>CM042027.1:24817006-34817006 GCA_023525975.1 Smallanthus sonchifolius | reverse complement strand
CATTTTTCCAATGATGCAACCAAAAAGGGGGAGATAGTCCCAATGGAGAAAGACTCAGACAGTCTTGACGACTGGATTCAAGAGCAGGCTGTATTTCAAAGTACAAGATGGCTGTTATTGAAGCAATTTCTTTTGGTTGAAAGGATAGTCAGAAATATGCAAAAGCTTCAGCAACAAAGGCAGTAAGAGAATTTTGGTAGCATCAGTCTAGGGGGAGTTTGAAGAACCAAAGACTGATGGCTACAAAATTCTCTAAGTACAAATGCTGCTGATCTCAGAGTTTGCTGCTGACCAACAAACTGCTGCGGACAAGCTTATCTGCTGCGGATACTTGTTCTCCTGCTGAAGAAAAAATCTGCTGCGAATAGCCTTAGCTGCTGAAGACTAAAGTTGATGCGGATAGGCTTCTCAGCAGCATAAACACTTGATGATGCTGACAGGCAAATCATCAGCAGCTTTGGATGGTTACATCTTGCTGTTGATCAACATCTGTGTTGCAGACAGCCTTGTGCCTTGAAGATAAATCGTTGCAGATGACTATCCATACCAAGCGTCACTGACAACTTTCTGCAAAAGCAACTGACACACTCAAAGCAGAAGGAACCGCAATGGCACAACCAATGACGGACAACAATGCTCTTCTCCAAGAATGCAAGTAATGATGAATAAAGAAGACGCTTCAATAAAGGTAACTAGTTTTAGACAAAACATGTAATAGTTAGCTACTTATATCAGATCAACGGTCTGTGTTAGATCTGATCCTTAGAATCACGGGGCTGTCTTGATTCTAAGTGAGTATAAATAATCTGTAAACACTTCATTGTAAGTGTGCTTTTTGTGCTTTCTGATTGAGTTTCAATTGTAATCGTTTATCTGCAAAAGCTTAATACAACAGTGTTCTTAAAAGTATTCTTTCTGCTTACTCGATTACACTTGTGTAGTTGTTATTGTTTTCGCCAATTTCAACTAAGAACATAACCATCTTGTAATTTCATGATCCTGCATAGGAACTTAGAATCAAGACAAACCCTTGATTCTAAGGATCAGATCAAACACAGACCGTTGATCTTGGACAGTTACAAGCTATACTACTATAGGTAGACAACTAAAAGACAAACTGCAGCAAACAGTTGTATTCAGGTCAAAAGTCTTCTTAGGAATCTTTGCAGGAGACTTCAGAAGTGGTTTATCTTTAATTATCTGCACCAATAACATTCCTTCTGCTGATAGATGTGTCAGTGTTGTAGCAGAGGTGTTAGTAGCAAAGTCAAAGCTGCTGATGATTTGCCGATAAGCAACATCAAGTGTTTGATGCTGCTGAGAAGCCTATCAGCAGCAACTCTGATCTTCAGCAGATAATGCTATCCGCAACATAGTTGTTCATCAACAGGAGAACAACTATCCACAGTAACTAACCTTATCCGCAGTAGCTTGTTAGTCAATAGCAAAATTGTGGAGTCCACAGTAGTTATACTTATAGAATTTTGTAGCCATCAGTCTTTATATCTACAAACTCCCCCTAGACTGATGCTATCAAAACTCTCTTACTATTGTTGTTGCTGAAGCTTTTGTATGTGTGCAACAATCCATGTTGTCTCATAGCCTCTAGGGTCCTTGCTTGGATTGTCAAGCGGAAGTTTAGATAGAGACCTGATGTCCTTGCTTGGCATGGTAAAGATGGCCTTGCTAGAACAACTCATCTTCTGACCTCTGACATCTGTTATAGTTTATTCATTCTTCTCAGCATTGTTGGACCAACTAGTGAATGGAAAGTGGGATTGGAGAGGTTTAGCATCAATGATCACATCTTTGCTAGGATTGAAGTGATGTTTGATCACCACTAACAGATGCCTCCCACTTTCATTCTCTGGCTCATGAGCTTCACCTAGCTCCATTATTCTATGAAGATCGGAATCTGGAAGCTACATCACCTCATCAACAGATCTGTAGATTGATCTTTTTACCTCTGTCCTTCCCTTGAAAACCTCAAACCATTGATTTTGATTGCTGTACAACCAGGTAACAATTTCTCTTGAATCTTCTGGTGTGGTTGTAGGTTTAGTTTTCTTCTTAGGAGGTTGTTGATGAAGAGGAGCTGGGTGAAAAGATTTGGACTCTTTGGGTGGAGAGGAGGGAGGTCTACGAGGGAGAGTGGAAGGTTGTTGGATAGAGGAAGGAGTGGATGAGGGAGTAGGGTTGGGTTTTTTTGTTTTCTATCATCAGTTTGAGTGTTTACCCTTTTCTTTGAGTCTATCTTCCCCAATCTCTCTTCCTCTTCCTCTTCCTTCTTAACTTTGATATATAAGGCTTGCAGGATCATAAAGCTCATGGGACCTAGCCTCTTTCCACTCTCTCCTCTAACCTTTAGGAAGTCCGTTATAACCTTCCTTTCTTCATGGGTTCTTATAAAACAATGGTCTTCTTGGTTTTCTTTTTGGCTTTTTCTTCTTCTCTTCTTCTCTCTTCTTCTTTATTAAGTTGTTCATGTAGCTAAAGGGCTAGATCTTCATCTTCTTTTAATTGTTCAGCTGCAGAAACTGACCTTTAACTTATCCAGTTGCCTAGCATGCAACTGGATCTGCTGTTCTCGGAGGAGTCTGGCTACTTTTCTTTCTTGGATCTTTTTAATCTCGACCATCTCCTCTTCCACTCTTTCTCTTCTTCTCTTCTGTTTTTCTTTCTTTTCTTTCTCTATTATTTCTTCCTCTTCTTCTGTCATGATGCCCTTCCCCTTATCTTTATTGGATGCCTTTGCTTCAGCTTCATTGAACACAACAGCAGAGGAGGGAGATGCTGTTGAGATCTCAGCTTCAGCTTCATTAGGATCAGATAAAGTGGAAGGCACTGCTTCGCTCTCTTCCTTTTCCCATTCATTCCCATATGTAGCTTTAAAAGCCTCTTTGACATTCTGAGCAGCCACTTTTCTTGACTCTACTGCTGCATTCAGTATAACAGTTGGTGAGGAGGGAAGGGATAGATCTGAGTCAGAATCATCCATTGCAATCCATCCATCCTTTTCAAGAAAAGCTTTGATAATCTTGATCATTGCTTGGCTTTCTAAGGAGTTGATATTGCAGAAGTGTGTCCTGAGCTCAATGACCTTATACTGAAAATTTGGATTGAGGAGCAGGATTTCTTGGGGGAAAAGCAGGCTTGTTTGACTCTATCCTGTAAAATAAAAGTTAAACCTCTATCATTCAGACTCAGCCGAAAATTTTGTTCAAACCCTTCGGACTTCTTTACTTTAACCACGTATGCAGTGAGAATGTGGTAGGTTGAAAACTTGTCATCAGGATTGTTTATGTCGACCTCTGCCATTGTCGTTGGATTTGGAGGAAAGGAACAAGTTTTTGAAAGGTGGTTAAGTATGGAAAGCTTTGAATGCTTGAAAAAAAATGGTGAGAGTTAGGTCGGAATTGAATGTGAAGAGGTTAAGGAGAAATTTGATTTGTGTTATAATGGCAGAGGAGGGAAAAATCAAATTTACTTGTACAGTACAACCCTTTACTTTTCACTGTTTTACAGCTGTAATACACTGTAGCAGTCACTGTTACTTTGGACTTAATTTTACCCATCAGCAGCAAACTTGGTTGTTGCGGATGGTTAAGCCTATCAGCTGCAAACTTGGTTGCTACGGATGGTTAAATCTGTCAGCAGCAACCTCAATTGCTGCTGATGGAAATAATGGTCCACAGCAAAGATGTTGCTATTGATTTCCTTAAAGCTATCCGCAGAAAACTTGTTCATGCTGATAACTTAAAGCAGTCAGTGGCAAATTCTTTGCTGCTAATGATTAGACCTGTCAGTAGCAAAAATGATTGCTGATGACTTATAACTTTTATTTACAACAAAAGACAAACACATTTTTATTCAAAAAATTTTAGAGACAGATTTTAGTCAACGTTCATCATACCAATGAATTCAACTAAATATCTAAATCTAGCTTCATCAAAGGGTTTTGTAAACAAGTCAGCATATTTCTCATTAGTATGAACATAATTCTCTTTTTATTAACTTGATCTCTTATGAAGTGATACCTGATGTCAATGTGCTTTGTCTTGGAGTGCTGCACGGATTGTTTATGATTGATATAGCACTCATGTTGTCAATGTGAATGGGAGTGTCCATGAAAGTCATCCCATAATCCAACATTTGGTTTAGTATCTAGATGACTTGTGCACAGCAACTTGAAGCCCCAACGTTTTCTGCTTCTGCTGTAGAAGTTGATACACAGGTTTTCTTCTTACACTGCCATGAAATCAGTCTTCCTCCCAGAAACTGACATCCCCCTGATGTGTACTTTTTGTCCAAGTTGCATCCCCTATAGTCACTGTTAGTGTATGCATACAGGTTAAACTTATCATTTTGAGAATACCATAGCCCAAGTCTTGGGGCTCCCTTTAGGTATCTAAAATTTCTCTTGACAGCTTGAAGATGTCTATTCTTTGGAGTTGCTTGGAATCTTGCACAAAGGCATACTGCAAACATGATATCTGGCCTTGAGGCAGTGAGATACTGAGTGATCCTATCATTGCACGGTACTGATGTTGATCAGTGTCTTGACCATCTTTGTCTGGAGTCAGTTGATGGTGCACTTGCATAGGAGTTCTTGCAACAGAGCAGTCATCCATTTTGAATCTTTCCAAAATGCTCTTGACATATTTGGATTGGCTGATGAAGAATCCATTTGGAACTTGTTTGACTTGAAGACCCAAAAAGAAATTTAGTTCACCCATTGAACACATTTCAAACTTTGAGTGCATTAGGACCTCAAAATATTTACACAACTTCTTCCTTGTTGATCCAAAGATGATGTCATCAACATAGATTTGTACCAGTAGGATTTCTCCCCTTTCATCTTTGATAAACAAGGTTTGGTCAATGGCACCTCTTTGAAAGTTGTTGCTTAGTAAATATCCAGACAAAGTTTCATACTAGGATCTTGGAGCTTGATGTAAGCCATAGAGAGCTTTGTCTTGTTTGAACACTTTGTTATGATGTGCAGGATCTACAAAGCCTGGAGGCTGCCTAACATACACTTCCTCACCAATCTTCCCATACAAAAAGGCACTCTTGACATCTATTTGATAAACTATGAAATTCTTGGATGCAGCATATGCCAGGAAGATTCTGATGGCCTCTAGCCTGGCAACAGGAGCAAAGACTTCATCATAGTCAATTCCTCTTCATGAGTGTAGCCTTGAGCTACAAGTCTGGCTTTGTTCTTGACTACAATGCCTCTCCCATCTTGCTTGTTCCTGAATACCCATCTTGTGCCGATAGCAGATTGCCCAGGTGGAAGATCAACAAGTTTCCAGACATCCTGTCACTTGAATTGAAGCAACTCTTCATGCATTGCCTCAATCTAACTGATCTGTTTCAGAGATTCATCTATCTTCTTTGGTTCTACCTGAGATAGAAAGCAGGAATACAGGCGTATATTGGCCTCATGAGTTTTGCTTCTTGTTTGAACTACTTGTTGAACTTGGCCAATGATATTCTCTAGGGAATGTTCCTTGTTGATTCTCTGTATTGGTACAACATCCAACTGTATTCCTTGCTCAAGATTGCTTTGATTCTGATTAGGAAACTCTTCATTCATGGTGGAAGAGTCTTCAATAATTGCAGCATCAACATTATCAGTAGCAGCATCAGCAGCAGATGCCTCTACATCATTTACAGATGTGTCTTGAAGTTCATTCTGATTTTCATTCTCAGAGAGGCTGCTGCTGGTGACATTTGAGATGTTGGTTCTGGCTTCACTAGCTTCAATAGCTTCCACAGCAGATGGAGGATCAATAGATGACCTTTTCAGTCTTATAGAGGGACTAGTGAACTCCAATCTGTAGTCAGTGGAAGTTGGTGCTTTAGAAGTGGTATACTCCATATTTGAGAAGATGAGAGGCTCAAATGTTTGGGTGAAGGAGTCTATATCAAAGAGCCAGTCTGGGACTTTTCCCTATTCACATGCAATATGTTCCCTATATTCCACATTGGCTGATTATTCCACAATTCTTGTTCTTGAGTTGAATACTCTATAGGCCTTGGATTGAGAAGAATATCCCACAAAGTATCCTTCATCAGATTCGGCACCAAACTTAGGAAGAACCCCATGTGTGATCAGGATGGTGCATGGACATCCAAAAGGTTTTAGAAATCCAATGTAGGGAACTCTTTTGAACCAGAGTTCATAAGGTGTCTTGTTAAGAGGCTTGACAATGAGAACTCTATTCTGCACATAGCAAGCTGTGCTGACTGCTTCTGCCCAGAATGTGAGAGGCAGTTTTGAATCAGCCAACATTGATCTTGCCGATTCAATTAGAGTCATGTTTCTCCTTTCAGCAACCCCATTTTTTTGAGGAGTTCTTGGAGCACTGTACTGTCTTTATATGCCCTCGCTCTCACAAAAACAGTTTAAGGTGTGATTTTTGAACTTTGTACCTTGATCACACCTTATAACTTTCACCTTTTGATTGCTTTGATTCTCAACTCTAAGAATGTAAGATTTAAGAATCTCAGCAGTTTCATCTTTTGTTCTCAAGAAGTATACCCATGTAAATTTGGTATAGTCATCAGTGATCACCAGACAGTATGACTTCTTGCCCATTGACATGACATTTGTAGGACCAAAGAGATCCATATGCAACAACTGTAATGTAGTGTCATTTGCATTTAATGTCTTGGGCTTGTGAGAACTCTTGTGTTGCTTCCCCTTCAGGCATGCGATGCAATGATCTTCAACATGGAATTCTTTGTCAGGAATCCCTCTGAAAGATTTCTCTTCACCAACTTGTTGATGGTTTTTACATTTACATGGCTTAATCTCCTGTGCTAGAGAGCCGATTCATCAACCGATGCCTTTGACAGAAAACAAGACACACTACCAGATGGAGTGACCTCATTAATGTCAAGCACATATAGGTTATCTTTTCTCTGAGCAGTCAATAGAATCTTCTCTCGAGGAGGTTTGTTTAAGCCGGGGGATAACACAAAACATTCTTTATCTGTGAAAAGCATCCAATGCTTTTGATCACAGATCTGAGACACACTCATGAGATTGAAGTCCAATTCCCTTACAAAGTTTACTCTTTCAATACTCATTCTCTCATTGGACATAGTTCCCTGTCAAGTAATTGATCCTGCTTTTGAATCACTCCCAAAGGCAACATATCCTCCATTGAAATGTCTGAAGTTGGAGAGGATTGACCTGTTGCCAGTCATGTGCCTGGAACAACCACTGTCTATAACCCAAGTGTTATCCTTGTGACCTGGTTGACCCTGCACATGAGAGAGATCTAGTTAGAGGGAGGAACCCAAGAACTTGCAGACTTGGGTAAGTGTGTCTTTGGATCAGCAGCATCAGTATGCTTGCACTCAATGGAGCCAATGATGATACTTTGAGGGATAGAGGCTGGGGTCTTGGCTTTCCATTGTTGGGATGGTTTTCCAGATCTTTTTGCTCTGTAAGCAGCTGATATTGCTTTGGCTGCTGAAGGTTTTGCTTGATCAACTGCAGATTTTGCTGTTGAAGATTTTGGCTTATCAGCAGTAGACTTGGTTATTGCTGATGGCTTTACATGAAATGCAGCAGACTTGGTTGTTGCTGAAGGTTTGGTTTTTTATTTCTTTAGCTTCACATGATCAACACCATTTTTGCTGGCTGCTGATGGTTCAACAACAGATACTTGCTTCTCCTGCTTTACCTTTCTAACATAGAGTTTCCCTGTGGAAGTTCTTTTGTAGATTGGCTTCAGTTTAGGAGTGGCTTGTTGAAGGATCTGGTTGAAAGGGTGAATTCATCACCACAAATTGTAACATTTCTGATTTTAGTATTCATATTTTCAATTCAATGTAATGCATTTCGAACTCAATACTCGTGCACTGTCTTGTTCTATTTCCCGCCATTAACTAAATGCAATGATTCGATACAAATTCGCAAGTTTTACGCAATTATATACATTTAAACACTATGTAAGAAACTATTTAATTCAAACTTATCAAATCTGAAAAGCCAAGGACTAAAGTTGAAAAATTATCAAGAAAACCTAATTAGCACGGTCGTGCTTCAACCTGGCACGATCGCGCGACTGGTCCTGGAACGATCGCGCCCGGTGCCTAAGCACGGTCGCGCCTGCGTAACAGTCGAAACGTAAATGCAGTTTCAAAACGCACGATCGTTTGAAATTCGAAACCGATTACGTTTTATTTTCTTTGACAAAGAAAAATATCTCAGTCCATTACGAGTTTTATCAATCCAATTACATTTTCCTCTCAAGAAACCGTCAAGTTCCTCCCAAGCCTCGAATCCTCAAAATCGATCCGAATACTCTCGAGCAATCCATCACTATACGATATTCAACCCTCTCTGGAACTACCGAAGCCGTTGAAACAGTCGGAATCGCAGCAGAAGTCACCGGAGGTTAATCTTGTCGTCGTCGGAATTCCGTTCTACCGTTCTTCATCGATTCAATACGCTTCAGGGTAAGTATACTCTCCATCTCATTCGTTTCAGTATCAATAACAAAAGCCCCCTATTAATCTGGGCTTTCATTACAGAAATCGTCCGAATCAGAATTATTATTTTAATAAGAAAGGATTTAATCGATTCCACTCTTAAACACGATTTCCATACAATTAAATTAGATGAATTGACTCGTAACAACTCTTTAACCAAAAGCCCTATCAAATCCAGCGCTATAAATACAAAAATTGTTCAATTCGTGTCTGACTTGAAAGAGACACGGTCGCGCTAATCATCTAGCGCGGCCGTGCCTCATGTAGCGCGGTTGTGCCGACTAGCAGCGCGGTCGTGTCCTCCTGTCCAGACCTAGTCATGCCCTCTGGGCTAATCTCTGTTGTGTCTAAGAATCATAGACACGACCGTGCCGAGCTAAGGCACGGTCGTGCCTCGTGAATTGTCCAAGTTGGCCTCTGTTTGATCAAACCCGGTCGCGTCCCTACTAGCGCGGTCGCGCCCGTGGCTCGAGCGCGGTCGTGTCCTTCCCTAGCACGGTCGTGTCAAGGTCAGAATCTTCGATCAGAATTATTGTTGTTTTATTTTATTCTGTAAATATTCCAGATTAAGTTTTTAAATAAAAATAGTTAGTTTTATAAAAAGGTATTTGAAAAGATCAAATAATTAATCTTGGAATAAATGGAAAATCATTTAATTAAAAGTTTATAAAATTAAATTTGTTATTAAACTTTTTATTTAAAACATTTTATTTGTAAGTTACATACTTTATAAATAAATAAATAAAGATTATTTATTTATTCTTCATTTTAAATAAAAACATTTATTTATTTATTAAATTACATTTAACACATACCTTACTTTCATAATCAATGATTTTATAAATATTCTATTTTACTATTCAATTCCCAACCTTAATCAAAATGTTTCAAAAATATTTACTTCAAAATTTTATATATGTTATTCAATACTTTTAAATACAAATCAATAGTTTTATACACAAATTCAACCTTCATTTTTAGACTTAAACTTTGTGCACATATTTGATTCAATATACATTATTATCTAGGTTAACTCGTGCGTATCAAGTATTTTTATTTTATCTATACTCTTTGTTAGCTACACTTCCATACCAAGTAAGTATTCACAACCCCTTTTTACTCTTTTAAACTTTTGGGGTGAAACATGAAATGTATACACATTACACATTTACATTTACACAAACAACACAAGTGCAAAATCCTATTTACATACATGTGTGCAAAATTTGAGCTTTGTGCCCGAGTGCTAGTTGTGCTAGTCTTTGTGAAAACTTATGTGCAATCATTAGCTATACAAGCCGACGGTTTTCAATGATAGATCTATTGAGTCTGACAAACCCACCCAAGTGGAGGTAATTGATACCGACAACACAATTTGCATACTAGTTACAAAGGTTTGGTTGTACTTGATTACACAATAGCTGCTCCCCATAAATGCCTTATTTTATCATGTTTTGTAAAGCATTTGTTTTCAACTATATGCTATCTATATACAACTGTGTTATACTCACCAACTTTTTAGTTGACTTTATTTTATTAATGTTTCAGGCCCTAATATGTGAGAATGATTCATGACGTGCTCAATATAGGATTTGGACTTAGCAATTTAAATCAAGAATTCTATGAGTTGTTTATGTTTCTTTGTTTGAATTTGGTTTGAACTTGGATTATTTGTAATGGAAATTTGACTTTAATATATTTCAATTTAGTCAACCATGTGCTATGAACAGTCAACATGTCCCGCCCCGATGATTCCGCCATCGGTCGGGGTGTGACAGATTGGTATCAGAGCCTTAGTTATAGGGAATTAGGTTATTAGACACCTTGACCTAGACTATAACTTTAGGACAACCACTTATGCTATGCTTCATGATTATGTGCTATGTGCTACATGTTATATGTTACATGCTTAGTATGATTACTTATTATTTCATTTTGATGACTTACGTGTTTTAAATCCATGACTTATTAGGATATTCTTAATAATTAAATAAATAATATCCTTTCCTATATTCTAAAACCTCATAATATTTCTATCTTCTTTTCTATCTTTATCCTTCTTAGCATGTCGAAAAAAAATTCTTGTAGCAAAAATCTCTAAAATTTTTATTTCTTCGTTAAGGTTTTTAAACTTGTTAAATTATTTGAGGACACGTGCAATCTGGAAGAGTGGCACCTGTATTTTGGGTTTTCTGTCTAGGAAAGCATTTCGCATAAATCCAAATCAACCGAGGGACCCGTATGCTTTCCTGGGAATTCCCGAGATGAGTGTTTACTTATAGGCTAAAGCACTTCTTCTTGAAAATTATATAATTTTAATTAACCTTAATGTGCCATGGTATTCAAGTGATTTTGTCACTTTTGAGTACAATCCAAACTAAGAATATCTATTTTTATTTTTGTTATCTCATTCTATTAAACCCTATCAAATCTCATAAGTTCTTACAATCTTTCTTGACGTGTGAAAATCTGTAGAATGCCTCCTCGTCGTTCTCCCGCAACCAACGCCAACACCGACATTGCTGCTATTCTTACCCAATTGGTGACACAACTCACCCAAGCCAATGGTGCCACCAATGGCAACAATGGTGGAAATGGAAGCAATAGTGGTAATAATGGTGGAAATAGTAGTAACAATCCATCTCAATGCACCTTCAAGCACTTCAACTCGTGCAATCCCCTCAAGTTTTATGGAACCGAAGGAGCTACTGGACTCCTTCAATGGTTTGAAAGCATTGAGAATACCTTTCTCAATAGTGACTGTCCCGACAACCTCCGTGTTCGTCATGCTACAAGTGTCCTACAAAAACGGGCACTTACATGGTGGAATGGGGAGAAAAGGAATAGGGGTGTTGATGTAGCTATGGCCTTACATCGAGATGAGGTCAAAAGGCTTATGACCGAGGAGTTCTGCCCTCGAAATGAAGTGAAAAAGTTAGAAGCTGAATTTTGGGATCTTGCCCAAGATAGTGGGGAAAGCTTAGCATATACAACTCGGTTCCATGAGTTGAGTTTTCTCGTGCCCCACATGGTCACTCCTTTGTCCCGTTGTATCGAAAAGTATATTGGTGGACTACCAAGACAAATCCAAGATACTGTCTTAGGTAGAAATCCTGCTACTCTGGAGGATGCTATTCGACTATCCGCTACCTTAACTGATAATCATGAGAAAGCTGGAACTCTTACCAAAAAGGGTTCTAAGAAAGTTTCTGAAACCGTAACCCTTCCTACTCACAACAAAGAAGCCACAACCGAGCCCTCTCGCAATAATAGAAAGAGGAAGGTTAGAAATTTTGCTGTGGTTACTCCTGCTGTTCCCGTCAACCAAGCTGCACCTATGGTTCAAGCGCCGGCTAAAAAGCCATATGTTGGGATCTACCCTCTTTGTGCCACCTGCAATTATCATCATTCTCAAACTATCCCATGTCGCCTTTGTACCCATTGTGGGAGATATGGTCATACTATCAATGTTTGTAGGGCCAAAGCTCTTGCGGGCTAAGTCAACCCTCCAAACCGAACCGTACCTCAAGTGGCTAATCAAGGTGCTCCCGCCATTGCTAATGGGCGTGCTTGCTATGAGTGTGGTGACCCGAACCATTTTCATGATCAATGTCCAAGACTTACAAATGCTAGACAAGGTGGAGCTCGTGGGCGTGCGTTCAACATAAACGCCAACGAAGCTCAAGCCAACAATGACGTGGTTAATGGTACGTTCCTTGTTAATAGTCAATATGCCTCCATTTTGTTCGATACCGGTGCCGATAAAAGTTTTGTGTCAGTAAATTTTGAGCCTTTACTTGCAAAGGCACGATCCCAATTAGAGAAAACCTTCACCGTTGAAATAGCAAATGGTGACTCCCTTACCATTGAGTCCATTATTTATGATTGATCTTTAGAACTTAATGATCATACATTCCCAATCAACCTTGTTCCAATGCCACTAGGAAGCTTTGATATTATCATAGGTATGGATTGGCTATCAAATCATCATGCCGAAGTCATTTGCTTTGAAAAGTGTATTCGAATTCCGCTACCATCGGGAGAAACCTTAAGGGTTTTTGGTGAAAAGCCTTGCAAGGGACTTAAGTTAATGTCGTGTACTACCACTCAAAAGTACTTACGAAAGAAGTACATTGCTTTCTTAGCTCACATTGTTCAAAAGGATGTCAAGGAGAAGAGTATCCAAGACATTCCCATTATTCGAGATTTTCCCGAAGTTTTTCCTAAGGATTTATCCGGTCTTCCTCCCGTTCGTCAAGTAGAGTTCCGTATTGATCTTATACCTGGAGCTTACCCCGTTGCTAGAGCTCCTTATCGTCTTGCACCTTCCGAAATGCAAGAGCTTGCAAGTCAACTTCAAGAGCTCTCCGACAAAGATTTCATTCGCCCAAGTCACTCACCGTGGGGTGCACCCGTCTTATTCGTTAAAAAGAAGGATGGATCATTTCGCATGTGTATTGACTATCGTGAACTCAACAAGCTTACTATAAAAAACCGTTATCCTTTGCCTAGGATTGATGACCTCTTTGATCAACTTCAAGGTTCTACTTGTTTCTCAAAGATTGATCTTCGATCTGGTTATCATCAACTCCGTGTGCAAGAAGACGATATTCCAAAGACTGCCTTCCGAACAAGGTATGGTCATTTCGAGTTCATGGTTATGCCTTTCGGGCTAACCAATGCACCCGCAGTTTTCATGGATCTCATGAATCGTGTGTGTAAACCATACCTTGATAAATTCATGATCGTCTTCATTGACGATATCTTAATCTATTCCAAGACTAAAGCCGATCATGAACAACACCTTAGATTGGTTTTAGACCTCTTGAGAAAAGAACAACTATATGCCAAATTCTCCAAATGTGAATTCTGGCTAAAGGAAGTTCAATTTCTTGGTCACATCGTCAACGACAAGGGTATTCATGTTGATCCTGCTAAGATTGAAACGGTTAAGAATTGGAATGCCCCGAAGACTCCTACTGAAGTTCGTTCATTTCTTGGTCTTGCGGGTTATTGCTTTGACTCACAAGGGTAAAGCTTATGAATGAGGACCGAATCAAGAAGAAGCTTTTTCAAACCCTCAAGCAAAAGCTGTGCAATGCTCCCATATTTACTCTCCCCGATGGAAATGATGATTTAGTTGTCTATTGTGATGCTTCTAACCAAGGTCTTGGTTGTGTTCTCATGCAACGAGACAAAGTAATCGCTTATGCATCAAGGCAACTCAAGGTTCATGAGAAGAATTATACGACGCACGATCTCGAGTTGGGTGCGGTCGTATTCGCGTTAAAGATTTGGAGACATTACCTATATGGCACGAAATGTGTGGTGTTCACCGACCAAAAAAGTCTTCAACATATTTTCAACCAAAAAGAACTCAATATGAGGCAACGACGTTGGGTCGAACTCCTTAACGACTACGACTGCGAGATTCGTTACCATCCCGGCAAAGCGAATGTTGTAGCCGATGCTTTGAGTCGAAAGGACCATGTTATGCTTCATTGTGCTCGTATTCAAACCGATATTCAAACCCGTATCTTAGAAGCTTAACACGTCTCGGTAACCGAGGGTAACATGTACGAAGAAATGTCATGTAGCGTTGAACTCCTTCTTGAATCAAAACCCAATGGCTTACTCTATTACTTGAACCGTATTTGGGTTCCCGATCGCGACGATCTCCGTGCATTTCTCATGAACGAGGCTCATAAGACTCGTTATTCTATTCATCCTGGTGCGGATAAAATGTACCAAGATCTTCGCCAACTTTATTGGTGGCCCGGTATAAAGAAAGACATTGCTCTTTATGTGACCAAATGCTTAACCTGTTCCAAAGTCAAAGCCGAACATCAACGTCCATCTGGTTTACTCGAACAACCAGAAATTCCCGTGTGGAAATGGGAGAATATAGCTATGGATTTCATTACCAAACTCCCTCGCACCTCGAGTGGATATGATAGTATTTGGGTGATCATTGATCGTCTCACTAAATCCGCTCATTTCTTGCCTATCCGCGAAGACTTCAAAGTGGAGAAACTAGCCCGAATTTACATTGATGAAATTGTGAGCCGTCATGGTGTTCCCGTGAACATAATATCCGACAGAGACGCTCGGTTCACCTCTAGATTTTGGCAATCTCTCCAAAAGGCTCTTGGTACTCGATTGGATTTGAGCACGGCTTACCATCCGCAAACTGATGGTCAAACCGAGCGAACAATCCAAACTCATGCTTAGAGCTTGTGTAATCGATTTTGGTGGCAATTGGGATTCACATCTATCCCTCATTGAGTTTTCTTACAACAATAGCTACCACACAAGTATCAACATGGCTCCATTCGAAGCTCTCTATGGTCGCAAGTGTCGTTCTCCTATCTGTTGGAACGAGATTGGTTAAGCACAAATCACTGGTCCCAGTTAATTCAAGAAACATCCGACAAGATTATTCAAATCCGTGACAATATTCGAGTAGCGAGGAGTCGGCAAAAGAGTTATGCCGACAAACGTCGAAAACCCTTGGAATTCCAAGTCGGTGACCTTGTTCTTCTAAAGCTGTCTCCATGGAAGGGTGTGATCCGTTTTGGAAAGAAAGGCAAGTTAGCACCTCGTTATGTTGGTCCATTCAAAATCCTTGAAAGGATTGGGAAAGTGGCTTACAAGCTCGAGTTACCTCCATCTCTTGGAAATGTGCATCCTACATTTCATATATCTAATCTGAAGAAATGTCTCGCAGATGAAAATCTCCATATACCGCTTGACGACGTGCGCATTGATGAAACGATGCACTTCGTTGAGAAACCGGTGGAAATTATGGATCGTGAAGTCAAACAGCTCAAGCGAAGTCGCATTCCCATTGTCAAAGTTCGTTGGGAATCTAAGCGTGGTCCTGAGTTCACTTGGGAACGAGAAGACCAAATGAAGCTCAAGTACCCTCATCTTTTTACAGATACCGTTGTTTCCTCTAGCTAAATTTCGGGACGAAATTCTCTCAACATGGGGAGACTGTAACATTTCTGATTTTAGTATTCATATTTTCAATTCAATGTAATGCATTTCAAACTCAATACTCGTGCACTGTCTTGTTCTATTTCCCGCCATTAACTAAATGCAATGATTCGATACAAATTCGTAAGTTTTACGCAATTATATACATCTAAACACTATGCAAGAAACTATTTAATTCAAACTTATCAAATCTGAAAAGTCAAGGACTAAAGTTGAAAAATTATCAAGAAACCCTAATTAGCACGGTCGTGCTTCATCCTGGCACGGTCGCGCCAAGTGCCTCGGCACGATCGCGCGACTGATCCTGGAATGATCGCGCCCGGTGCCTAAGCACGGTCGCGCCTGCGTAACAGTCGAATCGTAAATGCAGTTTCAAAACGCACGATCGTTTGAAATTCGAAACCGATTACGTTTTATTTTCTTTGACAAAGAAAAATATCTCAGTCCATTACGAGTTTTATCAATCCAATTACATTTTCCTCTCAAGAAACCGTCAAGTTCCTCCCATGCCTCGAATCCTCAAAATCGATCCGAATACTCTCGAGCAATCCATCACCATATGATATTAAACCCTCTCTGGAACGACCGAAGCCGTTGAAGCAGTCGGAATCGCAGCAGAAGTCACCGGAGGTTAATCTTGTCGTCGTCGGAATTCCGTTCTACCGTTCTTCATCGATTCGATACGCTTCAGGGTAAGTATACTCTCCATCTCATTCGTTTCAGTATCAATATCAAAAGCCCCCTATTAATCTGGGCTTTCATTACAGAAATCGTCCGAATCTGAATTATTATTTTAATAAGAAAGGATTTAATCGATTCCACTCTTAAACACGATTTCGATACAATTAAATTAGATGAATTGACTCGTAACAACTCTGTAACCAAAAGCCCTATCAAATCCAGCGCTATAAATACAAAAATTGTTCAATTCGTGTCTGACTTGGAAGAGACACGGTCGCGCTAATCATCTAGCGCGGCCGTGCCTCATGTAGCACGGTCGTGTCCTCCTGTCCAGACCTAGTCATGCTCTCTGGGCTAATCTCTGTTGTGTATAAGAATCTTAGACACGACCGTGCCGAGCTAAGGCACGGTCGTGCCTCGTGAATTGTCCAAGTTGGCCTCTGTTTAATTAAACCCGGTCGCGTCCCGACTAGCGCGGTCGCGCCCGTGTTTCGAGCGCGGTCGTGTCTTTCCCAGGCACGGTCGTGTCTAGGTCAGAATCTTCGATCAGAATTATTGTTGTTTTATTTTAATCTGTAAATATTCCAGATTAAGTTTTTAAATAAAAATAGTTAGTTTTATAAAAAGGTATTTGAAAAGATCAAATAATTAATCTTGGAATAAATGGAAAATCATTTAATTAAAAGTTTATAAAATTAAATTTGTTATTAAACTTTTTATTTAAAACATTTTATTTGTAAGTTACATAATTTATAAATAAATAAATAAAGATTATTTATTTATTCTTCATTTTAAATAAAAACATTTATTTATTTATTAAATTACATTTAACACATACCTTATTTTCATAATCAATGATTTTATAAATATTCTATTTTACTATTCAATTCCCAACTTTAATCAAAATGTTTCAAAAATATTTACTTCAAAATTTTATATATGTTATTCAAAATTTTAAATACAAATCAATAGTTTTATACACAAATTCAACCTTCATTTTTAGACTTAAACTTTGTGCACATATTTGATTCAATATACATTATTATCTAGGTTAACTCGTGCGTATCAAGGATTCTTATTTTATCTATACTCTTTGTTAACAACACTTCCATACCAAGTGAGTATTCACAACCCCTTTTTACTCTTTTACACTTTTGGGGTGGAACATGAACTTTATACACATTACACATTTACATTTACACAAACAACACAAGTGCAAAATCCTATTTACATACATGTGTGCAAAATTTGAGCTTTGTGTCCGAGTGCTAGTTGTGCTAATCTTTGTGAAAACTTATGTGCAATCATTAACTATACAAGACGACGGTTTTCAATGATAGATCTATTGAGTCTGACAAACCCACCCAAGTGGAGGTGATTAATACCGACAACACAATTTGCATACTAGTTACAAAGGTTTGGTTGTACTTGATTACACAATAGCTGCTCCCCATAAATGACTTATTTTATCATGTTTTGTAAAGGATTTGTTTTCAACTATATGCTATCTATATACAACTGTGTTATACTCACCAACTTTTTAGTTGACTTTATTTTATTCATGTTTCAGGCCCTAATATGTGAGAATGATTCAAGACGTGCTCAATATAGGATTTGGACTTAGCAATTTAAATCAAGAATTCTATGAGTTGTTTATGTTTCTTTGTTTGAATTTGGTTTGTACTTGGATTATTTGTAATGGAAATTTGACTTTAATATATTTCAATTTAGTCAACCATGTGCTATGAACAGTCTACATGTCCCGCCCCGATGATTCCGCCATCGGTCGAGGTGTGACACAAGTGATGCAAGATTGTTGGGATTTTGGAAGCTGCTTCTTTGGAGTAGAAAGAGATTTTTTGAATTCAGTTGTCTTGGCTTCATAGCTTCTTACCTTTTTGTTCTTGTTTGTTTTCTCAAAGGCATGTTGCTTGAGATTTCTTTGATGTTGAATGTAGTAGAAGCATGTGCTGGCAGTATGGTTGTATTTGCCACAGACAAAGCATGATTTAGCCAATTTGTCCCTTTGAAAGTACATATAGTCCTTTCTATTGAATAAGTCTTTGAAATTCTAGGGATGGGCTTTGTTGTGCTCAAAGGTGGCTTCCTCCAATGTATTTTGAACATATGGAGCTCTCTCTCCAGGTGCATGACAGATATCAAACACCTTTCTGGGTTGAATGGTTTGGTTTGCTTGAAAATTGGTGGAGGTTGAGGACTGTCCCTTTTCAACAATTAACTTTCTCCCTTTGGGAGGATAACTAATTTTAATCTGTTTGGTGAGTTGAGGTACTGGTACTGGTATAGAAGGGATGAAGGGGCTTGGACCGTTTGTTTGAATGACTTCAAAGGCAGGTAGTGATGGAGCTTCATTGGTTTCAGTGGAGTCTAAGCATGTGGACTTAGACTCAGATGAGGTAGTGCATTCTTGCACAAGTGGTTCTTCCTTTGAAAGATCAAGATTTCGGTTAGCCAGATCAAGATTGGAAAGATTGAAACTTGGTTCATGAATGGCTACATAGTCAGCAGGTGGAGGCACAACATTGTAGGGTTTTTCAGCTTGAAACCCAAGCCTGATAGTTACTTTTTCATGAATTTGAGCATCCAAAAGTCTTTGCAGCTTTTTAGATGCAAACTCATATTTCACAACATGGACTTTTTGGTCTGCCAATTCAGCCCTTGTAGCTTTTAACTTAACAAGAAGATCATCAATCTGAGTTTCAAGATTTTTTTGTTCATGTTTTAAAGAAGAAATATCTTTCTTTAAACATTTAATCTTTTCTTTGTAATCGTTTTCAACCTTTTTGAATTCAGATTTCATTTGGTGAAACTCTTCATTTTGATCTATGAGATTCTGGTTATGTTATAGTATCCAAGAACCTTATCAATACAAGCTTGAGTACAAAGATGTTCATATACCTGAGGTGGTATCTCTATGGTGTCTGCCATAAGAGCTTGGTTGTTGGCAGGAAGATCCTCATACTGGAAGCTCCAGTCAAATTCAGCAGTTCCAATAGCTGCACAAGCTGTAGTTTGAGCAGGAGGAGTGGCTTGTTACTGTTGTTGCTGTCTTGGTTGAGCTTGGTGAGCTTGTCTTGGCTGAGCAGCAGCTGGGTTTGCCTTTGGTGCCTTGCATTCTCTAGCAAAATGACCAAGTTGGTTGCAGTTATAACATCTCAGTTTGCTTTTGTCCAAGCCAACTATTATGTTGGAGTTGTTGCTTGGGATTGGTCTTCCTGTTCTAGAGTAGAATCTTTCTGCTCTAAGAGAAAGCATGGCATAGGAGTGTTGTATGTCCATTTCTTCTAGATCATCTGGATGGAAACATTCCAGATCTTCCTTGATAAAGGACATATTGCTTGAGTTTTCAGAGAAAAAGGCAGCAGAGTTTGTTTGAGGTGGGGCTTCAAGAAGAAATGGTGAGTTGTTTGATTGCGATGTTGGAGTCTAGGGATGGGTAACAATAGGAGGGTAGTATTTGCTTGAACTAGGAACTGAGTGGTCAGAGTGAAGTGCAGAGGAAGTGGTGGTGGATGATGAGGATATTGAGTAACTTGAGCTTCTCTCTTTGGCTTGAATCATTTCTAATTCTCTTCTGATTGACACTGTGTAAAGTGTCTAGCAGCTTGGCAGAGACCTAATAAACTTCTTGAGAATGTCTTCATTCTCCAGCTTCACTTTTGAGCACTGTAGCTCTCCCACAAGGTAGGTGTACCCGTTGTATAACACAGTAAGAGACTCACCTTCCTTCCAGACAAAGTTTTCATATTGTTGCTTCAGAATGTCTCTTCTATTTTCTTTCTTTTATTTTGACCCAGCAAACATCTTCTCAAGAGCCTTCCATAGCTCTTTGGCAGTCTTATATTCTCTGAAGTTATGGAAAACTTCATTTGGCAAGCACATCTGAATGGCTCCCAAGGCTTTGAAGTCTACCTCCATCTTCTAGATATCTTCATCTGAATACTTTGAGGGTTCTTTGGGGACTGATGGACCTCTGGAATCAGTAGAGGCGACCATGGGTACATATGGTCCATCTTTAATGGATCACCACATCCCATACTCTTGATTGCAGAAGAAACTTTCCATCCTGTTCTTCCACATATCATAGTCTTCTCCAGACACCAGTCTTGGAGGTTTGTTGATGCTTCCAGTATCATCAAAACCATTGTTTTGTTCCATTTCTGGATTTGTGATATATGGTGTTTTAGCAAAGAGATAGTAGTAAATAGAACCAGAGATTGATTAAACAAATATGAGTTTGTTTAATCTGAGAACCTAAGCTCTGATACCACTTGTAGGATCGGGGATTACAAGATGGTTCTATTTTAGTTGAGATTGCCGGAAACAATCACAACTATGCAATGTAAACAGATAAACAAAGAGAATACTGATAAATGCAAATTGTATTGATCTTCAATGTTTACAAGATTACAGAGAAAACTCTCAAGAAGCACACTTGTACAAATGTAAGATACAATACATATAAAGGAACTTAGAATCAAGACAGACCCTTGATTCTAAGGATCAGATCAAACACAGACCGTTGATAAGTTGTACTACTATTGGTAGACAACTAAAAGACAAACTGCAACAAACTGTAGTATTCAGGTCAAAAGTCTTCTTAGGAATCTTTGTAGGAGACTTCAGAAGTGGTTTGTCTTTAATCATCTGCCCCAATAATATTCCTTCTGCTAATAGATGTGTCAGTGTTGGAGCAGAGATGTCAGTAGCAAAGTCAAAGCTGCTGATGATTTGCCTATCAGCAGTATCAAGTGTTTGATGCTGCTGAGAAGCCTATCAGCAGTAACTCTGATCTTCAACAGATAAGGCTATCCGTAGCATAGTTGTTCATCAACATGAGAACAACTATCCACGGTAACTAACCTTATCCGCAGTAGCTTGTTGGTCAGTAGCAAAATTGTGGAGTCCGCAGCAGTTGTACTTAGAGAATTTAGCCAAAATCAGTAGCTTGTTTGTGTGTATGCTCATCACCAAAAGGTTAACACAAAATCATCATTACATTAACATAATAATTTAGCCATAATCATGAGTTCAACATAATTAATTGAGTTTCTTCACACTAAGATGGTTGAAAAGATGTTTAGCTCATGATGAGCATACACACAAACATAACACAAATGAGATACATACAGGACATAGTGAGTTTAGATGTAAAGGTGAGGCACGGCCCGTGCCTGGTGAAGCACGGCCCCGTGCTGAGACATCTGACGGGCTACTTTTGTCCTGGTCGCGTACGTACTCTGCATGTACTGGACATGGGGGCGTGCCTGGTGGGGCGCGGCCTCGTGCTTTGTCTGACTGGGCGACAACAGTACTTTTGGTATGACAGAAAGTTAACCGCGGGGGCGTGCCTGGTGGGGCACAGCCCGTGCTTGGCTAGGAAACTTTGTTTTTCTGCTGGAGACTTTGTCCTTTCTGCTAGGTGTAAGCACGGGGGCGTGCTTAGTGGGGCACGACCCGTGCTTCGTCTTCTGTCTTGGCCAATTTCTCGTAATTTCGTCGTCTTTTCGCTTGTTTCTTCCTTTTGAACTTAAATTTCCCTGAAACTTGAATATAAGCTAAATGAGCGACAAATTAACACAATGTACAATGAAATTGCCAACAAATGGGATGCAAATGTTGTGAAATATATGTATAATTTAGAGCACAACAGTTCCCCTAGGCGAACTTAATAACTTCGCTTAGTGTTACAAGTGGCGAAGTTATTAAGTTCGCATGTATATGTTCGCCTGTTGATTCAAACACACATCAGAATTCTAACATGCTCAAAACGATGGAATTTACCCAAATCAACTACTCAACTAGCAACATATAACACCGATAACGACTAATCAATCACCAATTACAATTTTTAACTGCAAACACAACATCTACAACCCTAAACAAGTCCGACGGTCAAAATATTAACTCCAGACACAAAAACAGGTGTTTCTAATCGATTTAATGGATGAAAAAGCATGAAACTACCTTGTACAGACTCGCAATCACAAGATGACTAGGAATCAGGCAATGAACAACCGATCAACCACACAAGTATTTTAAAAAATCAAGTTCGTTATACTGTTGAGATGTTCGCTCAAAATATGTTCGCTCGAGGATTTTGTAAAGGTAATGACTAAATTCGCCTAAAAAGTTATTTATACTTAACCTCTAAGTTCGCTTAGCCAGGCGAACTTAGTAAGTTCGCTTAACCCGGCGAACTTGATATGTTCGCTTACCAGGTGAACATAATTCTCCACACATAGAAATTTTGAATCTTAAACCTGTTCAAGCTTCAACCTTTCAAATTTCACTCCCTGTTGACTTCCACTTGGAACATGAATCCGGTCCAATCCCAAACATTTTATAAAAGTAAAAGGTAGGATTTTCATGGAAGACAGAAAGAAAATCTTTTTGGATTTTATCTTTACAAACGGAATCACATATTTTTAGTTTTTATCTGTATAAACTAAATCACATATTTTTGGATATTTCTAAGAATTAAAAACAACCAAAATCACATATTTTTGTTTTGAACATCATTAGTAAAAAGATCATATAAGTATATGAACAATTCATCACACACTCTATCACAAACTATAGGTCACCTATGATACTACATTATATGACAAACTTGTGAATACACATCTCGGAATGATATATACAATAAGAGCAAATAATGATATTTAGGTCAAACAATCATGTGTACTGTGAATCATGATTATATTTATTCAAATCAATTTCTTCTTCATTCTTTTCATTCCTTTCTTCATATACATAAAATGATACACGATAAATTTAATATGCTCAATTATTCATACCGAATTTGCAATACAAAGCATGTAAACCTAAATTGTCAATATTATAAGATTTGAAACTACAAGAGTTTTTCTTCCAAATTCATGTTAGTTAGTACTGTAACATCTGCGACTTTCGTGTTTAAATTATCTGGTACTAGACTTATTTAATCAATGTAAAACCATTTTGAATGTCATTACACTTGGTTTACCCATGCGACATACTTTTTGATCATGCGTTACCTTATGCCTTAGATGCTTATTGATGGCTTAATCATGAATTGGGCTCATTTTAGGCCCAATAGGCCCATCATAACCTGTTATCAATCATGCAAACATCAAACATGTTAAATTAAAGTTGTTATACCTTGTTACACTTGAAATGTTCAACAAAAGCTTTTAAATCTATGTATTGTGCCTTCGCAGCTTGTTATGCACTAGAAAGCCCGTTTTCTCGTCCGCCGACCGTTAATTACCGTACATTACTAACATAACCTTAACTTAAATACTTTTAGCTAAAAATACTCATTTTTTTATGACAATCAACTTTTTTCATCCTTTTTATTTCTTTCTTATTCTTTTGATTCTAACTCTTATACTAACTTGTTTTTTTTATTCATTCTAAACCTCTGATCCTAACTTTAATCTAACTTGAATTTACCACACGCTAATCTAAAGTAGAATCCGCTTGCTCGTGTCGGCTATGCCGATTGCATCCTGTGATTCTCTAAAACGCTTCTGTGAATATCATGGCTAGACCGGTGACACGGGACGTTTTGGCTAGCCTAATCTGATTATATTATGTATTATAATGATATTATAAATATCGTCTATTTTATTATTTACGCATTCGGTAACCTTAAAACCCTAAACGGTCCACTTAAGTGCAACCGTTGATTGTGGACAGATAATGTGCGGACTTTAACTAAGTATAAATTGATCATAATTAAACGAAACTGAGCAAACTCAAATTCCACGACATAGTTCGTCGAATTTTCTTTCCAACCGTATTTGGCTTGTTTTCTAATACAAACATACGAATCCGTAGCATCCAAAACGGGACAGAAACCTTTTTCAGTACCTTCTGTCTTGTTTGACTATTTTGGCTACGATCCGAGTTTCAAACGGAAAGAAATTTCTAAACGAAACTTCTTTGGAACGACTTAAACTAGTTACCTAAAACATTTCATAATTTTTGGACGTCGTCTAATATTTTTAATATGCACGTTTCTGTTCAGCTCTCATGCTGTCCAATTCAAAAATTTACAACGTTAACAATTATATATTCAATCCTCTATTTCTCGCATCCGTTAACATTCTAACTTCCGATAAATGCCATCCAAAACCCTAATTAACTATATCATGATCTTTTAGGGCGTTGATCTGAATCCTAGAACTCTCGAGCTTTGTGAGTCAATTACCTTTCAACAAATGTGAGTTTACATAACCCCTTTTTCCTGTTTTTACATTTTGGGGTGAAACATGTTGTGCATTGAAAACTATTTGCAATTACAATATACAATTCAAAATTTATGACTATTTGTGTAATTTGTGCTTTTGTGCTTGAATGCTATGAGTTGAACTACATATACATGACACACTTGTACAATCATTAACTTAGTACAAGCCAACGGTTAACATTGATAGATTTATTGTGTCTAACAAACCCACCCGGGCAGGGTGTTTGTTACCGACAATTTACATTAGGGTAACCTGCGTGTTATTCCTCGGTCACAAGATTTGATTGTACACCTAGTTTCTACTATAGATTCTCCATAAAATGCCTTATTTACCATGTGTCACATGAATTGTATAAAACATTTGAAAACTACATGAGATATCTTAACCTATGTGTGCACACCAACTATTTATAGTTGACCCTCTCATTTTAAACATGTTTCAGGTGGATATGTTGATATACAAGTTTATCACATAGGAGCTTATGGACCTAGTGAAAAATAAAAATTGATGTATTGATAGCTTCTCATGTTTGAACAAAATGTATTTGTACCTGTAATTCAATTTAATAAAATTATGAAATTTATTTTGATCATGAGCTTTTGAACAGTCTACATATCCCGCCCCGACGTATTCCGCCATCGGTTGGGGTGTGACAAGTACCATTTAGATGAAAAACATCATGTACCCCACATATATGCCCAACATAAAAATAAAATTGCATTATCTTCAAGACATATATGATTTTCTACAAGATTAGACAAATCTCCAAGATAAAATTATCTCTATTAGCACAAGATAAGAACAGCAGATCTTGTATGAGGATCCAACTCTTGATATAAGAATCATGAAGATTCAGAATCAAAAGATTCTAATGAATTGGCTTTAGAATAAGAATCCAAAGATTCAGGTATGAGGATCCAACTCTTATCTGGATAGATTTCAATGGAATCAGTATAGATGATGTATCAATATGATCCAAGGGCCAGTATATGCTCCAACAGATGTTGTCAGAAAACATATCTTAGTTCAACAACACATTGCATGTTTTTCGGGCCATGGGCAGTGAGGTGAACTGAAAAGATTTGTGCTAAAGATATAATCCGATATTGGTCTCATTAAATTCTTCAAATCATATATTCTTTATCTGATAATGATCTTTTACACACACACCTAGGCATACAATGGGTTCAAATCACAGATGTTGTCATTTATTGTTTAGTTTTCACACTACTAATGGTCAAAAACGCTTCTAGTCTACTGGCAATCTAAGTTACAAACTCATACTCAAATTAAAAACAATCAGGTTATCAAAGATTAGTGCATTTATAACTATCATTTCTTATTCATGCAAACTTTGAAATTTAGATCAAATCAATAAAACACAATCACAGTTTATCATATCAAAAGGTCTACCATGGTTATGTGTGATAAACTTTTCACTTGTGTACTATCATATCTTTTCTAACTTCAAATGATGTCAATTTTATATTTTTCATTTTGTTTTGAATTTTTATAAATAACTCATTTTTTCTGAAAGAAAAATGCATAAAAGTAGTAAATCATTTAAAAGAAAATAAAGTAAATCTTCAATGAAAATAATATTGAAAAAACTTTTATTCGGGATTGATCATACCAATCATTTTGATCAGAAATTCAAACCTGGTATGATCAAATGCCTTAGTAAAGACATCAGCAAAATTGTTGTCAGTACGTACCTTCACCAGCTCTATCAACTTCTTATCTGCACAATCACGAATAAAATGATATCTTATATCAATGGGTTTCGTTTTGCTGTGCTTAACAAGATTATTTGTTGTAGACATTGTAGCAGTATTATCAATGAACATGGGGGTGCAAGTGAAATTCAAACCATAATCTCTTAATTGTTGTTGAATCCACAAGATTTGTGAACAACAACTTGCAGCAGCGATGTATTCTGCTTCACATTTGAAATGGAGACTGTAGTTTGCTTTTTACACCGCCAGAAAACAAGACGATTACTGAGAAATTGGCAACCTCCTATTGTAGAATTTTTGTCCAAACAACAACCACTGAAATCAGAGTCAGTATAAGCATTAAATTCAAAATTAGAACCATGTGAAAACCATAATCCTAATCTTGATTTTCCTTTTAGGTACCGAAAGATACATTTGACTGCGATCAGATGAGATTCCTTTGGTTTTGCTTGAAATTTGGAACAAAGACATACAGCAAAAAATATATCTAGCCACGAAGCAGTTAGATACATAAGAGAACTAATCATTTCTCGATAAAGATGGCAATCTGCTGGAACTTTTAGAGTGATAACTAGCCTTTGTAATAGATTAGTCTTTATATTCAGTATTGTATTGTTTTGTCTTTGTAATTGTTAAGTTTGTAACAGGCGAACTTAACATGTTCGCCTAATATGGTTGAGGCGAACTTAACAAGTTCGCCTGAACTAAATATTGGAGAACATGCTAAGTTCACCTATATCAGTAGTATTGTATATAAATAGTGTTGTAGTTGTTTCATTTGTAATTTCTGGAACTACAACTTGTATGCACTGTTTACAGAGATAATACAAGGAGCTTTATGATATCTTGTCTTGAGTGTGATCTTATTATGTGTATGAGTATTCGACACACGCGCATACGTTAGGATTCCACACTACGTGTACGTATTACGAGTTTTACGACTGAGATTGATTCGTAGACCCTACGAGACCTACAAGTGGTATCAGAGCCTTTTCTCTTGATTAGCTATTGTTATTTAACACCGTTTCGATTGAATTTACACTCAAAGATGAAGATTTTTGAAGTTTCTTCTGTTCTTGAAGATTATTGCATTTTTTGAAGTGAATTTTGATCGATTTCATCATTTTTGGTGTTCTTTTACCAAAATTGATCTGATAGAAGTATTCTAATTCATAATTCGAAGATTCCTATGAAAAGAATTTTCTTAATTCCTTCAAAATTGCAAGATATGATGATTTCTAGTCCAGTTCATGCGTTTGGGTGATAGAACATTCCTCCTTGTTCTTTAGCTGAAGCAGGCAAACTTTTCAGAGTAGTTATGGGCAAACTTGTTAAGTTCGCTATATTCAGCTCAGGCGAACTTGTTAAGTTCTCTAGCTAAGTTCGCTGCAGGCAGAATTTGTTCAAAATTTTCTAATTGTTGGATTTTTCAAAAATCTCCAAGATGTCTACTCCTACTCATGTGAGTGTGAATAACATGACTCATTTGTTGAACCATCACAATGAGATTGGTACTCCTACCAAGCCACCAAGACTTATGAATCTAAAGGATTACTCTAATTGGAAAAGTCGGTTTGAAAACTATGTTAACATCAATGATACAAGGTTGTGGATTCCAATAGTGAGGGCTATGAGCATCCTGTTCATCGTTATATGGGAGTATCAGATTCACCAGAACCAGTCTCAGCTCTTAGTGATGAAGAGAAGAATTTGTATAATCGTGAAAAGAAAGCTCTTGTAGCATTATTCATGTGTTTACCACTTGACATCTATCATACTTTCAAGAATTTTAGGACTTCTCGTGAACTTTGGGAAGGACTAGCTAAAAGATGTGAGGGTAGCGCTGATATTAAGAAGAGTGTTGATGCATGTTTTGTGACAGGCACTCTGGATAGAGCTGAAGCTTCTGTTATTATTTAGTTCAGTCTTGTATGTATGTAGTATTTGTTGTATTTTGCTTATCGAGTTGTGTTATGTATGTTTATGTCTGAACGTGTTGTATTTTGATATTGTACTAAACAAATACGCAAGGATGAGTTCCTGCGTATTTTCCAAGTACAATGGTCATGCGTACTTAGCAAGTACGCATGAAGGATGGTCATGCGTACTTGCCAAGTACGCATGGACCAAGTCTATAAATACCATAGGTTGTTTCATTTTACACACAGATGTATTTTTGCACACACAAATATGCACAAATCAGTATTGTATCAGTCCAGAAGTCATTCAATCTGTTTCTGTACTTGTTTGAAATACTATGAAATCAATAGACCGTGTATTGTTAGGACATAGATTGTATGACAAAAGCTTTGTCATAGTTTAGGTCTTATTGTCTTTATGTTTTTATGTAATTGTTTAGTTTTTTGTCTAAGTATTAGTACAAGTTCTTCTAGAGGCGAACTAGATAAGTTCGCCTAGCCTATTAGAGGCGAACTTAAGCATCTTTGAAGCGAACTTGTTAAGTTCGCCTACTGCAGAACTGATGTTTATAAATAGGATTTTACAGATTCAGAATAGAGAAAACGAGAGATTGAACGAACAAGTATTTTGTAAACTCTGTTTGGTGATATAAAAGAGAAAGTTTATTTACCTGTTGTTTCTATTGTCGATTGATATACAAAACGTTAATACGGTATGATTCCGCACTCCGTGTTAACGAGACGTCCTGTCACGAGATCGATCTGAGATGAGTCATGTGGACCTACAAGTGGTATCAGAGCTTTTGGTCATGACTTGTGTTTGATTCTTGGTGATTAGAGACGATTTTGTGTACAATTTGACAAGAAATTGATCATTTTTGAAGTTTTTGTATCCATGAGTTTTCAAGTTTTTGAAGCTGATTTTACTGCTGAATTCGTGGATTTGAAGTTGATTTTGGTGAAATTAATACAATAGAAGTGTTCTAATTCATAAAATACTAAATCCTATGGTTTAATTTCTTCAAATTCCTTCTAATCTGTGATAAATGATGATTTTTGGTGCTGTTTGTTCGTGTTTGGGTTAAAGTTCTTGCTGAGTTTGTTTCAGCTGCTGTAAGCGAACTTGCTGAAAGTTGTTGCAGGCGAACTTAGCAAGCGAACTTATTAAGTTCGCTTCTCTCAGTTTAAGCGAACTTATTAAATTCGCTTCTCTCAGTTTAAGCGAACTTAGTAGGCTAACTTAATCAGTAGGCGAACTTACTGAAGTTTCTTGGATAAGCGAACTTATCAAGTTCGCTTGATATCAAATTCTCTTGTTGGCTTTGAAGCGAACTTATTATCTTCGCCTAAGCGGAGTTTGTGTTCAACACTTGGAAATTTTTTTCAGAAAATGGCAAATATGGTGCAAGTGACTAATATGTTAAATTACGTCAACGAGATTGGTACATCTCAGAAACCGCCCAAATTGTTAAGTCTTGCAGATTATTCTAACTGGAAAGATCGGTTTGATCAGTTCGTATCTTTTACTGATACAAGTTTATGGATTCCAATATTGGAAGTTATACGCATCCGACATATACTTGGATGGGAAAGGATGATGTTTCTAAATCAGTATCTGCGTTAACCATAGAAGAAAAATTATTGTTTGATAGAGAAAAGAAGGCAATGGCTAGTATCTCAATGTCTCTTCTTAAAGAAATTTATCACAGCTTTAAACAATTCAGGACTTCTCAACAATTGTGGGAAGCATTTGGATGTAAAGAAAAGCCGAAAAGAATTACTGAGAAGCAGTTCTTAGTATTCAAGCACTTTCAAAATAAATCTTTAGATGATGTTGCAACGAGATTCTATCATTTGCTGAGTGAGTTGTCGAGTGCTTTAGTGGTTTAAGAGACAGAAGAGATAAATGATAAGTTTTTGGAGTCATTACCATCTAAATTTGATGTGTATACGGTTTTGATAAAAGAGAATGTCAAGTATAAAACTATGTCTCTTGAAATGGTTCTTGGCAAGATTCAATCACATGATTTGAATATGAAGAAAAGGGAAACCGATATGGAGCATATTCAAGATCCTTCAATGTATTTTGCTAAGTCTTCTGGCAAAACTGATGCAGGGGTTGCGTTCTTTTCTAGTGATACTTAAGATGTTTCTCATGATCATTATTCTGGGTTTCCATGTAATTCAGGTTTCTCTGCAAATACAACTTTTTCATCATCTAGAACAAAGTTCGTTACTATAATTGTCAGGAGTATGGTCATTTTGCCAAAGAATATGTGAAACCGAAAGTTGAATTTGATTCTCAGAAGAAGCCTAATAACTTTTCGAACAATCATAATCAGTCACATGGCTCTTCTGGTTCTGGAAATTCTAATCATGCATCTGCATCATCTGCTTTGGTTGCTCAAAATGATGACAATTATGACTGGGGTATTCATCTTGAAGATTTGGTTGGTTCGGTAAGTCAAGCTTTTGTAGCTGAAATTCATTCTGTAAAATCTGAAGAGACAACTGATGATGATAGCTCAAGTGATGGTGAGAGTTTGCCAAGTGCTGATGAAGATCGTGATCAAGTACAAAATGGTGAGACTGATATTGCATCTGGTGTATCTGAGGATGATATTGTTTTAACTCAAAATTCTTCTGATGGTGCTGATTCTGAAAATATTCCGATTGCAAAAGTCTTCATGGCAGATATGTCAGATCCTTCAAAAGTAAAAGATTATGTCTGTCACATTTATTGCTCAAATTGCATAAGTATAAAAGATAAAATTCAAAAAGTAATGGATGATAACACAAATTTAATTTGTGATATGAAATCGATGCATTCAGTTAATCAAAAATTGAAAGATAATGATAAATTATGTATAGATAGAATTGAGTCTTTGAAAAGAGATTTGAACTCTTTGGGATTGAAATATAAGGAACAAGCATATCATCTGGATACGTCTTATGCTGAGATTGAGAAGCGAAATGAAATTGTCGCTCAGAAGAACAAAGAAATATCTGATAAAGAATCTGAAGTGATCAAATTACATAGAAAGCTGGAAAATTTTGAAAATTCATCTATGGTATTGGATTACTTTAATGTTAATGCTGATCCTACTAAGAGGGTTGCTGGAATTGGATTTGTTCCTCCACCATTCAATGCAAATTATGTGGTTATTATTCATGAAGAGGAAATTGATCCAAAGACAGTGTTGAAAGTAAATCCAGTAACTGGTGAAGATATGATCTATGATTCTGATTCTAAGGATGAGGTTTTTGATGATAAAAGAGTTGAAGGCATTCCTAAGGAAGTGCAAATTGATGAACCAAAGGTAGTGAAAAATGTTACCCGTGATAGATGCATTTTAACAGAACCGGATGAGGTGAAAGGTGATCAACCTAAACTTTCCAAAATGTTACAATCAAGTGGTTTTGTTGCTGCTAGTTATCAGAAGAAGAATTCATCAACGGTGACTAAACAAGTTTTTGTTCCAAAGAAGCCAGTCAACTGTTTAGAAAAATCTTCTGAAGCTTGTTCATCAGACGGGTCATCAAATTCAAGAAAAACTCCTTATATCAGAAATCATCAAGATAGAAGAGTTTGTTTTCATTGTAATGAGGCTGGTCATATTCTGATTCACTGTCCTTATAAGAATCAAGGCAAATTAAAGAGTGATCCCTCACAAAAACAAGTGGTGATGATTCTGAAAAGACAAAATGGGGAAAAGCCTACGTGTACTGTTGAAAAGAATATGCCTTGTCAATTATTTGCTAAATCTTTGGGATTTAAGCAACATGATAAGCGTATTTTTAAAACCGTTGTTTTTCAAAAGAAGTTTGCGATTCCACATGTTGGAATTTCAAAAGAGTCTCAACCTGAGGTCAAACTTTCTAGACCACAACGAAGAAGACGTAACAGAAAACTAAAGCAATTTTTGGAAATACCAGAATCTGATAATCATAAATCTAATAATGTTTTTTTCCAATAAATCAAACTATGACTTCTTTGAGAAGGTCTAATTGTAAATCTTTTGTCCCAAAGGTTGATGACAATGTTGATTGTGAATTGCTTGAAGTTGTTTATTTTGATCCATCTGGACGATCCAAGACCACAATGGCTTGGGTTCCAAGTTCTAACTGATTTTCTTTGTTTATGTAGGGACAACCAAGGAGGACTATCAACAATACGTGGTATGTGGATAGTGGTTGTTCTCGATATATGACAGGGAATATTCGTTTGTTAGAAGATGTGATTAATGTTGATGGTGGTTATGTCTCTTTTGCTGGAAATAAAGGCGGGTACATAACTGGTCAGTGTACTTTAAAGAACAAAAAAGTCAATTTTGAGAAAGTGAACTATGTGGAGCAACTTGAACATAATCTTTTAAGTGTCTCAAGTGTGTGATAAGAAATTTTCATTTCATTTCAATGATTCTGAGTGTTATATATTGAAACCGGGCTTTGTGATTCCTGACGAATGGATTCTAATCAAGGATCCAAGGAGAAATGACACATATGTCCTAGACATGAGTGTTGCTACTACTACGGATTCAATTCCTACATGTATACTCTCCAAGGCGTCTGAGTCAGATTCTATTTTGTGGCACAGGAAACTTGCTCACATCAATTATCGGAAAATGAATTATCTCGTGAAGAACTATCTGGTTTTTGGTGTTCTGAAAATGAAATTTTCAGTTCCTGATGACTGTATTCCTTGTAAGAAGGGGAAACAACACAAGAAGTCCCACAAATCTAAGACAAAGAATTCTATTTTAACTCCTTTGGAGCTACTGCATATGGATTTGTTCGGATCGATTAGTATCAGGAGCATTAGCAGTAAATCTTACTGTCTGGTAGTAACAGATGATTTCTCTAGATTTTCATGGGTTAAGTTCCTTGCTTCTAAAGCCGAAACCACAGAGTTGGTACAATTCTTAATCCTGGGTTTAGAGAATTTGTTCAAACAGAAAGTCAGAAGAATTAGGAGTCACAATGGCAGTGAATTTAAGAATATCAAATTGGGTTTATTCTGTCTTCAAAAGGGATATCATCATGAATTCAGTGCGCCATATGTACCTCAACAAAATGGTGTTGCTGAACGAAAGAACAGGACTTTGGTTGAAACGACACGTAGGATGCTTGCTGATTCTAAGCTTCCAGTAACTTTTTGGGCTGAGACTGTGAATACTGCGTGTCACGTATTGAACCGTTTTGACCGTTAAGCGACACAAGACATGCTATGGGTTACTTAATAATCGTAAGCCGAATCTGGAATATTTACTACCTTTTGGTAATCCATGCACCCTTTTGAAAGTTCGAGATGTCCCAACCAAGTTCAGTGCTAAGGCGATTGAAGGGATCTTTCTGGGGTACATTGCTAATTCTACTACCAAGAGGGTTTATAACAAAGAGACTCGCCAGGTTGAAGAATGGTTTCATATTGACTGTTCTAATCGGTCTTTACCTCAAATGGCGATTGGACCAGACTGGGCTTTTGATTATGAGATTTTATTCAAGTCTTTTCATTTACCTTCTGATATTTCTCCTGAGGAAGCTGCTGCATTATATGATTCTTGTCAGGATTCACAAAATAGTGGTTTTCTACCAGCTGTGGTTCCACAATCATCTGTTCCTTATACATCTGCTCCAGATCCTAATGCTGCTTCTTGTTTGGGAACACAAGAGTCTGATAGTGAAGATGAAAATGTTATTTTCCAAGATTCTTCTGCTGATCCTTTGATAGTTGATGAACCTTCTAATTTGTCACAGGATCATGGGGAGATTCCTACAAATCTGGACTCGGAGATACCACTTAATCAAGATCTGTCTTATCAATCTGATACAACTCAAGTTGATGTGTTGCCGGTTCCTGTGATTGCATCAATCAAGGAACTCAAAGCTCATTGGGGATTTGTGTGATGGAGTGAAAACGCGTTCTACTCTTGACAACACTTGCTTGTATATAGGTTTTAAAGATACTGATGTTTTTTTATGTATGCTCACATTCCTGTTTTATTTCTCAGGTCGAACCAAAGAATGTCGAAATTGCGTTAAGTGATAACAATTGGATAGAGGCCATGCAGGAAGAACTTGCTCAGTTTGACAAACTTAAAGTTTGGAATCTTGTAGATCTTCCAAATGGTGTGTATCTAATTGGTACGAAGTGAGTGTTTAAATGCAAAAAAGACGATCGAGGTGTTGTGGTGAGAAATAAGGCAAGATTAGTTGTACAGGGTTTCAATCAACAAGAGGTAATTGATTACACCGAGGTTTATGCGCATGTTGCTAGGCTTGAAGCTATAAGGTTGTTTCTTGCTTTTGCTTCATACAAAGGGTTTAAGGTGTTTCAATTAGATGTAAAAAGTGTTTTCTTATATGGTAAAGTCAAGGAGGAATTTTATGTGTGTCAACCGCCGGGGTTTGAAGATCCAATTAATCCATCTAAAGTTTTCAAGCTTGATAAGGCTCTCTATGGTCTTCATCAAGCTCCTCGAGCATGGTATGAAACGTTGTCTTCACATCTTTTGGAAAATGATTTTGTTCGTGGACATATTGACTCGAATTTATTCATTAAGAAAGAAGTGGGAGAATACCTACTGGTACAGATATATGTAGACAATATTATTTTTGGCTCTACAAATGAAGGGTTGTGCAAAGAGTTTGACAGTATTATGAAATCAAAGTTTGAGATGTCAGCTATGGGAGAGTTATAATTTTTCCTAGGTCTTCAAGTTAATCAGAAGGAAGATGGTTTCTTTATTCATCAGTCCAAGTATGTAAAGGACATCTTGAGCCGGTTCAAGATGGAGGACTGTACCCCATATGATACTCCGATTCCGGTCAATCATAAATTGAGTTCTGACCCAGATGGAAAAGAAGTTGATTGTCGACTCTACCGTGGAATGATTGGATCTCTCATGTACTTAACCTCTTCAAGGCCAGACATAATGTTCGCTGTGTGTATTTGTTCCAGGTTTCAAGCAAAACCAAAAGAGTCACATTTGATTGCAGTAAAGAGAATCTTTCGTTATCTGAAAGGAAAACAAAGATTGGGACTATGGTTTCCTCATGGTTCTAACATTGAATTCAATGCATACACTGATTCTGATTTTGGTGGTTATTGTTTGGACAGGAAATCTATTACAGGTGGTTGCTAGTTCTTGGGTAATCGTCTAGTTTCCTGGCAATGCAAAAAAGCAAACTACGGTCTCCATTTCAACATGTGAAGCAGAATACATTGCTGCTGCAAGTTGTTGTTCATAAATCTTGTGGATCCAACAGCAATTAAGAGACTATGGTTTGAATTTTACAGGAACCCCCATGTTTATTGATAATAATGCTACAATGTTTATCACAAATAATCCTGTTAAGCACAGTAAAACAAAGCATATTGAAATTAGATATCATTTTATTCGTGATTGTGCATATAAGAAGTTGATTGAGCTGATAAAGGTACATACAGATGATAATTTTGCTGATCTTTTTACCAATGCATTTGATCGTACCAGGTTTGAATTTCTGATCAAAATGATTGGTATGATCAATCCCGAATAAAAGTTTTTCAAAACAATTTTCATGGGAGATTTTGTTTTAAAAATCTTTTATTGCTTTATTACATTTCTGCATTTTAAATTTCAGTCAAAAATTGTTATTTATAAAAATTCAAAACAAAATGAAAAATATAAAATTGACATCATTTGAAGTTATAGAAGAAATGATAGTACATCAGTGAATACTTCATTACACATGACCTTAGTAGACCTTTGATATATGATAGTTTAAAGTAATTTGATTTGATATAAATTTCAAAGTCTGCATAAATGAGAAATGATGGTGTTTTGAATGCTCTAATCTTGATAATATGTTTTAATTTGAATATGAGTTTGAAACTTGAATTGTCAATAGACTAGAAGCGTTTTTGAACCAATATTAGTGTGAAAATTAAATATGATATGATTACATCTATGATTTGAATCCATTATATGCCTGTGTGTGTGTACAAGATCATTATCAGATATAGAATATATGGTTTTAAGAATTTTTTGAGACCAATATCAAATTATGTCTTTAGCACAATCTCTTTCAGTTCACTTCACTACCCATGCCCCGAAAAACATGCAATGTGTTGCTGAACAAAGATATGTTTCTAACAACATCTGTTAGAACATATATTCACCTTTGGATCAGTTAGATACATCATCTATTATGATTTCATTGAAATTTATCCAGATAATAGTTGGATCCTCCTACCTGAATCTATTGATTCTCATTATAAAGCCAGTTCATTAGAATCTTTCGATTCTGAATCATTCTTATTCTTATATCCTTTGGGATCTGCTATTCTATACTTGTGCTAATAGAGATAATTTCATCTTGGAGATTGATCTAATCTTTCAATAAACTGTGTATGTCTTGAAGATAATGCAAATTTAAATTTTTGTTGGCATATGTGCGGGGTACACGATGTTTTTCATCTAAATGGTACTAACTCACATGAATTTGAAAGAAAAATGCTTATAGTTTCAAATTATGTAATATTGACAATTTAAAAATTCATGCTTTGTAATGCAAATTTGGAATGAAAAATTGAGCATTTCATAACCTTATCTTGTTTACTTTGAAATTTATCGCGTATCATTTCAAGTATTATTCAAATTGATTGCAAAAGTTACATAAAATTGTAAAAGTATTGAGTTACATAAGTATGAGTTTGATTGTTTCATATCATAGGTTACCCATAGTTGATAATAGACTGTGTGATGAATTGCTCATATACTGATACGATCTTCTTGCTCATGATGTTCATCCCAAAAATATGTATTTTTGTTTGCTCATATAAAATCTAAAAATATGTGTTTCAGTTTGCTCAGATAAAAACCAAAAATATGTGATTCCGTTTGTACAGATAAAATCTAAAAATATTTTATTTCTATCTTCCATGAGAATTTTATTTTTAATTAAAATGATTCGGGATTGGATCGGATACATGCTACAGATGGAAGTTCACAAGAATGTGTCGTGTTGAAAGTGAAGAATTTTGTTCAAAGGAAAAGGTTTGGAGCGAACTTAATATGTTTGCCTGGTTCTGATTAAGCGAACTTACTATATTCGCCTGAGGATTGTTAAGCGAACTTAACAAGTTCGCCTAATAAAGCGAACTTAATTGTGATTTAATATTTTGTTCAGGCGAACTTATTCATTTTGTCTTGTTCACTTTGAGAGCGAACTTATCGAGCGAACATATGGCATTTTTTGCGAACTTGTGATTTTCTGATCTAGGGTTTCTGATTTGACCTTTTTTGTATTTGTTTCTAGATCGGTTTTTGATTGCGAGTATTTCTAAGGTAATTTCAAAGAATTTTATCCTTTCCATCGTCTAGAATTTGTCCTTTTCACTCTGTGTTCGTCGGTTTTGAAAGTTTTTACGTTTTTCTGAGACAACCTAGATTTTCTGGATTAAAACTTGAAATTGATGCTTAAACTTGTGTCGTGATTGTTAATCGATGCCAGTGTTATGTTTGAATTAAGCTTTTATTCATGATTTAGACATTTTTAAGATTCTGATGTAGAAGTTGTATCGACAAACTTGTTCAGGCGAACTTGTTCATGGGAACTTGTTCAAGCGAACTTGTTTAGGCGAACTTATTATGTTCGCCTTTTGCAACACTAAGCGAACTTATTAAGTTTGCCTAAGGGCTCAGGAGTGTTTTGGACTTGTGATTTTTTTTGTGTTGAAATTTTTTTTATTTCTTTTGATTTTTTTTGTTTGTTTGATTACTAATGTGTGTTTTTGTCCATTACATTACAGATGGCTCGTCGTGTTGAGTACAAACATAATCAAGTGGCGTTATTAGATCTGAATATGTCTGAAGCTGTTAATTTTCAAGGAATTATCAACTTTCTGAATCGATCACGTTTGCATGTGGCCTTATCTGCTAATCCGTACATCAGTTTACCGTATATTCAACAATTCTGGGATACCGTCCATCAAGATATAGATGTTGAACCTCACGTACTTCGTGCTACAATGAATAATAAGGAGGTAGTTATTTCAGTGGAAACTACTCGTGTTGCTTTGGCATTGGGAGGTGCTGTTGATGATCCTATGTCGTATCCTGGAACACTGATTATGGGGTGTTTTCAAAGGATGGGTTACAGAGGCAGACTCAATGATACTTAAGCAAGAAAAGGAGGTTTAGTTGGCGAATGGAGGTATTTTATGCACGTCATCATACAATATCTGTCTCCAAGAAAGGCTGGTACTGATGGTTTGAAGAGTGCATTACAAGCTGCAATGGGTGCATTGACCCTCAACAAACGGTTTAACTTTGCTTTATATATCTACCGTGAGTTGGTCATCCAAATCAATCCTCTAGAAGGTCAAGGGTTGCAAATGATTCTGAACCATTTAATTCCGGATTTACCTCAGCGTCCAATCCGTTTGAGTTTGACTCCTATGTCAAAAAGAGTCTTTACTGATTGTACTAAGGTGAAACAACAAAATGCTGCTCTAATTCTTGTTCCAACTCCTTTGTTTGGTCACTTAATCAATCCTGATTATGTTGAACCACCTACTGATCATTGGTTTCATCCTGAGGAGTTAGTACAAGGACAAGTCCAGAATCAAGTTCCAATTCAACAACCAGTTCAAGTTCAGGCACAACAAGTTCCTATTCAAGTACAACAAGTTCCAGTTCAACAACAAGTTCCTTCTCAACAACAACAACAACAACAAGTTCTTATTCCACTAGAACAGGTTCACATTCCTGTTAATGAACTAGTTCAAGAAAAGATTGCTCAAGATAATGACCAAGATTTGGGTATGAATATGGATGATTTTGATCATGAAGCTGTGAACTCACCTATTCATGAAGTTGAAGGCAATGTTGTAGATACGAGTTTCGGTGATACTATCTTACCTGATTCTGAAGCTACTGATTCTGATTCGTCTATAGATTTTAGCTCAGATCATTATGCAAGGTTGTCTACATTACCATTGGCTAATGCGGGGAAACGTATTAAATCTAAAGCAAGAAAACCGAGGCGTAAGTCTGTTCGAAATCCTCCTTCTGGATCAGTACTTGGCAAGAGAACTTTAAAAAATGAGAGTTCTGACTCGGATAGTGATGCTATTCCAGTTCCTAAAGCTCAAAAGCTTATGCCTGCTTCTATTGCTGCTGCTCATTCTTCTCAAGGTGTTAAGGATACTAATTTTGTTGCTTCCTTACTGATTACACCTCCTACTTCTAAACATCCATCTCTGTTGCTTTCTCCACATGTTCCACACACATCTGAAGCTGGTCCTTCAAAGCCATCTGATTTTGAAAGAATTACATTCCTTGAATCTCAGGTGCTAGCTTTGCAGACTCAAGAAGATACTCTTGTGTCTACTGATACTCAGAGACAATTGGTCCTTCAAGCTCAAGCTACATAGATTGCTGACATGCAGTTATTGAAATCTATACTTGTTGAGCGTTTTGACGCTCAGGGGGAGTTAAGGATACATGATACGTGTCATGCTGAATCAATTCAACGAAACAATTATGATGACAATGATCCTAGTGGTAATGTTGAGGGTGATCGTTGTAACATTTCTGATTTTTATTAGTTCTTTTATCCAATGTAACACATTTTAAATCCAATTCTAGTGCAACGTTTTAAATCCATTCGAGCAAACAACTAAACCCTAATTATCAACACGAATTCACAAATTCCAATTCACATTTATTCTAGAATCCCTATATATATATATATATAGACATATACATGCATATATACATTGATACCTCACACAAGTACAAACACATATGTAAACACACAATTGACAAGTGATCCCACACAATGTTTTGAACCCTAACACCTTGGTTTGAACCTTAAAGTCGTGAATTTGGACCAAGACCCAAAATAACCTCGCCTGTTTGACTTTTAGAAGTCAAATAGGGCCGAATCCTCAAAATCCAACATGAAGAATCGACCCAATCAAGTGCTACGGGTTTTTCATGTCGTATACGATCATCAAAAGACCCAATCCCGGTCCAATCATCAAGTAATTTCAAGCAAACACGCGGCTAATTTGTAATTTGAAAGAATTTGACTTTGCATAGTCAAATCCGTATCAATCACATTCAATTCAAGAAATTAACGAGTCCTAATCCCGCGATTCACTCACCAGTCAATCTCGAGTGTACCTGGACCATTACCAGGACCTAATTCATTCCCAAATCGATGGATTAACACGTAATCAGTCGTCTGCAACCATTACGGTCAAATTGAAGTAAAATCGGTTATTATACGCGAAATTAAACGAATTAAACCTCTCTCTCACTCGCGTATACCTCCTCACAAACTATCTCACCCTTCAATCGAGCCGCATATCACCGTAGGGAGCCTGTCGAGCACCAAGATCAGCCGAACATTTGATCATGTCGTTCTCATTCATTCCTACGCCGATTCAGGTACCAATTACGTCAATCGATTAGTAATCCCCTGGTTATCGAAAGCCCTCTGCCAATTCGTGATGGCAGAAGGTATCGAGGTCGATTGGGATTATAGTTCTTGGCAGGTCGGTGCGTAGTCGAATTTGGGTTTCGTTTAATTTCATGTTATAGTTAAATAGAATAGTAATCGACCAGCGAAACCACCTGGTTTGGCCGGTAAGTCACGGCGCCGCCGAACCAGGTGGCGTGGGTTCGAAACCCACGGCCCATGAACGGCCTGTTTTCTTTTGCGCCTCATTTAAACAAAACCCGGCCCCTTATAATAATGGGTTTAAACCCATCCAAAACCAATCCAGTAACAAGATAGTCCCTTGGTCCAGTGGTTTACTCGTCCGACCCACCCAACACAGACCCGGGTTCGAGTCTCCATGGGGTCTTTTTTTTTTTAAATTCGTTTTAAGGCTCCAAAAATTATAAAAAAGTTATTTTTATAAACCTTACATTTATTAGAACAAAAGGAAACAGATGTTTTGCAATTTTTACATAAAATCTCTATTTTTATAAATTAACTCTTAAAACACTCAATTTAAATTATGTATTTATTTTGAGTAAATTATTTATAAAATTTTGTGTCAACTTTATAAACACTTTATACAAAGTTTTATAAAATTTAAATTTTATTTTAACACCTAAAAATATTTATAGTTTTATATATCTAAAGAATACATACTCATTTTAATTAAATTAGTTATCATATTTAATCCAGATGGTAAATAAATAAATTAATTAATTTATTATATAAATTACATTTACAAAACATACTTAGAATTTAATTAGACTTAAGATTTATTTTCATGAACCAATATTAGTTACATACCTTTATAAATAAATAAATAAAGTAACAATTATTTATTTAAATTATATTTAAACATAATGTCTACAATATTTTCTAACTAAATAAATATAAAACACTTATTTATTTAGTTAATCAAACCCTAAACCTTAATTCAATTATTTTAAAACCATTTATTTACCTTTCATTTTACACAACACATCTTCAAGTACAAACCATAACTTCCTACGCTCCTATACAACCCTTGGTACACACATCTAATTAAACCCTAGACTTAGACCTATACTATCGTACACATTATTAATTTAATATATATATTACACACTAGGTTAACGTGGTGAGTTAAAAGGATTATTCTACTACCTAGTCTCGCGTGCTAGCTACACCCTTGAATCAAGTGAGTATTACATAGCCCCTTTTACTCTTTTACACTTTTTGGGGGAAACATGAACTCTATACACACAATTACTTACATTCACACAAACACAAATCCTCTTTACATTCATGTATACATTATTAATTTAATATATATATTACACACTAGGTGTGTTAACTGTTTATGTGCAATTTATGTGCAATCATTAACTATTCAACCCGACGGTTAACAATGATAGATCTACTGAGTCTGACAAACCCACCCAGATTGGGGTGATTGTTACCGACAACACAATTTGCATGCTAGTTACAAAGGTTTGGTTACACAATAGTTGCTCCCTATAAATGCCTTATTTTATCATGTTATGTAAGGATTTGATTATTTACATCTTTACACTATTTATGTATAAACATGTGTATGCTCACAAACTTTTTAGTTGACTTTATTTTATTCATGTTTCAGGTGCTAATATGTGAGTTTGATCAAGACATGCTGCACATAGGCTTTGGACTTAGTTAAATTTAAATAAAGAATATTATGTATTTCAATTACGTACTTGTTTGAATTTGGTTGTGTTTGAATTGTTTGAAATGAAATTTGATGATTAAATTATTGAAATCTAGTCAACCTTGTGCTCATGAACAGTCTACATGTCCCGCCCCGACATATTCCGCCGTCGGTTGGGGTGTGACAATCGTCAATACGCTGACGTGAATCCAATATCAAGAGCTCAGGGGGAGTCGACATCACATACTATTGAAGGAACCAAGCATGATTCTGGAGTGAATGAAGAAATATTATTATTGGAATTCTTTAAAGATTCTGAAGAAGAAGAAGCTGAGAAATTAGAATGTCTGGATGATATAGACGAATTATTTGATGATGATGAAGAGGATGTGTTGGATAATGAAGTTGAAGAAGGAGAGATTATAGAGATTGAAATAGAAAAGAGTAAATCTAAGGTTACATATGAAGGAAGTGATGGTCTGAATGTTCCGTATAACTTCATCCAAGATGATGTTATTTTTGAGTTTTCTTATGATGGAGTAACATATTCTATGGACTCTGTTGAAGATATCACTACACCTGATGATACTGCTCAATCCAAGATAGATCCTGATGTTGATACTACTCATACTGTGTCTCCTAAGCTGAATGAAGAACCTGTGATGTATAGAAATACAGGAATGACTAGAGAACAGTGGAGAGAAGTAGTTAACAGTTGGATGAAAGTATTACCAAAGTCACCTATACAACCTGCTCAGAAACAAAGATATGTGAATAAAGATAGGTGTATTGGAAAGATCATAAGTTGGTTTTATGATGATGACACTAAGTTGTTTTCTCTTAAAAGATCTGATGGTGTTCAATACTTAAAGCCTAGGATCAAGTATTTCAATACCTTGCCAAGGTGAGAAATGAATGGTCTAGCTACGAAACCATTTATTAATAGATCAAAGTGGGGATTAGCCGATGTGATTGCAAATTTGATAAAAAGAGAAGGTGCATCAGGGAAGTATGAAAGGTTAAAACAACAGAAGGGAAAAAGAGTGAAGATTGTAGATCAAAAGACTAAGAATGTGACTTGGAAGTATAAGTTCAAGCCAGTACGTGCTGTGCAGAAGATACCATTGAAGAAAATTCCATAAGATTTTCTGGGGAATATGATATGGTGGTATGTAGATGCGAATACTGGTGAAGCTAGGATTGATGATAAAGATAATAAGGTCATTGTTAGTTTCTATGATGCAATGAATCTTATTAATTTCTCAAAGAAAGATCAGAGGACGTTAAGAAAGAATGAGATTATGTTCACTGATGAATGGAGAGAACAAGGATTGGAGTATAAAATAGTTTAGGTCTTATTGTCTTTATGTTTTTATGTAATTTTTTAGTTTTTGTCTAAGTATTAGTACAAGTTCTTCTAAAGGCGAACTTGATAAGTTCGCCTAGCCTATTAGAGGAGAACTTGTTAAGTTCACGTAAGCATATTTGAAGCGAACTTGTTAAGTTCGCCTACTGCAGAACTGATGTTTATAAATAGGAGTTTACAGATTCAGAATAGAGAAGACAAGAGATTGAACGAACAAGTATTTTGTAAACTCTGTTTGTTGATATAAAAGAGAAAGTTTATTTACCTGTTGTTTCTACTGTCGATTGATATACAAAACGTTAATACGGTAGGATTCCGCACTACGTGTTACTGAGACGTCCTGTCACGAGATCGATCTGTGATGAGTCATGTGGACCTACATGTATTTATTAGTATCATCTCGTGTTGATTGTCATACGTTCATTCTTACATTATTCCACCTAGTAATAGGCATTCCGCAACTGTTTACTAGGCTACTTTCTCACACTATATCGATCCGAAACACCCACCCCGAGGGACCTACAAGTGGTATCAGATCCAGTGCTCTTATTTTCGAGTGTTGTGAGAATGTTAGGAACATATGTCATCCATATGTGTTTCTTTTTACATCTGCATTGGTGATTCTTGAGTCTTGTTTCATACACTAGTTCATCTTGAAAGAATCCTATATCCATCCTTGTGTTGTTCTTATTTTGTTGTTATAATCATCATTCTCTATTTTGAGTCATTAATCAGATCACTGATCCAAACTACATTGTTCATATCTTTGAACTTGGTCATATCACTTTTGAACAAAGACAAGTGGATACAGTTGTCAAAAATTGTCTTCCTGTCCTATGCGTATATGTCACAACTCATGCGTACTTAAAACCATGCGCACTTGTCAAATTCCTGCGTACTTGTGACCCTGTGTACTTGTGATCTTGTATACTTATATCCTTTTCTAAGGTACATGCAAATCTGTCATCCTACACATCTTGTTATTCTTGTGTACTTTGTCTCTTGTGCGTATTTATCAATCCTGCGTACTTAATTGTTTCCTGCACACTTATAAGTACGCAAGACCATTTTGTCTCATATGTACTTATAGTCAAATTCCTAAGTTTGAATTATGACAACGAAATAGGCACTCCACAGAAACCGCCAAAGTTAATAAATGTGAATAACTATTCCAACTGGAAAGCTAGATTTGAGGAATATGTGTCATACACAGATTCAAACATGTGAATACCTATTTTAGAAGGTTATAAACATCCAACCCATGAAATCCTTGGTGAAACCAAATCCAAACCAATCTCTAGACTTGATGCTGAAGAAAAGAAAGCATATTATTTAGAAAAGAAGGCACATGGTTCTTTAACCATGGCACTAACCCGAGACATGTTTCACAGTTTCAGAGGGTATGATTCCTTGAAAGACTTGTGGAAAGCTTTGATAAAACGGTTTAAGGGTAACAGTGATGTTAAGAAAAGTAAAAAAGGAATTGTTAAGAAACAATATGAATGTTTCAGATATTTTGAACAAGAATCTATTGATAAACTTATCTCTAGATTCTATCATCTTCAGACTGAACTGAAGTCTTACGAATTAAAATATCCAGATGATGAACTAGTTGAAAATTTTCTTAATGCATTACCCCCTAAATTTGACATGTACACAACCCTTTTAAGAGAAAACTCTAAATTCTTTGAAATGACCATTGATGAGGTAATAGGTAAAATCCAAGCGCATGACATGAATTTAAGAAAGAAAGAAACCACTAGCAGACCATTAGTGCAAGAACCGTCAATGTATTTTGGAGCCTCTTCCACATCAAAAACCACAGGACCATGTATTGCTTTGTACTCAGGAAATCCTACACAAGAAAAAGGTAATAGCTGCAATAGTCATACCTGTTTTGCTGCTACAAGTTCAAATTCACACCAAGCAAGAAGTCCAACATCTACTCTGACACCTGCTTTTGCAAAGATTGCAGAAGATCATGTAGCATTGTTTTCATCATGCATGTTGGCATATGAAAACTTCATTGGTGGTAAACTAACTGATCCAGAAACAATTGAAGAAGATTTCGATCAGGTGGATCCATATGACATGGAAGATATGGATATTCAGTGGAATATGGCCATGAACTTGAGAAGGGCTAAATGGTTTCTGAATAGAACCGGCATAAAGTTTATCGGTGGGCATTCTAATGCTAAAATTGGTTTTGATAAATCAAAGGCTAAATGTTACAAATGCCTAAATTTTGGACACTTTGCACAAGAGTGTCAGAAAGACAAGGCACCAGCCTCTAGTTTCACTCAACCAAGTTCAGGAAGCAACCAGAATTACAACTAACAGAGCTTCGGCAACAACCGCAGTCAAAATCAAGGAAATTCATCTAATGAACTGGTAGCTCAACAAGACGATAGTTACAACTGGGGAGTTCATCTTGAAGATGCCATTGTTGCACACACTCAGATGGGTTTGATGGTAGAAATCATAGAGATGATTAAAACTGAAAAGAGGGAAACAGTTGTTGTAGAGCAACAAGGATTAGCATTTGCTTTGATGGCTATTGGGGAAGCATCAAGTTCATCAACTGAGGTAGATTCTAATTCTTTTATTGTTATTCCCTGTAATAATTGTTTAAAACTACAAGGTGAAAATGATAAAATTCAGGATCAACTCGAACCTCTACGTAGTGTAGCTCTAAGCTATACAGAAAATGACAAACGTTTTAAAGAATCAATTGAAAATCTCAGAAAATACAAACATGATTTTTCAATAAAAATAAGTGAAAAACAATTTTATTTATATGTTGCCTACAAATATTTAGAGAAAAAGAATGTCGAAATAGCCAAACATCATAATGAAATTCTGAAGTTAAATGGAAAAATTGAGAAATTGAGAAATTCTCGTTTCGTGGTGGAACATTATGAATAGGTTGTACGACAAGTAAATGGCATAGGTTTAGGTACTAATGTCATTCCACCACCAGTTAACGGGACATTTGTCAATGGGCCAGTCGACATTTATCTATCCTTTCTTGATGAATCGTCAAGTAAGGATAACACATCTTCAGTTGAAGAGTTTTATTCTGACGAATGTTCAGAAAACAACAAAATTGATGGTATTGTTTCAGAAGAATTGTTTAATAAACCTAAAATCAACAAAAACGTTGTCAACAATCGGGACAATTGTATTTTAACTGAACTTGATTTAATTGAATCAAATGATAAATTGAAAAAGATGCTTTATGGAGATTTCAAAACTATAAAGCAAGCCAAAAAGGAGACATTTGCAAACAAACTTGGAAAGAATTTTCAAGAAAACATTGATAAGCACTACACTCCTAAAATTCAATTAACATTTGGTAAAAATACACCTGTGGTTCATCAAACTAATTCTAACACTGGTCTAAATAAACTTTCTACATCCAAAACCAGTGAGCCTTACAGGAGACCTTTCAAAGAAACAAGGAATTGTTTTCATTGTGGAACATTTGGACATATTCTGATGAACTGTCCTTATAAAAATCAAGAGAAACGGTCAGTTGTTCTAAAACAGGTCGTATCCTTGAAAACTCCACCAAGAAAACAATTCAAAACTCAAGTTTCAAAAACTTCAGTCCAGTATATGGTTAAATCTAAGCCATTTACTAAGAGAAGGAACAAAGAGTCTATGGTTCCGCGTGTATCTAGCTTTGGTAATACACGATCCTATGCGGTAAGATTGTCTAGACCACAAATGAGGAGATGAAATAAAAGTTTGAGAAAATTAGGACAACATCTAACAGGTAATCAACTAAGCAAAACTTTTTCTAACCTTAGAACACCTGTTAATCAACATAAACAAATTTGGAGAAAGAAAATAGTTGGTTTTCAAGCTTCTAATTCTGACTCACCAAAAGAGTCACCCATTTTTTATCACGATGACTGTGAATTAATTGAAGTTGTGTACTTTGAGAAAAATGGACGACCCAAGACCACAATGGCTTGGGTCTCCAAATCTAACTAATTTGTGTGATATGTGCAGGGACAACCTAGGGGGTCGGTTTCTAATCGCTGGTATGTTGATAGTGGTTGTTCCCGGCATATGACAGGCAACATGGCCCTTCTACAAGATGTTAAACCATTCAGAGGTGGCTATGTGGCCTTTACAGGCGAGAAAGGGGGAAGTATCACAGGTCAAGGCGTGGTTACTAATGGGTGTATTAGTTTTGATAATGTCAACTACTGTGAGCAGTTAAAACACAATTTGTTAAGTGTTTCTCAGATGTGTGACAAAGAGTACTCAGTGATGTTCAACAAATCTGAATGTCTGGTTCTCAAGCCTGGTTTCGTTATTCCAGAAGAATGGATTTTGATTCGTGCACCAAGAACAAACAACACGTACTAAAGATGAGACTGCTGAAATTCTTCAATACTTGATTCTGAATCTATAATTCTTACACAAAATAAAGTTCAGAAGAATTCGGAGAGACAATGGCACCGAGTTGAAAAATAATTTGATGGCTATTTTCTGTCTCAAGAAAGGTATTCATCAAGAATTTAGTGCACCGTACACTCCTCAGCAGAATGGAGTTGCAGAACGGAAGAACAAAACTCTAATTGACACTACACGTACAATGCTGTCAGATGCCAAGCTTCCAATCACGTTTTGGGCAGAAGCTATTAATACAGCTTGTCACGTATTGAATATAGTTTTGGTAGTGAAAAGACACAACAAAACAAGCTATGAACTAATCAATAATCGACCTCCTAAGCTTGACTACCTAATTCCTTTTGGTAGTCCATGTTCCCTATTATTACAACACAAAGATCGACAGTCGAAGTTTCATGCTAAATCAGTAGAAGGCATCTTCTTAGGATATGTTGCCAACTCACCTTGCAAAAGAGTATACAATAGTGAAAGTCATACTGTCGAAGAATGGTTCGAAGTGGAGTACAGTAAATACAGCAGTCCACCAGAACCTTCAGGTCCAGCTTGGGTTTTGATTATGATAATCTTTTCAAGTCTTTCAATCTTCCTGATTTATCTGCTGAAGATGCTGCTAAGCTGTATCAATACCTTAGTGGCACAGACAACTCCAATTTCTCAACGAGAACAACTGTACCTATTCCAAGCCCCTGTTCCAATGTTGCATCTGCATTAGGAACACATGAAAGTCACACTGAAGAAGATACTCATACTGAAGAAGACGGAGCTCAAATCAGAAACAAAGTTCCAGTCCATACTATTTACAATGAAACATGTTCAGGTGTAAATGATATGGGGGAGATAGGCACAAATCTTGAAACAAATATTCAAGAAACCATTGCACCAGAGACTAGAATTCATAAGAATCATCCAATTGAAAACATTATTGGTGATCCTAATGTCGGTATTCAAACTCGTTACAGAACTGTAACTGAAAACAACAGTCTTTATGCTGAGATTCTTAACACATGTATCATGGAAACATGTTTAAAGGCTGCCTTCGTATCCCAAATAGAGCCTAAGAATATTTAAGAGGCTCTAGCTGACAATCGTTGGATTGAGGCTATGCAATAAGAACTGTCTCAATTCAGAAAACTACATGTTTGGGATCCAGTAGATTTACCAAGAGGTATACATCCAATTGGAACCAGATGGGTGTTCAAGTGCAAAACTGACGATCGACACATTCTAGTGAAAATAAAGCAAGATTGGTCGTTCAAGGTTTTTACCAACAAGAAGGCCTGGATTATACAGAAGTCTATGCACCAGTTGCTAGACTTGAGGCCATCCGATTATTTATGGCTTATGCCTCTTTTGTCGGCTTCAAGATCTCTCAACTAGATGTAAAAAGTTCCTTTCTGTATGGTAAAGTACATGAAGAAGTCTATGTCACTCAACCACCTGGTTTTGAAGACCCGTTATACCTGGTTTTGAAGACCCGTTATACCCGGTCTTCATCAAGCACCAAGAGCGTGGTATGAGACTCTGTCAAAGCATCTATTGTCCAATGGTTTTGATCGAGAACAAATTGACTCGACTCTCTTCATACGGAAAGCAGGATGTGATATTCTACTTGTACAAGTATACGTTGATGACATCATTTTTGGGTCTACCAATGAAGAGATGTGTAAGGAATTTGAGCAGGTGATGAAGTCCAAGTTTGAAATGAGCAACATGGGTGAAATGTCCTTTTTCTTAGGACTGCAATTCAGTCAAAGGGAAGATGGAATTTATCTGTATCAAACTAAGTATGTCCAAAACATTTTTTCCAAATACAAAATGAATGATTGTACATCTTATGGCACACCTAATCCAGTCAATCACGGTTTACATCTTGATAAAGAAGGAAAGGATGTGGATTGTAGATTGTACCGAGGAATGATTGGATCACTTATGTATCGTCTGCTTGTGTTCAAGGTTTCATTCACAACTGAAGGAATCACATATGATCGATGTAAAGAGAATATTTATATACCTGAAAGGAAAACCCCGATTAGGTCTATGTTATTCAAAGCAGCAGTCATTTGATTTCAAAGCTTACACTGATTCTGATTATGGCGGTTTTAATCTCGATAGAAAATCAACCTCAGGTGGATGTCAATTCCTAGGAGACAGGATGGTTTCATGGCAGTGTAAAAAGAAGTCAACAGTTTCTATCATAACATATGAAGCAGAGTACATTGCTACTGCAAGCTGCTGCTCTTAGATCTTATGGATTCAACAGCAATTGAGAGGTTATGACTTAAATTACACTAGCACTTCTATGTTCCTTGACAACATAGCCACCATGTCTATCACAAACAACCCGGTTAAACATTCCAAAACTAAGCATATTGAAATTCGTCACCATTTCATCCGTGATTGTGCTGAAGAGCATCTAATTGAACTTATAAAAGTTCACACGGACGCTAATTTTGCTGATCTTTTCACCAAAGCTTTTGATCGTACCCGTTTTGAACATCTTGTCAATATGATAGGAATGTTCAATCCTGAATGATAAACGTTTTCAAAACAAACTTATTTCTTAGAAGTTACATTTATTTTTGTTTTACATTTAATTTGTTTTCTGTTAATTTTTTTTAAAAGAAAAATCCAAACAAAATATAAAACGTTCAAAATCTCAATGTCATTTAAAATTGGAGGAAATGATTGCACATCAGTTAGTGATCTAAATTTCTTAGATTGCATAACCCTTGAGATGATTGCACCTTGATATACTTCAAATATTCTTTGTTAAATTATAAGTAAGCTAGAAGCATTCGCTAAATCATTAGTAGTGTGAAAACTAAATGTCTTTTCTACAAATGTGATTTGAACCCATGTTATGAAGTGTGTGTATGTTTAAAATTAACAAAAGATCATTATCAGAAATAGAATGTAAGATTTTGGCTAGTATTATCTGTTGAGATCAATTTCGGGTGATGTCTTTAGCATAATTTTCAGCTCACTTCCCTGCCCATACCCACAAGTATGCAATGGAAGCTGAGCTAAGATATGTCTTGACAACAATCGTCATGTGTATATTCGCCATTGGATCACATCTGTTCCATTGAAGACATCCAGATAACAGCCGGATCCCGCTACCCAAGAACCTTCGGATTCCATATATATTAGCCTGCATCATCACAAAATACTCACGAGTCGAGACAAATAAATCAATTGATTCTTGTTAATCCTTATGGACTCTGCTTGATTTCTATGTGCTAAACGATATTACCTCAACCTGGTGATATTGATAATCCTTGGGAAAATCTTAGATGTCTTGAGATAATGCATTTACTTTTACATAACCATGGGGTACACATTGTAGAACTATAAATAGTACCATAACTCACATGAATTTGATCCAAGAATGCTTATAGTTTCATATATTGACAATTTGCAATACAAAATTTTTTTTAAGTATGTCATAATATGATCCCAAATTCTTTGAAAGTTTATCAAGATCACTAGTTAGTCTGATATGATCCTCTGATTATGACTTGACCAAAATGACGTTCACTGTAAGTATTCAATCATTCATTTTTATGCTTATTCATTTAAAAAAAACCTCAAAAAGATTTTTATTGTGTTTTAACATAAACTTTACAAAATAACAAAAAGATTTCTTATACATTTCATTTCCAGGAATTCAAAAGAACAAAAAAAAAAGATTTTCATAACTTCCAAAAGCATTTTTGTTATCAACCACAAATTGAACTTATCTATCATGTTCGACTTACAAGTTCTTCATAAAAACAGAGATTTTTTAGTTTGAAAACGGAACAAGAATTAAACCATGCAAACTTAACTAAATGCGCATGACTAAACTCATGCGTACTTGTTAAGTACGCATGAAGTAATTCATGCGCACTTAAATAAGTACACACGACCTGTAAAAATGGGGTATATAAAACGGCACTTTGCATATATTCTTCATTCAAACACTTCACTTTACAAACCGACACTTGATCATTTTCACTCTAAAATCTTTGTGTTACCAAACCGCTTTTTCATCACGATTTCAGTTATAACATCATCCAAAGAACACTTGGTGAGAATCTCATGCGTTTTCAACAGTTAAAACTTCCAAAATTGAGCGATTTAGTGTTCTTGAAACTAGGGTTCTTGATGCTCAAACTAATAAACAATATGTTTGCATGTTGATTTAAGCATCAATATAAGTTTCTAATTATCATTCGCAGTTGGTTAACACAAATTTCATGATTTTAACTTGCACATATTGGATTTTTGATCTTGGGTTTGCACTTGAGTAGTGTCGGCCCCTGTTTGATCGAAATGAGTCATGTGTTGAATGAAACCAACTTTAGACCAAGTCACATTGAGCTCCTATGCCATTTTTGACACCATTAGGACAGGAATTTGGGAATTTAAACAATGAATTTTGATTTCAGACTTGTTAAAAATTGAGCACTTACTAAGACCATGCGTACTTGGCAAGTACGCATGAAGGGTATTGTTCATGCGTACATGTTAAGTGCGCATGACAAATTCTGTGTGTGTATTTAGCTATGTACACACGAGGCAGACTTGTGAATTTTTCTAAGTCCATATTTTTCTTCAATGTCTATAATACATAATGATATACGTAATCAGTTCTAATCTTGTTTTGTTTTGTTTTGCAGATATGGCTAGATGTGCATTCACTCCAGAATTCAATCTAATAACACTAACAGACCCGGAATGGCGAGGTGCAGCTCTTAACTATCAAGAGATAGTCACATTCCTGAACCGGTCAAAGATTTCATATGCTATCTCGGCCGACCCAGTAGTATCACGGCCTTACTTGGAACAATTTTGGGATACCGCTGAGTTGGATTGCAGACAAACTCCTAATGTGATTACTACTACCGTTGCTAATCATCGGATAGCAATCTCAGAGGATACTATAAGACAAGTATTGCAGTTTCATGATAGAGCCACCGATCCAGTCCAATATCCGGAATACATGATAGATGGATGTTGGCGACAGAGAATGGGGTATGTTGGGCAAAGATATTATCCATCGTACAAGAAAATGTGGTTTCTAGATCAATGGAGGTATCTTGCACATGTTATGATCATGTGCATATCAGCAAGAAAGGCAGGAAAGGATGATATGGGACACGACTTAGCATCAGCTATGGTTGGATTGTTATTGAACAAGGATTACAATTTTTCACGATATGTCTACAACGCAATCCGTGATCAGATAAATGTTGCTCCCAGACATAACTTCCTCCTATACCCCTGCTTCATTCAACTGCTAATCAATCATTTCCTGCCAAATCTACCTCTAATAGGTCAGCAGCTACAAGTCAAACGAATAGCAAAAATGGTGTTTGTGCAGTTCCATACTGCTGGTACTGATGAACCAATTCCCATGCACACACCTTTATTTGGCCACTTGATTAATGAAGCATACGTTGCACCACAAGGAGATAGGTGGTACCATCCTGAGAGTGAACCTGAGTTAAGTGAACACTCAGATGAAGGGGAAGAAGGTGATGATGATGATGATGAATATAGTGATGGTGATGATGATAGTGATGATGAGAGTGATGATGATGAAGCTAATGAGGATGATGGTGGTGCTGGCTAAGCTCAAAGGCAAGATACCAGTGAATCAGAACGAACTGTAACTGATTCATCTGATTCTGAACCCACACCAGACCAGCGGCATCCAAGAAAGAATATTCAGGAATCACTTCCTGAGTCATCGTCTAGGCAAAGACGAAGAGAGAGTTCAGACTCAGACATTCAACTTGAAAGTTCAGACACAGACCACGAGGCACCTAACGTGACTGAACGAAGAAAAGAAGACCAAGCATGATCGCCTGTGGCAGGAAGTAATGGATGCAATAAATACCAGGGTATGGGCACAACAAGCTACCAATCAAGAAACACAAGCTCCCACTCAACAAACACAGTTGTATAGCCGACGAAGATGCATAACGATAACACCTGTTATTGTTCTAACCTGTGAAGAACATGTTCCAACAGTCGTCTCTCTCCCAGCTACAACAGTTTCGCTCACAACTTCCATAGATCTTCCCATCTTGACTGAGTCAGTCCTTGTTTCCACAACCATAGCATCCACAGTTCTCCAAACGACAACCTTATCATTCACTGTCACTGCTGGTACTCTACCACCAATGACACACTTACTTGAGTTTGGAGACATGGGACATCACTTTGACCTATCAGAACTGTGTGCTGATACTATTCATGAGACGGGTGAACCTTCTACAGATAGGGTGGTAGATCCTAGGGATCAAAGAATTGCAATCTTAGAATCACAAGTAGCCGCTCAGCAAACTCAAATCAATTTACTTGTCGACTCTAACACCAAATTGAATCATCAGCGGCAAGACATGGAGGAACAAATGAAATCATTCTTTGAGCTTCAAAATATGCAATTCAATCTCAATGAAATGTTTCTCACCACCCGTACGGTTATGGAGAATCAAATGCTGATCCAACATGGTGAACATCAAGTTATAGTAGATCAGGTGGCAAAACTATCAAAACAGCTTGAGTCTCAGGGGGAGACAAGTAAGAAGGCATAAGAAGAAACTTGCCACCATGTCGACCTCACGAAAGATAAGGATCAGGATGATGATCCCATTGTTCGGCCTTCAGGTGCTGGTGGTGGTGAGACCCAAGTTGTCTTGCCAACACAAGCCACACCTATGGCTCAGGGGGGGTCCACCCAACGACAATAACAAAGTGGTGGTGCTGATAAAGGAAAAACACATGCTGAGGTGTTAGAAGATTTGGCTACAAGTCCCAACTTAAACGATGAAATCATGATAGGGGCTTTAGTAGAGATTGAAGAAGGAGAAATAGACAGCGGTGATGATTGGGATGAATGTGGGAATGATGTTATTGTGGAATTCCCGAAAAGATATGGAGAGGGTATTTATGAGTTGGAGGATGGTGAAATATTTGAGACCCCAGCCATTAAGGAACAAACTGAACAGACCATTCAAGCTGAAGAAGTCAACGAATCTTCAGCCAAAATTCCTGAAGCGGGTACGAGTGGTATTTCCTCGAGGAAGATTCCTCAGGAATGGTTGACCAAAGAAGCTGAAGCACCGTGGTACAAACCACAATACACAGACCAGTATGGTGCTGCAGGGATGATCTTGTCGGTGCGTTTGGAAGATGATAAGGGATTATTTTCTATAAAAAGGTCAGGGGGAGTTTAATACTAAAACCTACAACCGAAGCATTTAATTCCCTTGTAGGTCCCTAATTCAGTGCGTGACGGATATCTAGACTCGCGATACGACACGGTGATAACGTGCGGAATCCATGATCAACGTGCTCGTGTAACTCAATCAACAACAACGGTGTAAATAAACGCTTTGTATTTCCACCAAGATATCAGTTTACAAGAATTCAGTCTCGAATCAGTTCCTCCTGATATCTCTATTCTCATACACACTTCTCACAAACTCTGTTACCTCTATATATAAGCAACTGTTCTACACCAGGCGAACTTCTCTAACAGGCTAAGCGAACATAATAAGTTCGCCTCTGATAGACTTAAGCGAACTTATTAAGTTCGCCTCTGATAGACCAGGCTAACTTATTAAGTTCGCCTCTGATAGGCCAGGCTAACTTATTAAGTTCGCCTCTGATAGGCTAGGCGAACTTAACAAGTTCGCCTCTAATAGGCTAGGCGAACTTGTTAAGTTTGCCTCTAGCAGAACTTACACAGAATTTTATCAGCAGTTACAAAACATGTCCTAACAGACTCCCCTTTAACTGTTGCTAACAATTCTATCAAATACAAGTCAAAGACTCTAAGACTAAGACATAATATCTTCAAGCTCGTTGTCACCAGAATATGCTCCAACAGACTCCCCCTTGACAACAGCTTCAGAAGATTGTCATCAGTCTTCAAATATCATCAAACACACTGTAGTCTTCGTCTTGTTCATCTGCACATTCTCTTTCTATCTTAGAAGAAAACTTGGGAGAAGAACCCCTTGTCAACTTCTATCTGCAATATTCAGTTTTTGCAAAGGTGAACAACCAAGAATAACCAACAATTAAGATTTTTATGGAAGCTGGAAAAATAAAATCTTTTTGTTTTTTTTTTCAAACATAAGAAAGACAAAATCTTTTTGGTTTTTCTTTGTATAAACTGAAATGTAAAATACAAAATCACATCTTTTTGATCGAACATCACGAGTAGGAAGATCATATCAGTATATATGATATATCAATCACACATCTTGGATATGAAATCCATATAATATTAAATGGTATCCTATGTTACTCTTTCAAGCCTTGACTAATCAAACCAATATCTTTCAAGATTTTCACACTCTATCTTTTCAAGACTTTCATATTGCATGTTATGATATGCAATAAACATTCAAAGAAAATAGGATCAGGCTATGACACACAAATTCAAATTATCAATATTATAAGATTTGACACTAAAGCATCTCATTCCCACTTTCTTGTGAGTTAAGGTACCATTTAAGTATGAAATACAACGTGTACCCCACTAGTATGCCAACAGAAAGTAAATGCACTATCTTCAAGACATGAGATTTTACTAAAGATTATCCTAATTCCCAGAATGAGGAGACATCACTTAGCACACGAATAGCAGAATCCAAATTGGATTGTATAGGAATCAATGAGATTCAGAATCGAATGATTCAATGTTTTGGCTTATATAAGTGGAATCATAAGATTCAGGTACGTGGATCCAACTGTTATCTGGATTATGAATTCAATGGAATCAGTAAAGAAGATTTATCAATATGATCCAAGGGCTAGTATATGTTTGACAGATGTTGTCAAGTACATATCTTGATTATACTTCAAATTGCATGCTTTTCGGGACATGGGCACTGAAGCAAATCGAATGAATAGTGCTAAAGACATATCCCGAAACTGATCTTATAGGAAAATATTTATTAAAACCTAATATTCTTTATCTGATAGGGATCTTTTAACACACACACCCAGACATAAAATGGGTTCAAATCACAGTTGTAACATTTGAAATTATGTTTTCACACTACTAATGGTTGAGTGACGCTTTTAGTGTACTGACAATTCAAATTATATGCATACACAATGTAGGTCCCTAATTCGGTGCGTGACGGATCTCTAGACTCGAGGTACGACACGATGATAACGTGCGGAATCCATGATCAACGTGCTCGTGTAACTCAATCAACAACAACGGTGTAAATAAACGCTTTGTATTTCCACCAAGATATCAGTTTACAATAATTCAGTCTCTAATCAGTTCCTCCTGATATCTCTATTCTCATACACACTTCTCACAGACTCTGTTACCTCTATATATAAGCAACTGTTCTGCACCAGGCGAACTTATTAAGTTTGCCTCTAACAGGCTAAGCGAACATAATAAGTTCGCCTCTGATAGACTTAAGCGAACTTATTAAGTTCGCCTCTGATAGACCAGGCGAACTTATTAAGTTCGCCTCTGATAGGCTAGGCGAACTTAACAAGTTCGCCTCTGATAGGCTAGGCGAACTTGTTAAGTTTTCCTCTAGCATAACTTACACATAATTTTATCAACAGTTACAAAACATGTCCTAACAGACTCCCCTTTAACTGTTGCTAACAATTCTATCAAATACAAGTCAAAGACTCTAAGACTAAGACATAATATCTTCAAGCTCTTTGTCACCAGAATATGCTCCAACAGACTCCCCCTTGACAACAGCTTCAGACAATTGTCATCAGTCTTCAAATATCATCAAACACACTATAGTCTTCGTCTTGTTCATCTGCACATTCTCTTTCTATCTTAGAAGAAAACTTGGGAGAAGGACCCCTTGTCATCTTCTGTCTGCAATATTCAGTTTTTGCAAAGGAGAACAACCAAGAATAACCAACAATTAAGATTTCCATGGAAGCTGGAAAAATAAAATCTTTTTGTTTTTTTTTTCAAACATAAGAAAGACAAAATCTTTTTGGTTTTTCTTTGTATAAACTGAAATATAAAATACAAAATCACATCTTTTTGATCGAACATCACGAGTAGGAAGATCATATCAGTATATATGATATATCAATCACACATCTTGGATATGAAATCCATATAATATCAAATGGTATCCTATGTCATTCTTTCAAGCCTTGACTAATAAAACCAATATCTTTCAAGATTTTCACACTCTATCTTTTCAAGACATTCATATTGCATGTTATGATATGCAATAAACATTCAAAGAAAATAGGATCAGGCTATGACACACAAATTCAAATTATCAATATTATAAGATTTGAAACTAAAGCATCTCATTCCCACTTTCTTGTGAGTTAAGGTACCATTTAAGTATGAAATACAACGTGTACCCCACTAGTATGCCAACAGAAAGTAAATGCACTATCTTCAAGACATGAGATTTTACTAAAGATTATCCTAATTCCCAGAATGAGGAGACATCACTTAGCACACGAATAGCAGAATCCAAATTGGATTGTATAGGAATCAATGAGATTCAGAATCGAATGATTCAATGTTTTGGCTTATATATGTGGAATCATAAGATTCAGGTACGTGGATCCCACTGTTATCTGGATTATGAATTCAATGGAATCAGTAAAGATGATTTATCAATATGATCCAAGGGCTAGTATATGTTTGACAGATGTTGTCAAGTACATATCTTGATTATACTTCAAATTGCATGCTTTTCGGGACATGGGCACTGAAGCAAATCGAATGAATAGTGCTAAGGACATAACCCGAAACTGATCTCATAGGAAAATATTTATTAAAATCTAATATTCTTTATCTGATAGTGATCTTTTAACACACACACCCAGACATAAAATGGGTTCAAATCACAGTTGTAACATATGAAATTATGTTTTCACACTACTAATGGTTGAGTGACGCTTTTAGTCTACTGACAATTCAAATTATATGCATACACAATGTTGGTCCCTAATTCGGTGCGTGACGGATCTCTAGACTCGCGGTACGACACGATGATAACGTGCGAAATCCATGATCAACGTGCTCGTGTAACTCAATCAACAACAACGGTGTAAATAAACGCTTTGTATTTCCACCAAGATATCAATTTACAAGAATTCAGTCTCTAATCAGTTCCTCCTGAATTCAGTCTCTAATCAGTTCCTCCTGTTACCTCTATATATAAGCAACTGTTCTGCACCAGGCGAACTTATTAAGTTCGCCTCTAACAGGCTAAGCGAACATAATAAGTTCGCCTCTAATAGACTTAAGCGAACTTATTAAGTTCGGCTCTGATAGTCCAGGCGAACTTATTAAGTTCGCCTCTGATAGGCTAGGCGAACTTAACAAGTTCGCCTCTGATAGGCTAGGCAAACTTAGCAGAACTTACACAGAATTTTATCAACAGTTACAAAACATGTCCTAACATCCCTAACGAAATATGACTTGGTCAATCTTGCACATCGTGAATTATGCAATATCACATCAAATGGTGTGGCTAGAGGCTTGTGGGGTGCTTTGTAGAGAGAGGGGAGATCGGGGAACTTTGAAATATTTCGGCCTCAAGCTCCAAAGCGTGTCAAAGACAAAACAATGTTGAATCCGTTAACACGCAAATTCTTAAAAAGAGTAATCTATGAACCGGTTCTGTGTGAAACCTGGATCCCTTTGAGGAGAATACCTCAAGACATACTAGGGAACATGTGGTACTGGTACATAGATCCAGTAACTGGAGAGGCATTTATGATTGAAAAGGATAGCTTGAAGGAGATTATTAGAGTGTTTGATGAAATTGTTTTCATCAATTTTTCAGCAAAATATTTGGAGGTCCTCGTCAACAAAAACTGTTTGCATACAGAAGAGTGGACGAAGCTGCTGGCCACCAATTATGATAAGCTAGTAAAGTTTGGTCTTGGATACAAGTCCAAAGTCAGCGGTGGTAGTCAAGCAGGTAGCTCGTGAAGACTGAAGACATCCAGAGATGTTGTCAAGGGGGAGTCTGTTAATGCATGTTTTGTGACAAGCACTCTGGATAGAGCTGAAGCTTTTGTTATTGTTTAGTTCAGTCTTATATGTATGTAGTATTTGTTGTATTTTTCTTATCGTGTTGTATTATGTATGTTTATGTCTGAACGTGTTGTATTTTGATATTGTACTAAACAAATACACAAGGATGAGTTCCTGCGTATTTCCCAAGTACAATGGCCATGCGTACGTAGCAAGTACGCATGAAGGATGATCATGCGTACTTGCCAAGTAAGCATGGACCAAGTCTATAAATACCATAGGTTGTTTCATTTTACACACAGATGTATTTTTTCACACACAAGTACGCACAGATCAGTATTGTATCAGTCCAGAAGTCATTCAATATGTTTCTGTACTTGTTTGAAACACTATGAAATCAATAGACCATGTATTTATTAGTATCATCTCGTGTTGATTGTCATACGTTCATTCTTACATTGTTCCACCTAGTAACGGGCATTCCACACCTGTTTACTAGGCTATGTTCTCACACTATATCGATCCGAAACACCCACCCGGAAGGACCTACAAGTGAAGATACAAGATACAAGATAGATTTAACACATCTGGCTTAAAGACTAAAGTTTATCTTACTGGAATTCCTATGGGAGTTGATTAGTTTGATACAGATTAATGGAAATTCAAACTCTCTATCATATGCCAGCTGATTTGCAGTGTAGTCAGGGTGGAGCAAGCTACCGCTGAGAGGGTGAACTACAATAAGCTGTATTGGGTTAGATGATTCTTATTAAAGCACTTGTTTTGGTATACAAAGAAATGTACAGTCAAGAGGGAGTAGTGTTTGTCATCGCACGACAACTGAAGACTGAAGTTTGAACGTTTGAAGATTTCAAGTGAATACCAGAAGATCAAGTCTTGCTAGAAGACACATGATAGCATTAGTTTAGAGGTAGTCTGTTAGGACATTCTTTGTAAACTGATGAATATCAGTGTTAGTGATAGATAGAATTTGATGTTACAGTTAAGAGGGAGTCTGTTGATGCATGTTTTGGTAACTATAGATAAAATTCTATGTATCGGTGTACTCAGCTAGTACATAGGAGAATGTTTTTGCGTACTTAGCAAGTTCACCACTTGCTCATGCCACTTAACAAGTGCGCAAGGCATTTGCCTTGCGTACTTAATAAGTATGCATACCAAATGTCATGCGTACTTGTTAAGTGCGCTTGGCAAGTTGTTCCTGCCTCTATAAATAAGAGATGTTGGGCTCATTTGTAAAGTGCATAGAATAAATGTGAGATTTTGAGAGAGGTCGGGTCGGGACGAGCTCTCCCGACCCTTGGACCGTGAGCTTAAATTAGAGATGTATAATCCTTCGGTATGTAATCTGTGATGATAACGTTGTTTAGATTATCGATTCTCTTGTTTATCCGTTCCTATTATTCATATGCTCTACTCCATTGTTTCCTTCATCTGTTCTCCCCATAAATCACGAACAGGTCTACATTGCACTAATCAGTCTTCCGCTATGCTCGACCGAGGCCCTCGTGACCTACAAAGAGCAAAAGAGAGATGCTAAAGAAACAATTTAGTGTCTTCAAGCACTTTGATGGTGAATATGTGGATGAATTGATGTCAAGATATTATCATCTTTTAAGTGAAATGGTCAACAATGATATCACTTAGAAGATTAAGAAGATTCTTGAAAAAATTTAAGGATGCACTACCATCTCATTTTGAGATGTATACTATTGTGATCAAAGAACAAAGTGGCTTTGATGATTTGAGTCTTGAAGAATTATTGTGTAACATTTCTGATTTTCATTATCTGTATTTCAGTTCAATGTGATACATTTCAAACCCAATTCTAGTACACCGACTTGTTCTATTTGTACCAACAATTAAATACTATGTTCCAATGCAAATCCACAAATTTTACATGAGTATATCCTATTAAACTATACATAAGTCCATATTTATACAAATCTGTCAATACTGAAACTTGCAAGGACTGATTTTATAAATTAACAAGAAACCCTAATAGGCACGGTCGCGCCTTGTTCTGGCACGGTCGCGCCAAGTGCTATGGCACGGTCGCGCGCCTTGCTTTGGAACAGTCGCGCCCGGTGCCATGGCTCGGTCGCGCCTCATATGGGCACGGTCGCGCCTCTCGTCAATTGAAACGTAAATGCAGCCTTTAATCACAGAATCGTTTGATTTCGTAACCGTTCTACACGTTTTCACCATTAACGAACCCAATTAAATCTTTTAATCATCACATTTACAACAAATAAACTCAATTTCGTCGATTCATCTCATAACCGCCTAATCCCCTCACGAGACCATCAAATCCACCATTTTAATTGCAATTCTACCAAGCAGATGCACTATCAATCCTCTCTGAAGCTCCCGAAAACACCGAGTCATCGGAATTGCAGCAAAAGGGCACCTGAGATCAAACCGTCATCGCCGGAACTCGTTTCTACCACGCGCTATCGATTAATCATCTTTTCGGGTAATTGAAATCTTCCACACTTTCCTTTTAGACTATAGATTAAAAGCCCTAACCTAATTTGGGCTTACAATATCCAATTTAACACGGACCCGAATCTAGGGTTCATTCTAAAATGGTTTAATCGAACCCTGCTTTGAACACGTTTTAAATACAATTAATATATTCTAATAGACTCGTAATAACCCTACAGATGAAAGCCCTATGAAATCCAACATTAACAATATAAGATTTAAGAAATTCGTTCCTGTTTTGGGACGGACACGGTCGCGCTAGTCATCTAGCGCGGTCGTGCTTCATGAGACACGGTCGTGCTAATCCCAAGCGCGGTCGTGCCTCACACACTCAGACCCGGTCATGCCTCTTGGCTAGACTTGGTCGTGCCTCAGAACCCTAGACACGGTCGTGGCTAGTGAACAACTTAGCTATATCCTCTGTATCACGGTCGCGTCCCTAACTAGCACGGTCGCGCCCGTGGTTCTAGCACAATCGTGCCCTGTTCCAGGCACGGTCGTGTGTGTGAGAAAAGCCTTGACAGAATAATTATTTCCATAATTTAAAAACAATAAGTATTTCAAATTAATTTTTAAATAAAAATAATTGATTTTATAAAATAAATGAATAGAAATTGTTTATTGAAAACTTACAAAAATTAAATTTATATATATTGTTAAACCCTAAACTTAAATAATATTTACACCATTTACTTAAACATCTTTATGAAAATAAAGTAAAGAAATTTATATTTATTAAATATCTAATACATTTTTATAACTAAAGGACTAAATTACATATTTTATAAATAAATAAATAAGGTAACAATTATTTATTTAATTTACATTTAAACAAAAATCATTTATTTAGGTTATACTTAATTACCTCTAGTACCTACATTATTTTTATAACTAAGTAAATAAATAATAATTTTGTTTATTATTTAGTTATTATAAACTCAAGCCTTAATTTTATACAACACCATTCAAGTACAAGCCACTAACACCTACAACTTCAAATTCCTTATACACACATCCAATTTAACCTTAGACTTAGACATAGACTATTGTGCATACTATTGATTTCGATACATATTACACTCTAGGTTAACATTGTGCATTACAAGGACCTCGTATTACTATCTAGTCTCTTGTGTTAGCTACGCCTTCAAAACAAGTGAGTATTACATAGCCCCTTTTACTCTTTTACACTTTTTTGGGGGTGGAACATGTTAGGACATGTTTTGTAACTGTTGATAAAATTATGTGTAAGTTCTGCTAGAGGCGAACTTAACAAGTTCGCCTGGCCTATCAGAGGCGAACTTAATAAGTTCGCTTAGCCTATTAGAGGCGAACTTATCTTTGAGGCGAACATAAATAGAGGAACTGAGACAGAACAGAGTAAGTTTTTGTGAGAGATAGAGATATCAGGAGGAACTGATTAGAGACTGAATTCTTGTAAACTGATATCTTGGTGGAAATATAAAGCGTTTATTTACATCGTTGTTGTTGATTAAGTTACACGAGCACGTTGATCATGGATTCCGCACGTTATCACCGTCTCGTACCGCGAGTCTAGAGATCCGTCACACACCGAATTAGGGACCTACAAGTGGTATCAGAGATATTGCTCTTGATTAGCAGAAGATTCGTGGTGTTTTCGTGTCCAATCAACATCAAATTCATCATTTTTGAGTTTTTCATTTCCATGGAGTTTTCAAGACTGATTCAGATCTGATTTTGTGTTTTTGAAGAGGATTTTGATGAAATTGATCCGATAGAAAGCTTCTAATTGGCAAATTACACAATCCTACGGTCCAATTTTGATTAATTTCTTCAAATCAGTGATTAATGATGATTTCCGTATGTTTCTGGTTCGTGAGTTTGGTCTGAAGTGTTCTTGAACTTGAATCTACTGAAGCAAGCGAACTTGCTGAATCTGTGTGCAGGCGAACTTGTCAAGTTCACTTCTCACAGGATTAAGCGACCTTATTTTAGGCGAACTTGATCAGATTTTTGAATTCTGGTTTAAGAGAACATTAAGTTCGCTTTGGTGTCTCTGAGGCGAACTTATTAAGTTCGCTTGTACAGTATCAGGCGAACTTATCTGTTTGCTAGTGTTCTTAAAAAAATGTCAATTTTGAATTTTGGCGGGAAATTTCTTTTTGTCCAAATTTTTTAGGGAAAGTTTATATGCTTGTTTTGAATCATTTTTAAAATTTTGAATTTTTGAAATTTTTTAAAAAGAGTATTTTGGCGGGAATTTTTTTCTGGATATTTTCGCAAAAATTTCAAAATGTCAATTTCTTATGATGATAATGAGATTGGAACTGTGCCACCGAGACTTTTGTGCATATCAGATTACCGTAGCTGGAAAGTCCGGTTCGAACAATTCGTATCAGAAACTGATGAAAACTTTTGGACATCCATATTTGAAGGATATGTGCATCCTACTTTTGACTATATGGGATATTATGATGTTCCTAAACCAGTGACAGCTCTTAGTAAACTAGAAAAGCTGAATTTTGATCGAGAGATGAAAACGTGTGAAACTTTAAAGATGTCTTTACCAAAAGAAATCATTCATAGTCTCGGGAAGTGTCCAACTTCAAGAGATCTATGGGAAGCATTGAAGAAAAAGGGTGAAGCAACTTCTCAAGCGTTTGTGGTCTTGATCAAAGAAGAAGTAGTAAAGTAGAGTGTTTCTGAAAGTGATTCTTCTACCAAGTTAAGTGATAGTGAGAGTATTAGATCTGGTGAAAGTACTCAGTCTACCGAGAGTGATGTAGAGACTGAAGTAAGCTTCCAGACAGTTGAAGATGATCTGAATGTATCAGACACTAATGTTGATCCTGTCATTGTTGAACAAAAGAGTGAAGCTCTTGATGACGTTTTCATGGCTCCTGGTGCATCTTCTTCAGAAGTAAAACCTGAGGTATTTTCTAACTCTGAAACGTTTTGTTCTAACTGTGTTTCAGTTAAGGATAAAATGATGAGGGTTATGGATGACAACGTAAACCTCCTTTTTGATATGAAATCGATGCACATGGTAAATCAGAAATTAAAAGATAATGAGAATGTGTGTATTGAGAGGATAGAATCACTGAATATAAGTTCTCTGACTTTGAAGATCAAAGAGCAGGCATATCACCTGGATATGTCCTTTGCAGAAATTGAGAAAAAAAATAATGATCTTGCTGAGAAAGATAAGGAACTAGCTGCATCTAAAGCAGAGGTAATCAGATTGCATAGAAAGTTAGAAAGCTTTGGAAATTCATCATTCTTATTAGGATATTATCATGATAATACTGAAGAGGGGAAGGGAACTAGTAGTATTGGCTCTGTTCCTCCACCATTCAACGGAAATTATTCTGTTACACCTGAGATTATAAACGATGAGGATTTAGATCCTAAGACTGTGTTGAAAGTGAATCCAGTCACAGGTGAAGATATGGTGTATTCTGATGAGAGTGATGATGAATATTTTGATGAAGCTAAGGTAGAGGGGATACCGAAAGATGTTAAGAAAGAAGACTCTAAGGTTGATTCTAATTCATCTGGAAATTATACATTTGGAAGTTCTTCAAACTCAAGGAGAGTTCCATATGTCAGAGATTATAAAGACAGGCGTACATGCTTTCATTGTAATGAGATAGGACACATTGTGGTGAACTGTCCTTACAAAAATAAAGGGAAGAAGCATGTAGTTCCTGAGAAGGTGAAGCCTGAATCAAAACCTGTTGAGAAAAAGTTTATTCATTCTCAAACTCCAAAAGAAGTTCATGTAGGAGAATCTTCTTCATGTGCATCTTATCGTGTGAAGATTCCTTATATGAGAGATTATCATGAGACGAGATCTTGCTTTTACTGTGGTATTGTGGGTCATATTCAGATTGCTTATCCTCACATTGACAAAGGTAACCGACATGTTACTCCAGGAAAGTTAAGAACTCATGGTAAGCCTTATGTTAACCCATATGTGGTTAAACCTCATGTTACACCAAAGGGTAATTCAAACACTGAGGTTAGGCTTTCTAGACCTCAAAGACGGAGGAGAAACAGAAGATTGAGAAAACTTTTAGAACAACAAGAGTTTTCACAATCAAATCAATTTTCAAATGAAAGAAAATGTTCAAACACTTCACATTTTAAGCAAAAAGAACTTAATGAAAAGAAGTATGTTTGGAAATCTAAAGTTTCTGTTTCTGACTCGTCGGAACAATCTCCGAAAATTGATGAGAAATTCGATTGTGAATGGAGTGAGGTTTATTATTTTGATACAGATGGACGAACCATGACTACCATGGCTTGGGTCCCACTTTCAAATTAATGTTTCTTGTTAAATGTGCAGGAATTACCAAGAGGGACTATTAATAACATTTTGGTTGTTGATAGTGGTGGTTCTAAGCACATGACAGGGAATGACATCTGCATGAGTAAAGAGTTGTTGATAACTGAGAATCTATTTGTTTCAACGAGTTGATGCTCAAGGGGGAGAATATGTCACACACAATGTTTTGGAAACAGTTTTACAAAGTCCAAATGATAACCTAACACTTAGGATGACGATGGTGAGCATAAATTCGTTGATGCAACCATTTGACTAGTTGAGGGGGAGTCTACAGGACAGGGGGGGTACAGAACTGTGTTGGTGACAAAAGGAAATGACATTCAATTACATTACATTGGTTTGAGTTTTTAATTGATTGAATTGCGTAATCCTGAGTAACCAAGTAAAATGTTTTTCATAAAATGTTTTCATGGAAGGTTTTATTTTCGTTTGTTTTATTTTTATTTGAAAAAGATTTTGAAAAAGCCAAACAAATTGAAAAAGATAAAATCGACATTACTTGAAGTTAAAGAAGAGATGATAGTACATCAGTAGATGTTCTTTCACACATGACCTTAGATTGACTGGTTGGTGCTTTATGTTAATATATCTGAATTATATGTTTTGATCTAAACTTCAGAGACTACACAAATAGGAAATGATAGTGTTGTGTATGCATATAATTTGAATTGTCAGTAGACTAAAAGCGTCACTGAACCATTAGTAGTGTGAAAACATAATTGCATATGTTACAACTGTGATTTGAACCCATTTTATGCCTGGGTGTGTGTGTTAAAAGATCACTATCAGATAAAGAATATTAGCTTTTAATAAAGATTTTCCTATGAGATCAGTTTAGGGTTATGCCCTTAGCACTATTCATTCAATTTGTTTCAGTGCCCATGTCCCGAAAAGCATGCAATTTGAAGTATAATCAAGATATGTACTTGACAACATCTGTCAAACATATACTAGCCCTTGGATCATATTGATAAATCATCTTTATTGATTCCATTGAATTCATAATCCAGATAACAGTTGGATCCACGTACATGAATCTTATGATTCCACATATATAAGCCAAAACATTGAATCATTCGATTCTGAATCTCATTGATTCCTATACAATCCAATTTGGATTTTGCTATTCATGTGCTAAGTGATGTCTCCTCATTCTGGAAATTAGGATAATCTTTAGTAAAATCTCATATGTCTTGAAGATAGTGCATTTACTTTCTGTTGGCATAATAGTGGGGTACACGTTGTATTTCATACTTAAATGGTACCTTAACTCACAAGAAAGTGGGAATGAGATGCTTTAGTTTCAAATCTTATAATATTGACAATTTGAATTTGTGTGTCATAGCTTGATCCTATTTTCTTTGAATGTTTATCGCGTATCATAACATGCAATATGAAAGTCTTGAAAAGATAGAATGTGATAATCTTCAAAGATATTCGTTTGATTGCTCAAGGCTTGAAAGAATGACATAGGATACCATTTGATATTATATGGATATTTACCCAAAATGTGTGACTGATGCATTGTTTTTACTGATATGATCTTCTTACTCGTGATGTTCGACCAAAAAGATGTGATTTTGTATTTTACATTTCCGTTTATATAGAGAAAAACCAAAAAGATTTTGTCTTTCTTATGTTTGAAAAACCAAAAAGATTTTATTTTCAAGCTTCCATGGAAATCTTAATTGTTGGTTATTCTTGGTTGTTCTCCTTTGCTAAAAGTAATATTGCAGACAGAAGTTGACAAGGGGTCCTTCTCCCAAGTTTTCTTCTAGAAATAAATAGAGAGAGAGAGTGTGCAGATGAACAAGACGAAGACTACAATGTGTTTGATGATATCTGAAGACGGATGACAATCTTCTGAAGCTGTTGTCAAGGGGGAGTCTGTTTGAGCATATTCTGGTGACAAAGAGCTTGAAGATATTATGTCTTAGTCTTAGAGTCTTTGACTTGTAATTGATAGAATTGTTAGCAACAGTTAAAGGGAAGTCTGTTAGGACATGTTTTGTAACTGTTGATAAAATTCTGTGTAAGTTCTGCTAGAGGCGAACATAACAAGTTCGCCTGGCCTATCAGAATCGAACTTAATAAGTTCGCTTGGTCTATTAGAGGCGAACTTAATAAGTTCACCTAAGCATCTTTGGGGCGAACTTATTAAGTTCGCCTACTACAGAACTGGTGTTTATAAATAGAGGAACTGAGACAGAACAGAGTTAGTTTTTGTGAGAGATAGAGATATCAGGAGGAACTGATTAGAGACTGAATTCTTGTAAAATGATATCTTGGTGGAAATACAAAGCGTTTATTTACATCGTTGTTGTTGAGTGAGTTACACGAGCACGTTGATCATGGATTCCGCACGTTATCACCGTGTCGTACCGCGAGTCTAAAGATCCGTCACACACCGAATTAGGGACCTACAACCTACAGAACATGAACACTATACAACACTATTGCTTACATTTACACAAACTACACAAGTACAAATCCTCTTTACATTCATGTGTGCAAATTTGAGCTTTATGCCTGAGTGCTAGTTGTGCTAACTTTTGTGTGCGATTTATGTGCAATCATTAACTATTCAAGCCGACGGTAAACAATGATTGTAACCTTTCTGATTTTCATGTTTTTCCTATGTATTTTATGCCGTGCAATAGAAGATTTCAACCTTACATTTATTGTTCATATACACTTACAAGCATACACGCGTTCATTATAATACAATATTAACGAAAACAATCTTACAAACCTCGAGGACCAAACTTGACCAAAACTCAAAACAACATCAATATTACAAAACTACAATGACTAGTCTTGAAACTTCCAAAAACCAACACAAGCACGGTCGCGCCTAGTCCTAGGCACGGTCGCGCTTGTGCCATGACCACGGTCGTGCTTAACATTAAGCACGGTCGCGCCTCGTTTACAGTTTGACTCCTCAAAGTCAAACCGACTCAAATCTTGTCCAAAAATAGATTGTAAACACGTTTAGAAGTTTGAGAAACTTGCAAAAGACGATATTCGGTTTATTCAACCTAATACCCGACCAATTACACATCCAAAAGCCCAAATTCGCGCATCTTTGACCAACCCACCTTTTTAAATCAAATCTGGTAACTTGAGCAAGAATCAAACGAATTAAGTTAAGCCCATACCTACCCGAGACATATATAAACCCTAAATCCATCATTCCATCATCTCTATCTCGTCTGTCGATCAAGAAAAAGCCGCGAAGTCTCCCCGTAGCCGTCTGCACTTGTTGCCCATTCAAGACAGGTTAGTAATAGTTCATTAGGATCGTCTCTCCAAGTTAATCGAAAGCCCTAACTCAATTCGTAACCACATTACATGATTTTACAGAATTGAATCTGAGTTTTGATAAAAAATGGTTTTAAACGATCGACACGTTAAACAGAATATAAACCTAATTAAATGGTTTAATTCGATTCGCAAACATCATATCAATGAAAACCCTAAGTTTCTAATCTGTTTTATTACAAGAATCAGGCGAATTGCTTCTGGAATTGACCAGACACGATCGCGCCAGCCTATGAGCGCGGTCGTTCCTGACCAAGCACAGTCGTGCCCCGTAAGAGGCCCGGTCGTGTTTACCGAACAAACCAAGTCCTGACCTAGTCAAAACCCTAGGCGCGGTCGTGCCGGATACGGACGCGGTCGTGTCTCAGGACCAGACTCTTGTTTTGACTTCTGACCAACCACGGGCGCGTTACCGACCAAGCGCGGTCGCGTACGTGTCGGGCGCGGTCGTGCCATATACAAGCACGGTCGTGCTCATCACTTAAACAGAATCTTTATTTTTATTTTATTCTGTTAATTTGATAAATAAATTAAATAACAGTTTAAATAATTATTTTTATAAACTAATTACTGGAATACCTTACACTGTTCCAAATGAACATTATTTATTTAAACTTATATTTTAAATAAATATTCTATTACTTAAACTAATACAAATAAATATATATAATAAATAACATAGTTAATTATTATTTTTAAGACAAACCCTACACGTTTAAGAATGACAAATTCACTTCCGTCATTAAATAACGCAAATCAATAACACATATACATTGTTCATTAGGTCGAACTTAGCAATCTACAACACACCGCTGTTTTCCATTTGCCTGTGCAATCTACACGCTACATAACACGTGAGTTACATAGCCCCTCTTTTACTCTATTTTACAAACGTTTTGGGGTGGAACATGCGTTCTATTTACATGTTTTCAATTATACACATATACAGTTCCATCCTATGCATGTTTACAGTTTTGCGCTTTGTGCTTGAGTACATTTTGTAGACCAATTATTATGCTCTTCATGTACAATCATTAACTAACAGCCGACAGTAAACAATGGTAGATCTATTGAGTCTGACAAACCCACCCAGGTAGGGTGACTGTTACTGACAACACAAATTTTGAGTGCAAGTTACAAAGGTTTGATTGTATAGGTCACACGATGTTTTTTTCTCTCCATAATTGCCTTAATTGTCATGTCGTATTGAACTGTATGCACACAACACGTATTTTGCTATCACACAATAAAACCTATGTATTCTCACCAACTTTTTAGTTGACTCTGTTTTAACCATGTTTCAGGTACCAATGTTTGAAGTAATCAAGATATGCTACACATAGGATTTTTGGACCTAGAATTCAATTAAACCAGTTTATTCTATGTAGTTTACGTTTTTGTTTTATGGATTGGTTGTGTTTTGATTGAACTTATTGATTGCAATGAAAACAATTATTAAATATGCAAACTTTAGCAAACCATGAGCAATGAACAGTCTGCACGCTTCACGCCCCGACGTTTCCGCCGTCGGTTGGGGTGTGACAATGATAGATCTATTGAGTCTGACAAACCCACCCAGATTTGGGTGATTGTTACCGACAACATAATTTTGCATGCTAGTTACAAATGTTTGATTGTACTTGGTTACACAATAGCTGCTCTCCATAAATGCCTTATTTTATCATGTTATGTAAGGATTTGTTTATTTACAATCTATATGCTATCTATATACAAACCTGTGTATGCTCACCAACTTTTTAGTTGACCTTATTTTATTCATGTTTCAGGTGCTAATATGTGAGTTTGATCAAGACATGCTACACATAGGCTTTGGACTTAGTTAAAATTTGAATAAAGGATATTATGTATTTCGTTTATGTACTTGTTTGGATTTGGTTGTGTTGAATGATTTGAAGTTAAATTTGATGATTAAAATATTGAAATCTAGTCAACCTTGTGCTCATGAACAGGCTACATGTCCCGCCCCGACGTTTCCGCCGTCGGTTGGGGTGTGACATATTGGGGAAGATTCAATCTTATGATTAGAACAAGCAAAAGAAAGACACAGTCTATCAAGATCCAAGCATTTATTTTGGTAAAGGTACATCTACGCAGAAGTCTGGAGGTGTTGCTTTTTTTTCTGGACATGTCTCTGAAGGTTCTAAGGAAAACTCTTGTAGTGAAGGTGCATGTTTTGTTGGTTCAAGTTCTGGATGTTCAAAGAATAATAAGAATGAAGGCCATTCTTGTTCTCCAAAGATGTCTTCTTTAGCTGTAGATGATATGATGGCTATCACTTCTTCATTCTTAACATCATATGAAAACTTTATTGGTGGTAAAATCACTGATCCAGATATGATTGAAGAGGTTTTAAGAAGTTGGATAAAGACGCTTTAGAAGAAATGAATATTTAGTGGAATATGGCTTTATGGATGAGACAAGGTAAAGATCATTTGAAGAGAACTGGAAAGAATTTCATTGGAGCATCAAGCAAGACCAAGATGGGATTGGATAAATCAAAAGTCAAGTGTTACAATTGTCAAGAGTTTGGTCATTTTGCTAGAGAATGCACAAAACCAAGATCTCAGAATCAAAGTTCCTCAAACAGTCAAGGCAATCAGAATAAGCAGAATACTTCCACAGCTTTAATGTCTCAACAAGATGAAAACTATGACTAGGGTATTCATTTGGAAGATACTGTTGCTCATGTTAGTCAAGCGTTTCTAGCTGAAGTCCATACTGAAGATGGAAATGAAAGCAGTTCTTCTGATGGTGACTCTAAAGATTCTAGGAGTATAGCCGAAAGTGAAGAGTCTGTTCCTCAGAAAGTTGAACCGAAGTTTTCAAATGAAGATTTGCTTAGTAATGGAGCTGCTGGAAAGGTTACAGAAAAGATTGTTGAGATGCTTGCTGAGGGCAATGCATTCATGGCTGATGCTAAACAGGTACAACATGTTAACTCTTGTCTAAAATGTACTGATTTTGAATATCAAGATTGTGTGATGACAACACGAATATCATTTGTGACATGAAGGCGATATACACATCGAACCAAACTTTGAAGGAAAATGAAACGATTTTGAAAGCTGAAATTGAATCTTTAAAAGATGACATTAAAGTTTTGCAAATCAAAGTTAATGAGCAAGCCTTTCATCTCGATGTGTCATACTCGGAGTATGAAAATAAAATCAATGAACTCGCCATGTCATAGACAGAAGTAACAAAGTTGTTACGAAAGCTTGAGGGTTATAAGAATTCCAGTTTTCTGTTGGAATATTATAATGAAAAAGCTTCAGGTGAAAAGGTTGTTGGAGGTGTAGGTTCTTGTCCTTCTTTTGATGACAAAGCCATTGGGGGAGGTGTTGGGTATTGTCCACCTTTCAATGGAAATTATACTACTTGTCTGACTAAGGAAGTATCAGATGAAGATTGGGAACCAAAAACTGTATTAAATATCAATCTTGTTACTGGTGAGGATATGATATATGATGATTCAACTGATGATGAAGTTTTTTATCCAAACAAATCTGAAGGAGTTATGAGAGAGTGTAAGTATGTTGAACCAGTTATGGTGAAAAAGGTGACCAGAGATAGATGTATTTTCACTGAACCGGATGAGAAGGTTGAACAACCAAAACCTAAATCTACTTATAAACCAGTTAAACCTTTTGTAAATGGTGTTTTGATTCTCAAGAAACAAACAAGATTGAGAAAGTCTCAACTCTTGAGTTTTATAAAAAGACAGTTTAAAAATAAAATCAAAAGGTTGTTCAAACTTCAAACACTATTTCACAGTGTTCATCATCTAGCACAAAAATGGTTCAGAGGGAGAAGTATGTCAGAGTGTACAAAGAAAGACGTAATTGCTTTCATTGTGGTGTTGTTGGTCATATTCTAAAAAATTGTCCACACAAGAATTTGGAGAAGCGTCTAGAGAATCCAAAATTGGCAAGACCGTTTGTGAAACCACCAGTGAAGTCAGTTGTCAAGATTGCTTCTGATTCAGTGAAGACAGTAGAGAAGGTTGGTTCATCTGGTGAACTTGCCCAACCGAAAGTGAAATTGTCAAGACCACAAAGACAACGAAGAAATAGAAGGTTGAGAAAGCTTTTGGAACAACCTCTGGTCAAATACAATGTTGAAACCTTAGAGTCATTAAAAAAGAGTGAAAAAGTTCAGATTCAATCCAAAGGGAAACCAAAGAATCAAGTTTCTGTTTCTGAGAAACAATCTCCTAAAGTAGAGGAGAGATTTGATTGTATTTTAAAAGAAATTGTTTATTTTGATGAGTCAGGCCGACCCAAGACCACAATAGCTTGGGTCTCTATTACTAACTATCATTCCTGTTTGTGTGTAGGGAAATCCAAGGAGGACTGTCGGCAACCATTAGTATGTTGATAGTGGGTGCTCTCGGCACATGACGGGAAATTTTAACTTATTGGAAAATGTTAAAGAAATCCAAGGAGGTGATGTCGTCGAGACGGTCTATAAAATAAACTACTAAACCAAACCTAGACTCCTAGTAATAAAATGAAAACCTATGAAGTAAACCGTACTGACAAGCAAGTGGACCTATCGAATGTAGCACAACTTAACGGTAAACCGGAATATCAAACCCTAGAGACACTACTATAGCTATACTAGACTCTGACTTGGACCAAAGGTTGAATTGGTTTGGGGGGTTTACTACCCTACTGATTATCACTAAATGATGTAATAAACTAAAGATCGACTCAACTATCAAGATAAAGAACAAAGGTGAAATCAAGATATGGGAAGAACACTACCTAGGTCGGAATCCTACCTACAAAGTACAACTTCTATCAGTTCTGGATACAATGATGGATTTGGGTTTCTAAGGATAACAACTATAGACAACCTAGTGGATCCCTAATCACTATCAGGGTCACTAAGGAACCTAAAGTGTAGTAAACTCACCAGATGATTGGATCACCTCTTGGGTATTTCCGACTATGATAATGTACCCGAATAGACAGATCACCTCTCAGTCTCACTGTCCACAACACATTCAAGGAATGCACGGGGTAATCTCAGGATAACAACTATGACTCGAACTACCAACAATCACTAGACACCTAATACTAACGTCCTCTTAGACTATTAACACTCGGATTCCTAGTAACGAAGACTAGACAACTAATTATCACCTCTCGGATATTGAACTAGGATACACATTCAACTCTAATCATCAATCAAACACAACTCTTATGGTCACTACGTCTAGCAAACCACACAAAAATCACAAACCCTAAGATCTATGACTTCGATACGCTAATCTAACTGGCAGACAACCACAATTAACATATGAAATTATAATCAATCCACAAATCAGAAGTAAACTTGCATATTCATCATGGCAGTTAACATAATATTCTTCACAAAGTCAATAAAATAACATTCGAATCTAAAAACCAACAAAGTTTCAAACATTAACAAATATTCATCATTAGACCTAGGCAGTATAAGATTTTTAGCCTAGAATCATGTTCAAAACATTCAAACACAGAAGTAAAAACATAATCATAGTTTCAATCTCAGAAAACCAACACAAAGATGAAATCTTGAAACCGAAAACGCTAAGTAAACGAACCCGAGAATCAAAGTCTTCAACTTTACGCTTGAACTCACTTCCTTGGCCCCAAAATCGCCACTTTTTTTGTCTAAAACGGCTGAGAATCGATCTCCTTTGATTATGTCATTACCATTCTATTACATTCAAAATTAGGGGTTTTTATCGGATTTGGGGCCCTCGCGTACCGCGAGAGATATGCCCTTGTCCTTCGCGTACCGTGAAGGACAATTTAGTCGTGGCCATTTCTAGAATTCCTCGCGTACCGCGAAACATCCTTCTCTGATCTTCGCGTACCGCGAAGACATGAAATTTCCCATTTTTAACTTTTGTTTCTTCGGGCTTCATTCTCATGCTCAGTTTCTTCGAGTTTTCACTTGTAATCGTCACGAGCTCCTGTAAACACAACAAAGACTCAATATCTAACAAAAACGAATGAAAACAAATACAAAACTAAGTAAAACGACTCTAAAACGATGGAATAAAGATGTGTGCTTTGCACAACATCAAACATCCCCATACTTAACCTTTTTTCATCCTCGAAAAAGTCTGCAATGGAATCATAACTGAAATCTATCTTTACAAACATCAATTACCAATTAGTTAAACATACTCACGCGTTAAAAAGCAACAATCAGTATTTCTATCCGATTAAACCAAAGCACCAACTGTCTAGCCCCCGTGATGTGTTCTTATTCCATTTTATACAACAATCAATCTATCTATGTGTCTCACACTTAGATGCTATAGCTCTACCTAATCCCGTCTCATGGTCATGTTTAGGCACGGGTTAAACCATGTAGATTTTTCCACCACGTTAAACTAAGATTTACAGATTATTAGAAATCAATGGAATATGGAATGAATGGATGGGAATGAACATTAATATAAGCATAAGAACTTTCTTCTAGAGGCGTCTGAACCAAGTCACTATCCCAGAAGCTAACACATAGACTAGATTTTAAACGTTTAAGCACATAAATCTCACTTAGGGGTGTATTCTCCAAGTCGCCATCCCAGAGAGAAACACATAAGCAAGACTCATATTTCAAAGTAATTAAGCTCATAGTTATGGAATTATGGAATGGGTGCCACCAAAACACGGATTTATTCTCATAACAAGAGAGTAGTGTGCCATGAAAATTTTAAAAAAACCTCTAAATTTTAACTTAACGTGGTACCTATCACCTTATGTTGACAGTTTCAGTATTACCGACACCCTAAGATGAGTACCCATAAGATTTCATGATTTATTAAGTGATTAATCCTAAGTAACACTCACAGGCTATTTAAGTTGTTCAAGTTGGCTGGGTCTACCAAAACATCACTAATTAGACGCGTTTTCTATTATTTATTTCATTTAAACGAACAAGTAGATCCACTTGTACTATCATTTTCCATTTATTATGCAAAACTTATGATTTCAAAGGACATTTTTTTCAAAATTTGTAATTTTTTTTTGTATTTTTGGATTTTTATAAAGACACAAACTAAGACTTAGACACTCACATCCCCACACTTGAAAGACACATTGTCCTCAATGTGAAGCAAGTCACAACAAAAAATAAAAATGCAAAAATAAAAATAGGAAGCGACTTAGCTGGTAATGTATATGCAAACAAATGTGCAGCTTCGTTCTTCCTTGTGTGCACCGTATAGCATTTCCATCACTGTTGCACAGCTCTGCTAGGTTGCCTTTATAATGATAGAACCATTCGTCATGCCCGAATGGAGATTGAGTACGGGCAAGACGAACAATAACTGCAAAATAAACCTCACAACAAACCCGCAACATTAAACTGACACAAATAAAAGACTCACTGACTCACTAAGACTCTGGATAGAATGCAAGGACATGTACCCGATGGGTGGCAAACACAAAGACATGAACGCCAGAGCAAAAAAAATCATCGGTAACGAACGGTTCCCGAATTTCCCATGGTCATGGTCAGTGAATTAGATGATATGATATGGATGATGGATGAATATGGTGGGTGATATGGTGGTTAATGGTGATGATGATGGGAATGGGTGACCATGGGAAAACAAGGAGCCAAGGCAACGCGTACCGCGAAGGACCAAGGTTGACTCCTCGCATACCACGAGGAGCTGAGAAATGGGTCGGCCGAGACTTTTGTCTCTCGCATACCACGAGAGACTTGGATCTATGCTTCGCGTACCGCGAGGTAGGGTCATTTACAGAAAGTTGAGAAATTCTTTCAATTTTTATACTTGGAAAAATTTTTACCCCTGAAAATTTTTCTTCACCCGTTTTCTTTAAAACCCATTCCATTGATAAAAACCAATGTAAAACATACCTGGAACTTTGTTCCCGCTGATTTTCCTCACCGAATCAAGCGCGAATCCTTACAAGACACGACAAACACAAAACACAACACCGAAAAACGCAAAAATTGACACGGACGGGGACCAAATAAGCATACAAACTCTACATCTTGGGCACTCGCCCAAGACTCAAACAAGCCTATCAGGAGGCTTCTCCTTGATCCTAACCGGGACAGCCTTCATCCTTCGCGATCTCCCGGTCTTACACATCAACCCTAACCTCAACAACATCTTCATACACCTGTCAAACACTGAACTCAAATCATTCCAGCACCATTTAAACCTACCCGGTCCAAAAATGATATTTATTATGTTATCAAGTGACCTATCACCCCTAAACTTCCCCACACTTGGGGTTTGTACTAGCTTCCATTTAGATGAGTCTCTCATGGTACGGTTTCTCTTACTAGGCAGCCTAGACCTAGGGTAGCTGGAACTAGGGACTGGCTCAGGGGTTCTACCCTCAATATGAACAACAGTGACTGGTAAAGGCTTAGATGAGGGTGGTTCTAAATACGTGGACTCTACCCTCTCAACCGGATAATCAAGATTCTCTAAACTCTCCATCAAGGGTGTATCATAGATTATCGACCCTACTTGTGCTAATATATCATTCAAATTACAAACATCATCGTCAGCACTTAGGAACGAGGACCTACCAATTTCTTTTCAAACTCTTCCAACCAATCCGGAGGCTCCTCTGTCATTTCTCCTACATTTCCATCAACTACATCTGCTATCGGATTAGAGTCCCAGTAATCATCCGTGGAGGCATCGAGTATGCACACGGAGTGGCTATGCTCGCCAACATCCCACATAGACGTAGTGGCATCGAATACAATCGACTCATCCCCTACACGAAGTGTGAGTTTCCCATCAAAGACATCAATCATTGCCTTGGTGGTGTGAAAGAATGGGCGCCCGAGGATGATTGGGACTCCATCATCTACTTCCATATCTAGAATGACAAAATCCACGGGGAAGACAAATTTACCTACTTTCACTAGAAGATTCTTCACAATTCCCCGTGGATACTTGACTGAGCGGTCAGCCAAGGAAATGCTCTTGCGCGTTAGTTGTGGTTCGCCTAGGTCTAGTTGCTTATATATGGAATAGGGCATCAGATTGATGCTAGAACCTAGATCGGCCAACGTGTGGTGCAAAGGCAAACTGCCTAGGTGACATGGGATCGTGAAACGACCCGAATCTCCCAGTTTCTCTTGCAGCTTATTTTGCACCACCGCAGAGCATTGCTAACTAAGTGAGACTTTAGAGACCTCCTCGAGCTTCTTCTTGTTGGAAAGAAGATCTTTGAGGAACTTGCCATATTTTGGCATACTCTGGAGGGTCACTATGAGTAGGAGATTGACCTTGAGTAGTTTGAACATGTCAAGGAGGTGAGCGTGCTCCCTAGCTTGCTTAAACGACAGCAAACGTGTTGGGTAGGGAACTCAATTCAGGTCAATCTTGGGGGTCTTCATCTCCACCTCCTTCTTCTTCTCCTCTTCCCTCTCGGCAGGCACCTCAACAACTATCTCCTCGTCAACCTGCTCCTCGGCCATCTTGGCATCGATCTCAGTGAATAGAGCCCTCTAGTCAATCTTCTTGACCTTCTCAGGTGACGGAATATTATACAAACTGGAGTGGGAGTCATCCTCTACAACCTCTTTCTCCTCCACACTCCTGACCGACACGTCCATCACTGAAGCGTTGGAGCCTAAAGGTTGACCTCCCTGTCGATCCTTTAGACTCTTAGCGATGTCCTCAACCATGCGTTGTAGATCATGGAAAGCGGATTGATGATTCTTCAGTAGTGTATCATGGATGTCCAATCTCTGCCAAGCTTCCCTGTCCTTCTAGACCATGTGGGCAAGCATCTGTGTCTGATTCTCGATCATCTCATTTATCACACTTGTGTCGACACTGCTTCCTGAGCTAGCTCTTGTATCTCCTCCTCCATTCTGCTGCAACTGCTGGTGACTGTCACACCCCGACCGATGGCGGAATCATCGGGGCGGGACATGTAAGACTTTTCATAGCACATGGTTGACTAAAATGAAATATATTAAAGTCAAATTTACATTACAAATAATCCAAGTACAAAATCAAATTCAAACAAGAAACATAAACAACTCATAAAATTCTTGATTTATATTGCTAAGTCCAAATCCTATGTTGAACACGTCTTGAATCAATCTCACATATTGGGGCCTGAAACATGAATAAAATAAAGTCAACTAAAAAGTTGGTGAGTATAACACAGTTGTATATAGATAGCATATAGATGAAAACAAATCCTTTACATGACATGATAAATAAGGTGTTTATGGGGAGTAGCTATTGTGTAACCAAATGTACAATCAAACCTTGTAACTAGCATGCAAAACAAATGTGTTGTCGGTTTCAATCACCGCGTACCATGGGTGGGTTTGTCAGACTCAATAGATCTATCATTGAAAACCGTCGGCTTGTATAGTTAATGATTGCACATAAGAGCATACAAAGGTTAGCACACCTAGCACTCGGGCACAAAGCTCAAATTTTTGCACACATGTATGTAAATAGGATTTTTTGCACTTGTGTTGTTGGTGTAAATGTAAATGTGTAATGTGTAATGAGTATAGAGTTCATGTTCCACCCCAAAAGTGTAAAAGAGTAAAAAGGGGTTGTGAATACTCACTTGATAAGGAGGTGTAGCGAACAAGGATAATAGATAGAAAAATAAAGATCCTCGAGTGCACAAATCAACCTAAAGAGTAATGTATGTTGTATCAAATAGTGCATAAGGTTTAAGTCTAAAATGAAAGTTGAATTTGTGTATAAAACTATTGATTTGTATTTAAAAAGTATTGAATAAAATATATAGAGTTTGAAGTAAAATATTTTTGAAACTATTTAATTAGGTTTGAATTGAATAAATATGTAAATATTAATTGTAATTAAGTATAAATGAATAAATGATTTTGATTTAAAATGTAAATTAAATAAATAATCATTATCTTATTTATTTATAAATTTTGTAACTTATTTATTTAAAATATCTTTTAAGTGTAAGATAGTAAATATGAATTTAATTTTCATAAATTTTTAAATAAACTTTTAAATACTATTTATCTCTTCAAATACAGGAAACATATTTTTATAAAATTTGAGACATTTATTGATTGAAAAATATAAAATTATAATTTTGTTAAAGTTTCTGAGTCACACACACGACCGTGCCTCGGAAGGGCACGATCGTGCTCGAGCCACGGGCGCGACCGCGCTAGTCGGGGCGCGACCGGGTTGATCAACAGGAGCACAATCTAGACAAATCAACAAGCACGACCGTGCCTTGGCCCGGCACGGTCGTGTCTATGATCTTTAGACACAACAGGGCCTAGCCCAGAGGGCGTGACAAGGTCTGGACAGGAGGACACTACCGCGCTCGATGAGGCACGGCCGCGCTATATGATTAGCGCGACCGTGTCTTTTCCAAATCAGACACGAATTTACCAATTCTTGTATTTTAAACGTTGGAATTGTTAGGGCTTTTGATTAATGGGTTATTACGAGTCTTTTCATATAATCTAATTGTATGTACATCGCGTTTAAGTAGGGGTTCGATTAAATGATTTTTAATAAAGCATGAGTTCTGATTCGGATCGATTTCTATAATGGAAGCCCAAATTGAATAGGGGCTTTCGATACAGAGACTACTTAACTAAAATAAATGATTTCAATTACCCAAAACAGTAGAGGATTGATAGAGATGGCAAGAAAGAGTTCCGGCGTCGACGACTTGTGTTCCGGCGATCTTTACTGTAACTCCGGCCAATCCAAATAGTCTGGGAACTTCAGGGATGATTGAGTATCGAGTTTCTGCTGCTGGATTGAGAGGATTCGGATCGAACAGCGGATTTTTGTTTCTTGGAAAGCTTGAGAGAGTTTTTCGAAATTGGTAATATGAACTGAGACGTTTGAGGAATTCGATAGTTGATTCATTCGTTAAGGGGAAAAGAAACGGACGACTGTTACGGATTTCAAATGATTGGGTGATTAAACTGCATTTACGTTTCAACTGTTACGCAGGCGCGACCGTGCCCAAGAGAGGCGCGACCGTGCCTAGGCACCGGGCGCGATCATTCCAGGACCAGTCGCGCGATCGTGCCGAGGCACTTGGCGCGACCGTGCCAGAACGAAGCACGACCGTGCTTGACTAGGGTTTGTTGACATTTTCCAATTTTAGTCCTTGACTTTTCAGATTTGATAAGCTTGAATAAAATGGTTTCTTGTATAGTGTTTAAATGTATATAACCGAGTAAAATTTGCGAATTTGTATAGAATCATTGCATTTAATTTACGGCGAGAAAATAAATGAGACAGTGCACGAGTATTGAATTCGAAATTGCATTACATTGGATTGAAATATGAATAATAAAAATCAGGATGTTACAGTCTCCCCATGTTGAGAGAATTTCGTCCCGAAATTTAGTTAGAGGAAACAACATTATTAGTAAAAAGTTGAGGGTACTTGAGCTTCATTTGGTCTTCTCGTTCCCAAGTGAACTCAGGACCACGCTTAGATTCCCAACGAACTTTGACAATAGGAATGCGACTTCGCTTGAGTTGTTTGACTTCACGATCCATAATTTCCACCGGCTTCTCAACGAAGTGCATCGTTTCATCAATGCGCACGTCGTCAAGCGGTATATGGAGATTTTCATCAGCGAGACACTTCTTCAGATTAGATATATGAAATGTAGGATGCACATTGCCCAGAGATAGAGGTAACTCGAGTTTGTAAGCCACTTTCCCAATCCTTTCAAGGATCTTGAATGGACCAACATAACGAGGTGCTAACTTGCCTTTCTTTCCAAAACGGATCACGCCCTTCCATGGAGACACCTTAAGAAGAACAAGATCACCGACTTGGAATTCCAAGGGTTTTCGACGTTTGTCGGCATAACTCTTTTGCCGACTCCTCGCTACTCGAATATTGTCACGGATTTGAGTGATCTTGTCAGATGTTTCTTGAATTAACTCAGGACCAGTGATTTATGCTTCACCAATCTCACTCCAACAGATAGGAGAACGACACTTGCGACCATAGAGAGCTTCGAATGGAGCCATGTTAATACTTGTGTGGTAGCTATTGTTGTAAGAAAACTCAATGAGGGATAAATGTGAATCCCAATTGCCACCAAAATCGATTACACAAGCTCTAAGCATGTCTTCAAGAGTTTAGATTGTTCGCTCGGTTTGACCATCTGTTTGCGGATGATAAGCCGTGCTCAAATCCAATCGAGTACCAAGAGCCTTTTGGAGAGATTGCCAAAATCGAGAAGTGAACCGAGCATCTCTATCGGATATTATGTTCAAGGGAACACCATGACGACTCACAATTTCATCAATGTAAATTCGGGCTAGTTTCTCCACTTTGAAGTCTTCACGTATAGGCAAGAAGTGGGCAGATTTGGTGAGTCGATCAATGATCACCCAAATACTATCATAACCACTCGAGGTGCGAGGGAGCTTGGTAATGAAATCCATAGCTAGATTCTCCCATTTCCACACGGGAATTTCTGGTTGTTCAAGTAAACCAGATGGACGTTGATGTTCGGCTTTGACTTTGGAACAGGTTAAGCATTTGGCCACATAAAAAGCAATGTCTTTCTTCATACCGGGCCACCAATAAAGTTGGCGAAGATCTTGGTACATTTTATCCGAACCAGGATGAATAGAATAACGAGTCTTATGAGCCTCGTTCATGAGAAATGTACGGAGATCGTCGCGATCGGGAATCCAAATACGGTTCAAGTAGTAGAGTAAGCCATTGGGCTTTGATTCAAGAAGGAGTTCAACACCACATGACATTTCTTCGTACATATTACCCTCGGTTACCGAGACGTGTTGAGCTTCTAAAATACGGGTTTGAATATCGGTTTGAATACGGGCACAATGAAGCATAACATGGTCCTTTCGACTCAAAGCATCGGCTACAACATTCGCTTTGCCGGGATGGTAACGAATCTCGCAGTCGTAGTCGTTAAGGAGTTCGACCCAACGTTGTTGCCTCATATTAAGTTCTTTTTGGTTGAAGATATGTTGAAGACTTTTGTGGTCGGTGAATACCACACATTTTGTGCCATATAGGTAATGTCTCCAAATCTTTAACGCGAATACGACCGCACCCAACTCGAGATCGTGCGTCGTATAATTCTTCTCATGAACTTTGAGTTGCCTTGATGCATAAGCGATTACTTTGCCTCGTTGCATGAGAACACAACCAAGACCTTGGTTAGAAGCATCACAATAGACAACTAAATCATCATTTCCATCGGGGAGAGTCAATATGGGAGCATTGCACAACTTTTGCTTGAGGGTTTGGAAAGCTTCTTCTTGTTTCGGTCCCCATTCATAAGTTTTACCCTTATGGGTCAAAGCGGTAAGAGGGACAGCAATCTTTGAGAAGTTTGAGATGAAACGACGATAATAACCTGCAAGACCAAGAAATGAACGAACTTCGGTAGTAGTCTTCGGGGCATTCCAATTCTTAACCGTTTCAATCTTAGCAGGATCAACATGAATACCCTTGTCATTGACGATGTGACCAAGAAATTAAACTTCTTTCAGCCAAAATTCACACTTGGAGAACTTGGCATATAGTTGTTCTCTCTTTAAAAGGTCCAAAACCAATCTAAGATGTTCTTCATGGTCGGCTTTAGTCTTGGAATAGATTAAGATATCATCAATAAAAACGATCACGAATTTATCAAGGTACGGTTTGCACACACGATTCATGAGATCCATGAAAACCGCAGGTGCATTGGTTAACCCGAAAGGCATAACCATGAACTCGTAATGACCATACCTTGTTCGAAAAGCAGTCTTAGGAATGTCATCTTCTTGAACACAAAGCTGATGATAACCGGATCGAAGATCGATCTTCGAGAAACAAGTAGAACCTTGAAGTTGATCAAAGAGATCATCGATTCTAGGCAAAGGATAACGGTTCTTGATAGTAAGCTTGTTAAGTTCGCGGTAGTCAATACACATGCGAAATGATCCATCCTTCTTCTTAACAAATAAGACGGGTGCACCCCACGGTGAATGACTCGGGCGAATGAAACCTTTGTCGGAGAGTTCTTGAAGTTGACTTGCAAGCTCTTGCATTTCGGAAGGTGCAAGACGATAAGGAGCTCTAGCAACGGGGTTAGCTCCGGGCACAAGATCAATACGGAACTCTACTTGACGAACGGGAGGAAGACCGGATAAATCCTTAGGAAAAACTTCGGGGAAATCCTGAATGATCGGAATGTCTTGGATACTCTTCTCCTTGACATCCTTTTGAACAATATGAGCTAAGAAAGCAATGTACTTCTTTCGTAAGTACTTTTGAGCGGTAGTACACGACATCAACTTAAGTCCCTTGCAAGGCTTTTCACCAAAAACCCTTAAGGTTTCTCCCGATGGTAGTGGAATTAGGATACATTTTTCAAAGCAAATGACTTCGGCATGATGATTTGATAGCCAATCCATACCTATAATAATATCAAAGCTTCCTAGTGGCATTGGAACCAGGTTGATTGGGAATGAATGGTCGTTTAGTTCTAAAGAGCAATCATAGATAATGGACTCAATTGTAAGGGAGTCACCATTTGCTACTTCAACGGTAAATGTTTTCTCTAATTGGGACCGAGTCTTTGCAAGTAAAGGTTCAAAATTAAGTGACACAAAACTTTTATCGGCTCCGGTATCAAATAATATGGAGGCATATTGACTATTAACAAGAAACGTACCATTGACCACGTCATTGTTAGCTTGAGCTTCGTTGGCGTTTATGTTGAACGCACGCCCACGAGCTCCACCCTGTCTAGCATTTGTAAGTCTTGGACATTGATCACGAAAATGGTTCAGGTCACCACACTCATAGCAAGCACGCTAATTAGCAATGGCGGGAGCACCTTGGTTAGCCACTTGAGGTACGGTTCGGTTTGGAGGGTTGACTTGGCCCGTAAGGGCTTTGGTCCTACAAACACTGACCGTATGACCATATCTCCCACAATAAGTACAAAGGCGACATGGGATGTTTTGGGGATGATGGTAGTTGCAGGTGGCACAAAGTGGGTAAATTCCACCATATAGCTTTTTGACCGGTGCTTGAACCATAGGTGCAGCTTGATTGACGGGAACAGTAGGAGTAACCACAGCAAAATTTCTAACTTTCCTCTTTCTGTTATTGCGAGAGGGCTCGGTTGTGGCTTCTTTGTTGTGAGCAGGAGGGGTTACGGTTTCAGAAACTTTCTTAGAACCCTTTTTGGTAAGAGTTCCAGCTTTTACATGATTATCAGTTAGGGTAGCAGACAGGCGGATGGCATCTTCCAAAGTAGCAGGATTTCTACCTAAGACAGTATCTTGGATTTGTCTTGGTAGTCCACCAATGTACTTTTTGATACAACGGGATATCGGAGTGACCATGTGGGGCACTAGAAGGCTCAACTCATGGAACCGAGTTGTATATGCTAAGCTTTCCCCACTATCTTGGGCAAGATCCCAAAATTCATCTTCCAACTTTTTCACTTCATTTCGAGGATAGAACTCCTCGGTCATAAGCCTTTTGACCTCATCCCAAGGTAAGGCCATAGCTATGTCGACACCCCTATTTCATTTCTCCCCATTCCACCAAGTAAGTGCCCATTTTTGTAGGACACTTGTAGCATGACGAACACGGAGGTTGTCGGGACAGTCACTATTGAGAAAGGTATTCTCAATGCTTTCAAACCATTGAAGGAGTCCAGTAGCTCCTTCGGTTCCATAAAACTTGAGGGGATTGCACAAATTGAAGTGTTTGAAAGTGCATTGAGGTGGATTGTTACCACCATTTCCACCATTATTACCACTATTGCTTCCATTTCCACCATTGTTGCCATTGGTGGCACCATTGGCTTGGGTGAGTTGTGTCACCAATTGGGTGAGAATAGCAGCAATGTCGGTGTTGGCGTTGGTTGCGGGAGCACGACGAGGAGGCATTCTACAGATTGTCACAAGACAAGAAAAATTGTGAGAACTTATGAGATTTGATAGGATTTAATAGAATGAGGTAACAAAAATAAAAATAGATATTCTTAGTTTGGATTGTACTCAAAAGTGACAAAATCACTTGAATACCATGACACATTAAGTTTAATTAAACTTATATAATTTTCAAGGAGACATGCTTTAGCCTATAAGTAAACACTCATCTCGGGAATTCCCAGGAAAGCATACGGGTCCCTCGGTTGATTGGGATTTATGCGAAATGCTTTCCTAGACAGAATGTCACACCCCCAATTTCCACTAACGGAGTTTTACCGTTTGGAAGGTGACACACCAGGATCTCAGTCATTAGTTACATCAAACGACACTATATGGGACTTGAAATGTCAAAACATAAAAGTTCAGAGTTAATGCGGAAGCGTAAACGTTAATATGAAATCAAAAGTAATTACACGCAACAAGCGTCGATTAATGTAATTAAATAAGTTGTTTAAAGTATTTGAAATGAATGATATGACAGTAGGACTCCATGCATGTCCTAAGTGCGCAACCTGTGCCAAAGCGACCTGAGAAACATGTAAGAAAAAGTGTCAACACGAGGTTGGTGAGTTCACAGGTTTCAAGTTTACAATAAGAGTGTGTTTGCCAGATTATGTACATTTAATATGCATATCTATAGGTAGCTAACCTATGTTCATGTTTTACTAAAGCGCTCGCAACCGAAGCTGACTGTGTTTGTATGCCTCCTGCCAGGTCTATCAACTCTGGCACATGTGAGTAGGCTAACATTTCACCCGTTCGATATCCAATCGAGTTAGCGCGACTAACGCGGGTGGGGCTTGTCAAACCCAGTAGTACTACTAAACATTACCCCGCTAAGATCCATATTAACGGTTCGAAATAAGATGAGGACTTTCTGTGATAGCATGTTACGCTTAGTCTCAACAGTGATATCATATAAAGTACCATAATCAAATAGTTGCGTCATGTTTTCTCCCCTAGCGGGAAAAATAATATTTGCTTGCGTACCTGTTTCTCCCCCACGGGGAAAACAAGTAAAAGTATGATAGTTGGTGTTTCATGTTTGTTTCTTCCTCAACAGGAAAACAAGTAAAATACGTTTGTGTGTAAGCATGTTTCTCCCCCAATAGTAAAACAGGTAAAAAGGGGCCGTGAAACTCACCTGATTTCGAGTGAAAGATCGGGTCACGCTGTAGGAATTTGAAACCATGGGTGTAAGCCTTAAACGACTTACGTGTGACCTAACAATACAACACAATAATTAGGGACGATTCGGGATTTGTGACGACGACACGGAAAGTTAGGATGTCCTAACTTGTTCTAAGGATTTAAAATAAACGAACGCGTCGGACGTCGACAATGGATAATAATAGGATAATTATTTTCTTTTGATCGAGTCGCTTACGAAGTTTAAGAAATAATATAATATATATATTATTTTAAATACGAACGATTAGACAATTTATTCTCGGAGTGAAAAATAATAATTTATATTATTTTTAAATCGGATAAATAACGTAGGTAAATAATACACTTTTATATCATTTAGTTTAAAGCAATAGTCACGAATGGTCACGAATGGATTGAAAACAATATAACGTTTATAATATTTTAAAAATATTTAATACGGGTTCAAAATAATATAATCATATTATTTTTCACGGGATCGCGGGTTGAAAATGCGAAGAGTTTATTATTTTAAAAACGGTAATAATAATATAGTTTTTCATTAATTTCAAACCCGAGCCCTCGGGTCAAATCTCGGGCCAAAACGCGTTTAAATAGGTTTATAATAATATAGGTTGAATTTATATATATTTTTATTTAATAAAAATCGCCCCAAAAATAATAGTGTGGGAGCCCGGCCTCGAACCCGGGTCTCTCCCACACACGCTCTCGACTTTAACCATCACGCCCGCTAGGGTCATCGCGAAAGAATCCGGATCAAAATTGATTTAACATCCGGTTTCAAGTGGTTTCCCTCCCTAAATCGCCCGCGATCGAATCCGGTCTATATCCATCGATTTGGGCGATGGATCGAGCCAAACAGAAAACAAGAATTGTTGCTCAGTGAATTACGAACCTGAGCATACAATCCAATTCGAAAACGAGCATGATTAGGCTGTCTAATTATCGAGTTTTGTACCGAAAAGAGTAATAAAAATACTTTGAATCGATTCGAAAGATTTAGATAATGGATTTGATTAAAACCATAGGGCTTTTGATAAATGGGGCATTTCGAAACTGATCATGTAAATTAATTTCGTTTCTTTTCAATCTAAGATCGAAAACCCCAATTTCAGAAACACAAGAACCCTAATTTCCAGATTGATATGAATTCGATAATAGAATGAAAAATTTACAGAGGGCTTTCAATGAGTATATGATTACTAAGCTAATGGTATACTTTAATTTGATTTAAAAATGGTTTAGGATCGAATTCGACAGATAGGGTTCATATGAACCCTAATTACGGGCTGCAGAGATTTCGATATTAAAACTTGAAATTGGCAAAGGGCTTTTAATAAAAATGATGTAGCAAATCTTTCTAACATATATTAATTTCATTTTCATCGTGCCTAGATTAGGGTTCGACTGATTCAGTCAAGTGATGATCCCTAGAATCAAGAACTCGATCGAATTGATGATGTAAGCCCGAATTAACACGGGGCTTAGCTTTACATAATGAAAACGAAGTAATTGAATTAAAGATTTACCAGAATGCGTATCGAATTGATGGAGTTCGAGTAGATGCAGGTGTCGGCTGCACAGGTTGCTTTCCGGCGAGTTCTGATGATTCTCCGGCCAATGCAGGTTGTGCAAACACTTCAGGAGAATTCGTCGAGGGTGTGAGAAGCTTCAATTCGCGAGAGTAATGTCAGATTGTGACGAATTTGATGGAATCAGGTTATGCTCGACGGTTTTGAGTTTAATTTGGGTTTAATTGCGTTTAATTCGCTTCAATGTCGGAATTAAGGATAATGATAACGATTAGAAACGGTTAGATCGTGATAATCGGTTTCAATATCACTGGATATCAACTAGAAACGGCTCAATTCCAAGAGTTCGCGATGTTTGACTTTCAAAAGTCAACAAACTGACAATCTAATAATTGCAGAATTGGTCCCTGAGGTTTTTAGTGGAAATTGAGGTTTGCAAATTGGCAGAATAGGTCCCTTAGGTTTGAATGGAGTTAGTTCTTGGTTAACTTTGACTTTTAAAGTCAACAGATTGGATTTTGACTTTCCAAAAGTCAACAGAATAGTTTGAGCTATTGACATAACTAGTCCCTGAAGTTTAAGTTTGGAATATTGACAGAAATAGTCCCTGAAGTTTGAATAAAGTTAATTTCAGTTAACTTTAACTGGATTTTTCTAACGGGGTTAACTGGAAAAATCCGGATTGTCACACAGAAAACCCAAAATACAGGTGTCACTCTTCCAGATTGCACGTGTCCTCAAATAATTTAACAAGTTTAAAAACCTTAACGAAGAAATAAAAATAAATTTTAAAGATTTTTGCTTCAAGAATTTTCCACATGCTAAGAAGAGATAAAGATAGAAAAGAAAATAGAAATATTATGAGGTTTTAGAATATAGGAAAGGATATTATTTATTTAATTATTAAGAATATCCTAATAAGTCATGGATTTAAAACACATAAGTCATCATAATGCAATAATAAGTAATCATACTAAGCATGTAACATATAACATATAGCACATAGCATGTAACACATAGCACAAAAATCATGAAGTATAGTATAAGTGGGTGTCCTAAAGTTATAGTCTAGGTCAAGGTGTCTAATAACCTAATTCCCTATAACCAAGGCTCTGATACCAATCTGTCACACCCCGACCGATGGCGGAATCATCGGGGCGGGACATGTAAGACTGTTCATAGCACATGGTTGACTAAATTGAAATATATTAAAGTCAAATTTACATTACAAATAATCCAAGTACAAAATCAAATTCAAACAAGAAACATAAACAACTCATAAAATTCTTGATTTATATTGCTAAGTCCAAATCCTATGTTGAACACGTCTTGAATCAATCTCACATATTGGGGCCTGAAACATGAATAAAATAAAGTCAACTAAAAAGTTGGTGAGTATAACACAGTTGTATATAGATAGCATATAGATGAAAACAAATCCTTTACATGACATGATAAATAAGGCGTTTATGGGGAGTAGCTATTGTGTAACCAAATGTACAATCAAACCTTGTAACTAGCATGCAAAACAAATGTGTTGTCGGTTTCAATCACCGCGTACCATGGGTGGGTTTGTCAGACTCAATAGATCTATCATTGAAAACCGTCGGCTTGTATAGTTAATGATTGCACATAAGAGAATACAAAGGTTAGCACACCTAGCACTCGGGCACAAAGCTCAAATTTTTGCCCACATGTATGTAAATAGGATTTTTTGCACTTGTGTTGTTTGTGTAAATGTAAATGTGTAATGTGTAATGAGTATAGAGTTCATGTTCCACCCCAAAAGTGTAAAAGAGTAAAAAGGGGTTGTGAATACTCACTTGATAAGGAGGTGTAGCGAACAAGGATAATAGATAGAAAAATAAAGATCCTCGAGTGCACAAATCAACCTAAAGAGTAATGTATGTTGTATCAAATAGTGCATAAGGTGTAAGTCTAAAATGAAAGTTGAATTTGTGTATAAAACTATTGATTTGTATTTAAAAAGTATTGAATAAAATATATAGAGTTTGAAGTAAAATATTTTTGAAACTATTTAATTAGGTTTGAATTGAATAAATATGTAAATATTAATTGTAATTAAGTATAAATGAATAAATGATTTTGATTTAAAATGTAAATTAAATAAATAATTATTATCTTATTTATTTATAAATTTTGTAACTTATTTATTTAAAATATCTTTTAAGTGTAAGATAGTAAATATGAATTTAATTTTCATAAATTTTTAAATAAACTTTTAAATACTATTTATCTCTTCAAATACAGGAAACATATTTTTATAAAATTTGAGACATTTATTGATTGAAAAATATAAAATTATAATTTTGTTAAAGTTTCTGAGTCACACACACGACCGTGCCTCGGAAGGGCACGATCGTGCTCGAGCCACGGGCGCGACCGGGTTGATCAACAGGAGCACAATCTAGACAAATCAACAGGCACGACCGTGCCTTGGCCCGGCACGGTCGTGTCTATGATCTTTAGACACAACAGGGCCTAGCCCAGAGGGCGTGACAAGGTCTGGACAAGAGGACACGACCGCGCTCGATGAGGCACGGCCGTGCTAGATGATTAGCGCGACCGTGTCTTTTCCAAATCAGACACGAATTTACCAATTCTTGTATTTTAAACGTTGGAATTGTTAGGGCTTTTGATTAATGGGTTATTACGAGTCTTTTCATATAATCTAATTGTATGTACATCGCGTTTAAGTAGGGGTTCGATTAAATGATTTTTAATAAAGCATGAGTTCTGATTCGGATCGATTTCTATAATGGAAGCCCAAATTGAATAGGGGCTTTCGATACAGAGACTACTTAACTGAAATAAATGATTTCAATTACCCGAAACAGTAGAGGATTGATAGAGATGGCAAGAAAGAGTTCCGGCGTCGACGACTTGTGTTCCGGCGATCTTTACTGTAACTCCGGCCAATCCAAATAGTCTGAGAACTTCAGGGATGATTGAGTATCGAGTTTCTGCTGCTGGATTGAGAGGATTCGGATCGAACAGCGGATTTTTGTTTCTTGGAAAGCTTGACAGAGTTTTTCGAAATTGGTAATATGAACTGAGACGTTTGAGGAATTCGATAGTTGATTCATTCGTTAAGGGGAAAAGAAACGGACGACTGTTACGGATTTCAAATGATTGGGTGATTAAACTGCATTTACGTTTCAACTGTTACGCAGGCGCGACCGTGCCCAAGAGAGGCGCGACCGTGCCTAGGCCCGAGCGCGATCGTTCCAGGACCAGTCGCGCGATCTAGCCGAGGCACTTGGCGCGACCGTGCCAGAACGAAGCACGACCGTGCTTGACTAGGGTTTGTTGACATTTTCCAATTTTAGTCCTTGACTTTTCAGATTTGATAAGTTTGAATAAAATGGTTTCTTGTATAGTGTTTAAATGTATATAACCGAGTAAAATTTGCGAATTTGTATAGAATCATTGCATTTAATTTACGGCGAGAAATTAAATGAGACAGTGCACGAGTATTGAATTCGAAATTGCATTACATTGGATTGAAATATGAATAATAAAAATCAGGATGTTACAGTGACCATTAAACCCTGATGGGTTGTTTCCCGATTTCCATCCCGAGCCAAATGAATTTTGATTGTTGGACCCTCGGTTCTTGTACTGGTTACCAACATAGCTCACATGCTCTGGATTTTTTACTGGGCAGTCCCGGGTGTCGTGTCCTCCCCTACACACTTCTCACCATCGAGTACTAAGCTTCAGCACCTTTATCTCATTAGCCATCGAGGCGAGTGCAGCAGCCACGCTAGAATCAGGAGTGACCTGATGCACACCTCTATAAGATGAGGTGGATGATCTAGCACTAGGAATGGAAGTCCTAGTAGATGGATGCTGCAGTTCAGCTTGAGCGAAGCTCTCAAACATTTCCTAGCACTCAGCAGGCTCGAGTCTATCCATGATATGGCCTCCCGCAGCTGTGTTAAACATTTGCTGCTTCTCGAAGGTGAGGCCATTATAGAACTTCTCCACTATCGCCCAGTCTGACAGACCATGCTGGGGACATCGGCTAAACAGCGTGTTGAACCGCTCCCAGGCCAGATGATAAGGCTCATCGGGATCCATCCGAAAGGAGTGGATTTGATCCGTGAGGTGAGCGGCCTTGGAAGGTGGATAGTATTTTTTTGTAGAACTTTGCTTGAAGATCCTCCCAAGTGCTAATAGAGTAGTCCGGGAGGGTGTCAAACCAAGTGGATGCACGTCCAGAGAGCGAGAATGGGAAGAGACGCAGGTAGATAGCGTCCTCAGATACACCTGTGATATTAAAGGTATCACATATACGAACAAAATGGGACAAGTGTCCGGGTGCATCCTCATCCTCTAGCCTATTAAACTGAGTAGCATGAGTGATCGTACTCATGACTTGTGATGGGATCTGTCAAGAATTGACATTAGGAATAGCAGGGTGTGTGATCGAAGATCTCGTACCTGTGACCCCATCACTAGCCCTCTGGTGTACTGTACGCCTAGCTGGAGGATCAGTGTCGCCGATAGTAGGAAATGGAATAGGGCTAACAGGACGTACCTGGTTTTCGCACAATTGTTTCAAACGCTCCTGAAAGTCACGGGTGCACTCGTGAAGCTCTCGTTCGGGCTCTAAGAAAGCAGAATATGGTGGTGATCCCTGCGAACGAGTATTGTGCATAAACAAAAAAGACTCGATGGGAAAAAGAAATAGAGACTCAAAAACAGAAGGACTCGATTCTAAATTAGATACACAGATATGACACACAAGTTGCATGTAGGATAAGCACACAAAACAGACTCAAAGAAAACAGATAAACCAAAAATCAAACAAAGAACTAGTCAGAGTTAATATTGCTATTACCAAGTGTCCCCGGAAACGACGCCAAAAACTTGGTGTCGTCCGGATGGTCTATAAAATAAACTACAAAACCTAACCTAGACTCCTAAGTAATAAAAGGAAAACCTATGAACTAAACCGCATTGACAGGCACGTGTACCTATCGAGTGTAGCACAGCTTAACGGTAAACCGGAATATCGAACCCTAGAGACACTACTATAGCTATACTAGACTCTGACTTGGACTAAAGATTGAATTGGTTTGGGGGGGGTTTACTACCCTACTTATTATCACTAAATGATGTAATAAACAAAAGATCGACTCAACTATCAAGACAAAGAACAAAGGTGAAATCAAGATATGTGAAGAACACTACCTAGGTCGAAATCCTACCTACAAAGTATAACTTCTATCGGTTCTGGATACAATGATGGATCTGGGTTTCTAAGGATAACAACTATAGATAACCTAGTGGATCCCTAATCACTCTCAAGGTGTCACCAACTAAGGAACCTAAAGTGTACTAAACTCACCAGATGATTGGATCACCTCTCGGGTATTTCCAACTATGATAATGTACCCAAATAGACAGATCACCTCTCAGTGTCACTGTCCACAATGCATTCAAGGAATGCACGGGGTAATCTCAGGATAACAACCATGACTCGAACTAGCAACAATCACTAGACACCTAATACTAATGTCCTCTCAGACTGTTAACACTCGGATTCCTAGTAACAAAGACTAGACAACTAATTCTCACCTCTCGGGTATTGAACTAGGATACACATTCAACTCTAATCATCAATCAAACATAAATCCTATGGTCACTACGTCTAGCAAACCATAAAAAAATCACAAACCCTAAGATTTATGACTTCGATACGCTAATCAAACTGGCAGACAACCATTATTAACATATGGAATTATAATCAATCCACAAATCAGAAGTAAACATGCTTATTCATCATGGCAGTTAACATAAGATTCTTCTCAAAGTCAATAAACCAACATTCGAATCCAAAAACCGACAAAGTTTCAAACTTTAACAAATATTCATCAATAGAGCTAGGCAGTATAAGAGTTTTAGCCTAGAATCATGTTCAAATCATTCATACACAGACGTAAAAACATAATCATAGGTTCAATCTAAGAAAACAAACACAAAGATGGAATCTTGAAACCGAAAACGCTAAGTAAACGAAACCGAGAATCAAAGTCTTCAACTTTACGCTTGATCTCACTTCCTTGGCCCCAAAATCTCCACTTTTTTTTGTCTAAAACGGCTAAGAATCGATCTCCTTTGATTATGGCATTACCATTCTATTAAATTCAAAATTAGGGCTTTTTATCGGATTTTGGGGCCCTCGTGTACCGCGAGAGATATGCCCTGGTCCTTCGCGTACCGCGAAGGACGATTTAGTCGCGGCCAATTCCGGAATTCCTCGCGTACCGCGAAACATCCTCCTCTGATCTTCGCGTACCGCGAAGACTTGAAATTTTCCATTTTTAACTTTTGTTTCTTCGGGCTTCATTCTCATGCTCGGTTTCTTCCGGTTCACTTGTAATCGTCACGAGCTCCTGTAGACATAACAAAGACTCAATATGTAACAAAAACGACTTAAAACAAATACAAAACTAAGTAAAATGACTCTAAAATGATGGAATAAAGATGTGTGCTTTGCACAACATCAAGAGGATATGTGGCTTTTGCAGGAAAGAAAGGAGGAAATATTTCTTGTCAAGGCACTGTGTCAAATGGAAGATTGAGATTTGAGAAAGTCAACTATGTGGAGCAACTCGAAGACAATCTGTTATCTGTTTCGCAAGTTTGTGACTAAGATTTCTCATTTCACTTTAATAAGTCAGAGTGTTTGGTGTTGAAGCCTGGTTTTGAGATACCTGAAGAATGGATACTTATGACAGCTCCTCGAAAGAATGATACTTACATGCTCGACATGAGCACAGTGACGACAACTTCATCAGTCCCAACTTGTCTTCTTTCGAAAGCTTTTGAATCCGAATAAACTTTATGGCACTAGAAAATGGCTCATATCAATTTTGGGAAGATGAATTATTTGGTTAAGCATGGGTTAGTTTCTGGTGTCCCTGCCATGAGGTTTCATGTGAATTAAGACTGTATTTCATGCAAGAAAGGAAAGCAGCATAGGAAATCTCATCAACGTTGGTCAATTCTATTGTGACTCCTTTAGAGTTGTTACATATGGATTTTTCCGGACCTATTAGTGTGAAAAGTGATGGTGGGAAATCTTATTGTTTGGTGGTGACCGATGATTATTCAATATTTTCTTGGGTAAAATTTCTTGCTTTGAAGGATGAAACTGCTGAAATTCTTAAGTTCCTGATTGTGGGGCTTGAGACATTATTTATATACAAAGTCAGGAGGATTCGGAGTGATAATGGCACAGAGTTCAAGAATGGAAATATGAGTTTATTTTGTTTACAAAAAGGAATCCATCATGAATTCAATGCTCCTTATGTTCCTCAACAAAATGGTGTTGCTGAACGGAAGAATAGAAATCTTATTGAGACAGCTCAAACTATGTTATCTGATTCAAAGCTGCCCGTCACATTTTGGGCTGAGGCGGTGAATACAGCTTGTCATGTTCTCAATAGGGCTTTGACTGTGAAGAAGCACAAAAAGCCTTGTTATGAATTGCTGAACAATGAAATACCTAATTTGGCGTATCTTTTGCCCTTTGGGAATCCATATACCTTGATGAAGACTCGCGATGTTCCTACTAAATTCAGCTCTAAGGCAGTTGAGGGAATTTTCTTGGGATACGTGGCCAATTCTCATAACAAAAGAGTCTTTAATAAAGAATCCCAACAAATTGAAGAGTGGTTACATGTTGATTGTGATAACTGTTCTGTTCCTTAGGATGCAAAAGGTCCTTCTTGGGTGTTTGATTATGATGAATTATTCAGGTCTTTCAATGTTCCTCCTACCGTATCTCCAACCAAACCAGAAATGTTTTATCATTCCTACTGCAATGATGATTCAACTGTCGATCCACGTTCGGTTATTCCAATTGTGGGTACTCCTCAAGTTGACCTGAATGTAGCTTCAACTTCGGGCACAACACAAGATGGTGACAGTGAAGATGATGAAGCTGTGTTTCAGGAATCGTCTAACGACATACAGAACATAGTTGATGATTCATTAACATCGACATCAATTGAAGGGGAGTTGCCTTCAAATCTTGATTCTGTTATTCAAGCTTCAGATATTCCTCAATCCCGTGTGCATAAGAACCATCCCACTTACAATATTATTGGTGATTTGAATGCGGATGTTCAAACGAGCCATCGTACACTTGCTGCAAATTCATGTTTGTATGCTCAAATTGTTGATACAGGTATTATGGAGACGTGTTTGCATGCTTGCTTTATTTCTCAAACAGGACCTAAAAATATGGATGAAGCTTTAGATGATGATTGTTGGATTGAGGCCATGCAAGAGGAATTGGCTCAATTTGATAAGTTGCATGTTTGGGATTTGGTTGACTTACCCAAAGGCTCAAGATCTATTGGCACCAAGTGGGTATTTAATTGCAAGCGTGATGCTCGTGGTGTTGTGGTACGCAATAAGGTGATACTTGTTTTCCAGGGATTTAATCAGCAAGAAGGGGTTGATTACATGGAAGTTTATGCTCCAGTTGCGAGGATTGAAACGATTAGGTTGTTTCTTGCCTATGCATCTTTCAAAGGTTTCAAAGTCTTCCAGATGGATGTAAAAAGTGCTTTTCTGTATGGAAAGGTGAAGGAAGAGGTTTATGTGAAGTAACCACCTGGTTTTGAAGATCCCAAGTGTCCTGAAAAGGTTTTTAAGCTTGATAAAGCTTTATATGGTCTTCATCAGGCTCCTCGTGCGTGGTACGAAACTTTGTCAGTGCACTACTCGAGAATGGATTTGAATGTGGCCAAATAGGGGAGATATTTTACTAGTTCAAGTCTATGTGGATGACATAATCTTTGGGTCGACGAATGTTGATATGTGTAAAGACTTTGAAAGAGTGATGAATTTGAAGTTTGAAATGAGCAGCATGTGGGAGTTATCGTTATTTTTGGGTCTTCAAGTTGATCAAAAGGAAGATGGTTTCTAAATTCATCAAACGAAATATGTTGCTGATATTCTCAAGAAGTTTGATATGGCAAATGCTTCATCTTTCAATACTCCAATTCCTGTTAATCACAAACTAGATTCTAACCTGAAAGGGAAAGGGGTGGATTGTCGGTTATACAGAGGAATGATCGGGTCTTTAATGTATCTCACAGCGTCTCGTCCTGATATTATGGTTTATGTATGTTTGTGTTTAAGGTTTCAGTCTAAGCCGAAGGAATCTCATCTGATTGTTGTAAAGCGAATCTTTTGATACTTAAAGGGTAAACCAAGGTTGGGATTGTGGTATCCTATAAATTCTGACTTTGATTTTAAAGCTTTTACAGATTCAGATTATGGAGGTTGCGGTTTGGACAGAAAATTAACGTCTGGTGGTTGTTAGTTCTTAGGGAACAGACTTATGTCCTGGCAATGCAAAAAAGCAAACCTCGGTTGCAATCTCAACATGTGAGGCAGAATACATTGCAGCAGCCAATTGTTGTTCTTAAATCCTATGGATTCACCAGCAATTGAGGGATTATGGTTTGAACTTCACACGAACACCAATGATGATTGATAACACAGCCACCATGTCAATTACAACAAATCCTATGAAACACTCAAAGACAAAGCACATCGAGATTCGACATCATTTCATTCATGATTGTGCAGAAAAGAAGTTGATTAAGTTGGTTAAAGTGCACACGGATGACAACTTTGAAGATTTGTATACCAAAGCATTCGATCGTACACGGTTTGAGTTTCTTACTAAAATAATTGGAATGTTTACAAAGGTTTTTCAAAAAGGTTTTTAATGGAAGTTTTTTTCTTTTAGTTTTCTAGATTATTTAAAGTAATTAGTTTTATGCTTTATTCTTAGTTTACTTGCTTTCTGAAAAACCCAAACAAATTTGAAAAAGATAAAATTGACACTGTTTGAAGTTAGAGAAGAAATGATAGTACATCAGTAGGTGATCACATACACATGACCATAGAATGACTACCTAGTTTCTGTATTTATGTTTGTGCGTATATGATTTGATCTAAACTTCTTAGTTTGTATAAACAGGAAATGATAGCTTCATGACTGCTTGACATTGCTGTATATAATTTTTAATTTTGATATTTGCTTGTAATTTGAATTGTCAGTAGGCTAGAAGAGTTTTTAGTCCATTAGTAGTGTGAAAACATAATGGTCTATGTTACAATTGTGATTTGAATCCATGGTATGCCAGGTGTGTGTGTGTGTGTTAAAAGATCAGTATCAGATAAAGAATATGAGGCTTCAAGTATTTCATGAGACCAGTATCAGACTGTATTGATTACCACAATTTTTCAGTTCACTTCACTGCCCATGTCCCGAAAAACATGTAATGTGATCTTGGACTAAGATATGTTTCTAACAACATCTGTTAGAACATATACTAGCCCTTGGATCAATTATCTTGATTCCATTGAATATATCAAGATAACAGTTGGATCACATTACCCTGCGTCATTGAATTAATCGATTCCTTGATCATTCTTCTGTTACTATGAATCATGATACTTTATCTAAACCAAGCAACATGAATCTTTCTGATTCCATATATCCTTCGGGATTTGCTTATTTTCTTGTGCTAATTAAAATAGTTTCATCCTGGAGATTGATTTTGTCTTTGCATAAGTCTCATATGTCTTGAAGATAGTGCAATTTAAATTTCTTTTGGCATATTTGTGGGGTAGACATTGTTGGCATAAAACGCTTGTAGTTTCAAATCTTTTAATGCTGACAACTTGGATTGACATGTAGTATATTGCAAATTCGGTATGAATAAGTTAGCATGTCATGATCTGATCCTGTTTACTTTGAAGTTTATCGCGTATCATTTCATGAATTTCTGATTATTTGAAAAAGAAAAAGTATGAAAAATAAAATTGTGATATATGTGAGATAGCACTTCATTAGAAATTTCAAGACAATTGTTTATGAGAAATCCATTACTGAGATATCACTTAGTGTTGTACAAAGTTGATTGTTTTGCTGAGCCATAAATCTGTCAATATCTAGAATGCCATAGGTCAACCCTTAGATCTGCTAGGGAATTTTATATTCAGAATGTGTGTGTGATACATCAAAGATACTGATATGATCTTCTTACTCGCAGTATGTACATAGAAAAACCAAAAAGATTTTTTTTAGTTGTTTCTAGTTTTACTGCTTCGATTCATTAAGAAAAAGTATAAAAATATTTTAGTGTGTTTTAGCATAAAATTTGAAAAATTAAAAAATATATTCTTTACTTGTTTAGTTAGATTTATTTGAAAAATCCAAAAAGATTTTGTTTTTATCTTCATGAAAAACTCTTAATTTTTTTGATTAAGTTGCTGTACAGGTTGCAAGATGATTGGATGGTCGGAAAAGTTGGAAAATGAAAATTTTCAAAATTTTGGCTAAGTGTTGGATTAGGCGAACTTACTATGTTGACTTAATATGTTCGCCTGGGGTGGCGAACTTGTTAAGTTCGCTTAACTTAGCGAACTTGTTAAGCTCGCATAAGTTAGCGAACTTAATCAGATTGATATATATAGATTCATGAGAACTTGACCACTTTACTTGTTTCCTTGACTTTTGCAAACTTATCAGGCGAATTTGTCCAAGTTTGAGAGATTTTGTCTTAATTTGATTTCTAGAGTGTGATAGTGGTTGTTTTTTCTTGATTCATATACTATATCTGTTTGCGATTCAAATGAAGGTAGAATCACCTTATTTCATCCATAGATTTGATCAGAATCGTTGTTTTTACATCTGCTTTATCATCGTGACTGTCACCCTTAGTAATCATCACCAAGTTGTTGTTAAACACTGAAATTGTTTGTTCCTATAACCTAAACGAGTGTTGGGGAGTTGGTTTTTGTACTTGAATTGTGAGATTAACATCGAATTCTTGAAAAGTGATTTCTGTGACTGTTCGAAGTGTTTAGGCGAACATGATCAGGCAAACTTAACAAGTTCGCCTCTTGTAACTCTAAGCGAACTTGTTAAGTTCACCACAGGGTTCAGTGCTTGAAAAAATTGCCTATGTCTAATCACTTTGTTTACGCATGTCATGGATCATCGGGTTGAATATAAGAATAATCAGGTTGTTTTCTGGATTCAGAGTTGGCAGAGGCAGCAAATTATCAGGAAATCATTAACTTTCTGAACCGGTCAAGGCTTAGTGTTGTACTCTCTTCTAATCCACACATTAGCTTGCAGTATATTCAAGCGTTCTGGGAGACCGCACAGCAAGACATAGATGTTGAACCTCATGTGATTCGAGCTACCGTAAACAATCAATAGATTTCAATTTATGTACAAGACATCAAAACAGCTTTAGCATTGGGTGGAGAGAATAATGACCCTATCAGACTGCCAGATACCCTAATCATGGGTTGTTTTCAAAGAATGGGGTATAGAGGAAGACCAAATGATTCTCAATCAAGGAAAAAGGGTCTTGTAGGACAATGGAGGTATTTCATGCACATTATAATCCAATGTCTGTCCCTAAGAAAAGCTGGTACTTATGGTTTGAAGACGTCTTTGCAAGCAGCTTTGGTAGCTTTGACTCTGAATAAACAGTTCAACTTTGCTTTGTACATCTATAGAGAGCTTGTTCTGCAAATTACTCCACCAGAGGGTTAGGGTTTTCTCGTGTACCCTAGATTCCTACAAGTCATTTTGAACCATCTGATTCCCAATCTACCACCGGTAAACCCTAGATTGACTCTTACACCTATGACCAAGAGGATCTTTACCGATCATTTGAATATTAAACACGAGAATCCAGCCTTGATTTATGTTGCTACTCCACTGTTTGGGTACATAATCAATCCGGGTTATGTTGCACCGCCAAAAAAACAATTGGATTCATGATGATCCCGCTTTGGAATTACCTTCTGCTGATAATCAAGATGAGGAGGAAGAGGAAGATGAAGGTCAAGGTGATGATAATAATGATGGTGATGATGATGATGATGATGCTGATGATAATGATGGTGATGATGAAAATGATGATGGAAATGATGGAGATAATGCTTATAATGTGGCTGTTAATGCACCTGTGTCACCTCAGGTAGAACAGGTGGAAGTTGAAGATACAAGTACTAGTTCCTCGGGTTCTAGTGAAAATGACGGAGATGACAGTAGCGCACATGACTTTGATCCTGAGCATTATGCTCAGTTGGCTAAAGTTCCTAGAGTTACTAGGAATGTGTATGATAAGAGACAAAAGTCTCTTGGTAAGAAGAAGGTGACAGTACCAAGACGCAAGTCTGTAAGGGGTCCTCCTCCCAATGCAATACTTGGAAACAGGAAATTACAAGATAAATCCTCTAGTTCTGAGGATGATGAAGCTCCTGCAGCTAAAGGTCCTAAATTGATGGCTTCGGCTATTAATGATGCACAATCTGCACAGGATAGAGAGTTTGTGGATTCTTTTAATATAACTCCTATTCCTTCACAATCTAATACTTCTCAAGCTACTCCAACTGTATCCAAGTTGTTGATGAAGCAGGTCCATCTACAAGGGATCCTCGTGATGATAGAATCAATGCCTTGGAAACACAGGTTTCTTGGTTACAAACACAGGTGGATGACTTGATTGAGAGTGAAGCTCAGCGTACTCTAGCTATAAATGCTCAAAACAAGGTGATTACAGAAATGCAAATCCTTATTAATCAGCTAGTAGAGCGTCTTGACGCTCAGGGGGAGAAGGTCGTTATGGTGGAAGAACCTGCTTGCCATAATGTTGGTGTTCAAAAGAACTTAGATGATGATGACGAACCAGATGTTGGTGATGGTTTGGGTGAGCGTCAAAACGCTGATACGAACCCTACATCATTAACTCAGGGGGAGTCAGAGACTATTGTTGAAGCTAGTATGATGACGAGCACAGATGATAAAGAACTTGCAGATGTTGATGTTGATATGTTAGATTATTCAATCTTTGAAGATTCTGACATAGATGTTGCAGATAAAATAGAGTGCTTATTGGATCTGGATGAGTTGACTGATGATGAGGATATAGTTGAGGATGAGTTAGAGGAAGGAGAGATTGTAGAGGTGGGAGTAGAGAATGATAAACAAAAGGTGGTATATGAAGGGTGTGACAGATTGATTGATATGGATGTCTTTAATGATGATGCAATACCTGAAGACATGTCAGAAGGGGTTGAAGAATATGAAGAGTCTGATCCTAATCTTGAAAAACAATACCCTGATACTGCAAAGAGCATGCCTGAAGATACAAAGATGTACAAGAATACTGGAATGTCAAAGGCACAGTGGGATGAGATGGTGAAGAGCTGGAGAACTAAGTTGCCAGTTTCTCCAGGGGCACCAGTCCAAAAAGAGAGATATGTGAATAAACAAAAATGCTCTGGCAGGATTATCAGCTGGTTTTATGAAGCTGAGTTTAAGATTTTTGTCTTGAAAAGATCAGATGGAGTTCAGTATCTGAAGCCAAGGCTGAAGTACTTTAACTCCTTGCCAAGATGTGAAGTCAATGGGTTATTAACAAAGCCCTTGATTAACAGATCAGGCAATGGCATAACTGACTCAATATCTAAGCTTATAAGAATTGAAGGTGGATCTGGGAAGTATGAAAAGCTAAAACCTCAATAGGGAAAAAGAATCAAAGAAGTTGATCCTGTGACTTAGAAGGTGATCTGTAGATACAAGTTTAAACCTGTGAGATCAGTAGCAAAGATTCCACTGAAGTTGACACCTTACGACTACCTGACTGATATTAAATGGTGGTACGTTGATGTCTATACGGGTGAAGCAGTGATAGAAGATTTGAGTGGCAAGGTTATAGTGAAGTTCTTTGATGATATGAACCTTGTTAACTTCTCAAAGTCTGATCAGAAGATGCTGAAACATAGAGAGATCATGTTCACAGATGAGTGTAGAGAGCAGGCGTTGCAGTACAAGAGAGTGTTGTATGTTTCTTTAAAGAATGGAATTTGTGCAGGGAGCTCATTACCAAAGAATTGGAAGAACAAGACTTGAAGATAAAGACCAAGTTGTTGTCAAGGAGGAGTTTGTTAGAAATTTTAGAGTGACAACTAGCCTTTGTAATAGATTAGTCTTTATATTCAGTATTGTAGTGTTTTCTCTTTGTATTTGTTAAGTTTGTAACAGGCGAACTTAACATGTTCGCCTAATAAGTTCGCCTAAACTAAATATTGGAGAACATGCAAAGTTCGCCTATATTAGTAGTATTATCTATAAATAGTGTTGTAGTTGTTTCATTTGTAACTTTTGTAATTTATGGAACTACAACTTGTATTCATTGTTTACAGAGATAATACAAGGAGCTTTATGATATCTTGTCTTGCATGTGATCTTATCGTGTGTATGAGTATTTTAGACGTACGTATACGTTAGGATCCCACACTACGTGTACGTATTGCATGTTTTACGACTGAGATTGATTCGTAGACCCTACGGGACCTACACAATCAATGTCTTTTCTATCCGGATCAGGATTCAACTTGTGATTCACCGAAGCTGGAGTATTGTATGAGGAACAGTCTTCCATCTTGAATATGCTCAAGATGTCTTTGACATATTTAGACTGATAAATAAAGAAATCATCCTCTTTTTGATTCACTTAAAGTCCAAGAAAGAATGATAACTCTCCCATATCTGACATTTCAAACTTTGATTTCATAACGTTCTCAAAATCTTTGCATAACTCTTCGTTTGTTGATCCAATGATAATGTTGTCTACACATATCTGAACTAGTAGATAATCTCCCCCTACTTTCTTTATGAACAAGGTCGAATCAATTTGACCAAGAACGAAACCATTGTCCATGAGATGCTTTGACAAAGTTTCGTACCATGCTCGGGGTGCTTGATGTAAGCCATAAAGAGCTTTATCAAGTTTGAACACTCTTGAAGGATAAATTGGATCCTTAAACCCAGGCGGCTGACATACAATTCTTCTTTGACCTTGCCATATAAGAAAGCACTTTTAACATCCAATTGATAAACTTTAAATCCTTTGAAAGAAGCAAATGCCAGAACAAACGAATCGTTTCAAGCCGAGCCACAGGTGCGTACACTTCAGTGTAATCAATGCCTTCTTGTTGATTGAATCCTTCAACAACTAATATTGCTTTATTCCGTACCACAACACCACAATCATCCTTCTTACATTTAAAGACCTATTTGGTGTCAATCGGATACACGCCCTTTGGAAGATCAACTAAATTCCACACCTTCAGCTTATCAAACTGAGCAACCTCCTCTTGCATTGCTTCTATCCAATTATTATCCTGTAAAGCCATTTCCACATTTTTAGGTTCAACCTGGGAAATAAAATACAAATGTAAGCAAACATCAAGAACTCTTGTATCTTTAATGCATGTATATAAACAAGTATTTTCAGTTAAAGAACATGTTTTCACTCCATCTCTCAGATTTCCAATAATATTTGTTACCGGATGATTTTTAAGCTCTTTTAAGGAAGCCACTTCAGGAATCGGCAACACATCAACTTGAGTTGATTCATTTTGGGAAAGAACTTCTTGATTTACTTGCATTTCTGAATCCAGATTCGTAAGCATCTCCCCCTGAACTTGTGTAGAAGTAGAAGAATCATCAATGATTAATGGATCAGATGAAGAATCTTGAAAGATACCATCATCTTCTTCACTGTCAGAATCTTGCGGTCCCGAACATGAGGTAATATTTGAATCAAGATTAGAGGGTAAGGGACAGAAGAATTATGTACCAACTTTGGTGTAAAACCTCCTTCTTGTGCATCCTGACAAGAGTCATATAACAATGCAACTTCCTCAGGAGAAAGATCAGATGATAAATGGAACTACTTGAACAAACTGTCATAATCAAACGCCCATTCGGTACCAACCGCCATTTGAGGTATAGATCGATTAGAACAATCAATATGGAACCATTCCTCAACTTGATGAGTGTCTTTATTATATACTCTTTTGGTTGTCGAATTTGCAACATATCCTAGAAATATTCCTTCAATTGCCTTTGCACTGAATTTGGTCGGAACATTTCGAATCTTCAAAAGAGTACACGGATTTCTAAAAGGAAGTTGTAGAAGCATGTTTTAGTAACTACATATTAAATTCTATGTGACGGTGTACTAGGCTAGTACGTAGGAGGGTGTTCCTACGTACTTAGCTTGTTCACCAGTTGGTCATGCGTACTTAGTAAGTAAGCAAGGCTTTTGCCTTGCGTGCTTAGCAAGTTCGCGTGACCAATGCCCTACGTACTTAGCCAAGTATGCAGGTAGTGTTCCTGCCCCTATAAATAGAAGACTTGTCTTCATTTCTAGGTGGAACTTTTGGGAACTAGGTCGAGAGGTGTCCGGGCGGGATGAGCTCTCCCGCCCCTGGACCATGAGCGTAAACGAGAGATATGTGCTTCTTCGGTATGTAATGTGAGATGACTTCGTTGTTATGGATTGCGTATAGTTTTTGTGTTGATTCTCTTCTTTATGTTCGTGTTTCTCTCTGTCTCGTTCTTCTTTGTTCCCACACAAATCACAGAACAGGTCTATGTATTTTCGCTGCGCAACGAGGCTCCCGGGACCTACAGAAGTAGATACTCCAAATTAGGCTTTCGATTATTCAGTAGTTCATAACATGTATTTATTATCGCGCTTCACGTCAGAACTCTATTCAAGACATGACAAGCAGTATTCACAGCCTCAGCCCAAAAAGTAACAGGAAGCTTAGAATTTGCGAGCATTGTTCGTGTTGTTTCAACTAAAGTTCTGTTCTTTCGCTCATCAACACCATTCTGTTGAGGGACATATGGTGCGCTAAATTCATGATGAATTCCTTTTTGTAAACAAAAGAGACCCATCTTGCTATTTTTGAACTCGCTATCATTATCACTTCTTATTCGCCTGACTTTTTGTTTGCACAAATTCTATAATCCCAGGATTAAGTATTGAACCGTCTCTGTAGTTTCAGCCTTTGAAGCTAAAAACTTAACCCGAGAGAATATAGAAAAATCATCTGTTACCACCAAACAATAGGATTTTCCTCAAATGCTGTTAGGACATGTTTTGTAACTGTTGATAACAATATTGTTTAAGTTCATAGTTCGCCTAAGCATCTTTAGGAGCGAACTTGTTAAGTTCGCCTATATTGTTGTGTGTTCCTATAAATACGTGTTTACAAGTCTTAGTAAAAAGAGACTTGGAAAACTTCAGAGAGATATCAGACCTGAGAATCTGAGAGAGATTGTAATAAGTGTCTGATAAGGAAATACAACGAGAAGATTATTTACATTGTTATCATTTCTGTCATCTTGTGTATACATACGTTGATACGGTTGGATTCCGCACTCCGTGTCTTCTATACGTCACGTCCCGAGATCAATCTACAGAGGAGTCATGTGGACCTACAAGTGGTATCAGAGCTTATGCTCATGATTTGTGTGTTATTCGTGAGTGATTCATGACGATTTGTGTACAATTTGACAAGAAATTGATCATTTTTGCAAGTTTTCATTTTCATGGAGTTTTCAAGTTCTTGAAGTTGATTTTGAGGCTGAATTCGTGGATTTGAAGTCGATTTTGGTGAAATTAATCCGATAGAAGTGTTCTAAATCATGAAATACTAAATCCTACGGTTCAATTTCTTCAAATTCCATCAAATCAGTGAGAAATGATGATTTTCGGAACTGTTGGTTCGTGTTTGGGTTGAAGACTCATCTTCCTGAGTTTGTTACAGCTATGCAAGCGAACTTAGTGCTGAAAATCTGTTGCAGGCTACTTATTAGGCAAACTTATCAAGTTCGCTTTGGATCTTGTTCACTCAGTGAAGTTAAGGCGAACAAACTAAGTTCGCTCAGGCGGTATCAGTCGAACTAGTTTCAGGCGAACTTATCTAGTTCGCTAGTGTTCTTAAAAAAAATAAAAGAAGTTGTTTGGCGGGAAATTTTTTTCAGATATTTTCTCAAAAATTTCAAAATGTCAATTTCGTGTGATGATAATGAGATTGGAACTATGCCACCAAGGCTTTTGTGCATATCAGATTACCTAGCTGGAAAGTCCGGTTCGAATAGTTCGTGTCAAAAACTGATGAAATTTTTTGGAAAACAATAAAAGAAGGATATGTGCATCCTACTTATTCATTCATGGGTCATGATGCTCCTAAACCAATGACAGCTCTTACTAAAGTAGAAAAGCATAAGTTTGATCAAGAGATGAAAACGTGTGAAACTTTAAAATTGTCTTTACCGAAAGATATCATTCGTAGTCTCGGGAAGTGTCCAACTTCAAGAGATTTATGGAAGGCATTGAAGAAAAAGGGTGAAGCAACTTCTCAAGAGTTTGTGGCCTTGATCAAAGAAGTATTGGAGAAGCGAGGTGATTCTCAAAGTTATTTTTCAGCAGATTTAAGTGATAGTGAGAGTATTCGTTCTTGTGAAAGTACTCAGTCTACCGAGAGTGATGTGATGACTGAAGTAAGTTTCCAGATAGTTGAAGATGATCTGATTGAATCAGAAATTGATGCAGAGCCTGTCATTATTGATCAAAAGAGTGCAGTTGATGACGACATATTCATGGTTCCTGGTGCATCTTCTATAGAAGAAAAGTATACGATAGTTTCTAACTCTGAAACGTTTTGTTCTAACTGTGATTCAGTGAAGGATAAACTGATGAAGGTTATGGATGACAACGTAAACCTCATTTGTGATATGAAATCGATGCACACGGTAAATCAGAAATTAAAATAGAATGAAAATGTGTGTATTGAGAGAATTGAATCACTGAAGAGGGATATAAGTTCTCTGACTTTGAAGATCAAAGAGCAGGTATATCACCTGGATATGTCCTTTGTAGAAATTGAGAAAAGAAATAATGATCTTGCTGAGAAAGCTAAGGAACTAGGTAAATCTAAAGCTGAGGTGATTAGATTGCATAGAAAGTTAGAAAGCTTTGGAAATTCTTCATTCTTACTGGGATATTTTAAAACTACTAAAGAGGGGAAGGGAACTAGTGGTATTGGCTATGTTCCTCCACCATTCAATGGAAATTATTCTGTTGCACCAGAGATTATAAAAGATGAGGATTTAGATCCTAAGACTGTGTTGAAAGTGAATCCAGTCACAGGTGAAGATATGGTGTATTCTGAGAGAGTGATGATGAATATTTTGATGAAACTAAGGTAGAGGGGATACCGAAAGATATTAAAGTTGAGGAACCAATGGTTGATTTTCATTCATCTGAAAATTATACATTTGGAAGTTCTTCAAATTCAAGGAGAGTTCCATATGTCAGAGATTATAAAGACAGGTGTACATGCTTTCATTGTAATGAGATGGGACACATTGTGGTGAACTGTCCTTACAAAAATAAAGGGAAGAAGCATGTAGATCCTGAGAAGATGACATCTGAATCAAAACCTGTTGAGAAAAAGTTTGTTCCGTCTCAAACTCCAAAAGAAGTTCATGTAGGCGAATCTTCTTCAAGTGCATCTTATCGTGTGAAGATTCCTTATATGAGAGAATATCGTGAGAAGAGATCATGCTTTTACTGTGGTCTTGTGGGTCATATACGGATTGATTGTCCTCACAATACCAAAGGTAACCGACATGTTACTCCAGAAAAGGTAAGAACTTCTGGAAAGCCTTATGTTAGCCCAAATGTGGTTAAACCTCGTGATACACTAAAGGGTAATTCAAAATCTGAGGTTAGGCTTTCTAGACCTCAAAGACGGAGGAGAAACAGAAGATTGAGAAAACTTTTAGAACAACAAGAGCTTTCACAATCTAAACATTTTTCAAATGAACAAGATTGTTCAAACACTTCACATTTTAAGCAAAAAGACTTTAATGAATAGAAGTATGTTTGGAAATCAAAAGTTTCTGTTTCGGACTCGTCAAAGCAATCACCAAAAATCGATGAGAGATTTGATTGTGAATGGAGTGAATTTTATTATTTTGATACAGATGGACGACCCATGACTACCATGGTTTGGGTCCCAATTTCAAATTAATTTTTCTTGTTAGCTATGCAGGATTAACCAAGAGGGACTATTAATAATATTTGGTTTGTTGATAGTGGTTGTTCATAGCACATGATAGGGAATGACATCTGCAAGAGCAATGAGTCGTTACAGAAGTTGGTAAATCTATTTGATTCAACGACTTGATGCTCAGGGGGAGAATATGTCACACACAATGTTGTTTTGGAAAGAATTTTACCAAGTCCAAAGGACAACCTAAATCTTAGGATGACAATGGTGAGCATAAAGTTGTTGATGTAACCATTTGACTAGTTGAGGGGAGTCTAAAGGACAGGGGAAGTACGGAACTGTGTTGGTGCAAAGGCAAAGGCATTCAATTACATTCGAGTACATCGGTTTGAGTTTTTAATTGATTGAATTGCTTACTTCCAAGTAACCAAGTAAAATGTTTTTCTTAAAATGTTTTCATGGAAGATTTTATTTTCTTTTGTTTTACTTTCTTTCAAAACGATTTTGAAAAGGCCAAACAAATTAAAAAAGATAAAATCGACATTACTTGAAGTTAAAGAAGAGATTATAGTACATCAGTAGATGTTCTTTCACACATGACCTTAGATTGACTGGTTGGTGCTTTATGTTAATATATCTGAATTATATGTTTTGATCTAAACTTCAGAGACTGCACAAATAGGAAATGATAGTGTTGTGTATACATATAATTTGAATTGTCAATAGACTAAAAGCGTCACTGAACCATTAGTAGTGTGAAAACATAATTGCATATGTTACAACTGTAATTTGAAACCATTTTATGCTTGGGTGTGTGTGTTAAAAGATCACTATCAGATAAAGAATATTAGTTTTTAATAAAGATTGTCCTATGAGATCAGTTTCGGGTTATGTCATTATTAGCACTATTCATTCGATTTGCTTCAGTGCCCATGTCCCGAAAACCATGCAATTTGAAGTATAATCAAGATATGTACTTGACAACATTGGTCAAACATATAATAGCCCTTGGATCATATTGATAAATCATCTTTACAGATTCCATTGAATTCATAATCCATATAACAGTTGGATCCATGTACCTGAATCTTATGATTCCACATACAGAAGCCAGGATATTGAATCATTCGATTCTAAATCTCATTGATTCCTATACAATCCAATTTGGATTATGCTATTCATGTGCTAAGTGATGTCTCCTCATTCTGGAAATTCGGATAATCTTTAGTAAAATATCATATGTCTTGTTGATAGTGCATTTTACATTATGTTGGCATACTAGTGGGCTACACGTTGTATTTCATACTTAAATGGTACCTTAACTCACAAGAAATTGGGAATGAGAAGCTTTAGTTTCAAATCTTATATTATTGACAATTTGAATTTGTTTGTCATAGCCTGATCCTATTTTTTTTATGTTTATCGCGTATCATAACATTCAATATGAAAGTCTTGAAAAAGATAGAGTGTCATAATCTTGAAAGATATTAGTTTGATTGTTCAAGGCTTGACAGAATATCATAGGATACCATTTGATATTATACGGATTTTAAATCCAAAATGTGTGATTGATGCATTGTTTATACTGATATGATCTTCTTACTCGTGATGTTCGACCAAAAAGAAGTGATTTCGTATTTTTACAGTTCAGTTTCTACAGAGAAAACCCAAAAATGATTTTGTGTTTCTTATATTTGAATAAACAAAAAGATTTTATTTTTCCAGCTTCCATGGAAATCTTAATTGTTGGTTATTCTTGGTTGTTCTCCTTTGCAAAAACTGAATAATGCAGACAGAAGTTGACAAGGGGTCCTTCTCCCAAGTTTTCTTCTAGATAGAAAGAGAAAGGGTGAAGATGAACAAGACGAAGACTACAGTGTGTTTGATGATATATGAAGACGGTTGACAATCTTCTAAAGCTGTTGTCAAGGGGAGTCTATTGGAGCGTATTCTGGTGACAACGAGCTTGAAGATATTATGTCTTAGTCTTAGAGTCTTTGACTTGTAATTGATAGAATTGTTAGCAACAGTTAAAGGGGAGTCTGTTAGGACATTTTTTGTAACTGTTGATAACAATATTGTTTAAGTTCATAGAGAGGCGAACTTAACAAGTTCGCATAAGCATCTTTAGGAGCGAACTTGTTAAGTTCGCCTGTAGTGCTGTGTGTTCCTATAAATAGGTGTTTACAAGTCTTAGTAAAAAGATGCTTGGAAAACTTTAGAGAGAGATCAGACCTGAGAATCTGAGAGAGATGATAATCAGTGTCTGTTAAGGAAATACAACGAGAAGATTATTTACATTGTTATCGTTTCTGTCATCTTGTGAATACATACGCTGATACGGTTGGATTCCGCACTCCGTGTCTTCTATACATCACGTCACGAGATCGATCTATAGAGGAGTCATGTGGACCTACAAATGTTACGAATACTGATTGGTCCAAACGTATCCATATGAAGTAGCTCCAAAGGAGTCATAATTGAATTTTGGTTCTTGGATCTGTGAGATTTTTTGTGTTGTTTGCCCTTCTTGCAAGGTATACAATCATCAGGGATAGAGAATTTCATCTTAGGAACAACAGAAGCCAAATCATTCTTCACTAAGAAATTCATTTTCCGATAGTTGATGTGAGCAAGCTTCCTGTGCTAAAGAATAGAATCAGATTCAGATGCCTTTGAGAGTAAACATGTCGGAATAGAATTCGTTGTTGTTGCAACACTCATGTCTAAAACATATGTATCATTTCTCCTTGGTGCCTTCATATGAATCCATTCTTCAGGAATGACAAAACCCGTCTTCAAAATATGACATTCAGAATCATTGAAATGGAATGAGAACTTCTTGTCACATACTTGAGATACACTCAAAAGATTATGTTCAAGTTGCTCAACAAAGTTTACTTTCTCAAATTTAACCTTGTCATTCTTCAAAGTTCCTTGACCTGTTATGTACCCGTATTTATTACCAGCAAAAAAGGACATAACCTCCATCAATTTTAATAACATCTTCTAGCAACCGAATATTTCATATCATATGTGTAGGTCCCTTCATGTGTGTCGGATCGTCACATGCAAGTGGTCTACTAGTCAAACCGGGTTATGGAATACCCGTGACTAGGTGGAGAGTCTTACTAAACAAAGTAAACCAAACACGAGAGTCACAATAAACGTTCTTTGTATTATAAACACTCGACGGTTACAAGGAGATTACAAGCTGCGTACTTAGAAAAACTGAGTTCGTCTAAACAAAATGGTTCTGCGTACTTATCCTCTGTCAACCTATCCTAATTATACAAACCTGATGACTGCGCACTTAGCAAGTGCGCAGGACCAAGTGCTCTTGCGTACTTAACAAGTACGCATGGGTCTTCCTGCGTACTTGCTAAGTACGCAGGAGCTTTCTCCTGCGCACATACAAGTGCGCAAAACACTTAGAAGAAATGCAACAAACATTATGTAAAAGTAAATACAACTCGATAAACTATTACATAACAGCTCTTACATACAAAGACAAAATACAGACATTAGACATACAAACTAAGACTCTATCCAGAGTGTTGTCACAGGAAAGTGCATCAACAAACTCCCCCTTGACAACAGCTCGGGATCTTCATTGTCTTCAGTCTTCAATCTTCAGTCTTCACAGCACTGGTTCCTTAGCTTCCATCTTCTTTTTGTAATCAAGACAAAACTTGATTAACTTGTCGTATTTGGCCGAGAGAAGCTTTGTCCATTCATCAGTGTGGATACAGAACTTGTCTGCTAGTACCTCCAGATCTTTCACAGAGAAATTGATGAAGCAGACTTCATCAAAAACCCTGATCACTTCCTTTGGTACTGTGTTTCCACTATCTGACTTACCTTTACCCATAACCACAGCCTCGCCCGTTTTTGGATCAACGTACCAGTACCACATGTCACCAAGAATATCCTGAGGTAACTTGCTGAGGGGAATCTTAGTTTCACATCGCACTGGCTTGTATACCAATCTCTTTAAAGGTTTCTTAGTCACAGGATGCACAGCGTGCTTATCCTTGACTCTTCTGGGCACCTGAGGCTTGAGGTATTCAAATTTCCCTGATCTTGCTTCCCGCTGTAGTGTAACCCACAAACCCATTGCTACTGCATTACTCGAGTGACTCAGCAGGTCGCGGTTTGCGAGGTTCACAAGGTCATACTTGGGCAAAGAGTTGAACGCCTCACTGGTGGGTTTCAAGTATTGAACTCCCCCAGATCTTTTGATGGCGAACAGCTGCTTGTCTTCCTCGAACCTAACAGCCAAGATCATACATGTCGCTCCGTGCTTGTCTGTGATAGACGTCTTTTGCCACACGGGAGCTGGACCCTTTGTAGATGCAGAAGGCATGTCTTTCTCTTTTGGTGCCTCGGGGTCCACAGGTGTAGGGTCGACTGGGGAGGCTTCAACATTACTTGCCATGTCAACTGAGCATGTGTCTGTTTCGAGCAGAGATTCGAGCGATGGTATTTCAAAGATCTCACCATCCTCTAACTCGTATTCTAGTTCCCCGTCGCCCTTGGGAATCTCGATTATCACATCATCATCGTTCCATTCATCACCAGAGTCGATCTCTCCTTCTTCCAGATTAAGGAGAGCATCGATCTGTGCTTCTTTAGAATAGTCAGGCTCAAGATAGAGAATCTCATCAGCCACTGACTTCCCTTTATCTCCACCACCACCACCTGAGGTATCACCACCCTCTTGCTGAGTAGACTCCCCCTCAGCCAATGGAATAGAAGAGATAGGCACAATCGCCAAAGCTAGGTGCTCACCTCCACTAGGACCGACTTCAGGTCCTTGTCTTTATCATCATCCTTAGTCAGATCGACTGGATGACAAGACTCGGCACCGGTGGATTTCTTTTCTTTGTCTTTCTCTTTCTCTTTCCCTGTCTTTGTCTCCTTCTCCCCCCTGAGCACCGAGCTTCTTGGTCAGTTCTTCAACTAATTTGACCATCGCTTCGTGCTCTTTTCTCTGCAAATCCATCCTTAGCTCAAGTGAAGTTCTGTGGCCTAGAATCATTTCATTCGTCTTCATTAAAAGTTCATTCTGTGCCATCACAGTCTTCAGCCGCTCATTAGTCCCTGTTCTCTGGCTATGGAGAATCCTAACTTCATCGGCCAGAGAATTGATCTGTGCTTGTTGAGCATCAGACTCCTCCTTTGACTTTTGAATTGTCTTCAACAGTTCAGCAACTTGGGTCTCTAGCACATCGATCCTTGCAGCATTCGGATCAGGATGCCTAGAAGATGAGGCTTCGGCATTATGGATGGGAGAGAGATGATTGTGTCAAAGTCAAACCCTTGTGAGAAATCACCATAGTTGAAGGGTTGACCTGACGGCTCTTTGGTGGGTGTTGGAATTGGAGATGTAATGATGGGAGTTATGGTTGGGGTGACTGACTCCGTGAGAATTGGAGTAGTCACTGTCACCTGGACAGTTGGAGTAGGGAGGGTCACCGTCACAGGAATCTCCTCTGTGACCGCCATGACTGCCACATCTGCTTGTACTAGTGGCCTTCTCCTCCGTCTATACAGTTGCTGTTCTGATGGGGTAGATTCTAACTCTGGTCTGGCAGCTTCAACCTGTACTGGCTGCACAGTTGGAATCTTTTCAACCCTGGGGATAGCAACCGTTTGCCTATCGCCCCTTTCCTTGTTAGCACTCTCATGCCTTTGTCTTTGTAGAGCAGCGTCATCGGAATCCGGCTTATATTCGCTGCTCGAGCTTTGTCGCTTTCTTTTTGAAGACGACGCAGGCATGGTAACCTGTGCCAACCTCCTCGGATGTACCTGTGATGGTGCGTCATCGGAATCAGAAGAATCTGATTCTGTTGCCTCCGAATCGGATTCCTCAGCACCACCAACACCACCTTCATCATCACCTTCATGTTCATCATCACCTTCATCATCCTCATTCTCTTGTTCTTCATCAGAGTGATCACTCATCTCTGGTCCCGAGTTGGGACTATACCAGTTCCAGTCCTCCGGAGCGACGTATGCTTCATTAATCAGGTGGCCGAAGAGTTCAGTATGCTCAGGGGTAGGTTCTACACTGCCTGGCTTTAGAAACTGTGCAAAGACTCTCTTGTCCACCCGTTTTACCAGCAGTCTCTCCCCGATAGCACCACCAGCAGTCTCTCCCCGATAGCACGTGCGCAAGGCCAATCCTAAGTGCGCAATAGCAACTGACTTTTCTGATTTTTGACCAAGTGTTCACCATGTCAAACCTTCAGAACCTTAGTAGTATGTTAAATTATGATAATGAAATCGGTACTCCACAGAAACCTCCCAAGTTGCTCAATGTAAACGATTATTCCAATTGGAAAGCCCGCTTCGAGCACTATATTTCATACACCGATTCATCGTTATGGATACCTATTCTTGAGGGATATAAGCATCCAACCCACTTGTATCTTGATGAAAACGTACCTAAGCCTATCTCTAAGCTGGATGCAGAAGAAAAGAAAATTTATGATCGAGAGAAGAAGGCATTGGGTTCAATCACTATGTCATTAACTCGGGATTTGTTCCACAGTTTCCGAGGATATGAATCTTCTAAGGATCTTTGGAAAGCTTTACAGAAAAGATTCGAAAGAAATAGTGACATCAAGAAAAGCAAGAGGGATCTGCTCCGGAAGCAATACGAGTGCTTCAGATTTATAGAAAATGAATCTTTAGATGATCTTATCTCTAGATTCTATCACCTACAAACGGAGTTGAAATCGTTTGAGCTTAAATATCCAGAAGAGGAAATGGTGGAAAAGTTTTTGGATGCTCTGCCACCGAGATATGAGATGTATACAACCCTGATGAGGGAAAGTTCAAAGTTCTACGAGATGACAGTAGATGAGGCAGTCGGTAAGATTCAGGCTCATAACATGAATCTTATAAAAAGGGAGAATTCTGGAAGACCTCAGATACAGGACCCTTCCATGTATCACGGGACGACTTCCACGTCAATGTCTTCCGGCTCTGGGATTGCACTCTTTACTGGGAAATCCATTGAAGAAGACCATTGTAATGGTTGTGGTGGTCATGCATGTTATGCATCAGGATCAGGGTTTGGATCTCATCAACAAAATCAACAAAACTCAAAGACTCCTCAGAATACGTGCTCAGCCAACCAGTCAGCTATTGCCAAGATAGCTGAAGATCATGTAGCACTATTCTCATCTTGCATGCTGGCATATGAGAATTTCATTGGTGGAAAGCTAACGGATCCTGAGACTATTGAAGAGGACTTCAATCAAGTGGATCCTGATGATATTGAAGACATGGATATTCAGTGGAATATGACCATGTTACTGAGGAGGGCCAAGCGTTTCCTGAACAGAACAGGAAGAAAGTATATTGGCGGGCATTCTAATGCCAAGGTTGGATTTGACAAATCCAAGGCCAAGTGCTACAAGTGTCAAAACTATGGACACTTTGCTCGTGAATGTCAAAAGGACAGAGCACCTGCCTCTGGTTTTACCAGACCTAGCTAGGGAAACAGCCATGGCCAAAACAACCAAAGTCACCACAATCATACCCAAAGTAATCAGTCCAATGCACTGGTCGCACAGAATGACGAAAATTTTGATTGGGGTGTGCATCTAGAAGACGCCATCATTGCTCAAGCACAGGTTGGTCTCATGGCAGAAATCATGGAGCTGATGGAGGCCGAGAGGAAGGAAGCTGAAGAAGAGGAATCTTCTGAATCTGAAGAAGAGGAATCTTCTGATTCTGAAGGAGAGGAATCTTCTGAATCTGAAGAAGAGGAAGCTTCTGTAGCTGATGAAAAGGAGTCTACCACTGCTGTCGCTCTCATGGAAATTGGAGAAGGACAAAGTTCATCATCTGAGGTAGATTCTAACCCTTTCTCTGTTGTTTCTTGTTCTAAATGTCTAGGGCTAAAAAATGAAATTTCTGATCTCCAAGACATAATTGAACCCCTAAAGTTGGCAGCTAAAAATTACAAAATGAATGAATCACGTTTTAAAGAATCAGTTGAAATGCTACAGAACGAAAAACAAGACTATTCTTTAAAAATAAGCGACCAACAGGTTCATTTGGACATTGCGTATAGGGCTTTGGAAAAGAAGAACAATGAAATTAACAAACTGCAAAATGAGATCTTGCAGCTCAAATGCACTAACGAGAAATTGAAAAACTCTCGCTTCGTGGTGGAACACTACGAATCCGTGGTGAGAAAAATGAATGGCCTAGGACTTGGTACCAATGCCATTCCTCCACCAATAAGTGGGCAGTTTGTCAATAGCTTGATAGACATTGATCTCACTTGTCTAGATGAGCCCTCTGATAAGGATGATTCCCCTAAAAAGGATGAATCCTCAAGTAAGGCTAACTCCACATCTAGTGAGGAGTATGTTACTGCTTCTGAGGATGGGTCGGTTAACACTTGCCCTGAAGGAGTAGTATCTAAGGAGTTGTTGACTGAACAGAAAGTCCAGAAAAACATTATCACTAATGGTGATAATTGCATTTTAACTGAACCTGATATCATTGAAACAAATGATAAACTTAAGGGAATGCTTTACGGGGGTTTTAAAAATATTAACCAAGCTAAGAAAGAGGCTTTTTCATCTCATTATGGGCTAGGTTACAAAGAAAATTTGCAAAAGTATTATACCCCCAAACATCAAACTGTAAAAGTTCAAACTTCTGTTCATAAACCAACTCTTCCTTCTCACAATGGTGAGTTTTCTAAGGCCAGAACTAAAGAGCCTTACATGAGAACTTATGTTGACAAGAGGAATTGCTTTCACTGTGGCTTGGTTGGTCACATTGTTGTGAACTGTCCTTCTAAGAACCCAGGGAAACGGCATGTTGTTTCACGACCAGCTGTTATCCCTAAGTCGCCAGTAGTGAAATCTCCTATCAGACCAAAGCTAAATGTGGTGAAACCACCAGTGCAACCGATAGCTAAGCCAAAGATCAAATCTGAGGTCAAGCCATCTGTTGTAAGAAAGGTAAAGCAACCTACTGTACCTCGTGTGTCTACATCTGGTAGTACACGCACTGGTGAGAAACCTGTGGCTAGACTCTCTAAGCCACAGAGAAGAAGAAGGAATAAGAGGTTGAGAAAGCTGGAACAGCTGACTAAAGCTCAATCAGGTGAAGCTTCCACAAGTTCACCGGCTGTGATTGAACCAAAGTCTCCTGTTCTGGTTAAGATTCAAAAGAGATCCTGGAACAAGAAAGTTAAAGATTCTCAATCTCCTGTTCCCAATTCCTCCAAAGATTCACCAATTTTGGACAGTCATAACGACTGTGAGTTAAAAGAAGTAGTTTATTTTGAGAAGGATGGACGACCCAAGACCACAATGGCTTGGGTCTCCAAATCTAACTAATTCTTTTGTTACTCGTGCAGGGACGTCCGAAGGGTACTATCTCTAACCGCTGGTATGTAGATAGTGGATGCTCCCGGCACATGACAGGAAACATGGCCTTGCTTCAAGACGTTAAACCATTTAGAGGCGGCTATGTGGCCTTTGCCGGAGAAAAAGGCGGCAGTATCATGTGTCAAGGCGTGGTTTCGAACGGTTGTGTTAGCTTTGACAATGTCAACTTCTGCGAGCAGCTGAAGCATAACCTGTTGAGTGTCTCACAAATGTGTGACAAGGAGTACTCAGTGATGTTTGACAAGTCAGAATGTCTGATTCTCAAACCCGGTTTCAAAGTTCCTGATGACTGGATTCTGATGAGAGCACCAAGAACAAACGACACTTATCAGATTGATATGAGCGTGGCAAAAACCACCTCATCAGTTGCTACTTGTTTGCTTACAAAAGCGACAGAGCTTGACTCCATCTTGTGGCAGAGGAAACTCGGACATATTTCTTATCGTAAAATGAATCATCTTGTCCGAAACGGTTTGGTAACAGGGGTTCCTAAGCTGAGATTTACCGTTGCAGATGACTGTATGCCTTGTAAAAAGGGCAAACAGCAACGGAAGTCTCACAAGCCCAAGCTCCAAAACTCTATCGATACCCCTTTGGAGCTATTACACATGGATCTGTTTGGCCCCATAAGTATCAGGAGTATTGGAGGTAAGTCATTCTGTCTAGTTGTAACTGATGATTTCTCACGTTTTTCTTGGGTGCATTTTTTAGGTACAAAAGATGAGACTGCTGATATTCTTCAATACTTGATCCTGAGCTTGGAATCTCTTTGCAAGCTGAAAGTTAGAAGAATAAGGAGTGACAACGGAACTGAGTTCAAGAATAATTTGATGGAACTTTTCTGTCTCAAGAAAGGGATCCGTCACGAATTCAGCGCGCCGTACACGCCTCAGCAGAATGGAGTTGCTGAACGGAAGAACAGAACACTGATTGGGACGGCAAGGACTATGCTGTCAGATGCAAAGCTTCCTGTCACTTTCTGGGCAGAAGCAGTAAATACAGCTTGTCACGTCTTAAACAGAGTTTTGGTGGTGAAAAGACACAACAAGACTTGTTATGAGTTGATCAACAATCGACTTCCCAATCTTGATTACCTAGTTCCTTTTGGTAGTCCTTGTTCCTTGTTGCTACAGTACAAAGACCGCCAGTCTAAGTTTCATGCAAAAGCGGTGGAAGGCATTTTCTTAGGATATGTTGCCAACTCGCCTTGCAAGAGAGTGTACAACATAGGAACTCGTACTGTCGAGGAATGGTTCGAAGTGGATTGTAGTAAACACAGCATTCCACCAGAACCAAAAGGTCCAGCTTGGGGTTTTGATTATGATGCGCTATTCAAGTCTTTCAATCTTCCTGAGCTATCTGCAGAAGACGCCGAAAATGTTTATAATCTATTAAATGGCGGCAGTTTTTCTACTCGTGCTACTGTACCAATTATAACTCCTGACTCCAATGCTGCATCTGCATCTGGAACTCATGACAGTGATAACAGTGATAACAGTGAAAGTGTTCATGTTGTTGGAGATGACGCTCGAGCCAATCCTAACACAACTGTAGGAAATGAAGCTCCAGCTGATCCAATTAACATTGAATCTTCTTCTGCTGAAACACAGGAAATGGGGGAGTTGAGCACAAATTTAGATCCAGAAATTCAAGAACCAATTGTACCAGAGACGAGAGTGCATAGGAATCATCCAATCGACAACATTATTGGTGATCCTTATGCCGGTGTTCAGACTCGTCATAGAACCATCACTGAGAACACCAGTCTTTACACAGAGATATTTGACACTGGTGTCATGGAAACATGTCTGCATGCTGCATTCGTGTCCCAGATAGAGCCGAAGAATGTGAAGGAGGCTCTCACTGACAACTGCTGGATTGAGGCGATGCAAGATGAATTGTCCCAATTCCAAAAGTTGCATGTATGGGATTTGGTTGACTTGCCAAAAGGCTTTCAGCCAATTGGAACCAGATGGGTGTTCAAAAGCAAGACGGATGATCGTCATGTAGTTGTGAAGAACAAGGCAAGATTGGTTGTTCAGGGTTTTTATCAACAAGAGGGCTTGGATTACACGGAAGTATATGCCCCAGTTGCTAGAATTGAGGCCATTCGACTGTTCTTGGCTTATGCCACATATGTCGGCTTCAAGGTCTACCAACTTGATGTGAAGAGTGCTTTCCTTTATGGTAAAGTTCATGAAGAAGTCTATGTCACTCAACCTCCCGGTTTTGAAGATCCGCATAATATCAATAAAGTGTACAAGCTCGACAAAGCACTTTATGGTCTTCATCAAGCACCGCGGGCATGGTATGAGACACTATCAAAGCATTTACTGTCTAATGGTTTCGACCGTGGACAGATTGACTCGACTCTCTTCATAAGGAAAGCAGGAGGTGACATTCTACTTGTGCAAGTATATGTCGACGACATCATCTTTGGGTCGACCAATGAAGGGAAGTGTAGGGAATTCGAGAAGGTGATGAAGTCCAAGTTTGAAATGAGCAATATGGGTGAACTGTCGTTCTTCCTGGGTCTGCAAGTCAGTCAAAGAGGATGGCATTTATCTACATCAAACTAAGTACGTGCAAGACATCCTGTCAAAATACAAGATGAGTGATAGCACTACTTATGGCACACCAATCCCAGTCAATCATGGTTTGCATCCTGACAAAGATGGTAAGGATGTAGACAGCAGGTTGTACCGTGGGATGATCGGATCACTTATGTATCTCACAGCTTCAAGACCCGATATTATGTTTGCTGTATGCTTGTGCTCAAGGTTTCAGTCTCAACCGAAGGAGTCACATATGATAGCCGTGAAGAGGATTTTCAGATACCTGAAAGGGAAACCCCGATTGGGTCTTTGGAACTCTAAGCAGCAGTCATTCGACTTCAAAGCCTACACTGATTCAGATTATGGCGGTTGTAACCTTGACAGAAAGTCAACTTCTGGCGGATGTCAATTCTTGGGAGACAGACTGGTCTCCTGGCAGTGCAAGAAGCAGTCAACGGTTTCTGTCTCAACTTGTGAAGCAGAATACATTGCTGCAGCTAGCGGTTGTTCTCAGATATTGTGGATTCAGCAGCAATTGCGAGACTACGGCTTGAACTTCACTGGAACTCCTTTATTCATTGACAACAATGCCACCATGTCCATCACAAATAACCCGGTGAAACATTCCAAAACTAAGCATATTGAAATTCGCCATCATTTCATCCGTGATTGTGCTGAAAAGTATTTAATTGAACTTGTAAAGGTTCACACGGATGAAATATCACACGTGAGTGTCACAAAGGCATTTGATCGGTCCCGTTTTGAGCATCTTGTCAACTTGATAGGAATGTTCAATCCCGAGTGAAAAATTAATTTTCTTAAATCAATTCAATTCATGGAAGTTAAATTTTATTTCTTTTAAAATTTTTCTGTATAGTTCTGTTAGTTTAAAATACTTTACAAAAATAAAAAAATAAAAAAAAAATTAGAAAATGGAGAAAATTTCAAAAGTTCACTTGAGAAACGAGGAAATGATAGTACATCTGAAATGATCTAACCATCATAGACTGCTCATGGGAAATGATTGCGTCATGTTTACTTAATTTTTTATGTTATTATGTTTTTAATCTGTTTACTTACAAGTAATTTGAATTGTCAGTAGGCTGTATGCGTCTTTGAATCACTAGTAGTGTGGAAACTAAATCTAAATTACAACTGTGATTTGAACCCATATTTGCAAGTGTGTGTGTGTAAAAGAATAGAAAAGATCATTATCAGATAAAGGATGTTAGATTTTGGCAATAATTTTCTTTTGAGATCAGTTTCGGGTTATGTTGTTAGCACAATTAATGCGGTTCATCTCACTGCCCATACTCACAAGTATGCAAGGAGAGATTGAATCAAGACATGTCTCTACATCAACCGTTGAGCATGTATTCACCCTTGAATCATTCCTGGTTCATTGAAATCAAATCCAGATAAAAGTTGGATCCCGTTACCTTATAATCAAACACCATGTTCCATATCCCGAATCATCATACCGATATTCAAAGAAGAAAATCACATGAAACCAAGACAATTGAATCACTCGATTCTGAATCTTATGATTCTTGATAATCCTCATGGATTCTGCTTGATTTTTTCTGTGCTAATTGATGTAACTTCATTCTGAAAATTAAGAATATCATTGGAAAAATCTTAGATGCCTTGAGATAGTGCAAAATATCATAGCATTTAAGTGGGGTACACGTTGTATATTTTATAATTAATAACTTAATACACAAGAACATGATACAAAGATGCATATAGTTTCAAATCTTATAATATTGTCAACTTGAATTACTTGTTTATTTGCTTATTACGTAAGAATAAAGAGTAATACATGACATGATCCCATATTCTTTGATGTTTATATTGTATCGTTTTTGCTATAAATTAGCCTGATATGATCCTCTGCTAGTGTAATATCACACGATGAGTGATTGTGAATACTTGTATATTTCTATCTAGAAAAGAACAAAAAGATTTTAAGTTTATGCATTGTTTAAGTTTAATTCAGAAAAGGCCAAAAATATTTTATGTTTAACCTTCATGAATTGTATTTGAATCCTCCCGATTGAATATTTTTATCTTGTTCGTTATTTGACTTGAAAATCTTCATAATTCTGAGTTGAAAATTGCGCACTTAAAGTTTCTGCGCACTTGTCAAGTACGCACGAAGTAAGACTTGCGCACTTAGCAAGTACGCAAGAGTTAATTCCTGCGTACTTGTTAAGTACGCAAGCGTTAATTCGTGCGCACTTAGCAAGTACGCACGAACATTATCAGTGGGGTATAAGTTCAACACTTAGAAAAATTTTCAGGTTAAGCTTTCAAACCAAAATTTTTCCCCCTGCAATTTTCTCTCAAAATCGAGTGTGTTCAAACCCGTTTTTCATCCCTTCCACATTATCATCTTCGTATTTCATCTCCTTGGTGAGATTTTAGACCGATTTCATCCGTAAATTCGTGAAATTTTTGACCGATTTTTGACTTAGAATTTTTAGGTTAAATCCGTAGAATTTTTGGGGTAAAATGGGTTGTTTGGGTAACTAATGTCACTAACAAGCTATTAGATTGCCTAATCGATCATACATTTTCCCTTTGGTCATCGATTGATCCGACGGGTTGAAGTCGAACTGTCAGTGGGTCGATCACTGACCTAGGTCAAAATTTGATCGTGTCGTAGTGGTTAATGGTGTTGATCATGGTACCATAGGTTCGAATCCCTGATTCCGACCTAGTGGCTACCTAATCAACCCGCTTTTTGAACGAATTTAAATCTTTGAAATTTTTGCTAAGGGTTGTTCTTGCGCACTTAGCAAGTACGCAAGAAGTAATTCCTGCGTACTTGTTAAGTACGCAAGAGTAAAATCCTGCGCACTTGCTAAGTGAGCAGGACCAACACTTAGAAAATTTTTCAAAGTCTGAAATTTTTTACAAAGTGTAACTACTATTCTATGTCATGTGAGTCTACTTCCATTGTTATTAATTGATCTAATTATGTTTTCTGTGTGTGTTTGCAGATAATGGCTCGTGCATTCACTGACGAATTCAATCTGTTGGCGCACACTGAACCAGAATGGAAAGGGGCAGCCTTACAATATAGAGAGATTGTGGACTTCCTGAACAGATCTAAAATAAGTTATGCAATCTCGGCTAATCCAACAGTCTCAAGACCTTACTTAGAGCAATTCTGGGAGACAGCAGAGCACGATTGCACGGTATCTCCAAATATCATAAGGGCTACCGTTGACGGTCGGGCTATGGCCATCTCTGAGGATACAATAAGGAGAGTAATGCAGTTTGGAGACCTTCCCACCGACCCGACATCCTATCCAGATTACTACGTGGATGGGTGTTGGAGGCAGAGAATGGGATATGTCGGGGAAAGGGACTATGCTTCATACAAGAAAATGTGGGTTCTAGATCAATGGCGTTACTTTGCCCACATCATGATCATGTGCATCTCATCAAGGAAAGCAGGGAAGGATGCCATGGGTTATGACCTTGCCGCAGCCATGGTGGGCTTGTCTCTCAATCGGGGCTACAACTTCTCCCGCTTTATTTTCAAAGCAATCAATGACCAGATAAATACGGCGGAGAGGTTTAGGTTCCTTTTATACCCGAGGTTTGTGCAACTTTTGATCGATGATGCGTTGCCAAACCTGCGTGCGATCGGGGAGAGACTGCAAGTGAAGAGAGTGGCCAAGAGAGTTTTTGCACAGTTTCTAAAGCCAGGCAGTGTAGATCCTACCCCTGAGCACACTGAACTCTTTGGCCACCTATTGAATGAAGCATACGTCGCTCCGGAGGACTGGAACTGGTATAGTCCCAACTCGGGACCAGAGATGAGTGATCACTCGGATGAAGAACAAGATGAAGAGAATGAGGATGATGAAGGTAATGATGAAGGTAATGATGAGGGTGATGATGAAGGTGGTGTTGGTGGTGCTGAGGAATCCGATTCGGAGGCTACAGAATCAGATTCTTCTGATTCCGATGATGCACCATCACAGGCACATCCGAGGAGACAGGCACAGGTAACCCAGCCTGCGTCGTCTTCAAAAAGGAAGAGACAAAGCTCCAGCAGCGAATATGAGCCGGATTCCGACTCTGACGCTGCTTTACAAAGACAGAGGCATGAGAGCACCAACAAGAAAAGGGGCGATAGGCAAGAGGTTGCCATCCCCAGGGTTGAAGAGATTCCAACTGTGCAACCAGTACAAGTTGAGGCTGCCATTCCAGAATCTACCATGCCAGCACGGCAACTGTTTAGTAGGAGGAGAAGGCCACTGGTACAAGCAGATGTGGCGGTCACGGCGGTCACAGAGGTGATTCCTGTGACGGTGACCCTCCCTATTCCAACCGTCCAGGTGATGGTGACTGCTCCACTTCTCACGGAGTCAGTCACAGTCACCCCAACCATAACACCCACTCACATCATACCATCCCCAACCCCAACACCCACCAAAGAGCCGTCAGGTCAACCCTTTAATTATGGTGACATCTCACAGGGGTTCGACTTTGACACAATCTTCTCTTCCCCCATCCACAACGCCGAAGCCTCATCATCTAGGCATCCGGATCCAAATGAAGCTAGGATCGATGTGCTAGAAAACCAAGTTCCTGGCTTGTTGAAGACTATTCAAAAGTCAAAAGAGGATTCTGATGCTCAACAAGCACAGATAAACTCTCTGGCAGATGAAGTTAGGATTCTGCGTAGTCCGAGAACGGGGACTGATGAACGGCTGAAGAATGTGATGGCGCAGAATGAACTATTAATGAAGACGAATGAAATGATTCTGGCCCACAGAACTTCAATTGAGCTAAGGATGGATGCTCAAAGGCAGGAGCACGCTACTATGGTCAAATTGATTGCAGAACTGACCGAGAAGCTAGGTGCTCAGGGGGAGAAGGAAAAAGAAAAATCCACCGGTGCAGAGGTTTGTCATCCAGTCAATTTGACTAAGGATGATGACAAAGACAAGGATCCTGAAGTCGGTCCTAGTGGAGGTGAGCACCAAGCTTCGACAATTGTGCCCATCTCTACTACATCAATGGCTGAGGGGGAGTCTACTACGCAAGAGGGTGGTGATACCTCAGCAGGTGGTGGTGGCGGTGATAAAGGGAAGTCAGTGGCTGGTGAGATTCTATGTCTCGAGCCTGACTATTCTAAAGAAGCACAGATCGATGCTCTCCTTAATCTGGAAGAAGGAGAGATCGACTCTGGTGATGATTGGAATGATGATGATGATGATGTGATAATCGAGATTCCCAAGGGCGACGGGGATCTAGAGTATGAGTTAGAGGATGGTGAGATCTTTGAAATACCATCGCTCGAATCTCTGCTCGAAACAGACACAGGCTCAGTTGATACAGCAAGTAATGTTGAAGCTACAACTAATGCCCCCCTGGTCGACCCTATACCTGTGGACCCCGAGGCACAAAAAGAGAAAGAAATGCCTTCTGCATCTACAAAAGGTCCAGCTCCAGTGTGGCAAAAGACGTCTATCAAAGACAAGTATGGAGCGACATGTATGATCTTAGCTGTCAGGTTTGAGGAGGACAAGCAGTTGTTCGCCATCAAAAGATCTGGAGGGGTTCAATACTTGAAACCAACCAGTGAGGCGTTCAACTCTTTGCCCAGGTACGACCTAGTTAACCTTGCAAACCGCGACCTGCTGAATCATTCGAATCATGCAGTAGCAATGGGTTTGTGGAGTATACTACAGCGTGAAGCAAGATCGGGAAAGTATGAGTATCTCAAGCCTCAGGTGCCCAGAAGAGTCAAGGATAAGCACGCTGTGCATCCTGTGACTAAGAAGCCGTTAAAGAGATTGGTATACAAGCCAGTGCGATGTGAAACCAAGATTCCCCTGAGCAAGTTACCTCAGGATATTCTTGGTGACATGTGGTACTGGTACGTTGATCCAAAAACGGGCGAGGCTGTGATCATGGGTAAAGGTAAGTCAGATAGTGGAAACACAGTGCCAAAGGAAGTGATCAGGGTTTTTGATGAAGTCTGCTTCATCAATTTCTCTGTGAACGATCTGGAGGTACTAGCAGACAAATTCTGCATCCACACTGACAAATGGACAAAGCTTCTCTCGGCCAAATACGACAAGTTAATCAAGTTCTGTCTTGATTACAAAAGGAAGATAGAAGCTAAGGAAGCAGTGCTGTGAAGACTGAAGATTGAAGACTGAAGACGATGAAGATCCCGAGCTGTTGTCAAGGGGGAGTTTGTTGATGCACTTTCCTGTGACAACACTCTGGATAGAGTCTAGGTTTGTATGTCTAATGTCTGTATTTTGTCTTTGTATGTAAGAGTCATTATGTAAAAGTTTATCGAGTTGTATTTACTTTTACTTAATGTTTTGTTGATTTCTTCTAAGTGTTTTGCGCACTTGTATGTGCGCAGGAGAATGCTCCTGCGTACAGTACGCAGGAGCATTCTCCTGCGCACATACAAGTGCGCAAAACACTTAGAAGAAATCAACAAATCATTAAGTAAAAGTAAATACAACTCGATAAACTTTTACATAATGACTCTTACATACAAAGACAAAATACAGACATTAGACATACAAACCTAGACTCTATCCAGAGTGTTGTCACAGGAAAGTGCATCAACAGTAAAGCTGCACCTTTCCATTCTGGTTCGGAGTTAGCCACTAGGTTGAATTCGTCAGTGAATGCACGAGCCATAGCCTGCAAACACACACAGAAGACATATTCAGAACAACCTATAACATTGAAAGTAGACACACATGACACAGTATAGTAGTTTACACTTTGAAAAATTTTTCAGACTTAGAAAAAATTTCTAAGTGTTGGTCCTGCGCACTTCTCTTGCGTACTTGCTAAGTGCGCAAGAACAACCCTTAGCAAAAACTTTTTCAGAAATTTTGAAAATAATATAGATTGCACAAAATTGGGTCGAATAGGTCGCCAATCAGTCGGAACCAAGGATTCTAACTTACGGGACCATTCTCGACACCAAAAACTACCAACACTAGCACCAAGTTTGACCTAGCCAGTCTCTCGATCCAATGACGGTTCAGTTTCAACCGAAGGATCAAATCGAGGACCAGAATGATGATTATAGGATCGATTAAGCTATCTATTAGCATGTTAATGATAATAAGTTACCCAAACAATCCCATTTTCCCAAAAACTTAATCGGATTTAACTAAAAAGAATTTCTATGTCAAATCGGTCCAAAAGTCATGAATCTACGGTTGGAATTGCCCTAGATTCTCACCAATGAGATGTAATACGATGATGAAAGTATTGACGGGATGAAAAGAGGGTTTGAACACACTCGATTTTGAGAGAAAAATTGCAGGGGGAAAAAAATTAGGTTTGAAAGCGTAAAACCTGAAAATTTTCTAAGTGTCGGATTATCTCAGTTGTTCGTGCGTACTTGTTAAGTGCGCACGAATTAACTCTTGCGTACTTAACAAGTGCGCAAGGCTTAACTCTTGCATACTTGCTAAGTGCGCAAGTGTTACTTCGTGCGTACTTTGCTAAGTGCGCAGAAACCTTAAGTGCGCAACTTTTCAACTCAGAATTTATGAAGATTTTCAAGTCAAATAACGAACAAGATAAAACTATTCACCCAAGAGGATTCAAATACAATTCATGAAGGTTAAACATAAAATATTTTTGGCTTTTTCTGATTAAACTTGAACAATGCATAAACTTAAAAACCTAAAATCTTTTTGTGCTTTTCAAGATAGATATATACAATCATTTACACAAGCTATTTTTGATCAAAGACACGAGCAAAGGATCATATCAGGCTATCTTTTAGCAAAAACGATACAAAATAAACATAAAAGAATATGGGATCATGTCATGTATTACTTTTTATTCATACGTAATAAGCACATAAACAAGTAATTCAAATTGACAATATTATAAGATTTGAAACTATACGCATCTTTGTATCATGTTCTTGTGTATTAAGGTATTAATTATAAGATATACAACGTGTACCCCACTGAGATGCTATGATATTTTGCACTATCTTCAAGTCATCTAAGATTATTTTCAATTATTTTCTAAATATTCAGAATGAAGTTATATCAAATTAGCACAGAAAAATCAAGCAGAATCCATAAGGATTATCAGGAATCATAAGATTCGGAATCGAGTGATTCTTTTTCTTGGTTTCATGTGATTTTCTTCTTTGAATATCGGTATGATGATTCGGGATAATGAACAAGGTGTTTGAATATAAGGTAAGGGGATCCAACTTTTATCTGGATTTGATTTCAATGAATCAGGAGTGATTCAAGGGTGAATACATGCTCAACGGTTAATGTAGAGACATGTCTTGATTCAATCTCTCCTTGCATACTTGTGAGTATGGGCAGTGAGATGAACCGCATTAATTGTGCTAACAACATAACCCGAAACTGATCTCAAAAGAAAATTATTGTCAAAATCTAACATCCTTTATCTGATAATGATCTTTTCTATTCTTTTACGCACACACACACTTGCAAACATGGGTTCAAATCACGGTTGTAATTTAGATTTAGTTTCCACACTACTAGTGATTCAAAGACGCATACAGCCTACTGACAATTCAAATTACTTGTAAATAAACAGATTAAAAACATAATAATTTTAAACAGATAAGTAAGCATGACGCAATCATTTCCCATATGAGCAGTCTATGGTGTTTAGATCATTTCTGATGTACTATCATTTCCTCTTTTCTCAAGTTAACATTGAAATTTTCTCCATTTTCTATTTTTTTTTTGTTTTTTTTTTTTGTAAAATATTTTAAAACTAAAAGAACTATACAGAAAGTTTAAAGGAATAAAAAATTTAACTTCCATGAATTGAATTGAGTTAAGAAAACTTAGTTTTCACTCAGGATTGAACATTCCTATCAAGTTGACAAGATGCTCAAAACGGGATCGATCAAATGCCTTTGTGAAAAGGTCAACAAGATTGTCATCCGTGTGAACCTTTACAAGTTCAATTAAATGCTTTTCAGCACAGTCACGGATGAAATGATGGCGAATCTCTATATGTTTAGTTTTGGAATGTTTCACCGGGTTATTTGTGATGGACATGGTGGCATTGTTGTCAATGAATAGAGGAGTTCCAGTGAAGTTTAAGCCGTAGTCTCTCAACTGCTGCTGAATCCACAGTATCTGAGAATAACCGCTAGCTGCAGCAATGTATTCTGCTTCACAAGTTGAGACAGAAACCGTTGACTGCTTCTTGCACTGCCAGGAGACCAGTCTGTCTCCCAAGAATTGACATCCGCCAGAAGTTGACTTTCTGTCAAGGTTACAACCGCCATAATCTGAATCAGTGTAGGCTTTGAAGTCGAATGACTGCTGCTTAGAGTACCAAAGACCCAATCGGGGTTTCCCTTTCAGGTATCTGAAAATCCTCTTCACGGCTATCATATGTGACTCCTTCGGTTGAGACTGAAACCTTGAGCACAAGCATACAGCAAACATAATATCGGGTCTTGAAGCTGTGAGATACATAAGTGATCCGATCATCCCACGGTACAACCTGCTGTCTACATCCTTACCATCTTTGTCAGGATGCAAACCATGATTGAATGGGATTGGTGTGCCATAAGTAGTGCTATCACTCATCTTGTATTTTGACAAGATGTCCTGCACGTACTTAGTTTGATGTAGATAAATTCCATTCTCTCTTTGACTGACTTGCAGACCTAGAAAGAATGACAGTTCACGCATATTGCTCATTTCAAACTTGGACTTCATCACCTTCTCGAATTCCCTACACATCCCTTCATTGGTCGACCCAAAGATAATGTCGTCGACATATACTTGCACAAGAAGAATGTCACCTCCTGCTTTCCGTATGAAGAGAGTCGAGTCAATCTGTCCACGGTCAAAACCATTAGACAGTAAATGCTTAGATAATGTCTCATACCATGCCCGCGGTGCTTGATGAAGACCATAAAGTGCTTTGTCGAGTTTGTACACTTTATTGATATTATGCGGATCTTCAAAACCGGGAGGTTGAGTGACATAGACTTCTTCATGCACCTTACCATAAACGAAAGCACTCTTCACATCAAGTTGATAGACCTTGAAGCCGACATATGTGGCATAAGCCAAGAACAGTCGAATGGCCTCAATTCTAGCAACTGGGGCATATACCTCATTGTAATCCAAGCCCTCTTGTTGATAAAAACCCTGAACAACCAATCTTGCTTTGTTCTTCACAACAACATGACGATCATCCGTCTTGCATTTGAACACCCATCTGGAACCAATTGGCTGAAAGCCTTTTGGCAAGTCAACTAAATCCCACACGTGCAACTTTTGGAATTGAGACAGTTCATCTTGCATCGCCTCAATCCAGCAGTTGTCAGTGAGAGCCTCCTTCACATTCTTCGGCTCTAACTGGGACACAAATGCAGCATGCAGACATGTTTCCATGACACCAGTGTCAAATATCTCTGTGTAAAGACTGGTGTTCTCATTGATGGTTCTATGACGAGTCTGAACACCAGCATAAGGATCACCAATAATGTTGTCGATTGGATGATTCCTATGCACCCTCGTCTCCGGTACAATCGGTTCTTGAATTTCTGGATCTAGATTCGTGCTTAACTACCCCATTTCCTGTGTTCCAGAGGAAGAAGATTCAATGTTAATTGGATCAGCTGGAGCTTCATTTCCTATAATTGTGTTAGGATTGGCTTGAGCGTCATTTCCAACAACATGAACACCTTCACTGTTATCACTGTCATGAGTTCCAGATGCAGATGCAGCATTGGAATCAGGAGTTATAATTGGTACAGTAGCACGAGTGGAAAAACTGGAGTCATTGTCGCCACGCAATAAATCATAGACATTTGCGGCGTCTTCATCAGATAAGTCAGGAAGATTGAAAGACTTGAATAGCGCATCATAATCAAAACCCCAAGCTGGACCTTTTGGTTCTGGTGGAGTGTTGTGTTTACTACAGTCCACTTCAAACCATTCCTCGACAGTACGAGTTCCTATGTTGTACACTCTCTTGCAGGGCGAATTGGCAACATATCCTAAGAAGATGCCTTCCACCGCTTTCGCATGAAATTTAGACTGACGGTCTTTATACTGTAGCAACAAGGAACAAGGACTACCAAAAGGAACTAGGTAATCAAGATTGGGAAGCCGATTGTTGATCAACTCATAACATGTCTTGTTGTGCCTTTTCACAACCAGAACCCTGTTTAAGACGTGACAAGCTGTATTAACTGCTTCTGCCCAGAAAGTGACAGGAAGCTTTGCATCTGACAACATAGTCCTTGCAGTCTCGATCATTGTTCTGTTCTTCCGTTCAGCCACTCCATTCTGCTGAGGTGTGTACGGTGCGCTGAATTCGTGACGGATCCCTTTCTTGAGACAGAAAAGCTCCATCAAATTATTCTTGAACTCAGTTCCGTTGTCGCTCCTTATCCTTCTAACTTTCAGCTTGCAAAGAGATTCCAAGCTCAGGATCAGGTATTGAAGAATATCAGTAGTCTCGTCTTTTGTACCTAAAAAATGCACCCAAGAAAAACGTGAGAAATCATCAGTTACAACTAGACAGAACGACTTACCTCCAATACTCCTGATACTTATGGGGCCAAACAAATCCATGTGTAATAGCTCCAAAGGGGTATCAATAGAGTTTTGGAGCTTGGGCTTGTCAGACTTCCGTTGCTGTTTACCCTTTTTACACGGCATACAGTCATCTGCAATGGTAAACCTCAACTTAGGAACCCCGGTTACCAAACCGTTTCGGACAAGATGATTCATTTTACGATAAGAAATATGTCCGATTTTCCTATGCCACAAGATGGAGTCAAGTTCTGTCGCTTTTGTAAGCAAACAAGTAGCAACTGATGAGGTGGTCTTTGCCACGCTCATATCGATCTGATAAGTGTCGTTTGATCTTGGTGCTCTTATCAGAATCCAGTCTTCGGGAACCTCAAAACTAGGTTTGAGAATCAGGCATTCAGATTTGTCAAACATCACCGAGTACTCCTTGTGACACATTTGGGAGACACTCAACAGGTTATGCTTCAGCTGCTCGCAGAAGTTGACATTGTCAAAGCTGACACAACCGTTTGAAACCACGCCTTGACATGTGATACTGCCGCCTTTTTCCCCGGCAAAGGCTACATATCCGCCTCTGAATGGTTTAACGTCTTGAGGCAAGGCCATGTTTCCTGTCATGTGCCGGGAGCATCCACTATCTACATACCAACGGTTAGAGATAGTACCCTTCGGACGTCCCTGCACGAGTAACAAAAGAATTAGTTAGATTTAGAGACCCAAGCCATTGTGGTCTTGGGTCGTCCATCCTTCTCAAAATAAACTATTTCTTTCAACTCACAGTCATGATGACTGTTCAAAATTGGTGAATCTTTGGATGAATTTGGAACAGGAGATTGAGAACCTTTAACTTTCTTGTTCCAGGATCTCTTTTGATTCTTAACCAGAACAGTAGACTTTGGCTCAACCACAGCCAGTGAACTTGTGGAAGCTTCACTTGATTGAGTCTTAGTCAGCTGTTCCAGTTTTCTCAATCTCTTATTCCTTCTTCTTCTTTGTGGCTTAGAGAGTCTAGCCACAGATTTCTCACCAGTGCGTGTACTACCAGATGTAGACACACGAGGTACAGCAGGTTGCTTTACCTTTCTTGCAACAGATGGTTTGACCTCAGACTTAATCTTAGGTTTTCCCATAGGTTGTACTGGTGGTTTCACCACATTCTGCTTTGGACTTCTGGGAGATGGTTTCACTGGTGGCGACCTGGGGATAACAGCAGGCTGTGAAACAACATGTTGTTTCCCTTGGTTCTTAGAAGGACAGTTCACAACAATGTGCCCAACCAAGCCACAGTGAAAACAGTTCCTCTTGTCTACATAAGTTCTCTTGTAAGGCTCATTAAATCTGGCCTTAGAAAACTCTCCATTATGAGCAGGAGGAGTTGGTTTATGAAAAGAAGTCTGACCTTTTTCAGTTTGGTTTTTGGGGGTATAATACTTTTGCAAATTCTCTTTGTAACCAAGCCCATAATGAGCTGAAAAAGCCTCTTTCTTAACTTGGTTAATATTTTTATAAGCCCCGTAAAGCATTACCTTAAGTTTATCATTTGTTTCAATGATATCAGGTTTAGTTAGAATGCAGTTATCACTATTAGTGATAATGTTTTTGTGGACTTTCTGTTCAGTCAACAACTCCTCAGAGACTACTCCTTCAGGGCAAGTGTCAACCGACCCATATTCAGAAGCAGTAACATACTCCTCACTAGATGTGGAGTTAGCCTTACTTGAGGATTCATCCTTTTTAGGGGAATCATCCTTATCAGAGGACTCATCTAGACAGGTGAGATCAATGTCTATCAAGCTATTGACAAACTTCCCACTTATTGGTGGAGGAATGGCATTGGTACCAAGACCTATACCCTTCATTTTCCTCACTACTGATTCGTAGTGCTCCACCACAAAGCGAGAGTTTTTCAACTTCTCATTTGTACATTTTAACTGCAGGATCTCATTTTGCAGTTTGTTGATTTCATTGTTCCGTTTTTCTAACCCCCTATACGCAATATCCAAGTGAACTTGTTGCTCACTTATTTGTAAAGAATATTCACATTTTTCCTTTTTTAACGTTTCAACAGACTCTTTAAAACGTTTTTCGTTTGCTTTGTAATTATGAGCTGCCATAGTTAGGGGTTCGAGTTTGTCTTGGAGCTTAGAAATTTCATGCTTTAGCTCTAGACACTTAGAACAAGAAATAACAAAGAAAGGGTTAGAATCTACCTCAGATGATGAACTCTGTGCTTCTCCAATGGCCATGAGAGCAACGGCAGTGGTAGACTCCTTTTCAACAGCTACAGAAGCTTCCTTCTCCTCAGCTTCTTTTCTCTCAGCCTCCATCAGCTCCATGATCTCAGCCATGAGACCAACCTGTGTTTGAGCAATGATGGCGTCCTCTAGATGAACACCCCAATCAAAGTTTTCGTCATTCTGAGCTACCAGTGCATTTGACGAACCACCTTGGTTTTGATTGTGGTGGCTAGTGTTGTTGTGGCCGTGGCTATTTCCCTGGCTAGGTCTGGTGAAACTAGAGGCCGGTGCTCGGTCTTTTTGACACTCACGAGCAAAGTGTCCATAGTTCAGACACTTGTAGCATTTGGCCTTGGATTTATCAAATCCAACCTTGGCATTAGAATGTCCACCAATGAACTTTCTTCCTGTTCTGTTCAGGAAACGCTTGGCCCGCCTCAAAAGCATGGCCATATTCCATTGAATATCCATGTCCTCAATATCATCAGGATCCACTTGGTTAAAGTCTTCTTCAATAGTTTCGGGATCCGTTAGCTTGCTGCCTATGAAATTCTCATACGCAAGCATACATGATGAAAACAATGCTACGTGATCTTCAGCTATTTTGGCTATTGCAGAATGGTTAGCTGAAGACGTAGCTTGAGGATTTCTTGAGGTGTGTTGATGATTGGTTCCCAACCCTGATCCGGATGCATAACAAGCATGACCACCACACCCATTTGAGTGGTCTTCTTCATTAGAGTGTCTAGTAAAGAGGGCAATTCCAGAGCCCGATGATTTTGAAGTGGAATTCGTCCCATGATACATGGAAGGGTCCTGTATCTGAGGTCTTCCCGAGCTCTCCTTCTTCATAAGATTCATGTTATGAGCTTGAATCTTACCAATAGCCTCATCTACTGTTAACTCATAGAATTTAGGATTTTCCCTCATCAGGGTTGTATACATCTCAAACTTTGGTGGCAAAGCATCAAGAAATTTTTCCACCAGTTCTTCATCGGGATATTTCAGTTCAAAAGTTTCAACTCCGTTTGTAGATGATAGAATCTAGAGATGAGATCATCTAACGATTCATTTTCCATGAAATTGAAGCATTCATACTGCTTCCGGAGAAGATCCCGCTTACTCTTCTTAATGTCACTGTTCCCCTCAAATCTTTTCTGAAGTGCTTTCCAAAGATCCATGGAGGTGTCATAGCCTCGGAAACTGTGAAACAATTCCCGAGTTAATGACATAGTGATTGAGACAAGAGCCTTCTTTTCCCGATCATGAGCTTTCTTTTATTCTTCATCAACCATAGAGATGGGCTTTGGCACCTCTTCATCAAGATAGATGTGTGTGGGATGCTTATATCCCACAAGGATTGGTATCCATAATGATGAGTCGGTGTATGAAATGTAGTGCTCAAAACGCGCCTTCCAATTCGAATAATCGTTTACATTTAATAGTTTAGGCGGTTTCTGAGGTGTACCGATCTCATTATCATAATTTAACATGTTTTCAAGATTCTGAAGGTTCGACATAGTGAATTACTTGGTCAAAAAATCAGAAAAGTCAGACACTGTTGCGCACTTGGTTTTGGCCTTGCGCACTTGAGAAATGGTCTTGCGTAGTTAAGATTTGCTCTTGCGTACTTGATAAGTATGCAGGAGGAAATATTAAGTACGCAGGATATAACTTAAGTTCGCACAAGTTCAGTCTTGCGCACTTGTAAGTACGCAGGAGATAACTCTTGCGTAGTTAGTAAGTACGCAGAAAACTGTACTTTTTACCAAAAATGGTAAGTACGCAGGACACCTTTTCAGCTACTCTCACCAAACTTTTCCGGTCACCTGAAACTCGCCGGAGATAGTGAAAAATAGGCTGATGATCAATGCAATCAAGCCAAAGGATCAGAAACAAGTTTCTAACCAAACTTTGATGCTCAAAACACACAAATACACAACAAAAATCGGTTTTTGAGAGATTTTTGCTTCTAAAAAAGTGCTCAAGAGCTACCCCTTTTTTATCACAAAAATCAACAAAATACCTCTTTTTGCTTGTAAAACTCAGTAAAACGTCTCCAAACTCACTTACAACACTCGAATTCAAGAGCAACGCTCTGATACCACTTGTAGGTCCCTTCGTGTGTGTCGGATCATCACATGAAAGTGGTCTACTAGTCAAACCGGGTTGCGGAATACCCGTGACTAGGTGGAGAGTCTTACTAAACAAAGTAAACCAAACACGAGAGTCACAATAAACGTTCTTTGTATTATAAACACTCGACGGTTACAGAGAGATTACAAGCTGCGTACTTAGCAAAACTGAGTTCGTCTAAACAAAATGGTTCTGCGTACTTATCCTCTGTCAACCTATCCTATTTATACAAACCTGATGCCTGCGCACTTAGCAAGTGCGCAGGACCAAATGCTCTTGCGTACTTAACAAGTACGCATGGGTCTTCCTGCGTACTTGCTAAGTACGCAGGAGCTTTCTCCTGCGCACATACAAGTGCGCAAAAAACTTAGAAGAAATGCAACAAACATTATGTAAAAGTAAATACAACTCGATAAACTATTACATAACAGCTCTTACATACAAAGACAAAATACATACATTAGACATACAAACTAAGACTCTATCCAGAGTGTTGTCACAGGAAAGTGCATCAACAATATGTCAAGAACAACGACTATCCACATACCATTTATCGTTGATAGTCCTCCTTGGCTGTCCCTACATAAACAAAATAAATCAATTAAAAATGGGGACCCAAGCCATAGTGGTCTTGGGCCTGCCAGAAGTATCAAAATAAACAACTTCAATGAGTTCACAATCAATATTATCATCAACCCTTGGGACATGAGGCATATCAGAAACAGTTCGTGATTGATACACATTAATTTTATTTGGAAAAACATTTTTATGAACTTCATTATCAGATTTAGTTGTTTCCAAAAGTTTTTTTAATCGTTTGTTTTGTCTCCGCCTTTGTGGTCGTGAAAGTTTGACCACAGGTTGAGAACTCTTTGTGAATCCAACTTTTGGATTCTCAGAACATTATTGAAAATCAACATCACATCTAACACCAGTTTGAACAAACACTGGTCTAGATTTAACATGTCTTTCATTCACATATTGTTTCTCATTTTGCTTAAATCCGTAAGATTTAGCAAATTCTTGTGTAGGCACAAATTGCCTCACTGAATGATTCATCACATGATCAGATGTAGGATTTCCCACACTGGGTGTTTTCAGAATCTTTACAACTTTTGGTTGTGACTTAACAACATTTGGTTTGACTTTTTATGAAATAAGAAGATTCTTCTCTTTGTTCTTGTAAGGACAATTTATCATAATGTGTCCAACTTCATTACAACGAAAGCACACTCATTTATCCCATTGTTCCCTGAAATAAGGACTTTTTCTTGAAGTCGAAGAACTTCCAGATGAATATCCTTCAGAAGATTGAGCAACACTATCAACTGTCCTCTTGGGAACATATATTTTCCTTGAAAAGTCACCAACATAATTCTTTGAAACTTTAGGTGGAACAATCTTTGGTGATGGGATATTAGTTTTCTTCTGAATATGACCAGCACTGATAAAACCACTTTGAGATAGAACTTTGGAAATAGTTGATTAAACAACTTCAGTAGGTTCGGCTAGAATGCACCGATCTCTTGTAACTTGTTTCACCACTTTTGATTCATCAATTATCACCTCTTTAGGTAAATCTTCAACCTTTTGTTCATCAAAAACTTCATCTTCCATGTCAGAATCATAGAACATGTCTTCTCCTGTCACTGGATTAACCTTCAAAACTGTCTTTGGATCTATATCCTCTTCATTGATAATCTCTGGTTCAACCACATAGTTGCCATTAGGGACAAATCCAACCCCAACTATTCTTTTAGCATGATCAGTATTATCATTAAAATAATCCAACATAATTGATGAATTTCCAAAACTTTCCAGCTTTTGATGTAATCTGATCACCTCTAATTCTTTGTCTGAAATTTCCTTGTTTTCTCAGCAACTATATCATTTCTCTTTTCAATTTCTACATATTTCATATCCAGATGATATGCCTGTTCTTTGTACTTCAACCCCAAAGAATTTAGATCTTTCTTCAGTGATTCAATTCTTTCAATACACAACTTGTCATTATCCTTTAATTTTTTATATACCATATGTATTGATTTCATATCACAAATCAAGTTTGTATTGTCATCCATGACCTTCATCTTTTTATCCTTCACAAAAACACAATTAGAACAGTAGATATTACAGATAGTATCTTTTACGTTTGAAGGATCGGACATGTCAACCATGAAAACTTTAGCAATTGGAATCTCTTCAGAAATATCAGGAGATCTTCTGGTCAACAAAATCTCATCTTCAGATGCACCAGATTCAGAATGAACTTCTGGTTCAACATTGGTTACAACAGATTTCTATTCTAAAAATGCTATCTTCATATGTTACATTTTGACTTTCTTCATCACTCCTTGAATTTTCCCCATCACTTGAACTATCATCATCAGATGTTTCTTCAGAATGAATTTCTGCCATGGATGCTTGACTCACAACACCAACTAGATCTTCTAGATGAATTCCCTAATCATAATTGTCATCACCTTGAGCAACCAAAGCAGATGATGTTGATGCATGAACTGAATTTCCAGATCTAGTAGATCCATGTGGTTGATTTCTATTGCTTGGATAAATGTTATTTTTTTTTCTGAGAGTCAAAATCAACTTTTGGCTTGACACATTCCTTGGCAAAATGACCATATCTTGACAGTTATAACATCGAACCTTTGTTTCATCAAATCCCATTCTTGTTTAACTATTTGATCCAATATATTTCCTCCCAGTTTTCTTTAGAAAATCTTTTGCTTGTCTCATAAGCATGGCCATATTCCATAGAATATTTATTTCATCCAAATCAACTGGATCAATTTGACGAAAATCCTCTTCAATTGCTTCAGGATCATGAATCTTCCCACCAATTGAGTTTTCATATGATGCAATAAAGGAAGAGAACAGGGGGTGACCTTTAATTCCCAAGTCAAATAAAGGGCCAAAGTTATCAAAATAGAAAGTTCAGGGGTGACCTTTAATTCTCCAAAAGTTAAGGGACCAAGAGTGAAAACTTTGAAAGTGAAAAGGGCAGCGGACCGCTACCCTAACCCTTAGCGGCCCGCTACGTGTTGGCTACAAAAAAGCCCGGGAGATGACACGTGTCCTTGTGACTCACCGTTTGAAATCGGACGCATGGAAGGGTGGCGGACCGCCAGCCTTGACCTTAGCGGTCCGCTACGTGGTCGCTAAGCAAAATAGGCCGCCTCAAGGGGTAGCGGACCGCCACACCCTAGCTTAGTGGTCCGCTACGGACCCAAGACTCACCCTATAAATAAAATCTCGACTCCAGCCATTTAGCACACACAAAACACACTTCCATCACACACTTAAGCTTTGGTAGCTCGTATCCCGAGGTTCTGGTCCACTCTGGAGAGTCCGGTTTCTCGCAATTAGTCGTCAAACATCCATACATAGCACCGAGGTAAGGTTTCTGAACAACCTGAGGTTTCTTTGTGTAAACCTAAGATAAGGATACTGACTATGATAATGCCATATATGATCTAGAGTTCTGTTGAAGTATTGATAATTATATTCGATACAGGAGGAGGTTCTATTTGAGGTGAGTTCCTCTAAACTGTGCTCCATGAAATGTTTTATAAAAGATTTTTGTATCTGAGATCCCAATGCTATCCGTGCATATATCCTATAATAAGTACTTATTATGGCCATTGAATGAGGGGGGCCTAGGGGCAACACTGATCCTCTTGTTTAAGATCTGGTACGTATGTGACCAGCGCGCCCGAAGGGTTCCTGAATATATGTATGTTGTAGACTCGGAATCTAAGGGCGATTCTGGGTGACGGGTTAGACAGGATGGTTGTAAGACCCATGCGGGGCCTTCATCTATGGTCAGGGATACACGTAAAGATGATTTTGTTTATGAACTCACCAGCATAAGCTGATCCAAAATGTTTTCAAATGTTATGAGCACAGGTGAACCCTAGCTGGTAGTTGGCATTCCAGGAGGTGTACAAAGGATGGAAATACGGATGATTGAGGGCAGGTCCATGGGTGACCATAAGGCCTGAGTGATTGGCATGATTCTTCATAAGGTATAAGTCCGGAGATTGATTATGTTATATTTTGCCAGTCAGTCCCTATTGTACAAACTTTATATTATGAAATAAAATGAGTTATGATGTTAAGTCTTCCGCTGTGTGTTTAATGTCACTGTGACTAGAAGGCGACCTTCAACCGGTATGTAGTTATCTAATGAACGGAATGCTCTGTCTAGGAAAGAGTGGTGTATAAATCTCTCCTAGACCGGTCGCTCTTACATGAGAACTTATCTGTTGGAGGTACTACTCTGGTGGATGACTGTCCTGTGTTACGGGTGTGACAAGTTGGTATCAGAGCCACAGTTTAAGGGATTTAGATACTAATAGGAAAGATTAGCTAAAATACCACCAGGATATAAGTTGAGATGTTGGTTATCATTATGAATATAACATGATATGTCGAGAAAACATATATTAAGTACGTTATTAGCCATATGTCTTTAATTTCTGATTTTCTGGATCATAACTGGTTATACGAATACTAATACCATACATCTGTGTGTATAGGTAACAATGGTTGGAAGAAGAAGAGGAAAAGGTCGAACTCCGGTCACAAGGAGTCGTAGGCAAGCTGAAATTAACACTAATACTAACGACCATCACGAGACAAACGAAAATGACATTAATACCGGTCCTCATGCTGAGGAGGTAGTTATGTCTGAACCCTGTTAGGACATGTTTTGTAACTATTGATAAAATTCTGTATAAGTTCTTAGAGAGGCGAACTTAACAAGTTCGCCTAAGCATCTAGCCTATTAGAGGCGAACTTAATAAGTTCGCCTAAGCATCTTTTAGGCGAACTTGTTAAGTTCGCTTGGTGCAGAACATGTGTCTATAAATAGAGTTTCAGGGTCTGTTTAGAATAAGAAAAGAGCGTAGTGAGAACAGAAGAGAGCGTTGAACAGAAGTGAACGAATTGTCTGATTGAGTCTATAAACTCTATGATTGTTGGAATACAAGCTTGAATGTTATTTACGTGATTGTTTCTATTGTCTTTTGTGTATACAATTGTTGACTCGGTTGGATTCCGCACTCCGCGTTAACAATACGTCTTATCACGAGAACGATCCGTAGAAGAGCCATGTGGACCTACAAGTGGTATCAGAGCTTATGCTCGTGATTCATGGTGATTTTAGACGGTTTTGTATGCAAATTGACAAGAAATTCATCATCTTTGAAATTTTCATTTCCATGGAGTTTTCAAGCTTATTTTACTTCTGATTTGGTGTTTTTGAAGTGGATTTTGAAGAAATTGATCCGATAGAAAGGTTCTAATTGAGAAAATACACAATCCTACGGTTTAATTTGGTCTAATTCCTTCAAATCAGTGAATTATGAAGATTTTTGGTGAAATTAGGTTCGTGTTCTTGAGGTGAATCTGTTACTTAGTTTTGATTTTGCTGACGCAAGCGAACTTGTTGAATTGGTCTGCAGGCGAACTTTTCAAGTTCGCTTCTCTCAAATTAGACGAACTTAATTTTTAGGCGAACTTAATCAGATTTCTGGATTCTGGTTTAAGCGAACTTATTAAGTTCGCTTCATATTAAATTCGCTTGGGGTCAAGTTTGCTCAGTGAAGTTCAGGCGAACTTATTAGGTTTGCTTAAGCAGTATCAGGCGAACTTATCTTGTTCGTTAGTGTTCATATTAAATTCACTTGGGGTCAAGTTCGCTCAGTATTTTGGCGGGAAATTTCTTCTTGTCCAAATTTTTTATGGAAAGCGTATAGGGTCGTTTTGAATCATTTTTGAAATTTTGAATTTTTTTGAAATTTTTAAAAAGAGTATTTTGGCGGGAAATTTTTTTTTCCGGATATTTTCGCAAAAAATTCAAAATGTCAATATCATGGGATGATAATGAGATTAGAACTATGCCACCGAGGCTTTTGTGCATATCAGATTACAGTAGCTGGAAAGTCCGGTTCGAACAGTTCGTATCAGAAACTGATGAAAATTTTTGGAGACAAATAACAGAAGGATATGTGCATCCTACTTTTGACTTTCTGGAATTTCGTGATGTTCCTAAATCAGTGACAGCTCTTACTAAAGTAGAAAAATAGAAGTTTGATTGAGAGATGAAAACGTGTGAAACTTTAACGATGTCTTTACCAAAAGAGATCATTCATAGTCTCGGGAAGTGTCCAACTTCAAGAGATCTATGGGAAGCATTGAAGAAAAAGGGTGAAGCAACTTCTCAAACGTTTGTGGTCTTGATCAAAGAAGTATTAGAGAAGCAGGGTGATTCTCAAAGTGATTCTTCTGCAGGGTTAACTGATAGTGAGAGTATTCGTTCTGGTGAAAGTACTTAATCTACTGTGACTGATGTGATGAGTGAAGAAAGCTTTCAGACAGTTGAAGATGATCTGAGTGAATCAGAAGTTGATACAGAGCCTGTCATTGTTGCTCAAAAGGGTGAAGCTGATGATGACGTATTCATGGCTCCTGGTGCATCTTCTTCAGAAGTAAAAGCTGAGTTAGTTTCTAACTCTGAAACATTTTGTTCTGACTGTGTTTCAGTGAAGGATAAAATGATGAGGGTTATGGATGACAATGTAAACCTCATTTGTGAGATGAAATCGATGCACACGGTAAACCAGAAATTAAAAGATAGTGAGAATGTGTGTATTGAGAGAATAGAATCACTGAAGAGAGATATAAATTCTCTGACTTTGAAGATAAAAAAGCAGACATATCACCAAGATATGCCCTTTGCAGAAATTGAGAAAAGAAATAATGATCTTGTTGAGAAAGATAAGGAACTAGCTGAATCTAAAGCAGAGGTAATTAGATTGCATAGAAAGTTAGAAAGCTTTGGAAATTCATCATTCTTATTAGGACATTATCATGATCATACTAAAGAGGGGAAGGGAACTAATGGTATTGGTTATGTTCCTCCACCATTCAATGGAAATTATTCTGTTACACCTGAGATTATAAAAGATGAGGATTTAGATCCTAAGACTATGTTGAAGGTTAATCTAGTCATAGGTGAAGATATGGTGTATTCTGTTGAGAGTGATGATGAATATTTTGATAAAGCTAAGGTAGAGGGGATACCGAAAGAGGTTAAGAATGAAGATCCAAAGGTTGATTCTAATTCATCTGGAAATTATACATTTGGAAGTTCTTCAAATTCAAGGAGAATTTCTTATGTCAGAGATTATAAAGACAGGCGTACATGCTTTCATTGTAATGAGATGGGTCACATTGTGGTGAAATGTCCTTACAAAAATAAAGAGAAGAAGCATGTAGTTCCTGAGAAGATGAAGCCTGAATCAAAACATGTTGCAAAATCTGGAGTTCCAGAGAACATAAAACCAAAAGAAGTTCATGTCGGAGAATCTTCTTCATGTGCATCTTATCGTGTGAAGATTCCTTATATGAGAGAATATAGTGAGAAGAGATCTTGCTTTTACTGTGGTCTTGTGGGTCACATTAGGATTGCTTGTCCTCACAAAGCCAAAGGTAACCGACATGTTACTCCAAAAAAGGTAAGAAATCTTGGTAAGCCTTATGTTAATCCGAATGTGGTTAAACCTCATGATACAGCAAAGGGTAATTCAAAATCTGAGGTTAGGCTTTCTAGACCTCAAAGACGGAGGAGAAACAGAAGATTGAGAAAACTTTTAGAACAACAAGAGTTTTCACAATCAACTCAATTTTCAAATGAAAGAAAATGTTCAAACACTTCACATTTTAAGCAAAAAGAAGTTAATGAACAGAAGTATGTTTGGAAATCTAAAGTTTCTGTTTCTGACTCGTCGGAACAATCTCCAAAAATTGATGAGAGTTTCGATTGTGAATGGAGTGAGGTTTATTATTTTGATACAGATGGACGACCCATGACTACCATGGCTTGGGTCCCACTTTCAAATTAATGTTTCTTGTTAGATGTGTAGGATTAAACAAGAGGGACTATTAATACCATTTTGGTTGTTGATAGTGGTGGTTCTAAGCACATGACAGGGAATGACATCTGCGAGAGTAAAGAGTTGTTGATAACTGAGAATCTATTTGATTCAACGACTTGATGCTCAAGGGGGAGAATATGTCACACACATTGTAATTTTGAAAGAGTTTTACAAAGTCCAAATGATAACCTGAAACTTAGGATGACAATGGTGAGCATAAAGTCATTGATGCAACCATTTGACTAGTTGAGGGGGAGTCTACAGGACAGGGGGAGTACAGAACTGTGTTGACAAAGGCAAAGGCATTCAATTACAGGATTATATCGGTATGAGTTTTTAATTGATTGACTTGCTTAATCCTGAGTAACCAAGTAAAATGTTTTTCTTAAAATGTTTTCATAGAAGAATTTATTTTCATTTGTTTTACTTTCTTTCATAAAGATTTTGAAAAAGCGAAACAAATTGAAAAATATAAAATGGACATTACTTGAAGTTAAAGAAGAGATGATGTACATTAGTAGATGTTCTTTCACACATGACCTTAGATTGACTGGTTGGTGCTTTATGTTAATATATCTGAATTATATGTTTTGATCTAAACTTCAGAGACTGTACAAATAGGAAATGATAGTGTTGTGTATGCATATAATTTGAATTGTCAGTAGACTAAAAGCGTCACTGAACCATTAGTAGCATGAAAACATAATTGCATATGTTACAACTGTGATTTGAACACATTTTATGCCTGGGAATGTGTGTAAAAGATCACTATCAGATAAAGAATATTAGCTTTTAATAAGGATTGTCCTATGAGATCAGTTTTGGGTCATGTCCTTAGCACTATTCATTAGATTTGCTTCAGTGCCCATGTCCTAAAAAGCATGCAATTTGAAGTATAATCAAGATATGTACTTGACAACATTGGTCAAACATATAATAGCCCTTGGATCATATTGATAAATCATCTTTACTGATTCCATTGAATTCATAATCCATATAACAGTTGGATCCACGTACCTGAATCTTATGATTCCACATACATAAGCCAGGACATTGAATCATTCGATTCTGAATCTCATTGATTCCTATACAATCCAATTTGGATTCTGCTATTCATGTGCTAAGTGAGGTCTCCTCATTCTGGAAATTCGGATAATCTTTAGTAAAATCTCATATGTCTTGAAGATAGTGCATTTACTTTCTGTTGGCATACTAGTGGGGTACACGTTGTATTTCATACTTAAATGGTACCTTAACTTACAAGAAAGTGGGAATGAGATGCTTTAGTTTCAAATCTTATAATATTGACAATTTGAATTTGTGTGTCATAGCATGATCCTATTTTCTTTGAATGTTTATCGCGTATCATAACATGCAATATAAAAGTCTTGAAAAGATAGAGTGTGATAATCTTGAAAGATATTGTTTTGATTGGTCAAGGCTTGAAAGAATGACATAGGATTCCATTTGATATTATATAGATTTTATATCCAAGATGTGTGATTGATATCTCATATATACTGATATGATCTTCTTACTCTTGATGTTAGACCAAAAATATGTGATTTTGTATTTTACATTTCAGTTTATATAGTGAAAAACCAAAAAGATTTTATTTTTCCAGCGTCCATGGAAATTTTAATTGTTGGTTATTCTTGGTTATTCTCCTGTGCAAAAACTGAATATTGCAGACAGAAGTTGACAAGGGGTCTTTCTCCCAAGTTTTCTTCTAGAAATAGAGAGAGAGTGTGCAGATGAACAAGACGAAGACTACAGTGTGTTTGATGATATATGAAGACTGATGACAATTTTCTGAAGCTGTTGTTAAGGGGGAATCTGTTGGAGCATATTCTGGTGACAACGAGCTTGAAGATATTATGTCTTAGTCTTAGAGTCTTTGACTTGTAAATGATAGAATTGTTAGCAACAGTTAAAGGGGACTCTGTTAGGACATGTTTTGTAACTGTTGATAAAATTCTGTATAAGTTCTTAGAGAGGCGAACTTAACAAGTTCGCCTAAGCATCTTTAGGAGCGAACTTATTAAGTTCGCCTAGCCTATTAAGCATCTTTTAGGCGAACTTGTTAAGTTCGCATGGTGCAGAACATGTGTCTATAAATAGAGTTTCAGAGTCTGTTTAGAATAAGAAAAGAGCGTAGCGAGAACAGCAGAGGGCATTGAACAAAAGTGAACGAATTGTCTGATTAAGTCTGTAAACTCTATGATTGTTGGAATACAAGCTTGAATGTTATTTACGTGATTGTTTCTATTGTCTTTTGTGTATACAATTGTTGATTCGGTTGGATTCCGCACTCCGCGTTAACAATACGTCTTATCACGAGAACGATCCGTAGAAGAGCCATGTGGACCTAGAAACCCTAGTTTCAAGATGCTTTGGCTAGTGAAGCCACTAAAGCTTTACGAAACACGTTACTCGGATTACTAGATGAAGTTATTTCGAGAAGAATGGGTATTGGAACAATTGGAGGAGAAAACAACAATAATAATACTGGAATGGCAAATGGAATTGCCAATACTAGCTCAGTAACAAGAACTGAGAATCATGAAGGATGCGGTTACAAATCCTTCGAAGGCTGCAAACCCAAGCCTTTTGATGGCAAGAAGGGAGCCATTGATACCACTAAGTGGATCACAAAGATGGAAGCTGTGATCAAGCTGAGTGAGTGTAGAAGTGATCAGGCAGTCAAGTTTGATGCCAAATCTTTAGAAACCACTACTTTAGATTGGTGGGAGTCTCTGAAGCAAACCAAAGGGGAGAAAGTGGTGGAAGACATGAAATGGAACAAGTTCAAGGAACTAATCCTACAACGATTCTGTCCTCAGAACAAACTTGATAAGCTTGAGGAGGAGTTTCAGCGTCTGGAGGCTGGAACAATGACACATCAGGAGTACGCAACAAAGTTTGACGAGATGTCAAAACTGGTGCCACGTCTGGTGACACCCAAAACCCGAAAGATCAAACACTTTGTAACATTTCTGATTTTTAGTATCCATATTTCGATTCAATGTAATGCATTTCAAATCCAATTCTAGTGCACTGTTTTGTTCTACTCATACATCAATTAAATACTATATTTCAATGCAAATCCGCAAATTGTACTCGGTTATAACCTACTAAACACTACATGAGTATCTATTTATACAAATATGTCAAAGACTAAAGTTACAAGGTCTGATGTTGAAAAAGAAACAAGAAACCCTAATAGGCACGGTCGCGCCTCGTTCTGGCACGGTCGCGCCAAGTGCTTTGGCACGGTCGCGCGACCAGCTTTGGAACGATCGCGCCCGATGCCTAGGCACGGTCGCACCTCAAATGGACACGGTCGCGCCTCTCAGGAGTTGAAACGTAAATGCAACCTTTAATCACAGGAACGTTCGGTTTCATAACCGTTCTACACGTTTTCGTCATTAACAAACTCCATTAAACCCTTTAATCATCACCATTACAACAAATGAACTTATTTTCATCGAATTATCTCATAAACACCAAATTCTCTCACGAAATCACCGAATTCACCAATTTGATTACAATTCTTCCAAGCCAACATACTATCGATCCTCTCTAAGGCTCCCGGAAACACTGAGTCAGTCGGAATTGCAGAAGAAGGCGTCGGAAACCGAACCCGTCGTCGCCAGAATTTCTCTCTACCGAACACTATCAATTCGTCGTCCTTCCGGGTAATTGAAACCTCTCAAACTTACATTTTAGTCTATAAATCAAAAGCCCTAATCTAATTTGGGCTTACAATATGAAAATCATCACGAACCCGAACCATGTTTTCGTTCAAAATGTTTTAATCGAACTCTGCTTTGAAAACGTTTTAATTACATTTAATATATCCCAATAGACTCGTAATAACCCTACAGATGAAAGCCCTATGAATTCCAACATTAACAATATAAGAAATAGTCAGATCGATTCTGTTTTGGAACAGACACGGTCGTGCTAGTAGTCTAGCGCGGTCGTGCTTCATGAGACACGGACGCGCTAATACCAGCGCGGTCGTGCCTCACATACACATACCCGGTAATGCCCTTGACTAGACTTGGTCATGCCTCAAAACCCTAGACACGGTCGTGCCTAGTGAACAGCTTAGCTATATATTCTCTGTATTGGTCAACACAGTCGCGTCCCTGACTAGCACGGTCGCGCCCGTGGTTCTAGCACGATCGTGCCTTGTCCCAAGCACGGTCGTGTGTGAGAAAAATCTTGGCAGAATAATTACTTCCATAGTTTAAAAACAATAAGTATTTCAAATTAATTTTTAAATAAAAAGAATTGATTTTATAAATATTTATATTAACGTTATTTAAAAAGATCAAATTTCTATTCTAAAATAAATAGAAATTATTTATTTAAAACTTACAAAATTTAATCTATATTTATTGCTAAACCCTACACTTAATTATTATTTACACAATTTATTTAAACATCCTTATGAAAATAAATTAAAGGAATTTATATTTAATATAAAACATTTAATACATTTTTATAACTAAATGACTAAGTTACATATTTTATAAATAAATAAATAAGGTTACAATTATTTATTTAATTTACATTTAAACAAAAACTATTTGTTTAGGTTTTACTTAATCACCCCTAATACTTACATTATTTTTATAACTAAGTAAATAAATAATAATTTTGTTTACTATTTAGTTATTCCAAAATCAAACCTAAATTTTATACAACACCATTCAAGTACAAACCACTAACACCTACAACTTCAATTCCCTATACACACATCCAATTCAACCTTAGACTTAGACATAGACTATTGTACACACCATTGGTTCAATACATATTACACTCTAGGTTAACATTGGGCATTACGAGGACCTCGTTACTATCTAGTATCTCGTGTTAGCTACGTCTTCAAACCATGTGAGTATTACATAGCCCCTTTTACTCTTTTACACTTTTTGGGGTGGAACATGAACACTATACAACACTATTGCTTACGATTACACAAACTACACAAGTACAAATCATCTTTACATTCATGTGTGCAAATTTGAGCTTTATGCCTGAGTGCTAGGTGTGTTAACTTTTGTATGCTATTTATGTGCAATCATTAACTATTCAAGCCGACGGTAAACAATGATAGATCTATTGAGTCTGACAAACCCACCCAGGTAGGGTGATTGTTACCGACAACACAATTTTTGCATGCTAGTTACAAAGGTTTGATTGTACTTGGTTACACAATAGCTGCTCTCCATAAATTCCTTTTTTTATCATGGTATGTAAGGATTTGTTTATTTACAAACTATATGCTATCAATATATAAACCTGTGTGTGTTCACCAACTTTTTATTTGACCTTATTTTATTCATGTTTCAGGTGCTAATATGTGAGTTTGATCAAGACGTGCTACACATAGAATTTGGACTTAGTTAATTTGAATAAAGGATTTTATGTATTTCAAATTATGTTCTTTCTTGAATTTGGTTGTGTTTGGATTATTTGAAATGAAATTGATGTTAAAAATATTAAAATTTAGTCAACCTTGTGCTCATGAACAGTCTACATGTCCCGCCCCGATGATTCCGCCATCGGTCGGGGTGTGACACACTTTATCAAAGGTTTACCTCTAAAGGGAAGTTCTTTTGATTCAAGGTGAAAAGATTGGAGTGACATTGATTATGATAAATGTAACATCCCAAAAATAAAACGACAGTTATAATAACGGAATAAACGAACGAGGCATGGCGGGTCGGGTCGGATGGGTCAGCTGGCTATAAATAGCCTATGCCACCCTTTTTCTCTCATTTGCAACTTTTAGAGAGAGAAACCGTAGAGAGAGAAAGTTGGCGGATCGACCCGAGACTTCAGCAAAGTGTTACTCCATAACTCGTGAGAAGAACCTCCGAATCAGAAACTCGATTCAGGTAACGATCCGACCTAAATCTGAGTTTTAGTTCGTTTTTGGGTTTTTCGGGTTTTGGGTGAAAAGGTAAGGTTTGAACGGATGAAACTGAAAGATAATCATGGATTTGAGTTCCTTAATGGAAAACGAACGTTTTGAATGCAACAGGTTCGGGATCTTGACATGATCAGACCCGAATGCGAAAGTTAGGGTTTTTTCGCGAAGAACAGGTCGTGCGCACTTGCTAAGTGCGCACGGAGCAGGTCCTGCGCAGTTGCTAAGTGCACAGGAGGAGGGACCTGCGCACTTGCTAAGTGCGTAGGAGGAGGGACCTGCGCACTTGCTAAGTGCGCAGGAGGAGGGACCTGCGCACTTGATAAGTGCGCAGGCAGCAGGGTCTGCGCACTTGCTAAGTGCGCAGACATCAGAACTGATTAAGTGAAGTCAGTATGTTAGAATGGTTAAACCGTTAGAGTCAGGATTGGTTTGATGATTTAACTAATCAATTCAGATCGGAAGTGACGTTGTTGGACCTTCGTTTAGGACAACCCATATTAGCGTATCAGGTGAGTTCTAGAGCCCTCTTTTAAATGTTTTGTTAAATGTTTTGGGCAGGTGTGCATACTTACTAAATGATGTTTTAACGAAATGATGTTTTAACGAAACGATGTTTACGAAAGGAAAGGTTATGAAGTGTTTTTGCCAAAAAGGTTTACGAATGTTTATGAACGGTTTAAATGAGGAAGTGGTTAATGAAAAGGGAAAGAGGTAAAGGTTTAAAGAAGTCATTACAAATCTAATATGTCGAATGAATGGAATTGACGAATGAAGTCTGGGAATGTGATTCCCAGCCTTGTGGTAGATTATGGACAGTGAACCATAGTTACCATAAGAACAACAGGGTTGTGTCTTGGTGGCCTGTCGATGGTTTTGATGTTGTACAACTGGTAAGGAAGTAACGATGGTTACTCAGGTGATGACGATCATCCTAAGTGAAAAGGGTAAAGGAAATCAATGACAGCGATACGTAACGGTTGATTTCCAAAGGAAAGATGCGTGTTGGGCAATGACGGCGATACATAACGGTTGACCCCACGTAATGAATGGTTGGGCAATGACGGCGATACGTAACGGTTGACCTCACGTAGTGTATGGTTGTGGCAATGACGGCGATACGTAACGGTTGCCACAACACCAAAGGTTCCTTCGGGGACACTGTAACGCGTAAAGTAAGATACAGAATTAGATAACGATAATGTATGACTTAAATGAATGTTAAAAGTTTTAATGAACGATCCGTTTAAACGGTGTTTATGATTTATGATGTTGATGATGATATGGGTACGAAACCTTTTTAAATATGTTAGATTATTACATGCTTTTGTGAAAGGTTTTACTAAACGAATGAATGATATGTTTTTGGCAAATGTTGATGTTAAAGTTTTTATGAAATGCTAGAACTCACCAGCGTAGCTGACTTTTTAGTATGCACATTCAGGTTAAGGCAGGTTATGAGGATGTACGGTGATGCTTGGCTAGCGAGAGGAGTTACCCGGCTGACTATGAAGACTGGCATCCCGTTATGTTTTAGTTATGATGTATTTATGTTTTAAACAATGTTTACGCTTCCGCATATATGAACAATGATGACGTTATGTTTAAATGAAATTTTTCGCTGCGTTATTTGATATTCATGCTTAAGAACTGTTTGTGAATGAGTAAATCCAATGAGTGAGGCCTCCCGGGTTTAGGGCTTTACAAGTTGGTATCAGAGCAATAGTTTGAGAGATTCGGACACTCCCAGTGTCTGAACTTAAACTTTGAATGGGACCGAAAGCGGATGCCAGTACAGGTAACTCGAGCCAAAGCATCAGGTATGAAAAGTAGAGTATGTGTATGTAGTATGCCTTAGAAAGGGTTAAGAAAGGACTTGTGTTCTGATGGAATCACAAAGGTGGTCAAATAGAAATCGAAAGGTAGTGTAATGGTTAATTGCAGATGGCCAGTGTATATTAACACCTTACAGTACTTGTTGAATTTTATTTGTTAACTAGCGTGATAACATTGGATTCCTTGTCTTTTAGAATGAGATGGAGGGTAGAATAGGCGGAAGGCGTGGTGGGGGTCGTACCGGATGACACGGTAGGATTCCCGCCCACCAAGTTTATAGTAAAAAGGCAATAGTTCTTGCGGAACCGGAAGGTAGTGTGCATGAGATCGCACGAGTGTGATGCGAGATGTCCTCCGTTGTGTTGACTTAGCGCGAAAGTGGTAAGAGGTGTCGAGGAGAATACCGGGACAAAATCTCAACTTTGAAGGGACGCGAGTATTAGGAAGTGTTATAAAAGGAACTAGAATGCTCGAGTAAGGTAAATTGGTAATTTCGTTTGGATCCGCGAAATTGTGAATTTACAGGTGAACGTGCATGATGGTGAATCTTATGGTATTGATTAATGCTTACGTAACAGAGTTGATACAATTACTCAACCACGACTACGAGATGTTAGTCACCCGAGTAACGATTAAGGAATTGATGAACATCATTAGTAATGGTAACGATGTCGAAGATGGTGTACCTTACAACGGTGAATGATGTCAACAAGTACGAGCCACGGGCAAGATGAGGAGGAATGAATCTTCGGTTTACCTAAGTCAGACGAACATACGTATGAAGGATTCCAAGGAGCTAGTGTGGACTACGCTTAGTACAAACACGTTATGACGAATAAGGATCGGTCTACTGTCAAAGTATGCATGAGCATGAACGAAATAACCACACAAGTGTATGTCCAAAGAATATATGAGTGCCCGAATGCACAAATGGCATCTTTCCATGTAGAAAACAGTCTTAGACAACTAATAAGAGTATCTTCTGAAACAAGAAAATAGATATACCAACAACAACGAGATACCGGAACCGCGATGTTAATTAGGGCGTGCAGACTAAACCAAATCACATCAGATCCGACCAAAGGATTGTTTGTCTAGAATGAATGTGAAGGACAAGTTTTGACCAACAATGTGAAGTAAGGCATGTGCACTAAGAAGAAATTCAAGGCGACTCAGAGAACGCTCTACTATGTCTAAGTCTAATCAATAGCTTCGAGTGTTGTTAGAATTGGAAAGCCGTTGAGGGACCCACTGAAACTAGAAAGGAAATGAAAGTACAAGTGTCACCGTACGTGTCATTTATCCATAGTAAGACCAACGAATGTGACTTTAGAAGAAATGCATGCAGAAAAGGCTAACGAAAACGAGTAGCTAGAGAAAATATATTGTCGGTCAGATGGGATGCCAATCCCTAAGACCATCCAGTGATATGTAGGAAGAATGGTGTTCAATGAACCAACGATGTGAAATGTAAAACTTGACAAGTACGTTTGAAAGAAAAACTAGAAAGAGATTGTGTATGAAAATATGAATGAAAAGTTCGAGTGACTAGTGTGCCATCTGAATGAATACCTTCCTGACAAGTTGAGTGTGATAAGGGATACCTCATATGTTTGGGGGATACTTGATACGGTTCCTACGGGAACAAAGCAATACGATTCCTACGGGAACGAAGCGATATGGTTCCTACGGGAACAAAGCGATACGGTTCCTACGGGAACGAAGCGATACGATTCCTACGGGAACGAAGCAATACGGTTCCTACGGGAACGAAGCGATACGGTTCCTTCTGGAACGAAGCGATACGGTTCCTACGGGAATGAAGCGATACGGTTCCTACAGGAACGAAGCGATACGGTTCCTACGAGAACGAAGCGATACAGTTCCTTCTGGAACGAAGCAATACAGTTCCTTCTGGAATGAAGCGATATGGTTCCTTCGGGAATGAGATGGTACGGTACCTTCGGAAACTTGATAGTAGGAATCATTCGGGAACGGGATATTATGATTCATTCGAGAACGGCATGGTATGGTCCTTCAAGGACGAATGCATCATGGACAGCTTATGAGGTATACACAATGATCCAAATAGTCGAGAGACGATCGATAGTAACCGTCCAGATGGCAAGGTGGATAACCTTAATGAGGAGTTGAAATTATGGCCATGGAGTCCTCTGTGGACGACTCCGAGTCTGATAAGACATTTCACATAGAATGACGATATAAGTACCCTAACGGTTAGATGTGAAAGACCGACTAGGGATGTACGATGCTGAAAAAGATAACGTCTATCAAGAACGAGAGATATATAGTCAAGACTACACAAGAATCTATCAACGGGAGAGTGATTGCATATGCGCCGCGGCAGTTGAAAGTTCACGAAGTCAACTATCCGACTCATGATTTGGAACTTGCTGCTGTCGTATTTGCATTGAAAATCTGGAGGCACTACCTTTACGGGGTGAAGTTTACTATTTACTCTGACCACAAAAGTTTGAAGTACTTCTTCGAACAAAGAGAGCTTAATATGAGACAGAGACGATGGTTAGAACTCCTAAAAGATTATGACTGTGAAATCATATACCACCCTGGAAAGGCAAACGTGGTGGCTGACGCTCTAAGCCGAAAGGATGTGCCTACTCCTATTAGAGTGAAAGCTTGCCAGTTGGTTGTAACATCGGATGTGATGAGAGAAATTGAAAAGGCTCAAGATGAGGCGCTTAAGAAGGAAAACATGAAGAAGGAAAGGATGGTTGGCCAACAGGACAAGTTGGAATATAACACCCTTGGTGTTAGGACACGTTTTGGACGGATATGGATACCTATGGGTGGCGAACTTAGGACCAAAATCTTGGATAAGGCTCATAAGTCTCGTTACTCTATCCATCCCGGTACCAGTAAGATGTACCAAGATCTGAGGAAGGAATACTGGTGGCCCGGAATGAAACACGAAGTGACAAAGTTTGTAAGCAAGTGCTTGACTTGCTCACAAGTAAAGGCCGAGCACCAGAAACCGTATGGAAAGATTCAACCGCTTGATATACCAGAATGGAAGTGGGAACACATTACCATGGACTTCATAACCAAGCTACCTCGCACAGCTAAAGGTCATGACACCATCTGGGTAATTGTGGACCGATTAACAAAGAGTGCTCATTTCCTACCTATTCGCGAGACGTTCTCGTCGGAAAGGTTAGCGTAAGTATTTATTAACGAAGTAGTAGCACGGCATGGGATGCCTTTGACGATAGTATCCGACCGGGACACGCGATTCACATCGAGGTTCTGGAAAAGATTTCATGAGGCGATGGGCACGAGACTTAATATCAGTACGGCATACCACCCGCAAACGGATGGTAAGTCCGAAAGGACCATTCAAACATTGGAGGATATGCTTCGTGCTTGTATTATCGATTTTGGCGGCAGTTGGGACAGTCATCTGCCATTAGCCGAATTCTCCTAGAACAATAGTTATCACATGACGATAGGCATGCCGCCTTACGAAATGTTGTATGGGAGAAGATGTAGGACCCCGGTTTGTTGGGGTGAGATTGGACAGAAGGAATTAGGAAGTCTCGAAGTCGTAAGAGAGACGGCGGAAAGGTTTGATCAGATCAAAGCGCGAATGAAGGCCGCACAAGATCGTCAGAAATGCTATGCGGATAAACGACGAAGGCCTATTGAGTTTGATAGTGGTGACAGAGTAATGCTGAAAGTGTCACCATGGAAGGGAATCATACGATTCAGAAAGAGAGGAAAGTTAAGTCCGAGGTTTGTCGGACCATTCAAGATAATGGCACGGGTTGGGGAAGTCGCTTATCGGTTGGAGTTACCTGATGAGTTAAGTGGGATTCATCCTACTTTCCATGTATCACACTTGCGAAAGTGTTTGGCGGATGAATCGGCTCACGTACCACTTACTGATATCGAGGTTGACAACAGCCTTAATTACATCGAAGAACCCGTGGCCATCCTTGATCGAAAGGAGAAACGTTTACGTAATAAAGTTATCCAATTGGTTAAAGTCCAATGGAAGCATCGAAAGGGTCGGAAGCCACTTGAGAAACGGAGAAGGAAATGAGGGAGTCGTACCCTCATCTATTTGACTTATGATAGGTTTCGGGGACGAAACCTATTGTAAGGGGGGTAGACTTGTAACATCCCAAAAATAAAACGACAGTTATAATAACGGAATAAACGAACGAGGCATGGCGGGTCGGGTCGGATGGGTCAGCTGGCTATAAATAGCCTATGCCACCCTTTTTCTCTCATTTGCAACTTTTAGAGAGAGAAACCGTAGAGAGAGAAAGTTGGCGGATCGACCCGAGACTTCAGCAAAGTGTTACTCCATAAATCATGAGAAGAACCTCCGGATCAGAAACTCGATTCAGGTAACGATCCGACCTAAATCTGAGTTTTAGTTCGTTTTTGGGTTTTTTGGGTTTTGGGTGAAAAGGTAAGGTTTGAACGGATGAAACTGAAAGATAATCATGGATTTGAGTTCCTTAATGGAAAACGAACGTTTTGAATGCAACAGGTTCGGGATCTTGACATGATCAGACCCGAATGCGAAAGTTAGGGTTTTTTCGCGAAGAACAGGTCGTGCGCACTTGCTAAGTGCGCACGGAGCAGGTCCTGCGCACTTGCTAAGTGCGCAGGAAGAGGGACCTGCGCACTTGCTAAGTGCGCAGGCAGCAGGGTCTGCGCACTTGCTAAGTGCGCAGACATCAGAACTGATTAAGTGATGTCAGTATGTTAGAATGGTTAAACCGTTAGAGTCGGGATTGGTCTGATATGTATTTAACTAATCAATTCAGATCGGAAGTGACGTTGTTGGACCTTCGTTTAGGACTACCCATATTAGCGTATCAGGTGAGTTCTAGAGCCCTCTTTTAAATGTTTTGTTAAATGTTTGGTGTGCATACTTACTAAATGATCTTTTAACGAAATGATGTTTAAACGAAATGATGTTTTAACGAAACGATGTTTACGAAAGGAAAGGTTATGAAGTGTTTTTGCCAAAAAGGTTTATGAACGGTTTAAATGAGGAAGTGGTTAATGAAAAGGGAAAGAGGTAAAGGTTTAAAGAAGTCATTACAAATCTAATCTATCGAATGAATGGAATTGACGAATGAAGTCTGGGAATGTGATTCCCAGCCTTGTGGTAGATTATAGACAGCGAGCCATAGTTACCATAAGAACAACAGGGCAGTGTCTTGGTGGCCTGTCGATGGTTTTGATGTTGTACAACTGGTAAGGGAGTAACGACGGTTACTCGGGTGATGACGATCATCCTAAGTGAAAAGGGTAAAGGAAATCAATGACGGCGATACGTAACGGTTGATTTCCAAAGGAAAGATGCGTGTTGGGCAATGACGGCGATACGTAACGGTTGACCCCACGTAATGAATGGTTGGGCAATGACGGCGATACGTAACGGTTGACCCCACGTAGTGTATGGTTGTGGCAATGACGGCGATACGTAACGGTTGCCCACAAGACCAAAGGTTCCTTCGGGGACACTGTGACGCGTAAAGTAAGATACAGAATTAGATAACGATAATGTATGACTTAAATGAATGTTAAAAGTTTTAATGAACGATCCGTTTAAACGGTGTTTATGATTTATGATGTTGATGATGATATGGGTACGAAACCTTTTTAAAGATGTTAGATTATTACATGCTTTTGTGAAAGGTTTTACTAAACGAATGAATGATATGTTTTTGGCAAATGTTGATGTTAAAGTTTTTATGAAATGCTAGAACTCACCAGCGTAGCTGACTTTTTAGTATGCACATTCAGGTTAAGGCAGGTTATGAGGATGTACGGTGATGCTTGGCTAGCGAGAGGAGTTACCCGGCTGACTATGAAGACTGGCATCTCGTTATGTTTTAGTTATTATGTATTTATGTTTTAAACAATGTTTACGCTTCCGCATGTATGAACAATGATGACGTTATGTTTAAATGAAATTTTTCGCTGCGTTATTTGATATTCATGTTTAAGAACTGTTTGTGAATGAGTAAATCCAACGAGTGAGGCCTCCCGGGTTTGGGGCCTTACAATAAACTGCATGAAGGCTTGCAAATATCTACGTAAAGGCTATTACACATTCCTGGCTCACGTCATAGAGAAGAAATCGGAGGAACGCCAACTTGAGGACATACGAGTTGTTCAGGATTATCCTGATGTCTTCCCAGAAGACTTACCTGGGTTGCTGCCGCCGAGGCAAGTCGAATTTCGTATCGATTTGGTACCGGGAGCTGCACCGGTTGCGCGATTGCGTATCGGCTAGCACCTTCTGAGATGCAAGAGTTATCCAACCAACTGCATGAGTTGCTTGATAAAGGCTTCATAAGACCAAGCTTCTAACCCTTGGGAGCCCCGGTCCTATTTGTAAAGAAAAAGTACGAAACCTTTAGGATGTGTATCGATTATCGGAAATTGAACAAGCTTACAATCAAAAACCGATACCCACTTCCTAGAATATACGATTTGTTTGATCAACTACAAGGTTCTTGTTTCTACCCCAAGATCATATCACCAACTAGGAATCCATGAAGAAGACATACCAAAGACGGCATTTAGGACTCGTTACGGCCACGCCGTTTGTCTTGACAAACGCACCGGCAGTGTTTATGGATCTTATGAATAGGGTGTGTAAACCCTACTTGGATAAATTCATGATTGTGTTTATTGATGACATATTGATATATTCACGAACAAAGGAGGATCATGAACATCATTTGAAGTTAATTTTGGAACTGCTCAGAAATGAGAAACTTTACGCCAAATTCTCTAAGTATGAGTTTTGGATCCGAGAAGTACATTTTCTTAGACATGTCATCAATAAGAAGGGCATTCATGTAGATCCATTCAAAATTGAGGCAATCAAAAAGTGGGAAACACCAAGGACTCCAACCGAGGTGCGTCAATTTCTGGGGTTAGCCGGCTACTACCGCCGATTCATCGAGAACTTTTCAAAAATAGCCCAGCCTTTGACCAGCTTAACCAAGAAAGACAAAACGTTTAATTCGACGGATAAACAAGAATCATCTTCTCAGTTACTGAAACAGAAATTGTTTAGTGCACCGATCCTATCACTCCCCGAGGGAACTGACAACTTTGTCGTGTACTGTGACGCATCACATCAAGGTCTGGGATGCATGTTGATGAAGAAAGATAAGGTTATAGCCTATGCATCCAGACATTTGAAAGTAAATGAGAAAAACTATACAACTCACGACTTAGAATTGGGCGCTGATGAGTTTGCACTCAAGATTTGAAGGCACTACGTATACGGTACAAAATGTGCTATCTTCATAGATCACAAGAGTCTTCAGCATATTTTTGATCAAAAAGAGCTTAACATGAGACAACGTCATTGGGTAGAATTACAGAACGATTATGATTGTGACATCATGTATCACCCTAGAAAAGCCAATGTTGTAGCAGACGCTTTAAGTCACAGAGAACAAGTTAAAACTCATCGTGTTCGTGCCCTAGGATTAACGATTCATACGAATCTCACCACTCAAATCCGAATGGCACAACAAGAGGCACTTAAGGAATAGAACATCCAAGATGAGGCACTACGTGGAATGGTTAAACAATAAGAGCCTAAGTCGGATGATACATTATACTTCATGAATAGAATTTGGGTGCCGAGCACTGGTAACCTATGTGAGTTAGTTATGGACGAAGCCCATAAGTCCACGTACTCCATCCACCCAGGTTCAGACAAAATGTATGAAGATCTCAAGGAGTTCTATTGGTGGCCAATATGAAAGGAGATATTGCCACATACGTCGGTAAATGCTTAACGTGTTCAAAAGTCAAAGCAGAATATCATAAACCAGCTGGCCTATTACAACAACCCGAGATTCCCTAATGGAAATGGAAACAGATTTCCATGGATTTCATCATGAAATTATCCAAAACATCTGGTGGTTATGATACCATATGGGTAATTATCAATCGTCTAACAAAATCCGATCACTTTCTGCAAATTAAGGAGACCGACAAAACTGCTAAACTTACAAGGCTCTATAATAAAGAAATTATGGCAAGACACGGAGTACCAGTTTCTATTATCTCTAATAGAGATAATCGTTTCGTGACAAGGATCTGGAAGTCTTTACAAGAAGCCCTAGGCACGCTCCTAGACATGAGCACATCCTATCACCCACAAACGGATGGTCAAAGCGAAAGGACTGTCCAAACATTAGAAGATACGCTCTGTGCGTGTGAAATAGATTTCGAAGGAAATTCGGATACACCATTACCATTAGCTGAATTTTCTTTTAATAACAGCTATCACACCAGTATTAAAGTCGCTCCATTTGAAGCTTTGTATGGTCGTAAATGTCGTTCACTGCTATGTTGGGCGGAGGTAGTTGACAAACATTTGACAGGTCCTGAGATTGTACAGGAAACCACTGACAATATCTTCAAAATTAAAGATTGTCTAAAAGCGGCCATAGACAGACAAAAGAGATACGCTGATAACAGACGAAAACCACTAGAATTTCAAGTTGGAGACCGGGTAATGTTAAAAAGCTCAACATGAAGGCGTTGCAAGGTTTGGTAACCGTGGTAAGCTCAACCCTAGCTAGGGTTGGCCCTGTAGCTTACAAGCTCAAGCTACCGCAAGAGCTAAGCAACATACACGATACATTTAATGTGTCTAATCTTAAAAAGTGCTTGTCAGACAAGACCTTGATCATACCACCTGATGAAATTCATACTGATGATAAACTTCATTTCATAGAGAAACCGATTGAGATCACAGATTGGAAAGTTCAAAGGCTGAGACGTAGTCGTATCAAACTGGTTAAATTACGTTGGAACTCAAAACGTGGTCCCGAGTAAACATGTAAAAGAGAGGATCAAATGAAAACTAAGTACCCCTCCTTGTTCAAGGATACACAAATTCAAGATAGCACGAATTGAATTTCGGGACGAAATTCTTTTAACATGGGAAGAATGTGACACCCGACATTTCAGGTCAATATCCGTACATATTTTAAATGCGATTACATTTATCATATTTTCTGACTGACCTACTTTGATAAATTAGGTCATTAAAGTCTAGCAAAAGACATAAATTGTTTCATTTCATATTTCGGTAATCTTTGGACTTACCGGTTCACGTACCTGTATAACTCGACTAAATGAGAACGTTGGTGATTAATTTAAAATAACCAGTACGATATTTAGAGACTATAAAATTGTGAACTTTATATGTATAAAATAAATTTTCTTTCTTTTTAGACTAAAACTTATAATATACGTAAAGTTAAATAATGAACCATTTCAAAGACCGCATAGCGTCACCTCTAGGCACTTATACCTACAAATAATCACCTCAACGAATTACACAATCCGAGATTTGAATATTTTTCATCAACTAGCCTTTAACTAGTTAAATTATAATTCCAATACCGTGAAGAACCTAAACCGAATTAATTAACCATTTAAAAATCCTAATCGAGATTAAAACCACTAATGACCTCAAAATCCACTAACCAAACCTACTTAACTAGTCAAATAAACCCAATTCACCCCCTTATCATTTCTCTTAGCCGAATGGCCATATGGGACCCCACTTTTTTTACCTCATTTTTCTTGATTGCTTGATTTTGCAAGTAAGGACCATACCACCTTTTCCTTTCTCTTCCTAAAAGTCTTCCACCCCTTAACACTCACCATTCCAAATCAATCAACACTCAACCCTTGTCTACCTCCCTCTCTTTACGACAACAACACCAGCATTTTCACCCTCATCATACTTTCAAGAGCTCATCCATTTCAAGTTCAAAATCATATACATTTTGGAGTTCTATGAAGCATGCAAGGGTTTCTCTCTAGAGATTTTAGTTAAAGACTCAAGATCATCTTCTTTTACTCTCAAAGCCATCATCTCACTTGTGATCGTCCCTAACTAAGTCTAGTGGTATAAGCTTAAACCTTCACCACTTTATACTCATAATGTCTTCTTAATTTATAACTCTAAATGCATGATGTTCACCTAAAAGTGGAGTGATTTTATAAAACTTGCTTAAAAAAATAAACTAACATGAAAAGTGGCTTGATTTAGTGGCTAAAACATGATCTATGCATAAATGTGTGTGTGTCTTAAACATGTATCTATATATGTGTGTGTGACGTAAATATATATATATATACATATATATATGGGGGGCTGGTTTCGTACAAAGTGTTTTAGCGTACGAAGTCACCAGCATGCGACACGTGTTCAGTGGGCGAGGGGTAAATGCGTTCGCGTTATAATCACGCATGATTTATAATAACGTATGACCATAATCATGTAATCACGCATGTTATAATCATGACCATAATAAGGTAATCACGTAATCACGCATGTTATAATCATAATCATAATAACGTAATCACTTAATCACGCATGTTATACACATGACCATAATCACGTAATCATGCATGGTATACGCACAGCACATCGACCTTTTAAAAAAAAGTCATTTTTTTAAACAAAAGTATAGTAAGAGTATACTTAATTTTAAAAAGAATAAAATGCTCGATTTTATGGTGTAATTTTTTTAAAAAAAAAATAATGTCTAAAAAAGTTATGCTTGTTTTTTTAAAAAATGGGGGAACTTGTAAAAAGTAAACAAGAGTAGGTTATTCCAATTTTACCCTTTTTAGAATATTTTCACACTTAAAACAATCACATTTGATCTAAACCATTTATATCTTAGATCAATGCTTCAAAATACTTCATACGCTTCTCACCATAAAAACACTTTGTATTTAAATCATTCCCTATATATGTATGTGTCACGTGAATGTATATAGGTGGAGTTTTGTTGACAAAATTACTAAACGGTTATAAGAATCTTGACCATATAAAACAAAAAAATGTATGACTATATATATATATATATATATATATATATATATGAAATCGACAATATGTATGCATGAATGTGTATGTAAATGTTAACTAAAAATTGCATAGGAAACACTAGAACAAGACATATATTAGAAAGTGGGTACTCTTAACATGTTTTGTTGTTATTTTTGAGTTAATATACACTTATATAGGAAGGTCTGCGTATTAGACGTCGAAAAACATGGGCATGACATATTACATGAAATTTGGAATGTTAAAAGTAGTATAATCTATCTATCCTATATAATAAATAGGGGTGAGCAAAATGTTGATGCACTATCCTGTGACAACACTCTGGATAGAGTCTTAGTTTGTATTTCTAATGTCTGTAATTTGTCTTTGTATGTAAGAGTCGTTATGTAATAGTTTATCGAGTTGTATTTACTTTTACATAATGTATGTTGCATTTCTTCTAAGTGTTTTGCGCACTTACATGTGCGCAGGAGAAAGACCCTGCGTACTTAGCAAGTACGCAGGAAGACCCATGCGTACTTGCTAAGTACGCAAGAGCATTTGGTCCTGCGCACTTGCTAAGTGCGCAGGCATCAGGTCTGTATAAATAGGTTTGGTTCACAGAGGATAAGTACGCAGAACTCATATCTTAGACGAACTCAGTTTGTTAAGTACGTAATTTGTAATCTCTCTGTAACCGTCGAGTGTTTATAATAGAAAGAGCTTTTATTGTGACTCTCGTGTTTGGTTTACTTTGTTTTAGTTAGACTCTCCGCCTAGTCACGGGTATTCCGTGTCACACCCAGTCCGACTAGTAACATTGAATCTTCTTCCTCTGGAACTCAGGAAATGGGGGAGTTAAGCACGAATCTAGATCCAGAAATTCCGGAACCGATTGTACCGGAGACGAGAGTGCATAGGAATCATCCAGTCGACAACATTGGTGGTGATCCTTATGCCGGTGTTCAGACTCGTCATCGAACCATCACTGAGAACACCAGTCTTTACACAGAGATATTTGACACTGGTGTCATGGAAACATGTCTGCATGCTGCATTCGTGTCCCAGTTAGAGCCGAAGAATGTGAAGGAGGTTCTCACTGACAACTGCTGGATTGAGGCGATGCAAGATGAATTGTCTCAATTTCAAAAGTTGCACGTGTGGGATTTGGTTGACTTGCCAAAGGGATTTCAACCAATTGGAACCAGATGGGTGTTCAAATGCAAGACGGATGATCGTCATGTTGTTGTGAAGAACAAAGCAAGATTGGTTGTTCAGGGTTTTTATCAGCAAGAGGGCTTGGATTACACGGAAGTATATGCCCCAGTTGCTAGAATTGAGGCCATTCGAATGTTCTTGGCTTATGCCACATATGTCGGCTTCAAGGTCTATCAACTTGATGTAAAGAGTGCTTTCCTTTATGGTAAAGTTCATGAAGAAGTCTATGTCACTCAGCCTCCCGGTTTTGAAGATCCGCATAATATCAATAAAGTGTATAAGCTCGACAAAGCACTTTATGGTCTTCATCAAGCACCGCGGGCATGGTATGAGACACTACCTAAGCATTTACTGTCTAATGGTTTCGACCGTGGACAGATTGACTCGACTCTCTTCATTAGGAAAGCAAGAGGTGACATTCTTCTTGTACAAGTATATGTCGACGACATTATTTTTGGATCTACCAATGAAGGGATGTGTAGGGAATTCGAGAAGGTGATGAAGTCCAAGTTTGAACTGAGTAATATGGGTGAATTGTCGTTCTTCCTGGGTCTGCAAGTCAGTCAAAGAGAGGATGGCATTTATCTACATCAAACTAAGTATGTGCAGGACATCTTATCAAAATACAAGATGAATGATAGCAGTACTTATGGAACACCTATCGCAGTCAATCATGGTCTGCATCCTGACAAAGATGGAAAGGATGTAGACAGCAGATTGTACCGTGGGATGATCGGATCACTTATGTATCTCACAGCTTCAAGACCCGATATAATGTTTGCTGTGTGCTTGTGCTCAAGGTTTCAGTCTCAACCGAAGGAGTCACATATGATAGCCGTGAAGAGAATTTTCAGATACCTGAAAGGGAAACCCCGATTAGGTCTTTGGTACTCTAAGCAGCGGTCATTCGACTTCAAATCCTACACTGATTCAGATTATGGCAGTTGTAACCTTGACAGAAAGTCAACTTCTGGTGGATGTCAATTCTTAGGAGACAGACTGGTCTCCTGGCAGTGTAAGAAGCAGTCAACGGTTTCTGTCTCAACTTGTGAAGCAGAATACATTGTTGCAGCGAGCAGTTGTTCTCAGATACTGTGGATTCAGCAGCAGTTGAGAGACTACGGCTTAAACTTCACTGGAACTCCTCTATTCATTGACAACAATGCCACAATGTCCATCACAAATAACCTAGTGAAACATTCCAAAACTAAACACATAGAGATTCGCCATCATTTCATCCGTGATTGTGCTGAAAAGCATTTAATCGAACTTGTAAAAGTTCGCACGGATGACAATCTTGCTGACCTTTTCACAAAGGCATTTGATCGATCCCGTTTTGAGCATCTTGTCAACTTGATAGGAATGTTCAATCCTGAGTGAAAACTAATTTTTCTTAACTCAATTCAATTCATGGAAGTTAAATTTTTAATTCTTTTAAATTTTCTGTATAGTTCTTTTAGTTTTTAAAATATTTTACAAAAAATAAAAAACAAAATAGAAAATGGAGAAAATTTCAAAGTTAACTTGAGAAAAGAGGAAATGATAGTACATCAGAAATGATCTAAAGACCATAGACTACTCATATGGGAAATGATTGCGTCATGTTTACTTAATTGTTAAATTATTATGTTTTTAATCTGCTTATTTACAAGTAATTTGAATTGTCAGTAGGCTGTATGCGTCTTTGAATCACTAGTAGTGTGGAAACTAAATCTAAATTACAACTGTGAATTGAACCCATGTTTGCAAGTGTGTGTGCGTAAAAGAATAGAAAAGATCATTATCAGATAAATGATGTTAGATTTTGGCAATAATTTTCTTTTGAGATCAGTTTCGGGTTATGTTGTTAGGACAATTAATGCGGTTCATCTCACTGCCCATACTCACAAGTATGCAAGGAGAGATTGAATCAAGACATGTCTCTGCATTAACCGTTGAGCATGTTTTCACCCTTGAATCACTCCTGATTCATTGAAATCAAATCCAGATAAAAGTTGGATCCCCTTACCTGATAATCAAACACCATATCTATTATCCCGAATCATCATCCCGATATTCAAAGAAGAAAATCACATGAAACCAAGACAAATGAATCACTCGATTCTGAATCTTATGATTCCCGATAATCCTTATGGATTCTGCTTGATTTTTCCTGTGCTAATAGATGTAGCTTCATTCTGAAAATCTAGAAAATCATTGGGAAAATCTTAGATGCCTTGAGATAGTGCAAGTTAAAATAGCATTTCAGTGGGGTGCACGTTGTATATCTTATAATTAATATCTTAATACACAAAAACATGATACAAAGATGCGTATAGTTTCAAATCTTATAATATTGTCAACTTGAATTACTTGTTTATGTACTTATTACTAATGAATAAAGAGTAATCCATGACATGATCCCATATTCCTTGATGTTTATTTTGTATCATTTTTGCTAAAAGATAGCCTGATATGATCCTCTGCTCGTGTCTTTGATCAAAAATAGTTTGTGTGAATACTTGTATATATCTATCTAGAAAAGAACAAAAAGATTTTAAGTTTATGCATTGTTCAAGTTTAATCAGAAAAAGCCAAAAATATTTTATGTTTAACCTTCATGAATTGTATTTGAAATCTCGTGATTGAATATTTTTATCTTGTTCGTTATTTGACCTGAAAATCTTCATAACTCTGAGTTTCAAATTTGCGCACTTAAGGCTTGTGCGTACTTGTCAAGTTCGCACGAAATAAACCTTGCGCACTTAGTAAGTACGCAAGAGTTAGTCTTGCGCACTTGTAAATGCGCAAGAGTTAAGTCCTGCGTACTTGTAAGTACGCAAGAGTTAACTCGTGCGCACTTAACAAGTACGCACGACCGATAAGTGACGGGTATAAAAGTGACACTTAGAAAAAATTTTCAGTTTCAAGCCTTCAAACCGATCACTTTCCCTCTGCAAATTTAACTCAAAAATCAAGTGTGTCTAAACCATCTTTTCGTCCCGTCTATAGTTTCATCATCTCATTTCATCTCATTGGTGAGAATCTAGGCAATTTCCATCCATATAATCGTGACATTGGACCGATTCATGACTTAGAAGTTTCTAGGTTAAATCCGAAATATTTTGGATAAAATTGGGGTTGTTTGGGTAACTTATTGACATTTCTATGCTAATAGGATTCTTAATCGACTCCATATTCATCCATTTCGTCCTCGATTCTAGCCGTCGGTTGAATCTTAATCGACAGTGGGTTGGGCGACGTTTTTAAGTCAAAATTGGTCTTGGTTTGGTAGTTACTGGTGTTAATAATGGTCCCATAAGTTCGAATCCTCGATTTCGACCTAGTGGCGACCTACTTGACCCAGTTTTTGAACAATATGTCATCTCGTTAAAAAACCTGAAATTTTTGCCAAGTGTTGTTCATGCGCACTTAGCAAGTACGCAAGAAACGCAAGAAGAAAAGCCTGCGCACTTGCTAAGTGCGCAGGACCAACACTTAGAAAATTTTCAAGTCTGAAATTTTTGTTCATAGTGTACCTACTATATCGTGTCATGTTTGTTCATTTCCTATAATATACGTTGTTCTGATTATGTTTTCTGTGTGTTTCTGCAGACTATGGCTCGGGCATTCACTAACGAATTCAACTTGTTAGCGAACACTCAACCTGAGTGGAAAGAGGCAGCTTTGCAATATCGGCAGATCATTGATTTTTTGAACCGATCAAGAATAAGTTATGCAATCTCAGCTGACCCAACAGTCTCAAGACCTTACTTGGAGCAATTCTGGGAGACGGCAGAGCACGACTGCACTGTATCCCCTAATGTCATAAGGGCTACCGTTGATGGTCGAGCTATTGCTTTCTCTGAAGATACAATAAGAAGGGTCATGCGGTTCGGAGACCTCGCTACCGACCCGACATCCTATCCAGATTACTATGTGGATGGGTGTTGGAGGCATAGAATGGGATATGTCGGAGCGAGGGACTATGCTTCTAACAAAAATATGTGGGTGTTGGATCACTGGCGGTATTTTGCCCACATCATGATCGTGTGCATCTCGTCAAGAAAAGTGGGGAAAGATGCCATGGGTCATGACCTTGCAGCAGCCATGGTGGGCTTATCTCTTAATAGGGGCTACAACTTCTCTCGCTACATCTTCAAAGCAATCAATGATCAGATCAATACAGCAGAGAAGTTTAGGTTCCTATTTTACCCGAGGTTTGTGCAACTCTTGATTGATGATGCATTGCCAAACCTACGTGCTATCGGGGAGAGACTGCAAGTAAAACGGGTGGACAAGAGAGTATTTGCTCAGTTTCTAAAGCCATGCAGTGTAGATCCTACCCCTGTGCATACTGAACTCTTTGGCCACCTGCTTAATGAAGCATATGTCGCGCCAGAAGATTGGAATTGGTATAGTCCCAATTCGGCACCAGAGATGAGTGATGATTCTGATGAACAACAAGAAGAAATGAATGAAAGTGATGCAGGTGATGACCAAGGTGGTGATGGTGGTGCTGAGGAATCCGATTCAGAAGCAACAGAATCAGATTCTTCTGATTCCGGTGATGCACCATCCCAAGCACACCCGAGGAAATCGGCACAGGTAACCCTGCCTGCGTCGTCTTCTAAAAGAAAGCGACAAAGCTCGAGCAGCGAATATGAACCGACCTCTGACTCTGACGCTGCTCTACAAAGACAAAGGCGAGAGAGTGCCAACAAGGAGGGGGAGATAGGCAAGAGGTTGCTATCCCCAGGTTTGTAGAGATCCCGACTGTGCAGCAAGTACAAGCTGCGGCTGACAGTCCAGAGTCAGAATCTACCCCACCAGCACAACAACTGTACAGAAGGAGGAGAAGGCCACTAGTACAAGGTAATGTGGCAGTCACGGCGGTCACAGAGGAGATTCCTGTGACGGTGACCCTCCCTACTCCAACCGTCCAGGTGAGAGTGACTACTCCACTTCTCACGGAGTCAGTCACCATCACCCCAACCATAACACCCACTCCCATCATTACATCCCCACTCCCACCTCACACCACTGAGCCGCCAGGTCAACCCTTCAACTATGGTGATTTCTCACAAGGGTTTGACTTTGACACAATCTTCTCCTCCCCCATCCATAATGCCGAAGCCTCATCATCTAGGCATTCTGATCCGAATGAAGCAAGGATCAATGTCTTAGAGACCCAAGTTGCTGGACTGTTGAAGACCATTCAAAAGTCAAAGGAGGATTCTGATGCTCAACAAGCACAGATCAATTCCCTGGCCGATGAAGTTAGGATTCTACACAGCCAGAGAACAGGGACAAATGAGCAACTAAAGAATGTTATGGCACAGAACGAGCTGCTAATGAAAACCAATGAAATGATTATAGGCCACAGAACTTCACTAGAGCTAAGCCTGGATTTACAGAGAAAAGAGCACGAAGCGATGGTCAAATTAGTCGAAGAACTGACCAAGAAGCTTGATGCTCTGGGGGAGAAAGGGAAAGAGAAAGAGAAAGAGAAGGAGAAAGAGAAATAAAATAAATCCACTGGTGCTGAGCCTTGTCATCCAGTCGACTTGACTAAGGATGATGATAAAGACAAGGATCCTTAAGCCGGTCCTAGTGGAGGTGAGCACCAAGCTTTGGCGATTGTGCCCATCTCTTCTATTCCAATGGCTGAGGGGGAGTCTACTCAGCAAGAGGGTGGTGATACCTCTATTGGTGGTGGTGATAAAAGGAAGTCAGCGGCCGATGTGCTCAAGGACTTATCTGATGATGAGATCCTTTATCTTGAGCCTGACTATTCCAAAGAAGCACAGATCGATGCTTTCCTTAATCTGGAAGAAGGAGAGATCGACTCTGGTGATGACTGGAATGATGAATATGAGGACGTGGTAATAGAGATTCCCAAGGGCGACGGGGAAGGAGAGTACGAGTTAGAGGATGGTGAGATCTTTGAAGTACCATCACTCGAATCTCTGCTCGAAACAGGCTCAGTTGACATGGCAAGTAATGTTGAAGCTACAACTGAAGCCTCCCCAGTCGACCCTACACCTGTGGACCCCGAGGCACCAAAAGATAAAGACATGCCTTCTGCATCATCTAAGGGTCCAGCTCCCGTGTGGCAAAAGACGTCCATCACAGACAAGCACGGAGCTACAGGTATGATCTTGGCTGTTAGGTTCGAGGAGGACAAGCAGCTGTTCGCCATCAAAAGATCTGGGGGGTTCAATACTTGAAACCAACCAGTGAGGCGTTCAACTCTTTGCCCGAGTACAACCTTGTGAACCTCGCAAACCGCGACCTGCTGAGTCACTCGAGTCATGCAGTAGCAATGGGTTTATGGGTAACACTACAGCGGGAAGCAAGAACAGGGAAATTCGAATACTTCAAGCCTCAAGTGCCCAGAAGATTCAAGGATAAGCACGATGTACATCCTGTGACTAAGAAGCACATAAAGAGATTGGTATACAAGCCAGTGCGATGTGAAACTAAGATTCCCCTGAGCAAGTTACCTCAGGATATTCTTGGTGACATGTGGTACTGGTACGTTGATCCAAAAACGGGCGAGGCTGTGGTTATGGGTAAGGATAAGTCAACAAGTGGAAACATGGTGCCAAAGGAAGTGATCAGGATATTTTATGAATTCTGCTTCATCAACTTTTCTGTGAACGATCTGGAGGTACTAGCCGACAAGTACTGCATCCACATTGACGAATGGACAAAGCTTCTTTCTGCCAAATACGGCAAGTTAATCAAGTTCTGCCTTGATTACAAAAAGAAGATGGAAGCTAAGGAGCCAGTGCTGTGAAAACTGAAGATTGAAGACTAAAGACGATGAAGATCCCGAGTTGTTGTCAAGGGGAGTTTGTTGATGCACTTTCCTGTGACAACACTCTGGATAGAGTCTTAGTTTGTATTTCTAATGTCTGTAATTTGTCTTTGTATGTAAGAGTCGTTATGTAATAGTTTATCGAGTTGTATTTACTTTTACATAATGTATGTTGCATTTCTTCTAAGTGTTTTGCGCACTTACATGGGCGTAGGAGAAAGCTCCTGCGTACTTAGCAAGTACGCAGGAAGACCCATGCGTACTTGCTAAGTACGCAAGAGCATTTGGTCCTGCGCACTTGCTAAGTGCGCAGGCATCAGGTCTGTATAAATAGGTTTGGTTCACAGAGGATAAGTACGTAGAACTCATATCTTAGACGAACTCAGTTTGTTAAGTACGTAATTTGTAATCTCTCTGTAACCGTCGAGTGTTTATAATAGAAAGAGCTTTTATTGTGACTCTCGTGTTTGGTGTACTTTGTTTTAGTTAGACTCTCCGCCTAGTCACGGGTATTCCACACCCGGTCCGACTAGTAAACCACTTGCATGCAACGATCCGTCACACACGAAGGGACCTACACAAAAAACCGAAATAACCAAATCGAAACTGAAATAACCGAAAAAACTGAACCAAAATAAAACCGACGGTTTGGTTTTGTAATTTTTGAAAACCGAAAATTACGGTTTGGTTTCGGTTTTGTATCTTTTGAAAACCGAAAAACCGAACCGAACCGAACATATACGTATATTTTAATTATATATTGTGAATTCACGTTTCATAATATATATTATATCATGTTGTTTACTTGTATGTTAGAAGTGCATACATATTTGTGTTACACGTATTTGCATTTATAGTAGTTTATTATTTATATTTATTGAATTTATACATTATAATGTTTATTTTTTATGTTGAGTATTTTTTAAAAAAACTAATAATTTTTGTAGTCCAAAATATTTAAGCCCAAATGTGTGATAATCATTAGTTAATAAAACAAATTTTGGCCCAAAATTTCAGACCAAGTTCATTATTTTGAGCTATTTTCCTTATTTAAACTGATTTTCGTTCCTGGTTTTATTAGTTTTTCTTTCGATTCATTCCATTAATCTGTTTTTCTTTCGATTGATTCCATTAGTCCATTTTCGCCGATTGTCACCGTCATGAGAGTCGGCTACTAACTTCTTTAGTTGAATGTTATGTTTTTTTTGTGTATTTTTGGTTGTTGAATTCAGGCATTTTGAAAGTTCTTGATTTTTACAACTTAGTTTATCTTCTGATTGTTAAAAAAATTTATATTGGATTATATGGCAAAGGAGATATGCAGGTTTTTGATAATTTTATGGGGTTTGTATAGCTTTGAAAGTGTTACATCACATGGAGATCAACCATTTCAAAGATTTGTGTACTTGAGATTGTGTTTGCTTTTGAAGATGCAGCTTAAGTTAAAGCATCTACTTTGGTTTTTAGACTAAAGGTAACAAAAAACACTAGTTCTGATAGCAACTTCTTGATGAATGGTGAGTCTTGAAACAACCACTAAAATTACAAATATAATGCTCTGATTCATATCATGTATATTTAAACAATCCTAACTACACAGACACAGAACATTAAAAATGTTAAAGTTGTTTATGTTTGGAACTTCTAGCTTTATTATGTTTGGAACTATATAAGTAAATAAAACATTTAAAGTTGTTTATTCAGTTGTTTAGAACTTCTTCCTTAACTTTATCTCATACAGGTTCATAGTTGTATTTAAAAGTTTTAATCTAACCTTCTTTAGATTGGTTTTTAAAAGTTTAGTCAATAATGCTCATTAGGTCTGTATACAGGATGCCTAAATCATTTGATTTAAGAATCTAGATTATTGTTGTTTTTGTAATCTAAATTTACAACTTTTTTGTGGTTTTGCAGATGTATAAAAATGCTTTAGTTAAGTACATTTTTTACACATTATAGAACTATATAATTTCTATTATACACCTTGTAAAATTTTGTGGGTTAAAAATTTTAGTCTTAGACAATGATGGAAAAATTTCAAACAAAACATCTAACGTTTTATAAAAAGAATTATTTACTGATTTATGAATTGTATTCATCATTTATTTAGTCTCAAATTGTATTTTTTTACAATATATATATATATATATAGTATAGGGATCCACAACAAAGTGTAAAAACGGTAAAAAGTGTAAAAAGTATTTTAAAACGCTCATAACCGGTTCATACGAACTCTGATTTTACTCATTTGGGTGGCGTTTGAACCGTCTGGTCGAAATCTACGATCTTAGCATGTAGGGTTTGGTTTATGTTTGATTTTTAGGGTTTTAGCAATATGGTTTAGCCTTAGAGTTTAGATTTTATGGTTTAGGTTTTTTTGAGAGGTGGGGGTTGAAGTTACATCGTTTAGCACAGAAAAAACCAAGCAGAATCCATAAGGATTATCAAGAATCATAAGATTCAGAATCGAGTGATTCAGATGTCTTGGTTTGATTGGTTTTTCTTCTGTGAATATCATATGATGATTCAGGTTAATAGATATGGAGTCTGAGGATTTAGGTAAGGGGATCCAACTTTTATATGGATTTGATTTCAATGAGTCAGGTATGATTCAAGGGTGAATATAAGCTTAACGGTTGATGTCAAAACATATCTGGGCCCAACTTCCCATTACATACTTGTGAGTATGGGCAGTGAAGTGAACCAAAAAATTGTGCTAAAGACATAACCCGAAACTGGTCTCTTAAGAAAATATTTGCTAAAATCTTACATCCTTGATCTGATAATGATCTTTTTGTATTCTTCTACACACACACATGCATACATGGGTTCAAATCACAGTTGTTGTCTAGATTTAGTTTCCACACTACTAATGATTCAAAGATGCCTACAGCCTACTGACAATTTAAATTACTTGTAAATAAGCAGATTAAAAACACAACAATTTAAACAATCAAGTAAGCATGACGCAATCATTTCCCATATGTGCAGTCTATTGCGTTTATATCATTTCTGGTGTATTATCATTTCCTCTTTTCTCAAGATAACTTTGAAAATTTTCTCCATTTTCTATTTTGTTTGGATTTTTTGTAAAATATTTGAAAACTAAAAGAACTATACAGAAATATTAAAAGAAATAAAATTTAACTTTCATGAATTGAATTGATTTAAGAAAAATAAGTTTTCACTCTGGATTGAACATTCCTATCAAGTTGACAAGATGTTCAAAACGGGGTCAATCAAACGCCTTAGTGAAAAAGTCAGCAAAGTTGTCATCCGTGTGAACATTTACAAGTTCAATGAGATGCTTTTCAGCATAGTCATAGATGAAATGGTGGCGAATTTCAATATGTTTAGTCTTGGAATGTTTCACTGGGTTGTTTGTGATGGACATGGTGGCATTGTTGTCAATCAACAGTGGAGTTCCAGTGAAGTTTAAGCCGTAGTCTCTCAATTGCGGCTGAATCCACAATATCTGAGAACAACCGCTTGCTGCAGCAATGTACTCAGCTTCACATGTTGAGACAGAAACCGTTGACTGCTTCTTACACTGCCAGGAAACCAGGCTGTCTCCCAAGAATTGACATCCACCTGAAGTTAACTTTCTATCAAGGTTACAACCGCCATAGTCTGAATCAGTATAGGCTTTGAGGTCAAATGACTGCCGCTTTGAGTACCAAAGACCCAATCGGGGTTTCCCCTTTAAGTATATGAAGATCCTCTTGACAGCTATCATATGAGACTCCTTCGGTTGTGACTGAAACCTTGAGCACAAGCATACATCAAACATTATGTTGGGCCTTGAAGCTATGAGATACATAAGAGATCTGATCATCCCTCGGTATAATTTGCAATCCACATCCTTTCCATCTTTGTCTGGATGCAGACCATGATTGACGGGGATAGGTGTGCCATAAGTACTGCTATCATTCATCTTGTATTTTGACAAGATGTCCTGCACATACTTAGTTTGATGTAGATAGATGCCATCCTCTCTTTGACTGACTTGCAGTCCCAGGAAGAACGACAATTTACCCATGTTACTCATCTCAAACATGGACTTCATCACCTGTTCGAATTCCCTACGCATCTCATCATTTGTAGACCCAAAGATAATGTCATCGACATACACTTGTACAAGAAGAATATCACCTCCTACTTTCCGAATGAAGAGGGTCGAGTCAATCTGTCCACGATCAAAACCATTTGATAGTAGATTTTTTGATAATGTCTCATACCATGCCCGAGGTGCTTGATGAAGACCATAAAGTGCTTTGTCGAGCTTATACACTTTATTGATATTATGCGGATCTTCAAAGCCGGGAGGTTGAGTGACATAGACCTCTTCATGAACTTTTTCATACATGAAAGCACTCTTCACATCAAGTTGATAGACCTTGAAGCCGACATAGGAGGCGTAAACTAGAAACAGTCGAATGGCCTCAAGTCTAGTAATTGGGGCATATACTTCAGTGTAATCCAGGCCCTCTTGTTGATAAAATCCTTGAACAACCGACCTTGCTTTATTCTTCACTACGACATGACGATCATCCGTTTTGCACTTGAACACCCATCTGGTTCCAATTGGTTATACGTCTCTTGGCAAGTCAACCAAATCCCACACATGTAACTTTTGGAATTGAGACAGTTCATCTTGAATCGCCTCAATCCAGCAGTTGTCAGCGAGAGCCTCCTTCACATTCTTCGGCTCTAACTGGGACACGAATGCAGCACGCAAACATGTTACCATGACACCAGTGTTAAGTATCTCAGAGTACAAACTAGTGTTCTCAGCAATGGTTCTATGAAGAGTCTGAACACCGGCATGAGGATCACCAATAATGTTGTCAATTGGATGATTCTTTTGCACTCTCGTCTCTCGTATATCCGGTTCTTGAATTTCTGAATCGAGGTTCGTGCTCAACTCCCCCATATCCTGTGTTCTAGAAGAAGAAGATTCAATGTTGATTGGATCAGCTGGAACTTCATTTCCTACATGAGTGTTAGGATTATCTTGAGCGTCATTTTCGTCAACATGAACATCTTCAATGTTATCACTATCATGAGTTCCAGATGGAGATGCAGGATTGGAATCGGGAGTTATAATCGGTACAGTTGCACGGGTTGAGAAACTGGAGTCATCACCGCCACCAAAGAACTCATACACATTTGCGGCATCATCGGCAAACAAATCAGGAAGGTTAAAAGACTTGAATAGCGCATCATAATCAAAACCCCAACCTAGACCAGTTGGTTCTGGTGGAATGCTGTGTTTACTGCAATCCACTTCGAACCATTCCTCGACAATACGAGTTCCTATGTTGTACACTCTTATGCAAGGCGAGTTGGCAAAATATCCTAAGAAGATGCCTTCCACTGCTTTTGCATGAAACTTAGACTTGCAGTCTTTGTATTGTAGCAATAAGGAACAGGGACTACCAAAAGGAACTACGCAGTCAAGATTGGGAGGTCGATTATTTATCAACTCATAACAAGTCTTGTTGTGCCTCTTCATAACCATAACTCTGTTCAAAACGTGACAAGCTGTGTTTACTGCTTCTGCCCAGAAAGTGACAGGAAGCTTTGCATCTGACAGCATTGTCCTTGCAGTCTCAATTAGTGTTCTGTTCTTCCGTTCTGCAACTCCATTCTGTTGAGTTGTGTACGGGGCACTAAATTCGTGACAGATCCCCTTCTTAAGACAGAAAAGTTCCATCAAATTATTCTTGAATTCAGTTCCGTTATCACTCCTTATTCTTCTAACCTTCAACTTGCAAAGAGATTCCAAGCTTAGGATCAGGTATTGAAGAATGTCAGTAGTCTCATCCTTTGTACCTAAAAAATGCACCCAAGAAAAACATGAGAAATCATCAGTTACAACCAGACAGTATGACTTCCCTCCAATACTCCTGATACTTATGGGGCCAAACAGATCCATATGTAATAGCTCCAAAGTGGTATCGATAGAGTTTTGGAACTTGGACTTGTGAGACTTCCGTTGCTGTCTTCCCTTTTTACAAGGCATACAGTCATATGCAATGGCAAATCTCAGCTTTGGAACACCGGTTACTAAACCGTTTCGGACAAGATGATTCATTTTTCGATAAGAAATGTGTCTGAGTTTCCTATGCCACAAGATTGAGTCAAGCTCTGTCGCTTTGGTAAGCAAACAAGTAGCAACTGATGAGGTGGTTGTTGCCACGCTCATATCAATCTGATAAGTGTCGTTTATCCTTGGTGCTCGCATCAGAATCCAGTCTTCAGGAACTTTAAAACCAGGTTTGAGAATCATGCATTCTGTCTTGTCAAACATAACTGAGTACTCCTTGTCGCACATCTGAGAAACACTCAACAGGTTATGCTTTAGCTGCTCACAGTAGTTGACGTTGTCGAAGCTGACACAACCATTTGAAACCACGCCTTGACACATGATACTACCGCCTTTCTCTCCAACAAAGGCCACATAGCCGCCTCTAAATGGTTTTACATCTTGAAGAAGGGCCATGTTGCCTGTTATGTGCTAGGAGCATCCACTATCTACATACCACTGATTAAAGATAGTACCCTTCGTATATCCCTGCACGAGTCACAAGAAATTAATTAGATTTGGAGACCTTTACTTTCAAAAATGGATGAATCTTTAGAAGACTTGGGACCAGGAGATTGAGAACTTTTAGATTTCTTGTTCCAGGACCTTTTCTTTTGTTTTATTGGAACAGTCGGCTTGCATTCAACAGCAGCAGGTGAACTAGTGGAAGCTACACCTGATTGAATTCCAGCCAGTTGTTCCAGCTTTCTCAATCTCTTGTTCCTCCTTCTCCTCTGTGGTTTGGAGAGTTTCACCATAGGTTTCTCACTAGTAGGTGCACTACCAGAGGTAGAAGCGCAAGGTTTAGCAGATAGCTTTTCCATTTTTGGAACATATGGTTTAGCCTTAGATGTGATATTTGGCTTTGCCATAGGTTTTACTGGTGGTTTCACCACATTTGCTTTTGGACTTTTGGAATGCTTCACTGGTGGTGACTTAGAGATAACAGCCGGTTGTGAAACAATTGGCCGTTTCCCTTGGTTCTTAGCAGGGCAGTTCACAAGGATGTGACCAACCATACCACAGTGAAAGCAATGACACTTTTCCTTATAAATCCTCCTGTTGGGCTCATTTGATTTGACGTTTGATGACTCAACATGATGAACAGGAGAAGGTGTTTGGTGAACTTGAGTTTGACCCGATGATGATTGGTTTTTGGGAATATAATACTTTTACATATTTTCTTGATAGCCAAGCTCATAATGAGCTGAAAAAGCTTCTTTCTTAATTTGATTGATGTTTTGATATCCCCCATAAAGCATCACTTTTAATTTTTCATTTGATTCAATGATATCAGGTTCAGTCAAAATACAATTATCAGTATCAGTGATAATGTTTTTCTTAACTTCTATTCACCGAGCAACTCCTCAAAGACTACTCCTTCAGGGCAGGTGTTCTTAGACCCATCATCAGAAGCAGTAAAAAACTCTTCATTAGATGCAGAGTCAGCCTTACTTGAGGAATCATCCTTGTTAGAGGAATCATCCTGACTCGAGAACTCATCAAGGCAAGACAAATCAATGTCAATTAAGCCGTTGACAAATTTTCCGCTTACTGGTGGAGGAATGGCATTAGTACCCAGCCCTAAGCCATTCACTTGTCTCACTACAGACTCGTAGTGTTCCACCACAAAACAAGAATTTTTCAACTTCTCGATTTTACCATTTAACTGCAAGACCTCATTCTGCAGCTTGGTAATTTCATTATTTCTCTTTTCTAACCCCTTGTACGCAACCTCCAAAATAAACTGTTGTTCGCTGATTTTAAGTGAAAAATCACGTTTTTCTTTCTTTAAAGTTTCAATTTAATCTTTGTAACGTTTTTCATTTTCTTTGTAGCTTAACGCTGCAATACGAAAGGGGTTCGACTTTATCCTGAAGCTTAGAATTTTCTTCTTTCAATCCAAGACATTTGGAACATGAAATGATAGCAAAAGAATTAGAGTCTACCTAAGTTGACGAACTTGATGCCTCCCCAATAGCCATGAAGGCAAATGCAGTTGTAGACTCCTCTTGGTCAGCCACAGACGCTTCCCGTTCTTCTACTTCCATCATCTCTACTATCTCAACCATTAGACCAACTTGTGTTTGAGCAATAAGGGAATCCTCCAAATAAACACCCCAATCAAAGCTTTCGTCCTGTTGAGCTACCAAAGCATTGGACGTTCCAACTTTACCTTGATTGCGGTTGTTGGAGTTGTTGTACCCTTGATTGCTTCCTTGGTTATTTCCCTGGCTTATATTGTGAATCCTGAGGTAGGTGCTTTATCCTTCTGACATTCACGAGCAAAGTGTCCAAAGTTCTGACACTTGTAGCACTTGGCCTTGGATTTATCAAAACCCACCTTGGCATTTGAATGCCCACCAATAAACTTCCTGCCAGTTCTGTTCAAGAAACTTTTGGCCCTTCTCAAGATCATGGCCATATTCCATTGAATATCCATGTCCTCCATGTCATCTGGATCCACCTGATTAAAATCTTCTTCAATTGTTTCAGGATCTATAAGCTTGCCACCAATGAGGTTCTCATAGGCAAGCATACACGATGAAAATAAAGCTACATGATCTTCAGCTATCTTGGCTATAGCAGTCTAGTTAGCTGAAGATGTGGAGGAAGGATTTCTTGAGGGATGTTGGTGGTGAGAACCAGATCCAGATCCTGTAAAGCATGTATGACCACCACAACCATTCGAGTTATCTTCTTCATGAGAGTTCCCTGAGAATAAGGCGATTCCTGAACTAGATGATTTAGCTATGGAAGACGTCCCCTAATACATAGAAGGGTCTTAGATTTGACGTATCCCTGAGCTTTCTTTTCTTTTCAGGTTCATATTGTGTGCTTGAACCTTACCGATTGCTTCTTTAATCGTCATCTCATAGAACTTGGGGTTCTCTCTCAGCAGAGTGGTATACATCTCAAACTTTGGTGGTAACGCATCTAGAAAATTTTTCAACTAATTCCTCATCAGGATACTTCAGCTCAAAAGCTTTTAACTCGGTTTGCAGATGATAGAATCTAGATATAAGTTCATCAGTAGATTCATTCTCCAGGTACCTGAAGCACTCATACTTCTTTCTCAGAAGATCTCTTTTGCTTTTCTTTATGTCACTGTTCCCCTAAAATCTTTTCTCCAATGCCTTCCAGAGATCTTTCGAATTATCATATCCTTTGAAGCTGTGAAAGAGTTCTCTAGTTAGGGCCATTGTGATAGATCCATGTGCTTTCTTTTCTCTGTCATAGACTTTCTTTTCTTCTTCATCTGATATAGGCTTGGTAACAATTTCATCAAGATATGTATAAGTAGGATGCTTATAACCCTCAAGTATAGATATCCACAAAGAAGAATCAGTGTATGAGATATAATGCTCAAAGCGTGCTTTCCAATTCGAATAATCATTAACATTAAGCAGCTTTGGCGGTTTTTGCGGGGTTCCAATCTCATTGTCATAATTAAGTAGGTTACCGAGGTTCTGAAGATTTGCCATAGTGAAACACTTAGTCAAATTTTAGAAAAATCAAAACAACTTGCACACTTAAAGACCTGGTCTTGCGTATTTAGAATTTGCTCTTGCATACTTGACAAGTACGCAGGAGTAAATGATAAGTACGCAGGAGATCACTTATGTACGCAGCAAATATGGTCTTGTGTACTTGGTAAGTACGCAGCAAGACTGTACTTGTTGCCAAATATGGAAAGTACGTAGATCACTTAGATGCCATGAGATAGTGCAATTTACATATATGTAGCATAACAGTGGGGAACACGTTATATATCTTAAAATTAATACCTTAACACACAAGAACGTGATACAAAGAGGCTTATGGTTTCAAATTTCATAATATTGCCAACTTGAATTACTTGTTTATGTGCTTATTACGTAAGAATAAATTGTAATCCATGACATGATCCCATATTCTTTGACGTTTATATTGTATCGTTTTTGCTATAGTTTAGCCTGATATGATCCTCTGCTCGTGTCTTTGAACAAAAATATTGTGTGTGTATATACTTGTATATCTTTATCTAGAAAAGATCAAAAAGATTTTAAGTTTATGTACAGTTCAATTTTAATCAGAAAAGACAAAAATATTTGTGTTTAACATTCTTGAATTGACTTTGAATCCTCTTGATTGAATGTGCTTATCATGTTCGCTATTTTGACTTGACAAGTACGCACAGCTAGTGACTTTGGGGTATATATACGGGTGTTAGAATTTTTTTAGTTTCATCTCATTCAAACGTCTCTACACTGTTGTACACCTACTGCTCAATTTCACTCAAAATTTTCGTGTGTTCCTAAACGATTTTTTCATCCCGATCTTTGTTTCATCTTCACCTTACTAATCTTTGGTGAGAATATCAGTCCATTCCATCCATTAAATCTCCAGTTATTGACAGGGTCTTGTTATTGAAACTTTGACCAATTTTGGTTGTTCTTGATGAAAATTAAGACCTAAAACTAGTTATAAGTCACTAATCGAAGCTTCTTGACACCTAAATTGTCTTTAACATGGTTGATTTTGATTTTGACCCCTTGTTTGACCGTAGGTTACCGTCGGACCAAGGCTATGTCAAAATCGATTTGTTTAGCAACTCATTGCTGTTGATAGTGGTTCCAAATATGGTTATGTCAAAATCGATTTGTTTAGCAACCCCTTGTTGGAACCATGTTTGATTATGACCAAGGCTATGTCAAAACACATGATTATGACCATAGTCGATTACCTGAACCGCTCGAAGATCAGCAATGCCATCTCTGCTGATCCTATTGTCTCAAGACCATATTTGGAGCAATTCTGGGAAACTGCTGATCACGACTGTATAGTAACCCCAAACGTCATTAGGGCTACTGTAGCGGGTCATGATATTGCTATTTCTGAAGACACCATCAGACTAGTATCAACTAATCCGGTGAGTTACCCTGACTACTTCGTTGATGGATGTTGGAGACAAAGGATGGGGTATGTTGGTACCATGGACTACTCCACGTATAAGAAGATGTGGGTACTTGATCAGTGGCGTTACTTCGCGTACGTCATGATCATGTGCATGTCTGCTAGAAAGGCGGGAAAGGATTCCATGGGGCATGACCTGGCAGCTGCAATGGTTGGCCTCTCTCTTAACAAGGGTTACAACTTTTCAAAGTATATCTACAAGTCTATAACCGATCAGATTAATGCTGCTGATAGGTTTATATTTCTATTATACCCTTGGTTCGTGCAGCTGTTGATTAATGATGTTGTACCCAATCTACCTCAGACTTGAGAGAGACTACAAGTGAAGCGGGTGGCCAAGAGAGTTTTCTCACAGTTCTTAACGCCAGGCAGTGTAGAACCTACCCTTGAGCATACTCCACTCTTTGGCCACCTGATCAATGAAGCATATGTGGCCCCTGCTGACTTCAGATGGTATAGTGTAGAGTCTGAGCCCGAACTCAGTCAACACAGTGATGAACAACAGGAAGAAGAGGAAGTTGAATCTGAAGATGATATGTCTGAAGACGAAGGAGATGAAGAACAGGGAGTTGGAGGTGCTAAAGATTCTGACTCAGAAACGACCGAGTCAGATTCATCTGATTCTGATGATGCACCATCCCGGGCACACCCAAGAAGATTGACGAAGGTGACCCTTCCCGAGTCATCTTCCAAGAGAAAGAGACTAGCAGTGAATACGAGCCCGATTCTGATTCGGACGCTGCTATACAGAGACGCATAAGAGAAAGTATAAACAAGCAACGAGGGGATAGGTCGCACCTAGCTATCCTTCGTGAGGTAGAAGTCAGTGCTCAGAGGCAAGCACGTGTAATGGCTGCGAGTACTGATTCCACTTCTACCTCACCTTCACAACAACTTTATAGGCGACATCAGAGGAGGCCACGTGTAACACCTGATGTGGCTACCACTGCTATCACAGAGGAGGTTCCAGTGATAGTGTCCCTCCCTGTGCAATCTGTCCAAGTAGTGGTGACAACTCCTATTCTAACCGAGTCTGTCACCATCACCCCTACCACCATCCAAACTACCACCATCCCTACCTCAATTCCCATAACCACTCTTCAACACATCAGTGAACCATTTCCTGAGTTAGATTTTACTCATGGATTTGATTTTGATGAAATCTTCACATTCCCAACTCATCAAGCAGAAGCATCGTCTTCCAGGGGACCTGATCCTCGTGATACCCGGATCACTACCATAGAGACTCAAGTCGCTGGTCTTCTTGAAACGCTACAGAAATTGAGAGAAGAATCTGACAAACAACAGGGGCAGATTAACTATCTGATTGATGAGGTAGCTGCACTAAAGAAACAGCAGGCGGCTGATGATAAGCAACGTTTAGAGCATGACACTATGGTAAAACTGGTCTGTGATATGGCCAAGACGCGTGCTGCTCAGGGGGAGAAGTTGAAAGAGCTGTTGGAGAAGCAACCACCTAAGCCTAGCATTGAAGAGGCTTGTCACTTAGTTGATCTAACTAAAGGTGATGATGAGGACAAGGATCCTGAAGCCGGACCGAGTGGAAGTGAGCATCAATCGTCAGCTTTGGAGATTGTTCCCATATCTTTCGTGCCTATGGCTGAGGGGGAGTCCACTCAGAGTGAAGGTGGAGGTGATGCTTCAGGTGGTAATAAAGGAATGTCGATGGCTGATGTTTTGAAAGATCTATCTGACGATGTGTCGGATGATGTGATCATATTCTTAGAGCCAGACTATTCCAAAGAAGCACAGATCGAAGCTCTCTGCAATCTGGAAGAGGGAGAGATCGACTCTGGTGACGACTGGGATGAGGAGGATGATGATGTTGTAATCGAAGTTCCCAAGGGTGACGGGGAAGGAGAGTTGGAGTTTGAAGATGGAGAGATTTTTAAAGTTCCATCCTTTGAAACTCATCTTGACACAGGTTCAGTCGAGCCTGCTAGTACTGTTGAGGCGTCGACTGAAGCCTCCCTTGCCGACCCTACACTTGTGGATCCAGAGGCACAGAAAGACAAACATATGCCTGCAAGTTCATCGAAGGATCCGGCTCCTGTCTAGCAAAAGACATCAATCATAGACAAACATGGAGCGACAAGGATGATCTTAGCTGTGAGGTTCGAGGAGGATAAGAAATTGTTTGCAATCAAGCGAGCTGGGGGGTTCAATACTTGAAACCAACCAGCAAAGCTTTCAACTCCTTGCCTAGATACGACCTCGTGAACCTTGCAAACCGAGAGCTGCTGGGTCACTCAAATCACGCAGTAGTGATGGGTTTGTGGCAGGTTCTACAGCGAGAGGTAAGATCTGGGAAGTTCGAAATGTTTAAGCCTCAAGTGCCCAAGCGAGTCAGGCACAAGAACGTTAGACATCCTGTGACTAATAAAAGCTTAAAGAAACTGGTATATAAGCCAGTGCTGTGTGAAACCAAGATTCCCCTGAGCAAGTTATCTCAGGATATCCTCGGTAACATATGGTACTGGTACGTAGATCCTAAATCGGGCGAGGCAGTGGTGATTGGAAAGGTGTGGTCCGAGAGTGGAAGCTTAGTGCCAAGGGAATTGATCAGAGTGTTTGATGAAGTCTGCTTCATAAACTTTTCTGTGAAAGATCTGGAAGCGCTAGCTGACAAGTACTGCATGTACATGGACGAGTGGACAAAGTTCCTTGCTTCTAAATACGACAAGGTGATCAAGTTCTGCCTTGATTACATGAAGAAGATGGTTGCTTAAGCTGGGGAGTAGTGAAGACCGAAGACAATCCAGAGCTGTTGTCAAGGGGGAGTTTGTTAAGCACTTTTGTTTGACAAACACTCTGGATATTGTCTTAGCTTTTGTACTTGTCTTGTATGTTTTAGTCTTTGTATGTTAGTGTCTGTATGTATTAGTTATCGAGTCGTAATTACTAATGTATGTTCTTGTCGTCTGATTTCTCTAAGTGTTTTGCGCACTTAGCATGTGTGCAGGAGTTACTTCCTGCGTACTTAGCAAGTACGTAAGAATACTCTGCGTACTTGTTAAGTACGCAGGAACAATTTGCTATGCGCACTTGTTAAGTGCGCAGAGATCAGGTCTAGTATAAATAGGCTAGGTTGACAGAAGTTATGTACGCAGGCATTTGCACTCATTTTTATTCTCTATGTAACCTTCAAGTTTATAATAGACGGAGTTTGAAAGTGATTGTCGATTTACTTTATGTTGCTTGATTCTCCACCTAGCCATGGGCATTCCGCACCCGATGAGACTAGTCACACACCCACACGTAACGATCTGAGACACCCGGGGACCTACATGGGTGGGGGTTTAGGTTTTTGGGGGTGGGTAGGGGTTTTTGGAGGGGTGGGATGGGAGTTTAGGTTTGGGGGTGGTGGCTTTAGACTTTCGGGGTAGGGTTGGAGAGGGGTTTAGCTTTTTGGGGGTGCAGGTGGAGGGGGTTTAGGTTTTTGGTTCCGGATTAGGGTTCGATGAGACGGTTACAACGCCGATGGAATGAGCTCCATCGGAGTTCGTTTGACCCACTTCTTAGCGTTTCTTAGCGAAAACCACTTATTAGTGGAACCTTCCCTTTTATATATATATATATATATATATATATATATATATATATATAAACACATAATCCTAGTTAACGTGTGATTTGGTACATAAAAATGGTTAATTGGTTATTGTGGTTAAAATGATCATATTAGCTCGTGTTACATAAAGCTTAAATTTTATTACGTAAAAATGAATTTTATAAAATATTGAGTTTATGACTCTAAATATATTTTCGATGAAAATTTATGATTAATACATGAAAATGGTGTTTTGGAAACAACCGAACCTTTGAAGTATTTTTATGACAAAATGAGTGTGGAAAACCTAAGTATTATTGTTAATAAATATAACTGTTAAATGTATTAGAATAAATACTTAGAATAACTATTTTCTTAAATGGTGATGTAAGGATTTTTGGATGATGTGGCATGTAAATATATGTAATTGTGTATAAATATGTGCACCTTGGAAAGTTAGTATGTTTCTATGTATTGGAAAATTTATTATGACGGAATCTTAATAAATATTAACATCAAATTGTTTTAGAAGAGTGCTTTTATATATATAATATATATATATATATATATATATAATCAAATAATATAAGTCATATTATTTATGCTATTACGACGAAAATGGAATATTTTCCTAAAAATAGTTATATATGTTTGGAAATATATAATTATTCGATGAATGTGACTTGTATTATTGTTATGTTTATTTGTATAAGTATATTATGGGCATGATCGCTACAAATAAGGAAATAAATAACAATCACCAACGGGTCATAAAATACATCATTTTCTTTGAATGAAAACGACATGATTGGGTGAACAACTTGCATTCGAGGTGTCATTTCTCTATCATAAAACATATCTCTTAATTCATAGGACACAGGTAGTCAAGTCTCGCTTTTACAATCATTTATTTGCTAGCTTTGCATTGTCACGAGGTGAGTTTCACGACCCCTTTTAAATTGTTTAATGTTTAGTAAACATGGGGGAAAACATACTCGTACTCATTTTTATATGATAACAAGAAAACAAGACCCGACCTTTATGTTTGCATGAGTTAACATTGAGATCTCGTAAAGTCCCCAACGTAAACATTTAATAACCATTAGCTAGGGATTAGCCTGGGATTCTATGGATAGTACTGTTTGGGATTGACACCCCCGGTCATGGTTCGATCGGTTTTGGTCGAATGACTGCATAGTGTTCAACCGTGTGCTCGGGAGGTACGAGCAGGGGGCAAAAATACTTGTGTCATGATTTGGTTATGCCTCATGTATGAACATTTAATTTGTATTCTTAGATAGTTTACAGATGGGTCAAACATTACTTATTTTGTTTATCATATACGTAAAGATCATTTTAATGCAATTGGTTTGCTCATTGTATTCGTATAAAACCTGTGAACTCACCAACATAGTGTTGACATTTTTAAGTATGTTTTTCAGGAAATTAAACGCGACTACAAGGGTAATACTACGTAGGGTCATGCATACATGATGGATACTACTTTTGAAGATTTTTCTTATATAACTCATCTTATTTGGGTCATATCTGTAAAATCTTACTATTTTGTAACTTCAAACAAATATTTTGGGCTGTAAAACTTTAACTTTATATAAGTATCCAGTTTGTATGTATGTGTTAGCAATAATCATATGCTTTGGAAAACATGAATGTTACGCCTCGCGATTCCACCTTGGCGGTGTGTGACATGTTACCCACTAGTCCAAGTCCGGTATAATACCCGCGTGATATTCGGTTTTAAAAGTCATTACGTGTCGGTAGGGTACAGGTCGGGAATACAAAAAAAGTATAAGTTTAATAATTTTTGACTTGATACGAGTACATGTAAAAATGTTTAAACTTAGTTACCATATAGTTGGATATTCTCTAGTATTAATAATAAAAGAGAACGTTTCGAGGGGTTTGTTTTTTTAAATTTTATCATCAACGCGTACGAGTATCGATGTGTCTCGGAAATTCTTAGAATTTCCTCCATAAGTTGTATGTTGAGTGGACTTTGCTAGACCTGGTAAGACCTAACTAAATAAAATTAAGTCAAACGCAATGTCTCACGTAATATAGTTAGGTAATTACTCAGAGAATTACCAGTTGTCACACTAAGGCAAAACGCCAAAGGAATGTCGTATGGGAAACTTCCATGGCTTGATATGCCTATGTGAGGTGGGAGAAACTTGTAGTGGTTTTGACTACAAGACTAAATGAAAAATGTGGTACATGTTACGATTTGTTTAAGTGGCAGGTCTTTTGACCGAAGAGTATGCAATTCCTATTCTTGGAGGAAACCTACTCTTATGAACGATCGAAGAATGTCATTTTAGTGGAGGGTGTGATACGGCATGGTGTGACCGTATCTTTTGAGTCATATCGATTGTCGGGAGTTTAGAATCAATTGGTAGATTCAATGCTTAGTGTAAAAGATCTTTGTAAGTGAGCACGATCGAAAATTCACTGAAAATGTGGTGGAAAACCCTAGTTGAATATAGGGAGGAGGTGTGTTAATATTCAAATGGCAAACTTTCCGCTACCAAAGTTTCCCCTTGAAACGGGGTGTTTCGGGTTTGAGAATGTGGGTGGCTAAGTCTCCGTTTTGTTGGACCAATCAAACTCGATACTAACTTGGTAAATGGCTTACCATTGGAGTTACGAGAGGAATCAAGAAAACTCTATGTTATATTTCACGTGGCCCATCCACAGACATGTTTGGCGAGAGAAGTTGTTGCTGCTTCTCATGGTGTGTAATGTCGTAGTTGTTTTGAATCTAATAGAAGAACTGGTGACTATCTTATATAGTGGAGAAATATAAATGTGCATTGAGGGATCTACCATGTATTATTCCTTGAACGCACAATGAAAGGTGAAAGTTGACTTTGAGGAAGTAGAAGGAGTTGTTGAAATCACTAAGCTATGCAATTTTATGATTTCATGTTTCCACGGCTACAGTCTAGGTTCTCTAATGCAACCTAGTTCGCTATAACCAATGGCTTTGCTACCAATATGTCACACCCCGCAATGGCTACAGTTAGAATTCCTAGTTGAGGAGCCCTTAAGCTTATTATGAACCATCTTTTGAGTGTCTAAACTTGCCGTTTTCTTTAAATTGTCGGTTGGTTGTTTTGAAACGAATTATGTCATTGTCATCTTTTGTATTTAACATGTGTCGTTTGTCAAGAGTGTATGTGCAACCTACTTCCTTGTGTTTTTAAACATTTAAAATGATTGAAAAATTTAGGTGTTACAGGCGATCTCTCCCCCGCTCATATTTTAGGTGTGGCAACGATGGTGCAGCGGAGAAGATGGCTAGCATGGACGTCGGTGGTAGACCTCGTCTCCTGGTCCCCCTTCTTCCTTTTACTCTTACGTGAGAGAGAAATTCGTGCAGTGGAAGGAAAGGTGAAGGAAAAAGAACGCGTGTCCCACATAATGAAATGAACACATGTCACGTTGTAGGTCCCTCGGGGTCTACGGATCATCTAGATGTGCGGTACAACACAGTGATAATTGCGGAATCCTTGATCAACGTGCTTGTGTAATTCAATCAACAACAACAGGTAAATTAATCTCTTTGTATTTCCTTATCAACACTGATTACAAGATTTCTGAGAATCTGTTATTGACTTCTAATCTCTAAGGTCCTACAAACACCTATTTATAGGAAAACACAAACCCAGACCAATTGCATTTGTTTCACATATATAAATCACACACTAGTCCTCATAGGACAATCTGCTGATAAATAATGCATCAATATTCATGATAAAACTCACGAACCCGACGGGTCCGAGTCCAAGTATAGTTACAGGTTATATCGGGTATAAGACCTATAGGTATGATGCTTCACAACATCATAACTTATATGTATAATCAAAATAATAATAGTTTATAATACAATTAAATACGTTCACATATTATAAATAAAAAAAACAAAAATACATATATTAGCAGTAAAGCATTTAATAGAATCATTAAACGTTTTTTTTTTAAATTTAAACATTAAAGATTTACTAGTAATTGTGTGCCGACACATTGCGGTCGGAACAAACTCTATAGCAAACAACCAATCATTCATTAAAAAAATTAAATCATAGAAAACTCAACGGTGCGTCAAGCCGAGAATTTACGTTAAGTAAGGGGTTGATAAAATCCAAAATTTTCGTAAACCTATACATTATAGTGAGAGTGTTGATAATATTAAAAACCTTTTATAAAGAAAGAAACTATAAAAAATTTTATCACGATCGTTATGACACGTTAGATAACGAAAAAAATTAATGTCTTTGAAATTCGGCTCGTTAAAACGTGAAAAAAGTCAATGTTTTCGAAAAAGAAAAGTATAAAATAAATAATTAAATCAACAATCTAAAGACTTGGTGAAGGTGGGGCGGTTTTGAATGTTGCAAGCTTACCACTCGTGCTAGCTCAAAGTTTGTGTATCTTAATGATTCATATTCTATATGTAGAAAACTTTCATTTTCAAAATCCTTTGCATAAATTATTGTACACTGTGCTAAAAAATAGTCCAAAAGTTACAGTGATTTTCACACTCAAGCCAACTTTACTTTTTAATGTTATTTAAATATTTTATAACTACATTTACTTACTCACATTTAGCAAGGTCGGTAGCTTCCAAGCTCTCTTTAAAGATATTGTTTTCAACATATTAATCAAAAGTTGCATATACCCCTTTCCTGTTTTCGAATCTCACGATGCATTTTTTGTTTTGTTTTTTTTTCCTTTTTTTTACTTTATTTATTTACTTTTTTTTGCTAACTTTTATTGTTTTCTTTTTTTTTAATAAAGTTTTTTTTCTTGAACGATTAATTTATTTTTCGATCTCCAGAACCGAGTCGCCACAATTTCATATGTTTCTTTTATGTGTTTAACTACGTTAATCTCACCGCCGCAATGCGTGTAATGAAGTTCGCCAACATGTCGCATCACGCGGTCTTCGGCAATTTTTTTTTGTTCCTTTTCTTTTTATCCTTTTATATTTATTTTTTAAAATTATTTCATTTTCTTTATTACTAACTTCTTTAACAATTTGTTGATGCGATGTACTTTTTTAACAGTTTCGATTTTTTATGTAAATTTTATTATTGTTAAAAATTCATTTCGGTCTTTATTTTTTAGCGGTTTCGTTATTTTTCGACATTCCAATGCTAATTTATTAAATTGTTTCGTTTTTTGTTTAAAGTTTTGAACTTTATCAACATTAAGTCACGACTGTACACGTTATTATGTTTACTTAAATCTAATTTTTTCACATTTTTTTTCTGCAACGATTTTATCGTTTAAATGTTAGGTCGTATTTACGCCGCAACGCGCTAGGCGTAATATTTTTTTCTATTTACACCGAACCGCCGCAACTCCATACTCATCTTTTAAGTACTTAACGACGTTAACATCACATGCGCAACACATGTAGCGAGATTCGCGAACTAATTATTACACCGAACCGCCACAACTCCATACATATCTTTAAGTACTTAACGACGTTAACATCATAGCCGCAACACGTATAGCGAGATTCACAAACTAATTATGTAATTAACACGTTAATGTCATCGTACTGTCCCGCCTTAATTTCTAGTTAAATACAACACATAAAAATTATTTTACAAACAAAATTCATAACCCACCCCTCTACCAAATGAGTGAGTGATTACTACTATCCTAAAAATTTGGCTTATAAAAAATGGTCTTTTAGAGATTCACAGATGTCCGAGACGAAACACCCCTTTTCTATTTTCTACAGTGAGAGAAGCTATGCCGGAGATTTCCCCCGCCGGTTGCAGTTCCACTGAACTTTCGCCGGAGGAAGAGCTGCACATCATAACACACATTTCAATGGCGGTCGAGCTTCAAACCAAAGTAGGCGGCACATTTTGTTTAGTTAGTCGAAGGTAATCGTTACATCCTTTATATCTTCCGTCAAATGCTTATCTGTATATTTCAATTGATGATCGAACTTCTAGGTTTTTTAGTAGAATCCAGTTCAGTGGCTTTTTGTGTTTGAATTTGGGGTCCATGCAGTTAATTTCGTAGTTATTGTATGCAATTAGGGTTTATTTTGATGAATCCTCTTTGTGATAGTTTATAATTAGGGCTTAATTTAATTACTAAGAACATCATATTCAAATCCAATATTAAATTTAGCACATGAATTAGAAGTTTCAGTTGATGATTGAATGTGTTGATTTTTGGGTAAATGTAAGATGCTTTATGAGAAACTAGGGCTTTATATGATTATGTGTGTGTTGAGTAAAGAAACCTGGTGTCTTTTGAATTTGACATCCAGCTGGTTAATCTGATGACTATTGTTTGCAATTAGGGTTTAGTAAATGAATTCCTTATGCTGTAGTTGTATATTTTTAATCCAAGGAGAACTAATCCAAATTAGATAGTTCCCGAAGCTGAGTTATGCAGAACATCTTTTTTCAATTTTGACATTACGGTCAATGAGTTCCCCCCTCCCTTTTTTGGGGTAGAATGTGCCAATGTGGTAGTTTTAAAAGGATTAGGAGGTTTAGTATCTGATTTAGGTCATCTCCAATGTATGCACCAAAACACTAAGTTTGGTGTAATACTATTCCCCATATCATTCGTTGTATATACCAATATCATGTTAAAATAAGTTTGAAAATAATTTATATAAAAATTGAATATTCTGTTTAATCCACTAGATTTCACTATGTTGAATATTTCACGATATAAGTTCATAATTTAATTAGTTCACTAGATTTCAAAATTTTCTCACTCGTCACGGAGAAAGTTTAGACAAAGAAGCTCGTTTCAAAATTTGTAATGCACTAATCGAATATTTATGGTAGCGATATAATAATTTAAATATTTGAGCTTAAACTTGTACTATTTGTTGTACATTTATAATTTATTGTTCCAAAGATAATAATTATATATATATATAGATTGTTAATCCATAGTAGTATGCATGTGTTTATACAATTAAAACAATTTAATTGAAATAAACTATCATGTATGAACAAATTAATCAACGTGAAAGAAGTTTGTAACAGAATTTTGTGGTAAACATTTGGTACATACATTATAGTTGAGTCTATTTGGTGTAAGCATATTCTTGAAATATGCTTACTTTACAACGAATTTGGTGTATACATTGGAGAGCCCTTACACTGGTGCAGCCGGAAAAAGGCAGTCATATACTCTGTGTTTTAATTTGAGGTCCATGTAGTTAATCCAACAATCTTTATGTGCAATTAAGGCTCATTAGATGAATTTCTTTGATGTAGTTGTCGATTTTTTTTCCTGTAATGCAAAGCAGACAATTTCTGAAGCTGTGCTATTAATACTTGAATTTTAATCTTTTGAGATGATGGCTGACTTTGTTGACTTTTTGGTAGAATTTAGTGGTTTTAAAATACTAGGATTATGTTCAGTAAGAACTAGTGCACAGTAGATGGATTCTGAAGTAGAACTAGGAAGAACATGAATTACAAATTTAACTTTTCCATTCAATCATTACTACATGAAGATCAAATTTAGTATTACATGTTTCACTGTCAATGCATGAATTTGGATCCAGCAAAGTATTTCATTCCTAGAACTTGCATTGTTCAAATCTTAATAGTAAATACATTTATAAGGTCGCACGTGACACAAAGTTAAAATTCAAGTTACTTGAACACATATAAAGCAGGAAATGAGATTTAAGGAAATCAAACTAAATGCTTTGACAATTTGCTAAAGCCAAAAGAGTAAGAAATGTTGGTATGTGAGAACATGAAATGGGAATATTTTGTGTATTTATAAATGGAACTTGAATCGAGGCTTTAAAGTGACTAAGAACGTTAGATTCTGTATTTTCATAGTTACTAAAAGTCGATCCCTTTTCATATATTGATCATTATTGTATGAATTAATTAGGGTTTTCTCACGCTACTGATTGAAATCGTTAGATTTCGGATATTCATAGTTTCTGTTTGTTTAAATGATCACTAATGTAAAAGGAAGCCTCTCTTATTAAAGCACATTGAAAAGACGGAGACGAGATAGAAAGGTGTCTCCTTTTTTCCTTATGAGCGTTAGGTTAAAAACGCTGAATATGTAAAGCCTGCAAAACATAATTATGACTAGACTTGGCTTGCAAGAAATCAAGTGATTACCTAAATAAATTAATTAGTGACGGATTTTAATCTATATTTGATTGAATCACTAGAAGGTCTCTAGCTTGTTTGTCAACATTCACCTTTTATGTTTCATCTAGGGATTTTTAGGGGAGTATATTGAGTTCGTCTTCCCTAGGGGAGCCCTTAGTTCTAGGTGCTTTTAACCCTAGGTGGGCCTTTAATCTTAGCTACCGTATTTTAGACGTGCCTTTAGTCTTACCTACTTTGGACCCAGGGGTGCTTTATGTCTAGATGTTTTTAGGCTTAACACGTGCTTCTAGCCCTAGTTACTTTAGTTTGAGGAATTTCTTCTTTATGCCTCACTGCTCTTGTACCTATTACTACTTTTAACTTTCATTTGGGTTTTTGCTTGTATATTTGTGCGTTATATATATATATATCTATATATCTATATATATATATATATAGAGGTTAGGCTAGAAAGGGATAATACCCTACTAAGTCTAGGAAGGAATCTATTAGATTATGATCATTTGTGGTGGAGATTAACGCAGTGGCATTTTGGTAAATAGTTGGAACCTGCAGGAGGGGTAGAATAGGAAGATTCAATCCCAAAGCTTGCACATGCCATTTCCCCCATTTTTTTAAAACGTCCATACCTTTTTTATACGTCATTATTTTTTTAAAAAAATTTCACCATAATTTTTTATCTTTCCAACGAATATGGTGTTGTTATATACATATATATATATATATATATATTCTTTTAAATCGTTTTTGTTTAAATATTAAAGTGGGTTTTTTTCAACATGGTGTTTTACATCTGTGGTGTTTTACATATATGGTGTTTTACATCTGTGGTGTTTTACATCTGTGGTGTTTTACATACATGGTGTTTTTAAAACCAAGATAATACCAAAACACCAAAAAGTTGAAATTGATGTTCTTGTTTCTTCCCGTGTCCAAGTGGGAGGATTTCTGTTATTGAAGATTACTGGAGTTACTGGTATAGGGTCTGTTTGGATGGTGGATTGAGGATTGCTCGAGCCTCCAAGTGGGAGATTGTTAGGTGTGGAGTCTTGTTTAGAGGCGGCCTACCCTAATTAGGGTTAGCCGGCCCTATGTTGGGTGTGGAGTCTCTTTTGGGGCAGCTGGCCCTAATGGGCTCTACATGGGTTGGGCCTAACTTGGATATTAAGTTACTAACCATAGATTATTAATCTCTATATATACATCATATGTACTTGTTGTCACACCCCAACCGACGGCGGATTATACGTCGGGGCGGACACGGTTGTTCAAAAGCACAAGGTTGACCAATAATATTGAAATATTTCATTAATGATTTAAAGAGTTTAACATAGCAAAAATAACATATTGTTCAACAGAAAGTAAACATAAGATTAATTCTTGATGATCTTTCTAAGTCCAAGCATCCTACTTTTTCATAGATAAGCCTCACTCTTGTGCACCTGAAACATGTTAAGTAACCGTCAACTAAAAATAGTTGGTGAGATACGAAGGTTTTGACACTGTTTAACAAAAGTCTTTAAAAGTTTTACAATTCACTATGATTAATGTATCTAAGCATAAATGTGAGAATCAAGCAAGTTAAACATTGTGCACGTCAAACCTCCAACCAAGTTTAGGCATAACCCGAAGGTTACCCTTATAAGTTTAAAGTATAAGTTTTAGTAACAATCACCAAGGGCTCCCCCCGAAGGGTCAATCAATCAAGGTGGATTGGTCAAATACAATAGATCTATCACTGTTACTATAGGCTCGGCCAAAGTTAATGAACATGCTAGTTTTAAGTTTAATTTAAGCATGCAAGTCTCAAAGCATAGAACACATAGAAGACATGTAAACATAGTTAAGTTTGAACTGTATAAGTCTAAAAGATTTGAACATGTTTCACCCCAAGTTTATAAAACAAAAACAAAACAAAAGGGGGCTAAGTATACTCACCTTGTGAAGGAAGTAAGAGTATCCAACGGTGTTAAATGTAATGAAGCCTTGAGGAAAGTTATCCTTACTACAAGCCTAATTGACAAGTATAAAGTTTAAGGATCGATCACAGGATGTAGGACAAGGATTTAGGATTGACTAGGGTTTCAAATGGGAAGACGGGGATGATTGTGCTATAACGTTTAAGTGATAGTAAGTTTTAGTTAACCATGTTTTAACTAGTTTCATAAAATATAATTTGAGTAAGGGATAAATAAGTGTTAAGGTTAATAAATAATTATTCACAAGGTTTTAATAATTATTTAAAATAGTGGTTATCTAAAGGAATAATTATCATGAGTTAATAATAATTACCCAAATGAATAATTCTCAATGGCAATTCAAAAATAGAGAAGATAATTATTTAAAGATAAAGTAATAATTATCTAAAAGAGTTTGTAAATAATTGTTTTATCAAAATTTTAAAATGGTGTATTAATTAAAGTATTTATCTATTGAGTACTCATTTTATTTAATGACTAGAAATTATTCTAAGTAACATTTGGAAATTATTTGTAAGTCTAAATAAATAATGTATATTTATTTTCTATTTAAAAATAAATAAATAAGTTTTTAATTCTATGAATTTAAAACGTTCGAGTTTATAAGTTTCCAATTTCTAAAGTGAGGATATATGTTTTATAAACATTATAAAAAAAAAAACTTCCTGTCGTGTATTTAAGTTTTATAAAAGTTTAGGGTCGTTTTATAGATTTTAGGAATTTAAAACTAATGTTTAAACATTTTTTTTTATAGCTTTAAATCTTGTTTTATTTGGTTAGAACGTTTTCTGATAAGGAAAGTAAAACTAAAAATCGATTTCGAGTTTATAAATGTTCAACATATTTTATAAAAATAAAAGGGATTTTTAAAACTGAATAAAAGTGTGTAAAAAAATCGAAAACGAAAAACCCAGCCGGCCGGATTCGAACACCCGACCTGGTCCGGTTGACACTTGCACACACACACAAACCGCTGGACCAGGGACTCATTTGTGTTATAACCCGGAGGCGGATTGTTTTATACTCAACCCCGAACTCGCCCCCAAATCGGATGAACCCTAGATCCCAAACCCACTCAATACACATCGATTAGCCCTCTGTTAATGAAATTAAACAGAGGCCTTTTGATCTAAGCAAGATTTAGAGCCTTTTGGCCATCGATTTTACCTGAAACGATGCTGAATCGAGGGAGATCGGGTTTCAAGTTTTCGTCGGCGGTCGCGATTTTGATTCCGGCAATGCAGCTTCGGTTTGATGAAATGGGTAGTGGAGAGAGGTTAGGGATGATGTTGTTGGCGTATGGGGGTTGATATTTATAGCCAATTTGGCATTAAATGCGCGAACGAGTCGAGGCGGGTGGTTGAGCCGCTCGGAGGTAATTCACACTCCACGCAAAGCCTCGGTCGATGATATTCATCATGGCGTCTTGGGGACGGGTCGCACGCGAGGGACGAGCCCGAGGTTCAGTGAACCTGGACGAAAATCGCGATTTCGGGCGAAAGGGGGAGAAAACCGGGTGTCGCGGGACTCGAACCCACGACTGGAATCTGGGATTGGAAGTTCCGGATTATTGCAAACAAGCCCCTGAAGTTTCAGTTATTATTATTTTATGATAAAACTTTGATTTTTAGTTTGAAATTGGTTTTTAATGATGACAGTTTCAGTCCCTGATGTTTATAAAATTATCTAAATATATACATATATCTATATATATTTATATAAAATGACATAGGTCTTATAAGTTTTATTATTTTAAAGTTTTATAACATTATTTATGGAATTTAAATATTAATAGGGTTCAATTTGTTTACATAAACGAAACTATAAATCCTATAAAGTGTTGTCATTTTTATATACATCTTAAGTATAATATGTATCAAAACAATTAATATTTATTATTTAAGAGGAAAAGAGAAAAGGAAAAAAAATGGATTCTGAATAATATTCGCATATTTGTTTTATTAAAATTTAATTCCACCGAATATGTTTACTTTTTCTCAAGATGAACAGTTTACAACTGGAATATCTTTTTAACTAAAAGTGGTATGACGGAAATTACTGGATATTACAGTCTCCCCTACTTTAGGAAATTTCGTCCCGAAATTTAAGAGGAGGGTTCAGCGAAAAGGTGCGGGTACTTGATTTTCATCTGGTCTTCGCGTTCCCAAGTAAACTCTGGGCCACGTTTGGACTCCCAACGTACTTTGACTATAGGAATACGGCTACGCTTGAGCTGCTTGACTTCACGATCCATGATCTCCACGGGTTTCTCTACGAAGTGCATAGTTTCGTTGATGCGTACTTCGTCAAGAGGTATGTGGAGGTTCTCGTCAGCAAGACATTTCTTGAGGTTAGAGATGTGGAAAGTTGGATGAACATTGCTAAGGCTTTCTGGTAGTTCAAGTTTGTAGGCCACCTTTCCTATCCTTTCAAGGATTTTAAAAGGGCCCACAAAACGAGGGGCTAGCTTTCCTTTCTTTCCGAAACGAACTACTCCTTTCCAAGGTGATACCTTGAGGAGTACGAGATCACCGACTTGAAACTCTAAAGGCTTTCGACGCTTGTCGGCATAACTCTTTTGCCGACTTCTGGCTGCTAGAAGGTTATCACGAATACGTAGGACCTTGTCTGATGTCTCTTGGATTAGTTCAGGTCCAGTGATTTGTGATTCACCAATCTCGTTCCAACAAACAGGGGAACGACACTTACGACCATAAAGGGCTTCAAAAGGTGCCATGTTGATGCTAGTATGGTAACTATTGTTGTAAGAGAATTCAACCAATGGTAGATGTGAATCCCAGTTACCACCGAAGTCAATAACGCATGCCCTAAGCATGTCCTCCAAAGTCTGTATGGTTCTTTCGGATTGACCATCGGTTTGAGGGTGGTAAGCTGTGCTGAGATTTAGTTGAGTGCCAAGAGCAGGTTGTAAGGATCGCCAGAAACGGGAAGTGAAACGACCGTCACGATCAGAGATAATGTTGAGAGGCACACCGTGACGACTAACTATTTCATCAATGTAAATCCGAGCTAACTTCTCGACTCCATAATCCTCACGGATAGGCAAGAAGTGTGCGGATTTAGTTAGTCGGTCAACGATTACCCAGATGCTGTCATGACCGTGAGTGGTACGAGGTAGTTTGGTAATGAAATCCATCGTTATACACTCCCATTTCCACACGGGAATCTCGGGTTGTTCTAGAAGTTCAGACGGACGTTGGTGCTCGGCTTTAACCTTGGAGCAAGTGAGACACTTTGCTACGTATAACGCAATGTCTTTCTTCATACCGGGCCACCAGTATTGGTGACGAAGATCTTTGTGCATTTTGTCTGTACCGGGATGGACCGAATAGCGGGTTTTATGAGCTTCGTTCATAATGATAGTACGGAGGTCATCACGATCAGGAATCCAGATACGGTTCAGAAAATAGAGTAAGCCGTTGGGCTTAGTCTCTAATTGGAGCTCAGCTCCGCACGCCATTTCTTCGTACATCTTCCCTTCGGTGACCGAAAGGTGTTGTGCTTCGAGGATGCGGATTTGAATGTCGTTTTGAACTCTCACACAATGTAACATGGTGTGTTCCTTCCGACTCAAGGCATCGGCCACAACATTTGCCTTTCCAGGGTGATAACGAATGTCGCAGTCGTAGTCGTTAAGTAGTTCTACCCAACGACGTTGCCTCATGTTGAGTTCTTTTTGATTAAAAATATGCTGAAGGCTTTTGTGGTCCGTGAAAACCACACTTTGTACCATAGAGGTAGTGTCACCAGATTTTGAGAGCGAAGACAACTGCAACTGCACCTAACTCGAGGTCATGCGTTGTGTAATTCTTTTCATGAATTTTGAGTTGCCTTGACGCGTAAGCAATAACCTTGCCTCGTTGCATAAGGACACAACCGAGACCTTGGTTGGATGCATCACAGTAAACCACGAAATCATCGTTACCCTCAGGAAGGGTCAAGATTGGAGCGTCACAAAGCTTTTGCTTGAGAGTCTGAAAGGCTTCTTCTTGTTTTGGTCCCCACTCGTAAGGCTTTCCTTTATGGGTTAAGGCTGTGAGGGGCACCGCAACTTTCGAGAAGTTAGAAATGAAACGTCGGTAGTAGCCAGCTAGTCCAAGGAATGAACGGATTTCAGTAGGGGTCTTTGGAGCTTTCCAGTTTTTCACTGCTTCGATCTTCGCAGGATCTACATGAATTCCTTTCTCATTGACTATATGACCCAAGAATTGGACTTCATTTAGCCAAAACTCACACTTGGAAAATTTGGCGAACAGGGCTTCCTTCTTTAAGAGGTCTAACACTAACCGTAGGTGTTCCTCGTGATCCTTTTTAGTTTTTGAGTAGATTAAGATGTCGTCGATGAAAACAATTACGAATTTGTCCAGGTACGGCCTACACACACGATTCATCAAGTCCATGAATACTGCGGGTGCGTTAGTTAGGCCGAAAGGCATAACCATGAACTCATAGTGGCCATATCTTGTACGAAAGGCTGTTTTTGGAATATCCTCCTCAAGGACACGAAGTTGATGGTAGCCAGAACGAAGGTCGATTTTGGAAAAACATGCAGAACCTTGGAGTTGATCAAAAAGGTCGTCAATTCTGGGTAACGGGTAACGATTCTTGACGGTAAGCTTATTAAGCTCACGATAATCAATGCACATACGAAAGGACCCATCTTTCTTCTTGACGAACAGGACAGGTGCTCCCCAAGGGGAGACGCTAGGGCGAATAAATCCTTTTTCAGAAAGCTCTTGAAGTTGACTTGCTAGTTCTTGCATCTCCGAAGGTGCAAGGCGGTACGGTGATTTAGCTACAGGGTTTGCCCCTGGAATGAGGTCGATCCTGAATTCAACTTGACGTATGGGAGGAAGGCCTGGTAAGTCTTCAGGAAACACTTCGGGGAACTCACGGATGACAGGGATGTCTTGGATGTTCTTTCCCTTCCCTTTCTTTTCCACGACGTTTGCTAGAAATGCCACGTAATTCTTCCGTAGATACTTACGGGCTGTGGTACAAGACATGAGTTTTAGACCGCTTGATGGTTTTTCACCATAGATTTGCAACGTGTTTCCGGATGATGAGGGAATACGGATGCATTTTTCAAAGCATATGATCTCTGCATGATGTTCGGCTAACCAATCCATGCCTATTATTACGTCGAAGCTTCCAAGACGCATCGGGATGAGATTAATTTGAAAGTTGTGATCGTTAAGGTTAAGAACGCAGTCACGGATGACAGAGTCAATAGTTACAGGATTTCCATCAGCTACTTCTACCGTAATGGATTTTTCTAATTTGGAGCGGTTTTTGGCAAGCAATAACTCAAATTCTAAAGAAACGAAACTTCTATCGGCACCGGTATCAAATAAAATGGAAGCATATTGCTGATTTACTAGAAACGTACCGTTGACCACTTCTGCATTGGCTTGAGCTTCATTAGCGTTGATGTTAAAGGCACGTCCTCGTGCTCCCGGGTTTGGATTTGCGAGCCTTGGGCATTGGTTACGGAAGTGGGTTGGATCACCACATCCAAAACATGCTCGACCATTTGCCAAAGCTGGTAGTGCCGGGACATTGGGACGATTTCCCTGAGCCATTGGGGGTTTGTTGGCGAAGCAGGTGGTGGGCAAATGCCCATAGCGACCACAAAGGGTGCACAATCGGCATTACATTGGGGATGTGCTCCCCCATAGGGCTTCTTAACAGGAGCAACCTGTGCCAAAGGAGTTGCCGGTGTGACCACCGCATAGTTCCTGACCTTTCGCTTTTTATTGAACGAGGGATCAGTCTTAGCTGCTTTGAGAGGCTCGGGAGTAGAGGTGTCAACGGGCTTTTTGGAGCTTTTCTTGGATAGGGTTCCAGCTTTCACGTGATTATCCGTCAAGGTAGCAGAGAGACGGATAGCGTCTTCCAGGGTGGCAGGGTTTCGTCCCCACACTGTGTCCTGAATCTTCATTGGTAGCCCACTGATATACTTTTCGATACCCCGAGACAGAGGGGTAACCATATGGGGCACTAGCAGACTCAGTTCATGGAAACGGGTTGTATACACCAGATTCTCTCCACTGTCCTGGGCAAGATCCCAGAATTCAGCCTCGAGTTTCTTCATCTCATTTCTCGGGCAAAATTCTTCGATCATTAGCTCCTTGAATTCTTCCCAGGTCAGTGACATAGCAGTGTCAGCACCTCTGTTTCGTTTCTCTCCGTTCCACCAGGTTAATGCCCTCTTTTGTAGGACACTTGACGCATGACGAACCCTGAGGTTATCCGGGCAGTCACTGTTCAGAAATGTGCTCTCCATGCTTTCAAACCATTGGAGGAGGCTAGTGGCTCCCTCAGTCCCAAAGAACTTGGCGGGATTGCAGGAGTTGAAATGCTTGAAAGTGCACGGAGGGTTTGAACCTGATTGGAGAGATCCAGAGTTGGCACTGTTGCTGGCTGCTGCTTGGTTTAGTTGAGTAACTAGAGTAGGTAGAATCTCAGCCATTTGTTGAGCGATGAGGGTTGCCATGACTCTGCTTCGGCTACGACGGGGAGGCATACTATAAAATGAAAAAGTTTGGACATAAGAATAATAGGGTAAGGATAATAGGATGAGGTTATGAAGTATAAGGATTTTAGATGGCACCTACTTAGTTTATGTTACTAAACAGGTACTTTGACATATCAAAGGTAATTTAAATTCTCAAACGTTAGAGAAGTCGCGCATTCCTATAAGTGGACACTCATCCCAAGAATTCCCAGGAAAGCATACGGGTCCAACGGTTGATCTGGATTTGTACGAAATGCTTTCCTTGACAGAATTTCCTGGAATACAGGCATCCACCCTTCCGGTCCGCACAAGTTCTCATACATTATTTGGAACTTAACTACTTTTGACGAGAGTTAGTTTGGAAACCTAAGTATATAGACTTGATGTAGTAGTAAGTTTTTCAAGTATAAGTATGTGTAGGGTTTAGAGAGTAGAATAGAGGGGTGATTCCTAATAAGTACATGAGACGACTCATGTCATGGGGAATCCTAAGTTATAGTCTAGGTCATGTGTCTAATAACCTAATTCCCTACAACCAAGGCTCTGATACCAATCTGTCACACCCCAACCGACGACGGATTATACGTCGGGGCGGACACGGTTGTTCAAAAGCACAAGGTTGACTAATAATATTGAAATATTTCATTAATGATTTAAAGAGTTTAACATAGCAAAAATAACATATTGTTCAACAGAAAGTAAACATAAGATTAATTCTTGATGATCTTTCTAAGTCCAAGCATCCTACTTTTTCATAGATAAGCCTCACTCTTGTGCACCTGAAACATGTTAAGTAACCGTCAACTAAAAATAGTTGGTGAGATACGAAGGTTTTGACACTGTTTAACAAAAGTCTTTAAAAGTTTTACAATTCACTATGATTAATGTATCTAAGCATAAATGTGAGAATCAAGCAAGTTAAACATTGTGCACGTCAAACCTCCAACCAAGTTTAGGCATAACCCGAAGGTTACCCTTATAAGTTTAAAGTATAAGTTTTAGTAACAATCACCAAGGGCTCCCCCCGAAGGGTCAATCAATCAAGGTGGATTGGTCAAATACAATAGATCTATCACTGTTACTATAGGCTCGGCCAAAGTTAATGAACATGATAGTTTTAAGTTTAATTTAAGCATGCAAGTTTCAAAGCATAGAACACATAGAAGACATGTAAACATAGTTAAGTTTGAACTGTATAAGTCTAAAAGATTTGAACATGTTTCACCCCAAGTTTATAAAACAAAAACAAAACAAAAGGGGGCTAAGTATACTCACCTTGTGAAGGAAGTAAGAGTATCCAACGGTGTTAAATGTAATGAAGCCTTGAGGAAAGTTATCCTTACTACAAGCCTAAATAACAAGTATAAAGTTTAAGGATCGATCACAGGATGTAGGACAAGGATTTAGGATTGACTAGGGTTTCAAATGGGAAGACGAGGATGATTGTGCTATAACGTTTAAGTGATAGTAAGTTTTAGTTAACCATGTTTTAACTAGTTTCATAAAATATAATTTGAGTAAGGTATAAATAAGTGTTAAGGTTAATAAATAATTATTCACAAGGTTTTAATAATTATTTAAAGTAGTGGTTATCTAAAGGAATAATTATCATGAGTTAATAATAATTACCCAAATGAATAATTCTCAATGGCAATTCAAAAATAGAGAAGATAATTATTTAAAGATAAAGTAATAATTATCTAAAAGAGTTTGTAAATAATTGTTTTATCAAAATTTTAAAATGGTGTATTAATTAAAGTATTTATCTATTGAGTACTCATTTTATTTAATGACTAGAAATTATTCTAAGTAACATTTGGAAATTATTTGTAAGTCTAAATAAATAATGTATATTTATTTTCTATTTAAAAATAAATAAATAAGTTTTTTTAAGTTTTTAATTCTATGAATTTAAAACGTTCGAGTTTATAAGTTTCCAATTTCTAAAGTGAGGATATATGTTTTATAAACATTATAAAAAAAAAACTTCCTGTCGAGTATTTAAGTTTTATAAAAGTTTAGGGTCGTTTTATAGATTTTAGGAATTTAAAACTAATGTTTAAACATTTTTTTTATAGCTTTAAATCTTGTTTTATTTGGTTAGAACGTTTTCTGATAAGGAAAGTAAAACTAAAAATCGATTTCGAGTTTATAAATGTTCAACATATTTTATAAAAATAAAAGGGATTTTTAAAGTTGAATAAAAGTGTGTAAAAAAATCGAAAACGAAAAACCCAGCCCGCCGGATTCGAACACCCGACCTGGTCCGGTTGACACTTGCACACACACACAAACCGCTGGACCAGGGACTCATTTGTGTTATAACCCGGAGGCGGATTGTTTTATACTCAACCCCGAACTCGCCCCCAAATCGGATGAACCCTAGATCCCAAACCCACTCAATACACATCGATTAGCCCTCTGTTAATGAAATTAAACAGAGGGCTTTTGATCTAAGCAAGATTTAGAGCCTTTTGGCCATCGATTTTACCTGAAACGATGCTGAATCGAGGGAGATCGGGTTTCAAGTTTTCGTCGGCGGTCGCGATTTTGATTCCGGCAATGCAGCTTCGGTTTGATGAAATGGGTAGTGGAGAGAGGTTAGGGATGATGTTGTTGGCGTATGGGGGTTGATATTTATAGCCAATTTGGCATTAAATGCGCGAACGAGTCGAGGCGGGTGGTTGAGCCGCTCGGAGGTAATTCACACTCCACGCAAAGCCTCGGTCGATGATATTCATCATGGCGTCTTGGGGACGGGTCGCACGCGAGGGACGAGCCCGAGGTTCAGTGAACCTGGACGAAAATCGCGATTTCGGGCGAAAGGGGGAGAAAACCGGGTGTCGCGGGACTCGAACCCACGACTGGAATCTGGGATTGGAAGTTCCGGATTATTGCAAACAAGCCCCTGAAGTTTCAGTTATTATTATTTTATGATAAAACTTTGATTTTTAGTTTGAAATTGGTTTTTAATGATGACAGTTTCAGTCCCTGATGTTTATAAAATTATCTAAATATATACATATATCTATATATATTTATATAAAATGACATAGGTCTTATAAGTTTTATTATTTTAAAGTTTTATAACATTATTTATGGAATTTAAATATTATTAGGGTTCATTTTGTTTACATAAACGAAACTATAAATCCTATAAAGTGTTGTCATTTTTATATACATCTTAAGTATAATATGTATCAAAACAATTAATATTTATTATTTAAGAGGAAAAGAGAAAAGGAAAAAAAATGGATTCTGAATAATATTCGCATATTTGTTTTATTAAAATTTAATTCCACCGAATATGTTTACTTTTTCTCAAGATGAACAGTTTACAACTGGAATATCTTTTTAACTAAAAGTGGTATGACGGAAATTACTGGATATTACACTTGTAATTCCTTAAGCACAGAAATAATATAAACCCTAGTTGCAAAGTGGATGTAGGTCAGTTTAGACCGAACCACTATAAATCTCGTGTTCGTGTTTTTCCCGTTTACGTGTTTGTGTTCGTGTGATACCCAACACCCTAATAGGCCTATCTCTACGGTTTAGGCCTAACTTGAAGAACAAGTTAGGAACCCTAGTTTTAATCTATAAATACCCTATATTGTAATTGTAATTTGTGTGCCATTGAGCTTAATGAAATAACCTAGTTGTAGCCCGTGGACGTAGGTCCTCCACCGGCACCGAACCACGTAAATTTCTTGTGTCTTTTTATTTTATGTACCGCGTGATTATTGTTGGTGCATGTGTGTGTGTTGATTCCGCTGCGCCACGTTGTTCCTAATAAAAACCGACCCAAATGAATTCCGAATGAACTTATTTTGGCGGCGTTGGAACCGGCTAAGCGTTTAGGTTTTTGGGGGGTGGGGGTTTTCGGGGTAGAGTTTAGCTGGAAAACGTAAAACACAATGATTAATACGTATAAGACAATGATGAAAAATATTTGACAAAATGAGCATAGTACACAAATGAGCAAATTACACAATGACTAGACCTTACATTGCACAATGACTTGAAATATTTGAGCGAATTACACAATAATGAGCAAATTACACAATGAACTAGAAAACGTAAAACACAAAGATAAATGCATATAACACAATGATGAAAAATATTTGACAAAATGATGAATACATATAACACTATGATGAAAAACATTTGACACAATGACCATACCTGACATTACACAATCACCATACCTGATATTACACAATCACCAGACTTGATATTACACAATGACCTAACTATTTTCACAATTAGTTGAAAAACGTATTTTTTTTTCCGTTTTTGTATCTGACGACACTATACTCGTTTTAAAGATAAAAAAACACTCGTTTTTATGGTGTAATTTAAAAAAAATAATGTCGTATGTAAAAGTTATGAACTTTTAAAAAAAGGGGGGAACTTGATAAAAAGTCAACCAAAGTGGCCAAGACTAAAATACTCTTTCAACAACTTTTTCTCCTACAATTTAATCTCAACCATTAAATATTTTCTACAATTTGATCTAATGACTCTAAATTTTTCTCACCATTCTTATAATTAAAATCCTTTTTACCTGAACCTTTTCCTATATATATATATAGAGGGAGGTTCAAATAAGAAGTTTTTCGCTAAAAAATCTAAGAAATGACAAAAACGCTAAGAAACGACATCAAACGAACTCCGATTGAGCTCATTCCAGCGGCGTTGGAACCATATCGTCGAACTCCACCATCTTAGCCTTTAGGGTTTACCTTTTAGGGTTTAGATTTTAGCGTTGTGTTTTAGGATTTTAGCGTTAGGGTTTAGCCTTAGGGTTTAGCTTTTAGGGTTTAGATTTTAGAGTTTAGGGTTTTTTAGGGGTAAGGGTTTAGGTTTTTGGAGGTGGGTGGGGGTGGGTTTAGGTTTTTGGTAGGGTGGGGGGGGTATGTTTTTGGGGAGTGGGGGTGGTGGTTTTAGGCTTTTCGGGGTAGGGTTGGAGGGGGGGTTTAGGTTTTTGAGGGTGCAGGTGGAGGGGGGGTTTTAGGGTTTTGGGGGTGCGGGTGGAGGGGGGTTTAGGTTTTTGGGTCCAGCTTAGGGTTCGATAAGACGGTCCAACGCCGCTGGAATATGCTCAATTAGAGTTCGTTTGGCCTACTTCTTAGCGTTTCTTAGCGTAAAACCACTTCTTAGTGGAACCTTCCTTTATATATATATATATATATCTATACTATATAATAAATAAAGGTTTTTGTATACCATGTGTCGCCACCATATTCAATCTTTTCCCGCCTCTCTCTCTTATTAAATGTTTAGGTTTTTGGAGGTGGGTGGGGGTGGGTTTAGGTTTTTGGTGGGGTGAGGGGGGGGTATGTTTTTGGGGAGTGGGGGTGGTGGTTTTAGGCTTTTCGGGGTAGGGTTGGAGGGGGGGTTTAGGTTTTTGGGGGTGCAGGTGGAGGGGGGGTTTTGGGGGTGCGGGTGGAGGGGGGTTTAGGTTTTTGGGTCCAGCTTAGGGTTCGATGAGACGGTCCAACGCCGCTGGAATGTGCTCAATTAGAGTTCGTTTGGCCTACTTCTTAGCGTTTCTTAGCGTAAAACCACTTCTTAGTGGAACCTTCCCTTATACATATATATATATCTATACTATATAATAAATAAAGGTTTTTGTATGCCATGTGTCGCCACCATATTCAATCTTTTCCCGCCTCTCTCTCTTATTAAATGCACCCATATCTTTTAATAAATTACTAATTATACTAATAAAACACATTTATTTTAAATTATCCTTTAGACTAAATTACAATTTTTGTCATTTATGTTTTACCAAATTATGGAATGGGTCCTTTAAAATTTTGACTTTCACTCATTGTCCTTTATTTGAAAAGCTCACTCGTTTTTTGTCCTTTTAAGTAACGGACGTTAAAATGTTCAGTTAAGTCACCTCATGTCACATGAGGGCATTTTAGTGTTTTTACCCATTTATTAAAAAAATTAAGAAAATATAAATCTCTCATCTCTCTATCATGAACTAAAAAGTTGTTTTCTCTCTCTCCCAATCATTCAATTGCAAATCATTCAAATCAAAAAACTTATTTCAATTCATAAATCAAAAGCCCAAATGTTCAAAATCCCTTTCTCTCCAACAGTTCATGTCTTTTCTCTGTCATACGTACACAAAAGCTTAACAAAGCTTTAAGAAAATGGTGGATGAAGAACCAAAATGATATTCTTCAAAACAATCTCAAAATGGAGAGAACGGGATGTGTTCATTCTGCCATGGGTTTAGATCTGTGGCAGCCATGGCCGGTTGAGATGAAGAAGCTATGTTAATGGATTTAGTTGTCGGTCACAATCTCCTCATCCTCCGTGTCTGCCGCACTAAAACCCCTCTCAGATTTATCTCCTTCGACTTCGATTTGATTCAAAGGGATTTAGGTGATTGAATCTATGAGCAATCGAATCGAATCTGTTCGAATCGTCTTAGGGACAACCCCACCTTCAATAGAAATATAGGTCTCCTCGTTGACGTTTGCACCACTAAAGTTGCAGTGAAGGTACTCGGTTTTAGATCGGCTTATCTTCAAACCTTTGTGCTCTGGAGAACAGTCTTAGAGCACAAAGGTTTGAAGATAAGCCGATCTAAAACCGAGTACCTTCACTGCAACTTTAGTGGTTCATACGTCGACGAGGAGACCCAGATTTCTATTGAAGGTGGGGTTGTCCCTAAGACACTGAAGTTCAAGTATCTAGGATCTGTCATCCAGAGTAACGGGGACATCGACAATGATGTAGTCCATCGGGTGCAGGCTGGTTGGTGTAAATGGAGAGCGGCCTCAGGTGTTTTGTGCGACAAGAGGTTCCCAATAGGGTTAAAGGGTAAATTTTATAGGGTAGCAGTTCGCCCAGCGATGCTATATGGAACCGATTGTTGGGCCATCAAGAAGACACAAGCTCGAAAAATGGATGTAGCTGAGATGAGGATGTTGAGGTGGATGTGTGGACACACAAGAAATGACCGAATAAGAAATGAAGTTGTTCGGAAGAGATTGGGAGTCACATGTATCTCAGATAAGATAAGAGAAGGAAGATTGAGATGGTTTGGACATGTCAAGAGGAGACAGAGCACAGATCCAGTGAGAACGGTGGAAACTCTCGTTGTAGAGGGGAAAAGGAGCAGGGGGAGACCGAAATTAACGTGGGATGAGAGGATTAGGATTGATTTGATAGATTTACACCTCCCAGAGGACATGATCAATGATAGGATTTCATGGAGACGTCGTATTAGGGTTTTAGGATGAGTGACCCGTTGTGTGGGAGAGTAGAGTTGTTTAGCAAAGATTTTGCGTATGTCTTGTTTCTTGTAGGTGTGTTGTGTTTCTTGTGACTAATATACTCTAGTCATACATTGCTAATTGTTAGATTACTGTTAGATTTATTTTACTTTATTACTCATTAATTTTATTTATATTTTTATCTTTTTCTTTCCCATGGAGCCGGGGGTCTAAACGGGAGCAGCCTCTCTATCCCTTGGGATAGGGGTAAGGTTTGCCCTCATCACACCCTCCCCAGACCCTACTAATAGCGTTAGCTATGTGTGGGATTATACTGGGTACGTTTGGTTTGGTTTGGTTTGTGGGTGAGTACTATTATGTGGTACAAAATTGATCTTGATCTTGTAATTTGTCTTGATTTTAGGGTTTCGAAATGATATATTGAACCCAAAAATCATGATTTGTTGAACAAAATTTGTTAAACCCAATTTCGGAGAACCTAAAATTTTGCGTTCCGGCAGAAAATATCGTTTATTGATTCGTGGTGGTGGTGCGTTCCGGAGGAAAAAAACAGTTTTGCGAGGTGGGTTTTTGTCGGTTAAGGGAAGTAGTGATAGAAATTCAACCTCCAAGTTTATGGTTGTCGCAAAATCAAGACAGCAAGATCAATTTCTTCGTCTCAACCGGCCATGGCTGCCACATATCAAAGCTTTGCAATTGAATGTTTGGGAAAGAGAGAAAACAACTTTTTAGTTCATGAGTGAGATGAGAAAGATTTATATTTTCTTAATTTTTTAATAAATAGGTAAAAAGACTAAAATGCCCTCATGTGCTGTGCACATGAGGTGACTTAACTGAACATTTTAACGTCCGTTATTGAAAAAGACAAAAAACGAGTGAACTTTTCAAATAAAGGACAATGAGTGAAAGTAAAAAATTTAAACGACCCATTCCATAATTTGGTAAAACATAAAGGACAAAAATTGTAATTTAGTCTATCCTTTATTATAAAAAAAAACTTTGAAATCTAATTATGTAATTTTTATTTTCAATCAAATAGTAAATGAAAGTCAAATTATATTAAATAGTAATTGACGTATTTCCGAAACCCAATTATATATTATTTTTTATATTTTTGAATTTTGTTTTATATCCTTAGTATATGTATAGTAATACATTTTTACACCTGTAAAAATACATAAATAAAATTTGAGAAATTTATGTATTGATATTTTTTACCCATGTGTATTACACGGGGTCTAAGCTAGTATATATATATATATATATATATATATATATATATATATATATATATATATATATATATATATATATATAAAAGATCAAATGTAAACCAACTCTAAATATGTAAACCAAAAAACAAAATCCTGACCATATATTTATTATATTTAATAGGATGTTTGACTTTTTGGGAATGAATTAAAATAAAATGAAAATAAATGTGTGGTCAGAATTTGGTTTTTTGGTTTACGAGTTTACAATACATATATACATATATATATATATAGGGGTATGTTCTTTTGAGAACCAACAATATGTTAAGAACCGTGAGAACCGCATTAACTCTTCCTCTATTTATAATATAAATTGACTAGAATTCATGTACATTTCAATATGTTTAAGGTTTGGTTTTAAAAGATCTCGAATTTATAGTCGTTTTTTAAATGCATATATGCACTCACACTATATGCACAAATAAATGCATATATGCATATTTTTATACTTTTCTTAAAAAAATTCAGGAGAGAGGAGATAAACTCAAACTAAGAGTGGGAAGCGATAAATAAAACATTGTTGTTGAATTTTACTTTTTTCACTAAAGTGATATGTACACGTTTTGTGCAGTTCTTTCGGTTCTCAACATATAGTTGGTTCTCAAAAGAACATGCCCCTATATATATATACGTATATATGTATATACATATATGTATATGTATATATAGGATCATGGTTAAACCCAATTTTATTGTGTAAACCAAAACCAATTTTAAGCCACTAATTTAATTTAACATATAATAATTAGTGGATGAGATTAATTTTTATTTTTTTATTTTAGAAATGAGTGGATAGGATCGTTTAAGGGGTATAAGAGTCATTGTGACTATCAATTTTTTAATTAGTTTTTTTAAAACTAATTCCTCCCTTTTTCTTTAGACTTTAACAACTTTTTTATACATTGTTATTTTTTTAAAAAAAATATACCATAAAAACGAGTATTTTTTTATTTCTAATTCGGTTATAGTCTCAAAGTTTTTTTTAATATTTTTTAAACTTTTTTTATTACATATATGTAACAAACACTTACATATATGTAATATAAATATAAATGTAAGTCTTCAAACTTTCCCTCCATTTTTTCAAAAACTCTCATCTTTTTTAGAACACAAATAGCTTTGTATACAATATCATTTTTATAAAAAAATCTACAACATAAAATATAGCCTTTTATTATCTTTAATCCGAGTATAGTTTTGCTATATAGTTATTTTTATTGTTGTATAGGTAATTTGAACATAAATGATATTGTTCATCCAAAAACCATGAATCACGAGATCAATTGTTGTTCTATTTATATATTTTATCCAACTTTTTTTACACGTAATATGAACATACATGATATTGTTCATCCAAAAACCCTGAACCACGAGATCAATTATCGTTGTATTTATATTTTTGATCTAGCTTCTTTTTTTTACAGATTGGCTATTTAAATTTAATATTCATTCTACGTAATAACATTCATATGTAAAATTTATATGGGAACTTGTAATAGCAAGTTATATTTTGTTCCATTACATATATGTAATATGATATTATATATGTAATGTGATACTACATATATGTAACAATAAGATATTACATATATGTAATATGATATTACATATGTGTAATATTATATTACACATATGTAATTTTTTTATTTTATATAATATGAACAATTACATATATGTTTTAAAAATTTAACATATTTGTTTAATTTTTTTTAAAAGAAAACTAATTAGAAAACTAAAAATATCTAGTTAGAAAATCTTCAAATTTTTTTAAAGAAAAGTATTTAGAAAACTATAAATTAAAAAATTAATTTGTTAAAAAAAATAACATTATATAAAAAACTTATTAAAATTAAAATAAATGGGGTGAAGTTAGTTTAAAGAATACTAATTAGATTAACACAATTATTAGTTTTTTTAACGAAAATAAATTAATTTGGTTTTTGAATAAAAAAGTGATGAGTTTTTTGAATGAACAAATTCATGTGTTTTGTTTTTTTTATGAATATGTTAGATTAACATATTTATATCTAGGTTTTGGATAAAATGTTATTAATTTTATATAAAGGGAGAAACTTTTTTAAAAAATGGGATAAACTTGAAAGAACAATATTTATGTTTATATTTACATGTATGTAACTGTTCGTTACATACATGTAATAACTGACGTTCAAAATTTTTTTTTTACAAAAAAATGTTGTAATGTAATAAAAATGAGGGGGGATATTTTCAAAAAAAAAAAATAGGGAAACTTGAGAAGGTGGAATGGTGGGGTATGTAATTACCATATGTAATTGTTTATATTTCTATATATGCAATTTGTACATATTATATAGTATGACAAAAACACTGTATAAAAAGTTATTAGTATTCTAAAAAATAGGGGCAATATTTTAAAAAAATGTGGAATATTGAACAATTAAATTATGTTTATATTACATATATGTAACTGTTCCTTACGTGTATGTAGCAACAAACGTTAAAAAAAATTAAAGATAAAAAGACGCTCTATTTAATGATGTAATTTTTATAAAAAAATAACATTGTATAAAAAAGTTATTAATATTTGAAAGAGAAGGGAGAAACTTAATTAGGTGGAATATTTAAATATTAAAAAATGGTGGGAATACTACATTTACCAAAATACCCTTATAATAATAAAAAAATGATTATGAGGTGTCTTTTTCTTATTGGGTTAATTGGTTTACACATGAAAGTGTGGTTTACAAATGATCTCTACCCTATATATATATATAGACACATATAAGGTTTGGTTCATGAGAAAACTCATTTTAATAAGAGAACCAAAAAACTCCTAATATACACACACATAGGGTTGGGTTCATGAGAAAACTCATTTTAATGAGAGAACCAAAAAACTCCTCATTAATGACACTTTTGTAATTATTCTATCATTATATATTCTCAAAACCTAACTGTCCCATACCCCCCACCCCCACACCCGAGCTAAACCCAAAAACTTAATCATTAATATGCTACAATTATGGGATAAATCTTATCTTTGTTATTGAATATCGATGCTTTAAAAAGGTAGTTAAATACATTATTCTAGAAACATTTATAGAAGTGAAGGCAGTTCTAAAAGATAAAATGGTGTCGTCTGAATCATGTTATAATTGAACTAGCATTTAAATTTTATTCTGACAGGTGGTGGGAAAAATGGATTGCTTTCGTGACTCATAACAAGAAAAATAGTACAAACGAGGGATCATCTACAGATCATCAAGATCTAAACAGTTCAAATACTCCAAAAAGGCCATCAAGCGTTGATAATTCTGATTTAATTAATGAATTAGCATCTGATAATTCAACCATGGGTCTTGAGCTCCATGATACAATACAAGAGCACACTGATTACATATTGGTTCCAGAAGTAACTTGGAATCAATTATGTGCATGGTTACTATTCTCTTCCATTCTCATTTATTTACAAATTGTAGATAGTTCTTATAACAAAAGGAGAAAACTATTTTATCATGTGATTTAATAATCATTAATGAAGTTATGTATAATAAAAGCGTTATAAACTATATTTGGTGAAATAATAGAAGCAACTATTCATAGGTATGGAGGTGGGCCTAAATTGGCACGAAAAGTGATAAGTTGTGGCGAATCACAGACAGAATTGACTGTGGAAGTTTACCCTCTACGCCTTCATCTACATCTGATGCCTAAAGCGGACCAGTGTACCATAAGAATAAGCAAAAAGGTACAACTGTTGCTCGTTATATGATAATTAGTTAGAGGTGTCAAATATGTCTTCTATTGAATGGGTGGATTTGGGTGGTGTTCAATGGGCCTAGTGGGTTGAATAAATATTCTTTAGCTAAAAGGGGAATGGATAGAATTGGTTGAAAGTCATCCAAAGTCTATTTTTAACAACGACCTAAATCATTTTATTGATGATTTAGATTAATATTGTAGGATGTAATCATGATTAACACATTAATTGCTTATATAAAAAAATGGGACATTTTTTGGGTCAACCGAACCCAACTTGGCCCGTTTGCACCAACACTCAAATCTGACCTGTTTCAACTTTCAACACAAACTTGTTTTAATCTGGTACCTCTTCAAATAGTTATGTATTTAATCAACATTTTAACATTTGAATTATTGTGAGCAGGAAACAATTGGAGGCCTACGCAAAAAGGCTTGCGAGATATTTCAGCTTAATTCGGAACAAGTAAATAAATTATTTATACTACTCATTTTGGATAAGCTTTTCTTGCCAAATGTGTCTCTAATTGTGTATTTGTTTTAATTCTTTCCCCCTGCTGTGCCAGGTAAGCATTTGGGACTACTTCAGCCACCGAAAACATGCTTTGATGAATGACCTGGATAAGACACTTGATGATGCCAACATACAAATGGATCAGGATGTGAGTTAAATAAATTGTTTTTATTGTATTTAAGAATCATGTCATAAACATTTTACGCATTTCATTATATTTCTGAAAGTTCAGACCTTGGTTTAAAAAAGCGCGAGGAGAGGCGAGGCGGTCCCAAAATCCGAGGCGCCACGCCTCAGGCACGAGGTGAGGGCTTCACGTATGCGAGGCGCTAAAACTAAAAAAATAATAAAAAATGTATTATGCATGACACACTTCACTTCTTAATCATAAAAACACAAAACATACTTTAATACTTAGAAGTTAAAAGCTTAGAACATAATTAAACGTTCATAATTTGCTCACAGCCTCTCAGGATAAGCCCAAATATGGTTACAGGCCTGATTTAGGGTTATTTAAATTGGTCACAGCCTCACAAGTTAAGCTCAACTACAGATTTAGGCCCAAATTGGTTTAAATGATGGGCCAAGCCCAACTGATTTAAAGCTAAAAAACGAGAAAATACATGAAGCGGTGCCTCGCCTCGCCTCGCGCTTCAAGCCTGAGGCGGCGCCTCGGAGCGCTTCATGTATCTCGGGCGCCTCACCCATTTGAGGCGTTTTGCCCAGCGCCTCGCGCTTAAGGCAGCGCCTCACAACGCTTTTTTAAACCAAGGTTCAGACTCATGTTATCAGAATCATAAGGTTCTAAAATTTGTTGCTAAAATCATAAGATATGACCTATTTTCATGTTTCCTTCTTTAGCTTTTGGTCAATCATCCATATGCCATCATAGGGGGTGTTTGGGTAAGCTTATTTTAAGAGCTTATGGGCTTATTGAAAATTTCAAAAAGCCGATAAGCTTAAGGAATTCTTTAACCCCATAATCTTAAGTTGTTAAGCTGATAAAGTGTTAAAAGTAAACCCGTAAGCTGTTGAAGTAAGCTTATCCAAACAACTCCTTGGCTATCCAGATTAACCAGTGAATCACATTTGTTTTAAGTTTTAACTAAATTTCTTGAATTCTTACGTTTTAGTTTCCGTTAGTTTTATCTTTTATTTCTAATGACTTTTATAAATTATTAACTATACATCTTACGTGGTTTTATTTTTGTTTTGCTTACATTATTTGAACCATAGGACTATTCCTTAGTTTCATGAATTTAAAAAATATCCTTGCTAGAGGTGGCAATATCGACCCATTTACTTATGAATGGGTCAATTTTGGTTTTGTTTGATCTCTAACAGGTCAAGCATGTCAAATAAAAAAAGTAGCTTAAAAAGGAAACATGTCAAATGGGTCAACAGTCGCACAAAGTTTGTTTTAGTGCATTAAAACCTTGGTTTAAAAAAGCGCGAGGCGAGGCGAAGCGTTTTGGTCCCAAAATCCGAGGCGCCACCCTCAAGCGCGAGGTGAGGGCTTCACGTATGCGAGGCACTAAACTAAAAAAAATAATAAAAAATTTAGTAACATTCTTAAAACCTCCCACTAAATGTTGTTTCAGTCTAAAAACTCCTTCTTTGAGTAATTTCCCGCAAAACTCGCAAGAAATATTTGTCCTATTGTTTGGATCTTGAGTTCCATATTTTCTAGACGGATCAGTTGATGTGGATCTCAAGTTAGCAGACTGGCTTGAACCAGAAACCATTATGCTATAATAAAACAACTTAAAAAACTGATTTAAGCAAAGAGGAACTGCAATTGGAACTCAAATTCATAACAAAACATTGAAAAGAAAACCCAAAATACATGAAGCGGCGCCTCGCGATCCGAACCTGAGGCGGTGCCTCGGGGCGCTTCATGTATCTCCAGCGCCTCACCGAGGCGAGGCGTTTTGCCTAGCGCCTCGCAGCGCTTTTTTAAACCAAGATTAAAATCTCCTAAATCATTTCATTCAAAGCGTTGATTATTATTGAAACATTTTAATATTGGTAAGCATCTTTGACACACTAATTATATATAAAAAATGTTGGCACATCAACCCTCTCACTTTGACTCTAAACCCTTTATGACCCGTTACAGATCTTGGTGGAAGTCAGTGATGATGGTGGTGGTACAAGTGATCTTCAAGAGAATGGGTTTACTAAAAGCCACACGTCAGCACTTGTAGAACCCTCCAAAACAAACTACTCTATTGCAGGCGGTTTCTCTGCAAGCAAGGGTGTGTTGAGGAACAATAATTCAGAGTCATCACAGTTTCAGAGCTCGGCTTCTGCAATTAAAGAACCAGAAGATCATAAGATACCCGTGTCTGTAGGTGTCAGTACACGTGGCTCTTCTGGTGGTCTAACTGGATTGCTGAATTTTGGAAACACGTGCTTTATGAACAGTGCTATACAATGTCTTGTTCATACACCAGAGTTTGCCAGATATTTCCGTGCAGATTATCAACACGAGATTAACTGGCAGAACCCTCTCGGGTTGGTGGTAAGTAGAGTTGGAAATTAGTTACAACCGATTTATGTGAAAACGAGTCAATTCAGTTTGTATTTAATCGGGTCAAACATGATTGATTTTGCATCATTTTGGAAACATGATATGTAGGGTGAGCTAGCTATAGCATTTGGTGACTTACTTAGGAAGTTGTGGGCCCCAGGACGGAGTCCATTCGCTCCTAAGCATTTTAAATCAAAGCTTGCTCGTTTTGCACCACAATTTAGTGGATACAATCAGCATGATTCTCAGGTTTGTTGTGTTGCACCCCTGTTTGAAAGTTCATGAAATAACTGGCTGTGTTATATATGTAATGAAAGATATGGTTTTTAGGAGCTTTTGGCATTTTTACTTGATGGGCTTCATGAAGATCTGAACCGTGTGAAACACAAGCCTTACATCAAGTCAAGAGATGCTGATGGTCGACCTGATGAAGAAGTTGCTGACGAGTACTGGGCCAATCACATTGCTCGTAATGATTCAATAATTGTTGATGTTTGTCAAGTAAGTTGTTTGCTAACTGTCAATTAGGGACTTGATAATTTATTTTATTTTTATTATTATTCTAATTGTTTGTGCAAGTAACAGGGGCAATATAAATCAACTTTAGTTTGTCCTGTATGTGAGAAGATTTCGGTTACATTTGACCCGTTCATGTATCTATCATTGCCACTTCAATCAACTACAACTCGTATAATGACGGTGACAGTTTTTAGTTGTGATGGAAATGGGGTTCCTGCTACTTGCACAGTAACTGTGCCGAAACAGGGACGTTGCAGGGACTTGATTCAAGCACTTAGCAGTGCTTGTGGTTTAAAGCAAAATGAAAAGGTTTTTCTAGCCGAGGTGAACTCCTTAACCTTAGTTAATCATTGGTTTTTGATTTTGGAGACGAGGTCATGATTAGATTAAGGTGTGCTGTTTACAGATACGAAACCACTTAATTCACCGGTTTCTAGAAGATCCTCTTATGTCATTATCTTCCATAAAAGATGATGACCGTCTTAGTGCTTACAAGATCCCCAAATCCATGAAAAACACTAAATTTCTCCAGTTAATTCACCGTCGTCAAGAGCTGTAAGTACACCATCCCGAATTGGATAAACATATCATCAAATATATCACAACGTGATTTAGTATGTGAGATATGAATATAAAATTAAATACTTTTTGAGTTTTTGTCCAAAAAATTAAATTATTTATAAATGACTAGTATGTGAAACATGTTTGTAAAATTTATATTTTCTTGTAGTAATCTAATTTCTTATTATTTTTTTTATTTGTCTATTTAAGAGAAACTGGTAATGCCCGGGGCACTACAGGATGGAAAGCTTATGGAACCCCACTTGTTTTTCCGGTTTGTTGTGATGCAACCATTACAAGAGGTGATATACAGTTGATTGTCCACACAATGCTCTCACCCATGCTAAAATCCGCGCCCGGAAATTCTGGTTTTACTGATACCGACACATCATCAGTAGCATCGGACCTCAAGAATGTGAGTTTTGAAGCAGATTCGACTTGTAAAGAGAATAACAGTCCCAATAGATCACTACTAAAACTTCCTTTGAAGTTGGTTGATGCAAACAATGCGTGTATTGATCTTTCGGTTGGAGAAGAGAGAACTGTAAGATTGCCCTCATCTTCATTGTCGGTACTGCTTTTTATTGATTGGTCTCCAAAGCTTTTACAAAAATATGAGACGCATTATCTAGAAAAATTGCCAGAAGTTTTCAAATATGGGCCTGCAAAAAAAGCCCGGGCTGAACCTTTGTCTTTGTATACATGCTTAGAAGCTTTCTTACGTGAGGAGCCATTGGTACCTGAAGACATGTGGTAAGTTTTTTTCCCTTTCCAAACGATATTTCTTACTTGAGGAGCCATCGGGTTGAAACAGGTCAGTTTTTAGTCCGGGCTGTGCTTAGTTGACCTGCAATAACTTCTCTTAAATCACTAACGTGTTGTTAGTAGTGATTAGAGAAACAATATATATCTTAACTTCAGGATGAAAACAATGGAGGATGTTGTATGAATTGACTCTGGTCAACTTTCAATCTGTTTGGCTCATTATCCTTTTTGTTAATCTTAAATGGGTCAAAATTGCCGCCTCTATGTCTTATTAATCCGGCTATCTAATGGTTTCTTTTTGGCCCGTTATTGGTGAAGGTTCTGCCCTCAATGCAAAGAGAGAAGACAGGCAAGTAAAAAGTTAGATCTTTGGAGGCTTCCGGAAGTACTCGTGATCCATTTAAAAAGATTCTCTTATAGCAGATCCGTGAAGCATAAGCTTGAAACATTTGTCAACTTCCCTGTTCATGATTTTGACTTGACAAATTACATTGCAAATAAAAACAACTCAAGTCGGCAAGTATACGACCTTTATGCCTTAACCAATCACTATGGCAGCATGGGGAGTGGCCACTATACCGCCTATATTAAGGTCACCTCATAAACTTGCAAATTTCTATGAGTGTCAATCGTGTCGGTTCGGCAGGTTGAATCGTCGAACCTGAACACGAATCGTATATTTATTCGTGTAATAGACATCAACCCTAACCCAAACACACTTAAAATTGTGTAACCTGAACACGGCCCGTTTAACCCATTTATCTAAACTAGTCAAGTGGGTTGACCGGTTGTAAAGGGGTTGGAGGGTTGTAAATAATGGGTTAAACAGGTTAGCGGATCAACCTGTTGAATTAACGGGTTAAGCAGGTCGACCCACACATGACCCGATTATTAAACGGGTTAGATTTGATAACCCAAAACCTGATTATTTCCGTGTCGTGTAAGGAATTTCCACCCCTATAAATTCCATCATGCTTAATACTACTGATACACACATTGCTTTCCTTCTCTCTGATCAGTAATATCCGTCACATGCAGCTTATTGATGAAAACCGGTGGTACAACTTTGACGACAATCATATATCGCCTATGAATGAAGATGAAGTGAAGTCAAATGCTGCTTATGTGCTATTTTACAGGAGGGTAAGAAGCGAGTCATCATCCTCTCCCAAGTGACCTGGGTACATTCATATACATTGATAACAATAACAAAATATGTGCAAATGCCTGAATGAAATTATATAGTCCCAACATTTGGTCTGTTTATCCTGTGGGGGGTTCTGAGTATACAAGACTTGTTTCTTTAATTGGTTTTTTTCTGTGGTGAAAGTTACAAATGAGGTCATAGATGATGCATACATATCATCATACAGACAAACATGTTATGTTTAGGTTTTGAGTACCCCTTTTGACAGTTTTAGCCATTTCTTAACCAACGGCATTTTAGTTAAACAGTTTTTGCTACTCTAAGAAATAACTAATCGTTTCAGCTCTTGTGGTTCTGTATGTTCACTTGAGCTTTAGCATCTTAGCTAAGCTTAAACCCGAATTGATTGCTTGATGAGTCCTTATGATCTAGGCTCAAACTTGAGTTCGAGATCACTTCATAAGACCTGAAAAGCTCAATAAGAACAAGAATTTAGGTTGAGCCCTTGTACTCTCGAGCTTGAGTCGTCATACGTTTCAATCTTGTTGAATTAAAGCTTGACTAGAATGATTCGAGTTTGAGCCCGAGCTCGATGAGAACATGACTCGTTTGTAGCTCTAGTTATTTTATTAACCCTTATTCATATGCTCTATTAGGGTTGGGGCAAAATCTTATTTTATTCCTTTTTGGATTTCATTATTTTACATGTTAATTAGATCGTTATATATTGTTACCCAGTAAGAATATACCGATTTCTCCTTTTCATAATAAGAATTGTCATTTTATCACATTATTGAATATTAATGGCATTATATTGTAACATGAATCTGGTTAAAAGATTATGGAGTATTTTTTCTACTTTTTTTTTCACTACAATAGTTGAGATTAAAGATCATGAAGTTAATATGTATAGTAAAGATATTTAAAATGTTTCCCTTGTGTTTTTCAAATTTCAGGAGTATAAAAAATCTTTTTACCCTGTGGATGGGGGTAGGGTGCTAAACAGGTTGTGTTTGCGGGTGAACCCTGAATATCATGTCAAATATATGAGCTTGAATGTGAAACAAATATTTGCAAGCTGACATGAACACACCCACTGAGTCGTATTTTTTATTTTATTTTATCATTTTTATATATTAGTATTTTAAAAGTATAACAAAAAAATAAAAAATTGCATGCAAAACAATTTCATTACTAAACCTTACTTTCCATTGTTGGTGGACTAATGAAAAATAAAGCACCACCCAAAGAATTAATACATATAAACAAGGCAATGCCCAAAGAATCTATACTATATAATAAATATAAATCTCTTATGTCACGTGTCGTCTTCATATTTTTTCTTATCATTTTTTTCCCGTCTCTCTTATTAATTGCACCTCTGTTTTTTAGTAATGATTTATTTTTAAAAAAGTATTAATTATACTAATAAAATACATTTATTTTAAATTATCTCTTATTTTAAGAAACTCTAAAATTTAATTATGTAATTTTTTTAACCAAATAGTTAATGTAAGTCAAATTATATTAAATAGAAATTAATGTATTTTCGAAACACAATTATATATTAATTTTTATATGTTTTTTAAACTTTTTAAAAAAAATCATTAGTATATATAATATATTTTTCTTCTTATGAAATGTATATAAAGATTTTAAAATTTTATTCGTCCCGTATAATACACGGATTTTTAAAGATATAAATTTTGTATTATTAAGTATATAACATTATATTTTATATACCCGTATAATACACAAGATTATAACCTAGTTAATATATATAAAAAATAAGAGATGAAGTTACTCTCGTCCTACCCGATTTACATAAAATAAGAGATGAAGAGGGGGATTTATACATCTTTTCACCGACTTATGAGTTGTCACATTTTAACAATTAGTATTTTCTTTTTATTAATACGATTACAATAAAACGGCAAGTATTTTGTACCGGTTTTATTAGACTTTCCTTACACAACATGCCATGGGTTCGAAACCCATGTCTAATAAACATTTTTCTTTGTTTTTTTAATTTCTTTTGATTATTATTTTTTAATTATTACGCGTAATGTGAGAGACATAATACATTTTTATATCTATGGTTGTATCTTCAAACCAATCCGCCTCAAATTCGTACGTTGCTTTTATGTACTTGATTGCGTTATTGTTAACGTCAAAACATTATTTTTCTTTTATTTTTTCTTTTGTTTTTTTTCACGTTTTAGTTTAGAGTTAAACAAGTAGCTATAACCTTATATGTTTTTTATGTACCTAACTAGGTTAAAATCTCGTGTATTAAACGGTTTGATAACATATAATATTATATACTTAATAATAAAAATTTTGTATTTTAAAAAACTGTGTTTTACACGGTTTGAATACATTAATTTCTATTTAATATAATTTGACTTACATCACTATTTAGTTAAAAAAACATAATTACATTTCAAAGTTTCTTAAAATGATGGATTTAGAGAGGCGAGAAAAAATGGTGAGAAAAGATTTGGACGCGACACGTGGCATAATTTATTTTTATTTATTATATAATATAGACTATGTTTCTTTTTTAACAGCCTCAACAGTTTAAGATCCACTTCACGCCACGGATAACGAGAATTCAAATTAAGCTACATTTTGACATAGCCGCAACGCGCGACAAGTTAAATTACTAGTTACACTTAAATACAAATGTCGGTGGCAATGTGCCACCGACCAACACCCCCCTCTACTCTATTATAATGTCAAAACTAGCCCCAAGATTTTATAAATTATCACTTTGACCACCTCAAGTTTCTAAAGTTTTGAATTTAAATATAATATGATTTTTCCTCAATAAATTTCGTTCATCATTTTTAAAAATATATATAATAATTTGTGGCTGTGTTTAGTTCTTTCTCTTGGCGTCCCGATATAAATTCTGTTAAAAATGGAGTTGTATTCAAATAGAGTATTTTTTAGGCATTGTGTGTTATATCAACTAACAGTAACGTGTTGGTACCATGAATAATGAGACCGACACTGACTGAACAACATCAGTACCGTTATATAATTTTTTATCTATGTTTCGATCTCCACAACCGAGTCACCGTAACTTTATACGTTTCTTTTATATACATAACGACGTTTATTTTCGTGCTTAGCCACATTTATATTACTGCATCAATCGTTTAAGGTTCGCCTCCCGCCGTGAAGCGCGGGCACAAGCTTCTCGTTACATTTAATTTACAAACTTCTATGTTACTTTATCTTTTAACTTTCAAAATTTAGCATAAAATACCTAACAAGTTTAATTTGTGTCATGAAGCATTTTTTAAAATGAATTTTAAAATAAACGGGTCAACCAGCAAACCCATTATGTTGATTTGAACACAACCCATTTAGTTAAACGTGTTTGCAAGTTTGACCCAAAATGAATTTTGTGTTAGGACTTTTGTATTGTGTCAGATATACACACCCCTAGTACGAGTTAGTGGTGTGCACGGGTCTGAATTGTCCCAAAACCATAAAATTTTAACCAAACTTTTGTGGTAACTGCATAATGATAACCGATTGGTTTTGGTTAACCGGTTTTACATGCGGGTTCAATTCGGTTAGGTTGGTTAAACGTGAAGTACATATGAGCCAAAGGGTAAAAAAATCAATTTAACATAAGGAACAAACTTTTTGTTTAAATCATTTAACCAAAGGGCAAAAAATCTAAAACAAAAGGGTTGTTTGTGATACCGCTTCACCAATCTTTGATAGATAAAAAAGATCTAGTATTCAAACTTCCGTGTTTCCAGCTACAATCATAGCTTCAGTAGAAACAGGATCATAAGGCCAGAACTAAAAGTCTGTCAGTAAATTAACTAGAAAAGTGCGTGCCTTTTAGCTCAAGAATTCTGCTTTGCACTTACATTAAGTGTCATTTCACTTTTTGCATGACACCGCATGTCTTTTATTTAGATATACTATATATACAGAGACTTGTTACAAGTCAACTCGCAACCTCTTTGTGAAGGGTCTCGGTTAGTGCAATCCCGATAGAGCATGTTTTATCTACAGTTCATCAACCTTTATGTTTAAGTTTTCTGTTATTAACAAGAAACACTAATTATACTAATATATGAGATGTTCCCTACTAAGGACATAAACTTAAGTTGATCAAGTGTATCATATGCAGAACCTATCAATATATCCAACAAAGATCCTAGTCATTTCAATTTAGTATCTTACATGTGTTGTTCTAATCCCAAGAAACGATGAATTCATATCACTTCCCATTTATTTGCAGAGGACCGAGTTAAATAGAAACACAATCTTTTTGGATTTTTCTTGTTTATGAACTATAAGCAGACTCAAAGAAACTACAAGCAGACTCTTTTTATATTTTCTTTTATTTATAAGCAGAATAAAAAAAACTATAAGCATACTCTTTTTTGTAATTTTCTTATATCTTCCCATAAATTTGTGCATAAATTAAATAAAATAAAACAAATGTACAACTTTAAAAAATAAAGAAAAATATTTTTGTGACCTGCTTAGTCTTTAAAACTAATCATTTTCAGGGATTCTATAAGCACATTGAATCAAGATGTATAAAATTCTTTTGTGAAGATATCTGTCACACCATGCCAAGGCGGAACCACGAGGAGTAAAGTTCATGGTTTCCAAACCATATGATTATTGCAAACACATACATGCAACTCGATACATAAAGTAAGTTTAAGGTTTTATAGCCCAAAATATTAGTTTGAACTACAAAATAAGTAAGATTTTGCAAATATGACCCAAGCATTATGGGTTATACACGAAAAATCTTCAAAAGTAGTATCCATTGCGTATGCATGAACCCTACGTAGTATTACCCTTGATGCTGCGTTTAGTAAACATACTTAAAGTGTGTCAACACAAGGTTGGTGAGTTCACAGGTTTGAATCAAGCAAGATTTGTAATCCAATTGTACGAAAACAATTTCAAGTGTATATGATAAACAAAACACGTAATGTTTGACCCATTTATAAATTAGCAAGGAATAAAAAAATAATATGTTCGTACATGAGGGATAACCAAACCCAAACACTTGTTCTTGCCCCCTGCTCGTACCAAACGAGCCCTTGTGTAGACACTATGCGGCCATTCGATCATGTGGATCGTCGGTTAGCGTGACTAACCATGACCGGGGTGTGTCAGGCTAACCTATAGCTAATGGTCATAAATTACGTTAATGTAGGGGACTTTACGAGCGCTACGTGTGCCAGCTCATGTAAACATAAATATCGGGTATTATTTTCTCGTTATCATATAAAATAGTTGCAAGTATGTTTTTCCCTAAAGTATACAAAACAGTAAAAAGGGGCTGTGAAACTCACATTGTGAGTTATCCGTGCGAGATTGCTAGCAAAAGTCGAAAGTATGTAGGACCGTCCTAACTGTGACTTAAATCGCGACGGTTATCATATGACCTTGTGATTTAATATTAATGTACAAGCCGGTCATGTATAAAGTCCATCCAACATGTTAGACTAAAGTATGTACGTGTCATGTTTAAAAAATGTGACTCGACGAACCGTTGGTGATTTGACTTTGAGTTTCATGTAAAAATATTTATTCACAAGTTGTTATATATATATATCGTGTTAGGGTTTTGATAGGCATTTCTATTAAAGCGTGTTATCAAGGTAACCTTAGTTTGTAGGAATTTCTAGAATTTTAGATCGTTCGTGCGTTGTACTTTTAATTCATCAAACGAACTCTTTTAGTCACGAAATTTAATACCAAGACACCTACATGTATTAGGGTTACAGGGATGTATGAATCACCAATTTATGACATGTTTAAGTATTTTTAAAAGTTCATTTGGACAGGAGAGGTCAACAATGTTCTTTTCTGGAGTACCTAGGAAATTTCTTTTTAGTTGATTGACTTAAGCCCATTTTCATGACCCGAGACCCTATGACTTTGTTTTATTCTTAAACTACTGACTTTAGAAAGTATAATCAACTTATTTGGACTTGTTATGACCTTCGAAAGTGACATGAAAATGACAACCTTGATACCTTTTCTCGTGGGACCATTTTGGGGTATCAAAACTCAACGAAATTTTGTGAAACCACTTGGGTTGGATTACTGACTCTTTGTACTTGATTTTAGACCTTGGACCCGTCCATTTTGGTTAGTTCTAGGTTGATATATGAGCCTCCAAAGTCGGCCTAATGAATCTGCCAGGTCACTGTTTTGGTTTCATAACACTCAATGTCAACAACTACTTCAATTTTGTATTTGTTTTGACTCTTGTTTACCAAATAGTTGATGTTTTAGTTAGATATGACATATTATAAAGCCCTTTTGTCCAGATTTGACTATTTCATCCACTTGATCCTTGAGTTTTAAGTCCAAGTTTCAACTTATGTCCAAAATTCCAATTTAGAGTTTTCTTGTGTTATAGATCTTGATTTTTTTTCCATTGTTATGAGTTAGATCCATTCCTTTAAGCTCATTTACTTGTTATATTCGTAAGTTTACATATTTTTGTCTCTAATACTTTTCTCATAAGTTTAAAATGTTCATACACTTGTTTTTATGACACAAAATATAATATCTTCACATATACGCTATAAAATCACCAACAAGCCATATTTTTGACCAACTTTGATATAAAAACACGTATGTACTAAGATTTTAGTTCCTTTTTAAGATATTTAACATGTTCATAGGGTATGACCATGTGTTTTTAATGAATCATTGTTTTAGCTATTTTTAAGCATAATCTTTTGGATGATGACTTGTACATGACTTTTGCATGTATTTTCTTGGAAAGAACGAAGAAGTAAGGAGTATGGAAGGGTTTTTCACCTTTAGAAAGCAAGAAGAAGGAAAAAGAAGGTAGTTCCAAGCTTGAATCCTTGTAAAAACACCTTAAAAGTACTTGGATCTCCTTGATTTCTTGGATGGAGTCTTGAATCTTCAAGTTTGAGTGTGTGTATTTTGGTCATGAGAAATGAGTGGGAGAGAGTGTGTGATGGATTGAAGAAGATGGATGTGAAGACTTTCAAGTCTTGAGTGTGTAAGTGGTGAATGAAGGGTATGTGAGGTTTATAAAAGAAAGGGTAGTTTGAATTTTGGGGTGTGGATGAGTCCGATGTAACGAACCAAAATCCGAATTTCGTTTTCAAATAAATAAATATTATGGTGAAAATAAAATTTTAGAAATAAGTTGAAACAAGTGGGTTTGAAGTTAGTAATGGGGTTATACTAGTTTTGGAATGAAATGGATGAATTGAAAGTTGAGGGGCTAAAGGTGTTATATTGCAAATCTGCCATTTTGACTAAAAGAAGTCAAAATTCAGCTTTTGCTCATTGTGTTGGGTCGTTCATTTCAAGAGAGGAAAAAGGAGAAAACGGAATTGGAGCTAAATCTTGAATTTGAACTTGAATTTGTGAAGGTTTTGGATCACACAACACCTTCCCAACATCAAGTAAGTGTAATCTTCCATTGATTTCACCTTTAAATGTGTTAGTTGGTGGGTTTTGTAGAAATACGGAAATTATGAATGCATGTGGTTAATTGGTGTTAGATTGTTGATAATCTAGCTAAACTAAAGGAAAATAATGGTGATTAACATCCTAGAACCCTTTAATTATAACTATGAGAAGTTAGGGTTCATATGGAGAAATTTGGGGGTGTTTGGATTATGATGATAGGATGGTTGAATTAGTGATAATTAAGTGTTTATATGGTGTTAGACACTTGATTTAACACCAAATTAATCTAATGATAATTATTGAATGAAAAATTAGTGTCAAGGAATTGTAAAGGAAACTCAAGTAGGTGAGTTTGGATTGAAAGAGGGTGTTTGGTTATGAGAATAACCCAAACGGGTCAGTTTGGGTTGGAAATGGGAATTGGGTTGTAAACCTAATTATAATGTGATTTTGATGTATGATTAGATTACTAAACTAGGTGAATGTGTTTAGGTAATCAAATTGCAAAACTTGAAGGGGAGCGGGATCGTCTAACCCGAAAGGTAAGTGCCTTTGCACTTACTTAGTAATGATGATAAAGGGTGATACATGTGTTATGTATGCATACTATGTTGTTGAAATGAAAGTGTATGAATGTGTATGATCTAGTATGTGTAAATGAATTAATGTAATTATAGTTGTAAAACTATAATGGATATGGGTAAATGAATGAATGTAATTATAGTTGTAAAACTATATTGGATATGTGTAAAGGAATGAATGTAATTGTTGTTGTAAGACTATAATGGATACGTGTAAATGAGGTTATGGTTTAAATACCATAATGGAAATGAGGTTATGATCTAAGTATCATAATGGAAATGAGGTTATGGTTTAAATACCATAATGGAAATGAGGTTATGGTCTAAGTACCATAATGGAAATGGGATATGAGGTTATGATCCCAGTATCATAATGGAAATGAGGTTATGGCCTACGTGCCATAATGGAAATGGAAAATGTGTTAATTATGTTTGACAAAAGAAAAGAATGAATCTTGCTAGGTGAAATGCAAGTTATTTGTAGCCAAATGACAATTTGGGTGTAAACGGGTCAAATAGGTGAATGGGTGAAAACAAGTTGTAATGAATTGTTGATATGTTTATCTTCTTTACTAACGGTTGATACATGTGGTGTTATGTAGTAAAAGCTCCGATGTAGTCCGAGTTAAGTCCAATTGGCGAAAGGAGGATTCTCGTATGCGTTTTGGGGTTTAAAGGAAAATCCTTAAAGGTTGTGTAAATTGGTACATGAATTATGTTTTGGTGTTTATAAATGATGTTCAAATGTTTTGAAATCAATACCCAAGTTTTGGGAAAAATTTTGGTGTATTGAAGGATTGAAAATGTTGAAAATTTGGCTAAGTGTTGAAAGTGGGAGAAAAAGCTAACTTTCTGTTTACTAGGTATTTTCGCGGTACGCGAAAAAGGGAAGAAGGTTCTTCGCGCCACGCAAAGAACCAGGAATCGGGCCTGGATATTTTGAGCCTCTTCGCGGTACGCGAATATGGCTGTCTGGTTTTTCCTGACACGCGAAGGGTTTAAAAAAATATTTTTATTTAGATAATAGCTTCCGCGCGTTTAAATGTTTTTATTAAATGGTTTTCCAATTAAGGGTGTTACAACTTGATTTCAGGGCAATGGTTTCAGGGATTTGGTGAGGGTGGCACCAAACTCAAACCAAATGCTCTTGATATGGGGAAATGATACGAGAATCCATGAAGGAGTTGACTAAGACTCGGAGCTTTCGAAAGTGAAAGGTTAGTAATGATTTGATAATGTGGTTATATATATATATATATGTATGATTGAATGACAATATGTTATGTGTGTCGAAACTTGTTTTGTGAACTGTTATATGGAGATGATAATTACAATTGGGCATAGAGTATTATTAAACATGTTTGGCCAGTATGATTAATAAGACGAAATGTGCAAGGGACTTATTGATAACCATATAACAATGGACATTTGTGAGGATTAGGTGAAGGTGATTATATATGTATATATGTATATAAGTAGGTATATATATACTTAATACATATAGAAGTGAATGTGTGACGGATACCTAGGGTATTGAAAGAGTAAGGGTATTAAGGTGTTTTGTTCTATTTCTCAGTTTAGAGATGACAGACAAAGTGAACAATGAACCATTGGATTCAAGAATCCAAGAAATGATAAAGGAAGAAGTGGCCAAGGCCTTTGAGCAAGCCACATCCTTTCTAATGGAAGAAATGAGAGGGGCTATTAAGCTTAGTCTCAAGGAAGTATTGAAGGAAAAGGAGAGGGAACCACAAGGTTGTACCCTAAAGGAATTCATGGTGATTAAGCCCAAAGAGTATGATGGGCAAGTGGACCCGATCCTTAACCACAGGTGGGTGGTGGATATGGAATCAAATTTTGAAACAACTAAGTGTAAGCCCGAGGATAGGGTTATGTTTAGTGTGCCTCTATTGACTGGAAGGGCGAAAGAGTGGCTATTGAATCTCCGAAAGGAGAGGGGTGAGTTGGGTGTGACCTCCATGACTTGGGTGGAATTCAAGACGACCTTTCTGAAATATCATTGCCCTCAGGCCGCAGTGGATAGGATGACTGAGGAGTTCCTCCTCATGAGGCAAAAGAATGAGTCAATAGATGAATTGGCTGGGGCCTTCTTCGATCACGCCAAGTTCTGTCTGGACGTGGTGTCGACCGAAAATGAGAAGATTGGCAGATTCTATGCTATGCTGACTATGGAAATCAGAGATAGCATATCCCCATCCTCTTTTACCACACTTGTAGATTTGATAAACAAGTGTCGGGAAAGGGAGGTGGAGTTGAGGAGGAAAGAAGCTAGAGGGGAAAAGAGGAAAAGAGAAATTGTGGATCATGTAGTGAAGAAGATAAAGGGCGGGAGCCCTAGTAAGAAGCCTTTTAGCAACCCGGGGGTATAAAGTTTGTGGAAAAGAGCATTTTGGGGAATGTAGGAAGGGGACTTTGAATTGCTATAAATGTGGGAAGCCGGGGCACATGGCTAGTCAATGTACAAGCCAAATTCACTTGTGCTATAACTTTTACAGCCCGTGCACAATAGGGAGGATTGTCCTGATTTGAAGCAAGGTGGAAGCGAGAAGAAGGTAGATATACCGAGGCCAAAAGGTAGAGCTTTCCACATCTCAGCTGAAGAGGCTAAGACGAACTCGGAGGTGGTGTCAGGTACATTCAAGATTAACTCTTTACTTGCACTAGTTCGTTTTGATTCGGGGGCTAGTCGTTCATTTGTGTCCTTGAAATTTGTTAAGCATTCTTCGTTTCTAAGTAGAAAGTTAGATGAACCCTTAGAAATAGAGGCGGCAAATGATAAGAGTTTCCTAGTTTTCGATATTTATAGGAATTGCAAGTTAAGGGCGGGGGGTGAAACGTTCATTAGCTCCAGTGGTAAATCAGTTTTAGGATGTGTTTCCAGATGAGTTACCGGGGGTTCCACCAGAGAGGGAAGTAGAGTTTGGGATAGACTTGATACCGGGTGCTAAGCCGGTAGCCAAAGCACCTTATAGGTTGGCACCGCCGGAAAAGAAAGAGTTAATGGAGCAATTGCAAGAACTTCTTGATAAATGTTTCATACGCCCAAGCGTTTCGCCTTGGGGTGCACCCGTTCTTTTCGTTAAAAAGAAGGACGGAAGCATGAGGATGTGTATGGATTATCGAGAGTTGAATAAGTTGATCGTGAAGAACCGGTACCCGTTACCTCATATTGACGACCTCTTTGATCAATTTCAAGGGCGTCATGGTTCTCTAAGATTGATTTAAGATCCGGGTACCATCAATTGAAAGTGAAATAAGATGATGTTCATAAGACAGCTTTTCGCACTCGATACTGTCACTATGAGTTTATGGTTATGCCTTTCGCTTTGACCAACGCGCCCGCGGTTTTCATGGATCTTATGAACCGGGTGTGTAGACCGTTCCTCGATCATTCAGTTATTGTGTTTATAGATGATCTTCTCATCTATTCATGGAGTGAAAGTGATCATGCCTTTCATCTTCGTGAAATTCTTGAAGTGTTGCAAAGGGAGAAGCTTTATGCTAAATTTTCAAAGTGCGCATTTTGGTTGCGCGAAATCCAGTTCTTGGGACATGTGATTAATGAGAAAGGGATTACAGTCGACCCATCCAAGATAGTGGCGGTAAAAGATTGATCCTCGCCGAAGACGCCTTCGGAGATTAGGAGTTTCTTGGGATTGGCGGGTTATTATCGGAGGTTTATTGAGAACTTCTTTCGGATTGCCTTGCCGATGACAAAGTTAACGTGTAAGGAGACTAAATTTGTTTGGGGTTCCGAGCAAGAATCTACCTTTCAACTCTTGAAAGAAAAGTTTACTAAGGCGACTGTTTTATCTTTGCCGGACGGGACTGAATACTTTGTGGTGTATTCGGATGCCTCGCATTCGGGGTTGGGTTGTGTTTTGATGCAAAGGGGGAAAGTAATTGCCTATGCGTCAAGGCAATTGAAGACTCACGAGGTGAATTACCCTACCAATGATTTAGAGCTTGCGGCCGTGGTTTTCGCGCTCAAAATTTGGAGGCATAATTTGTATGGGGCAAAATGTACTATCTACACGGATCACAAAAGTCTCAAGTACTTCTTTGACCAAAATGTACTATCTACACGGATTATGATTGTGAGATACTTTATCATCCGAGTAAAGCGAATGTAGTGGCTGATGAGCTTAGTCAGAAGACGAGTCATACATACCTATCAAGGTGAAGTCATTTAGGATGACAATTTCATCATCCCTTATTGATGAAATCCGGGAGGCCCAAGTGTTAGCACTTGGTGGTGATTTGAAGAAGGAAAGGATGGTTGCTTATGTTGATAAGCTTGAGGAAAATAGCTCGGGTTTAAAGACATACTTTGATAGAATTTGGATTCCAAGGTTGTCAAGTGTTTTGACAACTATTTTAGACGAGGCGCATAAATCCAAATATTCTATCCATCCGGGGGCCACAAAGATGTTTTATGACTTGAGGTGTCATTTTTGGTGGCCGGGTATATGAGGTGTGATATTGTTAAGTATGTGGAAAGATGTCTCACATGCTTAAGGGTAAAGGCGGAGCACCAAAAGCCGTATGGAAAGCTTTAACCGCTTGAAATACCGCTTTGGAAATGGGAGAACATAACATTGGATTTGATCACTAAACTACCCAAGACTCGAAAGGGTTATGATGCGATATGGGTAGTAGTGGATCGCTTGACAAAGAGTGCACATGTCCTTCCTATAAAGGAAATGTATTCACCGGATAGGTTGGCGGAACTGTATGTGAAGTGTAGGTTCCTCGGGTGTGTCGGATCGTCACATGCAAGTGGGTCTACTAGTCGGACCGGGTGCGGAATACTCGTGACTAGATGGAGAGTCTTACAACACAAAGTAAACCGACAAGAAGATTACTTTAAACTTTCATCTATTATAAACACTTGATGGTTACAGAGGGAAATACTGAGATTACAAGTTCTGCGTATTTGCTACTGTGAATGCGTCTAAGATTGCGTACTTATCTACTGTCAACCATTCCTATTTATACATGACCTGATGCCTGCGCACTTAGCAAGTGCGCAGGGCAATTTGCTCATGCGTACTTAGCAAGTATGCAAAGGTATTCTTGCGTACTTACTAAGTACACAGGAACTATCTCCTGCGCACATACAAGTGCGCAAAACACTTGGAGAAATCTGCAACAATCAATATGTAAAAGTAAATACAACTAGATAACTAATACATACAGACACTTACAAACAAAGACAAATACATACATGAAAGTACTAAACTAAGACTCAATCTATCCAGAGTGTTTCTCACAGGAAAGTGCTTCAACAAACTCCCCCTTGACAACAGCTCTGGATCATCTTCGATCTTTAGTCTTCAGTCTTCGATCTTCAGTCTTCAGTCTTCACAGCTGTAACATTCCTAGTTTTACGATCCCATTTTAGTTTATACAAACACTTCATTAAATCCGGTATTTGTTCAAACACATTAGGTCACATAAATTAAAATTTTTTCCTTTTTACTAAAATTTCTATCTAAACTTCATGTTACCTATTAATTTTCTATAACACACTTTGTGTACACACACACACACACACACATATATATATAATATTGTGGCATTATAATTATTTTTCTTAAAACTATGAAAATAATTACACATTTGGAATTATAAATTTAAACCACATGTTGGTTTAGTTTTAGACAATATACATATATATATATATCTACATACACACACACATATATATATATATATATATTTAACACTTTTAAATAAACCATTTTAAAAGGGTATAAAATAATTAGTTTTATAAAGTTTTATACAATATATATATATATATATATATACATAATTTCTATTTTAATAAACCTAACTTGGACCCCAAATTGATTCAAATGAACCCTTGGACTAGACTTGACCCCATGAAATTCAAACTTGACCCACATTCTGTCAGGTTTGACTTTAAAAGTCAAACCGACGAAAATCCATAAAATCCAAACTATGAAATCGATGAATCGGGTTGTTATGGACTTCCATTACGCACGAAATCATGAATCGGCCTTACCCTGGCCCAAGTAGCTAGCCCAAGTAGCAGCCCAATTCCATCTATCCCGTGGTTGAATTCAAATTTTAAACCCATTTGACTTTGTGGAGTCAAAGCCAAATCAATCCGATCCAATTCGATTAATAAAACGCGTTTCAATCCGGGAAATCACGCTTAAGCTGATCGTGCATGTATCTGAACCTATTACACGACCAAATTCATTTGATTACAACTGGATTAACGCGTAATCGTGACCAAGACCGACACCCGTAACCTTTGCAATTGAATCAAGCATTAAAGGCTAAATCAATCAAATTAAATCCTCACGAACCTTCGCACGACCTTATATAATCTCGCTCAAACCTCAATTGAGTCTCATTCCATCTCTGTTTGCCGATTGAGCACCAACAACTCCACCACTGAACGTCTAGTCGTCGGCCCTCTGTACTCAACCGATTCAGGTATGGTTTATGCCATTTGGTTCGTTTTCATGTAAGGGTCGAAAGCCCTCTGCCAATTCATAAGACAGAAGGCTTCAAACTCGAATTCGTGTAAAATTTGCGGGCTGTTCATATGGGTTCTAATTAGGAATTCCTGAAACGAGTTATTAAACGTTTTTATTAAATTTACATCTCTATCTACCAGCAAAACCATCTGGTCTGACCGGTTAAGGCATTGCACCGTCGGACCAGAGGGCGTGGGTTCGAAACCCACACAGACCGGTCTTTTTGCGCGTGTCACAAGGCCAAAACCTGGCCCGCTACTTTGAACACGTTACATGCAAATCAAACCTGGTATTTAACAGGAATTAGCCCCTGGTTCAGCGGTAAACACTGATGCCCTGCACAGAAGCCACCCGGGTTCGAACCGGGTGGTCTGTTTCTTTTTTTAAAGTCAGTTTTAATAACCCAAACTTTTTATAAAAAATATTTTTATAAACTAGACCCTATTTAGACCGGAATACAATAAAATTTTGAGATTTTTAACATAAAATATCAATTTTTACAAATTTAGTTGTTTAAAAATCTCACTTTTAATTATTTAAAAATATACTTTTAAATAATTAATCAAAATAATTAATTTTCTAATTCATAAATATATTCACAAGATATGTTATAAAATATGTATTTTTGTAAATCATTTATTTATCCCATATATACATATATACATTTAAACAAAACCCCTTTCTAAATATATATATATATATATACATATTATATTCTTTATTTATTTTATAATAAATAAAAGTATTATTATTACAATGCATCTAGGGTTTTCTTTAACCCATATTAGTACGATTTTAACACTTTGTCATAAATAAATAAAGCGATGGATTTATTCAATATTTTGTAAAAAAAAAGACCATATTACTTTTAGCAATAATCATTATTTTAATTAAAAAAAAATAAAAAAATAGTTTTATTTATTTAAAACCCTAAAGACACTTAATATTTTCATATAACATTTTGAACATCCAACGTTTACACCAAACTTTCGATAACTTATTCTTTCACATAAAATAACACAAACTTTATATATAAGTTCTCACATAACAAGACCCGATGAACATTATACCTATCCTTAGACTTGTGCACGTTATTAATCTAAGATCATGCTTTTCACACTAGGTTAACTTATGATTTGGTAATCAATTGTGCTTCATACTTGCTCGTGTTATCCACACAAGATACATACAAGTGAGTTTACATTGCCCCTTTTCATTTTGTACTTTTGGGGTGAAACATGATTTACTTTTGAAACTTTTTGCATAGACTTAAATACAATTCAATAATATGATATTATGTGTTATGTGCTTTAGGCTTGAATGCTATGAGTTAAGACTACATATACATGACATTAGTATAATCATTAACTCCGTACAAGCCAACGGTTAACATTGATAGATCTATTGTGTTTGACAAACCCACCCGATAAGGGTGTTTGTTACCGACTTTACATAAAGGTAACCTGCGTGTTATGCCTCAGTCACAAGGTTTGATTGTACACACTCAGTTTAACTATAGATTCTCCATAATTGCCTTATACACGTATATCGCACGAATTGTATAAAACACTTTAAGCTTGGTTGTGTGTTAAAACCTATGTATGCTCACCAACTTTTTAGTTGACCTTGTTTTTCATCATGTTTCAGGTACTAATGCTTGAGAATAAGTACAAGTTGTTTCACTTAGGACCGAGGACCTAGAATCTAATTTAAAGAAACTATTTATGTATTTCTATTTTCCTTGTATTGTTGGATTCATGATTATTTATGATATGAAGTTGGTTGTTTAAATATTTAAACTTTAGCAAACCTTGAGCTTTTGAACAGTCTACATTTCTCGCGCCGACGTATTCCACCGTCGGTTGGGGTGTGACAGATTGGTATCAGAGCCTTGGTTATAGGGAATTAGGTTATTAGACATTTTTGACCTAGACTATAACCTTAGGACACCCATTTATGCCATGCTCTATGATTCTATGATATGCTACATGCTATGTGCTACATGTTTAATATATTATGTGTTAATGACTTATTAGGTTCTGTATAAATAATAAGTTAAGAACAATAATACCTATACCCTTACCCTAAACCTCCAACCTTCCTCCATGTCATCATCATTATGGCATATGGAACGTCATATTCAAAGACATAAGTTTATTAACTTTCTTTTTACACCTCGTTAGGGTTTTAAACTTTATTAACAAGTAGAGGACACGTGCAATCTGGAAGGGTGACACGTGCAATCTGGAAGGGTGACACCTGTATCCTGGGTTTTCTGTCTAGGAAAGCATTTCATATAAACCCCAATCAACCGAGGGATCCGTATGCTTTCCTGGGAATTCCCGGGATGAGTGTTTACTTATAGGCTAAAGCATGTCTCCTTGAAAATTATATGAGTTTAATTAACCTTAATGTGTCATAGTATTCAAGTGATTATGTCACTATTCGAGTATAATCCAAACTATGATTAACTTCTTTATTATCTCATCCTCTTTAAATCCAATCAACTTTCATAAATTCTTACACCTCTCACTGTTTTGTTTAAATCTATAGCATGCCTCCCCGTCGTGACAACGAGACCAACAATGACCTTGCTGCTCTTCTCACTCAACTTGTGAACCAACTCACCCAGGCTAATGGGGGCTCTAGTGGTAGTGCTAACGGTGGTGGTGGTGGTGCCAACCCACTCCCATGTACTTTCAAGCACTTTAACTCGTGCAACCCTACTAAGTTTTATGGCACTGAAGGAGCCACGGGTCTTTTGCAATGATTCGAGAGTATTGAAAGCACCTTCTCAACAGCGATTGTCCCGACAACCTCCGGGTCCGCTATGCCACCAGCGTCTTCCAAAAACGAGCGCTCACTTGGTGGAATGGTGAAAAGAGGAATATGGGCATAGATGTGGCAATGGCCTTGCCATGGGATGAGGTCAAACGGCTCATGACCGAGGAGGTCTGTCCTCGCAATGAAATGAAGAGGTTAGAGGCTGAATTTTGGGATCTTGCCCAAGATAGTGGTGAAAGTTTTGCCTACACCACCCGTTTCCATGAGCTAAGTCTTCTAGTACCTCATATGGTCACACTTTTGGCTCGGAGTATTGAAAAATACATCGGTGGTCTACCGATGAAGATTCAAGACACTATTTTAGGGAGAAACCCTGCTACCCTTGAAGATGCCATCCGCCTATCCGCCACATTAACCGATAACCATGTAAAGGCGGGTACGTTAACAAGGAAGGGTGCCAAGAAAGTCCTAGACACGGCAACACCTTCTAGCCCTCCAAAGGGATCAAACTCGAGCCTTTCTCCAACAACAAGAAACGAAAGGCTAGGAACTTTGCTGTTGTTACCCCAGCTGCCCCAGTCATTCAGGTTACTCCTATGACTCAGAATTCAACCAAGAAGCATTATGTGGGCAGCAGCCCTTTGTGCAGCACGTGTAATTACCATCACTTCCCAAATCTACCGTGTCAGATATGTGCCAGCTGTGGAAGATATGGGCATTTAGCCAACACCTGCAGAGTTAAACCACCCGGCAATACAACCAACCAGGGAAACAAAGGGGTTCCAACTATCACTAATGGGAATGCTTGCTTTGAATGTGGTAACCCAAACCACTTCCGAAACCGATGCCCAAAACTTACCAACTCTAATCAAGGTGGAGCTAGAGGGCGTGCTTTCAACATAAATGCTAATGAAGCCCAGACCAATAATGATGTTCCATACTATTTGATACCGGTGCCGATAAGAGTTTTGTTTCACTTAATTTTAAACCTTTGCTTGCTAAAACACGAACTAAGTTAGAGAAAATGTTTACCGTTGAAGTAGCGGATGGAAACCCCATCATCATTGACTCCATTATCCGCGATTGTTTCATCGAACTTAATGAATATTCCTTTCCTGTTAACCTCATACCTATGCAATTGGGAAGCTTTGACATCATCATAGGCATGGATTGGCTATGTAGTCATCATGCCAAAGTTGTTTGTTTCGAGAAGTGAATCCGAATTCCTCTCCCCTCGGGTGATACATTAAAAGTCTTTGGTGAGAAACCATGTAGTGGGCTTAAGCTCATGTCGTGCACTATGGCCCGAAAGTACTTACGGAAGAAGTATTTAGCCTTTTTAGCCCATATATTTCAAAAGAAGGACCAACATAAGAGTATTCAAGACATGCCCATCATTTGTGACTTTCCCGAAGTATTTCCTGAAGATCTATCCGGTCTTCCACCCGTTCGTCAAGTAGAGTTTCGTATCGACCTTGTACCTAGAGCTAATCCTGTGGCTAAAGCTCCATACCATCTAGCACCTTCTGAAATGCAAGAACTTGCAAGTCAGCTTCAAGAACTTTCCGATAAAGGTTTCATTCGTCCCAGTCATTCACCATGGGGTGCACCCATCCTATTCGTGAAGAAGAAAGATGGCTCATTCCGGATGTGTACCGCGAACTCAACAACCTTACCATCAAGAACCGTTATCCTTTGCCTAGGATTGATGATCTCTTTGATCAACTCCAAGGTTCCACCTACTTCTCGAAGATTGATCTTCGATCCGGATATCACCAACTTCGTGTGCAAGAGGAGGATATTCCAAAGACTGCCTTTCGTATAAGATACGGTCACTACGAATTTATGGTTATGCCTTTTGGGCTAACCAATGCCCCCGCGGTTTTCATGGATCACATGAATCGCGTATGCAAACCATACCTAGATAAATTCGTGATCATTTTCATTGACGACATCTTGATCTACTCCCAAGACCAAATCAGATCATGAACAACACCTTAAGTTGCTTTTAGACCTTTTAAGAAAAGAACAACTATATGCTAAGTTCTCCAAGTGTGAATTTTGGTTAAAGGAATTTCAATTTTTGGGTCATATTATCAACGAAAAGGGAATTCATGTTGATCCCGCAAAGATCGAAGCCGTTAAGAATTGGAGTACCCCTAAGACCCCTACCGAAGTTCGCTCATTTCTTGGTCTTGCTGGTTATTACCGTCGTTTCATCTCAAACTTTTCCAACATTGCGGTGCCTCTCACGGCCTTGACCCACAAAGGTAAACACTATGAGTGGGGATCGAAGCAAGAGGAAGCCTTCCAACTCCTCAAGAAAAAATTGTGCAATGCTCCTATTCTCACTCTTCCTGATGGCAACGATGATCTGATTGTCTACTGTGATGCATCAAACCAAGGTCTCGGTTGTGTTCTCATGCAACGGGGCAAGGTGATCGCTTATACATCAAGACAACTTAAAATTCACGAAAAGAATTATACGACGCACGATCTTGAGTTGGGTGCGGTCATCTTCGCATTAAAGATTTGGAGGCATTATCTCTATGGCACAAAATGTGTGGTGTTCACTGACCACCAAAGTCTCCAACACATCTTCAATCAAAAAGAACTCAACATGAGGCAACGACGTTGGGTCGAGCTCCTTAACGAATTCGACCGTGAGATTCGGTACCATCCCGGTAAAGCAAATGTTGTGGCCGATGCCTTGAGTCGTAAGGACCACGTTATGCTTCATTGTGTTAGGATTCAAACCGATATTCAAAATCACATCTTAGAAGCTCAACACGTCTAACGAAATTTCATGGTGTTGAACTCCTAGTAGAACCAAACCTAATGGCCTCCTCTATTACTTGAATCGTATCTGGGTCCCCGATCGTGATGACCTTCGCGCAGTCCTTATGAACGAGGCACACAAAACTCGTTACTCCGTCCATCCCGGGGCGGATAAAATGTACAAGGGTCTTCACCAACAATACTGGTGGCCCGGAATGAAGAGAGACATTGAACTTTATGTTGCAAAATGCCTAACTTGTTCCAAAGTCAAAGCTGAACATCAACGCCCTTCTGGTTTGCTTGAACAACTGGAAATTCCAGTGTGGAAATGGGAAAATCTAGCCATGGATTTCATTACCAAACTCCCTCGTACTTGTAGAGGTTATGATAGCATTTGGGTGATCATTGACTGTCTCATTAAATCTGCTCACTTTCTACCCATCCGAGAAGACTATCGGGTAGAGAAATTAGCCCGAATCTACATTGATGAAATTGTGAGTCATCACGGGGTCCCACTTAACATAATCTCTGATAGGGATGCTCGTTTCACCTCCCGCTTTTGGCAATCTCTCCAAACTTCTCTTGGTATACGCTTGGATTTAAGCACGTCTTACCATCCCCAAACTGATGGTCAGACCGAGCGGACAATCCAGACTCTCGAGGACATGCTTAGAGCTTGTGTAATTAATTTTGGTGGCAATTGGGATTCACATCTATCCCTCATTGAGTTCTCCTACAACAATAGCTACCACACAAGCATCAACATGGCTCCATTTGAAGCTCTCTATGGTCGAAAGTGTCGCTTTCCTATCTGTTGGAACGAGATTGACGAAGCACAAATCACCGGTCCTGAATTAATCCAAGAAACTTCCAACAAGATCCTTCAGATTCGTAACAACATTCAAGTGGCAAGGAGTCGGCAAAAGAGTTTTGCCGACAAAAGACGTAAACCCTTGGAATTTCAGGTCGGTGATCTTGTACTTCTAAAGGTATCTCCTTGGAAGGGGGTGATCCATTTCGGGAAGAAGGGTAAACTAGCACCTCGCTATGTGGGTCCGTTCAAGATCCTCGAAAGGATCGGGAAAGTGGCTTACAAACTCGAATTACCTCCATCACTTGCTAATGTACATCCTACTTTTCACGTGTCCAACCTAAAGAAATGTCTTGCTGATGAGAACCTCCATATACCTCTTTACGACGTGCACATTGACGAAACGATGCACTTCGTCGAGAGACCGGTAGAGATCATGGATCGTGAGGTCCAGCAACTCAAGCGGAGTCATATTCCTATTGTCAAAGTTCGTTGGGATTCTAAGCGCGGTCCTGATTTCACTTGGGAACGTGAGGATCAAATGAAGCTTAAGTATCCACACCTCTTTTCTGATTCAGTAGCCTCAATTAGCTAAATTTCGGGACGAAATTCCCTTAACACGGGGAGACTGTAACATTCCTAGTTTTACGATCCCATTTTAGTTTATACAAACACTTCATTAAATCCGGTATTTGTTCAAACACATTATGTCACATAAATTAATTTTTTTTCCTTTTTACTAAAATTTCTATCTAAACTTCATGTTACCTATTAATTTTCTATAACACACTTTATGTACACACACACACACACACACACATATATATATATATATATAATATTACGGCATTATAATTATTTTTCTTAAAACTATGAAAATAATTACACATTTGGAATTATAAATTTAAACACATGTTGGTTTAGTTTTAGACAATATATATATATATATATATATATAAATATATATATATACATATATATATATATATATATATATATATATATATCTATTCAACACTTTTAAATAAACCATTTTAAAAGGGTATAAAATAATTAGTTTTATACAAAATATATATATATGTATACATAATTTCTATTTTAATAAACCTAACTTGGACCCTAAATTGATTCAAATGAACCCTTGGACATGAAATCAAACTTGACCCACATTCTGTCAGGTTTGACTTTAAAAGTCAAACCGACGAAAATCCATAAAATCCAAACTATGAAATCGATGAATCGGGTTGTTATGGACTTCCATTACGCACGAAATCATGAATCGGCCTTACCCTGGCCCAAGTAGCAGCCCAATTCCATCTATCCCGTGGTTGAATTCAAATTTTAAACCCATTTGACTTTGTGGAGTCAAAGCCAAATCAATCCGATCCAATTCGATTAATAAAACGCGTTTCAATCTGGGAAATCACGCTTAAGCTGATCGTGCATGTATCTGAACCTATTACACGACCAAATTCATTTGATTACAACTGGATTAACGTGTAATCGTGACCAAGACCGACACCCGTAACCTTTGCAATCGAATCAAGTATTAAAGGCCAAATCAATCAAACTAAATCCTTACGAACCTTCGCACGACCTTATATAATCTCGCTCAAACCTCAATTGAGTCTCATTCCATCTCTGTTTGCCGATTGAGCAATAACAACTCCGCCACTGAACGACTAGTCGTCGGCCCACTGTACTCAACCGATTCAGGTATGGTTTATGCCATTAGGTTCGTTTTCATGTAAGGGTCGAAAGCTCTCTGCCAATTCATAAGACAGGTATGGTCTGACCGGTTAAGGCATTGCACCGTCGGACCAGAGGGCGTGGGTTCGAAACCCACACAGACCGGTCTTTTTACGCGTGTCACAAGGCCAAAACCTGGCCCGCTACTTTGAACACGTTACATGCAAATCAAACCTGGTATTTAACAGGAATTAGCCCCTGGTTCAGCGGTAAACACTGATGCCCTGCACAGAAGCCACCCGGGTTCGAACCGGGTGGTCTGTTTCTTTTTTTAAAGTCAGTTTTAATAACCCAAACTTTTTATAAAAATTATTTTTATAAACTATACCCTATTTAGACCAGAATACAATAAAATTTTGATATTTTTAACATAAAATATCAATTTTTACAAATTTAGTTTTTTAAAAATCTCACTTTTAATTATTTAAAAATATACTTTTAAATAATTAATCAAAATAATTAATTTTCTAATTCATAAATATATTCACAAGATATGTTATAAAATATGTATTTTTGTAAATCATTTATTTATCCCATATATACCTATATACATTTGAACAAAACCCCTTTCTAAATATATATATATATATATATATATACATATTATATTCTTTATTTATTTTATAATAAATAAAAGTATTATTATTACAATTCATCTAGGGTTTTCTTTAACCCATATTAGTACGATTTTAACACTTTGTCATAAATAAATAAAGCGATGGATTTATTCAATATTTTGTAAAAAAAGACCATATTACTTTTAGCAATAATCATTATTTTAATTAAATAAATAAAAAAGAGTTTTATTTATTTAAAACTCTAAAGACACATAATATTTTCATATAACATTTTGAACTTCCAACGTTTACACCAAACTTTCGATAACTTATTCTTTCACGTAAAATAACACAAACTTTATATATAAGTTCTCACATAACAAGACCCGATGAACATTATACATATCCTTAGACCTGTGCACGTTATTAATCTAAGATCATGCTTTTCACACTAGGTTAACTTGTGATTTGCTAATCACTTGTGCTTCATACTTGCTCGTGTTATCCACACAAGATACATACAAGTGAGTTTACATAGCCCCCTTTTCATTTTGTACTTTTGGGGTGAAACATGATTTACTTTTTGAAACTTTTTGCATAGACTTAAATACAATTCAATAATATGATATTATGTGTTATGTGCTTTATGCTTGAATGCTATGAGTTAAGACTACATATACATGAAATTAGTACAATCATTAACTCTGTACAAGCCAACGGTTAACATTGATAGATCTATTGTGTCTGACAAACCCACCCGGTTAGGGTGTTTGTTACCGACTTTGCCTCAGTCACAAGGTTTGATTGTACACACTCAGTTTAACTATAGATTCTCCATAATTGCCTTATACACGTATATCGTATGAATTGTATAAAACACTTTAAGCTTGGTTGTGTGTTAAAATCTATGTATGCTCACCAAATTTTTAGTTGACCTTGTTTTTCATCATGTTTCAGGTACTAATGCTTGAGAATAAGTACAAGTTGTTTCACTTAGGATCGAGGACCTAGAATCTAATTTAAAGAAACTATTTATGTATTTCTATTTTCCTTGTATTGTTGGATTCATGATTATTTATGATATGAAGTTGGTTGTTTAAATATTTAAACTTTAGCAAACCTTGAGCTTTTGAATAGTCTACATTTCCCGCCCCGACGTATTCCGCCATCTGTTGGGGTGTGACAACAGCTATGCATCTTTAGCTTCTATCTTCTTCTTATAGTCAAGGCAGAACTTGATCACCTTGTCATATTTAGAAGCAAGGAATTTCGTCCATTCGTCCGTATGCATGCAATACCTATCTGCTAGTGCCTCCAAATCTTTCACAGAGAAGTTAAGGAAGCAGACTTCATCAAATACTCTGATTAGTTCCCTCGGCACTAAGCATCCACTTTCTGAACTCACCTTACCAATCACCACAGCCTCGCCCGTCTTTGGATCTACGTACCAGTACCACATGTCACCGAGGATATCCTGAGATAACTTGCTCAGGGGAATCTTGGTTTCACATAGCAATGGCTTGTACCAATTTCTTTAAGAATTTCTTAGTCACAGGATGTCTTGCTGTCTTATCCTTGACTCTCTTGGGCACTTGAGGCTTAAACACTTCGAACTTCCCAGATCTTGCTTCCCGCTATAGAACCACCCACAAACCCATCGCCACTGCGTGATTAGAATGACCCAGCAGCTCTTGGTTTGCTAGGTTCACAAGGTCGTATTTGGGTAAGGAGTTGAACGCTTCACTGGTTGGTTTCAAGTATTGAACCACCCAGATCTTTTGATTGCGAACAACTGCTTATCCTCCTCGAACCTTACAGCCAAGATCATCCCTGTTGCCCCTTGTTTGTCTATGATAGACGTCTTCTGCCAAACAGGAGCTGGACCCTTAGATGAAGTAGAAGGCATATATTTTTCTTTTGGTGCCTCCGGATCCGTAGGTGTAGGGTCAACTGGGGAGGCTTGTAGATGCATAATATGTCCCTAATCCCTTGTAATATGTATTTCATGTATGTTTAATGTAATTATTTGATGTATTAATGAAATTACATGTTTATCCTTAATGTGTACTCATATATAACGACTGTGTATTAAACGATCTGATAAATATCGATAACGTTGATCAATCGTGCTATTGAAAGGCCCATTAACACGAATGGATCATGAGAATGATCCATTCGCGTGAATAGATCATGAGAATGATTCATTCGCTAGAATAAGTCATGAGAATGATTCATTCGTACGAATGAACCATTCTAATGATTCATTCTTACGAATGAACCGTTCTGCTGATTCATTCGCACGAATGAGTCCATTCACATGGCTCATTCGTACGAATGGCCTCAGCACTATATATAGAACTTTCACTTCATGAGCACATATACAACACATATACATATAGAAGAGACTAACAAGAGCAGAACCAGACTAAGCAACAGAACACACAAACTCTTTGCACCTGTATTGTCGAATCTCCGTCCGTTGGGAGTTTCCAGGTCTTGTATCCAACTTCTCTACACCAAAGGGTCGATAGAAACCTTCGTTTCGACATCTAATCCGCTCGTTTCTTACGACCTGATCCGTGTCATAGATTGGATTGCCAATCAAATCGGATTCCGCACGATTTGGTTCGGTTAATGTGTTGAATCATTGGATCAAGGTAGATCCCGATCCAACAAAGTGGTATCAGAGCCATTGTGCTCTAGATTCAACATAGAAAATCTAATCTTGCTTTTTCTAGCTACTTGAATGTTATAAAGATCACTTGATCGTTGTTTAGCCACGTTCAAAACTTGTGATTATTGCTTCTGAGTGATCTGATCGTTTCAGTTTCCAGATCTGATAATAGGCTCAATCATTGGTGCTTTTTGGTGCAAAAAAGTCAAACAACCCTCTGTCGTACGAATGGCTACTATGATGAACTTCATTCGCACGAATGGCTCCTACCATTCGCACGAATAGATCAAGTCTCCCGCTCATTTGTTCAAACTTCCAATCGCACGAATAGAAAATTCCATTCGCACGAATAGAAAATTCCATTTGCACGAATAGAAAATTCCATTCGCATGAATAGAAAATTCCATTCGCACGAATAGACCCATTCGCATAAATCTCTTCTGAATTTTTTCTTGTGTCGAAAAACTTCGTTTTTTACCATGTCGGACTTAGCCTTTGTTGCCAGTCAGAACAGTAAAATCCAAAACTTGTTATTAATCGATAATGAAGCTGGAAATGCTAACAAGGCTCCAAAACTCATGACAATGGACGAATATCATCACTGGAAAAACAGGTTTGAGATACACATTAATGGAGTTGATACAAACTTACGGATGATGATAGAGAATGGATATCAAAAAATGTTGAGTGAGGATGGAACTCCTGTTTTGGCTTCCTTTTTAAGCGAACAACAAAGAAAAGATTATGACTTAGAAAAGAAGGCATATGCTATCTTATCTCAGGCCATATCAAGAGAAATATTTCATCAATTCAGGCAGTTTACATCTTCAAAATCTCTGTGGGTTGCCTTAGAACAACGTCATGAAGGAAATGCTTCGTTGAAAGCTATCAATGCTAAGGCCATTAAGAAGGAATTTGATAATTTCATGTATATTGGGAATGAGTCCTTAGATGATCTATTTGAGAGATTCTATCACTTGATGAGTGAATTGCATGCCCATGAGATCAAAACAACGAAAGAAGAAAAGGTTCAATGCATGGCAGATACGCTACCACCAAAATGGGATTCATTCTTGATGGTTCTCAAACAGAACAATACTCTTGAAACCATTGATATCAATGAATTTCTTCAGAAATTGAGAGAACAAGAGGTGATGAATAAGTGGAAGTTAAAGAGAGGCGTACAAGCTCAGGATCCTTCATTGTACTATTCGACATCAACTCAACAAAATGCTCCTTTGCAGACTGCGTTTGTATCAAACATGTCAAATGTTTCAGCCAGCCAGTCTTCAACAGCTCATGCTTCAGTTTCATCAAGCTTGGTTCCACAACAGGGAAATACTGCTAGTACTCCTCCACCAAGCCCCATTAAATTGCAAACAGACAACTTCGACAAGGTTACTATCGAAGTGGCCAAGGAACACATGGCACTGTTGTCTACCGTTGTCAATTCATATGACAGTCTTGTTGCTGGACAGGTTGGAAACAGTCATCTGACAGCGGAAGAATATGCTCAGATTGATAAGGATGAAATGGATCGAATTGATATAATGTGGGCTCTTGCAAGTGCAGTCAGAAGAGCGAGAGATTATGTAAAAAGGACAGGAAAAACTCTCGAAGAAAAAAAAAGACACTACTTATGGTTTTGATCTGTCTGCTGTTGTTTGTTTTAACTGTGGTGAGAAAGGGCATTTTGCTAGGCAATGTGAAAAGCCTAAACAGACTGGAAACCGCAACCCTTTCAACAACCGTCAAAGCCAACCGAAGCAACAAACTCAAAATACAGAAACAAACCTTGTTCCAGTTACTCTTGCACAAGATAAGGGCACTTCAAGTGGAACAAAAGCTATGGTTGTAACATTCCTGATTTTTTTTAGTATTCATATTTCAATTCAATGTAATGCAATTTCGAATTCAATACTCGTGCACTGTCTCATTATTTTCTCGCCGTAAATTAAATGCAATGATTCTATACAAGTTCGCAAGTTTTACTCGGTTATATACATTTAGACACTATACAAGAAACTATTTTATTCAAACTTATCAAATCTAAAAAGTCAAGGACTAAAATTGAAAAATGTCAACAAACCCTAGTCTAGCACGGTCGTGCTTCGTCCTAGCACGGTCCGCCAGGTGCTTTGGCACGGTCGCGCGACCTGCTTTGGAACGATCGCGCCCGGTGCCTAGGCACGGTCGCGCCTATCTTGGCACGGTCGCGCCTGCGTAACAGTTGAATCGTAATTGTGACGTTAATCATCCGATCGTTCAAATTCGTAACATCAACGCACTTTATTCACATTAACAAACACAATAAACATTTCCATTACTCGAAATCACTTCGGTTTTATTCTACCAAATTCCAAACGCTTAGACATTTCAAGGAGAACCCAAATTCTCTCAATTTTCTCAAAGCAATCCAGTCAAGCATTTCCAGACCATCTCTGAATCATCCGAAGCCGCTGAAACATTCGGAACCGCAGCATAGGTCGCCGGAAACCAAGCTTGACGCCGATAGAATTCCTTCCTACCATTCTCTAACGATTCGCTTCTATTCCGGGTAATTGAATCTTCTACTTCATTCTCTTCTGTATCAGTATCGAAAGCCCCTATTCAATTTGGCCTTCCATTATAGAAATCGATCCGAATCAGAACTCATATTTTATTGAAAATGATTTAATCGAATCCCTACTTAAACGCGATGTTCATACAATTAAGTTATATGAAAAGACTCGTAATAACCCATTAATCAAAAGCCCTAACAAATCCAGCGTTTAAAATACAAGAAATTGTCAATTCGTGTCTGATTTGGAAGAGACACGGTCGCATTAATCATCTAGCGCGGCCGTGCCTCATAGAGCGCGGTCGTGCCGACTAGCAGCGCGGTCGTGCCCTCCTGTCCACACCTTGTCATGCCCTCTGGGCTAGTCCCTGTTGTGTCTAAAGATCATAGACACGACCGTGCCGGGCCAAGGCACGGTCGTGCCTGTTGACTTGTCTAGATTGTGCTCCTGTTGATCAACCCGGTCGCGCCCGTGGCTTGAGCACGATCGTGCCCTTCCGAGGCACAGTCGTGTGAGACTCAGAACCTTTTATCAGTATTATAAATTTTTATATTTTAATCAGTAAATGTTTCAGATTTTATAAAAATATGTTTTCTGTATTTAAAAATGGATTAAAAGTTTAATCTTGGCATAAATATAATTTATTTAAAAGTTTATGAAAATTTAATTTATATTTATTATCTTACACTTAAATGATATTTTAAATAATTAAGTTACAAAATTTATAAATAAATGAGATAAAGATTATTTATTTAATTTACATTTTAAATCAAAATCATTTATTTATTTATACTTAATTACAATTAATATTTACATTATTTCATAAACTATAATTATATGTTTATTTATCCAATTCAAACCTAATCAAATTGTTTCAAAAATATTATTACTTCAAACTCTATATATATTTTATTCAATACTTTTAAATACAAATCAATAATTTTATACACAAATTCAACTTTCATTTTAGACTTAAACTTTATGCATCTATTTGATTCAATACACATTTACCCTTTAGGTTAATTTGTGCATTTCGAGGATCATATTTGCTATCTATAATCTTTGTTAGCTTCACTTCCATACCAAGTGAGTATTCACAACCCCTTTTTACTCTTTTACACTTTTGGGGTGGAACATGAACTTTATACACATTACACATTTCACATTTACATTTACTCGAACAACACAAGTGCAAAATCCTACTTACATACATGTGTGCAAAATTTGAGCTTTGTGCCCGAGTGCTAGTTGTGATAGTCTTTGTGAAAACTATGTGCAATCATTAACTATACAAGCCGACGGTTTTCAATGATAGATCTATTGAGTCTGACAAACCCACCCAAGTGGAGGTGATTGATACCGACAACACAATTTGCATACTAGTTACAAAGGTTTGGTTGTACTTGATTACACAATAGCTGCTCCCCATAAATGCCTTATTTTTCATGTCTTGTAAAGGATTTGTTTTCAACTATATGCTATCTATATACAACTGTGTTATACTCACCAACTTTTTAGTTGACTTTATTTTATTCATGTTTCAGGCCCTAATATGTGAGAATGATTCAAGACGTGCTCAATATAGGATTTGGACTTAGCAATATTAAATCAAGAAGTTTATGTGTTGTTTATTGTTTCTTTGTTTGGATTTGGTTTGTACTTGGACTATGTGAAATGGAAATTTGACTTTAATATATTTCAATTTAGTCAACCATGTGCTATGAACAGTCTTACATGTCCCGCCCCGATGATTCCGCCATCGGTCGGGGTGTGACAGATTGATATCAGAGCCTTGGTTATAGGGAATTAGGTTATTAGACACCTTGACCTAGACTATAACTTTAGGACACCCACTTATACTATGCTTCATGATTTTGTGCTATGTGTTACATGCTATGTGCTACATGCTTACCATGATAAATTGTTATTATGTTTGATACCTTACTTGTTAGAAATTCATGACTTATTAGGATCTTCTTAAATAATAATTTAATAAATAATATCCTTTCCTATATTCTAAAACCTCATAATATTTCTATCTTCTTTTCTATCTCTATCCTTCTTAGCATGTGGAAAATTCTTGAAGCAAAAAAAAAAAAAAAAAAAAAAACCTTTAAATTTTTTTTTATTTCTTCGTTAAGGTTTTTAAACTTGTTAAATTATTTGAGGACACGTGCAATCTGGAAGGGTGACACCTGTATTTTGGGTTTTCTGTCTAGGAAAGCATTTCGCATAAATCCCAATCAACCGAGGGACCCGTATGCTTTCCTGGGAATTCCCGAGATGAGTGTTTACTTATAGGCTAAAGCACGTCTCCTTGAAAATTATATGAGTTTAAATTAACCTTGATGTGCCTTAGTATTCAAGTGATTTTATCACTTTTGAGTACAATCCAAACTAAGAATATCTATTTTATTTTGCTATCTCATTCTATTAAATCCTATCAAATCTCATAAGTTCTTACAATTTATTTTTCTGGTTTTGTGAAAATCTGTAGAATGCCTCCTCGTCGTGCTCCCGCAACCAACGCCAACTCTGACATTGCTGCTATTCTTACCCAATTGGTGACACAACTCACCCAAGCCAATGGTGCCACTAATGGCAATGGTGGAAATGGAAGCAATAGTGGTAACAATGGTGGTAATGGTGGAAATGGTGGAAACAATCCCTCTCAATGCACCTTCAAGCACTTCAATTCGTGCAATCCCCTAAAGTTTTATGGAACCGAAGGAGCTACTGGACTCCTTCAATGGTTTGAAAGTATTGAGAATACCTTTCTTAATAGTGACTGTCCCGACAATCTCCATGTTCGTCATGCTACAAGTGTCCTACAAAAACGGGCACTTACATGGTGGAATGGGGAGAAAAGGAATAGGGGTGTTGATGTAGCTATGGCTTTACCTTGGGATGAGGTCAAAAGGCTTATGACCGAGGAATTCTGTCCTCGAAATGAAGTGAAGAAGTTAGAGGCCGAATTTTGGGATCTTGCCCAAGATAGTGGGGAAAACTTAGCATATACAACTCGGTTCCATGAGTTGAGTCTTCTCGTGCCCCACATGGTCACTCCGTTATCTCGTTGTATCGAAAAGTACATTGGTGGGCTACCAAAACAAATCCAAGATACTGTCTTAGGTAGAAATCCTGCTACTTTGGAAGATGCCATCCGCCTGTCTGCTACCGTGACTGCTAATCATGTGAAAGCTGGGACTCTTACCAAAAAGGTATCTAAGAAAGTTGCTGAAACCGTAACCCCTCCTACCCACAACAAAGAAGCCACAACTGAACCGTCTCGCAATAACAAAAAGAGGAAGGTTAGAAACTTTGATGTGGTTACTCCTGCGGTGCCCGTTAATCAAGTTGCACCCGTAGTTCAAGCACCGGCTAAAAAGCCATATGTTGGATCTACCCTCTTTGTGCCATCTGCAATTTTCATCATCCTCAAAATATCCCATGTCGCCTTTGTACTCATTGTGGGATATATGGTCACACTATCAATGTTTGTAGGGCCAAAGCTTTTGAGGGCCAAGTCAACCCACCAAACCAACCCAACCCGCGAGTGGCTAATCAAGGTGTTCCCGCCATTGCTAATAGGCGTGCTTGTTATGAGTGTGGTGACCCGAACCATTTTCGAAATCTATGTCCAAGACTTCCAAATGCTAGACAAGGTGGAGCTCATGGGCGTGCGTTCAACATAAACGCCAACGAAGCTCAAGCCAACAACGACGTGGTTAATGGTACGTTCCTTGTTAATAGTCAATATGCCTCCATTTTGTTCGATACCGGTGCCGATAAAAGTTTTGTGTCACTTAATTTTGAGCCCTTACTTGCAAAGACACGATCCCAATTAGAGAAAACCTTCACCGTTGAAATAGCAAATGGTGACTCCCTTACAATTGAGTCCATCATCTATGATTGCTCCTTAGAACTTAATGATCATACATTCCCAATCAATCTTATTCCAATGCCACTAGGAAGCTTTGATATTATCATAGGTATGGATTGGCTATCAAATCATCATGCCGAAGTCATTTGCTTTGAAAAGTGTATTCGAATTCCGCTACCATCGGGAGAAACCTTAAGGGTTTTTGGTGAAAAGCCTTGCAAGGGTCTTAAATTGATGTCTTGTACTACCGCTCAAAAGTACTTACGAAAGAAGTATAGCGCCTTCCTAGCTCATATTGTTCAAAAGGACGTCAAGGAGAAGAGTATTCAAGACATTCCTATCATTAGGGATTTTCCCGAAGTGTTTCCTAAAGATTTATCCGGTCTTCCTCCTGTTCGTCAAGTAGAGTTCCGTATTGATCTTATGCCCGGAGCTAACCCCGTTGCTAGAGCTCCTTATCGTCTTGCACCTTCGGAAATGCAAGAACTCGCAAGCCAACTTCAAGAACTCTCCGACAAAGGTTTCATTCGCCCGAGTCATTCACCGTGGGGTGCACCCGTCTTATTTGTTAAGAAGAAGGATGGATCATTTCTCATGTGTATTGACTATCGCGAACTCAACAAGCTTACTATCAAAAATCGTTATCCTTTGCCTAGAATCTATGATCTCTTTGATCAACTTCAAGGTTCTACTTGCTTCTCGAAGATTGATCTTCGATCCGGTTATCACCAGCTCCGTGTTCAAGAAGATGACATTCCTAAGACTGGTTTTTGAACAAGGTATGGTCATTACGAGTTCATGGTTATGCCTTTCGGGTTAACCAATGCACCCGCAGTTTTCATGGATCTCATGAACCGTGTGTGCAAACCGTACCTTGATAAATTCGTGATCGTTTTCATTGACGATATCTTAATCTATTCCAAGACTAAAGCCGACCATGAAGAACACCTTAGATTGGTTTTGGACCTTTTAAAGAAAGAACAACTATATGCCAAGTTCTCCAAATGTGAATTTTGGTTAAAAGAAGTTCAATTTATTGGTCACATCGTCAACGACAAGGGTATTCATGTTGATCCTGCTAAGATTGAAACGGTTAAGAATTGGAATGCCCCGAAGACTCCTACCGAAGTTCGTTCATTTCTTGGTCTTGCGGGTTATTATCGTCGTTTCATCTCAAACTTCTCAAAGATTGTTGTCCCTCTTACCGCCTTGACCCATAAGGGTAAAGCTTATGAATGGGGACCGAAACAAGAAGAAGATTTCCAAACTCTTAAGCATAAGTTGTGCAATGCTCCCATTTTGACTCTCCTCGATGGAAATGATGATTTAGTCGTCTATTGTGATGCTTCTAACCAAGGTCTTGGTTGTGTCCTCATGCAACGAGGAAAAGTAATCGCTTATGCATCAAGGCAACTCAAAATCCATGAGAAAAATTATACGACGCACGATCTCGAATTGGGGGCGGTCGTATTCGCGTTAAAGATTTGGAGACATTACCTATATGGCACGAAATGTGTGGTGTTCACCGACCACAAAAGTCTTCAACATATCTTCAACCAAAAAGAACTCAATATGAGGCAACGACGTTGGGTCGAACTCCTTAACGACTACGACTGTGAAATTCGTTACCATCCCGGCAAAGCGAATGTGGTAGCCGATGCTTTGAGTCGAAAGGACCATGTTATGCTTCATTGTGCCCGTATTCAAACCCGTATCTTAGAAGCTCAACACGTCTCGGTAACCGAGGGCAACATGTATGAAGAAATGTCGTGTGGTGTTGAACTTCTTCTTGAATCAAAACCCAATGGCTTACTATGTTACTTGAACCGTATTTGGGTTCCCGATCGCGATGATCTCCGTGCATTTCTCATGAACGAGGCTCATAAGACTCGTTATTCTATTCATCCTGGTGCGGATAAAATGTACCAAGATCTTCGCCAACTTTATTGGTGGCCCGGTATGAAGAAAGACATTGCTCTTTATGTGGCCAAATACTTAACTTGCTCCAAAGTCAAAGCCGAACATCAACGTCCTTCTGGTTTACTCGAACAACCAGAAATTCCCGTGTGGAAATGGGAGAATTTAGCTATGGATTTCATTACCAAGCTCCCTCACACCTCGAGTGGTTATGATAGTATTTGGGTGATCATTGATCGACTCACCAAATCTGCCCACTTCTTGCCTATTCGTGAAGACTTCAAAGTGGAGAAACTAGCCCGAATTTACATTGATGAAGTTGTGAGCCGTCATGGTGTTCCATTGAACATAATATCCGATAGAGACGCCCGGTTCACCTCTCGATTTTGGCAATCTCTCCAAAAGGCTCTTGGTACTCAATTAGATTTGAGCACGGCTTACCATCCGCAAACTGATGGTCAAACCGAGCGAACAATCCAAACTCTTGAAGACATGCTTAGAGCTTGTGTAATCGATTTTGGTGGCAATTGGGATTCACATTTATCCCTTATTGAGTTCTCTTACAACAATAGCTACCACACAAGTATCAACATGGCTCCATTCGAAGCTCTCTATGGTCGCAAGTGTCGTTCTCCTATCTATTGGAGTGAGATTGGTGAAGCACAAATCACTGGTCCCGAGTTAATTCAAGAAACATCCGACAAGATTATTCAAATCCGTGACAATATTCGAGTAGCGAGGAGTCGGCAAAAGAGTTATGCCGACAAACGTCGAAAACCCTTGGAATTCCAAGTCGGTGACCTTGTTCTTCTAAAGGTGTCTCCATGGAAGGGTGTGGTCCGTTTTGGAAAGAAAGGCAAGTTAGCACCTCGTTATGTTGGTCCATTCAAAATCCTTGAAAGGATTGGGAAAGTGGCTTACAAGCTCGAGTTACCTCCATCTCTTGGCAATGTACATCCTACATTTCATATATCTAATCTAAAGAAGTGTCTCGCCGATGAAAATCTCCATATACCGCTCGACGACGTGCGCATTGATGAAACGATGCACTTCGTTGAGAAGCCGGTGGAAATTATGGATCGTGAAGTCAAGCAGCTCAAGCGAAGTCGCATTCCTATCATTAAAGTTCGTTGGGAATCTAAGCGTGGTCCTGAGTTCACTTGGGAACGAGAAGACCAAATGAAGCTCAAGTACCCTCATCTTTTTACTAATAATGTTGTTTCCTCTAGCTAAATTTCGGGACGAAATTCTCTCAACCTGGGGAGACTGTAACATTCCTGATTTTTTTTAGTATTCATATTTCAATTCAATGTAATGCAATTTCGAATTCAATACTCGTGCACTGTCACATTATTTTCTCGCCGTAAATTAAATGCAATGATTCTATACAAGTTCGCAAGTTTTACTCGGTTATATACATTTAGACACTATACAAGAAACTATTTTATTCAAACTTATCAAATCTGAAAAGTCAAGGACTAAAATTGAAAAATGTCAACAAACCCTAGTCTAGCACGGTCGTGCTTCGTCCTAGCACGGTCGCGCCAGGTGCTTTGGCACGGTCGCGCGACCTGCTTTGGAACGATCGCGCCTATCTTGGCACGGTCGCGCCTGCGTAACAGTTGAATCATAATTGTGACGTTAATCATCCGATCGTTCAAATTCGTAACATCAACGCACTTTATTCACATTAACAAACACAATAAACATTTCCATTACTTGAAATCACTTCGGTTTTATTCTACCAAATTCCAAACGCTTGGACATTTCAAGGAGAACCTAAATTCTCTCAATTTTCTCAAAGCAATCCAGTCAAGCATTTCCAGACCATCTCTGAATCATCCGAAGCCGCTGAAACATTCGGAACCGCAGCATAGGTCGCCGGAAACCAAGCTTGCCGCCGACAGAATTCCTTCCTACCATTCTCTAACGATTCGCTTCTATTCCGGGTAATTGAATCTTCTACTTCATTCTCTTCTGTATCAGTATCGAAAGCCCCTATTCAATTTGGCCTTCCATTATAGAAATCGATCCGAATCAGAACTCATATTTTATTGAAAATGATTTAATCGAATCCCTACTTAAACGCGATGTTCATACAATTAAGTTATATGAAAAGACTCGTAATAACCCATTAATCAAAAGCCCTAACAAATCCAGCGTTTAAAATACAAGAAATTGTCAATTCGTGTCTGATTTGGAAGAGACACGGTCGCGCTAATCATCTAGCGCGGCCGTGCCTCATAGAGCGCGGTCGTGCCCTCCTGTCCAGACCTTGTCATGCCCTCTGGGCTAGTCCCTGTTGTGTCTAAAGATCATAGACACGACCGTGCCGGGCCAAGGCACGGTCGTGCTTGTTGACTTATCTAGATTGTGCTCCTGTTGATCAACCCGGTCGCGCCCCGACTAGCGCGGTCGCGCCCGTGGCTTGAGCACGATCGTGCCCTTCCGAGGCACGGTCGTGTGAGACTCAGAACCTTTTATCAGTATTATAAATTTTTATATTTTAATCAGTAAATGTTTCAGATTTTATAAAAATATGTTTTCTGTATTTAAAAATGGATTAAAAGTTTAATCTTGGCATAAATATAATTTATTTAAAAGTTTATGAAAATTTAATTTATATTTATTATCTTACACTTAAATGATATTTTAAATAATTAAGTTACAAAATTTATAAATAAATGAGATAATGATTGTTTATTTAATTTACATTTTAAATCAAAATCATTTATTTATTTATACTTAATTACAATTAATATTTACATTATTTCATAAACTATAATTATATGTTTATTTATCCAATTCAAACCTAATCAAATTGTTTCAAAAATATTATTACTTCAAACTCTATATATATTTTATTCAATACTTTTAAATACAAATCAATAATTTTATACACAAATTCAACTTTCATTTTAGACTTAAACTTTATGCATCTATTTGATTCAATACACATTTACCCTTTAGGTTAATTTGTGCATTTCGAGGATCATATTTGCTATCTATAATCTTTGTTAGCTTCACTTCCATACCAAGTGAGTATTCACAACCCCTTTTTACTCTTTTACACTTTTGGGGTGGAACATGAACTTTATACACATTACACATTTCACATTTACATTTACTCGAACAACACAAGTGCAAAATCCTACTTACATACATGTGTGCAAAATTTGAGCTTTGTGCCCGAGTGCTAGTTGTGCTAGTCTTTGTGAAAACTATGTGCAATCATTAGCTATACAAGCCGACGGTTTTCAATGATAGATCTATTGAGTCTGACAAACCCACCCAAGTGGAGGTGATTGATACCGACAACACAATTTGCATACTAGTTACAAAGGTTTGGTTGTACTTGACTACACAATAGCTGCTCCCCATAAATGCCTTATTTTTCATGTCTTGTAAAGGATTTGTTTTCAACTATATGCTATCTATATACAACTGTGTTATACTCACCAACTTTTTAGTTGACTTTATTTTATTCATGTTTCAGGCCCTAATATGTGAGAATGATTCAAGACGTGCTCAATATAGGATTTGGACTTAGCAATATTAAATCAAGAAGTTTATGTGTTGTTTATTGTTTCTTTATTTGGATTTGGTTTGTACTTGGACTATGTGAAATGGAAATTTGACTTTAATATATTTCAATTTAGTCAACCATGTGCTATGAACAGTCTTACATGTCCCGCCCCGATGATTCCGCCATCGGTCAGGGTGTGACAATGGTTGTTCAAACAGATGAGACTGTTGATTGGTCTTTTAAATTTGGAGCTGATGGTAGTTCAGGGGATAGAGCTTACATGGCAAAGGCTGTAGAAGTCAATGAAGAATCAGATTCTGATGCTGAGAGAGAGATTGCTTCAGAAAGTTCATCAGCTGAAGACGACACATCTTCAAACAGTTCTGGCTTCACAGATGAGAATGAAGAAAAATCATCTGTCGTCTCTTCAAGTCAATCGACAGCTGATGTGGATGATAACAATTCCTCTTCTAAATCTACCTGTAGCTGTGCTTTTATGGTAAAAACATCCATAGGCATTCAGGTAAATTCTGACAGTTTTGAAAGTGAGTCTGAATCTCAACCGTGTTTAATTTGTGATGAACTTGAGAAGAAAGTTGAGACACTTAAAAGTCACAACACAGACTTAATTGCTGATTTAACTAATTGTCTTGAAGCAAACCGTGTTTTAAAGGGAAACGAATTTGCCTTCAAAAACAAAATTGATCTTTTAAACAGGAAAGTTCATGAATTAGAAATCTGTGTTATCAACAAACAAAATGCCATCACTTTTTATTTAAACACGATTGATGAAACAAAGAAAAAGCTGGCGCTTGTCGAATGTGATTATGAAACTTTAAATCAAAAGCTGAAAAGTTATTCAAATTCTTCTTACCTTCTTGATTACATGATTTCATGGCGTACAGGAAAGAAAAATGCTGGGTTTGGGTATAAAAATTGTCCTCCACCGGTGTTGAATACTATGGTAAACACACCGGATGATAACCCAATCATTGACTTTAAGGTTAAAACGCCACTTGTCGTTGATCCAACCGAAAACAAAATTTCTCAACCAAAGGTTAACGATAATGGTGCTTCAACCTCGAAGTCCCAGTGTGTTGATGGAATGGTAGAAGAGTGGGATGAAGACGACGATGAGTGTCCTACTCGTGGTTTGGGACACAAAAACTCGTCTGCTCCACAGAATGACAGCATTGGTATTTCAAAATCTGCTTCTAAAAATGTTTTTAAAATTAAACCAACCAATTGCCGTCCATCTTATCCCACTACTTCTGATCAGAAGAGTCAAGTAACCAAAGCCTCAATCAAAAAGGTTAATTTTGTTAAAGCTGGAGAGTCTGTTCAATCAAACAAGTCACTCTCTTCAGCTGAACAAAAAGAAGCTAAGGCTGGTGGTTCAAAAACTCACCAAAGTGAAAATCAATACAGATCTCCGAGGTTGGTTGAGCGGAGATACTGTTTTGAGTGCGGTACAAAAGGACACGTTGTTGTCAACTGTCCTTATCTTCAGAAGCCAAGTAAAAGAGTTAATCATTTTCCAGAAAATAAACAAAAGTTTTTAAAGTCAAAATCTAACTCTTTTACCCAACAACAAGTGCATCAAAAGAAAGTTAAACAAAAGATGCATGACTTGTTGGTCTCTGATTCGAGTTCCACACCTGTACAAATCGTTAAGCAATCCACTGTTTACCACAAACAGTCGTTGCACAAACAACATGTGTGGAAAGCGAAATCAGATGATGCTTCTGACGACTGTACTTCAAAGTCAAATGGTTGTTCCAAAAATCCACAAGGACAATGGATGGATTGTACTGTTGTAGATGAGACTGGGAAACCCAAGACCGTAAAGGCTTGGGTTCCTAACCTAAACTAATTACTTTCCTTCTTGTGCAGGTTGTCCTTTATAATCCTATTTGCAATAATTGGATTATTGATAGTGGGGCATCCAGGCACATGACTGGGAACTTAGCTCTCCTTTTCGACGTCAGAAATATCAAAGGGAGCTATGTTTCATTTGCAGGCGATAAAGGTGGTTTTATCTCAGCTCAGGGAACACTGTCTAATGGAGCTGTCAGCTTTGAGAAGGTCAACTTTGTCAAACAGTTGGATAACAACTTACTTTCTGTTTCTCAAATCTGTGATAAAGAGTTCAAGGTTCTTTTTGATGACAAGCATTGTTATATCTTGAAAAAGGAGTTTATGATTCCAGAAGACATGGTGGTTATGTCTGCTCCAAGAGTGAATGATCTTTATATTCTTGACATGTCACAAGCATCATCCTCAGTGTCCACAGCATCATGTTTTGTTTCAAAAGCCACTGAGAAGGATTCTATTTTATGGCACAAAAGAATGGGACATCTCAGTCTCAGAAAAATGAATCATTTGGTGCACAAAAATCTTGTTGAAGGAGTCACTGTGAAAAGTTTTCATCTTCCTGATGTGTGTGTTTCTTGCAAGAAAGGCAAACAAACCAAGAAATCTCATAAACCCAAATCTCAACATTCCATCACTATACCACTAGAGCTCTTACACATGGACTTGTTTGGTCCTATCAACCGGAAGAGCATTGCTGGAGACTTATATTGTTTGGTTGTGACGGATGAGTATTCAAGATATTCTTGGGTGATGTTCTTAAAAGAAAAATCTGAAACTTTTGAATATGTGGAGATTCTGATTACCAAATTGGAGTCTCTGTATAAGTTAAAGGTTAGGAGGATCCGTTCGGACAATGGTACTGAATTTAAAAGTCACCTTATGGAAACTTTCTGTCAAAAACTTGGTATTCACCATGAATTCAGTGCGCCATATGTTCCACAAATGAACGGTGTTGCTGAGAGGAAGAATCGGACCTTGATAGAAGCTGCAAGGACTATGCTCGCTGACTCAAACTTACCCGTGCAGTTCTGTAATGAAGCTATTGCTAATGCGTGTTACACGCTCAACCGGGTTCTAGTTGTCAAGCGTCACGATAAAACTTGCTTTGAATTGTTGCATCGAAGGAAACCGAACTTACAGTATCTTGAACCGTTCGGCGCTCCATGTACCATGTTGAAAAAGGATGCTCATGGCAAGTTTAACGAGAAAGTAGAGGTAGGTTACTTCTTAGGGTACAACACTCCCAATAAAAGAGTTTACAACAAAGCTTCTGGGAATGTAGAAGAATGGTACCATGTTGATGTTCAAAAGTATACCTCTCCTGCTGCTGGAAAAGGTCTTCCTTGGATGTTTGATTATGAAGAACTTTTTGCCTCGTTTAATCTTCCTCCAGAATGTTCAGATGAGGAGGTTGCTGTTCAAATGATGTATGATGCTCAAAACGCACCTCATGAACATGTGCAACCTACTCCCTCATCATCTGACATTCCTGAGTCCTCCAATAACACACAAGTCACACAGGATGATGACTCTTCTTCTTCTTCTTCAGAGTATGAGGGTTCTCGACAAGAAATAGACCAGGTGATTGAAGATCCTTCCCATGATGTTGTACAATTGAGTGATGATGTTTCACATTCTGTGGCAATTGAACAGAGTATCACAAACCTTGATCAAACTGTTGAGGTTCCTGCTCATCCTGTGGGTAGGATTGATAGAATTCATCCTCAACAGAACATTATTGGTGATCCCACATCTGGTGTTAAAAATAGGGGTCAGATCAACTCTGGAGTCTACTCAGAAATCATGGAATCTGGTGTAGTCAACGATTGTGCGCATTCATGTTTCGTCTCGCAAATCGAACCACGGTCTATAACAGATGCTTTAAAAGAAGAATCTTGGGTAAATGCAATGCAGGAAGAACTACTCCAATTTCAGAAGCTCGGAGTTTGGAAGTTAGTTGATTTACCAAAAGGAGCTAAGAAGATTGGTACTCGATGGGTTCTTCGTTGCAAAAGGGATGATCAAGGAATAGTCATAAGAAATAAGGCTCGTTTGGTCGTTCAGGGATTTAGGCAAATTGAAGGTATAGATTACAATGAAGTGTTTGCACCGGTTGCTCGTCTGGAAACAATTCGAATTTTTCTTGCTTATGCATCCTACAAAAGGTTCAAAGTCTATCAAATGGATGTAAAGAGTGCATTCCTTCATGGAGAAATCAGTGAAGTCGTATACGTCAGTCAACCTCCCGGGTTTGAAGATCCTATGCATCGTGACCGTGTCTACAAATTGGACAAGGCACTGTACGGATTGCACCAAGCTCCGCGAGCGTGGTATGAGACACTTTCCACTCATCTTCTGAACAATGGTTTTAGAAGAGGTGTCATCGACTGCACGTTGTTCATTAGAGAAAAGGGTGGAGAACTTTTAATGGTACAGGTATACGTAGATGACATTATTTTCGGATTGACGAATGATGTTCTGTGCAAAGAATTTGAAATAGTTATGCAGGACAAGTTCGAGATGAGTTCCATGGGAGAGATGAAGTTCTTTCTAGGGCTACAAGTAGATCAATCTGAGACAGGGATTTTCCTTCATCAAACAAATTATGTTGGAGACATACTGAGCCGATTCAGTATGACTGATGCCAAACCTGCTGGTACTCCATTGGCGATCAATCACGGGATTTCGCCTGATGACAAGGGGGAATATATTGATGCTACTCTCTATCGAGCCATGATCGGATCTCTCATGTATCTCACGGCATCTCGACCAGACATCATGTTCGCCACGTGTCTCTGTGCCCGATATCAGTCAAAACCAAAAGTCTCCCACTTAATTACTGTCAAAAGGATTTTTCGTTATCTGAAAGGTACTCCTGATCTTGGATTATGGTACTCTAATGATGATAACTTTGAGCTTACTGCATATAGTGATTCTGATTATGGTGGTTGCAAAACAGACTTCAAGTCTACATCTGCAGGGTGTCAGTTCTTTGGAAACCGTCTTGTGACATGGCAATGCAAAAAGCAGACTTCAGTGGCTACATCTACATGTGAAGCTGAATACATCGCTGCTACCAGTTGCTGTTCTCAGATTATCTGGATTCAACAGCAACTTCGGGACTACGGTTTGCATTTCTCTAACACTCCTATTTATGTAGATAATTCTGCTGCCATAGCTATCACTAAGAATCCGGTTCAGCATTCAAAAACCAAACACATCGGCATAAAATATCACTTCATTCGTGATTGTTTTGAAAAGAAACTGATTGATATGGTTCAAATTAACACTGATTTCCAAAAGGCCGACCTCTATACAAAAGCCTTTGACAAACCAAGATTTTTATTCTTGTTAGAGGTAAACGGCATGAAAAAGAAGGATGACGTTGTTCCGGACCAAGAGTCGAGTCAATAATCATTTTTATCAATTACGTTCTTGTATATATTTTCTTTCTTGCGTTTATTAAAAATCTCAAAAACTCAAAAAGATTTTTCATTTTAAAATTTTAGGGGGAGAAAATGTCAGTAAGAAAATGATCTCTCGCTGAGAAAAATGATAGTACACAGACGCTAGTTATCTGAGACTCCAAAAAGATTTTCTAAATTGTGTACAGTTATTTGTGTACAGTTTGTTAAAAAAAAAAAAAATTTCAAAAAGATTTTCCATTTTTGTACAGACTAAAACCCAAAAACATCTGAAAAACTCAAAAATGAGAAATCGTATCCAACCTTTGGGAAGTAATGGCACACTAACCATATGTATGAAGCACATTGCATTTAATGTCATAGTGAATAGTCACACTAAGTCGACATGTGATGCATTGATAGGCTTATCTTACTGAATCTCGACCATTGATGATCAATCTATACCATATTAGATATTGTCTTGTGAGTCACAAAATGGTGAAAGGATTGACGAAAATCAACAATAGAAACTGAAGGTGTTTCTCATTCTATGCACACCAGTTATCATCGGTTTAATGAGATATCAGAAAGTAGTTATAAAATTAAAAATTAGATTCCGAAGTCGTATACGTGCCATATTGCCTTGTAAATACCTGGCTGAAGCCGTCCATGCGATTAAGAATAAAATAAAAGTATGAATCCGAATCCGTATATGTGCCATATTACCGGGTTGCAGCCTGGTTGAAGCCATCCATGGGATATGATGAACACAAACACCGTTAGCTGCATACGTGCCATATTGCCTTGTAAATACCTGGCTGAAGCCGTCCATGAGCTGATGGCTGTCACTGTGAATACTAAAAAAAAAAAAAAAAAAATTTGGTGTAGTAAAGAAGTAACAGGGAATAACTGAGATCTCATGAACTTATGATGGCTGGTTAAGTAAGTTGTGCTGATTTGAAACATTAACATGTTTTGAAAAGTAATTCAAGTCAATTCTTAACCAGTGTGGGACACACAGACAATGGACTCAATCCTTCAAGATCATCTTGTAAGTGTTGAGAAGAGGTCTGCATAGGTTTAAGATGGACAAACATATCAATGATCGCATTTTGACTAAGTGTACTTAAAGCTCAGATAATTTGTAATGTTGCTGATTGCTATGAGTTTAGTACTGATCCCATGTTAGGATCTTTCTCACAAAAAGATGTGTAAATACCATTGTATAGTTGTATCTACAAAATTCAAAATGTCTCAGATCATTGGTCACTAAGTCTGTATGATTTCTCATAAGGATTATTCTTACTAAGACATGCGTGTATATATCTTGTTGATATTATTTTCAGCATTACATATTAAAAAATCCAAAAAGATTTTACTTTTCCTGAATTTTAGATTATCTGATAAGACGCGAACGACTGTCAGAAAATTAAAATTTGAAAACCGCTTGACTTCCTGATTGATCAAATTGTTCCTTTACTTCATAAACTATTCCAAAACTTCATAATTGATCCCTCACTTCATAATTAAATGTAAATTACTTCATAATTAAATTTTTGTTAAAACCAATGTGGTCGGATACCCCATTTAACTTGAAAAGTTTAACTTGCATAAGGGGATTGTCCCATTCGTACGAATGGATGAGCAAAATGGCTCACTCGTACGAATGGATGATGAGAATAGATCATTCACACGAATGGACTGACCATAATGGTCCACTCGTACGAATGAGTGGCAGAATGAATCAAATCTGGGTCACTCGCACGAATGAGAGTCCACTCGCACGAATGGATGGCCATTCGTACGAATGAACCAGGCCATCCTATAAAAGGGCCATTCATTCGCATTCTCAGTCTCATTCGCATATATCAGAAATCATATTCGCACGTCTGTTTCATCATAATCTGAATGTTACCCAAAACTCCGTCAAATCTGTAATCTAATCATTCGTTTTCATTTTACAGGTATAACCCCACAAGTATTCATCGATTGTATACCGATTTGCAGATGTTCGATTAGATTTAGGATTCAAAACCGAAAAACAAACTAAAAACGTAAAAAGTGACTTAATAAACCAATTAAAATGCTAAATATTGGTTGAAAACCATAGTCGAGTGTGTTGGTGTCTTTTTCGGCAAATCTTTTCAAGTGTTGGTTGATTTTTGGACAAATTGGATCGCGACCCGTCTGTCATACGAATGGACACATTCTTCATGTTCATTCGTACGAATGAGCATTCATTCACATGAATGAACACTCATTCGCACGAATGAATACTCATTCATATGAATGAAACTCATTCACACGAATGAATAGGCAGAATGATCCATTCGCACGAATGAACCAACTCTTAGGGTTCATTCGTACAAAGGGAAAATGGTCCAAAAGTTCATATTTCCAAAATCTTGCATGTACTGATCAGATGTGCTTCATGTTTTTGTTTTTGCAGACTGATCGTTATGGCGCACAGAGCTCCAGTTGTTCTTAAGGCTTCAATAAAAAGCAACATATGTGCGTACATGATTCTTACATCAAAGAATGCACGTCCGTTTGTCGGCATGATCGAGTTTTTATCAAGGTCAAGGATTGCACATGCTATATACCATCACCGGACTCCATATACGTCGCATCAAAGGGAGTTCTGGGCCTCTGCCGAGATTGACTGCGAGATATCTCCACCGGTCATACGAGGGAAGATCGCAGGTCAAGATGTGGTTGTATCGGCAGCTCACATTCGCCGATTGTGTCAATTCGGTGATCATCCTGAAGATCCAGTGACACTAGATAAATATCTGGTCCGCGGATGCTTCATGAGAATAAAGTACGACGGGAATGTAGCCGAGGGAGTTTTAAACAAAGCGAACCTCTGTCCACAGTACAAGTATCTAGGACATGTTCTTCTGCATTGCTTCGGTTCCCGTCGTGGCGGTTTCGACGACATGCGCGAAACAATTCAGAGCGCATTCGTTGCTCTGGTGTTGAACATTCCGTTCAACTTTTTCGAGATGGTGTTTACGCATCTTAAGGAAAACATCTATCTAAAAGGGGACAATGCGTATCTTATGTACCCCAGATTCTTACAAATGATAATAGATGACCAAGTTCCTCTTCTACCAAGATCAGACGTCGACATAATCAAGCTAGAACACATGACGGACGTCACTCTAAACAGGGTACACACCTACAGGGGAAGACCAACAAAGCCACCTCACAAACGACTTATTGGACATCTGGCAAATCCAGATTATGTGGCACCAGCAAACAGAAAATGGCGTCACGATAACAGTGATTCTGACAGGGAGGATATTGTTGTACCTCCAGCTGACGACCAAGATGATGACGACCAAGATGGTCAGGGAGATGGTGGCAATGCTCCTAATGTTCCATCTACCGCTGCCACCACCCCCACTGTTACTGCTATCGATCCTTCCCTTCCAACTAACCCAGAAGACGTTAACCTGGACACCGTCCTGTTTGCTGTTTCTGAGGACACTGAAGATGATTTTGAAATCAGTCAACAAGGGGCAAGATTGGTCGCAACAAAACGAAAAAGGGTAGCAGATCAAGGAAGCTCAAGGGTTGATGATGACGTCAGGGATGCTAATTTTGTCCCTGACTGTCCACAAGTATCTACTGCTCCTTCTTCCCAATCTACCCCAGTCAAGAGAGGAAGAGGAAAGAGAATGGCCAAACGCCAAAAGTTTAAACTTGTCAGAAGGACGGAGAGTACCTCTGCTACTACAGCAACTGCCACCAGGTCTGAGGCTCCAATGTCAACATCTATGCCTCAGACACAAACTGTGCCTCCTCCCATCTACACGACTACTCCTACATCACAGCCATCAACTATTCGAGCTGAATCTTCAATGTCACTGCCGACTGTCTCTCTACACGACCAGGTCAGTACTTTAAACAGTTTGGTACTTCGTTTACTGGCTCAGAATGAAGAGCAATCAAAGCGTATTGACCAACAGGGCTCGCAGATCAGTCAGTTGACTCTGCAAAATACTGAACAAGCCCAAGCCATCACAAGTCTTTCCACTAGGTGTAATGATCAACAAGCCCTCCTTCTCACTGCTACAAACCAGAATCAACAGTTGTCTAAAACTGTTGATGCACATGCTCAGAGGATACAAAGGCTTGAGGAGGATAATAAGAGACTGTTGGAAGACTTAGAAAGTAGAAGAGACCCGACACCCAGAATTGAGGGTGCTCGTAATGATGGTGATGATGGTGATGATGATGACGATGAGGATGATGATGATGATGATGACGATGATGATGATGATAGTGATGATGATGATGATGACAATAATGACAAAGATAAGGATGATGGTGCCAATGCTGGTGCTGCATCAAGTGCTTCAAAGACAGCAGAAGCAGAGGCACGCACAAAGCAAAAATCAGACAAATCAGAAGGCCCATCATCAGATAAACAAAAGGGCACCGAAGGTTGATAGTTTTTGTTTTAAGTGTTTTAAGTTGTCTTATTGTAAATATTAGATTATTATGTAAATAATTTCAGTTTTATTTTGATTAACTCAATGAAATTTCTTATTCTCACATGTTTATTTTATGATTGTTTATGTAAATAGTTTTGGATGTGATGCCTCTCAAGCAACAACCTTCAAAGTTAACTTATGTGCTTGACATGCAAGGGATCATCCAACATTCAGTTATTTATGACAAAGAGGAAGGGGAAATCGTACACTGCTTGTCAAAAGAACAGATTGCCGAGCTATTTCAAATGAATCCCGACGAAGTCATCACTGAAGAGGCATTTGTTCCTACAACTGATTATCCCTCCTCTGACGAACTAGAAGACGTTGATGAGGTTGAAGTCGAAGACATCACTGATCAAGAATATCCAAAGTACACATCAGTAGATGGTGATGATCTTCCCTCCTTCGCAGACTTATTCACTCAGCAGTCCGACGAGGAGGTCAACCGCATTATCGACAACAAAGGAGATGAAGCCGGTCCCTCCACTATTGACATTGGCGAGCTGAATGAACGTAAAAGTCAGTGGATGGAATACATGGCCGAATTAAAGAAGAACTCAAAGCCCTCTCCTCCAACCAGGTACACTAAAGTTTATCGACTCAAAGGACACAAGTCTAATGGTCGTATAATCAGTTGGGCATACTTCAACGACTTAAGCTGTTATGCTATAAAAAGAGAGAAGGGCATACAATATTTCAGGTACCCTCATGACTTCAAGACGTTGCCCGTATTTGAAGTAAATCAATTGGCGCGTCTAAAGCTTCTATACAGCGAATCTTCCGGTCTATCCAAATGGTTTGAACGTCAATTACAATACGAATACCGGAAGAAGTGGGTGAACTTCAAGCCACAAATGCCTACACGTTACATTCATAAGGAAAAGGTTCATCCAATCACCAAGAAGCCCTTAATTGTCTTAAAGTGGAAACCTCCAACGATCATGAAGAAGATTCCTTTAAGGAAAATGATACAGGACTTCTCAGATCAGTTCAAATGGTGGTACTATGATGGGCGTACTGGTGAAGCTGTTATAGTGCTTTGTAAAGAAGGGTCATGGGAGACCATCAGGGTCTTTGATCCCTTGTGGCTGACCAACTTGTCTGAACAAGATGTTACAACTTTATACAAGTGTCAGCCTTTTTTTGAAGTTGCAGATTGAGACCAGGCGTTGCAGTATGTGAAAGTGATACGTATATGCTTTGCTTTTGACATACACGCCGGAGTTAACTGGAAAACTCGTACAAAAGAGATGTTGAAGACCAACTAATGTTAGTTAGGTCATTTTGAAGGGATCTAGGTCCAAGGGGGAGTATGTAGATGCATAATATGTCCCTAATCCCTTGTAATATGTATTTCATCTATGTTTAATGTAATTATTTGATGTATTAATGAAATTACATGTTTATCCTTAATGTGTTCTCATATATAACGACTGTGTATTAAACGATCTGATAAATATCGATAACGTTGATTAATCGTGCTATTGAAAGGCCCATTCGCACGAATGGATCATGAGAATGATCCATTCGCGCGAATAGATCATGAGAATGATTCATTCGCTAGAATAAGTCATGAGAATGATTCATTCGTACGAATGAACCATTCTAATGATTCATTCTTACGAATGAACCATTCTGCTGATTCATTCGCACGAATGAGTCCATTCACATGGCTCATTCGTACGAATGGCCTCAGCACTATATATAGAACTTTCACTTCATGAGCACATATACAACACATATACACATAGAAGAGACTAACCAGAGCAGAACCAGACTAAGCAACAGAACACACAAACTCTTTGCACCTGTATTGTCGAATCTCTGTCCGTTGGGAGTTTCCAGGTCTTGTATCCAACATCTCTACACCAAAGGGTCGATAGAAACCTTCGTTTCGACATCTAATCCGCTCGTTTCTTACGACCCGATCCGTTTCATAGATTGGATTGCCAATCAAATCGGATTCCGCATGATTTGGTTCGGTTAATGTGTTGAATCATTGGATCAAGGTAGATCCCGATCCAACAAGGCTTCAGTCGAGGCTTCAACATTACTAGCATGCTCGACTGAACCAGTGTCGAGCTGAGCTTCGAAGGATGGAACTTCAAAGATCTCTCCATCTTCTAACTCATACTCTCGTTCCCCATCACCCTTGGGAACTTCTATCACTACATCCTCATCATCTTCATCCCAATCATCACCAGTGTCGATCTCTCCTTCTTCTAGGTTGTAGAGAGCATCGATCTGTGCTTCCTTGGAATAGTCAGGCTCTAAGTATAAGATCTCATCGTCAGATAGATCCTTAAGCACATCAGCCGCTGACTTTCCTTTGTCACCACCACCACCAGAAGTATCACCACCCTCCTAATGAGAAGACTCCCCCTGAGCCATTGGAATTGCAGAGATGGGCATAATTGCTAAAGCTTGGTGCTCACCTCCACTAAGACCGACTTCGGGATCCTTGTCTTTGTCATCATCCTTTTTCAAGTCGACAGGATGACAAGGCTCATCACCAGTAGGTGTCTTTTCTTTCTCTTTCTCCTTATCTTTCTCCCCCTGAGCATCAAGCTTCTTGGTCAGATCAGCAATTAGTTTGACCATCAGCTCATGCTCCTTTTTCTGTATATCAAACCTCAGCTCGAGATATGACCTGTGCCCCAGAATCATGTTGTTTGTCTGGATTAGAAGCTCATTCTGGGCCATTATGTTCTTCAGTCTCTCGTCTGTCCCCGTTCTCTGGCTTCGTAGAATTCTAACTTCGTCCACCAACGAATTAATCTGTGCTTGTTGAGCATCAGATTCCTCCTTTGACTTCTAAATAGTTTCCAACAAACCAGCAACTTGGGTTTCCAAAATTGCTATCCTTTCTTCATTGGGATCAGGATATCTGGAGGTAGATGCTTCTGCATTGTGAATTGGGGAGGAGAAGATAGTATCAAAGTCAAACCCTTGAGTAAATTCTCCGTAGTTGAAGGGTTGACTTATCGGTTCAATGGTGGTAGTTGGGATTGAGGATGGGATGATGGTTGTAGGTGTTATGGAAGAGGTGATGGTGACTGACTTCGTGAGAATTGGAGTAATCACCGCCACCTGGACAGATGTGACAGGGAGGGTCACTATCACATGAACCTCCTCTATGATTGAAGTGACTGCCATGTCAGGTTGTACCTGTGGCCTCCTCCTCTGTCTTCGGTATAATTGCTGTGAAGGTGGGGTAGAGGCTGAGTCAGTACTTGCAGCTGGAACTTGTACTTGCTGCATAGTAGTAACCTCCACCTCACTGGGAATAGCAAGTTGCTGCCTATCCCCTCTGTTGTTGTGAACACTTTCACGTCTTTGCCTTTGAATAGCAGCGTCAGAGTCAGAATCTGGCTCATATTCGCTGCTAAAGGACTGTCGCTTTCTCTTTGAGGACGACTCAGGAAGGGTGACCTTCGTCGTTCTCCTCGGGTGAACCTGCGATGGTGCATCATCGAAATCTGAAGAATCAGACTCTGTCTCTTCCGAGTCGGATCCCTCAGCACCATCATGACCTTCTTCTTTGTCTCCACCATCAGACGATCCATCTTCACTTTCAACTTCCTCCTCTTGTTGTTGTTGTTCATGGGAATGTTCACTCAACTTGGCTCTGAATCATGACTATACCATCTCCAGTCATCCGGTGCCACATATGCTTCGTTTATTAGGTGGCCAAAGAGTCCTGTATGCTCAGGGGTAGGTTCTACACTGCATGTCTTAAGGAATTGTGCGAACACCCTCTTGTCCACCCTCTTCACTTGCAGTCTCTCCCCAATTGCAGGTAGGTTTGGCAACGCATCGTTTAACAGAAGTTGCACAAACCTTGGGTATAATAAGAACCTGAACCTCACAGCCGTGTTAATCTGATGATTGATGGATTTGAATATGTATCGTGAGAAGTTGTAGCCCTTATTGAGAGACAAGCCAACCATGGCAGCATCAAGGTCATGACCCATTGCATCTTTTCCAACTTTTCTTGAGGAGATGCACATAATCATGATGTGGGCAAAATATCTCCATTGATCGAGCACCCACATTTTCTTATAAGAAGCATAGTCTCTCGCACCGACATACTCCATTCGTTGCCTCCAACAGTTGAGAAGTTTGAATGAGATAAAAATTCTGAAAAATTTCTAAGTCCGGTTTTTATACCCAACACAAAAAGGTCTTGCGTACTTGCTAAGTGCGCAAGATTTAACTCATGCGTACTTACAAGTGCGCAAGACTTAACTCTTGCGTAGTTGCTAAGTACGCAGGGCTTACTTCATGCGCACTTGCCAAGTACGCAGAAACCTTTAAGTGCGCAACCTTTCAACTCAAATTATGAAGATTTCAAGTCAAATAACGAACAAGATAAACAACATTCAATCAAGAGGATTAAAACTCAATTTAGGAATGTTAAATACTAATATTTTTGGTTTTTCTGATTAAGATTGAACTGTTCATAAACTTAAAATACTTTTGATCTTTTCTAGATAGAAATATACATGTATTTACACAAACTATTTTTGATCAAAGACACGAGCAGAGGATCATATCAGACTAACTTATAGCAAAAACGATACAATATAAACATCAAAGAATATGGGATCATGTCATGGATTACTATTTATTCATACATAATAAGCACATAAACAAGTAATTCAAGTTGACAATATTATAAGATTTGAAACTATAAGCATCTTTGTATCACGTTCTTGTGTATTAAGGTATTAATTATAAGATATACAACGTGTACCCCACTGATATGCTACAATAATGTAAATTGCACTATCTCAAGGCATCTAAGATTTTCCCAATGATTTTCTAAATTTTCAGAATGAAGCTACATCAATTAGCACAGTAAAAATCAAGCAGAATCCAAAAGGATTATCAGGAATCATAAGATTCAGAATCGAGTGATTCATTTTTCTTGGTTTCATTTGATTTCTTCATTGAATATCGGTATGATGATTCCAGATAATGAATATGGCGTTTTACTAAGGTAAGGGAGTCCAACTTTTATCTAGATTTGATTTCAATGAATCAGGAGTGATTAAAGGGTGACTACATGCTCAACGGTAGATGTAGAGACATGTCTTGATTCAAACTCTCCTTGCATACTTGTGAGTATGGGCAGTGAGATGTACCGCATTAATTGTGCTAACGACATAACCCGAAACTGACCTCAAAAGAAAATTATTGCCAAAATCTAACATCCTTTATCTGATAATGATCTTTTCTATTCTTTTACGCACACACACTAGCAAACATGGGTTCAAATCACAGTTGTAATTTTAGATTAACACTACTAGTGATTCAAAGACGCATACAACCTACTGACAATTTAAATTACTTGTAAATAAGCAGATTAAAACCATAATAATTTATACAATTAAGTAAGCATGACTCAATCATTTCCCATATGAGCAGTCTGTGATGTTTAGATCATTTCTGATGTACTATCATTTCCTCTTTTCTCAAGTTAACTTTGAAATTTTCTCCATTTTCTATTTTGTTTTTGATTTTCTATTTAAAGTAAAAAAAGTTTATATTTTTTTTAAAGTAAAAAGAACTATATAGAAAACTTAAAAGAAAATAAAAAATTTAACTTTTATAAATAGAATTGATTTAAGAAAAGCAAGTTTTCACTCAGGATTGAACATTCCTATCAAGTTGACAAGATGCTCAAAACGTGATCGATCAAATGCCTTTGTGAAAAGGTCAGCAAGATTGTCATCCGTGTGAACTTTAACAAGTTCAATTAAATGCTTTTTAGCACAATCACGGATGAAATGATGGCGAATTTCTATATGTTTAGTTTTGGAATGTTTCACCAGGTTATTTGTGATGGACATTGTGGCATTGTTGTCAATGAACAATGGAGTTCCAGTGAAGTTCAAGCCGTAGTCTCTCAATTGCTGCTGAATCCACAATATCTGAGAGCAACCGCTCGTCACAGCAATGTATTCTGCTTTTCAAGTTGAGACAGAAACCGTTGACTGCTTCTTACACTGCCAGGAAACCAGTGTGTCTCCTAAGAATTGACATCCACTAGAAGTTGACTTTCTGTCAAGGTTACAACCGCCATAGTCTGAATCAGTGTAGGATTTGAAGTCAAATGACTGCTTCTTAGAGTACCAAATACCCAATCGAGGTTTCCCTTTCAAGTATCTGAAGATTCTCTTCACGGCTATCATATGTGACTCCTTCGGTTGAGACTGAAACCTTGAGCACAAGCACACAGCAAACATTATATCAGGTCTTGAAGCTGTGAGATACATAAGTGATCCGATCATCCCATGGTACAATCTGCAATCCACATCCTTTCCATCTTTGTCAGGATGCAGACCATGATTGACTGGGATAGGTGTGCCATAAGTACTGCTATCATTCATCTTGTATTTTGACAAGATGTCCTGCACATACTTAGTTTGATGTAGATAAATGCCATCCTCTCTTTGACTGACTTACAGACCCAGGAAGAACGACAATTCACCCATGTTACTCATTTCAAACTTGGACTTCATCACCTGCTCGAATTCCCTACACATCCCTTCATTTGTAGATCCAAAAATAATGTCGTCGACATATACTTGTACAAGAAGAATGTCACCTCCTGCTTTCCTAATGAAGAGTGTCGAGTCAATCTGTCCACGGTCTAAACCACAAGACAATAGATGCTTAGATAATGTCTCATACCATGCCCGCGGTGCTTGATGAAGACCATAAAGTGCTTTGTCGAGCTTATACACTTTATTGATATTATGCGGATCTTCAAAGCCGGGAGGTTGAGTGACATAGACCTCTTCATGTACTTTTCCATATAGGAAAGCACTCTTCACATCAAGTTGATAGACCTTGAAGCCGACATATGTGGCATAAGCCAAGAACAGTCGAATGGCCTTAATTCTAGCAACCGGGGCATATACTTTCGTGTAATCCAAGCCCTCTTGTTGATAAAAACCTTGAACAACCAATCTTGCTTTGTTCTTCACAACCACATGACGATCATCCGTCTTGCATTTGAACAACCAATTGGTTGTACCCCCTTTGGCAAGTCAACCAAATCCCACATGTGCAACTTTTGGAATTGAGACAATTCATCTTGCATCGCCTCAATCCAGCAGTTGTTCGCGAGAGCCTCCTTCACATTCTTCGGCTCTAAATGGGACACGAATGCAGCATGTTGACATGTTTCCATGACACTAGTGTCAAGTATCTCCGAGTAAAGACTAGTGTTCTCTGCAATGGTTCGATGACGAGTTTGAACACCGGCATGAGGATCACCAATAATGTTGTCGATTGGATGATTCTTATGCACTCTCGTCTCTGGTACATTCGGTTCCTGAATTTCTGAATTGAGATTCGTGCTTAACTCCCCCATTTCTTATGTTCCAGAAGAAGAAGATTCAATGTTAATTGGATCAGCTGGAGCTTCATTTCCTACAGTTGTGTTAGGATTAGTTTGAGTGTCATCTCCATCAACATGAACATCTTCACTGTTATTATGTCATGATTTCTAGATGCAGATGCAGCATTGGAATCAGGAGTTACAATCGGTACAGTAGCACGAGTATAGAAACTAGAGTCATCGCCGCCACCCAATAATTCATAAGCATTTGCGGCGTCAACATCAGATAGACCAGGAAGATTGAATGACTTGAATAGCGCATCATAATCAAAACCCCATGCTGGACCTGTTGGTTCTGGTGGAATGCTGTGTTTAGTGCAATCCACTTCAAACCATTCCTCGACAGTACGAGTTCCTATATTGTACACTCTCCTGCAAGGCGAGTTGGCAACGTATCCTAAGAAGATGCCTTCCATCGCTTTTGCATGAAACTTAGACTGGCGGTCTTTGTATTGTAGCAATAAGGAACAAGGACTACCAAAAGGAACTAGGTAATCAAGATTGGGAAGTCGATTGTTGATCTACTCGTAACAAGTCTTGTTGTGCCTCTTCACAACCAGAACTCCGTTTAAGACATGACAAGCTGTATTAACTGCTTCTGCCCAGAACGTGACAGGAAGCTTTGCATCCGACAACATAGTCCTTGCAGTCTCAATCAATGTTCTGTTCTTCCGTTCTGCAACTCCATTCTGCTGAAGTGTGTACGGGGCACTGAATTCGTGACAGATCCCCTTCTTGAGACAGAAAAGTTCCATCAAATTATTCTTGAACTCAGTTCCGTTGTCACTCCTTATTCTTCTAACCTTCAGCTTGCAAAGCGATTCCAAGCTCAGGATCAGGTATTGAAGAATATCAGCAGTCTCGTCCTTTGTACATAAAAAATGCACCCAAGAAAAACATGAGAAATCATCAGTTACAACCAGACAAAACGACTTACCTCCAATACTCCTGATACTTATGGGGCTAAACAAATCCATATGTAATAGCTCCAATGTAACATTCCTGATTTTCCGACCCCATTTTAATTTATTTTAATTAATAAAATAACGACGTGACATTAAACCCTACAAGGACTAGTTGTGTAATTAGTCAAAAATCTAATTATAATTAACTTTGAAAGTCAAGGAAAAATTGAGGAAATATGCTCCCGTTGACTTTTAATAAATAAATTGTAGGTTCCTTCGCGTGTGTCGGATCGTCACATGCAAGTGGTCTACTAGTCAAACCGGGTGCGGAATACCCGTGACTAGGTGGAGAGTCTTACTAAACAAAGTAAACCGAACACCAGAGTCTCAACAAACGTTCTTTGTATTATAAACACTCGACGGTTACAGAATGTGCGTACTTAGCAAAACTGAGTTCGACTCAACTACTGGTTCTGCGTACTTAGCTTCTGTGAACCTATCCTATTTATACTGACCTGATGCCTGCGCACTTAGCAAGTGCGCAGGACCAATTACTCCTGCGTACTTAACAAGTACGCATAGGTATTCCTGCGTACTTACTAAGTACGCAGGAGCATTCTCCTGCGCACATACAAGTGCGCAAAACACTTAGAGGAAATCAACAAAACATTAAGTAAAAGTAAATACAACTCGATAAACTTTTACATAATGACTCTTACATACAAAGACAAAATACAGACATTAGACATACAAACCTAGACTCTATCCAGAGTGTTGTCACAGGAAAGTGCATCAACAAACTCCCCCTTGACAACAGCTCGGGATCTTCATCGTCTTCAGTCTTCAATCTTCAGTCTTCACAGCACTGCTTCCTTAGCTTCCATCTTCTTTTTGTAATCAAGACAGAACTTGATTAATTTGTCGTATTTGGCCGAGAGAAGCTTTGTCCAATCGTCAGTGTGGATGCAAAATTTGTCTGCTAGTACCTCCAGATCGTTCACAGAGAAATTGATGAAGCAGACTTCATCAAAAACCCTGATCACTTCCTTTGGCACTGTGTTTCCACTATCTGACTTACCTTTACCCATGATCACAGCCTCGCCCGTTTTTGGATCAACGTACCAGTACCACATGTCACCAAGAATATCCTGAGGTAACTTGCTCAGGGGAATCTTAGTTTCACATCGCACTGGCTTGTATACCAATCTCTTTAACGGCTTCTTAGTCACAGGATGCACAGCGTGCTTATCCTTGACTCTTCTGGGCACCTGAGGCTTAAGATATTCAAAGTTCCCTGATCTTGCTTCCCGCTGTAGTGTTACCCACAAACCCATTGCAACTGCATTACTCGAGTGACTTAGCAGATCTCGGTTTGCAAGGTTAACTAGGTCGTACTTGGGCAAAGAGTTGAACGCCTCACTGGTGGGTTTCAAGTATTGAACCCCCCCAGATCTTTTGATGGCGAACAGCTGCTTGTCCTCCTCGAACCTAACAGCCAAGATCATACCTGTCGCTCCGTGCTTGTCTGTGATAGACGTCTTTTGCCACACGGGAGCTGGACCCTTTGTAGATGCAGAAGGCCTGTCTTTCTCTTTTGGTGCCTCGGGGTCCACAGGTATAGGGTCGGCCGGGGAGGCTTCAGTTGTAACTTCAACATTACTTGCCATGTCAACTGAGCCTGTGTCGAGCAGAGATTCAAGCGATGGTATTTCAAAGATCTCACCATCCTCTAACTCGTACTCTCCTTCCCCGTCGCCCTTGGGAATCTCTATCACCACATCATCGTCATCATCGTTCCAGTCATCACCAGAGTCGATCTCTCCTTCTTCCAGATTAAGGAGATCATCGATCTGTGCCTCTTTGGAATAGTCAGGCTCTAAATAAAGGATCTCATCATCAGATAAGTCCTTGAGCACGTCAGCCGTTGACTTCCCTTTATCTCCGCCACCACCAGCTGAGGTATCACCACCCTCTTACTGAGTAGACTCCCCCTCAGCCAATGGAACAGAAGAGATGGCCACAATCGCCAAAGCTAGGTGCTCACCTCCACTAGGACCGACTTCAGGATCCTTGTCTTTATCATCATCCTTAGTCAGATCGACTGGATGACAAGACTCGGCACCGGTGGATTTCTTTTCTTTGTCTTTCTCTTTCTCTTTCTCTGTCTCCTTCTCCCCCTGAGCACCTAGCTTCGCGGTCAGTTCACCAACTAATTTGACCATCGCTGCGTGCTCCTTTCTCTGCAAATCCATCCTCAGCTCAAGTGAAGTTCGATGGCCTAGAATCATTTCGTTAGTCTTCATTAACAGTTCATTCTGTGCCAAGACATTCTTCAACTGTTCATCAGTCCCCGTTCTCTGGCTACGCAGAATCTTAACTTCATCCGCCAGAGAGTTTATCTGTGCTTGTTGAGCATCAGAATCCTCTTTTGACTTTTGAATAGTCTTCAACAAGCCAGCAACTTGGGTTTCTAGCACATCGATCCTAGCTTCATTTGGATCCGGATGCCTAGATGATGAGGCTTCGGCGTTGTGGATGGGGGAAGAGAAGATTGTGTCAAAGTCGAACCCCTGTGAGAAGTCACCATAGTTGAAGGGTTGACCTGACGGCTCTTTGGTGGGTGTGGGGATTGGGGATGTAATGATGGGTGTGGGTGTTATGGTTGGGGTGACTGTGACTGACTCCGTTAGACGTGGAGTAGTCACTACCACCTGGACAGTTGGAGCAGGGAGGGTCACCGTCACAGGAATCTCCTCTGTGACCGCCGTGACTGCCACATCTGTTTGACCAATTGGCCTTCTCCTCCTTTGATACAGTTGCTGTGCTGGTGTGGTAGATTCTGACTCTGGACGGGCAGCTTCAACTTGTACTGGCTGCACAATCGGAATCTCTTCAACCCTGGGGATAGCAACCTCTTGCCTATCGCCCCTTTTCTTGTTGGCTTTCTCTCGCCTTCGTCTTTGTAGAGCAGCGTCAGAGTCGGAAGCCGGCTCATATTCGCTGCTCGAGCTTTGTCGTTTTCTTTTTGAAGACGACTCAGGCAGGGTTACCTGTGCCGACCTTCTCGGATGTGCCTGTGATAGTGCATCATCGGAATCAGAAGAATCTGATTCTGTAGCCTCCGAATCGGATTCCTCAGCACCACCAACACCACCTTCATCATCACCCTCATCATTACCTTCATCATTACCTTCATCATCCTCATTCTCTTCATCTTGTTCTTCATCAGAGTGATCACTCATCTCTGGTCCCGAGTTGGGACTATACCAGTTCCAGTCCTCCGGAGCGACATATGCTTCATTAATCAGGTGGCCGAAGAGTTCAGTATGCTCAGGGGTAGGTTCTACACTGCCTGGCTTTAAGAACTGTGCAAAGACTCTCTTGGCCACTCTCTTCACTTGCAGTTTCTCCCCGATCGCACGCAGGTTTGGCAACGCATCATCGATCAAAAGTTGCACAAACCTCGGGTATAAAAGGAACCTAAACCTCTCCGCCGTGTTTATCTGGTCATTGATTGCTTTGAAAATAAAGCGGGAGAAGTTGTAGCCCCGATTGAGAGACAAGCCCACCATGGCTGCGGCAAGGTCATGACCCATGGCAACCTTTCCTGCTTTCCTTGATGAGATGCACATGATCATGATGTGGGCAAAGTAACGCCATTGATCTAGAACCCACATTTTCTTGTATGAAGCATAGTCCCTTTCCCCGACATATCCCATTCTCTGCCTCCAACACCCATCCACGTAGTAATCTGGATAGGATGTCGGGTCGGTGGGAAGGTCTCCAAATTGCAGTACTCTCCTTATTGTATCCTCAGAGATGGCAATAGCCCGACCGTCAACGGTAGCCCTTATGACATTTGGAGATACCGTACAATCGTGCTCTGCTGTCTCCCAGAATTGCTCTAAGTAAGGTGTTGAGACTGTTGGATTAGCCGAAATTGCATAACTTATTTTAGATCTGTTCAGGAAGTCCACAATCTCTCTATATTGTAAAGCGGCCCCTTTCCATTCTGGTTCAGTGAGCGCCAACAGATTGAATTCGTCAGTGAATGCACGAGCCATTATCTGCAAACACACACATAAACCGTAATCAGAACAATTTATAACAATGGAAATAGACACACATGACATAGAATAGTAGTTACACTTTGAAAAAATTTTCAGACTTAAGAAAATTTTCTAAGTGTTGGTCCTGCGCACTTATCAAGTGCGCAGGATTTTACTCTTGCGTACTTAGCAAGTACGCAGGAATTACTTCTTGCGTACTTGCTAAGTGCGCAAGAACAACCTTTAGCAAAAATTTCAAAGTTTTAAATTCGATCAAAATGCGGGTTGATTAGGTAGCCACTAGGTCGGAATCAGGGATTCTAACCTATGGTACCATTATCAACACCGTTTAACCACTAAATGACGATCAAATTTTGGACCTAGGTCGACGAACGTCCCACTGACAGTCGACTTCAACCCGACGGATCAAACGATGACCAAAGGGAAAATGTATGATCGATTAGGCAATCTAATAACCTGTTAGTGACATTAGTTACCCAAACAACCCCAAAATTACCCCAAAATTTGTCGACATTAATCTAAAATTTTCTAGGTCAAAAATCGGTCCAATAAACACGAATCTATGGATGGAATCGGCTTAGATTCTCACCAAAGGGATGAAATACGAAGATGATAAAGTGGAAGGGATGAAAAACGGGTTTGAACACACTCGATTTTGAGAGAAAATTGCAGGGGGAAAAATTTCGGTTTGAAAGCTTAACCTGAAAATTTTTCTAAGTGTTGAACTTATACCCCACTGATAATGTTCGTGCGTACTTGGTAAGTGCGCACGAATTAACTCTTGCGTACTTAACAAGTACGCAGGAATTAACTCTTGCGTACTTGCTAAGTGCGCAAGTCTTACTTCGTGCGTACTTAACAAGTGCGCAGAAACCTTAAGTGCGCAATTTTTCAACTCAGAATTTATGAAGATATTTAAGTCAAATAACGAACAAGATAAAAACATTCGACCACGAGGATTCAAATATAATTCATGAAGATTAAACATAAAAATATTTTTGTTCTTTTCAAGATAGATATGTACAAGTATTCACACAAGCTATTTTTGATCAAAGACACGAGCAGAGGATCATATCAGGCTAACTTATAGCAAAAACGATACAATATAAACATCAAAGAATATGGGATCATGTCATGTATTACTCTTTAGTTTTACGTAATAAGCACATAAACAAGTAATTCAAGTTGACAATATTATAAGATTTGAAACTATACGCATCTTTGTATCATGTTCTTGTGTATTAAGGTATTAATTATAAAATATACAACGTGTACCCCACTTAAATGCTATGATATTTTGCACTATCTTAAGGCATCTAAGATTTTTCCAATGATATTCTTAATTTTCAGAATGAAGTTACATCAATTAGCATAGAAAAATCAAGCAGAATCCATAAGGATTATCAGGAATCATAAGATTTAGAATCGAGTGATTCATTTGTCTTGGTTTCATGATATTTTTCTTCTTTGAATATCGGTATGATGATTCGGGATAATGAATATGGTGTTTGATTATAAGGTAAGGGGATCCAACTTTTATCTGGATTTGACTTCAATGAACCAGGAATGATTCAAGGGTGAATACATGCTCAACGGTTGATGTAGAGACATGTCTTGATTCAATCTCTCCTTGCATACTTGTGAGTATGGGCAGTGAGATGAACCGCATTAATTGTGCTAACAACATAACCCGAAACTGATCTCAAAAGAAAATTATTGTCAAAATCTAACATCCTTTATCTGATAATGATCTTTTCTATTCTTTTACACACACACACTTGCAAACATGGGTTCAAATCACAGTTGTAATTTAGATTTAGTTTCCACACTACTAGTGATTCAAAGACGCGTACAGCCTACTGACAATTCAAATTACTTGTAAATAAACAGATTAAAAACATAATAATTTAAAACAATTAAGTAAACATGACGCAATCATTTCCCATATGAGCAATCTATGATGGTTAGATCATTTCAGATGTACTATCATTTCCTCGTTTCTCAAGTGATTCTTTTGAAATTTTCTCCATTTTTTTTTAACTTCCATGAATTGAATTGATTTAAGAAAATTAATTTTCATTCGGGATTAAACATTCCTATCAAGTTGACAAGATGCTCAAAACGGGACCGATCAAATGCCTTTGTGAAAAGGTCAGCAAGATTGTCATCCGTGTGAACCTTTACAAGTTCAATTAAATGCTTTTCAGCACAATCACGGATGAAATGATGGCGAATTTCAATATGCTTAGTTTTGGAATGTTTCACCGGGTTATTTGTGATGGACATGGTGGCATTGTTGTCAATGAATAAAGGAGTTCCAGTGAAGTTCAAGCCGTAGTCTCGCAATTGCTGCTGAATCCACAATATCTGAGAACAACCGCTAGCTGCAGCAATGTATTCTGCTTCACAAGTTGAGACAGAAACCGTTGACTGCTTCTTACACTGCCAGGAGACCAGTCTGTCTCCCAAGAATTGACATCCGCCAGAAGTTGACTTTCTGTCAAGGTTACAACCGCCATAATCTGAATCAGTGTAGGCTTTGAAGTCAAATGACTGCTGCTTAGAGTACCAAAGACCTAATCGGGGTTTCCCTTTCAGGTATCTGAAAATCCTCTTCACGGCTATCATATGTGACTCCTTCGGTTGAGACTGAAACCTTGAGCACAAGAATACAGCAAACATAATATCGGGTCTTGAACCTGTGAGATACATAAGTGATCCGATCATCCCACGGTACAACCTACTGTCTACATCCTTCCCATCTTTGTCAGGATGCAAACCATGATTGACTGGGATTGGTGTGCCATAAGTAGTGCTATCACTCATCTTGTATTTTGACAAGATGTCCTGCACGTACTTAGTTTGATGTAGATAAATGCCATCCTCTCTTTGACTGACTTGCAGACCCAGGAAGAACGACAGTTCACCCATATTGCTCATTTCATACTTGGACTTCATCACCTTCTCGAATTCCCTACACATCCCTTCATTGGTCGACCCGAAAATGATGTCGTCGACATATACTTGCACAAGAAGAATGTCACCTCCTGCTTTCCTTATGAAGAGAGTCGAGTCAATCTGTCCACGGTCGAAACCATTAGACAGTAAATGCTTTGATAGTGTCTCATACCATGCCCGCGGTGCTTGATGAAGACCATTAAGTGCTTTGTCGAGCTTGTACACTTTATTGATATTATGCGGATCTTCAAAACCGGGAGGTTGAGTGACATAGACTTCTTCATGAACTTTACCATAAAGGAAAGCACTCTTCACATCAAGTTGGTAGACCTTGAAGCCGACATATGTGGCATAAGCCAAGAACAGTCGAATGGCCTCAATTCTAGCAACTGGGGCATATACTTCCGTGTAATCCAACCCCTCTTGTTGATAAAAACCCTGAACAACCAATCTTGCCTTGTTCTTCACAACTACATGACGATCATCCGTCTTGCATTTAAATACCCATCTAGTTCCAATTGGCTGAAAGCCTTTTGGCAAGTCAACCAAATCCCACACGTGCAACTTTTGGAATTGTGACAATTCATCTTGCATCGCCTCAATCCAGCAGTTGTCAGTGAGAGCCTCCTTCACATTCTTCGGCTCTATCTGGGACACGAATGCAGCATGCAGACATGTTTCCATGACACCAGTGTTAAATATCTCTGTGAAAAGACTGGTGTTCTCTGTGATGGTTCTATGACGAGTCTGAACACCGGCATAAGGATCACCAATAATGTTGTCGATTGGATGATTCCTATGCACTCTCGTCTCCGGTACAATTGGTTCTTGAATTTCTGGATCTAGATTTGTGCTTAACTCCCCCATTTCCTGTGTTTCAGCAGAGGAAGAGTCAATGTTAATTGGATTAACTGGAGCTTCATTTCCTATAGTTGTGTTAGGATTGGCTTCAGCGTCATCTCCAGTAACATGAACACTTTCACTGTTATCACTGTCATGAGTTCCAGATGCAGATGCAGCATTGGAATCCGGAGTTATAATTGGTACAGTAGCACGAGTCGAAAAACTGCCGCCATTCAATAGATTATAAACATTTGTGGCGTCTTCTGCAGATAAATCAGGAAGATTAAATGACTTGAATAGCGCATCATAATCAAAACCCCAAGCTGGACCTTTTGGTTCTGGTGGAATGCTGTGTTTACTACAATCCACTTCGAACCATTCCTCGACAGTACGAGTTCCTATGTTGTACACTCTCTTGCAAGGCGAGTTGGCAACATATCCTAAGAAAATGCCTTCTACCGCTTTTGCATGAAACTTAGACTGGCGGTCTTTGTACTGTAGCAACAAGGAACAAGGACTACCAAAAGGAACTAGGTAATCAAGATTGGGAAGTCGATTGTTGATCAACTCGTAACAAGTCTTGTTGTGTCTTTTCACCACCAAAACTCTGTTTAAGACGTGACAAGCTGTATTAACCGCTTCTGCCCAGAATGTGACAGGAAGCTTTGCATCCGACAGCATAGTCCTTGCAGTCTCAATCAGTGTTCTGTTCTTCCGTTCAGCAACTCCATTCTGCTGAGGCGTGTACGGCGCGCTGAATTCGTGACGGATCCCTTTCTTGAGACAGAAAAGTTCCATCAAATTATTCTTGAACTCAGTTCCGTTGTCACTCCTTATTCATCGAACTTTCAGCTTGCAAAGAGATTCCAAGCTCAGGATCAGGTATTGAAGAATATCAGCAGTCTCGTCTTTAGTACCTAAAAAATGCACCCAAGAAAAACGTGAGAAATCATCAGTTACAACTAGACAGAACGACTTACCTCCAATACTCCTGATACTTATGGGGCCAAACAGATCCATGTGTAATAGCTCCAAAGGGGTATCAATAGAGTTTTGGAGCTTGGGCTTGTGAGACTTCCGTTGCTGTTTGCCCTTTTTACAAGGCATACAGTCATCTGCAACGGTAAATCTCAGCTTAGGAACCCCGGTTACCAAACCGTTTCGGACAAGATGATTCATTTTACGATAAGAAATATGTCCGAGTTTCCTATGCCACAAGATGGAGTCAAGCTCTGTCGCTTTTGTAAGCAAACAAGTAGCAACTGCTGAGGTGGTTTTTGCCACGCTCATATCAATCTGATAAGTGTCGTTTGTTCTTGGTGCTCGCATCAGAATCCAGTCTTCAGGAACTTTGAAACCGGGTTTGAGAATCAAACATTCTGACTTGTCAAACATCACTGAGTACTCCTTGTCACACATTTGTGAGACACTCAACAGGTTATGCTTCAGCTGCTCGCAGAAGTTGACATTGTCAAAGCTAACACAACCATTCGAAACCACGCCTTGACACGTGATACTGCCGCCTTTTTCTCCGGCAAAGGCCACATAGCCGCCTCTAAAAGATTTAACGTCTTGAAGCAAGGCCATGTTTCCTGTCATGTGCCGGGAGCATCCACTATCTACATACCAGCGGTTAGAGATAGTACCCTTCGGACGTCCCTCAGATGATGAACTTTGTCCTTCGCCAATTGCCATGAGAGCAACAGCAGTGGTAGAGTCATCTTCATCAGCTACAGAAGCTTCCTTTTCACTTGATTCAGAAGCTTCCTCTTCTTCAGCTTCCTTCCTCTCGGCTTCCTTCCTCTCGGTCTCCATCAGTTCCATGATTTATGCCATGAGACCAACCTGTGTTTGAGCAATGATGGCGTCCTGTAGATGCACACCCCAATCAAAATTTTCGTCATTCTGTGCGACCAGTGCATTGGACTGATTACTTTGGGTATGATTGTGGTGGCTTTGGTTGTTTTGGCCATGGCTGTTTCCCTGGCTAGGTCTGGTAAAACCAGAGGCCGGTGCTCTGTCCTTTTGACATTCACGAGCAAAGTGTCCATAGTTTTGACACTTGTAGCACTTGGCCTTGGATTTGTCAAATCCAACCTTGGCATTAGAATGCCCGCCAATATACTTTCTTCCTGTTCTGTTCAGGAAACGCTTGGCCCTCCTCAGTAACATGGCCATATTCCACTGAATATCCATGTCCTCAATATCATCAGGATCCACTTGATTGAAGTCCTCTTCAATAGTCTCAGGATCCGTTAGCTTTCCACCAATGAAATTCTCATATGCCAGCATACATGATGAGAATAATGCTACATGATCTTCAGCTATCTTGGCAATAGCTGACTGGTTGGTTGAGCACGTATTTTGAGGAGCCTTTGAGTTTTGTTGATGAGATCCAAACCCTGATCCTGATGCATAACATGCATGACCACCACAACTATTTGAGTGGTCATCTTCATTGGGTTTTCCAGTAAAGAGGGCAATCCCAGAGCTGGAAGACATTGAAGTGGAAGTCGTCCCATGATACATGGAAGGGTCCTGTATCTGAGGTCTTCCAGAATTCTCCCTCTTTATAAGATTCATGTTGTGAGCCTGAATCTTACCAACTGCCTCATCTACTGTCATCTCGTAGAACTTTGAACTTTCCCTCATCAGGGTTGTATACATCTCATATCTCGGTGGCAGAGCATCCAAAAACTTTTCCACCATTTCCTCTTCTGGATATTTAAGCTCAAACGATTTCAACTCCGTTTGCAGGTGATAGAATCTAGAGATAAGATCATCTAAAGATTCATTTTCTATAAATCTGAAGCACTCGTACTGCTTCCGGAGCAGATCCCTCTTGCTCTTCTTTATGTCACTATTTCCTTCGAATCTTTTCTGTAAAGCCTTCCAAAGATCCTTAGAAGTTTCATATCCTCGGAAACTGTGAAACAAGTCCCGAGTTAATGACATAGTGATTGAACCCAATGCCTTCTTCTCTCTATCATAATTCTTCTTTTCATCTGCATCCAGCTTAGAGATAGGCTTAGGTACGTTTTCATCAAGATACAAGTGGGTGGGATGCTTATATCCCTCAAGAATATGTATCCATAACGATGAATCGGTGTATGAAATATAGTGCTCAAAACGGGCTTTCCAATTGGAATAATCGTTTACATTGAGCAACTTGGGAGGTTTGGGGGTATAATACTTTTGCAAATTTTCTTTGTAACCAAGCCCATAATGATTTGAAAAAGCCTCTTTCTTAGCTTGGTTAATATTTTTAAAACCTTGGTAAAGCATTCCCTTAAGTTTATCATTTGTCTCAATGATATCAGGTTCAGTTAAAATGCAATTATCACCATTAGTGATAATGTTTTTGTGGACTTTCTGTTCAGTCAACAACTCCTCAGAGACTACTCCTTCAGGGCAAGTGTTAACCGACCCATCCTCAGAAGCAGTAACATACTCCTCACTAGATGTGGAGTTAGCCTTACTTGAGGATTCATCCTTTTTAGGGGAATCATCTTTATCAGAGGGCTCATCTAGACAAGTGAGATCAATGTCTATCAAGCTATTGACAAACTGCCCACTTATTGGTGGAGGAATGGCATTGGAACCAAGTTCTAGGCCATTCATTTTTCTCACCACTGATTCGTAGTGTTCCACCACAAAGCGAGAGTTTTTCAATTTCTCGTTAGTGCATTTGAGCTGCAAGATCTCATTTTGCAGTTTGTTATTTTCATTGTTCTTCTTTTCCAACGCCCTATATGCAATATCCAAATGAACCTGTTGGTCGCTTATTTTTAAAGAATAGTCATGTTTTTCTGTTTGTAGCATTTCAACGGATTCTTTAAAACGTGATTCATTTGTTTTGTAATTTTTAGCTGCCAACTTTAGGGGTTCGATTATGTCTTGGAGCTCAGAAATTTCATTCTTTAACCCTAGACATTTAGAACAAGAAATAACAGAGAAAGGGTTAGAATCTACCACAGAGAAAGGGGGAGTTTCTGTGGAGTACCGATTTCATTATCATAATTTAGCATACTGCTAAGGTTCTGAAGATTTGACATAGTGAACACTTAGTCAAAAATCAGAAAAGTCAGAAGCAATTGCGCACTTAAGATTGGCCTTGCGCACTTAAGAAATGGTCTTGCGTATTTAATAGTTGCCCTTGCGTACTTGTAAGTACGCAGGAGTAAATTGTTAAGTACGCAGGATATGTCTTAAGTTCGCAGTTCAGTCTTGCGCACTTGTAAGTACGCAGGAGAAAACTCTTGCGTATTTAGCAAGTACGCAGAAAACTGTACGTTTTGCCAAAAATGGTAAGTACGCAGGACACCTTTTCAGCAACTCTCACCAACATTTTCCGGTGACCAGAAACTCGCCGGACTTGGCAAAAATTGGTCTGATGATCAATGCAATTGAGCCAAAGGGTAAGAAACAAGTTTCTAACCAACCTTTGATGCTCAAAACACACAAATACACAACAAAAATCGGTTTTTGAGAGATTTTTGCTTCTAAAAAAGTGCTCAAGAGCTACCCCTTTTTTATCACAAAAATCAACAAAAATACCTCTTTTTGCTTGTAAAACTCAGTAAAACGTCTCAAAACTCACTTGCAACACTCGAATTCAAGAGCAATTGCTCTGATACCACTTGTAGGTCCCTTCGCGTGTGTCGGATCGTCACATGCAAGTGGTCTACTAGTCAAACCGGGTGCGGAATACCCGTGACTAGGTGGAGAGTCTTACTAAACAAAGTAAACCGAACACCAGAGTCTCAACAAACGTTCTTTGTATTATAAACACATTCGACGGTTACAGAATGTGCGTACTTAGCAAAACTGAGTTTGACTCAACTACTGGTTCTGCGTACTTAGCTTCTGTGAACCTATCCTATTTATACTGACCTGATGCCTGCGCACTTAGCAAGTGCGCAAGACCAATTACTCCTGCGTACTTAACAAGTACGCATAGGTATTCCTGCGTACTTACTAAGTACGCAGGAGCATTCTCCTGCGCACATACAAGTGCGCAAAACACTTAGAAGAAATCAACAAAACATTAAGTAAAAGTAAATACAACTCGATAAACTTTTACATAATGACTCTTACATACAAAGACAAAATACAGACATTAGACATACAAACCTAGACTCTATCTAGAGTGTTGTCACAGGAAAGTGCATCAACAAACTCCCCCTTGACAACAGCTCGGGATCTTCATCGTCTTCAGTCTTCAATCAACAAACTTTTTACCTAATAGGGAAGGTTAATGCAACCATTTTTATAAAAATATTAATTTCTCTCTACTGATAAATAATTATGATTTTTCTTCATTAAAGTAAATATTTCTAAAGTTGGCTAAATTAATATACTACTACTTATTTAGCCCATAGTTGAAAATTTAAGTTAAAAATATTTTCTCATAAACTGCATATTCATTTAAAATATGCGATTAAATGATTTCACTACTTTATATATCTTCAACCAAAGACATTTTCCCACTTTCTATGTTCAAACAAAGGCCCGTATTGGTAAACACAATTCCCGAATAATTCCAAAACCTCCTCGCTACCTTTCACTTGACGCTTCAAGAGATGATCCATACCGCGTAAACGTTAACTTTTCCCACCAACATCAATGAGATATGAGGACTTGAACCTAACTACCACATGATACAAGAACACCAAACAACACGTTTGTCCGCAGCACTCGATCACATGCAAAACCCGTTAGTACACATCGCACGCGACGTTCAATACTCACGTATACACGTTTACAATATATCCAACGCAACCACATGATACATGAAACTCAAAGAACCTCAATATACCCAATGCTGCACAAATTGCATAATACATGAAACTAGTTGCCTACAAATTACAATTTGCTCGATTGATCACGTAATGCACGAAACATGTTTATTTGCAATACATACGCTATTGGATTGAGCACATGATACACGGAACTTAGATTGTTTGCATTATACGTGATACATAAGAATTGCTTCATTGATACATAATTCTAGATTGACCACACTGTACATGAAACTCATTTGATTACAAAGTACTTTATACTAAACGGTGTACACTATAAAAGATACATGATGCTACGTTGCTAACACTATACATGAGGTCCACTTCCTTCGATACACATAATACTATGTTGTTTACATTACACGTTATGGTTTACCGATTACAAAATACAAGATGCTAAATTGTTTACTTTATATATATGAGACTTATTTGATTTCGAACTACGTGACACTGGATCATACATGAGACTTGTGTGCTTACTATATACTCGAAACGAAATTTGCTTACAATTATTACAATGGATCGATTTCATTATACACAAGACATGGTCATGCACTTTGTACACCAAAGTTGAAGACCATGATACATTGAGACGCCTCGGGGTTTGACGTATTCTAGTTCAAACACGAGCAAGCTAAGAAACTTTAAGTGTTACTACTTTACTACTCTTTGGTTGCAAACTTATCTGATTTGATGCATAATTAATTGTTAGCGACTTTTATGTGTAAATAATAGTTGTGATAATAGTGAAATTGTGCCCTTTCCCACACACAACGAAACTATCTATACGGACCATACGATGATTTGAATAATTACGGGTGCACACGGAATTATAAAAATCAGCGTATGGAAACTATAGGGAAATTTTGTCGTGTGTTGTGACCTAAAACTTATCATGATATGTAACAACGAAACTGAAGTAATATGATAAGGGCATGGTGGATACGCCGATGGTACTTCCTATACATAAGTGTCCTCTCATATTATCATAAGTAGCGTTGTTCGTGTCACGTGAAGTTTTGACCCAGACCAAGGTTTTAGGAAATCTCGTACCCACTAACAATGTTGAGCATATTAGACTATATTTACACAAACTCTAAATGTCAAAATCCCATCAATTTCATTCCAAGTAATACGTTTCATATTTAGAATTCAAATTCTTATTCGACAATCTTCAATTCAAAACAAAATTTTTATCACTCTTCGCATTCAAAGTATCAGGCTTAAGTCATGTCAAACGGTTACACACCCCAGAATCCAACACTCAAAGCTACCTGAGAACCCAAAACTCCCTCCTCCATCTTGATTTTTGCAGCCTCCATCAATTAAATTTCGGGACGAAATTCCCTTAACAGGGGGAGATTGTAACATTCCTGATTTTCCGACCCCATTTTAATTTATTTTAATTAATAAAATAACGACGCGACATTAAACCCTACAATGACTAGTTGTGTAATTAGTCAAAAATCTAATTATAATTAACTTTGAAAGTCAAGGAAAAATTAAGGAAATATGCTCCCGTTGACTTTTAATAAATAAATCTAACGAATCCTTAACCAACTTAACTCAACTCAAACCCGAGGGACCAGTTTCGCCAGATTCAGAATTTTTGAACATGAAACTGCAGGGACCAATCTGTAATTAACTCATTTTCGATTTAGTTTGACTTCAGAAAGTCAAACTGCCGTTTTTGCTCGAATTCAAACCCCACACCCGGAATCAGTTGAAATTCGTAACTGTTATTCACGTTAGTGTCATTATCAATCATTATAGAAGCAATTACCAGCTCATCATTTCACGATTTAACCCGATTTATGACTAATCAACCGTAACCGTCGACCTCCCTCGTATTACTCTCCAATTCGCAAACTATCGATCATTTACACAGAAATCGATCACCTGCAAATCTCTAACAAATCCCCTCAAACCTGCTACATAATCCAATTTCATCGAAGAAGGACGCAGAGTCGCCGGAAAGCCAATCCCGCCATAGTCGGCATCCGTTTAGTCGATCACAGTCAATTCGATCATAGTTCTGGTAATTAAACCTATCAATAGCTTCGTTTTTATCTATATATTAAAAGCCCTATGCTTATTAGGGCTTACATTACAGAATCAAGCATGATATGATTCTAGGGTTCTTAACAATATTGGATTTAATCGAACCCTACCCCCGACTCTGTTTAAATCAAATTAATTCATACCAGTAGATTCGAAATACATTTTTAATCGATAACCCTATGCCAATTCAGTTTCATATCATCGGCTTAATCAAGAACCCGTAACTAGGGTTCGTTCATAAAATGATTTGGGGGTTTCGACCCTAGACTTAATCCTAATCCAATTAAACCATACCGACAGATTCGCAAGACCCTAATTAGTAAAAGCCCCATGTTTCTATCACATTCCATTATCAGAATCATCCAAATCAATTTTGAGTTCAAACTTAGGGTTTCAGCTATTGAATCTGTAATTAAACATCCTAAACCCGTTGTTTTTGCAATTAAAACCTACCATAGGCTCGTTTGAGGTTAACGAACAAAACCCCTAAGATCTTACAGTCGGTCACTGCCAGTTTTGGTGAAATTGGGACTGGGTTCGATCGGCTCGAGGAAAGGGGAAGAACACTCTCGGGTTTTATGTTAAAACAATTTCTGACCGGGTTTGTGTGCGATACCCTAGCGGGCGGAGTTGGTTAAGAGAGTGTGCTGGTGTGGGAGAGACCCGGGTTCGAGTCCCTCCACACACATTCATTTTTAAAACATTTTATTTGTATTATTTTATTATAAAAACAATACCCTATATTATTATATTAATATATTAATGTGTTCTAGCCTCGTAAAACCACCCGTAGGCTCGGGTTTGGTTTATAACCTTTTCTTATTTAAAAATACTAACTTTTATAATAATATAGTTATATTATTTTCAAACCCCACCTTGGAATAAATAAAATAATTATACCTTCACCTCGTTATTAAACTTCTGGTAACGTTTCAAACTTATAAATAATATAAATACCTATATTAGTTACCCACGTTTATATCCCCGAATAAAAATAGATATATTTATTATTCATATGAATTGTAATTTCAACTCGCTTAGTGTTAGATGGTATGTAACACTAATTTTTCTCTTTTATAAGCTAATATATATTTACCCAAATTTGACGTATTTTCATGACTAAATAACTAAATGAGTATAGACTTAATTATTTTGTTTATATTTAAAGCAAGGTAATTTCATACTACGCTTCAAATAAATAAATCTAATTTATTTAGTTAATTACCCAAGCTCTAAATCATTATTTTAAGGACACTATATCCCAACATTAATAATTATAAAACAATTTTCCAAAAATAAAACGCAATCACCTATACAACCCTTTCATATAATTCGACACGAACTCATTACACAACTCCCTAAACTCACATCCTTTGAAGCCCTAGACTTCGATTTATATATTTTATTAATTTATCTTCATACGCAATACACTCTAGGTTAACGTTGTGCGTTACAAGGATCACTTTGCTACTTAGAGTCTCGTGTTAGCTACGCCTTCGAATCATGTGAGTATTCACAACCCCTTTTTACTCTTTTACATTTTTGGGGTGAAACATGAACACTATTCAACTTACATGTTTACATTTACGCAAACAACACAAGTACAAATCCTATTTACATTCATGTGTGCAATTTGAGCTTTATGCCCGAGTGCTAGGTGTGTTAACCTCTTGTATTCTATTATGTGCAATCATTAACTTTTCAAGCCGACGGTTTTCAATGATGGATCTATTGAGTCTGACAAACCCACCCATGGTACGCGGTGATTGAAACCGACAACACATTTGTTTTGCATGCTAGTTACAAGGTTTGATTGTACATTTGGTTACACAATAGCTGCTCCCCATAAATGCCTTATTTTATCATGTTTTGTAAAGGATTTGTTTTCAACTATATGCCATCTATATACAACTGTGTTATACTCACCAACTTTTTAGTTGACTTTATTTTATTCATGTTTCAGGCCCCAATATGTGAGATTGATTCAAGACGTGTTCAACATAGGATTTGGACTTAGCAAAATAAATCAAGAATTTTATGAATTGTTCATGTTTCTTGTTTGAATTTGATCTTGTACTTGGATTTATTGTAATGCAAATTTGACTTTAATATATTTCAATTTAGTCAACCATGTGCTATGAACAGTCTTACATGTCCCGCCCCGATGATTCCGCCATCGGTCGGGGTGTGACATCCAAAGGGGTATCAATTGAGTTTTGGAGCTTGGGCTTGTAAGACTTCCGCTGCTGTTTGCCTTTTTTACAAGGCATACAGTCATCTGCAACGGTAAATCTCAGCTTAGGAACTCCGGTTACCAAACCGTTTCGGATAAGATGGTTCATTTTATGATAAGAAATATGTCCGAGTTTCCTATGCCACAACATAGAGTCAAGCTCTGTTGCTTTGGTAAGTAAACAACTAGAAACTGATGAGGTGGTTGTTGCCACGCTCATATCAATCTGATAGGTGTCGTTTGTCCTTGGCGCTCTCATCAGAATCCAGTCTTCAGGAACTTCAAAACCAGGCTTTAGAATCAAGCATTCATTCCTATCAAACATCACCGAGTACTCCTTGTCGCACATTTGGGAGACACTCAGCAGGTTATGCTTCAGCTGCTCGCAAAAGTTGACATTGTCAAAACTGACACAACCATTTGATACCACGCCTTGACACGTGATACTACCGCCTTTCTCTCCAGCAAAGGCCACATAGCCGCCTCTGAATGGTTTCACGTCTTGAAGAAAGGCCATGTTTCCTATCATGTGCCGGGAGCATCCACTATCTACATACCAGCGGTTAGAGATAGTACCCTTTGGATGTCCCTGCACAAGTCACAAAAAGAATTAGTTAGTTTTGGAGACCCAAGCCATGGTGGTATTGGGTCGTCCATCCTTTTCAAAATAAACTACCTCTTTTAACTCACAGTCGTGATGACTGTTCGAAATGGATGAATCTTTAAAATAATTAGGACTAGGAGATTGAGAATTTTTGAATGTTAGTCAAGGACCTCTTCTGTTTCTTGGAATAGTAGACTTATGTTCAACAACAGCAGGTGAACTAGTGGAAGCTTCACCTGATTGAGCTCCAGTCAGCTGTTCTAGCTTTCTCAACCTCTTATTCCTTCTCCTCCTCTGTGGCTTAGAGAGTTTCATCACAGATTTCTCACCAGTACATGTACTATCAGAGGTAGATACACAAGGTATAGCAGGTTGCTTTACCTTTCTTGAAACAGATGGTTTGGCCTCAGATTTGATCTTTGGCTTTGCCATCGGTTTAACTGGTGGTTTCACCACATTTTGTTTTGGACATTTGGGAGGTTTCATTAATGGCGACTTAGGGATGACAGCCGGTTGTGAAACAATAGGCCGTTTACCTTGGTTCTTTGAAGGACAGTTCACAAAAATGTGACCAACCAAGCCACAGTGAAAGCAAGTCCTCTTGTCTGTGTAAGTTCTCCTGTAAGGCTCATTAGATCTGGCATTAGATGACTCAGCATGATGAGCAGGAGGAGTTGGTTTGTGAACAGGAGTTTGACCCGATACAGATTGGTTCTTGGAAGTATAGTATTTTTGCAAATTTTCTTTGTAACCAAGCCCAAAGTGAGCTGAAAAAGCCTCTTTCTTTACTTGATTAAGATTTTTATACCCCCCATAAAGCATTACCTTTAATTTATCATTAGATTCAATGATACCGGGTTCAGTTAAAATACAGTTATCACTATTAGTGATAATGTTTTTCCTGACTTTCTGTTCAGATAACAACTCCTTAGATACTACTCCTTCTGGGCAGGTGTTAACCGACCCATCATCAGAAGCAGTAAAGAACTCCTCATCAGATGCGGAGTTGGCCTTACTTGAGGAATCATCCTTTTTAGAGGAATCATCCTTTCTTGAGGACTCATCAAGATAAGTTAGATCAATGTCTACTAAGCTGTTGACAAACTTCCCGCTAGCTGGTGGAGGAATGGCATTATTACCCAGCCCTAAGACATTCATTTGTCTCACTACAGATTCGTAGTGTTCCACCACAACGAGAGTTTTTCAACTTCTCATTAGAACATTTCAACCGTAAGATGCAGCTTGTTAATTTCATTGTTCCTTTTCTCCAACCCCTTATATGCAATATCCAAGTGAAGCTGTTGATCGCTCATTTTTAGTGAATAATCACGTTTTTCCTTTTTCAACGTTTCAATTGAATCTTTAAATCGTTTTTTGTTTTCTTTGTAGCTTAACGCTGCAATACGAAGGCGTTCGACCTTGTCTTGAAGTTTAGAATTTTCAATTTTTAAGCCTAGATATTTGGAACAAGAAATAATAGAAAAAAGATTAGAATCTACCTCAGTTGATGAACTTGTTGCCTCTCCAATAGCCATGAGAGCAACAGCAGTAGTAGATTCCTCTTGATCAGCTACAAAAGCTTCCTTTTCTTCAGCTTCCTTCTCCTCAGCTTCCTTTTTTTCAGCTTCCATCAACTCCATGATCTCAGCCATGAGACCAACCTGAGTTCGGGCAATGATGGCATCTTCCAGATGAACACCCCAATCAAAGCTGTCGTCCTGTTGAGCTACTAGTGCATTGGACGAACCACCGTGGCTTTGATTGTGGTTGTTTGTGTTGTTGTAGCCTTGGCTGTTTCCTTGGCTAGGTCTGGTGAAACCCGAAGCCGGTGCTCGGTCTTTCTGACATTCACGAGCAAAGTGTCCAAAGTTTAGACACTTATAGCATTTGGCCTTGGATTTGTCAAAACCAACCTTGGCATTAGAATGCCCGCCAATGAACTTTCTTCCTGTTCTGTTCAGGAAACGCTTGGCTCTCATCAAGATCATGGCCATATTCCATTGAATATCCATGTCCTCCATGTCATCAGGATCCACTAGATTAAAATCTTCTTCAATTGTCTCGGGATCTGTAAACTTGCCACCTATGAAGTTCTCGTAGGCCAGCATACAAGATGAAAATAGTGTTACATGATTTTCAGCTATTTTGGCTATAGCTGATTGGTTAGCTGAAGTTGTAACAGGAGGATTTCTTGAGGTGTGTTGTTGATGACATCCAGAACCTAATCCAGATGCATAGCATGCATGACCACCACAACCATTTTAGTGGTATTCTTCAGTAGAGTTTCCAGAGAAAAGGGCAATTCTAGAGCCCGAAGATTTGGTTGTAGAAGACGTCCCATGATACATAGAAGGGTCTTGTATCTGAGGTCTTCCTGAGATCTCCTTCTTTCTAAGGTTCATGTTATGAGCTTGAACCTTTCCAATTGCCTCCTCCACTGTCATTTCATAGAATTTTGGATTCTCTCTCATCAAGGTTGTGTACATTTCAAACCTGGGTGGCAAAGCATCTAGAAACTTTTCCACCAACTCTTCATCGGGATACTTGAGCTCAAAAGCTTTCAATTCTGTCTGCAGATGATAGAATCTAGAGATGAGGTCATCTAAAGACTCATTCTCCAAAAATCTGAAGCATTCATACTGCTTCCTGAGTAGATCCCGTTTACTCTTCTAGATATCACTATTCCTCTCTAATCTTTTCTGTAACGCCTTCCAAAGATTCTTAGAGTTGTCATAACCTCTGAAGCTGTGGAACAACTCCCGAGTTAATGCCATAGTGATTGAACCAAGAGCCTTCTTTTCTCGATCATAAGCTTTCTTTTCTTCTTCATCGAGTTTAGAGATAGGCTTAGGCAGTTCATCATTAAGATAAATGTGTGTGGGGTGCTTATAGCCTTCTAGGAATGGTATCCATAACGAAGAATCGGTGTATGAAATGTAATGCTCAAAGCGTGCCTTCCAGTTAGAATAATCATTTACATTTAGCAGCTTTGGCGGTTTCTGAGGAATACCGATCTCATTGTCATAGTTTAAAAGGTTTCCAAGGTTCTGAAGATTCGACATGGTGAACACTTAGTCAAATTTTAGAAAAATCAGAGACACTTGCGCACTTGATATTGGCCTTGCGCACTTAGAGGATTGGTCTTGCGTATTTAAGATTTGCTCTTGCGTACTTAATAAGTACGCATGAGTAAATGATAAGGACGCGGGATATAACTTAAGTACGCACAAGATTAGTCTTGCGTATTTAGTAAGTACGCAAGAGATTAGTCTTGCGTATTTAGTAAGTACGCAGCAAGACTTAACTTTTTGCCAGATATGGTAAGTACGCAGAACACCTTTTCACCAACTCTCACCAAACTATTCCGGTCACTGGAAACACATCGGAGATGGCAAAAATCGGACGGATGAACAATCAAAATGAGCCAAAGGGTCAGAAGCTTGTTTCTAACCAACCTTTGATGCTCAAAACACTCAAAATACACAACAAAAGTCGGTTTTTGAGTGATTTTTGCTTCTAAAATAGTGCTCAAGAGCTACCCCTATTTTATCACAAAAATCAACAAAAACACCTTCTTTTTCTTGTAAAACTCTATAGAAAACTCTCCAAACTCACTCACAACACTCGAAATCAATAGCAATGCTCTGATACCACTTGTAGGTCCCTCGGGTGTGTCGGATCGTCACATGCAAGTGGGTCTACTAGTCGGACCGGGTGCGGAATACCCGTGACTGGGTAGAGAGTCTTACAACACAAAGTAAACCGACAAGAAGATTACTTTAAACTTTCATCTATTATAAACACTTGAAGGTTACAGAGAGAAATACTGAGATTACAAGTTCTGCGTATTTGCTACTGTGAATGCGTCTAAGATTGCGTACTTTTCTACTGTCAACCATTCGTATTTATACACTACCTGATGCCTGCACACTTAGCAAGTGCGTAAGGCAATTTGCTCATGCGTACTTAGCAAGTACGCAAAGGTATTCTTGCGTACTTGCTAAGTACGCAGGAACTATCTCCTGCGCACATACAAGTGCGCAAAACACTTAGAGAAATCTGCAATAGTCAATATGTAAAAGTAAATACAACTCGATAACTAATACATACAGACACTTACAAACAAAGACAAATACATACATGAAAGTACTAAACTAAGACTCTATCTATCCATAATCTATCCAGAGTGTTTGTCACAGGAAACTGCTTCACCATGAAGGAAATTGTGTCACGTCTTGGTGTGCCGGTGTCGACTATATCGGATCATGATACGAGATTTACTTCTCGTTTTTGGAAGAAATTACATGAGGATATGGGGACTAGATTGAATCTTAGTACCACTTATCATCCATAAACGGATAGTCAAAGTGAGCGGACGATTCAAACGCTCGAGGATATGTGGTGGGCGTGTGCATTGGATTTTGGGGGTAGTTGGGACGACCATTTACCGTTGGCGGAATTTTTGTACAACAATAGCTTCATTTCTTGTATTGGTATGCCGCCTTTTGAGGCATTGTATGGGAGAAAGTGTCGAACACCCGTGTGTTGGGGTGAAATTGGTCAACGGGAACTTGGTAGCAAAGAGGTGGTTTATGAAACTATTGGTAGTATTGACCAAATAAGGGCACGCTTGAAGGCGGCTCAAGATTGCCAAAAGTCCTATGCGGATAATAGAAAGCGGGCGATTGAGTTTCAAGTGGGGGACTTTGTGCTTTTGAAAGTCTCTCCTTGGAAAGGGGTGATACGGTTTAGGAAACGGGGGAAGTTAAGTCCACGTTTCATCGGACCGTTTAAGGTGATAGTAAGGGTGGGTGCAGTAGCTTATCGTTTGGAGCTACCGGAGGGACTACGTAGACTTCATAACACGTTTCATGTGTCACATTTTTGAAAATGTTTGGCGGATGAATCTACTTTTGTCCCACTGGATGATATTGAATAGGATGAAAGTTGAATTATGTTGAGGAACCGGTGACAGTCGTGGATAGAAAAGTGAAGTGTTTACGCAATAAAGAGATTTGCCAAGCTTTAGTTAGGTGGAAACATAAGAAGGGGGAAACCGAGGAGGAAATGCTCAAATAATATCCGAACCTTTTTATATGAAGTCGGGTTTCGGGGACGAAACCTAAACAAGGGGAGGTGATTTGTAACGAACCAAAATCCGGGTTTTGTTTTCAAATAAATAGATATTCTAATAAATATTATGGTTACAATAATATTTTAGAAATAAGTTGAAACAAGTGGGTTTCAAGTTAGTAATGGGGTTATACTAGTTTTAAATAGTTTTGGAATGAAATGGGTGAATTGGAAGTTGAGGGGCTAAAGGTGTTATATGGCAAATCTGCCATTTTGACTAAAAGAAGTCAAAATTGAGCTTTTGTTCATTGGGTTAGGTCGTTCATTTCAAGAGAGGAAAAATGAGAAAACGGAATTGGAGCTAAATCTTGCATTTGAGCTTGAATTTGTGAAGGTTTTGGCTCACACAACACCTTCCCAACATCAAGTAAGTGTAATCTTCCATTGATTTCACCTTTGAATGTGTTAGTTGGCGGGTTTTGTAGAAATCCGGAAAATATGAATGCATGTGGTTAATTGGTGTTATATTGTTGATAATCTAGCTAAACTAAAGGTAAAGAATGGTGATTAATATCCTAGAACCCTTTAATTATGATTATGAGAAGTTAGGGTTCATATGGAGAAATTTGGGGGTGTTTGGATTATGATGATAGGATGGTTGAATTAGTGATGATTAAGTGTTTATATGGTGTTAGACACTTGATTTAACACCAAATTAACCTAATGATAATTATTGAATGAAAAATTAGTGTGTCAAGGAATTGGAAAGGAAACTCAAGTAGGTGAGTTTGGATTGAAAGAGGGTGTTTGCTTATGAGAATAACCCAAACGGGTCAGTTTGGGTTGGAAATGGGAATTGGGTTGTAAACCTAATTATAATGTGATTTTGATGTATGATTAAATTACTAAACTAGGTGAATGTGTTTAGGTAATCAAATTGCAAAACTTGAAGCGGGAGCAGGATCGTCTAACCCGAAAGGTAAGTGCCTTTGCACTTACTTAGTAATGATGATAAAGGGTGATACATGTGTTATGTGTGCATACTATGTTGTTGAAATGAAAGTGTATGAATGTGTATGATCTAGTATGTGTAAATGAATGAATGTAATTATAGTTGTAAAACTATAATGGATATGGGTAAATGAATGAATGTAATTATAGTTGTAAAACTATATTGGATACGTGTAAAGGAATGAATGTAATTGTAGTTGTAAGACTATAATGGATATGTGTAAATGGGGTTATGGTTTAAATACCATAATGAAAATGAGGTTATGATCTAAGTATCATAATGGAAATGAGGTTATGGTTTAAATACCATAATGGAAATTAGGTTATGGTCTAAGTACCATAATGGAAATGGGATATGAGATTATGATCCTAGTATCATAATGGAAATGAGGTTATGGCCTACGTGCCATAATGGAAATGGAAAATGTGTTAATTATGTTTGACAAAAGAAAAGAATGAATCTTGCTAGGTGAAATGCAAGTTATTTGTAGCCAAATGACAATTTGGGTGTAAACGGGTCAAATGGGTGAATGGGTGAAAACATGTTATAATTAATTGTTGATGTGTTTATCTTCATTACTAATGGTTGATACATGTGGTGTTATGTATGAAAAGCTCCGATGTAGTCCGAGTTAAGTCCAATTGGCGAAAGGAGGATTCTCGTATGCGTTTTTGGTGTTTAAAGGAAAATCCTTAAAATGTTGTGTAAACTGGTACATGAATTATGTTTTGGTGTTTATAAATGATGTACAAATATTTTGAAATCAATGCCCAAGTTTTGGGAAAAAAATTGGTGTATTGAAGGATTGAAAATGTGTATGTCCACATGGCTCTTCTACGGATCGTTATCGTGATAAGACGTGTCGTTAACTCAAAGTGCGGAATCCAACGAATCAACGATTGCATACACAAAAGACAATAGAGACAATCAAGTAAATAACATTCACACTTGTATTCCAATTCTCAATAGAGTTTTCAGACTCAATCAGACCAAATCGTTCAACTCTGTTCACTATCTGATTCTATTACAAACTGACTCTGTAAACCCTATTTATAGACATCTGACCTACATTAGGCGAACTTAACAAGTTCGCCTCTAACAGACTAAGCGAACTTAACAAGTTCGCCTCAGATAGACTTAAACGAACTTAACAAGTTCGCCTCTGTTAGACTAGTTCGCCTCTAGCATAACTTGCATAAACACTTAGAACATTTTACATTACAAAAACATAAAGACATTAGATCTAAACTATTACAAAGCTTTTGTCATTACATACTATGTCCTAACAAAATATTGAAAATTTGGCTGAGTGTTGAAACTGGGAAAAAAAGCTAACTTTCTATTTACTGGGTGTTTTCGCGGTACGCGAAGAAGGGTGCGAAGAACCAGGAATCCAGCCTGGATATTTTGAGCCTCTTCGCGGTACGCGAAGATGGCTGTCTGGTTTTTCGCGACAAGCGAAGGGTAAAAAAAAATAAATAAATAAAAAAATTTCTAGGGATAATAGCTTGCGCGCGTTTAAATGTTTTTTTTAAATGGTTTTCCCATTAAGGGTGTTACATCCGACAAGCCATTCAACCAAGATTGGGGTCTTGGGGGGGTGGGGTTGGGTGTGTTTAAGAGTTTAAGGGGTTAATGGTGTGGTTAAATAGGTCATTAGGCGCCTCGTAATGGTAATTTAATGCGGTTTTCGATTCTTTAGTGATATTTTAAACTAAGATTAACTAGTTTGTGTCTATTTTAGTTAAAAACAATTAATTCATATATTTTATAGGTTATATATAAATTTTATTGCGTGTTGTTACGTTTAGGGTTGTCGGTACGCGATAAAATCCTTGATTTATGTCGTTACGGGGTGTTTTATGAAATATGGACATGAAATTAAATATTTTAATGTATAAACATATACTTCATGTATTATGAATCTTTGAACATTAATTTGGATATTTAGGTTAGTCACAAATGTTCGTATTAGCAGGCTAGACATATACGTGACCCGGTAATTCCTAAAATTACCAAGTATGAAATGAATCAATGCATGGCTATTGCTAGACTTTGGGACCTAATTCATGCAATTAAGCTAGTCAGGAAATTTGAAATATAAACGTGTTTAACTTATGTATGGATATTGACCTCGAAATGTCGGTTGTCACAATATTCGCAATATTATTGTCAGGATCAACATGCTCAAGACTGATGAGATCTCTCTCAAAACAATCCCGAATAAAATGCATCTTGATATCAATATGCTTGGTTTTGGAATGTTGTACCAGATTTTTAACGATAAGTACTGCATCCTCATTATCACGATAAGTACTGCATCCTTATTATCACAGAAAATTATGGTGTTTAGAAAAGTCTACCTATATCACGGCATTGCATGTCTTTTTTCTCAAGAATTCTGCTTTGTACTTACATTGAGTGTCATTTCACTTTTTGCATGACACCACATGTCTTTCATTTATATATACTATATACAGAGACTTGTTACAAGTCAACAAGAAACCCCTTTGTGAAGGATCTAGGTTAGTGCAATCCTGGTAGAGCATGATTTATCTACAGTTCATCAACATTTATGTTTAAGTTTTCAATTATTGTAACATCCCAAAAATGGTAAATAAATAAATAACAACGCGATCGAGATTTAATCGTAAAAAAAATGATGAAAGGAAAATGAATGGGCTTGGGCTCGGCTCCAACGGGCCGAGGGAAACCCAGGTATATAAATGTCAAGATAGCCTCAAGCTTCCACCATTTGCAAAGTTAGAGAGGGAAAGGAGAGCTCGAGCCTAGAGAGAGAAATTTGACGGATCGACCCGGAATTGAAGGAGCACGTTACTGCGGAGCTCGTGAGCAAAACCTCCGGATCAGAATCCCAATCCAGGTAACGATTCGACCATAAACTGAGTTTTTGTTTAATTTGGGATTTTTGGGTTTAGCTAAATAGGTGACGTTTTTACGGATGAAACTTGAAAATAAGCTTAGGACTAGCATCTAGAATGAAAACCGCACTTTTTGAACAAAGAAAGTTGCAAGATTGGCATGATCAGGTTAGCATGCAAGAATTTCGGACTTGTTGGGGAAGAAGACTGTTCGACAGGCGAACTCAAGGTTGAGGCGAACTTTTCAAGTTCGCTTGACAAGTTCGCCTGGCAAGTTCGCTTATGGCCATCAAGAGGCGAACTTAGCATGTTCGCCTATTAAGTTCACCTGAGTATGTTCGCCTGAATAAGTTCGCCTGGTTAAGTTCGCTTGGTCAAGTCAGGCGAACTTAGGACAAGTTAACCTATATGTTCGCCTAGACTTTAGGCAGCGTACTTAGCCTTAAGTTCACCTAGTTCAGCTGAAGTAAAAGTGTGTAATTTAAATTAGGTCTGATGTATGTGTAATTAACCAATCCAGATCGTGTGTGGCACTTATTGGACCGCTGTTAGGACAGGACGAGACAAGCTCATTAAGTGAGTTCTATGTGCCCCCTCTATATTATATGCAAACCTTATTAAATGTTTTGGGGCTGAAGTGTATACGCTAAATGAATAAATGTTATGAATGCCAATGTGATCATACGTGATATATACATATATGTATCAAAATGAATGATGAACAAAGAATGAAACGTATGATTATAAAGAATGAACGAAAGAATGACATAACGTGAATGAATAAAATCTTGCTTTATATTTTATATATTGCATGTTATGAATGTATGTAAATGCTATGGACGAGTCGATGACAACGGCTTCTTCGGTAGACGGACGACCACGTGACAATTTTGCAACCGGGACAAATTCCTTCCATCATCAGCTAGGACGTATGAAAGGCACTAATGGACGGTCGAAGCAAATGCCTTATTACATGTAGAACGGTTGCATACATGATAGCCGCGTGGGAAACGGATGCCTTCGGGCAGACGGGCGAATGAATGGACTACGACGGTAGGACAGGTTTTAGGCGGACGGACAAAGGTTGCCGGAGGGATTTATGTTACGACAGACGGTTTCTAGGGTCGGATAGTTTATGAAATGTACTACAACGGTAGTTCTCATGGCATTTGTCTTTGTGACTCACATAGTAATTATGATGGGTTAATCACCCATATGTGTATGACCAATGAATGTTCTCCCCAAAGTAAGTATGTATGTACATATGTATATACTCGGTATGAATGTTATGTGAGAACAGTAAAGCAAAGAATATGCAAATGCACGTATATCATATATATTTATATAATACTTAATGATAAGATAAATATTATGTCTGATTGTTTTTAAACTAGAACTCACCAGCGTTAGCTGACTTTTAGTATACATTTCAGGTAAAGAAAGGAAGGGTCGTGTGAAGGCGTGATGGTTACCCTGCAAGCGACTGACATCCCACTTTTATATATTTTAAGACAATGTTATGTTTTAATTGTTAAGACTTCCACTTTTATATTATGTTATGAATTCGAATGGTGTTTGCTTCCGCTACAGTCAAATGTTTATAATTTAAGTTCAGTATTTATGACTATGTTTATGAGTAAATCCAACAAGTGAGGTTACCCGGGAAAGGGGCCTTACAAGTTGGTATCAGAGCAATAGTTTGAGAGATTCAGACATCCCTAAATGTCTGGACTCAAGCTGATTACGGGACCAACGCACGGATGTCAGTATGGGTAACCAACGCCAACGCCAGCACGGTAAGTAAGTACTAAAGTTAATGCACTTGGATAAGAATAAATACCTTAACTTAGAAAAAATAGATGTCAATGTCACAACCGATTTGAAGAGTTTTGAACCCAAAAAGCAATGTAAATTAGTAATCACAACCGGTCACTGTAAATAAAAATTTACCTTGCTCATACTGTTCTAAAACTATGATCTGAAGGAATGACATTGATGTATTCCCTTTATAACTATCAGGAAACTAGGAACTATGGCTGGTGGAGAAAGAACCGGAGGCCGAGGCGGGTCGGTAGACCTCCATTGAATCAAAGACACGAAGAAGAAGAGAGTGTGCACGCAGAACACATTGAGAGTGTGCACGAAACAGATGTGACCCCAACTGGGGATGACAATCAAGGGTCTCTACAGTTGGAACCCGAGGTCAGGGATGCTATTGCCCTCGAACTTGTACTCACTCTGAAGAAAGTATTGCATGATCTACTATCTGAGGCACTAAAGAAAAGTTGAGAGGAGGACGAAGGAGACCATGAAGAAAAAGTGTATGACAGTGATGGGGATAGAGTAAAGGTGAGATCAAGCAATCGTGGGTGTACTTACAAATGTTTCAAGGACGAAGACCCACCCAAGTTTGATGGGAACAAGGATTTAGTGGCTACGTTCGAATGGATTGAGAGGATGAACGCTGTAATCAACATCAACGAGTGTTGACCGGACCACGCTGTTAAGTATGTTGCTCATTCTTTCACCAATGATGCACTAAGTTGGTGGAGGAACATTCAGAGGACAAAGTCGCCAAACGCTCTTTCCAGAATGACATGGGAAGACCTAAAGAAGCTGATAATACAAAATTTATGTCCCTAGAACGAAATTGATCGAGTGCAAAATGAATTCCTAAACTTCAAGGTGGCAGCAACACGCACCGCCAGTATACTTCTAGGTTCAATGAGCTCGCTCAACTGGTACCCCACCTGGTAGAGACTGAAGAGTGACTGATCAAGTACTATGTGAAGGGCCTACCTCAAAAGGTCCGTGTTCATGTTATGTCTAATTGTTTTTAAACTAGAACTCACTAGCGTTAGCTGACTTTTAGTATACATTTCAGGTAAAGAAAGGAAGGGTTGTGCGAAGGCGTGATGGTTACCCGGCAAGCGACTGACATCCCTCTTTTATATATGCTAAGACAATGTTATGTTTTAATTGGTAAGACTTTCGCTATTATGTTATGTTATGAATTCGAATGGTGTTTGCTTTCGCTACTCTCAATTTTTTTTTTAAGTTAAGTATTTATGACTATGTTTATGAGTAAATCCAACAAGTGAGGTTACCCGGAAAAGGGGCCTTACAATTAATAACAGGAAACACTAATTATACTAATTTGTGAGATGTTCCCTACTAAGGACATAAATTTATGTTGTTCAAGTGTATCACATGTAGAGTCTATCTGCATATCCCACACCGATCCAAGTCATTTCAATAAAGTGTCTAACATGTGTTGATCTAATCGTTATGAAACGATGAATTCATATCACTTCCCATTTATTTGCAAACGACTGAGTTAAATAGAAACACAATCTTTTTGGATTTTTCTTGTTTATGAACTATAAGCAGACTCAAACAAACTATTAGCAGACTCTTTTTATATTTTCTTTAATTAATAAGCAGACCCAAACAAACTATAAGCATACTCTTTTTTGTATTTTTCTGATTTCTCCACCTAAATTTGTGCATTAATTAAATAGAATAAAACAAATGTACAACTTTAAAAAATAAAGAAAAATATTTTTGTGATATGCTTAGTCTTTAAAACAAATCATTTTCAGGGATTCTACATGTTGGAACCTAGTAGTCTATAGAAATCAATTAATAGTCTGAATTGTATAACTCTGAAGTTTTCGGTCGAAATGTCTCTTTTCGATCGAAATCTTCTTAGTATATATATATGTTGTCTTTGAAGTTTGTAATTAGATTTCACATTTTGTAGTTTTGATCAGATCTGTTTTAGTGAAATCAAAGTAATGTATTTTGTTCAATCAATTTGTAATTGAAATTTATCATCAAGGAAGATTATGCATTCGATTGTGTATTTCTTGTTTGTGGCGCTTTTTCATTATCATTCATGTTTGATGTAATCTAGTCGTTTATAGTAGTGTTCTGGATTGATTCCGCCTTTCTAGAAGCTGTTTGAAGACTAGAGGCTTGGTTATCAAAGGATCAGAAGAGATCACAAGTGGTATCAGAGCTGTTGGTTAAAACTCTTGATATTCAAGTGTTTTCATCAAATTTGTTCGTATCAGAGTGTTATTTATTGCCATTTTTGTACTTTCAGAGTTAAAAGTGATGGAGATGAAGTCTACAATCGATTTGGAGGCTTAATTTTGCATTCAGATTGTTGCAGATTGATTTTGGTCAATTTAAGTGTTCTTGGGAAGAATTGACCGAAAAGTCTTGTTGAAGGAGTCGAAATCTCTTTTCAAAGTCCTTGGTTTTCATCGAAAAGTGTTGTCCAACATCTCAGAAGTCTGAAATCTCAAGTGTTCGAAATCTTGACTTTTCGACCGAAAAGTCAGAAGCTGATCGAAAAAGGTTTTCGATCGAAATCTCATTACTGGGAAGATTTTCAGAATTCGACTAAGTATTTAACGTGCAAGTGTATGACGGCTAAAAAAGTATACGATACTGAGAGAGTTGTGGGAAAGTCGCCACCAATGCTGAAGTCCATTTCAAATTGAAAAATCATGATGAAGGCTTACTTCAAGTTCACTGAACATACTCCGTGGGAGTCTATTGTTAAAGGTCCACATGTGCCAAAAACTGCAAATGCTGATGGTTTAGTTTCGATTGCTGATCAAGACTTGTATTCGGAAGAAGATAAGAAACTGATTGAAAGAGATAATAGGGCTTTGGATTCAATTATCTTCGCTCTTTCAACTGAACTGTATCTAAATTTTGAGCAACACGAGACAACTCAAGGGTTATGGAATGCTTTATGTCTGAGATTTGAAGGAAATGCAGCGTTGCAAAAAGTCGCACTGATCTTTTACTCAAACAATATAACATGTTTAAGTACAAAAAGAATGAAACTCTAAGTGAACAAGTCATAAGATTTACTACCATGATCAACAGACTAAAGAAGATGGGTGTGAAGTTTGAAGAGTATGATTTGGGAAAGAAGCTACTAGATTCATTACCTGATTTCTGGAGCAAACCGTGTATGTTGATCAAGAATACAACTCCAGATCTGAAGAGCAAGTCTCTTGATGACATAATCTGTTTATTGGAATCTTATGAACTTGATGCTAAAAAGAGAGAGTTGAATAATCCTGAAAAGTCAAATAGTTCAGGATCAACTAATGCATCATTATTTTCTGGGAATGGTGATGGAAGTAGTGGATCAAAGTCAGAAAAGGGTAAAGGTTGTTGTGAGCATTCTGCTGGTGAAAAAGTAAAGTCAACTGGTCAAATTCCTGAGGATCAGATTGCACTATTTGGAGCTTTTATGAGTAGTTATGATTCTCTATTATATAGCAAACTTCAACCTGCTGTTCATGATATTTCGGATCTTGTGCAGATAAATCCAGATGATCTTGAAAAGATAAACTCCAGTTTGGGAAGAAAGATAGTTTTGACGGTAGTGGAGTGAAGTTGGTTGAAATGATTGAAGAAGATGAAAAGTCAAAGAAAGCTCCTACAACCTTGATGTCAAAACAACTGAAAAACTGTGAGTGGGATGCAAAAATTGAAGATGCTGAAGAAGAATTAGATGATGTTCTGATGGCAGAGATAGAAGTTTCTGAGAAGGTAGCTGATGATGCCAGTGATTGTGCACTCAAAACTGATAACAAAGGAAAAGGCAAAGCTATTGCTGATTCAGATGAAACTTATTCTGATAGTGAGGTAACTTCTGAGAATGAATTTTATGTTTGTTCTCATGATTATATTGACAAAATTTAGAATTATCATGCAACAAATGTTTTCTTAATTGCTGAGAATGATAAACTGAAGAGAGTTAACAAGGAGTTAAAACATAATGAGGTTATCTACACCAGAAAGATTAAGACTCTTTTAAAAGATGAATGTGTTAATAAACAAAGAACAGTTTACATCAGATATGGTTTAGGTTACAATAAAGTACCTCATCCTGATAACTTTGTGCCATTTCCTGAACGGCATGAATCAAATGAATTGATAAGTGCAAATGATTCTAATTTTCTTGACATGTATGTTAGTGCAGATGTGAACATAGGAAGTGTTGAGGACGAGAGTGAACTTGATGGTGTTAAGAGTTTTTCTGCTTTTAATAAACAATGTATTAGGGAATTCATAAGGGATTGCAAACAATATCTTGATGTTGATTGTGATCTAAATAGATTTGTTAATGTTTGTGAGAAGTTTGATGTAAACAATTGTTCTGATTCTGATATTTCATTTGGTTCTATTTGTTCTACTAATGTAGTTTGTAATGATTCTGATTGTGTGTCTGAGGTGTCAACAACATCTACGTTCTTTGATAAAGTGGTTCACAAAGCTAGAGATTATATTCCAATTCACAAAGTCTCAAGTCTAGCTGAGGATGTTGTGTTAGATGAATTTGGAAATCCATTGATTCAGGAGTATGATTTGTCTCATGAAAAGCCTAAGAAATATGCATTCATAGAACCTGAGAATCATATACTTATGAGTGACCAAGAGAGTAAGAGGGTTGTCAAAGTCAAAATCAGTGCACCAAAAAAGAATCAAAATGAGTCAAGTAAAGTCAGTGTCAAAGGAAAATCGGTTGATATCAAAGGCAAGTTCATTGATGTCAAAGATAAGCCTGCTCAAAGCAAAGGATGCTTAGGAAAAGGTGTTTGTGTAAGGCCCCAAACCCGGGAGCCCTCACTTGTTGGATTTACTCATTCACAAACAGTTCTTAACTTGAATATCAAAATAACGCAACGGAAAATTTCATTAAAACATACTCATAACATTGTTCAATATGCGGAAGCGTAACATAGTCTAATACATAAACATAACACAAACTAATCATAACGGGATGCCAGTCTTCATAACATCCGGGTAACTCTTCTCGCTTGCTAAGCATCACCGTCCATCATCATAACCAGCCCTTAACCTGAATGTGCACACTAAAAGGTCACCTACGCTGGTGAGTTATAGCTTTACATAAAACCTTAACATAAACATTTTGCCAAAAACATAACATAAATTTGTTTAACAAAAGCATACGTAAAACACGCAATAACTTAACATCATCATAACATCATAACATAGCATCATAACATAAGTCAACATGAATCGAATCTGCGCCTTCTCGTAATCGTCAATTCCATACATCGCATACCAGCGGATGAGCTTAAGGCTCGTTACCTCTAAGTCATCCCTCACATAGGTCCCCTAAGGCTCGTTACCTCTAGGTGGACCAAACATATGTCTCCTAAGGCTCGTTACCTCTAGGTAGACCAAACATATGTCTCCTAAGGCTCGTTACCTCTAGGTAGACCAAACATATGTCTCCTAAGGCTCGTTACCTCTAGGTAGACAGAACATAACTTAGGCACTATTTCCCCGCAAGGAATAGTACCTTCCATCGGGATCCTGGTAATCCCATGGGTGACCGTCGTCACCCCATCATCAACCAGTTGTACAACCGTTAACCAGCCACAAAGGCCCCCCGTAAGGGTGAGGCCAATACATACATACATACCATAGCTCCCGTAGGAACTCGTGGCAGATTCGTTCATTCGTGACTTTCATAAAACCTTTACCTCATTTTAGTTAAAGCATTTGTACTTTTTATTAAACAAAACATCATCTCTTTCGTAAACCTTTCATAAACTTCATTTGGAAAAACATTTCATAAACATCAACTCATAAACATCATTTCGTAAACATCATATCATAAACATCATTTCGTAAACCTCGTTTCGTAAACCTCGTTTCGTAAACATCATTCCGTATGTATGCACACCAGCCCAAAAACATTTAATTAAAACATTTATAGAAGGGCTTCTAGAACTCACCTGATAAGCTAATCTGGGTTTTCCTAAACAAAGGTCCCACAACGTCACTTCCGATCTGAATTGATTAGTTAAATACACATCAGACCAAATCCCGACTCTAACGGTTTAACCTTCTAAACATACTGACTTTACGTAAAAAGCCTGATGGCGCACTTAGCAAGTGCGCAGGGCCTTGTTCTTGCGTACTTAATAAGTGCGCGAACTTTGCTTCATGCGTACTTGAGAAACACGCAAGACCCTCTTCATGCGTACTTGATAAGTACGCAGGACCCTCTTCATGCGTACTTGATAAGTACGCAGGACCCTCTTCATGCGTACTTGATAAATACGTAGGACCCTCTTCATGCGTACTTGATAAGTACGTAGGACCCTCTTCATCCGTACTTGATAAGGACGCAGGATCTGCTTCCTCTCAAAAACCCTAACCTTCGCATTCGGGTCTGATCACGTCAAGATCCCGAACTTGTTTACATTCAAAACGTTTACTTTTCATTATGGAACTGAAATCTATGTTTTTCTTCCAGTTTATCCGTAAAAACGTCACATTTTCATCCAAAACCCGAAAAACCCCAAAACGAACAAAAACTCAGATCTAGGCAAGATCGTTACCTGTATCGAGCTTCTGATCCAGAGGTTCTTCCCACAAGCTCTGGAGCAACACACTTCTTCAATCTCGGGTCGATCCGCCAACTTTCTCTCTCTACGGTTCCTCTCTCTAGATGATGTAAATGAGAGATATGTGGAGTGTGTTGGCTATTTAAAGGGAAGTGACTCCTCCCCTCAAGTCCGTCGGCCCATCTGGTCCGGCCCGTCACGCCTCGTTCATTTATTCCTTTCGTCTCACGTATAACCCGTTATTTTAATCGTCGTCTTATTTTTGGGATGCTACAAGTCTACCCCCCCTTACAATAGGTTTCGTCCCCGAAACCTATCATATGTCAAAGAGTTGAGGGTAAGACTCCCTCATTTCCGTCTCCGTTTCCCAAGTGGCTTCCGATCCCTTTCGATATTTCCATTGGACTCTAACCAATTGGATTACTTTATTACGTAAACGTTTCTCCTTCTGATCAAGGATGGCCGTTGGTTCTTCGATGTAGTTAAGGCTGTTGTCGACCTCGATGTCAGTAAGTGGTACGTGAGCCTATTCATCCGCCAAACACTTTTGCAAGTGTGATACATGGAAGGTAGGATGAATCCCACTTAACTCATCAGGCAACTCTAACCGATAAGCGACTTCACCAACCCGTGCCATTATCCTAAATGGTCTGACAAACCTCGAACTTAACTTTCCTCTCTTCCTGAATCGTATGATTCCCTTCCAGGGTGACACTTTCAACATTACTCTGTCCCCAACATCAAACTCAATAGGCCTTCGTCGTTTATCCGCATAGGATTTCTGACGATCTTGTGCGGCCTTCATTCGTGCTTTGATTTGATCAAACCTTTTCGACGTTTCTCTTACTACTTCAAGACTCCCTAATTCCTTTTGTCCAATCTCACCCCAACAAACCGTGGTCCTGCATCTTCTCCCATACAATATTTCGTAAGGTGGCATGCCTATAGTCGTGTGATGACTACTGTTGTAGGAGAATTCGGCTAACGGTAGATGACTGTCCCAACTGCCACCAAAATCGATATTACAAGCACGAAGCATATCCTCCAATGTCCGAATGGTCCTTTCGGACTGACCATCCGTTTGTGGGTGGTATGCCGTGCTGATATTAAGCCTCGTGCCCATCGCCTCGTGAAATCTTTTCCAGAAGCTCGATGTTAATCGTGTGTCCCGGTCAGATACGATCGTCAAAGGCATCCCATGCCGTGCTACTACTTCGTTAATAAATACTTCCGCTAACCTTTTCGACGAGAACGTCTCGCGAGTAGGTAGAAAATGAGCACTCTTTGTTAAACGGTCCACAATTACCCAAATGGTGTCATGACCTTTAGCTGTGCGAGGTAGCTTGGTTATGAAGTCCGTGGTAATGTGTTCCCACTTCCATTCCGGTATGTCAAGTGGTTGAATCTTTCCATATGGTTTCTGGTGTTCAGCCTTTACTTGCGAGCAAGTCAAGCATTTGCTTACGTACTTTGTCACTTCGTGTTTCATTCCAGGCCACCAGTATTCCTTCTTCAGATCTTGGTATATTTTATTGGAACCGGGGTGGATAGAGTAACGAGACTTATGAGCCTCATCCAAGATTTTGGTTCTAAGCTCGCCACTCATAGATATTCATACCCGCCCAAAACGTGTCCTAACACCAAGGGTGTTATATTCCAACTTGTCCTGTTGGCCAACCATCCTTTTCTTCTTTATGTTTTCTTCCTTAAGTGCTTCATCTTGAGCTCTTTCAATTTCCCTCATCACATCTGATGTTACCACCAATTGGCAAGCTTTCACTCTAATAGGAGCAGTCACATCCTTTCGGCTTAGAGCGTCAGCCACCACGTTTGCCTTTCCAAGATGGTATATGATTTCACAGTCATAGTCTTTCAATAGTTCCAACCATTGTCACTGCCTCATATTAAGTTCCATTTTTTTGAAGAAGTACTTCAAACTCTTGTGGTCGGAGTAAATAGTAAAATTCACCCCGTAAAGGTAGTGCCTCCAGATTTTCAATGCGAATACGACAGCTGCAAGTTCCAAATCGTGAGTCAGATAATTGGCTTCGTGAATCTTCAACTGTCGCGACGCATACGTGATCACTCTCCCGCGTTGCATCAATACACATCCCAATCCCTGACCCGAAGCGTCAGTGTATACCACTAAGTCTAATCTTAGGGCTTCCTTAAAAAGAATTCCATCTAGAAGATCATTACATTGCTTGTTTGAAGGGGAAGCGACACAAGAGTTCTCACAAGCCCAAGACTTTAAATACAAATGACACTCCACTACAGCTGCTGCATATGGATCACTTTGGTCCTAAAAATATTATGTCAATGGGTAAGAAGTCATACTGTCTGGTGATAACTGATGACTACACCAGATTCTCATGGGTACACTTCTTTAGAACTAAAGATGAAACTGCTGAGACTCTCAAATCTTACATTCTTAGGATAGAGAATCAAAGCAACCAGAAGGTAAAGATCATAAGGTGTGATCAGGGCACAGAGTTCATGAACCATACCTTGAACTGTTTATGTGAAAGCAAGGGAATAGAAAGACAATACAGTGCTCCAAGAACTCGTCAACAAAATGGAGTTGCTGAAAGAAGAAACAGAACTCTAATTGAGTCAGCAAGATCTATGTTGGCTAACTCAAAACTACTTCTCACATTCTGGGCAGAAGCAGTACGCACAACTTGCTATGTGCAAAATAGAGTTCTCATAGTCAAGCCTCTCAACAAGACACCTTATGAACTATGGTTCTAAAGAGTTCCCTACATTGGATTTCTAAAACATTTTGGATGTCCATGCACAATTCTGATCACACATGGGGCTCTTCCTAAGTTTGGTGCCAAATCTGATGAAGGATATTTTGTGGGCTATTCCTCTCAATCCAAGGCCTAAAGAGTATTCAACTCAAGAACAAGAATTTTGGAAGAATCAGCCAATGTGGAATGTAGAGAACACATTGCCCGTGAATAGGGAAAAGGACTAAATTGTCTCTTTGACATAGACTCCTTCACCCAAATATTTGAGCCTCTTATGTTCTCAAATGTGTAATCTACCTCTTCATAAGCACCAGCTTCCTCTTTTTCCTCTGACTACAGACTGGATTTTCCTAAATCTTCCATCAGTCTGAAAAGACCATCCATTGATCCTCGATCTATTATGGAAGCAATTGAAGCAAGTGAAGCCGGAACCAGACTCTCCAATGTCACCAGCAGCAGCCTGTTTGAAAATGAAAATTTGAATGAAGACTCTTCGATAAATGCTGTAGATGCTGCAAATACTATTGCTAATAATACTGGTGTGGCTGCTGATAATACTGATGTAGCTGTTGATATTGAAGACTTTTACACCATGAATGAAGAAACCCCTAATCAAAATCAATGTAATCTTGAGCAAGGGATACAGCTGGAGGTGGTACCGGCACAAATGATCAACAAGGAACATCCTCTGGAAAATATTATTGGCCAAGTTCACCAAGGAGTTCTAACAAGAAGCAAATATCATGAGGCCAATATATGTTTGTTTTCATGTTTTCTATCTCATGTGGAACCCAAGAAGATAGATGAAGCTCTAAAACACAACAGTTGGATTGAGGCAATGCAGGAAGAGTTGCTGCAATTCAAGAGACAGGATGTCTGGAAATTTGTTGATCTTCCACATGGTCAATCTACCATTGGCACAAGATGGGTATTCAGGAACAAACAAGATGAGAGAGGCATTGTAGTCCGGAACAAAGCCAGACTTGTAGCTCAAGGCTACACTCAGGAAGAGGGAATTGACTATGATGAAGTCTTTGCTCCTGTTGCCAGGCTGGAGGCCATCAGAAACTTCCTGGCATATGTTGTATCAAAGAATTCCATGGTCTATCAAATGTATGTCAAGAGTGTCTTTCTGTATGGGAATATTGGTGACGTATATGTCAAACAGCCTCCAGGCTTTGTAGATCCCGCACATCCTAACCAAGTGTCCAAACTAGACAAAGCTCTATATGGATTACATCAAGCCCCAAGAGCCTGGTATGAAACTTTGTCTGGATATCTACTAAGCAACAACTTCAGAAGAGGTGCCATTGACCGGACCTTGTTTATCAAAGAGGAAGGGGGAGAAATCTTACTAGTACAAATCTATGTTGATGATATCATCTTTGGATCAACAAGGAAGAATTTGTGTATAGACTTTGAGATCCTGGTGCACTCAAAGTTTGAAATGAGTTCAATAGGTGAATTAAATTTATTTCTGGGTCTTCAAGTCAAACAAGTTCCGAATGGAATCTTCATCAGCCAATCCAAATATGTCAAGAGCGTTTTGGAAAGATTCAAGTTGGTTGACTGCTCTGCTGCAAGAACCCCTATGCAAGTGCACCATCAACTGACTCAAGACAAAGATGGTCAAGACACTGGTCAACATCAGTACCGTGCAATGATAGGGTCTCTCATGTATCTCACTGCCTCAAGGCCAGATATCATGTTTGTAGTATGTCTCTGTGCAAGATTCCAAGTAGCTCCAAAGAATTCACATCTTCAAGCTCTCAAGAGAATTTTTAGATACCTAAAGGGAGCCCCAAGACATGGGCTATGGTACTCTAAAAATGATAAGTTCAATCTGTATGCATACACTGACAGTGATTACGGGGGATGTAACATGGATAAAAAGTCCACATCAGGGCGATGTCAGTTTCTGGGAGGGAGACCGATTTCATGGCAGTGCAAGAAGTAAACATGTGTCTCAACTTCTACAGCAGAAGCAGAGTACATTGCAGCTTGAAGTTGCTTTGCACAAGTCATTTGGATATAAAACCAAATGTTGGATTATGGGATGACTTTCTTGGCAACTCCCATTTACATTGACAACATGAGTGCTATATCAATCACAAACAATCTGGTGCAGCACTCTAAGATAAAGCACATTGACATCAGATATCACTTCATAAGAGATCAAGCTGAGAAAAAGAGAATTATTTTAACCAAAGTTCATACCAATGAGCAATATGCTGATTTGTTTACAAAACCTTTTGATGAAGCTAGATTTAGATATTTAGTTGAATCTATTGGTATGATGAACTTTGATTAAAATCTGTCTCTAAAATTTTGTTTTGTAAATGTGTTTGTCCTTTGTTGAAAATAAAAGTTATAAGTCAGCAGCAATCCTTTTTCGCTGCTGACAGGTTTAATCATCAGCATCAAAGAATTTGCCACTGACTGCTTTAAGTTATCAGCAGGAACAAGTTTCCTTCGGATAGCTTTAAGGCTGTCAGCAGCAACATCCTTGCTGTGGATTATTGCATCCATCAGTAGCAATTGAGTTTGCTGCTGATGGACTTAACCATCCACAGCAACCAAGCTTGCAGCGGGTAGGCTTAACCATCCGCAGGAACCAAGTTTGCTACTGATGGGTAAATCTAAATCCAAATTAACCTTTACCTGCTGTAAAAACTTTCAGTCTTTACCATGACTGCTCTAGTGTATTACAGCTGTAACAATAAAAAGTGAACAAGGTTGTACTCTACAAGTATTTTTGCTTTTTCTCTCCTCTGCCGTTATAACACAAATCAAATTTCCTCACCACCTCTTCACATTCAATTTCACCTTAACACCCATTCAAGTCACTTTCTCTCAAGCCTCCACAACATTCAAAGCTTTCCATCCTTAACCACCCTTCAAAAACCTTCCTCTTTCCCTCCAAACCCAACAAAATGGCAGAGGTAGACATAAACCATCTCAATGATAAGTTCTCTCCATATCACAACCTAACAGCATACTTAATCAAAGGAAAGAAGTCCGAGGGATTCAATGACATAATCGACTTTCTCTGTTGATTAAATAAACACCATGCACTCCCTGTAAACCCAATCATTTACATCCCTCACATGGAGGTTTTCTAGAACTCTGTCGTATACTCTACCGAACAGGGGATACCCCAAATCCAAGCCAAGGTAGATGGCAAAGACATCACCATCACTGAAGATACTCTACGAAAACATCTAAAGCTTCAAGACGAGGGGGCCGCCATTTCATACTCGAAGGTAGAATACATGAGGACCTTTGTATCCATAGGGTACACTGGAAATCAGAACGAGTACACAATCGAAAAGGCGCTGATGGGCCCTCCATGGAAGTTTCTATGCCACACTCTTCTACAATTCATATCACAGAAGAGAAGTGGATGGCATCAAGTGAGCTCTTCACTTGCCTCTGCTGTTCACGGTATGGTTTCTGGCCAGGGTTTCAACTTAGCACATCTCATCTTTGAAGGTTTGAGATATAACCTTTAAGAAGGTGCAAATAAATCATTTTTTATGTACCCAAGATTCTTGTAGGAGGTTTTCAATAACGAATTAAAAGATCTTTCAAAATCTGCAAAAATCTATCTTATGCTGGGACATAAAAATAACATTTTTTAAAGTATGAGAACTGTTTCCAAAAAGTTCTCAGGGGTCAATGTTCCATTGTTATCTACAATGATGAAGATACAAAGCACCCAGGGTGACAGTTCAGCAATCCCAACTGATACTGATCCCACACCCTCCTCTTCACATATTGAACAACAATCTTCTTCCACTGTTCGAACCCCTGTGCATACTACTAAGGATGCACAGGCACATAAATTATTTACACCTGTTTTGGATGTTATCGTTCAGCTGGAACAAAGGGCCTCAGTTACGGCAAAATATACTAGAAAAAGGAGCAAGAAGACTTCTCTTCTTGTCTCAAAGGACCAATCCCAACCTAAAAGCCCTTATTCAGAATCCAAAAATTCTTATGAGAATATCAAAAGGGATAGCCATATCATTAGAGAGACTTCCTTGGAAGCTTCTCTATTAGGATCAGGATCACATCCCGGATCCATAGAACAACCCACTGAGCCATTCCATTATTTTCTTCTCTGAATTTAAGTGCAGAGGCACCTTGTCAAGATGATATACCTTCTCAAACAACCACTATCTCTGAGGTATTGATTGACTTGGCTGCTAGTGCACCTAACCCAAGTTCATCACCCAAGAAGGTTCACTCTGGGAGTACTGATAGAGTGAATGTGGAAAGGGCTGTCACTACTCCTGGTACAACAACTAACCAGGAGGACAGTGATAACATCACTAAGACCCTAATCATGACAACTCACAGTGAGGGTGTTTCCTTTGAAACACTCTTCACTGAGAGGAATCCTAGGTGCCAAGAAAACCAGGGTGATGGGGATGCAGAGGCTAGGCCTAAGTCCCCATCCAGCTCCAAGGATTCCACAACTGTGGATGAGGACAGTCTGAAACTCAAAAATATGGAATTGACGGCCAGGGTGGCTATGCTAGAGGCTGAAGTGTCCAAACTAAGGCACCAAGTCTCTATGCATGAAGCCCATCAATCCCCAACTGTGCCTACTCCTTCCCTTGTATCAGTGGGAACTCAAACAGATGCAACCGTTTACACTGATGCAACCAAAAATGGGGAGATAGTCACAGTAGAAGATGATGCTGACAGCCTTGAGGACTGGATACAAGAGCATGATGCATTTCAAAGTTCCTTATTCAAGCCTGCCTTTTTTCAAGTTCATGACTTGCCAGACTCAGTAGATGAATATGAAGAAATCTCTAAGGATTGGAAGTTGGTTGTTTGAGCCTTTGATGAGGTGTTGACAAATACAAGTCACCATGAAGACACACCTCCATCAGTCAGCATTCTTCCTGAAGCAGCGGCCATAATAAGTCTAACCACTACCCCAAATTCACACTGACTGCAGACAAGCTATATTTTGACTCCATACTAGCTTGGGGGTATGTGTAGGTCCACATGACTCATCTAAGATCGATCTCGTGACAGGACGTCTCGATAACAAGGAGTGTGGAATCCTACCTTATTAATGTTTGTATATCAATTGACAATAGAAACAGCAGGTAAATAAACTTTCTCGTTTTATATCATCAAACACATAGAAGTTTACAGTTCAACTCTCTGCTCTTACTTGTCATTCTAAAAAGATTATGTAAACTCTCTATTTATAGAGACACGCTCTGCAATAGGCGAACTTAACAAGTTCGCCTTAAAGATGCTTAGGCGAACTTAACAAGTTCGCCTCTAGCAGAACTTGTTCTATCACTTAGACAAAATCTATACAAGTACATAAAAACATAGAGACAATAAGACGTAAACTATTACAAAGCTTTTGTCATACAATCTATGTCCTAACATACTCCCCCTTGACAATAGCTTGATCTTCTGTCTTCAGTCTTTATGACGAGCTCTTCCTGTTATCTGGTAATCTGCTACCTGCATGCACTCCATATCTCTGACAGATCTCCAACACTCTTTTATACTGCAATCCTTGTTCTCTCCATTCATCAGTAAACATAATCTCATTCTTTCTTAACGTCCTCTGATCTTTCTTTGAGAAGTTAATAAGATTCGTTGCATCATAGAAACTAACAATGACCTTATTATCTTTATCATCAATCCTAGCTTCACCAGTATTCACATCTACGTACCACCATTTCATATTCCCCAGAAAATCTTGTGGTATTTTCTTCAATGGTATCTTCTGTACAACACGTATTGGCTTGAACATATACTTCCAAGTCACAATCTCAGTCTTTTGATCTACAATCTTCACTCTTTTTCCTTTCTGTGGCTTTAATCATTCATACTTCCCTGATCCACCTTCTCTTTTAATCAGGTTAGCAATCACATCGGCTAATCCACACTTTGATCTATTAATCAGTGGTTTCGTAGCTAGACCAATCATTTCACACCTTAGCAAGGTATTGAAATACTTGATCCTATGCTTTAAGTATTGAACACCATCAGATCTTTTAAGAGCAAACAACTTCGTATCATCATCATAAAACCAACTGATGATTCTTCCAATACACCTCTCTTTATTTACAGATCTTTCTTTCTGAGCAGGTTGTATAGGTGACTTTGGTAGTACTTTCATCCAACTGTTAACTACTTCACTCCACTATTCTCTAGTCATTCCGGTATTTCTATACATCACAGGTTCTTCATTTAGCTTAGGAGACACATCATGAGTAGTATCAACATCAGAATCTATCTTGGATTGAGCAGTATCATCAGGTGTAGTGATATCTTCAACAAAGTCCATAGAATATGTTACTCCATCATAAGAAAACTTAGGAATAACATCATCTTGGATGAAGTTATACGGAACATTCAGACCATCACTTCTTTCATATGTAACTTTATCTTTACTCTTTTCTATCTTAATTTCTACAATCTCTCCTTCTTCAACTTCATTATCCAACACATCCTCTTCAACATCATCAAATAATTCATCAATATCATCCAGACATTCTAAGTTCTCATCTTCTTCTTCATAATCTTGAAAGAATTCCAAAATAATATTTCTTCATTCACTCCAGAATCATTCTTGGTTCCTTCAATAGTATGTGATGTCAACTCCCCCTGAGTTCTTGATATTGGATTCACGTCAACGTATTGATGATCACCCTCAATATTACCACTAGGATCATTGTCATCATTATCCTTTCGTTGAATTGATTTAGCATGACAAGTATCATGTATCCTTAACTCCCCCTGAGCGTCAAAACGCTCAACAAGTTTGGACACTAATAACTGCATGTCAGCAATCTGTTTTGCTTGAGCTTGAAGAACCAACTGCCTCTGAGTCTGCAAAGCAAACACCTGTGATTCAAGTAAGGTAATCCTTTCAGAATCAGAAGGCTTTGAAGTACCAGCGTCAGATGAGTGTGGAACATTTGTAGAAATCACCGGAGATGGATGTTTAGAAGTAGGAGGTGTAATCAGTAAGGATGGAACAAAAGTAGCGTCCTCAACACCTTGAGATGAATGAGTAGCAACAATAGAAGCATACATAAGCTTATGAGCTTTTGGAACTGGAATAACATCACTATCCGAGTCAGAACTCTCATCGATTAAAGTTCTCTTGCCAAGTACTGATCCAGAAGGAGGATTCCGAACAGACTTACGCCTCAGCTTTCTGGCTTTAGATTTAATAAGTTTTCCCGCATTTGCCAATGGTAAAGAAGCCAATATCTCATAATGATCTGAGCTAAAATCCCTAGATGAATCAGATTCAGTAGCCTCAGAATCAGGTAAAATAGTATCACCGGAACTCGTATCCACTACATTTCCTTCAGCTTCATGAATAGGTGAGTTCACAGCTTCATTATCAAAATCATCCATATTCATACCCAAATCTTGTTCATTATCTTGAGCAACATCATCCTGAACTGGTTCATTAACAGGAATGTGAACATGTTCTTGTGGAATTGGAACTTGTTGTTGAATAGGAGCTTGTTGTTGTTGTAGTTGTACCTGAGCTTGAACTTGTGGCGGTTCTGGTGGTTGTTGGACTTGATTATGGACTTGTCCTTGTACTAACTCCTCAGGATGAAACCAATTATCATTAGGTGGCTCAACATAATCAGGATTGATTAAGTGACCAAACAAAGGAGTTGGAACAAGAATCAAAGCAACATTTTGTTGTTTAACCTTAGTACAATCAGTAAAGATTCTTTTTGACATAGGAGTCAAGGTCAAACGGATTGGATGCTAAGGTAAACCTGGAATTAAATGGTTCAGAATCATTTGCACGAACCTAGGGTACATAAGAAACCCTTGCCCTGCTAGAGGATTTATTTGCATGACCAACTCACGGTATATATACAAAGCAAAGTTAAACCGTTTGTTCAATGTCAATGCAACCATAGCAGCTTGTAATGCACTCTTCAAACCATCAGTACCAGCCTTTCTTGGAGACAAACATTGAATGATTACGTGCATAAAATACCTCCATTCTCTAACTAAACCACCTTTTCGTGCTTGAGTATCATTGGGTCTGCCTCTGTAACCCATCCTCTGAAAACACCCCATAATCAGTGTTCCAGGATAAGACGTAGGATCATCAATAGCACCTCCCAATGCCAAAGTAGTACGAATAGTTTCCACTGAAATAGCTACCTCTGTATTATTCACCGTAGCCCGAAGTACGTGAGGTTCAACATCTGTATCTTGATGTACTGTATCTCAAAATTGTTGAATATACAGTAAACTGATGTACGGATTAGTAGATAAGGCCACATGCAAACGTGAACGATTCAGAAAGTTGATAATTCCTTGAAAATTAACAGCTTCAGACATATTTGGATCTAACAACGCCACTTGATTATGTTTGTACTCAACACGACGATCCATCTGTAAATGTATTGGACATAACACACATTATTCATCAAACAAACAAAAAAAAGTTCAAAAGAAATTTAAAAAAAATTTCAACACACAAAAAAAAATACAAGTCCAAAACACTAATGAGCCCTTAGGCGAACTTAATAAGTTCGCTTAGTGTTGCAAGAGGCGAACATAATAAGTTCTCCTAAACAAGTTCGCTTGAACAAGTTCGCCTGAGCCAGTTTGTCGATACAACTTCTACAGCAGAATTCCAAAAATGTCTAAATCATCAAAATTTTCAAATTAAACACATCATCAGCATCGATTAACAACCACGACACGCTATTAAGCATCAATTTCAAGATTTAAATCCAGAAAACCTTTTTTTTCTTAGAAAATGTAAGAAATTCAAAATCCGATGAACACAAGGTCAAAGAATCAAAATTCCATCGATTTAACAGATAAAAAACCCTGAAATTACCTTAGAATGATTCGTAATTCAAATCCGATCCAGAAACAACCACAAAAATTTCAAATCGAAAACCTTAGATCAGAAAATCACAAGTTCACTAAAAACTCATAAGTTCGCTCTCTCAATGAAACAAGATAAAAAGGATAAGTTTGCCTGAACAAAATATTTAATCACAATTAAGTTCGCTTCATTAGGCGAACTTGTTAAGTTCGCTTAATCAGAACTAGGCGAACATATTAAGTTCGCTCCAAACCTTTGCCATGAACAAATTCTTCACTTTCAACACGTCACATTCTTATGAACTTCCATCTGTAGCATATATCCGATCCAATCCCGAATCATTTTAATTAAAAATAAAATTCTCATGGAAGACAAAAACAAAATATTTTTGGATTTTATCTGTACAAACGGAATCACATATTTTTGGTTTTTATATGAGCAAACTAAAACATATTTTTGAATGAACATCATGAGCAAGAAGATCATATCAGTATATGAGCAATTCATCACATAGTCTATTATCAACTATGGGTAATCTATGATATACACTCTTAAAAAAATGAAATGAAACAATCAAACTCATTCTTATGTAACTCGAATCTTTTTCAATTTTATGTAACTTTTGCAATCAATTTGAATAATACTTGAAATGATATGCGATAAATTTCAAAGTAAATAAGATCAGGTTATGAACTGCTCAATTTTTCATTACGAATTTGCAACACAAAGCATGAATTCTTAAATTGTCAATATTATATAATTTGAAACTATAAGCGTTTTTCTTCCAAATTCATGTGAGTTATTACCATTCAGATGAAAAACATCGTGTACCCCACATATATGCCAACAGAAATTTAAATTTGAACTATCTTCAAGACACACACAGTTTATTTCAAGATTAGATCAATCTCCAAGATGAAATTATCTCTATTAGCACAAGTATAGAATAGCATATCCCAAAGGATATGAGAATCAGAATGATTCAGAATCAAAAGATTCTAATGAATTGGCTTTATAATGAGAATCAATAGATTCAGGTAGGAGGATCCAACTATTATCTGGATAAATTTCAATGAAATCAGAATAGATGATGTATCTAACTGATCCAAGGGTGAATATATGTTCTAACAGATGTTGTCAGAAACATATCTTAGTTCAGCAACACATTGCATTTTTTTCGGGGCATGGGTAGTGAAGTGAACTAAAAGAGATTGTGCTAAAGACATAATTCGATATTGGTCTCATGAAATTCTTAAAACCATATATTCTTTATCTGATAATGATCTTTTACACACACACCCAGGCATATAATGGATTCAAATCACAGATGTAATCATATCATATTTAATTTTCACACTACTATTGGTTTAAAAACGCTTCTAGTCTATTAACAATTCAAGTTTCAAACTCATATTCAAATTAAAACATATTATCAAGATTAGAGCATTCAAAACACTATCATTTCTCATTTATGCAGACTTTGAAATTTAGATCAAATCAGTTTACTATAAACTATCATATATCAAATGTCTACTATGATCATGTGTAATGAACTATTCATTGATGTACTATCATTTCTTCTCTAACTTCAAATGATGTCAATTTTATATTTTTCATTTTTTTTTGAATTTTTATAAATAACAATTTTTGACTAAAATTTAAAATGCAGAAATGTAATAAAGCAATAAAAGAATTTTAAAACAAAAACTCCAATGAAAATTGTTTTGAAAAACTTTTATTCGGGATTGATCATACCTATCATTTTGATTAGAAATTCAAACCTGGTACGATCAAATGCCTTGGTAAAAAATCAGCAAAATTATCATCTGTATCAACCTTTACCAGCTCAATCAACTTTTTATCTGCATAATCACGAATAAAATGATATCTAATTTCAATGTGCTTTGTTTTACTTTGCTTAATAGGATTATTTGTGATGGACATTGTAGCATTATTATCAATAAACATGGGGGCTCCTGTAAAATTCAAACCGTAGTCTCTTAATTGCTGTTGGATCCATAAGATATGTGAACAACAACTTGCAGCAGCAATGTATTCTGCTTCACATGTTGAAATGGAGATCGTAGTTTGCTTTTTTGCATTGCCAGGAAACTAGACGATTTCCCAAGAATTAGCAACCACCTGTAGTAGATTTCCTGTACAAACAACCACCACCAAAATCATAATCAGTGTATGCATTGAATTCAAAGTTAGAACCATGTTGAAACCATAGTCCCAATCTTTGTTTTCCTTTCAGATATCGAAAGATTCTCTTTACTGCAATCAAATGAGACTATTTTGGTTTTGCTTGGAAGCTGGAACAAATACACACAGCAAACATTATGTCTAGCCTTGAAGCGGTTAAGTACATGAGGGATCCAATCATCGCACGGTAGAGTCGGCAATCAATTTCTTTTTCATTCGGGTCAGAATTCAATTTATGATTGACCGGAATTGGAGTATCGTATGGGGTACAATCCTCCATCTTGAACCGGCTCAAGATGTCCTTTACATACTTGGACTGATGAATAAAGAAACTATCTTCCTTCTGATTACCTTGAAGACCTAGGAAAAATGATAACTCTCCCATAGCTGACATCTCAAACTTCGATTTCATAATACTCTCAAACTCTTTGCACAACCCTTCATTTGTAGAGCCAAAAATAATATCATCTACATATATCTGTACCAGTAGATATTCTCCCCCTGCTTTCTTAATGAATAAATTCGAGTCAATATGTCGACGAACAAAATCATTTTCCAAAAGTAATGCAGACAACGTTTCATACCACGCTCGAGAAGCTTCATGAAGACCATAGAGAGCTTTATCAAGCTTGAAAACTCAAGATAGATTAATAGGATCTTCAAACCCCGGCGGCTGACACACATAAACCTCCTCCTTGACTTTACCATATAAGAAAGCACTTTTTACATCTAATTGAAACACCTTAAACCCTTTGTATGAAGCAAAAGCAAGAAACAGCCGTATAGCTTCAAGCCTAGCAACAGGAGCATAAACCTCGGTGTAATCAATTCCTTCTTGTTGATTGAAACCTTGTATAACTAATCTTGCCTTATTTCTCACCACAACACCACAATCGTCTTTCTTGCATTTAAACCCCCACTTCGTACCAATTGGATACACACCTTTTGGAAGATCTACAAGATTCCAAACTTTGAGTTTGTCAAACTGAGCAAGTTCTTCTTGCATGGCCTCTATCCAATTGTTATCACGTAACGCCATTTTGGCATTCTTTGGTTCGACCTGAGAAATAAAACAGGAATGTGAGCATACATCAAAAGCACAAGTATCCTTAAAACATGTATACAAGCAAGTGTTTTTAATAATAGAACATGTTTGCACTCCATCATGCAAATTCCCAATGATATTTGAAATCGAATGAGCTTTGAGTTCCTTGATTGATGCAACCTCAGGAACCGACAACACATCAACTTGAGTTGTATCAGATTGATAGGACATATCTTGATTAACAGGTAACTCCGAGTTCAGATTTATAGGAATCTCCCCCTGAGCCTGTGTCAAATTAGAATGTTCATCAACTAACAAAGGATCAGCAGAAGAATCTTGGAAAATAACATTTTCATCTTCACTATCAGATTCTTGTGTTCCCGAACAAGAAGCAACATTAGGATCTGAAACAGATGTAGAAGGAACAGATGATTGTGGAACCGCAGTCAGTAGAAAACCACTATTCTGTGCGTCCTGACATGAATCATATAATACAGTAGCTTCATCAGGAAAAATATCAGAAGGTAAATGAAAATACTTGAATAAATTTTCATAATCAAAAGCCCAGTCTGGTCCAATCGCCATTTGAGGTAAAGACCGATTAGAACAGTCAATATGAAACCATTCTTCAACCTGACGAGTCTCTTTGTTATAAACCCTCTTGGTAGTAGAATTTGCAACATACCCCAGAAAGATCCCTTCAATAACATTACCACTGAACTTGGTTGGGACATCTCTAATTTTAACAGGGTGCATGGATTACCAAAAGGTAGTAAATAATCCAGATTCGGCTTACGATTATTAAGCAACTCATAGCATGTCTTGTCGTGTCGCTTAACGGTTAAAACTCTGTTCAAAACGTGACACGCAGTATTGACAGCCTCAGCCCAAAAAGTTACCGGAAGCATAGAATCAGAAAGCATCGTACGTGCCGTTTCAACCAAAGTCTTGTTCTTTCGTTCAGCAACATCATTTTGTTGAGGTACATACGGCGCACTGAATTCATGATGAATTCCCTTTTAAAGACAGAATAAACCCATCTTGCTATTTTTAAACTCGCTGCCATTGTCACTCCTTATTCTTCTGACTTTCTTTTTGAACAAATTCTCAAAACCCAGGATTAAGAATTGTACCCACTCTGTGGTTTCGACTTTAAAAGCAAGGAACTTAACCCATGAAAATCTAGAGAAATCATCTGTTACTACCAGACAGTAAGATTTACCGCCAATGCTCCTGATACTAATCGATCCGAACAAATCCATATGCAGTAGCTCCAAAGGAGTTACAATAGAATTCTTTGCCTTAGATTTGTGGGACTTCTTGTGTTGTTTCCCCTTCTTGCAAGGAATACAGTCATCAGGAACTGAAAATTTCATTTTCGGAAAACCAAAAACCAGATCATTCTTCACAAGATAATTCATTTTTTGATAATTGATGTGAGCAAGTTTCCTATGACACAAAATAGAATCCAACTCAGACGCCTTGGAGAGTAAAAATGTAGGAATTGAATCCATTGTAGTAGCAACACTCATGTCTAAGACATATGTGTCATTTCTCCTCGGAGCCTTCATTAGAATCTATTCGTCAGGAATAACAAAGCCCGGTTTCAAGATATAACACTCAGAATCATTGAAATGAAATGAAAATTTCTTGTCACACATTTGAGATACACTCAAAAGATTATGTTCAAGTTGCTCCACATAGTTCACTTTCTCAAATTTGACTTTATCATTTTTTAAAGTACCCTGACCAGTTATATAACCGCCTTTATTTCCAGCAAAAGCGACATAACCACCATCAATATTAATAACATCTTCCAACAAACGAATATTCCCCGTCATATGTCGAGAACAACCACTATCCACATACCACGTATTGTTGATAGTCCTCCTTGGTTGTCCCTACATAAACAAAGAAAATTAGTTAGAAATTTGAACCCAAGCCATTGTGGTCTTGGGTCGTCCAGATGGATCAAAATAAACAATTTCAAGCAATTCACAATCAACATTGTCATCAACCTTTGTAACATACGATTCACAATTAGACCTTTTCAATGAAGTCACTCTATGATTAATTGGAAACACATTATTATATTTATGATTATCAGATTCAGGTATTTCCAAAAATTTCTTTAGTTTTCTGTTACGTCTTCTTCGTTGTGGTCTAGAAAGTTTGACCTCAGGTTGAGTCTCTTTTGGAATTCCATCATGTGGAATCTCAAACTACATTTGAAAAAAAATTGGTTTAGAAATACGCTTATCATGTTGCTTAAACCCTAAAGATTTAGCAAATGATTGACAAGGCATATTCTTTACAACACTAGACGTAGGCTTTCCCACATTTTGTCCTTTCTGAAACGTCACCACTTGTTTTTGTGAGGGCTCTCTCTTTAATTTGCCTTGATTCTTATAAGGACAGTGAATCAGAATATGACCAACCTCATTACAGTGAAAACAAACTCATCTATCTTGATGATTTCTGATATAAGGAGTTTTTCTTGAATTTGATGACCCATCTGATGAACAAGCTTCAGAAGATTTTACTGAACAGTTAACTGACTTCTTTTGAACAAAAACTTGTTTAGTCACCATTGATGAATTCTTCTTCTGATGACCAGCAGCAACAAAACCACTTGATTGTAACATTTTGGAAAGTTTTGGTTGATCAACATTCACCTCATCAGGTTCTGTTAAAATGCATCTATCATGGGTAACATTTTTTACTACCTTTGGTTCATCAAGTTGCACTTCCTTAGGAATACCTTCAACCTTTTTAGCATCAAAAAATTCATCCTCAGAATCAGAATCATAGATCATATCTTCACCAGTTACTGGATTTACTTTCAACACCGTCTTTGGATCAATTTCCTCTTCATGAATAATTTCTAGTTCAACCACATAATTTTCATTGAAAGTTGGAGGAACAAATCCAATTCCAGCAACCCTCTTAGTAGGATCAACATTAGCATTAAAGTAATCCAATACTACAGATGAATTTTCAAAATTATCCAGCTTTCTATGTAATTTGATCACTTCAGATTCTTTATCAGAAATTTCTTTGTTCTTCTGAGCGACAATTTCATTTCGCTTCTCAATCTCAGCATAAACCATATCCAGATGATATGCCTGTTCCTTATATTGCAATCCCAAAGAGTTCAAATCTCTTTTCAAAGACTCAATTCTATCTATACACAATTTATCATTATTTTCAATTTTTTATTAATTGAATGCATCGATTTCATATCACAAATTAAATTTGTGTTATCATCCATTACTTTTTGCATTTTATCTTTTATACTGATGCAATTAGAACAATAAACGTGACAGACAAAATCTTTTACCTTTGAAGGATCTGACATATCAGCCATGAAAACATTTTTGCAGTAGGAATATTTTTAGAATCAGCACCATCAGAGGAATTTTGAGTTAAAACAATATCATCTCCAGATACACCAGATGCAATATCATTCTCACCATTTTGTACTTGATCATGATCTTCATCAGCACTTGGCAAACTCTCACCATCACTTGAGCTATCGTCATCAGTTGACTCTTCAGATTTTACAGAATGAATTTCAACCACAAAAGCTTGACTTACCGAACCAACCAAATCTTCAAGATGAATACCCCATTCTTAATTTTAATCATTCTGAGCAACCAAAGCAGATGATGCAGATGCATGATTAGAATTTCCAGAACCAGAGGAGCCCTGTGACTGATTACGATTGTTCTGAGAGTTATTAGGCTTCTTCTGAGAATCAAATTTAACTTTTGGTTTCACACATTCTTTGGAAAAATGACCATACTCCTGACAATTATAGCAACGAACTTTGGTTTTGTCAAATCCCATACGTGAACGACTGTTAGAACCAATATACTTTCTTCCAGTGTTCTTCAAAAAATCCTTTGCTTGTCGCATCAGCATAGCCATGTTCCATTGAATGTTCATCTCTTCCTGATCAACAGGATCAACCTGTCTGAAATCCTCCTCAATAACATCTGGATCATGAATCTTTCCTCCAATAAAATTTTCATAAGAAGCCATAAAGGAAGAAAACATCGCTAAATAATCATCAGCAACTCTTTGATTCATATTATGTGTTCCAGATGATGAAGAAGCTGTATTTGCAGAAAAACCTAAATGACTTGGAACCCCAGAACAATGATCATTAGAAACATCTTGAGTATCACCAGAAAAGAACGCAACCCCTGCACCAGTTTTGCCAGAAGACTTAGCAAAATACATTGAAGGATCTTGAATATGCTCCATATTGGTTTCCTTCTTCTTCATATTCAAATCAAGTGATTGAATCTTGCTAAGAACCTCTTCAAGAGACATAGTTTTATACTTGACATTCTCTTTTATCAAAACCGTATACACATCAAATTTAGATGGTAATGCCTCCAAAAAATTATCATTTATCCCTTCAGTCTCATAAACCACTGAAGCACTTGACAATTCACTTAGCAAATGATAGAATCTCATTGCAAGATCATCTAAAGATTCATTTTGAAAGTGCTTGAATACTAAGAACTGCTTCCTCAGTAATTCTTTTCTGCTTTTCTTAACATCCAAGCTATCTTCACACCGCTTTTGTAATGCTTCCCACAATTGTTGAGAAGTCTTGAATTGTTTAAAGCTATGATAAATTTCTTTAGGAAGAGACATAGAAATACTAGCCATTGCCTTCTTTTCCCTATCAAACAATAATTTTTCTTTTGTGGTTAACGCAGATACCGATTTAGGAACATCATCCTTTTCCATCCAAGTATATGTCGACTGTGTATAGCCTTCCAATATTGAATCCATAAACTTTTATCAGTAAAAGACATGAACTGATCAAACCGATCTTTCCAGTTAGAATAATCTACAAGACTTAACAATTTGGGTGGTTTCTGAGATGTACTAATCTCGTTATCGTAATTTAACATATTAGTCACTTGTACCATATTGCCATTTTTAGAAAAAAATTCCAAGAGTTGAACAAGAACTCCCCTTAGGCGATGATAATAAGTTCACTTTAAAGCCAAACAAGCGAATTTGATATCAAGCGAACTTGATAAGTTTGCTTAACCAAGAAACTCCGGTAAGTTCGCCTAAACTGAGAGAAGCGAACTTATAAGTTCGTCTGCAATAAATATCAGCAAGTTCGCTTATTGCAGCTGAAAGAAACTCAGCAAGAACTTTAACCCAAACACGAACAAACATCACCAAAAATCATCATTTCTCACAAATTAAAAGGAATTTGAAGAAATTGGAACGCATGATTTAGTATTTTATGAATTAGAACACTTCTAACGGGTTAATTTCACCAAAATCCACCTCAAATCCATGAATTCAACAGCAAAATCAACTTCAAGAACTTGAAAACTCCATGGATACATAAATTTCTAAAAATGGTCAATTTCTTGTCAAATTGTACACAAAAACGTCTCTAATCACCAAGAATCAAACACAAATCACGAGCAAAAGCTCTGATACCACTTGTAGGTCCACATGACTCATCTCAGATCGATCTCATGATAGGACGTCTCGATAACACGGAGTGCGGAATCCTACCGTATTAACGTTTGTATATCAATTGACAAAAGAAACAACATGTAAATAAACTTTCTCTTTTTATATCATCAAACACATAGAGTTTACAGTTCAACTCTCTACTTTTACTTGTTGTTCTGAACAGATTCTGTAAACTCTATATTTATACAGACACGCTCTGCAATAGGCGAACTTAACAAGTTTGCCTCAAAGATGCTTAGGCGAACTTAACAAGTTCGCCTCTAATAGGATAGGCGAACTTATCAAGTTCACCTCTAGTAGAACTTGTTCTATCACTTAGATAAAATCTATATAATTACATAAAAACATAAAGATAATAAGACCTAAACTATTACAAAGCTTTTGTCATACAATCTATGTCCTAACAGTATGATGGTCAATCTGAGAGATTCTGGATTGGGAAAGAGTTCAGCGGAGTAGAAGAGCTGAACTGGGATGCACTAAATCCTCTTCAAGTGCTTGAACTGTATTTATCTAGCTGCATCAACACCTCTTCAGATCTCTCAGCAAAACTTGCAATCTGCAGGTTCCAAGACTTAATGGAGGAAAATCTGCCCTGGTTTGAAGCACTATTAGAAGAAGCAAACAGGGTGGCATATCCTAAAGACCGCACAGAATCTTCTATAGCAGCAGCACAAAGACTGGCTCCAAGTAGACTTGACCTGATCAGGAGTAGTACTTTAACTGACGAAGAAACTGTTTGCTGGAGAAGCTTCATACACAATGAGATGGTTAGGGGACTAGAAGTGCTAGGATGCTCGTGCACTGGGCCCTCTTGCTTCTCCTTCTTTCTGAGTGATGGATCATCTGTCTTCTTCAACCACATCAATGAGATCCTACTCCTCAACTCAGACTTCCTATACAACATTTTTGAGCTCAGAACACATATTTGCAATGTCAACTCCTTAGAGAGCCAAGCAATGATCAAGACTATCAAAGCTTGTCATGAAAAGGTGTTAGGACATGTTTTGTAACTGTTGATAAAATTCTGTGTAAGTTCTATTAGAGGCGGACTTAATAAGTTTGCCTAGCCTATCAGAGGCGAACTTATTAAGTTCGCCTACTATATCAGAGGCGAACTTACAAAGTTCGCTTAGCCTATTAGAGGCGAACTTAATAAGTTCTCCTAAGCATCTATGAGGCGAACTTAACTGGTGCTTATATATACAGTTACAGAGTCTGTGAAAGTAAGTTTAGACAGAAGAGTGAGAATAAAGATATCAGAGGAGGAACTGATTAGAGACCGAATTCTTGTAAACTGATATCTTGGTGAAATACAAAGCGTTTATTTACACCGTTGTTGTTGATTGAGTTACACGAGCACCTTGATCATGGATTCCGCACGTTATCATCGTGTCGTACCGCGAGTCTATAGATCCGTCACGCACCGAATTAGGGACCTACAAGTGGTATCAGAGCCATTGCTCTTGATTAGCAGAAGATTCGTGGTGTTTTCGTGCCCAATCAACATCAAATTTTAGAGATTTTGAAGATTTTTCATCCGTTTTGTGTTCTTGATAAAAATGGAGAATTTTTGATCATTTTCGATTGATTTTGGATTCATTTGATGAAATTGATCCTATAGAAGTGTTCATAATCAGTTCCTACACATTCCTACGGTTCAATTTTATCAAATTCCATCAATTCAGTAAGAAATCATGATTTTCAGAATTTTTAGTTCGTGTTTGGGTTGAACAGCTGAACCAGGCGAACTTAAAATTCTGTTGCAGGCGAACTTAATAAGTTCGCTTCACTCAGTATTAGGCGAACTTAATAAGTTCGCTTGGTGAAGATCAGGCGAACTTAACAAGTTCGCTTGGGTCAAATTCTCTCGGGTCAAGTGCGCTTGTACAGTATCAGGCGAACTTAGTGTTCTTAAAAAAAAATTAAAAAATTCTTTTGGCGGGAAAATTCTTCTTGTCCAAATTTTTTAGGGAAAGCTTATATGGTCGTTTTGAATCATTTTTGAAATTTTGAATTTTCGAAATTTTTTAAAAAGAGTATTTTGGCGGGAAATTTTTTCCGGGTATTTTCGCAAAAAAATCAAAATGTCAATTTCATGTGATGATAATGAGATTGGAACTGTGCCACCGAGACTTTTGTGCATATCAGATTTTCGTAGCTGGAAAGTCCGGTTCGAACAGTTCGTATCAGAAACTGATGAAAACTTTTGGACATCCATATTTGAAGGATATGTTCATCCTTCTTATGACTATATGGGATATTTTGATGTTCCTAAACGAGTGACAGCTCTTAGTAAACTAGAAAAGCAGAAGTTTGCTCGAGAGATGAAAACGTGTGAAACTTTAAAGATGCCTTTACCAAAAGAAATCATTCATAGTCTCGAGAAGTGTCCAACTTCAAGAGAACTATGGGAAGCTTTGAATAAAAAGGGTGAAGCTACTACTCAAGCGTTTGTGGTCTTGATCAAAGAAGAAGTAGTAAAGAAGAGTGTTTCTGAAAGTGAGTCTTCTACCGAATTAAGTGATAGTGAGAGTATTAGATCTGGTGAAAGTACTCAGTCTACCGAGAGTGATGTAGAGACTGAAGTAAGTTTTCAGACAGTTGAAAATGATTTGAGTGTATCAGAAACTGATGCAGAGCCTGTCATTATTGATCAAAAGGGTGAAGCTGATGATGACGTTTTCATGGCTCCTGGTGCATCTTCTTCAGAAGTAAAACCTGAGGTATTTTCTAACTCTGAGACATTTTGTTCTAACTGTGTTTCAGTTAAGGATAAAATGATGAGGGTTATGGATGACAACGTCAACCTCATTTGTGATATGAAATCGATGCACACGGTAAATCAGAAATTAAAAGATAATGAGAATGTGTGTATTGAGAGGATAGAATCACTGAAGAGAGATATAAGTTCTCTGACTTTGAAGATCAAAGAGCAGGCATATCACCTGGATATGTCCTATGCAGAAATTGAGAAAAGAAATAATGATCTTGCTGTGAAAGATAAGGAACTAGCTGAATCTAAAGCAGAGGTGATCAGATTACATAGAAAGTTAGAAAGCTTTGCAAATTCATCATTCTTATTAGGACATATCATGATAATACAGAAGAGGGGAAGGGAACTAGTGGTATTGGCTATGTTCCTCCACCATTCAATGGCAATTATTCTGTTGCACCTGAGTTTATAAACGATGAGGATTTAGATCCTAAGACTGTGTTGAATGTGAATCCAGTCACAGGTGAAGATATGGTGTATTCTGATGAGAGTGATGATGAATATTTTGATGAAGCTAAGGTAGAGGGGATACCGAAAGCTGTTAAGAAAGAAGACTCAAAGGTTGATTCTAATTCATCTAGAAATTATACATTTGGAAGTTCTTCAAATTCAAGGAGAGTTCCATATGTCAGAGATTATAAAGACAGGCGTACATGCTTTCATTGTAATGAGATAGGACACATTGTTGTGACCTGTCCTTACAAAAATAAAGGGAAGAAGCATGTAGTTCCTGAGAAGGCGAAGCCTAAATCAAAACCTGTTGAGAAAAAGTTTGTTCCGTCTCAAACTCCAAAAGAAGTTCACGTAGGAGAATCTTCTTCAAGTGCATCTTATCGTGTGAAGATTCCTTATATGAGAGCATCGTGAGACGAGATCTTGCTTTTCTTGTGGTCTTGTGGGTCATATTCGGATTGCGTGTCCTCACAAAGACAAAGGTAACAGACATGTTACTCCAGAAAAGGTAAGAACTCATGGTAAGCCTTATGTTAACCCAAATGTGGTTAAACCTCATGTTACACCAAAGGGTAATTCAAAATCTGAGGTTAGGCTTTCTAGACCTCAAAAACGGAGGCGAAACAGAAGATTGAGAAAACTTTTAGAACAACAAGAGTTTTCACAATCAAATAAATTTTCAAATGAAAGAAAATGTTCAAACACTTCACATTTTAAGCAAAAAGAACTTAATGAAAAGAAGTATGTTTGGAAATCTAAAGTTTCTGTTTCTGACCCGTCGGAGCAATCTCCTAAAATCGATGAGAGATTTGATTGTGAATGGAGTGAGGTTTATTATTTTGATACAGATGGAAGACCCATGACTACCATGGCTTGGGTCCCAATTTCAAATTAATGTTTCTTGTTAGTTGTGCATGAATTACCAAGAGGGACTATTAATACCATTTTGGTTGTTGATAGTGGTGGTTCTTAGCACATAATAGGGAATGACATCTACATGAGTAAAGAGTTGTTGATAACTGAGAATCTATTTGAATCAATGACTTGATGCTCAAGGGAGGAGAATATGTCACACACAATGTTTTGGAAACAGTTTTACAAAGTCCAAAAGATAACCTGAAACTTTGAATGAAGATGGTGAGCATAAAGTCGTTGATGCAACCATTTGACTAGTTGAGGGGGAGTCTACAGGACAGGGGGAGCACAGAACTGTGTTGGTGACAAAGGCAAAGGCATTCAATTACAGGATTACATCGGTTTGAGTTTTAATTGATTGACTTGCTTAATCCTGAGTAACCAAGTAAAATGTTTTTCATAAAATGTTTTCATGGAAGGTTTATTTACGTTTGTTTTATTTCCTTTCATAAAGATTTTGAAAAAGCCAAACAAATTGAAAAATATAAAATCGACATTACTTGAAGTTAAAGAAGAGATGATATTACATCAGTAGATGTTCTTTCACACATGACTTTAGATTGACTGGTTGGTGCTTTATGTTACTATATCTGAATTATATGTTTTGATCTAAACTTCAGAGACTGCACAAATAGGAAATAATAGTGTTGTGTATGCATATAATTTGAATTGTCAGTAGACTAAAAGCATCACTGAACCATTAGTAGTGTGAAAACATAATTTCATTTGTTACAACTATGATTTGAACCCATTTTATGCCTGGGTGTGTGTGTTAAAAGATCAATATCAGATAAAGAATATTAGCTTTTAATAAAGAGTGTCCTATGAGATCAGTTTCGGGTTATGTCCTTAGCACTATTCATTCGATTTGCTTCAGTGCCCATGTCCCGAAAAGCATGCAATTTGAAGTATAATCAAGATATGTACTTGACAACATCTGTCAAACATATACTAGCCCTTGGATCATATTGATAAATCATCTTTACTGATTTCATTGAATTCATAATCCAGATAACAGTTGGATCCACGTACCTAAATCTTATGATTCCACATATATAAGCCAAAACATTGAATCATTCGATTCTGAATCTCATTGATTCCTATACAATCCAATTTGGATTCTGCTATTCATGTGCTAAGTGATATCTCCTCATTCTGAAAATTCAGATAATCTTTAGTAAAATCTCATATGTTTTGAAGATAGTGCATTTACTTTATGTTGGCATACTAGTGGGGTACACGTTGTTTTTCATACTTAAATGGTACCTTAAGTCACAAGAAAGTGGGAATGAGATGTTTTAGTTTCAAATCTTATAATATTGACAATTTGAATTTGTGTGTCATAGCTTGATCCTATTTTCTTTGAATGTTTATCGCGTATCATAACATGCAATGTGATAATCTTGAAAAGATAGAGTGTGATAATCTTGAAAGATATTGGTTTGATTCGTCAAGGCTTGAAAGAATGACATAGGATACCAATTGATATTATATGGATTTTATATCCAAGATGTGTGATTGATATCTCATATATACTGATAAGATCTTCTTACTCATAATGTTAGACCAAAAAAAAAAGATGTGATTTTGTAGTTACATTTCAGTTTATATAGAGAAAAACCAAAAAGATTTTGGGTTTCTTATGTTTAAAAAAATCATAAAGATTTTATTTTTCTAGCTTCCATGGAAATCTTAATTGTTGGTTATTCTTGGTTGTTCTCCTTTGCATAAACTGAATATTGCAGACAGAAGTTGACAAGGGGTCATTCTCCCGAGTTTTTCTTCTAGAAATAAAGAGAGAAAGTGCAGATGAACAAAACGAAGACAACAATGTGTTTGATGATATATGAAGACGGATGACAATCTTCTAAAGCTGTTGTCAAGGGGGAGTCTGTTGGAGCATATTCTGGTGACAACGAGCTTGAAGATATTATGTCTTAGTCTTAGAGTCTTTGACTTGTAATTGATAGAATTGTTAGCAACAGTTAATGGGGAGTCTGTTAGGACATGTTTTGTAACTGTTGATAAAATTCTGTGTAAGTGTTCGCCTAGTATATCAGAGGCGAACTTATTAAGTTCGCTTAGCCTATTAGAGGCGAACTTAATAAGTTCGCCTAAGCATCTATGAGGCGAACTTAGAACTGGTGCTTATATATACAGTTACAGAGTCTGTGAAAGTAAGTTTAGACGGAAGAGTGAGAATAAAGATATCAGAGGAGGAACTGATTAGAGACCGAATTCTTGTAAACTGATATCTTGGTGAAATACAAAGCGTTTATTTACACCGTTGTTGTTGATTGAGTTACACGAGCACGTTGATCATGGATTCCGCACGTTATCACCGTGTCGTACCGCGAGTCTAGAGATCCGTCACGCACCGAATTAAGGACCTACAAAAGGAAGGACGCCTTGTAGAAGATGCCTCAGATGACTCAGATTTCTCTTTTCTCTCCTCACCAACCACCACTCTGAACACTGCAACAGAATCTAGAAGAACAGAGTTGGAGGATGTAAGGAAAAGTTGGAAGGAAGTAACTGGGTGTGAATCCATGATTATGTATATTCAATATGCATATCTATAGGTAGCTAGCCTATGTTCATGTCTTACTAAAGCGCTCGCAACCTAAGCTGACTGTGTTTGTATGACTCCTGCCAGGTCTATCAACTCTGGCAAATGGGAGTAGGCTAACATTTCACCCGTTCAACCTCCAATCGAGTTAGCGCGACTAACGCGAGTGGGGCTTGTCAAACCCAGTAGTACTACTAAACATTACCTCGCTAAGATCCATATTAACGGTCCGATATAAGATGAGGACTTTCTGTGATAGTGTGTTACGCTTAGCCTTAACAGTGATATCATATAAAGTACCATAATCAAATAGTTGCGTCATGTTTTCTCCCCCAACGGGAAAAACATGTAAAATAATATTTGCTTGCGTACCTGTTTCTCCCCCACGGGGAAAACAAGTAAAAGTATGATAGTTGGTGTTCATGTTTGTTTCTTCCTCAACAGGAAAACAAGTAAAATACGTTTGTGTGTAAGCATGTTTCTCCCCCAATAGTAAAACAAGTAAAAAGGGGCCGTGAAACTCACCTGAGTCTGAGTACGATAGGCCACTGGCCCAATTCTTTTTGAAATCTTGAATGGTCCGACATAACGAGGATTCAATTTGCCTCATTTCCCAAAACGAATGACACCCTTCCAAGGTGAGACTTTTAACAAGACCATATCCCCTACTTGAAATTCTAACGGTTTACGACGTTTATCGGCATAGCTCTTTTGACGATACGGTTTCTAATCTGGACTATTTTCTTAGAAGTTTCAAGTACGAGTTCAGGACCTGTAAGTTGACTATCCCCAACTTCGGCCCAACAGATAGGAGAACGACATTTCCGTCCATATAGTGCTTCGAGTGGAGCTGCCTTGATACTAGTATGATAATTGTTGTTGTAGGAGAACTCCACCAACGGTAGGTGAGACTCTCAAGTGTTACCGAAATCAATCACACAAGCTCGTAGCATGTCCTCCAGAGTTTGGATAGTACGTTCTGTTTGGCCATCGGTTTTAGGATGGTAAGCCGTGCTCATATCTAGACGCGTGCCTAAAGCTTTATGTAACGATTGCTAGAAACAAGAGGTGAATCGTGCATCACGATCCGAAATGATAGAGATTGGCACCCCGTGCCGGGAGACTATTTCTTTCAAGTAAATACGTGTAAGTTTTTTTTTTTCCATCTTATCAGTTTCCTTGATGGCTAAGAAGTGGGCAGATTTTGTTAAACGGTCTACGATCACCCAAATGGTATCACATCCGGTAGGGGTTCGTGGTAATTTGGTGATGAAGTCCATGGATATTTGTTCCCATTTCAACATGGGAATTTCTGGTTGTTGCAGAAGACCAGAAGGTTTTGGTATTCAACTTTAACTTTTGCGCATGTCAGACATTTAGCCACATAAATAGCTATGTCGGCCTTCATCTTTGGCCACCAATATAGTATCTTTAAATCATGGTACATCTTATCGGAACCCGGATGAATGGAGTAACGAGATTTATGAGCTTCATCCATGATTAGTTCCCTTAAATTTCCGAATACTGGAATCCATATTCGTTCGACGAAGTAACGAATTCCGTCAGATTTTACTTCAAGTTGTGCTTCCATGCCGCGTGTACCTTCTAACGGTAGGTTATCTTCTTTCAAGGCTTCAAGTTGAGCACTACGGATTCGGTCAGGCAATCCAGGGTGAATAGTAAGTTGTAACGCTCGAACTCGTTTGGGTTTCGTTTCCTTTCGGCTTAGTGCATCAGCTACAACATTAGCTTTACCTGGATGATACCGGATCGCATAGTCGTAATCATTTAAAAGTTCAACCCAACAACGTTGTCACATGTTCAACTCTTTCTGCTCGAAGATGTGCTGAAGACTCTTGTGATCGGTGTAGATGGTGCATTTGGTACCGTACAAGTAATGTCTCCATATCTTAAGTGCAAAAACTACTGCTCCCAACTCTAGGTCATGAGTGGTGTAGTTTTTCTCGTGAACCTTTAATTGACGTGAAGCGTATGCGATTACCTTTTCGCGTTGCATTAAGACACAACCCAGACCTTGAATAGATGCATAACAATACACTACAAAATCATCGGTTCCTTCCGGAAGAGCTAGAATAGGTGCACTGCAAAGTTTCTGTTTAAGGTGTTGGAATGCTGACTCTCGGTTATCGCCCCAATTATAGGCTTTACCCTTTTGAGTTAAAGCAGTGAGGGGTTGAGCAATTTTGGAAAATCCTTCGATGAATCGACGGTAGTATCCAGCCAATCCCAGAAATTGTCGCACCTCAGTCGGAGTCGTCGGTGCTGCCCAATTTTTGATGGCTTATATCTTTGATGGGTCGACATGTATTCCTTTCTCGTTAACCACATGTCCTAGAAACTGAACTTCCCAGATCCAAAATTCACACTTAGAAAACTTAGCATACAGTTGTTCTCGCTTCAGTAGTTCCAAAATTAAGCGTAGATGTTCCTCATGTTTCTCCTTGTTCTTGGAATAAATGAGGATATCGTCGATGAAAACGATAACGAACTGGTCAAGGTAAGGCTTACACACACGGTTCATGAGGTCCATGAATACCGCAGGTGCGTTGGTTAACCCGAAAGGCATGACCATAAATTCGTAATGGCCGTACCTCGTTCTGAATGCAGTCTTTGAGATATCCTCTTCTCGGACTCTTAACTGATGGTAACCGGACCTAAGATCTATGTTAGAATAGAAACTTGATCCTTGGAGTTGATCAAAAAGGTCATCTATGCGAGGCAAAGGGTAGCGGTTCTTGATTGTGACTTTATTCAGCTCCCGGTAGTCAATACACATACGGAAAGTTCCGTCCTTCTTCTTGACAAATAGTACCGGAGCTCCCCACGGTCATGAACTAGGTCGGATGAAACCTTTATCCAACAAATCTTGCAGTTGAGTGGACAACTCTTGTAATTCACCGGGTACCAGTCTGTAAGGTGCCCGAGCAATCGGTGCTGCTCCAGGTGCTAAATCAATTTGGAATTCCACTTGACGGTGCGGTGGCAAACCGGGCAGATCCTCGGGAAACACTTCCAAAAATTCACGCACAACGGGAATATCTTCAATCTTCTTCTCTTCTGAGGGCTGCTCAGCGACGAGAGCCAAATAGTAGTATGACCTTTTCGAAGACACTTTTGTGTTTTTATTGTATGATATGATGCCAACGACTGCACCACTCCTTTCGCCTTGGACAGAAAGGTTTTCTCCACTCGGGAGAGGAAGGCGAACGATTTGTCACGACAAATGATTTCGGCTTGGTACTTAGATAACCAATCTATGCCAGCGATTAAGTCAAAGCTGCCAAGTGTAACTGGCATGGGGTTAATGTCAAGTTTATGACTAACCAATCCTAGTTTACACCTAAGAATGTGAGTTTATTCGATTTTCTAACTGGCTGTTATCTCAATAGTATACTTGGCTTCCAATAGAGTTGGAGTATGACCGCACCAACATGAAGTATGTGAAGTCATGCTGAGATTTCTAATTAGACTCGTGCTGATAAGGTAAGCGTCGGTCAATGTATAGGTCAAGGGAAGAGGTTCACATGTAGGAAGGAAAATTTCAATGAATTATATATCCCAGTAATACAGGGAACAAGTTGTCTGTTTAAGTAATTACGTTCAATTAATGGCTGGTTAGGTTAAATCCTCATTTCTCTATGTCATTGGATCATTTCATGAAGAAAGAATTTCGTCTACAGGATTGAATATGTTGGGGTATAATTCAAATTAATGTGAGGATTAGTCACCGGATAATGCATCAGGGTCAATTGGGACTTATCGTTGGAGTGTAAGGAATAACGTGTTAGCAGGAAGGAATTCCTCATATTTTGCTTACCTAGTTGGAGTCGATGGGTTTACCATGAGGTCCTACTAGAGTTTCAATAAAGATGGTTTCTATGGTCACGTTTGGATGAGAGTCTTAATTTCACTAGGAATCTTACATCAGTGAGATAAAATGATGGATTCCATTGATGATAGCTCGGTGTAAACCTCTTCAACCTGATAGTCGCGTCTATTAACTGTTGAACATGTTTAATGATACCAACTAGTCGTTGAGCGGGTTACAAGAACTTCTACTGACAGTGGAAGTTTAAGTTTGTAGCTCACTGATTAGGACCATTTATCCACACACTAGGTTTCACTAGGATTTACATGCACCTCAAATTATTATTACGTGTGCACCCGCAATGATAATTTGCTTTGCATGCTCACCCTAGTTCTCCCTGTCCTGTGTCAAAATGTCCCTCAATTTTTATTGCCGAATACAGAGTGTTGTTAGAGATGATAAGTCATTGAAAGGTGTAGTCATCAACCATAAGTTGATCGACTAGGACTCATATAAGGATGAGTAGTCAGAAAATGTTTGATCCGAGTATTCACTCGAGTTGGAACATAATACAAGAGTCCAATCCAGTAGATTGTAAATACTGCTTCGATGAGCGAAACTAGTTCATGAATGTGTTACTGGAAGAAGGAAAGTAGTTGTTCTTCCCACTGAGTCAGAATAGGGTTTGAGTATGCATTGAGCAATGCGTTCTAAAATTTGTGGTCAATCTATTCTCAACAGAATATCGACCAAAGACGCGAGCCCATGGCTCGGGAAAGTGATGACATCTACATGTCAATGGATTCTACAATAATGCGTGCAACGGTCTGCCTTCACTCGGCGTATTGTTGCTAGTGGGTACAGTAGGGACTCGCCTCCGACGATCCCAACTCCCAAAGAGATATGTGCTAGTGCTGAGTGTCGTCCATAACATGAACCTGAGAAAGCCCACCATACTCAATAGGTGATGGTGATGTAAGTGACTCCTTCGAAGGCTCCGTCTCGCTGCCCTCGGACGGGAGTGGATGTTGTTCTGCTGATCCCCCGAGTGTTGCCACTGGGTTATGCAGTTCAAATGATGTGTCCCTCGCCAACTAAGGGTGATACGGATGGTGTTACATGCCTGCACTACAATGTATGTATGGGTGCTATGTGTATCAGGTATGAGTGTTTGTTCCATGTAACTAATGTGTGAAGTTATAGTCTAGTATGCAATCCTAGTTCTCTATAACCAATGGCTCTAATACCAATCTGTCACACCCCCAAATTCCACTAACGGAGTTTTATCGTTTGGAAGGTGACACACCAGGATCTCAGTCATTAGTTACATCAAACGACACTATATGGGACTTGAAATGTCATAACATAAAAGTTCAGAGTTAATGCGGAAGCGTAAACGTTAATATAAAATTTAAAGTAGTTACAGGCAACAAGCGTCAATCAATATAATTAAGTAAATTGTTTATCATGTTTGAAGTGAATGAAATGACAGTAGGACTCCATGCATGTCCTAATTGTGCAACCTGTGCCAAAGCGACCTGAGAAACATGTAAGAAAAAGTGTCAACACCAGGTTGGTGAGTTCACATGTTTCAAGTTTGTAATAAGAGAGTGTTTACCAGATTATGTACATTCAATATGCATATCTATAGGTAGCTAGCCTATGTTCATGTCTTACTAAAGCGCTCGCAACCGAAGCTGACTATGTTTGTATGCCTCCTGCCAGGTCTATCAACTCTGGCAAATGTGAGTAGGCTAACATTTCACCCGTTCGACCTCCAATCGAGTTAGCGCGACTAACGCGGGTGGGGCTTGTCAAACCCAGTAGTACTACTAAACATTACCTCGTTAAGATCCATATTAACGGTCCGATATAAGATGAGGACTTTCTGTGATAGTGTGTTACGCTTAGCCTCAACAGTAATATCATATAAAGTACCATAATCAAATAGTTGCGTCATGTTTTCTCCCCCAACGGGAAAAACATGTAAAATAATATTTGCTTGCGTACCTGTTTCTCCCCCACGGGGAAAACAAGTAAAAGTATGATAGTTGGTGTTTATGTTTGTTTCTTCCTCAATAGGAAAACAAGTAAAATACGTTTGTGTGTAAGCATGTTTCTCTCCCAATAGTAAAACAAGTAAAAAGGGGCCGTGAAACTCACCTGAGTCTGAGTACGAGTAGATTAGCACCACACCAGGATACAAGTACGAAACACAAGAGTTTGCCTGTGAACTGCTTAAGTATGTCCTAGAATTATAAGCATAATAGTTAGGGACACATGCAATATTGTGACGATGACTTGGAACGTTGAACGTCCTAAGAAAACGCTCTAAATATCAAGAGTACACGAACGTGTCAACGGGAATGAGTATTCTTAATTAGGATAAATTTGTTTCAATGAATGACAAACAATATATATAATAAATACATTCGAGCGTTTTGTCGTTAACTAGATGTCTAGGAGAATAATATAATTTATTATATTATCTTTAAGTTTAGCGGAACAATCTAATTAGTTTAATTGCGTGAAAAAAATAATATGTTTATTATTTTTATTCGAGAATCTAACCGCGAGTAATTATATAATTAATTACTCTAATTCGAAACACGACACCAACGAGTATTAACATAGTGAAAATAACGCGTATATATATATGTAGATGTTATTTTATTTGGAGTCGATGGTTTCAAGAGAATAATAAAATTATATTATATAAACGTGACGAAAAAAAACATAAATTATGGTTTATAAAACTAAACCCGAGTGTACGGGGTTTTTCCGGGTTAAAACGTATTTATATATTGATATAATAGTATTTGGAATGGTTTTTGTATAAAAGAGATGCTTCAAAAAATAATTAAAACAAAAACAGGGGGGAAGATTCGAACCCGGGTCCCCTCCCTGTTTGCACACATGTTTAACCAGTCCGCCCGCTAGGGTCATCGCAACCAATCTCGAAACATATTGGTTTTAATATCACGAACACTGTGATACCCCCCTCCACAAGTCTCGATCGGTTCTCCCCCCCAACAACACTGAATTCGGCCATGATTCATCGAATTGATAAAGGGGTTTTAACATTCGAGTATAGGTGAATCTGAGGTGATGGTAAATTGCACAATGTTCACGTTTTGAATCGTTTACTCATACGTATACGAGCCGAAACCCTAGATTAAGAACCAAGAATCAATTCCGTTGAATTCGGTATTGTTAGCCATCGAATTCATGGGGCTTTTACTAAATCAACCCTTGCGAACCTACTAGAATCGTTTAATTTGATTAATAACGGGTTTAAGATAAAAATCCCCAAATCGTTTAAAGAACAAACCCTAGATTACGGGTTGAGTAAAATTAGATGTTTCTTTATAAAATTGATATGGGGTTTTCAATAAAGAAGGGTTTACAAAACTGTTGATATGTTTTAATTTGACTGAAATCGAGTCTGTGGTGCAATTCGACTAAATCGCAAACATGATGAACCCTAGAATTGGTTCATCATCAATTCGATACTGTGAGTCCAATTAACCATAGGTCTTTTGATTCATGAAGGTAAAAGAAGCTAGGGATGAAATCAATTACCAGAATTTTTGATGGATTGAGGGTTCCCGACTAGTGTGAGTTCCGACTTCGACTATCCTAGCTTCCGACAACTCCGACTTTAGCTTCGGCCAAATTGGCGTGTGGGACTGCTTCCAATGGTTGCTGTATAGATGAGTGAACGTTTAATTTGTGAAGGACAATGCGAGAACCCGTCGAATTTGACAACATAGTCGACGATTCGATGGTTACGGCCATTAATCTCATAATTGGTATTAATGTCTTAGTAATGATCGATTATGACCATCAATGCTTAATCGGTTACGAATTGCCATATAAACGATCGTGATTGTGTCAATTGGTTACGAATTTGACTTTTAAAAGTCAACCGAATTGAGTTGTTGCCAATTTTGACTTTTAGAGTCAATGAATTATGTTTTGGAACTTGGCAGAATTAATCCTTGGAGTTTGAGGATAAGAAATGACTGAATTTAAACCCTGTGGTTATATTTAACTGAGTTAGTTAACGGGGTTAAGTTTTCTATAGGATTTTTAACTGAATTGTTAACTGAGTTACCCTGAAAAGTCGGGTTGTCACAGAAGATGAAGCAAGAAACCTTCCCCCATCCACTCCCCAAACTGCCAATGAAGTTGAAGCAGAGATCCCAACAATATCTAAAACATCTGCTATTGTGATCCATGAAGCTGAAGCAGAGGCATCAACCAAAGCCAAGGGGAAGGGAGTAATGACTGAAGAGGTGGAAGAGAGACTGTTGAAAGAGCAAAGGAAAAGGGAGGAAAGAAGAAGAAGAAGAAGAAGAAGAAGAGAAGAAGTGGAGATGGCGGAGCTAAGAAAAATTCAAGAAAGAAAAGCTTCCATGCTCTTCAGAGAACAACAAATCCAACTGTAGGCTAAACAGTTGGATGATCTCAAAGCCAGATTTCCTGCAGCTTCTCAATTACAAGAAGATGAAGCCCTAGCTCTTCAGCTGCACGAACAGTTTAATAAAGAAGAAGAAGAAAGGGAGAAGAAGAAAAGGGAAGAGGCTAAGTTCAGAATAACTGATTCTGAACTAGCTAAATAAATGAGAGAAGAATGGATAGCGACTCTGATTTCTCAAGGTGAGGATACAGACTACCTTGAGAAACTATCAAATAAAGAAATCTACAGAGCCTTCATGGGTCAGCAAGGTCAATTGGCAAATAAGAAAAGGTATGAAGAAGAAGAAAAAGCCAAGCAAAAATCCAAGAAGACCATTGCATTCAACATAAGGACCCATGAAGAAAGGAAGGTCATGACTGACTTCCTGAAGGCCAGAGGAGAAAGTGGAAAAAGGCTAGGCCCCATGAGTTTAATGAACTTGAAAGCCTTGTACTCCAAAGTCAAGAAGGAAGAGGAAGAAAGATTAGGGAAGACATGCTCTAAGAAAAGGGTGATAACTCAAACTGTTGAACACAAATCAAAGAAATCCAAGCCTTCTCCTTCATCCACTACTTCCTCCTCCCACCATACTTCCACTCTCCAGCCTAGACCTCATTTCTCTCTTCCCACAAAGTCCAAATCCCTCCACCAAGAAGAAAACAAACCTACCATCACACCAGAAGACTCAAGAGAAATAGTTTTCTGGTTCTACAACACTTAAGACAAATGGTTTGAAGTCTTTAAGGGAAAGGAAGAACTAAAAAGATCTATCTATAAATCTGTTGATGAGGTACTGCAACTCCCAGACTCAGATCTAAGAAGAATATTGGTGTTAGGTGAAGCCCATAAGCCAGAGAATGAAGGCGGGAGACATATTTTGCTAGCAATCAAACATCACTTCAACCCTAGTAAAGATGTAATCATTGATTCCAAACCTCTTCAATCCCATTCTCCATTCACCAGTTGGTCCTTCAAGGCTGATACCAACGAGTTTATCTTGATTGATGTTAAAGGACAGAAGATGATATGTTCAAGCAAAGCCATCTTCAAAATGCCAAGCAAAGACATAAAGACTCTATCAGAGCTTCCTCTAAACAATCCCAACCAGTACCCAAGAGGCTATGAGGTAGAAAGGATAGTCTACAACATGAAAAAGCTTCAGCAGCAAAAGCAGTAAGAGAGTTTTGGTAGCATCAGTCTAGGGGGAGTTTGTAGAAATAAAGACTGATGGCTACAAAATTCTCTAAGTACAACTGCTGTGGACCTCAGAGTTTGCTTCAGATCGACAAACTGCTGCGGATAAGCTTATCTGCAGCGTATACTTGTTCTTCTGCTGAAAATCAAATCTGCTGCGGATAACCTTATCTGCTGAAGACCAAAGTTGCTGCTGATAGGAAAATCATCAGCAGCTGTGGACAGTTGTGTCTTGCTGCAGATCAACAACATTGCTGCTGATAGCCATTCCCTCTGAAGATCAAACGTTGCAGCTGACTACTGGCTTCGATAAAGCAACCATTACCACTAACAACTTTCTGCTGTAACATTGACACACTCCACGCAGAAAGAATGTAACTGGTGCAAGACAATAAAATACAACGACGATCTTCTTCCAAGGACTCAAGCAATGATGCCTAAGAAGACGTTTGAGTAAAGATAACTTTTGTAGTATTTATTGTCGTTACATGTAGAATAGCTTCAATACAAGATCAACGGCTTGTGTTAGATCTGTTCCTTAGAATCAAGGGTCTGTCTTGATTCTAAGTTACTATATAAGTAGTACTTAGAGTCATTGTATACGCGTGCTTTTTCTTAAGAGTTTTCTCTGTAATCTTGTAATCATTGAAGCTTAATACAAATTGCATTTATCAGTATTCTTCTTGTTTACATTGCTTAGTTGTGATTGTTTCCGCCAATCTCAACTAGAATAGAACCATCTTGTATTCACCGATCCTACATGTCACGTTCAAACACATAATCAAATCGTGCGTTTATGCTAGAATTGGACAAATCAAAGTAACCACACTCTTTCGCAATCACCATTACAAACCCTATGGACACTCATTCGATCTTCCTTCCGCCTCTGATTCCCGATCAAGTACCAAGAACAATGGATCAAAACTCTTAGGCGTCAGCCTTTGTTACTCGACCAAATCAAGTAAGATTACTCTCATTCGATTAATTTTTCAGTGTAAACCGATAGCCCCTTATCAATTCGTTGTTCACTTTTCGCAACGGGCTCAATTGCAATTTGAATTCGTGACCTGTTCTTGCGAATTCTGATTTGGGGATTTAGCTTGATTAAGTTATTAGTTATAAAATTTTGGGTTCCATTATTTGACAGCAAAACCACCTAGTCCAGCCGGTAAGCCACTACACTGCTTGGCTAGATGGCGTGGGTTCGAAACCCACAACCCACAAACCGATCTTGTTTTCACGTGTGCATCAGACTTAGACCCGACCCATCCTATTATCTTGTTAAATCAAATTCAAAATGGTTCCTTGACAAGGGTTGGTCCCCTAGTCAAGTGGTTTGGGTCACACCGCAACCGACGGCGGAATACGTCGGGGCGGGACATGTAGACTGTTCATGAGCACAAGGTTGACTAGATTGCAATATATTAATCATCCAAATTTCATTTCAAACATATCAAACACAACCAAATTCAAACAAGTACGTAAATGAAATACATAATATTCTTTGTTTAAATTTAACTAAGTCCAAACTTAAGTGTAGCATGTCTTGATCAAACTCACACATTAGCACCTGAAACATGAATAAAATAAAGTCAACTAAAAAGTTGGTGAGCATACATAGGTTTGTACATAGATAGTATATAGATGTGAATAAGCAAATCCTTACATAACATGATAAAATAAGGCATTTATGGGGAGCAACTATTGTGTAACCAAAAGTACAATCAAACCTTTGTAACTAGCATGCAAATTGTGTTGTCGGTAACAATCACCCCAATCTGGGTGGGTTTGTCAGACTCAATAAATCTATCCTTGTTAACCATCGGCTTGAATAGTTAATGATTGCACATAAATTGCACACAAACAGTTAACACACCTAGTACTCAAACATAAAGCTCAAATTTACACACATGAATGTAAAGAAGATTTGTGTTTGTGTAGTTTGTGTAAATGAAAACAATTGTATATATAGAGTTCATGTTTCACCCCAAAAAGTGTAAAAGTGTGAAAATGGGCTATGTAATACTCACTTGATTCAAAGATGTAGCTAGCACGCGAGACTAGATAGCAAAATGATCCTTGAAATCTCACAATGTTAACCTAGTGTGTAATGTATGTTGAATTAATAATCTGTAGAAAAATCTATGTCTAAGACTATGATTTAATTGGATGAGCACAAGGGATTTGAAGTTGAAGGTGGTGATTTAGGTTTGGATAGGTATTTTTATAACACGAAAGTTTGAAATGATTAGTTTAAAACGATTGAAGTTAGAGATTGGGTTGAATAACTAAATAAATTAAATAGTTGATATTTATTTATTTAGTTACAAAAATAATGTGAATTATATTAGATAAAAATTAAATAAATAGTTTTACTTTATTTATTTATTTATAAAGATATGTAAATAATGTTGATGTATAAAATTAATAGTAATTATATATTTTTAGTGTAGATTAAAATAAGTAAATTTATTTATTTTTTATCATTTTGAAAATAAGTATTTGATTGCTTTAAATAAATTTGACATTTTATAAACTTTATAAAAACATTGCTCTTATTTGGAAATTAATTTAAATATTTAAAATTTTGTTTTAAACCTTTAATATACTATTCTAATCATAAATTCATAATAAAATGAATTTATATTAAAAATTAATGAATCTAGTTTTATTCTGTTAAAAATATTGTATGGTTTATAAAAATAGTTTTTATATAAATTTTGGGGTTTTAGAAACGGTTTTAAAAAAATAAACAGGCCACAGGGACTCGAACCCGGGTCTATGTTGTGGGGGTCAGATGATTAAACCACTGGACCAAGGGTCTGATACTTGTAGTTCATGTGATTCGGGTTCGTATTAACATGAAAGAAAAAAGGAGACGTGCCTCGCTTTAGGGTCTGCGCAAAAAGAACAGGGCGGTTATGCGGGCCGTGGTTTTCGAACCCACACCACCGGGTCCGATGGCGCATGGTCTTAACCAGTCGGACCGGGTGGTTCGCTGATTATAACTGAAACAAAATAATTCAAATACGAATTGTAATTTCATCAAATCCCCAAAGGAGAAAACGCAAGAACACTACATGAACTCATGTCGCAATTGAACTCGATGTGTAATATGAACGCGAATTGATAAGGGGCTAATGATCAGGACTCGATTACAATTCTAATGATCTAAAACTTACTCTTGGAGGTTGGGCAACGAGTGCAGACGGCTACACGATTTCCTTAACTGATCTTGGTGATAGACAGGCGTCCAGAGGTGAAATGCGGTGTAATCAAAGATTGGGAGGATTTGTGTGGACGTATACGAAGGTGGGTGAATGATTTAATTAGTCTAATTTCATACGTATAAGCCGATTTGATTTCAATTTGACCGTAATGGTCACGGATGGCTGATTACGTGTTAATTCACCGATTTAGGAGTGAATTGGGTCCTGTTAATGGTCTAGGTACATGCGAGATTGATTGAGGAGTGAATTTCGGGATTACAACGCATTAATTCTTTGGATTGAATGTTGATTGATACGGGTTTGACTAATCCGAGTCAAATTCTTTCAAAATTTGAATTGACCACGTGATTGAAGGAATTGATTTGTTGTTTGGGTCTAGATTTGGCTGATTTATTGTTTGTACACGAGATAGGACCCCACGAGACTCGATTGGATCCATATCATGGCTTGGATTGAAAGGATTCGGCCCCGTTTGACTTTTGAAAGTCAAACATGTCGATTTCTTCGGAGACTTGGATCAATTTTGACTTTTATAAGTCAATCCATTTACATTTACGAGTTCAAGATAAAAAGGCGGGGTTCAAGGCTCGAGGGTTCAAGTGTTTTGCGGTTAGGGTTCAAATAATCGTGTATGGTTACATATATGTATTTGTATGATGTATGTACATGTATGTTTACCTATGCATGCCTAAATATATATATATGTATGCATTTTGAGAAAATGGTGAGACAGAATTTGAGAATTTCCATGAGTTAGAGTTCAATTTGATTGTATGAATAACATAAAATATTGCACTAGAACGGGTTTGAACGTGTTACATTGAATTGCAATTAAGTAAAATCAGAAATGTTACAGTATCCCCATGTTGAGGGAATTTCGTCCCGAAATTTAGCTAGTTGAGGCGACTGAATCAGCAAAGAGGTGTAGGTACTTGAGCTTCATTTGGTCCTCACATTCCCAAGTAAACTCAGGTCCACGCTTAGATTCTCAACGGACTTTGACAATAGGGATATGGCTTCGCTTGAGTTGTTTGATCTCACGATCCATGATCTCTACGGGTCTCTCAACGAAGTGTATCGTTTCATCAATGCGCACATCGTCAAGGGGTATTTCTTTAGATTAGACACATGAAATGTAGGATGCACATTGCTAAGTGATGGAGGTAACTCGAGTTTGTAAGCCACCTTCCCAATCCTTGCAAGGATTTTGAATGGACCCACATAGCGAGGTGTTAACTTGCCTTTCTTTCCAAAATGGATCACACCCTTCCTTGGAGCCACCTATAGAAGTACAAGGTCACCGACTTGAAATTCCAAGGCTTTTCGTCATTTGTCGGCATAGATCTTTTGTCGACTCCTCGCTACTCGAATGTTGCCACGGATTTGAATGATCTTGTCGGATGTTTCTTGAATTAGCTCGGGACCAGTGATTTGTGATTCACCAATCTCGTTCCAACAGATAGGAGAACGACACTTACGACCATAGAGAGCTTCAAATGGAGTCATACTGATACTTGTGTGGTAGCTATTGTTGTAAGAGAACTCAATTAGGGATAGATGTGAATCCCAATTGCCACCAAAATCAATTACACATGCTCTAAGCATGTCCTCAAGAGTTTGGATTGTACTCTCGGTCTGACCATCAGTTTGGGGATGGTAAGTCGTGCTCAAATCCAATCGTGTACCAAGGGCAGTTTGGAGGGATTACCAGAAATAGGAGGTGAACCGAGCATCTCTATCGAAGATTATGTTTAATGGAACACCGTGACGACTCACAATTTCGCCAATGTAAATTCGGGCCAATTTTTCAACCCGATAGTCTTCACGGATAGGCAAGAAATGAGCAGATTTGATGAGGCGGTCAATGATCACCCAGATGATATCATAACCAGTTGAGGTGTGAGGGAGTTTGGTAATGAAATCCATAGCTAAGTCCTCCCATTTCCACATGGGAATTTTCGGTTGTTCAAGTAAACCAGAAGGAAGTTTGTGTTCGGCTTTAACTTTGGAGCACGTTAGGTATTTGGCAATATAGAGAGCAATGTCTTTCTTCATACCGGGCCACCAATATTGTTTTTGAAGATCTTGGAACATTTTATCCGCACCAGGATGAATAGAATAATGGGTCTTGTGAGCCCCGTTCATGAGAAATGCACGGAGATCATCGCGATCGGGAAGCCAAATACGACTCAAGTAATAAAGTAAGCTATTGGGTTTAGATTCAAGCTGAAGTTCAACACCACACGACATTTCGTCGTACATGTTACCCTCGGTGACCGAGACGTGTTGAGCTTCTAGGATACGATTTTGAATGTCGGTTTGAATTCGGACACAATGAAGCATGACATGGTGCTTTCGACTCAATGCGTCGGCTACAACATTTTCTTTGTCGGGATGTAACGAATCTCGCAGTCATAGTCGTTAAGGAGTTCAACCCAACAGCGTTGCCTCATATTAAGTTCTTTTTGGTTGAAGATGTGTTGGAGTCTTTTGTGGTCGGTGAACACCACACATTTTGTGCCATAAAGGTAATGTCTCCAAATCTTCAATGCGAATACGACCGCACCCAACACGAGATCGTGTATCGTATAATTCTTCTCATGAATCTTAAGTTGTCTTGATGCATAAGCGATCACCTTGCCTCGTTGCATGAGAACACAACCGAGACCTTGGTTGGAGGCATCACAATAGACAACTAGATCGTCATTCCCATTAGGGAGAGTCAATATAGGAGCATTGCACAACTTTTGCTTGAGAGTTTGGAAAGCTTCTTCTTGCTTTGGTCCCCAATCATAAGGTTTACCCTTGTGTGTCAAAGCGGTGAGGGGGACAACAATCTTAGAGAAATTTTAAATGAAATGATGAAAATATCCCGCAAGACCAAGAAATGAATGAACTTTGGTGGGGGTCTTAGGGGCATTCCAATTCTTAACAGCCTCGATCTTTGCAGGGTCAACATGAATTCTCTTTTCATTGACGATTAGACCTAGAAATTGAACCTCCTTTAGCCAAAATTCACATTTGGAGAACTTAGCAAATAATTGCTCTTTCCTCAAGAGGTCCAAAACCAATCTAAGGTGTTGCTCATGATCGGATTTAGTTTTTGAGTAGATTAAGATATCGTCAATGAAGACGATCACGAATTTGTCAAGGTACGGTTTGCACACACGATTCATGTGGTTCATGAAAATCGCGAGTGCATTGGTTAGCCCAAAAGGCATGACCATAAACTCGTAGTGACCATACCTTGTTCGAAAGGCTGTCTTTGGAATATCTTCCTCTTGTACACGGAGTTGGTGATAACCAGATCGGCGATCAATCTTTGAGAAGCAAGTAGAGCCTTAAAGTTGATCAAAGAGATCATCAATTCTAGGTAATGAGTAACGGTTCTTGTTGGTATGCTTGTTGAGTTCGCGGTAGTCAATACACATGCGGAGTGATCCATCCTTCTTCTTGACGAATAAGACGGGTGCACCCCACGATGAATGACTTGGACGGATGAAGCCCTTATCGGAGAGTTCTTGGAGTTGACTTGCAAGTTTTGCATTTCAGAAGGTGCAAGACGGTAAGGAGCTCTAGCCACGGGGTTAGCTCCGGGCACAAGATCAATGTGAAATTATACTTGTCGAATGGGTGAAAGACCAGATAGATCTTCGGTGAATACTTCGGGAAAATCCCGGATGATGGGGATGTCTTGAATACTCTTTTCTTTGACATCCTTTTGAACAACATGGGAAAAGAAGGCCACGTACTTCTTTCGTAAGTACTTTTGGGCAGTAGTGCATGACATTAACTTGAGTCCTTTGCAAGGCTTTTCACCAAAGACTCTTAACGTTTCCCCCGACGGAAGGGGTATTCGGATGCATTTCTCAAAACAGATGACTTCGGCATGGTGATTCGACAGCCAATCCATGCCTATGATGATATCAAAACTTCCTAGTGGCATTGGTACGAGGTTGATTAGAAACGTATGATCATTAAGTTCTAGAGTGCAGTCATGGATAATAGAGTCAATTGTAAGAGAGTCACCATTTGCTAGTTCAACGGTGAAGGTTTTCTCTAATTTGGATCGCGTTTTTGCAAGTAAGGGTTCAAAGTTAAGTGACACAAAACTTTTATCTGCACCGGTATCAAATAAAATGGAGGCATATTGACTATTAATGAGGAACGTATCATTGACCACATCATTGTTGGCCTGAGCTTCATTGGCGTTTATGTTGAAGGCACGCCCATGAGCTCCGCCTTGTTTAGCATTGATGAACTTCGAGCACTAGTCAAGGAAATGATTCTGGTTGCCACATTCATAACAAGCACGCCTGTTTTCAATAGCGGGAACACCTTGATTAGCCACTTGTTGATTGGCTCGAGTTGGTGGGTTGGCTTAACCTGCAAGTGCCTTGGCTCTACAAACATTGACCATATAGCCATATTTCCCACAATGGGTGCAAAGGCGATAGGGAATGTTTTGTAGGTGGTGATAATTGCATGTGGCACAGAGTGGGTAGATCCCAACATATGGCTTCTTGACTGGTGCTTGAGCCATGGGAGCAACTTGGTTAACAGGGATACCAGGAGTGACCATAGCATAATTCTTAGTCTTTATTTTCTTATTATTATGGTAGGGTTCAGTTTTAGCTTCTTTGATGTGTGTAGGAGGGGTTGCGGTGTCGGGAACTATCTTGGTGCTTTTTCTAGTCTGAGTCCCTGCCTTCACATGGTTGTCGATCAAAGTAGCAAATAATCGGATAGCATCTTCGAGTGTTGCGGGATTTCTCCCTAAGACAGTATCCTGAATCTGCCTAGGCAATTCACTAATGTACTTCTCAATGCAGCGGGATAAAGGTGTGACCATATGGGGCACAAGGAGACTCAGCTCATGGAACCGAGTTGTGTAAGCCAGACTCTCACCACTGTCTTGGGCAAGATCCCAAAACTCAGCTTCCAGTTTCTTCACCTCATTCCGAGGACAGAACTCTTCGGTCATTAGTCTCTTAACCTCACCCAAGGTAAGGCCATTGCTGCCTCCATGTCTCTAGTTCTTCTTCCCCCATTCCACCACGTGAGCGCCCGTTTTTGAAAGACACTTGTGGCATGACGAACATGAAGGTTATCAGGGCAGTCACTATTGAGGAAGGTGCCCTTAATACATTCGAACCATTGAAGGAGTCCTGTGGCTCCCTCGGTACCATAGAACTTGAGAGGATTACACGAATTGAAGTGCTTGAAGGTGCATTGTGGTGGGTTGGCACCACCACTACCATTAGTTCCATGGTTACCATTGGTGACCCCATTAGCTTGAGTGAGTTGAGTTACAAGTTATGCAAGGACAACAGCAACATCGGTGTTGTTGTTGGTCACGGTAGCACGACGGGGAGGCATTCTACATATTTGCACAACATAATAAAAGATGTAAGAACTTATGAAAGTTGCTTGGATTCAAAGAGGGTAAGATAATAAATAAAATAGTTAATCATAGTTTGGATTGTACTCATATAGTGATGTAATCACTTGAATACTATGACACATTAAGGTTAATTAAACTCATATAACTTTCAAGGAGACATGTTTTAGCCTATAAGTAAACACTCATCCCGGGAATTCCCAGGAAAGCATACGGGTCTCTCGGTTGATTGGGATTTATACGAAATGCTTTCCTAGACAGAAAACCCAGAATACAGGTGTCACCCTTCTAGATTGCACGTGTCCTCTAATAATTAACAAGGTTTAAAACCTTAACGAGGGAATAAAAGAGATTTTTTTTTATTTAGATCCATGAAGTTTCCACATGCTATGATGACAGGGAAGCAGGTTATGAGGCTTAGGGTATGGGTAGGGATATTTTTTATTTAATTTATTATTTAAGTATAGTCTAATAAGTCATGAATTTTAATAAGGCATCAAAATGAAATAATAGTTAACATAATAAGCATGTAACACATAGCATGTAGCACATAACACATAATCATGAAGCATGGCATAAGTGAGTGTCCTAAAGTTATAGTCTAGGTCAAGAGTGTCTAATAACCTAGTTCCCTATAACCAAGGCTCTGATACAAATCTGTCACACCCCAACCGACGGCGGAATACGTCGGGGCGGGACATGTAGATTGTTCATGAGCATAAGGTTGACTAGATTGCAATATATTAATCATCCAAATTTCATTTAAAACAAATCAAACACAACTAAATTCAAACAAGTACGTAAATGAAATACATAATATTCTTTGTTTAAATTTAACTAAGTCCAAACTTAAGTGAAGCATGTCTTGATCAAACTCACACATTAGCACCTGAAACATGAATAAAATAAAGTCAACTAAAAAGTTGGCGAGCATACATAGGTTTGTACATAGATAGTATATAGATGTGAATAAACAAATCCTTACATAACATGATAAAATAAGGCATTTATGGGGAGCAACTATTGTGTAACCAAAAGTACAATCAAACCTTTGTAACAAGCATGCAAATTGTGTTGTCGGTAACAATCACCCCAATCTGGGTGGGTTTGTCAGACTCAATAGATCTATCATTGTTAATCGTCGGCTTGAATAGTTAATGATTGCACAGAAATTGCACATAAACAGTTAACACACCTAGTACTCAAACATAAAGCTCAAATTTGCACACATGAATGTAAAGAGGATTTGTGTTTGTGTAAATGTAAACAATTGTGTGTATAGAGTTCATGTTTCACCCCAAAAAGTGTAAAAGTGTGAAAAGGGGCTATGCAATACTTACTTGATTCAAAGGTGTAGGTAGCACGCGAGACTAGATAGCAAAATGATCCTTGAAATCTCACAATGTTAACCTAGTGTGTAATGTATGTTGAATTAATAATGTGTACAAAAATCTATGTCTAAGACTATGATTTAATTGGATGAGCACAAGGGATTTGAAGTTAAAGGTGGTGATTTTGGTTTGTACTTGGATATGTGTTTTTATAACACGAAAGTTTGAAATGAATAGTTTAAAATGACTGAAGTTAGAGTTTGGGTTGAATAACTAAATAAATTAAATAGTTGATATTTATTTATCTAGTTACAAAAATAATGTGAATTATATTAGATAAAAATTAAATAAATAATTTTACTTTATTTATTTATTTATAAAGATATGTAAATAATGTTGGTGTATAAAATTAATTGTAATTATATATTTTTAGAGTAGATTAAAATAAATAAATTTATTTATTTTTTATCATTTTAAAAATAAGTATTTGATTGCTTTAAATAAAGTTGACATTTTATAAACTTTATAAAAACAATGCTCTTATTTGGAAGTTAATTTAAATATTTAAAATTTTGTTTTAAACCTTTAATATACTATTCTAATCATAAATTCATAATAAAATGAATTTATAATGAAAATTAATGAATCTGGTTTTATTCTGTTAAAATATTGTATGGTTTATAAAAATAATTTTTATATAAATTTTGGGGTTTTAGAAACGGTTTTAAAAAAATAAACAGGCCACTGGGACTTGAACCCGGGTCTATGTTGTGGGGGTCGGATGAGTAAACCACCGGGCCAAGGGAATGATACTTTTAGTATATGTTATTCGGGTTCGTATTAACATGAAAGAACAAGGGATTCGGGCCTCGCTTTAGGGTCCGCGCAAAAAGAACAGGTCGGTTATGCGGGCCATGGGTTTCGAACCCACACCACCGGGTCCGATGGCGCATGGTCTTAACCAGTCGAACCGGATGGTTCGCTGAATATAACTGAAACAAAATAATTCAAATACGAATTGTAATTTCATCAAATCCCAAAAGGAGAAAACGCAAGAACACTACATGAACTCAAGTCGTAATTGAATTCGATGAGTAATATGAACGCGAATTGATAAGGGGCTAATGATCAGGACTCGATTACGATTCTAATGATCTAAAACTTACTCTTGGAGGTTGGGCAACGAGTGTAGACGGCTACACGATTTCCTCGACTGATCTTGGTGATCGATAGGCGTCCCGAGGTGAAATGCGTTGTAATCAAAGGTTGGGAGGGTTTGTGTGGATGTATACGAAGGTGGGTGAGTGATTTAATTTGTCTAATTTCATTCGTATAAGCCGATTTTATTTCAATTTGACCGTAATGGTCACGAATGGCTGATTACGCGTTAATTCACCGATTTGGGAGTGAATTGGGTCCTGTTAATGATCTAGGTACATGCGGGATTGATTAAGGAGTGAATTTCCGGATTACAACGCGTTAATTCTTTGGATTGAATGTTGATTGATACGGGTTTGACTAATCCGAGTCAAATTCTTTCAAAATTTGAATTGACCGCGTGATTGAACAAATTGATTTGTTTTTTGGGTCTGGATTGGGTCGATTTATTGTTTGTACATGAGATAGGACCCCACGAGACTCGATTGGATCCATATCGTGGCTTGGATTGAAAGGATTCGGCCCCGTTTGGCTTTTGAAAGTCAAACATGTCGATTTCTTGGGAGACTTGGATCAATTTTGACTTTTATAAGTCAATCCATTTACATTTACGAGTTCAAGATTAAAAGGCGGGGTTCAAGGCACGAGGTTTCAAGTGTTTAGGCGGTTAGGGTTCAAATCATCGTGTATGGTTAAGTGTATGTATTTGTATGATGTATGTACGTGTATGTTTAACTATGCATGCCTAAATATATATATATGTATGCATTTTGAGAAAATGGTGAGATAGAATTTGAGAATTTCCATGAGTTAGAGTTCAATTTGATTGCACGAATAACATAAAATATTTCACTAGAAAGGGTTTTAATGTGTTACATTGAATTGCAATTAAGTAGAATAAGAAATGTTACAGTTTACGCGCAATACAGTCCCAGAACCCACCCGGGCTCGAACCAGGTGGTTCACAAATTTTTTTTTATACATTTCAATACTGTAACTAATTTATAAAATAAATTATTTTATAAAACATAATACCAAACGAAAATAAATTGTGCAAAAATAATTTAATTTTTTAATTAGGAATATCATTTTCACTATTTAAATGATTCTAAAACCACATTTACAATGTAAACAAATTATGTTAATGAAATTTATTATTTTTAATACTTTTATATTTACCCACCTTTATAAATTATTATATACACTATCACTTCATAATAGAACTTTTATAAATCATTAAATTATGCATATTAGGGTAAAACCTAAATTAAACAAAATAAAAACTTTTTCTAAAATATATACTTACATGTATATTTACATTCTCCAAATTTTAAAAGAGCATGCCATTTTAATAATAAATATATAAATAAAAAGAAATTATTTATTTAAATCATTTATCTTTCTACATTGTTAATCCTTTTAGGGTTTTAAATTATATTTAATATAATTTCTTAAATCATACAAACTAATATATATTTACATTATAATTTGACACATTTTTATAAATAAATAAACAAAATAAACTTATTTATTTAAATTATATTTGAATAAATATAACTCTACACTACTTTTTTTAAATAAATAAATTAAAAAAAATATTTATTTAATTTATTTAGTTATTCAAATTAAACCCATTGTACAAGACCTCACAGTCACTCTCATTGAAACCCTAGACTTTGTCTTAAACATTTGTGTATGTTATTAATTCATATTCATATACATTACACTATAGGTTAACTTTGTGATTTGCAAAAGAATCACTTTTACTACCTTTTGCTTGTGCTATCTACACCATTACTATAAGTGAGTTTACATAGCCATTTTTTAACACTATTTACATTTTTGGGGTGGAAGATGAATACAAATATAAAATGTTTACAAACTACACAATACAATTCCACCCTACATTCATGTGTGCAATTTGAGCCTTATGTTTGAGTACTAGGTGTGTAAACTACAGTTTGTGTGCAATTTACTTGTGCAATAATTAACTAAACAAGCTAACAATTAACAATGATAGATCTATTGAGTCTGACAAACCCACCCAGTTAGGGTGATTGTTACCGATAACACAATTTTGTTATTTGCATGCTAGTTACAAAGGTTTGATTGTACAACTTGGTTTCACAATAGTAACTCCCCATAATTGCCTTATTAACCATGATATGTATGGATTGTATACACACAACACAATGCTACTATTTAAAACCTATGTATGCTCACCAACTTTTTAGTTGACCTTCTTTTAATCATGTTTCAAGTATGAATGTTTGAGTTGAACAAGCTTGCTACACTTAAGTTGCGGACCTAGTTATTTAAATAAAAGAACTTGTATTGTATTTCAATTTCATGTATTTGTTGGATTTTGTTTGGTTTGAACTTTGAAATGAAATGTGATGTTTTAATATATTACAACATAGTCAACCTTGTGCTCATGAACAGTCTACATGCCCCCCCCCCCGACGTATTCCGCCATCGGTTGAGGTGTGACAAATTGGTATCAGAGCCTTGGTTATAGGGAATTATGTTATTAGACACCCTTGACCTAGACTATAACCTTAGGACACCTAGCTATGCTATGCTTTATGATTATGTGATATGTGCTACATGCTATGTGTTACATGCTTACTATTTTATGTGTTAGTTTATTTGATGCCTTATTTGTTAGAATTCATTACTTATTAGGCTATACCTAAATATTAAACAATACACTTACCTATATCCTAAGCCTCATATCCTTCTTACCTGCTTCTCTGTCATCATCATTATAGCATGTGGAACTTCATATTCATTGACATAGGTCAATAAAATTTTCTTTTACACCCCGCGAAGGTTTTAAACTTTGTTAATTATTAGAGGACACGTGCAATCTGGAAGGATGACACATGTATTCTGGGTTTTCTATCTAGGAAAGCATTTCATATAAATCCCAATCAACCGAGGGATCCGTATGCTTTCCTGGGAATTCTCGAGATGAGTGTTTACTTATAGGCTAAAGCATGTCTCCTTGAAAGTTATATGAGTTTAATTAACCTTAATATGTCATAGTATTCAAGTAGTTATATCACTATTTGAGTACAATCCGAACTATGAATTATTTATAATTATTTGTCCTGTTTATTTATCCATGAAATTCTTATAAATTCTCACATCTCTCCTGATGTTGTCTTAAATCTATAGAATGCCTCCCCGTTGTGCCAACAACAACAACAACGACAACAACAACAATCACAACGATCTTGCTGCACTTCTCACCCAACTTGTGACCCAACTCATCCAGGCCAATAACAACAACAATGGTGGCACCAGTGGTGCTAATGGTGGTGGTGGTGGCACCAACCCGCCACAATGCACCTTCAAACACTTCAATTCGTGTAATCCCCTCAAATTCTATGGCATCGAAGGAGCCACGGGACTCCTTCAATTGTTTGAAAGTATTGAGGGCACATTCCTCAATAATGACTCTCCCGAAAACCTCTGGGTTCATCATGCCACCAGCTTTTTCCAGAAACGGGCGCTCACATGGTGGAATGGTGAGAAAAGGACTAGAGGTATGGATGCGGCAATGGCTTTGCCGTGGGATGAGTTGAAAAGACTCAGGACCGAGGAGTTCTGTCCTCAAAATGAGATGAAGAAACTAGAGGCCGAGTTTTGGGATCTTACCCAAGACAGTGGTGAGAGTTTGGCCTACACAACTCGCTTCCATGAGTTGAGTCTTCTTGTGACCCATATGGTCACACCGCTGTCATGTTGCATTGAAAAGTACATCGGTGGTTTGCCCAGACAGATTCAGGATGCGGTTCTAGGAAGAAATCCTGCTACCCTTGAAGACGCTATCCTCCTATCTTCCAGACTCACGGATAATCATGTGAAGGTGGGAATGTTAACAACGAAGGGCACAAAGAAAGTTTAGGACACAGCAACACCTTTCGCACACAGCAAAGGAGTTAAATCTGAACCCTACCACAACAATAATAAGAGGAAAGCTAAAATGTTGAAGAACTTTTGTGTGACAGACACTCTAGATACTGTCTTAGCTTTTGTACTTGTCTTTTATGTATTTGTATTTGTATGTAAGTATCTGTATGTATTGATTATAGAGTTGTAATCACATATGTATGTACTTAGTGTATGTTTCTTGTAAGTGTTGTGCGCACTTAGTAAGTGATCCTGCGTACTTAGCAAGTTCGCAAGAACTGTCTGCGTACTTGCTAAGTACGCATGAACATGTTGTCCTGTGCACTTGCCAAGTACGCAGGAACCATGTTTAGTATAAATAGCAGGTCTTGACAGAAATCAAGTACGCATTCATTTTGTATCAAGTTCTGTAGCCGAGTCAGTTTATAATAGACGAAGATTGAAAGTGCTTTCGTTGTCGGTCTACTTTGTGTTGTTTGTTTCTCCACCTAGTCACGGGCATTCCACACCCGGTTGGACTAGTTACACACCCACACGTAACGATCCAAGACACCCGAGGACCTACAAGTGGTATCAGAGCGTTGCTATTGATTTCGAGTGTTGTGAGTGTGTTAGGAGCATCTTTTGCACAATCTACAGACTTTTTACAAGCAAAAGTGAGTGATTTTTGGTGGTTTTTGTGATAAAATAGGGGTAGCTCTTGAGCACTATTTTAGAGGCAAAAACCTGTCAAAATCCGACCTTTTGTTGTTTATTTGAGTGTTTTGAGCATCAAAGGTGTGTTAGAAACAAGTTTCTAACCTTTGCCTTGACTTAGTTGATTTGATCTTCAACTTTTGAAGATTCGGTGTTTCTCTAGTGACGGGAAAAAGTTGGTGAAAAGGTGACCTGCGTAATTACCTTATTTGGCAACAAGTACAGTCTTGCTGCGTACTTACTAAGTACGCAAGACTATTCTTGTTGCGTACATAAATCTCTTCCTGCGTACTTATCCTTTACTCATGCGTACTTGTTAAGTACGCAAGAGCAAATCCTAAGTGCCCAAGACCAATCTTTTAAGTACGCAAGACCAGTCTTAAGTGCGCACGTTGTGCTGATTTTTCTGAATTTTAACTAAGTGTATAACTATGGAAAATCATCAGAACCTTGGTAACCTACTTTACTATGACATTGAAATTGGAACTCCATAGAAACCACCAAAGCTGTTTAATGTCAATGATTATTCGAATTGGAAAGCACTCTTTGAGCATTATATATCATACACCGATTCCTCACTATGGATACCCATTCTTGAGGGTTATAAGCAACCCACTTATACATCTTTTGCTGGATCTTCTTAGAAAGCAGTATGAGTGCTTTAGATATTTGGAGAATGAATCTACAGATGATCTTATATCTAGATGCTATCATCTTCAAACTGAGTTGAAAGCTTATGATCTAATCTATCCTGATGAGGAATTAGTTGAGAAGTTTCTGGATGCCTTACCACCAAAATTTGAGATGTACACCACATTGATGAGAGAGAACCCCAAGTTTTATGAGATGACAACTGAAGAAGCAATTGGAAAGGTTCAAGCACACGATATAAACCTAAAAAGAAAGGAAAGCTCAGGGAGACATCAAATACAAGACCCTTCTATGTATTACAGGGCGTCTTCCACAACTAAGTCATCGGGTTCAGGGATTGCCCTATTCTCAGGTAACTCTCATGAAAAGGAAAACTCAAATGTTTGTGGTGGTCATGCATGCTATGCAGTATCTGGATCTGGCTCTCACCACTAAAATTCCTCAAGAAATCCTCCTCCCACATCTTTAGCTAACCAATCTGCAATAGCCAAGATAGCTGAAGATCATGTGGCTTTGTTTTCATCTTGTATGCTTGCCTATGAGAACTTCATTGGTGGCAAGCTAACAGATCATGAAACATTAGAAGAAGATTTTAATCAGGTGGATCCAGATGATATGGAGGACATGGATATTCAGTGTAATATGGCCATGATCTTGAGAAGAGCCAAACGTTTTTTGAACAGAACGGGAAGAAAGTTCATCGGTGGGTATTCAAATGCCAAAGTTGGTTTTGATAAATCCAAAGCCAAGTGCTACAAGTGTCAGAACTTTGGACACTTTGCTCGTGAATGTCAAAAGGACAAAGCACCAGCTTCTGGATTCACAAGACCAAGCCAAGGAAATGGTCAAGGGTATAACAATTCCAAAGACCGCAATTAAATTCAAGGTGGAACGCCCAATGCTTTAGTAGCACAATAGGACGATAGCTTTGATTGGGGTGTTCGTTTGGAGGATGCCCTTATAGCTCAAACAAAGGTTGGTCTCATGGCTGAGATCGTTGAGATGATGGAAGTAGAAGATAGGGAAGCTTCTGTGGATGACCAAAGGGAGTCTACAACTGCATTTGCCCTCATGGCTATTGGAGAGGCATCATGTTCATCAACCGAGGTAGACTCTAATTCTTTTGCTGTCATTTCTTGTTCTAAATGTCTAAGCCTAAAGGATGAAAATTCTAAGCTTCAAGATAAGGTCGAACCCCTTCGTATTGCAGCTTTAAGCTACAAAGAAAACGAAAAACGTTACAAAGATTCAATTGAAACTTTAAAGAAAGAAAGACATGATTTTTCACTTAAAATCAGTGATCAACAGTTTCATTTGGATGTTGCATACAAGGGGTTGGAAAAGAGAAATACATAAATCAGCAAGCTGCAAAATGAGATCTTGCAGCTGAATGGGAAAATTGAGAAGTTGAAAAATTCTCATTTTGTGGTGGAACACTACGAATCAGTAGTGAGATAAGTGAGTGGCTTAGGGTTGGGTAGTAATGCCATTCCTCCACCAGTAAGCGGGAAATTTGTCAACGGCTTAATTGACATTGATTTGTCTTGCCTTGATGAGTCCTCTAGTCAGGATGATTCCTTAACAATGATGATTCCTTAAGTAAGGCTGACTCTGCATCTGATGAAGAGTTCTTTACTGATGAAGGCTCTGAGAACACCTGTCCTGATGGTGTAGTCTTAGAGGAGTTGCTCGGTGAACAGAAGGTTAAGAAAAACATTATCACTGATCGTGATAATTGCATTTTAACTGAACCCGATACTGTTGAAACCAATGAAAAATTAAAAGTGATGCTTTATGGGGGTTATAAAAATATTAATAAAGTTAAGAAAGAAGCCTTTGCAGCTCATTATGGGCTTGGCTATCAAGAAAATTTGCAAAAATATTATATTCCCAAAAATCAATCACCATCCGGTCAACAAATGCTACTGTTCATCAAACAACTCCTCCTGTTCATCATGCCGAGTCATCAAATGCCAAATCTAAGGAGCCTTACTGGAGGACTTACAAAGAAAAGAGAACCTGTTTTCACTACGGTATGGTCGGTCACATCATGGTGAACTGCCCTAATAAGAACTAAGGGAAACAACCAATTGTTTCCCAACCAGCTATTATCCCCAAGTCACCACCAGTGAAACAGCCCAAGAGTCCTATATCAAATGCGGTGAAACCACCAGTGAAACCAATGGTAAAGCCAAAGACCACATCTGAGGCTAAACCAACTGTTCCAAAAAGGGAAAAGCTTCCTGCTAAACCCTGTGCATCTACCTCTGGTAGTGCATCTACTGGTGAGAGACCTGTGGTGAAACTCTCTAAACCACATAGGAGAAGATGGAACAAGAGATTGAGAAAGTTGGAACAGCTGGCTGGAATTCAATAAGGTTAAGCTTCTACTAGTTCACATGCTGTTGTTGAATGCAAGCCTACTGTTCCAGTTAAGAAAAAGAAGAGATCCTGTAACAAGAAATCTAAAAGTTCTCAAACTCCTGATCCCAAGTCGTCTAAATATTTACCCATTTTTGACAGTCACGACTGTGAGTTGATCAAGGTAGTTTATTTTGAGAAAGACGGACGACCCAAGACCACTATGGCTTGGGTCTCCAAATCTAACTAATCTGTTTGTGACTCTTGTAGGGACATCCGAAGGGTACTATCTCTAATCGTTGGTATGTAGATAGTGGATGCTCCCGGCACATGACAGGCAACATGGCACTGCTTCAAGATGTCAAACCATTCAGAGGCGGCTATATGGCCTTTGCAGGAGAGAAAGGCGGTGGTATCAGGTGTCAATGTGTGGTTTCGAATGGTTGTGTTAGCTTCGACAACATCAACTATTGCGAGAAGCTGAAGCATAACCTGTTGAGTGTCTCTCAGATGTGCGGCAAGGAGTACTCGGTTATGTTTGACAAGTCAGAATGCATGATTCTCAAGCCTGGTTTTGAATTTCCTGAAGACTGGATTCTGAAGCGAGCACGAAGAACAATTGAAACCTATCAGATCGATATGAGCGTGGCAACAACCACCTCATCAGTTGCTACTTGTTTGCTTACCAAAGCGACAGAGCTTGACTCAATCTTGTGGCATAACATTTCTTTTCAAAAAATGAATCATATTGCCCGAAACGGTTTAGTTACCGGGATTCCAAAGCTGAGATTTGCCATTGCAGATGACTGTATGCTCTGTAAGAAGGGCAAACAGCAACGGAAGTCTCACAATCCTAAGCTCCAAAACTCCATCGATACCCCTTTGGAGCTCTTACATATGGATCTGTTTGGGCCCATAAGTATCAGGAGTATTGGAGGTAAGTCATACTGTCTAGTTGTAACTGATTATTTCTCACGTTTTTCTTGGGTGCACGTTTTAGGTACAAAGGATAAGACTGCTGACATTCTTCAATACCTGATCTTGAGCTTGGAATCTTTATGCAAGTTGAAGGTTAGAAGAATAAGGAGTGATAACAGAACTGAGTTTAAGAATAATTTGACGGAGCTTTTCTGTCTAAAGAAGGGTATTGGTCACGAATTCAGTGCCCCGTACACAACTCAGCAAAACGGAGTTGCAGAAAGGAAGAACAGAACCTTGATCGAGACTGCAAGGATAATGCTGTCAGATGCAAAGCTTCCTGTCACTTTCTGGGCAGAAGCGGCCAACACAGCTTGTCACGTCTTGAATAGAGTCCTGGTTGTTAAGAGGCACAACAAGACTTGCTATGAGTTGATCAACAATCGACCTCCCAATCTTGACTACCTAGTTCCTTTTGGTAGTCCCTGTTCCTTATTGCTACAATACAAGGATCGAAAATCTAAACTTCATGCAAAATCAGTGGAAGGCATCTTTTTAGGAAATGTTGCCAATTCACCATGCAAGAGAGTGTACAATATAGGAACTCGTACTGTCGAGGAATGGTTCGATGTGGATTGCAGCAAACACAGAATTCCACCAGAACCAACTGGTCCAGCTTGGTGTTTTGATTATGATGTGCTATTCAAGTCTTTCAACCTTCCTGATCTATTTGCCGATGCTGCTAAAAATATATATGATTTCTTTAATGGCGGCGATGACTCCAATTTCTCAACCCGTACAACCGTACCTATTGTAACTCCCGATTCCAATGCTGCATCTGCATCTGGAACTCATGATACAAATGACGTTGAAGTTGCTCATGTTGATGGAGATGATGCTCCAGCTAACCCTAACACTCGTGTAGGAAATGAAGCTCCAACTGATCCAATCAACATCGAATCTTCTTCTTATTGAACACATTATATGGGGGAGTTGAGCACGAATCTAGACACAAACATCCAGGAACCGAATGTACCAGAGACGAGAGTGCATAAGAATCATCTAATTGACAACATTATTTGATATCCTCATGCCGGTGTTCAAACTCGTCATAGAACCATTGCTGAGAACACCAGTTTGTATGCTGAGATACTTGACACTGGTATCATGGAAACATGTTCGCATGCTGCATTCGTATCCCAGTTGGAGCCGAAGAATGTGAAAGAGACTCTCGCTGATAACTGCTGGATTGAGGCAACGCAAGATGAACTGTCTCAATTTCAAAAGTTGCATGTATGGGATTTAGTTGATTTGCCAAGAGGCGTACAACCAATTGGAACCAGATGGGCGTTCAAATGCAAAATGGATGACCGACATGTCGTAGTGAAGAATAAAGCAAGGTTGGTTGTTCAGGGTTTTTATTAACAAGAAGGCTTGGATTACACAGAAGTATATGCCCTGGTTCCTAGACTTGAGGCCATTCGACTGTTTCTGGCTTATGCCTCCTTTGTCGGCTTTAAGGTCTATCAACTTGATGTGAAAAGTGCTTTCCTGAATGGAAAAGTCCATGAAGAGGTCTATGTCACTCAACCACCCGGCTCTGAAGATCCGCATAATATCAATAAAGTGTATAAGCTCGACAAAGCACTTTATGGTCTTCACCAAGCACCTCGGGCATGGTATGAGACTTTATCAAAACATCTACTATCCAATGGTTTTGATCGTGGACAAATTGACTAGACTCTCTTCATTCAGAAAGCAGGAGGTTATATTTTACTCATACAAGTTTATGTCGACGACATTATCTTTGGGTCTACAAATGAAGAGATGTGTAGGGAATTCGAACAGATGATGAAGTCCAACCTTGAAATGAGCAACATGGGTGAACTGTCGTTCTTTCTGGGTTTGCAAGTCAGTCAAAAGGAGGATGACATTTATCTACATCAAACTAAGTATGACCAGGACATCTTGTCAAAATATAAGATGAATGATAGCAGTACTTATGGCACACCTATCCCAGTCAGTCACGGTCTGCATCCAGACAAAGATGGAAAGGATGTCGATTGCAAATTGTACCGTGGGATGATCGGAACTCTTATGTATCTCACAGATTCAAGGCCCGACATAATGTTTGCTGTATGCTTGTGCTCAAAGTTTCAGTCACAACCGAAGGAGTCTCATCTAATAGCTGTTAAGAGGATCTTCAGATACTTGAAAGGGAAACCCTGATTGGGTCTTTGGTACTCAAAGCAGCTGTTACATCCCCAAATTCCACTAACGGAGTTTTACCGTTTGGAAGGTGACACACCAGGATCTCAGTCATTAGTTACATCAAACGACACTATATGGGACTTAAAATGTCATAACATAAAAGTTCAGAGTTAATGTGGAAGCGTAAACGTTAATATGAAATCGAAAGTAATTACACGCAATAGGCGTCAATCAATGTAAATAAGTAAACTGTTTCAAATGTTTGAAATGGATGATATGACAGTAGGACTCCATGCATGTCCTAAGTGTGCAACCTGTGCCTTAGCGACCTGAGAAAATGTAAGAAAAAGTGTCAACACAAGGTTGGTGAGTTCACAGGTTTCAAGTTTACAATAAGAGTGTGTTTGCCAGATTATGTACTTTCAATATGCATATCTATAGGTAGCTAACCTATGTTCATGTTTTACTAAAGCGCTCGCAACCGAAGCTGACTGTGTTTGTATGCCTCCTGCCAGGTCTATCAACTCTGGCACATGTGAGTAGGCTAACATTTCACCCGTTCGATATCCAATCGAGTTAGCGTGACTAACGCGGGTGGGATTTGTCAAACCCAGTAGTACTACTAAACATTACCTCGCTAAGATCCATATTAACGGTTCAAAATAAGATGAGGACTTTCTGTGATAGCATGTTACGCTTAGTCTCAACAGTGATATCATATAAAGTACCATAATCAAATAGTTGCGTCATGTTTTCTCCCCTGGCGGGAAAAACAATATTTGATTGCGTACCTGTTTCTCCCCCACGGGGAAAACAAGTAAAAGTATGATAGTTGGTGTTTCATGTTTGTTTCTTCCTCAACAGGAAAACAAGTAAAATACGTTTGTGTGTAAGCATGTTTCTCCCCTAATAGTAAAACAAGTAAAAAGGGGCCGTGAAACTCACCTGCGTTGCATAGGGTAGTATTACACAAGTATGAGATTTAGAACCTCACGTGTTAGCCTGCACGGCTTACGTATGCCCTAGAATCATAAACACATAAGTTAGGGACAAGTTGGGATTTATGACGACGACACGGAAAGTTAGAGTATCCTTAACTCGTTATATGGATTTAAATTAAATGAACGCGTCGAACGTCGACAATGGATAATAATAGATCAATTATTTTCTTTTGATCGAGTCGCTTACGAAGGATAGGAAATAATATAGTATATACATTATTTTAAATACGAATGATTTAGACAATCGATTCTCGGAGTGGGAAAATAATTTATATTATTTTTAAATCGGGTAAAGGACGGAGGTAAATAATATACTTTTATATTATTTAGTTTAAAACAATAGTCACGAACGGTCACGAATGGATTAAAAACAATATAACGTTTATAATAGTTCAAAATATTTAATACGGGTTCAAAATAATATAATCATATTATTTTTCACGGGATTGCGGGTTGGAAATGCGAAGAGTTTATTATTTTAAAAATGGTAAAAATAATATAATTTTTCATTAAATTCAAACCCGAGCCCACGGGTTAAATCCCGGGCTAGAACGCATTTAAACGGGTTTATATTAATATAGGTTTAATATATATATATTTTTATTTAATAAAAATCGCCCCAAAAAAAATAGTGTGGGAGCCCGGCCTCGAACCCGGGTCTCTCCCACACACGCACTCGAGTTTAACCATCACGCCCGCTAGGGTCATCGCGAAAGAACTCAGATCAGAATGGTTTTAACATCCAGTTTCAAGAGGTCTCCCTCCTAAAATCGCCCGCGATCGAATCCGGCCAGAATCCGATGATTTCGATGGTGGATTGACTAATACAGAAATAAGTTTTGTTGCTCAGAGGATTACGAACCTGAGCATACAATCCGTTTCGAAAACGATCAAGATTAGGTTGTTTAAAATGTCGAAAACAGATCGAAAACTTATTATGAAAACTTTGAATCGATTTGAGAGATTCTGATGATGAAAGTGATTGAAACCATACGGCTTTTGTTAACCGGATCAAAACGAAAATGATGATGTAATTTAATTTCATTACTTTTGAGTCTAAGATCGAAAACCCCAATTCAGAATACAGATGAACCCTAATTATGGGTTCATGATCAATTCGATAGTGGAAGCCCGATATTTCATAGGGCTTTCACTCTACAGACGATTGCGAAGTTAATGGAGTAGTTTAATTTGATTTAAAAATAGTTTAGAATCGAATTCGACAATCTGGGTTCATACGAACCCTAATTACGGTTTACAGAGATTTCGATAATGAAACTTGAAATTGATAAAGGGCTTTCAGAGAAGATGACTATGCGAATCTATCTGCATAGTTTAATTTCATTTTTAACCAGTGTGATGATTAACCCTAGGATCAGAAATTCGATCGAATTGATAGTGTAAACCCGAATTAAAATATGGCTTACCTTCTCAGAATGAAAACGAAACAACTGGGTTATGAATTTACCAGAATGCGCATCGAATTGGTTGAGATTGAGTTCTTGCAGGTGTCGGCTGCACAGGTTAATCTCCGGCGACTTCTGTTGCTTCTCCTGCCAATGTAGCTTGTGCGTATGCTTCAGAGGGATTCGTCAAGTGTGAGAAATGACTCAATTCGTAGGAGTAACACTGGGATTAAACGAATTCAATCTCTGCCGACGGTTATGAGTTTAATGATAGTTATTCGAGTTTAATCCACTTCAATGTCGATAATTATGATGATAATAACGATCGAAAACGGCTAAAACGTGGGATATCGGTTTCGACATTAACGAATTTCAACTGAAAACGGTCGAATTCGTTGATCTTCACGGTGTTGACTTTCTGAGGTCAACAAATCGACAATTAGGGAATTACAGAATTAGTCCCTGAGGTTTCCTGTGAAATTAAAGTTTGTAACTTGGCAGATTAAGTCCCTCAAGTTTAGATGGAGTTAGATCTTTGTTAACTTTGACTTTTAAAGTCAACAGAATTTATTTTGACTTTCCAAAAGTCAACAGAATAGTTTAGGGTTATGACATAACTAGTCCCTGAAGTTTAAGTTTGGAATATTGACAGAAACAGTCCCTGAAGTTTGAATAAAGTTAATTTCAGTTAACTTTAACTGGATTTTTCTAACGGAGTTAACTGGAAAAGTCCGGATTGTCACAGCAGCAGTCATTTGACCTCAAAGCCTACAATGATTCAGACTATGGCGGTTGTAACATTAATAGAAAATCAACTTCAGGTGGATGTTAATTGTTGGAAGACAGGCTGGTTTCCTGGAAGTGCAAGAAGCAGTCAACGATTTCTGTCTCAACAGGTGAAGCAGAGTACATTGTTGCAGCGAGCGGTTGTTCTTATATATTGTGGATTCAGCAAAAATTGAGAGACTACGGCTTAAACTTCACTGGAACTCCACTATTCATTGACAACAATGCCACCATGTCCATCACAAACAACCCGGTGAAACATTCCCAAATTAAACATACTGAAATTCGCCATCATTTCATCCGTGACTGTGCTGAAAAGCATCTCATTGATTTTGTAAAGGTTCACTCAGATGACAACTTTGCTGACCTTTTCACTAAGATGTTTGATCGAACACGTTTTGAGCATCTTGTCAACATGATAGGAATGTTCAATCCTGAGTGAAAACTTGTTTTCAAAATCAATTCAATTCATGAATGTTAAATTTTATTTCTTTTAATTGTTTTCTGTATAGTTCTTTTAACTTTCTTATATTTTACAAAAATCCAAACAAAATAGAAAACCAGAAAAAATTTCAAAGTTTTCTTGAGAAAAGAGGAAATGATAGTACATCAGAAATGATCTAAACGTCTTAGATTGCACATATGGGAAATGATTGCGTCATGCTTACGGGATTGTTTAAATTGTTTGTCTTTTTAATCTGCTTATTTACAAGTAAGTTGAATTGCAAGTAGGCTGTAAGCGTCTTTGAATCATTAGTAGTGTGGAAATTAACTCAATACTATAACTATGAATTGAACCCATGTTTGCTAGTGTGTGAGTGTGTAAAATAATGCAAAAGATCACTATCAGATATAGGATGTAAGATTTTGACAATTATTTTCTTTTGAGACCAGTTTCGGGTTAGGTCGTTAGCACAATTACTGTGGTTCATCTCACTGCCCATACTCACAAGTATGCAATGAGAGATTGAATTATGATATGTCTTGACATCAACCGTTGAGCATATGTTCACCCTTAAATCATTCCTGTTTCATTGAAATCAAATCCAGATAAAAGTTGGATACCCTTCCCTAAATCTCAGACACCATATTCATTATCCTGAATCATCATTACGATATTCACTGAAGATATCATATAAAACCAAGACAAATGAATCACTCGATTCTAAATCTTATGATTCCTGATAATCCTTATGGATTCTGTTTGATTTTCCTGTGCAAATTGATGTAACTTCATTCTGTAAATTTAGAAAATCATTGGGAAAATCTTAGATGCCTTGAGTTAGTGCAAATTTAAATTCATATAGCATAACTGTGGAGTACATGTTGTATACTTATTACTATTACCTTAACACACAAGAACGTGATACTAAGATGCTTATGGTTTCAAATCTTATAATATTGCCAACTTGAATTACTTGTTTATGTGCTTATTCCGTACGAATAACTAGTAATCCATGACATGATCCCATATTATTTGATGTTTATCTTGAATCATTTTTGCTATTTTAGAGTGATATGATCCTCTGCTCGTGACTTTGAACAAAAATAGCTTGTGTGTATATACTTGTATATCTTTATTCAGGAAAACTCAAAAAAGATTTTAAGTTTGTGTACAGTTCATTCTTAATAAAAAAAATAACAAAAATATTTTAAGTACAGTTTATTAACAGTTAAGAAAAACCAAAAAAAAAATTAAAAAAAAATAAAAAAAATTAAAAAAATATAAATATCTGTGATTTAACTTCCCTGAATTGACTTTGCAACCTCTTGATTGAATGTTCTTATCTGGTTCGTTATTTGACATGACTTCTTCATAATTTGAGTTGAAAAATTGAGTACTTAGTAGTCTCTGGGTACTTATTAAGTGCGCAAGGGTTAAGCCCTGCGTACTTATCAAGTACGCAAGACTTAAATCATGCGTACTTAGTAAGTACGCAGGAGTTATTATCAAGTACGCACGACTAGTTTATGTGGGATATATAAACGGGTGTTAGAACCTTTTCTGAGTTTCATCTTATTCAAACCTCTTGCAACTTTTGTATACCCCTGCTCATTTCACTCAAAAATTTTGTGTGTTCCTAAAAGGTTTTTCGTCCTGCTCATAGTTTCATCTTCACTCAACTAACACTTGGTGAGAATCTAGGAGCATTTCATCCTTGAAATCTTTAGTTTTGGACCGATTAGTGGAATTCAAAAACTAGAGTTTTGAACTTGATTTTTCAGTCATTTTAGTTGTGTTTGTCTCACATTATGACCTAAAACTTGTTTAAAATCAATAATCGAAGCTCTATCATCACATAATCGTCCATAACACTCGTTGATTTTGATTTTGACCTCTTGTTTAACCGTGGGTTCACGTCGGCCAAATATTAGGTTAAAATGACCGGGTTATAGCTCAATATTGGTGTTAGGTCAGGTTCCATTGGTCGTAAACAAGGTTTTCGACTAAGTGGTAACCAACATTATCATTGTAGAAATAAAGACTGATGGCTACAAAATTCTCTAAGTACAAATGCTGCTGATCTCAGAGTTTGCTGCTGACCAACAAATTGCTGCGGATAAGCTTATCTGCAGCGGATACTTGTTCTTCTGTTGAAGAACAAATCTACTGCGGATAGGCCTTATCTGCTGAAGACCAGAGTTGCTGCTGATAGGCATATGCTGCTGATCTCCAAAGTTGCAGCTGATAACCATCTCCACTAAAGATCAAATGTTGCAGCTGACTGTTCTTGATAAAGCAACCATTATCACTGACAACTTTCTGCTGCTACACTGACACACTCCATGCAGAAAGAATGTAATTGGTACAAGACAATAAAAGACAACAACGCTCTTCTCCAAGCATGCAAGAAATGATGCATTAAAAGACGTTTGAATAAATTTAACTAGCATAGTTATTATTATTGTCTGTACATATAGAATAGCTTCAATACAAGATCAAAGGGTCTGTGTTAGATCCGATCCTTAGAATCAAGGGTCAGACTTGATTCTAAGTTACTATATAAGCAGTACTTAGAGTCATTGTACAACAGTGCTTTTCTTAGAGTTTTCTCTGTAATCTTGTAACCATTGAAGCTTAATACAAATTGCATTTATCAGTACTTCTTGTGTTTACTTGTTTACTTTGATTAAGTTTTGATTGTTTCCGCCAATCTCAACTGGAATAGAACCATCTTGTATATACCGATCCTACAAGTGGTATCAGAGCTTTGGCTCACAGATTAAACAAACTCACACTAGTTTAATCATTCTTCGGTTCTATTCTAAACTATCTCTTTGTCAAAGTCTCTCACTATCACAAATCAAAATGGCTCATGTGACATCCGACAATTTCAGGTCAACTCCGTTAACTCAAACCTCGTTAGTTCAAACATTATCCATTGTAAACTCAGTTATTCCAGTTAGTCACACATGCATTACATTTAATTAAGTTAATTAAATGTATCAGTTATTTCACACACAACGGCAATCCGTAAAATTACCGGATCACACTCGAGCCTAACCCGAAACGTTGGTGATTAATTAAGATAAATATTACGAACATTTAATAATTTATATTTAATATAATTATGTGAATTTTATGTGATACGTGACTTTACGTGAACTATGTGGATTTTCTTGTTATTGCGCATGTTTATCGGATATAATCGTGTTAATTATTTTTATAAAAATCAGAATTTTTATAAATATATAAGTTAAGAGCTTTAATTAGTAATTAAGTATTAATTATAATTAGATTAGCCCATGGACCTTTAGAGAGCCCACATTCCTTTTAAAAACCCATCCAAATATGTATAAAAGGAAAATTTTAAAATTTAAAAACCCTAATCTTTTTTTGTTGAAGCCGTCGACCCCCCCCCCCCCACTCTCCTCTCTTGGCCGAGACCTTCAAGGCACCCAAACACCCTCGTTTGATCTTCGATCGTGAATCCGGAAGTGGATACGTGCTAGTCTAGGCATTCCTAACATTCCTACGTAAGTTATTTTATTAAAATCCGTCGTTATTTCATTATTATTTTTGAGATCGAAACCCTAGTTCATCCAAACTTGATATTTTTGAAAAATATTAATGAAAAATATGTGAAACCCTAGTTTCCATACGAAGTGTAAATTGAGATTTGTTGATTATGTGAAGTATAGGAATTGCATGCTAGACGTGGATTATGATTAATATAGTTATAGTTATATTAGTTGAAATATTTGGGATTGATTAGACGTGTTAATTGTATAAACAAAGCGTGTAATGGATGACTTACTAAAAGAGGAAACTTTGTTGAAAGTTGATTTTTGAATGTGAAGGTTTCTAGGTGTGTATGATGCTATTATTTGACTCTAGTGTGTTAGTATAGTTGTATTAATGATTGTTAAATTGTTGTTGGATACAAATATCATGCTTAGATCATAGGTTACTAAAAGTGAAAACTTTGTAATTTGGAACTTGATGTCTAAATTTAATATTGTGAATTATAATAATCTATTATGTATTAGCATGTGTAGATAGACATGGGATGATGATACGACCGTGTTATAGATAATGTGATTTATTTGAAAGTAAACATGAGTTTATATTATTTTAAAAAAATAATAAATTAATGTAACGTGTATTGTTGACGTAGTTGCCATGCTAAGTTAGTTATGACTTAGGTAGCATGAAACGTGAATTAATTGTGTGCTAAGCGTGTTTTTATACAAGTCAAACATTTAATCACTAAACGGGTCACCAACGGGTCGTTGAGTCAAACTTGGTCAGACTTAGTCAAACTTGGTCAAACTTAGTCAAACTTGGTCAAACTTAGTCAAACTTGGTCAAACTTGCAAACCTTTTCTAAACACTTAAACAATAGTATTGTTTAGATACTAAGGGTTCGTATCAACTTGCACAAACACACACTTATAAACCGGTGTTTATAGGTGGCAGTTAGTCGTCAAGCATTCTAAGTTCGCTTTCTTTCGCACATACTCTAAGGTGAGTTTCACGGCCCCTTTTCTTATGATTTAAACTTGGGGGAGAAAACATGGGTACGAACATTTATATTTTACATTTCAATTATATCACTTGTTGTACTAAGCGCAAACATATCACGCAAGTCCTTACTTATCGAACCGTTTAATATATGGGATAGTTAGGTAATCTTGAGTAGTACAACTGGGCATTGACAAGCCCCACCCGCGTTATTCACGCTAACACGACATGTAGTCGAACGGGTGTTACATTGACCTAAACATTTACCATTGATCATGATAGTCATGGGAGGAGGCAAGTTCAAACATAAACAGTCAGCTTCGGTGTCGAAACGCTTTAGTAACATGTAATTAGGTTAGCTACCTATGATATAAATTGTAAATGGTTTATCTAGTAAACTTTACAAACATTGAAACCTGTGAACTCACCAACCTAGTGTTGACACGTTTTAGCATGTTTTCTCAGGTCATTAAGGTACAAGCACAAGCTAAGGCATGCATGCATTTGAAGTCCATCATTTTCAAACTCAAGAACTATTTATTTTATTTATTGTTGAATTAATTATTTTTGGCGCGTCTGTTTTGGTGCATGCTTTTCGTTTAACTTTTCGCTTCCGCAGTCTCACATTAAATCAGTGTTTTCATTTCTAGTGTTGCTTCGTGACTATGAGCAATACTAGTGGTTTTTATTAATCTCATATAGAGTCGTTTAACGTAACTAATGACTGAGATCCTGGCATGTCATGCTCCTAACGGTAAAACTCCTTTAGTGGATTTTGGGGGTGTGACAGCTCAAAACAATGGATTTGAAGATATTGGAAGCATCAAAAGACCACCAAGACTGGTGTCTGGGGAAGACTACGATATGTGGAAGAACAGAATGGAAAGCTTCTTCTGCTATCAGGAATATGGGATGTGGAATCCATTAAAGATGGACCATACATACCCATGGTGTCCTCTGCTGATCCCGGAGGTGCACTGGTTCCCAAAGAACCCTCCAAGTACTATGATGAAGACATCAAGAAAATGGAGGTACAATTCAAAGCTTTGGGAGCCATCCAGGTGTGCTTACCAAATGAAGTTTTTCATAACTTCAGAGGTTACAAAACTACAAAGGAGCTATGGGAGGCTCTTGAAAAGATGTTTGTTGGGTCAGAGGAAGTCAAAGAAAACAGAAGAGACATCCTGAAGCAGCAGTATGAAAACATCGTCTGGAAGGAAGGTGAGTCTCTAACTGTTTTATACAACAGATTTACCTATCTTGTAGGTGATCTGCAGTGCTCAAAGGTGAAGCTGGAGAATAATGATATTCTCAAGAAGTTCATCAGGTCTCTACCAAGATGCTGGACACTTTACAAAATGTCCATCAGAAGAACTGAGAATTTGAAGACTCTCCATATGACTTAGCTCTTTGAAATGCTAAAAACCTATGAGCTAGAGATGATTCAGGCAAAAGAAAGAAGCTAAAGCTACCAAACAACCTCAAAATCCACCACCACCTCCTCTGCTCTCCATTCTGACCATTCAGGTTCTAGTTCAAGCAACTATTATCCTCCCATCATCACTCATCCTCAAACTCCAACCTCTCAAACAAACACATCTCTATTTCTCCTAGAAGTCCCTCCTCAAACCTCAACCTCTACTGCTTTTTTCTTTGAAAACTCCAGCAACATGTCCTTTATCAAGGAGGATCTGGAATGCTTCCATCCAAATGACTTAGAAGAAATGGACATACAGCACTCGTATGCCATGCTATCTATAAGAGCGAAAAGGTTCTACTCTAAAACCGGAAGACCTAATCCAAGTAACAACTCCAACACCAGAGTTGGCTTGGATAAAAGCAAACTAAGATGTTACAACTGTAACCAACTGGGTCATTTTGCTAGAGAATGCAAGGCACCTAGGGCAAACCCAGCAGCTCCTCCACCAAGACAAGCTCACCAAGCCCTATCAAGACAACCATAGCAAAAAGCTACTCCTCCAGCTCAAACTGCAGCTTGTGCAGCTGTTGGAACATCTGACTTTGACTGGAGCTTCCAGTATGAAGATCTTCCTGCTAACAACCAAGCTCTTATGGCAGACACAACTGAGATACCGCCTCAGGTATATGAACATCTCTGTTCCCAAGCTTGTATTGATAAGGTGTTAGGCTACAGAAAGCATAATCAAAACCTTATAGATCAAAATGTAGAGTTTCATCAAATGAAATCTGAATTCACAAAAGTAGAAAAGAGTTATAAAGAAAAAATTAACTGCCTAAAGAAAGAGATTTCATCACTAAAACATGAACAAACCAATCTTGAAACTCATATTGATGATCTACTGGCCAGATTAAAAGCTACCAGAGCAGAATTGGCAGAACAGAAAGTTCATGTTGACAAATATGAATTTGCATCCAAAAAGCTGCAAAGACTTTTGGATGCTCAAATTCATGAAAAGCTAAAAAACTGGTATGGGGTATCATGCTGAACAATATCAAGCCGTTGCACCTCCTGCTGACTACGTTGCCATCCATGAACCAAGCTTCAATCTCTCAAATCTTGAAAAGGCCAACCGAGATCTTAATCCTTCAAGACATGAACCACTGGTGCAAGAATACACTACCTCGTCAGAATCTGAGTCAACTTGCTCAAAGTCCACTAAAACTGAGGAGGTCTCATCACCAGTACAAGTACCAGAACCACCTGTTCTTGAAGTCATTCAAACAAGTACACATGTCCCTTTACCAGCTGCTCCGGTTCCTATGCCTTTCAACCAAATCAAAATTATCTATCCCCCTAGAAGGAAGAAAGCTAAATGTTGAAAAGGGGCAGTCTTCAACCTCAAAGCCTTAAAGAAAGGTGTTTGACATATGTCATGCGCCTGGAGAAAGAGTTCCATATGTTTAAAAGACATTGGAAGAAGCCACCTTTGAGCACAACAAAGCTCAACCATGGAACTTTAAAGACCTATTCAAAAGAAAGGACTATGTTTACCTTTCAAGGGACAAACTGGCCAAATCATGATTTGACTGTAGCAAATACAACCACATTGCCAGCACCTGCTTTTACTACCTTCAGCAGCAAAGAAACCTCAAACAACATGCTTTTGAGATGACACACAAGAACATATAGGTAAGGAGTTCTGAAGCCAAGGCAATTCATTTCAGAAGCTCTCTTTCCCCACCAAGGAAGCAGCTGCCAAAGCCTCAACAATCTTGCATCATCTGTGGTGAATCAGACCACTTTGCTGCAAATTGTGATTTTAATCCTTTCAACCAGATCCTTCATCAAGCCCCTCCTAAACGAAAGCCCATCAGCATGAGAACTTCAACAGAGAAGTCCTCCGTCAACAAGGCAAAGAAGGATAAACACACATTGGTTGTTGAACCATCAGCAGCCAGCAAAAATGTTGGTATGCAAGCCAAGCCTAAGAAAAAAATGGACAAGCTTTCAGCAGCAACCAAGTCTGCTGCTGCTCAAGCAAAACCATCAACAACAACAAAATCTGCTGCTGATAAGCCAAAGTCATCAGCAGCAAGATTTGCTGCTGATAAAGCAAATTCATCTGCTGCCAAAGCAACATCAGCTGCTGACAGAGCAATGAGAACTGGAAAACCATCTCCTCAGCAATGGAAAGCCAAGATCCCAGCTTGTATCCCTTAAAGAATCATCATTGACTCTGCTGAATGCACACATATTGAATCTGATATTCCAAGAACCTTTTTTTTTTCAAGGATGCAAGCTCTTGGACTCCTCCCACTAACTAGATCTCTCTCATATGCAGGGGCAGCCAGGTCACAAGAATAACATCTGGGTGGTTGATAGTGGTTGTTCCAGGCACATGACAGGCAACAGATCCATCCTCTCCAACTTCAGACACTTTAATGGAGGATATGTTGCCTTTGGGAGTGACTCAAAAGGAGGTTCTATCACTGGATAGGGACTGTGTCAAATGAAAGAATGAGTATTAATAAGGTAAATTACGTCAAGGAATTGGACTTCAATCTTATGAGTGTTTCCTAGGTATGTGATCAAAAGCATTGGATGCTCTTCACAGACAAAGAATGCTTTGTGCTATCTCCTGGCTTATTCAAACCTCCTCGAGAGAAGATTTTATTAACTGCTCAGAGAAAATAAAATCTTTATGTGCTTGACATGAATGAGGTCACTCCATCTGGAAGTGTATCCTATTTTCTGTCAAAAGCCTCAGTTGATTAATCAACTCTCTGGCATAGGAGACTAAGCCACGTTAACATCAAAACTATCGACAAATTGGTGAAGGACAATCTTGTCAGAGGGCTTCCTGATAAAGAATTCCAGCTAGAAGATCACTGCATTGCTTGTCTGAAGGGAAAGCAACACAAGAGTTCTCACAAGCCCAAGACTTTGAATACAAATGATACTCCACTACAGCTACTGCATATGGATCTCTTTGGTCCTACAAATATTATGTCAATGGGTAAGAAGTCACACTGTCTGGTGATAACTGATGACTACACCAGATTCTCATGGGTATACTTCTTAAGAACTAAAGATGAAACTGTTGAAATTATCAAATTATACATTCTTAGGGTAGAGAATCAAAGCAATCAGAAAGTGAAGATAATAAGGTGTGATCAGGGCACAGAGTTCAAGAACCACACTTTGAACTGTTTCTGTGAAAGCAAGTGAATCGAAAGGCAATATAGTGCTCCAAGAACTCCTCAACAAAATGGAGTTGCTGAAAGAAGAAACAGAACTCTAATTGAGTCAGCAAGATCTATGTTGGCTGACTCAAAACTGCCTCTCACATTTTGGGCAGAAGCAGTAAGCACAACCTGCTATGTGCAAAATAGATTTCTCATAGTCAAGCCTCTCAACACGACACCTTATGAACTATGGTTCCAAAGAGTCCCATACATTGGAGTTCTAAAACCTTTTGGATATCCATGCACATTTCTAATCACACATGGGGTTCTTCCTAAGTTTGGTGCCAAATATGATGAAGGATATTTTGTGGGCTATTCCTCTGAATCCAAGGCCTACAGAGTTTTCAACTCAAGAACAAGAATTATGGAAGAATCAGCAAATGTGGAATGCAGAGAACACATTGTCTGTGAATAGGGAAAAGGCCCAATATGGCTTTTTGACATAGACTCCTTCACCCAAATATTTGAGCCTCTCACCTTCTCAAATATGGAGTCTTCCTCCTCTCAAGCACCTGCTTCCACCTCCTCTGACTACAGACTGGATTTTCCAAAATCCTCTATCAGTCTGAGAAGACCATCCATTGATTCTCCATCTGTTATGGAAGCCATTGAAGCAAGTGCAGCCAGAACCACACTCTCAAATGTCACGAGCAGCAGCCTGTCTGAAAATGAAAATTTTAATGCAGACTCTTCGGTAAATGTTGTAGATGCTGCAAACACTATTGCTGATAACACTGATGGAGCTGTTGATCTTGAAGACTCTTCAACCATGAATGAAGAAATCCTTGATCAAAATCAAAGCAATCTTGAACAAGGGATACAGTTGGAGGTGGTACCAGCTTAAAGGATCAACAAGGAACATCCTCTGGATAATATAATTGGCCAAGTTCACCAAGGAGTTCTAACTAGAAGCAAATCTCATGAGGCCAATATATGTTTACTTTTATGTTTTCTATCTTAGGTGGAACCCAAGAAGATAGATGAAGCTCTGCAACACAGCAGCTGGATTAAGGCAATGCAGGAAGAGTTGCTGCAATTCAAAAGACAGGAGGTCTAGAAGTTTGTTGATCTTCCACCTGGTCAATCTGCCATTGGCACAAGATGGGTATTCAGAAACAAGCAAGATGAGAGAGGCATTATAGTCAAGAACAAAGCCAGACTTGTAGCTCAAGGCTACACTCAGGAAGAGGGAATCGGCTCACGTACCACTTACTGACATCGAGGTCGACAACAGCCTTAACTACATCGAAGAACCTGTGGCCATCTTAGAGAGAAAGGAGAAGCATTTGCGTAATAAGATTATTCGACTGGTTAAAGTCCAATGGAAGCACCGAAAGGGATCGGAATCTACTTGGGAAATGGAGAAGGAAATGAGGGAGTCGTACCCTCATCTATTTGACTTATCATAAGTTTCGGGGACGAAACCTATTGCAAGGGGGTAGACTTGTAACATCCCAAAAATAAGACGACGATTAAAATAATGGGTTATACGTAAGACGAAAGGAATAAATGAACGAGGCGTGACGGGCCGGGCTAGATGGGCCGGCGAATTTGAAGGGAGGAGTCCCTTCCCCTATAAATAGCCTAAGTCACCACCCTTTCTCTCATTTGCAACATCTAGAGAGAGAAACCGTAGAGAGGGAAAGTTGGCGGATCGACCCGAGATTGAAGAATTGTGTTGCTCCAGAGCTTGTGAGAAGAACCTCCGGATCAGAAGCTCGATACAGGTAACAATCTGGCCTAGATCTGAGTTTTTGTTCGTTTTGGGGTTTTTCGGGTTTTGGATGAAAAGGTAACGTTTTTACGGATGAAACTGGAAGAAAAACATAGATTTGAGTTCCTTAATGAAAAGCAAACGTTTTGAATGTAAACAAGTTCGGGATCTTGATGTGATCAGACCCGAATGCGTAAGTTAGGGTTTTTGCGGGGAAGCAGATCCTGCATACTTATCAAGTACGAATGAAGAGGGTCCTGCGTACATATCAAGTACGTAAGAAGAGGGTCCTGTTTATTTATCAAGTACGCATGAAGCAAAGTTTACGCACTTATTAAGTACGCAAGAACAAGGCCCTGCGCACTTGCTAAGTGCGCATGCATCAGGCTGGTTAAGTAAAGTCAGTATGTTTAGAATGGTTAAACCGTTAGAGTCAGGATTTGGTCTGATGTGTATTTAACTAATCAATTCAGATCGGAAGTGACGTTGTTAGACCTTTGGTTAGGACAACCCAGATTAGCTTATCCGGTGAGTTCTAGAAGCCCTTCTTTAAATGTTTTAATTAATGTTTTGGGCTGGTGTGCATACATACGAAATGATGTTTTACGAAATAATGTTTTACTAAACGATGTTTACAAAATGACGTTTATGAAATGATGTTTATGAAGGATGATGTTTACGAAGGATGATGGTTATGAAATGTTTTGCCAAATGAAATTTACGAAAGGTTTACGAATGAAATGATGTTTTGTTTAATAAAACGTACGAATGCTTTAACTAAGATGAGGTAAAGGTTTTATGAAAGTCACAAATGAACGAATCTGCCACGAGTTCCTACGGGAGCTAAGGTATGTATGTATGTATATATTGGCCTCACCCTTACGGGGGGATTCTATGGCTGGCTAACGGTTGTACAACTGGGTGGATAAAGGGGTGACGACGGTCACCATGGGATTACCGGGATCCCGATGGAAGGTACTATTCCTTGCGGGGAAATAGTGCCTAAGTTATGTTCTGTCTACCTAGAGGTAACGAGCCTTAGGAGACATATGTTCTGTCCACCTAGAAGTAACGAGCCTTAGGAGACATATGTTTGGTCCACCTAGAGGTAACGAGCCTTAGGAGACCTGGGTGATGGATGACTTAGAGGTAACTAGCCTTAAGTTCATCCGCTGGTATGCGATGTATGGAATTAACGGTTACGAGAAGGCGCAGATTCGATTCATGTTGACTTATGTTATGATGCTTTGTTACGATGTTATGATGGTGTTAAGTTATTGCATGTTTTACGTACGCTTTTGTTAAACAAATGTATCTTATGTTTTTGGCAAAATGTTTATGTTAAGGTTTTATGTAAAGCTAGAACTCACCAGCGTAGCTGACTTTTTAGTGTGCACATTCAGGTTAAGGCAGGTTATGATGATGGACGGAGATGCTAGGCGGCTTGATGAGTTACCCGGATGATATGAAGACTGGCATCCCATTATGATTAGTTTATGTTATGTTTATGTATTAGACTATGTGACGCTTCCGCATGTTGAACAATGTTATGAGTATGTTTTAATGAAATTTTCCACTACGTTATTTGATATTCAAGTTTAATAACTGTTTGTGAAAGAGTAAATCCAACAAGTGAGGCCTCCTGGGTTTGGGGCCTTACACTTATAGATGAAGAATTCTTGAATTATGCAACAGGAGAAACTGCTAATGTTGTGAGTAAGTTGAAAACACAAATTGCTAATCTCCATAGCAGGGAAGCTGCTAACTCTAGAGAAATTAGAGAGCTCCGGGCTGAGAGTAGTCGTCAACAAGGTGTGATAAGTCAGTAAATTGATCAACTTTAGAGCACGGTGCAAGAATTGATTGCTCATATTGGTGCTCAGATCAATAATCAAAATGTTAATACAGAAGCAAACATAGAGAATCAAGAAAGTCAAGCCACTACTAAAACCATTCCCTCTCCAGTACTTGAAGCTATAGTGTATAGATCTCAAGAGATGTTTGATGTGGATATGTTACTGAATAATGAAGGTGAAGGAATGGAAGTAACTAATGAAATAGGGAAGAGAAAGGGGAAGAGACAGAGAAAGAAGAAGAAGATGATGATGAGGTTATGATAACCGAAGAGAAGAAGGATGAAGACAAACCTTCAGATGATGATAATAGTAGTGGTGGAGGTGGTGGTGGTGTTGGTGAAAGTGGTCATGATGTTGAAAAGTCTGATAAAGAAGGTGAATCTAAAAAAGAGTACCAGTAGTATGAGTATGAACAAAACAGACTTATGTTGAAAATGATGGGTCAGTCATTGGGAAGATGGATAAGTTGGTGGATGATGAAGAATCCTTTTAGATCCTGAAGATGTTGAAGAGCCATCTGAGTTTCTAGAGACCACTGGGTTAGATATGAGCACATGGTGGAAAGTAAAAGAAAAACCTTCTATTGTCGAGAGGATAACTCAGAAGATAAGGAGTCCAAAGCAAGCACTGACAATTCAAAGCTGGATGTTTGATGCAGAAAAAAAGATGTATCAAATAAATAGAGGAGAAGGAAACATTCAGTATTTTGATAAAAGCTCTAAACTAAATACTCTACCGTACTGGGATATTAGAGAGTTGAGTCACCTAAAGTTGATCAATCCATCCAACAATACGTTTGCTGATAATTTTGAAAAGTACATAAGAAAGCAGTGTGCACTGGATAAGTTTGAAAGTTTCAAGGCGCAGGTACCAAAGTGTGTGAAATTGAAGAAAAAAGATAAAGATGGAAAGATGATGTTGAGATATATTGTCAAGCCTGTTGACACAGTCACTACTGTATACATCCCAACAAGAAGAGAAGTGTTTATCAAAGATTTCAAAAGATGGAAGTATGACGACACAACACACAAAGTAGTAATCACACAGCACAAGTTGCCAGAGGTTAGATTCTTTGATCCGATGGATCTGTTTAATTTTTCTGATGAAGATTTGAAGATTGTGTAACACAGTCCAATTAATTTGAAATGAGCTCAAAGATAAAGACTGAAACCAAGCTGTATATGAGAGTTGTAGCTCGTTGCTTATCAAGAAGATATGAAGCTAATGTGATAAAGAAAAGACTTACCGAGCTGGAGTCAAAGAAAGTTAAAGTCAAAGCCAAGCCTGGAGAAGCCAACAAGTGAAGAATAAATGTTCTGTGGACTAGGAGGAGATTGTTGGAACCTAGTAGTCCATAGAAATCAATTAATAGTCTGAATTGTACAACTATGAAGTTTTCGGTCGAAATGTCTCTTTTCGATCGAAAAGTGTTTTCGGCCGAAAACACTTTTCGGTCAGAGTTTTAGATTGAAATCTTCTTAGTATATATTTATGTTGTCTTTGAACTTTGTAATTAGATTTCACATTTTGTAGTTTTGATCAGATCTATTTTAGTGAAATCAAAGCAGTGTATTTTGTTCAATCAGTTTGTAATTGAAATTTATCATCAATGAAGACCATGCATTCGATTGTGTAGTTCTTGTTTGTGGTGGTTTTTCATTATCATTCATGTTTGATTTGATCTAGTTGTTTATAGTAGTGTTCTGGATTGACTCCGCCTTTCTAGAAGCTGTTTGAAGACTACAGGCTTGATTATCAAATGATCAAAAGGGATTACACTACACGCACATTGAATCGAGATGTATCAAATGCTTTTGTAAAGATATCTGCAATATTGTTGTTAGAATCAACAAGTTCAAGACTGACGAGATTTCTCTCAAAACAATCCCGAATAAAATGCACCTTGATATCAATATGCTTGGTTTTGGAATGTTGTACCGGATTTTTAATGATAAGTAATGCAACCTCATTATCACAGAAAATTATGGTGTTTAGAAAAGTCAAACCGTAATCCAGCAATTGATGTTGCATCCAGATTACTTCTGAGAAAAAAGATGACGCAACAACGTATTCAGCCTCAATAATGGAGATGGAGACTGTGTGTTGCTTTTTGCCTTGCCATGAAATAAGCTTATCTTCGAAAAATTGACATCCCCCGCTTGTAGATTTCCCATGCTGACAACCTCCATAGTCACTATCAAAAAAAGCATACAACTCAAAGTTAGAATCCTTAGGATACCAAAGGCCATGCTGAGGTTTGCCCTTTAGATACAAAAAAGATTCTTTAACTGTAGTTAAATGATACATATTGGGATTGACATGATAACGGGCACACTGACACACTGCAAACATGATACCTGAGCAACTGGCTACCAGATACATCAGTGAAAAAATTATAGATCGGTAAAGTTTCTGATCAATAGCGACCCCGGGGGTGTCGCATGCAGAACTGGCGGAACAGACATTGGTGTATAAGCAGCTTGAGCATCAACGAACTTGAAATTTTCCAAAATATCATCAACGTATTTTCCTTGATGAATAAGTGTACCAGCACTTGATTTTTTCACTTACAAGCCAAGAAAGAATGTCATCTTCCTCAAAGCACTCATCTCAAATTTCTTTTCCATAGTTTTTCTTAACTATGTGCGTAAGTGATAGCATGTGTTTCATATAAAAGTATAAGTAAATATTTTAAGATGGTTTTACGAGATCAGATTTTAAAATTTATAAGATGATAAATACTTTAACTTAAAACACACACAATAGGCAAGTGTACCTATCAGAGCGTAATATAGTTTAGGTAAGAACCAAGTATCGAACTAATGGACATGGTTGAGTTCCAATACTCAAATTTTGTTATCGTTTAGCTGGATTAATTAGTGAGTGGGTTCTGTGTGGTTATGAAGCAGGAAAAAAATGACGGTAAAGTAAATAGCATAAAAGTAGAAATGTGCGCGATGTGTGTAACAGAAATGTAACTAGCAGAATAGTAAATAGCAGAAAAGTAAATATGTCGGAAATGATCACGTTATGGGTAGTATTGCTTCAAGATTCGAATCAGCTTGGTACGTGATAATGTTAAGTTGACTAATTCAGTGGTATGACTAGTACAAACTTGTGACCCGGTCACCGCTAGAGCCTCGTCCTCACGACATTTGTCACACCCCAACCGACGGTGGAATCATCGGGGCGGGACATGTAGACTGTTCATGAGCTCAAGGTTGACTAAATTGTAATATGTTAAATCCATTTCCATTCAAACAAACGTGAATCAAGTTCCAAGTACATAATGAAATAAAATTTGTTTTTTAATTAAGATTAACTAGGTCCAAAGCCTATGTGTAGCATGTCTTGATCAAACTCATATGAAAGCACCTGAAACATGAATAAAATAAGGTCAACTAAAAAGTTGGTGAGTATAACACAGGTTTGTATATAGATAGCATATAGTTTGTAAAACAAATCCTTACATAACATGATAAATAAGGCATTTATGGGGAGTAGCTATTTTGTAACCAAGTACAATCAAACCTTTGTAACTAGCATGCAAATTGTGTTGTCGGTATCAATCACCCCAATCTGGGTGGGTTTGTCAGACTCAATAGATCTATCATTGAAAACCGTTGGCTTGAATAGTTAATGATTGCACAAAACGGCATACAAAAGTTAGCACACATAGCACTCGGGCATAAAGCTCAAATTTGTACACATGAATGTAAATAGGATTTGTACTTGTGTTGTTTGTGTAAATGTAAACATGTAATTTGAATAGTGTTCATGTTTCACCCCAAAAATGTAAAAGAGTAAAAGGGGCTATGAAATACTCACTTGTATCTGTTAGGATATAGATTTGTAATGACAAAAGCTTGTAATAGTTAGATTTTATGTCTTTATGTTTTTGTTATGTAATTGTATAAAGTTGCTAAGTGTTTTTACAAGTGTGCCTAGAGGTGAACTTGTTAAGTTCGCCTGGTCTATCAGAGGTGAACTTAATAAGTTCGCTTAGGTCTAACTGAGGCGAACTTGTTAAGTTCGCTTAGTCTGTTTCAGGCAAACTTATTAAGTTCGCTTACAGCAGGTTAGTTTCTATATATATGAGTTTACAGAGTCATTAGAGAGACTGATTAGAACAGAACAGAGTGAACGATTTGTCTGACTGAGTCTGTAAACCATTGTGAATCTGAATATATTTGAGAAGTTTATTTATGCGTGTTGTTTGAATTGTCGGTTAGTATATAAACGTTAATACGAAGGATTCCGCACTTCGTGTTATAGAAACGTCATATCATGAGTTCGATCAGTAGTTGAGTTACCTGGACCTACAAGTGGTATCAGAGCCGATGCTCATGAATTAAGTACGATTCTCGGTGATTAGTGACGGTTTTTGTGTACAATTTGACAAGAAATTCAACATTTTTGAAGTTTCTGCAATAATGGAGTTTTTCAAGTTCTTGAAGATCGTTTCTCTGCTGAATTCGTGCTTTTGGAAGTGTTTTTGACGAAATTAGTTCGGTAGAACCGTTCTATTTGATAAAATTCATAATCCTACGGTTCAATTTCCTTAAATTCCATCAATTCGCTGAGAAATCATGAATTTTGAAGGTTTCGGTTCGTGTTTGGGTGAAGATTCTTTTGAATCTGTTACAGCAGTTTAAGCGAACTTGCTGAGTTCCTGTGCAGGAGAACTTAGCAAGCGAACTTATTAAGTTCGCTTCTCACATTTTCAAGCGAACTTAGCTGTTAAGCGAACTTACTGGATTTCCTCCTTAAGCGAACTTGTCTTGTTCGCCTGATATTAAGTTCGCTTAGTACTCACTAAAGCGAACTAAGTTCGCTGGGTAAAACAGTAAAATAGCTCAATACTTAGAAATTTTTTAGAATTTTTTTTAACATGGCAAATATGGTTCAAGTCACAAACATGTTCAATTATGATAATGAGATTGGTACATCTCAAAAACCTCCAAAGTTGCTGAATCTATCTGATTATTCATATTGGAAAGATTGGTTTGACCAATTCGTATCTTTTACCGATACTAGTTTGTGGATTCCAATTTTGGAAGCATATACGCATCCTACTTATTCATAGATGGGAAAGGATGATGTTCCGAAACCAATGTCAGCTTTAACTACTGAAGAGAAGCTGTTTTTGGATCGAGAAAAGAAAGCAATGGCTAGCATTTCGATGTCTCTACCAAAAGAAATTTATCACAGTTTTAAACAGTTCAAGTCTTCTCAACAACTGTGGGAAGCACTACAAAAAAGGTGTGAAGGGAGTTTAGATGTGAAGAAAAGTAGAAAAGAGTTACTAAAGAAGCAGTTCCTAGTTTTTAAACATTTTCAAAATGAATCTTTGGATGATCTTGCTACAAGATTCTATCATCTTCTTAGTGAACTGGCTAGTGCATCTATGGTATATGAGACTGAGGAAATCAATGATAAATTCTTGGAGGCATTACCATCAAAGTTTGATGTGTATACGGTTTTGATCAAAAAAAATGTTAAGTACAAAACCATGTCTCTTGAAGAAGTCCTAGGGAAGATTCAGTCACATGACATGAATATGAAGAAGAAAGAGACTAATATGGAGCATGTCCAGGATCCCTCGATGTATTTTGCCAAATCTGTTGGTAAATCTGGTACTGGAGTGGTATTCTTTTCTGGTGATGCTCAAGAGTCTTCAAATGATCAGTGTTCTGGAGTTCCAATTTATTCTGGTCATACAAGCCATTCTGGATTTTCTACTACTACTGCTTCAACATCATCTGGATCTCATGTGAATCAGAAAGTTGCTGATGATTATCTGGCTATGTTTTCTTTATTCATGGCATCATATGAGAATTTCATTGGAGGAAAAATACATGATCCTGAGATAATAGAAGAAGATTTCAGACAGATTGACCCTGTTGATCTGGAAGAAATGAATATCCAATGGAATATGGCCATGTTAATGCGACAAGCTAACGATTTCTTGAAGAGAACTGACAGAAAATATATTGGTTCAAATAGTCGATCGCGTATGGGTTTTGATAAGAGCAAAGTTAGGTGTTACAATTGCCAAGAGTATGGTCACTTTGCTATGGAGTGTGTGAAGCCAAAGGTAGAATTTGATTCTCAAAAGAAGCAATCTAACTTTCAGCATAATAGGAATCAACCACATGGTTCATCTGGTAATCAAAATCATGGTCCTTCTGGTAATACAAATCATGCATCTGCATCATCAGCTCTGGTTGGTCAAAACGACGAAAATTATGATTGGGGCATTCATCTGGAAGATTTGGTGGGTGCTGTTAGTCAGGCTTTTGTTGCAGAAATTCATTCAGAAAAACCAGAAGAGTCTACTGATGATGAAAGTTCTAGTGATGATTCGTGTGATGGTGATAGTGTTCCAAGTGTTGATGATGAGGAAGAAAGAGAGAAAAGTATTGATTCTGATGCTGTGACAGGGGTTGCTAAGGAAGAAATTCTTCTTACAGAAAATGCTTCAGTTGGTGAAGATTCAGAGAATATTCCGTTTGCCAAATTATTCATGGCAGACATGTCCCGACTAAGGTAAAAGACTCTGTTTGTCATATATTTTGTTCTAATTGCATTTCTGTTAAAGATAAACTACAAAAAGTCATGGATGATAACACAAATTTGATTTGTGACATGAAATCAATGCATTCAGTTAATCAGAAACTGAAAGATAATGATAAACTGTGCATTGATAGAATTGAGTCTTTGAAAAGAGACTTAAATTCTCTTGGGTTAAAATACAAAGAGCAGGGTTATCATCTAGATATGGCTTATGCTGAAATCAAAAAACGAAATGAAGTAGTTGCCCAAAAGAACAAGGAGATTTCTGAAAAAGAATCTGAGGTGATAAAGTTACATAGAAAGCTGGAACAGTTTGAGAATTCATCTGTAGTTTTAGATTATTTTAATGCTAATGCTGATCCCACAAAAAGGGTTGCTGGTATTGGGTTTGTTCCTCCTCCGTTCAATGCAAATTATGTAGTTGAGCCTGAAATCATTCATGAAGAGGAGATTGATCCCAAGACAGTATTAAAAGTGAATCCAGTGACGGGTGAAGACATGGTGTATGATTCTAATACAGAGGATGAAGTGTTTGATGATTCAAAGGTTGAAGGCTTTCCGAGAGAAGTGAAAATTGACGAACCAAAGGTTGTGAAGAATGTTACTAGGGATAGATGCATCTTGATAGAACCTGATGAGGTGAAAGTGGTTCAAACTAAACTTTCTCCAATCTTACAGTCAAGCGGGTTTGTTGCGGCTGGTTTTCAAAAGGTGAATTCTTCAAAGGTGCCAAAACAGACTTATGTTCCTAAGAAGCCGATAAATTGTTCTGGGCATTCATCCGAAGCTTATTCTTCTGATGGTTCTTCAAATTCAAAGAAAACATCTTATTTCAGAACTTATCAAGAAAGAAGAGTGTGTTTTCATTGTAATGAGGCTGGTCATATTTTGATTAATTGTCCATACAAGAACAAGGGTAAAATGAAGACTGTTCCTTCACAACCGAAAGTGGTGAAGATTCTTAAAAGAAACGATGAGGGAAAGTCGTCTTCTAGTTTGGAGAAAAATGTGATTGGTCATTCTTTTGTTAAATCCCATGGATTTAAACAACATAATTTATTGAATGCTAAATCCTTTGGTTGCAAAGAGAAACTTGAGATTCCAACAGTTGGAATTTCAAAGGATTCTGTTCAGGTGGTTAAATTGTCTAGACCTCAAAGAAGAAGAAGAAACAGAAAATTAAAGAAAATTTTGAAAACATCTGAATCTGACAATAATATATCACATAATGTTTTTCAAAATAATAAAAATGGTTCTTCTTTGAAAAGGTCTGATTGTCAAACATCTGTTCCAAAATTGAATGATAAAATTGATTGTAAATTACAAGAAGTTGTTTATTTTGATCAATCCGGACGACCCAAGACCACGATGGCTTGGGTTCCACTTTCTAACTGATTCTCGTTGTTTATGTAGGGACAACCAAGGAGGACTATCAACAATACATGGTATGTGGATAGTGGTTGCCCTCGACATATGACAGGGAATGTTAGATTGCTTGAGGATGTGATTAAAATTGATGGTGGTTATGTCGCTTTTGCGGGTAATAAAGGCGGGTACATAACAGGCCAGGGAACATTAAAGAATGACAAAGTAAAATTTGAAAAGGTGAATTATGTTGAGCAGCTGGAACACAATCTTTTAAGCGTATCACAAGTCTGTGACAAGAAGTTTTCGTTCCATTTCAACGATCATGAATGTTATATTCTGAAACCGGGTTTTGTGATTCCTGATGAATGGATTCTCATGAAGGCTCCAAGGAGAAATGACACGTATGTCCTTGACATGAGTGTCGCCACTACAACGGATTCAATTCCAACATGTTTACTCTCCAAGGCGTCGGAATCTGATTCAATATTGTGGCACAGGAAGCTAGCTCACATAAACTACAGGAAGATGAACTACATTGTTAGGAATGATCTTGTGCTTGGTATTTCAAAAATGAAATTCTCAGTTCCTGATGATTGTATACCGTGCAAGAAGGGGAAGCAATGAAAGAAATCTCACAAATCGAAGTCGACGAATTCTATCGTAACTCCTTTGGAGTTGCTACATATGGATTTGTTCGGTCCTATCAGTATTAGGAGCAGTGGTGGGAAATCGTATTGTTTGGTCGTAACTGATGATTACTCCAGATTTTCATGGGTTAAGTTTCTTTCTTCTAAAGCTGAAACCACTGAGTTGGTACAATACTTAATCCTGGGTTTGGAAAACTTATTCAATCCGAAAGTCAGAAGAATCAGGAGTGACAATGGCAGCGAATTTAAGAATAGCAAAATAGGCTTATTCTGTCTATAAAAAGGAATTCATCTTGAATTCAGTGCGCCATATGTTCCTCAACAAAACGGTGTCGCTGAACGAAAGAACAGGACGTTGGTCGAAACAACTCGCACGATGCTTGCAGATTCTAAGCTTCCAGTCACCTTTTGGGCTGAAGCTGTGAATACTGCGTGTCATGTTTTGAACAGGGTCTTGACCGTAAAGCGACATAACAAGACTTGCTATGAATTGCTAAATAATCGAAAGCCGAATCTGGAATATTTACTACCTTTTGGTAATCCGTGTACCCTACTGAAGGTTCGAGATGTCCCAACAAAATTCAGTGCAAAAGCTATTGAAGGGATTTTTCTGGGGTATATGGCTAATTCAACAACCAAGAGGGTTTATAATAAAGACACACGCCAAGTTGAAGAATGGTTTCATATTGACTGTTCAAATCGGTCTTTACCACAAATGGCGATTGGTCCGGATTGGGCATTTGATTATGAAAACTTATTCAAGTCTTTTCATTTACCTTCTGACATTTCTGATCAAGATGCTGCTGTTATCTATGATTCTTGTCAAGATGCTCAGCACAATGGATTTCTACCAAATGCAGTTCCCAATTCATCGATTCCATCTACTTCTACTTCAAATCCAAATGTTGCTTCTTGTTCAGGTCCACAAGATTCAGAGAGTGAGGAGGATAATGCTATTTTTCAAGATTCTTCTGCTGATCCGTTGTTGAGTGATGATCCATTACCTTCGACACATGCTCAGGGGGAGATTCCAACAAATTTAGACTCGGAAATTTCAATTCCTCAAGATTATTCTTATCAACCTGATTCTACTCAAGTTGATGTGTTGCCGGTTCCTGAGGTCACATCCATCAAGGAACACAAAGATCATCCAGTAACAAATATAATTGGAAATTTACAGGATGGAGTGAAAACTCGTTCTCTTGTTGACAATACTTGTTTGTATACTTGCATTAAAGATTCTGGTGTTCTTGATGATTGCTCACATTCTTGCTTTATTTCACAGGTTGAACCCAAGAATGTTGAGATGGCTTTAAATGACAATAACTGAATAGAAGCTATGCAGGAAGAACTTGCTCAATTTGACAAACTTAAGGTTTGGAATCTGGTTGATCTTCAGAAAGGTACGTATCCGATAGGCACAAAATGGGTGTTTAAATGTAAAAAGGATGATCGAGGTGTCGTGGTACGCAATAAGGCAAGATTAGTTGTCCAGGGCTTCAATCAACAAGAAGGAATTGATTACACCGAAGTTTATGCGCCGGTTGCGAGGCTTGAAGCTATAAGGCTGTTTCTAGCTTTTGCTTCCTTTAAAGGTTTTAAGGTGTTTCAATTAGACGTCAAGAGTGCATTTTTATATGGAAAGGTCAAGGAGGAAGTCTATGTGTGTCAGCCACCGGGGTTTGAAGACCCACTGAATCCGAACATGGATTTCAAGCTAGATAAGGCCCTCTATGGTCTTCGTCAGGCTCCTCGTGCGTGGTATGAGACTTTATCTACACATCTTTTGGCGAATGTCTTTGTTCGTGGAAAGATAGACTCGACCTTATTCATAAAGAAATCAGGGGGAGATTACCTACTGGTACAGATTTATGTGGATGATATTATTTTTGGCTCGACAAATGAAGGGTTGTGCAAAGACTTTGAGGGTGTTATGAAGTCGAAATTTGAAATGTCTGCGATGGGAGAGTTATCGTTTTTCTTAGGTTTACAAGTAAATCAAAAGGAAGATGGTTTCTTTATTCATCAGTCCAAGTATGTCAAAGACATCTTGAGCCGGTTCAAGATGGAGGACTGTACTTCATACGATACTCAAATTCCGGTCAATCATAAGTTAAATTCTGACCCGAAAGGAAAATATGTGGATTGTCGACTTTACAGAGCTATGATTGGATCCCTCATGTACTTAACCGCTTCAAGGCCGGATATAATGTTCGCCGTGTGTATTTGTTCCAGATTTCAGGCAAAGCCAAAAGAATCTCACTTAATTGCTGTGAAAAGAATATTTCGGTATTTAAAAGGAAAACAACGTTTAGGGCTATGGTATCCTCATGGTTCTAACTTTGATTTCAATGCTTATACTGATTCTGATTTTGGTGGTTGTTGTCTGGACAGGAAATCTACAACAGGTGGTTGCCAATTCTTAGGAAATCGACTTGTATATTGGCAATGCAAAAAGCAAACCACAGTCTCGATTTCTACATGCGAAGCAGAATACATTGCTGCTGCAAGTTGCTGTTCACAAATCCTGTGGATACAACAACAATTGAGAGATTACGGTTTGAATTTCACAGAAACCCCCATGTTTATTGATAACAATCCTACTATGTCCATAACGAATAATCATGTTAAACATAGTAAAACTAAGCACATCGAAATTCGATATCATTTTATACGTGATTGTGCAGAGAAAAGGTTGATTGAGCTGGTCAAGGTACACACTGAGGATAATTTTGCTGATTTGTTTACTAAGGCATTTGATCGTACCAGGTTTGAATTCCTGATAAAAATGATTGGCATGATCAATCCCAAATAAAAGTTTTTCAAAATCAAAATTTCAAGGAAAATTTTCTTTTAAGTTTTTTTAATTGCTTTATTACATTTTTGCATTTACATTTTCAGTCAAAAAGTTTTAAATTATAAAAAGTCAAAACAAATTGAAAAATATAAAATTTGACATCATTTGAGGTTTTGAGAAGAAATGATAGTACATCAGTGATTAGTTCATTTCACACGACCTTTGTAGACCTTGATATATGATTGATTAAGATAAGTTGATTTGATCTAAATTTCAAAGTCTGCATAAATAAGAAATGATAGTGTTGTGAATGCTCTATTCTTGATAATTTGTTTTATAATTTGTGTATAAAATTTGAAACTTGAATTGTCAATAGGCTAAAAGCGTTTTGAAACTAATAGTAGTGTGAAAATTAAATATAATATGATTTAATCTATGATTTAAATCCATTATATGCCTGGGTGTGTGTGTTAAAAGATCACTATCAGATAAAGAATATTAGCTTTTAATAAGGATTTTCCTATGAGATCAGTTTCGGGTTATGTCCTTAGCACTATTCATTCGATTTGCTTCAGTGCCCATGTCCCGAAAAGCATGCAATTTGAAGTATAATCAAGATATGTACTTGAGAACATCTGTCAAACATATACTAGCCCTTGGATCATATTGATATATCATCTTTACTGATTCCATTGAATTCATAATCCAGATAACAGTTGGATCCACATACCTGAATCTTATGATTCCACATATATAAGCCAAGACATTGAATCATTCAATTCTGAATCTCATTGATTCCTTTACAATCCAACTTGGATTCTGCTATTCATGTGCTAAGTGATGTCTCCTCATTCTGAATATTCGGATAATCTTTAGTAAAATCATATATATATCTTGATGATAGTGCATTTATTTTCTATTTGGCATATATGTGGGGTACACGATGTTTATCATCTAAATGTTACTAAATCACATGAATTTGGAGAATAAACGCTTATAGTTTCAAATTATATAATATTGACAATTTTAAGAATTCAGGCTTTATATTTCAAATTCGGTATAAATAAAAGAGCATTCTATAACCTGATCTTATTTACTTTGAAATTTATCGCGTATCATTTCAATTATTATTCAAATTAAACGAGTTTCAAAAAGAAAAAGATGCAAAATGCACAAAATTGAGTTGAATGGTCTCTTACTATAGGTTACCCTTTGTTATTGCTAATATGTGTGATGAATTAATTGAATACTGATATGATCTTCTTGCTCATGATGTACAAACCAAAAATATGTTATTTCAGTTTATTCAGATAAAAATAAAAAATATGTGATTTCAGTTTGTACAGAGAAAAATCAAAAATATGTGTTTCCGTTTGTATAGATAAAATTCAAAAAGATTTTGATTTTTATTTTCCATGAAAATTCTAAACTTTTATTAAAATTGTTCGGGATTGGATCAAATATGTGTTGCTGACGGAAGTTCGAGATTTGAAAGGTTGAAGTTGGTAAAATTTGTGTTCAAGGCAAAAAGGTTGAAAAATAATTAAGTTCGCCTGTGTACAGTGAAGCGAACTTAATAAGTTCGCTTAAATCAGTGAAGCGAACTTAATCTTCAGTCTAGGGTGAAGCAAACTTACGGGTGAAGCGAACTTATCTTGTTCGCCGAAGGCTTGTTAAGCGAACTTAACAAGTTCGCTTAATCAAGCGAACTTAATCTGAATAAGTGTTGAATCAGGCGAACTTGTTCTTCTCATCGTCTTCATCAGACTTGAGCGAACTTACCCAAATTTCTCAAAAATTTAAAACGGTGTTGTGAGTGTTAATTGCTGGTTGTATCTTGATCAAAATTGAATTGCGAATCTCACAAAGGTATTTTCGTCGATTTTCATCCGCTAAATTGAGTGTATTCGATGGTTTTTCATCTTGGTTTTAGTCGGACTGTTTCAAGGATGTTTTTGACCTAATTTTTGACCTAAATATAAAATTGATCATCATTTTTGGTTCTAATGTGATATTCAATTGATTTTATATGTGTCTTTCACAATTTCTATCGATTTGCCGGAGTTTGAAAATCTGTGTTTGAATTTGAAACGTCTCAGGTTCAGGCGAACTTGTTCCAAGCGAACTTGTTCGAAGCGAACTTGTCAAGTTCGCCTCTTGCACTACTAAGCGAACTTATTAAGTTCGCCTAGGGGTCAGTAGTGAAAAGGACTTGTGATTTTTTTTTTGTTTGAAATTTTTTTAAATTTTCTTTGTTTGAAATTTTTTTAAATTTTTTTGTTTGAAATTTTTTTAAATTTTTTTTGTTTGAAATTTTTTGTTGTTTCATATATGTGTTAGTCTACTACTGTTTGTTGTGTTGTCCGATATTTTCACAGATGGCTCGACGTGTCGAATATAAGCATAATCAAGTGGCGTTGTTAGATCCTAATATGCCAGAAGCAGTTCATTTTCAAGGCATTATCAATTTTCTGAATCGATCAAGACTACATGTTGCATTATCTGCGGATCCTTATATTAGCTTGGTGTATATACAACAATTCTGGGATACGGTACATCAAGATATCGACGTGGAACCACATGTCCTTCGTGCAACAGTAAACAATACCGAGATTGCAATTTCAGAAGAGACGATTCGTGCTGCTCTTGATTTGGGAGGAAATGCTGAAGATCCAATATCTTATCCTAACACTCTTATTATGGGTTGTTTTCAAAGGATGGGTTATCGTGGACGAAAAAATGATACACAAGCTCGGAAAGGTGGACTAGTAGGTGAATGGAGGTACTTTATGCATGTGATTATACAATGCATCTCTCCGCGAAAAGCTGGTACAGATGGCTTGAAGATGGCTCTTCAAACAGCAATGATGGCCTTAACATTGAATAAAAGATTCAATTTTTCGCTTTATTTCTATAGGGAGATGGTAATGCAGATCAATCCAGCTGAGGGTCAAGGTTTCTTGATGTATCCACGTTTTATTCAAATGATACTCAATCATCTTATTCCGGATCTTCCACATCATGCTATAAGATTGACTTTGACTCCGATGTCAAAACGTATCTTTACTGACTGTACAAAGGTGAAACAGCAGAATGCTGCTTTGATTCCTGTCAATACTCCACTGTTTGGGCACTTAATCAATCCTGATTATGTTGCACCACCTCATGACAACTGGTTTCATCCTAATGAACTTGCTCAAGCTCAAGGCGTTAATGTTCCAGTACAACAACAACAACAACAACCACAGCAACCTGCACAACAACAACAGATACCTGTTCCACAAATACAAGTTCCTGTACAACCACAAATTCCTATTCCTGAACAAGTTCCTATTCCATAAGCTGCAGTTGATATTCATATTCAGGAACCAGTTCAAGAAGAGGTCGTTCATGAACCTGATCACGATCTAGGAATGAACATGGATGATTTTGTTGATGATACTGTGAACTCGCCCATTCATGAACAAGAAGGGAATGTGGTGACAGAAGCTGAGTCAAGTTCCAGTTCAAGTGATACAATATCATCTGATGATGACAGCACTGATTCTGATGAATCTAGGGATTTTTCTCCAGGTCATTATGAACGGTTGGCTGCTATTCCACTGGCTAATGCTGGAAAACGCATTAGATCTCAAGCCAGACGACCACGATGCAAGTCTGTTTGGGATCCTCCTTCCGGATCAGTACTTGGAAAAAGATCTTTGGTCGATGAGAGTTCTGACACTGACAGTGACTTTAATCCAGATCCTACACGTCCAAAGTTAATGTCTGCATCGATTGCTGCTGCAAAATCTTCTCAAGGAGTTGAGGATGCAAATTTTGTTGCTTCTCTGATCATTACTCCTCCACGATCTAAGGATCCGTCTCCAGTTCATACTCCTGTTCCTCCAGTAATTCCTACTACTTCAAGTCCTTCTATTCCACAATCAACAGCTGGTCCGTCAAAGCCTTCTGATTCTGATAGGATTACTTTCCTTGAATCTCAAGTGCTTTCTCTCCAAACACAAGTAAACTCTCTTGTGTCTATTGATTCACAACGACAACTGGTGATTCAGACTCAAGCTCAACAGATTGCTGATATGCAAGCATTAGTGTCCAAACTCGTTCAGCGTCTTGACGCTCAGGGGGAGTTGAGGATACATGATACTTGTCACACAGAGTCAATTCAAAGACGTGATGATGAAGACAATGATCCTGCTGGAAATATTGAGGGTGATCGTCAATACACTGACGCTAATCCTATATCTAGAGTTCAGGGGGAGTCAACATCACAATCTCTTGAAGGAAATAAAGACAAAGATACTTCTGGTACTAATGACGAAGAAATTATGTTATTAGAATTCTTTCAAGACTCAGAAGAAGAGGAAGCTAAAAATATTGAATGTCTTGATGACATTGACGATTTATTCAATGACATGGAAGATGATATGTCAGATACTGAGATAGAAGAAGGAGAAATAGTAGAGATTGAAATAGAGAAAGATAAAGACAGTGTTACCTATGAAGGTTGTGACGGTCTTAAGGTGCCGTATAATTTCATCCAAGAGGATGTTGTTCCTGAGTTCTCTTATGACGGAATAACTGACTCTATGGACTCTATTGAAGACGTCACACTGCCTGATGATACAACTGAATCAAAGATGGATACTGATGATGAGAATCTTCAATTCAATAAGGGTGCTGAAACTGAAACTACTCACACTGAGTCTCCGAAGATTAATGAAGAACCTGTGATGTTCAGAGATACAGGGATGACACGAGAACAGTGGAGAGAAGTTGTAAACAGTTGGATGAAGGTGCTACCCAAGTCTCCAGCACAACCTGCTCAGAAAGAGAAATATGTGAATAAAGAGCAGTGTGTAGGAAGGATCATAAGTTGGTTCTATGATGGTGAATCAAAATTGTTTGTAATCAAACGATCTGATGGTGTTCAATACTTAAAGCCAAGGATAAAATATTTCAATACCTTGCCAAGGTGTGAAATAAATGGTCTAGCTTCAAAGCCACTCATAAATAGATCGAAGAATGGTTTGGCTGATGTGATAGCAAACCTGATAAAGAAAGAAGGTAGTTCGGGTAAGTATGAACGGCTGAAACCACAGAAGGGAAAGAGAGTGAAGATTACAGATCCTAAGACTGGGAAAGTAACCTGGAGATACAAGTATAGACCAGTGCGTGCTATTCACAAGATACCATTAAAGAATATTCCTCAAGACTTTCTTGGGAATATGAAATAGTGGTATGTTGATGTTAATACTGGTGAAGCAAGGGTTGAAGATAAAGATAATAAGGTCATTGTGTGTTTCTATGACGCAATGAATCTTATAAATTTTTCAAAGAAAGATCAGAGGACGCTGCGAAAGAATGAGATAATGTATACTGATGAATGGAGAGAACAAGGTCTACAGTACAAAAGAGTTTTGGAGATATGCAGAAGATACGGTGTGCATGCTAGAAGCAGACTACCAGACAACTGGAAGAGTTCAAGATAAAGACTGAAGACAGAAGATCAAGCTATTATCAAGGGGGAGTCTGTTAGGACATAGATTTGTAATGACAAAAACTTGTAATAGTTAGATTTTATGTCTTTATGTTTTTGTTATGTAATTGTATAAAGTTGCTAAGTGTTTTTACAAGTGTGCCTAGAGGCGAACTTGTTATGTTCGCTTGGTCTATCAGAGGCGAACTTAATAAGTTCGCTTAGGTCTAACTGAGGCGAACTTGTTAAGTTCGCTTAGTCTGTTTCAGGCGAACTTATTAAGTTCGCTTACAGCAGGTTAGTTTCTATATATATGAGTTTACAGAGTCATTAGAGAGACTGATTAGAACAGAACAGAGTGAACGATTTGTCTGACTGAGTCTGTAAACCATTGTGAATCTGAATATATTTGAGAAGTTTATTTACGCGTGTTGTTTGAATTATCGGTTAGTATACAAACGTTAATACGAAGGATTCCGCACTTCGTGTTATAGAAACGTCATATCATGAGTTCGATCAGTAGTCGAGTTACCTAGACCTACAGTATCAAAATGTAGTAGCTAACAAGAGCGTTGGGTAATTCAAGTGATTTGCAACTCACTAAGTTTGACCTAGAGTGAAATAGTATAAATTTGGATTAATAATATGTACAATGTCTAAGGACATTCTAAGGTTCTAAATAGGAATGGATTTGTACGAAGGGTTGGTGTATTTTTTTACGTTGGTATTTGAATGAAAATGTAAGTTCAATTAAATAATGAAAGACTTAAGGTTTAATTTGAATAATTAACTAAAATAATAATTTAACTCTTTTTATTTAGTTGTTCATGAAAATGTGTCAAGAGGCATTTTAAATATATATTAGAATATAAATAGTTTGTGTAGGTTTGAATAAAACAATTATATGTAAAACTTTTATTTTAAATTTATTACTTTTTAATCCATTTTTATGGGGAGCAGCTATTGTGTAAAACAATTATAGTTGAAAACAAATCCTTTACAAAACGTGATAAAATAAGATATTTATGGGGAGCAGCTATTGTGTAACCATGTACAACCAAACCTTGTGACTAGCATGCAAAAGTTGTGTTGTCGGTTTCAATCACCGCGCACCATGGGTGGGTTTGTCAGACTCAATAGATCTATCATTGAAAACCGTCGGCTTGAATAGTTAATGATTGCACATAATCGCATACAAAAGTTAGCACAACTAGCACTCGGGCATAAAGCTCAAATTGCACACATGAATGTAAATAGGATTTGTACTTGTGTTGTTCGTGTAATGTAAGCAATAGTTTGAGTAGTGTTCATGTTTCACCCCAAAAATGTAAAAGAGTAAAAGGGGCTATGTATACTCACTTGGTATGGAAGTGTAGCTAACAAAGATTATAGATAGCAAATATGATCCTCGAAATGCACAATTTAACCTAAAGAGTAATGTGTATTGAATCAAATAGATGCATAAAGTTTAAGTCTAAAATGAAAGTTGAATTTGTGTATAAAACTATTGATTTGTATTTAAAAGTATTGAATAAAATATATAGAGTTTGAAGTAAAAATATTTTTGAAACAATTTGATTAGGTTTGAATTGGATAATTGAATAAATATATGATTATAGTTTATGAAATAATGTAAATATTAATTGTAACTAAGTGTAAATAAATAAATGATTTTGATTTGAAATGTAAATTAAATAAATAATCATTATCTTATTTATTTATAAATTTTGTAACTTAATTACTTAAAATATCATTTAAGTGTAAGATAATAAATATAAATTTAATTTTCATAAACTTTTTAAATAAATTATATTTATGCCAAGATTAAACTTTTAATCCATTTTTAAATACAGAACACATATTTTTATAAAATCTGAAACATTTACTGATTAAAATATATAAAATTATAATTATGTTAAAAGTTTTGAGTCTCACACGACCGTGCCTCGGGAGGCCACGATCGTGCTCAAGCCAGGGGCGCGACCGCGCTAATCGGGGCACGACCGGGTTGATCAACAGAGGGCACAAACTAGACCAGTCAACAGGCACGACCGTGCCTTGGCCCGGCACGGTCGTGTCTATGATCTTTAGACACAACAGAGACTAGCCCAGAGGGCATGACAAGGTCTGGACAGGAGGACACGACCGCGCTGCTAGTCGGCACGACCGCGCTCTATGAGGCACGGCCGCGCTAGATGATTAGCGCGACCGTGTCTTTTCCAAATCAGACACGAATTTACAAATTCTTGTATTTTAAACGTTGGAATTGTTAGGGCTTTTGATTAATGGGTTATTACGAGTCTTTTCATATAATATAATTGTATGTACATCGCGTTTAAGTAGGGGTTCGATTAAATCATTTTTAATAAAGCATGAGTTCTGATTCGGATCTATTTCTATAATGGAAGCCCAAATTGAATAGAGGCTTTCGATACAGATACTGAAATGAATGAATTAAAGGATTCAATTACCCTGAACAGCAGCGAATTGATAAAGAACGGTAGGGAGGAAGTTCCGGCGACGGCAAGACTGGTTTCCGGCGACTTCTGCTGCGGTTCCGAATGCTTCAGCGGCTTCGGATGATTCAGATATGATTTAGGACACGTTTGACTGGATTTCTTGAGATAATTCTGATCGAAAAAGCTTGAGAGAGTTTTTCTTGAATTGAGAGAGTTATTCTTGAATTGTTGAAATGAAACTGAGGCGTTTTGAGAATTTGAAAAAGTGGTAATACAATTGTTAAGGGAAAATAAACATATGACTGTTATGGATTCGAACGATCGGGCGATTAAAGTTGCAGTTATGTTTCAGCTGTTACACAGGCGCGACCGTGCCTAAATATGGCACGACCATGCCTAGGCACCGGGCGCGATCGTTCCAAAGCAGGTCGCGCGACCGTGCCAAAGCACTTGGCGCGACCGTGCTAGGACGAAGCACGACCGTGCTAGACTACGGTTTCTTGACATTTTTCAACTTTAGTCCTTGACTTTTCAGATTTGATAAGTTTGAATAAAATAGTTTCTTGTATTGTGTTTAAATGTATATAACCGAGTAAAATTTGCGAATTTGTATAGAATTATTGCATTTAATTTACGACGAGAAAATAATGAGACAGTGTACAAGTATTGAATTCGAAATTGCATTACATTGGATTGAAATATGAATACTAAGAATCAGGAATGTTACAGTCTCCCCATGTTGAGAGAATTTTGTCCCGAAATTTAGCTAGAGGAAACAACATTTTTAGTAAAAAGCTGAGGGTACTTGAGCTTCATTTGGTCTTCTCGTTCCCAAGTGAACTCAGGACCACGCTTAGATTCCCAACGAACTTTAATGATAGGAATGCGACTTTGCTTGAGCTGCTTGACTTCACGATCCATAATTTCCACCGGCTTCTCAACAAAGTGCATCGTTTCATCAATGCGCACGTCGTCAAGCGGTATATGGAGATTTTCATCAGCGAGACACTTCTTCAGATTAGATACATGAAATGTAGGATGCACATTGCCAAGAGATGGAGGTAACTCGAGCTTGTAAGCCACTTTCCCAATCCTTTCAAGGATCTTGAATGGACCAACATAGCGAGGTGCTAACTTGCCTTTCTTTCCAAAACGGATCACGCCCTTCCATGGAGACACCTTAAGAAGAACAAGATCACCGACTTGAAATTCCAAGGGTTTTCGACGTTTGTCGGCATAACTCTTTTGCCGACTCCTCGCTACTTGAATATTGTCACGGATTTGAATAATCTTGTCGGATGTTTCTTGAATTAGCTCGGGACCGGTGATTTGTGCTTCACCAATCTCGTTCCAACAGATAGGAGAACGACACTTGCGACCATAGAGAGCTTCGAATGGAGCCATGTTGATACTTGTGTGGTAGCTATTGTTGTACGAAAACTCAATAAGGGATAAATGTGAATCCCAATTGCCACCAAAATCGATTACACAAGCTCTAAGCATGTCTTCAAAAGTTTGGATTGTTCGCTCGGTTTGACCATCAGTTTGGGGATGGTAAGCCGTGCTCAAATCTAATCGAGTACCAAGAGCCTTTTGGAGAGATTGCCAAAATCGAGAAGTGAACCGAGCGTCTCTATCGGATATTATGTTCAAGGGAACACCATGACGGCTCACAATTTCATCAATGTAAATTCGGGCTGATTTCTCCACTTTGAAGTCTTCACGAATAGGCAAGAAGTGAGCAGATTTGGTGAGTCGATCAATGATCACCCAAATACTATCATAACCACTCGAGGTGCGAGGGAGTTTGGTAATAAAATCCATAGCTAGATTCTCCCATTTCCACACGGGAATTTCTGGTTGTTCGAATAAACCAGATGGACGTTGATGTTCGAACAGGTTAAGCATTTGGCCACATAAAGAGCAGTGTCTTTCTTCATACCGGGCCACCAATAAAGTTGGCGAAGATCTTGGTACATTTTATCCGCACCAGGGTGAATAGAATAACGAGTCTTGTGAGCCTCGTTCATGAGAAATGTGCGGAGATCATCGCGATCGGGAACCCAAATACGGTTCAAGTAATATAGTAGGCCATTGGGTTTTGATTCAAGAAGAAGTTCAACACCACACGACATTTCTTCATACATGTTACCCTCGGTTACCGAGACGTGTTGAGCTTCTAAGATACGGGTTTGAATATCGGTTTGAATACGGGCACAATGAAGCATAACATGGTCCTTTCGACTCAAAGCATCGGCTACAACATTCGCTTTGCCGGGATGGTAACGAATCTCGCAGTCGTAGTCGTTAAGGAGTTCGACCCAACGTCGTTGCCTCATATTAAGTTCTTTTTGGTTGAAAATATGTTGAAGACTTTTGTGGTCGGTGAACACCACACATTTCGTGCCGTATAGGTAATGTCTCCAAATCTTTAATGCGAATACGACCGCACCCAACTCGAGATCCTGCGTCGTATAATTCTTCTCATGAACTTTGAGTTGCCTTGATGCATAAGCGATTACTTTGCCTCGTTGCATGAGAACACAACCAAGACCTTGGTTAGAAGCATCACAATAGACAACTAAATCATCGATTCCATCGGGGAGAGTCAATATAGGAGCATTGCACAACTTTTGTTTGTGGGTTTGGAAAGCTTCTTCTTGTTTCGGTCCCCATTCATAAGTCTTACCCTTGTGGGTCAAAGCGGTAAGAGGGACATCAATCTTTGAGAAGTTTGAGATGAAACGACGATAATAACCCGCAAGACCAAGAAATGAACGAACTTCGGTAGGAGTCTTCGGGGCATTCCAATTCTTAATCGTTTCAATCTTAGCAAGATCAACATGAATTCCCTTGTCATTGACAATATGACCAAGAAATTGAACTTCCTTTAGCCAAAATTCACATTTGGAGAATTTGGCTTATAGTTGTTCCTTCTTTAAGAGATCCAAAACCAATCTAAGATGTTCTTCATGGTCTGCTTTAGTCTTGGAATAGATTAAGATATCATCAATGAAAACGATCACGAATTTATCAAGGTACGGTTTGCACACACGATTCATGAGATCCATGAAAACTGCGGGTGCATTGGTTAACCCGAAAGGCATAACCATGAACTCGTAATGACCATACCTTGTTCGAAAAGCAGTCTTAGGAATGTCATCTTCTTGAACACGAAGCTGATGATAACCGGATCGAAGATCAATCTTCGAGAAGCAAGTAGAACCTTGAAGTTGATCAAAGAGATCATCGATTCTAGGCAAAGGATAACGGTTCTTGATAGTAAGTTTGTTGAGTTCGCGGTAGTCAATACACATGCGAAATGATCCATCCTTCTTCTTAACAAATAAGACGGGTGCACCCCACGGTGAATGACTCGGACGGATGAATCCCTTGTCGGAGAGTTCTTGAAGTTGACTTGCAAGTTCTTGCATTTCAGATGGTGTAAGACGATAGGGAGCTCTAGCAACGGGGTTAGCTCCAGGTATAAGATCAATGCGGAACTCTACTTGACGAACGGGAGGAAGACCGGATAAATCCTTAGGAAAAACCTCGGGAAAATCTCGAATAATGGGAATGTCTTGGATACTCTTCTCCTTGACATCCTTTTGAACAATGTGAGCTAAGAAAGCAATGTACTTCTTTCGTAAGTACTTTTGGGCGGTAGTACACGACATCAACTTAAGTCCCTTGCAAGGCTTTTCACCAAAAACTCTTAAGGTTTCTCCCGATGGTAGCGGAATTTGGATACACTTTTCAAAGCAAATGACTTTGGCATGATGATTTGATAGCCAATCCATACCTATGATGATATCAAAACTTCTTAGTGGCATTGGAACAAGGTTGATTGGGAATGAATGGTTATTTAGTTCTAAGGAGCAATCATAAATTATGGAGTCAATTGTAAGGGAGTCACCATTTGCTACTTCAACGGTAAATGTTTTCTCTAATTGGGACCGAGTCTTTGCAAGTAAAGGTTCAAAATTAAGTGACACAAAACTTTTATCGGCTCCGGTATCGAATAAAATGGAGGCATATTGACTATTAACAAGAAACGTACCATTGACCACGTCATTGTTGGCTTGAGCTTCGTTGGTGTTTATGTTGAACGCACGCCCACGAGCTCCACCTTGCTTAGCATTTGCAAGTCTTGGACATTGATCACGAAAATGGTTCGGGTCACCACACTCATAGCAAGCACGCCCATTAGCAATGGCGGGAGCACCTTGGTTAGCCACTTGAGGTACGGTTCGGTTTAGAGGGTTGACTTGGCCCGTAAGAGCTTTGGTCCTACAAATACTAACCGTATGACCATATCTCCCACAATAAGTACAAAGGCGACATGGGATGTTTTGGGGATGATGGTAGTTGCAGGTTGCACAAAGTGGGTAAATTCCACCATATGGCTTTTTGACCGATGCTGGAACCATAGGTGCAGCTTGGTTGACGGGAACAGCAGGAGTAACCACAGCAAAATTTCTAACCTTCCTCTTTCTATTATTGTGAGAAGGCTCGGTTGTGGCTTCTTTGTTGTGAGTAGGAGGGGTTACGGTTTCAGAAACTTTCTTAGTACCCTTCTTAGTAAGAGTTCCAGCTTTCACATGATTATCGGTTAAGGTAGCGGCTAGACGAATAGCATCCTCCAGAGTAGCAGGATTTCTACCTAAGACAGTATCTTGGATTTGTCTTGGTAGCCCACCAATATACTTCTCGATACAACGGGATAAAGGAGTGACCATGTGGGGCACTAGAAGACTTAACTCATGGAACCGAGTTGTATATGATAAGCTTTCCCCGCTATCTTGGGCAAGATCCCAAAATTCAGCTTCTAACTTTTTCACTTCATTTCGAGGACAGAACTCCTCGGTCATAAGCCTTTTGACCTCATCCCAAGGTAAGGCCATAGCTATGTCAACACCCCTCTTTCTTTTCTCCCCATTCCACCATGTAAGTGCCCGTTTTTGTAGGACACTTGTAGCATGACGAACACGGAGGTTGTCGGGACAGTCGCTATTGAGAAAGGTATTCTCAATGCTTTCAAACCATTGAAGGAGTCCAGTAGCTCCTTCGGTTCCATAAAACTTTAGGGGATTGCACGAGTTGAAGTGCTTGAAGGTGCATTGAGGTGGATTGTTACCACCATTTCCACCATTATTACCACTATTGCTTCCATTTCCACCATTGTTGCCATTAGTGGCACCATTGGCTTGGGTGAGTTGTGTCACCAATTGGGTGAGAATAGCAGCAATGTCGGTGTTGGCGTTGGTTGCGGGAGCACGACGAGGAGGCATTCTACAGATTGTCACAAGACAAGAAAAAAATTGTGAGGACTTATGAGATTTGATAGGATTTAATAGAATGAGATACAAAATAAAATAGATATTCTTAGTTTGGATTGTACTCAAAAGTAACAAAATCACTTGAATACCATGGCACATTAAGGTTAATTAAACTTATAAAATTTTCAAGGAGACATGCTTTAGCCTATAAGTAAACACTCATCTCGGGAATTCCCAGGAAAGCATACGGGTCCCTCGGTTGATTGGGATTTATGCGAAATGCTTTCCTAGACAGAAAACCCAAAATATAGGTGTCACCCTTCCAGATTGCACGTGTCCTCAAATAATTTCACAAGTTTAAAAACCTTAACGAAGAAATAAAAAATATTTTTAAAGATTTTTACTTCAAGAGTTCTTCCACATGCTAAGAAAGGATAAAGATAGAAAAGAAAATAGAAATATTATGAGGTTTTAGAATATAGGAAAGGATATTATTTATTTAATTATTAAGAATATCCTAATAAGTCATGGATTTAAAGCACATAAGTCATCATGATGCAATAATAAGTAATCATACTAAACATGTAACATATAACATATAGCACATAGCATGTAACACATAGCACAAAAATGATGAAGCATAGTATAAGTGGGTGTCCTAAAGTTATAGTCTAGGTCAAGGTGTCTAATAACCTAATTCCCTATAACCAAGGCTCTGATACCAATCTGTCACACTCCGACCGATGGCGGAATCATCGGGGCGGGACATGTAAGACTGTTCATAGCACATGGTTGACTAAATTGAAATATATTAAAGTTAAATTTCCATTACAATAATCCAAGTACAAACCAAATTCAAACAAGAAACATAAAACAACTCATAAAGTTCTTGATTTAAATTGCTAAGTCCAAATCCTATGTTGAACACGTCTTGAATCATTCTCACATATTGGGGCCTGAAACATGAATAAAATAAAGTCAACTAAAAAGTTGGTGAGTATAACACAGTTGTATGTTGATAGCATATAGTTGAAAACAAATCCTTTACAAAACATGATAAAATAAGATATTTATGGGGAGCAGCTATTGTGTAACCATGTACAACCAAACCTTGTGACAAGCATGCAAAAGTTGTGTTGTCGGTTTCAATCACCGCGCACCATGGGTGGGTTTGTCAGACTCAATAGATCTATCATTGAAAACCGTCGGCTTGAATAGTTAATGATTGCACATAATCGCATACAAAAGTTAGCACAACTAGCACTCGGGCATAAAGCTCAAATTGCACACATGAATGTAAATAGGATTTGTACTTGTATTGTTCGTGTAAATGTAAACAGTAGTTTGAGTAGTGTTCATGTTTCACCCCAAAAATGTAAAAGAGTAAAAGGGGCTATGTATACTCACTTGGTATGGAAGTGTAGCTAACAAAGATTATAGATAGCAAATATGATCCTCAAAATGCACAATTTAACCTAAAGAGTAATGTGTATTGAATCAAATAGATGCATAAAGTTTAAGTCTAAAATGAAAGTTGAATTTGTGTATAAAACTATTGATTTGTATTTAAAAGTATTGAATAAAATATATAGAGTTTGAAGTAAAAATATTTTTGAAACAATTTGATTAGGTTTGAATTGGATAATTGAATAAATATATGATTATAGTTTATGAAATAATGTAAATATTAATTGTAACTAAGTGTAAATAAATAAATGATTTTGATTTGAAATGTAAATTAAATAAATAATCATTATCTTATTTATTTATAAATTTTGTAACTTAATTACTTAAAATATCATTTAAGTGTAAGATAATAAATATAAATTTAATTTTCATAAACTTTTTAAATAAATTATATTTATGCCAAGATTAAACTTTTAATCAATTTTTAAATACAGAAAACATATTTTTATATAATCTGAAACATTTACTGATTAAAATATATAAAATTATAATTTTGTTAAAAGTTCTGAGTCTCACACGACCGTGCCTCAGGAGGCCACGATCGTGCTCAAGCCAGGGGCGCGACCGCGCTAATCGGGGCACGACCGGGTTGATCAACAGAGGGCACAAACTAGACCAGTCAACAGGCACGACCGTGCCTTGGCCCGGCACGGTCGTGTCTATGATCTTTAGACACAACAGAGACTAGCCCAGAGGGCATGACAAGGTCTGGACAGGAGGACACGACCGCGCTGCTAGTCGGCACGACCGCGCTCTATGAGGCACGGCCGCGCTAGATGATTAGCGCGACCGTGTCTTTCCCAAATCAGACACGAATTTACAAATTCTTGTATTTTAAACGTTGGAATTGTTAGGGCTTTTGATTAATGGGTTATTACGAGTCTTTTCATATAATTTAATTGTATGTACCTCGCGTTTAAGTAGGGGTTCGATTAAATCATTTTTAATAAAGCATGAGTTCTGATTCGGATCGATTTCTATAATGGAAGCCCAAATTGAATAGGGGCTTTCGATACAGATACTGAAATGAATGAATTAAAGGATTCAATTACCCTGAACAACAGCGAATTGATAAAGAACGGTAGGGAGGAAGTTCCGACGACGGCAAGACTAGTTTGCGGCGACTTCTTCTGCGGTTCCGAATGCTTCAGCGGCTTCGGATGATTCAGAGATGATTTGGGACACGTTTGACTGGATTTCTTGAGATAATTCTGATCGAAAAAGCTTGAGAGAGTTTTTCTTGAATTGTTGAAATGAAACTGAGGCGTTTTGAGAATTTGAAAAAGTGGTAATACAATTGTTAAGGGAAAACAAACGTATGACTGTTATGGATTCGAACGATCGGGCGATTAAAGTTGCAGTTACGTTTTAGCTGTTACACAGGCGCGACCGTGCCTAAATATGGCACGACCGTGCCTAGGCACCGGGCGCGATCGTTCCAAAGCAGGTCGCGCGACCGTGCCAAAGCACTTGGCGCGACCGTGCTAGGACGAAGCACGACCGTGCTAGACTAGGGTTTCTTGACATTTTTCAACTTTAGTCCTTGACTTTTCAGATTTGATAAGTTTGAATAAAATAGTTTCTTGTATTGTGTTTAAATGTATATAACCGAGTAAAATTTGCGAATTTGTATAGAATCATTGCATTTAATTTACGACGAGAAAATAATGAGACAGTGTACGAGTATTGAATTCAAAATTGCATTACATTGGATTGAAATATGAATACTAAGAATCAGGAATGTTACATCTTCTACTGGGATTCCGGCACGATTGAAGTGAGGAATGTGATCACAGAAGCTTGAAGATCATGCGCAGAGGTTTGATTTCGAGAGTGATACGGAATTGGACAAGATTGAGAGAAAGATATGAAAGTATGACGGTTTTGGTTCCCTAGTTACTAATGCGGTTATTCGAGAGGGTTTGGTCATTGATGAACGGTCTGAAACGGCGCAATAGGCGTTACAACTACGGACTCGAACAGGCTTTGCGATTGAGACAATGTTTGCGTTTCAACTGGGTATCAGGCGCGACCATGACAGTGCATGGCGCGACCGTGCCAGGTCTTGGCGCGACCGTGCCAAATGATATTTTGATAATTTTCAAAACTAGTCCTTGTAGTTTGCGAGATAGCATAGGTTTGTTTTAGTTGTTATTGTGGCAATGTAAAATGTGTGTATGTACTTATAACGTTATAATAATACTCCCTATTTGCACATGAAAATAGTAAATGATGCGACACTACAATATCAAGAAAAACATGAAATTGTTACAGTATTGCACCATATGAAATATCAAGAAAAACATGGATGTTACAGTATCCCCTAGTTAAGGGAATTTCGTCCCGAAATTTAACTAGTTGAGGCTACTGAATCAGCAAAGAGGTGTGGATACTTGAGTTTCATTTGGTCTTCTCGTTCCCAAGTAAACTCGGGACCGCGACTAGAATCCCAACGAACTTTGACTGTTGGTTTGGGGAGTACGATTGATAATAAGGTTTAGGTATGATACTCAAAGTCCGGCAAGAATGATGATTGTGAATTTAGTTTTGAAATGAACTTAAGTAGAAAATCTGTCGAATAATAATTTGGATCCTAAAGGTGAAAGGCATTACATGGAATGGATTTGATGGGGATATGATGATTAGGGTTTGTTTTAGATTGTAGTCTAATATGCTTGAGGATTTTTTTTTGTGGTTAAGGGAATTCATAAACATTGGTCGAGGTCAAAACTTCACGTGACACGAGCAACGTTACTTCTGATAATATTATAGGACACTTATATATAGGAAGTACCATCGGCGTATCCACCATGCCCTTGTCATATCACATTAGTTTCGTTGTTACATATCATGATAAGTTTTAGGTCACAACACACGACAAAATTTCACTATGCTTTCCATACGCTGATTTTCATAATTCCGTGTGCACCCGTAATTACTCAAATCATCACATGGTCCGTATAGGTCATTCCGTTGTGTGCGGTTCAAGGGGCACAATTTCACTCCGTCCATGTCCATTGTTTTCACATAAAAGTCGCTAACAAGTAACTATTTCCTTAAGCAGGTAAGTTCACAACTAGAGAGTAGTAAAGTAGAATAACTTAAAGTTTCTTAGTTTGCTCGTGTTTGAACAAGAATACGTCAAACCCCGAGTCGTTTCCATGTATTATGGTCTTCAAGTTTGGTGAACAAAGTGCATGACCATATCTTGTGTATAATGTAATCAATCAATTGTAATAATTGTAAGCAATTTCGTTTCATGTATAAAGTAAACACACAATTCTCTTGTGTAGCATGAACAGCTAGCATTATGTATTTTGTAAATCAACGAGCTCTCACGTGTAATGTAAACAATATAGTATCATGTGTAATATAAACAGTTTAGTATCATGTATATTGCATAATGTGCACAGTTTAGTATGATGCCCTTTTCTAACCAAATGAGTTGCATGTTAATGTGGTCAATCTGGGGTTATGTATCAAACAAACAACGGTTATGTGTCATGTATATTGCAACCAACTAAGTTTCGTGTATTATGTGCTCAATCTAGTAGCATGTGTATTGCAATTAAGCATGTTTCGTGTGTTATGTGATCAATCCAGTAAATTATGATTTGTAGGCAAACTAGTTTCATGTATTATGTAATTTGGGTAGCATTGGGTATATTGATAATAACTGCATTTCATGCACCATGTGGTTGCGTTGGGTATATTGTGAACGTGCATGTGTAAGTTATTGAACTTTGAGTGTGTTGTATACTAACGAGTTTTGTATGTGGTTGAGCGTTGCGGACGAGCGGGTTGTTTGGCGTTCTTGTATAATGTGGTAGTTAGGTTCTAGCTCTTAATTCTCATTGAGGTTGATGGATAGGCTTAACGTCTATGCGGTATGGATCGTCTCTTGAAGCGACAAGTGAAAGGTAATGAGAAAGTTCTGAAAACGTTCGGGGAAATGTGTTTACAACTACGGATCTTTGTTTGAAATTTGAAAGTGGTAAGTCGTCCTTGATTGTAGATATATAACGTAGTGAATCCATTGAGTCACTTAATTTAAATAAATAAACAATTTATGGGAAAAATCTTTTAATTTAAATTTTCAGCTATTTAATAAGAGAATATTTTTAAGTGAAATTATTGGCTAAACAATTAGTCGTATATTAAATTAGCCAGGGTTTAGAAATATTTACTTAAACGAGGAAAACCATAATTATTTATCAATTCGAAATAATATATATATATATATGTATATATATATATTATTTTATTTTTTTATATATATATAAAATCGGTTGTATTAACTTTCCTTATCAGGCGGAAAGTTTTATGGAAAATTTATGTTTTTGATACTATCTAAAAGTTTGATAAATATTTTTTTTGAACAAGATAACGAGGTTTTGTTTAAATCGAACAATATGATGATTTGTTTATGAAGGAGATTGTTGGTAGTGTACTAAATTGTGGTGAATGGGAAAGATAATACTTGGAGAATTTTGATGAAAATATGATGGGTGTAATTCACACTCAACGTATTGAATTTATGAATAATAACTTTGGAAAATATAAAATTTAGTAATGCTGAAATGTATTCAAAACACAGGGAAATGGTTCTCAAACTGAAATGAATAACAAAAATAATCCTGTTAACGCCTCCTGTAGCTTTCCACTAGAAGGAGAATAATTCCCAAGGCGAGCACCGCTTCGAGGATGGATATTAATTCCTTTTGGTACTCTAATTGGTTTGCTAGGCTATTCATTCCTTGTACTTGCAAGTCGTGCATTAACCCTTGCTCCATTCTTTGCCTCTCAAATTCTGAGGTCCTTACATATTGGTGGGTGTCATTGGTTGGAAATTCGTTAGTACTAGTGAGTGCCATGATATGCCCTACTCAAGGATTAGAGTAATACGGGTCGGGCAATAGATATGGGTCTCTTAGTGGGAGTGGTAGTTGATTGTGGGGATGGGGTGTCTGATACGGGTTTCTGGGCGCGGCTGATCCAGGTGTTCGAAGTCTTGGGCCGGTGTTCCTAATCCAATCTACCCTTACATCAAACCTTGGTCTAGCAGCTGCGGGTGTTGGTGATCGATGTACCGGTGATCCGGTGTCTTCTTCCCAATCAGACTCTTCTTCGGGACGGCATACCGGGGAGGTAGGAGTCCATACTTAGCAGGAAAACAATGGAAAGGTTGTAAGCGATAATAAAATACTGAGTGTCAAATGTAGGAATTCTCATAGGTTTAGAGTTTGACTAGTCATAACGCCGAACCTTCACAATAGTATTTTAGAAATACACTTGACCTATAAGCAATGCATCCCTGAGGAGAATTCCCTAGAAAGAGGGGTGGGTCACTAGGACACATTTAAGTACCCTATCTTTCCTTAGTCAGAATCCCTCATGGGCCTACACACTCTTCCAGCCATCATGTATTAATAACACTATTGTTGGGCTCATGGTTATGATGAGAATTGTTGTGAACTGGGCCTTGTGGCCGGAAAGTAAGGTTTATGCATTCGAGTGGGCTTTTGCTTCTTGGGGGATAGGTGGACTGCTTAGTTTATTATTGATGGTCCTTAGGCCCAATAGTTTAAAAGGATTTGTTGTCCACAAGAGGTGAGGTATTATGTATGTGAGTTTAGGGGTGCATGAATAACTAAGTGTGTATGAGTGTGTGTGGAAACTTAGAATAGCACTTTTAAACAAATTAAATAGGTAGCAATGAACAGGAGAAAAAGTGGGCAGGTAATGTGACACATAGATTATTAAGTATTGTATCATATGATGTAGTTATATATTATAACATGTAAGAATATTCACATAAAAATAATCATATAGCATGTAGATAGTAATGAGTGTAAACACAAAAATTATCAAGTAGTGTGACACATAAGACATTATGTATTGTATCACGTAGTGTAAATACTTATGATAGCATGTAAAAATATTTACACAAGAACTAATAATGTAACATGTAGTAGTATGACATTGTATGGGTGTCCTAAAGTTATAGTCTAGGTCAAGGGTGTCTAATAACCTAGTTCCTTATAACCAAGGCTCTGATACCAATATGTCACACCCCAACCGATGGCGGAATCATCGGGGCGGGACATGTAGACTGTTCATGAGCTCAAGGTTGACTAAATTGTAATATGTTAAATCCATTTCCATTCAAACAAACATGAATCAAGTTCCAAGTACATAATGAAATACAATTTGTTTTTGAATTAAGATTAACTAAAGATAATCCGAATTTCCAGAATGAGGAGACATCACTTAGCACATGAATAGCAGAATCCAAATTGGATTGTATAGGAATCAATGAGATTCAGAATCGAATGATTCAATGTTTTGGCTTTTATATGTGGAATCATAAGATTCAGGTACGAGTATCCAACTGTTATCTGGATTATGAATTCAATGGAATCAGTAAAGATGATTTATCAATATGATCCAAGGCTAGTATATGTTTGACATATGTTGTCAAGTACATATCTTGATTATACTTCAAATTGCATGCTTTTCGGGACATGGGCACTGAAGCAAATCGAATGAATAGTGCTAAGGACATAACCCGAAACCGATCTCATAGGAAAATCTTTATTAAAAACTAATATTCTATGTCTGATAGTGATCTTTTAACACACACACCCAGGCATAAAATGGGTTCAAATCACAGTTGTAACATATGAAATTATGTTTTCACACTACTAATGGTTCAGTGACGCTTCTAGTCTACTGACAATTCAAATTATATGCATACACAGCACTATCATTTCCTATTTGTGCAGTCTCTGAAATTTAGATCAAAACATATAACTCAGATATATATTAACATAAAGCACCAACCAGTCAATCTGAGGTCATGTGTGAAAGAACATCTACTGATGTACTATCATCTCTTCTTTAACTATTATGATGTTCCTAAACCAGTGACAGCTCTTACTAAAGTAGAAAAGCAGAAGTTTGATCGAGAGATGAAAACGTGTGAAACTTTAAAGATGTCTTTACCAAAAGAAATCATTCATAGTCTCGGGAAGTGTCCAACTTCAAGAGATCTATGGGAAGCATTGAAGAAAAAGGGTGAAGCAACTTCTCAATCGTTTGTGGTCTTTATCAAAGAAGAAGTAGTAAAGCAGAGTGTTTCTGAAAGTGATTCTTCTACCGAGTTAAGTGATAGTGAGAGTAATAGATCTGGTGAAAGTACTCAGTCTACCGAAAGTGATGTAGAGACTGAAGTAAGCTTCCAGACAGTTGAAGATGATCTGAGTGAATTAGAAACTTATCCAGAGCCTGTCATTGTTGAATAAAAGAGTGAAGCTGATGATGACGTTTTCATGGCTCCTGGTGCGTTTTCTTCAGAAGTAAAACCTAAGGTATTTTCTAACTCTGAAACGTTTTGTTCTAACTGTATTTCAGTTAAGGATAAAATGATGAGGGTTATGGATGACAACGTCAACCTCATTTGTGATATGAAATCGATGCACACAGTAAATCAAAAATTAAAAGATAATGAGAATGTGTGTATTGAAAGGATAGAATCACTGAAGAGGGATATAAGTTCTCTGACTTTGAAGATCAAAGAGCAGGCATATCACCTGGATATGTCCTTTGCAGAAATTGAGAAAAGAAATAATGATCTTGTTGAGAAAGATAAGGAACTAGCTGAATCTAAAGCAGAGGTGATCAGATTGCATAGAAAGTTAGAAAGCTTTGGAAATTCATCATTCTTATTAGGATATTATCATGACAATACTGAAGAGGGGAAGGGAACTAGTGGTATTGGTTATGTTCCTCCACCATTCAACGGAAATTATTCTGTTACACCTGAGATTATACAAGATGAGGATTTAGATCCTAAGACTGTGTTGAAGGTGAATCCAGTCACAAGTGAAGATATGGTGTATTCTGATGAGAGTGATGATGAATATTTTGATGAAGCTAAGGTAGAGGGGATACCGAAAGAGGTTAAGAAAGAAGACTCAAAGGTTGATTCTAATTCATCTGGAAATTATACATTTGGAAGTTCTTCAAATTCAAGGAGGGTTACATTTGTCAGAGATTATAAAGACAGTCGTACATGTTTTCATTGTAATGAGATGGGACACATTGTGGTGAACTGTCCTTACAAAAATAAAGGAAAGAAGCATGTAGTTCCTGAGAAGATGAAGCCTGAATCAAGACCTGTTGAGAAAAAGTTTGTTCCGTCTCAAACTCCAAAAGAAGTTCATCTAGGAGAATCTTCTTCAAGTGCATCTTATCGTGTGAAGATTCCTTATATGAGAGAATACCGTGAGACGAGATCTTGCTTTTCTTGTGGTCTTATTGGTCACATACGGATTGCTTGTCCACACAAAGCCAAAGGTAACCGACATGTTACTCCAGAAAAGGTAAGAACTCATGGTAAGCCTTATGATAACCCAAATGTGGTTAAACCTCGTGATACACCAAAGGGTAATTCAAAATCTGAGGTTAGGCTTTCTAGACCTCAAAGACGGAGGAGAAACAGAAGATTGAGAAAACTTTTAGAACAACAAGAGTTTTCGCAATCAAATCAATTTTCAAATGAAAGAAAATGTTCAAACACTTCACATTTTAAGCAAAAAGAACTTAATGAACAGAAGTATGTTTGGAAATCTAAAGTTTCTGTTTCTGACTCGTCGGAACAATCTCCGAAAATCGATGAGAGATTCGATTGTGAATGGAGTGAGGTTTATTATTTTGATACAGATGGACGACCCATGACTACCATGGCTTGGGTCCCAATTTCAAATTAATGTTTCTTGTTAGATGTGCAGGATTTACCAAGAGGGACTATTAATACCATTTTGGTTGTTGATAGTGGTGGTTCTAAGCACATGACAGGGAATGACATCTGCATAAGTAAAGAGTTGTTGATAACTGCGAATATATTTTATTCAACGACTTGATGCTCAAGGGGGAGAATATGTCACACACAATGTTTTGGAAAGAGTTTTACAAAATCCTAATGATAACCTGAAAATTAGGATGACGATGGTGAGCATAAAGTCGTTGATGCAACCATTTGACTAGTGGAGGGGGAGTCTACAGGACAGGGGGAGTACAGAACTGTGTTGGTGACAAGAGGCAATGACATTCAATTATATTACATCAGTGACATTCAATTACATTACATCGGTTTGATTTTTTAATTGATTGACTTGCTTAATCCTGAGTAACCAAGTAAAATGTTTTCTTAAAATGTTTTCATGGAAGATTTTATTTTCGTTTGTTTTATTTTTCTTTGAAAAAGATTTTGAAAAATCCAAACAAATAGAAAAAGATAAAATCGACATTACTTGAGGTTAAAGTAGAGATGATAGTACATCAGTTGATGTTCTTTCACACATGACCTTAGATTGACTGGTTGGTGCTTTATGTTAATATATCTGAATTAAATGTTTTGATCTAAACTTCAGAGACTGCACAAATAGGAAATGATAGTGTTGTGTATGCATATAATTTGAATTGTCAGTAGACTAAAAGCGTCACTGAACCATTAGTAGTGTGAAAACATAATTACATGTGTTACAACTGTGATTTAAATCCATTTTATGCCCGGGTGTGTGTGTTAAAAGATCACTATCAGATAAAGAATATTAGCTTTTAATAAAGATTTTCCTATGAGATCAGTTTCGGGTTATGTCCTTAGCACTATTCATTCGATTTGCTTCAGTGCCCATGTCCCGAAAAGCATGCAATTTGAAGTAAAATCAAGATATGTACTTGACAACATCTGTCAAACATATACTAGCCCTTGGATCATATTGATAAATCATCTTTATTGATTCCATTGAATTCATAATCCTGATAACAGTTGGATCCACGTACCTGAATTTTTTGATTCCACATATATAAGCCAAGATATTGAATCATTCGATTCTGAATCTCTTTGATTCCTATACAATCTAATTTGGATTCTGCTATTCATGTGCTAAGTGATGTCTCCTCATTCTGGAAATTCGGATAATCTTTAGTAAAATCTCATATGTCTTGAAGATAGTGCATTTACTTTCTGTTGGCATACTAGTGGGGTACACGTTGTCTTCATACTTAAATGGTACTTTAAATCACAAGAAAGTGGGAATGAGATGCTTTAGTTTCAAATCTTATAATATTGACAATTTGAATTTGTGTGTCACAGCTTGATCCTATTTTCTTTGAATGTTTATCGCGTATCATAACATGCAATATGAAAGTCTTGAAAAGATAGAGTGTGATAATCTTGAAAGATATTGGGTTGATTGGTCAAGGCTTGAAAGAATGACATATGATACCATTTGATATTATATGGATTTTATATCCAAGATGTGTGATTGTTTCATCATATATACTGATATGATCTTCTTACTCGTGATGTTCGACCAAAAAGATGTGATTTTGTATTTTACATTTCAGTTTATATAGAGAAAAACCAAAAAGATTTTGTGTTTCTTATGTTTGAAAAACCAAAAAGATTTTATTTTTCCAACTTCCATGGAAATCTTAATTGTTGGTTATTCTTGGTTGTTCTCCTTTGCATAAAATGAATATTGCAAATAGAAGTTGACAAGGGGTCCTTCTCCCAAGTTTTCTTCTAGATAGAAAGAGAGTGTGTAGATGAACAAGACGAAGACTATAGTGTGTTTGATGATATATGAAGACGGATGACAATCTTCTGAAGCTGTTGTCAGGGGGAGTCTGTTGGAGCATATTCTGGTGACAACGAGTTTGAAGATATTATGTCTTAGTCTTAAGTCTTTGACTTGTATTTGACAGAATTGTTAGCAACAGTTAAAGGGGAGTCTGTTAGGACATGTTTTGTAACTGTTGATAAAATTCTATGTAAGTTCTGCTAGAGGCGAACTTGTTAAGTTCGCCTAGCCTATCAGAGGCGAACTTAATAAGTTCGCCTGGTCTATCAGAGGCGAACTTAATAAGTTCACTTAAGTTTATCAGAGGCGAACTTATTAAGTTCGCTTAGTCTGTTAGAGGCGAACTTAATAAGTTCGCCTGGTGCAGAACAGTAGCTTATATATACATAACAGAGTCAGTTTAAATAGAACGGTGAGAGAAAGAGGTGAGATGATATCAGAGTAGACGAGAGAGAATTCTTGTAAACTGATATTGGTGGAATACAAAGAGTTTATTTACACCGTTGTTGTTGATTGAGTCACACGAGCACGTTGATCATGGATTCCGCACGTTATCACCGTGTCGTACCGCGAGTCTAGAGATCCGTCACGCAATGAATTAGGGACCTACAATCAACAGTTACAAAACATGTCCTAACAAAATCCAATTAACTAGTGAAGATATGATCTATGATTCTGATTCTGAGGATGAGGTTTTTGATGATAAAAAGGTTGAAGGCATTCCTAAGGAAGTGCAACTTGATGAACCAAAGGTAGTGAAAAATGTTACCCGTGATAGATGCATTTTAACAGAACCTGATGAGGTGAAAGTTGTTCAACCTAAACTTTCCAAAATGCTACAATCAAGTGGTTTTGTTGCTGCTGGTCAATCAGAAGAAGAATTCATCAACGATGACTAAACAAGTTTTTGTTCCAAAGAAGCCAGTCAACTGTTCAGAAAAATCTTCTGAAGCTTGTTCATCAGATGGGTCATCAAATTCAAGAAAAACTCCTTATATCAGAAATCATCAAGATAGAAGAGTTTGTTTTCATTGTAATGAGGCTGGTCATATTCTGATTCACTGTCCTTACAAGAATCAAGGCAAATTAAAGAGTGATCCTTCACAAAAACGAGTGGTGACGATTCTGAAAAGATAAAATGGGGAAAAACCTATGTCTAGTGTTGTAAGGAATATGCATTGTCAATCATTTGCTAAATCTTCGAGATTTAAGCAACATGATAAGCGTATTTCTAAACCAGTTGTTTTTCAAAAGAAGTTTGAGATTCCACATGTTGGAATTCTAAAAGAGTCTCAACCTGAGGTCAAACTTTCTAGACCACAATGAAGAAGACGTAACAGAAAACCAAAGAAATTTTTGGAAATACCTGAATCTGATAATCATAAATCTAATAATGTTTTTCCAATTAATCATACTATGTCTTCTTTGGGAAGGTCTAATTGTAAATCTTATGTTCCAAAGGTTGATGACAATGTTGATTGTGAATTGCTTGAAGTTGTTTATTTTGATCCATCTGGACGACCCAAGACCACAATGGCTTGGGTTCCAATCTCTAACTGATTTTCTTTGTTTATGTAAAGACAACCAAGGAGGACTATCAGCAATACGTGGTATGTGGATAGTGGTTGTTCTTGACATATGACATGGAATATTCGTTTGTTGGAAGATGTGATTAATATCGATGGTGGTTATGTCGCTTTTGCTGGAAATAAAGGCGGGTACATAACTGGTCAAGGTACTTTAAAGAACGAAAAAGTCAAATTTGAGAAAGTGAACTATGTGGAGCAACCTGAACATAATCTTTTAAGTGTATCTCAAGTGTGTGACAAGAAATTTTCATTTCATTTCAATGATTCTGAGTGTTATATCTTGAAACCGGGCTTTGTGATTCCTGACGAATGGATTCTAATGAAGGCTCCGAGGAGAAATGAAACATATGTCCTAGACATGAGTGTTGCTACTAATACGGATTCAATTCCTACATGTCTACTCTCCAAGGCGTCTGAGTCGGATTTTATTTTGTGGCACAGGAAACTTGCTCACATCAATTATCAGAAAATGAATTATCTCGTGAAGAATGATCTAGTTTTTGGTGTTCCGAAAATGAAATTTTCAGTTCCTGATGACTGAATTCCTTGCAAGAAGGGGAAAAAACACAAGAAGTCTCACAAATCTAAGTCTAAGAATTCAATTGTAACTCCTTTGGAGCTACTGCATATGGATTTGTTTAGACCGATTAGTTTCAGGAGCATTAGCGGTAAATCTTATTGTCTGGTAGTAACAGATGATTTCTCTAGATTTTCATGGGTTAAGTTCCTTGCTTCTAAAGGAGAAACCACATAATTGGTACAATTCTTAATCCTGGGTTTAGAAAATTTGTTCAAACAGAAAGTCAGAAGAACTATGAGTGACAATGGCAGTGAGTTGAAGAATAGCAAGATGGGTTTATTATGTCTTCAAAAAGGAATTCTTCATGAATTTAGTGCACCATATGTACCTCAACAAAATGAAGTTGCTGAACGAAAGAACAGGACTTTGGTTGAAACGGCACGTACGATGCTTGCTGGTTCTAAGCTTCTAGTAACTTTTTGGGCTGAGGCTATAAATACTGCGTGTCATGGTTTGAATAGAGTCTTGACCGTTAAGAAACACAACAAGACAAGGTATGAGTTGCTTAATAACCGTAAGCCGAATTTGGAATATTTACTACCTTTTGGTAATCCATGTACCCTTTTGAAAGTTTGAGATGTCCTAACCAAGTTTAGTGCTAAGGCTATTGAAGGGATCTTTCTGGGGTATGTTGCAAATTCTACTACCAAGAGAGTTTATAACAAATAGACTCGCCAGGTTGAAGAATGGTTTCATATTGACTGTTCTAATCGGTCTTTACCTCAAATGACGATTGGACCAGACTGGGCTTTTGATTATGAGAATTTATTCAAGTCTTTTCATTTACCTTCTGATATTTCTCATGAGGAAGCTGTTGTTTTATATGATTCATGCCAGGATGCACAGAATAGTGGTTTTCTACCGACTGTGGTTCCACAATCATCTGTTCCTTCTACATCTGCTCCAGATCCTAATGCTACTTCTTGTTCGGGAACACAAGAGTCTGATAGTGAAGACGAAAATGTTATTTTCCAAGATTCTTCTGCTGATCCTTTGATAGTTGATGAACCTTCTACTGTGTCACCGGATCAGGGGGAGATTCCTACAAATCTGGACTCAGAGATACTAGTTAATCAAGATATGTCTTATCAATCTGATACAACTCAAGTTGATGTGTTGCGGTTCCTGAGGTTGCATCAATCAAGGAACTCAAAGCTCATCCGATTTGAAATATCATTGGGGATTTGCGTGATGGAGTGCAAGCGCGTTCTATTCTTGACAACACTTGCTTGTATACAGGTTTTAAGGATACTGGTGTTTTTGATGTGTGCTCATATTCCTGTTTTATTTCTCAGGTCGAACCAAAGAATGTCGAAATGGCGTTAAGTGACAATTGTATAGAGGCCATGCAGGAAGAACTTGCTCAGTTTGACAAACTCAATGTTTGGAATCTTGTTGATCTTCCAAAGGGTGTGTATCCAATTGGTACGAAGTGGGTGTTTAAATGCAAGAAAGACGATCGAGGTGTTATGGTGAGAAATAAGGCAAGATTGGTTGTACAAGGATTCAATCAACAAGAAAGAATTGATCGCACCGAGGTTTATGCGCCTGTTGCTAGGCTTGAAGCTATACAGTTGTTTCTTGCTTTTGCTTCATACAAAGGGTTTAAGGTGTTTCAATTAGATGTAAAAAGTTCTTTCTTATATGGTAAAGTCAAGGAGGAAGTTTGTGTGTGTCAGCCGCCGGGGTTTGAAGATCCACTTAATCTGTCTAAAGTTTTCAAGCTTGATAAAGCTCTCTATGGTCTTCATCAAGCTCCTCGAGCGTGGTATGAAACGTTGTCTACGCATCTTTTGGAAAATGATTTTGTTCGTGGACATATTGACTCGACTTTATTCATTAAGAAAGTAGGTGGAGAATATCTACCGGTACAGATATATGTAGATGATATTATTTTTGGCTCTACAAATGAAGGGTTGTGTAAAGAGTTTGAGAGTATTATGAAATCAAAGTTTGAGATGTCAGCTATGGGAGAGTTATCATTTTTCCTAGGTCTTCAAGTTAATCAGAAGGAAGATGGTTTCTTTATTCATCAGTCCAAGTATGTAAAGGACATCTTGAGTCGGTTCAAGATGGAGGACTGTACCCCATATGATACTCCAATTCTGGTCAATCATAAATTGAATTCTGACACGAATGGAAAAGAAGTTGAATGATGACTCTACCGTGCAATGACTGGATCTCTCATGTACTTAACCGCTTCAAGGTCAGACATAATGTTCGCTGTGTGTATTTGTTCCAGGTTCCAAGCAAAACCAAAACAATCTCATTTGATTGCATTAAAGAGAATCTTTCGTTATCTGAATGGAAAACAAAGATTGGGACTATGGTTTCCACATGGTTCTAACTTTGAATTCAATGCTTACACTGATTCTGATTTTGGTGGTTGTTGTTTGGACAGGAAATCTACTATAGGTGGTTGCCAGTTCTTGGGTAATCGTCTAGTTTCCTAGCAATGAAAAAAGCAAACTACGGTCTCCATTTCAACATGTGAAGCAGAATACATTGCTGCTACAAGTTGCTGTTCACAGATCTTGTGGATCCAACAGCAATTAAGAGACTACGGTTTGAATTTTACAGGAACCCCCATGTTTATTGATAATAATGCTACAATGTCTATCACAAATAATCCTGTTAAGCATAGTAAAACAAAGTATATTGAAATTAGATATCATTTTATTCGTGATTGTGCAGATAAAAAGCTGATTGAGCTGGTAAAGGTGCATACAGATGATAATTTTGTTGATCTTTTTACCAAGGCATTTGATCGTACCAGGTTTGAATTTCTGATCAAAATGATCGATATGATCAATCCCAAATAAATGTTTTTCAAAACAATTTTCATGGGAGATTTTGTTTTAAATTTCTTTTATTGCTTTATTATAGTTCTGCATTTTAAATTTCAGTCAAAAATTGTTATTTATAAAAATTCAAAACAAAATGAAAAATATAAAATTGACATCATTTGAAGTTATAGAAGAAATGATAGTACATCAGTGAATAGTTCATTACACATGACCTTAGTAGACCTTTGATATATGATAGTTTAAAGTAATTTGATTTGATCTAAATTTCAAAGTCTGCATAAATGAGAAATGATAGTGTTTTGAATGCTCTAATCTTGATAATATGTTTTAATTTGAATATGAGTTTGAAACTTGAATTGTCAATAGACTAGAAGCGTTTTTTAACCAATAATAGTGTAAAAATTAAATATGATATGATTACATATGTGATTTGCATCCATTATATGTCTGGGTGTGTGTGTGTAAAGGATCATTATCAGATATAGAATATACGGTTTTAAGAATTTCATGAGACCAATATCGAATTATGTCTTTAGCACAATCTCTTTCAGTTCACTTCACTACCCATGCCCCGAAAAACATGCAATGTGTTGCTGAACTAAGATATGTTTCTGACAACATCTGTTAGAACATATATTCACCCTTGAATCAGTTAGATACATCATCTATTCTGATTTCATTGAAATTTATCCAGATAATAGTTAGATCCTCCTACCTGAATCTATTGATTCTCATTATAAAGCCAATTCATTAGAATCTTTCGATTTTGAATCATTCTGATTCTTATATCCTTTGGGATATGCTATTCTATACTTGTGCTAATAGAGATAATTTCATCTTAGAGATTGATCTAATCTTGCAATAAACTATGTATGTCTTGAAGATAATGCACATTAAATTTCTGTTGGCATATATGTGGGGTACACGATGTTTTCATCTAAATGGTACTAACTCACATGAATTTGGAAGAAAAATGCTTATAGTTTCAAATTATATAATATTGACAATTTAAAAATTCATGCTTTGTATTGCAAATTCGGAATGAAAAATTGAGCATTTCATAACCTGATCTTATTTACTTTGAAATTTATCACGTATCATTTCAAGTATTATTAAAATTGATTGCAAAAGTTACATAAAATTGAAAAAGTATTGAGTTACATAAGTATGAGTTTGACTGTTTCATATCATAGGTTACCAATAGTTGATAATAAACTGTGTGATGAATTTCTCATATACTGATATGATCTTCTTGCTCATGATGTTTATCCAAAAATATGTATTTTAGTTTGCTCATATAATATCCAAAAAAATGTGTTTCAGTTTGCTCAGATAAAAACAAAAAATATGTGATTGCGTTTGTACAGATAAAATCTAAAAATATTTTGTTTCTGTCTCCCATGAGATTTTTATTTCTAGTTAAAATGATTCGGGATTGGATCGGATACATGCTCCAGATGGAAGTTCACAAGAATGTGTCGTGTTGAAAGTGAAGAATATTGTTCAAAGGAAAAGGTTTGGAGAGAACTTAACACGTTCGCCTGGTTCTGATTAAGCGAACTTAATATGTTCGCCTGAGGCTTGTTAAGCGAACTTAACAAGTTCACCTAATGAAGCGAACTTAATTGTGATTTAATATTTTGTTAAGGCGAACTTATTCATTTTATCTTGTTCACTGTGGGAGCGAACTTATCGAGCGAACTTACGGGTTGTGTAGCGAACTTGTGATTTTCTGATCTAGGGTTTTTGATTTGAACTTTTTGTGTTTGTTTCTGAATTGGTTTTGGATTGCGCGTCTTTCTAAGGTACTTTCGAAGACTTTTATCCGTTAAATCGTCGGAAATTTGTACTTTTTACCCTATGTTCGTCAGTTTTTAAATTTTTTACGTTTTCTGAGACAACCTATATTTTCTGGATTAAATCTTGAAATTGATGCTTAAACTTGTGTCGTGGTTGTTAATCGATGTTGTTGTTATGTTTGAATTGAGTTTTTATTGATGATTTAGACATGTTTGAGATTCTACTATAGAAGTTGTATCGACAAACTGGTTCAGGCAAACTTGTTCAAGCGAACTTGTTTAGGCGAACTTATTATGTTCGCCTCTTGCAACACTAAGCGAACTTATTAAGTTCGCTGTCACACCCCGACCGATGGCGGAATCATCGAGGCGGACAATGGAATGATTGTTCAAAAGCACATGATAGCTAAAAGGTTGCATAATTCATTAATTAAATTTAAAGAGAACAAGATCCAAATACGATACATTCCAAATAACCTAGTCTAGTTCAAAACACTGATTTATTTAACTAGGTCCATAGTTCTTAAGTGGAGAAATCTTCGGCAAGTAGTCACATATCCAAACCTGAAACATTATTTAAATCAAGTGTCAACTAAAAAGTTGGTGAGTACATAGGTTTAGTAATTCCGGTAAATAGTAGCTGTAAATCGTTTTGCAGCTCATTGTTTATCTTGTTAAACATAGTATATATGATGTATCATTTATTTATTCACAATTCAAACCGAGTTTGACGCGCTTGAACAGAGCACAACAGCTAAGTCCGGTATGTTTGAATATAGTTACCCACTATATCCGATATGTTTGAATATAACACGCGGTTATATCCGAGTATGCAGTAATAAACACCCTAACCGGGTGGGCTGGTCAGGCACAATAGATCTATCAATATTACCGTTGGTTGTCTTGTGTTTAAATGTATGTACATCCAAAGAATAAGCATATAGTCTCATGTATAACACGTACAAACAATGTGAGTAGCATGTATAATGTTTCACCCCAAAACGTATAAAAATGTAAAATAGGGCTATGTAAGTCACCTTGCAAGCGGGTATTTTTCCACGCATGTAGGTGATAAAGATGTTGAAGTCTAAGCACGTTGAAACCCTATGTAGATAAATGGGTATTATTGTATGTTTACATGTGCGTATTAGTATTTAATTGTGTATAGGTTTATAATAACATTTCTTAGTGTTATTTGCATAAAAGTTGGTCCAGATTTACTTGAAATTACTGATTTGATCGAAACTGTTTATAGTTGTGACAGGTATCGAAACTGTGTTTAATCGAAACTACTAGTTTCGATTGACCATTTACAAGTTACACAGAACTGTCGAAACTACTATCTATCGAAACTACTAGTTTCGATTGATCATTTATAAGTGATACACAGGCTGTCGAAACTACCATCTATTGAAACTACTAGTTTTGATTGACCATTTACTCAATCGAAACTAAGTAGTTTCGATGGCCCAGACTTTAGAAAATAAAACAGTAATTTTTCAGAACAATGGTTTGTCCGGTAATCGATGTTTTGGAGTCGTGACTTCGATTGGTTCAGCTTACCTTATGATAACAGAAGGTAAAGAAACGAAGTTGAGAATTCTTACGTGGTCGCAAAGGGACTGGACGGCAGAGTCTTAAATCCGAGAATGTCCAGAATGAGAACCGAGCTTCTGGATGGGATTAGCCTCTACAACCTTGGTCACAGCTTCACACAGAGATGGCGATTGTAATGGTGCCTTCAATTTGCAGTGAGATTGGGTGGAAGAGGGGTAGCGAGCTCGTGCAGGTCCGTCTATAGCTATTTATAGCCGAGTTCGTTTCTTATGACAAAGCGTGCAATTGGGCATGTCCCGACACTCGTCTGGACGAGACGAAGCTAACGAGCTATTAAATACGCGTGGGGGTTGACTGTTGGGCTCGAATTCGAGGCGTGGGTTCTCGGCCACCAACAAGATCAGGCGATTTGTATGTTGGGGAGACCAATTGGTCGGGGCCTTTTGTTCGCATGGAGAAGACAGGGACGTCTGTAGCGGCTGTCGAGGTGCAGGGAACAGCCCTGTCGGGGTGTTCGCCGGAAACTATCTCGGACCGCCGGACAATGTAGGGGATAACCGGATTTGCGAAAAGGGTTTTGGCAGATTTAGTCCCTGAAGTTTGGCTTTGATTTAATTTAGTCCCTGAGATAATTACGGATGGGTCCTTATAGTTTGGTTTGTCCATGTTTAGTCTCTTAACCGGTTTTTAACTTAAAACCTTCTAGTTTAAAAAGTTTCAAAACAACCCCTTAACTTTTATAAAAATAATTAGTTTAATTTCTTTTAAATTTTTAAATATATTTTATAAACTTATATTATTATTATTGTTATAAATAATTTTTATAAAAGTTAGTTATCTTATTTAAATAGGTTATTTTATTAAATATGAAACTTTTAGAGTTAGATTTTTATATAAAATTTTATATAAGTTTAAAACATATTTATTTTTAATTATTTTAAATCCAATAAATAAAAATAAATATATATTTTGTACAAAATTAAATAAAACACTTGCATTTCATTTAGTTGAAAACGATTACATGATATATATTACAAATGGGTGAATAAAAATCCGGAATGTCACATTCGCCTAAGGGCTCAGTAGTGTTTGGACTTGTGATATTTTTTTGGTTGAAATTTTTTTTAATTTTTTTGTTTTGTTGTTTTGTTTGTTTGTTAAATGACTAATGTGTGTTTTTTTGTCCAATACATTTACAGATGGCTCGTCGTGTTGAGTACAAACATAATCAAGTGGCGTTATTAGATCCGAATATGTCTGAAGCTGTTAATTTTCAAGGAATTATCAACTTTCTAAATCGTTCACGTTTGCATGTGGCCTTATCTGCTAATCCGTACATCAGTTTACCATATATTCAACAATTCCGGGATACCGTACATCAAGATACAGATGGGAGGTGCTGTTGATGATCCTATGTCTTATCCTGGAACACTGATTATGGGGTGTTTTCAGAGGATGGGTTACAGAGGCAGACCCAATGATACTCATGTAAGAAAAGGAGGCTTAGTTGGAGAATGGAGGTATTTTATGCATGCCATCATACAATGTTTGTCTCTAAGAAAGGCTGGTACTGATGGTTTGAAGAGTGCATTACAAGCTGCAATGGTTGCTTTGACACTGAACAAACGGTTTAACTTTGCTTTGTATATATATCGTGAGTTGGTCATGCAAATCAATCCTCTAGAAGGTCAAGGATTTCTTATGTATCCTAGGTTCGTGCAAATGATTCTCAACCATTTAATTCCAGATTTACCTCAGCATCCTATCCGTTTGACCTTGACTCCTATGTCAAAAAGAATCTTTACTGACTTACTAAGATTAAACAACAAAATGCTGCTTTAATTCCTGTTCCAACTCCTTTGTTTGGTCACTTAATCAATCCTGATTATGTTGAGCCACCTAATGATCATTGGTTTCATCCTGAAAAGTTAGTACAAGGACAAGTCCAGAATCAAGTTCTAATTCAAAAACCAATTCAAGCTCAAGTACAACAAGTTCCTATTCAAGTACAACAAGTTACAGTTTAACAACAAGTTCAAGCTCAGGTACAACAACAACAACAGGTTCCTATTCCTCAAGCACAGGTTCACATTCCTGTTAATGAACCAGTTCAAGATGAGATTGCTTAAGATAATGAACAAGATTTGTGTATGAATATGGATGATTTTGATCATGAAGTTGTGAACTCACCTATTCATGAAGTTGAAAGAAATGTTGTAGATACAGGTTTCGGTGATACTATCTTACCTGATTCTGAAGCTACTGATTCTGATTCGTCTAGAGATTTTAGCTCAGATCATTATGCAAGGTTGGCTACGTTACCATTGGCAAATGCGGGGAAACACATTAAATCTAAAGCCAGAAAGCCGAGGCGTAAGTCTGTTCGGAATCCTCCTTCTGGATCAGTACTTGGCAAGAGAACTTTAATTGATGAGAGTTCTGACTAGGATAGTGATGTTATTCCCGTTCCTAAAGCTCAGAAGCTTATGTCTGCTTCTATTGCTGCTGCTCATTCATCTCAAGGTGTTGAGGATGCTACTTTTGTTGCTTCCTTATTGATTACACCTCCTACTTCTAAACATCCATCTCCGGTGCTTTCTCAACATGTTCCTCACAAATATGAAGCTGGTCCTTCAAAGCCGTCTGATTCTGAAAGGATTGCGTTCCTTGAATCACAGGTGCTAGCTTTGCAGACTCAAGTAGATACTCTTGTGTCCACTAATACTCAGAGACAGTTGGTCCTTCAAGCTCAAGCTACACAGATTGCTGACACGCAGTTATTGGTGCCCAAACTTGTTGAGCGTCTTGACGCTCAGGGGGAGTTAAGGATACATGATACTTGTCATGCTGAATCAATTAAATGAAAAGATAATGATGACAATGATCCTAGTCGTAATGTTGAGGGTGATCGTCAATACGCTGACGTGAATCCAATATCAAGAGCTCAGGGGGAGTTGACATCACATACTATTGAAGGAGCCAAGAATGATTCTGGAGTAAATGAAGAAATATTATTATTGGAATTCTTTCAAGATTCTGAAGAAGAAGAAGCTGATAAGTTAGAGTGTATGGATGATATTGACGAATTATTTGATGATGTTGAAGAGGATGTGATGGATAATGAAGTTGAAGAAGGAGAGATTGTAGAAATTGAGATAGCAAAGAGTAAAGATAAAGTTACATATGAAGGCAGTGATGGTTTGAATGTACCATATAACTTCATCCAAGATGATGTTATTCCTGAATTTTCGTATGATGGAGTAACAGATTCTATGGACTATGTTGAAGATATCACTACACCTGATGATACTGCTAAATCAAGATAGATTCTGATGCTGATACTACTCATACTGTGTCTCCTAAGCCGACTGAAGAACCTGTGATGTATAGAAATACAGGAATGACTAGAGAACATTGGAGAGAAGTAGTTAACAGTTGGATGAAAGTACTACCAAAGTCACCTATACAACCTGATCAGAAAGAAAGATATGTGAATAAAGAGAGGTGTATTGGAAAGATCATAAGTTGGTTTTATGATGATGACACTAAGTTGTTTGCTCTTAAAAGATCTGATGGTGTTCAGTACTTAAAGCCGAGAATCAAGTATTTCAATACCTTGCCAAGGTGTGAAATGAATGGTCTAGCTACGAAACCATTGATTAATAGATCAAAGTGTGGATTAGCCGATGTGATTGCCAATTTTATAAAAAGAGAAGGTGGATCAGGGAAGTATGAAAGGTTAAAATCACAGAAGGGAAAAAGAGTGAAGATTGTAGATCAAAAGACTAAGAATGTGACTTGGAAGTATAAGTTCAAGCCAGTACGTGCTGTACAGAAGATACCATTGAAGAAAATTCCATAAGATTTTTTGGGGAATATGAAATGGTGGTATGTAGATATGAATACTGGTGAAGCTAGGATTGATGATAAAGATAATAAGGTCATTCTTAGTTTCTATGATGCAATGAATCTTATTAACTTCTCAAAGAAAGATCAGAGGACGTTAAGAAAGAATGAGATTATGTTCACTGATGAATGGAGAGAACAAGGATTGTAGTATAAAAGAGTGTTGGAGATATGTCAGAGATATGGAGTGCATGCAGGAAGCAGATTACCAGATAACTGAAAGAGCTCGTCATAAAGACTGAAGACAGGAGATCTAGCTATTATCAAGGGGGAGTCTGTTAGGACATAGATTGTATGACAAAAGCTTTGTAATAGTTTAGGTCTTACTGTCTTTATGTTTTTATGTAATTGTTTAGTTTTTGTCTAAATATTAGAACAAATTCTGCTAGAGGCGAACTTGATAAGTTCGTCTAGTCTATTATAAGCATCTTTGAAGCGAACTTGTTAAGATCGCCTATAGCAGGTTTGTGTCTATAAATAGGAGTTTACAGATTCTTTTCAGTAGTGTAGAACACGAGAGCAGAGAGATTTGAATGAATAAGTATTCTATAAACTCTGTTTGGTGATATAAAAGAGAAAGTTTATTTACCTGTTGTTTCTATTGTCAATTGATATACATACGTTAACACGAAGGATTTCGCACTCCGTGTTATCGAGACGTCTTGTCACGAGATCGATCTGAGATGAGTCATGTGTACCTACAAATCAGGGGACTTTAAGCACTAAATTGTTCCCTCATGTATATATACGGTCTGACCATTGTTTATTCATTTACATATGAAAATAATTACAAGTATGTTTCCTCCCCAAAACATTTCAAAAACATAAAAAAAGGGGGATAGTGCAACTGACCTCTACAGTAGTATTATGCTAGCAAATATTTGTATGAAAGTAGGCCTCGCCTATCCGTATCCTAAATACACAAGGATACCTTATATGTTAATACTACCCGTCTTAAACGCAATTTGTTCACCCGACTTAACTATTCCCGTTAAGTACGTCTTTGTTTATTAAAACAGTGTTTCATGTGACGACTCGTTGGTGATTTTTATTCTAGTCTAGACGCTTACTTATTTTCCAAGAAAATGTTATATTTTCATATCGGTGATTTGCGATGTGTACCAAAAATAAATATTATTTTTGCAATAACTTATAACACATTCATAGTATGGTCATGTATAAACATATAATTATTTCTTACCAATCATTATATAAAATCACAAATACCATTCAAGTATGTTCTATTCATGTCAATTTTCCTACATGCATATAAGCCACGTTAACACGTACACATGCAAATATTTATTCCGAACGACATTTATTAATTTGATTACGTTCGTCACGCAGTTATTTATACTAATATATGCGGACAAGTATATTCAACAATTCAACATATGCTTATATGTGTTTCACAATAATATGTTATCATTTATTTGTTTAACGGAACGTGTTTAAATTTCAAGCACATATTTATTTATTTATTTATTTATCTTTCGACCTCATGTACTCGTGTCAACGTTCCATGTTATCAACCATACACATGTTATACACACATGTATATATATATATATATATATATATATATATATATATATATATGTTTCGGTTTCTAAACATTCACTTAATCATTTTCCATTCAACAACTATAATCAAGCATATTTATGCACATTTTTTATCTCTTTATATGAACACATAATCTCATACTTAACAATCTACCAAGTTACTAAATTTTAAACACTCACATTCATTTACATACAAATCACGATTTTTACATATATATTTGTATACATGCTTCATTTTTTATTACATATTACCCACACTTTTAGATTATAAAACACACTTTTACCACTTATCATCAAACAATCAAAACAACAAGTTATGCATATAAAGTTACTAATTTCGGCCCTTATATATCTATACGAAACCTTAATTTTTGAAACTTAATAAAGTTAAATTATATAAAAACTCTTTAATCCTTTAAATTCTTTATTTTCATCGGTGAACAACGAGTTTTAAACTAAAAATAAAGACAAAAGTAAAGTATAGTGTTGGTTTCATACCGCTAGACAAGCTAGGTGAAAAACAACGGTTAGAAGGTAACAATGGTTTGATTAGCTAGCAAAAACGATCCTTAAACCTTCAAGACTCCCTCGAACCTCCAAGCCTCAAGTTAAACTCTCTAAAATTGTGTTCTTGGATTTAAAATATGCAAAGTGTGTTTGTGAGTGCATATGTTGACTTTTTATAGGTGAAAGAAAAGGGTTAGAGTGTTTATTACACTAACATCATCACATGGTAAGGTGTGAATGATGGATTTGATATTAGCTTTGTTCTTACTTGATTGGAGATGGAACCATATAATAACAAGTATGGGCAGTAAATGTAGAAGTCAAGTGGGTGGTCCCCTTCTAGATCTTGGCCGAGATGGGTAGTATGGGGGGGGGGGGTTTGGGACTTGTTTCAAATATTAGATAAGATCTAAGTATTAGTTAGGTAGTGCTTAGGTAGAGTATATCCGGTAAGTGATCCCGTGATTTAATGCCCCATGTAGAACTTTTAACGATCAATTAACTTTATATATTTTCATGTTGTTTGACTAGTCTCAATAGTTCACTAGTTAAACCCTACATTGTTATTATTTTAACTATAATATACATGTACACATAAAAATAACTTAAGACTATGTAATACACATTTTTATGTTACTTTTAGAGTTTAGTCACTAATATTTATGAACGATTTCAACTCTTTTTCACACACAAACACACTCTCCAACACACACTCTCTCTGGTGTTCCGATCCCAAGCCCAGGTTCGCGTACGAGATTTCGGATTCTAACATTTCGCCTCCAAATTCGTCGTAGAAAGTTTTAAGGTAAGGTTCCGACCTCCCATTAAGCTTTGATTATGAACCATTAAGCTAGGATTATATGATTAAGAAATGTTATGATTATCTAGGAACTCTGCCCGAGGTGTTTGTCACATTACTGATTAATAGGCTGAATTACTATCAAGGTGAGTTCTTAAACTGTGATGCATGAACCCTTTCATGACCTTGTCTGGCATGATTGATTTATCAAACGTTTTGAGTATCTTGGAACTATTGTACTGATTGTTTATATATACCGTATTCTAAGCGCTTATTGTATTTCACTTGCCCGTGGAACGGCGTATTGGATAGGACCCGTGGAACGGTCTTTGGTTATATATATACTGATGATTGTTCAAAGTTATCTCTGAATTTGGGGTTGGAACCCCATGGATGTGTTCAAGATACTTTGGCGGGTCAATTTGTGTTGACCCATGTTTTATCAACTGTTTTTGACCGCATCACATGTAGCCATTAGACAGGACATTCCAGGACTAGAATGAACTGATGCCGAAGGAAATGATGGGCATGCCAGGAACTATAATTCCCGATTGATATGTTCCTTGTTAGGAACAGATGATGTAAATTTTTTTAAACATGATGTAAACAATATTTTTATGTTTTATTAAAGATTATGACTTAGTCTTCCGCTGTGTGTTTTTGATATCAACGTCACAGTAACTAGAAGGCGACCTTCTAACTAGTATGTAGTTATCTGACAAACGGAATGTTCTCTTTAGGAAATAGCGGTGTATAAATCTCTCCTAGACCCGTCGCTCTTACATGGGAGCATATATGTTGGAGGTACTACTCTAGTTAAATAATTGTCCTGTGTTACGGGTGTGACAAGTTGGTATCAGAGCCTCAGTTTAAGAGATTTAGATACTACAGGAATAATATCTAGACTTAAACTAGGAATATGAGATTAGTCTGGAATGCCCCAGGATAAGTTAGGTGTATACGTTCAGTATGACCTATATCACGAAATACCGAGAAATCAGATAATTAAATGCATTTTTGTCCAAGTGTTATTAATTTCTGAATTTCTGGATTATGACCGGTTATACAAATTCTGATTTTATACATCTGTATGTAGGTATAAGATGGCAGGACGTGGTAGAGGACAAGGAAGAGGTAGGGGTAGGATGCCCAATACTAGGTCCCATACTCGCGATACAAATACAAGCACTAGTTTGAACGAAAACGTGAATACAAATACGGAACCCGAACAACCTGTGGAAGAAGTCATTATGACTGAAGCGCAGTTCCAGGGAGCGGTGGCATCTGAGGTCACCCAAGTACATCAAACAACTTTACCTGGAATCCTTGATGATGCCCTTAGAAGGAGAGAGAATCATAACAGTCTGGGAAACCAAAATGAAGGAACTAGTGGTGGTGTTCCTCGAACAGAAGATATCCTTCATACCACTCCACTAGTAAACAATATAGGCACAACTCGAACCCATTAAACGGTTGGAATGACAAACCAGAGCACTGGAATACACGATCAGGGATGTAACTATAAGAATTTTAGCGACTGTCATCCCAAACCCTTCAATGGAAAGAAAGATGCCAATGCAGCCTTGCAATGGATCACTTCTATGGATGTTGTTATAAAGATGAGTGAGGGTAGAGCAGACCAAGCTGTGAAGTTTGATGCACATTCTTTCAAAGAAGAAGCTCTTAGCTGGTGGGAATCAGTCAAGCAGACACAAGGTGAAGCTGTGATGGATAGGATGACTTGGGATGATCTCAAATCTTTGACATTGAAATGATATTGTCTACAAAATTCTATGGACAAGACTGAAGCTGAATTTATGCGGTTCGAAGCTGGAACCATGACTAATTACGAAGAGTCAAATGTTATATTCAAGGTTTACCTCCTAAGGTCCGTACCTTAGTAAAGTCCATCGCACCCGAAACAATTGATCTGGCTGTTGAGAAAAGTGTGGTGATGTTTGATGAGGTGGCATCCCAAAACCCACCAAAGACTTATCACAAAAGAAAACCGGTGGAGGTTGTTTATAAAATCAAACCAGTGAACTGTAAGTTCCCAAGGATAGGAGGATTCAATTCCAACCCTGATAGAGCCAATCAGGGAAAGAAATGCCAGACTTGTCAGAAATTTGGCCATTTTGCAACCCAATGCCCAAATGTTAAATGCTTTAACTGCGGAGAGATAGGACATTATAAGACTTCCTACCATAAACCACCTAAGCAAATGTCAGGTGGTCAGAAAAAGGGTACCGGACGAATATTCGTCTTAGGAAGTGGAGATGAGCCAAAAGATAAAGCTAAGGAAGCAGCATGTACATTGTAGGTCCCTCGGGTGTGGCGGATCGTCACATGCAAGTGGGTCTACTAGACGGACCGGGTGCGGAATACCTGTGACTAGGCGGAGAGTCAAACTAAACAAAGTAAACTGACAAGAGAAAACACTATAAACGTTCTTTGTATTATAAACACTTGAAGGTTACAGCGAGAAGCACTGAGATTACAATTTGCGTATTTGCTAATATGCCTGCGTACTTAACTTCTGTCAACCTATCCTGTTTATACAAGACCTGATGCCTGCGCACTTAGCAAGTGCGCAGAGCAAAATGCTCTTGCGTACTTAGCCAGTACGCAAAGTTACTCTTGCGTACTTGCCAAGTACGCAGGAGCTTTCTCCTACGCACTAACAAGTGCGCAAAACACGTAGAGAAAATTGCAACATTCAATATGTAAAAGTAAATACAACTCGATAAACTAATACATAAAGACTCTTACTTACAAAGACAATTACAAACAAGAAAATACAAACTAAGACTCTATCCAGAGTGTTTGTCACAGGAAAGTGCTTCAACAAACTCCCCCTTGACAACAGCTCTGGATAATCTACAGTCTTTAGTCTTCACATCTTCAGTCTTCACAGCACTTGATCTTTAGCTTCCATCTTCTTCTTGTATTCAAGGCAGAACTTAATCACCTTGTCATATTTAGAAGCAAGGAGCTTTGTCCATTCATCAGTGTAGACACAATACCTGTCTGCTAGTGCCTCCAGATCTTTCACAGAAAAGTTGATGAAGCAGACTTCATCAAAGATTCTGATAAGTTCCTTAGGCACTATGTTCCCACTCTCAGAACGTACCTTTCCCATGATCACAGCCTCGCTCGTCTTTAGATCTACGTACCAGTACCACATGTCTCCAAGAATATCCTGAGATAACTTGCTCAGGGGGATCTTAGTTTCACATCGCACTGACTTGTATACCAATTTCTTTAAGTGCTTCTTAGTCACAGGATGTATAACGTGCTTATCCTTGACTCTCTTGGGCACTTGAGGCTTGAACAACTCGAATTTCCCAGATCTTGCTTCTCACTGCAGAACCACCCACAAACCCATCGCCACTGCGTGATTGGAATGACCCAGCAGCTCTCGGTTTGCTAGGTTCACATGGTTGTATTTGGGTAAGGAGCTGAACGCTTCACTGGTGGGTTTCAAGTATTGAACCCCGCCAGATCTTTTGATAGTGAACAGCTGCTCTTCCTCCTCGAACCTTACAGCCAATATCATCCCTGTTGCTCCGTGTTTGTCTATTATAGACGTCTTTTGCCACACAGGAGCTGGACCCTTTGATGAAGTAGAAGGCATATCTATTTCTTTCGGTGCCTCTGGGTCCATAGGTGCAGGGTCAACTGGGGAGGCTTCAGTCGAGGCCTCCACATTACCAGCATGCTCGACTGAACCTGTGTTGAGCAGAGCTTCGAAGGATGGAAATTCAAAGATCTCACCATCCTCTAACTCGTACTCTCCTTCCCCGTCACCCTTGGGAATTTCAATCACAACATCTTCATCATCATCCCAATCGTCACAAGAGTCGATCTCTCCTTCTTCTAGATTAAAGAGAGCATCGATTTGTGCTTCTTTGGAATAGTCAGGCTCTAGATATAGGATCTCATCATCAGATAAGTCCTTAAGCACTTTAGCCACTGACTTTCCTTTATCACCACCACCACCAATAGAGGTATCACCACCCTCTTGATGAGTAGACTCCCCCTGAGCCATTGGAACAGCAAAGATGGGCACGACTGCTAAAGCTTGGTGCTCACCTCCACTAAGATCGGCTTCGGGATCCTTGTCTTTATCATCATCCTTTGTCAAGTCGACATGATGACAAGCCTCATCACCCGTAGTCCTCTTTTCTTTCTCTTTCTCCTTCTCTGACTCTTTCTCCTTCTCTTTCTCCCCTGAGCATCAAGCTTCTTGGTCAGATCAGCAATCAGTTTGACCATCAGCTCATTCTCCTTCCTTTGAGTATCAAACCTCAGCTCCAAGGACGTCCTGTGACCCAGAATCATTTCATTTGTCTTGATAAGGAGCTCGTTATGGGTCATGACGTTCTTTAGTCTTTCATCAGTCCCCGTTCTCTGGTTACGAAGGATTCTAACTTCGTCTACCAAAGAATTGATATGTGCTTGTTGAGCGTCAGACTCCTCCTTTGATTTCCGAATAGTCTCCAGCAATCCAACAACTTGGGTTTCCAGAACATCTATCCTTGCATCATTCGGATCAGGATGTCTGGATGACGACGCCTCGACATTGTGAATAGGGGAGGAGAATATGGTATCGAAGTCAAACCCTTGTGTGAAATCTCCATAATTGAAGGGTTGACTTAGGGGCTCCATGGTGGTGGTTGGGATTGAGGATGTGACGAGGGTTGTAGGGGTTATGGCAGGGGTGATGGTGACTGACTCCGTGAGAATTGGAGTAGTCACCGCCACCTGAGCAGTTGTGGTAGGGAGGGTCACTATCACCGGAATCACCTCTGTGATTGTAGTGACGGCCACTTCACGTTGCACCTGTGGCCTCCTCCTCCTATGGTACAGTTGCTATGAAGGTGGGGTGGAGGTTGAATCAGGACTAGCAATTGAAACTTGTACTTGCTACTGAGCCTCCACCTCACTGGGGATAGAAGGCAGTTGCCTATCGCCCCTGTTTCGTTGTCTTTGTATAGCAGCGTCAGAGTCAGAGTCTGGCTCGTATTCGCTGCTAGAAGACTGTCGCTTTCTCTTGGAGGATGACTCAGGTAGGGTTACCTTAGCCGTTCTCCTTGGGTGTACCTGCGACGGTGCATCATCGGAATCAGAAGAATCTGACTCAGTCCCTTCCTAGTCGGATCCCTCAGCACCATCATTTCCTCCTTCGTCGTCTCCATCATCAGACGATCCATCATCACTCTCCATTTCCTCCTGTTGTTGTTGCTGTTGTTCGTCGGAGTGTTCACTCAATTCAGGCTTCGAGTCGTGACTATACCATCTCTAGTCACCAGGGGCCACATATGCTTCATTTATGAGGTGGCCAAAGAGTTCTGTATGCACAGGGGTAGGATCTACTCTGCCTGGCTTTAGGAGTTGTGCGAATACTCTTTTGTCCACCCTCTTTACTTGCAGTCTCTCCCCTATAGCAGGTAGGTCTGGCAGCGCGTCATTAATCAATAGTTGCACAAACCTAGGGTATAATAAGAACCTAAACCTCTCCGCTGTGTTGATCTGGTCATTGATGGCTTTGAAAATGTAGCGGGAGAAGTTGTAGCCCTTATTGAGAGAAAGTCCGACCATGGCTGCTGCAAGGTCATGACCCATGGCATCTTTTCCAGCTTTCCTTGATGAGATGCACATGATCATGATGTGGGCGAAGTATCTCCATTGGTCTAACACCTACATCTTCTTGTACGAAGCATACTCCCTCGCACCGACATAGCCCATTCTTTGTCTCCAACAGCCGTCCACAAAGTAGTCTGGATAGGCTGTCGGGTCGGTCGAGAGATCTCTGAATTGAAGGACCCTTCTAATGGTATCCTCAAAGAAAGAAATAGCATGACCAGCAACGGTAGCCCTTATAACATTGGGGGTTACCGTGCAATCGTGCTCCGCAGTCTCCCAAAACTGCTCGAGATAGGGTCTTGACACGATCGGGTCAGCCGAAATGGCGTAGCTGCTTCTTGAACGGTTAAATAAATCAACTATGTCTCTGTACTGCAATGCTGCACCCTTCCATTCAGGTTCAGTGTTAGCTAACAGGTTGAATTCGTTAGTAAACGCCCGAGCCATGATCTGCAAAAACACATAGAAAACATAATCAGAACAACACGTATCATTGGAAATGGATAAACATGACTCAGTATAGCAGTTACTTTTTGAATTGAATTTCAGACTTACGAATTTTTGCCAAGTGTTGGTCCTGCGTACTTAGCAAGTACGCATGATTTTTCTCTTGCGTACTTAACAAGTACGTATGAAGTGCTTCTTGCGTACTTGTTAAGTGCGTAGGAAACGCACTTGGTGAAAAAATTCAGAAGTTTGAAATTCAATTAACGTTAAAAAATCGGTGTGTATTGGGTCACCACTAGGTCGGAATCAATAACAACACCAAATACCTGCTAAACTTGACCGATTTTGACCTAACAGTCGAACAAACCCAGTGATGATTCAAATTCAACTACAGGGACAAAATTAAAGACTAAAAAGGACGATTAAGGGTCGATTAAGATATCTAATCATGTTTTAATGATAAGAGGTTACCAAAACAACCCAAAATTTCCCAAATATCACGGAATAAACCTAGATTTTTCTAAGTCATTAATCGGTCAAAAGTCATGATTGTGTGGATGGAATGAGCCTAGATTCTCACCAAATCGATGTTATGAGATGATGAAACTTGTAATGGGACGAAAAGACGATTTAGGAACACACGAATTTTTGAGTAATTTTGCAGAGGGAAACGAATCAGTTTGAATGCGATGAAAAACTCAGAAAATTTCTAAGTCCCATATTTATACCCAACACCGAAAGGCCGTGCATACTTAGCAAGTGCGCACGTTTTAACTCGTGCGTACTTACAAGTGCGCAAGACTTAACTCTTGTAGAAACAAAGACTGATGGCTACAAAATTCTCTAAGTACAAATGCTGCTGATCTCAGAGTTTGCTGCTGACCAACAAACTGCTGCGGACAAGCTTATCTGCTGCGGATACTTGTTCTCCTACTGAAGAACAAATCTGCTGCGGATAGACTTATCTGCTGAAGACCAAAGTTGCTGCGGATAGGCTTCTCAGCAGCATCAACACTTGATGCTGCTGTCAGGCAAATCATCAGCAACTTTGGATGGTACTGATCCTCATCTTTGCTGTTGACAGCCGTGTGCCCTGAAGACAAATCGTTGCAGATGCAAAAGCCACTGACACACTCAAAGCAGAAGGAACCACAATGGCACAAGCAATTATGGACAACAATGCTCTTCTCCAAGCATGCAAGTAATAATGCACAAAGAAGATGCTTCCATAAAGTTAACTAGTTTTAGACTAAACGTGTAATAGTTAGCTATATACAACAGATCAACGATCTGTGTTAGATCTGATCCTCAGAATCAAGGGGCTGTCTTGATTCTAAGTGAGTATAAATACTGTGTAAACACTTCATTGTAAGTGTGCTTTCTGATTGAGTTTCATTTGTAATCGTTTATTTGCAAAAGCTTAATACAACAGTGTTCTTAAAAGTATTATTTCTGTTTACTCGATTATACTTGTGTAGTTGTTATTGTTTCCGCCAATTTCAACTAAGAACAGAACCATCTTGTACTTTCACGATCCTAGAAGTGGTATCAGAGATTTGGCTCATATTAAACAAACTCACACTTGTTTAATCACTTCTGGTTCTATTATAAACTCTCTCTTTCATCAAGTCACCAAAAACAAAGATGGCACAGAGAAATGGATTTGAAGACATCGGCAGTATCAACCGACCACCAAGATTGGTATCTGGGGAAGAGTACGACATGTGGAAGAATCGCATGGAAAGCTTTTTCAGTTATCAGGAGTACGGAATGTGGAAATCCATCAGGGATGGACCCTACACTCCCATGGTGGCCTCTGCTGACTCTGGAGAACCACCAGTTCTAACGGAGCCCTCCAAGTACTCAGAAGAGGATATAAAGAAGATGGAGGTGGACTTCAAGGCACTAGGAGCTATCCAAATGTGCCTTCCAAATGAAGTTTTTCATAACTTCAGAAGTTACAAAACTGCTAAAGAGCTCTGGGAGGCTCTTGAGAAGATGTTTGCTGGCTCTTAGGAAGTCAAAGAAAACAGAAGAGACATCTTGAAGCAGCAGTATGAAAACTTCGTCTCGAAGGAAGGTGAGTCTCTAACTGTTTTATAAAACAGATTTACCTATCTTGTAGGTGAGCTGCAGTGCTCAAAGGTGAAGCTAGAGAATGAAGATATTCCCAAAAACTTCATCAGGTCTCTACCAAGCTGCTGGACACTTTACACAGTGTCAATCAGAAGAACTGAGAATCTGAAGACTCTCCAGATGACTGAGCTCTTTGGAATGCTAAAAACCTATGAGCTAGAGATGATTCAGGCAAAAGAAAGAAGCTCAAGCTACCAAACAGCCTCAACATCCACCACCACCTCCTCTGCCCTCCATTCTGAGCACTCAAGTCCTAGTCCAAGCAACTATTATCCTTCCATCATCACTCATCCACAAACTCCAACCTCTCAAACAAACACATCTCCATTCCTCCTAGAAGCCCCTCCTCAAATCTAAACCTCTGATGCTTTTGTTTCTGAAAAATCAAGCAACATGTCCTTTATCAAGGAGGATCTGGAATGCTTCCATCCAGATGACCTAGAAGAAATTGACATACATCACTCGTATGCCATGTTATCTATAAGAGCAAAAAGGTTCTACTCTAGAACTGGAAGACCCATTCAAAGTAATAACTCCAACATCAGAGTTGGCTTGGATAAAAGCAAACTAAGATGTTACAATTGTAACCAACTGGGTCATTTTGCTAGAGAATGCAAGGCACCTAGGGCAAACCCAGCAGCTCACCAAGCCCAACCAAGAAAACAACAGCAACAAGCTACTCCTCCAGCTCAAACTACAGCTTGTGCAGCTGTTGGAACATCTGACTTTGACTGGAGCTTCCAGTATGAAGATCTGCCTGCTAACAACCAAGCTCTTATGGCAGACACAACTGAGATACCGCCTCAGGTATATGAACATCTATGTTCCCAAGCATGTGTTGATAAGGTTTTAGGCTACAGAAAGCATAATCAAAACCTCATAGATCAAAATGAAGAGTTTCAAGAAATGAAATCTGAATTCAAAAAGGTCGAAAACAGTTACAAGGAAAAAATTAACTGCCTAAAGAAAGAGATTTCATTATTAAGACATGAACAAACCAATCTTGAAACTCAGATTGATGATCTACAGGCCAAATTAAAAGTTACCAGAGCAGAATTGGCATAACAAAAAAGTTCATGTTGACAAATATGAATTTGCATCCAAAAAGCTGCAAAGACTTTTGGATGCTCAAATTCATGAAAAGGTAAAAACTGGTCTGGGGTATCATGCTGAACAATATCAAGTCGTTGCACCTCCTGCTGACTACGTTACCATCCATGAACCAAGCTTCAATCTCTCAAATCTTGAAAAGACCAACTGAGATGTTAATCCTTCAAGACATGAACCACTGGTGCAAGAATACACTACCTCGTTAGAATCTGAGTCAACTTGCTCAAAGTCCAATAAAACTGAGGAGGTCTCATCACCAGTATAAGTACCAGAACCGCCTGTTCTTGAAGTCATTCAAACAAGTACTCCTGTTCCTTTACCAGCTGCTTCGGTTCCTATGCCTTTCAACCAAATCAAAATTAGTTATCCTTCAGAAGGAAGAAAGCTAAATGTTGAAAAGGAGCAGTCTTCAACCTCAAAGCCTCATGCGCCTGGAGAAAGAGTTCCACATGTCAAAAGACATTGGAAGAAGCCACCTTTGAGCAAAACAAAGCTCAACCATGGAACTTTAAAGACCTATTCAAAAGAAAGGACTATGTTTACCTTTCAAGGGACAAACTAGCCAAATCATGCTTTGTCTGTGGAAAATACAACCACACTGCCAGCACCTGTTTCTACTACCTTCAGCAGCAAAGAAACCTCAAGCAACATGCTTTTGAGAAGACAAAGAAGAACAAACAGGTAAGAAGGTTTGAAGCTAAGACAACTCAATTCAGAAACTCTCTTTCTCCACCAAGGGAGCAGTTGTCAAAACCTCAACAATCTTGCATCATCTGTGGTGAATCAGACCACTTTGCTGCAAATTGTAAGTTTAATCCTTTCAATCAGATATTTCTTCCAACCCCAATTATACAAAAGCCTATTAGTAAGGTGAAGAAGGATAGGCATACATCTGTTCTTAAACCATCAGCAGCCAACAAAACTGCTGCTGATCGAGTGAAGCCCAAGCAACCAAAAGGAAAGCCTTCAGCAGCAACAAAGTCTGCAGCTGCTCAAGTAAAACCATCAGCAGCAACAAAATCTGCTGCTGATAAGCCAAAGTCCTCAGATGCAGCTTCTGCTGCTGAAAAGGCAAAGATAGCTGGAAAACCACCAACTCAACAATGGAAGGCAAAGAAACAACCAAGCATCATCATTGGTTCAGTTTAATGCATCTATCCATTGTTGTAAATGTGTCTGCCCTTTGTTGTAAATAAAAGTTATAAGTAAGCAGCATCCTCTTTGGCTACTGACAGGTCTGATCTTCAGCAGCAAAGAATTTGCCCCTGACTGCTTTAACTTATCAGCAGGAACAAGTTTCCCGCGGATAGCTTTAAGGCTGTCAGCAGCAACATCCTTGCTGCAGATCATTGCATCCATCAGCAGCAATTGAGTTTGCTGATGACAGACTTAACCTACCACAGTAACCAAGGTTGCAGCGGACATGCTTATTCATCTACAGCAACCAAGTTTGCTGCGGATGGGTAAATTTAAGTCCAAATGAACTTTTACCCACTGTAAAATTAACGTCAGTCTTTACCATGACTGCCTCGGTGTATTACAGCTGTAACAATAAAAAGTAAATAAGGTTGTACTGTACAAGTCTTTTTGCCTTTTCACTCCTCTGCCGTTTTTAAAACAAATCAAATTTCCTTACCACCTCTTCACCTTCCATTTCTCTCTAAACCAACATCACTTTCTCTCAAGACCCCACCAACCTTCAAACCTTCCCTCCAAATCATACAACAATGACAGACATCAATAACCCTGATGATAAGTTCTCCCCTTACCATAACCTTACAGCATACCTAACCAAGGGAAAGAAATAAGAAGCATTCAATGATATGATCGACTTCCTATGTCGATCAAATATCCAATTTGCCCTCATAACCAACCCTACCATATATATCCCTCATATGGAGGATTTCTAGAGTACTGCCATCTACTCTACCGAACAGGGGATTCCCCAAATCAAAGCCAAGGTAGACGGCAAGGATATCACTATCTCGGAAGCCACACTCAGAAAACATCTTAAGCTTCAAGATGAGGGAGCAGCCATCTCATACTCAAAGGACAAGTACATGAGGACCTTTGTATCCATTGGATACACTGGAAATCAGACCGAGTATACGATCGAGAAGTCGCTGATGGGCCCTCCATGGAAGTATCTTTGCCACACTCTTCTCCAATGCATATCCTAGAAGAGGAGTGGATGGCATCAGGTGAGCTCCGTACTTGCCTCCGCCTTCCACGGTATGGTCACTAACCAAGGCTTCAACTTTGCACACCTCATCTTTGAGGGCTTGAGATATAACCTTCAAGAGGGTGCAAAGCAACAATTTTTTATGTACCCAAGATTCTTCCAAGAAATTTTCAATCAAGAACTAAAAGAACTTTCAAAACCTGCAAGAATCTACATCATGTTGGGACATAAAACTAATATTTTTCAAAGCATGAGAACTGTTTCCAAAAAGTTCTAAGGGGTCAATGTTCCATTATTATCTACAATGCTGAACATACAGAGTACCTCGGGTGACAGTTCAGCAATCCCTGCTGATACTGATCCCACACCCTCCACCTCACATCCTGAACAACAGTCTGCTTCTACCATTCGAACCCCTGTGCATACTACTAAGGATGCACAGGCACAAAAATTACTTACACCTCCTTTGGATGTTATCGTTCAACCGGAACACATGGCCCCGGTTGCAACGACAAATACTAGGAAAAGGGGCAAGAGAACTTCTTCTTCTCTTGCCTCCAAGGCCCAAACCCAACCTAACAGCCCTCACTCAGAATCACAACATTTTGATGAGAATATCATAAGGGACAGCCACATTATTAGGGAGACTCCTTTGGATGTCTCTCTATTAGGATCAGGATCACTTTCCGGATCCATAGAACGGCCCCCTGAGCCTTTCCTTTCTCTTCTGAACTTAAGTGTTGAGGAACCTGATCAAGATGATGTACCTTCTCTAACTACCACTATCTCGGAGGTACTGATTGATCTTGCTTCCAACACACCCAACCCAAGTTCTTCTAACCTGAAGGTCAACTCTAAGAGTTATGAAAGAGTGGATGTGGAAGACGCTGTCACTACTGCTAGTCCATCAAATGACCAGGAGGACAGTGACAACGTTTCTAAGACCTCAACCATGGCAACTCACAGTGAGGATGCTTCCTTGGAAACTCTCCTCACTGAGAGGAATCCCAGGTGCCAAGAAACCATGGGTGATGGGGATGAAGAGGCTAGGCCTAAGGCCCCATCTGGATCCAAGGATTCCATAACTGTGGATGAGGACAGACTGAAACTTCATAACTTGGAATTGACGGCCAGGGTGGTTATGCTAGAGGCTGAAGTGTCCAAACTAAAACACCAAGTCTCTATGCATTAAGCCCATCAATGCCCAATTGTAGCTACTCCCTCTCTTGTATCAGTGGGCACCCAAACTGATGCTTATTTGTCCACTGATGCAATCAAAAAGGGGGAGATGGTCCCAATGGAGGAAGACTCAGACAGTCTTGATGAGTGGATATAAGAGCAGACTGTATTTCAAAGTTCCCTATACAAACCTGCTTTTGTTCAAATCCATGACTTGCTAGACTTAGTAGATGAAGAGGAAGATGTCACTGAGGATTGGAAGTTAGTTTTTCGAGCTGTTGATGAGGTGCTACAAGAAGAAACTTTGCATGAAGACACACCTCCATCATTCAGCCTTCTTCCTGAAGCTACAGCCATAATAAGTCATTCATCAACCCCCCAACTCTTTCCAACTTCAAAGAAGCTATAATTTGACTCCATTCTAGCTTGGGGATATGATGAAAGAGCTGAGAGATTCTAGATTGGATGGGAGTTTAGTGGAGTAGAAGAGCTAAACTGTAACTCTCTTAATGCCCTCCAAGTTTTCAATCTGTATCTGAAAAAATGTGTTAACACTTCATCAGATCTATCAGCAGAACTTGCAATCAGCAGGTTCTATGACTTAATGGAGGATAACATGCCCTGGTTTGAAAGACTACTAAAAGAAGCAAACAGGGTGGCTTATCCTGAATCTTCATCAGCAGTAGAACAAAGACTTGCTCCAAGAAGACTTGACATAATCAGGAGCAGTACTTTAACTGAAGAAGAAGTTATCTGCTGGAGAAGATTCCTGTACAACAGAATGGCCAGGGATGTAGAAGTGGAAGGATGGATAAGCACTGACTCCCATGACTTCACCTTCTTCCTAAGCAATGGATCTTCTCTAACAGTCAACATCAAGGAGATCTTGCTCCTACAGTCAGCCTTCCTGCACAAGGTCTTTAAGCTCAGATCACTCATCTTCAATGTCAACTCCTTAGAAAGTCAAGAAATAATCAAGATCATCAAGGCTTCTTTGTATAAGGAGGAATCTGGATCTGACTCAGACCTATCCTTTCTCTCTTCTCCAACAGTCAGACTGAACATAGAAGAAGAATCAAAAAGAAGAGAAGAGGAAAAGATGAAAGAGGCATGGAAAGAGGTGACAAGTATGGAGTGGGAAGAAGATGAAGTCAGTTCCCCTACCTTATCCATTCCCCAGATTGCCAATGAAGCTGAAGCCGAGATTCCAACAGTAGCACCATCATCTGCTGTTGTGATCTGTGAAGTCGAAGCAGAGGCATCCAACACAGATAAAGGAAAGGAAATTATGACCAAAGAAGACGAAGAGAGGTTGCAAAGAGAAAAGAAAGAGAAAGAAGAAAGAAGAAGAAGAAGAAGAAGAGAAGAAGAGGAGATGGCAGAAACTAAGAAAGCTCAAGATAGACTCACAGCCATTCTCCTCAGAGAACAACAGATCTAACTGTATGAAAAACAGTTGGGTGAAATGAAGGTAAAGATTCCTGCAGTTTATCAGATTGAAGAAGATGAAGCTCTTGCTCTTCAACTGCAGGAACAATTTGATAAAGAAGAAGAATAAATAGAAAAGAAGAAGGAAGATGCTAAGTTCAGAATAACTGATTCTGAACTAGCCAAAGAAATGAGAGATGAGTGGGTAAAGGCTCTAGTTTCTCAAGGTGAGGATGTAGACTACCTTGAGAAACTATCAAATAAAGAAATCTACAGAGCCTTCATGGGCCAGCAAGGTCAATTGGCAAAGAATAAAAAGGCTGAAGAAGAAGAAGAAAAAGCCAAACAAAAGTCCAAAAAGACCATTGCCATTAATAAAAGGACCCATGAAGAAAGGAAGGTCATGATTGACTTCCTTAAGGCTAGAGGAGAGAGTGGAAAGAGGCTAGGTCCCATGAATTTCATGAACCTGCAAGCCCTCTATTTCAATGTAAAGAAGGATGAGGAAGAAAGATTGGAGAAGAAAGGCTCCAAGAAAAGGGTAAACATTCAAGAAGAAGAAAGGAAATCAAACAAACCCAAGCCCTCTCTCTCACCCAACACTTCCTCAATCCAATAACCTTCCTCTCCCCTTCCTATACCTCCCTCCTCTCCTTCCTCAGAGTCCAAATCCTCACACCCATCACCTACTCATCAACAACCTCCCAAAAAGAAAAACAAACCCACTTCCAAACCAGAAGACTCGAGAGAAATAATCAGATGGTCATACAGCCCTCAAGACCAATGGTTTGAAGTGTTTAGGGGGATGACAGAACCTAAAAAATCAATCTATATATCTGTTGATGAGGTACTGCAGCTTCCAGATTCTGATCTAAGAAGAATGATGGAGCTGGGTGAATCCTCTGAGCCTGAGAATGAAGGTGGGAGACATCTATTGCTGGCAATCAGACATTACTTCAACCCCAGTAAAGATGAAATCATTGATGTCAAACCTATCCAATCCCACTCTCCATTCATCAGCTGGTCCTACAATGCTGAGAAGAATGAATTCACTCTAACAAATGTTAAAGGACAGAAAATGAGGTGTTTAAGCAAAGTTATCTTCAAAATGGCAAGCAAAGACATCAAGACTCTATCTGAGCTTCCTCTTAACAATCACAGCATGGACCAGAGAGGATATGAGGTTGAAAGGATAGTCAGAAACATGCAAAAGCTACAGCAACAAAGGCAGTAAGAGAATTTTTGTAGCATCAGTCTAGGGGGAGTTTGTAGAAAAAAAAGACTGATGGCTAAAAAATTCTCTAAGTACAAATGCTGCTGATCTCAGAGTTTGCTGCTGACCAACAAACTGCTGCAGACAAGCTTATCTGCTGCGGATACTTGTTCTCCTACTGAAGAACAAATCTGCTGCGGATAGCCTTATCTGGTGAAGATCAAAGTTGCTGCGGATAGGCTTCTCAGCAGCATCAACACTTGATGCTGCTGACAGGCAAATCATCAGCATCTTTGAATGGTCACATCTTGCTACTGACCCTCTTCTTTGCTGCTGACAGCCGTGTGCCCTGAAGACAAATTGTTGCAGCATCCATGCCAAGCGTCACTGACAACTTTTTGCAAAAGCCACTGACACACTCAAAGCAGAAGGAACCACAATGGCACAACCAATTACGGACAACAATGCTCTTCTCCAAGCATGCAAGTAATAATGCACAAAGAAGACGCTTCAATAAAGTTAACTAGTTTTAGACTAAACGTGTAATAGTTAGCTATATACAACAGATCAACAGACTGTGTTAGATCTGATCCTCAGAATTAAGGGGCTGTCTTGATTCTAAGTGAGTATAAATACTGTGTAAACACTTCATTGTAAGTGTGTTTTTTGATTGAGTTTCATTTGTAATCGTTTATCTGCAAAAGCTTAATACAATAGTGTTCTTAAAAGTATTCTTTCTGTTTACTCGATTATACTTGTGTAGTTGTTATTGTTTCCGCCAATTTCAACTAAGAACAGAACCATCCTGTACTTTAACGATCCTACAACTCTTGCATACTTACAAGTGCGCAAGACTTAAATCTTACGTACTTATTAAGTACGCAGGGCTTACTTCATGCGCACTTACAAGTACGCACAAACCCTTAAGTGCGCCAACTTTCAACTCAAATTTATGAAGTTTTTCAAGTTAAATAACGAACAAGATAAAAATATTCAATTAGGAGGATTCAAATACAATGAAGAAGGTTAAACACAAATATTTTTGGCTTTTCTGAATAAAATTGAACTATGCATAAACTTAAAATCTTTTTGATCTTTCCTAATAAAAATATACAAGTATTCACACAAATTATTTTTGATCAAAGACACGACCAAAGGATCATATCAGGCTATCTTTTACCAAAAACGATACAATATAAACATAAAAAAATATGAGATCATGTCATGAATTACTATTTATTCACACGTAATAAGCACATAAACAAGTAATTCAAGTTGATAATATTATAAGATCTGAAACTATAAGCATCTTTGTATCACGTTCTTGTGTATTAATGTATTAATTATAAGATATACAATGTGTACCCCACTAATATGCTACAATAATTTATATTGCATTATCTCAAGGCATCTAAGATTTTCCCAATGATTTTCTAAATTTTCAGAATGAAGTTACATCTATTAGCACAGGAAAAATCAAGCAGAATCCATAAGGATTATCAGGAATCATAAGATTCAGAATCGAGTAATTCATATGTCTTGGTTTCATCTGATTTTCTTCATTGAATATTGGTATGATGATTCAGGATAATGAGTATGGTGTTTGAATAAGGTAAGGGGATCCAACTTTTATCTGGATTTGATTTCAATGAATCAGGAGTGATTCAACGGTGAATACATGCTCAACGGTTGATGTAGAGACATGTCTTGATTCCATCTCTCCTTGCATACTTGTGAGTATGGGCAGTGAGATGAACCGCATTAATTGTGCTAACGACATAACCCAAAACTGATCTCAAAAGAAAATTATTGCCAAAATCTAACATCCTTTATCTGATAATGATCTTTTCTATTCTTTTACGCACACACACTTGAAAACATGGGTTCAAATCACAGTTGTAATTTAGATTTAGGTTCCACACTACTAGTGATTCAAAGACGCATACAACCTACTGATAATTCAAATTACTTGTAAATAAGTAGATTAAAAACATAATAATTTAAACAATTAAGTAAGCATGACGCAATCATTTCCCATATGAGCAGTCTATGACGTATAGATCATTTCTGATGTACTATCATTTCCTCTTTTCTCATGTTAACTTTGAAATTTTCTCCATTTTCTATTTTGTTTTTGATTTTGTAAAATATTTTGAAACTTAAAAGAACTATACAGAATATTTAAAATAAATAAAGTTTATCTTCCATGAATTGAATTGATTTAAAAAAAATTAATTTTCACTCAGGATTGAACATTGCTCAAAACGGGATCGATCAAATGCCTTTGTGAAAAGGTCAGCAAGATTGTCATCCGTGTGAACTTTTACAAGTTCAATTAAATGCTTTTCAGCACAATCACGGATGAAATGATGGCGAATTTCTATATGTTCAGTTTTGGAATGTTTCACCGGGTTATTTGTGATGGACATGGTGGCATTGTTGTCAATGAATATAGGAGTTCCAGTGAAGTTTAAGCCGTAGTATCTCAATTGCTGCTGAATCCACAATATCTGAGAACAACCGCTCACCACAGCAATGTATTCTGCTTCACACGTTGAGACAGAAAGCGTTGACTGCTTCTTGCACTGCCAGGAGACCAGTCTGTCTCCTAAGAATTGACATCCACCAGAAGTTGACTTTCTGTCAAGGTTATAATCGCCATAATCTGAATCAGTGTAGGCTTTGAAGTCGAATGACTGTTGCTTAGAGTACCAAAGACCTAATCGGGGTTTCCCTTTCAGGTATCTAAAAATTCTCTTCACGGCTATCATATGTGACTCCTTCGGTTGAGACTAAAATCTTGAGCACAAGCACACATCACACATTATATCGGGTCTTGAAGCTGTGAGATACATAAGTGATCCGATCATCCCACGGTACAATCTGCTATCTACATCCTTTCCATCTTTGTCAGGATGCAGACCATGATTGACTGGGATAGGTGTGCCATAAGTACTGCTATCATTCATCTTGTATTTTGATAAGATGTCCTGCACGTACTTAGTTTGATGTAGATAAATGCCATCCTCTCTTTGACTGACTTGCAGACCCAGGAAGAACGACAGTTCACCCATATTGCTCATTTCAAACTTGGACTTCATCACCTGCTCGAATTCCCTACACATCCCTTCATTGGTAGATCCAAAAATAATGTCGTCGACGTATACTTGTACAAGAAGAATGTCACCTCCTGCTTTCCTAATGAAGAGAGTCGAGTCATTCTGTCCATGGTCAAAACATTAGACAGTAAATGCTTAGATAATGTCTCATACCATGCCCGCGGTGCTTGATGAAGACCATAAAGTGCTTTGTCGAGCTTATACACTTTATTGATATTATGCGGATCTTCAAAGCCGGGAGGTTGAGTGACATAGACCTCTTCATGAACTTTACCATAAAAGAAAGCACTCTTCATATCAAGTTGATAGACCTTGAAGCCGACATATGTGGCATAAGCCAAGAACAGTCGAATGGCCTCAATTCTAGCAACTGGGGCATATACTTCCGTGTAATCCAAGCCCTCTTGCTGATAAAAAACCCGAACAACCAATCTTGCTTTGTTCTTCACAACAACATGACGATCATCCGTCTTGCATTTGAACACCCATCTGGTTCCAATTGGCTGAAAGCCTTTTGGCAAGTCAACCAAATCCCACACGTGCAACTTTTGGAATTGAGACAATTCATCTTGCATCGCCTTAATCCAGCAGTTGTCAGTGAGAGCCTCCTTCACATTCTTCGGCTCTAACTGGGACACGAATGCAGCATGCAGACATGTTTCCATGACACCAGTGTCAAGTATCTCCGAGTAAAGACTGGTGTTCTCAGTGATGGTTCGATGACGAGTCTGAACACCGGCATAAGGATCACCAATAATGTTGTCGATTGGATGATTCCTATGCACTCTCGTCTCCGGTACAATCGGTTCCTGAATTTCTGCATCGAGATTCATGCTTAACTCCCCCATTTCCTGTGTTCCAGAGGAAGAAGATTCATTGTTAATTGGATCTGCTGGAGCTTCATTTCCTATAGTTGTGTTAGGATTAGCTTGAGCGTCATCTCCAACGATAAGAACATCTTCACTGTTATCACTGTCATGAGTTCTAGATGCAGATGCAGCATTGGAATCAGGAGTTATAATCGGTACAGTAGCACGAGTAGAGAAGTTGGAGTCATTGTCGCCACCCAATAATTCATAAACATTTGCGGCGTCAACTGCAGATAGATCAGGAAGATTGAATGACTTGAATAGCGCATCATAATCAAAACCCCAAGTTGGACCTGTTGGTTCGGGTGGAATGTTGTGTTTACTGCAATCCACTTCAAACCATTCCTCGACAGTACGAGTTCCTATGTTGTAAACTCTCTTGCAAGGCGAGTTGGCAACGTATCCTAAGAAGATGCCTTCCACCGCTTTTGCATGAAACTTAGACTGGCGGTCTTTGTACTGTAGCAACAAGGAACAAGGACTACCAAAAGGAACTAGGTAATCAAGATTGGGAAGTCGATTGTTGATCAACTCGTAACAAGTCTTGTTGTGCCTCTTCACAACCAGAACTCTGTTTAAGACGTGACAAGCTGTATTAACGGCTTCTGCCCAAAAAGTGACCGGAAGCTTTGCATCCGACAACATAGTCCTTGCAGTCTCAATCAGTGTTCTGTTCTTCCGTTTAGCAACTCCATTCTGCTGAGGCGTGTACGGCGCGCTGAATTCGTGACGGATCCCTTTCTTGAGACAAAAAAACTCCATCAAATTATTCTTGAACTCAGTTCCGTTGTCACTCCTTATCCTTCTAACTTTCAGCTTGCAAAGAGATTCCAAGCTCAGGATCAAGTATTGAAGAATATCAGCAGTCTCGTCTTTAGTACCTAAAAAGTGCACCCAAGAAAAACGTGAGAAATCGTCAGTTACTACTAGACAGAACGACTTACCTCCAATACTCCTGATACTTATGGGGCCAAACAAATCCATGTGTAATAGCTCCAAAGGGGTATCAATAGAGTTTTGGAGGTTAGGATTGTGAGACTTACGTTGCTGTTTGCTCCTTTTACAAGGCATACAGTCATCTGCAACGGTAAATCTCAGCTTAGGAACCCCGGTTACCAAACCGTTTCGGACAAGATGATTCATTTTGCGATAATAAATATGTTCGAGTTTCCTATGCCACAAGATAGAGTCAAGCTCTGTCGCTTTGGTAAGCAAACAGGTAGCAACTGATGAGGTGGTTGTTGCCACGCACATATCGATCTGATTGGTGTCGTTTGTTCCTGGCGCTCTCATCAGGATCCAGTCTTCAGGAACTTAAAAACCAGGTTTGAGAATCAAGCATTCTGACTTGTCAAACATCACCGAGTACTCCTTATCACACATTTGGGACACACTCAACAGGTTATGCTTCAGCTGCTCGCAAAACTTGACATTGTCAAAGCTGACATAACCGTTCGAAACCACGCCATGACACGTGATGCTGCCGCTTTTTTCTCCGGCAAAGGCCACATAGCCGTCTCTGAATGGTTTAACATCTTGAAGCAAGGCCATGTTTCCTGTCATGTGCCGGGAGCATCCACTATCTACATACCAGCGGTTAGAGATAGTACCCTTCGGACGTCCCTGCACGAGTAACAAAAGAATTAGTTAGATTTGGAGACCCAAGCCATTGTGGTCTTGGGTCGTCCATTTTTTTCAAAATAAACTACTTCCTTTAACTCACAGTCATGATGACTGTTCAAAATTGATGAATCTTTAGAAGAATTAGAACTAGGAGATTGAGAAATTTTGGATTTGGCAGTCCAGGATCTCTTCTGTTTCTTAACCGGAACATGAGACTTTGGTTCAACTACAGCAGGTGAACTTGTGGAAGCTTCACCGGATTGAACTGAAGTCAGCTGTTCAAGCTTTCTCAACCTCTTGTTCCTTCTTCTTCTCTGTGGCTTAGAAAGTCTCACCACAGGTTTCTCACCAGTACGTGTACTACCGGAGGTAGATAAACAAGGTACAGCAGGTTGCGTTACCTTTCTTGGAACAGATGGTTTAACTTCAGATTTGATCTTAGGCTTTACCATCGGTTTGACTAGTGGTTTCACCACATTTTGATTTGGATGTTTGAGAGGTTTCACTGATGGTGACCTGGGGATAACAGCTGGTTGTGAAACAACAGGCCGTTTCCCTTGGTTCTTGGAAGGATAGTTCACAAGAATGTGACCAACCATGCCACAGTGAAAACAATTCCTCTCATCTATATAAGTTCTCTTGTAAGGCTCATTTGATCTGGCCTTAGATAACTCAGCATTATGAGCAGGAAGAGTTGGTTTATGAATAGGATTCTGAACCTTACAGTTTGGTTTTTGGGAGTATAACATTTTTCAAAATTTTCTTTATACCCAAGCCAATATTGAACTAAAAAAGCTTCTTTATTTGCTTGGTTAAGACTTTTATAACCCCCATAAAGCATTACCTTTAGATTATCATTTGTTTCAATGATATCGGGTTCAGTTAAAATGCAATTATCACCATTAGTGCTAACGTTTTTCTTTACTTTCTGTTCAATGAACAACTCCTCAGATACTACTCCTTCAGGGCAAGTGTTAACCGACCCATCTTCAGAAGCAGTAACGAACTCCTCACTAGATGTGGAGTTAGCCTTACTTGAGGATCCATCCTTTTTAGGGGAATCATCCTTATCAGAGGACTCATCTAGACAAGTGAGATCAATGTCTATTAAGCTATTGACAAACTTCCCGCTCACTGGTGGAGGAATGGCATTAGTACCCAGCCCTAACCCATTCATTTGTCTCACTACAGATTCGTAGTGTTCCACCACAAAACGAGAGTTTTTCAACTTCTCATTAGTACATTTTAGCTGCAAGATCTCATTTTGCAGTTTGTTGATTTCATTGTTCCATTTTTCCAACCCCCTGTACGCAACATCTAAGTGAAGCTGTTGATCGCTAATTTTTAAAGAATATTCACATTCTTCTTTTTTTCAACGTTTCAACAGAATCTTTAAAAAGTTTTTCATTTTCTTTATAGTTTAGAGCTGCTATACTTAGGGGTTCAATTTTGTCTTGGAGCCTAGAATTTTAAAGTTTTAGCCCTAGACATTTAGAACATGAAATAACAGAAAATGGATTAGAGTCTACCTCAGAAGATGAACTTGTTGCTTCTCCAATGGCCATGAGAGCAACAGCAGTAGTTGATTCCTCTTCATCAGCTACAGAAGCTTCCTTTTCTTCCGCTTCCTTCTCTTCCTCTGTAGCAGCAGTAGTAGACTCTTCTAGGTCAGCCATAGAAGCTTCCCTTTTCTCTTCTTCCATCATCTCCATGATCTCAGCCATGAGACCAACCTGTGTTTGTGCGATGATGGCATCCTCAAGATGAACACCCCAATCAAAGCTTTCATCCTGTTGGGCTACCAGTGCATTGGACGTTCCAACTTGGCTTTGATTGTGGTGATTTGAGTTGTTGTGGCCACGACTGTTTCCTTGGCTAGGTCTGGTAAAACCAGAGGCCGGTGCTCTGTCTTTCTGACACTCACGAGGTTAGGATGCCCGCCAATAAACTTTCTTCTTGTTCTGTTCAGGAAACGCTTGGCTCTCCTTAATAGCATGGCCATATTCCATTGAATATCCATGTCCTCCATGTCATCAGGATCCACTTGATTAAAATCTTCTTCAATCGTCTCGGGATCAGTAAGCTTGCCACCTATGAAATTCTCATACGCAAGCATACAAGATGAGAATAGTGCTACATGATCTTCAGCTATTCTGGCTATAGCTGATTGGTTAGTTGAAGACGTAGCAGGAGGATTTCTTGAGGTATTTTGACGATGAGATCCCAACCCTGATCCAGATGCATAACATGCATGACCACCACAACCATTTGAGTGGTCTTCATCTATAGAGTTTCCAATGAAAAGGGCAATTCCAGAGCCCGATGACTTGGATGTAGAAGTCGTCCCATGATACATAGAAGGGTCTTGTATCTGAGGTCTTCTTGATCTCTCCTTTCTTTTTAGGTTCATGTCATGAGCTTGAACCTTTCCTATTGCCTCTTTTACTGTCAACTTATAGAATTTTGGATTTTCCCTCATCAGGGTTGTGTACATCTCAAATTTGGGTGGTAAAGCATCCAAAAACTTTTCCACCATCTCTTCATCTGGATACTTGAGTTCAAAAGCCTTCAACTCAGTCTGTAGATGATAGAATCTAGAGATAAGGTCATCTAAAGATTCGTTCTCTAAAAATCTGAAGCACTCGTACTACTTCGTGAGAAGATCTCGCTTACTCTTCTTGATGTCACTATTTCCTTCGAATCTTTTCTGTAAAGCTTTCCAAAGATCCTTGGAATTGTCATAACCTCGGAAACTGTAGAACAATTCCCGAGTTAATGCCATACTAATCGAACCAAGTGCCTTCTTTTCACGATCATAAATTTTCTTTTCTTCATCAGAAAGCTTAGAGATAGGTTTGGGCATGGTTTCATCAAGATAGATGTGTGTGGGATGCTTATATCCCTCAAGGATTGGTATCCATAGTGATGAGTCGGTATAAGAAATGTAGTGCTCGAAACGTGCTTTCCAATTAGAATAAGCGTTTACGTTCAGCAACTTTGGCGGTTTCTGTGGTGTACCGATCTCATTATCATAGTTTAACAAGTTTCCTAAATTCTGAAGATTCAACATAGTGAACACTTAGTCAAATTTCAGAAAAATCAGACACAGTTGCGCACTTGATTTTGGCCTTGCGCACTTGAGAGATGGTCTTGCATATTCAGATTTGCTCTTGCGTACTTGATAAGTACATAGGAGTAAATGATAAGTACGCAGGATATAACTTAAGTTCGCAGAAGATCAGTCTTGCGAACTTGTAAGTACGCAGGAGATTAGTCCTGCGTATTTAGCAAGTACGCAACAGAACTGTACTTTTTGCCAGAAATGGTAAGTACACACAACACCTTTTCAGCAACTCTCACCAAACTATTCCGGTCACCTGAAAGTCGCCGGAGATGGTAAAAATTGAACTGAAGATCAATGCAAATGAGCCAAAGGGTCAGAAACTTGTTTCTAACCAACCTTTGATGCTCAAAACATTCAAATACACAACAAAAATCAGTTTTTGAGTGATTTTTGCTTCTAAAATAGTGCTCAAGAGCTACCCCTATTTTATCACAAAAATCAACAAAAATACCTCTTTTTGCTTGTAAAAACTCGGTAGAAACTCTCCAAACTCACTCACAACACTCGAAATCAGGAGCAATGCTCTGATTGCAGGTCCCTCGGGTGTGGTGGATCGTCACATGCAAGTGGGTCTACTAGTCGGACCGGGTGCGGAATACCCGTGACTAGGCAGAGAGTCAAACTAAACAAAGTAAACCGACAAGAGAAAACACTATAAACGTTCTTTGTATTATAAACACTTGAAGGTTACAGAGAGAAGCACTGAGATTACAATTTGCGTATTTGCTAATATGCCTGCGTACTTAACTTCTGTCAACCTATCATATTTATACAAGACCTGATGCCTGCGCACTTAGCAAGTGCGCAGGGCAAAATGCTCTTGCGTACTTAGCAAGTACGCAAAGTTACTCTTGTGTACTTGCCAAGTACGTAGGAGCTTTCTCCTTCGCACTTACAAGTGCGCAAAACACTTAGAGAAAATTGCAACATTCAATATGTAAAAGTAAATACAACTCGATAAACTAATACATAAAGACTGTTACATACAAAGACAATTACAAACAAGAAAATACAAACTAAGACTCTATCCAGAGTGTTTGTCACAGGAAAGTGCTTCAACATACATTCTTAGTTAATAATATTTACGTCAAGATTTTATTTGATACAGGGGCGAATAGAAGTTTCGTTTCTTACGTATTAACCCCATATTTAGGCGTAAGAGCAATTCCACTTATTCATGCCTATGTCGTTGAAACGGCTAGTGGTTAACAAATTAGGATAACCAAATTGTGTCATAAATTTTCGTGACGATAAGGTTTTAGTTACACTACTGCCTATGAATTTGAATGAATATGAGGTTATACTAGGGATGGATTGGTTAAACTAATACCAGACCCAGATTGATTGTGGCCAAAGAACGGTCAAAATTAAGAAATCAGATGAAACTAGTTTGATAATTCAAGGAGATAGTGAGTCTAGTAATATTGAAATTATTTCAATAGCAAAGGCTAAGAAAGAATTGATTAAGGGAGAGGGTATATTCTTACTCCATGCTTTAAACATTAAACCTGAAAGACAGATTGCGGATATTCCCGTAGTCCGTGATCACCCTGATGTCTTTCCGGAAGAATTATCTGGTCTTCCACCCGATCGTCAGATCGAATTCCGAATCGAACTCATTCCTTGATCTAAGCCTGTTGCAAAATCCACTTATCGTCTAGCTCCTTCTGAATTAAAAGATTTTGAAACAAATTCAAGAACTCTTAGACAAAGGGTTCATTCGCTCGAGTACTTCCCCTTGGGGAGCACCAGTATTATTTGTAAAGAAGATAGATGGAAGCATGAGACTGTGTATTGACTATCGGGAATTGAACAAGCTGACTATAAAGAACAGATATCCATTACCTAGAATAGATGATATGTTCAATCAACTTCAAGGAACCAAGTACTTTTCAAAGATCGATCTTAGATCAGGATATCATTAGTAAAAGGTACAAGAAGATGACGTACCTAAGACTGCTTTTAGAACCCGATATGGTCACTATGAATTCCTGGTCATGTCATTTTGTCTAACAAATGCCCCTGCGTCATTTATGGACCTAATGAACAAGGTTTGTAAACCATTCCTTGATAAGTTTATCATTGTTTTCATCGATGGTATTCTTATCTATTCCTGAAGACAGGAAGAACATGCTAAACATCTTAGAACCATTTTGGAAACTCTGAGAAAATAAAGATTGTTGATGCATGTTCTGTGACAGGCACTCTGGATCAAGCTAAAGCTTTTGTTTGTTATTTATTTCAGTCTTGTATGTAAATAGTACCTGTTATATTTTGTTTATCGAGTTGTAATATTTCATATTTATAGTTGAACATGTATTATTTTGTTATTGTACTAAACAAATACGCAAGGATGTGTTCCTGCGTATTTGTCAAGTACAATGGTCATGCGTACTGTGACATCCATCAATTTTTCGTTATTCCGTTAATCCAAATCTAGTTATCTAGTAACACAGTTAACTCAATCCTAAACCCAGGGACTGATCCTGTGAATATTTTATCTTAAACTGCAGGGACAAGTTTTGTAATAACCCTAAATTCAAGTTATTGACTCAGGAAAGTCAAAATCAATGGAAATTGGTTTCTTTTGACTTTTAAAAGTCAAACTCAGCATATCCTTGATCCAAATTAGTGAATTATAACCGAAATTCGTCCAATATTTTTACTAATATGCATGTCCCAACCTTTAACGATCATTATTGAACCAATTAACACCGGCATTGATTCAAATTAAACCCAATTATGGGCATTCATAGGATAACCGTCGAAACCCACCTCTATTCCTAACGAATCCGATCGTTCTGTCTGTTATCCTCTCAATTCATCACCTGCACACCTTTTACGAATCCCACTAGAGCTTTTTCACACCTCTGTTTCACCGGAAAAGTGGTTAAGCTCACAGGAGATCAAGCCATGTAAAGCCGGAGTTCATTCTAGTCGATCACCAACAATTCGACATCAATTCTGGTAACGAATCATACCCTTAGCTTCGTCTCAATGACTAGATTGAAAGCCCTATCATAATCGCGGCTTACAACACTGAATTGGACATGATTGGGTTCTAGGGTTCATATCCATTTGGGTGTAATCAAACCCTAATCTAGACACGATCTTAATCCAATTAATTTGAATGGTTAGAATCGCAGTACTCTGCTTATTGAAAATCTATAATCTTATCAGTTTAACCAGATTGATTCCATTCTTAAAACCTAGGGTTTTGACTTTTTTAAACAAGGATTAACGATTCAAAGGTTGATGATTTTGCAATTAATTACATCCATAGGATCGGAATACCTTGATTAACAAAACCCCTAAGCGTTTGTGTTCAATCGTGGATGAAATCGATGGAATTAGGACTGGTTTTGGATCGGGGTGTGTAAGGGGGGACGAGCACATGAACCATCAGTGTTGAAACCAATCCGATCCGGGTTTTGTTTCGAAACCCTAGCGGGTTGTGATGGTTAAGACGGTTGACTGTGGGGGAGGAGACTCGGGTTCGAGTCCCTCTACCCCCAATTTATTTTTAAACTAGTTTTTATCATTAATTTAATTATAAAATCACTTCCCATATTATCTTATTGGTATATTAATACGTTTTGAACCCGGAAAACACCCGTAGGCTCGGGATTGAATTTAGAACACATTTTTTGAATATTCTGTTTAAATTAAAAATAACATAATTTATTATTTCCTAGACAATTTTTAAATTCGTAAAAACATGCAAACAATGGTTTTAAATTCGGGTTTGAAATTATAACTCGTTAAATGATTTTTCTCACCTTTAAATAATGTAATAATTTATATTATAACTCGAAATTATTATTTAACTCAATCAAAACATCTGAAAGAATATTTTATATATTTGACTCATGTTGGTGACGTTGATACGTACCACATCAATTATAACTATTAAACTAGGAATTCTTGGATTTCCGAAGACACGGTTGTCCATTCGTTATCCCTAAGTATGTTTTAGGACGTTCAATATCTTCGTGTCGTCGTCTCAAAATCTCAAGTGTCCCTAACTGATTGTAAATATAATTATAGGGAATTCGTAGACTGTTCACAGGCAAACTTGTCACACCCCGACCAACGGCAGAATCATCAGGGCGGGACATGTAGAATGTTCATGAGCTCAAGGTTGACTAAATTGTAATATGTTAAATCCATTTCATTGAAACAAACATGAATCCAATTCAAAGTACATAATGAAATACAATTTGTTTTTGAATTAAGATTAACTAGGTCCAAAGCCTATGTGTAGCATGTCTTGATCAAACTCATATGAAAACACCTGAAACATTAATAAAATAAGGTCAACTAAAAAGTTGGTGAGTATAACATAGGTTTGTATATAGGTAGCATATAATTTGTAAACCAAATCCTTTACATAACATGATAAATAAGACATTTATGGGGAGCAGCTATTGTGTAACCAAGTACAATCAAACCTTTATAACTAGCATGCAAAAATTGTGTTGTCGGTTTCAATCACCGCGCACCTGGGTGGGTTTGTCAGACTCAATAGATCTATCATTGAAAACCGTCGGCTTGAAAAGTTAATGATTGCACATAATCGCATACAAAAGGTTAGCACACCTAGCCCTCGGGCATAAAGCTCAAATTGCACACATGAATGTAAAATAGGATTTGTACTTGTGTTGTTTGCGTAAATGTAAACATGTAAGTTGAATAGTGTTCATGTTTCACCCCAAAAATGTAATAGAGTAAAAGGGGCTATGTATACTCACTTGTATCGAAGGCGTAGCTAACACGAGATACTAGATAGTAATGTGATCCTTACATTGCATAATGTTAACCTAGAGTGTAATGTATATTGCATTAATAATGCACAATAGTCTAAGTCTAAGTCTAAGGTTGAATTGGATAAAGTTAGTGATTGGTACTTGAAAGTATTGTATAAATGGAAGATTTGCATTGAATATTTTTAGAATATTTCGAATAAGGTTTGAGTTTGAAATAATTAAATAAGTAATTTAGATAATTATTGTTTATGAAAATGATGTAAGTATTAGATGTAATTAAGTATAACTAAATAGATGCTTTTGTTCAAATATAAATCAAATAAATAATTATTACTCTATTCATTTATTTATATGGTGTAACTTAGACATTAAAATATTATTTAAGTGTAGGGTTTATAATTTAAAGGTTGAAACTTTAATTAAATAATTTCCATTTATTTTAAGATTAAATACTTGATCTTTTTAAATAAAGATAATACGCATTTTTATAAATTCAACTATTTTTATTTTGAAAATTAACTTGGAATACTAATTGTGTAAAAATATAGAATTTTAAGGATTCTGTGAACACACACGACCGTGCCTAGACAGGGCACGATCGTGCTCGGGCCACGGGCGTGACCGCGATAGTCAGGGCGCGACTGTGTTGATCAACAGAGGACATAGCTAGACAAATCACTAGGCACGACCGTGCCTTGTACAGGCACGACCGTGTCTATGCTTCAGGGGCACGACCAAGTATAGCCAACAAGCATGACTGGGTCTGAGCAGGAGGCACGACCGCGCTGGAAGTCGGCACGACCGCGTCTCCCGAGGCACGGCCGCGCTAGACGATTAGCACGACCGTGTCTCTTTCAAAACAGGTTATTACGAATCTGTTGGTATAGATTAATTGTGTTTAAAACATGTTTAGAACCGGATTCGATTAAACTATTTTGAATGAAAATATGGTTCCGGGTTCGAGTAGATTTCGATATTGAATGCCCAAATTAGATTGGGGATTTTGATCTATAGAATAAATAGAAGGTTTAGAAGGTTTCAATTACCCTGTACAACGATGGATTGGTAGCTTACGGTAGGAAGGAGTTCCGACGTGACGAATTTGGTCTCCGGCGTCTCCTGCTGCGATTCCGGCTACACCAGTGTACTCGTGAGTTTCAGTGAGGATCGTGTGATGTCTATCGTTTGTTTACTTGAGAGTATATGGATCGAAAGGAAGAAATTTGTGGTTTCGTTTAGTTTTCTTGAGATGAATCGGTTCCAGATGATAATGGTTGAAATTGGCAGTGTAATTATTTTTGTTAATAGCTATTAAGTGGAAATCAGTTACGGGAAACCAACGATCGGGCGATTAAAGTTGCAGTTACGTTTTCTCAGACATGAGGCGCGACCGTGCCAAAACAAGGCGCGACCGTGCCAACAATAGACGCGACCGTGCCAGACGAGGCGCGACCGTGCCAACATGAGGCGCGACCGTGCCTACTAGGGTTTCTAGTTATTTACAAAATCAGCCTTTGCAACTTCAGCTTTGACAGAATTAGCTTGGTTAGGATTTAACAGAACACCTAACGGGATTACTAACTGAGTTAACTCTAGGAGGTGTTACCATATGATTTGAGTTCTAAAACTTTGAATAAAAATATGATCGGCTAACAATTTAATGAGGCGTAGGTTTGAACAAGTATAGCGTCTAGCATTGTATTGTTATTAAAATAAGTTAGAATAGTCTCCCCATGTTAAGGGAATTTCGTCCCGAAATTTAACTAATGGAGGCTGCAAAAAAAAAAAATCAAGAACGAGGAGGGAGTTTTGGGTTCTCGGGTAGTTTTGAGTGTTGGATTCTGGGGTGTGTAACCGTTGACATGACTTAGGCTTGATACTTTGAATATGAAGAGTGATAATAAATTTTGTTTTGAAATGAAGATTGTCGAATAAAAATTTGAATTCTAAATGTGAGATGTGTTACTTGGAATTGATTTGATGGGATTTGATATTTAGAGTTTGTGTAAGATATAGTCTAATATGTTCTAAATTGTTAGTGGGTAAGAGATTTCATAACCATTGGTCTGGGACAAAACCTCACGTGACACGAACAACGCTACTTATGATAATATGATAGGACACTTATATATAGGAAGTACCATCGGCGTATCCACCATGCCCTTGTCATATTACATCAGTTTCGTTGTTACATATCATGATAAGTTTTAGGTCATAACACAAGACAAAATTTCACTATAGTTTCCATGCGCTGATTTTTATAATTCCGTGTGCACCCGTAATTATTCAAATCATCGTATGGTCCGTATAGATCGTTTCGTTGTGTGCGGGTAACGGGGCTCAATTTCACTATGAACACGTCTATAGTTTACACATAAAAGTCGCCAACAAGTAACTATGTCCCTAATCAGGTCAGTTCGCAACTAAAGAGTAGTAAAGTAGTAACACTTAAAGTTTCTTAGTTTGCTCGTGTTTGAATAAGAATACGTCAAACCCCGAGTCATTTCAATGTATTATGGTCTTCAACTTTGGTGTACAAAGTGCTTGACCATGTCTTGTGTATAATGTAATCAATCCATTGCAATAATTGTAAGCAAATTTTTGTTTCGAGTATATAGTAAGCACACAAGTCTCATGTATGATCTAGTGTCACGTAGCTCGTAATCAAATAAGTCTCATATATAGCGTAAATAATTAAGCGTCTTGTATTTTGTAAGTTAATGCACTCTGATGTGTAATGTAAACAACATAGTATTTTGTGTACAGTAGGAAATGAATTTCATGTAGAGTATTGGCAACTTAGCATCATGTATATTGTACAATGTGCACAGTTTAGTGTAATGTACTTCGTAACCAAATAAGTTTCATGTATAGTGTGGTCAATCTAGAATTATGTATCAATGTAGCAATTCTTATGTATCATGTATATTGCAAATAACTAAGTTTCGTGTATCATGTGCTCAATCCAGTAGCATGTGTATTGCAAATAAACGTGTTTCGTGCATTACGTAATCAATCGAGTAAGTTGGGATTTGTAGGCAAACTAGTTTCATGTATCATGTAATTTGTGTAGCATTGGATATATTGAGAATATTTGAGTTTCATGTACCATGTTCGAATCCTGTTATTGATATTGGGTTTTGCATGTGATCGAGTGTTGCGGACAAACGTGTTGTTTGGCGTTCTTGCATAATGTGGTAGTTGGGTTCGAATCCTCAAATCTCGTTGAGGTTGGTGGGAAAGGTTAACATCTATGCGGTATGGATCGTCTCTTGAAGCGACAAGTGAAAAGTAATGAGGAAGTTCTGAAAACGTTCGGGGAAATGTGTTTACAAATACGGATCTTTGTTTGAAATTTGAAAGTGGTAAGTCGTCCTTGATTGTAGATACATAACGTAGTGAATCCATTGAGTCACATAATTCAAATAAATAGACAATTTATGGGAAAAATCTGTTAATTTAAATTTTCAGCTGTTTAATAAGAGAATATTTTTAAGCGAAATTATTGGCTAGACAATCAGTCGTATATTAATTTAACCAGGGTTTAGAAATATTTACTTAAAGGGTTTAGAAATATTTACTTAAACGAGGAAAACCATAATTATTTATCAATTCGAAATAATATATATATATATATATATATATATATATATTTTTATAAAATCGGTTGTATTAACTTTCCTTATCAGGTGGAAAGTTTTATGGAAAATTTATGTTTTTGATACTATCTAAAAGTTTGATAAACATTTTGTTTGAACGAAATAACGAGGTTTGTTTAAATCAACTAATTGGATGATTTGTTTACGAAGGAGATTGTTCGTAGTGTACTAAATTGTGGTGAATGGGAAAGATAATACTTGGAGAATTTTGATGAAAATATGATGGGTGTAATTCACACTCAACGTATTGAATTTATGAATAATAACTTTGGAAAATATAAAATTTAGTAATGCTGAAATGTATTCAAAACACAGGGAAATGGTTCTCAAACTGAAATAAATAAGAAAAATAATCCTGTTAACGCCTCCTGTAGTTTTCCAATAGAAGGAGAATAATTCCCAAGGCGAGCACCGCTTCGAGGATGGAGATTAATTCCTTTTGGTATCCTAATTGGTTTGCTAGGCTATTTCTTGTCCTTGCAAGTCGTGCATTAACCCTTGCTCCATTCTTTGCCTCTCAAATTCTGAGGTCCTTACATATTGGTGCGTGTCATTGATTGGAAATTCGATAGTACTAGTGAGTGCCATGATATGCCCTACTCAAGGATTAGAGTAATATGGGTCGGGCATTAGATATGGGTCTCTTAGTGGGAGTGGTAGTTGATTGTGGGGATGGGGTGTCTGATACGGGTTTCTAGGCGCGGCTGATCCAGGTGTTCGAAGTCTTGGGCCGGTGTTCCTAATCCAATCTACCCTTACATCAAACCTTGATCTAGCAGCTGCGGGTGTTGGTGATCGATGTACGGGTGATCCGGTGTCTTCTTCCCAATCAGACTCTTCTTCGGGACGGTATACCGGGGAGGTAGGAGAGTAGGGGTCCATGCTTAGCGGGAAAACAATGGAAAGGGTGTAAGCGATAAATAAATACTGAATGTCAAACATAGGGGTTCTCATAGGTTTAGAGTTTGACTAGTCATAACGCCGAGTCTTCACAATAGTATATTAGAAGTACACTTGACCTATAAGTAGTGTATCCCTGAGGAGAATTCCCAGGAAAGAGGGGTGGGTCACTAGGACACACTTAAGTACCCTATCTTTCCTTAGCCAGAATTCCTCATGGGCCTACACACTCTTCCAGCCATCATGTATTAATAACACTATTGTTGGGCTCATGGTCATGATGAGAATTGTTGTTAACTGGGCCTTGTGGCCCGGAAGTAAGGTTTATGCATTTCAGTGGGCTTTTGCTTCTTGGAGGATAGATGGACTTCTTAGTTTATTATTGATAGACATTAGGCCCAATAGTTTAAAATTTTGTTGTTCACAAGAGGTGTGATATTATGTATGTGAGTTTAGGGGTGCATGAATAACTAAGTGTGTATGAGTGGGTGTCGAAACTTAGGATAGCACTTTTAAACAAATTAAATAGGTAGCAATGAATAGGAGAAAAAGTTTGCAGGTAATGTGACACATAGATTATTAAGTATTGTATCGTATGATGTAGTTATATAGTATAACATGTAAGAATATTCACAAAAAAGTAATCATATAGCATGTAGATAGTAGTGAGTGTAAGCACAAAAGTTATCAAGTAGTGGGACACATAAGTCATTATGTATTGTACCACATAGTGTAAATACTTATGATAGTATGTAAAAATATTTACACAAGAACTAATAATGTAACATGTAGTAGCATGGCATTGTATGGGTGTCCTAAAGTTATAGTCTAGGTCAAGGGTGTCTAATAACCTAGTTCCCTATAACCAAGGCTCTAATACCAATCTGTCACACCCCGACCGACGGCGGAATCATCGGGGCGGGACATGTAGACTGTTCATGAGCTCAAGGTTGACTAAATTGTAATATGTTAAATCCATTTCCATTCAAACAAACATGAATCCAATTCAAAGTACATAATGAAATACAATTTGTTTTTGAATTAAGATTAACTAGGTCCAAAGCCTATGTGTAGCATGTCTTGATCAAACTCATATGAAAACACCTGAAACATGAATAAAATAAGGTCAACTAAAAAGTTGGTGAGTATAACACAGGTTTGTATATAGGTAGCATATAATTTGTAAACCAAATCCTTTACATAACATGATAAATAAGGCATTTATGGGGAGCAGCTATTGTGTAACCAAGTACAATCAAACCTTTGTAACTAGCATGCAAAAATTGTGTTGTCGGTTTCAATCACCGCGCACCTGGGTGGGTTTGTCAGACTCAATAGATCTATCATTGAAAACCGTCGGCTTGAAAAGTTAATGATTGCACATAATCGCATACAAAAGGTTAGCACACCTAGCCCTCGGGCATAAAGCTCAAATTGCACACATGAATGTAAAATAGGATTTGTACTTGTGTTGTTTGCGTAAATGTAAACATGTAAGTTGAATAGTGTTCATGTTTCACCCCACAAATGTAAAAGAGTAAAAGGGGCTATGTATACTCACTTGATCGAAGGCGTAGCTAACACGAGATACTAGATAGTAATGTGATCCTTGTATTGCACAATGTTAACATAGAGTGTAATAGTCTAAGTCTAAGGTTGAATTGGATAAAGTTAGTGATTGGTACTTGAAAGTATTGTATAAAATGGAAGATTTGAAATGAATATTTTTAGAATATTTCGAATAAGGTTTGAGTTTGAAATAATTAAATAAGTAATTTAGATAATTATTGTTTATGAAAATGATGTAAGTATTAGATGTAATTAAGTATAACTAAATAGATGCTTTTGTTCAAATATAAATCAAATAAATAATTATTACTCTATTCATTTATTTATATGGTGTAACTTAGACATTAAAATATTATTTAAGTGTAGGGTTTATAATTTAAAGGTTGAAACTTTAATTAAATAATTTCCATTTATTTTAAGATTAAATACTTGATCTTTTTAAATAAAGATAATACGCATTTTTATAAATTCAACTATTTTTATTTTGAAAATTAACTTGGAATACTAATTGTGTAAAAATATAGAATTTTAAGGATTCTGTGAACAAACACGACCGTGCCTAGACAGGGCACGATCGTGCTCGGGCCACGGGCGCGACCGCGCTAGTCAGGGCGCGACTGTGTTGATCAACAGAGGACATAGCTAGACAAATCACTAGGCACGACCGTGCCTTGTACAGGCACGACCGTGTCTATGCTTCAGGGGCATGACCAAGTATAGCCAACGAGCATGACTGGGTCTGAGCAGGAGGCACGACCGCGTCCCCCGAGGCACGGCCGCGCTAGACGATTAGCGCGACCGTGTCTCTTTCAAAACAGGGACGAATTGATTGATTCTTATATTTATAGTGCTGGAATTTATAGGGCTTTCATTCACAAGGTTATTACGAATCTGTTGGTATAGATTAATTGTGTTTAAAACATGTTTAGAACCGGATTCGATTAAACTATTTTGAATGAAAATATGGTTCCGGGTTCGAGTAGATTTCGATATTGAATGCCCAAATTAGATTGGGGATTTTGATCTATAGAATAAATAGAAGGTTTAGAAGGTTTCAATTACCCTGTACGACGATGGATTGGTAGCTTACGGTAGGAAGGAGTTCCGGCGTGACGAATTTGGTCTCCGGCGTCTCCTGCTGCGATTCCGGCTACACCAGTGTACTCGTGAGTTTCAGTGAGGATCGTGTGATGTATATCGTTTGTTTACTTGAGAGTATATGGATCGAAAGGAAGAAATTTGTGGTTTCGTTTCAGTGAGGATCGTGTGATGTATATCGGTTCCAGATGATAATGGTTGAAATTGGCAGTGTAATTATTTTTGTTAATGGATATTAAGTGGAATTCAGTTACGGGAAACCAACGATCGGGCGATTAAAGCTGCAGTTACGTTTTCTCAGACATGAGGCGCGACCATGCCAAGCCGAGGCGCGACCGTACCAACAATAGACGCGACCGTGCCAGACGAGGCGCGACCGTGCCAACATGAGGCGCGACCGTGCCTACTAGGGTTTCTGGTTATTTACAAAATCAGCCCTTGCAACTTCAGCTTTGACATAATTAGCTTGGTTAGGATTTAACAGAACACCTAACGGGATTACTAACTGAGTTAACTCTAGGAGGTGTTACCATGTGATTTGAGTTCTAAAACTTTGAATTAAAATATGATCGGCTAACAATTTAATGAGGCGTAGGTTTGAACAAGTATAGGGTCTAGCATTGTATTGTTATTAAAATAAGTTAGAATAGGGTCGGAAAATCAGGAATGTTACAAAACTGTTGTGTTTTTGTTGCATCTTTGTGTGGTGTTATTTTACCTACGCTCTACTCGGACTCAGGTGCGTTTCACGGCCCCTTTTTACTAGTTTTCCTACTGGGGGAGAAACATGCATATACACAAACATCATTTTATTTGTTTTCCCATTTGGGAGAAGCATGCTTACAAACAAACAATATTTTACTTGTTTCCCGTTGGGAAGAAACATGCATACAAACAGACATCCGTTTACTTTTCTTCCCGCCGAGGAGAGACATACACATGAACGAACATGGATCACATATTATTTCATTACCACTTGTTTACCTAAGTGCAAAAATAACATGCAAAGTCCTTAGACACTCAGACCGTTAATATATGGAGTATAGCGAGGAAATATGAGTAGTACTACTGGGTTTGACAAACCCCACTCGGGTTAGTCGCGCTAACTTGATTGGAGGTCGAATAGGTGTAAATTGTCCTAAACACTTGCCATTGTTGATGTTAGCAATGGCGAAAGGAACCCAAACAAAAATAGTCAGCTTCGGTTGCGAACGCTTAGAGTAACTTGTACATTGTCTAGCTAGCAATAGGTGTGACTTACGTATGTGGATCCTACAAACACTCAAACAGTTTATTTACATGTAAACCTATGAACTCAACAACCTTGTGTTGACACCTTTTCTTACATGTTTCTCACGTCGCTAAGGCACAGGTTGCACACTTAGGACATGCATGAAGTCCTACTATCATTTCATCCTCATGCAAACATTCAAAACAATTTACTTGTTTTATTAAACTAAACTCGGGCGCGCTTGTTTTGCGCATTTATTTTCTTATTTAAAAGATTCCGCATTAACTCTGAACATTTATGATATTACATTTATGTCCCATATAGTGTCGTTTGATGTAACTAATGACTGAGATCCTGGTTTGTCACACACCAAATGGTAAAAATTCGTTAGTGGAATTTGGGGGTGTGACAGATTGGTATCAGAGCCATTGGTTATAGTGAACTAGGATTGCATACTAGACTATAACCGCAAACATGCATTGGTTAAACGACACAGACACTCATACCTAATACTCATAGCACCCATATACACATTGTATTACAGGAATGTTAAAACCATCCATATCACCCTCTGTTGACGAGGGACACATCATTTGCATTGCATCATCATTCCCAGTGGCGACACTCGGGGAATCACCAGAACAATATTCACTCTTGTCCGAGAGCAATGAGATGGAGCCTTCGGAGGAGTCACTTACACGACCATCACATGTCGGGTATGGTGGGCTTTCTCAGGTCCATGTTATGTGTCACACCCCGACCGATGGCGGAATCATCGGGGCGGGACATGTGGACTGTTCATAGCACATGGTTGACTAAATTGAAATATATTAAAGTCAAATTTCCATTACAAATAATCCAAGTACAAACCAAATTCAAACAAAGAAACATAAACAACTCATAGAATTCTTGATTTAAATTGCTAAGTCCAAATCCTATATTGAGCACGTCTTGAATCATTCTCACATATTAAGGCCTGAAACATGAATAAAATGAAGTCAACTAAAAAGTTGGTGAGTATAACACAGTTGTATATAGATAGCATATAGTTGAAAACAAATCCTTTACAAAACATGATAAAATAAGGCATCTATGGGGAGCAGCTATTGTGTAATCAAGTACAACCAAACATTTGTAACTAGTATGCAAATTGTGTTGTCGGTATCAATCACCTCCACTTGGGTGGGTTTGTTAGACTCAATAGATCTATCATTGAAAACCGTCGGCTTGTATAGTTAATGATTGTACATAAGTTTTCACAAAGATTAGCACAACTAGCACTCGGGCACAAAGCTCAAATTTTGCACACATGTATGTAAATAGGATTTTGCACTTGTGTTGTTTGTGTAAATGTAAATGTGTAATGTGTATAAAGTTCATGTTCCACCTCAAAAGTGTAAAAGAGTAAAAAGGGGTTGTGAATACTCACTTGGTATGGAAGTGTAGCTAACAAAGAGTATAGATAAAATAAGAATCCTTGATATGCACGAGTTAACCTAGATAATAATGTATATTGAATCAAATATGTGCACAAAGTTTAAGTCTAAAAATGAAGGTTGAATTTGTGTATAAAACTATTGATTTGTATTTAAAAGTATTGAATAACATATATAAAGTTTTGAAGTAAATATTTTTGAAACATTTTGAATAAGGTTGAGAATTGAATAGTAAAATAGAATATTTATAAAATAATTGATTATGAAAATAAAGTATGTGTTAAATGTAATTTAATAAATAAATAAATATTTTTATTTAAAATGAAGAATAAATAAATAATCTTTATTTATTTATTTATAAAGTATGTAACTTACAAACAAAATCTTTTAAATGAAAAGTTTAATAACAAATTTAATTTTATAAACTTTTAATTAAATGATTTTTCATTTATTCCAAGATTAATTATTTGACCTTTTCAAATACCTTTTTATAAAACTAACTACTTTTATTTAAAAACTTAATCTGGAATTTTTACAGATTAAAATAAAACAACAATAATTCTGATCAAAGATTCTGACCTAGACACGACCGTGCCTGGGAAGGACACGACCGCGCTCGAACCACGGGCGCGACCGCGCTAGTCGGGACGCGACCGGGTTTGATCAAACAGGCCAACTTGGACAATTCACGAGGCACGACCGTGCCTTAGCTCGGCACGGTCGTGTCTATGATTCTTAGACACAACAGAGGTTAGCCCAGAGGGCATGATTAGGTCTGGACAGGAGGACACGACCGCGCTGCTAGTCGGCACGACCGCGTTTCATGAGGCACGACCGCGCTAGATGATTAGCGCGACCGTGTCTCTTCCAAGTCAGACACGAATTGTACAATTTTTGTGTTTATAGCGCTGGATTTGATAGGGCTTTTGGTTACAGAGTTGTTACGAGTCAATTCATCTAATTTAATTGTATGGAAATCGTGTTTAAGAGTGGAATCGATTAAATCCTTTCATATTAAAATAATAATTCTGATTCGGACGATTTCTGTAATGAAAGCCCAGATTAATAGGGGGCTTTTGATATTGATACTGAAACGAATGAGATGGAGAGTATACTTACCCTGAAGCGTATCGAATCGATGAAGAACGGTAGAACGGAATTCCGACGACGACAAGATTAACCTCCGGTGACTTCTGCTGCGATTCCGACTGCTTCAACGGCTTCGGTCGTTCCAGAGAGGGTTGAATATCGTATGGTGATGGATTGCTCGAGAGTATTCGGATCGATTTTGAGGATTCGAGGCTTGGGAGGAACTTGACGGTTTCTTGAGAGGAAAATGTAATTGGATTGATAAAACTCGTAATGGACTGAGATATTTTTCTTTATCAAAGAAAATAAAACGTAATCGGTTTCGAATTTCAAACGATCGGGCGTTTTAAAACTGCATTTACGTTTCGACTGTTACGCAGGCGCGACCGTGCCAAGATAGGCGCGACCGTGCTTAGGCACCGGGCGCGATCGTTCCAGGACCAGTCGCGCGATCGTGCCGAGGCACTTGGCGCGACCGTGCCAGGACGAAGCACGACCGTGCTAATTAGGGTTTCTTGATAATTTTTCAACTTTAGTCCTTGACTTTTCAGATTTGATAAGTTTGAATTAAATAGTTTCTTGCATAGTGTTTAAATGTATATAATTGCGTAAAACTTGCGAATTTGTATCGAATCATTGCATTTAGTTAATGGCGGGAAATAGAACATGACAGTGCACGAGTATTGAGTTCAAAATGCATTACATTGAATTGAAAATATGAATACTAAAATCAGAAATGTTACAGTCTCCCCATGTTGAGAGAATTTCGTCTCGAAATTTAGCTAGAGGAAACAACGGTATCAGTAAAGATGAGGGTACTTGAGCTTCATTTGGTCTTCTCGTTCCCAAGTGAACTCAGGACCACGCTTAGATTCCCAACGAACTTTGACAATAGGAATGCGACTTCGCTTGAGTTGTTTGACTTCACGATCCATAATTTCCACCGGCTTCTCAACGAAGTGCATCGTTTCATCAATGCACACGTCGTCAAGTGGTATATGGAGATTTTCATCAGCGAGACACTTCTTCAGATTAGATACATGAAATGTAGGATGCACATTTCCAAGAGATGGAGGTAACTCGAGCTTGTAAGCCACTTTCCCAATCCTTTCAAGGATTTTGAATGGACCAACATAACGAGGTGCTAACTTGCCTTTCTTTCCAAAACGGATCACGCCCTTCCATGGAGACACCTTTAGAAGAACAAGGTCACCGACTTGGAATTCCAAGGGTTTTCGACGTTTGTCGGCATAACTCTTTTGCCGACTCCTCGCTACTCGAATATTGTAACGGATTTGAATAATCTTGTCGGATGTTTCTTGAATTAACTCGGGACCAGTGATTTGTGCTTCACCAATCTCGTTCCAACAGATAGGAGAACGACACTTGCGACCATAGAGAGCTTCGAATAGAGCCATGTTGATACTTGTGTGGTAGCTATTGTTGTAAGAAAACTCAATGAGGGATAGATGTGAATCCCAATTGCCACCAAAATCGATTACACAAGCTCTAAGCATGTCTTCAAGAGTTTGGATTGTTCGCTCAGTTTGACCATCAGTTTGCGGATGGTAAGCCGTACTCAAATCCAATCGAGTACCAAGAGCCTTTTGGAGAGATTGCCAAAATCTAGAGGTGAACCGAGCGTCTCTATCGGATATTATGTTCACGGGAACACCATGACGGCTCACAATTTCATCAATGTAAATTCGGGCTAGTTTCTCCACTTTGTAGTCTTCGCGGATAGGCAAGAAATGAGCAGATTTGGTGAGACGATCAATGATTACCCAAATACTATCATAACCACACGAGGTGCGAGGGAGCTTGGTAATGAAATCCATAGCTATATTCTCCCATTTCCACACGGGAATTTCTGGTTGTTCGAGTAAACCAGATGGACGTTGATGTTCGGCTTTGACTTTGGAACAGGTTAAGCATTTGGCCACAAAAAGAGCTATGTCTTTCTTTATACCGGGCCACCAATAAAGTTGGCGAAGATCTTGGTACATTTTATCCGCACCAGGATGAATAGAATAACGAGTCTTATGAGCCTCGTTCATGAGAAATGCACGGAGATCGTCGCGATCGGGAACCCAAATACGGTTCAAGTAATAGAGTAAGCCATTGGGTTTTGATTCAAGAAGGAGTTCAACGCCACATGACATTTCTTCGTACATGTTACCCTCGGTTACCGAGACGTGTTGAGCTTCTAAGATACGGGCTTGAATATTGGTTTGAATACGAGCACAATGAAGCATAACATGGTCCTTTCGACTCAAAGCATCGGCTACAACATTCGCTTCGCCGGGATGGTAACGAATCTCGCAGTCGTAGTCGTTAAGGAGTTCGACCCAACGTCGTTGCCTCATATTGAGTTCTTTTTGGTTGAAAATATGTTGAAGACTTTTGAGGTCGGTGAACACCACACATTTCGTGCCATATAGGTAATGTCTCCAAATCTTTAACGCGAATACGACCGCACCCAACTCGAGATCGTGCGTCGTATAATTCTTCTCATGAACTTTGAGTTGCCTTGATGCATAAGCGATTACTTTGCCTCGTTACATGAGAACACAACCAAGACCTTGGTTAGAAGCATCACAATAGACAACTAAATCATCATTTCCTTCAGGGAGAGTCAAAATGGGAGCATTGCACAACTTATGCTTGAGGGTTTGGAAAGCTTCTTCTTGCTTTGGTCCCCATTCATAAGCTTTACCCTTATGGGTCAAGGCGGTAAGAGGGACAACAATCTTTGAGAAGTTTGAGATGAAGCGATGATAATAACCCCCAAGACCAAGAAAAGAACGAACTTCGGTAGGAGTCTTCGAGGCATTCCAATTCTTAACCGTTTCAATCTTAGCAGGATCCACATGAATACCCTTGTCGTTGACGATGTGACCAAGAAATTGAACTTCCTTTAGCCAGAATTCACATTTGGAGAATTTGGCATATAGTTGTTCTTTTCTCAAGAGGTCCAAAACCAATCTAAGGTGTTGTTCATGATCGGCTTTAGTCTTGGAATAGATTAAGATATCGTCAATGAAGACGATCACGAATTTATCAAGGTATGGTTTGCACACACTATTCATGAGATCCATGAAAACTGCGGGTGCATTGGTTAGCCCGAAAGGCATAACCATGAACTCGTAATGACCATACCTTGTTCGGAAGGCAGTCTTTGGAATATCGTCTTCTTGCACACGGAGTTGATGATAACCAGATCGAAGATCAATCTTTGAGAAACAAGTAGAACCTTGAAGTTGATCAAAGAGGTCATCAATCCTAGGCAAAGGATAACGGTTTTTGATAGTAAGCTTGTTGAGTTCGCGATAGTCAATACACATGCGAAATGATCCATCCTTCTTTTTAACGAATAAGACGAGTGCACCCCACGGTGAATGACTTGGGCGAATGAAACCTTTGTCGGAGAGTTCTTGAAGTTGACTTGCAAGCTCTTGCATTTCGGAAGGGGCAAGACGATAAGGAGCTCTAGCAACGGGGTTAGCTCCAGGTATAAGATCAATACGGAACTCTAGTTGACGAACGGGAGGAAGACCGGATAAATCCTTAGGAAAAACTTTAGGGAAATCCCGAATGATCGGAATGTCTTGGATACTCTTCTCCTTGACATCCTTTTGAACAATATGAGCTAAGAAAGCAATGTACTTCTTTCGTAAGTACTTTTGAGCGGTAGTACACGACATCAACTTAAGTCCCTTGCAAGGCTTTTCACCAAAAACCCTTAAGGTTTCTCCCGATGGTAGCGGAAATCGGATACACTTTTCAAACGATCGTGCGTTTTGAAAATAAAACGATCGTGCGGAAATCGGATACACTTGTCAAAGAAAATAAAACGTAATCGGTTTCGAATTTCAAACGATCGTGCGTTTTGAAACTGTATTTACGTTTCGACTGTTACGTAGGCGCGACCGTGCCAAGATAGGCGCGACCGTGCTTAGGCGCCGGGCGCGATCGTTCCAGGACCAGTCGCGCGATCGTGCCGAGGCACTTGGCGCGACCGTGCCAGGACGAAGCACGACCGTGCTAATTAGGGTTTCTTGATAATTTTTCAACTTTAGTCCTTGACTTTTCAGATTTGATAAGTTTGAATTAAATAGTTTCTTGCATAGTGTTTAAATGTATATAATTGCGTAAAACTTGCGAATTTGTATCGAATCATTGCATTTAGTTAATGGCGGGAAATAGAACAAGACAGTGCACGAGTATTGAGTTCGAAATGCATTACATTGAATTGAAAATATGAATACTAAAATCAGAAATGTTACATTATGGACGATACTCAGCACTAGCACATGTCTTTTTGGAAGTTGGGATCGTCGGAGGCGAGTCCCTACTATACCCACTAGCAACAATACGCCGAGTGAAGGCAGACCATTGCACGCATTTTTGTAGAATCCATTGGCATGTAGATGTCATCACTTTCCCAAGCCATGGGCTCGCGTCTTTGGTCGATATTCTATTGATGATAGATTGACCACAAAGTTGAGAACGCATTACTCATTGCATACTCAGACCCTATCTTGACTCAGTTGGAAGGACGACTACTTTACTACTTTATGTAACTCCTATCCATGAATTAGTTTCACTTCTCAAAGTCGCATTTCACATGCATGATTCATCTATAATACGCTGGATTGGACCCTCGTATTTTGTTTCAACTCGAGTGAATGCTCGGATCAAACGATTCCTGACTACTCATCCTGATATGAGTCCTGGTTGATCATCTTATGGTTGATGACTAAGCTTCTCAATGACTTATTATATCTGACAACACTCTATACTCAGCAATACATGCTAAAGGACATTATGACACAGGACAGGGAGAACTAGGGTGAGCATGCAAAGAAAATTATCATTACGGGTGCACACATAATAGTAATTTAAGGTGCATGTAAGTCCTGGTGAAACCTAGTGTGTGGATAAATGGTCCTAATCGGTGATTTACAGACTTAAGTTTCCACTGTCTGTAGAAATTCTTATAACCCGCTAAATGACTAGTTGGTATCGTTAAACATGTTCAATAATTGATCGAAGCTAACACGTTATTCCTTCAACAATAAATTCCCTTTGACTCTATCGAAACTCTGGTAGAATCTCATGACAAACCCATCGGCCCCAAGTATGAATGCGGAATTTGAAGAATTCCTATGAAGCTAACACGTTATTCCTCCAACAATAAATTCCCTTTGACTATATTACCTTATCCTGTGACTAATCCTTAGTCTACTTAGATTTATACCCCAGCATATCCAGTTGTTCCAATGACATTAGAAAACGGAGATTTAATCTAACCAACCATCAGTTGAACGTGATTACTTAAAAAGACGACATATTCCTTGAAATACTGGAATCTATATCTCATTAGATTTTCCTTCCTATATGTGAACCTCTTTCCTTAACCTTTACATTGACCGACGCTTACCTTATAAGCACGGGTCTCATTAGAAATCTAAGCATGACTTCATAAATTTCAAGTTGGTGCAGTCGTACTCCAACTCTATTAGAAACCAAGTATACTATTGAGTTAACAGACAGTCAGATAATTGAAACGACCCACATTCTTAAGGGATGTAAACTTGAATTTGCTGGTCATAAACTTTACATTGACCTTATTCTAGTCACACTTGGCAGTTTCGATGTAATTATCGGTATGGATTGGTTATCTAAGAATCAAGCCGAAATTATTTGTCATGAGAAAATTGTTCACCTTCCTCTCCCGAGTGGAGAAACCCTTTCTGTCCAAGGTGAAAGGAGTGATGTAGTCATTGGCATCATATCCTTCATGAAAGCACAAAAGTGTCTACGAAAAGGTCATACTGCTATTTTGGCTCTCGTCGCCGAGCAGCCATCTAAGGAGAAGAAGATTGACGACATCTCGATCGTACGTGACTATCTAAAAATATTTCCCGAAGACTTACCTGGTCTTCCGCCACATCGTCAAGTTGAATATTAAATTGACCTAGCACCCGGAGCAGCGCCTATTGCTCGGGCACCTTATAGACTTGCACCTTGTTAATTACAAAAACTATCTACACAACTACAAGAGTTGTTGGATAAAAGTTTCATCCGATCTAGCTCATCGCTATGGGGAGCTCTAGTCCTATTTGTCAAGGAGAAAGATGGAAATTTCTGTATGTGCATCGATTACCGTTAGCTGAACAAAGTAACTATCTAGAATCGTTACCCTCTACCTCGTATTGATGATCTATTTGATCAACTCCAAGGATCAAGCTTCTATTCCAAGATAGATTTTAAATCAGGTTACCACCAACTGAGAGTCCGAGACGAGGATATCTCAAAGACTGGTTTCAAACTAGGTACAGCTACTACGAGTTTATGGTCATGCCATTAGGATTAACCAACGCACCCGTAGTGTTTCTGGACCTCATGAACCGTGTGTGTAAGCCTTACCTTGAACATTTTGTCATCATTTTCATTGATGAGATCCTCATCTATTCTAAGAACAAGGAAGAACATTAGGAAAACCTACGTTTGATTCTGGAATTGCTAAAGCAAGAGCAGCTGTATGCTAAGCTTTCCAGGTATGAATTCTGGATTCGTACAGTTCAATTTTTAATACATGTGGTTAACGAGAACAGAATACATGTCAATCCATCTACAATAGAAGCCCTCAAGAATTGGGCAGTACCGACGACTCCGACAGAGGTGCGAAAATTTCTGGGATTGGCAGGCTATTATTGTCGATTCACCGAGGGATTTTCCAAGATCACTCAACCTCTCACTACCTTAACCCAGAAGGGTAAAGCCTATAACTGGAGTGACACTCAAGAGTCAGCATTCCAACTCCTTAAACAAAAACTCTACAGTGCACCCATCCTAGCCCTTCCAGGGGGGAACGGATGATTTTGTGGTGTATTGCGATTGTCACACCCCGACCGATGGCGGAATCATCGGGGCGGGACATGTAAGACTGTTCATAGCACATGGTTGACTAAATTGAAATATATTAAAGTCAAATTTGCATTACAATAAATCCAAGTACAAGATCAAATTCAAACAAGAAACATAAACAATTCATAAAATTTTTGATTTATTTTGCTAAGTCCAAATCCTATGTTGAACACGTCTTGAATCAATCTCACATATTGGGGCCTGAAACATGAATAAAATAAAGTCAACTAAAAAGTTGGTGAGTATAACACAGTTGTATATAGATAGCATATAGTTGAAAACAAATCCTTTACATGACATGATAAATAAGGCGTTCATGGGGAGTAACTATTGTGTAACCAAATGTACAATCAAACCTTGTAACTACCATGCAAAACAAAGTGTATTGTCGGTTTCAATCACCGCGTACCATGGGTGGGTTTGTCAGACTCAATAGATCCATCATTGAAAACCGTCGGCTTGTATAGTTAATGATTGCACATAAGAGCATACAAAGGTTAAACACACCTAGCACTCGGGCACAAAGCTCAAATTTTTGCACACATGTATGTAAATAGGATTTTTTTTGCACTTGTGTAGTTTGTGTAAATGTAAATGTGTAATGTGTAATGAGTATAGAGTTCATGTTCCACCCCAAAAGTGTAAAAGAGTAAAAGGGGTTGTGAATACTCACTTGGTATGGAAGTTAAGCTAACAAGGAATATAGATAGCAAAAAGATCCTTGAAAAACACACTTTAACCTAAATAGTAATACGCATTGAATCATATAGATGTATAAAGTTTAAAAATGAAAGTTGGATTTGTATATAAAACCATTGGTTTGTATTTAAAAAGGATTGAATAAAATATATAAAGTTTGAGGTAAAATATGTTTGAAACAATTTAATTAGGTTTGAATTAAATAAATAAGTGTATAACTATAGTTTATGAAATAATGTCAATATTAATTGTAATTAAGTATAAATAAATAAAACGATTTTGATTTAAAATGTAAAGTAAATAAGTCATCATTATTTATAAATTTTGTAACTTAATTATTTAAAATATCATTTAAGTGTAAGATGATAAATATAAATTTAATTTTTATAAACTTTTCAATAAATTACATTTATGCCAAGATTAAACTTTTAATCTATTTTTAAATACAGAAAACATATTTTTATAAAATCTGAAACATTTACTGATTAAAATATAAAAATTATAATTCTGTTAAAAATTCTGAGTCTAGCACGACCGTGCCTCGGAAGGACACGATCGTGCTCAAGCCACGGGCGCGACCGCGCTAGTCGGGGCGCGACCGGGTTGATCAATCAGGAGCACAATCTAGACAAGTCATCAGGCACGACCGTGCCTTAGCCCGGCACGGTCGCGTCTATGATTTTTAGACACAACAGGGACTAGCCCAAAGGGCATGACAAGGTCTGGACGGATGACACGACCGCGCTGCTAGTCGACACGACCGCGCTAAACGAGGCACGGCCGCGCTAGATGATTAGCGCGACCGTGTCAATTCCAAATCAGACACGAATCGAGAGTTTCTTGTATTTTGAACACAGGAATTGTTAGGGCTTTTGATTAATGGGTTATTAAGAGTCTTTTCATATAACTTAATTGTATGGAAATCGAGTTCAAGCATGGGTTCGATTAAATCATTTTTATTAAAATATGATTTCTGATTCTGATCGAATTCTATAATGGAAGCCCAAATTGAATGAGGGCTTTTGATAATGTTACTGAAATGAGTGAGATGGAGAGTATACTTACCCTGAAACGTAACGAATCGATGAAGAACGGCAGAGATGAGTTCCGGCGACGGAGGTAAAGGTTTCCGGTGACTTCGACTGTGATTCCGGCTAGGCCAGAGAGTCCAGAGTCTTGGAGAGAGCCGGGAGATGATAAATCCTTTCTTGATCGGGAGAATTTGGGTTCCAGGAGGAAGACTTGAGTTTTGTTTGAATTGCTTGAGAGAGAATTCGAGATTGATGGAGAAAAACTGAGGCGTTGAGTAATTGAAAATGGTATAACTCGCGTTAAAGGAAAAGAAACGTAATCGGATTTGAAATTCGAACGATTGAGCGTTTTGAAATCACATTTACGTTTCGACTGTTTCGCAGGCGCGACCGTGCCAAGATTGGCGCGACCGTGCTTAGGAACCGGGCGCGATCGTTCCAGGACCAGCCACGCGATCGTGCCGAGGCACTTGGCGCGACCGTGCTAGAACGAAGCACGACCGTGCTAACTAGGGTTTCTTGATAAATTTTCAACTTTAGTCCTTGACTTTTCAGGTTTTATAAATTTGAAATATATAGTTACTTGTATAGCGTTTATGTGCATATAATCGAGTAAAACTTGCGAACTTGTATAGAATCATTGCATTTCATTTACCGCGGGAAAAATATTGAGACATTGCACGAGTATAGAACTTGAAATTTCATTACATTGAATTAAAATATGAATACTAAAAATCAGAAATGTTACAGTCTCCCCATGTTGAGAGAATTTCGTCCCGAAATTTAGCTAGAGGAAACAACATTAATAGTAAAAAGATGAGGGTACTTGAGCTTCATTTGGTCTTCTCGTTCCCAAGTGTACTCAGGACCACGCTTAGACTCCCAACGAACTTTGACGATAGGAATACGACTTCGCTTGAGTTGCTTGACTTCACGATCCATAATTTCCACCGGCTTCTCAACGAAGTGCATCGTTTCATCAATGCGCACGTCGTCAAGCGGTATATGGAGATTTTCATCAGCGATACACTTCTTTAGATTAGATATATGAAATGTAGGATGCACATTGCCAAGAGATGGAGGTAACTCGAGCTTGTAAGCCACTTTCCCAATCCTTTCAAGGATTTTGAATGGACCAACATAACGAGGTGATAACTTGCCTTTCTTTCCAAAACGGATCACACCCTTCCATGGAGATACCTTAAGAAGAACGAGATCACCGACTTGGAATTCCAAGGGTTTTCGACGCTTGTCGGCATAACTCTTTTGTCAACTCCTTGCTACTCGGATATTGTCACGGATTTGAATAATCTTGTCGGAAGTTTCTTGAATTAACTCGGGACCGGTGATTTGTGCTTCACCAATCTCGTTCCAACAGATCGGAGAACGACACTTGCGACCATAGAGAGCTTCGAATGGAGCCATGTTGATACTTGTGTGGTAGCTATTGTTATAAGAAAACTCAATAAGGGATAAATGTGAATCCCAATTGCCACCAAAATCGATTACACAAGCTCTAAGCATGTCTTCAAGAGTTTGGATTGTTCGCCCGGTTTGGCCATCAGTTTGGGGATGGTAAGCCGTGCTCAAATCCAAACGAGTACCAAGAGCAGATTGGAGAGATTGCCAAAATCGAGAAGTGAACGGAGCGTCTCTATCAGATATTATGTTCAAGGGAACACCATGACGGCTCACAATTTCATCAATGTAAATTCGGGCAAGTTTCTCCACTTTGAAGTCTTCACGAATAGGCAAAAAGTGGGCAGATTTGGTGAGTCGATCAATGATCACCCAAATACTATCATAACCACTCGAGGTGCGAGGGAGCTTGGTAATGAAATCCATAGCTAAAGTCTCCCATTTCCACACGGGAATTTCCGGTTGTTCAAGCAAACCACAAGGACGCTGATGTTCGGCTTTGACTTTGGAGCAAGTTAAGCATTTGGCAACATAAAGAGCAATGTCCTTCTTCATACCGGGCCACCAATAAAGCTGACGAAGATCTTGGTACATTTTATCCGCACCAGGATGAATAGAATAACGAGTCTTATGAGCCTCGTTCATGAGAATTGCACGAAGATCATCGCGATCAGGAACCCAAATACGGTTCAAGTAATATAGTAAGCCATTGGGTTTAGATTCAAGAAGAAGTTCAACACCACACGACATTTCTTCATACATGTTACCCTCGGTAACTGAGACGTGTTGAGCTTCCAGGATACGGGTTTGAATATCGGATTGAATACGGGCGCAATGAAGCATAACATGGTCTTTTCGACTCAAAGCATCGGCTACAACATTCGCTTTGCCGGGATGGTAACGAATCTCGCAGTCGTAGTCATTAAGGAGTTCGACCCAACGTCGTTGCCTCATATTGAGTTCTTTTTGGTTGAAGATATGTTGAAGACTTTTGTGGTCGGTGAATACCACACATTTCGTGCCATATAGGTAGTGTCTCCAAATCTTTAACGCGAATACGACCGCACCCAACTCGAGGTCGTGCGTCGTATAATTCTTTTCATGAATTTTGAGTTGTCTTGATGCATAAGCGATCACTTTGCCTCGTTGCATGAGGACACAACCAAGACCTTGGTTAGAAGCATCACAATAGACAACTAGATCATCATTTCCATCGGGGAGAGTCAAGATGGGAGCATTGCACAACTTTTGCTTAAGAGTTTGGAAAGCTTCTTCTTGCTTCGGTCCCCATTCATAAGCTTTACCCTTATGGGTCAAGGCGGTAAGAGGGACAGCAATCTTTGAGAAGTTTGAGATGAAACGACGATAATAACCCGCAAGACCAAGGAACGAACGAACTTCGGTAGGAGTCTTCGGGGCATTCCAATTCTTAACTGTTTCAATCTTAGCAGGATCAACATGAATACCCTTGTCGTTGACGATGTGACCAAGAAATTGAACTTCTTTTAACCAAAATTCACATTTGGAGAACTTGGCATATAGTTGTTCTTTCTTTAAAAGGTCCAAAACCAATCTAAGGTGTTCTTCATGGTCGGCTTTAGTCTTGGAATAGATTAAGATATCGTCAATGAAAACGATCACGAATTTATCAAGGTACGGTTTGCACACACGATTCATGAGGTCCATGAAAACTGCGGGTGCATTGGTTAATCCAAAAGGCATAACCATGAACTCGTAATGACCATACCTTGTTCGGAAAGCAGTCTTAGGAATGTCATCTTCTTGAACACGGAGCTGATGATAACCAGATCGAAGATCAATCTTCGAGAAACACGTAGAACCTTGAAGTTGATCAAAGAGATCATCGATTCTAGGCAAAGGATAGCGATTCTTGATAGTAAGCTTATTGAGTTCGCGATAGTCAATACACATGCGAAATGATCCATCCTTCTTCTTTACAAATAAGACGGGTGCACCCCACGGTGAATGACTCGGGCGAATGAACCCTTTATCGGAGAGTTCTTGAAGTTGACTTGCGAGCTCTTGCATTTCGGAAGGTGCAAGACGATAAGGAGCTCTAGCAACAGGGTTAGCTCCGGGCATGAGATCAATACGGAACTCGACTTGACGAACGGGAGGATGACCGGATAAATCTTTAGGAAACACTTCGGGAAAATCTCGAATAATGGGAATGTCTTGGATACTCTTCTCCTTGACATCCTTTTGAACAATATGAGCTAGGAAGGCGATGTACTACTTTCGCAAGTACTTTTGAGCAGTAGTACAAGACATCAATTTAAGACCCTTGCAAGGCTTTTCACCAAAAACCCTTACGGTTTCTCCCGAAGGTAGCGGAATTCGGATGCACTTTTCAAAGCAAATCACTTCGGCATGATGATTTGATAGCCAATCCATACCTATGATAATGTCAAAGCTTCCTAGTGGCATTGGAATAAGGTTGATTGGGAATGCATGATCATTAAGTTCTAAAGAGAAATCATAGATAATAGACTCAATTGTAAGGGAGTCACCATTTGCTATTTCAACGGTGAAGGTTTTCTCTAATTGGGATCGTGTCTTTGCAAGTAAAGACTCAAAATTAAGTGACACAAAACTTTTATCGGCACCGGTATCGAACAAAATGGAGGCATATTGACTATTAAGAAGGAACGTACCATTAACCACGTCGTTGTTTGCTTGAGCTTCGTTGGCGTTAATGTTGAAAGCACGCCCACGAGCTCCACCTTGTCTAGTATTTGCGAGCCTTGGACATAGATTACGAAAATGATTCGGGTCACCACACTCATAACAAGCACGCTCATTAGCAATGGCGGGAGCACCTTGATTAGCCACTTGAGGTACGGTTTGGTTTGGAGGGTTGACTTGGCCCGTAAGGGCTTTGGTCCTACAAACATTAACCGTATGACCATATCTCCCACAATAAGTACAAAGCCGACATGGGATGTTTTGGGGATGATGATAGTTGCAGGTGGCACAAAGTGGGTAAATTCCACCATATGGCTTTTTGACTGATGCTTGAACCATAGGTGCAGCTTGGTTCACGGGAACAGCAGGAGTAACCACAGCAAAATTTCTAACCTTCCTCTTTCTAGTGTTGCGAGAGGGCTCGGTTGTAGCTTCTTTGGTGTGGTTAGGAGGGGTTACGGTTTCAGCAACTTTCTTAGAACCCTTTTTGGTAAGAGTTCCAGCTTTAACATGATTATCGGTTAGGGTAGCAGACAGGCGGATGGCATCTTCCAAAGTAGCAGGATTTCTACCTAAGACAGTATCTTGAATTTGTCTTGGTAGCCCACCAATGTACTTTTCGATGCAACGAGATAATGGAGTGACCATGTGGGGCACAAGAAGACTCAATTCATGGAACCGAGTTGTGTAAGCCAAGTGTTCCCCACTATCTTGGGCAAGATCCCAAAATTCGGCCTCTAACTTCTTCACTTCATTGCGAGGACAGAACTCCTCGGTCATAAGCCTTTTGACCTCATCCCAAGGTAAGGCCATAGCTACATCAACACCCCTATTCCTTTTCTCCCCATTCCACCATGTAAGTGCCCTCTTTTGAAGGACACTAGTAGCATGACGAACACGGAGGTTGTCGGGACAGTCACTATTGAGAAAGGTATTCTCAATACTTTTGAACCATTGGAGGAGTCCGGTAGCTCCTTCGGTTCCATAAAACTTTAGGGGATTGCACGAATTGAAGTGCTTGAAGGTGCATTGGGATGGATTACCACCATTTCCACCATTACCACCATTATTACCACTATTGCTTCCATTGCCATTAGTGGCACCATTGGCTTGGGTGAGTTGTGTCACCAATTGAGTAAGGATAGAAGCAATGTCGGAGTTGGCGTTAGCGGCGGGAGCACGACGAGGAGGCATTCTACAGATTTGAAACACAAGATAAGAGAGATTGTAAGAACTTATGAGAATTGCTAGGATTTAATAGAATGAGATAACAAAATAAAAGATAGATAATCATAGTTTGGATTGTACTCAAAAGTGACAAAAATTCACTTGAATACTAAGGCATATTAAGGTTAATTTAAACTCATATAATTTTCAAGGAGACATGCTTTAGCCTATAGGTAAACACTCATCTCGGGAGTTCCCAGGAAAGCATACGGGTCCCTCGGTTGATTGGGATTTATGCGAAATGCTTTCCTATACAGAAAACCCAAAATACAGGTGTCACCCTTCCAGATTGCACGTGTCCTCAAATAATTTAACAAGTTTAAAAACCTCAACGAAGAAATAAAAATTTTATTTAAAGATTTTTGCTTCAAGAATTTTCCACATGCTTAGAAAGGATAAAGATAGAAAAAGAAGATAAGAATAATAAGAGGTTTAGGCCATAGGAAAGGATGTTATTTATTTAATTATTATTTAAGAATATCCTAATAAGTCATGCATTTCTAACAAAGAAGGTAGCAAATATAATAATAATTAATCATGGTAAGCATGTAGCACATAGCATGTAGCACATAGCACAAAATCATGAAGCATAACATAAGTGGGTGTCCTAAAGTTATAGTCTAGGTCAAGATGTCTAATAACCTAAATCCCTATAACCAAGGCTCTAATACCAATCTGTCACACCCCGACCGATGGCGGAATCATCGGGGCGGGACATGTAAGACTGTTCATAGCACATGGTTGACTAAATTGAAATATATTAAAGTCAAATTTGCATTACAATAAATCCAAGTACAAGATCAAATTCAAACAAGAAACATAAACAATTCATAAAATTTTTGATTTATTTTGCTAAGTCCAAATCCTATGTTGAACACGTCTTGAATCAATCTCACATATTGGGGCCTGAAACATGAATAAAATAAAGTCAACTAAAAAGTTGGTGAGTATAACACAGTTGTATATAGATAGCATATAGTTGAAAACAAATCCTTTACATGACATGATAAATAAGGCGTTCATGGGGAGTAACTATTGTGTAACCAAATGTACAATCAAACCTTGTAACTAGCATGCAAAACAATGTGTATTGTCGGTTTCAATCACCGCGTACCATGGGTGGGTTTGTCAGACTCAGTAGATCCATCATTGAAAACCGTCGGCTTGTATAGTTAATGATTGCACATAAGAGCATACAAAGGTTAAACACACCTAGCACTCGGGCACAAAGCTCAAATTTTTGCACACATGTATGTAAATAGGATTTTTTTTGCACTTGTGTAGTTTGTGTAAATGTAAATGTGTAATGTGTAATGAGTATAGAGTTCATGTTCCACTCCAAAAGTGTAAAAGAGTAAAAGGGGTTGTGAATACTCACTTGGTATGGAAGTGAAGCTAACAAGGAATATAGATAGCAAAAAGATCCTTGAAAAACACACTTTAACCTAAATAGTAATATGCATTGAATCATATAGATGTATAAAGTTTAAAAATGAAAGTTGGATTTGTATATAAAACCATTGGTTTGTATTTAAAAAGGATTGAATAAAATATATAAAGTTTGAGGTAAAATATGTTTGAAACAATTTAATTAGGTTTGAATTAAATAAATAAGTGTATAACTATAGTTTATGAAATAATGTCAATATTAATTGTAATTAAGTATAAATAAATAAAACGATTTTGATTTAAAATGTAAAGTAAATAAGTCATCATTATTTATAAATTTTGTAACTTAATTATTTAAAATATCATTTAAGTGTAAGATGATAAATATAAATTTAATTTTTATAAACTTTTCAATAAATTACATTTATGCCAAGATTAAACTTTTAATCTATTTTTAAATACAGAAAACATATTTTTATAAAATCTGAAACATTTACTGATTAAAATATAAAAATTATAATTCTGTTAAAAATTCTGAGTCTAGCACGACCGTGCCTCGGAAGGACACGATCGTGCTCAAGCCACGGGCGCGACCGCGCTAGTCGGGGCGCGACCGGGTTGATCAATCAGGAGCACAATCTAGACAAGTCATCAGGCACGACCGTGCCTTAGCCCGGCACGGTCGCGTCTATGATTTTTAGACACAACAGAGACTAGCCCAAAGGGCATGACAAGGTCTGGACGGATGACACGACCGCGCTGCTAGTCGACACGACCGCGCTAAACGAGGCACGGCCGCGCTAGATGATTAGCGCGACCGTGTCTATTCCAAATCAGACACGAATCGAGAGTTTCTTGTATTTTGAACACAGGAATTGTTAGGGCTTTTGATTAATGGGTTATTAAGAGTCTTTTCATATAACTTAATTGTATGGAAATCGAGTTCAAGCATGGGTTCGATTAAATCATTTTTATTAAAATATGATTTCTGATTCTGATCGAATTCTATAATGGAAGCCCAAATTGAATGAGGGCTTTTGATAATGTTACTGAAATGAGTGAGATGGAGAGTATACTTACCCTGAAACGTAACGAATCGATGAAGAATGGCAGAGATGAGTTCCGGCGACGGAGGTAAAGGTTTCCGGTGACTTCGACTGTGATTCCGGCTAGGCCAGAGAGTCCAGAGTCTTGGAGAGAGCCGGGAGATGATAAATCCTTTCTTGATCGGGAGAATTTGGGTTCCAGGAGGAAGACTCGAGTTTTGTTTGAATTGCTTGAGAGAGAATTCGAGATTGATGGAGAAAAACTGAGGCGTTGAGTAATTGAAAATGGTATAACTCGCGTTAAAGGAAAAGAAACGTAATCGGATTTGAAATTCGAACGATTGAGCGTTTTGAAATCACATTTACGTTTCGACTGTTTCGCAGGCGCGACCGTGCCAAGATTGGCGCGACCGTGCTTAGGAACCGGGCGCGATCGTTCCAGGACCAGCCGCGCGATCGTGCCGAGGCACTTGGCGCGACCGTGCTAGAACGAAGCACGACCGTGCTAACTAGGGTTTCTTGATAAATTTTCAACTTTTCAGGTTTTATAAATTTGAAATATATAGTTACTTGTATAGCGTTTATGTGCATATAATCGAGTATAACTTGCGAACTTGTATAGAATCATTGCATTTCATTTACCGCGGGAAAAATATTGAGACATTGCACGAGTATAGAACTTGAAATTTCATTACATTGAATTAAAATATGAATACTAAAAATCAGAAATGTTACAGCGATGCACCCATTCAGGGTCTTGGTTGTGTCTTAATGCAATGAGAAAAAGTGATTGCATACGCTTCACGCCAACTGAAGATTCATGAGAAACACTACAGCACTCATGACCTAGAGTTGGGAGCTGTAGTTTTTGCATTGAGAATTTGGAGACATTACTTGTACAGTACCAAATGAACTATTTACACCGATCACAAGAGTCTCCAGCACACCTTCGAACAGATGGAGTTGAACATCTGACAACGTCGTTGGATCAAAATTTTGAAAGACTATGACTGTGCGATTAGATATCATCCTTGCAAGGCTAATGTGGTAACCGATGCCCTAAGTCAAAAGGAAACCAAGCCAAAATGAGATCGAGCATTGCAGCTTACCATTCACACCGGATTACCTGATAAAAACCATAGTGCTCAACTCGAAGCCCTGAAAGAGGAAAATCTACCGCTGGGAGCCACACGCGGTTTGGAAGAACAACTTGAGATCAAATCTGATGGCATTCGCTACTTCGCTCGGCGAATATGGATTCCAGAGTACGGAAACTTAAGGGAACTAGTCATGGATGAAGCTCATAAATCTCGTTACCCTATTCATCCTGGTTCCGATAAGATGTATGATGACCTAAAGTTTCTCTATTGGTTGCCGAACATGAAAGCTGATATAGCCACATATGTGAGCAAGTGCCTGACCTGCTCAAAAGTCAAGGTTGAATATCAAAAGCCCTCTGGTGTGCTCCAATAACCTGAAATTCCGACGTGGAAATGGGAGTAGATTTCCATGGACTTTATCACTAACTACTTCGAGCTCCTAGCGGATGCGACATCATCTGGGTGATCGTAGATCGGTTGACTTAATCCGAACACTTCCTAGCAATTAAAGAGACTGAAAAGATGGGGAAATTAACTAGCATCTATCTGAAAGAAGTAGTGGTATCAATCATTTCTGATTGTGACACTCGATTCACCACATGTTTCTAGCAAGCTTTACAAAAATCTCTAGGCACGCACCTGGATATGAGCACGGCGTACCATCCTCAAACAGATGGCTAGACGGAGTATACAATTCAAACCTTAGAGAGCATGCTACGAGTTTGTGTGAATGATTTCGGGAACAGTCGGCAAACTCACTTGCCTTTAGTGGAGTTATTCTACAATAACAGTTATCACACTAGCATCAAGGCAGCACCATTATTATACAGTTGGAAATCCCAATCTCCTATTTGTTGGGCCGAAGTTGGGGATAGCCAACTTATGGTCCTGAACTTGTACTTAAAACTTCTGAGAAAATTGTTCAAATTTGAAATCGTATGGCAGCAGCTCGGGATCATCAAAAGAGCTATGCCGATAAGCGTCGTAAACAGTTAGAATTTCAAGTAGGCGACATGGTCTTGTTAAAGATCTCACCTTGGAAAGGTGTCATCCGTTTTGGGGAAACGAGGCAAGCTAAATCCTCGTTATGTTGGACCATTCAAGATAGTGAAGAGAATTGGCCCAGTGGCGTATCAACTGGACCTACCCGAAGGACATAGTAGTGTACACAACGTTCTTCGTGTCTCAAACTTGAAGAAATGTCTAGCAGACGAGTCACTCATGGTTCCTCTTGAGGAACTACACATCGATGAACAGTTGCGTTTCATCGAGGAACCAGTAAAAATCATGGAAAGGGAAGTCAAAACGCTTAAACGTAGTAAAATCCCTATTGTTAGAGTTTGTTGGAACTCGAAACGCTGACCGGAATTCACGTGGGAGCGTGAGGATCAGATGATGCGCAAGTATTCTCATCTGTTCAAGCACTCCACGTCAAAATCTTAAGGTATTATCCTAATTTTCGGGACGAAAACTCTTTCAAGGAGGGAATGATGTGACATCCGGGAAATTATTTATTTTTATTATTTTAATTTTCGGGACGAAAATTCTTTCAACTAGGGGATGATGTGACATCCGTCAATTTTTCGTTTATTCTGTTAATCCAAATCTAGTTATTTAGTAACACAGTTAACTCAATCCTAAACCCAGGGTCTGATTCTGTTAATATTTATTCTTAAACTACAGGGGCTAGTTGTGTAATAACCCTAAATTCAAGTTATTGACTCAAAAAAGTCAAAATCAATGGAAATTGGTTTATGTTGACTATTAAAAGTCAAACTCAGCATATCCTTGATCCAAATTCGTGAATTGTAACCGAAATTCATCCAATGTTTTAACTAATATGCATGTCCCAACCTTTAACGATCATTATTGAACAAATTAACACCGGCATTGATTCAAATTAAACCCAATTATGGGCATTCATGGCATAACCATCGAAACCGGCCTCTATTCCAAACAAATTTGATCGTTCTGTCTGTTATCCTCTCAATTCATCACCTGCGCACCTTTTACAAATCCCACTTGAGCTTTTGCACACTTCTGTTTCACAGGAAAAGCGGTCAAGCTCGACGGAGATCAAGCCACGCAAAGCCAGAGTTCATTCTAGTCGATCACGACCAATTCGACATCAATTCTGGTAACGAATCATACCATTAGCTTCGTCTCAATTCCTAGATTGAAAGCCGTATCATAATCGTGGCCTACAGCACTGAGTTGAACACGATTGGGTTCTAGGGTTCATATCCATTCGGGTTTAATCGAACCCTAATCTAGACAAAATCTTAATCCAATTAATTTGTATGGTTAGAATCGCAATACTCTGCTTATTGAAAATCCCATGATTTCAATCAATAATCTTATCAGTTTTAACCGGATTGATTCCATTTATAAAACCTAGGTTTTGACTTTTTCAAACAAGGATTAACGATTCAAAAGTTGATGATTTTGCAATTAATTACATCCACAGGATCGGAATACCTTGATTAACAAAACCCCTAATCGTTTGTGTTCAATCGTGGATGAAATCGATGGAATTAGGACTGGTTTTCGATCGGGGTGCGTAAGGGAGGACGAGCACAGGAACATCAATGTTAAAACCAATCCGATCCGGGTTTTGTTACGAAACCCTAGCGGGTTGTGATGGTTAAGACGGTTGACTGTGGGGGAGGAGACCCGGGTTCGAGTCCCTCCTCCCCCATTTTATTTTTAAACTAGTTTTTATCATTAATTTAATTATAAAATCACTTCCCATATTATCTTATTGGTATATTAATACGTTTTGAGCTCTGAAAACAACCGTAGGCTCGGGATTGAATTTAGAACATATTTTTTGAATATTTTGTTTAAATTAAAAATAACATAATTTATTATTTCCTAGACAATTATTAAATTCGTAAAAACATGCAAACAATGGTTTTAAATTCGGGTTTGAAATTATAACTCGTTTAATGATTTTTCTCATGTTTAAATAATATAATTATTTATATTATTACTGGTAATTATTATTTAACTCAATCAAAACATCCGAAACAATATTTTATATATTTGACTCATGTTGGTGACGTTGATACGTACCACATCAATTATAACTATTAAACTAAGAATTCTTGGATTTTCGAAGACACGGTTGTGCATTCGTTATCCCTAAGTATGTTTTAGGACGTTCAATCTCTCCGTGTCGTCTTCTTAAAATCTCTTGTGTCCCTAACTGATTGTAAAAATAATTGTAGGGAATTCGTAGACTGTTCACAGGCAAACTCTTATGTTTTTGTTGCATCCTTGTGCGGTGTTATTTTACGTACGCTCTACTCGGACTCAGGTGAGTTTCACGACCCCTTTTTACTTGTTTTCCTATTGGGGGAGAAACATGCATATACAAAAACATCAATTTATTTGTTTTCCCATTGGGGAGAAACATACATACAAACAAACAGTATTTTACTTGTTTCCCGTTGGGAAGAAACATGCATACGAACAGAAATCCGTTTACTTATCTTCTCGCCGAGGAGAGACATACACATGAACGGTCATGGATCACATAGTATTTCATTACCACTTGTTTGCTTAAGTGTAAACATAACATGCAAAGTCTTTACCCACTCGGACCGTTAATATATGGAGTATAGCGAGGAAATTTTAGTAGTAATACTGGGTTTAACAAAACCCACCTGGGTTAGTTGCGCTATCTTGATTGGAAGTCGAACGGGTGAAAATTGTCCTAAACACTTGCCATTTTTTATGTTAACAATGGCGGAAGACACCCAAACACAAACAGTCAGCTTCGGTTCCGAACGCTTAGAGTAACTTGTACGTTGTCTAGCTAGCAATAGGTGTGACTTACTATAACATACAAAAAGATATTTTTCTATAAAAATCAGGTATCAAGGTGAAACTATTTTTGTAGAAATAGCTTTAGATAAATACTCTGAAATAATAATTATAAAGATTTAAAGGTGTTAGAGAAGTATTTGATAATTTAATAATCAAAACTTGATTCTAATTTTAATAACGAAGTGTTATTATATAGATTTGAATGTTAGAGGACTTAAAAATGGTGTGAGGTGGAATATATACATATACTTACACTTGATAATTGTAACTTTGTAAATTGGAAGGATTAACCTTGATTAAAATCCAAAGTTTTGGAAATAAAGGAAAATTACAAAATAAAAGGGAATGAAAATAAAAAAAAGAGTGAAGATCGTGGGTTTTGGTCAGGAGGCGACGACAGGAAGAAAATCGAAGCGGAGGGGGACGATTTCTCCTATTAAACCCGAATTAATAAGATTAAAGCATGATTCCATCATCCTTATGCGATTTCAAACCTTCTGCTAAGTGATTTTCCATGTTTTGATGATCAAATTCCTGATTTAGGATTTTGTTGGTTCTTGGAATAATAGTTACGAATTTGGGGGCTTTGGTTTATGATTTTTTATAGAAAGAACCCTAATTTGTATGCTAGAACTATTGTTGTGGTATTCGAATCAAGATTTTAGTTGCATGTAATGGATTAGGTGTTAATACCATGAGAATTCAAGTGTTTTGGGGGATATATGGGTAAACCATGTGTAGTTGCTGAACAAATCTGAATAAAATTGCATAATCTAAATAATGGTGACTTTACTAAAACAAAACTTAAAAGATTGTACTATTGGGGATTATGAAGAAAGTAGTCATCTTTGATGATAAAAAGGAAGTATGGATATTCATATGAATGTTTTATATGTAGGATTATACTTATGCCCACAAGGTGTTTGATGAAATGCTTGAACCATTAAATGGTGTTAATTGAGAGATTTTATAATATTTACTTGATTTAAATAATTTGTTAATAAACAAGTGTTATTTAGTGGGCATAAACTTACGATGAATCTAAATGGTGAATTGGATTGATATTTATATAATAAAAATGTCGTTTTGAGTTAATCACCTAAATGGGTCGGATCATGCCTTTTCAATATTGTTTCTCGGAGGATTAAAGGTTGAATGTAATATGTCGAAACGGTTATAATGACCCGTAGAATGCGATTAAACGAATTTGGTGTTTAACGGGTCAAATGGGTGGGGATAACCCAATTAATAGATGAATGGCGTAAATGACAAAGAACACTCGTATGGGTCGGGTGACATAGTTATGTTTGAGGGGAATGAATAACCCAATTATGTGTTCTAACGGTTTACAAGTTTGATTTGTTGTCAAGATAGGTGTGACAAAGCTCGGATGGCAACGGGTCAAACGGGTGGAAAAGCAATAACATTCCTACAGGCGAATGTGAGTGACTAGAATTGTATTTAATGAAATTAGTGGGTTGTAACTAGTTTTATACCATGTGAATAATTGATTTTAAATTCTTGTGGTTAAGGTGGTTTAATACAAATTATTGAATATGATTTGACTTAGCATTACCTTATTGTTTTGACGGTGTTTTAGGGGTTTAAATCTATGAAGGATTAGTGCAAAATGATAATGGGTCGTATGACCCAAAGTGCTGAAAATTTAGCACTTTTCCAGATTTTAACCCGTTTTTAAATATTCATAGTAAATTAACCGAGTGTCCGTTTGGGGCATATCATACACCGACGAAAAGCGCTATAAGTGTGCTTTACTTATAATTTTAGTTTGAAGTGAAATACACATTGTAACTGGGGGGAATACTGATTTGTTACATCTGCTCAAATCTGTTTTGAAACAGGAATTTTATGGTATTTACAAAATGATTGGGATTAATTAAGAATATTTTGGACGTGATTCTTATATGGTTCATGAGTTGAAATGAGAGATATCTTGAGTTGGGGTGTGTATACTAAGCTAAGGAGTCATGGATGTTGTGAACCGTATATGTGCAAATACACGTGTTTTCACTGTGTGGTGCTTATGAATGAATAACACTTTTTTTATTAATATGTTAGCGTCAATAATTGTCGATATGTGGTGGGATTAAATTATAGTAATAATCGTGTATATGGTTGTGTGTATCACAACATAGAAACAGGGTGAAATGGCGAATTATATTTGTGGTTTAATTAATGCACTAACGGTATGTTTTGTAGTTTTCATTTTATTCCTAGTTAACAGTGCTAATTGGAGGTAAAATGACCTAATGAAGAGGGAAAACATAGAAGTTCAAAGTTGATCTTTAACCAACTAAGGGAATTGCATCTCGAGGATAGAATGTGATATACTTTGATTGATGCATATAAATATAAATATGTTGATTTTTATTTGTGTAATCTTATACACGAGATAAGAATCCTCACTTAGCTTCGGCTAATCCATTGTGGTGAAATGTGTAGGTAAGACGAGTCGGTTATTCATTAAACGGGTAAAGACGAATGAATTAAGTAGATAGTCATGGATTGCATAACGTATTGGGGGACCGACTCGAGGAAGTTATTCCAGAGATACCGGAGGGAAAAAGGGTGGTTAAAAACAGGAGACATAAAAGATAAGTGAATAAATAAGTAATTACTAATTAATTGAGTTGGGTGATAAACACATAATTATGTGTGTACATGTATATGTCGTCAAGGAGATAGTACCATAAAAATAATTAAATTGTTAGTTGACTAACCTTTGGATGATGTCATGTGACAGTTTTGGATGGTGAAAGACGTTGGTGATCAAGTCAAGGGATCAGGTCAACGTGATGTAGATTTGGAGTCGGCGCGGTGCATGATTTTACATGGTCGTTTCGTAATGTCTTTTCATTCACATTGTGGTTTTGTATTGGTGTCTTTAAGTATAAACTCCATTTTGATTTATTACATGTCGTTGTGTACATGGATGTTTTGGTCAAATGGTTTGGTTTCATTTTGTGTCTAAACAGGTTAATGTTTCGTAAGGGTGGTTTATTTTACCAACGGGTCATGTCAAAATTTTATGAGAAAACCTGGATGCGTTGTATGAGTATTATTATTGGGTGAATGTTGGTGTAAAATAATATAAGGTGCTATTTTAGGTGAAATGAGTTCTTATTTAAAAAGAAAATAAACTATGAGCCTATTTTCCGCAAGATGTATAAATTCCGCAAGGTGTATAAATTTGTGTTTTAAACTTTCGGGTGTTACAACTTGGTATCAGAGCCATAGGTTGAGGGATTTGAATATATGGTGGTATTCAAACACAACCTTAGTGCTCTTGATGGGGGGAAACATTGACCCGGGACTTGATCATGCAGCCGAAGACATGAGGTTAGTAAATTTTCTATGTATGTTGATTACCTATTTCAGTTTATATATATATATATATCAACCGATGATTAGATTCTTATGGCCAATGGGTGGTGTATGGGTGACGAAATGGGATTTTAACGTCCCTTGCAGGTGAAGTTGATATATTAAAATGGAAGGTTAATGCTATAAACATTAACGGATATGAAACTGAAATTCGTTGCCTTTGACATGTAACATTCCGTATTTTTCCGACCCTATTTTAATTTATTTAAGTTAATAAAATAGCAATACAACATTTAACTCTATATTTACTCAAACCTACACCTCATTACTCATTAGCCGATCGTATTCAATTCAAAAATTTAGAACTCATAATCATGTAGTAATACCTTCTTGAGTTAATCCAGTTAATAATCCCGTTAAGTGTTCCGTTAAATCCTAACCAAGCTAATTCTGTCAAAGCTGAAGTTGCAGGGGCTGATTTTGTAAATAACCAGAAACCCTAGTAGGCACGGTCGCGCCATGTTTTGGCACGGTCGCGCCTCGTCTGGCACGGTCGCGCCTCGCATCAGTTGAAACGTAAAAACAGCCTTTAATCGCTGGACCGTTCGGTTTCGTAACCATTTCTCACATTAACAAACAATTAGGAGTTTAAATCATTTTCATTATAGCAAATGAACCCGTTTTGATCGATCCTTTTCCAAAGTATCAAGACTCTCCTTTGTGACCATCAAATTCATCGTTTCATTGTGAATCCTCTCAACTAAGCAAACCAACACATTAATCGATCCTCCCTAAGGCTTCAGAAGACATCATTTTGGTCGGAGTTGCGGCATAGAGCACCGGAGACCACACCGCCGACGTCGGAACTTGTTCTACCCGTCCGCTATCAATTCGTCGTCCTGTCGGGTAATTGAAACCTTCCCCTCAGTCGATTTATTCTATAGATCAAAAGCCCCAAACTAATTTGGGCATTCAATATCGAAATCTACTCGAACCCGAAACCATATTTTCATTCAAAATAGTTTAATCAAATCCGGTCATAAACATGTTTTAAACACAATTAATCTACACCAACAGACTCGTAATAACCTTGTGAATGAAAGCCCTATCAATTCCGACTCCATCAATATAAGGATCAACCAATTCGTGTCTGTTTTGAAAGAGACACGGTCGCGCTAATCATCTAGCGCGGTCGTGCCTCGGGAGACGCGGTCGTGTTGACATACAACGTGGTCGTGCCTCCTGCTCAGACCCAGACATGCTCGCTGGCTAGTTCTTGTTGTGCCCCTGAAGCATAGACACGGTCGTGCCTGTCCGAGGCACGGTCGTGCCTAGTGTCTTGGCTAGTTGTCCTCTGTTTGACCAGCGCGGTCGCGCCCTGTCTCGATCGGTCGCGCCCGACCTAGCACGATCGTGCCCTTAGCTGGCACTGTCGTGTGTGTTGGCAGAATATTTATAACTTTTATTTTTTTTTAAACACATAGTATTTCAGATTATATTCTAAAATAAAAGTGATTGAAATTATAAAAATCAGTATTATTTTATTTATAAAAGATCAAATGTTTAATCTTAAGATAAATGGAAATTATTTAAAAGTTCAAACATTTAATTTATAAATCCTACTCTTAAATAATATTTTAATGTTTAAGTTACATTTTTTTTATAAATAAATGAATAAGTTAATAATTATTTATTTGATTTATAAGTAAACAAAAACATTTATTTAGTTATACTAAATTACATATAATACCTACATTATTTTCATAAACAATAATTATTTAATCTACTTAAGTAATTATCCCAAACTCAACATTCATTTAAAATGTTCTAAAAATATTCATTTCGAATCTTCTATTTTACTTTCAAGTACCAAATCACTAACTCCATCCAATTCAACCATAGACTTAGACTTAGACTATTGTGCATTATTAATGCAATATATTACACTTTAGGTTATCTTGTGCATCTCAAGGATCATTATACTATTTAGTATTTGTGCTAGCTACGCCTTCGAAACAAGTGAGTACTCACAACCCCTTTTTACTCTTTTACATTTTTGGGGTGAAACATGAACACTATTCAACTTACATGTTTACATTTACGCAAACAACACAAGTACAAATCCTATTTACATTCATGTGTGCAATTTGAGCTTTATGCCCGAGTGCTAGGTGTGTTAACCTCTTGTATGCTATTATGTGCAATCATTAACTTTTCAAGCCGACGGTTTTCAATGATGGATCTATTGAGTCTGACAAACCCACCCATGGTACGCGGTGATTGAAACCGACAACACACTTTGTTTTGCATGCTAGTTACAAAGGTTTGATTGTACGTTGGGTTACACAATAGCTGCTCCCCATAAATGCCTTATTTATCATTGTATGTAAAGGATTTGGTTTACAAACTATATGCTATCTATGTACAAACTTGTGTTATACTCACCAACTTTTTAGTTGACCTTATTTTATTCATTTTTCAGGTGCTTTCATTTGAGTTTGATCAAGACATGCTACACATAGGCTTTGGACCTAGTTAATATTAAATCAAAGACAAATTGTATTTCATTATGTACTTTGAACTTGTTTCGTGTTTGTTTGAATGGGAATGGATTTAATATATTACAATCTAGTCAACCTTGTGCTCATAAACAGTCTTACATGTCCCGCCCCGATGATTCCGCCATCGGTCGGGGTGTGACAGATTGGTATCAGAGCCTTGGTTATAGGGAATTAGGTTATTAGACACTCTTGACCTAGACTATAACTTTAGGACACCCATACTATGCCATGCTATTACTTGTTACATGATTACTTCTTATGTGAATATTTTACAGGTTATCCTGAGTAATTTCAATACATGTTACAATACTTGATAGTTTATGAGTCACACTACTTGATAACTCTTGTGCTTACATTCATTACTGTTTACATGCTACCTATGTGTTTCACTAAAGTGTTATCCTTAGTTAAACACACACACATACATACCAAAATCTCCATACACCTTTGAACTCACACGCATGATACCATAACTTTATGTAAACAAAGGCTTAAACTATTGGGCCTAATACCCATTAATAATAAACTAAGAAGCCCATATATCCTCCAAGAATGAGAAGCCCGCTGCAATAAATAAACCTCACTTTTGGGCCTCCAAGCCCAGTCCACAACAATTCCCATCATAACCATGAGCCCAACAATAGTGTTATTAATACATGATGGCTGGAAGAGTGTGTAAGCCCATGCGGAATTCTGGCTAAGGAAAGATAGGGTACTTAAGTGTGTCTTAGCGACCCACCCCTCTTTCCTGGGAATTCTCCTCAGGGATACATTGCTTATAGGTCAAGTGTATTTCTAAAATACTATCGTGAAAGGTTCGGTGTTATGACTAGTCAAACTCTAAAACCTATAAGTACTCCTATGTTCAAACCACAACATTTCATTATCACTTACAACTTTTTTTCATTGTTTTTCTGCTAGACATGGACTCCTACCCTCCTCCCTCCCCGGTTTACCGTCCTGGATCAGAATCTGATTGGGAAGAAGACACTGAGACACCCATGTATCGGTCACCAACACTCCCAACTGCTAGGCCAAGGTTTGATGTAAGGGCGGACTGGATTAGGAACACCGGCCCGAGACTTCGAACACCTGAATCACCCGTACCCGTAAACCCGTATCATACACCTCACCTCCATAATCAATTGCCACCCCCACTAAGAGACTCATACCATCCTAACCCTTGGGTAAGACAAACCATGGCACCCACTAGTGTTATGGGGATTCCAACCCATGACCTCCATCAATATGTAAGAACCACAGAATTTGAGAGGCAAAGGATAGAGCAGGGAGTGATACATGACTTGCAAAGACAAAGAATGGATAGCCTAGCAAACCAATTAGGGTACCAAAAGGAGTTAATCTCCATCCTCGAAAAGGAAGTACAAGAACATCGCACGGAGACCGCCAGGACTGAAGCCAGATCTGCTACTCGAGTGACTATAGCGGTGCTCATCTTGGCAATTATCTTCTTCCTAGTGGAAAGCTACCAGCGACGTTAGAAGAAGCTTCTACTGATTTCCTTTAAAAATTTTCGATTTGAGAGCCATTTTCTTATGTTTTGAGTAATGTTTAACATTTCAGCATTTAGTTAATTCCATATATTTCAACTCTACAGTTATTTTTCATTGATTTGACCCGTGGAACGTAAATTACACCTGTTATATTTTCATCAAACCTTCTCAAATATTACTTCTTTCATTCAACATGATTTAATACATTACCAACAATCTCTTTCATTAAATAAATCATCCTATTTTTTTTATTTAAACAAAACCTCGTTATCTTGTTTAAATAAAATGTTTAACGAAATTTTAGATAATACCAAAAACATAAATTTTCCATAAAACTTTTTACCTAATAGGAAAGGTTAATGCAACCATTTTTATAAAAATATTAATTTCTTTCTACTGATAAATAATTTTGATTTTTTCTTCATTAAAGTAAATATTTCTAAATTTGGCTAAATTAATATACTACAACTTATTTAGCCAATAGTTGAAAATTTAAGTTAAAAAATATATTTTCTCATAAATTGCATATTCATTTAAAATATACTATTCAATGATCTCACTACTTTATATGTCCACAACCAAAAACAAATTCTCACTTTATATGTTCAAACAAGGACCCGTATTTGTAAACACAATTCCCGAATATTTTCAAAATCTCCTCGTTACCTTTCACTTGGCACTTCAAGAGACGATCCATATCGCGTAAACGTTAACCTTTTCCCACCAACATCAATGAGATTTGAGAACTTGAACCTAACTACCACATTATGCAAGAACGCCAAACAACACGTTTGTCCGCAGCACTCGAACCCATTCAAAACGCGTTACTACACATCGCACGCGAAGTTCAATACTCACGTTCACAATATATTCGATGCAATCTTATGGTACATAAAACTCAATTATTCTCAATATATCCAATGCTACACAAATTACATGATACATGAAACTAGTTTGCCTGCAAATCACAATTTACTCGATTGATTACGTAATGCACGAAACACGTTTATTTGCAGTACACATGCTACTGGATTGAACACATGATACACGAAACTTAATTGTGTGCAATATACGTGATACATAAGAATTGCGTCATTGATGCATAGTTCTAGATTGACCGCACTATACATGAAACTCATTTTGTTACAAAGCACCTTATACTAAACGGTGTACATTATACAAAATACATGATGCTAAGTTGCTAACACTATACACGAGATCCATTTCCTACAATACACATAATATTATGTGGTTTACATTACACATTAGAGCTTATTGATTTACAAAATACAAGACGCTAAATTATTTACGCTATATATGAGACCTGTTTGATTACAAACTACGTGACACTAGATCATACATGAGGATTGTGTGCTTACTATATACTCGAAACAAAATTTGCTTACAATTATTGCAATGGATTGATTACATTATACACAAGACATGGTCATGCACTTTGTACACCAAAGTTGAAGACCATAATACATTGAAACGACTCGGGGTTTGACGTATTCTAGTTCAAACACGAACAAGCTAAGAAACTTTAAGTGTTACTACTTTACTACTCTTTGGTTGCAAACTTATCTGATTTGATGCATAATTAATTGTTAGCGACTTTTATGTGTAAACAATAGACGTGATAATAGTGAAATTGTGCCCTTACCCGCACACAATGGAATGATCTATACGGACCATACGATGATTTGAATAATTACGGGTGCACACGGAATTATAAAAATCAGCGCATGGAAACTATAGTGAAATTTTGTAGTGTGTTGTGACCTAAAACTTGTCATGATATGTAACAACGAAACTGAAGTAATATGACAAAGGGCATGGTGGATACGCCGATGGTACTTCCTAAATATAAGTGTCCTATCATATTATCAAAAGTAGCGTTGTTCGTGCTACGTGAAGTTTTGACCTAGACCCACGTTTGTGAAATCTTTCACCCACTAACAATTTTGAGCACATTAGTCTACATCTTACACAAACTCAAAATTTCAAATCCCATCAAATTCATCCCATGTAACGCATCTCACGTTTGGAATTCAAATTGCTATTCGGCAACCTTCTCCCTAAATCCAGTTCAAAAATTTAATTTACAGTCATCATTTGTATTCAACCTCGATGATCAGGCCCAAGGCCTTGTCTATCAATCAAAACTCACCGAGAACCCAAAACTCCCTCCTCTTTCTTGATTTAGTAGTCTTCATCAGTTAAATTTCGGGACGAAATTCCCTTAACATGGGGAGACTGTAACATTCCGTATTTTTCCGACCCTATTTTAATTTATTTAAGTTAATAAAATAGCAATACAACATTTAACTCTATATTTACTCAAACCTACACCTCATTACTCATTAGCCGATCGTATTCAATTCAAAAATTTAGAACTCATAATCATGTAGTAATACCTTCTTGAGTTAATCTAGTTAATAATCCCGTTAAGTGTTCCGTTAAATCCTAACCAAGCTAATTCTGTCAAAGCTGAAGTTGCAGGGGCTGATTTTGTAAATAACCAGAAACCCTAGTAGGCACGGTCGCGCCATGTTTTGGCACGGTCACGCCTCGTCTGGCACGGTCGCGCCTATTATTGGCACGGTCGCGCCTCGCATCAGTTGAAACGTAAAAACAGCCTTTAATCGCTGGACCGTTCGGTTTCGTAACCATTTCTCACATTAACAAACAATTAGGAGTTTAAATCATTTTCATTATAGCAAATGAACCCGTTTTGATCGATCCTTTTCCAAAGTATCAAGACTCTCCTTTGTGACAATCAAATTCATCGTTTCATTGTGAATCCTCTCAACTAAGCAAACCAACACATTAATCGATCCTCCCTAAGGCTTCAGAAGACATCATTTTGGTCGGAGTTGCGGCATAGAGCACCGGAGACCACACCGCCGACGTCGGAACTTGTTCTACCCGTCCGCTATCAATTCGTCGTCCTGTCGGGTAATTGAAACCTTCCCCTCAGTCGATTTATTCTATAGATCAAAAGCCCCAAACTAATTTGGGCATTCAATATCGAAATCTACTCGAACCCGAAACCATATTTTCATTCAAAATAGTTTAATCAAATCCGGTCATAAACATGTTTTAAACACAATTAATCTACACCAACAGACTCGTAATAACCTTGTGAATGAAAGCCCTATCAATTCCGACTCCATCAATATAAGGATCAACCAATTCGTGTCTGTTTTGAAAGAGACACGGTCGCGCTAATCATCTAGCGCGGTCGTGCCTCGGGAGACGCGGTCGTGTTGACATACAACGTGGTCGTGCCTCCTGCTCAGACCCAGACATGCTCGCTGGCTAGTTCTTGTTGTGCCCCTGAAGCATAGACACGGTCGTGCCTGTCCGAGGCACGGTCGTGCCTAGTGTCTTGGCTAGTTGTCCTCTGTTTGACCAGCGCGGTCGCGCCCTGTCTCGATCGGTCGCGCCCGACCTAGCACGATCGTGCCCTTAGCTGGCACGGTCGTGTGTGTTGGCAGAATATTTATAACTTTTATTTTTTTTTAAACACATAGTATTTCAGATTAATTTCTAAAATAAAAGTGATTGAAATTTTAAAAATCAGTATTATTTTATTTATAAAAGATCAAATGTTTAATCTTAAGATAAATGGAAATTATTTAAAAGTTCAAACATTTAATTTATAAATCCTACTCTTAAATAATATTTTAATGTTTAAGTTACATTTTTTTTATAAATAAATGAATAAGTTAATAATTATTTATTTGATTTATAAGTAAACAAAAACATTTATTTAGTTATACTAAATTACATATAATACCTACATTATTTCCATAAAAAATAATTATTTAATCTACTTAAGTAATTATCCCAAACTCAACATTCATTTAAAATGTTCTAAAAATATTCATTTCGAATCTTCTATTTTACTTTCAAGTACCAAATCACTAACTTCATCCAATTCAACCATAGACTTAGACTTAGACTATTGTGCATTATTAATGCAATATATTACACTTTAGGTTATCTTGTGCATCTCAAGGATCATTATACTATTTAGTATTTGTGCTAGCTACGCCTTCGAAACAAGTGAGTATTCACAACCCCTTTTTACTCTTTTACATTTTTGGGGTGAAACATGAACACTATTCAACTTACATGTTTACATTTACGCAAACAACACAAGTACAAATCCTATTTACATTCATGTGTGCAATTTGAGCTTTATGCCCGAGTGCTAGGTGTGTTAACCTCTTGTATGCTATTATGTGCAATCATTAACTTTTCAAGCCGGCGGTTTTCAATGATGGATCTATTGAGTCTAACAAACCCACCCATGGTACGCGGTGATTGAAACCGACAACACACTTTGTTTTGCATGCTAGTTACAAAGGTTTGATTGTACGTTTGGTTACACAATAGTTGCTCCCCATAAATGCCTTATTTATCATGTTATGTAAAGGATTTGGTTTACAAACTATATGCTATCTATGTACAAACTTGTGTTATACTCACCAACTTTTTAGTTGACCTTATTTTATTCATGTTTCAGGTGCTTTCATTTGAGTTTGATCAAGACATGCTACACATAGGCTTTGGACCTAGTTAATATTAAATCAAAGACAAATTGTATTTCATTATGTACTTTGAACTTGTTTCGTGTTTGTTTGAATGGGAATGGATTTAATATATTACAATCTAGTCAACCTTGTGCTCATGAACAGTCTTACATGTCCCGCCCCGATGATTCCGCCATCGGTCGGGGTGTGACATGACACGTTGCGGTGATAATAAGAACACCAATTGTAGTGTGTTGATTGGTATGCCTAGCCAGTGTATTGATCAACACATAGAACTAGAATGTTCTTAGTATTGTCATGATTGTGTTGAAAGTACCAAAAAGTAAGTGGGCATATCCTACTAATGGTGCTGAATTTTATTGTGAGAGGAAAAGGTGAAACAATAGGATACTGAAAAGCGGCCATTGAATGGGATTGTCACTGGTGTGTGACATTTGGTTGTTGATATGGTGATATTGGGGGTGACCGGTTATAAGAGTCACTGTGGTGACCATCCGGATTACACGGACTGATCATCCGTGGGCGATACTACAGGCTGATCACCTGTAGGGGCTACTTATGGGAGTCACATGGGTGTATTGTGACCTCATAGTGGTGGTAAATGTGGTAGTCACATGGGTGTATTGTGACCTCAGTAATGGTGAAATAACCTCACGGTTAATTTAGAGACGAAGAACTTTAAAGTTAAAGGGACGGGGTCCCGGGAGGTGTTGAGGTGCCAACCTCATGGAATTGGAGACGGTGATCTCTAGACATAAGGGTGGAATTGCAAGTAAGTTAATCTTACTTTATTACTATTATTCATTCAGTTTTGTATTGAATTTGTAGTACAAAATGGATTGGGGATTTCAAAATGGTAAAACTTAACAAGGGTGTAGATTGTTAAATTAAATAAAGAGGTGACATGGCCTTAATGACCTAAATAAAAGCAGTGTTGTGGTCTATTGACCAATATGGTGAATTGAAATGCTAAAAGCATACAATAAAAAGAGGGTGCAATAATCATTCACAATAAATGAATGCATATTTAGGGGATATAAACACAAATACATGATATGATTGAGGGTTTGTTTTAATAACAAAAGAGATGAGTATTAAAAAGGGTAAAGTGTTCCCACATTTAGTAAATAGTTGTTTGTACTTTTTTTTTCTTTCACATAAATGGTTTGTATGTTATGTGTTCGGGTGTTTTGTTTTCTCCTAAATGTGTGTGATTTGTTTACAATCAATGGGTTGTTAATGGGTGTTAATCTTGAAGTGGAATACTTCATGGGTTTAAATCTTGAAGTCAAATGTCTCGTGGGCGTTAAATGAGACTTAGTTCTCAGAAAATTTAGTGTATAAATCCATTTGGGGATTATAGTTGGTTGGGAGAAACTGGTATAGGATGTCTAACCACATAATACATGTCATAGGACGCATAAACATGTTGAAAAGTCGTTTAGGCTTAAATTTTTGGGTGTTAACTTGGGGATTTGTTCCAAGGGTTGTGTATCAATACCAATAATAAATAATGGGGTGTATGGTGCTTGAAGTCTTTGAACTTCATGGGTGATAACTTTAAGTCTTTAAATTTCGTGGGTGTTAATTCTGAGTCTTTGAATTTTGTGGGGGAGGGTAATCAGAAGTTATGAACTTTCATGGGTGTTAATTAAAAACAAGGAATCTCGCATGGGAGATAAAGGCGTTAAGAGGTTTTACCTCATGGTGGAAAATAATGTAGATACAAAGGGTTGAGTAATCTCACATGGATTTTTTAAAATAACTGGTGTTTAATATGTTATATATGTTCTAAACACGTTTACATAAGAATGTTTTCAGGTAGAATGAAACAGGTTGGGAAACTGGGGCAACGAGCCTCATAAAAGAGGATGGTAGGACTTGGAGTTAAATATTTCATGTGTGATTTGAAGTCTAGAACTTCTAAATAAATAAAGGGAAATCTCAAAGGCAGGTGAAAAATCACAAGAATGTGATCAAAATGAGATGAATATATGTATATAGCATATGGTATGAAAACATGTGGGGAGGGGTTAAACCTACATGACTTGGTTGTAAACGAAGTTTCTTTTTCAAAAAGTATAAGTAATTATTCTATACCTTATGACTTGAAACATCACATGGTAACAACGAGGAATCATTATTGTTAAGTGTTACTATTCTAGGTCGCGAGTGAAATAGTAAACACATAGACCTAATGTGATCTTGATGAAGCCATGCTTATGTAGATAGTAATAAAGAGGAGATGACATTTGTATCCACCATAGGAGTTATTGAATCCCAATGGAGGTGATTGACATGGGGAGAGGACAACCTTAATTTGGCACTATGGTGTGAATTACATAAATTTCAAGGGTGTGGGGATAAATTATATATATGTGTGGTGACATAAAAGTTAAAAAAAAAATTCAGTATTAAAAGTATGTGCATGTTAAAGCATCGTGGTGTTGGAAGCATAGGTTTGGGATTTAATGTCTTTTATCTTTACTAAAATTGTATGTTCATCATGGAGTTATTGAATCCTAATGGGAGTGACGAACTTAGGTTCATAAGCCTTAATCTGCATGGTGGTGAAGTCTATGAACTTCAAAGGGTGTTGGGATTGATTGATAACTGGTGGATATTATTAATCATTTGTACACTACTATGGGAATTTGGTTAGAATTGATGCAGTGTTGTAGCATCACAGTTGAGAAAGGTGTGGATGCTGGTGCTAAGGAATGATTAAAGCTAAAGGTGAAGGATGGATGCAAGTTGCATTGGTGATGTGCAACTGGGCGTGAACTAGCTTGGATGGATTCTATGCTTAAAAATGAAAGTTTTCTAAAATATGAAATTCATAATGTTTATACATTGGGGTGGCGATAATTGATGGTTGAATTGACTACCTGCCTAAGCATATAAGAATAAGTAATCGGGATGGGTGATTAAAAAATTAGCATAATACCCTATTCTAGTATGTATGTCGGTTTCGGGGAGGAAACCTTTTTCAGGGGGGTAGATTTGTAACATACCAATTTCAATAAGGTGAAAAAGATATTTTTCTATAAAAATCTGGTATCAAGGTGAAAGTATTTTGGTAGAAATAGCTTTAGATAAATACTCTGAAATAATAATTATATAGATTTAAAGGTGTTGGAGAAGTATTTGATAATTTAATAATCAAAACTTGAATCTAATTTTAATAACTAAGTGTTATTATTGAGATTTGAAAGTTAGAGGACTTAAAAATGGTGTGAGGTGGAATATATACATATACTTACACTTGATAATTGTAACTTTGTAAATTGGAAGGATTAACCTTGATTAAAATCCAAAGTTTTGGAAATAAAGGAAAATTACAAAATAAAAGGGAATGAAAATAAAAAAAAGAGTGAAGATCGTGGGTTTTGGTCAGGAGGCGACGACAGGAAGAAAATCGAAGCGGAGGGGGACGATTTCTCCTATTAAACCCGAATTAATAAGATTAAAGCATGATTCCATCATCCTTATGCGATTTCAAACCTTCTGCTAAGTGATTTTCCATGTTTTGATGATCAAATTCCTGATTTAGGATTTTGTTGGTTCTTGGAATAATAGTTACGAACTTGGGGGATTTTGTGTATTATTTTTCTATAGAAAGAACCCAAATTTGTATGCTAGAACTATTGTTGTGGTATTCGAATCAAGATTTTAGTTGCAAGTCATGGATTAGGTGTTAATACCATGAGAATTCATGTGTTTTGGGGGATATATGGGTAAACCATGTGTAGTTGCTGAACAAATCTGAATAAAATTGCATAATCTAAATAATGGTGATTTTACTAAAACAAAAACTTAAAAGATTGTACTATTGGGGATTATGAAGAAAGTAGTCATCTTTGATGATAAAAAGGAAGTATTGTTGTTCATATGTATGTTTTATATGTAGGATTATACTTATACCCACAAGGTGTTTGATGAAATGCTTGAACCAACTAAATGGTGTTAATTGAGAGATTTTATAATATTTACTTGATTTAAATAATTTGTTAAAAAACAAGTGTTATTTAGTGGGCATAAACTTATGATGAATCTAAATGGTGAATTGGATTGATATTTATATAATCAAAATGTCGTTTTGAGTTAATCACCTAAATGGGTCCGATCAAGCCATTTCAATATTGTTTCTCGGAGAATTAAAGGTTGAATGTAATATGTCTTCAAAGCAGGACATGGTCTTTGATAAGGCCCCTTCGAGATTCTGACTTGTCTTTAGACTTCTGTTCTACAACTTTTGACATTTCTACTCACTCTTTAACAAACATCAGCGGAGTAAATTTATTTGAAACGAATGGGATGGCATTAGCATTAAGTGGATTGTCTTTCTTGAACCCCAAGCCACCCTTATTGTCAAAATAATCCACACATTCTTGATTTTCTTCAGATTTGTCACTAACGCAATCATCATCAGAAGTAAGATCATTTGGAATCTTCAATTCAACTTTATTTTCTTTAGAATTTCTCTTTGGCTCTAACGAAGGATAAACATTTGGCACAAATGGCTCTGGAATGTATGGTTGAGGCATATGTGAATAAAATCCATTTGTAGTAAATGGAGGAAAAACACTCTTGTATCCCATCTCGCTATTCACCTTATCATTAACTTTAGCCTCAATACTTTCACCACTTCCTTTATATCCAAGCCTAGAAGTTACTTTGTCATGTATTTGAGCTTCAATGATTCCATTAGCCACTTTCCCATAAATGTTTATTTTATCAACTTTAATTGTTGTATTTGCTATCTTTTCCATCTTCTCGATCATCATTTTCTTTTCTGTTTCTCTTTCAGCAATCAACAGTTGAATCTCATAATTCTTTCTCTTTAACTGAAGCTTCACATGAGAATTTTCATTGACACGGTCATCAACCTTCCTTTTATACTCTTTCTCACAAGTTTTTAGAATTTTGTTTGTAGTATGTGCATGTTTCAATGCATCCATCAGAAGTTGATTTCGATTCTTGTAATCAGCAATTTTCTCAAAATACTCCACATAACACATATTTTCGTTGAGCAGTTCAGAATAAGCTGTAACTTTCTGTGACTCTTTCACTGCTCCAGCAACCAAACATGATTCTATACGTTTACAATTTCCTTGAAAATCATAACCGTATCCTCCTTTGATCACTATTTTGTTTTTATCAGCTTTGAGTGCATACAACTGTAGCTTTGCATACAAATCCTCTAATGAGTTAAAGTGTAATCATTTATTTCTGATATTAAGTTTATAAATCTCCCATTCTAGTGGTTGAGCATTGAGAAATTTATCCATGACTTCTGATTTTTCGTATTCAAGATCAACCTCCTTTAGATCATTGATCAATTTCACATATCTGTGATACTATTCAGTCAAAAAATCTCCTTCTGCGCTTGTGAATACTTGATATCGTTTCTTTAATTGGTATTGTCTGGCTTTTCCTTTCACATCTTTCTTAGACAGATCTGGATGAACATACCCCAATCCATTTACAAATACATTATGCACACCCCCTTCGTCAGCCATTAAAAATTTTATTTTTTATAATTTTTTTTAACTATCTCATTTTTTCAAAATCAGCGCCAAACATAGCTCCGAACATCCTCTAAAAATTTTGAACAAGAAAGTTTATTTTTGTTTTTTTTTCTCTCACACTTTTCGACCAAAAACTTTGAGAATTCGGGCCGGACTTTTCGACCGAAAAGTAAGATTTCAATCAGAAGGGATTTCGAACAAAATTTGAGATTCCGATCAAAGGATTTTGATCAGACTTTTCGATAAAAAAAAACTTGTAGAGAAGACTTTTCGACCGAAAAACTTGTAGAGGAGACTTTTCGACCGAAAAACTTGTAGAGGAGACTTTTCGACAGAAAACCCTTGGGTTGACTTTTCGACCGAAAACTTGAGATGTGACTTTTCGACCAAAAAGTCAAGATTTCGACCCGTAGAACAGAGATTTCGGGCGATTCAACTGAAATTCGAAAAATTTTGACCTGCAACTTCCGAACCTCAAATTAAGCCCCTAAAATCATCCCAAACTTCATCTCCACTGTTTTGCATGCTAAATACTCAAAAATGGCACTGAAAACGATCCAATTTGATAACTTTTGAATCTTAAAAAGTTGAAAACTTTAAAAAAACTTTGAAACGTGCTTGAATCTCCCAAAACCGAGCACCGAAAGCTCTTATACCACTTGTGAAAACCGTTTATTCGAGCAAATCAAGCAATCGATTGGTAGAAATGAGAATCGATTAGAATAATCAAGATATGAGATTGGATCAAAAACATATATTTAAAGGTGTAACTCTCTCTATTGTATTGATATATCAAATGAAATCCCTTTTACAAAAGTCAAACTAAACAAGTATTTATACTAAGAAGACAAAGAATGAGTTCGTCCGAAATACATTTCGGTCGAAATGTATTTCATCCGAAAACTATAAGATTTCGGTCGAAATCTTTTAACTTCAAAGAATTCTTCCGTCTTGACACTGTTTTATATGCGATGGCCTAAAAATAGTTCCAACAAAAATAGTATTATGACCTTAGTAGGGAACAACTCATAGAATAGTGTAATTTGCTATTCCTGTTAATAATCGAGAACTTAAACTTAAAGGTTGATGAACTGTGGATAACCCTTGCTCTATTAGGATTACACTAACCGGGACCCTTCACAAAGGGGTTGCGAGCTTGACCTGATACATGTTTCTAAATATTATATATCTATATAGTAAAAAGACATGCATTGGCATGCAATAGGTGAAAATACACTCAATGATAGTGCAAAGCAGATCTCTAAGCAAAAAGACACGCAATGTTAATGTCGTGCTATAGGAAAATCACAAAAAGATATGTCTAAAGACATACATATAAATATACTTGTAAATATCTTTATTTTTGGGAATATGTGACTGGGAAGGGATCTCTTGTCAAGGCATGTAAGTCCGTAGTGCTATGACCCTGAGCTTCTGATGATTTTGAACATGTAAGCCCGTAGTGATATGTTTATTTTTTTATTTTTTTACCGTGAACGTCAAAGCCCGTGAACCTGTAACACGGCCGTGAACCTTTCAACACACCATAAACCTCTAAGATCCGTGAACCTTCTAACACCCAAGAACAGTCCCGTGAATTCCAGCCGAGAAGCAAACCCGTGAACTAGCAGACCCGTAAACCTAAGCCTGATTAACAGACCCATGAACCTTTACTATACCGAAAAAGTTTATCCAACCTTGAACCTGAGCCTTAACCCGTGAAGCTAATCCTTGCCATGAAGGAAACCGTGAAGAACAAACCGTGAAGAGAGAACCTATTAACCTCCACCTGTGAAGTCAGTGAATCTCTACCCGTGATAGCGACCGTGAATTAAGCAGAGATCTTCTACCGTGAACCTTTCCGTGAAATATTCCAGTGATAAAAGTTGACTGATTTACTTACCAAACTTAATCCCGAACTCTTGGGAATTTCAAAATTTGAAAATCAATCTTCTAGAAATTCGCAATCAATCTCCTCTTTGACTGATTTCAAAAATCCCAATCTCCACAATCAACCCTCCAAATTAATAGCAAAACAATAATGATTTCATGAAAAACGACGATGAGTATGAAGAACACAATGAACAATTCCAATCAATTTTTGACGAAATCCACCCAAACTTCTTCTCCAACAACAACAATATGAAAGCGATTTCACGAAAAATAGTACTAATTTCTCGATTCTCAGCATAAAAGTTGAAAAATAGACACGAACAAAGCCGATTAGTAACAGAAATCTATCGAAAACAGTAAACAATACCTCAAATCATAATTCTTGAATCTTTGATATCCAAAACCGAGCCTTTGATTGACTTCAATGGCTCTAATACCAATTGTAAGTCACAAAATGAATGGATCTTCGAATAAACACAATAACACAAACACGATATCAAGTCTCACAATCAATAGGCGGAAACTATTGATTGTGGTGATTCAAGACACAATGATTCAAAGTAAACACTTGGATTGATCAAGAGAATTACACAGAAAAGTAAAAACAACCGCTTTACCCTCCACACGGTTTTTCAACATGTCTAACTCTCTCATAAATGATTTTCTGGTGGCTATCTCTAATTCTCACAAAAATATGTATTTATACTAGACAAATACCATAAAGCCCATAACACATATTTTCGGCTCACATAGCCTAGCCCAAGACCCAACCCGTGAACTAGTTTCACGGTTACAAAACCCGAATACCCATCTATTCGGCAACACCAATAGTTATACTTATTTGATAAGCGTCAGCCTCACATATTCAGACCCAACAGATTACAACCGCCATAATCAGAATCAGTGTAAGCTTTGAAATCAAACGACTTCTGCTTGGAGTACCATAGACCTAATCGGGGTTTTCCTTTCAGGTATCTGAATATTCTCTTTACAGCGATCATATGTGATTCCTTCGGTTGTGACTGAAACCTTGAACACAAGCAGACGACAAACATAATTTCAGGTCTTGAAGTTGTGAGATACACAAAGGATCCAATCATTCCATGGTACAATCTACAATCCACATCCTTTCCATCTTTATCAGGATGTAAACCGTGATTGACTAGAATAGGTGTGCCATAAGATGTACTATCATTCATTTTTTATTTAGACAAAATGTCTTGGACGTATTTAGTTTGATGCAGATAAATGCCATCTTCCCTTTGACTAACTTGCAATCCTAAGAAAAAGGACATTTCACCCATGTTGCTCATTTCAAACTTGGACTTCAACACCTGCTCAAATTCCTTACACATCTCTTCATTGGTAGACCCAAAAATGATGTCATCAACGTATATCACCTCCTGCTTTCCATATGAAGAGAGTCGAGTCAATTTGTCCTCGATCAAAACTAATGGACAATAGACGCTTTGACAGAGTCTCATACCATGCTCTTGGTGATTGATGAAGACCATAAAGTGCTTTGTCAAGCTTGTATACTTTATCAGGATATAACGGGTCTTCAAAACCTGGTGGTTGAGTGACATAGACTTCTTCATGCACTTTACCATACAGAAAGGCACTTTTTACATCTAGTTGACAGACCTTGAAGCCGAAAAAAGAGGCATAAGCCATAAATAATCAGATGGACTCAAGTCTAGCAACTGGTGCATAGACTTCTGTATAATCCAGACCTTCTTGTTGGTAAAACCCTTAAACAACCAATCTTGCATTATTTTTCACTACAATGTGTCGATCGTCAGTTTTGCATTTGAACACCCATCTGGTTCCAATTGGATGTACATCTCTTGGTAAATCAACTAGATCCCAAACATGTAGTTTTCTAAATTGAGACAGTTCTTCTTGCATAGCCTCAATCCAACAATTGTCAGCTAGAGCCTCTTTGATATTCTAAGGCTCTATTTGGGATACGAAGGCAACCTTTAAACATGTTTCTATGATTCCCTGAAAAGTTGCATAAACCTGTGCTAGTTATGCTCAATTAGTTATTATTTAGGTGCTCAAAAGATCATGAGCAAGGGAAGGTTTACTTAATAAGTTATGGGGTCCATTAAACTTCATCAAGAATTCACTTAATTCATATTCATTTAATTACAGGTTTCTGAGATATGAGTGTGAGACCCATTAAGTCATAACTAATAATAATCAAAACATGATAACTTAAATCACAGTGAAAAACTTAGGTTTGAAGCTAAAGCATGAGTTTAGAAGGATCTGAATATTAACAATCTGCTTGATCTGTCTGAGTAGAAAATACATGCTGAAAAATGTTTCTTGGTCTGCCTATAGAATGATTTGATCCTATTGCAAAATTCCTAAAGGCTCGTTGTTACATGTCTGTGTTAATTACTTTTTGTTTAAATTTGTGTTGCATTTTGTTAAGAAAATTACAAAAGATTTTATTTCAAATTTTATCTTTAATTTTACATCAGTTATAGTTTAGTTTTTTTATCTTTTCTATTTGTTTTATTTTTGCTTTATCTTTATAAATATTGACCATTCTGGATTTAAAGACTTATTATCAAAAGAGTTTAAATTTCGAAGGTTTGATAGTACATGGATGTACTAGTTATACATGTGAATACTGGTTCCCTGTTGCATATAAATGTATGCTTACAAATGTTCTGAGAACTTGCAGAATTTTTTTCAAATAAAGAACCAGGGTTGAAGAAGAATGAAGAAGTGTCAACAACTGACAAGCTTGAAAGTACTTGAGTCAGAAGATCCATATGTGTTTTCATCTTTCGACAATGAAAGTACACATGAAGAAGTACCTGTGAATCTGCTTGAAAGAAAAAGAATGAAAAAGAAAAGAGCTACTGAGAATCCTCCTCTCACATTCTCTTTTAGCAAGATGATCAAGCAAATGCTGATTAGGATCCATATGAGGATCTAACTCCAAGAGAAGAAAGAGAGACCCAAGTTTGAGATTTCAGCTAAGTCGAACTTTACTTACACCAACATTGACATCACAGCAACAACGACAAATTTTGATGAAAATGTTGCATGCTGGAAGTGGTGATTACAGTGCTACATTCGAGTTATGAAGATCATTTGATAGCATCATCCTAGGGGGTGATTGTTGGTTCAAAATACTCACGAGCCAAGACAAATGAATCAATTGATTCTTTATAATCCTTATGGACACTTCTTTATTTCTATGTGCTAAACGATATTACCTCAACCTAGTGATATTGATAATCCTTGGGAAAATCTTAGATGTCTTGAGATAATGCATTTACTTTTCTGTCTACGTAACCGTGGGGTACACATTGTAGAACTCTAAATGGTACCATAACTCACATTAATTTGATCCAAGAATGCTTATAGTTTCAAATATTGACAATTTGCATTTCAAAATATTTTTAAGTATGTCATAATATGATCCCAAATTCTTTGAAAGTTTATCAAGATCACTATTGCTACCTGTTAGTCTGATATGATCCTCTGCTTATGACTTGACCAAAAAGACGTTCACTGTAAGTATTCAATCACTCATTTTTATGCTTATTCATTTAGAAAAACCTCAAAAGACTTTCGGTGTGTTTTAACATAAAAAAATAACAAAAATATTTCTTGTACAGTTCATTTCCAGGAATTCAAAAGAACAAAAAGATTTTCATAACTTCTAGAAACATTTTTGTTATCAACCACAAATTGAATGTATCTATCATGTTCCTTTTACAAGTTCTTCATAAAACAAGTTAGCAAGTACGCAGGAACAAAGTCTGCGTACTTAAGTTAGTGTTGTGCACACATAACAAGTGTGCAGGATGTATATCTTGCGTAGTTATCAAGTACGCAAGAACAAAGTCTGCGTACTTGCTAAGTACGCAGGAACAAAGCCCTGCACACTTGTTAAGTATGCAGACATCAGTCTTAGTATATATAGCTGGTCTTGACAGAAGTTATACGCACTCATTCATACTCGGTAACCGGCTGTGATTATCAATAGACGAAGTTTAAAAGTATCTCATGTTTGTTGTCGGTTTACTTAGTGTTGTCTGATATTCCAACTAGTCACAGGCATTCCGCACCCGATCCGACTAGTCGCACACTCGCACGTAACGATCCAAGACACCTAGGGACCTACAAGTGGTATCAGAGCATTGGCTCTTGATTTCGAGTGTTGTGAGTGTGTTAGGAGCATTTTCGACACAATCTACAGCCTTTTTATAAGAAAAAGTGACCGATTTTGGTGATTTTTGTGATAAAATAGAGGTAGCTCTTGAGCACTATTTTAGAAGTAAAAAATCCTTCAAAATCCGACATTTTTGTTGTTTGTTTGGGTGTTTTGATCATCAAGGGTTTGTTAGAAACAAGTTTCTAACCTTTTGGCTTAATCAACTTGTTGAAAACTTCAATTTTTGAAGATTTGAGCATTTTTTGGCGACCGGAAAAAGTTGGTGGAGCAGGTTCAAAAAGTGAACTGCGTACTTACCATATTTGGTAAAAAGTACACTGTTGCTGCGTACTACCAGTTTGATGCGTTTCTTAAAGTTTGTTCCTACGTATTTGTCAACTCTCCATGCATACTTACTATGTACGCAAGAAGAAATTCATAAGTGCGCAAGACATAATCTCAAGTACGCAAGGCCATTTCTTAAGTGCGCAAGTTGTGCTGATTTTCTGATTTTTGTCCAAGTGTCACACCATGGCAAATCTTCAGAACCTAGGTAGTCTATTTAATTATGATAATGAGATAGGGACTCCTCAGAAACCACCAAAGCTGCTTATTGTTAATGATTATTCAAATTGGAAAGCACGCTTTGAGGAGTACATCTCGTACACTGATTCCTCCTTGTGGATACCTATCCTTGAGGGATATTAGCATCCAACCTATGTATTTCTTGAAGATACTATACCCAAACTTATCTCTAAGCTAGACGAAGAAGAGAAGAAAGTTTATGACCGTGAAAAGAAGGCTCATGGTTCAATAACTATGGCATTATCTAGAGATCTATTTCACAGCTTTAGAGGATACGATTCTACTAAGGATCTTCAGAAAGTGTTGCAGAAGAGGTTTGAGGGTAATAGTGATGTCAAGAAAAGCAAAAGGGAGCTCTTGAGGAAGCAGTATGAATGCTTCAGGTACATGGAGAATGAGTCTATTGATGAACTTATTTCTAGATTCTATCATCTTCAGACTGAGTTGAAGTCGTATGAACTCAAGTATCCTGCTGATGAGTTGGTTGAAAAGTTCCTAGATGCCTTACTGAGAGAGAACCCCAAATTATATGAGATGACTGTTGAGGAAGCAATAGGCAAGGTTCAGGCACACGATATGAACCTGAGAAAGAAAGAAAGTTCTGGTAGACCTCAAATACAAGATCCCTCCATGTATTTTGGGGTGAATTCTACTACAAAGACATCTGGTTTGGGAATTGCCTTATTCCTTGGGAGTCCTCAGGAATATGAACATGCACTTGGTGGTGGTAATCACACTGGTTATACTACATCAGGATCTGGTCAACACAACCAATCCTCCATAAGAAACACTACCTCTTCAGCTAACTAGACTGCTATTGCCAAGATTGCTGAAGATCATGTGGCATTGTTCTCATCATGTATGCTTACCTACGAGAACTTCATTGGTGGGAAGCTAACGGATCCTGAGACCATTGTGGAAGACTTCAATCAGGTGGATCCAGATGACATGGAGGAGATGGATATTCAGTGGAATATGGCCATGATCTTGAGAAGGGCGAAGCGTTTCCTAAACAGAACTGGCAGGAAATTTATTGGTGGTCATTCAAATGCCAAGGGGGGATTTGATAAATCCAAGGCCAAGTGCTGCAAATGTAATAACTTTGGACATTTCGCAAGGGAAGCACCAGCTTCGGGTTTCACCAGAACAAGCTAGGGAAGCAACCTAGGAAACAACCAAAGGTTCCACAATCAGAACCACCACAATCAGATTCAAGGTGGAACGTGCAGTGCTCTAGTGGTTCAGCAGGACTATAGCTTTGATTGTGGTGTTCATCTGGAAGATGCCATTCTTACTCAGATTCAAATGGGTCTCATGGCTGAGATTGTTGAGATGATAGAAGCAGAAGAAAGGGAAGCTTCTGTAGCTGACCAAAGAGAATCTACATCAGCATTTGCCCTCATGGCTATTGGAGAGGCATCCAACACGTCAACTGAGGTAGATTTCCATTTTTTTGCTGTTATTTCATGTTCTAAATGTTTAGGCTTGAAGGAAGAAAACACTCGGCTTCAAGACAAAGTTGAACCCCTTCGTATTGCAGCTTTAAGCTACAAAGAAAATGAAAAACGTTATAAAGATTCAATTGAAACTATTAAGAAAGAAAGACATGATTTTTCAATTAAAATCAGTGAACAACAGTTTCGTTTGGATGTTGCATACAAGGGGTTAGAGAAAAAGAACATGGAAATTGCCAAACTGAAAAATGAGATCCTGCAGTTAAGTGGCAAGATTGAGAAGTTGAAAAACTCTTGTTTTGTGGTGGAACACCACGAATCTGTAGTGAGGCAAGTGAATGGATTGGATTTAGGTACCAATGCCATTCCTCCACCAGTAAGCGGGAAGTTTGTCAACGGGTTGGGTGACATTGATTTATTATGTTTTGATGAATCCTCAAGTCAGGATGATTCGTCAATCAAGGATGATTCCTCGACCAAGGATGAGTCTTCATGTAAGATTAGCTCAGCATCCGATGAGGAGTTCTTCTCGGTTGAAGGCCCTGAGAACACTAATCTTGAGGGTGTTGTCTCTGAGGAGTTGCTTGATGAACATGTTGTGAAAAACATTCTCACTGATCATGATAATTGTATTTTAACTGAACCTGACACAGTTGAATCAAAGGATAAAGTGAAATTAATGTTTGTGGAGGTTTCAAAACCATTAAGCAAACCAAGAACGAAAATTCTGCAAATCACTTGAGTAGAAATTACCAGAAAAACATTGAAAAATATTATGCTCAAGATGGTAAATCTAAATCAGGTCAAGTGCAAGGTATTAGTTATGTTCACCAAACAACTATTGGCACTCCAAAAGCTGAGTCATCTGCATCCAAAACTAGAGAGTCTTACAAGAGGGTTCACAAGGATAGAAGTACATGCTTTCATTGTGGTACAGTCGGTCACATTCTGGTGAACTGCCCAGATAAGAACCAAGTGTTGGAGCAAGTTTTGTGACAACAAGCCTTGTAATAGATTAGTCTTTATGTTTAAAGTTTTGTATTTGTAATTAGTTAAGTTTGCTCAGGCGAACTTAATACGTTCGCCTGGTATAGTTGAGATGAACTTAACAAGTTCGCCTGAACTAATGGTGGTGAACTTATTAAGTTCACCTGTTTCAGTATGTTTCTCTAATTCATTCTAAATCAAGATTTATGGAAATTTTCAGACCTGTTCGTGCATTTGGGTGTTAGAACAATCTTCCTTGTTCTTCAGCTGATACAGGTGAACTTTTCTATTCTGTTATGGGCGAAGTTGTCAAGGGAAATTCTTAAGTTCATTGGATTCCAGTTAGGCAAACTTAGGAGGCGAAGTTGTTAAGTTCGCTTCATACAAAAAGTTGTAAAATTTTTCTAAGTGTTGTAGTGTGTTCAAGGATGTCGTCTACTTCTAATCAAGTGAACAATATGACTCATTTACTGAATCATGACAATGAGATTGGAACTCCAACCAAGCCACTGAGGCTTATGAATCTCAAAGATTATTCTAATTGGAAAAGTCGATTTGAGAATTATGTTAATATCAATGAAACGAGTTTGTGGATTCCTATTAGTGAAGGTTATGAGCATCTTATTCATCGTGATATGGGTGTGTCGGATACACCAAAACCAATTTCAGCTCTTAATGATGATGAAAAGAAGTTGTATGATCGTGAAGTTTTATCCATGTGAAGGTTATGAGCATCCTGTTCTTGCAGCTTTATCCATGTGTTTACCTCTAGATATCTACCATACTTTCAAGAAGTTTAAGACTTCTCGTGAACTTTGGGAAGGTTTGGCTAAAAGATGTGAAGGTAGAACTGATATCAAGAAAAACATAAAAGAATTGTTAAAGAAATAGTTTAGTGTTTTTAAACACTTTGATGGTGAATCGGTGGATGAACTCATGTCAAGATATTATCATTTTTTATGTGAAATGGTGAACAATGACATCACCTACAAAAACAAGAAATTCTTGAAAAGTTCTTGGATGATTTACTAGCTCATTTTGAGATGTACACCATTGTGATCAAAGAACAATCTGGATTTGATAATCTTAGTCTTGAAGATTTGATGGGTAAGATTCAATCATATGATCTGCATAAACAAAAGAATTTATTTTGGGATGGACACAGTTTATCAAGATCCAAGCATTTATTTTGGGAAAGGTACATCGTCATCGAAATATGGTGGAGTTGCTTTATTTTCGGGAGAGTTGTCTAATGTTCCTAAAGATAACTCTTGTCAAGAAAATAAATGTTTTATTGCTTCAAACTCTGGATGTTCAACTCATAGCAAGAATGAAGGTCATTCATGTTCTACTAAAGTGTCTCCATCTGCAGCTTATGATATGATGACAATGATTGCATCATTTTTAACCTCTTATGAAAATTTTATTGGTGGTAAGATCATTGATCCTGATATGATTGAGGAGGATTTTAAACAGCTGGATAAAGATACTTTGGAAGAAATGAATATTTAGTGGAACATGGCATTATGGTTGAGACAAGGAAAAGACCACTTGAAGAGAAATGGGAAGAAGTTCATCGGGGCATCAGGAAAAACCAAGATGGGAATGGATAAGTCTAAAGTGAAGTGTTATAATTGTCAGGAGTTTGGTCATTTTACTCGAGAATGTACTAAACCAAGAAATCAAAATCAAGGACCTTCAAACTCCCAAGGCAATCAAAACAAACAGAGTACTTCCACAGCTTTGATATCTCAACAATATGAAAATTATGACTGGGGTATTCATTTGGAAGATATTGTGGCTCATGTTAGTCAAGCTTTTCTGGCTGAAGTTCATCATGAAGATGGAATTGAAAGTAGTTCTTCTGATAGTGACTCTATAGATTCTGAGAGTGTACATGAAAGTGAAGAGTCAGTGCCTCAGATGAGTGAACCAAAGTTTTCAAATGAAGATTTACTGAATGATGGAGCTGCTGGAAAGGTTACAGAAACGATTGCAGAGATGTTAGCCGAAGGAAATGCATTCATGGACGATTCTAAGAAGGTAAAACAGTTTGATTCTTGTTTAAAATGCAATGATTTTGAATTCAAAATTATGAGATTGTGTGATGATAACACGAATCTCATCCGTGACATGAAAGCAATGTACACATCGAACCAAACTTTGAAGGATAATGAAATAGTTTTTAAAAATAAAATTGAATCTCTAAAAGATGATATTAAAGTTTTCAAACCAAAGTAAATGAACAAGAATTTCTTCTCGATGTGTCATACTCTGAGTATGAAAAGAAAATTAATGAAATTGCTGTGTTACAGGCAGAGGTAACAAAATTGTTACGTAGGCTTGAGTGTTATAAGAATTCCAATTTCTTGTTGGAATATTATAATGATAAAGCTTCGGGTGAAAAGGTTATTGATGGGGTTGGTTCTTGTCCTTCTTTTGATGATACAGAGATTGGGGGAGGTGTTGGTTATTGTCCACCGTTTAATGCAAATTATACCCCTTGTTTGATTGAAGAAGTTTTGGTTGAAGATCTGGAACCAAAAATTGTGTTGAACATCAATCTTGTTACTGGTAATGACATGGTATATGATGATTCAACTGATGATGATGTGTTTGATTCAGAGAAAGTTGAAGGCATAGTGAAAGAATGTAGGTATGTGGAACCAGTTGTGATGAAAACAGTGACAAGAGACAAGTGCATTCTAATTGAACTAGATGATGTGAGTGAACAACCAAAACCTAAATCTACTTTTAAACCAGTTAAACCATTTGTAAGTGGTGGTTTTGATTCACAAGAGACAAACAAGATTGAGAAAATTTCAACTCTTGATTTTTGTAAAAAGAAACTTGAAGAGGAAAGTAATAAGGTTGGTCATTCTTCAAACACTATTTCTCAGTGTTAATCATCTACTTCATTCTAAGTTCAGAAAGTAAAGTATGTTCGTGTCTACAAGGAAAAACGTTCTTGTTTTCATTGTGGTGATGTTGGTCATAGCTTGAATGATTGTCCAAATAAGAACTTGGGGAAGCGTCTGGAGAATCCAAAGTTGGCACGCCCTTTTGTGAATCCACCAAAAAAATCTGTATGTAAGAATGTGGATAGTGGTGTAAAGAGGCCAAGTGTTCAGACTGCTTCTGATACAGTTAAAGTTGTCAAGAAGGTTGAGTCAATTGGTGAGTCTACCCAACCAAAATAAAAATTGTCTAGACCACAAAGACGTCGAAGAAATAAACGGTTGAGAAAACTTCTCAAATAACCTGTGGTAAATGACAAGGTTGAGGTGGTGAGAGAGACTAACAAGGTTCAGGTTACATCAAAGTGGAAACCTAAATCCATTGTTTCTGTTTTAGGGAAACAATCTCCTAAAATTCAGGAGAAATTTGATTGTGTACTGAAGGAAATTGTTTACTTTGATGAATCAGGCCGACCCAAGACCACAATGGCTTGGGTCTCTATTACTAACTAATCATTTCTCTTTGTGTGTAGGGAACTCCAAGGAGGACTGTTGGCAACCATTGGTATGTTGACAGTTGATGCTCTTGGCACATGACGGGAAATCTTAATTTACTAGAAAATGTGAACGAAATTCAGGGAGGATACGTTGCTTTTGCGGGCAAGAAAGGAGGGAATATTTATGGCCAAGTAACTGTGTCGAATGGGAGATTGAGCTTTGAGAAAGTCAACTATGTTGAGAAGCTAGAACATAATCTATTATCTGTTTCGCAAGTCTTTGATAAAGATTTCTCATTTCATTTTAATAAGTCATAATGTTTGGTTCTAAAGCCAAGATTTGTGATACCTGAAGATTGGATACTTATGCGAACTCCTCGAAAGAATGATACTTATATACTTGACATGAGCACAGTTACGACAATGTCGTATGTTTCAACTTGTCTTCTTTTGAATGCTTCTGAGTCCGGTTCAACTTTGTGGCACCGGAAAATGGCTCATATAAATTTCAGGAAAATGAACTATCTCGTCAAAAATGGGTTGATTTCTGGTGTCCCAGTTATGAGATTTCATGTGAATGAAGACTGTATTCCATGCAAGAAAGGGAAGCATCACAGGAAGTCTCATCCTTCTAAGTTGACTAATTCAATTGTGACTCCTTTAGAGTTGTTGCATGTGGATTTGTTCGGACCTATTAGTGTCAACAGTGAAGGCGGAAAATCTTATTGTTTGGTAGTGACTGATGATTACTCGAGGTTTTCTTGGGTCAAATTTCTTGCTTCTAAGGATGAAACAACTGAAACTCTTAAGTTCCTAACTGTAGGACTTGAGAAATTGTTCAATTTGCATGTTAGGAGAATTGGGAGTGACAACGGCACAGAATTCAAGAATGGGAATTTAGGTTTATTCTGTTTGAAGAAGGGTATTCATCATGAATTCAGTGCTCCTTATGTTCCTCAACAAAATGGTGTTGCTGAATGGAAGAATCGAACTCTTATTAAGACGGCTCGTACTATGTTATCTGATTCAAAATTGTCGGTTACTTTTTGGACAGAGGTAGTAAATACAGCTTCTCATGTTCTCAATAGGGTTTTGACCGTGAAGAAACACAACAAAACTTGTTATGAATTGCTGAACAATCGCAAACCTAATCTGGCGTATCTTTTGCCTTTTAGGAATCCATGTAACTTGTTAAAGACTCGCGATGTTCCTACAAAATTCAGTTCGAAGGAGATTGAGGGAATTTTCTTGAGATATGTTGCAAATTCTCATAATAAGAGAGTTTTTAACAAAGAATCACTTCAAATTGAAGAATGGTTTCATATTGACTGTGATAACCGTTCTGTTCCTCAGGATGCAAAAGGTCCCTTTTGGGCATTTCATTATGATGCTTTATTCAGATCTTTCAATGTTACTTCTACAATTTCTTCTGTTGAAGCTGAAATACTCTATCAGTCCGACTTCAATGATGATTCAACTATCGATCCTCGTTCGGTTATTCCGATTGTGGATACTGCTTCAGTTGATCCGAATGTAGCTTCAACTTCGGGTACAACACAACATGATGACTCTGATGATGATGAAGCTGTGTTTTAGGAGTCTTCAAATGATATCCAGAACATAGTTGATGATTCATCAGCCTCGGCATCAGTTGAGGGGGAGTTGCGTTCAAATCTTGATGTTGTTATTCAAGCTTCAGATATTCCCCAATCTCGTGTGCATAAGAATCATCCAACTGACAATATTATTGGTGATTTGAATGCCGATGTTCAAACGAGGCATCGTACACTTGCAGAAAATTCATGTTTGTATGCTCAGATTGTGGATACTTATATCTTGGAGACGTGTTTATATGCTTGCTTTATTTCTCAAACAGAACCTAAGAATGTGGTTGAGGCAATGGATGATGATTGTTGGATTAAGGCCATGCATGAAGAATTGGCTCAATTTGATAAATTACATGCTTGGGAGTTGGTTGACTTACCCAAGGGTTCAAGATGTATTGGCACAAAGTTGGTATTCAAATGCAAACGTGATGATCGTGGTGTTTTGGTACGTAATAAGGCGAGACTTGTTGTCCAAGGTTTTAATCAGCAAGCAGGAGTTGATTACACCGAAGTTTACGCTCCAGTTGCGACGATTGAGGCAATGCGTTTATTTCTTGCTTATGCTTCTTTCAAGGGTTTCAATGTTTTTCAATTGGACGTCAAGAGTGCTTTTCTGTATGGAAAGGTAAAGGAAGAAGTATAGGTGAAACAACCGCCTGGTTTTGAAGATCCTAAGTTTCCTGAAAAGGTGTTTAAATTGGATAAAGCGTTATATGGTCTTCATCAGGCTCCTCGTGCTTGGTACGAAACTTTGTCGGTGCATTTACTTGGGAATGAATTTGAGCGTGGTCAAATTGATTCTACCCTTTTTATCAGAAAAGCAGGGGGAGATTTATTACTTGTTCAAATCTATGTTGATGACATAATCTTTGGATCCACGAATGTTGATCTGTGTAAAGACTTTGAAAGAGTGATGAAGTTGAAATTCGAGATGAGCAGCATGGGAGAATTATCGTTCTTATTGGGTCTTCAGGTTGATCAAAAGGAAGATGGTTTTTATATTCATCAAAGAAAGTATGTTGCTGATATTCTCAAGAAGTTTGATATGGAAAATACATCAGCTTTCAACACTCCAATTCTAGTTAATCACAAACTAGATTCTGACCTGAAAGGGAAAGAGGTGGATTGTCGATTATACAGAGGAATGATCGGGACTTTAATGTATCTGACAGCATCACGTCCAGATATTATGTTCGCAGTATGCTTTTGTTCGAGATTTCAGTCTAAGCCGAAGGAATCTCATTTGATTACTGTAAAGAGGACTTTTAGATACTTAAAGGGTAAACCAAGGTTGGGATTATGGTATCCAATTAATTCTGACTTTGATTTTAAAGCTTTTACAGATTCAGATTATGGAGGTTGCGGTCTCAACAGAAAATCAGCATCTGGTGTTTGTCAATTTATAGGGAATAGACTTGTGTCCTCGCAATGCAAAAAGCAAACCTCAGTTGCAATTTCAACATGTGAGGCAGAATATATTGCAGCAGCCAATTGTTGTTCCCAAATCCTATGGATTCAATAGCAGTTGAGGGATCATGGTTTAAACTTTAAAGGGACACCAATGATGATTGACAACACAACCACCATGTTGATCACAACAAATCTTGTGAAACATTCAAAGGCAAAGCACATAGTGATTCGACATCATTTCATTCGTGATTATGCAGAGAAGAAGTTGATTGAGTTGGTGAAAGTTCATACGGATGATAGTTATGCTGACTTGTTTACCAAAGCATTTGATCGTACACGGTTTGAATTTCTTACTCAAATGATTGGTATGCTTAATCTAACGTGACAAAGGTTTTTCATGGAAGTTTTTCTTTTAGTTTTATAGATTATTTAAAAGTAAATAGTTTTATGCTTTATTTTTTTCCTAGTTTACTTGCTTTTTGAAAAAAAACTCAAACAAATTTGAAAAAGATAAAATCGGCACTGCTTGAAATTAGAGAAGAAATGATAGTACATCAGTAGGTGATCACATACTCATGACCATAGATTGACTACCTGATGTCTGTATTTGAGATTGTGCTTACTCGATTTGATCTAAACTTCTAAAGTCTGCATAAACAGGAAATGATAGCCTCATGACTGCATGACATTTTATATATAATCTTTTAATTTGGATATTTGCATGTGATTTGAATTGTCAGTAGGCTAGAAGCGTTTTTAGTCCATTAATAATGTGAAAACATAATGATCCATGTTATAATTGTGATTTGAATGCCTGGTGTGTGTGTTAAAAGATCATTATCAGATAATGAATATGCGACTTTAAGTATTTCATGAGATCTGTATCGGACTATATTGATTAGCACAATATTTCAGTTCACTTTACTGCCCATGTCCCGGAAAACATGCAATGTGAAGTTGGACTAAGATATGTTTCTGACAACTTGTTGGAACATATACTCACCCTTGGATCAATTATCTTGATTCCATTGAGTATATCCAGATAACAGTTGGGTCACATTACCCTGTATCATTGAGTCAATCGATTCTTTGATCATTATTCTGTTAGTACGAATCGAGATATTTCATCCAAAACCTAGCTATATGAATCATTCGATTCTGAATCATTCTGATTCAATATATCCTTCGGGATCTAGTTTCTTTTATGTGCTAATCGAGATAGTCTCATCCTGGAGATTGATCTAAACTTTGCATAAGTCTCAATATGTCTTGAATATAATGCAATTTTACATTTCTGTTGGCATATTTGTGGGGTACACATTGTCTTCATATAAATGGTACTAACTCACAAGAACGTGGGATAAAAAGGCTTGTAGTTTCAAATCTTATAATGCTGACAATTTGAATTGACATGTAGTATATTGCAAATTCGGTATGAATAAGTTAACATGTCATGATCTGATCTTGTTTACTTTGAAGTTTATCGCGTATCATTTCATGAATTTCTGAAAAGGAAAAGGTCAATATTCAGAAAACATGAAAAAGAAAGATGAAATATCTATGAGTTGTTAGTGTTTGAATAGATTTTTCAAAAGATTTGATAGTTTCTGAAAACATGATGTGTTAGATCTGAGAAATTGTTTGCTGAGATATGATAGAATAGTGCACTAATTGTTTGTTAGTTGAGCCAAGTATTTGTGAATATGCAGAATGCCATAGGTCAACCCTTAGATCTGCTATGGATTTTATATTCAAAATGGGTATGTGATACATCAAAGATACTGATATGATCTTCTTACTCGTAGTGTTCGACCGAAAATATGTGATTTTGTATGTACAGAGAAAAACCAAAAAAAAATTAATTTTAGATTTTCTAGATTTACTGCTTTAATTCTTAAAGAAAAAGTACAAAAAGATTTTAGTGTGTTTTAGCATAAACTTTGAAAAATCCAAAAATATGTTCTTTATTTTCTAGATTTACTGCTTTAAGTCTGCGTTTACTGTTTGATTGATAATAAAAGATGCTTTTTATGGAATCGTGTCTTGTGTAATTGTATTGCGTTCGTGACTATTCGAGACATACATATACGTAAGGATTCCGCACTTCGTGTACGTATTATGTGTTTTTCAGCAAAGATCGAGACCCACTGGGACTTACACCATGGGAATAGGCCAATGTTTCCACAACAAGTCGCTATCCCAGGACACCATCAGTGAAGTAACCCAAGAACCCCAAATCAGATGTGGTGAAGCCACCAGTGAAACCTATGGTTAAGCCACCAGCAAAGTTTCGAGCCTAAATCATTTGTTCGAAAAAGGGAGAAGCAACCTGCTAAACCCAATGTATCTACCTCTGTGTCACACCCCGACCGATGGCGGAATCATCGGGGCGGGACATGTAGACTGTTCATAAGCTCAAGGTTGACTAAATTGAATATCTTAAACGTCAAATTTTATTGCAAATAATCCAAACACAACCAAAATCCAATATAGAACAAAATTGAAATACATAGAGTTCTTTTATTTAAATTAGCTAAGTCCAATCCTATGTGTAGCACATCTTGAACAATCTCACACGCTAGAACTTGAAACATGAATAAAATACAGTCAACTAAAAAGTTGGTGAGTATAACACAGGTTTGTATATAGATAGCATATAGTTGTAAAACAAATCCTTACATAACATGATAAATAAGGCATTTATGGGGAGCAGCTATTGTGTAACCATGTACAATCAAACCTTTGTAACTAGCATGCAAAATTGTGTTGTCGGTATCAATCACCCCAATCTGGGTGGGTTTGTCAAACTCAATAGATCTATCATTGAAAACCGTCGGCTTGAATAGTTAATGATTGCACATAATCGCATACAAAGGTTAGCACACCTAGCACTCGGGCATAAAGCTCAAATTGCACACATGAATGTAAATAGGATTTGTACTTGTGCTGTTTGTGTAAATGTAAACATGTAATTTGAATAATGTTCATGTTTCACCACAAAAATGTAAAAGACTAAAAGGGGCTATGTATACTCACTTGGTTTGAAGGTGTTGCTAACAAATGTACTAGATAGAATGAAGATCCTTGAAATGCACAAGTTAACCTAAAGTGTAATGTATATGGTATTAATAGTGTGCACAAGAGTTTAATTGTAACGTTGTATTTGGAATTGTGTAAAAAGTCATTGATTTGTAATCGGAGGTATTGCATAAAAATATATACAAAGTTTGAAAAAATATTTTTAAAACATTTTGATTAAGGTTTGAGTTTGAATAATTAAATAAATTATGTAAATAATTATTGTTTATGAAAATATTATAAGTGTTAATTGAAATTAAGTGTAAATAAATAAATGTTTTTGTTTAAATATATGGTAAATAAATAATCACTATTTTATTTATTTATTTATAAAATATAACTTAACCATTTAAATACTTTTTAAATGAAAGGTTTAGTAATAATTGTAAATTAAATTTTATAGACTTTAAATAAATAATTTTTCTATTTATTCCAAGATTAGATATTTGATCTTTTCCAAATAGAATAAATTGCATTTTTATAAAAATCACTATTTATATTTTGTAATTTAATCAGAAATATTTATTGTTTGAAAAATATATAAAATTATAATTCCGCCCAAAAATCTAAATCACACACGACAGTGCCTGGGAAGGGCACGACCGTGCTCGAACCACGGGTGCGACCATGCTAGTCAGGGCGCGATCGTGTTGATCAAACAGGGCTTAACTAACTAAATCATTAGGCACGACCGTGCCTTGGCCAGGCACGATCGTGTCTATGATCCTAAGACACGACTGAGATTAGCCAAAGGGCATGATTGGGCCTGGACAGGAGGACACGACCGCGCTGATAATTGGCACGACCGCGTCTAAGGAGGCACGACCGCGCTAGTTGATTAGCGCGACCGTGTCTCTTCCAAAACCGACACGAATTGGCTGATTTTTATATTGTTACTGCTGGGAATCATAGGGCTTTTATTTACCATGCTATTACGAGTCTTGTTATGTAGATTAATTGTATGCAAGTCATGTTTAGAACTGGATTCGATTAAATCATTTTTGAACAAAACTCAGATTCGGGTTTCGTACGAATTCTATATTGAAAGCCTAAATTAATATGGGGCTTTTGATCTATAGACTAAATAGACTGAGGGAAGAGTTTCAATTACCCGGAAGGACGACGAATTGATAGATGACGGTAGGAAGGAGTTCCGGCGTCGACGAGTTCGGTCTCCGGCGTCTTCCACTGCACTTCCGGTTAAACCAGTGTGTTCAGGGGTATCAGAGAGATTCTATGGAGCGATTGATCGAGGGAATTGCACTTTAGAATAGGAGGATTTTGGTTCAAGTGAAGGATTTTAGTTTTCTTTGAGATGAATCGATTTCTGTTGTCAATTGTTACGATTGATAATATTATTGTCTTTGATAACGAAAGTGAAACGTATATCGGTTACGAAACTCAACGATTATCGCGTTTAAAACTGATTTTACGTTTCAACTGATACTAGGCGCGACCGTGCCCAAACGAGGCGCGACCGTGCTAAGGCACCAGGCGCGATCGTTCCAAAGCTAGTCGCGCGACCGTGCCAAAGCACTCGGCGCGACCGTGTCAGAACGAGGCGCGACCGTGCCTATTAGGGTTTCTTGTTATTTTTCAACATCAGACCTTGTAACTTTAGTCTTTTGTCATATTTATACGATTAGATACTTATGTATTGTTTTGATAGGATATATCCGAGTAAAATTTGCGGACTTGCATTGAAATGTAGTATTAAATTGATCATACGAAAAGAAACAAAACGGTGCACTTGAATTGAGTTTGAAACGTATTACATTGAATTGAAATGCCGATGCTAAAATCAGAAATGTTACAGTCTCCCCATGTTGAGGGAATTTCGTCCCGAAATTTAGCTAGAGGAAACTACGACATCAGTAAAAAGTTGGGGGTACTTGAGCTTCATTTGGTCCTCTCGTTCCCAAGTGAATTCAGGACCACGCTTAGACTCCCAACGAACTTTGACAATAGGAATACGACTTCGCTTGAGTTGCTTGATTTCACGATCCATAATTTCTACCGGTTTCTCAACGAAGTGCATCGTTTCATCAATGTGCACGTCATCAAGCGGTATATGGAGATTCTCATCGGCGAGACATTTCTTCAGATTTGATACATGAAATGTGAGATGCACATTGCCAACAGATGGATGTAACTCGAGTTTGTAAGCCACTTTCCCAATCCTTTCAATGACTTTGAATGGACCAACATAGCGAGGGGCTAACTTGCCTTTCTTTCCAAAACGGATCACACCCTTCCACGGGGACACTTTAAGAAGAACAAGGTCATCGACTTGGAATTCCAGGGGTTTTCGTCGTTTATCGGCATAACTCTTTTACCGACTTCTCGCTGTTCGGATGTTGTCACGGATTTGAATAATCTTGTCGGATGTTTCTTGAATTAGCTCGGGACCGGTGATTTGTGCTTCACCAATCTCGTTCCAACAGATAGGAGAACGACACTTGCGACCATAAAGAGCTTCGAATGGAGCCATGTTAATACTCGTGTGGTAGCTATTATTGTAGGAGAACTCAATGAGGGATAAATGTGAATCCCAATTGCCACCAAAATCGATTACGCAGGCTCTAAACATGTCTTCAAGCGTTTGGATTGTCCACTCGGTTTGATCATCAGTTTGGGGATGGTAAGCCGTGCTCAAATCCAATCGTGTGCCAAGAGCGGTTTGGAGATATTGCCAAAACGGAGAAGTGAACCGGGCATCTCGATCAGATATTATATTCAAGGGAACACCATGACGGCTCACTATTTCATCAATGTAAATTCGGGCTAGTTTCTCAACCCGATAGTCTTCACGAATAGGCAAGAAATGAGCAGATTTGGTGAGACGATCAATAATCACCCAAATGCTATCATAACCACTCGAGGTGCGAGGGAGCTTGGTAATGAAATCCATAGCTAAGTTTTCCCATTTCCACACGGGAATTTCTGGTTGTTCAAGTAAACCAGAAGGACGTTGATGTTCGGCTTTGACTTTGGAGCAGGTTAAACATTTGGCAACATAAAGAGCGATGTCCTTTTTCATACCGGGCCACCAATATTGTTGGCGAAGATCTAGGTACATTTTATCCGCACCAGGATGAATAGAATAACGAGTCTTGTGAGCCTCGTTCATGAGAAATATGCGGAGATCATCGCGATCGGGAACCCAAATACGGTTCAAGTAATAAAGTAAGCCATTTGGTTTAGATTCAAGCAGAAGTTCAACACCACATGACATTTCCACGTACATATTACCCTCGGTGACTGAGACGTGTTGAGCTTCTAAGATGCGGTTTTGAATGTCGGTTTGAATTCGAACACATTGAAGCATGACATGGTTCTTTCGACTCAATGCGTCGGTTACAACATTCGCTTTGCCGGGATGGTAACGAATCTCGCAGTCATAGTCGTTAAGGAGTTCAACCCAACGTCGTTGCCTCATATTGAGTTCCTTTTGATTGAAGATGTGTTGGAGACTTTTGTGGTCAGTGAACACCACGCATTTAGTGCCATAGAGATAATGTCTCCAAATCTTTAGTGCAAATACGACCGCACCCAACTCGAGATCGTGCGTCGTATAATTCTTCTCATGAATTTTAAGTTGTCTTGATGCATAAGCGATTACCTTGCCTCGTTGCATGAGGACACAACCAAGACCTTGGTTGGAAGCATCACAGTAGACAACTAAATCATCATTTCCATCTGGGAGAGTCAAAATGGGAGCATTGCACAACTTTTGCTTAATGGTTTGGAAAGCTTCTTCTTGCTTTGGTCCCCATTCAAAAGTCTTACCCTTGTGGGTCAAAGCGGTAAGGGGGACATCAATTTTAGAGAAGTTCGAGATGAATCGATGGTAATATCCCGCAAGACCAAGAAATGAACGAACTTCAGTGGGGGTCTTCGGGGCATTCCAATTCTTAACCGTTTTGATTTTAGCAGGGTCAACATGAATACCCTTGTCGTTGACAATATGACCAAGAAATTGAACTTCTTTTAACCAAAATTCACATTTGGAGAATTTGGCATATAGTTGTTCCTTCTTCAAAAGATCCAAAACCAATCTAAGATGTTGCTCATGGTCAGCTTTAGTCTTGGAATAGATTAAGATGTCATCGATGAAAACTATCACGAACTTATCGAGGTACGGTTTGCACACACGATTCATGAGATCCATGAAAACTGCGGGTGCATTGGTTAGTCCAAAAGGCATAACCATGAACTCATAATGACCATACCTTGTTCGAAAGGTGGTCTTTGGAATATCGTCTTCTTGCACACGGAGTTGGTGATAACCAGATCGAAGATCAATCTTTGAGAAGCAAGTAGAACCTTGAAGTTGATCAAAGAGGTCATCAATTCTAGGCAAAGGATAACGGTTTTTGATAGTAAGCTTGTTGAGTTTGCGGTAGTCAATACACATGCGAAATGATCCATCCTTCTTTTTGACAAATAAGACGGGTGCACCCCACGGTGAATGACTTGGAGGAATGAATCCCTTGTCGGAGAGCTCTTGAAGTTGACTTGCAAGTTCTTGCATTTCAGAAGGTGCAAGACGGTATGGAGCTCTAGCCACGGGGTTAGCTCCAGGCACAAGATCAATGCGAAATTCTACTTGTCGAAGGGGTGGAAGACCGGATAAGTCTTCGGGAAAATCCCGAATGATGGGAATATCTTGTATACTCTTCTTTTTGACATCTTTTTGGACAATATGAGCTAAGAAGGCCACGTACTTCTTTCGTAGGTACTTCTGGGCGGTAGTGCATGACATTAACTTAAGTCCTTTGCAAGGCTTTTCACCAAAGACTCTTAACGTTTCTCCCGATGGTAGGGGTATTCGGATGCACTTCTCGAAACAAATAACTTCGGCATGATGATTTGATAGCCAATCCATGCCTATGATGATATCAAAGCTTCCTAGTGACATTGGAACAAGGTTGATTGGGAATGTATGATCATTAAGTTCTAAAGAGCAATCATAGATAATGGATTCAATTGTAAGAAAGTCACCATTTGCTACTTCAACGGTAAATGTTTTCTCTAATTGGGACCGTGTCTTTGCAAGTAAAGGTTCAAAATTAAGTGACACAAAACTTTTATCGGCTCCGGTATCGAATAAAATGGAGGCATATTGACTATTAACAAGAAACGTACCATTGACCACGTCATTGTTGGCTTGAGCTTCATTGGCGTTTATGTTAAAAGCACGCCCACGAGCTCCACCTTGTCTAGCATTGACTAACTTTGGGCATTGATCACGGAAATGGTTCGGGTTGCCACGCTCATAACATGCTCGCCCATTTGCAATAGCGGGTACACCTTGATTAGTCACTTGGGTGTTGGTTTGGTTTGGTGGGTTGACTTGAATTGCAAGAGCTTTGGCCCTACAAACATTAACTGTATGGCCATATTTCCCACAATAAGTACAAAGGCGACATGGGATGCCTTGGGGATGATGGTAGTTGCAGGTGGCACAAAGTGGGTAGATTCCCACATATGGCTTTTTGGCCGATGCTTGAACCATAGGTGCAGCTTGTTTAATAGGAATAGCAGGAGTGACCACAACATAGTTTCTAGTCTTCCTTTTCCTATTATTGCGGGAGGGTTCAGTTGTGGCTTCTTTGTTGTGGGTAGGAGGGGTTATAGTGTCAGAAACTTTCTTGGTGCCCTTTTTAGTAAGAGTCCCCGCCTTCACATGATTATTGGTTAAAGTAGCGGACAAACGGATGGCATCTTCAAGTGTTGCGGGATTCCTTCCTAGGACAGTATCTTGAATTTGCCTAGGTAGTCCCCCAATATACTTTTCAATACAGCGGGACAGAGGAGTGACCATGTGGGGCACAAGAAGACTCAACTCATGGAACCGATTTGTGTATGCCAAGTTTTCACCACTATCTTGGGCAAGATCCCAAAATTCGGCTTCAAGTTTCTTTACCTCATTTCGAGGACAGAACTCCTCGGTCATTAACCTTTTAACCTCATCCCAAGGTAAGGCCATTGCTACATCCACACCCCTATTTCTTTTCTCCCCATTCCACCACGTGAGTGCCCGTTTTTGTAGGACATTTGTGGCATGACGAACACGGAGGTTGTCGGGGCAGTCACTATTGAGAAAAGTATTCTCAATTCTTTCAAACCATTGAAGGAGTCCGGTAGCTCCTTCGGTACCATAGAACTTGAGGGGATTGCACGAGTTGAATTGCTTGAAGGTGCATTGAGATGGGTTGTTACCACCATTTCCACCATTACCACCATTTCCAATATTGCTACCATTACCACCGTTGTTGCCATTGGTGGCACTATTATCTTGTGTGAGTTGTGTCAGGAGTTGTGCAAGAATAGCAGCAATGTCGGTATTGGTGTTGGCGGCGGGAGCACGACGAGGAGGCATTCTACAGATTTTCACAAGACAAGAAAAGATGTAAGAACTTATGAGAATTGTTTGGATTTAATAGAATAAGATAACAAAATAAATAGATAATCATAGTTTGGATTGTACTCGAATAGTGATATAATCACTCGAGTACTATGACACATTAAGGTTAATTAAACTTATATAATTTTCAAGGAGACATGCTTTAGCCTATAAGTAAACACTCATCTCGGGAATTCCCAGGAAAGCATACGGGTCCCTCGGTTGATTGGGATTTATGCGAAATGCTTTCCTAGACAGAAAACCCAAAATACAGGTGTCAAAATACAGGTGTCACTCTTCCAGATTGCACATGTCCTCAAATAATTAACAAAGCTTAAAAACCTTAACGAGGAAATAAAGAAATTTTATAGATTTAGCTTCATGAAGTTTCCACATGCTTAGAAAGATAAAGATAGAGAAGAAGATAAGAATATTATGAGGTTTTAGGATATAAGAAAGGATATTGTTTATTTAATTTATTATTTAAGTATATATTAATAAGTCATGGATTTTTAATAAATAAGTCATCAAATAAAATAATAACTAATCATAGTAAGCATGTAGCACATAGCATGTAACACATAATATATAACATATAGCATGTAGCATATAACATGTAGTCATGAAACATAGCATAAGTAGGTGTCCTAAAGTTATAGTCTAGGTCTAGATGTCTAATAACCTAATTCCCTATAACCAAGGCTCTGATACCAATCTGTCACACCCCGACCGATGGTAGAATCATCGGGGCGGGACATGTAGACTGTTCATAAGCTCAAGGTTGACTAAATTGAATATCTTAAACGTCAAGTTTCATTGCAAATAATCCAAACACAACCAAAATCCAAGATAGAACAAAATTGAAATACATAGAGTTCTTTTATTTAAATTAGCTAAGTCCAATCCTATGTGTAGCACATCTTGAACAATCTCACACGTTAGAACCTGAAACATGAATAAAATATAGTCAACTAAAAAGTTGGTGAGTATAACAGGTTTGTATATAGATAGCATATAGTTGTAAAACAAATCCTTACATAACATGATAAATAAGGCATTTATGGGGAGCAGCTATTGTGTAACCATGTACAATCAAACCTTTGTAACTAGCATGCAAAATTGTGTTGTCGGTATCAATCACCCCAATCTGGGTGGGTTTGTCAGACTCAATAGATCTATCATTGAAAACCGTCGGCTTGAATAGTTAATGATTGCACATAATCGCATACAAAGGTTAGTGTGACGTTTCGGATTTTCATTCACGCACTTGTGTTATATTTATCGTGTAATCATCTCCTATTTTAATAAAGTGTAAGAGTTTTATTTAGTTTTATACGATTATGTATTTTATTTCACGGATATAAATTAATTAAAATTTTATAAGTTTTAAAAAATTATATAAAATCTAAATTTTAAAAGTTGCATATTTAATAGAAGAATCTATTTAAATAAGATAAATAACTTTTATAAAAATTATTTATAATAATAAAAATAAATAAAATAAGTTTATAAAAACATTTTTAAATTAATTTTATTTAAAAGAAATTAAATTAATTTAGTTAAATAAAAGTTCAAGGGTTGTTTTGTAATTAATCAAACTAGAAGGTTATAAAAACTAAAATCTGTCGAGGGACCATTCCTGGACAAGTTAAAGTACAAGGACCCATCCGTAATTATTTCAAGGGTTAAAATAAGTCAAACCAAACCCCAGGGACTAAAACTGCCAAATTCCAATTCGATTATCCGGTCACCCCCTTCGATTGTCCGGCGGTCCAAAGCCTTTTTCCGGCGACTCCCGACAGGGCTGTTCCTGCACCTCAACAGCCGACAAGAACTTCTCTGGCCTCATCGTCCCCACGCGAACAAAAGCCCTCGACAAATTTGTCGATTAAACATAGGGATCGACTGATCCTGTTGGTGGCCGAAAAACCCACGATCGAATTCGCACTCGACAGGCCACCTCCACGCGTGTCGATTGTCTGGTTAGTTTCGTCTCGTTCAGACCAATGTCGGGACATGCCCAATTGCACGTTCTAACATAGAAATCAAGCTCGCCTATAAATGACCATTGTCGGCCCTGCACGAGCTCGCTACCATCCTTCCACCTACTCTCGCACCAAATTGAGGATACCATCACTTTCGTCGTCCCTGAGTGAAGCTGCAACCAGGATTTCGGAAGATAATTCCACACAGGAATCGAATTCCACTTTTGACATTTTCGAGTTTCAAAACTGTGCCGACCAGACCCATTGCAACGTGGTTCGAGCCTCAAATCGACTCCACTACCTTCTATTAATCCCTGGTAAACAATCCAACTCGAAATCACGACAATCGCACGAGAGTTATGTAACGAACCAAAATTCGGGTCTCGTTATAAATAAATAAATAATTCTAATAAATATTATGGTGAAAATAATATTTTAAAAATAAGTTGAAACAAGCGGGTTTCAAGTTAGTAACGGGGATATACTAGTTTTAACTAGTTATGGAAGGAAATGGAAAAGATTGAAAGTAGAGGGGCTAAAGGTGAAACATGGCAAATCTGCCATATTTGACCTTTAGAAGTCAAAATTAACTTCATTTTGGAGTTGGGTCGTTCAAGAGAAGAGGAAGAGAGGAGAAATCGGGTTGAAGCCAAAATTCGTGTGTTTGAAGCTTGTAACTTGAAGGTGTTGGCTCACACATCACCTTTCTAACATCAAGTAAGTGATTTCTTCCTCTTTGATCAACCATTTATGGTGTTCTTGTTGGGTTTTGTTGAAAACCCGAAATTATGGTTGCATGTGGTAAAATGGTGTTAGATTATTGATAATCTAGCTAAACTAAAGTTAAAGAATGATGATTAACATCCTAGAACCCTTTGATTTTGATTATGAGAAGTTAGGGTTCATATGGTGAAAAATTGGGGGTGTTTGGGTCATAATGCTAGAATGGTGAATTAATGAAGATTAAGTGTTTTTAAGATGTTAGACACTAGAACAAACACCAAATTAACTTAATAATAATTTTTGAAAGAAGAATTAGTGTTAAGATTAAGTTAATGAAACTCAAGTAGGTGAGTTTGTGGTGAAAGAGGGTGTTTGGTTATGAGGATAACCCAAACGGGTCAATTTGGGTTGGAATTGGGAAATTGAGTTGTAAACTCAATTGTAATGAAATTTTGGTATATGTTAGATTACTAAACTAGGCGAATGTGTTTAGGTAATCAAATTACAAAGCTTGAAAGCGGTGCGGGATCTTATAACCCGAAAGGTAAGTGCTTTTGCACTTACTTAGTTTTGATGATAAATGAGTTTTATGCAATGTTGTATGTATAATGTGTAAAGTTGCATAATTTGTTATGTGGTATGAATGAGTATAAAATGGTATGCATAATTGAAGGAATGTAGTTATAGTATTTACACTATAATGGATATGTTGATATGGAGTTATGGTTTATGAACCATAATGGATAGAATGGATATGGAGTTATGGTCTAAGTACCATAATGGATAGATTAGTTATGGAGTTATGATCTCGTATCCTTTGAGATATGAAGTTATGGCCTACGTGCCATAATGGAAATGGAAAAGTGATAATGAAATGATGAAAGTAACTTGTAGGTGATATACAAGTGTATGAAATCCTTAATTGGCCAAATGGGTGTTAACGGGTCAAATGGGTGAATGGGTGAAACAAGTAGGAATTTACTTGTTTGCTATGGAGTTATGGCCTTTGTGCCATAATGGAAATGGATCATGTGTTGATCATAATTGAAACTTGTAGTAAGGGTGCAAGAATATGTAGCCTAAATGATAATTTGGGTGGAAACGGGTCAAATGGGTGAATGGGTGAAACAAGTTGGAATTTACTTATTTGTTATGGAGTTATGGCCTTTGTGCCATAATGGAAATGGATCATGTGTTGATCATAATTGAAACTTGTAGTAAGGGTGCAAGAATATGTAGCCTAAATGACAATTTGGGTGGAAACGGGTCAAATGGGTGAATGGGTGAAACAAGTAGGAATTTACTTGTTTGTTATGAATTTATCTTCATTTCTAATGGTGATATGTGTGGTGAATGTAGGAAAAGCTCCGAGGTAGTCAAAGTCAAGTCCAAGGCGTTGGCGGATCCTCGTATGCATATTTTCATGTTTTGATGATTTGGTGGAATTCCCCCTTTTTGATTGTAATTTGATAAACAAAACATGTTTTTGGGTTGTGATCATGTTGTTGAAGGGGTTTTTGGTTAAAACCCATGTGTTGGGCAAATTTGTTGTCTTGTATTTTGGAAAAAGTTGAAAAAATGGCTAAGTATGAAAACCTGCTGAAAACTGGAAACATTCTGAGAAAAAGGGTCCCTCGCGGGTCGCGAGAGTCCAGGAAGGATTCTCTAGCGGTACGCGAGAGGGTAAAAAAAAAATATATTTCATGGGTTAAGACTTCCGCGCGTTAAAGTTTTGTTTTTAAAAGTGGTGTGTTTCAAGTTACCGGGCAAACCCAGTGTCCTCGGACACGGTTTGCCGGTCACCGAGGTCCAGCGACTTGATTTACCCTTGTGTATTTAAATTATTCATCACACACATAACCAGCGATGGGCAGTAGCCCGGCTGGTTATGCGTGTGTGTGTCCGAGGCTGAGGTCGCGGGTTCGAACCTTCCGGCCTCCGACCCAACCCCATTTTGCATCTGTTTTCATTTTTTTTATTTTATTTAATTATCTTAACTTATTTTAATATTATTTTTATACACTAAACACTAAAACGAGTAGGTTTGATCGTTCGTTTATTTTGAAATCAATTAAACAATCTTTTTATCTATAAACTATTCCAATTTTTATAAATCTTATAATATTTTTATAAACTTATTTAAACACATTTTTATATATATAAAATGTCCTATATTTTTATAAATCTTATAATATTTTTATAAACTTATTTAAACACATTTTATATATATAAAATGTCCTATATTTTTATAAATCTTATAATATTTTTATAAACTTATTTAAACACATTTTTATATATAAAATGTCCTATATTTTTATAAATCTTGTAACATTTTTATAAACTTATTAAAATACATTTAATATGTAAAAGGTCTCATTTTTATAAATCTAGCAATTATTTTTAATAAACTTGTTTAAATTCTGAATATCAACATAATTAGTTAAATAAAGACTTTTCTTTTATTTTGTTATATATTTTTTTATAAATACATTAAATATAACAATGCTTGTTTAAAACAATATATATATATACTCATAAGTTAAAGTTTTACAAAAAAACTATTATCATTCTATTTCCATACTTTATACAAATAAATAGTTAGGAAGATTATATTAAAGCCTATATACATTTAAATCCAAATACACACCTATACGCATACAATAATACCCATTTGTCTACATAGGGTATCAACGTGATTAGGCTTCCACATACTTATCACCTACACGCGTGGAAAAATACCCGCTAGCAAGGTGAGTTACATAGCCCCTATTTTACATTTTCATAAGTTTTGGGGTGAAACATTATACATGCTACTCACATTGTTTATACGTGTTATACATGAGAATATATGCTTATTCTTTGGATGTACATACATTTATACACAAGACAACCAACTGTAATATTGATAGATCTATTGTGCCTGACCAGCCCACCTGGTTAGGGTGTTTATTACTGCATACTCGGATATGACCGCGTGTTATATTCAAACATATCGGATATAGTGGGTAACTATATTCAAACATACCGGACTTAGCTGTTGTGCTCTGTTCATGCGTGTCAAACTCGGTTTGAATTGTGATTAAATAAATGATACATCATACATACTATGTTTAACAATAAAAACAATGAGTTGCAAAACGATTTACAACTACTATTTACAGGAAATACTAAACCTATGTACTCACCAACTTTTTAGTTGACACTTGATTTAAATAATGTTTCAGGTTTGGATATGTGACTGCTTGCCGAAGATCTCTCCACTTAGGAACTATAGACCTAGTTAAATAAATTAATGTTTTGAACTAGACTAGGTTATTTGAAATGTATTGTATTTGGAACTTGTTATTTTTAAATTTAATTAATGATTTATGCAACCTTTAGTTATCATGTGCTTTTGAACAATCATCACATTGTCCGCCTCGATGATTCCGTCATCGGTCGGGGTGTGACAGATTGGTATCAGAGCCATGGTTATAGGGAATTAGGTTATTAGACACAATAACCTAGACTATAACCCTAGGACTCCCTTTTATGTGTTATGTGCTAAATGATTAATTGCTATGTGAATTATTTGTAATTAGGAATTGTTTGAATTTTCCCGAGTTTGGTACATGAGACTTATACACATACATACAAGACTTTGATACATGATACATACTTTACATACACATTTGATCAACACATTTATGCAAACAAATACACTACCCATCCTTATCCATACTCTTTCCTATTCCTTATAAATTGCAACACTCCTACACATTTTATACTCATAGACTCTCAAGTCTATCAAAAATCTTGAAAATCTCGTCAACGACTTAAATTTCTTGAGACTAGTAAAGGACACGTGCAATCTGGAAGGGTGACACCTGTACATTGGGTTTTTTGTCTAGGAAAGCATTTCGTATAAATCCAAATAAACGGACCCGTATGCTTTCCTGAGAATTCCTGAAGTGAGTGTTTACCTATAGGCTAAAGCATGTCTCTTTGAAAGTTTCGGGAAATTAATTAACATTGATAAGCCAACGTATTCGCAAGGATACAATCCGAACTTAAACTTAAAATTTGGGGATATTATAGCAAGATAGGAAGAACTAGACAAACATGCAAAACAAATCATTATTACGGGTGCACACGTAATAACGATTTGTAATGCATGCAAGTCCCGGCAATTCCTATTATGCAAATAATGATCTATAACATCATGTCCTACCCGGAAAAGATGACTTAGTTTCCCCTATCAACTTAGAATAAATACACATGCACTGGCACGCGACATGATAAATCTCGTATTTCTGCTTACATTATTTCCCGTTATATCTCATATTTATCTGTCTTATCTAAAATATCATTGTCTTTTCTTATGGTGTTAGAATGCCTCCTCGACGTGCAAACTCTAGCACTTCCAACCCGGATCTTGCTACTCTCCTTGCCCAGCTAGTAGGGCAAATGACCCAAGCAAACAACAACAGTGACGGGTCTCACAACATCCAAGGGAACGGTGGTACCAACCCGCCTCAATGCACGTTTAAGCACTTTAACTCGTGCAATCCTACTAAATTCTTCGGAACTGAAGGTGCTACCGGCCTACTTCAATGGTTTGAGAGAATGGAAAGCACATTCCTAATCAGCGACTGTCCCGATAATCTTCGGGTTCGCTATGCCACAAGTGTACTCCAAAAGAGAGCCCTCACCTGGTGGAACGGTGAGAAACGCACTCGTGGTGCTGAGGTTGCTACATCCTTATCATGGGATGATCTGAAAAAGGCCATGACTGATGAATTCTGTCCTTGGAATGAAATGAGGAAGCTCGAGGCTGAATTTTGGGATCTTGCCCAAGACAGCGGGGATAATCTGGCTTACACAACCCGGTTTCAAGAGCTAAGTCTGCTGGTGCCTCATATGATCACTCCCCTTGCTCGGGGAATTGAAAAATACATAGGCGGCCTGCCTATGCAAATTCAAGATGCTGTGTTAGGAAGCAATCCTCCTACACTTGAAGCAGCCATCCGTCTATCCGCTACACTATCCGACAACCACGTCAAAGCCGGAACCTTAACAAGAAAGGGTTCCAAGAAGGTTGTCTCCACTCTTGCAGCTGTCAAAGATGTAAAACCCGAGTCTTCTAACCATAACAAGAAACGAAAGGGTCGAAACTTCGCAGCCGTAACTCCCGCTGTACTTGCTCTTCAAGTGGCCCCTTTGGGTCAAAACCCGAAACCTTATTTGGGTCCAAATCCCCAATGTCAGACCTGCAAGTACCATCATCCTGCCAACCTACCATGCCGATTGTGTTCAAGCTGTGGACGATATGGACACGTGGTCACTACCTGCCGTACCCGTCCTCCCGTCCACCAAGCTGCTCCAGCCAACCGTTCGAACTATCCGGCACTTCTCAATGGTCGGCATGTTACGAGTGTGGAGACCCAAACCATTTCCGTGACCGATGCCCAAAGCTTCATCATCAAGGTGGTCCCCAAGGACGAGCGTTTAATATAAACGCTAATGAGGCACAAGCAAATAACGACGTGATAAACGGTACGTTCCTCGTAAACAATCATTATGCATCCATTTTATTTGATACCGGTGCCGATAGGAGTTTCGTGTCTCTTACCTTTGAATCTCAACTTGCTAAACAAATAACGAAACTTGACAATCCTTATTCCGTGGAGATAGCAAACGGGAAATCTATTGCTATAAACTCGGTTATCCGCAACTGCAATCTCGAGCTTAATAATCATGAATTCTCTGTTGATCTCCTTCCAATGCAATTGGGAAGCTTCGATATTATAATTGGCATGGACTGGTTATCCAAGCATCATGCCGAGGTTATTTTCTACGAAAAGTGCATTCGTATACCTCTCCCTTCGGGTGACACGTTAGTTATTTTCGGTGAAAAACCGTGTCGTGGTCTTCAACTCATGTCTTGCACTTTGGCACAAAAATACTTGCGGAAAAAGTACGTTGCCTTCTTGGCCCACATAGTTGACACAAAAGACAAGGGTAAGAAATTGCAAGACATTCCAATCATTCGAGATTTTCCCAAGGTATTCCCCGAGGATTTACCTGGTCTTCCTCCCCCTAGACAAGTGGAGTTTCGTATCGACCTTGTGCCCGGGGCAACTCCCGTGGCAAAATCCCCCTATCGTCTTGCACCTTCCGAAATGCAAGAGCTTGCAAGTCAATTACAAGAACTCTCATCCAAAGGATTCATCCGCCCAAGCCATTCACCTTGGGGTGCTCCCGTGCTGTTTGTAAAGAAAAAGGATGGATCATTTCGAATGTGCATTGATTATCGTGAGCTCAACAAACTTACAATTAAGAACCGATATCCTTTACCCCGTATCGACGACCTTTTCGATCAGCTTCAAGGTTCAACATGTTTCTCCAAGATTGACCTTCGTTCCGGATACCATCAACTTCGGGTTCTCGATGAAGACATTCCGAAGACTGCCTTTCGGACTAGATATGGTCACTACGAGTTCATGGTCATGCCATTCGGTTTGACTAATGCACCTGCGGTCTTCATGGACCTCATGAACCGTGTATGCAAACCTTATTTGGACAAGTTCGTGATCGTCTTCATTGACGACATCCTCATCTATTCTAAAACGAAAGCGGAACATGAACAACATCTTCGTTTGGTCTTAGAACTCTTAAAGAAAGAACAACTATATGCCAAGCTCTCCAAGTGTGAATTCTGGCTAAAAGAGGTTCAATTTTTGGGTCACATAGTCAATGATAAGGGGATTCATGTGGACCCAGCAAAGATCGAGGCGGTAAAGAATTGGAGTACTCCTAAGACTCCTACTGAGATTCGTTCATTTCTTGGACTAGCAGGTTACTACCGCCGTTTCATTTCAAATTTCTCTAAGATTGCGGTCCCGCTCACTGCCTTGACTCACAAAGGTAAGCACTACGAGTGGGGACCCAAACAAGAGGAAGCTTTCCAAACGCTAAAGCACAAGCTCTGCAATGCTCCTATTCTAACTCTTCCTAGTGGTAATGATGACTTTGTCATTTATTGTGATGCATCCAACCAAGGTCTTGGTTGTGTTCTTATGCAACGACGTCAAGTAATTTGCATACGCATCACGTCAACTCAAAGTCCATGAGAAGAACTATACGACCCATGACCTCGAGCTTGGTGCTGTCATTTTTGCCTTGAAAATTTGTAGACACTATCTATATGGCACCAAATGCGTGATTTTCACCGACCATAAAAGTCTCCAACATATTTTCAATCAAAAAGAGCTTAATATGAGACAACGACGATGGGTTGAACTTCTTAACGACTACGACTGCGAGATTCGCTACCACCCCAGCAAAGCAAACGTTGTAGCCGACGCCTTGAGTCGTAAGGAGCGTATCATGCTTCATAGTGTTTATATCCATAATGATATCCAAACCCGTATTCTCAAAGCATAACACACCTCGGTTACTGAGGGAAACATGTATCAAGAGATGGCATGTGGCGTAGAACTCTTTCTAGAAACCAAGGCCAACGGTCTATTGTATTACTTGGATTGTATCTGGGTTCCCGATCGCGACGATCTTCGTATATTTTTGATGGACGAGTCCCACAAAACTCATTATTCGGTACATCCCGGAGCTGATAAGATGTACATGGGTCTCCGTCAGCAATATTGGTGGCCCGACATGAAAAAGGATACTGCCCTCTTTGTGGCAAAATGCCTAACTTGTTCTAAAGTGAAGGCCAAACACCAAAAGCCTTCCGGACTCCTCGAACAACCTGAAATTCCCGTGTGGAAGTGGGAGAACCTTGCTATGGACTTCATCACCAAACTTCCACGCACTTCTAGTGGGCACGATAGTATCTGGGTTATTATCGACCGACTTACAAAGTCTGCTCATTTCTTGCCTATTAGTGAGGACTATCGAGTCGAGAAATTGGCTCGAATCTATATTGATGAGATCGTAAGTCGTCACGGGATCCCTTTGAACATCATCTCCGATCGTGATTCGCGTTTTACTTAACGATTTTGGCAATCATTACAATCAGCACTTGGTACTCGTTTGGATTTAAGTACGGCCTACCATCCTCAAACTGATGGACAAACCGAGCGAACAATCCAAACTCTCGAGGATATGCTTAGAGCTTGTGTCATTGACTTTGGTGGCAGTTGGGATTCTCACCTACCACTGATTGAATTCTCCTACAACAACAGCTATCACACAAGTATTAACATGGCACCGTTTGAAGCTCTTTATGGACGAAAATGTCGTTCACCAATTTGTTGGAATGAAATTGGCGAAGCACAAATCACCGGTCCCGAGCTTATCCAAGAAACCACCGATAAAGTCTCTCTTATCCGTGACAACATTCGGGTAGCAAGAAATCGGCAAAAGAGCTATGCCGACAAGCGACGGAAACCCTTGGAATTTCAAGTTGGAGATATGGTCCTTCTAAAGGTATCACCTTGGAAAGGCGTAGTCCGATTTGGAAAGAAAGGAAAACTTGCACCTCGATATGTGGGTCCATTCAAGATACTCGAAAGGGTAGGAAAAGTGGCCTACAAACTCGATCTTCCTTCAGAACTCAGCAACGTTCATCCGACTTTTCATGTGTCTAATTTGAAAAAGTGTCTAGCTGACGAGAACCTCCACATCCCCCTTGACGAAGTGCGTATTGACGAGAAAATGCACTTTGTTGAGAAACCCGTGGAAATCATGGACCGAGAAGTTAAGAAACTCAAGCGTAGCCGTATCCCCATTGTCAAGGTCCGTTGGGAGTCTAAACGTGGACCCGAGTTCACTTGGGAACGTGAAGACCAAATGAAGACCAAGTATCCGCATCTCTTTTCATAGCCTCCACTAGTTGAATTTCGGGGCGAAATTCCTCTAACATGGGGAGACTGTGACGTTTCGGATTTTCATTCACGCACTTGTGTTATATTTATCGTGTAATCATCTCCTATTTTAATAAAGTGTAAGAGTTTTATTTAGTTTTATACGATTAGGTATTTTATTTCACGGATATAAATTAATTAAAATTTTATAAGTTTTAAAAACTTATATAAAATTTTATATAAAATCTAAATTTTAAAAGTTGCATATTTAATAAAAGAATGTATTTAAATAAGATAAATAACTTTTATAAAAATTATTTATAATAATAAATATAAATAAAATAAGTTTATAAAAATATTTTTAAATTAATTTTATTTAAAAGAAATTAAATTAATTTAGTTAAATAAAAGTTCAAGGGTTGTTTTGTAATTAATCAAACTAGAAGGTTATAAAAACTAAAATCTGTCGAGGGACCATTCTTGGACAACTTAAAGTACAAGGACCCATCCGTAATTATTTCAAGGGTTAAAATAAGTCAAACCAAACCCTAGGGACTAAAACTGCCAAATTCCAATTCGATTATCCGGTCACCCCCTTTGATTGTCCGGCGGTCCAAAGCCTTTTTCCGGCGACTCCCGACAGGGCTGTTCCCTGCACCTCAACAGCCGACAAGAACTTCTCTGGCCTCGTCGTCCCCACGCGAACAAAAGCCCTCGACAAATTTGTCGATTAAACATAGGGATCGACTGATCCTGTTGGTGGCCGAAAAACCCACGATCGAATTCGCACTCGATAAGCCACCTCCACGCGTGTCGATTGTCTGGTAAGTTTCGTCTCGTTCAGACCAATGTCGGGACATGCCCAATTGCACGTTCTAACATAGAAATCAAGCTCGCCTATAAATGACCATTGTCGGCCCTGCACGAGCTAGCTACCATCCTTCCACCTGCTCTCGCACCAAATTGAGGATACCATCACTTTCGTCGTCCCTGAGTGAAGCTGTAACCAGGATTTCGGAAGATAAACTTATTTAAAGACATTTTTATATATAAAATGTCCTATATTTTTATAAATCTTGTAACATTTTTATAAACTTATTAAAATACATTTAATATGTAAAAGGTCTCATTTTTATAAATCTAGCAATTATTTTTAATAAACTTGTTTAAATTCTGAATATCAACATAATTAGTTAAATAAAGACTTTTCTTTTATTTTGTTATATTTTTTTTATAAATACATTAAATATAACAATGCTTGTTTAAAACAATATATATATATACTCATAAGTTAAAGTTTTACAAAAAAACTATTATCATTCTATTTCCATACTTTATACAAATAAATAGTTAGGAAGATTATATTAAAGCCTATATACATTTAAATACAAATACACACCTATACGCATACAATAATACCCATTTGTCTACATAGGGTATCAACGCGCTTAGGTTTCCACATACTTATCACCTACACGCGTGGAAAAATACCCGCTAGCAAGGTGAGTTACATAGCCCCTATTTTACATTTTTATAAGTTTTGGGGTGAAACATTATACATGCTACTCACATTGTTTATACGTGTTATACATGAGACTATATGCTTATTCTTTGGATGTACATACATTTATACACAAGACAACCAACGGTAATATTGATAGATCTATTGTGCCTGACCAGCCCACCCGGTTAGGGTGTTTATTACTGCATACTCGGATATGACCGCGTGTTATATTCAAACATATCGGATATAGTGGGTAACTATATTCAAACATACCGGACTTAGCTGTTGTGCTCTGTTCAAGCGTGTCAAACTCGGTTTGAATTGTGATTAAATAAATGATACATCATATATACTATGTTTAACAATATAAACAATGAGTTGCAAAACGATTTACAACTACTATTTACAGGAAATACTAAACCTATGTACTCACCAACTTTTTAGTTGACACTTGATTTAAATAATGTTTCAGGTTTGAATATGTGACTGCTTGCCGAAGATCTCTCCACTTAGGAACTATGGACCTAGTTAAATAAATTAATGTTTTGAACTAGACTAGGTTATTTGAAATGTATTGTATTTGGAACTTGTTATTTTTAAATTTAATTAATGAATTATGCAACCTTTAGTTATCATGTGCTTTTGAACAATCATCACATTGTCCGCCTCGATGATTCCGCCATCGGTCGGGGTGTGACAGTTAGCACACCTAGCACTAGGGCATAAAGCTCAAATTGCACACATGAATGTAAATAGGATTTTGTACTTGTGTTGTTTGTGTAAATGTAAACATGTAATTTGAATAATGTTCATGTTTCACCCCAAAAATATAAAAGAGTAAAAGGGGCTATGTATACTCACTTGGTCTGAAGGTGTTGCTAACAAATGTAGTAGATAGAATGAAGATCCTTGAAAGGCACAAGTTAACCTAAAGTGTAATGTATATGGTATTAATAGTGTGCACAAGAGTTTAATTCTAACGTTGTATTTGGACTTGTGTAAAACGTCATTGATTTGTAATCGGAGGTCTTACATAAAAATATATATAAAGTTTGAAAGAATATTTTTAGAACATTTTGATTAAGGTTTGAGTTTGAATAATTAAATAAATTATGTAAGTAATTATTGTTTATGAAAATATTATAAGTGTTAAATGAAATTAAGTGTAAATAAATAAATGTTTTTTTTAAATATAAGGTAAATAAATAATCATTATTTTATTTATTTATTTATAAAATGTAACTTAACCATTTAAATACTTTTTAAATGAAAGGTTTAGTAATAATTGTAAATTAAATTTTATAAACTTTAAATAAATAATTTTTCTATTTATTCCAAGATTAGATATTTGATCTTTTCCAAATAGAATAAATTGCATTTTTATAAAAATCACTATTTATATTTTGTAATTTAATCTGAAATATTTATTGTTTGAAAAATATATAAAATTATAATTCGGCCCAAAAATCTAAATCACACACGACCGTGCCTGGGAAGGGCACGACCATGCTCGAACCACGGGTGCGACCATGCTAGTCAGGGCGCGACCGTGTTGATCAAACAAGGCTTAACTAACTAGGCGCGACCGTGCCAAAACGATGCGCGACCGTGCTAAGGCACCAGGCGCGATCGTTCCAAAGCAAGTCGCGCGACCGTGCCAAAGCACTCGGCGCGACCGTGCCAGAACGAGGCGCGACCGTGCCTATTAGGGTTTCTTGTTATTTTTCAACATCAGACCTTGTAACTTTAGTCTTTTGTCATATTTGTACGATTAGATACTTATGTATTGTTTTGATAGGATATATCCGAGTAAAATTTGCGGACTTGCATTGAAATGTAGTATTAAATTGATCATACGAAAAGAAACAAAACAGTGCACTTGAATTGAGTTTGAAACGTATTACATTGAATTGAAATGCCGATGCTAAAATCAGAAATGTTACACTCTATTAGTACACAGACTGGTGATAAGCCTGTGGTGAAACTTTCTAAGACACAGATAAGAAGAAGAAGCAAAAGGTTAAGAAAACTTGAACAATAGTTCGCTGGTAGTCAACAAGGTGAAGCTTTCACAAGTTCACCCAAAGTTGAGACTAGCAAACCTGATGTTCAGAAGGCTAAGAAGAAAAGGTCCTGGACCAAGAAAACAAAAAGTTCTCAACCTTATGATCCTAAATCTTCTAAAGATTCATCCATTTTTGATAGTCATGATTGAGAATTGATAGAAGTTGTATACTTTGAGAAAGACGGACGACCCAAGACCACTATGGCTTGGGTCTCCAAATCTAACTAATTTGCTTGTGACTCGTGCAGGGACATCCGAAAGGAACTATCTCTAACCTTTGGTATGTGGATAGTGGATGCTCTCGGCACATGATAGGAAACATGGCCCTACTTCAAGATGTTAAACCATTCAGAGGCGGCTATATGGCCTTTGCAGGAGAGAAAGGCGGTAGTATTACTTGTCAAGGTGTGGTTACAAATGGATGTATTAGCTTTGACAACGTCAACTACTGCGAGCGGCTGAAGCATAACCTGTTGAGTGTTTCTCTGATGTGCGACAAAGAGTACTCGGTTATGTTTGATAAGTCTGAATGCTTGATTCTCAAGCTTGGTTTTGAGGTTCCTGCTGAGTGGATTCTTAGGAGAGCACCAAGAATAAATGACACCTATCAGATCGATATGAGTGTGGCGACAACCACCTCATCAGTTGCTACTTGTTTGCTTACAAAAGCGACAGAGCTTGACTCAATCTTGTGGCATAAGAAACTCGGACACATTTCTTATCGTAAAATGAATCATCTTGTTCGAAACGGTTTGGTAACCGGGGTTCCTAAGTTGAGATTTGCCGTTGCAGATGACTGTATGCCTTGTAAAAAGAGCAAACAGCACCGGAAATCTCATAAGCCCAATTTCCAAAAGTCCATTGATACCCCTTTGGAACTCCTACACATGGATTTGTTTGGACCCATAAGTATCAGGAGTATTGGAGGTAAGCCATACTGTCTAGTTGTAACTGATGACTTCTCACATTTTTCTTGGGTGCATTTCTTAGGTACAAAGGACGAGACTGCTGAAATTATTCAATACATGATCTTGAGCCTAGAAACTTTATGCAAGCTGAAGGTTAGAAGAATAAGGAGTTATAACAGAACAGAGTTCAAGAATAACATGATGGAGCTTTTCTGTCGCAAGAAGGGTATTCGTCATGAATTTAGTGCACCATACACACCTCAGCAGAATGGAGTTGCAGAAAGGAAGAACAGAATGATGTCTGATGCCAAGCTTTCTGTAACTTTCTGGGCAGAAGCAGTAAATACAGCTTGTCATGTTTTGAATAGAGTTTTGGTGGTTAAAAGGCACAACAAAACTTGTTATGAGCTGATCAACAATTGACCACCAAATCTTGACTACCTAGTCCCCTTTGGTAGTTCCTGTTCCTTATTGTTACAGTACAGGATCACAAATCCAAATTTCATGCAAAAGCAGTAGAAGGCATCTTCTTAGGATATGTTGCCAACTCACCCTGCAAGAGAGTGTACAGTAAACACAATATAGGAACACGCTCAGTTGAAGAATGGTTCGAAGTGGATTGAAGTAAACACAGTACTCCACCAGAACCTATAGGTCCAGCGTGGGGATTCCATTATGATGCTTTATTCAAGTCTTTCAACCTTCCTGATCTATCTGCCGAAGATGCCGCCCATGTGTACAAATTCTTTAATGGCGGTGATGACTTCAATTTCTCAACCCGTGCCACTGTACCGATTGTAACTCCTGATTCCAATGTTGGATATGCATTTGGAACTCATGCTAGTGATGACGATGAAGTTGTTCATGTTGATGGAAATGACGCTCCAACTGATCCTAACACTCGTGTAGGAAATGAGGCTGCAGCTGATCCAATCAACATTGAATCGTCTTCTTCTGGTTCACATAATATGGGGGAGTTAAGTACGAATCTTGACACAAATATCCAAGAACCACATGTACCAGAGACGAGAGTGCATAAGAATAATCCAATGGACAACATTAATGGTGATCCTAATGCCGGTGTTCAAAATCATCATAGGACCATTGCCGAGAACACAAGTTTATATGCTGAGATACTTGACACTGGTGTCATGGAAACATGTTTACATGCTGCATTCGTATACCAATTAGAGCCGAAGAATGTGAAAGAGGCTGTCGCTGACAACTGCTGGATTGAGGCTATGCAAGATGAGTTGTCTTAATTCCAAAAGTTGAATGTGTGGGATTTGGTTGACCTTCCAAAAGGTATGTATCCAATTGGAACTAGATGGGTGTTCAAATGCAAAACGGACGATTGACATTTTGTAGTAAAGAATAAAGCAAGGTTGGTTGTTAAGGGTTTTTGTCAGTAAGAGGGCCTGGATTACACTAAAGTATATGCCCCAGTTGCTGGACTTGAAGCCATTCTACTGTTTCTGGCTTGTGCCTCATTTGTCGGCTTCAAGGTCTATCAAGTTGATGAGAAAAGTGCTTTCCTGTACGGAAAATTTCATGAAGAGGTCTATGTCACTCAACCACCAGGTTTTGAAGATCCGCATAATATTGATAAAGTGTATAAACTGGATTAAATGTTGAAGCACTTTTGTGTGACAAACACTCTGGATAGAGTCTTAGTTTATGTAATTTCGTTGTTTATATTTGTCTTTGTTTGTAAGCGTCTGTATGTATTAGCTATCGAGTTGTATTTACTAATGCAGGTTGTTAGTTGCTTAATTCTCTAAGTGTTCTGCGCACTTAGTATGTGCACAGGAATTAGTTCCTGCGTACTTTGCAAGTACGCAAGAATACTATGCGTACTTGCTAAGTACGCATGAGCAATTTGCCCTGCGTAATTTCCAAGTGCGCAGAGTTCAGGTCTTGTATAAATAGGATGGGTTGATAGTAGATAAGTACGCAGACAATTGTGCACTCCGAATTTTTCTCTTTGTAACCTTCAAGTGTTTATAATAGACGAAACTTTAAAGTGATTCTCTTGTCGGTTTACTTTTCGTTGTTTGATTCTCCACCTAGTCACGGGTATCAACAAGAGGGCTTGGATGACACAGAAGTATATGCCCCAGTTGCTAGACTTGAAGCCATTCGACTATTTCTGGCTTATGCCTCATATGTTAGCTTCAAGGTCTATCAACTTGATGTGAAGAGTGCTTTCCTGTATGGAAAAGTACATGAAGTGGTCTATGTCACTCAACCTCCCGGCTTTGAAGATCCGCATAATATCAATAAAGTGTACAAGCTTGACAAAGCACTTTATGGTCTTCATCAAGCACCTCGGGCATGGTATGAGACTTTATCTAAGCATCTACTGGCTAATGGTTTCGACCGTGGACAGATCGACTCGACCCTCTTCATACGGAAAGCAGGAGGTGATATTCTTCTTGTACAAGTGTATGTCGTTGACATTATCTTTAGGTCTACAAATGAAGAAATGTGTAGGGAATTCGAAAAGGTGATGAAGTCCAAGTTTGAAATGAGTAACATGGGTGAACTGTCGTTCTTCCTGGGTCTGCAAGTCAGTCAAAGAGAGGATGGCATTTATCTGCATCAAACAAAGTATGTGCAGGACATCTTGTTAAAATACAAGATGAATGATAGCAGTACTTATGGCACACCTATCCCAGTCAATCATGGTCTGCATCCTGACAGAGATGGAAAGGATGTGGATTGCAAATTGTACAGTGGGATGATCGGATCTCTTATGTATCTCACAGCTTTAAGGCCATATATAATGTTTGCTGTATGCTTGTGCTCAATTGTTTAAATTGTTAGGTTTTTAATCTGCTAATTTACAAGTAATTTGAATTGTCAGTAGGCTGTAGGGGTCTTTGAATCATTAGTAGTGTGGAAACTAAATATAGACTACAACTATGATTTGAACGCATATTATGCATGTGTGCGTGGGTAAAAAAAACAAAAAGATCATTATCAGATAAAGTATGTTAGATTTTGGCAATAATTCTCTCAAGAGACCATTTTCGGGTTATGTCGTTAGCCCAATTAATGCGGTTCATCTCACTGCCCATACTCACAAGTATGCAATGTGAGATTAAATCAAGACATGTCTCTACATTAACCGTGGAACGCGTATTCAACCTTGAATCACTCCTGATTCATTGAATTCGAATCCAGATAAAAGTTGGATTCCCCTACCCTAATACTCAAACACCATATTCATTATCCTGAATCATCATACTGATATTCAATGAAGAAATCAAATGAAACCAAGACAAATGAATCACTCGATTCTGAATCTTGTGATTCCAGATAATCCTTATGGATCCTGCTTGATTTTTCCTGTGCTAATTGATGTAGCCTCATTCTAGAAATTTAGAAAATCATTGGGAAAATCTTCGATGCCTTGAGATAGTGCAAGTTACATTACTGTACCATATCAATGGGGTACACGTTGTATATCTTATAATTAATACCTTAACACATAAGAACGTGACACAGAGATGCTTATAGTTTCAAATCTTATAATACTGTCAACTTGAATTACTTGTTTATGTGCTTATTACGTATGAATAACTAGTAATCCATGACATGATCCCATATTCTTTGATGTTTATCTTGTATCGATTTTGCTACAAGTTAGCCTGATATGATCCTCTGCTCGTGTCTTTGAACAAAAATAGTGTGTTTGTATATACATGTATATTTCTATCTAGAAAAGATCAAAAAGATTTTAAGTTTGTGTATAGTTCAATTTTAATCAGAAAAGCCAAAAATATTTGTGTTTAACCTTCTTGAATTGACTTTGAATCCTCTTGATTGAATGCTTTTATCTTGTTCGTTATTTGACTTGAAATCTTCATAAATTGAGTTGAAAGTTTGTGCACACAAGGGTCTCTGCGTACTTGATAAGTGCGCATGAGGTAAACCCTGCGTACTTAACAAGTACTCAAGACTTAAGTCATTCGTACTTAGGAAGTACGCAGGAGTTAAGTCCTGCGCACTTTGCAAGTACGCAAGACTATTTTGTGTTGGTTATATATACAGGACTTAGAAAAATTTAAGAAGTTTATCTCATTCAAATTTTTTTCTACTGTTGAATTCCCTCTACACACTTTTACTCACAAAATTTCATGTGTTCATAACCGGTTTTTCATCACGATTCTAGTATCATCATTGTCTTAATATCATATGGTGAGAATCGTAGAGCATTTCATCCATTAAATCTCAACTTAAGAACTGATTTAGAACTTTGAATATTTAGGGTTGAATCTTGATTTTTGGACAAATTTTTAGTTGTTTTGGTAACTCACTACAATTAAAACTTGCTTAGAATCAACAATCGATCCTTATTCATTCCCTAATCGTCCTTAATGACTCTTGATTTTGACCTTGACCCCTCGATTGACCGTCGTTTAGTCTGGGTTGTCTTTTAGGTCAAACTTTGACAAGATAACAGTTCATTGATGAAGATAGAGGTTCCATAGGTCTTTATCACTGATTTCGACCATGTGGTGACCCTAATCCACATCAATGTTGCTCATCTGTTGAATCTTTGGATTTCTGGAAATTTGACAAAGTGCAATTCTTGCGCACTTAACAAGTACGCAAGAAGTAATTCCTATGTACTTGTTAAGTACGCAAGAACAAATCCCTGCGTACTTGCTAAGTACGCAGGACCAACGCTTCTGAAATTTTTCTAAGTCTGAAATTCAGTTCAATGAGTAACTGCTATACTTAGTCATGTGTATTTAATTCAAATGAATCTTCTTGTTCTTATTATGTTTTCTATGTGTTTTTGCAGTGATGGCTCGTGCCTTTACCAGTGAGTTCAACCTTCTAGCACATACAGAACCGGAATGGAAGGGTGCTGCACTACAATACCGACAGATAGTTGACTTCTTGAACCGTTCAAGGATCAGTTATGCTATATCAGCAGACCCTATAGTATCAAGACCGTACCTGGAGCAGTTCTGGGAGACAGCGGAACATGATTTCACAGTAACTCCTAATGTTATACGGGCTACTGTGGCGGGTCATGAAGTTGCCTTTTCCGAGGACATAATTAGACGGGTCTTACAGTTCCGAGATCTTGCCACCGACCCAACAGCCTATCCTGACTACTTCGTGGATGGATGTTGGAGGCAGCATATGGGATATGTCGGTGTTCGAGATTATTCTTCCTACAAGAAGATGTGGGTACCCGATCAGTGGAGGTACTTTGCCAACGTGATAATCATGTGCATCTCTTCGAGAAAGGTGGAGAAGGATGCAATGGGACATGATCTTTTAGCGGCCATGGTTGGCTTATCTCTCAACAGGGGCTATAACTTCTCAAGATACATCTTCAAAGCATTAAATGATCAGATAAATACGGCTGAGAGGTTTAGATTCCTGTTATACCCAAGATTTGTGCAACTACTGATAAATGATGCGTTGCCAAATCTGCCTGCTACTAGGGAGAGATTGCAAGTAAAGCGGGTGGACAAGATGGTGTTTGCACAATTCATAAAGCCAGGCAGTGTAGAACCTACCCCTGAGCACACCGCACTCTTTTTCCACCTGATAAATGACGCGTATGTGGCACCAGATGACTGGAGATGGTTTAGTCATGATTCTGAGCCGGAAATCAGTGAACATTCGAATGAGCAACAAGAAGAGGAGGATGTTGAAAGTGAAGATGAATTGTCTGGAGGAGACGAAGAAGCAGGTAATGATGGTGCTGAAGGATCCGACTCCGAAGATACAGAGTCTGATTCCTCTGATTCTGATGATGCACCATCACAGGTACACCCAAGAAGATTGACAAAGGTAACACTTCCTGAGTCATCTTCAAAGAGAAAGCGACAAACGACGAGCAGTGAATACGAGCAGTGAATACGAGCCAGATTCTGACTCTGACGCTGCTATACAAGGACAAAGACGTGAAAGTATAAACAAAAACCGGGGGGATAGGCAGCAACAAGCTATTCCTCGTGAGGTAGAGGATCGTGCTCAGAGGCAAGTAGAAGTATCGGCTGCGAGTACTTATTCAGCTTCTACCACACCTTCACAACAGTTGTACCGCCGACAGCGGAGAAGGCCATAAGTAACACTTGATGTGGCGGTCACTTCTATCACAAAGGAGGTTCCTGTGATAGTGACCCTCCCTGTATCATCTGTCCATGTGGCGGTGACTACTCCAATTCTTACCGAGTCAGTCACCATCACACCTTCCATCACTCCTACAACCATCATCCCATCCACAATCCCTACTACCACCACTTAACCTATCAGTCAACCCTACAACTATGGAGACTTTACTCAGCGATTTGACTTTGATACGATCTTCTCCTCCCCACTTCATAATGTTGAAGCTTCTACGTCAAGGAATCCTAATCCGAATGATGCAAGGATTGATAATTTGGAAACCCAAGTTGCTGCTCTATTGGAAACTATTCGAAAATCAAGGGAGGAATCTGAGGCTCAACAGGCTCAGATAAATTCGTTGGTGGACTAGGTTACTATTCTGAGAAGCCAGAGGGCTGGGACGCAAGAGAGACTAGCAAATGTGATGGCCTAGAATGAACTACTGATCAAAACAAACAATGTGATTCTGGGTCACAGGTCGTCTCTAGAGCTTCGGTTTAACATGCAGCGAAAAGAACATGTAATGATGGTCAAGTTAGTAACTGACCAGACCGAAAAGCTTGATGCTCAGGGGGAGAAAGAGAAAGAGAAGGAGAAGGCATCTAAACCTACCGGTGATGAGGCTTGTCATCCGGTTAACTTAACTAAGGATGAGACAAACACAAGGATCCTGAAGTCGGTCCTAGTGGAAGTGAGCATCAAGCTTTGGCAATCGTGCCCATTTCTGCTATTCCAATGGCTGAGGGGGAGTCGACTCATCAGGAAGGTGGTGGTACTTCTGGTGGTGGTGATAAAGGAAAGTCATTGGCTGATGTTCTAAGAGATCTATCTGACGATGAGATCTTATTCTTAGAGCCTGACTATTCCAGAGAAGCACAGATCGAGGCTCTCAAAAATCTTGAAGAAGGAGAGATCGACTATGGTGATGATTTGGATGAAGATGATGATGATGTAGTTATTGAAATTCCCAAGGGCGGCGGGGAAGGCGAGTATGAGTTTGAAGATGGAGAGATCTTCAAAGTTCCATCCTTTGAATCTCAACTCGACACAGGTTCAGTTGAGACTGCTAGCAATGTTAAAGCATCGACTGAAGCCTCCCTTGCCGACCCTACACCTGTGGATCCAGAGGCACAGAAAAACAAATAAATGCCTGCTAGTTCATCAAAGGATCCGGTTCCAGTCTGGCAAAAGACTTCTATCATAGACAAACACGGAGCAACATGGATGATCTTAGCTGTGAGGTTCGAGGAAGATAAGCAACTGTTCGCAATCAATCGATCTGGGGGATTCAATACTTGAAACCAACCAGTGAAGCTTTCAACTCCTTACCTAGATACGACCTCGTGAACCTAGCAAACCGGGAGCTGTTGGGTCACTCAAATCACACAATAGCGATGGGTTTGTGGCATGTTCTACAGCGTGAAGTAAGATCTGGGAAATTTGAATTATTTAAGCCTCAAGTGCCCAAGCGAGTCAAGGATAAGAAAGCTAGACATCCTGTGACTAAGAAAAGCTTAAATAAACTGGTATACAAGCCAGTACTATGTGAAACCAAGATTCCACTGAGCAAGTTATCTCAGGATATCCTCAGTAACATATGGTACTGGTACATAGATCCAAAAATGGGCGAGGCAGTGGTGATAGGAAACGTATGGTCAGATAGTGGAAGCTTAGTGCCAAGGGAACTGATCAGAGTATTTGATGAAGTTTGCTTCATTAACTTCTCTGTGAAAGATCTAGAGGCTCTCGCTGACATGCATTGCATGCATACGGATGAATGGACAAAGTTCCTTGCTTCTAAATACGACAGGGTGATCAAGTTTTGCCTTGACTACAAGAAGAAGATGGAAGCTAAAGATGCAGAGCTGTGAAGAACGAAGACGATCCAGAGCTGTTGTCAAGGGGGAGTTTGTTGAAGCACTTTTGTGTGATAAACACTCTGGATAGAGTCTTAGTTTATGTACTTTCGTTGTTTATATTTGTCTTTGTTTGTAAGCGTCTGTATGTATTAGTTATCGAGTTGTATTTACTAATGCATGTTGTTAGTTGCTTAATTCTCTAAGTGTTTTGCGCACTTAGTATGTGAGCAGGAATTAGTTCCTGCGTACTTAGCAAGTACGCAAGAATACTATGCGTACTTGCTAAGTACGCATGAGCAATTTGCCCTGCGCACTTGCTAAGTGCGCAGAGTTCAGGTCTTGTGTAAATAGGATGGGTTGACAGTAGATAAGTACGCAGACTATTGTGCACTCAGTATTTTTCTCTCTGTAACCTTCAAGTGTTTATAATAGACGAAAGTTTAAAGTGATTCTCTTGTCGGTTTGTGTTGTTTGATTCTCCACCTAGTCACGGGTATTCCGCACCTGGTCCGACTAGCCAACGCACTTGAATGTGATGATCCGCCACACCCGAGGGACCTACAATAATGCACTTTATGGTCTTTATCAAGCGTCTCGGGCGTGGTATGAGACTCTATCAAAGCATTTATTGACCAATGGTTTCGATCGTGGACAAATTGACACGACCCTCTTCATATGGAAAGCAGGAGGTGATATTCTACTTGTGCAAGTGTATGTCGACGACATTATCTTTGGGTCTACCAATGAATAGACGTGTAGGGAATTCGAAAGGGTGATGAAGTACAAGTTTGAAATGAGCCACAAGGGTGAACTGTCATTTTTCTTGGGTCTGCAAGTCAGTCAAAGGGAGGATGGCATTTATATACATCAAACTAAGTATGTACCGAACATTTTGTCAAAGTAAAAAATGAATGATTGTAGTACCTATGGCACACCAATCCCAGTCAATCACGGTTTGCATCCAGACAAAGATGGAAAGGATGTGGACTGTAAATTATACCGTGGGATGATCGGATCTCTTATGTATCTCACAGCTTCAAGGCCCGACATAATGTTTGTCGTCTGCTTGTGTTCAAGGTTTCAGTCATAACCGAAGGAATCTCATATGATCGATGTGAAGAGAATATTCAGATACCTGAAAGGGAAACCCCGATTGGGTCTTTGGTACTCCAAGCAGCAGTCATTTGAATTCAAAGCCTACACTGATTCTAATTATGGTGGTTGCAATCTCGATAGAAAATCAACCTCAGGTGGATGTTAATTCTTGGGAGACAGGCTGGTCTCCTGGTAGTGCAAGAAGTAGTCAACGGTTTCTGTCTCAACATGTGAAGTAGAGTACATTGTTTCCACAAGCTGCTGTTCTCAGATATTGTGGATCCAACAGGAATTGAGAGACTATGGCTTAAACTACACTGGAACCCCCTTGCTCATTGACAACAATGCCAGCATGTCCATCACAAATAACCCGGTGCAAAATTCCAAAACTAAACACATTGAGATTCGTCACCACTTCATCCGTGATTGGGCTGAAAAGCACTTAATTAAACTTGTAAAAGTTCACACAGATGACAACTTTGCTGACCTTTTCACTAAGGAGTTTGATCATACTCATTTTGAACATCTCGTCAACATGAGAGGAATGTTCAATCCGGAGTGAAAAACCTGTTTTTCAAATCAAAACATTATCTTGGAAGTTCAATTTTATTTCTTTTTATGTTTTGTACAGTTTGCTTATCTTTCAAACTATTTTAGAAAAACCCAAACAAAATAGAAAAACAAGAAAAATTCAAAGTCATTTGAAGAAAAGAGGAAATGATAGCATATCAGTAATGATCTAAACGTCTTAGATTGCATATATGGGAAATGATTGCGTCATGCTTACTTGATTGTTTAAATTATTTAATCTGTTAATCTTAATATTTGCAAGTAATTTGAATTGTCAGTAGGCTGTAAGCGTCTTTGAATCGTTAGTAGTGTGAAAATTAAATCAATACTACAACTGTGATTTGAACTCGTGTTTGCTAGTGTGTGTGTGTAAAAGAATGCAAAAGATCGCTATCAGATATAGGATGTAAGATTTTGGCAAGGATTTTCTTATGAGACCAGTTTCGCGTTAGGTCGTTAGCACAATTATTTCGGTTCATCTCACGGCCAATACACACAAGTATGCAATGAGAGATTGAACCAAGATTTGTCTTGACATCAACTGTTGAGCATATATTCACCCTTGAATCATTCCTGATTCATTGAAATCAAATCTAGATAAAAGTTGGATTCCCTCACCTAAATCCTCAGACATCATATTCATTATCCTGAATCATCATATTGATATTCACAGAAGAAATCCTATGAAATCAAGACAAATGAAGCACTCGATTCTGAATCTTATGATTCCTGATAATCCTTATGGATTCTGCTTGATTTTTCTGTGCTAATAGATATAACTTCATTCTGGAAACTTTGAAAATCATTGGAAAAATCTTAGATGCCTTGAGATAGTGCAAATTTAAATCCATGTAGCATAACCGTGGGGTACACTTTGTATACTTATAATTAACATCTTAACACACAAGAACATGATGCAAAGATGCTTATGGTTTCAAATCTTATAATATTGCCAACTTGAATTACTTGTTTATATTGCTTATTACGTATGCATAAGTAGTAATCCATGACATGATCCCATATTCTTTGATGTTTATATTGTATCATTTTTTCTTTTAATATCCTGATATGACCCTCTGCTCATGACTTTAACCAAAAATAGTTTTTGTGTATATTCTTTTATATCTGAATCTGAGTCTTGTACATATTATCATTATTCAGAAAAGCTCAAAAATATTTTACCATTGTGTACAGTTCAATCATTATCCAAAAGATCAAAAATATTTTCAGTACAGTTTATCAAAAGTTAAGAAAAGCGAAAAAATATTTGTGTTTAACTTCCTTGATTATTTTTTGAAACCTCTAGATTGAACGTTCATATCCGGTTTGCTATTTCACTTGACTTTCTTCATAATTTGAGTTGCGATTTGAGAATAGAAGGGTTTCTGCGTACTAAACATGTACGAAGGAATTGAACCTTGCGTACTTACAAGTACGCAAGACTTAAGTCATGCGTACTTGCTAAGTACACATGAGTTAAGTCTTGGGTACATGTTAAGTACGCACGACCTATGTGTGTGGGGTATATATACAGGTGTTAGAAAATTTTCAAGGCTTCATCTCATTTCAAAAGATTAACACTGTGTTATCACCCTCTACTCATTTTTCCTCAAAAAATTTGTGTGTTTCCAAATGAGTTTTTCATCCCGCTCATAGTTTCAACGTCCTCTAACTTACATTTGGTGAGATTCTCAGAGCATTTCTACTATTAAATCGCAAGTTATGGACCGATTTCTTGAACTCAAGAACCTAGGGTTTTGATGATGAACTTTAGACCGATTTTGGATTTTTTTTAAATGTTATTAAGCCCTAAAACCAGTTTAACATAGTTAATCGAAGCTCTATCATCCCATATATATCCTTAACTGTTGTTGATTTTGGATTTGACCCCTTGTTTGACCGTATGTTACCTTCGGAACAAGGCTAGGTCAAAATCGACTGGTTTAGCAAGTTATTTGTTGTTGGTGTTGGTCTTATAGGTGATCATCGTGTATTTCGACCTTGTGGTGATCATATTCCACGGAAAAACCTCACATAGGTTGAATTTTGGAGTTTGAAATGTTTCTAAGCTTGCACACTTAGCAACTACGCAAGGTATAACTTCTGCGTACTTGCTAAGTACGCAAGAACTAATCTGCGTACTTACTAAGTATGCAGGAAGGACATTTCTGAAAAATTTCTAAGTCTGGAATTCAGTTCATTGTGTAATTGCTATATCAAGTCCATTTGTTCGGTTTATTCAATTCCGATGAGTCTATTTGTTCTTATTGTGTTCATTGTGTGTTCTTGCAGTGATGGGTCGTGCATTTACAAGTGAGTTCAACCTACTGGCTTTAACTCAACCGAAATGGAAGGGTGCTGCACTACAATACAAGGAGATAGTTGGTTTTCTGAATTGTTCGAAGATCATTTATGCTATCTCTATCGATCCTATTGTCTCAAGACCTTATCTGGAGCAATTCTAGGAGACTGCTGATCACGAATGTACAGGGACTCCGAATGTTATTAGGGCTACTGTAGCTGGTCAAGAGATAGCCTTTTCAGAAGACACCATTCGGAGAGTTCTACAGTTCAGGGATCTAGCAACTGACCCAGTTACTTACCCTGATTACTTTGTGGATGGGTGCTGGAGACAGAGGATGGGATACGTCAGTGCAAGAAACTGTGCCTTGTAAAAGAAGATGTGGCTACTGGATCAGTGGTGTTAGTTTTCCCACGTCATGATCATGTGCATCTCTTAATGAAAAGCAGGAAAGGATGCCATAGGTCATGACATGTCAGCTGCAATGGTTGGGTTGTCTCTCAACAAGGGCTATAACTTCTCCAAGTATATTTACAAGGCCATAACCGACCAGATCAATATGGCAGAGAAGTTTAGATTCCTGTTGTACCCACGATTTGTTCAGTTGCTGATCAATGATGCTTTTCCAAAATTTTTGGCAATTGGCAAAAGGTTACAAGTCAAGACGGTGGCCAAGAGAGTGTTTTCACAATTCCTAACGCGAGGCAGTGTAGAACCTACCCCTGTGCACACTCCTCCCTTTGGCCATCTTATCAATGAAACGTATGTGGCCCCTCTAGATCTCAGATGGTTTAGTGATGAGTCTGAGCCTGAACTAAGTGAACATTCAGATGAACAAGTAGAGGAGGAAGAGGAAGGAGATGAAGAATCTGGAGATGATGGTGATGAAGAACAAGAAGGATGAGCTGGTGCTGAGAAGTCAGATTCTGAAGCCACTAAATCTGATTCATCTGACTCTGATGATGTACCAAATCAAGCACACCCAAGGAAGTTGACAAAGGTTTCCCTTCCCGAGTCATCTTCAAAAGACAAATGCAAGAGAGTACTGGAAGCGAATATGAACCCGATTATGATTCGGATGCTGAATAACAAAGACAGCGAAGAGAAAGAAGTGTAAAGCGACGGGGGATAGGCCATTTGTAGCTATCCCTAGACAAGTCGAAGTTAGTACTCAAAGGCATCCTATCAAAGAAGCTATGAGTACTACTTCACCCTCTACTTCAACTTCCAGCCAGCTGTATTGGCGATAGAAGAGGAGGCAGCCACGTGTTATACTGAGGTGGCAGCCGCAACTGTCTAGGAGGCGATGCCCGAGATAGTATCCCTCCAGCTTCAATTTATCCAACAGATGATGGTGATGACTCCAATTCAAACTGAGTTGGTCACAATCACCCCAACTAATATTGAAACAACTACCATCCAAACTTCCATCCCAACCACCATTCCCACAACCACCCTCCAACCAATCAGTCAACCCTTTGAGTATGGAGATTTCACTCATGGGTTCGACTTTGATGAGATCTTCACATTTCCCACTCATACAGCCGAAGCCTCTACATCAAGGGATCCTGATCCACGTGATGCAGGGATTGCTACTCTAGAGACTTAAGTTACTGGTTTACTTGAGACAGTACCGAAATCAAGGGAGGAGTCTGAGAAGCAACAAGGTCAGATTAAATCTTTGGTTGATGAAGTAGCCGCTTTGAGGAAACAACAGACTGTTGATGAGTTACCACTCAAAGAGCATGAAATGATGGTTAAGTTGGTCTGTGATATAACCAAAACGCTTGTTGCTTAGGGGGAGAAGATTCATGAGTTGCTGAAGGAGAAGGAGAAGCCTACAAAGCCAAGTAGTGATGAGGCTTATCACCTAGTTGACCTGACTAAGGATGACGACACATACAAGGATCCTGAAGCCGGTCCTAGTGGAAGTGAGCAGCAAGCGTTAGCGATTATTCCCATATCTGTTATGCCTATGCATGAGGGGGAGTCAACTCAACATGAAGGTGATGTTTCTGGTGGTGGAAAGGATGAAGGAAAGTCTGCGACTAATGTACTTAAAGAACTATCTGATGAGGTCATTCTAATGACTGAGCCAGACTATTCCAAACATGCTCGGATCGATGCTCTTAGCAATCTAGAAGAAGGAAAGATCGAGTCTGATGAGGACTGGGATATGGAGGATGAGGAATTTGTGGTGGAGTTTCCCAAAGGGGACGGTGAAGGACTATACGAGCTTGAGGATGGAGAGATCTTTGAGACTCCAGCCTTTGAAGCTATGTTCAATACAGGGTCGAGCCTGAATTTGTTGCTGAGGCTAGTGGTGCAGCAACCTCGACTGAAGCCTCTCCCACAAATCCCCAACCTGTTGATCCTGAGGCATGGAAGAGTAAATATCCTTGCGGATGGTTTACTAAGGATCAAGCTCTAGTATGCCAAAAGACATCTATCATAGACAAACACGGAGCCACAGGTATGATCTTGTCTGTCAACTTCGACGACGACAAGAAGTTGTTCGCCATTAAACAAGCCGGTGGGGTTCAATACTTGAAACCTACCAGCGAGGTGTTCAGCTCCCTGACGAAATACGACCTGGTGAACCTTGCAAATCATGAGCTGCTGGGTGACACTATAGTGAGAGGGGAGATTAGGAAACTTCAAGGTTTTCAAGCCTCAAATGCCCAAGAGAGTCCGGGATAAGAGTGTTAAACATCCCGTGACTAACCGGAGTCTAAAGAAGCTGGTTTACAAGCCAGTGCTGTGTGAAACCAAGATTCCCCTGATCAAGTTATCTCAGGATTTCCTTGGTAACATATGGTACTGGTACGTGGACCCAAAGACGGGCGAGGCGGTGGAGATTGGAAGAGTAAGGTCCGCAAGTGGAAGCTTGGAACCGAAGGAACTGGTCAGGGTCTTTGATGAAATCACTTTCATCAACTTCTCTGTGAAAGATATGACGGCTCTCAATGAAAAATACTGCATCTACACGGACGAATGGACAATCCATAGTTGTTGACAAGCTAGTCAAGTTATGTCTTGACTACAAGCTGAAGATGGGAAGCTAGAGCTGCAGGAGGTTGTTGACCGAAGACAATCCATAGTTGTTGTCAAGGGGGAGTTTGTTCGAGCACGTTTGTGTGACAGACACTTTAAATGTTTTCTTATGCTTTTGTACTTTACTTTCTGTATTTTTATTTGTATTTAGTATCTATATGTATTGGTTTATCGAGTTGTAAACGTGTATGTAGGTACTTGTACTTGTTAGTCTTAAGTTAGTGTTGTGCGCACTTAACAAGTGCGCAGGACTGCGTACTTAGCATGCACGCAAGAACAAAGTCTGCGTACTTACTAAGTACGCAGGAACAATGTAAGGCCCCTTTCCCGGGTGACCTCACTTGTTGGATTTACTCATAAACATAGTCATAAATACTGAACTTAAATTTAAAACATTCATCATTCAATTACATAATCAAAACAGCGGAAGTCTTTACGAATAAAACATAACATATTCTTAACAAACAAAAGTGGGATGTCAGTCTTGTGCCGGGTAACCTTCACGCTCTCGCACGACCTTTTCTTCCTTTACCTGAAATGTATACTAAAGTCAGCTAACGCTGGTGAGTTCTAGTTTAATGCGTTTATATATAAACATTCTTTTCTTTACTTTTCTTGGTAAACATTATTATAAAGTCATTCATATAAATACGTATTCATAACTTTTGCTTTTCTTTCATCTTTCTTTTCTTTATTAATGTGATTACATATATATATATATGCGTTCACCCTTTTTCTTTTCTACTTTTCTTGCCATTCTTTCTTTATCTTTCTTACGTGATTACATAGATATGCATTCACCTTTACTTTCTTTACCATTTATTGGTCATACACATAAGGGTGATCAACCCATCTTACGGTACGTATATCACAAAGACATACGCCCTCGAGCTACCGTCGTAGCCCTTTTACTTAACCGTCCGGCACTAGAAACCGTCCGTCATATCTTTACCGTCCTACCGAAGTAGTCCGTCATATCTTTACCGTCCTACCGAAGTAGTCCGTCATATCTTTACCGTCCTACCGTCGTAGTCCGTCATATTCGCCCGTCTGCCCTAAGGCATCCGTTTCCCACTTGAGCTAATTATGCAGCCGCATATTGTTTTAGCGACTTACTCCACCGTAGTGGCCTTTAATTAGTCTAACTTTCTAGACTTCCTTCTCTAGCTGCATAATAGTCAAGTGGTCGTCCGTCTACCGAAGTAGCCGTTATCATCGAAGCGTCCATAACGTTTACTTATACTTGGCAAGCAATATATACATGGATATAAAGCAAGATTTCATTCTTACACGTTATGTCATTCTTTTCATACTTGGCAAGCAATATATACATAGATATAAAGCAAGATTTCGTTCTTACACTTTGTGTCATTCTTTTCATACTTGGCAAGCAATATATACATAGATATAAAGCAAGATTTCATTCATTTACGTTATACCATTCATTCATTCATTCTTTGTAAACATACGTGTTGTTCTTTGTTCATAATTCATTATTCACTTTCATATGTATCTACACATATACCTTAATATATCACGTATGGTCACATTGACATTCATTTCATTTATTCATTTAGTGTATACATTCCAGCCCCAAAACATTTAAAATCATTTGCACGTAGCATATAGGGGGCACATAGAACTCACCTGATAGGCGGGTCCCTGAAGTATAATAGCTGTTTTCGAAACGTCACTAAGGTCACCCACTATCTGTATAATAAAGTCATACATATAAGGTAGGGCTCCTAAATGACACTAGACATTACTGTTCTTGAACTCAGTAGTTTCGGGAGGTGGGTCGCATCGAAACTATGGTAGTTTCGAGCTATGGTCTTACACTCGAAACTAGGTAGTTTCGAGTCATAATCCTTCTATCGAAACTAGGTAGTTTCGAGTCATTAACTTACGAAAATCTTAGTTTAGGTTCAAGGTGACACTCGAAACTAGGTAGTTTCGAGTCCTGAGTTCCTATCGAAACTATAGTAGTTTCGAGTCATTGGCTGCTATCGAAACTAGGTAGTTTCGAGTCAAACATGACTATCGAAACTAGAGTAGTTTCGATGGGTCTGCATGTATCGAAACTATAGTTTCGAGTCATGGGTCTGCATCTTCCCTGACCAGAACCTTGCTCCAGCCAACTTATTTCCAATCGATTAAACTTTGAACATTTTACGTTAAACACCTTCCTTTATCGTTCTTGAGTTCAAATACGTAATTTGTTTCAAGTTTCATATGCGAAAATCGTATCTTTATTTGATTTAAACCCGAGACATGCAAAGACTCAGAATCAGAGGCGATGCTTACCTCAACAGGCCCGATTTCTGTTGCTATGCGCTGAAATGGTGGAGACGGATGATTCCCGAGCCCTTGAGTCTTCTCCTTGCGGTTTTCTTCACAAGCCGATCGCTCTCTCTCTCTCTCTCTAGTGTTCTTGCGCAGGAAGATGAAATGAGAGAGGGTTTGGGTTGAAGCTGCTGTTTTGTAATGGGTTTCCCCCTTTTCTTTTCGGCCCATGGGCCGAAATTTTGGCCAAGCCCACTTTATTTCCCTTTTCTATTTGTCTTGTCATTATTTGGGATGTTACAAGTCTACCCTCCTTAATGAGGTTTCGTCCTCGAAACCTGTTACACGTTAAACAACTGGGGGTACAGTTCCTTCATCTCGTCTTCTTTCTCCCAAGTAGCCTCGGACCCCTTTCTGTGTTTCCATTGTATTTTGACTAAAGGGATCGACTTATTGCGTAATCGTTTCTCGGCTCTGTCAAGAATAGCTATTGGTTCTTCTACATAGTTCAAGCTGTTATCCACTTCGATTTCGTCATAAGGTATGTGAGCCGTATCGTCAGCAAGGCACTTGCGTAAGTGTGATATGTGGAATGTAGGGTGTATTCCACTAAGCTCGACGGGTAGGTCGAGTCTGTAAGCAACTTGACCCACTCTTGCTACAATCTTGAAAGGTCCGACAAACCTTGGACTTAGTTTGCCACGCTTTCTGAACCGAATGATTCCTTTCCACGGTGATACTTTCAACAGTACCATGTCCCCTACTTGAAACTCTAAATCCCTCCTTCTCTTATCCGCGTATGATTTCTGTCTGTCTTTTGCGGCTTTCATACGAGCCTTGATTTGATCAAATTTCTCAGAAGTAGCTTTGACCACTTCGAGACTTGCAAAATCCTTCTGTCCAATTTCCCCCCAACAAACCGGGGTCCTACATTTCCTCCCATACAACATTTCAAATGGCGGCATGCCAATAGTCGAGTGATAGCTGTTGTTATATGAAAATTCTGCCAATGGTAGATGGCTGTCCCAACTCCCACCGAAGTCAATGATACAGGCCCGGAGCATGTCCTCCAAGGTCTGAATGGTCCTTTCCGATTGTCCATCGGTTTGGGGGTGGTAAGCGGTGCTAATGTTCAGTCTAGTGCCCATTGCTTCATTGAATTTCTTCCAAAACCTTGACGTGAATCTAGTATCCCTGTCAGACACAATCGACAGCGGCATACCATGTCTGCTCACAATTTCCTTGATAAATACTTCTGCTAGCTTTTCAGAAGAAGAAGTTTCTCGTATTGGCAAGAAGTGAGCACTCTTTGTCAAGCGGTCGACGATCACCCAAATGGTATCATTGCCTTTAGCTGTTCGCGGTAGCTTGGTAATGAAGTCCATCGTGATCTCCTCCCACTTCCATTCCGGTATTGGCAAAGGTTGCATTTTACCGCATGGCTTCTGGTGCTCGGCCTTAACTAGAGAACACGTTAGGCACTTGCTCACGTATTCTGTCACATCATTCTTCATGCCAGGCCACCAGTATTCTTTCTTCAAGTCTTGATACATTTTGTTTGTCCCGGGGTGAATAGAGTAGCGAGACTTATGGGCCTCGTCAAGGATTTTGGCCCTAAGTTCACCAATCTTAGGTATCCACATCCGGCCAAAACGAGTTCGTACACCGTACGTATTGGTTTCCAGGTTACCCTGTTGTCCAACTATTCTTTCGCGTTTCACATTTCTCTCTAACAGTGCTTCACCTTGTGCCTTTACTATTTCATTCATTAAATCTGGTGTTATAATCAACTGACACGCCTTGATTCTAATAGGTGTCGACTCTTCCTTCCTGCTTAAGGCGTCAGCCACTACATTTGCCTTGCCTGGGTGGTATAATATTTCGCAATCGTAGTCTTTTAGTAGTTCCAACCACCTTCTTTGTCTCATGTTTAATTCCTTCTGCTCGAAGAAGTACTTCAGGCTCTTGTGATCGGAGTAGATGGTGCATTTAACCCCGTACAAATAGTGTCTCCATATTTTTAACGCGAAAACCACTGCTGCCAACTCCAGATCGTGAGTCGGGTAGTTAACTTCATGAATCTTTAGCTGCCGCGAGGCATAAGCAATAACTTTTCCCCTTTGCATAAGTACACAACCCAATCCTTGACCCGAAGCGTCGGAGTAAACTACCAAGTCCTCGTTCCCCTCAGGTAAGGTCAAAATTGGAGCTTGGGTTAATCGTGTCTTCAATTCTTCAAATGCGTTATTTTGGGATGGGCCCCATTCATACTTTACTTCCTTACGTGTCAGCTTCGTCAGTGGCGAGGCTATTCTCGAGAAATCCTGAATGAATCTCCGATAGTAGCCTGCCAATCCCAGAAAACTTCGTATTTCCGTTGGCATTTTCGGGATGTTCCATTCTTTTACCGTTTCGATCTTTGCAGGATCCACCATAATGCCGCCTGGGTTTATGACATGACCTAGGAATTGGACTTCTCTAAGCCAGAACGCGCATTTGGAGAATTTTGCGTACAACTTTTCCTGCTTTAGCACCTCCAATACTTCCCTTAGGTGACAGTGGTGATCACCTTCATTCTTTGAATATATGAGGATGTCATCTATAAAAACTATTACTGATCGATCCAACATGGGTCGGCATACTCTGTTCATTAAATCCATAAATGCTGCTGGTGCGTTAGTTAATCCGAAGGACATCACGAGAAATTCATAATGCCCATAACGCGTACGAAACGCAGTTTTCGGTACATCTTCCTCTCTTACTTTCAATTGATGGTAACCCGACCTGAGATCAATCTTTGAGAACCAACTCGCGCCTTGTAATTGATCAAAGAGGTCGTCTATTCTAGGCAGTGGGTATTTGTTCTTCACTGTTCTCTTGTTCAGTTCACGGTAGTCGATGCACATGCGCATGCTGCCGTCCTTTTTCTTTACAAATAATACCGGAGCGCCCCATGGTGAGATGCTCGGTCTGATAAATCCTTTCTCTGTTAATTCTTCAAGTTGGGACATTAATTCTTTCATTTCTGACGGAGCCAATCGGTATGGTGCCTTGGCAACGGGCTCAGCTCCTGGCAGTAAGTCAATCTGAAATTCAATTTCCCGATCGAGCGGCAAACCAGGTAGGTCCTCTGGGAACACTTCTGGAAAATTGCACACCATGGGTACATCTTTTAGCTCTTTCGTTTTCATTCTATCGTCAATAACATACGCCAGATAAGCTTCGCAACCGCGCCTCATGTAACTTTCGGCCTTGATCATCGAGATGACGTTCGGCATTGTGCTATTCCAGTCACCATAAACCGTAATCGGACTGCCGTCAGTGGCCTTGAGATGTATCATCTTTCGTTTACATATGATTTGAGCTTCGTTGGCAGCTAACCAATCCATGCCCAATACTACATCGAATCCTCCTAAGGTTAGAAGGTACAATTTAGATGGAAACTTATGGCCCTCTATTTCTACCATGCAATCGTCAGTCACTTGGATGACTACTGAGTTTTTACCAATAGCAGTTTGTACGCTAAAGGCCCTTAAAAGGCTAGTGATTGTGCAGTCTAATTTGCGGCTAAATGCAGTGGATATAAAACTTTTACTAGCACCAGAATCAAACAGAATAGCAGCATGTTCATCATTTACTAGGAACGTACCCGACACGACGTCAGGGTTTCCTCTTGCTTCTTCCTCGGTTAAAGCATAGGCCCGAGTCCTAGCCTTTGGCTGTTCCTTTTCCTTTTCTTTTCCCGAACCAGATTGGCCGGCCTTCCTGCAGTTCTTTGTCAGATGTCCAAACAATCCACATACTTGACACTTGACGTCTCTTACACATTCTCGAGAGAAGTGCCCCGGCTTCCCGCACTTATAGCATGTGATGGTGCCGATTTTACATTCGCCAAGATGTTGCCTTCCACATTTCTTGCATGTTTCATATTCGTCCGACCTTGGCTTCTTAGTTTCAGTTGTTACGTTCCCTCTTCCTGTGCCTCTAGACGGGTTCTCCCACTTTCTCTTTTGGGTCTCTGTTGGTGGGTCCTCATTGGCATAATCGTCGTAGACGATTCCGCTCAGATTCACTACCGACTCGAAGGTCGAGGGTAGGTTAGCTTTTACATGAACACGGACCCGTTGTGGCAATCCCTTAACATAGTACTTGATCAAACGATCTTCAGTTTCCACCAGGTGTGGTACTAGTTGAGCCAGTTCATTGAATCTTGATGTATACTGGCGATGAGTCTTGTTGCCAGCCTTGAAGTTCAGGAACTCGTTCTCCACACGATCAATCTCATTTTGTGGGCAGAACTTTTGGATTACGAGCTTTTTCAAGTCCTCCCATGTCATTCTGGCAAGAGCATGTGGTGACTTTGTTCTTTGAATATTTCTCCACCAACCTAGTGCTTCATTGGTGAAAGAATGAGCAACATATTTAACAGCTTGGTCTGGTCGACACTCGCTGATGTTGATGACTGCGTTCATCCTCTCGATCCATTCGAACGTGGCCACCGAATCCTTGGTTCCATCAAACTTAGGTGGGTCTCCGTCCTTGAATCCTTTGTAAGTACACCCACGATTGCTTGCTGCCACTTTTACTTCATCCCCGTCACTATCATAAATTTTCTCTTCATTGTTCCCTTCATCCTTCTCTTTACTTTTCTTTATTGCCTCAGATAGTAGATCAGGCAATACCTTCTTCAGTGTGAGCACAACTTCACGGGCAATAGCATCCCTGACTTCGGGTTCCAACTGTATCGGCCCTGGATTGTCGTCTCCAGCTGGGGTCACTTCTGTTTCGTGTACACTCTCGGTGTGTTCCGCGTGCACACTCTCTCCTTCTTCTAATCTTTGATTCAACGGAGGTCTACCTCGTCGGCCAGTGCGACCGCCTCGGCGTCCAGTTCTTCCTCCGCCAGCCATAATTTCTTAATTTCCTGATAGTCATAAAGGGAATACATCAATGTCATTACTTCAGATCATAGTTTGGAACAGTACGAGCAAGGTAAATTCTTAATTACAGTGACCGGTTTGTGATTACTAATTTACATTGCTTTTCGGGTTCAAAACTCTTCAAATCGGTTGTGACATTGACATCTATTTGTTCTAAGTTAAGGTATCTATCCTTATTTAGAGCATTAGCTTTATTACTTACTTATCGTGCTGCGTTGGCGTTGGTTACCCATACTGACATCCGTGCGTTGGTCCCATAATCAGTTTGAGTCCAGACATTTAGGGGTGTCTGAATCTCTCAAACTATTGCTCTGATACCAACTTGTAAGGCCCCTTTCCCGGGTGACCTCACTTGTTGGATTTACTCATAAACATAGTCATAAATACTGAACTTAAATTTAAAACATTCATCATTCAATTACATAATCAAAACAGCGGAAGTCTTTACGAATAAAACATAACATATTCTTAACAAACAAAAGTGGGATGTCAGTCTTGTGCCGGGTAACCTTCACGCTCTCGCACGACCTTTTCTTCCTTTACCTGAAATGTATACTAAAGTCAGCTAACGCTGGTGAGTTCTAGTTTAATGCGTTTATATATAAACATTCTTTTCTTTACTTTTCTTGGTAAACATTATTATAAAGTCATTCATATAAATACGTATTCATAACTTTTGCTTTTCTTTCATCTTTCTTTTCTTTATTAATGTGATTACATATATATATATATGCGTTCACCCTTTTTCTTTTCTACTTTTCTTGCCATTCTTTCTTTATCTTTCTTACGTGATTACATAGATATGCATTCACCTTTACTTTCTTTACCATTTATTGGTCATACACATAAGGGTGATCAACCCATCTTACGGTACGTATATCACAAAGACATACGCCCTCGAGCTACCGTCGTAGCCCTTTTACTTAACCGTCCGGCACTAGAAACCGTCCGTCATATCTTTACCGTCCTACCGAAGTAGTCCGTCATATCTTTACCGTCCTACCGAAGTAGTCCGTCATATCTTTACCGTCCTACCGTCGTAGTCCGTCATATTCGCCCGTCTGCCCTAAGGCATCCGTTTCCCACTTGAGCTAATTATGCAGCCGCATATTGTTTTAGCGACTTACTCCACCGTAGTGGCCTTTAATTAGTCTAACTTTCTAGACTTCCTTCTCTAGCTGCATAATAGTCAAGTGGTCGTCCGTCTACCGAAGTAGCCGTTATCATCGAAGCGTCCATAACGTTTACTTATACTTGGCAAGCAATATATACATGGATATAAAGCAAGATTTCATTCTTACACGTTATGTCATTCTTTTCATACTTGGCAAGCAATATATACATAGATATAAAGCAAGATTTCGTTCTTACACTTTGTGTCATTCTTTTCATACTTGGCAAGCAATATATACATAGATATAAAGCAAGATTTCATTCATTTACGTTATACCATTCATTCATTCATTCTTTGTAAACATACGTGTTGTTCTTTGTTCATAATTCATTATTCACTTTCATATGTATCTACACATATACCTTAATATATCACGTATGGTCACATTGACATTCATTTCATTTATTCATTTAGTGTATACATTCCAGCCCCAAAACATTTAAAATCATTTGCACGTAGCATATAGGGGGCACATAGAACTCACCTGATAGGCGGGTCCCTGAAGTATAATAGCTGTTTTCGAAACGTCACTAAGGTCACCCACTATCTGTATAATAAAGTCATACATATAAGGTAGGGCTCCTAAATGACACTAGACATTACTGTTCTTGAACTCAGTAGTTTCGGGAGGTGGGTCGCATCGAAACTATGGTAGTTTCGAGCTATGGTCTTACACTCGAAACTAGGTAGTTTCGAGTCATAATCCTTCTATCGAAACTAGGTAGTTTCGAGTCATTAACTTACGAAAATCTTAGTTTAGGTTCAAGGTGACACTCGAAACTAGGTAGTTTCGAGTCCTGAGTTCCTATCGAAACTATAGTAGTTTCGAGTCATTGGCTGCTATCGAAACTAGGTAGTTTCGAGTCAAACATGACTATCGAAACTAGAGTAGTTTCGATGGGTCTGCATGTATCGAAACTATAGTTTCGAGTCATGGGTCTGCATCTTCCCTGACCAGAACCTTGCTCCAGCCAACTTATTTCCAATCGATTAAACTTTGAACATTTTACGTTAAACACCTTCCTTTATCGTTCTTGAGTTCAAATACGTAATTTGTTTCAAGTTTCATATGCGAAAATCGTATCTTTATTTGATTTAAACCCGAGACATGCAAAGACTCAGAATCAGAGGCGATGCTTACCTCAACAGGCCCGATTTCTGTTGCTATGCGCTGAAATGGTGGAGACGGATGATTCCCGAGCCCTTGAGTCTTCTCCTTGCGGTTTTCTTCACAAGCCGATCGCTCTCTCTCTCTCTCTCTAGTGTTCTTGCGCAGGAAGATGAAATGAGAGAGGGTTTGGGTTGAAGCTGCTGTTTTGTAATGGGTTTCCCCCTTTTCTTTTCGGCCCATGGGCCGAAATTTTGGCCAAGCCCACTTTATTTCCCTTTTCTATTTGTCTTGTCATTATTTGGGATGTTACAAACAAAGCCCTACGCACTTGTTAAGTACGCAGGCATCAGTCTTAGTATATATAGCTGGTCTTGATAGAAGTTATGTACGCACTCATTCATACTTTGTAACCGGCTGTGATTATCAATAGACGAAGTTTAAAAGTATCTCGTGTTTGTTGTCGGTTTAGTTAGTGTTGTCTGATATTCCAACTAGTCACGGGCATTCCGCACCCGGTCCGACTAATTGCACACTCGCACGTAATGATCCGAGACACCCGGGGACCTACAAAAACTATGTGAAAGCTTAGCATCTACACTAAACAGATACAATACATATATAGTAACATAGAATCAAAACAGACCCTTGATTCTAAGGATAAGATCAAACACAAACCGTTGATCTTGTATAGTAGAAGCTATACTACATGTGAATACAAAAAAAGACTACAAAATTTAACTTGAACCAAACGACTTCGTAGGCATCATTTCTTGGATAATTGGAAGGATGTTGTTGTCTTTTATTGTCTGCACTAGTAACATTATTTATGCATATGATGTGTCAGAGTTACAACAGAAAGTTGTCAGTAGTAAAGTTGATACTTCTGATATGCCTATCAGCAGCAACAATTAATCTTTAGCAGATAAGGCTATCCACAACATAATTGATGATCAGCAGCAAAACTCAACTATCCGCAGCATAGACACTTATCCGAAGTAACTTCAGTATATCCGCGGGATTTAAACTTAGTCAGTTTTCTAGCCATTAGTCTTTATCTCTACAAACTCCCCCTAGACTGATGCAACCAAAACTACTTTACTTCATTTGTTCATGAAGCTTTTGCATGTTTAGAATAATCATTGCAGTCTCATAGCCTCTTGGATTCTTGCTGGGATTATCAAAAGGAATTTCTGACAGAGATTTAATGTCCCTCTATGGCATGCTAAAGATAGCTTTGCTGGAACGTCTCGCCTTGATTCCTTTCACATCAACCAGTGTATATTCATGTTTGTTAGCATTATAGGACCATTTGACAAGAGTAAAGTGGGATTGGAGAGGTTTTGCATCAATGATAACATCCTTGCTAGGATTGAAGTGATGTTTGATCACTATCAGAAGATGCCTCCTGTGACATTTCAAAAATCTTCGTTGCGGAATTTATCATGTAAATATTAACATTTTATATTTAATCAAATTTATACAAATTGGTGTATTGGCAAATTTCAATTTATGTACTTTTAATTTTTAAAAATATTTGAAGGTTATAAACTATATAAATTATGTTATTAAATTAAATAATTTATATAAATCAATGGTTTCCAATTTTATTTACCATTCAATGAGATTGATTTTAAATAAAAACATAAGTTTTTATAAAACTTTATATGCTTAAGTTTTATTTGGTTTTTATACAAATAAGTATTTTATGTTATGAATTTAATTTAATTAGAATTTTATAAATTTTAAAAACTAATATAAAATTCTATACAAAAATTTTACATTTAAAAAGTTGCATATTTAATAAAACAACATATTTTAATAAGATTTATAACTTTTATAAAGATTATTAATTATAAAATAATAATAAAATAAGTTTATAAAAACATTTTTAAATTAATTTGATTAAAAAAAAGAAATTTAAATAAATTTATTCATTTAAAAGTTCAGGGGTTGTATTGTAATAAATCGAACTCAAAGGTTTTAACAGAAAATAACTGTAGGGTCTGTTTCTGGACAATTTAAACTTCAGGGACCCATCCGTATTTATTTTAGGGGTTAATTTAATATAAAGACAAACTCCAGGGACCATTTTTGCCAAACCTCGATTCGTATTTCCAGTTACCCCCAACAATGGTCCGGCGGTCCAAGGCTTTCTCCGGCGAACACCCCGACAGGGCTGTTCCCTGCACCTCGACAGCCGAAAGTGGTCTCTCTGGCTTCGTCTCTCCCACGCGAACAAGAGCCCTCGACCAATTTGTCGATTAATCATACGGAAAGCCTGATTGTGTCTATGGCCGAAAGTCCACGCCTCTAATACAGCCCCGACAGTCAACCTCCACGCCTGCAAGAGGTCTCGACAGATTCGTCTCGTCCAGACGAGTGTCTGGACATACTCAATTGCGTGTTTTAATATAAGGATCGAGCTCGGCTTTAAATGGCCATTTACAGACCTTCTCGAGCTCGCCCACCCTCCTCCACCTGCTCTCACTTCAAATTGAAACCACCATCGTGTTCGTCTCTTCTGTACGAAGCTATACCACCCCTACTGAAGGCCTAACTCCCTCTGGAACTCGAGATCACTATCTTGGTATTTCGGACCAAAAAGCTTGCCGACCAGACCTTTCGCGACCAAAGAGGTACCTCAAATCCATTCAATTGCCTTCTGTTACCCTTTGGCAAACTATTCTAATCCAAATCGCGGCTTAAATCCATCGATTGCCGGGCAAACTAATGTCCTCGGACACGGTTTGCCGGTTGCCGAGGACCAGCGACCAGTTTCGCTTGTGTGTATATCAATTAAACGACACACACATAACCAGCGATGGGCGGTAGCCCGGCTGGTTATGCGTGTGTGTGTTTGAGCTTCAGGTCGCGGGTTCGAGTCCTCTGGTCTCCGGCCCAACCCCATTTTTGCTCTGTTTTTATTTTTTATTTTTTTTTAATTATCTTAACTTATTTTAATATTATTTTTATACATTAAAGACTAAAACGAGTCGGTTTGATCGTTCGTTTATTTTGAAACCGATTAAACAATCTTTTTAATCCATAAACTATTCCATTTTTTTTTATAAATCTTGTAATATTATTTAAATACATTTTTATATATAAAATATCTTATATTTTTATAAATCTTGTAATACTTTTATAAACTTATTTAAATACATTTTTATATATAAAATGTCCTATATTTTTATAACTCTTGTAACATTTTTATAAACTTAATAAAATAAATCTAATATATAAAATGTCTCACTTTCTTTATATAAACACTAGCAATGTTTTTTTTTAATAAACTTGTTAAAATAAATTTTAATATACAAAATATCAACATAATTAGTCAAATAAAGACTTATCTTTTTTATTTATTATTATTGTTTAAATACATTAAACATAATGATTAATTATTTAAAAATGTAATATTTAAACAATATATATATATATATATATTTAAAGTTAAAGTTTTACAAAACCATTATCATATTCCTACCACATTTTATACAAATAAATATTAAGGATATTATTATAAAACCTATACTCATTTAAATACGAATACGCACATACATATAAACATACAATAATACCCATTTATCTACATAGGGTTTCATTGTGCTTAGACTTCAACATACTTATCACCTACACGCGTGGACAAATACCCGCTTGCATGGTGAGTTACATATCCCCTATTTACATTTTTATACATTTTGGGGTGAAACGTAATCTGTGCTTACTTACATACAATTCAACTTGTGTTTACATGTGTAGATTATTGTGCTTTTGTGCTTGATCACTTGTTATGCTATGAATACTTTTAGGATGGTTTAAATTATGTGTAACCCACATAGTCTTGATTCCATGCCTATCACTTTTAGGGTAGCGGTATGCTATGCCTATCACGTTAAACCTTTATGCTTATATACATAATTATATGCTTACAATTGGTATACATATAGTGAATTCTCCACATTATGCCATATCATACCATGTCAAACTATGAATTGTATAAACATTTTTAACTAAAATTTTACTTTATTTAAACATATGTAAACTCACCAACTCTCGTAGTTGACACTTGTTTTGGATTACGTTTCAGGTGAAGATATGTGATTGTGTGACTATGTGTTGAAGGTGCTACACATAAGGCTTTTGGACCTAGTAAAATAATTATGTGTAATATTCTAGAATAGGGTGTTGTAACTTGAATTGTATTTGGATATTTGATATTTAAATCTTATTAATGAATTTTGCAACCTTAGTAGATCATGTGCTTATGAACAATCATTCTATTGTCCGCCTCGATGATTCCGCCATCGGTCGGGGTGTGACAGATTGGTATCAGAGCCATGGTTATAGGGAATTAGGTTATTAGACACAATGACCTAGACTATAACCCTAGGACTCCTTTTTTTGTGTTATGTGCTAAATGATAAATTGCTATGTGAATTATTTGTAGATTAGGTATTATTTGAATTTTCCCGAGTTTGATACATGAGACTTATACACATACATACAAGACTTTGATACATGATACATACTTTACATACACATTTAACAAACAAACTTATGCAAACAAATACACTTCTCATCCTTGTCCATACTTTTTCCTGATCTATGTTAATTACAACATTCCTACACATTTTATACTAATAGACTCTCAAGTCCATTAAAATCTAGAAAATCTCGTCAACGACTTAATTTCTTGAAACCAGTAAAGGACATGTGCAATCTGGAAGGGTGACACCTGTACATTGGGTTTTTTTTCTAGGAAAGCATTTCGTATAAATCCAAATAAACGGACCCGTATGCTTTCCTGGGACTTTCTGAAGTGAGTGTTTACCTATAGGCTAAAGCATGTCTCCTTGAAAGTTTTGAGGAATTATTTAACGTTGATAAGTCAACGTATTCACAAGGATACAATCCGAACTTAAACTCAAAATTTGGGGACATTATAGCAAGGTAGGAAGAACTAGACGAACATGCAAAACAAATCATTATTACGGGTGCACACGTAATAACGATTTGTAGTGCATGCGAATCCCGGCCATTCCTATCACGCGAATAATGATCCATGTTATTATATCCCCCCTAGGAATAGATTTCATGGCTTATTTACCCTATTCTTTAGTGTTATAAATTTTGAATGAATTATGTGATCAGCTTTAGTCAGAACTTACATACATTATCATGCGACATGATGAGTGTCATCTCGCGTTCCTGCTTACATTATTGTGAACAGTCTACCAACTGTAGCACATGCATGGATATTTTAATCCTAAGTCTCATAAAATTTTGCCTTTTCTCGTGGTATTTTATAGAATGCCTCCCCGTCGCGCAACTAATGCTAACTCCAGCAATCCCAACACTGACCTTGCTGCACTACTTACTCAACTAGTAGGCCAAATGATCCAAGCTAACAACAACAGTGATGGGTCTAATACGCAAGGGAATGGTGCAAACCCACCATACTGCACATTCAAGTATTTCAATTCTTGCAACCCCACCAAATTCTTTGGGACGGAAGGTGCTACTGGCCTTCTTCAATGGTTTGAAAGTATGGAGAGTACTTTCCTAAACAGCGATTGTCTCGACAACCTCAAAGTCCGTTATGCTGCCAGCGTCTTCCAAAAACGAGCACTCACCTGGTGGAACGGTGAGAAACGTACTCGAGGCAACGAATCCGCTATGTCCTTGTCTTGGGACGAAATGAAACGACTTATGACTGACGAGTTCTGACCTCGCAACGAAATGAGGAAGCTCGAAGCTGAATTTTGGGATCTCACCCAAGATAGCGGAGAGAATTTGGCTTACACCACTCGTTTTCAAGAACTAAGTCTGCTGGTGTCCCACATGGTTACTCCCTTAGCGCGGGGAATTGAGAAATACATAGGTGGACTGCCTATGCCGCTCCAAGACACCGTATTGGGAAGTAATCCCTCCACTCTCGAAGACGCTATCCGTTTGTCTGCTGTGTTGACTGACAATCACGTCAAAGCGGGTACCTTATACAGGAAGGGTACCAAGAAAGTGGTCGACAAAGCTGCTACTTCTGTGTCCGACAAAGATGAAGAACCCAAATCTTCCCATCATGATAGGAAGCGTAAGGCCCAAAACTTTGCGGCAGTCATTCCTGCCGTACCTGTGACCCAAGTTACTCCTGCGGGTTAAATTCTGAAAAATTATGTAGGTTCATTTCCCCAATGCCCTACTTGCAAGTATCACCATGCCCCACATGCTGCATGCCGTCTATGCTCAAAATGTGGACGCTATGGACACGTTGTTACTACTTGTCGTGCTCGCACTATCGTTAATCAAGCTACTCAAGGCAATCATCCAGTGCCTCTCACTGTCACCTATGGACGGGCCTGTTACGAATGTGGAGACCCAAACCACTTTCGAAACCAATGTCCAAGACTTCAAAATCAAGGTGGTCCTCGTGGACGAGCATTTAATATAAATGCTAACGAGGCTCCGGCCAATGACAACACTGTCAACGGTACGTTCCTTTGTTCACTATCTTTATACATCCGTTTTATTCAATATTCAAGATTGTGTCTCTTGTTTTTAACCAACTATTTGCTAAACAACCAACCAATTTTGATAACTCGTATATCATGGAAATAGAGGATGGGAAATCCATTGCTATAAATTCTATAACCCGGGATTGCATATAACAGCTATGCTATCACCATTCATCTCATCCCTATACTTTTGTGAAACAAACCTATTATGTTTAAACTCGGTCATACAACTTGCTAGCTCTGTTAAAGTTTACTTAAATTGTTGAAGTTCCAAATCCTAGTAATTATGCACGGGAAATCCCCGGTATATCAAAGGGGTGGTGGGTTAGCCCCTGGTACACCCTATACATAAACCCACTTGATATAACGAGTATAAACCATGCATAAGTACTAGGAAGAGGATCGGTTCTTGAATTGTTAGACATATTTGTGCTATAAAACCACTCATAGACGTGATAACAAATTTTATGCATTTCATTGTACAATTTTCAATTGAGAAAGGTGATTTAATTAAAATGATCTAAATCCTAGTAATTATGCACGGGAAATCCCCGGTATATCAAAGGGGTGGTGGGTTAGCCGCTGGTACACCCTATACATAAACCCACTTGATATAACGAGTATAAACCGTGTATAAGTACTAAGAGGAGGACCGGTTTTTGAAAATGTTTTTGCAAATTTTGAAAATATGAACACCCGTGGGGTGGAGTTTTAAAGGAAAATACCACGTCGCAAGGTGATTGGCACCAATATCGTTAAATCTGGTTTCTAGTAGTTTACATTCATGCGTTGTACGAGCAATTGTATGCATAAATCTCATTATACTATTAGAACAATTAGTTGACAACTCGACTCAAATTAACACCATCATCCGTTATCATACGCTATTTCCCCGTTGAATCTTTCTCTCGTGAAGAAATTCCATTCTAAGTCCTTTGGCATCTCTTTCCCGCTTCTATAACGCTCGCTAATCGAATTTCGGGACGAAATTCCTTCAACTTGGGGAGACTGTGACATTTCAAAAATCTTCGTTGCGGAATTTATCATGTAAATATTAACATTTTATATTTAATCAAATTTATACAAATTGGTGTATTGGCAAATTTCAATTTATGTACTTTTAATTTTTAAAAATATTTGAAGGTTATAAACTAAATAAATTATGTTATTAAATTAAATAATTTATATAAATCAATGGTTTCCAATTTTATTTACCATTCAATGAGATTGATTTTAAATAAAAACATAAGTTTTTATAAAACTTTATATGCTTAAGTTTTATTTGGTTTTTATACAAATAAGTATTTTATGTTATGAATTTAATTTAATTAGAATTTTATAAATTTTAAAAACTAATATAAAATTCTATACAAAAATTTTACATTTAAAAAGTTGCATATTTAATAAAACAACATATTTTAATAAGATTTATAACTTTTATAAAGATTATTAATTATAAAATAATAATAAAATAATTTTATAAAAACATTTTTAAATTAATTTGATTAAAAAAAAAAATTTAAATTAATTTATTCATTTAAAAGTTCAGGGGTTGTATTGTAATAAATCGAACTCAAAGGTTTTAACAGAAAATAACTGTAGGGTCTGTTTCTGGACAATTTAAACTTCAGGGACCCATCCGTATTTATTTTAGGGGTTAATTTAATATAAAGACAAACTCCAGGGACCATTTTTGCCAAACCTCGATTCGTATTTCCGGTTACCCCCAACAATGGTTCGGCGGTCCAAGGCTTTCTCCGGCGAACACCCCGACAGGGCTGTTCCCTGCACCTCGACAGCCGAAAGTGGTCTCTCTGGCCTCGTCTCTCCCACGCGAACAAGAGCCCTCGACCAATTTGTCGATTAATCATACGGAAAGCCTGATTGTGTCTATGGCCGAAAGTCCACGCCTCTAATACAGCCCCGACAGTCAACCTCCACGCCTGCAAGAGGTCTCGACAGATTCGTCTCGTCCAGACGAGTGTCTGGACATACTCAATTGCGTGTTTTAATATAAGGATCGAGCTCGGCTTTAAATGGCCATTTACAGACCTTCTCGAGCTCGCCCACCCTCCTCCACCTGCTCTCACTTCAAATTGAAACCACCATCGTGTTCGTCTCTTCTGTGCGAAGCTATACCACCCCTACTAACGGCCTAACTCCCTCTGGAACTCGAGATCACTATCTTGGTATTTCGGACCAAAAAGCTTGCCGACCAGACCTTTCGCGACCAAAGAGGTACCTCAAATCCATTCAATTGCCTTCTGTTACCCTTTGGCAAACTATTCTAATCCAAATCGCGGCTTAAATCCATCGATTGCCGGGCAAACCAATGTCCTCGGACACGGTTTTCCAGTTGCCGAGGACCAGCGACCAGTGACCAGTTTCGCTTGTGTGTATATCAATTAAACGACACACACATAACCAGCGATGGGCGGTAGCCCGGCTGGTTATGCGTGTGTGTGTTTGAGCTTCAGGTAGCGGGTTCGAGTCCTCTGGTCTCCGGCCCAACCCCATTTTTGCTCTGTTTTCATTTTTTTTTATTTAATTATCTTAACTTGTTTTAATATTATTTTTATACACTAAAGACTAAAACGAGTCGGTTTGATCGTTCGTTTATTTTGAAACCGATTAAACAATCTTTTTAATCCATAAACTATTCCATTTTTTTTATAAATCTTGTAATATTATTTAAATACATTTTTATATATAAAATATCTTATATTTTTATAAATCTTGTAATACTTTTATAAACTTATTTAAATACATTTTTATATATAAAATGTCCTATATTTTTATAACTCTTGTAACATTTTTATAAACTTAATAAAATACATCTAATATATAAAATGTCTCACTTTCTTTATATAAACACTAGCAATGTTTTTTTTTAATAAACTTGTTAAAATAAATTTTAATATACAAAATATCAACATAATTAGTCAAATAAAGACTTATCTTTTTTATTTATTATTATTGTTTAAATACATTAAACATAATGATTAATTATTTAAAAATGTAATATTTAAACAATATATATATATATATATATATATATATATATATTTTTAAAGTTAAAGTTTTACAAAACCATTATCATATTCCTACCACATTTTATACAAATAAATATTAAGGAAATTATTATAAAACCTATACTCATTTAAATACGAATACGCACATACATATAAACATACAATAATACCCATTTATCTACATAGGGTTTCATTGTGCTTAGACTTCAACATACTTATCACCTACACGCGTGGACAAATACCCGCTTGCAAGGTGAGTTACATATCCCCTATTTACATTTTTATACATTTTGGGGTGAAACGTAATCTGTGCTTACTTACATACAATTCAACTTGTGTTTACATGTGTAGATTATTGTGCTTTTGTGCTTGATCACTTGTTATGCTATGAATACTTTTAGGATGGTTTAAATTATGTGTAACCCACATAGTCTTGATTCCATGCCTATCACTTTTAGGGTAGCGGTATGCTATGCCTATCACGTTAAACCTTTATGCTTATATACATAATTACATGCTTACAATTGGTATACATATAGTGAATTCTCCACATTATGCCATATCATACCATGTCAAACTATGAATTGTATAAACATTTTTAACTAAACTTTTACTTTATTTAAACATATGTAAACTCACCAACTCTTGTAGTTGACACTTGTTTTGGATTACGTTTTAGGTGAAGATATGTGATTGTGTGACTATGTGTTGAAGGTGCTACACATAAGGCTTTGGGACCTAGTAAAATAATTATGTGTAATATTCTAGAATAGGGTGTTGTAACTTGAATTGTATTTGGATATTTGATATTTAAATCTTATTAATGAATTTTGCAACCTTAGTAGATCATGTGCTTATGAACAATCATTCTATTATCCGCCTCGATGATTCCGCCATCGGTCGGGGTGTGACACCTCCCACTTTCATTGTCAGGCTCATGAGCTTCACCCAGCTCCAACATCTTCTTCAAATCAAAGTCTGGAAGTTGCATTACTTCATCCACAGACTTATATGTTGATCTCTTCATTTCTGCCTTTCCTATGAACACTTCAAACCACTGATCTGAGACATTGTAAAACCATTGTACAATTTCTCTTGATTCTTCAGATGTGGTAGGAGGTTTAATTTTCTTTTTAGGAGGCTACTGATGAGAGGGAGCTGGGTGAAAGGATTTGGACTTTTTGGGAGGGGAGGAGAGTGATCTAGGAGGGTGAGAGAGAAGTTGTTGGACCGAAGGATGAGACGTTGATGGAGTAGACTTGGGTTTCTTTGGATTTCTTTCTTCTATGTGCATGCCTCTCTTCTTCTTCCTTTTCACCTTTCTGTAGAGGGCTTGCAGGTTTATGAAGTTCATGGGACCAAGCCTATTTTCACTCTCACCTCTTGCCTTTAGGAAGTCCATCGTGACATTCCTTTCTTCATGGGTTCTTATGTTTAAGGCAATGGCTTTCCTAGATTTCAGCCTTGGTTTTTCTTCTTCTTCAGCCCTTTTCTTCTAGGCCAGTTCTCCTGGTTGACCCATAAAGGCCCTGTAAATTTCTTTATTAGATAATTTCTCAAGGTAGTCACATCCTCACCTTGAGAAATTAAAACTTCCATCCACTCCTCCCTCATTTCTTTTGCAAGTTCATAATCAGTAATTCTGAACTTGGCTTCTTCAATTTTCTGCCTCTCTCTCTCTTCATCTTCTTTATTTAGTTGTTCCTGCAGCTAGAGGGCTAGAGCTTCATCTTCTTTTATTTGTGAAACTGCAGAAATTGAAACTTTTGTTCTATCCAGTTGCCTTGCATGCAACTGGATCTGTTGTTTTCTGAAGAGCATGGTTGCTTTTCTTTCTTGTGCTTTCATAAGCTCAGCCATCTCTTCTTCTTCTTCTTCTTCTTCTTCTTCTCTCTCTCTTCTTTTATCCACTTCTTTTCTTTCTTCCTCTATCTTATTTTCATCTACTTCAGTCATAATTCCCTTCCATTTGTCTTTATTGGATGCCTCTGCTTCAGCTTCATAGATCACAATAGCTGACGTGGGAGTAGCTATTGAGACCTCAGCATCAGCTTCATTGGCAATTTGAGGAGTTGGCAAGGGAGGAGCATTTTATTCTTTATCTTCACCCCCCACAGAAGTACATTCAGACATTACCTTCTCCTTTTCTGCTCTTTTTTTATTCTTCTTCAATGTTTAGAACAGCTTTGGGAGAAGAGGAAAAGCATAGTTCTGAGTCCGAATCTTTATTTATTGGTGAAGACCTGTCAGAGTTTGAATCTTCTAATGTCACCAACCCACCATCTTGTAGCTTCTTCTTTATAATCTCCATCATTTCTCGACTTCTTGGAGAGTTGATATTGCAGATGTGGGTTCTTAGCTCAAAGACTTTGTTAAGAAAATATGAGTTTAGAAGTAAGATTTCTTGTATATCATTTATTTCAATGGACCCATCACACAAGAAAAACATAAACCCAGCAGAGTCAGTGCTTGACCACCCATGAACCACTAAGACTCTGACCAATTCATTGTATAGATATTTCCTTAGGCTTAGAACTTGATCATTGGTTAGGGTGCGGATTCTTATCATCCACCCCCATTGGCTTTATCTTTCTTCTTTTGTCCTTGAGGACTTTGCTTCTTAATCCTCAAGGCTGAGATAAGCCACCTTTTTAGCTTCTTCAAGGAATCTCTGAACCCTAGGCATATTGTCTTCACACATATCGTGAAACCTTTCAATGGCAAGCCTGGCAGATTGATCCTGAGAGGTGTTTATGCATTCAGTCAGGTGTAGAGATAGTGTGTCAAATATGCTTAATGTTTCCCAGTTATGCTCCTGAACACCACTAAACTCCCACCCAATCCAGAACCTTTCAAAGATGCCATCATATCCCCACGCCAGAATGGAGTCAAACTCCAAGTTGTTTGCTATTAGGGAGTGTTGAGGGGATATGACCTGTCTTGAGATAGCAGCAGCTGGATGTATGTGAAAAGTAGGATCTATCTCTTTCTCTTCGTCTTTAATCTCCATCTCCTCAGGGAAAACTTCATCAACAGCCCTAGCAACTAGCTTCCAATCCTTACAGATCTCTTACTCTTCATCTCCTGAGGCTGGCAAGTCATGAACCTGAATAAAGGCAGGCTGGAATAGTGACCTTTGAAAGACTACTTGCTCTTTAATCCAAACTTCTAGACTGTCAATGTCCTCCTCTGTTAACATTTTCTCCCCTTTTTGATTGCATCAGTGCATATGGGGGTGTCAGTTTGAGTGCCCACTGTTACAAGGGAAGGAGGAGTCAATGTTGGGCATTGATGGGCTTCATGCATCGAGACTTGGTGTCTTACAAGTAGTGATAGCCCCTTCCACATTCACTCTATCATCACTCCCAGTGTGAGCCTTCTCAAGTGATGAACTTGGGCTTGGTACATTAGCAGCCAAGTCAATCAGTACCTCCTAGATAGTGGCAGTTAGAGAAGGTACATCATTTTAACTTGGTTCCTCTGTACTTAAGTTCAAAGAAGAAACAAAGTGTATGGCCTCAGCTGGTTGTTATATGGATCCGGGATGTGATCCTGATCCTAATAGGGATCCTTCTAAAGAAGTTTCCATAAACATGTCGCTATCCCTTTTGATATTTTCATCAGAGTGTAGTGACTCTGGATGAGGGCTTTTGGGTTGGGATTGGGCCTCTGAGCCAAGAATGGAAGGATTTTTCTTGCTCTTTTTCCTTTTCCTGGTGTAACTTGCTCAACTGGGGCCCTTTGTTCCAGTTGGGCTTGAAAAGTGGGTGTAAGTATTTGATGTACCTGTGCACCCTTACTAGGATACACAAGGCTTTGATTAATGGAAACAGATGTAGATTCAAGTTGTGAGGTAGAGCCTGTTGGTTCAGTTTCAACTGGGACTGTTAAACTGTCACCCTGCATTCTTTATATGTTCAACATTGTAGATACCAATGGAACATTGACCCCTGAGAATTTTTTTTGAAACTGTCCTCGTGATTTTGAAAATATTATTTTTATGCCCACCTATAGCATAGATTCTTGCATTTTTGGAAAGATCTTTTATTTCATTATTTAAAACTTCTTGTAAGAATCTAGGATACATGTAAAAAGATTGTTTTGCCCTTTCTTTAAGATTGTACCTTAGACCCTCAAAGATGAGGTGAGAAAAATTGAAGCCTTAGGCAGTTGTCATGCCATGGACTGCAGATGCTAGGCCAGAATTGAGTTGATGCCAACCACTCCACTTTTTAGATATGCGATAAAGAAGAGTGTGGCAAAGATACTTCTAAGGTGGACCCATCAACTCCTTCTCGATGGTGTACTCCTCTTGATTTCCAGTATACCCAATGGTTACAAAGGTCCTCATGTATTCATCCTTAGTGTAGGAGTTGGCCGCACCGTCATCTTGAAACTTGAGGTGTTTTCTTAAAGTTGCTTCAGAGACGATAATGTCCTTTCCGTCTACTTTGTCTTTGATTGGGGAAGCCCCTGTTCGGACGAGTAGACAGCGGAGTTCCAGAAATCCTCCATGTGCGATGTGTAGATTGTTGGGTTGCCAGTCAGAGCAAAATGTATTTTCGATTGACATAGAAAGTCGATCATGTCATCAAATCCATCTGACTTCTTTCCTTTGACAAGATACGCCGCTAGTTTGTGGTAAGTTGAGAACTTGTCACTTCGGTTAATGATGTCAACGTTGGCCATGGTGAGAAAGTTTGGAGGGAATGGTACTGCTTTGAAAGTTGGTTATTAGCTTGAAGACTTTGAATGCTTGGGATTGTGAGAGAAAGGATGAAAGTTAAGTCAGAATTGAATGTGATGAGGTGAAGGAGGGAATTTGATTGTGTTATAACGACAAAGGGGATGAGCAATGCTTGCTTGTATCGTACAAACCTTTTACCTTTCACTGTTTTACATCTGTAGCACACTGTAGCAGTCATGGTAAAGACTGACAGTAATTTTTACAGTGGGTAAAAGTTAGTTTTGATTCATTTTTACCGATCCGCAGCAAACTTGTTTGCTGCTTATGGATAAGCACATCATAATTGTTGAAGCTTTACAGATGCTTCTTTGAATCCAAAAATCAAATTATCATTTGTAACTAACGAAACTTCTATATAGCTTCATCTATATCATCATCATTATCATCTATACCACCACCAATGTTTACTCCCAACCCTAGCAACCACAGATCCATTTTTATCCGTTTGCACCAGATTGGTTCCTGCCGAAAGATATAATGATCCGTAGCAAAGGTGTTGTTGCTGACAGTTGAAAATCTATCCGCAGCAAAAGTTGTTGCTGACTGCTTTAAAGCTATCCACAGCAAACTTGTTCCTGCGGATAACTTAAGGCAATCAGCAGCAAAAAAATTTGCTTCTGATGACTAAACCTATCAGCATCAAACTTGGTTGCTGCTGATAGGTGAAATCATCAAAATTTCCATAAGTATTTTTGAGATTTTCAGAAGATTTTATTTACAGGAAAATTAAGACACACATTTATTTACACAGGATGGAGAAGGAAAGATTTTAAACAAAGTTCATCATGCCAATGAATTCAACTAGATATCTAAATCTAGCTTCATCAAAGGCTTTTGTGAATAAGTCAGCATACTGCTCATTACGATGAATTTTGGTTAAAATAATTCTTCTTTTTCTCAGCTTGATTGTTTGTAATACTGCACCGGATTGTTTGTAATTGAGATGGCACTCTTATTGTCAATGTGAATGGGAGTTTCCATGAATGTCACCCCATAGTCTAGCATTTGATTTTTCATCTAGATGACTTGTGCACAGTAACTGGAAGCTGCATTGCCAGCTACAATGTGAGACCTTTGGAGCTGCTTGAAATCTAGCACATAAACAAACTGCAAACATGATGTCTAGTCTTGAAGCTGTTAGATACACGAGGGGACCTAATCATTGCTCTATACTGATGTTGATCAGTGTATTGGCCGTTTTTTTTCTACGGACAGTTGATGGTGCACTTGGATTGTAGTTCTTGCAGCAGAGAAATCAGCCATTTTGAATATCTCCAAAATGCTTTTGACATATTTGGTTTAGATGATGAATATTTAATTTGGGACTTGTTTGACTTGAAGACCCAGAAAGAAATTTAGTTCACCCATTGAGCTCATTTCAAATTTTTACTGCATTAAGACTTCAATGTTTTTGCATAACATAGATTTGTACTAGCAAAATTTCTCCACCTTCATCTTTGATAAACAAAGTCTGGTCAATGGCACCTCTTCTGAAGTTGTTGCTAAGTAGATATCCTAACAAAGTCTCATACCAAGCTCTTCGGGATTATGTAGTCAATATAGAGCCTTGTCTAATTTGAAAACTTTGTCAGGATGAGTAGGATCTACAAAGCCTGGAGGCTGTCTTAAATATACTTCCTCACCAATATTCTCATATAGAAAAGAACTCTTGATATCCATTTGAAAGTAAGTAAAGTTTTTGGATGCAGCATATGCTTGGAAGATTCTTATAGCCTGTAATCTTGCAATAGGTGCAAAGACTTCATCATAATGAATTCCTTCTTCCTGAGTGTAACCTTGACCTACCAGTCTGGCTTTGTTTTTGATATCAATCCATCTCTCATCTTGCTTGTTTCTGAAGACCCACCTTGTGCCTGTAGCAGTTTGTACAGTCCACACTGCTTGTCTTTTGAACTGCAGCAGTTCTTCTTGCATTGCTTCAATCCAAATGCTGTGTTGCAAGGCTTCATCTATCTTCTTTGGTTCAACTTGAGATAGAAAACATGAGTATAAACATATATTGGCTTCATGAGTATTTCTTCGTGTTTGAACTCCTTGTTGAATATTGCTAATTACATTTTCCAAAGGATGTTCTTTGTTGATTCTTTGAGCTGGAACCACCTCCAGCCTGATTCCCTGGTCAAGGTTGCTTTGGTTTTCATTAGGAACATCAGCATTAGAGTTTGTTGCAAATGAATCTTCAGCATCATCTTCATTACTCAGGAGCCCATCAGCCTCTTCAACCTCATCCTCATCTTTTTCTTCAACAGCAGATGTCTCATTGTCAACTGTAGAGTTGTCAATATGCTCATTTTGATTTTCACTGGGACTATTGTTTGTAACATTTGAGTTATTTATTCGAGCTTCACTGGCTTCAATAGAATTAGTAACAGATGGAGAATGAATGGATGGTCTTCTCATTCTAATTGACGGACCATTGAAACCAAATCTATGATCTTCATTTGCTGAGGAGACTTGGAATCACTGTCTCAACCCAGAATGTAAGAGGTAGTTTGGAATCAACCAGCATGGATCTGGCTGACTCAATTAGAGTTATGTTTCTTCTTTCAGCTACTCCATTTTGTTGTGGAGTTCTTGGAGCGCTATATTGTCTTTGAATACCTTTGCCTTCATAGAAACAGTTCAAGATATGATTCTTAAACTCTGTCCCTTGATCACACCTTATGGTCTTGACTTTCTGATTGCTTTGATTTTCAACCTTAAGAATGTAAGCTTTGGGAATCTCTGCAGTTTCATCTTTGGTTCTCAAGAAATATACCCAATAGAATCTTGTGTAGTCATCTGTTATTACCAAACAGTATGACTTCTTACCCATGGACATGACATTTGTAGGACAAAATAGATCCATATAGAGCACCTGTAGAGGAGTATCATTTGAGTTTAACGTCTTGGGCTTGTGAGAACTTTTGTGTTGCTTTCCCTTCAAACATGATACACAATGATCATCAAGTTGAAATTCCTTATCAGGTAGTCCTCTGACTAGATTCCCTCTGACCAACTTGTTATTTGTTTTGACATTTACATGACTTAGTCTTCTATGCCATAGGGCAGACTCATCAACCGATGCCTTAGACAGAAAACAAGATACACTTCCAGATGGAGTGACTTTATTCATGTCAAAAACATATAGATTGTATTTTCTTTAGGCAGTCAGTAATATCTTCTCTCGAGGGGGTTTGCTTAAACCAGGAGCAAGCACAAAACATTCTTTGTCTGTGAAAAGCATGCAATGCTTTTGATCACATATTTGAGATACACTCATGAGATTGAACTCTAATTCCTTGACAAAATTTACTCTTTCAATGCTCATTCTTTCGTTTGACACTGTTCCTTGTCCAGTGATGGACCCTCCTTTTGAATCACTTCCAAAAGAAACATATCACCCATAAAAACTTCTGAAGTTTGAGAGGATGGATCTGTTGCCTTTCATGTGCCTGGAACAACCACTATCTATAACCTAGGTGTTATCTTTGTTGCCTGAGTGTTACTACACATGAGAGAGTTCTAGTTAGACAGAGAGTCCCAAGAGCTGGCATTCTTGGGAAATGAAAGTGTTTTTAAATCAAGGTTGTCGGCTAGCTGGCATTCAACTAATCCAATGACAATGCTTTCTGGAGGTGACAATGTTTCTTTTGCTTTCCACCTTTGAGTCATTTTCCAAGCTCTTTTCCCATTATCAGCAGCAGATTTGTTTGCTGCGGATGGCTTTAACAGGTTAGCAGCACTTTTGTTTGATGCTGATGGATTTAACTTGTCTGCAGCAGTTTTGTTTGATGCTAAAGACTTTAACTTGTTAGTAGTAGTCTTGTCAACAACTTCTTTTCTTTAATTCTGGATCTTTCTGTTGATGTAAGGCCCCAAACCCGGGAGGCCTCACTTGTTGGATTTACTCATTCACAAATGGTTCTTAAACTTGAATATCGAAATAACGTATCAGAAAATAATTCTTTAAAACATAACATAACATTGTTCCACATGCGGAAGCGTAAACATTGTTTAAACATAACAATAACCTAACTCAAATTGTAACATGATGCAAGTCTTCATAAGCTACCGGGTAACTCTTCATCACTAGCCAAGCATCACCGTCCATCCTCGCAACCTACCTTAACCAAAATATGCATACTAAAAAGTTAGCTACGCTGGTGAGTTCTAGCTTTACATAAAACTTTCGCACAACCATTTGCCAAAAACATTTCATTCATTTATTTAATAAAAGCGTACGTAAATCATTCAATAACATAACATTAAATATAAGTCAACAATAAACCGAATCTGCGTCTTTTCGTAACTGTCAATTCCTCATTACAGCACGGTACTTCATATAGTACACGCACCGAACTTGGGTAAAGTACACCATAGAGCACATGTACGCATATTAACCATTCATAACCGTCAATTCCCTTCAAGCACGGCGTCCCAAAGGATAACTCGTACCAAACCTTAAGTACTACTCCTTCGCAGAGAATAGTACCTCATTAGGGATCCCGGTAATCCCCTATTGGTGACCGTCGTCACCCCTTTCCACCCAGTTGTACAACCGTTGGCCAGCCACAAAGGCCCCTATAAAGGTAAGGCCCATACATGCATACATACCTTAGCTCCTGAAGGAACTCATGGCAGGTTCATTTATTTCGTGACTTTCATAAAAACCTTTACTTCTTTTCTGTTAAAGCATTCGCACGTTTTATTAAATAGCATTTCATTTGTAAAGATTTCGTAAACTAAATTTGGCAACACATTTCATAAACATATTTCAACTTTCCTTTCGTAAACATCATTTCATAAAACATTATCATGTAAGTATGCACACCAGCCCAAAACATAGTTCAAAACATTAAAAGTAGGGCTCCAGAACTCACCTAATAAGCTACTCTCGTTCTGTCCTAACAACGGTCCAACTAGCGTCACACACGATCTGAATTGGTTAATTACATATACATCAGACCTAATCTAAATTACAAGCTTTTACTCATTTTGATCTAGGCAAACTTAAGGCTAAGTTCGCTGCCATAGTCTAGGTGAACATATAGGTTAACTTTTCCTAAGTTTGCTTGAGTTGACCAAGCGAACTTACCAGGCAAACATAACCAAGTTCGCCCCCCCCCCCAAGTTCGCTTTCTTCTTGCTCCAAGCGAACTTGTCAAGCGAACTTGATAAGTTCGCCCCAATCCTTGCCAGGAGAACTTGATAAGTTCGCCTGTCGGGCTGTCTTCTTCCCCTAAAATCCGATGTTCTTGCATGTGAATCTGATCATGTCAAGATCCCAACTTTCTTTGTTCAAAACATTCGCTTTTCCTTCTAGATGCTAGACCTAAGCTTATTTTCAAGTTTCATCTGTAAAAATGTTACCTTTTTACCCAAAACCCGAGAAGCCAACATAAGATAAAATCTCAAATCTAGATCGAGTTGTTACCTGAATCTAAATTCTGATTTGGGGGTTATCTTCACAAGCACTGGAGACACGAGCTGGTACGATCTTGAGCGATTCCGACACTTTCTCTCTACAGTTTTCTCTCTCTGGAAGTTGCAAAATAAGAGAAATGAGGAAGGTTTAGGCTATTTAAGGGAGAAACCTCCCTCAAGTTCGCCTCCCCCTCCCTTCCCATGCTCGCTCGGCCCGGCCCGGCCTGTGGGCTTTATTCATTCTGTTTGTTCCGCTTTGAACCCGTTATCTTTATTTCTCATTTTTTTTTATTTTTGGGATGTTACAAGTCTACCCACTCACAATAGGTTTCGTCCCTAAAACCTATCATAGGTCAAATAGATAAGGGTACGACTCCCTCATTTACGTCACCGTTTCCCATGTAGCCTCCGATACCTTTCGGTGCTTCCATTGGACTTTAAATAATTGGATCACTATGTTACATAAACGTTTCTCCTTTCGGTCTAAGATAGTCATGGGTTCTTCAATAAAGTTAAGGCGGTTGTCGACCTCGATGTCATTAAGTGGTACGTGAGCCGATTCATCCGCCAAACACTTTCGTAAGTGTGACACATGGAAGGTAGGATGGATCCCACTTAACTCATTGGGAAACTCCAACCGATAAGCGACTTCACCAACCCGTGCTGCTATTCTGAATGGTCCGACAAACCTCGGACTTAACTTTCCTCTATTCCTAAATCGTATGATCCCCTTCCAGGGCGATACCTTCAACATTACACGATCCCCAATGTTAAACTCAATAGGCCTTCGTTGTTTATCCGCATAGGATTTCTGACGATCTTGAGCGGCCTTCATTCTTGCTTTGATTTGATCAAACCTTTTCGATGTTTCTCGTACAACTTCAAGACTTCCTAATTCCTTCTGTCCAATCTCACCCCAGCAAACCGGGGTCCTACATTTTCTCCCTTACAACATTTCGTATGGCGGCATGCCTATCGTCGTTTGATGACTATTGTTGTAGGAGAATTCGGCTAACGGCAGATGACTGTCCCAACTGCCACCAATGTCGATAATGCAAGCACGCAGCATATCCTCAAGCATCTGAATGGTCCATTCAGACTGACCATCCGTTTACGGGTGGTATGCCATACTAATATTAAGTCTCGTGCCCATCGCCTCATGAAATCTTTTCCAGAACCTTGATGTGAATCGTGTGTCCCGGTCAGATACAATCGTTAAAGGCACTCCATGCAGTGCTACTACTTCATTAATAAATACCTCCGCTAACCTTTCCAATGAGAACGTCTCGCGGATAGGTAGGAAATGAGCACTCTTCGTCAGCCGGTCCACAATCACCCAAATGGTATCATGTCCTTTAGCTGTGTGAGGTAGCTTGGTTATAAAGTCCTTGGTAATGTGTTCCCACTTCCATTCCGGTATCTTAAGTGGTTGAATCTTTACATACGGTTTCTGGTGAGTAAGTCAAGCACTTGCTTACATACTTTGTCACATCATATTTCATTTCAGGCCACCAGTAGTCCTTCTACAGGTCTTGGTACATTTTGTTGGTACCGGGATGGATAGAGTAACGAGACATATGAGCCTCATATAGGATTTTGCTTCTAAGCTCGCCACCCATAGGTATCCACACCCGACCAAAACGTGTCCTCACACCAAGGGTGTTATATTCCAACTTGTCTAGTTGTCCCACCATCCTCTCTTTCTTTATATTTTCTTCCTTAAGTGCCTCATCCTGAGCCTTCTAGATTTCCCTCATCACATCTGGTGTCACCACCAATTAGCAAGCTTTTACTCTAATAGGAGTAGGCACATCCTTTCGGCTTAAAGCGTCAGCCACCGCATTCGCCTTTCCGGGATGGTATACGATTTCAGAATCGTAGTCTTTCAAAAGTTCTAACCATTGCCTCTGCCTCATGTTCAGTTTCTTTTGTTCAAAGAAGTACTTCAAACTTTTGTGGTCAGAGTAAATGGTAAACTTCACTCCGTAAAGGTAGTACCTCCAGATCTTCAATGCAAACACAACGACAACAAGTTCCAAGTCATGAGTCGGATAATTTACTTCATGAACTTTCAACTGCCGTGATGCATAGGTGATCACTCTCCCGCGTTGCATAATCACGCACCCCAATCCCTGACCCAAAGCATCAGAGTATATAACCAAGTCTTTATTGCCCTCAGGAAGGGCCAAGTCTGGAGCTTGGGTCAACTTCTCTTTCAGTTTCTTAAATGCTTCTTCCTGAGTCAAACCCCATTCATACTTTACCTCCTTCCGTGTCATCTTGGTCAACGGCGAAGCTATTTTCAAGAAATCTTGAATGAATCTCCGATAGTAGCCTGCCAATCCTAAGAAACTGCAAACTTCAGTTGGCGTCTTAGGAATATTCCAATCTCTTACCGTCATTTTCTTAGCTGGGTCAACCATAATGCCATTCGGGTTAATGACGTGACCTAGGAATTAGACCTCCCTAAGCCAGAACGCGCATTTGGAGAACTTAGCATACAGTTTCTCATTTTTCAAAGCTTCCAACACCTCTTTTAAGTAACACGCGTGATCACCCTCATTCTTGGTGTAGATAAGGATATCATCGATGAACACAATTACCGATCGATCTAGCATCGGTTGACAGACCCTATTCATCAAATCCATGAATGTTGCAGGGGCCTTCGTCAATCCGAAGGACATCACGCGGAACACGAAATGTCCATAACGTGTGCGAAACGCGGTTTTTGGTATGTCTTCTTCCCTTACCTTCAACTGATGGTATCCGGATCGAAGGTCGATTTTTGAGAACCTACTTGCGCCTTGTAACTGATCGAACAGGTCATCAATCCTTGGTAGAGGTTACTTGTTCTTCACGGTTCATTTGTTCAACTCTCTGTAGTCAATAAACATTCTCATGGAACCATCCTTTTTCTTTACAAACAGCACTAGAGCACCCCAAGGCGAGATGCTTGGTTGTATAAATCCCTTGTCAAGCAATTCATCTAATTGGGTCATAAGTTCTTTCATCTCCATTGGTGCTAGTCGATATGGAGCCTTAGCTACATGTTGGGATTCCGGTACCAAGTCGATTCGGAACTCGATCTCTCTGTCGGGTGGTATTCCAGGCAAATCCTCTTGAAACACCTCCAGGTACTCGTGTACCACAGGTACATGCGTACCACGGGTACATCGTCCAGTTCTTTCACTTCCTTACCTTTGTCAATTACGTACACTAGATAAGCCTTGCATCCACGCCATAGGTAATCTGCTACCTTAATCATCAAGAGGATATTAGGCATTGGAATATTACGATCTCCAAGAATTTCGACCTCATCACCATCTGGAGCCTTGAGTCGGATTATCTTCCGCTTGCATATAATTTGCGCTTAATTGGTGGTTAGCCAATCCGTACCATACACTACATCAAATCCACCCAAAATCATGACAAACATTCTAATAGGAAACCTATGGCCCTCTATCTTTATCGTGGAGTTGTCAACTACCTCGGTCACTCTCGCAGTTCTACCCTCAGCGGTCTCTACACTAAAGGCTCTTTCAATCTTACTAACTTTGCATTTTTCCCGTTTACAGAAAGTAGTTGACATAAAATTATTACTCGAACCTAAATAAAAAATTATGGAAACATAAGTATGGTCATGGATGAACGTACCTGACACTACGCCAGGGTCTACCCTTGCTTGGTCCTTCGTCAGTGAGTCCTCTCGAGTCTTTGCCCGGGGCCTCTCATCTTTCTTCTCTGTACTCTTCCCTTTCCCAGTTTCACCCAATTTCGGTTTCGGGCATTCCCTACTCAGATGACCGGCATCCCCACAGTTATAGCACTTGATGTCACACCCCGACCGATGGCGGAATCATCGGGGCGGGACATGTAGACTGTTCATAAGCACAAGGTTGACTAAATTGAAATATATTAAACTTCAAATTCCATTACAATCATTCAAACAAAACCAAATCCAAGACATAAACAATATTTCAAAACATAGACTTCTTTATTTAAATTAGCTAAGTCCAAAGCCTAAGTGTAGCACATCTTGATCAATCACACATATTAGGACCTGAACCATGAATAAAATAAAGTCAACTGAAAAGTTGGTGAGTATAACACAGGTTTGTATATAGATAGCATATAGTTGTAAAACAAATCCTTACATAACATGATAAATAAGGCATTTATGGGGAGCAGCTATTGTGTAACCAAGTACAATCAAACCTTTGTAACTAGCATGCAAATTGTGTTGTCGGTATCAATCACCCCAATCTGTGTGGGCTTGTCAGACTCAATAGATCTATCATTGAAAACCGTCGGCTTGAATAGTTAATGATTGCACATAATCGCATACAAAAGTTAGCATAACTAGCACTCGGGCATAAAGCTCAAATTTGCACACATGAATGTAAATAGGATTTGCACTTGTGTTGTTTGTGTAAATGTAAATAGTAATTTGTTTAGAGTTCATGTTTCACCCCAAAAGTGTAAAAGAGTAAAAGGGGCAATGAAATACTCACTTGCTTTGAAGGCGTAGCTAACAAAGATACTAGATAGAATAAAGATCCTTGAAATGCACAAGTTAACCTAAAGTGTAATGTATATGGTATTAATAGTGTGCACAAAAGTTTAAGTCTAAAGTTGCATTTGGACTTGTGTAAAAGTCATTGATTTGTAATTGAAAGTATTGAATAAAATATAAGGTTTGAAAGAATATTTTTAGAATATTTTGATTAAGATTTGAGTTTGAATAATTAAATAAGTAATGTAAATGATTATTGTTTATGAAAATATTGTAAGTATTAATTATAATTTAGTATAAATATTTAATTGTTTTTGTTTAAATATAAATTAAATAAATAATCATTCCATTATTTTTTTTATTTATAATATATGTAACGTAAGCATTAAAATACTTTTTAAAGTTTAACAATAAATGTAAATTAAATTTTATAAACTTTAAATAAATAATTTTCTATTTATTCCAAAACTAAATATTTAATCTTTCTAAATAGGATTAAATGCATTTTTATAAAAATCAACTATTTTTATTTTGCAATTTAATCAGAATATTTATTGTTTGAAAAATATATAAAATTATAATTCTGCCAAAAATTTAACTCACACACGACCGTGCCTGGGAAGGGCACGATCGTGCTCGAACCACGGGCGCGACCATGCTAGCCAGGGCGCGACCGTGTTGATCAAATAGATTGCTTAACTAACTAAATCATTAGGCACGACCGTGCCTTGGCCAGGCACGATCGTGTCTATGATTCTAAGACACGACTGAGATTAGCCAAAGAGCATGATTGGGTCTGGACAGGAGGACACGACCGCGCTGGTAACCAGCACGACCGCGTCTCATGAGGCACGACCGCGCTAGATGATTAGCGCGGCCACGTCTGTTCCAAATCAGGAACGAATTGACTAATTCTTATAATAACAGGGTTGGAAATCATAGGGCTTTCACCCATTAGATTATTTTGAGTCTTTTTGCATAGATTAATTGGATTTAAAACGTGTCTAGAGTCGGATTCGATTAAATCATTTTTAAACGAAAACTAGGTTCGGTTTTAAGATGATTTCCATATTGGAAGCCCAAATTAACATGGGGCTTTTGATCTAAAGAGTAAATCGATAGAGGGCAAGGTTTCAATTACCCGGAATAATGGCGAATTGATAGCGAATGGTAGGAGGGAGTTCCGGCGTCGGCGAGCTTGGTTTCCGGCGTCTTCTGCTACGATTCCGGTTGCTTGAAGTGGGTCAGTAGCTTCTGGGAGGATCGTTTGTGCGTTTGCTTGGGAGAATTGCAAACAATTTGGAGGATTCGATGGTCTAGTGGACGATTTTGTTGATTATTAAATGAATTGATGAAATTCCGTTTATTTGTTGTAATTAGGATGATCAAGTGGCTTAACTCTGTTTGTTAATAGTTGGAACGTGTAATACGGTTACGAAATCGAACGTCTCTGTGATTAAAGGCTGTATTTACGTTTCAACTGATGAGAGGCGCGACCGTGCTAAGGCACCAGGCGCGATCGTTCCAAGGCAAGTCGCGCGACCGTGCCAAAGCACTCTGCGCGACCGTGCCAGAACTAGGCGCGACCATGCCTATTAGGGTTTCTTGCTACTTTTCAACATCAGACCTTGTAACTTTAGTCTTTCGTCATATTTGTATAATTAGATACTTATGTATTGTTTTAATAGGATAAAAGCGAGTAAATTTGACGGATTTGCATTGAAATATAGTATTAAATTGATAGTACGAAAAGAAACAAAACAGTGCACTAGAATTGGGTTTGAAATGCATTACATTGAATTGAAAATAAAGATACTAAAAACCAAAAATGTTACAGTCTCCCCATGTTGAGGGAATTTCGTCCCAAAATTTAGTTAGAGGAAGCTACAGCATCAGTAAAAAGATGGGGGTACTTGAGTTTCATTTGGTCCTCCCATTCCCAAGTGAATTCAGGACCACGCTTAGACTCCCAACGAACTTTGACAATAGGAATACGTCTTCGCTTGAGTTGCTTGATTTCACGATCCATAATTTCTACCGGTTTCTCAACGAAGTGCATCGTTTCATCAATGCGCACGTCATTAAGTGGTATATGGAAATTCTCATCAGCGAGACATTTCTTCATATTAGATACATGAAATGTAGGATGCACATTGCCAAGAGATGGAGGTAACTCGAGTTTGTAAGCCACTTTCCCAATCTTTTCAAGGATTTTGAATGGACCAACATAGCGAGGGGCTAACTTGCCTTTCTTTCCAAAACGGATCACACCCTTCCACGGGGACACCTTAAGAAGAACAAGGTCACCGACTTGGAATTCCAAGGGTTTTCGTCGTTTATTGGCATAACTCTTTTGCAGACTTCTCGCTGTTCGGATGTTGTCACGGATTTGAATAATCTTGTCGGATGTTTCTTGAATTAGCTCGGGACCGGTGATTTGTGCTTCACCAATCTCGTTCCAACAGATAGTAGAACGACACTTGCGACCATAAAGAGCTTCGAATGGAGCCATGTTGATACTTGTGTGGTAGCTATTATTGTAAGAGAACTCAATGAGGGATAAATGTGAATCCCAATTGCCACCAAAATCAATTACGCAGGCTCTAAGCATGTCCTCAAGTGTTTGGATTGTCCGCTCGGTTTGACCATCAGTTTGGGGATGGTAAGCCGTGCTAAAATCTAATCGTGTGCCAAGAGCTGATTGAAGAGATTGCCAAAATCGAGAAGTGAACTGGGCATCTCGATCAGATATTATGTTCTTTGGAACACCATGACGGCTCAAAATTTCGTCGATGTAAATTCGGGCTAGTTTCTCAACCCGATAGTCTTCATAGATAGGCAAGAAATGGGCAGATTTGGTGAGACGGTCAATGATTACCCAAATGCTATCGTAACCACTCGAGGTGCGAGGGAGTTTGGTAATAAAATCCATGGCTAGGTTCTCCCATCTCCACACGGGAATTTCCGGTTGTTCATGTAATCCGGAAGGACGTTGGTGTTCGACTTTGACTTTGGAACACGTTAGACATTTGGCAACATAGTGAGCAATATCCTTTTTAATACCGGGCCACCAATATTGTTGGCGAAGATCTTGGTACATTTTATCCGCACCAGGATGAATAGAATAACGAGTCTTGTGAGCCGCGTTCATGAGAAATGTACGGAGATCATCGCGATCGGGGATCCAAATACGGTTGAAGTAATAAAGTAAGCCATTGGGCTTTGATTCAAGCAGAAGTTCAACACGACACGACATTTCCTCATACATGTTACCCTCGGTGACTGAGACGTGTTGAGCTTCTAAGATGCGGATTTGAATATAGGTTTGAATTCTGGCACAATGAAGCATAACATGGTCCTTTCGACTCAAGGCGTCGGCTACAACATTCGCCTTGCCGGGATGGTAACGAATCTCGCAGTCATAGTCGTTAAGGAGTTCAACCCAACGTCGTTGCCTCATATTGAGTTCTTTTTGGTTGAAGATATGTTGAAGACTTTTGTGGTCGGTGAACACCACACATTTTGTGCCATAGAGATAATGTCTCCAAATCTTCAATGCGAATACGACCGCACCGAACTCGAGATCATGCGTCGTATAATTCTTCTCATGAATCTTAAGTTGCTTGACGCATAAGCGATTACTTTGCCTCGTTGCATGAGGACACAACCGAGACCTTGGTTGGAAGCATCACAGTAGACAACTAGATCATCATTCCTATTAGGGAGAGTCAAAATGGGAGCGTTGCATAACTTTTGTTTGAGGGTTTGGAAAGCTTCTTCTTGTTTTGTTCCCCATTCATAAGTCTTACCCTTGTGAGTCAAAGCGGTAAGGGGAACAACAATCTTAGAGAAGTTTGAAATGAAACGACGGTAATATCCCGCAAGACCAAGAAATGAACGAACTTCAGTGGGAGTCTTCGGGGCATTCCAATTCTTAACCGTTTCGATCTTAGCAGGGTCAAAATGAATACCTTTGTCGTTGACAATATGACCAAGAAATTGAACTCTTTTAACCAAAATTCACATTTGGAGAATTTGGCATATAGTTGTTCTTTCTTCAAGAGATCCAAAACCAATCTAAGATGTTGCTCATGATCGGCTTTAGTCTTGGAATAGATTAAGATGTCATCGATGAAAACGATCATGAACTTATCAAGGTACAGTTTGCACACACGATTCATCAGGTCCATGAAAACTGCGGGTGCATTGGTTAGTCCAAAAGGCATAACCATGAACTCGTAATGACCATACCTTGTTCGGAAGGCAGTCTTTGGAATATCGTCTTGCACACGGAGTTGGTGATAACCGGATCGAAGATCAATCTTTGAGAAGCAAGTAGAACCTTGAAGTTGATCAAAGAGGTCATCAATTCTAGGCAAAGGATAACGGTTTTTAATAGTAAGCTTGTTGAGTTCGCGGTAGTCAATACACATGCGGAACGATCCATCTTTCTTTTTGACAAGCAAGACGAATGAATCCCTTGTCGGAGAGCTCTTGGAGTTGACTTGCAAGTTCTTGCATTTCAGAAGGTGCAAGACGGTAAGGAGCTCAAGCCACGGGGTTAGCTCCGGGCACAAGATCAATGCGAAATTCTATTTATCGAACGGGTGGAAGACCGGATAAATCTTCGGGGAACACTTCGGGAAAATCTCGGATAACGGGGATGTCTTGAATATTCTTCTTTTTGACATCTTTTTGAACTATATGGGCCAAAAAGGCCACGTACTTCTTTCGTAAGTACTTTTGAGCAGTAGTGCATGACATTAATTTAAGCCCTTTGTAAGGTTTTTCACCAAATACTCTTAGTGTTTCTCCCGATGGTAGAGGTATTCGAATACACTTCTCGAAACAGATGACTTCGGCATGATGATTTGATAGCCAATCCATGCCTATGATGATGTTAAAACTTCCTAATGGCATTGGTACAAGATTGATTGGGAATGTATGTTCATTAAGTTCTAGAGAACAGTCATAGATAATAGACTCGATTGTAAGTGAATCACCATTTGCTATTTCGACAGTGAAGGTTTTCTCTAATTGAGATCGTGTCTTGGCAAGTAAAGGTTCAAAGTTAAGTGACACAAAACTCTTATCGGCACCGGTGTCAAATAAAATAGAGGCATATTGAGTATTTACAAGGAACGTACCATTGACCACGTCATTGTTGGCTTGAGCTTCATTGGTGTTTATGTTGAAAGCACGCCCAAGAGACCTTGTCTAGCATTGGTAAATCTTGGGCATTGATCACGGAAATGGTTCGGGTTGCCACATTCATAACATGCACGCCCATTTGCAATACAGGGAGCATCTTGATTAGTCACTTGGGTGTTGGTTTGGTTTGGTGGGTTGACTTGGCCCGCCAGAGCTTTGGCCCTACAAACATTGACCGTATGGCTATATCTCCCACAATGAGTACAAAGGCGACATGGGATGCTTTGGGGATGATGGTAGTTGCAGGTGGCACAACGTGGGTAGATTCCAACATATGGCTTTTTGGCCGGTGCTTGAACCATAGGTGCAGCTTGGTTAACAGGTATAGCAGGAGTGACCACAACAAAATTTCTAGCCTTTCTCTTCTTATTGTGCCGGGAGGGCTCAGTTATGGCTTCTTTGTTGTGGGTGGAAGGAGTTGCAGTGTCGGAGACTTTCTTTGCGCCCTTTTTAGTAAGAGTCCCCGCCTTCACATGGTTATCAGTTAAGGTGACAGATAAGCGGATATCATCCTCAAGTGTTGCGGGATTCCTTCCTAGGTCAGTATCTTGAATTTGACTAGGTAGTCCCCCAATATACTTTTCAATGCAGCGGGACAAAGGAGTGACCATGTGGGGCACAAGAAGACTCAACTCATGGAACCGAGTTGTGTACGCCAAGTTTTCACCACAATCTTGGGCAAGATCCCAAAATTCAGCTTCAAGTTTCTTCACTTCATTTCGAGGACAGAATTCCTCGGTCATTAGCCTTTTAACCTCATCCCAAGGTAAGGCCATTGCTACATCCAAACCCCTATTCCTTTTCTCCCCATTCCACCACGTGAGTGCCCATTTTTGTAGGACACTTGTGGCATGACGAACACGAAGGTTATCGGGGCAGTCACTATTGAGAAAAGTATTCTCAATGCTTTTGAACCATTGAAGGAGTCCAGTAGCTCCTTCGGTACCATAGAATTTGGTAGGATTACACGAGTTGAAATGTTTGAAAGTGCATTGAGATGGGTTGTTACCACCATTTCCACCATTACCACCATTACCACTATTACTACCATTTCCACCATTGTTGCCATTGGTGGCACTATTAGCTTGAGTGAGTTGTGTCACGAGTTGTGCAAGAATAGCAGCAATGTCGGTATTGGTGTTGGCTGCGGGAGCACGACGAGGAGGCATTCTACAGATTTTCACAAGACAAGAAAAGATGTAAGAACTTATGAGAATTGTTTGGATTTGATAGAATAAGATAACAAAATAAATAGATAATCATAGTTTGGATTGTACTCAAATAGTGATATGATCACTCGAATACTATGACACATTAAGGTTAATTAAACTTATATAATTTTCAAGGAGACATGCTTTAGCCTATAAGTAAACACTCATCTCGGGAATTCCCAGGAAAGCATACGGGTCCCTCGGTTTATTGGGATTTATGCGAAATGCTTTCCTAGACAGAAAACCCAAAATACAGGTGTCACTCTTCCAGATTGCACGTGTCCTCAAATAATTAACAAAGCTTAAAAACCTTAACGAGGAAATAAAGAAATTTTTATGAATTTAGCTTCATGAAGTTTCCACATGCTTAGAAAGATAAAGATAGAGAAGAAGATAAGAATATTATGAGGTTTTAGGATATAGGAAAGGATATTGTTTATCTAATTTATTATTTAAGTATATACAATTAAGTCATGGATTTTTAACAAATAAGTCATCAAATAAAATAATAACTAATCATAGTAAGCATGTAGCACATAGCATGTAGCACATAGCATGTAGCACATAACACATAATCATGAAACATAGCATAAGTAGGTGTCCTAAAGTTATAGTCTAGGTCAAGGTGTCTAATAACCTAATTCCCTATAACCAAGGCTCTGAAACCAATCTGTCACACCCCGACCGATGGCGGAATCATCGGGGCGGGACATGTAGACTGTTCATAAGCACAAGGTTCACTAAATTGAAATATATTAAACTTCAAATTCCATTACAATCATTCAAACAAAACCAAATCCAAGACAGAAACAATATTTCAAAACATAGACTTCTTTATTTAAATTAGCTAAGTCCAAAGCCTAAGTGTAGCAAATCTTGATCAATCTCACATATTAGGACCTGAAACATGAATAAAAGAAAGTCAACTAAAAAGTTGGTGAGTATAACACAGGTTTGTATATAGATAGCATATAGTTGTAAAACAAATCCTTACATAACATGATAAATAAGGCATTTATGGGGAGCAGCTATTGTGTAACCAAATACAATCAAACCTTTGTAACTAGCATGCAAATTGTGTTGTCGGTATCAATCACCCCAATCTGTGTGGGCTTGTCAGACTCAATAGATCTATCATTGAAAACCGTCGGCTTGAATAGTTAATGATTGCACATAATCGCATACAAAAGTTAGCACAACTAGCACTCGGGCATAAAGCTCAAATTTGCACACATGAATGTAAATAGGATTTGCACTTGTGTTGTTTGTGTAAATGTAAATAGTAATTTGTATAGAGTTCATGTTTCACCCCAAAAGTGTAAAAGAGTAAAAGGGGCTATGAAATACTCACTTGGTTTGAAGGCGTAGCTAACAAAGATACTAGATAGAATAAAGATCCTTGAAATGCACAAGTTAACCTAAAGTGTAATGTATATGGTATTAATAGTGTGCACAAAAGTTTAAGTCTAAAGTTGCATTTGAACTTATGTAAAAGTCATTGATTTGTAATTGAAAGTATTGAATAAAATATAAGATTTGAAAGAATATTTTTAGAATATTTTGATTAAGATTTGAGTTTGAATAATTAAATAAGTAATGTAAATGATTATTGTATATGAAAATATTGTAAGTATTAATTATAATTTAGTATAAATATTTAACTGTTTTTGTTTAAATATAAATTAAATAAATAATAATTTATTTATTTATTTATTTATAATATATGTAACGTAAGCACTAAAATACTTTTTAAAGTTTAACAATAAATGTAAATTAAATTTTATAAACTTTAAATATATAATTTTCTATTTATTCTAAGACTAAATATTTAATCTTTCTAAATAGGATTAAATGCATTTTTATAAAAATCAACTATTTTTATTTTGCAATTTAATCTGAATATTTATTGTTTGAAAAATATATAAAATTATAATTCTGCCAAAAATTTAACTCACACACGACCGTGCCTGGGAAGGGCACGATCGTGCTCGAACCACGGGCGCGACCATGATAGCCAGGGCGCGACCGTGTTGATCAAACAGAGGGCTTAACTAACTAAATCATTAGGCACGACCGTGCCTTGGCCATGCACGATCATGTCTATGATTCTAAGACACGACTGAGATTAGCCAAAGGGCATGATTGGGTCTGGACAGGAGGACACGACCTCGCTGGTAACCAGCACGACCGCGTCTCATGAGGCACGACCACGCTAGATGATTAGCGCGACCGCGTCTGTTCCAAATCAGGAACGAATTGACTAATTCTTATAATAACAGGGTTGGAAATCATAGGGCTTTCACCCATTAGTTTATTTCGAGTCTTTTTGCATAGAATAATTGGATTTAAAACGTGTCTAGAGTCGGATTCGATTAAATCATTTTTAAACTAAAACTAGGTTCGGGTTTAAGATGATTTCCATATTGGAAGCCCAAATTAACATGGGGTTTTTGATCTAAAGAGTAAATCGATAGTGGGCAAGGTTTCAATTACCCGGAATAATGGCGAATTGATAGCGAACGGTAGGAAGGAGTTCCGGCGTCGGCAAGCTTGGTTTCCGGCGTCTTCTGCTACGATTCCGGTTTCTTCAAGTGGGTCCGTAGCTTCTGGGAGGATCGTTTGTGCGTTTGCTTTGGATAATTGCAAATAATTTGGAGGATTCGATGGTCTAGTGGACGATTTTGTTGATTATTAGATGAATTGATGAAATTCAGTTTATTTGTTGTAATTAGGATGATCAAGTGACTTAACTCTGTTTGTTAATAGTTGGAACGTGTAAAACGGTTACGAAATCAAACGTCTCTGTGATTAAAGGCTGTATTTACGTTTCAACTGATGAGAGGCGCGACCGTGCCAATATGAGGTGCGACCGTGCTAAGGCACCAGGCGCGATCGTTCCAAGGCAAGTCGCGCGACCGTGCCAAAGCACTCGGCGCGACCATGCTTATTAGGGTTTCTTGCTACTTTTCAGCATCAGACCTTGTAACTTTAGTCTTTTGTCATATTTGTATAATTAGATACTTATGTATTGTTTTAATAGGATAAAACCAAGTAAATTTCGTGGATTTGCATTGAAATAAGGTATTAAATTGATGGTAGGAAAAGAAACAAAACAGTGCACTAGAATTGGGTTTGAAATGCATTACATTGAATTGAAAATACGGATAATAAAAACCAGAAATGTTACACTTGAAGTGTTGTGGGCACTCACGGGAGTAGTGCCCGGTCTTGCCACACTTAAAGCACAAGTTAGATCTCAGTCTACATTCACCTGCATGCTCCTTTCCACATTTCTTACAAATGGTCGGCTCATCCACCCGAGCCCTCTTATCACGAGCCCCGAACATCTTTCCACCTGTTCGCTTATTTGAGAAGCTCAGTTTGTTCTTTGGTTCCTTAATGGCAGCATCGCTTAATGCCAGATCATCATACACCACACCATTGAGTTCCACCACCGAATCGAAGGTGGTAGGAGTTTTCGCTTTGATAAAGGTGCGGACCTTGTCCGGCAGTCCTTGGATATAACAAGCAAATACGCAAATTGTAATCTCAGTGCTTCTCTCTGTAACCTTCAAGTGTTTATAATACAAAGAACGTTTAAAGTGTTTTCTCTTGTCGGTTTACTTTGTTTAGTTTGACTCTCCGCCTAGTCACAGGTATTCCGTACCCAGTCTGACAAGTAGACCCACTTGCATGTGACGATCCGCCACACCCGAGGGACCTACAAGTGCTATTAGAGCATTGCTCCTGATTTCGAGTGTTGTGAGTGAGTTCGGAGAGTTTCTACTGAGTTTTTACAAACAAGAAAATACAAACTAAGACTCTATCTAGAGTGTTTGTCATAGGAAAGTGCTTCAACAGTTGGATTTACTCATTCACAAACGGTTCATAAAATTGAATATCAAAATAACGTAAATCAAATCGTAACATGATGCTAGTCTTCATAAGCCGTCGGGTAACTCTTCATCACTAGCCAAGCATCACCGTCCATCCTCGCAACCTGCCTTAACCTAAATGTGCATACTAAAAAGTCAGCTACGCTGGTGAGTTCTAGATTTACATAAAACTTTCGCATAACCATTTCCCAAAAACATTTTATTCGTTTAGTTAATAAAAGCGTATGAAATCATGCAATAACATAACATTAAACATAAGTCAACAATAAACCGAATCTGCGCCTTTTCGTAACCGTCAATTCCTCATTACAGCACGGTACTTCATAGAGTACACGCACCGACCTTGGGTAAGGTACTCCATAGAGCACACGTACCCACATTAACCATTCATAACTGTCAATTCCCTTCAAGCATGGCGTCCCAAAGGATAGCTCATACCACACCTTAAGTACTACTCCCTCGCAGAGAATAGTACCTCATTAGGGATCCCGGTAATCCCCCATTGGTGACCGTCGTCACCCCTTTCCACCCAGTTGTACAACCGTTGGCCAACCACAAAGGCTCCTATAAAGGTAAGGCCCATACATGCATACATACCTTAGCTCCTGAAGGAACTCATGGCAGGTTCATTTATTTTGTGACTTTCATAAAAACCTTTACTTCTTTTCAGTTAAAGCATTCGCACATTTTATTAAATAGCATTTCATTTGTAAACATTTCGTAAACTACATTTGGCAACACATTTCATAAACACATTTCAACTTTCCTTTCGTAAACATCATTTCATAAAATATTATCGTGTAAGTATACACACCAGCCCAAAACATAGTTCAAAACATTAAAAGTACAGCTCTAGAACTAACATGATAAGGTAGTCTCGTTCCGTCCTAACAACGGTCCAACGAGCGTCACACACCATCTGAATTGGCTAATTACATATACATCAGACCTAATCTAAATTACACGCTTTTACTCATTCTGATCTAGGCGAACTTAAGGCTAAGTTCGCCGCCCATAGTCTAGGCGAACATATAGGCGAACTTGTCCTAAGTTCGCTTGACTTGACCAAGCGAACTTACCAGGCGAACATAACCATGTTTGCGCCCCCTAAGTTTGCCCCCCCTAAGTTCGCTTACTTCATGCTCCAAGTGAACTTGATAAGTTCGCCCCAATCCTTGCCAGGCGAACCTGATAAGTTCGCCTGTCGGGCCGTCTTCTTCCCCAAAAATATGAAGTTCTTGCATGCGAATCTGATCATGTCGAGATGCCAACTTTCTTTGTTCAAAACGTTCGCTTTTCCTTCTAGATGCTAGACCTAAGCTTATTTTCAAGTTTCATCCGTAAAAACGTTATCTTTTTACCCAAAACCCGAAAACCAAACATAAGCTAAAATATCAAATCTAGCTCGAGTTGTTACCTGAATCGAGATTCTGATTCGGTTGTTATCTTCACGAGCACCGGAGACACGAGCTGGTACGATCTTGAGCGATTCTGATACTTTCTCTCTCTACGGTTTTCTCTCTCTAGAAGTTGCAAAATGAGAGAAATGAGGAAGGTTTAGGCTATTTAAAGGAGAAACCTCCCTCAAGTTCGCCTTCCCCTCCCTTCCCATGCTCCCCCGGGCCCGGCCCGGGCCGTGGGCTTTATTCATTCCGTTCGTTCCGCTTTGAACCCGTTATCTTTATTTCTCATTTTTTTGGGATCTTACAGTTGAAGAAGTGTTTTTCTTGAGGAGCTCTTCTTGAAACCTGCTTTTGTTTATCAGGAAGGATCTTAACTACTGATACTTTTGAAAACTGGTTGAAGGGGTTGAATTCACACTTGGTAGCAAAGTGGTCTGACTTTCCACAGATAATGAATGATTGTTGAACCATTGGGGCATGTTTCTTTGGTGGAGAGATGGAACTTCTAAACTGACTTGTTCTTGCTTCATAGCTTCTTACCTTTTTGTTATTCTGCATTTTCTCAAAAGCTTGTTGTTTGAGATTTCTTTGCTGCTGAAGGTAATAGAAGCAAATGCTTGCAGTGTGATTGTATTTGACACAAACAAAACATGACTTGGCAATCTTATCTCTCTTAAAGTACACATAGTTCTTTCTTTGAAACAGACTTTTGAAATTTCTTGGGAGATTTTTGTTATGTTCAAATGTGGCTTCTTCTAATGGTTTCTGAACATATGGAGTTCGGTATGTCAAACACTTTTCTTTCTGGATTTACTCTGGAGGATTCCCCTTTTTCAAGATTTAGCTTTCTTCCGGTTGGAGGATAGCTAATTTTGATTTGCTTGAAGGGTTGGGGTATTGGTATACAAGGAATGAAAGGACTGGGACCATTTGTTTGAATCACCTTACCGGATTGGTGTTCAGGATTACCTCATTTGTATGAAGTAATCGGGCTTCACTGGTTTCTGTGAAATCTAAGCATGTTAACTCATATTCAGTTGATGTACTTCATTATTCAACAACCACTTCTTCTTTTATAGGATCAAGATTTATGTTTTCTTTGTCTAGATTTGTAAGATTGAAATTTGGTTCATGAATTGTCACATAATCAGCAGGTGGTGGAACAGATTTGTACTAGTCAACTTGGTACCCTAGCCCAGTGGTTACCCTTTCTTGAATTTGAGCATCCAAAAGTCTTTGCAACTCTTTGAATGTAAAGTCGTATTTCTCAACATTAACCTTTTGATCTGCCAGTTCAGGTCTTGTAGCTTTCAGTGTTACCAATAGATCATCAATTTGAGTTTCAAGATTTGTTTGTTCATGTTTTAATGATGAAATCTCCTTTTTTAGACTGTTTATTTTTTTCTTTATAACTGTTTTCCACCTTTTTCAATTCAGATTTCATTTTATTAAACTCTTCATTTTGATCTATTAGATTCTGATTATGCTTTTCTATGCCTAACACCTTATCAATGCAAGCTTGAGAGCAAAGATGGTCGAATACCTGAGCTGGTATGTCGGTGGTATCAGCCATAAGAGCTTGATTGCTTGTGGATAATTCCTCATATTGAAATCTCTAGTCAAAGTCAGCTGTTCCAACTTGAGCACTTCAACTATCCAACAAGATATGTGTACCTATTATATAAAGTGGTAAGAGATTCACCATCTTTGCAAACAAAGTTATCATATTGGTGCTTAAGAATATCTATCCTATTCTCCTTGACTTCTTCAGACCCTGCAAACAATTTTCAAGAGCTTCCCATAGCTTTTTAGCAGTCTTGTATTCTCTAAAGTTGTGGAAGATTTCATTTGGTAAGCACATCTGAATAGCTCCCAGAGCTTTGAAGTCTACCTCCATCTTCTTTATATCTTCTTCTGAGTACTTGGAAGGTTCCTTTGGAACATATGGAGCTCCAGAATCAACAGACGTCACCATATGTACATAAGGACCCTCTTGTATGGATCTCCACATTTCATATTCATGGAAGCAGAAGAAGCTTTACTTTATGTTCTTCCACATATCATAGTCTTGACCAAACACCAATCTTGGTGCTCTATTAAGACTTCCAGTATCATCTGTAACATCTCGAAAACCGACAAAATATTACTTCAGGTTAATGGATAACCCGAATCTCTGGCAAACCAAAATGGTTAGCAAGGTTTTCAAGTAAAACCCTATTCGTAGTATTGAAAGGACCCGTTTAATCAAAAGTGGAACGGTTTAAGATCGAAACGCACAAGATTGGAACTAGAGGGGCCCGGGTGGAACTCTTTAGAGTTTAAATACTACATATTGGAAAAACCTTAAGTATTTTTGGTGACATAGAGGTGCGACGACAGGAATAAGCCGCGAGAGAGAGGAAGCCGGAGAGGTGAAAGGCGGTGGTTCTGAGTGGTGTTCGCACGACGAAGACCAAGAGCACAATCAGGTAATTTCAAGTTCTATTTGTTTACGTGTATGCGGCGGTTTTGATTGAGATTATGATTAGGATTGATTAATTTTAGTGATAAGACTACTAGGAGGTGACTCGGAGGCAATCGATGAAAGAATTGAGCGAAACCGAGGAATCCGGCGAGGATTCCAGCCACTGTTAGCGTTTCCGGCTGTGGCTCCTGTGGCGGCAGGCATTGGCGATGGTTGGAGGTGAAATATTTTGGCCACACTGTCGCGTGGATATATTATTTGTCCAATTCCGAGTCCGTTTTGATAGGGTTTCGCGCAGCGCGAAGATAGACGCGTGAAAATGGACGAATCCGACCACTGTTTAGTATTCCGACGATGGAGGCGATGGTTTCTAGTGACTGGTTGGTTTGAATGGATTCGGCGATACGGACGCGTGGATATATAATTCGCCTAAAACGAAGTTCATTCGGGTCGGTTTTAAACTATTTGAATATTGACTCACAAAATCGAGCGTGCTAAAAGACGAATCCGCGCTCTGGCAGCAGCGGTGGTGGCAGCGGCCGACACCAATACTATTTTGAGGTCGGGTATGTTGAGAGGAACGCGTGGATAGGTGGATTGCGTGAAACGGAGCCTGTATGGTCGAGATATGAGCAAAACAAGTTTTCCTCTCGCGTGGTGCTCACTAGTTTCGTACAAAATCGCTTAGAATTGCTTGTACGCAAATGTATGACCCCATTAAACTTTATATTCATTGTTGGGGACCATTTGGGATATGAGAAAAATGTCGAGAATGAATTTCGGGAACGTTTTTCGGTAATGTCAATTTAAGGGTTTGTGTGTGCGTATGAGCGCGCCGGTTGTACGGTTGGAAATGATTTAGACCAAGCTTGTAGCTTGATGGTTCTAGGTAAGTGGATTAGTGTTATAAAGGTCAGAGTGTTGATCTGAATGATTTTTTTGACAACAGGTTCGCGTTGGACTACGCGTTTGCGGGTATGCGACTTACAGAAAGAAAGCTTAGTAACCGGTGAGTTTTTAATTCCCCTTTTTAAATGTTTTACTATTTTTGGGGCTATCGTACATACTTATAAGTCGTGTTCTATTATGTTAAATATGTAACGAGCTTTGAGGTTTAACCCAATGAGTTTATGAACTTAAGTATCTAAGTATGGGGCTAAGGAACTAGGTATTGTCCATGGGATGTGTAGCTTAAAGGTGGGTATGCGTTTAGGTAACGGGATGTCGCAATTATGTGTGTGTCACTATAATATTATGTATTGTGATAAGGATTGGTAGGGAAGAGTCGGGCTGTAAGCTAAATGTTTATGATTACGTACATGCTACGTTATTCTAGTGATATGTGTGGGTGCAGGTGTAGTTAACGAGTCATACACGTGTAGTGTGATATTGCATGTTTTTTAATTTAATTGTGTTTGGTATGTCGTTGTCCTTGTGACACGACGGGTGATGTGTTTGCGTAGTCATGTTTATGACACGACAAACGAGAATTGTGAAGGATGAGGTTCGTTGAAAAGTCACCAACGATGACATTTATTAGCAGGTTAATGATGAGCTCAGGGTGCGTCGAACTCCCTGACGAGGGTGCAATGATAAGGTATGTGTTTGCATGCTTATATATGTGTTAATTTGCATGCTAGTAACGAGTTATATTTATTGTGTGTGAGATAGTGTTAATGTGATATGTTGATGATAGTAATGTGACAGGTAGAGTTAGATTGATCGTTGTATCAGGATTGCGAAGCGGTGTTGTAAACCGTTGTGTCAGCTGATTGGTAAGAGCCTTAGTTAAGGCTGGGTAAGTTAAGATCTAGGGTTTGGATGTGGACAACCAAGTGCCGAATTAATACGTGTGCTACAGCATGAATTATTAGTGTAGTAACTTCGACCTACGTCGATGAAACTGCGAAATTATTATTACTCTGGATGAGTCTCGGGTGGTGAACGGTTATGGGATATTGAGTGATAACAGGGGTTATTCATTGTTAATAAATTTTGAAACTATATTATATGGACCAAGGGTTCTGAGTAATGTTTTAAATAACTATTGTGATGAGTTGACTTTTGATTAAATTAAACTATTAGAACTCACTCAGCGTAGCTGACTTTGTGTAGGTCCCGGGAGCTTCGTCGCGCAGCGAAAATAACACGGACCTGTTCTGTGATTTGTGTGGGAACCAAGAAGCGAGACAGAGAAACAAGAACACAAACAAAAGATAATGAAACGATACGTAATCCATAACATAGAAGTCATCCCGTATTACAAACTACATACCGAAGGAGCACACATCTCTCATCTAAGCTCACGGTCCAGAGGTCGGGAGAGCTCGTCCCAACCCGGACACCTCTCAACCTTGTTCCAGAAGTTCCCCCTACAAATGAGGCCATCATCTCATATTTATAGGGGAAGGAACACTACCTGCGTACTTGTCTAAGTACGCAGGGTTTGGTCATGCGTACTTGACAAGTACGCAAGGCAAAAGCCTTGAGTACTTACTAAGTACGCAGGACCAAACTGGTGTGCAGGCTAAGTACTCAGGAACACCCTCCTGCGTACTAGCCACGTGCACCAATACAAAGAATTTTATATATAGTTACAAAAACATGCTTCTACACTTTGTGTGTACGTTAGATTGTTTTGCAGGTAAGCGTAGCGTCAACGTATCTTGGCATGTAGGCGTTGTTACTTGATTGGTGTGTAGGCATTCGTGAGGTATATTTATTAACATTTAATGCTAATGAAAAATTAAAGAAGATTTCCGCTATAATTTGAATAATAATAAATACGTTTTTAAAGAGAATGACCCGTTATGAGAACCAACTATAGGATGCCCCGGTTGGGGTGTTACATCATCAAATCAAGTGTTTTTGAGACATTTTTACAACAGAACCAGATAGTGATTAAACAAGTGTGAGTTTGTTTAATCTATGAGCCAAAGCTCCGATACAACTTGTAGGATCGAGTTTTACAAGGTGGTTATGTTTAAGTTGGGATTGGCGAAAACAATCACAACTATGCAAAGTAACTAAAACAAAGAGAATACTGATAAATGATGGATTGTATTAAACTTCATTGTTTACAAGTTGCAAAGAAAAACTATCTGAAAGCTTAGCATCTACACTGAACAGATACAATACTTATATAGTAACTTAGAATCAAGACAGACCCTTGATTCTAAGGATCAGATCAAAAACAAACCGTTGATCTTGTATACTAGAAGATATACTACATGTGAATACAACAAAAGACTACAAAAGTTAACTTCAACCAAACGACTTCGTAGGCATCATTGCTTGGATACTTTGAAGGAGAGCGTTGTCTTTTATTGTCTACATCAGTAACATTCTTTCTGCATGTGATGTGTAAGAGTTGCAGCAGAAAGTTGTCAGTAGTAAAGTTGATGCTTCTGATATGCCTATCAGCAGGAACAATTAATCTTTAGCAGATAAGGCTATCCGCATCATAGTTGATGATCAGCAGCAAAACTCAACTATCCGCAACATAGACACTCATCCGCAGTAACTTCAGTATATCCGCATCATTTATATTTAGTCAGTTTTATAGCCATCAGTCTTTATCTCAACAAAAATGACCTGCCAAAATATCTTGAACACATCCATGGGGCTCCACCCCCAAATTAATAGATAACTATGAACAATCATCAGTATATATAACCAAAGATCGTTCCACGGGACCTGTCCAACATACCGTTCCACGAGCAAGTGAAATACAAAAAGCACTTAAAATACGTTATATATAAAAAATCTTTTCAAGACACTCAAAATGTTTCAGAAATCAATCATGCCAAACAAGTTCATGATTGGGTTCATGCGTCACAGTTCAAGAACTCACCAGGACAGTATTTCTGCTTATTAACCAGTAATATGCAAACACCTCGGGCCTATATAATCATAACATTAGTTAATTAAATAATCCTAGCTTAATGGTTCATAATGGAAGGTCAGAACCTTACCTAAGCACTATCTACGGCAATTTGGAGTCGAGTCGCTAGAAACCGATCTCTTGTTCGCGAATCGGGGCTCGAGGTTGGCGTCATAGAGTGTGTGTGTGTGTGTGTGTGAATTTGAGTGTGTATTTGTGTGAGAAAACGTTTGGGCTCGATCATCTATTTCTATGGCCAAAGTGGCACCCGTAGTGGACCGCTACGCTAGGTGGTAGTGGTCTGCCACCCATTGTGGCGGTGTAATTGGATTGGGGTACACAGGGGCACGCGTCAGCTCCCTACTGAGTCCTTAGCCTACACGTAGCGGACGGCTAAGGTCCTGGGTAGCGGACCGTTAAGGTCCTGGGTAGCGGTTGCTACCCCGTTGTTTTTTAGAATTTTCAACTTTAGTCCTTGAACTTTGTTTATTCATATATCCACCCCTCAACTTTGAAAATTGACAAGTTTAGTCCTTCTTTTTTCTATGAAATTTTTGGGGTGTTACAACTGAAGCAGTCAACACCGCATGCTATGTGTTGAATCGGGTTCTCTTAAACAAGCGTCTGCATATGACTCCATATGAAATTCTCTACAATGAATACCCAGGGTTAGGTACTTCAGAGCCTTTAGATGTCCGTGCACTGTGTTACGCATAGATTCTATTTCGACGTTTAATGAAAAAGTTGATGAATGTTACTTTATGGGATATGGCTCCAATATGACAGCCTATATAGTCTACAACAAGCTCGCTTAAGAAATAAGAGAGTCAACTTCTGTGGATTGGTAGGAGCAAAACCCAACTGATACATAATGTGGAACGACATGATTGTTTGATTATCATTCTCTCTTTAAACCTTTAATGTTTAAACTAATGTCATTGCAGGAAAAGAAAATGATTCTTTTTAGCTTGGTGACGAAAATGAAGGTCCATACAAGGGACCAATGATCAATGTTAATCCATTGAAAATTCTAAGGCCACAATCTACTACCTCATCATCTCAGGAGCCAATTACAGATACCTTTGTGGTAAATGAAGGTTCTTCAGCACCATTCACTACGGATACCTCTAAATTCCAGGAGCCGATTCCTGATGAAATTGTGGTCAAGAAGCCGATTTCCGACAACATTGATGAACTTGATGAAGAGATCTATGATAATCTGACAAACCTCTCTGACCTGGTCCAAGTTCCTGACACTCGATCTCATAGGATCAACAAGGTTCATTCAGTGAGCAGCATCATTGGCTCACTATCTGAATGTAACATCGAGCCTCTCGTACCAACAATATTGTCCGCTTTGCCCCATAAGAGCTCACGGATTTGTTTTTGGTTGCCCGTGTCAAAAATTCCCAGGGGGTTACCCATCCCAGATTACTCCCACCCGAGCACGCTTAACTATGGAGTTCTCCTCTCTTCCACTAACATTAAGCCCAAAATGCGTTGTTGAATTTTAGGCGGGGGCATTCCTTATGAACCCAGCATCTCTCCCATTGATAGAACATAACAGAACGTAACGATATGGGATTTGCCTAAGGTGTTACAAACCCCCCCCCCTTCGGACTCATCGTCCTCGATGAGGTTTGCCCCACTATCGTAAACAAAACAGAACGGGATTGGCTCGGCTACCATGTGTAACATCTAGCCTCCCGTACCAACAATATTGTCCGCTTTGCCCTCTAAGAGCTCACAGATTTGTTTTTGGTTGCCCGGGTGAAAACATCCCAAGAGGTAACCCATCCTAGATTACTCCCACCTGAGCACGCTTAACTGTGGAATTCTCCTCTCATCCACTAACATTAATCCCCAAAACGCGTTGTTGTATTTGAGGCGGGGCATTCCTTATGAACCCAACATCTCTCCCATGGACATGACAGAACAGAACGATATAGGATTTGCCTAATTTGTAGCATTCGGCCTCTCATACCAACAATATTGTCCGCTTTGCCCATTAAGAGCTCACAGATTTGTTTTTGGTTTCCCAGGTGAAAACTTCCCATGGGGTCACCCATCCCTGGATTACTCTCACATGAGCACGCTTAACTGTGGAGTTCTCTGCTCATCCACTACATTAAGCCCCAAAACGCGTTGTTGGTGTAAGAGGCAGGACCTTTACTTATGAACCAAGGATCTCTCCTGTCCATGGCCGATGGGGAATTTTCTAAGGTGTCAATATTCAGTAATTCAGTGCATCACAATTCACCCTCCTTAGAGACTCATCGTCCTCGATGAGGTTTGTCACACTAGCATTAACACCTTAATATCCTCTACACGTCACATTAACATTACCACATTAATAACATCACATGCATAATAAATATAACTCAACGTTTGCATGTAATTCCATACACCTATAAATACACACATAAACACATACCTCGTTACTGCACCCTCGTCAGGGTTACCCTCATCAAGGCATTAACACACCCCGAGCTCATCATTAAGCTGTTAAATAAATGTCACCATTGGTGACTTCCTGAAGGACCTCGTCCTCCACTATCCCGTTTGTCGTGTCATAACGATAACGATGCAAACACAGTACCCACCGTGCCACAAGGACAACGACACCATACATACAACACAAATATAAACATTTAATATCGTACTACACTTATATGATTTGTTAACCACACTTAAACGTCACACATAGCATTAGGACAATATTTATCCCACATGCAATCATAAGCATTTAGCTTAAAGCCCGACTCTCCCTGTCCAACCCTTAATCCATTATACATTATTAACTCGAACCTATAACTCACTTTTACCTAATAACACACCATTGACCTTATCACTCCTTAATAATCATTTTATATCAAAACCCATCGGGTTAGAACCTGAAACCCTTAACACGAGTTATTATGTTTACACCATTTAACCGTATGTACGATATCCCCAAAACAGTAAAAAATTTAAAAAGTGGGGGATTAGAAACTCACCGGTTATGCTAAGTCTGAGTCCTTGCTCCGCAACTCGTCATATTGATCAAAACCCGAACCTGTCAGGAGTACGATCAAAGGATCAGATTTCATCCCAAAACATACGTCGAATAACGTATAACAATAGTTAAACCCCAACACTTATCTCATGTGTTTGTCACTCAAACCATCGAACCTTAACTCCACGGTTAGAGGGATTGAATTGTTCATGACCCATTTAGAACTCGGATGCTCATACCGGTTTCCATGCATGCACGCAAGACTCGCCATGCAAACCGTAGTTCCATCCGAACCCATACCCAGGCACCACCGCTGTAACACCCCAAAATTTCAAAGAAAAAGGAAGGGCTAAACATTTGCCAAATTTCAATGTTGAGGGTTGGATATGCAAATAATCAAAGTCCAGGTACTTAAAATGAAAATTTTGAAAATCAAAGGGGTAGTGGACCGCTACCCAACACCTTAGCGATCCGCTATGTGCGGACTAAGAAAAGTTTCAGGAGTTGACACTTGTCCCTGTAACTCACCGATGGAAATCTGACGCATGGATGGGTGGCGGACCGTTAAGCCGAACCATAACGGTCCGCTACGTGTTCCCTAATCCGATTACACCGCCACAAAGGGTGGCAGACCGCTACCACCTAGTATAACGGTCTGCTACGGGTCCCACATTTACCCTATAAATAGATGGCCGATCTCAGACCATTTCACACACTAACACACCTTCCTAAACACACACACTCCTTGTCTTTGATCCTGAGACCCTGTTCGCGTACGAGAGTTCGGTTTCCAACATTTCACCCCCAAAATCTTCGTAGATAGCATTAAGGTAAGGTTCTGACTTCCCATTAAGCTTTGGTTATGAACCATTAAACTAAGATTATGTAACTAAGTAAGATTATGATTATCTAGGAGCTCTGCCCGAGGAAATTGTCACATTACTGATTAATAAGCAGAAATACTACCGAGGTGTGTTCTTAAACTGTGATACATGAACGCTTTCATGACCTTGTCTGACATGATTGATTTATGAAACATTTTGAGTATCTTGAAACGATTGTACCGATTGTTTATATATAACGTATTATAAGCACTTATTGTATTTCACTTGCCCATGGAACGGCATGTTGGACAGGACCCGTGGAACGGTCTTTGGTTATATATATATACTGATGATTGTTCATAGTTATCTATGAATTTGGGGTAGAACCCCATGAATGTGTTCAAGATACTTTGGCGGGTCATTTTAATAAACTATTTTAGTTTATGAATTCACCAGCTTTGTGTGCTAACCCATGTTTTATCAAATATTTTTTACCGCATCACAGGTACTCATTATACAAGGCATTCCAGGACTAGAATGAACTGATGAACGATCCAGATGATGGGCATGCCAGGAACTATATGTCCCGAATGATATGTTCGTTGTTTGGGACAAATGATAACTTTTGTTAATCATGATGTAAACAATGTTTTGATATTAATAGAAGTTATGATTTAGTCTTCCGATATGTGTTTTGATATGAATGTCACAGTAACTAGAAGGCAACCTTCTGACTAGTATGTAGTAATCTGCAAACATAATGTTCTGTCTAGGAAAGAACAGTGTATAAATCTCTCCTACACCCGTCGCTCTTACCTGGGAACATATTTGTTGGAGGTACTACTCTAGTTAGATAATTGTACTGTGTTACGGGTGTGAGAAGTTGGTATCAGATCCTCAGTTTAAGAGATTTAGATACTACAGGAATAGTATCTATACTTAAAAAAGGACTCTGAGATTAGTCTGGAATGCCCAGGATAAATTAAGTGTATACATTCAGTACAACCTATAACGGGAAATACCTAGAAATCAGATAATTAAAGGCATTTTGGCCAAGTGTTATTAATTTATGAATTTCTAGAATATGACCGGTTATACGAATTCTGGTATTATACATATGTGTAAGTACGAATGGGAGGACGTGGTAGAGGAAAATGTCGGGGTAGGATGCCCAATACTAGGTCTCGTACTCGCGATACGACAAACACAAACACTGATCCAAATGAGAACATAAATACGAATGCTGAACCACAACAACTTGTGGAGGAAGTCATTATGACCGAAACTAAGTTCCAGGGAGCGGTGGCATATGAGGTCACCCGTATGCTTCAAACAAGTTTACCTGGAATGCTTGATGATGCTCTTAGGAGGAGAGAGAATCATAACAGTCTGGGAAACCGAAACGAAGGAACTAGTGGTGTTGTTCCCCGAACAGAAGATATTATTCATACCACTTCACTAGGAAATAATATAGGTAGAACCCGAACCCATGAAACCGTTGGCATGACTAACCAGAGTACAGGAGTTCATGGCCATGGACGCAACTATAAGAATTTTGGTGACTGTCATCCCAAACCCTTTAATGGAAAGAAGGATGCTATTGCAGCCTAGCAGTGGATCACTTCCATGGAAGCTGTTATAAAGATGAGTGAGTGTAGAGCAGACCAAGCTTTAATGTTTATTGCACATTCTTTCGAAGAAGAACCTCTTGACTGATGGGAATCAGTGAAGTAGAAAAAGGGTGAAGCGGTGACGGATAGGATGACTTGGGAGGATCTCAAATCTTTAATGTTGAAAAGATAATGTCCACAAAATGTCATAGACAAGATTGATGCTGAATTTCTGTTGTTCGAAGCTGGAACCATGACTCATCAGAGAACATGACTAAGTTTAACGAGAAGGCCAAGTTAGTGCCACATCTATTTACCCCTGAGACAAGAAGGGTCAAATGCTATATTCAGGGTCTCCCTCCTAAGGTTCGTACCTTAGTAAAATCTATCTCACTTGAGACAATAGACTTGGCTATTGAAAAGAGTGCGGTGATGGTTGATGAGGTGGCTGCTCAAGAGCCACCAAATATTATTCACAAGAAGGGACCCGATGAAGTTATTTATAAATTCAAACCAGGGAATAATAAATTCCCAAGGAGAGGATGATTCAATTCCAACCATGATAGGGTTAATCAGGGAATGAAATGCCAAACTTGTTAGAAGTTTGGCCATTTTGCAACCCAATGCCCAAATGTTAAATGCTTTAACTGCGGAGAGATAGGGCATTATAAGACTTCTTGTCCTAAACCACTTAAAACCAGAAGTGGTCAAAATAAAAGAACAGGACGAGTGTTCGTCCTAGGAAGTGGGAGTGAAACGAAAGCTAAAGAAGTGGGAGTGAAACGAAAGCTAAAGAAGTGGCAGGTACTTTCTTAATTAATAATATTTACCCCAAGATTTTATTTGATACAAAGGCGAATAGAAGTTTCATTTCATGTGCATTCACCCCATATTTAGGCGTAAGACCGATTCCACTTATTCATGCGTATGTCGTTGAAACGGCTAATGGTGAACAAATTAGGATAACCGAATCATACCCTGATTGTGTCATCAGTTTTGGTGACAATAAGGCGTTAGTTACACTAATGCCAATGAACTTAAACGAATATGAGGTTATCCTAGGGATGGATTGGTTGACCAATACCAGGCCCAGATTGATTGTAACCAAAGAACATTCAAGATTAAGAAACCAGATGAAACTAGTTTGATAGTCTAAGGAGATAGTAAGTGTAATAAGATTGAAATTATTTCAATAGAAAAGGCTAAGAAAGAATTGATTAAGGGAGACGGTATATTCTTATTCCATGCTTTATACGTTAAACCTGAAAGATAGATTACGGATATTCCCGTAGTCTGTGATCACCTGGATGTCTTCCTGGAAAAATTACCCGGTCTTCCACCTGATCGTCAAATCGAATTTCGAATCGAATTCATTCCTGGAGCTAAGCCTATTGCAAAGTCCCTTATCGTCTAGCTCCTTCCGAATTGAAAGAACTTACGAAACAAATTCAAGAAATCTTAGACAAAGAATTCATTCGCCCGAGTACTTCCCCGTGGGGAACATCAGTACTATTTGTAAGGAAGAAAAATGGAAGCATGAGGATGTGTATTGACTATCGGGAATTAAACAAGCGGACTATAAAGAAAATATATACATTGCCTAGGATAGATGATTTATTCGATCAGCTACAAGGGGCCAAGTACTTTACAAAGATCGATCTGACGATCAGGTGGAAGACCTATTCGATCAGCCACAAGGGGCCAAGTACTTTTCAAAGGTCATTTTAGTAAACTATTTTAGTTTATAAATTCACCAGCTTTGTGCTGACCCATGTTTTATCAAATGTTTTTGACCGCATCACAGGTAGTCATTAGACAGGGCATTCCAGCACTAGAATGAAATGATGAAAGATCCAGATGACGGGAACTATAAGTCCCGAATGATATGTTCCTTGTTTGGGACAAATGATATAATTTTTGTTAATCATGATGTAAACAATGTTTTGATTTTAATAGAAGTTATGATTTAGTCTTCCGCTGTGTGTTTTTGATATCAATGTCACAGTAACTAGAAGGCGGCCTTCTGACTAGTATGTAGCTATCTGACAAATAGAATGTTCTGTCTAGGAAAGAGCGGTGTATAAATCCCTCCTAAACCCGTCGCTCTTACCTGGGAACATATCTGTTGTAGGTACTACTCTAGTTAGATAATTTTCCTATGTTACGGGTGTGACAACCGCATACCACCATGTGCCACCCACACCTTCACCACCGTGACCGATTATCCCGGCCGTCCTCATCTCCTTTGTTGTGCGTTTCTAGCCCGTCCATCGAGCCCCGTCATCTCCACATTGCCATCCTCGTCCTCTAGCCGTGTCCAAACCCTAGCGAATCAACACCACACACCACCGCTATTCACCGTCGTGAATGCCACCACCTCACTCCTCACGTCCGCCCTTAGCCGACTAATACTCCACTGCCTCGAAATCACGGAAACCACCAGTCGCTACCGACTTCACATCACACCGCCACAGCCTCATCCAAGCTATCATCGCGCTCCACAGTTGTCAGAACCACCGTAGTGCACCGCCACCACAGCCAACGTCGCATGTCCCCTCTCTCTCTTTCTCGTTTATCGTTCACCAACCTAACCTGTCTTCACGGCCTTGCTATGCCATCACCGAGCCATCATCGCCATCGCTGCTTCATGCTACCACCATAACCGTCGAGCCTTCGTCGACCACAATCACCACCGTCACAGTCATTCACCTCCACATTCAAGAATTATAAACCCCAGTTGAACCATGCACATAAAAATTACTCGAGTTTAAAATAAACGTAGTGGGGATTACCTTATCGATGTCTGTAGGTCCTGATGATTGTATCCCTGTGCTAGAATGATTCTAAATAGGAATCAATCAACAAACTAGATGTAGAGAAGCTAATTGTTGATAATCAATACAGAAATAAGATGAAGAGCAACACACATATGAACATAGAAGATACGATTGTATTAGATCCACACTGATAACGATTACAAGTAAGATCCTGGATACTAAGAACACCACCACACTAAGAATTGGCTCTCTAATTGACTATAGTAACGGGGTATAGCACAAGAGCTACCGAATTAGGTTTTTGGGGTTGCTATTTATAGACACAGAGTAAGAGTTGACATGCGGAAAATCGATTGTTAAGACAATCGGCCTATCGATTCTTCAGGAGTCGCTAGTGACTCTTGCCCCTAAAACCCTTGTTACAAAAGTTACAAACTAGCCCCTATAGTTAATCAGGAATACAACGATTTCACCGGTTCCAACAATGTCGAAAGTTCACACGACCGGACACCACCGCCGAGAGCCAGCCTTCGCCGGAGCCTCCCCTTTTGCGTCTGCTTCTCTGCCGTCGCACCACCTAGGCCAAATATGGCTTAGTGTTTCTTGTTTAGTGAATTTAAACCTCATAAGGTTTACACTTCCAGTCCTCGGGTTTCCTTTTCACGTATTTTGGTCTCGAACCTTCTTTTAAACATCTAAATGTGTCATTCACGGTAGTTAAAACACCTCGTATGAAAAGCCTTTACTATCACTCTTAAATAAAAAGGGTTCGGGTCGCTCGAGGACCCACACCATTGACATATGATTTTTCAATCGCCAAACAGTTGCTTTACTCAAATGCCCCCACCGGAGCTCCCTTTAAATCAGTCGTAAGTTTGCCAGCATGGGGCTTTCCTTCTCAGTGATTTATGGGAAATTTTGCACTTGTATTCCCTTTATCACGTTCTCTTTGGTGTTGCACTATCCTTACTATGCGATCACATATCTCATCTCATTCAATGAGCACGAACGTTAAGTCCACCCCATCATAAATCTCATATTTCCATTGCCTCGTTCCGAGAAAGCATTACCCACCACCCCCGTTGTAACTTACATTGATAAAACTCTTCGTTTGGACATATTCCATGGCATCCCAATTGTCACTTCGTCCGCTTCATGGCGAAGTCCCTAGCATCATCATCTCGACCACATTGTCACACCCTCAAATTCCATTAACGGAGTTTTACCGTTTGGTGCGTGACAAACCAGGATCACAGACATTAGTTATATGAAACGACACTATATGGAACATAAATGAAATATCGTAGAAGTTTAGAGTAAATGCTGAAGCGTTTAAATAAGAAAGTAAATGCTCAAAACAAATGCGCCAAAGTCTAAAAATATCGGAAACATAATAATTGTTCAACAGATTGACATTTATTGAATATATCAAGTTGTGCATGCCATAACGTGCACCTGTGTAACATCCTGAGAAAACATGTAAGAAAAACGTGTCAATACTAGGTTGGTGAGTTCACAGGTTTCAATATGGTAAGGAAAGCGTTTACCAGATTATGTACATTCAATATGTGTATCTATAGGTAGCTAACCTATGCTCATGTCTTACTAAAGCGCTCACACCCGAAGCTGACTGTTTGTATGCCTCTTGCCAGGTCTATCAACCCTGAAAAATGTGAGTAGGCTAACATTTCACCCGTTCTACCTCCAATCGAGTTAGCGCGACTAACGCGGGTGGGCCTTGTCAAACCCAGTAGTACTACTAAACATTAGCTCGCTAAGATCTATATTAAAGGTTCGAAATGTGTGAGGACTTTCAGTGACAGTGTGTTATGCTTAGCCGATAACATATGAATTATAGTAATCTACAATAGTTTATGTCTCCCCAAATTTAAAACAGTAGAAGGGGCCGTGAAACTCACCTGAGTTGCGTAGGTAGATTCACACAAGAATGGGATTGAAACCACAAGTGTTAGCCAGAAATGGCTTACGTATGCCCTATAATTATACACATAACAATTAGGGATACAATGGGATTTGTGACGACAACACGGAAAATTGAACTTCCTAAAATGCTCTAATGATCAAAGAGTAGACAAACATGTTCACGGGAATAAAAGATTTATTAATATAATACTTAAGGTAAATACGCTTCGCGTTGAATTATTCTAATTATAATTATAGTATATATTATTTATTCGGAGTCATGGGTTGGAATAATAATGTAGATATACTATGTTAAAAGTAAAAAGAAAAATATTAAAACGGTTTATTAAATCAAATTCGAGCCTACGGGTGGTGACTGAGTTCAAAACATATTAATATAATATAATAATTATCGCTTTGAAAATATAGCATAATAATCAAACATTTTGACAAAAGATTTACTCACACACGACCATGCCTAAGGCAAGGCATGACCGTGTTAGGGTTAGGGGCGCGACCGAGCTAGACAATCAAATGACACAATTGTCTAATCACTAGGAACAACTGTGTTAGTGTCTGGCACGACCGTGTCTAGGGATCTGAGGCACAACTAGGTCTAGCTAGGGGGCACGACCGGGTCCGAGTATGAGGCACGACCGTGCCAAGGGCTTGGCAGGATCGTGTCTCCTCGATACATAGTCACAGTGTTTCCTTTTTCATTACAGACCACACTATCATGTCCCAAATTGTCACACCCCCAAATTCCACTAACGGAGTTTTACTGTTTGGAAGGTGACACACCAGGATCTCAGTCATTAGTTATATCAAACGACACTATATGGGACATGAAATATCATAACATGAAAGTTCAGAATTAATGCGGAAGCGTAAAAGATAAAATGAAGTTAAAAATAATTACAAATAACGAGCGTCAAATAATGTAATTAAATCAACTGTTTAAAATATTTGAAATGAATGACATGACATTAGGACTCCATGCATGTCCTAAGTGCGCAACCTGTGCCAAAGCGACCTAAGAAACATGAGAAAAAGTGTCAACACGAGGTTGGTGAGTTCACAGGTTTCAAGTTTGCAATAAGAGAGTGTTTGCCAGATTATGTACATTCAATATGCATATCTATAGGTAGCTAGCCTATGTTCATGTCTTACAAAAGCGCTCGCAACCGAAGCTGACTGTTTGTTTATTTGCCTCCTGCCAGATCTATCAACTCTGGCGATGTGAGTAGGCTAACATTTCACCCGTTCGATCTCCAATCGAGTTAGCGCGACTAACGCGGGTGGGGCTTGTCAAACCCAGTAGTACTACTAAACATTACCTCGCTAAGATCCATATTAACGGTTCGATGTATGATGAGGACATTCTGTTATAGTGTGTCACGCTTAGCCTCAACAGTAATAACATATGAATTACAATAATCTAAAATAGTTGTGTCATGTTTTCTCCCTCAACGGGAAAAACATGTAATATAATGTTTGTCTGCGTCCATGTTTCTCCCCCACGGGGAAAACAAGTAAAAGTATGATAGTTGGTGTTCATGTTTGTTTCTCCTCAACTGGAAGATGAGTAAAATATGTTTGTGTGTAAGCATGTTTCTCCCCCCAATAGTAAAACAAGTAAAAAGTGGCCGTGAAACTTACCTGCGTTGCGTAGTAGGTAGTATCACACAAGTATGATATATTGCACCTCAAGTGTTATCCTGTACTGCTTACGTATGCCCTAGAATTATAAACAAATAAGTTAGGGATACACTGGGGTTTTGTGACGACGATACGGAAGATTTGAATGTCCTAGAACATACTTATGATCAACGAGTAGACGAATGCGTCCACGGCAATTAGGATTTCTTAATATAATAATTAAGATAAATGTGTTACGTGTCGAACGTTAATAACGAATAATATTAATTAATAATTAAATACATCCGTGCGTTTGTACCATTAAAATAATGAGTAGGAAAATAATATAATAATATATTATTTTTGAACTCGTAGAAAATATGCGATAATCATTTACGTGACAAAAATAATAAATATATATTTTTATTCAAGAATATTAATCGTGAGTAAATAATATAAATAATTACATTATTTATAAGTTTGAAACGTTACACGAGATTTATAAATGAGGCGAAATAATATGTAAATATATTATTTTTAATTGGAGTTGCGGGTTGAAATAATATAAATATATTATTTTTAAAAGTGGGAAATAATATTAAATACGGGTTATAAAACTAGACGGGGTCTACGGGTGGTATCTCGGGCTAAAACCCATCTATATACTAATATTATAGTATTAGAAATGATTTTTATTAAATAAATATAAGGGAAAAAGTCCTAAAAAAAAGATTGCAGTTGATGGGGTTCGAACCCAGGCCTCACCCACACCAACACAACGATCTAACCGCTAGACCCGCTAGGGTAATCGCATACATAAGTCGGATCAAATCTGTTTTAATCCTCACCCCCTGTGTTTTTCCCTTTGACAAGAAACGAGACCAAATTCAGTCCAATTACCATGGAATTGGGTATCGATATGCCAAAAGATTAAAGGGTTTATGCTCATCAGTGTTATACGAATGTGTGTGTAGATTTAATTGCAAGAACATTTGGTTTAGGCTTGCTAAATCTTGATTTGAAAAACGGAACCCTAGAATTTGAACTCAAAAATCGATTTGCTTAATTCCGATAACGAAAGGGTTTGAATTCATGGGGCTATTGATGATTGAGGGTTTTCGAATCTACCCACACGGTTTAATTGGATTTAAACTGAGTTTAGGGTTGAGTTCGACTAAACTGGATTCGCGAAGAACCCTAGATTCCAGTTTCGTTTAATTCGATGATATAAGATTTCAAAAGGTTTGGGCTTTCAAAGAGTTGGGGATGGCGAGTCGGATCATGTAATTTAATTGATATTAAGTTGAGTCAAGAGTGGATTTCGATTAAACCCAAATGCACATGAGCCCTATAATCAACGCATGATTAATCGATTAGTGTAAGCCCTTATTTGATTAGGGCTTTCATAATAGAGATGAAAACGAGTCTATATGTGAGTTTAGCTACCTGATTCGATGTCGGATGGATGGAGGTCGACTAAAATGGCTCCGACATGCGTGAGTTTTGTCCCTGGTGATCAAGACTGCCTTTCCGGTGGAATTGATGTATGAAACAGGTTCTGTGATGCTCGATTACAGTGTGTGGGGTGTTTGATTTCCGGAATAATGATTGAATTAATCGAATTCGACGAGTACATGGTGAGGAGTCGACGGTTATGTCTTAAAAATTATAAATTGGTTTAATTTGAATCAATGTCGATGATTAAAGCCTTTATGATGGCTGTTAATAGCCTGATCGTGTAAAACGGTTACGAATCCAGGCATAACATCGATTATGAATTCGAATGGAGTTCAAAGGGCTATGGGTTTGACTCCCAGAAGTCAACAGCAACCCAAAACATGCGATTTTAACTTTTCAGAGTCAACAAAAATTGGGTTTTGACTTTCAGGAGTGAACAGATTTTGTTTTGTATATTTACATGACTAGTCCTTGTAGTTTAAGATTAAATATTGACAGAATTGATCCTTGGGGTTTGTAACTAAGTTAACGGGGTTAGTACTTAACAGGATTTGTTAACGGAGTAAGTCTAAAATGGCCGGATGTCACATCATCCTGTAGTTGAAAGAATTTTCGTCCCGAAAATTAAAATAATAAGATAAAGTAAAAAAAAAAATTCTGAGATGTCACATCATCCCCTAGTTGAAAGAATTTTCGTCCCGAAAATTAGGATAGTACCTTAAAAGTTTGAGGTGGATTGCTTGAACAGATGAGGATACTTGTGCATCATCTGATCCTCGCGCTCCCAAGTGAATTCCGGTCTGCGTTTTGAGTTCCAACGAATTATGACAATAGGGGTTTTACTGTGCTTTAACGTTTTGACTTCCGTATCCATAATTTCCACGGGTTCTTCGATGAAACGTAACTGTTCATCAATATGTAGTTCCTCAAGAGGAACCGCGAGTGACTCATCTGCTAGACATTTCTTCACGTTTGAGACGTGAAAGACGTTGTGTACTCCACTAAGTCCTTCGGGTAGGTCCAGTTGATACACAACTTGCCCGATTCTCTTCACTATCTTGAATGGTCCAACATAACGAGGATTCAGTTTGCCTCGTTTCCCAAAACGAATGACCCCCTTCCAAGGTGAGACTTTTAACAAGATCATATCCCCTACTTAAAATTCTAACGGTTTACGACGCTTATCAGCATAGCTCTTTTGACAATCACGAGCTGCTGCCATACGGTTTCTAATTTGAACGATCTTTTCGGAAGTTTCAAATATAAGTTCAGGACCTGTGAGTTGGCTATCTCCAACCTCGGTCCAACAAATGGGAGAACAGCATTTCCGTCCATAAAGTTCTTCAAATGGAGCTACCTTGATGCTAGTATGATAACTGTTGTTGTAGGAGAACTCCACCAACGGTAGGTGAGACTCCCAAGTGTTACCGAAATTAATCACACAAGCTCGTAGCATGTCCTCTAGAGTTTGGATTGTACGTTCCGTTTAGCCATCAGTTTGAGGAAGGTATGCTGTACTCATATCTAGACGCGTGCCTAAGGCCTTATGTAACGACTGCCAGAAAAGAGAAGTGAATCGTGCATCACGATCTGAAAAATAATAGAGATTGGCACCCCGTGTTGAGGGACTATTTCTTTCAGGTAAGTACGAGTAAGTTTATCCATTTTGTCGGTCTCTTTGATTGCTAAGAAGTGAGCGGACTTTGTTAATCGATCAACGATTACCCATATGGTATCACATCCGGTAGGAGTTCATGGTAATTTGGTGTGAAGTCCATGGATATTTGTTCCCATTTCCATATAGGAATTTTTGGTTGTTGTAGGAGACCAGATGGTTTTTGATATTCAACTTTGACCTTCGCGCAAGTCAGACACTTACTAACATAGGTGGCTATATCGGCTTTCATCTTCGGCCACCAATATAGTATCTTTAGATCATGATACATTTTGTCGGAACCTGGATGAATAGAGTAACGAGATTTGTGAGACTCATCCATAACTAGTTCCCTTAGGTTTCCGAATACTGGAACCCATATTCGCTCGGCAAAGTAGCGAATACCGTCAGATTTGACTTCCAGTTGTGCTTCCAGACCGCGCATACTTTCTAACGGTAGATTTTCTTCTTTTAGGGCTTCGAGTTGAGCACTACGGATTTTGTCTGGTAATCCGGGGTGAATAGTGAGCTGTAATGCTCGAACTCGTTTGGGTTTCGTTTCCTTTCGACTCAGGGCATTAGCTACAACGTTAGCTTTGCCCGGGTGGTATCGGATCGCACAGTCATAATCGTTTAAGAGTTCGACCCAACGATGCTGTCGCATGTTCAACTCTTTCTATTCGAAAACGTGCTGAAGACTCTTGTGATCGGTGTAGATGGTGCATTTGGTACCGTACAAGTAATGTCTCCATATCTTAAGTGCGAAAACTACGGCTCCCAACTCTAAGTCATGAGTGGTGTAGTTTCTCTCGTGGACCTTTAGTTGACGTAAAGAGTATGCGATCACCTTTTCGTGTTGCATTAAGACACATCCCAGTCCCTGAATAGATGCATCACAATACACTACAAAATCATCGGTTCCTTCCGGAAGAGCTAGAATAGGTGCACTGCAGAGTTTCCGTTTAAGATGTTGGAATGCTGACTCTTGGTTATCGCCCCAATTATAGGCTTTACCCTTTTGGGTTAAAGCAATGAGAGGTTGAGCAATTTTTGAAAATCCTTCGATGAATCGACGGTAATATCCAGTCAATCCCAGAAATTGTCACACCTCAGTTGGAGTAGTCGGTGCTGCCCAATTCTTGATGGCTTCTATCTTTGATGGGTCGACATGTATTCCTTTCTCGTTAACCACATGTCCTAAGAATTGAACTTCCCGGATCAAAATTCACACTTGGAAAACTTAGCATACAGTTGTTCCCTTTTAAGTAATTCCAGGATTAAACATGGATGTTCCTCATGTTCTTCCTTATTCTTGGAATAAATGAGAACGTCGTCGATGAAAACGATGACAAATTGATCAAGGTAAGGCTTACACACACTGTTCATGAGGTCCATGAATATCGCAGGTGCGTTGGTTAACCCGAAAGGCATGACCATAAATTCGTAGTGGCCGTACCTTGTCCAGAATGCAGTCTTTGAGATGTCCCCCTCTCGGACTCTCAATTGATGGTAGCCGGACCTAAGATCTATCTTGGAATAGAAACTGGATCCTTGGAGTTGATCAAAGAGATCATCTATGCGAGTTAGAGGATAATGATTCTTGATAGTTACTTTGTTCAGCTCACGGTAATCGATGCACATACGGAAAATTCCATCTTTCTTCCTGACGAATAAGATCGGAGCTCCCCATGGCGATGAGCTAAGTCTGATAAATCTCTTATCTAACAACTCTGGCAGTTGTGTAGATAACTATTGTAATTCACTAGGTACAAATATGTACGGTGCCCGAGCAATCAGCGCTGCTCCGGGTGTTAGGTCGATTTGGAATTCTATTCGACGTGAGGTGAAAGACCTGACAGATATTCAGGAATTACTTCCAGGAAGTTACGAATGATCGGAATGTCATCAATCTTCTTTTCTTTGGATGGTTGCCTGGTGACAAGAGCCAGAATAGCAGTATGCCCTTTACGTAAGCACTTATGTGCTTTCATGAAGGATACGATGCCTACGACAGCACCAATCCTTTCGCCTTGGACAGAAGGGTTCCTCCACTCGGGAGAGGAATGCAAACGATTTTGTCACGATAATGATTTCGACTAGTTCTCAGATAACCAATCCATACCGACAATCATGTCAAAACTGCCAAGTGTGACTGACATGGGGTCAATGTCAAGTTTATGACCAGCTAATCCGATTTTACATCCTATAAGAACGTGAGTCGCTTCGATTATCTGACCGTCTGCTATCTCTATGGCATACCTAAATTCTGATAGAGTTGGAGTACGACCACACCATCATGAAGTTTGTGAAGTCATGCTGAGACTTCTAGTGAGACGTGCGCTTATAAGGTAAGCATCGGTCAAAGCAAAGGCTAAGAGAAAAGGTTCACATGCAAGGAAGAAAATTTCCATGAAGTATAGATTCTAGTAGTATAAGGGATAGGATATCCATTTAAGTAATCACGTTTAACTGATGGTCTGTTAGATTAAATACCCATTTTCCAATGTCATTGGGATAACTGGATATGCTGGGGTATGAATCAAATTACACCAAGGATTAGTCACCAGATGAGGTAACAAGGTCAAATGGAATCTATTGTTGGATTGTAAGGAATAACGTGTTAGTTTTGGAAGGACTTCCCAAATTCCGCTTACATAGTTGGAGTCGGTGGATTTACCATGAGGTTCTACTAGAGTTTCAATCGAGATGGTTTCATTGATCAAGTCTGGATGAGAGTCTTAAGTTCACTAAGGCTCTTACACGAGTGAAATCAAATGATGGGTCCTATGGATGATAGTTCAGTGTGTTCGTAAATACCTTCAACATGATTGTCGCGTCTATCAACCGTTAAACAGGTTTTAACGATACCAACTAGTCGTTGAGTGGGTCACGAGAATTTCTACTGTCAATGAAAATATAAGTATGTAGATCATAGAGTAGGACCATTTATCCACACACTAGGTTTCACCAGGACTTACATGCACCTCAAATTATTATTACGTGTGCACCCGTAATGATAATTTGCTTTGCATGTTCACCCTAATTCTCCCTATCATGTGTCATAATTTCCTTTAGTTTGTATTTCCGAATACAGAGTATTGTTACAGATGATAAGTTATCGGAAAGCTTAGTCATTAATCATATGTTGATCAACTAGGACTCATATCAGGATGAGTAGTCAGAAATCGTTTGATCCGAGTATTCACTCGAGTAAAACACAATAAAGGAGTCCAATCCAGCGGATTGTAAATGGGAACATGTAACAAACATGTATAGGAAATGCGACTTCGAGAAATGAAATTAATTCATGAACATAAGTTACAGAAAGCAGCAAGGTAGCCGTTCTTTCAACCTAGTCAAGATAGGGTTTGAGCATGCATTGAGCAATGCGTTCTCAGATTTTTGATCAATCTATTCTCAACAGGATATCGAACAAAGACGCGAGCCCATGGCTCGGGAAAGTGATGACATCTACATGGCAATGGATTCTGAAATAATGCGTGCAACGGTCTGCCTTCATTCGGCGTATTGTTGCTGGCCGGTACAGTAGGGACTCGCCTCCGACGATCCCAATTCCCAAAGAGATATGCGTTAGTGCTGAGTGTCGTCCATAACATGGACCTGAGAAAGCCCACCATAACCAACAGGTGATGGTGATGTAACTGACTCCTCCGAAGGCTCCGTCTCGCTGCCCTCGGACGGGAGTGGATGATGTTCTGGTGTTTCCCCGAGTGTTGCCACTAGGAATGATGGTGCAATGCGAATGATGTGTCCCTTGCTAACTGAGGGTGATACGGATGGTATTAACATGCCTGCACTGCAATGTATGTATAGGTGCTATATGTATCAGGTATAAGTGTCTGTGCCGTGTAACTAATGTGTGAGGTTATAGTCTAGTATACGATCCTAGTTCTCTATAACCAATGGCTCTGATACCAATCTGTCACACCCCCAAATTCCACTAACGGAGTTTTACCGTTTGGAAGGTGACACACCAGGATCTCAGTCTTTAGTTACATCAAACGACACTATATGGGAATTGAAATGTCATAACATGAAAGTTTAGTATTAATGCGAAAGCATAAACTTTAAAATTAAGTTAAAAATAATTACACATAACAAGCGTCAAATAATATAATTAAATCAACTGTTTAAAATATTTGAAATGAATGACATGACAGTAGGACTCCATGCATGTCCTAAGTGCGCAACCTGTGCCAAAGCGACCTGAGAAACATGTAAGAAAAAGTGTCAACACGAGGTTGGTGAGTTCACAGGTTTCAAGTTTGCAATAAGAGAGTGTTTGCCAGATTATGTACATTCAATATGCATATCTATAGGTAGCTAGCCAATGTTCATGTCTTACTAAAGCGCTCGCAACCGAAGCTGACTGTTTGTTTATTTGCCTCCTGCCAGGTCTATCAACTATGGCGATGTGAGTAGGCTAACATTTCACCCGTTCGATCTCCAATCGAGTTAGCGCGACTAACGCGGGTGGGGCTTGTCAAACCCAGTAGTACTACTAAACATTACCTCGCTAAGATCCATATTAACTGTTCGATGTATGATGAGGACTTTCTGTGATAGTGTGTCACGCTTAGACTCAACAGTAATAACATATGAATTACAATAATCTAAAACAGTTGTGTCATGTTTTCTCCCCCAACGGGAAAAACATGTAATATAATGTTTGTCTGCGTACATGTTTCTCCCCCACGGGGAAAACAAGTAAAAGTATGATAGTTGGTGTTCATGTTTGTTTCTCCTCAACAGGAAGACAAGTAAAATATGTTTGTGTGTAAGCATGTTTCTCCCCCAATAGTAAAACAAGTAAAAAGGGGCCGTGAAACTTACCTGCGTTGCGTAGTAGGTAGTATCACACAATTATGATATATTGCACCTCAAGTGTTAGCCTGTACGGCTTACGTATGTCCTAGAATTATAAACACATAAGTTAGGGATACACTGGGGTTTTGTGACGACGACACGGAAGATTTGAATGTCTTAGAACATACTTATGATCAACGAGTAGACGAACGCGTCCACGGTAATTAGGATTTCTTAATATAATAATTAAGATAAATGTGTTACGTGTCGAACGTTAATAACGAATAATATTAATTAATAATTAAATACATCCGTGCGTTTGTACCATTAAAATAGTGGCTAGGAAAATAATATAATAATATATTATTTTTGAACTCGTAGAAAATATGCGATAATCATTTACGTGACAAAAATAATAAATATATTATTATTATTCAAGGATATTAATCATGAGTAAATAATATAAATAATTACATTATTTTTAAGTTTGAAACATTACACGAGATTTATAAATGAGGCGAAATAATATGTAAATATATTATTTTTAATTGGAGTTACGGGTTGAAATAATATAAATATATTATTTTTAAAAGTGGGAAATAATATTAAATACGGGTTATAAAACTAGACGGGGTCTACGGGTGGTATCTCGGGCTAAAACCCATCTATATACTAATATAATAGTATTAGAAATGAGTTTTAATCCTAGACCCGCTAGGGTAATCGCATACATAAGTCGGATCAAATCTGTTTTAATCCTCACCCCCTGTGTTCTTCCTTTTGACAAGAAACGAGACAAATTCAGTCCAATTACCATGGAATTCGGTATCGATATGCCAAAAGATTAAAGGGGTTATGCTCATCAGTGTTATACGAATGTGTGTGTAGATTTAATTGCAAAAATATTTGGTTTAGGCTTGCTAAATCTTGATTTGAAAAACGGAACCCTAGAATTTGAACTCAAAAATCGATTTGCTTAATTCCGATAACGAAAGGGTTTGAATTCATGGGGCTATTGATGATTGAGGGTTTTCGAATCTACTCACACGGTTTAATTGGATTTAAACTGAGTTTAGGGTTGAGTTCGACTAAGCTGGATTCGCGAAGAACCCTAGATTCCGGTTTCGTTTAATTCGATGTTATAAGATTTCAAAAGGTTAGGGCTTTCAAAGAGTTGGGGATGGCGAGTCGGATCATGTAATTTAATTGATATTACGTTGAGTCAAGAGTGGATTTCGATTAAACCCAAATGCATATGAGCCCTAGAATCAAAGCATGATAAATCGATTAGTGTAAGCCCTAAATTGATTAGGGCTTTCATAATAGAGATGAAAACGAGTCTATAGGTGAGTTTAGCTACCTGATTCGATGTCGGATGGATGGAGGTCGACTAAAATGGCTCCGACATGCGTGAGTTTTGTCTACGGTGATCACGACTGCCTTTCCGGTGGAATTGATGTATGAAACAGGTTCTGTGATGCTCGATTACAGTGTGTGGGGTGTTTGATTTCCGGAATAATGATTGAATTAATCAAATTCGATGAGTACATGGTGAGGAGTCGACGGTTATGTCTTAAAAATTATAAATTGGTTTAATTTGAGTCAATGTCGATGATTAAAGCCTTTATGATGGCCGTTAATAGTCTGATCGTGTAAAACGGTTACGAATCCAGGCATAACATCGATTATGAATTCGAATTGAGCTCAAAGGGCTATGGGTTTGACTCCCAGAAGTCAACAGCAACCCAAAACATGTGATTTTGACTTTTCAGAGTCAACAAAAATTGGGTTTTGACTTTCAAGAGTCAACAGATTTTGTTTTGTATATTTACATGACTAGTCCTTGTAGTTTAAGATTAAATATTGAAAGAATTGATCCTTGGGGTTTGTAACTGAGTTAACGGGGTTAGTACTTAACTGGATTTGTTAACGGAGTTAGTCTAAAAAGGCCGGATGTCATACAAATCCTTCTGATTTCGATCGCGATTGATCAAAAGGGTATGGGGGTTCTGTTTAAAAGTATCATGCAAATCAGAGGGTGGTTTTAATTGCAAAAACACTGAGTTTTAGATCGATTAATTCCTGATTGAAAATTCAAACCCTAGATCAAGAACACGAGATCAATTTGCTTATATTGGATAAGATTACCTGATAAAATCATAGGGCTTTCAATAAATAGAGGATTGCGATTCTAATGAAGTAATTTAATTAGATTGAGATCGGGATTATAGTATAGGTTGATTAAACCTCAAAAATGTATGAACCCTAAGACGGTTGATTGATAGAGAACGACTAAGACAGTTTACGGCTTCGAGTGGCTTGACTTCCGGCGACTCCGGCTACTTCTCCGGCCAAATTGAAATGTGCAACAGCTTCACAGAGGATCGTACAAGATGTGTGTGCAGATTGTTTGCGTAATGATGCTCCAAATTGATCGAATTTGCTAGATAAGATAGATGAGTCAATGATTATGGAGTTAAAGACAATGATGGAGCTTAATTCAATCATTACGAGTGTTAAAGTGCAGAATAATGGCTTAATGATGATCGACATTTGGAGATTATACGTTAGAAACTTGTATTCGAATAGAATTCCGATTAAAGACTGCGTTTACGTTTCAATTGGGACGGAGGCGTGACCGAGCCTGCAAGAGGCGCGACTGTGCGAAAGCATGGCGCGACCGTGCCTACTAGGGTTTCTGGTTATTTACAAAACCAGTCCTTGTTGTTTTGTATTTGGAGTATTGACAGGACAAGTCCTTATAGTTTGTGCGATAACAGAGTTTATGTTAACGGGGTTAACCAAGATTTGTCACATCATCCCTTAGTTGAAAGAATTTTCGTCCCGAAAATTAAAAAAATAAAATAAAATTTTTTTTCCGGATGTCACATCATCCCTTAGGTGAAAGAATTTTAGTCCCGAAAATTAGAATAGTACCTTAAGATTTTGACATGGAGTGCTTGAATAGATGAGTATACTTGCGCATCATCTGATTCTCACGCTCCCACTTGAATTTCAGTCCGCGTTTCGAGTCCCAGAGAACTCTGACAATAGGGATTTTACTAAGTTTGAGCGTTTTGACTTCCCTATCCATGATTTCTACTGGCTCCTCGATGAAACGTAACTGTTCATTTATGTGTAGTTCCTCAAGAGGAATCGCGAGTGACTCGTCTGCTAGACATTGTGTACACCACTAAGTCCTTCGGGTATGTCCAGTTGATACGCTACTGGGCCAATTCTCTTCACTATCTTGAACGGTCCAACATAACGAGGGTTTAGTTTGCCTCGTTTCCCAAAATGAATTACACCTTTCCAAGGCTAGACCTTTAACAAGACCATGTCTCTTGAACTATAATGGTTTACGATGCTTATCGGCATAGCTCTTTTGACGATCACGAGCTGCTGCCATACGGTTTCTAATTTGAACTATCTTTTCTGATGTTTCTAAAACGAGTTCAGGACCCGTAAGTTGGCTATCCCCAACTCCCGCCCAACAAATAGGAGAGCGGCATTTCCGTCCATATAATGCCTCGAATGGGGTTGCTTTGATGCTAGTGTGATAACCGTTATTGTAGGAGAACTCCACCAGAGGCAGGTGGGACTCCCAAGTTTTACCGAAATCAATCACACAAGGTCGTAGCATGTCTTCAAGAGTTTGAATAGTGCCCTTAGTTTGGCCATCTTTTTGAGGATGTTATGCCGTACTCATATCTAGACGCGTTCCTAAAGCTTTATGTAAAGATTGCAAGAAACGTGAGGCGAATCGTGCGTCACGATCCGAAATGATAGAAATTGGAACTCCGTGCCGAGAGCCTACTTCCTTAAAGTAAATTCGAGGAAGCTTCTCCATTTTTTCAGTCTATTTGATTGCTAAGAAATGAGCGGATTTCGTCAAACGATCGACGTTTACCCAGATGGTGTCACATCCGCTAGGAATTCAGTGTAATTTGGTGATAAAATCCATAGATATTTGCTCCCATTTCCACATAGGAATCTATGGTTGCTGAAGTAGACCAGAAGGCTTTTGGTATTCCACTTGACCTTTGGGCAAGTCAGGCACTTGCTCACGTAGGTGGCTATATCGGCCTTCATCTTTGGCTACCAATATAACTCCTTTAGGTCACGGTACATCTTGTCGGAACCCAGATGAATCGTACATGGAGATTTATGAGCTTCATCCATAACCAGTTCCCTTAAGTTTCCGTACACTGGAACCCATATTCGTTCTGCGAAGTGGCGAATGCCGTCTGATTAAACCTCAAGTTGTTCTTGTATCCCGCGTGTGACTTCCAACGGTATGTTTTCTTCTTTCAGGGCTTCGAGTTGAGCACTACGGATTTTATCAGGTAATCCAGTGTGGATAATAAGCTGTAATTCTCGAACTCGTTTGGACTTGGTTTCCTTTCGACTTAGGGAATCAGCTACCACATTAGCCTTGCCCGGATGATATCCGATCGCACAGTCATAATCATTCAGGAGTTCGACCCAACGACGCATGTTCAACTCTTTTTGTTCAAATATATGCTGAAGACTCTTGTGATTGGTGTAGATAGTGCACTTGGTACCGTACAAGTAATGTCTCCATATCTTTAGTGCAAAAACTACTTCCCAACTCTAAGTCATGAGTTGTGTAGTTTTTTTCTCTTAAAACTTCTGTATATAGTTCTTTTAATTTTCAAATATTTTATAAAAATTCAAACAAAATAGAAAACGGAGAAAATTTTCAAAGTTATCTTGAGAAAAGAGGAAATGATAGTACATCAGAAATGATCTAAACGCCATAGACTGCTCATATGGGAAATGATTGCGTCATGCTTACTTAATTGTTTAAATTGTTATATTTTTAATCTGCTTATTTACAAGTAATTTGAGTTGTCAGTAGGCTATAGGCGTCTTTGAATCACTAGTAATGTGGAAACTAAATCTAGACTACAACTGTGATTTGAACCCATGTATGCATGTGTGCATGTGTAAAAGAATACAAAAAGATTATTATCAGATAAAGGATGTTAGATTTTGGCAATAATTCTCTTAAGAGACCAGTTTCGGGTTAGGTCGTTAGCACAATTAATGCGGTTCATCTCACTGCCAATACTCATAAGTATGCAATGAGAGATTGAATCAAGACTTGTCTCTACATCAACCGTGGAGCGTGTATTCACCCTTGAATCACTCCTGATTCATTGAATTCAAATCCAGATAAAAGTTGGATTCCCCTACCCTAATACTCAAACACCATATTCATTATCCTGAATCATCATACCAATATTCATTGAAGAAATCAAATGAAACCAAGACATATGAATCACTCGATTCTGAATCTTATGATTCATGATAATCCTTATGGATTCTACTTGATTTTTCCTGTGCTAATTGATGTAGCCTCATTCTGGAAATTTAGAAAATCATTGAGAAAATCTTCGATGCCTTGAGATAGTGCAAGTTATATTACTGTAGCATATCAGTGGGGTACACGTTGTATATCTTATAATTAATACCTTAACACACAAGAACGTGATACAAAGATGCTTATAGTTTCAAATCTTATAATATTGTCAACTTGAATTACTTGTTTATGTGCTTATTACGTATGAATAAATAGTAATCCATGACATGATCCCATATTCTTTGATGTTTATCTTGTATCGTTTTTGCTATAGTTTAGCCTGATATGATCCTCTGCTCATGTCTTTGAACAAAAATAGTGATAGTGTTTGTATATACGTGTATATTTCTGTCTAGAAAAGCTCAAAAAGATTTTAAGTTTGTGTACAGTTCTATTTTAATCAGAAAAGCCAAAAATATTTTTGTTTAACCTTCTTCATTTGACTTTGAATCCTCTAGATTGAATGTGTTTATCTTGTTCGTTATTTAACTTGAGATCTTCATAATTTGAGTTGAAAGTGTGAGCACACAAGGGTCTCTGCGTACTTGATAAGTGCGCATGAGGTAAACCCAGCGTACTTAACAAGTACGCAAGACTTAAGTCATGCGTACTTAGTAAGTACGCAGGAGTTAAGTCCTGCGCACTTAACAAGTACGCAAGACCAATATGTGTTGGGTATAAAGACATGACTTAGAATTTTTTTTTCTAAAGTTTATCTCATTCAAATTTCAAACGACTGTTGATTCCCGCTGCCCTTTTACTCAAAAATTTTGTGTGTTCCAAAGAGTTTTTTCGTCCTCATTCTAGTTTCATCATCGTAATAACATCACTTGGTGAGAATCTAAGGGCATTTCATCCATGAAATCGTAACTTTCGGACCGATTAAAGTCGTAAAAATTTAGGGTTTGAATCTTGTTTTTGGACAAAGTTTTGGTCATTTTGGTAACATATTATCATCAAAACTTGTTTAGAATCATCAAACGATCCTTATTCATTACTTAATCGTCCTTAATGTTCCATAATTTTGCCTTTGACCCCTTGATTGACCGTCGGTTCGTCTTGGTCATTTTTAGGTCAAAATTTGATAGGCTAACAATTCATTGATGAAGATAGGGGTTCCATAAGTCTTTATCACTGATTTCGACCTTGTGGTGACCCTAATCCACATCAATGTTGATCATCTGTTGAAAATTAGATTTCTGAAGAATTTGACCAAGTGCGATTCTTGCGCACTTAACAAGTACGCAAGAATTAATTCGTGCGTACTTGTTAAGTACGCAAGAACAAATCCCTGCGTACTTGCTAAGTACGCAGGACCAACACTTGTGAAATTTTTCTAAGTCTGAAATTCAGTTCAATGAGTAACTGCTATACTTAGTCATGTGTATTAAATTCCAATGAATCTTCTTGTTCTTATTATGTTTTCTGTGTGTTTTCATAGTGATGGCTCGTGCCTTTACCAGTGAGTTCAACCTCCTAGACATACATAACCGGAATGGAAGGGTGTTGCACTACAATACCAAGAGATAGTTGACTTCTTGAACCATTCAAGGATCAGCTATGCTATATCTGCAGACCCAATAGTATCAAGACCGTACCTGGAGCAGTTCTGGGAGACAGTGGAACATGACTGCACAATAACTCCTAATGTTATACGGGCTACTGTGGCGGGTCATGACATCGCCTTTTCTGAGGACACCATTCGACGGGTCTTACAGTTCTGAGATCTCGCCATCGATCCAACAGCCTATCTTGACTACTTCATGGATGGATGTTGGAGGTAGCGTATGGGATATGTCGGTGTTCGAGATTATTCTTCCTACAAGAAGATGTGGGTGCTCGATCAGTGGAGGTACTTTGCCCACGTGATGATCATGTGCATCTCTTCAAGAAAGGCGGGGAAGGATGCAATGGGACATGATCTTGCAGCAGCCATGGTTGGACAGATAAATACGGCTGAGAGGTTTAGATTCCTGTTATACCCAAGATTTTTGCAACTACTGATAAATGATGCGTTGCCAAATCTACCTTCTACTGGGGAGAGATTGCAAGTTAAACGGGTGGACAAGAGAGTGTTTGCCCAATTCCTAAAGCCAGGCAGTGTAGAACCTACCCCTGAGCACACCGCACTCTTTGGCCACCGGATAAATGAAGCGTATGTGGCACCAGATGACTGGATATGGTTTAGTCATGACTCTGAGCCTGAACTCAGTGAGCATTCTGATGAGCAACAAGAAGAGAAGGACGTTGAAAGTGTGGATGAATCGTCTGAAGGAGGAGATGAAGAAGCAGTTAATGATGGTGCTGAAGGATCCGACTCCCAAGTTACAGAGTCTGATTCATCTTATTCTGATGATGCACCATCATAGGTACACCCGAGAAGAATGACGAAGGTGACCCTTCCTGAGTCATCTTCTAAGAGAAAGCGACAGTCAACGAGCAGTGAATACGAGTCAGATTCTGACTCTGATGCTGCTATTCAAAGACAAAGAAGAAAAAGTATCAACAAACAAAGGGGGGATAAGCAGCAACAAGCTGTACCGGCGACAACGGAGGAGGCCACATGTAACACCTGATGTGGCGGTCACTTCTATCACAGAGGAGGTTCCTGTGGTAGTGACCCTCCCTGTACCATCTGTCCATGTGGCGGTGACTACTCCGATTCTTACAGAGTCAGTTACCATCACACCTTCCATCACTCCTACAACCACCATCCCATCCACAATCCCTACTACCACCATTGAGCATATCAGTAACCCTACAACTATGGAGACTTTACTCAGGGCTTTGACTTTGATACGATCTTCTCATCCCCACTTCATAATGTTGAAGCTTCTACGTCCAGGAATCCTGATCCGAATGATGCAAGGATTAATACTTTGGAAACCCAAGTTGCCGCTCTATTGGAAACTGTTCGGAAATCAAGGGAAGAATATGAGGCTCAACAGGCTCAGATAAATTCGTTGGTGGATGAGGTTACTATTATGAGAAGCCAGAGGGATGGGACGCAAGAGAGACTAGCAAATGTGTTGGCCCAGAACGAACTACTGATTAAAACAAACAATACGATTATGGGTCACATGTCGTCTCTAGAGCTTCGGTTTGATATGCAACGAAAAGAACATGAAATGATGGTCAAGTTGGTTACAGACCTGACCAATAAGCTTGCTGCTCATGGGGAGAAAGAGAAAGAGAAGGAGAAGACATCTAAACCTACCGGTGATGAGCCTTGTCATCATGTTGATCTGATAAAGGATGATGACAAAGACAAGGATCCTGAAGTCGGTCCTAGTGGAAGTGAGCATAAAGCTTTGGCAATCGTGCCCATTTCTGCTATTCCAATGGCTGAGGGGGAGTCGACTCATCAAGAAGGTGGTGATACTTCTGGTGGTGGTGATAAAGGAGAGTCAGTGGCTGATGTTCTGAGAGATCTATCTGATGATGAGATCTTATTCTTAGAGCCTGACTATTCCAAAGAAGCACAGATCGAAGCTCTCGACAATCTTGAAGAAGGAGAGATCAACTCTGGTGATGATTGGGATAAAGATGATGATGATGTAGTTATTGAAATTCCCAAGGGTGATGGGGAAGGTGAGTATGAGTTTGAAGATGGAGAGATCTTCGAAGTTCCATCCTTTGAATCTCAACTCGACACAGGTTCAGTCGAGACTGCTAGCAATGTTGAAGCATCGACTGAAGCTTCCCCTGCCGACCCTACACCTGTGGATCCAGAGGCACAGAAAAACAAAGATACGCATGCTAGTTCATCAAAGGATCCGGCTCCAGTCTGGCAAAAGACTTCTATCATAGACAAACACGGAGCAACAGGGATGATCTTAGCTGTGAGGTTCGAGGAAGATAAGCAGTTGTTCGTAATCAAGCGATCTGGGGGGTTCAATACTTGAAACCAACCAGTGAAGCTTTCAACTCCTTACCTAGATACGACCTCATGAACCTAGCAAACCGAGAGCTGCTGGGTCACTCAAATCACGCAGTAGCGATTGGTTTGTGGCAGGTTCTACAGCGTGAAGTAAGATCTGGGAAATTTGATGTGTTTAAGCCTCAAGTGCCCAAGCGAGTCACGGATAAGAAAGCTAGACATCCTGTGACTAATAAAAGCTTAAAAAAACTGGTATACAAGCCAGTGCTATGTGAAACCAAGATTCCCTTGAGTAAGTTATCTCAGGATATCCTCGGTAACATATGGTACTGGTACGTAGATCCAAAAACGGGCGAGGCAGTGGTGATAGGAAAGGTATGGTCAGATAGTGGAAGCTTAGTGCCAAGGGAACTGATCAGAGTATTTGATGAAGTCCGCTTCATTAACTTCTCTGTGAAAGATCTGGAGGCTCTAGCTGATAGGTATTGCATGCATACAGATGAATGGACAAAGTTCCTTGCTTCTAAATACGACAAGGTGATCAAGTTTTGCCTTGACTACAAGAAGAAGATGGAAGCTATAGATGCAGAGCTGTGAAGACCGAAGACGATCCAGAGCTGTTGTCAAGGGATAATTTATTGAAGCACTTTTGTGTGACAAACACTCTGGATAGAGTCTTAGTTTATGTACTTTCGTTGTTTGTATTTGTCTTTGTTTGTAAGTGTCTGTATGTATTAGTTATCGAGATGTATTTACTAATGCATGTTGATAGTTGCTTATTTCTCTAAGTGTTTTGCGCACTTAGTATGTGCGCAGGAATTAGTTCCTGCGTACTTACCAAGTACGTAAGAATACTATGCGTACTTGCTAAGTACGCATGAGCAATTTGCCCTGCGCACTTGCTAAGTGCGCAGAGATTAGGTCTTGTATAAATAGGATAGGTTGACAGAAGTTAAGTACGCAGACTATTGTGCACTCAGTATTTTTCTCTCTGTAACCTTCAAGTGTTTATAATAGATGAAAGTTTAAAGTGATTCTCATGTCGGTTTACTTTGTGTTGTTTGATTCTCAACCTAGTCATGGGTATTCCGCACCCGGTCCGACTAGCCAACGCACTTGCATGTAATGATCCGCCACACTCGAGGGACCTACACCACATTCTTAAGGGTTGTAAGCTTGAGTTGGCTGGTCATAAACTTGATATCGACCTTATGCCGGTCACACTGGGTAGTTTCGATGTAATTTTCGGCATGGATTTGTTATCTATAAACCAAGACGAAATCCTCTATAGTGAGAAAATCGTTCGCATTCCTCTTCCGAGTGGAGAAACTCTTTCCGTTCAGGGCGAAAAGGTTGGTGCAGTCATGGGCATCATATCCTTCATGAAAGTGCAGAAATGTATTCAAAAAGGGCATACTGCTATTCCGGCTCTCGTTGCCGAGCAGCCATCTAAGAAGAAAAAGATTGATGATATTCCGATCGTTTGTAACTATCCGGAAGTATTTCCCAAGGATTTGCCTGGTCTGACACCGCACCGTCAAGTTGAATTCCAAATTGATCTAGCACCTAGAGCGGCACCGATCGCTCGGGCACCTTACAGATTAGCACCTAGTGAATTGCAAGAGTTGTTAGATAAAGGTTTCATCCGACCTAGCTCATTGCCATGGAGAGCTCCAGTTCTGTTCGTCCAAAAGAAGGACGGGACTTTCCGTATGTGTATCGACTACCGCGAACTGAAAAAAGTGACAATCAAGAATCGTTATCCTCTGCCTCGTATAGATGATCTCTTTGATCAAATCCAAGGATCAAGCTTCTATTCTAAGATAGAGCTTAGGTCCGGTTAACATCAATTGAGAGTCCGAGATGAGGATATCTCTAAGACTGCTTTCAGAACCAGGTACGGCCACTATGAGTTTATAGTCATGCCTTTTGGATTAAACAACGCACCCACGGTGTTCATGGACATCATGAACCGTGTGTGTAGGCCATACCTTTTCATCGACGATATCCTTATTTATTCCAAGAATAAGGAGGAACATCTACGTTTAATCCTGGAATTAATAAAGCAGGAGCAGCTGTATGCTAAGTTTTCCATGTGTGAATTATGGATCAGAGAAGTTCAATTCTTAGGGCATGTGGTTAATGAGAAGGGAATACATGTCGATCCATCAAAAATTGAAGCCATCAAGAATTGGGCAGCACCGACGACCCTGACTGAGGTGCGACAATTTCTGGGATTGGCTGGTTATTATCGGCTATTCATAGAAGGATTTTCTAAGATTGCACAACCTCTCACTGCTTTAACTCAGAAGGGTAAAGCCTATAACTGGGGTGACAACCAGGAGTCAGCATTCGAATTCCGTAAACAGAAACTTTGTAGTGCACCTATTCTAGCTCTTCCGGAGGGAACGGATGACTTTGTGGTGTGTTGTGATGCATCCATTCAGGGTTTGGGTTGTGAGTTAATGCAACGAGAAAAAGTGATCGCATACGCTTCACGTCAACTAAAGATTCACGAGAAAAACTACACCACTCATGACCTGGAGTTGGGAGCCGTAGTTTTCGCACTTAAGATATGGAGACATTACTTATACGGTACCAAGTGCACTATCTACACCGATCACAAGAGTTTTCAGCATATCTTTGAGCATAAAGAGCTGAACATGAGACAGCGTCGTTGGGTCGAACTCTTGAATGATTATGACTGTGCGATCCGGTATCATCCGGGTAAGGCTAATGTTATAGATGATGCCTTAAGTTGAAAGGAAACCAAGCCCAAACGAGTTCGAGCATTACAACATACTATTCACCCCGAATTACCTGACAAAATCCGTAGTGCTCAGCTCGAAACCCTGAAGAAGGAAAACCTACCGCTGGAAGCCACACGCGGTATGGAAGCACAACTCGAGATCAAATCTTACGGCATTCGCTACTTCGTTGAGCGAATATGGGTTACAGTATTCGGGAACTTAAGGGAACTAATCATGGATCAAGCTCATAAATCTCGTTACTCCGTTCATCCAGGTTCTGACAAGATGTACTGTCACACCCCCAAATTCCACTAACGGAGTTTTACCGTTTTGGAAGGTGACATACCAGGATCTCAGACATAAGTTACTTGAAACGACACTATATGGTGCTTCAAATGTAATAACATAAAAGATCAAGGTTCAGAGTGTATATGCGGAAGTGTTAAACGAAAGTAAATGCGCAAAACAACGCGCCCAAATTCAAATACAAACGAAACATAAAGATTGTTCAATAGATAATTATTTAAGTTGAAGTCCAAGACACATGCATGACTTAACGTGATCCTGAGTGCCAACCTGAGAAAACATGTAAGAAAACGAGTCAACACTAGGTTGGTGAGTTCACAGGTTTCAATCATTTCAAATAAGCGTTTACGGATTATGAACATTCAATATATATATCAATAGGTTGCATGCCTATATTCATGTTTTGCTAAAGCGCTCACAACCGAAACCGACAGTGTGTTTGTTTGTTTGCCTACAGTCAGGTCTATCAACTCTGACTAATGTGTTAAGGTCAATATAACACCCGTTCGACCTCAATTCGAGTTAGCGCGACTAACGCGGGTGGGGTTTATCAAACCCAGTATTACTACCAAAATTACCTCATTCATACCATATTAACGGTCCGATGTGTGTGAGGACTTTTCATGATAGTGTGTTACGCTTAACCTCAACAGTGATATCATATGAATTACAATAACCCAAAAAGGGTTGTGACATGTTTTCTCCCCCAAATAAAAATAGTAAAAGGGGCCGTGAAACTCACCTGCATTGTGTAGTAGGTAGTATCACACATGTAAGAGATTTGGTACACAAGTGTCAGCCTGCACGGCTTACGTATGCCCTAGAGATACAAATATAACAATTAGGGACACATTGGGATTTATGACGACGACACGGAAGTTAGGACATCTTAACGCTTTCTAAGGATTTAAGAGTAGACGAATGTGTCTACGGAATTATATAAATTTCTTAATATAATTAAGGGAAAAGCGTCGTACGTTAATATCGAATAATATTAAATAATAAATAAGTACATTCGTTTGTTAAAGTTGTTTACAAAAGTTAGGAAAATAATATAATTTAATGTATTATTTTTAGGTTCGTATGATTACTAGATAATCATTGTAGTAAAAATAATAAATATATTCTTTTTAATCGAAGTAATAAACGTGAGTAAATAATATAAACGATTATATTATTTTTGTTTAGTTTAAATGTCACACAAAGTAATTAAACGAGTTGAAATAATATAAATACATATATTATTTAATAGGATTAGACACGGGTTGAAAATAATATAAACATATTATTTTATACGAAGTTACGGTTTGAAAATAATATAAATATATTATTTTTATTCAATAATAACATAAATATATTATTTATAAAAGTGGAGAAAATAAGAAAATGGATTAATAAATTAAACCCGAGCCTACGGGTCGTTCCCCTGCCTAAAACACATTAATATATTATTATATTAATAATGGGTTAGTTTTTATATTAAAATAAGACTAAAATAATAATTCTAAAAATGAAACAGGGTGGAGGGACTCGAACCCGGGTCTCCTCCCCCTTGGTCCAACGAGTTAACCAGTACACCCACTAGGGAAATCGCAACATGATCCAGATTCAAATGGTTTTATCAATCAGTTCAACAGGTTTCTCCCCCCATGCATGCCCGGTTTGAAACCCGTCCCTAAACCACAGATTTCGACAACGAATAACTAAGATTGATTAGGGGTTTTGATAATCGAGTATTGGCGATTAAGTGGGTGTATTTAATTTTGGAAATCATCAATCATAGGTTCGTTTAAATTCAGATTCAAATGTCGAAAACCCCAACTATGAACTCAGAATCGATTCGATCGAATCTTATGTTAAAAACTGTTGAAACCATGGGGCTTTTACAGATTAAGGCCTTACAGAATCGGGATGGTGGATATCGACTAAAACTCAGTCACTGCTTGCTTGGTTTGATCTCCGGCTACTGCAGCTTCGTCTCCGACCAAATTAACACGTATAATAGTTTCAGAGGATCTCTTTCAGTATGCGCAGAGTGTTTGTGTGAGGAATGGCAAACCAATTGCCCGAATTCGTTTGAAATGGAGATGGGTTTCGACGGTTATGGTTTGATTATCCATTATTGAGTTTAATTGTGCGTAATGTCGATGATTAAGACCTTAATTAAGATTGTTAATGTCGTGAACATGGATATCAGTTACTAAGAGTAACGAATTTCAAGTATGGAATTCGGATTTGGGCAAAAACTGCGAGTTTGACTTTAGAAGGTCAAACAGGAATCAAGTTCGGGTTAATTACAGAATTGGTCCCTCTAGTTTCATGTTATGAAGTTTTGAAATGGCAGAACTAGTCCTTGAGTTTGTAATTGGGTTAAATACAAGGTTAGTTAACTTGTAAAAGTCAACATGGCTTAAACAATCGGATTTTGACTTTTCAAAGTCAAATAGAATTAGGTTTAGGTTAATTACACAATTAGTCCTTGTAGTTAGGGTTAGAAGAAATGACAGAAACAGTCCCCGAAGTTTGAATTAAGTTAATTAAGTTAACTTTAACTGATTTAAATAACGAAGTTAAACTGAAAAGTCCGGATTGTCACATTATCCCCTAGTTGAAAGAATTTTCGTCCCGAAAATTTAATAATAAATTTTTTTTTCTGGATGTCACAACATCCCCTAGTTGAAAGAATTTTTGTCCCGAAAATTAGAATAACACCTTAAGAGTTTGAAGTGGATTGCTTGAACAGATGCGGATACTTGCGTATCATCTGATCGTCGCGCTCCCAAGTGAATTCAAGTCCGCGTTTCGAGTTCCAATGGACTCTAACAATAGGAATTTTACTGCGTTTTAACGTTTTGACTTCCCTATCCATAATTTCCATCGGTTCTTCGATGAAACGTAACTGTTCATCAATGTGTAGTTCCTCAAGAGGAACCGCTAGTGACTCGTCTGCCAGACATTTCTTCAAGTTTGAGACGTGAAAGACGTTGTGTACACCACTAAGTCCTTCAGGTAGGTCCAGTTGATACGCTACTGGCCCGATTCTCTTCACTATCTTGAATGGTCCAACATAACGAGAATTCAGTTTACCTCGCTTCCCGAAGCGAATTACACCTTTCCAAGGTGAGACTTAGAGTAGAACCATGACGCCTACTCGAAACTCTAACGGTTTACGACGCTTATCAGTGTAGCTCTTTTGATGATCACGAGATGCCGCCATACGGTTTCGGATTTGAACGATCTTTTCAGAGGTTTCAAATATAAGTTCGGGACCTGTAAGTTGGCTATCCCCAACTCCAGTCCAACAGATAGGAGATCGGCATTTACGTCCGTATAATGCCTCGAATAGTGCTGCCTTGAAGCTAGTGTGATAATTGTTGTTGTAGGAGAACTCCACTAGAGGTAACTGAGACTCCTAAGTATTACCGAAATCGATCACACAAGCTCGTAGCATGTCGTCTAAGGTTTGGTTCTTAGATACCCAGTCCTTTCTGACAATTACGTCAAAACTACCAAGTGTGACCGGCATGAGATCAATGTCAAATTTATGACTAGTCAGTTCAAGTTTACAACCCTTAATAACATGAGTTGCTTCTATTATTTGTTCGTTTGCTATTTCTATGGTGTATTTGTTCTCTAACAGGGTTGGGGTTTTTCTTAGTAGGTTACTAAGTTTATTAGTCATGAAACTCCTATCAGCACCAGTGTCAAATAGTACAGAAGCAAAATAGTTGTTTAGAAGGAACTTACCTGTCACACCCCGACCGATGGCGGAATCATCGGGGCGGGACATGTAAGACTGTTCATAGAACATGGTTGACTAAATTGAAATATATTAAAGTCAAATTTCCATTACAAGTAATCCATGTACAAATCAATTTCAAACAAAGAACATAAAACAACTCATAAAATTCTTGTTTTGTTTTGCTAAGTCCAAATCCTATATTGAGCACATCTTGAGTCATTCTCACATATTGGGGCCTGAAACATGAATAAAATAAAGTCAACTAAAAAGTTGGTGAGTATAACATAGTTGTATATAGATAGCATATAATTTGTAAACCAAATCCTTTACATAACATGATAAATAAGGCATTTATGGGGAGCAGCTATTGTGTAACCAAACGTACAATCAAACCTTTGTAACTAGCATGCAAAACAAAGTGTGTTGTCGGTTTCAATCACCGCGTACCATGGGTGGGTTTGTCAGACTCAATAGATCCATCATTGAAAACCGTCGGCTTGAAAAGTTAATGATTGCACATAATAGCATACAAGAGGTTAACACACCTAGCACTCGGGCATAAAGCTCAAATTGCACACATGAATGTAAGTAGGATTTGTACTTGTGTTGTTTGCGTATATGTAAACATGTAAGTTGAATAGTGTTCATGTTTCACCCCAAAAATGTAAAAGAGTAAAAAGAGGTTGTGAATACTCACATGTTTCGAAGGCATAGCTAGCACAAATACTAAGTAGTATAATGATCCTTGAGATGCACAAGATAACCTAAAGTGTAATATATATTGCATTAATAATGCACAATAGTCTAAGTCTACGTCTATGGTTGAATTGGACGGAGTTAGTGATTTGGTACTTGAAAGTAAAATAGAAGGTTCGAAATGAATATTCTTAGAACATTTTAAATAAATGTTGAGTTTGGGATAATTACTTAAGTAGATTAAATAATTATTGTTTATGGAAATAATGTAGGTATTATATGTAATTTAGTATAACTAAATAAATGTTTTTGTTTACTTATAAATCAAATAAATAATTATTAACTTATTCATTTATTTATAAAAAAAATGTAACTTAAACATTAAAATATTATTTAAGAGTAGGATTTATAAATTAAATGTTTGAACTTTTAAATAATTTCCATTTATCTTAAGATTAAACATTTGATCTTTTATAAATAAAATAATACTGATTTTTATAATTTCAATCACTTTTATTTTAGAAATTAATCTGAAATACTATGTGTTTAAAAATACAATAAAAGTTATAAATATTCTGCCAACACACACGACCGTGCCAGCTAAGGGCACGATCGTGCTAGGTCGGGCGCGACCGATCGAGACAGGGCGCGACCGCGCTGATCAAACAGAGGACAACTAGCCAAAACACTAGGCACGACCGTGCCTCGGACAGGCACGACCGTGTCTATGCTTCAGGGGCACAACCAGAACTAGCCAGCGAGCATGTCTGGGTCTGAGCAGGAGGCACGACCGCGTTGTATGTCAACACGACCGCGTCTCCCGAGGCACGACCGCGCTAGATGATTAGCGCGACCGTGTCTCTTTCAAAACAGTCACGAATTGGTTGATCCTTATATTGATGGAGTCGGAATTGATAGGGCTTTCATTCACAAGGTTATTACGAGTCTGTTGGTGTAGATTAATTGTGTTTAAAACATGTTTATGACCGGATTTGATTAAACTATTTTGAATGAAAATATGGTTTCGGGTTCGAGTAGATTTCAATATTGAATGCCCAAATTAGTTTGGGGCTTTTGATCTGTAGAATAAATCGACTGAGGGGAAGGTTTCAATTACCCGACAGGACGACGAATTGATAGCGGACGGGTAGAACAAGTTCCGACGTCGGCGGTGTGGTCTCCGGTGCTCTCTGCCGCAACTCCGACCAAAATGATGTCTTCTGAAGCCTTAGGGAGGATCGATTAATGTGTTGGTTTGCTTGGTTGAGAGGATTTACAATGAAACGATGAATTTGATGGTCACAAAGGAGAGTCTTGATACTTTGGAAAATGATCGATCAAGACGGGTTCATTGGCTATAATGAAAATGATTTAAACTCTTAATTGTTTGTTAATGTGAGAAAAGGTTACGAAACCGAACGGTCCAGCGATTAAAGGCTGTTTTTACGTTTCAACTGGTGTGAGGCGCGACCGTGCCTATAAGAGGCGTGACCGTGCCAGACGAGGCGCGACCGTGCCAAAACGTGGCGCGGCCGTGCCTACTAGGGTTTCTGGTTATTTACAAAATCAGCCCTTGCAAATTCAGCTTTGACAGAATTAGCTTAAAATAGGGTTGGAAAATCGGGAATGTTACAGTCTCCCCATGTTAAGGGAATTTCGTCCCGAAATTTAACTAATGGAGGCTACTAAAAATCAAGAAAAAGGGTGGGAGTTTTGGGTTCTCGGTGAGTTTGACCGTTGATATGATTTAGGCCTGATACTCAAGGTTGAATATGAATGATGACAATGAATTTAGTTTTTGAAATGGACTTAAGGAGAAGATTGTCGAATAGCAATTTGAATTCTAGATGTAAGATGTATTACTTGGAACAAATTTGATGAGATTTTGAAATTTTGAGTTTGTGTAAGATGTAGTCTAACGTGCTCAAAATTGTTAGTGGGTAAAAGATTTCATAAACATTGGTCTAGGTCCAAACTTCACGTGACACGAACAACGCTACTCCTGATAATATGATAGGACACTTATATATAGGAAGTACCATCGGTGTATCCACCATGCCCTCGTCACATTACATCTGTTTCGTTGTTACACATCATGAAAAGTTTTAGGTCACAACACACGACAAAATTTCACTATAGTTTCCATGCGCTGATTTTCATAATTCCGTGTGCACCCGTAATTATTCAAATCATCGTATGGTCCGTATAGATTGTTTCGTTGTGTGTGGGTAAGGGGGTACAATTTCGCTATGATCACGTCTATTGTTTACACATAGAAAGTCGCTAACAAGTAACTAAGTCCCTAATCAGGTCAGTTCGCAACTAAAGAGTAGTAAAGTAGTAACACTTCAAGTTTCTTAGTTTGCTCGTGTTTGAACAAGAATACGTCAAACCCCGAGTCGTTTCAATGTATTATGGTCTTCAACTTTGGTGTACAAAGTGCATGACCATGTCTTGTGTATAATGTAATCAATCCATTGCAATAATTGTAAGCAAATTTTGTTTCGAGTATATAGTAAGCACACAACCCTCATGTATGATCTAGTGTCACGTAGTTTGTAATCAAACAGGTCTCATATATAGCGTAAATAATTTAGCGTCTTGTATTTTGTAAATCAATAAGCTCTAATGTGTAATGTAAACCACATAATATTATGTGTATTGTAGGAAATGGATCTCGTGTATAGTGTTAGCAACTTAGCATCATGTATTTTGTATAATGTACACCGTTTAGTATAAGGTGCTTTGTAACAAAATGAGTTTCATGTATAGTGTGGTCAATCTAGAACTATGCATCAATGACGCAATTCTTATGTATCACGTATATTGCAAACAATTAAGTTTCGTGTATCATGTGTTCAATCCAGTAGCATGTGTACTGCAAATAAACGTGTTTCGTGCATTACGTAATCAATCGAGTAAATTGTGATTTGCAGGCAAACTAGTTTCATGTATCATGTAATTTGTGTAGCATTGGATATATTGAGAATAATTGAGTTTTATGTACCATAAGATTGCATTGAATATATTGTGAACGTGAGTATTGAACTTCGCGTGCGATGTGTACTAACGGGTTTTGAATGGGTTCGAGTGCTGCGGACAAACGTGTTGTTTGGTGTTCTTGCATAATGTGGTAGTTAGGTTCAAGTCCTCAAATCTCATTGAGGTTGGTGGGAAAGGTTAACGTTTACGCGATATGGATCGTCTCTTGAAGCGTCGAGTGAAAGGTAACGAGGAGGTTTTGGAAATATTCTGGAATTTGTGTTTATAAATACGGGTCTTTGTTTGAACATAGAAAGTGGGAAATTATTTTTGGTTATAGACATATAAAGTAGTGAAATCATTGAATCGCATATTTTAGATGAATATGCAATTTATGAGAAAAATATTTTTAATCTAAAATTTCAACCTTTGGCTAAACAAGTAGTAGCATAATAATTTGGCCAAAGTTTAGAATTATTTACTTTAACGAATAAAAATCATAATTATTTATCAGCTTTTTTTTTTTTTAAATATTTTTATAAAATTGATTGCATTAACTTTCCTTATTTGGTGAAAAGTTTTATGGAAATTTATGTTTTTGATATTATCTAAAAATTTAATAAAGATAGCGATGTTTTGTTTAAATCACAAAATAGGATGATTTATTTATGAAAGGGTTTGTTGGTAATGCATTAAATCATGTTGAATGAAAGAAGTGATATTTGAGAAAGTTTGATGAAAATATAACAGGTGTAATTTACGCTCCACGGGTCAAATCAATGAACAATAACTGTAGAGTTGAAATATATGGAATTAACTAAATGCTGAAATGTTAAACATTACTCAAAACATAAGAAAATGGCTCTCAAATCGAAAATTTTTAAAGGAAATCAGTAGAAGCTTCTTCTAACGTCGCTGGTAGCTTTCCACTAGGAAGAAGATAATTGCCAAGATGAGCACCGCTATAGTCACTCGAGTAGCAGCTCTGGCTTCAGTCCTGGCGGTCTCCGTGCGATGTTCTTGTACTTCCATTTCGAGGATGGAGATTAACTCCTTTTGGTACCCTAATTGGTTTGCTAGGCTATCCATTCTTTGTCTTTGCAAGTCGTGTATCACTCCCTGCTCTATCCTTTGCCTCTCAAATTCTGTGGTTCTTACATATTGATGGAGGTCATGGGTTGGAATCCCCATAACACTAGTGGGTGCCATGGTTTGTCTTACCCAAGGGTTAGGATGGTATGGGTCGGGCATTAGGTATGGGTCTCTTTGTGGGGGTGGTAATTGATTATGGGGGTGAGGTGTATGATACGGGTTTATGGGTACGGGTGATCCGGGTGTTCGAAGTCTCGGACCGGTGTTCCTAATCCAGTCCGCCCTTACATCAAACCTTGGCCTAGCAGTTGGGAGTGTTGGTGACCGATACATGGGTGTCTCAGTGTCTTCTTCCCAATCACATTCTGATCCAGGACGGTAAACCGGGGAGGGAGGAGGGTAGGAGTCCATGTCTAGCAGAAAAACAATGAAAAAAGTTGTAAGTGATAATGAAATGTTGTGGTTTGAACATAGGAGTACTTATAGGTTTTAGAGTTTGACTAGTCATAACACCGAACCTTTCACGATAGTATTTTAGAAATACACTTGACCTATAAGCAATGTATTCCTGAGGAGAATTCACAGGAAAGAGGGGTGGGTCGCTAAGACACACTTAAGTACCCTATCTTTCCTTAGCCAGAATTCCTCATGGGCTTACACACTCTTCCAGCCATCATGTATTAATAACACTATTGTTGGGCTCATGGTTATGATGGGAATTGTTGTGGACTGGGCTTGGAGGCCCAAAAGTGAGGTTTATTTATTGCAGCGGGCTTCTCATTCTTGGGGGATATATGGGCTTCTTAGTTTATTATTAATGGGTATTAGGCCCAATAGTTTAAGCCTTTGTTTACATAAAGTTATGGTATCATGCGTGTGAGTTCAAAGGTGTATGGAGATTTTGGTGTGTATGTGTGTGTGTTTAACTTAGGATAACACTTTAGTGAAACACATAGGTAGCATGTAAACAGTAATGAATGTAAGCACAAGATTTATCAAGTAGTGTGACTCATAAACTATCAAGTATTGTAACATGTATTGAAATTACTCAGGATAACCTGTAAAATATTCACATAAGAAGTAATCATGTAACAAGTAATAGCATGGCATAGTATGGGTGTCCTAAAGTTATAGTCTAGGTCAAGAGTGTCTAATAACCTAATTCCCTATAACCAAGGCTCTGATACCAATCTGTCACACCCCGACCGATGGCGGAATCATCGGGGCGGGACATGTAAGACTGTTCATAGCACATGGTTGACTAAATTGAAATATATTAAAGTCAAATTTCCATTACAAGTAATCCATGTACAAATCAATTTCAAACAAAGAACATAAAACAACTCATAAAATTCTTGTTTTGTTTTGCTAAGTCCAAATCCTATATTGAGCACATCTTGAGTCATTCTCACATATTGGGGCCTGAAACATGAATAAAATAAAGTCAACTAAAAAGTTGGTGAGTATAACACAGTTGTATATAGATAGCATATAATTTGTAAACCAAATCCTTTACATAACATGATAAATAAGGCATTTATGGGGAGCAGCTATTGTGTAACCAAACGTACAATCAAACCTTTGTAACTAGCATGCAAAACAAAGTGTGTTGTCGGTTTCAATCACCGCGTACCATGGGTGGGTTTGTCAGACTCAATAGATCCATCATTGAAAACCGTCGGCTTGAAAAGTTAATGATTGCACATAATAGCATACAAGAGGTTAACACACCTAGCACTCGGGCATAAAGCTCAAATTGCACACATGAATGTAAGTAGGATTTGTACTTGTGTTGTTTGCGTAAATGTAAACATGTAAGTTGAATAGTGTTCATGTTTCACCCCAAAAATGTAAAAGAGTAAAAAGGGGTTGTGAATACTCACATGTTTCGAAGGCGTAGCTAGCACAAATACTAAGTAGTATAATGATCCTTGAGATGCACAAGATAACCTAAAGTGTAATATATATTGCATTAATAATGCACAATAGTCTAAGTCTACGTCTATGGTTGAATTGGATGGAGTTAGTGATTTGGTACTTGAAAGTAAAATAGAAGGTTTGAAATGAATATTCTTAGAACATTTTAAATAAATGTTGAGTTTGGGATAATTACTTAAGTAGATTAAATAATTATTGTTTATGGAAATAATGTAGGTATTATATGTAATTTAGTATAACTAAATAAATGTTTTTGTTTACTTATAAATCAAATAAATAATTATTAACTTATTCATTTATTTATAAAAAAAATGTAACTTAAACATTAAAATATTATTTAAGAGTAGGATTTATAAATTAAATGTTTGAACTTTTAAATAATTTCCATTTATCTTAAGATTAAACATTTGATCTTTTATAAATAAAATAATACTGATTTTTATAATTTCAATCACTTTTATTTTAGAAATTAATCTGAAATACTATGTGTTTAAAAAAACAATAAAAGTTATAAATATTCTGCCAACACACACGACCGTGCCAGCTAAGGGCACGATCGTGCTAGGTCGGACGCGACCGATCGAGACAGGGCGCAACCGCGCTGATCAAACAGAGGACAACTAGCCAAAACACTAGGCACGACCGTGCCTATAAGAGGCGCGACCGTGCCAGACGAGGCGCGACCGTGCCAAAACGTGGCGCGGCCGTGCCTACTAGGGTTTCTGGTTATTTACAAAATCAGCCCTTGCAAATTCAGCTTTGACAGAATTAGCTTAAAATAGGGTTGGAAAATCGGGAATGTTACATTACCGGTAACCACGTTGTGGTCATAACGAGCTTTTCCGGATCCTAGCACAAAGACTCGCCCATTTGCACCATTCCTTCCATTATTATCCTGGTTGTTATTATTGCTTTGGTGGTTGTTGTTGTTGTTGTCATTTCCACCCTTCTTTAATTGTGGATAATCCTTTCGGAAGTGTCCCTCTTTTCCACATTCAAAACAACCCTTGGTAAGACCCGGTTGTTGGAAGGGCTGCTTGGCTTGTAATTCCCCTCTGCAGTCTTTGGCAGCATGGCCCATCTTGCCACACCGCTGGCAACGGTTTTTGTCAAAAGAACCGAGGTGGTGGTAATTACATTTGTTACACCTGGGGTGTCTCCCAGTATAACCACTCTGATGCTGACCCGAATAGGTCGACTGGTTGAAGTTCTTCGTAGGTTCAAACCTATGTTGTTGTTGTTGCTGTGGTTGATTCGGCTGAAATCCCATGTTGTTATTGCTACTGTCAAACTTCCTCTTGTTGTTGTCAGTAGACTTAGATACTGACTTCCTAAGAGGTAATGTCCCTTGGGTAATGGCTTGGTCCGTCAGTTTATGAGCAAGACGGATGGTTTGTTGGATGGTAGTGGGGTTGGATGAAGTAACCATGCTCTGGATTTGTGGTACTAATCCACTGATGAACATTTCTATCCGCTTGTAGGGTGGTGTGACCATGTGAGGACACATCCCCGCTAGCTCGTGCGAGCGAGTAGTGTAGAGTTCTGTTTTAGAACCCTCCATTTTCAGATTCCAGAATTCTCCCTCGAGTTTCTGAATCTCATCCCGAGGACAGTACTCTTCTTTCATCATGATCTTGAAATCTTCCCATGGTGATGCATTGGCAATGTCCAGACCTAGCATCTGGACCTGTGCATTCCACCATGTGAGGGCAGGACCCTCTAAAGTTCCCGATGCAAATTTGACTCTGTCGGCTACAGGGCAGTTACACATGGAGAACACAGATTCAATCTTTTCAAACCATCGGAGTAATCCGACAGCTCCCTCAGCTCCACTGAATGTGTGGGGCTTGCAGTCCATAAATGTCTTGAAGGTACAGACATGCTGATTGTTCGCTTGCCCTGGATTGGAAATAGTAGGTTGGGTTTAGGAAAGAGTGGAATAAATGCGTACAGTTGGTTGTCTAGAGTTAACGGTTAACAGGATTACCTGCAATGTGTGCTGCTAAGGCTTCAACAACACTGTCATTAATCAACGCAGCCAGTTCGGCTGGTGTCAGGTTGATATTTCCACGACCACCGTTGCGACCGCCACTACCACGTCCGGCCATGATTCTTCATAATCACAAACACAAGAAATGAGTAAATTCATCGTATATTGACATCATCCAAGTGTAAGCAAACAGAAAGAGATGTGTAGGGACATGCAGGTTTATGATTATAGTACAAGGCTACTTAAATCATAAGGTCATAGAATAAATAACTTGAGGCAAATAGTCCGCTAAGATTTTATTAGAGTTGGAACATCCTTACCCATTTAGGTTTTTATTTAAAACATAAAGAAATGACAAGATAAGATAAGATAGAATAGAATGGAATATCAAGCTCCACTGCCGGCGGATGAGATGACTAACTCAGTATCATCCCCCTCTACTTCCTCGGGCTCATCCTCAGGCTCAAGGTCGGGTACTTCAGCTGGCTCTAAAGCAGTTGCAAGTTGTATCTCTAACTCCCCAATTCTTTCCTGAGATTCTACCTCAGCCTCCTCGAGTACATTCACTCTAGCCTGTAACGCCCTTACCTCGTCCACTAATTCATTATGCAAGTGGTCAGTGCCTGCCAGTTCTGCTACTAGAAGATTCATCCTGTGATCCGTCTGTTTCTCCCCTCTTAACAGACATGTGATCGCTCCTGCTGCGTCTCTCATATTCCGGATCTCTCGATCCATAGTTGCTACAAATGCCGCAAAGGCTTGCTCCAAGTGACAAGGTAGCAATGGTAAACGTGGTCCTGATGATGATGAAGCTCTAAAGTACGGTGATGGAACTCGTTCCTGTCTAACCCATTTGTTCAGTAGACCGGGGTACCAATCCCAGTCACTCCTATTCCAAATATGCATGGGCTCTCCATACACAATAGAGTCATCAATGGGCTCAAGCCTACGTCTCTTGGTCTCCGATGATGCAATGGTAGGAATGTCATGTTCTTGAATGGTAGGTGGTGAAGATAGTGGTGTAGACATAATTCCTGAAACATAAGGAGTAAGTGTCTATGCCAAGTAACTAATGTGTGTGGCTATAGTCTAGAATGCAGTCCTAGTTCTCTATTACCAATGGCTCTGATACCAATCTGTCACACCCCAAATTCCACTAACGGAGTTTTACCGTTTTGGAAGGTGACATACCAGGATCTCAGACATAAGTTACTTCAAACGACACTATATGGGACTTGAAATGTAATAACATAAAAGATCAAGGTTCAGAGTGTATATACGAAAGCGTTAAACGAAAGTAAATGCGCAAAACAACGCGCCCAAATTCAAATACAAACGAAACATAAAGATTGTTCAACAGATAATTATTTAAGTTGAAGTCCAAGACACATGCATGACTTAACGTGATCCTGAGTGCCAACCTGAGAAAACATGTAAGAAAACGAGTCAACACTAGGTTGGTGAGTTCACAGGTTTCAGTATATAAATAAACGTTTACCAGATTATTGTACATTCAATATGCATCTATAGGTAGCTAACCTATGTTTCATGTTAAACATGAAACATAGGTTAGCTACCTATAGATGCATATTGAATGTACAATAATCTGGTAAACGTTTATTTATATACTGAAACCTGTGAACTCACCAACCTCGTGTTGACATCTTTTCTTACATGTTTTCTCAGGTCGGTAAGATAAGGCATAGGTGCACATATATGACATGCATGGAGTCCTACTTTTGAATTGTGTTTTATTATTTCGTTTGGCCTGTTTTGAATTATGTTTGGACTGGAGTTTTTGGGTGCGCTTGTTTTGCGCATTTACTTTCTTTATACGCTTTCGCATTAACTCTGATCGATATGATATTTTCATTTGAGTCCCATATAGAGTCGTTCAATGTAAAAGATCCTGGTTTGTCACTTCCCAAACGGTAAAACTCTGTTAGTTGAAATTGGGGGTGTAACAAACACTCTTGAATTTGCCTGTTTCTAAAATCATAGGCTTTTTGTCTTGATTCTTATAAGGACAGTGAATCAGAATATGACCCGCTTCATTACAATGAAATCAAACTCTTATATCTTGATGATTTCTGATATAGGGACTTTTTCTTGAATTTGATGAACAACCCGATGAACAAGCTTTAGAAAATTTTACTGAACTGTCAACCGGCTTCTTTTGAACACAAACTTGTTTAGTCACCTTTGATGATAGCTTCTTCTGATGACCAGCAACAACATAACCACTTGTTTGTAACACTTTGGAAAGCTTAGGTTGATCAATTTTCACTTCATCAGGTTCTGTCAAAATGCACCTATCATGGGTAACTTGTTTCAACACCTTTGGTTCATCAATTTTCACCTCCTTAGGAATGCCTTCAACTTTTTTATCATCAAAAACTTCATCTTCAGTATCAGAATCATATACCATGTCTTCACCAGTTACAAGATTAACCTTCAACACTGTCTGTGGATCAAGTTCCTCCTCATGAATAACTTCTGGTTCAACCACATAATTCCCATTGAATGGTGGAGGAACAAACTCAACTCCAGCAACCCTCTTTGTAGGATCAGCATTGTGATTAAAGTAATCCAACACCACCGATGAATTTCCAAAACACTCCAACTTTCGATGTAATTTGATCAATTCAGATTCGTTGTCAGAAATCTCTTTGTTTTTCTGAGCGACAATTTCATTTCACTTTTCAATTTTAGCATAAGCCATATCCAGATGATATGCATGTTCTTTGTATTTCAACCCCAAAGAATTTAAATCCTTTTCAAAGATTCAATTCTTTCCATACACAATTATCATTATCTTTCAACTTTTGATTTACCACATGCATAGATTTCATATCACAAATTAAATTTGTGTTATCATCCATAACGTTTTGCATTTTATCCTTCACACATATGCAATTAGAGCAGTAAATATTACAGATAGAATCTTTTACCTTTGAAGGATCTGGCATAGCTGCCATGAAGACTTTACCAATTGGAATATCTTCTGATTCAGCACCATCTGAAGATCTTTTAGTCAAGACTATATCATCTTCAGATACACCAGAGGCAGACGCAATATCAGAATCAACATTTTGTACTTTATCATGCTCTTCATCAGCACTGTGCAAACTCTCACCATCACTTGAACTATCATCATCAGTCGACTCTTCAGGATTTTCAGAATGTATTTCAACTACAAAAGCTTGACTCACAGCACCAACCAGATCTTCAAGATGAATACCCTAATAATAATTTACATCATTCTGAGCAACCAATGCAAATGATGTGGATGCATGATTAGAATTCCCAGATCTAGAGGAACCATGTGACTGAGTACGATTGTTTTGACATGTATTAGGCTTCTTATGAGAATCAAATTCTACTTTCGTCTTCACACATTCTTTTGCAAAATGACCATATTCTTGACAATTATAGCATCGAACTTTTGTTTTGTCAAACCCCATTCGTGATCGATTGTTAGAACCAATATACTTCCTTCCCGTCTTCTTCAAAAAGACCTTTGCCTGTCGCATAAGAATGGGCATGTTCCATTGAATGTTCATTTCTTCTAGATCAACAGGATCAATTTGTCTTAAATCCTCTTCAATAACATCTGGATCATGAATCTTACCGCCAATAAAATTCTCATAAGATGCCATAAAGGAAGAAAACATTGCTAAATAATCATCAGCAACTCTTTGATTCATATGATGTGATCCAGACGATGAAGGAGTTGTGTTTGAAGAAAAACCAGTTTGACTTGGAACTCCAGAACCATGTTCAGTTGAAGTATCTTGATTATCACCAGTAAAGAAAGCAACACCTGTACCAGTTTTGCCAGAAGACTTAGCAAAATACATTGAAGGATCTTGAATATGCTCCATATTGGTTTCCTTCTTCTTCATATTCAAATCATGTGATTGAATATTGCCAAGAACATCTTCAAGAGACATAGTTTTATACATGACATTCTCCTTTATCAAAACTAAATACACATCAAATTTTGATGGTAAAGACTCCAAGAACTTATCATTTATCTCTTCAGTTTCATAAACAACTAAAGCACTAGATAATTCACTCAGCAAATGATAGAATCTCATTGAAAAAACATCCAAAGATTCATTTTAAAAATGCTTGAACACTAAGAACTGCTTCTTCAATAATTCTTTTCTGCTTTTCTTAACATCCATACTACCCTCACACCTCTTTTGTAACGCATCCCACAATTATTGAGAAGACTTGAATTGTTTAAAACTGTGATAAATTTCCTTAGGAAGAAACATTGAAATACTAGCCATCACTTTCTTCTCTCTATCAAACAGTTGTTTCTCTTCTGTAGTCAAAGCAGAAAATGGTGTAGGAACATCATCCTTTCCCATCCAAGAGTATGTCGGATGTGTATAACCTTTCAAAATTGGAATCCATAAGCTCGTATCAGTAAAGGACACAAACTAATCAAATCGATCTTTCTAGTTCATATAATCTGTAAGACTTAACAACTTTGGTGGTTTCTGAGATGTACCAATCTCATTATCATAATCGAACATATTCGTCACTTGCACCATATTTGCCATTTTTAGAAAAATTACCAAGTCTTGAACAAGAACACACCTAGGCAAAGATAATTGTAGGTCCCCGGGTGTCTCAGATCGTTACGTGTGGGAGTGTGACTAGTCGGACCGGGTGTGGAATGCCCGTGACTTGGTGGAGAATCAAGCAACACAAAGTAAACCGACAACGAAATCACTTTCAAACTCCGTCTATTATAAACTTGAAGGTTACAGAGAGAATGCTACTGAGTGCAAAATGTTTGCGTACATAAATTCTGTCAACCTATTCTATTTATACTAGACCTGATCTCTGCGCACTGAACAAGTGAGCAGCGCAAATTGTTCATGCGTACTTAGCAAGTACGCAGAGTATTCTTGCGTACTTGTTAAGTACGCAAGAAGTAATTCCTACGCACATGCTAAGTGCGCAAAACACTTAGAGAAATTAGACAACAATAACATGCATTAGTAATTACAACTCGATAACTAATACATACAGACACTAACATAGAAAGACTAATACATACAAGACAAGTACAAAAACTAAGACACTATCCAGAGTGTTTATCACACAAAAGTGCTTCAACAAACTCCCCCTTGACAACAGCTCGAGATTGTCTTCGGTCTTCACTGCTCCCCAGCTTTAGCTTCCATCTTCTTCTTGTAATCAAGGCAGAACTTGATCACCTTGTCGTATTTAGAAGCAAGGAACTTTCTCCACTCGTCCATGTACATGCAGTACTTGTCAGCTAGCGCCTCCAGATCTTTCACAGGGAAGTTTATGAAGCAGACTTCATCAAACACTCTGATAAGTTCCCTTGGTATTAAGCTTCCACTATTTGACCACACCTTTCCAATCACCACTGCCTCGCCCGATTTAGGATCAACGTACCAGTACCATATATTACCGAGGATATCCTGAGATAACTTGCTTAGGGGAATCTTGGTTTCACACAGCACTGGCTTGCATACCAGTTTTCTTAAGCTTCTATTAGTCACAGGATGTCTAGCGTTCTTGTCCCTGACTCGCTTGGGCACTTGAGGCTTAAAAATTTCAAATTTCCCAGATCTTACCTCTCGCTGTAGAAACTGCCACAAACCCATCGCTACTGCGTGATTTGAGTGACCCAGCAGCTCTAGGTTTACTAGGTTCACGAGGTCGTATCTTGGCAAGGAGTTGAAAGCTTCGCTGGTTGGTTTCAAGTATTGAACCCCCAGCTCGCTTGATTCCAAACAACTTCTTATCCTCCTCGAACTTCACAGCTAAGATCATCCCTGTCGCTCCGTGTTTGTCTATGATTGAAGTCTTTTGCCAGACAGGAGCCGGATCCTTCGATAAACTTGCAGGCATATGTTTGTCTTTTTGTGCCTCTGGATCCATAAGTGTAGGGTCAGCAGGGGAGGCTTCAGTCGACGCCTCAACAGTACTAGCAGGCTCGACTGAACCTGTGTCAAGATGAGATTCAAAGGATGGAACTTCGAAGATCTCTCCATCTTCAAACTCATACTCTCCTTCCCCGTCGCCCTTGGGAAATTCGATTACCACATCATCATCTTCCACATGCCAGTCGTCACCAGAGTCGATCTCTCCCTCTTACAGATTACAGAGAGCCTCGATCTATGCTTCTTTGGAATAGTCTGTCTAAGAATAAGATCACATCATCCGACACGTCGTCAGATAGATCTTTTAGAACGTCAGCCACCGACTTTCCTTTATTGTCACGTGAAGCATCTCCTCTACCTTCACTCTGAGTGGACTCCCCCTCAGCCATAGGCACGACCGAAATGGGAACAATCGCCCAAGCCGACGATTACTGCTCACTTCTGGTCGGTCCGGCTTCAGGATCCTTGTCCTGGTCATCACCCTTAGCCAGATCAACTAAGTGACAAGCCTCTTCATTGCTAGGCTTAGGTGGTTGCTTCTCCAACGGCTCCTTCAACTTCTCCCCCTAAGCAGCAATCGTCTTGGCCATATCACAGACCAAAATCACAATAGGGTCATGCTCTAACCGCTGCTTGTCATCAGCCGCCTGCTGTTTCTTCAATGCGGCTACTTCATCAATCAAAGAGTTTATCTGGCCCTATTGCTTGTCAGATTCTTCTCTTGATTTCTGTACCATTTCAAGAAGACTTGCGACTTGAGTTTCTAGGGTAGTGATCCGTGTATCACGAGGATCAGGTTCCCTAGAAGACGATGCTTCAGCTTGATGAGTTGGGAATTTGAAGATTTCATCAAAATCAAATCCATGAGTAAAATCTAACTCAGGAAATGGTTCACTGATGTGTTGAAGAGTGTTTGAGGGAATTGAGGTAGGGATTGTGGTTGTTTGAATGGTGGTAGGAGTGATGGTAACAGACTCGGTTAAAATTGGAGTTGTCTCCGCCACTTGGACAGATTCTATAGGGAGGGACACTATCACAGGAACCTCCTCTGTGATAGCAGTGATAGCCACATCAGGTGTTACACGTGGCCTCCTCCTCTGTCGCCTGTAAAGCTGTTGTGAAGGTGAGGTAGAAGTGGAATCAGCACTTGCAGCCGTTACATGTGCTTACCTCTGGGCACTGACTTCTACCTCACGAAGGATAGCTTGTTGCGACCTATCCCCCATGTTGCTTATTTATACTTTCTCTTCTACGTCTCTGTATAGCAGCGTCCGAATCAGAATCGGCCTCGTATTCACTGCTAGTCTCTTGTCGCTTTCTCTTGGAAGATAACTCGGGAAGGGTCACCTTTGTCAATCTTCTTGGGTGTGCCTGGGACGGTGTGTCATCAGACTTAGAGGAATCTGACTTGGTCGATTCAGAGTCGGAATCTTCAGCATCTCCAACTTCATGTTCTTCATCTCCTTCTTCTTCACACATTTCATCTTCAGATCCAACTTCCTCTTCTTCCTGTTGTTCATCAATGTGTTGACTGAGTTCAGGCTCAGACTCGGCACTATACCATCTAAGGTCAGCAGGGGTCACATATGCTTCATTGATCAGGTGGCCAAAGAGTGGAGTATGCTCAGGGGTAGGTTCTACACTGCCTGGCGTTAAGAACTGTGAGAAAACTCTCTTGGCCACCCGTTTGACTTGAAGTCTCTCCCCATTTGCCGGTAGATTAGGTACAACATCATTAATCAACAACTGCATGAACCGTGGGTATAATAGAAATCTAAACCTATCAGCAGCATTGATCTGATCGGTGATAGACTTGTAGATATATTTTGAAAAGTTATAACCCATGTTAAGAGAGAGGGCAACCATTGCAGCTGTCATGCCCCATGGCATCCTTTCCTGCCTTTCTAGCACACAGGCACATGATCATGACGTGCGCGAAGTAACGCCACTAATCAAGTACCCACATATTCTTGTACGAGGAGTAGTCCAGGGTACCGACATACCCCGTCCTTTGTCAACGAAGTAGTCAGGGTAACTCACCGGATCAGTTGATAAGTCCCTAAACTGTAGCACGCGTATGATGGTGTCTTCAGAAATAGCAATATCATGGCCGCTACAGTAGCCCTAATGACGTTTGGGGTTATTGTACAGTCATGATCATCAGATTCCCAGAATTGCTCCAGATACGGTCTTGAGACAATAGGATCAGCAGAGATGGCATAGCTGATATTCGATCGGTTCAGGAAGTCGACGATCTCCCTATATTGAAGTGCAGCACCCTTCCACCCGGGCTGTGTTAGAGCTAGTAGATTGAATTTGCTGGTAAATGCACGAGCTATCACTACAAAAACAAACAATAAACACAAAAAGAACAAGAAGCATCGTTGGAAATGAATCAAACATGACTTGATATAGCAACTACACAATGAACTGAATTTCAGACATAGAAATTTTTCACAAGTGTCCTTCCTGCGTACTTAGCAAGTACGCAGCGGTTAGTTCTTGCGTACTTAGCATGTACGCATGAATTACTTCTTGCATATTTGTTAAGTGCGTAGGAACTTTCACTTAGCCAAATTTCAAAATTCAATTGATGTGAGGCATTGATGTGGATTAGGGTCACCACAAGATCGAGATACATGATTAGGACCTATGGAACCACTATCAACAGCAAGGAGTTGCTAAACTCGTCAATTTTGACCTAACCTTGGTCCGACGGTAGTCTACAGTCAAACAAGGGGTCAAAAGCAAAATTAAACCCTGATACAGATAATTTAGGAGTCAATAAGCTTCGATTAGTGACTAATAAAAAGTTTTAGGTCAAATTTTCATGTAGAACAACCAAAATCATTTAAAGTTTCATTATCAAGAACTTAAAGAATCTGTCAATAAGCGGAGATGTACCGGGTGGAATGGACTGAGATTCTCACCAAAGATTAGTAAGGTGAAGATGAAACAAAGATTGGGATGAAAAAATGATTAGGAGCACACGAAAATCTTGGGTGAAAAAGAGCAGGAGGTATTCAACAGTATGAACGTTTGAAATGAGATGAAACCCAAGAAAAATTCTAACTGCTGTATATATACCCAACACAAACTGGTCATGCGTACTTGTTAAGTGCGCAGGACTTAACTCCTGCGTACTTACTAAGTACGCATGACTTAAGTATTGCGTACTTGTTAAGTACGCAGGGTTTACCTCATGCGCACTTAATAAGTACGCAGAGACCCTTGTGTGCTCAAACTTTCAACTCAAATTATGAAGATTTGAAGTCAAATAACGAACAAGATAAACACATTCAATCAAGAGGATTCAAAGTCAATTCAAGAAGGTTAAACACAAATTTTTTGGCTTTTCTGATTAAAATTGAAATGTACACAAACTTAGAATCTTTTTGATCTTTTCTAGATAGAAATATACAAGTATATACACGCACACTATTTTTTCTTCAAAGACACGAGCAGAGGATCATATCAGGCTAAACAATAGCAAAAACAATACAAGATAAACGTTAAAGAATATGGGATCATGTCATGGATTATAATTTATTCATACGTAATAAGCACATAAACAGGTAATTCAAGTTGGCAATATTATAAGATTTGAAACCATAAGCATCTTTGTATCACAATCTTGTATGTTAAGATATTAATTTTAAGATATACAACGTGTACCCCACTGATATGCTACAGAAATGTAAATTGCACTATCTCAAGGCTTCTAAGATTTTCCCAAAGATTTTCAAATCTCCAGAATGAAGTTACATCGTGTAGCATAGAAAAAATCAAGCAGAATCCATAAGGATTATCAAGAATCATAATATTCAGAATCGAGTGATTCAGATGTCTTGGTTTGATTGGAATTTCTTCTATGAATATCATATGATGATTCAGGTTAATAGATATGGAGTCTGAGGATTTAGGTAACGTGATCCAACTTTTATCTGGATTTGATTTCAATGAATCAGGTATGATTCAAGGGTGAATACATGCTCAACGGTTGATGTAAAGACATGTCTTGATTCAATCTCTCATTGCATACTTGTGAGTATGGGCAGTGAGAAGAACCGCAGTAATTGTGCTAAAGACATAACCCAAAACTGGTCTCTTAAGAAAATATTTGCTAAAATCTTACATCCTTTATCTGATAATGATCTTTTTTGTATTCTTTTACATATGCACACATGCATACATGGGTTCAAATCACAGTTGTAGTCTAGATTTAGTTTCCACATTACTAGTGATTCAAAGACGCCTACAGCCTACTGACAATTCAAATAACTTGTAATTAAGCAGATTAAAAACCCAACAATTTAAACAATCAAGTAAGCATGACGCAATCATTTCCCATATGAGCAGTCTATGGCGTTTAGATCATTACAGATGTACTATCATTTCCTCTTTTCTCAAAATAACTTTGAAATTTTCTCCATTTTCTATTTTGTTTGGATTTTTGTAAAATAATTGAAAAGTAAAAGAACTATATAGAAAACTTAAAAGATATAAAATTTAACTTTCATGAATTGAATTGATTTAAGAAAAACAAGTTTTCACTCTGGATTGAAAATTCCTATCAAGTTGACAAGATGTTCAAAGCGGATTTGATCAAACGCGTTAGTGAAAAGGTCAGCAAAGTTGTCATCCGTGTGAACCGTTACAAGTTTATTCAGATGCTTTTTAACAAAATCACGGATGAAATGATGGCGAATTTTAGTATGTTTAGTTTTGGAATGTTTCACCGGGTTGTTTGTGATGGACATGGTGTCATTGTTGTCAATGAACAGTGGAGTTCCAGTGAAGTTTAAGCCACAGTCTCTCAATTACTGCTGAATCCACAATATCTGAGAATAACCGCTAGCTGCAGCAATGTACTACGCTTCACATGTTGAGACAGAAACCGTTGACTGCTTCTTACACTGCCAGAAAACCAGTCTGTCTCCCAAGAATTGACATCCACCAGAAGTTGACTTTCTATCAAGGTTACAACCACCATAGTCTGAATCAGTATAGGCTTTGAAGTCAAATGACTACTGCTTTTAGTACCAAAGACCCAATCAGGGTTTCCCTTTCAAGTATCTGAAAATCCTCTTGACAGCTATCATATGAGACTCCTTCGGTTGTGACTGAAACCTTGAGCACAAGCATACAGCAAACATTATGTCAGGCCTTGAAGCTGTAAGATACATAAGAGATCCGATCATCCCATGGTACAATTTGCAATCCACATCCTTTCCATCTTTGTCTGGATGCAGACCATGATTGACGGGGATAGGTGTGCCATAAGTACTGCTATCATTCATCTTATATTTTGACAAGATGTCCTGCACATACTTAGTTTGATGCAGATAAATGACATCCTCTCTTTGACTGACTTGCAGACCCAGGAAGAACGATAATTCACCCATGTTACTCATCTCAAACTTGGACTTCATCACCTGTTCGAATTCCTTACACATCTCTTCATTTGTAGACCCAAAGATAATGTCTTCGACATACACTTATACAAGAATAATATCACCTCCTGTTTTTCGAATGAAGAGGGTAGAGTCAATCTGTCCACGGTCAAAACCATTTGACAGTAGATGTTTTGATAATGGCTCATACCATGCCCGAGGTGCTTGATGAAGACCATAAAGTGCTTTGTCGAGCTTATACACTTTATTGATATTATACGGATCTTCAAAGCCGGGAGTTTGAGTGACATAAACCTCTTCATGAACTTTTCCATACAGGAAAGCACTCTTCACATCAAGTTGATAGACCTTCAATCTGACATAGGAGGCATAAGACAGAAACTGTCGAATGGCCTCAAGTCTTGCAACTGGGGCATATACTTCTGTGTAATCCAAGCCCTCTTGTTGATAAAAACCCTGAACAACCAACCTTGCTTTATTCTTCACTACAACATGACGATCATCCGTCTTGCACTTGAACAACCATCTGGTTCCAATTGGTTGTACACCTCTTGGCAAGTCAACCAAATCCCACACATGCAACTTTGGGAATTGAGACAGTTCTTCTTGCATCGCCTCAATCCAGCAGTTGTCAGCGAGAGCCTCCTTCACATTCTTCCGCTCTAACTGGGACACGAATGCATCATGCCAACATGTTTCCATGACACCAGTGTCAAGTATCTCAGAGTACAAACTAGTGTTCTCAGCAATGGTTCTATGACGAGTTTGAACACCAGCATGAGGATCACCAATAATGTTGTCAATTGGATGATTCTTATGCACTCTCGTCTCTGGTACATTCGGTTCCTTAATTTCTGAATCGAGGTTAGTGCTCAACTCCCCCATATCCTGTGTTCAAGAAGAAGAAGATTCAATGTTGATTGGATCAGCTGGAGCTTCATTTCCTACACGAGTGTTAGGATTAGCTTGAGTGTCAATTCCGTCAACATGAACACCTTCAATGCTATCACTATCATGAGTTCCAGATGCAGATGCAGCATTGGAATCAGGAGTTACAATCGATATAGTTGCACGGGTTGAGAAACTGGAGTCATCACTGCCACCAAATAATTCATACACAATTGCGGCATCATCGGCAGACAAATCAGGAAGGTTGAAAGATTTGAATAGCGCATCATAATCAAAACCCCAAGCTGGACCAGTTAGTTCTGGTGGAATGCTGTGTTTACTACAATCCACTTCAAACCATTCCTTGACAGTACGAGTTCCTATATTATACACTCTCTTGCAAGGCGAGTTGGCAACATATCCTAAGAAGATGCCTTCCACCGCTTTTGTATGAAACTTAGACTTTCGGTCTTTGTATTGTAGCAATAAGGAACAGGGACTACCAAAAGGAAGTAGATAGTCAAGAGATTGTTGATCAACTCATAGCAAGTCTTGTTGTGCCTCTTCGCAACCAGAACTATGTTCAAGACGTGACAAGCTGTATTAGCTGCTTCTGCCCAGAAAGTGACAGGAAGCTTTACATCTGACAACATTGTCCTTGCAGTCTCAATCAAGGTTCTGTTCTTCCGTTCTGCAACTCCATTCTACTGAGGTGTGTACGGGGCACTAAATTTGTGACGGATCCCCTTCTTGAGATAGAAAAGTTTCATCAAATTATTCTTAAATTCGGTTCCGTTATCACTCCTTATTCTTCTAACCTTCAACTTGCAAAGAGATTCCAAGCTCAGGATCAGGTATTCAAGAATGTCAGCAGTTTCGTCCTTTGTAACTAAAAAATGCACCCAAGAAAAACGTGAGAAATCATCAGTTACAACCAAACAGTATGACTTACCTCCAATACTCCGGATACTTATGGTGCCAAACAGATCCATATGTAATAGCTCCAAAGGGGTATCAATGGAGTTTTGAAGCTTGGGCTTGTGAGACTTCCGTTGCTGTTTGCCCTTTTTACAAGGCATACAGTCATCTGCAACCGTAAATCTCAGCTTAGGAACACCGGTTACCAAACTGTTTTGGACAAGATGATTCATTTTTTGATAAGAAATGTCTCCGAGTTTCCTATTCCACAAGATAAAGTCAAGCTCTGTCGCTTTGGTAAGCAAACAGGTAGCAACTGATGATGTGGTTTTCGCCACGTTCATGTCGATCTGATAGGTATCATTTATCCTTGGCGCTCGCATCAGAATCCAGTCTTCTGGAACCTCAAAACCAGGTTTGAGAATCATACATTCAGTCTTGTCAAACATAACCGAGTACTCCTTGTCGCACATCTGGGAGACACTCAACAGGTTATGCTTCAGCTGCTCGCTGTAGTTGATGTTGTCGAAGTTGACACAACCATTTGAAACCATACCTTGACACGTGAAACTACCGCCTTTCTCTCCAGCAAAGGCCACATAGCCGCCTCTGAATGGTTTTACATCTTGAAGCAGGGCCATGTTTCCTGTCATGTGCCGGGAGCATCCACTATCTACATACTTAGAGATAGTACACGTCGGATGTCCCTGCACGAGTCATGAGAAATTAATTAGATTTGGAGACCCAAGCCATAGTGGTCTTGGGTCGTCCGTCTTTCTCAAAATAAACAACCTCAATTAATTCACAGTCATGACTGTCAAAAATGGATGAATCTTTAAAAGATTTGTGACCAGGAGATTGAGAACTTTTAGATTTATTATTCCAGGACCTCTTCTTCTTCTTAACTAGAACTGTAGGCTTGCATTCAACAGCAATAGGTGAACTAGTGGAAGCTTCACCTGATTAAATTCCAACCAGTTGTTCCAGTTTTCTCAATCTCTTGTTCCTTCTTCTCCTCTGTGGCTTAGAGAGTTTCACCACAGGTTTCTCACCAGTTGGTGCACTACCAGAGGTAGATGCACAAGGTTTAGCAGGTAGCTTTCCCCTTTTTGAAACAGATGGTTTAGCCTCAGATGTGATCTTTGGCTTTACCATAGGTTTTACTAGTGGTTTCACCACCTTTGCTTTTGGACTTTTGGAATGCTTCACTAGTGGTGACTTAGGGATAACAGCCGGTTGTGAAACAATTGGCCGTTTCCCTTGGTTCTTAGTAGGATAGTTCACAAGAATGTGACCAACCATACCATAGTGAAAGCAAGTTCTCTTTTCTTTGTAAGTCCTCCTGTAAGGCTCATTTGATTTGACGTTTGGTGACTCAGCATGATGAACAGGAGAAGTTGTTTGGTGAACATGAGTTTGGCATGTTGATGATTGGTTTTTCGGAATATAATATTTTTGCAAATTTTCTTGATAACCAAGCCCAAAACGAGCTGAAAAAGCTTCTTTCTTAACTTGATTAATGTTTTTATGTCCCCCATAAAGCATCACTTTTAATTTTTCATTTGATTCAATGATATCGGGTTCAGTCAAAATACAATTATCACTATCAGTGATAATGTTTTTCTTAACTTTCTGTTCACCTAGCAACTCCTCAGAGACTACTCCTTCAGGGCAGGTGTTCTCAGACTCATCTTCGGAACCAGAAAAGAACTCTTCATTAGATGCAGAGTCAGCCTTACTTGAGGAATCATCCTGTTAGGACATAGAATGTATGACAAAAGCTTTGTAATAGTTTAGGTCTTATTGTCTTTACGTTTTTATGTAATTATATAGATTTTGTCTAAGTGATAGAACAAGTTCTGCTAGAGGCGAACTTGTCTAGTTCGCCTAGCTTATTAGAGGCGAACTTATTAAGTTCGCCTAGTCACAAGTTCGCCTATTGCAGAGTTTGTGTCTATAAATAGGTGTTTACAGATTCTGTTAAGTAGACTGAATCGATCGTATTCAGTGAATCTTGTAAACTCTGTGTTTGATGGAATACAAAGAGAAAGTTTATTTACCTGTTGTTTCTGATTGTCAATTCGTATACATACGTTAACACGAAGGATTCAACACTCCATGTTATCGAGACGTCCTGTCACAAGATCGATCTGCATATGAGTTATGTGGACCTACAAGTGGTATCAGAGCTTTTGCTCATGATTTGTGTTTGATTCTTGGTGATTAGAGATGATTTTGTGTACAATTTGACAAGAAATTGTTGATTTTTTTCAAGTTTTTGTATCCATGGGGTTTTCAAGTTCTTGAAGTTGATTTTGCTGCTGAATTCGTGGATTTGAAGTGGTTTTGGGTGAAATTAATCAGATAGAAGTGTTCTAATTAATAAAATACTAAATCCTACGGTCCAATTTCTTCAAATTCCTTCTAATCTGTGAGAAATGGTGATTTTAGGTGATGTTTGTTCATGTTTGGGTTGAAGTTCTTGCTGAGTTTGTTACAGCTGAAGTAAGCGAACTTGCTGATATTTGTTGCAGGCGAACTTAGATAGCGAACTTATTAAGTTCGCTTCTCTCAGTTTAAGCGAAATTATTCAGTAGGCGAACTTAACGGATTTTCTTGTTTAAGTCAACTTATCAAGTTCGCTTGATATCAAATTCGCTTGTTTGGATTTTAAGCGAACTTATTATCTTCGCCTGAGGGGAGTGCTTGTTCAATACTTGGAAATTTTTCTAAAAATGGCAAATATGGTGCAAGTGACTAACATGTTAAATTACGATAACGAGATTGGTACATCTCAGAAACCACCCAAATTGTTAAGTCTTGCAGATTATTCTAACTGGAAAGATCGGTTTGATCAGTTCGTGTCTTTTACTGATACAAATTTATGGATTCCAATCTTGGAAGGCTAGACACATCCGACATATACTTGGATGGGAAAGGATGATGTTCCTAAATTGGTATCTGCTTTAACCACAGAAGAAAAATTACTGTTTGATAGGGAAAAGAAGGTTATGACTAGTATCTCAATTTCTCTTCCTAAAGAAATTTATCATAGTTTTAAACAATTCAGGACTTCTCAACAATTGTGGGAAGCATTACAAAGTAGTGTGAAGGCAGTTTGGATGTTAAGAAAAGCATAAAAGAATTACTAAAGAAGCAGTTCTTAGTATTCAAGCACTTTAAAATGAATCTTTAGATGATCTTGCAACAAGATTCTATCATTTGATGAGTGAATTGTCAAGTGCTTCAGTAGTTTATGAGACTGAAGAGATAAATGATAAGTTTTTGGAGGCATTACCATCTAAATTTGATGTGTATTCAGTTTTGATAAAAGAGAATGTCAAGTATAAAACTGTCTCTTGAAGATGTTCTTGGGAAGATTTAATCACATGATTTGAATATGAAAAAGAAGGAAACCAATATGGAGCATATTCAAGATCCTTCAATGTATTTTGCTAAGACTTCTGGTAAAACTGGTGCAGGGGTTGCGTTCTTTTCTGGTGATACTCAAGATGTTTCTAATGATCATTGTTCTGGGGTTTCAAGTCATTCTGGTTTCTCTGCAAATACAGCTTCTTCATCATCTGGAACACATAATATGAATCACAGAGTTGCTGATGATTATTTAGCGATGTTTTCTTCCTTTATGGCTTCTTATGAAAATTTTATTGGAAGAAAGATTCATGATCCAGATGTTATTGAAAAGGATTTCAGACAAATTGATCATGTTGATCTGGAAGAGATGAACATTCAATGGAACATGGCTATGCTGATGCGACAAGAAAATGATTTTTTGAAGAAGACTGGAAGGAAGTATATCGGTTCTAACAGTCGTTCATGTATGGGATTTGACAAAACCAAAGTTCTTTGCTATAATTGTTAGGAGTATGGTCATTTTGCCAAAGAGTGTGTGAAACCGAAAGTTGAATTTGATTCTCAGAAGAAGCCTAATAACTTTCAGAACAATCGTAATCAGTATACATGGCTCCTCTGGCTCTGGAAATTCTAATCATGCATCTGCATCATCTGCTTTGGTTGCTCAAAATGATGAAAATTATGACTGGGGTATTCATCTTGAAGATTTGGTTGGTACAGTAAGTCAAGCTTTTGTAGCTGAGATTCGTTCTGTAAAATCTGAAGAGTCAACTGATGATGATAGCTCAAGTGATGGTGAGAGTTTGCCAAGTGCTGATGAAGAGCATGATCAAGTACATAATGTTGAGTCTGATATAGTATTAACTCAAAAATCTTCTGATGGTGCTGATTCTTAAAATATTCTTATTGCAAAAGTCTTCATGGCAGATATGTAAGATCCTTCAAAAGTAAAAGATTCTGTCTGTCACATTTATTGCTCTAATTGCATCAGTATAAAAGATAAACTGCAAAAGGTAATGGATGATAATACAAATTTAATTTGTGATATGAAATCGATGCATTCAGTTAATCAAAAATTGAAAGATAATGATAAATTGTGTATAGATAGAATTGAGTCTTTGAAAAGAGATTTGAATTCTTTGGGATTGAAATATAAGGAACAAGCATATCATCTGGATATGGCTTATGTTGAGATTGAGAAGCGAACTGAAATTGTCGCTCAGAAGAATAAAGAAATTTCTGATAAAGAATCTGAAGTGATCAACATACATAGGAAGCTGGAAAATTTTGAAAATTCATCTGTGGTATTGGATTACTTTAATGCTAATGCTGATCCTACAAAGAGGGTTGCTAGAATTGGATTTGTTCCTCTACCATTCAATGCAAATTATGTGGTTGAACTAGAAATTATTCATGAAGATGAAATTGATCCAAAGACGGTGTTGAAAGTAAATCCAGTAACTGGTGAAGATATGATCTATGATTCTGATTCTGAGGATGAAGTTTTTGATGATAAAAAGGTTGAAGGCATTCCTAAGGAAGTGCAACTTGATGAACCAAAGGTAGTGAAAAATGTTACTCGTGATAGATGCATTTTAACAGAACTTTATGAAGTGAAAGTTGATCAACCTAAATTTTCCAAAATGTTACAATCAAGTGGTTTTGTTGCTGCTGGTCATCAGAAGAAGAATTCATCAACGGTGACTAAACAAGTTTTTGTTCAAAAGAAGTCAGTCAACTGTTCAGTAAAATCTTCTGAAGCTTGTTCATTGGAAGAGTCATCAAATTCAAGAAAAACTCCTTATATTAGAAATCATCAAGATAGAAGAGTTTGCTTTCACTGTAATGAGGCTGGTCATATTCTGATTCACCGTCCTTATAAGAATCATGGAAAATTAAAGAGTGTTTCCTCACAACAACGAGTGGTGACGATTTTGAAAAGACCAAATGTGGGAAAGCCTACCTCTAGTGTTGTAAATAATATGCCTTGCCAATCATTTGCTAAATCTTCGGGATTTAAGCAACATGATAAGCATACTTGTAAACCAGTTGTTTTTCAAAATAAGTTTGAAATTCCACATGTTGGAATTCCAAAAGATTCTCAACCTGAGGTCAAACTTTCTAGACCACAACGAAGAAGACGTAACAGAAAATAAAAAAAAATTGGAAATATCTGAATCTGATAATCATAAATATAATAATGTTTTTCCAATTAATCATACTATGTCTTCATTGAGAAGGTCTAATTGCGAATCTTATGTTCCAAAGGTTGATGACAATGTTGTTTGTGAATTGCTTGAAGTTGTTTATTTTGATCCATCTGGACGACCCAAGACCACAATGGCTTGGGTTCCTATTTCTAACTGATTTTCTTTGTTTATGTAGGGACAACCAAGGAGGACTATCAATAATATTTGGTATGTGGATAGTGATTGTTCTCGACATATGATAGGGAATATTCGTTTGCTGGAAGATGTTATTAATATTGATGGTGGTTATGTCGCTTTTGCTGGAAATAAAGGCGGGTACATAACTGGTCAGGGTACTTTGAAGAATGATAAAGTCAAATTTGAGAAAGTGAACTATGTGCAGCAACTTGAACATAATCTTTTGAGTGTATCTCAAGTGTGTGACAAGAAATTTCATTTCATTTCAATGATTCTGAGTGTTATATCTTGAAACAGGGCTTTGTTATTCCTGACGAATGGATTCTAATGAAGGCTCTGAGGAAAAATGACACATATTTCCTAGACATGAGTGTTGCTACATCGGATTCAATTCCTACATGTTTACTCTCCAAGGCGTCTGAGTTGGATTCTATTTTGTGGCACATGAAACTTGCTCACATCAATTATTGGAAAATGAATTATCTCGTGAAGAATGATCTAGTTATTGGTGTTCCAAAAATGAAATTTTCCGTTCCTGATGACTGTATTCCTTACAAGAAGGGGAAACAACACAAGAAGTCCCACAAATCTAAGATAAAGAATTCAATTGTGACTCCTTTGGAGCTACTACAAATGGATTTGTTCGGACCGATTAGTATCAGGAGCATTGGCGGTAAATCTTACTGTCTGGTAGTAACAGATGATTTATGTAGATTTTCATGGGTTAAGTTCCTTGCTTCTAAAGCCGAAACCACAGAGTTCGTACAATTCTTAATCCTGGGTTTAGAGAATTTGTGCAAACTAAAAGTCAGAAGAATTAGGAGCGACAATGGCATCGGGTTTAAAAATAGCAAGACGGGTTTATTTTGTCTTTAAAAGGGAATTCATCATGTATTTAGTGCGCCATATGTATCTCAACAAAATGGAGTTGCTGAACGAAAGAATAGGACTTTGGTTGAAACGGCACATACGATGCTTGCAGATTCTAAGCTTCCAGTTACTTTTTGTGCTGAGGCTGTGAATACTGCATGTCACGTTTTGAACAGAGTCTTAACCGTTAAGCGACAAAACAAGACATGCTATGATTTGCTTAATAATCGGAAGGCGGATTTGGAATATTTACTACGTTTTTGTAATCCATGCACCCTGTTGAAAGTTAGAGATGTCCCAACCAAGTTCAGTGCTAAGGCTATTGAAGGGATCTTTCTGGGGTATGTTGCAAATTCTACTACCAAGAGGGTTTATAACAAAGAGACTTGTCAGGTTGAAGAATGGTTTCATATTGAACGTTCTAATTGGTATTTACCTCAAATGGCGATTGGACCAGACTGGGCTTTTGATTATGAGAATTTATTCAAGTCTTTTCAATTAACTTCTAATATTTCTCCTGAGGAAGCTGCTGTATTATATGATTCATGTCAGGATGCACATAATAGTGGTTTTCTACCGACTACGGTTCCACAATCATCTGTTCCCTCTACATCTGCTCCAGATCCTAATGTTGCTTCTTGTTCGGGAACACAAGAGTCTGATAGTGAGGACGACAATGTTATTTTCCAAGATTCTTCTACTAATCCTTTGTTAGTTTATGAACCTTCTAATTCGACACATGCTCAGGGGGAGATTCCTACAAATCTGGACTCGGAGATATCAGTTAATCAAGATATGTCTTATCAATCTGATACAACTCAAGTTGATGTGTTGCCTGTTCCTGAGGTTGCATCAATCAAGGAACTCAAAGCTCATCCGATTACAATTATCATTGGAAATTTGCGAGATGGAGTGCAAACGCTTTCTATTATTGACATCACTTGCTTGTATACATGTATTAAGTATACTGGTGTTCTTGATGTATGCTCTCATTTCTGTTTTATTTCTCAGGTCGAACCAAAGAATGTCGAAATGGCGTTACGTGATAACAATTGGATAGAGGCCATGCAGGAAGAACTTGCTCAGTTTGACAAACTCAAAGTTTGGAATCTTGTAGATCTTCCAAAGGGTGTGTATCTAATTGGTACAAAGTGGGTGTTTAAATGCAAGAAAGACGATCGAGGTGTTGTGGTGAGAAATAAGGCAAGATTAGTTGTACAAGGTTTCAATCAACAAGAGGGAATTGATTACACCGAGGTTTATGCTCATGTTGCTAGGCTTGAAGCTATACGGTTGTTTCTTGATTTTGCTTCATACTGTGACAATCCGGACTTTTTCAGTTAGTTTCGTTAGCAATCCCGTTAAATATTCTTCTAAAACTTAACCCCGTTAATCATTTCCAGTTAAATCCTAACATATTCAACATATTTCAAACTCTAGGGACTAATTTTGTCAATTTCCAAACCTTAATACAAGAAACCACAAGGACTGATTATGTAATTTAACTAAACTCGATTTCGTTGACTTTGAAAGTCAAACCCGTGAGCGTTTGATCCAAATTCGAATCCATGATCGATGGTTTGCACGAACTAGTAACTGAAATTGCATATTGATGCCATTAACGGTCATCATAACAGTTTTAATCACCATCATTGTGTCGATTGGAAACAATATATGACTAATAAATCCATAACCGTCAAACTCAATGTTTAATCAATCAAATTCGATAAACTTCGATTACCAATTCATGTACAAACCCTCTGCGCACATCAAACGAACCCATCCGAGTCTTTTGCACACGATAATCTGATCGGAGAAGCAGTTAAACTTGCCGAGAACCAAGCTAGCCACCGTCGACTGTTGTTTTAGTCGATCTCACTCAATTCGGATCCAAATCCGGTAAGCTCTCACAACCTTTGCTTCGTTTTCATCTGTTGATTGAAAGCCCTTTGCTATTTGGGGCTTACAACACCAAATTAAACACGATTCAATTCTAGGGTTCATTTACTTTCGGGTTTGATCGAACCATATCAATCCGATAGCAAATAATAAAATTGAACACACCTTTAGTGTCGTCTCAATGCCTGGATTGAAAGCCCTATGAAATCTAGGGCTCATATCATCAAATTGAACCCGATTTGATTCTAGGGTTCATCACGATCTGGATTTAACCGAATCCTATACTACACACTATTTAAATCCAATTAACTTATATGGTTAGATTTGCAATGTCCTAATGGGTAAAAGCCCCATGTTTTTATTAAGTTTTAACATCGAATTTGGCAGATTAAATTTAGTATTCTTGTTTTAGGGTTTCGGTTTTCACAAACCTGATTTAATGATCCAAAACCAATTGATTTTGAAATTAAACTCATACTCATATTCGCTATGACTCGATTAACCAAACCCCTATGATTTTTCGTTGAATCGCGACTGATTCCGACGGTATTGGGACGGGTTTCGAACCGGTATGTGTATGGGAGGGAAACCCACTTGACTTGGGTGTTAAAATTATTTGGACCTGTATATATTCGCGATGACCCTAGCTGGCGGATTGGTTAAGGTTATGTGTGTGTGTGTGGGAGAGACCCGGGTTCGAGGCCGGGCTCCCACATCTTTTTTTTGAACAGTTTTCTGGTATTATTTGAATATAAAAATCAAACCTTATATTATTATAATATTATACAAATGTGTTTTAGCCCGGAAAACAACCCGTAGGCTCGGGTTTGAATTATTAACCCACTATTGTTATTATTTCCCCACTTTTGAAAATAATATATTTACCATAACTTTGTATAAAATAATATGTTTGTATTATTTTCAACCCATGACTCGTATTATTAAATAATATATATTTATATTATTTCGTATCGTTTTATGACCTCGTATAACATTTGAAACTAAATAATAATATAATTAATTATATTATTTACTCGCATTTATTACGTTCATAAAAAGTAATATATTTATTATTTTATACCACGAATGAGTAGTTAGAATATTCTTTCGAACCTAAAAATAATATATTAAATTATATTATTTTCCTAATTTTTGTAAATGACAAAACGCTCGAATATATTTATTATTATTGTTGTCATTCGTCGCGTAACGTATATATAATTTAATTACTAATTAAAGAATTCCTATTCCTGTGGACACGTTCGTCTACTCTCGGTTACTAGAGCGTTTCTTTAGGACGTTTCTCATTCCGTGTCGTTGTCACAATTCCCATTTTATCCCTAATTTATGTGTTTATAATTTTAGGGCATCCGTAAGTCGTTTGAGACATACACACGTGGTTCCAACTTGTCCTTTGTGTGATACTACCTACAGCGCAACGCCTGTGAGTTTTCACGGCCCCTTTTACTGTTTTAACTTGGGGGAGAAAACATGATTAAACAATTTTGGATTTTGTAATTCGTATGATATCAATGTTAAATGCTAAGTGCAACACGCTATCACAGAAAGTCCTCAACTAATATCGGACCGTTAATATGGATCTTAGTGAGGTAATATTTAGTAGTACTACTGGGTTTGACAAATCCCACCCGCGTTAGTCGCGCTAACTCGATTAGATATCGAACGGGTGAAATGTTAGCCTACTCACACCGCCAGTGTTGAAAGACCTGGTAGGAGGCAATAAACAAACAGTCAGCTTCGATTGCGAGCGCTTGAGCTGAACATGAACATAGGCTAGCTACCTATAGATATATACTGAATGAACATAAATCTGGTAAACATTTATTTACATATATTGAAACCTGTGAACTCACCAACCTCGTGTTGACATATTTTCTTACATGTTTTCTCAGGTCGCTAAGATAAGACACAGGTGCACGTTAGGGCATGCATGGGATTCAACTACTTTAATTATGACTTATTTATAATTGTTTGAATTATTCTATTGTACTTGTTTTGGTTGGACGTTTTGGACTTTTTGGACTTTTGAACTTTGGTTTTGGGCACGTTTATTTTCTTTACGCTTCCGCATTGATACTCTGGTTTTAATGATATTTTCATTTTGAAATTCCCATGTAGAGTCGTTCAAAGTAACTAACGTCTGAGATCCTGGTTCGTCACTTCCCAAATGGTAAAACTCCATTAGTTGAAATTGGGGGTGTGACATATTGGTATCAGAGACAGGTTTTAGAGAACTAGGATTGCATACTAGACTATAGCCTCACACATTAGTTACATGTCATTTGGATGTTTGGCACTTATATGTATTCTTACAGGAACATGTCGTCAACCCCACCTTCATCACCCAAGGCACCAAGACATAAGGCACCTATCCTATCATCCCCGAAGCCCAAAAGGCGTCGGACTACTTCCAGTGACTATTCAGCTGACCAAGGGGAAATGAGCAGCGCGCAAGCAATGAATCCTGCTCGAAACTGGAACGCATACCCACAAATGATCCAAGTATGGATCGAAATGGGAAATGTCCCATCACCTTACTTTGGTTCTACTTCCTCATCATCTACCTTGCCTAGCTTGCCATGTACTATGGAACAAGCTTTTGCAGCCTTTGTGTTTTATATGTCTAGAGAGTTAAGCATTGTGAAAGATGCTACCGATGAGATACCGGATATTCTGAAGAGGGAGCCTCAAATAGAGGAGAATAAAGTAGGGATAGAACTTTTGACTGCCGAACTAGCAGTAACTGACCAGGTCCATAACGTTTTGGTGGATCGTGTGGGCACATTTGGAGACAAGGGTGGACACCATGGATGATGACATGGAAGGAGTTCTGGAGAGAGTGGCTGCTCTGGAAGCTCAGCTACATGTAGCAAACCACACTGCTGAAGGTCTTCAAGAGAGGGTGACTCACTTTGAAGCCCAACTGCAAGCCGCTCTATTTCCCGAGGAGATTCCACTTTCCGATGACAAGGAGGAGCCCTTGGAGGAGGAACCAGTGGAGATAGACGATGCACAATCGTATGTTTCTTCCAATGACGAAGATGCTTGATGATCTTCCTATTCTATCTTCCTTTTCATTCCTGTTTTTGTTTATGTTATTTCTCTTTTCAAACCTAGATGGGTAAGGTTGTTCCCATCCAATAAAAGCATGAGAAGTTTAATGTTTGAGTTAATTATTTTGTAGCCTTACAATTTATTTAATTTCAAAATATTAGATGTTGTATCTCCTTACTCATACTTGAATAATGTTTAATATGTGATATATTTCTCATTGTTTTTCATTTGTGATTGTGAAGAATCATGTCAGGGAGAGGACGCGGATGCCGTGCCGGTGGTCGGGGTACCATTAACATGACGGCAGCAGAGCTAGCGGCACTAATAAACGATATTGTGGCGGAGGCTCTAGCAGCACAGAATGCTGCAGGTAAATGCTTTAGCTATTAACTAATGATGTCAATCCATCTCTTAAAAAGCCTGCCCTAAACCCTATAATTCCAATCCTATTTTTATTTCTAAATCCAGGCCAGCAAAACCAGCAAAATCAACAACCAGCCTGCACTTTCAAGGCGTTCATGGATTGTAAGCCCCACGCCTTTAGTGAAGCTGAAGGAGCCGTTGGACTACTTCGTTGGTTTGAGAAGGTTGAATCGGTGATTGCCATGTGCAACTGTCCCGTGGCTAATTAGGTAAAGTTTGCCGCCGGAACTTTGGAGGGCCCGGCTCTCACATGGTGGAACGCCCAGGTCCAAATGTTTGGTCTTGCCATTGAAATTGGACTCCCGTGGGAGGAATTTAAATCAATGATGAGGGAGGAATACTGTCCTCGCGATGAAATCCAGAAGTTAGAGGGAGAGTTTTGGAACCTAAAGATGGATGGTTCTGAAATTGAACTCTACACCACACGTTCACATGAACTTGCTACTATGTGCCTGCATATGGTGACCCCTGATTACAAGAGAACTGAGCTTTACATTGGAGGTCTAGTGCCTCAAATACAAAGCATGGTTACTTCATCCAATCCTGCCACCATCCAACAAACTATCCGACTTTCCCATAACTTAACCGATCAGGCGATGACTCAAGGGACTCTACCTCCGAGAGGTTCGGTCTCTAAACCCACCGACAATCACAAACGCAAGTTTAATCACCATTCCAACACCCACACCCACTCCAACTCTCACTCCAAAGGACCCCAACCCAACCAACCCCAGTTTAATTAACCGCAGCAACAGCAGCAGCGTAGGTTTGAGCCTACTAAGAACTTCAACCAGTCGACCTCTTCAGGTCAAAACCAGGGTGGTTACACGGGGAAGTCTCCGAAATGTAACAAGTGCAACTTCCATCACTTTGGGTTTTGCAATCGTTGCCAGAGGTGTGGCAAAATAGGTCATGCGGCCAAGGATTGTAGGGGTGAGTTACAAGCTAAACAACCTTTTCAACAACCTGGATCCACAAGGGGTTGTTTTGAGTGTGGAAAGGAAGGTCATATTCGGATGAACTGTCCTCAATTGAAGAAAGGGGGTAATGGAAACCACAACCATAACCAGAATAACAATGGCAATGGTGGTAACAATGGCAATGGTGGAGGAAATGGTGCGAAGGAACGAGCCTTCATACTAGGATCTGGAGAAGCCCGTTACGATCATAATGTGGTCACCGGTAAGTTTCTCTTAAATAATTACTTTGCTTCTGTCCTTTTTGACACTGGTGCTGATAGAAGTTTTATATCTAAGAAACTTAGTGATATGATAAAAGGAACTCAAACTATGTTAGAAGCTAAGTATATAATAGAGATAGCTGATGGCCAAATAATTGAAGCAACTCACATTCTTAAGGGATGTAAACTTGAGCTAGCTAGACATATATTTGATATCGATCTTATGCCAGTCACACTTGGTAGTTTTGATGTAATTGTCGGTATGGATTGGTTATCTAAAAACCAAGCCAAAATTATCTGTCATGAGAAGACTGTTCGTATTCCTTTCCCGAATGGAGAAACCCTTTCCGTTCAAGGCGAAAGAGTTGGTGCAGTCATGGGCATAATATCTTTTATGAAAGCACAAAAATGCCTTCAAAAGGGGCATACGACTATTTTGGCTCTCGTTGCTGAGCAGCCATCAGAAGAGAAGAAGATTGAAGATATTCTCATCGTGCGTGAATTTTTGGAAGTATTTCCCGAGGATCTGCCGGTCTGCCACCGCACCGTCAACTTGAATTCCAAATTGATCTAGCACCCGGAGCAGCACCGATTGCTCGGGCACTTTAGAGACTGGCACCCAGTGAATTACAATAGCTGTCCACTCAACTACAAGATTTGTTGGATAAAGGTTTCATCCGACCTAGCTCATCGCCGTGGGGAGCTCCGGTACTATTTGTCAAGAAGAAGGACGGAACTTTCCGTATGTATATTGATTAACGGGAGCTGAATAAAGTCACAATCAAGAACCGCTACCCTTTACCTCTCATAGATGACCTCTTTGATCAACTCCAAGGATCAAGTTTCTATTCCAAAATAGATATTAGGTCCGGCTACCATCAGTTAAGAGTCCGAGATGAAGATATTTCTAAGACTGCTTTCAGGACAAGGTACGGCCACTATGAATTTATGGTCATGCCTTTCGGATTAAGCAACGCACCTGCGGTATTCATGGACCTCATGAACCGTGTGTGTAAGCCTTACCTTGACCAATTCGTTATCGTCTTCATCGACGACATCCTCATTTATTCCAAGAACAAGGAAGAACATGAGGAACATCTACGCCTAATTTTGGAATTACTTAAGCGAGAGCAACTGTATGCTAAGTTTTCCAAGTGTGAATTTTGGATCTGGGAGGTTCAGTTTCTAGGGCATGTGGTTAACGAGAAAGGAATACATGTCGACCCATCAAAGATAGAAGCCATCAAGAATTGGGCAGCACCGACAACTCCGACAGAGGTGCGACAATTTCTAGGATTGGCTGGGTATTACCGTCGATTCATCGAAGGATTTTCAAAAATTGCGCAACCTCTCACTGCCTTAACTCAAAAGGGTAAAGCCTATAATTGGGGCGATAACCAAGAGTCAGCTTTCCAACACCTCAAACAGAAAATTTGCAGTGCACCAATTCTAGCTCTTCCGAAAGGAACCGATGATTTTGTAGTATATTGTGATGCATCTATTCAAGGTCTGGGTTGTGTCTTAATGCAACGCGAAAAGGTGATCGCATACGCTTCACGTCAACTAAAGGTCCACGAGAGAAACTACACCACTCATGACTTAGAGTTGGGAGCCGTAGTTTTCGCACTTAAGATATAAAGACATTACTTGTACGGTACCAAATGCACCATCTATACCGATCACAAGAGTCTTCACCATATCTTCAAACAGAAAGAGTTAAACATGCGACAACGTCGTTGGGTCGAACTCTTAAATGATTATGATTGTGCGATCCGGTATCACCCGGGTAAAGCTAACATTGTAGCTGATGCCCTGAGTCGAAAGGAAATGAAACCCAAACGAGTTCGAGCATTACAGCTTACTAGTCACCCCGGATTACCTGAAAAAATCCGTAGTGCTCAACTCGAAGCCCTAAAAGAAGAAAATCTACCGCTGGAAAGTACACGCGGTATGGAGGCACAACTTGAAGTCATATCTGACGGTATTCGCTACTTTGCCGAGCGAATACGGGTTCCATTATTTGGAAACCTAAGGGAGCTAGTTATGGACGAGGCTTATAAATCTCGTTACTCGATACATCCAGGTTCCGACAAAATGTACCATGATCTAAATGTGTTATATTGGCAGCCGAAGATGAAGGCCGATATAGCCACCTATGTTAGTAAGTGTCTGGCTTGCGCGAAGGTCAAAGTTGAATATCAAAAACCATCCAGTCTTCTGCAACAACCTGAAATTCCCATGTGGAAATGGGAACAAATATCCATGGACTTCATCACCAAATTACCACGAACTCCTACCGGATGTGATACCATTTAGGTAATTGTTGATCGATTAACAAAGTCCACTCACTTCTTAGCAATCAAAGAGACCGACAAAATGGATAAGCTTACTCGTACTTACTTGAAAAAAATAGTCTCTCGGCACGGGGTGCCAATCTCTATTATTTCGGATCGTGATGCACGATTCACTTCTCGTTTCTGGCAGTCATTACATAAAGCCTTAGGCACGCGTCTAGATATGAGCACAGCATACCATCCTCAAACTGATGGCCAAACAGAACGTACTATTCAAACGCTGGAGGACATGCTACGAGCTTGTGTGATCGATTTCGGTAACACTAGGGAGTCTCACCTACCGTTGGTGGAGTTCTCCTACAACAACAGCTATCACACTAGCATCAAGGCAGCTCCATTTGAAGCAGTTTATGGACGGAAATGCCGTTCTCTTATTTGTTGTACCGAGGTTGGGGATAGCCAACTCACAGGTCCTGAACTTGTATTTGAAACTTCCAAAAAGATCGTTCAAATTAGAAACCGTATGGCGGCAGCTCGTGATCGTCAAAAGAGCTATGCCGACAAGCGTCGTAAACCTTTAGAGTTTCAAATAGGTGACATGGTCTTACTCAAAGTCTCACCTTGGAAAGGTGTCATTCGTTTCGGGAAACGAGGCAAACTGAATCCTCGTTATGTTGGACCATTTAAAATAATGAAGAGAGTCGGTCCAGTAGCGTATCAACTGAACCTACCTGAAGGACTTAGTGGTGTACACAACGTCTTTCACGTCTCAAATTTAAAGAAATGCCTAGCAGACGAATCACTCGCAGTTCCTCTTGAGGAACTACACGTTGATGAACAATTACGTTTCATCGAAGAACCTGTGGAAATTATGGATAGGGAAGTTAAAACGTTAAAGCACAGTAAGATCTCTATTGTCAGAGTTCGTTGGAACTCGAAACGCGGACCGTAATTCACGTGGGAGCGCGAGGATCAGATGATGCGCAAATATCCTAATCTGTTCAAGCACTCCGTGTCAAATCCTAAAGGTACTATTTAATTTTCGGGACGAAAATTCTTTCAACTAGGGGATGATGTGATATCCCGGGAAAATTTTTTTATTTTATTTTTATTTTATTTATTTTTTTAATTTTCGGGACGAAATTTCTTTCATCTAGGGGATGATGTGACAATCCGGACTTTTTCAGTTAGTTCCATTAGCAATCCCGTTAAATATTCCACTAAAACTTAACCCCGTTAATCATTTCCAGTTAAATCCTAACATATTCAACATATTTCAAACTCTAGGGACTAATTCTGTCAATTCCCAAACCTTAATACAAGAAACCACAAGGACTGATTCTGTAATTTAACTAAACTTGATTTCGTTGACTTTGAAAGTCAAACCCGCGAGCGTTTGATCCAAATTCGAATCCACGATAGATGGTTTGCACGAACTAGTAACTGAAATTGCATATTGATGCCATTAACGGTCATCATAACAGTTTTAATCACCATCATTGTGTCGATTGGAAACAATATATGACTAATAAATCCATAACCGTCAAACTCAATGTTTAATCAATCAAATTCGATAAACTTCGATTACCAATTCATGTACAAACCCTCTGCGCACATCAAACGAACCCATCTGAGTCTTTTGCACACGATAATCTGATCGGAGAAGCAGTTAAACTCGTCGAGAACCAAGCCAGCCACCGTCGAATGTTGTTTTAGTCGATCTCACTCAATTCGGATCCAAATCTGGTAAGCTCTCACACCCTTTGCTTCGTTTTTATCTGTTGGTTGAAAGCCCTCTGCTATTTGGGGCTTACAACACCAAATTAAACACGATTAAATTCTAGGGTTCATTTACTTTCAGGTTTGATCGAACCATATCAATCCGATATCAAATAATAAAATTGAACACACCTTTAGTGCCGTCTCAATGCCTGGATTGAAAGCCCTATGAAATCCAGGGCTCATATCATCAAATTGAACCCGGTTTGATTCTAGGGTTCATCGCGATCTGGATTTAACCGAATCCTAACCTACACACGATTTTAATCCAATTAACTTATATGGTTTGATTCGCAATGTCCTAATCGGTAAAAGCCCCATGTTTTTATTAAGTTTTAACATCGAATTTGGCAGATTAAATTTAGTATTCTTGTTTTAGGGTTTCGGTTTTCACAAACCTAATTTAATGATCCAAAACCAGTTGATTTTGAAATTAAACTCATACTCAGATTCGCTATGACTCGATTAACCAAACCCCTATGATTTTTCGTTGAATCGCGACTGATTCCGACGATATTGGGACGGGTTTTGAACCGGTACGTGTATGGGAGGGAAACCCACTTGACTTGGGTGTTAAAATTATTTGGACCCGAATATATTCGCAATGACCCTAGCGGGCGGATTGGTTAAGGCTGTGTGTGTGTGGGAGAGACCCGGGTTCGAGGCCGGGCTCCCACATCTTTTTTTTTGAACAGTTTTATGGTATTATTTTAATATAAAAATCAAACCTTATATTATTATATTATTATACAAATGTGTTTTAGCCCGGGAAACAACCCGTACGCTCGGGTTTGAATTATTAACCCACTTTTGCTATTATTTCCCCACTTTTAAAAATAATATATTTACCATAACTTTATATAAAATAATATGTTTGTATTATTTTCAACCTGTAACTCGTATTATTAAATAATATATATTTATATTATTTCGTATCGTTTTATGACCTCGTAAAACATTTGAAACTAAATAATAATATAATTAATTATATTATTTACTCGCATTTATTACGTTCATAAAAAGTAATATATTTATTATTTTATACCACGAATGAGTAGTTAGAATATTCTTTCGAACCTAAAAATAATATATTAAATTATATTATTTTCCTAATTTTTGTAAATGACAAAACGCTTGAATATATTTATTATTATTGTTGTCATTCGTCGCGTCACGTATATATAATTTAATTATTAATTAAAGAATTCCTATTCCCGTGGACACGTTCGTCTACTCTCGGTTACTAGAGCGTTTCTTTAGGACGTTTCTCATTCTGTGTCGTTGTCACAATTCCCATTTTATCCCAAATTTATGTGTTTATAATTTTAGGTCGTCCGTAAGTCGTTTGAGACTTACACACATTGTTCTAACTTGTCCTTTGTGTGATACTACCTACAGCGCAACGCAGGTGAGTTTTCACGGCCCCTTTTACTGTTTTAACTTGGGGGAGAAAACATGATTAACCAATTTTGGATTTTGTAATTCGTATGATATCAATGTTAAATGCTAAGCGTAACACGCTATCATAGAAAGTCCTCAACTAATATCGGACCATTAATATGGATCTTAGCGAGGTAATATTTAGTAGTACTACTGGGTTTGACAAATCCCACCCGTGTTAGTCACGCAAACTCGATTAGATATCGCACGGGTGAAATGTTAGCCTACTCACACCGCCCGTATTGATAGACCTGGCAGGAGGCAATAAACAAACAGTCAGCTTCGGTTGCGAGCGCTTGAGCTGAACATGAACATAGGCTAGCTACCTATAGATATATACTGAATGAACATAAATCTGGTAAACGTTTATTTACATATATTGAAACCTGTGAACTCACCAACCTCGTGTTGACATATTTTCTTACATGTTTTCTCAGGTCGCTAAGATAAGACACAGGTGCACGTTAGGGCATGCATGGGATTCAACTACTTTAATTATGACTTATTTATAATTGTTTGAATTATTCTATTGTACTTGTTTTGGTTGGACGTTTTGGACTTTTTGGACTTTTGAACTTTGGTTTTTGGCGCGTGTATTTTGCGCATTTATTTTCTTTACGCTTCCGCATTGATACTCTGGTTTGAATGATATTTTCATTTTAAAATTCCCATGTAGAGTCGTTCAAAGTAACTAATGTCTGAGATCCTGGTTCATCACTTCCCAAACGGTAAAACTCCGTTAGTTGAAATTGGGGGTGTGACACATACAAAGGGTTTAAGGTGTTTCAATTAGATGTAAAAAGTGCTTTCTTATGTGGTAAAGTCAAGGAGGAGGTTTATGTGTGTCAGCCGCCGGGGTTTGAAGATCCACTTAATCCGTCTAAAGTTTTCATGCTTGATAAAGCTCTCTATGGTCTTCATCAAGCTCCCCGAGCGTGGTATGAAACATTGTCTACACATCTTATGGATAATGATTTTGTTCGTGGACAAATTGACTCGACTTTATTCATTAAGAAATCAGGGGGAGAATATCTACTGGTACAGATATATGTAGATGATATTATTTTTGGCTCTACAAATGAAGGGTTGTGCAAAGAGTTTGAGTGTGTTATGAAATCGAAGTTTGAGATGTCAGCTATGGGAGAGTTATCATTTTTCCTAGGTATTCAAGTTAATTAGAAGGAAGATGGTTTGTTTATTCATCAGTCCAATTATGTAAAGGACACCTTGAGCCGGTTCAAGATGGAGGACTGTACCCCATATGATACTCCGATTCCGGTCAATCATAAATTGAATTCTGAGCCGGATGGAAAAGAAGTTGATTGCCGACTCTACTGTGCAATGATTGGATCTCTCATGTACTTAACCACTTCAAGGCCAGACATAATGTTCGCTGTGTGTATTTGTTCCGGATTCCACGAAAAACCAAAAGAATCTCATTTGATTGCAATAAAGAGAATCTTTCGTCATCTGAAAGGAAAACAAAGATCGGGACTATGGTTTTCACATGGTTCTAACTTTTAATTCAATGCATACACTAATTCTGATTTTGGTGGTTATTGTTTGGACAGGAAATCTACTACAGGTGGTTGCCAGTTCTTGGGTAATCGTCTAGTTTCTTGGCAATGCAAAAAGCAAACTACGGTCTCCATTTCAACATGTGAAGCAGGATACATCATGCTGCAAGTTGTTGTTCACAGATCTTGTGGATCCAACATCAATTAAGAGACTACACTTTGAATTTTACAGAAACCCCCTTGTTTATTGATAATAATGCTACAATGTCTATCACAAATAATCCTTTTAAGCACAGTAAAACAAAGCACATTGAAATTAGATATCATTTTATCCGTGATTGTGCAGATAAAAAGTTGATTGAGCTGGTGAAGGTACATACAGATGATAATTTTGCTGATCTTTTTACCAAGGCATTTGATCGTACCAGGTTTGAATTTCTGATCAAAATGATCGGTATGATCATTCCTGAATAAAAGGTTTTCAACAACAATTTTTCATGGGAGATTTTGTTTTTTAAATTTCTTTTATGGTTTTATTACATTTCTACATTTTAAATTTCAGTAAAAAATTGTTATTTATAAAAATTCAAAACAAAATGAAAAATAAAAAATTGACATCATTTGAAGTTAGAGAAGAAATGATAGTACATCAGTGAATAGTTTATTACACATGACCATAGTAGACCTTTGATATATGATAGTTTAAAGTAAATTGATTTGATCTAAATTTCAAAGTCTGCATAAATGAGAAATGATAGTATTTTGAATGCTCTAATCTTGATAATATGATTTAATTTGAATATGAGTTTGAAACTTGAATGGTCAATAGACTAGAAGTGTTTTTGAACCAATAGTAGTGTGAAAATTAAATATGATATGATTACACCTGTGATTGGAATCCATTATATGCCCAGGTGTGTGTGTAAAAGATCATTATCAGATAAAGAATATATGGTTTTAAGAATTTCATGAGACCAATATCGAATTATGTCTTTAGCACAATCTCTTTCAGTTCACTTCACTGCCCATGCCCCGAAAAACATGCAATGTGTTGCTGAACTAAGATATGTTTTCTAACAACATCTGTTGGAACATATACTAACCCTTGGATCAGTTAGATACACCATCTATTATGATTTCATTGAAATTTATCCAGATAATAGTTGGATCCTCCTACCTGAATCTGTTGATTCTCATTATAAAGCCAATTCATTAGAATCTTTTGATTCTGAATCATCGTGATTCTTATATCCTTTGGGATCTGCTATTCTATACTTGTGCTAATAGAGATAATTTTATCTTGGAGATTGATCTAATCTTGCAATAAACTGTGTATGTCTTGAAGATAGTGCAAATTTAAATTTCTGTTGGCATATATGTGGGGTACACGATGTTTTTCATCTGAATGGTACTAACTCACATTAATTTGGAAGAAAAATGCTTATAGTTTCAAATTATATAATATTGACAACTTAAGAATTCATGCTTTGTATTACAAATTCAGAATGAAAAATTGAGCATTTCATGACCTGATCTTGTTTATTTTGAAATTTATCGCGTATCATTTCAAATATTATTCAAATTGATTACAAAAATTACATAAAATGAAAAAGATACGAGTTACATAAGAATGAGTTTGATTGTTTCATATCAAGTTTTTTTTGTGCATATCATAAGTTACCCATAGTTGATAATAGACTGTGTGATGAATTACTCATATACTGATATGATCTTCTTGCTCATGATGTTCATCCAAAAATATGTGTTTTAGTTTGCTCAGATAAAACCAAAAATATGTGATTCCGTTTGTACAGATAAAATCCAAAAATATTTTGTTTCTATTTTCCATGAAATTTTTTTTATTAAAATAACTCGGGATTGGATCGGATACATGTTACAGATGGAAGTTCACAAGAATGTGACGTGTTGAAAGTGACGAAATTGTTCAAGGCAAAGGTTTGAAGCGGACTTAATATGTTAGCTTGTTTCTGTTTAAGCGAACTTAATATGTTCGCATGGGGCTTGTTAAGCAAACATAACAAGTTCGCCTAATGAAGCGAACTTAATTGTGTGAATAAATACTTTGTTCAGGCGAACTTATCCTTATTACAATTTTCATTGTGGGAGCGAACTTACTCGGTTTTTTAGCGAACTTGTGAAATTTGAACTAGGGTTTTTCGATTTGAAATTTTCGTGGTTATTTCTGGATCGGATTTGAATTGCGAGTCTTTCTAATGTAATTTCACGGTTTTTTATCTGATAAATCGATGGGAAATTGATGTTTTGAACATGTGTTCTTTGTATTTTGATAGTCGATTTGCGATTGTACTGATAGAGTGTATTTCCAAGTTTAAAACTTAAAAATGTTTCGTGGTTGAGCTTAGATGACTATGATGTGTTTGATTTGAAAATGTTTGATGTTTTGGACATTTTGGGAATCTATTGTTGAATTTGTATCGACAAACTGGTTCAGGCGAACTTGTTCCAGCGAACTTGTTTTTCGCCTAAGGTTTGGACTTGTAATTTTTTTAGTGAATTTTTTTAGTTTGATTTTTTTTGTTTGTTATATGACTAAGGTGTGTTCTATGTCCAATACATTTACAGATGGCTCGTCGTGTTGAGTACAAACATAAAGTGGCGTTGTTAGATCCAAATATGTCTGAAGCTGTTAATTTCCATGGAATTATTAACTTCTTGAATCGTTCACGTTTACATGTGGCCTTATCTGCAGATCCATACATAAGCTTACCGTATATCCAACAATTATGGGATAAAGTACATCAAGACACAGATGTTTAACCTCATGTCCTTCGTGCTACGATGAATAATACAGAGGTAGCTATTTCAGTGGAAACTATTCGTGCTTCTTTGGCATTGGGAGGTGCTAATGAAGATCCTATGTCTTATCCTGGAACACTGATTATGGGGTGTTTTCAGAGGATGGGTTACAGAGGCAGACCAAATGATACTCAAGTATGAAAAGGTGGCTTATTTGGAGAATGGAGGTATTTTATGCACGTAATCATCCAATGTTTGTCTCCAAGAAAGGCTGGTACGGATGGTTTGAAGAGTGCGTTACAAGCTGCAATGGTTGCATTGACCCTGAACAAACGGTTTAACTTTGCTTTATATATATATATTGTGAATTGGTCATGCAAATCAATCCTCCAGAAGGTCAAGGGTTTCTTGTGTGCCCTAGGTTCTTGCAAATGATTCTGAACCATTTAATTCCCGATTTAGCACAACATCCAATGCGTTTGACCTTGACTCCTATGTCCAAAAGAATCTTTACTGATTGTACTAAGGTTAAACAACAAAATGTTGCGTTGATTCCAGTTCCGACTCCTTTGTTTGGTCATTTAATCAATCCTGACTATATTGAGCCTCCTAATGATAATTGGTTTCATCCTGAGGAGTTAGTTCATGGACAAGTCCAGAATCAAGCACAACAACCACAACAAGTTCAAGCTCAGGTACAAGCACAACAACAAGTTACTATTCCACATCAACAAGTTCCTATTCCACATCAACAATTTCCTATTCCACATCAATAAGTTCCTATTCCACAACAACAAGTTCCTATTCCTCAAGTACAAGTTCATATTCCTGTTAATGAACCAGTTCAGGAAGATGTTGCTCAAGGAAATGAATATGATTTGGGTATGAATATGGAAGATTTTGATAATGAAGTTGTGAACTCACCCATTCATGAACCTTAAGGGAATGTGGTGGATACGAGTCCCGGTGATACTATTTTACCTGATTCTGAAGCTACTGATTCTGATTCGTCTAGAGATTTTAGCTCAGATCATTATGAGAGACTGGCTACTTTACCATTGGCAAATGCGGGGAAACGTATTAAATCTAAAGCCAGAAAGCCGAGGCGTAAGTCTGTTTGGAATCCTCCTTCTAGATCAGTACATGGAAAGAGAACATTAATCGACGAGAGCTCGGATTCTGATAGTGATGCACATCCGGTTCCAAAAGCTCAGAAGCTTATGTCTGCTTCTATTGTTGTTGCTCATTCATCTCAAGGTGTTGAGGACGCTACCTTTTTTGCATCCTTAGTAGTTACACATCCTACATCTAAACATCCATCTCCGGTGATTTCTGCACATGTTCCACACTCATCTGACGTTGGTCCTTCGAAGCCTTCTGATTCTGAAAGGATTACCTTCCTTGAATCACATGTACTTGCATTGCAGACTCAGGTAGATACTCTTGTGTCTACTGATACTCAGAGACAGTTGGTCCTTCAAGCTCAAACTACACAGATTGCTGACATGCAGTTATTGGTGTCCAAACTTGTTGATCGTCTTGACGCTCAAGGGGAGTTAAGGATACATGATACTTGTCATGCTGAGTCAATTCAATGAAAGGATGATGATGAGAATGATCCTAGTGGTAATATTGAGGGTGATTGTCAATACGCTGACGTGAATCCAATATCAAGAGTTCAGGGGGAGTCTACAGCAGGTAATATTGAAGGAACCAAAAATGATTCTAGAGTGAATGAAGATATTTTATTATTGGAATTCTTTGCTGATTCTGAAGAAGAAGAAGATGAGAAGTTAGAATGTCTGGATGATATTGATGAATTATTTGATGATATTGAAGAGGATGTGTTGGATAATGAAGTTGAAGAAGGAGAGACTGTAGAGATTGAGATAGAAAAGAGTAAAGATAAAGTTACATATGAAGGCAGTGATGGTCTGAATGTACCGTATAACTTCATCCAAGATGATGTTATTCCTGAGTTTTCTTATGAAGGAGTAACAGATTCTATGGACTCTGTTGAAGATATCACTACACCTGATGATACTGCTCAATCCAAGATAGTTTCTGTTGTTGATAATACTCATCCTGTGTCTCCTAAGCCGAATGAAAAACCTTTGATGTATAGAAAGACAGGAATGACTAGAGAACAGTGGAGAGAAGTAGTTAACAGTTGGATGAAAGTCCTACCCAAGTCACCTATACAACCTGCTCAGAAAGAAAGATATATGAATAAAGAGAGGTGTATTGGAAGAATCATCAGTTGATTTTATGATGATGACACGAAGTTGTTTGCCCTTAAGAGATCTGATGGTGTTCAATACTTAAAGCCTAGGATCAAGTATTTCAATACCTTGCCAAGGTGTGAAATGAATGGTCTAGCTATGAAACCACTGATTAATAGATCAAAGTGTGGATTAGCTTATATGATTGCTAACTTGATTAAAAGAGAAGGTGGATCAGGGAAGTATGAAAGATTAAAGCCACAGAAAGGAAAAAGAGTGAAGATTGTATATCAAAAGACTGAGATTGTGACCTGGAAGTATAAGTTCAAGCCAGTACGTGCTGTATAGAAGATACCATTCAAGAAAATACCACAAGATTTTCTGGGGAATATGAAATGGTGGTACGTAGATGTGAATACTGGTGAAGCTAGAATTGATGATAAAGATAATAAGGTCATTGTTAGTTTCTATGATGCAATGAATCTTATTAACTTCTCAAAGAAAGATCAGAGGACGTTAAGAAAGAATGAGATTATGTTTACTGATGAATGGAGAGAACAAGGATTGTAGTACAAAAGAGTGTTGGAGATCTGTCAGAGATATGGAGCGCACGCAGAAAGCAGATTACCAGATAACTGGAAGAGCTCGTCATAAAGACTGAAGAAAGAAGATCAAGCTATTGTCAAGGGGGATTCTGTTAGGACATAGAATGTATGACAAAAGCTTTGTAATAGTTTAGGTCTTATTGTCTTTATGTTTTTATGCAATTGTATAGATTTTGTCTAAGTGATAGAACAAGTTATGCTAGAGGCGAACTTGTCTAGTTCACCTAGCTTATTAGAGGCGAACTTGTTAAGTTCACCTAGTCTATTTGAGACAAACTTGTTAAGTTCGTATATTGCAGAGTTTGTGTCTATAAATAGGTGTTTACAGATTCTGTTAAGTAGGACTGAATCGATCATATTTAATGAATCTTGTAAACTCTGTGTTTGGTGGAATACAAAGAGAAAGTTTATTTACCTGATGTTTCTGATTGTCAATTCGAATACATACGTTAACACGAAGGATTTCGCACTCCGTGTTATTGAGACGTCCTGTCACGAGATCGATCTACAAATGAGTCATGTGGACCTACACATCGTTGTTAGAGGAATCATCCTGACTTGAGAACTCATCAAGGCAAGACAAATCAATGTCAATTAAGCCATTGACAAATTTCCTGCTAACTGGCGGAGGAATGGCATTACTACCCCGCCCTAAGCTATTCACTTGCCTCACTACTGATTCGTAGTGTTCCACCACAAAGCGATAATTTTTCAACTTCTCAATTTTACCATTTAATTGTAAGACCTCATTATGCAGCTTGGTAATTTCATTACTTCTTTTTTTAACCCCTTGTATGCAACAACCAAATGAAACTGTTGTTCGCTGATTTTAAGTGAAAAATCACCTTTTTCTTTCTTTAAAGTTTCAATTGAGTCTTTGTAACGTGTTTCATTTTCCTTGTAGCTTAACGCTGCAATACGAAGGGGTTCAACCTTATCCTGAAGCTTAGAATTTTCTTCTTTCAAGCCAAGACATTTGGAACATGAAATGACAGCAAAAGAATTAGAGTCTACCTCAGTTGACGAACTTGATGCTTCCCCAATAGCCATGGGGGAAAAGGCAGTTGTAGACTCCTCTTGGTCAGCTACAGACGCTTCCCGTTCTTCTACTTCCATCATCTCCATAATCTCAGCCATTAGACCAACCTGAGTTTGAGCAATAAGGGTATCCTCCAAATGAACACCCCAATCAAAGCTTTCGTCCTGTTAAGCTACCAATGCATTGGACGTTCCACCTTGACTTTGATTGCGGTTGATAGAGTTGTTGTACCCTTGATTGTTTCCTTGGTTGTTTCCCTGGCTTGGTCTTGTGAAACCTGAGGCAGGTGCCTTGTCCTTCTGATATTATGAGGAAAGTGTCCAAAGTTCAGACACTTGTAGCACTTGGCCTTGGATTTGTCAAAACCAACCTTGGCATTTGAATGCCCACCAATAAACTTTCGGCCAGTTCTGTTCAAGAAACGCTTAGCCCTTCTCAAGATCATGGCCATATTCCACTGAATATGCATGTCCTCCATCTCATCTGGATCAAACTGATTAAAATCTTCTTCAAATGTTTCAGGATCTCTATGCTTGCCACCAATGAAGTTCTCATAGGCAAGCATACACGATGAAAATAATGGTACATGATCTTCAGCTATCTTGGCTATAGCAGTCTGGTTAGCTAAAGATGTAGAGGGAGGTATTCTTAAGGGATGTTGGTGGTGAGAACCAGATCCAGATGTTGTAAAGCAAGTATGAACACCATAACCATTCGAGTTATCTTCATCAGAGTTCCCTGAGAATAAGGCGATTCCTGAACCAGATGATTTAGCTGTGGAAGACGTCCCACAATACATAGAAGGGTCTTGGATTTGGGGTCTTCCTGAGTTCTCTTTTCTTTTCAGGTTCATATCATGAGCTTGAACCTTACCGATTTCTTCTTCAATCGTCATCTCATAGAACTTCAGGTTCTCTCTCAGCAGAGTGATATACATCTCAAACTTTGGTGGTAACGCATCCAGAAAATTTTCAACTAATTCATCATCAGGATACTTCAGCTCAAAAGCTTTTAACTTAGTCTGCAGATGATAGAATCTAGATATAAGTTCATCAGTAGATTCATTCTCCAGGTATCTGAAGCACTCATACTGCTTTCTCAAAAGATCTCTTTTGCTCTTCTTGATGTCATTGTTCCCTTCAAATCTTTTCTGCAATGCCTTCCGGAGATCTTTTGAATTATCATAACCTCTGAAGCTGTGAAAGAGTTCTCTAGTTAGGGCCATTGTGATAGATCCATGTGCTTTCTTTTCTCTATCATAGACTTTCTTTTCTTCTTCATCTAGCTTAGAAATAGGCTTGGGAACAATTTCATCAAGATATGTATAAGTTGGATGCTTATACCCGTCAAGTATAGGTATCCACAACGAGGAATCAGTATATGAAATATAATGTTCAATGCGTGCTTTCCAATTTGAATAATCATTTACATTAAGCAGCCTTGGCGGTTTTTGCGGGGTTCCAATTTCATTGTTATAATTAAGTAGGTTACCAAGGTTCTGAAGATTTGCCATAGTGTAATACTTAGTCAAATTTCAGAAAAGTCAACACAACTTGCGCACTTGACTCTGGCCTTGCACACTTAATAAAACCTAGTCTTGCGTATTTAGAATTTGCTCTTGCGTACTTGATAAGTACGTAGGAGTAAATGATAAGTACGCAGGAAATCAATTAAGTACGCAGCAAATATGGTCTTGCGTACTTGTTAAGTACGCAGCAAGACTATACTTGTTGCCAAATAAGGTAAGTACGCTGATCACTTTTTCACCAACCCTCACCAACTTTTTTCGGTCACTGGAATCACACCGGAGACAGAAGAAATTAAAGATATGACCAAAAAAATGAGCCAAAGGGTCAGAAACTCGTTTCTAACCAACCTTTGATGCTCAAAACACTCAAATACACAACAAAAAGTCAGTTTTTGAGTGATTTTTGCTTCTAGAATAGTGCTCAATAGTTACCCCTATTTTACCACAAAAATCGACAAAAACACCCACTTTTGCTTGACAAATCTGTGTAGGATGTGTAGAAGATGCTCCTAACACACTCACAACAATCAAAATCAAGAGCTAAGCTCTGATACCGCTTGCAGGTCCCCGGGTGTCTCGGATCGTTACGTGTGGGTGTGTGACTAGTCGGACCGGGTGCGGAATGCCCGTGACTAGGTGGAGAATCAAGCAACACAAAGTAAACCGACAACAAAATCACTTTCAAACTCCGTCTATTATAAACTTTAAGGTTACAGAGAGAATACTACTGAGTGCAAAATGTCTGCGTACATAAATTCTGTATACCTATTCTATTTATACTAGACCTGATCTCTGAGCACTTAACAAGTGCGCATGGAAAATTGTTCATTCGTACTTAGCAAGTACGCAGAGTATTCTTGCGTACTTGTTAAGTACGCAGGAAGTAATTCATGCGCAGATGCTAAGTGCGCAAAACACTTAGAGAAATTAGACAACAATAACATGCATTAGTAATTACAACTCGATAACTAATACATACAGAAACTAACATACAAAGACTAAAACATACAAGACAAGTACAAAAGCTAAGACACTATCCAGAGTGTTAGTCACACAAAAGTGCTTCAACAATAATAAGTTTGCTTCTAGTCTATCAAGCGAACTTGACCCCAAGCGAACTTGCTAAGTTCGCTTAATCAAGTAAATCAGATAAGTTCGCCTACTAAGTTCGCCTGCAACAAAAATTCAGCACTAAGTTCGCCTGGTTCAGCTGTAACAAACTCAGGAAGATGAGTCTTCAACCCAAACACGAACCAACAGTTCCGAAAATCATCATTTCTCACTGATTTGATGGAATTTGAAGAAATTGGACCGTAGATTTAGTATTTCATGATCTAGAACACTTTTATCGGATTAATTTCACCAAAAATAACTTCAAATCCATGAATTCAGCCTCAAAATCAACTTCAAGAACTTGAAACCTCCATGAAAATGAAAACTTGCAAAAATGATCAATTTCTTGTCAAATTGTACACAAATCGTCATAAATCACTCACGAATCACACACAAATCACGAGTATAAGCTCTAATACCATTTGTAGGTCCACATGACTCCTCTATAGATCGATCTCATGATGTGACGTATAGAAGACACGGAGTGCGGAATCCAACTGTATCAACGTATACATACACAAAATGACAATAGAAACGATAACAATCAGCAAGTAAATAGTCTTCTCGTTGTATTCAATTAATCACAGAGTTTATAGAGTTCAAAGAATTAGTTACAAAATTGAAACTGTAAATATCTATTTATAGACACAGTACTTGCTATAGGAGAACTTAATAAGTTCGCCTCTAATGAGACTTGGCGAACTTGATAAGTTCGCCTCTCATGAGACTAGGTGAACTAGTTAAGTTCGCCTCTAGCAGAACTTATACAAAAACTTAGAAAAAACATTAACCAAACATAAAAACAATAAGATCTAAACTATTACAAGCTTTTGTCATACATTTATGTCCTAACAAACTTAACCCTTGAAGTTGGTGAAACATATCATCAATACAAGGTAAAGGGTAACGATTCTTGATATTTACTTTGTTCAGCTCACGGTAATCGATGTACATGCGAAAAGTTCCATCATTCTATGTCTGATAATCCCTTATCTAACAACTCTGGTAGTTGTGTAGATAACTGTTGTAACTCACTAGGTGCAAGTCTGTACAGTGCAAGAGAAATAGGCGCTGCTCCGGGTGCTAGATCCATTTGAAATTCGACTTGATGGTGAGGTGGAAGACCAGGTAGGTCTTTGTGAAACACTTCTGGAAAGTCACGAACTATCGGAATATCTTCTATCTTCTTTTCTTTGGATGGTTGCTAGGTGACAAGAGCCAGAATAGCAGTATGCCCTTTACGTAAGCCCTTATGTGTTTTCATGAAAGATATGATGCTCACGATGACACTAGTCCTTTCTCCTAGGATGGAAATGATTTCTCCACTAGGGAGAGGAAGGCGAGAAATTTTGTCACGAAAATTGATGTACATGCGGAAAGTTCCGTCATTCTTCCTGACGAATAAGACTGGAGCTCCCTACGGCGATGAGCTATGTCTGATAATCCCTTATCTAACAACTCTGGCAGTTGTGTAGATAACTGTTGTAACTCACTAGGTGCAAGTCTATACAGTGCAAGAGCAATAGGCGCTGCTCCGGGTGCTAGATCAATTTGAAATTCGACTTGATGGTGAAGTGGAAGTCTAGGTAGGTCTTTGTGAAACACTTCTGGAAAGTCACGAACTATCGGAATATCTTCTATCTTCTTTTCTTCAGATGGTTGCTCGGTGACAAGAGCCAGAATAGCAGTATGCCCTTTACGTAAGCCGTTATGTGTTTTCATGAAAGATATGATGCCCACGATAACACTACTCCTTTCGTCTAGGATGGAAAGGATTTCTCCACTAGGGAGAGGAAGGTGAACAATTTTGTCACGAAAATTGATTTCGGCTTGGTTTTTAGATAACCAATCCATGCCAACAATTACATCAAAGCTGCCAAGTGTAACTAGCATGAGGTCAATGTCCAGCTTATAACTAGCAAATTCTAGTTTACATATCTAAGAATGTGAGTTGTCTCGATTTTCTGACCATCCACTATTTCTATAGTGTACTTAGTTTCTAATAGAGTTGGAGTACGACCGTACCAACATGAATTTTTTGATGTCATGCTGAGACTTCTAGTGAGACCCGTGCTTATAAGTTAAGCGTCAGTCAATGCAAAGGTCATTGGAAGAGGTTCATATGCAGGAAAGAAAAATCTAATGAGATATAGATTCCAGTAATATAAGAGATAGGTTGTCTGTTTAAATAATTGCGTTCAACCGATGGTTGGTTGGCTTAAATCCCCGTTTTCTAATGTCAACGGAACAACGAGATCATTTTGCAAAGAAACAAGTTCGTTTACAGAGTTCGATATCCTAGGGTATAGGGTCAAATGAAATTTATTATTCGAGTGTGAGAAATAACGTGTTAGCTTAGAAAGAATTCCACAAATTCCGCTTACATAGTTGGAGTCGATGGGTTTGCCATGATGTTCTACCAGAGTTTTAATAGGGTTGGTTTTTCTGATCACGTTTGGATGAGAGTCTTAAGTTCACTAAGAATCTTAGATGAGTGAGATATGTAGGTCCTGAGTAGACCTGAGAGAACAGATCTGCGGAGAAATCCTTCAACAGTCCGGATCGAGAGGCGGAATCTCTGGATCCGGTATCGCTCTCGAATCAGAAAAAGGTAGAGATGGGTGCGGGAATCACATACATGAACAGAAACATATGAAAGTGAAAAAGGACAGCTAATTGAAAGCATAAAAACGTATGATTATTTGATTGAAATGAAAATAAACGCTCTATCATACACTAACAATTAGTCTCACCCCAGAGTGAGCTCCCCTTGGGGTGGTGATTCCCTCTACAGACACACACTCACTCCTAGGGCATAATCTGCTATATATAGGAGGCCAAGCACATGCGCCTTGTTTTCCAAGCTACCGCCCAATGGGCCTGAAAAACAGGTATCGAAACTACCTAGTTTCGATTGAACAAATGTTCAACCGAAACTAGTAGTTTCGATTGAACAAAAGTTCAACCAAAACTAGTAGTTTCAATACTGTAATTTCGATTGACAGCATCAGTCTCAAAATTATACCCAACAAGATAAAATGATGGATCCTATTAATGATAATTCAGTGTGTCTGTAAACATCTTCATCCTGATAGTCGCGTCTATCAACTATTGAACAAGTTTAACGATACCAACTAGTTGTTGAGTGGGTTACAAGAACTTCTACAGATAGTGAAAACTTAAGTCTGTAAATCACATATTAGGACAATTCATCCACACACTAGGCTTCACCAGGACTTACATGCACCTCAAATTACTATGACGTGTGCACCCGTAATCATAATTTACTTTGCATGCTCACCTTAGTTCTCCTTGTCCTTTGTCATAATGTCCTTTAGTTTGTATTGATGAGTACATAGTGTTGTCAGATATGTTAAGTCATCGATAAGCTTAGTCATCAACCATAAGTTGATCAACTAGGACTCATATCAGGATGAGTATTCGGGAATCGTTTGATCCGAGTATTCACTCGAGTTGAAACACAATATGAGAGTCCAATCAAGCGGATTGTAGACGGGAACATGCACATGAAACAAACATGCATATGAAATGCAACTTCGAGAAGTGAAACTAATTCATGGATACGAGTTACAGGAAGGAGCAAAGTAGCCGCCCTTCCAACTGAGTCAGGATTGAGTTTGAGTATACAGTGAACAACGTTCTCAACTTTGTGGTCACTTTATATTCAACAGAATATCGACCAAAGACGCGAGCCCATAGATCGGGAAACTGATGACATCTACGTGTCAATGGATTCTGCAATAATGCGTGCAACGGTCTTCCTTCACTCGACATACCTCAAGCGAGGTCCACTGGTTTGGGATTGAAGTAGCATAAAGCTAGAGAGGTCGAAGTGTTGTTGCTAGTGGGTACAGTAGGGACTCATCTCCGACAATCCCAATTCAAAAACAGACATGTGCTAGTGCTGAGTGTTGTCCATAACATGGACCTAAAAAGGCCAACCGTACCCGAAAAATGATGGTGGTGTGACAGACTCCTCCGAAGGCTCCGTCTTGCTGCCCTCGGATGGGACTGGATGTGTTTCGGCGATTCCACCGGTGTCACGACATGGAATGATGATGCAATGCGAATGATGTATCCCTCGTCAACAGAAGGTGATATGGATGGTGTTAACATGCCTACACTGCAATGTACGTATAGGTGCTATGTGTATCAGGTACGAGTGTCTGTGCCTTGTAACTAATGTATGTGTGCGGTTATAGTGTAGTATGCAATCCTAGTTCTCTATAACCAATGGCTCTGATACCAATCTCTCACACCCCCATCTTCCACTAACGGAGGTTTACCGTTTGGTACGTGACAAACCAGGATCTCAGTCATTAGTTATATAAAACAGCACTATATGGGACATAAATGAAATATCATAAAAGTTCAGAGTAAATGCTGAAGCGTTTAAATAAGAAAGTAAATGCGCAAAACAAACGCGTTGTAGGTCCCTCGGGTGTCTCGGATCGTCACATGCAAGTGTGTTCCTGGTCGAACCGGGTGCGGAATGCCCGTGACTAGGTTGAGTATCAATCAACACAAAGTAAACCGACAACAAAGACACAAGATACTTTCAAACTTCGCCTATTGATAATCACAGCCGGTTACAGAGAGAATGAGTGCGTACATACATTCTGTCACTAACAGCTATATATACTAGACATGTTGCATGCGCACTTAGCAAGTGCGTAGTGTTTAACTGATGCGTACTTAGCAAGTATGCAGACATTGTTCTTGCGTACTTGCTAAGTACACATGATATACATCCTGCGCACTTACTAAGTGCGCACAACACTTAACAAAGACGAATACAACGACAAGTACCTACGAACATGATTACAACTCGATAAACCAATACATACAGATGCTGATATACAAATACAGATACATATGTACAATACCTAAGTAAAAACAATCTTCAGAGTGTTTGTCACAAGAATTGCTTCAACAAACTCCCCCTTGACAGCAGCTTTGGAGATGTCTACACAGCTTTAGAGTAAACAGCTTCAGAGTGATTGTCACAAGAATTGCTTCAGCAAACTCCCACTTGAAAATAGCTCTGGATTGTCTTCAGTCTCTATCATCTGTATGCAAGTAGTATTGGTGTAACAACATCATATCAGAGGTTCCCCAAGGTCAAAAACCGTGAGCTAAAGGATGACTATGTCAAGTTTGAGCTCCGTGACCAGAGGTTCCCCAAGGTCAATATCCGTGAGCTCAAGGACGACTATGTCAAGTTTGAGCTCCATGACCAGAGGTTCCCCAAGGTAAAAATCCGTCAGCTCAAGGACGAATATGTCAAATTTGAGCTCCACGCTAGTAACTCAAAATGACGTGTATAGAAAGATTCAGGAAGGAATCCATGAATAGTCCTATTCTTCCTCCTCTTAGTCTCATGTTCAGCAACATACATATTGTCTGAATTCTTTCGTATTTGTCTTTTGGAGGATGTCTCGGGAAGGGAAACCTTCGCCATTCACCGTGGGTGTTTTGGTCTGGTGCATCATCAGAGTCAGATGAATCAGATTCAATCGCCTCAGAATCTGACTCTTCAGCACCATCTCCTCTTTCTTCATCACCTCCATCACTAATCATCTCTGTAAGAACATAAAAGAAACAACATTAGATCAAACAGAATCATTGGAATATAACAAGCATGACATGGTATAGCACAAACACGATGAACTGGATTTCAGACTTAGAAAAATTATGAGTGGCCCTTCCTGCGTACTTAACAAATACACAGTAAATTGTTCTTGCGTACTTAGTAAGTACGCAGGAGCTAATTCTTGCGTACTTAATAAGTGCGAAGGAACTAACACTTAGAACTTTTACAAAATCCAAAATCAAGAGATTCAAAGTTTTAGATGATGACAGTGGTCACCACAATGTCGAAAAACCTGTTTAAGACCTATGGGACCAAGAATAACACAAATGCAATGCTAAAACCCGGTCGATTGGACCTAACCTCGGTCCGACGCAAAACCACGGACACCAAGGGGTCAAACCCAAAATCAAGAGTAGTTAAGGATGAATTTAGAATACAAGAGCTTCGATTGATGATCATAAACTAGTTTTAGGGCTTAATTTCACTTAAAAACACCCAAAACTGGTCTAAATTTCAACACCAAAACCCTAATCTCGCAAGCTCAAGAAATCGGTCCTTAACAAGAGATTTTACGGATGAAATGGTCTAAGATTCTCACCAAATTTAGTTAGGTGAGGATGAAACAATGATCTGGATGAAAAAAAAAAACTTGAGAATACTCGAAAATTTTGAGTAAAAAGGAGTAGGGAGTATACAAGCATTTAAGCGTTTTAAACTGATGAAAAAGTCCAACTGTGGCTTATATACCCCACACACTGTAGGTCCACATGGCTCTTCTACGAATCGTTCACGCGATAAGACGTATTGTTGACGCGGAGTGCGGAATCCAACCGAATCAACAATTGTATACACAAAAGACAATAGAAACAATCATGTAAATAACATTCAAGCTTCTATTCCAACAATCATAGAGTTTATAGACTCAATCAGACAATTCGTTGTTCTCTTTTTCTGTTCCTTACTGCTGACTATGTAACCCCTATATATAAACATCTGATCTGTATTAGGCGAACTTAACAAGTTCGCCTCTAACAGACTAAGCGAACTTAACAAGTTCGCCTCTGTTAGACTAGGCGAACTTGACAAGTTTGCCTCTAGCAATACTTGTATAAACACTTAAGAACATTACATACAAAAACATAAAGACATTAGATCTAAACTATTACAAAGCTTTTGTCATTACAAACTATATCCTAACAGACTCCCCCTTGACAATAGCTTGATCTTCAGTCTTCAGTCTTTATGATGAGCTTTTCCAATTATCTGTTAATCTGCTACCTGAATGCACTCCATAACTTCTACAAATCTCCAATACTCTCTTGTACTGCAATCCTTGTTCTTTCCATTCATCAGTGAACATGATTTCATTCTTTCTCAACATTCTCTGATCTTTCTTTGAAAAATTGATAAGATTCATTGCATCATAGAAACAAACAATGACCTTATTGTCTTTGTCTCCAATCCTTGCTTCACCAGTATTGACATCAACATACCACCATTTCATATTCCCAAGAAAATCTTGAGGAATCTTCTTCAACGGTATCTTGTGTACATCACATACTGGTTTGAACTTGTACTTCCAGGTCACTTTCCCAGTCTTTTGATCTATTATCCTCACTCTCTTTCCTTTCTGAGGCTTTAGCTTTTCATACTTTCCGAACCACCTTCTCTCTTGATCAGATTAGCAATTACATCCGCTAAACCTTACTTATATCTATTATTAAGTGGTTTTGAAGCTAGACCATTCATTTCACACCTTGGCAAGGTATTGAAATATTTCATCCTCGACTTTAAGTACTGAACACCATCAGATCTTTTAATAGCAAACAATTTTGTGTCATTATCATAAAACCAACTTATGATTCTTCCAACACACCTCTCTGTATTCACATATTTTTCTTTCTGAGCAGGTTGTGCTTGAGACTTGGGTAGCACCTTCATCCAGCTATTTACATCTTCTCTCCACTGTTCTCTAGTCATCCCTGTATTTCTGTACATCACAGGTTCTTCATTCACCTTAGCAGAAACAGTGTGAGTAGTATCAGCTTCAGCATCTATATTGGATTGAACATTCTCATCATCAGTATCCATCTTGGATTCAGCAGTATCTTCAGGCACAGTGATATCTTCAATAGAGTCCATAGAATATGTTACTCCTTCATAAGTAAACTCAGGAATAACATCACCTTGGATGAAGTTATAAGGAACATTAAGACCATCACTGCCTTCATAAGTAACAGTATCTTTAGTTTTCTCTATCTCTATCTCCACTATCTCTCCTTCTTCCACATCATTATCTGACAAATCATCTTCAATGTCATTGAATAATTCATCAATGTCATCCATACATTCTATCTTCTCAGCTTCTTCCTCTTCAGAATCCGCAAAGAATTCCAATAGCAGAACTTCTTCATTAACTCCAGAAGCATCCTTGTTTCCTTCAATTGTTTGAGATGTCGACTCCCCCTGAACTTTAATTATAGGATTAACGTCATCGTATTCACGATCACCCTCAGCATTTCCAGTAGGATCATTGTCATCATCATCCTTTCTTTGAATGGACTCAGTGTGACACGTATCATGGATCCTTAACTCCCCCTGAGCGTCAAGACGCTCAACAAGTTTGGATACCAATGCTTGCATGTCAGCAATCTGCTTGGCTTGAGTCTGAATCACCAACGATCTTTGAGAATCAGTAGATACAATAGTATCCACCTGAGTTTGTAAAGTAAGCACTTGAGATTCAAGGAAAGTAATCCTCTCAGAATCAGAAGGCTTTGAAGGACCAGTTAATGATTGAGGAATCGAAGGACTTGGAGTAATCACTGGAGGAACAGGAGATGAATCTTTAGACCTTGGAGGTGTAAAGATTAAGGAAGCAACAAAAGTAGTATCCTCTACACCCTGTGAAGAATGAGCAACAGCAAATGAAGCAGACATAAACTTCTGAGCTTTAGGATCCGGATTGAAATCACTATCAGTATCAGAACTCTCATCCACCAATGTTCTTTTTCCAAGTACTGATCCGGAAGGAGGATCCCGAACAGACTTCCGTCTTTGTCTTCTGGCTTGAGATTTAATATGTTTGCCAGCATTTGCCCATGGTATTTTAGCTAACCTCTCATAATGATCTGAGCAAAAATCTCTAGATGCATCAGAGTCAGTTTCTTCAGACACAGGCAAAATTGTTTCACTTGAGCTGGAACTAGAATCATTCTCTGTCACCACATTCCCTTCAGCTTCATGAATGGGTGAGTTCATAGCATCATCAACAAAATCATCCATATTCATCCCTAGATCATGTTCATGTTCTTGAACGACCTCTTCTTGAACAGGTTCATTAACAGGTATATCAACCTGAGCTTGTTGAATAGGAACTTGTTCTGGAATAGGAATTGGTTGTTGTACCGAAACTTGTTGTTGTTGAGGTTGTTGTGGTTGTTGAACATTCTGACCATGTCCTTGAGCCAACTCATCAGGATGAAACCAGTTGTCATTTGGTGGTTCAACATAATTAGGATAGATTAAATGACCAAATAATGGAGTTTGAACAAGAATCAACGCTGCATTATGTTGCTTTACCTTAGTGCAGTCTGTAAAAATTCTTTTTGACATCGGAGTCAATGTTAAATGAATAGGATGTTGTGGGAGATCAGGAATAAGATGATTTAGAATCAGTTGGATGAACCGAGGATACATAAGAAAACCTTGACCTTCAGCAGGAGTTATTTGCATAACCAATTCCCGGTAAATATAAAGAGGAAAGTTGAATCGCTTGTTCAATGTCAAAGCCACCATAGCAGCTTGTAAAGCACTCTTTAACCCATCTGTACCAGCTTTACGAGGAGATAGGCATTGGATAATCACATGCATGAAATACATCCATTCTCCAACCAAACCTCCCTTACGAGCTTGTGTATCATTAGGTCTTCCACGGTAACCCATTCTCTGAAAACATCCCAAAATCAATGTGCCAGGATATGATATAGGATCATCAGCAGCACCACCTAGAGCAAGAGCAGCACGAATAGTCTCTGACGATATTGCAATCTACGTATTGTTCACAGTAGCCCGAAGAACATGAGGTTCTACGTCTGTATCTTGATGTACTGTGTCCCAAAATTGCTGAATATACACCAAGCTGATGTATGGATCTGCAGATAATGCTACACGGAGACGTGAACGATTTAAGAACCGAATAATTCCTTGAAAATTAACGGCCTCCGACATGTTAGGATCTAACAGTGCCACTTGGTTATGTTTGTATTCTACACGACGAGCCATCTGAAAAGTATTTGGACAACAAACACATTAGACAAATAATAAACACACACAACAAGAAGTAAAAAAAAATTGCAAAAAAAATTTCAAACAAAAAAAAATTTTAAACACAAAAAAAATTTCACAGGTCCAAACTCCCTCAGAGCCCCTAGGCGGACTTAATAAGTTCGCTTAGTGTTACAAGAGGCGAACTTAATAAGTTCGCTTAGACAAGTTCGCTTGAACAAGTTCTCTTGAACAAGTTCGCCTGAACCTGTCTGCCGTTTCAAATTCCAAACAGAAATCAAATTTCGTTTAATCGATGTAGTAACCAAGAATTAACCATAGAAATGACAGCGACTAGTACTCACGAAACAAATACAACACTTAATTTGTAGATTTAATACAGATATAGCACCAGTTAGGTCAAAAATGTCTCGGTTAAACTTTTAACAAAAACCAGAAAGAAAAAGCTTAATATCTCATGATTCAACGGATGAAAAACACTAAAACTACCTTAGTAATGATCGCAATTCAAATTCGAACCAGAAGGTACTGGTAAACAATCCAACAACACACTGATTTTTTAAAAAACTTTATACTCGCTCAACAGATAAGTTCGCTTCAAATTTCTGAGAAGACAAAGTGGCTAAGTTCGCCTGAACAAAAAAGCCTTATACACATTAAGTTCTCTTAATTAGGCGAACTTGGTAAGTTCACTTAACAAGCCCCAGGCGAACATATTAAGTTCGCTTCACCAACCTCAGGCGAACATATTAAGTTCGCTTCACCTCAATCAAGTGAACATATTAAGTTCTCCTCAACCTTTTGCCTTGAAAAATTTTCCAACTTTCAACACGTCATTTCTTTCACTTCCGTCAGCAGCAGGTATCCGATCCAATCCCAAACATTTTTGTCACACCCCAACCGACAGCGGAAACGTCGGGGCGGGACATGTAGACAGTTCATGAGCACGAGGATGACTAGATTTCAATATTTTAATCATCAAATTTAACTTCAAATAATTCAACACAACCAAATTCAAACAAGTACATAAACGAAAAACATAATAGTCTTTATTTAAATTTAACTAAGTCCAAAGCCTATGTGTAGCATGCCTTGATCAAACTCACTCATTAGCACCTAAAACATGAATAAAATAAGGTCAACTAAAAAGTTGGTGAGCATACACAAGTTTGTATATAGATAGCATATAGGTTATGAATAAACAAATCTTTACATAACATGATAAAATAAGGCATTTATGGAGAGCTGCTGTTGTGTAACCAAGTACAATCATACCTTTGTAACTAGCATGCAAAATTGTGTTGTCGGTAACAATCACCCCAATCTGGGTGGGTATGTCAGACTTAATAGATCTATCATTGTTTACCGTCAGCTTGAATAGTTAATGATTGCACATAAATTGCACACAAAAGTTAGCACAACTAGCACTCAGGCATAAAGCTCAAATTGCACACATGAATGTAAAAAGGATTTGTATTTGTGTAGTTTGTGTAAATGTAAGCAATATTTTGTATAGTGTTCATGTTCCACCCCAAAAGTCTAAAAGAGTAAAAGGGGCTATGTAATACTCACTTGATTCAAAAGGCGTAGCTAACACGAGAGACTAGATAGTAATATGATCCTTGTAATGCACAACGTTAACCTAGATTGGAATGTATATTGAATTAATAGTGTGCACAATAGTCTATATCTAAGTCTAGGGTTGAATTGGATGTGTGTATAAAGTTAGTGGTTTGTTCTTGGAATGTATTGCATAAAATGAAAGGTTTGAAATGAATATTTTTAGAACATTTTGATCAAAGTTTGAGTTTGAATAACTAAATAAATAAATTACAAAATTATTATTTATTTACTTAGTTATAAAAATAATGTAGGTATTAGGGGTAATTAAGTATAACTTAAATAAATAATTCTTAAATTAAAATTAAATAAATAATTTTTACCTTATTTATTTATTTATAAAATATGTAACATAGTCTTTTAGTTATAAAAATGTATCGGGTGTTTTATATTAATTATAATTTAATAATTAACTTTTGTGAATATATTTTTATAAATATATGTAAATATAATTTTGTAGATTTAAATGTATAACTTCTATTTATTTTAGAAATAGGCATTTGATCTTTTTAAATAAGGTTAATATAAATTTTTATAAAATCATTTATTTTTATTTAAAAAGTCATTTGGAATGCTTATTGATTTTAAAATATAAATTTTAGTATTCAGCCAAGATTTTCTCACACACACGACCGTGCTTGGGACAAGGCATGATCGTGCTAGGACAACGGGCGTGACCGTGCTAGTCAGGGCGCGACCGTGTTGATAAAACAGAAGACATAACTAAGCTGTTCACTAGGCATGACCGTGTCTAGGCCAGGTACGACCGTGTCTAGGGTTCTGAGGCACGACCAAGTCTAGCCAAGGGGCACGACCGGGTCTGAGTTCGTGATGCACGACCGTGCTGGTATCGACACGACCGTGTCTCATGAAGCACAACCGCGCTAGGAGATTAGCGCGACCGTCTCTGTTCCAAAACAGAAACGAATTGCTTAAATCTTATGATGTTAATGTTGGAAATCATAGGGCTTTCACCCATTACGTTATTACGAGTCTTTTTGTATAGATTAATTGTATTTAAAACATGTCGAGAACCGGATTCGATTAAACCATTTTTGAATGAGACATAGATTCGGGTTCGTGTTAATTTCCATATTGTAAGCCCCAATTGAGTTGGGGCTTTTGATCTATAGAATAATTCGAACGTGTATGAGGTTTCAATTACCAGGATAGATGACGGATTGATAGTGCTCGACTGTGATGTGTTCCAGCTTGAATTCCGACGACTCCGAATTCGTCTCCTGAAAAAATGGAATACGTGAGAGCTTGACAGAGGTTCGTACGAGGTGTGAGAGTAGTTTGTTTGCGCAGAAACAATTCCAAATGATCGGATTCGAGTGGTATGATAATGACGTCGGCGGTTTTGAAATGAATACCCATAATGGAGTTTATTTGTTGTAAATACAATGATTAAAAGACTTAATTGTGTTTGTTAATAGTAGTGACGTGTGTAATGGTTACGAATTCGAACGTCCCTGCGATTAAAGGCTGCATTTACGTTTTAACTGACGAGAGGCACGATCGTGCCCATAAGTGGCGCGACCGTGCCAAGGCACCGGGCGCGACCGTTCCAAAGCAAGGCGCGCGACCGTGCCAAGGCACTTGGCGCGAGCGTGTCAGAACGAGGCGCGACCGTGCCTATTAGGGTTTCTTGTTAATTTATAAAATCAGTCCTTGAAATTTTTAGTTTGATAGATTTATACAAGTATAAACTTATTTAGGATTTTAATAGGATATACCCATGTAAAATTTGCGGGTTTTACATCGGAACATAGTATTTAATTTTTGGTACGAATAGAACAAGTCAGTGTACTAGAATTGGGTTTGAAATGTATTACGTTGAACTGAAATACAGATAATGAAAATCAGAAATGTTACAGTATCCTCATGTTGAGGGAATTTGGTCCCGAAATTTATCTAGTGGAAGCGACGACATCAGTGAAGAGATGGGGGTACTTGAGCTTCATTTGGTCCTCTCGTTCCCACGTGAATTTAGGACCACGTTTAGATTCCCAACGAACTTTGATAATAGGGATATGACTTCACTTGAGCTGCTTGAGCTCACGATCCATTATTTCTACCGGTCTCTCCACGAAGTGCATCGTTTCGTCAATGCACACGTCGTCAAGAGGTATATGGAGATTTTCATCAGCAAGGCATTTCTTCAAATTAGACACATGAAATGTAGGATGCACATTGCCAAGTGATGTAGGTAACTCGAGTTTGTATGCCACTTTCCCAATCCTTTCAAGGATCTTGAATGGACCCACATAGCGAGGTGCTAACTTGCCTTTCTTTCCAAAATGGATCACACCCTTCCACGGAGACACCTTTAGAAGAACAAGGTCACCGGCTTGGAATTCGAAGGGTTTTCGTCGTTTGTCGGCATAACTCTTTTGCCGAGTTCTCGCTACTCGAATGTTGTCACGGATTTGGATAATCTTGTCGGATGTTTATTGGATTAGTTCGGGACCGGTGATTTGTGCTTCACCAATCTCGTTCCAACAGATAGGACAATGACATTTGCGACCATATAGAGCTTCAAATGGAGCCATGTTGATACTCGTGTGGTAGCTATTATTGTAGGAGAACTTGATTAGGGAAAGATGTGAATCCCAATTGCCACCAAAATCAATTACGCATGCTCTAAGCATGTCCTCTAGAGTTTGAATTGTACGCTCGGTCTGACCATCAGTTTGGGGATGGTAGGCCATGCTCAAATTCAATCGTGTGCCAAGAGCAGTCTGGAGAGATTGCCAGAAACGGGAGTTGAACCGAGCATCTCTATCCGATATTATGTTTAAAGGAACACCGTGACGGCTCACAATTTCGTCAATGTAAATTCGGGCTAGTTTCTCAACCCGATAGTCTTCACGAATAGGCAAGAAATGAGCAGATTTGGTGAGGCGGTCAATGATCACTCAAATGCTATCATAACCACTTGAGGTGCGAGGGAGTTTGGTAATGAAGTCCATAGCTAAATTTTCCCATTTCCATACGGGAATTTCTGGTTGTTCAAGCAAACCGGAAGGGCGTTGGTGTTCGGCTTTGACTTTGGAGCAAGTTAGACATTTGGCGACATAGAGAGCAATGTCTTTCTTCATACCGGGCCACCAATATTGTTGGCGAAGATCTGGGTACATTTTATCCGCACCAGGATGAATAGAATAACGAGTCTTGTGAGCCTCGTTCATGAGAAATGTACGGAGACCATCGCGATCGGGAATCCAAATACGGTTCAAGTAATAAAGTAAGCCATTGGATTTTGATTCAAGCTGAAGTTCAACACCACACGAAATTTCCTCGTACATGTTACCCTCGGTGACTGAGACGTCTTGAGCTTCTAAGATGCGATTTTGAATGTCGGTTTGAATTCAGACACAATGAAGCATGGCATGGTCCTTTCGACTCAAAGCGTCGGCTACAACATTCGCTTTGCCGGAATGGTAACGAATATCGCAGTCATAGTCGATAAGGAGTTCAACCCAACTTCGTTGCCTCATATTGAGTTCTTTTTGGTTGAAGATGTGTTGGAGACTTTTGTGGTCGGTGAACACCACACATTTTGTGCCATAAAGGTAATGTCTCCAAATCTTCAATGCGAATACGACCGCACCCAACTCGAGGTCGTGCGTCGTATAATTCTTCTCAAGAATTTTAAGTTGCCTTTATGCGTAAGCGATTACTTTGCCTCGTTGCATGAGGACACAACCGAGACCTTGGTTGGAAGCATCACAGTAGAAAACTAGATCATCATTCCCATCAGGGAGAGTCAAAATAGAAGCGTTGCACAACATTTGCTTGAGAGTTTGGAAAGCTTCTTCTTGTTTTGGTCTCCATTCATAAGGTTTACCCTTGTGGGTTAAAGCGGTAAAAGGGATAGCAATCTTAGAGAAATTTGAGATGAAGTGACGATAATATCCCGCAAGACCAAGAAATGAACGAACTTCGGTGGGGGTCTTCGGGGCATTCCAATTCTTAACCGCTTCGATCTTAGCAGGGTCAACATGAATTCCCTTGTCATTGATGATATGACCAAGAAATTGAACTTCCTTTAGCCAAAATTCACATTTGGAGAATTTGGCATATAGTTGTTCCTTCCTCAAGAGGTCCAAAACCAGTCTAAGGTGTTGCTCATGGTCGGCTTTAGTCTTGGAGTAGATTAAGATATCGTCAATGAAGACGATCATAAATTTATCAAGGTATGGTGTGCACACACGATTCATGAGGTCTATGAAGACCGCAGGTGCATTGGTTAGACCAAAAGGCATGACCATGAACTCGTAGTGACCATACCTTGTTCGGAAAGCAGTGTTTGGAATATCTTCCTCTTGTACACGGAGTTGATGATAACCAGATCGGAGATCAATCTTCGAGAAGCAAGTAGAGCCTTGAAGTTGATCGAAGAGGTCATCAATCCTAAGTAAAGGGTAACAGTTCTTGATGGTAAGCTTGTTCAGTTCACGGTAGTCAATACACATGCGGAATGATCCATCCTTCTTCTTGACGAATAAGACGGGTGCACCCCACGGTGAATGACTTGGACGAATGAAGCCCTTGTCGGAGAGCTCTTGGAGTTGAGTTACAAGTTCTTGCATTTCAGAAGGTGCAAGACGGTAAGGAGCTCTAGCCACAAGTTTAGCTCCGGGTATAAGGTCAATGCGAAATTCTACTTGTCGAACGGGTGGAAGACCGGATAGATCTTCGGGAAAATCCCGAATGATGGGAATGTCTTGGATACTCTTCTCTTTGACATCCTTTTGAACAACATGAGCTAAGAAGGCTACGTACTTCTTTCGTAAGTACTTTTGGGCGGTATTGCATGACATTAACTTAAGTCCTTTGCAAGGCTTTTCACCAAAGACTCTTAACATTTCTCCTGACAGTAGAGGTATTCGGATGCACTTCTCGAAGCAGATGACTTCGGCATGATGATTTGATAGCCAATCCATGCCTATGATGATATCAAAACTTCCTAGTGGCATTGGTACAAGGTTGATTGGAAATGTATGATCATTAAGTTCTAGAGAGCAGTCGTGAATAACAGAATCAATTGCAAGGGAGTCACCATTTGCTACTTCGACGGTGAAGGTTTTCTCTAATTGGGATCGTGTCTTTGCAAGTAGGGGTTCAAAGTTAAGTGACACAAAACTTTTATCGGCACCGGTATCAAATAAAATGGAGGCATATTGACTATTAACAAGGAACGTACCGTTGACCTCATCATTGTTGGCTTGAGCTTCATTGGTGTTTGTGTTGAAAGCACGTCCACGAGCTCCGCCTTGTCTAGTGTTGATTAACCTTGGGCACTGATCACGGAAATGATTTGGGTTGCCGCATTCATAACAAGCACGCCCATTTGCAATAGCGGGAACACCTTGATTTACAACTTGTGGGTTGATTCAGTTAGGTGGGTTGACTTGGCCTGCAAGTGCTTTGACTCTACAAACATTGACTGTATGGCCATATTTCCCGCAGTGAGTGCAAAGGTGACATGGAATGTTTTAGAGATGGTGATAGTTGCATGTGGCACAGAGTGGGTAGATCCCAACATATGGCTTTTTGGCTGGTGCTTGAACCATTGGCGCAGCTTGGTTAACAGGGATAGCAGGAGTGACCATAGCATAGTTTCTAGCCTTTCTTTTCTTATTATTACGGGAGGGTTCAGTTGTGGCTTCTTTGATGTGTACGGGAGGGGTTGTGGTGTCGGGACCTTTCTTGGTGCCTTTTCTAGTCAGAGTTCCTGCCTTCACATGATTGTCGGTTAAGGTAGCAGATAATCGGATAGCGTCTTCGAGTATTGCGGGATTTCTTCCTAAGACAGTATCCTGAATCTACCTAGGTAATCCACCGATGTACTTCTCAATGCAGCGGGATAAGGGTGTGACCATATGGGGCACAAGGAGACTCAGTTCATGGAACCGGGTTGTATAAGCCAGACTTTCACCACTGTTTGGGTAAGATCCCAAAACTCAGCTTCCAGCTTCCTCACTTCATTCCGAGGACAGAACTCTTCGGTCATTAGTCTCTTAAGCTCATCCCATGGTAAGGCCATGGTTGCCTCTATACCTCTAGTTCTCTTTTCCCCATTCCACCACGTGAGTGCCCGTTTTTGGAAGACACTTGTGGCATGACGGACACGAAGGTTATCGGGGCAGTCACTATTGAGGAAGGTGCCCTCAATACTTTCGAACCATTGAAGGAGTCCCGTAGATCCTTCGGTACCATAGAACTTAAGAGGGTTACACGAATTGAAGTGCTTGAAGGTACATTGCGGTGGGTTGGCACCACCACCACCATTAGTTCCATGGGTACCACTAATGGCTCCATTAGCTTGGGTGGGTTGAGTTACAAGTTGTGCAAGGATAGCAGCAATGTCGGTGTTGTTGTTGGTCACAGTAGCACGACGGGGAGGCATTCTACAGATTTGCAAAAGACAAGAAAAGATGTAAGAACTTATGAAAGTTGATTGAATTTAAAAGGATAAGATAGCAAATAAAATAGTTAATCATGCTCTAGATTGTACTCAAATAGTGATAAAATCACTTGAATACTATGATACATTAAGGTTAATTAAACTCATATAATTTTTCAAAGAGACATGCTTTAGCCTATAAGTAAACACTCATCCCGGGAAATCCCAGGAAAGCATACGGGTCCATGAAGTTTCCACATGCTAAGAAGATGATGATAGAGGAGTATGTAAGAATATTATGAGGTTTTAGGGTATAGGTAGGGATATTGTTTAATTAATTATTATTTAAGTATATCTTAATAATTCATGAAATTTTTTTTTAACAAGTAAGGCATCAAAAACGAAATAATAACTAATCATAGTAAGCATGTAACACATAGCATGTAGCACATATCACATAATCATGAAGCATGGCATAAGTGGGTGTCCTAAAGTTATAGTCTAGGTCAAGGGTGTCTAATAACCTAGTTCCCTATAACCAAGGTTGTGATACCAATCTGTCATACCCCAACCGACGGCGGAAACGTCGGGGCGGGACATGTAGACTGTTCTTGAGCACGAGGTTGACTAGATTTCAATATTTTAATCATCAAATTTAACTTCAAATAATTCAACACAACCAAATTCAAACAAGTACATAAACGAAAAACATAATAGTCTTTATTTAAATATAACTAAGTCCAAAGCCTATGTGTAGCATGCCTTGATCAAACTCACTCATTAGCACCTGAAACATGAATAAAATAAGGTCAACTAAAAAGTTGGTGTTCATACACAAGTTTGTATATAGATAGCATATAGGTTATGAATAAACAAATCCTTACATAACATGATAAAATAAGGCATTTATGGAGAGCTGCTATTGTGTAACCAAGTACAATCAAACCTTTGTAACTAGCATGCAAAATTGTGTTGTCGGTAACAATCACCCCAATCTGGGTGTGTTTGTCAGACTCAATAGATCTATAATTGTTTACCGTCAGCTTGAATAGTTAATGATTGCACATAAATTGAACACAAAAGTTAGCACAACTAGCACTCAGTCATAAAGCTCAAATTGCACACATGAATGTAAAAATGATTTGTATTTGTGTAGTTTGTGTAAATGTAAGCAATATTTTGTATAGTGTTCATATTCCACCCCAAAAGTGTAAAAGAGTAAAAGGGGCTATGTAATACTCACTTGATTCAAAAGGCGTAGCTAACACGAGAGACTAGATAGTAATATGATCCTTGTAATGCACAATGTTAACCTAGATTGGAATGTATATTGAATTAATAGTGTGCACAATAGTCTATATCAAAGTCTAGGGTTGAATTGGACGTGTGTATAAAGTTAGTGGTTTGTTCTTGGAAGGTATTGCATAAAATGAAAGGTTTGAAATGAATATTTTTAGAACATTTTGATCAAAGTTTGAGTTTGAATAACTAAATAAATAAATTACAAAATTATTATTTATTTACTTAGTTATAAAAATAATGTAGGTATTAGGGGTAATTAAGTATAACTTAAATAAATAATTCTTAAATATAAATTAAATAAATAATTTTTACCTTATTTATAAAATATGTAACCTAGTCATTTAGTTATAAAAATGTATCGGGTGTGTTATATTAATTATAATTTAATAATTAACTTTTGTTAATCTATTTTTATAAATATATGTAAATATAATTTTGTAGATTTAAATGTATAACTTCTATTTATTTTAGAAATATGCATTTGATCTTTTTAAATAAGGTTAATATAAATCTTTATAAAATTAATTATTTTTTTTTAAAAATTCATTTGGAATGCTTAATGATTTTAAAATATAAATTTTAGTATTCAGCCAAGATTTTCTCACACACACGACCGTGCTTGTGACAAGGCACGATCGTGATAGGATCACGGGCGCGACCGTGCTAGTCAGGGCGCGATCGTGTTGATCAAACAGAAGATATAACTAAGTTGTTCACTAGGCACGACCGTGTCTGGGCCAGCACGACTGTGTCTGGGCCAGCACGACCGTGTCTAGGGTTCTGAGGCACGACCAAGTCTAGCCAAGGGGCACGACCGGGTCTGAGTTCGTGAAGCACGACCGTGCTGGTATCGACACGACCGTGTCTCATGAAGCACGACCGCGCTAGGAGATTAGCGCGACCGTGTCTGTTCCAAAACAGAAATGTTGTCACACCCCCAAATTTCAGTAATGGAGTTTTACCATTTGGAAGGTGACACACCAGGATCTCAGTCATTAGTTACATCAAACGACACTATATGGGACTTGAAATGTCATAACATAAAAGTTCAGAGTTAATGCGGAGGCGTAAACGTTAATATGAAATCAAAAGTAATACACGCAATAGGCGTCAATCAATGTAAGTAAGTAAACTGTTTCAAATGTTTGAAATGGGTGATATGACAGTAGGACTCCATGCATGCCCTAAGTGTGCAACCTGTGCCTTAGCAACCTGAGAAACATGTAAGAAAAAGTGTCAACACGAGGTTGGTGAGTTTACAGGTTTCAAGTTTGCAACAAGAGAGTGTTTGCTAGATTATGTACATTCAATATGCATATCTATAGGTAGCTAGCCTATGTTCATGTTTTACTAAAGCGCTCGCAACCGAAGCTGACTGTGTTTGTGTGCCTCCTGCCAGGTCTATCAACTCTGGCAAATGTGAGTAGGCAAACATTTCACCCGTTAGATATCCAATCGAGTTAGCGCGACTAACGCGAAACCCAGTAGTACTACTAAACATTACCTCGCTAAGATCCATATTAACGGTCCGATATAAGATGAGGACTTTCTGTGATAGTGTGTTACGCTTAGCCTCAATAGTGATATCATATAAAGTACCATAATCAAATAGTTGCGTCATGTTTTCTCCCCCAACGAGAAAAACATGTAAAATGATATTTGCTTGCGTACCTGTTTCTCCCCCACGGGGAAAACAAGTAAAAGTATGATAGGTGGTATTCATGTTTGTTTCTTCCTTAACATGAAAACAAGTAAAATATGTTTGTGTGTAAGCATGTTTCTCCCCCAATAGTAAAACAAGTAAAAAAAGGGGCCGTGAAACTCACTTGCGTTGCGTAGTAGGTAGTATCACACAAGTATGAGATTTGAAATCTCAAGTGTTAGCCTGCACGGCTTACGTATGCCCTATAATTATAAACACATAAGTTAGGGACATATGGGACTTGTGACGACAACACGGAAGATTGAACGTTCTAAAGAAATGTCTCTAATGATTAAGAGTAAACGAATGTGTCCACTGGAATAATGATTTCTTAATTAAGACATTTAAGACAAAAACGTTTCGCGTCGAATGATTCCAATAAATATATTCGTGCGTTTGCCATTTAATAATGGCTAGGAAAATAATATAACTAATATATTGTTTTTAGGGAAATAACACGATTATTTAAAATGTGTGACAATAAAATAATAAAACTATTATTTTATTCGAGAATATAAACGTACGTAAATATTATAAATAATTATATTATTTATTAGTTTGAATCGTCTCATAATGTTTGTAAACGTGGTGAAATAATATTTAAATATATATATTATTTTTAGTTGGAGTCACGGGTTGAAAATAATATAAATATATTATTTTATACGGAGTCGTGGTTTGAAAATAATATAAATATATTATTTTATAAGTGAAAATACTATTATAAATCAAACCCGAGCCTTCGGGTGTTTTCCGGGGCTAAAACACTCTTACATATTAATATAATAACATTGGGAAATAAACTAACCATATATAAGCCTTCAAAAAAATGAAAACAAACAAAACAATGGAGGGAGACTCGAACCCGGGTCCCCTCCCTGTTAGCATACATGTTTAACTAGTCCGCCCGGTAGGGTAGTCGCAACCAAACCCAGAATAAAATGGTTTTAATCCTAAACACCCCTGTGTTCTTCCCCTATGTCGCGACCCGAACCAAACACCATCCAAATCCGTCGATTTTGACAACAATCGAACCAATTGATACTGAAGTTTGACTTTCAGAGTCAGCCTAAATGAAGTTGGGTAAAATTCAATTTGATCCCTGAAGTTTGAATTCAGATATTGACAGGATTAGTCCTTGGGGTTTGAATTTAATTGGATTAGCTAACGGGGTTAGGTTTTTAACAGGAAACTTAACGGAATTGCTAACGGGGTTAATCTTGAAAAGTCGGATTGTCACAAACGAATTGCTTAAATCTTATGATGTTAATGTTGGAAATCATAGGGCTTTCACCCATTAGGTTATTACGAGTCTTTTTGTATAGATTAATTGTATTTAAAACATGTCCAGAACCAGATTCGATTAAACCATTTTTGAATGAAACATAGATTCGGGTTCGTGTTAATTTCCATATTGTAAGCCTCAATTGAGTTGGGGCTTTTGATCTATAGACTAATTCGAACGTGTATGTGGTTTCAATTACCAGGATAGATGACGGATTGATAGTGCTCGACTGTGATGTGTTCCGGCTTGAATTCCGGCGACTCCGACTTCGTCTCCGGACAAAATGGAATACGCTAGAGCTTGACAGAGGTTCGTACGACGTGTGAGAGTAGTTTGTTTGCGCAGAAACAATTCCAAATGATCGGATTCGAGTGGTATGATAATGAGGTCGGCGGTTTTGAAATGAATACCCATAATGGAGTTTATTTGTTGTAAATACAATGATTAAAAGACTTAATTGTGTATGTTAATAGTAGTGACGTGTGTAATGGTTACGACTTCGAACATCCCTGCGATTAAAGGCTGCATTTACGTTTTAACTGACGAGAGGCGCGATCGTGCCCATAAGAGGCGCGACAGTGCCAAGGCACCGGGCGCGACCGTTCGAAAGCAAGGCGCGCGACCGTGTGTAGGATCGTGAAATTACAAGATGGTTCTGTTCTTAGTTGAGATTGGCGGAAACAATATCAACTGCACAATTACAATCGAGTAAACAGAAAGAATACTGATAAGAACACTGTTGTATTAAGCTTTGCGATAAACGATTACAAATGAAAACTCAGTGAAGAGCACACTTACAAAGAAGTGTTTACACAGTATTTATACTAACTTAGAATCAAGACAGACCCTTGATTCTATGGATCAGATCGAACACAGATCGTTGATCTTTTGTACAAAAGCTAATAATACACGTTAAAGCTAAACTAGCTAACTTTATTGAAGCGTTTACTTTATTCATCATTGTTTGCATGCTCGGGGAAGAGCATTGTAGTCCGTCATTGGTTGCACCATTGAGGTTCCTTCTACTTTGAGTGTGTCAGTTGCTTTTGCAGAAAGTTGTCAGTGACGCTTGTCATGGATAGTCAGCTGCAACGATTTGTCTTCAAGGAACATAGCTATCAGCAGCAAGAATGAGAATAATGCTGCTGATAAGCCTATCAGCAGCAACTTGTGTTGAACGCTGCTGATAAGCCTATCAGCAGCAACAAATGTTGAATGCTGCTGATAAGCCTATCAGCAGCAACATGTGTTGAATGCTGCTGATAAGCCTATCAACATCATTTTTACTTAGAATAATTTGGTAGCAATCAGTCTTTGGTTCTACAAACTCCCCCTAGACTGATGCAACCAAAATTCTTCTAATCACTTTGCTGCTGAAGCTTTTGCATGTGGCTGACTATCCTTTCAACCTCATAGCCTCTTGGATCCTTGCTGGGATTGTTCAGTGGAAGTGCAGACAGAGTCTTGATGTCTTTATTTGGCATTTTGTAGATTGTTTTGCTTGAACATCTCATCTTCTGCTTCCTTACATCAGTTAAGGTGAACTCATCCAAATCAGCATTATAGGACCAACTTACAAATGGAGAGTGGGACTTGAGTGGTTTGATGTCAATGATCACATCTTTGCTAGGGTTGAAGTAGTGTTTGATTGCTAGCACAAGAAGTTTCCCACTCTCATTTGCAGGCTCATGAGCTTCACCTAGCTCCAGAATTCTGCCAAGATCTGAATCTGGCAATTGCATAATTTCATCAACAGATCTGTAGATAGATCTTCTTCTTTCAGTTCTCCCCCTGAAGATCTCAAACCTTTGATCCTGTGGATTGTAGACCCAATCAACTATGTCTCTTGAGTCTTCTAGTTTAGGTGTGGGTTTGGATTTCTTCAAGGGAGGCTGTTGATAAGTGGGGGCTGGGTGAGATGGTTTGGACTTTTTGGGTGGAGGAGTGGAAAGTTTGGGGAGGAGAGTGGAAGGTTGTTGGACTGAGGAAGAGGTAGTTGAGGGAGAAGCCTTAGGTTTCTTTGCTTTTGTTTCTCCTTCTTCCTGAATAGGTACCCTTTTCTTGGAGCCCTTCTTGCCCACTCTTTCTTCCTCATCCTTCTTGACTTTGAAGTAGAGGGCTTGCAGGTTCATGAAGTTCATAGGACCTAGCCTCTTTCCATTCTCTCCTCTAGCCTTAAGGAAGTCAATCATGACCTTCCTTTCTTCATGGGTCCATTTATTAAAGGCAATGGTCTTTTTGGACTGTTGTTTGACTTTTTCTTCTTCTTCAACCTGTTTCTTCTTTGCCAATTGACCTTGCTGACCCATGTAGGCTCTGTAGATTTCTTTATTTGATAGTTTCTCAAGGTAGTCTGCATCCTCACCTTGAGAGACTAGAGTCTTTACCCACTCCTCCCTCATTTCTTTAGCTAGTTCAGAATCGGTTATTCTGAACTTAGCTTCTTCTTTCTTCTTCTTCTCCACTTCTTCCTTTTCTCTGTTGAATTGTTCCTGCAGTTGAAGAGCAAGAGCTGCATCTTCTTCAATCTGGTCAACTGCAGGAATCTTTCTTTTCAGTTCATCCAGCTGTCTAACATACAGCTGGATGGTTTGTTCTCTTAGGAGAATGACTGTTTTTCTTTCTTGAGTCTTTTTAATGTCATCCATCTCCTCTTCTTCTTCTCTTCTTCTTCTTTTCTCTTCCCTCTCTCTTTTCTCTTTTCTCTTTTAGCAACCTCTCTTCATCTTCATCTGTCATGATTCCCTTTCCTTTGTTTACATTGGATGCCTCTGCTTCAACTTCACTGACCACAACAGCAGATGATGGTGCTGCTATTGGGATCTCTACCTCAGCTTCATTGGCAATTTGGGATGTGAACATGGGAAGGTCATTGGCCTCATTCGATTTGCACTTAGGACTTGTGACTTCTTTCAGCATTTCTTTGATAGTTGATCTTGACTCATATGCTGTAGTACAGATGTCTACTCGAGGGGAAGCTGAGTCAGTATCAGTGTCAGAGTTTGACACATATACTGCCTCAGTAATTCTTCCTACTTGTTCAAGTTTTGCTCTGACAGTAGCTATCATTGCCTGGCTTTTAAGTGAGTTGACATTGCAGATATTTGCCCTGAGTTGAAAGATCTTGTAGAGAAAGTCTGTAGGAAGTGACAAGATGTTCCTAGTGTTGATGGTGAGAGAGGAGCCGTTGCTTAGTAAGAAGGTGTGGTCAAGAGACTTAGTGCTTGTCCATCCCAGCACATCTAAGTCTTTGACAATGAAGGAGTACAGAAATCTTCTTAAGCAGCAAATTTCTTCGTTAGTGAGAAGACTGCTCCTTATAATGTCAAGTCTTCTAAGAGTCAGTCTTCTTTCTACTGTTGCCGAAGATTTAGGATAAGCTACCCGTTTTGCTGTTTGTATTAGTCTTTTGAATTGGGGTAGATTATCCTCCATCAAGTCATGGAACCTGCCAATGGCAAGTTCTGCTGAGAGATTTGATGAAGTGTTGATGCAGTTAGTTAAATGCAGTTGTAGGACTTGGAGGGCATTGAGAGAGTTCCAGTTTAGCTCTTTTACACCACTAAACTCCCATCCAATCCAAAATCTCTCAGCTGATCCATCATACCCCCTAGCTAGAATGGAGTCAAATTCTAGCTTCTGTGTAGTTTGAAGGAGTTGGGGGGGGGTTATGGATTGACTTATGATGGCTGCTGCTTCAGGAAGGATGCTGAATGACGTATTTGTTTGTTCTGTGTCTTCAGCATCATTTAGCATTTCATCAACAGCCCTGACGACCAACTTCCAGTCTTCAGATGTCTCTTCTTTTTCGCTATATGAGACTGGCAAGTCATGAACTTATAGAAAAGCCGGCTTGAATAGTGAGCTTTGAATTACAACCTGCTCTTGAATCCAGTCGTAAAGATTGTCTGTGTCTTCTTCCATAGAGACCATTTCCCCCTTGTTGGTTGCATCAGTAGACAGGTAAGCATCAGTTTGGGTGCCTACTGATACAAGAGAGGGAGTGGCTAAAGTTGGGCATTGATGGGCTTCATGCATAGAGACTTGGTGTCTTAGTTTGGACACTTCAGCCTCTAGCATAGCCACCCTAGTCGTCAATTCCAAGTTATGAAGATTCAGTCTATCCTCATCCACAGTTGTGGAATCCTTGGACCCAGATGGGGCCTTAGGCCTAGCCTCTTCATCCCCATCAGCCATGGTTTCTTGGCGCCTGGGATTCCTCTCAGTGAGGGGAGTTTCCAAGGAAACATCCTTAATGTGAGTTGCCGTGGTTGAGGGCTTAACAATGTTGTCACTGTCCTCCTGGTCATTTGATGGACCAGCAGTAGTGACAGCCTCTTCCACATCCACTCTTTCATAACTCCGAGAGTGGACCTTCATGGTAGATGAACTTGGGTTGGGTGTGTTGGAAGCAAGATCAATTAGTACCTCCGAGATAGTGGTAGTTGGAGAAGGTACATCATCTTCATCAGGTTCCTCAACACTTAAGTTCAGAAGAGAAAGGAAGTGCTCAGGGGGCTGTTCTACGGATCCGGGAAGTGATCCTGATCCTAATAGAGAGACGTCCGTAGGAGTCTCCCTAATAATGTGGCTTTCTCTTAAGATATTCTCACCAGAATGTTGTGATTCTGAGTGAGGGCTGTTAGGTTGGGTTTGGGCCTTGGAGGCAAGAGAAGAAGGAGTTCTCTTGCCCCTTTTTCTAGTATATGTTGTTGCAACCGGGGCCCTGTGTTCCAGTTGAACAATAACATCCAAAAGAGGTGTAAGTAATTTTTGTTCCTGTGCATCCTTAGTAGTATGCACAGGGGTTCGAACGGTGGATGCAGATTGTTGTTCAGGATGTGAGGTGGAGGGTGTGGGATCAGTATCAGCCGGGATTGCTGAACTGTCACCCGGGGTACTTTGGACGTTCAGCATTGTAGATAACAATGGAACGTTGACCCCTGAGAACTTTTTGGAAACAGTCCTCATGCTTTGAAAAATGTTATTTTTATGACCCAACATGATGTAGATTCTTGCAGGTTTTGAAAGATCTTTTAGTTCTTGATTGAAAACTTCCTGCAGGAATCTTGGGTACATGAAAATTTGCTGCTTTGCACCCTCTTGAAGGTTATATCGCAAACCCTCAAAAATGAGATGTGCAAAGTTGAAGCCTTGGTTAGTGACCATACCATGGAAGGCGGAGGCCAGTGCAGAGCTCACCTGATGCCATCTACTCCTCTTCTGAGATATGCATTGGAGAAGAGTGTGGCAGAGATACTTCCATGGAGGGCCCATCAGCGCCTTCTCGATCGTATACTCGGTTTGATTTCCAATGTATCCAATGGAGACAAAGGTCCTCATGTATTCGTCCTTGGAGTATGAGATGGCTGCTCCCTCATCTTGAAGCTGAAGGTGTTTTCTGAGTGTAGCTTCCGAGATGGTGATATTCTTGCCGTCTACTTTGGCTTTGATTTTTGGAATCCCCTGTTCGGTTGAGTAGACGGCGGTACTCCAGAAATCCTCCATATGAGGGATATATATGGTAGGGTTGGTGGTGAGGGCAAAGTAGATCTTTGATCGACATAAGAAATCGATCATATCGTCAAAACCATCGGATTTCTTTCCTTTGGTGAGGTATGCTGTTAGGTTATGGTATGTGGAAAACTTGTCATCTGGGTTGTCAATATCTGCCATAGCCGTTTGATTTTGGAGGGATGATTTGAATATGGTGGAGACTTGAGAGTATGAAGAATATGGAGAGCTTTGAATGTGGTGGGGACTTAGGGTGAAAGTGATAGTTGGTTAGGGTTGAATTGAATGTGAAGAGGTGGTAAGGAAAATTTGATTTGTTCTTATAGCGGCAGATGAGAGAAAAAGCAGAATGACTTGTACAGTACAACCTTATTTACTTTTCATTGTTACAGCTGTAATACACCGAGGCAGTCATGGTAAAGACTGACGATATTTTCTTTTACAGCGGGTAAAAGTTAATTTTGGACTTAAGTTTACCCATCAGCAGCAAACTTTGTTGCTGTGGATGAGAAAGCCTGTCCGCAGCAACTTTGGTTGCTGCGAAAGATTAAGTCTGTCAGCAGCAAACTTAATTGCTACTGATAGATGCAATGATCTGCAGCAGGGATGTTACTGCTGATGGCCTTAAAGCTATCCACAGGAATCTTGTTCCTGCTGATAACTTAAGGCAGTCAGTGGCAAATCCTTTGCTGAAGAAAATTTAAACCTGTCAGCAGCTGAAGGGCAAAAATGCTGCTGACTTATAACTTTTATTTACATCAAAAGATAGGCATGTTTACAGTAAAGGATAGATGCACTCAACTGAACCGATGATGATGCTTGGTGGTTTCTTTGCCTTCCATTGTTGAGTTGGTGGTCTTCCAGCTCTTTTTGCCTTTTCAGCAGCAGACTTTGTATTTGGCTTATCAGCAGCATATTTTGATACTGCTGATCGTTTTACTTGAGCAACTGTAGATTTTGTTGCTACTGAAGGCTTTCCCTTTTGTTCCTTGGGCTTTACTCGATCAGCAGCAGTTATTTTGACTGCTGATGGCTTAGGAACAGACGTATGCCTATCCTTCTTCCCCTCACTGATAGGCTTTTGTATAACTGGTGTTGGAAGAAGAATCTGATTGAAAGGATTAAACTTACAATTTGCAGCAAAGTGGTCTGATTCTTCACAGATGATGCAGGATTGTTTAGGTTTTGACAACTGCTCCCTTGATGGAGAAAGAGATTTTCTGAATTGAGTTGTCTTAGCTTCAAATCTTCTTACCTGTTTGTTCTTCTCTGTCTTCTCAAAAGCATGTTGCTTGAGGTTTCTTTGCTGCTGAAGGTAGTAGAAGCAGGTGCTGACAGTGTGGTTATATTTTCCACAGACAAAACATGATTTTGCTAGTTTATCCCTTGAAAGATGCACATAATCCTTTCTTCTGAAAAGGTCTTTGAAATTCCAAGGGTGAGCTTTATTGTGCTCAAAAGTAGCTTCTTCCAATGTTTTTTGAACATATGGAACCCTTTCTCCAGGCGCATGACATATGTCAAACACCTTCCTAGGCTGGACTGAAGATGAGGACTGGCCCTTTTCAGTATTTAGCTTCCTACCTTCTGGAGGATGGCTAATTTTGATTTGTTTGAATGGTGTAGGAACTGGTACTGAAATGGCTGGTACTTGTGCTGAATGGACTTCATCTTTAGTCAGAGTGACTTGAGGGGCAGGAGGAGATGAGGCTTCACTTGTTTTAGTTGAGTCTGAGTAAGTTGAATCAGACTCTGATGAGGTAGTGCATTCTTGTACCAATGGTTCATCCTTAGAAGGATCAAGATTTCTGTTGGCCATATCAAGATTTGCCAGATTGAAGCTTGGTTCATGAATGGTCACGTAGTCAGCAGGAGGTGCAACGGCTTGATATTGTTCAGCATGATACCCCACACCAGTTTTTACCTTATCATGAATTTGAGCATCCAAAAGTCTTTGCAGCTTTTTGGATGCAAATTCATATTTGTCGACATGAACCTTTTGTTCTGCCAATTCTGTTCTGGTAGCTTTTAATCTGGCCAGTAGATCATCAATCTGAGTTTCAAGATTGGTTTGTTCATGTTTTAATGATGAAATCTCTTTCTTTAGACAGTTAATTTTTTCTTTGTAACTGTCTTCGACCCTTTTGAATTCAGATTTCATTAGATGAAACTCTTCATTTTGATCTATTAGGTTTTGATTATGCTTTCTGTAGCCTAAAACCTTATCAATGCAGGCTTGGGAACATAGATGTTCATATACCTGTGGCGGTATCTCAGTTGTGTCTACCATAAGAACTTGGTTGTTAGTAGGCAGATCTTCATACTGAAAGCTCCAGTCAAAGTCAGATGTTCCAACAGCTGCACAAGCTGCAGTTTGAGCTGGAGGAGTAGCTTGTTGCTGTTGGTGTCTTGGTTGAGCTTGGTGAGCTGCTGGGTTTGCTCTAGGTGCCTTGCATTCCCTAGCAAAGTGACCCAGTTTGTTACATTTGTAACACTTCAACTTGCTTTTATCCAATCCAACTCTCGTGTTTGAGCTGTTGCTTGGAAAGGGTCTTCCGGTTCTGGAGTAAAACCTTTTTGCTCTTATGGAGAGCATTGCAAACGAGTGCTGTATATCCATTTCTTCCAGATCATCTGGATGGAAGCACTCAAGATCCTCCTTGATAAAGTACATGTTGCTTGCGTTTTCAGAAACAAAAACAGCAGTGGTTGAGCCTTGAGAAGGAGCTTCAAGAAGAAATGGTGATGTGTTTGTTTTAGTGGTAGGTGTTTGAGGATGTGTGACTGTGGGAGGATAGTAGTTGCTAGTACTGGGGCCTGAGTGCTCAGAGTGAAAAGCAGATGAGGTAGTGTTGGATGTGGAGGCTGTTTGGTAGCTTGAGCTCCTTTATTTGGCCTGAATCATTTCTAATTCATAGGTTTTGAGCATACCAAATAGCTCAGTCATCTGAAGAGTCTTCAGATTCTCAGTTCTTCTGATGGACACTGTGTAGAGTGTCCAGCAACTAGGTAGAGATCTGATGAATTTTTTAAGTATGTCTTCATTCTCCAGCTTCACTTTTGAGCACTGCAACTCACCTAAAAGATAAGTATATCTGTTATATAAAACAGTTAGAGACTCACCTTCCTTCCAGAGGAAGTTTTCGTACTGCTGCTTGAGGATGTCTCTTCTGTTTTCCTTGATTTCCTCAGATCCAGCAAACATCTTTTCGAGGGCCTCCCACAGCTCCTTTGCAGTTTTGTAACTTCTGAAGTTATGAAAAACTTCATTTGGAAGGCACATTTGGATGGCTCCTAGTGCCTTGAAGTCCACTTCCATCTTCTTGATATCCTCTTCTAAATATTTGGAGGGATCCTTTGGAACTGTTGGTCCTCCAGAGTCAGCAGATGCCACCATGGGAGTGTATGGTCCATCCCTAATGGATTTCCACATTCCGTACTCCTGATAACAAAAGAAGCTTTCCATGCGATTTTTTCACATGTCGTAGTCTTCTCCAGATACCAACCTTGGTGGTCGGTTAATGCTGCCGATGTCTTCAAAACCGTTGCTTTGTGCCATTTTTTTTTTGAGATTTTGGGTGACTTGATCAGAGAGAGAGTTTAGAACAGAACCAGAAGTGATTAATCAAGTGTGAATTTGTTTAATCTGAGCCAATGCTCTGATACCACTTGTAGGATCGTGAAATTACAAGATGGTTCTGTTCTTAGTTAAGATTGGCGGAAACAATATCAACTGCACAATTACAATCGAGTAAACAGAAAGAATACTGATAAGAACACTGTTGTATTAAGCTTTGTGAATAAACGATTACAAATGAAAACTCAGTGAAGAAGCACACTTACAATGAAGTGTTTACACAGTATTTATACTAACTTAGAATCAAGACAGACCCTTTTGCTTTGACTGTGTCAGTTTCTTTTGCAGAAAGTTGTCAGTGACGCTTGGCATGGATAGTCAGCTGCAACGATTTGTCTTCAAGGAACATAGCTATCAGCAGCAAGAATGAGAATAATGCTGCTGATAAGCCTATCAACAGCAACTTGTGTTGAACGCTGCTGATAAGCCTATCAGCAGCAACAAGTGTTGAATGCTGCTGATAAGCCTATCAGCAACAACATGTGTAAAATGCTGCTGATAAGCCTATCAGCAGAATTTGTACTTAGAATAATTTGATAGCAATCAGTCTTTGGTTCTACAAATGTTATTTGTGTAAATACAATGATTAAAAGACTTAATTGTGTTTGTTAATAGTAGTGACGTGTGTAATGGTTACGACTTCGAACGTCCGTGCGATTAAAGGCTGCATTTACGTTTTAACTGACGAGAGGCGCGATCGTGCCCATAAGAGGTGCGACAGTGCCAAGGCACCGGGCGCGACCGTTCCAAAGCAAGGCGCGCGACCGTGCCAAGGCACTTGGCGCGACCGTGCCAGAACGAGGCGCGACCGTGCCTATTAGGGTTTCTTGTTAATCTATAAAATCAGTCCTTGAAATTTTCAGTTTGATAGATTTATACAAGTATAAACTTATTTAGTATTTTAATAGGATATACCCGTGTAAAATTTGCGGGTTTTGCATCGGAACATAGTATTTAATTGTTGGTACGAATAGAACAAGTCAGTGTACTAGAATTGGGTTTGAAATGTATTACGTTGAACAGAAATACAGATAATATAAATCAGAAATGTTACAATTTTAATAAAAACTTAGAATTTTCATGGAAAATAAAAAAAAAAACAAAATATTTTTGAATTTTATCTATACAAACGGAATCACATATTTTTGGATTTTTATCTGAATAAGCTGAAATCACATATTTTTGAATGAACATAATGAGTAAGAAGATCATATCAATATCCGAGTAGTTCATCACACATATTAGCAATAACTAAGGGTAACCTTTGATAAGAAACAATCCAACTCATTATTATGCACTATGCACCTTTTTCATTTTTACATACTCTTTTCAGTATTCATAAATCAATCAATTTGAATAATATTTGAAATGATACGCGATAAATTTCAAAGTAAAAAAGATCAGGTTATGAAATGCTCAATTATTCATACCGAATTTGTAATGTAAAGCATGAATTCTTAAATTTGTCAATATTATATGATTTGAAACTATAAGCATTTATTCTCCAAATTCATGTGATTTAGTACCATTTAGATGAAAAACATCGTGTACCCCACATATATGCCAAACAGAAATATAAATTGCACTATCTTCAAGACATATACAGTTTATTTTAAGATTAGATCAATTTCCAAGATGAAATTATCTTTTTTAGCACAAGTATAGAAAAGCATATCCCAAATGATATAAGAATTATGATGATTCAGAATCAGAAGATTCTAATGAATTGGTTGTATAATGAGAATCAACAGATTCAGGTAAGAGGATCCAAATATTATCTGGATAAGTTTCAATGGAGTCAGACTAGATGATGTATCTAACTGATCCAAGGGTGAATATATGTTTCAACAGATGTTGTTTGAAAGCATATCTTAGTTTAACAACACATTGCATGTTTTTCGGGGCATGGGCAGTGAAGTGAACTGAAATAGATTTATGCTAAAGATATAATTCGATATTGGTCTCATGAAATTCTTTAAAACCATATATTCTTTATCTGATAATGATCTTTTACACACACACCCAGGCATATAATGGATTCAAATCACAAATGTAATCATATCATATTTAATTTTCACACTACTATTAGTTTCAAAACGCTTCTAGTCTATTGACAATTCAAGTTTGAAAACTCATACACAAATTTAAAAACATATTATCAAGATTAGAGCATTCAAAACACTATCATTTCTTATTTATGCAGACTTTGAAATTTAGATCAAATAAAATTACTTTAAACAATCATATATCAAAGGTCTACTAAGGTCATGTGAAATGAACTAATCACTGATGTAATATTATTTCTTCTCTAAGTTCAAATGAAATCAAATTTTATATTTTTCACTTTGTTTTGACTTTTTATAAATTAAGAACTTTTTGACTGAAAATTTAAAATGCAGAAATGTAATAAAGCAATAAAAGAAATTAAAAACAAAATTTTCCATGAAAATCTGATTTTGCAAAACATTTATTCGGGATTGATCATACCTATCATTTTGATTAGAAATTCAAACCTGGTACGATCAAATGCCTTGGTAAACAAATCAGCAAAATTATCGTCAGTGTGAACCTTTACCAGCTCAATCAACCTTTTCTCTACACAATCACGAATAAAATGATATCTAATCTCAATGTGCTTTGTTTTACTGTGCTTAACCGTATCCACAAAATCTGTGAACAACAACTTGCAGCAATGATGTATTCTGCTTCGCATGTAGAAATGGATACTATGGTTTGCTTTTTGCATTGCCAGGAAACAAGTCGATTACCCAAGAACTGGCAACCACCTGTTGTAGATTTCATATCCAAACAACAACCACCAAAATTAGAATCAGTATAAGCATTGAAATCAAAGTTAGAACCATGTGGATACCATAGTCCCAATCTTTGTTTTCCTTTAAAATAACGAAAGATTCTTTTTACAGCTATCAAGTGAGATTCTTTTGGTTTTGCCTGGAATCTGGAACAAATACACACAGCGAACATTATATCTGGCCTTGAAGCGGTTAAGTACATAAGAGATCCAATCATTGCCCTGTAAAGTCGAGAATCAACATCTTTTCCATCCGGGTCAGAATTCAATTTATGATTGACCGGAATCGGAGTATCATATGGGGTACAGTCCTCCATCTTGAACTGGCTCAAGATGTCTTTGACATACTTGGACCGATGAATAAAGAAACCATCTTCCTTTTGATTTACTTGTAAACCTAGGAAAAATGATAACTCTCCCATAGCTAACATTTCAAACTTCGACTTCATAACACTCTCAAAATCTTTGCACAACCCTTCATTCGTAGAGCCAAAAATAATATCGTCCACATATATCTGCACCAGTAGGTAATCTCCCCCTGATTTCTTCGAGTCAATGTTGCCACGAACAAAATCATTTGCCAAAAGATGTGTAGACAATGTTTCATACCACGCACGAGGAGCCTGATGAAGACCATAGACATCCTTATCAAGCTTGAAAACCATATTCGGATTTAGTGGATCTTCAAACCCCGGCGGCTGACAAACATAAACTTCCTCCTTGACCTTTCCATATAAAAAAGCACTTTTCACGTCCAATTGAAACACCTTCAAACCTTTATAAGAAGCAAAAGCCAGAAATAACCTTATAGCTTCAAGCCTCGCAACAGGAGCAAAAACCTTGGTGTAATCAATTCCTTCTTGTTGATTGAACCCCTGAACAACTAATCTTGCCTTATTTCTTACCACGACACCTCGATCATCTTTCTTACATTTAAACACCCATTTTGTACCAATTGGATACATACCGTTCGAAAGATCTACAAGATAGATAACAACAGCTTCTTCAGGAGAAATATCAGAAGGTAAATGAAAATACTTGAATAAATTTTCATAATCAAATGCCCAATCTGGTCCAATCGCCATTTGAGGTAACGACCGATTTGAACAGTCAATATGGAACCATTCTTCAACTTGGCGCGTCTCTTTGTTATAAACCCTCTTGGTAGAAGAATTTGCAACATACCCCAGAAAAATCTCTTCAATAGCCTTAGCACTGAACTTGGTTGGGACATCTCTAACTTTCAATAGGGTGCAAGGATTACCAAAAGGTAGTAAATATTCCAGATTCAGCTTTTGATTATTCAGCAACTCGTAGCATGTCTTGTTGTGTCGCTTGACGGTCAAGACCCTGTTCAAAATGTGACACGCAGTATTCACAGCCTCAGCCCAAAAAATAACGGGAAGCTTAGAATCTGCAAGCATCGTGCATGCAGTTTCAACCAATGTCATGTTCTTTTGTTCAGCAACACCATTTTGTTGAGGAACATATGGTGCACTGAATTCATGATGAATTCCCTTTTGTAGACAGAATAAGCCCATCTTGCTATTCTTAAACTCGCTGCCATTGTCACTCCTAATTCTTCTGACCTTCAGATTGAACAAACTCTCCAAACCCAGGATTAAGTATTGCACCAACTCAGTGGTTTCAGCTTTAGAAGAAAGAAACTTAGCCCATGAAAATCTAGAGGAATCATCCGTTACCACCAAACAGTACGATTTTCCACCAATGCTCCTGATACTAATCGGATCGAACAAATCCATATGCAGCAGCTCCAAATGAGTTACGATAGAATTCTTCAATTTAGATTTGTTTGATTTCTTTCGTTGTTTCCCCTTTTTGCAAGGAATACAATCATCAGGAACAGAGAATTTCATATTCGGAATACCAAGAACCAGATCATTCTTAACAATATAGTTCATCTTCTGATAGTTGATGTGAGCTAGCTTCCTGTGCCACAAAATAGAAAATCTGATTCCGACGCCTTGGAGAGTAAACAGGTAGGAATAGAATCCGTTGTAGTAGCGACCCTCATGTTAAGGACATACGTGTTATTTCTCCTCGGAGCCTTCATGAGAATCCATTCGTCAGGAATAACGAAGCCCGGTTTCAATATATAACACTCAGCATCATTGAAATGGAATGAAAACTTCTTGTCATAAACCTGTGATACACTCAAAAGATTGTGTTCAAGCTGCTTCACATAATTCACCTTCTCAAATTTGACTTTGTCATTCTTTAAAGTACCTTGACCAGTTATGTACCAGCCTTTATTACCCGCAAAAGCGACATAACCTCCATCAATATTTTTGACATCTTCAAGCAACCGAATATTCCCTATCATATGTCGAGAGCAACCACTATCCACATACCACGTATTGTTGATAGTCCTCCTTGGTTGTCCCTACATAAACAAAGAAAATCAGTTAGAAATTGGAACCCAAGCCAATGTGGTCTTGGGTCGTCCAGATTGATCAAAATAAACAACTTCAAGCAATTTACAATCAATGTTATCATTAACCTTTGGAACAGAAGTTTCACACTCAGACTTTTTCAAAGAAGACACATTATGTTTAATTAGAAAAACATTGTTTGATATATTATTATTAGATTCACAAGTTTCCAAAAGTTTCTTCAATTTTCTGTTTCGTCTTCTCCTTTGTGGTCTAGAGAGTTTAACTTCAGGTGGAAAATATTTTGAAAGTCCGACATGTGGAATCTCAAATTTCTCTTGACACACAAATGATTTAGAATTCAATTTATCCTGCTGTTTAAATCCAGAAGATTTAACAAAAGATCGATCAGACATATTTTTCTCCACATTAGAGGTCAACTTTCCCCCATCTATTATTTTCAGAATTTGCACCACTTTTGATTGTGAATGAGCAGTCTTCAATTTGCCCTGGTTCTTATAAGGACAATTTATCAGAATATGACCAGCTTCATTGCAGTGAAAACAAACTCTTCTCTCTTGATGAGTTCTAAAATAAGGGGTTTTTCTTGAGTTTGAGGAACCATCAGATGAGTAAGCTTTAGAAGATTGTGCAGAACACTTTACTTGCTTCTTTGGAACATAGACTTAGGTACCTTTGATGAAAGCATCTTTTGATGACCGGCAGCAACAAATCCACTTGACTGCAAAATTGGGGAAAGCTTAGGTGTAATAACTTCCACCTCGTCAGGTTCAGTCAAAATGCATCTATCACGAGTAACAGTTTTTACAACTGTTGGTTCATCAAGTTTCACCTCTTTTGGAATACCATCAACCTTCTTCTCATCAAATACCTCATCCTCAGAATCAGACTCATAAACCATATCCTCACCAGTTACCGGATTACCTTTTAATACTGTTTTTGGATCAATTTCCTCTTCATGTATGATTTCAGGTTCAACCACATAATTTGCATTAAATGGTGGAGGAACAAATCCAATCCCAGCAACTCTCTTAGTAGGATCAGCATTAGCAATAAAATAATCCAATACTACAGAAGAATTTTCAAAATTTTCCAACTTTCTATGAAGTTTGATCACCTCAGACTCTTTGTCAGAAATTTCTTTATTCTTTTGAGCAACAACTTCATTTCGTTTTTTTATCTCAGCATAAGCCATATCCAGATGATAAGCTTGTTCTTTATATTTCAACCCCAGAGAATTTAAGTCTCTTTTCAAAGACTCAATTCTATCGATGCACAATTTATCATTATCTTTCAGTTTCTGATTAACTGAATTCATCGATTTCATATCATAAATCAAGTTTGTGTTATCATCCATAACCTTTTGTAATTTATCTTTTACAGTAATGCAGTTAGAACAGTAAATATGAGAAACAGAGTCTTTTACCTTTGACAGATCAGACATGTCTGCCATGAAAACTTTGGCAATCGGAATACTCTCTGAATCAGCACCATCTGAAGCATTTTGTGTTTGAACAATATCATCTCCAGCAACACCTGATGCAATATCAGAATCAATATTCTGCACTTTTTATATCTCTTCATCAACACTCGGCACACTTTCACCATCACTCGAACTATCATCATCAGTCGACTCTTCAGAATTTTCAGAATGAATCTCTGCTACAAATGATTGACTTACCGTACCTACCAAATCTTCCAAATGAATACCCAAGTCATAGTTATCATCGTTCTGAGCAACCAGAGCCGATGAAGCAGATGTATGATTAGAATAACCTAATGCACCATGTGACTGATTACGATTATGATGAAAGTTATTCGGCTTCTTCTGAGAATCAAACTCAACTTTTGGTTTCACACATTCTTTAGCAAAGTGACCATACCCTTGACAGTTATAGAAATGCACTTTGGTTTTATCAAATCCAATGCGTGATCGACTATTGGAGCCAATATACTTTCTGCCAGTCTTTTTCAAGAAATCCTTTGCTTGACGCATTAACATAGCCATATTCCATTGGATGTTCATTTCTTCCAGATCAACAGGATCAATCTGTCTGAAATCTTCTTCAATAACCTCAGGATCATGAATTTTCCCTCCAATAAAATTTTCATACGACGCCATGAATGAGGAAAACATAGCCAAATAATCATCAGCAACCTTTTGATTCATATTGTGAGTACCAGACGATGAAGACGCTGTTGTTGCAGAGAAATCAGAATGACTAGAATGACCAGAATGAAAAGGAACTCCAGAACACTGATCATTAGACGTATCTTGAGCATCACCCGAAAAAAATGCAACCCCTGTACCAGTTTTACCAAAAGTCTTGGCAAAATACATCGAAGGATCTTGAATATGTTCCATATTAGTCTCCTTCTTCTTCATATTCATATCATGCGATTGAATTTTCCCAAGAACCTCTTCCAAAGACATTCATTTATACTTGACATTCTCTTTTATTAAAATTGTATACACATCAAACTTAGATGGTAATGCCTTCAAAAACTTATCATTAATCTCTTCAGTCTCATACACCATATAAGCACTCGACAATTCACTCAGTAGATGATATAATCTTGTAGCAAGATCATCCAAGGATTCATTTTGAAAGTGCTTGAAAACCAAGAATTGCTTCTTCAGTAGCTTTTTTCTACCCTTCTTTACATCCAAACTACCTTCACATCTTTTCTGTAATGCTTCCCACAGCTGTTGAGAAGACTTGAATTGTTTAAAACTGTGATATATTTCCTTTGGAAGAGACATCGAAATACTTGCCATTGCTTTCTTTTCCCGATCAAACAACAACTTTTCTTCTGTTGTCAACGCAGACACCGGCTTTGGAACATCATCCTTTCCCATCCATGAGTAAGTTGGATGCGTATAACCTTCTAAGATTGGAATCCATAGACTGGTATCGGTAATGTGACAATCCAGACTTTTCAGTTAATTCCGTTAACTATTCCGTTAAGTTTCCTATAAGAAAAACTTAACCCCGTTAACTAAACCCAGTTAAATCTAACCACAGGGTCAAATTCTGTCAATGTCTGAACTCAAACTGCAGGGATCAAAGTTGTAATAACCCTAAACTCCTTATGTTGACTCCAAAAAGTCAAAGTTGACTAAGTTTGTTGCTATTTGACTTTTAAAAAGTCAAACCTGGAATGTTCTTGGCTTGAATTCAAAATCCTATACGATTAGTTACCCAAATGTAACTGAAATACACAATCATCATCATAAACGCTCATCATTAAAACATTATTGTGCATTAATATGACTAATTAATCCAATTATTAAGTGTTAAACCATAAACCGTCAAGTATAATCACAAAACCATCGAATTCGTTAGGCCAAATCATTATCCTCTGAAATTGAACACTCTCACACTTTAATCACATCAAACCGAAATTGTTTCATACACCAATTCTATCAGTGAAGAATTCTGCGTTGCGGAGATCAAACCAAGCAAGGTCGGAGGCCATTCTAGTCGTACACCGTTAATTCGATTCACATTCGGGTAACCAATCACATCCCTACTTTTGTTTTTATTCATAGATCGAAAACCCTATGCTAATTAAGGGTTATATCATCGATCCGATCAAGAACCAATTCTAGGGTTCTTAACATATACGGCTTAATCGAATCCCACCCTAGACTCGATCGAAATTCAATTAATTTCCATGGTTAGAATCGCAAACAGTAACTCTGTAAAAGCCCCATGTTTATTTAAGCCTACAACATCAAATTGTACACGATCTGGATCTATGGTTTACTCATAAAAACGAATTGGGGATTTTGGTCTCAAACACTGTTTTAATCAAATTAAACCATACCACCAGATTCGCAACTTGTCACTCTTTGAAACCCCCATATAAATTGATTCAATCATCATCGAATTTAACATGATCATATAACTAGGGTTTGTTCATAATGGGATTTGGGGATTTCGATCTTAACAGCTGTATAAATCCAATTAAACCGCATGGTCAGATTCGACATCCTTCGTTTAATAAAAACCCTATATTTTCAACTAATTCTAATATACAAATTCATCGATTTGACTCGTATCCAAAAACTAGGGTTTCGACGATTTCAAAGAGGAATTAAATGACCTAAAACTCGATATTTCTCAAATTAAACATCTCCACAGATTCGTGGTTACTCGATTCACAAAACCCCCGTGTTAATTTGTTGGATCGCGACCGGATTCGAGGGTCTTTGGACGGGTTTCGATCGCGAATGGATTAGGGAGAAGAACACTTTGGAACTGGGTGTTAAAAACAATGGGTCTTGGGTTTGTTTGCGATAGCCTAGCGGCCGGGACTGGTTAGAGCTGTGTGCGTGTGTGGGAGAGACCCGGGTTCGAGACCGGGCTCCCACAATTATTTTTAAACATTTTTCTGTTAATATTTAATTAATAAAAATCAAACCCTATAATATTATACAAATGTGTTTTAGCTCGGAAAACAACCCGCAGGCTCGGGTTTGAATTATTAACATATTTTTATATATTATACCCACTTTATAAATAATTTATTATTATTATCCTCAAGTAAAAATAATATGTTTATATTATTTTAAGCCACAAATTCGTATAAAATAATACGTTTATATTATTTTCAAACTGTGACTCGTATTATTAAATAATATATATATATATATATATATATATTATTTCGTATCGTTTTACAACCTCGTATAGCGTTTGAAACTAAATAATAATATAATTAGTTATATTATTTACCCGTATTTGTTACGTTAATAAAAATAATATATTTATTATTTTGTACCACGAATGATTAAATAAAAAATTCTTTCGAATCTAAAAATAATATATTAAATTATATTATTTTTCTAATTTTTGTGAATGACAAAACACTCGATTATATTTATTATTATTTTTGTCATTCGTCGCGCAACGTATATACATATCTTAATTATAAATTAAGGAATTTCTACCCCGTGGACACGTTTGTTTACTTTTGAATATTAGAACGTTTCCTTAGGACGTTTCTCTTTCCGTGACACTGTCACAATTCCCATTATCGTTCCTAATTTATATGTTTATAATTTTAGGACATTCGTAAGTCTTTTGAGACTTACACTTGTGGTTCCAATTTACTTTTAGTGTGAAACTACCTTCAACGCCAAGCAGGTGAGTTTCATGGCCCCTTTTTACTGTTTTAACTTGGGGGAGAAAACATGCTTAAACTGATTTTTAGATTTTGTATTTCATATGCTTTCAATGTTAAAGCTAAGTGTAACATGCTATCACAGAAAGTCCTCATCTTGTTTCGAACCGTTAATATGGATTTTAGTGAGGTAATGTTTAGTAGTACTACTGGGTTTGACAAATCCCACCTTCGTTAGTCGCGCTAACTCGATTGGATATCGAACGGGTGAAATGTTAGCCTACTCACATGGCCAGTATTGATAGACCTGGCAGGAGGCAATAAACAAACAGTCAGTTTCGGTTGCGAGCACTTGAGCTAAAACATGAACATAGGTTAGCTACCTATAGATACATATTGAATGATCATAAATCTGGTAAACACTTACGTATTTATTTGAAACCTGTGAACTCACCAACCTTGTGTTGACACTTTTTCTTACATGTTTTTGTCAGGTCGCTAAGCTAAGACACAAGGTGCACGTTAGGGCATGCATGGGATTCAACTGCTTTGCTTTGTGTCTATTAATGTTTGGTTAAATTATTTTATTGTAATTTGCTTGGTTTGGACGTTTGGACTTTTGAGACTTTGGACTTTGGTTTTGGGCGCGTGTATTTTGCGCATTTACTTTCTTTACGCTTCCGCATTGATACTCTGATTTAAAAGATATTTTTCATTTTGAGTCCCATGTAGAGTCGTTCAAAGTAACTAATGTCTGAGATCCTGGTTAGTCACTTCCCAAAACGGTAAAACTCCGTTAGTTGAAATTTGGGGGTGTGACAGATTGGTATCAGAGCCATTGGTTATAGAGAACTAGGATTGCATACTAGACTATAGCCACACACATTAGTTACATGTCATTTGGATGTTTGGTACTTATACATAATGTTGCAGGATCATGTCGTCAACCCCACCTCCATCACCTAACGCATCAGGGCATAAGGCACCTGTACTCTCATCCCCGGAGCCCAAAAGGCGCCGGACTACCTCAATTGACCAAGGCGAACCGAGCAACGCACGAGCATTGGATTATGCTCTCAATTGGGATATATACCCACATATGATCCAAAGGTGGATCAAAATGGGAGATGTTCCATCACCGTACTTTGGATCCGCATCTTCATCATCTACACTACCTAGCTTACCATGCACCATGGAACAAGCCTTCGTAGCATTCGTATCTTATATGTTGAAGGAGTTGAGTTTTGTACAAGATGCCACCGAGGAGATACCTAAAATTTTGGAGAATGGACCCCAAGTAGAGAAGAATAAGGTAGGAATAGAACATTTGACTACCGAACTAGCTGCAACGGACCATGTCCACAACCTTTTAGTAGATCGTGTGGCACATCTAGAGACGAGGGCTGACACTATGGATGATGATATGGAAGGAGTTCTGGAGAGATTAGCTGCAATGGAAGCTCAGCTACATGTGGCAAACCACACTACTGAAGGCCTTCAAGAGAGGGTGACTCACTTGGAAGCCCAACTGCAAGCGGCCCTATTCCCGAAAGACATTCCAGTATCTGATAATGAAGAGGAACCCTTTGAGGAGGAGCCCTTTGAAGAAGAGCCCTTCGAGGAGGAGCCCTTAGAGGGGGAACCAGCTTAGGAAGAGCCAGTGGAGATCGATGATGCACAGTCATACGTCTCTTCTGATGACGAGGATGTTTGAGGATCTTCCTAATCTATCTTCCTTTTCATGTTTGTTTTTTCCTATGTTATTTCTCTTTTCAAACCTAGATGGGTAAGGTTGTTCCCATCCAATAAAAGCATGAGAAGTTTAATATTTGTGTTATTTATTTTGTAGCCATACAATTTATTTAATTTTCAAAATATTAGATGTTGTATCTCTTACTCGTACCTGAATAATGTTTAATATGCGATATATTTCTCATTACTTTTCATTTGTTATTGTGAAGAATCATGTCTGGGAGAGGACGAGGAGGCCGTGCCGGTGGTCGTGGTACCATTAACATGACGGCAGCAGAGCTAGCAGCTTTGATAAATAATAGTGTGGCAGAGGCCCTAGCAGCACAGAATGCTGCAGGTAAATGCTTTCACTATTGACTAATAGTGTCAATCCTTCTCCTAAGAACATCTTTCTAAACTCTATAATTCCAATTCAATTTGTATTTCTAAATCCAGGCCAGCAAAATTAGCAAAATCAACAGCCAGCCTGCACTTTCAAGGCATTCATGGACTGTAAGCCCCACACCTTTAGTGGAGCTGAAGGAGCCGTTGGATTACTTCACTGGTTTGATAAGGTTGAATCAGTAATAGCCATGTGCAACTGCCCCGTGGCTAACCAAGTGAAATTTGCTGCTGGAACTTTAGAAGGCCCGACCCTAACATGGTGGAATACCCAAGTTCAAATGTTAGGACTAGCAATGGCAAATGGACTCCCGTGGGAGGAATTTAAAACAATTATGCAGGAAGAATATTGCCCACGAGATGAAATTCAAAAGCTAGAAGGAGAGTTCTGGAACCTTAAGATGGAGGGTTCGAAAATTGAACTCTACACCACCCGTTCGCACGAACTTGCTACCATGTGGCCACACATGGTGACTCCGGATTACAAACGGATTGAACTATACATTAGAGGTTTGGTACCTCAGATTCAAAGCATGGTGACCTCATCCAACCCTACCACCATCCAACAGACCATCAGACTTGCTCATAAATTGACCGATCAGGTGGTGACGCAAGGAACTTTACCTCCAAGAGGTTCAGTTGATAAACCCACCGACAACCACAAACGCAAGTTCAATCACCATTCCAACACCCACAACCACTCTAACTCCCACTCCAAAGGACCTCAACCCAACCAGCCCTAGTTTAACCAATCGCAACAACAGCAACAGCGTAGGTTTGAGCCTACCAAGAACTTCAATCAGTCGACCTCTTCTGGCCAAAACCAGGGTGGTTATGCGGGGAAGTCCCTGAAGTGTAACAAGCGTAACTTGCACCAATTTGGGTTCTGCAATCGTTGTCAGAGGTGTGGTAAAACAGGCCATGCTGCTAAGGACTGCAGGGGTGAATTACAAACTAAACAACCCTTTCAACAACCGGGGTCTACTAGGGCTTGCTTTGAGTGTGGAAAGGAAGGGCATATTCGGAAGAACTGTCCTCAGTTGAAGAAAGGGGGTAATGGAAATCACAACGCTAACCACAATAACAATGGTAATGATGGTAATAATGGCAATGGGGGAGGAAATGGTGCGAAGGGACGAGCCTTCGTACTAGGATCTGGAGAAGCCCGTTACGACCATAATGTGGTTACTGTTGGAGCATATTCTGGTGACAACGAGCTTGAAGATTATGTCTTAGTCTTAGAGTCTTTGACTTGTATTTGATAGAATTGTTAGCAACAGTTAAAGGGGAGTCTGTTAGGACATGTTTTGTAACTGTTGATAAAATTCTATGTAAGTTCTGCTAGAGGCGAACTTAACAAGTTCGCCTAGCCTATCAGAGGCGAACTTAATAAGTTCGCATGGGCTATCAGAGGCGAACTTAATAAGTTCGCTTAAGTCTATCAGAAGCGAACTTATTAAGTTCGCTTAGCCTATTAGAGGCGAACTTAATAAGTTCGCCTAAGCACAGTGAAGCGAACTTGTTAAGTTCGCCTAATGCTGATCAGTGGCTATAAATAGTAGAGTGTAGCAGAAACAGGAAATAGATTAGAGGTGAGACAATATCAGAGTAGACGAGAGAGAATTCTTGTAACCTGATATTGGTGGAATACAAAGCGTTTATTTACACCGTTGTGGTTGATTGAGTCACACGAGCACGTTGATCATGGATTCCGCACGTTATCACCGTGTCGTACCGCGAGTCTAGAGATCCATCACGCACCGAATTAGGGACCTACAAGTGGTATCAGAGCTATTGCTCTTGATTAGCAAAAGATTCGTGGTGTTTTCGTGTCCAATCAACATCAAAGTTCAGAGATTTTGAAGATTTTTGATGAATTCGTGTTCTTGATAAAAATGGAAGAATTTTGACAAATTTGGATTGATTTTGAATTGTTTTGATGAAATTGATCCGATAGAAGTGTTCCAAATCAGTTTCTACACATTCCTACGGTTCAATTTTATCAAATTCCATCAATTAAGCAAGAAATCATGATTTTCGGAATTTTTGTTTCGTGTTTGGGTTGAACAGCTGAACCAGGCGAACTTAAATTTCTGTTGCAGGCGAACTTAATAAGTTCTCTTCATTCAGTATTAGGCGAACTTAATAAGTTCGCTTGGTGAAGGTCAGACGAACTTAACAAGTTCGCTTGGTCAAATTCGCTTAGGTCAAGTTCGCTCGGATCATGTTCGCTTGTAAAGTATCAGGCGAACTTAGTGTTCTTAAAAAAAAAAAATAAATAAATAAATAATTTTGGCGGATAAATTCATCTTGTTCAAATTTTTTACGGAAAGCTTATATGGTCGTTTTGAATCGTTTTTGAAATTTTGAATTTTCGAAATTTTTTAAAGAGTATTTTGGCGGGAAAATTTTTTCCGGATATTTTCGCAAAAATTTCAAAATGTCAATTTCCTGTGATAATATTGAGATTGGAACTATGCCACCGAGACTTTTGTGCATATCAGATTTTCGTAGCTGGAAAGTCCGGTTCGAACAGTTCGTATCAGTCACTGATGAAAACTTTTGGACATCCATATTTGAAGGATATGTGCATCCTACTTATGACTATATGGGATATAATGATGTTCCTAAACCAGTGACAGCTCTTACTAAAGTAGAAAAGCAGAATTTTGATCGAGAGATGAAAACGTGTGAAACTTTAAAGATGTCTTACCTAAAGAAATCATTCATAGTCTCGGGAAGTGTCCAACTTCAAGAGATCTATGGGAAACATTGAAGAAAAAGGGTGAAGCAACTTATCAAGCGTTTGTAGTCCTGATCAAAGAAGTATTGGAGAAACCGAGTTATTCTCAAAGTGATTCTTTTGCAGATTTAACTGATAGTGAGAGTATTCGTTCTGGTGAAAGTACTCAATCTACTGAGACTGATGTGATGAGTGAAGAAAGTTTTCAGACAGTTGAAGATGATCTGAGTGAATTAGAAACTTATGCTGATCCTATCATTGTTGATCAAAAGACTGAAGCTGATGATGACGTTTTCATGGCTCCTGGTGCATCTTCTTCAGAAGTAAAACCTAAGGTATTTTCTAACTCTGAAACGTTTTGTTCTAACTGTGTTTCAGTTAAGGATAAAATGATGAGGGTTATAGATGACAACGTCAACCTCATTTGTGATATGAAATCCATGCACACGGTAAACCAGAAATTAAAAGATAATGAGAATGTGTGTATTGAGAGAATAGAATCACTGAAGAGGGATATAAGTTCTCTGACTTTGAAGATTAAAGAGCAGGCATATCACCTGGATATGTCCTTTGCAGAAATTGAGAAAAGAAATGATGATCTTGCTGAGAAAGATAAAGAACTAGCTGAATCTAAAGCGGAGGTCATCAAATTGCATAGAAAGTTAGAAAGCTTTGCAAATTCATCATTCTTATTAGAACATTATCATAATAATACTGAAGAGGGGAGGGGAACTACTGGTATTGGATATGTTCCTCCACCTTTCAATGGAAATTACTCGGTTGCACCTGAGATTATAAATGATGAGGATTTAGATCCTAAGACTGTGTTGAAGGTGAATCCAGTTACAGGTGAAGATATGGTGTATTCTGATGAGAGTGATGATGAATATTTTGCTGAAGCTAAGGTAGAGGGGATACCGAAAGAGGTTAAGAGAGATGATTCAAAGGTTGATTCTAATTCATCTGGTAAAAATACATTTGGAAGTTCTTCAAACTCAAGGAGAGTTCCATATGTCAGAGATTATAAAGACAGGCGTACATGCTTTCATTGTAATGAGATAGGACACATTGTGGTGAACTGTCCTTACAAAAACAAAGGAAAGAAGCATGTAGTTCCTGAGAAGATGAAGTCTGAATCAAAACCTGTTGAGAAAAAGTTTGTTCGGTCTCAAACTGAAAAATCTGGAGTTCCAGAGAAAATAAAGCTAAAAGAAGTTCATGTAGGAGAATCGTCTTCAAGTGCATCTTATCGTGTGAAGATTCCTTATATGAGAGATTATCGTGAGAAGAGATCTTGCTTTTCTTGTGGTCTTGTCGGTCATATTCGGATTGCTTGTCCTCACAAAGACAAAGGTAACCGACATGTTACTCCAGAAAAGGTAAGAACTCATGGTAAGCCTTATGTTAACCCAAATGTGGTTAAACCTCGTGATACACCAAAAGGTAATTCAAAATCTGAGGTTAGGCTTTCTAGACCTCAAAGACGGAGGAGGAACAGAAGATTGAAAAAACTTTTAGAACAACAAGAGTTTTCACAATCTACTCATTTTTCAAATGAACAAGAATTTTCAAACACTTCACATTTTAAGCAAAAAGAACTAAATGAAAAGAAGTATGTTTGGAAATCTAAAGTTTCTGTTTTGGACTCGTCGGAACAATCTCCGAAAATCGATGAGAGATTCGATTGTGAGTGGAGTGAGGTTTATTATTTTGATACAGATGGACGACCCATGACTACCATGGCTTGGGTCCCAATTTCAAATTAATGTTTCTTCTTAGTTGTGCAGGATTTACCAAGAGGGACTATTAATACCATTTTGGTTGTTGATAGTGGTGGTTCTAAGTACATGACAGGGAATGACATCTGCAAGAGTAACGAGTTGTTGATAACTGAGAATCTATTTGATTCAACGACTTGATGCTCAAGGGGGAGAATATGTCACACACAATGTTTTGAAAAAGAATTTTACAAAGTCCCAATGATAACCTGAAACTTAGGATGACGATGGTGAGCATAAAGTCGTTGATGCAACCATTTAACTAGTTGAGGGGGAGTCTACAGGACAAGGGGATTACAGAACTGTGTTGGTGACAGAGGCAATGACATTCAATTACATTACATCGGTTTTAGTTTTTAATTGATTGACTTGCTTAATCCTGAGTAACCAAGTAAAATGTTTTTCATAAAATGTTTTCATGGAAGGTTTATTTTCGTTTGTTTTACTTTCTTTGAAAAAGATTTTGAAAAAGCCAAACATATTGAAAGAGATAAAATCGACATTACTTGAAGATAAAGGAGAGATGATAGTACATCAGTAGATGTTCAGTCACACATGACCTTAGTTGGACTTTATGATGCTTATCTAATATATCTGTGATAAATGTTTTGATCAGAACTTCTTAGATTGCACAGTATGAGAAATGATATCTTCATAACTACTTGCTTAACAAAAATTGATGCTTGATGCTTATATTTTAATTTGGATACTAGTATATAGTCTGAATTGTCAATAGGCTATGAGTATCTTTGGTCCATTAGTAGTGTGACAACATAATGATCTTTGTGACAACTGTGATTTGAACTCATGGTATGCCGGGTGTGTGTGTAAAAGATCATTATCAGATAAAGAATATAAGATCTAAAGTACTTCATGAGACCAGTATCGGTTATGTCGTTAAACACAAATTTTCAGTTCACTTCACTGCCCATGCCCTGAAAAACATGCAATGTGTTGTTGGACTAATATATGTTTCTGACAACATCTGTTGGAACATATACTAACCCTTGGATCAATATCCTGATTCCATTGAATATATCCAGATAACAGTTCGATCACGCTACCCTATGTCATTGAATCAATCGATTCCTTGATCAATCTTTCTGTTACTTTGAATCGTGATACTTCATCCAAACCAAGACATTTGAATCATTCGATTCTGAATCATTCTGATTCTCTGCTTGATATTTACCTGTGTTTATCGGTATAATTCATCCTGGAGATTGAATATTATCTTGCAATGATCTTATATGTCTTGAAGATAGTGCACATTTAAATTTCTGTTGGCATATTTGTGGGGTACATGTTGTATTACAAAATAAATGGTACCTTAATTCACAAGAACATGGGACAAAGATACTGATGGTTTCAATTCTTATAATATTGACAACTTAGATTGACATGTTATGTGTTGCAAATTCGTATGTAATAAGCATGTTATGATCTGATCTCATCTTCTTTAAAGTTCTTCGCGTATCATTACATGTTTTAGTTAAAGCTTAAAAGATTTGATCTTATCTGATATAAAGAAATGATGAATCTTGATAGGATACCCATAGAATGTTTATGGATGTTTATCCAAAATGTGTGATTGATGCATTGTTTTTACTGATCTGATCTTCTTACTCGTAATGTTCGACCAAAAAGATGTGATTTTGTATTTTACTTTTCAGTTTGTACAGAGAAAAACCAAAAAGATTTGTCTTTCTTATGTTTGAAAAACCAAAACGATTTTATTTTTCCAGCTTCCATGGAAATCTTAATTGTTGGTTATTATTGGTTGTTCTCCTTTGCAAAAACTAAAAATTGCAGACAGAAGTTGACAAGGGGTCCTTCTCCCAAGTTTTCTTCTAGAAATAAAGAGAAAGTGTGCAGATGAACAAGACGAAGACTACAACTTGTTTGATGATATATGAAGACGGATGTCAATCTTTTGAAGCTGTTGTCAAGGGGGAGACTGTTGGAGCATATTCTGGTGACAACGAGCTTGAAGATTATGTCTTAGTCTTAGAGTCTTTGACTTGTATTTGATAGAATTGTTAGCAACAGTTAAAGGGGAGTCTGTTAGGACATGTTTTGTAACTGTTGATAAAATTCTATGTAAGTTCTGCTAGAGGCGAACTTAACAAGTTCGCATAGCCTATCAGAGGCGAACTTAATAAGTTCGCCTGGGCTATCAGAGGCGAACTTAATAAGTTCGCTTAAGTCTATCAGAGGCGAACTTATTAAGTTCGCTTAGCCTATTAGAGGCAAACTTAATAAGTTCGCCTAAGCACAGTGAAGCGAACTTGTTAAGTTCGCCTAATGCTGATCAGTGGCTATAAATAGCAGAGTGTAGCAGAAACAGGAAATAGATTAGAGGTGAGACAATATCAGAGTAGACGAGAGAGAATTCTTGTAACCTGATATTGGTGGAATACAAAGCGTTTATTTACACCGTTGTTGTTGATTGAGTCACACGAGCACGTTGATCATGGATTCCGTACGTTATCACCGTGTCGTACCGCGAGTCTAGAGATCCGTCACGCACCGAATTAGGGACCTACAGTTACCGGTAAGTTACTCGTAAATAATTTCTTTGCTTCTGTCCTTTTTTACACCGGTGCTGATAGAAGTTTTATATCTAAGAAATTTAGTAATATGATAAAAGGAACTTCATCTCTATTAGAAGATAAGTACAATAGAGATAGCTGACGGTCAAATAAATGAGGCAACTCACATACTTAAAGGATGTAAACTTGAGCTAGCTACACATACATTTGATATCGACCTTATGCCGGTCATACTTGGTAGGTTTGATATAATTGTTGGCATGGATTGGCTATCTAAAAAGCAAGCCGAAATTATCGGTCGTGAGAAGATTGTACGTGTACCTCTCTCGAATGGAGAAACCCTTTCCATCCAAGGCGATAGAGTTGGTGCAGTCATGGACATTATATCATTCATGAAAACACAAAAATGTCTTCGAAAGGGGCATACGGCCATTTTGGCCCTTGTTGCTGAGCAGCCGTCAGAAGAGAAGAAGATCGAAGATATTCCCGTTGTGCGTGAATTTTTGGAAGTATTTCCCGAGGATCTGCCCGGTTTGCCACCACACCGTCAGGTTGAGTTCCAAATTGATCTAGCACCCGGAGCAGCACCGATTGCTCGGGCACCTTACAGACTGGCACCCAGTGAATTGCAGGAATTGTCCACTCAATTGCAAGACTTATTGGATAAAGGTTTCATCCGACCTAGTTCATCACCGTGGGGAGCTCCGGTATTATTTATCAAGAAGAAGGACGGTACGTTTCGTATGTGTATTTATTACCGGGAGTTGAATAAAGTCACAATCAAGAACCGCTACCCTTTACCTCGTATTGATGACCTTTTTGATCAACTCCAAGGATCAAGTTTCTATTCCAAAATAGACCTTAGATCTGGTTATCATCAGCTGAGAGTCCGAGATGAGGATATCTCTAAGACTGCTTTCAGGACAAGGTACGGCCATTACGAATTTATGGTCATGCCTTTCGGGTTAACCAACGCACCTGCGGTATTCATGGATCTCATGAACCGTGTGTGTAAGCCTTACCTTGACCAGTTCGTTATCGTTTTCATCGACGACATCCTCGTCTATTCCAAGAACAAGGAGGAACATGAGGAACATCTACGCCTAATTTTAGAACTACTTAAGCGAGAACAACTGTATGCTAAGTTTTCCAAGTGTGAATTTTGGATCTGGGAAGTTCAGTTTCTAGGGCATGTGGTAAATGAAAAAGGGATACATGTCGACCCATCCAAAATAGAAGCCATCAAGAATTTGACAGCACCGATGACTCCGACTGAGGTGCGACAATTTCTGGGATTGGCTGGATATAACCGTCGATTCATCGAAGGATTTTCCAAAATTGCTCAACCTCTCACCGCCCTAACTGAAAAAGGAAAAGCCTAAAATTGGGGCGATAACCAAGAGTCAGCTTTCCAACACCTCAAACTGAAACTTTGCAGTGCACCTATTTTAGCTCTTTCGGAAGGAACCGATGATTTTGTGGTGTATTGTGATGCATCCATCCAAGGCCTGGGTTGTGTCTTAATGCAACGCGAAAAGGTAATCGCATATGCTTCACGTCAGTTAAAGATTCACGAGAAAAACTACACCATTCATGACCTAGAGTTGGGAGCAGTAGTTTTTGCACTTAAGATATGGAGACATTACTTGTACGGTACCAAATGCACCATCTACACCGATCACAAGAGCCTCCAGCATATCTTCGAGCAGAAGGAGTTAAAGATGCGACAACGACGTTGGGATGAACTTTTAAATTATTACGACTGTGCGATCCGGTATCATCCGGGTAAAGCTAACGTTGTGGCTGATGCACTAAGTCGAAAGGAAACGAAACCCAAACGAGTTCGAGCATTACAACGTACTATTCACCCTGGATTGCCTGACAGAATCCGTAGTGCTCAACTTGAAGCCTTGAAAGAAGATAACCTACCGTTAGAAGGTACTCGCGGCATGTAAGCACAAATTGAGGTAAAATCTGACGGAATTCGTTACTTTGTCGAACGAATATGGATTCAAGAATTCGGAAATCTAAGGGAACTAATCATGGATGAAGCTCATAAATATCGTTACTCCATTCATCCGGGTTCCGATAAAATGTACCATTATCTAAAAGTACTATATTGGTGGCCGAAGATGAAGGCCGATATAGCCACCTATGTTAGTAAGTGTCTGACCTGCGTGAAGGTCAAAGTTGAATATCAAAAACCATCCGGTCTCCTACAACAACCAGAAATTCCTATGTGGAAATGGGAACAAATATCCATGTACTTTATCACCAAATTACCCCGAACCCCTATTGGATGCGATACCATTTGGGTAATCGTTGATCGTTTAAGAAAATCCGCCCATTTCTTAGCCATCAAGGACACCGATAAGATGGAAAATCTTACTCGTATTTACCTAAAAAAAGTAGTATCTCGGCACGGGGTGCCAATCTCCATTATTTTGGATCGTGACGCACGATCCACTTCTCGCTTCTGGTAGTCATTACATAAGGCCTTAGGCACACGTCTAGATATGAGCACAGCATACCATCCTCAAACTGATGGTCAAACTGAACGTACTATCCAAACTCTGGAGGACATGCTACGAGCTTGTGTGATTGATTTCGCTAACACTTGGGAGTCTCACCTACCGTTGGTGGAGTTCTCCTACAACAACAGCTATCACACTAGCATCAACGCAGCTCCATTTGAAGCACTTTATAGACGAAAATGCCGTTCACCCATTTGTTGGACTGAGGTTGGAGATAGCCAACTCACAGGTCCTGAACTTGTATTTGAAACTTCCGAAAAGATCGTCCAAATTAGAAACCGTATGGCGGTAGCTCGTGACCGTCAAAAGAGCTACGCCGACAAACGCCGTAAACCTTTAGAGTTTCAAGTAGGTGACATAGTCTTACTCAAAGTCTCACCTTGGAAAGGTGTCATTCGTTTCGGGAAACGAGGTAAACTGAATCCTCGTTATGTTGGACCTTTCAAAATATTAAAGAGAATCGGACCAGTAGCGTATCAACTGGACTTACCTGAAAGACTTAGTGGTGTGCACAACGTCTTTCACGTCTCAAATTTAAAGAAATGCCTAGCAGACGAATCACTCGCAGTTCCTCTTGAGGAACTACACGTTGATGAACAGTTACGCTTCATCAAAGAACCTGTGGAAATTATGGATAGGGAAGTTAAAACGTTAAAGCACAGTAAGATCCCTATTGTCAGAGTTCGTTGGAACTCGAAACGCGGACCAGAATTCACGTGGGAGCGAGAGGATCAGATGATGCGCAAATATCCTAATCTGTTTAAGCACTCCGCGTCAAATTCTTAAGGTACTATTTAATTTTCGGGACGAAAATTCTTTCAACTAGAGGATGATGTGACACCCCAGAAATTTTTTTTATTTTAATTTTCGGGACGAAAATTCTTTCAACTAGGGATGATGTGACAATCCGGACTTTTTCAGTTAATTCCGTTAACTTTTCAACTAGGGGATGATGTGACACCCCCATATAAATTGATTCAATCATCATCGAATTTAACATGATCATATAACTAGGGTTTGTTCATAATGGGATTTGGGGATTTCGATCTTAACAGCTGTATAAATCCAATTAAACCGCATGGTCAGATTCGACATCCTTCGTTTAATAAAAACCCTAAATTTTCAACTAATTCTAATATACAAATTCATCGATTTGACTCGTATCCAAAAACTAGGGTTTCGACGGTTTCAAAGAGGAATTAAATGACCTAAAACTCGATATTTCTCAAATTAAACATCACCACATATTCGTGGTTACTCGATTCACAAAACCCCTGTGTTAATTTGTTGGATCGCGCCCGGATTCGAGGGTCTTTGGACGGGTTTCGATCGCGAATGGATTAGGGAGAAGAACACGTTGGAACTGGGTGTTAAAAACAATGGGTCTCGGGTTTGTTTGCGATAGCCTAGCGGCCGGGACTGGTTAGAGCTGTGTGCGTGTGTGGGAGAGACCCGGGTTCGAGACCGGGCTCCCACAATTATTTTTAAACATTTTTCTGTTAATATTTAATTAATAAAAATAAAACCCTATAATATTATAATATTATACAAATGTGTTTTAACCAGGAAAACAACCCGTAGGCTCGGGTTTGAATTATTAACATATTTTTATATATTATACCCACTTTATAAATAAATTATTGTTATTATCCTCAAATAAAAATAATATGTTTATATTATTTTAAGCCACAAATTCGTATAAAATAATACGTTTATATTATTTTCAAACTGTGACTCGTATTATTAAATAATATATATATATATATATATATATATTATTTCGTATCGTTTTTCAACCTCGTATAACGTTTGAAACTAAATAATAATATAATTATTATATTATTTACCCGTATTTGTTACGTTAATAAAAATAATATATTTATTATTTTGTACCACGAATGAGTAAATAAAATATTCTTTCGAATCTAAAAATAATATATTAAATTATATTATTTTTCTAATTTTTGTGAATGGCAAAACACTCGATTATATTTATTATTATTTTTGTCATTCGTCGCGCAACGTATATACATATCTTAATTATAAATTAAGGAATTTCTACCCCGTGGACACGTTCGTTTACTTTTGAATATTAGAACGTTTCCTTAGGACGTTTCTCTTTTCGTGACACTGTCACAATTCCCATTATCGTTCCTAGTTTATATGTTTATAATTTTAGGACATTCGTAAGTCTTTTGAGACTTACACTTGTGGTTCCAATTTACTTCTAGTGTGAAACTACCTTCAACGCCAAGCATGTGAGTTTCACAGCCCCTTTTTACTGTTTTAACTTGGGGGAGAAAACATGCTTAAACTGATTTTTAGATTTTGTATTTCATATGCTATCAATGTTAAAGCTAAGTGTAACATGCTATCACAGAAAGTCCTCATCTTATTTCGAACCATTAATATGGATTTTAGCGAGGTAATGTTTAGTAGTACTACTGGGTTTGACAAATCCCACCCGCGATAGTCGCGCTAACTCGATTGGATATCGAACGGGTGAAATGTTAGCCTACTCACATGGCCAGTATTGATAGACCTGGCAGGAGGCAATAAACAAACAGTCAGTTTTTGTTGCGAGCACTTGAGCTAAAACATGAACATAGGTTAGCTACCTATAGATACATATTGAATGATCATAAATCTGGTAAACACTTACGTATTTATTTGAAACCTGTGAACTCACCAACCTTGTGTTGACACTTTTTCTTACATGTTTTTGTCAGGTCGCTAAGCTAAGACACAAGGTGCACGTTAGGGCATGCATGGGATTCAACTGCTTTGCTTTGTGTCTATTTATGTTTGGTTAAATTATTTTATTTTACTTTGCTTGGTTTGGACATTTGGACTTTTGAGACTTTGGAATTTGGTTTTGGGCGCGTGTATTTTGCGCATTTACTTTCATTACGCTTCCGCATTGATACTCTGATTTAAAAGATATTTTTCAATTTGAGTCCCATGTAGAGTCGTTCAAAGTAACTAATGTCTGAGATCCTGGTTAGTCACTTCCCAAAATGGTAAAACTCCGTTAGTTGAAATTTGGGGGTGTGACAGGTAAGGATACGAACTGATCAAACCGATCTTTCCAATTAGAATAACCATCAAGATTTAACAACTTCGGCGGTTTCTGAGATGTACCAATCTCATTATCATAATTGAACATATTAGTTACTTGAACCATATTTTCCATTTTCCAAAAAAAAATTCAAAGTGTTGAACACACACTACCCTTAGGCGAAGATAGTAAGTTCGCTCCAGATATACCCAAGCGAACTTGATATGAAGCGACTTAAACCAGAATCCAGAAATCTGATTAAGTTCGCCAAAAAATTAAGTTCGCCTAATTTGAGAGAATCGAACTTGACAAGTTCGCCTACTAAGTTCGCCTGCAGACCAATTCAGCAAGTTCGCTTGCTTCAGCAGAATCAAAATCAAGAACAGCTTCAACTCAAAAACACGAACAAAACTTCACCAAAAATCTTCATAATTCACTGATTTGAAGGAATTAGACAAAATTGAACCGTAGGATTGTGTATTTTCTCAATTAGAACCTTTCTATCGGATCAATTTCTTCAAAATCCACTTCAAAAACACCAAATCAGAAGCAAAATAAGCTTGAAAACTCCATGGAAATGAAAATTTCAAAGATGATGAATTTCTTGTCAATTTGCATACAAAACCGTCTACATCCACCAAGAATCACAAGCATAAGCTCTGATACCAATTGTAGGTCACATGGCTCTTCTACGGATCGTTCTCGTGATAAGACGTATTGTTAACGCGGAGTGCGGAATCCAACCGAATCAACAATTGTATACACAAAAGACAATAGAAAGAATCACGTAAATAACATTCAAGCTTGTATTCCAACAATATAGAGTTTACAGACTCAATCAGACAATTCGTTGTTCTCTTTTTCTGATCCTTACTGCTGACTCTGTAACCTCTATATATAAACATCTGATCTGTATTAGGCGAACTTAACAAGTTCGCCTCTCACAGACTAAGCGAACTTAACAAGTTCGCCCCTGTTAGACTAGGTGAACTTGACAAGTTCGCCTCTAGCAATACTTGTATAAACACTTAAGAACATTACATACAAAAACATAAAGACATTAGATCTAAACTATTACAAAGCTTTTGTGATTACAAACTATGTCCTAACACACACATGGGTCGTGCGTACTTGTCAAGTGCGCAGGACTTAACTCATGCATACTTAGTATGTACGCATGACTTAAGTCTTGCCTATTTGATAAGTACGCAGGGTTTACCTCATGTGCACTTATCAAGTACGCCGAGAACCTTGTGTACTCAAAGTTTTCAAATCAAATTATGAAGATGTCAAGTCAAATAGAGAAGTTGATAAGAACATTCAATCAGGAGGTTTCAAAAACAATTCAAGGAAGATAAATACAAATATTTGTGGCATTTTTGATAAAAATTGAACTATACATAAACTTAAAATCTTTTTGAGCTTTTATGAATGAAGTTAATATGCACAAGAATATACACACTAGCTATTTTTGGGTCAAAGTCATGAGCAGAGGATCATATCAGGCTATTATAAGCAAAAGTGATACACAATAAACATCAAAGAATATGTGATCATGTCATGGATTACTACTTATTCATACGTAATATGCAATATAAACAAGTAAATTCAAGTTGCCAACATTATAAGATTTGATACCATAAGCATCTTTGCATCATGTTCTTGTGTGTTAAGGTACTTAATTATAATATATACAACGTGTACCCCACAGTTATGCTACAGAAATTTAAATTGCATTACCTCAAGGCATCTAAGATTTTCCCAAATATTTTCAAATCTCCAGAATGAAGTTACATCATTTAGCACAGAAAAAATCAAGTAGAATCCATAAGGATTATCATGAATCATAAGATTCAGAATCGAGTGATTCAGATGTCTTGGTTTGATTGGTTTTTCTTCTGTGAATATCATATGATGATTCATGTTAATAGATATGGAGTCTGAGGATTTAGGTAAGGGGATCTAACTTTTATCTAGATTTGATTTCAATGAATCCGGTACGATTCAAGGGTGAATATAAGCTTAACGGTTGATGTCAAGACATATCTTGGCCCAACTTCCCATTGCATACTTGTGAGTATGGGCAGTGAAGTGAACAGAAAAATTATGCTAAAGACATAACCCGAAACTGGTCTCTTAAGAAAATATTTGCTAAAATCTTACATCCTTTATCTGATAATGTTCTTTTTGTATTCTTTTACACACACACACATGCATACATGGGTTCAAATCACAGTTGTAGTCTAGATTTAGTTTCCACACTACTAATGATTCAAAAATGTTTATATCCTATTGACAATTCTAATTACTTGTAAATATTCAAATTAAGACTGAAACAACTTAAACATTCAAGTAATTATGATGCAATCATTTCCCATATGTGCGGTCTAAGACATTTTGATCATTACTGATGTACTATCATTTCCTCTTTTCTTCAAATAACTTTGAAATTTTCTCCATTTTCTATTTTGTTTGGATTTTTGTAAAATATTTGAGAATTAAACAGAAGTATATAGAAGAAATTTAAAAGAAATAAATATTAACTTCCATGAAATGATTTGATTTGACAAACGAGTTTTCTCACTCAGGATTGAACATTCCTATCAGGTTGACAAGATGTTCAAAACGGGTTCAATCAAACGCCTTAGTGAAAAGGTTAGCAAAGTTGTCATCCGTGTGAACCTTTACAAGTTCAATGAGATGCTTTTCAGCACAATCACGGATGAAATGGTGGCGAATTTCAATATGTTTAGTTTTGTAATGTTTCACCGGATTGTTTGTGATGGACATGGTGGCATTGTTGTCAATAAACAGTGGAGTTCCATTGAAGTTTAAGCCGTAGTCTCTCAATTGCTACTGAATCCACAATATGTGAGAACAACTGCTCGCTGCAGCAATGTACTCTGCTTCACATGTTGAGACAGAAACCTTTGACTGCTTCTTACACTGCTAGGAAACCAGCCTGTCTCCCAAGAATTGACTTCCACTTGAAGTTGACTTTCTATCAAGGTTACAACCGCCGTAGTCTGAATCAGTATAGGCTTTGAGGTCAAATGACTGCTACTTTGAGTACCAAAGACCCAATCGGGGTTTCCCCTTTAAGTATCTGAATATTCTCTTAACAGCTATCAGATGAGACTCCTTTGGTTGGGACTGAAACCTTGAGCACAAGCATACAACAAACATTATGTCGGGCCTTGAAGATGTGAGATACATAAGAGATCCGATCATCCCACGGTACAATTTGCAATCCACATCCTTTCCATCTTTGTCTGGATGCAGGCCATGATTGACGGGGATAGGTGTGCCATATGTACTGCTATCATTCATCTTGTAATTTGTCAAGATGTCCTACACATACTTAGTTTGATGCAGATAAATGCCATCATGCCTTTGACTGACTTGCAGACCAAGAAAGAACGACAATTCACCCATGTTGCTCATCTCAAACTTGGACATCATCACATGTTCGAATTCCCAACACATCACTTCACTTGTAGACCCAAAGATAATGTCGTCGACATACGCTTCACCTCCTGCTTTTCGAATGAAGAGGTTCGAGTCAATCTATCCACGGTCGAAACCATTTGACAGTAGATATTTTGATAACGTCTCATACCATGCCTGAGGTGCTTGATGAAGACCATAAAGTGCTTTGTCGAGCTTATACACTTTATTGATATTATGCGGATCTTCAAAGCCGGGAGGTTGAGTGACATAGACCTCTTCATGAACTTTTCCATAAAGGAAAACACTCTTCACATCAAGTTGATAGACCTTGAAGCCGACATAAGAGGCATAAGCAAGAAACAGTCGAATGGCCTCAAGTCTAGCAACTAGGGCATATACTTCAGTGTAATCTAGGCCCTCTTGTTGATAAAATCCTTGAACAACTAAACTTGCTTTATTCTTCACTACGACATGACGATCATCCTTTTTAAACTTGAACACCCATCTAGTTCCAATTAGTTGTACGCCTCTTGGCAGGTCAACTAAATCCCACACATGCAACCTTTGGAATTGGGACAGTTCATCTTGTATCGCCTCAATCCAGCAGTTGTCAGCGAGAGCCTCCTTCACATTATTCGGCTCCAATTGGGACACGAATGCAGCATGCAAACATGTTTCCAAGATACCAGTGTCAAGTATCTCAACGTACAAACTAGTGTGATCAGCAATGGTTCTATGACGAGTCTGAACACCGGCATGAGGATCACCAATAATGTTGTGAATTGGATAATTCTTAAGCACTCTCGTCTCTCGTATGCGCGGTTCTTGGAGATTTGTGTCTAGATTCGTGCTCAACTCCCCCATATTCTGTGATCTAGAGGACAATGATTCAATGTTGATTGGATCAGTTGGAGCTTCATTTCCTACACGAGTGTTAGGATTAGCTTGAGCGTCATTTTCGTCAACATGAACAACTTCAATGTTGTCACTATCATGAGCTCCAGATGAAGAAACAACATTTTAATCGGGAGTTACAATCGATACAGTTGCACGGGTTGAGAAATTGGAGTCATCACCGCCACCAAAGAACTCGTACACATTGGCGGCATCATTTTTGCAGATAGATCAGGAAGATTGAATAACTTGAATAGAGCATCATAATCAAAACCCCAAGTAGGACCACTTGGTTGTGGTTGAATGCTGTGTTTATTGCAGTCCACTTTGAACCATTCTTCCACAGACCTACTCTCAATATTGTACACTCTCTTGCAAGGAGAGTTGGCAACATATACTAAGAAGATGCCTTCCACCGCTTTTGCAGGAAACTTAGACTTGCGGTCTTTGTACTGTAATAATAAAGAGCAGGGACTACCAAAAGGAACTAGGTAGTCAAGATTGGGAGGTCGATTGTTAATCAAATCATTGCAAGTTTTATTGTGCCTTTTAACCACTAGAACTCTGTTCAAGACGTGACACGCTGTGTTAACTGCTTCTGTCCAGAAAGTGACAGGAAGCTTTGCATCTGACAGCATTGTCCTTGCAGTCTCAATTACTATTCTGTTCTTCCATTCTGCAACTCCATTCTGCTGAGGTGTGTACGGGGCACTAAATTCGTGACGAATACTCTTCTTGAGACAGAAAAGTTCCATTAAATTATTCTTGAATTTAGTTCTGTTATCACTCCTTATTCTTTTAACCTGCAACTTGCAAGGAGATTCCAAGCTCAGGATCAGGTATTGAAGAATGTCAGCAGTCTCGTACTTTGTAACTAAAAGATGCACCGGGTGTAAAACGCAAGAAATCATCAGTTATAACTAGACAGTATAACTTCCCTCCAATATTCCTGATACTTATGGGGCCAAACAAATCCATATGTAATAGCTCCAAAGGGGTATCGATAGAGTTTTGGAACTTGGGCTTGTGAGACTTTCGTTGTTGTTTCCCCTTTTTACAAGACATACAGTCATCTGCAATGGAGAATCTCAGCTTAGAAACACCGTTTCAGACAAGATGATTCATTTTTCGATAAGAAATGGGTCCGAGTTTCCTATGCCACAAGATTGAGTCAAGCTCTGTCGCTTTTGTAAGAAAACAAGTAGCAACTGATGAGGTGGTTGTTTCCACGCTCATATCAATCTGATAAGTGTCGTTTGTCCTTGATGCTCGCATCAGAATCCAATCTTTAGGAAATTCAAAACCAGGTTTGAGAATCATGCATTCTGTCTTGTCAAACATGACTGAGTACTCCTTATCACACATCTCAGAAACACTCAACATGTTATGCTTTAGCTGCTCGCAGTAGTTGAGGTTGTCGAAGCTAACACAACCATTTGAAACCACGCCTTAACAAGTAATATTGCTGCCCTTCTCCCCTGCAAAGGCCACATAGCCGCCTCTAAATGGTTTTACATCTTGAATCGGGGCCATGTTGCCTGTCATGTGCCAGGAGCATCAACTATCTACATACCAACGATTAGAGATAGTTCCATTCGGATGTCCCTGCACGAGTCACAAGAAATTAATTAGATTTGGAGACCCAAGCCATGGTGGTCTTGGGTAGTCCGTCTTTCTTAAAATAAACTACTTCAATTAATTAACAGTCGTGACTGTCAAAAATAGGTGAATCTTTAGAAGACTTGACACCAGGAGATTGAGAACTTTTATCTTTCTTGTTCCATGACCTTTCCTTTTGTCTTACTAGAACAGTCGGCTTGCATTCAGAAGCACCAGGTGAACTAGTAGAAGCTTCACCTGATTGAATTCCAGCCAGCTATTCCAGCTTCCTCAATCTCTTGTTCCTTCTTCTCCTCTGTGGCTTAGAAAGCTTAACCACAGGTTTCTCATTAGTAGGTGCACTACCAGAGGTAGAAGCACAAGGTTTAGCAGAAAGCGTTTCCCTTTTTGGAACAGATGGCTTAGCCTCATATGTGATCTTTGGCTTCACCATAGGTTTCACTGGTGGTTTCACCGCATTTGATTTGGAATTCTTGGGTTGCTTCACTGGTGGTGACTTAGAGATAACAGCCGGTTGTGAAACAAGTGGTTGTTTCCCTTGGTTCTTAGCAGGGAAGTTCACAAGGATGTGACCAATCATACCACAGTGAAAGTAAGTTCTATTTTCTTTATAAGTCCTACTGTAAGGCTCATTAGATCTGGCATTAGATGACTCAACATGATGAACAGGAGAAGTTGTTTGGTGAACAGTAGTTTGACCCGACGGTGATTGGTTTTTGGGAATATAATACTTTTGCATATTTTCTTGATAGCCAAGCCCATAATGAGCTGAAAAAGCTTATTTCTTAACTTGATTAATGTTTTTATATCCTCCATAAAGCATCACTTTTATTTTTTTATTTGATTCAATGATATCGGGTTCTGTCAAAATACAATTATAACTATCAGTGATAATGTTTTTCTTAACTTTCTGTTCACCGAGCAACTCCTCAGAGACTACTCCTTCAGGGCAGGTGTTCTTAGACCCATCATTAGAAGCAGTAAAGAACTCTTCATCAGATGGAGAGTCAGCCTTACTTGAGGACTCATCAAGGGAAGACATATCAATGTCAATTAAGACATTGACAAATTTCCCACTTACTGGTGGAGGAATGGCATTAGTACTCAGCCCTAAGCCATTCACTTGTCTCACTACAGACTCGTAGTGTTCCACCACAAAGCGAAAATTTTTCAACTTCTCAATATTACCTTTCAACTGCAAGATCTCATTTTGCAGCTTGTTGATCTCATTGTTCCTTTTCTCAAACCCCTTGTACGCAACATCCAAATGAAACTGTTGATCGCTAATTTTAAGTGAATAATCACGTTTTTCTTTCTTCAACATTTCAATTGAATCTTTGTGTCATTTTCTTTGTAGCTTCAAGCACTTTGTCTTGAAGCTTAGAATTTTCAAACTTTAAGCTTAGACATATGGAACAAGAAATGACAGCAAAAGAGTTAGAATCTACCTCATTAGATGAACATGATGCCTCTCCAATAGCCATGAGGGCAACTGTAGTTGTAGAATCTTCTTGGTTAGCCACAGAAGTTTCCCGTTCCTCTGCTTCCATCATCTCCATAATCTCAGCAATGAGACCAACCTGTGTTTGAGCAATAATGGCATCCTCCAGATGAACACCCCAATCACAGCTGTCGTCCTGTTGTGCTACCAAAGCATTGGACGTTCCTCCTTGACCTTGATTATGGTTGTTGGAGTTGTTGTACCCTTGACCGTTACATTGGCTAGGTCTGGTGAACCCCGAGGCCGGTGCTTTGTCCTTTTGACATTCTCTTGCAAAATGCCCAAGTTATTGCATTTGTAGCACTTGGCCTTGGATTTATCAAATCCCACCTTGGCATTTGAATGTCCACCAATAAATTTCCTGCCAGTTCTATCTAGGAAACGCTTCCTCCTTCTCAAGATCATGCCCATATTCCATTGAATATCCATGTCCTCCATATCATCTGGATCCACCTGATTGAAGTCTTCTTCTATGGTTTCAGGATCCGTGAGCTTACCGCCAATGAAGTTCTCATAAGAAAGCATGCTTGATGAGAATAAAGCCACATGATCTTTAGCTATCTTGGCTATTGCTGATTGTTTAGCCGAAGATGTGGGAGAAGGATTTCTTGAGGAATTCTGGTGATGAGATCCAGTACCAGAACCAGAACCAGATGCCGCATAGCGAGCATGACCACCACAAACATTTGAGTTATCCTCCTCTTGAGAGTTCCCTGAGAAAACGACAATTCCAGAACCCGATGACGTGGCTGTCGAAGACATCTAAAAATACATAGAAGGGGTCTTGTATTTGAGGTCTCCCTGAGCTCTCTTTTCGTTTTAGGTTCATATCATGTGCTTGAACCTTTCCGATTGCTTCTTCAATAGTCATCTCATAAAAATTTTAGTTCTCTCTCATCAGAGTGGTGTACATCTCAAATTTTGGTGGTAGGGCATCCAGAAATTTCTCAACTAACTCCTCATTTTGGATATATCAGGTCATAAGCTTTCAGCTCAATTTGCAGATGATAGAATCTACAGATAAGCTCATCTATAGATTCATTCTCTAGATATCTGAAGCACTCATACTGCTTCTTAAGAAGATCCCTCTTACTCTTCTTGATGTCACTGTTTCCCTCGAATCTCTTCTGCAAAGCCTTCCAGAGATCCTTAGAGTTATCGTATCCTCTAAAGTTGTGAAATAACTCTCCGACAAGGCCATAGTAATAGATCCGTGTGCCTTCTTCTCTCTGTCATAAACATTCTTTTCTTCTTCATCAAGTTTGGAGATAGGCTTGGAAACTTTCTCATTAAGATATGTATATGTGGGATGCTTATAACCCTCTAGAATGTGTATCCAAAGTGAAGAATCGGTGTATGAGATATAAGGCTCAAAGCATGCTTTCTAGTTTGAGTATTCATTTACGTTAAGCATCTTTGGTGGTTTCTATGGGGTTCCAATCTCATTGTCATAATTTAACAGGTTACCGAGATTCTGAAGATTTGCCACGGTGAAACACTTAGTCAAATTTCAGAAAAATCAAAGCAATGTGTGCACTTAAGTTCTGGCCTTGCGCACTTATGAACTTGCTCTTGCGCACTTAAGATTTGCTCTTGTGTACTTAACAAGTACGCAGGAAGGAGTTAAGTACGCAATAAGAAATGGTCTTGCGTACTTGGTAAGAACCAGATCTGTAGGTCCTCATGGCACTTCTACAGATCGTTCTCGTGATAAGACGTGTTGTTAACTCAGAGTGCGGAATCCAACGAATCAACGATTGCATACACAAAAGACAATATAGACAATCAAGTAAATAACATTTACGCTTGTATTCCAATTCTCAATAGAGTTTACAGACTCAATCGTTCAACTCTGTTCTAGTTCTGATCGATTCCTACAAACTGACTCTGTAAACATCTATATATAGACATCTAACCTGCATTAGGCGAACTTAACAAGTTCGCCTCTAACAGACTAAGCGAACTTAACAAGTTTGCCTCAGATAGACTTAAGCGAACTTAACAAGTTCGCCTCTGTTAGACTAGGCAAACTTAACAAGTTCGCCTCTAGCATAACTTGCATAAAACACTTAGAACATTATACATAACAAAAACATAAAGACATTAGATCTAAACTATTACAAAGCTTTTGTCATTACAAACTATGTCCTAACAGACTCCCCCTTGACAATAGCTTGATCTTCAGTCTTCTGTCTTTATGATGAGCTCTTCCAATTATCCGGTAATCTGCTTCATGCATGCACTCCATATCTTCTACATATCTCCAACACTCTCTTGTACTGCAATCCTTGTTCTTTCCATTTATCAGTGTACATGATCTCATTCACTCTCAGCGTTCTCTGATCTTTCTTTGAAATATTAATAAGATTCATTGCTTCAAAGAAACACACAATGACTTTATTGTCTTTATCTTCAATCCTTGCTTCACCAGTATTAACATCGACATACCACCATTTCATATTCCCAAGGAAATCTTGAGGAATCTTCTTCAATGGTATCCTGTGTACAACACGTACTGGTTTGAATTTGTATTTCCAGGTCACTTTCCCAGCCTTTTGATCTATTATCTTCACTCTCTTTCCTTTTTGAGGCTTTAGCCTTTCATACTTCCCTGAACCACCTTCTCTCTTGATCAGATTTCCAACTACATCAGCTAATCCAAACTTGGATGTATTAATAAGTGGCTTTGAAGCTAGACCATTAATTTCACACCTTGGCAAGGTATTTAAATACTTGATCCTTGGCTTTAATCACTGAACACCATCAGATATTTTAATAGCAAATAATTTTGTGTCATTATCATAAAACCAACTTATGATTCTTTCTACACACCTCTCTTTATTCACATAGTTTTCTTTCTGAGCAGGTTGTGCTTGAGACTTGGGTAGCACCTTCATCCAGCTACTCACAACTTCTCTCCACTGTTCTCTAGTCATACCTGTATTTCTGTACATCAGAGGTTCTTCATTCACCTTTGGAGACTCAGTGTTAGTAGTATCAGTTTCAGCATCTTTATTGGATTGAATGTTTTCATCATCAGTATCAATCTTAGAATCAGCAGTATCTTCAGGCAGTGTGATGTCTTCAAATAAGTCCATAGAATCTGTTGCTCCTTCATAATTAAACTCAGGAACAACGTCATCTTGGATGAAGTTATAAGGGACATTAAGACCATCACAGCCTTCATAAATCACTTTATCTTGACTTTTCTCTATCTCCACTATCTCTCCTTCTTCTATTTCATTATCCGACACATTATCTTCTATGTCATTTAATAATTCATCAATGTCATCAAGACATGCTATCTTTTCAGCTTCTTCCTCCTCAGACTCTGCAAAGAACTCCAATAATAAGATTTCTTCTTCATTAACGCCAGAAGTATCTTTGTTTCCATCAATGGATTATGATGTCGACTCCCCCTGAACTTTAGATATAGGATTAACGTCAGTGTATTGACGATCACCCTCAATATTACCAGAAGGATCATTGTCTTCATCATCATGTCTTTGAATAGACACAGTGTGACATGTATCACGTATCCTTAACTCCCCCTGAGTGTCAAGACGCTCAACAAGTTTGGACACTAATGCCTGCATAGCAGCAATCTGCGTAGCTTGAGTCTGAATCACCAGTTGTCATTGAGTATCAGTAAATACAAGAGTATCCACCTGAGATTGTAAAGCAAGCACTTGCAATTCAAAGAAAGTAATCCTATCAGAATCAGAAGGCTTAGAAGGACCAGCTGAAGATTGAGGAACTAAAGTACTAGGAGTAGGAATAACCACAGGAGGAACTGTAGGTCCTCATGAAACATCTATAGATCGTTCTCGTGATAAGACGTGTCGTTAACTCGAAGTGCGGAATCCAACGAATCTACGATTGCACACACAAAAGACAATACAGACAATCAAGTAAATAACATTCACACTTGTATTCCAATTCATAATAGAGTTTACAGACTCAATTGTTCAACTCTGTTCTAGTTCTGATCGATCTCTTACAAACTTACTCTGTAAACATCTATATATAGACATCTGACCTAAGTTCGCCTCTAACAGAGTAAGCGAACTTAACAAGTTCGCCTCAGATAGAATTAAGCGAACTTAACAAGCTCGCCTCTGTTAGACTAGGCGAACTTAACAAGTTTGCCTCTAGCATAACTTGCATAAAACACTTAGAACATTATACATAACAAAAACATAAAGACATTAGATCTAAACTATTACAAAGCTTTTGTCATTACAAACTATGTCCTAACAGACTCCCTCTTGACAATAGCTTGATCTTCAGTCTTCTGTCTTTATGATGAGCTCTTCCAATTATCCGGTAATCTGCTTCCTGCATGCACTCCATATCTTCTACATATCTCCAACACTCTCTTGTACTGCAATCCTTGTTCTTTCCATTCATCAGTGTACATGATCTCATTCACTCTCAGCGTTCTCTGATCTTTCTTTGAAAAATTAATAAGATTCATTGCTTCAAAGAAACACACAATAACCTTATTTTCTTTATCTTCAATCTTTGCTTCACCAGTATTAACATCGACATACCACCATTTCATATTCCCAAGGAAATCTTGAGGAATCTTCTTCAATGGTATCCTGTGTACAGCACGTACTGGTTTGAATTTGTACTTCCAGGTCACTTTCCCAGTCTTTTGATCTATATACTTCACTCTCTTTCCTTTTTGAGGCTTTAGCCTTTCACACTTCCCCGAACCACCTTCTCTCTTGATCAGATTTGCAATTACATCAGCTAATCCAAACTTGGATCTATTAATAAGTGGCTTTGAAGCTAGACCATTCATTTCACACCTTGGCAAGGTATTGAAATACTTGATCCTTGGCTTTAAGCATTGAACACCATCAGATATTTTAATAGCAAATAATTTTGTGTCATTATCATAAAACCAACTTATGATTCTTCCTACACACCTCTCTTTATTCACATAGTTTTCTTTCTGAGAAGGTTGTGCTTGAGACTTGGGTAGCACCTTCGTCTAGCTATTCACAACTTCTCTCCACTGTTCTCTAGTCATACCTGTATTTCTGTACATCACAGGTTCTTCATTCACCTTTGGAGACTCAGTGTGAGTAGTATCAGTTTCAGCATCTTTATTGGATTAAATGTTTTCATCATCAGTATCAATCTTAGAATCAGTAGTATCTTCAGGCAGTGTGATGTCTTCAAATGAGTTCATAGAATCTGTTGCTCCTTCATAATTAAACTCAGGAACAACATCATCTTGGATGAAGTTATAAGGGACATTAAGACCATCACAGCCTTCATAAATCACTTTATCTTGACTTTTCTCTATCTCTATCTCCACTATCTCACCTTCTTCTATTTCATTATCCAACACATTATCTTCTATGTCATTGAATAATTCATCAATGTCATCAAGACATGCTATCTTTTCAGCTTCTTCCTCCTCAGACTCTACAAAGAACTCCAATAATAAGATTTCTTCTTCATTAACGCCAGAAGTATCTTTGTTTCCATCAATGGATTGTGATGTCGACTCCCCCTGAACTATAGATAAAAGATTAACGTCTGTGTATTGACGATCACCCTCAATATTACCAGAAGGATCATTGTCTTAATCATCATGTCTTTGAATAGACTTAGTGTGACATGTATCACGTATCTTTAACTCCCCCTGAGCGTCAAGACGCTCAACAAGTTTGGACACTAATGCCTGCATAGCAGCAATCTGCGTAGCTTTAGTCTGAATTACCAGCTGTCTTTGAGTATCAGTAGATACAAGTGTATCCACCTGAGATTGTAAAACAAGCACTTGCGATTCAAGTAAAGTAATCCTATCAGAATCAAAAGGCTTAGAAGGACCAGCTGAGGATTGAGGAACTGAAGTACTAGGAGTAGGAATAACCACAGGAGGAACTGTAGGTCCTCATGGAACTTCTACAGATCGTTCTCGTGATAAGACGTGTCGTTAACTCGAAGTGCGAAATCCAACGAATCAACGATTGCACACACAAAAGACAATATAGACAATCAAGTAAATAACATTCACACTTGTATTCCAATTCATAATAGAGTTTAAAGACTCAATTGTTCAACTCTGTTCTAGTTCTGATCGATCTCTTACAAACTGACTCTGTAAACATCTATATATAGACATCTGACCTGCATTAGGCGAACTTAACAAGTTCGCCTCTAACAGACTAAGCGAACATAACAAGTTCGCCTCAGATAGACTTAAGCGAACTTAACAAGTTCGCCTCAGTTAGACTAGGCGAACTTAACAAGTTCGCCTCTAGCATAACATGCATAAAACACTTAGAACATTAGATCAAACTATTACAAAGCTTTTGTCATTACAAACTATGTCCTAACAGACTCCCCCTTAACAATAGCTTGATCTTCAGTCTTCTGTCTTTATGATGAGCTCTTCCAATTATCCGGTAATCTGCTGCCTGCATGCACTCCATATCTTCTACATATCTCCAACACTCTCTTGTACTGTAATCCTTGTTCTTTCCATTCATCAGTGAACATGATTTCATTCTTTCTCAGATCTTTCTTTGAAAAATTAATAAGATTCATTGCATCATAGAAACATACAATGACCTTATTATCTTTGTCTTCAATCCTTGCTTCACCACTATTAACATCAACATACCACCATTTCATATTCCCAAGGAAATCTTGAGGAATATTCTTCAATGGTATCATGTGTACAGCACGTACTGGTTTGAATTTGTACTTCCAGGTCACTTTCCCAGTCTTTTGATCTATGTTCTTCACTCTCTTTCCTTTTTGAGGCTTTAGCCTTTCATACTTCCCCGAACCACCTTCTCTCTTGATCAGATTTGCAATTACATCAGCTAATCCAAACTTGGATCTATTAATAAGTGGCTTTGAAGCTAGACCATTCATTTCACACCTTGGCAAGGTATTGAAATACTTGATCCTCGGCTTTAGGTACTGAACACCATCAGATCTTTTAATAGCAAATAATTTTGTGTTATTTTCATAAAACCAACTTATGATTCTTCCTACACACCACTCTTTATTCACATAGTTTTCTTTCTGAGCAGGTTGTGCTTGAGACTTGGGTAGCACCTTCATCCAGCTATTTACAAATTCTCTCCACTGTTCTCTAGTCATACCTGTATTTCTGTACATCACAGGTTCTTCATTAACCTTTGGAGACTCAGAGTGAGTAGTATTTGCTTCAGCATCTGTATTAGATTGAATGTTTTCATCATCAGTATCAATCATAGAATCAGCAGTATCTTCAAGCAGTGTGATGTCTTCAAATGAGTCCATAGAATCTGTTGCTCCTTCATAATTAAACTCAGGAACAACATCATCTTGGATGAAGTTATAAGGGACATTAGGACCATCACAGCCTTCATAAATCACTTTATCTTGACTTTTCTCTATTTCTATCTCCATTATCTCTCCTTCTTCTATTTCATTATCTGACACATCATCTTCTATGTCATTGAATAATTCATCAATGTCATCAAGACATGCTATCTTTTCAGCTTCTTCCTCCTCAGACTCTTCAAAGAACTCCAATAATAAGATTTCTTCTTAATTAACTCTAGAAGTATCTTTGTTTCCATTAATGGATTGTGATGTCAACTCCCCCTGAACTTTAGATATAGGATTAACGACAGCGTATTGACGATCACCCTCAATATTACCAGAAGGATCATTGTCTTCATCATCATGTCTTTGAATAGACTCAGTGTGACATGTATCACGTATCCTTAACTCCCCCTGAGCATCAAGACGCTCAACAAGTTTGGACACTAATGCCTGCATAACAGCAATCTGCGTAGCGTTTGTCTGAATCACCAGCTGTCTTTGAGTATCAGTAGATACAAGGGTATCCACCTGAGTTTGTAAATGTCACACCCCGACCGATGGCGAAATCATCGGGGCAGGACATGTAAGACTGTTCATAGCACATGGTTGACTAAATTGAAATATATTAAAGTCAAATTTACATTACAAATAATCCAAGTACAAAATCAAATTCAAACAAGAAACATAAACAACTCATAAAATTCTTGATTTATATTGCTAAGTCCAAATCCTATGTTGAACACGTCTTGAATCAATCTCACATATTGGGGCCTGAAACATGAATAAAATAAAGTCAACTAAAAAGTTGGTGAGTATAACACAGTTGTATATAGATAGCATATAGATGAAAACAAATCCTTTACATGACATGATAAATAAGGCGTTTATGGGGAGTAGCTATTGTGTAACCAAATGTACAATCAAACCTTGTAACTAGCATGCAAAACAAATGTGTTGTCGGTTTCAATCACCACGTACCATGGGTGGGTTTGTCAGACTCAATAGATCTATCATTGAAAACCGTCGGCTTGTATAGTTAATATTTGCACATAAGAGCATACAAAGGTTAGCACACCTAGCACTCCGGCACAAAGCTCAAATTTTTGCACACATGTATGTAAATATGATTTTTTGCACTTGTGTTGTTTGTGTAAATGTAAATATGTAATATGTAATGAGTATAGAGTTCATGTTCCACCCCAAAAGTGTAAAAGAGTAAAAAGAGGTTGTGAATACTCACTTGATAAGGAGGTGTAGCGAACAAGGATAATAGATAGAAAAATAAAGATCCTCGAGTGCACAAATCAACCTAAAGAGTAATGTATGTTGTATCAAATAGTGCATAAGGTTTAAGTCTAAAATGAAAGTTGAATTTGTGTATAAAACTATTGATTTGTATTTAAAAAGTATTGAATAAAATATATAGAGTTTGAAGTAAAATATTTTTAAAACTATTTAATTAGGTTTGAATTGAATAAATATGTAAATATTAATTGTAATTAAGTATAAATGAATAAATGATTTTGATTTAAAATGTAAATTAAATAAATAATCATTATCTTATTTATTTATAAATTTTGTAACTTATTTATTTAAAATATTTTTTAAGTGTAAGATAGTAAATATGAATTTAATTTTCATAAATTTTTAAATAAACTTTTAAATACTATTTATCTCTTCAAATACAGGAAACATATTTTTATAAAATTTGAGACATTTATTGATTTAAAAATATAAAATTATAATTTTGTTAAAGTTTCTGAGTCACACACACGACCGTGCCTCGGAAGGGCACGATCGTGCTCGAGCCACGGGCGCGACCGCGCTAGTCGGGGCGCGACCGGGTTGATCAACAGGAGCACAATCTAGACAAATCAACAGGCATGACCGTGCCTTGGCCCGGCACGGTCGTGTCTATGATCTTTAGACACAACATGGACTAGCCCAGAGGGCGTGACAAGGTCTGGACAGGAGGACACGACCGCGCTCGATGAGGCACGGCCGCGCTAGATGATTAGCGCGACCGTGTCTTTTCCAAATCAGACACGAATTTACCAATTCTTGTATTTTAAACGTTGGAATTGTTAGGGCTTTTGATTAATGGGTTATTACGAGTCTTTTCATATAATCTAATTGTATGTACATCGCGTTTAAGTAGGGGTTCGATTAAATCATTTTTAATAAAGCATGAGTTCTGATTCGGATCGATTTCTATAATAGAAGCCCAAATTGAATAGGGGCTTTCGATACAGAGACTACTTAACTGAAATAAATGATTTCAATTACCCGAAACAGTAGAGGATTGATAGAGATGGCAAGAAAGAGTTCCGGTGTCGACGACTTGTGTTCCGGCGATCTTTACTGTAACTCCGGCCAATCCAAATAGTCTGGGAACTTTAGGGATGATTGAGTATCGAGTTTCTGCTGCTGGATTGAGAGGATTCGGATCGAACAGCGGATTTTTGTTTCTTGGAAAGCTTGAGAGAGTTTTTCGAAATTGGTAATATGAACTAAGACGTTTGAGGAATTCGATAGTTGATTCATTCGTTAAGGGGAAAAGAAACGGACGATAGTTACGGATTTCAAATGATTGGGTGATTAAACTGCATTTACGTTTCAACTGTTACGTAGGCGCGACCGTGCCTAGGCACCGGGCGCGATCGTTCCAGGACCAGTCGCGCAATCGTGCCGAGGCACTTGGCGCGACCGTGCCAGAACGAAGCACGACCGTGCTTGACTAGGGTTTGTTGACATTTTCCAATTTTAGTCCTTGACTTTTCAGATTTGATAAGTTTGAATAAAATGGTTTCTTGTATATTATTTAAATGTATATAACCGAGTAAAATTTGCGAATTTGTATAGAATCATTGCATTTAATTTACGGCGAGAAAATAAATGAGACAGTGCACGAGTATTGAATTCGAAATTGCATTACATTGGATTGAAATATGAATAATAATAATCAGGATGTTACAGTCTCCCCATGTTGAGAGAATTTCGTCCCGAAATTTAGTTAGAGGAAACAACTTTATTAGTAAAAAGATGAGGGTACTTGAGCTTCATTTGGTCTTCTCGTTCCCAAGTGAACTCAGGACCACGCTTAGATTCCCAACGAACTTTGACAATAGGAATGCGACTTCGCTTGAGTTGTTTGACTTCACGATCCATAATTTCCACCGGCTTCTCAATGAAGTGCATCGTTTCATCAATGCGCACGTCGTCAAGCGGTATATGGAGATTTTCATCAGCGAGACACTTCTTCAGATTAGATATATGAAATGTAGGATGCACATTGCCAAGAGATGTAGGTAACTCGAGTTTGTAAGCCACTTTCCCAATCCTTTCAAGGATCTTGAATGGACCAACATAACGAGGTGCTAACTTGCCTTTCTTTCCAAAACGGATCACGCCCTTCCATGGAGACACCTTAAGAAGAACAAGATCACCGACTTGGAATTCCAAGGGTTTTCGACGTTTGTCGGCATAACTCTTTTGCCGACTCCTCGCTACTCGAATATTGTCACGGATTTGAATGATCTTGTCAGATGTTTCTTGAATTAACTCGGGACCAGTGATTTGTGCTTCACCAATCTCACTCCAACAGATAGAAGAACGACACTTGCGACCATAGAGAGCTTCGAATGGAGCCATGTTAATACTTGTGTGGTAGCTATTGTTGTAAGAAAACTCAATGAGGGATAAATGTGAATCCCAATTGCCACCAAAATCGATTACACAAGCTCTAAGCATGTATTCAAGAGTTTGGATTGTTCGCTCGGTTTGACCATCCGTTTGCGGATGATAAGCCGTGCTCAAATCCAATCGAGTAAACCAGATGGACGTTGATGTTCAGCTTTGACTTTGGAACAGGTTAAGCATTTGGCCACATAAAGAGCAATGTCTTTCTTCATACCGGGCCACCAATAAAGTTGGCAAAGATCTTGGTACATTTTATCCGCACCAGGATGAATAGAATAACGAGTCTTATGAGCCTCGTTCATGAGAAATGTACGGAGATCGTCGCGATCGGGAATCCAAATACGGTTCAAGTAGTAGAGTAAGCCATTGGGCTTTGATTCAAGAAGGAGTTCAACACCACATGACATTTCTTCGTACATATTACCCTCGGTTACCGAGATGTGTTGAGCTTCTAAAATACGGGTTTGAATATCGGTTTGAATGCGGGCACAATGAAGCATAACATGGTCCTTTCGACTCAAAGCATAGGCTACAACATTCGCTTTGCCGGGATGGTAACGAATCTCGCAGTCGTAGTCGTTAAGGAGTTCAACCCAACGTCGTTGCCTCATATTAAGTTCTTTTTGGTTGAAGATATGTTGAAGACTTTTGTGGTCGGTGAATACCACACATTTTGTGCCATATAGGTAATGTCTCCAAATCTTTAACGCGAATACGACCGCACCCAACTCGAGATCGTGCGTCGTATAATTCTTCTCATGAACTTTGAGTTGCCTTGATGCATAAGCGATTACTTTGCCTCGTTGCATGAGAACACAATCAAGACCTTGGTTAGAAGCATCACAATAGACAACTAAATCATCATTTCCATCGGGGAGAGTCAATATGGGAGCATTGCACAACTTTTGCTTGAGGGTTTGGAAAGCTTCTTCTTGTTTCGGTCCCCATTCATAAGTTTTACCCTTATGGGTCAAAGCGGTAAGAGGGACAGAAATCTTTGAGAAGTTTGAGATGAAACGACGATAATAACCCGCAAGACCAAGAAATGAACGAACTTCGGTAGGAGTCTTCAGGGCATTCCAATTCTTAACCATTTCAATCTTAGCAGGATCAACATGAATACCCTTGTCATTGACGATGTGACCAAGAAATTGAACTTCTTTCAGCCAAAATTCACACTTGGAGAACTTGGCATATAGTTGTTTTCTCTTTAAAAGGTCCAAAACCAATCTAAGATGTTCTTCATGGTCGGCTTTAGTCTTGGAATAGATTAAGATATCATCAATAAAAACGATCACGAATTTATCAAGGTACGGTTTGCACACACGATTCATGAGATCCATGAAAACCGCAGGTGCATTGGTTAACCCGAAAGGCATAACCATGAACTCGTAATGACCATACCTTGTTCGAAAAGCAGTCTTAGGAATGTCATCTTCTTGAACACGAAGCTGATGATAACCGGATCGAAGATCGATCTTCGAGAAACAAGTAGAACCTTGAAGTTGATCAAAGAGATCATCGATTCTAGGCAAAGGATAACGGTTCTTAATAGTAAGCTTGTTAAGTTCGCGGTAGTCAATACACATGCGAAATGATCCATCATTCTTCTTAACAAATAAGACGGGTGCACCCCACGGTGAATGACTCGGGCGAATGAAACCTTTGTCGGAGAGTTCTTGAAGTTGACTTGCAAGCTCTTGCATTTCGGAAGGTGCAAGACGATAAGGAGCTCTAGCAACGGGGTTAGCTCCGGGCACAAGATCAATACGGAACTCTACTTGACGAACGGGAGGAAGACCGGATAAATCCTTAGGAAAAACTTCGGGGAAATCCCGAATGATCGGAATGTCTTGGATACTCTTCTCCTTGACATCCTTTTGAACAATATGAGCTAAGAAAGCAATGTACTTCTTTCGTAAGTACTTTTGAGCGGTAGTACACGACATCAACTTAAGTCCCTTGCAAGGCTTTTCACCAAAAACCCTTAAGGTTTCTCCCGATGGTAGTGGAATTAGGATACATTTTTCAAAGCAAATGACTTCGGCATGATGATTTGATAGCCAATCCATACCTATAATAATATCAAAGCTTCCCAGTGGCATTGGAACCAGGTTGATTGGGAATGAATGGTCATTTAGTTCTAAAGAGCAATCATAGATAATGGACTCAATTGTAAGGGAGTCACCATTTGCTACTTCAACGGTAAATGTTTTCTCTAATTGGGACCGAGTCTTTGCAAGTAAAGGTTCAAAATTAAGTGACACAAAACTTTTATCGGCTCCGGTATCAAATAATATGGAGGCATATTGACTATTAACAAGAAACGTACCATTGACCACGTCATTGTTGGCTTGAGCTTCGTTGGCGTTTATGTTGAACGCACGCCCACGAGCTCCACCCTGTCTAGCATTTGCAAGTCTTGGACATTGATCACGAAAATGGTTCGGGTCACCACACTCATAGCAAGCATGCCCATTAGCAATGGCGGGAGCACCTTGGTTAGCCACTTGAGGTACGGTTCGGTTTGGAGGGTTGACTTGGCCCGTAAGGGCTTTGGTCCTACAAACACTGACCGTATGACCATATCTCCCACAATAAGTACAAAGGCGACATGGGATGTTTTGGGGATGATGGTAGTTGCAGGTGGCACAAAGTGGGTAAATTCCACCATATGGCTTTTTGACCGGTGCTTGAACCATAGGTGCAGCTTGATTGACGGGAACAGTAGGAGTAACCACAGCAAAATTTCTAACTTTCCTCTTTCTGTTATTGCGAGAGGGCTCGGTTGTGGCTTCTTTGTTGTGAGCAGGAGGGGTTACAGTTTCAGAAACTTTCTTAGAACCCTTTTTGGTAAGAGTTCCAGCTTTTACATGATTATCAGTTAGGGTAGCAGGCAGGCGGATGGCATCTTCCAAAGTAGCAGGATTTCTACATAAGACAGTATCTTGGATTTGTCTTGGTAGTCCACCAATGTACTTTTCGATACAACGGGATATCAGAGTGACCATGTGGGGCACTAGAAGGCTCAACTCATGGAACCGAGTTGTATATGCTAAGCTTTCCCTACTATCTTGGGCAAGATCCCAAAATTCAGCTTCCAACTTTTTCACTTCATTTCGAGGACAGAACTCCTCGGTCATAAGCCTTTTGACCTCATCCCAAGGTAAGGCCATAGCTATGTCGACACCCCTATTTCGTTTCTCCCCATTCCACCAAGTAAGTGCCCGTTTTTGTAGGACACTTGTAGCATGACGAACACGGAGGTTGTCGGGACAGTCACTATTGAGAAAGGTATTCTCAATGCTTTCAAACCATTGAAGGAGTCCAATAGCTCCTTCGGTTCCATAAAACTTGAGTGGATTGCACGAATTGAAGTGTTTGAAGGTGCATTGAGGTGGATTGTTACCACCATTTCCACCATTTCCACCATTATTACCACTATTGCTTCCATTTCCACCATTGTTGCCATTGGTGGCACCATTGGCTTGGGTGAGTTGTGTCACCAATTGGGTGAGAATATCAGCAATGTCGGTGTTGGCGTTGGTTGCGGTAGCACGACGAAGAGGCATTCTACAGATTGTCACAAGACAAGAAAAATTGTGAGAACTTATGAGATTTGATAGGATTTAATAGAATGAGGTAACAAAAATAAAAATAGATATTCTTAGTTTGGATTGTACTCAAAAGTGACAAAATCACTTGAATACCATGACACATTAAGGTTAATTAAACTTATATAATTTTCAAGGAGACATGCTTTAGCCTATAAGTAAACACTCATCTCGGGAATTCCCAGGAAAGCATACGGGTCCCTCGGTTGATTGGGATTTATGCGAAATGCTTTCCTAGATAGAAAACCCAAAATACATGTGTCACTCTTCCAGATTGCACGTGTCCTCAAATAATTTAACAAGTTTAAAAACCTTAACGAAGAAATAAAAAAAAAATTTATAGATTTTTGCTTCAAGAATTTTCCACATGCTAAGAAGGGATAAAGATAGAAAAGAAAATAGAAATATTATAAGGTTTTAGAATATAGGAAAGGATATTATTTATTTAATTATTAAGAATATCCTAAAAAGTCATGGATTTAAAACACATAAGTCATCATAATGCAATAATAAGTAATCATACTAAGCATGTAACATATAACATATAGCACATAGCATGTAACACATAGCACAAAAATCATGAAGTATAGTATAAGTGGGTGTCCTAAAGTTATAGTCTAGGTCAAGGTGTCTAATAACCTAATTCCCTATAACCAAGGCTCTGATACCAATCTGTCACACCCCGACCGATGGCGGAATCATCTGGGCGGGACATGTAAGACTGTTCATAGCACATGGTTGACTAAATTGAAATATATTAAAGTCAAATTTACATTACAAATAATCCAAGTACAAAATCAAATTCAAACAAGAAACATAAACAACTCATAAAATTCTTGATTTATATTGCTAAGTCCAAATCCTATGTTGAACACGTCTTGAATCAATCTCACATATTGGGGCCTGAAACATGAATAAAATAAAGTCAACTAAAAAGTTGGTGAGTATAACACAGTTGTATATAGATAGTATATAGATGAAAACAAATCCTTTACATGACATGATAAATAAGGCGTTTATGGGGAGTAGCTATTGTGTAACCAAATGTACAATCAAACCTTGTAACTAGCATGCAAAACAAATGTGTTGTCGGTTTCAATCACCGCGTACCATGGGTGGGTTTGTCAGACTCAATAGATCTATCATTGAAAACCGTCGGCTTGTATAGTTAATGATTGCACATAAGAGAATACAAAGGTTAGCACACCTAGCACTCGGGCACAAAGCTCAAATTTTTGCACACATGTATGTAAATAGGATTTTTTGCACTTGTGTTGTTTGTGTAAATGTAATGTGTAATGTGTAATGAGTATAGAGTTCATGTTCCACCCCAAAAGTGTAAAAGAGTAAAAAGGGGTTGTGAATACTCACTTGATAAGGAGGTGTAGCAAACAAGGATAATAGATAGAAAAATAAAGATCCTCGAGTGCACAAATCAACCTAAAGAGTAATGTATGTTGTATCAAATAGTGCATAAGGTTTAAGTCTAAAATGAAAGTTGAATTTGTGTATAAAACTATTGATTTGTATTTAAAAAGTATTGAATAAAATATATAGAGTTTGAAGTAAAATATTTTTGAAACTATTTAATTAGGTTTAAATTGAATAAATATGTTGTAAGGCCCCAAAACCGGGTAACCTCACTTGTTGGATTTACTCATAAACATAGTCATAAATACTGAACTTAAATTTAAAACATTCATCATTCAATTACATAATCATAACAGCGGAAGTCTTTACAAATAAATCATAACATTGTTCCAAGACATATAAAACAAAAGTGGGATGTCAGTCTCGTGTCGGGTAACCTTCACGCCATCGCACGACCTTTTCTTCCTTTACCTGAAATGTATACTAAAAGTCAGCTAACGCTGGTGAGTTCTAGTTTAATACAATTAGGTATAAACATTCTTTTCTTTATAAGTATGCATAATTATATATACATTTATATAAATACACATTGACTTGAATTGCTTTCCTTTTATCATTCTTCGCAAATACATATAAATATATATTCACATCATTTGTCTCATTTACTTTCATAACTTTTGCTTTTCTTTAATCTTTCTTTGTGACTACATATATATGCATTCACCCTTTTCTTTTCTTTTCTTTTCTTTTCATTCATGGGTGATCAACCCGTCATTTATTTGCGATTGTCACAAAGACAAGCGCCACGGTCCATCGTCATGGTCCGCCTATTCTTACAACCGTCCGGCAACTAGTGTCCGTCCGTATTTTTCATTCTTACAACCGTCTGGCAACTTGTGTCCGTCCGTAATCTTACAACCGTCCTACCGTCGTAGGCCGTATTTCGCCCGTCTGCCATAAGGCATCCGTTTCCCACTTAAACTAATTATACAGCCGAATATTGATTTAGCGCCTTACTCCACCGTAGTGGCCTTTATTTAGTCTACCTTTCTAGACTTACTTTTTCTGGCTGCATAATAGTCAAGTGGTCGTCCGTCTACCGAAGTAGCCGTTATCATTGAATCGTCCATAACGTTTTCTGTTACTTGGCAAGCAATATATATATATAGATATAAAGCAGGATTTCATTCTTACACGTTATGTTATTCTTTTCATTCATTCTTGATAATCATATGATTCATTCTTTGTTCATAATTCATTTTTGTACTTGGGTATATATATATGTTTGTATATCACGTATGATCACATTAACATTCATTACATTTATTCACGTAGTGTATACACTTCAGCCCCAAAACATTTATAAATTATTTGCACATAACATAGAAGGGGGCACATAGAACTCACCTGATGGGCTACTCTAGGTTGTCCTAGACAAAGGTCCAACAGCGTCACTTTCGATCTGGATTAGGTAGTTAAATACACATTAGACCCAACCCCGACTTTAATGGTTTAATCATTCTAAACTTACTGACTTTACTTAACCAACCTGCTGCCTGCTGTCTGCTGCCTGCGCACTTAGTAAGTGCGCAGGGACTTGCTCCTGCGCACTTGGCAAGTGCGCAGGAGCCTTCCTCCTGCGTACTTGGTAAGTACGCAGGGTCTGCATCCTGCGTACTTGGTAAGTACGCAGGGATTCCCTCCTGCGCACTTGGTAAGTGCGCAGGACCTGGTTCTTGGACCAAAATCCGAAGTTCTTGCATGCAAACCCGATCGTGCCAATCTTACAATTTTCTTTGATCAATACATGCGGTTTTTGTTCTAGATGCTATTTCTAAGCTTATTATCAAGTTTCATCCGTAAAAACATCATCTATTTAGCTAAAACTCGAGAAACCCCAAAATGAACAAAAACTCAGATTATGTATGAATCATTACCTGGATTGAAGTTTTGATTCGGAGGTTTTGCTCACGAGCTCAGCTGTAACGTGCTCCTCTAATCTCGTGACGATCCGTCGACTTTCTCTCTCTAGACCCGGGCTCCCTTTCTCTCTCTAGAATTGGTGAAATGGTCAAATGGGCTGTCTTGCCCCTTTTATACCTGGGCTTCCCTCGGCCCGTTAGAGTCGAGCCCAAGCCCATCCGTCTTTCTTTCGCTTTATGACGTTTAAATCCCCATCGTATTATTATTTACTTATTTACTATTTTCGGGATGTTACATATGTAAATATTAATTGTAATTAAGTATAAATGAATAAATGATTTTGATTTAAAATGTAAATTAAATAAATAATCATTATCGTATTTATTTATAAATTTTGTAACTTATTTATTTAAAATATCTTTTAAGTGTAAGATAGTAAATATGAATTTAATTTTTATAAATTTTTAAATAAACTTTTAAATACTATTTATCTCTTCAAATACAGGAAACATATTTTTATAAAATTTGAGACATTTATTGATTGAAAAATATAAAATTATAATTTTGTTAAAGTTTCTGAGTCACACACACGACCGTGCCTCGGAAGGGCACGATCGTGCTCGAGCCACGGGCGCGACCGCGCTAGTCGGGGCGCGACCGGGTTGATCAACAGGAGCACAATCTAGACAAATCAACAGGCACGACCGTGCCTTGGCCCGGCACGGTCGTGTCTATGATCTTTAGACACAACAGGGACTGGCCCAGAGGGCATGACAAGGTCTGGACAGGAGGACACGACCGCGCTCGATGAGGCACGGCCGCGCTAGATGATTAGCGCGACCGCGCTAGATGATTAGCGCGACCGTGTCTTTTCCAAATCAGACACGAATTTACCAATTCTTGTATTTTAAACGTTGGAATTGTTAGGGCTTTTGATTAATGGGTTATTACGAGTCTTTTCATATAATCTAATTGTATGTACATCGTGTTTAAGTAGGGGTTCGATTAAATCATTTTTAATAAAGCATGAGTTCTGATTCGGATCGATTTCTATAATGGAAGCCCAAATTGAATAGGGGCTTTCGATACAGAGACTACTTAACTGAAATAAATGATTTCAATTACCCGAAACAGTAGAGGATTGATAGAGATGGCAAGAAAGAGTTTCGGCGTCGACGACTTGTGTTCCGACGATCTTTACTGTAACTACGGCCAATCCAAATAATCTGGGAACTTCAGGGATGATTAAGTATCGAGTTTCTGCTGCTGGATTGAGAGGATTCGGATCGAACAGCGGATTTTTATTTCTTGGAAAGCTTGAGAGAGTTTTTCGAAATTGGTAATATGAACTGAGACGTTTGAGGAATTCGATAGTTGATTCATTCGTTAAAGGGAAAAGAAACGGACGACTGTTACGGATTTCAAATGATTGGGTGATTAAACTGCATTTACGTTTCAACTGTTACGCAGGCGCGACCGTGCCCAAGAGAGGCGCGACCGTGCCTAGGCACCGGGCGCGATCGTTCCAGGACCAGTCGCGCGATCGTGCCGAGGCACTTGGCGCGACCGTGCCAGAACGAAGCACGACCGTGTTTGACTAGGGTTTGTTGACATTTTCCAATTTTAGTCCTTGACTTTTCAGATTTGATAAGTTTGAATAAAATGGTTTCTTGTATAGTGTTTAAATGTATATAACCTAGTAAAATTTGCGAATTTGTATAGAATCATTGCATTTAATTTACGGCGAGAAAATAAATGAGACAGTGCACGAGTATTGAATTCGAAATTGCATTACATTGGATTGAAATATGAATAATAAAAATCAGGATGTTACAGTAAAGAAAGCACTTGCGATTCAGGAAAGTAATCCTATCTGAATCAGAAGGCTTAGAAGAACCAGCTGAAGATTGAGGAACTGAAGTACTTGGAGTAGGAATAACCGCAGGAGGAATAGGAGTTTGAACAAGAGATGGATCTTTAGAATGTGGAGGTGTAACTATTAAGGAAGCAACAAAGGTAGCATACTCTACATTCTGTGAAGATTGAGCAGCAACAATTGAAGCAGCCATAAGCTTTTGAGATTTAGGATCCGGATTAAAATCACTATCAGAACTCTCATCCAACAATGTTCTTTTTCGAAGTACTGATCCGGAAGGAGGATCCCTAACAGACTTACGTCTTTGTTTTTTGGCTGTTGATTTAAGGCGTTTACCAGCATCAGCATTAGCCAATGGTATACGAGCCAATCTTTCATAAGGATCTGAGGAAAAATCTCTGGATTCATCATAATCGGTTTCGTCAGAAATAGGTAAAATTGTATCACTTGAGCTAGAACTCGACTCAGTATCTGTTACCACATTCCATTCAGCTTCATGAATGGGCGAGTTCACAGCATCATCAACAAAATCATCCATATTCATCCCTAGATCTTGTTCATGTTCAAGAACGACCTCTTCTAGAACACGTTCATTAACAGGGATATCAACCTGAGCTTGTGGAATTGGAACTTGTTCTTGAATAGGAATTTGTTGTTGTATGGGAACTTGTTGTTGTTGTTGAACTTGTACATGTGGAATAGGTTGTTGTGGTTGTTGTTGTTGTTGTTGAACATTTTGACCTTGTACTTGAGCTATCTCATCAGGATGCAACTAGTTGTCATTCGGTGGTTCAACATAATCAGGATTCATTATGTGACCAAACAATGGAGTATTAACAGGAATCAATGCGGCATTCTGTTGTTTCACCTTAGTGCAATCCATAAAGATACGCTTGGACATCGGAGTCAAAGTTAATCGAATTGGATGCGGTGGGAGATCAGGAAGAAGATGATTCAGAATCATCTGGATAAACCTAGGATACATCAAAAATCCTTGACCTTCAGCAGGTGTGATTTGCATAACCATCTCCCGATAAACATATCATGTAAAATTGAATCGCTTGTTCAACGTCAAAGCTACCATTGCAGCTTGAAGAGCAGTCTTTAAACCATCTGTACCAGGTTTACGAGGAGACAGACATTGACAAATCACATGCATGAAGTATCTCCATTCACCAATCAAACCACCTTTACGAGCTTGTGTATCATTAGATCGTCCACGGTAACCCATCCTCTGAAAGCATCCCATGATCAATGTATTAGGATATGATATAGGATCATCAGCAGCACCACCTAGAGCAAGAGCAGCACGAATAGTTTCTTCAGATATTGCAATCTCCATATTGTTTACCGTGGCACGAAGAACATGAGGTTCTACGTCAGTATCTGAATGAACTGTGTCCCAAATGCTGAATATACACCAGACTTATGTATGGATCTGCAGATAAAGCGACACGAAGTCGTGAACGATACAGAAATCCGATAATCCCTTGCAAGTTTACATCCTCTAACATGTTAGGATCTAACAATGCCACCTGGTTATGTTTGTATTCGACACGACGAGCCATCTAAAAAATATTTGGACAACAAACACATTAGACAAATAACAAACACAAACAACACGAAAAACAAATTTGAAACAAAAACAAAACAAAAAAATTTTAAAAAAAATTTCAAACACAAAAAATTTACAAGTCCAAAACTCATTCTAACCCCTAGGCGAACTTAATAAGTTCGCTTAGTGTTTCAAAAGTTCGCCTAGACAAGTTCGCTTGAACTGTCTGACGTTTCAAATTCTGAACCAGAAATCAAATTTTGTTAAATTTTTTTTTTGTTTAATCGATGATTTAACCAAGAAATAACCAGATAAATGACAACGACTAGTACTCTCGAAACAAATACAACAATCAATTTTAAGATTTAAGTCAAAATAAGCATCGATTTTAGGCCAAACAGTCACGCGATGAAATCCGAGATAAAAACCTCAATTTTCTCACAATTGAATAGATGAAAATCAATGAAATTACCTTAATCACGTTCGCAATTCAATTTCAAACCAGAATGTACCGATTAACAACCCAACAACCACTTAATTTGAAAATTAAAAAAAAAATTGACAAGTCTAGACAAGTTCGCTTGAATGTGAAGAAGATGAATGAATAAGTTCGCCTGGACAACCCTTATACAGATTAAGTTCACTTATTTAGGCGAACTTGTTAAGTTCGCTTAACAAGCCCTAGGCGAACATAATAACTTCGCTTCACCAATATCAGGTGAACATATTAAGTTCGCTTCACCAGATTTAGGCGAACTTAAAGCCTTCAACTTTTTCCCTTAATCAAAATTTTTACCAACTTTCAGTCCGTCACTTCTTGAACTTCCGTTAGCAGCATGTATTTGATCCAATCCCGAATAATTTAATAAAAGATTAGAAATTTTATGGAAAATAAAAAACTAAATCTTTTTTTGAATTTTATCTATACAAACGGAATCACATATTTTTGGATTTTTATCTGTACAAACTGAAACACATATTTTTGAATGAACATCATGAGTAAGAAGATCATATCAGTATCCGAATAGTTCATCACACATTTTAGCAATAACCAAGGGTAACCTATGATATGAAACAATCCAACTCATCTTGTACTCTATGTATCTTTTTCAGTATTTATAAATCAATCAATTTGAATAATATTTGAAATGATACGCGATAAATTTCAATGTAAATAAGACCAGGTTATGAAATGCTCTTTTATTCATACCGAATTTGAAATATAAAGCATGAATTCTTAAATTTGTCAATATTATATGATTTGAAACTATAAGCGTTTATTCTCCAAATTCATGTGATTTAGTACCATTTAGATGAAAAACATCGTGTACCCCACATATGCCGATGAACATACTTGTACCATATTTGCCATTTTCCTGAAAAATTTCCAAGTGTTGAACACACATTACCCTTAGGCGGAGATAATAAGTTCGCTTCTGTGATACCCAAGCGAACTTAATATGAAGCGAACTTAATAAGTTCGCTTAAACCAGAAATCAGAAAATCTGATTAAGTTCGCCTAAAAATAAGTTCGCTTGATTTGTGAGAAGCGAACTTGACAAGTTCGCATGCTAAGTTCGCCTGCACACAAAATCAGCAAGTTCGCTTGCTTCAGCAGATTCAAAATCAAGAACAGTTCAAACCAGAAAACTGCGAACCAAGAATCACCAAAAAACTTCATAATTCACTGATTTGAAGGAATTAGTCAAATTCAAACCGTAGGATTGTGTAATTTCTCAATTAGAACCTTTCTATCGGATCAATTTCATCAAAATCCTCTTCAAAAACACCAAATCAGAACCAAATTAAGCTTGAAAACTCCATGGAAATGAAAATGTCAAAGATGATGAATTTCTTGTCAATTTGTATACAAAACCGTCTAGAATCACCAAGAATCACGAGCATAAGCTCTGATACCAGTTGTAGGTCCTCATGGCACTTCTACAGATCGTTCTCGTGAAAAGACGTGTTGTTAACTCGGAGTGCAGAATCCAACGAATCAACGACTGCATACACAAAAGTCAATATAGACAATCAAGTAAATAACATTTACGCTTGTATTCCAATTCTCAATAGAGTTTACAGACTCAATCGTTCAACTCTGTTCTAGTTCTGATCGGTTCCTACAAACTGACTCTGTAAACATCTATATATAGACATCTGACCTGCATTAGGCGAACTTATTAAGTTCGCTTAGTCTGTTAGAGGCGAACCAGTTAAGTTCGCATCATATAGACTTAAGCGAACTTGTTAAGTTCGCCTCTAGCATAACTTACATAAAACACTTAGAACATTATACATAACAAAAACATAAAGACATTAGATCTAACTATTACAAAGCTTCTGTCATTACAAACTATGTCCTAACAAGATCATTTTTTCACCTGCTCTAACCAACCTTTTCCGATCGCCGGAAATACCTCAGATCTTCAAATTTTGATGATATGAACAAATTGATCAAGACATAAGGTTAGAAACTTGTTTCTAACAAACCCTTGATGATCAAAACACTCAAACAAACAAGAAAAAATGTCAGATTTTGAAGGATTTGCTTTTAAAATAGCGCTCAAGAGCTACCTCTATATTATCACCAAAATCAGTCACTTTTCCTTGTAAAAAGGCTGTAGATTGTGTCGAAAACGCTCCTAGCACACTCACAACACTCGAAATCAAGAGCAAAGGCTCTGATACCACTTGTAGGTCCCTCGTGTGTCTCGGATCATCACATGCAAGTGTGTTCCTGGTCGGACCGGGTGAGGAATGCCCGTGACTAGGTGGAGTATCAATCAACACAAAGTAAACCGACAACAAAGACACACGATACTTTCAAACTTCGTCTATTGATAATCACAGCCGGTTACAGAGAGAATGAGTGCGTACATACATTTTATCACTAATAACTATATATACTAGACCTGTTGCCTGCGCACTTAGCAAGTGCGCAGGGTATAACTCATGCGTACTTATCAAGTACGCAGACATTGTTCTTGCGTACTTGCTAAGTACGCAGGATATACATCCTGCGCAGACACTTAACAACGAACATGATTACAACTCGATAAGCCAATACATACAGATGCTGATATACAGATACATATGGACAATACATAAATAAAAAAAATCTTCAAAGTGCTTGTCACAAGAATTGCTTCAACACGCGCCAAAGTCTAAAAATAACAGAAACATAATAATTGATCAATAGATTGACAATTATTGAATATATCAAGTTGACACCATGCATGCCCTAACGTGCACCTGCTTAACGTCCTGAGAAAACATGTCAGAAAAATGTGTCAACACTAGGTTGGTGAGTTCACAGGTTTCAATATCGTAATGAAAGAATTTACCAGATTATGTACATTCAATATGTGTATCTATAGGTAGCTACTAAACATTACCTCGTTAAGATCCATATTAAAGGTTCGAAATGTGTGAGGACATTCAGTGATAGAGTATTACGCTTAGCCTCAACAGTGATAACATATGAATTACAGTAATCTACAATAGTTTGTGTCATGTTTTCTCCACAAATTTAAAACAGTAAAAGGGGCCGTGAAACTCACCTGAGTTGCGTAGGTAGATTCACAGAAGAATGAGATTGAAACCACAAGTGTTAGCCTGAAACGGCTTACATATGCCCTAGAAATATACACATAACAATTAGGGATACAATGGGATTTCTGGCTTGACTTTCGGCGACTCCGGCTGCTTCTCCGACCAAATTGAAATGCGTAAAAGCTTCACAGAGGATCGTACAAGATGTGTGTGTAGATTGTTTGCGTAATGATGCTTCCAATTGATCGAATTTGCGAGATAATATAGATGAGTCGATGGTTATGTAGTTAAAGAAAATGATGGATCTTAATTCGATCATTACGAGTGTTAAAGTGCAGAATAATGGCGCAATGATGATCGACATTTAGAGATTATACGTTACAAACTTGTATTCGAACGGATTTGCGATTAAAGAATGTGTTTACGTTTCAACTGGGCTGGAGGCGCGACCGTGCCTGTAAGTGGCGTGATCGTGACAAGTTACTGGGCGCGACCGTGCCAAAGCATTGCGCGACCGTGCCTACTTAGGTTTCTGGTTATTTACAAAACTAGTCCTTGTAGTTTTGTATTTGGAGTTTTGACAAGACAAGTCCTTATAGTTAGTGAGATAACGGAGTTTATGTTAACGGGGTTAACTGGAATTTTTCGGGTGTCACACGCATCGTCACTATCTCCGATCAAGCGTCCAGGTAACGCTTCCATCATCAACTCTCACAGCTCCACCCCTTGGTTTTGCGCTCCGAATTCCCGAGATATAAGCATTGGCATCTCCTCAGTGCACCTTGTTGATCGTCTCGAATGACGTCAAAACTCCTCGTATCGCCACGATGTATCAACTTCTAGAAAATCGTAAAGATATAAACACTATTCTTAAGCACACCGACCACCCTTCGTATGCACAACTGAGTGTGTAATATGAGAACACACCGATACAACATAACTACAATACGTACTAACCATCCTTCGTGTGCACAACTAAGTGCGTACTATGAGGATACACCGATACAACATAACTACAGGACATATAATGTTCTACATGCGTACTAGTAACCCCGCTTTCAAGCTCACACCACGTGCACACAACTAGTTAAACCTGAGTACATTTACATGCATACAATACGACCTCGCCATTTATAAACACACAAACTCTTGAACTCTACCTTCTATTCATTATAATGGTAGTCCCTGCCACACGTCATCACATACTCATACCTTCTATTCATTCTTGAAATGACTCATCTACAAACCAGTACTTTGTGAGACCCGTATACCTTTGAGAAGAATCTGTCAAGATATATTGGGAAACATGTGGTACTGGTATGTGGATCCACTAACCGGGGAGGCTGTTATGACAGAAAAGAAGAGCTTGCGGGAGATTATAAGGGTGTTTGATGAAATTTTTTTCATCAACTTTTTAGTGAAAGACTTGGAGGTTTTGGTTGACAAGTATTGTTTGCATACAAATGAGTGGACAAAGCTGTTGTCTACCAGATACAACAAATTAGTGAAATTCTCCCACGATTACAAGTCGAAGATCAGTGGTGGGAGTCAGGCAGGAAGCTCGTGAAAGACTGAAGATTTCCAGAGATGTTGTCAAGGGGGGAGTCTGTTGTAAGGCCTCTTCCCAGGTAACCTCACTTGTTGGATTTACTCATAAACATAGTCGTAATTACTGAACTTAAATTTAAAACATTCGAATTCAATCATTACATAACATGACATAACGTGACAGCGGAAGTCTTAACAATTAAAAACATAACATTGTCTTAACACATATACTAAAGTGGGATGCCAGTCTCGTGCTGGGTAACCTTCACGCCATCGCACGACCCTTTCTTCCTTTACCTGAAATGTATACTAAAAGTCAGCTAACGCTGGTGAGTTCTAGTTTAAAGACAATCATACATAATATTTATCTTATCATGAGTATTATATATATATATATATAATATACTTAACATTTGAGCCTTTACATATTCTTTCTTTTACTATTCTCACATAACATTCATACTGAGTACATACATATGTACATACATACTTACTTGGGGAGAACATTCATTTGGCAATAAACATAAGGGTGATCAACCCATCATACTTGTCGCGAATGTCACAAAGACATCGCAGTGAGAGCTACCGTCGTCGCTCTTTTCATAAACCGTCCGTCTCTAGAAAACCGTCCGTCGATACATAAATCCGTCCGGCAACCTTTGTCCGTCCGCTCTTAACCCGTTCTACCGTCGTAGTACGGTCATTCGCCCGTCTGCCCCAGGGCATCCGTTTCCCACGTGGCTATTATGTATGCAAATGTTCTACATGTAATAAGGCATTTGCTTCGACCGTCCATGAGTACCTTATATACGTCCTAGCTTGCGAAGGAACGTTTTTGTCCCGGTTACAAAATAGTCACGTGGTCGTCCGTCTACCGAAGTAGCCGTTGTCATAGAAGTGTTCATAATGTTTACATGCATTCATAACATGCAATATATATAATATAAAACAAGATTTCATTCATTTACGTTATGTCCTTCTTTCATTCATTCTTTATAACCATACGTTTCATTCTTTGTTCATAATTCATTTTCATATATATGTATATATATATATATATTTGTATACCACGTATGATCACATTGACATTCATTGCATTTATTCATTTAGTGTATACACTTCAGCCCCAAAACATTTAAATTGATTTGCACATAACATATAAGAGGGCACATAGAACTCACCTAATAGCTAGTCTTGGTTGTCCTAAACAAAGGTCCAACAACGTCACGTACGATCTAAATTAGGTAGTTAAATACACATCAGACCCAATCCCGACTCTAACGGTTTAATTATTCTGAACATATTGACTTTACTTAACCAGCCTGCTGCCTGCGCACTTATTAAGTGCGCAGGGCCTTGCTCATGCGTACTTGACAAGTGCGCAGAGCATTCTTCTTGCGCACTTGGTAAGTACATAGGATCTTCCTCCGGCATACTTGGTAAGTACGCAAGACATCCTTCTTGCATACTTGATAAGTACACAATACCTGTTTTCTGGACAAAAATCTGAAATTCTTGCATGTTAACCCGATCATGCCAATCTTACAATTTTCTTTGATCAAAACGTGCGGTTTTCATTCTAGATGCTAGTTCTAAGCTTATTATCAGGTTTCATCCATAAAAACGTCTCCTATTTAGCTAAAACCCGAGAAACCTCAAAACGAATAAAAACTCAAATTATGGTCGAATCGTTACCTGGATTGGAATTCTGATTCGGAGGTTTTGCTCACGAGCTCAGCAGTAACGTGCTCCTTCTATCTCGTGTCGATCCGTCGACTTTATCTCTCTAGAACCGAGCTTCCCTTTCTCTCTCTAGAGTGATGAAATGAGGTTGAAATTGCGAGGTGGGCTGCCTTGCCCCTTATATACCTGGGCTTCCATCAGCCCGTTGGAGCCGAGCCCAAGCCCATCCGTTTTTCTTTTGTTTTATGACGATTAAGTCTCTATCATTTTATTATTTACTTATTTATTATTTTTGGGATGTTACAAGTCTACCCTCCTTAAAGAGGTTTCGTCCTCGAAACCTCTTATACGTTAAACAATTGAGGGTATAGTCCTCTCATCTCATCTTCTTGTTCCCATGTAGCTTCTGACCCTTTTCTGTGCTTCCATTGTACTTTGACAAAATGGATCGACTTATTACGTAGTCATTTCTCAGCTCGGTCAAGAATGGCTATCGGTTCCTCTACATAATTTAGACTACTCTAGGCTTCTTTACCTCAGCGGCGTGGTTTCCCTTTCCATTTCCTTTGAACGAGTTCTCCCATTTCCGTTTCGGAGCTTCGGGAGCTATATCCTCGTTAGCATAATCATCATAGACGATCCCCGATAGGTTGACTACCGACTTGAAGGTCGAGGGTAGGTTGGCTTTCACATGGACACGGACCCTTTGAGGTAGGCCCTTCACATAATACTTGATCATTCGTTCTTCTGTCTCCACCAGGTGGGGTACCAGTTGAGCTAGCTCATTGAACCTAGAAGTATACCGACGGTGAGTCTTGCTGCCAGCCTTGAAGTTTAGGAATTCATTTTCCACTCGATCAATTTCGTTCTGGGGACAAAACTTTTGAATTATCAGGTTCTTCAGGTCTTCCCATGTCATTCTGGCAAGAGCGTTTGGCGACTTTGTTCTTTGAATGTGTCTCCACCAACTTAGTGCCTCATTGGTGAAAGAATGAGCAACATACTTAACCGCCTGGTTCGGTCGACATTCACTGATGTTGATTACAGCGTTCATCCTCTCAATCCATTCGAACGTAGCCACTGAATCATTGTTTCCATCGAACTTGGGTAGGTCTCCGTCATTGAAAGCTTTGTAGGTACACCCACGATTGCTTGATTCCACCATCACTTCATCCCCATCACTGTTATACACCTTCTCTTCATGGTCTTCTTCATCCTCCTCTCTACTTTTCTTTAGTGCCTCGGATACTAGATCAGGCAATACTTTCTTCAGAGTGAGTACCACTTAGCGGGAAATAGCATCCCTGACCTCTGGTTCTAACTGTAAAGGCCCTTGATTGTCGTCCCTAGTTGGGGTCAGCTCTGTTTCGTGCACACTTACAGCGTGTTCTGCGAACTCACCAACCTTGTGTTGACACTTTCTTACATGTTTTTCTCAGATCGCTTAAGATAAGGCACAGTTGCACACAATAGAACATGCATGGAATTCTGCTTTTGATTTATGTTTTATTAAACTGTTTGGACTATTTTAAAATATGTTTGGTTTGGACTTTTGGACTATTCTTTTCGGCGCGTGTGTTTTGTGCATTTACTTTCTTTACGCTTCTGCATTAACTCTGATTGATATGAAATTTTTTATTTGAGTCCCATGTAGAGTCGTTCAATGTAACTAATGTCTGAGATCCTGGTTCGTAACTTCCCAAACAGTAAAACTCCGTTAGTTGAAATTTGGGGGTGTGACATAGGAACACTGCCCAAGACTTCGTACACCTAGATCACCCCCACTAAGAGACCTGTATCTGGTGCCCGACCCGTATCATTCTAACCCTTGGGTAAGGCATACCATGACACCCACTAGTGCTATGGGAATTCCAATCTATGATGTTCACCAATATGTGAGGACATCAGAGTTCGAGAGGCAAAGAATGGAGCACGAGATAAGGCACGACTTACATGAACAAAGAATGGATAGTCTAGTGAATCAATTTGGGTACCAAAAGGAGTTAATTTCCATCCACGAAAAATAAATTCTTGAGAATCGCACGGAAACAGCTAGAGCTGAAGCCAGATTGACTACCCGAATAACCATAGCGGTGCACATCTTGGTGATTATCTTCCTTCTAGTGGGAAATTACCAGAGACGTTAGCATAAGTTTCTATTTATTGTCTTTAAATTTTCAGTTTGAGAACCATTCCCCTATGTTTTGAATAATGTTTAACACTTCAGCATTTAATAAATTTTATATATTCCAACTCTAAGGTTATTATTCATTGATTTGATAAGTAAGTGTGAATTATACTCATCATATTTTCATCAAAATTTTTCAAGTATCACCATCTTCATTCAGCACGATTTGGTACACTACCGGCAATCTCCCTCATAAACAAATCATCCTATTAGATTTAAACAACCTCGTTATTTTCAAACCAAATGTTTATCAAACTTTTAGAGAGTATCAGAAATATAAATTCTTCCATAAACATTTTCACATTATAAGGGAACTTAATACAACCTATTTTATAAAAATATTATTTCAAATTGATAAATAATTATGATTCTCCTCATTAAAGTAATTATTTTAAACCTGGCTAAATTAATATACAATTACTGTTTAGCCAATAATTTCTCTTGAAAATATTCTCCTTATAATAATTGAAAATTAAAAAAAAAATTCCCATAGATTGTCTATTTATTTAGATTATTTAAATCAATACTTTCACTACTTTATATATCTACAACCAAGAACAATTTACAATTTCCTATTTTCAAACAAAGATCAGTTATTTGTAAACACATTTCCCTGAGTGTTTTCAAAACCCCCTCGTTACCCTTCACTTGTCGCTCCAAGAGACGATCCATACCGCGAAGACGTTAACCATCCGTATAAACCTCAACGAGATTTAAAGAGCTAGAACCTAACTACCACCTCTTACACGAACGCAAAACAACACGCTTCTCCACAACACCTGATCACATGCAAAACTCGTTGGTATATGTCACGTACGAAATTCAATAACTTACGTATGAACGTTCACAAGATACATAGCACGATCACATAACACACGAAATTTGTTCATTTGCAACACACACGCTACCAGATTGAACACATAATGCATGAAACTTGGTTGTTTGTAATATACATGATACATAACAATTGTTTGTTTGGTACATAATACTAGATTGACCACATTGAACATGAAACTTATTTGGTTACAAAGTACATGATACTAAATTATGCACATTATACAATATACATGATACTAAATTGTTTACATTATACAAGGAAGCTTATTTATTTACAAAATATATGATACTAAGTGGTTAACATCATACATGAAATTCATTTCTTGCCATATACATGACGCTAAATTGTTCACGTTACACATGAAACCTATTTGATTACAAGCTACATGACACTATATCATACATGAAACTTGGGTGTTACATTATTGTCACAACCCCAAATTTATTTACTTAATAAATAAATACAGGTTGCAACGATTGGTTCATTACACGATAGCGGAAGCGGTAATTTTGATTTCTAAGACTTGATTACATATACAATTACTAAACTAAGTAATACTATGATCTAAGTTCTTCTAGATCAACGATAGACTTGAGACTTGATATTCTACGTCCTTCCAGCTACTAGGAAATTGATCCAACATAGCTAGCCTATTCCAACCGCGCCATAGCTAAAGGTTACCTGAGAAACATACTTGAAAGTGTCAACACAAAGGTTGGTGAGTTCACAGAGTTAGTTATATCATTGCTTATAGTTCTTCCCGAAAACATATACATGACTTTACCGTCATAAAACTAAGTAGTTTTCCCCGAAAAATTATACATGACTTAACCGTCATATTAATGAGTAGTTTTCATTTGAAAACGTGTCCATGACTTTACCGTCATAAAATATGTAGTTTTTTCTTTGAAAACATTACCATGACTTAACCGTCATGAATACAATGTTTAAACATGATCATTTTCTGATCAAAAACTCTTTTGTTTAAAACCTGATCATTTTAACCTGATCAGAACTCTTTTGTTTAAAACCTGATCACTTTAACATGATCAGAACTCTTTTGTTTAAAACCTGATCACTTTAACCTGATCATAACTCTTTTGCTTAAAACCTGATCATTTTAACCAGATCAGAACTCATTTGTTTTAAACCTGATCAGAACTCTTTTGTTTAAAACCTGATCACTTTAACCTGATCAGAACTCTTTTGCTTTAAACCTGATCACTTTAACCTGATCAGAACTCTTTTGTTTAAAACCTGATCACTTTAACCTGATCAGAACTCTTTTGCTTAAAACCTGATCACTTTAACCTGATCAGAACTCTTTTGCTTAAAACCTGATCACTTTAACCTGATCAGAACTCTTTTGTTTAAAACCTGATCACTTTAACCTGATCAGAACTCTTTTGCTTAAAACCTAATGTAGATGCATAATATGTCCTTAATCCCTTGTAATATGTACTTCATCTATGTTTAATGTAATTATTTGATGTATTAATGAAATTACATGTTTATCCTTAATGTTTACTCATATATAACGACTGTGTATTAAACGATCTGATAAATAGCGATAACGTTTATCAAATCGTGCTAATGAAAGGCCCATTCGCACGAATGGATCATGAGAATGATCCATTCGCACGAATAGCTCATGAGAATGATTCATTCGCTAGAATAAGTCATGAGAATGATTCATTCGTACGAATGAACCATTCTGATGATTCATTCTTAAGAATGAACCATTCTGCTGATTCATTCGCACGAATGAGTCCATTCACATGGCTCATTCGTACGAATGGCCTCTGCACTATATATATAGCTTTCACTTCATGAGCACATATACAACAAGCAAATACAACACATATACACATAGAGAGACTGACCAGAGCAGAACCAACAGAACACAAACTCTTTTCACCTGTATTGTCGAATCTCTGTCCATTGAGAGTTTCCAGGTCTTGTATCCAACTTCTCTACACAAAAGGGTCGATAGAAACCTTCGTTTCGACATCTAATCCGCTCGTTTCTTAAGACCCGATCCGTGTCATAGATTGGATTGCCAATCAAATCGGATTCCGCACGATTTGGTTCGGTTAATGTGTTGAATCATTGGATCAAGGTAGATCCCGATCCAACAAAGTGGTATCAGAGCCTGATTGTGCTCTAGATTCAACATAGAAAATCTAATCTTGCTTTTTCTAGCTTCTTGAATGTTATAAAGATCACTTAATCGTTGTTTAGCCACGTTCAAATCTTGTGATTATTGCTTCTGAGTGATCTGATCGTTTCAGTTTCAAGATCTGATAAAAGGCTCAATCATTGGTGCTTTTTGGTGCAAAAAAGTCAAACAGCTCTCTGTCGTACGAATGGCTACTATGATGAACTTCATTCGCACGAATGGTTCCTACCATTCGCACGAACAGATCAAGTCTCCTGCTCGTTTGTTCAAACTTCCAATCGCACGAATAGAAATTCCAGTCGCACGAATAGAAAATTCCATTCACACGAATAGAAATTTCAATCGCACGAATAGAAAATTCCATTCGCACAAATAGAAAATTCCATTTGCACGAAAAGAAATTTCCAATCGCACGAATAGAAAATTCCATTCGCACGAATAGAAAATTCCATTTGCACGAATAGAAAATTCCATTCGCACGAATAGACCCATTCGCATAAATCTCTTCTGAAATTTTTTTAAGTGTCGAAAAACTTCGTTCTTTACCATGTCGGACTTGGCCTTTGTTGCCAGTCAGAACAGTAAAATCCAAAACTTGTTATTAATCGATAATGAAGCTGGAAATGCTAACAAGGCTCCAAAACTCATGACAAAGGACGAATATCATCACTGGAAAAACAGGTTTGAGATACACATTAATGGAGTTGATATAAACTTATGGATGATGATAGAGAATGGATATCAAAAAGTGTTGAGTGAGGATGGAACTCCTGTTTTGGCTTCCCTTTTAAGCGAACAACAAAGAAAAGATTATGACTTAGAAAAGAAGGCATATGCTATCCTATCTCAGGCCATGTCAATAGAAATATTTCATCAATTCAGGCAGTTTACATCTTCAAAATCTCTGTGGGATGCCTTAGAACAACGTCACGAAGGAAATGCTTCGTTGAAAGCTATCAATGCTAAGGCCATTAAGAAGGAATTTGATAATTTCATGTATATTGGAAATGAGTCCTTAGATGATCTATTTGAGAGATTCTATCACTTGATGAGTGAATTGCATGCCCATGAGGTCAAAACAACGAAAGAAGAAAAGGTTCAATGCATGGCAGATGCGCTACCACCAAAATGGGATTCATTCTTGATGATTCTCAAACAGAACAATACTCTTGAAACCATTGATATTAATGAATTTCTTCAGAAATTGAGAGAACAAGAGGTGATGAATAAGTGGAAGTTAAAAAGAGGCGTACAAGCTCAGGATCCTTCATTGTACTATTCCACATCAACTCAACAAAATACTCCTTTGCAGACTGCGTTTGTATCAAACATGTCAAATGTTTCAGCCAGCCAGTCTTCAACAGATCATGCTTCAGTTTCATCAAGCTCGGTTCCACAGAAGGGAAATACTGCTAGTACTCCTCCACCAAGCCCCATTAAATTGCAAACAGACAACTTCGCCAAGGTTACTATCGAAGTGGCCAAGGAACACATGGCACTGTTGTCTACCGTTGTCAATTCATATGACAGTCTTGTTGCTGGACAGGTTGGAAACAGTCATCTGACAGCAGAAGACTATGCTCAGATTGATAAGGATGAAATGGATCGAATTGATATAATGTGGGCTCTTGCAAGTGCAGTCAGAAGAGCGAGAGATTATGTAAAAAGGACAGGAAAAACTCTCGAAGGGAACAAAGACACTACTTATGGTTTTGATCTGTCTGCTGTTGTTTGTTTTAACTGTGGTGAGAAAGGACATTTTGCTAGGCAATGTGAAAAGCCTAAACAGACTGGAAACCGCAACCCTTTCAACAACCATCGAAGTCAACCGAAGCCACAAAATCAAAATATAGAAACAAACCTTGTTCCAGTTACTCTTTCACAAGATAAGGGCACTTCAAGTGAAACAAAAGCTATGGTTGTTCAAACAGATGAGACTGTTGATTGGTCTTTTAAATTTGGAGCTGATGGCAGTTCAGGGGATAGAGCTTACATGGCAAAGGCTGTAGAAGTGAATGAAGAATCAGATTCTGATGCTGAGAGAGATTGCTTCAGAAAGTTCATCAGCTGCAGACGACACATCTTCAAACAGTTCTGGCTTCACAGCTGAGAATGAAGATAAATCATCTGTTGTCTCTTCAAGTCAATCGACAGCTGATGTGGATGATAACAATTCCTCTTCTGAATCTACCTGTAGCTGTGCTTTTATGGTAAAAACATCCACAGGCATTCAGGTAAATTCTGACAGTTTTGAAAGTGAGTCTAAATCTCAACCGTGTTTAATTTGTGATGAACTTGAGAAGAAAGTTGAGACACTTAAAAGTCACAACACAGACTTAATTACTGATTTAACTGCTTGTCTTGAAGCAAACCGTGTTTTAAAAGGAAACGAACTTGCCTTCAAAAACAAAATTGATCTTTTAAATAGGCAAGTTCATGAATTAGAAATCTGTGTTATAAACAAACAAAATGCCATCACTTTTTATTTAAACACGATTGATGAAACAAAGAAAAAGCTGGCGCTTGTCGAGTGTGATTATGAAACTCTAAATCAAAAGCTGAAAAGTTATTCAAATTCTGCTTACATTCTTGATTACATGATTTCACGGCGTCCAGGAAAGAAAAATGCTGGGATGGGGTATAAAAATTGTCCTCCACCGGTGTTGAATACTATGGTAAACACACCGGATGATAACCCAATCATTGACTTTAAGGTCAAAACGCCACTTGTCGTTGATCCAACCGAAAACAAAATTTCTCAATCAAAGGTTAACGATAATGGTGCTTCGACCTCGAAGTCCCAGTGTGTTGATGGAATGGTAGAAGAGTGGGATGAAGACGACGATGAGTGCACTACTCGTGGTTTGGGACACATAAACTCGTCTGTTCCACAAAATGACAGCATTGGTATTTCAAAATCTGCTTCTAAAAAGGTTTTTAAAATTAAACAAACCAATTGCCGTCCATCTTATCCCACTACTTCTGATCAGAAGAGTCAAGTAACCAAAGCCTCAATCAAAAAGGTTAATTTTGTTAAAGCTGGAGAGTCTGTTCAATCAAACAAGTCACTCTCTTCGGCTGAACAAAAAGAAGTTAAGGCTAGTGGTTCAAAAACTCACCAAAGTGAAAATCAATACAGATCTCTGAGGTTGGTTGAGCGGAGATACTGTTTTGAGTGCGGTACAAAAGGACATGTTGTTGTCAACTGTCCTTATCTTCAGAAACCAAGTAAAAGAGTTAACCATTTTCCAGAAAATAAACAAAAGTTTTTAAAGTCAAAATCTAACTCTTTTACCCAACAACAAGTGCATCAAAAGAAAGTTAAACAAAAGATGCATGACTTGTTGGTCTCTGATTCGAGTTCCACACCTGTACAAATCGTTAAGCAATCCACTGTTTACCACAAACAGTCGTTGCACAAACAACATGTGTGGAAAGCAAAATCAGATGATGCTTCTGACGACTGTACTTCAAAGTCAAATGGTTGTTCCAAAAGTCCACAAGGACAGTGGATGGATTGTACTGTTGTAGATGAGTCTGGGAAACCCAAGACCGTAAAGGCTTGGGTTCTTAACCTAAACTAATTACTTTCCTTCTTGTGCAGGTTGTCCTTTATAATCCTATTAGCAATAATTGGATTATTGATAGTGGGGCATCCAGGCACATGACTGGGAACTTAGCTCTCCTTTTCGACGTCAGAAATATCAAAGGGGGCTATGTTTCATTTGCAGGTGATAAAGGTGGTTTTATCTCAGCTCAGGGAACACTGTCTAATGGAGCTGTCAGCTTTAAGAAGGTCAACTTTGTCAAACAGTTGGATAACAACTTACTTTCTGTTTCTCAAATCTGTGATAAGGAGTTCAAGGTTCTTTTTGATGACAAGCATTGTTATATCTTGAAAAAGGAGTTTATGATTCCAGAAGACATGGTGGTTATGTATGCTCTAAGAATGAATGATCTTTATATTCTTGACATGTCACAAGCATCATCCTCAGTGTCCACAGCATCATGTTTTGTTTCAAAAGCCACTGAGAAGGATTCTATTTTATGGCACAAAAGAATGGGACATCTCAGTCTCAGAAAAATAAATCATTTGGTGCACAAAAATCTTGTTGAAGGAGTCACTGTGAAAAGTTTTCATCTTCCTGACGTGTGTGTTTCTTGCAAGAAAGGCAAACAAACCAAGAAATCTCATAAACCCAAATCTCAACATTCCATCACTATACCACTAGAGCTCTTACACATGGACTTGTTTGGTCCTATCAACCGGAAGAGCATTGCTGGAGACTTATATTGTTTGGTTGTGACGGATGAGTATTCAAGATATTCTTGGGTGATGTTCTTAAAAGAAAAATCTGAAACTTTTGAATATGTGGAGATTCTGATTACCAAATTGGAGTCTCTGTATAAGTTAAAGGTTAGGAGGATCCGTTCGGACAATGGTATTGAATTTAAAAATCACCTTATGGAAACCTTTTGTCAAAAACTTGGTATTCACCATGAATTCAGTGCGCCATATGTTCCACAAATGAACGGTGTTGCTGAGAGGAAGAATCGGACCTTGATAGAAGCTGCAAGGACTATGCTAGCTGACTCAAACTTACCCGTGCAGTTCTGGAATGAAGCTATTGCTAATGCGTGTTACACGTTCAACCGGGTTCTAGTTGTCAAGCGTCACGATAAAACTTGCTTTGAATTGTTGCATCGACGGAAACCGAACTTACAGTATCTTGAACCGTTCGGCGCTCCATGTACCATGTTGAAAAAGGATGCCCATGGCAAGTTTAACGAGAAAGTAGAGGAAGGTTACTTCTTAGGGTACAGCACTCCCAATAAAAGAGTTTACAACAAAGTCTCTGGGAATGTAGAAGAATGGTACCATGTTGATGTTCAAAAGTATACCTCTCCTGCTGCTGGAAAAGGTCTTCCTTGGATGTTTGATTATGAAGAACTTTTTGCCTCGTTTAATCTTCCTCCAGAATGTTCAGATGAGGAGGTTGCTGTTCAAATGATGTATGATGCTCAAAACGCACCTGATGAACATGTGCAACCTACTCCCTCATCATCTGACATTCCTGAGTCCTCCAATAACACACAAGTCACACAGGATGATGACTCTTCTTCTTCTTCAGAGTATGAGGGTTCTCGACAAGAAATAGACTAGGTGATTGAAGATCCTTCCCATGATGTTGTACAACTGAGTGATGATGTTTACATTCTGTGGCAATTGAACAGAGTATCACAAACCTTGATCAAACTGTTGAGGTTCCTGCTCATCCTGTGGGTAAGATTGATAGAATTCATCCTCAACAGAATATTATTGGTGATCCCACATCTGGTGTTAAAACTAGGGGTCAGATCAATTCTGGAGTCTACTCAGAAATCATGGAATCTGGTGTGGTCAACGATTGTGCGCATTCATGTTTCGTCTCGCAAATCGAACCACGGTCTATAACAGATGCTTTAAAAGAAGAATCTTGGGTAAATGCAATGCAGGAAGAACTACTTCAATTTCAGAAGCTCGGAGTTTGGAAGTTAGTTGATTTACCAAAAGGAGCTAAGAAGATTGGTACTCGATGGGTTCTTCGTTGCAAAAGGGATGATCAAGGAATAGTCATAAGAAATAAAGCTCGTTTGGTCGTTCAGGGATTTAGGCAAATTGAAGGTATAGATTACAATGAAGTGTTTGCACCGGTTGCTCGTCTGGAAGCAATTCGAATTTTTCTTGCTTATGCATCCTACAAAAGGTTCAAAGTCTATCAAATGGATGTAAAGAGTGCTTTCCTTCATGGAGAAATCAGTGAAGTCGTATACGTCAGTCAACCTCCCGGGTTTGAAGATCCTATGCATCGTGACCGTGTCTACAAATTGGACAAGGCACTGTACGGATTGCACCAAGCTTCGCGAGCGTGGTACGAGACACTTTCCACTCATCTTCTGAACAATGGTTTTAGAAGAGGTGTCATCGACTGCACGTTGTTCATTAGAGAAAAGGATGGAGAACTTTTAATGGTACAGGTATACGTGGATGACATTATTTTCGGATCGACGAATGATGTTCTGTGCAAAGAATTTGAAAGAGTTATGCAGGACAAGTTCGAGATGAGTTCCATGGGAGAGATGAAGTTCTTTCTAGGGCTACAAGTAGATCAATCTGAGACAGGGATTTTCCTTCATCAAACAAATTATGTTGGAGACATACTGAGCCGATTCAGTATGACTGATGCCAAACCTGCTGGTACTCCATTGGCGATCAATCACGGGATTTCGCCTGATGACAAGGGGGAGTATATTGATGCTACTCTCTATCGAGCCATGATCGGATCTCTCATGTATCTCACGGCATCTCGACCAGACATCATGTTCGCCACGTGTCTCTGTGCCCGGTATCAGTCAAAACCAAAAGTCTCCCACTTAATTACTGTCAAAAGGATTTTTCGTTATCTGAAGGGTACTCCTGATCTTGGATTATGGTATTCTAATGATGATAACTTTGAGCTTACTGCATATAGTGATTCTGATTATGGTGGTTGCAAAACAGACTTCAAGTCTACATCTGCAGGGTGTCAGTTCTTTGGAAACCGTCTTGTGACATGGCAATGCAAAAAGCAGACTTCAGTGGCTACATCTACATGTGAAGCTGAATACATCGCTGCTGACAGTTGCTGTTCTCAGATTATCTGGATTCAACAGCAACTTCTGGACTACGGTTTGCAATTCTCTAACACTCCTATTTATGTAGATAATTCTGCTGCCATAGCTATCACTAAGAATCCGGTTCAGCATTCAAAAACCAAACACATCGGCATAAAATATCACTTCATTCGTGATTGTTTTGAAAAGAAACTGATTGATATGGTTCAAGTTAACACTGATTTCCAAAAGGCTGACCTCTATACAAAAGCCTTTGACAAACCAAGATTTTTAATCTTGTTAGAGGTAAACGGCATGAAAAAGAAGGATGACGTTGTTCCGGACCAAGAGTCGAGTCAATAATCATTTTTATCAATTACGTTCCTGTATATATTTTCTTTCTTCCGTTTATTAAAAATTTCAAAAACTCAAAAAGATTTTTCATTTTAAAATTTTATGGGGAGAAAATGTCAGTAAGAAAATGATCTCTCGCTGAGAAAAATGATAGTACACAGACGCTAGTTATCTGAGACTCCAAAAAGATTTTCTATTTGTGTACAGTTATTTGTGTACAGTTTGTTAAAAAAAAATATATATATATATTTCCATTTTTGTACAGTCTAAAACCCAAAAACATCTGAAAAACTCAAAAATGAGAAATCGTATCCAACCTTTGGGAAGTGATGGCACACTAACCATATGTATGAAGCACATTGCATTTAATGTCATAGTGAATAGTCACACTAAGTCGACATGTGATGCATTAATAGGCTTATCTTACTGTATCTCGACCATTGATGATCAATCTATACCATATTAGATATTGTCTTGTGAGTCACATAATGGTGAAAGGATTGACGAAAATAAACAATAGAAACTGAAGGTGTTTCTCATTCTGTGCACACCAGTTATCATCGGTTTAATGAGATATCAGAAAGTAGTTATAAAATTAAAAATTAGATTCCGAAGTCGTATACGTGCCATATTGCCTTGTAAATACCTGGCTGAAGCCGTCCATGCGATTAAGAATAAAATAAAAGTATGAATCCGAATTCGTATATGTGCCATATTACCGAGTTGCAGCCTGGTTGAAGCCATCCATGGGATAGGATGAACACAAACACCGTTAGCTGCATACGTGCCATATTGCCTTGTAAATACCTGGCTGAAGCCGTCCATGAGCTGATGGCTGTCACTGTGAATACTAAAAAAAAATAAAAATAAATAAAAAAAAAATTTGTGTAGTAAAGAAGTAACAGAGAATAACTGAGATCTCATGAACTTATGATGACTGGTTAAGTAAGTTGTGTTGATTTGAAACATTAACATGTTTTGAAAAGTAATTCAAGTCAATTCTTAACTAGTGTGGGACACACAGATAATGGACTTAATCCTTCAAGATCATCTTGTAAGTGTTGAGAAAAGGTCTGCATAAGTTTAAGATGGACAAACATATCAATGATCGCATTTTGACTAAGTGTACTTAAAGCTCAGATAATTTGCAATGTTGCTGATTGCTATGAGTTTAGTACTGATCCTATGTTCGAATCTTTCTCACAAAAAGATGTGTAAATACCATTGTATAGTTGTATCTATAAAATTCAAAATGTCTCAGATCATTAGTCACTAAGTCTGTATGATTTCTCATAAGGATCATTCTTACTAAGACATGCGTGTATATATCTTGTTGATATTATTTTCAGAATTACATATTCAAAAATCCAAAAATATTTTACTTTTCCTGAATTTTAGATTATCTGATAAGACTCGAACGACTGTCTGAAAATCTAAATTTGAAAATTGCTTGACTTCCTGATTGATCAAATCGTTCCTTTACTTCATAAACTATTCCAAAACTTCATAATTGATCCCTCACTTCAGAATTAAATGTAAATTACTTCATAATCAAATTGTTGTCAAGACCGATCTGGTCGGATACCCCATTTAACTTGAAAAGTTTAATTTGCATAAGGGGATTGTCCCATTCGTACGAATGGATTAGCAAAATGGCTCACTCGTACGAATGGATGAGGAGAATAGCTCATTCACATGAATGGACTGACCAGAATGGTCCACTCGTACGAATGAGTGGCAGAATGAATCAAGTTTAGCTCATTCACACGAATGGACTGACCAGAATGGTCCACTCGTACGAATGAAAGACAGAATGAATCAAGTCTAGCTCATTCGCACGACTGGACAGACCAGAATGGTCCATTCGTACGAATGAACCAGGCCATCCTATAAAAAGGCCATTCATTCGCATTCTCAGTCTCATTCGCTCAAAACAGAAATCGCATTCGCACATCTGTTTCATCCAATTCTGATTTTGAACAAAACTCCGTCAAATCACCGATCTAATCTTTCGATTTCATTTTACAGGTATAACCCGACAAGTATTCATCAAGTGTATACCGATTTGTGGACGTTCGACTAGATTTAGGGCTCAAAACCGAAAACAAAAACCTAAAAAACGTAAAAAGTGACTTAATAAACCGATTAAAATGCTAATACTGGTTGAAAACCATAATCGAGTGTTTTGGTGTCTTTTTCGGCAAATCTTTTTGTGTCTTGGTTGATTTTTGGACAATTTGGATCGCGACCCGTCTGTCATACGAATGGACACATTCTTCATGTCCATTCGTACGAATGAGCACTCATTCACATGAATGAACACTCATTCATACGAATGAAACTCATTCGCACGAATGAATACTCATTCATATGAATGAAACTCATTCGCACGAATGAATAGGCAGAATGATCCATTCGCACGAATGAACCAACTTTTAGGGTTCATTCGTACAAAGGGAAAATGGTCCAAAAGTTCATATTTCCAAAATCTTGCAAGTACTGATCTGATGTGCTTCATGTTTTTGTATTTGCAGACTGATCGTTATGGCGCACAGAGCTCCAGTTTTTCTTAAGGCTTCAACAAAAAGCAACATTTATGCTTACATGATCCCAACTTCAAAGAATGCAAGACCGTTCATTGGAATGATCGAGTTCTTGTCTCGATCCAGGATAGCCCATGCTATATCTTATATCTGCACTCCCTATGCTTCTCATCAACGGGAATTCTGGGCCACAGCTGAAATAGACTGTGAAGTTTCTCCAACTATGATACGGGGAAAGATTGCAGGACAGGAGGTTATCGTTTCTGCCGCTCACATTCGCCGATTGTGTCAATTCGGTGATCATCCTGAAGATCCAGTGACACTGGATAAATATCTGGTCCGTGGATGCTTCATGAGAATAAAGTACGACGGGAATGTCGCCGAAGGCGTTCTCAACAAGGCGAACCTATGTCCTCAGTATAAATATCTAGGACACGTTCTTCTTCACTGCCTCGGTTCCCGTCGTGGCGGATTTGATGATATGCGCGAAACAATTCAGAGCGCATTTGTGGCACTGGTGTTGAACATACCGTTCAACTTTTCTGAGATGGTGTTCACACATCTCAAGGAAAACATCTCGCTAAAAGGGGACAATGCGTACCTCATGTACCCCCGATTCTTACAGATGATAATCGATGACCAACTTCCTCTACTGCCACGATCCGATATTGACATGATAAGATTGGAGCATATGACTGATGTCACACTAAACCGGGTACAGACTTACAGGGGCCGACCAACAAAGCCACCACATAAACGCCTTATTGGACATCTGGCAAATCCAGATTATGTGGCCCCAGCAAACAGAAAATGGCGTCATGATAATAGTGATTCTGACAGGGAGGATATTGTTGTGCCTCCAGCTGACGACCAAAATGATGACGACCAAGATGGTCAGGGAGATGGTGGCAATGCTCCAAATGTTCCATCTACCGCTGCCACCACCCCCACTGTTGCTGCTATCGATTCTTCCCTTCCAACTAACCCAGAAGACGTTAACCTGGACACCGTCCTGTTTATTGACTCTGAGGACACTGAAGATGAATTCGAAATCAGTCAACAAGGGGCAAGATTGGTCGCAACAAAAAGAAAGAGGGGAGCAGATCAAGGAAGCTCAAGGGTTGATGATGATGACGTCAGGGATGCTGACTTTGTCCCTGATTGTCCACAAGTATCTGCTGCTCCTTCTTCCCAATCTACCCCAGTCAAGAAAGGAAGGATGAAGAGAATGGCCAAACGCCAAAAGTTTAAACTCGTCAGAAGGACGGAGAGCACATCTGCTACTACAGCAACTGCCACCAGGTCTGAGGCTCCAATGTCAACATCCATGCCTCAGACACAAACCGTGCCTCCGATTCCTCCTCCCATCTACACTACTGCTTCTACATCACAACCATCAACCATTCGAGCTGAATCTTCAATGTCACTGCCGACTGTCACTCTACATGACCAGATCATTACATTAAACAGTTTGGTACTTCGTTTACTGGCTCAGAATGAAGAGCAATCAAAGCGTATTGACCAACAGGGCTCGCAGATAAGTCAGTTGACTCTGCAAAATACTGAACAAGCCCAAGCCATCACAAGTCTTTCCACTAGGTGTAATGATCAACAAGCCATCCTTCTCACTGCTACAAACCAGAATCAACAGTTGTCTAAAACTGTTGATGCACATGCTCAGAGGATACAAAGGCTTGAGGAGGATAATAAGAGACTGTTGGAAGACTTAGAAAGCAGAAGAGACCCGACACCCAGAATTGAGGGTGCTCGTGATGATGGTGATGATGGTGATGATGATGATGATGATGATGATGATAAAGATAAGGACGATGGTGCCAATGCTGGTGCTGCATCAAGTGCTTCAAAGACAGCAGAAGCTGAGGCACGCACAAAGCAAAAATCAGACAAATCAGAAGGACCATCATCAGATACACAAAAGGGCACTGAAGTTTTGGATGTGATGCCTCTCAAGCAACAACCTTCAAAGTTGACTTATGTGCTTGACATGCAAGGGATCATCCAACATTCAGTTATTTATGACAAAGAGGAAGGGGAAATCATACATTGCTTGTCAAAAGAACAGATTGCCGAGCTATTTCAAATGAATCCCGACGAAGTCATTACTGAAGAGGCTTCTGTTCCAGCAACTGATTATCCCTCTTCTGACGAACTAGAAGACGTTGATGAGGTTGAAGTCGAAGACATCACTGATCAAGAATATCCAAAGTACACATCAATAGATGGTGATGATCTTCCCTCCTTCGTGGACTTATTCACTCAGCAGTCCGATGAGGAGGTCAATCGCATTATCGACAACAAACAGGATGAAGCCGGTCCCTCCACTATTGACATTGACGAGCTGAATGAACGTAAAAGTCAGTGGATGGAATACATGGCCGAATTAAAGAAGAACTCAAAGCCCTCTCCTCCAACCAAGTACACTAAAGTTTATCGACTCAAAGGACACAAGTCTGATGGTCGTATAATCAGTTGGGCATACTTCAACGACTTAAGCTGCTATGCTATAAAAAGAGAGAAGGGCATACAATATTTCAGGTACCCTCATGATTTCAAGACGCTGCCCGCATTTGAAGTAAATCAATTGGCGCGTCTAAAGCTTCTATACAGCGAATCTTCCGGTCTATCCGAATGGTTTGAACGTCAATTACAATACGAATACCGGAAGAAGTGGGTGAACTTCAAGCCACAAATGCCTACACGTTACATTCATAAGGAAAAGGTTCATCCAGTCACCAAGAAGCCCCTAATTGTCTTAAAGTGGAAGCCTCCAACGATCATGGAGAAGATTCCTTTAAGGAAAATGATCCAGGACTTCTCAGATCAGTTCAAATGGTGGTACTATGATGGGCGTACTGGTGAAGCTGTTATAGTGATTTGTAAAGAAGGGTCATGGGAGACCATCAGGGTCTTTGATCCCTTGTGGCTGACCAACTTGTCTAAACAAGATGTTACAACTTTATACAAGTGTCAGCCGTTTTTTGAAGTTGCAGATATAGACCAGGCGTTGCAGTATGTGAAAGTGATACGTATATGCTTTGCTTTTGACATACACGCTGGGGTCAACTGGAAAACTCGTACAAAAGAGATGTTGAAGACCAACTAATGTTAGTTAGGTCATTTTGAAGGGATCTAGGTCCAATGGGGAGTATGTAGATGCATAATATGTCCCTAATCCCTTGTAATATGTATTTCATCTATGTTTAATGTAATTATTTGATGTATTAATGAAATTACATGTTTATCCTTAATGTTTACTCATATATAACGACTGTGTATTAAACGATCTGATAAATAGCGATAACGTTTATCAATCGTGCTAATGAAAGGCCCATTCGCACGAATGGATCATGAGAATGATCCATTCGCACGAATAGCTCATGAGAATGATTCATTCGCTAGAATAAGTCATGAGAATGATTCATTCGTACGAATGAACCATTCTGATGATTCATTCTTAAGAATGAACCATTCTGCTGATTCATTCGCACGAATGAGTCCATTCACATGGCTCATTCGTACGAATGGCCTCTGCACTATATATATAGCTTTCACTTCATGAGCACATATACAACAAGAAAATACAACACATATACACATAGAGAGACTGACCAGAGCAGAACCAACAGAACACAAACTCTTTTCACCTGTATTGTCGAATCTCTGTCCGTTGAGAGTTTCCAGGTCTTGTATCCAACTTCTCTACACAAAAGGGTCGATAGAAACCTTCGTTTCGACATCTAACCCGCTCGTTTCTTAAGACCCGATCCGTGTCATAGATTGGATTGCCAATCAAATCGGATTCCGCACGATTTGGTTCGGTTAATGTGTTGAATCATTGGATCAAGGTAGATCCCGATCCAACACCTAATCACTTTAACCTGATCAGAACTTTTTTGCTTAAAACCTGATCACTTTAACCTGATCAGAACTCTTTTGTTTGAAACCTGATCACTTTAACCTGATCAGAACTCTTTTGCTTAAAACCTGATCACTTTAACCTGATCAGAACCCTTTTGCATGTATTACCAATGAATTTGAATACTAATCCGATCTATTAACCCCATTTGTAAGCTTGCAAGGAATACAAAATAGTATGTAATGTACGAGACCGTAACCAAACCCCGGCCTTTTGTGCCTCCCCCTCGCCTTTTTTGCGAGTAAGACAATATGCGGTCATTCGGCCCTTTTGACCCCTGGTTAGCGCGACTAACCATGACCGGAGGCGTCACCCCCAATAGTACTATCCATATAATCCCGGGCTAAAATAGCTAATGGTTACTAACTTATTCAGAGGACTTTAAGCGCTTTACTTTTCCCTCAATACACACATACTGTCAGATCATTAGTTCAATTCATTTACACACAAAAGTCTTTTACAAGTATGTTTCCACCCCAAATCATTTCAAAAACTTAGAAAAAGGGGAATTAGTGAAACTCACAAGGAGTTAGACCTGAATGTTCATGATGTCAAACTTGTAAGCAAATGTAATTCATGTTTTCAAACATAACAAGTAAGTATGTTTCTCCCCCCGATGTTTACAAAACATTAAAAAGTTAAAAGGGGGCCGTGAACTCACCTTGTGTTTGATGAAATCCTAGCAAACAAACTTGTGCTAGATGTCTATCCGTACCCTAATCACACAAGGGTACTAATGTGTTAAAACTACCCGTCTTATATCCGACTTAACAAATCCCGTTAAGTACGCCTTTGTTTAGTAAAAATAGTGTTTTTATTTACGACTCGTTGGTGATTATTACTCCAGTCTAGACGCTTACATATTTTCCGAGAAAATAATATGTTTCCCTATTGGTGACTTATTAAGTGTACCAAAAATAAATATTATTTTTGTAACTTAAAATATATTCACTTATGTTCCACGATGTCACGTGATTATTTATTTTTAACCGAATCTCTTCATATGTTCCATGTACATATATCCAATGTTCATATTAGGATACTAATCTTTAATTCTTAGAACATTTCCATGATTTAACCAAAACCGTACATCAACACATATATATCATAATTTTATCCATAAACCTATACTTTTAGTAACACCTTTCACGTTCATATGTTGATGATAATCGTTCGTATGTCTTCTTGAATCATAGGACACTACCTTGGGTCTTGCCAGGTAAGTCACACATGATCATATAACTTCACGAACATGTATCCTTCAACATAACACATGAATGGAATGAAGGGTTTGTGAGGAACACCATCATCCAAGTGTTTATTTTATGTGATAGTATATATATGTAGTTTATATTTGATGTGTCCTTGTCTTGTCCATGGTCCTTGTAGTTTGGTATTTTATGTATGAACATGTACGTGTATTAAATATATGTACTCAAACATGACTTGTGAAGAAATAACGCCAAAACTCATCAAGACTTTTATGTTTTATTTCGTCCTTGAAAACTCATATTTTTAGGCGTACTTCGAATAGACTTTTAGATGGTTTTAGAAGACCAAATGACTTGGGGTTTTCTTCTAAAATCAAGTTTATTGAAACCAGAGGAGATGTGAAAAAGAATTACTACATTTGGAGTTGTGTAGGTACCTCAAAACAGGAAAATGGAAAGAAGTGTTCAGATTCGACCTGCACAGAGCGGCCTTCTCGTGCCGGCTGTTTGGAGGTCGAATACACCATGGATTCGAGTGATTCCACTTGGGTTCTTCCTTCTTAACATGGAGCTTCATTCTAGAAGAAGAATGGACCGATTTGGCCAAGTAACGAAGGAGATATGGTCTTGCAAAGTTGGCCAAAAATCTGCCAGAAATTGAGTGACGGGATTGTTGGGTATTCTTTTGGTTTTTGCTCTTGGATTTGAAAGATGTAAAGTGGTTGTGTGTGTGCATGTGTCGATATATATAGGGTGAAAGGGGGATGGAGCTTGAGTGTTAAACTTGCTCTAATAATTATAATCATGACTTGGATATGATGGATTTGACCTTTGCTTGCTCATTTGGTTGATGAAGCATGGCCTTATGACATTCATAATGATGGAGTAGTTGGTTTGGTAAATGGGTGGGGTCCCTTGGGTGGTTCTCGGCCGAAGGGTAAGGGGGGTGAGTTTGGGTCTTGTTCCATCATTTAACTAAGTCTATGTATTAGTCAAGCTATTTTTAGGTAGTATATACCCGGTAGATGTTTTCGTGATCTAATACTTGGTGTAAAACCTTTAAACGATTCATTACTTATAAGTTTTTGGATGGTTTTGACTAGTTTCCATAAACTACTAGTTAACCCGTTATAGTTACCACTTTAACTATATAACACATAAAATAACATAAAGACACGTAACACTTATTTATGTGTCAACTTTTTATAAAAGTTAGTCACCAATATTTGTTTCTTTATTTTAAGGTGTGTCTCTGGACTTTACTGGAATAAAATCCTTTTTAATCACCAACGACCGTATCTTGCCGGTTATAACTGTTTACTATTCTAGTAACTCTTGAAAATTACTAAAATATGGCACGTGTTCCTTTGCTAGACTTCTGACAATATCATGTCAAAGATAATACTCCTAACAAATATAAAATATGAACGTGCCATTATGAATATGGATAATGACCTGAAATACTGGGTGTTACATTCTCCCCATGTTAAAAAGAATTTCGTCCCGAAATTCAGTTCTTGTCATCTTTACTTGGAGTGTTCGTGAACAAGGACGTGTACTTGGCTTTCATTTTATCTTCCCGCTCCCACGTATACTCGGGGCCGCGCTTTGAATTCCAACGTACCTTAACCAATTTAACCCGGCTACGCCTTGTTTGCTGATCCTCCCAATCAGTGACTTCAATCGGTTCCTCAATGAAGTGTAGCTTGTTATCTATGTGAATCTCATCAGGCGATATAATTAATGTCTCGTCTGATAAACACTTCTTGAGATTTGATACATGAAACGTATCATGTGCACTGCTTAGTTCTTGTGGCATCTTGAGCTTGTATGCTACAAGGCCAACCCTAGCCAAAATATCAAATGGTTCAACGTACCTAGGGTTAAGCTTGCCACGGTTGCCAAATCTTGCAACTCCTTCCCAAGGTGAGACCTTCAACATGACTTTGTTTCCCACTTGGAATTCTAATGGCTTTCGTCTGTTGCTAGCACAACTCTCTTTCGTCTGTCGCTAGCACAACTCTCTTTCGACTGTCTCTAGTGGCTTTCGGACGATCTTTGATTTCGAAGATCTTGTCCATGGTTTGCTAGCCAATATCAGGACCAGTCAAATGATTTTCGCCAACCTCCGCCCCACATAGCGATGGGCGACACTTACAACCATCCAAAGCCTCAACGGAGCGGCTTTAATGCTGGTATGGTAGTTTTTATTATATGAAAACTCAGCCAACGACAATGAGTATCCCTATTTCCTCTGAAATCAATTACACACGCACGGAGCACATATTTTAAAGTTTGGATGGTCCTTTTACCTTGACCGTTCATCTGAGGATGATATGCAGTGCTCGTGTAAAGGCGTGTGCCCAAGGCTTCTTGTCCAGACTGCCAGGTTCTTGACATGAATCGACTGTCCCTTTTAGAGAAAATGGAAACTGGCATACCATGCTTAGCCTTAATTTCCTTAATATTTAGCCTCGCACGCTTCTTACTTTTATCTGTCTCCTTTATTGGTAGGGAGCGGATTTCGTAAAATGACTGACGATTACCCGTATTGTATCATAGCCGCTATGTCTTTTGGGTAGCTTTGTAATGAAATCCAGGGAATCCTCCTCCCATATCCATTGAGGTTGTTGTGATTACTCAGTTGATTCCTAACATTCTGATTGTACTGTCGGGTTTCTCCCAACACAAATAGCAATTTCTCCTCTCATGTTTGGCCACATAATGGAGTTCCTCGGGGTCCTTATACGTTTCATTCGATTCTGGATGAACGGAGTACTTGGGCTTATGTACTTCATCCATAACCTCCCACATAGGCTGCCGATACCTGGTACCCAAATTATAGCTGTCGATACGTGTTCCTTTGCTAGACTTCTGACAATATCATGTCAAAGATAATACTCTTAACAAATATAAAATACGAACGTGCCATTATGAATATGGATAATGACCTGAAATATTGGGTGTTACAATTATACACGAAACTAAATTGCTTACAATTGTTGCAATTAATTGATTACATTATACACAAGGCATGGTCATACGCTTTGTTCACCAAAGTTGAAAACCATAACACATTGAAGCTACTCGGGGTTTGACGTATTCTTGTTCAAACACGAGGAAGTTGTAACACTTTAAAACAACTCGGTGTTTGACGTATTCTTGTCCAAACACGAGCAAACTATGGAACTTTAAGCTATACTACTTTATTACTCTTTAGTTGCTAAATGACCTGCCCACTTAAGGACATAGTTACTTTGTCACACCCCCAAATTCCACTAACGGAGTTTTACCGTTTTGGAAGGTGACAAACCAGGATCTCAGACATCAGTTACTTCAAACGACACTATATGGGACTTGAAATGTAATAACATAAAAGATCAAGGTTCAGAGTGTATATGCGGAAGTGTTAAACGAAAGTAAATGCGCAAAAAAACGCAACCAAGTCCAATTACAAACAAAACATAAATATTATTCAATAGATAATTATTTCAATTGAAGTCCAAGACACATGCATGACTTAACGTGATCCTGCGTGCCAACCTGAGAAAACATGTAAGCAAAATGAGTCAACACTAGGTTGGTAAGTTCACAGGTTTCAATCATTTAAAGTAAAGCATTTACGGATTATGTACATTCCATATATATATCAATAGGTTGCATGCCTATATTCATGTTTTGCTAAAGCGCTCGCAACCGAAACTGACAGCGTGTTTGTTTGTTTGCCTCTAGCCAAGTCTATCAACTCTGACTAATGTGTTAAGGTCAATATAACACCCGTTCGACCTACAATCGATTTAGAGCGACTAACGCGGGTGGGGTTTGTCAAACCTAGTAGTACCACCAAAATTACCTCGTTCATACCATATTAATGGTCCGATGTGTGTGAGGACTTTTCATGATAGTGTGTTACGCTTAGCCTCAACAGTGATATCATATGAATTACAATAACCCAAAAAGGGTTGTGACATGTTTTCTCCCGCAAATAAAAACAATAAAAACTCACCTGATTTGCATAGTAGGTAGTATCACACAAATGCAAGATTTGGAATCTCGAGCGTTAGCCTGCACGGCTTACGTATGCCCTAAAGTTATAAACACATAAATTAGGGACATATGGGATTTTATGACAACGACACGGAAGATTTGAATGTCAAAAACATTCTAAGGATCAATGAGTAGACGAACGTATCTACGGGAAATAGGGGTTTCTTAATTTAATAATTAAGGTAAATATGTTTCGTGTCGAACGTTTCTATATACGAATAATAAATATATAAATATATACATTCGTGTGTTCGTACCAAACATGGTCTAGAAGAATAATATATAATAAATATACTACCTTTAAGTTCGTAAGACCAATATAATAAACATTTGCGTGGACAAATAATAAATATATTATTTTTAATTGAATAAATAGACGTGAGTAAATAAATAATAAATTATATTTTTCAAAATTTTTGAATCGTTTCATAAAGTTTATAATCATGGCGAAAATATAAATATATATATATTATTTATAATCCAGGTCACGAGGTCGAAAATAATATAAATATATTATTTTGTTTAGAGTGGTGGTTTGAAAATAATATAAGGATATTATTTTTAAAAGTGGGAATAGTATTAAATACGGGTTATGAAGTTAAACTCGAGCCTACGGTTGATTTTCGGGGTTAAAACTCGTTTATATATCAATATAATATTATGGGGGTGGTTTTTATATTAAAAATATTCCTTAAAAATTGGTTTAAAAAGAAAAGGGCGTGGAGAGACTCGAACCCGGGTCTCTCCCACACCAGCACATAGTCTTAACCAGTCCCGCCCGCTAGGATATCGCAACAAAACCCATTTCGAATTGATTTTAACACACAAACCCAATGTGTTCTTCCCCCTTACAAACCGATCCAAACCCTAGTCCCATACTCACGAATTCGATCGAAACTAGTCAAAACATCATTGGGGTTTTGTTAATCGCTGTAAAACGATTCTGTGGGTGTAATTAATTTCAAAATCATCCAGTTTAGATGGGTAGATCATTCGATTGAAAAGCCGAACCCTAGATCACGAAACTGGGATCGAATTGTCTAAAACAGATAATAGAATTGGTTGAAATCATAGGGCTTTTGTTTATCGAAGCTTTGCGAACCTATTGTTGGTTTTAATTTGAAAAGTATCAAGTTTTTTAATCGTTTAATTGCAGGAATAGAGGCTGAAACCCTAGATCAAGAACAAAGGATCGATTTGATAAAATCTGATGTTAAAAGTTGTTTGAATCATAGGGTTTTCACTAATTAAAGCATTGCGAATCTATTGGTGTTGTTTAATTTCATTTAAAACAAGTTTAGATTGGAATTCGATTAAACAGGGACGTATATGAACCCTAGATTCGATCCAGTTTTAATTCGATGATATAAATCTTGGATTTCATAGATCTTTTACTGGGTAGGTGAAGGCGAAGCTAACCATACCCATTGATTGAATTGAGGTCAAGTCTAGACCCGATTTCGATTAAACCATAATTAGGATGAACCCTAGAATTTGTTTGCGGTTAATTCGGTGTTGTAAGCCCCGATTAGTAGAGGGCTTTCAATCAACAGATAAAGACGAGTGTGAGGGAGGTTTCAATTACCTGATTGGGTGTCGAATTGATGGTTTCCGACTAGAATACGCTCCGACTATGGAAAGCTTGATCTCCGGTTACTGTGAATCCCTCTCCGATGGAGTTGAATATTGAAACAAGTTCAGTGAGTCTCGATTTAGGTGTGCAGCCGATCAATTCGTGAACTGATATACGAATTCGATGAATTTTGATTGATAAGGGGCAAAGGTGTCGACGGTTATGGGTTTAATGCCCATAATTGGGTTTAACTAGATCAATAATGTTGTTAAAGACCTCAGTGATTGTCGTTTAAAGATATTGATCGTGTATTGCAGTTACAAGATAACAAATTTCGCGAATTCTAGCACAAGAATGAAAGTTTGACTTTCAGAAGTCAACATAAATCGAAATTGGGCAGTTTATAGTTTCAGTCCCTGAAGTTTCATGTTCTTATGTTTAGAACTTGTTAGAAATGACCCTTGTGTTTAGATTTGGTTAGTTAGGTTAGGTTTTTGTTACTTTGACCATCAAAAGTCAACAGGGAATCAACTATATATTAATAACAAGTTTGACCCCTCAAGTTTTGTGCATGTGAGTTTGAAAATAGGCAGACTTAGTCCCTGGAGTTTGAGAATAGTTAGGATTTAACTGGATTTGATAACGGAGTTAAACTGAAAAGTCCGGATTGTCACATCATCCCCTAGTTGAAAGAATTTTCGTCCCAAAAATTAAAATAAAAAAAAAATTTCCGGATGTCATATCATCCACTAGTTGAAAGAATTTTCGTCCCGAAAATTAGAATAGTACTTTAAGAGTTTGAAGTGGATTGCTTGAACAGATGTGGATACTTACGTATTACCTGTTCCTCGTGCTCCCACGTGAATTTCGGTCCGCGTTTTGAGTTCCAATGAACTCTGACAATAGGGATTTTACTGCGTTTCAGTGTTTTGATTTCCCTATCCATGATTTCTATCGGTTCTTTAACGAACCGTAGTTGTTCATCGATTTGTAGTTCCTCAAGAGGAACTACGAGTGTTTCGTTTGCTAGACATTTCTTCAAGTTCTAGACATGAAAGACATTGTGTACACCACAAAGTCCTTCAGGTAGGTCCAGCTGATACACTACTGGCCAATTCTCTTCACTATCTTGAATGGTCCAACATAACGAGGATTCAGTTTGCCTCGCTTCCCGAAGCGAATTACACCTTTCCAAGGTGAGACTTTAAGTAGAACCATGTCGCCTACTTGAAACTCTAATGGTTTACGACGCTTATCGGCGTAGCTCTTTTGACGATCACGAGTTGCCGCCATACGGTTTCGGATTTGAACGATCTTTTCAGAGGTTTCGAATACAAGTTCGGGACTTGTAAGTTGGCTATCCCCAACTCCAGTCCAACAGATAGGAGATCGGCATTTACGTCCGTACAATGCTTCGAATGGTGCCGCCTTGATAATAGTGTGATAACCATTAATGTAGGAGGGCTCCACTAGAGGTAAGTGAGACTATTATTTGTGCCTTAATGAAGGATATGATGCCCATAACAACACCACTCCTTTCTCCTTGGACGGAGAGGGTTTCTCCATTAGGAGGAGGAAGGCGAACGATTTTCTCGCGACAGATAATCTCAGCTTGGTTCTTAGATAATCAGCCTATTCCGACAATTACGTCGAAACTACCGAGTGTGACCGGCATGAGATCAAAGTCAAATTTATGACTAGCCAGTTCAAGTTTACAACCCTTAAGATCATGGGTTGCTTCTATTATTTGTCCGTTGGTTATTTCTATGGTGTATTTGTCTTCTTACAGGGTTGGGGTTTTTTTCTTAGTAGGTTGCTAAGTTTATTAGTCCTGGAATTCCTATCAGCACCAGTGTCAAATAGTACAGAAGCAAAATAGTTGTTTAGAAGGAAATTACCGGTAACCACGTTGTGGTCATAACGAGCTTTTCCGGATCCTAGAACAAAAGCTCGCCCCTTTGCACCATTCCCTGCATTACTGCCCTGGTTGTTATTATTGCTTTGGTGGTTGTTGTTGTTGTCGATGTCACCCTTCTTTAATTGTGGACAATCCTTCCGAAAGTGTCCCTTTTTTCCACATTCAAAACAACCCTGGGTAAAACCCGGTTGTTAGAAGGGCTGCTTGGCTTGTAATTCCCCTCTGCAGTCTTTGGCAGCATGCCCCACCTTGCCACACCGCTGGAAACGGTTTTTGTCACAAGAACCGAGGTGGTGGTAATTACACTTGTTACACCTGGGGTGTCTCCCAATATAACCACTCTAATGCTGACTCGAAGAGGTCGACTGGTTGAAGTTCTTCGTAGGTTCAAACCTACGATGTTGTTGTTGCTGTGGCTGATTTGGCTGAAATCCCATGTTGTTATTGCTACTGTCAAACTTCCTCTTGTTGTTGTCAGTAGACTTGGATGCTGACTTCCTAGGAGGTAGTGTCCCTTGGGTAACGGCTTGGTCTGTCATTTTGTGAGCAAGACGGATGGTTTGTTGGATAGTAGTGGGGTTGGATGAAGTAACCATGCTCTGGATTTGTGGTACTAATCCACTGATGAACATTTCTATCCGCTTGTAGGGTGGTGTGACCATGTGAGGACACATCCCCGCTAGCTCGTGCGAGCGAGTAGTGTAGAGTTCTATTTCAGAACCCTCCATTTTCAGATTCCAGAATTCTCCCTTGAGTTTCTGAATTTCATCCCTGGGACATTACTCTTCCTTCATCAGGATCTTGAAGTCTTCCAATGGTGATGCATTGGCCATGTCCAGACCTCGCATCTGGACCTGTGCATTCCACCCTCTAGAGTTCCCGATGCAAATTTGACTCAGTCGGCCACAGGGCAGTTACACATGGAGAACACAGATTCAATCTTTTTAAACCATCGGAGTAATCTGACATCTCCCTCAGCTCCACTGAACGTGTGGGGCTTGCAGTCCATAAATGTCTTGAAGGTACAGACATGCTGATTGTTCTGTGGAAGGTTCGATTGCCCTGCAATGTGTGCTGCTAAGGCTTCAACAACACTGTCATTAATTAACGCAGCCAGTTCGGCTGGTGTCAGGTTTATATTTCCACGACCACCGTTGCGACCGCCACGTCCGCGTCCGGCCATGATTCTTCATATTCACAAACACAAGAAATGAGTAAATACATCGCATATTGACATCACTCAAGTGTAAGCAAACAGAAAGAGATGTGTAAAGACATGCAGGTTTATGATTATAGTACAAGGCTAACTTAAATCATAAGGCCATAGAATAAATAAATCAACACAAACAGTTCACTAAGATTTTATTGGAATGGGAACATCCTTACCCATTTAGGTTTTTATTTAAAACATAAAGAAATGACAAAATAAGATAAGATAGAATAGAATGGAATATCAAGCTCCACTGCCGGCGGATGAGATGACTAACTCAGCATCATCCTCCTCTACTTCCTCGAGCTCATCTTCAGGTTCAAAATCGGGTACTTCAGCTTGATCTAAAGCAGCTGCAAGTTGTATCTATAACTCTCCAATTCTTTTCTGAGATTCTACCTCAACATCCTCGAGTGCATTCACTCTAACCTGCAACGCCCTTACCTCGTCCACTAATGCATTATGCAAGCGATCAGTGCCTGCCAGTTCTGCAACTAGCAGATCTATCCTGTGATCCGTTTGTTTCTCTCCTCTTAACAGACCTGTGATCGCTCCTGCTGCGTCTCTCATATTCCGGATCTCTCGATCCATAGTTGCTACAAATGCTGCAAAGGCTTGCTCCAAGTGACAAGGTAGCAATGGTAAACATGGTCCTGATGATGATGAAGCTCCAAAGTACGGTGATGGAACTCGTTCCTGTCTAACCCATTTGCTCAGTAAACCAGGGTACCAATCCCAGTCACTCCCATTCCGGATATGCATGGGCTCTCCATACACAATAGAGTTATCAATGGGCTCAAGCCTACGCCTCTTGGGCTCCGGTGATGCAATGGCAGGAATGTCATGTTCCTGAATGGTAGGTGGTGAAGATGGTGGTGTAGACATAATTCCTGAAACATAAGGAGTAAGTGTCTATGCCAAGTAACTAATGTGTGTGGCTATAGTCTAGAATGCAGTCCTAGTTCTCTATTACCAATGGCTCTGAAACCAATCTGTCACACCCCCAAATTCCACTAACGGAGTTTCACTGTTTTGGAAGGTGACAAACCAGGATCTCAGACATCAGTTACTTCAAACGACACTATATGGGACATGAATTGTAATAACATAAAAGATCAAGGTTTAGAGTGTATATGCGGAAGCGTTAAACGAAAGTAAATGCGCAAAACAACGCGCCCAAGTCCAATTACAAACAAAACATAAATATTATTCAATAGATAATTATTTCAATTGAAGTCCAAGACACATGCATGACTTAACGTAATCCTGCGTGCCAACCTGAGAAAACATGTAAGAAAACGAGTCAACACTAGGTTGGTGAGTTCACAGGTTTCAATCATTTAAAGTAAAGCGTTTACGGATTATGTACATTCAATATATATATCAATAGGTTGCATGCCTATATTCATGTTTTGCTAAAGCGCTCGTAACCGAAACTGACAGCGTGTTTGTTTGTTTGCCTCCAGCCAGGTCTATACTCTGACTAATGTGTTAAGGTCAATAGAACACTCGTTCGACCTCCAATCGAGTTAGCGCGACTAACGCGGGTGGGGTTTGTCAAACCCAGTAGTACTACCAAAATTACCTCGTTCATACCATATTAACGATCCGATGTGTGTGAGGACTTTTCATGATAGTGTGTTATGCTTAGCCTCAACAGTGATATCATATGAATTACAATAACCCAAAACGGGTTGTGACATGTTTTCTCCCCCAAATAAAAACAGTAAAATGGGCCGTGAAACTCACCTGCGTTGCGTAATAGGTAGTATCACACAAATGCAAGATTTGGAATCTCGAGCGTTAGCCTGCACAGCTTACGTATGCCCTAAAGTTATAAACACATAAATTAGGGACAAATGGGATTTTGTGACGACGACACGGAAGATTTGAATGTCATAAACATTCTAAGGATCAATGAGTAGACGAACGTATCTACGGGAAATAGGGGTTTCTTAATTTAATAATTAAGGTAAATATGTTTCGTGTCGAACGTTTCTATATACGAATAATAAATATATAAATATATACATTCGTGTGTTCGTACCAAACATGGTCTAGAAGAATATTATATAATAAATATACTACCTTTAAGTTCGTAAGACCAATATAATAAACATTTACGTGGACAAATAATAAATATATTATTTTTAATTGAATAAATAGACGTGAGTAAATAAATAAAAAATTATATTATTCATAATTTTTGAATCCTTTCATAAAGTTTATAATCATGGCGAAAATATAAAAATATATATATTATTTATAATCTAGGTCACGAGGTCGAAAATAATATAAATATATTATTTTGTTTACAAATATATTATTTTGTTTTGAAAATAATATAAGGATATTATTTTTAAAAGTGGGAATAGTATTAAATACGGGTTAGGAAGCTAAACTCGAGCCTACGGTTGATTTTCGGGGTTAAAACTCGTTTATATATCAATATAATATTATGGGGGTAGTTTTTATATTAAAAATATTCCTTAAAATCGGTTTAAAAGGAAAGGGTGTGGAGAGACTCGAACCCGGGTCTCTCCCACACCAGCACATAGTCTTAACCAGTCCCGCCCGCTAGGGTATCGCAGCAAAACCCATTTCGAATTGATTTTAACACACAAACCCAATGTGTTCTTCCTCGTTACAAACCGATCCAAACCCTAGTCCCATACTCACGAATTCGATCGAAACTAGTCAAAACATCATAGGGGTTTTGTTAATCGCTGTAAAACGATTCTGTGGGTGTAATTAATTTCAAAATCATCGAGTTTAGATGGGTAGATCATTAGATTGAAAAGCCGAACCCTAGATCAAGAATCTGGGATCGAATTGTCTAAAACAGAGAATAGAATTGGTTGAAATCATAGGGCTTTTGTTTATCGAAGCTTTGCGAACCTGCTGTTGGTTTTAATTTGAAAAGTACCAAGTTTTTTAATCGTTTAATTGCAGGAATAGAGGCCGAAACCCTAGATCAAGAACAAGGGATCGATTTGATAAAATCTGATGTTAAAAGTTGTTTGAATCATAGGGTTTTCACTGATTAAAGCATTGCGAATCTATTGGTGTTGTTTAATTTCATTTAAAACAAGTTTAGATAGGAATTAGATTAAACAGGGACGTATATGAACCCTAGATTCGATCCAGTTTTAATTCAAAGATATAAATCTTGGATTTCATAGGGCTTTTACTGGGTAGGTGAAGGCGAAGCTAACCATACCCATTGATTGAATTGAGGTCAAGTCTAGACCCGATTTCGATTAAACCATAATTGGGATGAACCCTAGAATTTGTTTGCGGTTAATTCGGTGTTGTAAGCCCCGATTAGTAGAGGGCTTTCAATCAACAGATAAAGACGAGTTTGAGGGAGGTTTCAATTACCTGATTGGGTGTCGAATTGATGGTTTCCGACTAGAATAGGCTCCGACTATGGAAAGCTTGATCTCCGGCTACTGTGAATCCCTCTCCGATGGAGTTGAATATTGAAACAAGTTCCGTGAGTCTCGATTCAGGTGTGCAGCCGATCAATTCATGAACTGATATACGAATTCGATGAATTTTGATTGATAAGGGGTAAAGGTGTCGACGGTTATGGGTTTAATGCCCATAATTGGGTTTAACTAGGTCAATAATGTTGTTAAAGACCTCAGTGATTGTCGTTTAATGATATTGATCGTGTATTGCAGTTACAAGATAACGAATTTCATGAATTCTAGCACAAGAATGAAAGTTTGACTTTCAGAAGTCAACATAAATCGAAATTGGGCAGCTTACAGTTTCAGTCCCTGAAGTTTCATGTTCTTATGTTTAGAACTTGTTAGAAATGACCCTTATGTTTAGATTTGGTTAGTTAGGTTAGGTTTTTGTTACTTTGACCATCAAAAGTCAACAAGGAATCAACGATATATTAATTACAAGTTTGACCCCTCAAGTTTTGTGCATGTGAGTTTGAAAATAGGCAGACTTAGTCCGTGGAGTTTGAGAATAGTTAGGATTTAACTGGATTTGATAACGGAGTTAAACTGAAAAGTCCGGATTGTCACATACTTATTAGCAACTCATACGTGAAATCAGTAGACATGAACTAAGTGAATTTGTGCCCCCTCTTGCCCCGCACACAACGGAAGGATCTATACGGACCATACGATGATTTGAGTAACTACGGGTGCACACGTAATTATAAAAATTAGCGTATGGAAAACATAGTGAATTTTGTCGTGTGTTGTGACATAAAACCTATCGTGATATACAAAAACGAAACTAATGTGATATGACAAGGGCATGGTGGATACGCCGATGGTACTTCCTATATATAAGTGCTTTATTATACTATCAGAAGTAAAGTTGTTCGTGTCACGTAAAGTTTTATGTTATCTTGACCTGGACCAATGTTGGTGAAATCTCTTAACCACTAACAACTCTTGAGCATATTGGAATACATCATAAGCAAACCCTAAGTATCAAGTTCCCATCAAGTCCATTCCAAGTGACGCATTTCACCTTTAGATTTCTCGAAAGATCTCTCCTTAACTCTCTTGAAACTAAAATCCACTAACATCATTCATACTTAACTTGAGCTTTAGAGCTAAATCTTGCTATACTCTTCAAACCGTCAATCAAAACTCAAACTCACTTCCTTCCTGATTCAGTAGCCTCTACTTGTTAAATTTCGGGACAAAATTCCCTTAACATGGGGAGACTGTAACATCCATGATTTTCAGACTATAATTTTTGTTTCTTCATTCTATAAACACTAAAAACCCCGGCATTTGTTTAACGCCTTATGTCACATTATTTATTATTTAGATGTACATCAATTCAAAGTTTCAAACCCTTCACTTACATATTTTTTTTTCAATCATATACAACGCATATTGATTTCACATATATACTTTACTATGTTAGATATATAAAAAATAAAACGAATTTTTAATCACGTGTTACACCTTCTAAATGTATATATGTATTCATTTTTAAATGAATATGTAAATATATATATATATATATATATATATATATATATATATATATATTGTTAAACTATTTAACTAATTGAAATTCTTATGAAAAATAAAATACAATTCTTAATAAATATATGTAATTAATCAAACAATAATTAAGATGTTATAAATTTTATAAACTCTATAAATAAAACCCGATGTTTTATATATTTAAAGAAAGTAGTCTTGAACCCCTTCTACAATTTGAACCTTTTCTAGTTTGAACCCCAAAGAAAACCGCCCCCTTTGACTTTAAAAAGTCAAAAGCTTCAAACATCTCACAATGTAACGTGTAATTTGATCAAGCATGACGGCTTTGGACTTTCCATCCATGCCTAAACGTTTATCGACCGTTTCCAGACTCATTAACCATAACAATTTGACAATCTTAGCGGTGGAATTCGAAATTCAAACAAATTGAAATAGTTTGACTAATCAAAGTCAAACCGTGTCAAACCAGCATTCAATTCATGAAATCAACGCGGTTTCAATCCCGTAAATCACGCACAACCTATACTCCTATGAATTCAGACCTGTTTCACGACCCAATTCATCCTTAAACATTCAAATTCGTGCGTGTTTTGAGCCGATAGTTGGCATCCGTTAAGACCAAATCAAATCATACGTTTCTAAATAGTTTAATCAAATTAACTCATCCCTCATCATCGCACCACCCTCCTCAAACTCTCCCAACCCTCTTCCGACCTGCATTACCCCTCTGGATCCTTGTCAAGCTCAAAGAACACCAAGACTTTGCATTCTGTCGATCTCATTCAATACGAAACCATTTCAAGTAAGGTTTAATGTTTTAGAATCGTTGTTTAATTCTGACCAATAGCCCTCTATCAATTGATAATGACAGAGGGAACCCAACTTAATTTTACTTGAACCTTTGAATCGACCTGCACATAAGAACATTAGGGTTTTTGCTCGATTTAATTTAATGTATTTTGAATTATAGAATTGGTGATATTACCAGTGAACCATCTAGTTCAGCCGGTTATGTGCGCGTGCAACTGAACTAGATGGTGTGGGTTCGAAACCCACATCCCACTTTCTTTTTGCGCTCGGTGTTGTCACTGAACCCGGCTCCATCTTAAGTGTTGATTTAATAATTAAGAACCTGAGATAAGAACACATGAAAGCCCTGGTCCGACTGATTGCGCGTGTACACTTTCACAGAAGTCACACGGGTTCGACCCGGGCGGTCTACGTTTTTTTTAAAACAGTTTTAACATTTCCAAATTATTTTATAAAAATATTTTTGTAAAACCTTATACCCTTTGTGACTGTTTTAATATTTTAATTAACAAATTTTTTTATAAGAAACAGTTATTTTACAATCAAATTGTTTTAAAAGTTAGATTTAAAGCATAAAATCCATTTTAAGCAAAAAAAATGTTATTTTAAGCCAAAGTAACAAATCATTCATTTAAGTTACAAACTATGAAAATATTTTCATCAAACATATTATCACTTTTAAAGATTTAATAAAACAACCTTATTAACTTTTTATTATTATAATAATCATCTATTTCGGATTTAAGGATTCATTTAAAAAAATAAAATTCCTAAATATGTTTTAACATAAAGAAATCACATTTACTTTTAACAAGACTTATTATTTTAATCAAATGAAAAAAAAGAGAATTTTATTTTATTTAATTACGAACCCTAAAGACAAATAATATATTCATATAATGTTTTGAACTTACAAAGTTTATATCAAACTCTTGACAACTTATATTCTTTTACATAAAAATGACACTACCTTGATACAAATTCGCACACAACAAGAGCCGATGAACATTAGACTAGTCTTGGACCTCGTGCATATTATTAATTCAAGATCATACTTTATACATTAGGTTAACCGTGATTGAGAATCACTTGTGCTTCATACTTGATCACGTTATCCACCCAACATATACAAGTGAGTATTACATAGCCCTTTTTCACACTTTTACACTTTTGGGGTGAAACATGATCTCTATACGTACAATTGTTTACATTTACACAAACTACACAAACACAAATCCTCTTTACATTCATGTGTGCAAATTTGAGCTTTATGTTTGAGTACTAGGTGTGTTAACTGTTTGTGTGCAATTTATGTGCAATTATTAACTAGTCAAGCCGACAGTTAACAATGATAGATCTATTGAGTCTGACAAACCCACCCAGATTGGGGTGATTGTTACCGACAACACAATTTGCATGCTTGTTACAAAGGTTTGATTGTACTTTGGTTACACAATAGTTGATCCCCATAAATGCCTTATTTTATCATGATGTGTAAGGATTTGTTAATTCACATCTATATACTATCTATGTACAAACCTGTGTATGCTCACCAACTTTTTAGTTGACCTTATTTTATTCATGTTTCAGGTGCAAATGGGTGATTTTGATCAAGGCTTGCTACACATAGGTTTTTGGGACTTAGTTAATTTTAACTCAAGAACAATTTGTATTTCATTTATGTACTTTAGAATTGGTTTATGTTTGTTTGAATTGAAATAAATTTAATATATTACAATGTAGTCAACCTTGAGCTCATGAACAGTCTAAATGTCTCGCCCCAACGTATTCCGCCGTCGGTTGGGGTGTGACAGATGTGTAATGTTAATAATCGTTACAACCTTAATTTATTTATTTATTAAGTAAATAAATTTTGGGGTGTGACATTTATAATTTAAAGCTGCAGTACGTAGGGGTTCGAGTTTTTGTTGAATTCGATCATTTCATTCCTTTAATTTCAAACATTTAGAACATGAAATAACATCAAAAGAAATAGAATCTACCTCAGTTGACGAACTGGATGTGTTGGAACCTAATAGTCCATAGAAATCAATTAGGTTTTAGAAGTATAACTTCAGAGTTTTCGGTCGGAAAATGTTTTCGGTCGAAAACATTTTTCGATCAAGAAGATTTTGATCGAAAACTCTCTAGTATAAATAGTTGTGTCTTTTGTATTTCAAGTAACTTTCTCATTTTTGTACTATGATTTTACAAGTTAATCAAGAGAATTTTTGTATTTCAAGTAACTTTCTCATTTTTGTACTGTGATTTTATAGTTGATCAACCCTACAATGTTATTCCTCCACCCGCTGACTATGTAGCCATTCATGAACCAAGTTTCAATCTTTCCAACATTGGCATGGCCAACCGAAAACTTGACCCTGTTGTCCAAGAAACCCCTGTGAAAGAATGCACTACTTCATCCGAGTCTGAGTCAACATGCTCAGACTCCACTGAAACTAATAAAGTTTCATCACCAACTACCTGTGAAGTTATTAAAGCCAACAATCAAAGCCCTTTCATCCCTTCAAAAACAGTACCAGTATCTCAACCAACCAAATAAATCAGAATCAGCTATCCTCCAGAAGGAAGAAAGCTAACAGTTGAAAATGGATAGTCTTCAACCTCCACCAACTCAAAGGCTCAATCCAAATCACAACAAAGGAAGGTGTTTGACATATGTCTTGCGCCAGGAGAGAGGGCTCCATATGTTCAAAATACATTGGAAGAAACCACCTTTGAGCACAACAAAGCTCACCCCTGGAACTTAAAAGACTTGTTCAAAAGAAAGGACTATGTGTACTTTCAAAGGGACAAACTGGCGAAATCATGCTTTGTGTGTGGGAAATACAATCAAACTGCCAGCACCTGCTTCTATTACCGTCAACAACAAAGAAACCTAAAGCAACACGCTTTTGAGAAAACAAACAAGAACAAAAAGGTAAGAAGCTTTGAAGCCAAAGCAACTCAGTTTAGAAACTCTCTATCCCCATCAAGAAAGCATCTGCCAAAACCTCAACAATCTTGCATCATCTGTGGTGAATCAGACCACTTTGCTGCAAATTGTAAGTTTAATCCTCTCAAACAGGTTCTTCATCAAATTCCTCTTCAACAAAAGCCTATCAGAAAGATGAAGAAGGGTAGGCATACTTCGAAGATTAAACTATCAGCAGCAAACAAAACTACTGCTGATCAAGTAAGACTCAAGCAACCAAAGGAAAAGCCTTCATCAGCAACCAAGATTGCTGCTGCCCAAGGTAAACCATCAGCAGCCACAAAAAATGTTGTTGATCAATTAAAGCCCAAGCGACCCAAAGACAAGCCTTCAGCAGCAACCAAGATTGCTGCTGCTCAAGTAAAACAATCAACAGCAACAAAATCTGCTGCTGATAAGCCAAAGTCCTAAGTTGCAACATCTGCTGCTGACAAAGCAAAGAGAGCTGGAAAACAACCAATTCAGCATTGGAAAGCCAAAATTCCTCCAAGAAGCATCATTGGTTCCGTTGAATGCACACATGCTGATACTGATAATCCGAGAACCCTTTTTTTCAAGGATGCAAGCTCTGGGATTCCTCCCACTAACTAGATATCTCTCATGTGCAGGGACAACCAGGTTACAAGAATAACACCTGGGTGGTAGACAGTGGTTGTTCCAGGCACATGACAGGCAACAGGTCCATCCTCTCCAACTTCAGACATTTCAATGGAGGATATGTTGCCTTTGGAAGTGACTCAAAAGGAGGATCTATTACTGGACAAGGAACTGTGTCAAATGAAAGAATGAGTATTGATAAGTTAAACTATATCAAATAGTTGGACTTCAATCTCATGAGTGTTTCCCAGGTCTGTGATAAAAAGCATTGGATGTTTTTCACAGATAAAGAATGTTTGGTACAGTCTCCTGGTTTATCCAAACCTCCTCCAGAAAAGATTTTATTAACTGCTCAGAGAAAAGAAAATCTTTATGTGCTTGACATGAATGAGGTCACTCCATCTGGCAGTGTATCATGTTTTCTGTCAAAAGCTTGAGTTGATGAATCAACTCTCCGGCACAGGAGATTAAGCCATGTAAACATCAAAACTATCAACAAATTGGGGAAGGATAATCTTGTCAGAGGACTTCCTGATAAAGAATTCCAGCTAGAAGATCATTGCATTGCTTGTTTGAAGGGGAAGCAACACAAGAGTTCTTACAAGCCAAGACTTCGAATACAAATGACACTCCACTACAACTGTTGCATATGGATCTCTTTGGTCCTACAAATATTATGTCAATGGGTAAGAAGTCATACTGTCTGGTGATAACTGATGATTACAAGAAAATGCTAAAATTCTCAAATCCTACATCCTTGGGGTAGAGAATCAAAGCAATCAAAAGGTAAAGATAATAAGGTGTGATCAGGGCATAGAGTTCAAGAACCACACTTTGAACTGTTTCTGTGAGAACAAGGGAAAAGAAAGACAATACAGTGCTCCAAGAACTCCGCAACAAAATGGAGTTGCTGAAAGAAGAAACAGAACTCTAATTGAGTCAGCAAGATCTATGTTGGCTGACTCAAAACTGACTCTCACATTCTGGGCATAAGCAGTAAGCACAGCCTGCTATGTGCAAAATAGAGTTCTCATAGTCAAGCCTCTCAACAAGACACCTTATAAACTATGGTTCTAAAGAGTTCCCTATATTGGATTTCTAAAACCTTTTGGATGTCTATGCACAATTCTGATCACACATGGGGTTCTTCCTAAGTTTGGTGCCAAATCTGATGAAGGATATTTTGTGGGCTATTCCTCTCAATCCATGGCCTACAGAGTATTCAACTCAAGAACAATAATTATGGAAGAATCAGCCAATGTGGAATGTAGAGAACACATTGTCTGTGAACAGGGAAAAGGCCTAAACTGGCTCTTTGACATAGACTCCTTCACCCAAATATTTGAGCCTCACATCTTCTCAAATATGGAATCTACCTCTTCACAAGCACCTGCTTCCACTTTCTCCTCTGACTACAGACGGGATTTTCCCAAATCTTTTATCAGTCTGAAAAGACCATCCATTGATCCTCCATCTGTTATGGAAGCTGTGACAATCCGGACTTTTTCAGTTAACCCCGTTAACAAAATCCAGTTAAAATTAACCTAATTAACTTAACTCAAACTTCAGGGACTAATTCTGTCAATAATCCAAACCTAAACTCCAGGGACTAGTTATGTAATATCCCTAAAGTTGACTGTTGACTTTTAGAAAGTCAAAATCCCAGTTCTGTTGGTCAAACTAACAAGTTCTAAACCCAATTCAAGCTCTAGGGACTAGTTTTGACAAACTCAAAAACTCCAATTCATATAAAACTGCTAGGACCGAACCTGCCAAGTCCTAAAACCCAATCAATTGACTCCTCAAAGTCAAAATCACATGAAAACCCGTTTTGTTGACTTTACAAGTCAAACCGGATACAATCCTCATTCAAATTCGATTCCAAACGTCGAATTCGTTCGAATTATAACTGTCGTGCACTATCACTGCCATTAACAGTCATAACCAAGTAGTTAATCGTTTTCAATTGCAAATTAAAACAGATTAATAATCATTTAAAGCATAACCGTCGACCATGATCGTAATTAACATCGAATTCGTTAAAATTTTATGATAATCTTGCAAACGAACTATCTGCACACCTCAAACGAATACTACTGTAGCTATTACACGCACTAATTCCACCGGAGAAGCAGCCCATGTCGCCGGAAATCAAACCAGTCGTGGTCGGCTGCTGATCTAGTCGATCTCAAACAATTCAACACCTGTTCTGGTAATTATCTTTACCCATAGCTTCGTTTTTATATCTAGATTGAAAACCCTATACCAATTTGGGTTTATAACATCAAACCGATTGAAATCCAGATTCTAGGGTTTATGTAAAACCAGTTTAATCGAACTCTGTCTCAGACTATGTTTAAATCTAATTAATCCACACCATTAGAATCGCAATCCCCTACTCGACGAAAGCCCTATGCTTAATTAGTTTGTTAACATTGAATTGATCTTGATCCAATAACTAGGGTTTGTTCATAAACAATTTAGGGTTTTTGACCATAGACACGAATTCAATCAAATTAAATGGTATGGTTAGTTTCGCAATCCCTCGATTCATAAAAGCCCTATGCCAATTCAGTCCCGTATCATCGAATTTTTATAAATCCAGAACCTAGGGTTCATGAACTTCCTGGGCGATCGAATGCTAACCTAAACACGTTTTTAATCCAATTAAATTATATTATCAGTTTCGCAACCTTTTGTTTAGTAATAGCCCTATGAATCTAAGACATTTCAATATCAGGATCGATCAAATCGATTCAATATCAGAAGGGTTTTTGGACTTTGAACCTGAGATTAATCGATCTTAAACTCATTAGTTTTTCAATCAAACACACACACAGACGCGTATGGACCCGATTAACAAAACCCCTAAACCAATTTGATCGATCAATATCAGATTTGAGAGAATTAACACTGGGTTCTATCGGATTGTAATAAGGGGGAAGAACGCACTGGAGTGGTATGTTAAAACGATTTAATCCACGTACCTTCATTTCACCATCCTAGAGAGAGAAAGGAGAGCTCGAGTCTAGAGAGAGAAAGTCGACTGATCGACACGAGATTGAAGGAGCACGTTACAGCTGAGCTCGTGAGCAAAACCTCCGAATCAGAGTTCCAATCCAGATAACGATTCAACCATAATCTGAGTTTTTGTTCGTTTTTGGGTTTCTCGGGTTTTAGCAAAATAGGAGACGATAGTAAGATTGGCATGATCGGGTTAGCATGGAAGAATTTTGGATTTTTGGTCCTGGAACAAGGTATTGCGTACTTACCAAGTGCGCAAGAAGGACTTCCTGCGTACTTACCAAGTACGCATGAGGAAGATCCTGCGTACTTACCAAGTGCGCATGAGAATGGTCCTGCGCACTTAGTAAGTGCGCAGGCAGCAGACAGCAGGCAGCAGGCCGGTTAGGTAAAGTCAGTAAGTTTAGAAATGATTTAACCATTAGAGTCGGGGTTGAGTCTAATGTGTATTTAACTACCTAATCCAGATCGGAAGTGACCCTGTTGGACCTTTGTTTAGGACAACCTAGAGAAGCTTATCAGGTGAGTTCTATGTGCCCCCTTCTATGTTATGTGCAAATCATTTTAAATGTTTTGGGGCTGAAGTGTATACACTAAATGAATAAATGCTATAAATGTCAATGTGATCATACATATATATATAAATACTTATATATGAAAATGAATTATGAACAAAAAATGAAACGTATGATTATAAGGAATGAATAAAAGGACATAACGTAAATGAATGAAATCTTGCTTTATATGTATATATATTGCATGTTATGAATGTATGTAAACGTTATGAACCCTTCTATGACAACGGCTACTTCGGTAGACGGACGACCACGTGACTATTTTTCAACCGGGACAAAAACGTTCCTTCGCAAGCTAGGACGTATATTAAGGCACTAATGGACGGTCGAAGCAATTGCCTTAACTAAAGTAGAACGGTTGCATACATAATGGTCGCGTGGGAAACGAATGCCCTAGGGCAAACGGACAAAAGGATGGACTATGACGGTAGGACGGTAAAGAGCGGACGGATTTAAGTTTCGACGGACGGTTTTCTAAAGCCGGACGGTTAATGAAAAGGGCTACGACAGTAGTTCTCACTGCGATGTCTTTGAAACATTCACGAAAAGTATGATGGGTTGATCCCCCTTAAGATTATGGCCAATAACTGTTCTCCCCCCAAAAGTAAGAATGTATGTACGTATGTATATACATGAAAATGAATGTTATGTGAGAACAGTAAAGTAAAGAATATGTAAAAGTACGAATATTACGTATGTTATGTACACATATATATAAAATATTCATGATAAGATAAGTATTATGTATGATTGTCCTTAAACTAGAACTCACCAGCATTAGTTGACTTTTAGTATACATTTCAGGTAACAAAGGAAAGGGTCGTGCGAAGGCGTGAAGGCTGCACGGCATGAGACTGACATCCCACCTTATGCTTTGTTTAGACAATGGTTAATGTTTTGAATGTTAAGACTTCCGCTGTAATGTAGTCAAATGTTGAATGTTTCCGCTGTGTCTGAATGTTTTTAATTAAAAGTTCAGTGAATTAATGACTATGTTTATGAGTAAATCCAACAAGTGAGGTTACCCGGGAAAGGGGCCTTACAAGTTGGTTTCAGAGCAATAGTTTGAGAGATTCAGACATCCCTAAATGTCTGGACTTAAGCTGATTATGGGACCAACGCACGGATGTCAGTCTGGGTAGCCAACGCCAACGCCAGCACAGTAAGTAAGTACTAAGGTTAATACACTTGGATAAGAATAGATACTCAAACCTAGAACCAATAGATGTCAATGTCACGACCAATTTGAAGAGTTTGGAACCCGAAAAGCAATGTAAATTTCTAATCACAAACCGGTTACTGTAATTAAAAATTTTCCTTGTTCGTACTGTTCTAAGACTATGATCTGAGAGAATGACATTGATGTATTCCCTTTTATGACCATCAGGAAACTAGGAACTATGGCTGGCGGAGGAAGAACTGGACGCCGAGGCGGTTGCACTGGCCGAGTGGGTAGACCTCCATTGAATCGAAGAAGTGAAGAGGAAGAGAGTGTGCACGCAGAACACACTGAGAGTGTGCACGAAACTAATGTGACCCGAACTGGGGACGTCAATCAAGGGCCTATACAGTTGGAACCCGAGGTTAGGGATGCTGTTGCCCGCGAGGTTGTACTTACTCTGAAGAACATATTTCCTGACCTACTATCTTAGGCACTAAAGAAAATCAAAGAAGAGGATGAAGGGAATAATGAAGAGAAAATTTATGACAGTGACGGGGATGAAGTAAGAGTGGCATCAAGCAATCGTGGGTGTACTTACAAAGGTTTCAAGGATGGAGACCCACCCAAGTTTGATGGTAACAAGGATTTAGTGGCTACGTTCGAATGGATTGAAAGGATGAATGCCGTAATCAACATCAGCGAGTGTCGCCCAGACCAGGCTGTTAAGTATGTTGCTCATTCTTTCACCAATGAGGCACTAAGTTGGTGGAGGAACATTCAGAGGACAAAGTCACCAAACGCTCTTGCCAGAATGACATGGGAAGACCTGAAGAAGCTAATAATCCAAAAGTTCTGCCCCCAAAATGAAATTGATCGAGTTGAAAACGAATTCCTGAACTTCAAGGCTGGCAGCAAGACGCACCGCCAGTATACTTCTAGGTTCAATGAGCTAGCTCAACTGGTACCCACCTGGTGGAGACAGAAGAACGAATGATTAAGTACTATGTTAAGGGGCTGCCACAGCGGGTCCGTGTTCATGTAAAAGCTAACCTACCCTCGACCTTCGAGTCGGTAGTGAATCTGAGCGGAATTGTCTACGACGACTACGCCAATGAGGACCCGGCACCCGAGACACAAAAGAGGAAATGGGAGAACCCGCCTAGGAGCATTGGGAAAGGGAATGTAAACACTGAAGTTAAGAAGCCAAGAACAGAAGATAATGAAACCTGCAAGAAGTGTGGGAAGCGACATCTTGGCGAGTGCCGAATCGGCACCACCGTCTGCTACAAGGGCGAAAGGCCGGGGCACTTCTCAAGAGAATGATTAAAGGATGTCAAGTGCCAAAGCTGTGGAAGATATGGGCACATGACCAGGGACTGCAGAAAAACCGGACAGTCTAGTTCGGGAAAAGAAAAAGAACAGGAACAGCCAAAGGCTAGGAGTCGAGCCTATGCACTGACTGAGGAAGAAGCAAGAGGAAACCCTGATGTTGTGTCAGGTACGTTTCTAGTAAATGATGAAAATGCTGCTATTTTATTTTACTCTGGTGCTAGTAAAGGTTTTATATCCAATGCATTTAGTTGTAAACTAGGTTGCACTATCAACACCATAGTGAAGGCCTTTAGCGTACAAACTGTCGTTGGTAAAAATTCGGCAGTATTTCAAGTAACAGAGGATTGCATCATAGAAATAGAGGGTCATAAGTTCCCTTCTAGATTGTTCCTTCTTACCTTAGGAGGATTCGATATAGTATTGGGTATGGATTGGCTAGCTGCCAATGAAGCTCAAATCATATGTAAACGTAAGAGGATACACCTCAAAGCTCCAAGCGGCAGTTCAATTACGGTTTATGGGGATTGGAATTGCACGATGCCGAACATCATCTCGATGATCAAGGCCGAAAGTTACAAGAGGCGCGGTTGCGAAGCTTATTTGGCATATGTTATTGATGATAGAATGAAAATGAATGAACTCAAGAATGTACCCGTGGTGTGCAACTTTCTGGAAGTATTACCTGAGGATCTACCTGGGTTACCACCCGATCGGGAAGTAGAATTTCAGATTGACTTATTGCCCGGAGCTGAGCCTGTTGCCAAAGCCCCCTACCAATTGGCTCTATCAGAAATGAAAGAATTGATGTCTCAACTAGAGGAACTAACAGAAAAAAGGATTTATTAGATCGAGCATAGAAGGACGGCAGCATGCGCATGTGCATTGACTACCGCGAGTTGAACAAGAGGACAGTAAAGAACAAATACCCACTGCTTAGAATAGACGACCTTTTTGATCAACTTCAAGGTGCGAGTTGGTTCTCAAAGATCGATCTTAGGTCGGGATATTATCAGTTGAAAGTAAGACAAGAGGACGTACCAAAGACCGCATTTCGCACGCGTTATGGGCATTATGAGTTTCTCGTGATGTCCTTCGGATTGACCAACGCACCAGCAACATTCATGGATTTGATGAATAGAGTATGTCGACCAATGTTGGATCGATCAGTGATAGTTTTTATAGACGACATATTGGTATATTCGAAAAGCGAGGGTGATCACCACTGTCACCTAAGAGAAGTTCTGGAGGTGCTAAAGCAAGAAAGGTTGTACGCAAAATTCTCCAAATGCGCGTTCTGGCTTAGGGATGTCCAATTCCTAGGTCATATAATAAACACAAACGGAATCATGGTGGATCGTGCAAAGATCGAGACTGTAAAGGAATGGAACGTCCCAAAGACACCAACAGAGATACGAAGTTTTCTGGGATTGGCAGGCTACTATCGAAGATTCATTCAAGATTTTTCAAGAATAGCCTTGCCACTAACTAAGTTGACACGGAAGGAAGTGAAGTATGAATGGGGTCAAACCCAAAACAACGTGTTTAAAGAACTTAAGGCACGATTAACCCAAGCTCCAGTCTTGACTCTACCTGAGGGAAATGAGGACTTGGTAGTCTACACTGACACTTCGGGGCAGGGTTTAGGTTGCGTACTTATGCAACGAGGAAAGGTAATTGCTTACGCCTCGCGACAACTAAAGATTCACAAGGTTAACTACCCAACACATGATCTAGAGTTAGCAGCAGTAGTTTTCGCGTTGAAAATATGGAGGCACTATCTGTATGGAGTCAAATGCACCATTTACTCCGATCACAAAAGCTTGAAGTACTTTTTCGAGCAAAAGGAATTAAACATGAGACAACGAAGGTGGTTAGAGCTACTGAAGGACTATGACTGTGAGATATTGTACCATCCAGGCAAGGCAAACGTGGTGGCTGACGCTTTAAGCAGAAAGGAAGAATCGAAACCTATACGGATCAAAGCGTGTCAGCTGGTTATAACACCAGATTTGATGAGTGAAATATTAAAGGCACAAGATGAAGCGCTATCAGAAAGAAATATAAAACGGGAAAGAATAGTAGGTCAACAGGGGAATTTAGATGCAAATGCATATGGTGTACGAACTAGGTTTGGCCGGATGTGGATACCTAAGATTGGCGAGCTTAGAGCCAAAATACTCGATGAGGCCCATAAGTCTCGTTATTCTATCCACCCCGGGACAAACAAAATGTATCAAGACTTGAAGATAGAGTACTGGTGGCCGAGCATGAAGAATGATGTGACTGAGTACGTGAACAAGTGCTTGACATGTTCACTAGTTAAGGCCGAGCACCAGAAACCATGCGGTAAAATGCAACCTTTACCAATACCGGAATGGAAGTGGGAGGAGATCACGATGGACTTCATTACCAAGCTACCACGAACAGCTAAAGGCAATGATACCATTTGGGTGATCGTCGACCGCTTGACGAAAAGTGCTCACTTCTTACCAATACGTGAGACTTCTTTGTCAGAAAGACTAGCAGAAATATTTATCAAGGAAATTGTGAGCAGACATGGTATGCCGCTGTCGATTGTGTCCGACAAGGATACTAGATTCACGTCAAGGTTTTGGAAGAAATTCAATGAAGCAATGGGCACTATACTGAACATCAGCACCGCTTACCACCCCCAAACCGATGGACAATCGGAAAGGACCATTCAGACCTTGGAGGACATGCTCCGGGCCTGTATCATTGACTTCGGTGGGAGCTAGAACAGCCATATACCATTGGCAGAATTTTCATATAACAACAGCTATCACTCGACTATTGGCATGCCGCCATTCGAAATGTTGTATGGGAGGAAATGTTGGACCCCGGTTTGTTGGGGGGAAGTTGGACAAAAGGACTTTGCAAGCCTCGAAGTGGTCAAAGCTACTTCTGAGAAATTTCATCAAATCAAAGCTCGAATGAAAGCCGTGAAGGACAGACAGAAATCGTACGCGGATAAGAGAAGGAGGGAACTGGAGTTTCAAGTAGGGGACATGGTACTGTTGAAGGTGTCGCCATGGAAAGGAATCATCCGATTCAGAAAACGTGGCAAACTAAGTCCAAGGTTTGTCGGACCTTTTAAGATCTTAGCAAGAGTGGGTCAAGTTGCTTACAGACTCGACCTACCTGATGCGATAGCGAATTACACCCTACGTTCCACGTGTCGAACTTACGCAAGTGTCTAGCTGACGACACGGCTCACATACCTTATGATGAGATCGAGGTGGATAACAGTCTGAATTATGTCGAGGAACCAATAGCCATCCTCGACAGAGCTGAAAAACGACTACGCAATAAGTCAATTCCTCTAGTCAAAATACAATGGAAGCACAGAAAAGGGTCAGAAGCTACGTGGGTAAAAGAAGACGAGATGAGGGGACTATACCCTCAATTATTTAACGTATAAGCAGTTTCGAGGACGAAACCTCTTTAAGGAGGGTAGACTTGTAACATCCCAAAAATAGTAAATAAGTAATTAATAATACGATAGAGATTTAAACGTCATAAAACGAAATAAGAGCGGATGGGCTCGGGCTCGGCTCCAACGGGCCGATGGAAGCCCAGGTATATAATGGGCAAGGCAGCCCACTTTCTCCACTTCACCTTTATTTCACCATCCTAGAGAGAGAAATGAGAGCTCGGGTCTAGAGAGAGAAAGTCGACGGATCGACACGAGATTGAAGGAGCACGTTACAGCTGAGCTCGTGAGCAAAACCTCCGAATCAGAGTTCCAATCCAGGTAACGATTCAACCATAATCTGAGTTTTTGTTCGTTTTTGGGTTTCTTGGGTTTTAGCTAAATAGGAGACGTTTTTATGGATGAAACCTGATAATAAGCCTAGAACTAGCATCTAGAATGAAAACCGCACGTTTTGATCAAAGAAAATTTTAAGATTGGCATGATCGGGTTAGCATTCAAGAATTTCTGATTTTTGGTCCAGGAACTAGGTATTGCATACTTACCAAGTGCGCAAGAAGGACTTCCTGCGTACTTACCAAGTAGGCAGGAGGAAGATCCTACGTACTTACCAAGTGCGCAAGAAGTATTCTCTGCGCACTTGTCAAGTGCGCATGAGCATGGTCCTGCGCACTTAGCAAGTGCGCAGGCAGTTGACAGCAGGCAGCAGGCCGGTTAAGTAAAGTCAGTAAGTTTAGAAATGATTTAACCATTAGAGTCGGGGTTGAGTCTAATGTGTATTTAACTACCTAATCCAGATCGGAAGTGACCCTGTTGGACCATTGTTTAGGACAACCTAGAGAAGCTTATCAGGTGACTTCTATGTGCCCCCTTCTATGTTATTTGCAAATCATTTTAAATGTTTTGGGGCTGAAGTGTATACACTAAATGAATAAATGCTATAAATGTCAATGTGATCATACATATATATATAAATACTTATATATGAAAATGAATTATGAACAAAGAAGAAACGTATGATTATAAGGAATGAATAAAAGAAGGACATAACGTAAATGAATGAAATCTTGCTTTATATGTATATATATTGCATGTTATGAATGTATGTATACGTTATGAACCCTTCTATGACAACGGCTACTTCGGTAGATGGACGACCACGTGACTATTTTTCAACCGGGACAAAAACGTTCCTTCGCAAGCTAGGACGTATATTAAGGCACTAATGGACGGTCGAAGCAATTTCATTAACTAAAGTAGAACGGTTGCATACATAATGGTCGCGTGGGAAACGGATGCCCTAGGGAAAACGGACAAATGGACGGACTACGACGGTAGGACGGTAAAGAGCGGACGGACAAAGGTTTCCGGACGGATTTAAGTTTCGACGGACGGTTTTCTAGAGCCGGACGGTTAATGAAAAGGGCTACGATGGTAGTTCTCACTGCGATGTCTTTGTGACATTCGCGACAAGTATGATGGGTTGATCTCCCTTAAGATTATGGCCAATAACTGTTCTCCCCCCAAAAGTAAGAATGTATGTACGTATGTATATACATGAAAATGAATGTTATGTGAGAACAGCAAAGTAAAGAATATGTAAAAGTACGAATATTATGTATGTTATGTACACATATATATAAAATATTCATGATAAGATAAGTATTATGTATGATTGTCCTTAAACTAGAACTCACCAGCATTTGCTGACTTTTAGTATACATTTCAGGTAACAAAGGAAAGGGTCGGGCGAAGGCGTGAAGGCTGCCCGGCATGAGACTGACATCCCACCTTATGTTTTGTTTAGACAATGGTTAATGTTTTGAATGTTAAGACTTCGGCTATAATGCACTCAAATGTTGAATGTTTTCGCTGTGTCTGAATGTTTTTAATTAAAAGTTCAATGAATTAATGACTATGTTTATGAGTAAATCCAACAAGTGAGGTTACCCGGGAAAGGGGCCTTACATTTTATCCCTAATTTATGTGTTTATAATTTTAGGGCATCCGTAAGTCGTTTCAGACTTACACACGTGGTTCCAACTTGTCCTTTGTGTGATACTACCTATAGCGCAACGCAGGTGAGTTTTCACGGCCCCTTTTTACTGTTTTAACTTGGGGGAGAAAACATGATTAAACAATTTTGGATTTTGTAATTCGTATGATATCAATGTTAAATGCTAAGCGTAACACGCTATCACAGAAAGTCCTCAACTAATGTTGGACCGTTAATATGGATCTTAGCGAGGTAATATTTAGTAGTACTACTGGATTTGATAAATCTCACCCGCGTTAGTCACGCTAACTCGATTAGATATCGAACGGGTGAAATGTTAGCTTATTCACACCGCCTGTGTTGATAGACCTGGCAGGAGGAATAAACAAACAATCAGCTTCGGTTGTGAGCGCTTGTGCTGAACTTGAACATAGGTTAGCTACCTATAGATACATACTGAATGTACATAAATCCTGTAAACGTTTATTTACATATATTGAAACCTGTGGACTCACCAACCTCGTGTTGACATATTTTCTTACATGTTTTCTCAGGTCGCTAAGATAAGACACAGGTGCACGTTAGGGCATGCATGGGATTCAACTACTTTGTTTATGACTTATTTCTATTTGGGCTATTGTACATGTTTTGGTTGGACATTTTGGACGTTTTGGACTTTTTAGACTTTTGGACTTTGGTTTTGGGCGCGTGTATTTTGCACATTTACTTTCTTTACGCTTCCGCATTGATACTCTGATTTGAATGATATTTTCATTTTGAGTCCCATGTAGAGTCGTTCAAAGTAACTAATGTCTGAGATCCTGGTTCGTCACTTCCCAAACGGTAAAACTCTGTTAGTTGAAATTGGGGGTGTGACAGATTAGTATCAGAGCCATTGGTTATACTAGGATTGCATACTAGACTACAGCCTCACACATTAGTTACATGTCATTTGGATGTTTGGCACTTATATGTATTGTTACAGGAACATGTCGTCAACCCCACCTTCATCACCTAAGGCACCAAGACATAAGGCACCTATCCTATCATCCCCGGAGCCCAAAAGGCGCTGGACTACTTCCAGTGACTATTCAGTTGACCAGGGGGAAACGAGCAGTGCGCAAGCAATGAATCCTGCTCGCAATTGGAACGCATACCACAAATGATCCAAAGATGGATCGAAATGGGAAATGTCCCATCACCTTACTTCGGTTCTACTTCCTCATCATCTACCTTGCCTAGCTTGCCGTGTACTATGGAACAAGCTTTTACAGCCTTTGTGTTTTATATGTCTAGAGAGTTAAGCAATGTGAAAGATGCTACCGATGAGATACCGGATATTCTGAAGAGGGAGCCTCAAATAGAGGAGAATAAAGTAGGGATAGAACTTTTGACTGCTGAACTAGCAGTAACTGACCAGGTCCATAACCTTTTGGTGGATCGTGTGACATACTTGGAGACGAGGGTGGACACCTTGGACAATGACATGGAAGGTGTTTTGGAGAGGGTGGCTACTCTGGAAGCTTAGCTACATATAGCAAACCACACTGCTGATGGTCTTCAAGAGAGGGTGACTCACTTGGAAGCCCAACTGCAAGCCGCTCTATTTCCTGAGGAGATTCCACTTTCCGATGGCGAGGAGGAGCCCTTTGAGGAGGAACCTTTTGAGGAAGAGCCCTTCGAGGAGGAGCCCTTGGAGGAGGAACCAGTGGAGATAGACGATGCACAATCGTATGTTTCTTCCGATGACGAAGATGCTTGATGATCTCCCTTTTCATGCCTGTTTTGCTTATGTTATTTCTCTTTTCAAACCTAGATGGGTAAGGTTGTTCCCATCCAATAAAAGCATGAGAAGTTTAATGTTTGAATTATTTATTTTGTAGCCTTACAATTTATTTAATTTTCAAAATATTAGATGTTGTATCTTCTTACTCATACCTGAATAATGTTCAATATGAGATATATTTCTCATTGTTTGTATTTGTGATTGTGAAGAATCATGTCGGGAAGAGGATGCGGAGGTCGTGCTGGTGGTCGAGGTACCATCAACATGACAACAGCTGAGCTAGCGGCACTAATCAACGATAGTGTGGCGGAAGCTCTAGCAGCACAGAACGCTGCAGGTAATGCTTTAGCTATTGACTAATAATGTCAATCCATCTTCTAAAAACATTTTCTTAAACCCTATAATTCCAATCCTATATTGTTTCGATATCCAGGCCAGCAAAATCAACAACCAGCCTGCACTTTCAAGGCATTCATGGATTGCAAGCCACATGCCTTTAGTGGAGCTGAAGGAGCCGTTGGACTACTTCGATGGTTTGAGAAGGTTGAATCGGTGATTGCCATGTGCAACTGTCCCGTGGCTAATCAGGTAAAGTTTGCCGTCGGAACTTTGGAGGGCCCGACACTCACATGGTGGAACGCCCATGTCCAAATGTTGGGTCTGGCCATGGCGAATGGACTCCCGTGGGAGGAATTTAAATCAATGATGAAGGAGGAATACTGTCCTCGCAATGAAATCCAGAAGTTAGAGGGAGAGTTTTGGAACCTAAAGATGGAGGGTTCTGAAATTGAACTCTACACCACACGTTCCCATGAACTTGCTACTATGTGCCCGGATATGGTAACTCCTGATTACAAGAGAATTGAGCTTTACATTGGGGGTCTAGTGCCTCAAATACAAAGCATGGTTACTTCATCCAATCCTGCCACTATCCAACAAACTATCCGACTTGCCCATAAGTTAACCGACCAGGCGGTGACTCAAGGGACTCTACCTCCGAGAGGTTCGGTTTCTAAACCCACCGACAATCACAAACGCAAGTTTGATCACCATTCCAACACCCACAACCACTCGAACTCTCACTCCAAAGGACCCCAACCCAACCAACCCCAGTTTAATCAACCGCAGCAGCAGCAATAGCGTAGGTTTGAGCCTACTAAGAACTTCAACCAGTCGACCTCTTCAGTTCAAAACCTGGGTGGTTACGCGGGGAAGTCTCCGAAGTGTAACAAGTGCAACTTCCACCACTTCGGGTTTTGCAACCATTGCCAGAGGTGCGGCAAAATAGGTCATGCTGCTAAGGATTGCAGGGGTGAGTTACAAGCTAAACAACATTTTCAACAACATGGATCCACAAGGGGTTGTTTTGAGTGCGGAAAGGAAGGGCATATTCGGAAGAATTGTCCTCAATTGAAGAAGGGGGTAATGGGAACCACAGCCCTAACCAGAATAACAATGGCAATGGTGGTAACAATGGCAATGGTGGAGGAAATGAAGCGAAGGGACGAGCCTTCGTACTAGGATCTGGAGAAGCCCGTTACGATCATAATGTGGTCACCGGTAAGTTTCTCTTAAATAATTACTTTGCTTCTGTCCTTTTTGACACTCGTACTGATAGAAGTTTTATATCTAAGAAACTTAGTGATATGATAAAAGGAACTCAAACTCTGTTAGAAGCTAAGTTTATAATAGAGATAGCTAATGGCCAAATAATTGAAGCAACTCACATTCTTAAGGGATGTAAACTTGAGCTAGCTAGACATATATTTGATATCGATCTTATGCCAGTCACACTTGGTAGTTTTGATGTAATTGTCGGCATGGATTAGTTATCTAAAAACCAAGCTAAAAATATCTGTCATGAGAAGATTGTTCGTATCCCTCTCCCGAGTGGAGAAACCCTTTCCATTCAAGGCGAAAGAGTTGGTGCAGTCATGGGCATCATATCTTTTATGAAAGCACAAAAATGCCTTCGAAAGGGGCATACGGCTATTTTGGCTCTTGTTGCTGAGCAGCCATCAGAAGAGAAGAAGATTGAAGATATTCCCATCGTGCGTGAATTTTTGGAAGTATTTCCCGAGGATCTGCCCGGTCTGCCACCGCACCGTCAAGTTAAATTTCAAATTGATCTAGCACCCGGAGCAGCACCGATTGCTCGGGCACCTTACAGACTGGCACCCAGTGATTTACAAGAATTGTCCACTCAATTGTAAGATTTGTTGGATAAAGGTTTCATCCGACCTAGTTCATCTCCGTGGGGAGCTCCGGTACTATTTGTCAGAACGAAGGACGGGACTTTCCGTATGTGTATTGACTACCGGGAGCTGAAAACCAGGGTGATGGGGATGCAGAGGCTAGGCCTAAGGCCCCATCTAACTCCAAGGATTCCACAACGGAGGATAAGGACAGTCTGAAACTCAAATATATGGAATTGACGGCCAGGGTAGCTATGCTAGAGGCTGAAGTGTCCAAACTAAGGCACCAAGTCTCTATGCATAATCAATGCCCAACTATGCCTACTCCTTCCCTTGTATCAGTGGGAACTCAAACACATGCAACCTTTTACATTGATGCAACCAAAAAGGGGGGGATAGTCGTAGTAGAAGATGATGCTAATAGTCTCGAAGAATGGATACACGAGCAGGCTGCATTTCAAAGTTCCTTATTCAAACTTGCCTTTGTTCAAGTTCATGACTTGTCAGACTCAGTAGATGAAGAGGAAGATATCACTGAGGATTGGAAGTTAGTTGTTTGAGCTGTTGATGAGGTGTTAAAGAATGAAAGTCAAAATGAAGACACACCTTCATCATTCAGCATACGTCCTACTGCTGCAGCCATATCAAGACAGACCATTGCCCCTCAATTCACTCCAACTGCAAATAAGTTAGAATTTGACTCCATTCTAGCATGGGGGTATGATGGTCTATCTGAGAGATTCTGGATTGGATGGGAGTTTAGTGGAATAGAAGAGCTGAATTGGAATACACTAAATCCACTTCAGGTTCTTGAAATGTATCTATCAAACCGCATCAACACTTCCACAGATCTCTCAGTAGAACTTGTAATCGACAGGTTCTACGTCTTGATGGAGGATAATCTACCCTGTTTTGAAAGGCTACTAGAAGAAGCAAACAGGGTAGCCTATCCTAAACACCATGCAGAATCTTCAACAACATCAGAACAAAGACTGGCTCCAAGACTTGCCTTGATAAGGAGTAGTGCTTTAATAGAAGAAGAAGTTCTATGTTGGAGAAGAGTTTTCTACAGTGAAGTGGTCAGGGGGCGTGGAAGTGAAAGGATGGTCAAGAGTATCTAAAACATCTGCTGTTGTGATCCATGAAGCTGAAGCAGAGGCATCAACCAAAGCCAAGGGGAAGGGAATAATGACTAAAGAGGTGGAAGAGAGACTGAAGAAAGAGCAAAAGGAAAGGGAGGAAAAAAGAAGAAGAAGAGGAGATGGCAGAGCTAAGAAAAATTCAAGAAAAAAAAGTTGCCATGCTCTTCAGAGAACAACAAATCCAGCTGTATGCTAAACATCTGGATGATCTAAAAGCCAGAGTTCCTGCAGCTTCTCAATTACAAGAAGATTAAGCCCTAGCTCTTTAGCTGCAGGAACAGTTTAATAAAGAAGAAGAAATGGAGAAGAAGAAAAGGGAAGAGGCTAAGTTCAGAATAACTGATTCTGAACTAGCCAAAGAAATGAGAGAAGAATGGATAGCGGCTCTGATTTCTCAAGGTGAGGATGCAGACTACCTTGAGAAACTATCAAATAAAGAAATCTACAAAGCCTTCATGAGCCAGGAAGGTCAGTTGGCAAATAAGAAAAGGGATGAAGAAGAAAAAAAAGCCAAGCAAAAATCCAAGAAGACCATTGCATTCAACATAAGGACCCATGAAGAAAGGTTGGTCATAACTGACTTCCTGAAGGCCAGAGGAGAAAGTGGAAAAAGGCTAGGCCCCATGAGTTTCATGAATTTGTAAGCCTTGTACTCCAAAGTCAAGAAGGAAGAGGAAGAAAGATTGGGGAAGACAGGCTCCAAGAAATGGCTGATAACTCAAACTGCTGAACACAAATCAAAGAAACCCAAGCCTTCTCCCTCATCCACTACTTCCTCCTCCCACCATATTTCCACTCTCCAGCCTAGACCTCATTCCACTCTTCCCACAAAGTCTAAATCCCTCCACCCAGCTCCTCCTCATCAGCAGCCTTCCAAGAAGAAAATCAAACCTACCATCACCCCGGAAGACTCAAGAGAAATAGTTTTATGGTTCTACAACACTCAAGATAAATGGTTTGAAGTCTTCAGGGAAAAGGAAGAACTAAAGCAGTCAGTCTATAAATATGTTGATGAGGTACTGCAACTCTCAGACTTAGATCTAAGAAGAATATTGGAGTTGGGTGAAGCCCATAAGCCAGAGAATGAAAGTGGGAGACATCTTTTGCTAGCAATCAAACATCACTTCAAACCTAGTAAATATGTAATCATTGATGCCAAACCTCTTTAATCCCATTCTCCATTCACCAGTTGGTCCTTCAAGGCTGATACCAACGAGTTTATCCTGATTGATGTTAAAGGACAGAAGATGATTTGTTCAAGCAAGGTCATCTTCAAAATGCCAAGCAAAGACATACAGACTCTGTCTGAGCTTCCTGTAAATAATCCCAGCCAGGACCCAAGAGGCTATGAGGTAGAAAGGATAGTCTGCAACATGAAAAAGCATCAGCAGAAAAAGCAGTAAAGAGAGTTTTGGTAGCATCAGTCTAGGGGGAGTTTATAGAAATAAAGACTGATGGCTACAAAATTCTCTAAGTACAATTGTTGTAGACCTCAGAGTTTGCTGCAGATCGACAAACTGCTGTATAAGCTAATCTGCAGCGGATACTTATTCCTCTGCTGTAGAACAAATCTACTGCGGATAGCCTTATCTGCTGAAGACCAAAGTTGCTGTTGATAGGCAAATCATCAGCAACTGTGGACAGTTGTGTCTTGCTGTTGATCAACAACATTGCTGCTGATAGCCATTCCCTCTGAAGATCAAACGTTGTAGCTGACTGACTTTGATAAAGCAACCATTACCACTGACAACTTTCTGCTGCAACACTGACACACTCCGCGCAGAAAGAATATTACTGGTGCAAGACAATAAAAGACAATGACGCTCTTCTTCCAAGGACTCAAGCAACGATGCCTAAGAAGACATTTGAGTAAATATAACTTTTGTAGTATTTATTTTCGTTACATGTAGAATAACTTCAATACAAGATCAACGACTTGTGTTAGATCTGATCCTTAGAATCAAGGGTATATCTTTATTCTATGTTACTATATAAGTAGTACTTAGAGTCATTATATACAATGCTTTTTCTTAAGAGTTTTCTCTGTAATCTTGTAATCTTTGAAGCTTAATACAAATTGCATTTATCAGTATTCTTCTTGTTTACTTGTTTACATTGCTTAGTTGTGATTGTTTCCGCCAATCTCAACTAGAATAGAACCATCTTGTATTCACCGATCCTACATTCAAGAGTATGATTTGTCAAGTGAGAGACCAAAGAAAAATAATGTCATAGTACCAGAGAATCATATTCTTACAAGTGAGATAGAGAACAATAAAGTTGTCAAAGTTAAAGTGAGTGTACCAACAAATGTCCAAAGAAAGTCTTGGTGTGTCAAAGGCAAAACCATTGATGTCACTGACAAGTTCATTGATGTCAAAGATATGTCTATTCAAATCAAAGAACAAGTAAGAGAGAAAAGTTGTGGCATAACGAGTGAAGTAGGCGAGTGTTCAAAGTCAAAGTCAAAGTCAAAGCCTAAGAGCTACAATTGTTTTGTGTGTGGTCAGGTTGGTTATTTTGTGAGAAATTTCAAACACAACTCTAGTGAGTCAAGGTTCACAAAGAACAAAGCGAAAGTTAAGAGAAACGTTAATCGGCATTTCAAGCGAGCGTCTGAGAACGACAGTGTGTCAGAGTCCGAAGTGATACAAAGATACAGTCGTGATTACTTGCTTTCCAGAAATTGTCATGCTTTATATTCTAATGTTTGCCATGATTATGTGCTACCAAAGTTTGGGAATAAACGTGTCCCAAAAGGTTCACAATATGTGAAGAAATTTAACCAACCAATCTATTTTGCTAAAAAAAATTACTATGAAATATGCGAAAAATGTTGGTTATGTTTGGAAAGTTAAAAATGAACAATTTTCACATATGGTTGGAATAAAGAAAAATATAAAATTAAAAGAACAAAATGTTAAAGATGTTAAGAATGTAAAAGGTAAAAGTCAGCCCGGGTCAATGATTCTCCTTCTGCGCGTGTGAATACTTAATATCGTTTCTTTAATTGGTCTTGTCTGCTTTTCCTTTCACATCTTCCTTAGACAGATCTGGATGAACATACCGCAATCCATTTACAAAGACCTTATGCACACCCCCTTCGTCAGCCATTGAGAAATATGCGAAAAATGTTGGTTATGTTTGGAAAGTTAAAAATGAGCAATCTTCACATATGGTTGGAATAAAGAAAAATATAAAATTGAAAGAACAAGATGTTAAAGATGTTAAGACTGTAAAAGGTAAAAGTCAGCCTGGGTCAAAGATGGGTACCTGTTTATCATTAATTTTGTCTTGAATATCCAAAGTTTAACCCGGAGGACTATTAATAATGTTTGGCATGTTGATAGCGGTTGCTCAAGGCACATGACTGGACAAAGAAAAATTCAGGAAAATTTTTGAACTTTTGATGGAGGTTTTATTGCATTTGCTGGATATAAAAAGGGAGGAAAAAAAACTCGTCAAGGAACAGTGTCGAATGAACTCATAACATTAGAAAAAGTAAATTTTGTGTCTCAATTGGAATTCAATTTACTAAGTGTTTCTCAAGTTTGTGACAAAGACATACCAGTTCATTTTACTGCAAAGGAATGCTTGTTCTTAAAGCCTGGATTGGTTATTCCAGAAGAAATGATTCTGATGCGTGCTCCAAGGAAATTCAACACATATGTGGTTGACATGAATGATCATACTACACCAGTAAACATTTCATGTTTATTATCAAAGGCAACTGGTTCAGAATCTTATTTGTGGCATCGAAGAATGGGTCATGTGAATTTAAAGAACATGAATAACTTGGTGCATAAAGATTTGGTGCGAGGATTGCCAAAGAAAGAGTTCATAATTGAAGAAAATTGCATGTCATGTGTAAAGGGAAAACAACACAAGAAGTCCCATCCAAGAAAAAACATAACAACTTTTACTAGACCTTTATTTCTTATTCATATGGATTTGTTTGGTCCAGTTCGAGTTAAAAGCATTGCGAAAAAGTCATATTGTCTTGTTATCACATATGATTTTTCATGATTTTCATGGGTGTTTTTCCTTGCAACAAAGGATGAAACACCTGAAACAATTATTCATTTTGTCAAACGAATAAAAAACATCTGTGATAGCAAAGATTCAATCATTCACAATGACAATGGAACAGAATTTAAAAATAAACTGATAAGTATGTTTTGTGTAGAAAAAGGAATAACACATCAGTATAATGCAGCAAGAACACCACAACAGAATGGAGTAGCTGAAAGGAAGAACAGAACTTTAATAGAAGCGGCTCGAACAATGCTTGTCGATTCCATGTTGCCCGTTATCTTCTGGGCTAAAGCAGTAAACACTGCATGTTATGTTTTAAACAGAGTTCTTATGGTGAAGCAACTTACAAAGTTTTCGTATGAACTATTCTATAAACGAAAGCCATATATCAAGTTCTTCAGAGCATTTGGTTGTTCTTGTACATTGTTGAATACACAAGATTCATTGAAAAAATTTGCAGCTGTCGGTGATGAATGCTATTTTTTGGGTTATTCTAATATCAGAAAGCTTATAGAGTGTACAACAAAAGAACCAAAATTGTTCAAGAATCGTTTTATATGGAGTGACAAGAACTAAATACTCCTACAGATCAAAATGGACCTGACTGGTTCTTTGATGCTGAAGTAATCTTCAAAAATTTTGATCAACAACTTCAAATGGATTCTAATGAAGCAAGTACTTCGGGTACTGTAACTGAGTCTTTTACAAGTAGTGATCTTTCTGTTGGAAAGTTTTTGGTTGGGCCACAGAATTTGATGATTCAAAATGAGATGTCTGAGAATGTTACTACATCAACTCAAACACAAGAAGATCTTGTTGATAACTATGTCACTAATGTTGATTCTGAAGTACAAGAAATTCCAAGTACAAATGATGAACCAGCAGTTAATGAAGTTCAGTTGGATCCTGTAAATGACCAGACTGAGGATGTAATTCAAACAAGTTCTTCTAGTGTTGAAGATTCAAATGATAAGTTACCAGATTTGAATGATACAAACATGCCAGAATCTGTGGAAGTTGAGCATATTCAAAATCATCAAATCCATTCTGCTGATCGAGTTGAGAATATTATTGGATCTCTTGAAGATGGAGTAAAGACAAGAACTCAAACTAGAAATATAAATGTTTGTTTGTACTCCGGTTTCTTATCTCAAGAGGAATCAAAGAATGTTACTGTTGCTTTACAAGATCCAAGTTGGATTGAAGCTATGCAAGAAGAATTGCTTCAGTTTAAGAAGTAAAATGTGTGGTGTAACATCCAAGATTTTCTAGCAATATTATTATTATTATTTTTATTTATAAAACAACTACAATTCTATTTCAAGTCCCGTACTTGTTCAACACAATATTTCACATTACTCACTACTTTAAACATGTATCAACTTAACGTTTCAACTTAGCTTATACGTATTACTTTCTAACATATGCATACATATTCATATAGATGTATATAAATATATAAATTGCTATAATATTTAATTCAAAATAAAACTTATAAGGTTTTAATCATGTAAGTACATCTTCTTATATGTATAAATGTATTTATGTATGAATAAATATGTAAATATATGTATATACTTGATTATATTAAATAATTCATTTGCACAATTTGTCATTTTATAAAAATGAAAATTATTCCTTTATAAAATATTTATATTCAAATAAATATTAATTCGACTTTTATAAAAGAAAATTATAAAAAAAATATTTCTTTAAATAATTAAAAAGAATCTAAAACAATTGGTCTTAAACCCCAGGTTAATGCCATTGAACCCGTTTAACTTGAAATTAAATCTTTTAAACCTCACATTTGACTTTTTTAACCCCACTCATGAACTTTGACCCCATTTGACTTTTTAAAGTCAAACAAAACCAAATTGATCTAATCTTTCATCCAAATCGACCTTTGTGGACTGGCCTTGTATGATAGAACATTTACCAACTGTTTTCAAACCCAAAAGGCACCTCAATTCGATCATTTCGCGACCTAATTCAAATACAAACACAATTGACTATTCGGAGTCAAGCCAAGCTATTTTAGGAAGGAATCCATGAAATTGAAACGTGTTAATGCCCTCTAATCACACCCTAATCATTCTCGCATGTATCCAATACCATAACATGACCCAATTCACTCCCAATTGATCGAATTCACGCGTTAATCACTCTGACGGTTGTGTACTGTCAAATCAAATCGAATCGGGCCTTTAGGATGAAATTAATCGAATCATATCATTCACAAACCTTCGCATAACCTGATACAAACTCTCTAAACCCATAACCACATCCCACTTCACCTCTGTACGTCGATCGAACCTCGAGAACTCGGTCCCTGATCGTGTAGCCGACAGCCGTCGACAACCCACCATAGCAGGTAATCTTTACTTCATTAGCTTCGTTTTGATCCCTTAATCAAAACCCCCATGAAACCAGAAGCAATTGATCGATCGTTTGGGCAATTGCAAGGGCTAGGGTTACGGCTGAATGAATCGGGGGAGGGGATGGTTTGGGTTTGTTTATTTAACATTACCGAATGAGTAAATCTGTCAAGGTATCTGCCTTGTTCCACCGGTTAAGTAGCACGACCCGCACACGTGTAGTCGCGGGTTCTAAACCCACAACCCTGGCCCATTTTTTTTGCATGTTATTTAAACTCGGACCGGCCCCCTTGTTTAATTACATTGTAAATCGAATTCGAAATAGACCTATTACAATAATCAGCCCCTGGTCTAATGGTTAGTCTGTGATGTCCTCACCGGGTAGACCCGGGTTCGACCCGGGCAAGCTCCCTTTATTTTTAAAACCGATTGGTAATGGTCCAAAAATGGTATAAGAATTATTTTTATAAATCCTACATTATTTAGAACAGAATGAATCAAAGTTTACAATTTTTAGCATCAGAATCACTATTTTTACAAATTTAATTGTTAAGAACTCAAAATGAATTATATATTTTTTGGGTAATTTATTTACTTAACTTTATAATTTTCTTTTTTTGTGACAAAGATATTTAAATACTTTTTATAAGGTTTTATAAAATTTAAGTTATATAGTTAAAACAAATAAAACTATATCTAAATATATATAGTTTTTCATATTTCTAAAAGAAAAGACCATGTCTGTTTTTAATTAAATTTAATTATTCTAACATACCTATTTTAAATGATAAATAAGTAAATGAATTTATTTATTATTTATGTATTTACATTTACAACTCACTTAGGATTTAAATGCATAATTAACATTAATTTTATGTAGCAATATTAGTTAAACATTTTTATAAATAAATAAATAAAATAAAGATAATTGTTTAAATCATATTTGAATAAATATATTTTTCACATTATTTTTATAACTAAATAAATAAATAACAATTATTTAATTTATTTAGTTATTCAAACCAAAACCCTAATTAAAATATTTTCAAACTATTCATTTCAAATCGTTCATATTATACAACACTTTTTCAAGTACAAACCACAATTTCCTACGGTCCTATACAACTCTTTGTACACACATCCAATTAAACCCTAGACTTAGACCTAGACTATCGTACACATTATTAATTTAATATATTACACACTAGGTTAACGTGGCAAGTTACAAGGATCATTTTGCTACCTAGTTTTGCGTGCTAGCTACACCCTTGAATCAGGTGAAACATGAACTCTATACATATAATTGTTTACATTTACACAAACTACACAAACACAAATCCTCTTTACATTCATGTGTGCAAATTTGAGCTTTATGTTTGAGTACTAGGTGTGTTAACTGTTTGTGTGCAATTTATGTGAAATCATTAACTATTCAAGTCGACGGTTAACAATGATAGATCTATTAAGTCTGACAAACCCACCCAGATTGGGGTGATTGTTACCGACAACACAATTTGCATGCTAGTTACAAAGGTTTGATTGTACTTTTGGTTACACAATAGTTGCTCCCCATAAATGCCTTACTTTATCATGTTATGTAAGGATTTGTTTATTCACATTCATATACTATCTATGTACAAACCTGTGTATGCTCACCAACTTTTTAGTTGACCTTATTTTATTCATGTTTCAGGTGCTAATGTGTGATTTTGATCAAGGCTTGCTACACATAGCTTTTGGGACTTAGTTAATTTTAATTTAAGAACAATTTGTATTTCATTTATGAACATTGGAATTGGTTTATGTTTGTTTGAATTAAAATGAATTTAATATATTACAATTTATTCAACCTTGAGCTCATAAACAGTCTACATGTCCCGCCCCAACGTATTCCGCCGTCGGTTGGGGTATGACAGATTGGTATCAGAGCCTTGGTTATAGGGAATTAAGTTATTAGACACTTTTGACCCTAGACTATAACTTTAGGACACCCATACAATGCCATGCTACTACGTGCTACCTGATTTCTCCTTGTGTGAATATTCCTACATACTATCATAAGTAAATACACTACCTGATACAATATTTAATAATTTATGTGTCACACTGCCTGATAATTGTTGTCCTATATTCATGCTATCTATTGGATTCATTTAAGTGCTATCCTAAGTTTTAACACACACTTATACACACTTAACTTTTCATGCACCTCTAAACTCACACATATAATGTCACCACCTCTTGTGATCTAAATCTAAACTATTGGGCCTAACGCCCATTAATAATAAACAAGAAGCCCACTTACCCTCCAAGAAGAAGAAGCCTACTACAATATATAAGCCTCACTTTCAGGCCTTAAAGCCCAGTCCACAACAATTCTCATCATGACCATGAGCCCAACAATAGTGCTATTAATACATGATGGCTGGAAGAGTGTGTAGGTCCATGAGGGATTCTGGCTAAGGAAAGACAGGGTACTTAAGTGTATCTTATTGACCCACCCCTCTTTCCTGGGAATTCTCCTCAGGGATGCATTGCTTATAGGTCAAGTGTATTTCTAAAATATTATTGTGAAGACTCGGTGTTATGACTAGTCAAACTCTAAACCTGTGAGAACTCCTATATTTAACACTAAAAGTTTCATTATCACTTACAACCTTTTCATTGTTTCTCTACTATACATGGACTCCTACTCTCCTTCCTCCCCGGTACACCGTCCCGGAGCAGAGTCGGATTGGGAAGAAGACATCAGGTCACCCGTGTATCGGTCACCAACACCCCCAGCTGCCAGGCCAAGGATTGATGCAAGGGTAGATTGGATTAGGAACACATGCCCAAGACTTCGAACATCTAGAATACCCCCACCCAGAAACCAGTATCCAACACCCCACCTACCTACTCAGTTACCACCCCCACTAAGAGACCCGTATTTGGTGCCTGACCTATATCATTCTAACCCTTGGGTAGGGCATACCATGGCACCCAGTGTGCCATGGGAATTCCAATCAATGACTTCACCAATATGTGAGGGACTCAGAGTTTGAGAGGAAAAGAACGGAGCACGAGATAAGGCACGACTTCCAGTGACAGAGAATGGATAGCCTGGTGAATCAATTAGGGTATCAAAAGGAGTTAATTTCCATCCTCGAAAAAGAAATGCTTGAGAATCGCACGGAAACATCTAGAGCTGAAGCCAAATCGACCACCCGAATAACCATAGCGGTGCTCGTCTTGGTGATTATCTTCATTCTAGTGGGAAACTACCAGAGACGTTAGCAGAAATTTCTATTTATTGTTTTTAAATTATCAGTTTGAGAACCATTCCCCTATGTTTTGAATAATGTTTAACACTTCAGCATTTAATAAATTTTATATATTCCAACTCTAAGGTTATTATTCATTGATTTGACAAGTAAGTGTGAATTACACCCATCATATTTTCATCAAGATTCTCCAAGTATCACCTTCTTCATGTACCACAATTTAGTACACTACCGACAATCTCCTTCGTAAACAAATCAAACTATTATTTGATTTAAACGACCTCTTTATTTTGTTCAAACAAAAAGTTTATCAAACTTTTAGATAATATCTGAAATATAAATTTTCTATAAACATTTTCACCTTGTAGGAAAACTTAATACAACCTATTTTATAAAAGCATTATTTCAAATTGATAAATAATTAGGACTTGTTCTCGTTAAATTAATTATTTCTAAATCTTGGCAAAATTAATATACAACTACTTGTTTGGCCATTAATTCATCCTAAAAATATTCTCCTTATAATAATTGAAAATTTTAATAAAAATTGTCACACCCCAACCGACAGCGAAATCATCAGGGCGGGACATGTAGACTGTTCATGAGCACAAGGTTGACTAAATTGAAATATATTAATCATTCAAATTCATTTCAAGTATTCAAAATAAAACCAAATCAAACCAAGTATATCAAATGAGATACATAATCCTTTATTTTAAATTATCTAGGTCCAAAACTTAAGTGTAGCAAGTCATGATCATATTCACACATTAGTACCTGAAACATGAATAAAATAAGGTCAACTAATGTTAGGACATGTTTTGTAACTGTTGATAAAATTCTGTGTAAGTTCTGCTAGAGGCGAACTTAACAAGTTCGCCTAGCCTATCAGAGGCGAACTTAATAAGTTCGCCTAGTCTATCAGATGCGAACTTAATAAGTTCGCTTAAGTCTATCAGAGGCGAACTTATTAAGTTCGCTTAGCCTATTAGAGGCGAACTTGATAAGTTCGCCTAAGCACAGTGAAGCGAACTTGTTAAGTTCGCCTGGTGCAGAACTGGTGCCTATAAATACAGAACAGCGTCTGTTAGAAATGGAGAGCTTAGACCAGAACACAGATATCAGAGTAGACAGATTAGAGAATTCTTGTAACCTGATATTGGTGAAATACAAAGCGTTTACTTACACCGTTGTTGTTGATTGAGTTACACGAGCACGTTGATCATGGATTCCGCACGTTATCACCGTGTCGTACCGCGAGTCTAGAGATCCGTCACGCACCGAATTAGGGTCCTACAAGTGGTATCAGAGCCATTGCTCTTGATTAGCAGAAGATTCGTGGTGTTTTTGTGTCCAATCAACATCAAAGTTCAGAGATTTTGAAGATTTTTGATGAATTCGTGTTCTTGATAAAAATGGAAGAACTTTGACAAATTTGGATTGATTTTGAACTGTTTTGATGAAATTGATCCGATATAAGTGTTCCAAATCAGTTTCTACACATTCCTACGGTTCAATTTTATCAAATTCCATTAATTAAGCAAGAAATCATGATTTTCGGAATTTTTGGTTCGTGTTTGGGTTGAACAGCTGAACCAGGCGAACTTAACGTTCTGTTGCAGGCGAACTTATAAGCGAACTTAATAAGTTCGCTTCATTCAGTATTAGGCGAACTTAATAAGTTCGCTTGGTGAAGATCAGGCGAACTTAACAAGTTCGCTTGGGTCAAGTTCGCTCGGGTCAAGTTCGCTCGGGTCAAGTTCGCTTGTACAGTATCAGGCGAACTTAGTGTTCTTAAAAAAAAAATAAATAAATAAAAAAAATTTCCAAAAATTTTTTTGGCGGGAAATCTTCACTCTTTTTAAAGTATTTTGGCGGGAAAATTCATCTTGTCCAAATTTTTTAGGGAAAGTTTATATGCTTGTTTCGGATCATTTTTGAAATTTTGAATTTACAAAAATTTTTAAAAAGAGTATTTTGGCGGGAAATTTTTTTCGGATATTTTCGCAAAAATTTCAAAATGTCAATTTCATGTGATGATAATGAGATTGAAACTGTGCCACCGAGACTTTTGTGCATATCAGATTTTCGTAGCTGGAAAGTCCGGTTCGAACAGTTCGTATCAGAAACTGATGAAAACTTTTGGACATCCATATTTGAAGGATATGTGCATCCTCTTTATGACTATATGGGATATTATGATGTTCCTAAACCAGTGACAGCTCTTACTAAACTAGAAAAGCAGAAGTTTGATCGAGAGATGAAAACGCGTGAAACTTTAACGCTGTCTTTACCTAAAGAAATCATTCATAGTCTCGGGAAGTGTCCAACTTCAAGAGATCTATGGGAATCATTAAAGAAAAAGGGTGAAGCAACTTCTCAAGCGTTTGTAGTCTTGATCAACGAAGTATTGGAGAAGCCGAGTTATTCTCAAAGTGATTCTTCTGCACATTTAACTGATAGTGAGAGTATTCGTTCTGGTGAAAGTACTCAATCTACTGAGACTGATGTGATGAGTGAAGAAAGTTTCCAGACAGTTGAAGATGATCTGAGTGTATCAGACACTGATGTTGAGCCTGTCATTGTTTATCAAAAGAGTGAAGCTGATGATGATGTATTCATGGCTCCTAGTGCATCTTCTTCAGAAGTAAAACCTGAGGTATTTCCTAACTCTGAAACGTTTTGTTCTAACTGTGTTTCAGTTAAGGATAAAATGATGAGGGTTATGGATGACAACGTAAACCTCATTTGTGATATGAAATCGATGCATACGGTAAATCAGAAATTAAAAGATAATGAGAATGTGTGCATTGAGAGAATAGAATCACTGAAGAGAGATATAAATTCTCTGACTTTGAAGATCAAAGAGCAGGCATATCACCTGGATATGTCCTTTGCAGAAATTGAGAAAAGAAATAATGATCTTGTTGAGAAAGATAATGAACTAGCTGATTCTAAAGCAGAGGTGCTCAGATTGCATAGAAAGTTAGAAAGCTTTGGAAATTCATCATTCTTATTAGGATATTATCATGACAATACTGAAGAGGGGAAGGGAACTAGTGGTATTGGCTATGTTCCTCCACCATTCAACGGAAATTATTCTGTTACACCTGAGATTATAAACGATGTGGATTTAGATCCTAAGACTGTGTTGAAGGTGAATCCAGTCACAGGTGAAGATATGGTGTATTCTGATGAGAGTGATGATGAATATTTTGATGAAGCTAAGGTAGAGGGAATACCGAAAGAGGTTAAGAAAGAAGACTCAAAGGTTGATTCTAATTCATCTGGAAATTATACATTTGGAAGTTCTTCAAATTCAAGGAGAGTTCCATTTGTCAGAGATTATAAAGACAGGCGTACATGTTTTCATTGTAATGAGATGGGACACATTGTGGTGACCTGTCCTTACAAAAATAAAGGAAAGAAGCATGTAGTTCCTGAGAAGATGCAGCCTGAATCAAACCCTGTTGCAAAATCTGGCGTTCCAGAGAAAATAAAGCAAAAAGAAGTTAATGTAGGAGAATCTTCTTCAAGTGCATCTAATCGTGTGAAGATTCCTTATATGAGAGAATATCGTGAGACGAGATCTTGCTTTTCTTGTGGTATTGTTGGTCACATTAGGATTGCTTGTCCTCACAATGCCAAAGGTAACCGACATGTTACTCATGGAAAGGTAAGAACTCATGGTAAGCCTTACAACCCAAATGCGGTTAGACCTCATGTTACACTAAAGGGTAATTCAAAATCTGAGGTTAGGTTTTCTAGACCTCAAAGACGGAGGAGAAACAGAAGATTGAGAAAACTTTTAGAACATCAAGAGTTTTCACAGTCTAAACATTTTTCAAATGAACATGATTGTTCAAACACTTCACATTTTAAGCAAAAAGAACTTAACGAAAAGAAGTATGTTTGGAAATCTAAAGTTTCTGTTTCTGACTCGTCGGAACAATCTCCTAAAATTGATGAGAGATTCGATTGTGAATGGAGTGAGGTTTATTATTTTGATACAGATGGACGACCCATGACTACCATGGCTTGGGTCCCAATTTCAAATTAATGTTTCTTGTTAGTTGTGCAGGATTAACCAAGAGGGACTATTAATACCATTTTGGTTGTTGATAGTGGTGGTTCTTAGCACATGACAGGGAATAACATCTGCAAGAGTAACGAGTTGTTGATAACTGAGATTCTATTTGATTCAACGACTTGATGCTCAAGGGGGAGAATATGTCACACACAATGTTTTGGAAACAGTTGTACAAAGTCCAAATGATAACCTGAAACTTAGGATGACGATGGTGAGCATAAAGTCGTTGATGCAACCATTTGACTAGTTGAGGGGGAGTCTACAGGATAGGGGGAGTACAGAACTGTGTTGATGACAAAAGGCAATGACATTCAATTACAGCATTACATCGGTTTGAGTTTTTAAATTGATTGACTTGCTTAATCCTGAGTAACCAAGTAAAATGTTTTTCATCAAATGTTTTCATGAAAGATTTTATTTTCGTTTGTTTTACATTCTTTGAAAAAGATTTTGAAAAAGCTAAACAAATTGAAAAAAATATAAAATCGACATTACTTGAAGTTAAAGAAGAGATGATAGTACATCAGTAGATGTTCTTTCACACATGACCTTAGATTGACTGGTTGGTGCCTTATGTTAATATATCTGAATTATATGTTTTGATCTAAACTTCAGAGACTACACAAATAGGAAATGATAGTGTTGTGTATGCATATAATTTGAATTGTCAGTAGACTAAAAGCGTCACTGAACCATTAGTAGTGTGAAAACGTAATTTCATATGTTACAACTGTGATTTGAACCCATTTTATGCCTGGGTGTGTATGTTAAAAGATCACTATCAGATATAGAATATTAGCTTTTAATAAAGATTTTCCTATGAGATCAGTTTCGGGTTATGTCCTTAGCACTATTCATTCGATTTGCTTCAGTGCCCATGTCCCGAAAAGCATGCAATTTGAAGTATAATCAAGATATGTACTTGACAACATCTGTCAAACATATACTAGCCCTTGGATCATATTGATAATTCATCTTTACTAATTCCATTGAATTCATAATCCAGATAACAGTTGGATCCACGTACCTGAATCTTATGATTCCACATATATAAGCCAAAACATTGAATCATTCGATTCTGAATCTCATTGATTCCTATACAATCCAATTTGGATTCTGCTATTCATGTGCTAAGTGATGTCTCCTCATTCTGGAAATTCGGATGATCTTTAGTAAAATCTCATATGTCTTGAAGATAGTGCATTTACGTTATTTTGGCATACTAGTGGGGTACACGTTGTATTTCATACTTAAATGGTACCTTAACTCACAAGAAAGTGGGAATGAGATGCTTTAGTTTCAAATCTTATAATATTGACAATTTGAATTTGTGTGTCATAGCCTGATCCTATTTTCTTTGAATGTTTATCGCGTATCATAACATGCAATATGAAAGTCTTGAAAAGATAGAGTGTGATAATCTTAAAAGATATTCGTTTGATTGGTCAAGGCTTGAAAGAATGACATAGGATACCATTTGATATTATATGGATTTTATATCCAAGATGTGTGATTGAGATCTCATATATACTGATATGATCTTCTTACTCGTGATGTTCGACCAAAAAGATGTGATTTTGTATTTTACATTTCAGTTTATATAGAGAAAAACCAAAAAGATTTTGTGTTTCTTATGTTTGAAAAACCAAAAAGATTTTATTTTTCCAGCTTCCATGGAAATCTTAATTGTTGGTTATTCTTGGTTGTTCTCCTTTGCAAAAACTGAAAATTGCAGATAGAAGTTGACAAAGGGGTCCTTCTCCCAAGTTTTCTTCTAGATAGAGAGAGAGTGTGCAGATGAACAAGACGAAGACTACATAATGTTTGATGATATATGAAGACTGATGACAATCTTCTGAAGCTGTTTTCAAGGGGGAGTCTGTTAGAGCATATTCTGGTGACAACGAGCTTGAAGATATTATGTCTTAGTCTTAGAGTCTTTGACTTGTAATTGATAGAATTGCTAGCAACAGTTAAAGGGGAGTCTGTTAGGACATGTTTTGTAACTGTTGATAAAACTCTGTGTAAGTTCTGCTAGAGGCGAACTTAACAAGTTCGCCTAGCCTATCAGAGGCGAACTTAATAAGTTCGCCTAGTCTATTAGAGGCGAACTTAATAAGTTCGCTTAAGTCTATCAGAGGCGAACTTATTAAGTTCGCTTAGCCTATTAGAGGCGAACTTGATAAGTTCGCCTAAGCACAGTGAAGCGAACTTGTTAAGTTCGCCTGGTGCAGAACTGGTGCCTATAAATACAGAACAGAGTCTGTTAGAAATGGAGAGCTTAGACCAGAACACAGATATCAGAGTAGACAGATTAGAGAATTCTTGTAACCTGATATTGGTGAAATACAAAGCGTTTATTTACACCGTTGTTGTTGATAATATGTCACACACAATGTTTTGGAAACAGTTGTACAAAGTCCAAATGATAACCTGAAACTTAGGATGACGATGGTGAGCATAAAGTCGTTGATGCAACCATTTGACTAGTTGAGGGGGAGTCTACAGGATAGGGGGAGTACAGAACTGTGTTGATGACAAAAGGCAATGACATTCAATTACAGCATTACATCGGTTTGAGTTTTTAAATTGATTGACTTGCTTAATCCTGAGTAACCAAGTAAAATGTTTTTCATAAAATGTTTTCATGGAAGATTTTATTTTCGTTTGTTTTACATTCTTTGAAAAAGATTTTGAAAAAGCTAAACAAATTGAAAAAAATATAAAATCGACATTACTTGAAGTTAAAGAAGAGATGATAGTACATCAGTAGATGTTCTTTCACACATGACCTTAGATTGACTGGTTGGTGCTTTATGTTAATATATCTGAATTATATGTTTTGATCTAAACTTCAGAGACTACACAAATAGGAAATGATAGTGTTGTGTATGCATATAATTTGAATTGTCAGTAGACTAAAAGCGTCACCGAACCATTAGTAGTGTGAAAACGTAATTTCATATGTTACAACTGTGATTTGAACCCATTTTATGCCTGGGTGTGTATGTTAAAAGATCACTATCAGATATAGAATATTAGCTTTTAATAAATATTTTCCTATGAGATTAGTTTCGGGTTATGTCCTTAGCACTATTCATTCGATTTGCTTCAGTGCCCATGTCCCGAAAAGCATGCAATTTGAAGTATAATCAAGATATGTACTTGACAACATCTGTCAAACATATACTAGCCCTTGGATCATATTGATAATTCATCTTTACTAATTCCATTGAATTCATAATACAGATAACAGTTGGATCCACGTACCTGAATCTTATGATTCCACATATATAAGCCAAAACATTGAATCATTCGATTCTGAATCTCATTGATTCCTATACAATCCAATTTGGATTCTGCTATTCATGTGCTAAGTGATGTCTCCTCATTCTGGAAATTCGGATGATCTTTAGTAAAATCTCATATGTCTTGAAGATAGTGCATTTACGTTATTTTGGCATACTAGTGGAATACACGTTGTATTTCATACTTAAATGGTACCTTAACTCACAAGAAAGTGGGAATGAGATGCTTTAGTTTCAAATCTTATAATATTAACAATTTGAATTTGTGTGTCATAGCCTGATCCTATTTTCTTTGAATGTTTATCGCGTATCATAACATGCAATATGAAAGTCTTGAAAAGATAGAGTGTGATAATCTTAAAAGATATTCGTTTGATTGGTCAAGGCTTGAAAGAATGACATAGGATACCATTTGATATTATATGGATTTTATATCCAAGATGTGTGATTGAGATCTCATATATACTGATATGATCTTCTTACTCGTGATGTTCGACCAAAAAGATGTGATTTTGTATTTTACATTTCAGTTTATATAGAGAAAAACCAAAAAGATTTTGTGTTTCTTATGTTTGAAAAACCAAAAAGATTTTATTTTTCCAGCTTCCATGGAAATCTTAATTGTTGGTTATTCTTGGTTGTTGTCCTTTGCAAAAACTGAAAATTGCAGATATAAGTTGACAAAGGGGTCCTTCTCCCAAGTTTTCTTCTAGATAGAGAGAGAGTGTGCAGATGAACAAGACGAAGACTACATAATGTTTGATGATATATGAAGACTGATGACAATCTTCTGAAGCTGTTGTCAAGGGGGAGTCTGTTAGAGCATATTCTGGTGACAACGAGCTTGAAGATATTATGTCTTAGTCTTAGAGTCTTTGACTTGTAATTGATAGAATTGTTAGCAACAGTTAAAGGGGAGTCTGTTAGGACATGTTTTGTAACTGTTGATAAAACTCTGTGTAAGTTCTGCTAGAGGCGAACTTAACAAGTTCGCCTAGCCTATCAGAGGCGAACTTAATAAGTTCGCCTAGTCTATTAGAGGCGAACTTAATAAGTTCGCTTAAGTCTATCAGAGGCGAACTTATTAAGTTCGCTTAGCCTATTAGAGGCGAACTTGATAAGTTCGCCTAAGCACAGTGAAGCGAACTTGTTAAGTTCGCCTGGTGCAGAACTGGTGCCTATAAATACAGAACAGAGTCTGTTAGAAATGGAGAGCTTAGACCAGAACACAGATATCAGAGTAGACAGATTAGAGAATTCTTGTAACCTGATATTGGTGAAATACAAAGCGTTTATTTACACCGTTGTTGTTGATAATATGTCACACACAATGTTTTGGAAACAGTTGTACAAAGTCCAAATGATAACCTGAAACTTAGGATGACGATGGTGAGCATAAAGTCGTTGATGCAACCATTTGACTAGTTGCGGGGGAGTCTATAGGATAGGGGGAGTACAGAACTGTGTTGATGACAAAAGGCAATGACATTCAATTACAGCATTACATTGATTTGAGTTTTTAAATTGATTGACTTGCTTAATCCTGAGTAACCAAGTAAAATGTTTTTCATAAAATGTTTTCATGGAAGATTTTATTTTCGTTTGTTTTACATTCTTTGAAAAAGATTTTGAAAAAGCTAAACAAATTGAAAAAAATATAAAATCGACATTACTTGAAGTTAAAGAAGAGATGATAGTACATCAGTAGATGTTCTTTCACATATGACCTTAGATTGACTGGTTGGTGCTTTATGTTAATATATCTGAATTATATGTTTTGATCTAAACTTCAGAGACTACACAAATAGGAAATGATAGTGTTGTGTATGGATATAATTTGAATTATGAATATTATAAGATTTGAAACTAAAGCATCTCATTCCCACTTTCTTGTGAGTTAAGGTACCATTTATGTATGAAATACATCGTGTACCCCACAAGTATGCCAAAATAACGTAAATGCACTATCTTCAAGACATATGAGATTTTACTAAAGATCATCCGAATTTCCAGAATGAGGAGACATCACTTAGCACATGAATAGCAGAATCCAAATTGGATTATATAGGAATCAATGAGATTCAGAATCGAATGATTCAATGTTTTAGCTGTCCCTAATTCGGTGCGTGACGGATCTCTAGGCTCGCGGTACGACACGGTGATAACGTGCGTAATCCATGATCAACGTGCTCGTGTAACTCAATCAACAACAACGGTGTAAATAAACGCTTTATATTTCACCAATATCAGGTTACAAGAATTCTCTAATCTGTCTACTCTGATATCTGTGTGTTGGTCTAAGCTCTCCATTTCTAACAGACTCTGTTATGTATTTATAGGCACCAGTTCTGCACCAGGCGAACTTAACAAGTTCGCTTCACTGTGCTTAGGCGAACTTATCAAGTTCGCCTCTAATAGGCTAAGCGAACTTAATAAGTTTGCCTCTGATAGACTTAAGCGAACTTATTAAGTTCACCTCTGATAGACTAGGCGAACTTATTAAGTTCGCCTCTGATAGGCTAGGCGAACTTGTTAAGTTCGCCTCTAGCAGAACTTACACAGAATTTTATCAGCAGTTACAAAACATGTCCTAACAGACTCCCTTTAACTGTTGCTAACAATTCTATCAATTACAAGTCAAAGACTCTAAGACTAAGACATAATATCTTCAAGCTCGTTGTCACCAGAATATGCTCTAACAACTAAAAAGTTGGTGAGCATACACAGGTTTGTATATAGATAGCATATAGATTATGAATAAACAAATCCTTACATAATATGATAAAATAAGGCATTTATGGAGAGCAGCTATTGTGTAACCAAGTACAATCAAACCTTTGTAACTAAATGCAAAATTGTGTTGTCGGTAACAATCACCCCAATCTGGGTGGGTTTGTCAGACTCAATAGATCTATCATTGTTTATCGTCGGCTTGAATAGTTAATGATTGCACATAAATCGCACACAAAAGTTAGCACAACTAGCACTCAGGCGTAAAGCTCAAATTGCACACATGAATGTAAAGATGATTTGTATTTGTGTAGTTTGTGTAAATGTAAGCAATAGTTTGTATAGTGTTCATGTTCCACCCCAAAAAGGGTAAAAAGGTAAAAGGGGCTATGTAATACTCACTTGATTCAAAAGGCGTAGCTAACACGAGAGACTAGATAGTAAGATGATCCTTGTAATGCACAACGTTAACCTATTGTGGAATGTATATTGAATTAATAATGTGCACAATAGTCTATGTCTAAGTCTAGGGTTGAATTGAATGTATGTATAAAGCATGTGGTTTGTACTTGAAAGTATTGTATAAAATGAAAGATTTGAAATGAATATTTTTAGAATATTTTGATCAAGGTTTGAGTTTGAATAACTAAATAAATAAATTACATAATTATTATTTATTCACTTAGTTATAAAAATAATGTAGGTATTAGGGGTAATTAAGTATAACCTAAATAAATAATTTTTGTTCAAATGTAAATTAAATAAATAAATGTTACCTTATTATTTATTTATAAAATATGTAACTTAGTCATTTAGTTATAAAAATGTATGGATGTTTTATATTAAATATAAATTTTTTTACTTTATTTTCATAAAGATGTGTAAATAAGTTGTGTAAATAATATTTAAGTGTAGGGTTTAACAATAAGTATAAATTTAATTTTGTAAATTTAAATAACTAACTTCTATTTATTTTACGATTAAGAATTTGATCTTTTTACATAAAGTAAATATAAATCTTTATAAAATCAATTATTTTTATTTGAAAATTAATCTGAAATACCTATTGTTTTTTAAAATATAAAAATAATTATTCTGCCAAGATTTTTCTCACACACACGACCGTGCCTGGGACAAGGCACGATCGTGCTAGAACCACGGGCGCGACCGTGCTAGTCAGGGCGCGACCGTGTTGATCAAACAGAAGGCATAACAAAGCTGTTCACTAGGCACGACCGTGTCTTAGCCAGGCACGACCGTGTCTAGGGTTCTGAGGCACGTCCAATTCTAGTCAAGAGGCATGACCGGGTCTGAGTGTGTGAGGCACGACCGCACTGGGATTAGCACGACCGTGTCTCATGAAGCACGACCGCGCTAGAAGACTAGCGCGATCGTGTCTGTTCCAAAACAAGAACGGATTTCTTAAATCTTATATTGTTAATGTTGGATTTCATAGGGCTTTCATTTGTAGGGTCATTACGAGTCTATTGGAATATATCAATTGTATTTAAAACGTGTTCAAAGCAGGGTTCGATTAAACCATTTTAGAATGAACCCTAGATTCGGGTCCGTGTTAAATTGGATATTGTAAGCCCAAATTAGGTTAGGCTTTTGATCTATAGACTAAAAGGAAAGTGTGGAAGATTTCAATTACCCGAAAAGATGATTAATCGATAGCACGTGGTAGAAACAAGTTCCGGCGACGACGGTTTGATCTCCGGTGCCCTTTTGCTGCAATTCTGATGACTCAGTGTTTTTGGGAGCTTCAGAGAGGATTGATAGTGCGTCTGCTTGGTAGAATTGCAATCAAAATGGTGGATTCGATGGTCTCGTGAGAGGATTAGGCGGTTATGAGATGAATCGACGAAATTGAGTGTATTTGTTGTAAATGTGATGATTAAAAGATTTAATTGGGTTCGTTAATGGTGAAAACGTGTAGAACGGTTACGAAATCAAACGATTCTGTGATTAAAGGATGCATTTACGTTTCAACTGACGATAGGCGCGATCGTGCCAAGGCACCGGGAGCGACCGTTCCAAAGCAAGACGCGCGACCGTGCCATAGCACTTGGCGCGACCGTGCCAGAACGAGGCGCGGCCGTGCCTATTAGGGTTTCTTGTTAATTTATAAAATCAGTCCTTGCAAGTTTCAGTATTGACAGATTTGTATAAATATGGACTTATGTATAGTTTAATAGGATATACTCGTGTAAAATTTATGGATTTGCATTGGAACATAGTATTTAATTGTTGGTACAAATAGAACAAGTTGGTGTATTAGAATTTGGTTTGAAATGTATTACATTGAACTGAAATATAGATAATGAAAATCAGAAATGTTACAAAAATGTTTTCCAATAGATTGTCCAATTATTTAGATTATTCAACCCATTAGTTTCACTACCTTATTTATCTACAAACAAGAACAAATTACAATCACCTATATATAAACAAAAATCAGTTATTTGTAAACCCATTACTCAGAATGCTTGCAGATCCTCCTCGTTATCTTTCACCTTCAGTAATATATGAGTCTAAAGAGACGACCCATTTCACGTAAACGTTAACCATCCCTTCAAACCTCAACGAGATTTAAAGAGCTAGAACCTAACTACCACATCCTACACGAACATAAAATAACACGCTGCTCCGCAACACCTGATCACATGCAAAACTAGTTAGTATATGTCACACACAAAATTCAATAACTTACGTATGCACGTTCACAAGATACACATCATGATCACATAATACATGAAACTAGTCTATTTGCAAATCACAATTTACTAGATTGATCACATAACACATGAAACCTGTTTATTTGCAAAATACATGATACATAATGATTGTTTGTTTGATACATAATAATAGATTGACCACATTAAACATGAAACTCATTTGGTTACATAGTACATGATACTAAATTGTTAACATTATACATGAAATTCATTTCTTACCATGTACATGATGCTATGTTGTTCACGTTACACATGAAATCTAATCGATTACAAGCTACCTGACGCTAGACCATACATGAAACTTGAGTGCTACATTACACATGAAACTAAGTTGTTTACAATTGATGCAACTGATTGATCACATTTTACACCAGGAATGGTCATACACTTTGTTCCCCAAACTTGAAAACCATAACACATTGAAACTACTCGGGGTTTGACGTATACTTGTTCAAACACGAGGAAGCTGTAACACTTTAAAACAACTCGGTGTTTGACGTGTTCTTGTTCAAACACGAGCAAACTATGGAACTTTAAGTTATACTACCTTGTTACACTTTAGTTGCTAACTGACCTGCCTATTTAGGGACATAGTTACTCATTAGCAACTCATATGTGAAAACAATAGACACGAACTAAGTGAGCTTGTGCCCATTTTGAACCACACACAACAGGAGGATCTATACGAACCATGCAATGATTCAAGTAATTACGGGTGTACACATAATTATAAAAATCAACGCATGGAAAACATAGTTAATTATGTCATGTGTTATGACCTAAAACCTATCGTGATACATAACAACGAAACTAATGTGATATGACAAGGGCATGGTGGATACGCCGATGGTACTTCCTATATATAAGTGCTCTATCATATCATTAGAAGTAGCGTTGTTCATGTCACGTAAAGTTTTATGTCATTTTGACCTAGACCAATAGTTGTGAAATCTCTTATCCACTGACAATTCTTGAGCATATTAGAATACATCTTAAGCAAACCCTGATCGTCAAGTTCCCATCAAATCCATTCCAAGTGATGCATTTCACCTTTAGATTCTTTGAAAGATTCCTCCCCCCTAATTCTCTTGAAACTAAATCCACTATCATCATTCGTACCTGAGCTTGAGAAACAGACCTGTGTCTTGTCACCAGATATACTCCATAAACTAACAGTCAAATATCATTTGGGAATCCAAAACCCAAATCTCTCTCCTACTTCATAAATCCCCATCAGTTAAATTTCGGGACGAACCCCCTTAACTAGGGGATACTATAACATCCAAGATTTTCTGGCAATATTATTATTATTATCATTTTTTATTTATAAAACAACTACAATTCTATTTCAAGTCCCGTACTTGTTCAACACAATATTTCACATTACTCACTACTTTAAACATGCATCAACTTAATGTTTCAACTTAGCTTATACGTATTACTTTGTAACATATGCATGCATATTCATATAGATGTATATAAATATATAAATTGCTATAATATTTAATTCAAAATAAAACTTATAAGGTTTTAATCATGTAAGTACATCTTCTTATATGTATAAATGTATTTATGTAAGAATAAATGTGTAAATATATGTATATACTTGATTATATTAAATAATTCATTTACATAATTTTTCATTTTATAAAAATGAAAATTATTCCTTTATAAAATATTTATAATCAAATAAATATTCATTTGACTTTTATAAAAGAAATTTATAAAAAACAATATTTCTTTAAATAACTAAAAAGAATCTAAAACAATTGGTCTTGAACCCCAGGTTTATGCCATTGAACCCGTTTAACTTAAAATTAAATCTTTTAAACCTCACATTTGACTTTTTTGACCCCAATCACGAACTTTGATCCCATTTGACTTTTTAAAGTCAAACAGAACCAAATTGATCAAATCTTTCATCCAAATCGACCTTTGTTGACTGGCCTTGTATGATAGAACATTTACCGGCTATTTTCAAACCCAAAAGGCACCTCAATTCGATCATTTCACTGCCTAATTCAAATACAAACACAATTGACTATTCGGAGTCAAGCCAAGCTATTTTAGGAAGGAATCCATGAAATTAAAACTCGTTAATGCCCTCTAATCACACCCTAATCATTCTCGCATGTATCCAATACCATAACATGACCCAATTCACTCACAATTGATCAAATTCACGCGTTAATCACTCTGACGGTTGTGTACTGTCAAATCAAATCGAATCGGGCCTTTAGGATGAAATTAATCGAATCATATCATTCACAAACCTTCGCATAACCTCGTATAAACTCTCTAAACCCAGAACCACATCCCACTTCACCTCTGTACGTTGATTGAAACTCGAGAACTCGGTCCCTGATCGTGTAGACGGCAGCCGTCGACAACCCACCATAGTATGTAATCTTTATATCATTAGCTTCGTTCTGATCCCTTAATCAAAACCCCCATGAAACCAGAAGCAATTGATCGATCGTTTGGGTAATTGCAAGGGCTAGGGTTACGGCTGTATGAATCAGGGGAGGGGATGGTTTGGGTTTGTTTATTTAACATTACCGGATGAGTAAATCTCTCAAGGCATCTGCCCTGTTCCACCGGTTAAGTAGCACGACCCGCACACGTGTGGTCGCGGGTTCTAGTCCCACAACCCCAGCCCATTTTTTTGCGTGTTATTTAAACTCGAACCGGCCCCCTTGTTCAAATACATGGTAAATCGAATTCGAAATATACCTATTACAATAATCAGCCCCTGGTCTAATGGTTAGTCTGTGATGTCCTCCCCGGGTTCGACCCGGGCAAGCTCCCTTTATTTTTAAAACCGATTGTTAATGGTCCAAAAATGGTGTAAAAATTATTTTTATAAATCCTACATTTTTTAGAAAAGAATGAATCAAGGTTTACAATTTTTAGCATCAAAATCACTATTTTTACAAATTTAATTGTTAAGAACTCAAATTGAATTATATATTTTTTGGGTAATTTATTTACTTAACTTTATAATTTTCTTTGTTTTGTGACAAAGATTTATAAATACTTTTTACAATTTGCATGCTAGTTACAAAGGTTTGATTGTACTTTTGGTTACATAATAGTTGCTCCCCATAAATGCCTTACTTTATCATGTTATGTAAGGATTTGTTTATTCACATTCATATACTATCTATGTACAAACCTGTGTATGCTAACCAACTTTTTAGTTGACCTTATTTTATTCATGTTTCAGGTGCTAATGTGTGATTTTGATCAAGGCTTGCTACACATAGGTTTTGGGACTTAGTTAATTTTATTTTAAGAACAATTTTTATTTCATTTATGAACTTTGGAATTGGTTTATGTTTGTTTGAATTGAAATGAATTTAATATATTACAATTTAGTCAACCTTGAGCTCATGAACAGTCTACATGTCCCGCCCCGACGTATTTCGTCGTCGGTTGTGGTGTGACATGTGGCATCTTGTGGACTTACTTGAGGAAAAATATCCAATTGTAACGATGTGGGTCTTCAGAAACAAAAAGGATGATCGTGGGATTGTAGTTCGGAACAAAGCTCGTTTGGTTGAATTACTGTATTTACAAAGCCTGTTGCACGAATTGAAGCCATACAAATCTTTTTGGCTTATGCATCGTACAAGAAATTTACTGTATATCAAATGGATGTAAAAAAAGCTTTTCTGTATGGGGTGGTTAAGGAAGAAGTTTACGTGAATCAACCACCAGGTTTTGAAGATCCAGCTCATCCATTTCAAGTGTATAAGCTTGATAAAGCATTGTACGGGTTACATCAAGCGCCTCGTGCGTGGTATGAAACCTTGTCAATACATCTTACATCAAATGGCTTCGTTCATGGAACAATTGACAAGACCTTATCCTGAAGAAATATGATGCTGATTTGTTAATTGTACAAGTTTATGTCGATGATATTATCTATGGCTCAACAAATGAAGCTCTTTACAAAGAATTTGAACAAGTTATGAAATTAAAGTATGAAGTGAGCTTGATGGAAAAAAATGCAGTTTTTTCTGGGGTTACAAGTTGAGCAGTCTGAATCAGGAATTCTGATTCATCAGGCCAAATATGTGAAAAATATTCTTACAAAATTCAAAATGACTGATTGCAAATCAGCTTCAACACCAATTGCTCCTAATGAACCTTTAACTGTCGATGTATCTGGAGTTGAAGTAAATCAAAAGATGTACATGTCAATGATTAGCTCGTTGATGTATTTGACTGCTAGTCGACCAGACATCATGTTTGCTGTTTGCTCTTGTGCCGGATATCAGGCAGCTCTAAAATAATCTCATGAATCAGCTGTTAAAAGAATTTTCCGATATCTTAAGGGTCGAGTAATTTTAGGTTTATGGTATCCTTCTGATTCTGAATTTAATTTATTTGCTTACACTGACAGCAATTATGGAGGTTGTAATTTGGATAGGAAGTCAACTTCAGGTGGATGTCAATTTTTTGGGGAGAGACTGGTGTCTTGGCAGTGTAAGAAACAAACGAATGTATCCACATCAACTGTTGAAGTTGAGTATACTGCAGCCTCGAGCTATTGTTCACAAGTTATCTGGATTCAACATCAAATGCTAGATTTTGGAGTAAACTTCCTGGAAACTCCGATTTATAGTGACAACGAGGCAGTGCTAGGAATAGTAAAAAATCTCATTCAGCATTCCAAAAAAAGCACATTGCGATCAGGTTACTTTTCATTCGTGATTGTTTTCAGAATGGGCTGATTAAAGTGGTCCATGTTGTCACACCCCAACCGACGGCGGAATCATCGGGGCGGGACATGTACACTGTTCATGAGCACAAGGTTGACTAAATTGAAATATATTAATCATCCAAATTCATTTCAAGTATTCAAGACAAAACAAATCAAACCAAGTACATGAAATGAAATACATAATCCTTTATTAAATTTTATCTAGGTCCAAAACTTATATGTAGCAAGTCTTGATCAAATTCACACATTAGTACCTGAAACATGAATAAAATAAGGTCAACTAAAAAGTTGGTGAGCATACACAGGTTTATATATAGATAGCATATAGATTATGAGTAAACAAATCCTTACATAACATTGTTTACCGTCGGCTTGAATAGTTAATGATTGCACATAAATCGCACACAAAAGTTAGCACAACTAGCACTCAGGCATAAAGCTCAAATTTGCACACATGAATGTAAAGAGGATTTGTACTTGTGTGGTTTGTGTAAATGAAAGCAATAGATTGTATATTGTTCATGTTCCACCCCAAAAAGTGTAAAAGAGTAAAAGGGACTATATAATACTCGCTTGATTCAAAAGGAGTAGCTAACACGAGAGACTAGATAGTGACGAGGTCCTCGTAATGCACAACGTTAACCTAGAGTGTAATCTGTATTGAGTCAATAGTGTGCACAATAGTCTATGTCTAAGTCTAGGGTTGAATTGGATGTGTGTATAAGGAATTGAAGTTGTAGGTGTTAGTGGTTCGTACTTGAATGGTGTTGTATAAAATTAAAGTTTGAGTTTGGGATAACTAAATAACAAAAAGAAAATTATTATTTATTTACTTAGTTATAAAAAAATAATGTAGGTATTAGGGGTAAGTAAATATAACCTAAATAAATGATTTTTGTTTAAATTTAGTTAAATAAATAATTGTTACCTTATTTATTTGTTTATAAAATATGTAACTTAGTCATTTTTTTATAAAAATGTATTAGATGTTTTATATTAAATATAAATTTCTTTACTTTATTTTTATAAAGATGTTTAAATAAATTGTGTAAATAATAATTAAGTGTAGGGTTTAACAATAAATATAAATTAAATTTTGTAAGTTTTAAATAAATAATTTCTATTTATTTTAGAATAGAAATTTGATCTTTTTAAATAACATCAATATAAATCTTTATAAAATCAATTCTTTTTATTTAAAAATTAATCTGAAATACTTATTGTTTTTAAAATATGGAAATAATTATTCTGCCAAGACATTTCTCACACACACGACCGTGCCTGGGACAAGGCACGATCGTGCTAGAACCACGGGCGCGATCGTGCTAGTCAGGGACGCGACCGTGTTGACCAATACAGAGGATATAGCTAAGCTGTTCACTAGGCACGACCGTGTCTAGGGTTCTGAGGCACGACCGTGTCTAGGGTTCTGAGGCACGACCAAGTCTAGCCAAGGGGCATGACCGGGTCTAAGTGTGTGAGGCATGACCGCGCTCGAGATTAGCACGACCGTGTCTCATGAAGCACCACCGCGCTAGAAGACTAGCGCGACCGTGTTTGTTCCAAAACAGGAACGAATTGGCCATTTCTTATATTGTTAATGTTGGGATTCATAGGGCTTTCATCTATAAGGTTATTACGAGTCTATTGAAATAATTTAATTGTATTTAAACTGCGTTCAAAGCATGGTTCGATTAAATCCATTTTGAACGAAAAATAGATTCGGGTTCATGATGATTCCCATATTGTAAGCCCAAATTAGATTACGGCTTTTGATCTATAGACTGAAACGTAGATTTAGGAGGTTTCAATTACCCGAAAAGATGATTAATCGACAGCGTGTGGTAGAGACGAGTTCTGGCGGCGACGCGTTTGGTTTCCGGTGTCCTTTGCTGCAGCTCCGGCTAATTCACGTGTTCAGAAGCCTTAGAGAGGATCGAGTAGTGGGTATCGTGTATTTGCTTGAGAGAATTTGGATCGTAATGGAGGAATTCGTGGTCTTGCGAAAGTGGATTGACGGTTTTGAGATGAATCGGTATAATTGGGTTTATTGGTTGTAAATACGATGATAAAAATTCTTAATTCGATTGTTAATGGTAGAAACGTGCGCGACGGTTACGAAATAAAACGAATCCGCATTTACATGCTGCATTTACGTTTCAGTTGACGAGCGGCGCGACCGTGCCCAAACACCGGGCGCGACCGTTCTAAAGCAAGGCACGCGACCGTGCCAAGACACTTGGCACTACCGTTCCAGAACGAGGCGCGACCGTGCCTATTAGGGTTTCTTGTTAATTTATAAAAATTAGTCATTGCAAGTTTTAGTATTGACAGATTTGTATAAATATGGACTTATGTATAGTTTAATAGGGTATACTCGTGTAAAATTTGTGGATTTGCATTGGAACATAGTATTTAATTGTTGGTATGAATAGAACAAGTCAGTGTACTAAATTTGAATTTGAAACGTGTCACCTTGAATTGAAATACTGATAACAAAAATCAGAAATGTTACAGTATCCCCATGTTGATGGAATTTTGTCCCGAAATTTAGCTAGTGGAAGCGACGGCATTAGTGAAGAGATGGGGGTACTTGAGCTTCATTTGGTCCTCTCGTTCCCAAGTGAATTCAGGACCACGTTTAGATTCCCAACGAACTTTGATAATAGGGATACGGCTTCGTTTGAGCTTTTTGATCTCACGATCCATGATTTCCACCGGTCTCTCAACGAAGTGCATTGTTTCGTCAATGTGCACGTCGTCAAGAGGTATGTGAAGATTTTCATCAGCAAGGCATTTCTTTAGATTAGACACATGAAATGTAGGATGCACATTACCAAGTGATGGAGGTAACTCGAGTTTGTAAGCCACTTTCCCAATCCTTTCAAGGATCTTGAATGGACCCACATAGCGACGTGCTAATTTGCCTTTCTTTCCAAAACGGATCACACCCTTCCACGGAGACACCCTTAGAAGAACAAGGTCACCGACTTGGAATTCCAAGGGTTTTCGTCGTTTGTCGGCATAACTCTTTTGCCGACTTCTCGCTACTCGAATATTGTCACTGATTTGAATAATCTTGTCGGATGTTTCTTAAATTAGCTCGGGACCGGTGATTTGTGCTTCACCAATCTCGTTCCAACAGATAGTAGAACGACACTTGCGACCATAGTGTGGTAGCTATTATTGTAAGAGAACTCGATTAGGGATAAATGTGAATCCCAATTGCCAACAAAATCAATTACACAAGCTCTAAGCATATCCTCAAGAGTTTGGATTGTTCGCTCGGTCAGACCATCAGTTTGGGGATAGTAGGCCGTGCTCAAATCCAATCGTGTACCAAGAGCAGTTTGGAGAGATTGCAAAAAACGGGAGGTGAACCGAGCATCTCTATCGGAGATTATGTTTAAGGGAACACCGTGACGGCTCACAATTTCGTCAATGTAAATTCGGGCTAGTTTCTCAACCCGGTAGTCTTCACGGATAGGCAAGAAATGAGCAGATTTGGTGAGACGGTCAATAATCACCCAAATGCTATCATAACCACTTGAGGTATGAGGGAGTTTGGTAATGAAATCCATAGCTAAGTTCTCCCATTTCCACACCGGAATTTCCGGTTGTTCGAGTAAGTCGGAAGGACGTTGATGTTTGGCTTTGACTTTGGAGCAAGTTAGACATTTTGCAACCTAGAGAGCAATGTCTTTCTTCATACCGGGCCACTAATATTGTTGGCGAAGATCTTGGTACATTTTATCCGCACCAGGATGAATAGTATAACGAGTCTTGTGAGCCTCGTTCATAAGAAATGCACAGAGATCATCGCGATTGGGAACCCAAATACGGTTCAAATAATAAAGTAAGCCATTGGGTTTTGATTCAAGCTAAAGTTCAACACCACATGACATTTCCTTGTACATTTTACCCTCAGTGACTGAGACGTGTTGAGCTTCTAAGATGCGATTTTGAATGTCGGTTTGAATTCGGACACATTGAAGCATGACATGGTCCTTTTGACTCAAAGCGTCGGCTACAACATTCGCTTTGCAGGGATGGTAACGAATCTCGCAGTCATAGTTGTTAAGGAGTTCAACCCAACATCGTTGCCTCATATTGAGTTCCTTTTGGTTGAAGATATGTTGGAGACTTTTGTGGTCGGTGAACACCACACACATTATGCCGTAGAGCTAATGTCTCCAAATCTTTAATGTGAATACGACCGCACCCAACTCGAGATCGTGCGACGTATAATTCTTCTCATGAATCTTAAGTTGCCTTGATGCATAAGCGATTACTTTGCCTCATTGCATGAGGACACAACCGAGACCTTGGTTGGAAGCATCACAGTAGACAAGTAGCTCATCATTTCCATCAGTGAGAGTCAAAATAGGAGCATTGCACAACTTTTGCTTAAGAGTTTGGAAATCTTCTTCTTGTTTTGGTCCCCATTCATAAGGTTTACCCTTGTGAGTTAAAGCGGTAAGAGGGACAGCAATCTTAGAGAAATTTGAGATGAAACGACGATAATATCCCGCAAGACCGAGAAATGAACAAACTTCGGTGGGGGTCTTCGGGGCATTCCAATTCTTAACCGCTTCGATTTTAGCAGGGTCAACATGAATTCCCTTGTCGTTAATGATATGACCAAGAAATTGAACTTCCTTTAGCCAAAATTCACATTTGGAGAATTTGACATATAGTTGTTCCTTTGTTAGGACATGTTTTGTAACTGTTGATAAAATTCTGTGTAAGTTCTGCTAGAGGCGAACTTAACAAGTTCGCCTAGCCTATCAGAGGCGAACTTAATAAGTTCGCTTAGCCTATTAGAGGCGAACTTAATAAGTTCGCCTATAGCGGATCGTTTGTCTATAAATAGGATATTACAGCAGAAACAGGTGTGTGAGAGAGAGATACCAGGAGGAACTGATTAGAGACTGAATTCTTGTAACCTGATATCGTGGTGGAAATACAAAACGTTTATTTACACCGTTGTTGTTGATTGAGTCACACGAGCACGTTGATCATGGATTCCACACGTTATCACCATGTTGTACCGCGAGTCTAGAGATCCGTCACGCACCGAATTTGGGACCTACAAGTGGTATCAGAGAAATTGCTCGTGATTCTAGACGAATTTATATGCAAATTGACATCAAATTCATCATTTTTGAGTTTTTCATTTCAATGGAGTTTTCAAGACTGATTTTGATCTGATTTGGGGTTTTTGAAGAGGATTATGATGAAATTGATCCGATAGAAAGCTTCTAATTGTTAGATTACACAATCCTACGGTCTAATTTTGTTTAATTCCTTCAATTCAGTGTTTAATGATGATTTTTGAAAGTTCTTGGTTCGCGGCTGTGGTCTGAAGAAGTCTTGATCAAGATTCTGTTACGGCAAGCGAACTTGCTGAATTCTGTGCAGGCGAACTTAGCAGCAGGCGAACTTGTCAAGTTCGCTTATCACAGGGTTAAGCGAACTTATTTTAGGCGAATTTAATCAAATTGTTGATTTCTGATTTAAGTGAACTTATTAAGTTCGCTTCTCATTAAGTTCGCTTGAGTGACTTAGCAGGCGAACTTATTATCTTCGCCTGAGGGTAAAGGAATTTCAACACTTGGAAAATTTTTCAGAAATCTTTAAAAAAACAATGGCAAATATGGTTCAAGTCACAAACATGTTCAATTATGACAATGAGATTGGTACATCTCAAAAACCTCCGAAGTTGTTGAATCTAGCTGATTATTCAAATTGGAAAGATCGGTTTCACCAGTTCGTATCTTTTACCGATACTAGTTTGTGGAATCCGATTTTGGAAGGATATACGCATCCTACTTATTCGTGGATGGGAAAGGATGATGTTTCGAAGCCAGTATCAGCGTTAACTACTGAAGAAAAGTTGTTATTTGATCGAGAAAAGAAAGCATGGCTAGCATTTCTATGTCTCTTCCAAAGGAAATTTATCACAGTTTTAAACAGTTCAAGTCTTCTCAACAACTGTGGGAAGCATTACAGAAAAGGTGTGAAGGGAGTTTGGATGTGAAGAAGAGTAGAAAGGAGTTACTAAAGAAGCAGTTCCTAGTCTTTAAACATTTTCAAAATGAATCCTTGGATGATCTTGCTACAAGATTCTATCATCTTCTTAGTGAACTGGCTAGTGCATCTGTGGTATATGAGACTGAGGAAATCAATGATAAATTCTTGGAGGCTTTACCATCAAAATTTGATGTGTATACGGTTTTAATCAAAGAGAATGTTAAGTACAAAACCATGTCTCTTGAAGAAGTTCTAGGGAAGATTCAGTCACATGACATGAATATGAAGAAGAAAGAGACTAATATGGAGCATATCCAGGATCCCTCAATGTATTTTGCCAAATCTACTGGTAAATCTGGTACTGGAGTGGCATTCTTTTCTGGTGATGCTCAAGAGTCTACAAATGATCAGTGTTCTGGAGTTCCAATTTATTCTGGTCATTCAAGCCATTCTGGATTTTCTGCTACTATAGCTTTAACATCATATGGATCTCATGTGAATCAGAAAGTTGCTGATGATTATCTTGCTATGTTTTCTTCATTCATGGCATCATATGAAAATTTCATTGGAGGTAAAATACATGATCCTGGGGTTATAGAAGAAGATTTCAGACAAATTGACCCTGTTGATCTAGAAGAAATGAATATCCAATGGAATATGGCCATGTTAATGCGACAAGCTAAAGATTTCTTGAAGAGAACTGGCAGAATATATTTTGGTTCAAATAGTAGATCGCGTATGGGTTTTGATAAGAGTAAAGTTAGGTGTTACAACTGCCAAGAGTATGGTCACTCCGCTAAGGAGTGTGTGAAGCCGAAGGTAGAATTTGATTCTCAAAAGAAGCAGTCTAACTTTCAGCATAATAGGAATCAGTCACATGGTACATCTGGTAATCAAAATCATGGTCCTTCTAGTAATACAAATCATACATCTGCATCATCAGCTTTGGTTGCTCAAAACGATGAAAACTATGATTGGGGCATTCATCTGGAAGATTTGGTGGGTGCTGTGAGTCAGGATTTTGTTGCATAAATTCATTCTGAAAAACCAGAGGAGTCTACTGATGATGAAAGTTCTAGTGATGATTCGTGTGATGGTGATAATGTTCCAAGTGTTGATGATGAGGTAGAACAAGAGCAGAATATTGATTCTGATGCTGTGTCAGGGGTTGCTGAGGAGGAAATTGTTCTTACAGAAAATGCTTCAGTTGGTGATCATTCAGAGAATATTCCAATTGCCAAAGTATTCATGGCAGACATGTCTGATCCGTCTAAGGTAAAAGACTCTGTTTGTCATATATACTGTTCTAATTGCATTTCGGTTAAAGATAAACTGCAAAAAGTCATGGATGATAACACAAACTTGATTTGTGACATGAAATCAATGCATTCAGTTAATCAGAAACTGAAAGATAATGATAAGCTGTGCATTGATAGAATTGAGTCTTTGAAAAGAGACCTAAATTCTCTTGGGCTAAAATACAAAGAACAGGGTTATCATCTAGATATGGCTTATGCTGAAATAGAAAAACGTAATGAAATTGTTGCCCAAAAGAATAAGGAAATATATGAAAAAGAATCTGAGGTGATCAAACTTCATCAAAAGTTGGAAAATTTTGAAAGTTCTTCAGTTGTTTTGGATTATTTTAACTGAAATGCTGATCCTACTAAGTGTGTTGCTGGTATTGGATTTATTCCTCCACCGTTTAATGCAAATTATGTGGTGGAACCTGAGATTATAAATGAAGATGAGATAGATCCAAAAACTATGTTAAAGGTGAATCCGGTAACTAGGGAGGATATGGTATATGATTCTGATTCTGAAGATGAGATATTTGATGAAAAGAAGGTCGAGGGCATTCCAAAAGAAGTGAAAATTGATGACCCAACTGTTGTTAAAAATGTTACCAGGGATAGATGCATTATGACTGAACCTAAAGAGGTGAAAGTGGTTCCAACTAAACTTTCTCCAATCTTACAGTCAAGTGGATTTGTAACGGCTGGTTATCAAAAAGTGAATTCTTCAAAGGTGCCAAAACAGACTTATGTTCCAAAGAAGCAGATTAATTGTTCTGGGCATTCCTCCGAAGCTTATTCTTCTGATGGATCCTTAAATTCAAAGAAAACCTCTTATTTCATAAATTATCAAGAAAGAAGAGTGTGTTTTCAATGCAATGAGGCTGGTCATATTTTGATCAATTGTCCATATAAGAACCAGGGTAAAATGAAGACTGTTCCTTCACAACCGAAAGTGGTGAAGATTCTGAAAAGAAAAGATGAGGGAAAGTCGTCTTCTAGTTTGGAGAAAAATATGCCTGGTCGATCTTTTGTTAAAACACCTGGATTTAAACAACAGAATACTTTGAATGCCAAATCCTTTGTATGCAAAGAGAAACCTGAGATTCCAAAAGTTGGGATTTCAAAAGATTCTGTTCAGGAGGTTAAATTGTCTAGACCTCAAAGAAGAAGAAGAAACAGAAAATTAAAGAAAATTTTGGAAACATCTGAATCTGACAATAATATATCAAATTATGTTTTTCAAAATAATAAAAATGGCTCTTCTTTGAAAAAGTCTGATTGTCAAATTTCTGTTCCAAAAGTGAATGATAAAATTGATTGTAAATTACAAGAAGTTGTTTATTTTGATCAATCCGGACGACCCAAGACCACGATGGCTTGGGTTCCACTTTCTAACTGATTCTCGTTGTTTATGTAGGGACAACCAAGGAGGACTATCAACAATACATGGTATGTGGATAGTGGTTGCTCTCGACATATGACAGGGAATGTTAGATTGCTTGAGGATGTAAAACAAACTGATGGAGGTTATGTCGCTTTTGCGGGTAATAAAGGCGGGTACATAACTGGCCAGGGAACGTTAAAAAATGACAAAGCCAAATTTGAAAAGGTGAATTATGTTGAGCAGCTGGAACACAATCTTTTAAGCGTATCACAAGTTTGTGACAAGAAGTTTTCGTTCCATTTCAACGATCATGAATGCTATATTCTGAAACCGGCTTTTGTGATTCCTGATGAATGGATTCTCATGAAGGCTCTAAGGAGAAATGACACGTATGTCCTTGAAATGAGTGTCGCCACTACAACGGATTCAATTCCAACATGTTTACTCTCCAAGGCGTCGGAATCTGATTCAATATTGTGTCACAGGAAGCTAGCTCACATTAACTACCGTAAGATGAACTACATTGTTAGGAATGATTTGGTTCTTGGTATTCCGAAAATGAAATTCTCAGTTCCTGATGATTGTATTCCTTGCAAGAAGGGGAAGCAACGAAAGAAATCTCACAAATCTAAATCGACGAAATCTATTGTAACTCCTTTAGAGTTGCTGCATATGTATTTGTTCGGTCCTATCAGTATCAGGAGCATTGGTGGGAAATCGTATTGCTTGGTAGTAACTGATGATTACTCCAGATTTTCATGGGTTAAGTTTCTTTCTTCTAAAGCTGAAACCACTGAGTTGGTGCAATATTTAATCATGGGTTTGGAGAATTTATTCAATCTGAAAGTCAGAAGAATCAGGAGTGACAATGGCAGCGAATTTAAGAATAGCAAAATGGGCTTATTCTGTCTACAAAAAGGAATTCATCATGAATTCAGTGCGCCATGTGTTCCTCAACAAAATGGTGTCGCTGAACGAAAGAACAGGACGTTGGTCGAAACAGCGCGCACGATGCTTGCGGATTCTAAGCTTCCAGTCACCTTTTGGGCTGAAGCTGTGAATACTGCGTGTCATGTTTTGAACAGGGTCTTGACCGTCAAGAGACATAACAAGACTTACTATGAATTGCTGAATAATCGAAAGCCGAATCTGGAATATTTACTACCTTTTGGTAATCCTTGCACCCTATTGAGAGTTCGAGATGTCCCAACAAAATTCTGGGCGAAGGCTATTGAAGGGATTTTTCTAGGGTATGTGGCAAATTCAACAACCAAGAGGTTTTATAATAAAGAGACACGCCAAGTTGAAGAATGGTTCCATATTGATTGTTTAAATCGGTCTTTACCACAAATGGAGATTGGTCCGGATTGGGCGTTTGATTATGAAAACTTATTCAAGTCTTTTCATTTACCTTCTGACATTTCTGATGAAGATGCTGCTGTTCTTTATGATTCTTGTCAGGATACACAGCACAATGGATTTCTACCAAATGCAGTTCCAAGTTCACCGATTCCATCTACTTCTTCTCCCGATCCTAATGTTGCTTCTTGTTCTGGTCCACAAGATTCAGAGAGTGAGGAGGATAATGCTATTTTTCAAGATTCTTCTACTGATCCGTTGTTGGGTGATGATCCATTACCTTCGACACAAGATCAGGGGGAGATTCCTACAAATTTAGACACGGAAATTCCAATTACTCAAGATTATTCTTATCAATCTGAATCTACTCAAGTTGACGTGTTGCCGGTTCCTGAGGTCGCATCCATCAAGGAACTCAAAGATCATCCGGTGACAAATATAATTGGAAATTTACAGGATGGAGTGAAAACACGTTCTCTTGTTGACAATACTTGTTTGTATACTTGCATTAAAGATTCTGGTGTTCTTGATGATTGTTCACATTCTTGCTTTATTTCGCAGGTTGAACCCAAGAATGTCCAGATGGCTTTAAATGACAATAACTGGATAGAAGCTATGCAGGAAGAACTTGCTCAATTTGACAAACTTAAGGTTTGGAATCTTGTTGATCTTTCGAAAGGTGCGTATCCGATAGGAACAAAATGGGTGTTTAAATGTAAGAAAGACGATCGAGGTGTCGTGGTACGCAACAAGGCAAGATTAGTTGTCCAGGGCTTCAATCAACAAGAAGGAATTGATTACACCGAGGTTTATGCGCCGGTTGCGCGGCTTGAAGCTATAAGGCTGTTTCTGGCTTTTGCTTCATTTAAAGGTTTTAAGGTGTTTCAATTAGACGTCAAGAGTGCATTTTTATATGGAAAGGTCAAGGAGGAAGTCTATGTGTGTCAGCCGCCGGGGTTTGAAGATCCACTGAATCCGAATATGGTCTTCAAGCTTGATAAGGCTCTCTATGGTCTTCATCCGGCTCCTCGTGCGTGGTATGAAACATTATCCACACATCTTTTGGCAAATGACTTTGTTCGTGGAAAGATAGACTCGACCTTATTAATAAAGAAATCAGGGAGAGATTACTTACTGGTACAGATTTATGTGGATGATATTATTTTTGGCTCGACAAACGAAGGGCTATGCAAAGACTTTGAGGGTGTTATGAAGTCGAAATTTGAAATGTCTGTTATGGGAGAGTTAGCGTTTTTCTTAGGTTTACAAGTAAATCAAAAGGAAGATGGTTTCTTTATTCATCAGTCCAAGTATGTCAAAGACATCTTGAGCCGGTTCAAGATGGAGGACTGTACCCCATACGATACTCCAATTCCGGTCCATCATAAGTTGAATTCTGACCCAGATGGAAAAGATGTAGATTGTCGACTTTACAGAGCTATGATTGGATCCCTCATGTACTTAACCACTTCAAGGCCGGATATAATGTTCGCCGTGTGTATCTGTTCCAGATTTCAGGCAAAGCCAAAAGAATCTCACTTAATTGCTGTGAAAAGAATCTTTCGGTATTTAAAAGCAAAACAACGTTTAGGGCTATGGTATCCTCATGGTTCTAACTTTGATTTCAATGATTATACTGATTCTGATTTTGGTGGTTGTTGTCTGGACAGGAAATCTACAACAGGTGGTTGCCAGTTCTTAGGAAATCGACTTGTATCCTGGCAATTCAAAAAGCAAACCACAGTCTTAATTTCAACATGCGAAGCAGAATACATCGCTGCTGCGAGTTGTTGTTCACAGATCCTGTGGATACAACAGCAATTGAGAGATTACGGTTTGAATTTCATAGGAACCCCCATGTTTATCGATATTAATGCTACAATTTCCATAACTAATAATCCTGTTAAACATAGTAAAACTAAGCACATCGAAATTCGATATCATTTTATACGTGATTGTGCAGAGAAAAGGTTGATTGAGCTGGTCATGGTACACACTGAAGATAATTTTGCTGAGTTGTTTACCAAAGCATTTGATCGTACCAGGTTTGAATTCCTAATTAAAATGATTGGAATGATTAATCCTGAATAAAAGTTTTTCAAAATCAGAATTTCATGGAAAATTTGTTTTTTAAGTTCTTTTATTGCTTTATTGCATTTCTGCATTTACTTTTTCAATCAAAAAGCTTAATTTATAAAAAGTAAAAACAAATTAAAAAATATAAAATTTGACATCATTTGAAGTTAGAGAAGAAATGATAGTACATCAGTGATTAGTTCATTTCACACGACCTTAGTAGACCTTGATATATGTTTGAATAAAATAAGTTGATTTGATCTAAATTTCAAAGTCTGCATAAATAAGAAATGATAGTGTTGTGAATGCTCTATTCTTGGTAATTTGTTTTTAAATTTTGTGTATAAAATTTGAAACTTGAATTGTCAATAGGCTAAAAGCGTTTTGAAACTAATAGTAGTGTGAAAATTAAATATAATATGATTACATCTGTGATTTAAATCCATTATATGCCTGGGTGTGTGTGTAAAAGATCATTATCAGATAAAGAATATTAGCTTTTAATAAAGATTTTCCTATGAGATCAGTTTCGGGTTATGTCCTTAGCACTATTCAATCAATTTGCTTCAGTGCCCATGTCCCGAAAAGCATGCAATTTGAAGTATAATCAAGATATGTACTTGACAACATCTGTCAAACATGTACTAGCCCTAGGATCATATTGATAAATCATCTTTACTGATTCCATTGAATTCATAATCCAGATAATAGTTGGATCCACGTACCTGAATCTTATGATTCCACACATATAAGCCAAAACATTGAATCATTCGATTCCGAATCTTATTGATTCCTTTACAATCCAATTTGGATTCTGCTATTCGTGTGCTAAGTGATGTCTTCTCATTCTGGAAATTCGGATAATCTTTAGTAAAATCTTATATGTCTTGAAGATAGTGCATTTAATTTCTGTTGGCATACTAGTGGGGTACACGTTGTATTTCATACTTAAATGGTACCTTAACTCACAAGAAAGTGGGAATGAGATGCTTTAGTTTCAAAGTTTATAATATTGACAATTTGAATTTGTGTGTCATAGCCTGATCCTATTTTCTTTGAATGTTTATCGCGTATCATAACATGCAATATGAAAGTCTTGAATAGATAGAGTGTGATAATCTTGAAAGATACTGGTTTGATTGGTCAAGCTTTGAAAGAATGACATAGGATACCATTTGATATTATATGGATTTTATATCCAAGATGTGTGATTGATTCATCATATGTACTGATATGATCTTCTTACTCGTGATGTTCGACCAAAAAGATGTGATTTAGTATTTTACATTTCAGTTTATATAGAGAAAAACCATAAAGATTTTGTGTTTCTTATGTTTGAAAAACCAAAAAGATTTTTTTTTTCCAGGTTCCATGGAAATCTTAATTGTTGGTTATTCTTGGTTGTTCTCCTTTGCATAAATGAAATTTGCAGACAGAAGTTGACAAGGGGTCCTTCTCCCAAGTTTTCTTCTAAATAAAGAGAGAGTGCGCAGATGAACAAGACGAAGACTACAATGTGTTTGATGATATTTGAAGACTGATGACAATCTTCTGAAGTTGTTGTCAATGGGGAGTTTGTTGGAGCATATTCTGGTGACAACGAGCTTGAAGATATTATGTCTTAGTCTTAGAGTCTTTGACTTGTAATTGATAGAATTGTTAGCAACAGTTAAAGGGGAGTCTGTTAGGACATGTTTTGTAACTGTTGATAAAATTCTTTGTAAGTTCTGCTAGAGGCGAACTTGTTAAGTTCGCCTGGCCTATCAAAGGCGAACTTAATAAGTTCGCTTAGCCTATTAGAGGCGAACTTAATAAGTTCGCCTATAGCGGATCGTTTGTCTATAAATAGGATATTACAGAAGAAACAGGTGTGTGAGAGAGAGATACCAGGAGGAACTGATTAGAGACTGAATTCTTGTAACATGATATCGTGGTGGAAATACAAAGCGTTTATTTACACCATTGTTTTTGATTGAGTCACACGAGCACGTTGATCATGGATTCCGTATGTTATCACCGTGTCGTACCGCGAGTCTAGAGATCCGTCACGCACCGAATTTGGGACCTACATCCTTCCGCAAGAGGTCCAAAACCAGTCTAAGGTGTTGCTCATGGTCGGCTTTAGTCTTGGAGTAGATTAAGATATCGTCAATGAAGACGATCATAAATTTATCAAGGTACGGTTTGCACACACGATTCATGAGGTCCATGAAGACTGCGGGTGCATTGGTTAGTCCAAAAGGCATGACCATGAACTCGTAGTGACCATACCTTGTTCGGAAAGCAGTCTTTGGAATATCTTCCTCTTGTACACAGAGTTGGTGATAACCAGATCGAAGATCAATCTTCGAGAAGCAGGTAGAACCTTGAAGTTGATCAAAGAGATCATCAATTCTAGGCAAGGGATAACGGTTCTTGATTGTTTGTTTGTTGATTTCGCGATAGTCAATACACATGCGAAATGATCAATCCTTCTTCTTGACGAATAAGACGGGTGCACCCCACGGTGAATGACTTGGACGGATGAAGCCCTTGTCGGAGAGCTCTTGGAGTTGACTTGCAAGTTCTTGCAATTCAGAAGGTGCAAGACGGTAAGGATCTCTAGCCACGGGGTTAGCCCCGGGTACAAGGTTAATGTGAAATTCTACTTGTCGAACGGGTGGAAGTCCGAATAGATCTTCGAGAAATACTTCGGGAAAATCCTGAATGATGGAATGTCTTGGATACTCTTCTCTTTGACATCCTTTTGAACAACATGAGCTAAGAAGGCTGCATACTTCTTTCGTAAGTACTTTTGAGCGGTAGTGCATGACATTAACTTTAGTCCCTTGCAAGGCTTTTCACCAAAGACTCTTAACGCTTTTCCCGATGGTAGAGGTATTCGGATGCACTTCTCGAAATAGATGACTCCGGCATGATGATTTGATAGCCAATCCATGCCTATGATGATATCAAAACTTCCTAGTGGCATTGGTACAAGGTTGATTGGAAATGTCTGATCATTAAGTTCTAGAGAGCAGTCGTGAATAACAGAGTCAATTGTAAGTGAGTCACCATTTGCTACTTCGACGGTGAAGGTTTTCTCTAATTGGGATCGTGTCTTTGCAAGTAAGGGTTTAAATTTAAGTGACACAAAACTTTTATCGGCACCGGTATCAAATAAAATGGAGGCATATTGACTATTAACAAGGAACGTACCGTTGACCACATCATTGTTGGCTTGAGCTTCATTGGCGTTTATGTTGAAAGCACGCCCATGAGCTCCGCCTTGTCTAGCATTGATTAACCTTGGGCACTGATCACGGAAATGATTTGGGTTACCACACTCATAACAAGCACGCCCATTGGTAATAGCGGGTACCCCTTGTTTAGCCACTTGAGGGTTGATTCGGTTTGGTGGGTTGACTTGGCCTGCAAGTGCTTTGGCTCTACAAACGTTAACCGTATGACCATATTTCCCACAGTGAGTGCAAAGGCGACAGGGAATGGTTTGGGGATGATTATAGTTGCATGTGGCACAGAGTGGGTGGATCCCAACATATGGCTTTTTGGCTGGTGCTTGAACCATAGGAGCAACTTGGTTAACAGGCATAGCAGGAGTGACCATAGCATAGTTCCCAGCCTTTCTTTTCTTATTATTATGAGATGGTTCAGTTGTGGTTTCTTTGATGTGTACGGTAGGGGTTGCAGTGTCGGGAACTTTCTTGGTGCCTTTTCTAGTCAGAGTTCCCGCTTTCACATGGTTGTCGGTTAATGTAGCAGATAGGCGGATAGCATCTTCAAGTGTTGCCGGATTTCTCCCTAAGACAGTATCTTGGATTTGCCTAGGTAATCCACCAATATACTTTTCAATGCAGCGGGATAAAGGTGTGACCATATGGGGCACAAGGAGACTCAACTCATGGAATCGAGTTGTGTAAGCTAGACTTTCACCAAAACTCGGCTTCCAGTTTCTTTACCTCATTTCGAGGACAAAATTCTTCGGTCATTAGCCTTTTAACCTCATCCCAAGGTAAGGCCATTGCTACTTCCACACCTCTATTCCTCTTTTCCCCATTCCACCACGTGAGTGCCCGTTTTGGTAAGACACTTGTGGCATGACGAACACGAAGGTTATCGGGGCAGTCATTATTGAGGAAGGTATTCTCAATACTTTCGAACCATTGAAGAAGTCCCGTAGCTCCTTCGGTACCATAGAACTTAAGAGGATTACATGAGTTGAAGTGTTTGAAGGTGCATTGTGGTGGGTTGGCACCACCACCCCCATTAGCTCCATGGTTACCATTGGCAGCCCCATTAGCTTAAGTGAGTTGATTCACAAGTTGTACAAGGATGGTAGTAATATCGGTGTTGTTGGTCACGGTAGCACGACGGGGAGGCATTCTACAGAATTTCACAACACAAGAAAAGATGTAAGAACTTATGAATGTTGTTTGGATTTAAAAGAATAAGATAACAAATAAAATAGTTAATCATACTTTGGATTGTACTCAAATAGTGATATAATCACTTGAATACTATGACACATTAAGGTTAATTAAACTCATATAATTTTTCAAGGAGACATGCTTTAGCCTATAAGTAAACACTCATCCCGGGAATTCCCAGGAAAGCATACGGGTCCCTCGGTTGATTGGGATTTATGCGAAATGCTTTCCTATACAGAAAACTCAGAATACAGGTGTCACTCTTCCAGATTGCACGTGTCCTCAAATAATTAACAAGTCTAAAAACCTTAACGAGGGAATTCTAACATCCCAAAAATAGTAAATAAGTAATTAATAATACGATAGAGATTTAAACGTCATAAAACGAAATAGGAACGGATGGGCTTGGGCTCGGCTCCAACGGGCCGATGGAAGCCCATGTATAAAAGGGGCAAGACAGCCCACTTTCTCCACTTCACCTTCATTTCACCATCCTGGAGAGAGAAAGGAGAGCTCGGGCCTAGAGAGAGAAAGTCGACGGATCGACACGAGATTGAAAGAGCACGTTACAGCTGAGCTCATGAGAAAAACCTCCGAATCAGAGTTCCAATCCAGGTAACGATTCAACCATAATCTGAGTTTTTGTTCGTTTTTGGGTTTCTCGGGTTTTAGCTAAATAGGAGACGTTTTTATGGATGAAACCTGATAATAAGCCTAGAACTAGCATCTAGAAAGAAAACCGCATGTTTTTATCAAAGAAAATTGTAAGATTGGTGTCACACCCCGACCGATGGCGGAATCATCGGGGCGGGACATGTAGACTGTTCATAGCACATGGTTGACTAAATTGAAATATATTAAAGTCAAATTTCCATTACAAATAATCCAAGTACAAACCAAATTCAAATAAAGAAACATAAAACAACTCATAGAATTCTTGATTTAAATTGCTAAGTCCAAATCCTATATTGAGCACGTCTTGAATCATTCTCACATATTAGGGCCTGAAACATGAATAAAATAAAGTCAACTAAAAAGTTGGTGAGTATAACACAGTTGTATATAGATAGCATATAGTTGAAAACAAATCATTTACAAAACATGATAAAATAAGGCATTTATGGGGAGCAGCTATTGTGTAATCAAGTACAGCCAAACCTTTGTAACTAGTATGCAAATTGTGTTGTCGGTATCAATCACCTCCACTTGGGTGGGTTTGTCAGACTCAATAGATCTATCATTGAAAACCGTCGGCTTGTATAGTTAATGATTGCACATAATCGCATACAAAGGTTAGCACAACTAGCACTCGGGCACAAAGCTCAAATTTTGCACACATGTATGTATATAGGATTTTGCACTTGTGTTGTTTGTGTAAATGTAAATGTGTAATGTGTATAAGGTTCATGTTCCACCCCAAAAGTGTAAAAGAGTAAAAAGGGGTTGTGAATACTCACGTGGTATGGAAGTGCAGCTAACAAGAGTATAGATAAAATAAGGATCCTTGATACGCACGAGTTAACCTAGATAATAATGTATATTGAATCAAATATGTGCACAAAGTTTAAGTATAAAAATGAAGGTTGAATTTGTGTATAAAACTATTGATTTGTATTTAAAAGTATTGAATAACATATATAAAGTTTTGAAGTAAATATTTTTGAGACATTTTGATTAAGGTTGGGAATTGAATAGTAAAATAGAATATTTATAAAATCATTGATTATGAAAATAAAGTATGTGTTAAATGTAATTTAATTTAATAAATAAATAAATGTTTTTATTTAAAATGAAGAATAAATAAATAATCTTTATTTATTTATAAAGTATGTAACTTTCAAATAAAATGTTTTAAATGAAAAGTTTAATAACAAATTAAATTTTATAAACTTTTAATTAAATGATTTTCCATTTATTCCAAGATTAATTATTTGACCTTTTCAAATACCTTTTTATAAAACTAACTACTTTTATTTAAAAACTTAATCTGGAATTTTTACAGATTAAAATAAAAACAACAATAATTCTGATCAAAGATTATGACCTAGACACGACCGTGCCTGGGAAGGACACGACCGCGCTCGAACCACGGACGCGACCGTGCTAGTCGGGACGCGACCGGGTTTGATCGAACAGAGGCCAGCTTGCACAATTCACGAGGCACGACCGTGCCTTAGCTCGGCACGGTCGTGTCTATGATTCTTAGACACAACAGAGATTAGCCCAGAGGGCATGACTAGGTCTGGACAGGAGGACACGACCGCGCTACATCAGGCACGGCCGCGCTAAATGATTAGCGCGACCGTGTCTCTTCCAAGTCAGACACGAATTGAACAAATCTTGTATTTATAGCCTTGGAATTGATAGGGCTTTTGATTACTGAGTTGTTACGAGTCTATTCATATAAATTAATTGCATGTAAATCGTGTTTAAGTATGAATTCAATTAAATCATTTTTATTAAAATGAGAAATCCGGTTCAGGATGATTTCTATGATGGAAGCCCCAATTAACAGAGGGCTTTTGTTATGAGGACTAAATCGACTGAGAAAAAGGTGATAATTACCTTGGAGAGTATCGGATTGATAGAAAGCGGTAGAAGAAAGTTCCGGCGTCGGCAATAACGGCTTCCGACGACTTCGACTGCGATTCCGTCTAGTCCAGAGAGTCCAATAATAATAGGGGAGATTGCTGAAAAGGATTCCTCGACTACATGGGAGAAATTTGATCGAAAATGAGGGATTTGAGTTTTGAGAGAATGATCTACGGTTTCTAGAGAGGAGTTTTGTATTTTGATGGTAATAATTGTGATTGACCAAGATATTTTCTTTGATAACGAAGGTATAACGTAAATCGGGTTTGAATTCGAACGATCGAGCGTTTTTGGAATCTCATTTACGTTTTGACTGTTACGCAGGCGCGACCGTGCTTAGGCACCGGGCGTGATCGTTCCAGGACCAGTCGCGCGATCGTGCCGAGGCACTTGGCGCGACCGTGCCAGGACGAAGCACGACCGTGCTAATTAGGGTTTCTTGATAAATTTTCAACTTTAGTCCTTGACTTTTTAGGTTTGATAAATTTGAATTAAATTGTTTCTTGCATAGTGTTTAAATATATACAATTGAGTAAAACTTGCGAATTTGTATCGAATCATTGCGTTTAGTTTACGGTAAGAAAATAATAAGACAGTGCACGAGTATTGAATTCGAAAATGCATTACATTGAATTGAAATATGAATACTAAAAATCAGAAATGTTACAGTCTCCCCATGTTGAGAGAATTTCGTCCCGAAATTTAGCTAGAGGAAACAACAGTATCAATAAAAAGATGAGGGTACTTGAGCTTCATTTGGTCCTCTCATTCCCAAGTGAACTCAGGACCACGCTTAGATTCGCAACGAACTTTGACAATAGGAATGCCACTTCGCTTGAGTTGTTTGACTTCACGATCCATAATTTCCACCGGCTTCTCAACGAAGTGCATCGTTTCATCAATGCGCACGTCGTCAAGAGGTATATGGAGATTTTCATTAGCGAGACACTTCTTCAGATTAGATACATGAAATGTAGGATGCACATTTCCAAGAGATGGAGGTAACTCGAGCTTGTAAGCCACTTTCCCAATCCTTTCAAGGATTTTGAATGGACCAACATAACGAGGTGCTAACTTGCCTTTCTTTCCAAAACTGATCACGCCCTTCCATGGAGACACCTTTAGAAGAACAAGGTCACCGACTTGGAATTCCAAGGGTTTTCGACGTTTGTCGGCATAACTCTTTTGCCGACTCCTCGCTACTCGAATATTGTCACGGATTTGAATAATCTTGTCGGATGTTTCTTGAATTAACTCGGGACCAGTGATTTGTGCCTCACCAATCTCGTTCCAACAGATAGGAGAACGACACTTGCGACCATAGAGAGCTTCGAATGGAGCCATGTTGATACTTGTGTGGTAACTATTGTTGTAAGAAAACTCAATGAGGGATAGATGTGAATTCCAATTGCCACCAAAATCGATTACACAAGCTCTAAGCATGTCTTCAAGAGTTTGGATTGTTCGCTCGGTTTGACCATCAGTTTACGGATGGTAAGCCGTGCTCAAATCCAATCGAGTACCAAGAGCCTTTTGGAGAGATTGCCAAAATCGAGAGGTGAACCGAGCGTCTCTATCGGATATTATGTTCACGGGAACACCATGACGGCTCACAATTTCATCAATGTAAATTCGGGCTAGTTTCTCCACTTTGAAGTCTTCGCGGATAGGCAATAAATGAGCGGATTTAGTGAGACGATCAATGATCACCCAAATACTATCATATCCACTCGAGGTGCGAGGGAGTTTGGTAATAAAATCCATGGCTAAGTTCTCCGATTTCCACACGGGGATTTCCGGTTGTTCTAGCAAACCAGAAGGACGTTGATGTTTGGCTTTGACTTTGGAGCAGGTTAAACATTTGGCAACATAAAGAGCAATGTCCTTTTTCATACCGGGCCACCAATATTGTTGGCGAAGATCTTGGTACATTTTATCCGCACCAGGATGAATAGAATAACGAGTCTTGTGAGCCTCGTTCATGAGAAAGGTACGGAGATCATCACGATCGGGAACCCAAATACGGTTCAAGTAATAAAGTAAGCCATTGGGTTTTGATTCAAGGAGTTCAACACCACATGACATTTCTTCGTACATGTTACCCTCGGTTACTAAGACGTGTTGAGCTTCTAAGATACGGGTTTGAATATCGGTTTGAATACGGGCACAATGAAGCATAACATGGTCCTTTCGACTTAAAGCATCGGCTACAACATTCGCTTTGCCGGGATGGTAACGAATCTCGCAGTCATAGTCGTTAAGGAGTTCGAACCAACGTCGTTGCCTCATATTGAGTTCTTTTTGGTTGAAAATATGTTGAAGACTTTTGTGGTCGGTGAACACCACACATTTCGTGCCATATAGGTAATGTCTCCAAATCTTTAACGCGAATACGACCGCACCCAACTCGAGATCGTGCGTCGTATAATTCTTCTCATGAACTTTGAGTTGCCTTGATGCATAAGTGATTACTTTGCCTCATTGCATGAGAGCACAACCAAGACCTTGGTTAGAAGCATCACAATAGACAACTAAATCATCATTTCCATCGGGGAGAGTCAATATAAGAGCATTGCACAACTTTTGCTTGAGGGTTTGGAAAGCTTCTTCTTGTTTCGGTCCCCATTCATAAGCTTTACCCTTGTGAGTCAAAGCGGTAAGAGGGACAGCAATCTTTGAGAAGTTTGAGATGAAACGACGATAATAACCCGCAAGACCAAGAAATGAATGAACTTCGGTAGGAGTCTTCGAGGGATTCCAATTCTTAACCGTTTAAATCTTAGCAGGATCAACATGAATACCCTTGTCGTTGACGATGTGACCAAGAAATTGAACTTCCTTTAGCCAGAATTCACATTTGGAGAATTTGGCATATAGTTGTTCTTTTCTCAAGAGGTCCAAAACCAATCTAAGGTGTTGTTCATGATCGGCTTTAGTCTTGGAATAGATTAAGATATCGTAAATTAAGACGATCACGAATTTATCAAGGTATGGTTTGCACACACGATTCATGAGATCCATGAAAACTGTGGGTGCATTAGTTAGCCCGAAAGGCATAACCATGAACTCGTAATGACCATACCTTGTTCGGAAGGCAGTCTTAGGAATGTCGTCTTCTTGAACACGAAGCTGATGATAACTGGATCGAAGATCAATCTTTGAGAAACAAGTAGAACCTTTAAGTTGATCAAAGAGATCATCGATTCTAGGTAAAGGATAACGGTTCTTGATAGTAAGCTTGTTGAGTTCGCGGTAGTCAGTACACATGCGAAATGATCCAACCTTCTTCTTAACAAATAAGACGGGTGCACCCCATAGTGAATGACTTGGGCGAATGAAACCTTTGTCGGAGAGTTCTTGAAGTTGACTTGCAAGCTCTTGCATTTCGGAAGGTGCAAGATGATAAGGAGCTCTAGCAACGGGGTTAGCTCCAGGTATAAGATCAATACGGAACTCTACTTGACGAACGGGAGGAAGACCGGATAAATCCTTAGGAAAAACTTCAGGGAAATCCCGAATGATCGGAATGTCTTGGATACTCTTTTCCTTGACATCCTTTTGAACAATATGAGCTAAGAAAGCAATGTACTTCTTTCGTAAGTACTTTTGAACGGTAGTACACGACATCAACTTAAGTCCCTTGCAAGGCTTTTCCCCAAAAACCCTTAAGGTTTCTCCCGATGGTAGCGGAATTTGGATACACTTTTCAAAGCAAATGACTTCGGCATGATGATTTGATAGCCAATCCATACCTATGATAATATCAAAGCTTCCTAGTGGCATTGGAACAAGGTTGATTGGGAATGAATGGTCATTTAGTTCTAAGGAGCAATCATTAATAATGGAGTCAATTGTAAGGGAGTCACCATTCGCTATTTCAACGGTGAAGGTTTTCTCTAATTGGGATCGTGTCTTTGCAAGTAAGGGCTCAAAATTTAGTGACACAAAACTTTTATTGGCACCAGTATCGAACAAAATGGAGGCATATTGACTATTAACAAGGAACGTACCATTAACCACGTCGTTGTTGGCTTGAGCTTCGTTGGCGTTTATGTTGAACGCACGCCCACCAGCTCCACCTTGTCTAGCATTTGCAAGTCTTGGACATTGATCATGAAAATGGTTCGGGTCACCACACTCATAGCAAGCATGCCCATTAGCAATGGCGGGAGCACCTTGATTAGCCACTTGAGGTACGGTTCGGTTTGGAGGGTTGACTTGGCTCGCAAGAGCTTTGGCCCTACAAACATTGATAGTATGACCATATCTCCTACAATGAGTACAAAGGTGACATGGGATAGTTTGAGGATGATGATAATTGCAGGTGGCACAAAGAGGGTAGATCCCAACATATGGCTTTTTAGCCGGCGCTTGAACCATAGGTGCAGCTTGGTTGACGGGAACAGCAGGAGTAATCACAGCAAAATTTCTAACCTTCCTCTTTCTATTATTGCGAGAGGGCTCGGTTGTGGCTTCTTTGTTGTGAGTAGGAGGGCTTACGGTTTCAGAAACTTTCTTAGAACCCTTTTTGGTAAGAGTTCCAGCTTTCACATGATTATCAGTTAAGGTAGCGGATAGACGAATAGCATCCTCCAGAGTAGCAGGATTTCTACCTAAGACAGTATCTTGGACTTGTCTTGGTAGCCCACCAATATACTTTTCGATACAACGGGACAAAGGAGTGACCATGTGGGGCACGAGAAGACTCAAGTCATGGAACTGAGTTGTATATGCTAAGCGTTCCCCACTATCTTGGGCAAGATCCCAAAATTCAGCTTCTAACTTTTTCACTTCATTTCGAGGGCAGAACTCCTCGGTCATAAGCCTTTTGACCTCATCCCAAGGTAAGGCCATAGCTACATCAACACCCCTATTCCTTTTCTCCCCATTCCACCATGTAAGTGCCCGTTTTTGTAGGACACTTGTAGCATGACGAACACGGAGGTTGTCGGGACAGTCACTATTGAGAAAGGTATTCTCAATGCTTTCAAACCATTGAAGGAGTCCAGTAGCTCCTTCGGTACCAAAGAACTTGAGGGGATTGCACGAGTTGAAGTGCTTGAAGGTGCATTGAGATGGATTGTTACCACCATTTCCACCATTATTACCACTATTTCTTCCATTTCCACCATTGTTGCCATTGGTGGCACCATTGGCTTGGGTGAGTTGTGTCACCAATTGGGTAAGAATAACAGCAATGTCGGTGTTGGCGTTGGTTGCGGGAGCATGACGAGGAGGAATTCTACAGATTTTCACAAGATAAGAAAGATTGTAAGAACTTATGAGATTTGATAGGGTTTAATAGAATGAGATAACAAAAATAAAAATAGATATTCTTAGTTTGGATTGTACTCAAAAGTGACAAAATCACTTGAGTACCATGGCACATTAAGGTTAATTAAACTTATAAAATTTTCAAGAAGACATGCTTTAGCCTATAAGTAAACACTCATCTCGGGAATTCCCAGGAAAGCATACGGGTCCCTCGGTTGATTGGGATTTATGTGAAATGCTTTCCTAGACAGAAAACCCAAAATACAGGTGTCACCCTTCCAGATTGCACGTGTCCTCAAATAATTTAACAAGTTTAAAAACCTTAACGAAGAAATAAAAATTTTAGAGATTTTTGCTTCAAGAATTTTTTTTTTCCACATGCTAAGGAGGATAAAGATAGAAAAGAAGATAGACATATTATGAGGTTTTAGGATATAGGAAAGGATATTATTTATTAAATTATTATTTAAGAAGATCCTACTAAGTCATAAATTTTTTAACAAGTAAGGTATCAAATATAATAATCATTAATCATGGTAAGCATGTAGCACATAGCATGTAACATATAGCACAAAAATCATGAAACATAGTATGAGTGGATGTCCTAAAGTTATAGTCTAGGTCAAGATGTCTAAAACCTAATTCTCTATAACTAAGGCTCTGATACCAACCTGTCACACCCCGACCGATGGCGGAATCATCGGGGCGGGACATGTAGACTGTTCATAGCACAATTGAAATATATTAAAGTCAAATTTCCATTACAAATAATCCAAGTACAAACCAAATTCAAACAAAGAAACATAAAACAACTCATAGAATTCTTGATTTAAATTGCTAAGTCCAAATCCTATATTGAGCACGTCTTGAATCATTCTCACATATTAGGGCCTGAAACATGAATAAAATAAAGTCAACTAAAAAGTTGGTGAGTATAACACAGTTGTATATCGATAGCATTTAGTTGAAAACAAATCCTTTACAAAACATGATAAAATAAGGCATTTATGGGGAGCAGCTATTGTGTAATCAAGTACAACCAAACCTTTGTAACTTGTATGCAAATTGTGTTGTCGGTATCAATCACCTCCACTTGGGTGGGTTTGTCAGACTCAATAGATCTATAATTGAAAACCGTCGGCTTGTATAGTTAATGATTGCACATAAGTTTTCACAAAGATTAGCACAACTAGCACTCGGGCATAAAGCTCAAATTTTGCACACATGTATGTATATAGGATTTTGCACTTGTGTTGTTTGTGTAAATGTAAATGTGTAATGTGTATAAGGTTCATGTTCCACCCCAAAAGTGTAAAAGAGTAAAAAGGGGTTGTGAATACTCATGTGGTATGGAAGTGTAGCTAACAAGAGTATAGATAAAATAAGGATCCTTGATACGCACGAGTTAACCTAGATAATAATGTATATTGAATCAAATATGTGCACAAAGTTTAAGTCTAAAATTGAAGGTTGAATTTGTGTATAAAACTATTGATTTGTATTTAAAAATATTGAATAACAAATATAAAGTTTTGAAGTAAATATTTTTGAGACTTTTTGATTAATGTTGGGAATTGAATAGTAAAATAGAATATTTATAAAATCATTGATTATGAAAATAAAGTATGTGTTAAATGTAATTTAATTTAATAAATAAATAAATGTTTTTATTTAAAATGAAGAATAAATAAATAATCTTTATTTATTTATTTATAAAGTATGTAACTTTCAAATAAAATGTTTTAAATAAAAAGTTTAATAACAAATTAAATTTTATAAACTTTTAATTAAGTGATTTTCCATTTATTCCAAAATTAATTATTTGACCTTTTCAAATACATTTTTATAAAATTAAATACTTTTATTTAAAAACTTAATCTAGAATTTTTACAGATTAAAATAAAAATAACAATAATTCTGATCAAAGATTCTGACCTAGACACGACCGTGCTTGGGAAGGACACGACCGCGCTCGAACCACGGGCGCGACCAGGTTTGATCGAACAGAGGCCAACTTGCACAATTCATGAGGCACGACCGTGCCTTAGCTCGGCACGGTCGTGTCTATGATTCTTAGACACAACAGAGATTTGCCCAGAGGGCATGACTAGGTCTGGACAGGAGGACACGACCGCGCTGCTACTCGTCACGACCGCGCTACATCAGGCACGGCCGCGCTAAATGATTAGCGCGACCGTGTCTCTTCCAAATCAGACACGAATTGAACAAATCTTGTATTTATAGCGTTGGAATTGATAGGGCTTTTGATTACTGAGTTGTTACGAGTCTATTCATATAAATTAATTGCATGTAAATCGTGTTTAAGTATGGATTCGATTAAATCATTTTTATTAAAATGAGAAATCTGGTTCAGGATGATTTCTATGGTGGAAGCCCCAATTAACAGAGGGCTTTTGTTATGAGGACTAAATCGACTGAGAAAAAGGTGATAATTACCTTGGAGAGTATCGGATTGATAGAAAGCGGTAGAAGAAAGTTCCGGCGTCGGCGATAACGGCTTCCGGCGACTTCGACTGCGATTCCGTCTAGTCCAGAGAATCCAATAATAACAGGGGAGATTGCTGAAAAGGATTCCTCGACTGCTTGGGAGAAATTTGATCGAAAATGAGGGATTTGAGTTTTGAGAGAATGATCGACGGTTTCTAGAGAGGAGTTTTGTATTTTGATGGTAATAATTGTGATTGACCAAGATATTTTCTTTGATAACGAAGGTATAACGTAAATCGGGTTTGAATTCGAACGATCGAGCGTTTTTGGAATCTCGTTTACGTTTTGACTGTTACGCAGGCGCGACCGTGCTTAGGCACCGGGCGCGATTGTTCCAGGACCAGTCGCGCGATCGTGCCGAGGCACTTGGCGCGACCGTGCCAGGACGAAGCACGACCGTGCTAATTAGGGTTTCTTGATAAATTTTCAACTTTAGTCCTTGACTTTTTAGGTTTGATAAGTTTGAATTAAATAGTTTCTTGCATAGTGTTTAAATGTATATAATTGCGTAAAACTTGCAAATTTGTATCGAATCATTGCGTATAGTTTATGGTAAGAAAATAATAAGACAGTGCACGAGTATTGAATTCGAAATTGCATTACATTGAATTGAAATATGAATACTAAAAATCAGAAATGTTACAATTGGCATGATCGGGTTAGCAAGCAAGAATTTTGGATTTTTGGTCCAGGAACCAGGTATTGCGTACTTACCAAGTGCGCTTGAAGGACTTCGAGGAAGATCCTGCGTACTTACCAAGTGTGCAAGAAGTATTCTCTGCGCACTTGTCAAGTGCGCATGAGTATGGTCCTGCGCACTTAGCAAGTGCGCAGGCAGCAAACAGCAGGCAGCAGGCTGGTTAAGTAAAGTCAGTAAGTTTAGAATGATTTAACCATTAGAGTCGGGGTTGGGTCTAATGTGTATTTAACTCCCTAATCCAGATCAGAAGTGACGTTGTTGGACCTTTGTTTAGGACAACTTAGAGAAGCTTATCAGGTGAGTTCTATGTGCCCCCTTCTATGTTATGTGCAAACCTTATTAAATGTTTTGGGGCTGAAATGTATACACTAAATGAATAAATGATATGAATGCTAATGTGATCATATGTGACGTATTAATATATATTTTATATATATATGTAAGAGAATGAATTATGAACAAAGAATGAAACGTATGTTTACAAAGAATGAAGGAAAGAATGGCATAACGTAAATAACCGAAATCTTGCTTTATAATTATTTATATTGCATGTTATGAATATATGTATACGTTATGAACGGAAACGAAGCTAACGGCTACTTCTGTAGACGGACGACCATGTGACTATTTTTCAACCGGGAAAGATACGTCATTCGCAAGCTAGGACGTACAAAAAGCATAAAAGGGAGGTCGAAGTAAATGCTAAAATAGTATAACGGTTTCATAAACTATAGTTCGCATGGGAAACGGATGCCTTAGGGCAGACGGGTGAATATGACGGACTACGACTGTAGGACGGGTAAGATGGACGGCCGAAGGTTGGCCGGACCAAAGTTAAGGCGGACGGTTTCTAGGACCGGACGAGTAAAAGGGCTACGACGGTAGCTCATGGGCGTATGTCTTTGTGATATACGTACCGTAAGATGGGTTGATCACCCTTATGTGTATGACCAATGAAAGAAAAGGTGAATACATATCTATGTAATCACATAAGAATGAAGAAAGAAAAATAAAAGCTATGAATACGTATTTGTAGAAATGTATGTATATAATTATGTATACTTATAAAGAAAAGAATGATCATACTTAATAGTTTTAAACTAGAACTCACCAACGTTAGCTGACTTTTAGTATACATTTCAGGTACAGAAAGGAAGGGTCGTGCGAAGGCGTGAAGGTTACCCGGCACAAGACTGACATCCCATATTTATATATGTTAAGACAAATGTTATGTACTTAATTTTAAAAGACTTCCGCTGTTATGTCATGTCATGTTACGTTATGTAATGAAAGAATTCGAATGTTTTAAATTTAAGCTCAGTGATTATGACTATGTTTATGAGTAAATCCAACAAGTGAGGTCACCCAGGAAAAGGGGCCTTACAAGTTGGTATCAGAGCAATAGTTTGAGAGATTCAGACATCCCTAAATGTCTGGACTCAAACTGATTATGGGACCAACGCACGGATGTCAGTCATGGGTAACCAACGCCAACGCTCGCACGGTAAGTAAGTACTAGAGTTAATACACTTGGATAAGAATAGATACCTTAACTTAGAACAAATAGATGTCATTGTCACAACCGATTTGAAGAGTTTTGAACCCGAAAAGCAATGTAAATTAGTTGCCAAAGCCCCTACCGATTGGCTCCGTCAGAAATGGAAGAATTGAAGTCTCAACTAGAGGAACTAACAGAAAAAGGATTTATTAGACCGAGCATCTCACCGTGGGGCGCTCCGGTACTATTTGTAAAGAAGAAGGACGACAGCATGCGCATGTGAATTGACTACCGCGAGTTGAACAAGAGGAAAGTAAAGAACAAATACCAACTGCCTAGAATAGACGACCTTTTTGATCAACTGCAAGGTGCGAGTTGCTTCTCAAAGATCGATCTTTGGTCGGGTTACCATCAGTTGAAAGTAAGGGAAGAAGACGTACCAAAGAGCGCGTTTCGCATGCGTTATGGGCATTATGAGTTTCTCGTGATGTCCTTCGGATTGGCCAAGGCACCAGCAGCGTTCATGGATTTGATGAATAGAGTATGTCGACCAATGTTGGATCGATCAGTGATAGTTTTTATAAACGACATACTGGTATATTCGAAAAGCGAGGGTGATCACCACTGTCACCTAAGAGAGGTTCTAGAGGTGCTAAAGCAGGAAAAGTTGTACGCAAAATTCTCCAAATGCACGTTCTGGCTTAGGGAAGTCCAATTCCTAGGTCATGTAATAAACCCAAACGGAATCATGGTGGATCCTACAAAGATCGAGACAGTAAAGGAATGGAACATCCCAAAGACACCAACTGAGATACGAAGTTTTCTGGGATTGGCAGGCTACTATCGAAGATTCATTCAAGATTTTTCAAGAATAGCCTTACCACTAACTAAGTTGACATGGAAGGAAGTGAAGTATGAATGGGGTCAAACCCAAAACAACGCGTTTGAAGAACTTAAGGCACGACTAACCCAAGATCCAGTCTTGACTCTACCTGAGGGAAATGAGGACTTGGTAGTCTACTCTGACGCTTCGGGGCAGGGTTTAGGTTGCGTACTTATGCAACGAGGAAAGAGAATGGCCAAACGCCAAAAGTTTAAACTTGTCAGAAGGACGGAGAGCACCTCTGCTACTACAGCAACTGCCACCAGGTCTGAGGCTCCAATGTCAACATCTATGCCTCAGACACAAACTGTGCCTCCTCCCATCTACACGACTGCTCCTACATCACAGCCATCAACTATTCGAGCTGAATCTTCAATGTCACTGCCGACTGTTTCTCTACACGACCAGATCAGTACTTTAAACAGTTTGGTACTTCGTTTACTGGCTCAGAATGAAGAGCAATCAAAACGTATTGACCAACAGGGCTCGCAGATCAGTCAGTTGACTCTGCAAAATACTGAACAAGCCCAAGCCATCACAAGTCTTTCCACTAGATGCAATGATCAACAAGCCCTCCTTCTCACTGCTACAAACCAGAATCAACAGTTGTCTACAACTGTTAATACACATGCTCAGAGGATACAAAGACTTGAGGAGGAAAATAAGAGACTGGTGGAAGACTTAGAAAGCAGAAGAGACCCGACACCCATAATTGAGGGTGCTCGCAAAGATGGTGATGATGGTGACGACGATGATGATGATGATGATGATGATGATGATGATGATGATGATGACGAGGATGATGATGGTGACGATGATGATGATAATAATGACAAAGATAAGGATGATGGTGCCAATGCTGGTGCTGCATCAAGTGCTTCAAAGACAGCAGAAGCAGAGGCACGCACAAAGCAAAAATCAGACAAATCAGAAGGCCCATCATCAGATACACAAAAGGGCACTGAAGGTTGATAGTTTTTGTTTTAAGTTGTCTTATTGTAAATATTAGATTATTATGTAAATAATTTCAGTTTTATTTTGATTAAATCAATGAAACTTCAAATTCTCACATGTTTATTCTTTGTTTGTTTAAGAAAATAGTTTTGGATGTGATGCCTCTCAAGCAACAACCTTCAAAGTTAACTTATGTGCTTGACATGCAAGGGATCATCCAACATTCAGTTATTTATGACAAAGAGGAAGGGGAAATCGTACATTGCTTGTCAAAAGAACAGATTGCCTAGCTATTTCAAATGAATCCCGACGAAGTCATTACTGAAGAGGCATCTGTTCCAACAACTGATTATCCCTCTTCTGACGAACTAGAAGACGTTGATGAGGTTGAAGTCGAAGACATCAATGATCAAGAATATCCAAAGTACACATCAGTAGATGGTGATGATCTTCCCTCCTTCGTGGACTTATTCACTCAGCAGTCCGACGAGGAGGTCAACCGCATTATCGACAAAAAACAGGATGAAGTCGGTCCCTCCACTATTAACATTGACGAGCTGAATGAACGTAAAAGTCAGTGGATGGAATACATGGCCGAATTAAAGAAGAACTCAAAGCCCTCTCCTCCAACCAAGTACACTAAAGTTTATCGACTCAAAGGACACAAGTCTGATGGTCGTATAATCAGTTGGGCATACTTCAACGACTTAAGCTGCTATGCTATAAAAAGAGAGAAGGGCATACAATATTTCAGGTACCCTCATGATTTCAAGACGCTGTCCGCATTTGAAGTAAATCAATTGGCGCGTCTAAAGCTTCTATTCAGCGAATCTTCCTGTCTATCCGAATGGTTTGAACGTCAATTACAATACGAATACCGGAAGAAGTGGGTGAACTTCAAGCCACAAATGCCTACACGTTACATTCATAAGGAAAAGGTTCAACCAGTCACCAAGAAGCCCCTAATTGTCTTAAAGTGGAAGCCTCCAACGATCATGAAGAAGATTCCTTTAAGGAAAATGATCCAGGACTTCTCAGATCAGTTCAAATGGTGGTACTATGATGGGCGTACTGGTGAAGCTGTTATAGTGCTTTGTAAAGAAGGGTCATGGGAGACCATCAGGGTCTTTGATCCCTTGTGGCTGACCAACTTGTCTGAACAAGATGTTACTACTCTATACAAGTGTCAACCGTTTTTTGAAGTTGCAGATATAGACCAGGCGTTGCAGTATGTGAAAGTAATACGTATATGCTTTGCTTTTGACATACACGCCGGAGTTAACTGGAAAACTCATACAAAAGAGATGTTGAAGACCAACTAATGTTAGTTAGGTCATTTTGAAGGGATCTAGGTCCAAGGGGGAGTATGTAGATGCATAATATGTCCCTAATCCCTTGTAATATGTATTCCATCTATGTTTAATGTAATTATTTGATGTATTAATGAAATTACATGTTTATCCTTAATGTTTACTCATATATAATGACTGTGTATTAAACGATCTGATAAATAGCGATAACGTTGATCAATCGTGCTAATGAAAGGCCCATTCGCACGAATGAATCATGAGAATGATCCATTCGCACGAATAGCTCACGAGAATGATTCATTCGCTAGAATAAGTCATGAGAATGATTCATTCGTACGAATGAACCATTCTGATGATTCATTCTTAAGAATGAACCATTCTGCTGATTCATTCGCACGAATGAGTCCATTCACATGGCTCATTCGTACGAATGGCCTCTGCACTATATATATAACTTTCACTTCATGAGCACATATACAACACATATACACATAGAGAGACTGACCAGAGCAGAACCAACAGAACACAAACTCTTTTCACCTGTATTGTCGAATCTCTGTCCGTTGAGAGTTTCCAGGTCTTGTATCCAACTTCTCTACACCAAAGGGTCGATAGAAACCTTCGTTTCGACATCTAATCCGCTCGTTTCTTAAGACCCGATCCGTGTCATAGATTGGATTGCCAATCAAATCGGATTCCGCACGATTTGGTTCGGTTAATGTGTTGAATCATTGGATCAAGGTAGATCCCGATCCAACACGCCTCGTGACAACTAAAGATTCACGAGGTTAACTACCCAACACATGATCTAGAGTTAGCAGCAGTAGTTTTCGCGTTGAAAATATGGAGACACTATCTGTATGGAGTCAAATGCAACATTTACTCCGTTCACAAAAGCCTGAAGTAGTTTTTCGAGCAAAAGGAATTAAACATGAGACAAAGAAGGTGATTAGAGCTACTGAAGGACTATGACTGTGAGATATTGTACCATCCAGGCAAGGCAAACGTGGTGGCTGACGCTTTATGCAGAAAGGAAGAATCGGAACCTATACGGATCAAAGCGTGTCAGCTGGTTATAACACCAAATTTGATGAGTGAAATATTAAAGGCACAAGATGAAGCGCTATCAGAAAGAAATATAAAACGGGAAAGAATAGTAGGACAACAAGGGAATTTAGATGCAAATGCATATGGTGTACGAACTAGGTTTGGTCGGATGTGGATACCTAAGATTGGTGAGCTTAGAGCCAAAATACTCGATGAGGCCCATAAGTCTCGTTATTCTATCCACCCCGGGACAAAGAAAATGTATCAAGACTTGAAGAAAGAGTATTGGTGGACAGGCATGAAGAATAATGTGACTGAGTACGTGAACAAGTGCTTGACGTGTTCACTAGTTAAGGCCGAGCACCAGAAACCATGCGGTAAAATGCAACCTTTACCAATACCGAAATGGAAGTGGGAGGAGATCACGATGGACTTCATTACCAAGCTACCGCGAACATCTAAAGGCAATGATACCATTTGGGTGATCATCGACCGCTTGACGAAAAGTGCTCACTTCTTACCAATACGTGAGACTTCTTCGTCAGAATGACTAGTAGAAGTATTTATCAAGGAAATTGTGAGCAGACATGGTATGCCGCTGTCGATTGTGTCCGACAGGGATACTAGATTCACGTCAAGGTTTTGGAAGAAATTCAATGAAGTAATGGGCACTAAACTGAACATCAGCACCGCTCACCACCCCCAAACCGATGGACAATCGGAAAGGACCATTCAGACCTTGGAGGACATGCTCCGGGCCTGCATCATTGACTTTGGTTGGAGCTGGGACAGCCATCTACCATTGGCAGAATTTTCATATAACAACAGCTGTCACTCGACTATTGGCATGCCGCCATTTGAAATGTTGTATGGGAGGAAATGTAGGACCCTAGTTTGTTGGGGGGAAATTGGACAAAAGGATTTTGCAAGTCTCGAAGTGGTCAAAGCTACTTCCGAGAAATTTGATCAAATCAAGGCTCGAATGAAAGCTGCAAAAGACAGACAGAAATCATACGCGGATGAGAGAAGAAGGGATTTAGAGTTTCGAGTGGGGGACATGGTACTGTTAAAGGTATCACCATGGAAAGGAATCATTCGATTCAGAAGACGTGGCAAATTAAGTCCAAGGTTTGTCGGACCTTTCAAGATTTTAGCGAGAGTGGGTCAAGTTGCTTACAGACTCGACCTACACGTTGAGCTTAGTGGAATACACCCTACGTTCCACTTGTCGCACTTACGCAAGTGCCTAGCTGACGACACAGCTCACATACGTTACGACGACATCGAAGTAGATAACAGTCTAAATTATGTAGAGGAACCGATAGCCATCCTTGACAGAGCTGAAAAACGACTACGCAATAAGTCGATTCCTCTAGTCAAAATACAATGGAAGCACAGAAAAGGGTTAGAAGCTACGTGGGAAAAAGAAGACGAGATGAGGGGACTATACCCTCAATTATTTAACGTATAAGCAGTTTCGAGGACGAAACCTCTTTAAGGAGGGTAGACTTGTAACATCCCAAAAATAGTAAATAAGTAATTAATAATACGATAGAGATTTAGACATCATAAAACGAAATAAGAACAGATGGGCTTGGGCTCGGCTCCAACGGGCCGATGGAAGCCCATGTATATAAGTGGCAAGGCAGCCCACTTTCTCCACTTCACCTTCATTTCACCATCCTAGAAAGAGAAAGGAGAGCTCGGGCCTAGAGAGAGAAAGTCAACGGATCGATACGAGATTGAAGGAGCACGTTACAGCTGAGCTCATGAGCAAAACCTCCGAATCAGAGTTCCAATCTAGGTAACGATTCAACCATAATCTGTGTTTTTGTTCGTTTTTGGGTTTCTCAGGTTTTAGCTAAATAGGAGACGTTTTATGGATGAAACCTGATAATAAGCCTAGAAATAGCATCTAGAAGGAAAACCGCACGTTTTCATCAAAGAAAATTGTAAGATTGGCATGATCGGGTTAGCATGCAAGAATTTTGAATTTTTGGTCCAGGAACCAGGTATTGCGTACTTACCAAGTGCGCAAGAAGGACTTCCTGCATACTTACCAAGTACGCAGGAGGAAGATCCTGCGTACTTACCAAGTGCGCAAGAAGTATTCTCTGCGCACTTGTCAAGTGCACATGAGTATGGTCCTGCACACTTAGCAAGTGCGCAGGCAGCAGACAGCAGGCAGCAGGCTGGTTAAGTAAAGTCAGTAAGTTTAGAATGATTTAACCATTAGATTCGAGGTTGGGTCTAATGTGTATTTAACTACCTAATCCAGATCGGAAGTGCCGTTGTTGGACCTTTGTTTAGGACAACTTAGAGAAGCTTATCAGGTGAGTTCTATGTGCCCCCTTCTATGTTTTGTGCAAACCTTATTAAATGTTTTGGGGCTGAAATGTATACATTAAATGAATAAATGATATGAATGCTAATGTGATCATACGTGATGTATTAATATATATTTTATATATATATAAGAGAATGAATTATGAACAAAGAATGAAACATATGTTTACGAAGAATGAAGGAAAGAATGGCAGAACGTAAATAAACGAAATCTTGCTTTATAATTATTATATTGCATGTTATGAATGTATGTATACGTTATGGACGGAAACGAAGGTAACGGCTACTTTTGTAGATGGACGACCACGTGACTATTTTGCAACCGGGAAAGATACGTCCTTCGCAAGCTAGGACGTACAAAAAGCATAAAAGGGCGTCGAAGTAAATGCTAAAATAGTATAACGGTTGCATAAACAATAGTTCGCATGGGAAACGGATGCCTTAAGGCAGACGGGTGAATATGACGGACTACGACGGTAGGACGGGTAAGATGGACGGCCGAAGGTTGGCCGGACCAAAGTTAAGGCGGACGGTTTCTAGGACCGGACGAGTAAAAGGGCTACGATGGTAGCTCAAGGGGGTATGTCTTTGTGATAAACGTACCGTAAGATGGGTTGATCACCCTTATGTTTATGACCAATGAAAGTTAAGGAAAGAAAGGGTGAATACATATCTATGTAATCACATAAGAATGAAGAAAGAAAAGTAAAAGCTATGAATACGTATTTGTAGAAATGTATGTATATAATTATGTATACTTATAAAGAAAAGAATGATCATACTTAATAGTTTTAAACTAGAACTCACCAGCGTTAGCTGACTTTTAGTATACATTTCAGGTATAGAAAAGGAAGGGTCATGCGAAGGCGTGAAGGTTATCCGGCACAAGACTGACATCCCATATTTATATATGCTAAGACAAATGTTATGTACTTAATTTTAAAAGATTTCCACTGTTATGTCATGTCATGTTACGTTACGTTATGTAATGAAAGAATTCGAATGTTTTAAATTTAAGCTCAGTGATTATGACTATGTTTATGAGTAAATCCAACAAGTGAGGTCACCCGGGAAAAGGGGCCTTACAAGTTGGTATCAGAGCAATAGTTTGAGAGATTCAGACATCCCTAAATATATGGACTCAAACTGATTATGGGACCAACGCACGGATGTCAGTCATGGGTAACCAACGTCAACGCTAGCATGGTAAGTAAGTACTAGAGTTAATACACTTAGATAAGAATAGATACCTTAACTTAGAACAAATAGATGTCAATGTCACAACCGATTTGAAGAGTTTTGAACCCGAAAAGCAATGTAAAGTAGTAATCACAAACCGGTCACTGTAATTAAAAATTTACCTTGCTCGTACTGTTCCAAACTATGATCTGAAGAAAATGACATTGATGTATTCCCTTTTATGACCATCAAGAAACTAAGAACTATGGCTGGAGGAGGAAGAACAGGACGCCGAGGCGGTCGCACTGGCCGAGTCGGTAGGCATCCACTGAATCCAAGACATCAAGAAGAAGAGGATGTGCACACGAAAAATACAGAAAGCGTGCACTAAACTAATGTCACCCCAACTGGGGGCGACCATCAAGGGTCTTTACAGTTTGAACCCGAGGTCAGAGATGCTATTGCCCGTGAGGTCGTGCTCACTTTAAAGAATGTGTTGCCTGACTTGCTGTCTGAAGCCTTAAAGAAAATCAAGGAAGACGACGAAGGTAACCACGAGGAAAAAGTATATGACAGCGACGGGGATGAAATAAAGACGGGATCAAGCAATAGGGGGTGCACTTTTAAAGGTTTCAAGGACGGAGACCCACCCAAATTTGATGGGAACAAGGACTCGGTGGCCACCCTCGAGGGGGTTGAGAGGATGAACGCTGTCATCAACATCAGCGAGTGTCGACCAGACCAAGCTGTTAAGTACGTTGCTCATTCTTTCACCAACGAAGCACTAAGTTGGTGGAGGAACATTCAAAGAACTAAGTCACCCAATGCTATCAACAAGATGACGTGGGAAGACTTGAAAAAGCTCATAATTCAAAAGTTCTGCCCACAGAATGAGATCGATAGTGTGGAGAATGAGTTCCTGAACTTCAAGGCTGGCAACAAGACTCATCGCCAGTATACATCAAGATTCAATGAACTAGCTCAACTAGTACGACACCGGGTGGAAACTGAAGATCTTTTGATCAAGTACTATGTTAAGGGATTGCCACAACGGGTTCGTGTTCATGTAAAAGCTAACCTACCCTCGACCTTCGAGTCGGTAGTGAATCTGAGCGGAATCGTCTACGACGATTATGCCAATGAGGACCCACCAACAGAGACCCAAAAGAGAAAGTGGGAGAACCCGTCTAGAGGCACCGTAAGAGGGAACGTAACAACTAAAACTAAGAAGCCAAGGTCGGATGAATATGAAACATGCAAGAAATGTGGAAGGCAACATCTTGGCGAATGTAAAATCGGCATCACCACATGCTATAAGTGCGGGAAGCCGGGGCACTTCTCTCGAGAATGTGTAAGAAACGTCAAGTGCCAAGTATGTGGATTGTTTGGACATCTGACAAAGAACTGCCGAAAGGCCGGCCAATCTGGTTCGGGAAAAGAGAGGGAAAAGGAACAGCCGCAGGCTAGGACTCTAGCCTACACCCTAGCTGAGGAGGAAGCAAGGGGAAACTATGAAGTTGTGTCAGGTACGTTCCTAGTTAACGATGAACATGCTGCTATTTTATTTGACTCTAGTGCTAGTAAAAGTTTTATATCCAATGCATTTAGTCGTAAACTATGTTGCACTATCAACACCATAGTAAAGGCCTTTAGCGTACACACTGCCGTTGGTAAAAAATTCGACATTATTTCAAGTAACAGAGGATTGCATCATAGAAATAGAGGGTCATAAGTTCCCTTCTAGATTATTCCTTTTTACCTTACGAGGATTCGATATAGTATTGGGTATGGATTGGCTAGCTGTCAACGAAGCTCAAATCATATGTAAACGTAAGAGGATACACCTCAAAGCTCCTAGCGACCGTCCAATTACGGTTTATGGGGATTGGATTTGCACGATGCCGAACACCATCTCGATGATCAAGGCCGAAAGTTACATGAGGCGCGGTTGCGAAGCATATTTAGCATATGTTATTGATGATAGAATGAAAACGAATGAACTCAAGAATGTGCCCGTGGTGTGCAACTTTACGGAAGTATTCCCTGAGGATCTACCTAGGTTACCACCTGATCGAGAAATAGAATTTCAAATTGACTTATTGCCATGAGCTGAGCCCGTTGCCAAAGCCCCCTACCGATTGGCTCCGTCAGAAATGAAAGAATTGATGTCTCAAGTAGAGGAACTAACAGAAAAAGGATTTTTTAGACCGAGCATCTCACCGTGGGGCGCTTCGGTACTATTTGTAAAGAAGAAGGACGACAACATGCGCATGTGCATTGACTACCGCGAGTTGAACAAGAGGACAGTAAAGAACAAATACCAACTGCCTAGAATAGACGACCTTTTTGTTCAACTGCAAGGAGCGAGTTGGTTCTCAAAGATCGATCTTAGTTCGGGTTACCATCAGTTGAAATTAAGGGAAGAAAACGTACCAATGACCGCGATTCGCACGCGTTATGGGCATTATAAGTTTCTCGTGATGTCCTTCGGATTGACCAACGCACCAGCAGCGTTCATGGATTTGATGAATAGAGTATGTCGACCAATGTTGGATCGATCAGTGATTGTTTTTATAGACAACATACTGGTATATTCGAAAAGCGAGGGTGATCACCACTGTCACCTAAGAGAAGTTCTAGAGGTGCTAAAGCAGGAAAAGTTGTACGCAAAATTCTCCAAATGCGCGTTCTGGCTTAGGGAAGTCCAATTCCTAGGTCATGTAATAAACCCAAACGGAATCATGGTGGATCCTACAAAGATCGAGACAGTAAAGGAATGGAACATCCCAAAGACACCAACTGAGATACGAAGTTTTCTGGGATTGGCAGGCTACTATCGAAGATTCATTCAAGATTTTTCAAGAATAGCCTTGCCACTAACTAAGTTGACACGGAAGGAAGTTAAGTATGAATGGGGTCAAACCCAAAACAACGTGTTTGAAGAACTTAAGGCACGACTAACCCTAGATCCAGTCTTGACTCTACCCGAGGGAAAGAGGACTTGGTAGTCTACTCTGACGCTTCGGGGCAGGGTTTAGGTTGCGTACTTTTGCAATGAGGAAAGGTAATTGCTTACGTCTCGCGACAACTAAAGATTCACGAGGTTAACTACCCAACACATGATCTAGAGTTAGCAGCAGTAGTTTTCGCGTTGAAAATATGGAGACACTATCTGTATGGAGTCAAATGCAACATTTACTCCGATCACAAAAGCCTGAAGTACTTTTTCGAGCAAAAGGAATTAAACATGAGACAAAGAAGGTGGTTAGAGCTACTGAAGGACTATGACTGTGAGATATTGTACCATCCAGGCAAGGCAAACGTGGTGGTTGACACTTTAAGCAGAAAGGAAGAATCGAAACCTATACGGATCAAAGCGTGTCAGCTGGTTATAACACCAGATTTGATGGGTGAAATATTAAAGGCACAAGATGAAGCGCTATCAGAAAGAAATATAAAACGGGAAAGAATAGTAGGACAACAAGGGAATTTAGATGCAAATGCATTTGGTGTACGAACTAGGTTTGGCCGGATGTGGATACCTAAGATTGGTGAGCTTAGAGCCAAAATACTCGATGAGGCCCATAAGTCTCGTTATTCTATCCACCCCGGGACAAACAAAATGTATCAAGACTTGAAGAAAGAGTACTGGTGGCCAGACATGAAGAATGATGTGACTGAGTACGTGAACCAGTGCTTGACGTGTTCACTAGTTAAGGCCGAGCACCAGAAATCATGCGGTAAAATCCAACCTTTACCAATACCGGAATGGAAGTGGGAGGAGATCACGATGGACTTCATTACCAAGCTACCGCGAACAGCTAAAGGCAATGATACCATTTGGGTGATCGTCGACCGCTTGACGAAAAGTGCTCATTTCTTACCAATACGTGAGACTTCTTCGTCAGAAAGACTAGCAGAAATGTTTATCAAGGAAATTGTGAGCAGACATGGTATGCCGCTGTCGATTATGTCCGACATGGATACTAGATTCACGTCAAGGTTTTGGAAGAAATTCAATGAAGCAATGGGCACTAAACTGAACATCAGCACCGCTTACCACCCCTAAACCGATGGACAATCGGAAAAGGACCATTCAGACCTTGGAGGACATGCTCCGGGCCTGTATCATTGACTTCGGTGGGAGCTGGGACAGCCATCTACCATTGGCAGAATTTTCATATAACAACAGCTGTCACTCGACTATTGGCATGCCGCCATTTGAAATGTTGTATGGGAGGAAATGTAGGACCCCGGTTTGTTGGGGGGAAATTGGACAAAAGGATTTTGCAAGTCTCGAAGTGGTCAAAGCTACTTCCAATAAATTTGATCAAATCAAGGCTCGAATGAAAGCTGCAAAAGACAGACAGAAATCATAAGTGGATAAGAGAAGAAGGGATTTAGAGTTTCGAGTGGGGGACATGGTACTGTTAAAGGTATCACCATGGAAAGGAATCATTCGATTCAGAAGACGTGGCATATTAAGTCCAAGGTTTGTCGGACCTTTCAAGATTTTAGCGACAGTGGGTCAAGTTGCTTACAGACTCGACCTACCCGTTGATCTTAGTGGAATACACCCTACGTTCCACGTGTCGCACTTACGCAAGTGCCTAGCTGACGACACAGCTCACATACCTTACGACGAGATCGAAGTAGATAACCGTATAAATTATGTAGAGGAACCGATAGCCATCCTTGACAGAGCTGAAAAATGACTACGCAATAAGTCGATTCCTCTAGTCAAAATACAATGGAAGCACAGAAAAGGGTCAGAAGCTACGTGGGAAAAAGAAGACGAGATGAGGGGACTATACCCTAAGTTATTTAACGTATAAGCAGTTTCGAGGGCGAAACCTCTTTAACGAGGGTAGACTTGTAACATCCCAAAAATAGTAAATAAGTAATTAATAATACGATAGAGATTTAAACGTCATAAAACGAAATAAGAACGGATGGGCTTGGGCTCGGCTCCAACGGGCCGATGGAAGCCCATGTATATAAGGGGCAAGGTAGCCCACTTTCTCCACTTCACCTTCATTTCACCATCCTTGAGAGAGAAAGGAGAGCTCGGGCCTAGAGAGAGAAAGTCGACGGATCGTCAAGAGATTGAAGGAGCACGTTACAGCTGAGCTCATGAGCAAAACCTCTGAATCAGAGTTCCAATCCAGGTAACGATTCAACCATAATCTGAGTTTTTGTTCGTTTTTGGGTTTCTCGGGTTTTAGCTAAATAGGAGACGTTTTTATGGATGAAACCTGATAATAAGCCTTGAACTAGCATCTAGAAGGAAAACCGCATGTTTTCATCAAAGAAAATTGTAAGATTGGCATGATCGGGTTAGCATGCAAGAATATCGGATTTTTGGTCCAGGAACCAGGTATTGCGTACTTACCCAGTGCGCAAGAAGGACTTCCTGCGTACTAACCAAGTACGCAGGAGGAAGATCCTGCATACTTACCAAGTGCGCAAGAAGTATTCTCTGCGCACTTGTCAAGTGCGCATGAGTATGGTCCTGCGCAGACAGTAGGCAGCAGGCTGGTTAAGTAAAGTCAGTAAGTTTAGAATGATTTAACCATTAGAGTCGGGGTTTGGTCTAATGTGTATTTAACTACCTAATCGAGATCGGAAGTGACGTTGTTGGACCTTTGTTTAGGACAACTTATAGAAGCTTATCAGGTGAGTTCTATGTGCCCCCTTCTATGTTATGTGCAAACCTTATTAAATGTTTTGGGGCTGAAATGTATACACTAAATGAATAAATGATATGAATGCTAATGTGATCATACTTGATGTATTAATATATATTTTATATATATATAAGAGAATGAATTATGAACAAAGAATGAAACGTATGTTTACAAAAAATGAAGGAAAGAATGGCATAACGTAAATAAACGAAATCTTGCTTTATAATTATTTATATTGCATGTTATGAATGTATGTATACATTATGGACGGAAACTGTAACATTCCTGATTTTTATTATTCATATTTCAATCCAATGTAATGCAATTTCGAATTCAATACTCGTGCACTGTCTCATTTATTTTCTCGCCGTAAATTAAATGCAATGATTCTATACAAATTCGCAAATTTTACTCGGTTATATACATTTAAACACTATACAAGAAACTATTTTATTCAAACTCATCGAACCTGAAAAGCCAAGGACTAAAGTTGAAAAATGTCAAGAAACCCTAGTCTAGCACGGTCGTGCTTCGTCCTAGCACGGTCGCGCCAAGTGCTTTGGCACGGTCGCGCGACCTGCTTTGGAACGATCGCGCACGGTGCCTAGGCACGGTCGTGCCATATTTAGGCACGGTCGCGCCTGTGTAACAGCTGAAACGTAACTGCAACTTTAATCGCCCGATCGTTCGAATCCATAACAGTCATACGTTTGTTTTCCCTTAACAATTGTATTACTACTTTTTCAAATTCTCAAAACGCCTCAGTTTCATTTAAGCAATTCAAGAAAAACTATCTCAATTCAAGAAAAACTCTCTCAAGCTTTTTCGATCAGAATTATCTCAAGCAATCCAGTCAAACGTGTCCCAAATCATCTCTGAATCATCCGAAGCCGCTGAAGCATTCGGAACCGCAGCAGAAGTCGCCGGAAACCAGTCTTGCCGTCGCCGGAACTTCCTCCCTACCGTTCTTTATCAATTCGCTGATGTTCAGGGTAATTGAATCCTTTAATTCATTCATTTCAGTATCTGTATCGAAAGCCCCTATTCAATTTGGGCTTCCATTATAGAAATCGATCCGAATCAGAACTCATGCTTTATTAAAAGAATGATTTAATCGAGCCCCTACTTAAACGCGATGTGCATGCAATTAAGTCATATGAAAAGACTCGTAATAACCCATTAATCAAAAGCCCTAACAATTCCAGCGTTTAAAATACAAGCATTTGTCAATTCGTGTCTGATTTGGAATAGACACGGTCGCGCTAATCATCTAGCGCGGCCGTGCCTCATGTAACGAGGTCGTGCCGACTAGCAACGCGGTCGTGTCCTCCTGTCCAGACCTAGTCATGCCCTTCGGGCTAGTCTCAGTTGTGTCTAAAGATCATAGACACGACCGTGCCGGGCCAAGGCACGGTCGTGCCTGTTGACTTGTCTAGATTGTGCTCATGTTGATCAACCCGGTCGCGCCCCGACTAGCGCGGTCGCGCCTGTGGCTTGAGCGCGATCGTTCCCTTCCGAGGCACGGTCGTGTGAGATTCAGAACTTTTAACAGAATTTTATTTTTATATATTTTAATCAGTAAATGTTCCAGATTTTATAAAAATATATTTTCTGTATTAAAAAATGGATTAAAAGTTTAACCTTGGCATAAATATAATTTATTTAATAGTTTATAAAAATTAAATTCATATTTACTATCTTACACTTAAATGATATTTTAAATAATTAAGTTACAAAATTTATAAATAAATAAGATAATGATTTTTTATTTAATTTACATTTAAATCAAAATCATTTATTCATTTATACTTAATTACAATTAATATTTACATTATTTTATAAACTATAATTATATATTTATTCAATTATCCCATTTAAACCTAATCAAGTTGTTTCAAAAATATTTTTACTTCAAACTCTATATATTTTATTTAATACTTTTAAATACAAATCAATAGTTTTATACACAAATTCAACTTTCATTTAGACTTAAACTTTATGCATCTATTTGATTCAATACACATTACTCTTTAGGTTAAATTGTGCATTTCGAGGATCATATTTGCTATCTATAATCCTTGTTAGCTACACTTCCATACCAAGTGAGTATTCACAACCCCTTTTTACTCTTTTACACTTTTGGGGTGGAACATGAACTCTATACTCATTACACATTACACATTTACATTTACACAAACAACACAAGTGCAAAAATCCTATTTACATACATGTGTACAAAAATTTGAGCTTTATGCCCGAGTGCTAGGTGTGCTAACCTTTGTATGCTCTTATGTGCAATCATTAACTATACAAGCCGACGGTTTTCAATGATAGATCTATTGAGTCTGACAAACCCACCCATGGTACGCGGTGATTGAAACCGACAACACATTTGTTTTGCATGCTAGTTACAAGGTTTGATTGTACATTTGGTTACACAATAGCTGCTCCCCATAAACGCCTTATTTATCATGTCATGTAAAGGATTTGTTTTCATCTATATGCTATCTATATACAACTGTGTTATACTCACTAACTTTTTAGTTGACTTTATTTTATTCATGTTTCAGGCCCCAATATGTGAGATTGATTCAAGACGTGTTCAACATAGGATTTGGACTTAGCAATTTAAATCAAGAACTTTATGAATTATTTTATGTATCTTGTTTGAATTTGGTTTTGTACTTGGATTATTTGAAATGCAAATTTGATTTTAATATATTTCAATTTAGTCAACCATGTGCTATGAACAGTCTTACATGTCCCACCCCGATGATTCCGCCATCGGTCGGGGTGTGACAGATTGGTATCAGAGCCTTGGTTATAGGGAATTAGGTTATTAGACACCTTGACCTAGACTATAACTTTAGGACACCCACTTATACTATGCTTCATGATTTTTGTGCTATGTGTTACATGCTACGTGCTATATGTTATATGTTACATGTTTAGTATGATTACTTATTATTGCATCATGATGACTTATGTGCTTTAAATCCATGACTTATTAGGATATTCTTAATAATTAAATAAATAATATCCTTTCCTATATTCTAAAACCTCATAATATTTCTATCTTCTTTTCTATCCTTATCCTTTCTAAGCATGTGGAAAATTCTTGAAGCAAAAATCTTTAAAATTTTTATTTCTTCGTTAAGGTTTTTAAACTTGTTAAATTATTTGAGGACACGTGCAATCTGGAAGGGTGACACCTGTATTTTGTGTTTTCTGTCAAGGAAAGCATTTCGCATAAATCCCAATCAACCGAGGGACCCGTATGCTTTCCTGGGAATTCCCGAGATGAGTGTTTACTTATAGGCTAAGGCATGTCTCCTTGAAAATTTTATAAGTTTAATTAACCTTAATGTGCCATGGTATTCAAGTGATTTTGTCGCTTTTGAGTACAATCCAAACTAAGAATATCTATTTTTATTTTGCTATCTCATTAAATCCTATCAAATCTCATAAGTCCTCACAATTTTTTTTTCTTGTCTTGTGACAATCTGTAGAATGCCTCCTCGTCGTGCTCCCACAACCAACGCCAACACCGACATTGCTGCTATTCTCACCCAATTGGTGACACAACTCACCCAAGCCAATGGTGCCACCAATGGCAACAATGGTGGAAATGGAAGCAATAGTGGTAATAAAGATGGAAATGGTGGAAATGGTGGAAATGGTGGTAACAATCCACCTCAATGCACCTTCAAACACTTCAATTCGTGCAATCCCCTAAATTTTTATGGAACCGAAGGAGCTACTGGACTCCTTCAATGGTTTGAAAGCATTGAGAATACCTTTCTCAATAGCGACTGTCCCGACAACCTCCGTGTTCGTCATGCTACAAGTGTCCTACAAAAACGGGCACTTACTTGGTGGAATGGGGAGAAAAGAAATAGGGGTGTTGACATAGCTATGGCCTTACCTTGGGATGAGGTCAAAAGGCTTATGACCGAGGAGTTCTGTCCTCGAAATGAAGTGAAAAAGTTGGAAGCTGAATTTTGGGATCTTGCCCAAGATAGTGGGGAAAGCTTAGCATATACAACTCGGTTCCATGAGTTGAGTCTTCTAGTGCCCCACATGGTCACTCTGTTATCCCGTTGTATCGAAAAGTACATTGGTGGGCTACCAAGACAAATCCAAGATACTGTCTTAGGTAGAAATCCTGCTACTTTAGAAGATGCCATCCGCCTGTCTGCTACCCTAACTGATAATCATGTAAAAGCTGGAACTCTTACCAAAAAGGGTTCTAAGAAAGTTTCTGAAACCGTAACCCCTCCTGCTCACAACAAAGAAGCCACAACCGAGCCCTCTCGTAATAATAGAAAGAGGAAAGTTAGAAATTTTGCTGTGGTTACTCCTGCTGTTCCCGTCAACCAAGCTGCACCGATGGTTCCAGCATCGGTCAAAAAGCCATACGGTGGAATTTACCCACTTTGTGCCACCTGCAACTACCATCATCCCCAAAACATCACATGTTGCCTTTGTACTTATTGTGGGAGATATGGTCATACGGTTAGTATTTGTAGGACCAAAGCTCTTACGGGCCAAGTCAACCCTCCAAACCGAACCGTACCTCAAGTGGCTAACCAAGGTACTCCCGCCAAGTCTAATAGGGGTGCTTGCTATGAGTGTGGTGACCCGAACCATTTTCGTAATCAATGTCCAAGACTTACAAATGCTAGACAAGGGGGAGCTCGTGGGCGTGCGTTCAACATAAACGCCAACGAAGCTCAAGCCAACAACGACGTGGTTAATGGTACGTTTCTTGTTAATAGTCAATATGCCTCCATTTTGTTCGATACAGGTGCCGATAAAAGTTTTGTGTCACTTAATTTTGAGCCTTTACTTGCAAAGACACGATCCCAATTAGAGAAAACCTTCACCGTTGAAATAGCAAATGGTGACTCCCTTACCATTGAGTCCATTATTTATGATTGCTCCTTAGAACTAAATGGCCATTCATTCCCAATCAACCTTGTTCCAATGCCACTAAGAAGCTTTGATATTATCATAGGTATGGATTGGCTATCAAATCATCATGCCGAAGTCATTTGCTTTGAAAAGTGTATCCAAATTCCGCTACCATCGGGAGAAACCTTAAGAGTTTTTGGTGAAAAGCCTTGCAAGGGACTTAAGTTGATGTCGTGTACTACCGCTCAGAAATACTTACGAAAGAAGTACATTGCTTTCTTAGCTCATATTGTTCAAAAGGATGTCAAAGAGAAGAGTATCCAAGACATTCCTATCATTCGGGATTTCCCCGAGGTTTTTCCTAAGGATTTATCCGGTCTTCCTCCTGTTCGTCAACTAGAGTTCCGTATTGATCTTATACCCGGAGCTAACCCCGTTGCTAGAGCTCCCTATCGTCTTGCACCATCTGAAATGCAAGAACTTGCAAGTCAACTTCAAGAACTCTCCAACAAGGGATTCATCCGTCCGAGTCATTCACCGTGGGGTGCACCCGTCTTATTTGTTAAAAAGAAGGATGGATCATTTCGCATGTGTATTGACTACCGCGAACTTAACAAGCTTACTATTAAGAACCGTTATCCTTTGCCTAGAATCAATGATCTCTTTGATCAACTTCAAGGTTCTACTTGTTTCTCGAAGATCGATCTTCGATCTGGTTATCATCAGCTCCGTGTTCAAGAAGATGACATTCCTAAGACTGCTTTTCGAACAAGGTATGGTCATTACGAGTTCATGGTTATGCCTTTCGGGTTAACCAATGCACCCGCAGTTTTCATGGATCTCATGAATCGTGTGTGCAAACCGTACCTTGATAAATTCGTGATCGTTTTTATTGATGATATCTTAATCTATTCCAAGACTAAAGCCGACCATGAAGAACACCTTAGATTGGTTTTGGACCTTTTAAAGAGAGAACAACTATATGCCAAGTTCTCCAAGTGTGAATTTTGGCTAAAAGAAGTTCAATTTCTTGGTCACATCGTCAACGACAAGGGTATTCATGTTGATCCTGCTAAGATTGAAACGGTTAAGAATTGGAATGCCCCGAAGACTCCTACCGAAGTTCGTTCATTTCTTGGTCTTGCGGGTTATTATCGTCGTTTCATCTCAAACTTCTCAAAGATTGCTGTCCCTCTTACCGCTTTGACCCATAAGGGTAAAACTTATGAATGGGGACCGAAACAAGAAGAAGCTTTCCAAACCCTTAAACAAAAGTTGTGCAATGCTCCTATATTGACTCTCCCCGATGGAATCGATGATTTAGTTGTCTATTGTGATGCTTCTAACCAAGGTCTTGGTTGTGTTCTCATGCAACGAGGCAAAGTAATCGCTTATGCATCAAGGCAACTCAAAGTTCATGAGAAGAATTATACGACGCACGATCTCGAGTTGGGTACGGTCGTATTCGCGTTAAAGATTTGGAGACATTACCTATATGGAACGAAATGTGTGGTGTTCACCGACCACAAAAGTCTTCAACATATTTTTAACCAAAAAGAACTTAATATGAGGCAACGACGTTGGGTCGAACTCCTTAACGACTACGACTGCGAGATTCGTTACCATCCCGGCAAAGCGAATGTTGTAGCCGATGCTTTGAGTCGAAAGGACCATGTTATGCTTCATTGTGCCCGTATTCAAACCGATATTCAAAACCGTATCTTAGAAGCTCAACACGTCTCGGTAACCGAGGGTAACATGTATGAAGAAATGTCGTGTGGTGTTGAACTTCTTCTTGAATCAAAACCCAATGGCCTACTATATTACTTGAACCGTATTTGGGTTCCCGATCGCGATGATCTCTGCACATTTCTCATGAACGAGGCTCACAAGACTCATTATTCTATTCATCCCGGTGCGGATAAAATGTACCAAGGTCTTCGCCAACAATACTGGTGGCCCGGTATGAAGAAAGACATTGCTCTTTATGTGGCCAAATGCTTAACCTGTTCCAAAGTCAAAGCCAAACATCAACGTCCTTCTGGTTTGCTTGAACAACCGGAAATTCCCGTGTGGAAATGGGAGAACTTAGCCATGGATTTTATTACCAAACTCCCTCGCACCTCGAGTGGTTATGATAGTATTTGGGTGATCATTGATCGACTCACCAAATCTGCTCACTTCTTGCCTATTCGTGAAGACTTCAAAGTGGAGAAACTAGCCCGAATTTGCATTGATGAAATTGTGAGCCGTCATGGTGTTCCCTTGAACATAATATCCGATAGAGATGCTCGGTTCACTTCTCGATTTTGGCAATCTCTCCAAAAGGCTCTTGGTACTCGATTGGATTTGAGCACGGCCTACCATCCGCAAACGGATGGTCAAACCGAGCGAACAATCCAAACTCTTGAAGACATGCTTAGAGCTTGTGTAATCGATTTTGGTGGCAATTGGGATTCACATTTATCCCTTATTGAGTTTTCTTACAACAATAGCTACCACACAAGTATCAACATGGCTCCATTCGAAGCTCTCTATGGTCGCAAGTGTCGTTCTCCTATCTGTTGGAACGAGATTGGTGAAGCAAAAATCACCGGTCCCGAGTTAATTCAAGAAACATCCGACAAGATTATTCAAATCCGTGACAACATTCGAGTAGCGAGGAGTCGGCAAAAGGGTTATGCCGACAAACGTCGAAAACCCTTGGAATTCCAAGTCGGTGATCTTGTTCTTCTTAAGGTGTCTCCATGGAAGGGCGTGATCCGTTTTGGAAAGAAACGCAAGTTAGCACCTCGTTATGTTGGCCCATTCAAAATCCTTGAAAGGATTGGGAAAGTGGCTTACAAGCTCTAGTTGCCTCCATCTCTTGGCAACGTGCATCCTGCATTTCATGTATCGAATCTAAAGAAGTGTCTCGCCGATGAAAATCTCCATATACCGCTTGACGACGTGCGCATTGATGAAACGATGCACTTCGTTGAGAAGCCGGTGGAAATTATGGATCGTGAAGTCAAGCAACTCAAGCGAAGTCGCATTCCTATCGTTAAGGTTCGTTGGGAATCTAAACGTGGTCATGAGTTCACTTGGGAACGAGAAGACCAAATGAAGCTCAAGTACCCTCATCTTTTTACTAATAATGTTGTTTCCTCTAGCTAAATTTCGGGATGAAATTCTCTCAACATGAGGAGACTGTAACATTCCTGATTATTATTATTCATATTTCAATCCAATGTAATGCAATTTCGAATTCAATACTCGTGCACAGTCTCATTTATTTTCTCGCCGTAAATTAAATGCAATGATTCTATACAAATTCGCAAATTTTACTCGGTTATATACATTTAAACACTATACAAGAAACTATTTTATTCAAACTCATCGAAACTGAAAAGCCAAGGACTAAAGTTGAAAAATGTCAAGAAACCCTAATCTAGCACGGTCGTGCTTCGTCCTAGCACGGTCGCGCCAAGTGCTTTGGCACGGTCGCGCGACCTGCTTTGGAATGATCGCGCCCGGTGCCTAGGCACGGTCGTGCCATATTTAGGCACAGTCGCGCCTGTGTAACAGCTGAAACATAACTGCAACTTTAATCGCCTGATCGTTCGAATCCATAACAGTCATACGTTTGTTTTCCCTTAACAATTGTATTACCACCTTTTCAAATTCTCAACACGCCTCAGTTTCATTTCAACAATTCAAGAAAAACTCTCTCAATTCAAGAAAAACTCTCTCAAGCTTTTTCGATCAGAATTATCTCAAGCAATCCAGTCAAACGTGTCCCAAATCATCTCTGAATCATCCGAAGCGGCTGAAGCATTCGGAACCGCAGCAGAAGTCGCCGGAAACCAGTCTTGCCGTCGCCGGAACTTCCTCCCTACCGTTCTTTATCAATTCGCTGCTGTTCAGGGTAATTGAATCCTTTAATTCATTCATTTCAGTATCTGTATCGAAAGCCCCTATTCAATTTGGGCTTCCATTATAGAAATCGATCCGAATCAGAACTCATGCTTTATTAAAAGAATGATTTAATCGAGCCCCTACTTAAACGCGATGTGCATGCAATTAAGTCATATGAAAAGACTCGTAATAACCCATTAATCAAAAGCCCTAACAATTCCAGCGTTTAAAATACAAGCATTTGTCAATTCGTGTCTGATTTGGAATAGACACGGTCGCGCTAATCATGTAGCGCGGCCGTGCCTCATGTAACACGGTCGTGCCGACTAGCAGCGCGGTCGTGTCCTCCTGTCCAGACCTAGTCATGCCCTTCGGGCTAGTCTCAGTTGTGTCTAAAGATCATAGACACGACCGTGCCGGGCCAAGGCACGGTCGTGCCTGTTGACTTGTCTAGATTGTGCTCCTGTTGATCAACCCGGTCGCGCCCGTGGCTTGAGCGCGATCGTGCCCTTCCGAGGCACGGTCGTGTGAGATTCAGAACTTTTAACAGAATTTTAATTTTATATATTTTAATCAGTAAATGTTCCAGATTTTATAAAAATATATTTTCTGTATTCAAAAATGGATTAAAAGTTTAACCTTGGCATAAATATAATTTATTTAATAGTTTATAAAAATTAAATTCATATTTACTATCTTACATTTAAATGATATTTTAAATAATTAAGTTACAAAATTTATAAATAAATAAGATAATAATTTTCTATTTAATTTACATTTAAATCAAAATCATTTATTCATTTATACTTAATTACAATTATTATTTACATTATTTTATAAACTATAATTATATATTTATTCAATTATCCCATTTAAACCTAATCAAGTTGTTTCAAAAATATTTTTACTTCAAACTCTATATATTTTATTCAATACTTTTAAATACAAATCAATAGTTTTATACACAAATTCAACTTTTATTTATACTTAAACTTTATGCATCTATTTGATTCAATACACATTAGTCTTTAGGTTAAATTGTGCATTTCGAGGATCATATTTGCTATCTATAATCCTTGTTAGCTACACTTCCATACCAAGTGAGTATTCACAACCCCTTTTTACTCTTTTACACTTTTGGGTGGAACATGAACTCTATACTCATTACACATTACACATTTACATTTACACAAACAACACAAGTGCAAAAATCCTATTTACATACATGTGTACAAAAATTTGAGCTTTGTGCCCGAGTGCTAGGTGTGCTAACCTTTGTATGCTCTTATGTGCAATCATTAACTATACAAGCCGACGGTTTTCAATGATAGATCTATTGAGTCTGACAAACCCACCCAAGGTACGCGGTGATTGAAACCGACAACACATTTGTTTTGCATGCTAGTTACAAGGTTTGATTGTACATTTGGTTACACAATAGCTGCTCCCCATAAACGCCTTATTTATCATGTCATGTAAAGGATTTGTTTTCATCTATATGCTATCTATATACAACTGTGTTATACTCACCAACTTTTTAGTTGACTTTATTTTATTCATGTTTCAGGCCCCAATATGTGAGATTGATTCAAGACGTGTTCAACATAGGATTTGGACTTAGCAATTTAAATCAAGAACTTTATGAATTATTTTATGTATCTTGTTTGAATTTGGTTTTGTACTTGGATTATTTGAAATGCAAATTTGATTTTAATATATTTCAATTTAGTCAACCATGTGCTATGAACAGTGTTACATGTCCCGCCCCGATGATTCCGCCATCGGTCGGGGTGTGACAGAAACGAAGCTAACGGCTACTTCTGTAGACGGACGACCACGTGACTATTTTGCAACTGGGAAAGATACGTCCTTCGCAAGCTAGGACGTACAAAAAGCATAAAAGGGCGGTCGATGTAAATGCTAAAATAGTATAACGGTTGCATAAACAATAGTTCGCGTGGGAAACGGATGCCTTAGGGCAGACGGGCGAATATGATGGACTACGACGGTAGGACGGGTAAGATGGACGGCCGAAGGTTGGACGGACCAAAGTTAAGGCGGACGGTTTCTAGGACCGGACGAGTAAAAGGGCTACGACGGTAGCTCAAGGGGGTATGTCTTTGTGATATACGTACCATAAGATCGGTTGATCACTCTTATGTGTATGACCAATGAAAGTTAAGGAAAGAAAAGGTGAATACATATCTATGTAATCACATAAGAATGAAGAAAGAAAAGTAAAAGCTATGAATATGTATTTGTAGAAATGTATGTATATAATTATGTATACTTATAAAGAAAATAATGATCATACTTAATAGTTTTAAACTAGAACTCACCAGCGTTAGCTGACTTTTTGTATACATTTCAGGTACAGAAAGGAAGGGTCGTGCGACGGCGTGAAGGTTACCCGGCACAAGACTGACATCCCATATTTATATATGTTAAGACAAATGTTATGTACTTAATTTTAAAAGACTTCCGCTGTTATGTCATGTCATGTTACGTTATGTAATGAAAGAATTCGAATGTTTTAAATTTAAGCTCAGTGACTATGACTATGTTTATGAGTAAATCCAACAAGTGAGGTCACCCGGGAAAAGGGGCCTTACAGGAATAAAGAAATTTTTATAGATTTAGATTTATGAAGTTTTCACATGCTAGGAAGATGATGATAGAGAAGTAGATAAGAAGGTTATGAGGCTTAGGGTAAGGGTAGGGATATCGTTTATTTAGATTATTATTTAAGTATAGTCTAATAAGTCATGAATTTTGACAAATAAGGTATCAAAATGAAATAATAACTAATCATAGAAAACATGTAACACATAGCATGTAACACATAGCATGTAGCACATATCACATAATCATGAAGCATGGTATAAATGGGTGTCCAAAAGTTATAGTCTAGGTCAAGGGTGTCTAATAACCTAGGTCCCTATAACCAAGGCTCTGATACCAATCTGTCACACCCCAACCGACGGCGGAATCATCGGGGCGGGACATGTAGACTGTTCATGAGCACAAGGTTGACTAAATTGAAATATATTAATCATCCAAATTCATTTCAAGTATTCAAGACAAAACAAATCAAACCAAGTACACATGAGCACAAGGTTGACTCAAATTTGCACACATGAATGTAAAGAGGATTTGTACTTGTGTGGTTTATGTAAATGAAAGCAATAGATTGTATATTGTTCATGTTCCACCCCAAAAAGTGTAAAAGAGTAAAAGGGGCTATGTAATAGTCACTTGATTCAAAAGGCGTAGCTAACACGAGAGACTAGATAGTGACGAGGTCCTCGTAATGCACAACATTAACCTAGAGTGTAATCTGTATTGAGTCAATAGTATGCACAATAGGCTATGTCTAAGTCTAGGGTTGAATTGGATGTGTGTATAAGGAATTGAAGTTGCAGGTGTTAGTGGTTCGTACTTGAATGGTGTTGTATAAAATTAAGGTTTGAGTTTGAGATAACTAAATAACAAAACAAAATTATTATTTATTTACTTAGTTATAAAAAAATAATGTAGGTATTAGGGATAAGTAAGTATAACCTAAATAAATGATTTTTGTTTAAATGTAAATTAAATAAATAATTGTTACCATATTTATTTATTTATAAAATATGTAACTAAGTCATTTTGTTATAAAAATGTATTAGATGTTTTATATTAAATATAAACTTCTTTACTTTATTTTCATAAAGATGTTTAAATAAATTATGTAAATAATAATTAAGTGTAAGGTTTAACAATAAATATAAATCAAATTTTATAAGTTTTAAATAAATAATTTCTATTTATTTTAGAATAGAAATTTGATCTTTTTAAATAACTTCAATATAAATCTTTATAAAATCAATTCTTTTTATTTAAAAATTAATCTGAAATACTTATTGTTTTTAAAATATGGAAATAATTATTCTGCCAAGACTTTTCTCACACACACGACCGTGCCTGGGACAAGGCACGATCGTGCTAGAACCACGGGCGCGACCGTGCTAGTCAGGGACGCGACCGTGTTGACCAATACAGAGGATATAGCTAAGTTGTTCACTAGGCACGACCGTGTCTTGGCCAGGCACGACCGTGTCTAGGGTTCTGAGGCACGACCAAGTCTAGCCAAGGGGCATGACCGGGTCTGAGTGTGTGAGGCACGACCGCGCTCGAGATTAGCACTACCGTGTCTCATAAGCACGACCGCGCTAGAAGACTAGCTCGACCGTGTTTGTTCTAAAACAAGAACGAATTGGCCATTTCTTATATTGTTAATGTTGGGATTCATAGGGCTTTCATCTATAAGGTTATTACGAGTCTATTGAAATAATTTAATTGTATTTAAACCGCGTTCAAAGCATGGTTCGATTAAATCCATTTTGAACGAAAAATAGATTCGGGTTCGTGATGATTCCCATATTGTAAGCCCAAATTAGATTAGGTCTTTTGATCTATAGACTGAAACGTAGATTTAGGAGGTTTCAATTACCCGCAAAGATGATTAATCGACAGCGTGTGGTAGAGACGAGTTCCGACGGTGACGGGTTTGGTTTCCAGTGTCCTTTTCTGCTGCTCCGGCTAATTCATGTGTTCAGAAGCCTTAGAGAGGATCGAGTAGTGGGTATCGTGTGTTTGCTTGAGAGAATTTGGATCGTAATGGAGGAATTCGTGGTCTTGCGAAAGTGGATTGACGGTTTTGAGATGAATCGGTATAATTGGGTTTATTGGTTGTAAATACGATGATAAAAATTCTTAATTGGATTGTTAATGGTAGAAACGTGCGCAACGGTTACGAAATCAAACAATTCCACGTTTACATGCTGCATTTACGTTTTAGTTGACGAGCGGCGCGACCGTGCCCATAAGAGGCGCGACCGTGCCCATGCACCGGGCGCGACCGTTCTAAAGCAAGGCGCGCGACCGTGCCAAGCCACTTGGCGCGACCGTGCCTATTAGGGTTTCTTGTTAATTTATAAAAATCAGTCCTTACAAGTTTCAGTATTGACAGATTTGTATAAATATGGACTTATGTATAGTTTAATAGGGTATACTCGTGTAAAATTTGTGGATTTGCATTGGAACATAGTATTTAATTGTTAGTACGAATAGAACAAGTCAGTGTACTAAATTTGAATTTGAAACGTGTCACCTTGAATTGAAATATAGATAACAAAAATCAGAAATGTTACACTTGTCGATACCTTAGAGCAAAAAGCCGATATTTTTACAAAAGCTTTTTCAACGGATCGGTTTAACTCTTTGGTTGAGATTTTGGGGATGATTTCTTTTAAAAAAAATAAATAAAAAAATAATAAATTTTGAATAATAAATAGTCCATTTTTGAACTAAAAGACCTTAGAAATCTGTTCCTCAAAACGATTTTCTTTTAAGTGTTAAAATTGTGTTGTGTACGCTTTATATGTATGTTAGCTTAATGAATGTTTGTTATCATACGTGATATAATTAGTAAATAAAGTCACATCACAATTTTAGGGGGAGAATAAAAGAAAAAGAAAATTTGTGTGTCTGAATGACGTATATATAGGAAATGATAGTACAAATGTGTGCTGAGCTTATGCATGAATTGGATATGATGGTGGCATCAGTTATAATTTTTGATATGCTGGTAGGCTCTACATATGTAAATTAGGCGATATTTGTGTAATTAACTAAATCGCAATTTTTGTGTTTTACCCACATCGAATATCGGTACTTTCATCATTCGAATGCAAAGTGAATATAGTCATACCATGAGACCAGGATCTTAATGAGTTCTTAGCACAATTTGTTTGCTCTATTGACTATATACGTCAAATATATGATTATAAATGATTTAGAGTTAAACACCTTCATACAGTTGATGGTTCTGGTGAAAATCTCGAATGGAAACAAGGAAGTCAGTCTGTTTCGCCATTTGAATCATTCGTGATTTCAATTGACATATCCAATATCTTACGGATATCCGGATACCCAAATCTTCATGATTCTTCACATCTCATATGAATCAATATGATTCTGTACTATCTCAGAAACCAAGACAATGAATCAAAATGATTCTGAATCAATATGATTCCAATCAAATCCACTTGGATTATTTTTCCTGTGCTAAGAACGCCTCCTTTATGCTGGAGATTGGATCATGATCTGCTGAAATTTTGTGTTAATTCTAAGTTCATTCCATCTCGATTGTGGGGTACACACTGTATTGATTGATATAACCTTAAATGTCACACAGTATTTGCTGAAACATGATGCATGAGTTTATGTGGATAACAATACTGGCAATCAAGGTTGAACTGTTTATATCTTGATTTGATATGCAGTGTAGTTAAGACAATATACAATTATGATCCTATGTCATTTCAATTCATCAAAAGAAAATGTCTGTGAATAAAGTAGTTGTTATGATCATTTTATGTTTAAAGTTTTTTTTTTGTTTTGTTTGTTTTGTGTGTGTGTGAAAAATAAAGTTCTGGAACAGGTCTTAATGATGTAAAAATGGACTTAAATAATATATATATATATATATATATATATATATATAATTGGTTTGAAAATTTTCAAAATATATCATGTTTGGAGTTTCGGTCGAAATCTCTTGACCGAAAATAAATCATCTGATAAAGTTTTCGATCAAAAATTCATGACTGAAGTTTTCGGTCAAGATTTGAAAAGTCTATATATTCAAATTTTTCGATTGAAAAGATTTTTCCCACTTGTATTTTTCTCTCGATCGTATCATTTCAAAATTCATCGTCTTTTACAAGTGTTAAAGATTCGTACGAAAAAGTGGTCGATCATGACGTCATCTAGATTCTCAGTGTTTTTCGATCATCCAGGTATATTCTCGTGATTTGTAGAGGTTGATAGGTTAGATCCAAAGCCGTAGTTTTAATTTGAATTTATAAGTTTTTGAATCGCCCGAAAACTAGGAAGAATGAACCGAAAAGTCTGTTGAATGGATCGAAAAGTGTTTCGGATGGAAATGAAGTTAATTCTGATTTGTCCAAAATGTGTTTTCGATCGAAAAATCTTGGCTTGAGAATTTTTTGAAAAATAAGAGTTTTCGATCGAAAAAGACGTTTGATGAAAATTCTGATTAGAAAAGTTTTCGATCGAAATAGTCATGGTTTATATTGTTGATTACAAGAGTTTTTGATCGAAAAGTTCAAAGTTGTGATTTCAACTTTTCTGGTGAAAAGGTTAAAAGGAATTTTTCGATCGAAAAGGTTTCAAATAAGGGAGTTTTCGATCGAAATGTCCAGAGTTAAGGATTTTTCAGAAACAGATTTATCAACTTCAGAAGATGGTACAAGATTTAATAGCTCTTACGGGTGTTCAAATTGGTACAAACCTAGCAGAAAATGTTGAAGAGATTCATAGTCTAGCAGCCACTGAACCAATTCCTTCTACTAGTGAACAAGTTCAAACTCTAGTTTTTGAAGCAACTATGTATGAAGACAACATGTTATTTGATGTTGATATGCTTCTCAATGATGAAGGTGAAGGATTGGAGAAATTTGATGAGAATCAAGAAGAGACAGAGAAGGAAGAAGAAGAAGATGATAAAGAAGTGGTGATCACTGGTGAAAGAAAAGATGATAACAATTCTTCAGATGAAGATGATAATAGTGGTGGTACTGGTGGTGTTGGTTGAAGTGGAAAAACAATTGAAGATGCTGAACAAGAAACTCCAACCAACACAGAATACAAAAAGTATGAATATGAACAACAGTAGACGTATGTTGAAGAAGATGGTTCAGTGATTGGAAAATTGGATAAGCTTGTAGATGAAAGAGAGCCATTTACTATTTCTGAAGATATTGAATCACCATATAAAAGGCCAAAGATTTCAAAGATTGACAACAGTGACTGAGAAGCCATCCATTGTAGAAAAGATTACACGGACAATAAAGAGTCCAGAACAAGCGTTAACTGGTGAAATATTGGCATGGATGTATGATGGTGAAAAGAAGAAGTATGTAATAAAGAGATGTGATGGGAATATTCAGTGTTTTGACAGAAGTTCAAAGTTAAACACATTGCTGTCACACCCCGACCGATGGCGGAATCATCGGGGCGGGACATGTAAGACTGTTCATAGCACATGGTTGACTAAATTGAAATATATTAAAGTCAAATTTACATTACAAATAATCTAAGTACAAAATCAAATTCAAACAAGAAACATAAACAACTCATAAAATTCTTGATTTATATTGCTAAGTCCAAATCCTATGTTGAACACTTCTTAAATCAATCTCACATATTGGGGCCTGAAACATGAATAAAATAAAGTCAACTAAAAAGTTGGTGAGTATAACACAGTTGTATATAGATAGCATATAGATGAAAACAAATCCTTTACATGACATGATAAATAAGGCGTTTATGGGGAGTAGCTATTGTGTAACCAAATCTACAATCAAACCTTGTAACTAGCATGCAAAACAAATGTGTTGTCGGTTTCAATCACCGCGTACCATGGGTGGGTTTGTCAGACTCAATAGATCTATCATTGAAAACCGTCGGCTTGTATAGTTAATGATTGCACATAAGAGCATACAAAGGTTAGCACAGCTAGCACTCGGGCACAAAGCTCAAATTTTTGCACACATGTATGTAAATAGGATTTTTTGCACTTGTGTTGTTTGTGTAAATGTAAATGTGTAATGTGTAATGAGTATAGAGTTCATGTTCCACCCCAAAAGTGTAAAAGAGTAAAAAAGTGTTGTGAATACTCACTTGATAAGGAGGTGTAGCGAACAAGGATAATAGATAGAAAAATAAAGATCCTCGAGTGCACAAATCAACCTAAAGAGTAATGTATGTTGTATCAAATAGTGCATAAGGTTTAAGTCTAAAATGAAAGTTGAATTTGTGTATAAAACTATTGATTTGTAATTAAAATGTATTGAATAAAATATATAGAGTTTGAAGTAAAATATTTTTGAAACTATTTAATTAGGTTTGAATTGAATAAATATGTAAATATTAATTGTAATTAAGTATAAATGAATACATGATTTTGATTTAAAATGTAAATTAAATAAATAATCATTATCTTATTTATTTATAAATTTTGTAACTTATTTATTTAAAATATCTTTTAAGTGTAAGATAGTAAATATGAATTTAATTTTCATAAATTTTTAAATAAACTTTTAAATACTATTTATATCTTCAAATACAGGAAACATATTTTTATAAAATTTGAGAGATTTATTGATTGAAAAATATAAAATTATAATTTTGTTAAAGTTTCTGAGTCACACACACGACCGTGCCTCGGAAGGACACGATCATGCTCGAGCCACGGGCGCGACCGCGCTAGTCGGGGCGCGACCGGGTTGATCAACAGGAGCACAATCTAGACAAATCAACAGGCACGACCGTGCCTTGGCCCGGCACGGTCGTGTCTATGATCTTTAGACACAACAGGGACTAGCCCAGAGGGCGTGACAAGGTCTGGACAGGAGGACACGACCACGCTGCTAGTCGGCACGACCGCGCTCGATGAGGCACGGCCGCGCTAGATGATTAGCGCGACCGTGTCTTTTCCAAATCAGACACGAATTTACCAATTCTTGTATTTTAAACGTTGGAATTGTTAGGGCTTTTGATTAATGGGTTATTACGAGTCTTTTCATATAATCTAATTGTATGTACATCGCGTTTAAGTAGGGGTTCGATTAAATCATTTTTAATAAAGCATGAGTTCTGATTCGGATCGATTTCTATAATGGTAGCCCAAATTGAATAGGGGCTTTCGATACAGAGACTACTTAACTGAAATAAATGATTTCAATTACCCGAAACAGTAGAGGATTGATAGAGATGGCAAGAAAGAGTTCCGGCGTCGACGACTTGTGTTCCGGCGATCTTTACTGTAACTCCGGCCAATCCAAATAGTCTGGGAACTTCAGGGATGATTGAGTATCGAGTTTCTGCTGCTGGATTGAGAGGATTCGGATCGAACAACGGATTTTTGTTTCTTGGAAAGCTTGAGAGAGTTTTTCGAAATTGGTAATATGAACTGAGACGTTTGAGGAATTCGATAGTTGATTCATTCGTTAAGGGGAAAAGAAACGGACGACTGTTATGGATTTCAAATGATTGGGTGATTAAACTGCATTTACGTTTCAACTGTTACGCATGTGCGACCGTGCCCAAGAGAGGCGCGACCGTGCCTAGGCACCGGGCCCGATCGTTCCAGGACCAGTCGCGCGATCGTGCCGAGACACTTGGCGCGACCGTGCCAGAACGAAGCACGACCGTGCTTGACTAGGGTTTGTTGACATTTTCCAATTTTAGTCCTTGACTTTTCAGATTTGATAAGTTTGAATAAAATGGTTTCTTGTATAGTATTTAAATGTATATAACCGAGTAAAATTTGCGAATTTGTATAGAATCATTGCATTTAATTTACGGCGAGAAAATAAATGAGACAATGCACGAGTATTGAATTCGAAATTGCATTACATTGGATTGAAATATGAATAATAAAAATCAGGATGTTACAGTCTCCCCATGTTGAGAGAATTTCGTCCCGAAATTTAGTTAGAGGAAACACATTATTAGTAAAAAGATGAGGGTACTTGAGCTTCATTTGGTCTTCTCGTTCCCAAGTGAACTAAGGACCACGCTTAGATTCCCAACGAACTTTGACAATTGGAATGCGACTTCGCTTGAGTTTTTTGACTTCACGATCCATAATTTCCATCAGCTTCTCAACGAAGTGCATCGTTTCATCAATGCGCACGTCGTCAAGCGGTATATGGAGATTTTCATCAGCGAGACACTTCTTCAGATTAGATATATGAAATGTAGGATGCACATTGCCAAGAGATGGAGGTAACTCGAGTTTGTAATCCACTTTCCCAATCCTTTCAAGGATCTTGAATGGACCAACATAACGAGGTGCTAACTTGCCTTTCTTTCCAAAACGGATCACGCCCTTCCATGGAGACACCTTAAGAAGAACAAGTTCACCGACGTGGAATTCCAAGGGTTTTCGACGTTTGTCGGCATAACTCTTTTGCCGACTCCTCGCTACTCGAATATTGTCACGGATTTGAATGATCTTGTCAGATGTTTCTTGAATTAACTCGGGACCAGTGATTTGTGCTTCACCAATCTCACTCCAACAGATAGGAGAACGACACTTGCGACCATAGAAAGTTTCGAATGGAGCCATGTTAATACTTGTGTGGTAGCTATTGTTGTAAGAAAACTCAATGAGGGATAAATGTGAATCCCAATTGCCACCAAAATCGATTACACAAGCTCTAAGCATGTCTTCAAGAGTTTGGATTGTTCGCTCGGTTTGACCATCCGTTTGCGGATGATAAGCCGTGCTAAAATCCAATCGAGTACCAAGAGCCTTTTGGAGAGATTGCCAAAATCGAGAAGTGAACCGAGCATCTCTATCGGATATTATGTTCAAGGGAACACCATGACGGCTCACAATTTCATCAATGTAAATTCGGGCTAGTTTCTCCACTTTGAAGTCTTCACGTATAGGCAAGAAGTGGGCAGATTTGGTGAGTCGATCAATGATCACCCAAATACTATCATAACCACTCGAGGTGCGAGGGAGCTTGGTAATGAAATCCATAGCTAGATTCTCCAATTTCCACACGGGAATTTCTGGTTGTTCAAGTAAACCAGATGGACGTTGATGTTCGGCTTTGACTTTGGAACAGGTTAAGCATTTGGCCACATAAAGAGCAATGTATTTCTTCATACCGGGCCACCAATAAAGTTGGCGAAGATCTTGGTACATTTTATCCGCACCAGGATGAATAGAATAACGAGTCTTATGAGCCTCGTTCATGAGAAATGTACGGAGATCGTCGCGATCGGGAATCCAAATACGGTTCAAGTAGTAGAGTAAGCCATTGGGCTTTGATTGAAGAAGGAGTTCAACACCACATGACATTTCTTCGTACATATTACCCTCGGTTACCGAGACATGTTGAGCTTCTAAAATACGGGTTTGAATATCGGTTTGAATACGGGCACAATGAAGCATAACATGGTCCTTTTGACTCAAAGCATCGGCTACAACATTCGCTTTGCCGGGATGGTAACGAATCTCGCAGTCGTAGTCGTTAAGGAGTTCGACCCAACGTCGTTGCCTCATATTAAGTTCTTTTTGGTTGAAGATATGTTGAAGACTTTTGTGGTCGGTGAATACCACACATTTTGTGCCATATAGGTAATGTCTCCAAATCTTTAACGCGAATACGATCGCACCCAACTCGAGATCGTGCGTCATATAATTCTTCTCATGAAATTTGAGTTGCCTTGATGCATAAGCGATTACTTTGCCTCGTTGCATGAGAACACAACCAAGACCTTGGTTAGAAGCATCACAATAGAAAACTAAATCATCATTTCCATCGGGGGGAGTCAATATGTGAGCATTGCACAACTTTTGCTTAAGGGTTTGGAAAGCTTCTTCTTGTTTCGGTCCCCATTCATAAGTTTTACCCTTATGGGTCAAAGCGGTAAGAAGGACAACAATCTTTGAGAAGTTTGAGATGAAACGACGATAATAACCCGCAAGACCAAGAAATGAACGAACTTCGGTAGGAGTCTTCGGGGCATTCCAATTCTTAACCGTTTCAATCTTAGCAGGATCAACATGAATACCCTTGTCATTGACGATGTGACCAAGAAATTGAACTTCTTTCAGCCAAAATTCACACTTGGAGAACTTGGCATATAGTTGTTCTCTCTTTAAAAGGTCCAAAACCAATCTAAGATGTTCTTCATGGTCGGCTTTAGTCTTGGAATAGATTAAGATATCATCAATAAAAATGATCACGAATTTATCAAGGTACGGTTTGCACACACGATTCATGAGATCCATGAAAACCGCAGGTGCATTGGTTAACCCGAAAGGCATAACCATGAACTCGTAATGACCATACCTTGTTCGAAAAGCAGTCTTAGGAATGTCATCTTCTTGAACACGAAGCTGATGATAACCGGATCGAAGATCGATCTTCGAGAAACAAGTAGAACCTTGAAGTTGATCAAAGAGATCATCGATTCTAGGCAAAGGATAACGGTTCTTGATAGTAAGCTTGTTAAGTTCGCGGTAGTCAATACACATGCGAAATGATCCATCCTTCTTCTTAACAAATAAGACGGGTGCACCCCACGGTGAATGACTCGGGCGAATGAAACCTTTGTCGGAGAGTTCTTGAAGTTGACTTGCAAGCTCTTGCATTTCGGAAGGTGCAAGACGATAAGGAGCTCTAGCAATGGGGTTAGCTCCGGGCACAAGATCAATACGGAACTCTACTTGACGAACGGGAGGAAGACCGGATAAATCCTTAGGAAAAACTTCGGGGAAATCCCAAATGATCGGAATGTCTTGGATACTCTTCTCCTTGACATCCTTTTGAACAATATGAGCTAAGAAAGCAATGTACTTCTTTCGTAAGTACTTTTGAGCGGTAGTACACGACATCAACTTAAGTCCCTTGCAAGGCTTTTCACCAAAAACCCTTAAGGTTTCTCCCGATGGTAGTGGAATTCGGATACATTTTTCAAAGCAAATGACTTCGGCATGATGATTTGATAGCCAATCCATACCTATAATAATATCAAAGCTTCCTAGTGGCATTGGAACCAGGTTGATTGGGAATGAATGGTTATTTAGTACTAAAGAGCAATCATAGATAATGGACTCAATTGTAAGGGAGTCACCATTTGCTACTTCAACGGTAAATGTTTTCTCTAATTGGGACCGAGTCTTTGCAAGTAAAGGTTCAAAATTAAGTGACACAAAACTTTTATCGGCTCCGGTATCAAATAATATGGAGGCATATTGACTATTAACAAGAAACGTACCATTGACCACGTCATTGTTGGCTTGAGCTTCGTTGGCGTTTATGTTGAACGCACGCCCACGAGCTCCACCCTGTCTAGGATTTGCAAGTCTTGGACATTGATCACGAAAATGGTTCGGGTCACCACACTCATAGAAAGCACGCCCATTAGCAATGGCGGGAGCACCTTGGTTAGCCAATTGAGGTACGGTTCGGTTTAGAGGGTTGACTTGGCCCGTAAGGGCTTTGGTCCTACAAACACTGACCGTATGACCATATCTCCCATAATAAGTACAAAGGCGACATGGGATGTTTTGGGGATGATGGTAGTTGCAGGTGGCACAAAGTGGGTAAATTCCACCATATGGCTTTTTGACCGATGCTTGAACCATAGGTGCAGCTTGATTGACGGGAACAGTAGGAGTAACCACAGCAAAATTTCTAACTTTCCTCTTTCTGTTATTGCGAGAGGGCTCGGTTGTGGCTTCTTTGTTGTGAGCAGGAGGGGTTACGGTTTCAGAAACTTTCTTAGAACCCTTTTTGGTAAGAGTTCCAGCTTTTACATGATTATCAGTTAGGGTAGCAGACAGGCGGATGGCATCTTCCAAAGTAGCAGGATTTCTACCTAAGACAGTATCTTGGAATTGTCTTGGTAGTCCACCAATGTACTTTTTGATACAACGGGATATCGGAGTGACCATGTGGGGCACTAGAAGGCTCAACTCATGGAACCGAGTTGTATATGCTAAGCTTTCCCACTATCTTGGGCAAGATCCCAAAATTCAGCTTCCAACTTTTTCACTTCATTTCGAGGACAGAACTCCTCGGCATAAGCCTTTTGACCTCATCCCAAGGTAAGGCCATAACTATGTCGACACCCCAATTTCGTTTCTCCCCATTCCACCAAGTAAGTGCCCGTTTTTGTAGGACACTTGTAGCATGACGAACACAGAGGTTGTCGGGACAGTCACTATTGAGAAAGGTATTCTCAATGTTTTCAAACCATTGAAGGAGTCCAGTAGCTCCTTCGGTTCCATAAAACTTGAGGGGATTGCACGAATTGAAGTGTTTGAAGGTGCATTGAGGTGAATTGTTACCACCATTTCCACCATTTCCCCCATTTCCACCATTATTACCACTATTGCTTCCATTTCCACCATTGTTGCCATTGGTGGCACCATTGGCTTGGGTGAGTTGTGTCACAAATTAGGTGAGAATAGCAGCAATGTCGGTGTTGGTGTTGGTTGCGGGAGCACGACGAGGAGGCATTCTACAGATTGTCACAAGACAAGAAAAATTGTGAGAACTTATGAGATTTGATAGGATTTAATAGAATGAGGTAACAAAAGTAAAAATAGATATTCTTAGTTTGGATTGTACTCAAAAGTGACAAAATCACTTGAATACCATGACACATTAAGGTTAATTAAACTTATATAATTTTCAAGGAGACATGCTTTAGCCTATAAGTAAACACTCATCTCGGGAATTCCCAGGAAAGCATACGGGTCCCTCGGTTGATTGGGATTTATGCGAAATGCTTTCCTAGACAGAAAACCCAAAATACAGGTGTCACTCTTCCAGATTGCACGTGTCCTCAAATAATTTAACAAGTTTAAAAACCTTAACGAAGAAATAAAAAATTGTTTTAAAGATTTTTGCTTCAAGAATTTTCCACATGCTAAGAAGGGATAAAGATAGAAAAGAAAATAGAAATATTATGAGGTTTTAGAATATAGGAAAGGATATTATTTATTTAATTATTAAGAATATCCTAATAAGTCATGGATTTAAAACACATAAGTCATCATAATGCAATAATAAGTAATCATACTAAGCATGTAACATATAACATATAGCACATAGCATGTAACACATAGCACAAAAATCATGAAGTATAGTATAAGTGGGTGTCCTAAAGTTATAGTCTAGGTCAAGGTGTCTAATAACCTAATTCCCTATAACCAAGGCTCTGATACCAATCTGTCACACCCCGACCGATGGCGGAATCATCGGGGCGGGACATGTAAGACTGTTCATAGCACATGGTTGACTAAATTGAAATATATTAAAGTCAAATTTACATTACAAATAATCCAAGTACAAAATCAAATTCAAACAAGAAACATAAACAACTCATAAAATTCTTGATTTATATTGCTAAGTCTAAATCCTATGTTGAACATGACTTGAATCAATCTCACATATTGGGGCCTGAAACATGAATAAAATAAAGTCAACTAAAAGGTTGGTGAGTATAACACAGTTGTATATAGATAGCATATAGATGAAAACAAATCCTTTACATGACATGATAAATAAGGCGTTTATGGGGAGTAGCTGTTGTGTAACCAAATGTACAATCAAACCTTGTAACTAGCATGTAAAACAAATGTGTTGTCGGTTTCAATCACCGCGTACCATGGGTGGGTTTGTCAGACTCAATAGATCTATCATTGAAAACCGTTGGCTTGTATAGTTAATGATTGCACATAAGAGCATACAAAGGTTAGCACACCTAGCACTCGGGCACAAAGCTCAAATTTTTGCACACATGTATGTAAATAGAATTTTTTGCACTTGTGTTGTTTGTGTAAATGTAAATGTGTAATGTGTAATGAGTATAGAGTTCATGTTCCACCCCAAAAGTGTAAAAGAGTAAAAAGGGGTTGTGAATACTCACTTGATAAGGAGGTGTAGCGAACAAGGATAATAGATAGAAAAATAAAGATCCTCGAGTGCACAAATCAACCTAAAGAGTAATGCATGTTGTATCAAATAGTGCATAAGGTTTAAGTCTAAAATGAAAGTTGAATTTGTGTATAAAACTATTGATTTGTATTTAAAAAGTATTGAATAAAATATATAGAGTTTGAAGTAAAATATTTTTGAAACTATTTAATTAGGTTTGAATTGAATAAATATGTAAATATTAATTGTAATTAAATATAAATGAATAAATGATTTTGATTTAAAATGTAAATTAAATAAATAATCATTATCTTATTTATTTATAAATTTTGTAACTTATTTATTTAAAATATCTTTTAAGTGTAAGATAGTAAATATGAATTTAATTTTCATAAATTTTTAAATAAACTTTTAAATACTATTTATCTCTTCAAATACAGGAAACATATTTTTATAAAATTTGAGACATTTATTGATTGAAAAATATAAAATTATAATTTTGTTAAAGTTTCTGAGTCACACACACGACCGTGCCTCGGAAGGACACCATCGTGCTCGAGCCACGGGGGCGACCGCGCTAGTCAGGGCTCGACCGGGTTGATCAACAGGAGCACAATCTAGACAAATCAACAGGCACGACCGTGCCTTGGCCCGGCACGGTCGTGTCTATGATCTTTAGACACAACAGGGACTAGCCCAGAGGGCGTGACAAGGTCTGGACAGGAGGACACGACAGCGCTGCTAGTCGGCACGACCGCGCTCGATGAGGCACGGCCGCGCTAGATGATTAGCGCGACCGTGTCTTTTCCAAATCAGACACGAATTTACCAATTCTTGTATTTTAAACGTTGGAATTGTTAGGGCTTTTGATTAATGGGTTATTACGAGTCTTTTCATATAATCTAATTGTATGTACATCGCGTTTAAGTAGGGGTTCGATTAAATCATTTTTAATAAAGCATGAGTTCTGATTCGGATCGATTTCTATAATGGAAGCCCAAATTGAATAGGGGCTTTCGATACAGAGACTACTTAACTGAAATAAATGATTTCAATTACCCGAAACAGTAGAGGATTGATAGGGATGGCAAGAAAGAGTTCCGGCGTCGACGACTTGTGTTCCAGCGATCTTTACTGTAACTCCGGCCAATCCAAATAGTCTGGGAACTTCAGGGATGATTGAGTATCGAGTTTCTACTGCTGGATTGAGAGGATTCGGATCGAACAGCGGATTTTTGTTTCTTGGAAAGCTTGAGAGAGTTTTTCGAAATTGGTAATATGAACTGAGACGTTTGAGGAATTCGATAGTTGATTCATTCGTTAAGGGGAAAAGAAACGGACGACTGTTACGGATTTCAAATGATTGGGTGATTAAACTGCATTTACGTTTCAACTGTTACGCAGGCGCGACCGTGCCTAAGAGAGGCGCGACCGTGCCTAGGCACCGGGCGCGATCGTTCCAGGACCAGTCGCGCGATCGTGCCGAGGCACTTGGCGCGACCGTGCCAGAGCGAAGCACGACCGTGCTTAACTAGGGTTTGTTGACATTTTCCAATTTTAGTCCTTGACTTTTCAGATTTGAATAAAATGGTTTCTTGTGTAGTGTTTAAGTGTATATAACCGAGTAAAATTTGCGAATTTGTATAGAATCATTGCATTTAATTTACGGCGAGAAAATAAATGAGACAGTGCACGAGTATTGAATTCGAAATTGCATTACATTGGATTGAAATATGAATAATAAAAATCAGGATGTTACAATTGCCATACTGGGATATTCGAGAGCTAAGTCAACTGAAGATGATCAATCCATCGAAAAATTCATTTGCTGCTAATTTTGAAGAATTTTTAAAGAGAGAGTGTGGAAAAGCTAGATTTAAAAAATTCAAACCACAGGTGCCTGAATGCAGAAAGTTGAAAAGAAATGATAAAGATGGCAAAAGAAGGTTTAGATACATTATGAAGCCTGTTGATACAGTTTCAACTGTTTACATTCCAGCACGTAAAGAGACATTCATTAAAAGCTTCAACAAGTGGGTGTATGATAGCAAAACACATGAAGCTGTGATTATACAGGATCATTTACCATAAGTCAGAGTTTTTGATCCAGTGGATTTGTTTAGCTTTTTTGATGATGATCTAAAGATTTTGTACAAGAATCCTATTAGATGTGATATGAGCACGAAGATTAAAACTGAAGCAAAGTTGTATATGAGAGTCGTGGCTCGATGTTTGTCAAGAAGAAATGAAGCTGAAGTGATCAAGAAGAGACTTGCTGCTCTGGATGCTAAGAAGCTAAGTGTTAAAGTCAAAACCAAGCCTGGAAAAGATAACTTTTGAAGAATTGATGTTCTGTGGACTAGGGGGAGATTGTTGGAACCTAATAGTCCATAGAAATCAATTAGGTTTTAGAAGTATAACTTCAGAGTTTTCGATCGAAAACTTTATGTTTTTGGTTGGAAAATGTTTTCGGTCGAAAACATTTTTCGATCAATAAGATTTCGCTCAAAAACTCTATAGTATAAATAGTTGTGTCTTTTGTATTTCAAGTAACTTTCTCTTTTTTGTACTGTGATTTTACAAGTTAATTAAGAGAATTTTTGTATTTCAAGTAACTTTCTCATTTTTGTACAGTGATTTTACAAGTTAATCAAGAGAATTTTTGTGTGTTTCTGATGTTAATACTTGATTACATTACTTGATTAACGAAGCTAATCATAATGAAGTATGCATTTGGTGTGATTGATAGTATTGAGATTATTCTTCTTTGATTTGTTCATTGTGATGTGGATTTGATTTCTGGATTGATTTCGCCAATTCAGAGAGTGATTGAAGACTTTATCCTTGAATATCAACAGATCTGAGGGAATCACAAACATCTTCGGGAATTTGGTTGACTCGTGAAGATACAGGATAGAGTTGAACACATCTGGTTTGAAGACTGAAGTTTATCTTACTGGAACTCCTATAGGAGCTGATTAGTTTGATGCAGGTTATTGGAAACTAAAACTCTCTATCGTATGCCAGCTGATTTGGAGTTGTCTTAGTCTATTATTGTTACCTGTTTAGGAAGACATTGTGTTGGGTTAGTTGGTAATGCAGAGAGGATGAACTACAATGAGTTGTGTTGGGTTAGTTGGTTCTTATTGAAGCACTTGGTTTGGTCTACAATGAAAGCTACAGTTATGAGGGAGTCGGGTTTGTAATCACTCGGCAACTGAAGACTGAAGTTTGAAGATTTGAAGATCTCAAGTGGAATGCCAGAAGATCAAGTCTCACCAGAAGACACGTGATGTCATTAGTTTAGAGGGAGTCTGTTAGGACATTCTTTGTAAACTGATGATTATCAGTGTTAGTGATAGATAGAATTTGATGCTATAGTTAAGAGGGAGTTTGTAGAAGCATGTTTTTGTAACTATAGATATAATTCTATGTATCGGTGTATGTGGCTAGTACGAAGGAGGGTGTTCATGAGTACTTAGCCTGCACACCAGTTTGGTCCTGCATACTTAGTAATTACGCAAGGCTTTTGCTTTGCGTACTTGTCAAGTACCCATGACCAAACCCTGTGTACTTAGACATGTACACAGGTAGTGTTCCTGCCCCTATAAATAGAAGACTTGTCTTCATTTGTAGGTGGAACTTCAGGAAGAAGGTTGAGAAATGTCCGGGTCGAGACGAGCTCTCCCGACCGCTGGACCGTGAGCGTAGACGAGAGATGTGTACTTCTTTGGTATGTAATGTGAGATGACTTCGTTGTTATGGATTACGTATCGTTTTTGTGTTGATTTTCTTCTTTATGTTCGTTTTTCTCTCTGTCTCATTCTTCTTTGTTCCCACAAAAATCAACGTATGGATCCGTGTTTTTCCACTGTGCGACGAGGCTTCCGGGACCTACATATGATCTTCAGCAATCTTGGCAATAGCAGTTTGTGTCACACTCCAACCGACGACGGAATACGTCGGGGCGAAACATGTAGACTGTTCATGAGCACATGGTTGACTAAATGGTAATATGTTTAAACATCACATTTCATTTCAATAAAATCAAACAAGTACATGAAAATGAGAAATACATAACAAGTTCTTTTTTATTAAATATCTAGGTCCACATCCTAGGTGTAGTAAGTTTGTTCAACTCAAACATTCGTACCTGAAACATGATTAAAACAAACTCAACTAAAAAGTTGGTGAGCATACATAGGTTTTGACTCTAAGTAGTACAAAAGTGTTGTGTGTAAACAAATCCATACAAGTCATGATTAATAAGGCAATTATGGAGAGTTACTATTGTGTAACCAAGTAGTACAATCAAACCTTTGTAACTAGCATGCAAAACAAAGTGTGTTGTCGGTAACAATCACCCTAACTGGGTGGGTTTGTCAAACACAATAGATCTATCATTGTTAACCGTCGGCTTGTATAGTTAATGATTGCACATGAAATTTCACACAAAGTAGTTAACACACCTAGTACTCAAACATAAAGCTCAAATTACACATATGAATGTAAAGTGGGTTTGTATTTGTATAGTTTGTGTAAATCATTGAATATAATGTTCATGTTTCACCCCGAAAGTGTAAAATTAGTGGAAAAGGGGTTATGTAAAACTCACTTGTATCAAGGATGCAGATAGCACAAGAGAATAGGTAGTAGTGTGATCCTTGTAACTCGCAACATTAACCTAGAGTGTAATGTTGTAGGTCCCGGTTCGGTGTGTGAAGGATCTCTAGACTCGCGGTACGACACGGTGATAACGTGCGGAATCCATGATCAACGTGAAACGTGTAACTCAATCAACAACACGATGTAAATAATCTTCTTTTTATTCCACTAAGAATATCAGTTTACAAGTTCTCTTAGTTTCTATTTAGTTCTGATCTATTCTCTAAGCTCTAATCTAGACTCCTAAAACTGACATGTAAACCTCTATTTATAGGGAAACTACAAAGCACCACAGGTGAACTTGTTAAGTTCGCCCCTAACAAGCTTAGGCGAACTTAGCAAGTTCGCCTATCAAGTTCGCTCTAAGTTCCTTAGGCGAACTTGACAGCTTTGCTAACTTACAACATAGAATTTCAGCGACAGTTACAAAACATGCACCAACAGACTCCTCCTTAACTGTTGCTTACAATTCTAACACATTACAAGTCAAAGACACTAAGACTAAGACATAGAATCTTCAAGCTCGTTGTCACCAGAAATAGTTGTAGAAACATGTTTTAGTAACTATAGATAAAATTCAATGTATCGGTGTACGTGGCTAGTACGCAGGAGGGTGTTCCTGAGTACTTAGCCTGCACACCAGTTTGGTCCTGCGTACTTAGTAAGTACGCAAGGCACACAAGGCTTTTGCCTTGCGTACTTGTCAACTGAGTTATTTTCCTTGACAGTGAGTCCTAAAGTTATAGTCTAGGTCAAGGTGTCTAATAACCTAATTCCCTATAACCAAGGCTCTGATACCAATCTGTCACACCCCGACCGATGGCGGAATCATCGGGGCGGGACATGTAAGACTGTTCATAGCACATGGTTGGCTAAATTGAAATATATTAAAGTTAAATTTCCATTACAAATAATCCAAGTACAAACCAAGTTCAAACAAGAAACATAAAACAACTCATAAAATTCTTGATTTGTTTTGCTAAGTTCAATCCAATATTGAGTACGTCTTGAATCATTCTCACATATTAGGGCCTGAAACATGAATAAAATAAAGTCAACTAAAAAGTTGGTGAGTAACACAGTTGTAAATAGATAGCATATAGTTGAAAACAAATCCTTTACAAAACCTGATAAAATAAGGCATTTATGGGGAGCAGCTATTGTGTAACCATGTACAACCAAACCTTGTAACTAGCATGCAAAAAAATTGTGTTGTCGGTTTCAATCACCGCGCACCATGGGTGGGTTTGTCAGACTCAATAGATCTATCATTGAAAACCGTCGGCTTGTATAGTTAATGATTGCACATAATCGCATACAAAGGTTAGCACAACTAGCACTCGGGCACAAACCTCAAATTTTGCACACATGTATGTAAATAGGATTTTTGCACTTGTGTTGTTTGCGTAAATGTAAATGTGTAATGTGTAATGTGTATAGAGTTCATGTTCCACCCCAAAAGTGTAAAAGAGTAAAAAAAGGGTTGTGAATACTCACTCGGTATGGAGATGTAGCTAACAAAGAGTATAGATAAAATAAGGGTTCTTGATACGCACGGTTTAACCTAGATAGTAATGTATATTGAATCAAATCGGTGTACAAAGTTTAAGTCTAACGTTGAAGGTTGAATTTGTGTATATAAAAAAAGTATTAAATGAAATATATAAAGTTGTAGTAACCATTTTTGGAACATTTGATTAGAGTTTGAAATTTAAATAATAAAATAGAATTTTTATAAAATTGTTGAATATGAAAATAATGCATGTGTTAAATTTAAATTAATAAATAAATAAATGTTTATAGTTTATGAAATAATGTAAATATTGATTGTAATTAAGTATAAATAAATGAATGATTTTTGTTTAAATATTAAATAAATAATTATTATCTTATTTATTTATAAACTTTGTAACTTAATCATTTAAAACATCATTTAAGTGTAAGTTAAATATAAATTTAATTTTTATAAATTTTTAAATAAACTGTTAAATAAATAATATTTATCTCCAGATTAAACTTTAAATCTTTTCAAATACAGAAAACATATTTTTATAAAATTTGAAACATTTATTGATTGAAAAATATAAAATTATAATTCTGTTAAAATTTTTGAGTCACACACGACCGTGCCTCGGAAGGGCACGATCGTGCTCAAGCCACGGGCGCGACTGTGACAATTCAAAATTTTGGTTGTGAAATTTATTATGTAAATATTAACATTTTATTTTGAAAACATATACACGTATATTGGTGTACAATTTATGTATTTTTAAATTTAATTTAAAAAAAAATATATATATATATATATATATATATATATATATATTTGAAGGTTATAAACTATATAAATTATGCTATTAAATTAAACAATTTATATAAATAAATCAATGTTTTATTTTATTTTATTGAATTAACCGTTCAAAATGATCAATTTTAAATAAAAACATAAGTTTTATAAAAATTTTATATATACTTAAGTTTTATTTAGTTTAAAGGAATCTAAGTAAAATAAACTCATTAATTTAAATAAATAATTTAATGTATTATTTCAATAAGATAATTATTTAAAAATAATTAGTTTTTAACAAAAAAAAAATAGATTTATAAAATATATAAATATAATTTAAATTAATTAAAGTTTAAAAAGGATATTAAAGTTTGTAAATAAATTAAAGTTGGAGGGCTGTTTGGAATTTATCAGAACTAGAAGGGTTTATTTTGAAATGTTTTCAGGGTCTGTTTTAAACGTTTTCAAACCCCAGGGACTATAATTGCCAAACCCCAAATCGTTTTACCGGTCACCCTGCTCCTTGGTCCGGCGGATAATTCGCTTTTCCGGCGAAGCCCGACAACCCTGTCCCTCTACACCTCAACACCCGAAACCTGCACCATTGTACTCGCCGCCCTCACACGACCACGTTTCCCCGACCAATTTGTCTTCATATCATCAGAATTCCCGAGACGCCATTGTCTAACCTAAAGTCAAACCCATAAAAATTCGGCCAACACACAGTACCTCCACGGCTATAACCTAGCCCCTTCTGTTCGTCTGGTCGGTGCGTGTGAACCCAAGCTATCAATTGTCGTGTGTACTATCGGGATTATGATTCAAGTTAAAAGTCAACCCTGGACCTTCATCCGTTAATGGCACTCTCTCCGTCTATTCTCTCCTTAAATTGAGGTTACCGCGGTGTTCGTGACATCTATGCGAAGCTCCCCAGCCCCTTTGAAGTTTCAATTTGGACCAGATTCCAAATCCAGCTGGGCACTTCTTCGAACTTTCGTTTCAGCTTCGCAGACCTCATCGGTTCAGGTTTTATCATTGCATTTCATCCCTTAACTTTCGTTTAACTGGATGCTAACGATTTCGAGCATCATCTAGACAATATCCCACTGATTCCCGGCCAAACGAGGATGCCCGGACACGAGTCCTGGTCGTTGCCGAGAACCAGTGGTCAATCCGCTTATAAGTTATAATTTATTTAACGTATACCTGACCAGCGATGGGCTATAGCCCGGCTGGTCAGTGTCTTGTGCGGTGAATGAATTGTCCCGGGTTCGAGACTTGTGGCCTCCGGCCCACCCCCCCTCTTTTTCTCATTTTAAGCCTTCTGGATCCGTTCTAAACCCGGATTCGGGTCTGGGCCGACCCGGTCCGTTTGACTAATTTAATCTTAATTTATGTATTATAAATATATTAAAATAAGTAATTTAAAATCAAATTGTATTTCCTTATTATTATTTATTTAAATTAATTGTTTAAAACCCATTTAATTAATCTTTAAATATTTATAACCCACTAAAAATTATTTCAAGCCCGTTGACTCGGCCGTTTATTTTAACCCGACTTTTGGACATATTCAAACCCGTTAAATTTATAAAGTAATAGAACCAACGTTTACATAAGTTATTTAATTATTTAAACTCACGAAAAATAAAAAAAAAATAGCATTTTTATAAATAAATAAAAATACGCGTTATTCAAAATATAATATTTTTATGAAATTCAAAATGGGTAAATTATGATTTATAAAATGCAAGTGTTATTAAAAATATATATATTCCAAGAGGTTTAAATATTTAAATTAGAAATTTTATAAAAATACATAATCTTACAAAAATTAATATTTATTTGTACAATGATTTCAAAACATATAATTTTCCGCAAATGTTATTTCAATTACAAACCCACCTATATTTAAACAAATATACGTGTACACGAATTCATATTTGATACATATTCATTTGCATAGGATTTCGTCGTATATAACAACAATACAAATATCACCAACGCGCGTGAAGTAAAATCCTCGCTGCAAGGTGAGTTACATATCCCCTATTTACATTTTTATACATTTTGGGGTGAAACGTAATCTATGCTTACTTACATACAATTCAACTTGTGTTTACATGTGTAGATTATTGTGCTTTTGTGCTTGATCACTTGTTATGCTATGAATACTTTTAGGATGGTTTAAATTATGTGTAACCCACATAGTCTTGATTCCATGCCTATCACTTTTAGGGTAGCGGTATGCTATGCCTATCACGTTAAACCTTTATGCTTATATACATAATTACATGCTTACAATTGTTATACATATAGTGAATTCTCCACATTATGCCATATCATACCATGTCAAACTATGAATTGTATAAACGTTTTTAACTAAACTTTTACTTTATTTAAACATATGTAAACTCACCAACTCTCGTAGTTGACACTTGTTTTGGATTACGTTTCAGGTGAAGATATGTGATTGTGTGACTATGTGTTGAAGGTGCTACACATAAGGCTTTTGGACCTAGTAAAATAATTATGTGTAATATTCTAGAATAGGGTGATGTAACTTGAATTGTATTTGGATATTTGATATTTATAACTTATTAATGAATTATGCAACCTTAGTAGATCATGTGCTTATGAACAATCATCACATTGTCCGCCTCGATGATTCCGCCATCGGTCGGGGTGTGACAGCGACCGCGCTAGTCGGGGCGCGACCGGGTTGATCAACAGAGGGCACAAACTAGACCAGTCAACAGGCACGACCGTGGCCTGGCACGGTCGTGTCTATGATTTTTAGACACAACAGAGGCTAGCCCAAAGGGCATGACTAGGTCTGGACAGGGGGACACGACCGCGCTGCTAGTCGGCACGACCGCGTTTCATGAGGCACGACCGCGCTAGATGATTAGCGCGACCGTGTCTCTTCCAAATCAGACACGAATTGAACAAATCTTGTATTTCTAGCGCTGGATTTGATAGGGCTTTTGATTACTGAGTTATTACGAGTCTTTTCATGTAATTTAATTGCATGTAAATCGTGTTTAAGAATGGATTCGATTAAATTCTTTTTATTAAAAATATAAGTTCTGATTCGGACGATTTCTGTAATGAAAGCCCAGATTGATAGGGGGCTTTTGATATATGGACCGAAACGAAAGGGAGGGATGATTCAATTACCTCAAACAGAAGGAATCGATAGCGATCGGTAGAAGGGAGTTCCGGCGACGGCGATAACGGCTTCCGGCGACTTCGGCTGCAATTCCGGCTAGGCCAGAGAGTCCAATAATAACAGGGGAGATTGCTGAATAGAATTTCTTGATTGCTTGAGAGGAATTTGATCGAATTTTAGGATTTGAGTCTTGGGGGAAAAGATCGAGGGTTTTTTCTTGAGAGGAAGAGAGCTTTGATAATAATAATCGTAATCAATTGAGTTATTTTCCTTGACAATGAAAATGAAATGTAACCGGGTTTGAATTAGAATGATCGAGCGTTTTGAAATCACATTTACGTTTTGACAGTTACGCAGGCGCGACCGTGCCTAATAGAGGCACGACCGTGCTTAGGCACCGGGCGCGATCGTTCCAGGACCAGTCGCGCGATCGTGCCGAGGCACTTGGCGCGACCTTGCCAGGACGAAGCACGACCGTGCTAATTAGGGTTTCTTGATAAATTTTCAACTTTAGTCCTTGACTTTTCAGGTTTGGTTAGTTTGAAATAAATAGTTACTTGTATAGCGTTTATGTGTATATAATCGAGCAAAACTTGTAAATTTGTATTGAATCATTGCATTTAGTTTACGGTAAGCAAAATAACAAGGCAGTGCACGAGTATTGAATCTGAATTTGCATTACATTGAATTGAGATATGAATACTAAATTCAGAGATGTTACAATCATTGCCATCATCATCACTTTTAGTCTCTTCATTGTCAGAATCAGCAGCTTCCTCTTCCTCATCCTCCTTATCTTGATTATCATTTGGAGGTAATTCCAAAGCACGATCATCATGTATCTAATTTTTGTTTGGCAGTGTATCATAAGCAGGGTTGATTATGTGCCCAAACAATGGTGTAGCAACTGGAATTAAAGTCGTATTCTGCTGTTTGATATTCATACAATCTATAAAGATTCTCTTTGTCATTGGAGTTAAATTCAATCTTGGATTCACCGGTGGAAAATTAGGAATCAAATGAGTCAAGATAACCAACAAAAATCGAGGGTACATTAAGAAACCCTGACCCTCAGGTGGTGTAATTTGCATCACCAACTCCCTGTAGATATATAGAGCAAAGTTGAATGGTCTATTCAACGTCAAAGCCACCATAGCAGCTTGAAAAGATGTCTTCAACCCATCTGTTCCAACTTTTCTCGGAGATAGACACTGAATTATGACATGCATGAAGTATCTCCATTGACCAACCAGACCCCCTATTTGGCCATCCTCTATAACCCATTCTTTGGAAACAACCCATGATCAAAGTATTTGGTAGATTAATTGGGTCGTCATTCACTCCTCCTAGAGTCAAATCTGCACGAATGTCTTGTGCTGAAATTGCAATCTCCTGATTATTCATTGTGGCCCGCATCACGTGTGAATCAACATCGGAATCCTAGTGACCTGTCTCCCAAAATTGTTGAATATACACCAGGCTAATATGCGGATTAGCAGAAAGAGCAACACGTATTCTTGATCGATTTAAAAAATTAATGATCTCCTGATAATTTGCTGCTTCAGCCAGTTCCGGATCAAGTAACGCCACCTGATTATGTTTGTATTCGACACGACGATCCATGACCTGCTCAAAGAATATGATTAGACAATGAAAATTTTTCAAAAGAAAACAAAAATAAAAACAAAATAAAACAAAAGGAAAAAAATTTAACTTTGAAAAATTTGAGAAATTGCTAAGTCCTTACACCTCTGTTCCCCTAGGCGAACTTAACAAGTTCGCTTAGAGTTGCAAGAGACGAACTTATTAAGTTCGCCTGATCATGTTCGCTAGAATACATGAACAGTCACAAAAAACAAATTCCAAGATCTTGATGTTAAAAACCACAATCAAGTACGAACAACCAATCGCGAACACGTATAGAAGCAAAATGATCAATCAATTTTAGGTTTAAATTTAAAACCCATGATTAACATGACGGGTGACAGATGCGATGATAACCGAAAATAAAAACCATGATTTCGATCAAAATAATGGATGAAATGAATTGATTATAACTTCTTTAAATGAGCAAACTGATAATGAACAGATAACAAGAACAATTAACCACTTTCTAACTCACTTAATTGAAACCAGACTCGAACATAAGCTAAGAGCAAAGTCGTCTGTCAAGTTCGCAAGAGTCAACAAGAATCGAAAATGGTCAAGTTAGCATGATTCCTTTATATACTCTGCAAGTTAAGTTCGCCAAATTCAAGCGAACTTACCAAGTTCGCCACCCTAGGTGAACATGTTAAGCGGACAAGACAAGTTTACATGTTCACCTAACCCAACACTTAGCCAAAATCTTGAAAAATTTTCATTTTCCCTTCTTTCCGACAATCCGATCATCCAAAATATTTAAGAATTTTTCATGGAAGATAGAAATAAAATCTTTTTGGATTTTTCTAATAAAACTAAACGAACAAGTAAAGAACATATTTTTGGATTTTTCAAAATTTATGCTAAACACACTAAAATCTTTTTGGACTTTTTCTAAATGAGTTAAAGAAGTAAAACTAAAATCGAAATCTTTTTGCTTTCTCTCTGTACATACAGAATCATATTTTTGGTCGAACACTACAAATAAGAAGATCATATTAGTATCTTTGATGTATCACACACCCATTCTGAATATAAAATCCCTAGCAGATGTAAGGGTTGACCTATGACATTCTGCATTTTCACAAATACTTGGCTCAGCAAACAAGCAATTTATGCAACATTCAATGATATCTCAACAAACAATTTCTTAGACCTAACACATCATATTTTCAGAAACTATTAAATCTTTTGAAATTTCTATCCTAACACTAACAACTCACATATATCACGTCTTTCTTTTTCATGTTCTTTGAATATTGACCTTTTATATCCATTACTTTTTCATATCTTTTTCAAATATTTAGAAATTCATGAAATGATACGCGATAAACATCAAAGTAAACAGGATCAGATCATGACTTGCTAACTTATTCATACCGAATTTGCAATATACTACATGGCAATTCAAGTTGTCAGCATTATAAGATTTGAAATTACAAGCGTTTTTATCCCACGTTCTTGTGAGTTAGTACCATTTATATGAAAACAATGTGTACCCCACAAATATGCCAACATAAATTTAAACTGCACTATCTTCAAGACATATGAGACTTATGCAAAGATAAGATCAATCTCCAGGATGAAACTATCTCAATTAGCACAGGAAAAGAAGCAGATCCCGAAGGATGTATAGAATCAGAATGATTTAGAATCGAAATATTCATATTGCTTGGTCATGGATGAAGTATCATGATTCAATATAACAGAGAGATGGTACTGATGGTATTCTTCGACATTAAGAATGATCAAGGAATCAATTGATTCAATGACATAGGGTGGTGTGATCCAACTGTTATTTGGATATATTCAATGGAATCAAGATAATTGATCCAATGGCGAGTGTATGTTCCTACAGATGTTGTCAGAAACATATCTTAGTCCAACTTCACATTGCATGTTTTTCGGGGCATGGGAAGTGAAGTGAACTAAAAAATTGTGCTAATCAATACAATCTGATACTTATCTCATGAAATAAATGAAGCCTCATATTCCTTATCTGATAATGATCTTTTAACACACACACCCGGCATACCATGGGTTCAAATCGCAATTGTGACATAGACAATTATGTTTTCACACTACTAATGGACTAAAAACGCTTCTAGCCTACTGACAATTCAAATTATATGTAAATATCAAATTAAAGATTATATACAAAAATGTCAGACAGTCATGAAGCTATCATTTCCTGTTTATGCAGACTAAGAAGTTTAGATGAAATCATATAAGCACAAACATAAATACAGATACCAGGTAGTCAATCTATCGTCATGTGTATGTGATCACCTACTGATGTACTATCATTTCTTCTTTAACTTCAAGCAGTGTCAATTTTATCTTATTCAAATTTGTTTGGGTTTTTTAGAAAGCAAGTAAACTAGGAAAAAAAATCAAGCATAAAACTATTTACTTTAAATAATCTAGAAAACTAAAAGAAAAAAACTTCCATGAAAAACCTTTTTGAAAAACTTTTGTCACATTGGATTAAGCATACCAATCATTTGAGTAAGAAACTCAAACCGTGAACGATCGAACGCTTTGGTAAACAAATCAGCAAAATTGTCATCCGTGTGAACTCTCACCAATTCAATCAGCCGTTTCTCTGCACAATCACTAATAAAATGATGTCGAATCTCAATGTGCTTTGTCTTTGACTGTTTCACAGGATTTGTTGTGATCGACATGGTAGCTGTGTTATCAATCATCATTGGTGTCCCTGTGAAGTTCAAACCATAATCCTTCAACTGCTGTTGAATCCATAGGATTTGGGAACAACAACTGGCTGCTACAATATATTCTGCCTCACAAGTTGAAATTGCAACCAAGGTTTGCTTTTTGCATTGTCAGGACACAAGTCTATTCCTTAAGAATTAACAACCACCAGACCTTGATTTTCTGTCCAGACCGCAACCTCCATAATCTGAAGCTGTAAAAGCTTTAAAATCAAAGTCAGAATTAATTGGATACCATAATCCCAACCTTGGTTTACCCTTTATGTATCGAAAGATCCGCTTTACATCAATCAAATGAGATTCCTTCGGCTTAGACTGAAATCTTGAGCATAAGAAAACTGCAAACATAATATCTGGATGTGACGCTGTCAAATACATCAAAGACCTGATCATTCCTCTGTATAATTGACAATCCACCTCTTTCCCTTTCAGGTCACAATCTAGTTTGTGATTAACTGGAATTGGATATCAAACTTCTTCAGAATATCATCAACATACTTCTGATGAATATAAAAACCATCTTCCTTTTGATCAAATTGAAGACTCAAAAAGAACGATAATTCTCCCATACTGCTCATCTCGAATTTCAACTTCATCACTGTAGGATGGGTGAATACAAGATGGTTCTATTCTAGTTGAGATTGGCGGAAACAATCACAATTAAGCAATGTAAACAAGTAAACACAAGAAGTACTGATAAATGCAATTTGTATTAAGCTTCAATGGTTACAAGATTACAGAGAAAACTCTAAGAAAGCACACTTGTATAATGAAACGATACACTACTTATATAGTAACTTAGAATCAAGACAGACCCTTGATTCTAAGGATCAGATCGAACACAAGCCGCTGAACTTGTATCCTAGAAGCTATACTACACGTGAAGACAATAAATACTACAAAGGATAACTTTACTCAAACGTCTTCATGGGCATCGTTGCTTGGACACTTGGAAGGAGAGCGTTGTTGTCTTTTATTGTCTACACCAGTAACATTCTTTCTACATGGGATGTGTCAGAGTTACAGCAGAAAGTTGTCAGTAGTAAATTTTCTTTTGCTTTGCCAATCAGCAGCAACGACTGATCTTCGACACATATGGCTATCAGCAGCAAAGTTAGTGATCTGCATCAAGGATCAATTATCCAAAGATGCTGATGATTTGCCTATCAGCAGCATCAAGTGTTTGATGCTGCTGAGAAGCCTATCAGCAGCAGAGTTGTCTAGCATGCAACTATCCACAGCAAACAAGCTTATCCGCAGCAGCTTGTTGGTCAGCAGCAAAACTGTGAAGTCCGCAACAGTTGTACTTAGAGAATTTTGTAGCCATCAGTCTTTATATCTACAAACTCCCCCTATACTGATGCTACCAAAACTCTCTTACTATTTTTGTTGCTCAAGCTTTTGCATGTTGGCAACTATCCTTGCAACCTCATAGCCTCTAGGGTCTTTGCTGGGATTGTCAAGAGTAAGCTCAGACAGAGAATTGATGTCCTTGCTTGGCATCTTAAAAATGGCCTTGCTAGAACATCTCATTTGTTGACCTCTTATAGCTGTTATAGTGAATTCATCGTTAGTAGCATTGTAGGACCAGCTAGTGAATGGGAAGTGAGATTGGAGAGGTTTAGCATCAATAACTACATCTTTGCTAGGGTTGAAGTGATGTTTGATCACTAGCAACAAATGTCTTCCACCTTCATTCTCAGGCTCATGAGCTTCACCCAGCTCCATCATTCTTCTAAGATCAGAAACTGGGAGCTGCATCACCTCATCAACAGATTTGTAGATTGATCTTTTTACTTCTGCCCTTCCCCTAAAAACCTCAAACTATTGATCTTGATTGATGTAGAACCTGATAACAATTTCTCTTGAATCTTCTTGTGTGGTAGTAGGTTTGGTTTTCTTCTTGGGAGGTTGTTGATGAGGAGGAGTTGGGTGTGAGGATTTGGACTCTTTGGGTGGAGAGGACGGAGGTCTAAGAGGGAGAGTGGGAGGTTGTTGGATAGAGGAAGGAGTGGATGAGGGAGAAGGCTTGGGTTTCTTTTGTTTTCTTTCATCTGTTTGAGTGTTTACCCTTTTCTTTGAGCTTGTCTTCCCCAATCTTTGTTACTCTTCCTTCTTAACTTTGACATATAAGGCCTGCATGTTCATGAAACTCATGGGACCTAGCCTCTTTCCACTTTCTCCTCTAGCCTTTAGGAATTCCATCATGACCTTCCTTTCTTCATGGGTCCTAATGTTAAAAGAAATTGTTTTCTTGGTTTTCTGTTTGGCTTTTTCTTCTTCTTCAGCCCTTTTCTTATCTGCCAGTTGACCTTGCTGACCCATGATAGCTCTATAGATTTCTTTATTTGATAAGTTCTCAAGGTAATCTACATTCTCACCTCTAGAAATCAGAGCTTCTATCCATTCCTCTCTTATTTCTTTGGCTAGATCAGAGTCAGTTATCATGAACTTAGCCTCTTCTTTTCTTTTCTTTTCTCTTTCTTCCTCTTATTTATTGAGTTGTTCCTTCAACTGAAGAGCTAGAGCTTCATCTTCTTGTAATTGTGTAGTTGCAGGAACTTTGAATTTCAAAGCATCCAGTTGCCTAGCATGCAACTGGATCTTCCCTGAGGAGAATGACAACTATTCTTTCTTGAATCTTTCTAAACTCTGTCATCTCCTCTTCTTCTCTTTCCCTTCTTCTCTTCTCTTTTTCTCTTTCTTTAATCTTTCTTCTTCTTCTATCATGATGCCCTTCCCCTTGTCTTTATTGGATGCCTCTGCTTCAGCTTCATGGATCACAACAGCAGATGTAAGAGATGCTGTTGGGATCTCAGCTTCAGCTTCATTGGCAAGTAGAGGAATAGACACAGAGGAAGGGACTGCTTCACTCTCTTCCATTTCTCATTCACTCCAATGTATAGCTTTGAAGGCTTCTTTGACATTCCGAGCAACCATTTTTCTTGACTCTACTGCTGCACTCAGTCTAACAGTTGGTGAGGAGGGAAGGGATATATCTGAGTCAGAGTCATCCATTGCAAGCCATCCCTCCTTTTCATGATGAGCTTTGATAATTTTGATCATTACTTGACTTTCTAAGGAGTTGATGTTGCAGATGTGTGTCCTGAGCTCAAAGACCTTATGTAGGAAGTCTGGATTGAGGAGCAGGATCTCTTTAATGTTGTTGATTTTGAAAGATGATCCATCACATTAGAAGAACTGAAAGCCAGACGACCCAGTTCTTGACCATCCTTGCACTTCCAGGCCCCTGACCACTTCATTGTAGAAGAATCTTCTCCAATATAGAACTTGTTCTTCTGTTAAAGCACTGCTCCTTATCAAGTCAAATCTTGGAGCCAGTCTTTGTTCTGATGTTGTTTAAGACTCTGCAATGTGTTTAGGATAGGCCACCCTGTTTGCTTCTTATAGAAAACATTCAAACCAGGGCATATTATCGTCCATTAAGACATAGAACCTACTGATTGCAAGTTCTGCTGAGAGATCTGAGGAAGTGTTGATGCATCTTGATAAGAACAGTTCAAGAACTTGAAGTGGATTCAGTGTATTCCAGTTAAGCTCTTCTATTCCACCAAACTCCCATCCAATCCAGAATCTCTCAGATAGACCATCATACCCCCAAGCTAGAATAAAGTCAAACACTAGCTTATGTGCAGTCGGTGTGAATTGAGTGGCAATGGTCTGTCTTGATATATTTGTTGTAGCTGAAAGTATGTTGAATGACAAAGGTGTGTCTTCATCTTGACTTTCTTTCTTCAACAACTCATCAACAGCTCAGACAACTAACTTCCAATCCTTAGTGACATCTTCCTCTTCATCTACTGAGTCTGGCAAGTCATGGATTTGAACAAAAGCAGGTTTGAAGAGAGTACTTTGAAAAGCAACCTGCTCTTGTATCCATGCATCGAGACTGTCAGCATCATCTTTCGTAGTAACTATCTCCCCTTTTTTGGTTGCATCAGTGCATAGAGTTTCATCTGTTTGAGTTCCCACTGATACAAGGGAGGGAGTAGTCACTGGAGGGCATTGATGGGCTTCATGCATAGAGACTTGGTGCCGTAGTTTGGACACTTCAGCCTCTAGTATTGCCACCCTGGCTGTGAATTCCAAATTTTGAAGTTTCAGTCTGTCCTCATCCGTAGTTATGGAATCCTTGGAACTAGATGGGGCCTTAGGCCTAGCCTCTACATTCCCATCACCCTGTTTTTCTTGGCACCTGGGATTCCACTCAGTGAAGAGTGTTTCAAGAGAAACATCCTCACTGTGAGTTGCCGTGGTTAGGGTCTTAGTGATGTTATCACTGTCCTCCTAGTCAAATGCTGTACCAGGAGTAGTGATAGCCCTTTCTACATTCACTCTATCATCACTCCCATAGTGAACCTTCTTCGGTGATGAACTTGGGCTGGGTATATTAGCAGCCAAGTCAACCAATACCTCCGAAATAGTGGTAGTTGGAGAAGGTATATCATCTTGACTTGGTGCCTCGGCACTTAATTTCAGAGAATAAAAATAATGATAGGGCTCAGCAGGTTGTTCTATGGATCCGGGATGTGATCCTGATCCTAGTAGAGAAACTTCCAAGGAAGTCCCTCTAATGGTTTGGCTATCCCTTTTGATATTCTCATCAGAATGTTGGGATTCTGAATGAGGGCATTTAGGATGGGATTGGGCCTGTGAGACAAGAATAGAAGGAGTCTTCTTGCTCCTTTTTCTAGTATATTTTGCCTCAACTGGCGCCCTGTGTTCTAGTTGGGCAGTGATAACATCCAAAACAGGTGTAAGTAGTTGGTGTGCCTGTTCATCCTTAATAGAATGCATAGGGGTTCGAACAGTGGAAGCAGTTTTTGTTCAAGTTTTGAAGTGGAGGGTGTGGGATCAGTATCAGTTGGGATTGCTGATGTTACACCCCCAAATTCCACTAACGGAGTTTTACCGTTTGGTGTGTGACAAACCAGGATCTCAATCATTAGTTACATCAAACGACGCTATATGGGACATAAATGAAATATCATAAAAGTTCAGAATTGATGCGGAAGCGTAAACGTTAATAGGAAATCAAAAGTATTTACACGCAATAAAGCGTCAATTATTGTAAGTAAGTAAAAGTGTTTAAACTGTTTGAAATGAATGATATGACAGTAGGACTCCATGCATGTCCTAAGTGTGCAACCTGTGCCAAGGCGACCTGAGAAACATGTAAGAAAAAGTGTCAACACGAGGTTGGTGAGTTCACAGGTTTGTATGTAAATAAACTGTTTGAGTGTTGCTGGATCTACATACGTAAGTCACACTTATTGTTAGCTAGACAATGTACAAGTTACTCTAAGCGTTCGCAACCGAAGCTGATTGTTTATGTTTGAGATGCCTTCCACCATTGCTAACATCAACAATGGAAAATGTTTAGGACAATTTACACCCGTTAGACCTCCAATCATGTTAGCGCGACTAACCCGGGTGGGGTTTGTCAAACCCAGTAGTACTACTCAAATTTCCTTGCTATACTCCATATATTAACGGCCGAGTGTGTAAGGACTTTGCATGTTATATTTGCACTTAGGTACACAAGTGGTAATGAAATACTATGTGATCCATGTCCGTGTGTATGTCTCTCCCTGGCTGGGAGACAAGTAACGGATGCCTGTTCGTATGCATGTTTCTCCCTAATGGGAAAACAAGTAAGATGATGTTTGTTTGTACGCATGTTTCTCCTCAACAGGAAAACAAGTAAAGATGATATTCGTTTGTATGCATGTTCCTCCCCAACGGGAAAACAAATGAAATACTTTTTGTGTGTACGCATGTTTCTCCCAATGGGAAAATAAGTAAAATAATGTTTATGAGTATGCATGTTTCTCCTCAACGGGAAAACAATTAAAATAATGTTTGTGAGTATGCATGTTTCTCTCACAACGGAAAACAAGTAAAATGGGACCATGAAACTCACCTAAGTCTGAGTAGAGCGTAGTAAATAACACCGCTAAAGGATGCAACAAAGCCACAAGAATTTGCCTGTGAACAGTCTATGAATTCCCTAGAATTACACGTACAATAGTTAGGGACACAATGGGATTTGTGATGACGATTCGGAAGATTTGAACGTCCTAAAGCATACTTAGGACTAACGAGTAGACGAACACGTCCACGGAATTAGGGATTTCCTAACTTAATAATTAAGATAAATACGTTTGGTGTCGAACGTTTTTACCAACGAATGAAAATACATAAATATATATATTCGTGTGTTTGTACCATTTAAAATGGTATAGTAGAATAATATAACTCAATATATAATTTTTAAATTCGTAGGATTAAAATAATCATTTGTGTTGAAAATAATAAATATATTATTTTTAATTGAAGATAAAAACCGAGAGTAAATAATATAAATAATTATACTATTTATTAGTTTGAATCGTCTCATAAAGTTTATAAACGTGGCGAAAAAATATATATAAATATATTATTTTTAATTGGATTCACGGGTTGAAAGTAATATAAATATATAATTTATTCGGAGTCGTGGTTTGAAAATAATAGGAATATATTATTTTAAAAAGTGGGGAAATAACATAAAAATGGGTTATAAACTCAAACCCGAGCCTACGGGTAGTTGCCGGGGTTAAAACGCTTTATAATATATTAATATAATAACATGGGAAAATATAGAAATAAAGACTGATGACTACAAAATTCTCTAAGTACAACTGCTGTGGACCTCAGAGCTTGCTGCAAATCGACAAACTGCTGCGGATAAGCTTATCTGCTATGGATACTTGTTCTTCTGCTGAAGAACAAATCTGCTGCGGATAGCCTTATCTGCTGAAGACCAAAGTTACTGCTGATAGGCAAATCATCAGCAGCTGTGGACAGTTGTGTCTTGTTGCTGATCAACAACATTGCTGTTGATAGCCATTCCCTCCGAAAATCAAACGTTGCAGCTGACTGGCTTCGATAAAGCAACCATTACCATTGACAACTTTCTGCTGCAACACTGACACACTCCACGTAGAAAGAATGTTACTGGTGCACGACAATAAAAGACAACGACGCTCTTCTTCCAAGGACTCAAGCAATGATGCCTAAGAAGACGTTTAAGTAAAGATAACTTTTGTATTATTTATTGTCGTTACATGTAGAATAGCTTCAATACAAGATCAACGACTAGTGTTAGATCTGATCCTTAGAATCAAGGGTCTGTCTTGATTCTAAGTTACTATATAAGTAGTACTTAGAGTCATTATATAAGCGTGCTTTTTCTTAAGAGTTTTCTCTGTAATCTTGTAATCTTTGAAGCTTAATACAAATTGCATTTATCAGTATTCTTCTTGTTTACTTGTTTACATTGCTTAGTTGTGATTGTTTCCACCGATCTCAACTAGAATAGAACCATCTTGTATTCACCGATCCTACAAGTGGTATTAGAGCTTTGGCTCACAGATTAAACAAACTCACACATGTTTAATCATTCTCTGGTTCTATTCAAAACTATCCCTTTGCTAAGTCACCCATTATCACAAATCAAAAATGGCACAAAGCAATGGAGTTAAAGACATTGGAAGCATCAGCAGACCACCAAGACTGGTGTCTGGAGAAGACTATGATATGTGGAAGAACAGAATGGAAAGCTTCTTCTTCTATCAAGAATATGGGATGTGGAAATCCATTAAAGATGGATCATACATAGCCATGGTGGCCTCCGCTGATTCCGGAGGTACACTGGTTCCCAAAGAATCCTCCAAATACTCTGATGAAGACATCAAGAAAATGGAGGTAGATTTCAAGGCCTTCGAAGCCATCCAGATGTGCTTACCAAATGAAGTTTTTCACAACTTCAGATGATACAAAACTGCAAAGGAGCTATGGGAGCCTCTTGAGAAGATGTTTGCTGGTTCAGAGGAAGTAAAAGAAAACAGAAGAGACATCCTGAAGCAGTAATATGAAAACTTTGTCCGGAAGGAAGGTGAGTCTCTAAATGTTTTATTTAATAGATATACTTATCTTGTAGGTGAGCTGCAGTGCTCAAAAGTGAAGCTGGAGAATGAAGATATTCTCAAGAAGTTCATCAGGTCTCTACCCAGTTGCTGGACACTCTACAAAGGGTCCACCAGAAGAACTGAGAATCTGAACAGTCTACAGATGACTGAGCTTTTCGGTATGCTAAAGACCTATGAATTAGAGATGATTCAGCCAAGGAAAGAAGCTCAAGCTACCAAACAGCCTTAACATCCACCACCACCTCTTCTGCCCTCCACTCTGACCACTCAGGTCCTAGTTCAAGCAACTATTATCCTCCTATCGTCACTCATCCCCAAACTCCAACCTCTCAATCAAACAACTCACCATTTCTTCTTGAAGCCCCACCTCAAACATCAACCTTTGCTGCTTTTGTCTCTGAAAACTCAAGCAATATGTCCTTTATCAAGGAAGATCTGGAATGTTTTCATCCAGATGATCTAGAAGAAATGGATATTCAGCACTCCTATGTCATGCTCTCTCTAAGAGCAAAAAGGTTCTACTCAAGAACAAGAAGACCCGTTCCAAGCAACAACTCTAACACCAGGGTTAGCTTGGACAAAAGCAAATTGAGGTGTCACAACTGTAACCAACTTGGTAATTTTGCTAGAGAATGCAAGGAACCAAAGGCAAACCCAGCTGCTGCTTATACCAGACAAGCTCACCAAGCTTAGCCAAAACAGCAACAGCAGCAACAGGCTACTCCTCCTGCAGAAACTGCAGCTTATGCAGCTGTTGGAACTGCTGGCTTTGACTGGAGCTTTCAGTATGAGGTTATTCCTGCCAACAATCAAGCTCTCATGGAAGACACATCAGAGGTACCACCTCAGGTATATGAAAATCTGTGTACTCAAGCTTGTATTGAAAAGGTCCTTGGATACAGGAAACATAACCAGAATCTCATAGATCAAAATGAAGAATTTCACCCAATGAAATCTGAATTTAAAAAGGTTGAAAACAGTTAAAAGGAAAAGATTGATTGTTTAAAGAAATAAATTTCATCATTAAAACATGAACAAACAAACCATGAAACTCAAATTGATGACCTTCTTGTTAAGTTAAAAGCTACAAGGGCCGAATTAGCAGACCAAAAGGTCCATGTGGAAAAATATGGGTTTGCATCCAAAAAGCTGCAAATACTTTTGGATGCTCAAATTCACGAAAACGTAACTGCTAGTCTTGGATTCCATGCTGAACAACCCTACAATGTTGTTCCTCCACCCGCTGACTATATAGCCATTCATGAACCAAGTTTCAATCTTTCCAACCTTGACATGGCCAACCGAAATCTTGACCCTGTTGTCCAAGAAACCCCTGTGCAATAATGCACTACTTCATCCGAGTCTGAGTCAACATGCTCAGACTCCACTGAAACCAATAAAGTTTCATCACCACCTACCGGTGAAGTTATTAAAGCCAACAATCCAAGCCCTTTCATCTTTTCAAAAACAGTATCAGTATCTTAACCAACCAAACAAATCAGAATCGGCTATCCTCTAGAAGGAAGAAAGGTAACTGTTGAAAAGGGACAGTCTTCAACGTTCACCAACTCAAAGCCTCAATCCAAATCAATCCAACAAAGGAAAGTGTTTGACATATGTCATGCGCCTGGAGAGAGAGCTTCATATGTTCAAAAGACATTGGAAGAAGCCACATTTGAGCACAACAAAGCTCACCCCTAGAATTTCAAATACTTGTTCAAAAGAAAGGACTATGTGTACTTTCAAAGGGATAAACTAGCGAAATCATGCTTTCTGTGTGGGAAATACAATCATACTGCCAGCACCTGCTTCTAATACCTTCAACAACAAAGAAACCTAAAGCAACACGCTTTTGAGAAAACAAACAAGAACAAAAAGGTAAGAAGCTTTGAAACCAAAGCAACTTAGTTCAGAAACTCTCTATCCCCACCAAGAAATCATCTGCCAAAACCTCAAGAATCTTGCATCATCTGTGGTGAATCAGACCACTTTGCTGCAAATTGTAAGTTTAATCCTCTCAAAGAGGTTCTTCATCAAATTCCTCTTCAACAAAAGCCTCTCAGTAAGATGAAGAAGGGTAGGCATACTTCGGAGATTAAACCATCAGTAGCAAACAAAACTGTTGCTGATCAAGTAAGACTCAAGCAACCAAAGGAAAAGTCTTCATCAGCAACCAAGATTGCTGCTGCCCAAGTTAAACGATCAGCAGCCAACAACAATGTTGCTGATCAATTAAAGCCTAAGCGACCCAAAGACAAGTCTTCAGCAGCAACCAAGATTGCTGCTGCTCAAGTAAAACCATCAGCATCAACAAAATCTGCTACTGATAAGCCAAAGTCCTTAGTTGCAACATTTGCTGCTAACAAAGCAAAGAGAGCTGGAAAACCACCAATTCAACATTGGAAATCCAAAATTCCTCCAAGAATCATCATTGGTTCCGTTGAATGCACACATGCTGATACTGATAATCCGAGAACCCTTTTTTACAAGGATGCAAGCTCTTGGATTCCTCCCACTAACTAGATCTCTCTCATGTGCAGGGATAGTCAGGTTACAAGAATAACACCTAGGTGGTAGACAGTGGTTGTTCGAGGCACAAGACAGGCAACAGATCCATCCTCTCCAACTTCAGACGGTTCAATGGAGGATATGTTGCCTTTGGAAGTGACTCAAAAGGATGATCTATTACTGGACAATGAACTATGTCCAATGAAAGAATGAGTATTGAAAAGGTAAACTATGTCAAAGAATTGAACTTCAATCTCATGAGTGTTTCCCAGGTCTATGATCAGAAGCATTGGATGCTCTTCACAGATAAAGAATGCTTTGTACAATCTCCTGGCATATCCAAACCTCCTCCAGAAAAGATTTTATTAACTGCTCAAAGAAAAGAAAATCTTTATGTGCTTGACATGAATGAGGTCACTCCATCTGGCACTGTAAACTGTTTTCTGCCAAAAGCTTCAGTTGATGAATCAGCTCTCTGGCACAGGAGATTAAGCCATGTTAACATCAAAACCATCAACAAATTGGTGAAGGATAATCTTGTAAGAGGGCTTCCTGACAAAGAATTCCAGCTACAAGATCATTGCATTGCTTGTGTGAAAGGGAAGCAACACAAGAGTTCTCACAAGCCCAAGACTTTGAATACAAATGAAACTCCACTACAGCTGCTGCATATGGATCTCTTTGGTCCTACAAATATTATATCAATAGGGAAGAAGTCATTCTGTCTGGTGATAACTTATGACTACACCAGATTTTCATGGGTATACTTTTTGAGAACTAAAGATGAAACTGCCGAGACTCTCAAATCTTACATTATTAGGATAGAGAATCAAAGCAATAAGAAGTTGAAGATCATAAGGTGTGATCAGGGCACAGAGTTCAAGAACCACACCTTGAATTGTTTCTGTGAAAGAAAGGGAATAGAAAGACAATACAGTGCTCTAAGAAACTCCTCAAAAAAATGGAGTTGCTGAAAGAAGAAACAGAACTCTAATTGAGTCAGCAAGACTATGTTGGCTGACTCAAAACTACCTCACACATTTTGGGCAGAAGCAGTAGCACAGCCTGCTATGTGCAAAATAGAGTTCTCATAGTCAAGCCTCTCAACAAGACACCTTATGAACTATGGTTCCAAAGAGTTCCCTACATTAAATTTCTAAAACCTTTTGGATGTCCATGCACAATTCTGATAACACATGGGGCTCTTCCTAAGTTTGGTGCCAAATCTGATGAAGGATATTTCGTGGGCTATTCCTCTCAATCCAAGGCCTACAGAGTATTCAAATCAAGAACAATAATTGTGGAAGTATCAGCCAATGTGGAATGTAGAGAACACATTGCATGTGAACAGGGAAAAGGCCCAAATTGGCTCTTTGACATAGACTCCTTCACCCATATATTTGAGCCTCTCAACTTCTCAATTATGGAATCTACCTTGTTGAAGCACTTTCCTGTGACAAACACTCTGGATAGATAGAGTCTTAGTCTTAGGTTGTTTTGTCTTGTTTGTAATTGTCTTTGTATGTAAGAGTCTTTATGTATTAGTTTATCGAGTTGTATTTACTTTTACATATTGAATGTTCCAGAATTCTCCAAGTGTTTTGCGCACTTGTAAGTGCGCAGGAGAAAGCTCTTGCGTACTTGGCAAGTACGCAAGAGTAACTTTGCATACTTGCTAAGTACGCAAGAGCATTTTTGCCCTACGCACTTGCTAAGTGCGCAGGCATCAGGTCTTGTATAAATAGGATAGGTTAACAGAAGTTAAGTACGTAGGCATTATAGCAAATACGCAGATTGTAATCTCAGTGCGTTTCTCCCTAACCTTCAAGTGTTTATAATACAAAGAACGTTTAAAGTGTTTTATCTTGTCGATTTACTTTGTTTAGCTAGACTCTCCACCTAGTCACGGGCATTCCGCACCTGGTCCGACTAGTAGACCCACTTGCATGTGACGATCTGCCACACCCGAGGGACCTATAAGTGGTATCAGAGCATTGCTCCTGATTTCGAGTGTTGTGAGTGAGTTTGGAGAGTTTTTACAAGCAAAAAGAGGTATTTTTGTTGATTTTTGTGATAAAATAGGGGTAGCTCTTGAGCACTATTTTAGAAACAAAAATCACTCAAAAACTGATTTTTATTGTGTATTTGAGTGTTTTGAGCATCAAATGTTGGTTAGAAACAAGTTTCTGACCCTTTGACTCATTTGCATTGATAATCAGACGAATTTTTACCATCTCCGGCGACTTTCAGGTGACCGGAAAAGTTTGGTGAGTGTTGCTGAAAAGGTATCCTGCGTACTTACCATTTCTGGCAAAAAGTACAGTTTTGTGCGTACTTACTAAATACGCAAGACTTATCTCCTGCGTACTTACAAGTACGCAAGATTGATCTTGTGCGAACTTAAGTTATATCATGCGTACTTATTATTTACTCCTGCGTACTTACAAGTACGCAAGAGCAAATCTAAATACGTAAAACCATTTCTCAAGTGCGCAAGGCCAAAAATCAAGTGCGCAACCGTGTCTGATTTTTCTGAAATTTGACTAAGTGTTTGTAGGTCCAGATTTCTCTTGAAATCACTTATTTGATCGATTACACACACACACAGGCGGAAACTGTGTGTATGGTGGTGAAACAGATAATAGAAACAGTGTTGGTGAAGATAACAGGCTAACCACAGTTTGAATCAACACACAAATGGTATGAAAGTGTAAGAACACAGTGAATAAACAACTGCAAATTGTATTGATTCAGGAAAAATGTGAAAGAGAAGGTTCAGGGTTACAGCCGCTACTCACACCCTAAACATTCTCAAACTAGGCTATTTATAGTAGTGACAGTATCGAAACTATGTTCAATCAAAACTACTAGTTTCGATTGACCATTTACAAGTGATACAAATACTGTCGAAACTACCATCTATCGAAACTACTAGTTTCGATTGAACAGACTCAATCGAAACTAAGTATTTTCAATGGCCCAGACTTAGAAATAAAAACAGTAAATTACATAAAACTGAAATTACATTTAATGAAATGACAGAAAGTAAACTAGTCTAAAACTGTTTAAACAAACAATAAATGACAACAGCTTATACATAAGATATGACTCTACAATCTCCCCCTAAGCTGTTGCATTACCGTCTTCAGCTCTTCATCAAGCAGCTGGTCCTTCAGTTGTCCTTGGTATAAAAGGTTTAACATGGAGAGATACAACCCGTTGGTAGGCCTTAGCATCAGCTTCATCTTCATCACTGTATGCCTGAATGTGATTCTGAAAAAGGATTTCCAGATCATCAGGCTGAAACTTCAACAGCTCCATGGGCTCAAAGATGGTGATGTCTTCCTTGCCCTCACACTCTATCACTGCACTGCCAATAATTGGGTCGTAGTACCATTTTCTGAAAGTTTGTAGCTGGACAGGTACACATTTTGGAATGGTGATGGTCTTGTGTGTTTGGGCAGGCAGGCTTGTACCTTAAGAACACATATGGCTTGTTAGTCTTAGGATGAAACCTAGTCTTTGAGATCTTCTTTTGAGTTTTCCTAGGCTTCATTCCTTTGAAATCATTATTTACTTGAGAATGCAGAAATTTCTCAAAGTCATAAGCCATCATGACCTTCCCAGGGTTTTGAAGTGGAAGTTTGGCTAAATCTCTAAGGTCATAGAAAGGAAGGGTTTGGAAGTCAGTCATATTTTTAAAGTGCTGAACTCCCCCTCTATATCTTCTTATGATAAAGAGCTTCCTTTCAGCATCATACTTCCAGCTAATTGGAGGCCTTTTTAGTTCTTGATGCTCTGCTACCCATTCATATGTCTTAGGGGTTTCCTCATGAATTATTTTCTTAAACCAAGACTTTCTTGAAATTGGAGGTTCAGGAGCAACCGAGGGTGAATCTTGTGCTGGACCAAATTCGGAGACTGTATTGGTTGGTTCAGGAGTGACTGTTTTGATAAGATTAATCTGAACATCTTCTTCACCCTTTTCTTCGTCAGATAAGGTTTGAATTTCATCTCCATCTTTCGTAAAGTATCTAGTTCGCTCAGTCTCCTTTTCTTCAGTGGTTAGGATTTCTGGATAAAGATCATTATACCCAAAGTTTTCGATGTCTTCTAAAAGGGCATGCAGCTCATCATCAGATGGGATGTCTTCTTCATCAAGAATCACGGTCTCTATTTAAGTGGAAGTCCCTTTCCTTCTCTTCCTTGCATCTCTTCTCTCACTAGCTGAGGGAAGGTTTAGTTCTGTACCTTCAACTTTGACTTTAACCGCCTCTTTTGTCTTTTCAATATGGCCAGCAAATATAGTTAGTGCAGACTCTGGATTAGTCACAAGGTCAGGAGATGAGGGTTCAACCACAGATGTGGTCTCCCCTTGAGCTGTTGAAGTAGTTGGTTGTTTTTGCACAGGTTTAACCATTGAGGCTTTGAGCTGCTCCACTGCTTCAGCCAAAGCCTTGAATTCTTCATTTTGCTTTGATATTAGTTTCTGCTGTGTTTCAAGTTGAGTTTGTTGGACCTTAATTTGTGTATGTAAACCCCCAACTTCTAGCTTCGGGTCTTTAACCTCTTCCTGGACATTATGCAAATTATTTTTTAAGCCTTCAATTTCTTCATCTTTCTTTTGAATCGTATCCTGCATTTTCTTCAGTTCAAGGCTTAGAGTCTTAACTCTTGGTACAGGAGAGGCTGAATCATGAGTTGGTGATGTGGGAGTAGTATGGATGGGTGATTGTTGTGGAGATGGTTGTGGAGTGGGTTGTGGAGTAGGTTGTGGAGATGGTTGTGGAGATGGTTGTGAAGATGGTTGTGGAGATAGTTGTGGAGATGGCTGTGGAGATGGTTGTGGAGTGACTAATAGAGAATCTAATGAGGATGACAAGTCTTCAAATCCTGTTTTGATTTTCTTTGCCTTAGGCTCTTCTTCCTCAAAATCAGAACCTGACTCAACCTGTCGTTTAGAGGAAGATGCAGGATGCATTGTTCTATCATCTGAATCAAACTTGTAGTAATCAGATCCATAAATCCCTGCATCCAGAGTTCCACTTGATTCTGCGACTTCCTCCTCAACTCCATGCATGCCAGCTTCAACATTAACTGCAGACTCTTGGACTATCTGAATTTGTTCAACAAAAGGAGCCTCTATCACAGGCTCAATGATGGGTTGTTCTTGTTCTTGAACTTCAGGGACGTTTATCTCAATCTGAGCTTCATCAATAAGTGCATTACCTTGATCTTGCTCAACTTCCATTTCTTCTTCTTCAGATGATGAGTTCTCTTCTTCAAGATCAGGGTCAATATTAGGGATAAATTCTTCTTCTTCACCAATAATATGACCAAATAGGGGAACTTCAGCTATAGCCTTGTTGGTTCTCTTGTTAGTACTTCTCATATAGGTGAGAGTCTTGGCAATCATGTGATCGAACACAAAGGTGTTCCCACCTTGTTGCAGCTCAGGATGAATATGATTGATGATAATTTGTAAAAATCTAGGATATGCCAAGAATTTCTCCTTCACGGCTCCAGTTAGATTGTCTTTTAACTGTCTAAATATGAAGCCAGAAAAGTTGTAATCTCTTCCCTTGATTATCCCCAAAATAGCGGAGCCCAGAGTGCTGTTTGCTGAATCAAACCCTCCTTTTCTGATTGATAGGCAGTGAATAAACACGTGCACTATATATCTCCAGTGGCTTGGTAAGGAGTTCTTGACTATCTGGCCACTCTTGAATTCATCTGGATGACCCAACCTTCTGAAGCATTCTTTAACATAGAAAATTGGGAATTCAATAGGTGCATCTGGATTATCATTAAACTGAAGCACCTCTCTAATTGTAGCTTCAGAAAGTAAGACTTCTTGGCCACGCACAGTTGCTCTAATGTGCTCTATATTCTCAATTGTGATGATTTCTGCAATCTCCCAGAATTCTCTTATAGTTGTCTCAAACACCGGCAGATTATTGCTGATGGCAAAGCTAATGTTGGACTCTGCCAAGAAGTTTAGTACAGGAATGAACTCTGCAACCTTAGGATCATTGGCATTGAGGAATGCATAGACATTGTGTTTTTTTACAAATAAGAGATCCATACCTGTAAAGTTTATCAATTTTGCACAATAAGTAAGATTTCTGAAAATACTGAATCGAAACAAGATATATCAACACTTAGAAAACATTTGAAGTCCTAACTGTCGAAACAACTAGTTTTGATTGAGATCAACACAGTCGAAACAACTAGTTTCGATGGAGATCAACAGTGTCGAAACAATTAGTTTCGATGGAGATCAACAATATCGAAACAACTAGTTTCGATGGAGATCAAAACTGTCAAAACAACTAGTTTCGATGGAGATGAACTTATCGAAACTATCTAGTTTCGATCAGAGATACTAGGGCAAGTTTGGGTGTCGAAACTAGTAGTTTCGATTGAAAACTGTTAAGATAATTTTGAAAGTGTTGAACCCCTTTATCGAAACTACTTGGTTTTGAAACCCAAACCCCTCTGATTCGTTATACTCAGACTTAATATAAACAATTTAAAAGAAAGGTTTAGAGTAGTCTGTAAGTGAAGGAACTTCATCTTACCGAATGTGAGACGTTATCTGCAGGAATACACAATAATCGTGAGTTCTAAGATGATTAAAATGTATGCAAACACAAAGAAGCACACAAACGACTGTTATTATGAAGATTTAGTCGAACAAATTTTAAATTTTGAAACCCTGGGTCTGCCGTTTTGCAAAAATCATCAAAAAGAGGTAGTGAGACGTTACATGATGAGGGAGACGATAGAGACAACGGGGAAAATCAGTTGATATCTTGCAACCCAGACCGACGATTTGAGAGATTGTGTGAATGACGGAGAAGGCGAAAAGGTTTTGAAAAATAAGAGTAAGAATCAGTATGACGGGAGGGATTGCTTATGAAGGCTTTTAATTTTCGTGAGACAAAAGATAAAATTGCCCCTGTCGAAACCACTAGTTTCGATAGGACAAACTAGTTTCGATATGTACAAAGTAGTTTCGATAGGTCAAAGTAGTTTCGATAGGTCAAAGTAGTTTCGACAAGCACAAAGTAGTTTCGATAGTTCAAATTAGTTTTGATATGTACAACTAGTTTCGATAGTTCAAAGTAGTTTCGATATGTACAACTAGTTTCGATATATGAATAAAATTATACACAAGATATTTACACTTTTCTTCTTGAAAAAGATCCAACATGAGATCAGATCTGGTCAGTCACTTGAAACACTTCCTTTTGCAATTCACTACTGTGAGTCCCTGAAGATAGCTGATATTTGTGCAAAGTAAACCCGAACATTTGTTTGTACAAAGATTTCATGTGATTAGAAGGTACCGTTTAAGCAACATACATGGTGTACCCCACATATTAGAATAAAATGATTTTGAAAAACCTATCAATCCTTAAGAAGTACCCATCTTCATCCTATCATCTCTTTCTGATTAACCAAGGTACCGTCTTAGTAATGTCAAAGTACCACCAAAATAAAATAAGACATCCAAGTGGATTTAGAAAAATTAAAATAAAAAATATACAAGTAGATATTAAAAAAGTACGAGCATTCTAGATCTTTGCGTAAGAAAAACAGAAGAAGTCGTAAAATTATCCAAGCGGATAAAAAATGTTGAACACCCGAGATCTTTGCGTAAGCAAAACAGACGGGGTCAAATCATCCAAGTGGAAGGGAAAAGAATGAGCACCCGAGATCTTTGCGTAAGCAAAACATACAGGGTCATCGGTGGTAAATATCGTTATATTGACGGTCACTTGGCGTATGAATAGGAATCCAATACGTAAGCCTGTATTGACGGTCATTTCATAGATATAAAAATGGGTTTAATGTTTCAATAATGGATTCAAATACACAAGTATGAGATATATATTAGGTTTTCACACTACTTACAAGTTTTAACCATATGTCGGGCCTACCAGCTATACCTCGGTAAACACCATCGCTGTTGGTCTATTCCATGTCCAAGAGATGAGATTAGACACTATCATTTCTCAAAGGTTAGATTCAATTTTTTTTTTTGCAACTTTGTAAGATTATATACACAGTAATTCTTTTCAATATTAAAAAACATTATATTTCTCCCCCAAAAGATTTGCGTGGAAACTGTTTTAAAAAAAAATAAAATAAAATAAAATCTTTTTGGAATTTTCTTAGACAGTTTAAACAGAATTAATAATAAAAAAATAAAAGATAATAGAAAAATTATTTACACAATTTACTGAAGGTTGATCATTCCAAGCATTTCCACCAGTTGGGCAAATCTGGTATAGTCAAAAGCCTTTGTGAAGATGTCTGCGGTTTGTTTATTAGTTTTGACTTCAACAATTCGAATATGCTTCTTTTCAACACAGTCACGAATAAAATGATGTTTAATTTCAATGTGTTTGGTTTTGGAATGCTGAACAGGGTTTTTGGTGATATGGGGAACGACAGTGTTGTCACACAGAATGGGTGTCTCATGGAATGTGATCCCATAGTCAAGCATCTGATGGTGTATCCATCTGACTTGGGAACAACAGAGGGCTGCGGCAATGTATTCAGCTTCAGCGGTGGATTGGGAAACGGGGGATTGTTTCTTACATTTCCATGAGACAAGGCGGTTGCCAAGAAATTGAAAACCTCCAGAAGTGGATTTTCGGTCTAAGTTGCAACCCCCGTAGTCTGAATCTGAATAAGCCACAAGATCAAACAAGTCAGTTTTAGGATACCACAGACCCAATTTTGGCTTATACCTTAAGTATCTTAAAATACGTTTGACAGCAGATAAATGAGAGAGTTTAGGATTAGCCTGAAAACGTGCACACAAGCACACTGCAAACATGATGTCGGGTCTGCTGGCCGTGAGATACATGAGAGATCCTATCATAGAGCGATATAGATGTGGATCAACGTTTTCCCCATCCATATCAGGAGTCAAACAATGTCGAACTTCCACAGGAGTTTTTACTGGATGGGAATCAGCCATTTTGAACTTGGTCAAGATTTCTTTTACGTATTTTTCTTGATGGATAAGGATTCCTGACTCAGACTGATCAACTTGTAGTCCCAAAAAGAACTTCATTTCCCCCATGGAGCTCATCTCAAACTTAGATCGGAACTTCTTCAAATTCTTTGCAGAGACGGGGATTTGTAGAACCAAAAATGATATCATCCACATAAATTTGCACCATGATTGTATCCTTTTCCTCCTTCCGTTTGAACAAGGTTTGGTCAATTGCTCCTCGTGTGAAACCATTCTCAAGCAGATGCTTTGATAAAGTTTCATACCACGCACGAGGTGCTTGGTGAAGACCGTACAATGCTTTGTCTAACTTGTAAACATGGTCTGGAAAATTAGGATCAATGAAACCCGGCGGCTGCTTGACATATACTTCTTCTTGAACTTTGCCATACAAAAATGCGCTTTTGACATCTATTTGATGGACGGTGAAGTCCATGTAGGCTGCATAGGCGAGAAACATTCTAATGGCTTCCAAACGAACCACTGGTGCAAAGACTTCCTCATAGTCAATCCCTTCTTCTTGATAGAAACCTAGAACCACCAGACGAGCTTTATTTCGAATCACAGTGCCGCCTTCATCCTTTTTGTTGCGAAAGACCCAACGAGTACCGATTGGAACTTTGTTCTTGGGTAGATCCACCAAATTCCACACATGTAACTTTGAGAATTGCTGTAGCTCTTCCTGCATTGCTTCCACCCAGCTGTTTTCTAGTAGAGCTGCTTTAATGTTCTTTGGTTCAGTTTGAGAGATGAAGCAAGAAAACATGATGTTTTCAAATGCTTCACAGGCACTTCGGGTACTAACACCCACATTGAGTGGTCCAATGACGTAATTGGTGGGATGAATCTTGTGAATTCGCAGTTGAGGAATTGCATCTTCTTCCACGACTTCTTCCAAATTGGTAAGATTTTCAACAGGAGGATCGGCAATATCATTAATAGGATCTTCAGCAGGTGATTGTGGTGCAACATCTACTATTGGAATGGAGTTGTCTTCAACAGTTTCACTTGTTGCACCAGAACCAGAAGACTCCATATTAGATTCAGCATTAGTAACCACAGGAATTTCAACCTGAGCAGATGAAGAAGAGCCTTGATCATTTATGTTCCCTAGATTGTTCACAGAGAAGTAAGGATTAGCATGAGTTGATTCAATAGAGAAACCAGGAAGATTAAATGACTTAAAAACTGAATCGACGTCAAAGAGCCAATTGGGACCGTCTCCTGCGTCCGTATGATTGTTTTCATGCCAATTGATATCAATGGACTCCATCACTATCCTTTTCTTCTTATGGTAGACACGAAAAGCACGTTGATTGGATGAGTAACCAACAAAATAGCATTCATCAGCTTTGGCTTCATACTTGTTGAGCTGATCTAAAGTGTTCAACATTGTGCACACACACCCAAATTTTCTGAATAAATCAATAACTGGCTTGCGTTTGTACATGATCTCATAAGGTGTCTTGTTGCAACTTTTAGTAATAAGAACCCGATTTTGCACAAAACATGCAGTGTTGACCGCCTCAGCCTAGAAAGTCACGGGAAGCTTAGAGTCAACAATCATAGTTCGTGCAGCTTCAATTAAAGTGCGGTTTCTTCTTTCAGCTACACCGTTTTGTTGAGGAGTACGAGGTGCACTAAATTGTCGAGAAATTCCTTTGCTTTCACAGAAGGAATCAAGAGTTGCATTTTTGAATTCCGTTCCATGACCGCTGCGGATAGTCTTCACACTTAGATTGAAGAGGTTCTCAATTTGAAGCAGATAGGTTTTTAAAGTCTCTGGCGTCTCATCTTTTGTGGCTAAGAAAAACACCCAAGTGAATCGAGAAAAATCATTTGTTACCACCAGACAGTATGACTTTCGTCCGAGACTCGTGACACTCACCGGACCAAAAAGATCCATGTCAAGCAATTGGAGAGGAGAGTCAATGGAATTGGTGGTTTTAGACTTATGTGAAGATTTGTGCTGTTTTCCTTTGGAACATGAGATACAGTGTTTCATAGGAGTGAAATCTTTGAGTGGTAATCCAGTGACTAGGTTGCCTCGAACCAGTTGATTCATTGTTTTGAAATTGACATGTCCCAACCTCTTATGCCACAGGAAAGATTCATCTTCAGAAGCCATTGAGAGAAAACACGATTCAATGCCCGATGGGTTGTTCATATCCAAGCTATATGTGTTGTATCTTCTGGGAGCACGCATGAGAATAAGTTCTTCCAGAATCACCACTCCTGGCTTCAAGATAAGACATTCTTTTGAATTGAATAAGGCACAGAAGTCCTTGTCACAAATCTGTGAAACACTCATCAGATTGTATTTCAACTGAGGACCAAAGTTGACAAATTCCAGACTATTTACTCCATTTGATACCGTTCCTTGTCCTTCAATCTTTCCTCCTCTTGGGTTTATAGCAAAGGCAACATACTCTCCATCAATTTGATGATAATCTTGCAACAAGTTAAAGTGCCAGTCCTATGTCTTGAACATCCAATATCTACATGCCAGATGTTATCACCGGTTCTTCTTGATTGACCCTATACATAACGAACCATTTATACGTTTTGACCAACATTGTTTCAATCAAGAGATCTCAGTGTCAGGATATGACATCTTATTGGAATCAAAATTACAACCATCCTTTGATGAAACACGGTCATCAAATAGAACATTATTTTTAATTTTTTCACGTTAGTTTTAAATGATTTTTAGCATTTTTAATTCTTTTACGCCTAGATTTCCTACTGTGAGAAGACTTAGGCAACATGTATGAATTTAATGAACTTTCGGAAGGCGATTTTTCATTAGAATTTGGGGTTGTCAATTTACAACTTTTTGAAACATGATTTGAGGCACCACAACTAAAACAGACGTTTTCACAAGATATCTTAGCCTGATAATAGTCATCACAAGATGAAGATGATTGTGATGTTGAGGAATCTGAACATGAGAAACATCACATCCCAAACCCGTATGCTCAGCAGGCATAGAATCAAAATACAAGTTTTTAACGTGTTCACAAATATTTGGTTTTGACACGGACATATTATTACATTCATCCGACTCAAGTTCTTTTAAAATAGTTCTATCATTAGCACTCTTATCACAATCATCTTCGGAATTTACACAATTTGACTCTGCACAAGAAGCAAAACTGTCAGAATCAGAGGATGTAATATAATCATCAGGAGATAATGTGCAAACAAAAGGTGTGGAAACATGTGGAGTAGGCATATCAGCAAATCTCCCTGATTTAGAATAAGGAGGTGGATGAGAGTTATACCCAAGACCTTCTGTGCCTTTTCTATTAAATTGTTTATCAATTATTCCAAACAGAATTTTCTGATCCATATCCATGTGATCAACCTGTAATTTGGCTTTTTCTGCCTTTTGGACTCTTTCAGTCAAAATTGTATTATTAATGGTTTGAGTATTGAGTTGCACAATTAAAGAACGATTTTCACCATAAATATCACGAATTTTCATTAAGTAAAGTTTCTCATTTTTGGCCACAGAGTCATACATCACCTTGATGTGATTTCGTTCATCAATCAAGGCTTGATTGATGAATCTGTATTTTTGAATTTCATTCAAGCAAGATCTAGAATTACACAGTTTCGAAATAACCTCAGCAGGCACAGCAGTGAGATCCTCAGCAGGTTCAATCATGACACACTTGCCCATGTCCTCCACATCAGCCATCAAAGCTTTATCAGCAGCTTCCTCAGCTTGGTCTCCCCAATGATAATGTCCATCAGCCTGACACACAAGAGCTGTGGAGCTTGAAGATGTGTTTGTCTTTGGAGGATTGGCAGCTTATTTTCCAGAGGAGATCTTCTTTTCTTACTGATCCTTGGAGGACGGTTCCTTGCAGTTTCTGGCAAAGTGACTCAGCTGATCACAATTGTAGCATCTCACCTTCTTGATATCAAACCCAAGTGTCTTTCCCTGCTTGAATCTGTCTATACCAGTTCTTTTGATGAATCTTTTGGCTCTTAAGGTCAACATGGCCATGCACCAATCAATGTCCATTTTCCCCAAATCATCAAGATTAATCTGCTCCAAGTCATCAGGTTGAAAGCTAACCGGTGTTAGATTTCCAGAGATCAGTACATCATAGCACGACATGGAAGCAGTCATGATTGGGACATATTCATCAGGAATCATGGTGATAGTTTTTTGAGGAGCAGAGGAGCTGGTAGAGTTAATTGCAGCAGCTGAAGGAGGGACATCAGTCTGAAAGTATGGGCTACCGGATGAGCTTGATCCAGCAATGAGAGCTGTGTTTCCAGACTGATTTGATGGGGTGAATGCTCCCTTCTTAATCTCAATTTCATAAGATTCAAGAATGCTATAGACTTCCTGTTGAGACAGAGCACTCAGATTCTCAGTCTTTTTTATCATGATTCAATACATATTCCATTCCTCAGGAAGAGAATCTAGGAGTTTCTTGTTTAGATCAAGAGTAGGATACTCAACTCCCATTACCTTCAACCTTGATACAATGCTTGAGAAACGGTTGATCAAATCAGATATTGATTCTCCCCTTACACTGCTGAACATCGCATATTGTTTCTTGATCAGATCTCTTTTGCTTTCCCTGACATCCTCACTTCCCTCATATCTTGTGCACAGTGCAGCCCATAAGTCTTTGGCAGTTGTGTACTCAGCAAAGATGTTGAAAATATCCATAGGAAGAGCCATGGCAATAGTCCCGTAGGCCTTGTTGTCTCGGGCAAGATCTTTCTCATCATACTCATATACTAACTTAGGACGTTGAACATCAGCAGTGGTAGTTACGGGCTTGTGGGGACCATCGGTGATAGAACTCAACAGTGTATAATCGTGAAATTGAAAGAAAAGCTTCATCTTTTTAGTCCAGTCATCAAAATCTCTTGTGGACACAAGAACAGGTGGTCTATTTCCCCCAGAATGTTCTGTTGAACTTGAAGTGGCCATAATATTTTGAATCGAAACTAAAATAGTAACTAGTTTCGATAGGTCAACTTCTATCAAAACAACTAGTTTCGATAGAACAACTTTTATTGAAACAACTAGTTTCGATAGGATAACTTTTATCGAAACAACTAGTTTCGATAGGACAGCTTTTATCAAAACAACTAGTTTCGATACTGAAAATTTTTTCAAGGCAAGTTTCGATAACCACAGTTTCGATAGAGATAAGACAAAATTTAGTTTCGATAGTACCTTCTCCCGACAAAATGTAGACATGAAGTTTCGATGATCAACGGAAATCAGAAACTGTCCCCAGTAGTTTCGATGCCTTCTTCTCCAAGCTCAGAAATACTCCATTGATGATAAGCTCCAGAAATCAATAGTGCAGAAATGACAAACCAATCCGGCGAAAACCTTCGACTAACCCTCCTGATCACTAATCCAACTTTCGATTATGAAAATACGAGCAAAAACCCTTGGAAATCGATGAAACAGTACCTCCGAGAATAGATGTGCAAAATCCTGAAATAAGCTCAAAATACCTCGCATATCACCTAGAATCGATCACAAAGCCTGATAACACTCAAAAATACTAGAGCATATTGCTCTGATACCAATTGTAGGTCCAGATTTCTCTTGAAATCACTGATTTGATCGATTACACACACATAGGCGGAAACTGTGCGTATGGTGGTGAAACAGATAATAGAAACAGTGTTGGTGAAGATATCAGGCTAACCACAGTTTGAATCAACACGCAAATGGTATGAAAGTGTAAGAACACAGTGAATAAACAACTGTAAATTGTATTGTTTCAGGAAAAATGTGAAAGAGAAGGTTCAGGGTTACAGTCGCTACTCACACCCTAAACATTCTCAAACTTGGCTATTTATAATAGTGACAGTATCGAAACTATGTTCAATCGAAACTACTAGTTTCGATTGACCATTTACAAGTGATACAAATACTGTCGAAACTACCATCTATCGAAACTACTAGTTTCGATTGAACAGACTCAATCGAAACTAAGTAGTTTCGATGGCCCAGACTTAGAAATAAAAAGAGTAAATTTCATAAAACTGAAATTACATTTAATTAAATGACAGAAAGTAAACTAGTCTAAAACTGTTTAAACAAACAATAAATGACAACAGCTTATACATAAGATATGACTCTACAATGTTCACTATGTCGAATCTTCAGAATTTGGGAAACCTGTTAAATTGTGATAATGAGATCGGTACACCACAGAAACCACCAAAGTTGCTGAACGTGAACGATTATTCTAATTGGAAAGCACGTTTTGAGCACTACATTTCGTATACCGACTCATCGCTATGGATACCAATCCTTGAGGGATATAAGCATCCCACGCACATCTATCTTGATGAAACCATGCCCAAACCTATCTCTAAGCTTTCTGACGAACAAAAAGAAAGCCTATGATCATGAAAAGAAGGCACTTGGTTCGATCACTATGGCATTAACTCGGGAATTGTTCCACAGTTTCCGAGGGTATGACAATTCTAAGGATCTCTGGAAAGCTTTACAGAAGAGATTCGAATGAAATAGTGACATCAAGAAGAGTAAGCGGGATCTTCTCAGGAAGCAGTATGAGTGCTTCAGATTTTTAGAGAACGAATCTTTAGATGACCTCATCTCTAGATTCTATCATTTACAGACTGAGTTGAAGGCTTTTGAACTCAGGTATCCAGATGAAGAGATGGTGGAAAAGTTTTTGGATGCTTTACCACCCAAATTTGAGATGTACATAACCCTGATGAGGGAAAATCCTAAATTCTATGTGTTGACAGTAGAGGAGGCAATAGGAAAGGTTCAAGCTCATGACATGAACCTAAGAAGAAAGAAGAGCTCTGGTAGACCCTAGATACAAGACCCTTCTATGTATCATGGGACGACTTCTACATCTAAGTCATCGGGCTCTGGAATTGCCCTTTTCATTGGAAATTCTACTGAAGAAGACCACTTAACTGGGTGTGGTGGTCATGCATGCTATGCTTCAGGATCAGGGTTGGGATCTCATCATCAACATACCTCAAGAAATCCTCCTGCTACATCTTCGGCTAACCATTCAGCTATAGCCAGAATAGCTGAAGATCATGTAGCACTATTCTCATCTTGTATGCTTGCATATGAAAATTTCATATGTGGCAAGCTTACTGATCCAGAGACGATTGAAGAAGATTTTAATCAAGTGGATCCTGATGACATGGAGGACATGGATATTCAATGGAATATGGCCATGCTATTGAGGAGAGCCAAGCATTTTCTGAACAGAACAGGAAGAAAGTTTATTGGCGGGCATCCTAATGCCAAGGTCGGGTTTGACAAATCTAAGGCCAAATGCTACAAGTGTCTGAACTATGGACACTTTGCTCGTGAGTGTCAGAAAGACAGAGCACCTGCCTCTGGTTTTACCCGACCCAGCCAAGGAAACAGCCATGGCCACAACAACTCAAACCATCACAATCAAAGCCAAGCTGGACTGTCCAATGCACTGGTAGCCCAACAGGACGAAAGCTTTGACTTGGGTGTTCATATTGAAGATGCCATCATCGCACAAACACAGGTTGGTCTCATGGCTGAGATCATGGAGATGATGGAAGCAGAGAAAAGGGAAGCTTCTATGGCTGACCTAGAAGAATCTACAAATGTTGCTACAGAGACGGTGAAGGAAGCTGAAGATATGGAAGCTCCTGTAGCTGATGAAGAGGTATCGATTACTGTTGTTGCTCTCATGGCCATTGGAGAAGCAACAAGTTCATCTTCTGAGGTAGATTCTAACCCTTTTTCTGTTATTTCATGTTCTAAATGTCTAGGGCTAAAACTTGAAAATTCTAGGCTTCAAGACAAAATCGAACCCCTAAGTATGGCAGCTCTAAACTACAAAGAAAATGAAAAATGTTTTAAAGATTCTATTGAAACGTTAAAAAAAGAAAAGTGTGAATATTCTTTAAAAATAAGTGATCAACAGCTTCACTTAGATGTTGCATACAGGGGGTTGGAAAAATGGAACAATGAAATCAACAAACTGCAAAATGAGATCTTGCAGTTAAAATGCACTAATGAGAAGTTGAAAAACTCTCGCTTTATGGTGGAACACTACGAATCTGTAGTGAGACAAATGAATGGGTTAGGGTTGGGTACTAATACCATTCCTCCACCAGTGAGCGGGAAGTTTGTCAATAGCCTAATAGACATTGATCTCACTTGTCTAGATGAGTCCTCTGATAAGGATGATTCCCCTAAAAAGGATGAATTCTCAAGTAAGGCTAACTCCACATCTAGTGAGGAGTTTGTTACCGCTTCTGAAGATGGGTCGGTTAACACTTACCTTGAAGGAGCAGTATCTGAGGAGTTGTTCACTGAACAAAGGTAAAGAAAAACGTTATCACTAATGGTGATAATTGCATTTTAACTGAACCCGATATCATTGAAACAAATGATAATCTAAAAGTAATGCTTTATGGGGGTATAAAAGTCTTAACCAAGCAAAGAAAGAAGCTTTTTCAGCTCATTATGGGCTTGGGTATAAAGAAAATTTGGAAAAATATTATACTCCCAAAAACCAAACTGTAAAGGTTCAGACTAATGTTCATAAACCAACTCCTCCTTCTCATAATGCTGAGTTATCTAAGGCCAGATCTAATGAGCCTTACAAGAGAACTTATGTAGACAAGAGAAATTGTTTTCACTGTGGCTTGGTTGGTCACATTATTGTGAACTGTCCTTCTAAGAACCAAGGGAAACAGCATGTTGTTCCACAACCAGCTGTTATCCCCAGGTCGCCATCAGTGAAAGCTCCCAAAATCCAAAACAAAATATGGTGAAACCACCAGTCAAACCGATGGTAAAGCCTAAGACCAAATCTGAAGCTAAACCATCCATTTCAAGAAAGGTAACGCAACCTGTTGTACCTCGTGTATCTACCTCTGGTAGTACATGTACTGGTGAGAAACCAGTGGCAAGACTCTCAAAGCTACAAAGAAGAAGAAGAAACAAGAGGTTGAGAAAGCTGGAACAGCTGACTTCAGTTCAATCAGGTGAAGCTTCCACAAGTTCACCTGCTGTTGTTGAATCAAAGTCTCCTATTCCTGTTAAGAAACAAAAGAGATCCTGGACTGCCAAATCCAAAAATTCTCAATCTCCCAATTCTAACTCTTTTAAAGATTCATCAATTTTGAACAGTCATCACGACTGTGAGTTAAAGGAAGTAGTTTATTTTGAAAAGGATGGACGACCCAAGACCACAATGGCTAGGGTATCCAAATCTAACTAATTCTTTTGTGACTCGTGCAGGGACGTCCGAAGGGTACTATCTCTAACCGCTGGTATGTAGATAGTGGATGCTCCCGGCACATGACAGGAAACATGGCCTTGCTTCAAGACGTTAAACCATTCAGAGGCGGCTATGTGGCCTTTGCCGGAGAAAAAGGCGGCAGCATCATGTGTCAAGGCGTGGTTTCGAACGGTTGTGTCAGCTTTGACAATGTCAACTTCTGCGAGCAGTTGAAGCATAACCTGTTGAGTGTCTCCCAAATGTGTGATAAGGAGTACTCGGTGATGTTTGACAAGTCAGAATGCCTGATTCTCAAACCTGGTTTTGAGGTTCCGGAAGACTGGATCCTGATGAGAGCGCCAAGAACAAACGACACCTATCAGATCGATATGAGCGTGGCAACAACCACCTCATCAGTTGCTACTTGTTTGCTTACAAAAGCGACAGAGCTCGACTCCATCTTGTGGCATAGGAAACTCGGACATATTTCGTTTCGTAAAATGAATCATCTTGTCCGAAACGGTTTGGTAACCGGGGTTCCTAAGCTAAGATTTACCGTTGAAGATGACTGTATGCCTTGTAAAAAGGGCAAACAGCAACGAAAGTCTCACAAGCCCAAGCTCCAAAACTCTATTGATACCCCTTTGGAGCTATTACACATTGATCTGTTTGGCCCCATAAGTATCAGGAGTATTGGAGGTAAGTCGTTCTGTCTAGTAGTAACTGATGATTTCTCACATTTTTCTTGGGTGCATTTTTTAGGTACTAAAGACGAGACTACTGATGTTCTTCAATACTTGATCCTGAGCTTGGAATCTCTTTGCAAGTTGAAAGTTAGAAGAATTAGAAGTGACAACGGAACTGAGTTCAAGAATAATTCGATGGAGCTTTTCTGTCTCAAGAAAGGGATCCGTCACGAATTCAGCGCGCCATACACGCCTTAGCAGAATGAAGTTGCTGAACGGAAGAATAGAATACTGATTGAGACTGCAAGGACTATGCTGTCGGATGCAAAGCTTCCTGTCACATTCTGGGCAGAAGCCATTAATATAGCTTGTCATGTCTTAAACAGAGTTCTTGCTATGAAAAAGCACAACAAGACTTGTTACGAGTTGATCAACAATCGACTTCCCAATCTTGACTACCTAGTTCCTTTTGGTAGTCCCTGTTCCTTGTTGCTACAGTACAAAGACCGCCAGTCTAAGTTTCATGCAAAAGCGGTGGAAGGCATCTTCTTAGGATACGTTGCCAACTCGCTTTGCAAAAGAGTGTACAACATAGGAACTCGTACTGTCGAGGAATGGTTTGAAGTGGACTGCAGTAAACACATCATTCCACCCAAACCAACAGGTCCAGCCTAGGGTTTTGATTATGATGCGCTATTCAAGTCATTCAATCTTCCTGATCTATCTGCAGTTGACGCCGCAAATGTTTATGAATTATTGGGTGGCGACAATGACTCCAGCTTCTCTACTCGTGCTACTGTACCAATTGTGACTCCTGATTCCAATGCTGCATCTGCATCTGGAACTCATGACAGTGATAACAGTGAAGATGTTCTTGTTATTGGAGATGACGCTCAAGCTAATCCTAACACAACTGTAGGAAATGAAGCTCCAGCTGATCCAATTAACAATGAATCTTCTTCCTCTGGAACACAGGAAATCGGGGAGTTAAGCACGAATCTTGATCCAGAAATTCAGGAACCGATTGTACCGGAGACGAGAGTGCATAGGAATCATCCAATCGATAACATTATTGGTGATCCTTATGCCGGTGTTTAGACTCGTCATCGAACTATCACTGAGAATACCAGTCTTTACACAGAGATACTTGACACTGGTGTCATGGAAACATGTCTGCATGCTGCATTCGTGTCCCAGTTAGAGCCGAAGAATGTGAAGGAGGCTCTTACTGACAACTGCTGGATTGAGGCGATGCAAGATGAATTGTCTCAATTCCAAAAGTTGCACGTGTGGGATTTGGTTGACTTGCCAAAAGGCTTTCAACCAATTGGAACCAGATGGGTGTTCAAATGTAAGCCGGATGATTGTCATGTTGTTGTGAAGAACAAAGCAAGATTGGTTGTTCATGGTTTTTATCAGCAAGAGGGCTTGGATTACACAGAAGTATATGCCCAGTTGCTAGAATTGAGGCCATTCGACTGTTCTTGGCTTATGCCACATATGTCGGCTTCAAGGTCTATCAACTTGATGTGAAGAGTGCTTTCCTTTATGGTAAAGTTCATGAAGAGGTCTATGTCACTCAACCTCCCGGTTTTGAAGATCCGCATAATATCAATAAAGTGTATAAGCTCAACAAAGCACTTTATGGACTTCATCAAGCACTGCGGGCATGGTATGAGACATTATCTAAGCATTTACTGTCTAATGGTTTTGACCGTGGACAGATTGACTCGACTCTTTTCATTAGGAAAGCAGGAGGTGACATTCTTCTTGTACAAGTATACGTCGACGAAATTATCTTTGGATCTACCAATGAAGGGATGTGTAGGGAATTCGAGCAGGTGATGAAGTCCAAGTTTGAAATGAGTAATATGGGTGAATTGTCATTCTTCCTGGGTCTGCAAGTTAGTCAAAGAGAGGATGGCATTTATCTACATCAAACCATGTATGTGCAGGACATCTTGTCAAAATACAAGATGAATGATAGCAGTACCTATGGCACACCTATCCCAGTCAATCATAGTATGCATCCTGACAAAGATGGAAATGATGTAGATAGCAGATTGTACCGTGGGATGATCGGATCACTTATGTATCTCACAACTTCAAGACCCGATATAATGTTTGCTGTGTGCTTGTGCTCAAGGTTTCAGTCTCAACCGAAGGAGTCACATATGATAGCCGTGAAGAGAATTTTCAGATACCTGAAAGGGAAACCCCGATTAGGTCTTTGGTACTCTAAGCAGCAGTCATTCGACTTCAAAGCCTACACTGATTCAGATTATGGCGGTTGTAACCTTGACAGAAAGTTAACTTCTGGTGGATGTCAATTCTTAGGAGACAGACTGGTCTCCTAGAAGTGCAAGAACCAGTCAACGGTTTCTGTCTCAACTTGTGAAGCAGAATACATTGCTGCAGCGAGCAGTTGTTCTCAGATATTGTGGATTCAGCAGCAATTGAGAGACTACGGCTTGAACTTCACTCAAACTTCTCTATTCATTGACAACAATGCCACCATGTCCATCACAAATAACCCGGTGAAACATTCCAAAACTAAACATATAGAGATTCGCCATCATTTCATCCGTGATTGTGCTGAAAAGCATTTAATTGAACATGTAAAAGTTCACACGGATGACAATCTTGCCGACCTTTTCACAAAGGCATTTGATCGATCCCGTTTTGAGCATCTTGTCAACATGATAGGAATGTTCAATCCTGAGTGAAAATTAATTTTTCTTAAATCAATTCAATTCATGGAAGTTAAACTTTATTTCTTTTAAATTTTCTGTATAGTTCTTTTAATTTTCAAAAATATTTTACAAAATCAAAAACAAAATAGAAAATGAAGAAAATTTCAAAGTTAACTTGTGAAAAGAGGAAATGATAGTACATCAGAAATGATCTAAACGTCACAGACTGGTCATATGGTAAATGATTGCGTCATGCTTACTTAATTGTTTAATGTATTGTGTTTTTAATCCGCTTATTTACAAGTAATTTGAATTGTCAGTAGGTTGTATGCGTCTTTGAATCACTAGTAGTGTGGTAACTAAATCTAAATTACAACCGTGATTTGAACCCATGTTTGCAAGTGTGTGTGCGTAAAAGAATAGAAAAGATCATTATCAGATAAATGATGTTAGATTTTGGCAATAATTTTCTTTTGAGGTCAGTTTCGAGTTATGTTTTTAGCACAATTAATGCGGTTCATCTCACTGCCCATACTCACAAGTATGCAAGGAGAGATTGAATCAAGACATGTCTCTACATTAACCGTTGAGCATGTATTCACCCTTTAATCACTCCTGATTCATTGAAATCAAGTCCAGATAAAAGTTGGATCCCCTTACCTTAAAACTCAAACACCATATATATTATCCCGAATCATCATACCGATATTCAGTGAAGAAAATCAAATGAAACCAAGACAAATGAATCACTCGATTCTGAATCTTATGATTCCTGATAATCCTTATGGATTCTGCTTGATTTTTCCTGTGCTAATAGATGTAACTTCATTCTGAAAATTTAGAAAATCATTGGGAAAATCTTAGATGCCTTGAGATAATGCAATTTACATTATTGTAGCATATCAGTGGGGTACACGTTGTATATCTTATAATTAATACCTTAATACACAAGAACGTGATACAAAGATGCGTATAGTTTCAAATCTTATAATATTGTCAACTTGAATTACTTGTTTATGTGCTTATTACGTATGAATAAATAGTAATCCATGACATGATCCCATATTCTTTGATGTTTATATTGTATCGTTTTTGCTAAAATATAGCCTGATATGATCCTCTGCTCGTGTCTTTGATCAAAAATAGTTTGTGTGAATACTTGTATATTTCTATTAGAAAAGATCAAAAAGATTTTTAAGTTTATGCATAGTTCAATTTCATTCAGAAAAACCAAAAATATTTGTGTTTAACCTTCCTGAATTGTATTTGAATCCTCTTGATTGAATATTTTTAACTTGTTCGTTATTTGACTTGAAAAACTTCATAAATTTGAGTTGAAAGTTTGCGCATTTAAGGGTGTGTGCGTACTTGTAAGTGCGCATGAGGTAAGCCATGCGTACTTAATAAGTACGCAAGAGTTAAATCTTGCGCACTTGTAAGTACGCAAGAGTTAAGTCTTGCGCACTTGTAAGTACGCATGAGTTAAAACGTGCGCACTTGCTAAGTACGCAAGGCCTTTTGGTGTGGGGTTTAAAAAGGGGACTTAGAAATTTTTAGGCTTTTTCATCGCATTCAAACAGACCTTTTTTCCTTCTGCAAATCTTTACTCAAAAATCCAAGTGTACTTAATCCGATTTTTCGTCCCACCACAAGTTTCATCATCTTATAACATCGATTTGGTGAGATTATAGGCTTAGTCCATCCACAAAAACTCTCGATTTTGGACCGATTATCCTAGGTTATTGTTCGAGATTTTTAGACAATTTTTGGGTTGTTTGGGTAATACCTAATAATTAAAACTTGTTAATAATCATTATTCGATCACTAATCTACCTTTAATCATCCATTCGAGTCTTTGATTTTACTTTGGGCTAGAATTTGAACCGACGGTTGCTTGTTCGACTGATTAGAACAAATTAGGTCAAGTTTAGCAGATATCTGGTGTAAGTATTGGTCCCATAGGCTCGAATCGTTGATACCGATCTCGTGGTGACCCAATACACTCCAATTTTTGAACATCAAGTTGAATTTCAAACTTCTGAATTTTTCACCAAGTACGTTTCCTGCGCACTTAACAAGTACGCAAGAAGCAATTCATGCGTACTTGTTAAGTACGCAAGAGGAAACTCCTGCGTACTTGCTAAGTACGCAGGACCAACACTTGGCAAAAATTCTTAAGTCTGAAATTCAGTTCAAAGAGTAACTGCTATACTGAGTCATGTTTATCCGTTTCCAATGATACGTGTTGTTTTGATTATGTTTTCTGTGTGTTTTTGCAGATCATGGCTCGGGCATTTACTAACGAATTCAACCTGTTAGCTAACACTGAACCTGAGTGGAAGGGTGCAGCATTGCAATACAGAGACATAGTTGATTTCTTGAACAGTTCAAGAATCAGCTACGCCATTTCTGCTGACCCGATCGTGTCAAGACCCTACCTCGAGCAATTTTGGGAGACGGCGGAGCATGACTGCACGGTAACCCCCAACATTATAAGGGCTACCATTGCTGGTCATGCTATTGCTTTCTCTAAAGATACTATATGAAGGGTCCTTCAATTCAGAGATCTTGCAACCGACCCAACAGCCTATCCAGACTACTTTGTGGACGGCTGTTGGAGACAAAGAATGGGATATGTCGGTGCGAGGGACTATGCTTCATACAAAAAGATGTGGGTGTTAGACCAATGGAGATATTTCGCCTACGTCATGATCATGTGCATCTCCTTAAGGAAAGCTAGGAAAGATGCCATGGGTCATGACCTTGCAGCAGCCATGGTCGGCCTTTCTCTCAACAAGGGCTACAACTTCTCCTGCTACATCTTTAAGGCCATCAATGACCAGATCAACACAGCGGAGAGGTTTTGGTTCTTGTTATACCCTCGGTATGTGCAACTTCTGATTAATGATGCGTTGCCAAACCTTCCTGCTATAGGGGATAGACTGCAAGTAAAAAGGGTGGACAAAAGAGTATTCGCCCAATTCCTAAAAAGGGTAGATCCTACCCCTGTGCATACAGAACTCTTTTGCCACGTCATCAATGAAGCATATGTGGCCCCAAGTGACTGGAGATGGTACAGTCATGACTCGAAGCCGGAATTTAGTGAACACTCCGACGAACAACAGGGACAACAACAGGAGGAAATGGACAGTGATGAAGGTTCGTCTGATGATGGAGACGGCGAAGGAGGAAATGATGGTGCTGAGGGATTCGACTCGGAAGCGACTGAGTCAGATTCTTCCGATTCCGATGATGCACCGTCGCAGGTACACCCGAGGAGAACGGCTAAGGTAACCCTACCTGAGTCGTCCTCCAAGAGAAAGCGACAGTCCTCTAGCAGCGAATACGAGCCAGACTCTTACTCTGACGCTGCTATACAAAGACAAAGAAGGGAAAGCATTCAGAAGAACAGGGGCGATAGGCAACAGCCTTCTATCCCCAGTGTGGTGGAGGCTCAACAGCAAGTACAAGTATCAACTGCTAGTCCGTATTCAGCCTTCACCCCACCTTCACAGCAGGTTTACCGTAGGAGGAGGAGGCCGCAGGTGCAAAGTTACTTCAATCACAGCGGAGATCCCTGTGATAGTGACCCTCCCTACCACTACTGTTCAGGTGGCGGTGACTACTCCAGTTCTCACGGAGTCAGTCACCATCACCCCTACCATTACCCCTACAACTCTTGTCACATCTTCCATCCCAACCACCACCACTGAGCCTTTAAGTCAACCCTTCAACTATGGAGACTTTACACAAGGGTTTGACTTTGATACCATATTCGCTCCCCTACTCATAATGCCGAGGCTTCCTCATCCAGACATCCTGATCCGAATGATGCAAGGATAGATGTTCTGAAAACCCAAGTTGCTGAACTACTGGAGACTGTTCGGAAATCAAAGGAGGAGTCTGACGCTCAACAAGCACAGATCAATTCTTTGGTAGACGAAGTCAGAATCCTTCGTAGCCAGAGAACGGGGACTGAGGAACGACTGAAGAACTTCATGGCCCAGAACGAGCTCCTAACCAAGACAAATGAAATGCTTCTGGGTCACGGGTCATCCTTGGAGATGAGGTTTGACGCTCAAAGGAAGGAGCATGAGCTGATGGTCAAGCTGATTGCTGATTTGACCAAGAAGCTTGATGCTCAGGGGGAGAAGGACAAAGAGAAAAAAGAAAGAGAAGGAAAAGAGGACTACTAGTGATGAGGCGTGTCATCCGGTCGACTTGACTAAGGATGACGACAACGACAAGGATCCCGAAGCCGGTCCTAGTGGAGGTGAGCACCAAGCTTTAGCAATCGTGCCCATCTATGCTGTTCCAATGGCTCAGGGGGAGTTGACTCATCAAGAGGGTGGTGATACCTCTGGTGGTGGTGGTGATAAAGGAAAGTCAGTGGCTAAAGTACTTAAGGACTTATCTGATGATGAGATCCTATATCTAGAGCCTGACTATTCCAAAGAAGCACAAATCGATGCTTGCTTCAATCTAGAAGAAGGAGAGATCGACTCTGGTGACGATTGGGATGATGATGTTGAAGACGTTGTGATCGAAATTCCCAAGGGTGACGGGGAAGGAGAGTACGAGCTAGAAGATGGAGATATCTTTGAATTTCCATCCCTCGAAGCTCCGCTCGACACAGGTTCAGTCGAGCAGGCTAGTAATGTTGAAGCCTCGACTGAAGCCTCCCCAGTTGACCCTAAACCTGTGGACCCAGAGGCACCGAAAGAAACAGACATGCCTTCTACTTCATCAAAGGGTCCAGCTCCTGTGTGGTAAAAGACGTCTATAATAGACAAACACGGAGCAACAGGGATGATCTTGGCTGTAAGGTTCGAGGAGGACAAGCAGCTGTTCGCTATCAAAAGATCTGGGGGGGTTCAATACTTGAAACCCACCAGTTAAGCGTTCAGCTCCTTGCCCAAATAAGACCTTGTGAACCTAGCAAACCGAGAGCTGCTGGGTCACTCCAATCACGCATTGGCGATGGGTTTGTGGGTGGTTCTGCAGCGGGAAGCAAGATCAGGGAAGTTCGAGATGTTCAAGCCTCAAGTGCCCAAGAGAGTCAAGGATAAGCACACTTTAAATCCTGTGACTAAGAAGCACTTAAAGAAATTGGTATACAAGGCAGTGCGATGTGAAACTAAGATTCCACTGAGCAAGTTATCTCAGGATATTCTTGGTGACATGTGGTACTGGTACGTAGATCCAAAGACGGGCGAGGCTGTGATCATGGGTAAAGGACATTCTGAGAGCGGGAACATAGTGCCAAAGGAACTGATCAGAATATTTGATGAAGTTTGCTTCATCAACTTTTCTGTGAAAGATCTAGAGGTACTAGCAGAACGTTATTGCGTCTACACGGATGAGTGGACAGAGCTCCTTGCTTCTAAATATGACAAGGTGATTAAGTTCTGCCTTGATTACAAGAAGAAGATGGAAGCTAAAGATCAAGTGCTGTGAAGACTGAAGCTGTGAAGACCGAAGACTGAAGATTATCCATTGCTGTTGTCAAGGGGGAGTTTGTTGAAGCACTTTCCTGTGACAAACACTCTGGATAGATAGAGTCTTAGTCTTAGGTTGTTTTGTCTTGTTTGTAATTGTCTTTGTATGTAAGAGTCTTTATGTATTAGTTTATCGAGTTGTATTTACTTTTACATATTGAATGTTGCAGAATTCTCCAAGTGTTTTGCGCACTTGTAAGTGCGCAGGAGAAAGCTCCTGCGTACTTGGCAAGTACGCAGGAGTAACTTTGCATACTTGCTAAGTACGCAAGAGCATTTTGCCCTGTGCACTTGCTAAGTGCGCATGCATCAGGTCTTGTATAAATAGGATAGGTTAACAGAAGTTAAGTACGCATGCATTATAGCAAATACGCAGATTGTAATATCCGTGCTTTTCTCTGTAACCTTCAAGTGTTTATAATACAAAGAACGTTTAAACTGTTTTCTCTTGCCGGTTTACTTTGTTTAGCTAGACTCTCCACCTAGTCACGGGCATTCCGCACCTGGTCCGACTAGTAGACCCACTTGCATGTGATGATCCGCCACACCCGAGGGACCTACATACCTCTTCACAAACACCAGCTTCCTCTTTCTCCTCTGACTTCAGACTGGATTTTCCTAAATCTTCCATCAGTCTGAAAAGACTATCCATTGATCCTCCATCTGTTATGGAAGCCATTGAAGCAACTGAAGCCAGAACCAGACTCTCCAATGTCACCAGCAGCAGCCTGTCTGAAAATGAAAATTTGAATGAAGACTCTTCAGTAAATGTTGTAGATGTTGCAAATACTATTGCTGATAATACTGGTGTGGCTGTTGATAATACTGATGTAGCTGTTGATATTGAAGACTTTTCCACCATGAATGAAGAAATCCCTGACCAAAATCAAAGTAATCTTGAGCAAGGGATACAGCTAGAGGTGGTACCAGCACAAAGGATCAACAAGGAACATCCTCTGGAAAATATTATTAGCAAAGTTCACCAAGGAGTTCTAACAAGAAGCAAATCTCATGAGGCCAATATATGTTTGTTTTCATGTTTTCTATCTCAGGTGGAACCCAAGAAGATATATGAATCTCTGAAACACAGCAGTTGGATTGAGGCAATGCAAGAAGAGTTGCTGCAATTCAAGAGACAGGATATCTGAACACTTGTTGATCTTCCACCTGGTCAATCTGCCATTGGCACAAGATGGGTATTCAGGAACAAGCAAGATTAGAGAGGCATTGTAGTCAAGAACAAAGCCAGACTTGTAGCTCAAGGCTACACTCAGGAAGAGGGAATTGACTATGATGAAGTCTTTGCTCCTACTGCCAGGCTGGAGGCCATCAGAATCTTCCTAGCATATGCTGCATCAAAGAATTTCATGGTCTATCAAATGGATGTCAAGAGTGCCTTTCTGTATGGGAAGATTGGTGAAGAAGTATATGTCAAACAGCCTCCAGGCTATGTAGATCCCACACATCCTAACCAAGTGTTTAAACTAGACAAAGCTCTGTATGGATTACATCAAGCCCCAAGAGCCTGGTATGAAACTTTGTCTGGATATCTACTAAGCAACAACTTCAGAAGTGGTGCCATTGACCAGACCTTGTTTATCAAAGATGAAGGGGAGAAATCTTACTAGTACAAATCTATGTTGATGATGTCATCTTTGGACCAACAAGGAAGAAGTTGTGTAAAGACTTTGAGATCCTGATGCACTTAAAGTTTGAAATGAGTTCAATGGGTGAACTAAATTTCTTTCTGGGTCTTTAAGTCAAACAAGTTCCAAATGGAATCTTCATCAGCCAGTCCAAATATGTCAATAGCATTTTGGAAAGATTCAAGATGGTTGACTGCTCTGCTGCAAGAACCCCTATGCAGGTGCACCATCAACTGACTCCAAACAAAGATGGTCAAGACACTGATCAACATCAGTACCGTGCAATGATAGGGTCTCTCATGTATCTCACTGCCTCAAGGCCAGATATCATGTTTGCAGTATATCTCTGTGCAAGATTCCAAGCAGCTACAAAGAATTCACATCTTCAAACTGTCAAGAGAATTTTTAGATACCTAACGGGAGCCCCAAGACTTGGGCTATGGTACTCTAAAAATGATAAGTTCAATCTGTATGCATACACTGACAGTGATTATGGGGGATGCAACATGGACAAAAAGTCCACATCAGGGGGATGTCAGTTTCTGGGAGGGAGACTGATTTCATGGCAGTGCAAGAAGCAAACATGTGTCTCAACTTCTACAACAGAAGCATAATACATTGCAGCTTCAAGTTGTTGTGCACAAGTCATCTGGATACAAAACCAAATGCTGGATCATGGGACGACTTTCATGGCAACTCCCATTCATATTGACAACATGAGTGCTATATCAATCACAAACAATCCGGTGCAGCACTCCAAGACAAAGCACATTGACATAGAGTATCACTTCATAAGAGATCAAGCTGTTAAAAAGAGAATTATTTTAACCAAAGCTCATACCAATGAGTAATATGCTGATTTATTTACAAAACCTTTTGATGAAGCTAGATTTAGATATTTAGTTGAATCTATTGGTATGATGAACTTTGATTAAAATCTGTCTCTAAAATTTTGTTTTGTAAATCTGTTTGTCCTTTGTTGAAAATAAAAGTTATAAGTCAGCAGCAACCTTTTTCGCTGCTGACAGGTTTAATCATCAGCAGCAAAGAATTTGCCACTGACTGCTTTAAGTTATTAGCAGGAACAAGTTTCCTGCGGATAAATTTTAGGCTGTCAGCAACAACATCCTTGCTGTGGATTATTGCATCCATCAGCAGCAATTGAGTTTGCTGCTGACAGACTTAACCATCCACAGCAACCAAGCTTTCAGCGGATAGGCTTAACCATCCGCAGCAACCAAGTTTGCTGCTGATGGGTAAATCTAAATCCAAATTAACCTTTACCCGCTGTAAAAACTTTCAGTCTTTAACATGACTGCTTTAGTGTATTACAGCTGTAACAGTAAAAAGTGAACAAGGTTGTACTGTACAAGTATTTTTGCTCTTTCTCTCCTCTGCCGTTATACCACAAATCAAATTTCTTCACCACCTCTTCACATTTAATTTCACCCTAACTCCCATTCAAATCACTTTATCTCAAACCTCCACAACATTCAAAGCTTTCCATCCTTAACCACCCTTCAAAAACCTTCCTATTTCCATCCAAACCCAACAAAATGGCAGAAATAGACATAAACCATCCCGATGATAAGTTCTCTCCATATTACAACCTAACGCCATACTTAATCAAAAGAAAGAAGTTTGAGGGATTCAATGACATGATCGACTTTCTCTGTCGATCAAAGATACACCATGCACTCACTGTAAACCAACCATTTACATCCCTCACATGAAGGACTTCTGGAACTCTGTCGTATACTCTATCAAACAGGGGATACCCCAAATCCAAACCAAGGTAGATGGCAAAGACATCACCATCACTGAAGCTACTCTACGAAAACATCTAAGCTTCAAGACGAGGGGGCCGCCATTACATACTCGAAGGAAGAATACATGAGGACCTTTGTATCCATAGGGTACACTGGAAATCAGAATGAGTACACAATCAAAAAGGCGCTGATGGGCACTCCATGGAAGTTTCTATGCCACACTCTTCTACAATGCATATCACATAAGAGAAGTGGATGGCATCAAGTGAGCTCTCCACTTGCCTCTGCTGTTCACGGTATGGTTTCTGGCCAGGGTTTCAACTTTGCACATCTCATCTTTGAAGGTTTGAGATATAACCTTCAAGAAGGTGCAAAGCAATCATTTTTATGTACCCAAGATTCTTGCAGGAGGTTTTCAATAACGAATTAAAAGATCTTTCAAAATTTGCAAAAAATCTATCTTATGCTGGGACATAAAAATAACATTTTACAAAGCACCCAGGATGACAATTCAACAATCCCAGCTGATACTGATCCCACACCCTCCTCTTCACATCCTGAACAACAATCTGCTTACACTGTTCGAACACCTGTCCATACTACTAAGGATGCACAGGCACATAAATTACTTACACCTGTTTTGGATGTTATCGTTCAACTGCAACAAAGGGCCCCAGTTGCGGCAAAATATACTAGAAAAAGGAGCAAGAAGACTCCTTCTCTTCTTGTCTCAAAGGCCCAATCCCAACCTAAAGCCCTCATTCAGAATCCTAAAATTCTGATGAGAATATCAAAAGGGATAGCCACGTCATTAGAGAGACTTCCTTGGGAGCTTCTCTATTAGGATCAGGATCACATCCTAGATCCATAGAACAACCCACTTAGCCATTCCATTATTTTTCTTCCCTGAACTTAAGTGCAGAGGCACCTTGTCAAGATGATATACCTTCTCAAACAACCACTATCTCAGAGGTATTGATTGACTTAGCTGCTAGTGCACCTAACCCAAGTTCATCACCCAAGAAGGTTCACTCTGGGAGTATTGATAGAGTGAATGTGGAAAGGGCTGTCACTACTCCTGGTACATCAACAAACCAGGAGGACAGTGATAACATCACTAAGACCCTAACCACAGCAACTCACAGTGAGGATGTTTCCTTTGAAACACTCTTCACTGAGAGGAATCCCAGGTGCCAAGAAAACCAGGGTGATGGGGATGCAGAGGCTAGGCCTAAGACCCCATCCAACTCCAAGGATTCCACAACTGTGGATGAGGACAGTCTGAAACTCAAAAATGTGGAATTGACGGCCAGGGTGGCTATGCTAGAGGCTGAAGTGTCCAAACTAAGGCACCAAGTCTCTATGCATGAAGCCCATCAATGCCCAACTGTGCCTACTCCTTCCCTTGTATCAGTGGGAACTCAAACAGATGCAACCCTTTACACTGATGCAACCAAAAAGGGGAAGATAATCACAGTAGAAGATGATGCTGACAGCCTTGAGGACTGGATACAAGAGCCGGCATTTCAAAGTTCCTTATTGAAACCTGCCTTGGTTCAAGTTCATGACTTGCCAGACTCAGTAGATGAAGAAGAAGAAATCACTGAGGATTGGAAGTTGGTTGTTCGAGCCTGTGATGAGGTGTTGACAAATACATGTCACTATGAAGACACACCTCCATCAGTCAGCATTCTTCCTGAAGAACCGGCCATAATAAGTCTAACCACTACCCCAAAATTCACATTGACTGCAGACAAGCTAGATTTTGACTCCATACTAGATTGGGGGTATGATGGTCAATCTGGGAGATTCTGGATTGGGAAAGAGTTCAGCGGAGTAGAAAAGCTGAACTGGGATGCACTAAATCCTCTTCAAGTGCTTGAACTGTATTTATCCAGCTGCATCAACACCTCTTCAGATCTCTCAGCAAAACTTGCAATCTGTAGGTTCCAAGACTTAATGGAGGAAAATCTGCCCTGGCTTGAAGCACTATTAGAAGAAGCAAACAGGGTGGCATATCCTAAACACCACGCAAAATCTTCTACAGCAGCAACACAAAGACTGGCTCTAAGTAGACTTGACCTGATCAGGAGCAGTACTTTAACTGATGAAGAAACTATTTGCTGGAGAAGCTTCATACACAATTAGATGGTCAGGGGACTGGCAGTGCTAGGATGGTCGTGCACTGGGCCCTTTGGCTTCACCTTTTTTCAGAGTTATGGATCATCTCTCTCCTTCAACCATATCAATGAGATCCTACTCTTCAACTCAGACTTCCTATACAACATTTTTGAGCTCAGAACACATATCTACAATGTCCACTCCTTTGAGAGCCAAGCAATGATCAAGACTATCAAAGCTCGTCTTGAAAAGGAGGGACGCCTTGCAGAAGATGCCTCCTCTGACTCAGATTTCACTTTTCTCTCCTCACCAACTGCCACTTTGAATACTGCAACAGAATCTAGAAGAACAGAGTTGGAGGATGTAAGGAAAAATTGGAAAGAAGTAACTGGGTGTGAATGGGAAGAAGATGAAGCAAGAAACCTTCCCCCATCCAGTCCCCAAACTGCCAATGAAGCTGAAGCAGAGATCCCAACAGTATCTAAAACTTCTGCTGTTGTGATCCATGAAGCTGAAGCAGAGGCATGAACCAAAGCTAAGGGGAAGGGAGTAATGACTGAAGAGGTGGAAGAGAGACTGATGAAAGAGCAAAGGGAAAGGGAGGAAAGAAGAAGAAGAAGAGAAGAAGAGGAGATGGCAGAGCTAAGAAAATTCAAGAAAGAAAAGCCGTCATGCTCTTCAGAGAACAACAAATCCAGTTGTATGCTAAATAGTTGGATGATCTTAATGCCACATTTCCTGCAGCTTCTCAATTACAAGAAGATGAAGCCCTAGCTCTTCAGCAGCAGGAATAGTTTAATAAAGAAGAAGAAGAAAGGGAGAAGAAGAACAGGTAAGAGGCTAAGTTCAGAATAACTGATTCTGAACTAGCCAAAGAAATGAGAGAAGAATGGATAGCGGCTCTGATTTCTCAAGGTGAGGATGCATACTACCTTGAGAAACTATCAGATAAAGAAATCTACAGAGCCTTCATGGGTCAGCAAGGTTAATTGGCAAATAAGAAAAGGGATGAAGAAGAAAAAGCCAAGCAAAAATCCAAGAAGACCATTGCATTCAACATAAGGACCCATGAAGAAAGGAAGGTCATGACTGACTTCCTGAAGGCCAGAGGAGAAAGTGGAAAAAGGCTTGGCCCCATGAGTTTCATGAACTTGCAAGCCTTGTACTCCAAAGTCAAGAAGGAAGAGGAAGAAAGATTGGGGAAGACAGGCTCCAAGAAAAGGGTGATAACTCAAACAGCTGAACACAAATCAAAGAAACCCAAGCCTTCTCCGCCATCCACTACTTCCTCCTCCCACCATACTTCCACTCTCCAGCCTAGACCTCATTCCTCTCTTCCCACAAAGTCCAAATCCCTCCACCCAGCTCCTCCTCATCAGCAGCCTTCCAAGAAGAAAACCAAACCTACCATCACACCAGAAGACTCAAGAGAAATAGTTGTCTGGTTCTGCAACACTCAATACAAATGGTTTGAAGTCTTCAGGAGAAAGGAAGAACTGAAAAGATCTATCTATAAATCTGTTGATGAGGTACTGCAACTCCCAGACTCAGATCTAAGAAGAATATTAGAGTTAGGTGAAGCCCATAAGCCAGAGAATGAAGGTGGGAGACATCTTTTTCTTGCAATCAAATATCACTTCAACCCTAGTAAAGATGTAAACATTGATGCCAAACCTCTTCAATCCCAATCTTCATTCACCAGTTGGTCCTTCAAGGCTGATACCAACGAGTTTATCTTGATTGATGTTAAAGGAAAAAAGATGATATGTTCAAGCAAGGCCATCTTCAAAATTCCAAACAAAGACATAAAGACTCTATCTGAGCTTCCTCTAAACAATCCCAGCTAGGACCCAAGTGGCTATGAGGTAGAAAGGATAGTCTGCAACATGAAAAAGCTTCAGCAGCAAAAGCAGTAAGAGAGTTTTAGTATCATCAGTCTAGGGGGAGTTTGTTGAAATAAAGACTGATTGCTACAAAATCTCTAAGTACAACTGATGTGGACCTCAGAGTTTGCTGCAGATTGACAAACTGCTGCGGATAAGCTTATCTGCAGCGGATACTTGTTCTTCTACTGAAAAACAAATCTGTTGCGGATAGCCTTATCTGCTGAAGACCAAAGATGCTGCTGATAGGCAAATCATCAGCAGCTGTAGACAGTTGTGTCTTACTGCTGATCAACAACATTGCTACTGAAAGCCATTCCCTCTGAAGATCAAACGTTGCAGCTGACTGGCTTCGATAAAGCAACCATTACCACTGACAACTTTCTGCTGCAACACTGACACACTCCACACAGAAAGAATGTTACTGGTGGAAGACAATAAAAGTCAACGACGCTCTTCTTCCAAGGACTCAAGAAATGATGCCTAAGAAGACGTTTGAGTAAAGATAACTTTTGTAGTATTTATTATCGTTACATGTAGAATAACTTCAATACAAGATCAACGACTTGTGTTATATCTGATCCTTAGAATCAACGGTCTGTCTTGATTCTAAGTTACTATATAAGTAGTACTTAGAGTCATTGTATATGTGTGCTTTTTCTTAAGAGTTTTCTCTGTAATCTTGTAATCTTTGAAGCTTAATACAAATTGCATTTATCATTATTCTTCTTGTTTACATTGCTTAGTTGTGATTGTTTCCACAAATCTCAACTAGGATAGAACCATCTTGTATAATATTAAAAAAATTGATTTATAAAGAAAACGTGTGGAGAGACTAGAACCCAGGTCTCTCCCACACGAGCACATGCACTTAACCGGTAATGCCTGCTAGGGTATCGCGATATCAACCGCATTAGATTGTTTTTAACATATAAGACCCTGTGTTCCTCCTCCCATATGAACGAACACAAGTCCTGTCCCCAATCCATAGAATTTGATTACGATTTGAAGGCCAATCATAGGGGTTTTGTAAATTTATGTATGGCGATCATGTGATGTAATAGATTGCAAAATCATCGAGTCGTGGTTGATGAATCATTTGATTGAAAATCCGAACCCTTGCTTTGAATGTGGAAATCGAATTGAACAAATCTGATTTTAGAAATCGTTGAATTCATAGGGTTTTTATAGATTAAGACATTGCGAAAATGTAGGCATAGTTTAATTTCATTAAGATTAAGTGTAGGTAGAAATTCGATTGAACAGGAATTCATATGAACCCTAGATTCGATCCGGTTTCAGTTTGATGATATGAGCCCCGAATTTCATAGGGCTTTCAATCTAGGCATAGAGACGACTCTAAGGGCGTAACCAATTTCATTATTTGATATCGAATTATCAGGGTTCGATTAAATTGGAAAGGAATGAACCCTAGATATCGGATCATGATAATTCCTATAATGTAAGTCCCAATTAGGTTAGGGCTTTTAATTTAGATGTTGCAACGAAGCTAAGGGTGGGATTAATTACCAGATTAGACGATGAATTGATGGAGGACGACTAGTTAGGGCTCCGACTTCGTGTGCTCAAGCTTTTGGTGATTCCGGCTACTTCTCCGACAAGAATGATGCGTGTAATAGCTTCAGGGATGTTCGTACAAGGTGTGTAGAGTGACTGTTTGAGGAATGGCAATCCAAATGATCAAACTGATAGGTTTTTGTTACGGTTTTGACAGTTTCAACTTGAATGACGATAAATCAGTTTAATTCGACGCTATTACGGTGTTTAATGCTCTAATGATGAGTGTTAAAGGCCTGATCGTGCATATCAGTTACGGATTTCAAACATAAATCGATTATGAGACTAGAATTGAATAAAAAACTGCGAGTTTGACTTTCATAAGTTAACAGGATCAAGAACTTGCTATTTACAGAATTAGTCCTTGTAATTTATGTTTATGGGTTTGGAACATGGCAGGAATGACCCTTGTGGTTTGAATTAGGTTAACAAGGTTAAGAATTTTACTAGTTTGACTATCAAAAGTCAACAGGAATTAAATCACTCAATTTTGACTTTAAAAAGTCAACAGATTCAGTTTTGGGACTTGGCAGAACTAGTCCCTATAGTTTAAGGTGTAGTAGGGTTTAGGAAATGACAGAATTAGTCCTTATGTAGTAGGGTTAATTGGGTTAGGATTTAACAGGATTTGCTAACTGAGTTAGCTGGAAAAGTCCGGATTGTCACAGCTGAACTGTCACCCTGGGTACTTTGTATGTTCATCATTGTAGATAACAATGGAACATTGACCCCTGAGAACTTTTTGGAAACAGTTCTCATGCTTTGAAATATATTATTTTTATGTCCCAGCATAAGATGGATTTTTGCAGGTTTTGAAAGATCTTTTTGTTCATTGTTGAAAACTACCTGCAAGAATCTTGGGTACATATAGAATGCCTGCTCTGCACCTTCAAAGATGAGATGTGCAAAGTTAAAACCTGGCCAGTAACCATATCGTGAACAGAAGAGGCGAGGGCAGAGCTCACTTGATGCCATCCACTTCTCTTCTGGGATATGCATTGTACAAGTGTGGCATAGAAACTTCCATGGAGGGCCCATCAGCGCCTTTTCGATGGTATATTCATTCTGATTTCCAATATAACCTATGGATACAAAGGTCCTCATATACTCTTCGCTGGAGTATGAAACGACTGCCCCCTCGTCCTGAATCTTGAGATGTTTTCTGAGGTAGCTTCAGTGACGATGATGTCTTTGCCGTGTACTGTAGCTTTGATTTGGGGAATCCCCTATTCGGTAGAGTAGACGGTAGTGCTCCAAAAGTCCTCCATATGAGGGATGTATATGGTGGGGTTGACGGTTAATGCAAAGTATATCTTTGATCGACAGAGAAAATAGATCATATCATTGAACCCCTTGGACTTCTTTCCTTTTACTAGGTATGCAGTGAGATTGTGGTAGGGTGAGAACTTGTCATCGGGCTGGTTTATGTCGACCTCTGCCATTGTTGTTGGCTTTGGAGGGAAGGAGGAAGTTATTGAAAGGTGGTTAAGTATGGAAGGCTTTGAATGTTGTGAATGCTTGAGAGAAAATGGTGAGAGTTAGTTTGGAATTGAATGTGAAGAGGTTAAGGAGAAATTTGATTTGTGTTATAACAGAAGAGGAGGGAAAAATTAAAGTTACTTGTACAGTACAACCTTATTCACTTTTCACTGTTACAGTTGTAATACACTACAACAGTCATGGTAAAGACTGAAAGGACTTTGTACAGCGGGTAAAAGTTAATTTGGACTTATCTTTACCCATCAACAACAAACATGGTTGCTGCGGATGGTTAAGCCTATCCGTTGCAAACTTGTTTGCTGCGGATGGTTAAGTCAGTCAGCGACAAACTCAATTGTTGCTGATGGATACAATGGTCCGCAGCAAAGATGTTACTGCTGACTGCCATAAAGCTATCCGCAGGAAACTTGTTTCTACTGATAACTTAAAGCAGTCAGTGGCAAATTCTTTGTTGTTGATGATTAAACCTGTCGACAGCAAAATAATTTACTGCTGACTTATAACTTTTATTTACAACAAAAGACAAACACATTTATAAAACAATCTTGTGACTTGACTGTCCCTGCACATGAGAGAGATCTAGTTAGAGGGAGGAACCCAAGAACTTGCAAACTTGGGTAAGTGTGTTGTTGGATCAGCAGCATCAGCATGCTTGCATTCAATGGAACCAATGATGATGCTTGGAAGGATAGAGGATGGGATCTTGGCTTTCCATTGCTGAGGAGGTGGTTTTCCAGATTTTTTTGCTCTATCAGCAACTGATGTTGCTTTGGCTGCTGATAGATTTGCTTGACCAGCAACAGATTTTGCTACTGAGGACTTTGGCTTATCAGCAGCAGATTTTGTTGCTGCTGATGCTTTTACTTGAGCAGCAGCAGACTTGGTTGCTGCTGAAGGCTTGTCCTTTGGTTTCTTGGGCTTTACTTGATCAACAGTATTTTTGCTGGCTGCTGATGGTTTAACAACAGATGTATGCCCATCCTTCATTACCTTGTTACCAGATGGTTTCTCTGTAGAGGTTCTTTTGTTGATACGATTTTGGTTAGGAGGGACTTGATGAAGAATCTGGTTGAAAGGATTAAATTTACAATTTGCAGCAAAGTGGTCTGATTCATCACAAATGATGCAAGATTGTTGAGGTTTTGACAGCGGCTTCCTTGGTGGGGAGAGAGAGTTTCTGAAATGAGTTGCCTTGGCTTCAAAGCTTCTTACCTTTTTGTTCTTGTTTGTCTTCCCAAAAGCATGTTGCTTGAGGTTTCTTTATTGCTGAAGGTAGTAGAAGCAGGTGCTGGCAGTATGGTTGTATTTTCCACAGACAAAGCAAGATTTAGCCAATTTGTCCATTTGCAAGTACACATAGTCTTTTTTTCTTGAATAAGTCTTTGAAATTCCATGGATGGGCTTTGTTGTGCTCAAAGGTGGCTTCCTCTAATGTCTTTTGAACATATGGAGCTTTCTCTCTTGGTAGACTGGTTTTGGGTTAGTGGAGATTGAAGACTATCCCTTTTCAACAGTTAGCTTTCTTCCTTTTGTAGGATAGCAGATTTTGATTTGTTTGGTGAGTTGAGATACTGGTACTGTTTTTGAAGGGATAAAAGGGCTTGGATTGTTGGCTTTAATAACTTCAAAGACAGGTGGTGATGGTGCTTTATTGGTTTCGGTGGAGTCCGAGCATGTGGACTCAAACTCGGATGAAGTAATGCATTCTTGCACAGAGGTTTCTTGGACAACAGGGTCAAGATTTCGGTTGGCCAGATCAAGGTTGGAAAGATTGAAACTTGGTTCATGAATTGCTACATAGTCAGCAGGTGGAGGAATGACATTGTATGGTTGTTCAGCTTGAAATCCAAGTCCAACAGTTACATTTTCATGAATTTGAGCATACAAAAGTCTTTGCAGCTTTTTGGATGCTAACTCATATTTTTTCACATGGACCTTTTGGTCTGCTAATTCGCCCCTTGTAGCTTTTAACTTAACCAGAAGATCATCAATCTGAGTTTCAAGGTTTGTTTGTTCATGTTTTAATGATGAAATTTCATTCTTTAAACAGTTAATCTTTTCTCTGTAACTGTTTTTAACCCTTTTAAATTCAGATTTCATTTGGTGAAATTCTTCATTTTGATCTATGAGATTCTGGATATGTTTCCTATATCCAAGGATCTTATCAATACAAGCTTGAGTACAAATATTTTCATATACCTGAGGTGGTATCTCTGACGTGTCTTCCATGAGAGCTTGATTGTTGGTAGGAAGATCCTCATATTGGAAGCTCCAGTCAAAGTCAGCACTTCCAACAGCTGCACAAGCTGCAGTTTGAGCAGGAGGAGTGGCTTGTTGCTGTTGTTGCTGTCTTGGCTGAGCTTGGTGAGCTTATCTTGTCTGTGCAGCAGCTGGGTTTACCTTTGGTGCCTTGCATTCTCTTGCAAAGTGACCAAGTTGGTTACAGTTGTAACATCTCAGTTTGCTTTTATCCAAGCCAACTCTGGTGTTAGAGTTGTTGCTTGGAATGGGTCTTCTTGTTCTAGAGTAGAACCTTTTTGCTCTTAGAGAGAGCATGACATAGAAGTGATGTATATCCATTTCTTCTAGCTCATCTGGACGAAAACAATCTAGATCTTCCTTGATAAAGGACATATTGCTTGAGTTTTCAGAGACAAAGACAGCATAAGTTGAGGTTTGAGGTGGGGCTTCAAGAAGAAATGGTGAGTTGTTTGATTGAGAGGTTGGAGTCTTCGGATGAGTGACAATGGGAGGGTAGTTGTTGCTTAAACTAGGAACTGAGTGGTCAGAGTGAAGTGTAGAGGAAGTGGTGGTGGATGATGAGGCTGTTGAGCAAACTTGAGCTTCTCTCTTTGGCTTGAATCATTTCTAATTCATAGGTCTTCAGCATGCCAATAGCTCAGTCATATGCAGAGTCTTTAAATTTTTAGTTCTTTTGATTGACACTGTGTAAAGTGTCCAGCAGCTTGGCAGAGATCTGATGAACTTCTTGAGAATGTCTTCATTCTCCAGCTTCACTTTAGAGCACTGTAGCTCTCCCACAAGATAGGTGTACCTGTTATACAACACAGTAAGAGACTCACCTTACTTTCAGACAAAGTTCTCATATTGTTGTTTCAGAATGTCTCTTCTATTTTCTTTCACTTCTTCTGACCCAGCAAACATATTCTCAAGAGCCTCCCATAACTCCTTAGCAGTCTTGTATCCTATGAAGTTGTGAAATACTTCATTTGGCAAGCATATCTGAATGGCTCACAACGCTTTGAAGTCTACCTACATCTTCTTGATGTCTTCATCTGAGTACTTTGAGGGTTCTTTGGGGACTGATGGACCTCCGGAATCAGCAGAGGCAACCATGGGTACATATGGTCCATCTTTAATGGATCTCCACATCCCATATTCATGATAGCAGAAGAAACTTTCCATCCTGTTCTTCCACATATCATAGTCTTCTCCAGACACCAGTCTTGGTGGTCTGTTGATGCTTCCAGTATCATCAAAACCATTGTTTTGTGACATTTTGGATTTGTGATATAGGGTGTCTTTGCAAAGAGATAGAATTTAATAGAACCAGAGAGTGATTAAACAAGTGTGAGTTTGCTTAATCTGAGAGCCAAAGCTTTGATACCACTTGTAGGATCGGTGAATACAAGATGGTTCTATTCTAGTTGAGATTGGCGAAAACAATCACAACTAAGCAATGTAAACAAGTAAACACAAGAAGTACTAATAAATGCAATTTGTATTAAGCTTCAATGGTTACAAGCTTACAAAGAAAACTCTAAGAAAGCGCACTTGTACAGTGAAATGATACACTACTTATATAGTAACTTAGAATCAAGACAGACCCTTGATTCTAAGAATCAGATCCAACACAAGCCGTTGATCTTGTATACTAGAAGCTATACTACACGTGAAGACAATAAATACTACAAAGGATAACTTAACTCAAACGTCTTCTTAGACATCATTGCTTGGATACTTGGAAGGAGAGCGTTGTTGTCTTTTATTATCTGCACCAGTAACAATCTTTCTGCATGGGATGTGTCAGAGTTGCAGCAGAAAGTTTTCAGTAGTAAATTTGCTTTTGCTTTGCCAATCAGCAGCAATGATAGATCTTTGGCAGATATGGCTATCAGGAGCAAATTTGGTGATCCGCATAAAGACTCAACTATCCAAAGCTGCTGATGATTTGCCTATCAGCAGCATCAAGTGTTTGATGCTGCTGAGAAGCCTATCAGCAGCAACTCCGATCTTCAGCAGATAAGGCTGTCCGCAGCAGCTTGTTGGTCAGCAGCAAAACTGTGAAGTCCGCAGCAGTTGTACTTAGAGAATTTTGTAGCCATCAGTCTTCATATCTACACTCACTCTTTCAAAGTCTTTACACATACCGACATTCTTCGATCCAAAGATTATGTCATCAACATATATTTGAACAAGTAATAAATCTCCCCCTGCTTTTCTGATGAAAAGGGTAAAATCAATTTGACCACGCTCAAATCCATTCTCAAGTAAATGCACCTTCAAAGTTTCGTACCATGCCCGAGGAGCCTGATGAAGACCATATAACGCTTTATCCAGTTTAAACACCTTGTCAGGAAACTTGGGACCTTCAAAACCAGGCGGTTGTTTCACATACACTTCTTCCTTTACCTTTCCATACAGAAAAGCACTCTTGACGTCCAATTGAAAAACTTTGAAACCCTTGAAAGAAGCATATGCAAGAAACAAACGTATTGCCTCGATCCTCACAACTGGAGTATAAACTTCGGTGTAATCAACTCCCTCTTGCTGATTAAATCCCTGGACAACAAGTCATGCCTTATTGCGTACCACAACACCACGATCATCACGTTTGCATTTGAATACCCACTTTGTGCCAATAGATCTTGAGCCTTTGGGTAAGTCAACCAAATCCCAAACATGTAATTTATCAAATTGAGCCAATTCTTCCTGCATGACCTCAATCCAACAATCATCATATAATGCCTCAACCACATTTTTAGGTTGTGTTTGAGAAATAAAGCAAGCATGTAAACATGTCTCCAAGATACCTGTATCCACAATCTAAGCATATAAACATGAATTTTATGCAAGTGTACGATGCCTCGTTTGAAAGCCCGCATGCAAATCACCAAAAATATTGTCAGTGGGATGATTCTTATGCACTCGAGATTGAGGAATATCTGAAGCTTGAATAACAGCATCAAGATTAGAAGGAAACTCCCCCTCAACAGATGCCGATGAATCATCAACTACGTTCTGGATATTATTTGAAGACTCCTGAAACACAACCTCATCATCATCAGTTTCATCATGTTGTGTTGTACACGAAGTTGAAGCTACATTCGGGTCAACTGAAGGAGTATCCATAATCGGAATATCCGAACGAGGATCGACAGTTGAATCATCATTTCAGTAGGACTGATAGTGTATTGCAGCTTCATTTGGAGAAATTGCAGGAGTAATATTGAAAGATCTGAATAAATCCTCATAATCAAAAGCCCAATAGGGACCTTTTGCATCCTGAGGAACAGAACGATTATCACAGTCAATATGAAACCATTCTTCAATTTGACGTGATTCTTTGTTAAAAACTCTCTTGTTGTGAGAATTTGCAACGTATCCCAATAATATTCCCTCAATTACCTTCGAGCTGAATTTAGTAGGAACGTCGCGAGTCTTTAACAAGGTACAAGGATTTCCAAAGGGCAAAAGATACGCCAGATTAGGTTTTCGATTGTTCAGCAATTCATAACATGTCTTGTTGTATTTCTTCATTGTCAAAACCCTATTGAGAACATGACAAGCTGTATTTCGCGCCTCAGCCCAAAAAGTAATAGGCAGTTTTGAATTAGATAACATAGTACGAGTCGTCTCAATAAAAGTTCGATTCTTTCGTTCAACAACACCATTCTGTTGAGGAACATAAGGAGCACTGAATTCATGATGGATGCCCTTTTGTAAACAGAATAAACCCATATTTCCATTCTTGAACTCTGTGCTATTATCACTATGAATCCTCCTGACTTGCAATTTGAATAATTTCTCAAAGCCCACGATTAGGAATTTAAGGATTTCAGCTGTTTCATCCTTAGAAGCTAGAAACTTGACCTAAGAGAACCGTGAGTAATCATCAGTCACTACCAAACAATACGATTTTCCGCCTTCACTCTTGACACAAATAGGTCCGAACAAATCCATATGCAACAACTCTAAAGGAGTCATAATAGAATTAGACAACTTTGAAGGATGAGATTTCCTATGCTGCTCCTCCTTCTTGCATGGAATACAGTCTTCATTCACATGAAACCTCATGGCAGGGACACCAGAAACCAGCCCATTCTTGACAAGATAATTCATTTTTCTAAAATGTATATGGGCCATTTTCATGTGCCACAAAGTTGAATCGGACTCAGAAGCATTCTAAAAAAGACACGTTGGAACAGACGAAGTTGTCGTCGCAGTGCTCATGTCGAGCTTATATGTATCATTCTTTCGAGGAGCTCGCATAAGGATCCAATCTTCAAGTATAATAAAACCCGGCTTCAAAATCAAACATTCTGACTTATTAAAGTGAATTAAGAAATCTTTATCACAGACTTGAGAAACGGATAACAGATTATGTTCCTGCTGCTCCACATAGTTGACTTTCTCAAAGCTCAATCTCCCATTTGACACTGTGCCTTGGCCTGACATATTTCCTCCTTTCTTGCCTGCAAAAGCAACATACCCTCCTTGGATTTCTTTCACATTCTCCAATAAGTTCAGATCTCCCGTCATGTGCCGAGAGCATCCACTGTCAACAAACCAATGGTTGCCAACAATCCTCCTTGTAGTTCCATTCACACAAACAGAAATGATTAGTTAGTAATAGAGACCCAAGCCATTGTGGTCTTGGGTCGGCCCGATTCATCAAAATAAACTATTTCTTTCAACACACAATCAAATTTCTCCTAAATTTTAGGAGATGGTTTCTCAGAAACAGTAACTGTAGACTTAGGTTTCCACGTTGATTTAACCTGAACCTTGTCATTCTCTCTTGATGACTCAACCTTTTCATTTAACACAGATTGTTCGAGAAGTTTTCTCAACGGTTTTTTCTTTGACGTCTTTGTAGTCTTGACAATTTTTCTTTTGGTTACGTAGTCTCACCAGCAGACACAATCTTCTCTTCTCTCTTCACTAAATCAGAAGCAATCTGGACACTTTGCTTCTTATCACAACTATCCACATTCTTTTTCACATTACCAAGTGTTATGCCTGATTTCGCTGGTGGATTTACAAACGGTCTTGCCAACTTTGGATTCTCCAGACACTTACCCAAATTCTTATTTGGACAGTCTTTCAAGATATGACCAACTGTAGCACAATGAAAACAAGCATGTTTTTCTTTGTATACACGAACATACTTTTCCTTCTGAACCTTGAATGATATGGATGATGAACACTTAGAAGTAGTGTTTGAAGATTAAACAACCTGTTGATTTTCTTCTTCAATCTTCTTTTTACAAAAATCAAAAGTTGAGAGTTTCTCAATCTTATTTGTTTCTTGTGAATCAAAACCACCACTTACAAAAGGTTTATCTAGTTTATAAGTAGATTTAGGTTTTGGTTGTTCAATCAAATCATCCGGATCAGTTAGAATGCAATTGTATCTGGTCACCTTCCTCATCACAACTGGTTCCACATACTTACATTCTTTCACTATACCTTCAACTTTCTTTGGGTCAAAAACTTCATCATCAGTTGAATCGTCATATATCATATCCTCACCAGTAATAGGAGTGATATTCAACATAGTTTTTGGTTCCAAATCTTCAACCAAGACTTCCTCAGTCAAACATGGAGTATAATTCTCATTAAAAGGTGGACAATACCCATCACCTCCCCGAATATATGTATCACCAAAAGAAGGACAGGAACCAAACCCTCCAATAACCTTTGCCCCTGAAGCTTTTTCATTATAATATTCCAACAAAAAACTAGAATTCTTATAACCCTCAAGCTTGCGTAACAGTTTGGTTACCTCTGTCTGTGACACATCAAGTTCATTAATTTTCTTTTGATACTCAGAGTAAGACACATCGAGATGAAATGCTTGTTCATTCACTTTGATTTGCAAAACTTTAATGTCATCTTTTAAAGATTCAATTTTAGTTTTCAAAATGATTTCATTTTCTTTCAAAGTCTTGGTCGATGTGTACATTGCTTTCATGTCACAGATGAGATTCATGTTATCATCACACAATCCTCGTAATTTTGAATTTAGAATCAATACTTTTCAAACAAGAATCAACTTGTTTTACTTGCTTGGTATCTGCCATGAATGCATTCCCCACAGCTAACATCTCTGCAATCTTTTCTGTAACCTTTCCAGCAACTCTATCCTTGAGTAAATCTTCATTTAAAAACTTCGGTTCACTCTTCTGAGGCACTAACTCTTCACTTTCATGTAAACTCCCAGAAACTGTAGAATCACTATCAGAAGAACCACTTTCACTTCCATCTTCATGATGAACTTCAGCCAGAAAAGCTTGACTAACATGAGCCACAATATCTTCCAAATTAATACACCAGTCATAATTTTCATCTTGTTGAGAAATCAAAGCTGTGGAAGTATTCTTCTTGTTTTGATTGCCTTGAGAGTTTGAGCATCCTTGATTCTGATTTCTTGGTTTTGTACATTCCCGAGGAAAATGACCAAACTCTTGACAACTGTAACATTTGACTTTAGATTTATCCATCCCCATCCTAGTCTTGCTTGATGCTCCAATAAACTTCTTTCCAGTTCGCTTCAAGTGATCTTTACCTTGTCTCATCCATAAAGCCATATTCCACTGAATATTCATTTCATCCAAAGCATATTTATCCAACTGCTTAAAATCTTCCTCAATCATATCTGGATCAATGATCATGCTACTAATAAAGTTTTCATATGAGGTTAAGAATGATGCAATCATAGCAATCATATCATCAGCTGCTTAAGAAGACACCTTAGTAGAACAAGAATGACTTTCATTCTTACTATATTTTGAACATCTAGAACTAGAAGCAACAAAGCATGCACCATCTTGACAAGAACTTTCTTTTGGACTTTCAGAAGACTCTCCAGAAAACAATACAACTCCACCAGATTTCTATGCGGACGCACCTTTTCCAAAATAAATGCTTGGATCTTGATAGAATGTGTCTTTCTTCTATTTATGCAAATCATATGACTGAATCTTTCCCATCAAATCTTCAAGACTCAGATAATCAAATCCAAATTGTTCTTTTATCACAATGGTGTACATCTCAAAATAAGCTGGTAAAGCATCCAAAAACTTTTCTAGAATCTTCTTGTTTTTGTAAGTGATGTCATTGTTAACCGTTTCACTTAGAAGATGATAATACCTTGACATGAGTTCATTCGCCCATTCACCATCAAAATGTTTAAACACACTGAATTGTTTCTTTAACAGTTCCTTTATGCTCTTCTTAATGTCAGTGCTACCCTCACATCTTTTATCTAAACCTTCCGAAAGTTCACGAGAAGTTTTAAACTTCTTGAAAGTATGGTAGATATCCAGATGTAAACACATGGATAAAGCTGTAAGAGCTTTCTTTTCGTGATCATACAATTTCTTTTCATCATCATTAAGAGCTGAAACTGGTTTTGGTGTATCCGACACACCCATATGACGATGAATAGGATGCCCATATCCTTCACTAATAGGAATCCACAAAATTGTGTCATTGATATTCACATAGTTCTCAAACCAACTTTTCCAATTTGAATAATCTTTTAGTTTCATAAGCCTCGGTGGTTTGGTTGGAGTACCAATCTCATTGTCATGATTCAGCAAATGAGTCATATTGTTCACTTGATTTGAAGTAGACTACATCCTTGAACACACTTCTATACTTAGAAATTTTTTACAAATCTCTGCATTAAGTGAACTTAACAAATTCGCCTAAACGAAATCTAGCGAACTTAATAAGCTCGCTTGACAAGTTCGCTCGTAACTGATCAGACAAGTTCGCCTGTTTCAGTTGAAGAACAAGGAAGATTGTTCTAACACCCAAACTCATGAACATATCCGTAATTTTCCATATTTCTCGATTTTGAAGGAATTTGAGAAATTCCTTTCGTAGGATTCTTCAAATGATGATTTAGAACACTTCTATCGGATCAATTTTGATAAAACAACACCAAAAATGATGAATTTGATCAAAATTCTCTCCTAAAATCGCCTTAAACTTCAAGAACACAAAACCATTCAAAAATCTTCATCTTGTTGTGAAAAACAATCGAGACAATGTCAAACAACAGTAGCTAATCAAGAGCAATGGCTCTGATACCATTTATAAGTCCCAGCGGGTCTAACGATCAATCTCTGTTGTAAAACACGTGATACGTATGCGTAGTGCAGAATCCTAACGCATACATACATCTCGAATACACACACACACTCTAGAATAACACAACACACGATTTCATATAAAGCTTCTTGTATTACTCTGTAAACAGTACACACATAGAAGTTCTGTAAACTTTGAACATTACAAATGAGAACAACCACTGCACTATTTATATGCAACACATACTGGATCAGGAGAACTTAATATGTTCGCCACTTTTAGTTCAGGCGAACTTGTTAAGTTCGCCTCAACTATATCCGGAGAACATACTAAGTTCGCCTGAGCAAACTTAAGTCATTACAATACAAAACAAACAAAACATTAAACATAAAGACTAATCTATTACAAGGCTTGTTGTCACAAAACATGCTCCAACAAATTTCATCTTAATCAATCAATTTTGGTGCGGATTAGTTCCAGCGGAGGAACGAATTACGCGTTATTTAGATTAATTCGAGTGAATTGAGTCGTGTTTCAGGCTAGTATTCACTCTGAAACAGACTGCGTGTGATTTGCGGCGGTTAACATGAATCAATTCCATCGATTCCCTTCTAATTTCGCTAAGTTTAACTTGGGAAAGTCAAATATGTTAAAAATTCAAATGTTAGTCCAAGCTTGATCGAATTGAAACTTTGAATAGGCTAGGGCAGGGTCTGTAAATGATTATGTATAAATGGGAAGTCCACAATAGCAGGAATTGGTTGAAAATAGTTTAGGTTTGCACAATTTTGGGTATTTTGACTTTTAAAGTCAAAATACATCAATTTGAAATGAATAGGGTCAAGGTTAAGGTTAATGGGTTCGAATTTATGGATGAGGGTTCAAAGTGCATAGAAGGGGGTTCAAACTTGTTTATTTAAATTGTAAATATGTACGTGTATATATTTACAATTAAACATGCTTTGAAAATGTTTTTATAAACTTGACTTTTGTACGTAAAATAATTATGTCCAATATATATATATATTCATATATATGTATATATATATTGTAAAAATATTAAATCCTTTATACTTAGATTAATCTTAAATCAAATGCACGTATTAAAGGTCCTCATGGCGCTTCTACGGATCGATCTCGTGATAAGACGTGACGTTAACTCGGAGTGCGGAATCCAACGAATCAACGTTTATATGCATAAAAGACAATGTAGACAATCACGTAAATAACATTCTCAATTGTATTCCAAATCACAATGGAGTTTACAGACTCAATCAGACTAATCGTGTAACATCCCAAAAATGATAAAACGAATAAATATAGCGAGACCGGCGATTTAGTCGGAATATTTAAACAAAAGGAAGCGGGCTTGGGCTCGGCTTCAATGGGCCGAGGGAAGCCCAGGTATATATATAAGGCAAGGCAGCCCTCTTCCCTGCTCATTCCACACTCACGCAGCTTCTAGAGAGAGAAAGGAAAGCTCGGGTCTAGAGAGAGAAAGTCGACGGATCGTCACGAGATTGGAGGAGCACGTTACAGCTGAGCCCGTGAGCAAAACCTCTGAATCAGAATTTCAATCCAGGTAACGATTCGATCACATTATGAGTTTTTGTTAGTTTTGGGAAGTTTCGGGTTTTGGCTAGAAAGATAACGATTTTGCGGATGAAACTTGAAAGTGAGCTTAGGTATAGCATCTAAAATGAAAAACAAACGTTGTGATCAAAGAAAAATTTAGATATTGACTCGATCAGACTTGCATGCAAAAACTTCAGATTTTTAGGGAAGACGATGTGCAGACCCATCGAAACTACTTAGTTTCGATATGTGCAGACCCATCGAAACTACTTAGTTTCGATATGTGCAGTAGTTTCGATATGTGCAGACCCATCGAAACTACTTAGTTTCGATATGTTCAGACCCATCGAAACTACTTAGTTTCGATATATGCAGACCCATTGAAACTACTTAGTTTCGATATGTGCAGCAGTTTCGATATGTGCAGACCCATCGAAACAACTCAGTTTTGATATATGCATACCCATCGAAACTACCATAGTTTCGATATAAGCCCACGATCCGAAGCTAAGATTACACCTAAGTTACGTATCGAAACTACCAAGTTTTGACAGAAGCAACCTATCAAAACTACCAAGTTTCGACAGAAGCAACCTATCGAAACTACCAAGTTTCGACAGAAGCAACCTATCGAAACTACCAAGTTTCGACAGAAGCAACCTATCGAAACTACCAAGTTTCGAAAAAGCAAATCCATCGAAACTACTAAGTTCAAGCATAGTAATGTCTAATGTCATCTAGGAGCACTACCTTATGAGTATGACTTTATTATACAGATCGTGAGTGACATTAGTGACGCTCAGTAGCCAGCTTAGTGTATTTCAGAAACTACTCATCAGGTGAGTTCTATGTGCCCCCTTTCTATATTATGTGCAAACCTTATTAAATGTTTTGGGGCTGAAATGTATACACTAAATGAATAATAGTTATGAATGTCAATGTGATCATACGTGGTATACAAATTTATATATATATACATATCTTTACACGAAATAGAATTATGAATAAAGAATGAAACGTATGATTTTTAAAGAATGAACGAAAGTATGACATAACGTGTAAAGAAGAAATCTTGCTTTATATCCATGTATATATTGCTTGCCAAGTATAAGAAAACGTTATGGACGCTTCGATGATAACGGCTACTTCGGTAGACGGACGACCACGTGACTATCGTACAACCGGGACAAGTGCGTTCCTTCATCAGCTAGGACGTACGAATGCCACAAGTGCGTTCCTTCATCAGCTAGGACGTACTAAAGTTATTAACGGACGGTCTAAGAAAAATTGGCATCTTATAGTAGAACGGTTGTATAAATAATAGTCGCATAGGAAACGGATACCTTCGGCTAGACGGGCGAATTACGGCCTACGACGGTAGGACGGTTGTAAGTCATGACGGACGGACAAAGGTTGCCGGACGGTTGTAAAAATAAAATGACGGACGGCACTTGTTGCCGGACGGTTGTAAGTATAGGTGGGCCATGACGATGGACCGCGGCGATTGTTTTTGTGACCTTCATAACCAAAAGACGGGTTGATCACCCTTAAGAGTATTACCCATGAATGTTAAGAAAAGAAAAGAAAAGGTGAATGCATATAAATATGTAATCACAAAATAAAGAAGAAAGAGAAGCAAAAGTTATGAAAATAAATGAGACCAATGATGTGAATATATATCTATATGTATTTACGAAGAATGATAAATGAGAAGCAATTCAAGTCAATGTGTATTTATATAAGTGTATATATATAATTATGCATACTTAAAAAGAAAAGAATGTTTATACCTAATTGCATTAAACTAGAACTCACCAGCGTTAGCTGACTTTTAGTATACATTTCAGGTAAAGGAAGATGAGGTCGTGCGATGGCGTGGAGGTTACCCGACACGAGACTGACATCCCTCTTTTGTTTTATATGTCTTCGAACAATGTTATGTTTTTAATTGTAAAGACTTCCGCTGTTATGATTATGTAATTGGATGACAAATGTTTTTAATATAAATTCAGTATTTTATGACTATGTTTATGAGTAAATCCAACAAGTGAGGTTACCTAGGAAAGGGGCCTTACAAGTTGGTATCAGAGCAATAGTTTGAGAGATTCAGACATCCCTAAATGTCTGGACTCAAACTGATTATGGGACCAACGCACGGATGTCAGTCATGGGTAACCAACGCCAACGCCAGCACGATAAGTAAGTATTGAAGTTAATGCACTTGGATAAGAATAGATACCTTAACTTAGAACAAATAGATGTCAATGTCACAACCGACTTGAAGAGTTTTGAACCCGAAAAACAATGTAAATTAGTAATCACAAACCGGTCACTGTAATTAATAATTTACCTTGCTCGTATTGTTCCAAACTATGATCTGAAGAAATGACATTGATGTATTCCCTTTATAACTATCAGGAAACTAAGAACTATGGCTGGTGGAGGAAGGACAGGACGCCGAGGCGGTCGCACTGGCCGAGTAGGTAGACCACCGTTGAACCAAAGATTTGAAGAAGAAGAGAGTGTGCACGCAGAACACATCGAAAGTGTGCACGAAACAGAAGTGACCCCAACTAGGGACGACAATCCAGGGCCTATACAGTTGGAACCGGAAGTCAGGGATGCTATAGCCCGAGAAGTTGTGCTCACTCTGAAGAACATATTGCCTGACCTACTATCTGAGGCACTAAAGAAAAGCAAAAAAGAGGATGAAGGAGACAATGAAGAGAAAGTATATGATAGTGATGGGGATGAAATAAATATAGGATCGAGCAACCGTGGATGTACTTACAAAGGCTTTAAGGACGGAGACCCACCCAAGTTTGATGGGAGCAAGGATTCAGTGGCAACACTTGAATGGATTGAGAGGATGAATGCTGTAATCAACATCAGCGAGTGTCGACCAAACCAGGCTGTTAAATACGTTGCTCATTCTTTCACCAACGAAGCACTAAGTTGGTGGAGGAATATTCAGAGAACTAAGTCACCAAATGCTATAAACATAATGACATGGGACGACTTGAAGAAGCTGATCATCCAAAAGTTCTGTCCATAGAACGAAATTGATCGAGTGGAAAATGAATTCATAAACCTTAAGGCTGGAAACAAGACGCAACGCCCGTATACTTCAAGATTCAATGAGCTAGCTCAACTAGTACCCTACCTGGTAGAAACTGAAGACCGTTTGATCAAGTACTATGTTAAGGGGTTGCCACAACGGGTCCGTGTTCATGTAAAAGCTAACCTACCCTCGACCTTTGAGTCGGTAGTGAATCTGAGCGGAATCGTCTACAACGATTACGCCAATGACGACCCGGCACCTGAGACACAAAAGAGAAAGTGGGAGAACCCGTCTAGAGGGAACGTAACTACTGAAAATAAGAAACCAAGGTCGGATAAATATGAAACCTGGAAGAAATGTGGAAGGCAACATTTTGGCGAGTGCCAGGTCGGCTCCACCACATGTTAAAGGTGTGGGAAGGCGGGGCACTATTCTCGTGACTGCTTAAGAGACACTAAATGCCAAGTATGTGGACTGTTTGGTCACCTGACTAGGGATTGCAGAAAAACCAGACAATCTGGTTCGGGAAAAGAAAAGGAACAGGAACAACCAAAGACTAGGACTCGAGCTTACGCCCTGACTGAGGAGGAAGCAAGGGGAAATCCTGATGTTGTGTCAGGTACGTTCCTAGTTAAAGATGAACATGCGGCTATATTATTTGACTCGGGTGCTAGTAAAAGCTTTATATCAAATGCATTTAGTCGTAAACTGAATTGCACTATCAACACAGTAGTAAAGGCCTTTAGTGTACAAATTGCCGTTGGTAAAAATTCGGCAGTATTCCAAGTAACAGAGGATTGCATAATAGAAATAGAGGGTCATAAGTTTCCTTCTAGATTATTCCTTCTCACCTTAGGAGGATTCGATATAGTATTGGGTATGGATTGGTTAGCTGACAACGAAGCTCAAATCATATGTAAACGTAAGAGGATACACCTCAAAGCTCCTAGCGGATGTCCAATTACAGTTCATGGGGATTGGAATTGCATAATGCCGAACATCATCTCGATGACCAAGGCCGAAAGTTACATGAGGCGCGGTTGCGAAGCTTATCTGGCATATGTTATTGACGATAGAATGAAAACGAAAGAACTCGAGAACGTACCCGTGGTGTGCAATTTTCCGGAAGTATTCCCTGAGGATCTACCTGGGTTGCCACCCGATCAGGAAATAGAATTTCAGATTGACTTACTGCCAGGAGCTGAGCCCGTTGCCAAAGCCCCCTACCGATTGGCTCCGTCAGAAATGAAAGAATTGATGTCTCAACTACAAGAATTAACAAAAAAAGGATTTATTAGACCGAGCATTTCACCATGGGGCGCTCCGGTACTATTCGTAAAGAAGAAAGACGGCAGCATGCGCATGTGCATTGACTACCGTGAACTGAACAAGAGGACAGTAAAGAACAAATACCCACTACCTAGAATAGATGACCTTTTTGATCAACTGCAAGGTGCGAGTTGGTTCTCAAAGATCGATCTTAGGTCGGGTTACCATCAGTTGAAAGTAAGAGAGGAAGACGTACCAAAGACCGCGTTTCGCACGCGTTATGGGCATTATGAGTTTCTCGTGATGTCCTTCGGATTGACCAACGCACCAGCAGCGTTTATGGATTTGATGAATAGAGTATGTCGACCCATGTTGGATCGATCAGTGATAGTTTTTTATAGATGACATACTGGTATATTCGAAAAGCGAGGGTGATCACCACTGTCACCTAAGGGAGGTTCTGGAGGTGCTAAAGCAGGAAAAGTTGTACGCAAAATTCTCCAAATGCGCGTTCTGGGTTAGGGAAGTTCAATTCCTAGGTCACGTAGTAAACCCAAACGGAATCATGGTAGATCCTGCAAAGATCGAGACAGTAAAGGAATGGAACGTCCCAAAGACACCAACAGAGATACGAAGTTTTCTGGGATTGGCAGGCTACTATCGAAGGTTCATTCAAGATTTCTCAAGGATAGCCTCGCCACTAACTAAACTGACACGGAAGGAAGTGAAATATGAATGGAGTCAAACCCAAAACAACGCGTTTGAGTAACTTAAGGCACGATTAACCCAAGCTCCAGTCTTAACACTACCTGAGGGAAATGAAGACTTGGTAGTCTACTCTGACGCTTCAGGGCAGGGTTTGGGGTGCGTACTTATGCAACGAGGAAAGGTAATTGCTTATGCATCGCGGCAACTAAAGATTCACGAGGTTAACTACCCAACACATGATCTAGAGTTAGCAGCAGTAGTTTTCGCATTGAAAATTTGGAGGCACTATCTGTATGGAGTCAAATGCACCATTTACACCGATCACAAAAGCCTGAAGTACTTTTTCTAGCAAAAGGAATTAAACATGAGACAAAGAATGTGGTTAGAGCTACTAAAGGACTATGACTGTGAGATACTGTACCATCCAGGCAAGGCAAACGTGGTGGCTGACGCTTTAAGTAGAAAGGAAGAATCGACACATATCCGGATCAAAGCGTGTCAGCTGATTATAACACCAGATTTGATGGGTGAAATAGCAAAAGCACAAGATGAAGCACTGTTAGAAAGAAATGTGAAACGGGAAAGAATAGTAGGACAACAAGGGAACTTGGATGCAAATGCATACGGTGTACGAACTAGGTTTGGCCGAATGTGGATACCTAAGATTGGTGAGCTTAGAGCCAAAATACTTGATGAGGCCCATAAGTCTCGCTATCCTATCCACCCCGGGACAAACAAAATGTATCAAGACTTGAAGAAAGAATATTGGTGGCCTGGCATGAAGAATGATGTGACAGAATACGTGAGCAAGAGCCTAACATGTTCTCTAGTTAAGGTCGAGCACCAGAAACCATGCGGTAAAATGCAACCTCTACCAATACCGGAATGGAAGTGGGAGGAAATCACGATGGACTTCATTACCAAGCTACCGCGAACAGCTAAAGGCAATGATACCATTTGGGTGATCGTCGACCGCTTGACGAAAAGTGCTCACTTCTTGCCAATACGTGAGACTTCCTCGTCAGAAAGACTAGCAGAAATATTTATCAAGGAAGTTGTGAGCAGACATGGTATGCCGCTGTCGATTGTGTCCGACAGGGATACTAGATTCACATCAAGGTTTTGGAAGAAATTCAACGAAGCAATGGGCACTAGACTGAACATCAGCACCGCTTACCACCCCCAAACCGATGGACAATCGGAAAGGACTATTCAGACCTTGGAGGACATGCTCCGGGCCTATATCATTGACTTCGGTGGGAGCTGGGACAGCCATTTACCATTGGCAGAATTTTCATATAACAACAGCTATCACTCGACTATTGGCATGCCGCCATTTGAAATGTTGTATGGGAGGAAATGTAGGACCCCGGTTTGTTGGGGGGAAATTGGACAGAAGGATTTTGCAAACCTCGAAGTGGTCAAAGCTACTTCCGAGAAATTTGATCAAATCAAGGCTCGAATGAAAGCCGCAAAAGACAGACAGAAATCATACGCAGATAAGAGAAGAAGGGAGTTAGAGTTTCAAGTAGGGGACATTGTACTGTTAAAGGTATCACCATGGAAAGGAATCATCCGATTCAGAAAGCGTGGCAAACTAAGTCCAAGGTTTGTCGGACCTTTCAAGATTTTAGCAAGAGTGGGTCAAGTTGCTTACAGACTCGACCTACCCGTTGAGCTTAGTGGAATACACCCTACGTTTCACGTGTCGCACTTACGCAAGTGCCTAGCTGACGACACAGCTCACATACCTTACGACGAGATCAAAGTCGATAACAGTCTAAATTATGTAGAGGAACCGATAGCCATTCTTGACCGAGCTGAGAAACGACTACGCAATAAGTCAATCCGATTAGTAAAAGTACAATGGAAACACAGAAGGGGTTCAGAAGCTACTTGGGAAAAAGAAGACGAAATGAGAAAACTATATCCCCAGCTGTTTAACGATTAGCAGGTTTCGAGGATGAAACCTTTCTAAGGAGGGTAGACTTGTAACATCCCAAAAATAATAAAACGAATAAATATAGCGAGACCGGCGATTTAGTCGGAATATTTAAACAAAAGGGAGCGGGCTTGGGCTCGGCTTCAATGGGCCGAGGGAAGCCCATGTATATATATAAGGCAAGGCAGCCCTCTTCCCTGCTCATTCCACACTCACGCAGCTTCTAGAGAGAGAAAGAAAAGCTCGGGTCTAGAGAGAGAAAGTCGACGGATCATCACGAGATTGGAGGAGCACGTTACAGCTGAGCCCGTGAGCAAAACCTCCGAATCAGAATTTCAATCCAGGTAACGATTCGATCACAATATGAGTTTTTGTTCGTTTTGGGAAGTTTTGGGTTTTGGCTAAAAACATAATGATTTTGCGGATGAAACTTGAAAGTGAGCTTAGGTATAGCATCTAGAATGAAAAACGAACGTTGTGATCAATGAAAAATTTAGATATTGACTCGATCAGACTTGCATGCAAAAACTTCAGATTTTTGGGGAAGACGATGTGCAGACCCATCGAAACTACCTAGTTTCGATATGTGCAGACCCATCGAAACTACTTAGTTTCGATATGTGCAGTAGTTTCGATATGTTCAGACTCATCGAAACTACTTAGTTTCGATATGTGCAGACCCATCGAAACTACTTAGTTTCTATATGTGCAGCAGTTTCGATATGTGCAGACCCATCGAAACTACTCAGTTTCGATATATGCATACCCATCGAAACTACCATAGTTTCGATATAAGCCCACGATCCGAAGCTACGATTACACCTAAGTTACTTATCGAAACTACCAAGTTTCGACAGAAGCAACCTATCAAAACTACCTAGTTTCGACAGAAGCAACCTATCGAAACTACCAAGTTTCAACAGAAGCAACCTATCAAAACTACCAAGTTTCGATAAAGCAAATCCATCGAAACTACTAAGTTCAAGCATAGTAATGTCTAATGTCATCTAGGAACACTACCTTAGGAGTATGACTTTATTATATAGATCGTGAGTGACATTAGTGATGCTCAGTAGCCAGCTTAGTGTATTTCAGAAACTACTCATCAGGTGAGTTCTATGTGCCCCCTTTCTATGTTATGTGCAAACCTTATTAAATGTTTTGGGGCTGAAATGTATACACTAAATGAATAACAGTTATGAATGTCAATGTGATCATACGTGGTATACAAATATGTATATATATATATATACATATCTTTACACGAAATAGAATTATGAATAAAGAATGAAACGTATGATTTTTAAAGAATGAACGAAAGTATGACATAACGTGTAAAGAAGAAATCTTGCTTTATATCCATGTATATATTGCTTGCCAAATATAAGAAAACGTTATGGACGCTTCGATGATAACGGCTACTTCGGTTGACGGACGACCACTTGACTATCGTACAACCGGGACAAGTGCGTTCCTTCATCAGCTAGGACGTACGAATGCCACAAGTGTGTTCCTTCATCAGCTAGGACGTTCTAAAGTTATTAACGGATGGTCTAAGAAAAATTGGCATCTTATAGTAGAACGGTTGTATAAATAATAGTCGCATGGGAAACAGATACCTTCGGGTAGACGAGCGAATTACGGCCTACGATGGTAGGACGGTTGTAAGTCATGACGGACGGACAAAGGTTGCCGGACGGTTGTAAGAATAAAATGACGGATGGCACTTGTTGCCAGACGGTTGTAAGTATAGGTGGGCCATGACGATGGACCGCGGCGATTGTCTTTGTGACCTTCATAACCAAAAGACGGGTTGATCACCCTTAAGAGTATTACCCATGAATGTAAAGAAAAGAAAAGAAAAGAAAAGAAAAGGTGAATGCATATAAATATGTAATCACAAAATAAAGAAGAAAGAGAAGCAAAAGTTATGAAAATAAATGAGACCAATGATGTGAATATATATCTATATGTATTTACGAAGAATGATAAATGAGAAGCAATTCAAGTCAATGTGTATTTATATAAGTGTATATATATAATTATGCATACTTATAAAGAAAAGAATGTTTATACCTAATTGCATTAAACTAGAACTCACCAGCGTTAGCTGACTTTTAGTATACATTTCAGGTAAAGGAAGATGAGGTCGTGCGATGGCGTGGAGGTTACCCGACACGAGACTGACATCCCTCTTTTGTTTTATATGTCTTCGAACAATGTTATGTTTTTAATTGTAAAGACTTCCGCTGTTATGATTATGTGATTGGATGACGAATGTTTTTAATATAAATTCAGTATTTTATGACTATGTTTATGAGTAAATCCAACAAGTGAGGTTACCCGGGAAAGGGGCCTTACAAATCGATAATTCTCTGTTCTATCAGTCTGTCAATCTCTCTAACTGACTCTGTAAACACACATATATATAGCCGTCTGACCTGATATAGGCGAACTTATTAAGTTCGCCTCTAATAGGCTAAGCGAACTTAATAAGTTCGTCTCAGATAGACTAAGCGAACTTAATAAGTTCGCCTCTTATAAACCAGACGAACTTGTTATGTTCACATCTCTATGAACTTACACAGAATTTTATCAACAGTTACAAAACATGTCCTAACACGTATGTGTTCTTTGTAAAATTCCCATTTTTATGAAATTATAATTGTAATAACGATCTATTCAATAAAGTCAAATATACAAATTTATACTTGTAAATAAGTACGTAAGTATACGACTTCAAGCGTTTATAAAATGAAACAACTAAAGAAAATTTATGGCCCAAAAATCCTGGATGTTACAGTATCCCCCTGATAAGGGAATTTCATCCCGAAATTTAGCTAGTGGAAGTTACTGGATTGGGAAAGAGATGGGTTTGGGTTCTTTACGAGTTTTGATTTTTGGTTTGAAGAGTATAACTGATGGAAGATTCAGGTAGGATTCTCAAAGTCAGCTCAGGTAATCATGTCAGCCACAGATGGTGGTAATGGATTTAGTTTGACGAGGAAATAGGGAGAAAATTGTTGAAATAGAATATAAACTATGAAGATGGAAAGCACCACTCTAAACGAGAATGATCAGAATTGATTATAAAAACTTGTTTAATATGTAATCTAACGTGTTCAAGATACGTTATTGGACAAGAGATTTCACAAACATTGGTCAATGTCAGAATATCATAAAACTTCTCGCGATATGAATAACGCTACTTCTGATGTTATGACAGGAACTCTTATATATAGGAAGTATCATCGGCGTATCCACCATGCCCTTGTCATATCACATTAGCTTCGTTGCTGTATATCTCGATAGGTTCTAGGTCACAACACACGACAAAATTCACTATGTTTTCCATATGCTGATTTTTATAATTTTGTGTGCACCCGTAATTACTCGAATCATCGCATAGTCCGTATAGATCCTTCCGTTGTGTGTGGGTCAAAAGGGGGGCACAAATTCACTTAGTTCATGTATAGGACATCAAGCGTTTATAAAATCGCATAAGTATAGGACTTCAAGCGTTTATAAAATGAAACGACTAAAGAAAATTTATGGCCCAAAAATCCTAGATGTTACAGTTTCCCCTGATAAGGGAATTTCATCCCGAAATTTAGCTAGTGGAAGTTACTGGATCGGGAAAGAGATGGGTTTGGGTTCTTTACGAGTTTTTATTTTCGGTTTGAAGAGTATAACTGATGGAAGATTCAGGTCGGATTCTCAAAGTCAGCTCAGGTAATCATGTCAGCCACAGATGGTGGTAATGGATTTAGTTTGACGAGGAAATAGGGAGAAAATTGTTGAAATAGAATATAAACTCTGAAGATGGAAAGCACCACTCTAAACGAGAATGACGAGAATTGATTATAAAAACTTGTTTAAGTTGTAATCTAACATGTTCAAGATACGTTACAGGACAAGAGATTTCACAAACATTGGTCAAGGTCAGAATATCATAAAACTTCACGTGATATGAATAAAGCTACTTCTGATGTTATGACAGGAACACTTATATATAGGAAGTATCATCGGCGTATCCACCATGCCCTTATCATATCACATTAGCTTCGTTGTTGTATATCACGATAGGTTCTAGGTCACATCACTCGACAAAATTCACTATGTTTTCCATATGTTGATTTTTATAATTATGTGTGCACCCGTAATTAATGGAATCATCGCATGGTCCGTATAGATCCTTCCGTTGGGTATGGGTCAAAAGGAGGGCACAAATTCACTTACTTCATGTATATTGTTTTCACATATGAGTTGCTAATAAGTAACTATGTCCCTAAATAGGCAGGTCAGTTAGTAACTAAAGAGTATTAAGGTAGTATAACGTAAAGTTCCATAGTTTACTCGTGTTTGAATAAGAATACGTCAAACCCCGAATAGTTTCAATGTGTTATAGTTTTCAACTTTGGTGAACAAAGTGTATGACCATGCTTCGTATATATTGTGATCAATCAATTGCAACCATTGTAAGCAACTTAGTTTCATGTATAATGTAGCACTCAAGTTTCATGTATGGTCTTGTGTTATGTAGCTTGTAATCAAATAGGTTTCATGTGTAACGTGAACAACTTAGCATCATGTATTTTATAAATTAATAAGCTTTCCTGTGTAATATAAATAATTTAGCATCATGTACTTTGTAACCAAATAGGTTTCACGTTCAATGTGGTCAATCAAGTATTATGTACCAAACAAACAATTGTTATGTATCATGTGATCAGTTTAGTATCATGTTTATTGCAGTCAACTAAGTTTCATGCATTTATGTGAGCATTCTAGTAGAACGTGTATTGCAAATAACCAAGTTTCATGTATTATATGATCAATGTAACATTATGTATATTGCAAACAACTAAGTTTCATGTATTATGTGACTGTGTTGTGTATTTTGTGAACGTGCAAACGTAAGTTATTGGATTTCGTGTGTGACGTATACTTACGGGTTTTGTATGTGATCGAGTGTTACGGACAAGCGTGTTGTTTGGCGTTCATGTAAAATGTGAGTGGCTGGGTTATAGCTTCCTAAGTCACATTGAGTTTTGTAGGGATGGTTATCGTCTACGCGGAATGGATCGTCTCTTGAAGCGGCAAGTGAAAGGTAACGAGGAGGTTCTGAGAACACTCTGGGAAATGTGTTTATGAATAACTGATCTTTTTTTGAAAATAGGTAATTGTAATTTGTTCTTGGTTGTAGAAATATAAGGTAGTGAAACTCATGAGTTGAATAATCTAAATTAATGGCCAATTTATAGGAAAACCTTTTTATTAATTTTTTTCAATTATTATAAGAAGAATATTTTTAAGAGAAGTTAATGGCTAAACAAGTAGTTGTATATTAATTTAGCCAAGGTTTAGAAATAATTACTTTAACGAGAAAAGTAATAATTATTTATTAATTTGAAATAATTCTTTTATAAAACAGGTTGTATTAAGTTATCTTACAAGGTGAAAATGTTTATAGAAAATTTATATTTCTGATACTATCTAAAAGTTAAATAAACGTTTGGTTTGAACCAAATAACTAGTGTAGAGTCATATATTTTGTATAAGCTGTTGTCATTTATTGTATGTTTAAACAATTTTAGACTAGTTTACTTTCTGTCATTTCATTATTGTAATTTCAGTTTTCTGTAATTAGTTAAGTCTGGGCCATCGAAACTACTTAGTTTCGATTGAGTCTGTTCAATCGAAACTAGTAGTTTCGATAGATGGTAGTTTTGACTGTCTGTGTATCATTTGTAAATGGTCAATCGAAACTAGTAGTTTCGATTGACCATAGTTTCGATACCTGTCACTACTATAAATAGCCTAGTTTGAGATTGTTTAGGGTGTGAGTAGCGGCTGTAACCCTGAATCTTCTCTTTCACATTTTGCTTGAATTAATACAATCTGCAGTTGTTTATTCACTGTGTTCATACATTTTCATACCTTTTGATTGTTGATTCATAGTGTGGTTAGCTGATTATCTTCACCAATACTGTTTCTATTATTTGTTTCATCTACATATACACAGTTTCCGCGTGTGTGTGTGTTTAATCGATCATATCAGTGAGATTCGACTGAAATCTGGACCTACAATTGGTATCAGAGCTTTATGCTCTAGTGTTGTTGAGTGTTATCAGGTTATTGATCGATTCTAGGTGATTACCGGGTTTTCGTTGCTTATTTTGGGTTTTTGCACATTTATTCTTGAGGTACTGTTTCATCATTTTTCAAGGGTTTTTGCTCGTATTTTTGGAATCGGAGGTTGGATTCGTGATAAGGACAGTTAGATGAAGGTTTTCGCTGGATTGGTTTGTTATTTCTGCATCTTTGATTTCTGGAGCTTTTCATCAATGGAGTATTTCTGTTTTGGAGAAGATGGCATCGAAACTACGGGGAACAATTTCTGATTTCTGTTGATCATCGAAACTTCTTGTCTACGTTTTTTCGGGAGAAGGTACTGTCGAAACTAGATTTTTGTCTCTTATCGAAACTGTGGTTATCGAAACTAGTCTGTGAAATTTTCAGTATCGAAACTAGTTGTTTCGATAAAAGTTGTTTCGATAAAATTTGTTCTATCGAAACTAGTCCTATCGAAACTAGTTGTTTCGATAATAGTTGGTCTATCGAAACTAGTCCTATCGAAACTAGTTGTTTCGATAGAAGTTGACCTATCGAAACTAGTTACTGTTTTAGTTTCGATTCAAAACATTATGGCCACTTCAAGTTCAACAGAACATTCTGGGGGAAATAGACCACCTGTTCTTGTGTCCACAAGAGATTTTGATGACTGGACTAAAAAAATGAAGCTTTTCTTTCAATTTCACGATTATACACTGTTGAATTCTATCACCGATGGTCCCCACAAGCCCGTAACTACCACTGCTGATGTTCAACGTCCTAAGTTAGTGTCTGAGTATGATGAGAAAGATCTTGCCTTGATTGCCTGAGACAACAAGGCCTATGGGACTATTGCCATGTCTCTTCCTATGGATATTTTCAACATCTTTGCTGAGTACACAACTGCCAAAGACTTATGGGCTGCACTGTGCACAAGATATGAAGGAAGTGAGGATGTCAGAGAAAGCAAAAGAGATTTGATAAAGAAACAATATGCGATGTTCAGCAGTGTACGGGGAGAATCAATATCTGATTTGATCAACCGTTTCTCAAGCATTGTCTCAACGTTGAAGGTAATGGGAGTTTAGTACCCTACTCTTGATCTGAACAAGAAACTCCTAGATTCTCTTCCTGAGGAATGGAATATGTATAGAATCATGATAAAAAAGACTGAGAATATGAGCGCTCTGTCTCAACAGGAAGTCTATAGCATTCTTGAATCTTATGAAATTGAGATTAAGAAGAGAGCTGTCACCCCATCTAATCAGTCTGGAAACACAGCTCTCATTGCTGGATCAAGCTCATCCGGTAGCCCATTCTTTCAGACTAATGTTCCTCCTTCAGCTGCTGCAATTAAGTCTACCAGCTCCTCTGCTCCTCAAAAGACTGTCACCATGATTCCCGATGAATATGTCCCAATCATGACTGCTTTCATGTCGTGCTATGATGCACTGATCTCTGGAAATCTAACACCGGTTAGCTTTCAACCTGATGACTTGGAGTAGATTAATCCTAATCATTTGGAGAAAATGGACATTGATTGGTGCATGGCCATGTTGACCTTAAGAGCCAAGAGATTTATCAAAAGGACTGGTATAGACAGGTTCAAGCAAGGAAAGACGCTTGGGTTTGACATCAAGAAGGTGAGATGCTACAATTGTGATCAGCTGGGTCACTTTGCCAGAAACTGCAAGGAGCCGCCCTCCAAAGATAAGAAGATTTCCTCTGGTAAACAAGCTGCCAATCCTCCAAAGATAAACACAACTTCCAGTTCCACAGCTCTTGTGTGCCAAGCTGATGGACATTATCATTGGGGAGAACAAGCTGAGGAAGCTGCTGATAAAGCCTTGATGGCTGATGTGGAGGAAAATGGCAAGAGTGTCATGATTGAACCAGCTGAGGATCTCACTGCTGTGCCTGCTGAGGTTACTTCTAAACTTTGTGATTCTAGATCTTGCTTAAATGAAATTCAAAAATACAGATTCATCAATCAAGCCTTGATTGATGAACGAAATCACATTAAGGTGATGTATGACTCTGTGGCCAAAAATGAGAAACTTTACTTAAAGAAAATTCGTGATATTTCTGGTGAAAATCGTTCTTTAATTGTGCAACTCAATACTCAAACCATTAATAATACAATTTTAACAGAAAGAGTCCAAAAGGCAGAAAAGACCAAATTACAGGTTGATCACATGGATATGGATCAAAAAATTCTGTTTGGAATATTTGATAAACAATTTAATAGAAAAGGCACAGAAGGTCTTGGGTATAACTCTCATCCACCTCCTTATTCTAAATCAGGGAGATTTGCTGATATGCCTACTCCACATGTTTCCACACCTTTTGTTTGCACATTATCTCCTGATGATTATATTACATCCTCTGATTCTGACAGTTTTGCTTCTTGTGCAGAGTCAAATTGTGTAAAGTCCGAAGATGATTGTGATAAGAGTGCTAATGATAGAACTATTTTAAAAGAACTTGAGTCGGATGAATGTAATAATATGTCCGTGTCAAAACCAAATATTTGTGAACACGTTAAAAACTTGTATTTTGATTCTATGCCTGCTGAGCATACGGGTTTGGGATGTGATGTTTCTAAATTTCAAAATGCCTTGCCTTTTGTTCCTAAATCTTTGAATGTTATGCCATGTGTTACAAAATTTAAAAGTGTAGGAATTATTGTGAATGATGTACCACGTGAAACCATGAGCAACATGGAATTTTTCAGATTAAAGGAAGCACATCGTCTTCAAGACAAAGTTATTGATGAGAGAACCGTCTCATGTTCAGATTCCTCAACATCACAATCATCTTCATCTTGTGATGATTATTATCAGGCTAAGATATCTTGTAAAAACGTTTGTTTTAGTTGTGGTGCCTCAAATCATGTTTCAAAAAGTTGTAAATTGACAACCGCAAATTTTAAAGAAGAATCACCTTCCCAAAGTTCATTAAATTCATATGTGTTGCCTAACTCTTCCCACAGTAGGAAATCTAGGCATAAAAGAATTAAAAATTTAAAACGAACTTGGAAAATTAAAAATAATGTTCTATTTGATGACCGTGCTTCATCAAAGGATGGTTGTACTTTTGATTCCAATGAGATGTCATATCCTGACACTAAAATCTCTTGATTGAAACTTTTTTGGTCAAAACGTATAAATGGTTCGTTGTGTATAGGGTCAATCAAGAAGAACCGGTGATAACATCTGGCATGTAGATAGTGGATGTTCAAGGCATATGACTGGGCACATTAACTTGCTGCAAGATTATCATCAGATTGATGGAGAGTATGTTGCTTTTGCTAGAAACCCTAGAGGAGGAAAGATTGAAGGACAAGGAACAGTGTCATATGGAGTAAATAGTATGGAATTTGTCAACTACGTTCCTCAGTTAAAATACAATCTGATGAGTGTTTCACAGATTTGTGACAAGGACTTTTGTGCTTTATTCAATTCAAAAGAATGTCTTATCTTAAAGCCGGGAGTGGTGATTCCGGAAGAACTTATTCTCATGCATGCTCCCAGAAGATACAACACATATAGCTTGGATATGAACAACCCATCGGGAATGGAATCATGTTTTCTCTCAAAGGCTTCCGAAGATGAATCTTTCCTGTGGCATAAGAGGTTGGGACATGTCAACTTCAAAACAATGAACCGACTGGTTCGAGGCAACCTAGTCACTGGATTACCTCTCAAAGATTTCACTCCTATGGAACACTGTATTTCATGTTCCAAGGGAAAACAACACAAATCTTCACATAAGCCTAAGACCACCAATTCCATTGACTCTCCTCTCCAATTGCTTCACATGGATCTTTTTGGTCCAGTGAGTGTCATGAGTCTTGGACGAAAGTCATATTGTCTGGTGGTAACAGATGATTTTTCTCGATTCACTTGGGTGTTTTTCTTAGCTAAGAAGGATGAGACGCCAGAGATTTTAAAGACCTATCTGCTTCAAATTGAAAACCTCTTCAGTTTAAGTGTGAAGACTATCCGCAGCGATCATGGAACAGAATTTAAGAATGCAACTCTTGATTCCTTCTGTGAAAGCAAAGGAACTTCTCATCAATTTAGTGCACCTCGTACTCCTCAACAAAACGGTGTAGCTGAAAGGAGAAACCGCACTTTAATTGAAGTTGCACGAACTATGATTGTTGACTCTAAGCTTCCCGTGACTTTCTGGGCTGAGGCAGTCAACACGCATGTTTCGTGCAAAATCGGGTTCTTATCACTAAAAGTTGCAACAAGACACCATATGAGATCATGTACAAGCGCAAGCCAGTTATTGATTTCTTCAGAAAATTTGGGTGTGTGTGCACGATGCTGAACACTTCAGATCAGCTCAACAAGTTTGAAGCCAAAGCTGATGAATGTTATTTTGTTGGTTATTCCTCCAATCAACGTGTTTTTCGTGTCTATCATAAGCAGAAAAGAATAGTGTTGGAGTCCATTGATATCAATTGGCATGAAAATAATCACACGGACTCAGGAGTTGGTCCCAATTGGCTATTTGACGTCGATTCAATTTTTAAATCATTTAATCTTCCTGATTTCTCAATTGACTCAACTCATGCTAATCCTTATTTTTCTGTGAACAATTTAGGGAACTTAAATGATCAAGGTTCTTCCTCATCTGCTCAGGTTGAAATTCCTGTGGTTGCAAATGCTGAATCTAATATGGAGTCTTCCGGTTCTGGTGCAACAAGTGAAACTGTTGAAGACAACTCCATTCCAACAGTAGATGTTGCACCACAATCATCTGCTAAAGATCCAATTAATGACATTGCTGATCCTCCTGCTGAAAATCTTACCAATTTGGAAGAAGTCGTGGAAGAAGATGCAATTCCTCAACTGCGAATTCACAAGATTCATCCCACCAATAACATCATTGGACCACTCATTGTGGGTGTTAGTACCCGAAGTGCTTGTGAAGCATTTGAAAACAGCATGTTTTCCTGCTTCATCTCTCAAACTGAACCAAAGAACATTAAAGCAGCACTACTAGAAAACAGCTGGGTGGAAGCAATGCAGGAAGAGCTACAGCAATTCTCAAAGTTACATGTATGGAATTTGGTGGATCTACCCAAGAACAAAGTTCCAATCGGTACTCGTTGGGTTTTTCGCAACAAAAAGGATGAAGGCGGCACTATGATTCGAAACAAAGCTCGTCTGGTGGTTCAAGGTTTCTATCAAGAAGAAGGGATTGACTACGAGGAAGTCTTTGCACCAGTGGCTCACTTGGAAGCCATCCGAATGTTTCTCGCCTATGCAGCCTACATGGACTTCACCGTCCATCAAATGGATGTCAAAAGCGCATTTTTGTATGGCAAAGTTTAAGAAGAAGTATATGTCAAGCAGCCGCCGGGTTTTATTGATCCTAATTTTCCAGACCGTGTTTACAAGTTAGACAAAGCATTGTACGGTCTTCACCAAGCACCTCGTGCGTGGTATGAAACTTTATCAAAGCATCTGCTTGAGAATGGTTTCACACGAGGAGAAATTGACCAAACATTGTTCAAACGGAAGGAGGAAAAGGATACAATCATGGTGCAAATTTATGTGGATGATATCATTTTTGGTTCTACAAATCCCCGTCTCTGCAAAGAATTTGAAGAAGTGATGCGATCTAAGTTTGAGATGAGCTCCATGGGGGAAATGAAGTTCTTTTTGGGACTACAAGTTGATCAGTCTGAGTCAGGAATCCTTATCCATCAAGAAAAATACGTAAAAGAAATCTTGACCAAGTTCAAAATGGCTGATTCCCATCCAGTTAAAACTCCTGTGGAAGTTCGACATTGTTTGACTCCTGATATGGATGGGGAAAGCGTTGATCCGCATCTATATCGCTCTATGATAGGATCGCTCATGTATCTCACGGCCAGCAGACCAGACATCATGTTTGCAGTGTGCTTATGTGCACGTTTTCAGGCTAATCCTAAACTCTCTCATTTATCTGCTGTAAAACGTATTTTGAGATATTTAAAATATAAGCCAAAATTGGGTCTGTGGTATCCTAAAACTGACTTGTTTAATCTTGTGGCTTATTCAGACTTAGACTACGGGGGTTGCAACTTAGACCGAAAATCCACTTCTGGAGGTTGTCAATTCCTTGGCAATCGCCTTGTCTCATGGCAATGTAAGAAACAGTCCACTGTTTCCCAATCCACCGCCGAAGCCGAATACATTGACGTAGCCCTCTGTTGTTCCCAAGTCAGATGGATACACCATCAGATGCTTGACTATGGGATCACATTCCATGAGACACCCATTTTGTGTGACAACACCGCCGTTCCTCATATCACCAAAAACCCCGTTCAGCATTCCAAAACCAAACACATTGAAATCAAACATCACTTTACCTGTAACATTTCTGATTTTCATCATGTAATCGTTTGATTTCAATAAACAAACACATTTCAGTTTCGATTCGTGTACAAACAAACTACGATGCAGTTACATATACAAACTATTCTATTACAATAACAAATTAAACAAAAACACCATTATCTCACAAGCCCCGAGAACCAAAACTGACAAAACTCAAAAAACTACAAAACTAGGCAAGCACGGTCGCGCCTAAGACTAGGCACGGTCGCGCCTGCCGACCTAAGCACGGTCGCGCCTAAAGTAGGCACGGTCGCGCTGATGAACCCACTTGACTGCATAAAGTCAAACCATACCATACCTTCTGAATTCGTGAAAATTAAAATAAAGAAAAGCCGGTCTTCGCGCGTCAGACCATACTCGACTGAAATTCGTCTAAAACACGCATCAATTGTCGTCCAATTTGCACAATTAATTAATCCCATTCACACCACAACCGAGCCTCTCAAATTCTTCGATATAGAGTCAGTTGCACGCTTCCTACACCCTCATATACACCCACTCAATCTCTCAGAACTCTCACTCGACGCTCACAACACCTCTGTCGTCCAATTGATCGCCAAGAAACGAAGCCGCTCGACCCGTAGCCGACCGCATTCGATTGCCCACTTTCAGCAAGTAAGTAACACGTCTTCAGCTTTGTATCTACCTCTACTGCGAAAGCCCTATATCAATTCGTAGTAGAAACACTCAAATCGATCCGATTTTGAACCAAAAAGCCGAAACATAAATTTTACTCGAACTACACTCTAGACATGATATAAATACAATTAAACTATGTAGAAACATTCGTAATCATCCACTAAGTGAAAGCCCTAAGAATCCAGAAGCTATTAATATAAGAATCGATCAAATTGTGTCTGAAAAAGGCCCGACACGGTCGCGCTCATCCCTGAGCGCGGTCGTGCCTGACTAAGCACAATCGTGCCCCAGGTGTGGCCCGGTCGTGCTTACCGAGCAAACAAGTCTTGATCAAAAACAAACACTAGACGCGGTCATGCCAGATACGAGCACGGTCGTGCTCTATGTCCAGAACCTATGAAGTACCTTCTGACTCGACCACGGGCGCGTTTCAGACCACCACGGTCACGCCCGGCAACGAGCGCGGTCGTGCCCTACTTGAGCACGGTCGTGCTCCTTGACCAGAAACTTTAATTTTATTATTTTCAAACTTAATTTAATATGTTTTTATTTAAACATTTCAAAACTTGTTTATAAAAATTTAAGTTATAAAATCCCAAAACCCGATAATCATTTATATACCAAATCGCTGATTTAGAAATTTAAAACGATTAATTCCCGATAGTTTCAAAACCGATGAAATCGTGAATTTATATAATCATTTTTATTTATACAAATATATATATATATTGATTTAAACAAATATCGTTTAATTAAATTTTATTTAAATAAATATATATATATATATATATCGCTACTAATTTATTATTCCAAAACCAACCCTAAACACACAAACCACCAACGAACCCACTTTGGACACAAAATAACACAAACAGTGACACGCGTTATACCCTCATTCAATAGGTCAAACTTAGCGACCTACAACACGCTTGGTATTTTTGTTGATCTGTGCAAACTACACGCTCCAACACAAGTGAGTTACATAGCCCCCCTTTTACTCTATTTACAAACTTTTGGGGTGGAACATGCGTTCTATTTACTATGTTTACAAACTACACAATATACAATTCCACCCTACAATCATGTGTTACAATTTTGAGCTTTGTGCTTGAGTACTAGGTGTGTAGACCAACACGCAGTTTGCTATTCACGTGCAATCATTAACTATTTTATAGCCTACAGTAAACAGTGATAGATCTATTGAGTCTGACAAACCCACCCAGGTAGGGTGATTGTTACTGCCAACACGCGTTTGTTTTGCATGCTAGTTACAAAGGTTTGATTGTACTACCAGGTCACACGATGGTATCTCTCCATAAATGCCTTAATTGCCATGTTTGTATGAATTGTATACACACAACACTATATTCTATTACATGACACGAAAACCTATGTATTCTCACCAACTTTTTAGTTGACTTTGTTTTTAACCATGTTTCAGGTGACAATGTTTGAAGTATTACAAGCTGCTACATATAGGATTTGGACCTAGCAATTAATCTAAACTATTTATATTTTGTAATCGCTACATTTGGTTCTTGTATGGTATGAACTTGCTATGTGTAATGAAAATGAATGTTTAAATTATTCAAACTTTAGCAACCATGAGCTATGAACAGTCTGCACAGCTTCACGCCCCGACATTTTCCGTCGTCGGTCGGGGTGTGACATTATCCTTGACTGTGTTGAAAAGAAGTATATTCAAATTGTTGAAGTCAAAACTCACAAACAAACCGCAGACATTTTCACAAAGGCTTTTGACTCTACCAGATTCGCCCAACTGGTGGAGATGCTTGGAATGATCAACTTTCAGTAAATAGTGTGAACAGTATTTTTTATTTTTTTTTATTTTTATTTTATTTTTTTTATTCTGTTTACTTGACAAAAGAAAATTCCAAAAAGATTTTATTTTTATGAACAGTTTTTACGCAACTCTTTTGGGGGAGAAATATTATATTGAAAAGAATTGCTGTGTATAAAATCTTACAAGTGGTTTTAAGTTGCAGGAAGAATTGAATCTGACCTTTGAGAAATGATAGTGTCTGATCTCATCTCTTGGACATGGAATGGACCAAAAGCGATGGTGTTTACTGAGGTATAGCTGGTAGGCCCGACATATGGTTAAAACTTGTAAGTAGTGTGAAAACTCTAATATATATCTCATACTTGTGTGTTTGAACCCATTATTGAAACATCTAACCCATTTTTATATCTAAGAAAACCAATTCAATCAGATACAGGCTTACGTATTGGATTCCTATTCATACGCCAAGTGACCGTTAATATAACGATATTTACCACCGATGACCCCGTATGTTTTGCTTACGCAAAGATCTCGGGTGCTCATCCTTTTCCCATCCACTTGGATGATTTGACCCCGTCTGTTTTGCTTACGCAAAGATCTCGGGTGTTCAACATTTTTCTATCCGCTTGGATAATTTTACGACTTCTTCTGTTTTGCTTACGCAAAGATCTAGAATGCTCGTACCTTTTTAATATCTACTTGGATATTTTTTATTTTAAATTTTCTATATCTACTTGGATATCTTATTTTATTTTGGTGGTACTTTGACATTACTAAGACGGTACCTTGGTTAATCAGAAAGAGATGATAGGATGAAGATGGGTACTTCTTGAGGATTGATAGGTTTTCAAAATCATTTTATTTTAATATGTGGGGTACACCTTGTATAGTGCTTAAATGGTACCTTTTAATCACATGAAATCAAAATACAAACAAATGTTCGGGTTTACTTTGCACAAATATCAGCTATCTTCAGGGACTCACAGTAGTTAATTGCAAAAGGAAGTGTTTCAAGAGACTGACCAGATCTGATCTCATGTTGGATCTTTTTCAAGAAGAAAAGTGTAAATATCTTGTGTATATATGTTAGTCTTATTTCTGTCACTTTGTACATATCGAAACTACTTTGACATCTCGAAACTACTATGTTCATATCGAAACTAGTTTGCCCTATCGAAACTACTCTGTAAATATCGAAACTAATCTGCCCTATCGAAACTACTCTGTAAATATCGAAACTAGTTTGCCCTATCGAAACTACTCTGTAAATATCGAAACTAGTTTGCCGTATCGAAACTACTCTATAAATATCGAAACTAGTTTGCCCTATCGAAACTAGTTGTTTCGACAGGGGCATTTTTGTCTTTTGTTCCTCGCAATTTAAAAGCCTTCATAAATAAATCCCTCCCTTCATATCTTCTTCACTCGTCTTTTTCGCAACCCTTTCATCTTCTCCGACACACACAAAATTTCTCAAGCCTTGGTCTGAGTTGCAAATTATCAGGGTTAATCACCTGATTACCCCCGTTGTCACCTTCGTCTTCACCATCAGGTAACGTCCTACTATTTCATTTGAATGATTCTTGCGAATCAACAGACCTAGGGTTTCAAAAGTTCAAATTGTTCGACTGAATCTTCATAATAATAGTCGTTGTGTGCATATCCGTGTTTGCAAACATGTTTATCATCTTAGAACTCACGATTATTGTGTTTTATTGCAGATAAACAGTCTCGCATTTGGTAAGATGACATTTCGTCATTTACAGGCCACTCTAAACCCTTCATTAAACTGTTTATTTTAGTCTGTGTATAGTGAATCAAAAGGGGTTTGGGTTTTAAAACCAAGTAGTTTCGATAAAGAAGTTCAACTTTTTCAAAATTTCTCAAATTGTTTAATCGAAACTACTGGTTTCGACACTCAAACTTGACCTAATGTCTCTATCGAAACTACTTGTTTCGATAAGTTTTTCTCTATCGAAACTACTTGTTTCAATAAGTTTTTCACTATCGAAACTACTTGTTTCGATAAGTTTTTTCTCTATCGAAACTACTTAGTTTCGATAAGTTCATCTCTATCGAAACTACTTAGTTTCGACAGTGTTGATTTCAGAAATTTTATAAGTGTTGATCAAGGCTTATTGCCTCTATCGAAACTAGTTAGTTTCGATAAGTTCATCTCTATCGAAACTACTTAGTTTCGACAATGTTGTTTTCAGGAACTTTATAACTGTTGATCAAAGCTTATTGCTTCTATCGAAACTAGTTAGTTTCGATAAGTTGATCTCTATCGAAACTACTTAGTTTCGACAGTAAGGATTTCTGATTTTTTCTAAGTGTTGAAATACTTAGTTTCGATTGACCATATTCAGAACCTTTACTTATTGTGCAAAACTGATGAATTTTACAGGTATGGATCTCGTATTCGTGAAAAGGCACAATGTCTGTGCATTACTTAATAGCAATGATCCGAAAGCTGCTGAGTTCATTCCGGTCTTAAACTTTCTGGCAAACTCCAACATAAGTTTTGCCATAAGCCACAACCTACCGGTGTTTGAGGCAACTATTAGACAATTTTGGGAAACTGCAGAGATAATCACAGTTGATAATGTGCAACACATTAGAGCAACTGTACATGGCCAAGAAGTATTATTTTCTGAAGACACAGTGAGAGAGGTACTACAGTTAAATGACAACCCAGAAGCACCCTTTGATTTTCCAATCTACTATGTGAAAGAATGCTTCAGAAGAATGGGTCATCCTGATGAGTTCAAGAGCGGTCAGATAATCAAGAACTCCTTACCAAGCCATTGGAGATATATAGTGCATGTGTTTATTCACTGCCTATCAATAAGGAAAGGGGGTTTTGATTCAGCTAACAGTACTCTGGGATCAGCTATTTTGGGATTAATAAAGGGAAGAGACTACAACTTTTCTGGTTTCATATTCACTCAGCTAAAGGATAACTTAACTGGAGCAGTGAAGGAGAAGTTTCTAGCATATCCTAGATTTCTATAAATTATCATCAATCATCTTCTTCCTGAGCTTCAACAAGGTGGAAACACCTTTGTGTTTGAAAATATGATAGCCAAAACACTCAGCTACATGAAAAGTACCAACAAAAGGACAAACCGGGCGATAGCCGACGTTCCCCTGTTCGGTCATATCATTGGAGAAGAAGAAGAGTTTATTCCTGACATTGATCCTGATCTTGAAGAAGAAAACTTATCATCAGATGAAGAAGAGTTGGAAGCTGAACAAAATCAAGGTAATCTACCTATTGATGAAGCTGAGATTGAGGTAGACATACCTATTGTTCAAGAAGAAGAGCAACATGTAATTGAGCCTGTGATAGAGGCTCCTTTTGTTGAAGAAATACAGATTGTTCAAGAGCCAGCAGTAAATGTTGAAGCTGGCTTACAAGAGAATGAAGAAGAAGTGGCAGAGTCAAGTGGGACTCTAGATGCAGGAATTTATGGATCAGACTATTACAAGTCTGATTCAGATGAAAGAATAGAGCAACTTGCATCTTCCTCAAAAAGACAAATTGAGTCAGGATCTGATTTTGAAGAGGAGGAGCCTAGGGCTAAGAAGATAAAGACTGGATTGGAGGATTTGTCTTCCTCGTCAGAGTCTTCATTCACCACTCCAGAACCATCTCCTCATCCTACTCCACAACAATCACCTATCCCTACACCTCCTACATCTCCACAACAATTACCTATCCCTACACCTCCTACATCCCCACAACAATTACCTATCCCTACACCTCCTATATCTCCACAACAATCACCCATCCATACACCTCCTGCATCTCCACACCATGATTCAACCTCTCATGTACCGAGAGTAAAGACTCTAAGTCTTGAAATAAAGAAACTTCAGGACAATCTTCAAAAGAAAGATACAGAGATTTACGGCTTGAAGTCTAATCTACAAGAAGTTAAGGAGAAAGTCAAAGACTTAAAGCTGGAGGTTGGAGGCTTACATACTCAAATAGATAGTCAGCAGACTCAGCTGAAAACTCAACAAAAACTAATCATAAGGCAACAAGAAGACTTTAAAGCCTTAGCTGAAATAGTTAAGCAGCTCAAAGACTCAACAAACCTACTCCACAACAGCCAACCACTTCAAAGGCTCAGGGGGAGACTATATCTGAACTTGAACCATCGTCTCCTGCCTTTGTCACTAATCCAGAATCTGCATTAACCATGAATACTGGCCTCGGTGCCATGACAAAGGAGTCTGTTGAAGTAAAGGTTGAAGAAACAGAGTCTGTCCTTCCCTCAGCTCATGAATGAAGAGAAGCAAGGAAGAGAGGGAAGGGAGCTATGGCCAATATTGAAACAGTGATTCTGGATGAAGAAGACATCCCATCAGATGATGAGCTGAATGCTCTTCTAGATGAGATTGACAACTTTGGATACAATGACCTTCATCCAGAAATTCTAACTACTGAAGAAAAAAAACTGAACAAACTAGATATTTTACTGAAGAAGGAGATGAAATTCAAACCCTATCAGATGAAGAAGATGTTCAGATTAATCTCATCAAGACTATCATTCCTGAACCAACCATTCTAATCTCTGAGTCAATTCCAACTCAAGATCAACCTTTAACTGCACCTGAACCTCATATTTCAAGGAAGTCTTGGTTTAAAAAGATAATTCCAGAAGAGACTCCTCAAACTTATGAGTGGATAGCCGAGCATCAAGAACTGAAAAGGCCTCCAATTGGATGGAAATACGATGCTGAAAGGAAGCTCTTTATCATCAGACGATATAGAGGGGGAGTTCAGCACTTCAAGAACATGACTGACTTCCAGACCCTTCCTTTTTATGACCTCAGGGATTTAGCAAAACTTCCACTTCAAAACCCTGGGAAGGTCATGATGGCTTATGGCTTTGAGAGGTTTCTGCATTCTCAAGTCAACAATGATTTCAAAGGAATGAAACCTAGGAAAACTCAGAAGAAGATCTCAAAAACTAGGTTTCATCCTAAGACTAAAAAGCCATATGTTTTCCTAAGATACAAGCCTGCCCAAACACACAAGACTAACACTATTCCAAAATCTGTACCTGTCCAGCTACAAACTTTCAGAAAGTGGTTCTATAACCCAGTCATTGGCAGTGCAGTTATTGAATGTGAGGGCAAGGAAGACATCACCATCTTTGATCCAATGGACCTGCTGAAATTTCAACCTGAAGATCTGGAGGTGTTATTCCAGAATCACATTCAGGCTTATAGTGATGAAGATGAAGCTGATGCTAAAGCCTATCAAAGAATTGTATCTCTCCATGTCAAACCTTTCATCCCAAAGACATCTGAAGGACCAGCTGCTTGATGAAGAGCTGAAGACAGTAATGCAACAGCATAGGGGGAGATTGTAGAGTCATATATTTTGTATAAGCTGTTGTCATTTATTGTATGTTTAAACAATTTTAGACTAGTTTACTTTCTGTCATTTCATTATTGTAATTTCAGTTTTCTGTAATTAGTTAAGTTTGGGCCATCGAAACTACTTAGTTTCGATTGAGTCTGTTCAATCGAAACTAGTAGTTTCGATAGATGGTAGTTTCGACAGTCTGTGTATCATTTGTAAATGGTCAATCGAAACTAGTAGTTTCGATTGACCATAGTTTCGATACATGTCACTACTATAAATAGCCTAGTTTGAGATTGTTTAAGGTGTGAGTAGCGGCTGTAACCCTGAATCTTCTCTTTCACATTTTGCTTGAATCAATACAATCTGCAGTTGTTTATTCACTGTGTTCATACATTTTCATACCTTTTGATTGTTGATTCATAGTGTGGTTAGCTGATTATCTTCACCAATACTGTTTCTATTATATGTTTCATCTACATATACACAGTTTCCGCCTGTGTGTGTGTTCAATCGATCATATCAGTGAGGTTGTTTAAATCAAATAATAGGATGATTTGTTTACGAAGAAAATTGCCGGTGGTGTACTATATTGTAGTAAATGAAGAAGATGATACTTGAGAAAATTTTGAATATGATGGGTGTAATGTGTACTCACTGTGCCCAAATCAATGATTAATAACATTAGAGTTGTAATATAAAACTCATTATTAAATGCTGAAATGTTGAACATTATTCAAAACATAGGGAAATGGTTCTCAAACTGAAAAATTAAAGACAATAAATGGAAATTTCTGCTAACGTCTTAGATAGCTTTCCACTAAGATGTAGATAATCACCAAGACGAACAACGATATGGTCACTCGGGTAGCCGATCTGGCCTCGGCTCTAGCTGCTTCCGTGCGATTCTCAAGCATTTCTTTTTCGAGGGTGGAAATTTACTCCTTTTGGTACCATTATTGATTCGCTAGGCTATCCATTCTTTGTCCTTGCAAGTCGTGCCTTATCTCGTGCTCAATCCTTTGCCTCTCAAACTCTGAGGTCCTCACATATTGGTGAATGACATCGATTGGAATTCCCATAGCACTTGCCACACCCCCAATTTCAACTAACGGAGTTTTACCGTTTGGGAAGTGACAAACCAGGATCTCAGTCATTAGTTACATTGAATGAAAATATATGGGACTAAAATGAAAATATATCATAAATGATCAAAGTAAGTGCGGAAGCGTAAAACGAAAGTAAATGCACAAAACAAACGCGCCCAAGAAAAGTCCCAAAGTGTTCAGTCCAAACAAAGTCCAAAACAAAGTACAAAGCAATTCAACAGTAATAATTTATAATTTAATAATAAGACTCTATGCATGCCATATGCGTGCACCTGTGCCTTATCTTAAGCGACATGAGAAAATATGTAAGAAAATGTCAACACGAGGTTGGTGAGTTCACAGGTTTCAGTTTGCAACAAAGTTCAATAGGTTAATAATGTACATTCAATATATAAATCAATAGGTAGCTAACCCAAAAGCATGTTAACTAATGCGCTCGCAACCGATAGCTGACTGTTTATGTTTTTGCCTCCCACCAGGCCTATCAACCATGGTGCATGTTTAGGTCAAGAATGCACCCGTTCGAAATCCAGTCGGGTTAGCGCGACTAACGCGGGTGAGGTTTGTCAAACCCAGTAGTCCTACTCAACTTACCTCGCTATGTTCATATTAACGGTCCGATGTGAGGACTTTGTGATAGATGTGTACGCATAGTTAAACAAGTGATAACATATATGAATTACATAACCAAAAATATTTACGTCATGTTTTCTCCCCCGGTTTTAAAACATAAAAAGGGGTCGTGAAAACTCACCTGAGTTGCGTAGCAGGTAGATTTACACAAGAATGAGATTGGAAACACAAGTGTTAGCCTGCACGGCTTACGTATGCCCTATAATTACACACATAACAATTAGGGACACAATGAGATTTGTGACAACGACACGAAAGGTTGAACGTCCTATGACGCTCTAATGATCAAAGAGTAGACGCACTTGTCCACGGAAATAAGGATTTCTTAATGAAGATAGATACGTTTCGAGTCGAAAGTCTCTAATTACAAATGATAATATTTAATAAATATATTCGTGTGTTTTCACCATTAAATAATGGTCTAGAAAAATAATATAAATTATTACGTTATTTTTAAACTCGTATAATTAATACGATAATCATTTATCTGACAAAATAATATATATTATTTTTATTGAGAATATATACGAGGGTAATAATATAACTAATTATATTATTTATAAATTCGTAGTGTTACACAACGCTCGTTAATGCGACAAAAATAATATATAAATATACTATTTTTACTAATGGGAAATAACATTAAAACGGTTATAAAATTCTCAAAAAAAATATATTTTATAAAATCAATCCGGAGTCTTCAGGTGTTTCCGGGTTTCAAAACACGTTAATATATTAATATAATTATATAGGGTTTGATTTTATATTAAAATAACACTCAGAAAGTTAGCTTAAAAAGAAATGCGGGTGGGGGGACTCGAACCCGGGTCTCCTCCCCCACAGCCGAGTGCCTTAACCATCATAGCCCGCTAGGGAATCGCACACAATCCGGATCTGGAATGGTTTTAATCATAAACACCTTTGTGTTCTTCCCTTTTGTCGAGCCGAACCAAACTCAGTCCAGATTCCCTCGATTTCGGTCGCGATTAGGCACAAGGACAGAGGGGTTTCACAAATCAGCTTCATACTACTCAGTTGTGAAGTTTAATTGAAGAATACACAAGTTCATGATCGATTAATCACATGTGTAAAAACCAACACCCTAGAATAAGAACTAAAAATAAATTTGATAAAATATGATTGTAAAACTTGTTGCAACCATGGGGCTTTTACAGGGCAAGGTATTGCGAATATATCCCTGTAGTTTAATTTGATTGAGACTGAGTCGAAGGTAGGGTTCGATTGAATCCAAAATCAATCGGTTCCTGTTCGATTCGATGATATAAGCCACAATTAGCATGGGGCTTTTGATATGGGGATGGAAACGATGCTAAGGGTGTATTCAATTACCTGAAATGATACTGAATTGATAGTGTTTGGCTAGAACACAGTCGTGAGTCCTACGAGTTAGTCTCTGGCGTCTCCTAGTGCGTATCCGGCCGAATTGAATGGTGCAACAGGTTTAGGAGGTTGCGACTTAGATGTTTAGAGTATCTGATTCCAATATTGTAATGTCTAATGATCGAATTCGTTGAATTCTTGATGAGTGGTTGAAGGTTTCGACTTCAATGGAATTAATGGGATTATTTCGAGTTAATAGCAATGTTAATGGACCAATGATGACAGATAATGGTATTAATGTCCATTTCGGTTATGAATTCAAACGAATTTCGGATATATCTCACGAATTTGGATCAAAGGTTCATGGGTTTGACTTCTAAAAGTCAACAAAATACAAAACTAGCGATGTTGACTTCTTTGAGTCAACAGATTTTTTATTTTTTTTAGTTAATACATAGTTAGTCCCTATAGTTCAAGTTTAAATATTGATAGAATTTGTCCCTAAGGTTGAAGATTGAGTTAACTGAGTTACTAGATAACTGGATTTGGATTAACAGGATTAAAGGAAAATTTACGGATGTCACATCATCCCCTAGTTGAAAGAATTTTGTCCCAAAAATTAGAATAATAAAAAAAATAATTGAGGTGTCACATCATCCCCTAGTTGAAAGAATTTTCATCTCGAAAATTAGAATAGTACCTTAAGAGTTTGATGTGAATTGCTTGAATAGATGAGGATACTTGCGGATCATCTGATCCTCACGCTCCCACGTGAATTCCGTTCCGCGTTTAGAGTTCCAACAAACTTTGACAATTGGGATTTTACTGCGTTTGATTGATTTGAGTTCCCTATCCATGATTTCTACCGGTTCTTCAATGAACGTAACTGTTCATTGATTTGCAGTTCCTCTAGAGGAACAACAAGTGACTCATCTGCTAGACATTTCTATAAGTTCGAGACATGAAAGACGTTGTGTACACCACTAAGTCCTTCGGGTTGTTCCAGTTGATATGCTACTGGGCCGATTCTTTTCACAATCTTGAACGGTCCAACATAACCAAGGTTTAGTTTGCCTTGTTTCCCAAAATGAACTACACCTTTCCAAGGTGAGACTTTTAACAAGACCATATCCCCTACTTGAAATTCTAACGGTTTACGACGCTTATCGGCATAGCTCTTTTGACGATCACGAGCTGCTTCCATACGATATCTAATTTGAACGATTTTCTCTGAAGTTTCAAGTACGAGTTCAGGACCTGTAAGTTGACTATCCCCAACCTCGTCCCAACAAATAGGAGAACGGCATTTTCGTACATATAGTGCTTCAAATGGAGCTGCCTTGATGCTAGTGTGATAACAGTTGTTGTAGGAGAACTCCACCAACGGTTGGTGAGACTCCCAAGTGTTACCGAAATCAATCACACAAGCTCGTGGCATATCCTCCAGGATTTGAATAGTACGCTCCGTCTGGCCATCAGTTTGAGGGTGGTATGCTGTGCTCATATCCAGACGCTTGCCTAAAGCTTTATGTAACGACTGCTGGAAACGGGAGGTAAATCATGCATCACGATCCGAAATGATAGAGATTGGCACCCCGTGCAGAGAGACTAATTCTTTCAAGTAAATACGAGTAAGTTTATTCATTTTGTCGGTTTCCTTGATTGCTAAGAAGTGAGCAGACTTTGTTAAACGATCAACGATTACCCAAATGGTATCACATCCGGTAGGAGTTCATGGCAATTTTGTGATAAAGTCCATGGATATCTGCTCCCATTTCCACATGGGAATCTCCGGTTGCTGGAGTAGACTGGAAGGCTTTTGATATTCAACTTTGACCCTTGCGCAAGTCAGGCACTTGCTCACATAGGTGGCTATATCAGCCTTCATCTTTGGCCATCAATACAGCACCTTTAGGTCATGGTACATCTTGTCGGAACCGGGATGAACGGAGTAACGAGATTTATGAGCTTCATCCATGACTAGTTCCCTTTAGTTTCCAAATAATGGAATCCATATTCGCTCGGCGAAGTAGCGAATGCCGTCAGATTTGATCTCAAGTTGTTCCTCCGTACCGCGTGTGGCTTCAAGCGGTAGATTTTCCTCTTTCAAGGCTTCGAGTTGAGCACTATGGATTTTATCAGGTAATCAGGTATGAATAGTTATTTGCAAAGATCGAACTCATTTTGGCTTGGTTTCCTTTCGACTTAGGGCATCGGCTACCACATTAGCCTTGCTCGGATGATACCGGATCGCACAGTCATAATCATTCAAGAGCTTGACCCAACGAAGTTGTCTTATGTTCAGCTCTTTCTGCTTGAAGATATGCTGAAGACTCTTGTGGTCGGTGTAGATAGTGCACTTGGTACCGTACAAGTAATGTCTCCATATCTTAAGCGCGAAAACTACGGCTCGCAACTCTAGGTCATGAGTGGTGCAGTTTTTCTCGTGAATATTTAGTTGACGCGAAGCATATGCGATCACCTTTTCTCGTTGCATTAACACACAACCCAGACTCTGAATGGATGCGTCACAATACACTACAAAATCATCTGTTCCCTCCGGAAGAGCTAGAATAGGTGTACTTCAAAGTTTCTGTTTAAGGAGTTGAAAGGCTAACTCCTGGTTATTGCCCCACTTATAGGCTTTACCCTTCTGAGTTAAGGCAGTGAGAGGTTGTGAAATCTTAGAAAATCCCTCGATGAAACGACGATAATAACCGGCCAATCCTAGAAATTGTCGCACCTCAGTCGGAGTCGTCGGTGCTGCCCAATTCTTGATGACTTCAATCTTTGATGGATCGACATGTATTTGTGATTCCCTCATATCTGCTGATCTTCAAGGATAAAGTCTTCAATCATTCTCTGAATTGGCGGAATCAATTCAGAGATCAAATCCACACCAAAATGAACAAATCAAAGATGAGCAATCTCAATACTATCAATCACACCAAGTGCATAGTTCATGATGATTATCTTCGTTAATCAAGTAATGTAATCAAGTATTAACAACAGAAACACACAAAGATCCTTTTGATTAAATTGTTAAATTCATAGTACAGAATGAGAAAGTTGCTTGAAATACAAAAGACACAACTATTTATACTAGAGAGTTTTCGATCGAAATCTTCTTGATCGAAAAATGTTTTCGACCAAAAACTCTGAAGTTATACTTCTAAAAACTAATTGATTTCTATGGACTATTGGGTTCCAACAATCTCCCCCTAGTCCACAGAACATCAATTCTTCAAAAGTTGTCTTTTGCAGGCTTGGTTTTGACTTTAACACGTAGCTTCTTAGTATCTAGAGTAGCAAGTCTCTTCTTCATCCCTTCGGCTTCATGTCTTCTTGACAAACATCAAGCTACGACTCTCATATACAACTTTGCTTCAGTTTTAATCTTCGTGCTCATATCACATCTAATAGGATTCTTTTACAAAATCTTTAGATCATCATCAGAAAAGCTAAACAAATCCACTAGATCAAAAACTCTGACTTCTGGTAAATGATCCTGTATAATCACAGCTTCATGTATTTTGCTATCATACACCCACTTCTTGATGCTTTTAATGAATGTCTCTTTACGTGCTGCAAATATAAACAGTTGAAACTGTATCAGCAGGCTTCACAATGTATCTAAACCTTCTTTTGCCGTCTTTATCATTTCTTTTCAACTTTCTGCATTCAGGCACCTGTGGTTTGAACTTTTCAAATTTAGCTTTTCCACACACTCTCTTTAAAAATTCTTCAAAATTAGCAGCAAATGAATTGTTCGATGGATTGATCATCTTCAGGTGACCTAGTTCTCGAATATCCTAGTATGGCAATGTGTTTAACTTTGAACTTCTGTCAAAATATTGGATATTCCCATCACACCTCTTTATTACATACATATTCTTTTCACCATCATACATCCATGCTAATATTTCACCAGTTAACGCTTGTTCTGGACTCTTTATTGTCTGTGTAAGCTTTTCTATAATGGATGGCTTCTCAGTCACTATCCACCAAGTACTCTTGTCAATCTTTGAAGTTTTTGGCCTTTTAGATGGTGATTCAATATCTTCAGGAACAGTAAATGGCTCTCTTTCATCCACAAGCTTATCCAATTTACCAATCACTGACCCATCTTCTTCAACATACGTCTGTTGTTGTTCATATTCATACTTTTTGTATTCATTGTTGGTTGGAGTTTCTCGTTCAGCATCTTCAATTGTTTTTCCACTTCCACCAACACCACCAGTACCACCACTATTATCATCGTCATATGAAGAATTGTTATCATCTTTTCTTTCACCAGTGATCACCACATCTTCTTCTTCTTCCTTCTCTGTCTCTTCTTGATTCTCATCAATTTTCTCCAATCCTTCACCTTCATCATTGAGAAGCATATCAACATCAAATAACATGTCATCTTCATACATAGTTGCTTCAAAAACTGGAGTTTGAACTTGTTCACTAGTGAAGGAATTTGTTCAGTGGCTGCGGGACTAAGAACCTCTTCAACATTCTCTGCTAGGTTTGTACCAATTTGAACACCCATAAGAGCTATTAAATCCTGTACCATCTTCTGAAGTTGATCAATCTGTTGCTGCTGTTGAGCTATTACACCCTTTTGTTTAGTACTTTCAATTTTCAACTCTCTGATCTCTCTGGAATTAGTAGCTTCTCTACTTTGCAAGTTTGAGATCTGAGTCTTCAATTGAGTAACAACATATGAAGTTTTCCTGGTTGCATAGTTAAGAAACTCTTCATCAACCAACTCATAACCTCTAGATCTTTTGGACGTATGCTTCTCTGGTGCCTCTATAGCTTTACCCTTGACTTTATCAAGTCTTGTTGTAGTTTTCTCTTTCTTCTGTAATTCTGGATCAGTAAATACAATACCCTTAGACGGAGGAGGTCTAGAAGGTACGGTCTTTGTTTGTTCCAGTTCTTTTCTTTTCTTTGATGGGGTTGTTGATGTGGCAATTAACTATTCATCGTTAATTTCTAACACTTCAGTGTTCACACTTAAGACATCGTCAGCTTCAGCAATAAATTCTTCTGTGTGACTCAATAATGGTTCAGTAACTTCTTCATTTACTTTAGGAACTCTGTTTTCTTCAAAAATCATATCATGTTCTTCAACTTGAACTTGACCTTCCTGTTGAATAACATTTACTTGACCACTACCATGACCTTGATCATTATCGTTTCCATGATCATTATTCTGCAATTGGTCAGTTTCATCATTGTCACTATCAACTCCATCTTCTATATCTTCTGCCATTAATTCATTGATTTCATCTTCAATAGTAAAATCTGGATCAAGATTTTCTTCAAGCATATTAGGTAATAGTGGTGTCACAGCACCACTAAATTTGCTTGTCTTAATCACATTATTCATGCTGCTGAAGATTATTTCTTTCATTGAATCCAAAGGCAGTTCAACACCATCATTTTCCAGATTCGGCAGCAGTGTATTAATAATCATTTGTACAAATCTTGGGTACATTAGAAACTTGTAGTTTTGCCTTGGTCCCACGAAGTTACTAATCATTGCCTCGAATATCATTCTTGAAAAATTGAATCTTCTATGAGTTGCCAGACACACTAGCGCTCTGTTGAATACTTCACCTATTTGATCAAATGCAGATGTTTTGGGACTCATGCAATGAATTAATACATGGACAAGGTATCTCCATTGTTTTGCAAACATAATTTTGGTCACCTGTCTTCTTAGAAACGTTCCTTCATATCCCAAACTCATAATTATCACTGAGATTGCAATGTGATTGATTTTGTAAGGAAAATCAGCTGCGTCTCTGAAGTTCAGCACCTCTCTAATCACTTGCTCGGTTACTTTAATCTTGTTTCCTCCCACCGAGCTTTCAATCCAGATTTCTTTATTCACATTCTTATACTCCACGTTGTCCCAAAACTCTCTAACATGTTTTTCAAATACACGAACTTGTGTAGATATTGCAGTGTTAATTCTTGATTTGGTTAGAAATCGCACAATTTCTTCATAACCCCATGCTTTCTTTGTACTCGTTGTTAAACATGCACAGATGTTGTGCTTAGGCTCAAATTTTAATCAGTTCATGTCGAAAACAAGAAACAACAAGTTTGATAATTTCTAAAAAAATCTTTTAACTTTTGACATTTCGATCGAAAACCTCATTATATATACAATCTTTTTCGATCGAAAACACTTAAAACCATTTCTGAAAATCCTTGAACATTTCGATGGGAAACTCTTCAGAATTTTACCTTTTCGATCGAAAACTCGTAGTACTTTACTTTTTTGATTAAAACAAACATTTGATTTTATAATTACACCTTTTCGATCAAAAACTTTCATTTAGAGAAAAACTAAACATTTTCTTTTCGATCAAAAACTAATGAACCAAAAAAACCACTTCTTTTCAATAGAAAACTTTCAATAATAAATCAATTAACTTTTTGATCGAAAACACTTTTCGATCTATTCAAATTACTTTTCGATCCATTCATCTAAGATTTCGGGCAATTCAAATATTCAAAAATTCATCTGTAAACTAAGGCTTTGATCTAACCTATCAACCTCTTTGAATCACGAGAACATACCTAGATGATCGAAAAATACTGAGAATCTAGATGACGTCACGATCGACCACTTTTTCGTACGAAACTTCAACACTTGTAAAACACGGTGAATTTTGAAGCAATACGGTCTCGAGAAAATACAAGTGGGAAATATCTTTTCAATCGAAAAATTTGAATATATAGACTTTTCAAATCTTGACCGAAAACTTCAGTCATGACTTTTCAATCGAAAACTATTTCAGGTGATATATTTTCGGTCAAGAGATTTTGACCGAAAACTCCAAACATGATAAAATTTGAAAATTTTCAAATTAATCTTTTTTTTTATTTGTATATATATTTTTTTATTTATTTAAGTCCATTTTGACATTATTAAGACCTGATCGAGAACTTTATTTTTCACACACACACAAAACAATCCAAACAAAAACAAAAAACTTTAAACGTAAAATCCAGATCATAACAACTACTTTATTCACATACATTTTCTTTTGATGAACTGAAATGACATAGGATCATAAATGTATATTGTCTTAACTACACTGCATATCAAATCAGGATGTAAACAGTTCAACCTTGATTGCCAGTATTGTTATCCACATAAACTCGTGCATCACGTTTCAGCAAATACTGTGTGACATTTAAGGTTATATTCATCAATAATGTGTGTACCCCACAATCGAGATGGAATTGCCTTAGAATTAACACAAAATTTCACCAGATCATGATCCAATCTCCAGCATGAAGGTAACGTTCTTAGCACAGGAAAAATAATCCAAGTGGATTTGATTGGAATCATATTGATTCAGAATCATTTTGATTCATTGTCTTGGTTTCTGAGATAGTACAGAATCATATTGATTCATATGTAATGTGAAGAATCATGAATGATTCGAGTATGCGGATATCCGTAAGATATTGGATATGTCAATTGAAATCACGAATGATTCAAAGGGTGAAGCAGACCGACTTCTAGGTTTCCATCCGAGATTTTCACTAGAACCATCAGCTGTATGAAGGTGTTTAACTCTAAATCATATATTTGACGTATATAGTCAATAGAGCAAACAAATTGAACTGTGCTAAGAACTCATCAAGATCCTGGTCTCATGGTATGACTAGATTCACTTTGCATTCGAATAATGAAAGTACCGATATTCGATGTGGGTAAAACACAAAGATTGCGATTTAGTTAATCACACAAATATCACCTAATTTACATATGCAGAGCCTACCAGCATATAAAAAATTATAACTTATGTCACCATCATATCCAATTCATGCATAAGCTCAACACACACTTGTACTATCATTTCCTAAATATACGTCATTCAGACACACAAATTTTCTTTTTCTTTTATTCTCCCCCTAAAATTGACATCCACCTGAAGTTGACTTCTTGTCCAAATTACAACCTCCATAATCGCTGTCAATGTAAGCAAAGAAATTAAATTCAGAATCAGAAGGATACCGTAAACCTAAATTTACTCAACCCTTAAGATATCAGAAAATTCGTTTAACAGCTGATTCATGAGATTCTTTTGAAGCTGCCTGATACCTGGCACAAGAGCAAACAGCAAACATGATATCTGGTCGACTTACAGTCAAATACATCAACGAGCCAATCATTGACCTATACATATTTTGATTTACTTCAACTCCAGACACATCGACAGTTAAAGGTTCATGAGTAGCAATTGGTGTTGAACCTGATTTGCAATCAGTCATTTTGAATTTCGTAAGAATATATTTCACATATTTGGCCTGATGAATAAGAATTCCTGATTCAGAATGCTCAACTTGTAACCCCAGAAAAAACTACATTTTTCCCATCAAGCTCACTTCAAACTTTAATTTCATAACTTGTTCGAGTTCTTTGTAAAGAGCTTCATTTGTTGATCCGTAGATAATATCATCGACATAAACCTGTACAATTAGCAAATCAGCATCATATTTTTTTAGGAATAAGTTCTTGTCAATTGTTCCACGAACGAAGCCATTTGATGTAAGATGTATTGACAAGGTTTCATACCACGAATGAGGCGCTTGATGTAACCCGTACAGTGCTTTATCAAGCTTATTCAATTGAAATTGATGAGCTGGATCTTCAAAACCTGGTGGTTGATTCACGTAAACTTCTTCCTTTACCACCCCATATACAGAAAAGCTGTTTTTACATCCATTTGATATACAATAAATTTCTTGTACGACGCGTAAGCCAAAAAGATTCATATGGCTTCAATTCGTGCAACAGGAGCAAAGACATCATCATATTGTAGTCCTTCCTGTTGATAAAAACCTTGTACAACCAAACAATATTTATTCCAAACTACAATCCCACGATCATCATTTTTGTTTTTGAAGACCCACTTCATTCCAATTGGATATTTTCCCTCAGGTAAGTCCACAAGATGACACACATTTAACTTCTTAAACTGAAGCAATTCTTCTTGCATAGCTTCAATCCAACTTGGATCTTGTAAAGCAACAGTAACATTGTTTGGTTCCTCTTGAGATAAGAAACAGGAGTACAAAAAAACATTTATATTTCCAGTTTGACTTCTTGTCTTTACTCCATCATCAAGAGATACAATAATATTCTCAACTGGATGAGCAGAATGGATTTGATGATTTTGAATATGCTCAACTTCAACAGATTCTGGCATGTTTGTATCATTCAACTCTGGTAATTGATCATTTGAATATTCAACACTACAAGAACTTGTTTGAATTACATCCTCAGTCTGATCATTTGCAGGATCCAACTGAACATCATTAACTGTTGGTTTATCATTTGTACTTGGAATTTCTTGTACTTCGGAATCAACATTAGTGACAGAGTTATCAACAAGATCTTCTTGTGTTTGAGTTGATGTAGTAACATTCTCAGACATCTCATTTTGAATCAACAAATTATGTGGTCCAACCAAAAACTTTCCAACAGATAGATCACTACTTGTAAAAAACTCAGTTACAGTACCCGAAGTACTTGCTTCATTAGAATCCATTTGAAGTTGTTGATCAAAACTTTTTGAAGATTACTTCAGCATCAAAGAACCAGTCATGTCCATTTTGATCTGTAGGAGAATTTAGTTCTTGCCACTCCACATAAAACGATTTTGGAACAATTTTGGTTCGTTTGTTGTACACTCTATAAGCTTTCTGATTTGAAGAATAACCCAAAAAATAGCATTCATCACCGACAGCTGCAAATTTAGGCAATGAATCTTGTGTATTCAACAATGTACAAGAATAACCAAATGCTCTGAAGAACTTGATATATGGCTTTCGTTTATAGAATAGTTCATACGAAGTCTTTGTAAGTTGCTTCACCATAAGAACTCTGTTTAAAACGTAACATGCAGTGTTTACTGCTTCAGACCAGAAGATAATGGGCAACTTGGAATCGACAAGCATTGTTCGAGCAGCTTCTATTAAAGTTATGTTCTTCCTTTCAGCTACTCCATTCTGTTGTGGTGTTCTTGCAGCACTATACTGATGTGTTATTCCTTTTTCTTCACAAAACAAACTTATCAGTTTATTTTTAAATTCTGTTCCATTGTCACTGCGAATGTTTGAAACTTTGCTATCACAGATATTTTCTATTCGTTTGACAAAATCAATAATTGTTTCAGATGTTTCATCCTTTGTTGCAAGGAAAAACACCCATCAAAATTTTGAAAAATCATCTGTGATAACAAGACAATATGACTTTTTCGCAATGCTTGTAACTCGAACGGGACCAAACAAATCCATATGAATAAGAAATAAAGGTCTAGTAAAAGTTGTTATGGTTTTTCTTGGATGGGACTTCTTGTGTTGTTTTTCCTTTGCGCATGACATGCAATATTCTTTAATTATGAACTCTTTCTTTGGCAATCCTCGTACCAAATCTTTATGCACTAAGTTATTCATGTTCTTTAAATTCACATGACCCATTCTTCGATGCCACAAATAAGATTCTGAACCAGTTGCCTTTGATAATAAACATAAAATGTTTATTAGTGTTGCATGATCATTCATCTCAACCACATATGTGTTGAATTTCCTTGGAGCACGCATCAGAATCATTTCTTCTTGAATAACCAATCCAGGCTTTAAGAACAAGCATTACTGTCACACCCCAACCGACGGCGGAAACATCGGGGCGTGAAGCGTGCAGACTGTTCATTGCTCATGGTTTACTAAAGTTTAAATAATTAATAATCGTTTTCATTGCAATCAAACAAGTTCAACAAAACATAGATTCAATCCACCAAACAATAATGAAAATTACATCAAAATATAACTGGTTCAATTAAAACTAGGTCCAAATCCTATGTGTAGCATATCTTGATCACTTCAAACATTGGTACCTGAAACATGGTTAAAATGAGAGGGTCAACTACAAGAGTTGGTGAGAAAACATAGGTTTTGTTGTGTGATAGCAAAAACGTGTTGTGTGTATACAGTTCATACAAAACATGTAAATAAAGGCATTTATGGAGAGAAACCATCGTGTGACCTGTGTATTCAATCAAACCTTTGTAACTGAAATCAAATCGTGTTGTCAGCAACAGTCACCCTACCTGGGTGGGTTTGTCAGACTCAATAGTACTATCACTGTATACTGTCGGCTAATAGTTAATGATTGTGAATAGCGTATATAGTCTACACACCTAGCACTTAAGCATAAAGCACAGAATTGCATACATGTATGTAAGATGGAAACTGTATTCGTGTATAATTGAAAACATAGTAATTAAATGCATGTTCCACCCCAAAAAGTTTTGTAAATAGAGTAAAAGAGGGGCAATGTAACTCACTTGTTATGCAGAGTGTAGGTCACACAAGCAAGTATGTAATGGCGGTGTGTTGTGGATTCGCTAGATTCGACCTAATAAATAAACGTATAATCTTGTGTTATTGTTTGTGTTAGATTATATCGAAAGTGAATTTGGTTGATGGTACGATTAGGGTTCGTTTTATGGTATATTATTCATTTAAAAATAGGTTTAAATAAATAATTTTCGTTTAAGGCCAAGTGTGAGATATATAAGTATTTATATAAAAATAACTATAGGAATTGTTATTTAATATAGCTTATCGAGTTCAATAAGGAGAAAATAAAAATAAAGATTCTGTTTTTAAGGAGCACGACCGCGCTCGTGAAAGGCACGACCGCGCTCTTGTCCGGGCATGAGCGTGGTGTCTGAGGCGCGCCCGTGGTCGAGTCAGAAGGCTTCAAAAGGGTCTGTCCGTAGAGCACGACCGTGCTCGTGTCCGGCACGACCGCGTCTAGGGTTGGTTTAGGTCAGGACTTTGTTTGCTCGGCAAACACGACCAGGCCATGACTCGGGCACGACTGTGCTAGGTCAGGCACGACCGCGCTCCATGATGAGCGCGACCGTGTCTGGTCTTGTCTATAACACAATTCGCTTAATCCTTGTAATAAAATCGTTTGATATTACAGGGCTTTCGTTCAATGGATGTTTGCGAACCCAACCCTACTAATTAATTGCGTTTATAACACATCCATTGTGCAGTTTGATTAAATCGTTTTTATTTCAAAACCAAGTTTTAAAATCTGATTATTTGTGTAATGTAGCAACGAATTAGTTTAGGGCTTTTGATCAGGGTGAAGAGACGAACCAATTGGACTACTACTAACCTGTTTAGAATGGGGCAACGAGTGACGTCGGCTTCGAGGAAGAAATCATGGTTCTCGAGGATCGGCAGAGGAATAGCGGTGATGATCAGACGATTTTTGGGTTGAGATAGGTTTATGGAAGTCGTACGAAGTTATTATAATAGTTTAATTCGTTTGATTCTATCATAATTACACGATTCGATTAAAAATGTAAAGTCCGGGTAAAATTGCAAGGATTCGTTCGATTGAATGTGTATTGGGCCGTGTCTTGGTCTTAATTTACCGAATATCGACTTCTGTATACACCGCGGTTTCTAAAACGCATCTCAATTCTATTTTTGGACAAGATTTGAGTCGGTTTGACTTTTCAGAAGTCAAACTGCGTCGGAGGCGCGACCGTGCCTCATAGTGAGCACGATCGTGGTTGAAACTATAAGCGCGACCGTGCTTATGCTAAGCGCGACCGTGCTTGTGTAGATTTTTTTGGAAATTTCAAGAATAGTCCTTGTATCTTTGTAGTCTTAGCGTCGCTTTGAGTTTTAGTCGAATTTGATCCTCGAGTTTAGTGAGATGACGAAGGTTTGTTTCAGCTATTATTGCAACATAATCAATCGTATATAAGTACTTATAGCATAGTTATTTTACAAGAATTGAAATTGAATACTTGTGCATTGCATCAAAAACGGTTACATGGAAAAATCAGAAATGTTACAATCTCCCCATGTTGAGGGTATTTCGTCCCGAAATTCAACTGGTTGAGGCTGCTGCATTAGTGAAGAGGTGTGGTGACGGATGACAGGGTTCGGGTCCGATACTCAAGATTAGAACTTGTCATCATGTCGGGCATAGAGGGTGGTAGTGGATTTAGTTTGAGAAGGTTTAAGGAGAAGACTATCAAGAATACTCTAGCCTTTTAAAGATAACATTGCATTACTTGAAATGGGAACGATGGAGATTTGATGATTAGTGTTTGTTTGTGATGTGGTCTAATGTGCTCAAGAATTGTTAATGGCTAAGAGATTTCACAAACATTAGTCAATGTCAGAATCTCATAAAACTTCTCGTGATACAAACAACGCTACTACTTACAATATGACAGGAACACTTATGTATAGGAAGTACCAGCGGCGTATCCACCATGCCCTTGTCACATCACATTAGTCTCGTTGTCATATATCATGATAGGTTTTTGGTCATAACACACGACGAAATTTCACTATGCTTTCCCTGCGTTGATTTGTATAATTCCGTGTGCACCCGTATTTATTCAAATCATCGTATGGTCCGTATAGATCGTTTCGTTGTGTGCGGGTAAGGGGCACAATTTTCACTATGATCACTTCTATTGATTACACATAAAAGTCGCTACCAAGTAACTATGTCCCTAATCAGGTCAGTTCGCAACTAAAGACTAGTAAAGTAGTAACACTTAGAGTTTCTTAGTTTGCTCGTGTTTGAACAAGAATACGTCAAACCCCGAGTCGTTTCAATGTATTATGGTCTTCAACTTTGGAGTACAAAGTGCATGACCATGTCTTGTGTATGATGTAATCAATCTATTGCAAATATTGTAAGCAATTTTGTTTCGAGTATATAGTAAACACACAAGTCTCATGTATGATCTAGTGCCACGTAGTTTGTAATCAAATAGGTCTCATATATAGCGTAAATAATTTAGCGTCTTGTATTTTGTAAATCAATAAGCTCTAAGGTGTAATGTAAACAACATAGTATCATGTGTATTGTAGGAAATGGATCTCATGTATAGTGTTAGCAAGTTAGCATCATGTATTTTGTATAATGTACACCATTTAGTATAAAGTGCTTTGTAACAAAATGAGTTTCATGTATAGTGTGGTCAATCTAGAACTATGCATCAATGACGCAATCACGTATATTGCAAACAATTTAAGTTTCGTGTATCATGTGCTCAAACCAGTAGTATGTGTATTGCAATTAAACCTGTTTCGTGCATTACGTGATTAATCGAGCAAATTGTGATTTGTAGGCAAACTAGTTTCATGTATTATGTAATTTGTGTAGTATTGGATATATTGAGAATAATTGAGTTTTATGTACCATAAGATTGCATTGAATATATTGTGAACGTGAGTATTGAACTTCGCGGGTGATGTGTACTGACGGGTTTTGTATACGATTTAGTGTTGCGGAGAAGTGTGTTATTGTCGTTCTTGTAAGATGTGGTAGTTAGTTTCTAGCCCCTTTAAATATCGTTGAGGTTTGTGGGGATGTTTAACATCTACGCGGTACGGATCGTCTCTTGAAGCGGCAAGTGAAAAGTAACGAGGGGTTCTGAAAACACTCAGAGGAATGTGTTTACAAATAATTGATCTTTGTTTGAAAATAGGAAATTGTAAATTGTTCTTGGTTATAGATGTATAAAGTAATGTAACTATTGAGTTAAATAACCTAAATGAATAGACCATTTACAGGAAAAATCTTTAAATTTAAAAAAAAAAATTTCAATTATTATGAAGGGATTATTTTAAGATGACTTATTGGCTAAACAAGTAGTCGTATATTAATTTAGCCAATGTTTAAAAATAATTACTGTAATGAGGAAAATCATGCTTGTATCAATTTGAAGTAATATTTCCATAAAATAGGTTGTATTAATTTTTCCTTGTAAAGCGAAAATGTTTATGGGAAATTTATGTTTCTGATATTTTTAAAATTTCGATAAACGTTTGGTTTTGAAAATAACGAGGTTGTTTAAATCCAATATGATGATTTGGTTACGAAGAAGATGAAATCGTATTGAATGATGAAGGTGATACTTGAGGGATCTTAATGAAAATATGATGGATGAACAATGAATAATAACTTTAGAATTTGGAAAAATATAAAATTTATTAAATGCTGAAATGGTAGACATTATTCAAAAACATAAGGAAAAGTTTTCAAGTTGGAAATTTAAGGACAATAAATAGAAATTTCTGCTAACGCCTCTGGTAGTTTCCCACTAGAAGGGAGATAATCACCAAGACGAGCACCGCTATGGTCATTCGGGTAGTTGATCTGGCCTCGGCCCTAGCTGTTTCCGTGCGATTCTCAAGCATTTCTCTTTCGAGGATGGAAATTAACTCCTTTTGGTGCCCTGATTCACTAGGCTATCCATTCTTTGTCCTTGCAAGTCGTGTATTACTTCGTGCTCCATCCTTTGCCTCTCAAACTCGGAGGTCCTCACATATCGGTGAATGTCGCTGATTGGGATTCCCATAGCACTAATGGGTGCCATGGTATGCCTTGCCCAAGGGTTAGGATGATACGGGTCGGGCATCAGATACGGGTCTCTTAATGGGGGTGATCCAGGTGTTCGAAGTCTTGGGCCGGTGTTCCTAGTCCAATCTGCACTTACATCAACTCTTGGTCTAGCAGCTGGAGGTGTTGGTGACCGATATACGGGTGTCCCGATGTCTTCTTCCCAATCAGATTCTACTCTGGGGCGGTATACAGGGGAGGAAGGAGTGTAGGAGTCCATATCTAGCAGAGAAACAATGAAAAGGTTGTAAGTGATAGTGAAATATCGAGTGTTAGATGTAGGGGATCTCATAGGTTTAGAGTTTGACTAGTCATAACACCGAGTCTCCACAATGGTATTTTAGAAACACACTTGACCTATAAGCATGCATCCCTGAGGAGCATTCCCAGGAAAGGGGGTGGGTCACTAAAACACACTTAAGTGCCCTGTCTTTCCTTAGCCAGAATCCCCCATGGGCCTACACACTCTTCCAGCCATCATGTATTAATAGTACTATTGTTGGGCTCATGGTCATGATGAGAATTATTATGGACTGGGCCTTGTGGCCCGAATGTAAGGTTTATGCATTCAGTGGACTTCTTCTTCCTGAAAGATAGATGGGCTTCTTAGTTTATTATTGGTGGGCCTTAGGCTCAATAGTTTAGATTTAGATCACAAGGGTGGTGGCATTATATGTGTGAATTTAAGGGTGTATGAAAACTTTGGTGTGTGTGTTTGTGTGTTTAAAACTTAGGATAACACTCTAATGAAACACATAGGTAGTATGTAGATAGTAATGAATGTAAGCACAAGGGTTATCAAGTAGTGTGATACATAAACTATCATGTATTGTAGCATGTATTGAAATTACTTAGGGTAACATGTAAAAATATCCAAACAAAAACTGATATTCCTAGTTTGGATTGTACTCAAATAGTGACATAATCACTTGAATACTATGACACATTAAGGTTAATTAAACTTATATAACTCTCAAGGAGACGTGCTTTAGCCTATAAGTAACACTCATCCCGGGAATTCCCAGGAAAGCATACGGGTCCTTCGGTTGATTGGGATTTATACGAAATGCTTTCCTAGACAGAAAACCTGGAATACAGGTGTCACCCTTCCAGATTGCATGTGTCCTCTAATGATTAACAAAGTTTAAAACCTTAACGAAGAAATAATTAAATTTTATAGATTTAACTCCTTGAAGATTCCACATGCTATGATGATAATGATAAAGAAGTAGACAAGAAGGTTATGAGGTTTAGGGTAAGGGTAGGGACGTTATTTTATCTAATTTACTGTTTAGATATAGTCTAGTAAGTTATGAATTCTAACAATTTAGGTACCATGATAAAATAAAATATGGTAAGCATGTAACACATAGCATGTAACACATAGCATGTAGCATATCATATATTCATAGAGTATGGTAAATAATGGGTGTCCTAAGGTTATAGTCTAGGTCAAGGTGTCTAATAACCTAAATCCCTATAACCAAGGCTCTGATACCAATCTGTCACACCCCAACCGACGGCGGAAACATCGGGGCGTGAAGCGTGCAGACTGTTCATTGCTCATGGTTTACTAAAGTTTAAATAATTAATAATCGTTTTCATTGCAATCAAACAAGTTCAACAAAACATAGATTCAATCCACCAAACAATAATGAAAATTACATCAAAATATAACTGGTTCAATTAAAACTAGGTCCAAATCCTATGTGTAGCATATCTTGATCACTTCAAACATTGGTACCTGAAACATGGTTAAAATGAGAGGGTCAACTACAAGAGTTGGTGAGAAAACATAGGTTTTGTTGTGTGATAGCAAAAACGTGTTGTGTGTATACAGTTCATACAAAACATGTCAATAAAGGCATTTATGGAGAGAAACCATCGTGTGACCTGTGTATTCAATCAAACCTTTGTAACTGAAATCAAATCGTGTTGTCAGCAACAGTCACCCTACCTGGGTGGGTTTGTCAGACTCAATAGTACTATCACTGTATACTGTCGGCTAATAGTTAATGATTGTGAATAGCGTATATAGTCTACACACCTAGCACTTAAGCATAAAGCACAGAATTGCATACATGTATGTAAGATGGAAACTGTATTCGTGTATAATTGAAAACATAGTAATTGAACGCATGTTCCACCCCAAAAAGTTTTGTAAATAGAGTAAAAGAGGGGCAATGTAACTCACTTGTTATGCAGAGTGTAGGTCACACAAGCAAGTATGTAATGGCGGTGTGTTGTGGATTCGCTAGATTCGACCTAATAAATAAACGTATAATCTTGTGTTATTGTTTGTGTTAGATTATATCGAAAGTGAATTTGGTTGATGGTACGATTAGGGTTCGTTTTATGGTATATTATTCATTTAAAAATAGGTTTAAATAAATAATTTTCGTTTAAGGCCAAGTGTGAGATATATAAGTATTTATATAAAAATAACTATAGGAATTGTTATTTAATATAGCTTATCGAGTTCAATAAGGAGAAAATAAAAATAAAGATTCTGTTTTTAAGGAGCACAACCGCGCTCGTGAAAGGCACGACCGCGCTCTTGTCCGGGCATGACCGTGGTGTCTGAGGCGCGCCCGTGGTCGAGTCAGAAGGCTTCAAAAGGGTCTGTCCGTAGAGCACGACCGTGCTCGTGTCCGGCACGACCGCGTCTAGGGTTGGTTTAGGTCAGGACTTTGTTTGCTCGGCAAACACGACCAGGCCATGACTCGGGCACGACTGTGCTAGGTCAGGCACGACCGCGCTCCATGATGAGCGCGACCGTGTCTGGTCTTGTCCAGAACACAATTCGCTTAATCCTTGTAATAAAATCGTTTGATATTACAGGGCTTTCGTTCAATGGATGTTTGCGAACCCAACCCTACTAATTAATTGCGTTTATAACACATCCATTGTGCAGTTTGATTAAATCGTTTTTATTTCAAAACCAAGTTTTAAAATCTGATTATTTGTGTAATGTAGCAACGAATTAGTTTAGGGCTTTTGATCAGGGTGAAGAGACGAACCAATTGGACTACTACTAACCTGTTTAGAATGGGGCAACGAGTGACGTCGGCTTCGAGGAAGAAATCGTGGTTCTCGAGGATCGGCAGAGGAATAGCGGTGATGATCAGACGATTTTTGGGTTGAGATAGGTTTATGGAAGTCGTACGAAGTTATTATAATAGTTTAATTCGTTTGATTCTATCATAATTACACGATTCGATTAAAAATGGAAAGTCCGGGTAAAATTGCAAGGATTCGTTCGATTGGATGTGTATTGGGCCGTGTCTATGTCTTAATTTACCGAATATCGACTTCTGTATACACCGCGGTTTCTAAAACGCGTCTCTATTCTATTTTTGGACAAGATTTGAGTCGGTTTGACTTTTCAGAAGTCAAACTGCGTCGGAGGCGCGACCGTGCCTCATAGTGAGCACGATCGTGGTTGAAACTATAAGCGCGACCGTGCTTATGCTAAGCGCGACCGTGCTTGTGTAGATTTTTTTGGAAATTTCAAGAATAGTCCTTGTATCTTTGTAGTCTTAGCGTCGCTTTGAGTTTTAGTCGAATTTGATCCTCGAGTTTAGTGAGATGACGAAGGTTTGTTTCAGCTATTATTGCAACATAATCAATCGTATATAAATACTTATAGCATAGTTATTGTACAAGAATTGAAATTGAATACTTGTGCATTGCATCAAAAACGGTTACATGGAAAAATCAGAAATGTTACAATTACTTTGCAGTAAAATGAACTGGTATGTCTTTATCACAAACTTGAGAAACACTTAGTAAATTGAATTCCAATTGAGACATAAAATTTACTTTTTCTAATGTTGTGAGTTCATTCGACACTGTTCCTTGACCAGTTATTTTTCCTCCCTTTTTATCACCAGCAAATGCAACAAAACATCCATCAAAAGTTCAAAAATTTTCCAGAATTTTTCTTTGTCCAGTCATGTGCCTTGAGCAACCGCTATCAACATGCCACACATTATTAATAGTCCTCCCGGTTAAACTCTGCACATTCAAGACAAAATTAATGATAAACAGGTACCCAGATCATCTTTGACCAGGGCTGACTTTTACCTTTTACAGTCTTAACATCTTTAACATCTTGTTCTTTCAATTTTATATTTTTCTTTATTCCAACTATATGTGAAGATTGTTCATTTTTAACTTTCCAAACATAACCAACATTTTTCGCATATTTCATAGTAATTGTTTTTTAGCAAAATAGATTGGTTGGTTAAATTTCTTCACATATTGTGAACCTTTAGGGACACGTTTATCCCCAAACTTTGATAGCACATAATCACGGCAAACATTAGAATATAAAGCTTGAAAATTTCTGGAAAGCATGTAATCACGACTGTATCTTTGTATCACTCCGGACTCTGACACACTATCGTTCTCAGACGCTCGCTTGAAATGTCGATTAACGTTGCTCTTAACTTTCGCTTTGTTCTTTGTGAACCTTGACTCACTAGAGTTGTGTTTACAATTTCTCGCAAAATGACCAACCTGACCACACACAAAGCAATTGTAGCTCTTAGGCTTTGACTTTGACTTTGAACACTTGCCTACTTCACTCTTTAGGCCACAACTTTTCTTTCTTAATTGTTCTTTGATTTGAATAGACTTATCTTTGACATCAATGAACTTGTCGTTGACATCAATGATTTTGCCTTTGACACACCACGACTTTCTTTGGACATTTGTTGGTACACTCACTTTAACTTTGACAACTTTATTGTTCTCTGTCTCACTTGTAAGAATATGATTCTCTGGTGCTATGACATTATTTTTCTTTGGTCTCTCACTTGACAAATCATACTCTTGAATCAGAGGATTTCCATACTCATCTAAGACCACATCACCAACTAGACTAAAAAGTTTATTAAGTGGGACATAATCTCTAGCTGTATGCACCACTTTATCAAAGAAAGTTGATGTTGATGACACTTCAGACACACAATCAAACTCAACACAACTAGAAATTGAAACATTAATATTTTTTGCATCAGCATTTAAACTAGAAATATCAGAATCAGAAGCATTAATATTTTTTGCATCAGCATTTAAACTAGAAATTGAAACAAATTTATCTAGATTACAGTCAACATCTAGGTACTGTTTACAGTCCCTAATAAACTCCCTAGTGCACTGTTTATTGAAAGCTAAAAAACTTTTCACTGCATCAAGTTCATTTTCATCATCCACACACCCTGAGTTTATATCTGCACTAATATACATATCATGAAAGTTAGAATTTTCGACATTAATCAACTCATTTGATTAATGCGGTTCAGGAAAAGGTACAAAATTCTCAAGATGTGGAACCTTGTTGTAACCCAACCCGTCTTTGATATAAACAGTTCTCTGTTTGCTCACACATTCATCAAAGACATTTTGTTGCATCTTCCACTTTGAAACAATTAACCTTTCTTTTATTAAATCAGTTTCAGATTTGATAAGTTTTTTCTAAAAGATCTTTGATTAAAACGTCTTTTTTATCCAAATATTCTTTAAATGTTACATTATCTTTCAATAATGCTTTAATTTTTCTTGTAAAATTTACTTCATTTTGTTTCAATTCTTTGTTTACTCTTTTTAGTTTATCATTTTCAGCAATCAGAAAAGTCTTTGCTGCATGATAGTTTTGCATTCGATCTACACACAATGAGGAACATATATCAAATTTATTTTCAGAATTTACCTCATTCTCAGATGAAGTTTCATCAGAAACATCAGCTTTGCCCTTTTCTTTAGAATCGATTTTGAGCACACAGTCACTTGCAATATCAGTTGGTTTCATTGAATCTTCAATTTCAGCCCTCAAGGCTTCATCCATTTCATCCTCAGCATCTTTGATCTCATCCTCCCATTCACAATTACTCAGATGTTTGGACATGAGTGCAGTTGGAGCCTTCTCTGATTTATTAGATTCATTAATCATTTCCACCAGCTTAACCACGCTTCCCTCAACCTTCTTTTTCTTGTCCTTGGTACACTCACGAGCGAAGTGACCAAGCTGTTGACAGTTGTAGCACCTGAGTTTAGCTTTGTCAAAACCAACCTTTTTACCAAACTGCAACTTATCCTTCCCAACCTTCTGCAAATACTTTTTAGCCCTTACAGCTATCATGGCCATCTACCATTCCAAGTCCATATATTCCAAGTCGTCAGGTTTTAATTTGAACATGATCTTCTACATCATGCACTACAGGTTGTAACTTTCCTGTCACCAGTGCATCATAGCTGCTCATAAAAGCTCTGAACAGAGCAATCTGATCTTCAGGGATTTGTCCAGACGGCTTGAATTTCTCACCAGATGAGTGTTCATAACAACCTTTGTTTTTCTCAGGTTTTGTTCCACTATTTCCTTCACTACTTCCACAAAATAATGCTGCATTTCTTGAACTTGAGTTATTTTGTTTATCTTTGTTGTTCAGTTCTCTCTTCTTTGCATCCAATTCATAAGACTCGAGTAAACAGATAATATCATCAAGTGTTTTACTCTTCAGATCTGGAGTTGTGTTCTTGATTAGCATAAAAGGTATTCTCCAGCAATCCGGCAGTGAGTCTAACAACTTCTTTCCTAGTTCATACTCTTCAAATTTTACTCCCATTTTTCTCAACCTGTTGATCATGGTTGTAAACCTAGTCACCTGCTCACTGAGAGTCTCATTCTTTTTATAACTAAACATGTTATATTGCTTCAGTAGAAGATCGGTTATGCTTTCCTGAAGAGCTGCATTAGCCTCAAATCTTAAGCACAAAGCGTTCCACAGACCCTGAGTAGTTTCATGTTGCTCAAAATTCAAATACAACTCAGTCGAAAGTGCTAGAATAATAGAACCCAATGCTCTGTTATCCCTTTCGATTAACTTCTTATCTTCCTCTGAATAAAGATCAGGATCAGCAATCGGGACTAACCCATCAGCATTTGTAGTCTTAGGAATGTGAGGACCGTTTACAATTGATTCCCAAAGTGTGTGCTAAGTAAACTTGAAATAAGCCTTCATCATTATCTTCCAATTTGAAAATTATGATATTGATTTCAGCATTGGTTGTGATTTCCCAATAACCCTCTCAGTATCGTATACCTTTCCAGCCATTCTTTACTAGTAATTTGAAACTTGGTCGAAATCAGAAAAATTTCTAACTTATAACTTATTGGTCGAAAACTTAGTACAATACTTTTCGATCGAAAAGTCAGAATATTTCGAACTGATGAAATTTCAGACAATACGTTTCGAACGAAATCCTTTTCGATTTCTTCAAACAGAGTTTTCGACTATTTCAAACAAACTTTTCGGACAATTCAACAGAAGAACACTTGAATTGATCAAAAACTTTCTGTGATGATCCAAGTAAAGAATCAAGTCTTAGATATAAAACTTCTATCAGCACTGGTATCAAAAAGAACAGAAGCAAAGTAATTGTTTAAGAGGAACTTACCGGTAAACTTCATCTCCATCTCCATCAAAACTAGCTTCAAATCAGCAACAATGGCACCCATTCAATTTGATCAGATTTGACTTAAAATCTTCTTGAATACCACTTGTGATTCCCTCAGCTCTGCTGATATTCAAGGATACAGTCTTCAATCATTCTCTGAATTGGCGGAATCAATTCAGAGATCAAATCCACACCAAAATGAACAAATCAAAGATGAGCAATCTCAATACTATCAATCACACCAAATGCATAGTTCATGATGATTATCTTTGTTAATCAAGTAATGTAATCAAGTATTAACAATAGAAACACACAAAGATCCTTTTGATTAAATTGTAAAATTCACAGTAACGAGAAAGTTGCTTGAAATACAAAAGACACAACTATTTATACTAGAGAGTTTTCGATTGAAATCTTCTTGATCGAAAAATGTTTTTGACCGAAAACATTTTTCGACCGAAAACTCTGATACTTCTAAAACCTAATTAATTTCTATGGACTATTAGGTTCTAACAGTATTCCCTTCTCGTTAACCACATGTCCTAAGAATTGAACTTCCCGGATCCAGAATTCACACTTGGAAAACTTCGCATATAGCTGCTCCTGCTTAAGTAATTCCAGAATTAAGCGTAGATGTTCTTCATGTTCCTCCTTGTTCTTGGAATAAATGAGAATGTCGTTGATGAAAACGATGATAAATTGATCAAGGTATGGCTTACACATACGGTTCATGAGGTCCATGAACACCGCAGGTGCGTTGGTTAATCCGAAAGGCATGACCATCAACTCATAGTGGTCGTACCTTGTACTGAAAGCAGTCTTGGAGATATCTTCATCTCGGACTCTCAATTGATGGTAACCGGGCCTAAGATCTATCTTGGAATAGAAGCTTGATCCTTTGAGGTGGTCAAGGAGATAATCTATGCGAGGTAGAGGATAACGATTCTTGATCATCACTTTGTTCAGCTCACGATAGTCGATACACCTGCGGAAAGTCCTGTCCTTCTTCTTAACAAACAAGACTGGAGCTCTCCATGGCGATGAGCTAGTTCGGATGAAACCTTTATCCAATAACTCTTGTAGTTAAGTGGATAGTTCTTGCAATTCACTGGGTGCTAATCTGTAAGGTGCCCGAGCGATAGGCGCCGCTCCGTGTTCTAGATCAATTTGGAATTCAACTTGACAGTGTGGTAGCAGAGCAGGCAAATCCTCAAAAAATACTTCTGGATAGTGGCAAACGATCGGAATATCATCAATCTTTTTCTCCTCAGATGGCTGCTCGGCGACGAGAGCAAGAATAGCAGTATGCCCTTTTCGAAGACATTTTTGTGCTTTCATGAAGGATATGATGCCCATAACTGCACCAACCTTTTCGCCCTGAACAGAAATAGTTTCTCCACTCGGGAGAGGAATGCGAACGATTTTCTCACTATAGATGATTTTGGCTTGGTTTTTAGATAACTAATCTATGCCGACAATTACATTGAAACTACCAAGTGTGACCGGCATAAGGTCAATATCGAGTTTATGACCAGCCAACTCAAGCTTACAACCCTTAAGAATGTGGGTTTCTTTAATTATTTGGTCATCGGCTATTTCTATTATATACATCGCTTCTAGCAGATTTGGAGTTCCTTTTATGATATCACTAAGTTTCATAGATATAAAACTTCTATCAGCACCGGTGTCAAAAAGGACAGAAGCAAAGTAATTGTGTAAGAGGAACTTACCGGTGACCACATTATGATCATATCGAGCCTCTCCGGATCCTAGTACGAAGGATCGTCTCTTCGCACCATTCCCATCATTATTTCCATTGTTGCCACCATTGTTGTTCTTGCCTTGATTATTGTCGTTGCCGTTACCATTTCCGTTACCGTTTCCACCCTTTTTCATCTGAGGACAATCCTTTTGATTATGACCTTCCTTGCCATACTGAAAACATCCTCTACAGTCCTTGGCAGCATGGCCCACCTTGCTACACCGCTGGAAATGATTCCTCTCACAAGCACCAAGATGGTGAAAATTACACTTGTTGCACTTAGGGTATCTCCCCATATAGCCACTCTTGCTTTGACATGAGGAGGTCGACTGGTTGAAAGTCTTAGGAGACTTAAACCTACGCTATTGTTGATGGGGTTGGTTAGATTAAATCCTCGTTTTCTAATGTCATTGGAACAACTGGATATGATGGGGTATAAATCTAATTAGACTAAGGATTAGTCACAAGATAAAGTAATAGGGTCAGATGGAATAACACATGCTAGCTTAGAGAGAATTTCATAAATTTCGCTTACATGGTTGTAGTCGATGGATTTGCCATGAGGTTCTAATAGTGTTTCAATCAAGATAGGTTCTTTGATCAAGTTTGGAAGAGGGTCTTACAGTCATTAAGACTCTAACATGAGTGAAGATAACATGATGGATTCCATTAATGATAACTCAGTGTGTCCGTAAACCTCTTCAACCTGATAGTCACGTCTATCAACAGTTGAACAGGTTTAACGATATCAACTAGTTGTTGAGCGTGTTACGAGAATTTTTACTTACAGTGGAAACTTAAGTCTGTAAATCACTGATTAGGACCATTTATCTACACATTAGGATTCACCAGGACTTACATGCACCTTAAATTACTATTACGTGTGCACCCATAATGATAATTTACTTTGCATGCTCACCCTAGTTCTCCCTGTCCAGTGTCATAACATCCTTTAGCATGTATTGCTGAGTACAGAGTGTTGTCAGATATAATAAGTCATTGAGAAGCTTAGTCATCAACCATAAGTTTATCACCCAGGATTCATATCAGGATGAGTAGTCAGGAATCGTTTGATCCAAGTATTCACTCAATTTGAAACACAATACGAGAGTCCAATCTAACGGATTGTAGATGAATCATGCACGCGAAATGCCACTTCGAGAAGTGAAACTAATTCATGGACACGAGTTACTGGAAGGAGTAAAGTGGTTGTCCTTCTAACTGAGTTAGGACAGGGTTTGAGTATGCAATGAGCAATGCGTTCTCAACTTTGTGGTCAATCTATCTTCAACAGAATATCGACCAAAGAACCGAGCCATCGCCCGGGAAAGTGATGACATCTACGTGTCAATGGATTCTATAATAATGCGTGCAACGGTCTGCCTTCACTCAGCATATTTTTGCTAGTGGGTACAGTAGGGACTCGCCTCCGACGATCCCAACTCCCAAAGAGATATGTGCTAGCTGAGTGTCGTCCATAGCATGGATATGAGAAAGCCCACCAAACCTGACAGGCGATGGTGGTGTAAGTGACTCCTCTGTAGGCTCCGTTTCACTGCCCTCGGACGGGAGTGGATGTTGTTCTGGTGATTCCCCGAGGGTCCCCACTGGTAATGATGATGCAATGCAAATGATGTGTCCCTTGTCACAAAGGGTGATATAAATGATGTCAACATGACTGCAATGCAATGTATGTCTGGATGCTATGTGTATCATGTATGAGTGTCTGTGCCATGTAACTAATGCATGTGTGCGGTTATAGTCTAGTATGCGATCCTAGTTCTCTATAACCAATGGCTCTGATACCAATCTGTCACACCTCCAATTTCAACTAACGGAGTTTTATCGTTTGGAAGTGACAAACCAGGATCTCAGTCATTAGTTACATTGAACGACACTATATGGGAATAAAATGAAAATATATCATAAATGATCAAAGTAAGTGCGGAAGCGTAAAACGAAAGTAAATGCGCAAAACAAATGCGCCCAAGAAAAGTCCCAAGGTGTTCAATCCAAACAAAGTCCAAAACAAAGTCCAAAAAAAAGTAAAAAGCAATTCAACAATAATTATTTATAAATTAATCATAAGACTCCATGCATGCCCTATGCGTGCACCTGTGCCTTATCTTAAGCGACCTAAGAAAACATGTAAGATAATGTCAACACGAGGTTTGTGAGTTCACAGGTTTCAGTTTGCAACAAAGTTCAATAGGTTAACTTACATTCATTATATAAATCAATAGGTAGCTAACCCATAAGCATGTTAACTAATGCGCTCGCAACCGACATCTGACTGTTTATGTTTTTTCCTCCCACCAGGCTTATCAACCATGGTGCATATTTAGGTCAAGAATGCACCCGTTCGATATCCAGTCGGGTTAGCACGACTAACGCGGGTGAGGTTTGTCAAACCCAGTCGTACTACTCGACTTACCTCGCTATGTTCATATTATCGGCCCGATGTGAGGACTTAGTGATAGATGTGTACGCATAGTTAAACAAGTGATAACATATATGAAATACATAACCAAAAATGTTTACATCATGTTTTCTCCCCCAGTTTTAAAACAGTAAAAGGGGCCGTGAAAACTCACCTGAGTTGCGTAGCAGGTAGATTTTGTTGATGCACTTTCCTGTGACAACATTCTGGATAGAGTCTTAGTTTGTATTTCTAATGTCTGTAATTTGTCTTTGTATGTAAGAGTCGTTATGTAATAGTTTATAGAGTTGTATTTACTTTTACATAATGTTTGTTGTTTTTCTGCTAAATGTTTTGCGCATTTACATGTGCGCAGGAGAAAGCTCCTGCGTACTTAGCAAGTACGCAAGAACACCTCTGCGTACTTGTTAAGTACGCAAGAGCAATTGGTCCTGCGCACTTGCTAAGTGCGCAGGCATCAGGTCTGTATAAATAGGATATGTTCACAGAAGCTAAGTACGCAGAAACCATTTTGTTCAGACGAATTCAGTTCTGCTAATGGTTGACTAAATTAAAATATATTAAAGTTAAATTTCCATTACAAATAATCCACGTACCAAACTAAATTCAAACAAAAACATAAAACAACTCATAAAATTCTTGATTTAAATTACTAAGTCCAAATCCTATGTTGAACACGTCTTGAATCTATCTCACATATTGGGGCCTGAAACATGAATAAAATAAAGTCAACTAAAAAGTTGGTGAGTATAACACAGTTGTATGTAGATAGCATATAGTTGAAAACAAATCCTTTACAAAACATGATAAAATAAGGCATTTATGGGGAGCAGCTATTGTGTAACCATGTACAACCAAACCTTGTAACTAGCATGCAAAAATTGTGTTGTCGGTTTCAATCACCGCGCACCATGGGTGGGTTTGTCAGACTCAATAGATCTATCATTGAAAACCGTCGGCTTGTATAGTTAATGATTGTACATAAGAGCATACAAAGGTTAGCACACCTAGCACTCGGGCACAAAGCTCAAATTTTGCACTCATGTATGTAATAAGGATTTTTACACTTGTGTTGTTTGTGTAAATGTAAATGTGTAATGTGTAATGTGTATAGAGTTCATGTTCCACCCCAAAAGTGTAAAAGAGTAAAAAGAGGTTGTGAATAATCACTTGGTATGGAGATGTAGCTGACAAAGAGTATAGACAAAATAAGAGTTCTTGATACGCACGGGTTAACCTAGATAGTAATGTATATTAAATCAAATCGGTGTACAAAGTTTAAGTCTAACATTGAAGGTTGAGTTTGTGTATAAAAAGTATTAGATGAAATATATAAAGTTGTAGTAACCATTTTTGGAACATTTGATTAAAGTTTGGAATTGAAATAATAAAATAGAATTTTTATAAAATTGTTGATTATGAAAATAATGCATGTGTTAAATGTAAATTAATAATTAAATAAATGATTATAGTTTATGAAATAATGTAAATATTGATTTTAATTAAGTATAAATAAATAAATGATTTTTGTTTAAATATTAAATAAATAATTATTATCTTATTTATTTATAAACTTGTAACTTAATCATTTAAAACATCATTTAAGTGTAAGATAAATATAAATTTAATTTTTATAAATTTTTAAATAAACTTTTAAATAAATAATATTTATCTCTTCAAATACAGGAAACATATTTTTATAAAATTTGAAACATTTATTGATTGAGAAATATAAAATTATAATCCTGTTAAAATTTCTGAGTCACACACGACCGTGCCTTGGAAGGGCACGATCGTGCTCAAGCCAGGGGCGCGACCGCGCTAGTCGGGGCACGACCGGGTTGATAAACAGAGGCACAAACTAGACCATTCAAACAGGCACGACCGTGCCTTGGCCCGGCACGGTCGTGTCTATGATCTTTAGACACCACAGAGACTAGCCCAGAGGACATGACAAGGTCTGGACAGGAGGACACGACCGCGCTCAATGAGGCACGGCCGCGCTAGATGATTAGCGTGACCGTGTCTCTTCCAATTCAGACACGAATTGGAAAATGCTTGTATTTTAAACGCTGGAATTGTTAGGGCTTTTGATTAATGGGTTATTACGAGTCTTTTTATATAATTCAATTGTATGGAAATCGTGCTTAAGTATGGATTCGATTAAATTATTTTTATTAAAACATGGTTTCTGGTTTAGACAGATTTACGAATTGAAAACCCAATTTAATAAAGGGCTTTTGATTCAGATACTGGAATGAATAAATTAGAGGATTCAATTAACCTGAATAGAAGCGAATCGATAGAGAACGATAGAGAGGGAGTTCCGGTGACGGCGGGATTGAGCCCTGGCGTCTTCTGATGTGATCCCGACTGTTACAACGGTTCCGTAGCTTCAGGAGAGATCGGATGGCGTGACGATGATGCTGGATTTGAGAGAACTTGGATCGAATTGCTTGAGAGAGTTTCCTTGGAAATATTTGAGAGAGAATCCTTTGAGTTGAACGAATTTTGGTTATTTGGTCGAAAAAGAAATGATTGGTAGTATTATTTTGAAAGTATAACTTAAAACGGTTATGGATTCGAACAATCGGACGATTAAAATTGCAGTTACGTTTCAGCTGTTTCACAGGCGCGACCGTGCCTAAATATGGCAAGACCGTGCCTAGGCACCGGGCGCGATCGTTCCAAAGCAGGTCGCGCGACCGTGCCAAAGCACTTGGCGCGACCGTGCTAGGACGAAGCACGACCGTGCTAGACTAGGGTTTCTTGACATTTTTCAACTTTAGTCCTTGGCTTTTCAGGTTCGATGAGTTTGAATAAAATGGTTTCTTGTGTAGTGTTTAAATGTATATAATTGAGTAAAACTTGTAAATTTGTATTGAATCATTGCATTTAGTTTACTGTAAGCAAAATACCAAGGCAGTGCACGAGTATTGAATTTGAAATTGTATTACATTGAATTGAAATATGAATACTAAATTCAGAGATGTTACAGTCTCCCCATGTTGAGAGAATTTCGTCCCAAAATTTAGCTAGAGGATACAACAGTATTAGTAAAAAGATGAGGGTACTTGAGCTTCATTTGGTCTTCTCGTTCCCAAGTGAACTCAGGACCACGCTTAAATTCCCAACGAACTTTGACAATTGGAATGCGACTTCGTTTTAGCTGTTTGACTTCACGATCCATAATTTCCACCGGCTTCTCAACGAAGTGCATCGTTTCATCAATGCGCACGTCGTCAAGCGGTATATGGAGATTTTCATCAGCGAGACACTTCTTCAGATTAGATACATGAAATGTAGGATGCACATTGCCAAGAGATGGAGGTAACTCGAGCTTGTAAGCCACTTTCCCAATCCTTTCAAGGATCTTGAATGGACCAACATTGCGAGGTGCTAACTTGCCTTTCTTTCCAAAACGGAACACGCCCTTCCATGGAGACACCTTAAGAAGAACAAGATCACCGACTTGGAATTCCAAGGGTTTTCGACGTTTGTCGGCATAACTCTTTTGCCGACTCCTCGCTACTCGAATATTGTCACGGATTTGAATAATCTTGTCGGATGTTTCTTGAATTAACTCGGGATCGGTGATTTGTGCTTCACCAATCTCGTTCCAACAGATAGGAGAACGACACTTGCGACCATAGAGAGCTTCGAATGGAGCCATGTTGATACTTGTGTGGTAGCTATTGTTGTACGAAAACTCAATAAGGGATAAATGTGAATCCCAATTGCCACCAAAATCGATTACACAAGCTCTAAGCATGTCTTCAAGAGTTTGGATTGTTCGCTCGGTTTGACCATCAGTTTGGGGATGGTAAGCCGTGCTCAAATCTAATCGAGTACCAAGAGCCTTTTGGAGAGATTGCCAAAATCAAGAAGTGAACCGAGCGTCTCTATCGGATATTATGTTCAAGGGAACACCATGACGGCTCACAATTTCATCAATGTAAATTCGGGCTAATTTCTCCACTTTGAAGTCTTCACGAATAGGCAAGAAGTGAGCAGATTTGGTGAGTCGATCAATGATCACCCAAACACTATCATAACCACTCGAGGTGCGAGGGAGTTTGGTAATAAAATCCATAGCTAGATTCTCCCATTTCCACACGGGAATTTCTGGTTGTTCGAGTAAACCAGATGGACGTTGATGTTCGGCTTTAACTTTGGAACAGGTTAAGCATTTGGCCACATAAAGAGCAGTGTCTTTCTTCATACCGGGCCACCAATAAAGTTGGCTAAGATCTTGGTACATTTTATCCGCACCAGGGTGAATAGAATAACGAGTCTTGTGAGCCTCGTTCATGAGAAATGTGCGGAGATCATCGCGATCGGGAACCCAAATACGGTTCAAGTAATATAGTAGGCCATTGGGTTTTGATTCAAGAAGAAGTTCAACACCACACGACATTTCTTCATACATGTTACCCTCGGTTACCGAGACGTGTTGAGCTTCTAAGATACGGGTTTGAATATCGGTTTGAATACGGGCACAATGAAGCATAACGTGGTCCTTTCGACTCAAAGCATCGGCTACAACATTCGCTTTGTCGGGATGGTAACGAATCTCGTAGTCGTAGTCGTTAAGGAGTTCGACCCAACGTCGTTGCCTCATATTAAGTTCTTTTTGGTTGAAAATATGTTGAAGACTTTTGTGGTCGGTGAACACCACACATTTCATGCCATATAGGTAATGTCTCCAAATCTTTAACGCGAATACGACCGCACCCAACTCGAGATCGTGCGTCGTATAATTCTTCTCATGAACTTTGAGTTGCCTTGATGCATAAGCGATTACTTTGCCTCGTTGCATGAGAACACAACCAAGACCTTGGTTAGAAGCATCACAATAGACAACTAAATCATCGATTCCATCGGGGAGAGTCAATATAGGAGCATTGCACAACTTTTGTTTGAGGGTTTGGAAAGCTTCTTCTTGTTTCGGTCCCCATTCATAAGTCTTACCCTTGTGGGCCAAAGCGGTAAGAGGGACAGCAATCTTTGAGAAGTTTTAGATGAAACGACGATAATAACCTGCAAGACCAAGGAATGAACGAACTTCGGTAGGAGTCTTCGGGGCATTCCAATTCTTAATCGTTTCAATCTTAGCAGGATCAACCTGAATTCCTTTGTCATTGACAATATGACCAAGAAATTGAACTTCCTTTAGCCAAAATTCACATTTGGAGAATTTGGCATAAAGTTGTTCCTTCTTTAAGAGATCCAAAACCAATCTAAGATGTTCTTCATGGTCGGCTTTAGTCTTGGAATAGATTAAGATATCGTCAATGAAGACAATCACGATTTTATCAAGGTACGGTTTGCACACACGATTCATAAGATCCATGAAAACTGCGGGTGCATTGGTTAACCCGAAAGGCATAACCATGAACTCGTAATGATCATACCTTGTTCAAAAAGCAGTCTTAGGAATGTCATCTTCTTGAACACGAAGCTGATGATAACCGGATCGAAGATCGATCTTCGAGAAGCAAGTAGAACCTTGAAGTTGATCAAATAGATCATCGATTCTAGGCAAAGGATAACGGTTCTTGATAGTAAGTTTGTTGAGTTTGCGGTAGTCAATACACATGCGAAATGATCCATCCTTCTTCTTAACAAATAAGACGGGTGCACCCCACGGTGAATGACTCGGACGGATGAATCCCTTGTCGGAGAGTTCTTGAAGTTGACTTGCAAGTTCTTGCATTTCAGAAGGTGCAAGACGATAGGGAGCTCTAGCAACGGGGTTAGCTAAGATCAATACGGAACTCTACTTGACGAACGGGAGGAAGACCGGATAAATCCTTAGGAAAAACTTCGTGGAAATCCCGAATGATCGGAATGTCTTGGATACTCTTCTCCTTGACATCCTTTTGAACAATATGAGCTAAGAAAGCAATGTACTTCTTTCGTAAGTACTTTTGAGCGGTAGTACACGACATCAACTAAAGTCCCTTGCAAGGCTTTTCACCAAAAACTCTTAAGGTTTCTCCCGATGGTAGCGGAATTTGGATACACTTTTCAAAGCAAATGACTTCGGCATGATGATTTGATTGCCAATCCATACCTATGATAATATCAAAGCTTCCTAGTGGCATTGGAACAAGGTTGATTGGAAATGTGTGATCATTAAGTTCTAAAGAGCAATCATAGATAATGGACTCAATTGTAATGGAGTCACCATTTTCTACTTCAACGGTAAATGTTTTCTCTAATTGGGACCGAGTCTTTACAAGTAAAGGTTCAAAATTAAGTGACACAAAACTTTTATCGGCTCCGGTATCGAATAAAATGGAGGCATATTGACTATTAACAAGAAACGTACCATTGACCACGTCATTGTTGGCTTGAGCTTCGTTGGCGTTTATGTTGAACGCACGCCCACGAGCTCCACCTTGTCTAGCGTTTGCAAGTTTTGGACATTGATCACGAAAATGGTTTGGGTCACCACACTCATAGCAACCACGCCCATTAGCAAAGGCGGGAGCACCTTGATTAGCCACTTGAGGTACAGTGTGGTTTGGAGGGTTGACTTGGCCCGTAAGGACTTTGGTCCTACAAACACTGACCGTATGACCATATCTCCCACAATAAGTACAAAGGCGACATAGGATGTTTTGTGGATGATGAAAATTGCAGGTGGCACAAAGAGGGTAGATCCCAACATATGGCTTTTTAGCCGGCATTTGAACCATAGGTGCAGCTTGGTTGACGGGAACAGCAGTAGTAACCACAGCAAAATTTCTAACCTTCCTCTTTCTATTATTGCGAGAGGGCTCGGTTGTGGCTTCTTTGTTGTGAGTAGGAGGGGGTATGGTTTCAGAAACTTTCTTAGAACCCTTTTTGGTAAGAGTTCCAGCTTTCACATGATTATCAGTTAAGGTAGCGGCTAGACGAATAGCATCCTCCAGAGTAGCAGGATTTCTACCTAAGACAGTATCTTGGATTTGTCTTGGTAGCCCACCAATATACTTCTCGATACATCGGGACAAAGGAGTGACCATGTGGGGCACTAGAAGACTCAACTCATGGAACCGAGTTGTATATGCTAAGCTTTCCCCGCTATCTTGGGCAAGATCCCAAAATTCAGCTTCTAGCTTTTTCACTTCGTTTCGAGGACAGAACTCCTCGGTCATAAGCCTTTTGACCTCATCCCAAGGTAAGGCCATAGCTACATCAACACCCCTATTTCTTTTCTCCCCATTCCACTATGTAAGTGCCCGTTTTTGTAGGACACTTGTAGCTTGACGAACACGGAGGTTGTCGGGACAGTCACTATTGAGAAAGGTATTCTCAATGCTTTCAAACCATTGAAGGAGTCCAGTAGCTCCTTCGGTTCCATAAAACTTTAGGGGATTGCACGAGTTGAAGTGCTTGAAGGTACATTGAGGTGGATTGTTACCACCATTTCCACAATTTCCACCATTTCCACCATTATTACCACTATTGCTTCCATTTCCACCATTGTTGCCATTGGTGACACCATTGGATTGGGTGAGTTGTGTCACCAATTGGGTGAGTAGCAGCAATGTCGGTGTTGGCGTTGGTTGCGGGAGCACGACGAGGGGGCATTCTACAGATTGTCACAAGACAAGAAAAATTGTGAGAACTCATGAGATTTGATAGGATTTAATAGAATGAGATAACAAAATAAAATAGATATTCTTAGTTTGGATTGTACTCAAAAGTGACAAAATCACTTGAATACCATGGCACATTAAGGTTAATTAAACTTATAAAATCTTCAAGGAGACATGGTTTAGCCTATAAGTAAACACTCATCTCGGGAATTCCCAGGAAAGCATACGGGTCCCTCGGTTGATTGGGATTTATGCGAAATGCTTTCCTAGATAGAAAACCCAAAATACAGGTGTCACCCTTCCAGATTGCACGTGTCCTCAAATAATTTCACAAGTTTAAAAACCTTAACGAAGAAATAAAAACATATTTTTAAAGATTTTTACTTCAAGAGTTCTTCCAAATGCTAAGAAAGGATAAAGATAGAAAAGAAAATATAAATATTATGAGGTTTTAGAATATAGGAAAGGATATTATTTATTTAATTATTAATAATATCCTAATAAGTCATGGATTTAAAACACATAAGTCTTCATAATGCAATAATAAGTAATCATACTAAACATGTAACGTATAACATATAGCACATAGCATGTAACACATAGCACAAAAATCATGAAGCATAGTATAAGTGGGTGTCCTAAAGTTATAGTCTAGGTCAAGGTGTCTAATAACCTAATTCTCTATAACCAAGGCTCTGATACCAATCTGTCACACCCTGACCGACGGCGGAATCATCGGGGCGGGACATGTAAGACTGTTCATAGCACATGGTTGACTAAATTGAAATATATTAAAGTTAAATTTCCATTACAAATAGTCCAAGTACCAAACCAAATTCAAACAAAAACATAAAACAACTCATAAAATTCTTGATTTAAATTGCTAAGTCCAAATCCTATGTTGAACACGTCTTGAATCAATCTCACATATTGGGGCCTGAAACATGAATAAAATAAAGTCAACTAAAAAGTTGGTGAGTATAACACAGTTGTATGTAGATAGCATATAGTTGAAAACAAATCCTTTACAAAACATGATAAAATAAGGCATTTATGGGGAGCAGCTATTGTGTAACCATGTACAACCAAACCTTGTAACTAGCATGCAAAAATTGTGTTGTCGGTTTCAATCACCGCGCACCATGGGTGGGTTTGTCAGACTCAATAGATCTATCATTGAAAACCGTCGGCTTGTATAGTTAATGATTGTACATAAGAGCATACAAAGGTTAGCACACCTAGCACTCGGGCACAAAGCTCAAATTTTGCACACATGTATGTAATTAGGATTTTTGCACTTGTGTTGTTTGTGAAAATGTAAATGTGTAATGTGTAATGTGTATAGAGTTCATGTTCCACCCCAAAAGTGTAAAAGAGTAAAAAGGGGTTGTGAATACTCACTTGGTATGGAGATGTAGCTAACAAAGAGTATAGACAAAATAAGGGTTCTTGAAACGCACGGGTTAACCTAGATAGTAATGTATATTAAATCAAATCGGTGTACAAAGTTTAAGTCTAACATTGAAGGTTGAGTTTGTGTATAAAAAGTATTAGATGAAATATATAAAGTTGTAGTAACCATTTTTGGAACATTTGATTAAAGTTTGGAATTAAAATAATAAAATAGAATTTTTATAAAATTGTTGATTATGAAAATAATGCATGTGTTAAATGTAAATTAATAATTAAATAAATGATTATAGTTTATGAAATAATCTAAATATTGATTGTAATTAAGTATAAATAAATAAATTATTTTTGTTTAAATATTAAATAAATAATTATTATCTTATTTATTTATAAACTTGTAACTTAATCATTTAAAACATCATTTAAGTGTAAGAAAAATATAAATTTAATTTTTATAAATTTTTAAATAAACTTTTAAATAAATAATATTTATCTCTTCAAATACAGGAAACATATTTTTATAAAATTTGAAACATTTATTGATTGAGAAATATAAAATTATAATCCTGTTAAAATGTCTGAGTCAAACACGACCGTGCCTTGGAAGGGCACGATCGTGCTCAAGCCAAGGGCGCGACCGCGCTAGTCGGGGCACGACCGGGTTGATCAACAGAGGCACAAACTAGACCATTCAAATAGGCACGACCGTGCCTTGGCCCGGCACGGTCGTGTCTATGATATTTAGACACAACAGAGACTAGCCCAGAGGACATGACAAGGTCTGGACAGGAGGACACGACCGCGCTGCTAGTCAGCACGACCGCGCTCTATGAGGCACGGCCGTGCTAGATGATTAGCGCGACCGTGTCTCTTCCAATTCAGACACGAATTGACAAATGCTTGTATTTTAAACGCTGGAATTGTTAGGGCTTTTGATTAATGGGTTGTTACGAGTCTTTTTATATAATTTAATTGTATGGAAATCGTGCTTAAGCTTGGATTCGATTAAATTATTTTTATTAAAACATGGTTTCTGGTTTAGACAGATTTACGAATTGAAAACCCAATTTAATAAAGGGCTTTTGATTCAGATACTGGAATGAATAAATTAGAGGATTCAATTAACCTGAATAGAAGCGAATCGATAGAGAACGATAGAGAGGGAGTTCCGGTGACGGCGGGATTGAGCCCCGGCGTCTTCTGATGTGATCCCGACTGTTACAACGGTTCCGTAGCTTCAAGAGAGATCGGATGGCGTGACGATGATGCTGGATTTGAGAGAACTTGGATCGAATTGCTTGAGAGAGTTTCCTTGGAAATATTTGAGAGAGAATCCTTTGAGTTGAACGAATTTTGGTTATTTGGTCGAAAAAGAAATGATTGGTAGTATTATTTTGAAAGTATAACGTAAAACGGTTATGGATTCGAACAATCGGATGATTAAAATTGCAGTTACGTTTCAGCTGTTTCACAGGCGCGACCGTGTCTAAATATGGCACAACCGTGCCTAGGCACCGGGCGCGATCGTTCCAAAGCAGGTCGCGCGACCGTGCCAAAGCACTTGGCGCGACCGTGCTAGGACGAAGCACGACCGTGCTAGACTAGGGTTTCTTGACATTTTTCAACTTTAGTCCTTGGCTTTTCAGGTTCGATGAGTTTGAATAAAATCGTTTCTTATGTAGTGTTTAAATGTATATAATCGAGTAAAACTTGTAAATTTGTATTGAATCATTGCATTTAGTTTACTGTAAGCAAAATACCAAGGTAGTGCACGAGTATTGAATTTGAAATTGTATTACATTGAATTGAAATATGAATACTAAATTCAGAGATGTTACAGTATTCTCTCTGTAACCGTCGAGTGTTTATAATAGAAATAACGTTTATTGTGACTCTCGTGTTTGGTTTACTTTGTTTTGTAAGACTCTCCACCTAGTCACGGGTATTCCGCAACCCAGTCCGACTAGTAGACCACTTGCATGTGATGATCCGACACACACGAAGGGACCTACAAGTGGTATCAGAGCATTGCTCTTGAATTCGAGTGTTGTAAGTGAGTTTGGAGACGTTTTACTGAGTTTTACAAGCAAAAAGAGGTATTTTTGTTGATTTTTGTGATAAAAAAGGGGTAGCTCTTGAGCACTTTTTTAGGAGCAAAAATATCTCAAAAACCGATTTTTGTTGTGTATTTTTGTGTTTTGAGCATCAAAGGTTGGTTCGAAACTTGTTTCTGATCCTTTGGCTCGATTGCATTGATCATCAGCCTACTTTTCACTATCTCCGGCGATTTTCAGGTGACCGGAAAAGGTTGGTGAGAGTTGCTGAAAAGGTGTCCTGCGTACTTACCATTTTTGGTAAAAAGTATAGTTTTCTGCGTACTTACTAACTACGCAAGAGTTACCTCCTGCGTACTTACAAGTGCGCAAGACTGAACTTGTGTGAACTTAAGTTATGTCCCGCGTACTTAATATTTCCTCCTGTGTACTAACAAGTACGCAAGAGCAAATCTTAACTACGCAAGCCAATTTCTCAAGTGCGCAAGGCCAAAACCAAGTGCGCAACAGTGTCTGACTTTTCTGATTTTTTGACCAAGTAATTCACTATGTCGAACCTTCAGAATCTTGGAAACATGTTAAATTATGATAATGAGATCGGTACACCTCAGAAACCGCCGAAACTATTAAATGTAAATGATTATTCGAATTGGAAGGCGCGTTTTGAGCACTACATTTCATACACCGACTCATCATTATGGATACCAATCCTTGAGGGATATAAGCATCCCACACACATCTATCTTGATGAAGAGGTGCCAAAGCCCATCTCTAAGCTTGATGAAGAACAAAAGAAAGTTTATGATCGGGAAAAGAAGGCTCTTGGCTCAATCACTATGTCATTAACTCGGGAATTGTTTCACAGTTTCCGAGGCTATGACACCTCCAAGGATCTTTGGAAAGCACTTCAGAAAAGATTTTAGGGGAACAGTGACATTAAGAAGAGTAAGCGGGATCTCCTCCGGAAGCAGTATGAATGCTTCAATTTCATGGAAAATGAATCGTTAGATGATCTCATCTCTAGATTCTATCATTTACAAACGGAGTTGAAAGCTTTTGAACTGAAATATCCCGATGAAGAACTGGTGGAAAAATTTCTTGATGCTTTGCCACCAAAGTTTGAGATGTATACAACCCTGATGAGGGAAAATCCTACATTCTATGAGTTAACAGTAGATGAGGCTATTGGTAAGATTCAAGCTCATAACATGAATCTTATGAAGAAGGAGAGCTCGGGAAGACCTCAGATACAGGACCCTTCCATGTATCATGGGACGACTTCCACTTAAAAATCATCGGGCTCTGGAATTGCCCTATTTACTGGACACTCTAATGAAGAAGACCACTCAAATGGGTGTGGTGGTCATGCTTGTTATGCATCCGGATCAGGGTTGGGAACCAATCATCAACACACCTCAAGAAATCCTCCAGCTACGTCTTCAGCTAACCATTCTGCAATAGCCAAAATAGCTGAAGATCACGTAGCATTGTTTTCATCATGTATGCTTGCGTATGAGAATTTCATAGGCGGCAAGCTAACGGATCCCGAAACTATTGAAGAAGACTTTAACCAAGTGGATCCTGATGATATTGAGGACATGAATATTCAATGGAATATGGCCATGCTTTTGAGGAGGGCCAAGCGTTTCCTAAACAGAACAGGAAGAAAGTTCATTGGTGGGCATTCTAATGCCAAGGTTGGATTTGATAAATCCAAGGCCAAATGCTACAAGTGTCTGAACTATGGACACTTTGCTCGTGAGTGTCAAAAAGACCGAGCACTGGCCTCTGGTTTCACCAGACCTAGCCAGGGAAACAGCCACGGCCACAACAACACTAGCCACCACAATCAACACCAAAGTGGTTCGTCAAATGCACTGGTAGCTCAGCGTGACGAAAATTTTGATTGGGGTGTTCATCTAGAGGACGCCATCATTTCTCAAACACAGGTTGGTCTCATGGCTGAGATCATGGAGCTGATGGAGGCTGAGAGAAAAGAAGCTGAGGAGAAGGAAGCTTCTGTAGCTGTTGAAAAGGAGTCTACCACTGCCGTTGCTCTCATGGCCATTGGAGAAGCACAAAGTTCATCATCTGAGGTAGATTCTAACCCTTTCTTTGTTATTTCTTGTTCTAAATGTCTAGAGCTAAAGCATGAAATTTCTAAGCTCCAAGACAAAATCGAACCCCTAACTATGGCAGCTCATAATTACAAAGCAAACGAAAAACGTTTTAAAGAGTCTGTTGAAACGTTAAAAAAGGAAAAATGTGAATATTATTTACAAATAAGTGAGCAACAAGTTCACTTGGATATTGCATATAGGGGGTTAGAAAAACGGAACAATGAAATCAACAAACTGCAAAATGAGATCCTGCAGTTAAAATGTACAAATGAGAAGTTGAAAAACTCTCGCTTTGTGGTGGAGCACTACGAATCAGTAGTGAGGAAAATGAAGGGTATAGGTCTTGGTACCAATGCCATTCCTCCACCAATAAGTGGGAAGTTTGTCAATAGCTTGATAGACATTGATCTCACCTGTCTAGATGAGTCCTCTGATAAGGATGATTCCCCTAAAAAGGATGAATCCTCAAGTAAGGCTAACTCCACATCTAGTGAGGAGTATGTTACTGCTTCTGAAGATGGGTCGGTTGACACTTGCCCTGAAGGAGTAGTCTCTGAGGAGTTGTTGACTGAACAGAAAGTCCACAAAAACATTATCACTAATAGTGATAACTGCATTTTAACTGAACCTGATATCATTGAAACAAATGATAAACTTAAGATAATGCTTTACGGGGGTTATAAAAATATTAACCAAGCTAAGAAAGTGGCTTTTTCAGCTCATTATGGGCTTGGTTACAAAGAGAATTTGAAAAAGTATTATACCCCCAAAAACCAAACTGAAAAAGGCCAGACTTCTGTTCATAAACCAACTCCTCCTGCTCATAATGGGAGTTATCTAAGCCCAGATCTAATGAGCCTTACAAGAGAACTTATATAGAGAAGAAGAATTGTTTTCACTGTGGCGTGGTTTGGCACATTGTTGTGAACTGTCCTTCTAAGAACCAAGGGAAACAACATGTTGTTTCACAGCCCGCTGTTATCCCCAGGTCGCCACCAGTGAAACCATCTCCCAAAAGTCCAAAGCAAAATGTGGTGAAACCACCAGTACAACCCATGGGAAAACCGAAGATTAAATCTGAGGCCAAACCATCTGTTGCAAGAAAGGTAAAGCAACTTGCTGTACCTCGTGTGTCTACATCTGGTAGTACACGCACTGGTGAGAAATCTGTGGCTAGACTCTCTAAGCCATAAAGAAGAAGAAGGAATAAGAGGTTGAGAAAGCTGGAACAGCTGACTAAGACTTAATCAGGTGAAGCTTCCACAAGTTCACCGGCTGTGGTTGAGCCAAAGTCTACTGTTCTGGTTAAGAATCAAAAGAGATCCTGGAACAAGAAAGTTAAAGGTTCTCAATCTCCTGTTCCAAATTTATCCAAAGATTCACCAATTTTCAACAGTCATCATGACTGTGAGTTGAAAGAAGTAGTTTATTTTGAGAAGGATGGACGACCCAAGACCACAATGTCTTGGGTCTCCAAATCTAACTAATTCTTTTGTTACTCATGCAGGGACGTCCGAAGGGTACTATCTCTAACCGTTGGTATGTAGATAGTGGATGCTCCCGGCACATGACAGGAAACATGGCCTTGCTTCAAGACGTTAAACCATTCAGAAGCGGCTATGTGGCCTTTGCCGGAAAAAAAAGGCGGCGGTATCACGTGTCAAGGCGTGGTGTCGAACGGTTGTGTCAGCTTTGACAATGTCAACTTCTGCGAGCAGCTGAAGCATAACCTGTTGAGTGTCTCCCAAATGTGTGACAAGGAATACTCGGTGATGTTTGACAAATCAGAATGCCTGATTCTCAAACATGGTTTTGAGGTTCCCGAAGACTGGATTCTGATGAGAGCACCAAGATCAAACGAAACTTATCAGATCGATATGAGCGTGGCAAAAACCACCTCATTAGTTGCTACTTGTTTGCTTACAAAAGCGACAGAACTTGACTCCATCTTGTGGCATAGGAAACTCGGACATATTTCTTATCGTATAATGAATCATCTTGTCCGAAACAGTTTGGTAACCGGGGTTCCTAAGTTGAGGTTTACCATTGCAGATGAATGTATGCCGTGTAAAAAGGGCAAACAGCAACGGAAGTCTCACAAGCCCAAGCTCCAAAACTCTATTGATACCCCTTTGGAGCTATTACACATGGATCTGTTTGACCCCATAAGTATCAGGAGTATTGGAGGTAAGTCGTTTTGTCTGGTTGTGACTGATGATTTCTCACGTTTTTCTTGGGTGCACTTTTTAGGTACAAAAGACGAGACTGCTGATATTCTTCAATACCTGATCCTGAGCTTGGAATCTCTTTGCAAGCTGAAAGTTAGAAGAATAAGGAGTGACAACGGAACTGAGTTCAAGAATAATTTGATGGAACTTTTCTGTCTCAAGAGAGGGATCCGTCACGAATTCAGCGCGCCGTACACACCTCAGCAGAATGGAGTGGCTGAACGGAAGAACAGAACACTTATCGAGACTGCAAGGACTATGCTGTCAGATGCAAAGCTTCCTGTCACTTTCTAGGCAGAAGCAGTTAATACAGCTTGTCACGTCTTAAACAAGGTTCTGGTTGTGAAAAGGCACAACAAGACATGTTATGAGTTGATCAACAATCGACTTCCCAATCTTGATTACCTAGTTCCTTTGATAGTCCTTGTTCCTTGTTGCTACAGTATAAAGACCGTCAGTCTAAATTTCATGCGAAAGCGGTGGAAGGCATCTTCTTAGGATATGTTGCCAATTCGCCCTGCAAGAGAGTGTACAACATAGGAACTCGTACTGTCGAGGAATGGTTTGAAGTGGACTGTAGTAAACACAGCACTCCACCAGAACCAAAAGGTCCAGCTTGGGGTTTTGATTATGATGCGCTATTCAAGTCTTTCAATATTCCTGACTTATTTGATGAAGACGCTGCAAATGTCTATGATTTATTGCGTGGCGACAATGACTCTAGTTTTTCTACTCGTGCTACTGTACCAATTATAACTCCTGATTCCAATGTTGCATCTGTATCTGGAACTTATGACAGTGATAACAATGAAGGTGTTCATGTTGTTGGAGATGACGCTCAAGCCAATCCTAACACAATTATAGGAAATGAAGCTCCAGCTGATCCAATTAACATTGAATCTTCTTCCTCTGGAACACATGAAATGGGGGAGTTAAGCATGAATCTAGATCCAGAAATTCAAGAACCTATTGTACCAGATACGAGGGTGCATAGGAATCATCCAATCGACAACATTATTGGTGATCCTTATGTAGGTGTTCAGACTCGTCATAGAACCATCACTGAGAACACCAGTCTCTACACAGAGATATTTGACACTGGTGTCATGGAAACATGTCTGCATGCTGCATTTGTGTCCCAGTTAGAGCCGAAGAATGTGAAAGAGGCTCTCACTGACAACTGCTGGATTGAGGCGATGCTAGATGAACTGTCTCAATTCCAAAAGTTACACGTGTGGGATTTAGTTGACTTGCCAAAAGGCTTTCAGCCAATTGGTACCAGATGGGTGTTCAAATGCAAGACGGATGATCGTCATGTAGTTGTGAAGAACAAAGCAAGATTGGTTGTTCAGGGTTTTTATCAACAAGAGGGCTTGGATTACAATGAAGTATATGCCCCAGTTGCTAGAATTGAGGCCATTCGACTGTTCTTGGCTTATGCCACATATGTCGGCATCAAGGTTTATCAACTTGATGTGAAGAGTGCTTTCCTTTATGGTAAGGTGCATGAAGAAGTCTATGTCACTCAACCTCCAAGTTTTGAAGATCCGCATAATATCAATAAAGTGTACAAGCTCGACAAAGTACTTTATGGTCTTCATCAAGCACCGCGGGCATGGTATGAGACTTTATCTAAGCATTTACTGTCTAATGGTTTCGACCGTGGACAGATTGACTCGACTCTCTTCATACGGAAAGCAGGAGGTGACATTCTTCTTGTGCAAGTATATGTCGACGACATTATCTTTGGGTCGACCAATGAAGGGATGTGTAGGGAATTCGAGAAGGTGATGAAGTCCGAAATGAGCAATATGGGTGAACTGTCATTCTTTCTAGGTTTGAAAGTCAGTCAAAGAGAGAATGGAATTTATCTACATCAAACTAAGTACGTGCAGGACATCTTGTCAAAATACAAGATGAGTGATAGCACTACTTATGGCACACCAATCCCAGTCAATCATGGTTTGCATCCCGACAGAGATGGAAAGGATGTGGACAGCAGGTTGTACCGTGGGATGATCGGATCACTTATTTATCTCACAGCTTCAAGACCCGATATAATGTTTGCTGTATGTTTGTGCTCAAGGTTTCAGTCTCAACCGAAGGAGTCACATATGATAGCCGTGAAGAGAATTTTCAGATACTTGAAAGGGAAACCCCAATTAGGTCTTTGGTACTCCAAGCAGCAGTCATTCGACTTCAAAGCCTACACTGATTCAGATTATGGAGGTTGTAACCTTGACAGAAAGTCAACTTCTGGTGGATGTCAATTCTTAGGAGACAGGCTGGTCTCCTGGCAGTGCAAGAAGCAGTCAACGGTTTCTGTCTCAACTTGTGAAGCAGAATACATTGCTGCAGCGAGCGGTTGTTCTCAGATACTGTGGATTCAGCAGCAGTTGAGAGACTACGGCTTAAACTTCACTGGCACTCCTTTATTCATTGATAACAATGCCACCATGTCCATCACAAATAATCCGGTGAAACACTCCAAAACTAAACATATAGAGATTCGCCATCATTTAGTCCGTGATTGTGCTGAAAAGCATTTAATTGAACTTGTAAAAGTTCACACGGATGACAATCTTGCTGACCTTTTCACAAAGGCATTTGATCGATCCCGTTTTGAGCATCTTGTCAACTTGATAGGAATGTTCAATCCTGAGTGAAAACTAAGTTTTCTTAACTCAATTCAATTCATGGAAGTTAAATTTTTAATTCCTTTAAATTTTCTGTACAGTTCTTTAGGTTTTAAAATATTTTACAATAATCAAATACAAAATAGAAAATGGAGAAAATTTCAAAGTTAACTTGAGAAAAGAGGAAATGATAGTACATCAGAAATGATCTAAACTTCATAGACTGCTCATATGGGAAATGATTGCGTCATGCTTACTTATCTGTTTAAAAATTATTATGTTTTTAATTTGTTTATTTACAAGTAATTTGAATTGTCAGTAGGCTGTATGCGTCTTTGAATCACTAGTAGTGTGGAAACTAAATCTAAATTACAACTGTGATTTGAACCCATGTTTGCAAGCGTGTGTGAGTAAAAGATTTGAAAAGATCACTATCAGATAAAGGATGTTAGATTTTGACAATAATTTTCTTTTGAGATCAGTTTCGGGTTATGTTGTTAGCACAATTAATGCGGTTCATCTCACTGCCCATACTCACAAGTATGCAAGGAGAGATTGAATCAAGACATGTCTCTACATTAACCGTTGAGCATGTATTCACCCTTGAATCATTCCAGGTTCCTTGAAATCAAATCCAGATAAAAGTTGGATCCCCTTACCCTATAATCAAACACCATGTTCATTATCCCGAATCATCATACCGATATTCAAAGAAGAAAATCACATGAAACCAAGACAAAAGAATCACTCGATTCTGAATCTTATGATTCCTGATAATCCTTATGGATTCTGCTTGATTATTCTGTGCTAATTGATGTAACTTCATTCTGAAAATTAAGAAAATAATTGAAAATAATCTTAGATGCCTTGAAGATAGTGCAAAATATCATAGCATATCAGTGGGGTACACGTTGTATATCTTATAATTAATACCTTAATACACAAGAACGTGATACAAAGATGCTTATAGTTTCAAATCCTATAATATCGTCAACTTGAATTACTTGTTTATGTGCTTATTACGTATGAATAAAGAGTAATACATGATATGATCCCATATTCTTTGATGTTTATTTTGTATCGTTTTTGCTATAAGTCAGCCAGATATGATCCTCTGCTCGTGTCTTTGATCAAAAAAATAGCTTGTGTAAATGATTGTATATATCTATCTTGAAAAGAACAAAAAGATTTGAAGTTTTTAAGTTTATGCATAGTTCAACTTTATTCAGAAAAGCCAAAAATATTTGTATTTAACCTTCCTGAATTGATTTTGAATCCTCTTGATTGAATATTTTTATCTTGTTCGTTATTTGACTTGCAAATCTTCATAATTTGAGTTGAAAGTGTGCGCACAGAAGAGTCTCTGCGTACTTGATAAGTGCACATGAGGTAAACCCTGCGTACTTAACAAGTACGCAAGACTTAAGTCATGCGTACTTAGTAAGTACGCAGGAGTTAAGTCCTGCGCACTTAGTAAGTACGCACGACCAATATGTGTTGGGTATAAATACTGGACTTAGAAAATTTTTTTAGGGTTTATCACTTTCAAACGTTTTCTCCTGTGATATTCCCTCCGACCATTTTCCTCAAAAATTTCGAGTGTTCCAACCGGATTTTTCATCCCAATCACATTGTCATCTTCGTATTTCATCTCAGTGGTGAGATTATAGGCCAATTCCATCCATCGATTCTTGACATTTGGACCGATTTTTTACTTAGAAAATATTAGGTTAAATCCGATACATTTTGGGGTGAAATGGGGTTGTTTGGGTAACTTAGGCGCAGCCTTGCAATACCGGGAGATTGTGGATTTTCTCAACAGATCAAGAATAAGTTATGCAATCTCAGCAAACCCAACAGTCTCAAGACCGTACCTGGAGCAATTCTGGGAGACTGCAGAGCACGATTGCACGGTATCCCCGAATGTCATACGGGCTACAGTTGACGGTCGGGCTATTGCTATCTCGAAAGGTACAATAAGGAGAGTATTTCAATTCGGAGACCTTGCCACCGACCCGACATCCTATCCAGATTACTACGTGGATGGGTGTTGGAGGCACAGAATGGGATATGTCGGGGCAAGGGACTATGCTTCCTACAAGAAGATGTGGGTATTGGATCAATGGCGTTACTTTGCCCACATCATGATCGTGTGCATCTCATCCAGGAAAGCGGGGAAAGATGCCATGGGTCATGACCTAGCAGCGGCCATGGTGGGCCTGTCTCTCAATCGGGGCTATAACTTCTCTCGCTATATCTTCAAAGCACTAAATGACGAGATAAATACAGCAGAGAGGTTTAGGTTCCTTTTATACCCGAGGTTTGTGCAACTACTGATCGATGATGCATTGCCAAATCTACGTGCTATTGGGGAGAGACTGCAGGTAAAAAGGGTGGACAAGAGAGTCTTTGCACAGTTTCTAAAGCCAGGCAGTGTAGAACCTACCCCTGAGCATACTGAACTCTTCGGCCACCTGATTAATGAAGCATACGTCGCTCCGGAGGACTGGAACTGGTATAGTCCCAACTCGGGACCAGAGATGAGTGATCACTCTGATGAAGAACAAGATGAAGAGAATGAGGATGATGAAGGTGATGATGAACATGAAGGTGATGATGAAGGTGATGTTGGTGGTGCAGAGGAATCTGATTCGGAGGCAACAGAATCAGATTCTTCTGATTCCGATGACGCACCATCACAGGTGCATCTGAGAAGGTCGGCACAGGTAACCCTACCTGAGTCGTCTTCAAAAACAAAACGACAAAGCTCGAGCAGCGAATACGAGCAAGATTCCGACTCTGACGCTGCTCTACAAAGACGAAGGCGAGAGAAAGCCAACAAGAAAAGGGGCGATAGGCAAGAGGTTGCTATCCCCAGGGTTGAAGAGATTCTGACTATGCAGCCAGTACAAGTTGAGGCTGCCCGTCCAGAGTCAGAATCTACCACGCCAGCACGGCAACTGTTTGCAAGGAGGAGAAGGCCATTGGTACAAGCAGATGTGGCAGTCACGGCGGTCACAGAGGTGATTCCTGTGAGGGTGACCCTCCCTACTCCAACCGTCTAGGTGACGGTGACTGCTCCACTTCTCACGGAGTCAGTCACCATCACCCCAACCATAACTCCCATCATTTCATCCCCCATCCCAACACCCACCAAAAAGCCGTCAGGTCAACCCTTCAACTATGGTGATTTCTCACAAGGGTTTGACTTTGACACAATCTTCTCCTCTCCCATCCATAATGCCGAAGCCTCATCCTCTAGGCATCCTGATCCGAATGATGCAAGGATCGATGTGCTAGAGACCCAAGTTGCTGAACTGTTGAAGACCATTCAAAAGTCAAAGGAGGAGTCTGATGCTCAACAAGCACAGATTAATTCCCTGGCCGATGAAGTTAGGATTCTCCACAGCAAGAGAACATGGACAAAGGAGCAATTGAAGAATGTCATGGCACAGAATGAACTGTTAATGAAGACTAACGAAATGATTCTAGGACACAGAACTTCACTTGAGCTGAGGATGGACTTGCAGAGAAAAGAGCACGAAGCGATGGTCAAATTAGTTGGTGAACTGACCGCGAAGCTAGGTGCTCAGGGGGAGAAGGAGACAGAGAAAGAGAAAGAGAAAGACAAAGAAAAGAAATCCACCGGTGCCGAGTCTTGTCATCCAGTCGATCTGACTAAGGATGATGATAAAGACAAGGATCCTGAAGTCGGTCCTAGTGGAGGTGAGCACCTAGCTTTGGCGATTGTGCCCATCTCTTCTTTTCCATTGGCTGAGGGGGAGTCTACTCAGCAAGAGGGTGGTGATACCTCAGGTGGTGGTGGTGGAAATAAAGGGAAGTCAGCGGCTGACGTGCTCAAGGACTTATCTGATGATGAGATCCTCTACTTAGAGCATGACTATTCCAAAGAGGCATAGATCGATGCACTCCTTAATCTGGAAGAAGGAGAGATTGACTCTTGTGATGACTGGAACGATGATGATGATGATTATGTGATAATCGAGATTCCCAAGGGCGACGGGGAACTAGAGTACGAGTTAGAGGATGGTGAGATCTTTGAAATACCATCGCTCGAATCTCTTCTCGAAACAGACACAGGCTCAGTTGACATGGCAAGTAATGTTGAAGCTACAACTGAAGCCTCCCCAGTCGACCCTACACCTGTGGACCCCGAGGCACCAAAAGAGAAAGACATGCCTTCTGCATCTACAAAGGGTCCAGCTCCCGTGTGGCAAAAGACGTCTATCACAGACAAGCACGGAGCGACAGGTATGATCTTGGCTGTTAGGTTCGAGGAGGACAAGCAGCTGTTCGCCATCAAAAGATCAGGGGGAGTTCAATACTTGAAACCCACCAGTGAGGCGTTCAACTCTTTGCCCAAGTACGACCTTGTGAACCTCGTAAACCGCAACCTACTGAGTCACTCGAGTAATGCAGTAGCAATGGGTTTGTGGGTTACACTACAGCGGGAAGCAAGATCAGGGAAATTTGAATACCTCAAGCCTCAGGTGACCAGAAGAGTCAAGGATAAGCACGTTGTGCATCCTGTGACTAAGAAACCCTTAAAGAGATTGGTATACAAGCCAGTGCGATGTGAAACTAAGATACCCCTGAGCAAGTTACCTCAGGATATTCTTGGTGACATGTGGTACTGGTACGTTGATTCAAAAACGGGCGAGGCTGTGGTTGTGGGTAAAGGTAAGTCAGATAGTGGAAACACAGTACCAAAGGAAGTGATCAGGGTTTTTGATGAAGTCTGCTTCATCAATTTCTCTGTGAACGATCTGGAGGTACTAGCAGACAAGTTCTGCATCCACACTGACGAATGGACAAAGCTTTTCTCGGCCAAATACGACAAGTTAATCAAGTTTTGCCTTGATTACAAGAAGAAGATGGAAGCTAAGGAACAAGTGCTGTGAAGACTGAAGAATGAAGACTGAAGACGATGAAGATCCTGAGCTGTTGTCAAGGGGGAGTTTGTTGATGCACTTTCCTGTGACAACACTCTGGATAGAGTCTTAGTTTGTATTTCAAATGTCTGTAATTTGTCTTTGTATGTAAGAGTCATTATGTAATAGTTTATCGAGTTGTATTTACTTTTACATAATGTTTGTTGTTTTTCTGCTAAGTGTTTTGCGCACTTACATGTGCGCAGGAGAAAGCTCCTGCGTATTTAGCAAGTACGCAAGAACACCTCTGCGTACTTGTTAAGTACGCAAGAGCAATTGGTCCTGCTAACTTGCTAAGTGCGCAGGCATCAGGTCTGTATAAATAGGATAGGTTCACAGAAGCTAAGTACGCAGAAACCATTTTGTTCAGACGAACTCAGTTCTGCTAAGTACGCATCTTGTATTCTCTCTGTAACCGTCGAGTGTTTATAATAGAAAGAACATTTATTGTGACTCTCGTGTTTGGTTTACTTTGTTTTGTAAGACTCTCCACCTAGTCACGGGTATTCCGCAACCCGGTCCGACTAGTAGACCACTTGCATGTGACGATCCGACACACACGAAGGGACCTACAGATTTACACAAGTATGAGATTGGAACCACAAGTGTTAGCATGTACTGCTTACATATGCCCTAGAGTTATACACATAACAGTTAGCGACACAATGAGATTTGTGACAACGACACGGAAGTTTGAACGTCCTATGACGCTCTAATGATCAAAGAGTAGATGCACTTGTCCACGGAAATAAGGATTTCTTAATTAAGATAGATACGTTTCGAGTCGAATGTATCTAATTACAAATGATAATATTTAATAAATATATTCATGTGTTTTCGCCATTAAATAATGGTCTAGAAAAATAATATAAATTATTACATTATTTTTAAACTCTTAGAGTTAATACGATAATCATTTATCTGACAAAATAATATATATTATTTTTATTGAGAATATATACGAGGGTAATAATATAACTAATTATATTATTTATAAATTCGAAGTGTTACACAACGCTCGTTAATGCGACGAAAATAATATATAAATACACTATTTTTAATAATGGGAAATAATATTAAAACGGTTATAAAATTCTAAAAAAAATGTTTTATAAAATCAATCCCGAGTATTCGGGTGTTTCCGGGTTTCAAAACACGTTAATATATTAATATAATTATATAGGGTTTGATTTTATATTAAAATAATACTCAGCAAGTTAGCTTAAAAAGAAATGGGGGTGTAGGGAATCGAACCCGGGTTTCCTCTCCCACAGCCGAGCGCTTTAACCATCACAGCCCGCTAGGGAATCGCACACAATCCAGATCTGGAATGGTTTTAATCATAAACAACACTGTGTTCTTCCCTTTTGTCGAGCCGAACCAAACTCAGTCCAGATTCCTTCAATTTCCATCGCGATTAGGCACAAGGACAGAGGGGTTTCACAAATCAGCTTCATACGAGTCAGTTGTGAAGTTTAAATTAAGAATCAACAAGTTCGGGATTGATTAATAACATGTTTAAAAATCGAAACCCTAGAATTAGAACTCAAAATCAATTTGATAAAATCTGATAGTAAAACTTGTTGAAACCATAGGGCTTTTACAGAGCAATGTATTGCGAATCTATCCATGTAGTTTAATTTGACTGAGACTGAGTCAAATGTATGGTTCGATTAAATCCAAAATCACATGAACCCTAGAATCGGTCATGTTCGATTCGATGATATAAGTCACAATTAGCATGGGGCTTTTGATATCGGGATGGAAACAATGCTAAGAGTGTATTCAATTACCTGAAACGATAACGGATTGATAGTGTTTGGCTAGAACACAGTCGTGAGTCCGACGAGTTAGTCTCTAGCGTCTCCTAGTGTGTATCCGGCCGAATTGAATGGTGCAACGGGTTTAGGAGGTTACTTAGATGTTTAAAGTATCTGATTCCAAAATTGTAATGTCTAATGATCGAATTCGTTGAATTCTTGATAAGTGGTCGACGGTTTCGACTTCAATGGAATTAATGGGATTAATTCGAGTTAATAGCAATGTTAATGGACCAATGATGATAGATAATGGTATTAATGTCCATTTCGGTTATGAATTCAAACGAATTTCGGATATTTCTCGCGAATTTGGATCAAAGGTTAACGGGTTTGACTTCTAAAAGTCAACAGAATACAAAACTAGTGATGTTAACTTCTTTGAGTCAACGGATTTGATTTTTGAGTAATTACAAAGCTAGTCCCTATAGTTCAAGTTTAAATATTGACAGAATTTGTCCCTAAGGTTCAAGATTGAGTTAACTGATTTACTAGATAACTGGATTTGGATTAACGGGAATAACGGAAAATTGACGGATGTCACAGCACTAGTGGGTGCCATGGTATGCCTTACCTAGGAGTTAGGATGATATGGGTCGGGCACCAAATACGGGTCTCTTAGTGGGGGTGGTAACTGAGTGTGTAGATGGGGAGTCTGATACTGGTTTCCGGGTGGGGGTGATCTAGATGTTCGAAGTCTCGGGCCAGTGTTCCTAATCCATTGTACCCTTACATCAAACCTTGGTCTAGCAGCTGCGGGTGGTGGTGACCGATACACGGGTGACCCGGTGTCTTCTTCCCACTCAGACTCTGCTCCGGGATGGTAAACCGGGGAGGAAGGAGAGTAGGAGTCCATGTCTAGCAGAAAACAATTAAAAGGTTGTAACCGATAATAAAATACCAAGTGTTAAATATTAGAGTTCTCATAGGTTTAGAGTTTGACTAGTCATAACACCGAGTCTTCACAATAGTATTTTTGAAGTACACTTAACCTATAAGTAGTGCATTCATGAGGATAATCCCCAAGAAAGAGGGGTGGGTCACTAGGACACAATTAAGTACCATGTATTTCCTTAGCCAGAATCCCTCATGGGCCTACACACTCTTCCAGCCATCGTGTACTAATAACACTATTGTTGGGCTCATGGTCATGATGATAATTATTGTGGACTGGGCTTTGAGGCCCGAGAGTGAAGTTTATTTATTACGACAGGCTTCTTCTTTTTGAGGGATAAATGGGCTTCTTGTTTATTATTAATGGGCATTAGGCCCAATAGTTTAAATTTAGATCACAAGAGATGGTGACGATATGTGTGTGTGTTTAAGGGTGCATGGAGAGCTAAGTGTGTATAAGTGTGTGTTGAAACTTAGGATAGCATTTAAACGAATAAAATATATAGCATGAATATATAACAAAATTTATCAGGCAGTGTGACACATAAATTATTAAATATTGTATCATGTACTATAATTTGTTAGGACATAGTTTGTAATGACAAAAGCTTTGTAATAGTTTAGATCTTATTTATTTATGTTTTTGTATGTATTAATGTTCTAAGTGTTTTTATACAAGTTGCTAGAGGCGAACTTGTTAAGTTCGCCTAGTCTAACAGAGGCGAACTTGTTAAGTTCGCCTAAGTCTATCTGAGGCGAACTTGTTAAGTTCGCTTAGTACAAGTTCGCCTAATGCAGGTCAATAGTCTATATATAGATGTTTAGAGAGTCAGTTTGATACACAGAACAGTGATCGAACAGTGAATGATAGATTGAGTCTGTAAACTCTATTGTGAATAGGAATACAATCATGAAGTTTATTTACTTGATTGTCTTTATTGTCTTTTATGAATGCAATCGTTGATTTGGTGGATTCCGCACTCCGAGTTAATGACACGTCTTATCACGAGAACGATCTGTAGAAGTGTCATGAGGACCTACAAGTGGTATCAGAGCTATTGCTCGTGATTCTTGGTGATTTGAGACGGTTTTGCATGCAAATTGACAAGAAATTCATCATCTTTGACATTTTCATTTCCATGGAGTTTTCAAGCTTAATATGGTTCTGATTTAGTGTTTTTGAAGAGGATTTTGAAGAAATTGATCCGATAGAAAGGATCTAATTACGAAATTACACTATCCTACGGTTCAATTTTGATTAATTCCTTCAAATCAGTGAATTATGAAGATTTTTGGTGATTCTTGGTTCGTGGTTTCTGTTTGAACTGTTCTTGAGTTTGAATCTGCGGAAGCAAGCGAACTTGCTGATTTCTTGTGCAGGCGAACTTAGCAGGAGAACTTGTCAAGTTCGCTTCTCACAATTTAAGCGAACTTATTTTTAGGCGAACTTAATCGGATTTTCAGGTTTAAGCGAACTTATTAAGTTCGCTTGGGTATCACAGAAGCGAACTTATTATCTTCGCCTAAGGGTAGTGAGGGTTAAACACTTGGAAATTTTTCAGAAATTTTTTCAGGAAAATGGCAAAAATGGTTCAAGTAACGAATATGTTCAATTATGATAATGAGATAGGTACATCTCAAAAACCACCGAAGTTGTTGAATCTTACTGATTATTCAAAATGGAAAGACAGGTTTGATCAGTTCGTATCTTTTACCGACACCAGTCTCTGGATTCCTATTTTAGAAGGTTATACGCATCCGACTTATTCATGGATGGGACAGGATAATGTTCCAAAGCCGGTGTCTGCGTTAACAAATGAAGAAAAGGTGTTGTTTGATAGGGAAAAGAAAGCGATGGCAAGTATTTCGATGTCTCTTCCAAAGGAAATATATCACAGTTTTAAACAATTCAAGTCTTCTCAACAACTGTGGGAAGCATTACAGAAAAGATGTGAAGGCAGTATGGATTTAAAGAAGAGTAGAAAAGAGCTATTGAAGAAGCAATTTTTGGTCTTCAAACATTTTCAAAATGAATCCTTGGATGATCTTGCTACCAGATTCTATCATCTGCTTAGTGAACTGTCGAGTGCTTCTGTGGTGTATGAAACTGAAGAAATTAATGATAAGTTCTTGGAGGCATTACCCTCAAAATTTGATGTGTACACGGTTTTGATCAAAGAAAATATCAAGTACAAAACCATGTCTCTTGAAGAAGTTCTTGGGAAGATTCAATCGCATGACCTGAATATGAAGAAGAAGGAAACAAACATGGAGCATATCCAGGATCATTCAATGTATTTTGCCAAGACTACTGGTAAAACTGGTACAGGAGTTGCATTCTTTTCTGGAGATGCTCAAGATTCTTCTAAAGATCATAGTTCTAGAGTTCCTATTCATTCTGGTCATTCTAGTCATTCTGATTTTTCTGCAACAACAACTTCTACATCTTCTGGATCTCATGTAAATCAAAAGGTTACTGATGATTATCTAGCTATGTTTTCCTCATTCATGGCTTCATATGAGAATTTTATTGGAGGGAAAATTCATGATCCTGAGGTTATTGAAGACGATTTCAGACAGATTGACCCTGTTGATCTGGAAGAAATGAACATTCAATGAAATATGACTATGTTAATGCGTCAAGCAAAGGATTTCTTGAAGAAAACTGGCAGAAAGTATATTGGATCAAATAGTTGATCATGCATGGGTTTTGATAAAACCAAAGTGCGTTGTTATAACTGTCAAGAGTATGGTCACTTTGCTAAAGAGTATGTGAAGCAAAAGGTAGAGTTTGAGTCTCAGAAGAAGTAGAATAATTTTCACAATAATCGTCATTAATCACACGGTTCATCTGGAAATTCAAATCATGCATCTGCATCATCGGCTTTGGTTCCCCAAAATGATGAGAACTATGACTGGGGTATTCACTTGGAAGACTTAGTGGGTGCTGTAAGCCAAGCCTTTGTAGCAGAAATTCATTCTGAAAAATCATAAGAAGTGGCTGATGATGATGGTTCAAGTGATGGTTCAAGTGAGAGTTCAAGTGATGGTTCGAGTGATGGTGACAGTGTGCAGGTTGTTGATGAAGAGGTAGAACAAGAGCAGAATATCGATTCTGATGTTGCATCAGGTGTTGCTGAAGATGATTTTGTTTTAAAACAAAATGCTTCGGATGGTGCTGACTCAGAGAATATTCCCATTGCCAAAGTTTTCATGGAAGACATGTCTGATCCGTCAAAGGTAAAAGACTTTGTTTGTCATATTTTCTGTTCTAACTGCATTACTGTTAAAGAAAAATTGCAAAAAGGTCATGGATGATAACACAAACTTGATTTGTGATATGAAATCGATGCATTCTGTTAATCAGAAACTGAAAGATAACGATAAATTGTGCATCGATAGAATTGAGTCTTTGAAAAGAGACTTAAATTCTCTGGGGTTGAAATATAAAGAACAAGCTTATCATCTGGATATGTCTTATGCTGAAATAGAAAAACAAACTAAAGTTATTGCTCAAAAGAATAAGGAAATTTATGACAAAGAGTCTGAGGTGGTCAACTTCATAGAAAGTTAGAAAGCTTTGGAAATTCTTCTGTTATTTTGGATTATTTTAATTCAAATGCTGATCCTACTAAACGGGTTGCTGGAATTGGATTTGTTCCTCTACCATTTAATGCAAATTATGTGGTTGAACCTGAAATCATACATGAATAAGAAATAGATCCAAAAACAGTATTGAAAGTGAACCCTGTAACTGGTGAGGATATGGTGTATGAATCTGATTCTGAGGATGAGGAATTTGATGAGAAGAAGGTGGAAGGTATTCCGAAAGAAGTGAAACTTGATGAGCCAACTTTTGTAAAAGTTTTTACCCGTGATAGATGCATTCTGACTGAACCTGATGAGGTGAAGGTTGTTACCCCTAAGCTTTCCCCAATTTTACAGTCTAGTGGGTTTGTCGCTGCGGGTCATCAAAACGTGCATTCATCAAAAGTGCCTACACGGGTTTATGTTCCAAAGAAGATAGTAAAATGTTCTGGACAATCTTCTGAAGCTCATTCCTCTGATGGCTCCTCAAATTCATAAAATTCTTCTTAGTTTAGAACTTTTAAAGAGAGAAGAGTTTGTTTCCATTGCAACGAAGCTGGTCACATTCTGATCAATTGTCCTTATAAGAACAAGGGCAAATTGAAGATTGTTCCTTCACAACCAAAAGTGGTGAAGATTCTGAAAAGAACAGATGAGGGAAAGTCATCATTTAGTTTGGAGCAAAATATGTCCTGTCGATCTTTTGTTAAATCCTCTAGATTTAAACAGCATGATAAATTGAACTCTAAATCATTTGTGTGTCAAGAGAAACTTGAGATTCCTCATGTTGGAATTTCAAAGGATTCTCAATCTGAAGTGAAATTGTCTAGACCACAAAGGAGAAGACGAAACAGAAAATTAAAGAAAATTTTGGAAACATCTGAATCTGATAATAAAAAATCAAATAATGTTTTTCAAAATAATCAAAAATTGTTTCCTTTGAAAAAGTCTGTTGATAAAACTTCTATTCAAAAGGTTAATGATAACATTGATTGTGAATTACTGGAAGTTGTTTATTTTGATCAATCTGGACGACCCAAGACCACAATGGCTTGGGTTCCTATTTCTAACTGATTTTCTTTGTTTATGTAGGGACAACCAAGGAGGACTATCAACAATACATGGTATGTGGATAGTGGTTGCTCTCGACATATGACAGGGAATATCAGATTGCTTGAAGATGTTAAAAAGATTGATGGAGGTTATGTCGCTTTTGTGGGGAATAAAGGCGGGTACATAACTGGACAGGGAACTTTAAAGAATGATAAAGTCAAATTTGAGAAGCTGAATTATGTGGAGCAGCTAGAACACAATCTTTTGAGTGTATCACAAGTTTGTGACAAGAAGTTTTCGTTCCATTTCAATGATGCTGAGTGTTATATCTTGAAACATGGTTTTATTATTCCTGACGAATGGGTTCTCATGAAGGCCCTGGGGAGAAATGACACGTATGTCCTTGACATGAGTGTAGCTACTACAACGGATTCAATTCCTACATGTTTACTCTCCAAGGCGTCGGAATCAGATTCTATTCTGTGGCACAGGAAGCTAGCTCATATCAACTATCGGAAGATGAACTACATTATTAAGAATGATCTGGTTCTTGGTATTCCGAAGATGAAATTCTCAGTTCCTGATGATTGTATTCTGTGTAAGAAGGGGAAACAACGGAAGAAATCACACAAATCTAAATCGAAGAATTCTATCGTAACTCCTTTGGAGCTGCTGCTATGGATTTGTTCGGTCCGATTAGTATCAGGAGCGTTGGTGGAAAATCATACTGTTTGTTAGTAACTGATGATTTTTCCAGATTTTCATGGGTTAAGTTTCTTTCTTCTAAGGCTGAAACCACTGAGTTGGTACAATACTTAATCCTGGGTTTGGAGAATTTGGTTAATCTGAAGGTCAAAAGAATTAGGAGTGACAATGGCAGCGAATTTAAGAATAGCAAGATGGGCTTATTCTGTCTACAAAAGGGAATTCATCATGAATTCAGTGCGCCATATGTTCCTCAACAAAACGGTGTTGCTGAGCGAAAGAATAGGACGCTGGTTGAAACGGCACGCACAATGCTTGCAGATTCTAAGCTTCCAGTTACTTTTTGGGCTGAAGCTGTGAATACTGCGTGTCACGTTTTGAACAGAGTCTTGACCGTCAAGCGACACAACAAGACTTGCTACGAGTTGCTGAATAATCGAAAGCCAAATCTGGATTATTTACTACCTTTTGGTAATCCTTGCTCCCTGTTGAAAGTTCGTGATGTCCCAACGAAATTCAGTGCTAAGACTATTGAAGGGATTTTTCTAGGGTATGTTGCCAATTCGACTACCAAGAGGGTTTTTAACAAAGAGATGCGCCAAGTTGAAGAATGGTTCCATATTGACTGTTCAAATCGGTCTTTACCTCAAATGGCGATTGGACCAGATTGGGCATTTGATTATGAAACCTTATTCAAGTCTTTTCATTTACCTTCTAATATTTCTCCTGATGAAGCTGTTGTTCTCTATGAGTCATGTCAGGATGCACAGCACAATGGCATTCTACCAAATGCAGTTCCAAATTCATCGGTTCCGTCTACTTCTGCTCCCGATCCTAAAGTTGCTTCTTGTTCAGGACCACAAGATTCAGAGAGTGTGGAAGATAATGCTATTTTTCAAGATTCTTCTGCTGATCCTTTGTTGGGTGATGATTCATTACCTTCGACATAGGATTCGGGGGAGATTCCTACAAATTTAGACTCGGAAGTTCCAATTAATCACGGTTTATCTTATCAATCTGATACAATTCGTGTTGAAGTGTTATAGGTTCCTGAGGTCGCTTCCATCAAGGAACTCAAAGATCATCCAGTGACAAATATAATCGGAAATTTGCAGGATGGAGTGAAAACACGTTCTCTTGTTGACAATACTTGTTTGTATACATGTATTAAAGATTCTGGTGTTCTTGATCATTGCTCACATTCATGTTTTATTTCTCAGGTCGAACCTAAAAATGTTGAAATGGCTTTAAATGATAACAAATGGATAGAGGCTATGCAGGAAGAACTTGCTCAGTTTGACAAACTTAAGGTTTGGAATCTTGTAGATCTTCCAAAGGGTGTATATCCGATTGGTACTAAATGGGTGTTTAAATGTAAGAAAGACGATCGAGGTGTCGTGGTAAGAAACAAGGCAAGATTAGTTGTCCGGGGCTTCAATCAACAAGAGGGAATTGATTACAACGAGGTTTATGCGCCTGTTGCGAGGCTTGAAGCGATACGGTTGTTTCTCGCTTTTGCTTCTTATAAAGGTTTTAAGGTGTTTCAATTGGATGTGAAAAGTGCGTTTTTATATGGAAAGGTTAAGGAGGAAGTTTATGTTTGCCAGCCGCCGAGGTTTGAAGATCCACTTCATCCGAATAGGGTTTTCAAGCTTGATAAGGCCCTCTATGGTCTTCATCAAGCTCCTCGAGCATGGTATGAAACATTGTCTGCACATCTTTTGTCAAATGATTTTGTTCGTGGCAAGATTTACTCGACCTTATTCATAAAGAAATCAGGTGGAGATTACCTGCTGGTGCAGATATATGTGGACGATATTATTTTTGGCTCAACAAATGAAGGGTTATGCAAAGATTTTGAGAGTGTAATGAAGTCGAAGTTTGAAATATCTGCTATGGGAGAGTTATCGTTTTTCTTAGGTTTACAAGTAAATCAAAAGGAAGATGGTTTCTTTATTCATCAGTCCAAGTATGTCAATGACATCTTGAGCCGGTTCAAGATGGAGGACTGTACCCCATATGATACTCCGATTCCGGTCAATCATAAGTTGAATTCTGACCCGAATGGAAAAGATGTGGATTGTTGACTTTACAGAGCAATGATTGGATCTCTCATGTACTTAACCGCTTCAAGGCCAGAGATAATGTTCGCTGTGTGCATCTGTTCCATATTCCAGGCAAAACCAAAAGAATCTCACTTAATAGCTGTAAAAAGAATCTTTCGTTATTTGAAAGGAAAACAAAGATTGGGACTATGGTATTCACATGGTTCTAACTTTGATTTCAATGCTTATACTGATTCTGATTTTGGTGGTTGTTGTTTGGACAGGAAATCTACAACAGGTGGTTGCCAGTTCTTGGGTAATCAACTTGTTTCCTGGCAATACAAAAAGCAAACCACGGTCTCCATTTCTACATGTGAAGCAGAATACATCGCTGCTGTGAGTTGTTGTTCACAGATCCTGTGGATACAACAACAATTAAGAGATTAAGGTTTGAATTTCACAGGAACCCCTATGCTTATTGATAATAATGCTACAATGTCTATAACTAATAATCCTGTTAAGCACAATAAAACAAAGCACACTGAGATTAGATATCATTTAATTCGTGATTGTGCGGAGAAAAGGTTGATTGAGCTGGTAAAGCTTCACACTGATGATAATTTTGCTTATTTGTTTACCAAAGCATTTGATCGTACCCGGTTTGAATTTCTAATCAAAATGATAGGTATGATCAATCCCGAATAAAAGTTTTTCAAAATCAAATTTTCATGGAAAATTTTGTTTTTAATTTCTTTTATTGCTTTATTACATTTCTGCATTTTAAATTTTCAGTCAAAAAGTTCTTAATTTATAAAAAGTCAAAAAAAATTGAAAAATATAAAATTTGACATCATTTGAAGTTAGAGAAGAAATGATAGTACATCAGTGATTAGTTCATTTCACACGACCTTAGTAGACCTTTAATATATGATTGAGTAAACTGAGTTGATTTGATCTAAATTTCAAAGTCTGCATAAATGAGAAATGATAGAGTTGTGAATGCTCTAATCTTGATAATCTGTTTTCAAATTTGTGTATGAGTTTTGAAACTTGAATTGTCAATAGACTAAAAGCGTTTTGAAACTAATAGTAGTGTGAAAATTAAATATGATATGATTACATCTGTGATTTGAATCCATTATATGCCTGGGTGTGTCTGTAAAAGATCATTATCAGATAAAGAATATATGGTTATAAAGAATTTTATTAGACCAATATTGAATTATATCTTTAGCACAAATCTATTTCAGTTCACATTACTACCCATGCCCCGAAAAACATGCAATGTATTGTTGAACTAAAATATGCTTTCAAAATCTGTTGGAACATATATTCGCCCTTGGATCAGTTAGATACATTATCTAGTCTGACTCCATTGAAACTTGTCCAGATAATAGTTGGATCCTCATACCTAAATCTATTGATTCACATTATACATCCAATTCATTAGAATCTTCGAATTCTGAATCATCATGATTCTTATATCCTTTGGGATCTGCTTCTATTCTTGTGCTAAATGAGATAATTTCATCTTGGAAATTAATCTAATCTTAAAATAAACAGTATATATCTTGACGATAGTGCAAATTATAGTTCTGTTTGGCATATATGTGGGGTACACGATGTTTTTTCATCAAAATGGTACTAAATCATATGAATTTGGAGAATAAACGCTTATAGTTTCAAATAATATAATATTGACAAATTTAAGAATTCATGCTTTATATTTCAAATTCGGTATAAATAAAAGAGCATTTCATAACCTGATCTTATTTACATTGAAATTTATCGCGTATCATTTCAAATTGATTGATTGATGAATACTGAAAAAGATACATAGCGTTCAAGATGAGTTGGATTGTTTCATATCTTAGGTTACCCTTGGTTGTTGCTAAAATGTGTGATGAACTACTCGGATACTGATATGATCTTCTTACTCATGATGTTCATTAAAAAATATGTGATTTCAGTTTATCAAGGTAAAAAAAAAGTCCAAAAATATGTGTTTCCGTTTGTATAGATAAAATTCTAAAAGATTTTTTTTATTAATTTCCATGAAAATTTTAATCTTTTATTGAATTGTTCGGGATTGGATCAAATACATGCTGCTGACAGAAGTTCAAGACGTGACGGATTGAAAGTTGGTAAAAATTTTGTTCAAGGCAAATGTTGAAGACATTAAGTTCGCCTCTTTCTAGTGAAGCGAACTTAATATGTTCGCCTAAAATTGGGGAACCGAACTTATTATGTTCGCCAAGGGCTTGTTAAGCGAACTTAACAAGTTCGCCTTCTTAAGCGAACTTAATCTGAATAAGGGTTTATCCAGGCGAATTTATCTATTTCACCGTCTTCCCAGTTTAAAGCGAACTTGTTCAAATTTTTTTGAAATCTCAAATTCAGTGGTTGTTGAGTTGTTAATCGGTTCATTTTAAATCGAAATTGGATTGCGAATCTAACCAAGGTAATTTCATCAATTTTTGTCCGTTAAATTGAGAGAAAAACGAGGTTTTTGTTCCGGTTTCCTTACGTGACTGTTTGCCCTAAATTGATGATATACATGAATTAAATCTTGAATTTGTTCATTGCTACTGACTTGGTGGTGCTAGTCGATGGGTTTAAAATGGTTATTTCCAGATTTTATCATAGATTGAAGAGTTTTGATTTCTGTGATTTAATTCGAAACGACAAACAGTTCAGGCGAACTTGTTCAAGCGAACTTGCCTAGGCGAACTTAATAAGTTCGCCTCTTGAAACACTATGCGAACTAATTAAGTTTGCCTACTGCAGAACTGGTGTTTATAAATAGAGAACATAGTCTGTTAATCAGATTTAGACGATATCAGGAGGAACTGATTAGAGACAGAATTATTGTAAACTGATATTGTGGTGGAACTGTCCTTACAAAAATAAAGGGAAAAAGCATGTAGTTCCTGAGAAGATGAAGCCTGAATCAAAACCTGTTGAGAAAAAGTTTGTGCAGTCTCAGGTGGATACTCTTGTATCTACTGATACTCAATGACAGCTGGTGATTCAGACTCAAGCTACGCATATTGCTGCTATGCAGTCATTAGTATCCAAGCTTGTTGAATATCTTGACGCTCAAGGGGAGTTAACGATACGTGATACATGTCATATTGAGTCTATTCAAAGACATGATGATGAAGACAATGATCCTTCGGGTAATATTGAGGGTGATCATCAATACGCTGACGTTGATCCTATTTCTAAAGTTCAGGGGGAGTCGACATCTCAATCAATTGATGGAAACAAATATACTTCTGGAGTTAATGACGAAGAAATCATGTTATTGGAGTTCTTTGCTGAGTCTGAAAAGATATCATGTCTTGATGACATAGATGAATTATTCAATGACATAGAAGATGATGTGTCAGATACTGAGATAGAAGAAGGGGAGATAGTGGAGATAGAGATAGAGAAAAGTCAAGATAAAGTGATTTATGAAGGCTGTGATGGTCTTAATGTCCCTTATAACTTCATCCAAGATGTTGTTATTCCTGAGTTTAATTATGAAGGAGCAACAGATTCTATGGACTCATTTGAAGACATCACACTGCCTGAAGATACAGCTGATTCTATGATTGATACTGATGAAGAAAATATTCAATCCAATATAGATGCTGAAGCAAATACTACTCACACTGATTCTCCAAAGACGAATGAAGAACCTGTGATGTACAGAAATACAGGTATGACCAGAGAACAGTGGAGAGAAGTTGTGAATAGTTGGATGAAGGTGCTACCCAAGTCTCAAGCACAACCTGCTCATAAAGAAAACTATGTGAATAAAGAGAGGTGTGTAGGAAGAATCATAAGCTGGTTTTATGATAATGACATAAAACTATTTGCTTTTAAAAGATCTGACGGTGTTCAGTACTTAAAGCCGAGGATCAAGTATTTCAATACCTTGCCAAGGTGTGAAATGAATGGTCTATCTTCAAAGCCACTTATTATTAGATCCAAGTTTGGATTAGCTGATGTGATAGCAAATCTGATCAAGAGAGAAGGTGGTTGATAGCAAATCTGATCAAGAGAGAAGGTGGTTCAGGGAAGTATGAAAGGCTAAAGCCTCAAAAAGGAAAGAGAGTGAAGAACATGGATCACAAGACTGGGAAAGTAACCTGGAAGTACAAATTCAGACCAGTACGTGCTGTACACAGGATACCATTGAAGAAGATTCCTCAAGACTTTCTTGGGAATATGAAATGGTGGTTTGTCGATGTTAATACTGGTGAAGCAAGGATTGAAGACAAAGAGAATAAGGTCATTGTATGTTTCTATGATGCAATGAACCTTATCAATTTTTCAAAGAAAGATCAGAGAACACTGAGAAAGAATGAAATTATGTTCACTGATGAATGGAAAGAACAAGGTTTGTAGTACAAGCGAGTGTTGGAGATAAGTAGAAGATATGGAGTGCATGCAGGAAGCAGATTGCTGGATAATTGGAAGAGCTCATCATGAAGACAGAAGACTGAAGATCAAGCTATTGTCAAGGGGGAGTCTGTTAGGACATAGTTTGTAATGACAAATGGATCTTATGTCTTTATGTTTTTGTATGTATTAATGTTCTAAGTGTTTTTATACAAGTTGCTAGAGGTGAACTTGTTAAGTTCGCCTAGTTTAACAGAGGCGAACTTGTTAAGTTCGCCTAAGTCTATCTGAGGCGAACTTGTTAAGTTCGCTTAGTCTGTTTAAGTTCACCTAATACAGGTCAATAATCTATATATAGATGTTTACAGAGTCAGTTTGATACACAGAACCGTGATGGAACAGTGAATGATAGATTGAGTCTGTAAACTCTATTGCGAATAGGAATACAAGCATGGAGTTTATTTACTTAATTGTCTTTATTGTCTTTTATGAATGCAATCGTTGATTCGGTGGATTCCGCACTCCGAGTTAACGACACATCTTATCACGAGAACGATCTGTAGAAGTGCCATGAGGACCTACATAATTACTTATGATATCATGTAGAAATATTCACATAAGAAGTAATCATGTAGCATGGCATTGTATGGGTGTCCTAAGGTTATAGTCTAGGTCAAAAGTGTCTGATAACCTAGTTCCCTATAAGCAAGGTGTAGGATCGTGAAATTACAAGATGGTTCTGTTCTTAGTTGAGATTGGCGGAAACAATAACAACTACACAATTACAATCGAGTAGACAGAAAGAATACTTATAAGAACACTGTTGTATTAAGCTTATTGAATAAACGATTAAAAGTGAAAACTCTAATTCGAAAGCACACTTACAATGAAGTGTTTACACAGTATTTATACTAACTTAGAATCAAGACAGACCCTTGATTCTAAGGATCAGATCAAATACAGACCGTTGATGTTTTATACAAAAACTAACAATGCACGTTAAAGATAAACTAGCTAACTTTATTGAAGCGTCTTCTTTATGCATCATTGCTTGCATGTCTGGAGAAGAGCATTGCTTAGTTTCATTGGTTGTGCCATTGGGTTCCTTCTGCTTTGAGTGTGTCAGTTGCTTTTGCAGAAAGTTGTCAGTGACAATTGGCATGGATAGTCAGCTATGATGATTTGTCTTCAAGAAACACAGCTATCAGCAGCAAGAATGAGAATGATGCTGCTGATAAGCCTATCAGCAGCAACATTCGTCTTCAGTAGATAAAGCTATCCGCAACAGATTTGTTCTTCAGCAGGAGAACAAGTATTCGCAGCAGATAAGCTTGTCCGCAGCAGTTTGTTGATCAGCAGCAAACTGTGAGATCAGTTGTATTTGTACTTAGAATTTTGTAGCCATCAGTCTTTGTTTCTACAAACTCCCCCTAGACTGATGCTACCAAATTTCTCTTACTGTCTTTGTTGCTGAAGCTTTTGCATGTTTTTGACTATCCTTTCAACCTTATATCCTCCATTGGGACCATCTCCCCCTTTTTGGGTGCATCAGTGGACGAATAAGCGTCAGTTTGGGTGCCCACTTATACAAGGGAGAGAGTAGGAAAAGTTTGGAATTTATGAGCTTCATGCATAGAGACTTGGTGTCTTAGTTTGGACACTTCAGCCTCTAGCATGACCGTCCTGGCCGTCAATTTCAAGATATGAAGTTACAGTCTGTCCTCATCCACTACTGTGGAATCCTTGGATCCAGATGGGGCTTTAGGCCTGGCCTCTTCATCCCCATCACCCATGGTTTCTTGGCACCTGGGATTCCTCTCAGTGAAGGGAGTTTCTAAGGAAACATCCTCACTGTGAGTTGCCGTGGTTGAGGTCTTAGCAATGTTGTCACTGTCCTCCTGGTCATTTGATGGACCAGCAGTAGTGACACCCTCTTCCACATCCACTCTTTCATAACTCCTAGAGTGGACCTTCAGGGTAGACGAACTTAGGTTTGGGTGTGTTGGAAGCAAGATCAATCAGTACCTCCGAGATAGTAGTAGTTGGAGAAGGAACATAATTTTGATCAGGTTCCTCAACACTTAAGTTCACAAGAAAAAGGAAAGGCTCAGGGGACTGTTCTATGGATCCGGGAAGTGAACCTGATCCTAATAGAGAGACATCCAAAGAAGTCTCCCTAATAATGTGGCTGTCCCTTATGATATTCTCACCATAATGTTGTGATTCTGAGTGAGGGCTGTTAGGTTGGGTTTGGGCCTTGGAGGCAAGAGAAGAAGGAGTTCTCTTGCCCCTTTTTCTAGTCGTTTCAACCGGGACCCTGTATTCCGGTTGATCGATAACATCCAAAAGAGGTGAAGTGATTTTTTGTACCTGTGCATCCTTAGTGGTATGCACAGGGGTTCGAATAGTACCAGCAGACTGTTATTCAAGTTGTGAGGTGGAGGGTGAGGGATCAGTATCAGCTGGGATTGCTGAACTGTCACCCGAGGTACTTTGTATGTTCGGCATTGTAGATAACAATGGAACATTGACCCCTGAGTACCTTTTTGGAAACAGCTTCATCTTATCACTCCAAATCGGCGAAAATGCAGATCTTCGTGAAAACCCTAACTGGTAAGACGATCACGTTTGAGGTCGAATCCTTTGACACAATCGACAACGTGAAGGCAAAGATCCAGGACAAGGAAGGCATCCCGTCAGACCAGCAGCGTCTAATCTTCGCCGGAAAACAGCTCGAGGATGGCAGAGCCTTAGCCGATTACAACATCCAGAAGGAGTCAACTCTCCACCTTGTCCTTCTTCTTTGTGGTGGCAAGAGCGGAGTTTACTTGATGCCATTTGCTTTTCTTCTGAGATATGCATTGGAGAAGAGTGTGACAGAGATACTTCCATGGAGGGCCCATCAGCGTTTTCTCTACTGTATACCCATTTTGATTTCCAGTGTACCTGATTGATTTCCAGAGATCCTTCCATCGATGGAAGGTTTGAAGGTTCGTGGATGAGGGTTGGTTGGGACTTGTGAGAAAGTGATGCTGAAGGTGAAGGGTTGGTAAGGAAATTTGATTTTGTTTTTATAACGGCAGAGGTGAGAAAAAGCAAAATGACTTGTACCGTACAACCTTATTTACCTTTTATTGTTACAGCTGTAATGCACCGAGGCCGTCATGGTAAAGACTGACGTTGATTTCTTTTACAGCGGGTAAAAGTTAATTTGGACTTAAATTTACCCATCAGCAGCAAACTTGGTTGATGTGGATGGATAAGCCTGTCCGCTGCAAGCTTGGTTGCTGCGGAAGGTTAAGTCTATCAGCAGCAAACTTAATTGCTACTGATAGATGCAATGATCTGCAGCAGGGATGTTGCTGCTGATGGCCTTAAAGCTGTCCGTAGGAAAACTTGTTCATGCTGATAACTTAAGGCAGTCAGTGGCAAATCCTTTACTGCTGAATATTAAACCTGTCAGCAGCTGAAAAGCAAAAGTGCTGCTGACTGATAACTTTTATTTACAACATAAGACAAAACACATTTTAAAATAGAAATTTTTTTTTAATTTTTTTTTAATTATTTTTTTTAGAGCAAGATTTCAATCAAAGTTCATCATACCAATGGATTCAACTAAATATTTAAATCTGGCTTCATCAAAAGGTTTTGTAAACAAATCAGCATATTGCTCATTTGTATGAAATTTGGTTAGAATAATCCTCTTTTTCTCAGCTTGATCTCTTATGAAATGATACCTGATGTCAATGTGCTTTGTCTTTGAGTGCCTCACCGGATTTTTTGTGATTGAGATAGCACTCATGTTGTCAATGTGAATTGGAGTTGCCATAAAATTCATCCCATAGTCCGACATTTGATTTTTTATCCAAATGACTTGTGCACAGCAACTTGAAGCTGCAATGTATTCTGCTTCAGCTGTAGAAGTTGAAACACATGTTTGCTTCTTGCACTGCCATGAAATTAACCTTCCTCCCAGAAACTGACATCCTCCTGAAGTGGACTTTTTGTCTAAGTTGCATCCCCCATAGTCACTGTCAGTGTATACATACAGATTAAACATGTCATTTTTTGAGTACCATAGTCCAAGTCTTGAGGCACCCTTTAGGTATCTAAAGATTCTCTTGACAGCCTGAAGATGTGAAGCTTTTGGAGCTGCTTGAAATCGTGCACAGAGACATACTGCAAACATGATATCTGCACTTGAGGCAGTGAGATACATGAGAGACCCTATCATAGCACAGTACTGATGTTGATCAGTATCTTGACCATCTTTGTCTGGAGTCAGTTGATGATGAACTTGCATAGGGGTTCTTGCAGCCGAGCAGTCAGTCATTTTGAATCTTTCCAAAATGCTTTTTACATCTTTGGATTGGCTGATGAAGATTCCATTTGGGACCTGTTTGACTTGTAGACCCAAAAAGAAATTTAGTTCACCCATTGAACTCATTTCAAACTTTGAGTGCATCAGAATCTCAAAGTCTTTGCACAGTTGTTTCCTTGTTGATCCAAAGATGATATCATCAACATAAATTTGAACTAGTAAGATTTCTCCCCCTTCATCTTTGATAAACAAGGTCTGTTCAATGACACCTATTCTGAAATTGTTGCTTAGTAGATATTCTGATAAGGTTTCATACCAGGCTCTTGGTGCCTGATGTAGGCCATATAGAGCTTTGTCTAGTTTGAATACTTGAGTTGGATGTGCGGGATCTATAAAGCCTGGAGGCTGTTTGACGTATACTTCCTCACCAATCTTCCCATACAGAAAGGCAGTTTTTACATCCATTTGATAGACAGTGAAGTTCTTGGATGCAGCATATGCCAGGAAGATTCTGATAGCCTCCAGTCTGGCAACGGGAGCAAAGACTTCATCATAGTCAATTCCTTCTTCCTGAGTGTAGCCCTGAGCTACAAGTCTGGCTTTGTTTTTTACTACAATGCCTCTCTTGTCTTGCTTGTTCCTGAAGACCCATCGTGTGCCGATGGCATATTTGCCTGGTGGAAGATCAACAAGTTTCCAGACATCCTGCCTCTTGAATTGCGGTAATTCTTCCTGCATGGCTTCAATCCAGCTGCTGTGTTTGAGTGCTTCATCAATCTTCTTGGGTTCCACCTGGGATAGGAAACATGAAAACAAGCATATATTGGCCTCATGAGATTTGCTTCTTGTGAGAACTCCTTGGTGTATTTGGCCAATAATATTCTCTTGAGGATGTTCTTTGTGGATCCTTTGTGCTGGTACCACCTCCAACTGTATCCCTTCTTCCAGATTGCTATGATTTTGATCAGGGGACTCTTCATTCAAGGTGGAAGAGTCTTCAACAGCATTGTCCAGTTCAATATTTTCGGCGATAGCATTATCAGCATTTACAGCATGTACCGAAGAGTCTTCATTTAGATTGTCAGTATCAGATAGGCTGCTGCTGGTTATGATAGACAGTCTTGTTCCTGCTTCACTTGCTTCAATTGCTTCCACAACTACTGGAGGATCAGCTGATGGTTTTCTCAGACTGAGAGAAGATTTGGGAAAATCTATTCTGTGGTCAGTGGATGAAGTGGAGGCAGGAGATTGTGTAGACATAGACTCCATGTTTGAGAAGGTGAGAGGCTCAAATATCTAGGAGAAAGAATCTATGTCAAAGAGCCAGTTTGGTCCTTTTCCCTGCTCAGAAACAATGTGTTCTCTGCATTCCACATTAGTAGATTCTTCTACAATTCTTGTTCTTGAGTTGAATACTCAATAGGCCTTTGATTGAGAGGAATAGCCTACGAAATATCCTTCATCAAATTTTGCACCAAACTTAGGAAGAATCCCATGTGTGATGAGAATTATGCATGGACACCTAAAAGGTTTTAGAAACCCAATGTAGGGAATTCTTTGGAACCATAGTTCATAGGGTGTCTTGTTGAAGGGTTTGACAATTAGAACTCGGTTTTGCACATAGCAGGCTGTGCTAACCGCTTCTGCCCAGAATGTAAGTGGCAGTTTAGAGTCGGCCAGCATAGATCGTGCTGACTCAATAAGAGTTCTGTTTCTTCTTTCAGCAACTCCATTTTGTTGAGGAGGTCTAGGAGCACTGTATTGTCTTTCTATCCCCTTGCTTTCACAGAAACAATTCAAGGTGTGGTTTTTGAATTATGTGCCCTTGTCACACCTTATGATCTTCACCTTTTGATTGCTTTGATTCTCTACCCTAAGAATGTAGGTTTTGAGAATTTCAGCAGTTTCATCTTTAGTTCTCAATAAGAATACCCATGAGAATCTGGTGTAGTCATCTGTTATCACCAGACAGTATGACTTTTTGCCCATAGACATGACATTTGTAGGACCGAAAAGATCCATATGCAGCAGTTGCAGTGGAGTGTCATTTGAGTTCGAGGTCTTGGGCTTATGAGAACTCTTGTGTTGCTTCCCCTTTAGACATGCTATGCAGTGATCTTCCAGCTGAAATTCATTGTCAGGAATCCCTCTGACAAGATTATTCTTCACCAATTTGTTAATGGTTTTGATATTAATATGGCTTAATCTCCTGTGCCAGAGAGCTGATTCATCAACTGAGTCTTTTGATAAAAAGCAGGAGACGCTCCCAAATGGAGTGACCTCATTCATGTCCAGTACATAGAGATTTTCTTTTCTCTGGGCCGTCAGTAGAATGCCTTTCGGAGGAGGTGTGGATAAGCCTGGAGATAGTACAAAGCATTCTTTATCTGTGAAGAGCATCCAATGCTTTTGATCACAGACCTGGGAAACACTCATGAGATTGAAGTCCAATTCTTTGACATAGTTGACCTTATCAATGCTCATTCTTTCGTTGGACACAGTTCCTTGTCCAGTTATGGATCCTCCTTTTGAATAACTTCCGAAGGCAACATATCCTCCATTGAAGTGTCTGAAATTTGAGAGGATGGATCTGTTGCCTGTCATGTGCCTTGAACAACCACTATCTACCACCCAAGTGTTATTCTTGTGACCTGGCTGTCCCTGCACATGATAGATTTCTAATTTGTAGGAGGAACCCAAGAGTCTGCAGACTTGAAAAAGATGGTTGTTAGTTTATCCTTTTCAGTATGTTTGCAGTTAAAGGAACCAATGACAATGCTTGGAGATGGTTTGGCATTCCAATGCTTTGTTGGTGATTTTTTAGTTTTCTTCGCATTGTCATCAGCAGATTTTTTTATTGATGTTTCTGGCTTGTCAATAGTAGATCCTGCTGCTGATGGCTTTGTTGAAGTGTCAGCATTTTTTGCTACTGTAGGCTTTACCTTGGATTTTGCCTTATCAGCAGTGGGCACTTTTGCTGCTGATGTTTTTGCCTTATCAGCAGCGGGCACTTTTACTGCTGATGTTTTTGCCTTATCAGCAGCAGATTTTGCTGCAGAGGATTTTAGCTTATCAGCAGCAGACTTGGTTACTGCTGAACGCTTCTGCTTTGTTTTCTTGGGCTGAACTGGACTAACAACCGATGTATGCTGATATTTCTTTACCCTTTGTCTTTGAGGAGCATGATGAAGGATCTGGTTGAATGGGTTAAACTTACAGTTTGCAGCAAAGTGGTCTGATTCACCACAAATGATGCAAGTTTGTTGAGATCTAGGCAGCTTCACTCTTGAGGGAGATAGAGACCTTTTGAACTTTGTTGCTTTGTCTTCGTAGCTTCTTACCTTCTTATTTTTGTTAGTCTTTTCAAAGGCATGCTGCTTTAAATGTCTTTGATATTCCAGGTAATGAAAGCAGGTGCTGGCAGTGTGGTTATATCTGCCACACACAAAGCATGATTTTGCTAGTTTGTCTTTTGAAAGGTAGACATAGTCCTTTCTTTGGAACAGATCCTTGAAGTTCCATTTTTGAGCTTTGTTATGTTTAAAGGTGGCTTCTTCTAGGGTCCTTTGAACATATGTTTTTCTTCAGGCTTACAACATACATCAGATACCTTTCTCTTTGTGATTGGCATGAACTGAGGCTTGGGGTTTGTGGGTTCTGATGTCTGTCCCTTTTCTAGCTTTCTTCCATCTGGAGGATAGCTGATCTTGATCTGTTTGAATGGTACAGGGGCTATAATAGCTAGAAGAACAGCAGGAACTGCAAACTCTATTCAGAACAGCTTCATATGGGACTGCACTGGTTTCACCATGGTCTGAGTGAGTTGACACAGATTCCGATGAGGTAGTGTAGTCTTCGATGTGAGGTTCATCCGTTGAAGGATCAAGGTTTCGGTTTGCAGTGTCAAGATTTTCAACAGTGAAGCTTGGTTCGTATATGGGAATATAGTCAGCAGTAGGAGGAACAGATTTGTACTGATCAGTGTTATACCCAAGTCCAGTTTTTACTTTCTCATGGACTTGAATATCTAAAAGTCTTTGTAGCTTTTTAGAGGAAAATTCATATTTTTCAACATGAACTTTCTGTTCTGCCAGTTCAGCTCTGGTAGCTTTTAGTTTGACCAGTAGATCATCAATCTGAGTTTCCATATTAGTTTGTTCGTGTTTTAGCGATGAAATCTCTTTCTTAAGGCAGTTAATTTTTTCTTTATAAGTGTTTTCAACCTTTTTGAACTCAGATTTCATCTGATGAAACTCTTCATTTTGATCTATCAGATTTTGGTTATGCTTTCTATAACCCAGAACTTTATCAATACAGGCTTGAGAGCAGAGATGTTCAAATACCTGAGGTGGTATCTCTGTAGTGTCAGACATAAGAGCTTGATTGTTGACAGGCAGTTCTTCATATTGGAAGCTCCAGTCGAACTCAGAAGTTCCAACAGCTGCACAAGCTGCAGTTTGAACTGGAGGAGTAGCTTGGTGTTGTTGCTGTCTGGGTTGGGCTTGGTGAGCTTGTCTTGACTGAGTGGTAGCTGAATTTGCTCTTGGTGCCTTGCATTCTCTAGCAAAGTGACCCAGTAGGTTACAGTTGTAACATCTTATTTTGCTTTTATCCAAGCCAACTCTGGTGTTGGAGTTGTTACTTGGAATGGGTCTTCCGGTTCTAGAGTAGAACCTTTTTGCTCTTATAGAGAGCATGGCATATGAGTGCTGTATGTCCATTTCTTCTAAATCATCTGGATGAAAGCATTCCAGATCCTCCTTGATAAAGAACATGTTGCTTGAGTTTCCAGAGATAAAAGCAGCAGATGTTGATATTTGAAGAGGAGCTTCTAGGAAAAATGGTGAGCTGTTTGTTTGAGAGGTGGGATGGGTGACAATGGGAGGATAGTAGTTGCTGGAACTGAGACTTGAGTGGTCAGAGTGGAGGGCAGAGGTGGTGGTGGATGTTGAGGCATTTTGATAGCTTGAGCTTCGTTCTTTTGCCTGAATCATCTCTAGCTCATAGGTTTTGAGCATTCCAAAGAGCTCAGTCATTTGGAGAGTCTTCAGATTCTCTGTTCTTCTGATTGACACTGTGTAAAGTGTCCAGCAGCTTGGTAGAGACCTGATGAACTTTTTGAGAATATCTTCATTCTCTAGCTTAACCTTTGAGCACTGTAGCTCACCTACAAGATAGGTAAATCTATTGTATAGAATAGTTAGAGACTCACCTTCCTTCTAGACGAAGTTTTCATACTTCTCCTTTAGTATGTCTCTTCTGTTTTCCTTGGCTTCTTCAGAGCCAGCAAACATCTTTTCAAGAGCCAGCCAGAGCTCTTTAGTAGTTTTGTGACTTCTGAAGTTGTGAAAAACTTCATTTGGAAGGCACATTTGGATAGCTCCTAGTGCCTTGAAGTCCACCTCCATCCTTTTTATATCCTCTTCTGAGTATTTGGAGGGATCCTTTGGAACTGATGGTCCTCCAGAGTCAGCAGATGCCACCATGGGAGTGTAGGGTCCATCCCTGATGGATTTCCACATTTCGTACTCCTGATAGCAGAAGAAGCTTTCCATGCGATTTTTCCACATGTCGTAGTCTTCCCCAGATACCAACCTTGGTGGTCGGTTGATGCTGCCAATGTCTTCAAACGCATTGCTTTGTGCCATTTTTGTTTTTGGTGACTTAATGAAAGAGAGGGTTTAGAATAGAACCAGAAGTGATTAAACAAGTGTGAATTTGTTTAATATGAGCCAAAGCTCTGATACCACTTGTAGGATCATGAAATTACAAGATGGTTCTGTTCTTAGTTGAGATTGGCGGAAACAATAACAACTACACAATTACAATCGAGTAGACAGAAAGAATACTAATAAGAACACTGTTGTATTAAGCTTAGTGAATAAACGATTACAAGTGAAATCTCTAATTCGAAAGCACAGTTACAATGAAGTGTTTACACAGTATTTATACTAACTTAGAATCAAGACAGACCCTTGATTCTAAGGATCAGATCAAATACAGACCGTTGATATTTTATACAAAAACTAACAATGCACGTTAAAGCTAAACTAGCTAACTTTATTGAAGCGTCTTCTTTATGCATCATTGCTTGCATGTCTGGAGAAGAGCATTGCTTAGTTTCAATGGTTGTGCCATTGAGGTTCCTTCTGCTTTGAGTGTGTCAGTTACTTTTGCAGAAACTTGTCAGTGACGCTTGGCATGGATAGTCAGCTGCGACGATTTGTCTTCAAGGAACACAGCTATCAGTAGCAAGAATGAGAATGATGCTGCTGATAAGCCTATCAGCAGCAACATTGGTCTTCAGCAGATAAAGCTATCCGCAGCAGATTTGTTCTTCAACAGGAGAACAAGTATTCGCAGCAGATAAGCTTGTCCGCAGCAGTTTGTTGATCAGCAGCAAACTGTGAGATCAGCTGTATTTGTACTTAGAAATTTGTAGCCATCAGTCTTTGTTTCTACACAAGGCTCTGATACCGATCTGTCACACCCCAACCGACGGCGGAATACGTCGAGGCGGAACGTGTAGACTGTTCATGAGCACATGGTTGACTAAATTGTAATATGTTTAAACATGACATTTCATTTCAATAAAATCCAACTAGTACATGAAAATGAGAAATACATAACAATTTCTTTTCTTTTTTAAATATCTAGGTCCACATCGTAAGTGTAGCAAGCTTGCTCGACTCAAACATTCGTACCTGAAACATGATTAAAACAAAGTTAACTATAAAGTTGGTGAGCATACATAGGTTTTGACTCTAAGTAGTATCAAAGTGTTGTGTGTAAACAAATCCATACAAGTTATGATTAATAAGGAAATTATGGAGAGTTACTATTGTGTAACCAAGTAGTACAATCAAACCTTTGTAACTAGCATGCAAAACAAAGTGTGTTGTCGGTAACAATCACCCTAACTGGGTGAGTTTGTCAGACTCAATAGATTTATGATTGTTAACCGTCGGCTTGTATAGTTAATGATTGCACATGAAATTGCACACAAATTAGTTAACACACCTGGTACTCAAACATAAAGCTCAAATTGCATACATGAATGTAAAGTGGAGTAGTATTTGTGTAGTTTGTGTAAATCATTGAAAATAATGTTCATGTTTCACCCCAAAAGTGTAAAATAGTGAAAAAGGGGCTATGTAAAACTCACTTGTATCAAGGATGCAGATAGCAAAAGAGAATAAGTAGTAGTGTGATCCTTGTACTCGCAACGTTAACCTAGAGTGTAATGTCTATGAATCTAGATTAACAATATGCACAATAGTCTAAGGCCAAATCTAGGGTTTCAATGGGAGCGTGTACAGGGACTTGTACAAAGAGTTTGTGTTTGTATTGTGTAAAAGGATTGTGTAGGTGGTTGTGATTTGTATTTGAATAAGTGTTTTATAAAATAAAAAGTGGAAATGAATTGTTTTAAAATAAATGATTTATGGTTTGAGTTTGAATAACTAATTAAATAATTTTTATTTATTTATTTAATTAGAAAAATAGTGTGAGGGTTACATTTATTTAAATATTACTTAAATAAATATCTTTGCTTTATTTATTTACTTATAAAGATGTGTAAATAATATTGGTACATAAAAATTAATGTTAAATATACATTTAAATTCTAAGCGAATTGTAAATGTAAATTATATAAATAATAAATAAATTTATTTATTTATTTCTCATTTCAAATAGGTATGTTAAAATAAAAACAAATAGACATGTTCTTTTTAAGAAAAAAAATGAAAAACTATATATATATTTAGATATAGTTTTATTCACTTTAAACATATAACTTAACTTTTATAAAACTTTGTAAAAATCATTTATAAAACTTTGTCACAAAAAATATAAAATTAGGTAAGTAAATTACTCAAAAAAAAATATATATGTATATATATAATTTAAATTGAGTTCTTAACAATTAAATTTGCTTATTTTTGAATAAATTAGTTCTAAAGATAATGGGTTTCATAAAATATGTTTTTATATATTAATTAAGCTGTTAAAATGATTTTAAAAATAAAAGTGGTTCACCCGGGTCGAACCCGGGTGGGTTCTGGGAAGACTCTGTGTGTAAACCACTAGACCAGTGGTGCCTTATTGATCTAATGTAGGTTTCGATGGCTGTTAAACAAGAATCAGAGGGGAGCCGGGTATGGGGTAAGTAGACGCGCAAAAAAGGGAACTGATTGTGGGTTTAGAACCCGCGACCACACATGAATGAGTGAAACGGATTAACCAAGGGAATCTGGGTAGATTCCTTAACAAAAATGAGAATGTTCAAACTTTAAACAAATACCCTCCCGTCTCCATCGTCTTCTCCAACCGCCGACCCAAACCCTAGCTTCCCAATCAAACTCGATCATGTCCACGATTGTTCCCGGATTCATGGGGCTTTTATTCTACATACAAAAACGAATCTATTGACATATGAATTACCTGGGATGATCAAGAGATGGTCGAGTATGACTGAATAGACAGTTCCGGTGATCTTCGAGTTTGATAGGGCTTTAGAGACGTAGTGTCGGCTAAGAGAATGACTAGAAAGCTTGTAGGGGTGATTGCGAAAGTGTGGGGTTGACTCTAGACGTTTAATTACATCTTAATCAATCAATTATGCCGCAGATTAGTTGGGGACAGCGGAGGAATGAAATAGGCGTTATTTAGATTAATTCGAGTGAATTGACTCGTGTTTTAGGCTAGTATTCAGTTTGAAAAAGACTGCGCGTGATTTGCGGCGGTTAACGTGAATCAATTCCATCGATTCCCTGCAAATTTCGTTATGTTTGACTCGGGAAAGTCAAATGTGTTCAAAATTCAAATGTTAGTCCAAGCTTGATCGAATTGAAACATTGAATGGGCTAGGGCAGGGTCTGTAAACGATTATGTATAAATGGGAAGTCCACAACAGCAGGAATTGGTTGAAAATAGTTTAGGTTTGCACAATTTTGGGTATTTTGACTTTTAAAGTCAAAATACATCAATTTGAAATAAATAGGGTCAAGGTTGAGCTTAATGGGTTTGAATTTATGGATGAGGGTTCAAAGTGCATAAAAGGGGGTTCAAACTTGTTTATTTGAATTGTAAATATGCGCGTGTATATATTTACGATTAAACATTCTTTGAAAATGTTTTTATAAACTTGACTCTCGTACGTAAAATAATTATATCCAATATATATATATATATATATTCATATATATATGTATATATATATATATTGTTAAAATATTAAGTCCTTTATACTTAGATTAATCTTAAATCAAATGCACGTATGTGTTATTTGCAAAATTCCCATTTTTGTGAAATTATAATTGTAATAATGATCTATTCAATAAAGTCAAATATATAAATTTATACTTGTAAATAACTACGTATGTATAGTAAAAGCAAGGTTTAAAACTCATATGTTTTACTAAGGTTTAAAACTCATATATTTTACTTTGGTTATAACAAAAATGTTTGTCTATGCATATAAATATATATATATATATATATATACATATACATTTAATACATGTGTTATATATAATAAGAAGATAATATGTTTGCAGAAATTTTGTATGCTAAAATAATATTTATTGTAATATTTTTAAATTCGAATAAGTATAAGACTTCAAGCACTTATAAAATGAAACGACTAAAGAAAATTTATGGCCCGAAAATCCTAGATGTTACAGTTTGGTTAGCTGAAGAGGTAGGTGTAGAATTTCTTGAGGAAGATTGATTGTGATGGTGTTGGCTGGATCCTGATGCATTGAAACAAGTGTAACCACCACAACCAGTTGTATTTTCTTCTTCCTGAGGTCTCCCAAGAAACAGGGCTATTCCAGAACCCGATGACTTAGCTGTGGAAGGCACCCCATAATACATAGAAGGATCTTGGATCTGAGGTCTTCCAGAGCTTAGTTTCTTTCTCTGGTTCATATCATGTGCCTGAACCTTTCCAATTTCTTCTTCAACAGTCATCTCATAGAACTTGGGGTTCTCTCTCAGAAAAGTAGTGTACATATCAAACCAAGGTGGTAAAGCATCCAGGATAGTGTACATGTCAAACCTAGGTGGTAAAGCATCCAAGAACTTTTCCACCAGCTCATCATCAGGATACTTAAGTTCATAAGACTTCAGCTCAGTATGTAGGTGGTAGAATCTAGAGAAAAATTGATCAATAGATTCATTCTCTAAGCATCTGAAACATTCATATTGTTTCCTCAGCAGCTCTCTCTTGATTTTCTTAACATCATTGTTGCCCTCAAACCGCTTCTACAAGGCCTTCCAAAGATCCTTAGAAGTATCATACCCTTTGAGGCTGTGAAATATATCTCTAGTCAATGCCATAGTTATGGAACCATGAGCCTTCTTTTCACGGTCATAAGCTTTCTTTTCTTCTTTATCTAGTCTAGAGATAGGTTTGGGAATGTTTTCTTCAAGAAACATATGAGTTGGATGTTTATACCCCTCAAGAATGGGTATCCATAGAGTTGAGTCAGTGTATGAGATGTACTCCTCAAAGCGTGCTTTCCAGTTTGAATAATCATTTACATTAAGCAGCTTAGGTGGTTTCTGTGGAGTCCCGATCTTATTGTCATAGTTCAACAAACTACCAAAGTGCTAAAGGTTTGCCATAGTGAAACACTTAGACAAAAATAAAAATAAAACAGCACAACTTGCGCACTTAGAATTGGCCTTGCGCACTTAGGAAAGTGGTCTTGCGCACTTGAGGTTTCTTCTTGCGTACTTAACAAGTACGCAGGAACAGAAGCTAAGTACGCAGGAAGATTTGATAAGTATTCAGAGACTTGGTCCTGCATACATACTAAGTACGTAGAAATAGTGTCCTTTTCGCTAAATAAGGTTGCAGAATGCTTTTTGAACCTGCTCCACCAACTTTTTTCGGTCGCCGGAAAAAGCTCAAATCTTCAACTGTTGAAGATATGGACGAAATAATTAAGCCAAAAGGTTAGAAACTTGTTTTTAACAATCCCTTGATGATCAAAACACTCAAACAAACAACAAAAAGGTCGAATTTTGAAGGAATTTTTAGTCTAAAACAACGCTCAAGAGCTAGCTCTGTTTTATCAAAAAAATCAACAAAATCGGTCTCTTTTTCTTGTAGAAAGGCTATAACTTGTGTCGAAAATGCTCCTAACACACTCGAAATCAAGAGCCAACGCTCTGATACCACTTGTAGGTCCCCAAGTATCTCGGATCATTAAGTGCGAGTGTGTGACTAGTTGAACAGGGTGCGGAATGCCCATGACTAGTTAGAGTATCAAAAAACACGAAGTAAACCGACAACAACAACAACAACAAGATACTTTAAACTTCGTGTATTGATAATCACAGCCGGTTACAAGTTATAATGAGTGCGTACATGACAACTTCACTAACCAGCTATTTATACTCATAGTCCTGATGCCTGCACACTTGCTAAGTGCGCAGGGCTTTGCTCATGCCTACTTAGCAAGTACGCAGACAATGTTCTTGCGTACTTGCTAAGTATGCATGTTAAGAAACCTGCGCACTTGTTAAGTGCGCCCAACACATTACAAGATGATTACAACTACAAGTACCTAGATACATGTTTACAACTTGATAAACCAAAACATACAGATACTGAAATTCAAATACAAGTAAAGAAAGACAAATACAAAAGCATAGACTGTAGGTCCTCATGGCGCTTCTACGGATCGATCTCGTGATAAGACGTGACGCTAACTCGAAGTGCGGAATCCAACGAATCAACGTTTATACGTAGAAAAGACAATGTAGACAATCAAGTAAATAACATTCTCAATTGTATTCCAAATCACAATGGTGTTTACAGACTCAATCAGACTTGTTCTGTATATTCTCTACTTCTCTCTGATCGATGTGTTCTCTCTAATTCGACTGACTCTGTAAACACTTATATAGACATCTGACCTGCTATAAGCGAACTTGTTAAGTTCTCCTCTAATAGACTAAGCAAACTTAACAAGTTCGCCTCAGATAGACTTAAGCGAACTTATTAAGTTCGCCTCTGTTAGACCAAGTTCGCCTCTAGGTGAACTTGAATAAACACTTAGTGACTTTTACATAACAAAAACATAAAGAAAAACATAAAGACATAAGATCTAACTGTTACAAGCTTTTTTCATTACAAACTATGTCCTAACAGACTCCCCCTTGACAATAGCTTGATCTTTAGTCTTCATGATGAGCTTTCCAGTTATTCGATAGTCTGCTGCCAGCATGCACTTCATATCTTCTTCATATCTCCAAAACTCTTTTGTATTGTAATCCTTGCTCTTTCCATTCATCAGTGAACATTATTTCATTCTTTCGCAACGTCCTCTGATCTTTCTTTGAGAAATTTATAAGATTCATTGCATCATAGAAACATACAATGACCTTATTGTCTTTATCTTCAATCCTTGCTTCACCAGTATTAACATCGACATACCACCATTTCATATTCCCAAGGAAGTCTTGAGGAATCTTCTTCAACGATATCTTGTGTATAGCACGTACTGGTTTATACCTGTAACTCCAGGTCACCTTCCCAGTCTTTTGATATATGTTCTTCACTCTCTTTCCCTTTTGTGGTTTCAGTCGTTCATACTTTCCTAAACTACCTTCTCTCTTGATTAAGGTTGCTATCACATCAGCCAAACCATTCTTCGATCTATTAATAAGAGGCTTTGAAGCTAGACCACTCATTTCACACCTTGGCAAGGTATTGAAATACTTGATCCTCGGCTTTAAGTACTGAACACCGTCAGATCTTTTAATTGCAAATAATTTTGTATCACCATCATAGAACCAACTTATGATCCTTCCTACACACCGTTCGTTATTCACATATTTCTCTTTCTGAGCATGTTGTGCTGGAGACTTGGGTAGCACCTTCATCCAACTGTTTACAACTTCTCTCCACTGTTCTCTTGTCATCCCTGTATTTCTGTACATCACAGGTTCTTCATTAACCTTCGGAGACTCAGTGTGAGTAGTTTCAGTTTCAGCATCTTTATTGGATTGAATACTCTCATCATCAGTATCCATCTTTGAATCAGCACTATCTTCAGGCAGTGTGACGTCTTCAACAGAGTCCATAGAATCTGTTACTCCTTCATAAGTGAATTCAGGATTAACATCATCTTGGATGAAGTTATACGGCACTTTAAGACCATCACAACCTTCATAAGTAACATTATCTTTATCTTTCTCTATCTCTATCTCCACTATCTCTCCTTCTTCTATTTCATTATCAGACACTTCATCATCCATGTCATTGAATAAATCATCAATGTCATCAAGACATGCTATCTTTTCAGCTTCTTCTTCTTCAGAATCTGCAAAGACCTCCAATAATAGAATTTCTTCTTCATTAGCACCAGAAGTATCTTTGTTTCCTTCAAGTGATTGTGATCTCGACTCCCCCTGAACCCTTGATATAGGATTAGCGTTTGTGTATTGACGATCACCCTCAACATTTCTAGCAGGATCATTGTCTTCATCATCACGTCTTTGAATAGACTCTATGTGACATGTATCATGTATCCTTAACTCCCCCTGAGCATCAAGACGCTGAACGAGTTTAGACACCAATGCTTGCATGTCAGCTATCTGTTGAGCTTGAGTCCGAATCACCAGCCGCCGTTGTGAATCAGTAGACACAAGAGTATCCACCTGAGCTTGAAGTGTAAGCACTTGAGATTCAAGGATAGTAATCCTTTCAGAATCAGAAGGCTTTGACGGACCAGCTGACGATTGTGGAACTGAAGGACTTGTAGTAGGAGTAATAACTGGAGGAACAGGAGTTATAACTGGATAGTAATCCTTTCAGAATCAGAAGGCTTTGACGGACCAGCTGGCGATTGTGGAATTGAAGGACTTGTAGTAGGAGTAATAACTGGAGGAACAAGAGTTATAACCGGAGATGTATCTTTAGATCTTGGAGGAGTAATAATCAAGGAAGCAACAAAATTAGCATCCTCTATTCCCTGCGAAGATTGAGCAGCAGCTATTGAAGCAGACATTAGCTTTTGAGTTTTTGGATCTGGATTAAAGTCACTATCAGAATCAGTACTTTCATTAACCAAGGATCATTTTCCAAGTACTCAACCGGAAGGAGGATCCCGAACAGACTTTCTTCTTGGTCATCTGGCTTGAGATTTAATGCGTTTTCCAGCATTAGCCAGTTGAATTGCAGCTAACCGCTCATAATGATCTGAGGAAAAATCCCTAGATTCATCAGAGTCAGTGCCTTCAGTAATAGGTAATATCGTATCACTTGAGCTTGAACTAGATTCATCATCAGTCACCACATTCCCTTCAGCTTCATGAATGGGCGAGTTCACAGCGTCATCAATGAAATCATCCATGTTCATTCCTAGATCTTGTTCATGTGCATGAACGACCTCCTCTTGAACAGGTTCATGAATAGGTATTTCAACCTCAGCTTGTGGAATTTGAACTTGTTCAGGAATAGGAATTTGTGGTTGTACGAGAACTTGAGCTTGTTGAACTGGAACTTGTTGTTGTATCAGTTGTTGTGGAATTTGTTGTTGTTGTTGTAGTTGTGGTTGCTGTTGTTGTTGTGGAAAATTTAAACCTTGAACTTGAGCAATTTCATCTGGATGAAACCAGTTGTCATTAGGTGATGCAACATAATCATGATTGATTAAGTGACCAAACAGAGGAGTATTAACCGGTATCAATGCGGCATTCTGCTGTTTCACCTTTGTGCAATCAGTAAAGATACGCTTTGACATCGGAGTCAAAGTTAATCTTATAGGATGTTGTGGAAGTTCCGAAATAAGATGATTTAGAATCATTTGAATAAAGCGAGGATACATCAAAAACCCTTGACCTTCAGCAGGATTAATTTGCATGACCATCTCCCAATAGAAGTAAAGTGCAAAATTGAATCGCTTATTCAACGTTAAAGCCACCATTGTAGTTTGAAGAGCAATCTTTAAACCATCGGTTCCAGCTTTACGAGGAGAGATGCATTAAATAATCACATGCATGAAGTATCTCCATTCACCGACTAAGGCACCTTTACGTGCTTGTGTATCATTCTGTCTCCCACGATAACCCATTCTTTGAAAACAACCCATAATAAGAGTGCCCGGATATGACAATGGGTCTTCAGCATTACCACCCAAAGCAAGAGCAGCACGAATTGTCTCTTCAGATATGGCAATTTTAGTATTATTTACAGTGGCACGAAGAACATGAGGTTCTACGTCCATATCCTGATGAACTGTATCCCAAAATTGTTGTATGTATACCAAACTAATGTAAGGATCAGCAGATAAAGCAGTATGGAGACGCGAACGGTTCAGAAATCCGATTATTCCTTGAAAATTGACAGCCTCGGTCATGTTAGGATCTAACAATGCCACCTGATTATACTTATATTCGACACGTCGAGCCATCTGAAAACATTCGGACAACAAACACATTAGTAAAAATAACAAACACAAACAAATAAAAAAATTTAACAACAAAAAAATTTTAACAAAAAACAAAAAAAAAATTTCTAACACTCAAAAATCACAAGTCCAAATACCCTCTGACCCCTAGGCGAACTTAATAAGTTCGCTTAGTGTTGCAAGAGGCGAACTTATTAAGTTCGCCTGGACAAGTTCGCTTCGAACAAGTTCGCTTGGAACAAGTTCTCCTTAACTTGTGACGATTCAAATACCAATCACAGAAGTTCATAAATCGGCAAATCGAGTTAAAATCATGAAATAAGCAATGTACATCGGTCGATTATCACTTAGCAACCAATTAGAATGATCAATTTTATTTTTCCAACTTCCATGGAAATCTTAATTGTTGGTTATTCTTGGTTGTTCTCCTTTGCAAAACAGAATATTGCAGACAGAAGTTCACAATGGGTCCTTCTCGCAAGTTTTCTTCTAGATAAAAAGAGAAAGTGTAGATGAACAAGACGAAGACTACAACTTGTTTGATGATATATGAAGACGGATGACAATCTTCTGAAGCTGTTGTCAAGGGGGAGTCTGTTGGAGCATATTCTGATGACAACGAGCTTGAAGATATTATGTCTTAGTCTTAGAGTCTTTGACTTGTAAGTGATAGAATTGTTAGCAACAGTTAAAGGGGAGTCTGTTAGGACATGTTTTGTAACTGTTGATAAAATTCTGTGTAAGTTCATAGAGAGGCGAACTTAACAATTCGCCTGGTTTATCAGAGGCAAACTTGATAAGTTCGCTTAGTCTATTTGAGGCGAACTTGTTAAGTTCGCTTAGCCTATTAGAGGCGAACTTAATAAGTTCGCCTAAGCATCTTTTAGGCGAACTTGTTAAGTTCGCCTGGTGCATTACTGGTGCTTATAAATAGACAGAACAGAGTCTGTTAATCATATTATTAGACGATATCAGGAGGAACTGATTAGAGACAGGATTATTGTAAACTGATATTGTGGTGGAAATACAAAGCGTTCATTTACACCGTTGTTTTTTATTGAGTTACACGAGCACGTTGATCATGGATTCCGCATCAGAATGTTGGGATTCAGAATGTTGAGGTACAAGTCTGGCTTTGTTCTTGATATTCGCATCAGAATGTTGGGATTCTGAATGAGGGCTTTTAGGTTGGGATTGGGCCTGTGAGACAAGAATAGATGGAGTCTTCTTGCTCCTTTTTCTTTTTCTGGTATAGCTTGCCTCAACTGGGGCCCTGTGTTCCAGTTGGGCAGTGATAACATCCAAAACAGGTGTAAGTAGTTGTTGTGCCTATGCACCCTCAATAGGATGCACCGGGGTTCGAACAATGGAAGTAGATTGTTGTTCAGGCTTTGAAGTGGAGGGTGTGGGATCAGTATCAGCTGGGATTGCTGAACTGTCACAATGGGTACTTTGTATGTTCATCATTGTATATAAAAATGGAACATTGACCCCTGAGAACTTTTTGGAAACAGTTCTCATGCTTTGAAAAATATTGTTTTTATGTCCCAGCATAAGGTAGATTCTTGTAGGTTTGGAAAGGTCTTTTAGCTCATTGTTGAAAACTTTCTTCAATAACCTTGGGTACATATAGAATGCCTGCTTTGCACCTTCTTGAAGGTTATATCTCAAACCTTCAAAAATGAGATGTGCAAAGTTGAAACCTTGGCTAGTGACCATACCGTGAACAGCAGAGGCGAGAGCAGAACTAACTTGATGCCATCCACTTCTCTTCTGGGATATGCACTGTAGAAGAGTGTGGCATAGAAACTTCCATGGAGGGCCCATCAGCGCCTTTTCAACAGTATATTCGTTCTGATTTCTAGTGTACCCTATGGATAGAAAGGTCCTCATATACTCTTCCCTGGTGTATGAAATGGCGGCCCCCTCATCCTGAAGCTTGAGGTGTTTTCTGAGAGTAGCTTCAGTGATGATGATGTCTTTGCCATCTACCATGGCTTGGATTTGGGGAGTCCCCTGTACGGTAGAGTAGACGACGGTGTTCCAAAAATCCTCCATATGAGGGATGTATATGGTAGGGTTGACGGTTAGTGAAAAATATATCTTTGATCGACAAAGAAAATCGATCATATCATCGAACCCTTCAGACTTCTTTTCTTTAACTAGGTATGTAGTGAGAATGTGGTAGGGAGAAAACTTGTCATTAGGATGGTTTATGTCGACCTCTGCCATTGTCGTTGGATTTGGAGGGAAGGAGGAAGTTTTTGAAAGGTGGTTAAGTATGGAAAGCTTTGAATGCTTTGAATGCTTGAGAGAAAATGGTAAGAGTTAGGTTGGAATTGAATGTGAAGAGGTGAAGGAGAAATTTGATTTGTGTTATAACGACAGAGGAGGGAAAAAGCAAAGTTACTTGTACAGTACAAATCATTCACTGTTACAGCTTTAATACACTATAGCAGTCATGGTAAAGACTGAAAGTACTTTTTACAGCGGGTAAAAGTTAATTTAGACTTATTTTTACCCATCAGCAGCAAACTTGGTTGCTCCGGATGGTTAAGCCTATTCGCTGCAAACTTGGTTGCTGCAGATGGTTAAGTCTGTCAGCAACAAACTCAATTGCTGATGATGGATGTAATGGTCCGTAGCAAAGATGTTGCTGCTGATTGCCTTAGTGCTATCCACAGGAAACTTATTCCTGCTGATAACTTAAAGCAGTCAGTGGCAAATACTTTGTTGCTGATGATTAGACCTGTCAGCAGCAAAAATGGTTGTTGCTGACTTATAAATAAGTATCTAAATCTAGCTCCATCAAAAGGTTTTGTAAACAATCCAGCATATTGCTCATTGGTATGAACTTTGGTTAAAATAATTCTCCTTTTCTCATCTTGATCTCTTATGAAATGATACCTGATGTCAATGTGCTTTGTCTTGGAGTGCTGCACCGGTTTGTTTGTGATTGATATAGCACTCATGTTGTCAATGTGAATGGGAGTGGCCATGAAAGTCATCCCATAATCAACCATTTGGTTTTGTATCTAGATGACTTGTGCATAACAACTTGAAGTTGATACACATGTTTGTTTCTTGCACTGCCATGAAATTAGTCTTCTTCCCAGAAACTGACATCCCCCTGATGTGGACTTTTTGTCTAAGTTGCATCCCCCATAGTCACTGTCAGTGTATGCATACATGTTGAACTTATCATTTTTAGAATACCATAGCCCAAGTCTCGGGGCTCCTTTTAGATATCTTAAAATTCTCTTGACAGCTTGAAGATGTGTATTCTTTGGAGCTGCTTGGAATCTTGCACAAAGGCATACTGCAAACATGATACCTAGCATTGAGGCAGTGAGATAGACGAGTGATCCTATCATTGCACGGTACTGATGTTGATTAGTGTCTTGACCATCTTTATCTGCAGTCAGTTGATGGTGCACTTGCATAGAAGTTCTTGCTGCAGAGCAGTCAGCCATCTTGAATCTTTCCAAAATGCTCTTGACATATTTGGATTGGCTGATAAAAATTCCATTTGGAACTAGTTTAACTTGAAGACCCAGAAAGAAATTTAGTTCACCCATTGAACTCATTTCAAACCTTGAGTGCATCAGGACCTCAAAGTCTTTACACAACTTCTTCCTTGTTGATCCATAGATGATGTCATCAACATAGATTTGTACTAGTATGATTTCTCCCCCTTCATCTTTGATAAACAAGGTCTGGTAAATAGCACCTCTTCTGAAGTTGTTGCTTATTAGATATCCAGACAGAGTTTCATACCAGGCTCTTGGAGCTTGATGTAAGACATAGAGAGCTTTGTCTAGTTTCAACAGTTTATTAGGATGTGCAGGATCTACAAAGCCTGGAGGATGTTTGACATATACTTCCTCACCAATCTTCACATACAGAAAGGCACTTTTGACATCCACTTGATAAACTATGAAGTTCTTGGATGCAACATATGCCAGGAAGATTCTGATGGCCTCCAGCCTGGCAACTGGAGCAAAGACTTCATCATAGTCAATTCCATCTTCCTGAGTGTAGCCTTGAGGTACAAGTCTGGCTTTGTTCTTGATTACAATGCCTCTCTCATCTTGCGTGCCAATAGCAGTTTGACCAGGTGGAAGATCAACAAGTTTCTAGACATCCTGTCTCTTGAATTGCAGCAACTCTTCCTGCATTGCCTCAATCCAACTGCTATGTTCCAGAGCTTCATCTATCTTCTTTGGTTCTACCTGAGATAGAAAGCAGGAATACAGACATATATTGGCGTCATGAGTTTTGCTTCTTGTTTAAACTCCTTGGTAAACTTGGCCAATGATATTTTCTAGGGGATATTCCTTGTTGATTCTCTGTGCTGGTACAACATCCAATTATATTCCATGATCAAGATTGCTCTGATTCTGATCAGGAAACTCTTCAATCATGGTGGAAGAGTCTTCAATGTCAACAATAGCATCAACATTATCAGTAGCAGCATTAGCAGTAGATGCCTCTACATCATTTACAGATGTGTCTTGAAGTTCATTCCGATTTTCGTTCTCATAGTGGCTGTTGCTGGTGACATTTGAGAGTCCGGTTCCGGCTTCACTGGCTTCAATAGCTTCAACAATAGATGGAGGATCAATAGATGGCCTTTTCAGTCTGATAGAGGGACTAGTGAATTCCAATATGTAGTCAGTGGAAGATGTGGAATCTGGTACTTTGGAAGAGGTAGACTCCATATTTGAGAAGATGAGAGGCTCAAATATTTGTGTGAAGGAGTCTTTATCAAAGAGCCAGTCTGGGCCTTTTCCTGTTCACATGCAATGTGTTCCCTACATTACACATTGGCTGATTCTTCCACCATTCTTGTTCTTGAGTTGAATACTCTGTAGGCCTTGGATTGAGAGGAATAGCCCACAAAGTATCCTTCATCAGATTTGGCACCAAACTTAGGAAGAACCCCATGTGTGATCAGAATGGTGCATGGACATTAAAAAGGTTTTAGAAATCCAATGTAGGGAACTCTTTTGGACTAGAGTTCATAAGGTGTCTTGTTGAGAGGCTTGACAATGAGAACTCTATTCTGCACATAGCAAGCTGTACTGACTGCTTCTGCCTAGAAGGTGAGAGACAGTTTTGAATCAGCCAAAATTAATCTTGCTGATTCAATTAGAATTCTGTTTCTCCTTTCAGCAACCCCATTTTGTCGAGGAGTTCTTGGAGCACTGTATTATCTTTCTATTCCCTTGCTTTCATAGAAACAGTTCAGAGTGTGGTTCTTGAACTCTATACCTTGATCACACCTTATAACTTGCACCTTTTGATTGCTTTGATTCTCAACTCGAAGAATGTAAGATTTAAGAATCTCAGCAGTTTCATCTTTTGTTCTCAAGAAGTATACCTATAAAAATATGGTATAGTCATCAGTGCTCACCAGAAAGTATGACTTCTTGCCCATTGACATGACATTTGTAGGACCAAAGAGATCCATACTCAGCAGCTATAATAGAGTGTCATTTGAATTCAATGTCCTGGGCTTGTGAGAACTCTTGTGTTGCTTCCCTTTCAAGCATGCAATGCAATGATCTTTAAGTTAAAATTCTTTGTCAGGAGGCCCTCTAACAAGATTTTCCTTTACCAACTTGTTAATGGTTTTTACATTAACATGGCTTAATCTCCTGTGCTAGAGAGCTGATTCATCAACTGATGCCTTAGACAGAAAACAAGATACACTACTAAATGGAGTGAACTCACTCATGTCAAGCACATATAGGTTATCTTTTCTCTGAGTAGTCAATAGGATCTTCTCTGGAGGAGGTTTGTTTAAGCCAGGGGATAGTACAAAACATTCTTTATAAGTGAAAAGCATCCAATGCTTTTGATCATAGATCTAGGACACACTCATGAGATTGAAGTCTAATTCTTTGACATACCTTACTCTTTCAATACTCATCCTTTCATTGGACATAATTCCTTGTCCAGTAATTGATCCTCCATTTTAATCACTCACAAAGGCAACATATCCTCCATTGAAGTGTATGAAGTTGGAGAGGATGGATCTGTTGCCAGTCATGTGCCTGGAACAACCACTGTCTATAACCCAGGTGTTATCCTTGTGACTTGGCTGTCCCTGCACATGAGAGAGATCTAGTTAGAGGGAGGAACCCAAGAACTTGCAGACTTGGGTAAGTGTGTCGTTGGATCAGCAGCATCAGTATGCTTGCATTCAATGGAGCTAATGATGATGCTTTGAGGGGTAGAGGCTGGGATCTTGGCTTTCCATTGCTGAGGAGGTGGTCTTCCAGATCTCTTTGCTCTATCAGCAGCTGATGTTGCTTTTGCTGCTGACATATGTGCTTTATCAGTAGCAGATTTTGCTGCTGGGTACTTTGGCTTATCAACAGAAGATTTTGTTGCTGCTGATGGTTTTACTTGAGCAGCAGCAGACTTGGTTGCTGCTGAAGACTTGTCCTTTGGTTTCTTGGGCTTCACTTGATCAACAACATTTTTGATGGCTGCTGATGGTTTAACAACAGATGTATGCTTATCCTTCTGTACCTTGTTAACAGAGGGTTTCTCTGTAGAAGTTATTTTGCTGATAGGCTTTTGTTTAGGAGGCTGATGAAGGATCTAGGATCTAGTTGAAGGGATTAAACTCACAATTTGCAGCAAAGTGGTCTGATTCACCACAGATGATGCAAGATTGTTGAGGTTTTGGCAGCTGCTTCCTTGGTGGGGAGAGAGAGTTTCTGAAATGAGTTGCCTTGGCTTCAAAGCTTCTTACCTTTTTGTTCTTGTTTGTCTTCTCAAAAGCATGTTGCTTGAGGTTTCTTTGTTACTGAAGGTAGTAGAAGCTTGTGCTGGCAGTGTGATTGTATTTGCCGCATAAAAAACATGATTTAGCCATTTTGTCCCTTTGGTAGTACACATAATCTTTTCTTTTGAACTAGTCTTTGAAATTCCAGGAGTGAACTTTGTTGTGCTCAAAAGTGGCTTCCTCCAATGTCCTTTGAACATATGGAGCTTTCTCTCCAGTCGCATGACATATGTCAAACACCTTCCTTGGTTGAGTGGATTTAGATTGAGGATTTGGGTTGGTGGAGGTTGACGACTGTCCCTTTTCAACATTTAGCTTTCTTCCTTCTAGGGGATAGCTGATTTTGATTTATTTGGTGAGTTGAGATACTGGTACTGTTTTTGAAGGGATGAAAGGGCTTGGACTGTTGGTTTGAATGACTTTAAAGGCAGGTAGTGATGGAGCTTTATTGGTTTCAATGGAGTCTGAGCATGTGGACTCAGACTCAGATTAAGTAGTGCATTCTTACACAGAGGTTTCTTGGACATCAGGATCAAGATTTCGGTTGGCCAGATCAAGATTGGAAAGATTGAAACTTGGTTCATGAATGGCTACATAGTCAGCAGGTGGAGGAATAGCATTGTAGGGTTTTTCAGCTTGAAACCCAACTCCAGCAGTCACCCTTTCATGAATTTGAGCATCCAAAAGTCTTTGCAGCTTTTTGGATGCAAACTCATATTTTTCCACATGGACCTTTCGGTCTGCTAATTCGGCCCATGTAGCCTTTAACATAACCAGAAGATCATCAATCGGAGCTTCAAGGTTTGTTTGTTCATGTTTTAATGATGAAATCTCATTCTTTAAACAACTAATCTTTTCTTTATAACTGTCTTCAACGTTTTTAAATTTAGATTTCATTTGGTGAAACTATTCATTTTGATCTATGAGATTCTGGTAATGTTTTCTGTATCCAAGAACCATATCAATACAAGCCTGAGTACAAAGATTTTCATATACCTGAGGTGGTATCTCTAATGTGTCTGCCATGAGAGCTTGATTGTTGGCAGGAAGATCCTCATACTGGAAGCTCCAGTCAAACTCAGCAGTTCCAATAGCTGCACATGCTACAGTTTGAGTAGGAGGGGTATCTTGTTGCTCCATTGGCTGAGCTTGGCTTGTTTGACCTTGATAAGCTTGCCTTGGCTGGGCAGCTACTAGATTTGCCTTTGGTGCCTCGCATTCTCTGGCAAAGTGACCAAGTTGGTTACACTTGTAACATTTCAGTTCGCTTTTGTCCAAGACAACTCTGGTGTTGGAGTTGTTACCTGGAATGGGTCTTCCTGTTCTAGAGTAGAACCTTTTTTCTCTTAAAGAGAGCATGTCATAGGAGTGTTGTATAACCATTTTTTCTAGATCATCTAGATGAAAACATTCCAGATCTTCCTAGATAAAGGACATATTGCTTGAGTTTGTAGAGACTAAGGCAGCATAAGTTGATGTTTGAGGTGGGGCTTCAAGAAGAAATGGTGAGTTGTTTGATTATGAGGTTGGAGTCTGGGGATGAGTGACAATGGGAGGGTAGTAGTTGCTTGAACTAGGAACTGAGTGGTCAGAGTGAAGTGCAGAGGAAGTGGTGGTGGATGATGAGGCTGTTGAGTAACTTGAGCTTCTCTCTTTGGCTTGAATCATTTCTAATTCATAGGTCTTCAGCATGCCAAATAGCTCAGTCATCTGCAGAGTCTTTAAATTTTCAGTTCTTCTGATAGACACTGTGTAAAGTGTCCAGCAGCTTGGCAGAGACCTGATAAACTTCTTGAGAATGTATTCATTCTCCAGCTTCACTTTTAAGAACTGTAGCTCTCCAACAAGGTAGGTGTACATGTTGTACAACAAAGTAAGAGACTCACCTTCCTTCCAGACAAAGTTCTCATGTTGTTGATTCAGAATGTCTCTTCTATTTTCTTTCACTTCTTCTGACCTAGCAAACATCTTCTCAAGAGCCTCCCATAACTCCTTGGCAGTCTTATATTCTCTGAAGTTGTGAAAGACTTCATTTGGCAAGCACGTCTGAATGCCTCCCAAGGCTTTGAATTCTACCTCCATCTTCTTGATGTCTTCATCTGAATACTTTGAGGGTTCTTTGGGGACTGATGGACCTCCGGAATAAGCAGAGGCCACCATGGGTACATATGGTCCATCTTTAATGGATCTTCACATCACATACTCTTGATAGTAGAAGAAACTTTCCATCATGTTCTTCCACATATCATAGTCTTCTCCAGACACCAATCTTGGTGGTCTGTTGATACTTCCAGTATCATCAAAACCATTGTTTTGTGCCATTTCTTGATTTGTGATATATGGTGTTTTAGCAAAGAGATAGTAGTGAATAGAACCAGGGAGTGATTAAACAAGTGTTAGTTTGTTTAGTCTGAGAGCCAAAGCTCTGATACCACTTCTAGGATCAGAGAATACAAGATGGTTCTATTCTAGCTGAGATTGGCGGAAACAATCACAACTATGCAATGTAAACAAGTAAACACAAAGAATACTGATAAATGCAAATTGTATTAAGCTTCAATGGTTTCAAGATTATAGAGAAAACTCTAAGAAAGTACACTTGTACAATGAGCAGATACACTCCTTATATAGTATCTTAGAATCAAGACAGACCCTTGATTCTAGGATCAGATCAAACACAAGCCGTTGATCTTGTATACTAGAATCTATACTACAAGTTAAGACAACAAAGACTACAAAAGTTAACTTTAATCAAACGTCTTCTTAGGCATCATTGCTTCGATACTTGGAAGGAGAGCGTTGTCTTTTATTGTCTGCACCAGTAACATTCTCTCTGCATGTGATGTGGCAGAGTTGCAGCAGAAAGTTGTCAGTAGTAAAGTTGTTGCTTTTGATATGCCAATCAGTAGCAACGATTAATCTTCAACAGATAAGGCTATCAGCCGCATAGTTGAAGATCCGCAGCAAAACTCAACTATCCAAAGCTGCTGATGATTTGCCTATCAGCAGCGTTAAGTGTTTGATGCTGCTGAGAAGCCTATCAGCAGCAACTCTGGACTTCAGCAGATAAGGCTGTCCGTAGCAGAGTTGTTCATCAAAAGGAGAACAACTGAAGAAGTATCAGATGAAGATTTGGAACCAAAAACTATATTGAATATCAATCCTGTTACTAGTGAAGATATTGTTGGATTTTATGGACCGACTCGATGGACAACGCGGCTGACCGAGCTATGACCCGTAAGAGTTACACCTAGGGCAACGAACATTAAATCTACTTAACCCGCTTAACTGGTAATTACGAACTGTTAGCGAGACGATATATTTTATATATATTCGTTACACGGGATTTATTATTTATACAGGTTTATAAATAATAATTCAAAATTTATTGTTTTAATCTTTTAATTAAAACAATTAAATGGGTACAGGCTTTTTATCTCGTGTTGGACTATGGGCCCGGAAACAATTAGTAGGGTTTATTATTATTATATAATAATAAACCTAAAAATATGTGAAGGACATAAGTAAGTGTTCCAGCTGCAAAGGCAATTTTGCTGGTCTTTTCGTGTGGAGCCGCCAGACAAATCTAAAGACAAGAAACAAAAGGTTCCAGCCTTGATCTTTCCGGCCACCACCCTTGCCACCGTCCGCCGTCTTGTGTGGTGCTTCCCGGTGCCACCCGTTCTCGCATGCGTTCGTAATCTAGCATCCGTTCGTTGTACCTCGGTGTCTCAACCGGTTAATCATTAACCACTAAGGTATAATTAAATCTCATCTGTAGATTAATTGTTTTTTTAATTTTGTGTTTGCGTGTTCATAACCAGATCATGTTCGGTTCGTCAGTGCTGTTAAATAGGTTATGATTTTATTTTCTGCTGCGTATTTATTAATTAACTTAATTAATTAATTTCTCTGTCAAAACCCGTTTTTGATAAAAAGTCAAACATATCACCACTGAATCCCAACTGTGGTATCAGAGCCTGGGTTGTAACACGCAAATCGGAACTGGTCTGGTTTCACAGGTTAGATTAATCACAAACTTTAACAATCTTGAAGTTTCTGATCTGATCTGTTTTTTTGGGGCAATTTTTTTTTATTTATTAATTTGGTCAATTTTTTATTTTATTTGACCAAATATATTGCATGTATGTGATTGTGTTGAATATGTAAATCTAGCCCGACCCGTGTGATTGAGTTGTTTGTGTTTATTATTCAGTTTTTGGTTTTATGGTTTTGGCCCACTTTTGGTCGCTCAAAGTTGTAATAGAATAGTTTTTTATTTTTTTATTTTTATGTAATGTAATAAAAACCCGAAGACAAATCTAAAGACGCAACATGAATCATGGATTCAGTGGGAGTCATCCGAGACGACCAGATGCACGGAAGTCCATCCTTGTGGTTGTTTTAATTTTGTTAACCCCGTGACCCGTTTGTTCTTGCTAACTGGCTCTAGCAAGATCAAACAAACTTAGCCCTAAAAGATTTACATATTTATTTGCTTTATGGTTGCTTTTATTATTTTTTTTATAACTTAAATTTATAATAAACCAACCAAACGCCAAACGTTTTAAAAGGAGTTTAAAATGTCACAATTTGTCACCACAAGTTCTAATTTTACAACTTATAGAATTTTATAAAAATTAACAACTGGCTTGTTTTTATAAAATAAATAACCACTAAAGTTTTGCAATTTAAACTAAATTTAATTTCAAAACTTATAACTTAATAGTTTTCAACTATTAACTATTAACTGGTTATTCAAGTCACGACAAACTTAGTTTTAATAGGTTATTTAAAATTAAGTGTCCTGTCATGACTTTAAATAGTAAAACTGGCTTTTACAACACACGTATGATTTAATCATTCGTTGTGTTTGACCCTATTTGGTAAACACTAAAATTGGAACCCATATTTAAAACCAATGGTCTATGCCATCCTATTATAAGGAACGCTTGGAGCATAAAACGAAACATCGGTGTTTGGAGCCACAGCACCGCACTGGATGCGTAGTTTATCCTTCCAAGGCGCAAGGGTTTCGTTGACACATCCGGCCCTTCCGCAAGTACCTGTTTTAGGACGACTATTACTTTTCTCTCTTGTTACATGCCCCAGCTGTCAAGAGATTAAAAGTGGGCATAGATGAGGCTAAACGTATCAATACATAGACATGTCTTGTCTTAGCGGCCTCATACACGAGAATTGTGCATCTTTCCACAATTGACACTAATTATCAGTCTAGTTACCCACTTACTAATGTTGTATGCCACAACTACCATTAGTGACTGATTTAGCTAGATTCTCACTCCTTATTCTAATTTCTGTAATTGGGTTGTAAATTAATAAGGATTTTTCACTTTCTTTATACTAAATTATTGTCTTTGCTTATTTTGACAGATGTCTACTGAAAATAATAATACTAATAACTCCTTCGCTCTCAAGTCTATCCTTGAGAATGAAAAGCTGGATAACACCAACTTTCTCTCGTGGCAGTGCAATCTGAGAATAGTTCTCAAGATGGCTAAGAAGCTCTATGTTCTTGATGCACCAGTCCCTGAGGCACCCGATGGTAACACGGCTGCCGCTCGTAAGGCCTAGGAAAAACAAAGAGATGATGCCACTGAAGTGGCCTGTCTTATGCTAGCCTGCATGTCCCGTGGGCTCCAAAAGAGCATGGCGGACCTGGATGCCTTTGACATGACTGAACAACTTAAGGGCATGTTCCTAAAACAAGCCCGACAAGAACGCTATGAAACCATGTCTCAGCTCATTCGCTGCACGATGCAAGAGGGCATGCCTGTTAGTACTCATGTACTTAAGATGAAAAGGTACATCGACCAGATAAACAAACTTGGATATCCCATGAAGGATGACATGGCTACTGATTTCATCTTAAACTCTCTCCCAAGCTCCTATGCTCAATTCGTAATGAATTTCAAAATGAATGGCTTAGAGAAGACAGTGGCCGAGTGTAGAAACAAAGACTGATGGCTACAAAATTCTAAGTACAAATACAGCTGATCTCACAGTTTGCTGCTGATCAACAAACTGCCGCGGACAAGCTTATCTGCTGCGGATACTTGTTCTCCTGCTGAAGAACAAATCTGCTGTGGATAGCTTTATCTGCTGAAGACCAATGTTGCTGCTGATAGGGTTATCAACAGCATCATTCTCATTCTTGCTGCTGATAGCTGTGTTCCTTGAAGACAAATCATCGCAGCTGACTATCCATGCCAAGCGTCACTGACAACTTTCTGCAAAAGCAACTGACACACTCAAAGCAGAAGGAACCTCAATGGCACAACCAATGAAACTAAGCAATGCTCTTCTCCAGACATGCAAGCAATGATGCATAAAGAAGACGCTTCAATAAAGTTAGTTAGTTTAGCTTTAACGTGTATTGTTAGTTTTTGTATAAGAGATCAACGGTCTGTGTTCGATCTGATCCTTAGAATCAAGGGTCTGTCTTGATTCTATGTTAGTATAAATACTGTGTAAACACTTCATTGTAAGCGTGGTTTGGAATTAGAGGTTTTCATTTGTAATCGTTTATTCACAAAAGATTAATACAAAAGTGTTCTTATCAGTATTCTTTCTGTGTACTCGATTGTAATTGTGTAGTTGTTATTGTTTCCGCCAATCTTAACTAAGAACAGAACCATCTTGTAATTTCACGATCCTACAAGTGGTATTAGAGCTTTGGCTCAGATTAAACAAATTCACACTTGTTTAATCACTTATGGTTCTATTCTAAACCCTCTATTTCATTAAGTCACCAAAAACAAAGATGGCACAAAGCAATGCGTTTGAAGACATTGGCAGCATCAACCAACCACCAAGGTTGGTATCTGGGGAAGACTACGACATGTGGAAAAATCGTATGGAAAGCTTCTTCTGCTATCAGGAGTACGGAATGTGGAAATCCATCAGGGATGGACCCTACACTCCCATGGTGGCATCTGCTGACTCTGGAGGACCATCAGTTCCAAAGGATCCCTCCAAATACTCAGAAGAGGATATAAAAAGGATGGAGGTGGATTTCAAGGCACTAGGAGCTATCCAAATGTGCCTTCCAAATGAAGTTTTTCACAACTTCAGAGTCACAAAACTGCTAAAGACTCTGGTTGGCTCTTGAAATGATGTTTGCTGGCTCTGAAGAAGTCAAGGAAAACAGAAAAGACATACTGAAGCAGCAGTATGAAAACTTCGTCTGGAAGGAAGGTGAGTCTCTAACTATTCTATACAACAGATTTACCTATCTTGTAGGTGAGCTGCAGTGCTCAAAGGTTAAGCTAGAGAATGAAGATATTCTCAAAAAGTTCATTAGGTCTCTACCAAGCTGTTGGACACTTTACACAGTGTCAATCAGAAGAACAGAGAATCTGAAGACTCTCCAAATGACGGAGCTCTTTGGAATGCTCAAAACCTATGAGCTAGAGATGATTCATGCAAAAGAACGAAGCTCAAGCTATCAAAATGCCTCAACATCCACCACCACCTCTACCCTCCACTCTGACCACTCAAGTCCTAGTTCCAGCAACTACTATCCTCCCATTGTCACACATCCACAAACTCCCACCTCTTAAACAAACAGCTCACCATTTCTCCTAGAAGCTCCTCCTCAAACATCAACCTCTGCTGCTTTTGTCTCTGGAAACTCAAGCAACATGTTCTTTATCAAGGAGGATCTGGAATGCTTTCATCCAGATGATTTAGAAGAAATGGACATACAGCACTCATATGCCATGCTCTCTATAAGAGCAAAAAGGTTCTACTCTAGAACCGGAAGACCCATTCCAAGTAACAACTCCAACACCAGAGTTGGCTTGGATAAAAGCAAAATAAGATGTTACAACTGTAACCTACTGGGTCACTTTGCTAGAGAATGCAAGGCACCAAGAGCAAATTCAGCTACCACTCAGTCAAGACAAGCTCACCAAGCCCAACCCAGACAGCAACAACACCAAGCTACTCATCCAGTTCAAACTGCAGCTTGTGCAGCTGTTAGAACTTCTGAGTTCGACTGGAGCTTCCAATATGAAGAACTGCCTGTCAACAATCAAGCTCTTATGGCTGACACTACAGAGATACCACCTCAGGTATTTGAACATCTCTGCTCTCAAGCCTGTATTGATAAAGTTCTGGGTTATAGAAAGCATAACCAAAATCTGATAGATCAAAATGAAGAGTTTCATCAGATGAAATCTGAGTTCAAAAAGGTTGAAAACACTTATAAAGAAAAAATTAACTGCCTTAAGAAAGAGATTTCATCACTAAAACACGAACAAACTAATCTGGAAACTCAGATTGATGGTCTACTGGTCAAACTAAAAGCTACCAGAGCTGAACTGGCAGAACAGAAAGTTCATATTGAAAAATATGAATTTTCCTCCAAAAAGCTACAAAGACTTTTAGATATTCAAGTCCATGAGAAAGTAAAAACTGGACTTGGGTATAACACTGATCAGTACAAATCTGTTCCTCCACCTGCTGACTACATTGCCATCTACGAACCAAGTTTCGATGTTGCAAATCTTGACTCTGCAAACCGAAATCTTGATCCTTCAACGGATGAACCCTTCGTTGTAGAATGCACTACCTCATCGGAATCTGAGTCAACCTACTCAGACCATGATGAAACCAGTGCATTCCCATCTGAAGCTACTCTGAATAGAGTTGAAGTTCCTGCTGTCCTTCCAGCTATTCCAGTCCCTGTACCATTCAAACAGATCAAGATCAGCTTTCCTCCTGATGGAAGAAGGCTAAACATTGAGAAGGAGCAGACATCAGGACCTACAAACCCCAACCCTCAGTCAAAGCCGATCCCAAAAAGGAAGGTATTTGATATATGTCGTAAGCCTAAAGAAAAAGTTCCATATGTTCAAAAGACCCTAGAAGAAGCCACTTTTGAACATAACAAAGCTCATCCATGGAACTTCAAGGATCTGTTCCAAAGAAAGGACTATGTCTACCTTGCAAGAGACAAACTGGCAAGATCATGCTTTGTGTGTGGAAGATACAACCATACTGCCAGCACCTGCTTTCATTACCTAGAACATCAAAGAAACTCCAAGTAGCATGCCTTTGAAAAGACAAACAAAAACAAGAAGGTGAGAAACTATGAGGTCAAAGCAACAAAGTTCAGGGAGTCTCTATCTCCCCCAAGAGTAAAGCTGCCTAAATCTCAACAAACGTGCATCATTTGTGGAAAATCAAACCACTTTGCTGCAAACTGTCAGTTTAACCCCTTCAACCATATCCTTCATCAAGCTCCTCAAAGACAAAAAGTACTGAAGGATCAATATAAAACGGTTGTTAGTCAAGTCAAGCCCAACAAAACATAGCAGCAGCATTCAGCAGCAACCAAGACTGCTGCTGATAAGCTAAAATCAAAAACTGTTGCTCATCAGGCAAAGCCATCAGCAGCGGCTAAGGCAAAATCCAAGGCAAAGAATGCTGACACTTCAACAAAGCCATCAGCAGCAGGATCTACTATTGACAAGCCAGAAACATCAATAAAAAAATCTGCTGATGACAATGCGAAGAAAACTAAAAAATCACCAACAAAGCATTGGAAAGCCAAACCATCTCCAAGCATTGTCATTGGTTCCTTTGACTGCAAACATACTGAAAAGGATAAACTAACAACCATCTTTTTCAAGTCTGCAGACTCTTGGGTTTCTCCTACTAATTAGAAATCTATCATGTGCAGGGACAGCCAGGTCACAAGAATAACACTTGGGTGGTAGATAGTGGTTGTTCAAGGCACATGACAGGCAACAGATCCATCCTCTCATATTTCAGACACTTCAATGGAGGATATGTTGCCTTCGGAAGTGATTCAAAAGGAGGATCCATAACTGGACAAGGAACTGTGTCCAACGAAAGAATGAGCATTGATAAGGTCAACTATGTCAAAGAATTGGACTTCAATCTCATGAGTGTTTCCCAGGTCTGTGATCAAAAGCATTGGATGCTCTTCACAGATAAAGAATGCTTTGTACTATCTCCAGGCTTATCCACACCTCCTCCGGAAAGCATTCTACTGACAGCCCAGAGAAAAGAAAATCTCTATGTACTGGACATGAATGAGGTCACTCCATTTGGGAGCATCTCCTGCTTTTTATCAAAAGCCTCAGTTGATGAATCAGCTCTCTGGCACAGGAGATTAAGCCATATTAATATCAAAACCATTAACAAATTGGTGAAGAATAATCTTGTCAGAGGGATTCCTGACAAAGAATTTCAGCTGGAAGATCACTGCATAGCATGTCTAAAGGGGAAGCAACACAAGAGTTCTCATAAGCCCAAGACCTTGAACTCAAATGACACTCCACTGCAACTGCAGCATATGGATCTTTTCGGTCCTACAAATGTCATGTCTATGGGCAAAAAGTCATACTGTCTGGTGATAACAGATGACTACACCAGATTCTCATGGGTATTCTTATTGAGAACTAAAGATGAAACTGCTTAAATTCTCAAAACCTACATTCTTAGGGTAGAGAATCAAAGCAATCAAAAGGTGAAGATCATAAGGTGTGACAAGGGCACAGAATTCAAAAACCACACCTTGAATTATTTCTGTGAAAGCAAGGGGATAGAAAGACAATACAGTGCTCCTAGAACTCCTCAACAAAATGGAGTTGCTGAAAGAAGAAACAGAACTCTTATTGAGTCAGCACGATCTATGTTGGCCGACTCTAAACTGCCACTTACATTCTGGGCAGAAGCGGTTAGCACAGCCTGCTATGTGCAAAACCGAGTTCTAATTGTCAAACCCTTCAACAAGACACCCTATGAACTATGGTTCCAAAGAATTCCCTACATTGGGTTTCTAAAACCTTTTAGGTGTCCATGCACAATTCTCATCACACATGAGATTCTTCCTAAGTTTGGTGCAAAATCTGATGAAGGATATTTCGTAGGCTATTCCTCTCAATCAAAGGCCTATAGAGTATTCAACTCAAGAACAAGAATTGTAGAAGAATCTGCAAATGTGGAATGCAGAGAACACATTGTCTGTGAGCAGGGAAAAGGACCAAACTGGCTCTTTGACATAGATTCCTTCTCCCAGATATTTGAGCCTCTCACCTTCTCAAACATGGAGTCTACGTCTACACAATCTCCTGCCTCCACTTCATCCACTGACTACAGAATAGATTTTCCCAAATCTTCTCTCAGTCTGAGAAAACCATCAGCTGATCCTCCAGCAGTTGTGGAAGCAATTGAAGGAAGTGAAGCAGGAACAAGACTATCTGACATAACCAGCAGCAGCCTATCTGATACTGACAATCTAAATGAAGACTCTTCGGTACATGCTGTAAATGCTGATAATGCTATCGCCAAAAATATTGAACTAGACAATGCTGTTGAAAACTCTTCCACTTTGAATGAAGAGTCCCCTGATCAAAATCAAAGCAATCTGGAAGAAGGGATACAGCTGGAGGTGGTACCATCATAGAGGATCCACAAAGAACATCCTCAAAAGAATATTATTGGCCAAATACACCAAGGAGTTCTCACAAGAAGCAAATCTCATGAGGCCAATATATGCTTGTTTTCATGTTTCCTATCCCAGGTGGAACCCAAGAAGATAGATGAAGCACTCAAACACAACAGCTGGATTGAATCAATGCAGGAAGAATTGCTGCAATTCAAGAGGCAGGATGTCTGGAAACTTGTTGATCTTCCACCAGGCAAATATGCCATCGGCACACGATGGGTCTTCAGGAACAAGCAAGACGAGAGAGGCAGTGTGGTAAAAAATAAAGCCATACTTGTTGCTCAGGGCTACACTCAGGAAGAAGGAATTGACTATGATGAAGTCTTTGCTCCCGTTGCCAGACTGGAGGCCATCAGAATCTTCCTAGCATATGCTGCATCCAAGAACTTCACTGTCTATCAAATGGATGTAAAAAGTGCCTTTCTGTATGGGAAGATTGGTGAGGAAGTATACGTCAAACAACCTCCAGGCTTTATAGATCTCGCACATCCTACTCAAGTATTCAAACTAGACAAAGCTCTATATGGCCTATATCAGGCACCAAGAGCCTGGTATGAAACCTTATCAGGATATCTACTAAGCAACAATTTCAGAAGAGGTGCCATTGACCAGACCTTGTTTATCAAAGATGATGGGGGAGAAATCTTACTAGTTCAAATTTATGTTGATGATATCATCTCTGGATCAACAAGGAAACAACTGTGCAAAGACTTTGAGATTCTGATGCACTCAAAGTTTGAAATGACTTCAATTGGTGAACTCAATTTCTTTTTGGGTCTACAAGTCAAACAGGTCCCAAATGGAATCTTCATCAGCCAATCCAAATATGTAAAAAGAATTTTGGAAAGATTCAAAATGGCTGACTGCTCTGCTGCAAGAACTTCTATGCAAGTTCATCATCAACTGACTCCAGACAAAGATGGTCAATATACTGATCAACATCTGTACCGTGCAATGATAGGGTCTCTCATGTATCTCACTGCCTCAAGGCCAGATATCATGTTTGCAGTATGTCTCTGTGCATGATTTCAAGCAGCTCCAAAAGCTTCACATCTTCAGGCTATCAAGAGAATCTTTAGATAACTAAAGGGTGCCTCAAGACTTGGACTATGGTACTCAAAAAATGACATGTTTAATCTGTATGCATACACTGACAGTGATTATGGGGGATGCAACTTAGACAAAAGTCCACTTCAGGAGGATGTCAGTTTCTGGGAGGAAGATTAATTTCATGGCAGTGCAAGAAGCAAACATGTGTTTCAACTTCTACAGCTGAAGCTGAATACATTGCAGCTTCAAGTTGCTATGAACAAGTCATTTGGATACAAAATCAAATGTTGGAGTATGGGATGAATTTTATGGCAACTCCAATTCACATTGACAACATGAGTGCTATCTCAATCACAAACAATCCGGTGAAGCACTCAAAGACAAAACACATTGACATCAGGTATCATTTCATAAGAGATCAAGCTGAGAAAAAGAGGATTATTCTAACCAAAGTTCATACAAATGAGCAATATGCTGATTTGTTTACAAAACCTTTTGATGAAGCCAGATTTAAATATTTAGTTGAATCCATTGGTATGATGAACTTTGATTAAAATCTTTCTCTAAAAATTTCTATTTTAAAATGTGTTTTGTCTTATGTTGTAAATAAAAGTTATCAGTCAGCAGCACTTTTGCTTTTCAGTTGCTGACAGGTTTAATATTCAGCAGCAAAGGATTTGCCACTGACTGCCTTAAGTTATCAGCAGGAACAAGTTTTCATGCGAATAGCTTTAAGGCCATCAGTAGCAACATCCCTGCTGCAGATCATTGCATCTATCAGTAGCAATTAAGTTTGCTGCTGACAGACTTAACCTTCCGCAGCAACCAAGCTTGCAGCGGACAGGCTTATCCATCCACAGCAACCAAGTTTGCTGCCGATGGGTAAATTTAAGTCCAAATTAACTTTTACCCGCTGTAAAAGAAATCAACTTCAGTCTTTACCACGACTGCCTCGGTGCATTACAGCTGTAACAATAAAAGGTAAATAAGGTTGTACGGTACAAGTCATTTTGCTTTTTCTCACCTCTGCCGTTATAAAAACAAAATCAAATTTCCTTACCAACCCTTCACCTTCAGCATCACTTTCTCACAAGTCCTAACCAACCCTCATCCACCAACCTTCAAACCTTCCATCCATGGAAGGATCTCTGGAAATCAATCAGGTACACTGGAAATCAAAATGGGTATACAGTAGAGAAAACGCTGATGGGCCCTCCATGGAAGTATCTCTGTCACACTCTTCTCCAATGCATATCTTAGAAGAAAAGCAAATGGCATCAAGTAAACTCCGCTCTTGCCACCACAAAGAAGAATGACAAGGTGGAGAGTTGACTCCTTCTGGATGTTGTAATCGGCTAAGGCTCTGCCGTCCTCGAGCTGTTTTCCGGCGAAGATTAGACGCTGCTGGTCTGACGGGATGCCTTCCTTGTCCTGGATCTTTGCCTTCACGTTGTCGATTGTGTCAAAGGATTCGACCTCAAACGTGATCGTCTTACCAGTTAGGGTTTTCACAAAGATCTGCATTTTCGCCGATTTAGAGTGATAAGATGAAGCTGTTTCCAAAAAGGTACTCAGGGGTCAATGTTCCATTGTTATCTACAATGCCGAACATACAAAGTACCCCGGGTGACAGTTCAGCAATCCATGTTGATACTGATCCCACACCCTCCACCTCACAACTTGAATAACATTCTGCTTCTACTATTCGAACCCCTATGCATACCACTAAGGATGCACAGGTACAAAAAAAATCACTTCACCTCTTTTGGATGTTATCGATCAACCGGAATACAGGGTCCCGGTTGAAACGACTAGAAAAAGGGGCAAGAGAACTCCTTCTTCTCTTGCCTCCAAGGCCCAAACCCAACCTAACAGCCCTCACTCAGAATCACAACATTCTGGTGAGAATATCATAAGGGACAGCCACATTGTTAGGGAGACTTCTTTGGATGTCTCTCTATTAGGATCAGTATCACTTCCCGGATCCATAGAACAGCCCCCTGAGCCTTTCCCCTTTCTTGTGAACTTAAGTGTTGAGGAACCTGATCAAAATGATGTTCCTTCTCCAACTACTACTATCTCAGAGGTACTGATTGATCTTGCTTCCAACACACCCAAACCCAAGTTCGTCTACCCTGAAGGTCCACTCTAGGAGTTATGAAAGAGTGGATGTGGAAGAGGCTGTCACTACTGCTGGTCCATCAAATGACCAGGAGGACAGTGCCAACATTGCTAAGACCTCAACCACAGCAACTCACAATGAGGATGTTTCCTTAGAAACTCCCTTCACTGAGAGGAATCCCAGGTGCCAAGAAACCATGGGTGATGGGGATGAAGAGGCCAGGCCTAAAGCCCCATCTGGATCCAAGGATTCCACAGCTGTGGATGAGGACAGACTGTAACTTCCTTTCTTGAAATTGACGGCCAGGATGGTCATGCTAGAGGCTGAAGTGTCCAAACTAAGACACCAAGTCTCTATGCATGAAGCTCATAAATTCCAAACTTTTCCTACTCTCTCCCTTGTATCAGTGGGCACCCAAACTGACGCTTATTCGTCCACTGATGCACCCAAAAAGGGGGAGATGGTCCCAATGGAGGATATAAGGTTGAAAGGATAGTCAGAAACATGCAAAAGCTTCAGCAACAAAGACAGTAAGAGAATTTCGGTGGCATCAGTCTAGGGGGAGTTTGTAGAAACAAAGACTGATGGCTACAAAATTCTAAGTACAAATACAGCTGATCTCACAGTTTGTTGCCGATCAACAAACTGCTGCGGACAAGCTTATCTGCTGCGGATACTTGTTCTCCTGCTGAAGAACAAATCTGCTGCGGATAGCTTTATCTGCTGAAGACCAATGTTGCTGCTGATAGGGTTATCAGCAGCATCATTCTCATTCTTGCTGCTGATAGCTGTGTTCCTTGAAGACAAATCGTCGCAGCTGACTATCCATGCCAAGCGTCACTGACAACTTTCTGCAAAAGCAACTGACACACTCAAAGCAGAAGGAACCTCAATGGCACAACCAATGAAACTAAGCAATGCTCTTCTCCAGACATGCAAGCAATGATGCATAAAGAAGACGCTTCAATAAAGTTAGCTAGTTTAGCTTTAACGTGTATTGTTAGTTTTTGTATAAGAGATCAACGGTCTGTGTTCGATCTGATCCTTAGAATCAAGGGTCTGTCTTGATTCTAAGTTAGTATAAATATTGTGTAAACACTTCATTGTAAGCGTGCTTTCGAATTAGAGTTTTTCATTTGTAATCGTTTATTCACAAAAGATTAATACAAAAGTGTTCTTATCAATATTCTTTCTGTGTACTCGATTGTAATTGTGTAGTTGTTATTGTTTCCGCCAATCTCAACTAAGAACAGAACCATCTTGTAATTTCACGATCCTACACCGAGCTACATGTTATGCTCAAAACGGCCGAGATGAATATCCAAGGAAAGAAAAATCAAGTTCTGATGGTTAGATTTGCTGTTGTTAAAAAACCTAACCCCAAGAAAAGAGGTTATAATAGCAGAGGCAAGAAGAAGGTTAATGTTGCTGCTAAGCCTGCCACCAACAATAACAAGAAAGATTCAAAAGCACCCCCTCCTGAGATGTGCCAATGCTTTGAATGCAACAAAATGGGACACTGGAAACGTAACTGTCCTGAATATATAGCCAAGCTGAAGCTGAAGAGGGCCAGTGGTGAGGGCACCTCTTCAGGTATTCTCATTTATGTTATTAAAATTTTTACTATTTCTAGCAACACATGGGTATTTGATACTGGATGTGGATACCACATCATTAATGTCTTGCAGGAGCCTAAAAGTTGGAGGAAGCTGAAACAAGGCGACATGGAACTCATCGTTGGTGATGGGAAAAGAGTACCAGTTCTTGCAACTGGAACATATCATCTCTCATGTCCTTCTGGCCTTGTGGTTGTTTTGAACAATTGTTTGTTTGCACCTGGTTTAACCAGAAACATTATTTCAGTTTCTTTGTTGTTTGAACAAGGATTTAAGTACGTGTTTAATGGTATTGCTATTTCTGCCTACTTAAATGATATATTTTACTTTAAGGCTAAAACTTAAAACGGTATTTATGAGATTGACGTTAAAACTGACAATAACATATATAATCTTTCTAAACATATCAAATCTGGCATTAATGATATTTTTCTATGGCATTTTCGACTTGGCCACATAAGCAAGGCACGCATTAAAAGACTCCAATCCGAGGGAATTCTTGAACCTACCGGACAAGACTCATTTAACAATTGCGAGTCTTGTTTAGCTGGTAAACTCACAAAGGACCCCTTCACCCATGTTGGTGAACGAGCCAAGGATCTGCTAGGCCTTATACACACTGATGTGTGTGGCCCTTTCAGAATCATGTCTAGAAATCATGAAAGATACTTCGTTTCATTTATTGACGATTATAGTCGATATGCTTATGTCTATCTTATGAAACACAAGCATGAAACATTTGAAAATTTCAAAGAGTTTCAAAACGAAGTAGAGAAACAACTCGATAAATCTATTAAGACACTTCGATCAGATCGAGGTGGCGAGTATCTCAGCTTAGAATTTCTTAATCATCTGAAGGAGCACGGAATTATTTCTCTGCCCACTCCTCCTCGCACACCCCAACTTAATGGCGTGAGTGAGAGGAGAAATCGAACCCTACTTAATATGGTTTGATCGATGATGTGTAGAACTAACTTGCCTCACTCCTTCTAGAGTTATGCTCTTATGACCGCCGCTCGCCTTGTAAATCTGGCACCGACTAAGAAGGTGGACAAAACCCCACATGAGATATGGCACGGGTCTAAACCCAATCTGTCTTACCTTAGAGTATGGGGATGTGATGCATATGTCACCAGCGATTCTGATGACAAGCCCGATCCCAGAGGCGAAAAAGTTGTTTTCGTCGGTTACTACAACAAAAGCGGATATTATTTCTATCATCCTGATGCAAACATTGTTTCCATCAAAAGGAAAGAACGCTTTCTCAAAGAAGATATTCTAAATCGAGGAACCGGAAATAATATTATGGATCTTGAAGAAATTCGAGAAACACAAACAACCGCTGAAGAAGTCGGAGCGTCTGATCAACAAGAAGTTGTTGCTGATGAATCAAACATAAACACAAGTGTTCGCAAAAGTAGCAGGTCTCGTAAAGAACCTAATAGATACATATGGCATCTTGAAGCCTCTAAAGTCCTGTTAGTAGCTGAGTCAAATGACGAACCTACAAACTACAAATCTGCTATCTCAGATCCTGAATCCGAGAAATGGCTTGAAGCCATGAACGCCGAGATGCAATCTATGCGTGATAATTAGGTCTGGGACTTGATTGAACTACCCCCTGGTTCTCGGGCAATAGGGAGCAAATGTATTTTGAAAAGAAAAACCGACATGCATGGTAATGTACAAACCTATAAAGCACGGCTAGTTGCAAAGGGTTTCACTCAAACTCAAGGTATTGACTATGATGAAACTTTCTCACCCGTTTCTATGATCAAATCGATCAGGATACTGCTTGCCATAGCCGCGTACCATGATTACATGATATGGAAAATGGATGTCAAAACCGCTTTTCTTATTAGACATATCTCTGAAGATGTCTATATGGTTCAGCCTGATGGTTTTGTTGATCCAAAGTATCCTAGTAGGGTCTGCAAACTGAATAAGTCCATTTATGGACTTAAACAGGTATCTCGAAGCTGGAATCTTCATTTTGATCAGAAAATCAAAGAATTTGGTTTTGTCAAGAATGAAGATGAGCCTTGTGTTTACAGAAAGGCTAGTGGGACCACTATATCATTTCTCATCTTGTATGTGGATGATATACTGATCATTGGAAACAACATCCTTGTGCTTGACAAAGTCAAACAATGATTAGGATCTTGTTTTGCAATGAAAGATCTTGGAGAAGCAGCTTACATTCAAGGAATCAAGATCTACAGGGGTAGATCTAAGCGGCTTCTAGGGCTAAGTCAGAGTACTTACATAGACAAAATGATGACTTAGGATGGAAAACTCCAAGAAAGGAGGTGTTCCGATGACTAAAGGCACTGTGCTGAACAAATCACAATCTCCTTCCACGGACATTGAAATTAAGGAAATGGAAGCAATTCCATATGCCTCAGTGATTGGTTCTATCATGTATGCTATGTTGTGCACTAGACCTAACGTCTCGTATGCTTTAAGCATGACCAGCCATTTCCAGCAAAGTCCTGGCATTGCCCATTGGACTGCAGTCAAGAACATCCTGATGTACTTGAGAAGGACCAAAGACATGTTCCTAATATTTGGAGGAGTGAAAGAGGAGCTCACTGTACGGTGTTACACTGATGCTAGCTTTCAAACTGACCGAGATGACTCTCGCTCACAGTCAGGTTTCGTATTCACTCTTAATGGAGGAGCTGTCTCATGTAAAAGCTCTAAGCAGAGTGTATTGGCGGATTCAACCCCCGAATCTGAGTATATAGCAACATCAGATGCTGCTAAGGAAGCTGCTTGGATGAAGAAATTCATTACTGACCTCGATGTGGTTCTGAGTATTCGCCAACCAATCGAGATACTTTGTGATAACACAGACGCTATAGCTCAAGCCAAAGAGCCCAGATCTCATCACAAAGCCAAACACATTCAAAGGAAGTTCCACTATATACGAGAAATTGTGGAACGTGGAGACGTCGTGATAAGCAAAGTAGACACAGATCAAAACCTAGCGGACCCGTTTACTAAGCCCATGACTCAGGACAAGCATGATCTTCACAGAGATTCAATTGGTCTTAGATTTGCTAGTGATATGTTTTGATTTAGTACATTGAATGTGCGAACATTTAAACAGTTGTACTTTTGAATTCTTTTGGTTTACTGATTTAAATGCAATTCTGAATTCTTATAATTGTGTTTGATTTTAATACGTTTAATTAATGAATCTTGTATTCTTAATTATCCGTAGTCGGTCAGACTCGTGGGAACGTCTCTGAATTAAGACTTTTCTGAACTTCAGAGTTGACTCCGAACTCACAGGCCACATTTTGATTGACGTTGGATGTAACTAGCATCAAATCATCTTCATGGATTTTTGTCATAAGATGTTTTGCTATTGGTATACTCATTAGTATCCTCTGACCTGAGATACGTACTAGAACTGCCGTTTACCAAGAACCATTCTTTAATCACTGTTAAACGCTTTCGCGTAACTGCAAGTCATAAAGACTTTGATTAGGAATAGTTCTGAAGTTCAATGGGAGTTGTATGTAGTCAATAAGGGATTTTGTACTCTTGCATTATATGTAACAGATAAGCATCGTGGCGCCCTCGTTGATTCAAACTGGTGAAATGAAAGGCCTTACCCAAACTTACTGTGTGTTTGGTTGGACCACTTTGATTCTTGATCGAGAACAATAATAATTAAACGCCATATGAGAATGAACTAAATCCATGTCTCATTGATTCAATTGATGTTTTATACGGAAAGAATGAATGACAACTATTGCCATAGGTCTATTGTCTTGCTTTAGTTATCTGTTACTAACACCGAGATATTTGGTTAATGACTTTAAAGCGTCATACCTTGTTAGAGACAGCCATGTGCAGCTAGAGCGCCGCTGACTGTTTGTGTTGATTTATCATGGATCGTCCAAGTGGGAGATTGTTGTATTTTATGGACCGACCCGATGGACAACGCGGCTGACCGAGCTATGACCCGTAAGAGTTACACCTAGGGCAACGAACATTAAATCCACTTAACCCGCTTAACTGGTAATTACGAACTGTTAGCGAGACGATATATTTTATATATATTCGTTACACAGGATTTATTATTTATACAGGTTTATAAATAATAATTCAAAATTTATTGTTTTAATCTTTTTATTAAAATAATTAAATGGGTACAGGATTTTTATCTCGTGTTGGACTATGGGCCCGGAAACAATTAGTAGGGTTTATTATTATTATATAATAATAAGCCTAAAAATATGTGAAAGACACAAGTAAGTGTTCTAGCCGCAAAGGCAATTTTGCGGGTCTTTTCGTGTGGGAGCCGCCAGACAAATCTAAAGACAAGAAACAAAAGGTTCCAGCCTTGATCTTTCTGGCCACCACCCTTGCCACCGTCCGCCGTCTTGTCCGGCGCTTCCCGGTGCCACCCGTTCTCGCATGCGTTCGTAATCTAGCATCCGTTCGTTGTACCTCGGTGTCTCAACCGGTTAATCATTAACTACTAAGGTATAATTAAATCTCATCTGTAGATTAATTATTTTTTAATTTTGTGTTTGCGTGTTCATAACCAGATCCTGTTCGGTTCGTCAGTGCTGTTAAATAGGTTATGATTTTATTTTCCGCTGCGTATTTATTAATTAACTGAATTAATTAATTTCTCTGTCAAAACCCGTTTTTGATAAAAATTCAAACATATCACCACTGAATCCCAACAGATATGATATATGATGATTCAACTGATGATGAAGTTTTTTATCCAAACAAATCTGAAGGCGTTGTGAGAGAGTGTAAGTATGTTGAACCCCTAGTGGTGAAACAGGTGACCAGAAATAGGTGCATACTGACTAAACCGGATAAGAAGATTGAACAACCAAAACCTAAATCTACTTATAAACCAGTTAAACCTTTTGTAAGTGGTGGTTTTGCTTCTCAAGAAAACAACAAGATTGAGAAAGTCTCAACTCTTGAGTTTTATAAAAAGAAAGTTTAAAAAGAAAACCAAAAGGTTGTTCAAACTTCAAACACTGTTTCACAATGTTCATCATCCAGCACAAACAGGGTTCAGAGGGAGAGGTATGTTAGAGTATACAAACAAAGATTGTCATATTCTGAAAGATTGTCCACACAAGAATTTGGGGAAGCGTCTAGAGAACCCAAAATTGGCAAGACCGTTTGTGAATCCACCAGTGATGACAATTGTAAAATCTGTTGATGTGAATCATAATGTGGATAGAGGAGTTAAGAAGCCAGTTGTCAAGGTTGCTTCTGATTCAGTGAAGATAGTACAGAAGGTTGGTTTTTCTGGTGAACTTGCACAACCGAAGGTGAAATTGTCAAGACCACAAAGACGACGAAGAAATAGAAGGTTGAGAAAGTTTTTTGAACAACCTGTGGTCAAAGAAAATGTTGAAACCTTTGAGTCATCAAAAGAGAGTGAAAAAGTTCATGTTCAATCAAAATGGAAACCAAAGACTCAAGTTTTCGTTTCTAAGAAACAATCTCCTAAAATAGAGGAGAGATTTAATTTTGTTTTGAAAGAATATGTTTATTTTGATGAATCAGGCCGGCCCAAGACCACAATGGCTTGGGTCTTTGTTACTAACTAATCATTCTTGTTTGTGTGCAGGGAAATCCAAGGAGGACTGTCGGCAACCATTGGTATGTTGATAGTGGATGCTCTCGTCACATGACGGGAAATCATAACTTATTGGAAAATGTTAAAGAAATCCAAGGAGGGTATGTAGCGTTTGTAGGAAAGAAAGGAGGAAATATTTCTAGTCAAGACACTATGTCGAATGGAAGATTGAGCTTTGAGAAACTCAACTATGTGGAGCAGCTCTACATGAGCACAACGACGACAACTTCGTCAGTTCCTACTTGTCTTCTTTCCCAAGCTTCTGAATCCGAATCAACTTTATGTGACAATTCGGACTTTTCCAGCTAACTCAGTTAGCAAATCCAGATAAATCCTAACCTAATTAACTTGTCACAAACTCCAAGGACTAATTCTGTCATTTCCTAAACCATACTACACCTTAAACTATAGGGACTAGTTCTGCCAAGTCCCAAAACTGAATATGTTGACTTCTTAAAGTCAAAATTGAGTGATTTAATTCCTGTTGACTTTTGTAGTCAAACTAGTTAAATTCTTAACCTTGTTAACCTAATTCAAACCACAAGGGTCATTCCTGCCATGTTCCAAACCCATAAACAGAAATTACAAAGACTAATTATGTAAATAGCAAGTTCTTGATCATGTTGACTTATGAAAGTCAAACTCGCGGTTTTTGATTCAATTCTAGTCTCATAATCGATTTTGGTTTGAAATCCGTAACTGATATGCACGATCAGGCCTTTAACACTCATCATTAGAGCATTAAATACCGTAATAGCGTCGAATTAAACTGATTTATGGTCATTCAAGTTGAAACTGTCAAAACCGTAACAAAAGCCTATCAATTTGATCATTTGGATTGCCATTCCTCAAACAATCACTCTGCACACCTTGTACGAACATCCTTGAAGCTATTACACGCATCATTCTGGTCAAAGAAGTAGCCGGAATCACCAGAAGCTTGAGTACACGAAGTCGGAGCCCTAACTAGTCGTCCTCCACCAATTCGAATCCAATTCTAGTAATTGATTCAATCTCTTGATTCATTTTAACCTGTTAATCAAAAGCCCTATCATAATTCGGGCTTCTATTATCGGATTTAACAAGATCCGAATCTAGGGTTCTTAACATTTCTGGATTTATCGCACCCTATCCCTAACTCTGTTTAAATCAAATTAAAACGTACCTGTAGATTCACAATCATTCTTTTAACGAAAACCCTATGCTAATTTGATCACATAACACCAAATTTTTCAAAATCCAGTAACTAGGGTTTGTTCTTAACATGATTTGGGGGTTTCGACCCTAACAACTTTATAAATCCAATTAATTTATATACCTAGATTCGCAATCCCCTGTTTGTCTAAAGCCCTCTGTTTTCAAACATGTTCATTATCAAAATCAATCGAATCGATCTATGTTCGTAACCTAGGGTTTCGGCTCTTGATCCTGCAATTAAACCACCCTAGGCTTGTTGTTTTTTCAAATTAAACCCACCTACAAGTTCGCCATCCACCGATTAACAAAACCCCTTTACTACCTTGATCAATCGTAAACAAAATTTGTGGATTTGGGGACGAGATTCAGACTAGAATACGTATGGGGGAAACCCATTTGAATTGTTTGATAAAACCATTTGAATCCGGTTTCATCATGGGAAACCTTAGCGGGCGTGGTGGTTAAGTCAGTGGGCTTGTAGACAGGAGACCCGGGTTCGAGTCCGGTCTTCTACATTCTTTTTTTTGGGACTTTTCGACTACATTTAATTTATAAAAATAGTTCCCATGTTATTATATTAACACATTAATGTGTTTTAATCCCGAAAACAACACGTAGGCTCGGGTTTGGTTTTATAACCTATTTTTATTATTATTCCCACTTTTAAAAATAATATATTTATATTATTTTCAAACCATAACTTCGTATAAAATAATATATTTATATTATTTTCAACCCGTGACTCATGTTATTAAATAATATATATATTTTTATATTATTTCGTATCGTTTAATTACCTCGTATGACGTTTAAACTAAAAATAATATAACTGTTATATTATTTACCCACGTTTATATACTCGATTAAAAATAATATATTTATTATTTTTTTCACACAAATGATTATTTAGTTAATCCTTCGAACCTAAAAATAATATATTAAACTATATTATTTTCCAACTTTTGTAAACGACTCTAACGTACGAATATATTTATTTATATATTATTCCTTATTAACGTACGATACGTAACGCTTTGATCTTAATTATTATTTTAAGAAATATATGTTTCCGTAGACACGTTCGTCTACTCTTAAATTCTTAGAATGCGTTAAGGCGTTCAATCTTCAGTGTCGTCGTCACAAACCCCATTTGACCCTAGTTTATGTGTTTACAATTCTAGGGCATACGTAAGTCGTCTGAGGCTTACACTTGTGGTTCCAACCTTTCTCTTGTGTGATCCAATCCACTACTCAAACTCAGGTGAGTTTCACAGGCCCTTTTACCGTTTTTATTTGGGGGAGAAAACATGTCACGACCTTTTTGGGTTATTGTAATTTATATAATATCACTGTTGAGGCTAAGCGTAACACACTATCATGAAAAGTCCTCACACACATCGGATCGTTAATATGGTATGAGCGAGGTAATTTTGGTAATACTACTGGGTTTGACAAACCCCACCTGTGTTAGTCATGCTAATGCGATTGGAGGTCAAACGGGTGTTATATTGACCTTAACATATTAGTCAGAGTTGATAGACCTGGCTGGAGGCAAACAAACAAACACACTGTCAGTTTCGGTTACGAGCACTTTAGTAAATCGTGAATACAGGCAAGCTACCTATAGATATGCATATTGAATGTACATAATCCGCAAACGCTTTATTTGAAATGATTGAACCTGTGAACTCATCAACCTTGTGTTGACTCGTTTTCTTATATGTTTTCTCAGGTTGGCACTCAGGATCACGTTAAGTCATGCATGTGTCTTGGACTACAATTGAAATAATTATCTATTGAATAATCTTTATGTTTTATTGTATTTTGGTTTTGGGCACGTTGTTTTGCGCATTTACTTTATTTAATGCTTTCGTAACTTTTACTCTGAACCTTGATCTTTTATGTTATTACATTTCAAGTCCCATATAGTGTCGTTTGAAGTAACTGATGTCTGAGATCCTGCTTTGTCACCTTCCAAACCAGTAAAACTCCGTTAGTGGAATTTGGGGGTGTGACACTTTATGGCACCGGAAAATGGCTCATTTCAATTTTAGGAAAATGAACTATTTCGTCAAGCATGAGTTAGTTTCTGGTTTCTCAGCCATGAGATTTCATGTCAATGAAGACTGTATTCTATGCAAGAAAGGAAAGCAGCACGGGAAATCTCATAAATCAAAGTTGATGAATTCTATTGTGACTCCTTTAGAGTTGTTGCATATGGATTTGTTCGGACCTATTAGTGTCAAAAGTGAAGGCGGCAAATCTTATTGTTTGGTAGTGACCGATGATTATTCAATATTTTCTTGGGTAAAATTTCTTGCTTCAAAGGATGAAACAACTAAAATTCTTAAATTCCTGATTGTCGGGCTTGAGATATGTTTCAAATTAAAAGTCATGAGGATTCGAAATGATATTGGCACAGAGTTCAAGAATGGAAATATGGGTTTGTTTTGTTTACAAAAAAGGAATCCATCTTGAATTTCGTGCTCGTTATGTTCCTCAGCAAAATGGTGTTGCAGAGCGGAAGAATCGAACTCTTATTGAGACAGCTTGAACTATGTTATCTTACTCAAAGCTGCCCGTCACATTTTGGGCAGAGGCGATGAATACAACTTGTCATGTTCTCAACAGGGTTTTGACCGTGAAAAAACACAACAAGACTTGTTATGAATTGTTGAATAATTGTAAACCTAATTTGGCGTATCTTTTGCCCTTTGGGAATCCTTATACCTTGTTGAAGACTCACGATTTTCCTACTAAATTCAGTTCAAAGGCAATTGAGGGAATTTTCTTGGGATAGGTTGCCAATTCTCATAACAAAATAGTCTTTAATAAAGAATCATGACAAACTGAAGAGTGGTTTCATGTTGATTGTGATAATCGTTCTGCTCCTCAGGTTGCAAAAGGTCCTACATGGGCATTTGATTATGATGCATTATTCAAGTCTTTCAATGTTCCTCCTGCAGTTTCTCCAGCCGAAGCAGAAATGTTTTATTAGTCCTACTATGATGATTCAACTATCGATCCTCGTTCGGTTATTCCGATTGTGGGTACTTCTCCAGTTGCCCTGAATGTATCTTTAACTTCGGGAACAACACAAGATGGTGACAGTGAAGATGACGAAGCTGTGTTTCAGCAATCGTCTAACGATATAGAACATAGTTGATGATTCATCAACATCGGCATCAGTTGTGGGGGAGTTGCCTTCAAATGTTGATTCTGTTATTCAAGCTTCAGATATTCCTCAATCACGTGTGCATAAGAACTATCCCATTGACAATATTATTGGTGATTTGAATTAGGGTGTTCAAACGAGACATTGTACTATATTATTCATGTTTGTATGCATAAATTGTTGATACATGTATCTTGGAGACGTGTTTGCATGCTTTATTTATTTCTCAAATATAACCTAAGAATGTGGATGAAGCTTTAGATGATGGCTGTTGGATTGAGGCCATGCATGAAAAATTGGCTCAATTTGATAAGTTACATGTTTGGGATTTGGTTGACTTACCCAAAGGCTCAAGATCTATTGGCACCAAGTGGGTTTTCAAATGCAAGCACGATGATTGTGGTGTTGTGGTATGAAATACGGCGAGACTTGTTGTCCAGGGATTTAATCAACAAGAAGGGGTTGATTACACGGAAGTTTTTGCTCCAATTGCGAGGATTGAAGCGATTAGGTTGTTTCTAGCCTTTGCATATTTCAAAGGTTTCAAAGTTTTCCAGTTAAATGTAAAAAGTGTTTTTCTATATGTTAAGGTAAAGGAAAAAGTTTATGTGAAGCAACCGCCTGGTTTTGAAGATCCCAAGTTTCCTGAAAAGGAGTTTAAGCTGGATAAAGCTTTATATGGTCTTCATCAGGCTCCTCGTGCATGGTACGATATTTTGTCAATGCACTTACTCGAGAATGGCTTTGAACGTGGTCAGATTAATTCAACTCTTTTCATCAGAAAAGCAGTGGGGGATATTTTGCTAGTTCAAGACTATGTGGATGACATAATCTTTAGGTCGACGAATGTTGATATGTGTAAGGACATTGAAAGAGTGATGAAGTTGAGGTTTGAAATGAGCAGCATGCGGGGGTTATCGTTCTTTTTGGGTCTTCAAGTTGATGAGAAGGAAGATGGCTTCTACATTCATCAAACTAATTATATTGCTGATATTCTCAAAAAAATTGATATGGCAAATGCTTCATCTTTCAATACTCCAATTCCTGTTAATCACAAGTTAGATTCTGACCTAAAAAGGAAAGAGGTGGATTGTCGATTAAACAGAGGAATGATTGGGTCTTTAATGTATCTGACAACGTCTCGTCCGGATATTATGTTTATTGTATGTCTGTGTTCAAGGTTTCAGTCTAAGCTGAAGGAATCTTATATGATTGATGTAAAGCGAATCTTTCGATACTTAAAGGGTAAACCATGGTTGGGATTGTGGTATCCTATTAATTCTGACTTTGATTTTAAAGCTTTTACAGATTCAGATTATGGAGGTTGCGGTGTGGTCAGAAAATCGACGTCTGGTGGTTGTCAGTTCTTAGGGAACAGACTTGTGTCCTGGCAATGCAAAAAAGCAAACCTCGGTTGCAATCTCAACTTGCGAGGCAGAATACATTGTAGCAGACAATTGTTGTTCTCAAATCCAATGGATTCAACACCAGTTGAGGGATTATGGTTTGAACTTCACAGGGACACCAATGATGTTTGATAACACAGCCACTATGTCGTTCACAACGAATCCTGTGAAACACTCAAAGACAAAGCACATCAAGATTTGACATCATTTCATTCGTGACTATGAAGAGAAAAAGTTGATTGAGTCGGTGAAAGTCCACACGGATGACAACTTTGCTGATTTGTTTACCAAAGCATTCGATCGTACAAAGGTTTTTTTTCAAAAGGTTTTTCATGAAAGTTTTTCTTTTAGTTTTCTAGATTATTTAAAGTAGTTAGTTTTATGCATTATTTTTATTGTACTTGCTTTCTGAAAAACTCAAACAAATTTGAAAAAGATAAAATCGGCATTGCTTGAAGTTAAAGAAGAAATGATAGTACATCAGTAGCTAATCACATACACATGACCATGGATTGACTACCTGATTTATGTATTTATGTTTGTGCTTAAATGATTTGATCTAAACTTCTTAGTCTGCATAAACAGGAAATGATAGCTTCATGACTGCTTGACATCTCATGTATATAATCTTTTAATTTGGATATTTGCATGTAATTTGAATTGTCAGTAGGCTAGAAGCGTTTTTAGTCCATTAGTAATGTGAAAACATAATGATCTATGTCACAATTGTGATTTGAACCCATGGTATGCCGGGTGTGTGTGTTAAAAGATCATTATCAGATATAGAATATGAGGCTTCAAGTATTTCATGAGCCAGTATCGGACTGTATTTATTAGCATAATTTTTCAGTTCACTACACTACCCATATCCCGAAAGACATGCAATGTGATGTTGAATTATGATATGTTTCTGATAACATCTGTTAGAACATATACCAGCCCTTGGAACAATTATCTTGATTCCACTGAACATATCCAGATAACAGTTGGCTCACATTACCTTATGTCATTGAATCAATTGATTCCATGATCATTCTTTTGTTATTATGAATTATGATACATCATTCAAACCAAGCAACATGAATCATTTTGATTCCATATTTCCTTCGGGATCTGCTTATTTTTCTATGCTAATTGAGATAGTTTCATCCTGGAGATTGATATTATCTTTGCATAAGTCTCATATGTCTTGAAGATAATGCGATTTTAATTTCTGTTGGCATATATGTAGGGTACACATTGTTTTCATATAAACGGTACTAACTCAAAAGAACGTGGGATAAAAACGCTTGTAGTTTCAAATCGTATAATGATGACAACTTGAATTGACATGTAATATATTGCAAAATCAGTATAAATAAGTTAGCAGGTCATGATCTGATCTTGTTTAATTTGAAGTTTATCGCGTATTATTTCATAAATTTCTGAGAAATTGTTTGTTGTGATATCATTACGTGTAACACAAATTGCTTATTTACTGAGTCAAAATCTGGAAATATGTAGAATTTCATAGGTCAACTCTTAGATCTGCTAGGGAATTTTATATTCAGAATGTGTGTGTGATACATCAAAGATACTGATATGATCTTCTTACTCGTAATGTTCGACCAAAAATATGTGATTCAGTATGTATAGAGAAAAACTAAAAAGATTTTGATTTTAGTTGTTTCTAGATTTACTGCTTTAATTATTTAGAAAAATCACAAAAAGATTTTAGTGTGTTTTAGCATAAATTTAAAAAAAAAACCAAAAATATGTTTCTTTACATGTTTAGTTAGTATTCTCAGAAAAATTCAAAAAGATTTTGTTTCCATCTTCCATGAAAAATTCTTAATATTTTGGATTAAGTTGTTATACAGGTTACAAGGTGTTTAGATTGACAAGGAAAAGTTGGAAAATGTGAAAAATTCCAAATTTTTGGATAAGTCTTGAAAGAGGAGAACTTGTTATGTTCGCTTCAGAAGTTCGCCTGGAGTGGCGAACTTGTTAAGTTCGTTGAAATTGGTGAACTTAAACTGTTGGGTATATATATATTCCAGCGAACATGACCATCTCACTTGTTCTTTGACTTGAGCGAACTTATTAGGCTATGTTGTTCATTTCGAGATACTGTGTCTGATTTCAATTTCTAAGATAGTGAGAGTGGTTAATTGTTCCAGTTTTTGATTCAAAATCAGATTGCGAGTTCAAAGAAGGTAATCTTGCATCATTTCATCCATCGATTAATTCGGAATCATGATTTTTATATCGGAGTTATCGTCGAGATTTTTGTAATGTCTGTTCATCATCGATTTGCTGTTAAAAACTTAAATTGAATGTTCATTTGCCCTAAACGAGTGTTGGGGAGTTGGTTTGTGTACTTGAATTGTGTTAATTTCATCAAAATTGTTGAGTTTGATTTCTGTGACTGTTCGTTGGATTGAGCGAACTTGCTCAGGCGAACATAACAAGTTCGCCTCTTGTAACTCTAAGCGAACTTGTTAAGTTCGCCTAGGTGACCAGTGTTGAAAGAGTTGGGAAATTTTCAAAGTTGTGATTTTGTTTCTTTTTGATTTTTGTTCTTTTACTTTTATTTTTTTTTGTTTATGTTTGAAAAATTGTCGTTGTCTACGGGTTGAATATAAATGTAATTAGGTGCACTACTTGATCTGGAGTTGGCAGAGGCAGCAAATTATCAAGAAATAATCAAATTCCTGAATCGGTCAAGATTGGGTGTTGCATTCTCGGCTAATCCTAATATTAGCTTGTAGTACATTAAACAGTTCTGAGAGACCGCACAACAAGATACAAATGTTGAACCACATGTCATTCGGGCTACAGTGAATAATCAAGATATTGCTATTTCTGCCCAAGACATTTGAACATCTCTAGCTCTGGGTGGTGAGAATAATGAACCTATCGGATTGCCGAATACTCTAATCATGGGTTGTTTTCAAAGGATGGGGTATAGAGGCAGACCTAATGATTCTCAAGCGAGGAAGAGTGGTCTTGTAGGGTGTAACATTCCTGATTTTCCGACCCTATTTGAATTTATTTTAATTAATAAAATAACAATACGATATTTAAAACCTTCAAGGACTAGTTGTGTAATTAGTCAAATCTAATTATAATAAAGTTGAAAGTCAAAGAAAAAATTGAGAAATTATGTTACCGTTAACTTTTAATAAATTAAATTAACAAATTCTTGACCAACTTAACTCGACTTAAACCCGAGGGACCAGTTCCGCCAGATTCAGAACTTTTGAACATGAAACTGCAGGGATCAATCTGTAATTAACTCATTTTCGATTTAGTTTGACTTCAGAAAGTCAAACTGTCGTTTTTGCTCGAATTCGAACCCCACACCCGGAATCTGTTGCAATTCGTAACCGCTATACACGTTGGTGTCATTATCGATCATTATAGAGCAATTAACAGCTTCGTCGTTACACGATTGAACTCCATTTACAGCAAATTAAACCATGACCGTCGACCTATTTTCTTATTACCCACCAATTCACAACTATCGATCGTTTACACAGAAATCAATCACCTGCAAATCTCTAACGAATCCCCCAGAGCCTGTTACACTATCCAATTTCATCGAAGAAGGACGCAGAGTCGCCGGAAAACCGATCCGTCTCAGTAGGCATTCGTTTAGTCGATCGCGGTCAATTCGAACATCATTCCGGTAATTGAACCTATCATTAGCTTCGTTTTTATCACTACATTAAAAGCCCTATGCTTATTAGGGCTTACATTACAGAATCAAGCAAGATATGATTCTAGGGTTCTTAACATTTGCGGATTTAATCGAACCCTACCCCCGACTCTGTTTAAATCAAATTAATTCATACCAGTAGATTCTAAATCCATCTTTATTTGATAACCCTATGCCAATTCAGTCTCATATCATCGACTTAATCAAGACCCCGTAACTAGGGTTCGTTCATAAAGCAATTTGGGGGTTTCGACCCTAGACTTAATCATAATCCAATTAAAACATACTGATAGATTCGCAAGACCTTAATTAGTAAAAGCCCCATGTTTATATCGCATTCCATTATCAGAATCATTCAAATCAATTTTGAGTTTAAGCTTAGGGTTTCAGCTTTTGAATCCGTAATTTAACAATCCTAAATCCGTCGTTTTTGCAATTAAAACTCACCCCAGACTCGTTTGGGGTTAACAAACAAAACCCCTAAGATCTTGCAGTCGGTCGTTACCAGATTTGGTGGGATTGGGACTGAGTTCTATCGGCTCGGGTAAAGGGGAAGAACTCTCCGGGTTTGCTTGTTAAAACCATTTCGTCCCGGACTTGTGTGCGATACCCTAGCGGGGGAAGATGGTTGGGTGAGTGTGCTGGTGTGGGAGAGACCCGGGTTCGAGTCTCTCCACACCCTTTTAATTTTTAAAACATTTTTGAGTATTAATTTAATATAAAAACAATACCCCATATTATTATATTAATATATTAATGTGTTCTAGCCTCGTAAAACCACCCGTAGGCTCAGGTTTGGTATATAACTTTTTTTTTCTTTCTCTTAAAAATACCAACTTTTAAAATAATATAGTTACATTATTTTCAAACCCCGACTTTGAATAAATAAAATATTTATATTCTTCCCAACCCGTGAATCCCATTAAAAATAATATATATATTTAGATATTTTCCTTCGCCTCGTTTATAAACTCGTGTAACGTTTTCAAACTTATAAATGATATAATTATGTATATTAGTTACCCACGTTTATATCCCCGAATGAAAATAAATATATTTATTATTCATATAAATTGTAATTTCAACTCGCTTTGTGTTAGATGGTATACAACACTAATTTTTATAAACTAATATATATTTACCCAAAGTTCACGCATTTTCATGACTAAATAACTAAATGAGTATAGACTTAATTATTTTGTTTATATTTAAAGCAAGTTAATTTCACACTACGTTTTAGATAAATAAATCTAATTTATCTAGTTAATTAACCCCAAGCTCTAAATCATTATTTTAAGGACACTATATCCCAACTTTAATAATTATAAGACAATTATCCAAGAATAAAACGCAATCACCTATACAACCCTTTTATATAATTCGACACGAACTCATTACACAATTTCCTATACTCACATCCTTTGAAGCCCTAGACTTCGATTTAGATATTTTATTAATTCATCTTCATACGCAATACACTCTAGGTTAACGTTGTGCGTTACAAGGATCACTTTGCTACCTAGAGTCTCGTGTTAAATACACATTTGATTCAGGTGAGTATTCACAACCCCTTTTACTCTTTTACACTTTTGGGGTGGAACATGAACTCTATACGCATTACACATTACACATTTACATTTACACAAACAACACAAGTGCAAAAATCCTATTTACATACATGTGTGCAAAATTTGAGCTTTGTGCCCGAGTGCTAGGTGTGCTAACCTTTGTATGCTCTTATGTGCAATCATTAACTATACAAGCCGACGGTTTTCAATGATAGATCTATTGAGTCTGACAAACCCACCCATGGTACGCGGTGATTGAAACCGACAACACAATTTTTGCATGCTAGTTACAAGGTTTGATTGTACATTTGGTTACACAATAGCTACTCCCCATAAACGCCTTATTTATCATGTCATGTAAAGGATTTGTTTGCATCTATATGCTATTTATATACAACTGTGTTATACTCACCAACTTTTTAGTTGACTTTATTTTATTCATGTTTCAGGCCCCAATATGTGAGATTGATTCAAGACGTGTTCAACATAGGATTTGGACTTAGCAATATAAATCAAGAATTTTATGAGTTGTTTATGTTTCTTGTTTGAATTTGATTTTGTACTTGGATTTATTGTTATGCAAATTTGACTTTAATATATTTCAATTTAGTCAACCATGTGCTATGAACAGTCTACATGTCCCGCCCCGATGATTCCGCCATCGGTCGGGGTGTGACAGATTGGTATCAGAGCCTTGGTTATAGGGAACTAGGTTATTAGACACTCTTGACCTAGACTATAACTTTAGGACACCCATACAATGCTATGCTACTACATGTTACATTATCAATTCATGTGTGATTATTTTTACATGCTATCCTAAGTATTTACACCATTTGATACAATACATGATGACTTATGTGTCACACTACTTGATAACTCTCATGCTTGCACTCATTTCTACCTACATGCTATATGATTATTCCCTATGTGAATATCTTCATATGTTATACTATATGATTACATTACATGATACAATACTCAATAGTTTACGTGTCAACTTTTCCTTCTATTCATAGCTACCTACTTAAATTATTTAAAACACTATCCTAAGTTTAACACACACACATACACACCAAATTATTCATACACATTTAGACTCCCATACATGATACCATCACCTTTATGAACAAAGACTTGAATTATTAGGCCTAATGTCCACCAATAATAAACCAAGAAGCCCATCTATCCTACAAGAAGAAGAAGCCCACTAAAATGCATAAACCTTACTCTTGGACCTCAAGGCCCAGTTCACAACAATTCTCATCATAACCATGAGCCCAACAATAGTATTATTAATACATGATGGCTGGAGTGTAAGCCCACGAGGAATTCTGGCTAAGGAAAGATAGGGTACTTAAGTGTGTCTTAGTGACCCACCCCTCTTTCCTGGGAATTCTCCTTAGGGATACATTACTTATAGGTCAAGTGTATTTCTAAAATACTATCGTGAAGGTTCGGCGTTATGACTAGTCAAACTCTAAAACCCATAAGAACTTCTATATTTGACATTTCATATTTCATTATCACTTACAACTTTTTCATTGTTTTTCTGCTAGACATGGACTCCTACCCTCCTCCCTCCCCGGTTTACCGTCCTGGATCAGAATCTGATTGGGAGGAAGACGCTGAGACACCCATGTATTGGTCACCAACACCCCCAACTGCTAGGCCAAGGTTCGATGTAAGGGCGTACGGGATTAGGAACACCGACCCGAGACTTCGAACACCTGGATCACCCGTACCCATAAACCCGTATCATACACCTCACCCCCATAATCAATTGCCACCCCCACTAAGCGACCCATACCTAATGCCCGACCTATACCATCCTAACCCTTGGGTAAGACAAACCATGGCACCCACTAGTGTCATGGGGATTCCAACCCATGACCTCCATCAATATGTAAGAACCTCAGAATTCGAGAGGCAAAGGATAGAGCAGGGAGTGATACACGACTTGCAAAGACAAAGAATGGATAGCCTAGCAAACCAATTAGGGTACCAAAAGGAGTTAATCTCCATCCTCGAAAAGGAAGTACAAGAACATCGCACGGAGACCGCCTGGGCTGAAGCCAGATCTACTACTCGAGTGACCATAGCGGTGCTCATCTTGGCGATTATCTTCTTCCTAGTGGAAAGCTACCAGCGACGTTAGAAGAAGCTTCTACTGATTTTCCTTTGAATTTTCGATTTGAGAACCCTTTTCCTTATGTTTTGAGTAATGTCTAACATTTCAGCATCTAGTTAATTCCATATATTTCAACTCTACAGTTATTTTTCATTGATTTGACCCGTGGAGCGTAAATTACACCTGTTATATTTTCATCAAACCTTCTCAAATATTACTTCTTTCATTCAATATGATTTAGTACATTACCAACAATCCCTTTTATAAATAAATCATCCTATTTGATGATCTAAATAAAACATCACTATTTTGTTTAACAAAATATTTATTGAATTTTTAGAACATAAATTTTCCATAAAACTTTTCACCTAATAAGGAAAATTAATGCAATCAATTTTATAAAAATATTTTTGTTTCTTCCTTTTGACTGATAAATAGTCATGATTTTTATTTCATTAAAATAAATAATTCCAAATTTTGGCTAAATTAATATGCTACTACTTGTTTAACCAAAAGTTGAAATTTTAAATTTAAAAAAAAAAAAAAAAATATTTTCTCATAAATTGCATATTCATTTAAAATATGCGATTCAATGATTTCACTACTTTATATGTGCACAACCAAAAACAATTTCCCACTTTTTATGTTCAAACAAAGACCCGTATTTGTAAACATAATTCCCGAATATTTTCAAAACCTCCTCGTTACCTCTCACTTGGCACTTCAAAAGACGAACCATACCACGTAGACGTTAACCCTTGTCACCAACATCAATGAGATTTGAGGACTTGAACCTAACTACCACATGATGCAAGAACGCCAAACAACACGTTTGTCCGCAGCACTCGATCACATGCAAAACCCGTTAGTACACATCGCACGCGAAGTTCAATACTCACGTATACACGTTTAAAATATATCCAACGCAACCACATGATACATGAAACTAAATTGAATACAAAGTAATTTACACTAAACGGTGTACACTATTCAAGATACATGATACTACGTTGCTAACACTATATATGAGATCCATTTTCTTCAATACACATAATACTATGTTGTTTACATTACACGTTATAGTTTATCGATTACAAAATACAAGACGCTAAATTGTTTACTCTATATATATGAGACTTATTTGATTACGAACTACGTGACACTAGATCATACATGTGATTTGTGTGCTTACTATATACTCGAAACAAAATTTGCGTACCATTATTGCAATGGATCGATTTCATTATACACAAGACATGATCATGCACTTTGTACACCAAAGTTGAAGACCATGATACATTGAAACGCCTCGGGGTTTGACGTATTCTTGTTCAAACACGAGCAAACTAAGAAACTTTAAGTGTTACTACTTTACTACTCTTTAGTTGCAAACTGATCTGACTTGGGACATGATTAATTGTTAGCGACTTTTATGTGTAAATAATAGACGTGATAATAGTGAAATTGTGCCCTTTCCCACACACAACGAAACTATCTATACGGACCATACGATGATTTGAATAATTACAGGTGCACACGGAATTATAAAAATCAGCGTATGGAAACTATAGGGAAATTTTGTCGTGTGTTGTGACCTAAAACTTATCATGATATGTAACAACGAAACTGAAGTAATATGACAAGGGCATGGTGGATACGCCGATGGTACTTCCTATACATAAGTGTCCTCTCATATTATCATAAGTAGCGTTGTTCGTGTCACTTGAAGCTTTGACCCAGACCAAGGTTTTAGGAAATCTCGTACCCACTAACAATGTTGAGCATATTAGACTATATTTACACAAACTCTAAATGTCAAAATCCCATCAATTTCATTCCAAGTAATACGTTTCACATTTAGAATTCAAATTCTTATTCGACAATCTTCAATTCAAAACAAAATTTATTATCACTCTTCGTATTCAAAGTATCAGGCTTAAGTCATGTCAAACGGTTACACACCCCATAATCCAACACTCAAAGCTACCTGAGAACCCAAAACTCCCTCCTCCATCTTGACTTTTGCAGCCTCCATTAATTAAATTTCGGGACGAAATTCCCTTAACAGGGGGAGACTGTAACATTCCTGATTTTCCGACCCTATTTGAATTTATTTTAATTAATAAAATAACAATACGACATTTAAAACCTTCAAGGACTAGTTGTGTAATTAGTCAAATCTAATTATAATAAAGTTGAAAGTCAAAGAAAAAATTGAGAAATTATGTTACCGTTAACTTTTAATAAATTAAGTTAACAAATTCTTGACCAACTTAACTCGACTCAAACCCGAGGGACCAGTTCCGCCAGATTCAGAACTTTTGAACATGAAACTGCAGGGATCAATCTGTAATTAACTCATTTTTGATTTAGTTTGACTTCAGAAAGTCAAACTACCGTTTTTGCTCGAATCCGAACCCCACACCCGGAATCTGTTGCAATTCGTAACCGCTATACACGTTGGTGTCATTATCGATCATTATAGAGTAATTAACAGCTTCGTCGTTACACGATTGAACTCCATTTACAACAAATTAAACCGTGACCGTCGACCTATTTTCTTATTACCCACCAATTCACAACTATCGATCGTTTACACAGAAATCAATCACCTGCAAATCTCTAACGAATCCCCCAGAGCCAGTTACACTATCCAATTTCATCGAAGAAGGACGCAGAGTCGCCGGAAAACCGATCCGTCTCAGTAGGCATTCGTTTAGTCGATCGCGGTCAATTCGAACATCATTCCGGTAATTGAACCTATCATTAGCTTCGTTTTTATCACTACATTAAAAGCCCTATGCTTATTAGGGCTTACATTACAGAATCAAGCAAGATATGATTCTAGGGTTCTTAACATTTGCGGATTTAATCGAACCCTACCCCTGACTCTGTTTAAACCAAATTAATTCATACCAGTAGATTCTAAATCCATCTTTATTTGATAACCCTATGCCAATTCAGTCACATAACATCGACTTAATCAAGACCCCGTAACTAGGGTTCGTTCATAAAGCAATTTGGGGGTTTCGACCCTAGACTTAATCATAATCCAATTAAAACATACTGATAGATTCGCAAGACCTTAATTAGTAAAAGCCCCATGTTTATATCGCATTCCATTATCAGAATCTTTCAAATCAATTTTGAGTTTAAGCTTAGGGTTTCGGCTTTTGAATCCGTAATTTAACAATCCTAAATCCGTCGTTTTTGCAATTAAAACTCACCCCAGACTCGTTTGGGGTTAACAAACAAAACCCCTAAGATCTTGCAGTCGGTCGCTACCAGATTTGGTGGGATTGGGACTGAGTTCTATCGGCTCGGGTAAAGGGGAAGAACTCTCCGGGTTTGATTGTTAAAACCATTTCGTCCCGGACTTGTGTGAGTGTGCTGGTGTGGGAGAGACCCGGGTTCGAGTCTCTCCACACCCTTTTAATTTTTAAAACATTTTTGAGTATTAATTTAATATAAAAACAATACCCCATATTATTATATTAATATATTAATGTGTTCTAGCCTCGTAAAACCACCCGTAGAATCGGGTTTGGTTTATAACTTTTTTTTTCTTTCTCTTAAAAATACCAACTTTTAAAATAATATAGTTACATTATTTTCAAACCCCGACTTTGAATAAATAAAATATTTATATTATTCCCAACCCGTGAATCCCATTAAAAATAATATATATATTTAGATATTTTCCTTCGCCTCGTTTATAAACTCGTGTAACGTTTTCAAACTTATAAATGATATAATTATGTATGTTAGTTACCCACGTTTATATCCCCAAATGAAAATAAATATATTTATTATTCATATAAATTGTAATTTCAACTCGCTTAGTGTTAGATGGTATACAACACTAATTTTTATAAACTAATATATATTTACCCAAAGTTGACGCATTTTCATGACTAAATAACTAAATGAGTATAGACTTAATTATTTTGTTTATATTTAAAGCAAGTTAATTTCACACTACGTTTTAGATAAATAAATCTAATTTATCTAGTTAATTAACCCCAAGCTCTAAATCATTATTTTAAGGACACTATATCCCAACTTTAATAATTATAAGACAATTATCCAAGAATAAAACGCAATCACCTATACAACCCTTTTATATAATTCGACACGAACTCATTACACAATTTCCTATACTCACATCCTTTGAAGCCCTAGACTTTGATTTAGATATTTTATTAATTCATCTTCATACGCAATACACTCTAGGTTAACGTTGTGCGTTACAAGGATCACTTTGCTACCTAAAGTCTCGTGTTAAATACACATTTCATTCAGGTGAGTATTCACAACCCCTTTTACTCTTTTACACTTTTGGGGTGGAACATGAACTCTATACGCATTACACATTACACATTTACATTTACACAAACAACACAAGTGCAAAAATCCTATTTACATACATATGTGCAAAATTTGAGCTTTGTGCCCGAGTGCTAGGTGTGCTAACCTTTGTATGCTCTTATGTGCAATCATTAACTATACAAGCCGACGGTTTTCAATGATAGATCTATTGAGTCTGACAAACCCACCCATGGTACGCGGTGATTGAAACCGACAACACAATTTTTGCATGCTAGTTACAAGGTTTGATTGTACATTTGATTACACAATAGCTACTCCCCATAAACGCCTTATTTATCATGTCATGTAAAGGATTTGTTTTCATCTATATGCTATCTATATACAACTGTGTTATACTCACCAACTTTTTAGTTGACTTTATTTTATTCATGTTTCAGGCCCCAATATGTGAGATTGATTCAAGACGTGTTCAACATAGGATTTGGACTTAGCAATATAAATCAAGAATTTTATGAGTTGTTTATGTTTCTTGTTTGAATTTGATTTTGTACTTGGATTTATTGTAATGCAAATTTGACTTTAGTATATTTCAATTTAGTCAACCATGTGCTATGAACAGTCTACATGTCCCGCCCTGATGATTCCGCCATCGGTCGGGGTGTGACATGGGGCAGTGGAGGTACTTCATATATGTTATTATTCAGTGTTTATCTCCAAGGAAAACTGGAACTGATGGCTTGAAGACATCTTTACAAGCTGCTATGGTGGCTTTGACTTTGAACAGACCGTTCAACTTTGCCTTATATATCTATAGAGAGCTTGTGATGCAGATTATACCACCTGAGGGTCAGGGTTTCTGTCACACCCCTGTCCCATGCACCTGTTAGTCATGAAGCATGGTACCGAACACACAGCGGAAGCTAAACCATACAACTTCTTTTATTTACTTGTCACGCCCGTAACACAGGACAGTTATCTAACTAGAATGGTACCTCCAACAGCGATGTTTCCCGGTAAGGACGAGTGGAGATTTATACACCGTACTTTCCTAGACAGAACATTTCGTTTGTCAGATAACTACATATTGGTCAGAAGGTCGCCTTCTAGTTACTGTGAGGTTGATACCAAGGACAAGACTTATAGCTAAGTCATAATAATTTCTTCATTAATAAATAAACTGTTTTACATCGTAAACCATACATGTTTTACAAATTTAACCATCTGACATGACTTATAGCTCTTCCAAGCATGCCTTCATTTATGCCTTCTACTAACCTATCTAAAAGATTTTGAAAATAACTTGGTCAACATAAGTTGGTGAGTTCTCTTTTAAAGTCACTTGGCTACGAAATCAGGGTTTAAAATGATATATGTTAGACATAACTAACAATCTTCTTCCAATAATGACGACTATTAGATTACACAAACATTCTCGGTGTCACAATCATTATTTGAAAACATATCTTGAATTAATCTGTATCATCGCTAGATAACAAGCATTTATATCATCTGCCCTATAACTGAAGCAGACGGCAATCTGACCATACTGTCCAAACTGGACAATAGTTTACTGCCGTAACTGAACAGTATACCGCCCCGAAACTGAAGGCTTGGTCGACACAGGAATTACTATAATGATACACCTCACCACATGAAATCTTTTATCTGACGCACTGATATATCGATTCCTGATATTTAATCTCAAAACATTTTTTGGTTTCAAAATAAAATCATTTGATAACATTTCATAATCAAAATCATTCATAAAACATTTGCAGTTAGTTGAACTCACCTCGACAGTATCTCAGCATGTCCTATCACTAATATGTCCAATACTTCGGACAACATCCCGATGTATAATTAACTGCTTAATTCAAATTTATAATAAGCTTAGTAATATAATCAAAGCTTAATGGTTAGCAACCAAGTTGTTGGAACCTTACCTTAGCACTATCTACCTCAATTTGAAGGCGTATCAGAATCTTGGCATGAACTTCTAGGTTAAGTGTGTGTTTTGGTGTGTGAGATGTTTCTCAACAGCCATGGCCATCGATTTCTATTTATAGGCTGTATATGGACTTATAGCGGACCGTTATCCAGGGGGATGTCGGTCCGCTACCGACTCCAGCCGTAATATTTCCTTCGAGCCTACATGTCGGACTGCTATGGTCATAGATGTCGGTCCGCAATCGGACCACGAGTCTTGATGAGTCACAGGGCACGTGTCACTACCCAATTATTCCTTCTTCCCTACATAACGGACCGTTATGGTCTGGGATAGCGGTTCGCTATCCCCCTACTTTCCAATATTTTTATTTTCAGTCCTCCTTCTTTGGATAACATACAATTTAACCCTTAGACTTTAATTCTTATAGAAAATTCGGGGTATTACAAATCTCCCCTCCTTAAAGAGATTTCGTCCTCGAAATTGGTTAAGATTAATTTCAGTGTACATAAGTTCTTTGTTTAAGTAATATTTACCTAATTATCTTGTCCGGTTCTAGGGCAATCACTCTTGAAATGCCCATTTTCCCTGCAGTTGTGGCATCTAATCTTGGGGAAATATCTTGATATGTGCCCTGTTTGATTACACCGGTTACATTCAATTCCTTGAGTATCTTTTCCCAAGTTATCTATTTCTCTTCTTGGGGTTTTGTTCTTAGTGGGTTCACAGGTTGTATTCTCCAGACTCCTCTTGTTGGCCACTTCCTGAGCTTCTATCTCATCATACATTACTGCACTAAGTTGTACTGCAGAATCTATTATTGTAGGTGCAGTAGTTTTTACTAAGGTTCGAACTTTTGGTGGCAGTCCTTGCACATAATACTTAATTCTTCTGGACTCAGGGATTACTAGGTGTGGTACCAGCTTTACCATCTCATTAAATTTGCTGGTGTATTCTTGGTGGCTAAGATTTCCTGCTTCAAACCGATGGAATTCTAACTCAATCTTGTCCACTGCATTTTGGGGACAATACCTATTAACTATCAATGCTTTTAAGTCCTCCCACTTCATCCTATCTGTATATTCCTCTCCTTTAGTTTGCTTGACTGACTCCCACCAGTCAATTGCATCTTTCTTGAAGGAATGAGAAGCAAATTTGATAGCATGATCGGATCTGCACTCACTCGTTTTAATCACGGCTTCTATAGAAGTTATCCACTGCATAGCTGCAATGGCATTCCTCTTGCCGTTGAAAGGTTTGTGGTGACAATCCCTAAAGTTCTTGTAAGTACATCCTTGGTTATTTTCTCTTGTGCTTTTGTTTGTAATCACAACAGTTTAGGGGTTCGGGTAGCACCACTATTATTTCCAACAGGAGGAGTAACATTCTCTGTCCGTGGGTTTGCACCACTAGCTCCTTCATTTCTATTTCCTTGATTGTTGGAGCCCATCCTTCTTTGTAGAGCACCGTCAAGGATTCCTAGTAATGTTGTTCACAACACTTGAAACTGGGATTCTATCATAATGACCTCCTCTATACGTTGCTCAGGTTCAGTACGGGTATTTGCTTCTACGTTTGGATCACCATTCGTCATGTTATGGTTACATGACCTAGTATTAGGAGTTCTACCCCTACCACCTCCTCGTACTTTACCTCTTCCTGCCATTTATACCTACACACAGATGTATGACATCAGAATTCGTATAACTAGTAATGATCCAGAAAATCAGAAATTAAGAACATCTGATCATTAATGTAATTAATTCTCTATTTTCTTTGTATTATCCATTACAGGTCATAACGAAAATAAACATCTTAAACTATGGCGTTCTAGCTAACTTACAGAACCCTAGTTTAAGTTTAGATACTAAACCTTAGTACCTAAATCCCTTAAACTAAGGCTCTGATACCAACTTGTCACACCCCGGTCCCATGCATCGGTTAGTTGTGACGCATGGTACAGAACACACAGCGGAAGGTAAACCATATAACTTCTTTTATTAACTTGCCACGACCGTAACACAGGACAATTATCTAACTAGAGTAGTACCTCCAATGGAGATGTTCCCAGGTAAGGACGAAGGGTCTAGGAGAGATTTATACACCGTCCTTACCTGGACAGAACATTTCGTTCGTCAGATAACTACATACTGGTTAGAAGGTCGCCTTCTAGTTACTGTGACGTTGATACCAAAGGCAAGCTAAGTCGTAAAACTTTCTTCATTAATAACTAAACTATTTTCCATCGTAAACCATACATCTTTTACAAACTTAACCATCTGACAGGACTTATAGCTCTTCCCAGCGTGCCTTCATTTGTCAGTGTATTCAATCAACAAGTCTCCGTAATAACCGTATATCTGGAATGCCGTCTACTAAACTGTCTAAAAGATTTATAAAATAAATGGGTCAACATAAGTTGGTGAGTTCCCTTTTAAATTCATTTGGTTTTGAAATCGGGGTTTAAAATGATATATGTTAGCCATAACTAACAATCTTTTTCCAATAGTGACGACTATTAGATTACACAAACATTCTGGGTTTCACAATCATTATTTGAAAACATATCATGAATTAATCTATATCATAGCTAGATAACAAGCATTTCCATAATCTGCCCTATAACTGAAACAGACGGCAATCTGACCATACTGTCCAAACTGGACAATAGTCTACTGCCGAAACAGAACAATAGACCGCCCTGAAACTGAAGGCTTGGTCGACATAGGAATTACTATCGATTCGAGATATTCATTCTTAAAACATTGTTTGGATTCAAAATAAAATCATTTGATAACATTTCATAATCAAAATCATTCATAAAACATTTCCCTGTTAGATGAACTCACCTCGACAGTATCTCAGCTTATCGTATCAATAATATGTCCAATACTTCAGACATCACCTCGAAGTGTACTTAACTGCTTAATTGAAATGTATAATAAGCTTAATAATTTAATCAAAGCTTAATGGTTAGTATCAAAGTTTTTGGAACCTTACCTCAGCACTATCTACCTCAATTTGAAGGCGTATCAGAACCTTGGTACGAACTTCTAGGTTAAGTGTGTGTTAGTGAGTGTGTTTTGGTGTGTAAGATGTGTCTAAACAGTCCTGGCCATCGATTTCTTTTTATAGGCCGTATATGGACTCATAGCGGACCGTTATCCAGGGGGATGTCGGTCCGCTACTGATTCCAGCCGCAATATTGCCTTCGGGCCTATGTGTCGGACCGCTATGGTCATAGATGTCAGTGCGCAATCGGACCACGAGTCCTGATGAGTCACAGGGCATGTGACACTACCCGGTTATTCCTTCTTCCCTACATAACGGACCGTTATGGTCTGGGATAGCGGTCCGCTATCCCCCTCCTTTCCAATATTTTTAGTTTCAGTCCTCCTTCTTTGAATAACATACAATTTAACACTTAGACTTTAATTCTTATAGAAAATTCGAGGTGTTACAGTTTCCTAATGTACCCTAGATTCATGCAGGTCATTCTGAATCACTTAATTCCTAATCTACCACCATTAAACCCAAGACTTACCCTTAAACCCATGAAGAAGTGGATTTTCACAGACTATTTGAATATTAAACAACAAAATCCTGCTTTGATTCCAGTGGCTACTCCTTTGTTTGGGCACATAATCAATCCTGGTTATGTTTCACCTCTAAATAACAACTGGATTCATGACGATCCAGCTTTGGAATTACCTCCTGCTGATGATCAAGAGGAAGAGGAAGAGGAATATAATGGTGAAAGTGATGAGGAGGAGTCTGGTGATAGTGAGAGTGGTGATGATGATGATGATGGTGATGACAATGCTAATGATGCTGATGGTGGTGATGCCAATGTTGATGATAATGATGATGATGATGGTGGAAATTATGGAGGAGATGCTAATGTGAATATTGTTGTTGATGAGCCTCAAGTAGAACAAGTGGAGGTTGAAGACACAAGTACTAGTTCTTCTGGTTCTAGTGAGGCTGATGAAGGTGATAATGAGAGTTCCTAGGATTTTAGTCCTGAGCATTATGCTCAGTTTGCTAAAATGAGCTAAAGTTCCTAGGGTTACTAGGAATGTCTATAATAGACGTGAAAAATCTCTTGGTAAAAAGAAGGTATAGGTACCAAGATTCAAGTCTGTAAGCAGTCCTCCTCCCGATGCAGTACTTGGCAAGAGAAAGTTACAAGATGAAAACTCCTGCAGCGAAAGGTCCCAAAATGATGGCCTAGACTATTCAAGCTGCAAAATCTACTACACAAGAGGATAGAGAGTTTATTCCTTCCCAATCTAATACTCCTCAAGCTACTCCTACTGTATCCAAAGTGGTTGATGAAGCTGGTCCATCTACAAGAGATCCTCGTGATGAGAGAATTCATGCTTCGGAAATACAGGTTTCTTGGTTACAAACTCAAGTGGACGTGTTGATTGAGAGTGAAGCTCAGCGTACTCTAGTCTTGAATGAATAGAACAAGGTGCTTGTAGAAATGCAGATACTTATCAGTCAGCTAGTAGAGCGTATTGACGCTAAGGGGGAGAAGCCTGTGATGGTTGAGAAAGCTTTGTGTCATAGTATTGGTACTAAAAAAGATGATTATGATGAACCATATGTTGGTGATGGTTTGGGAGAGCGTCAACACGCTGATACGAACACTGATACGAACCCTACATCATTAACTCAGGGGGAGTCATAGATTATTGTTGAAGCGAATATGTTGACTAGTGCAGATGACAAAGAACCTGCTAAGGTTGATGCTGATATGTTAGATACTTCAATTTTTGAAGACTCTGACATAGATGAAGCAGATAAGATTGAGTGTTTGTTGGACTTGGATGAGTTCTCAGATGATGATGATACAGGTGAGGAGGAGTTAGAAGAATGAGAGATTGTGGAAGTTGATCTGGAAAGTGACAAACAGAAGGTCGTTTATGAAGGGTGTCACAGATTGATTGATATGGATGTCTTTGAAGATAATGTAATTCCTGAAGATTTGTCATAAGGCATTGCAGAATCTGAAGAGTCTGATCTTAATCTGGATAAACAAAACCCTGATACTACGGAGAGCGTGCCTGAAAATAAGCCTGAAGATTCAGAGATGTACAAGAATTCAGGAATGACTAAGGCACAGTGGATTAAGATGGTGAAGAACTGGAGAACTAAGCTACCAGTGTCTCTAGCTGCACCAGTTCAAAAGCATTGATATGTAAATAAAGATAAATGCTCTGGAAGGATTATCTGCAGGTTTTATGAAGCTGAGTTCAAGCTATTTGCTTGAAAAGCTCAGATGGAGTTCAGTACCTGAAGCCAAGGCTGAAGTACTTTAATTCCTTACCTACATGTGAAGTCAATGGGTTATCAACAAATCCCTTGATTAACATATCAGATAATAGCATAGCTGACTCAATAGCTAAACTTATAAGAATTGAAGGTGGATCTAGTAAGTATGAAAAGTTGAAACCTCAACAAGGCAAGAGAATCAAAGAGGTTGATCCGGTTACTTGGAGATACAAGTTCAAGCCTGTGAGATCAGTACCAAAGATTCCACTGAATCTTATTCCTTTTGACTGCTTGTCAGATCTTAAATGGTGGTACGTTGATGTCTATACGGGTGAAGCAGTGATAAAAGATATGAGTGGCAAGGTTATAGTGAAGTTCTTTGATGCTATGAACCTTGTTAATTTCTGAAGATCTAATCAGAAGATGCTAAAATGTAGAGAGATTATGTACACAGACTAGTGTAGAGAGCAGACATTACAATACAAGAAAGTGTTGTATGTACGTTTAAAGCATAGAATTTGTAGGACCAAAGTCATGGGAACTCTCATCACCTTCATCAGCCTCACTAGAACTAGAAGAACTACTACTTATATCTTCAACCTCTACTTGTTCTACATGAGGTTCATCAACATCAATATTCACATTATCATCACCTCTATCATTTCCCCCATCATCATCATCATCATCATCATCATTATTATCATCATCATTGGCATCACCACCATCAACATCATTAGCATCGTCATCACCATCATTATCATCATCACTCACACTATCGCTAGACTCCTAATCATCACCTTCACCATCATCTTCCTCTTCCTTTTCCTCTTGATCATCAGCAGGAGGTAATTCCAAAGCTGGATCATCATGAATCCAGTTGTTATTTGGTGGTGCAACATAACCAGGATTGATTATGTGAGCAAACAAAGGAATAGCCACTGGAATCAAAGCGGGATTTTGTTGTTTAGTATTCAAACAGTCAGTGAAAATCCTCTTTGTCATGGGTGTAAGGGTTAGTCTTGGGTTTACAAGTGGTAGATTAGGAATTAAGTTATTCAGAATGACATGCAGGATTCTAGGGTACATTTGGAAACCCTGACCCTCAGGTGATGTAATCTGCATCACAAGCTCTCTATAGATATATAGGGCAAAGTTGAACGTTCTGTTCAAAGTCAAAGACACCATAGCAGCTTGTAAAGATGTCTTCAATCCATCTGTTCCAGCTTTCCTTGGAGATAAACACTGAATAATAACATGCATGAAGTACCTCCACTGCCCCACAAGACCACCCTTCCTGGCTTGAAAATCATTAGGTCTGCCTCTATACCCCATCCTTTGAAAACAACCCATGATTAGAGTATTCGATGATCCGATAGGTTCATTATTGTCACCACCCAGAGCTAGAGTTGTTCGAATGTCTTGGGCAGAACAAGCAATATCTTGATTATTCACTGTAGCCCGAATGACATGTGGTTCAACATTTGTATCTTGTTGTGCGGTCTCCCAGAACTGTTGAATGTACTGCAAGCTAATATGAGGATTAGCCGAGAGTGCAACACTCAATCTTGACCGGTTCAGGAAATTGATTATTTCTTGATAATTTGCCGCCTCTACGAACTCCGGATTAAGTAGTGCCACGTGATTATGTATATATTCAACCCGTCGATCCATGACCTGTTCAGAACATATGATAAACATAAACAAAAAAAATAAAAGTAAAAGAACACAAATCAAAAGAAAAAAAATCACAATTTTGAAAATTTGCCAAGTCTTTCAACACTAGTCACCTAGGCGAACTTAACAAGTTCACTTAGAGTTACAAGAGGCTAACTTATTCGCTCAAACTAACGAATAGTCACAGAAATCAAACTCAACAATTTTGATGAAATTAACACAATTCAAGTACACAAACCAACTCCCCAACACTCGTTTAGGGCCAAGGAACATTCAATTTAAGGTTTTAACTACAAACCGATGTTGATCAACTCAGGTGACAGTCGCGATGAAATTCTGATGACAAATATCAGGATTCCTAATGAATTGATGGATGAAATGATGTAAGATTACCGTCTTTGAACTCACAATCTGATTTTAAATCAAAAACTGGAACAATTAACCACTCTCACTATCTTAGAAATCGTAATCAGACAATGTAGCGCGAAATGAACAAGATCGCCTAATATGTTCGCTAAAGTCAAAGAACAAGTGAGATGGTCATGTTCGCTGGATTCTATATATACCCTATAGGTTTAGTTCGCCAATTTCAGCGAACTTAATAAGCTCGGGACACACCCTCAGGCGAACTTATGAAGCGAACATAACAACTTCGCCTCTTTCAAGACTTATCAAAAATTTAGAAAATTTTCAATTTCCACCTTTCCCGACAATCCGATCATATTGCAAGCTGTTCAGCAACTTAATCCAAAAATTAAGAATTTTTCATGGAAGATAGAAACAAAATCTTTTTTGTATTTTTCTTATACAACTAACTGAACAAGTAAAGAACATATTTTTGGATTTTTCTAAATTTATGCTAAAACACACTAAAATATTTTTGGACTTTTTCTTAAAGAATTAAAGCAGTAAATCTACAAACAACTAAAATAAATTTTTTTTGGTTTTTCTCTGTACATACAGAATCACATATTTTTGGTCAAACACTGCGAGTAAGAAGTGTAGATAAAAAGACCGATGACTACAAAATTATCTAAGTACAACTGCTGCGGACTCCATATTTTTTTGCTGACCAACAAGCTGCTGGGGATAAGCTTGTTTGCTGCTGATAGTTGTTCTCCTACTGATGTACAACTCTGCTGCGGATAGCCTTATCTGCTGAAGTCCAGAGTTGCTGTTGATAGGCATCTCAGCAGCATCAAACACTTGATGCTGCTGATAGGCAAATCATCAACAGCTTTGGATAGTTGACTTTTGCTGCGGATCTTCAACTATGCGGCTGATAGCCATATCTGCTGAAGATTAATCATTGATGCTGATTGGCATCTCAAAAGCATCAGCTTTACTACTGACAACTTTCTGCTGCAACTCTGACACATCACATGCAGAAAGAATGTTACTGGTGCAGACAATAAAACACAACGCTCTCCTTCCAAGTATCCAAGTAATGATGCCTAAGAAGACGTTTGATTAAAGTTAACTTTTGTAGTCTTTGTTGTCTTAACTTGTAGTATAGCTTCTAGTATACAAGATCAACGACTTGTGTTTGATCTGATCCTTAGAATCAAGGGTCTGTCTTGAATCTAAGTTACTTAATAAGTAGTGTATCTGTTCATTGTACAAGGGTGATTTCTTAGAGTTTTCTCTGTAATCTTGTAACCATTGAAGCTTAATACAATTTGCATTTATCAGTATTCTTTGTGTTTACTTGTTTATATTGCATAGTTGTGATTGTTTCCGCCATTCTAAACTAGAATAGAACCATCCTGTATTCACTGATGCTACAAGTGGTACCAGAGCTTTGGCTCTCAGATTAAACAAACTCACACTTGTTTAATCACTCTCTAGTTCTATTCACTACTATCTCTTTGGTAAAACACCATATATCACAAATCCAGAAAATGGCACAAAACAATGGTTTTGATGATACTGGAAGCATCAACAGACCACCAAGACTGGTGTCTGGAGAAGACTATGATATGTGGAAGAACATGATGAAAAGTTTCTTCTGCTATAAATAGTATGGGATGTGGAGATCCATTAAAGAGGGACTACATGTACCCATGGTGGCCTCTGTTGATTCTAGAGGTCCATCAGTCCCTAAAGAACCCTCAAAGTATTCAGATGAAGACACCAAGAAGATGGAGGTAGACTTTGAAGCCTTGGGAGCCATTCAGACATGCTTGCCAAATGAAGTATTTCACAACTTAAGAGAATATAAGACTGCCAAGGAGCTATGGGAGGCTCTTGAGAAGATGTTTGCTGGGTCAGAAGAAAGGAAAGAAAATAGAAGAGACATTCTGAAGCAACAATATGAGAACTTTGTCTAGAAGGAAGGTCAGTCTCTTACTGTGTTGTACAACAGGTACACCTACCTTGTGGGAGAGCTACAGTGCTCAAAACTGAAGCTGGAGAATGAAGACATTCTCAAGATGTTCATCAGGTCTCTGCCAAGCTGCTGGACACTTTACACAGTGTCAATCAGAAGAACTGAAAATTTAAAAACTCTACAGATGACTGAGCTTTTTGGCATGCTAAAGACCTATGAATTAGAAATGATTCAAGCCAAAGAGAGAAGCTTAAGTTACTCAACAGCCTCATCATCCACCACCACCTCCTCTACACTACACTCTGACCACTCAGTTCCTAGTTCAAGTAACTACTACCCTCCCATTATCACTCATCCCCAGACTCCAACCTCACAATCAAACAACTCACCATTTCTTCTAAAAGCCCCACCTCAAACATCAACTTCTATTGCCTTTGTCTCTGTAAACTCAAGCAATATGTCATTTATCAAGGAAGATCTGGAATGTTCTCATCCAGATAATGTGACACCCGACATTTCAGGTCAATATCCGTACATGTTATAAACAAGTTTAAATTATAATTGTTTTGTGATTTACTTAATTTCACAAACAAGGACATTAAGGTCTAACAAAAATCGTACAGGGTCTCTTTTCATATTCTGGTAATTCTAGGAGTTACCGGTTCACGTACCAGGATAACCCGACTAAATACGAACACTAGTGGTTAAATTTACACTTAAATCAAATTGTTTGATTTATTTAACCCCACCCACTCCCATTGACCAGAAATCTCGGCCTCAAGGCCATCTGGGTCCATCCCACACCCTAAATTTCAACATCTTCTACTTTCTTAAGCAATCTCCCATACCACCTCATTTTCTATCAATTCATCAAGAGCAAAAACCCTCAACCCCTGTCATCTCTCTCTTCTTCTACGACAACAACAAGAATACCTATCTCCATTTTCTTTTGGGGTTCTTCCATAATCGAAGACTCGAATCCTTTATTTCGGTGCTATAAGGATAGTTCCAAGTGTTTTCTCAAAGGGTTTTAGCAGGAGAAGTCAAGATCATTCTCTTTTTCTCTCAAAAATCGTCATCTCTGTCCAGAGGTAAAAACTCGATATTATCCACTTTATTTTCTTTAAAACCGTATCTAAGCATACAAAAGGTTCAATAGCAAGTAAGATAACAAGAAAAGTGTGTCAAATTCAAGATTTGAACATAAAAATATACAGGACGAATTCTGTCAATCAAAGTGCAGTAATCGAAACTAAGAGTTTCGATACCTGTTCAATCGAAACTAGGAGTTTCGATACCTGTTATTCAATCGAAACTAGGAGTTTCGATACCTATTCAATCGAAACTAGGAGTTTCGATACCAGTTTACTCAATCGAAACTGGGAGTTTCGATACTAGTTGTTCAATCGAAACTAGGTAGTTTCGATACATATTGCTCAATCGAAACTAGATAGTTTCGATACCTAACTACTCAATCGAAACTAGATAGTTTCGATACCTAACTACTCAATCGAAACTATGAAGTTTCGATACTCAATTGCCCAATCGAAACTATGAAGTTTCGATACCTGTGTCAGTCCCCTTTGGGCAGTAACTAAGATTTGTTTTATAACAAAACAAGTATTGTACAACTAAGAGGATATTTTAAACAAAAGCAACCAGATTTACAAAGTCGGTGAACAATTTGCAATATAAGACGTTCGGTCCTAACACAATTTACCCTTTGGTATCTAGGGTACGAATAGTCAAGTTTGACTACAACAAGTATCATTACAAGTATACACAAACTCAAGGTGAGTTCACGGCCCCCTTTTAACTCTTTACTGTTTTGTAAACATCGGGGGAGAAATATACTTACCTGTTATATTTTGAAAACATGAATTTCATTGCTTATATGTTTGACAATATGAACATTTCGGTTTAACTTTTTGTAAGTCTCTCGGCCCTACTTTTACTACTTGTTCTTAAATTGTTTTTTTAAACAAACGGGGAGAAAACTTGCTCAACTAAACAGCCGGACACAAGTACAGACAATGATTGTTCGGATGAACAACACACAACGATTGTTCGGATGAACAACACACAACGATTGTTCGGGTGAACAACACACAACGATTGTTCGGATGAACAACACTCAACGATTTGGGGGAAAAACATACTTACAACTATTTTATGGGATAACAAGAGAATAAGGCACGACTTTTATGTTTACATGAGATGAGAACAACAATTGGAGGCCGCTAAAGTCCCCTGGAACAACGTAGTAACCATTAACTGTAGCCTAGGGTCCTATGAATAGTACTATGGAGAGTGACGTCTCCCGGTCATGGTTAGTCGCGCTAACCACAATCTGGAGGATTTATGGCCGCATAGAACCGGATAACGAAATTAGGGGCGTGTACAATTGTCATGGTTTGGTTACGCCTCATGTATGAACATATTATTTGTATTCCTAGCTAGTTTACAAATGGGTCAACAATTCTTATTCTGATTATCACATGCAACTTGAACTATTTACGAACAATTGAGTTTAAACAAAAGAGTTTTGATCCGGTTAAAGAAATCATGTTTATACAAAAGGATTCTGATCAGGTTATAAGGATCATGTTTAAATATTGAATTTATGACGGTTAAGTCATGATAATGTTTTCAAAGGACAACTTCATATTTTATGACGGTTAAGTCATGATAATGTTTTCAAATGAAAACTACTTAGTTTTATGACGGTAAAGTCATGAACATGTTTTTGGGAAAAACTATAAGCACTATTATAACTAACTCTGTGAACTCACCAACCTTTGTGTTGACATTTTCAAGTATATTTCTCAGGTAACTGTTAGCCATGGCACGGTTGGAATAAGCTAGCTATGTTGGATCAATTCCTAGTAGCTGGAAGGATGTAGAATATCAAGACTCAAGTCTATCGTTGATCTAGAAGAACTTAGATCCTAGTATTACTTAGTCTTAGTATTTGTGTATGTAATCAAGTCTTAGAAATCATTATTACAGCTTCCGCTATCGTGTAATGAACCAATCGTTACAACCTGTATTTATTTAATAAGTAAATAAAATATGGGGGTGTGACAGATTGGTATCAGAGCCATGGTTTTAGCGAATTAGGTGTCCTTAGTGATACCTAGGCTCTAACCGGACTCATCTAGGGACCAAGATTTCTAAGACTTGCATCACACTAAAAACACCCAAGACTTGAGCATAGGAATTCCAACCGTTGCCGAACAATTTGTGTAGACTATTAGTGTATGGAAATTACACTAGGGTACCATTAGCTACACTAATACAATTACATGGTACATGTAATGAACACTTAAACACATACAATAATGTGGAAATAATAAACACTTACAACATGTTACTATTCGGATTACGAGTCAAGAATAACGGGTACTCAACATACTGCAACCTTAGAAGATCGAGTTACGAGCTGAGCTTGGACTTCGACGACAACGATCGTCAGTTACCGATCTTGGTATCACAACAGGCTGAACTCGTACCAGAATTTGTACCTATACCTGCACCACAACTACTCCAGCCTTGGAGGCAACTATCTTCCAAACGTATGTACGGTATAAATAATCTCCTTCATAAGTTGTCGGATCGGATGCCTAGACTCTCGCCATGATGAATGGCAGGCATGATTGCCCAGACAGAAGGGAATTCAAGGTGAATAAGCAGGACTAAATGGGAGAGAACTCCAAGGGTCAGGAGACCCAGACATACATCAGGATCATGTGGATCCATGCATATACATGGACTTGGAGCATGAGTTGCTCGACACTCGTTTGAGGATCTCTGCCCAACACATAGTGCCTGAATTTCACCATACACATTTTATTTTAAGAGACACTGGTGGTGCCTCTCTACCATTAGCCTCATCCGACAACAGCCATATTCGGCAGAGTCATGAGTATTGGTACGCATAATTAAGAGTAATCCGATAAAACAATACACACTCATGTACAAATGTGCACACGCAATCTAATGATTATTTCAAGTCCCTTTTGATTAAAAGCTAGGGATAGAAGAAACACTATAGGGATCAGGCAAGGCAAATTATCATTACGGGTGCACACGTAATCATAATTTGCAGTGCATGGGAACTTTAGTGAGTCTTGCTGTCTAAGCTGATGATCAACTCATGTTCTCAATCACTTGATTAAGGATTGGATCTCAACAAATCAGACTTCTCAATTAGGTGCTCACAAAGCATTCTCCTAGTTTTGGAGGAACGAGAGAAATTCAAATTGAATTCAACCAATCCTTAGTGAATCCTGAACGGCGAAGGAATCCGCACATTCATTCCTTGAGATTCTACTGGTCAAGATAGCCCTAAATTGAGCATTACCACAACCCACGCTTACAATAATTGCACAACTATTGTGGGAGATTATAGCGTAATCTCAGGATTCATTATACAGTTTAATCTCACAATTGCTTGAAAGTTGCGCCAAGAGTGTTATGCACTAACTTCAGTAATAGGGCAGGATATTATTCTGACCCGCATACACATGGCACCTATGGATATTGTGGAAGCTCGACATGAGACAAGTAGGAAATCGGACATTTCAGAATGTCGGTCAAACAGGATTGCTCTCGCAGCCATTGACATTCAATATATCTTTAAGTCTGACTATTCTCTCTACAATGGATAAGCCGGGGTTGATTCTGAAGCGAATGCCAAAGAAACCTAAGTGTGGACTAACGACTATTGTCGCACTAACCAAAACGACATGCAAAACTCTTAAAGGAGTCCCAAATGCAGAATTGCATGCTAATCTCATTAGCTCATGATATGCATAAAGGACGTAAGCTCGAGCTATTCACAACAAGCCACTGTCCACAAAGAGTTGAGAAGAATAATTTATTACTCTTTTATACTCGCACTTCCCCAAAGTTCATCTTGTTGGATGGATCCCAGATTTAGCCTAGAAGAGAGGTGTGATTGCATCTTTCACTCCTAGTTTTCTATAATTGGGAAGCTCTAGAGCATCTATTGTTAAGAAATGATCTCTTGGAGTAGACTCAGTTAGAATATAAAAGTCTCGACGTTCAACACTCACTACCTCCAGTTTATCCTTGTGCTAAGGATTTTGAGGCTATAACCTGAATGAGTGGAATACGTAATGGTATGTCACCAAAGTACCATTCAAACCCTAAGGAAGTGCAGATACACTGAATGACTACAAAATGGAAATTGTGATACTCCTAAAACATCTCAGCCAACTCAATGGGTGGACAAGCCCAAAGCCCATTTTGGGGAAAGCACTAATTCGATGAGACCATTCTCACAGTATTACCATTCATTCCCTCAGCTAGACGGAATGTGAATATTCCAAACAAACATCGAACTTCGTATGGCTTACATTCTTCGAAGGTATGGTAGTCGAGACATGAGTTTACATATCAAGACGCTACAACCCAAAGGCTAGTATGCCTTGAAAAGTAGTGCAAACAAAGGGGTAAAGTAGTGATTAGACTCGAAGTTTGCAAATAAGAGCTCCCGAGGAACATCAATTCCTAGCTCCATGAAGGCACATGGAGAGGAAAATCCTAGAAAACATGAAACCTGAAATAAGAGAAAAGTCTTAGTCCGGGAAAATACTTTTGGAAAGCATAAGAGGGACAAACATAAAGTTTCATTTTCATACTTTTTCATTTCTACCCAATATACAACAAAAACTTGGACACCTCGTCGAGTAATTTTTTTCATAAGACCGAGTTTCTCACCATGGGGAGTTCCGGTCCTGTTTGTAAAGAAAAAGGATGGAACCTTTAGAAGGTGCATCAATTATCGGGAGTTGAACAAGCTGACAATCAAAAACCGGTATCCTCTTCTTCGAGTAGACGATTTGTTTGATCAACTTCAAGGGTCCAGTTTCTATTCTAAAATTGATCTACAATCAGGATATCCTCAACTGAAAATTCAGGAAGAAGATATACCAAAAACGACTTTTAGGACTCGTTACGGTCACTACGAGTTCCTAGTTATGCCATTTGGCTTGACTAATGCACCGGTCGTTTTCATGGACCTAATGAACCGCGTGTGCAAGCCATACTTGAATAAATTCGTGATTGTATTTATCGATGACATATCAATATATTCACAAACCAATGAGGAACATGAACATCATTTGAAATCAATCTTGGAACTACTCCGGAATTAGAAGCGTTATGCCAAATTCTCTAAGTGTGAGTTTCGGATTCGAGAGGTTCACTTTCTCGGACACGTCATCAATAAGAAGGGTATTCACGTAATCCCAACCAAGATTGAAGCTATCAAAAACTGGGAAGCACCAAGAACTCCGACTGAGGTGCGTCAATTTCTGGGTTCGGCAGGATATTACAGGCGATTTATCGAGAATTTTTCAAAGATAGCCTTGCCTTTGACCACGTTAACTCAGAAGGACAAAAAGTTTGATTGAACTGATAAACAAGAATCAGCGTTTCAATTGTTGAAGCAAAAACTTTACAGTGCACCAATCATATCCCTTCCCGAAGGAACTGACAATTCCATCGTGTACTGCGACGCATCACACCAAGGTCTGGGATGCGTATTGATGCAAAGAGAAAAAGTCATAGCGTATGCATCCAGACAGCTAAGAGTACATGAGAAAAAAAAAAAATAAATAAAATAAAAAAAATAAAAAAAAATAAAAAAAAAATAATTTATACGACTCACGATCTGAAATTGGGTGCTGTCGTGTTTGCACTCAAGATTTGGAGACATTTTTTTTTATGTGGTACAAAATGTACTATCTTTACAAACCACAAGAGTCTCCAGCACATCTTTAATCAGAAAGAACTCAACATGAGTCAACTTCGTTGGGTAGAACTACTGGATGATTACGACTGGGACATCAAGTATCACCCTGGTAAGGTAAATGTCGTAGCAGATGCCTTGAGTCGTAAGGAACGGGTTAAAACTCTCCGTGTTCGTGCCCTAGGATTGACAATTCATGCGAGTCTCACGACTCAAATCCGGATGGCACAACAGGAGGCAATCAAAGAAGAAAACATTCAGAGTGAAGCTATATGAGGAATGATCAGACATTTAGAGCCAAAATCAGATGATACTATATACTTTGCAAATAGAATTTGGGTGCCATGTTTTGGTAACTTACGGGAGTTGGTTATGGACGAAGCCCACAAGTCCAGGTACTCCATTCACCCAAGTTCGGATAAAATGTATAAGGATCTGAAAGAACGCTACTGGTGGCCGAACATGAAAGGAGAAATTGCTATTTACGACTGTAAATGCCTGACATGTTCAAAGGTAAAGGCAGAACATCAGAAACCGTCGGGATTGTTATAACAACCCGAGATACCTCAATGGAAATGGGAACAAATTTCAATGGATTTTATTTCAAAGTTACCCAGAACACCTAGCAACTATGATACTATATGATAATCGTCAGTCGTTTGACGAAATCCGCGCATTCCCTACCAATAAAGGAGACAGATAAAAGTAAGACGCGTGCAAGGCTAAATATTAAGGGAATTAAGGCTAGGCATGGTATGCCAGTTTCCATTTTCACAAAAAGGGACAGTCGATTCATGTCAAGAACCTGACAGTCTGTACAAGAAGCCTTGAGCACACGCCTTTACATGACCACTGCATATCATCCCCAGATGAACGGTCAAAGTAAAAGGACTATCCAAACTTTAAAAGATGTGCTCCGTGTGTGCGTAATCGATTTCAGAAGAAATAGGGATACTCACCGCCGTTGGATGAGTTTTCATATAATATCAACTACCATACCAGCATTAAAGCCGCTCCGTTGAGTCTTTGTATGGTTATAAGTGTCACTCATCGCTATGTTGGGCGGGGGTTAGCGAAAAGCATTTGACTGGTCCTGATATTGGCTAGGAAACCACTGACAAGATCGTCGAAATAAAAGATCGTCTGAAAGCCACTCAAGACAGACGAAAGAGAGTGGAGCTAGCAACAGACGAAAACCACTAGAATTCCAAGTGATAGACAAAGTCACGATGAAGGTCTCACCTTGGAAAAGAGTGGCAAAATTTGGCAACCGTGGCAAGCTTAATCCTAGGTACGTTGAACCATTTGAATGAGAGGATCAAATGAAAACAAAAATACCCATCCTTGTTTAAGGATACAACAGTTCAAGAGGACACAAATTGAATTTCGGGACGAAATTCTTTTAACATGGGGAGAATGTGACACCCGACATTTCAGGTCAATATCCGTACATGTTATAAACAAGTTTAAATTATAATTGTTTTGTGATTTACTTAATTTTACAAACAAGGACATTAAGGTCTAACAAAAATCGTACAGGGTCTCTTTTCATATTCTGGTAATTCTAGGAGTTACCGGTTCACGTACCAGGATAACCCGACTAAATACGAACACTAGTGGTTAAATTTACACTTAAATCAAATTGTTTGATTTATTTAACCCCACCCACTCCCATTGACCAGAAATCTCAGCCTCAAGGCCATCTGGGTCCATCCCACACCCTAAATTTCAACATCTTCTACTTTCTTAAGCAATCTCCCATACCACCTCATTTTCTATCAATTCATCAAGAGCAAAAACCCTCAACCCCTGTCATCTCTCTCTTCTTCTACGACAACAACAAGAATACCTATCTCCATTTTCTTTTGGGGTTCTTCCATAATCGAAGACTCGAATCCTTTATTTCGGTGCTATAAGGATAGTTCCAAGTGTTTTCTCAAAGGGTTTTAGCAGGAGAAGTCAAGATCATTCTCTTTTTCTCTCAAAAATCGTCATCTCTGTCCAGAGGTAAAAACTCGATATTATCCACTTTATTTTCTTTAAAACCGTATCTAAGCATACAAAAGGTTCAATAGCAAGTAAGATAACAAGAAAAGTGTGTCAAATTCAAGATTTGAACATAAAAATATACAGGACGAATTCTGTCAATCAAAGTGCAGTAATCGAAACTAAGAGTTTCGATACCTGTTCAATCGAAACTAGGAGTTTCGATACCTGTTATTCAATCGAAACTAGGAGTTTCGATACCTATTCAATCGAAACTAGGAGTTTCGATACCAGTTTACTCAATCGAAACTGGGAGTTTCGATACTAGTTGTTCAATCGAAACTAGGTAGTTTCGATACATATTGCTCAATCGAAACTAGATAGTTTCGATACCTAACTACTCAATCGAAACTAGATAGTTTCGATACCTAACTACTCAATCGAAACTATGAAGTTTCGATACTCAATTGCCCAATCGAAACTATGAAGTTTCGATACCTGTGTCAGTCCCCTTTGGGCAGTAACTAAGATTTGTTTTATAACAAAACAAGTATTGTACAACTAAGAGGATATTTTAAACAAAAGCAACCAGATTTACAAAGTCGGTGAACAATTTGCAATATAAGACGTTCGGTCCTAACACAATTTACCCTTTGGTATCTAGGGTACGAATAGTCAAGTTTGACTACAACAAGTATCATTACAAGTATACACAAACTCAAGGTGAGTTCACGGCCCCCTTTTAACTCTTTACTGTTTTGTAAACATCGGGGGAGAAATATACTTACCTGTTATATTTTGAAAACATGAATTTCATTGCTTATATGTTTGACAATATGAACATTTCGGTTTAACTTTTTGTAAGTCTCCCGGCCCTACTTTTACTACTTGTTCTTAAATTGTTTTTTTAAACAAACGGGGAGAAAACTTGCTCAACTAAACAGCCGGACACAAGTACAGACAATGATTGTTCGGATGAACAACACACAACGATTGTTCGGATGAACAACACACAACGATTGTTCGGGTGAACAACACACAACGATTGTTCGGATGAACAACACTCAACGATTTGGGGGAAAAACATACTTACAACTATTTTATGGGATAACAAGAGAATAAGGCACGACTTTTATGTTTACATGAGATGAGAACAACAATTGGAGGCCGCTAAAGTCCCCTGGAACAACGTAGTAACCATTAACTGTAGCCTAGGGTCCTATGAATAGTACTATGGAGAGTGACGTCTCCCGGTCATGGTTAGTCGCGCTAACCACAATCTGGAGGATTTATGGCCGCATAGAACCGGATAACGAAATTAGGGGCGTGTACAATTGTCATGGTTTGGTTACGCCTCATGTATGAACATATTATTTGTATTCCTAGCTAGTTTACAAATGGGTCAACAATTCTTATTCTGATTATCACATGCAACTTGAACTATTTACGAACAATTGAGTTTAAACAAAAGAGTTTTGATCCGGTTAAAGAAATCATGTTTATACAAAAGGATTCTGATCAGGTTATAAGGATCATGTTTAAATATTGAATTTATGACGGTTAAGTCATGATAATGTTTTCAAAGGACAACTTCATATTTTATGACGGTTAAGTCATGATAATGTTTTCAAATGAAAACTACTTAGTTTTATGACGGTAAAGTCATGAACATGTTTTTGGGAAAAACTATAAGCACTATTATAACTAACTCTGTGAACTCACCAACCTTTGTGTTGACATTTTCAAGTATATTTCTCAGGTAACTGTTAGCCATGGCACGGTTGGAATAAGCTAGCTATGTTGGATCAATTCCTAGTAGCTGGAAGGACGTAGAATATCAAGACTCAAGTCTATCGTTGATCTAGAAGAACTTAGATCCTAGTATTACTTAGTCTTAGTATTTGTGTATGTAATCAAGTCTTAGAAATCATTATTACAGCTTCCGCTATCGTGTAATGAACCAATCGTTACAACCTGTATTTATTTAATAAGTAAATAAAATATGGGGGTGTGACAGTGTGACACCCAGCATTTCAGGTCAATATCCACATTTCATAAACGCACGTTCATAATTATTATTTCCTGATATTTTATTTTGACTAAGTAAAGTCAAGAAGTCTAGCAAAGAAGTTTGTTCCAAGTCTAGTAAACCGTAAAGAGTTACTAGAAAAAGTAAGCAGGATAACCCAACTTAATGCGAACGTAAATGGTTAAATAAAATAACCAGAAAAATATATATATATATATATTACACAAAATTTACGTTGAGCCAAGATTCTAATATTTTCTTCAACGAGCCATAAAATGGTTAAAAAAAAATTATAATACCGTGAAGAATCGAAACTGAATTAAATTACCCCTTTAAAACTCTAATTGATACTAATACCATAATAAATTAATATTTAAAAATTGGTTATCATTAACCCCTAAACAACTTCTTGACTTTCTTGGCCGAGAGTCAGGGGAGCCATGCTCCCACTTGCCTGATTCACTTTGATTCAGATGAAAACCATACTCTTCAGACGAAACTTCACCATTCCTTTCAAACCTTCTCTTTTCTTACGGCAAATTCCCAATTCCCTTTCAAATCGAAGTCAAGTTTTAAAGCGAAAATCACCATAATTCGGTGTCATAAGGAGAATTTCAAGTGTTCTTGAAGAAAGCTCAAAAGATTCAAGACTACTTCTCTGTTTTTCTCTAAAGATCGCCATTCTCGGTTTGAGGTAAAAACTCGATACCATCCATATTATTTGCTTTAAAACCGTAACTAAACATACAAATCGTTCAAACGCAAGTAAGATAACAAGAAAACTGTGTCAAACTCAAGATTTGAACATAAAAATATACAGAGTGAATTCTGTAAATCAAAGTGCAGATATCGAAACTATAGTTTCGATACCTGTTAGTCAATCGAAACTAGGAGTTTCGATACCTATTGATCGAAACTAGGAGTTTCGATACCAGTTATTCAATCGAAACTAGGAGTTTCGATACCGGTTGTTCAATCGAAACTAGGAGTTTCGCTACCGGTTGTTCTATCGAAACTAGGAGTTTCGATATCTATTTACTCAATCGAAACTAGGAAGTTTCGATACCTGTGTACAATCGAAACTAGGTAGTTTCGATACTATTCTTGCCAATCGAAACTAGGTAGTTTCGATACCTATATCACTCAGTCGAAACTAGGAAGTTTCGACATCTGTTCTGTTCAATCGAAACTAAGAAAGCTTAGATACCTGTTCATCAGCCCCATAAGGCAGTAACTCAGAACTATTTTCATAACAAATCAAGGTTGGAAAAACTAAAAAAAAAAAGATAATTAAAACAAAAGTAATCAGATCGGCTAAGTCAAGTGAACAAATTGCGTTTAAGACGAGTAGTCTTAACGTGTATGTTATCCTTGTGTAAATAGGATACGGTTAGGCGAATCTGCCGTCATTCAAATTTTTGCTAGCATTCATACTGTCGACGTGAGTTTCACTAATCCCCCTTTTTTCTAAGTTTTTGAAATGATTTGGGGTGGAAACATACTTGTAAAAGACTTTTGTGTATAAATGAATGGAACTAATGATCTGACCGTATGTATGTATTGAGGGAACAATAAAGCGCTTAAAGTCCTCGTAATAAATTAGTAACCATTAGCTATGGATTTAGCCCGGGATTATATGAATAGTACTATTGGGGGTGACGCCTCCGGTCATGGTTAGTCGCGCTAACCAGGGGTCAAAATGGCCGAATGACCGCATATTGTCTTACTCGCAGAAAGGCGAGGGGAGGCACAGAAAGTTGGGGTTTGGTTACGGTCTCGTACATTACATACTATTTTGTATTCCTTGCAAGCTTACAAATGGGGTCAATAGATCGGATTAGTAATCATATTCATTGGTAAAACATACAAAAGAGTTCTGATCAGGTTAAAATGATCAGGTTTTACACAAAAGAGTTCTGATCAGGGTAAAGTGATCAGGTTTATCAAAAGAGTTCTGATCAGGTTAAAATGATCAGGTTTTACACAAAAGGGTTCTGATCAGGTTAAAATGATCAGGTTTTACACAAAAGAGTTCTGATCAAGGTAAAGTGATCAGGTTTTACACAAAAGAGTTCTGATCAGGGTAAAGTGATCAGGTTTATCAAAAGAGTTCTGATCAGGTTAAAATGATCAGGTTTTACACAAAAGGGTTCTGATCAGGTTAAAATGATCAGGTTTTACACAAAAGAGTTCTGATCAAGGTAAAGTGATCAGGTTTTACACAAAAGAGTTCTGATCAGGGTAAAGTGATCAGGTTTATCAAAAGAGTTCTGATCAGGTTAAAATGATCAGGTTTTACACAAAAGAGTTCTGATCAAGGTAAAGTGATCAGGTTTATCAAAAGAGTTCTGATCAGGTTAAAATGATCAGGTTTTACACAAAAGTGTTCTGATCAGGGTAAAGTGATCAGGGTTAAAGTAAAGAATTCTGATCAGGTTAAAGTGATCAGGTTTAAACGAAAGAGTACTGATCAGGTTAAAATGATCAGGTTTCACAAAGAGTTTTGATCGGCAAAAAGATCAGATTTAAACATTGGGTTTATGATAACTCTTTATAATAACTTGTGAACTCACCAACCTCGTGTTGACAGTTTTAAGTATGTTTTTAGGAAATTGAACGTGGTCATCAGGTTAGCAATGTAGGTTACATGCATGCACGTGGATACGGCTTTTGGGAGGATTTCTCTTGTATAACTCATGGTCTTGAGTCATATTCGCGAAATCTTAAACATTTGTAAACTCAAATTGATATTTTGTAATGTAAATATTTTAAATTCAGTTATGTATCCAATTACATGTATGTGTTTGCGGTAATCATATGCTTTGGAAACCAGTGAAAGTCGCGCCTCGCGTTTCCGCCCTGGCGGGGTGTGACAGAACTTGGTATCAGAGCCATTGATTATAGCGAACTAGGTGTCTAAAACGGAACCTAGTCTATAATTAGAATGACTCACTAAAATGTTTTCATTGCATAAGCATTGCATAACCAGTCATCATGTCATGTGGATATTGTAGTCACAAGTATGTCGTCACATTCACACTCTGACCCCGTCTCTGACTCTGAATCCAACGAGGAACTTTCCGCCTCACGCCCTAAAAATCGAGTACAAGTTCGCAGCTCGACACCACCCAATGTCGCTCTGGGAGAACCGCCCATCGTCTACCGAAAGAAAAGCGGAGGACCAGTTAAGGTGCAAAGTGCTAGGAAGAAGGTTCGACTTCCGCGCAAGAGAAACCTGGCAGCCCGTGACCCGAAAGACTTGGAGACCGATGAGGAACCACCGAGGCAACGACCCTGTTACCACCCTACCGTGGGAACCATCCGTTGGATGCCTCGTACCCTGGCACGTTGGAGGGAGATGGAGAGCATCCCATCTACCTTTGAGCTTGGAGAGTCTTCTAACTCCCCAACACCCCTACCCCACACTGGGGAAGCCATAGAGCTCACTGTGCCTACCTTGGTAGCTCGCGTTCGTACGCATGAGGAGCGTCTTGATGATCTCCTAGATGATATTCGGGCACAGGGGGATGCAACCAGGCGCTTACGTCAAGGGCTCGGATCTCGAGTACAGACTCTGGAGGATAGCACTCGAGACATACAGAGTGCCACTGACTACCTCGAGTTGAGAGCTGATATGGACTGGCAGTTCACTCTCACGGTCCGAGACATGGTGGAGGCGCTGGAGGAGAGGACTTTGGCTGCAGAATTTGTGGCGAGAGCTAGTTTTGTCATGGCGGGACTTGCCATGATGATTGGGTTGTACTCCCACTTCTTCTTTTAAACCTATTATGGGCGGGTTGTGCCCATAGTACATTATGTAGTTTAAAACGTTAGTACTGATGAGGTCATGTGAACCCATCTCTTTTGTATCCTCGTCTTTTGGGAACAATGTACTATGTATGTTTTGACTATGTATGTAATGGTTTATGTTGTAATGATAGTTGTTCATGTCTGATGTTGTGGTATCCTTATGTCATGATCTATCATTATTGATATATGATGTTGTTTCTTTTTAATTGACATGTTAGAAAGAACGTCATGGCACCTAAGCGTGGGACACCCCGTAACACTACTGGTGACAACAACGAGACAATTTCCCCAAACATGGAACAACTAATAGCACAGCGAGTAGCTGCCGCTATAGAGCAGTATGAAGCAAACCGAAATAGCGGAGGAGGTGCAGGAGGTAGCGGTACCGCAGGGGGTAGCGGTACAGCAGGAGGTTCCGGAGGTTCCGGAGGTAATAAAAAAAAAAATAAATAAATAAATAAGCCATAACACATAGTCATGATCCGAATTAATGACGTTATGACTTGTGATCCTGCAGATGCTCCAAATAGGAAGTGTACCTACAAGGCCTTCCTATCCTGCAAACCCCGCAGTTTTAATGGCACCGAGGGTGCAGTAGGACTAATGAGATGGATAGAACATATGGAGTCGGTGATTGATATAAGTGAATGCACCGCTGATTGCGTAGTGAAGTATTCTACCTGCACGCTCACTGATAAAGCTTTAACTTGGTGGAATACTCAAATGAAGACTTTGGGGAGAGAGACAGCGTACCAATTGTCTTGGGAAGATTTGAAAAACATGATGATTGAGGAATACTGTCCTCGGAACGAATTGCAAAAGATTGAAACTGAGATGTGGAACCTACAGATGATAGGAGATGATGTAGCGGGATACACCGACCGCTTCAATGAATTGGCACTTCTGGTACCGCATATGGTCACACCAGAACATAAGCGTGTGGAGAGGTATCTGTGGGGCCTTGCGCCTCAAATTCGTAGCATGGTAACATCATCTAATCCAATAGATGCCAAGAGTGCTATAACTTTAGCATTCAAACTAAAGGATGATGCAGTACGTAATGAATTGTTTGTGAGGAAGGAGAATGAGGAAGGTAGATCTGTTGAGAAAAGAAAATGGATGGGAAATTCAAGTAACAAATCTGGAAAACAAGAGTTTAAGAAACAAGAAACTGTGAAGGCTTTTGCAGCCAACACAGTGGAAAGAAAGGAGTATGATAGGGGCCTACCGAGATGTAAGAGGTGTGGAAATCATCATGCCGGTGTTTGCATCAAGTGTGGAAAATGCGACAAGTTTGGTCACACCACTCAAGCATGTCGAACTAACAACCGATTGGGGAAAATCAAACCGGGATGTTTTGTATGTGGTGATCTAAAACACTTCAAGAAGGATTGTCCCAAGTGGAAGAATCAGAACAACGCTCAGGCACCAGGGAGGGCATTTGTGATGGGTGCAAGGGACGCACGCCAGGACCCGAACATCGTCACTGGTACGTTCCCGATAAATAATCACTATGCCTCTGTACTTTTTGATTCGGGTGCGGATATGAGCTTTGTGTCGAATGATTTTAAATCTTTACTCGGTATTAAGGCCAGCAAACTAGATCAACGTTATACAATTGAATTAGCAAATGGGAAATTAATAGAAACCGGAGAGGTCTTTAGGGGTTGTACTTTATGTTTGGAAAACCGTACATTCAGTATAGACCTTCTACCCGTCGAATTAGGGAGTTTCGATATTGTTATTGGTATGGATTGGTTAACCAAGAATCGTGCCGAGATAGTATGCTTCGAGAAGATTGTACGTATTCCCCTACCAAGCGGAGAAATTCTTTCAATTCAAGGCGAAAGGTGTATAACGATGTTAAAAACGATAAACTGCATGAAAGCTCATAAGTATCTACGCAAGGGTTATTGTGCATTCCTGGCTCACATCGTCAAGAAGAAACCCGAAGAACGTCGACTTGAGGACATACCAGTCGTCAGAGATTATTCGGAAGTATTTCCCGAAGACTTACCAGGAATACCACCATCAAGACAAGTCGAGTTTCGGATCGACCTAGTACCAGGAGCCGCACCAGTTGCACGATCTCCGTATCGTCTAGCCCCTTCCGAGATGCAGGAACTGTCGAGCCAACTACAAGAGTTACTTGACAAAGGTTTCATAAGACCGAGTTTCTCACCATGGGGAGCTCCGGTCCTATTTGTAAAGAAAAAGGATGGAACCTTTAGAATGTGCATTGATTACCGGGAATTGAACAAGCTAACAATCAAAAACCGGTATCCTCTTCCTCGAATAGACGATTTGTTTGATCAACTTCAAGGTTCCAGTTTCTATTCTAAAATTGATCTACGATCAGGGTATCATCAACTGAAAATTCAGGAAGAAGACATACCAAAAACGGCTTTTAGGACTCGTTACGGTCACTACGAATTCCTAGTTATGCCATTTGGCTTGACTAATGCACCAGCTGTTTTCATGGATCTCATGAACCGCGTGTGCAAGCCGTACTTGGATAAATTCGTGATTGTGTTTATCGATGACATATTGATATATTCACGAACCAAGGAGGAACATGAATATCATTTGAAATTAATCTTGGAACTACTCAGGAATGAGAAGCTTTATGCTAAATTCTCTAAGTGTGAGTTTTGGATCCAAGAGGTTCACTTTCTCGGACATGTCATTAATAAGAAGGGTATCCATGTGGATCCATCCAAGATTGAAGCTATCAAAAACTGGGAAGCACCAAGAACTCCGACTGAGGTGCGTCAATTTCTGGGTTTGGCAGGCTATTACAGGCGATTTATCGAGAATTTTTCAAAGATAGCCTTGCCTTTGACCACGTTAACCCAGAAGGACAAAAAGTTTGATTGGACTGTTAAACAAGAATCATCTTTTCAATTGCTGAAGCAAAAACTTTGCAGTGCACCAATCCTATCCCTTCCCGAAGGGACTGACAATTTCATTGTGTACTGTGACGCATCACACCAAGGTCTGGGATGTGTGTTGATGCAGAAAGAAAAAGTCATAGCATATGCATCCAGACAACTAAAAGTGCACGAAAAGAATTATACGACCCACGACTTGGAATTGGGTGCAGTCGTGTTTGCACTCAAGATTTGGAGACATTACTTATACGGTACAAAATGTACTATCTTTACAGACCACAAGAGTCTCCAGCACATCTTTAATCAGAAAGAACTTAACATGAGGCAACGTTGTTGGGTAGAACTACTGAATGATTACGACTGTGATATCAAGTATCACCCTGGCAAAGCAAACGTCGTAGCAGATGCCTTAAGTCGTAAAGAACGAGTTAAAACACTACGTGTTCGTGCCCTAGAATTGACAATTCATACGAGTCTCACGACTCAAATTCGGATGGCACAACAAGAAGCAATCAAAGAAGAAAACAGTCAGAACGAAGCTTTACGAGGAATGATAAAGCAGTTGGAACCAAAGTCAGATGACACTTTATACTTCATGAATAGAATTTGGGTGCCATGTTTTGGTAACATACGGGAGTTGGTTATGGACGAAGCCCACAAGTCCAGGTACTCCATTCACCCAGGTTCGGATAAAATGTATAAGGATCTGAAAGAATTCTACTGGTGGCCGAACATGAAAGGAGAAATTGCTATTTATGTCGGTAAATGCCTGACATGTTCAAAAGTAAAAGCAGAACATCAGAAACCGTCGGGATTGTTACAACAACCCGAGATACCTCAATGGAAATAGGAACGGATTTCCATGGATTTCATTACAAAGTTACCCAAGACGTCGAGCGGGTATGACACTATATGGGTAATCGTCGATCGTTTGACGAAATCAGCTCATTTTCTACCCATCAAAGAAACGGATAAAACCGAGAAACTTGCAAAGCTTTATATTAAGGAAATTGTGGCTAGGCATGGAGTACCAATTTCTATTATCTCTGATAGAGACAGCAGATTCGTGTCTAGAATCTGGAAATCGTTACAAGAAGCCATGGGCACACGTCTTGACATGAGCACGGCATATCACCCACAAACAGATGGTCAAAGTGAAAGAACCATTCAAACCCTAGAGGATATGCTCCGTGCGTGTGCAATTGACTTCGGTGGAAATTGGGATACTCATTTGCCACTAGCTGAGTTTTCATATAATAACAGTTACCACACCAGCATCAAAGCCGCTCCGTTTGAGGCATTGTATGGTCGAAAATGTCGTTCACCGCTTTGTTGGGCAGAAGTTGGCGACAAACATTTAACCGGTCCTGAAGTTATTCAAGAGACCACATATAAGATTTTCAAAATCAAGGATCGTCTGAAGGCCGCCCGTGACAGACAAAAGAGTTACGCGGATAACAGACGAAGACCTTTAGAATTCCAAGTAGGAGACAAAGTCATGTTAAAGGTCTCACCTTGGAAAGGAGTTGCAAGACTTGGCAACCGTGGCAAGCTTAACCCTAGGTACGTTGGACCATTTGAAATATTGGCTAGGGTTGGCCCTGTAGCTTACAAGCTCAAGTTGCCACAAGAACTAAGCAATGTACATGATACGTTCCATGTATCAAATCTCAAGAAGTGTTTATCAGACGAGACGTTAATTATACCGCCTGATGAGATTCACATAGACGACAAGTTGCACTTCATTGAGGAACCTATGGAAGTCACAGATTGGAGGGTTCAGAGAACAAGACGCAGCCGTGTTAAGCTGGTCAAGGTACGTTGGAATTCAAAGCGCGGCCCCGAGTATACGTGGGAGCGGGAAGATAAAATGAAATCCAAGTACCCGTCACTGTTTACAAAAACACCAAGTCAGAGTGACAAGAACTGAATTTCGGGACGAAATTCTATGTAACATGGGGATAATGTGACACCCAGCATTTCAGGTCAATATCCACATTTCATAAACGCACGTTCATAATTATTATTTCCTGATATTTTATTTTGACTAAGTAAAGTCAAGAAGTCTAGCAAAGAAGTTTGTTCCAAGTCTAGTAAACCGTAAAGAGTTACTAGAAAAAGTAAGCAGGATAACCCAACTTAATGCGAACGTAAATGGTTAAATAAAATAACCAGAAAAATATATATATATATATATTACACAAAATTTACGTTGAGCCAAGATTCTAATATTTTCTTCAACGAGCCATAAAATGGTTAAAAAAAAATTATAATACCGTGAAGAATCGAAACTGAATTAAATTACCCCTTTAAAACTCTAATTGATACTAATACCATAATAAATTAATATTTAAAAATTGGTTATCATTAACCCCTAAACAACTTCTTGACTTTCTTGGCCGAGAGTCAGGGGAGCCATGCTCCCACTTGCCTGATTCACTTTGATTCAGATGAAAACCATACTCTTCAGACGAAACTTCACCATTCCTTTCAAACCTTCTCTTTTCTTACGGCAAATTCCCAATTCCCTTTCAAATCGAAGTCCAGTTTTAAAGCGAAAATCACCATAATTCGGTGTCATAAGGAGAATTTCAAGTGTTCTTGAAGAAAGCTCAAAAGATTCAAGACTACTTCTCTGTTTTTCTCTAAAGATCGCCATTCTCGGTTTGAGGTAAAAACTCGATACCATCCATATTATTTGCTTTAAAACCGTAACTAAACATACAAATCGTTCAAACGCAAGTAGGATAACAAGAAAACTGTGTCAAACTCAAGATTTGAACATAAAAATATACAGAGTGAATTCTGTAAATCAAAGTGCAGATATCGAAACTATAGTTTCGATACCTGTTAGTCAATCGAAACTAGGAGTTTCGATACCTATTGATCGAAACTAGGAGTTTCGATACCAGTTATTCAATCGAAACTAGGAGTTTCGATACCGGTTGTTCAATCGAAACTAGGAGTTTCGCTACCGGTTGTTCTATCGAAACTAGGAGTTTCGATATCTATTTACTCAATCGAAACTAGGAAGTTTCGATACCTGTGTACAATCGAAACTAGGTAGTTTCGATACTATTCTTGCCAATCGAAACTAGGTAGTTTCGATACCTATATCACTCAGTCGAAACTAGGAAGTTTCGACATCTGTTCTGTTCAATCGAAACTAAGAAAGCTTAGATACCTGTTCATCAGCCCCATAAGGCTGTAACTCAGAACTATTTTCATAACAAATCAAGGTTGGAAAAACTAAAAAAAAAAAGATAATTAAAACAAAAGTAATCAGATCGGCTAAGTCAAGTGAACAAATTGCGTTTAAGACGAGTAGTCTTAACGTGTATGTTATCCTTGTGTAAATAGGATACGGTTAGGCGAATCTGCCGTCATTCAAATTTTTGCTAGCATTCATACTGTCGAGGTGAGTTTCACTAATCCCCCTTTTTTCTAAGTTTTTGAAATGATTTGGGGTGGAAACATACTTGTAAAAGACTTTTGTGTATAAATGAATGGAACTAATGATCTGACCGTATGTATGTATTGAGGGAACAATAAAGCGCTTAAAGTCCTCGTAATAAATTAGTAACCATTAGCTATGGATTTAGCCCGGGATTATATGAATAGTACTATTGGGGGTGACGCCTCCGGTCATGGTTAGTCGCGCTAACCAGGGGTCAAAATGGCCGAATGACCGCATATTGTCTTACTCGCAGAAAGGCGAGGGGAGGCACAGAAAGTTGGGGTTTGGTTACGGTCTCGTACATTACATACTATTTTGTATTCCTTGCAAGCTTACAAATGGGGTCAATAGATCGGATTAGTAATCATATTCATTGGTAAAACATACAAAAGAGTTCTGATCAGGTTAAAATGATCAGGTTTTACACAAAAGAGTTCTGATCAGGGTAAAGTGATCAGGTTTATCAAAAGAGTTCTGATCAGGTTAAAATGATCAGGTTTTACACAAAAGGGTTCTGATCAGGTTAAAATGATCAGGTTTTACACAAAAGAGTTCTGATCAAGGTAAAGTGATCAGGTTTTACACAAAAGAGTTCTGATCAGGGTAAAGTGATCAGGTTTATCAAAAGAGTTCTGATCAGGTTAAAATGATCAGGTTTTACACAAAAGGGTTCTGATCAGGTTAAAATGATCAGGTTTTACACAAAAGAGTTCTGATCAAGGTAAAGTGATCAGGTTTTACACAAAAGAGTTCTGATCAGGGTAAAGTGATCAGGTTTATCAAAAGAGTTCTGATCAGGTTAAAATGATCAGGTTTTACACAAAAGAGTTCTGATCAGGGTAAAGTGATCAGGTTTATCAAAAGAGTTCTGATCAGGTTAAAATGATCAGGTTTTACACAAAAGTGTTCTGATCAGGGTAAAGTGATCAGGGTTAAAGTAAAGAATTCTGATCAGGTTAAAGTGATCAGGTTTAAACGAAAGAGTACTGATCAGGTTAAAATGATCAGGTTTCACAAAGAGTTTTGATCGTCAAAAAGATCAGATTTAAACATTGGGTTTATGATAACTCTTTATAATAACTTGTGAACTCACCAACCTCGTGTTGACAGTTTTAAGTATGTTTTCAGGAAATTGAACGTGGTCATCAGGTTAGCAATGTAGGTTACATGCATGCACGTGGATACGGCTTTTGGGAGGATTTCTCTTGTATAACTCATGGTCTTGAGTCATATTCGCGAAATCTTAAACATTTGTAAACTCAAATTGATATTTTGTAATGTAAATATTTTAAATTCAGTTATGTATCCAATTACATGTATGTGTTTGCGGTAATCATATGCTTTGGAAACCAGTGAAAGTCGCGCCTCGCGTTTCCGCCCTGGCGGGGTGTGACAGACAGATAATCTAGAAGAAATGGATATACAGCACTCCTACGGCATGCTCTCTCTAAGAGCAAAAAGGTTCTACTCTAGAACAGGAAGACCCATTCCAAGCAACAACTCCAACACCAGAGTTGGCTTGGACAAAAGCAAATTGAGATGTTACAACTGTAACCAAATTGGTCACTTTGCAAGAGAATGCAAGGCACCAAAGGCAAATCCAGCTGCTGCCCAGCCAAGGCAAGCTCATCCAGGTCAAACAAGCCAAGCTCAGCCAAGACAGCAACAAGCTACCCCTCCTACTCAAACTGCAGCGTGTGCAGCTGTTGGAACTGCTGAGTTTGACTGGAGCTTACAATATGAGGATCTTCCTGCCAACAATCAAGCTCTCATGGTAGACACATCAGAGATACCACCTCAGGTATATGAAAATCTTTGTACTCAGGCTTCTATTGATAAGGTTCTTGGATACAGAAAACATAACCAGGATTTCATAGATCCAAATGAAGAGTTTCACCTGGGATGGTACTTGATATCACAATCATAGTCGTTTAGTAGTTCTACCCAACGACGTTGTCTCATGTTAAGTTCTTTTTGATCAAAGATATGTTGGAGACTCTTGTGATCAGTAAAAAATGAAATTTGAATTTAAAAAGGTTGAAAACAGTTACAAAGAAAAGATTAACTGTTTAAAGAAAGGGTATTCATCATTAAAATATGAACAAACAAACATTGAAACTCAGATTGATGATCGTCTGGTTAAGTTAAAAGCTACAAGGGCTGAATTAGCAGACCAAAAGGTCCATGTGGAAAAATATGAGTTTACATACAAAAAGCTGCAAAGACTTTTGGATGCTCAAATTCATGAAAGGGTACCTGCTGGAGTTGGGTTTCAAGTTGAAAAACCCTACAATGATGTTCCTCCACATGCTGACTATGTAGTCATTCATGAACCAAGTTTCAATCTTTCCAATCTTGATCTTGATCTTACTGTCTAAGAAACCTCTGTGCACGAATGCACTACTTCATCTGAGTCTGAGTCCACATGCTCAGACTCCACTGAAGCCAATAAAGGTCCATCACTATCTGCCTTTGAAGTTATTCAAACCAAAAGTCCAAGCCCCTTCATCCCTTCAAAAACAGTACCAGTATCTCAACTCACCAAACAAATCAAAGTCAGCTATTCTCCAAAAGGACGAAAGCTAACTATTGAAAAGGGATAGTCTTCAACCTTCACCCAACCAAGGAAGGTGTTTGATATATGTCAAGTGCCGGGAGAGAGAGCTCCATATGTTCAAAAGACATCGAAGGAAGCCACATTTGAGCACAACAAAGTTCACCGCTGGAAATTCAAAAACTTGTTCAAAAGAAAAGATTATGTGTACTTCCAAAGGGACAGACTGGCTAAATCATGTTTTGTCTGTGGCAAATACAATCACACTACCAGCACATGCTTCTACTACCTTCTGTAACAAAGAAACTTCAAGCAAAATGCTTTTGAGAAGACAAACAAGAACAAAAAGGCAACACATTTTAGAAACTCTCTCTCCCCACCAAGGAAGCAGCTGCCAAAACCTCAAAAATCTTGCATCATCTGTGGTGAATCAGACCACTTTGCTGCAAATTGTGAATTTAATCTCTTCAACCAGATCCTTCATCAAGCCCCTCCTAAACAAAAGCCTATCAGCAAAAGAACTTCTATAGAGAAACCCTCTGTTAACAAGGTAAAGAAGGATGAGCATACATCTGTTGTTAAACTATCAGCAGCCAGCAAAAATGTTGTTGATCAAGTGAAGCCAAAGAAACCAAAGGACAAGCCTTCAGCAGCAACCAAGTCTGCTGCTGCTCAAGTAGAACAATCAGCAGCAACAAAATCAGCTGCTGATTAGCCAAAGTCCTCAGCAGCAAAATCTGTTGTTGATAAAGCAGATCTGTCAGCAGCAAAAGCAACATCAGTTGCTGATAGAGCAAAGAGATCTGGAAAACCACCTCCTCAGTACTGGAAAACCAAGATCCCTGCCTCTATCCCTCAAAGCATCATCATTGGTTCCATTGAATGCAAGCATACTGATGCTGCTGATCCAACGACACACTTACCCAAGTCTCCAAGTTCTTGTGTTCCTCCCTCTAACTAGATCTCTCTCATGTGTAGGGACAACCAAGTCACAAGGATAACACCTAGATTGTAGATAGTGGTTGTTCTAGGCACATGATCGGCAACAGATCCATCCTCTCCAACTTCAAACACTTCAATGGAGGATATGTTGCCTTTGGTAGTGATTCAAAAGGAGGTTAATTACAGGACAAGGAATTGTGTCCAATGAAAGGATGAGTATTGAAAGAGTAAACTATGTCAAAGATTTAGACTTCAATCTCATGAGTGTGTCCCAGATCTGTGATCAAAAGCATTGGATGCTTTTCAAAGATAAAGAATGTTTTGTACTATCCCCTGGCCTAAACAAACCTCCTCCAGAGAAGATCCTATTGACTGCTCAGAGAAAAGATAACCTATATGTGCTTGACATGAATGAGGTCACTCCATCTGGTAGTGTATCTTGTTTTTTTGTCTAAGGCATCAGTTGATGAAGCAGCTCTCTGGCACAGGAGATTAAGCCATGTCAATGTAAAAACCATTAACTAGTTGGTAAAGGAAAATCTTGTCAGAGGGCTTCCGACAAAGAATTCCAACTTGAAGATCATTGCATTGCATGCTTGAAGGGGAAGCAACACAAGAGTTCTCTCAAGCCCAAGACATTGAATTCAAATGACACTCTATTACAGTTGCTGCATATGGATCTCTTTGGTCCTACAAATGTCATGTCAATGGGCAAGAAGTCATACTGTCTTGTGATCACTGATGACTATACCAGATTTTCATGGGTATACTTCTTGAGAACAAAAGATGAAACTGATGAGAATCTTAAATCTTACATTCTTCGAGTTGAGAATCAAAGCAATCAAAAGGTGAAAGTCATAAGGTTTGATCAAGGTACAGAGTTCAAGAACCACACTCTGAACTATTTCTATGAAAGAAAGGGAATAGAAAGACAATACAGTGCTCCAAGAACTCCTCAACAAAATGGGGTTGCTGAAAGGAGAAACAAAACTCTAATTGAATCAGCAAAATCAATGTTGGCTGATTCAAAGCTGCCTCTCACATTCTGGGCAGAAGCAGTCCGTACAGCTTGCTATGTGCGTAATAGAGTTCTCATTATCAAGCCTCTCAACAATACACCTTATGAACTCTGGTTCAAAAGAGTTCTCTACATTGGATTTCTAAAACCTTTTGGATGTCCATGCACCATTCTGATCACACATGGGGTTCTTCCTAAGTTTGATGCCAAATCTGATGAAGGATACTTTATGGGCTATTCCTATCAATCCAAGGCCTACAGAGTATTCAACTTAAGAACAAGAATGGTGGAAGAATCAGCCAATGTGGAATGTAGGGAACACATTGCATGTGAACAGGGAAAAGGCCCAGACTGGCTCTTTGATATAGACTCCTTCACATAATGCACCAGCTTCCACTGACTACAGATTGGAGTTCAGTAGTCCCTCTATCAGACTGAAAAGGACATCTATTGATCCTCCATCTGTTGTGGAAGGTATTAAGGCTAGTGAAGAGGGAACCAGACTCTCAAATGTCACCAGCACCAGCCTTTCTGAGAATGAAAATCCGAATGAACTTCAAGACTCATTTGTAAATGCTGTAGAGGCAGATGCTTCTGATGCTGCTGTTGTTAATGCTGATGCTGATATTGATATTGATATTGAAGGCTCTTTCACCATGAATGAAGAGTTTCCTGATCAGAATTAGAGCAGTCTTGAGCAAAGAATTTAATTGGATGTTGTATCAGCACAGAAAATCAACAAGGAACATCCCCTAGAAATAATCATTGGCCAAGTTTACCAAGGAGTTTAAACAAGAAGCAAAACTCATGACGCCAATATATGTCTGTATTCCTGCTTTCTATCTCAGGTAGAACCAAAGAAGATAGATGAAGCTCTGGAACATCGCAGTTGGATTGAGGCAATGCAGGAAGAGTTGCTACAATTCAAGAGACATGATGTCTAGAAACTTGTTGATCTTCCACCTGGTCAAACTGCTAGTTGGCACAAGATGGGTATTCAAGAACAAGCAAGATGTGAGAGGCATTGTAGTCAAGAACAAAGCCAAACTTGTACCTCAAGGCTACACTCAGGAAGAGGGAATTGACAATGATGAAGTCTTTGCTCCTGTTGCCAGGCTGGAGGCCATCAGAATCTTCCTAGCATATGTTGCATCCAAGAACATCATAGTTTATCAAATGGATGTCAAGAGTGCCTTTCTGTATGTGAAGATTGGTGAGGAAGTATATGTCAAACAACCTCCAGGCTTTGTAGATCCTGCACATCCTAACAAAGTGTTTAAACTAGACAAAGCTCTCTATGTCTTACATCAGGCTTCAAGAGCCTGGTATGAAACTCTGTCTGGATATCTACTAAGAAACAACTTCAGAAGAGGTGCTATTGACCAGACCTTGTTTATCAAAGATGAAGGGGGAGAAATCCTACTGGTACAAATCTATGTTGATGACATCATCTTTGGATCAACAAGGATGAAGTTGTGTAAAGACTTTGAGGTCCTGATGCACTCAAAGTTTGAAATGAGTTCAATGGGTGAACTAAATTTCTTTCTGGGTCTTCAAGTCAAACTAGTTCAAAATGGAATTTTTATCAGCCAATCCAAATATGTCAAGAGCATTTTGGAAAGATTCAAGTTGGCTGACTGCTCTGCTGCAAGGACTTCTATGCAAGTGCACCATCAACTGACTCTAGATAAAGATGGTCAAGACACTGATCAACATCAGTACCGTGCAATGATAGGATCACTCATCTATCTCACTGCCTCAATGCCAGATATCATGTTTGCAAAATGCCTTTGTTCAAGATTCCAAGCAACTCCAAAGAATACACATCTTCAAGTTGTCAAGAGAATTTTTAGATATCTAAAAGGAGCCCCGAGACTTGGGCTATGGTATTCTAAAAATGATAAGTTCAACCTGTATGCATACACTAACAGTGACTATGGGGGATGCAACTTGGACAAAAAGTTCACATCAGGGGGATGTCAGTTTCTGGGAGGAAGACTGATTTCATGGCAGTGCAAGAAACAAACCTGTCTATCAACTTCTACAGCAGAAGTAGAATACATTGCAGCTTCAAGTTGCTTTGCACAAGTCATTTGAATACAAAACCAAATTCTTGATTATGGGATGACTTTCATGGCTACTCCCATTCACATTGACAACATGGGTGCTATGTCAATCACAAACAATCCGGTGCAGCACTCCAAGACAAAGCACAGTGACATGAGGTATCATTTCATACGAGATCAAGCTGAGAAAAGGAGAATTATTTTAACCAAAGTTCATACTAATGAGCAATATGCTGACTTGTTTACAAAACCTTTTGATGAAGCTAGATTTAGATACTTAGTTGAATCTATTGGTATGATGAACTTTGACTAAAATCTGTCTCTAAAAAAAATAAATAAAAATTTTTATGTGTTTGTCTTTTGTTGTAAATAAAAGTTATAAGTCAGCAGCAACCATTTTTGCTGATGACAGGTCAAATTATCAGCAGCAAAGAATTTGCCACTGACTTCTTTAAGTTATCAGCAGGGACAAGTTTCCTGCGGATAGCTCTAAAGCAATCAGCAGCAACATCTTAGCTACGGACCGTTACATCCATCAGCAGCAATTGAGTTTGCTGCTGACAGACTTAACCATCCGCAACAACCAAGTTTGCAGCGGATAGGCTTATCCATCCGCAGCAACCAAATTTGCTACTTATGGGTAAAAATAAGTCCAAATTAACTTTTACCCGCTGTAAAAAGTTCTTTCAGTATTTACCATGACTGGTATAGTGTAATACAGCTGTAATAGTGAAAAGTGAATGGTTTGTATTGTACAAGTGTAGGTCGAGGTAACTCAACTACTGATCGAACTCGTGATATGACGTTTCTATAACACGAAGTGCGTAATCCTTCGTGTTAACGTTTGTATACTGACCGACAATTCAAAACAACAAGCGTAAATAAACTTCTCAAATATATTCAGAATAACAATGGTTTACAGACTCAATCAGACTCACTCTGTTCTCTCTTGGATTCGTCTCTGTCTAACGACTCTGTAAACACATATATATAGAAACTAACCTGCTGTAAGCGAACTTGTTAAGTTCGCCTGAAACAGACTAAGCGAACTTAACAAGTTCGCCTCAGTTAGACCTAAGCGAACTTATTAAGTTCGCCTCTGATAGACCAGGCGAACTTAACAAGTTCGCCTCTAGGCACACTTGTAAAAACACTTAGCAACTTTAAACAATTACATAGTAAAAACATAAAGACATAAAATCTAATTATTACAAGCTTTATTCATTACAAATCTATGTCCTAACAGACTCCCCCTTGACAATAGCTTGATCTTCTGTCTTCAGTCTTTATCTTCAACTCTTCCAGTTGTCTGGTAGTCTGCTGCCAGCATGCACACCGTATCTTCTGCATATCTCCAAAACTCTTTTGTACTGTAGACCTTGTTCTGTCCATTCATCAGTATACATGATCTCATTCTTTCGCAGTGTCCTTTGATCTTTCTTTGAAAAATTAATAAGATTCATTGCGTCATAGAAACACACAATGACCTTATTATCTTTATCTTCAACTCTTGCTTCACCAGTACTAACATCAACATACCACCATTTCATATTCCCAAGAAAGTCTTGAGGAATATTCTTTAATGGTATCTTGTGTATAGCACGCACTGGTCTATACTTGTATCTCCAGGTTACTTTCCCAGTCTTAGGATCTGTATTCTTCACTCTCTTTCCCTTCTGTGGTTTCAGCCGTTCATACTTACCCGAACTACCTTCTTTTTTTATCAGGTTTGCTATCACATCAGCCAAACCATTCTTAGATCTATTTATGAGTGGCTTTGAAGCTAGACCATTTATTTCACACCTTGGCAAGGTATTGAAATATTTGATCCTTGCCTTTCAAATCTCGAACTTCCGTCAGCAACACATATTTGATTCAATCCCGAACAATTTTAATAAAAGTTTAGAATTTTCATGGAAAATAAAAATCAAAATCTTTTTGAATTTTATCTATACAGACGGAAACACATATTTTTGATTTTTCTCTATACAAACAAAATCACATATTTTTGATTTTTACCTGAATAAACTGAAATCACATATTTTTGGTTTGTACATCATGAGCAAGAAGATCATATAAGTATTCAATTAATTCATCACACATATTATCAATAACAAACGGTAACCTATAGTAAGAGACCATTCAACTCAATTTTGTGCATTTTGAATCTTTTTCTTTTGAAACTCATTTAATTTGAATAATTTTTGAAATGATACGTGATAAATTTCAAAGTAAATAAGATCAGGTTATAAAATGCTCTTTTATTTATACCGAAATTGAAATATAAAGCCTGAATTCTTAAAATTGTCAATATTATATTATTTGAAACTATAAGCGTTTATTCTCCAAATTCATGTGATTTAGTACCATTTAGATGATAAACATTGTGTACCCCACATATATGCCAAATAGAAAATAAATGCACTATCTTCAAGACATATATAAGATTTTACTAAAGATTATCCGAATATTCAGAATGAGGAGACATCACTTAGCACATAAATAGCAGAATCCAAATTGGATTGTAAAGGAATCAATGAGATTCAGAATCGAATGATTCAATATTTTGGCTTATATTTGTGGAATCATAAGATTCAGGCACGTGGATCCAACTGTTATCTGGATTATAAATTCAATGGAATCAGTAAAGATGATATATCAATATGATCCAAAGGCTAGTATATGTTTGACAGATGTTGTCAAGGACATATCTTGATTATACTTCAAATTGCATGCTTTTCGGGACATGGGCACTGAAGCAAATCGAATGAATAGTGCTAAGGACATAACCCAAAACTGATCTCATAGGAAAATCCTTATTAAAAGCTAATATTCTTTATCTGATAGTGATCTTTTAACACACACACCCAGGCATATAATGGATTTAAAGCACAGATGTAATCATATTATATTTAATTTTCACACTACTATTAGTTTCAAAACGTGTTTAGCCTATTGACAATTTAAGTTTCAAATTTTATACACAAATTATAAAACAAATTATCAAGAATAGAGCATTCACAACACTATCATTTCTTATTTATGCAGACTTTGAAATTTAGATCAGATCAACTTATTTTAATCATTCATATATCAAGGTCTATTAAGGTCGTGTGAAATGAACTTATCACAGATGTACTATCATTTCTTCTCAAAACCTCAAATGATGTCAAATTTTATATTTTTCAATTTGTTTTGACTTTTTATAATTTAAGCATTTTTACTGAAAAAGTAAATGCAGAAATGTAATAAAGCAATAAAAGAACTTAAAAGGAAATTTTTCATGAAATTCTGATTTTGAAAAACTTTTATTCGGGATTGATCATACCAATCATTTTTATCAAGAATTCAAACCTGGTACGATCAAATGCCTTAGTAAACAAATCAGCAAAATTATCTTTAGTGTGTACCTTGACCAGCTCAATCAACCTTTTCTCTGCACAATCACGTATAAAATGATATCGAATTTCGATGTGCTTAGTTTTACTATGTTTAACGGGATTATTCGTTATGGACATAGTAGCATTGTTATCAATAAACACGGGGGTTTCTGTGAAATTCAAACCGTAATCTCTCAATTGTTGTTGTATCCACAGGATTTGTGAACAGCAACTTGCAGCAGCAATGTATTCTGCTTCGCATGTAGAAATCGAGACTGTGGTTTGCTTTTTGCATTGCCAAGATACAAGTCGATTTCCTAAGAATTGGCAACCACCTGTTGTAGATTTCCTGTCCAGACAACAACCACCAAAATCAGAATCAGTATAAGCATTGAAATCAAAGTTAGAACCATGAGGATACCATAGCCCTAAACGTTGTTTTCCTTTTAAATACCGAAAGATTCTTTTCACAGCAATTAAATGAGATTATTTTGGCTTTGCCTGAAATCTGGAACAGATACACACGGCGAACATTATATCCGGCCTTGAAGTGGTTAAGTACATGAGGGATCCAATCATAGCTCTGTAAAGTCGACAATCTACATCTTTTCCTTTCGGGTCAGAATTTAACTTATGATTGACCGGAATTGGAGTATCGTATGAAGTACAGTCCTCCATCTTGAACCGGCTCAAGATGTCTTTGACATACTTGGACTGATGAATAAAGAAACCATCTTCCTTTTGATTTACTTGTAAACCTAAGAAAAACGATAACCCTCCCATCACAGACATTTCAAATTTCGACTTCATAACACCCTCAAAGTCTTTGCACAACCCTTCATTTGTCGAGCCAAAAATAATATCATCCACATAAATCTGTACCAGTAGGTAATCTCCCCCTGATTTCTTTATGAATAAGGTCGAGTCTATCTTTCCACGAACAAAGTCATTCGCCAAAAGATGTTTAGATAAAGTCTCATACCATGCACGAGGAGCCTGATGAAGACCATAGAGAGCCTTATCTAGCTTGAAAACCATGTTCGGATTCAGTGGATATTCAAACCCCGGCGGCTGACACACATAGACTTCCTCCTTGACCTTTCCGTATAAAAATGCACTCTTGACGTCTAATTGAAACACCTTAAAACCTTTAAAAGAAGCAAAAGCTAGAAACAACCTTATAGCTTCAAGCCTTGCAACCGGCGCATAAACTTTGGTGTAATCAATTCCTTCTTGTTGATTGAAGCCCTGGACAACTAATCTTGCCTTATTGCGTACCACGACACCTCGATCGTCTTTCTTGCACTTAAACACCCATTTTGTTCCTATCGAATACGCACCTTTCGGAAGATCAACCAGATTCCAAACCATAAGTTTGTCAAATTGAGCAAGTTCCTCCTGCATAGCTTCTATCCAGTTGTTTTCATTTAAAGCCATCTCTTCATTCTTGGGTTCAACCTGCGAAATAAAGCAAGAATGTGAGCAATCATCAAGAACACCAGAATCTTTAATGCAAGTATACAAACAAATATTGTCAATAAGAGAACGAGTTTTCACTCCATCCTGTAAATTTCCAATTATATTTGTTACTTGATGATCTTTGTGTTCCTTGATGGATGCGACCTCAGGAACCGGCAACACCTCAACTTGAGTAGAGTCAGATAGATAAAAATAATCTTGAGGAATTGGAATTTCCGAGTCTAAATTTGTTGGAATCTCCCCCTGAACCTGTGTCGAAGGTAATGGATCATCACTCAACAACGGATCAGCAGAAGAATCTTGAAAAATAGCATTATCCTCCTCACTTTCTGAATCTTGTGGACCTGAATAAGAAGTAACATTTGGATCTGGAGCAGAAGTAGATGGAATCGATGAATTTGGAACTGCATTTGGTAGAAATCCATTTTGCTGAGCATCTTGACAAGAATCATAGATAACATCAGCATCTTCATCAGAAATGTCAGAAGGTAAATGAAAATACTTGAATAAGTTTTCATAATCAAATGCCCAATCCGGACCTATCGCCATTTGTGGTAAAGACCGATTTGAACAGTCAATATGGAACCATTCTTCAACTTGGCGTGTCTCTTTGTTATAAACCCTCTTTGTAGTCGAATTTGCCACATACCCCAGAAAAATCCCTTCAATAGCCTTAGCACTGAATTTTGTTGGGACATCTCTAACCTTCAGTAGGGTACACGGATTACCAAAAGGTAATAAGTATTCCAGATTTGGCTTTCGATTATCTAGCAATTCATAGCAAGTCTTGTTATGTCGCTTTATGGTCAAGACCCTGTTCAAAACATGACACGCAGTATTCACAGCTTCAGCCCAAAAGGTGACTGGAAGCTTAGAATCTGCAAGCATCGTGCGAGCTGTTTCGACCAACGTCCTGTTCTTTCATTCAGCGACACCGTTTTGTTGAGGAACATATGGCGCACTAAATTCATGATGAATTCCTTTTTATAGAAAGAATAAGCCCATTTTTCTATTCTTAAATTCGCTGCCATTGTCACTCCTGATTCTTCTGACTTTCAGATTGAATAAATTTTCCAAACCCAGGATTAAGTATTGTACCAACTCAGTGGTTTCTAACCCATGAAAATCTGGAGTAATCATCAGTTACGACCAAACAATACGATTTCCCACCAATGCTCCTAATACTGATAGGACCGAACAAATCCATATGCTGCAACTCCAAAGGAATTACGATAGAATTCGTCGACTTCAATTTGTGAGATTTCTTTCTTTGCTTCCCCTTCTTGCACGGAATACAATCATCAGGAACTGAGAATTTCATTTTCGGAATACGAAGCACAAGATCATTCCTAACAATGTAGTTCATCTTCCTGTAGTTTATGTGAGCTAGCTTCCTGTGTCACAATATTGAATCAGATTCCGACGCCTTGGAGAGTAAACATGTTGGAATTGAATCCGTTGTAGTGGCGACACTCATGTCAAGGACATACGTGTCATTTCTCCTTGGAGCCTTCATGAGAATACATTCATCAGGAATCACAAAACCCGGTTTCAGAATATAGCATTCATGATCGTTGAAATGAAACGAAAACTTCTTGTCAAGACTTGTGATACACTTAAAAGATTGTGTTCCAGCTGCTCAACATAATTCACCTTATCAAATTTTACTTTGTCATTCTTTAACGTTCCCTGGCCTGTTATGTACCCGCCTTTATTACCCACAAAAGCGACATAACCACCATCAATTTTAATCACATCCTCAAGTAATCTAACATTCCATGTCATATGTCGAGAGCAACCACTATCCACATACCATGTATTGTTGATAGTCCTCCTTGGTTGTCCCTACATAAACAACGAGAATTAGTTAGAAAGTGGAACCCAAGCCATCGTGGTCTTGGGTCGTCCGGATTGATCAAAATAAAAACTTCTTGTAATGTACAATCAATTTTATCATTCAATTTTGGAACATATGTTTGACAATCAGACCTTTTCAAAGAAGAACCATTTTTATTATTTTTAAAAACATAATGTGATATATTATTGTCAGATTCAGATGTTTCCAAAATCTTCTTTAATTTTCTGTTTCTTCTTCTTCTTTGAGGTCTAGACAATTTAACCTCCTGAACAGAATCCTTTGAAATTCCAACTTTTGGAATCGCAAGTTTCTCTATGCAAACAATGGATTTAGCATGCAATAAATTCTGTTGTTTAAATCCATTGGATTTAACAAAAGAATGACCAATCACATTTTTCTCCAAACTAAAAGACGACTTTCCCTCATCATTTCTTTTAAGAATCTTCACCACTTTCGGTTGTGAAGGAACAGTCTTCATTTTACCCTTGTTCTTGTATGGACAATTAATCAAAATATGACCATGCTCTTTGCAATGAAAACACACTCGTCTTTCTTGATAACTTCTGAAATACGATGTTTTCTTTGAATTTGAAGAACCATCAGAAGAATAAGCTTCGGATGAATGCCCAGAACAATTTACCGGCCTCTTAGGAACATAAGTCTGTTTTGGCACTTTAGAGGAATTCACCTTTTGAAAACCATTTGAAGAATTCACCTTTTGAAAACCAGCCGCAACAAACCCACATGACTGTAAGCTTGTAGAAAGTGTAGTTGGAACCACTTTCACCTCTTCAGGTTCTGTCAAGATGCACCTATCCCGAGTAACATTCTTCACAACCTTTGGTTCCTCAATTTTCACTTCTCTTGGAATTCCTTCAACCTTTGAATCATCAAACACTTCATCCTCTGTATCAAAATCATACACCATGTCTTCACCCGTCACTGGATTCACTTTTAATACTGTCTTGGGATCAATCTCTTCTTCATGAATGATTTCAGGCTCAACTACATAATTTGCATTGAACGGAGGAGGAACAAACCCAATACCAGCAACCCTCTTTGTGGGATCAGCATTAGCATTGAAATAATCCAAAACTACAGATGAATTCTCAAACTGTTCCAGCTTTCTATGTAACTTTATCACCTCAGATTCTTTTTCAGAAATTTCCTTATTCTTTTGGGCAACTACTTCATTTCGTTTTTCAATTTCAGCATAAGCCATATCTAGATGATAACCCTGCTCTTTGTATTTTAACCCAAGAGAATTTAAGTCTCTTTTCAAAGACTCAATTCTATCAATGCACAGTTTATCATTATCTTTCAGTTTCTGATTAACTGAATGCATTGATTTTATGTCACAAATCAAATTTGTGTTATCATCCATGACTTTTTGAAGTTTATCTTTAACCCAAGAGAATTTAAGTCTCTTTTCAAAGACTCAATTCTATCAATGCACAGTTTATCATTATCTTTCAGTTTCTGATTAACTGAATGCATTGATTTCATGTCACAAATCAAATTTGTGTTATCATCCATGACTTTTTGAAGTTTATCTTTAACAGAAATGCAATTAGAACAAAATATATGACAGACAGAGTCTTTTACCTTAGTCGGGTCAGACATGTCTGCCATGAATACTTTGGCAATCGGAATATTCTCTGAATCTTTACCAACTGAAGCATTTTCTGTAAGAACAATTTCTTCCTCAGCAACCCCTGACACAACATCAGAATCAATACTTTGCTCTCTTTCTTCCTCATCATCAACACTTAGAACACTATCATCATCACATGAATCATCACTAGAACTTTCATCATCAGTAGACTCTTCTGGTTTTTCTGAATGAATTTCTGCAACAAAAGCCTGACTCACAGCACCCACCAAATCTTCCAGATGAATGCCCCAATCATAGTTTTCGTCATTTTGAGCAACTAAAGCTGATGATGCAGATGCATGATTTGTATTACCAGAAGGACCATGATTTTGATTACTAGATGAACCATGTGACTGATTCCTATTATGCTGAAAGTTAGATTGCTTCTTTTGAGAATCAAATTCTACCTTTGGCTTCACACACTCTTTAGCAAAGTGACCATACTCTTGGCAATTGTAACACCTAACTTTGCTCTTATCAAAACCCATACGCGATCGACTATTTGAACCAATATATTTTCTACCAGTTCTCTTCAAAAAATCTTTAGCTTGTCGCATTAACATGGCCATATTCCATTGGATATTCATTTCTTCCAGATCAATAGGGTCAATCTGTCTGAAATCTTCTTCTATTACCTCAGGATCATGTATTTTTCCTCCAATGAAATTCTCATATGATGCCATGAATGAAGAAAACATAGCCAGATAATCATCAGCAACTTTCTGATTTACATGAGATCCAGATGATGTTGAAGCAGTAGTAGCAGAAAATCCAGAATGGTTTGTATGACCAGAATAAATTGGAACTCCAGAACACTGATCATTTGAAGACTCTTGAGCATCACCAGAAAAGAATTCCACTCCAGCACCAGATTTACCAACAGATTTGGCAAAATACATCGAGGGATCTTGGATATGCTCCATATTAGTCTCTTTCTTTTTCATATTCATGTCATGTGACTGAATCTTTCCTAGGACTTCTTCAAGAGACATGGTTTTGTACTTAACATTTTCTTTGATCAAAACCGTATACACATCAAACTTTGATGGTAAAGCCTCCAAGAATTTATCATTGATTTCCTCAGTCTCATATACCACAGATGCACTTGCCAGTTCACTAAAAAGATGATAGAATCTTGTAGCAAGATCATCCAAAGATTCATTTTGAAAATGTTTAAAAACTAGGAACTGCTTCTTTAGTAACTCTTTTCTACTTTTCTTCACATCTAAGCTCCCTTCACACCTTTTCTATAATGCTTCCCACAGTTGTTGAGAAGACTTGAACTGTTTAAAACTGTGATAAATTTCCTTTGGTAGAGACATCGAAATGCTAGCCATTGCTTTCTTTTCTCGATCAAATAACAGCTTCTCTTCAGTAGTTAAAGCTGACACTGGTTTTGGAATATCATCTTTTCCCATCCATGAATAAGTAGGGTGTGTATATCCTTCCAAAATTGGAATCCACAAACTACTATTGGTAAAAGATACGAATTGGTCAAACCGATCTTTCCAATTTTAATAATCAGCTAGATTCAGCAACTTCGGAGGTTTTTGAGATGTACCTATCTCATTGTCATAATTGAACATGTTTGTGACTTGAACCATATTTGCCATGTTAAAAAAATTTTCTGAAAAATTTCTAAGTATTGAGCTGTTTTACCCTCAGGCGAACTTAATAAGTTCGCTTTAGTGAGTACTAAGCGAACTTGAGATCAGGCGAACAAAACAAGTTCGCTTAAGGAGGAAATCCGGTAAGTTCGCTTAACAGCTAAGTTCGCTTGAAAATGTGAGAAGCGAACTTAATAAGTTCGCTTGCTAAGTTCGCCTGCACAGGAACTCAGCAAGTTCGCTTAAACTGCTGTAACAGATTCAACAGAATCTTCATCCAAACACGAACCGAAACCTTAAAAATTCATGATTTCTCAGCGAATTGATGGAATTTAAGGAAATTGAACCGTAGGATTATGAATTTTATCAAATAGAACAGTTCTATCGGACTAATTTCGTCAAAATCACTTCCAAAATCACGAATTCAGCAGAGAAACGATCTTCAAGAACTTGAAAAACTCCATTGTTGCAGAAAATTCAAAAATGCTGAATTTCTTGTCAAATTGTACACAAAAACCGTCACTAATCACCAATAATCGTACTTAATTCACGAGCATAAGCTCTGATACGACTTGTAGGTCCAGGTAACTCAACTACTGATCGAACTCGTGATATGACGTTTCTATAACACGAAGTGCGTAATCCTTCATGTTAACGTTTGTATACTGACCAACAATTCAAAACAACAAGCGTAAATAAACTTCTCAAATATATTCAGAATCACATTGGTTTACAGACTCAATCAGACTCACTCTGTTCTCTCTTGGATTCGTCTCTGTCTAACGACTCTGTAAACACATATATATAGAAACTAACCTGCTGTAAGCGAACTTTTTAAGTTCGCCTGAAACAGACTAAGCGAACTTAACAAGTTTGCCTCAGTTAGACCTAAGTTAACTTATTAAGTTCGCCTCTGATAGACCAGGCGAACTTAACAAGTTCGCCTCTAGGCACACTTGTAAAAACACTTAGCAACTTTAAACAATTACATAGTAAAAACATAAAGACATAAAATCTAACTATTACAAGCTTTTGTCATTACAAATCTTTGTCCTAACAACAAGTAACTTTGCTTTTTCCCTCCTCTGCCGTTATAACACAAATCAAATTTCTCCTTCACCTCTTCACATTCAATTTCAACCTAACTCTCACCATTTTCTCTCAAGCATTCAAAGAATTCAAAGCTTTCCATACTTAACCACCTTTTAAAAACTTCCTCCTTCCCTCCAAATCCAATGACAATGGCAGAGGTCGACATAAACCATCCTAATGACAAGTTTTCTCCCTACCACAATCTCACTGCATACCTAGTTAAAGAAAAGAAGTCTGAAGGGTTCAATGATATGTAGAACCAAAGACTGATTGCTACTAAATTATTCTAAGTACAAATGCTGATGTTAGGCTTATCAGCAGCATTCAACAGATATTGCTGCTGACAGGCTTATCAGCAGCATTCAACACTTGTTGTTGCTGATAGGCTTATCAGCAGCATTCGACACATATTGCTGCTGATTGGCTTATCAGCAGCATTCAACACTGTTGCTGCTGATAGGCTTATCAGCAGCGTTCAACCAATGTTGCTACTGATAGGCTTATCAGCAGCATCATTCTCATTCTTGCTGCTGATAGCTATGTTCCTTGAAGACAAACCGTTGCAGCTGACTATCCATGCCAAGAGTCACTGACAACTTTCTGCAAAAGCAACTGACACACTCAAAGTAGAAGGAACCTCAATGGCACAACCAATAAAACCCAGCAATGCTCTTCTTTAGACATGCAAGCAATGATGCATAAAGAAGACGCTTCAATAAAGTTAGCTAGTTTAGCTTTAATGTGTAAAATTAGTTTTTGTATAAAAGATCAACGGTCTGTGTTCGATCTGATCCTTAGAATCAAGGGTCTGTCTTGATTCTAAGTTAGTATAAATACTGTGTAAACACTTCTCTGTAAGTGTGCTTAATCGCAGAGTTTTCATTTGTAATCGTTTATTCACTAAGCTTAATACAACAGTGATCTTACTAGTATTCTTTCTGTCTGTTCGATTACATTTGTGTAGTTGTTATTGTTTCCGCCAATTTCAACTAAGAATATAACCATCTTGTAATTTCACGATCCTACAAGTGGTATCAGTGCTTTGGCTTAGATTAAACAAACTAACACTTGTTTAATCACTTCTGGTTCTATTCTAAACTCTTTTGTTTTATCAAGTCACCCAAAACCACGAAACAAAAATGGCACAAAGCAATGGTTTTGAAGACATTGGAAGCATCAACCGACCACCAAGATTGGTGTCGGGAGAAGACTACGACATGTGGAAAAATCGCATTGAAAGTTTTTTCTGCTATCAAGAGTACAGAATGTGGAAATCCATCAGGGATGGACCCTACATTCCGACGGTGGCATCTGCTGACTCTGGAGGACCAACAGTTCCAAAGGATCCCTCCAAGTACTCAGAAGAGGATATCAAGAAAATGGAGGTGGACTTCAAGGCACTAGGAGCCATCCAAATGTGCCTTCCAAACGAAGTGTTTCATAACTTCAGAAGTTACAAAACTGCTAAGGAGCTGTGGGAGGCCCTCGAGAAGATGTTTGCTGGATCTGAGGAAATTAAGGAAAACATAAGAGACATCCTTAAGCAGCAATACGAAAACTTCATTTGGAAGGAAGGTGAGTCTCTAACTGTTTTATATAACATATATACTTATCTTGTAGGTGAGCTGCAGTGCTCAAAAGTGAAGTTGGAGAATGAAGACATTCTTAAAAAATTCATCAGATCTCTACCTAGTTGCTGGACACTCTACACAGTGTCCATCAGAAGAACTGAGAATCTAAAGACTCTTCAGATGACTGAGCTATTTGGTATGCTCAAAACCTATGAATTAGAAATGATTCAGGCCAAGGAAAGGAGCTCGAGCTACCAAACAACCTCCACATCCAACACCACCTCATCTGCTTTTCACTCTGAGCACTTAGGCCCAAGTACTAGCAATTACTATCCTCCCATAGTCACACATCCTCAAACTCCCACCTCTAAAACAAACACATCACCATTTCTCCTTGAAGCTCCTTCTCAATCCTCAACCACTGCTGCTTTTGTTTCTGAAAACTCAAGCAACATGTACTTTATCAAGGAGGATCTTGAGTGCTTCCATCCAGATGATCTGGAAGAAATGGACATACAGCACTCGTATGCCATGCTCTCCATAAGAGCAAAAAGGTTCTACTCTAGAACCGGACGACCCATTCCAAGCAACAGCTCAAACACCAGAGTTGGCTTGGATAAAAGCAAATTAAAATGTTACAACTGTAACCAACTGGGTCATTTTGCTAGAGAATGCAAGGCACCTAGGGCAAACCCAGCAGCTCACCAAGCCCAACCAAGACATCAACAGCAACAAGCTACTCCTCCAGCTCAAACTGTAGCTTGTGCAGCTGTTGGAACATCCGATTTTGACTGGAGCTTCCAGTATGAAGATCTGCCTACTAACAACCAAGCTCTTATGACAGACACAACTGAGATACCGCCTCAGGTATATGAACATCTATGTTCCCAAGCCTGTATTGATAAGGTTTTAGGCTACAAAAAGCATAATAAAAACCTAATAGATCAAAATGAAAGGTTTCATCAAATGAAATCTGAATTCAAAAGGGTCGAGGACAGTTACAAACAAAAAATTAACTGCCTAAAGAAAGAGATTTCATCATTAAAACATGAACAAACAAATCTTGAAACTCAGATTGATGATCTACTAGCCAGATTAAAAGCTACCAGAGCAGAATTGGCAGAACAAAAGGTTTATGTCGACAAATATGAATTTGCATCCAAAAAGCTGCAAAGACTTTTGGATGCTCAAATTCATGATAAGGTAAAAACTGGTGTGGGGTATCATGCTGAACAATACCAAGCCGTTGCACCTCCTGCTAACTACGTGACCATTCATGAACAAAGCTTCAATCTGGCAAATCTTGATATGGCCAACAGAAATCTTGATCCTTCTGAGGATGAACTATTGGTACAAGAATGCACTACCTCATTAGAGTCTGATTCAACTTACTCAGACTTCACTAAAACAAGTGAAGCTTCATCTCCTCCTGCCCCTCAAGTCACTCTGACTAAAGATGAAGTCCATTCAGCACAAGTACCAGCCATTTCAGTACCAGTTCCTACACCATTCAAACAAATCAAAATTAGCTATCCTCCAGAAGGTAGGAAGCTAAATACTGAAAAGAGCCAGTCCTCATCTCCAGTCCAGCCAAGGAAGGTGTTTGACATATGTCATGCGCCTGGAGAAAGGGTTCCATATGTTCAAAAAACATTGGAAGAAGCTACGTTTGAGCACAACAAAGCTCACCCTTGGAATTTCAAAGACCTTTTCAAAAGAAAGGATTATGTGCATCTTTCAAGGGATAAACTGGCAAAATCATGTTTTGTCTATGGAAAATATAACCACACTGCCAGCACCTGCTTCTACTACCTTCAGCAGCAAAGAAACCTCAAGCAACATGCTTTTGAGAAGACAGAAAAGAACAAACAAGTAAGAAGATTTGAAGCTAAGACAACTCAATTCAGAAAATCTCTTTCTCCATCAAGGGAGCAGTTGTCAAAACCTAAACAATCTTGCATCATCTGTGGAGAATTAGACCACTTTGCTGCAAATTGTAAGTTTAATCCTTTCAATCAGATTCCTCTTTCAACACCAGTTATACAAAAGCCTATCAGTGAGGTGAAGAAGGATAGGCATACGTCGGTTCCTAAGCCATCAGCAGTCAAAATAACTGCTGCTGATCGAGTAAAGCCCAGGGAACAAAAGGGAAAGCCTTCAGCAGCAACAAAATCTGCAGCTGCTCAAGTAAAACAATCAGCAGCATCAAAATCTGCTGCTGATCAGCCGAATACAAAATCTACTGCTGAAAAGGCAAGAGAGCTGGAAGACCACCAACTCAATAATGGAAGGCAAAGAAACCACCAAGCATCATCATCGGTTCAGTTGAGTGCATCGGTTCTTTACTATAAACATGTCTGTCTTTTGATGTAAATAAAAGTTATAAGTCACCAGCATTTTTGCCCCTCAGCTCCTGACAGGTTTAATATTCAGCAGCAAAGGATTTGCCACTGACTACCTTAACTTATCAGCAGGAACAAGTTTTCTGCGGATAGCTTTAAGGCCATCAGCAGTAACATCCCTGCTGCAGATCATTGCATCTATCAGTAGCAATTAAGTGTGCTGCTGACAGACTTAACTTTCCACAGCAACCAAAGTTGCTGCGGACAGGCTTACTCATCCACAGCAACCAAGTTTGCTGCTGATGGGTAAACTTAAGTCCAAAAATTAACTTTGACCCGCTGTAAAATAAAATAACGTCAGTCTTTACTATGACTGCCTCGGTGTATTACAGCTGTAACAATGAAAAGTAAATAAGGTTGTACTGTACAAGTCATTCTGCTTTTTCTCTCATCTGCCGCTATAAGAACAAATCAAATTTTCCTTACCACCTTTTCACATTCAATTCAACCCTAACCAACTATCACCTTCACCCAAAGTCCCCACCACATTCAAAGCTCTCCATATTCTTCATACTCTCAGTCTCCACCATATTCAAATCATCCCTCTAAAATCAAAAGGCTATGGAAGATATCGACAACCCAGATGACAAGTTTTCCACATACCATAACCTAACAGCATATCTTACCAAAGGAAAGAAATCCGATGGTTTTGACGATATGATCGATTTCTTATTTCAATCAAAGATCTACTTTGCCCTCACCACCAACCCTACTATATATATTCCCCATATGGAGGATTTCTGGAGAACCGCCGTCTACTCAACCGAACAGGGGATTCCCCAAATCAAAGCCAAAGTAGACGACAAGAATATCACCATCTTGGAAGCTACACTCAGAAAACATCTTAAGCTTCAAGATGAGGGAGCAGCCATCTCATACTCGAAGAACGAATACATGAGGACCTTTGTCTCCATTGGATACACTGGAAATCAAACCGAGTATACGATCGAGAAGGCACTGATGGGCCCTCCATGGAAGTATCTTTGCCACACTCTTCTCCAATGCATATCTCAGAAGAGGAGTGGATGGCATCAGGTGAGCTCTGCACTGGCCTCCGCCTTCCATGGTATTGTCACTAACCAAGGCTTCAACTTTGCACATCTCATTTTTGAGGGTTTGCGATACAACCTTCAAGAGGGTGCAAAGCAGCAATTTTTTATGTACCCAAGGTTCTTGCAGGAAGTTTTCAATCAAGAACTAAAAGAACTTTCAAAACCTGCAAGAGTCTACATCATGTTGGGTTATAAAAATAACATTTTTCAAAGCATGAGAACTGTTTCCAAAAAGTTCTCAAGGGTCAACGTTCCATTGTTATCTACAATGTTGAACGTACAAAGTACCCAGGGTGACAGCTCAGCAATCCCAGCTGGTATTGATCCCACACCATCCACCTCACATCCTGAACAACAGTCTGCATCCACCATTCGAACCCCTGTGCATACTACTGAGGATGGACAGGCACAAACATTACTTACACCTGTTTTGGATGTTATCGTTCAACCGGAACACAGGGCCCCGGTTGCAACGACATATACTAGGAAAAGGGGCAAGAGAACTCCTTTTTTCTCTTGCTTCCAAGGCCCAAACCCAACCTAACAGCCCTCACTCAGAATCACAACATTCTGGTCAGAATATCACAAGGGAGAGCCACATTATTAGGGAGACTCCTTCGGATGCCTCTATATTAGGATCAGGATCACCTCCCGGATCCGTAGAACGGCCCCCTGAGCCCTTCCTTTCACTTCTGAACTTAAGTGTTCAGGAACCTGATCAAGATGATGTACCTTCTCCAACTACCACTATCTCGGAGGTACTTATTGATCTTGCTTCCAACACACCCAACCCAAGTTCATCTACCCTGAAGGTCCACTCTAGGAGCCATGAAAGAGTGGATGTGGAAGAGTCTGTCACTACTGCTGGTCCATCAAATGACTAGGAGGACAGTGACAACATTGTTAAGACCTCAACCACGACAACTCATAGTGAGGATGTTTCCTTGGAAACTCCCTTCACTGAGAGGAATCCAGGTGCCAAGAAACCATGGGTGATGGGGATGAAGAGGCTAGGCCTAAGGCCCCATCTGGGTCCAAGGATTCCACAATTGTGGATGAGGACAGACTGAAACTTCATAACATGGAATTGACGGCCAGGGTAGATATGCTAGAGGCAGAAGTGTCCAAACTAAGACACCAAGTCTCTATGGATGAAGCCCATCAATGCCCAACTTTAGCCACTCCCTCTCTTGTAACAGTAGGCACCCAAACTGATGCTTACCTGTCTACTGATGCAACAAAAAAGGGGGAGATGGTCTCTATGGAGGAAGAACAGACAGTCTTGACGACTGGATTCAAGAGCAGGTTGTACTTCAAAGCTCACTATTCAAGCCGGCCTTTGTACAAGTTCATGACTTTCCAGTCTCAGATAACGAAGAAGAAGAGACATCTGAAGACTGGAAGTTGGTCGTCAAGGCTGTCGATGAAATGCTGAATAATGCTGAAGACACAGAACAAACAAATACACCATTCAACATCCTTCCTGAAGCACCAGCCATCATAAGTCAATCCATTACCCCTCAACTCTTTCAAACTACACAAAAGCTAGAATTTGACTCCATTCTAGCTTGGGGGTATGATGGACCAGCTGAGAGATTTTGGATTGGATGGGAGTTTAGTGGTGTAAAAGAGCTAAACTGGAACTCCCTCAATGCCCTCCAAGTCCTACAACTGCCTTTAACTAACTGCATCAACACTTCATCAGATCTCTCAGCAGAACTTGCCATCGGCAGGTTCCATTACTTGATGGAGGATAATCTACCCCACTTCGAAAGACTAATTCAAACAGCAAAACGGGTAGCTTATCCTGAATCTTCGGCAGCAGCAGCAAGAAGACTGACTCCTAGAAGACTTGACATTATAAGGAGCAGTCTTCTCACTAAAGAAGAAATTTGCTGCTTAAGAAGATTTCTGTACTCCTTCATCGTCAAAGACTTAGATGTGCTGGGATGGACAAGCACTAAGTCTCTTTACCACACCTTCTTACTAAGCAACGGCACCTCTCTCACCATCAACACCAGGAACATCTTGTCACTTCCTACAGACTTTCTCTACAAAATCTTTCAACTCAGGGCAAATATCTGCAATGTCAACTCACGTGAAAGCCAGCCAATGATAGCTACTGTCAGAGCCAAACTTGAACAAGTAGGAAGAATCACTGAGGAAGTATATGTGTCAAACTCTGACACTGACACTGACTCAGCTTCCCCTCGAGTAGACATCTGTACTGCAGCATATGAGTCAAGATCAACTATCAAAGAAATGCTGAAAGAAGTCACAAATCCTGAGTGCAAACCGAATGAAACCAATGACCTTCCCTTAGTTACATCTCAAATTGCCAATGAAGCTGAGGCAAAGATCCCAATAGCAGCACCATCATCTGCTGTTGTGGTTAGTGAAGCCGAAGCAGAGGCATCCAATGTAAACAAAGGAAAGGGAATCATGACAGATGAAGATGAAGAGAGGTTGCTAAAAGAGAAAAGAGAGAGGGAAGAGAAAAGAAGAAGAAGAGAAGAAAAAGAGATGGCTGACATAAACAAGGCTCAAGAAAGAAAAACAGCCATTCTCCTAAAAGAACAAACTATCCAGCTGTATGCTAGACAGCTGGATGAACTGAAAAGAAAAATTCCTGCAGTTGACCAGATCGACGAAGATGCAGCTCTTGCTCTTCAACTGCAGGAACAATTCAACAGAGAAAAGGAAGAATTGGAGAAGAAAAGGAAAGAAGAAGCTAAGTTCAGAATAACCGATTACCTTGAGAAACTATCAAATAAAGAAGTCTACAGAGCCTTCATGGGTCAGCATGGTCAATTGGCAAAGAAGAAACAGGTTGAAGAAGAAGAAAAAGCCCGACAAAAGTCCAAAAAGACCATTGCCTTCAATAAACGGACCCATGAAGAAAGGAAGGTAATGACTGACTTCCTCAAGGCTAGAGGAGAGAGTGGAAAGAGGCTAGGTCCCATGAACTTCATGAACCTGCAAGCCCTCTACTTCAAAATCAAGAATAATGAGGTAGAAAGATTGGGGAAGAAGGGATCCAAGAAGAGGGTACCAATTCAGGAAGAAGAAGAAACAAAAGCAAAGAAACCCAAGCCTTCTCCCTCACCTACCTCTTCCTCAGTCCAACAACCTTCCTCTCTCCTCCCCAAACCTTCTACTCCTCCACCCAAAAAGTCCAAACCATCTCACCCATCCCCCACTCATCAACAGCCTCCCTTGAAGAAATCCAAACCCACACCTAAACCAGAAGAATCAAGAGACATAGTTGATTGGGTCTATAATCCACAGGATCAAAGGTTTGATATCTTCAGGGGGAGAACTGAAAAAAGAAGATCTATCTACAGATCTGTTGATGAAGTTCTGTAATTGCCAGATTCAGATCTTGGCAGAATTTTGGAGCTGGGTGAAGCTCATGAGCCTGCAAATGAGGGTGGGAAACTTCTTGTGCTAGCCATCAAACACTACTTTAACCCTAGCAAAGATGTGATCATTGACATCAAACCACTCAAGTCCCACTCTCCATTTGTAAGTTGGTCCTATAATGCTGATCTGGACGACTTCACTTTAACTGATGTAAGGAAGCAGAAGATGAGATGTTCAAGCAAAACAATCTACAAAATGCCACATAAAGACATCAAGACTCCTTCTGCAATTCCACTGAACAATCCCAGCAAGGATCCAAGAGGCTATGAGGTTGAGAGGATAGTCAGCCAGAATAATTTTGGTTGCATCAGTCTAGGGGGAGTTTGTAGAACCAAAGACTGATTGCTACTAAATTAATCTAAGTACAAATGCTGCTGATAGGCTTATCAGCAGTATTAAACACATATTGCTGCTGATAGGCTTATCAGCAGCATTCAACACTTGTTGTTGCTGATAGGCTTATCAGCAGCATTCAACACATATTGCTGCTGATAGGCTTATCAGCAGCATTCAACACTTGTTGCTGCTGATAGGCTTATCAGCAGCGTTCAACCAATGTTGCTACTGATAGGCTTATCAGCAGCGTTCAACCAATGTTGCTACTGATAGGCTTATCAGCAGCATCATTCTCATTCTTGCTGCTGATAGCTATGTTCCTTGAAGACAAACCGTTGCAGCTGACTATCCATGCCAAGCGTCACTGACAACTTTCTGCAAAAGAAACTGACACACTCAAAGCAGAAGGAACCTCAATGGCACAACCAATAAAACCCAGCAATGCTCTTCTCTAGACATGCAAACAATGATGCATAAAGAAGACGCTTCAATAAAGTTAGCTAGTTTAGCTTTAACGTGTAAAATTAGTTTTTGTATAAAAGATCAACGGTCTGTGTTCGATCTGAGCCTTAGAATCAAGGGTCTGTCTTGATTCTAAGTTAGTATAAATACTGTGTAAAGACTTCTTTGTAAGTGTGATTAATCACAGAGTTTTCATTTGTAATCGTTTATTCACTAAGCTTAATACAACAGTGATCTTACTAGTATTCTTTCTGTCTGTTCGATTACATTTTTGTAGTTGTTATTGTTTCCGCCAATTTCAACTAAGAATATAACCACCTTGTAATTTCACGATCCTACATGATATGATCGATTTTATTTGTCGATCAAAGATAGATTTTGCACTAACTATCAACCCTACCATATACATCCCTCACATGGAGGATTTTTGGAACACCGCCGTCTACTCTACCGAACAGGGGATTCCCCAAATCCAAGCCACGGTAGACGGCAAAGACATCATCGTCACTGAATCTACTCTCAGAAAACACCTCAAGCTTCAGGACGAGGGGGCTGCCATTTCATACACCAGGGAAGAGTATATGAGGACCTTTGTATCCATAGGGTACACTATTCTATACTGTTGAAAAGGCGCTGATGGGCCCTCCATGGAAGTTTCTATGCCACACTCTTCTACTGGGACGTAAAAATAATATTTTTCATAGCATGAAAACTGTTTCCAAAAAGTTCTCAGGGGTCAATGTTCCATTGTTATCTACAATGATGAACATATAAAGTACCCAAGGTAACAGTTCAACAATCCCAGCTGATACTGATCCCACACCCTCCACTTCAAAGCCTGAACATCAATCGACTTCCATTATTCGAACCCCTGTGCATCCTCTTGAGGATGCACAGGCACAAAAACTACTTACACCTGTTTTGGATGTTATCACCGCCCAACTGGAACACAGGGCCCCAGTTGAGCCAAGCTATACCAGAAAAAGAACAAGGAGCAAGAAGACTCCTTCTATTCTTCTCTAACAGGCCCAATCCCAACCTAAAAGCCCTCATTCAGAATCACAACATTCTGATGAGAATATCAAAATGGATAGCCAAATTTATAGAGAGACTTCCTTGGAAGTTCCTCTATTAGGATCAGGATCACATCCCGGATCCATAGAACAACCCTATGAGCCCTTTCATTTATTTTCTTCTCTGAACTTAAGTGAAGAGGCACCTAGTCAAGATGATATACCTTCTCCAACTACCACTATCTCAGAGGTATTGATTGACTTGGCTGCTAATGTACCCAACCCAAGTTCATCACATATGAAGGTTCACTCTGGGAGTGATGATAGAGTGAATGTGGAAAGGGCTATCAATACTTCTGGTACATCAATTGACCAGGAGGACAGTGATAACATCACTAAGTCCCTAACCACGACAACTCACAATGAGGATGTTTCTCTTGAAACACTCTTCACTGAGAGGAATCCCAGGTGCCAAGAAAACTAGGGTGATGGGGATTCAGAGGCTAGGCCTAAGGCCCCATCTAGTTGCAAGGATTCCACAACTGTGGATAAGGACAGACTGAAACTTGAAAATATGGAATTGACGACCAGGGTGGCAATGATAGAGGCTGAAGCACCCAAACTATAGCACCAAGTCTCTATGCATGAAGCTCATCAATGCCCTCCCATGACTACTCCTTCCTTAGTATCAGTGGGCACTCAAACATATGAAATTCTATGCACTGATGCAACCAAAAAGGGGGAGATAGTTACTGCTAAAGATGATGCTGACAGTCTTGAGGGCTGGATACAAGAGCAGGCTGCATTTCAAAGTACACTCTTCAAGCCTGCTTTTGTTCAAATCCATGACTTGCCAGACTCAGTGGATGAAGAGCAAGATATCTTTGAGGACGGGAAGTTAGTGGTCAGAGTTGTTGATGAGGTCTTGAAAAATGAAAGTGAAGATGAAGACACACCTCAATCATTCAGCATACTGCCAGCTGCAGCAAGTATATCAAGACATACCATTGCCCCTCAATTCACACTGACTGCACATAAGCTCGAGTTTGACTCTATCCTAGCTTGGGGGTATGATGGTCTATCTGAGTGATTCTGGATTGGACGAGAATTTGGTTGAATAGAAGAGCTTAATTGGAATACAATGAATCCACTTCAGGTTCTTGAACTGTACTTAACAAGATGCATCAACACTTCCTCGTATCTTTCAGCAGAACATGCAATTGATAGATTCTGCGTCTTGATGGAGGATAATATGCCCTGGTTTGAATGGTTTCTAGAAGAAGCAAGCAGGGTGGCCTATCCTAAACATACTGAAGACCTTCAAGAACATCAGAACAAAGACTGGTTCCAAGACTTGAATTGATAAGGAGCGGTTCTTTAACAGAAGAACAAGTTCTATGGTGGAGAAGATTCTTCTACAATGAAATGGTCAAAGGCCTGGAAGTGCAAGGATGGTTAAGCACTGGGTCCTCTGGTTTTTAGTTCTTCTTGTGTGATGGATCATCTTCCACAATCAACAACATTCAAGAAATCCTGCTCCTCAATCCATATTTCCTACATAAGGTCCTTGAGCTTAGGACACACATATGCAACATCAACTGCTTAGAAAGTCAAGCAATGATCAAGATTATCAAAGCTTTTCTTGAAAAGGAGGGATGGCTTGCAATGGATGATTCTGACTCAGATCTATCCCTTCCCTCCTCACCAACGGTTATACTGAGTGCAGCAGTAGAGTCAAGAAAAGTGGCCGCTTAGAATGTCAAAGAGGCTTTTAAAGATATACATGGTAGTGAATGGGAAAAGGAAGAGAGTGAAGCAGTCCCTTCCTCTGTGTCTATTCCTCAGATTGCCAATGAAGCTGAAGCAGAGATCCCAACAGCAACTCTTACATCTGGTGTTGTGATCCATGAAGCTGAAGCAGAGGAATCCATTAAAGACAAGGGGAAGGGCATCATGACAGAAGAAGAAGAAGAAGAGAGAATAGAGAAAGAGAAGAGAGAAAAAGAAAAGAGAAGAAGAGAAAGAGAAAAAGAGTAGATGGCTGAGATTAGAAAGATTCAAGAAAGGAAAGATGTCGTTCTCCTCAGGGAACAAAAGATCCAGTTGCATGCTAGGTAACTGGATTCTTTGAAAGTTAAAGTTCCTGCAGCTACACAATTACAAGAAGATGAAGCTCTAGCTCTTCAACTGCAGGAACAACTCAATAAAGAAGAAGAAGAAGAAGAAGAAAAAGAAAAGAAAAGAAAAGAAAAGAAGAGGCTAAGTTCAGGAAAACTGACTCTGAACTAGCCAAAGAAATGAGAGAGGAGTGGACAGAACCTCTGATTTCTCAAGGTGTGGATGCAGACTACCTTGAGAAATTGTCATATAAAGAAATCTATAGAGCTTTCATGGGTCAGCAAGGTCAATTGGCAAACAAAAAAAGAGCTAAAGAAGAAGAAGAAAAAGCCAAACAAAAGTCCAAAAAGACCATTGCATTTAACATAAGGACCCATGAAGAAAGGAAGGTTTTCCTGAAGGCTAGATGAGAGAGTGGAAAGAGGCTAGGTCCCATGAGCTTCATGAACCTGCAAGCCTTCTATGTCAAAGTCAAGAAGGAAGAGGAAGAGAGATTGGGGAAGACAGGCTCAAAGAAAAAGGTTAACACTCAAACTGATGATAGAAAACAAAAGAAACCCAAGCCTACTCCCTCATCAACTCCTTCCTCTATCCAACAACCTTCCACTCTCCCTCCTAGACCTCCCTCCTCTCCTCCCAAAGAGTCCAAATCCTCTCACCCAGCTCCTCCTCATCAACAGCCTCCCAAGAAGAAAACCAAACCTACTACCACACCAGAAGTTTCAAGAGAAATTGTTATCTGGTTCTACAACAACCAAGATCAATGGTTTGAGGTTTTCAGGGGAAGGGGGCAGAGGTAAAAAGATCAATCTACAAATCTGTTTTATGAGATGATGAAGCTTCCAGATTCTGATCCTCAAAGAATGATGGAGCTGGGTGAAGCTCATGAGCCTGAGAATGAAAGTGGGAGGCTTCTGTTGCTAGTGATCAAACGTCACTTCAATCCTTGCAAAGATGTGGTCATTGATGCTAAACCTCTCCAATCCTAATTTCCATTCACTAGTTGGTCCTACAATGCTGAGAAGAATGAATACACTATAACAGAAGTCAGAGGTAAGAAGATGAGATGTTCTAGCAAGGCCATCTTTAGCATGCCAAGCAAGGACATCAAGTCTCTATCTGAACATCCTCTTGACAATCCAAGCAAGGACCCTAGAGGCTATGAGACAGCAAGGATTGTTGCACACATGCAAAAGCTTCAACAACAACAGCAGTAAGAAAGTTTTGGTAGCATCAGTCTATGGGTAGTTTGTAGATAAAAAGACTGATGGCTACAAAATTCTCTAAGTACAACTGCTGCGGACTCCATAATTTTGCTGCTGACCAACAAGCTGCTGCGGATAAGCTTGTTTGCTGCTGATAGTTTTTCTCCTGCTGATGTATAACTTTGCTGCGGACAGCCTTATCTGTTGAAGTCCAGAGTTACTGTTGATAGGCATCTCAGCAGCATCAAACACTTGATGCTGCTGATAGGCAAATCATCAGCAGCTTTGGATAGTTGGGTTTTGCTGCGGATCTTAAACTATGCGGCTGATAGCCATATATGCTGAAGATTAATCGTTGCTGTGATTGGCATATCAAAAGCATCAACTTTATTACTGACAACTTTCTGCTGCAACTCTGACACATCACATGCAGAAAGAATCTTACTGGTGCAGACAATAAAAGACAATGCTCTCCTTCCAAGTATCCAAGCAATGATGCGTAAGAAGACGTTTGATTAAAGTAAACTTTTGTAGTCTTTGTTGTCTCAACTTGTAGTATAGCTTCTAGTATACAAGATCAACGGCTTGTGTATCTGTTCATTGTACAAGGGTGTTTTCTTAGAGTTTTCTCTGTAATCTTGTAACCATTGAAGCTTAATACAATTTGCATTTATCAGTATTCTTTGTGTTTACATTGCATTGTTGTGATTGTTTCCTCCAATCTCAACTAGAATAGAACCATCTTGTATTAAGCTTTATGATATCACAGCAAACAAGCAACTTGTGCTACACTTTATGATATCACAGCAAACAATTTCTCATAAATTTATTAAATGATACGCGATAAACTTCAAAGTAAACAAGATAAGATCATGACATGCTAACTTATTGATACCGAATTTGCAAAATACTACATGTCAATTCAAGTTGTCAGCATTATAAGATTTGAAACTACAAGCGTTTTTATCTCACGTTCTTGTGAGTTAGTACCATTTATTTTGTAATACAACGTGTACCCCACAAATAAGATCATTGTAAGATAATTTTCAATCTCCAAGATGAAATTATACCGTTAAACATAGGAAAATATCATGCAGAGAATCATAATGATTCATAATCGAAAGGTTCAAATGTCTTGGTTTGGATGTAATATAATGATTCATAGTAACAGAAAGATTGTACCGATGAAATTCTTCAACATAAGATTGATCAAGGAATCGATTGATTCAATGACACAAGGTACCGTGTTCCAACTGTTATCTGGATATGTTCAATGGAATCAAGATAATTGATCTAAGAGCGAGTATATGTTCCAACAGATGTTGTCAGAAACATATCTTAGTCCAACTTCACATTGCATGTTTTTCAGGACATGGGTAGTAAAGTGAACTGAAAAATTGTGTTTAACGACATAACCGATACTGGTCTCATGAAGTACTTTAGATCCTATATTCTATATATGATAATGATCTTTTACACACACACCCGGCATACCATGGGTTCAAATCAAAATTGTCACAAAGTTCATTATGTTGTCACACTACTAATGGGCTAAAAACGCTTCTAGTCTACTGACAATTCAAATTACATGCAAATATCCAAATTAAAAGATTATATTCATGAGATGTCAAGCAATCATGAAGCTATCATTTCCTGTTTATGCAGACTAAGAAATTTAGATCAAATCATTTTAGCACAAACATAAATACAGAAATCAGGTAGTCAATCTATGGTCATATGTATGTGATCACCTACTGATGTACTATCATTTCTTCTTTAACTTCAAGCAATGTCGATTTTATCTTTTTCAAATTTGTTTGAGTTTTTCAAAAAACAAGTAAACTAAAAACAAAGCATAAATCTAACTACTTTAAATAATATAGAAAACTAAAAGAAAAACTTCCTTGAAAAACCTTTTGAAAAAACTTTGTCACGTTGGATTAAACATGCCAATCATTTTAGTAAGAAATTCAAACGGTGTACGATCGAATGCTTTGGTAAACAAATCAGCAAAGTTGTCATCCGTTTGGATTTTCACCAACTCAATCAACCTTTTCTCTGCACAATCACGAATGAAATGATGTCGAATCTCGATGTGCTTTGTTTTTGAGTGTTTCACAGGATTTGTAGTGATCGACATGGTGGCTGTGTTATCAATCATCATTGGTGTCCCTGTGAAGTTCAAAACATAATCCCTCAACTGCTATTGAATCCATAGGATTTGAGAACAACAACTGGTTGTTGCAATGTATTCTGCCTCGCATGTTGAGATTGCAAACGAGGTTTGCTTTTTGCATTGCCAGGACACAAGCCTATTCCCTAAGAACTGACAACCACAAGACGTCGATTTTCTGTCCAGACCGCAACCTCCATAATTTGAATATGTAAAAGCTTTAAAATCAACGTAAGAATTAATAGGATACCACAATCCCAACCTTGGTTTACCCTTTAAGTATCGAAAGATTTGCTTTACAGTAATCATATGAGATTTCTTCGGCTTAGACTGAAAACCTTGAACACAGACATATAGCAAACATAATATCTGGACGGGACGCTGTCAGATATATTAAAGACCCAATCATTCCCCTATATAACCGGCAATCCACCTCTTTCCCTTTCAGGTCAGAATCTAGCTTGTGATTGACATGAATTGGAGTATTGAAAGATGAAACATTTGCTGTAGGATCGTAAGATTACAAGGTGATTCTATTCTAGTTGATATTGGCGAAAACAATAGCAACCAACAAAGTAAACAAGTAAACAGCAAGAATACTGATAAATGCACTGTTGTTTTAGACTTCTGAGATTACAAGATTACAAGTAAAACTCTATCAAGACACTATCAAAGAGCACTGTGAAGGCACGCTGTGTTTGAAGTGTTTACAAGATATATATAGTAACTTAGAATCAAGACAGACCCTTGATTATAAGGATCAGATCTAACATAAGCCGTTGATCTTGTTTATTAATCTAAATTACACGTAAAGGCTAATCTAGTTAACTTTACTAAAACGTCTTCTTACGCATCATTGTTTGCATGCTTGGAGAAGAGCGTCATTGTCCTTTATTGGTTGCACCAGTGAGGTTCCTTCTGCTTGGAGTGTGGCAGTTGCTTTTGTAGAAAGGTGTCAGAGGCGCTTCGCATGGATAGTCAGCTGCAACGTTTGGTCTTCAGAGAATAAAGCTATCAGCAGCAGAGATGAGGACCAGCAGCAAGATTGATCTATCCGCAGCTACTGAGGATATGCCTATCAGCAGCAACATGTGTTGAATGCTGCTGATAAGCCTATCCGCAACTACTTTGGTCTTCAGCAGCAGACAAAGTATCAGCAGCTGTTTTGGTCAGCAACAATCTTGTGTTGTCCGCAGCAGTTGTACTTAGAACATTTTTGTAGCAATCAGTCTTTGGTTCTACAAACTCCCCCTAGACTGATGCTACCAAAATTCTTCTAGTCCCTCTGTTTCTGAAGCTTTTTCATGTGGTCGACTATCCTTGCTACTTCATACCCTCGAGGATCCTTGCTGGGGTTGTCAAGAGGAAGTTCAGACAGAGTCTTGATGTCCTTACTTGGCATTTTGAAGATTGCCTTGCTTGAACATCTCATCTGGTGACCCTTGATATTTGTGATGGTGAACTCATTCTTCTCAGCATTGTAGGACCATCTTGCAAATAGATAGTGGGATTGTAGAGGTCTAACATCTAAGACTGCATCTTTGCTGGGGTTGAAGTGATGTTTGATCACCAGCACAAGATGTTTCCCTCCATCATTTGCAGGTATGATTTCTTCACCCAGCTCCATGATTCTCTTGAGATATGAATCTGGAAGTTGTAGAACCTCATCAACAGACTTGTAAATCGACCTTCTTCGTTCAGTTCTCCCCCTGAATACTTCAAACCACTGATCTTGGGTACTGTAAAACCATTGGACTATTTCTCTGGAGTCATCAGGTTTGGATATGGGTTTGGATTTCTTCAGGAGTGGCTGTTGATGAGAAGGAGCTGGGTGGGATGTTTTGAACTTTTTGGGTTGAGGAGAGGAAGGCTTGGGGATGTTTGTGGATGGTGTTTAGAAAGTGGAAGTAGTTTCTGGTGCAGAGGTTCTTTGTTTCTTGACTGGTCTCTTTCCCAGTCTTTCTTCCTCTTCCTTTTTCACTTTTTTATACAGGGCTTGTAGGTTCATGAAGGACATGGGACCTAACCTTTTTCCACTTTCTCCCCTTACCTTAATGAAGTCAATCATCACCTTCCTTTCTTCATGGGTCCTTTGGTTAAGGGCAATGGCTTTCTTTGACTTTTGTCGAGCTTTCTCTTTCTCTTCATCTTTCTTCTTCTTTGCCAATTCCCCCTGCTGACCCATGAAGGCTCTGTAGATCTCTTTGTTTGAAAGTTTTTCAAGGTAGTCTGCATCCTCACCTAGAGAGATCAGAGCTTCAGTCCACTCCTCCCTTAATTCTTTTGCTAATTTAGAATCAGTGATTCTAAACTTAGCATCTTCCTTCCTCTTCTTTTCATTCTCCTCTTCTACTTCCTTTGCAAACTGTTCATGCAGCTGTCTGGCAAGTTGTTCATCTTCCTCAACTTGAGACCCTGCATGGATTTTAACTTTCATCTCATCCAGCTGTTTGGCATACAGCTGGATTGTCTGTTGTCTTAGGAGTATGGCTGCCTTTCTTTCTTGATGCCTTTGTTTATGAGCCATCTCTTCAGTCATCTCTTCTTCTTCTCTTTACCTTCTTCTTTCTTCTTTCTCCTTCTTTTCTTTTCACAACCTCTCTTCATCCTCTTCTGTCATAATGCCCTTCCCTTTATTAACATTGGATGCCTCTGCTTCAACTTCACTGACCACAACAGCAGATGATGGTGCTGCTATTGGGATCTCTGCCTCAGCTTCATTGGCAAGTTGAGAAATTGACAAGGGACGGTCACTGTCTTCATCAAGTTGGTACTCAGGACCTTCTATTTCTCTCAGTTGATCCCTAAGTGAAGATCTTGTGCCAAATGCTACAGATGTGGCTTCAACTTGGGGAGTCTCTGAGTTGGAGTCAGTATCAGAAGTTGACACAGACTCTTCCTGAGGAATCAATCCTTCTTCTTCAAGATGGGCTTTGATGGTGACCATCATTGCCTGGATCTCTAATGAGTTAATATTTCAGATGTTGGCTCTGAGCTGAAAGATCTTGAATAGGAAGTCTGAGGGCAGCTGGAGGATGTTCCTGGTGTTGATGGTGAGAGAGGTGCCGTTGCTTAGAAGGAAGGTATGGTCAAGGCACTTATTGCTTATCCATCCTAGCACATCTAAGTCCTTGACCATTAGTTTGTACAGGAGTCTTTTCAGGCTCAGAACTTCTTCTTCATTGAGAAGACTGCTCCTTGTGATTTGGAGATTGTTGGGAGACAGTCTTCTTTCGGCAGCCTGAGATGACTCAGGAGACTCTACCCGTTTTAGTTCTTTGATTAGTCTTATGAAGTTGGGTAGGTTGTCCTCCATCAAAGCATAGAACATGTCAATGGAAAGGTATATTGAGTGGTCTGATGAGTTGTTGATGCAGATAAGATCATATAGGTCAAGGACTTCAAATGGATGAATTAAATCCCAGTCTAGCTCTTCTACTCCGCTAAACTCCCGACCTATCCAAAACCTCTCAGTTTTTCCATCGTACCCCCAAGCTAGTATAATGTCAAACTTTAGATGTGTTGATGTCAGTGGGAAGTGGGGGCAGCTGCATGACTTATGATGGCTGCAACTTATGGGATGATGCTAAAGGATGTAGATGTTTCTTCTTGGTTGTTTTCATCCATCAGCACCTTATCTATAGCTCTGACAACTAGCTTCCTGTCTTCAGTAGATTCTTCTTCATTGTCATCTGAGACTGGCAAGTCATGAACTTGGACAAAAGCTGGTCTGAATAGAGTACTTTGGAAGGCAGCCTGCTCTTGAATCCAGTTGTCGAGACTTTCAGTGTCTTCTTCCATAGGGACTTTCTCCCCCATTTTGGTTGCATCAATGAACAAATAGGCATCTGTTTGAGTGCCCACTGAGACAAGAGAGGGAGAAGCCGTGGAGGGGCATTGATGGGCTTCATGCATCAAGGCTTGGTGTCATAGTTTGGACACTTCAGCCTCAAGCATAGCCACCCTGGCCGTCAATTCCAAATTGTTTAGTTTCAGACTGTCCTCATCCACAGTTGTGGAATCCTTGGACCCAGATGGGGCCGTAGGCCGAGCCTCAGCATCCCCATCACCCGTGGTTTCTTGGCGCCTGGGATTCCTCTTAGTGAGGGGAGTTTCCAAGGAAACACCCTCACCATGAGTTGCCGTGGTTGAGGTCTTAAAGATGTTGTCACTGTCCTCCTGGTCATTTGATGGACCAGCAGTAGTGACAGCCTCTTCCACATCCATTCTTTCATTACTCCTAGAGTGGACCTTCAAGGGTGAAGAACTTGGGTTGGGTGTTTCGGAAGCAAGACCAATCAGTACCTCCTTGATAGTGGTAGTTGGAGAAGGTACATCACTTTGGTCAGGTTCCTCAACACTTAAGTCCAAAGAAGATAGGGATGGCTCAAAGGGCTGTTCTATGGATCCGGGAAGTGATCCTAATCCTAATAGAGAGACTTCTGAAGGAGTCTCCCTAACAATGTGGCTCTCCCTTATGATATTCTCACTAGAATGTTGTGATTCTGAGTGAGGGATGTTGGCTTGGGTTTGGGCCTTGGAGGCAAGAGAAGAAGGAGTTCTCTTGCCCCTCTTCCTTGTATATTTGGCTGCAACTGGGGCCCTGTGTTTCGGTTGAGCAATCAAACTGTGGGTGAGTAAAGTATGTCTCTGTACATCCTCAGTAGAATGCACAGGGGTTCGATCAAGGGAAGCAGCAGTTTGAGTTTGTAGCAGTGAGGTGGAGGGTGTGGGATCAGTATCAGCTGGGTTTGCTGAACTGTCACCCTGGGCACTTTGCGTGTTCAACATTGTAGACAACAATGGAATATCGGCCCCTGAGAACTTTGATGAAACTGTTCTCATGCTTTGAAAAATGTTGTTCTTATGTCCCAGCATTATGTAGATTCTTGCAGTTTTTGAAAGATCTTGGTGCTCAATGTTGAACACTTCCTGCAAGAATCTTGGGTACATGAAGAACTGTGATTTCACCCCTTCTTGAAGGTTGTATCTCAAACCTTCAAGAATGAGGTGGGAAAAATTGAAACCCGCCCCAGTTATCATACCATGAATTGCCGACGCAAGTCCGGAGCTAAGTTGGTTCCAGCCACTCCTCTTCTGGAATATGCATTGGAGAAGAGTGTGGCAGAGATACTTCCATTTGGGACCCATGAGTGCCTTCTCTATCGTATAATCTGTTTGATTCCCAGCGTACCCTATGGATACAAAGGTCCTCATGTATACGTCTCTTGGGTAAGAGATGGCGTCCCCTTCATCCTGAAGCTTAAGGTGTTGGCGGAGCTTTGCTTCAGTGATAATCATCTCCTTGCCGTCTACTGTGCCTCTGATTTAGGGAATGCCCTGGAAAGTAGAATACACGGCTGAGCTCCAAAACTCTTCCATGTGGGAAGTATAGATGGTTGGGTTGACTGTTAAGGCATGGTGGATTTTGGACCGACAAAGGAAGTCGATCATATCATCGAAACCTTCGGATTTCTTGCCCTTTATTAGGTATGCAGTGAGGTTGTGATATGGGGAAAACTTGTCGTTGGGGTTGTTTATGTCTGCGCCTGCCATTGTTATGGAATTGGAGGGAAGAGAGAAGGGTGTTTGAATGGTGGTTAATTATGGAGGGCTTTGAATGCTGTGGGGACGGGAGAGAAAGTGATGGGTGGTTAGGGTTGAATTGAATGTGAAGAGGTTGTGGGAACGTTTGAGATTGTGATATAACGGCAGACGAAGAAAAAGCAACTTTACTTGTACAATACAACCTATTTCACTTTTCATTGTTACAGCTGTAAAACACTCGAGCAGTCATGGTAAAGACTGAGAGTAGTTTTTACCTCGGGTAAAAGTTAATGTAGACTTGTTTTACCCATCAGCAGCAAACTTGGTTGCTACCGATGGTGAGCTATCCGCTGCAAACTTGGTTGCTGCGGATAGTGAAGTCTTTCAGCAGCAGATTTGGGTGCTGCTGACTGTTGTATTCATTCCGCAGCAAAAAGGTTGCTGCTAACCGCCTTAAAGCTGTCCGCAGGAAACTTGTTCCTGCTGATAACTTAAAGCGATCAGTGGCAAAGGCTTTGCTGCTGAAGAGTAAATCTGTCAGCAGTAAAAAAAGTGCTGCTGACTATAACCTTTTATTAAGAACAAAAACATAGACATATTTACAAGGAAAGATAAAAAATTAGAGACATGTCTTATTCAAAGTTCATCATGCCAATTGATTCAACTAGATATCGAAATCTTGCTTCATCAAAAGGTTTAGCGAACAAATCAGCATATTGCTCATTTGTGTGAACCTTGGATATGACAATTCTCTTTTTCTCATCTTAATCCCTGATAAAGTGATACCTGATGTCGATGTGCTTAGTCTTGGAATGTTGCACTGGATTATTCGTGATAGAGATAGCACTCATGTTGTCAATGTGAATTGGAGTCTACATGAAGGTCATTCCATAGTCAAGCATTTGATTTTGGATCCAGATGACCTGTGCACAGCAGCTTGAAGCTGCAATGTATTCTGCTTCAGCTGTTGAAGTAGAGACACATGTTTGCTTTTTGCATTGCCATGAGATGAGCCTTCCTCCAAGAAATTGACATCCCCCAGATGTGGACTTTTTGTCCAAGTTACAACCCCCATAGTCACTGTCAGTGTAGGAATAGAGATTGACATTTCCATTCTTTGGATACCATAGCCCAAGTTTTGGAGCTCCCTTTAGGTATCTAAGGATCCTTTTGACAGCTTCAAGATGAGACACTTTTGGAGCTGCTTGAAATCTTGCGCAAAGACAAACTGCAAACATGATATCTGGTCTTGAGGCAGTGAGATACATGAGAGACCCTATCATTGCTCGGTACTGATGTTGATCAGTGTCTTGTCCTTCTTTATCCGGAGATAATTGATGGTGCACTTGCATAGGAGTTCTTGCAGCAGAGCAGTCAGCCATTTTGAACCTCTCCAAGATGCTTTTGACATACTTGGATTGACTTATGAAGATTCCATTTGGTACCTGTTTGACTTGAAGTCCTAAAAAGAAATTTAGTTCACCCATTAAACTCATTTCAAATTTGGAATGCATTCAAAGTCTTTGCAGAGCTTCTTTCTTGTAGATCCAAAGATAATGTCATCAACATAAATCTGGACCAACAAAATTTCTCCCCCTTCATCTTTGATGAAAAGTGTCTGATCAATGGCCCCCCTTCTGAAGTTGTTGCTAATTAGATATCCAGATAAAGTTTCATACCGGGCTCTTGGGGCTTGGTGTAAGCCATAGAGAGCTTTGTCCAGTTTTAAGACCTTATTTGGATGTGCAGGATCCACAAAGCCTGTAGGCTGTTTGACATAGGCCTCTTCACCAATCTTCCCATACAAAAAGGCACTCTTCATATCCATTTGATAGACCATAAAGTTTTTGGATGCTGCATATGCCAGAAAGATTCTGATGGCTTCCGGACGGGCAACAGGAGCAAAGACTTCATCATAGTCAATGCCTTCTTCTTGAGTGTAACCTTGAGCTACCAGTCTGGCTTTGTTCTTGACCACGATGCCCCTTTCATCTTGCTTGTTTCTGAAGACCCATCTTGTTCCAATGGCTGTTTGACCAGGTGGAAGATCAACAAGCTTCCAAACATCTTGTCTTTTGAATTGCAGCAATTCCTCCTGCATTGCTTCAATCCAGCTGAGTGCTTGAGAGCATCATCAATCTTCTTGGGTTCCACCTGAGATAGAAAGCAAGAGAACAAACAAATGTTGGCTTCATGAGACTTACTTCTTGTCTGGATACCTGTGTGGACTTGGCCAATGATGTTTTCCAGGGGATGCTCTTTGTTTATTCTCTGTGCTGGTATCACATCCAGCCGTATTCCCTCTTCAAGATTACTTTGGTTTAGATCAGGATTGTCTCCAGTTGTGGGGATAGGAGCTTGGAGGTTCTGATCATTGTGTTCCACATTGTCAGCAGTATTAGCATCAGAGGCCTCTTCAGCATGGATTGAGGAGGCTTCATTAAAGATTTCTTGGTCAGAGAGATTGCTGCTTGTGGTGTTAGAAGTACCGGCTTCACCTGTACTGGCTTCAATAGCTTCTGCCACTGATGGAGGATCAATGGATGGCCTTTTCATCCTGATGTAGGGACTGGGAAAATCCAGTCTGTAGTCAGAAGAGGAGGTTGAGGCAGAAGATGTTGATTTTGAAGAAGAAAACTCCATATTTGAGAATATGAGAGGCTCAAATATCTGGGTGAAGGAGTCTCTATCAAAGAGCCAGTTAGGACCTTTTCCTTGTTCACAGACAACGTGTTCCCTGCATTCCACATTAGCAGATTCTTCCACAATCCGAGTCCTAGAATTGAACACTCGGTAGGCCTTTGATTGATAGGAGTAACCCACAAAGTAACCTTCATCAGACTTTGCACCGAATTTAGGAAGAACTCCATGTGTGATGAGGATGGTACATGGACATCCAAAGGGCTTCAGGAAGCCAATGTAGGGAACTCTTTTGAGCTATAGTTCATAGGGTGTTTTCTGGAGAGGCTTAACAATAAGGACTCTATTATGCACATAACAAGCTGTGCTTACTGCTTCCGCCCAGAAAGTAAGGGGCAGCTTTGAGTCAGCCAGCATAGATCTTGCTGATTCAATCAGAGTCCTATTTCTTCTTTCAGCAACTCCATTTTGTTGAGGGGTTCTTGGAGCACTGTATTGCCTTTCAATGCCCTTGCTCTCACAGAAACTGTTCATAGTGTGATTTTTGAACTCTGTTCCCTGATCACACCTTATGATCTTTACCTTCAGATTGCTTTGATTCTCTACCCTGAGAATATAGGATTTGAGAATCTCAGCAGTTTCATCTTTTGTTCTTAGGAAGAATACCCATGAGAATCTGGAGAAGTCATCAGTTATCACCAGACAGTAGGACTTTTTGCCCATTGACATGACATTCGTAGGACCAAAGAGATCCATATGAAGTAGCTGGAGAGGGGTGTCATTTGTGTTCAATGTCTTGGGCTTGTGGGAACTCTTGTGTTGTTTTCCCTTCAAGCAGGCAATGCAGTGATCGTCTAGCTGGAATTCTTTGTCAGGAAGCCCTCTGACAAGATTGTCCTTCACTAATTTATTGATTGTATTGATGTTAACATGGCTTAACCTCCTGTGCCAGAGAGCGGATTCATCAACTGATGCCTTTGACAGAAAACATGAAACACTACCAGATGGAGTGACTTCATTCATATCAAGCACATACAAGTTGTCCTTTCTATGAGCAGTTAGGAGAATCTTCTCTGGAGGGGGTTTAGATAGGCCAGGAGCTAACACAAAACATTCTTTGTCAGTGAAGAGCATCCAATGCTTTTGATCACATACTTGGGAAACACTCATGAGATTGAAGTCAAGTTCTTTAACATAGTTGACTCTTTCAATACTCATCCTTTCATTGGACACAGTTCCTTATCCAGTGATAGATCCACCATTTGAGTCACTTCCAAAGGCAACATATCCTCCATTGAAATGCTAAAGTTAGCGAGGATGGACCTGTTTCCTGTCATGTGCCTGGAGCAGCCGCTATCTACCACCCAAGTATTGTGTTTATTGCCTGGCTGTCCCTGCACATGGGAAATATCTAATTAGTGGGAGGAACATTGTAGCATGCAGCATTGTAGAAAATCGTTGTTAATTTGCCATTGTCAGCATGCTTGCAGTCAATGGAACCAATAGTTATGCTTGGAGATTGTTTGTCCTTCCATTGCTATGTTGGTGGTTTTCTAGCTTTCTTTACATTGTCGGCAGAAGATGTTGTTGCTGACAATTCTGGCTTATCCGCAGCCGATTTTGCTGCTGAAGGCTTTGCTGGAGCAGTAGCAGTTTTTGCTGCTGGAAGCTTTATTTTGGATTTTGCTTTGTCAGCAGCAGATACTTTTGCTGCTGAAGGCTTTGCCTTTGGTTTCCTGGACTTTACTCTATCAGCAACGATTTTGTTTGGTGCTGATGGGTTGAACACAGATGAACGATTTGCAATCTGGTTAAAAGGGTTGAACTTGCATGTTGCAGCAAAGTGGTTTGATTCCACATATATGATGCAAGTTTGTTGAGGTTTCTGCATCTTCACTCTTTGAGGGGATAGAGATTCTCTGAACTTTGTTGCCTTTGCATCATAGCTTCTCACCTGTTTGTTTCTGTTTGTTTTCTCAAAGGCATGCTGCTTTGAGTTTCTTTGCTGTTCACGGTAGTGAAAACAAGTGCTGGCAGTGTGATTGTATTTGCCACACACAAAGCAGGATAGTGCTATCTTGTCCCTGTGAAAGTGCACATAGTCCTTTCTTTGAAACAAATCTTTGAAGTTCCAGGGATGAGCTTTGTTATGTTCAAAAGTGGCTTCTTCTAGTGTCTTTTGAACATATGGACCTTTTTCTCCAGGTGCATGAAAAATATCAACCACCTTTGGCTTTGACTGAGACTTGGGGTTGGTGAAACCTGATGTCTCTCCCTTTTCAATGTTTAGCTTTCTTCCATTTTGAGGATAGCTAATCTTGATTTGTTTGAATGGGATGGGAGCTGGAATAGCTGGAGTAACAACAGGACATTCAGTTTTGTTCAGAACAGCTTCAGAGAAAGGAGCGGATGGGACTGCACTAGTTTCATAGTGGTCTGAGCAGGTTGAGTCAGGTTCTGAAGAGGTGGAGCAGTCTTCCACAAAACATGCATCCATTGAAGGATCAAGGTTTCGGTTTGCCGTGTTAAGATTTGCAGTATTGAAGCTTGGTTCGTAAATGGCAACATAGTCAGCAGGAGGAGGAACTGTCTTGTACTGGTCATTATGATATCCAAGTCCAGTTTTTACCTTTTCATGGACTTGAATATCTAACAATCTTTGTAACTTTTTAGATGAAAATTCATATTTTTCAACATGAACTTTCTGTTCAGCCAGTTCAGCTCTAGTAGCTTTAAGTTTTACTAATAGTTCATCAATCTGAGTTTCAAGATTGGTTTGTTCATGTTTTAATGAAGAAATCTCTTTCTTAAGGCAGTTAATCTTTTCTTTGTAAGTATTTTCGACCTTTTTAAATTCAGACTTCATTTGATGAAACTCTTCATTTTGATCTATCAGATTTTGGTTATGCTTTCTATAACCTAAAACTTTGTCAATGCAAGCTTCAGAGCAAAGATGTTCAAATACCTGAGGTGGTATCTCTGCATTGTCTGCCATAAGTGCTTGGTTGGAGGCAGGAACATCTTCATATTGAAAACTCCAGTCAAAGTCTGTAGTTCCAACATTTGCACAGGCTGCAGTTTGTGCTGGAGGAGTTCCTTGCTGCTGCTTCTGCTGCCTGGGTTGACCTTAGTAAGCTTGTCTTTGATGGCTGGCACCCTTATTGGCTTTAGGTACCTTGCACTCCCTAGCAAAGTGACCCATTTGGTTACAGTTGTAACATCGGATCTTGCTTTTATCAAGCCCAACTCTGGTGTTTGAGTTGTTGCCTGGAACTGATCTCCCGGTTCTAGAATAAAACCTTTTTGCTCTGAGGGAGAGCATGGCATATGAGTGCTGAATATCCATTTCTTCAAGATCATCTGGATGAAAGCATTCCAGATCCTCCTTTATGAAGTGCATGCTGCTTGAGTTGTCAGAGACAAAAGCAGTAGAGGTTGGCTGTTGAGGAGGTGTCTCAAGAAGAAATGGTGATGAGTTGGATTGTGAAGCAGTTGGTGTTTGAGGATGACTAACAATGGGAGGATAGTAGTTGCTTGCACTAGGACCGGAATGATCAGAGTGAAGCGCTGAGGTGGTGGTGGAGGAAGTGGTAGCTGATTGTTAACTAGAGCTCCTTTCTTTAGCTTGAATCATTTCTAATTCATAGGTTTTGAGCATGCCAAAGAGCTCAGTCATCTGAAGAGTCTTCAGATTCTCTGTTCTTCTGATGGACACTGTATATAATGTCCAACAACTGGGAAGAGATCTTATGAACTTCTTGAGAATGTCTTCATTTTCCAGCTTTACCTTGGAGCACTGCAGTTCTCCAACCAGGTACGTGTACCTGTTATATAAAACTGTTAGTGACTCACCTTCCTTCCAGACGAAGTTTTCATACTGTTGCTTGAGAATGTCACGTTTGTTCTCCTTGACCTCCTCAGATCTAGCAAACATTTTTTCCACGGCTTCCCATAACTCCTTTGCAGTTTTGTAAACCCTGAAGTTGTGAAAAACTTCATTTGGAAGGCACATTTGGATAGCTCCTAATGCCTTGAAGTCCACCTCCATTTTCTTGATGTCTTCTTCAAAATACTTGGAGGGTTCCTTCGGAACTAGTGGTCCTCCAGAGTCAGCAGAGGCCACCATGGGAACATAAGGTCCATCCCTTATGGATTTCCACATTCCGTATTCTTGGTAGCAGAAGAAGATTTCCATACGGTTCTTCCACATATCATAGTCCTCCCCAGACACCAACCTCGGTGGTCGGTTGATACTGCCGATGTCTTCAGATCCATTACTTTGTGCCATTTTATTTTGTGTGACTTGATCAAGAATAGAGTTTTGAATAGAATCAGAAAGTGATTATACAAATGTTAGTTTGTATAATCTTGAGCCAAAGCTCTGATACCACTTGTAGGATCGTAAGATTACAAGGTGGTTCTATTCTAGTTGATATTGGCGGAAACAATAGCAACCAACAAAGTAAACAAGTAAACAGCAAGAATACTGATAAATGCACTGTTGTATTAGACTTATGAGATTACAATTAAAACTCTATCAAGACACTATCAAAGAGCACTGTGAAGGCACGCTGTGTTTGAAGTGTTTACAAGATATATATAGTAACTTAGAATCAAGACAGACCCTTGATTCTAAGGATCAGATCTAACACAAGCCGTTGATCTTGTTTATTAATCTAAATTACTCGTAAAGGCTAATCTAGTTAACTTTACTTAAACGTCTTCTGAGGCATCATTGTTTGCATGCTTGGAGAAGAGCGTCATTGTCCTTTATTGGTTGCACCAGTGAGGTTCCTTCTGCTTGGAGTGTGGTAGTTGCTTTTGCAGAAAGGTGTCAGAGGTGCTTCGCATAGATAGTCAGCTGCAATGTTTGGTCTTCAGAGAATAAAGCTATCAGCAGCAGAGATGAGGACCAGCAGCAAGATTGATCTATCCGCAGCTGCTGAGGATATGCCTATCAGCAGCAACATGTGTTGAATGCTGCTGATAAGCCTATCCGCAGCTACTTTGGTCTTCAGCAGAAGACAAAGTATCAGCAGCTGTTTTGGTCAGCAGCAATCTTGTGTTGTCCGCAGCAGTTGTACTTACAACAATTTTGTAGCAATCAGTCTTTGGTTCTACATTTGCCATATCAAATTTATTGAGAATACCAGCAACATATTTAGTTTGATGAATGTAGAAGCTATCTTCCCTCTGATCAACTTGAAGACCCAAAAAGAATGATAACTCCCCCATGTTGCTCATTTCAAACTTCAACTTCATCACTCTTTCAAAGTATTTACACATATCAATATTCGTCGACCCCAAGATTATGTAATCCACATAGACTTAAACTAGTAAAATATATCCCCTTGCTTTTCTAATGAAAAGAGTTGAATCAATTTGCCCACATTCAAATCCATTCTCGAGTAAGTGCACTGACAAATTCTCGTACCACACACGAGGAGCCTGATTAAGACCATATAATGCTTTATTAAGCTTAAACAATTTTTTCAGGAAACTTAGGATCTTCAAAACCAGGCGGTTGCTTCACATAAACCTCTTCCTCTACCTTTCCATACAGAAAAAGCACTTTTTACGTCCAACTAGAAGACTTTGAAACCTTTGAAAGATGCAAAGGCAAGAAACAACCTAATAGCTACAATCCTTGCAATTGGAGCATAAACATCCGTGTAATCAACCCCTTCTTGCTGATTAAACCCCTGGACAACAAGTCTCGCCTTATTGCGTACCATAACACCACGATTATCACGCTTACATTTGAAAAACCACTTGGTGCCAATAGATCTTGAGCCTTTGGGTAAGTCAACCAAATCCCAAACATGCAACTTATCAAATTGAGCCAATTCTTCTTGCATGGCCTCAATCCAACAGTTATCATCTAAAGCTTCATCCACAATCTTAGGTTCTGTTTGAGAAATAAAGCAAGCATGCAAACAAGTCTCCAAGATACCTGTATCAACAATTTATGCATATAAACATGAGTTTTCAGCAAAGTGTACGATGTCTCGTTTGAGCACCTGCATTCAAATCACCAATAATATTGTCAGTAGGATGGTTCTTATGCACACGGGATTGAGTAATATCTGAAGCTTAAATAACATAATCAAGATTTGAAGGCAACTCCCCCTCAACTGATGCCGATGTTGATGAATCATCATCTATGTTCTGTATATTATTAGACGATTCCTGAAACACAGCTTCATCATCTTCACTGTCACCATCTTGTGTTGTTCCCGAAGTTGAAGCTACATTCGGGGAAACTAGAGAAGTACTCACAATCGGAATAACCGAATATGGATCGACAGTTGAATCATCATTGCAATAGGAATGATAAAACATTTCTGCTTCGGCTGGAGAAACTGCAAGAGGGACATTGAAAGACCTAAATAATGCATCATAATCAAACACCCAAGAAGGACTTTTTGCATCCTGAGGAACAGAATGATTATCACAATCAACATGAAACCACTCTTCAATTTGTCGTGATTCTTTATTAAAGACTCTTGTTATGAGAATTGGCAACGTATCCTAAGAAAATTCCCTCAATGGCCTTAAAGCTGAATTTAGTAGGAACATCGCGAGTCTTCAACAAGGTACAAGGATTCCCAAAGGGCAAAAGATACGCCAAATTAGGTTTATGATTATTCAGCAACTCATAACAAGTCTTGTTGTGTTTATTCACGATCAAAACCCTATTGAGAACATGACAAACTATATTCACCGCCTCTGCCCAAAATGTGACGGGTAGCTTTGAGTCAGATAACATAGTTCGAGCTGTCTCAATAAGACTTCGATTCTTCCGCTCTGCAACACCATTTTGCTGAGGAACATAAGGAGCACTGAATTCATGATGGATTCCTTTTTGTAAACAAAACAAACCCATATTTCCATTCTTGAACTCTATTCCATTATCACTTCGAATCCTCCTGACTTTTAATTTGAATTGTATCTCAAGCCCCACAATTAGGAACTTAAGAATTTCAGTTGTTTCATCCTTCGAAGCAAAAATTTTACCCATGAAAGTCTTAAATAATCATCGGTCACTACCAAACACTAACATTTTCTGCCTTCACTTTTGACACTAATAGGTCCGAACAAAGCCATATGCAACAACTCTAAAGGATTTACAATAGAATTCATCAACTTTGATTTATGGGATTTCCTATGCTGCTTTCCTTTCTTGCATGGAATACAGTCTTCATTCACCTGAAATCTCATGGTCAGGACACCAGAAACTAACTCATGCTTGACCAAATAGTTCATTTTCTCAAAATTGATATGAGCCATTTTTCGGTGCCATAAAGTTGATTCGGATTCAGAAGCTTTCGAAAGAAGACAAGTAGGAACTGACGAACTTGTCGTCGCTGTGCTCATGTCTAGCATGTAAGTATCATTCTTTCGAGGAGCTCTTATAAGGATCCATTCTTTAGGTATCTCCAAACCAGGCTTCAACACCAAACACTCTAACTTATTAAAGTGAAATGACAAATCTTTGTCGCAAACTTGCGAAACAGATAACAGATTGTCTTCGAGCTGCTCCACATAGTTGAGTTTTTCAAAGCTCAATCTTCCATTCGACACGATGCCTTGACCAGAAATATTTCCTCATATCTTTCCTGCAAAAGCTACATACCCTACTTGGATTTCTTTAACATTCCATATGTCGAGAGCATCCGTTATCAACATACCAATGGTTGCTGACAGTCCTCCTTGGATTTCCCTGCACACAAACAAGAATGATTAGTTAGTAATAGAGACCCAATCCATTGTGGTCTTGGGTCGGCCTGATTCATCAAAATAAACAATTTCTTTCAAAAAACAATAAAATCTCTCCTCTATTTTAGGAGATTGTTTCTCAGAAACAGAAACTTGAGTCTTTGGTTTCCATTTTGATTGAACCTGAACTTTTTCACTCTCTTTTGATGACTCAAAGGTTTTAACATTGCCTTTGTCCATAGGTTGTTCCAAAAGCTTTCTCAAGCTTCTATTTCTTCGTTGTCTTTGTGGTCTTGACAATTTCACCTTCGGTTGTTCAAGTTCACCAGAAAAACCAACCTTCTCTACTAACTTCACTGAATTAGAAGCAACCTTGAAAACTGGCTTCTTAACTCCTCTATCCACATTAAGATTCACATCAACATATTTTACAAATGTCCTCACTGGTGGATTCACAAACGGTCTTGCTAATTTTGGGTTCTCAAGACGCTTCCCTAGATTCTTGTGTGGACAATCTTTCAGAATATGACCAACAACACCACATTGAAAGCAAGTACATCTTTCTTTGTATACTCTAACATACCTCTCCCTCTGAACCCTGTTCGTGCTGGATGATGAACACTGTGAAGCAGTGTTTGAAGTTTGAACAACCTTTTGATTTTCTTTTTCATCTTTCTTTTTATAAAACTCAAGAGTTGAGACTTTCTTAATCTTGTTGGTTTCTTGAGAATTAAAACCACCATTCACAAAAGGTTTAACTAGTTTATAAGTAGATTTAGGTTTTGCTTGTTTAACCTTCTCATCCGGTTCAGTCAGGATGCATCTATCTCTAGTCACCTGTTTTACCACTATTGGTTCAACATACATACACTCTCTTACAACGCCTTCAGATTTGTTTGGATCAAAAACTTCATCATCAGTTGAATCATCATATATCATATCCTCACCAGTAACATGATTGATATTCAACACAGTTTTTGGTTCCAGATCTTCATCTCATACTTCCTCAGTCAGACAGGGAGTATAATTTCCATTGAAAGGGGGACAAAATCCAACACCTCCCCTAATGTCTATGTCATCAAAAGAAGGACAAGAACCGACACCTCTAACAACCTTTTCACCTGAAGCTTTCTCATTATATTATTCCAACAAAAAAATAGAATTCTTATAACCCTCAAGCTTTCGTAACAACTTTGTTACTTCTGTTAGTGACATGGCGAGTTCATTGATGTTCTTTTCATACTCTGAGTATGACACATTGAGATGAAAGGCTTGCTCATTAACTTTGATTTGCAAAACTTTAATGTCATCTTTTAAAGATTCAATTTTATCTTTAATGTCATCACACAATCTTGTAATCTTGAATTCAGAATCAATACATTTTAGACAAGAAATAACCTGTTGTACATGTTTAGCATTAGCCTTGAATGCATTTCCCTCAGCCAGCATCTCAGCAATCTTTTCGGTAACCTTTCTAGTAGCTCCATCACTGAGCAAATCTTCATTTGAAAACTTTGGTTCACCTTTCTGAGGAACAGACTCTTCACTTTCGGTTATACTCCCAGAATCTGCAGAGTCACCATCAGAAGAAATGCTTTCATTTCCATCTTCAGTTGGACTTCGGCTAGAAAAGCTTGACTAACATGAGCAACAATATCATCCAAATGAATACCCCAATCATAATTTTCATCTTGTTGAGAGATTAAGGCTGTGGAAGTATTTTTCCTATTCTGATTTCCTTGACTGTTTAGGAGCCTGAATTCTGAGATCTTCGCTTTATGCATTCCCTTGCAAAATGAACAAACTCTTGACAATTATAACACTTGACTTTTGATTTATCCAGTCCCATCTTGGTCTTACTTGATGCTCTAATGAACTTCTTTCCAGTTCTTTTCAAATGATCTTTACCTTGTCTCATCCAAAGAGCCAATTCCACTAAATATTCATTTCTTCCACAACGTCTTTATCCAACTGTTTAAAATCCTCTTCCATCATATATGGATCGGTGATTTTGCAACCAACAAAGTTTTCATATGATGTTAAAAATGAAGCAATCATAGACATCATATCATCGGCCGCTGAAGAAGACACATTTGGAGAACATGAATGACCTTCATTCTTGTAGGATCGGTGAATACAAGATGGTTCTATTCTGGTTGAGATTGGCGGAAACAATCATAACTAAGCAATGTAAACAAGTAAACAGGAAGAATATTGATAAACGCAATTTGTACTAAGCTTCAAAGATAACAAGATTACAGAGAAAACTCTTAAGAAAAAGCACGCTTATACAATGACTCTAAGTACTACTTATATAGTAACTTAGAATCAAGACAGACCCTTGATTCTAAGGATCAGATCTAACACTAGCCATTGATCTTGTATTGAAGCTATTCTACATGTAACGACAATAAATAATACAAAAGTTATCTTTACTCAAACGTCTTCTTAGGCATCATTGCTTGAGTATGTGGAAGAAGAGCGTCGTTGTCTTTTATTGTCATGCGCCAGTAACATTCTTTCTATGTGGAGTGTGTCAGTGTTGCAGCAGAAAGTTGTCAATGGTAATGGTTGCTTTATCGAAGCCAGTCAGTTGCAACGTTTGATCTTCAGAGGGAATGGCTATCAACAGCAATGTTGTTGATCAGCAACAAGACACAACTGTCCACAGCTGCTGATGATTTGCCTCTCAGCAGCAACTTTGGTCTTCAGCAGATAAGTCTATCCGCAGCAGATTTGTTCTTCAGCAGAAGAACAAGTATCCATAGCAGATAAGCTTATCCACAGCAGTTTGTCGATCTACAGCAAGCTCTGAGGTCCACAGTAGTTGTACATAGAGAATTTTGTAGCCATCAGTCTTTATTTATACAAACTCCCCCTAGACTGATGCTACCAAAACTCTCTTACTGCTTTTGCTGCTGAAGCTTTTCCATGTTGCAGACTATCATTTCTACCTCATAGCCTCTTGGGTCCTGGCTGGGATTGTTTAGAGGAACCTCAGATAGAGTCTTTATATCTTTGCTTGGCATTTTGAAGATGGCCTTGCTTGAACATATCATCTTCTGTCCTTTAACATCAATCAAGATAAACTCGTTGGTATCAGCCTTGATAGACCAACTGGTAAATAGAGAATGGGATTGAAGAGGTTTGGCATCAATGATTAAAGTGATGTTTAATTGCTAGTAAAAGATGTCTCCCACCTTCATTCTCTGGCTTATGGGCTTCACCCAACTCCTATATTCTTCTTAGATCTGAATCTGGGAGTTGCAGTACCTCATCAACAGACTTATAGATAGATCTTTTCAGTTCTTCCTTTCCCCTAAAGACTTCAAACCATTTTTCTTGAGTGTTGTAGAACTAGACAACTAATTCTCTTGAGTCTTCTGGTGTGATGGTCGGTTTGGTTTTCTTCTTGGAAGGCTGCTGCTGAGGAGGAGGAGCTAGGTGGAGAGATTTGGACTTTGTGGGAAGAGAGGAATGAGGTCTAGGCTGGAGAGTGGAAGTATGGTGGGAGGAGGAAGTAGTGGATGAGGGAGAAGGCTTGGGTTTCTTTGATTTGTGTTCAGCAGTTTGAGTTATCACCCTTTTCTTGGAGCCTGTCTTCCCCAATCTTTCTTCCTCTTCCTTCTTGACTTCGAAGTACAAGGCCTGTAAGTTCAAGAAACTCATGGGGCCTACCCTTTTTCCACTTTCTCCTCCGGCCTTCAGGAAGTCAGTCATGACCTTCCTATCTTCATGGGTCCATATGTTGAATGCAATGGTCTTCTTGGATTTTTGCTTGGCTGTTTCTTCTTCTTCATCTCTTTTCTTATTTGCCAATTGACCTTGCTGACCTATGAAGGCTCTGTAGATTTCATTATTTGATAGTTTCTCAAGGTAGTCTGCATCCTCACCTGGAGAAATCAGAGCCGCTATCCATTCTTCTCTCATTTCTTTGGCGAGTTTAGAATCAGTTGTTCTAAACTTAGCCTCTTCCCTTTTCTTAATCTCCCTTTCTTCTTCTTCTTCTTTTTCTTTATTAAACTGTTCCTGCAGCTGAAGAGCTAGGGTTTCATCTTCTTTCAATTGAGAAGCTGTAGGAAATCTGGCTTTGAGATCATCCAGCTGTTTAGCATACAGCTGGATTTGTTGTTCTCTGAAGAGCATGGCAGCTTTTCTTTCATGAATTTTTCTTAGCTCTGCCATCTCCTATTCTTCTCTTCTTCTTCTTCTTCTTCTTTCCTCCCTTTCCCTTTGCTCTTTCATCAGTCTCTCTTCCACCTCTTCTGTCATTTCTCCCTTCCCCTTAGCTTTGGCTGCTGCCTCTGCTTCAGCTTCAGCTTCATGGATCACAACAGCAGATGTTTTAGATACTGTTGGGATTGGACGGGGTAAGGTTTCTAGCTACATATTCTTCCCATTCACACCCAGTTACTTCCTTCCAACTTTTCCTTACATCCTCTAACTTTGTTCTTCTAGATTTTGTTGCAGTGTTCGGAGTGGCTGTTGGTGAGGAGAGAAAAGAGAAATCTGAGTCAGAGGAGGCATCTTTTGCAAGGCGTCCCTCCTTTTCAAGACGAGCTTTGATAGTTTTGATCAATGCTTGTCTCCCTAAGGAGTTGACATTGCAGATATGTGTTCTGAGCTCAAAAATGTTGTATAAGAAGTCTGAGTTGAGGAGTAGGATCTCATTGATGTGGTTGAAGAAGACAGATGATCCATCACTCAGAAAGAAGGTGAAGCCAGAGGGCCCAGTGCACGCCATCCTAGCACTGCCAGTCCCCTGACCATCTCATTGTGTATAAAGCTTCTCCAGCAAACAGTTTCTTCGTCAGTTAAAGTACTACTCCTGATCAGGTCAAGTCTACTTGGAGCCAGTCTTTGTGCTGCTGTTGTAGAAGATTATGTGTGGTCTTTAGGATATGCCACCCTGTTTGCTTCTTCTAATAATGCTTCAAACCAGGGCAGATTTTTTTCCACTAAGTCTTGGAACCTGCAGATTGCAAGTTTTGCTGAGAGATCTGAAGTGGTGTTGATGCAGCTGGATAAATATAGTTCAAGCACTTGAAGAGGATTTAGGGCATCCTAGTTCAGCTCTTCTACTCCACTGAACTCTTTCCCAATCCAGAATCTCTTAGATTAACCATCATACCCCCAAGCTAGTATGGAGTCAAAATCTAGCTTGTCTACGGTCAGTGTAAATTTGGGGGCAGTGGTTAGACTTATTATGGCCGCTGCTTCAGGAAGAATGCTGACTGATGGAGGTGTGTCTTCATGGTGCCTTGTATTTGTCAACACCTCATCACAGGCTCGAACAACCAACTTCAAATCCTCAGTGATTTCTTCCTCTTCATCTACTGAGTCTGGCAAGTCATGCACTTGAACAAAGGCAGGTTTGAATAAGGAACTTTGAAATGCAGCCTGCTCTTGTATCCAGTCTTCAAGGCTGTCAGCCTCATCTTCTACTGCGACTATCTCCCCCTTTTTGGTTGCATCAGTGTAAAGGGATGCATTTGTTTGAGTTCCCACTGATACAAGGGAAGGAGTAGGCATAGTTGGGCATTGATGGGCTTCATGCATAGAGACTTGGTGCCTTAGTTTGGATACTTTAGGCTCTAGCATAGCCACCCTGGCCGTCAAATCCATATTTTTGAGTTTTAGACTGTCCTCATCCGTAGTTGTTGAATCCTTGGAGCTGGATGGGGTCTTAGGCCTAGCCTCTGCATCCCATCACCTGGGATTCCTCTCAGTGAAGAGTGTTTCAAAGGAAACATCCTCACTGTGAGTTTCCGTGGTTAGGGTCTTAGTGATGTTATCACTGTCCTCCTGATTAGTTGATGTACCAGGAGTAGTGACAGCCCTTTCCACATTCACTTCATCAGTACTCCCAAAGTGAACCTTCTTGGGTGATGAACTTGGGTTAGGTGCACTAGCAGCCAAGTCAATCAATACCTCCGAGATAGTGGTTTTTTTAGAAGGTATATCATCTTGACAAGGTGCCTCTGCACTTTTGTTTAGAGAAGAAAAATAATGGAATGGCTCAGTAGGTTGTTCTATGGATCCGGGATGTGATCCTAATCCTAATAGAGAAGCTTCCAAGGAAGTCTCTCTAATGATGTGGCTATCCCTTTTTATATTCTCATCGGAATTTTGGGATTCTGAGTGAGGGCTTTTAGGTTGGGATTGGGCCTTTGAGACAAAAAGAGAAGGAGTCTTCTTGCTCCTTTTTCTAGTATATTTTGCAGCAACTGGGGCCCTTTGTTCCAGTTGAATGATAACATCCAAAACAGGTGTAAGTAATTTCTATGCATGTGCATCCTTAGTAGTATGCACAGGGGTTCGAACAGTGGAAGCAAATTGTTGTTCAGGATGTGAAGAGGAGGGTGTGGGATCAGTATCAGCTGGGATTGCTGAACTGCCACCCTGGATGCTTTGTATGTTCATAATTGTAGATAAGAATGGAGCATTGACCACTGAGAACTTTTTGGAGACAATTCTCATACTTTGAAAAATGTTATTTTTATGTCGCAACATAAGATAGATTTTTGCAGATTTTGAAAGATCTTTTAATTCGTTAATGAAAACCTCCTGCAAGAATCTTGGGTACATAAAAAATGATTGCTTTGCACCTTTTTGAAGGTTATATCTCAAACCTTCAAAGACGAGATGTGCAAATTTGAAACCCTGGCCAGAAACCATACCATGAACAGCAGAGGCAAGTGCAGAGCTCACTTGATGCCATCCACTTCTCTTTTGGGATATGCATTGTAGAAGAGTGTGGCATAGAAACTTCCATGGAGGGCCCATCAGCGCCTTTTCGATTGTGTACTCGATCTAATTTTCAGTGTACCATACGGATACAAAGGTCCTCATGTATTCTTCCTTTGAGTATGAAATGGCGGGCCCCTCGTCTTGAAGCTTGAGATGTTTTCGTAGAGTAGCTTCAGTGATGGTGATGTCTTTGCCATCTACCTTGGCTTGGATTTGGGGTACCCCCTGTTTGGTAGAGTATACAGCAGAGTTCCAGAAGTCCTCCATGTGAGGGGTGTAAATGGTTGGGTTACAGTGAGTGCATGGTGTATCTTTGATCGACAGAGAAAGTCGATCATGTTATTGAATCCCTCGGACTTCTTTCCTTTGATTAAGTATGTCGTTAGGTTGTGATATGGAGAGAACTTATCATCGGGATGGTTTATGTCTACCTCTGCCATTTTGTTGGGTTTTTGAAGGGTGGTTAAGGATGGAAAGCTTTGAATGTTGTGGAGGCTTGAGAGAAAGTGATGGGAGTTAGGGTGAAATTGAATGTGAAGAGGTGGTGAAGAAACTTGATTTTTGTTATAATGGCAGAGGAGAGAAAACATAAAAATACTTGTACAGTACAACCTTGTTCACTTTTTACTGTTACAGCTGTAAAACACTAAAGCAGTCATGGTAAAGACTGAAAGTTTTTATAGCGGGTAAAGGTTAATTTGGACTTAGATTTACCCATTGTTAGAGCATATTATGGTGACAACGAGCTTGAAGATATTATGTCTTAGTCTTAGAGTCTTTGACTTGTAATTGATAGAATTGTTAGCAACAGTTAAAGGGGAGTCTGTTAGTACATGTTTTGTAACTGTTGATAAAATTCTGTGTAAGTTCATAGAGAGGCAAACTTAACAAGTTCGCCTAAGAATCTTTAGGAGCGAACTTGTTAAGTTCACTTAGCCTATTAGAGGCGAACTTAAGCATCTTTGAGGCGAACTTGCAGGTCAGATGTCTACATATAGATGTTTACAGAGTCAGTTTGAAAGAGATCGATCAGAACTAGAACATAGTTGAACGATTGAGTCTGTAAACTCTATTGTGAATTGGAATACAAGAGTGAATGTTATTTACTTGATTGTCTATATTGTCTTTTGTGTGTGCAATCGTTGATTCGTTGGATTCCGTACTCCGAGTTAACGACACGTCTTATCACGAGAACGATCTGTAGAAGTGCCGTGAGGACCTACATCCATCAGCAGCAAACTTGGTTGCTGCGGATGGTTAAGCCTATCCGCTGCAAGCTTGGTTGCTGTGGATGGTTAAGTCTGTCTGCAGCAAACTCAATTGCTGCTGATGGATGCAATAATCCGCATCAAGGATGTTGCTGGTGACAACCTTAAAGCTATCCATAGGAAACTTGTTCCTGCCGATAACTTAAAGCAGTCAGTGGAAAATTCTTAGTTGCTGATGATTAAACCTATCAGCATCGAATAAAGTTGCTGCTGACTTATAACTATTATTTTCAACAAAGGAAAAACACATTTACAAAACAAAATTTTAGAAACAGATTTTAATCAAAGTTCATCATACCAATAGATTCAACTAAATATCTAAATCTAGCTTCATCAAAAGGTTTTGTAAACAAATCAGCATATTGCTCATTGGTATGAACTTTGGTTAAAATAATTCTCTTTTTCTCAGCTTGATCTCTTATGAAGTGATACCTAATGTCAATGTGCTTTGTCTTGGAGTGCTGCACCGGATTGTTTGTGATTGATATAGCACTTATGTTGACAATGTGAATGGGAGTTGCCATGAAATTCATCCCATAATCCAGCATTTGGTTTTGTATCCAGATGACTTGTGCACAGCAACTTGAAGCTGCAATGTATTCTGCTTCTGTTGTAGAAGTTGAGACACATGTTTCCTTCTTGCACTGCCATGAAATCAGTCTCCCTCCCAGAAACTGACATCCCCCTGATGTGGACTTTTTGTCCAAGTTGCATCCCCCATAATCACTGTCAGTGTATGCATACGGATTGAACTTATCATTTTTAGAGTACCATAGCCCAAGTCTTGGGGCTCCCTTTAGGTATCTAAAAATTCTCTTGACAGCTTGAAGATGTGAATTCTTTGGAGCTGCTTAGAATCTTGCACAGAGACATACTGCAAACATGATATATGGCCTTGAGGCAGTGAGATACATGAGAGACCCTATCATTACAAGATACTGATGTTGATCAGTTTCTTGACCATCTTTATGTGGAGTCAGTTGATGGTGCACTTGCATAGGGGTTCTTGCAGCAGAGCAGTCAGCCATCTTGAATCTTTCCAAAATGCTCTTGACATATTTGGATTGGCTGATGAAGATTCCATTTGGAACTTCTTTGACTTGAAGACCCAGAAAGAAATTTAGTTCACCCATTGAGCTCATTTCAAACTTTGAGTGCATCAGGATCTCAAAGTCTTTACACAACTTCTTCCTTGTGGATCCAAAGATAATATCATCAACGTAGATTTGTACCAGTAAGATTTCTCCCCCTTCATCTTTGATAAACAAGGTCTGGTCAATGGCACCTCTTCTGAAGTTGTTGCTTTGTAGATATCCAGACAAAGTTTCATACCAGGCTCTTGGGGCTTGATGTAAGCCATACAGAACTTTGTCTAGTTTGAACACTTGGTTAGGATGTGCGGGATCTACAAAGCCTGGAGGCTGTTTGACATATACTTCTTCACCAATCTTCCCATACAGAAAGGCACTCTTGACATCCATTTGATAGACCATGAAATTCTTTGATGCAACATATGCCAGGAGGATTCTGATGGCCTCCAGCCTGGCAACAAGAGCAAAGACTTCATCATAGTCAATTTCCTCTTCCTGAGTGTAGCCTTGAGCTATAAGTCTAGCTTTGTTCTTGACTACACTGCCTCTCTCGTCTTGCTTGTTCCTGAATACCCATATTGTGCCAATGGCAGATTGACCAAGTGGAAGATCAACAAGTTTCCAGACATCCTGTCTTTTGAAATGCAGCAACTCTTCCTGCATTGCCTCAATCCAATTGTTGTGTTTAAAAGCTTCATCTATCTTCTTAGGATCCACCTGAGATAGAAAACATGAAAACAAACATATATTGGCCTCATGAGATTTGCTTCTTGTTAGAACTCCTTGGTGAACTTGGCCAATAATATTTTCCAGAGGATGTTCCTTGTTGATCCACTGTGCTGGTACCACCTCCAGTTGTATCCCTTGCTTAAGATTGCTTTGATTTTGATCAGGGATTTCTTCATTCATGGTGGAAGAGTCTTCAATATCAACAGCTACATCAGTATTATCAGCAATAGTTTTTGCAGCATCTACAGCATTTACCGAAGAGTCTTCATTCAAATTTTCAATTTCAGACAGGCTGCTGCTGGCGACATAGGAGAGTCTGGTTCCGACTTCACTTGCTTCAATGGCTTCCATAACAGATGTTGGATCAATGGATGGTCTTTTCACACTGATGGAACATTTAGGAAAATCCAGTCTGTAGTCAGAGGAGAAAGAGGAAGCTGGTGCTTGTGAAGAGGTAGATTTCGTATTTGAAAAGATGAGAGGCTCAAATATTTGGGTGAAAGAGTCTATGTCAAAGAGCCAGTTTGGGCCTTTTCCCTGTTCACAGGCAATGTGTTCTCTACATTCCACATTGGCTGATTCTTCCACAATTCTTGTTCTTGAGTTGAATACTCTGTAGGCCTTGGATTGAAAGGAAAAGCCCACAAAATATCCTTCATCAGATTTGGCACCAAACTTAGGAAGAACCCCATGTGTGATCATAATTGTGCATGGACAACCAAAAGGTTTTAGAAATCCAATGTAGGGAACTCTTTGGAACTATAGTTCATAAGGTGTCTTGTTGAGAGGCTTGAATATGAGAACTCTATTTTACACATAGCAGGCTGTGCTTACTGCTTCTGCCCAGAATGTGAGAGGCAGTTTTAAGTCAGCCAACATAGATCTTGCTGTCTCAATTAGAGTTCTGTTTCTTCTTTCAGCAACTCCATTTTGTTGAGGAGTTCTTGGAGCACTGTATTGTCTTTCTATTCCCTTGCTTTTATAGAAACAGTTCAAGGTGTGGTTCTTGAACTCTGTGCCCTGATCACACCTTATGATCTTTACCTTCTGATTGCTTTGATTCTCGATCCGAAGAATGTTAGATTTGAGAATCTCAGCAGTTTCATCTTTAGTTCTCAAGAACTATACCCATGAGAATCTTGTGTAGTCATTAGTTATCCCCAGACAGTATGACTTCTTACCCATTAACATAATATTTGTTGGACCAAAGAGATCCATATGCAGCAGTTGTAGTGGAGTGTCATTTGTATCCAAAGTCTTGGGCTTGTGAGAACTCTTGTGTTGCTTCCCATTCAAACAAGCAATGCAATGATTTTCTAGCTGGAATTCTTTGTTAGGAAGCCCTCTGACAAGATTATCCTTCACCAATTTGTTGATGTTTTTTATGTTAACATGGCTTAATCTCCTATGCCAGAAAGTTGATTCATCAACTGAAGATTTTGACAGAAAACAAGATACACTGTCAGATGGAGTGACCTCATTCATGTCAAGCACATAAAGATTTTCTTTTCTCTGAGCAGTTAATAAAATCTTTTTCTGGAGGAGGTTTGGATAAGCCAGGAGATAGTACAAAGCATTCTTTATCTGTGAAGAGCATCCAATGCTTTTGATCACAGACCTGGGAAACACACATGAGATTGAAGTCCAATTCTTTGACATAGTTTACCTTTTCAATACTCATTCTTTGATTGGACACAGTTCCTTATCCAGTAATAGATCCTCCTTTTGAGTCACTTCCAAAGGCAACATATCCTCCATTGAAATGTTTGAAGTTGGAGAGGATGGATATGTTGCCTGTCAGGTGCCTGGAACAACCACTGTCTACCACCCAGGTGTTATTCTTGTGACCTGGCTATCCCTGCACATGAGAGAGATCTAGTTAGTGGGAGGAATCCAAGAGCTTGCATCCTCGTAAAAAAGGGTTCTCGGATTATCAGTATCAGCATGTGTGCATTCAACGGAACCAATGATGATTCTTGGAGGAATTTTGGCTTTCCAATGCTGAATTGGTGGTTTTCCAGCTCTTTTTGCTTTGTCAGCAGTAGATGTTGCAACTGTGGACTTTGTCTTATCAGCAGCAGATTTTGTGGATGCTGATGGTTTTACTTGAGCAACAACAATCTTGGTTGTTGCTGAAGACTTGTCTTTGGGTCGCTTGGTCATTAATTGAATAGCAACATTTTTGTTGCCTGCTGATGGTTTAACTTGGGCAGCAACAATCTTGGTTGTTGATGAAGGATTTTCCTTTGGTTGCTTGAGTCTTACATGATCAGCAGTAGTTTTGTTTGCTGCTGATGGTTTAATCTCCGAAGCATGCCTACCCTTCTTCATCTTACTGATAGGCTTTTGTTGAAGAGGAATTTGATGAAGAACCTCGTTGAGAGGATTAAACTTATAATTTGCAGCAAAGTGGTCTGATTCACCACAGATGATGCAAGATTGTTGAGGTTTTGGAAGATGCTTTCTTGGTGGGGATAGAGAGTTTCTGAACTGAGTTGCTTTGGCTTCAAAGCTTCTTATCTTTTTGTTCTTGTTTGTTTTCACAAAAGCGTGTTGCTTTATGTTTCTTTGTTGTTTAAGGTAATAGAAGCAGGTGCTGGTAGTATGATTGTATTTCCCATAAAGAAAGCATGATTTAGCCAGTTTATCCCTTTGAAAGTACACATAGTCCTTTCTTTTGAACAAGTCTTTGAAGTTCTAGGGGTGAGCTTTGTTGTGCTCAAAGGTGGCTTCTTCCAATGTCTTTTGAACATATGGAGCTCTCTCTCTCCAGGCGCATGACATATGTCAAACACCTTCCTTTGTTGGATTGATTTGGATTGAGGAAGACTGTCCCTTTTCAATAGTTAGCTTTCTTCCTTCTGGAGGATAGCTGATTCTGATTTGTTTGGTTGGTTGAGATACTGGTACTGTTTTTGAAGGGTTGAAAGGGCTTGGATTGTTGGCTTTAATAACTTCACAGGTAGGTGGTGATGAAACTTTATTCGTTTCACTGGAGTCTGAGCATGTTGACTCAGACTCGGATGAAGTAGTGCATTCTTGCACAGGGGTTTCTTGGACAATAGGGTAAAGATTTCGGTTGGCCATGTCAAGGTTTGAAAGATTGAAACTTGGTTCATGAATGGCTACATAGTCTGCGGGTGGCGGAACATCATTGTAGGGTTGTTCAGCTTGGAATCCAAGACTAGCAGTTACCTTTTCATGAATTTGATCCTCCAAAAGTCTTTGCAGCTTTTTGGATGCAAACTCATATTTTTCCACATGGACCTTTTGGTCTGCTAATACAGCCCTTGTAGCTTCTAACTTAACCAGAAGATCATCAATTTGAGTTTCAAGGTTTGTTTGTTCATGTTTTAATGATGAAATTTCTTTCTTTAAACAATCAATCTTTTCCTTGTAACTATTTTCAACCTTTTTAAATTCAGATTTCATTTTGTTAAATTCTTCATTTTGATCTATGAGATTCTAGTTATGTTTCCTGTATCCAAGGACCTTATCAATACAAGCTTGAGCACAAAGATTTTCATATACCTGAGGTGGTACCTCTGATGTGTTTGCCATGAGAGATTGATTATTGGCAGGAATATCCTCATACTGGAAGCTCCAGTCAAAGTCAGCAGTTCCAACAGCTGCACAAGCTGCAGTTTGTGCAGGAGGAGTGGACTGTTGCTGTTATTGCTGTCTTGGCTGAGCTTGTCTGGTATGAGCAACAGCTAGGTTTGCCTTTGGTGCCATGCATTCTCTAGCAAAATGACCAAGTTGGTTACAGTTGTAAGACCTCAATTTGCTTTTGTCCAACCCAACCCTGGTGTTAGAGTTCTTGCTTGGAATGGGTCTTCCTGTTCTTGAGTAGAACCTTTTTGCTCTCGGATAGAGCATGGCATAGGAGTGTTGTATATCTATTTCTTCTAGATCATCTGGATGAAAACATTCCAGATCTTCCTTGATAAAGGACATATTTCTTGAATTTTCAGAGACAAAAGCAGCAGAGGTTGATGTTTGAGGTGGGGCTTCAAGAAGAAATGGTGAGTTGTTTGATTGAGAGGTTGGAGTTTGGGGATGAATGACGATGGGAGGATAATAGTTGCTTGAACTAGGACCTGAGTTGTCAGAGTGGAGGGCAGAAGAGGTGGTGGTGGATGTTGAGCCTGTTTGGTAGCTTGAGCTTCTTTCCTTGGCCTGAATCATATCTAATTCATAGGTCTTTAGCATACCGAAAAGCTCAGTCATCTGTAGAGTCTTCAGATTCTCATTTCTTCTGATGGACACTTTGTAGAGTGTCCATCAACTTCGTAGAGACCTGATGAACTTCTTGAGAATATCTTCATTCTCCAGCTTCACTTTTCAGCACTGTAGCTCACCTACAAGATAAGTATATCTGTTAAATAAAACAGTTAGAGACTCACCTTCCTTCCAGATGAAGTTTTCATATTGCTGCTTCAGGATGTGTCTTCTGTTTTCTTTTACTTCCTCTGAACCAGCAAACATCTTCTCAAGAGCCTCCCATAGCTCCTTTGCAGTTTTGTATCCTCTAAAGGTGTGAAAAACTTCATTTGGTAAGCACATCTAGATGGCTCCCAAGGCCTTGAAATCTACCTCCATTTTCTTGATGTCTTCATTAGAGTATTTGGAGGATTCTTTGGGAACCAGTGTACCTCCGGAATCAGCGAAGGCCACCATGGGTATTTATGGTCCATCTTTAATGGATTTCCACATCTCATATTCTTGATAGCAGAAGAAGCTTTCCATTATGTTCTTCCACATATCATAGTCTTCTCCAGACACCAGTCTTGGTGGTCTGCTGATTCTTCCAATGTCTTCAACTCCATTGTTTTGTGCCAATTTTGATTTGTGATAATGGGTGACTTTAGCAAAGGGATAGTTTTGAATAGAACCAGAGAATGATTAAACAAGTGTGAGTTTGTTTAATCTATGAGCCAAAGCTCTGATACCACTTGTAGGATCGGTGAATACAAGATGGTTCTATTCTAGTTGAGATTGGCGGAAACAATCACAACTAAGCAATGTAAACAAGTAAACAAGAAGAATAATGATAAACGCAATTTGTATTAAGCTTCAAAGATTACAAGATTACAGAGAAAACTCTTAAGAAAAATCACGCTTATACAATGACTCTAAGTACTACTTATATAGTAACTTAGAATCAAGACAGACCCTTGATTCTAAGGATCAGATCTAACACAAGTCGTTGATCTTGTATTGTAGCTATTCTCCATGTAACGACAATAAATACTACAAAAGTTATCTTTACTCAAACGTCTTCTTAGGCTTCATTTCTTGAGTCCTTGGAAGAAGAGCTTCGTTGTCTTTTATTTTCTTACACCAATAACATTCTTTCTGCGTAGAGTGTGTCAGTGTTGCAGCAGAAAGTTGTCAATAGTAATGGTTTCTTTATCGAAGCCAGTCAGCAGCACCGTTTGATCTTCAGAGGGAATGGCTATCAGCAGCAATGTTGTTGATCATCAGCAAGACACAACTGTCCACAGCTGCTGATGATTTGCCTATCAGCAGCAACTTTGGTCTTCAGCAGATAAGGCTATCCATAGCAGATTTGTTCTTCAGTTGAAGAACAAGTATCCGCAGCAGTTTGTCGATCTGCAGCAAACTCTGAGGTCCACAGCAGTTGTACCTAGACAATTTTGTAGCCATCAGTCTTTATTTCTACAATTCTTACTATTCTTCGAACATCTAGAATTGGAATCAACAAAGCATGCACCATCATTGCAAGAACTTTCCTTAGAACTTTCAGATGATTCTCCAGAAAATAACACAACACCACCAGATTTCTGCACAGATGTACCTTTTTTCAAAATAAATGGTTGGATCTTGATAGACTGTTTCTTTCTTCTGCTTGTTCAAATCATAAGATTGAAACCTACCCATTAAGTGTTCAAGACTCTAATAATCAAATCCATTTTGTTCCTTGATAACAATAATATACATCTCAAAATGTGTAGGTAGTGCATCTAGAAACTTCTCAAGAATCTTCTTGTTTTTGTATGTGATGTCATTGTTGACCATTTCACTTAAAAGATGATAATATCTTGACATGAGTTCATCCACATATTCACCATCGAAGTGTTTAAAGACACTAAATTGTTTCTTTAGCAGCTCTCTTCTGCTCCTCTTAAACTTCTGGAAAGTATGGTAGATGTCAAGTGGTAAACACATGGATAATGCTGCAAGAGCTTTCTTTTTGTAGAACCAAAGACTGATTGCTACAAAATTGTTCTAAGTACAACTGCTGCAGACAACACAAGATTGCTGCTGACCAAAACAGCTGCTGATACTTTGTCTGCTGCTGAAGACCAAAGTAGCTGCGGATAGGCGTATCAGCAGCAATTCAACACATGTTGCTGCTGATAGGCATATCCTCAGCAGCTGCGGATAGATCAATCTTGTTGCTGGTCCTCATCTCTGCTGCTGATAGCTTTATTCTCTGAAGACCAAACGTTGTAGCTGACTATCCATGCGAAGCGCCTCTGACACCTTTCTGCAAAAGCAACTGCCACACTCCAAGCAGAAGGAACCTCACTGGTGCAACCAATAAAGGACAATGACGCTCTTCTCCAAGCATGCAAACAATGATGCCTAAGAAGACGTTTCAGTAAAGTTAACTAGATTAGCCTTTACGTGTAATTTGGATTAATAAACAAGATCAACGGCTTGTGTTAGATCTAATCCTTAGAATCAATGGTCTGTCTTGATTCTAAGTTACTATATATATCTTGTAAACACTTCAAACAAAGTGTGCCTTCATAGTGCTCTTTGATAGTGTCTTGATAGAGTTTTACTGGTAATCTTGTAATCTCAGAAGTCTAATACAACAGTGCATTTATCAGTATTCTTGCTGTTTACTTGTTTACTTTATTGGTTGCTATTGTTTCCGCCAATATCAACTAGAATAGAATCACCTTGTAATCTTACGATCCTACAAGTGGTATCAGAGCTTTGGCTCAAGATTAAACAAACTAACATTTGTTTAATCACTTTCTGATTCTATTCAAAACTCTTTTCTTGATCAAGTCACACAAAACAAAATGGCACAAAGTCATGGATCTGAAGACATCGGCAGTATCAACCGACCACCGAGGTTGGTGTCTGGGGAGGACTATGATATGTGGAAGAACCGTATGGAAAGCTTCTTCTGCTACCATGAATACGAAATGTGGAAATCCATAAGGGATGGACCTTATGTTCCCATGGTGGCCTCTGCTGACTCCGGAGGACCACTAGTTCCGAAGGAACCCTCCAAGTATTCTGAAGAAGACATCAAGAAAATGGAGGTGGACTTTAAGGCATTAGGAGCTATCCAAATGTGCCTTCCAAATGAAGTTTTTCACAACTTCAGGGTTTACAAAACTGCAAAGGAGTTATGGGAAGCCTTGGAAAAGATGTTTGCTGGATCTGAGGAGGTCAAGGAGAACAGACGTGACATTCTCAAGCAACAGTATGAAAACTTCGTCTGGAAGGAAGGTGAGTCACTAACAGTTTTATATAACAGGTACACGTACCTGGTTGGAGAACTGCAGTGCTCCAAGGTAAAGCTGGAGAATGAAGACATTCTCAAGAAGTTCATAAGATCTCTTCCTAGTTGTTGGATATTATATACAGTGTCCATCAGAAGAACAGAGAATCTGAAGACTCTTCAGATGACTGAGCTCTTTGGCATGCTCAAAACCTATGAATTAGAAATGATTCAAGCTAAAGAAAGGAGCTCCATTTATCAATCAGCTACCACTTCCTCCACCACCACCTCAGCGCTTCACTCTGATCATTCCGGTCCTACTGCAAGCAACTACTATCCTCCCATTGTTACTTATCCTCAAACACCAACAGCTTCACAATCCAACTTATCACCATTTCATCTTGAGGCACCTCCTCAACAGCCAACCTCTACTGCTTTTGTCTCTGACAACTCAAGCAGCATGCACTTCATAAAGGAGGATCCGGAATGCTTTCATCCAGATGATCTTGAAGAAATGGATATTCAGCACTCATATGCCATGCTCTCCCTCAGAGCAAAAAGGTTTTATTCTAGAACCGGGAGATCAGTTCCAAGCAACAACTCAAACACCAGAGTTGGGCTTGATAAAAGCAAGATCCGATGTTACAACTGTAACCAAAATGGTCACTTTGCTAGGGAGTGCAAGGCACCTAAAGCCAATCAGGGTGCCAGCCATCAAAGACAAGCTTACCAAGGTCAGCCCAGGCAGCAGCAGCAGCAGCAAGGAACTCCTCCAGCACAAACTGCAGCCTGTGCAAATGTTGGAACTACAGAATTTGACTGGAGTTTTCAATATGAAGATGTTCCTGCCTCCAACCAAGCACTTATGGCAGACAATGCAGAGATACCACCTCCGGTATTTGAACATCTTTGCTCTCAAGCTTGCATTGACAAAGTTTTAGGTTATAGAAAGCATAACCAAAATCTAATAGATCAAAATGAAGAGTTTCACCAAATGAAATCTGAATTCAAAAAGGTCGAAGACAGTTACAAAGAAAAGATTAACTGCCTTAAGAAAGAGATTTCTTCATTAAAACATGAACAAACCAATCCTGAAACTCAAATTGATGATCTATTAGTAAAACTTAAAGCTACCAGAGCTGAACTAGCTGAACAGAAAGTTCATGTTGAAAAATATGAATTTTCATCTAAAAAGTTACAAAGATTGTTAGATATTCAAGTCCATGAAAAGGTAAAAACTGGACTTGGATATCATAATGACCAGTACAAGACAGTTCCTCCTCCTGCTGACTATGTTGTCATTCACGAACCAAGCTTCAATACTGCAAATCTTGACACGGCAAACCGAAACCTTGATCCTTCAATGGATGCATGTTTTGTGGAAGACTGCTCCACCTCTTCAGAACCTGAGTCAACCTGCTCAGACCACTGTGAAACTAGTGCAGTCCCATCTGCTCCTATCTCTGAAGCTGTTCTGAACAAAACTGAATGTCCTGTTGTTACTCCAACTATTCCAGCTCCCATCCCATTCAAACAAATCAAGATTAGCTATCCTCAAAATGGAAGAAAGCTAAACATTGAAAAGGGAGAGACATCAGGTTTCACCAACCCCAAGTCTCTGTCAAAGCCAAAGGTGTTTGATATTTTTCATGCACCTGGAGAAAAAGGTCCATATGTTCAAAAGACACTAGAAGAAGCCACTTTTGAACATAACAAAGCTCATCCCTGGAACTTCAAAGATTTGTTTCAAAGAAAGAACTATGTGCACTTTCACAGGGACAAGATAGCACTATCCTGCTTTGTGTGTGGTAAATACAATCACACTGCCAGCACCTGCTTTCACTACCGTGAACACCAAAGAAACTCAAAGCAGCATGCCTTTCAGAAAACAAACAGGTGAGAAGCTATGATGCAAAGGCAACAAAGTTCAGAGAATCTCTATCCCCTCAAAGAGTGAAGATGCAGAAACCTCAACAAACTTGCATCATATGTGGGGAATCAAACCACTTTGCTGCAACATGCAAGTTCAACCCTTTTAACCAGATTGCAAATCGTTCATCTGTGTTCAACCCATCAGCACCAAACAAAATCGCTGCTGATAGAGTAAAGTCCAGGAAACCAAAGGCAAAGCCTTCAGCAACAAAAGTCTCTACTGCTGACAAAGCAAAATAAAAAAAAACGGCATCAACAGCAAAAGTATCTGCTGCTGACAAAGCAAAATCCAAAATAAAGCTTCCAGCAGCAAAAACTGCTACTGCTCCAGCAAAGCCTTCAGCAGCAAAATCGGCTACGGATAAGCCAGAACTGTCAGCAACAACATCTTCTGCCGACAATGTAAAGAAAGCTAGAAAACCACCAACACAGCAATGGAAGGCCAAACAATCTCCAAGCAAAACTATTGGTTCCATTGACTGCAAGCATGCTGACAATGGCAAATTAGCAACAATTTTCTACAATGCTGCATGCTACAATGTTCCTCCCACTAATTAGATATCTTCCATGTGCAGGGACAGCCAGGTAATAAACACAATACTTGGGTGGTAGATAGCGGCTGTTCCAGGCACATGACAGGCAACAGATCCATCCTCTCTAACTTCAGACATTTCAATGGAGGATATGTTGCCTTTGGGAGTGACTCAAAGGGTGGATCTATCACTGGACAAGGAACTGTGTCCAATGAAAGGATGAGTATTGAAAGAGTCAACTATGTTAAAGAACTTGACTTCAATCTCATGAGTGTTTCCCAAGTATGTAATCAAAAGCATTGGATGCTCTTCACTGACAAAGAATGTTTCGTGTTAGCTCCTGGCCTATCTAAACCCCCTCCAGAGAAGATTCTCCTAACTGCTCATAGAAAGGACAATTTATATGTGCTTGACATGAATGAAGTCACTCCATCTGGTAGTGTTTCATGTTTTCTGTCAAAGGCATCAGTTGATGAATCCGCTCTCTAATACAGGAGGTTAAGCCATGTTAACATCAAAACAATCAATAAATTAGTGAAGGACAATCTTGTCAGAGGGCTTCCTGACAAAGAATTCCAGCTAGACGATCACTGCATTGCCTGTTTGAAGGGAAAACAACACAAGAGTTCCCACAAGCCCAAGACATTGAACACAAATGACACCCCTCTCCAGCTACTGCATATGGATCTCTTTGGTCCTACGAATGTCATGTTAATGGGCAAAAAGTCCTACTGTCTGGTGATAACTGATGACTTCTCCAGATTCTTATGGGTATTCTTCCTAAGAACAAAAGATGAAACTGCTGAGATTCTCAAATCCTATATTCTTAGGGTAGAGAATCAAAGCAATCTGAAGGTAAAGATCATAAGGTGTGATCAGGGAACAGAGTTCAAAAATCACACTTTGAACAGTTTCTGTGAAAGCAAGGGCATTGAAAGGAAATACAATGCTCCAAGAACCCCTCAACAAAATGGGGTTGCTGAAAGAAGAAATAGGACTCTGATTGAATCAGCAAGATCTATGCTGGCTGACTCAAAGCTGCCCCTTACTTTCTGGGCGGAAGCAGTAATCACAGCTTGTTATGTGCGGAATAGAGTCCTTATTGTTAAGCCTCTCCAGAAAACACCCTATGAACTATGGCTCAAAAGAGTTCCCTACATTGGCTTCCTGAAGCCCTTTGGATGTCCATGTACCATCCTCATCACACATGGAGTTCTTCCTAAATTCGGTGCAAATTCTGATGAAGGTTACTTTGTGGGTTACTCCTCTCAATCAAAGGCCTACCGAGTGTTCAATTCTAGGACTCGGATTATGGAAGAATCTGCTAATGTGGAATGCAGGGAACACGTTGTCTGTGAACAAGGCAAAGGTACTAACTGGCTCTTTGATATAGACTCCTTCACCCAGATATTTGAACCTCTCATATTCTCAAATATGGAGTTTTCTTCTTCAAAATCAACATCTTCTGCCTCAACCTCCTCTTCTGACTACATACTGGATTTTCCCAGTCCCTACATCAGGATGAACAGGCCATCCATTGATCCTCCATCAGTGGCAGAAGCTATTGAAGCCAGTACAGGTGAAGCCGGTACTTCCAACACCACAAGCAGCAATCTCTCTGACCAAGAAATCTTTAATGAAGCCTCCTCAATCCATGCTGAAGAGGCCTCTGATGCTAATACTGCTGACAATGTGGAGCACAATGATCAGAACCTCCAAGCTCCTCTCCTCACAACTGAAGACAATCCTGATCTAAACCAAAGTAATCTTGAAGAGGGAATACAGCTGGATGTGATACCAGCACAGAGAATAAACAAAGAGCATCCTCTGGAAAACATCATTGGCCAAATCCACACAGGTATCCAGACAAGAAGTAAGTCTCATGAAGCCAACATTTGTTTATTCTCTTGCTTTCTATCTCAGGTGGAACCCAAGAAGATTGATGAAGCTCTTAAGCACAACAACTGGATTGAAGCAATGCAGGAAGAATTGCTGCAATTCAAAAGACAAGATGTTTGGAAGCTTGTTGATCTTCCACCTGGTCAAACAGCCATTGGAACAAGATGGGTCTTCAGAAACAAGCAAGATGAAAGGGGCATCGTGGTCAAGAACAAAGCCAGACTGGTAGCTCAAGGTTACACTCAAGAAGAAGGCATTGACTATGATGAAGTCTTTGCTCCTGTTGCCCGTCTGGAAGCCATCAGAATCTTTCTGGCATATGCAGCATCCAAAAACTTTATGGTCTATCAAATGGATGTGAAGAGTGCCTTTTTGTATGGCAAGATTGGTGAAGAGGTCTATGTCAAACAGCCTCCAGGCTTTGTGGATCCTGCACATCCAAATAAGGTCTTAAAACTGGACAAAGCTCTCTATGGCTTACACCAAGCCCCAAGAGCCTGGTATGAAACTTTATCTGGATATCTACTTAGCAACAACTTCAGGAGGGGGGCCATTGATCAGACACTTTTCATCAAAGATGAAGGGGGAGAAATTTTGTTAGTCCAGATTTATGTTGATGACATTATCTTTGGATCTACAAGAAAGAAGCTCTGCAAAGACTTTGAAGTTCTGATGCATTCCAAATTTCAAGTCAAAATGGCTGACTGCTCTGCTGCAAGAACTCCTATGCAAGTGCACCATCAATTATCTCCGGATAAAGAAGGACAAGACACTGATCAACATCAGTACCGAGCAATGATAGGGTCTCTCATGTATCTCACTGCCTCAAGACCAGATATCATGTTTGCAGTTTGTCTCTGCGCAAGATTTCAAGCAGCTCCAAAAGTGTCTCATCTTCAAGCTGTCAAAAGGATCCTTAGATACCTAAAGGGAGCTCCAAAACTTGGGCTATGGTATCCAAAGAATGGAAATGTCAATCTCTATGCCTACACTGACAGTGACTATGGGGGTTGTAACTTGGACAAAAAGTCCACATCTGGGGGATGTCAATTTCTTGGAGGAAGGCTCATCTCATGGCAATGCAAAAAGCAAACATGTGTCTCTACTTCAACAGCTGAAGCAGAATACATTGCAGCTTTAAGCTGCTGTGCACAGGTCATCTGGATCCAAAATCAAATGCTTGACTATGGAATGACCTTCATGCAGACTCCAATTCACATTTACAACATGAGTGCTATCTCTATCACGAATAATCCAGTGCAGCATTCCAAGACTAAGCACATCGACATCAGGTATCACTTTATCAGGGATCAAGCTGAGAAAAAGAGAATTGTCCTATCCAAGGTTCACACAAATGAGCAATATGCTGATTTGTTCACTAAACCTTTTGATGAAGCAAGATTTCGATATCTAGTTGAATCAATTGGCATGATGAACTTTGAATAAGACATGTCTCTAATTTTTTATCTTTCCTTGTAAATATGTCTATGTTTTTTTTCTTAATAAAAAGTTATAAGTCAGTAGCATTTTTGCCTCTCAGCTGCTGACAGGTTTAAAGCTTCAGCGGCAAAGCCTTTGCCACTGATCGCTTTAAGTTATCAGCAGGAACAAGTTTCCTACGGACAACTTTAAGGTGGTCAGCAGCAACCTTTTTGCTGCGAAATGAATACAACAGTCAGCAGCACCCAAATCTGCTGCTGAAAGACTTCACTATCCACAGCAACCAAGTTTGCAGCGGATAGCTCACCATCGGCAGCAACCAAGTTTGCTGTTGATGGATAAAACAAGTCTACATTAACTTTTACCCGAGGTAAAAACTACTCTCAGTCTTTACCATGACTGCTCGAGTGTTTTACAGCTGTAACAATGAAAAGTGAATCAGGTTGTACTGTACAAGTAAAGTTGCTTTTTCTTCGTCTGCGGTTATATCACAATCTCAAACGTTCCCACAACCTCTTCATATTCAATTTCAAACCCTAATCTCCCATCACTTTCTCTCTCGTCCCCACAGCATTCAAAGCCCTCCATAATTAACCACCATTCAAACACCCTTCTCTCTTCCCTCCATATCCATAACAATGGCAGGCGCAGACATAAACAACCCCAACGACAAGTTTTCCCCATATCACAATCTCACTGCATACCTAATAAAGGGCAAGAAATCCGAAGGTTTAGATGATATGATCGACTTCCTTTGTCGGTCCAAAACCACCATGCCTTAACAGTCAACCTAACCATCTATACTTCCCACATGGAAGAGTTTTGGAGTTCAGCCGTGTATTCTACAGACCAGGGCACTCCCCAAATCAGAGGCACAGTAGACGGCAAGGAGATGATTATCACTGAAGCAAAGCTCCGCCAACACCTCAAGCTTCAGGATGAAGGGGACGCCATCTCTTACCCAATGGACGTATACATGAGGACCTTTGTATCCATAGGGTACACTGGGAATCAAACAGAGTATACGATAGAGAAGGCACTCATGGGTCCCAAATGGAAGTATCTCTGCCACACTCTTCTCCAATGCATATCCCAGAAGAGGAGTGGCTGGAACCAACTTAGCTCCGGACTTGCGTCGGCAATTCACGGTATGATAACTGGGGCGGGTTTCAATTTTTCCCACCTCATTCTTGAAGGTTTGAGATACAACCTTCAAGAAGGGGTGAAATCAAAGTTCTTCATGTACCCAAGATTCTTGCAGGAAGTGTTCAACATTGAGCACCAAGATCTTTCAAAAACTGCAAGAATCTACATAATGCTGGGACATAAAAACAAAATTTTTCAAAGCATGAGAACAGTTTCATCAAAGTTCTCAGGGGCCGATGTTCCATTGTTGTCTACAATGTTGAACACGCAAAGTGCCCAGGGTGACAGTTCAGCAAACCCAGCTGATATTGATCCCACACCCTCCACCTCACTGCCACAAACTCAAACTGCTGCTTCCCTTGATCGAACCCCTGTGCATTCTACTGAGGATGTACAGGCACATACTTTACTCACACACAGTTTGATTGCTCAACCGGAACACAGGGCCCCGGTTGCAGCCAAATATACAAGGAAGAGGGGCAAGAGAACTCCTTCTTCTCTTGCCTCCAAGGCCCAAACCCAAGCCAACATCCCTCACTCAGAATCACAACAATCTAGTGAGAATATCATAAGGGAAAGCCACACTGTTAGGGAGACTCCTTCGGAAGTCTCTCTATTAGGATTAGGATCACTTCCCGGATCCATAGAACAGCCCTTTGAGCCATTCCTATCTTCTTTGGACTTAAGTGTTGAGGAACCTAACCAAAGTGATGTACCTTCTCCAACTACCACTATCAAGGAGGTACTGATTGGTCTTGCTTCTGAAAGACCCAACCCAAGTTCTTCACCCTTGAAGGTCCACTCTAGGAGTAATGAAAGAATGGATGTGGAAGAGGCTGTCACTACTGCTGGTCCATCAAATGACCAGGAGGACAGTGACAACATCTTTAAGACCTCAACCATGGCAACTCATGGTGAGGGTGTTTCCTTGGAAACTCCCCTCACTGAGAGGAATCCCAGGCGCCAAGAAACCACGGGTGATGGGGTTGCTGAGGCTCGGCCTACTGCCCCATCTGGGTCCAAGGATTCCACAACTGTGGATGAGGACAGCCTGAAACTAAACAATTTGGAATTGACGGCCAGGGTGGCTATGCTTGAGGCTGAAGTGTCCAAACTACGACACCAAGCCTTGATGCATGAAGCCCATCAATGCCCCTCCACGGCTTCTCCCTCTCTTGTCTCAGTGGGCACTCAAACAGATGCCTATTTGTTCACTGATGCAACAAAAATGGGGGAGAAAGTCCCTATGGAAGAAGACACTTAAAGTCTCGACAACTGGATTCAAGAGCAGGCTGCCTTCCAAAGTACTCTATTCAGACCAGCTTTTGTCCAAGTTCATGACTTGCCAGTCTCAGATGACAATGAAGAAGAATATACTGAAGACTGGAAGCTAGTTGTCAGAGCTATAGATGAGGTGCTGATGGATGAAAACAACCAAGACGAAACATCTACATCCTTCAGCATCATCCCAGAAGTTGCAGCCATCATAAGTCATGCAGCTGCCCCCCACTTCCCACTGACATCAACACAACTAGAGTTTGACATTATACTAGCTTGGGGGTACGATGGGAAAACTGAGAGGTTTTGGATAGGTCGGGAGTTTAGCGGAGTAGAAGAGCTAGACTGGGATTTAATTCATCCATTTGAAATCCTTGACCTATATGATCTTATCTGCATCAACAACTCATCAGACCTCTCAGCAGACCTTTTCATTGACATGTTCTATGCTTTGATGGAGGACAACCTACCCAACTTCATAATACTAATCAAAGAACTAAAACGGGTAGAGTCTCCTGAGTCATCTCAGGCTGCAGAAAGAAGACTATCTCCCAACAATCTCCAAATCACAAGGAGCAGTCTTCTCAATGAAGAAGAAGGTCTGAGCCTGAAAAGACTCCTGTACAAACTAATGGTCAAGGACTTAGATGTGCTAGGATGGATAAGCGCTAAGTGCCTTGACCATACCTTCCTTCTAAGCAACGGCACCTCTCTCACCATCAACACCAGGAACGTCCTCCTGCTGCCCTTAGACTTCCTATTCAAGATCTTTCAGCTCAGAGCCAACATCTGCAATATTAACTCATTAGAGAGCCAGGCAATGATGGTCACCATCAAAGCCCATCTTGAAGAAGAATGACTGATTCCTAAGGAAGAGTCTGTGTCAACTTCTGATACTGACTCCAACTCAGATACTCCACAAGTTGAAGCCACATATGTAGCATTTAGCACAAGGTCTTCACTTAGGGATCAACTGAGAGAAATAGAAGGTCCTAAGTACCAACTTGATGAAAACAGTGACCGTCCCTTGTCAATTTCTCAACTTGCCAATGAAGTCAAGGCAGAGATCCCAACAGCACAACAATCAGCTGTTTCTGTGATCAGTGAAGCCAGAGCAGAGGCATCCAATGTTAATAAAGGGAAGGGCATTATGACAGAAGAGGATGAAGAAAGGTTGCGAAAAGAAAAGAAGGAGAAAGTAGAAAGAAGAAGGAAAAGTGAAGAAGAAGAGATGGCTGAAGAAATGGCTCATAAACAAAGGCATCAAGAAAGAAAGGCAGCCATACTCCTAAGACAACAGACAATCCAGCTGTATGCCAAACAGCTGGATGAGATGAAAGTTAAAATCCATGCAGGGTCTCAAGTTGAGGAAGATGAACAACTTGCCAGACAGCTGCATGAACAGTTTGCAAAGGAAGTAGAAGAGGAGAATGAAAAGAAGAGGAAGGAAGATGCTAAGTTTAGAATCACTGATTCTAAATAAGCAAAAGAATTAAGGGAGGAGTGGACTGAAGCTCTGATCTCTCTAGGTGAGGATGCAGACTACCTTGAAAAACTTTCAAACAAAGAGATCTACAGAGCCTTCATGGGTCAGCAGGGGGAATTGGCAAAGAAGAAGAAAGATGAAGAGAAAGAGAAAGCTCGACAAAAGTCAAAGAAAGCCATTGCCCTTAACCAAAGGACCCATGAAGAAAGGAAGGTGATGATTGACTTCATTAAGGTAAGGGGAGAAAGTGGAAAAAGGTTAGGTCCCATGTCCTTCATGAACCTACAAGCCCTGTATAAAAAAGTGAAAAAGGAAGAGGAAGAAAGACTGGGAAAGAGACCAGTTAAGAAACAAAGAACCTCTGCACCAGAAACTACTTCCACTTTCTAAACACCATCCACAAACATCCCCAAGCCTTCCTCTCCTTAACCCAAAAAGTTCAAAACATCCCACCCAGATCCTTCTCATCAACAGCCACTCCTGAAGAAATCCAAACCCATATACAAACCTGAAGACTCTAGAGAAATAGTCCAATGGTTTTACAGTACCCAAGATCAGTGGTTTGAAGTATTCAGGGAGAGAACTGAACGAAGAAGGTCGATTTACAAGTCTGTTGATGAGGTTCTACAACTTCCAGATTCAGATCTCAAGAGAATCATGGAGCTGGGTGAAGAAATCATACCTGAAAATGATGGCGGGAAACATCTTGTGCTGGTGATCAAACATCACTTCAACCCCAGCAAAGATGAAGTCTTAGATGTTAGACCTCTACAATCCCACTGTCCATTTGCACGATGGTCCTACAATGCTGAGAAGAATGAGTTCACCATCACAAATGTCAAGGGTCACCAGATGAGATGTTCAAGCAAGGCAATCTTCAAAATGGCAAGTAAGGACATCAAGACTCTGTCTGAACTTCCTCTTGACAACCCCAGCAAGGATCCTCGAGGGTATGAAGTAGCAAGGATAGTCGACCACATTAAAAAGCTTCAGCAACAGAGGGACTAGAAGAATTTTGGTAGCATCAGTCTAGGGGGAGTTTGTAGAACCAAAGACTGATTGCTACAAAATTGTTCTAAGTACAACTGCTGCGGACAACACAAGATTGCTGCTGACCAAAACAGCTGCTAATACTTTGTTTGACAAAAATAATTTGTAGAACCAAAGACCGCGCTACATGAGGCACGGCCGCGCTAGATGATTAGGGCGACCGTGTCTCTTCAAAGTCAGACACGAATTGAACAATCTTTGTATTTATAGCGCTGGATTTGATAGGGCTTTTGGTTACAGAGTTGTTACGAGTCAATTCATCTAATTTAATTGTATGGAAATCGTGTTTAAGAGTGGAATCGATTAAATCTTTTCTTATTAAAATAATAATTCTGATTCGGACGATTTCTATAATGAAAGCCCAGATTAATAGGGGGCTTTTGATATTGATACTGAAACGAATGAGATGGAGAGTATACTTACCCTGAAGCGTATCGAATCGATGAAGAACGGTAGAACGGAATTCCGATGACGGCAAGATTAACCTCCGGTGACTCCTGCTGCGATTCCGACTGCTTCAACGGCTTCGGTCGTTCCAGAGAGGGTTGAATATCGTATGGTGATGGATTGCTCGAGAGTATTCGGATCGATTTTGAGGATTCGAGGCTTGGGAGGAACTTGACGGTTTCTTAAGAGGAAAATGTAATTGGATTGATAAAACTCGTAATGGACTGAGATATTTTTCTTTGTCAAAGAAAATAAAACGTAATCGGTTTCGAATTTCAAATGATCGGGTGTTTTGAAACTGCATTTACGTTTCGACTGTTAGGCAGGCGCGACCGTGCCAAGTTAGGCGCGACCGTGCTTAGGCACCGGGCGCGATCATTCCAGGACCAGTCGCGCGATCGTGCCGAGGCACTTGGCGGGACCGTGCCAGGACGAAGCACGACCGTGCTAATTAGGGTTTCTTGATAATTTTTCAACTTTAGTCCTTGACTTTTCAGATTTGATAAGTTTGAATTAAATAGTTTCTTGCATAGTGTTTAAATGTATATAATTGCGTAAAACTTGCGAATTTGTATCGAATCATTGCATTTAGTTAATGGCGGGAAATAGAACAAGACAGTGCACAAGTATTGAGTTCGAAATGCATTACATTGAATTGAAAATATGAATACTAAAATCAAAAATGTTACATTTAGGCAGGTCCAATTCCTAGGTCACGTCATTAACCCGAACGGCATTATGGTTGACCCAACAAAGATAACGACGGTAAGAGATTGGAATATTCCTAAGACGCCAACTGAAGTCCGCAGTTCTTAGGATTGGCAGGCTACTATCGGAGATTCATTTAAGATTTCTCAAAAATAGCTTCGATGTTCACCAAGTTGACAAAAAAGGAGGTAAAGTATGAATGGGGTTCGACTCAGGAAGAAGCATTTAAGAAACTGATGGAGAAGTTGACCCAAGCTCCAGTCTTGGCCCTTCCCGGGACAATGAAGACTTGGTTATATACTCTGACACTTCGGGTCAGGGATTGGGGTGTGTGCTTATGCAACGCGGGAGAGTGATCGCCTATGCATCATGGCAGTTGAAAGTTCATAAAGTCAATTATCCGACTCATGACTTGGAACTTGCTGTCGTTGTGTTTGCATTAAAGATCTGGAGGCACTATCTTTACGGAGTGAAGTTTACCATTTACTCTGACCACAAAAGTTTGAAGTACTTCTTTGAACAAAAGGAATTAAACATGAGGCAGAGGTGATGGTTAGAACTTTTGAAAGACTACGATTGTGAAATCGTATACCATCCTGGAAAGGCGAATGCGGTGGCTAACGCTCTAAGCCGAAAGGATGTGCCTACTCCTATTAGAGTAAAAGCTTGCCAATTGGTGGTGACACCGGAAGTGATGAGGGAAATCGAGAAGGCTCAGGATGAGGTACTTAAGGAAGAAAATATAAAAAAGAGAGGATGGTGGGACAACTGGACAAGTTGGAATATAACACCCTTGGTGTGAGGACACTTTTTGGTCGGGTGTGGATACCTATGGGCGGCGAGCTTAGAACCAAAATCCTGGATGAGGCTCATAAGTCTCGTTACTCTGTCCATCCCGGTACCAACAAAATGTACGGGTGGCCTGGAAGGAAATATGATGTGACAAAGAATGTAAGCAAGAGCTTGACTTGCTCACAAGTAAAGGCCGAACACCAGAAACCGTATGGAAAGATTCAACCACTAGAGATACCGGAATGGAAGTGGGAACACATTACCATGGACTTCATAACCAAGCTACCTCGCACAGCTAAAGGACATGATACCATTTGGGTGATTGTGGACCGGTTGACGAATAGTGCTCCTTTCCTACCTATCCGCGACACGTTATCGTCGGAAAGGTTAGCGGAGGTATATATTAATGAAGTAGTAGCACGGCATGGGTTGCCTTTAATGATTGTATCTGACCGGGACACACGATTCACATCGAGGTTCTGGAAAAGATTTCACGAGGCGATGGGCACGAGACTTAATATTAGTATGACATACCACCCGCAAACGGATTGTCAGTCTAAAAGGAACATTCAGACACTTGAGGATATGCTCCGTGCTTGCATTGTCGACTTTGGTGGCAGTAGGGACAGTCATCTGTCGTTAGCCGAATTCTCCTAGAACAACAGTCATCACACGACGATAGGCATGCCGCCCAGCGAAATGTTGTATGGGAGAAAATGTAGGACCCCGGTTTGCTAGGGTGAGATTGGACAGAAGGAATTAGGAAGTCTTGAAGTCGTACGAGAAACATCAAAGAGGTTTGATCAAATCAAAGCAAGAATGAAGGCCGCTCAAGTTCGTTAGAAATCCTACACGGATAAACGACGAAGGCATATTGATTTTAACATTGGGGATCGCGTAATGTTGAAGGTATCGCCCTGGAAGGGGATCATACGATTCAGGAATAGAGGAAAGTTAAGTCCGAGGTTTGTCAAACCATTCAGAATAGCGGCATGGGTTGGTGAAGTCGCTTATCGGTTGGAGTTGCCCAATGAGTTAAGTGGGATCCATCCCACCTTCCATGTGTCACACTTACAAAAGTGTTTGGCGGATGAATCAGCTCACGTACCACTTACTAACATCGAGTTCGACAACCGCCTTAACTACATTGAAGAACCCGTGGCTATATTAGACCGAAAGGAGAAACGTTTACGTAACAAAGTGATCCAATTATTTAAAGTCCAATGGAAGCACCGAAACGGATCGAAGGCTACATGGGAAACGGAGCCGTAAATGAGGGAGTCATACCCTTATCTATTTGACCTATGATAGGTTTAGGGAACGAAACCTATTGTAAGGAGGGTAGACTTGTAACACCCCAAAAATAAAAATGAGAAATAAAGATAACGAGTTCAAAGTGGAACGAACGGAATAAATAAAGCCCACGGGCCGGGCGGGCATGGGAAGGGAGGGGGAGGCGAACTTTAGGGAGGTTTCTCCCTTAAATAGCCTAAACCTTCCTCATTTCTCTCATTTGCAACTTCTAGAGAGAGAAAACCATAGAGAGAGAAAGTGTCGTAATCGCTCAAGATCGTACAAACTTGTGTCTCTAGTGCTCGTGAAGATAACCTCCAAATCAGATTTTTGATTCAGGTAACAACTCGAGCTAGATTTGAGATTTTAGCTTATGTTGGGTTTTTGGGTTTTGGTTAAAAAGGTAACGTTTTTACGGATGAAACATGAAAATAAACTTAGGTCTAGCATCTAGAAGGAAAAACGAACGTTTTGAACATAGAAAGTTGGGATATTGACATGATCAGATTCGCATGCAAGAACTTCAAATTTTTGGGGAGGAAGACAACCAGACAGGCAAACTTATCAAGTTCGTCTGGCAAGGATTGGGGCGAACTTATCAAGTTCGCTTGACAAGTTCACTTGGAGCATGAAGTAAGCGAACTTAGGGGGGCGAACTTGGTTATGTTCGCCTGGTATGTTTGCTTATGGCATCAAGGGGAGAACTTGGTTATGTTTTCCTGGTAAGTTCGCTTGGTCAAGTCAAGAAAACTTAGGATAAGTTCGCCTATATGTTCTCATAGACTATGGGCAGCGAACTTAGCCTTAAGTTCGCCTAGATCAGAATGAGTAAAAGCATGTAATTTAGATTAGGTCTGATGTGTGTGTAATTAACCAATTCAGAGCGTGTGTGACGCTCGTTGGACCATTGTTAGGACAGAACGAGATTAGCTTATCAGGTGAGTTCAAGAACCCTACTTTTAATGTTTTGAACTATGTTTTGGGCTGGTGTGCATACTTACACGATAATGTTTTATGAAATGATGTTTACGAAAGGAAAGTTGAAATGTGTTGCCAAATGTAGTTTACGAAATGTTTACAAATGAAATGCTATTTAATAAAACGTGCGAATGCTTTAACTGAAAAGAAGTATAGGTTTTTATGAAAGTCACGAAATAAATGAATCTGCCAGGAGTTCCTTCGGGAGCTAAGGTATGTATGCATGTATGGGCCTTACCTTTATTGGGGCCTTTGTGGCTGGCCAACGGTTGTACAACTGGGTGGAAAGGGGTGATGATGGTCACCAATGGGGGATTACCGGGATCCCTAATGAGGTACTATTCTCTGTGAGGGAGTAATACTTAAGGTGTGGTACGAGCTATCCTTTGGGACGCCGTGCTTGAAGGGAATTGACGGTTACGAATGGTTAATGTGGGTACGTGTGCTCTATGGAGTACCTTACTCAAGGTCGGTGCGTGTACTCTATGAAGTACCGTGCTGTAATGAGGAATTGACGGTTACGAAAAGGCGCAGATTCGGTTTATTGTTGACTTATGTTTAATGTTATGTTATTGCATGATTTACGTACGCTTTTATTAAAAAAAATGAATGAAATGTTTTTGGCAAATGATTATGTGAAAGTTTTATGTAAAGCTAGAACTCAGCAGCGTAGCTGACTTTTTAGTATGCACATTCAGGTTAAGTCAAGTTGCGAGGATGGACGGTGATGCATGGCTAGCGATGAAGAGTTACCTGGCTTCTTATGAAGACTGACACCATGTTACGTTTTTATTTACGTTTGTGTTATGTTTAAACAATGTTTACGCTTCCGCGTGTTGAACAATGTTATGTTATGTTTTAATAAAGTATTTTCCTCTTCGTTATTTTGATATTCAAGTTTAAAAACCGTTTGTGAATGAGTAAATCCAACAAGTGAGGCCTCCCGGGTTTGGGGCCTTACAGATAGTACATCAGAAATGATCTTAACATCTTAGATTGCACATATGGGAAATGATTGCGTCATGCTTACTTGATTGTGTAAATTGTTGCGTTTTTAATCTGCTTATTTACAAGTAATTTGAATTGTCAGTAGGTTGTAAGCGTCTTTGAATCATTAGTAGTGTGGAAATTTAATCAATACTGCAACTGTGATTTGAACCCATGTTTACTAGTGTGTGTGCGTAAAAGAATGCAAAAGATCACTAGCAGATATAGGATGTTCGATTTTGGCAATTATTTTCTTTTGAGACCAGTTTTGGGTTATGTCATTAGCACAATTAATTTGGTTTATCTCACTGCCCATACTCACAAGTATGCAATGAGAGATTGGATCAAGATATGTCTTGACATCAACCGTTGAGCATATATTCACCCTTGAATCAAGCCTGATTCATTGAAATCAAATCCAGATAAAAGTTGGATCCCCTGACCTAAATCCTCAGACACCATATTCATTATCTTGAATCATCGTTCCGATATTCACTGAAGAAATCATATGAAACCAAGACAAATGAATCACTCGATTCTGAATCATATGCTTCCTGATAATCCTTATGGATTCTGTTTGATTTTCCTGTGCTAATTGATGTAACTTCATTATGGAAATTTAGAAAATCATTGGGAAAATGTTAGATGCCTTGAGTTAGTGCAAAGTTAAATTCAAATAGCATAACTGTGGGGTACACGTTGTATACTTATAACTATTACCTTAACACACAAGAACGTGATACTAAGATGCTTACGGTTTCACATCTTATAATATTGTCAACTTGAATTACTTGTTTATGTGCTTATTACGCACGAATAACTACTAATCCATGACATGATCCCATATTCGTTGATGTTTATCTTGTATCATTATTGCTGCAGTTTAGCCTGATATGATCCTCTGCTCGTGTCTTTGAACAAAAATAGTGTGTGTATATACTTGTATATCTCTATTCAAAAAAGAGCAAAAATATTTTAAGTTTACGTACAGTTCAATTATAATCAGAAATGCCAAAAATATTTGTGTTTAACCTTTTTGAATTGACGTTGACTCCTCTTGATTGAATGTGCTTATCATGTTCATTATTTGACTTTGAATTCTTCATAATTTGAGTTGAAATTCGTGAAACACAAGGGTTTCTGCATACTTGACAAGTGCGCAGGAATTAAACCTTGCGTACTTTTAAGTACGCATGCGTACTTGTAAGTACGCAAGACTTAATTCATGCGTACATGTCAAGTACGCAAGCTTTAAGTCTTGCGCACTTGCTAAGTACGCAAGACCCAAACGTGTGGGATATATATACAGCACTTAGAACATTTTTTTTTTAAGTTTCATCCCATTTCAAAAGAGTGCACTGTTGTATACCCTGATCACCTTTTTCCTCGAAAATTTTGTGTGTTCCCGAACGGTTTTTCGTCCCGATTCTTGTTTCAACATCATCTAACTAACATTTGGTGTGAATCTAGGACCCTTTCATCCGTTAAATCTTGAGTTTTGGACCGATTTCTACTTTGAAAAACTAGGGTTTTGAACCTTGATTTTGGACAATTTTTGGTTGTTTTTGTAACACATTATGACCTAAAACTTGTTTAGAATCATCAATCGAAGCTTGATCATCAATCGAAGCTTGATAATCAATTAATCGTCCTTAACACTCTATGATTTTGAGTTTGACCGTCGTGTTCGTCTGTAGACATTTTAGGTCAAAATGACCAGTTTATAGTGCATCCTTGGTGTTGAGACAGGTTACATTGGTCATAATCTTGTTTTTCGACCGCGTGGTAACCAACCTCATCATCAACCATCACATGTTTCTGATTTTGGATTTTAAAAAATGTGCCAAAGTGTTAAGTCGTGCGTACTTAACAAGTACGCAAGACATAAGTCATGCGTACTTGCTAAGTACGCAAGACCTAAACCCTGCACACATGACAAGTACACAGGAAGGAAATTTCTGAAATTTTTCTAAGTCTGGATTTTCCGTTCTTTGTGAATGTACTATACTTGGTCATGTGTATTCAATTCCAATGAGTCTTCTTGTTCTTATTGTGTTTACTGTTAGTTTTTGCAGTGATGGCCCGTGCGTTTACAAGCGAATTCAATCTGCTCGCACTTACACAACCGGAATGGAAGGGTGCTGCACTTGAGTACCTGGAGATCATCGATTTCTTGAACCGCTCAAAGATAAGCTATGCTATTTCAGCAGACCATACTTGGAGCAGTTCTGGGATACAGCAGAACATGACTGCACGGTATCCCCAAATGTCATTCGGGCTACTGTGGCAGTTCATGACATTGCCATTTCTGAGGACACAATCAGCCGGGTCTTATAGTTCCGGGATCTTGCAACCGACCCAATCTCCTATCCTGATTACTTTGTGGATGGGTGTTGGAGGCAACGTATGGGATACGTAGGTGTGTGGGATTATTCATCTTACAAGAAGATGTGGGTGCTAGATCAGTGGAGGTAATTTGCCCACATTATGACCGTGTGCTTGTCTTCCAGGAAGGCGGGGAAGGATGCCATGGGTCATGATCTAGCAGCTGCTATGGTTTGGTTGTCTCTCAACAAGGGCTATAACTTCTCTCTATACGTCTACAAGGCTATCACTTATCAGATTTACACAGCGGATAGGTTTAGGTTCCTGTTATACCCCAGATTTGTGCAACTCTTGATAAATGATGCGTTGCCTAATCTACCTACTATTGGGGAGAGACTGCAAGTGAAGCGGGTGGCCAAGCGAGTTTTCTCACAATTTATAACGCCAGGCAGTGTAGAACCTACCCCTGAGCATACTCCACTCTTTGGACACCTGCTCAATGAAGCTTATGTGGCGCCTGCAGATTGGAGATGGTTTCAGTGAACATTCTGATGAGCAACAAGAAGAGGAGGAAGTTGAAAGTGAGGATGAAGTTTCTGAAGAAGGAGGAGACAAAGAAGCAGGAAGTGGTGGTGCTGAAGAATCCGACTTCGAGGCGACCGAGTCTGATTCATCTGATTCGGATGATACACCATCACCATCACACCCAAGGAGACAAACACAGGTGACACTTCCTGAGTCGTCTTCTAAGAGAAAAAGACAACAGAGTACTAGCAGTGATACGGGCCCGATTCTGATTCGGATGCTTCTATACAGAGACGCAGAAGAGAAATTATAAACAAGCGTCGGGGGGATAGGCAACACCAAGCTATCCTTCATAGGCATGTAACTGTGACGGGTGCGAGTACTGATTCAACTTTTAATTCACCTTCACAACAACTTTATAGGTGACAGAGGAGGAGGCCACGTGTAACACTTGATTTGGCTACACCTACTATCACAGAGGAGGTTCCTGTGATAATGACCCTCCCTGTACAATCTGTCCAAGTGGCGGTGACGACTCCAATTCTGACCGTGTCTGTCACCATCACCCCAACCACCATTCAAACATCCACCATCCCTACCTCAATCCCCATACCCACTCTTCAACCTATTAGTGAACCATTTCCTGAGTTTGATTTTACTCATGGATTTTATTTTGATGAAATCTTCACCTTCCCAACTCATCAAGCCGAAGCATCGTCATCTAGGGGTCCTGATCGTAGAGATGCTAGGATCACTACTCTAGAGACTCAAGTCGCTGGATTACTTGAAATTGTATGGAAATCAAGGGAAGAAGCTGACAAGTGTCACACCCCAACCGACGGCGGAAACATCGGGGCGGGACATGTAGACTGTTCATGAGCTCAAGGTTGACTAAATTGTAATATATTAAGTCCGTTTCAATCCAAACAAATATAATCCAATTCCCAAGTACATAAATGAAATACAAATTGTTCTTGAATTTAAGTTAACTAAGTCTCAGAACCTATGTGTAGCAAGTCTTGATCAAATCACACATTAGCACCTGAAACATGAATAAAATAAGGTCAACTAAAAAGTTGGTGAGCATACACAGGTTTGTATGTAGATAGCATATAGTTTGTAAATAAACAAATCCTTACATATCATGATAAAATAAGGCATTTATGGGGAGCGGTTATTGTGTAACCAAGTACAATCAAACCTTTGTAACTAGCATGCAAAATTGTGTTGTCGGTATCAATCACCCTACCTGGGTGGGTTTGTCAGACTCAATAGATCTATCATTGAAAACCGTCGGCTTGAATAGTTAATGATTGCACATAATCGCATACAAAAGTTAGCACAAACTAGCACTCAGGCATAAAGCTCAAATTGCACACATGAATGTAAAGCGGATTTGTGTTTGTGTTGTTTGTAAAAATGTAAAAACAATTGTGTAATATGGTTCATGTTTCACCCCAAAAAGCGTAAAAATGTAAAGAGGGGCTATGTAATACTCACATGATTAGAGGTGTAGCTAATACGCACGGCTAGACGGTGGAATGATGATTGAAACCTCACAAGGTTAACCTAATGTGTAATAAATGTTGAATTACTAATGTATCCAAAAATCTGAGTCTAAGACTATGATTTAATCGAGTGTGTGTACAAAGGTTTTGAGTTGAGGGTGTTTGTGATTTACTCGATGTAATATTAAATCAAATAGTTTACAAAATAAATGGATCTAGGTTTGGGTTGGATAACTAAATAAATTAAATACTTGCTATTTATTTATTTAGTTACGAAAATAGTGTGTGAACTATATTAAGTATAAATTAAATAAATTATTTATTTATTTATTTATTTATAAAGTTGTGTAAAATATTGATGTATAAAATAAATAATTTTTACTTTATTTATTTATGTATAAGGATGTATAAATACAAAATTGTGTAATTAATATTTATGTATAAAAATCAAGAAAGGTGCATTTAACCCTTTTAGTGTAAATTATAATAAATAAATTTATTCATCTATTTATCACTTAAAAAAATGAGAATTTGATTGTTTTAAATAAAGTTAAAATTTTATAACTTTATAAATTAGGTTTTTTAAAATGGGAGATATTTTATAAAGTAAATATCTTATTTGGTAATTAATTTCCTTTAATTATTTAAAAATCTAAATAATTAATATATAACCTTAACAATAAAATTCATAATAAAAATGAATTTATGTTGGAAAATGGAAATTTTATTTTTTTATTCTGCTCAACATCTTGCAAGGTTGATAAAATAAATTTTTATATAAATTTTTGGGTTGTAAAACGGTTTAAAAAATATATTCTGACCACCCGGTTCGAACCCGGGTGGTTTGTGTGTGAGACAAAGGTTTGACCACTGGAACAGGGGACTGATAGTTGAAACAATTTGGTTCTAGTTTGATTTAATCTATGCCGGTGACAGGGCCTGATTTGGTATCACAGAAAATAAAAGAAAGAGTGGGTTCGGGCGTGGGTTACGAACCTGCAACCATGCGCACACGAGTTAACAGTCTTAACCATTGGATCTGGGCTTAAAGCCTTGATAGGAAACTGATACGAAGCTCTTTTAATAGAAAATCCATATCCGTCTCCTTCCCCAAATCGTCCTCCCGAAACCCTAACCTTCCAATTGACTGTGATTAAGCACAGGTATGACACAACAATCGTAGGGCTTTTATTCAGAATGTTAAAACGAGTAGAAGGATGGGTTACATACCTTGATTCGTTGGAAAAATCGTGTGATTAGCTCCCCACAGGCCGATCGTGACGAGGAGGGGAACAACGAAGAGAACTTTGGTTTTGGGTGTGATTTTGAGTTGTGAACGATTTAGATGTATAAGGGTTTGAATTTAAACGCGTTTTCAGTTGTCAATTTACGGGATTTGCGGGTTTTCGGGGCTAGATTCATGGGTTTTGAAAACCACGATCGTTGGTAACAAAATTGGGTTAAGGAAATTGATTTTTGAATTAATTTGATTGATTTCGAGCCCCATAAGGTCGCAAATGAGCAGAGAAGTAATTTGGGATGATTTAGATCCTGAAATTTCGGGGATTGAATGAAAATCAAACGAGATTGACTTTCTCGAGTCAAAATTGGCTATAAAAATTGGTTTTAGTGTTCAAATCAAAGAGAAGGGGGTTCATGTGAAGGTTCATTGCACTAGAACGGGTTTTGAACGTGTTACATTGAATTGCAATAAAATAAAAATCAGAAATGTTACAGTATCCCCTTGTTGAGGGAATTTCGTCCCGAAATTTAGCTAGTGGGTGCAACTGAATCAGGAAAAAGATGAGTTCGGATTCTTCATGAGTTTGGATTGTCGGTTTGAGGAGTATAGCTGATAATCAAATCTAAGTCTAAAGCTCATGTTAGGTATGAATGATATTAACGGATTTTAGTTTCAAGTGAGTTAAGGAGAGACCTGTCGAAGAATTTAAGGTGAAATGCGTTACATGGAACGAATTTGATGGGAACTTTGATATTTAGGGTTTGTTTAAGATGTAGTCTAATATGCTCAAAATTGTCAGTATTTCACAAACATTGGTCAAGGTCAGAATATCCTAAAACTTCTCATGATACGAACAACGCTACTACTGACAACATGACAGGAACACTTATATATAGGAAGTACCAGCGGCGTATCCACCATGCCCTTGTCATATCACATTAGTTTCGTTGTTATATATCATGATAGGTTTTAGGTCATAACACAAGACAGAATTCGCTATGTTTTCCATGCGTTGATTTTTATAATTTCGTGTGCACCCGTAATTACTCAAATCATCGCATGGTCCGTATAGATCCTTCTGTTGTGTGCGGGTCAAGAGGAGGCACAAATTCACTTAGTTCATGTATATTGCTTTCACATATGGGTTGCTAATAAGTAACTATATCCTTAAATAGGCAAGTCAGTTAGCAGCTAAAGGATAATAAAGTAGTGTTACCTAAGGCCCCATAGTTTACTCGTGTTTGAACGAGAATACGTCAAACCCCGAGTTGTTTCAATGTGTTAGGATTTTCAAGTTTGATGCACAAGGTGTATGACCATACTTCATGTATATTGTGATCAATCAATTGCAACAACTGTAAGCAACTTAGTTTCATGTATAATGTAAACACACAAGTCTCATGTATGATCTAGCGTCATGTAGCTTGTAGGTTTTATGTGTAACGTAAACCACTTAGCATTATGTATTTGTAAATCAATAGGCTTTCATGTGTAATGTAGGTAATGTAGTATCAGGTACTTTGTAACCAAATAAGTTTCATGTTCAATGTGGTCAATCAAGTATTGTGTATCAAACAACTAATTGTTAGGTATCATGTATATTTGCAAATAACCATGTTTCATGTGTTATGTGTTCAATCTGGTAGCGTGTGTATTGCAAATGAACAAGTTTCATGTGTTATGTAATCGTGCTGTGTATCTTGTGAACGTGCATATGTAAGTTATTGAACTTCGTGTGTGATATATGCTAACGAGTTTTGTATGTGATCGAGTGTTGCGGAGAAGCGTGTTGTTGTCATTCTTGTAAAATATGGTAGTTAGGTTCTAGTTCTTTAAATCTCGTTGAGGTTCGTGAGGATGGTTAACGTCTACGCGGTATGGATCGTCTCTTGAAGCGGCAAGTGAAAGGTAACGAGGAGGTTCTGAAAGCATTCGGGGAAATGTGTTTATAAATACTGATCTTTGTTTGAAAATAGGAGATTGTAAATTGTTCTTAGTTATAGATAAAGTAGTGAAACCATTGAGTTAAATAATCTAAATAAATAGATAATTTATAGTACAAATCTTTTAATTTAAATTTTCAATTACTAATAGGAGAATTTTTTTTTTTTAAGAGGAATTATTGGCTAAACTATTAGTCGTATATTAATTTAGCCAGGGCTTAGAAATAATTACTTTAATGAGGAAAAATCATAATTATTTATCAATTCGAAATAATATTTTTATAAAATAGGTTGTATTAAGTTCCTTTACATAGTGAAAATGTTTAAAAAAAAATTATATTTATGATACTCTCTAAAAGTTTGATAAACGTTTGTTTTGAAAATAACGAGGTTGTTTAATCTAATAGGATGAGTTGTTTACGATGGATATTGCCGGTAGTGTACTAAATCGTGTTGAATGAAGAAGGTGATACTTGGGAATTTTGATGAAAATATGATGGGTGTAATTCACACTCGACGTGTCAAATTAATGAATAATAACTTTAGAGTTGGAATATATAAAATTGATTAAATGCTGAAATGTTAAACATTACTAAAAACATAGGGAAATGGTTCTCAAACTGAAAATTTAGAGACAATAATAAAAATAAATTCGGTTAACGTCTCTTGTAGCTTTCCACTAGAAGGAAGATAATTCCTAAGACGAGCACTACTATGGTCATTCGGGTAGTCGATCTGGCTTCAGCTCTAGCTGTTTTCGTGCGATGCTCCAGTATTTCTTTTTCGAGGATGGAGATTAACTCCTTTTGGTACCCTAATTGGTTTGTTAGGCTATCCATTCTTTGTCCTTGCAAGTTGTGCATTACCTCGTGCTCCATCCTTTGCCTCTCAAAATCTGAGGTCCTTACATATTGGTGAATGTCGTTGGTTGGAATTCCCATAGCACTAGTGGGTGCCATGGTGTGCCTTACCCAAGGGTTAGGATGGTACGGGTCGGGCATTAGATATGGGTCTCTTAGTGGGGGTGATAACTGATTGTGGAGATGGGGTGTCTGATACGGGTTTCTGGGTGGGGGTGATCCAGATGTTCGAAGTCTTGGGTCGGTGTTCCTAATCCAGTCTGCCCTTATATCAAACCTTGGCCTGGCAGCTGGGGGTGGTGGTGACCGATACACGGGTGACCTGGTGTCTTCTTCCCAATCCGACTCTGCTCCTGGACGGTAAACTGGGGAGGAAGGAGAGTAGGAGTCCATATCTAGCAGAAAACAATGAAAAGGTTGTAAGTGATGATGAAATACTGAGTGTTAGGTATAGGAGTTCTCATAGGTTTAGAGTTTGACTAGTCATAACACCGAGTCTTCACAATAGTATTTTAGGAATACACTTGACCTATAAGCAATGCATCCCTGAGGAGAATTCCCAGGAAAGAGGGGTGGGTCACTAAGACACACTTAAGTACCCTATCTTTCCTTAGCCAGAATCCCTCATGGGCCTACATACTCTTCCAGCCATCATGTATTAATAACACTATTGTTGGGCTCATGGTCATGATGAGAATTGTTGTGGACTGGGCTTTGAGGCCCGACAGTGAGGCTTATATATTGTAGTAGGCTTCTTCTTCTTGGAGGGTAAGTGGGCTTCTTGTTTATTGTTAATGGGCTTTAGGCCCTATAGTTTAGATTTAGATCACAAGGGGTGATGATATTATATGTGTGAGTTTAAGGGTGCATGAAAAGCTAAGTGTGTATAAGTGTGTGTTAAAACTTAGGATAGCACTTAAATGAATCAAATAGGTAGCGTGTAGATAGCAATGAACATAAGCACAAAAGTTAGTAAGTAGTGTGACACATAGACTATTTAAGTATTGTATCATGTAGTGTAATTACTTAGTATAACATGTAAAATATTCACATAAGAATTAATCATATAGCATGTAGTAGCATGGCATAGTATGGGTGTCCTAAGGTTATAGTCTAGGTTAAGAGTGTCTAATAACCTAATTCCCTATAACCAAGGCTCTGATACCAATCTGTCACACCCCAACCGACGGCGGAAACGTCGGGGCGGGACATGTAGACTGTTCATGAGCTCAAGGTTGACTAAATTGTAATATATTAAGTCCGTTTCAATCCAAACAAATATAATCCAATTCCCAAGTACATAAATGAAATACAAATTGTTCTTGAATTTAAGTTAACTAAGGCTCAGAACCTATGTGTAGCAAGTCTTGATCAAATCACACATTAGCACCTAAAACATGAATAAAATAAGGTCAACTAAAAAGTTGGTGAGCATACACAGGTTTGTATGTAGATAGCATATAGTTTGTAAATAAACAAATCCTTACATATCATGATAAAATAAGGCATTTATGGGGAGCAGCTATTGTGTAACCAAGTACAATCAAACCTTTGTAACTAGCATGCAAAATTGTGTTGTCGGTATCAATCACCCTACCTGGGTGGGCTTGTCAGACTCAATAGATCTATCATTGAAAACCGTCGGCTTGAATAGTTAATGATTGCAAATAATCGCATACAAAAGTTAGCACAAACTAGCACTCGGGCATAAAGCTCAAATTGCACACATGAATGTAAAGCGGATTTGTGTTTGTATTGTTTGTAAAAATGTAAAAACAATTGTGTAATATGGTTCATGTTTCACCCCAAAAAGCGTAAAAATGTAAAGAGGGGCTATGTAATACTCACATGATTAGAGGTGTAGCTAATACGCACGGCTAGACGGTGGAATGATGATTGAAACCTCACAAGGTTAACCTAATGTGTAATAAATGTTGAATTACTAATGTATCCAAAAATCTGAGTCTAAGACTATGATTTAATCGAGTGTGTGTACAAAGGTTTTGAGTTGAGGGTGTTTGTGATTTACTCGATGTAATATTAAATCAAATAGTTTACAAAATAAATGGATCTAGGTTTGGGTTGGATAACTAAATAAATTAAATACTTGCTATTTATTTATTTAGTTACGAAAATAGTGTGTGAACTATATTAAGTATAAATTAAATAAATAATTTATTTATTTATTTATTTATAAAGTTGTGTAAAATATTGATGTATAAAATAAATAATTTTTACTTTATTTATTTAGGTATAAGGATGTATAAATACAAAATTGTGTAGTTAATATTTATGTATAAAAATCAAGAAAGGTGCATTTAACCCTTTTAGTGTAAATTATAATAAATAAATTTATTCATCTATTTATCATTTAAAAAAATGAGAATTTGATTGTTCTAAATAAAGTTAAAATTTTATAACTTTATAAATTAGGTTTTTTAAAATGGGAGATATTTTATAAAGTAAATATCTTATTTGGTAATTAATTTCCTTTAATTATTTAAAAATCTAAATAATTAATATATAACCTTAACAATAAAATTCATAATAAAAATGAATTTATGTTGGAAAATGGAAATTTTATTTTTTTATTCTGCTCAACATCTTGCAAGGTTGATAAAATAAATTTTTATATAAATTTTTGGGTTGTAAAACGGTTTAAAAAATATATTCTGACCACCCGGTTCGAACCCGGGTGGTTTGTGTGTGAGACAAAGGTTTGACCACTGGAACAGGGGACTGATAGTTGAAACAATTTGGTTCTGGTTTGATTTAATCTATGCCGGTGACAGGGCCTGATTTGGTATCACAGAAAACAAAAGAAAGAGTGGGTTCGGGCGTGGGTTTCGAACCTGCAACCATGCGCACACGAGTTAACAGTCTTAACCATTGGATCTGGGCTTAAAGCCTTGATAGGAAACTGATACGAAGCTCTTTTAATAGAAAATCCATATCCGTCTCCTTCCCCAAATCGTCCTCCCGAAACCCTAACCTTCCAATTGACTGTGATTAAGCACAGGTACGACACAACAATCTTAGGGCTTTTATTCAGAATGTTAAAACGAGTAGAAGGGTGGGTTACATACCTTGATTCGTTGGAAAAATCGTGTGATTAGCTCCCCACAGGCCGATCGCGACGAGGAGGGGAACAACGAAGAGAACTTTGGTTTTGGGTGTGATTTTGAGTTGTGAACGATTTAGATGTATAAGGGTTTGAATTTAAACGCGTTTTCAGTTGTCAATTTACGGGATTTGCGGGTTTTCGGGGCTAGATTCATGGGTTTTGAAAACCACGATCGTTGGTAACAAAATTGGGTTAAGGAAATTGATTTTTGAATTAATTTGATTGATTTCGAGCCCCATAAGGTCGCAAATGAGCAGAGAAGTAATTTGGGATGATTTAGATCCCGAAATTTCGGGGATTGAATGAAAATCAAACGAGTTTGACTTTCTCGAGTCAAAATTGGCTACAAAAATTGGTTTTAGTGTTCAAATCAAAGAGAAGGGGGTTCATGTGAAGGTTCATTGCACTAGAACGGATTTTGAACGTGTTACATTGAATTGCAATAAAAAAAAATCAGAAATGTTACAACAAGCAACAGGGTCAGATAAACTCCTTGATTGATGAAGTAGCCGAGTTAAAGAAACAGCGGGTGGCTGATGACAAGCAGCGTCAGGAGCATGAAGTAATGGTGAAATTGGTTTGTGATATGGCCAAGATGGTTGCTGCTCAGGGGGAGAGATTGAAGAAGCTGTTGAAGAACCAACCACCGAAGCCTAGCAGTGAAGAGGCTTGTAACCTTGTTAATCTAACTAAGGGTGATGACGAGAACAAGGATCCTGAAGCCGGACCGAGTGGAAGTGAGTAGCAATCGTCAGCTTTGGCGATTGTTCCCATTTCTGTCATGCTTATGGCTGAGGGGGAGTCTTCTAGGAGTGTAGGTAGAGGTGATGCTTCAGGTGGTGATAAAGGAAGGTCTGTGGCTGACGTATTGAAAGATCTATCTGACGACGTGTCGGACGATGTGATCTTATTATTAGAGCCAAACTATTCCAAGGAGGCACAGATCGATGCTCTCAACAATCTGGAAGAGGGAGAGATCGAGTCTGGTGATGACTGGGATGACGAGGATGAGAATGTTGTGATTAAAGTTCCCAAGGGTGATGGGGAAGGAGAATATGAGTTTGAGGATGGAGAGATTTTCTAAGCTCTATCCTTTGAAACTAATCTTGACACAGGTTCAGTCGAGCCTGTAAGTACTGCTGAAGCGTTTACTGAAGCCTCTCCTACTGACCCTACACCTGTGGATCCAGAGACGCAGAAAAGCAAACATACGCCTGCAGGTTCATCAAACGATCCAACTCCTGTCCGGTAGAAGACATCAATCATAGATAAACATGGAGCGACAGGTATGATCTTAGCTATGAGGTTCGAGGATGACAAGAAGTTGTGTGCAATCAAGCTAGCTAGGGGGGTTCAATACTTGAAACCAACCAGTGAAGCTTTCAGCTCCTTGCCAAAGCACGACCTCGTGAACCTAGCAAAACAAGAGCTATTGGGTCACTCAAATCACATAGTATTGATGGGTTTGTGGCAGGTTCTGCAGCGAGAGGGAAGATTTTGGAAGATCAAAGTTTTTAAGCCTCAAGAGCCAAAGCGAGTCAGGGATAAGAATGTTAGACATCCTGTGACTCAAAAAAGATTAAAGAAACTGGTATACAAGCCAGTGCTGTGTGAAACCAGGATTCCCCTGAGCAAGTTATCTCAGGATATCCTCGGTAACATATGGTACTGGTACGTTGATCCAAAAATGAGAGAGGCGGTGGTGATTGGAAAGGTGTGGTCCGAGAGTGGAAGCTTAGTGCCAAGAGAATTGATTAGAGTGTTTGATGAGATCTGTTTCATCAACTTCTCTGTGAAAGAGCTGGAGGCGCTAGCTGACAAGTACTGCATGTACACGGATAAGTGGACAAAGTTCCTTGCTTCTAAATACGACAAAGTGGTCAAGTTTTGTCTTGAATACAAAAAGAAGATGGAAGCTAAAGTCGGGGAGCAGTGAAGACGAAGACAATCCAGAGCTGTTGTCAAGGGGGAGTTCGTTGAATCACTTTTGTGTGACAAACACTCTGGATACTATCTTAGCTTTTTGTACTGTCTTGTATGTATTAGTCTTTGTATGTTAGTGTTTGTATGTATTTTGTATCGAGTTGTAATCACTAATGTATGTACTAGTCGTCTGTTTTCTCTAAGTGTTTTGCAAACTTAGCATGTGCGCAGGAATTACTTCCTGCGTACTTCGCAAGTACGCAACAACACTATGCGTAGTTACTAAGTACGCAGGAAAAATTTGTCCTGCGCACTTGTTAAGTGCGCAGAGATCAGATCTAGTATAAATAGAATGGTTTGACATAAGTTATGTACGCACTCATTTGTAACAGTTCTGTAACCTTCAAGTTTTATAATAGATGAAGTTTGAAAGTGCTTCGTTGTCGGTTTACTTTGTGTTACATGATTCTCCACCTAGTCACGGGCATTCCGCACCCGGTTGGACTAGTCACACACCCACACGTAACGATCCGAGACACCCGAGGACCTACACTTTGTACATCTAAAGTGAGCTTGTAATGCAGATAACTCCTCCAAATGGTTTAGTTTCTTGATGTATCCTCGATTTATGCAAACGATTCTGAATCATCTGATTCCTAATCTCCCACAGCATCCTCAACGTCTCACTTTAACACCGATGACTAAAAGAATCTTTACAGATTGTTCTAAGGTGAAACAACAGAATACTACATTGATTCCTGTTCCAACTCCTTTATTCGGGTCACATTATTAATCCTGATTATGTAGAGCCTCCGAATAACAATTGGTTTCATCCAGAAGAAATGGTTTAGGATCAAGAACAACCTTAATAGCATATTCAACAAGTATAACAACAACCTTTGCAACAACCACAAGTACAACAAGAACAGGTTCAAGTTCCAATACAACAAGAGATTGCACAAGTTCATGTTTAAGAAAATGTCCAAAATGATGTTCATGAACCAGTTCCAGATGTTCATCAAGCAAATGTTCCTGATGATGATGTTAATCCAGATATGGGAATGAACATGGAAGATATACTTGATGATGTTGTTCATTCTCCAGCACATCAAGCAGAGGGTCAGGTTGCTGATACCAGTTCTAGTTCTTCTGAGATCCCTGCTGCATCTGATGGTGATTCTGGTAGTTCACAAGATTTTAGTTCTGATCATTATATTCTGATAGCTCAGTTGCATAGAGCTAATGCTGGAAAGAGACTTAAATCTGTTAGCAAGAAAGGCATGAAAAGGCCAAGAAGGAAGTCTGCAAGGGGTCCTCCTCTTGGTGTGACTTTAGGGAAATGAACATTACAAGATGAATCTTCTGATTCTGATGAGGAGTATGTTCCAACTCCTAAATCTCAAAAGCTTATGACTGCTTCCATTGCTGCTGCTTCTTCTCAGGTTGAAGATGCAGAATTTGTAGATTCTTTGTTTGTGACTCCAGTACCTTCTCAATATGTTTCTCCAGCAGTGACTCCAGTTCCTACTTCATCTACTACTGATCCTTCTATTAAAACAGATTCAGAAAGAATTGTTTATCTTGAATCACAAGTTATCGCTTTACAAAATCAGGTTGATGTTCTGGTGGCTACTGATTCTAGAAGAGAATTAGTCATTCAAGATCAATCCAAGCAATTATCTGAGATGAAACTGTTGGTTTCTAAGTTAATAGAGCATCTTGACGCTCAGGGGGAGATAAGGCTGGAGTATGTTTGTCATAATTTTGAAATCCAAAGGAAGGATGATGATGACAATGATCCTAGTGGTAATATTGAAGGTAATCGTCAATACGCTGACGTGATGCCTATATCAAGTGTTCAGGGGGAGTCAACTCAGAATATTGAAGGAGAAAAAGAAGGAAAGAAAGCTGAAGCTACTGATGAAATTTTATTGCTTGAATTATTTCAAGATGATTCTGATCTAGAAGGTGAAGTTGAAAAGATTGAATGTCTAGATGACATTGATGAACTATTTGATGATTTAGACGATGAATCATTAGATACTGAGGTTGAAGAAGGAGAGATAGTTGAAATAGAGATTTAGAAAAGTAAAATAGATGTTACTTATGAAGGCTATAATGGTCTGAATGTGCCATATAACTTCATCCAAGATGATGTTATTCCTGAATTTCACAATGAAGGAATGACTGATTATGTGGACTCTGCTGAAGATGCATCAAAGCCTGATGACTCTGCTTAATCAAAGATGGATACTGAAACTGAAAATACTCAATCCATGCCTTCTATGTCATCTGAAGAACCAGTGATGTATAGGAATACTGGTATGACAAAAGAACAATGGAAAGAGTTAGTAAACGGCTGGAATAAGGTCTTACCTGAGTCTCCTGTACTACCTGCTCAGAAATAGAAGTATGTAAACAAAGAGAGGTGTATCGAAAGAATAATAAGTTGGTTTTATGATGAATATGTGAAATTATTTGCCTTGAAAAGATCAGATGGTGAACATTACTTGAAGCCAAGGATCAAATATTTCAATACCTTACCAAGGTGTGAAATGATGGTCTAGATACGAAGCCTCTGATAAACAGATCAAAATTTGGTTTGGAAGATGTGATTGCAAACCTGGTTAGTAGAGAAGGTGGATCTGGTAAGTATCAAAAGTTAAATCCTCATAAAGGTAAGAGAGTGAAGCTGGTTGATCCTAAATCTGGTGTGACAACTTAGAAGTACAAGTTTAAACCAGTTAAAGCTATGCAAAAGATTCTGTTAAGGAGAATACCACAAGATTTTCTTGGAAACATGAAGTGGTGGTATGTTGACGTGAATACTGTAGAAGCAGGAGTTGAGGATAAAGAGAATAAGGTGATAGTAAGATTCTATGATGCAATTAATCTAGTTAACTTTTCGAAGAAAGATCAGAGAACTCTAAGGAAAAATGAGATAATGTTCACAAAGGAATGGAGAGAGTAGGGACTATAGTATAAGAGAGTTTTGGAGGTATGTCACAGGTATGGAGTGTGTGAAGGAAGCAAGTTACCAGAAAATTGGAAGAGCTCATCTTGAAGACTAAAGATAGAAGATCAAGCTATTGTCAAGGGGGAGTCTGTTAGGACATAGGTGTGTGACAAAAGCTTGTAATAGTTTAGATATGTATGTCTTTATGTTTTGTAAGGTTTTAGTTTTTGTTCTATGTCTTGTAAGTTCTGCTAGAGGCGAACTTACTAAGTTCGCCAATAGCATAACCAAGTCTGAAAATAGAGTTTACATGTTCAGTTTGTGTAACGCTTTGGAATGCTTTGGATGTTTAAGTCTGTAAACTTTGTGATTTCATGATATAGAAGAGAAGATTATTTACATTGTGTGATTGTTATCGTTTCTGTCATCTTGTATACACAATCTTTGATATGGTTGGATTCTGCACTCCGTGTCATTGATACGTCATGTCTCGAGTACGATCTATAGGAGAGTCATGTGGACCTACAATAATGGTCCGCAGCAAAGATGTTGCTGCTGATTTCCTTAAAGCTATCCGTAGGAAACTTGTTCCTGCTGATAACTTAAGGCAGTCAGTGGCAAATTCTTTACTGCTGAAGACAAAACCTATCAGCAGCAAAAATGTTTGCTGTTGACTGTTAACTTTTTTATTTACAACAATATACAGACACATTTTATTCAAAATTTTTGGAGACAAATTTTAATCGAAGTTCATCATGCCAATGGATTCAACTAAATATCTAAATCTAGCTTCATCAAATGGTTTTGTAAATAAGTCAGCATATTGCTCATTGGTATGAACATTGTTTAAAATGATTCTCTTTTTCTCAGCTTGATCCCTTATGAAGTGATACCTAATGTCAATGTGCTTTGTCTTGGAGTGCTACAAAGGATTGTTTGTAATTGATATAGCACTTAGTTTTTCAATGTGAATGGGAGTTGCCATGAAAGTCATCCTATAATCTAACATTTGATTTTGTATCCAGATGACTTGTGCAAAGCAACTTGAAGCTGCAATGTATTATGCTTATGCTGTAGAAGTTGATAAACAAGTTTTCTTTTTGCATTGCCATGAAATCAGTCTTCCTCTCAGAAACTGATATTCCCCTGATATGGACTTCTTGTCCAAGTTGCATCCTCCGTAGTCATTGTCAGTGTATGCATACAGGTTGAACTTGTCATTTTTAGAATACCATAGCCCAAGTGTTGGAGCTCCCTTTAGGTATCTAAAAATTCTCTTGATAGCTTGAAGATGTGTATTCTTTGGAGATGCTTGGAATCTTGCACAAAAACATATTGCAAACATGATATCTGGCCTTGAGGCAGTTAGATACCTGAGTGATCCTATCATTGTACGGTACAGATGTTGATCAGTGTCTTGACCATCTTTGTCTGGAGTAAGTTGATGGTGCACTTGCATAGGAGTTCTTGCAGCAGAACAGTCAGCCAACTTAAATCTTTCCAAAATGCTCTTGACATATTTGGATTGGCTGATGAACATTCTATTTGGAACTTGTTTGACTTGGAGACCCAAGAAGAAATTTAGTTCACCCATTGAACTCATTTCAAACTTTGAGTGCATCAGGATCCCAAAGTCTTTACACAGCTTCTTCCTTGTTGATCCAAATATGATGTCATCAACATAGATTTGTACAAGTAGTATTTCTCCCCCTTCATCTTTGATAAACAAGGTCTGATCAATGGCATCTCTTCTGAAGTTGTTGCTAAGTAGATATCCTGACAAAGTTTCATACCAGGCTCTTGGAGGTTGATGTAAGCCATAGAGATCTTTGTCTAGTTTGAACACTTTGGTGGGATGTGCAGGATCTACAAAGCCTGGAGGCTGTCTGGCATAGACTTCCTCACCAATCTTCCCATACAGAAAGGCACTCTTGACATCCATTTGATAAACAGTAAAGCTCTTGGATACATCATAGGCTAAGAAGATCTGAATGGCCTCAAGTCTGGCAACAGGAGCAAAGACTTGATCATAGTCAACTCCCTCTTCCTGAATGTAGCCTTGAGCTACAAGTCTGGCTTTGTTCTTGACTACAATTCCTCTCTCATCTTGCTTATTCCTGAATACCCATCTTGTGCCAATAGTAGTTTGACCAGGTGGAAGATTAACCAGGGTCCACACTTCTTGTCTCTTGAATTGCAGCAACTCTTCCTGTATTGCTTCAATCCAACTACTGTTTTTTAAAGCTTCATCTATCTTCTTTGGTTCTACTTGAGATAGAAAGCAGGAATACAGACATATATTGGTCTTAAGAGTTTTGCTTCTTGTTTGAACTCCTTGCTGAACTTGGCCAATTATATTTTCCAATGGATGTTCCTTGTTGATTCTTTGTGCTGGAACAACATCCAACTGTATTCCTTGCTCAAGATTGCTTTGATTTTGATGAGGAAACTCTTCATTCATGGTAGAAGAGTCTTCAATATCAGTAACATCATCAACATCATCAGCAGATGCCTCTACACCATCTGCAGAGATGTCATGAAGTGCATTTTGATTTTCATTCTCAGAGAGACTACTACTGGTGACATTAGAGAGACTTATTCTTGCTTCACTGGCTTCAATAGCTTCCACAACAGATGGAGGATCAATAGATGGTCTTTTGATTCTTATAGAAGGACTATTGAATTCCAATCTATAGTCAGTTGATGATGTTGAAGCTGGTTCCTTGGAAGAAGTAGACTCCATATTTGAGAAGGTGAGAGGCTCAAATACATGGGAGAAGGAGTCTATATCAAAAAGCCAATCTGGTCCTTTACCCTTTTCACAAGCAACGTTTTCCCTACATTCCACATTTGCTCATTCTTCCACAATTCTTGTTCTTGAGTTGAAGACTATGTAGGGCTTGGATTGAGAGAAATAGCCCACAAAGTATCCTTCATCTGATTTTGCACCAAATTTAGGAAGAAACCCATGTGTGATGAGAATGGTACAAGGACATCCAAAGGGCTTTAGAAATCCAATGTAGGGAACTCTTTTGAACCACAGTTCATAAGGTGTTTTGTTGAGAGACTTGACAATGAGAAATCTATTTTGCACAAAACAAGCTGTGCTAACTGCTTCTGCCCAGAATGTGAGAGGCAGTTTTGAATCAGGCAACATTGATCTTGCTGATTCAATTAGGGTTTTGTTTCTCCTTTCAGCGACCCCATTTTGTTGAGGAGTTCTTGGAGCATTGTATTATCTTTCTATGCCCTTGCTCTCACAAAAACAATTCAAGGTGTGGTTCTTGAAATCTGTACCTTGATCACACCTTATGACTTTGACTTTCTGATTGCTTTGATTCTCAGCAGTTTCATATTTTGTTCTCAAGAAGTTTACCCATGAGAATTTGGTATAGGCATTAGTTATCACCAGACAGTATGACTTCTTACCCATTGACATGACATTTGTAGGACCAAAAAGATCCATATGCAGCAGCTGTAGTGTAGTGTCATTTGTATTCAATGTCTTGGGCTTGTGAGAACTCTTGTGTTGCTTCCCCTTCAGGCATGCTATGCAGTAATCTTCAAGTTGGAATTCCTTGTCAGGAAGACCTCTAACAAGATGTCCCTTCACCAACTTGTTGATGGTTTTTACATTAACATGACTTAATCTTCTATGCTAGAGAGCTAATTCATCAACTGATGCCTTAGACAGAAAACAAGATACACTTCCAGATGGAGTGACCTCATTCATGTCAGGCACATATAAGTTATCTTTTCTTTGAGCAGTTAATAGGATCTTCTCTAGAGGGGGTTTGCTTAAACCAGGGGAGAGCACAAAGCATTCTTTGTCTGTGAAAAGAATCCAATACTTTTGATCACAGATCTGGGACACACTCATGAGATTGAAGTCCAATTCTTTGACAAAGTATACTCTTTCAATACTCATTCTTTCATTAGACACAGTTCCTTGTCCAATTATATATCATCCCGTTGAATCACTCCCAAAGGCAACATATCCTCCATTGAACTATCTGAAATTGGAGAGTTTGGACCTATTGCCGGTCATGTGCCTGGAAAAACCACTGTCTATAACCCAGGTGTTATCCTTGTGACCTGTTGTCCCTGAACATGATAGAGATATAGTTAGAGGTAGGAACCCAAGAACTTGCAGACTTGGGTGAGTTTGTCTTTGGGCCAATAGCATCAGTATGCTTGCATTCAATGGGCCCGATGATGATGCTTTGAGGGATTGTGGATTTGGATTTCCATTGTTGAGATGGTTTTCCAGACCTTTTAATTCTATCAGCATCAGATGTGGCTTTGGCTGTTGATGGCTTTGCATGATCAGCAGCAAACGTTGATGCTGAAGACTTTGGCTGATCAGCAGCAAACTTGGTTGCTGCTGATGGCTTTACATGATCAGCAGCAAACTTGGTTACTGCTGAAGGCTTGGTTTTGGTCTTCTTTAGCTTCACATGATCAACAACATTTTTGCTCGCTGCTTGTGGTTCAACAGATACATGCTTATCCTTCTTTACCTTTCTATTAAAAGTGGGTTTCTATGTGGGAATTCTTCTACAGATTATCTTCTGTTTTGGAGAAGCTTGAACTACTATGGAGGCTGGTTGAAAGATCTGGTTGAAAGGATTGAACTTACAATCTGCAGCAAAGTGGTCTGATTCACCACATATGATGCAGGATTGCTGAGGTTTTTAAGGCTGCTTTCTTGGAGGAGAGAGAGACTTTCTGAACTGTGTTGTCTTGAATTCATAGCTTCTTACCTTCTTGTTCTTGTTTATTTTCTCGGAAGCATATTTCTTGAGATTTCTTTGCTGCTGAAGGTAGTAGAAGTAAGTTCTAGCAGTATGGTTGTATTTGCCACAGACAAAAAAAGATTTAGCTGATTTATCCCTTTGAAAGTATACATAATCATTTCTTTTGAATAGATCTTTGAAGTTCCAGGGATGAGCTTTGTTATGTTCAAAGGTGGCTTCCTCCAATGTTTTCTAAACATATGGAGGTCTCTCTCCAGGTGCATGACAAATGTCAAACACCTTCCTGGGTAGATGGGATTTTGATGGAAGATTGGTGGAGGTTGAAGATTGTCTATTTTCAACATATAACTTTCTTCCTTTAGGAAGATAACTAATTTTGATCTATTTTGTGGTTTGAGAAACTGGTATTGAAGGGATGAAAGGGCTTGGACCGTTGGTTTGGATTACTTTGCCAGACTTGGTGGTTTTGAGAATTACTTCATTTGTGGGAAGTTGTCACACCCCGACCGATGGCGGAATCATCGGGGCGGGACATGTAGACTGTTCATAAGCACATGGTTTACTAGATTGAATATATTAAACATCAAATTTCATAACAAGTAGTCCAAACACAACCAAATCCAAGATAGAACAAAATTGAAATACATAGAGTTCTTTTATTTAAATTAACTAAGTCCAAGCCTATGTGTAGCACATCTTGATCAATCTCACACATTAGAACCTGAAACTTGAATAAAATAAAGTCAACTAAAAAGTTGGTGAGTATAACACAGGTTTATATAGATAGCATATAGATTGTAAAACAAATCCTTACATAACATGATAAATAAGGCATTTATAGGGAGCAGCTATTGTGTAACCATGTACAATCAAACCTTTGTAACTAGCATGCAAAATTGTGTTGTCGGTATCAATCACCCCAATCTGGGTGGGTTTGTCAGACTCAATAGATCTATCATTGAAAACCGTCGGCTTGAATAGTTAATGATTGCACATAATCGCATACAAAGGCTAGCACACCTAGCACTCGGGCATAAAGCTCAAATTGCACACATGAATGTAAATAGGATTTGTACTTGTGTTGTTTGTGTAAATGTAAACATGTAATTTGAATAATGTTCATGTTCCACCCCAAAAATGTAAAAGAGTAAAAATGGGCTATGTATACTCACTTGGTTTGAAGGCGTAGCTAACAAAGATACTAGATGAAATAAAGATCCTTGAAATGCACGAGTTAACCTAAAGTGTAATGTATATGGGATTAATAGTGTGCACAAGAGTTTAATTCTAAAGTTGTATTTGGACTTGTGTAAAAAGTCATTGATTTGTAATTGGAAGTATTGAATGAAATATATAAAGTTGAAAGAATATTTTGATTAAGGTTTGATTTTGAATAATTAAATAAGCAATGTAAATAGTTATTGTTTATGAAAACATTGTAAGTATTAGTTATAAGTTAGTATAAATAATTAATTGTTTTTGTTTAAATATAAATTAAATAAATGATCATTATTTTATTTATTTATTTATAAAATGTAACTTAATCATTTAAATACTTTTTAAATGAAAGGTTTAGCAATAATTGTAAATTTAATTTTTATAAACTTTAAATAAATAATTTTTCTATTTATTCCAAGATTAGATATTTGATCTTTTCCAAATAGAATAAATTGTATTTTTATAAAAATCACTATTTATACTTTGTAATTTAATCATAAATATTTATTGTTTGAAAAATATATAAAATTATAATTCTGCCCAAAAATCTAAATCACACACGACCGTGCCTGGGAAGGGCACGACCGTGCTCGAACCACGGGCGCGACCATGCTAGTCAGGGCGCGACCGTGTTGATCAAACAGAGGGCTTAACTAACTAAATCATTAGGCACGACCGTGCCTTGGCCAGGCACGATCGTGTCTATGATCCTAAGACACGACTGAGATTAGCCAAAGGGCATGATTGGGTCTGGACAAGAGGACACGACCGCGCTGATAGTCGGCACGACCGCGTCTCATGAGGCACGACCGCGCTAGATGATTAGCGCGACCGCGTCTGTTCCAAATCAGGAATGAATTGACTAATTCTTATAATAACAGGGTTGGAAATCATAGGGCTTTCACCCATTAGATTATTTCGAGTCTTTATGCATAGATTAATTGGATTTAAAACGTGTCTAGCGTCGGATTCGATTAAGTCATTTTTGAATGAAAACTAGATTCGGGTTTAAGATGATTTCCATATTGGAAGCCCAAATTAACATGGGGCTTTTGATCTAAAGACTAAATCGATAGAGGACAAGGTTTCAATTACCCGGAATGATGGCGAATTGATAGCGAACGGTAGGAAGGAGTTCTGGCGTCGGCGAGCTTGGTTTCCGGCGTCTTCTGCTACAATGCCGGTTGCTTCAAGTGGGTCAGTAGCTTCTGGGAGGATCGTTTGTGCGCTTGCTTGGGAGAATTGCAAACAATTTGGAGAATTCGATGGTCTTGTGAGAGAATTGGATAGTTATGAGTTGAATCAATGAAATTTTGTTTATTTGTTGTAATTGTTATGATTAAAAGAGCTAATTGAGTTTGTTAATTAAATAAACACGTCGAACGGTTATGAAATCGAACGTCTCTGTGATTAAAGTCTGTATTTACGTTTCAAATGATGAGAGGAGCGACCGTGCCTAGGCACCGGGCGCGATCGTTCCAAAGCTGGTCACGCGACCGTGCCAAAGCACTCGGCGCGACCGTGCCAGAACGAGGCGCGACCGTGTCTATTAGGGTTTCTTGTTATTTTTCAAGATTAGCCCTTGTAACTTTAGTTTTTGACATGTTTGTATAAATAGATACTTATGTAGTGTTTTTGTAGGTTATAACCATGTAAAATTTGCGGATTAACATTGAAATATAGTATTTAATTGATGGTACGAATAGAACAAAACAGTGCACTAGAATTTGGTTTGAAATGCATTACATTGAATTTGAAATATGGATACTAAAAATCAGAAATGTTACAGTCTCCCCATGTTGAGGGAATTTCGTCCTGAAATTTAGCTAGAGGAAACTACGGCATTAGTGAAAAGATGGGGGTACTTGAGCTTCATTTGGTCCTCTCGTTCCCAAGTAAATTCAGGACCACGCTTAGACTCCCAACGAACTTTGACAATAGGAATACGACTTCGCTTGAGTTACTTGATTTCACGATCCATAATTTCTACCGGTTTCTCAACGAAGTGCATAGTTTCGTCAATGCGCACGTCATCAAGTGGTGTATGGAGACTTTCATCAGCGGGACATTTCTTCATATTAGATACATGAAATGTAGGATGCACATTGCCAAGAGATGGAGGTAACTCGAGTTTGTAAGCCACTTTTCCAATCCTTTCAAGGATTTTGAATGGACCAACATAGCGAGGGGCTAACTTGCCTTTCTTTCCAAAACGGATCACACCCTTCCACGGGGACACCTTAAGAAGAACAAGGTCACCGACTTGGAATTCCAGGGGTTTTCGTCGCTTATCGGCATACCTCTTTTGCCGACTTCTCACTGTTCGGATGTTGTCACGGATTTGAATAATCATGTCGGATGTTTCTTGAATTAGCTTGGGACCGGTGATTTGTGCTTCACCAATCTCGTTCCAACAGATGGGAGAACGACACTTGCGACCATAGAGAGCTTCAAATGGAGCCATGTTGATACTCGTGTGGTAGCTATTATTGTAGAACTCAATGAGGGATAAATGTGAATCCCAATTGCCACCAAAATCGATTACGCAAGCTGTAAGCATGTCTTCAAGTGTTTGGATTGTCCGCTCGGTTTGACCATCAGTTTGGGGATGGTAAGCCGTGCTCAAATCTAATCGTGTGCCAAGAGCGGTTTGGAGAGATTGCCAAAATCGAGAAGTGAACCGGGCATCTCGATCAGATATTATATTCAAGGGAACACCATGACAGCTCACGATTTCATCAATGTAAATTCGGGCTAGTTTCTCAACCCGATAGTCTTCACGGATAGGCAAGAAATGAGCAGATTTGGTGAGACGATCAATAATCACCCAAATGCTATCATAACCACTCGAGGTGCGAGGGAGTTTGGTAATGAAATCCATAGCTAAGTTTTCCCATTTCCACACGGGAATTTCTGGTTGTTCAAGTAAACCAGAAGGACGTTGATGTTGGGCTTTGACTTTGGAGCAGGTTAAACATTTGGCAACATAAAGAGCAATGTCCTTTTTCATACCGGGCCACCAATATTGTTGGCGAAGATCTAGGTACATTTTTTTTGCACCAGGATGAATAGAATAACGAGTCTTGTGAGCCTCGTTCATGAGAAATGTACGGAGATCATCGCGATCGGGAACCCAAATACGGTTCAAGTAATAAAGTAAGCCATTTGCTTTAGATTCAAGCAGAAGTTCAACACCACACGACATTTCCTCGTACATGTTACCCTCGGTGACTGAGACGTGCTGAGCTTCTAAGATGCGGTTTTGGATGTCGGTTTGAATTCGAACACTTTGAAGCATGACATGGTTCTTTCGACTCAAAGCGTCGGCTACAACATTCGCTTTGCCGGGATGGTAACGAATCTCGCAGTCATAGTCGTTAAGGAGTTCAACCCAACGTCGTTGCCTCATATTGAGTTTCTTTTGATTGAAGATGTGTTGGAGACTTTTGTGGTCGGTGAACACCACGCATTTTGTGCCATAGAGATAATGTCTGCAAATCTTTAATGCAAATACAACCGCACCCAACTCGAGATCGTGCGTCGTATAATTCTTCTCATGAATCTTAAGTTTCCTTGATGCATAAGCGATTACCTTGCCTCGTTGCATGAGGACACAACCAGTACCTTGATTGGAAGCATCACAGTAGACAACTAAATCATCATTCCCATCAGGGAGAGTCAAAATAGGAGCATTGCACAACTTTTGCTTAAGGGTTTGGAAAGCTTCTTCTTGCTTTGGTCCCCATTCATAAGTCTTACCCTTGTGGGTCAAAGCGGTAAGGGGAACGGCAATCTTAGAGAAGTTCGAGATAAAACAACGGTAATATCCCGTAAGACCAAGAAATGAACGAACTTCAGTGGGGGTCTTCGGGGCATTCCAATTCTTAACCGTTTCGATTTTAGCAGGGTCAACATGAATACCCTTGTCGTTGACAATATGACCAAGAAATTGAACTTCTTTTAACCAAAATTCACATTTGGAGAATTTGGCATATAGTTGTTCCTTCTTCAAGAGATCCAAAACCAATCTAAGATGTTGCTCATGGTCGACTTTAGTCTTGGAATAGAATAAGATGTCATCGATGAAAACTATCACGAACTTATCGAGTTACGGTTTGCACACACGATTCATGAGGTCCAGGAAAACTGCGGGTGCATTGGTTAGTCCAAAAGGCATAACCATGAACTCGTAATGACCATACCTTGTTTGGAAGGAAGTCTTTGGAATATCGTCTTCTTGCACACGGAGTTGGTGATAACCAGATCGAAGATCAATCTTTGAGAAGCAAGTAGAACCTTGAAGTTGATCAAAGAGGTCATCAATTCTAGGCAAGGGATAACGGTTTTTGATAGTAAGCTTGTTGAGTTCACAGTAGTCAATACACATGCGAAATGATTCATCCTTCTTTTTGACGAATAAGACGGGTGCACCTCACGGTGAATGACTTGGACGAATGAATCCCTTGTCGGAGAGCTCTTGAAGTTGACTTGCAAGTTCTTGCATTTCAGAAGGTGCAAGATGGTATGGAGCTCTAGCCACGGGGTTAGCTCCGGGCACAAGATCAATGCGAAATTCTACTTGTCGAACGGGTGGAAGACCGGATAAGTCTTCGGGAAATATTTCGGGAAAATCCCGAATGATGGGAATGTCTTGTATACTCTTCTTTTTGACATCTTTTTGGACAATATGAGCTAAGAAGGCCACGTACTTCTTTCGTAGGTACTTTTGGGCGGTAGTGCACGACATTAACTTAAGTCCTTTGCAAGGCTTTTCACCAAAGACTCTTAACGTTTCTCCCGATGGTAGGGGTATTCTGATGCACTTCTCGAAACAAATGACTTCGGCATGATGATTTGATAGCCAATCCATGCCTATTATGATATTAAAGCTTCCTAATGGCATTGGTACAAGATTGATTGGGAATGTATGTTCATTAAGTTCTAGAGAGCAGTCATAGATAACAGACTCAATTGTAAGTGAATCACCATTTGCTACTTCGACAGTGAAGGTTTTCTCTAATTGGGATCGTGCCTTTGCAAGTAAAGGTTCAAAATTAAGTGACACAAAACTTTTATCGGCACCGGTATCGAATAAAATGGAGTCATATTGACTATTAACAAGAAACGTACCATTGACCACGTCATTGTTGGCTTGAGCTTCATTGGCGTTTATGTTGAAAGCACGCCCACGAGCTCCACCTTGTCTAGCATTGACTAACTTTGGGCATTGATCACGGAAATGGTCGGGTTGCCACACTCATAACATGCTCGCCCGTTTGCAATAGCGGGTACACCTTGATTAGCCACTTGGGTGTTGGTTTGGTTTGGTTTGGTAGGTTGACTTGGCCCGCAAGAGCTTTGGCCCTACAAACATTAACTGTATGGCCATATCTTCCACAATAAGTACAAAGGCGACATGGGATACTTTGGGGATGATGGTAGTTGCAGGTGGCACAAAGTGGGTAGATTCCAACATATGGCTTTTTGGCCGGTACTTGAACCATAGGTGCAGCTTGGTTAATAGGAATAGCAGGAGTGACCACATCATAGTTTCTAGTCTTCCTTTTCCTATTATCGCTGGAGGGTTCAGTTGTGGCTTCTTTGTTGTGGGTAGGAGGGGTTATAGTGTCAGAAACTTTCTTGGTGCCCTTTTTAGTAAGAGTCCCCGCCTTCACATGATTATCGGTTAAGGTAGCGGACAAACGGATGGCATCTTCAAGTGTTGCGGGATTCCTTCCTAGGACAGTATCTTGAATTTTCCTAGGTAGTCCCCCAATATACTTTTCAATATAGCGGGACAGAGGAGTGATCATGTGGGGCACAAGAAGGCTCAACTCATGGAACCGAGTTGTGTATGCCAAGTTTTCACCACTATCTTGGGCAAGATCCCAAAATTCGGCTTCAAGTTTCTTTACTTCATTTCGAGGACAGAATTCCTCGGTCATTAACCTTTTAACCTCATCCTAAGGTAAGGCCATTGCCACATCCACACCTCGATTTCTCTTCTCCCCATTCCACCACGTGAGTGCCCGTTTTTGTAGGACACTTGTGGCATGATGAACACGAAGGTTGTCGGGACAGTCACTATTGAGAAAGGTATTCTCAATGCTTTCAAACCATTGAAGGAGTCCGGTAGCTCCTTCGATACCATAGAACTTGAGGGGATTGCACGAGTTGAAGTGCTTGAAGGTGCATTGAGATGGGTTGTTACCATCATTTCCACCATTACTAGCATTACCACTATTACTACCATTTCCACCATTGTTGCCATTGGTGGCACTATTAGCTTGAGTGAGTTGTGTCACGAGTTGTGCAAGAATAGCAGTAATGTCGGTATTGGTGTTGGCGGCGGGAGCACGACGAGGAGGCATTCTACAGATTTTCACAAGACAAGAAAAGATGTAAGAACTTATGAGAATTGTTTGGATTTAATAGAATAAGATAACAAAATAAATATATAATCATAGTTTGGATTGTACTCAAATAGTGATATAATCACTCGAATACTATGACACATTAAGGTTAATTAAACTTATATAATTTTCAAGGAGACATGCTTTAGCCTATAAGTAAACACTCATCTCGGGAATTCCCAGGAAATGATACGGGTCCCTCGGGTGATTGGGATTTATGCGAAATGCTTTCCTAGACAGAAAACCTAAAATACAGGTGTCACTCTTCCAGATTTCACGTGTCCTCAAATAATTAACAAAGCTTAAAAACCTTAACGAGGAAATAAAGAAATTTTTATGAATTTTCGCTTCATGAAGTTTCCACATGCTTAGAAAGATAAAGATAGGGAAAGAAAATAAGAATTTTATGAGGTTTTAGGATATAGAAAAGGATATTGTTTATTTTATTTATCATTTAAGTATATATTAATAAGTCATGGATTTTTAACAATTAAAATAATAACTAATCATAGTAAGCATGTAGCACATAGCATGTAACACATAACATATAACATATAGCATGTAGCATATAACATGAAATCATGAAACATAGCATAAGTAGGTGTCCTAAAGTTATAGTCTAGGTGAAGGTGTCTAATAACCTAATTCCCTATAACCAAGGCTCTGATACCAATCTGTCACACCCCAACCGATGGCGGAATCATTGGGGCGGGACATGTAGACTGTTCATAAGCACATGGTTTACTAGATTGAATATATTAAACATCAAATTTCATAACAAGTAGTCAAAACACAACCAAATCCAAGATAGAAAAAAATTGAAATACATAGAGTTCTTTTATTTAAATTAACTAAGTCCAAGCCTATGTGTAGCACATCTTGATCAATCTTACACATTAGAACCTGAAACATGAATAAAATAAAGTCAACTAAAAAGTTGGTGAGTATAACACAGGTTTATATAGATAGCATATAGATTGTAAAACAAATCCTTACATAACATGATAAATAAGGCATTTATGGGGAGCAGCAATTGTGTAACCATGTACAATCAAACCTTTGTAACTAGCATGCAAAATTGTGTTGTCGGTATCAATCACCCCAATCTGGGTGGGTTTGTCAGACTCAATAGATCTATCATTGAAAACCGTCGGCTTGAATAGTTAATGATTGCATATAATCGCATACAAAGGTTAGCAGACCTAGCACTCGGGCATAAAGCTCAAATTGCACACATGAATGTAAATAGTATTTGTACTTGTGTTGTTTGTGTAAATGTAAACATATAATTTGAATAATGTTCATGTTCCCCCCCAAAAATGTAAAAGAGTAAAAAGGGGCTATGTATACTCACTTGGTTTGAAGGCGTAGCTAACAAAGATACTAGAAGAAATAAAGATCCTTGAAATGCACGAGTTAACCTAAAGTGTAATGTATATGGGATTAATAGTGTGCACAAGAGTTTAATTCTAAAGTTGTATTTGGACTTGTGTAAAAAGTCATTGATTTGTAATTGGAAGTATTGAATGAAATATATAAAGTTGAAAGAATATTTTGATTAAGGTTTGATTTTGAATAATTAAATAAGCAATGTAAATAGTTATTGTTTATGAAAACATTGTAAGTATTAGTTATAAGTTAGTATAAATAATTAATTGTTTTTGTTTAAATATAAATTAAATAAATGATCATTATTTTATTTATTTATTTATAAAATGTAACTTAATCATTTAAATACTTTTTAAATGAAAGGTTTAGCAATAATTGTAAATTTAATTTTTATAAACTTTAAATAAATAATTTTTCTATTTATTCCAAGATTATATATTTGATCTTTTCCAAATAGAATAAATTGCATTTTTATAAAAATCACTATTTATATTTTGTAATTTAATCAGAAATATTTATTGTTTGAAAAATATATAAAATTATAATTCTGCCCAAAAATCTAAATCACACACGACCGTGCCTGGGAAGGGCACGACCGTGCTCGAACCACGGGCGCGACCGTGTTGATCAAACAGAGGGCTTAACTAACTAAATCATTAGGCACGACCGTGCCTTGGCCAGGCACAATCGTGTCTATGATCCTAAGACACGACTGAGATTAGCCAAAGGGCATGATTGGGTCTGGACAGGAGGACACGACCGCGCTGATAGTCGGCACGACCGTGCTAGATGATTAATTCTTATAATAACAGGGTTGGAAATCATAGGGCTTTCACCCATTAGATTATTTCGAGTCTTTTTGCATAGATTAATTGGATTTAAAACGTGTCTAGCGTCGGATTCGATTAAGTCATTTTTGAATGAAAACTAGATTCGGGTTTAAGATGATTTCCATATTGGAAGCCCAAATTAACATGGGGCTTTTGATATAAAGACTAAATCGATAGAGGACAAGGTTTCAATTACCCGGAATGATGGCGAATTGATAGCGAACGGTAGGAAGGGGTTCCGGCGTCGGTGAGCTTGGTTTCTGGCGTCTTCTGCTACAATTTCGGTTGCTTCAAGTGGGTCAGTAGCTTCTGGGAGGATCGTCTGTGCGTTTGCTTGGTAGAATTGCAAACAATTTGGAGAATTCGATGGTCTTGTGAGAGAATTGGATGGTTATGAGTTGAATCGACGAAATTTTGTTTATTTGTTGTAATTGTTATGATTAAAAGAGTTAATTGAGTTTGTTAATGGTGAAAACGCGTCGAACGGTTATGAAATCGAACGTCTCTGTGATTAAAGTCTGTATTTACGTTTCAACTGATGAGAGGCGCGACCGTGCCTAGGCATCGGGCGCGATCGTTCCAAAGCTGGTCACGCGACCGTGTCAAAGCACTCGGCGTGACCGTGCCAGAATGAGGCGCGACCGTGTCTATTAGGGTTTCTTGTTATTTTTCAACATTAGCCCTTGTAACTTTAGTTTTTGACATGTTTGTATAAATAGATACTTATGTAGTGTTTTTGTAGGTTATAACCATGTAAAATTTGTGGATTAACATTGAAATATAGTATTTAATTGATGGTACGAATAGAACAAAACAGTGCACTAGAATTTGGTTTGAAATGCATTACATTGAATTTGAAATATGGATACTAAAAATCCGAAATGTTACAGAAGTAATGGAGCTTCACTTGTTTCAGTGGAGTCTGAGCATGTGGACTCAGACTCAGATGAGGTAATGCATTCTTGCACAAATGGTTCTTCCTTTGAAGGATCAAGATTTCGGTTTGCCAGGTCAAGATTGGAAAAATTGAAGTTTGGTTCATGAATGGCTACATAGTCAGCAGGTGGTGGTACAACATTGTAGGGCTTTTCAGCTTGAAACCCAAGACCAGCAGTCACCTTTTCATGAATTTGAGCATCCAAAAGTCTTTGCAGCTTTTTGGATGCAAACTCATATTTGCCAACTTGGACTTTTTGATCTACCAACTCAGCTCTTGTAGCTTTTAACTTAACCAGAAGATCAGCAATCTGAGTTTCAAGATTTATTTGTTCATGTTTTGATGATGAAATCTCTTTCTTTAAACAGTTAATCTTTTCTTTGTAGTTGTTTTCAACCTTTTTCAATTCAGATTTCATTTGGCAAAACTCTTCATTTTGTTCTATAAGATTCTGGTTATGTTTTCTGTATCCTAGAACCTCATCAATACAAGCTTCAGTACAAAGATGTTCATATACCTGAGGTGGTATCTCTGTTGTGTCTGCCATGAGTGCTTGGTTGTTGGCAGGAAGAACTTCATACTGAAAGCTCCAGTCAAAATCAGTTGTTCCAACAGCTGCACATGATGCAGTTTGAGTGTTTCCTGACTTGCTTGACCTTGATGAGTTTGTCTTGGTTGTGCAGCAGCTGGGTTTGCCTTTGGTGCCTTGCATTGTAGAGACATGTTTTTTTGTATAAGCTGTTGTCATTATTGTATGTTTGAACAATGTTAGATTAGTTTACTTTCTGTCATTTCATTATTGTAATTTCAGTTTCTATAATTTACTGTTTTTTAGTTAAGTTTGGGCCATCGAAACTACTTAGTTTCGATTGAAGTTTGTTCAATCGAAACTAGTAGTTCCGATAGATAGTAGTTTCGACGGGTCTGAGTATCACTTGTAAATATTCAACCGAAACTAGTAGTTTCGGTTGCATAGTTTCGATACCTTTCATCTACTATAAATAGCCTAGATTGAGAATGTTTAGGGCATGAGTAGCGGCTGTAACCCTGAACCTTCTCTTTCATTGTTCTTCAATCAATACAATCTGCATTTTGAGTATTGTGCACTGTTCTTACAATATCATATCATATTTGTGTTTATTGTGATTGTGTTTAGCCGGTTATCTTCACCAAATTTGTTTCTATCCTCTGTTTTCACCTCCGTACACACTGTTTCAGCCTTTGTGTGTGGAGAATCGATCATTTGTGAGATTTATGTGTGAAATCTGGACCTACAATTGGTATCAGAGCTGTATGCTCTAGAGTTTTTTAGTATTATCAGGTTTTGTGATCGATTCTAGGTGATTTGTGTGGTATTTCGAAGTTTTTTTTCTACATAAAATTCTCGAAAGCACTGTTTCATTGCGATTGCTACTGTTTCATCGATTTCCAAGGGTTTTTGTTCGTGATTTCAAGATCAGAGGTTGGGTTAGTGATCAGGAGAGTCAGCCGAAGGTTTTCGCTGGATTGGATTGTTATTTCTGCATTATTGATTTCTGGAGCTTTTCATCAATGGAGTATTTCTGAGCTTGGAGAAGAAGGCATCGAAACTACTGGGGACATTCTCTGAATTCCGTTGGTCATCGAAACTTCTTATCTACTTTTTGTCCAGAGAAGGTAAAATCGAAACTAGCTTTTTGTCTTCTTCTAATCAAAACTACTATGTGCAGCTTATTTACCCAAAACTTTGGGTATCGAAACTAGTAGTTTCTACTGAGGTTTTGCTTCTGAGTAAGTGTTAACCATTGAAACAAGTTGTTTCGGGCTGTATTTCTTCAATCGAAACTAAGCAAGTTTCGGGCATTTTTACTCAATCGAAACTAGGAGTTTTGATCAGTGTGTCTCTATCAAAACTAGTTGTTTCGATCAAGTTTGTCCACCCTAAACTAGTCACTGTTTTAGTTTCGATTTCGGATATTATGGCCACTTCAAGTTCAACTGGGTATTCTGGAGGGAACAAACCACCTGCTCTTGTGTCTACAAGAGAATTTGATGACTGTACTCAGAAGATAAAACTTTTCTTCCAATTTCATGATCATACATTGCTGAACTCCATCACCGATGGTCCCCACAAGCCTGTAATCATTACTGCTGATGTTCAACGTCCTAAGACGGTAGCTGAATATGATGAGAAGGATCTCGTCTTGATTGGCCGAGACAACAAGGCTTATGGGACTATTGCCATGGCTCTTCCTATGGATATCTTCAACATCTTTGCTGATTACACCACTGCCAAAGACTTATGGGTAGCCTTGAGCACCAGATATGAGGGAAGTGCTGATGTCAGGGAGAGTAAGAGAGATCTGATCAAGAAGCAGTATGAGATGTTTAGCAGTGTCAGAAGTGAATCAATGTCTTATTTGATCAACCATTTCTCAAGCATCGTATCTAGGTTGAAAGTAATGGGTGTTGAGTATCCTACTCTGGAGCTAAAAACGAAACTCCTAGACTCTCTTCCTGAGGAATGTAATATATATCGCATCATGAGCAAAAAGACTGAGAATCTGAGTGCTTTGTCTCAACAGGAAGTCTACAACATTCTTGAATCTTATGAGATTGAGATTAAGAAAGGAGCAGTTACCCCAACAAATCAGTATGGAAACACAACTCTTTTGCTCAATCAAGCTCTTCTAGTAGCCCATACTTTCATACTGATGTTCCTCCTGCTGCTGCTATAATTCAATCTACCAGCTCCTCTGCTCCTTAGAAGTCCATCACCATAATTCCTGATGAATATGTCCCAATCATGACTGCTTTCATGTCGTGCTATGATGCACTGATTTCTAGAAACCTAACACCGGTTAGCTGAGCAGATCAATCCTGATGATTTGGAGAAAATGGACGTTGATTGTTGTATGGCCATGCTGACCTTAAGAGCCAAATGATTCATCAAAAGGACTGGTTTAGACAGATTCAAAGCAGGGAAGGACACTTGGGTTTGATATCAAGAAGGTGAGATGCTACAATTGTGATCAGCTGGGTCACTTTACTAGAAATTGCAAGGAGTCATCATCTAAGGATCAGCAAGAAAAGAAGATTTCCTCTGGAAAACAAGCTGCTAATCCTCCCAAGACAAACACATCTTGAATTTCCACAGCTCTTGTTTGTGAAGTTGATGGACACTATCATTGGGCAGATCAAGCTAAGGAAGCTGCTGATAAAGCCTTGATGGCTGACGTGGAGGATAAGGGCAAGTGTGTCACGATTGAACCTACTGAGGATCTCACCGATGTTCCTGCTGAGGTTATTTCTAAACTTTGTAATGCTAGATCTTGCTTAAATGAAATTCAAAAATACAGATTCATTAATCAAGCTTTGATTGATGAACGATATCATATTAAGGTGATGTATGACTCCGTGGCCAAAACTGAGAAACTTTACTTAAAGAAAATTCATGATATTTCTGGTGAAAATCGTTTTTTAATTGTGCAACTTAATACTCAAACCATTAATAATAATATTTTAAGTGAAAGAGTCCAAATGGCAGAAAAGGCTAAATTACAAGTTGACCACATGGATATGGATCAGAAAATTTTGTTTGAGATAATTGATAAACAATTTAATAGAAAAGGCATAGAGGGTCTTGGATATAATTCTCATCCACCACCTTATTCTAAGTCGGGTAGATTTGTTGATATGCCAACTCCTCATGTTCCCACACCATTTGTTTGCACTTTATCTCCTGATGATTATATTACGTCCTCTGATTCTGACAGTTTTGCTTCATGTGCAGAATCAAATTATGTAAGTTCCAAAGATGATTGTGATGAGAGTACCAATGATAGAACTGTTTTAAATGAACTTGTGTCGGATGAATGTAATAATATGTCCGTGTAGAAACAAGATATTTGTGAACACGTTGAAAACTGTTATTTTGATTCTATACCTGCTGAGCATACGTGATTGGGATGTGATATTAAATTTAAAAATGCTTCGCCTTTTGTTCCTAAATCATTGAATGTTGTGCCATGTGTTACCAAGTTTAAAGGTGCAGGAATTATTGTGAATGATGTACCACGTGAAACCATGAGCAACATGGACTTTTTCAGATTAAAGGAAGAACATCATCTTGAAGACAAACTTATTGATGAGAGAACCGTCTCATGTTCAGATGCCTCAACATCACAATCATCTTCATCTTGTGATGACAATTATCAGGCTATGATATCTTGTGAAAAAGTTTGTTTTAGTTGTGGTGCTTCAAATCATGTTTCAAAAAGTTGTAACTTGACAACCACCGATTGTAATGAAGAATCGTCTCCCAAAATTTCCTTGAATTCATATGTGTTGTCTAAGTCTTCTCACAGTAGAAAATCTAGGCGTAAAAGAATTAAAAATGCTAAAAATTATTTTAAAAGAACTTGGAAAATTAAAAATAATGTTCTATTTGATGACCGTGCTTCATCAAAGGAGGATTCTAATTATGATTCCAATAAGATGTGCTATCTTGACACGAAACTTCTTGATAGCAATGGTATTGGTCAAAACGTCTAAATGGTTCGTTGTGTATAGGGTCAATCAAGAAGAACCGGCGATAACATTTGGCACGTAGATAGTGGATGTTCAAGACATATGACTGGTCATTTTAACTTGCTGCAAGATTATAATCAAATTGATGGAGAGTATGTAGCTTTTGCTGGAAATCCAAGAGGAGGAAAGATTGAAGGACAAGGAACAGTATCGAATGGTGTAAATAGTCTGGATTTTGTCAACTTTGTTCCCCAATTGAAGTACAATCTGATGAGTGTTTCTCAGATTTATGACAAGGATTTTTGTGCCTTGTTCAATTCAAGAGAATGTCTAATCTTGAAGCCTAGAGTGGTGATTCCAGAAGAACTTATTCTCATGCGTGCTCCCAGAAGATACAACACATACAGCTTGGATATGAACAACCCATCGGGCATTGAATCGTGCTTTCTTTCAAAAGCTTCTGAATCTGAATCATTCCTGTGGCATAAGAGGTTGGGACATGTAAATATCAAAACTATGAACCGACTGGTTCGAGGAAACCTCATCACTGGATTACCTCTTAAAGATTTCTCTCCTATGGAACACTATATCTCATGTTCCAAGGGAAAACAACACAAATCTTCTTATAAGGCAAAAACCACAAATTCCATTGACTCATTTCTCCAATTACTTCGCATGGATCTCTTTGGTCCTGTGAGTTTCATGAGTCTTGGACGAAAGTGATACTGCTTAGTGGTAACTGATGATTTCTCTCGATTTACTTGGGTGTTCTTCCTAGCAAAGAAAGATGAGACGTCAGAGATTTTGAAAACCTATCTGCTTCAAATTGAGAACCTCTTCTATCTAAGTGTGAAGACTATCCGCAGCGATCATGGAACAGAATTCAAAAATGCAACTCTTGATTCCTTCTATGAAAGTAAAGGAATTTCTCGACAATTTAGTGCACCTCGTACTCCTTAACAAAATGGTGTAGCTGAAAGGAGAAACCGCACTTTAATTGAAGTTACACGAACTATGACTGTTGACTCTAAGCTTCCCGTGACTTTCTGGGCTGAGGCGGTCAACACTGCATGTTTTGTCCAAAATCGGGTTCTCATCACTAAAAGTTGCAACAAGAAACCTTGTGAGATCATGTACAACCCAGTTATTGATTTCTTCAGAAAATTTGGGTGTGTGTGCACAATGCTAAATACTTCATATCAGCTGAACGAGTTTGAAGCCAAAGCTGATGAATGCTATTTTGTGGGATATTCATCCAATCAACGCGCTTTTCGTGTCTACCATAAGAAGCTAAGGATAGTACTGGAGTCCATTGATATCAATTAGCATGAAAACAATCATACGGACGCAGGAGACGGTCCTAATTGGCTCTTTGATGTCGATTCAGTTTTTAGGTCATTTAATCTTCCTAAGTTCTCTAATGAATCAACTCCTGCTAATCCTTACTTCTCTGTGAACAATCTAGGGAACAACACAATTCCAATAGTAGATGTTGCACCACAATCACCTACTGAAAATCTTATTGATGATATCGCTAATCTTCCTGCTAAAAATATTAAAAATTTGGAGGAAGTCTTGGAAGAAGATGACATTCCTCAGTTGAGAATTGACAGGAATCATCCCACCGACAACATCATTGGTCCACTCAATGTGGGCGTTCGTACCAGGAGTGCTGTGATGCATTGGAAAACAGCATGTTCTCGTGCTTTATTTCTCAAGTTAAACCTAAGAACATCAAAGCAGCTTTGCTTGAAAACAGCTGGGTGGAAGCAATGCAGGAAGAGTTACAGCAATTCTCAAAGCTGCATGTGTGGAATATGGTAGATCTTCCCAAGAACAAAGTAACAATCGGCACTCGTTGGGTATTCTGCAATAAAAAGGATGAAGGAGGAATTATGGTTCGGAATAAAGCTCGTCTGATGGTTCAAGGTTTGTATCAAGAAGAAGGAATTGACTATGAGGAAGTCTTTGCACCAGTGGCTCGCTTGAAAGCAATCAGAATGTTTCTCGCCTATGCAGCCTACATGGACTTCACTGTTCATCAAATGGATGTCAAAAGCGCATTTTTGTATGGAAAAGTTTAAGAGGAAGTATACGTCAAGCAGCCACCGGGTTTCATTGATCCTAATTTTCCAGACCGTGTATACATGTTAGACAAGGCACTGTACGTTCTTCACCAAGCACCTCGTGCGTGGTATGAAACTTTATCCAAGCATCTGCTTGAGAATGGTTTCACACGAGGAGCAACTGACCAAACTTTGTTCAAACGGAAGGATGGAAAAGATACAATCATGGGGCAAATTTATGTGGATGATATCATTTTTGGATCTACAAATCCTCGTCTTTGCAAAGAATTTGAAGAAGTGATGCGGTCTAAGTTTGAAATGAGTTCTATGGGAGAAATGAAGTTCTTTTTGGGACTACAAGTTGATCAATCTGAATCAGGGATCCTCATCCATCAAGAGATGTGTCCAACTCTATCCTGTATGTTCATGAGTCAACCAAATTCCCGAAGATGTTCATTTACAATATTCCCTTTCAGTTTAAGCTCCATCTGACTAGACCAGAAACAAGGGTATGTTTCCTATCTCATCGGCCAATGATAAAAGGTTCCATCTTCAACCAATAATTCAACGGATATCCAGCTTCATCCTGAAAACACTTGATAGAATCAAACACAAAATCATGTTCAGCAGTGATCACCTTATATCCAAAGTCCAACATTCTTCAATTAGATCTTCATTCCTGGTTCACACCTCCTAATCTGTATACATTCACAGTGGTGAAGTTCCATAACTAGGTTGTCTATCTGGATTCCGCCCAGATCCCGAATGAGAAATCCCATCATAATTGAATCACATCAAATCTTGAACACATGCTTGACCAATGAGCACGAAAAATATAGTTTACACGAGAAATCACGGTTGATGATACATTTATTTTTATCCCCATCATTTCTCTGTAAACTATGAGCAGCTTCATCATCTATTCACTCAAATCCTCAAAAAGCACAACTAGCCAACTCCAGTATTTTATTCTTTTATTCCTTTGCAAAGATCCAAAACAGCAAATCCTTGGGTTCAAGTTATTCCAGTATTCATCCCCTATTAAAGAAGTATCACGGATACTCGTAGCCTACATATTTAGGTTTGAATACTAAACAAGATAATTCTCTTTCCAAAAGACCTAAAACAGCCACATCTTCACAAATAGAACGAGACCTTTAGCCGATAACGACCCAATTGCTCCCATTAGTTCAGCATTCATACCCTACTAAATAAGTATCCTGCATACTCGTAGCCCACATTTTCAGGTATGAACACTTAAACAATGTATGACAAGTGGTATCATCCAACAAAAATCTCGTCCATGTTTCGCCAAGCCACATCCTATACAAATTTTGGTCTGGAAAACCAAAATTACTATCTTCTCAAAAATGGCCCCAAAACAAACTTACAAATGTTCCCTAAAAAAATTTGGCCAAGAAAAGTTTTCCCGTCAAATTTTTTTTTTAATCCCAGATGCTAGTTCATGGGTACTTAGTAAGTATGCACATAAAGGGTGTTCATGCGTATTTAGTAAATACGCAAAGCCAAGTGCTCATGCGTATTTGATAAGTTCACAAAGCCAACCCATGCGTACACGCTAAGTACGCAGAGTTAAATACTCATGCGTACTTAACAACTACGTAGGACAACTTCTCTTGCGTACTTAGTAAGTACGCAGAAGAGCTGAATTTGCATACTTATCAAAAAGTAACAGCGTTCTTGATGGATCTTGAGGAGAATGCTCAAAAAGTGATGGATCTGAGAAATAAATGCTTCCAAAAGCTTAGAAAACATCATCTAACAAACCCTCAGCCTTCCAAACACCAAATGAAGTGATCACAAACTCGGATTTGAGGATTTTTGACACAAAAAGTAAGAACTCAGATCTGCTCCATAAACCCTAAAACACGAAACTGGAACACAAATCAACGAACACTGAGGCTCTGATAGCACTTGTAGGTCCCAGGAGCCTCGTCGCGCAGCGGAAATAACACGGACTTGTTCTGTGATGTAGGTCTAGATTTCTCTTGAAATCACTGATATGATCAATTACACACACACACACAGGCGGAAACTGTGTGTATGTTGGTGAAACAGGTAATAGAAACAGTGTTGGTGAAGATAACCAGCTAACCACAGTTTGAATCAACAATCAAAAGGTATGAAAATGTATGAACACAGTGAATAAACAACTGCAGATTATATTGATTCAAGCAAAATGTGAAAGAGAAGGTTCAGGGTTACAGTCGCTACTCACACCCTAAACCATCTCAAACTAGGCTATTTATAGTAGTGACAGGTATCGAAACTATGGTCAATCAAAACTACTAGTTTCGATTGACCATTTACAATTGATACACAGACTGTCGAAACTACCATCTATCGAAACTACTAGTTTCGATTGAACAGACTCAATCGAAACTAAGTAGTTTCGATGGCCCAGACTTAACTAATTACAGAAAACTGAAATTACAATAATGAAATGACAGAAAGTAAACTAGTCTAAAATTGTTTAAACATACAATAAATGACAACAGCTTATACAAAATATATGACTCTACAATCTCCCCCTAAGCTGTTGCATTACTGTCTTCAGCTCTTCATCAAGCAGCTGGTCCTTCAGATGTCTTTGGGATGAAAGGTTTGACATGGAGAGATACAATTCTTTGATAGGCTTTGGCATCAGCTTCATCTTCATCACTATAAGCCTGAATGTGATTCTGGAATAGCACCTCCAGATCTTCAGGTTGAAATTTCAGCAGCTCCATTGGATCAAAGATGGTGATGTCTTCCTTGTCCTCACATTCAATAACTGCACTGCCAATGACTGGGTTATAGAACCACTTTCTGAAAGTTTGTAGCTGGACAGGTACAGATTTTGGAATAGTGATAGTCTTATGTGTTTGGGCAGGCTTGTATCTTAGGAACACATATGGCTTTTTAGTCTTAGAATGAAACCTAGTCTTTGAGATCTCCTTCTGAGTTTTCCTAGGCTTCATTCCTTTGAAATCATTGTTGACTTGAGAATGCAGAAACTTCTTAAAGTCATAAGCCATCATGACCTTCCCAGGGTTTTGAAGTGGAAGTTTTGCTAAATCCCTGAGGTCATAAAAAGGAAGGGTCTGGAAGTCAGTCATGTTTTTGAAGTGCTGAACTCCCCCTTTATATCGTCTGATGATAAAGAGCTTCCTTTCAGCATCGTATTTCCATCCAATTGGAGGCCTTTTCAGTTCTTGATGCTCGGCTATCCACTCATAAGTTTGAGGAGTCTCTTCTGGAATGATCTTTTTAAACCAATACTTTCTTGAAATGGGAGGTTCAGGTGCAGTTGAAGGTTGATCTTGAGTTGGATTTGACTCTGAGATTGGAATGGTTGGTTCAGGAATGGTAGTCTTGATGATATTAATCCGAACATCTTCTTCATCTGATAGGGTTTGAATTTCATCTCCTTCTTTAGTAAAATATCTAGTTCGTTCAGTTTCTTTCTCTTCGGTAGTTAGAATTTCTGGATGAAGGTCATTGTATCCAAAGTTGTCAATCTCATCTAGAAGAACATTCAGCTCATCATCCGATGGGATGTCTTCTTCATCCAGAATCACTATTTCAATATTAGCCATAGCTCCCTTCCCTCCCTTCCTTGCTTCTCTTCTTTCATGAGCTGAGGGAAGGACGGACTCTGTTTCTTCAACCTTTACTTCAACAGACTCCTTTGTTATGGCACCGTGGCCAGTATACACGGTTAATGCAGATTCTGGATCAGTGACAAAGGCAGGAGACGATGGTTCAAGTTCAGATGTAGTCTCCCCCTGAGCCTTTGAAGTAGTTTGCTGTTGTGGAGTAAGTTTGTTGACAGAGTCTTTGAGCTGCTTAACTATTTCAGCTAAGGCTTTAAAGTCTTCTAGTTGCCTTATGATTAGTCTTTGTTGAGTTTTCTGCTGAGTCTGCTGACTATCTATTTGAGTATGTAAGCCCCCAACCTCCAGGTTCAAGTCTTTGACTTCCTCCTTAACTTCTTTTAGCTTAGACTTCAAGCCGTCAATCTCTGTATCTTTCTTTTGAAGATTGTCTTGAAGTTTCTTTATTTCAAGACTTAGAGTCTTTACTCTCGGTACAGGAGAGGTTGAATCATGGTGTGGAGATGCAGGAGGTGTATGGATGGGTGATTGTTGTGGAGATATAGGAGGTGTAGGGATAGGTAATTGTTGTGGAGATGTAGGAGGTGTAGGGATAGGTAATTGTTGTGGAGATGTAGGAGGTGTATGGATGGGAGATTGTTGTGGAGTAGGATGAGGAGATGGTTCTGGAGTGGTGAATGAAGACTCTGACGAGGATGACAAATCCTCCAATCCAGTCTTTATCTTTTTAGCCCTAGGCTCCTCCTCTTCAAAATCAGATCCTGACTCAATTTGTCTTTTTGAGGAAGATGCAAGTTGCTCTATTCTTTCATCTGAATCAGACTTGTAATAGTCTGATCCATAAATTCCTGCATCTAGAGTCCCACTTGACTCTGCCACTTCTTCTTCATCCTCCTGTAAGCCAGCTTCAACATTTACTGCTGGCTCTTGAACTATCTGTATTTTTTCAACAAAAGGAGCCTCTATCACAGGCTCAATTACATGTTGCTCTTCTTCTTGAACAATAGGTATGTCTACCTCAATTTCAGGTGGATTACCTTGATTTTGTTCAGCTTCCAGCTCTTCTTAATCCGATGATAAGTTTTCTTCTTCAAGATCAGGATCAATGTCAGGGATAAACTCTTCTTCTTCTCCAAAGATATGACCGAACAGGGGAACGTCGACTATCGCCCGGTTCGGTTGGTCCTTTTGTTGGTACTTTTCATGTAGCTGAGTGTTTTGGCTATCATATTATCAAACACAAAGGTGTTTCCACCTTGTTGAAGCTCAGGAAGAAGATGATTGATGATAATTTGTAGAAATCTAGGATATGCTAGAAACTTCTCCTTCACTACTCCAGTTAAGTTATCCTTTAGCTGAGTGAATATGAAACCAGAAAAATTGTAGTCTCTTCCCTTTATTAATCCCAAGATAGCTGATCCCAGAGTACTGTTAACTGAATCAAAACCCCCTTTCCTTATTGATAGATAGTGAATAAACACATGCACTATATATCTCCAATGGCTTGATAAGGAGTTCTTGATTATCTGACCACTCTTGAACTCATCAGGATGACCCATTCTTCTGAAGCATTCTTTCACATAGTAGATTGGAAAATCAAAGGGTGCTTCTGGGTTGTCATTTAACTGCAGTACCTCTCTCACTGTGTCTTCAGAAAATAATACTTCTTGGCCATGTACAGTTGCTCTAATGTGTTGCACATTATCAACTGTGATTATCTCTGCAGTTTCCCAAAATTGTCTAATAGTTGCCTCAAACACCGGCAAGTTGTGGCTTATGGCAAAACTTATGTTGGAGTTTGCCAGAAAGTTTAAGACCGGAATGAACTCAGTAGCTTTCGGATCATTGCTATTAAGGAATGCACACACATTGTGCCTTTTCACGAATACGAGATCCATACCTGTAAAATTCATCAGTTTTGCACAATAAGTAAAGGTTCTGAATATGGTCAATCGAAACTAAGTATTTCAACACTTAGGAAAAATTAGAAATCCTTACTGTCGAAACTAAGTAGTTTCGATAGAGATGAACTTATCGAAACTAACTAGTTTCGATAGAAGCAATAAGCTTTGATCAACACTTGTAAAATTTCTGAAATCAACACTGTCGAAACTAAGTAGTTTCGATATATATGAACTTATCGAAACTAACTAGTTTCGATAAAGGCAATAAGCTTTGATCAACACTTATAAAATTTCTGAAATCAACACTGTCGAAACTAAGTAGTTTCGATAGAGATGAACTTATCGAAACAAAGTATTTTCGATAGAGATGAACTTATCGAAACAAGTAGTTTCGATAGAGAAAAACTTATCGAAACAAGTAGTTTCGATAGAGAAAAACTTATCGAAACAAGTAGTTTCGATAGAGAAATTAGGTCAAGTTTGGGTGTCGAAACCAGTAGTTTCGATTAAAAATTTTGAGAAATTTTGAAAGAGTTGAACTCTTTTATCGAAACTACTTGGTTTTGAAACCCAAACCCCTTTTGATTCACTATACTCAGACTAAAATAAACATTTTAATGAAGGGTTTAGAGTGGCCTGTAAATGACGGAATGTCATCTTACCAAATGCGAGACTGTTATCTACAATAAAACACAATAATCGTGAGGTCTAAGATGATAAAGATGTTTGCAAACACGGATAAGCACACAACGACTGTTATTATGAAGATTCAGTCGAACAAATTTGAACTTTTGAAACCCTAGGTCTGTTGATTCCAAGAACCATTCAAATGAAATAGTGAGACGTTACCTGATGATGAAGACGATGGTGACAACGGGGGTAATCAGGTGATTAACCCTGATAATTTGCAACTCAGACCAAGGCTTGAGAAATTTTGTGTGTGTCGGAGAAGATGAAAAGGTTTGCGAAAAAGATGAGTGAAGAAGATATGAAGGGAGGGATTTATTTATGAAGGCTTTTAAATTGCGAGGAACAAAAGACAAAAATGCCCCTGTCGAAACAACTAGTTTCGATAGGGCAAACTAGTTTCGATATGAACATAGTAGTTTCGATATGTCAAAATAGTTTCGATATGTACAAAGTAGTTTCGATAGGGAAAAGTAGTTTCGATATGAACATAGTAGTTTCGATATGTACAAAGTAACAGAGATAAGACTAACATATATATACAAGATATTTACACTTTTCTTCTTTGAAAAAGATCCAACATGAGATCAGATCTGGTCAGTCTCTTGAAACACTTCCTTTTGCAATTAACTACTGTGAGTCCCTGAAGATAGCTGATATTTGTGCAAAGTAAACCTGAACATTTGTTTGTATTTTGATTTCATGTGATTAAACGGTACCATTTAAACACTATACAAGGTGTACCCCACATATTAAAATAAAATGATTTTGAAAACCTATCAATCCTCAATAAGTACCCATCTTCATCCTATTATCTCTTTCTGATTAAACAAGGTGCCGTCTTAGTAATGTCAAAGTACCACCAAAATAAAATAAGATATCCAAGTGGATTTAGAAAATTAAAATAAAAAAAATCCAAGTAGATATTAAAAAGGTACGAGCATTCTAGATCTTTGCGTAAGCAAAACAGAAGAAGTCGTAAAATTATCCAAGCGGATAGAAAAAATGTTGAACACCCGAGATCTTTGCGTAAGCAAAACAGACGTGGTCAAATCATCCAAGTGGATGGGAAAAGGATGAGCACTCGAGATCTTTGCGTAAGCAAAACATACGGGGTCATCGATGGTAAATATCGTTATATTGACGGTCACTTGGCGTATGAATAGGAATCCAATACGTAAGCTTGTATCTGATTGAATTGGTTTTCTTAGATATAAAACTGGGTTAGATGTTTCAATAATGGGTTCAAACACACAAGTATGAGATATATTTAGAGTTTTCACACTACTTACAAGTTTTAACCATATGTCGGGCCTACCAGCTATACCTCAGTAAACACCATCGCTTTTGGTCCATTCCATGTCCAAGAGATGAGATCAGACACTATCATTTCTCAAAGGTCAGATTCAATTCTTCCTGCAACTCAAAACCACTTGTAAGATTATATACATAGCAATTCTTTTCAATATAATATTTCTCCCCCAAAAGATTTGCGTAAAAACTGTTCATAAAAATAAAATCTTTTTGGAATTTTCTTTGATAAGTAAACAGAATAAAAAATAAAAAAATAAAAATAAAAATACTATTCACACAACTTACTGAAAGTTGATCATTCCAAGCATCTCCACCAGTTGGGCGAATCTGGTAGAGTCAAAAGCCTTTGTGAAGATGTCTGTGGTTTGTTTGTGAGTTTTGACTTCAACAATTTGAATATACTTCTTTTCAACACAGTCACGGATAAAGTGATGTTTAATTTCAATGTGTTTGGTTTTGGAATGCTGAACGGGGTTTTTGGTGATATGAGGAACGGCGGTGTTGTCACACAGAATGGGTGTCTCATGGAATGTGATCGTATAGTCAAGCATCTAATGGTGTATCCATCTGACTTGGGAACAACAGAGGGCTGCGGCAATGTATTTAGCTTCGGCGGTGGATTGGGAAACAGTGGACTGTTTCTTACATTGCCATGAGACAAGGCGGTTGCCAAGGAATTGACAACCTCCAGAAGTGGATTTTCGGTCTAAGTTGCAACCCCCGTAGTCTGAGTCTGAATAAGCCACAAGATCAAACAAGTCAGTTTTAGGATACCACAGACCCAATTTTGGCTTATATTTTAAATATCTCAAAATACGTTTTACAGCAGATAAATGAGGGAGTTTAGGATTAGCCTGAAAACGTGCACATAAGCACACTGCAAACATGATGTCTGGTCTGTTGGCCGTGAGATACATGAGCGATCCTATCATAGAGCGATATAGATGCGGATCAACGCTTTCCCCATCCATATCAGGAGTCAAACAATGTCGAACTTCCACAGGAGTTTTTACTGGATGGGAATCAGCCATTTTGAACTTGGTCAAGATTTCTTTTACGTATTTTTCTTGATGGATAAGGATTCCTGACTCAGATTGATCAACTTGTAGTCCCAAAAAGAACTTCATTTCCCCCATGGAGCTCATCTCAAACTTAGATCGCATCACTTCTTCAAATTCTTTGCAGAGACGGGGATTTGTAGAACCAAAAATGATATCATCCACATAAATTTGCACCATGGTTGTATCCTTTTCCTCCTTCCGTTTGAACAAAGTTTGGTCAATTGCTCCTCGTGTGAAACCATTCTCAAGCAGATGCTTTGATAAAGTTTCATACCACGCACGAGGCGCTTGGTGAAGACCGTACAATGCTTTGTCTAACTTGTAAACACGGTCTGGAAAATTAGGATCAATGAAACCCGGCGGCTGCTTGACATATACTTCTTCTTGAACTTTGCCATACAAAAATGCGCTTTTGACATCCATTTGATGGACGGTGAAGTCCATGTAGGCTGCATAGGCGAGAAACATTCGGATGGCTTCCAAGCGCGCCACTGGTGCAAAGACTTCCTCGTAGTCAATCACTTCTTCTTGATAGAAACCTTGAACCACCAGACGAGCTTTGTTTTGAATCACAGTGCCGCCTTCATCCTTTTTGTTGCGAAAAAACCAACGAGTACCGATTGGAACTTTGTTCTTGGGTAGATCCACCAAATTCCACACATCTAACTTTAAGAATTGCTGTAGCTCTTCCTGCATTGCTTCCACCCAGCTGTTTTCTAGTAGTGCTGCTTTAATGTTCTTTGGTTCAGTTTGAGAGATGAAGCAGGAAAACATGCTGTTTTCAAATGCTTCACAGGCACTTCGGGTACTAACACCCACATTGAGTGGTCCAATGATGTTATTGGTGGGATGAATCTTGTGAATTCGCAGTTGAGGAATTGCATCTTCTTCCACGACTTCTTCCAAATTAGTAAGATTTTCAGCAGGAGGATCGGCAATGTCATTAATAGGATCTTCAGCAGATGATTGTGGTGCAACATCTACTATTGGAATGGAGTTGTCTTCAATAGTTTCACTTGTTGCACCAGAACCGGAAGACTCCATATTAGATTCAGCATTTGCAACCACAGGAATTTCAACCTGAGCAGATGAGGAAGAACCTTGATCATTTAAGTTCCCTAAATTGCTCACAGAAAAATAAGGATTAGCATGAGTTGAGTCAATTGAGAAATCAGGAAGATTAAATGATTTAAAAACTGAATCGACGTCAAATAGCCAATTGGGACCGCTCCTGCGTCTGTGTGATTATTTTCATGCCAATTGATATCAATGGACTCCAGCACTATTCTTTTCTGCTTATGATAGACACGAAAAGCACGTTGATTGGAGGAATAACCAACAAAATAACATTCATCAGCTTTGGCTTCAAACTTGTTGAGCTGATCTGAAGTGTTCAGCATCGTGCACACACACCCAAATTTTCTGAAGAAATCAATAACTGGCTTGCGCTTGTACATGATCTCATATGGTGTCTTGTTGCAACATTTAGTGATAAGAACACGATTTTGCACGAAACGTGCAGTGTTGACCGCCTCAGCCCAGAAAGTCACGGGAAGCTTAGAGTCAACAATCATAGTTCGTGCAGCTTCAATTAAGGTGCGGTTTCTCCTTTCAGCTACACCGTTTTGTTGAGGAGTACGAGGTGCACTAAACAGATGAGAAATTCCTTTGCTTTCACAGAAGGAATCAAGAGTTGCATTCTTAAATTATGTTCCATGATCGCTGCGGATAGTCTTCACACTTCAACTGAAGAGGTTCTCAATTTGAAGCAGATAGGTCTTTAAAATCTCTGGCGTCTCATCCTTTTTAGCTAAGAAAAACACCCAAGTGAATCGAGAAAAATCATCTGTTACCACCAGACAGTATGACTTTCGTCCAAGACTTATGACACTCACTGGACCAAAGAGATCCATGTGAAGCAATTGGAGAGGAGAGTCAATGGAATTGGTGGTTTTAGGCTTATGTGAAGATTTGTGTTGTTTTCCCTTGGAACATGAAATACAGTGTTCCATAGGAGTGAAATCTTTTAGAGGTAATCCAGTGACTAGGTTGCCTCGAACCAGTCGGTTCATTGTTTTGAAATTGACATGTCCCAACCTCTTATGCCACAGGAAAGATTCATCTTCGGAAGCCTTTGAGAGAAAACACGATTCAATTCCCGATGGGTTGTTCATATCCAAGCTATATGTGTTGTATCTTCTGGGAGCACGCATGAGAATAAGTTCTTCCGGAATCACCACTCCCGGCTTTAAGATAAGACATTCTTTTGAATTGAATAAAGCACAAAAGTCCTTGTCACAAATCTGTGAAACACTCATCAGATTGTATTTTAACTGAGGAACATAGTTGACAAATTCCAGACTATTTACTCCATTTGATACTGTTCCTTGTCCTTCAATCTTTCCTCCTCTTGGGTTTCCAGCAAAAGCAAAATACTCTCCATCAATTTGATGATAATCTTGCAGCAAGTTAAAGTGCCCAGTCATATGCCTTGAACATCCACAATCTACATGCCAGATGTTATCGCCGGTTCTTCTTATACACAACGAACCATTTATACGTTTTGACCAAAAATGTTTCAATCAAGAGATTTTAGTGTCAGGATATGACATCTCATTGGAATCAGAAGTACAACCATCCTTTGATGAAGCACGGTCATCAAATAGAACATTGTTTTTAATTTTCCAAGTTCGTTTTAAATAATTTTTAGCATTTTTAATTCTTTTACGCCTAGATTTCCTACTGTGAGAAGAATTAGGCAACAAATATGAATTTAATGAACTTTGGGAAGGTGATTCTTCATTAAAGGTTGCGGTTGTCAATTTACAACTCTTTGAAACATGATTTGAGGCACCACAACTAAAACAAACGTTTTTACAAGATATCTTAGCATGATAATAATCATCACAAGATGAAGATGATTGTGATGTTGAGGAATCTGAACATGAGACGGTTCTCTCATCAATAACTTTGTCTTGAAGACGATGTGCTTCCTTTAATCTGAAAAATTCCATGTTGCTCATGGTTTCACGTGGTACATCATTCACAATAATTCCTGCACTTTTAAATTTTGTAACACATGGCATAACATTCAAAGATTTAGGAACAAAAGGCAAGGCATTTTGAAATTTAGAAACATCACATCCCAAACCCGTATGCTCAGCAGGCATAGAATCAAAATACAAGTTTTTAACGTGTTAACAAATATTTGGTTTTGACACGGACATATTATTACATTCATCCGACTCAAGTTCTTTTAAAATAGTTCTATCATTAGCACTCTTATCACAATCATCTTCGGACTTTACACAATTTGACTCTGCACAAGAAGCAAAACTGTCACAATCAGAGGATGTAATATAATTATCAGGAGATAATGTGCAAACAAAATGTGTGGAAACATGTGGAGTAGGCATATCAGCAAATCTCCCTGATTTAGAATAAGGAGGTGGATGAGAGTTATACCCAAGACCTTCTGTGCCTTTTCTATTAAATTATTTATCAATTATTCCAAACAAAATTTTCTGATCCATATCCATGTGGTCAACCTGTAATTTAGCTTTTTCTGCCTTTTGGACTCTTTCAGTTAAAATCGTATTGTTAATAGTTTGAGTATTGAGTTGTACAATTAAAGAACGATTTTCACCAGAAATGTCATGAATTTTCTTTAAGTAAAGTTTCTCATTTTTGGCCACAGAGTCATACATCACCTTAATGTGATTTCGTTCATCAATCAAGGCTTGATTGATGAATCTGTATTTTTGAATTTCATTTAAGCAAGATCTAGAATCACAAAGTTTAGAAATAACCTCAGCAGGCATAGTAGTGAGATCCTCAGCTGGTTCAATCATGACACACTTGCCATTTTCCTCCACATCAGCCATCAAGGCTTTATCAGCAGCTTCCTCAGCTTGTTCTCCCCAATGATAATGTCCATCAGCTTGGCACACAAGAGTTGTGGAACTTGAAGTTATGTTTGTCTTTGGAGGATTTGCAGCTTGTTTACCAGAGGAAATCTTCTTATCTTGCTGATCTTTGGAGGACGGCTCCTTGCAGTTTCTAGCAAAGTGACCCAGCTGATCACAATTGTAGCATCTCACCTTCTTGATATCAAACCCAAGCATCTTTCCTTGCTTGAACCTGTCTATACCAGTTCTTTTGATGAATCTTTTGGCTTTTAAGGTTAACATGGCCATGCACCAGTCAATGTCCATTTTCTCCAAATCATCAGGATTAATCTGCTCCAAGTCATCAGGTTGAAAGCTAACCGGTGTTAGATTTCCAGAGATCAGTGCATCATAGCACGACATGAAAGCAGTCATGATTGGGACATATTCATCAGGAATCATGGTGATAGTCTTTTGAGGAGCAGAGGAGCTGGTAGACTTAATTGCAGCAGCTGAAGGAGGAACATCAGTCTGAAAGTGTGGGCTACCGGATGAGCTTGATCCAGCAATGAGAGCTGTGTTTCCAGACTGATTAGATGGGGTGACTGCTCCCTTCTTAATCTCAATTTCATAAGATTCAAGAATGCTATAGACTTCCTGTTGAGACAGAGCACTCAGATTCTCAGTCTTTTTGATCATGATTCGATACATATTCCATTCCTCAGGAAGAGAATCTAGGAGTTTCTTGTTTAGATCAAGAGTAGGGTACTCAACTCCCATTACCTTCAACCTTGATACAATGCTTGAGAAACGGTTGATCAAATCAGATATTGATTTTCTAATTACACTGCTGAACATCGCATATTGTTTCTTGATTAGATCTCTTTTGCTTTCCCTGACATCCTCACTTCCCTCATATCTTGTGCACAATGCAGCCCATAAGTCTTTGGCAGTTGTGTACTCAGCAAAGATGTTGAAAATATCCATAGGAAGAGCCATGGCAATAGTCCCGTAGGCCTTGTTGTCTCGGGCAATCAAAGAAAGATCTTTCTCATCATACTCAGATACTAACTTAGGACGTTGAACATCAGCAGTGGTAGTTACGGGCTTGTGGGGACTATCGGTGATAGAATTCAACAGTGTATAATCGTGAAATTGAAAGAAAAGCTTCATCTTTTTAGTCCAGTCATCAAAATCTCTTGTGGACACAAGAACAGGTGGTCTATTTCCCCCAGAATGTTCTGTTGAACTTGAAGTGGCCATAATATTTTGAATCGAAACTAAAACAGTAACTAGTTTCGATAGGTCAACTTCTATCGAAACAACTAGTTTCGATAAGACAACTTTTATCGAAACAACTAGTTTCGATAGGACTAGTTTCGATAGACCAACTATTATCGAAACAACTAGTTTCGATAGGACTAGTTTCGATAGAACAAATTTTATCGAAACAACTAGTTTCGATACTGAAAATTTCACAGACTAGTTTCAATAACAACAGTTTCTATAAGAGACAAAAATCTAGTTTCGATAGTACCTTCTCCCGACAAAACGTAGACAAGAAGTTTCGATGATCAACAGAAATCAGAAATTGTTCCCCATAGTTTTGATACCTTCTTCTCCAAAACAGAAATACTCCATTGATGAAAAGCTCCAGAAATCAAAGGTGCAGAAATAACAAACCAATCCAGCGAAAACCTTCATCTAACTGTCCTGATCACGAATCCAACCTCCGATTCCGAAAATACAAGCAAAAACCCTTGAAAAATGATGAAACAGTACCTCGAGAATAAATGTGCAAAAATCCAAAATAAGCAACGAAAACCCTCGGTAATCACCTAGAATCGATCAATAACCTGATAACACTCAAAAACACTAGAGCATAAAGCTCTGATACCAATTGTAGGTCCAGATTTCTCTTGAAATCACTTATATGATCGATTACACACATACACAGGCGGAAACTGTGTGTATGGTGGTGAAACAGGTAATAGAAACAGTGTTGGTGAAGATAACCAGCTAACCACAGTTTGAATCAACAATCAAAAGGTATGAAAATGTATGAACACAGTGAATAAACAACTGCAGATTGTATTGATTCAAGCAAAATGTGAAAGAGAAGGTTCAGGGTTACAGCCGCTACTCACACCCTAAACCATCTCAAACTAGGCTATTTATAGTAGTGACAGGTATCGAAACTATGGTAGTTTCTATTGACCATTTACAATTGATACACAGACTGTCGAAACTACCATCTATCGAAACTACTAGTTTCGATTGAACAGACTCAATCGAAACTAAGTAGTTTCGATGGCCTAGACTTAACTAATTACAGAAAACTGAAATTACAATAATGAAATGACAGAAAGTAAACTAGTCTAAAATTGTTTAAACATACAATAAATGACAACATCTTATACAAATTATATGACTCTACATGTGATTTGTGTGGGAACCAAGAAACGAGACAGAGAAACACGAACACAAACAAAAGATAATGAAACGATACGTAATCCATAACATAGAATTCATCCCGTATTATAGACTACATACCGAAGGAGCACACATCTCTCATCTAAGCTCACGGTCCAGGGGTCGGGAGAGCTCGTCCCGACCCGGACACCTCTCAACCTTGTTCCAGAAGTTCCACCTATAAATGAAGACAAGTCTTCTATTTATAGGGGAAGGAATACTACCTGCGTACTTGTCTAAGTATGTTGGGTTTGGTCATGCGTACTTGACAAGTACGCAAGGCAAAAGCCTTGCATACTTACTAAGTATACAGGACCAAACTGGTGTGCAGGATAAGTACTTAGGAACACCCTCGTGTGTACTTGCCACGTACACCGATACATAGAATTTTTTCTATAGTTACTAAAACATGCTTCTTCAAACTCCCTCTTAACTATAGCATCAAATTCTATGTATCTCTAACACTGATAAACATCAGTTTACAAAGAATGTCCTAACAGACTCCCTCTAAACTAATGACATCAAGTGTCTTCTGACGAGACTTGATCTTCTGGCATTCCACTTGAGGTCATCAAATCTTCAAACTTCAGTCTTCAGTTGCCGAGTGATGACACACACGACTCCCTCATAATTGTAGCTATCATTGTAGAACAAACTAAGTGCTTCAATATGAACCAACTAACCCAACACGCTTCATTGTACTTCATCCTCTCAACAGTAGCTTGCTCCACCCTGACTTAGAACTCTGAGTCTGACAATGTCTTCCTAAACAGGTAACAATAGTAGACTAAGACGACTCCAAATCAGCTGGCATATGATAGAGAGTTTGAATTTCCAATAACCTGCATCAAACTAATCAGCTCCCATAGGAATTCCAGTACGATAAACTTAAGTCTTCAACCAGATGTGTCCAACTCTATCCAGTATCTTCACGAGTCAACCAAATTCCCGAAGATGTTCATTTACAATATCCCCTTTCAGTTTAAGCTCCGTCTGACTAGACTAGAAACAAGGGTATGTTTCCTATCCCATCGGCCAATGATAAAAGGTTCCATCTTCAACTAATAATCCAACGGATATCCAGCTTCATCCTGAAAACACTTGATAGAATCAAACACAAAATCATGCTCAGCAGTGATCACCTTATATCCAAAGTCCAACATTCTTCAAGTAGATCTACATTCCTGGTTCACACCTCCTAATCTGTATACATTCACAGTGGTGAAGTTCCATAACAAGGTTGTCTATCTGGATTCCGCCAAGATCCCGAATGAGAATACCCATCATAATTGAATCACATCAAATCTTGAACACAGGCTTGACCAATAAGCACGAAAAATATAGTTTACACGAGAAATCACGGTTGATGATACATTTATTTTTATCCCCCTCATTTCTCTGTAACTATGACCAGCTTCATCATCTCTTCACTGAAATCCTCAAAAAGCACAACTAGCCAACTCCAGGATTTTATTATTTTATTCCTTTACAAAGATCCAAAACAGCAAATCCTTGGGTTCAAGTTGTTCCAGTATTCATCCCCTATTAAAGAAGTATCCCGGATACTCGTAGCCTACATATTCAGGTTTGAATACCTAAACAAGATGGTTCTCTTTCCAAAAGACCCAAAGCAGCCACATCTTCACAAATAGAATGAGACCTTTAGCCGATGACGACCCAATTGCTCCCATTAGTTCAGCATTCATACCCTATTAAATAAGTATCCCGGATACTCGTAGCCCACATTTTCAGGTATGAACACTTAAACAATGTATGACAACTGGTATCATCCAACAAAAATCGCGTCCGTGTTTCGCCAAGCCACATCGTATACAAATTTTGGTCCTGAAAAACCAAAATTACTATCTTCTCAAAAATGGCCCGAAACAAGCTTACAAATGATCCCTGAAAAATTTTGGCTAAGAAAAGTTTTCCCGCCAAATTTTTTTATTTTTTTATTATTATTTTTTTAATCCCAGATTCTAGTTCATCGGTATTTAGTAAATACGCACATAAAGGGTGTTCATGCGTATTTAGTAAATACGCAAAGCCAAGTGCTCATGCGTATTTGATAAGTTCACAAAGCCAACCCATGCGTACATGCTAAGTACGCAGAGTCAAATACTCATGCGTACTTAACAACTACGCAGGATAACTTCTCTTGCGTACTTAGTAAGTACGCAGAAAAGCTGAATTTACATACTTATCAAAAAGTAACAGCGTTCTTGTTGGATCTTGAGGAGAATGCTCAAAAAGTGATGGATCTAAGAAATAAATGCTTTCAAAAGCTTAGAAAACATCATCTAACAAACCCTCAGCCTTCCAAACCCCAAATGAAGTGCTAACAAACTCGGATTTGAGGATTTTTGACACAAAAAGTAAGAACTCAGATCTGCTCCAAAAACCCTAAAACACGAAACTAGAACACAAATCAACGAACACCGAGGCTCTGATACTACTTGTAGGTCCCGGGAGCCTCGTCGCGCAGCGGAAATAACACGGACCTGTTCTGTGATTTGTGTGGGAACCAAGAAACGACACAGAGAAACACGAACACAAACAAAAGATAATGAAACGATACATAATCCATAACATAGAAGTCGTCCCGTATTACAGACTACATACCGAAGGAGCACACATCTCTCATCTAAGCTCACAGTCCAGGGGTCGGGAGAGCTCGTCCCGACCTGGACACCTATCAACCTTGTTCCAGAAGTTCCACCTACAAATGAAGACAAGTCTTCTAATTATAGGGGAAGGAACACTACCTGCGTACTTGTATAAGTACACAGGGTTTGGTCATGCGTACTTGACAAGTACGCAAGGCAAAAGGCTTGTGTACTTACTAAGTACGCAGGACCAAACTGGTGTGCAGGATAAGTACTCAGGAACACCCTCCTATGTACTAGCCACGTACACCGATACATAAAATTTTATCTATCGTTACTAAAACATGCTTCTACAAACTCTCTCTAAAGCTGTGAAATAACTCCCTGGTCAAGGCCATAGTAATAGATCTGTGTGCCGTCTTCTCTCTGTCATAAACTTTCTTTTCTTCTTCATCAAGTTTGGAGATTGGCTTGGGAACTTCCTCATCAAAATATGTATATGCGGGATGCTTATAACCCTCTAGGATAGGTATCCAAAGTGAAGAATCGGTGTATGAGATATAATGCTCAAAGCGTGCTTTCCAGTTTGAGTAATCATTTATGTTAAGAAGCTTTGGTGGTTTCTGTGGGGTTCCAATCTCGTTGTCATAATTCAGAAGGTTACCGAGGTTCTGAAGATTTTCCATGTTGAAACACTTAGTCAAATTTCAGAAAAATCAAAGCTATGTGCACACTTAAGTCCTGGCCTTGCGCACTTAAGAACTGGGTCTTGCGCACTTAATATTTGCTCTTGCGTACTTAACAAGTACGCATGAGTAAATGACAAGTATGTAGGTAGGAGTTAAGTACGCAACAAGAAATGGTCTTACGTAGTTGTTAAGTACGCAGGAAGCCTGTACTTGTTCTAAAAAAAGGTAAGTACGTAGATCACTTTTTCACCAACCTTCACCAACTTTTTCCGGTCACTGGAATCTCATCGGAGACAGAAAAAATTGAAGATATGACCAAACAAAATGAGCCAAAGGGTCAGAAAATAATTTCTAACCAACCTTTGAAGCTCAAAACACTCAAATACACAGCAAAAGGTCGTTTTTTAGTGATTTTTGATTCTAAAATAGTACTCAAGAGCTATCCCTAGTTTATCACAAAAATCACCAAAAGACACTCTCTTTTGCTTGTAAAACTCTGTAGGTTGTGTAGAAAATGCTCTAACACACTCACCACACTCAAAATCAAGAGCAATGCTCTGATACCACTTGTAGGTCCCCGGGTGTCTCGGATTGTCACGTGTGGGTGTGCGACTAGTCGGACCGGGTGCGGAATACCCGTGACTAGGTGGAGAATCAAGTAACACAAAGTAAACCGACAGCTAAAACACTTTCGCTGTAACCTACAAGTTTTATAATTGACGAAGTTTGAAAGTGAAAAATAAAAGAAAGTAAATATAAAAAAAACATGGCGGGAAAACATACCACTATACTACAACGACTTCTCCTTGACAACAGCTCTGGATTATCTTCAGTCTTCACTGCTCCCCAGCTTTAGCTTCCATCTTTTTCTTGTAATCAAGGCAGAACTTGACCACCTTGTCATATTTAGAAGCAAGGAAGTTTGTCCACTCGTCCGTGTACATGCAGTACTTGTCAGCTAGCGCCTCCAGATCTTTCACAGAAAAGTTTATGAAGTAGACTTCATCAAAAACTCTGATCAGTCCCCTTGGCACTAAGCTTCCACTCTCGGACCACACCTTTCCAATCACCACTGCCTCGCCCGATTTAGGATCTACGTACCAGAACCATATATTACCGAGGATATCGTGAGATAACTTACTCAGGGGAATATTGGTTTCACACAGCACTGGCACGACAGAAATGGGAACAATCGCCAAATCCAACGATTGTTGCTCACTTCCACTTGGTCCGGCTTCAGGATCCTTGTCCTGATCATCACCCTTAGTTAGATCAACTGAGTTACAAGCCTCTTCACTGCTAGGCTTAGGTAGTTGCTTTTCCAACAATTGTTTCAATCTCTCCCCCTGAGCAGCAAGCGTCTTGGCCATGTCACAGACCAATTTAACCATAGCATCATGCTCTTTATGCTGCTTTTCATCAAGCACTTGCTGTTTCTTCAAAGCGGCAACTTCATCAATCAGTGAGTTTTTCTGGACCTGTTGCTTGTTAGACTCGTCACGTGATTTTCGTACCATTTCAAGTAATCCAGTAACGTGAGTCTCTAGATGTAGGTCCACATGACTCATCTACAGATCGATCTCGTGACAGGACGTGTCATTAACACGGAGTGCGGAATCCTATCGTATAAACGTTTTGTATATCAATCGACAATAGAAACAATAGGTAAATAAACTTTCTCTTTTATATCACCAAACAGAGTTTACAGAATACTTGATCGTTTAATCCACACCTGTACTGAACAGACTCTGCAAACTCTATATTTATAGACACATGTTATGCAATAGGCGAACTTAACAAGTTCGCTTCAAAGATGTTAAGTTCGCCTCCCTCTAGCAGAACTTGTACTTATACTTAGACAAAACTAAACAATTACATAAAAAACATAAAGACAATAAGACCTAAACTATTACAAAGCTTTTGTCATTCAATCTATGTCCTAACAGACTCCCCCTTGACAATAGCTTGATCTTTTGTCTTCAGTCTTTATGACGAGCTCTTCCAGTTGTCTGGTAATCTGCTTCCTGCATGCACTCCATATCTTTGACATATCTCCAACACTCTTTTATACTGCAATCCTTGTTCTCTCCATTCATCAGTAAACATGATCTCATTCTTTCTTAACGTCCTCTAATCTTTCTTTGAGAAATTAATAAGATTCATTGCATCATAGAAACTAACAATGACCTTATTATCTTTAACATCAATCCTAGCTTCACCAGTATTCACATCTACGTACCACCATTTCATATTCCCCAGAAAATCTTGTGGAATTTTCTTCAATGGTATCTTCTGTATAGCACGTACTAGCTTGAACTTATACTTCCAAGTCACATTCTTAGTCTTTTAATCTACAAGCTTCACTATTTTCCCTTCTATGGTTTTAACCTTTCATACTTACCTGAGCCACCTTCTCTCTTTATCAAATTGGCAATCACATCGGCTAATCCACACTTAGATCTATTAATCAATGTTTCGTAGCTAGATCATTCATTTCACACCTTGGCAAGGTATTGAAATACTTGATCCTAGGCTTTAAATATTGAACACCATCAGATCTTTTAAGAGCAAACAACTTAGTTTCATCATCATAAAACCAACTTATGATCTTTCCAATACACCTCTCTTTATTCACATATCTTTCTTTTTGAGCAGGTTGTATAGGTGACTTTGGTAGTACGTTCATCCAACTGTTAACGACTTCTCTCCACTGTTCTCTAGTCATTCCTGTATTTCTATACATCACAGGTTCTTCATTCAGCTTAGGAGACACAGTATGAGTAGTATCAACATCAGAATCTATCTTGGATTGAGCAGTATCATTAGTGATGTCTTCAACAGAGTCCATAGAATCTGTTACTCCATCATAAGAAAACTCAGGAATAACATCATCTTAGATGAAGTTATACGGAACATTCAGACCATCACTTCCTTCATATGTAACCTTAGATTTACTCTTTTCTATTTCAATCTCTACAATCTCTCATTCTTCAACTTCATTATCCAACACATCTTCTTCATCATCATCAAATAACTCGTCTATATCATCCAGACATTCTAATTTATCAGCTTTTTCTTCTTCAGAATCTTGAAAAAATTCCAATAACAATATTTCTTCATTCACTCCAGAATCATGCTTGGTTCCTTCAATAGTATGTGATGTCGACTCCCCTGAGCTCTGGATATTGGATTCACGTCAGCGTATTGACGATCACCCTCAACATTACCACTAGGATCATTGTCATCATTATCTTTTCGTTGAATTGATTCAGCATGACACGTATCATGTATCCTTAACTCCCCCTGAGCGTCAAGACGCTCAACAAGTTTAGACACCAATAACTGCATGTCAGCAATCTGTGTAGCTTGAGCTTGTAGGACCTACTGTCTCTGAGAATCAGGAGACATAAGAGTATCTACCTGAGTCTGTAAGGCTAGCACCTGTGATTCAAGGAATGTAATTCTTTTAGAATCAGACGGCTTTGAAGGACGAGCTTCAGATGTGTGCGGAACATGTGGAGAAAGCACTGGAGATGTATGTTTAGAAGCAGGAGGTGTAATTAATAAGGAAGCGACAAAATTAACATCCTCAGCACCTTGAGATGAATGAGCAGCAGCAATAGAAGCAGACATAAGCTTCTGAGCTTTAGGAACAGGAATAGCATCACTATCCGAGTCAGAACTTTCATCTATTAAAGTTCTCTTGCCAAGAACTGATACAGAAGGAGGATTCCGAACAGTCTTACGCCTCGGTTTTCTGGCTTTAGATTTAATACGTTTCCCTGCATTAGCCAATGGTAACGTAGCCAAACTTGCATAATGATCTGAGCTAAAATCTCTAGATGAATCAGTATCAGTAGCTTCAGAATCAGGTAAGATAGTATCACTGGAACTCATAGCTTCAGAACACAGAGTAAAAAACCAAATTCCAGACGACTTAACGGATAAAATTCGTTGAAATTACCTTAAAAATTACTCGCAATCAAAAACCGATTCAGAAACAAACACACAAAATTCTAATCAGAAACCCTAGATCTGAAAACACGAGTTCGCTAAATATTCAGTAAGTTCGCTCTTATAAATTCGCTCAAACAGTGAAGAAGATAAATGAATAAGTTCGCCTGAACACGATATTAAATCACCATTAAGTTCGCTCCATTCGGCACACTTGTTAAGTTCGCTTCACAAGCCTCAGGCGAACATATTAAGTTCACTTACTCAGAACCAGGCGAACATATTATGTTCGCTCCAAACCTTTTCTTTTGAACAAAAATTCTTCACTTTCAACACGACACATTCTTGTGAACTTCCATCTGTAGCAAGTATCTGATCCAATCCCGAAACATTTTAAAAATAAAATTTTCATGGAAGATAGAAACAAAATATTTTTGGATTTTATCTATACAAACGGAATCACATATTTTTGGTTTTTTCTGAGCAAACTGAAAAACACATATTTTTGGATGAACATCATGAGCAAGAAGATCATATTAGTATATGAGCAATTCATCACACAATTTATAATCAACTATGGGTAACCTATGATATGAAACAATCAAACTTATACTTATCTAACTCAATACTTTTTCAAATTATATGTAACTTTTGCAATCAATTTGAATAATACTTGAAATGATACGCGATAAATTTCAAAATAAACAAGATCAGGTCATGAAATGCTCAAGTTTTCATTCTGAATTTGCAATACAAAGCATGAATTTTTAAAGTGTCAATATTATATTATTTGAAACTATAAGCATTTTTCTTCCAAATTCATGTGAGTTAGTACCATTTAGATGAAAAACATCGTGTACCCCACATATATGCCAACAGAAATTAAATTTGCATTATCTTCAAGACATACACAGTTTATTGAAAGATTAGATCAATCTCCAAGATGAAATTATCTCTTATTAGCACAAGTATAGAATAGCAGATCCCAAAGGATATAAGAATCAGAATGATTCAAAATCGAAAGATTCTAATGAATTGGCTTTATAATGAGGATCAATAGATTCAGGTAGGAGGATCCAACTACTACCTGGATAAATTTCAATGAAATCAAAATAAATGATGTACCTAACTGATCCAAGGGTGAATATTGTTCTAACAGATGTTGTCAGAAACATATCTTAGTTCAACAACACTTTGCATGTTTTTCAGGGCATGGGCAGTGAAGTGAACTGAAAGAGATTGTGCTAAAGACATAATTGTTAGGACCGTGTACGTACGGATTACAATAGATTCAACGTGAAACCGAATCAAATAGCGCGGAATTCTATTTGATTGGCGATCCAATCAGTGAGAACGACAACCCGGATCAATCTAACGATTGATAAACGTTATGAACGTGTAGGAATCGATCCGGGAACGAACTATGAAGTTGGACAAAGTCTCTGGACGATTTCGTGCGGCTAGGGTTGATTGATATGACTTCGTTTTGTAACAACACGATTTAAGATGTATTTATAGTCTGCAGGTTCCAGTCGTACGAATGGCTCATACGGATGATCCATTCGTGCGACTGAGTCATTCGGCAGATTGAACCATCCTTATGGTTCATTCGTACGAATGAGCCATACTTATGACTCATTCGTGCGACTGAGTCCATTCTGACTCATCAGCATGAACAACTTCTGCATAAGTATTATTTAAACATGTTAAGGGTATATATCAACGGTGATCAATAATAATAAACATAAACAACCATAAATACTCAAAACACACTGTTTTATATCACAACTGACTGATTACATTTGACTCGAACGCTTACAATGAACTGGGGACATATGTGTACCAACAAACTCCCCCTTGGACCTAGTTCATTCTATCTTCAATCAGTCCTCAGAAATTCCTTTGTCTTCTCCTTCCATGAAACTCCAGCGTGTATCTCGTACGCAAAGCACACTTCGATAACACGTTGAAATTGTAGCGCTTGCTCCATATCCCATATATCTGAAAATATTGGACACTTGTACAAAGTATAAACATCTCGTTCTGACAAGTTTGTGAGCCACATGGGATCATACACTCGAATTGTTTCCCAATCATCACCTTTATCCAATACAATAACAGCTTCACCCGTTCTTGAATCGTAATTCCACCACTTGAAATACCTCGAGAAGTTCTGAGGTAATTTTCGAAGTGGGATCTTCTTCATTGTAGTCGGTGGCTGCCATTTCAATGTTACCTTGGGGCGCTTTGTGATCGGATTGATTTTGTTCTTGTGAATAATACGTTGTGGTCTTTGAGGCTTGAAGTTTACCCATTTATTGCGGTACTCGAACTTCAACGCTCTTTCCAACCAACCCGATCTACCCCCTTCTTCAGCATATAATAATTTCAAACATGCTAACCGGTTCATCTCGAATCCTGGCAGCGTCTTTAGCTCGTGTGCATATCTGAAATACTGGACTCCACCTTCTCTTTTGACAGCGTAAACGTTAAGATCAGAGAAGTAAGCCCAGCTGATGATTTTTCCCCATTCGTGGCTCCCCATATAAGCGCAAATGTTGTTCTTGTTTGAAATAGGAAACCTGTCCATCTTATCTTGTACAATCTTTTGGAGTGCTTGGAATGGCAAGATTTCACGAAAAATTTGAAAAGGGGTGTGGGGCGATTAGGGTTTTGCGACTGAGTAGTTTGAACGATAGGGGAACAGTTGCGATTGAGTGGTTTATATACTTACCTGACCTTCATTCGTGCGAATGGGCCAATCGCACTCACCATTCGTGCGAATGGACCAACCGCACTCACCATTCGTGCGAATGGACCAACCATATGTTCCAATCGTGCGACTGATATCCAGTCGTGCGAATAGACTCAATCGCATGGACCAATCGTATGACTGAACCATACTTATGGCTCATACGTACACCAGAGTTTCATACGTCTGAATGGACCAACCGTATGGTCCATTCGTGCTACTGAGTGAATCCATCGGTGTGTGACATGTTCGATTCACTCTTGCACTCGGTCACCTCAGTCGTGACCCTTTTACCTCAAACATTTTACTTAATTTGATCACCTCAGACGTGATCCTTTTACCCAGTCTTCCCAGTTTCCTAACTGGTCACCTCAGACGTGACCCTTTTACTTTTTCAAAATTTTGACAAGCTGTCTTGTTTGGATTCAGAATTTTAGTTTCAAGGAGTCTTGTCTTGTCGCACAGTCCAATAATAAAAATAAAATCAAAACCTTTAAAGGAAATAAAGCAAACTGAGATTTAAACGAAACAAACATTTAAAACTTTCTCCCCCTCAACAGAACACCCGTTCTGATGTCACAGACTAAAGGAAAGATCCATGTGGAATCATACAGGCATTGACACTAGTATTTGAGACTTTTCAAGTAATTTTAACTTTAAAAAATAAAATACTGTACACAAAATTAATAGAAGCTGTAAAAACAGAAAGCACATTCTTTTTGTGAGACTTGTAATTTTGGGGAATCATATCAGTATACGAAGCGGTTGACATCATGTTTTGTTCAAGTTATGATATGTTAGCACACTGCCGATCCAGTCGATTACCAGTATATAATCCATTTAAACTCACCAAAATCGGAACAATCAGCACTTGTGATATTCGAATGGTTCCCACTGCTCAACATACTTTCGTATCCAGGTATGCACAAGAATTCCGTTATACCAGTGATTATGTTGTATTCATTCAACTAAATATGTGTGAGATAAGGGAGATTTAGGCTAGGTTTTGGGTACTTGGGCATTTTTGGTAATTTGGCTTTTGAGCTTTTGGAGTGTTTGAGCTTTGAAGGATGAAGAACTTTTGATTTGTTCTTTGAGATTTGACTTTGGGCTTGAGAACTTTTTACCAGTTCTTTGAGATTTGACTTTGGGCTTGAGAACTTTTTACCAGTTCTTTGAGATTTGAGAAGCCTTTGGCTCTTTGTGTGATAGGACTTTGTGGAGCCTTTGGCTCTTTTGGGAGATTTGGGCTTATGAACTTAATACCAGTTCATTTGAAGTTTGACCTAGAGGGTATTTTCTCAGAGTCACTATCCCCAAGGGTAATACCATAGGCCATTTGGGAACTCCACCTAGAGAGTATATCCTCAGAGTCGCTATCCCCAAGGGTAATACACTAGATTTCGTTAAGGTATGGGTGATGGGTAGGTTTACGGGATTTGAAGAAAGAGGCATTGATTGAATACAACACAACGACCAAGTACATTAGTTCTCGGCAATCTTAGACCCGAAATTACCACCAAGGACATATGTCAGTGCAGTGTTCACCCACTCGACGCAAAAGATTGTTATCTTTTTATCGCGTTGAGCTTCCTGTCCGATTGAGAGAGCTTACCAATATATCGAACTGGACGTAGTATATGGTGAATCATTTAGGTTTAGACATAATATCAACCGTCCACTGATATACTATCATTTCCCCACCATTTAACACAAGCTCATTTTTTTTTCAATTTTATATTGTTTTTGAATTTTCTTAAAAAATAAACTTTAACTCATAAATTTTTTTTTTTTTTTTTTTTTTTTTTTTTTTTTAGTGTCTCAAATACCTCGATGCCTGTGTACTATCATTTTCCACAGACCAGGATCAATTTCCCCCAATCTGCCCTTCCCAAAGTTTTTTTGTTTTTTTTTTTTTTTTTTTTTTTTTTTTTTTTTTTTTTTTTTAATAAACTTAGAAATATCTCCCCCTAAAATTTTAAAACAGAAAATCTTTTTGTGTTTTTGAATTTTAAATAACGACTAGAAAAAGAAAAAGAAAAAAACAAAAAATTAAATTTGGACTATGAACTCGACTCATCCGAAACGACTTCATTTTTCTTCTTGACACCATTTACCTCTAGCAGATAGAAAAACCGTGGTTTATCAAAAGCTTTAGTGTAGAGGTCGGCTCTTTGAAAATCAGTGTTAATTTTGATCACATCAATTAAGTTCTTTTCAAAACAATCACGTATAAAGTGATATTTAATGCCGATGTGTTTTGTTTTTGGATGGTGCACGGGGTTTTTAGTGACGGCAATAGCAGCTGTGTTATCAACATAAATAGGAGTGTTAGAGAATCTCAAACCGTAGTCCCGCATTTGCTGTTGAATCCAGATGATCTGAGAACAGCAGCTAGCGGCAGCAACATATTCAGCTTCACAGGTTGACAGAGCAACTGAGGTCTGCTTCTTACATTGCCACGTAACGAGACGACGTCCGAAAAATTGACATCCTCTGTACATAGTAGCGTCGACCAAGTCCCCATTCTCATCAGGTGCCATGTCATGATTTGTGGCGAGAGGGGTACCAGCAGGAGTAACGCCTTCCATATCGAATCGGCTCAAAATGTAACGCCTTCCTTTATCACCAGCAAAAGAAACATGTCCTCCTTTTATATTTTTGACATTTGACAGGAGTGACAAATTTCCTGTCATGTGCCTGGAAGCCCCACTATCAACAATCCACGTGTTTGTAGAAGCAGTGTAGCGGACAACCTGCACACAACAAAGAAACTCAGTTTAGGTTAGGTACCCAAGCCCTCATGGTCTTGGGTTTGCCGTCAGCATCGCGCAATAGGAAATCAACCCATTGTCCCTTCTCAGTGGTTAACTCAGGGGATTTTCCTTTATCTTTGTTCTCAGACACATGATCCGACTTAACTTTCCACGAACCAGTTTTGTGCAGTGATCGCTTGTGATAAACGGTCGACTGGTTTACTGGGTATGCACGTGGTTTGTTGTCATCAGTATTCACCATGTTGTTCATTACAGGTTTGTGAGGAACATTCCTATAATGTACTTGATGGTGTAAGGGAGAGGTTGAGTTAAACTTGGAATAATGAGTTTTTTTATAAAAATTTTCAACCTTCCTCTTTGGTGTCTTAGAATTAGGACAATTTTGTGCTAAGTGTCCCCTTTTCCCACATCCATAGCAGGATCTCCGCTCTACAATCCTCGGAGATCTACTTTGATGCGCATTGTGGTGATTCTGAAACCCATCCTTTTTCTCAATATTAGGTTTTTGGCCCTCCTTGAGGAATTGGATGGATTTGCTCAAGTTCGTGACCACTGCCTTTCCTTTCTCAAGGCTAGGACGAGGCTGAGGATTGGTCTGCCTTGGTTTGGGATTCTGAATGGTTTGAGTTCCCAAACAAGGTCTTACATAATCCTCTTCCTCATCCCTTTTTCCAATAGTGAATATATCTTTAACGCAGGAAGATGTTCCACAATTTTCAGTGATCGGTTGTAATGGTTTTACAAGAGTGTCCGGATCACTGACAAGTGGAGTTGTCACAACATGGTCTTTCACTGGGTTGTCATTTAAAGGTTTGCTTTTCGTGTTCAAAAGACCCTCAAGAGGTGGTGGAACCTCTCGATAACCAATGCCCTCTCCCCCCTTTCTAACATTCACCAGATTCTTCAAGATGTGAGAAGAACTGGCAACACTGTGTAACTTTTGTTTGAGAGAGTCATACTCAACTTGGAGAAGAGCGAGTTCTTTCTTTGCTTGTTCAATTGATTTTAAGTAAAAATTGATGTCATTTGACTGATTAAAAACTACAACTTCAGTTTCCTTAAGTTGTTTCTTCAACACTTCAATTTGTTCTTTAAAACCGCTTTCATTTTGTTTTAGAACTCGATTCGCTTCTGTACATTGTTGTAGGTCAGTTACCAGGCTTTCATTATGATCTAATAACCTAGCAAATTTCAGGTCAATTGTTTCCCGGAATTTTTCACAATCATTGCAAGCATGTTTATTAAACAGTTCATCTTTGGAACATACCTGAGTCTCACTAGCGGTGTTTGTCATGAAAGCGCATGTGGAATCAGCATCTTCCACCGGTTCGGATCTTGAAACAAACTGGGCGTCTTCGGCAGCATCTTCTCCATCTGAGTTAGCACTATCAGAAGAGTTATCCCTTTCACTCGCAGAGTCATCATTCAACTCTTCTACATTTGCCATGTTTGCCTCAGTTGCTGGTCCAAATCTGAATGACCAATCTTGTCCCTCGTCTCCTTGAGCTGCCATGGCTGCTGTGTTTGATTTAGGAGTAAGAGTAGCAGTTGTGTTTTCCCTAGCATTTGAGTTAAAAGGATTACTGTTCCCTGTCTTCTTTGGCTTCACACACTCTCTTTTGAAATGGCCCTTTTCCCCGCAATTGAAGCACGTAACTTTGGATTTGTCGAAGCCAAACTTGGTTCCTTTGTTGGCTATCAGCTCTTCTCCAGTCTTCTTGACGAACTCCTTTGCTCGTCGTACAGCACTTGCGAGAGCCCAAGAAATGTCCATTCTCTCCATCTCCACAGGGTCTACTTGTTCGTAATCCTCGTCAGTAAGGTGGCAATTTCCTATTTGCCCTGCCACCAACCCATTATATGAAACTACCATTGCTGCAAGCAATCCCATATGTTCCTTTGCCACTTCCACAGTCACGTTCCCAAGGTTGTCAGTTTTTAACTTTGCGGTTGAATCGGATGTATTCTTCTGTGAAGATGTGCCCGACGAACCACCAGTGGATGTGGTGTTCTGAGGAGAGCCCGAGGTGTTTGATACAAACGCGGTTTGAATAGGAGTACCAGATGATGCGGAAGCAGGAGTTGCATTGTATAAGGCTGGATTCTGATTATACGTTCCTCTTTGGGCCTTGTATTTTTCTACCAGCGCCTGTTCTCTCAGCTTGATGGTGAACTCATTTATATCCAACATCTCCAGAGTGCCATTTTGTTTCAAGATAGTGATAAAGGAGTCCCATTTGACTGGCAAACCATCAGCAAGGCTCAACACTTTTTCTTCCATAGTAGTCACTATCCCATGAGTATGCAACTCACTCATTAGATGATAAAAACGATCAAGTATTTCATCTAACGTTTCTCTTCCGATCGCAGCAAAGTTATCAAATTCCTTTTTCAGTGCCTTGGCCCTCATATTCTTTAGAGCTGCATTCCCTTCATATCTCTTTTCTAAAGCATCCCATAAAGGTTTGGACAGTCTATTTTCTGAAAATTGGTGAAAAATATCCTTTGGAATGGATTGTGTGAGGAGAGCATATGCCTTCTTCTCAGCATTATATGTAGTCTTCTGGGCTTCAGACATCCCAGTCAACGTTAGTTTGACTCCATCAGCTCCCACAGGAACAGTGTATCCTGTTTCAATTGATACCCAAAGCATTGGATCTACCCCGTTGAGATAGATCTCAAAACGATGTTTCCAGTGTGGGTAGTCATCAAGTGACACAAGTTTCGGAGCTTTCTGTCCATTTCCCGCTTCATTTTCTATTATCATCATGTTTTGAAGTCTTGCGTTCTGCCCGGCTGTATAGGCTGAGTGCTCGTCAGTCATTTTTAAAAAAAAATTTGGATTTTCAACACTTAGAAAAATTTTGGAAGGATAGAACCGATTGAGTCCAGTCGTACGAATGAGTTCACCAAAAGAGCTATCCGTGCGATTGAGTTGTACGAATGAGAGAAAATTGATGCGGATGGTCTATTCGTACGAATGGAGAAGCGACTGAGGTCAATCGTGCGAATGGAGTCCACGAATGAGTCAATCGTCCGAATGTGCTACAGGACGCGCAGAAACCCTAAAAACGTGAAAATTTTCGAAAAACGAGATTTTGATCGAGTTTTTGGGGCTGCAAAAGATGTAGAACTTTAGAAAACAAGAACTAAGTGTAAAGCAATGACTTTTTCGCAAAAACACAAGTAAAACAAGATTTAACCACGAAAAATTTAGCTTTTGAACAAAAACGAGAATTTTATACCAAAACAAGATTGAATACACGAAGAATCACGAGCCGAAGCTCTGATACCACTTGTTAGGACCGTGTACGTACGGATTACAATAGATTCAACGTGAAACAGAATCAAATAGCGCGGAATTCTATTTGATTGGCGATCCAATCAGTGAGAACGACAACCCGGATCAATCTAACGATTGATAAACGTTATGAACGTGTAGGAATCGATCCGGGAACGAACTATGAAGTTGGACAAAGTCTCTGGACGATTTCGTGCGGCTAGGGTTGATTGATATGACTTCATTTTGTAACAACACGATTTAAGATGTATTTATAGTCTGCAGGTTCCAGTCGTACGAATGGCTCATACGGATGATCCATTCGTGCGACTGAGTCATTCGGCAGATTGAACCATCCTTATGGTTCATTCGTACGAATGAGCCATACTTATGACTCATTCGTGCGACTGAGTCCATTCTGACTCATCAGCATGAACAACTTCTGCATAAGTATTATTTAAACATGTTAAGGGTATATATCAACGGTGATCAATAATAATAAACATAAACAACCATAAATACTCAAAACACACTGTTTTATATCACAACTGACTGATTACATTTGACTCGAACGCTTACAATGAACTGGGGACATATGTGTACCAACAATAATTCGATATTGGTCTCATGAAATTCTTAAAACCATATATTCTATATCTGATAATGATCTTTTACACACACACTCAGGTATTTAATGGATTTAAATCACAGATGTAATCATATCATATTTAATTTTCACACTACTATTGGTTCAAAAACGCTTCTAGTCTATTGACAATTCAAGTTTCAAACTCATATTCAAATTAAAACATGTTATCAAGATTAGAGCATTCAAAAACACTATCATTTCTCATTTATGCAGACTTTGAAATTTAGATCAAATCAAATTACTTTAAACTTTTATATATCAAAGGTCTACTACGGTCATGTGTAATGAATTATTCACTGATGTCTATCATTTCTTCTATGACTTCAAATGATGTCAATTTTATATTTTTCATTTTGTTTTGAATTTTTTATAAATATCAATTTTTGACTGAAATTTAAAATGCAGAAATGTAATAAAGCAATAAAAGAAATTGAAAACAAAATCTCCCATGAAAATTGTTTTGAAAAACTTTTATTCGGGATTGATCATACCGATCATTTTGATCAGAAATTCAAACCTGGTAAGATCAAATGCCTTGGTAAAAAGATCAGCAAGATTATCATATGTATGTACCTTTACTAGCTCAATCAAATTCTTATCTGCACAATCACGAATAAAATGATATCTAATTTCAATATGCTTTGTTTTACTGTGCTTAACAGGATCATTTGTAATAGACATTGTAGCATTATTATCAATAAACATGGGGGTTTCCTGTAAAATTCAAACCATAGTCTCTTAATTGTTGTTGGATCCACAAGATCTATGAACAACAACTTGCCGCATCAATGTATTATGCTTCGCATGTTGAAATGGAGACCGTAGTTTGCTTTTTGCATTGCCAGGAAACTAGACGATTTCCTAAGAACTAGCAACCACCTGTAGTAGATTTCCTGTCCAAACAACAACCACCAAAATCAGAATCAGTGTAAGCATAGAATTCAAAGTTAGAACATGAGGAAACCATAGTCCCAATCTTTGTTTTCCTTTTACATAACGAAAGATTCTCTTTACTGCAATCAAATGAGACTCTTTTGGTTTTGCTTGAACCTCGAACAAATACACACAGCAAACATTATATCTGGCCTTGAAGCGGTTAAGTACATGAGAGATCCAATCATTGCACGGTAGATTCGGCAATCAACTTCTTTTCCATCCGGGTCAGAATTCAATTTATGGTTGACCGGAATCGGAGTATCATATGGGGTACAGTCCTTCATCTTGAATCGGCTCAAGATGTCCTTTACATACTTGGACTGATGAATAAAGAAACCATCTTCCTTCTGATTAACTTGAAGACCTAGGAAAAATGATAACTCTCCCATAGCTGACATCTCAAACTTTGATTTCATAATACTCTCAAACTCTTTGCATAACCCTTCATTTGTAGAGCCAAAAATAATATCGTCTACATATATTTGTACCAGTAGGTATTCTCCCCCTGCTTGCTTAATGAATAAAGTCGAGTCAATATGTCCACGAACAAAATCATTCTCCAGAAGATGTGTAGACAACGTTTCTTACCACGCTCGAGGAGCTTGATGAAGACTATAGAGAGCTTTATCAAGCTTGAAAACTTTGGACGGATTAATTTGATCTTCAAACCTCGGCGGCTGACACACATAAACTTCCTCCTTGACTTTACCATATAAGAAAGCACTTTTTACATCTAATTGAAACACCTTAAACCCTTTATATGAAGCAAAAGCAAGAAATAACCGTATAGCTTCAAGCCTAGCAACAGGCGCATAAACATCGGTGTAATCAATTCCCTCTTGTTGATTGAAACCTTGTACAACCAATCTTGCCTTATTTCTCACCACAACACCTCGATCATCTTTCTTGCATTTAAACACCCACTTTGTACCAATTGGATACACACCCTTTGGAAGATCTACAAGATTCCAAACTTTAAGTTTGTCAAACTGAGCAAGTTCTTCCTGCATGGCCTCTATCCAATTATTATCACTTAACGCCATTTCGACATTCTTTGGTTCGACCTGATAAATAAAACAGGAATGTGAGCATACATCAAAAACACCAGTATCTTTAAAACATGTACACAAGCAAGTGTTGTCAAGAGTAGAACGCGTTTGCACTCCATCACGCAAATCCCCAATGATATTTGAAATCAGATGAGCTTTGAGTTCCTTGATTGATGCAACCTCAGGAACTGGCAACACATTAACTTGAGTTGTATCAGATTGATAAGACAGATATGGATTAACTAGTATCTTCGAGTCCAGATTTGTAGGAATCTCCCCCTGATCCTGTGACAAAATAGAAGGTTCATCAACTATCAACGGATCAGCAGAAGAATCTTGAAAAATAACATTTTTATCTTCACTATCAGACTCTTATGTTCCCGAACAAGAAGCAGCATTAGGATCTGGAGCAATTGTAGAAGGAACAGATGAATATGGGACCGCAGTCGGTAGAAAACCACTATTATGTGCATCTTGACATAAGTCATATAAAACAGCAGCTTCCGCAGGAGAAATATCAAAAGGTAAATGAAAAGACTTGAATAAATTCTCATAATCAAATGCCTAGTCTGGTCCAATCGCCATTTGAGGTAAAGACCGATTAGAACAGTCAATATGAAACCATTCTTCGTCCTGGTGAGTCTCTTTGTTATAAACCCTCTTGGTAGTAGAATTAGCAACATACCCCAGAAAAATCCCTTCAATTGCCTTAGCACTAAACTTGGTTGGGACATCACGAACTTTCAAAAGGGTGCATGGATTACCAAAAGGTAGTAAATATTCTAGATTCGGGTTACATTTATTAAGCAACTCATAGCATGTCTTGTTGTGTCACTTAACGGTCAAGACTCAGTTCAAAACATGACATGTAGTATTCACAGTCTCAGCCCAAAAAGTTACTGGAAGCTTAGAATCAGCAAGCATCGTATGTGCAGTTTCAACTAAAGTCCTGTTCTTTCGTTCAGCAACCCCATTTTGTTGAGGTACATATGGGGCACTGAATTCATGATGAATTCCCTTTTGAAGACAGAATAACCGCATTTTGCTATTCTTAATTTCACTGCCATTGTCACTCCTAATTCTTCTGACTTTCTGTTTGAACAAATTCTCTAAACCCAGGATTAAGAATTGTACCAACCCTGTGGTTTCGGCTTTAGAAGCAAGGAACTTAACCCGTGAAAATCTAGAGAAATCATCTGTTACCACCAGATAGTAAGATTTACCACCAATGCTCCTGATACTAATCGGTCTAAACAAATCCATATGCAGTAGCTCCAAAGGAGTTATAATAGAATTCTTTGTCTTAGATTTGTTGGACTTCTTGTGTTGTTTCCCCTTCTTGCAAGGAATACAGTCATCAAGAACTGAAAATTTCATTTTTGGAACACCAAAAACCAAATCATTCTTCACAAGATAATTCATTTTCCGATAATTGATGTGAGCAAGTTTCCTGTGCCACAAAATAGAATCTGACTCAGACGCCTTGGAGAGTAAACATGTTGGAATTAAATCCGTAGTAGTAGTAGTAGTAGTAGTATCAACACTCATGTTTAGGACATATGTGTCATTTCTCCTTGGAGCCTTCATTAGAATCCATTCGTCGGGAATCACAAAGCCTGGTTTCAAGATATAACACTCAGAATCATTGAAATGAAATGAAAATTTCTTGTCACACACTTGTGATACACTTAAAAGATTATGTTCAAGTTGCTCCACATAGTTCACTTTCTCAAATTTGACATTTTCGTTCTTTAAAGTACCCTGACCAGTTATGTACCCGCCTTTATTACCAGCAAAAGCGACATAACCACGATCAATATTAATCACATCTTCCAATAAACGAATATTCCCTGTCATATGTCGAGAACAACCACTATCCACATACCATGTATTGTTGATAGTTCTCATTGGTTGTCCCTACATAAACAAAGAAAATCAGTTAGAAATTGGAACCCAAGCCATTGTGGTCTTGGGTCGTCCAGATTGATCAAAATAAACAACTTCAAGCAATTCACAATCATCATTGTCATCAACCTTTGGAACATAAGATTTATGATTAGACTTTCTCAAAGAAGACATAGTATGATTTGTTGGAAAAACATTATTAGATTTATGATTATCAGGTTCAGGTATTTCCAAAAATTTCTTTAGTTTTCTGTTATGTCTTCTTCGTTGTGGTCTAGAAAGTTTGACCTCAGGTTCTGACTCTTTTGGAATTCCAACATATGGAATCTCAAACTTCTTTAGAAAAACAACGGGTTTAAAAATACGCTTATCATGTTGCTTAATTCCCGAAGATTTAGCAAATGATTGACAAGGCATATTCTTTTCAACAATACACGTAGGCTTTTCCCCAGTTTGTCTTTTCAGAATCGTCACTGCTTGTTTTTGTGAGGGTTCACTCTTTAATTTGCCTTGATTCTTATAAGGATAGTGAATCAGAATATGACCATCTTCATTACAATGAAAACAAACTCTTCTATCTTGATGATTTCTGAAATAAGGAGTTTTTCTTGAATTTGATGACTCGTCTGATGAACAAGCTTCAGAAGATTTATATGAACAGTTGACTGGCTTCTTTGGAACAAAAAATTGCTTAGTCACTATTGATGAATTCTTCTTTTGATAACCCGAAGCAACAAAACCACTTGATTGTAACATTTTGGAAAGTTTAGGTTGAACAACTTTCACCTCATCCGGTTCTGTTAAAATGCATCTATCACGGGTAACATTCTTCACTACCTTTGGTTCATCAATTTGCACTTCCTTTGGAATGCCTTCAACCTTATTATCATCAAAAACCTCATCCTTAGAATCAGAATCATAGATCATATCTTCACCAGTTACTGGATTCACCTTCAACACTGTCTTTGGATCAATTTCCTCTTCATGAATAATTTCTGGTTCAACCACATAATTTGCAATGAATGGTGGAGGAACAAATCCAATTCCAGCAACCCTCTTAGTAGGATCAGCATTAGCATTAAAGTAATCCAATACCACAGATGAATTTTCAAAGTTTTCCAGCTTTTTATGTAATTTGATCACTTCAGATTCTTTATCATAAATTTCTTTGTTCTTCTGAGCGACAATTTCATTTCGCTTCTCAATCTCAGCAGAAGCCATATCCAGATGATATGCTTGTTCCTTATATTTCAATCCCAAAGAGTTCAAATCTCTTTTCAAAGACTCAATTATAACATTTCTGATTTTCATTATCAGTATTTCAGTTCAATGTGATACATTTCAAACCCAATTCTAGTACACTGACTTGTTCTATTAGTACCAACAGTTAAATACTATGTTCCAATGCAAATCCGCAAATTTTACACGGGTATATCCGATCAAAATTCTAAATAAGTTTATACTTATACAAATCAATCAAAACTTAAATCTGCAAGAACTGATTTTATAAATTAACAAGAAACCCTAATAGGCACGGTCGTGCCTCGTTCTGGCACGGTCCCGCCAAGTGCATTGGCACGGTCGCGCGCCTTGCTTTGGAACGGTCGCGCCCGGCGCCTTGGCACGGTCGCGCCTCGTATTCGCGCCTCGCGTCAGTTTAAACGTAAATGTAGTGTTAAACGCATAATCGTTTAAGGTCGTAACCGATATACACATCATTACCAGTAACGAAAATAATAAATCGAATAATGTCCATAATTACATACAATAACTCCAAGAAATTCAATTAGTCTCAAAAACAGAAATCCTTTCACTTGAACCACAATTCGCCTATTCTGAATTGAAATCCTCCCAAGCAAACACTCCATAGAACCTCTCTAAAGCTCCCGAGAAAATTGAGGCAGCCGGAGTTGCAGCAGAAAACGCCGGAAATCAAACCCGTCGTCACCGGAACTCACCTCTACCGTACGCTATCGATTCATCATCTTTTCGGGTAATTGAAACCTCCTACACTTTCGGGTAATCAAACCCTAATGGGTGAAAGCCCTATGATTTCCAACATTAACATCATAAGATTTAAGCAATTCGTTTCTGTTTTGAAACAGACACGGTCGCACTAATCTCCTAGCGCGATCGTGCTTCATGAGACACGGTCGTGCCAATACCAGCGCGGTCGTGCCTCACGTACTCAGACCCGGTCATGCCCTTGGCTAGACTTGGTACTGCCTCGGAACCCTTTACACGGTCGTGCCTAGTGAACAGCTTAGTTATGTCTCATGTTTGATCAACACGGGCGCGCCCTGATTAGCACGGTCGCGCCCGTGGTCCTAGCACGATCGTGCCTTGTCCCAAGCACGGTCGTGTGTGTGAAAAAGAAAATCTTGGCAGAATACTAAATTTTATATTTTAAAAAACAATAAGCATTTCAAATGAATTTTCAAATAAAAATAATTGATTTTATAAAGATTTATATTAACCTTAATTAAAAAGATCAAATGCTTATTTAAACCTACAAAATTAAGTTTATGCTTATTATTAAACCCTACACCGAGATTTTATTTGTACAACCCATTTACACATATTTATAAAGATAGATTAACAAAAGTTATTTACTAAATTTATGTTTAATATAAAACGCTCGATACATTTTTATCACTAAATGACTAAGTACATATCTTTATAAATAAATAAATAAAGTATCAATTATTTATTTAATACATATTTAAACAAAGATTGTTTATTTAGGTTATACTTAACAAAACTTAACGCCTACAACTCCAACTCTTTGAACACACATCCAATTCAACCCTAGACTTAGACATAGACTATTGTGCACACTATTAATTCAATACATATTACACTCTAGGTTAACGTTGTGCATTACAAGGATCTCGTTACTATCTAGTCTCTCGTGTTAGCTACGCCTTGTGAATCAAGTGAGTATTACATAGCCCCCTTTTACTCTTTTACACTTTTTGGGGTGGAACATGAACACTATACAAACTATTGCTTACATTTACACAAACTACACAAATACAAATCCTCTTTACATTCATGTGTGAAATTTGAGCTTTATGCCTGAGTGCTAGTTGTGCTAACTTTTGTGTGCAATTTATGTGCAATCATTAACTATTCAAGCCGACAGTAAACAATGATAGATCTATTGAGTCTGACAAACCCACCCAGATTGGGGTGATTGTTACCGACAACACAATTTTGCATGCCAGTTACAAAGGTTTGATTGTACTTTGGTTACACAATAGCTGCTCTCCATAAATGTCTTATTTTATCATGTTATGTAAGGATTTGTTTATTCATAATCTATATGCTATCTATATACAAACCTGTGTATGCTCACCAACTTTTTAGTTGACCTTATTTTATTCATGTTTCAGGTACTAATGTGTGATTTTGATCAAGACTTGCTACACATAAGTTTTGGACCTAGATAATTTTTAAATAAAGGATTATGTATTTCATTTTATGTACTTGGTTTGATTTGGTTTTGTCTTGAATACTTGAAATGAATTTGAATGATTAATATATTACAATTTAGTCAACCTTGTGCTCATGAACAGTCTACATGTCTCGTCCCGACGTTTCCGCCGTCGGTTGGGGTGTGACAGATTGGTATCAGAGCCTTGGTTATAGGGAACTAGGATATTAGACACCCTTAACCTAGACTATAACTTTAGGACACCCACTTATGCCATGCTTCATGATTATGTGATATATGCTACATGCTATGTGTTACATGCTATGTGCTACATGTTTACTATGATTAGTTATTATTTCGTTTTGATGCCTTACTTGTCAAAAATTCATGACTTATTAAGATATACTTAAATAATAATTAAATAAACAATATCCCTACTTATATCCTAAAACCTCATAATTTTCTTACCTACTCCTCTATCATTATCTTCTTAGCATGTGGAAACTTCATGGATCTAAATCTATAAAAATTTCTTTATTTCCTTGTTAAGGCTTTTAAACTTTGTTAATTATTTGAGGATACGTGCAATTTGGAAGAGTGACACCTGTATTCTGGGTTTTCTGTCTAGGAAAGCATTTCCATAAATCCCAATCAACCGAGGGACCCGTATGCTTTCCTGGGAATTCCCCGGATGAGTGTTTACTTATAGGCTAAAGCATGTCTCCTTGAAAATTATATGAGTTTAATTAACCTTAATGTGTCATAGTATTCAAGTGATTTTATCACTATTTGAGTACAATCCAAAGTATGATTAATTATTTTATTTGTTATCTTATTCTTTTAAATCCAAACAACATTCATAAGTTCTTACATCTTTTCTTGTGTTGTGCAATTCTGTAGAATGCCTCCCCGTCGTGCTACCGTGACCAACAACAACACCGATATTGCTACCATCCTTGCATAACTTGTGAATCAACTCACTCAAGCTAATGGAGCCGCCAATGTAACCATGGAGCTAATGGGGGTGGTGGTGCCAACCCACCACAATGTACCTTCAAACACTTCAACTCATGTAATCCTCTTAAGTTCTATGGTACCGAAGGAGCTACGGGACTTCTTCAATGGTTCGAAAGTATTGAGAATACCTTCCTCAATAGTGACTGCCCCGATAACCTTCGTGTTCGTCATGCCACAAGTGTTTTACAAAAACGGGCACTCACGTGGTGGAATGGGGAAAAGAGAACTAGAGGTGTGGAAGTAGCAATAGCCTTACCTTGGGATGAGGTTAAAAGGCTAATGACCGAAGAATTTTGTCCTCGAAATGAGGTAAAGAAATTGGAAGCCGAATTTTGGGATCTTTCCCAAGATGGTGGTGAAAGTCTAGCTTATACAACTCGGTTCCACGAGTTGAGTCTCCTTGTGCCCCCATATTGTCACACCTTTATCCCGCTGCATTGAGAAGTATATTGGTGGATTACCTAGGCAAATTCAAGATATTGTCTTAGGGAGAAATCCCGCAACACTCGAAGATGCTATCTGCTTATCTGCTACATTAACCGACAACCATGTGAAAGCGGGAACTCTGACTAGAAAAGGCACCAAGAAAATTCCCGACACCACAACCCCTCCCACACATATCAAAGAATCCACAACTGAACCCTCCCGTAATAATAAGAAAAGACAGGCTAGAAACTATGCTATGGTCACTCCTGCTATCACTGTTAACCAAGCTGTGCCTATGGCTCAAGCACCAGCCAAAAAGCCATATGTTAGGATCTACCCACTCTGTGCCACATGCAACTATCACCGTCTCCAAAACATTCCATGTTGCATTTGCACTCACTGTGGGAAATATGGCCATACAGTCAATGTTGGTAGAGCCAAAGCACTTGCAGGCCAAGTCAACCCACCAAAACGAACCAACCCCCAAGTGGCTAATCAAGGTGTTCCCGTTATTGCAAATGGACGTGCTTGTTATGAATGTGGTAACCCAAATCATTTCCGTGATCAGTGCCCAAGGTTAATCAATGCTAGACAAGGCGGAGCTAGTGGGCGTGCTTTCAACATAAACTCCAATGAAGCTCAAGCCAACAATGATGTGGTCAACGGTATGTTCCTTGTTAATAGTCAATATGCCTCCATTTTATTTGATACCGGTGCCGATAAAAGTTTTGTGTCACTTAACTTTGAACCCTTACTTGCAAAGACACGAACCCAATTTGAGAAAACCTTCACCGGCGAAGTAGCAAATGGTGTCTCCCTTACAATTGACTCTATTATTCACGACTGCTCTCTAGAACTTAATGATCATACATTTCCAATCAACCTTGTACCAATGCACTAGGAAGTTTTGATATCATCATAGGCATGGATAGGCTATCAAATCATCATGCCGAAGTCATCTGTTTCGAGAAGTGCATCTGAATACCTCTACCTTCAGGAGAAACGTTAAGAGTCTTTGGTGAAAAGGCTTGCAAAGGACTCAAGGTAATGTCATGCACTACCGCCCAAAAGTACTTACGAAAGAAGTACGTAGCCTTCTTATCTCATGTTGTTCAAAAGGATGTCAAAGAGAAGAGTATCCAAGACATTCCCATCATTCGGGATTTTCCCGAAGTATTTCCCGAAGATCTATCCGGTCTTCCACCCGTTCGACAAGTAGAATTTCGCATTGACCTTATACCCGGAGCTAACCCCGTGGCTAGAGCTCCTTACCGTCTTGCACCTTCTGAGATGCAAGAACTTGCAAGTCAACTCCAAGAGCTCTCCGACAAGGGCTTCATTCGTCCAAATCATTCACCGTGGGGTGCACCCGTCTTATTCGTCAAGAAAAAGGATGGATCATTCCGCATGTGTATTGACTACCGTGAACTCAACAAGCTTACCATGAAGAACCGTTATCCCTTCCCTAGAATTGATGATCTCTTTGATCAACTTCAAGGTTCTACTTGCTTCTCGAAGATTGATCTTCGATCTGGTTATCACCAACTCCGTGTATAAGAGGAAGATATCCCAAAGACTGCTTTCCGAACAAGGTATGGTCACTACGAGTTCATGGTCATGCCTTTTGGACTAACCAATGCACCCGCAGTTTTCATGGACCTCATGAATCATGTGTGCAAACCGTACCTTGATAAATTCATGATCGTCTTCATTGATGATATCTTAATCTTGTAACATTTCTGATTTTCATCATGTAATCATTTGATTTCAATAAACAAACACATTTCAGTTTCGATTCGTGTACAAACAAACTACGATGCAGTTACATATACAAACTATTCTATTACAATAACAAATTAAACAAAAACACCATTATCTCACAAGCCCCGAGGACCAAAAACTGACAAAACTCAAAAACTACAAAACTAGGCAAGCACGGTCGCGCCTAGGACTAGGCATGGTCGCGCCTGTAGACCTAAGCACGGTCGCGCCTAAAGTAGGCACGGTCGCGCTGATGAACCCACTTGACTCTGCAGAAGTCAAATCATACCATACCCGCCGAATTCATGAAATTTAAAATGGAGAAAAGCCGGTCTTCGCGCGTCAGACCATACTCCACTGAATTCCGTCTGAAACACGCATCAAATGTCGTCCAATTTGCACAATTTTTTTAATCCCATTCACACCACAACCGAGTCTCTCGAATTCGTGGATATAAAGCAACCTGCACGATTTCTACGCCTTCATATAAGCCCACTCAGTCTCCCAAAACTCTCGTTTGACGCTCAAACAGTCTCTGGAGTCCAATCGATCGCCAAGAAGCTCGACTCTTTGACCCGTAGCCGACTGCATTAATTTGCCCATTGTTAACGAGTAAGTAACACTTCCTTAGCTTCGTATCTATCCCTAGGATGAAAGCCCTATACTAAATCGTAGTTATATCACACAATCAATTCGATTTTGAACCAAAGAGCCGAAAACTAAACTTTTACTCAAACTACCACTTAAACACGATATAAATACAATCAAACTATGTAGATACATTCGCAAGCACCTAATCTATGAAAGCCCTAAGAATACAGAAGCATTTATTATAAGAATTGTGTCTGAAAAAGACCCGACACGGTCACGCTCATCACTGAGCGCGGTCGTGCCTGACCAAGCACAATCGTGCCCCAGGTGTGGCCCGGTCGTGCTTACCGAGCAAACAAGTCTTGATCAAAAACAAACACTAGACGCGGTCGTGCCAGATACGAGCACGGTCGTGCTCTATGTCCAGAACCTATGAAGTACCTTCTGACTCGACCACGGGCGCGTTTCAGACCACCACGGTCACGCCCGGCAACGAGCGCGGTCGTGCCCTACTTGAGCACGGTCGTGCTCCTTGACCAGAATCAATTATTTTTCTGTTTTAAAGTCTATTTAACATATTTTAGAAAAAAATTTCAAAATGTAATTATAAAAGTTACGTTATAAAATCCCAAGACCCGGGAATCATTTATAAACCAAATCTTTGATTTAGAAATTTAAAACGATTAATTCCCGATAGTTTCAAAACCGACGAAATCATGAGTTTATATAATCATTTTTATAAAACTATTTATACAAATATATATTTTGATTTAAACAAATATAGTTTATTTAAATTTTATTTAAATAAATATATATATATATATATCGCTACTAATTTATTATTCCAAAACCAACCCTAAACACACAAACCACCAACGAACCCACTTTGGACACAAAATAACAAAAACAGTGACACGTGTTATACCCTCATTCGATAGGTCAAACGTAGCGACCTACAACACGCTTGGTATTTTTGTTGATCTGTGCAAACTACACGCTCCAACACAAGTGAGTTACATAGCCCCTCTTTTACTCTATTTACAAACTTTTGGGGTGGAACATGCGTTCTATTTACTATGTTTACAAACTACACAATATACAATTCCACCCTACAATCATGTGTTACAATTTTGAGCTTTGTGCTTGAGTACTAGGTGTGTAGACCAACACGCAGTTTGCTATTCACGTGCAATCATTAACTATTTTATAGCCTACAGTAAACAGTGATAGATCTATTGAGTCTGACAAACCCACCCAGGTAGGGTGACTGTTACTGCCAACACGCGTTTGTTTTGCATGCTAGTTACAAAGGTTTGATTGTACTACCAGGTCACACGATGGTATCTCTCCCTAAATGCCTTAATTGCCATGTTTGTATGAATTGTATGCACACGACACTATATTCTATTACAAGACACGAAAACCTATGTATTCTCACCAACTTTTTAGTTGACTTTGTTTTTAACCATGTTTCAGGTGACAATGTTTGAAGTATTACAAGCTACTACATATAGGATTTGGACCTAGCAATTAATCTAAACTATTTATATTTTGTAATCGCTACATTTGGTTCTTGTATGGTATGAACTTGCTACGTGTAATGAAAATGAATGTTTAAATTATTCAAACTTTAGCAACCATGAGCTATGAACAGTCTGCACAGCTTCACGCCCCGACGTTTTCCGCCGTCGGTTGGGGTGTGACAGATTGGTATCAGAGCCTTGGTTATAGGGAATTAGGTTATTAGACACCATTGACCTAGACTATAACTTTAGGACACCCAACAATGCCATGTTACATGTTTTATGTGATACGTGCTATTTGCTATATGTCACATGCTTTATGTGTTAGTTATTTGATACTTAAATTGTTTAGACTACATGACTTAATAAGCATGCGTAAATAATAAATTAAATAAATCGTATCCATACCCGTATCCTAAGCCGCATATCCTCCTTAACTGCTTCTATGTCATCATCGCCATAACTTGTGGAAAAACTCATACCCGTAGACATTAGTCTATCAAAAATATTTTTATATACCCGTTAAGGTTTTAGACTCTGTTAATTATTAAAGGACATGTGCAATCTGGAAGGGTGACACCTGTATTCTGGGTTTTCTGTCTAGGAAAGCATTTCATATAAATCCCAATCAACCGAGGGATCCGTATGCTTTCCTGGGAATTCCCGGGATGAGTGTTTACCTATAGTCTAAAGCACGTATCCTTGAAAATTATATAAGTCTAATTAACCTTAATATGTCATTGTGTTCAAGTAGAAATGTGATTACTTGAAAACAATCCGAACTATGAAATAAATATGTTATTATTCCTCCTATCCTAAATTTCAACAGATTTTTATAAATTCCCACAACACTTTTGTATCATTCTCTTTTTATAGAATGCCTCCTCGTCGTAACATCAACCGCAACAACACCGACAACGCCAACAATAGCACCAACACCAATACCGGCAATGCCAACAACAACAATAATACCGACCTTGCTGCTCTCCTCACTCAGCTAGTAACTCAACTAACTCAAGCTAATAACAACAAAAATGGGAACGCCAGTGGTAGTGCTAATACTGGTGGTGGCGGTGGTGCCAACCCGCCACAATGTACCTTCAAGCATTTCAACTCTTGCAATCCCCTGAAATTTTATGGTACCGAAGGAGCCACGGGACTCCTTCAATGGTTCGAAAATATTGAGGGCACCTTCCTCAATAGTGACTGTCCGGACAATCTGCGTGTTCGCCATGCCACTAGTGTCTTTCAAAAACGGGCACTAACCTGGTGGAATGGGGAAAAGAGAACAAGGGGAGTAGAAGTAGCAATGGCTCTGCCATGGGATGAGCTGAAAAGGATCATGACCGAGGAATTCTGTCCTCGAAATGAGATGAGGAAACTGGAAGCGGAATTTTGGGATCTTACCCAAGATAGCGGTGAAAGCTTGGCGTACACCAACCGTTTTCACGAACTTAGCATGCTGGTACCTCACATGGTTACACCTTTGTCTAGGTGTATTGAAAAATATATCGGTGGCCTACCGAGACAAATCCAGGACAATGTTCTGGGAAGAAATCCTGCAAACCTAGAAGATGTTATTCGTCTAGCTGCCACACTGACCGATAATCACGTTAAAGCAGGTACTCTTACCAAAAAGGGGGCCAAGAAAGTTTCTGACACCACAACTCCTCCTACTCATGTCAAAGAAGTTCAAAACGAACAGTATCGAAACACCAGGAAGAGAAAGGCGAAAAATTTTGCAGTAGTCACTCCGGCCGCCCCAATTAATCAAGTTGCACCCTTGGCTCAAAATCTAGCCAAGAAAGCTTATGGAGGTACCTACCCACTCTACAACAACTGCAACTATCATCACCCACAAACTATCCCATGTCGCATTTGCAATCATTGTGGGAAACTTGGCCATACGGCCAATATCTGCCGACAAAAGGCACTTACTACTCAAGCCAACCCGGTTAATCAACCCGGAGCTAATCAAGTGGTTCCAATCAATGCAAATGGACGGGCGTGCTTTGAATGTGGCAACCCGAACCACTTCCGGAACCAATGTCCAAAACTTGTGAACAATAATCAGGGCGGAGCTCGTGGACGTGCTTTCAACATCAACGCCAATGAAGCTCAAGCCAACGATCATGTGGTCAACGGTACGTTTCTTGTAAATAAACAATTTGCATCTATACTATTTGATACCGGAGCCGATAAGAGTTTTGTGTCACTTAACTTTGAACCTTTACTTTCAAAAACACGATCCAAACTTGAGAAAACCTTCACCGTTGAAGTAGCGGATGGAAACTCCATCACTATTGACTCCATCATTCATGACTGCTCACTAGAACTCAATGGTCACACGTTTCCAGTCAACCTTATACCAAAGCCGTTGGGAAGCTTTGACGTCATCATCGGCATGGATTGGTTATCTAAAAACCATGCCGAGGTCATGTGCTTTGAAAAGTACATCCGAGTACCTCTTCCACCGGGAGACATATTGAAAGTCTTTGGCGAGAAACCTTGCAAAGGACTCAAACTGATGTCATGCATAACTGCCCAGAAATACATTCGAAAGAAGTGCATGGTTTTCCTAGGTCATGTGATTCAAAAAGAAGACAAGGAGAGAAGAATAGAAGATATTCCCATCATTCGAGAGTTTCCCGACGACTTACCCGGTCTTCCACCTGTTCGGGAAGTAAAGTTTCGAATCGATCTTATACCCGGAGCAAACCCTGTGGCTAAAGCTCCATACCGGCTTGCACCTTCCGAATTGCAAGAACTTGCAAGTCAACTTCAAGAACTCGCTGACAAAGGTTTCATACGGCCAAGTCATTCACCGTGGGGTGCACCGGTCTTGTTTGTTAAAAAGAAGGATGGTTCATTCCGCATGTGTATTGACTATCGAGAGCTCAACAAGCTTACAATCAAAAACCGCTACCCGTTACCTAGGATTGACGACCTCTTCGATCAACTCCAAGGTTCTACTTGTTTCTCGAAGATTGATCTTCGATCTGGTTATCACCAACTGCGTGTCCGAGAAGAAGATATTCCAAAGACCGCCTTCCGAACAAGATATGGTCATTACGAGTTCACGGTTATGCCTTTTGGGTTGACCAATGCACCTGCTGTCTTTATGGATCTCATGAACCGCATGTGCAAACCATACCTTGACAAATTCGTGATCGTTTTCATCGATGACATCTTGATCTATTCCAAGACTGAGGAAGAACATGAACAACACCTTAGACTGATTTTGGATCTCCTGAGAACCGAACAATTATACGCCAAGTTATCCAAATGTGAATTTTGGCTAAAGGAGGTTCAATTTTTGGGTCACGTTGTCAATAAAAAGGGAATACATGTCGACCCTGCCAAGATCGAAGCTGTCAAGAATTGGAGTGCTGCTCAAACCCCTACCGAGGTTCGTTCGTTCCTTGGTTTAGCGGGTTATTACCGAAGATTCATTTCCAATTTCTCCAAGATTGCTGTTCCCCTCACCGCCTTGACACATAAAGGTAAACCTTATGAATGGTGGCCGAAACAAGAAGAAGCTTTCCAAACTCTTAAACAGAAGTTATGTGATGCTCCTATTCTGACTCTTCCCGAAGGAAACGATGACCTAGTCGTCTACTGTGATGCCTCTAACCTAGGCCTTGGTTGTGTTCTCATGCAACGAGGCAAAGTAATTGCTTATGCATCGAGGCAACTCAAGATCCATGAAAAGAACTATACGACGCACGATCTGGAGCTAGGTGCAGTCATATTTGCCTTGAAGATTTGGAGACATTATCTATATGGCACGAAATGTGTGGTATTTACCGACCACAAAAGCCTCCAACACATCTTCAATCAAAAAGAACTCAACATGAGGCAACGACGTTGGGTTGAACTACTCAACGACTACGATTGCGAGATTCGTTATCATAGTCGGCAAGGCTAATGTTGTAGCCGATGCGCTGAGCCGTAAAGAACGCGTCATGCTCCAAAGTGTCAAGATTCATTCCGACATTCAAACTCGTATTCTAGCAGCTCAACACGTCTCGATTACCGAGGGCAATATGTATGAGGAAATGTCGTGCGGTGCTGAATTCCAACTAGAAACTAAAAACAATGGCTTGCTTTATTTCTTGGATCGTATTTGGGTTCCCAATCGCAATGATCTCCGGGAATTCCTCATGACTGAAGCACACAAGTCTCGGTATTCTATTCATCCCGGTGCTGATAAAATGTATCACAATCTTCGACCACAATATTGGTGGCCTGGTATGAAGAAAGACATTGCACTCTATGTTGCAAAATGTCTAACCTGCTCTAAAGTCAAGGCCGAACATCAACGTCCTTCCGGTTTACTTGAACAACCGGAAATCCCCGTGTGGAAATGGGAAAATCTAGCCATGGACTTCATTACTAAACTCCCTCGTACTTCAAACGGCTATGATAGCATTTGGGTAATCATTGACCGTCTCACAAAGTCCGCACACTTCCTGCCCATCCGTGAAGACTATCGGGTTGAGAAATTGGCCCGAATCTATATTAACGAAATTGTGAGTCGACACGGTATACCTTTGAACATAATCTCCGACAGAGATGCTCGTTTCACTTCCAGATTTTGGCAATCTCTGCAAAAGGCACTTGGCACACGATTGGATTTAAGCACAGCCTACCATCCCCAAACTGATGGCCAGACTGAACGAACAATCCAAACCCTCGAAGACATGCTGAGAGCCTGTGTCATAGACTTTGGTGGCAATTGGGATTCACACTTGACACTTATTGAATTCTCCTACAATAACAGCTACCACACCAGCATCAACATGGCTCCATTCGAAGCTCTTTATGGTCGCAAATGCCGTTCTCCCATATGTTGGAACGAGATTGGTGAAGCACAAATCACCGGTCCCGAGTTAATTCAGGAAACATCCGACAAAATCCTTCAAATCCGTGACAACATCCGAGTAGCGAGAAGTCGACAAAAGAGCTATGCCGACAAGCGACGAAAACCCTTGGAATTCCAAGTGGGAGACCTTGTGCTTCTCAAAGTATCCCCTTGGAAGGGTGTGATCCGCTTTGGAAAGAAAGGCAAGCTAGCACCTCGTTACGTAGGCCCGTTCAAGATCCTTGAAAGAATCGGGAAAGTGGCTTACAAACTTGAGCTACCTCCAGCACTCAACAATGTTCATCCAACCTTCCACGTGTCCAACCTGAAGAAATGTCTTGCTGATGAGAACCTCCACATACCTCTTGACGACGTGCGCATTGATGAAACGATGCATTTCGTCGAGAAACCAGTGGAAATCATGGATCGTGAAATCAAGCAACTCAAGCGCAGCCGCATCCCTATAGTCAAAGTCAGTTGGGATTCAAAACGCGGTCCTGAGTTTACTTGGGAACGTGAAGACCAAATGAAACTCAAGTATCCTCACCTATTCACCAATTCTGCAACCTCAACTAGTTGAATTTCGGGACGAAATCCCCTCAACAAGGGGAGACTGTAACATTTCTGATTTTCATCATGTAATCGTTTGATTTAAATAAACAAACACATTTCAGTTTCGATTCGTGTATAAACAAACTATGATGCAGTTACATATACAAACTATTCTATTACAATAACAAATTAAACAAAAACACCATTATCTCACAAGCCCCGAGGACCAAAAACTGACAAAACTCAAAAACTACAAAACTAGGCAAGCACGGTCGCGCCTAGGACTAGGCACGGTCGCGCCTGCAGACCTAAGCACGGTCGCGCCTAAAGTAGGCACGGTCGCGCTGATGAACCCACTTGACTCTGCAGAAGTCAAATCATACCATACCCGTCGAATTCGCGAAATTTAAAATGGAGAAAAGCCGGTCTTCGCGCGTCAGACCATACTCCACTGAATTCCGTCTGAAACACGCATCAAATGTCGTCCAATTTGCACAATTTTTTTAATCCCATTCACACCACAACCGAGTCTCTCGAATTCGTGGATATAAAGCAACTTGCACGATTTCTACGCCTTCATATAAGCCCACTCAGTCTCCCAAAACTCTCGTTCGACGCTCAAACAGTCTCTGGAGTCCAATCGATCGCCAAGAAGCTCGACTCTTTGACCCGTAGCCGACTGCATTAATTTGCCCATTGTTAACGAGTAAGTAACACTTCCTTAGCTTCGTATCTACCTCTAGGATGAAAGCCCTATACTAAATCGTAGTTATATCACACAATCAATTCGATTTTGAACCAAAGAGCCGAAAACTAAACTTTTACTCAAACTACCACTTAAACACGATATAAATACAATCAAACTATGTAGATACATTCGCAAGCACCTAATCTATGAAAGCCCTAAGAATACAGAAGCATTTATTATAAGAATCGATCGAATTGTGTCTGAAAAAGACCCGACACGGTCGCGCTCATCACTGAGCTCGGTCGTGCCTGACCAAGCACAATCGTGCCCCAGGTGTGGCCCGGTCGTGCTTACCGAGCAAACAAGTCTTGATCAAAAACAAACACTAGACGCGGTCGTGCCAGATACGAGCACGGTCGTGCTCTATGTCCAGAACCTATGAAGTACCTTCTGACTCGACCACGGGCGCGTTTCAGACCACCACGGTCACGCCCCGCAACGACCGCGGTCGTGCCCTACTTGAGCACGGTCGTGCTCCTTGACCAGAATCAATTATTTTTCTGTTTTAAAGTTTATTTAACATATTTTAGCAAAAAATTTCAAAATGTAATTATAAAAGTTACGTTATAAAATCCCAAGACCCGGGAATCATTTATAAACCAAATCTTTGATTTAGAAATTTAAAACGATTAATTCCCGATAGTTTCAAAACCGATGAAATCATGAGTTTATATAATCATTTTTATAAAACTATTTATACAAATATATATTTTGATTTAAACAAATATCGTTTATTTAATATTTATTTAAATAAATATATATATATATATATATATATATCGCTACTAATTTATTATTCCAAAACCAACCCTAAACACACAAACCACCAACGAACCCACTTTGGACACAAAATAACACAAACAGTGACACGTGTTATACCCTCATTCGATAGGTCAAACGTAGCGACCTACAACACGCTTGGTATTTTTGTTGATCTGTGCAAACTACACGCTCCAACACAAGTGAGTTACATAGCCCCTCTTTTACTCTATTTACAAACTTTTGGGGTGGAACATGCGTTCTATTTACTATGTTTACAAACTACACAATATACAATTCCACCCTACAATCATGTGTTACAATTTTGAGCTTTGTGCTTGAGTACTAGGTGTGTAGACCAACACGCAGTTTGCTATTCACGTGCAATCATTAACTATTTTATAGCCTACAGTAAACAGTGATAGATCTATTGAGTCTGACAAACCCACCCAGGTAGGGTGACTGTTACTGCCAACACGCGTTTGTTTTGCATGCTAGTTACAAAGGTTTGATTGTACTACCAGGTCACATGATGGTATCTCTCCATAAATGCCTTAATTGCCATGTTTGTTTGAATTGTATGCACACGACACTATATTCTATTACATGACACGAAAACCTATGTATTCTCACCAACTTTTTAGTTGACTTTGTTTTTAACCATGTTTCAGGTGACAATGTTTGAAGTATTACAACCTGCTACATATAGGATTTGGACCTAGCAATTAATCTAAACTATTTATATTTTGTAATCGCTACATTTGGTTCTTATATGGTATGAACTTGCTACGTGTAATGAAAATGAATGTTTAAATTATTCAAACTTTAGCAACCATGAGCTATGAACAGTCTGCACAGCTTCACGCCCCGACGTTTTCCGCCGTCGGTTGCGGTGTGACAAATCTAGTCCAAGACTAAAGCCGACCATGAGCAACACCTTAGACTGGTTTTAGACCTCTTGAGGAAGGAACAACTATATGCCAAATTCTCCAAATGTGAATTTTGGCTAAAGGAAGTTCAATATCTTGGTCATATCGTCAACGAAAAGGGAATTCATGTTGACCCTGCTAAGATCGAAGCTGTTAAGAATTGGAATACCTCGAAGACCCCCACCGAAGTTCGTTCATTTCTTGGCCTTGTGGGATATTATCGTCGTTTCATCTCAAATTTCTCTAAGATTACTGTCCCTCTTACCGCTTGACCCACAAGGGTAAAACTTATGAATGGGGACCAAAACAAGAAGAAGCTTTCCAAACTCTCAAGCAAAAGTTGTGCAATGCTCCTATTTTGACTCTCCGTGATGGGAATGATGACCTAGTTGTCTACTGTGATCCTTCTAACCAAGGTCTCGGTTGTGTCCTCATGCAATGAGGCAAAGTAATCGCTTATGCATCAAGACAACTCAAGATTCACGAGAAGAATTATACGACGCACGACCTCGAGTTCGGTGCGGTCGTATTCGCATTGAAGATTTGGAGACATTACCTCTATGGCACAAAATGTGTGGTGTCACACCCCGACCGATGGCGGAATCATCGGGGCGGGACATGTAGATTGTTCATAGCACATGGTTGACTAAATTGAAATATATTAAAGTCAAATTTGCATTACAATAAATCCAAGTACAAAATCAAATTCAAACAAGAAACATAAACAACTCATAAAATTCTTGATTTATATTGCTAAGTCCAAATCCTATGTTGAACACGTCTTGAATCAATCTCACATATTGGGGCCTGAAACATGAATAAAATAAAGTCAACTAAAAAGTTGGTGAGTATAACACAGTTGTATATAGATAGCATATAGATGAAAACAAATCCTTTACATGACATGATAAATAAGGCGTTTATGGGGAGTAGCTATTGTGTAACCAAATGTACAATCAAACCTTGTAACTAGCATGCAAAAGTTGTGTTGTCGGTTTCAATCACCGCGTACCATGGGTGGGTTTGTCAGACTCAATAGATCTATCATTGAAAACCGTCGGCTTGTATAGTTAATGATTGCACATAAGAGCATACAAAGGTTAGCACACCTAGCACCCGGGCACAAAGCTCAAATTTTTGCACACATGTATGTAAATAGGATTTTTGCACTTGTGTTGTTTGTGTAAATGTAAATGTGTAATGTGTAATGAGTATAGAGTTCATGTTCCACCCCAAAAGTGTAAAAGAGTAAAAAGGGGTTGTGAATACTCACCTGAATCAGATGTGTATTTAACACGAGACTCTAGGTAGCAAAGTGATCCTTGTAACGCACAACGTTAACCTAGAGTGTATTGCGTATGAAGATGAATTAATAAAATATCTAAATCGAAGTCTAGGGCTTCAAAGGATGTGAGTATAGGAAATTGTGTAATGAGTTCGTGTCGAATTATATAAAAGGGTTGTATAGGTGATTGCGTTTTATTCTTGGATAATTGTCTTATAATTATTAAAGTTGGGATATAGTGTCCTTAAAATAATGATTTAGCGCTTGGGGTTAATTAACTAGATAAATTAGATTTATTTATCTAAAACGTAGTGTGAAATTAACTTGCTTTAAATATAAACAAAATAATTAAGTCTATACTCATTTAGTTATTTAGTCATGAAAATGCGTCAACTTTGGGTAAATATATATTAGTTTATAAAAATTAGTGTTGTATACCATCTAACACTAAGCGAGTTGAAATTACAATTTATATGAATAATAAATATATTTATTTTCATTCGGTGATATAAACGTGGGTAACTAATATACATAATTATATCATTTATAAGTTTGAAAACGTTACACGAGTTTATAAACGAGGCGAAGGAAAATATCTAAATATATATATTATTTTTAATGGGATTCACGGGTTGGGAATAATATAAATATTTTATTAATTCAAAGTCGGGGTTTGAAAATCATGTAACTATATTATTTTAAAAGTTGGTATTTTTAAGAGAAAAAAAAAAGTTATAAACCAAACCCGAGCCTACGGGTGGTTTTACGAGGCTAGAACACATTAATATATTAATATAATAATATGGGGTATTGTTTTTATATTAAATTAATACTAAAAAATGTTTTAAAAATTAAAAGGGTGTGGAGAGACTCGAACCCGGGTCTCTCCCACACCAGCACACTAACCCAACCATCTCCGCCCGCTAGGGTATCGCACACAAGTTCGGGACAAAATGGTTTTAACAAGCAAACCCGGAGAGTTCTTCCCCTTTACCCGAGCCGATAGAACTCAGTCCCAATCCCACCAAATCTGGTAGCGACCGACTGCAAGATCTTAGGGGTTTTGTTTATTAACCCCAAACGAGTCTGGGGTGAGTTTTAATTGCAAAAACGACGGATTTAGGATTGTTAAATTACGGATTCAAAATCCGAAACCCTAAGCTTAAACTCAAAATTGATTTGAATGATTCTGATAATGGAATGCGATATAAACATGGGGCTTTTACTAATTAAGGTCTTGCGAATCTATCAGTATGTTTTAATTGGATTATGATTAAGTCTAGGTTCGAAACCCCCAAATTGCTTTATGAACGAACCCTATATACGGGGTCTTTATTAAGTCGATGATATGAGACTGAATTGGCATAGGGTTATCAAATAAAGATGGATTTAGAATCTACTGGTATGAATTAATTTGGTTTAAACAGAGTCGGGGGTAGGGTTCGATTAAATCCGCAAATGTTAAGAACCCTAGAATCATATCTTGCTTGATTCTGTAATGTAAGCCCTAATAAGCATATGGCTTTTAATATAGTGATAAAAACGAAGCTAATGATAGGTTCAATTACCGGAATGATGTTCGAATTGACCGCGATCGACTAAACGAATGCCTACTGAGACGGATCGGTTTTCCGGCGACTCTGCGTCCTTCTTCGATGAAATTGGATAGTGTAACAGGCTCTGGGGGATTCGTTAGAGATTTGCAGGTGATTGATTTCTGTGTAAACGATCGATAGTTGTGAATTGGTGGGTAATAAGAAAATAGGTCGACGGTCACGGTTTAATTTGCTGTAAATGGAGTTCAATCGTGTAACGACGAAGCTGTTAATTGCTCTATAATGATCGATAATGACACCAACGTGTATAGCGGTTACGAATTGCAACAGATTCCGGGTGTGGGGTTCGGATTCAAGCAAAAACGGCAGTTTGACTTTCTGAAGTCAAACTAAATCGAAAATGAGTTAATTACAGATTGATCCCTGCAGTTTCATGTTCAAAAGTTCTGAATCTAGCGGAACTGGTCCCTCGGGTTTGAGTCGAGTTAAGTTGGTCAAGAATTTGTTAATTTAATTTTTTAAAAGTTAACGGTAACATAATTTCTCAATTTTTTCTTTGACTTTCAACTTTATTATAATTAGATTTGACTAATTACACAACTAGTCCTTGAAGGTTTTAAATGTCGTATTGTTATTTTATTAATTAAAATAAATTCAAATAGGGTCGGAAAATCAGGAATGTTACAGTCTCCCCCTATTAAGGGAATTTCGTCCCGAAATTTAATTAATGGAGGCTGCAAAAGTCAAGATGGAGGAGGGAGTTTTGGGTTCTCAGTTAGCTTTGAGTGTTGGATTCTGGGGTGTGTAACCGTTTGACATGACTTAAGCCTGATACTTTGAATACGAAGAGTGATAATAAATTTTGTTTTGAATTGAAGATTGTCGAATAAGAATTTGAATTCTAAATGTGAAACGTATTACTTGGAATGAAATTGATGGGATTTTGACATTTAGAGTTTGTGTAAATATAGTCTAATATGCTCAACATTGTTAGTGGGTACGAGATTTCCTAAAACCTTGGTCTGGGTCAAAACTTCACGTGACACGAACAACGCTACTTATGATAATATGAGAGGACACTTGTGTATAGGAAGTACCATCGGCGTATCCACCATGCCCTTGTCATATTACTTCAGTTTCGTTGTTACATATCATGATAAGTTTTAGGTCACAACACACGACAAAATTTCCCTATAGTTTCCATACGCTGATTTTTATAATTCCGTGTGCACCCGTAATTATTCAAATCATCGTATGGTCCGTATAGATAGTTTCGTTGTGTGTGGGAAAGGGCACAATTTCACTATTATCACGTATATTATTTACACATAAAAGTCGCTAACAATTAATCATGTCCCAAGTCAGATCAGTTTGCAACTAAAGAGTAGTAAAGTAGTAACACTTAAAGTTTCTTAGTTTGCTCGTGTTTGAACAAGAATACGTCAAACCCCGAGGCGTTTCAATGTATCATGGTCTTCAACTTTGGTGTACAAAGTGCATGATCATGTCTTGTGTATAATGAAATCGATCCATTGCAATAATGGTAAGCAAATTTTGTTTCGAGTATATAGTAAGCACACAAATCTCATGTATGATCTAGTGTCACGTAGTTCGTAATCAAATAAGTCTCATATATATAGAGTAAACAATTTAGCGTCTTGTATTTTGTAATCGATAAACTATAACGTGTAATGTAAACAACATAGTATTATGTGTATTGAAGAAAATGGATCTCATATATAGTGTTAGCAACGTAGTATCATGTATCTTGTATAGTGTACACCGTTTAGTGTAAAGTACTTTGTAATCAATTTAGTTTCATGTATCATGTGGTTGCGTTGGATATATTGTAAATGTGTATACGTGAGTATTGAACTTCGCGTGCGATGTGTACTAACGGGTTTTGCATGTGATCGAGTGCTGCGGACAAACGTGTTGTTTGGCGTTCTTGCATCATGTGGTAGTTAGGTTCAAGTCCTCAAATCTCATTGATGTTGGTGACAAGGGTTAACGTCTACGTGGTATGGTTCGTCTTTTGAAGTGCCAAGTGAGAGGTAACGAGGAGGTTTTGAAAATATTCGGGAATTATGTTTACAAATACGGGTCTTTGTTTGAACATAAAAAGTGGGAAATTGTTTTTGGTTGTGCACATATAAAGTAGTGAAATCATTGAATCGCATATTTTAAATGAATATGCAATTTATGAGAAAATATATATTTTTTTTTATTTTTAAAATTTCAACTTTTGGTTAAACAAGTAGTAGCATATTAATTTAGCCAAAATTTGGAATTATTTATTTTAATAAAATAAAAATCATGACTATTTATCAGTCAAAAGGAAGAAACAAAAATATTTTTATAAAATTGATTGCATTAATTTTCCTTATTAGGTGAAAAGTTTTATGGAAAATTTATGTTCTAAAAATTCAATAAATATTTTGTTAAACAAAATAGTGATGTTTTATTTAGATCATCAAATAGGATGATTTATTTATAAAAGGGATTGTTGGTAATGTACTAAATCATGTTGAATGAAAGAAGTAATATTTGAGAAGGTTTGATGAAAATATAACAGGTGTAATTTACGCTCCACGGGTCAAATCAATGAAAAATAACTGTAGAGTTGAAATGTATGGAATTGACTAGATGCTGAAATGTTAGACATTACTCAAAACATAAGGAAAAGGGTTCTCAAATCGAAAATTCAAAGGAAACTCAGTAGAAGCTTCTTCTAACGTCGCTGGTAGCTTTCCACTAGGAAGAAGATAATCGCCAAGATGAGCACCGCTATGGTCACTCGAGTAGTAGATCTGGCTTCAGCCCTGGCGGTCTCCGTGCGATGTTCTTGTACTTCCTTTTCGAGGATGGAGATTAACTCCTTTTGGTACCCTAATTGGTTTGCTAGGCTATCCATTCTTTGTCTTTGCAAGTCGTGTATCACTCCCTGCTCTATCCTTTGCCTCTCGAATTCTGAGGTTCTTACGTATTGATGGAGGTCATGGGTTGGAATCCCCATGACACTAGTGGGTGCCATGGTTTGTCTTACCCAAGGGTTAGGATGGTATAGGTCGGGCATTAGGTATGGGTCGCTTAGTGGGGGTGGCAATTGATTATGGGGGTGAGGTGTATGATACGGGTTTATGGGTACGGGTGATCCAGGTGTTCGAAGTCTCGGGTCGGTGTTCCTAATCCCGTACGCCCTTACATCGAACCTTGGCCTAGCAGTTGGGGGTGTTGGTGACCAATACATGGGTGTCTCAGCGTCTTCCTCCCAATCAGATTCTGATCCAGGACGGTAAACCAGGGAGGGAGGAGGGTAGGAGTCCATGTCTAGCAGAAAAACAATGAAAAAGTTGTAAGTGATAATGAAATATGAAATGTCAAATATAGAAGTTCTTATGGGTTTTAGAGTTTGACTAGTCATAACGCCGAACCTTCACGATAGTATTTTAGAAATACACTTGACCTATAAGTAATGTATCCCTAAGGAGAATTCCCAGGAAAGAGGGGTGGGTCACTAAGACACAGTTAAGTACCCTATCTTTCCTTAGCCAGAATTCCTCGTGGGCTTACACACTCTTCCAGCCATCATGTATTAATAATACTATTGTTGGGCTCATGGTTATGATGAGAATTGTTGTGAACTGGGCCTTGAGGTCCAAGAGTAAGGTTTATGCATTTTAGTGGGCTTCTTCTTCTTGTAGGATAGATGGGCTTCTTGGTTTATTATTGGTGGACATTAGGCCCAATAATTCAAGTCTTTGTTCATAAAGGTGATGGTATCATGTATGGGAGTCTAAATGTGTATGAATAATTTGGTGTGTATGTGTGTGTGTTAAACTTAGGATAGTGTTTTAAATAATTTAAGTAGGTAGCTATGAATAGAAGGAAAAGTTGACACGTAAACTATTGAGTATTGTATCATGTAATGTAATCATATAGTATAACATATGAAGATATTCACATAGGGAATAATCATATAGCATGTAGGTAGTAATGAGTGCAAGCATGAGAGTTATCAAGTAGTGTGACACATAAGTCATCATGTATTGTATCAAATGGTGTAAATACTTAGGATAGCATGTAAAAATAATCACACATGAATTGATAATGTAACATGTAGTAGCATAGCATTGTATGGGTGTCCTAAAGTTATAGTCTAGGTCAAGAGTGTCTAATAACCTAATTCCCTATAACCAAGGCTCTGATACCAATCTGTCACACCCCGACCGATGGCGGAATCATCAGGGCGGGACATGTAGACTGTTCATAGCACATGGTTGACTAAATTGAAATATATTAAAGTCAAATTTGCATTACAATAAATCCATGTACAAAATCAAATTCAAACAAGAAACATAAACAACTCATAAAATTCTTGATTTATATTGCTAAGTCCAAATCCTATGTTGACACACGTCTTGAATCAATCTCACATATGGGGGCCTGAAACATGAATAAAATAAAGTAAACTAAAAAGTTGGTGAATATAACACAGTTGTATATAGATAGCATATAGATGAAAACAAATCCTTTACATGACATGATAAATAAGGCGTTTATGGGGAGTAGCTATTGTGTAACCAAATGTACAATCAAACCTTGTAACTAGCATGCAAAAATTGTGTTGTCGGTTTCAATCACCGCGTACCATGGGTGGGTTTGTCAGACTCAATAGATCTATCATTGAAAACCGTCGGCTTGTATAGTTAATGATTGCACATAAGAGCATACAAAGGTTAGCACACCTAGCACTCGGGCACAAAGCTCAAATTTTTGCACACATGTATGTAAATAGGATTTTTGCACTTGTGTTGTTTGTGTAAATGTAAATGTGTAATGTGTAATGAGTATAGAGTTCATGTTCCACCCCAAAAGTGTAAAAGAGTAAAAAGGGGTTGTGAATACTCACCTGAATCAAATGTGTATTTAACACGAGACTCTAGGTAGCAAAGTGATCCTTGTAACGCACAACGTTAACCTAGAGTGTATTGCGTATGAAGATGAATTAATAAAATATCTAAATCAAAGTCTAGGGCTTCAAAGGATGTGAGTATAGGAAATTGTGTAATGAGTTCGTGTCGAATTATATAAAAGGGTTGTATAGGTGATTGCGTTTTATTCTTGGATAATTGTCTTATAATTATTAAAGTTGGGATATAGTGTCCTTAAAATAATGATTTAGAGCTTGGGGTTAATTAACTAGATAAATTAGATTTATTTATCTAAAACGTAGTGTGAAATTAACTTGCTTTAAATATAAACAAAATAATTAAGTCTATGCTCATTTAGTTATTTAGTCATGAAAATGCGTCAACTTTGGGTAAATATATATTAGTTTATAAAAATTAGTGTTGTATACCATCTAACACTAAGCGAGTTGAAATTACAATTTATATGAATAATAAATATATTTATTTTCATTCGGGGATATAAACGTGGGTAACTAATATACATAATTATATCATTTATAAGTTTGAAAACGTTACACGAGTTTATAAACGAGGCGAAGGAAAATATCTAAATATATATATTATTTTTAATGGGATTCACGGGTTGAGAATAATATAAATATTTTATTTATTCAAAGTCGGGGTTTGAAAATCATGTAACTATATTATTTTAAAAGTTGGTATTTTTAAGAGAAAAAAAAAGTTATAAACCAAACCCGAGCCTACGGGTGATTTTACGAGGCTAGAACACATTAATATATTAATATAATAATATGGGGTATTGTTTTTATTCTAAATTAATACTCAAAAATGTTTTAAAAATTAAAAGGGTGTGGAGAGACTCGAACCCGGGTCTCTCCCACACCAGCACACTCACCCAACCATCTCCGCCCGCTAGGGTATCGCACACAAGTCCGGGACGAAATGGTTTTAACAAGCAAACCCAGATAGTTCTTCCCCTTTACCCGAGCCGATAGAACTCAGTCCCAATCCTACCAAATCTGGTAGCGACCGACTGCAAGATCTTAGGGGTTTTGTTTGTTAACCCCAAACGAGTCTGGGGTGAGTTTTAATTGCAAAAACGACGGATTTAGGATTGTTAAATTACGGATTCAAAAGCCGAAACCCTAAGCTTAAACTCAAAATTGATTTGAATGATTCTGATAATGGAATGCGATATAAACATGGGGCTTTTACTAATTAAGGTCTTGCGAATCTATCGGTATGTTTTAATTGGATTATGATTAAGTCTAGGGTCGAAACCCCCAAATTGCTTTATGAACGAACCCTAGTTACGGGGTCTTTATTAAGTCGATGATTTGAGACTGAATTGGCATAGGGTTATCAAATAAAGATGGATTTAGAATCTACTGGTATGAATTAATTTGGTTTAAACAGAGTCGGGGTAGGGTTCGATTAAATCCACAAATGTTAAGAACCCTAGAATCATATCTTGCTTGATTCTGTAATGTAAGCCCTAATAAGCATAGGGCTTTTAATGTAGTGATAAAAACGAAGCTAATGATAGGTTCAATTACCGGAATGATGTTTGAATTGACCGCAATCGACTAAACGAATGCCTACTGAGACGGATCGGTTTTCCGGCGACTCTGCGTCCTTCTTCGATGAAATTGGATAGTGTAACAGGCTCTGGGGGATTCGTTAGAGATTTGCAAGTGATTGATTTCTGTGTAAACGATCGATAGTTGTGAATTGGTGGGTAATAAGAAAATAGGTCGACGGTCACGGTTTAATTTGCTGTAAATGGAGTTCAATCGTGTAACGACGAAGCTGTTAATTGCTCTATAATGATCGATAATGACACCAACGTGTATAGCGGTTACGAATTGCAACAGATTCCGGGTGTGGGGTTCGGATTCGAGCAAAAACGGCAGTTTGACTTTCTGAAGTCAAACTAAATCGAAAATGAGTTAATTACAGATTGATCCCTGCAGTTTCATGTTCAAAAGTTCTGAATCTGGCGGAACTGGTCCCTCGTGTTTGAGTCGAGTTAAGTTGGTCAAGAATTTGTTAATTTAATTTATTAAAAGTTAACGGTAACATAATTTCTCAATTTTTTCTTTGACTTTCAACTTTATTATAATTAGATTTGACTAATTACACAACTAGTCCTTGAAGGTTTTAAATGTCGTATTGTTATTTTATTAATTAAAATAAATTCAAATAGGATCGGAAAATCAGGAATGTTACATGTGGTGTTCACCGACCACAAAAGTCTCCAACACATCTTCAATCAAAAAGAACTCAATATGAGGCAAAGACGTTGGGTTGAACTCCTTAACGACTATGACTGCGAGATTCGTTACCATCCTGGCAAAGCGAATGTTGTAGCCGACGCTTTGAGTCGAAAGGACCATGTCATGCTTCAATGTGTTCGAATTCAAACCGACACTCAAAATCGCATCTTAAAAGCTCAACACGTCTCACTCACCAAGGGTAACATGTACAAGAAAATGTCGTGTGGTGTTGAACTCCAGCTTGAACCGAAACCCAATGGCATACTTTATTACTTGAACCGTATTTGGGTTCCCGATCGCGATGGTCTCCGTACATTTTTTATGAAAGAGGCTCACAAGACTCGCTATTCTATTCATCCTGGTGTGGATAAAATGTACCAAGATCTTCGCCATAATATTGGTGGCCCGGTATGAAGAAAGACATTGCTCTCTATGTTGCCAAATGTCTAACTTGCTCCAAAGTCAAAGCCGAACACCAACGTCCTTCCGGTTTACTCGAACAACCGGAAATTCCCATGTGGAAATGGGAGAACTTAGCTATGGATTTCATTACCAAACTCCCTCGTACCTCAAGTGGTTATGATAGCATTTGGGTATTCATTGACCGTCTCACCAAATCTGCTCATTTCTTGCCTATCCGTGAAGACTATCTGGTTGAGAAACTAGCCCGGTTGTACATTGACGAAATTGTGTGCCGTCACGGTGTTCCCTTAAACATAATCTCCGATAGAGATGCTCGGTTCACCTCTCGTTTTTGGCAATCTCTCCAAACTGCTCTTGCTACACGATTGGATTTGAGCACGGCCTACCATCCCTAAACTGATGGTCAGACCGAGCGAACAATCCAAACTCTTGAGGATATGCTTAGAGCTTGTGTAATTGATTTTGGTGGCAATTGGGATTCACATCTACCCCTAATCGAGTTCTCTTACAATAATAGCTACCACACGAGTATCAACATGGCTCCATTTGAAGCTCTCTATGGTCGCAAGTGTCGTTCTCCTATCTGTTGGAACGAGATTGGTGAAGCACAAATCACCGGTCCCGAGCTAATTCAAGAAACATCCGACAAGATTATCTAAATCCGTGACAACATTCGAGTAGCGAGAAGTCGGCAAAAGAGTTATGCCGACAAACGACGAAAACCCATGGAATTACAAGTCGGTGACCTTGTTCTTCTAAAGGTGTCTCCGTGGAAGGGTGCGATCCGTTTTGGAAAGAAAGGCAAATTAGCACCTCGCTATGTGGGTCCATTTAAGATCCTTGAAAGGATTGGGAAAGTGGCTTACAAACTCGACTTACCTCCATCACTTGCCAATGTGCATCCTACTTTTCACGTGTCTAATCTGAAGAAATGTCTTGCTGATGAGAATCTCCACATACCTCTTGACGACGTGCACATTGACGAAACGATGCACTTCGTTGAGAGGCCAGTGGAAATCATGGATCGTGAAGTCAAACAGCTCAAACGAAGCCGTATTCCTATTGTCAAAGTTCATTGGGAATCTAATAGTGGTCTTGATTTTACTTGGGAACGAGATGACCAAATGAAGCTCAAGTACCCCCCATCTCTTCATTGATGCCGTCGCTTCCAATAGCTAAATTTCGGGACGAAATTCCCTTAACATGGGGATACTGTAACATTTCTGATTTTCATTATCTGTATTTCAGTTCAATGTGATACATTTCAAACCCAATTCTAGTACACTGACTTGTTCTATTAGTACCAACAATTAAATACTATGTTCCAATGCAAATCAGCAAATTTTACACTGGTATATCCTATCAAAATTCTAAATAAGTTTATACTTATACAAATCTATCAAAACTGAAATCTGCAAGAACTGATTTTATAAATTAACAAGAAACCCTAATAGGCACGGTCGCGCAAAGTGCATTGGCACGGTCGCGCGCCTTGCTTTAGAACGGTCGCGCCCGGTGCCTTGGCACGGTCGCGCCTCGTGTCAGTTGAAACGTAAATGCAGTTTTAAACGCAGAATCGTTTAAGGTCGTAACCGATATACACATCATTACCAGTAATGAAAATAATAAATCAAATAATGTCCACAATTACATCCAATAACTCCAAGAAATTCAATTAGTCTCAAAAACATAAATCCTTTCACTTGAACCACAATTCGCCTATTCTGAATTGAAATCCTCCCAAGAAAACACTCCATCGAACCTCTCTGAAGCTCCCGAGAACATTGAGGCAGCCGGAGTTGCAGCAGAAGACGCCGGAAATCAAACCCGTCGTCGCCGGAACTCACCTCTACCGCACGCTATCGATTCATCATCTTTTCGGGTAATTGAAACCTCCTACACTTTCGTTTTAGTCCATAGATCAAAAGCCTCAACTTAATTTGGGCTTACAATAGCCAATTTAACACGAACCCAAATCTAGGGTTCATTCTAAAATGGGATAATCGAATACTACATTGGAGATGTTTTTAATACAATTAAACTATACAAAAAGAATCGTAATAACCTAATGGGTGAAAGCCCTATGATTTCCAACATTAACATCATAAGATTTAAGCAATTCGTTTCTGTTTTGGAACAGACACGGTCGCACTAATCTCCTAGCGCGGTCGTGCTTCATGAGACACGGTCGTGCCAATATCAGCGCGGTCGTGCCTCACGTACTCAGACCCGATCGTGCCCTTGGCTAGACTTGGTCGTGCCTCGGAACCCTAGACACGGTCGTGCCTAGTGAACATCTTAGTTATGTCTCCTGTTTGATCAACACGGTCGCGCCCTGATTAGCACGGTCGCGCCCGTGGTCCTAGCACGATCGTGCCTTGTCTCAAGCACGGTCGTGTGTGTGAAAAAGAAAATCTTGGCAGAATACTAAATTTTATATTTTAAAAAACAATAAGCATTTCAAATGAATTTTTAAATAAAAATAATTGATTTTATAAAGATTTATATTAACCTTAATTAAAAAGATCAAATGCTTATTCTAAAATAAATAGAAATTATTTATTTAAACCTACAAAATTAAATTTATACTTATTATTAAACCCTACACCTAGATATTATTTGTACAACCCATTTACACATATTTATAAAAATAGATTAACAAAAGTTATTTACTATATTTATATTTAATATAAAACGCTCGACACATTTTTATCACTAAATGTCTAAGTACATATCTTTATAAATAAATAAATAAAGTATCAATTATTTATTTAATCCATATTTAAACAAAGATTGTTTATTTAGGTTATACTTAACAAAACTTAACGCCTACAACTCCAGCTCTTTGAACACACATCTAATTCAACCCTAGACTTAGACATAGACTATTGTGCACACTATTAATTCAATACATATTACACTCTAGGTTAACGTTGTGCATTACAAGGATCTCGTTACTATCTAGTCTCTCATGTTAGCTACGCCTTGTGAATCAAGTGAGTATTACATAGCCCCCTTTTACTCTTTTACACTTTTTGGGGTGGAACATGAACACTATACAAACTATTGCTTACATTTACACAAACTACACAAATACAAATCCTCTCTACATTCATGTGTGCAATTTGAGCTTTATGCCTGAGTGCTAGTTGTGCTAACTTTTGTGTGCAATTTATGTGCAATCATTAACTATTCAAGCCGACGGTAAACAATGATAGATTTATTGAGTCTGACAAACCCACCCAGATTGGGGTGATTGTTACCGACAACACAATTTTGCATGCTAGTTACAAAGGTTTGATTGTACTTTGGTTACACAATAGCTGCTCTCCATAAATGCCTTATTTTATCATGATATGTAAGGATTTGTTTATTCATAATCTATATGCTATCTATATACAAACCTGTGTATGCTCACCAACTTTTTAGTTGACCTTATTTTATTCATGTTTCAGGTACTAATGTGTGATTTTGATCAAGACTTGCTACACATAAGTTTTGGACCTAGATAATTTTTAAATAAAGGATTATGTATTTCATTTTATGTACTTGGTTTGATTTGGTTTTGTCTTGAATACTTTAAATGAATTTGAATGATTAATATATTACAATTTAGTCAACCTTGTGCTCATGAACAGTCTACATGTCCCGCCCCGACGTTTCCGCCATCGGTTGGGGTGTGACATCAATTCTATCAATACACAATTTATCATTATCTTTCAATTTTTGATTAACTGAATTCATCGATTTCATATCACAAATTAAATTTGTGTTATCATCCATTACTTTTTGCATTTTATCTTTTATACTTATGCAATTTGAGCAATAAATGTGATAGACAGAATCTTTTACTTTTGAAGGATCTGACATATCTGCCATGAAGACTTTTGCAATCGGGATATTTTCAGAATCAGCATCATCAGAAGAATTTTGAGTTAAAACAATATCTTCTTCAGATACACCAGATGCAATATCAGCCTCACCATTTTGTACTTGATCACGATCTTCATCAGCACTTGGCAAACTCTCACCATCACTTGAGCTATCATCATCAGTTGACTTTTCAGATTTTGTAGAATGAATCTCAGCTACAAACGCTTGACTTACTGAACCAACCAAATCTTCAAGATGAATACCCCAGACATAATTTTCATCATTCTGAGCAACCAAAGCAGATGATGCAGATGCATGATTAGAATTTCCAGATCCAGAGGAGCCATGTGACTGATTACGATTGTTCTGAAAGTTATTAGGCTTCTTCTGAGAATCAAATTCAACTTTTGGTTTCACACATTCTTTGGCAAAATGACCATACTCCTGAAAATTATAGCAACGAACTTTGGTTTTATCAAATCCCATACGTGAACGACTGTTAGACCCAATATACTTTCTTCCAGTCTTCTTCAAAAAATCATTTGCTTGTCGCATCAGCATAGCAATGTTCCATTGAATGTTCATCTCTTCTAGATCAACAGGATCAATCTGTCTGAAATCTTCTTCAATAGCCTCTGGATCATGAATCTTTCCTCCAATAAAATTTTCAAAAGAAGCCATAAAGTAAGAAAACATTGCTAGATAATCATCAGCAACTCTTTGATTCCTATTATGTGCTCCAGATGATGAAGAATTTGTATTTGTAGAGAAACCTGAATGACTTGGAACTCCAGAACAATGATCATGAGAAACATCTTGAGTATCACCAGAAAAGAACACAACCCTTGCACCAGTTTTACCAGAAGACTTAGCAAAATACATTGAAGGATCTTGAATATGCTCCATATTGGTTTCCTTCTTTTTCATATTCAAATCATGTGATTGAATCTTCCCAATAACCTCTTCAAGAGACATAGTTTTATACTTGACATTCTCTTTGATCAAAACCGTGTACACATCAAATTTAGATGGTAATGCCTCCAAGAACTTATCATTTATCTCTTCAGTTTCATAAACCACTGAAGCACTTGACAACTCACTTAGCAAATGATAGAATCTCGTTGCAAGATCATCTAAAGATTCATTTTGAAAGTGCTTGAATACTAAGAACTGCTTCTTCAGTAATTCTTTTTGGCTTTTTTTAACATCCAAACTACCTTCACACCTCTTTTGCAACGCTTCCCACAATTGTTGAGAAGTCCTGAATTGTTTAAAGTTGTGATAAATTTCTTTAGGAGGAGACATTGAGATACTTTTCATTGCCTTCTTTTCTCTATCAAACAATAATTTTTCTTATGTGGTTAACGCAGATACTGATTTCGAAACATTATCCTTTCCCATCTAAGTATATGTAGGATGCGTATAACCCTCCAAGATTGGAATCCATAAACTTATATCAGTAAAAGATATGAACTGATCAAACCGATCTTTCCAGTTGGAATAATCTGCAAGACTTAACAATTTGGGCTGTTTCTGAGATGTACCAATCTCGTTGTCATAATTTAACATATTAGTCACTTGCACCATATTTGCCATTTTCAGAAAAAATTTCCATGTGTTGAACACAAACTTCCCTTAGGCGAAGATAATAAGTTCGCTTCAGCCAAACAAGCGAATTTGATATCAAGCGAACTTGACAAGTTCGCTTACCCAATAAATCCAATAAGTTCGCTTACTGATAAGTTCGCCTATTAAGCTCGCTTAAACTGAGAGAAGCAAACTTAATAAGTTCGCTTGCTAAGTTCGCCTGCAACAACTTTCAGTAAGTTCGCTTACAACAGCTGAAACAAACTCAGCAAGAACTTTAACCAAAACACGAACAAACAGCACAAAAATCATCATTTCTCATAGATTAGAAGGAATTTGAAGAAATTGAACCGTAGGATTTAGTATTTCATGAATTAGAACACTTCTATCGGATTAATTTCATCAAAATCAACCTCAAATCCATGAATTTAGCAGTAAAATCAGCTTCAAGAACTTGAAAACTCCATGGATACAAAAATGCTCAATTTCTTGTCAAATTGTACACAAAAAACATCTCTAATCACCAAGAATCAAACGCAAATCACAAGCAAAAGCTCTGATACCACTTGTAGGTCCACATAACTCATCTACAGATCGATCTCGTGACAGAACGTATCATTAACACGGAGTGCGGAATCCTACCGTATAAACGTTTTGTATATCAATCGACAATAGAAACAACAGGTAAATAAACTTTCTCTTTTATATCACCAAACAGAGTTTACAGAATACTTGATCATTTAATCCACACCTATACTGAACAAACTCTGCAAACTCTATATTTATAGACACATGTTCTCCAATAGGTGAACTTAACAAGTTCGCTTCAAAGATGCTTATGCGAACTTAACAAGTTCGCCTCTAATAGAGCAGAACTTGTACTTATACTTAGACAAAACTAAACAATTACATAAAAAAACATAAAGATAATAAGACATAAACTATTACAAAGCTTTTGTCATTCAATCTATGTCCTAACACTAGAGTAGCGATCCTGGCATCTCTAGGATCAGGACCCCTAGACGACGATGCTTCGACTTGATGAGTTAGGAAGGTGAAGATTTCATCAAAATCAAATCCATGAGTAAAATCTAACTCAGGAAATGGTTCACTGATGTGTTGGAGAGTGGTTGTAGGGATTGAGGTAGGGATGGTGGTTGTTTGGATGGTGGTAGGGGTGATGGTGACAGACTCGGTCAGAATTGGAGTCGTTACCGCCACCCGGACAAATTGTACACGGAGGGTTACTATCACATGAACCTCCTCTGTGATAGTAGGTAGTTGGTCTTGCGTACTTATCAAGTACGCAAGAACCCGAGACCTACATTGAATCTACTAGATTTGCCCAACTGGTGGAAATGCTCGGCATGATCAATTTTTAGTAATCTTTGTGACTATTAATGTGTTTCATGTTTATGGTTAATCGTCAAGAAAATTTGAAAAAAAAAAGATTTTATTTTTCTGTACAGTTACTTTCAGTTACAAGCAAATCTTTTGGGGGATAAATAAGAATTTAATATTGAAAAGAATTGCTTTGTATATAATCTTACAAGTGGTTTTGTTACAGGAAAATTGAATCTGACCTTTGAGAAATGATAGTGTCTGATCTCATCTCTTGGACATGGAATGGACCAAAAGCGATGGTGTTTACTGAGGTATACCTGGTAGGCCCGGCATATGGTTAAAACTTGTAAGTAGTGTGAAAACTTAAAATATATCTCATACTTATGTCTTTCAACCCATTATTGAAACATCTACCCCATTTTATATATCTTAGAAAACCAATTCAATCAGATACAGTCTTACGTGTTGGATTCCTATTCATACGCCAAGTGACCGTCAAAGTAATGATATTTACCACCGATGACCCCGTATGTTTTGCTTACGCAAAGATCTCGGGTGTTCATCATTTTCCCATCCACTTGGAGGATTTGACCCCATCTGTTTTGTTTACGCAAAGATCTCGGGTGTTCAACATTTTTCTATCCGCTTGGATAATTTTAGGACTTCTTCTGTTTTGCTTACGCAAAGATCTAGAATGTTCGTACCTTTTAATATATACTAGGATATTTTTTATTTTAATCTTCTAATCCACTTGGATTTCTTATTTTAATTTGGTGGTACTTTAAAATTACTAAGATGGTACCTTGGTTAATCAGAAAGAGATGATAGGATGAAGATGGGTATTTCTTGAGTATTGATAGGTTTTCAAAACCATTTTATTTCAATATGTGGGGTACACCTTGTATCTTGCTTAAATGGTACCATATAGTCACATGAAATCTATGTACAAACAAATGTTCGGGTTTACTTTGCACAAATATCAGCTATCTTCAGAGAATCACAGTAGTTAATTGCAAAAGGAAGTGTTTCAAGAGACTGACCAGATCTGATCTCATGTTGGATCTTTTCAAGAAGATAAGTGTAAATATCTTGTGAATAGTTTTATTTTTATTTTATTTTTTATCTGTTCTTTGCCTATCGAAACTTCAAAGTCTATCGAAACTATCTTTTGCCTATCGAAACTACAAAGTCAGCCAAAACTATTCTTTGCCTATCAAAACTTCAAAGTCTATCGAAACTACAAAGTCAGCCGAAACTATTCTTTGCTTATCGAAACTACCTCTTCACCCCGAAACTTGTTTTGCCCATCGAAACTAGTAGTTTCGACAGGGGCATTTTGGTCATTTACCACATGGGAAAATAAATGAGTTCATAATCTGATTTCTTTGTCGTCAAGGTTCACTTTATCGTCTCCGATCAAATTACACCTTCTCTCACACACACAAAAGCTCTCAAATACCTTCGGTCTAAGTTGCAAAATATCAGCATTAATAACCTGATTTCCCCATTGTCACCGTCTTCATCATCATCAGGTACTGATCCTCTGTTCTAAATGTGCGCTTTTGTGAAATGACAGACCTACGGTTTCATTTTTGAAATTTTTACTACTAAATCTTCATAATAGTGGTTGTTTTGTGTTTATTCTTGTTTGCAAACATCACCATTATCTTTGAACTCACATATGTTGTGCATACTTGCAGATTACAGTCATACACCTTGGTAAGATGGAGTTTCGACACTCACAAGCTACTCTTTCTCTATCTTATTATGTCTTTCATCTGTTTGATAAATGAGTCTGATTCTGTTTTTTTTTTCAAGTTCTTGATTCTGTGTGTTTAAGTCTGTTCAAGGATTTGGGCATCGAAACTAATAGTTTCGATAAAAGTGGTGTTTTCTTTTAAAAGGGTTTTTCAAACCTTAAACAAGTTTTTGATCGAAACTAGTAATTTCGATACCCAAATGTGCCCAAGTCCTCAAAATATGACCAAGTTTTTGTGCCCGAAACTACTTGTTTCGGTTGATAGTTTAAAGGTTTCTAAGTGTTTTTATCGAAACTTGTTTCGATTGAAATGTATTTACCCGAAACTAGTAGCTTCGATAAGAATGTTTCTCTAAGCGTTGACCGAAACTTGTTGTTTCGATTGTGTTTACTCACTCGAAACTAGTAGTTTCGATAGGGCTTATTTCAGAAATTTTCTAAGTGTTGGTGTAACTAGTTTCGATCAGGTTTATTATGAAATTTGACTAAGTGTAAAAACTAATGAATTTTTGCTTATGACAGGTATGGATCTCCTATTTGTGAAGAGACACAATGTCTGTGTCTTCCTTAATGCAAATGATCCAAAGAGTGCAGAGTTTGTTCCAGTCCCGAATTTCCTAGCAAACTCCAATATCAGATTTGCCATAAGTCACAACCTACCTGTGTTTGAGACCACAATAAGGGAGTTTTGGGAGACTGCAGAGATAATAACTTGTGAAAATGTGGAGCATATAAGGGCAATTGTTCATGGCCAAGAAGTCTTATTCTCTGAAGCTACTGTTAGAGAGGTGCTGCAATTCAATGACAACCTAGACGCACCCAACAGAATTCCCAACCTTCTACGTCAAAGAATGTTTTAGAAGACTGGGTCATCCTGATGAGTTCAAGAGTGGTCAAATAATAAAGAACGCCCTTCCAAGGCACTGGAGATACATTGTTCATGTATTTATTCACTGCCTCTCCATCAGAAAAGGTGGCTTTTATTCAGCAAAAATCAAGGTAGCATCTGCTGTTTTAGGATTGATTAAAGGCAGGAACTACAACTTCTCAGGGTTGGTATTTAGAAAGCTTAAAGAAAATTTGACAGGAGCTGTTAAGGAGAAGTTTCTGGTTTATCCAAGATTCCTTCGGATCATAATCAACCACGTACATCCAGATCTTCAACAAGGTGGAAATGTATTTGTCTTTGACCATATGATAGCCAAGACTCTCAGCTACATGAAGAGTTCGAACAAAAGGACCAATAGAGCCATTGCTGATATTCCTCTGTTTGGTCACATTATTGGAGAAGAGGAAGAGTTTATTCCTGATGTGGATCCAGATCTAGAGGTGGAATTGTCATCGTATGAGGAAGAAGAAGAGGAAATGGATCTAGATCAAGGTAACCAATAAGTAGCTGAACCTGAGATTGAAATAGAAATTCCTCATGCTCAAGAAGAAGAACAACCTATTATTGAGCCAGTGATAAAGGCTCCTTTTGTTGAACAAGTACAGATACCTATAGAGCCAGTGGTTAATGTTGAACCTGGTACACAAGGAGTTGAGGAGGAAGTTGCAGAGTCTAGTGGGCCTCTGGATGCAGGAATTTATGGGTCTTGTTACTACAAGTTCGATTCTGATGAAAGGACAGAGCATCTTGCATCATCCTCCAAAAGACAAGTTGAGTCAAGTTCTTTATTCAATACACCACAACCTACTCCACAATAAGCACCCATCCCTACACCACCGCCATCACCTCAACAAATACACATCCCTACTCCACCTACATCACCATCACATGAACCAACTTCTTCTGTGCCAAGAGTCAAAACATTAAGTCTTGAAGTGAAGAAGCTACAAGATCATGTTCAAAAGAAAGATGAAGTTATTGAAGGCTTAAGATCTGAGTTGAATAGGTTAAAGACCTGAAGCTGGAAGTTGGGGGTTTACATACCCAGCTTGAGGTTCAGCAAACCCAGCTTGAAACCAAACAAAGACTCATCTCAAAACAGCAAGAAGAATACCGGGCCTTAGCTGAAATAGTAGAACAGCTCAAAGCCTCTCTGATAAAGCCTGTGAAACAACAAACAACCACTTCAACAGCTCAGGGGGAGACCACATCTAGTGTTGAACCCTTGTCTCCTGCCTTTGTCATTAATCCAGAGTCTGCAATAACTATCCATACTGGCCATGCTGCCAAGGCAAAGGAGGCTGTTGAAGTTAAAGTTGAAGAACAAGAGTTCAACCTTCCCTCGGCTAGTGAAAGAAGGGAAGCAGGGAAAAGAGGGAAGGGAACTGAGACTGAGATTGAAACGGTGATTCTGGATGAAGAAGATATACCATCTGACGACGAGCTCAATGCCTTACTAGATGAGATTGACAATTTTGACTATAACGAACTCTATCCAGAGATCCTTCCAATAGAAGAACGAGAGACTGAAAAAACAAGGTACTTCACAGAGGAGTGAGATGAAATTCAAGCCCTGTCTGATGAAGAGAAAACCGAAGAAGTTGTTCAGGTTAACATTGTTAAGCCTGTTATTCCTGAACAAACCACTACTTCATCTGAAGCTACTCAGACTCCAACCCATCCTTCCATTAATCTTGAATTTCCAAACCCAAAGAAACCTTGGTTGAGAAGATTTGTACCAGAGGAGAGCCCGCAAACATACGAATGGATAGCCGAACACCAAAAGCTAAAAAGGCCTCTTGTTGGTTGGAAGTATGATGCAGAGAGGAACTTGTTCATAATTAGAAGATACAAGGGAGGAGTTCAGCACTTCAAGAACATGACTGACTTCCAGACTCTCCCCTTCTATGACCTTAGAGATTTAGCCAAACTTCCCCTTCAAAACCCTAGGAATGTCATGATGGCCTCTGATTTTGAACACTTCTTGCATAACCGGGTCAACTGTGATTTTAAGGGAATGAAGCCTAGAAAGACTCAGAAAAAAATTTCAAAGACTAGGTTTCACCCTAAGACCAAGAAGCCCTATGTCTTCTTGAGGTACAAGCCTGCCCAAACTTACAAGACCATCACTATTCCCAAAACCGTGCCTGTCCAACTACAAACTTTCAGAAAATGGTACTACAATCCAATCATTGGCAGTGCAATGATCGAGTGTGAAGGCAAGGAAGACATTGTCATCTTTGAGCCTATACAGCTATTAAAGTTTCAACCTAAAGATCTGGAGGTACTATTCCAGAATCACATTCAGGCTTACAGTGATGGAGATGAGGCGGATGCCAAGGCCTATCAATGGGTTGTGTCTCTCCATGTCAAACCTTTCTTCCCAAGAACTACTGAAGGACCAGCTGCTTAGTGAAGAGCTGAAGACAGTAATGCAACAGCTTAGGGGGAGATTGTAGAGACATGTTTTTTTTGTATAAGCTGTTGTCATTATTGTATGTTTGAACAATGTTAGCTTAGTTTACTTTCTATCATTTCATTATTGTAATTTCAGTTTTTGTAATTTACTGTTTTATTTAGTTAAGTCTGGGCCATCCAAACTACTTAGTTTCGATTGAAAGTAGTTTCGACAGGTCTGAGTATCACTTGTAAATGTTTAACAAAAATTAGTAGTTTCGGTTTACATAGTTTCGATACCTGTCATCTACTATAAATAGCCTAGATTGAGAATGTTTAGGGTGTGAGTAGCGGCTGTAACCCTGAACCTTCTCTTTCATTGTTCTTCAATCAATACAATCTGCATTTTGAGTATTGTGCACTGTTCTTACAATATCATATCATATTTGTGTTGATTATGAGTTTGTTTAGCCCATTATCTTTAACAAATCTGTTTCTATCCTCTGTTTTCACCTCTATACACATTGTTTCTGCCTTTGTGTGTGGAGAATCGATCATTTGTGAGATTTCTGTGTGAAATCTGGACCTACATGCATTCTCTGGAAAAGTGACCGAATTGGTTACAGTTGTAACATCTTAGCTTGCTCTTGTCCAAGCCAACTCTGGTGTTAGAGTTGTTGCTTGGAATGGGTCTTCCAGTTCTAGAGTAGAACCGTTTAGCTCTGAGAGATAGCATGGCATAAAAATGTTGTATGTCCATTTCTTCTAAGTCATCTGGATGGAAACACTCCAAATCTTCCTTGATAAAGCACATGTTGCTTGGGTTTTCAGAGATAAAAGCAGCAGAAGTTGTCTGAGGTGGGGCTTCAAGGAGGAATGGTGAGTTATTTGATAGTGAGTTGGGAGTCTGAGGATGGGTAACAATGGGAGGATAGTAGTTGCTGGAACTAGGAACTGAATGGTCAGAGTGAAGTGCAGAAGAAGTGGCGGTGGATGAAGAGGCTGTTGAATAACCTGAGCTTCTCTCTTTGGCTTGAATCATTTCTAATTCATAAGTTTTCAGCGTGCCAAACAGCTCAGTCATCTGTAGAGTTTTCAGATTTTCGGTTCTTCTGATTAACACTGTGTAGAATGTCCTGCAACTTGGCAGAGATCTGATAAACTTTTTTAGAATGTCTTCATTCTCCAGCTTCACTTTAAAGCATTGGAGCTCTCCCACAAGATAGGTGTACCTATTGTACAAAACAGTAAGAGACTCACCTTCCTTCCAGACAAAATTTTCATATTGTTGCTTCAAGATATCTCTTCTATTTTCCTTCACTTCTTCTGACCCAGCAAACATCTTCTCAAGAGCTTCCCATAGCTCCTTCGCAGTCTTGTATTCTCTGAAGTTGTGGAAAACTTCATTTGGCAAGCACATCTGAATGGCTCCATAAGCTTTAAAATCTACTTCCATCTTCTTGATGTCTTCCTCTTAGTACATTGAGGCTTCTTTAGGGACTGATGGACCTCCGAAAATCATTTTATGAAAAAAAAGTAACTAATCTTTCTTATAAATGACTAAGGGATATAAGTTATTTCTTTGTAAATAAATACATATTTGTAACATCCCTACAATAAAAATGAGAAATAAAATAACGGTTTCAAAGCGGGACGAATGGAATGAACGGACAAAGGTGCGCGGGCCGGGGTTGGGCCTAGTTGGTCGCGAGGTGGGCTTAGGGAGGGGAGGCCTCTCCTATAAATACCCCACATGCACACACATTTCTCTCATTTGAAACTTCTAGAGAGAAAAATACATAAAGAGAGAAAGTGTCAGAATCGCTCAAGATAGTACCAACTAGTGTCTCTAGTGCTCGTGAAGATAACCTCCGAATCAAAAGCTCGATTCAGGTAACAACTCAAGCTAGATTTGAGATTTTAGCTTATGTTGGGTTTTCGGGTTTTGGGTAAAAAGGTAACATTTTTACGGATGAAACTTGAAAATAAACTTAGGTCTAGGATCTAGAAGGGAAAATGACCGTTTTGAACATAGAAAGTTAGGATATTGACATGATCAGATTCGCATGCAAGAACTTTGGATTTTTGGGGAAGAAGACAGCCCGACAGGCAAACTTATCAAGTTCGCCTGGCAAGGATTGGGGCGAACTTATCAAGTTTGCTTGACAAGTTCGCTTGGAGCATGAAGTAAGCGAACTTAGGGGGGCGAACTTGGTTATGTTCACCTGGTAAGTTCGCTTGGTCAAGTCAAGCGAACTTAGGATAAGTTCGCCTATTTGTTCGCCTAGACTATGGGCAGCGAACTTAGCCTTAAGTTCGCCTAGATCAGAATGAGTAAAAGCGTGTAATTTAGATTAGGTCTGATGTATGTGTAATTAACCAATTCAGATCGTGTGTGACGCTCGTTGGACCGTTGTTAGGACAAAACAAGACTAGCTTACCAGGTGAGTTCTTGAGCCCTACTTTTTAATGTTTTGAACTATGTTTTGGGCTGGTGTGCATACTTACACGAAAATGTTTTATGAAATGATGTTTACGAAAGGAAAGTTGAAATGTGTTTATAAAATGTGTTGCCAAATGTAGTTTACGAAATGTTTACAAATGAAATGCTATTTAATAAAACGTGTGAGTGCTTTAACTGAAAAGAAGTAAAGGTTTTTATGGAAGTCACGAAATAAATGAATCTGCCATGAGTTCCTTCGGGAGCTAAGGTATGTATGCATGTATGGGCCTTACCTTTATAGGGGCCTTTGTGGCTGGCCAACGGTTATACAACTAGGTGGAAAGGGGTGACGACGGTCACCAATGGGGGATTACTGGGATCCCTAATGAGGTACTGTTCTCTGCAAGGGAGTAGTACTTAAGGTGTGGTATGAGCTATCCTTTGGGACGCCGTGCTTGAAGGGAATTGACGGTTACGAATGGTTAGTGTGGGTACGTGTGCTCTATGACGCACCGTGCTCAAGGTCGGTGTGTGTACTCTATGAAGTACCATGCTGTAATGTGGAATTGACGGTTATGAAAAGGCGTAGATTCGGTTTATTGTTGACTTGTGTTTGATGTTATGTTTTTTCATGATTTTACGTACGCTTTTATTAAATAAATGAATGAAATGTTTTTGGCAAATGCTTATGTGAAGTTTTTATGTAAAGCTAGAACTCACCAGCGTAGCTGACTTTTTAGTATGCACATTCAAGTTAAGGCAGATGGCGAGGATGGACAGTGATGCTTGGCTAGCGATGAAGAGTTACCCGGCTGCTTATGAAGACTGGCATCATGTTACGTTTTGATTTACTGTTGTGTTATGTTTAAACAATGTTTATGCTTTCGCATGTTGAACAATGTTATATTATGTTTTAATGAAGTATTTTCCGCTGCGTTATTTTGATATTAAAGTTTAAGAACCGTTATGAATGAGTAAATCCAACAAGTGAGGCCACCCGGGTTTGGGGCCTTACAAGTTGGTATCAGAGCAATAGTTTGAGAGATTTGGACACTCCTAGTGTCTGAACTTAAACTTTGAATAGGACCGAAAGTGGATGCCAGCACGGGTAACTCGAGCCACAGCATCAGGTATGAAGGTAGATTGTATATTTACTTATATAGTATGCCTTAAAAGTGTTAGGTTAGGACTTGTGTTCTAATGGAATCACAAAGGTGGTCAAATGGAAATCGAGAGCTAGTGTAATGGTTAATTGCAGATGGCCAGTGTATATTAACATCTTACAATACTTGTTGAATTCTATTTGTTAACTAGCGTGATAACGTTGGATTCCTTGTCTTATAGAACAAAATGGCAAGGAGAGGAAGTGGAAGGCGTGGTGGGGGTCGTACCGGCGGTCGTACTGGAGGCCGAAATGGTGGGTGTAGCAGGACCCCTGCGCGCCAAGAGTATAGTGAAGAAGGAAGTGTCCACACTGAACCAGCGGTTAGTGCGCATGGAACTGAGCAGACACAGGTTGAAGAACATCCTTTCACTTTTGAACCAGAAGTTAGAGCAGCTCTAACACATGAGTTCACAGAGTTGATGAAGGCTTCTCTACCAGGTCTGTTGGCAGAACCATTGAAGAAAGCTAATGGGGAAGGTGGGTCTAACACGGAAACTGGTGCCCAGAACAACGAGACTGACGTACCGCCTACTCGCGGATGCGACCATAAGTCCTTTAAAGCATGTGACCCGCCGGTCCTGACTGGAAGGAAAGACGCGGTGGCTACGTTTGACTGGGTAATCCATATGGAAGCCCCCATTCATCTCAGCGAATTCCGGGCGGATCAAGTGGTGAAATTTGCTGCTAACTCCTTAAGAGAAGAAGCGTCCCATTGGTGGGAGGGAGTGCGACAAGCTAAGGGAGATACGGCTGTTGACTCTATGTTATGGAATGATTTGAAGGCGCTAGTTATCAAGATTTTTTTCCCAAGGAACGAAATTGAGAAGGTGGAGAGAGGATTTCTGAATTTAAAGGATGGTAACATGACTCACCGTCAATACACCACCCGGTACAACGAGTTGGCACGTTTGGTGCCACATCTGATCACTACCGAAGAGAGAAAGATTGCTTGTTATATCCAGGGACTGCCGGACAAGGTCCGCACCTTTATTAAAGCGAAACACTCCTACCACCTTCGATTCAGTGGTGGAACTCAGTGGTGTGGTGTATGATGATCTGGAATTAAACGATGCCGCCATTGAGGAACCAAAGAAGAAACTAAGCTTTTCAAACAAGCGAACTGGTGGAAAGATGTTTGGGGCTCGCGATAAGAGGGTTCGGGTGGATGAGCCGACCATTTGTAAGAAATGTGGAAAGGAGCATGCAGGTGAATGTAGACTGGGATCTAACTTGTGCTTTAAGTGTGGCAAGACCAAGCACTACTCCAGTGAGTGCCCACAACACTTCAAGTGCTATAACTGTGGGGATGCCGGTCATTAGAGTAGGGAATGCCCGAAACCTAAAATGGGAGAAACTGGGAAAGGGAAGAGTACCGAGAAGAAAGATGAGAGGCCCCGGGCAAAGACTAGAGCGTACGCACTGACACTGGACCAAGCCAGGGTAGACACCGACGTAGTGTCAGGTACGTTCATCCTTGACCACACTTATGTTTCCGTAATTTTTAATTCGGGTGCCGGTAAAAGTTTTATATCAACTACTTTCTGTAAATGGGAAAAATGCACAGTTAGTAAGATAGAAAGAGCCTTTAGTGTAGATACCGCTGAGGGTAGAACTGCGAGAGTGACCGAGGTAGTTGACAACTCCAAGTTAAAGATAGAGGCCCATAAGTTTCCTGTCAGACTGTTTGTTATGGTTTTGGGTGGGTTTGATGTAGTGTTGGGTATGGATTGGCTAACTGCCAATAAAGCACAGATTATATGCAAACGAAAGATAATCCGACTCAAGGCTCCTGATGGTAGCGAAGTCGAGGTCCTTGGAGAACGCAACGCCCCGATGCCTAGCGTCATCTAGATGATTAAGGCAGCAGATTACCTGAGGCGTGGATGCGAGGCTTATCTGGTGTACGTAATTGATAAATGTGAGGAAGTGAAAGAACTGGACGATGTACCCATGGTACGCGAGTACCCGGAGGTGTTTCCAGAGGATTTTCCTGGAATACCACCCGACAGAGAGATCGAGTTCCGAATCGACTTGGTACAAGATGCCCAGCCCGTGGCTAAGGCTCCATATCGACTAGCACTAGTGAAGATGAAAGAACTTATGATCCAATTAGACGAATTTCTTGACAAGGGATTTATTCAACCAAGCATCTCGCCTTGGGGTGCTCCGGTGCTGTTTGTAAAGAAAAAGGATGGTTCCATGAGAATGTGTATCGACTACAGAGAGTTGAACAAATGAACCGTGAAGAACAAGCACCCTCTACCAAGGATCGACGACTTGTTCGATCAATTACAAGGCGCAAGTTGGTTCTCAAAAATCGACCTTCGATCCGGATACCATCAGCTGAAGGTAAGGGAAGAAGACATACCAAAAACCGCGTTTCGCACGCGTCATGGACATTTCGAGTTCCGCGTGATGTCTTTCGGATTGACTAATGCCCCTGCAGCATTCATGGATTTGATGAATAGGGTATGTCGACCGATGCTGGATCGATCAGTAATTGTGTTCATCGATGATATCTTTACCTACTCCAAGAATGAGGGTGATCACGCGTGTCACTTAAAAGAAGTGCTGGAAGCTTTGAAAAAGGAGAAACTGTATGCTAAGTTCTCCAAATGCGCGTTCTGGCTTAGGGAGGTCCAATTCCTAGGACACGTCATTAACCCGAACGACATTATGGTTGACCCAGCAAACATAACGACGGTAAGAGATTGGAATATTACTAAGACGCCAACTGATGTCCGCAGTTTCTTAGGATTGGCAGGCTACTATCGGAGATTCATTCAAGATTTCTCAAAAATAGCTTCGCCGTTGACTAAGTTAACACGGAAGGAGGTAAATTATGAATGGGGTTCGACTCAGGAAGAAGCATTTAAGAAACTGAAGGAGAAATTGACCCAAGCTCCAGTCTTAGCCCTTCCCGAGGGCAATGAAGACTTGGTTGTATACTCTTACACTTCGGGTCAGGGATTGGGGTGCGTGATTATGCAACGCGTGAGAGTGATCGCCTATGCATCACGGCAGTTGAAAGTTCACGAAGTCAATTATCCGACTCACGACTTTGAACTTGCTGCTGTTGTGTTTGCATTGAAGATCTGGAGGCACTACCTTTACGGAGTGAAGTTTACCATTTACTCTGACCATAAAAGTTTGAAGTACTTCTTCGAACAAAAGGAATTGAACATGAGGCAGAGGCGATGGTTAGAACTTTTGAAAGACTACGATTGCGCAATCGTATACCATCTTGGAAAGGCGAATGCGCTGGCCGACGCTCTAAGACGAAAGGATGTGCTTACTCCTATTAGAGTAGAAGCTTGCCAATTGGTGGTGACACCGGATGTGATGAGGGAAATCGAGAAGGCTCAGGATGAGGCACTTAAGGAAGAAAATATAAAGAAAGAGAAGATGGTGGGACAACTGGACAAGTTGGAATATAACACCCTTGGTGTGAGGACACGTTTTGGTCGGGTGTGGATACCTATGGGCGGCAAGCTTAGAACCAAAATCCTGGATGAGGCTCATAAGTCTCGTTACTCTATCCATCCCGGTACCAAGACCTGAAGAAGGACTACTGGTGGCCTGGAATGAAATATGATGTGACAAGGTATGTAAGCAAGTGCTTGACTTGCTCACAAGTAAAGGCCGAACACCAGAAACCATATGGAAAGATTCAACCACTCGAGATACCGGAATGGAAGTGGGAACACATTACCACAGAGTTCATAACCAAGCTACCTCGCACAACTAAAGGTCATGATACCATTTGGGTGATTGTGGACCGGTTGACGAAGAGTGCTCATTTCCTACCTAACCGCGAGACGTTCTCGTCGGAAAGGTTAGCGGAGGTATTTATTAATGAAGTAGTAGCACGGCATGGGGTGCCTTTAACGATTGTATCTGACCAGGACTCACCATTTACATCGAGGTTCTGGAAAAGGTTTCACGAGCCGATGGGCACGAGACTTAATATTAGTACGGAATACCACCCGCAAACGGATGGTAAGTCTGAAAGGACCATTCAGACGCTTGAGGATATGCTCCGTGCTTGCATTATCGACTTTGGTGGCAGTTGGGACAGTCATCTGTCGTTATCCGAATTCTCCTACAACAACAGTCATCACACGACGATAGGCATTCCGCCCTACGAAATGTTGTATGGGAGAAAATGTAGGACCCCGGTTTGCTGGGGTGAGATTGGACAGAAGGAATTACGAAGTCTTGAAGTCGTACGAGAAACATCGAAAAGTTTTGATCAAATCAAAGCAAGAATGAAGGTCTCTCAAGATCGTCAAAAATCCTACGCGGATAAACGACGAAGGCCTATTGAGTTTAACGTTGGGAATAGCGTAATGTTTGTCACACCCCAACCGACGGCAGATTATACGTCGGGGCGGACGCGGTTGTTCAATAGCACAAGGTTAACTATTAAAGTTTGATATTTCATTAATGAATAATTTAAGATTCAATACAAGGAAGAATGATACGAATACAACATTTAATTTAAGTAGTCTAGGTCCAAAGCATCCTATGTGATCACGAATAAGTCTCACGTTGTAGAACCTGAAACATGTGAAAGAATCTGTCAACTACAAAATAGTTGGTGAGATACAAAGGTTTTGAAACAGTTTAACAAGTATTTGAGAAGAATTTACAATTCACTATGATATATGCATTCTATAATGCAAGTATGAGAAACAAGTATCTTAAACATTGTGCACTTCAAACCTCCAACCAAGTTTAGGCATAACCCGCAGGTTACCCTTATAAGTCTCAAGTTTAAAGTTTAATTTAGTAACAATCACCAAGGGCTCCCCCCCGAAGGGGTCAATCAATCAAGGTGGATTGGTCAAATACAATAGATCTATCATTGTTACTATCGGCTTGATCAAAGCCAATGAATGTGCTAGTTTTAAGTTTAATCTAAGCATACAAGTCTCAAGTTTAACATAAGAATAAACATCTAGTCATAGTTGTACAAGAATTGTATAAGTTTAAAGTTTTGAACATGTTTCACCCCAAAAGTATAGAAAGGAAAAAGGGTCTAAGTATACTCACATGGATGATGAATAGTATCCGACACGGATAAGTATTTGCAAGACTTGGACGGAGAATATCCTCACGATAAGCCTAAGTATGCAAGTTTAAAGATTTAAGTATGATCCTATAAGTCTATGGTAAGGATCTAGGATTTCAAGATTGACTAGGGTTCCAAGTGGGAGATGGGAATGGTTTGTGTTTATGAAGTTTAAATCAAGTTTATAATAAGGGTGTTGAATGTAAGACTTGGATATCAATGTCTTAATAAGTCGGTAGTTTTGAATAATCGATTAAGATAATTATTTAAAAGTTTCACAATTATTAATTACACACAATAGGTAATTAAAATAGTTTTCTAGGTATTTGTACATATTGTTAAATGAAAGACTAAATAATTATTAAAGTTTAACAATAATTTTTCAAGAAATAAATAATTATTAAAGATTTATAATAATTATTTAAAGAATATATAATGATAATAATAGACAAAAGATAAACTAGATTTAAGTTTATCAATAGTCATTTAGGAAAACAAATAATCATTTTCATAATAATTATTTAACGAATAATGATTAGGGTTTTATGATGATCATTTTAAGAATACATAATTATTAAGAATACATAATCATTCAATTGGAAATAATAAATATAAACCATTTACGATTTATTTATAATGTTAAAAATGAAAACCAATGAAGTATAATTATAATTTAATTATAGTGTCAGATAGCATTTCTCATAGATTTTTATATTTTAATCTGTAAGTTTCAAAGTTTATAAGTCTATAAATATAACGTTAAAGTATTTAAGTAAAGTTTATAAGTTTATAAATGTTTAAAGTTATCTATATATAATGTTTATAATTTATAACTTTATGATTTTCTAATATAAAATACGCATGTTCATTTTATTTAAATAAATAAATAAATCTTGAATTTTAAATGTTAAACTAAAGTTTATAAATCAATTTAATGTTTAAACTAAATAATATGTTTATTTCAGAAAGTATAAAATAATTTTTATAGTTTCTGATTATTAACATCATTCCGGTTTAGAATGTACGTTTTATAAAGTTTTTAAAAGTATTTTTTTTTTATAGTTTTAAGTGTTTAAACTAATTTTAAAGGTTAAAATATTTATAAGTTTGATTAAATAAAATAGTTTCAGAATATAAAAATGTAAATGAAATTAGATTTTAAGTTTATAAAGATTTAACAGATTTTATAAAAATAATGGGAGTATTAAAACTAAAAGAAAAGAATTAAAACGTCAAAACTCGGGCTGGCCGGATTCGAACCCTGGCGAGCCGAGTTTACACACAAGCGTACAAACCACCTGACTACAGGCTTCGTTGTGTATAAACATGGAAACAAAAATAGGTAAACACTACTTCCAAACACCCCCAAATTCTCAAGAACCCTAGAATCGAAAATTCGTCAAATACGTGTCGATTTGCCCTCTGTCAATGGAATTAAACAGAGGGCTTTCGATCTATGAAGTGTAACGAGTACAATGACCACAAGAATTACCTGAAATGGTATCAAATCGAGGGAGAACGAGCTTGGGTTTGGAGTCGGCTGTCGTGAGCTTCAAACGGCAAATGCATGTCTCGATCGATGGAATTGAGGGTTTGGAGAGTTGAGGGTGATGTTGTTGAGTTGATAGGAGTCGGTATTTATAGATGATTTCAAGATTTAATGCTTGAACCGTTGGGAGGATTTCGGTTGGCAAAAGTGAAATTCAAATTCGAATCACGCGTGTCTGGGGCCGTGTTCTCGCATTGAATCGCATCGGGTTCTGGTCGCACGCCTCCGACGAGTTCGAGGTTCATCGAATCTGGTCGATATCGTGGTTTCACGTGAAAGAGGGGGTGGAACCGGGGTCTGCAGGTTTCGAACGGGTGACTGGTTTGGAATTCGTGAGTTTGGTCGAATTACACAAACAGTCCCTGAAGTATCTAGCCTTTATCATTTTATATTAGAACTTGGAATTTAGTTTAAAATAAGTTTCGAAAAGCGACAGTTTCGGTCCCTAGACTTTATAAAATCAAATGTGTATGTTTTATTAAAACTACATAAGTTTTATAGGTTTTATTATTTTATAAAATAATTAATAGGGTTTAGAGCTTACAAGTTTAAGTATTAAAAATAAGTTTATAAATTATTTTATTTATATAATTATAAACTATTAAAGTTTTAAGAATTTCAAACATTTTTATTTATAAGATACATCTATATATATATTTGTCTTATATATATATATATATATACCAAGTATAATTGTTTTTACTCATTGAATTAATATTTAATATTTAAAAAATGTATTTTTAATAAGTTTCTAAGATTTGAATGCTCAATACGTGCACGGGTTTAGGGAAAGATACATCGGAAAAATCCTAGATATTACAATGTTGAAGGTATCGCCCTGGAAAGGAATCATACGATTCAGGAATAGAGGAAAGTTAAGTCCGAGATTTGTCGGACCATTCAGAATAGCGGCACGGGTTGGTGAAGTCGCTTATCGGCTGGGGTTGCCCGATGAGTTAAGTGAGATCCATCCTACCTTCCATGTGTCACACTTACGAAAGTGTTTAGCGGATGAATCGGCTCACGTACCACTTACTGACATAGAGGTCGATAACAGCCTTAACTACATTGAAGAACCCGTGGCTATCTTAGACAAGAAGGAGAAACGTTTACGCAACAAAGTGATCCAATTGGTTAAAGTCCAATGGAAGCACCGAAAGGGGTCGGAGGCTACATGAGAAACGGAGACGGAAATGAGGGAGTCGTACCCTTATCTATATGCCCTATGATAGGTTCCGGGGACGAAACCTATTGTAAGGGGGGTAGACTTGTAACATCCCAACAATAAAAATGAGAAATAAAATAACGGGCTCAAAGAGGGACGAATGGAATGAACGGACAAAGGTGTGTGGGCCGGGGTTGGGCCGAGTTGGTCGCGAGGTGGGCTTGGGGAGGGGAGGCCTCTCCTATAAATACCCCACATGCACACACATTTCTCTCATTTGCAACTTCTAGAGAGAGAAAACCATAGAGAGAGAAAGTGTCGGAATCACTCAAGATCGTACCAGCTCGTGTCTCCATTGCTCGTGAAGATAACCTCCGAATCAGAAGCTCGATTCAGGTAACAACTCGAGTTAGATTTGAGATTTTAGCTTATGTTGGGTTTTCGGGTTTTGGGTAAAAAGGTAACGTTTTTACGGATGAAACTTGAAAATAAACTTAGTTCTAGCATCTAGAAGGAAAAATGAACGTTTTGAACATAGAAAGTTGGGATATTGACATGATCAGATTCGCATGCAAGAACTTTGGATTTTTGGGAAAGAAGACAGCTCGACAAGTTCGCCTGGCAAGGATTGGGGCGAACTTATCAAGTTCGCCTGACAAGTTCGCTTGGAGCATGAAGTAAGCGAACATAGGGGGGGCGAACTTGGTTATGTTCGCCTGGTAAGTTCGCTTATGGCATTAAGGGGCGAACTTGGTTATGTTCGCCTGGTAAGTTCGCTTATGGCATTAAGGGGCGAACTTGGTTATGTTCGCCTGGTAAGTTCGCTTGGTCAAGTCAAGCGAACTTAGGATAAGTTCGCCTATATGTTCGCCTAGACTATGGGCAGCGAACTTAGCCTTAAGTTTGCCTAGATCAGAATGAATAAAAGCGTGTAATTTAGATTAGGTCTGATGTATGTGTAATTAACCAATTTAGATCGTGTGTGACGCTCGTTGGACCGTTGTTAGGACAAAATGAGATAGCTTACCAGGTGAGTTCTAGAGCCCTACTTTTAATGTTTTGAACTATGTTTTGGGCTGGTGTGCATACTTACACGATAATGTTTTATGAAATGATGTTTACGAAAGGAAAGTTGAAATGTGTTTACGAAATGTTTACAAATGAAATGCTATTTAATAAAACGTGTGAATGCTTTTAACTGAAAAGAAGTAAAGGTTTTTATGGAAGTCACGAAATAAATGAATCTGCCATGAGTTCCTTCGGGAACTAAGGTATGTATGCATGTATGGGCCTTACCTTTATTGGGGCCTTTGTGGCTGGCCAACGGTTGTACAACTGGGTGGAAAGGGGTGACGACGGTCACCAATGGGGGATTACCGGGATCCCTAATGAGGTACTATTCTCTGCAAGGGAGTAGTACTTAAGGTGTGGTACGAGCTATCCTTTGGGACGCCGTGCTTGAAGGGAATTGACGGTTACGAATGGTTAATGTGGGTACGTGTGCTCTATGAAGCACTGTGCTCAAGGTCGATGTGTGTACTCTATGAAGTATCGTGTTGTAATGTGGAATTGACGGTTACGAAAAGGCGCAGATTCGGTTTATTGTTGACTTGTGTTTAATGTTATGTTATTGCATGATTTTACGTACGCTTTTATTAAATAAATGAATAAAATGTTTTTGGCAAATGGTTATGTGAAGGTTTTATGTAAAGCTATAACTCACTAGCGTAGCTGACTTTTTAGTATGCACATTCAGGTTAAGGCAGGTGGCGAGGATGGACAGTGATGCTTGGCTAGCGATGAAGAGTTACCCGGCTGCTTATGAAGACTGGCTTCATGTTACGTTTTGATTTACGTTTGTGTTATGTTTAAACAATGTTTACGCTTCCGCATGTTGAACAATGTTATGTTATGTTTTAATGAAGTATTTTTCGCTGCGTTATTTTGATATTCAAGTTTAACAACCGTTGTGAATGAGTAAATCCAACAAGTGAAGCCTCCCGGGTTTGAGGCTTTACAATATTACATACGTACAAATTCTTTAACAAGTTATTTATATAAAAATCTCGAATTCATAAATTATATATACAATTAAGCATACGCTTACAAAACCCTTTTGCGTCGTAAAAATTGATACATCCTTTCTACATAAATATTGTTATTATATAAAAAAATCATGTTTCTCTTTTTTATTATTATTATTAATTATTAACTAATTAGAACATTTATTTCATCTTTAATTTTCATGAAACTCAAACTAGTAAATAAATAAAAATGTTATAAACTATTTATTTTTATAGTTAATTTATTTAATTATTTATCAATTATTTATTAATTATTAATTTATAAATTTACAAACAAAATGGGACTACTTATCTATACTTCTTTTATAAAGGACAAGTTTAAGACGCTGAATCTTAACGGATTTAAGACCCGGAGCAAAATCCGGTGAGCCGGTGTTTCTATTCACCGGCAACTGTTTCTCTTCGTCTTCTTCTGCCCCAACCGACGCCATTAAAATCCCATTCAATCCCGTCTTCTTCTTCTTCTTCTCCCCCCTGTTCAACCGACGCCATTAAAATCCCATTCAATCACGTCTTCTTCTTCTCTTCTCTCTAAAAGACCTTTCAAAATTCATCTCTTCTCTCTCGCTCTCCCCACGAATCTCTCAACCCTACGGCCTCTCCCTCCCCACCCCTTTTCCTCCGGCGAACGGTGATGATAGTGACGATAAACCCGAGAGCGTCGACGGTGGCACTTCCGACCAAAAGTCATAGCGGCGGCTAGGGATAATTCAGAACAACGATTAGCGCCGGTTAAGGGCTTGACGGTGGTACCTTATGACGGCGAGTAGGGTTTTGGCGACACAGACTAACTTCCGGTGTGTAAGGTCAATTTCTGTCTTTCAATTTCTTAATGGTTTGATTTCTGATTTGTGTTTATAATTTGCAATATAAATTAGAGCATGTTACTATCTTGCTTTATGATTTCTGAACAGTACATGATATGTTATCATGGGCGGTTGGGTTATTTTACCTTGTGTATGATAGTCATAACTGAAATTGGAAATGGTATCAAGTATATAATAGTTATAAAGTAGTTTTTATGAGATTATAGTAAATAGTAATGCTTTCATTGATCTTTCGTTTATGCAAAATGACTAATCTTTTGCTTTTAGTGATGACAGGTGTCCGGTGATTCATGGAAGGAAGACCCAAGACCACCGTTCTTACATGGGACACACACCACAGCCACAAAAATTCTTAAACCCTACCCTAATTATCCTGCAACTATAACAAAATCAGTTTAATTTTTATCTAGCAGTTATACCAAAAGAAGTGATACTGAGTAGCTCATGCACATTCAACTCTTACTGTGGTCTATTAATTTAATTATATATATTCTTATTAAATATTAAAGTAGTTAGAAAATAAGCAAGTCAAGAATGTTAGAATTCCTTAATCTTTTACTGAATTTGGTGGTACCGGTTGGTTGTAGGGTGCTATCAGAAATATGGATGATTTGGAGAAGTTGTTTTTCCAGGATATAAGTATGTTAATTTTTAAACGCCATATTTTCCTCTTAATTTTCCGTTTTGTCTATTTTGTTTTCCCAGGTCAAAAGCGATATGTGTTCTTGCTGCAAAGGGTGCAATTTCAAATATCACGCTTCGCCAGCCTAACTCTTCTTGAGGTACTTTAACATACGACATACAATCTTTTTCTTTCTGCCACTTTTTTTTTGGAAAATGCAATATTGATGGTAAGTTTTTAGTTCTTTTAAAATGTTGCAGGGTCATTTTGACATTTTTTCTTTGTCTAGATCGGTTATATCAAAAGACAATAACTAGCAAAAGGCATGTCTAGTCGGATGAGTGTTTTCTTGGCGGGTCTTGATGGAGTGATGGACGTTTTTTGGGTGAAGGTCTTGCTGGTATAGTGGTATGCTGGTCGCCATCAGTCCCATTCAGGTAGGATTTTTAGATAACAGGTCGTGTGGTGGGTTTGAACAGGTCTTGCTGTTGGTTTGTGTAACGGGTCAAAAAAGACAAGGGTTGTTTGTAAAAAATAAGAAGTCTTCTTGCCATGTTCCTTTACTAAAAAACTGAACAATTAAATTCTTCAGGTAATTGCTTATTTCTTATTGCACGCTACCTCCAAGTATGTCTATATCTTTCTCTCCCTTTCTCTAAATTCCGTTATTGGTTTGATTTGAATTTGAAATCCTCAATAATTTTATGATGGTTCTTGACAACCCTAGGTTTTTGAATCGTTACTATCTGAAATTTGACTTTCAGACGGTTATATACTCTTATAATTAGTTTTATGCTATAAGATTGATCTTTTCCTGCTATATCTATATATGAACAAGAACAAATTTAAAATGTCTCTTTTAGATTTCATTACTATATATGTATTTACCAGCAGGAATTGTGATACAATGATTTTTCTTCTCCTTGATAAAAACGCTATTTGCACTAAGCATATATATTGTTGAGGGATGATCAAGAAATGATCTTTTTGTTTCCAAAAAGAATGGGGAAAACAATTTGGGGATAGGCAGATAGGATGTTGAAGTTTATTATTTTCATGTCTACCCTCTTCATATGTCTTTCTCTTCATCTTCTTTTCGTTATCGTTCGCCTTTTATTTCTTGGTTTTAGCTTATTTCTTAACTAATTTCTAGCATGGTTAAGCATGAAACAGATGTAGACATGGTTACACATGAAACAGATGTAGACTGAAACGAGATAATAAGCCGTAATAAGTAAGTATTTCTAATATTCTTTTGGTTTATTTACGTACTTTTTATTTATATTTTTAAATTTTTAATACTTTTTTTTTACAGATTCTCGTGTCCTATATGCTCCAAGTTAGTAATAATGGATATGGCTATGATTTGGAGAAGACTAGATGAGGAGGTAGAAGATGAGTGATGAGATGGTAGTATGCTATGAAGAGGTAATATTGTAGGGTTAATCTTGACGGGTTTTAAACCGGGTCATCGGGTATGATAATTGGAGCTTGGCGGGTCAAACGGGTTGCAGAATTTTAGTTAATTAGTCACATGTTTTTATGGGTTTTTGATTAGGTCAAGTAGTGGGTCAAAGTCATGGGTTTGTTTCCTGACTTCTAGGGATTTTTATTATGCATGTTTCTTTCTGTTATTTTGCTATTTAAAATGCCTTGTAATTGTTGCTTTTGGTAAGGAGAATAAACACTGAAAATTATCCTAAATCTGTTCCTGTTTGCGTGAGTTTTGAGTGCATAATCTTGGGGTCTGTTCCTGTTCCTGTTTACTAGATGTGTTGATGATTTTCAAACCAGAATACTAACATTTCATATCAAAGAAATCATTGTTTTAAGAGTAGGAATCAACAGTTTGCAGGAGTGACGTTTGAACAGTTTTGATGATATTGGTGACTTAAAATTTACAGGGTTTAGTGACAAACACAATCATGGATCGGCTCACGAGTTCTCCACGCCTCATGATCGTCTTAGATCTGGATCACACAATGGTAAGTGTGCTACATCCACACAATATACATATGTATGCTTCTATGCTATACAACCAAATTAACCACATCTTGTATTGGTAACCGCAACTTATTTAGCTTTATGTAATACATGTGTTCTCATGTTGACCATCATGATCCTGAGAATCTTTCGATACTACGGTTTAACGCCTTATGGGAGGCTAAATACCACCATGATTCTCTACTCGTGTTCTCAACGATGTCGCTTGTTGTGTACAAACAATCAAGGAAAGAGAAGCCTATGTTAACCCTGGACATAATAATTATGTCTGTGGGAACTTAGATAACATATGGTAATGACATGGTGCCAGATGAAGGTTGGGTTGAGTTTTTAAATAAAAAATGGGATAAAAAGATTGTCTCGGAAGAAACCAGCAAGTTTTCTGAACTCACTTTGCAAGTATGATTACTTTTGTTATACCGTGCTAAAAGTTTATTTCCACTAAATTTAAACTTCAATTTGTAATAAAAATTAATTTAATGTTATTTTGTTTATGGTAATGCAGTCTGAAACTGAGCTACGGCAACACAAACCTAGCTTTCATGTTGAGAAAGAAAAGGCCCAGGAAGTAATGAAGACTCTTTCTGAACGTCTAGCCAACCGAGGGGTGAGAATTGAATTTTTTATTTTAGTCATAACGGTTAAACGTTAATTGTTTACCCATATAGTTCTGCTGCTGTTAGTGTAGATAAAAAGACTGATTGCTATAAAATTCTCTAAGTACAATTGTTGCGGACTCCACAATTTTGTTGCTGACCAACAAGCTGCTGCGGATAAGCTTGTTTGCTGCTGATAGTTGTTCTCCTGCTGATGAACAACTCTGCTGCGGACAGCCTTATCTGCTGAAGTCCAGAGTTGCTGCTGATAGGCTTCTCAGCAGCATCAAACACTTGATGTTGTTGATAGGCAAATCATCAGCAACTTTTGGATAGTTGAGTCTTGCTGCGGATCATCAATTATGCTGTTGATAGCCATATCTGCTGAAGATCAATCGTTGGTGCTGATTGGCATATCAAAAGCATCACCTTTACTACTGACAACTTTCTGCTGTAACTCTGACATATCACATGCAGAAAGAATGTTACTGGTGCAGACAATAAAAGACAACAACTCTCTCCTTCCAAGTATCCAAGCAATGATGCCTAAAAAGACGTTTGATTAAAGTTAACTTTTGTAGTATTTGTTGTCTTAACTTGTAGTATAGCTTCTAGTATACAAGATCAACGGCTTGTGTTTGATATGATCCTTAGAATCAAGGGTATGTCTTGATTCTAAGTTACAATATAAGTATTGTATCTATTCATTGTACAAGTGTGCTTTTCTTAGAGTTTTCTTTGTAATCTTGTAACCATTGAAGCTTAATACAAATTGCATTTATCAGTATTCTTTGTGTTTACTTGTTTACATTGCTTAGTTGTGATTGTTTCCGCCAATCTCAACTATGATAGAACCATCTTGTATTCACCGATCCTACAAGTGGTATCAGAGCTTTGTCTCTCAGATTAAAAAAACTCACACTTGTTTAATCACTCTCTGGTTCTGTTCACTACTATCTCTCTGCTAAAAAACCATATATCACAAATCCAAAAACTGCACAGAACAATGGTTTTGATGATACTGGAAGCATCAACAGATCACCAAGACTGGTGTCTGGAGAAGAATATGATATGTGGAAGAACAGGATGAAAAGTTTCTTCTGCTATCAAGAGTATGGAATGTGGAGATCCATTAAAGATGGACTATATGTACCCACGGTGGCCTCTGCTGATTCCGGAGGTCCATCAGTCCCCAAAGAACCCTCAAAGTATTCAAATGAAGACATCAAGAAGATGGAAGTAGACTTCAAAGCCTTGGGAGCCATTCAGTTGTGCTTGCCAAATGAAGCATTTCACAGCTTCAGAGAACACAAGACTAACAAGGAGCTATGGGAGGCTCTTGAGAAGATGTTTGTTGGGTCAAAAGAAGTGAAAGAAAATAGAAGAGACATTCTGAAGCAACAATATGAGAACTTTGTATAGAAGGAAGGTGAGTCTCTTACTGTGTTGTACAACATGTACACCTACCTTGTGGGAGAGCTATAATGCTCAAAAGTGAAGCTGGAGAATGAAGACATTCTCAAGAAGTTCATTAGGTCTCTGCCAAGCTGCTGGACACTTTACACAGTATCAATCAGAAGAACTGAAAAATTAAAGACTCTGCAGATGACTGAGCTATTTGGCATGCTGAAGACCTATGAATTAGAAATGATTCAAGCCAAAGAGAGAAGGTCAAGTTACTCAACAGTCTCATCATCCACCACCACTTTCTCTGCACTTCACTCTGACCACTCAGTTCCTAGTTCAAGCAACTACTACCCTCCCATTGTCACTCATCCCCAGACTCCAACCTCACATTCAAACAACTCACCATTTCTTTTCTTGAAGCCCCACCTCAAACATCAACTTCTGCTGCCTTTGTCTCTGCAAACTCAAGCAATATGTCCTTTATCAAGGATTATCTGGAATGTTTTCATCCAGATGATCTAGAAGAAATGGATATACAGCACTCCTATGCCATGATCTCTCTAAGAGCAAAAAGGTTCTACTCTAGAACTGGAAGACCCATTCCAAGCAACAACTCCAACACCAGAGTTGGCTTGGACAAAAGCAAACTGAAATGTTACAACTGTAACCAACTTGGTCACTTTGCCAGAGAATGCAAGGCACCAAAGGTAAATCCAGCTGCTGCCCAGCCAAGGCAAGCTCATCAAGGTCAAACAAGCCAAGACAGCAACAAGTTACCCCTCCTACTCAAACTGCAGCGTGTGCAGCTGTTGGAACTGTTGAGTTTGACTGGAGCTTTCAGTATGAGAATCTTCCTGCCAACAATCAAGCTCTCATGGCAGACACATCAGAGATACCACCTCAGGTATATGAAAATCTTTGTACTCAAGCTTGTATTGATAAGGTTCTTGGATACAGAAAACATAACCAGAATCTCATAGATCAAAATGAAGAGTGTCACCAAATGAAATCTGAATTTAAAAAGGTTGAAAACAGTTACAAAGAAAAGATTAATTGTTTAAAGAAACAGATTTCATCATTAAAACATGAACAAACAAACCTTGAAACTCAGATTGATGATCTTTTGGTTAAGTTAAAGGCTACAAGGGCTGAATTAGCCTACAATGTTGTTCCTCCGTCTGCTGACTATGTAGCCATTCATGAACCAAGTTTCAATCTTTCTAATCTTGATTTGGCCAACCGAAATCTTGATCCGGCTGTCCAAGAAACCTCTGGGCAAGAATGCACTACTTCATGTGAGTCTGAGTCCACATGCTCAGACTCCACTGAAACCAATAAAGCTCCAGCACCACCTGCCTTTGAAGTTATTCAAACCAACAGTCCAAGCCCCTTTATTCCATCAAAAATAGTACCAATACTCAACTCACCAAACAAATCAAAATCAGCTATCCTCCAGAAAGAAGAAAGCTAACTGTTGAAAAGGTACAGTCTTCAACCTCCACCAACATAAATCCTCAATCCAAATCAACCCAACCAAGGAAGGTGTTTGACATATGTCATGCGCTGGAGAGAGAGCTCCATATGTTCAAAAGACATTGGAGGAAGCCACTTTTGAGCACAACAAAGCTCACCCCTGTAATTTCAAATACTTGAAGTGTTTGATTATGTATACTTCCAAAGGGACAAACTGGCTAAATCATGCTTCGTCTGTGGCAAATACAATCACACTGCCAGCACATGCTTCTACTACCTTCAGCAATAAAGAAACCTCAAGCAACATGTTTTCGAGAAGACAAACAAGAACAAAAAGGTAAGAATCTTTGAAGCCAAGGCAACTCATTTCAGAAACTCTCACTTCCCACCAAGGAAGCAGCTGCCAACACCTCAACAATCTTGCATCATCTGTGGTGAATCAGACCACTTTGCTGCAAATTGTGAATTTAATCCTTTCAACCAGATTCTTCATCATGCCCCTCCTAACCAAAAGCCTATCAACAAAAGAACTTCTACAGAGAAACCATCTGGTAACAAGGTAAAGAAGGATAAGCATACATTTTTTGTTAAACCATCAGCAGCAAGCAAAAATGTTGTTGATCAAGTGAAGCCCAAGAAACCAAAGGACAAGCCTTCAGTAGCAACCAAGTCTGCTGCTGCTCAAGTAAAACCATCAGCAACAACAAAATCTGCTGCTGATCAAGCAAATCTGTCAGTAGCCAAAGCAACATCAGCTGCTGATAGAGCAAAGAAATTTAGAAAACCACGTCCTCAGCAATGGAAAGCCAAGATCCCAACATCTATCCCTCAAAGCATCATTATTGGCTCCATTGAATGCAAACATACTGATGTTGTTGATCCAACGACACACTTACCCAAGTTTGTAAGTTCTTGGGTTCCTCCCTCTAACTAGATCTCTCTCATGTGCAGGGACAGCCAGGTCACAAGAATAACACCTGGGTTGTAGACAATGGTTGTTCCAGGCACATGACCGGTAACAGATCCATCCTCTCCAACTTCAGACACTTCAATGGAGGATATGTTGCCTTTGGGAGTGATTCAAATAGGATGATCAATTACTGGACAAGGAACTGTGTCCAATGAAAGGATGAGTATTGAACGAGTAAACTATGTCAAAGAATTAGACTTCAAATGTTTTGTATTATCCCCTGGCTTAAACAAACCTCCTCCAGAGAAGATCCTATTGACTGCTCAGAGAAAAGATAACCTATATGTGCTTGACATGAATAAGGTCACTCCATATGGTAGTGTATCTTGTTTTCTGTCAAAGGCATTAGTAGATGAATCAGCTCTCTGGCACAGGAGATTAAGCCATGTCAATGTAAAAACCATTAATAAGTTGGTGAAGGAAAATCTTGTCAGAGGGCTTCCTAACAAAGAATTCCAACTTGAAGATCATTGCATGTTTGAAGGGGAAGCAACACAAGAGTTCTCACAATCCCAAGACATTGAATTCAAATGACACTACATTACAGCTGCTACATATGGATCTTATTGGTCCTACAAATGTCATGTCAATGGGCAAGAAGTCATACTGTCTGGTGATCACTGATGACTATACCAGATTTTCATGGGTATACTTATTGAGAACAAAAGATGAAACTGCTGAGATTCTTAAATCTTACATTCTTCGAGTTGAGAATTAAAGCAATCAAAAGGTGAAAGTAATAAGGTGTGATCAAGGTACAGAGTTCAAGAACCACACTTTGAACTGTTTCTATGAAAGCAAGGGAATAGAAAGATAATACAGTGCTCCAAGAACTCCTCAACAAAACGGGGTTGCTGAAAGGACAAACAGAACTCTAATTGAATCAGCAAGATCAATGTTGGCTGATTCAAAACTGCCTCTCACATTCTGGGCAGAAGCAGTCAGTACAGCTTGCTATGTGCAGAATAGAGTTCTCATTGTCAAGCCTCTCAACAAGACAGCGTATGAACTCTGGTTCAAAAGAGTTCCCTACATTAGATTTCTAAAACCTTTTGGATGTCCATGCACCATTCTGATCACACATGAGGTTCTTCCTAAGTTTGGTGTCAAATCTGATGAAGGATACTTTGTGGGCTATTCCTATCAATCCAAGGCCTACAGAGTATTCAACTGAAGAACTAAAATCGCGGAAGAATCAACTAATGTGGAATGTAGGGAACACATTGCATGTGAACAGGGAAAAGGCCCAGACTGGCTCTTTGATATAGACTCCTTCACACAAATATTTGAGCCTCTCATCTTCCCGAATATAGAGTCTACCTCTTCCAAAACACTAGCTTCCACATCTTCTACTGACTACATATTGGAGTTCACTAGTCCCTCTATCAGACTGAAAAGGCCATCTATTGATCCTCCATCTGTTGTGGAAGCTATTGAAGCCAGTGAAGCCGGAACCAGACTCTCAAATGTTACCAGCTGCAGCCTCTCTGAGAATGAATATTCGAATGAACTTCAAGACACATTTGTAAATGTTGTAGAGGCATCTGCTGCAGATGTTGCTGCTGATAATGCTAATGCTGCTGTTGATATTGAAGACTCTTTCATCATGAATGAAGAGTTTCCTGATAAGAATCAGAGCAATCTTGAGCAAGGAATACAATTAGTTGTTGTACCAGCACAGAGAATCAACAAGGAACATCCCCTGGAAAATATCATTGGCCAAGTTCACCAAGGAGTTCAAACAAGAAGCAAAACTCATGAGGCTAATATATGTCTGTATTCCTGCTTTCTATCTCAGGTAGAACCAAAGAAGATAGATGAAGCTCTGAAACACAGCAGTTGGATTGAGGCAATGCAGGAAGAATTGCTGCAATTCAAGAGACAGGATGTCCGGAAACTTGTTGATCTTCCACCTAGTCAAACTGCTATTGGCACAAGATGGGTATTCAGGAACAAGCAAGATGAGAGAGGCATTGTAGTCAAGAACAAATCCAGACTTGTAGCTCAAGGCTACACTCAGGAAGAGGGAATTGACTATGATGAAGTCTTTGCTCTTGTTGCCAGAATGGAGGCTATCAGAATCTTCCTGGCATATGCTGCATCCAAGAATTTCATAGTTTATCAAATGGATGTCAAGAGTGCCTTTCTGTATGGGAAGATTGGTGAGGAAGTATATTTCAAACAGCCTCCAGGCTTTGAAGATCCTGCACATCCTAACAAAGTGTTCAAACTAGACAAAGCTCTCTATGGTTTACATCAAGCTCCAAGAGCCTGGTATGAAACTCTGTTTGGATATCTACTAAGCAACAACTACAGAAGAGATGCCATTGACCAGACCTTGTTTATCAAAGATGAAGGGGGAAAAATCCTACTGGTATAAATCTATGTTGATGACATCATCTTTAGATCAACAAGGAAGAAGTTGTGTAAGACTTTGAGGTCCTCATGCACTCAAAGTTTGAAATGAGTTCAATGGGTGAACTAAATTTCTTTCTGGGTCTTCAAGTCAAACAAGTTCCAAATGGAATCTTTATCAGCCAATCCAAATATGTCAAGAGCATTTTGGAAAGATTCAAGATGGCTGACTGCTCTGCTGCAAGAACTCCTATGCAAGTGCACCATCAACTGACTCCAGATAAAGATGGTCAAGACACTGATCAACATCAGTACCGTGCAATGATAGGATCACTCATGTATCTCACTGCCTCAAGGCCAGATATCATGTTTGCAGTATGCCTTTGTGCAAGATTCCAAGCAGCTCCAAAGAATACGCATCTTCAAGCTGTCTAGAGAATTTTTAGATACCTAAAGGGAGCCCCAAGGCTTGGGAAATGGTATTCTAAAAATGATAAGTTCAACCTGTATACATACACTGACAGTGACTATTGAGGATGCAACTAGGATAAAAAAAATCAACATCAGGTGGGTGTTAGTTTCTGGGAGGAAGACTGATTTCATGGAAGTGCAAGAAACAAACCTGTGTATCAACTTCTACAGCAGAAGCAGAATACATTGCAGCTTCAAGTTGCTGTGCACAAGTCATCTGGATACAAAACCAAATGCTAGATTATGGGATGACTTTCATGGCCACTCTCATTCACATTGATAACATGAGTATTATATCAATCACACACAATCCGGTGCAACACTCCAAGACAAAGCACATTGAAATCAGGTATCACTTCATAAGAGATCAAGCTGAGAAAAGGAGAATTATTTTAACCAAAGTTCATACCAATGAGCAATATGTTGACTTGTTTATAAAACCTTTTGATGAAGCTAGATTTAGATACTTAGTTGAATCCATTGGTATGATGAACTTTGACTAAAATCTGTCTCTAAAATCTTTTTTTAATGTGTTTGTCTTTTGTTGTAAATAAAAGTTATAAGTCAGCAACAACTATTTTTGCTGCTGACAGGTCTAATCTTCACCAGCAAAGAATTTACCACTGACTGCTTTAAGTTATCAGCAGGAACAAGTTTCCTGCGGATAGCTCTAAGGCAATCAGTAGCAACATCTTTGATGCAGACCATTACATCCATCAGCAGCAATTGAGTTTGCTGCTGACAGACTTAACCATCCGCAGCAACCAAGTTTGCTGCTGATGGGTAAAAATATGTCTAAATTAACTTTTACCCGTTGTAAAAAGTACTTTCAGTCTTTACCATGACTGCTATAGTGTATTACAGCTGTAACAGTGAAAAGTGAATGGTTTGTACTGTACAAGTAACTTTTCTTTTTCCCTCCTCTGCCATTATAACACAAATCAAATTTCTCCTTAACCTCTTCACATTCAATTCCAACCTAACTCTCACCATTTTCTCTCAAGCGTTCACAAGCATTCAAAGCCTTCCATACTTAACCACCTTTCAAAAACTTCCTCCTTCCCTCCAAACCCAACGACAATGGTAGAGGTCGACATAAACCAGCCCGATGACAAGTTCTCACCCTTCCACAATCTCACTGCATACCTAGTTAAAGGAAAGAAGTCCGAAGGGTTCAATGATATGATCGATTTTCTCTGTCGATCAAAGATATACTTTGCACTAACCGTCAACCCTACCATATACATCCCTCATATGCAGGACTTTTGGAACACCTCCGTCTACTTTACTGAACAGGGGATTCCCCAAATCCAAGCTACGGTAGACGGCAAAGACATCATCATCACTGAAGCTACTCTTAGAAAACACCTCAAGCTTCAGGACGAGGGGGCCGCCGTTTCATACACAAGGGAAGAGTAAATGAAGACCTTTGTATCCATAGGGTACACTGGAAATCAGAAGAAATATACCATTGAAAAGGCACTGATAGGCCCTCCATGGAAGTTTCTATGCCACACTCTTCTACAATGCATATCCCAGAAGAGTAGTGGATGGCATCAAGTGAGTTCTGCTCTCGCCTCTGCTGTTCACGGTATGGTCACTGGCCAAGGTTTTAACTTTGCACATCTCATTTTTGAAGGTTTGAGATATAACCTTCAAGAAGGTGCAAAGAAGGCATTCTATATGTACCCAAGGTTCTTGCAGGAAGTTTTCAACAATAAGCTAAAAGATATTTCCAAACTTGCAAGAATCTACCTTATGCTGGGACAAAAAAATAATATTTTTCAAAGCATGAGAACTGTTTCCAAAAAGTTCTCAGGGGTCAGTGTTCCATTGTTATCTACAATGATGAACATACAAAGTACCCAGGGTGACAGTTCAGCAATCCCAGCTGATACTGATCCCACACCCTCCACTTCAAAACTTGAACATCAATCTCCTTCCAGTGTTCGAACCCCTGAGCATCCTATTGAGGGTGCACAGGCACAACAACTACTTACACCTGTTTTGGATGTTATCACTGCCTAACTGGAACACAGGGCCCCAGTTGAGGCAAGCTATACCAAAAAAAGAAAAAGGAGCAAGAAGACTCCTTCTATTCTTGTCTCACAGGCCCAATCCCAACCTAAAAGCCCTCATTCAGAATTCCAACATTCTGATGAGAATATCAAAAGGGATAGCCAAATGATTAGAGAGACTTCCTTGGAAGTTTCTCTATTAGGATCAGGATCACATCCCGGATCCATAGAACAACCTTCTGAGCCCTTTCATTATTTTTCTTCTCTAGGGATAGCCAAATGATTAGAGAGACTTCCTTGGATGTTATCACTGAGCCCTTACATTCTGATGATATACCTTCTCCAACTGCCACTATCTCGGAGGTATTGATTGACTTGGCTGCTAATGTACCCAGCCCAAGTTCATCACCTAAGTAGGTTCACTCTGGGAGTGATGATAGAGTGAATGTGGAAAGGGCTATCACTACTTCTGGTACATCAATTGACCAGGAGGATAGTGATAACATCATTAAGTCTCCAACCACAGCAACTCACAATGACGATGTTTCTTTTGAAACACTCTTCACTGAGAGGAATCCCAGGTGCCAAGAAAACCAGGGTGATGGGGATGCAGAGGCTAGGCCTAAGGCCCCATCTAGTTCCAAGGATTCCACAACTGTGGATGAGGACAGACTGAAACTTAAAAACATGGAATTGACGGCCAGGGTGGCAATGCTAGAGGCTGAAGTGTCCAAAATACAGCACCAAGTCTCTATGTATGAAGCTCATCAATGCCCTCTAGTGACTACTCCTTCCCTTGTATCAGTGGGCACTCAAACAGATGAAACTCTATGCGCTGATGCAACCAAAAAGGGGGAGATAGTTACTACTGAAGATGATGCTGACAGCCTTGATGAATGGATACAAGAGCACTGCCCCTCAATTCACACTGACTGCACATAAGCTAAAGTTTGACTCTATTCTAGCTTGGGGATATGATGGTCTATCTGGGAGATTCTAGATTAGACGAGAATTTGGTGGAATAGAAGAGCTTAATTGGAATACACTGAATCTACTTCAAGTTCTTGAACTGTACTTATCAAGCTGCATCAACACTTCCACATATCTCTCAGCAGAACTTGCAATTAATAGGTTCTATGTCTTGATGGAGGATAATCTGCCCTGGTTTGAATGGTTTCTAGAAGAAGAAAACGGGGTGGCCTATCCTAAACACATTGCAGAGTCTTTAAGAACATCAGAACAAAGACTGGCTCTAAGACTTGATTTGATAAGGAGCAGTGCTTTAACAGAAGAACAAGTTCTATGTTGGAGAAGTTTCTTCTACAATGAAATGGTCAGGGGACTAGAAGTGCAAGGATGGTCAAGCACTGTGTCCTTTGGCTTTCAGTTCTTCATGTGTGATGGATCATCTTTCACAATCAACAACATTCAAGAAATCATGCTCCTCAATCCAGATTTCCTGCATAAGGTCTTTGAGCTCAGGACATACATCTGCAACATCGGCTCCTTAGAAAGTCAAGCAATGATCAAGATTATCAAAGCTTTTCTTGAAAAGGAGGGATGGCTTGTAATAGATGACTCTGACTCAGATCTATCCCTTCCCTCCTCACCAACTGTCATACTGAGTGCAGTAGTAGAATCAAGAAAAGTGGCTGCTCAGAATGTTAAAGAGGCCTTTATAGCTATACATGGGAGTGAATGGGAAAAGGAAGAGAGTGAAACAGTCTCTTCCTCTGTGTCTGTTCCTCATATTGCCAATGAAGCTGAAGCTGAGATCCCAATAGCATCTCTTACATCTACTGTTGTGATCCATGAAGCTGAAGCAGAGGCATCTAACAAAGACAAGGGGAAGGACATCATGACAGAAGAAGAAGAAGAAGAAAAAAGAATAGAGAAGGAGAAGAGAGAAAAAAGAGAAGAGAAGGATAGAAAGAGAAGAAGAGGAGATGGCTGAGATTAGAAAGATTCAAGAAAGGAAAGATGTCATTCTCCTCAGGGAACAACAGATCCAGTTGCATGCTAGGCAACTGGATGCTTTGAAAGTTAAAGTTCCTGCAGCTACACAATTACAACAAGATGAAGCTCTAGCCCTTCAGCTGCAGGAATAACTCAATAAAGAAGAAGAAGAAAGAGAAAAGAAAAGAAAAGAAGAGGCTAAGTTCAGGATAACTGACTCTGAACTAGCCAAAGAAATGAGAGAGGAGTGGACAGAAGCTCTGATTTCTCAAGGTGAAGATGCAGACTACCTTGAGAAATTATCAAATAAAGAAATCTATAGAGCTTTCATGGGTCAGCAAGGTCAACTGGCAAATAAGAAAAAGGCTGAAGAAAAAGAAAAAGCCAAACAGAAAACCAAGAAGACCATTGCATTTAACATAAGGACCCATGAAGAAAGGAAGGCCATGATGGACTTCCTGAAGGCTAGAGGAGAGAGTGGAAAGAGGCTAGGTCCCATGAGCTTCATGAAACTACAAGCCTTATATGTCAAAGTCAAGAAGGAAGAAGAAGAAAGACTAGGGAAGACAGGCTCAAAGAAAAGGGTAAACACTAAAATTGAAGATAAAAAACAAAAGAAACCCAAGCCTACTCCCTCATCCACTCCTTCCTCTATCCAACAACCTTCCACTCTCCCTCCTAGACCTCCCTCCTCTCCACCCAAAGAGTCCAAATCCTCACACCCAGCTTCTCCTCATCAACAGCCTCCCAAGAAGAAAACCAAACCTACTACCACACCAGAAGATTCAAGAGAAATTGTTATCTGGTTCTACAACAATCAAGAACAATGGTTTGAGGTTTTCAGGGGAAGGGCAGAAGTAAAAAGATCAATCTACAAATCTATTGATGAGGTGATGCAACTCCCAGATTCTGATTTTAGAAGAATGATGGAGCTGGGTGAAGCTCATGAGCCTGAGAAAGAAGGTGGAAGACATCTGTTGCTAGTGATCAAACATCACTTCAACCCTAGCAAAGATGTAGTCATTGATGCTAATCCTCTCCAATCCCACTTTCCATTCACTAGTTAGTCCTGCAAAGCTGATAAGAATGAATTCACTATAACAGCTATCAGAGGTCAACAGATGAGATGTTCGAGCGAGGCCATTTTTAAGATGCCAAGCAAAGACATCAAGTCTCTGTCTGAGCTTCCTCTTGACAATCCCGAGGGGTGAAAGTTTATTTCCACTAAATTTAAACTTCAATTTGTAATAAAAATTAATTTAATGTATTTTTGTTTATGGTAATGCAGTCTGAAACTGAGCAACGGCAACACAAACCTAGCTTTCATGTTGAGAAAGAAAAGGCCCAGGAAGTAATGAAGACTCTTTCTGAACATCTAGCCAACCGAGGGGTGAGAATTGAATTTTTTATTTTAATCATAACGGTTAAACGATAATTGTTTACCCATATAGTTCTGCTACTGTTAGTGTAGATAAATAGTTCTCCTGCCTAAGAAGACGTTTGATTAAAGTTAACTTTTGTAGTATTTGTTGTCTTAACTTGTAGTATAGCTTCTAGTATACAAGATCAACGGCTTGTGTTTGATCTGATCCTTAGAATCAAGGGTCTGTCTTGATTCTAAGTTACTATATAAGTATTGTATCTGTTCATTGTACAAGTGTGCTTTTCTTAGAGTTTTCTCTGTAATCTTGTAACCATTGAAACTTAATACAAATTGCATTTATCAGTATTCTTTATGGTTACTTGTTTACATTGCTTAGTTGTGATTGTTTCCGCCAATCTCAACTAGAATAGAACTATCTTGTATTCACCGATCCTATAGTTAGTGAAGACAAGATAAGTTTAGTGACATATTTAATTTTGCATAGGATGGTTCTTTAGTTTTAATTCTCACGTTGATTTTATGAAAAAAAAAAATTTGCAGCTAGATGTCAAAATAATTTACAGTGGAGGGATGGATTTAGATGTACTACCTCAAGGCGCTGGTAAAGGACAAGCTCTTGCCTATTTGCATAAAAAGTTAAACTCTTGGTCGGGGTACCGCTTACTTTCTCTCTTTCTCATCTTCTATTTCCTACAAAGAATGGAGATTAAAATAGGTTGATTTTGTAATTCACGATTCGATCCCAGGTTTTTTTTAATTAAGTTTCTCATCTTTTGTTTTATACTTTCTCATCTTCTGGTTGTGTTCGTTTGTGTCTTATAATCAAGTTTGAATTAACTGTTAAGTGTTGCCTTCATTTGTGATTTGTGTCTTATTTGAGACTTGATTTAAGACTTTAGACTTGCTATTTACTTATTTAGTATTTAGAGAATATAGATTTATTTTGTTACCTGTTATTGTGTTTAGAACATATCTTGCTACCGGTCCTCCAATAGTTGTTCTTTTGGCTGTAAAATCAACTTTTGGTTCTCATCAAGTTTGATCATGGATATACTGCTACCGGTCCTCCAATAGTTTACATCTGGAAAGATTGGTAAATGAGAAATAGTATTTAGATGTTTAATCATGTTTTGATTTAGTAGAATTGCAAGGAAGTTACATACTTACAGTTAACTTTTGTATAAAGTCAAACTGTGTTATTACTTTGAATGCTATGATTTTTAATACTAGGAATGTAATATTAAAGGTTTAATTGATGTGGGTGGTGGCAAAATGCATATAGCAGAACATTAATGGACAGAAGCAAATACCTACTTTTTTTGTAAATGAGGTGTAATTTATTAAAAAAATTCGTTTAATTAAGCAAATATTAACACAAAGTTAATTTGTCGGGGCCGCACATCATGCGGGTTCCCTACTAGTTTATCTTATTCATTCACTTTCAAATAGAAGACACTATTTATTTACTCATTTATGTATTTATTCGTTCACATTATAAACAAAGGAAAACCATTCAGTTATTCATCCAACTATCCATATTACTATACATAAATATCATTCCAAACTCAAACTAATATCTTCTTATCTAGCTAAGGAGACTCACACCAAATCCGTTGGTACACTAGGATTCCTTTTAATTATTTTTGAACCTCTCATTGATACCACTATATCATCAAAAATAACTGAAGGATGCAAGAAACTGAAAATATATATGATATTCATGTCAAGATACATACATCAGGATCATGTAGATCCATGCATATATACAGACTTGGAGCAGGAGTTGCTCGACACTCATTTGAGGATCTCTGCCCAACACATAGTGCCTGAATTTCACCATACACATTTTATTTTAAGAGACACTGGTGGTGCCTCTCTACTATTAGCCTCATCCGACAACAGCCATATTCGGCAGAGTCATGAGTATTGGTACACATAATTAAGAGTAATCCGATAAAACAATACACACTCCTGTACAAATGTGCAAACGCAATCTAATGATTATTTCAAATCCCTTTTGATTAAAAGCTAGGGATAGAAGAAACACTATAGGGATCAGGCAAGGCAAATTATCATTACGGGTGCACACGTAATCATAATTTGTAGTGCATGTGAACTTTAGTGAGTCTTACTGTCTAAGCTAATGATCAACCCATGTTCTCAATCACTTGATTAAGGATTGGATCTTAACAAATCAGACTTCTCAATTAGGTGCTCACAAAGCATTCTCCTAGTTTTGGAGGAACGAGAGAAATTCAAATTGAATTCAACCAATCCTTAGTAAATCCTGAACGACGAAGGAATTCGCACATTCATTCTTTGAGATTCTACTTGTCAGGAATGCTTCAAATTGAGCGTTACCACAACTAACACTTACAGTAATTGCATAACTATTGTGGGAGATTATAGCGTAATCTCAGGATCCCTCATACAGTTCAATCTCACAATTGCTTGAAAGTTACGCCAAGAGTGTTATGCACTAACTTCAGTAATAGGGCATAATATTATTTTGACCCGCATACACATGGCACCTATGGATATTGTGGAAGCTCGACATGAGACAAGTAGGAAATCGGACATTTCAGAATGTCGGTCAAACAGGATTGCTCTCGCAGTCATTGATATTCAATATACCTTTAAGTCTGACTATTCTCTCTGCAATAGATAAGCCGGGGTTGATGCTCAAGCGAATGCCAAAGAAACCTAAGTGTGGACTAACGACTATTGTCGCACTAACCGGAAAACGACATGCAAAACTCTTAAAGGAGTCCCAAATGCGGAATTTCATGCTAATCTCATTAGCTCATGATATGCGTAAGGGGCGTAAGCTCGAGCTATTCACAACAGGCCACTGTCCACAAAGAGTTGAGAAGAATAATTTATTACTCTTTTGTACTCGCACTTCCCAAAGGTTCATCTTGATGGATGGATCCCAGATTTAGCCTAGAAGAGAGGTGTGATTGCATCTTTCACTCCTATTTTCTATAATTGGGAAGCTCTAGAGCATCTATTGTTAAGAAATGATCTCTTGGAATAGACTCAGTTAGAATACAAAAGTCTCGATGTTCAACACTCATTACCTCAAGTTTATCTTTGTGCTAAGGATTTTGAGGCTATAACCTGAATGAGTGGAATACGTAATGGTAAGTCACCAAAGTACCATTCAAACACTAAGGGAGTGCATACACACTGTATGACTAATAGTTGGCTATCAACCCTTTCTGCCAACTTAATGGGTTGACAAACCCATAGCCCATTTTGGGGAAAGCACTAATTCGATGAGACCATTCTCACAGTATTACTATTCATTCCCTCAGCTAGACGGAATGTGAATATTCCAAACAAACATCGAACTTCGTATGGCTTACATACTTTGAAGGTATGGTAGTCGAGACATGAGTTTACATATCAGGACGCTACAACCCAAAGGCTAGTCTGCCTCGATAGGTAGTGCAAGCAAAGGGGTAAAGTGGTGATTAGACTCGAAGTTCGCAAATAAGTGCTCCCAAGGAACATCAATTCCTAGCTCCATGAAGGCACATGGAGAGGAAAATCCTAGAAAACATGAAACCTGAAATAAGAGAAAAGTCTTAGTCCGGGAAAATGCTTTCGAAAAGCATAAGAGGGACAAACATAAAGTTTCATTTTCATACTGTTTCATTACTACCCAATATACAACAAAAACTTGGACACCTCGTCGAGTAATTCTTTCATAAGACCTATAGTGCGTAGACGAATAGAGAGTATGTGTCAACATACGCTCAAGATTCGCAGGCACCATTCCTTTCATTACCAGGAATGAGCATCACATAATCCTACCATATCGAGGATAATCAAATAAAGGGATTCTTGCACGTTTAATATCGTTAGTCGGGGAAGTATTCGCTTTGCTTTCGAATACCGACTACCAAGTAAATGGAATCAAACAATTGAAGCCTAAGTTGGATGATACAGATATAATTTGGGTACCAGGTATCGGTAGCCTATGTGGGAGGTTATGGATGAAGTCCATAAGCCCAAGTACTCCGTTCATCCAGAATCGAATGAAACGTATAAGGACCCCGAGGAACTCCATTATGTGGCCAAACATGAGAGAAGAAATAGCTATCTATGCTACTTGGCAGTATAAGTAGAATGTTAGGAATCACCTGAGTGATCACAACAAACTCATATTTATCAATGGGAAGGGGAAGAGATTTCCATAGATTTCATTACAAATCCACCCAGAACACCTAGCGACTATGATACTATATGGTAATCGTCAGTCGTTTGACGAAATCCGCGCATTCCCTACCAATAAAGGAGACAGATAAAAGTAAGAAGCGTGCAAAGCTAAATATTAAGGGAATTAAGGCTAGGCATGGTATGCCAGTTTCCATTTTCTCTAAAAGGGACAGTCGATTCATGTCAAGAACCTGGCAGTCTATACAAGAAGCCTTAGGCACACGCCTTTACATGAGCACTGCATATCATCCCCAGATGAACGGTCAAAGTAAAAGGACCATCCAAACTTTAAAAGATGTGCTCCGTGCGTGTGTAATCGATTTCAGAGGAAATAGGGATACTCACCGCCGTTGGCTGAGTTTTCATATAATACCAACTGCCATACCAGCATTAAAGATTCTCCGTTGAGGCTTTGTATGGTTGTAAGTGTCACTCATCGCTATGTTGGGCGGAGGTTGGCGAAAAGCATTTGACTGGTCCTGATATTGGCTAGGAAACCACTGACAAGATCGTCGAAATAAAAGATCGTCTGAAAGCCACTCAAGACAGACGAAAGAGAGTTGTGCTAGCAACAGGGGAAAGCCATTAAAATTCCAAGTGGGAGACAAAGTCATGTTAAAGGTCTCATCTAGGAAAGGAGCTGCAAGATTTGGCAACCGTGGCAAGCTTAACCCTAGGTACGTTGAACCATTTGAAATTTTGACTAGGGTTGGCCCTGTAGCATACAAGCTCAAGTTGCCACAAGATCTAAGTAATGTACATGATACGTTTCATGTATCAAATCTCAAGAAGTGCTTATCAGACGAGACATTAATTATACCGCCTGATGAGATTCACATAGATAACAAGCTACACTTCGTTGAGGAACCCATTGAAGTCTCAGATTGGAAGGTTCAGAAAACAAGGCGTAGCCGGATTAAATTGGTTAAGGTACGTTGGGATTCAAAGCGCGGCCCCGAGTATACGTGGGAGCGGGAAGATAAAATGAAAGCCAAGTATCCGTCCTTGTTCACGAACACTCCAAGTAAAGATGACAAGAACTGAATTTCGGGACGAAATTCTCTTTAACATGGGGAGAATGTGACAGCCAGTAATTCAGGTCAATATCCATATTTCATAAATACACGTGCATAACGTATATTTCCTGAAGTTTTATTTTGACTAAGTAAAGTCAAGGAGTCTAGCAAAGAAAATTATATCAAAATAGTAATTTTTAAGAATTACTAGAAAAATAAACAGTAATAACCCGCAAAGTACGGTCGTTGGTGATTAACAAGAACTTGACAATAAAAGTCTAGGGAGGCGCTTTAACATAAAAACATAAATATTGGTGACTAAACTTTTATAAAAAGTTGACATATAAATAATTGTTACATGGCTCTATGTTATTTTGCGTATACTTGTATAATATAGTTCAAGTAATAACTACATCGGGAATTCACTAGCAGATTATTAAAGCTAGTCAATCTACACAAAATGTAGGACGTTTTAATAATTAAATATATTAAAACGGGTATTAATTTCGGTTAGTATACCGCGTCTAAATCAATCACATCATCATCATGATTGCTTTGCTTACACAACACTCAAGCGTCATAATCATCATGATTATGACCAAGAGTGCAAGCAACCTCAAAGATCACATCACCATCATTATATCTTTGCTTATACTCCACTCCAACGTCAAGGCGTAATGATGATGACTTGTTAAGTTCTACACTCAACCCCCTTTTCATCAAATAATTATATATATATATATGTGTATATATATGTATGTATATATATATATAATATCTGGGTATATAGATATATAAAGTTTAAACCATTAAAAAGTCATACACTGAGTATTAGATCACGGGATCACCTACCGGGTATACACTACCTAAAAACCAATCAACTAATACATGGAATGATGACTCGTGATGTGACAAGACCCAACCCCCACCCCATGCCCAATCATGGCCGAAATGTGTGGGACCACCCACACACCCACTCCACCATCATGTCCATGATGATTGTCATAAGAGGCCATACCCTGTTAACCAAGTGTGCAAGAAAGGGTCAATCCATCAAGTCAACCATCCCTTGCCATGATTAGGTTGAATGCAACACCCAAACCCCCACCCTAACCCTTGGTTCGGCCGAGAATAGAGGGCCCCACCCACTTCACATCACCTCACCACTTCCATACTCATGTCATAAGAAGATCATGCTTCTTTGAGTGTAGACCATACCAACATCAAATCCATCACATTTAATACACCCTCTTACACACTCAAGCTCTCACTCTCTCATATATATATCGACATATGCACACACATAATCACTTTGCATCCGGTCATGGTTAGTCGCGCTAACCAGGGGTCCAAATGGCCGAATGACCGCATATTGTCTTACTCGCAGAAAGGCGGGGGGAGGCACAGAATGTTGGGGTTTGGTTACGGTTTCATACATTACATACTATTTTGTATTCCTTGCAAGCTTACAAATGGGGTCAATAGATCGGATTAGTATTCAGATTCATTGGTAATACATGCAAAATGGTTCTGATCAAGTTAAAGTGATCAGGTTTAAACAAAAGAGTTTTGATCAGGTTAAAGTGATCAGGTTTATACAAAGGGTTTTGATCAGGTTAAAGTGATCAGGTTTAAACAAAGGGTTCTGATCAGGTTAAAGTGATCAGGTTTAAACAAAAGAGTTTTAATCAGGTTAAAGTGATCAGGTTTATACAAAGGGTTCTGATCAGGTTAAAGTGATCAGGTTTAAACAAAGGGTTTTGATCAGGTTAAAGTGATCAGGTTTAAACAAAGGGTTTTGATCAGGTTAAAGTGATCAGGTTTAAACAAAGGGTTCTGATCAGGTTAAAGTGATCAGGTTTAAACAAAGGGTTTTGATCAGGTTAAAATGATCAGGTTTATACAAAGAGTTTTGATCAGGTTAAAATGATCATGTTTAAACATTGGATTTATGACGGTTAAGTCATGGTAATGTTTTCAAAGAAAAACTACATATTTTATGCCGGTATAGTCATGGGCATGTTTTGAAATGAAAACTACTTATTATTTATGACGGTTAAGTCATGTATAGTTTTTTGGGGAAAACTACTTAGTTTTATGACGGTAAAGTCATGTACATGTTTTCGGGAAAAACTATAAGCACTGATATAACTAACTCTGTGAACTCACCAACCTTTGTGTTGACACTTTCAAGTATGTTTCTCAGGTAACCTTTAGCCATGGTACGGTTGGAATAGGCTAGCTATGTTGGATCAATTCCTAGTAGCTGGAAGGACGTAGAATATCAAGTCTCAAGTCTATCGTTGATCTAGAAGAACTTATATCATAGTATTACTTAGTTTTAGTAATTGTATATGTAATCAAGTCTTAGAAATCACTATTACAGCTTCCGCTATCGTGTAATGAACCAATCGTTGCAACCTGTATTTATTTATTAAGTAAATAAATTTGTGGGTGTGACATTAACACCGCATAAATTAAAATCTAAACCCGTTTTAATCAACCGTAATCTCCCCAACCGTATGAGCATTAATCATCGAAATTGGCTATAAAAATCTGTTGCTACACCTTAACGACATCACACTCTAACTACTCATACTCTCAATTCCATCGATTCGAACCTGCATTTGCCGATTAAAATCTGTGACAGCCGACCGTGAACTCGAACTCGTTCTTCCCCAATCCGATATCAAAACAGGTAATTCGAATGCTCAAAACTTTCGTTTTCATTCAAGGATCAATAGCCCTCTGTCAATTTGCATTAACAGAAGGATAATCGACTCGTATTCGATGGATTTCGATTCTAGGGTACATACGGGAATTTGGTGACGATTTCAGAACATGTTTATCTATTTAATTTTCTAAGTTTAAACCTATCGAGGCCCGTAGTCAGGTGGTTAGGCGCGTGTGTGTGACTCGGTTGGCCCGGGTTCGAGCCGGCCAACCCGCGTTTTGCCACTTTTATTTTTTAAATCCTTTTTATACAATTTTAAATACTGTAAACATTTTTATAAAAACTGTTAAAGATTTATAAACTTGAAAACGATTTTATTTACACTTTTACACTCTGGAATTATTTTTAATTAAATAAAACTTAGTTTAAACCTATAAAAACTTAATCTTTAATCCTTGTTTTAAAATCTTAAAAACTATAAAAATACCTTAAAACTTTATAAAACTTATACATTTAACAGGAACTATTTTATAAATCAAAAATTTAATTTATCGCTCCTTTTTCTGAAATAATAAACTTGTTTTATTTAAAAGTTTAAATAAATTTATAAAGTTTAATTTAAAACAGAAACTTATGTAATATTTATAAATTCAGAAAAGTTTATAAAATTTATGTATTAATTTGAAAAAAAGAAACTTATAAACTTATATATTTTTTATAAAATTTGTGCTTAATTAACTTGAAGCTTATTAATTTAAATAAAACAAAAGAATAAATATACATTGTTATATAAGGTTAAAACATTTATAAAATTATAAAAAAACAGAAACATAAACTTTAACTTAATAAAATTAAAACTTGTACATTTTATAAACTTATAATTTATATAAACAGAAACTTATTAGTTTATATAAAACAAAAGAAATAATTATACTTTATTTATTTCCTAAATATTTATAAGCTTATAAACTTTATAAAATTAAATGGAAATTTTAAACAATTATAAATTTGTAAACCTTATTTAAATACTTTGAAGAAACTTTATTTAAGACATTTATAAACTTATAAACTTAAAAAAAAAACTTATAATTTAAAATATAAACTTTATAAGAAATTCTATTTAACCTTTTATAAACTTATAATTACATATTATTTATTTAAACTTGTAGCTACATTCTAAACATTATATATTACAAGATAATTTATAAAATAAATACCTAATAAATCTTAAATACTTTATATTGATTATTTATTTAAATAAAGTAATTATTCTTTTAAATAATTATTTACCCTTAACAATTACTTGTTATTCCTTAATAACTATTTATTCTTTAAATAATTATTATAAACACTTACTAATTATTTATTAATTTAATATTTATTCTTAGTCAATATTTATTCATTAAATAATTATTATGAATCCTTAATAATTATCCATTCCTTAAATAATTATTATTAAACTTTGATGATTATTTATTCTTTCACTTATCTATTGATACAACCTTATTTATAAAATACTTAGAAAACTACTTTAAACTATTATCACCCAATTTGTGTAATTAATCATCGTAAAACTTTTTAATGATTATTATAATTAATAATTATCCTATACTATAAACTATTTAAACTTTGATATCCAAGTCTTGTGACATTTATTTAAAACTTTATTTAGAATTTGTTTAAACTTTATGAACACAATCATTCCCGTCTCCTATTTGGAACCCTAGTCAATCTTAGAATCCTAGATCCTTTGTCATAGCCTTATAGAATCAAACTTGAAACTTTAGACTTGTGTTCTTAGGCTTGTGGTGAGGATATCCTCCCTCAAAATCTTGCTACACCAAATTCTTGTTGGACACTCTTGCATCATTCCAAATGAGTATACTTAACCCCTTTCGTTTTACTTTGTTTATAAACTTGGGGTGGAACATGTATCAAACTTCCAAATTTATAAAATTCTTGTATAACTATGCCCATATGCTTATTCTTGTGTTATATGCTTTTGAGACTTGCATGCTTAAATTAAACTTAAAACTAACATATTCATTAACTTTGATCAAGCCTACAGTGACAATAATAGATCTATTGTATTTGACCAGTCCACCTAGATTGATTGACCCTTCGGTGGGAGCCCATGGTGATTGTTACTGGATTTAAACTTTAAACTTTTAAGGGTAACCTTCGGGTTATGCCTAAACTTGGTTGGAGGATTGATATGCACACTGTTTAAACTTGTCTGTTCTCACACTTATACTATAGAATGCATGACATAGGGAATTGTAAAACTTTTCAAAGACTTTGCTAAACTATGATAAAACCTTCGTATCTCACCAACTATTTTTAGTTGACAGTTTACTCAACATGTTTCAGGTACACTAGCATGAGGCTTGTATTGTGATCACTTAGGATGCTTTGGATCTAGAATACTTAGTAAATAAACATTGTATTCTTTTCATGTATTGTCTCATTCTTTGTATTGAACCTTTGAAACTCATTATCGAAATATTTAAACCTTAATAGTCAACCTTGTGCTTTTTGAACAACCGAGTCCGTCCCGACGTATAATCCACCGTCGGCTGGGGTGTGACAGATTGGTATCAGAGCCTTGGTTATAGGGAATTAGGTTATTAGACACATAACCTAGACTATAACTTAGGAGTCCCAAACATGAGTTATCTCATGTCCTTTACTAGGAATTCTCCTCTTTATTCCATTCTTAAACCTTAAACCCTGTACGTGTATGCTTTTACCTGAAATCTTATACCTCTATCTACTTACGTGTTATAAGAATCTACTACTTCAAGGTTATATTCTTAGGCTTCAAGTCTAATCCAAAAACTAACTCCAGCAAAGAATATTTAAACTCTAAACAATGTATGAGAACTTGTGCGGACCGGAAGGGTGGATACCTGTATTCTAGGAAATTCTGTCAAGGAAAGCATTTTGTACAAATCCAGATCAACCGTTGGACCCGTATGCTTCCCTGGGAATTCTTGGGATGAGTGTCCGCTTATAGGAATGCATGACTTCTCTAACGTTAGTGAATTTGAATTACTCTTGATGTGTCAAAGTGCCTATTTAGTAATGATCACTAAATGGGTACCATCTAAATGCTTTATACTTCATGACTTCCTGATTTGAAAACCTCATCGATGAATCCTACTCCATAATTCTTATGTCCATTCCTTTCGTTGTTTCTTTATAACATACCTATTGGTCATAATCGAAGTTGAACTCTATGATAATGTATAATACACTATGTGAAAACTCTTGTGCTTACAAACATTCCTACCTTCATGATTACCTAACTAAATTAGTTAAGTATTATCCTAGGTTTTACTACACACTTATACATCTCTAATTCTTCGTACATCCTTAAACTTACACACATCACCATTCTTTGTAAACAAAACTTAACCTCTCTGGGCCTAAGGTACATTAACAAGAAATTAAGGAACCCACTGTTTCCCCAATAGGAAGAAGCTTGCTGGAATGAATGAACCTCACATTAAGGCCTCAAAGTCCAGCCCCCAATGAACCTCATTATAATACCATAAGCCCAAACAATAGCACATAACGACTGATATAGGGTGTAGGCCCATGAGGAGTTCTGGCTAGGGAAAATAGGGTACTTAAGTGAGTTCTTGTGACCCACCATCTTTCCCGGAAATTCTCTTCATGAGCACGCCGTTTACAAGTCAAGAGTCATTTCTAAAATATTACTGTGATGACTCAGTATTAAGGATAAACAAACTTTAACTTCATAAAAAACTTCCACATTTAACGTTTAATAATTTCACTATCACTTACAAACTTCTTTCTTTTCCTTTTCTTGCTAGACAATGGACTCATACTCACCTCCCTCACCCGTGTACCGTCCCGGAGTAGAGTCTGATCATGAAGGGGACAACGAGTCACCAGTTCATCAGCCATCGGCATATCCAACTGCTAGAGCAAGGATTGTCTTGAATGCTAACTGGACCCGAAACTCTGGCCCAAGATTCGAGACATCTGGGCCATCCACACCAAGAAATCATTACCAAGCACCCCATCTTCACCACCGGTTCTCATCCCCACCAAGAGACCCATACTTGACACCTGACCCTAACCCAAGGGCTAGACATACTGGGACATCCACTATTACAATGGGAATCCCGGTTAATGACGTTCACCAGTATGTGAGGACCACGGAATTTATGAGGCGAGAGATGGAACACAGGATATGCACGACCTGCTGAGCCAAAGGATTGACGACCTAGCAAATCAGATATGGTGTCAAGAAGAGAAAATCACAACTCTGGAGGAAGACAGGGAGATACTTGAATGCCGCACGGAAGCCACTAGAGCTGAGGCCCGGTTTGCTATCCGAGTAACCTTAACGGTTCTCGTCGTAGTGCTCATCTGCTTCCTAGTGGAGAGTTATCTAAGGCGTTTGTTGTAATTCTATTTTCCTTGTTTTTATTTCTATTTAAGAAACAATTCCATATGTAAGGACTAAAAGTCCCAATTTTGAAGCGTTTAATGATAAGTTCTACCTTGCAATTCAATTGTTATTACTTACTGATTTGACACAAATTTTATCGAAACTTTCCTTTTTCCATTGCAACTTAGCACTCTTACCTAACACATTCTTCGAAAAACAATTCCACTTAATATATGATTTAAATAACAACGACATATTAAGTTATCAAACCCTAAGTGGTGAATATGACTGAAGAATAAACTTTGAATAAACATCATGTTTTGAAAAAAAGTTCTTTTTAAAACAACATGACTTATGAAACATTATCTTGATCAACTATGACCTTTACCTCTTAAGAGTTACCATTTCTAAGCCTTGGCTAAACTAACTACTTGTTAATTGTACCTGTCTCTTGAAAAATCCTTCGTATAACTACTCATCCATTTATCTAACCCATTATTTCGTCGAACATTCTATCTATACATAAACAAGAATGAACTACAAATTACTTCTACAAAACAAGATTATTTATTCATGAACATACTTCTATAAATACTATCAGAACCTTCCCCGTTATCTTACACTTTCAGTAATAGAAGGCTTTCCTCGTCAAAGAAATGAATCTTGCTACATAAAAGATTTACCACTTATATAAACCGCAACAAGAATCGAAAACCCAAGGGCACGTTACTAATGAAAAACAATAAACTTACGTATACACATTATTATAAAGTCAAAACTTTAAGTCCGGAGGGACACACCTTGTTACGTTATACAAAAGTTAATACGACATTCAAACCCGTATCCTTAGAGCTTAACACCTTCTGAATTACCGAAAGGAAACATGTACAATGAAAGGTCATGTAGAGCTTAACTTCAATTTAAAACCTAAAACTAAATGGCTTACTTTGCTCATATCCGAATTCCTGATTTTGATAACTTTTGTACGTTCATATTGAATAAAACTTATAAGATTCGCTACTCGTTCATCCTGAATACACAAGAAACTTCATTAATAATGCTAGGAACCGGCATAAAGAAGGACATTGCCCTCTATAGAAAAGTGCCTCACTTGCCTACAAATCAAAAACCAAACATCGACATCCATCTAGTCTCCTTGAACGACCAGAATTTCCTATACAGGAATAAGGATCGTATAACAATGGACTCGATTATGAAAACTTTCTCACACCTCTCATGATCACTAGAGTATTGGAGTGATCAAATTATACTCAAGGCATGGTCACACACTTTATCCCCTAAAGTTAAAAGCTGAAAGACATTAAATTACTCGGGGTTTGACGTATTCTTGTTCAAACACGAGGAAGATGTAAGAATTTAAACTACTAGGTTATAGTCTAGGTCATGTGTGTCTAATAACCTAATTCCCTATAACCATGGCTCTTATACCAATCTGTCACACCCCTGCCGACGACGGATTATACGCCGGGGCTGACGCGGTTGTTTATAAGCACATGATCATTTATCAAATGTAATATTATTTATTCATCAAAATCAAATGCATCCGTTACAAGTAGAAATGGAAAGCAAAGTGTTCAAACATAACAAAAGTTGAATTTAATTTATATTAAGACTAGGTCCGAAGTCCTAAGTGATCATGTAATGTCCTCAAACTGGTGCAACTGAAACATGTGAGTAAATGTCAAGTACAAGTAGTTGGTGAATAACATAGGTTTTGACACCAAACAAAAATTAAGTAAAAAGGATTTGAAATTCAGTATGTTCAAAGCATAAATAAGGCATAAATGTGAAAGCATACAAGGTTCCAAGGGTACAATCAAGCCGTACAAAATGGAAAACTAGTAAGTACAATCCCACTGATTGTGTTTTGGAAAAATAGTAATATGGTACACACAAAACCTGCCAAGGTTTGTGTTAACTGGAATCAGATTTTCCTATAAATGATCAAGTTAGGTACTAGCTTAGGCCTGGGTAGCAGGTTAATGATTGCACTGGCATGAACACATGTAATGGTCACCAAGCAGTTTAAGACATAAAACACATAGTAAATAGCATGAGAACAATGGTATTGAATTTGATATGTATAGTATGTAAATATGTTTCACCCTAGTATTTGTAAACAATAGTAAAGAGAAGGGGGGCTATGAAACTTACCTTGCAAATGAGTAGTTGGATGTCACACAAGGTGTTGCTCACAAGGTTGTAGAGTCTAACCTTTTTGTATAAGCTGTTGATCAATGTATTTCTGTTAAACATTGTTTAGATAGTTTATTTTCATGTAATTTCTTTTAAACGAATTTACTGCTTTTTAGTCTAAGTCTGGGCCATCGAAACTATAGTTTCGAGTGAGATTTGTTCACTCGAAACTAGTAGTTTCGATCGATAGTAGTTTCGACAGGCACTTTTTCCACTTGTAAATGTTCACTCGAAACTAGTAGTTTCGAGGAACATAGTTTCGATACCTGTGAAACTACTATAAATAGCCTAGTTAGAGAATTTCTAGGATGTGAGTTGCGGCTGTAACCCTGAATTCTCTCTTTCAGATTTGTTTTTGAATCAATACAATTTGCATTCGTTTAATGCTTGTTCTTACACTTTCACATATTATTTGCATTGATTCTTAGTGTGTTTGGCTGTCTTCTTCACCAAGTCTGTCTCTAATCCTCTGTTACAACACCATACATACAGATTCCGCCTGTGTGTGTGGGTAATCGATCACTTTCGTGATTTCCGACTGAAATCTGGACCTACAATTGGTATCAGAGCATTATGCTCTTGATTTCTGAGTATTACCAGGTTTTGTGATCGATTCTAGGTGTTTTGTGAAGTTTCTCGAAGTTTTTCTGCACTCGAGTTTTTGGAGCACTGTTTCATTGATTTCTGGCTTTATTTCTTCGGGTTTTTCGGATCTGAAGACTGTTTTGTGTTCGAGAGGTTACTTGGAAGCTTTTCGCTGGATTGGATTCTTAGCCTTGGAAAAGAGTTTACAATGTAAGAAAAAAGTTTATTAATAACCAAAATAAAAGACATAAACACTTAGCCTTGGAAAAGATCCAACGTGAGATCATGTCTGGTCAAACCCTTGAAACACTTCATTTTTGCACTCAGCTACTGTGAATCCCTGAAGATAGCCGATATGTGTGCAAGATAAACCCGAGCATTTGTTTATACAAAAATTTCATGTGATTAAAAGGTACCATTTAATGCACGAAACACGGTGTACCCCACATATTGAAATAAAATGGTTTTGAAAGCCTATCAATCCTCAAGACATACCCACATTCATCTTATCATTTCTTGCAGGTTAACCAGGGTACCATCTTGGTAAGTTGAATTCACCGCCAAAAGTAAAATAAAATCCAACAGGATGTAAGATGGGTGTAAAATGAAAAATATCCAAGTGGATATTAAAAAAGGTACGAACATTCTAGATCTTTGCGTAAGCAAAACAGAAGAAGTCGTAAAATTATCCAAGCGGATAGGAAAAAGTTGAACACCCGAGGTCTTTGCGTAAGCAAAACAGACGGGGTCAAATCATCCAAGTGGATGGGAAAAAGATGAACTCCCGAGATCTTTGCGTAAGCAAAACAGACGGGGTCATCGGCGGTAATTTTCGTTACTTTGACGGTCACCTGGTGCATGAATCAGAATCCAACACGTAAGCCTGTATCTGATTGAATCAGTTTTCTTAGCTTAAAATGGGTTAGATGTTTCAAGAATGGGTTCAAACACACGTGTACGGTAGAGAATTAGGTTTTCACACTACTAGAGAGTTATAACCATATGTCGGGCCTACCGGCTATACCTCAGTAAGCACCATCGCTTGTGGTCCATTCCATGTTCAAGAAGTGTGATCAGACTCTATCATTTCTCACAAGGTCAGATCCGATTTTCCTGAAACAAAACAAAATATTCACAGTAAATACAATTGAAACAGACAAAAAGCAATAAAGATTTTTTTTTTTTTTTTTTTTTTTTTTTTTTTTTAACTATACGAAGCAAAACTTTTACTTTCCGACATAACTATCTAATTCTCCCCCAAAAGTTATGCTATCAAAAATAAAGAAGAAAATAACTGTACAAAGCAGAAAATCTTTTTGAAAATCTTCCCGATTAACAAGTTTAAACAGAAAAACAGTATGCACAAGGGTTATTGAAAGTTTATCATGCCGAGCATCTCCACCAGTTTCTCAAATCTGGCAGAATCAAAGGCCTTAGTGAAGATGTCAGCGGTCTGCTTGTCGGTTTTCACTTCAACGATCTTGATGTGTTTCTTTTCGACACAATCGCGAATGAAATGGTGTTTGATCTCAATGTGCTTGGTTTTAGAGTGCTGAACGGGATTTTTGGTGATGTGGGGAACGGCGGTGTTGTCACACAAGATGGGGGTTTCATGAAAAGTGATCCCGTAATCAAGCATCTGGTGGTGGATCCATCTCACTTGAGAACAACAGAGGGCTGCAGCAATGTATTCAGCTTCGGCTGTGGATTGAGAAACGGTGGTTTGTTTCTTACATTGCCAGGAGATGAGACGGTTGCCAAGGAACTGACAACCCCCAGAAGTGGATTTTCGGTCTAAGTTGCATCCCCCGTAGTCTGAATCTGAATAAGCAACAAGGTCAAACAAATTAGTTTTAGGATACCAAAGCCCAAGTTTTGGCTTGTGCTTTAAGTATCTTAAAATACGTTTAACAGCAATCAAATGAGAGAGTTTAGGATTAGCCTGAAAGCGTGCACACAAGCACACTGCAAACATGATGTCTGGTCTGCTGGCAGTGAGATACAGAAGAGATCCTATCATCGAGCGATAGAGGTGCTGATCCACGCTTTCACCATCCAAATCAGGAGATAGACAATGACGAACTTCCACGGGAGTCTTGTAAGGATGAGATTCAGTCATTTTGAACTTGGTCAGGATTTCTTTAACATACTTTTCTTGATGGATAAGGATTCCTGACTCAGACTGATCTACTTGTAAACCGAGAAAGAACTTCATTTCTCCCATGGAGCTCATCTCAAACTTAGATCGCATCACTTCCTCAAACTCCTTGCATAACCGAGGATTGGTGGATCCGAAAATGATATCATCCACGTAGATCTGCACCATAATAGTGTCCGCACCATCCTTACGCTTGAACAAAGTTTGGTCAATTGCCCCTCGTGTGAAACCATTATCCAGCAGATGCGTAGATAACGTTTCATACCACGCACGAGGTGCTTGATGAAGACCGTACAGTGCCTTGAACATCCACTATCTACATGCCAGATGTTATCTCCCGTTCTTCTAGGATGACCCTATACACAACAAATTATTTACACGTTTTGTCCAAGACCGTTGCTATTAAGAGAATTTTTGGCAAGATAAAACATCACATGGGAATCATAAGCAGAATCCTCCTTTGAAGAAGTATGGTCATCATATAGAGCATTATTTTTAATTTTCCAAGTTCTTTTCAAATAATTTTTAGCATTTTTAATTCTTTTACGCCGAGATTTTCTAAAATGAGGAGATGGCACATCTGATTTTAATAAAATTTTAGGAGACGAATTCTCATTATAATTGACTGTTGTCAATTTACAACTCTTTGAAACATGATTTGAGGCACCACAATTAAAACAAACTTTATCACAAGACGCCTTAGTCTGATAATTGCCATCACAAACTGAAGATGATTGTGATGTTGAGGCATCTGAACATGAGGCAACTCGTTCTTCAATATTTCTTTCTTGAAGCCTTTGATCTTCCTTTAATCTGAAAAATTCCAGATTACTCATTGTTTCTTGTGGAATATCAGTCACAACAACCCCTGCACTTTTGAAATTTGCAATACGACTCATAGCATTTACAGATTTAGGAACAAAAGGCAAAGCATTCTTAAATTTAGAAATCGAATTCCTCAAATTGTCAGGCTCAGAAGGCATAGAACCAAAATACAATTTTTCAACGTGTTCACAAATATCTGGTTTTGACACGGACATATTATTACATTCATCCGACTCAAGATCATTTAAAACATTTTCCTTACAAGAACTCTCATCACAATCATCTTCGGTACCTACACAATCTGACTCTGCACATGAAGCAAAACTGTCAGAATCTGAAGTTTGAATATAATCATCAGCAGATAAATTGCAAACAAAAGGTGTGGGATCATGAGGAACCGGCATATCAGCAAATCTTCCAGACTTGGAATAAGGAGGTGGGTGAGAGTTATACCCAATGCCTTCTGTGACCTTTTTATGAATTTGACTGTCAATGATACCAAAAAGAATTTTCTGATCCATACCCATATGTTCAACTTGAAAATCAGCCTTTTCAGCCTTTTGAATTCTTTCAGTTAAAATATCATTATTATTCTTTTGTGTGGTAAGTTGCACAATCAAAGATCGGTTTTCTCCAGAAATATCACGAATTTTCTTTAAGTAAAGTTTCTCATTTTTAGCCACAGAATCATACATCACCTTAAAGTGATCTCGTTCATCGACCAAGGCCTGGTTGATGAATCTATATTTCTGAACTTCATTTAAGCAAGATTTAGCGCTACAAAGTCTAGATATTACCTCGGTAGGCACGGCAGTAAGATCTGTAGCTGGTTCAATCATGACACATTTATCCTTTTCTTCAATGTCAGCCATCAGAGCCTTGTCAGCTGCATCACCTTCCTGATCACCCCAATGATAATGTCCATTAGCTTGACAGACCAAAGCTGTGGAACTTGAAGATGTAGAATATTTGGGAGGGACAGCAGCTTGCTTTCCAGAGGAAGTCTTCTGTTCATGCTGCTCCTTTGAAGACGGCACCTTGCAATTTCTGGCAAAATGACCTAGCTGGTCACAATTGTAGCATCGTACTTTTTTGATATCAAACCCAAGAGTCTTTCCTTGCTTGAACCTGTCCATTCCGGTCCTTTTGATAAATCTCTTGGCCCGTAGAGTCAACATTGCCATGCACCAATCAATGTCCATTTTCTCTAAATCATCAGGATTGATCTGCTCCAGGTCATCAGGTTGAAAACTGACCGGCGTCAAGTTTCCAGAAATCAGTGCATCATAGCATGACATGAAAGCAGTCATGATCGGGACATATTCATCAGGAATCATGGTAGTAGTCTTTGGAGGAGCAGAGGAACCAGTTGGTTGAATTGCAGCAGCAGATGGAGGAACATCAGTTTGAAAATAGGCCATTGTAGATTTGGACGAAGTGGAGGAGCCTTGACCTGCAAGAAGAGCTGTGTTGCCAGACTGATTAGTTGGAGTAACTGCACCCTTCTTTATCTCCAAATCATATGACTCCAGGATGCTGAAGAGTTCTTGTTGTGACAGATCACTTAGCTTCTCAGTTTTCTTTATCATAATCCGGTACATGTTCCATTCTTCAGGCAATGAATCAAGCAGCTTCTTGTTTAACTCAAGAACGGGATACTCAGTTCCCAAAACCTTCAACTTAGAGACAATACTTGAGAAACGGTTGATTAATTCTGACATGGGTTCACCAGGGACACTGCTAAACATTTCATACTGCTTCTTGATTAAATCCCTCTTGCTTTCTCTGATATTAGCACTTCCCTCATATCTTGTACATAGAGCAACCCAAAGATCTTTGGCAGTAGTGTACTCAGCAAAAATGTTGAAAACATCCATAGGAAGTGCCATAGCAATAGATCCATAAGCTTTGTTATCTCTGGCAATTAAGGCATTATCTTTGTCATCATACTCAGACACAAGTTTCGGACGTTGAACATCAGCAGTAGTAGTAACTGGCTTATGTGGACCATCAGTGATAGATTGCAAGAGAGTGTGGTCTTGAAACTGGAAGAAAGTCTTCATCTTCTTTGTCCAGTCATCAAAATCTCTGGTAGACACCAAGACAGGTGGTTTGTTTCCTCCGGCATACTCATTGGTGCTTGAAGATGCCATAGTTTTAGAAAAAGAAATTCCAACAGAAGCTAGTTTCGAGTGAACAGTTTTGGTCGAAACAACAAGTTTCGAGTGAGAAGCACTGATCGAAACTCTTAGTTTTGAGTGAATAAAAATTGCTCGAAACTACCTAGTTTCGAGTGAGACTAGTTTCGAGTGAAACTAGTTTCGAATGACCAAGCTTGCTCGAAACACCTAGTTTCGAGTGAGAAATCTTGCTCGAAACTTCCCAGCTTCAAGTGAGACTAGTTTCGAGTGGGAAATCTGCAGGGTAAGTTTCGATATAACAGGACAAAAAATGCTAGTTTCGATTGTACCTTCAACAGACAAAGGTACAGACAAGTAGTTTCGATGACCAACAGATAGCAGAAAATGTCTCCCTGAAGTTTCGATACCTTCTTCTTCAAGCTTCAGCAGACTCCATTGAAGAAAAGTTTCAATAATTAATAATGACGAAATAAGAATCCAATCCAGCGAAAAGCTTCCAAGTAACCTCTCGAACACAAAACAGTCTTCAGATCCGAAAAACCCGAAGAAATAAAGCCAGAAATCAATGAAACAGTGCTCCAAAAACTCGAGTGCAGAAAAACTTCGAGAAACTTCACAAAACACCTAGAATCGATCACAAAACCTGGTAATACTCAGAAATCAAGAGCATAATGCTCTGATACCAATTGTAGGTCCAGATTTCAGTCGGAAATCACGAAAGTGATCGATTACCCACACACACAGGCGGAATCTGTATGTATGGTGTTGTAACAGAGGATTAGAGACAGACTTGGTGAAGAAGACAGCCAAACACACTAAGAATCAATGCAAATAATATGTGAAAGTGTAAGAACAAGCATTAAACGAATGCAAATTGTATTGATTCAAAAACAAATCTGAAAGAGAGAATTCAGGGTTACAGCCGCAACTCACACCCTAGAAATTCTCTAACTAGGCTATTTATAGTAGTTTCACAGGTATCGAAACTATGTTCCTCGAAACTACTAGTTTCGAGTGAACATTTACAAGTGGAAAAAGTGCTTGTCGAAACTACTATCGATCGAAACTACTAGTTTCGAGTGAACAAATCTCACTCGAAACTATAGTTTCGATGGCCCAGACTTAGACTAAAAAGCAGTAAATTCGTTTAAAAGAAATTACATGAAAATAAACTATCTAAACAATGTTTAACAGAAATACTTTGATCAACAGCTTATACAAAAAGGTTAGACTCTACAGTCTCCTGACCCTTGGAGTTCTCTCCCATTTAGTCCTGCTTATTTACCTTGAATTCCCTTCTGTCTGGGCAATCATGTCTGCCATATATCATGGCGAGAGTCTAGGCATCCGATCCGACAACTTATGAAGGAGAGTATTTATACCGTACATACGTTAGGAAGATAGTTGCCTCCATGGCTGGAGTAGTTGTGGTGCAGGTATAGGTACAGATTCTGGTACGGGTTCAGCCTGTTGTGATACCAAGATCGGTAACTGACGATCGCTGTCGTCGTAGTCCAAGCTCAGCTCGTAACTCGATCTTCTAAGGTTGCAGTATGCTGAGTACCCGTTATTCTTGACTCGTAATCCGAACAGTAACATGTTGTAAGTGTTTATTATTTCCACATTGTTGTATGTGTTTAAGTGTTCATTACATGTGCCATGTAATTGTATTAGTGTAGCTAATGGTACCCTAGTGTAACTCCATACACTAATAGTCTACACAATTTGTTCGGCAACGGTTGGAATTCCTATACTCAAGTCTTGGGTATTTTTAGTGTGATGTAAGTCTTAGAAATCTTGGTCCCTAAATGAGTTCGGTTAGAGCCTAGGTATCACTAAGGAAACCTAATTCGCTAAAACCATTGCTCTGATACCAATCTGTCACACCCCCAAATTTATTTACTTAATAAATAAATACAGGTTGCAACGATTGGTTCATTACACGATATCGGAAGCTGTAATAGTGATTTCTAAGACTTGATTACATATACAATTACTAAAACTAAGTAATACTATGATCTAAGTTCTTCTAGATCAACGATAGACTTGAGACTTGATATTCTACGTCCTTCCAGCTACTAGGAATTGATCCAACATAGCTAGCCTATTCCAACCGCGCCATGGCTAAAGGTTACCTGAGAAACATACTTGAAAGTGTCAACACAAAGGTTGGTGAGTTCACAGAGTTAGTTATATCAGTGCTTATAGTTTTTCCCGAAAACATGTACATGACTTTACCGTCATAAAAGTAAGTAGTTTTCCCCGAAAAACTATACATGACTTAACCATCATAAATAATAAGTAGTTTTCATTTGAAAACATGCACATGACTATACCGTCATAAAATATGTAGTTTTTCTTTAAAACATTACCATGACTTAACCGTCATAAATCCAATGTTTAAACATGATCATTTTAACCTGATCAAAACTCTTTGTATAAACCTGATCATTTTAACCTGATCAAAACCCTTTGTTTAAACCTGATCACTTTAACCTGATCAGAACCCTTTGTTTAAACCTGATCACTTTAACCTGATCAAAACCCTTTGTTTAAACCTGATCACTTTAACCTGATCAGAACCCTTTGTTTAAACCTGATCACTTTAACCTGATCAGAACCCTTTGTATAAACCTGATCAAAACTCTTTTGTTTAAACCTGATCAGAACCCTTTGTTTAAACCTGATCACTTTAACCTGATCAAAACCCTTTGTATAAACCTGATCACTTTAACCTGATCAAAACACTTTTGTTTAAACCTGATCACTTTAACTTGATCAGAACCCTTTTGCATGTATTACCAATGAATCTGAATACTAATCCGATCTATTGACCCCATTTGTAAGCTTGCAAGGAATACAAAATAGTATGTAATGTACGAGACCGTAACCAAACCCCAACATTCTGTGCCTCCCCCCGCCTTTCTGCGAGTAAGACAATATGAGGTCATTCGGCCATTTGGACCCCTGGTTAGCGCGACTAACCATGACCGGAGGCGTCACCCCCAATAGTACTATCCATATAATCCCGGGCTAAAATAGCTAATGGTTACTAACTTATTCAGAGGACTTTAAGCGCTTTACTTTTACCTCAATACACACATACGGTCAGATCATTAGTTCATTCATTTACATACAAAAGTCTTTTACAAGTATGTTTCCACCCCAAATCATTTCAAAAACTTTAGAAAAAGGGGTTAGTGAAACTCACAAGAAGTTAAACCAGAATGTTCATATTGTCAAACGTATAAGCAATGTAATTCATGTTTTCAAAACATAACAAGTAAGTATGTTTCTCCCCCGATGTTTACAAAACAGTAAAGAGTTAAAAGAGGGCCGTGAACTCACCTTGTGTAAAATGAAATCCAAGCAACAACCTTGTGCTAATAGTTCTTGTCTATCCGTACCCTAATCACACAAGGGTACTAAACACGTTAAGACTACCTGTCTTAAACGTAAGTTGTTCACCCGACTTAACTATTCATGTTAAGCACGGCTTTGTTTATTTAAAACAATGTTTTCTCATGACGACTCGTTGGTGATTATTATTCCAGTCTAGACGCTTTATTTATTTTCCGAAAAAACTATTATATTTCCATATTGGTGACTCGTTATGTTTGTCAAAAATAAATATTATTTTTGCAACGTCTTGTAATATATTTATACTATAATCCATGTATAAACACATAATTACATCTTTCCAATAAATATGCAAGTATCGTTCATGTATTTTCTATGTATGTTTATCTCTATATGCATATACAATTACTTGTTTCGAACGATATTTATTAACTTGTTTCAGTTCGACATGTATTTGTATTTCCTTACAAATATATATACACACAAGTATAACTACATTTCAACATACACTTATTTATTTTTAACTGAAACATCTTTAATTTCGTGCACATGAACCTATCTATGGTTATTTCATGATATGTGCATGTATGCTTTTTATTGTTACCAAATGTCCCAAACACTTTAATCATAACAAATTTCATGTCAATACACAACAATACAATATTATCCATAATTTACTTTCAAGATACGATTATAATTATGTCTCCATATATACTTTTTAGCTTCCATATATATATATATATATATATATATATCATTTTACTCATGTACCATATTTACTCTTGTATGCATACATTTCTGGACATATATTTCGGTTCTTATCAAGCATGCATATGTTTCAATAATTCTCAATTCAACAAGTTAACACTTTATGAACATACATTTGAACATACATATGTCACGATGTCTTTTTAAATAATACACTTGATTATTTCCGGTTTACATCTCTAATCATGGATATGTATTCATGTTCAAACCTTTTTATCTTATGTTAATCATGCTTTTAATATCTACAACTATCATTATAGGATCAAAACAATCACTTATACACTTATACATACAAATTTCGGTTACACATATATATGTATATATATATTTACACACATCTTTTTAGTTTATCAATTCTTAATTTAGCATCATGAATTCAAATTAACAAATATCTAATAAATATGTTAAGATAAGAATATATGTATAAGAGCTTATCATTTTCGAATTTCATACATCTTTTTATTATAAAATCTAGTTTTTAATCATAATAATGTTAAACTTTATAAAACTCTTTAGCTTTTTAAACCTCCTTTAATTATTAGGATGAACAACATGCTTAATTTAATGAAGTAAAGAAAACATAAAAGATGGATGATGGTTTCGTACCACTAGACAAGCTAGGTGAAGAAAAACGTATGAAAGACACTAGGTGCTCGTGTTGTTATCAAGTCCCGACTCCTAGACTCCAACCTTCCTTGAATCTTCAACTCTAACTCAAACTTCTCTATGGTTTTTGCTCTTGAATTTGAAAGATGCAAAGTGATTATGTGTGTGCATATGTCGATATATATATGAGAGAGTGAGAGCTTGAGTGTGTAAGAGGGTGTATTAAATGTGATGGATTTGATGTTGGTATGGTCTACACTCAAAGAAGCATGATCTTCTTATGACATGAGTATGGAAGTGGTGAGGTGATGTGAAGTGGGTGGGGCCCTCTATTCTCGGCCGAACCAAGGGTTAGGGTGGGGGTTTGGGTGTTGCATTCAACCTAATCATGGCAAGGGATGGTTGACTTGATGGATTGACCCTTTCTTGCACACTTGGTTAATAGGGTATGGCCTCTTATGACAATCATCATGGACGTGATGGTGGAGTGGGTGTGTGGGTGGTCCCACACATTTCGGCCATGATTGGGCATGGGGTGGGGGTTGGGTCTTGTCACATCACGAGTCATCATTCCATGTATTAGTTGATTGGTTTTTAGTTAGTGTATACCCGGTAGGTGATCCCGTGATCTAATACTCAGTGTATGACTTTTTAATGGTTTAAACTTTATATATCTATATACCTAGATATTATATATATATATATATACATATATATACACATATATATATATAATTATTTGATGAAAAGGGGGTTGAGTGTAGAACTCAACAAGTCATCATCATTATGCCTTGACGTTGGAGTGGAGTATAAGCAAAGATATAATGATGGTGATGTGATCTTTGAGGTTGCTTGCACTCTTGGTCATAATCATGATGATTATGACGCTTGAGTGTTGTGTAAGCAAAGCAATCATGATGATGATGTGATTGATTTAGACGCGGTATACTACCCGAAATTAATACCCGTTTTAATATATTTAATTATTAAAACGTCCTACATTTTGTGTAGATTGACTAGCTTTAATAATCTGCTAGTGAATTCCCGATGTAGTTATTACTTGAACTATATTATACAAGTATACGCAAAATAACATAGAGCCATGTAACAATTATTTATATGTCAACTTTTTATAAAAGTTTAGTCACCAATATTTATGTTTTTATGTTAAAGCGCCTCCCTAGACTTTTATTGTCAAGTTCTTGTTAATCACCAACGACCGTACTTTGCGGGTTATTACTGTTTATTTTTCTAGTAATTCTTAAAAATTACTATTTTGATATAATTTTCTTTGCTAGACTCCTTAACTTTACTTAGTCAAAATAAAACTTCAGGAAATATACGTTATGCACGTGTATTTATGAAATATGGATATTGACCTGAATTACTGGCTGTCACATTCTCCCCATGTTAAAGAGAATTTCGTCCCGAAATTCAGTTCTTGTCATCTTTACTTGGAGTGTTCGTGAACAAGGACGGATACTTGGCTTTCATTTTATCTTCCCGCTCCCACGTATACTCGGGGCCGCGCTTTGAATCCCAACGTACCTTAACCAATTTAATCCGGCTACGCCTTGTTTTCTGAACCTTCCAATCTGAGACTTCAATGGGTTCCTCAACGAAGTGTAGCTTGTTATCTATGTGAATCTCATCAGGCGGTATAATTAATGTCTCGTCTGATAAGCACTTCTTGAGATTTGATACATGAAACGTATCATGTACATTGCTTAGATCTTGTGGCAACTTGAGCTTGTATGCTACAGGGCCAACCCTAGTCAAAATTTCAAATGGTTCAACGTACCTAGGGTTAAGCTTGCCACGGTTGCCAAATCTTGCAGCTCCTTTCCTAGATGAGACCTTTAACATGACTTTGTCTCCCACTTGGAATTTTAATGGCTTTCCCCTGTTGCTAGCACAACTCTCTTTCGTCTGTCTTGAGTGGCTTTCAGACGATCTTTTATTTCGACGATCTTGTCAGTGGTTTCCTAGCCAATATCAGGACCAGTCAAATGCTTTTCGCCAACCTCCGCCCAACATAGCGATGAGTGACACTTACAACCATACAAAGCCTCAACGGAGAATCTTTAATGCTGGTATGGCAGTTGGTATTATATGAAAACTCAGCCAACGGCGGTGAGTATCCCTATTTCCTCTGAAATCGATTACACACGCACGGAGCACATCTTTTAAAGTTTGGATGGTCCTTTTACTTTGACCGTTCATCTGGGGATGATATGCAGTGCTCATGTAAAGGCGTGTGCCTAAGGCTTCTTGTATAGACTGCCAGGTTCTTGACATGAATCGACTGTCCCTTTTAGAGAAAATGGAAACTGGCATACCATGCCTAGCCTTAATTCCCTTAATATTTAGCTTTGCACGCTTCTTACTTTTATCTGTCTCCTTTATTGGTAGGGAATGCGTGGATTTCGTCAAACGACTGACGATTACCATATAGTATCATAGTCGCTAGGTGTTCTGGGTGGATTTGTAATGAAATCTATGGAAATCTCTTCCCCTTCCCATTGATAAATATGAGTTTGTTGTGATCACTCAGGTGATTCCTAACATTCTACTTATACTGCCAAGTAGCATAGATAGCTATTTCTTCTCTCATGTTTGGCCACATAATGGAGTTCCTCGGGGTCCTTATACGTTTCATTCGATTCTGGATGAACGGAGTACTTGGGCTTATGGACTTCATCCATAACCTCCCACATAGGCTACCGATACCTGGTACCCAAATTATATCTGTATCATCCAACTTAGGCTTCAATTGTTTGATTCCATTTACTTGGTAGTCGGTATTCGAAAGCAAAGCGAATACTTCCCCGACTAACGATATTAAACGTGCAAGAATCCCTTTATTTGATTATCCTCGATATGGTAGGATTATGTGATGCTCATTCCTGGTAATGAAAGGAATGGTGCCTGCGAATCTTGAGCGTATGTTGACACATACTCTCTATTCGTCTACGCACTATAGGTCTTATGAAAGAATTACTCGACGAGGTGTCCAAGTTTTTGTTGTATATTGGGTAGTAATGAAACAGTATGAAAATGAAACTTTATGTTTGTCCCTCTTATGCTTTTCGAAAGCATTTTCCCGGACTAAGACTTTTCTCTTATTTCAGGTTTCATGTTTTCTAGGATTTTCCTCTCCATGTGCCTTCATGGAGCTAGGAATTGATGTTCCTTGGGAGCTCTTATTTGCGAACTTCGAGTCTAATCACCACTTTACCCCTTTGCTTGCACTACCTATCGAGGCAGACTAGCCTTTGGGTTGTAGCGTCCTGATATGTAAACTCATGTCTCGACTACCATACCTTCAAAGTATGTAAGCCATACGAAGTTCGATGTTTGTTTGGAATATTCACATTCCGTCTAGCTGAGGGAATGAATAGTAATACTGTGAGAATGGTCTCATCGAATTAGTGCTTTCCCCAAAATGGGCTATGGGTTTGTCAACCCATTAAGTTGGCAGAAAGGGTTGATAGCCAACTATTAGTCATACAGTGTGTATGCACTCCCTTAGTGTTTGAATGGTACTTTGGTGACTTACCATTACGTATTCCACTCATTCAGGTTATAGCCTCAAAATCCTTAGCACAAAGATAAACTTGAGGTAATGAGTGTTGAACATCGAGACTTTTGTATTCTAACTGAGTCTATTCCAAGAGATCATTTCTTAACAATAGATGCTCTAGAGCTTCCCAATTATAGAAAATAGGAGTGAAAGATGCAATCACACCTCTCTTCTAGGCTAAATCTGGGATCCATCCATCAAGATGAACCTTTGGGAAGTGCGAGTACAAAAGAGTAATAAATTATTCTTCTCAACTCTTTGTGGACAGTGGCCTGTTGTGAATAGCTCGAGCTTACACCCCTTACGCATATCATGAGCTAATGAGATTAGCATGAAATTCCGCATTTGGGACTCCTTTAAGAGTTTTGCATGTCGTTTTCCGGTTAGTGCGACAATAGTCGTTAGTCCACACTTAGGTTTCTTTGGCATTCGCTTGAGCATCAACCCCGGCTTATCTATTGCAGAGAGAATAGTCAGACTTAAAGGTATATTGAATGTCAATGGCTGCGAGAGCAATCCTGTTTGACCGACATTCTGAAATGTCCGATTTCCTACTTGTCTCATGTCGAGCTTCCACAATATCCATAGGTGCCATGTGTATGCGGGTCAAAATAATATCCTACCCTATTACTGAAGTTAGTGCATAACACTCTTGGCGTAACTTTCAAGCAATTGTGAGATTGAACTGTATGATGGATCCTGAGATTACGCTATAATCTCCCACAATAGTTATGCAATTACTGTAAGTGTTAGTTGTGGTAACGCTCAATTTGAAGCATTCCTGACAAGTAGAATCTCAAAGAATGAATGTGCGAATTCCTTCGTCGTTCAGGATTTACTAAGGATTGGTTGAATTCAATTTGAATTTCTCTCGTTCCTCCAAAACTAGGAGAATGCTTTGTGAGCACCTAATTGAGAAGTCTGATTTGTTAAGATCCAATCCTTAATCAAGTGATTGAGAACATGGGTTAATCATTAGCTTAGACAGTAAGACTCACTAAAGTTCCCATGCACTACAAATTATGATTACGTGTGCACCCGTAATGATAATTTGCCTTGCCTGATCCCTATAGTGTTTCTTCTATCCCTAGCTTTTAATCAAAAGGGATTTGAAATAATCATTAGATTGCGTTTGCACATTTGTACAGGAGTGTGTATTGTTTTATTGGATTACTCTTAATTATGTGTACCAATACTCATGACTATGCCGAATATGGCTGTTGTCGGATGAGGCTAATAGTAGAGAGGCACCACCAGTGTCTCTTAAAATAAAATGTGTATGGTGAAATTCAGGCACTATGTGTTGGGCAGAGATCCTCAAATGAGTGTCGAGCAACTCCTGCTCCAAGTCTGTATATATGCATGGATCTACATGATCCTGATGTATGTCTGGGTCTCCTGACCCTTGGAGTTCTCTCCCATTTAGTCCTGCTTATTTACCTTGAATTCCCTTCTGTCTGGGCAATCATGTCTGCCATATATCATGGCGAGATTCTAGGCATCCGATCCGACAACTTATGAAGGAGAGTATTTATACCGTACATACGTTAGGAAGATAGTTGCCTCCATGGCTGGAGTAGTTGTGGTGCAGGTATAGGTACAGATTCTGGTACGGCTTCAGCCTGTTGTGATACCAAGATCGGTAACTGACGATCGCTGTCGTCGTAGTCCAAGCTCAGCTCGTAACTCGATCTTCTAAGGTTGCAGTATGCTGAGTACCCGTTATTCTTGACTCGTAATCCGAACAGTAACATGTTGTAAGTGTTTATTATTTCCACATTGTTGTATGTGTTTAAGTGTTCATTACATGTGCCATGTAATTGTATTAGTGTAGCTAATGGTACCCTAGTGTAACTCCATACACTAATAGTCTACACAAATTGTTCGGCAACGGTTGGAATTCCTATACTCAAGTCTTGGGTATTTTTAGTGTGATGTAAGTCTTAGAAATCTTGGTCCCTAAATGAGTCCGGTTAGAGCCTAGGTATCACTAAGGAAACCTAATTCGCTAAAACCATTGCTCTGATACCAATCTGTCACACCCCCAAATTTATTTACTTAATAAATAAATACAGGTTGCAACGATTGGTTCATTACACGATATCGGAAGCTGTAATAGTGATTTCTAAGACTTGATTACATATACAATTACTAAAACTAAGTAATACTATGATCTAAGTTCTTCTAGATCAACGATAGACTTGAGACTTGATATTCTACGTCCTTCCAGCTACTAGGAATTGATCCAACATAGCTAGCCTATTCCAACCGCGCCATGGCTAAAGGTTACCTGAGAAACATACTTGAAAGTGTCAACACAAAGGTTGGTGAGTTCACAGAGTTAGTTATATCAGTGCTTATAGTTTTTCCCGAAAACATGTACATGACTTTACCGTCATAAAAGTAAGTAGTTTTCCCCGAAAAACTATACATGACTTAACCATCATAAATAATAAGTAGTTTTCATTTGAAAACATGCCCATGACTATACCGTCATAAAATATGTAGTTTTTCTTTAAAACATTACCATGACTTAACCGTCATAAATCCAATGTTTAAACATGATCATTTTAACCTGATCAAAACTCTTTGTATAAACCTGATCATTTTAACCTGATCAAAACCCTTTGTTTAAACCTGATCACTTTAACCTGATCAGAACCCTTTGTTTAAACCTGATCACTTTAACCTGATCAAAACCCTTTGTTTAAACCTGATCACTTTAACCTGATCAGAACCCTTTGTTTAAACCTGATCACTTTAACCTGATCAGAACCCTTTGTATAAACCTGATCACTTTAACCTGATCAAAACTCTTTTGTTTAAACCTGATCAGAACCCTTTGTTTAAACCTGATCACTTTAACCTGATCAAAACCCTTTGTATAAACCTGATCACTTTAACCTGATCAAAACACTTTTTTTTAAACCTGATCACTTTAACTTGATCAGAACCCTTTTGCATGTATTACCAATGAATCTGAATACTAATCCGATCTATTGACCCCATTTGTAAGCTTGCAAGGAATATAAAATAGTATGTAATGTACGAGACCGTAACCAAACCCCAACATTCTGTGCCTCCCCCCGCCTTTCTGCGAGTAAGACAATATGAGGTCATTCGGCCATTTGGACCCCTGGTTAGCGCGACTAACCATGACCGGAGGCGTCACCCCCAATAGTACTATCCATATAATCCCGGGCTAAAATAGCTAATGGTTACTAACTTATTCAGAGGACTTTAAGCGCTTTACTTTTACCTCAATACACACATACGGTCAGATCATTAGTTCATTCATTTACATACAAAAGTCTTTTACAAGTATGTTTCCACCCCAAATCATTTCAAAAACTTTAGAAAAAGGGGTTAGTGAAACTCACAAGAAGTTAAACCAGAATGTTCATATTGTCAAACGTATAAGCAATGTAATTCATGTTTTCAAAACATAACAAGTAAGTATGTTTCTCCCCCGATGTTTACAAAACAGTAAAGAGTTAAAAGAGGGCCGTGAACTCACCTTGTGTAAAATGAAATCCAAGCAACAACCTTGTGCTAATAGTTCTTGTCTATCCGTACCCTAATCACACAAGGGTATTAAACACGTTAAGACTACCTGTCTTAAACGTAAGTTGTTCACCCGACTTAACTATTCCTGTTAAGCACGGCTTTGTTTATTTAAAACAATGTTTTCTCATGACGACTCGTTGGTGATTATTATTCCAGTCTAGACGCTTTATTTATTTTCCGGAAAAACTATTATATTTCCATATTGGTGACTCGTTATGTTTGTCAAAAATAAATATTATTTTTGCAACGTCTTGTAATATATTTATACTATAATCCATGTATAAACACATAATTACATCTTTCCAATAAATATGCAAGTATCGTTCATGTATTTTCTATGTATGTTTATCTCTATATGCATATACAATTACTTGTTTCGAACGATATTTATTAACTTGTTTCAGTTCGACATGTATTTGTATTTCCTTACAAATATATATACACACAAGTATAACTACATTTCAACATACACTTATTTATTTTTAACTGAAACATCTTTAATTTCGTGCACATGAACCTATCTATGGTTATTTCATGATATGTGCATGTATGCTTTTTATTGTTACCAAATGTCCCAAACACTTTAATCATAACAAATTTCATGTCAATACACAACAATACAATATTATCCATAATTTACTTTCAAGATACGATTATAATTATGTCTCCATATATACTTTTTAGCTTCCATATATATATATATATATATCATTTTACTCATGTACCATATTTACTCTTGTATGCATACATTTCTGGACATATATTTCGGTTCTTATCAAGCATGCATATGTTTCAATAATTCTCAATTCAACAAGTTAACACTTTATGAACATACATTTGAACATACATATGTCACGATGTCTTTTTAAATAATACACTTGATTATTTCCGGTTTACATCTCTAATCATGGATATGTATTCATGTTCAAACCTTTTTATCTTATGTTAATCATGCTTTTAATATCTACAACTATCATTATAGGATCAAAACAATCACTTATACACTTATACATACAAATTTCGGTTACACATATATATGTATATATATATTTACACACATCTTTTTAGTTTATCAATTCTTAATTTAGCATCATGAATTCAAATTAACAAATATCTAATAAATATGTTAAGATAAGAATCTATGTATAAGAGCTTATCATTTTCGAATTTCATACATCTTTTTATTATAAGATCTAGTTTTTAATCATAATAATGTTAAACTTTATAAAACTCTTTAGCTTTTTAAACCTCCTTTAATTATTAGGATGAACAACATGCTTAATTTAATGAAGTAAAGAAAACATAAAAGATGGATGATGGTTTCGTACCACTAGACAAGCTAGGTGAAGAAAAACGTATGAAAGACACTAGGTGCTCGTGTTGTTATCAAGTCCCGACTCCTAGACTCCAACCTTCCTTGAATCTTCAACTCTAACTCAAACTTCTCTATGGTTTTTGCTCTTGAATTTGAAAGATGCAAAGTGATTATGTGTGTGCATATGTCGATATATATATGAGAGAGTGAGAGCTTGAGTGTGTAAGAGGGTGTATTAAATGTGATGGATTTGATGTTGGTATGGTCTACACTCAAAGAAGCATGATCTTCTTATGACATGAGTATGGAAGTGGTGAGGTGATGTGAAGTGGGTGGGGCCCTCTATTCTCGGCCGAACCAAGGGTTAGGGTGGGGGTTTGGGTGTTGCATTCAACCTAATCATGGCAAGGGATGGTTGACTTGATGGATTGACCCTTTCTTGCACACTTGGTTAATATGGTATGGCCTCTTATGACAATCATCATGGACATGATGGTGGAGTGGGTGTGTGGGTGGTCCCACACATTTCGGCCATGATTGGGCATGGGGTGGGGGTTGGGTCTTGTCACATCACGAGTCATCATTCCATGTATTAGTTGATTGGTTTTTAGGTAGTGTATACCCGGTAGGTGATCCTGTGATCTAATACTCAGTGTATAACTTTTTAATGGTTTAAACTTTATATATCTATATACCTATATATTATATATATATATACATACATATATATACACATATATATATATAATTATTTGATGAAAAGGGGGTTGAGTGTAGAACTCAACAAGTCATCATCATTACGCCTTGACGTTGGAGTGGAGTATAAGCAAAGATATAATGATGGTGATGTGATCTTTGAGGTTGCTTGCACTCTTGGTCATAATCATGATGATTATGACGCTTGAGTGTTGTGTAAGCAAAGCAATCATGATGATGATGTGATTGATTTAGACGCGGTATACTAACCGAAATTAATACCCGTTTTAATATATTTAATTATTAAAACGTCCTACATTTTGTGTAGATTGACTAGCTTTAATAATCTGCTAGTGAATTCCCGATGTAGTTATTACTTGAACTATATTATACAAGTATACGCAAAATAACATAGAGCCATGTAACAATTATTTATATGTCAACTTTTTATAAAAGTTTAGTCACCAATATTTATGTTTTTATGTTAAAGCGCCTCCCTAGACTTTTATTGTCAAGTTCTTGTTAATCACCAACGACCGTACTTTGCGGGTTATTACTGTTTATTTTTCTAGTAATTCTTAAAAATTACTATTTTGATATAATTTCCTTTGCTAGACTCCTTGACTTTACTTAGTCAAAATAAAACTTCAGGAAATATACGTTATGCACGTGTATTTATGAAATATGGATATTGACCTGAATTACTGGCTGTCACAGTTAAACTCGAAATCGAGCATTGAATTGCATCGGGTTATGGTCGCACGCTCGAGTAGAAACCAGAGGTTCATCGAATTTGGCCGGAATACCCGTTTTCGAAATAAATTGGGTGAAATCGGCCTTGGGAGGTTTCGAACCTGAGACCAATTTCAAAACTAGGAGTTTGGACGAATTACAACTTTAGTCCCTGAAGTTTCTAGCTTTTATTATTTTATGTTGAAACTTAGGATTTCGTTTAGAATAAGTTTCAAAAGTGACAGGTTCAGTCCCTGGACTTTATAAAACAATAATATGTTTTATTTTTATAACAAAGCTAATTAAGTTTTATAAGTTTTATTATTTAAAAAACTTTTTTTAAATAATTAATAAAATTTATAGTTTAATCATTTAAAATAATAAGTTTATTAATTGTATTATTTATATAATTATAAGCTATAAAGTTTTAAGAATTTAATACATTTTATCCATAAGATACACACACACACACATATATATATATATATTTAGATAAGTCTCAGATGTATATACATATATATATATATATATATATATATATATCCCAAGTATGATTATACATAAATTAGCTTAATATAAGCTTTTAACAAGTTTCCAAAGATTTACATTTATAATACGTGTAAGGATTTAGGAAAAATTACGTCAAAAAATCCTGGCTATTACATTTTATACCTTTGACGAAACAACTGGTTTGTAACACTCGGGTACAAAGAACATCATGCTAGATGACAACTAACGAGCTCGTCACACGAACACGTTACACGAAAACACCAAACGAGAACCCGGTTCTCTTTCTCCTTTTCGGTTCGGCTCGCGAGAAAGCAAGGAAACACAGTGGCAGCGCACGGTGATGATGGCGGCGGCAAGTGGTGGTCGACAATAGCTGGTCGCGGCGGCAGGGGGTGGCCGGCTGAGGTCGGCGACACAAAGGGGGGTTAGGCTCCTCCTTCTTGCGCAAAAACCTATGGTGGCAAAAAACTGGTTTAAGGGTTTCATCTTAATTATATATTTATTGTAAATCATATTACCATTTAAACCTTGAATAATTAACCTTTAATTACCAATAGATTAACGTTTAATCAGTCCCAATCCTTAGAGTTTATAATTACATTAATTAATAAAATATCATGCTCTAACCGAACTGGTTTTCTACTTAACTATTAAATATAAAAACTTGTCAATATATATTACACTAATATATACATAACACTGCATTCCGTCTCTCGTTAGATTTAATTATTCTCAATAATTAAATACAACGCAATTAATAAATATCTCTCCAGATATTTAATCCACCGAATTCTAAATTCTTGTTTCGTATAATAACGTTTAACAATTAAACGATATAATTTGTTTTTTTCTCAAAGTGTAACTCTTCGGATCGTACTTTGATAAACACCCTACTTAACTTATTTATTTTATCAGAGTTTTATATTGCGGAAACTGGTCCCAGATTAGTAAAACCTTGCCATAATGGCTAAGGTAACTTTTTCATTTATAATAATATATTGTTTTACAAAATATGATATAATCACATCTTTATACATAAGGATTTTCCAACTCCGATAGCTCTGTCCATAGGAAGCTTTATTCCACTTGCTTCTTTCCTACAGTGTTTGAAAAACGTTTTTGAATTAGCTTACGCTAACTAAGTACACCGCATCGTACATTTTATTATGAACCCTTTAGGTTCTTATTATTCAAGTTTTCTGGGGCTCTCGAGCCCACGTGACCATCTCTAGACGTACCTCCGGTCATGCTTTTCGTATATTTTATGGGTGTGCTAACCCCCTCGCAACCATCACAGGCCGTACCTCTGGTTCGAGCATTGGCAAGGTCCTTATACTCATCAGTATAGGCATCCTTGCATTTGTCACGAAGACTTATTCATACCTCAGCCCCGTTGGCTTTGAATCTTTTACTCTTTCAGTCCCGTAGGCCTAGAGTTTACTCTTTCAGCCCAGTAGGCCTAGAGTTTCCCATTTCTTTTCTTTTCTTTATTGAGATCCACCTTACAGGCCGGGTATCTCATTTCATTTGGGATCTTCAGTATCTTTGACTCATAGCCTCCCAAATGTATCAAGCATTTGTTTTCATTTCATGTATATGCTTGCTTTACTCATCAACCAGTCCTTACATTAAAACTTCGTAACAGTTTCTCCACGATGTATTAGAAGGGTTTATATATAGGAAGTACCAGCGGTATATCCACCACCCATCTAACACTTTGTGGGCACTCAGTTATTCCATTTTAGGGTTTAGACTCGTTTTATCATACTCATTCATGTTTGCACGTATCATCATGCATTCACATATTCACCATGCATTTCACGTATTCATATTCATCACGTATTCACTTTCATTATGCATGGTATACTTTCATCTCATATTTGTATTCGTCATATATTGTAAACTGGGGTGATTTTCCTTCCAAATCAGTACCTCCAACAGAGATGTCCCCAGGAAAGAGCGACGGGTCTAGGAGAGATTTATACACCGCTCTTTCCTAGACAGGACATTCCGTTTGTAAAATAACTACATACCGGTTGGATGTTCTCCCGTACGTTTACTATATTTCTTTATTCTTTATTAGTCTATACCCCTAAACATTCATAACGGTTTCACCACGAAGTACACAAGAGGTTTATATATAGGAAGTACCAACGGCGTATCCACCATCCCTTGGATACGTCGTGACTACTCCATTACTCCCGTTTAGTGTTTAGACTAATCAATCATTACCCCGTACCCTCATCATATCACATAACACATACCACGTATCACGTATCATTTTAAACACATAATTCACGTATTTGTGTCTAGGGTACGGCTCCGGTGTACTTACATTATCCTCGGGTAGTTCCTAAGTTCGTTCCTCACTTTAAACATTTCTCCGACTCGAACCGTACTCTCTACGTACCGAACTCGTAACCTCTGCCCTCGTAACCGTCGTTCTAGCTCTTCGGGAATCGTGCTAGTGTGTATGATGGTGGTTGTGATGTTGTTGTTTCTCCGGTTGAACGACAAACTCAACTATTTATAGGGTGAAACTGTCACCCGTAGCGGACTGCTAAGCTGGGTGGTAGTGGTCCGCTACCGCCCTTAGCCAGATTTTTGGCGTAACCCGCACGTAGCGGACCGTTACGCCTTGGGTAGCGGTCCGCTACCCGATCATGTTCAGTGAATCACCATACACGTCTCAGCTTCTCCTTGTCCGAACTAATTGCGGCTAGCGGACCGCTAAAGGATTGGTAGCGGTCCGCTACCACCTCCATTTCCAAATTCTTTTTATTTTCATGTCCTTTAAATTTGGGCTAATTACTCTTTGGCCCCTGGACTTTTATTTCCTTTAAATTTTGGGTTGTTACAACTCTCCCCCCTTAAATTAGGTTTCGTCCTCGAAACCTATTAATCCTTAAATAACTGAGTATAACTCTTCCTCATTTCCTCTTCATTTTCCTAGGTCATCTCTGACCCTTTTTTGTGCTTCCATTGCACTAACACTTGTTTAATCATTTTATGACGCAACTGCTTTTCTTTTGTATCTAGAATCTTGATAGGCTCTTCAGCATATGTTAGTTTATCATCAACTTCTATTTCTTCTAAATGAACGTGTGTAGCTTCATCCGCCAAACATTTCCTTAAATAAGATACATGGAACGTGTTGTGTATCTTATTCAAATCTTTAGGTAGCTCTAACTGATAAGCTACCTTTCCGACTCGTTTGATGATTTTGAAAGGACCAATTAATCGTGGACTTAGCTTTCCACATTTCTTGAATCGGATTATTCCTTTCCAAGGAGATACTTTTAATAAGACATAATCTCCTTCTTGGAATTCTATTGGTCTACGTCTCTTGTCTGCATATGACTTCTGTCTATCTTGTACAGTTTTCAAACGTGCCTTGATTAAGTCAAGCTTCTCTGATGTGGCTTGAACTATTTCTTTGCTGCCTAACTCCTTCTGACCAATTTCTCCCCAACACATAAGAGTTTAACACCTTCTACCATATAGCATCTCATATGGTGGCATACCAATACTTGAATGGTAGTTGTTATTGTATGAGAATTCTACTAATGCCAGATGATTATCCCAACTCCCACCGAAATCAATTATACAAGCACGCTGCATATCTTCAAGAGTCTGAATCGTCCTCTCACTTTGACCATCGGTCTAAGGATGATATGCCGTGCTTACCAATAACCTAGTTCCTATCTCCTCATGGAACGTTTTCCAAAAACGTGAAGTGAAACGAGTATCTCGATCAGAAACAATTAAAACTGGCACTCCATGTCTGGAAACAATCTCCTTGATGAATAAATCAGCTAACTTTTCTGAAGAGTACGTCTCACGTATTGCTAAGAAATAAGCACTCTTAGTTAACCGATCTACAACTACCTAGATGGTATCATAACCCCTAGCTATTTTTGGTAGCTTGGTTATGAAGTCAATAGTGAGATGTTCCCACTTCTATTCTGGGATTTCTAATGGTTGTAACCTTCCGTATGGATTCTGATGTTCTGTTTTAACTTGTAGACAAGTTAAGCATTTAGCAACATACTTCATGATATCAAATTTCATTATGGGCCACCAATAATCTTTGCGCAGATCTTGGTACATTTTTGTAGTACCCGGATGAATAATATCATGATTTATGAGCTTCATCGAGAATCTTAAGTCTAAACTCACCTGAACGTGGTATCCACATACGACCAAATCGAGTCTTGACTTTACACTCGTTCTCTTCTAGAAATTTCTCCTGGCCAGCTATTCTTTCTTTCTTAACACTTTCACCTTTTAATGCTTCGATTTGTGCGTCTCGAAGCTGTCTCATGAAATCAGGAGTTATTACTAACTTATATGCTTTCACCCGAATAGGATGATGCTCTTCCTTGCGGTTTAGACCATCGGCTACCACGTTAGTTTTTCGGGATGATACAAGATCTCACAATCATAATCCTTAACCAGTTCTAACCATCGTCGTTGCCTCATATTCAAATCTTTCTGATCAAAGAAGTACTTAAGACTCTTATGGTCTGTGTAAATCGTACACTTCGTTCCATACAGATAATGCCTCCAGATCTTTAGTGCAAACACTACTGCAGCTAATTCTAGATCATGGGTTGGATAGTTTACTTCATGTGTCTATAGTTGTCGAGAGGCATAGGCTATCACTTTTCCTCTTTGCATTAGAACACATCCTAACCCAAGTTTTAAGGCATCAGAATACACCACAAAGTCTTCTACTCCTTCTAGTAATGCCAGAACCGGAGCTTGTGTCAATCTTTTTTTCAATATCTAGAATGCCTTTTCTTGTGCCGCATTCCATTCGTATTTTGAATTCTTTCGAGTTATCTTAGTTAATGGGGTGGCTATCTTAGATAAGTCCTGAATGAACCTTCTATAATAGCCAGCTAATCCCAAGAAACTTCTAACTTCTGATGGATTCTTAGGTGGAGACCATTTCATTACAGCCTCTACCTTTGCTAGTTCTACTGAGATACCTTCAGCGTTTATAACATGACCCGGAAATTGAACTTCTCTCAACCAGAATGCACATTTTGAGAATTTAGCATATAGTTTCTCTTTATGTAAAGTACTAAGTACTTTCCGAAGGTGTTTTGCATGTTCTTCTTCATTCTTTGAATAAATTAGAATGTCATCAATGAAGACAATAAGGAATTTGTCTAACATTGCCTGACATAATCTATTCATGAGATCCATGAAAATAGCCAGAACATTTGTCACTCCAAATGGCATCACTATAAATTCATAGTGTCCATAACAAGTTATGAATGTCGTTTTAGGTACATCTTCTTCTCGTACCTTAACCTGATGATAACCGGATCTTAAGTCAATCTTGGAAAACCAACTTGATCCTTGCAATTGATCAACCAAATCATCAATTTTAGGTAAGGGATACCTATTTTTGATAGTCAATTTGTTCAATTCGTGGTAGTCTATACACATCCTCATACTACCGTCTTTCTTTTTCACAAACATAATTGGTGCACCCCAAGGGGATACACTTGGACGCATAAATCCTTTGTCCAACAACTCTTGCAGTTGTGAAATTAACTCCTTCATCTCGGTTGGTGCTAACCGGGTCGGAGCCTTAGCTACCAGCTTAGCTTCAGGAATTAAATCAATTTTAAACTCGATCTCTCTCTCAGGTGGAGCTCCTGGAAGATCGTCTGGGAATACTTCTGGGAATTCTTTCACTGCTGGAACTTGATCCAGTTCTTTCCCTTTCATCTTCATATCAGCTAAGAAGACTGGGTGACCTTGTCTCATGTAGCTACTTATCTTGGCCATCGTGCATAACGTGATATGGTTTCGTCGTTCACCAATGACACTAACTTCCTTTCCTGTAAAGCATCATGAATCGTATAATCTTCTGATTGCATATATTTGTTGCAGCATGTGAAGATAACCAGTCCATTCCAATGATTACGTCGAATTCTTGCATCGCCATTGGAATTAGGTCGACAGGATATTCTTCTCCTTCTATCAGTAGTCGGCAATCTCGACATATTTCAGTTACTACGCAGTTTTGATCACTCGCGATTTCAACTTCTAATGCCTTAGCCAACTTTCTTCTATTAAAGTTTCTAGTGTTTGCATACTTTATAGAAATAAATGATCGACTAGCTCATGTATCGAATAAAACACAAGCAGGTAGGGAATTCAAGAGAAATGTACCTGATACAATGTCAGGAACATCATTCGCTTCCTCTATAGTAATCTGAAAAGCCCTACCCCTTGGCTTTGGAACTTCGATCCTCTTTACTTCATTCTCTGCTACTCTTGACCCTTCTCCGCCCTTTTCAATCTTAGATTTTAGCTCAAGACATTCTCTGCTAAAGTGTCCTGGCTTATAACAATTGTAGCACAATTAGCATCTTAGATTTCGATCGAAACTCTTTAGTACAAATAGTTTTGTCTTTTGTATTTCAAGTAACGATTTCTCATTTGTATTGTTGATTTCAAATTTGTCAAAGAGAATTTATATGTGTTTTTGTTGTTAATTTCTGATTACATTGCTGGATTAATGAAGATAATCATCATGATTGTATGCATCTTGTGTGATTGATTCTATCCTACTTGTTCATCTTTGATTTGATCATTTCGGTGTGACTTGGATTTCTGGATTGTTTCCGCCAATTCAGAGAGTGATTGAAGACATTATCCTTGAATATCAGCAGATCGAAGGGAATCACAAGTGGTATCAGAGCTGTTGGTTAAGAGCTCTTGGTATTCAAGAAGAATTTTAGTCAAAATTGATCGAATCGAAGTAAATTGGGTGCCATTTGTAGGATCATGAAATTACAAGATGGTTCTATTCTTAGTTGAAATTGGCGGAAACAATAACAACTACACAAGTATAATCGAGTAAACAGAAAGAATACTTTTAAGAACACTGTTATAATAAGCTTTTGCAAATAAACGATTACAAATGAAACTCAATCAAAAAGCACACTTACAATGAAGTGTTTACACAGTATTTATACTCACTTAGAATCAAGATAGCCCCTTGATTCTAAGGATCAGATCTAACATAGACCGTTGATCTGTTGTATATAGCTAACTATTACACGTTTAGTCTAAAACTAGTTAACTTTATTGAAGCGTCTTCTTAGTGCATTATTACTTGCATGCTTGGAGAAGAGCGTTGTTGTCCGTCATTGGTTGTGCCATTGAGGTTCCTTCTGCTTTGAGTGTGTCAGTGGCTTTTGCAGAAAGTTGTCAGTGACGCTTGGCATGGATAGTCAGCTGCAACGATTTGTCTTCAAGGCACAAGGCTGTCAGCAGCAAAGATGATAATCAGCAGCAAGATGTAACCATCCAAAGCTGTTGATGATTTGCCTGTCAGCAGCATCAAGTGTTGATGTTGCTGAGAAGCCTATCCGCAGCAACTTTGGTCTTCAGCAGATAAGGCTATCCGCAGCAGATTTGTTCTTCAGTAGGAGAACAAGTATCCGCAGCAGATAAGCTTGTCCGCAGCAGTTTGTTGGTCAGCAGCAGACTCTGAGATCAGCAGCATTTGTACTTAGAGAATTTTGTAGCCATCAGTCTTTGTTTCTACAAACTCCCCCTAGACTTATGCTACCAAAATTCTCTTACTGCCTTTGTTGCTGAAGCTTTTGCATGTTTCTGACTATCCTTTCAACCTCATATCCTCTCTGGTCCATGCTGGGATTGTTAAGAGGAAGCTCAGATAGAGTCTTGATGTCTTTGCTTGCCATTTTGAAGATAGCTTTGCTTGAACACCTCATCTTCTGTCCTTTAACATCTGTTAGAGTGAATTCATTCTTCTCAGCATTGTAGGACCAGCTGATGAATGGAGAGTGGGATTGGAGAGGTTTGACATCAATGATTTCATTTTTGCTGGGGTTGAAGTAATGTCTGATTGCCAGCAATAGATGTCTCCCACCTTCATTCTCAGGCTCAGAGGATTCACCCAGCTCCATCATTCTTCTTAGATCAGAATCTGGAAGCTGCAGTACCTCATCAACAGATATATAGATTGATCTTTTAGGTTCTGTCCTCCCCCTAAACACTTCAAACCATTGGTCTTGAGGGCTGTATCACCATCTGATTATTTCTCTTGAGTCTTCAGGTTTGGAAGTGGGTTTGTTTTTCTTTTTGGGAGGTTGTTGATGAGTAGGAGCTGGGTGTGAGGATTTGGACTTTGAGGGATGAGAGGAGGGAGGTCTGTGAAGGAGAGTAGAAGGTTGTTGGATTGAGGAAGTGTTGGGTGAGAGAGAAGGCTTGGGTTTCTTTGATTTCCTTTCTTCTTCTTGAATGTTTACCCTTTTCTTGGAGTCTTTCTTCTCCAATCTTTCTTCCTCATCCTTCTAGACTTTGAAATAGAGGGCTTGTAGGTTCATGAAATTCATGGGACCTAGCCTCTTTCCACTCTCTCCTCTAGCCTTAAGGAAGTCAATCATGACCTTCCTTTCTTCATGGGTCCTTTTATTAAAGGCAATGGTCTTTTTGGACTTTTGTTTGGCTTTTTCTTCTTCTTCAGCCTTTTTCTTCTTTGCCAATTGACCTTGCTGACCCATGAAGGCTCTATAGATTTCTTTATTTGATATTTTCTCAAGGTAGTCTGCATCCTCACCTTGAGAAACTAGAGCCTTTACCCACTCCTTTCTTATTTCTTTGGCTAGTTCAGAATCAGTTATTTTGAACTTAGCCTCTTCCTTCTTCTTCTTTTCTATTTCTTCTTCTTTATCAAATTGTTCCTGCAGTTGAAGAGCAAGAGCTTCATCTTCTTCAATCTGATAAACTACAGGAATCTTTACCTTCAGATCATCCAACTGTTTTGCATACAGTTGGATCTATTGTTCTCTGAGGAGAATGGTTGTGAGTCTATCTTGTGCTTTCTTAGTTTCAGTAATCTCCTCTTCTTCTCTTCTTCTCTTCTTCTTCTTTCTTCTTTCTCTTTCTTTTCTCTTTGCAACCTCTCTTCGTCTTCTTTGGTCATAATTTCCTTTCCCTTATCTTTGGTGGATGCCTCTGCTTCGGCTTCACTGATCACAACAGCAGATGATGGTGCTACTGTTGGAATCTCAGCTTCAGCTTCATTGGCAATTTGGGGAATGGATAAGGTAGGGGAACTGACTTCATCTTCTTCCCATTCCATACCTGTCACCTCCTTCCATGCCTCTTTCATCTTTTCCTCTTCTCTTCTTTTTGATTCTTCTTCTGTGTTCAGTCTGACTGTTGGAGAAGAGAGAAAGGATAGGTCTGAGTCAGATCCAGATTCCTCCTTATTCAAAGAAGCCTTGATGATCTTGATCATTTCTTGACTTTCTAAGGAGTTGACATTGAAGATGAGTGATCAGAGCTCAAAGACCTTGTGCAGGAAGGCTGACGGTAGGAGCAAGATCTCCTTGATGTTGACTGTTAGAGAAGATCCATTGCTCAGGAAGAAGGTGAAGTCATGGGAGTCTGTGCTTATCCATCCTTGCACTTCTACATCCCTGACCATTATGTTGTACAGGAATCTTCTCCAGCAGATAACTTCTTCTTCAGTTAAAGTACTGCTCCTGATTATGTCAAGTCTTCTTGGAGCAAGTCTTTGTTCTGCTGCTGATGATGATTCAGGATAAGCCGCCCTGTTTGCTTCTTTTAGTAGTCTTTCAAACCAGGGCATGTTATCCTCCATTCAGTCATAGAACCTGTTGATTGCAAGTTCTGCTGAGAGATCTGATGAAGTGTTGACACATTTTGTCAGATACAGATTGAGAACTTGGAGGGCATTAAGAGAGTTCCAGTTTAGCTCTTCTACTCCACTAAACTCCCATCCAATCCAGAATCTCTTAGTTCTTTCATCATATCCCCAAGCTAGAATGGAGTCAAATTCTAGCTTCTTTGAAGTTGGAAAGAGTTGGGGGGTTGATGAATGACTTATTATGGCTGCAGCTTCAGGAAGAAGGCTGAATGATGGAGGTGTGTCTTCATGCAGAGTTTCTTCTTGTAGCACCTCATCAACAGCTCGAACAACTAACTTCCAATCCTCAGAGACATCTTCCTCTTCATCTACTTAGTCTGGCAAGTCATGGATTTAAACAAAAGTAGGTTTGTATAGGGAACTTTTAAATACAGTCTGCTCTTGTATCCAGTCGTCAAGACTGTCTGAGTCTTCCTCCATTGGGACCATCTCCCCCTTTTTGGTTGCATCAGTGGACAAATAAGCATCAGTTTGGGTGCCCACTGATACAAGAGAGGGAGTAGGTATAGTTAGGCATTGATGGGCTTCATACATAGAGACTTGGTGTCTTAGTTTGGACACTTTAGCCTCTAGCATAGCCACCCTGGCCGTCAATTCCAAATTATGAAGTTTCAGTCTGTCCTCATCCACAGTTGTGGAATCCTTGGATCCAGATGGGGCCTTAGGCCTAACCTCTTCATCACCATCACCCATGGTTTCTTGGCACCTGGGATTCCTCTCAGTGAGGGAAGTTTCCAAGGAAGCATCCTCACTGTGAGTTGCCGTGGTTGAGGTCTTAGCAATGTTGTCACTGTCCTCCTGGTCATTTGATGGACCAGCAGTAGTGACAGCCTCTTCCACATCCACTCTTTCATAACTCCTAGAGTGGACCTTTAGGGTAGAAGAACTTGGGTTGGGTGTGTTGGAAGCAAGATCAATCAGTACCTCCGAGATAGTGGTAGTTGGAGAAGGTACATCATCTTGATCAGGTTCCTTGACACTTAAGTTCAGAAGAGAAAGGAAAGGCTCAGGGGGCTGTTCTATGGATCCGGGAAGTGATCCTGATCCTAATAGAGAGACATCCAAAGGAGTTTCCCTAATAATGTGGCTGTCCCTTATGATATTCTCATCAGAATGTTGTGATTCTGAGTGAGGGGTGTTAGGTTGGGTTTGGGCCTTGGAGGCAAGGGAAGAAGGAGTTCTCTTGCCCCTTTTCCTAGTATATGTCGTTGCAACGGGGCCCTGTGTTCCGGTTGAACGATAACATCCAAAAGAGGTGTAAGTAATTTTTGTGCCTGTGCATCCTTAGTAGTATGCACAGGGGTTCGAATGGTAGAAGCAGACTGTTGTTCAGGATGTGAGGTGGAGGGTGTGGGATCAGTATCAGCTGGGATTGCTGAACTGTCACCCGGGGTACTCTGTATGTTTAGAATTGTAGATAACAATGGAACATTGACCCCTGAGAACTTTTTGGAAACAGTTCTCATGCTTTAAAAAATATTATTTTTATGTCCCAACATGATGTAGATTCTTGCAGGTTTTGAAAGTTATTTTAGTTCTTGATTGAAAACTTCCTGCAAGAATCTTGGGTACATAAAAAATTGTTGCTTTGCACCCTCTTGAAGGTTATATCTCAAACCCTCAAAGATGAGGTGTGCAAAGTTGAAGCCTTGGTTAGTGACCATACCATGGAAGGCGGAGGCAAGTGCGGAGCTCACCTGATGCCATCCACTCCTCTTCTGGGATATGCATTGGAGAAGAGTGTGGCAAAGATACTTCCATGGAGGGCCCATCAACGCCTTCTCGATTGTATACTCGGTCTGATTTCCAGTGTATCCAATGGATATAAAGGTCCTCATGTATTCGTCCTTCGAGTATGAGATGGTTGCTCCCTCATCTTGAAGCTTAAGATGTTTTCTGAGTGTAGCTTCCAAGATGGTGATATCCTTGCCGTCTACTTTGGCTTTAATTTGGGGAATCCCCTGTTCGGTTGAGTATACGGCGGTACTCCAAAAATCCTTCATATGAGGGATATATATGGTAGGGTTGGTTGTGAGGGCAAAGTAGATTTTTAATCGACATAAGAAATCGATCATATCATTAAATCCTTCGAATTTCTTTCCTTTGGTAAGATATGCTGTAAGGTTGTGGTATGGGGAGAACTTATCATCAGGGTTATGGATGTCTGCCATTGTTGTTTGACTTGGAGGGAAGGTTAGAATATGGGAGGTTTTGAATGTTTTAAAGATGAAGGGCTTGAATATGGTGGGGACTTGAGAGAAAGTGATGTGGGTTTAGGGTGAAATTGAAGGTGAAGAGGTGGTAAGGAAATTTGATTCGTTCTTATAACGGTAGAAGAGGGAAAAAGCAAAATGACTTGTACAGTACAACCCAATTCACCTTTTACTGTTACAGCTGTAATACAACGAGGCAGTCATGGTAAAGACTGACGTTGATTTTTACAGCGGTTAAAAGTTAATTTGGACTTAAATTTACCCATCAGCAGCAAACTTGGTTGCTGTGGATGAATAAGCCTGTCCGCTGCAAACTTGGTTGCTGTGGAAGGTTAAGTCTGTCATCAGTAAACTCAATTGTTGCTGATGGATGCAATGATCTGCAACAAGGATGTTGCTGCTGACAGCCTAAAGACTATCCGCAGGAAACTTGTTCCTGCTGATAAGTTAAAGCATTCAGGGGCAAATTCTTTGCTGCTGAAGATCAGACCTGTCAGCAGCCAAAAAGGATGCTGCTTACTTATAACTTTTATTTACAACAAAGTACAGACACATTTACAACAAAGAGTAGACGCATTCAACTGAACCAATGATGATGCTTGGTGGTTTCTTTGCCTTCCATTGTTGAGTTGGTGGTTTTCCAGCTCTCTTTGCCTTTTCAGCAGCAGAAGCTGCATCTGAGGACTTTGACTTATCAACAGCAGATTTTGTTACTGCTGATGGTTTTACTTGAGCAGCTGCAGACTTTGCTGCTGAAGGCTTTCCTTTTGGTTGCTTGGGCTTTACTCGATCAGCAGCAGTTTTGTTGGCTGCTGATGGTTTAAGAACAGGCGTATGCCTATCCTTCTTCACCTTACTGATAGGCTTTTGTATAATTAGGGTTGGAATAAGAATCTGATTGAAAGGATTAAACTTACAATTTACAGCAAAGTGGTCTGATTCTCCATAGATGATGCAAGATTGTTGAGGTTTTGACAACTGCTCCCTTGGTGGAGAAAGAGAGTTTCTGAATTGAGTTGTCTTAGCTTCAAACCTTCTTACCTGTTTGTTCTTCTTTGTCTTCTCAAAAGCATGTTGCTTGAGGTTTCTTTGCTGCTGAAGGTAGTAGAAGCAGGTGCTGGCAGTATGATTGTATTTCCCACACACAAAGCATGATTTCGCCAGTTTGTCCCTTTGAAAGTACATATAGTCCTTTCTTTTGAACAAGTCTTTGAAGTTCCAGGGGTGAGCTTTGTTATGCTCAAAGGTGGCTTCTTCCAATGTCTTTTGAACATATGGAACCCTCTCTCCAGGCACATGACATATGTCAAACACCTTCCTTGGTTGGATTGAAGTTGAGGACTGGCCCTTTTCAATATTTAACTTCCTACCTTCTGGAGGATAGCTAATTTTGATTTGTTTGAATGGTGTAGGAACTGGTACTGAAATGGGTGGTACTGGTGCTGAACGGATAATGGGGACTTCATCTTTAGTCAGAATAACTTGAGGGGCAGGAGGAGATGAAGCTTCACTTGTTTCAGTGGAGTCTGAGCAAGTTGATTCAGACTCTGATGAGGTAGTGCATTCTTGCACCAAAGGTTCATCCTTAGAAGGATCAAGATTTCTGTTGGCCATATCAAGATTTGCAAGATTGAAGCTTGGTTCATGGATGGCAACGTAGTCAGCAGGAGGTGCAACGGCTTGATATTGTTCAGCATGATACCCCAGACCATTTTTTACCTTTTCATGAATTTGAGCATCCAAAAGTCTTTGCAGCTTTTTGGATACAAATTCATATTTGTCAACATGAACTTTCTGTTCTGCCAATTCTGCTCTGGTAGCTTTTAATCTGGCCAGTAGATCATCAATTTGAGTTTCAAGAATGGTTTGTTCATGTCTTAATGATGAAATCTCTTTCTCTAGGCAGTTAATTTTTTCTTTGTAACTGTCTTCGACCTTTTTGAATTCAGATTTCATTTGATGAAACTCTTCATTTTGATCTATAAGGTTTCGATTATGCTTTATGTAGCCTAAAACATTATCAATACAAGCTTGGGAACATAGATGTTCATATACCTGAGGCGGTATCTCAGTTGTGTCTGCCATAAGAGCTTGGTTGTTAGCAGGCAGATCTTCATACTGGAAGCTCCAGTCAAAGTCAGATGTTCCAACAGCTGCACAAGCTGCAGTTTGAGCTGGAGGAGTAGCTTGTTGCTGTTGTTGTCTTGGTTGGGCTTGGTGAGCTGCTGGGTTTGCCCTAGGTGCTTTGCATTCTCTAGCAAAATGACCCAGTTGGTTACAATTGTAACATCTTAGTTTGCTTTTATCCAAGCCAACTCTGGTGTTGGAGTTATTACTTGGAATGGGTCTTCCAGTTCTAGAGTAGAACCTTTTTGCTCTTATAGATAACATGGCATACGAGTGCTGTATGTCCATTTCTTCTAAGTCATCTAGATGCAAGCATTCCAGATCCTCCTAGATAAAGGACATGTTGCTTGAGTTTTCAGAAACAAAAGCAGTAGAGGTTGAGGTTTGAGGAGGGGCTTCTAGGAGGAATGGAGATGTGTTTGTTTGAGAGGTTGGAGTTGGAGGATGAGTGACGATGGGAGGATAATAGTTGCTTGAACTAGGACCTGAGTGCTCAGAATGGAGGGCAGAGGAGGTGGTGGTGGATGTTGAGGCTGTTTGGTAGCTTGAGCTTCTTTATTTCGCCTGAATCATCTCTAGCTCATAGGTTTTTAGCATTCCAAAGAGCTCAGTCATCTGGAGAGTCTTCAGATTCTCAGTTCTTCTGATTGACATTGTGTAAAGTGTCCAGCAGCTTGGTAGAGATCTGATGAACTTTTTGAGAATATCTTCATTCTCTAGCTTCACCTTTGAGCACTGCAGCTCACCTACAAGATAGGTAAATATGTTGTATAAAACAGTTAGAGACTCACCTTCCTTCTAGACGAAGTTTTCATACTGCTGCTTCAGGATGTCTCTTCTGTTTTCTTTGACTTCCTCAGAGACAGCAAACATCTTCTCAAGAGCCTCCCATAGCTCTTTAGCAGTTTTGTAACTTTTGAAGTTATGAAAAACTTCATTTGGAAGGCACATTTGGATAGCTCCTAGTGCCTTGAAATCTACCTCCATCTTCTTTATGTCCTCTTCTGAGTACTTGGAGGGCTCTTTTGGAACTGGTGGTTCTCCAGAGTCAGCTTTCCACATTCCTGATGGATTTCCACATTCCGTACTCCTGATAACAGAAAAAGCTTTCCATGTGATTCTTCCACATGTCGTAGTCTTCCCCAGATACCAATCTTGGTGGTCGGTTGATGTTGCTGATGTCTTCAAATCCATTGCTCTGTGCCATCTTTGTTTTTGTGGTGACTTGATGAAAGAGAGAGTTTAGAATAGAACCAGAAGTGATTAAACAAGTGTGAGTTTGTTTAATTTGAGCCAAAGCTCTGATACCACTTGTAGGATCGTGAAATTACAAGATGGTTCTGTTCTTAGTTGAAATTGGCGGAAACAATAACAACTACACAAGTATAATCAAGTAAACAGAAAGAATACTTTTAAGAACACTGCTGTATTAAGCTTTTGCAAATAAACGGTTACAAATGAAACTCAATCAAAAAGCACACTTACAATGAAGTGTTTACACAGTATTTATACTCACTTAGAATCAAGACAGCCCCATGATTCTAAGGATCAGATCTAACACAGACCGTTGATCTGTTGTATATAGCTAACTATTACACGTTTAGTCTAAAACTAGTTAACTTTATTGAAGCGTCTTCTTAGAGCATTATTACTTGCATGCTTGGAAAAGAGCGTTGTTTTCCGTCATTGGTTGTGCCATATTTCAGTTACTACGCAGTTTTGATCACTCGCGATTTCAACTTCTAATGCCTTAGCCAACTTTCTTCTATTAAAGTTTCTAGTGTTTGCATACTTTATAGAAATAAATGATCGACTAGCTCATGTATCGAATAAAACACAAGCAGGTAGGGAATTCAAGAGAAATGTACCTGATACAATGTCAGGAACATCATTCGCTTCCTCTATAGTAATCTGAAAAGCCCTACCCCTTGGCTTTGGAACTTCGATCCTCTTTACTTCATTCTCTGCTACTCTTGACCCTTCTCCGCCCTTTTCAATCTTAGATTTTCAAGACATTCTCTGCTAAAGTGTCCTGGCTTATAACAATTGTAGCACAATTAGCATCTTAGATTTCGATCGAAACTCTTTAGTATAAATAGTTTTGTCTTTTGTATTTCAAGTAACGATTTCTCATTTGTATTGTTGATTTCAAATTTGTCAAAGAGAATTTATATGTGTTTTTGTTGTTAATTTCTGATTACATTGCTGGATTAATGAAGATAATCATCATGATTGTATGCATCTTGTGTGATTGATTCTATCCTACTTGTTCATCTTTGATTTGATCATTTCGGTGTGACTTGGATTTCTGGATTGTTTCCGCCAATTCAGAGAGTGATTGAAGACATTATCCTTGAATATCAGCAGATCGAAGGGAATCACAAGTGGTATCAGAGCTGTTGGTTAAGAGCTCTTGGTATTCAAGAAGAATTTTAGTCAAAATTGATCGAATCGAAGTAAATTGGGTGCCATTTGTAGGATCATGAAATTACAAGATGGTTCTATTCTTAGTTGAAATTGGCGGAAACAATAACAACTACACAAGTATAATCGAGTAAACAGAAAGAATACTTTTAAGAACACTGTTATAATAAGCTTTTGCAAATAAACGATTACAAATGAAACTCAATCAAAAAGCACACTTACAATGAAGTGTTTACACAGTATTTATACTCACTTAGAATCAAGATAGCCCCTTGATTCTAAGGATCAGATCTAACATAGACCGTTGATCTGTTGTATATAGCTAACTATTACACGTTTAGTCTAAAACTAGTTAACTTTATTGAAGCGTCTTCTTAGTGCATTATTACTTGCATGCTTGGAGAAGAGCGTTGTTGTCCGTCATTGGTTGTGCCATTGAGGTTCCTTCTGCTTTGAGTGTGTCAGTGGCTTTTGCAGAAAGTTGTCAGTGACGCTTGGCATGGATAGTCAGCTGCAACGATTTGTCTTCAAGGCACAAGGCTGTCAGCAGCAAAGATGATAATCAGCAGCAAGATGTAACCATCCAAAGCTGTTGATGATTTGCCTGTCAGCAGCATCAAGTGTTGATGCTGCTGAGAAGCCTATCCGCAGCAACTTTGGTCTTCAGCAGATAAGGCTATCCGCAGCAGATTTGTTCTCCAGTAGGAGAACAAGTATCCGCAGCAGATAAGCTTGTCCGCAGCAGTTTGTTGGTCAGCAGCAGACTCTGAGATCAGCAGCATTTGTACTTAGAGAATTTAGTAGTCATCAGTCTTTGTTTCTACAAACTCCCCCTAGACTGATGCTACCAAAATTCTCTTACTGCCTTTGTTGCTGAAGCTTTTGCATGTTTCTGACTACCAAAAGTCTTCTACTCCTTCTGGTAATGCCAGAACCGGAGCTTGTGTCAATCTTTCTTTCAATATCTAGAATTCCTTTTCTTGTGCCGCATTCCATTCGTATTTCGAATTCTTTCGAGTTATCTTAGTTAATGGGGTGGCTATCTTAGATAAGTCCTGAATGAACCTTCTATAATAGCCAGCTAATCCCAAGAAACTTCTAACTTCTGATGGATTCTTAGGTGGAGACCATTTCATTACAGCCTCTACCTTTGCTAGTTCTACTGAGATACCTTCTGCGTTTATAACATGACCCAGAAATTGAACTTCTCTCAACCAGAATGCACATTTTGAGAATTTAGCATATAGTTTTTCTTTCCGTAAAGTACTAAGTACTTTCCAAAGGTGTTTTGCATGTTCTTCTTCATTCTTTGAATAAATTAGAATGTCATCAATGAAGACAATAAGGAATTTGTCTAACATTGCCTGACATAATCTATTCATGAGATCCATGAAAATAGCCAGAACATTTGTCACTCCAAATGGCATCACTATAAATTCATAGTGTCCATAACAAGTTATGAATGTCGTTTTAGGTACATCTTCTTCTCGTACCTTAACCTGATGATAACCGGATCTTAAGTCAATCTTGGAAAACCAACTTGATCCTTGCAATTGATCAACCAAATCATCAATTTTAGGTAAGGGATACCTATTTTTGATAGTCAATTTGTTTAATTCGTGGTAGTCTATACACATCCTCATACTACCGTCTTTCTTTTTCACAAACATAATTGGTGCACTCCAAGGGGATACACTTGGACGCATAAATCCTTTGTCCAACAACTCTTGCAGTTGTGAAATTAACTCCTTCATCTCGGTTGGTGCTAACCGGGCCGGAGCCTTAGCTACGAGCTTAGCTTCAGGAATTAAATCAATTTTAAACTCGATCTCTCTCTCAGGTGGAGCTCCTGGAAGATCGTCTGGGAATACTTCTGGGAATTCTTTCACTACTGGAACTTGATTCAGTTCTTTCCCTTTCATCTTCATATCAGCTACGTCAGCTAAGAAGGCTGGGTGACCTTGTCTCATGTATCTACTTATCATGGCCATCGTGCATAACATGATATGGTTTCGTCGTTCACCAATGACACTAACTTCCTTTCCTGTAAAGCGTCATGAATCGTATAATCTTCTGATTGCATATATTTGTTGTAGCATGTGAAGATAACCAGTCCATTCCAATGATTACGTCGAATTCTTGCATCGGCATTGGAATTAGGTCGACAGGATATTCTTCTCCTTCTATCAGTAGTCGACAATCTCGACATATTTCAGTTACTACGCAGTTTTGATCACTCGCGATTTCAACTTCTAATGCCTTAGCCAACTTACTTCTATTAAAGTTTCTAGTGTTTGCATACTTTATAGAAATAAATGATCGACTAGCTCATGTATCGAATAAAACACAAGCAGGTAGGGAATTCAAGAGGAATGTACCTAATACAATGTCAGGAACATCTTTCGCTTCCTCTATAGTAATCTGAAAAGCCCTACCCCTTAGCTTTGGAACTTCAATCCTCTTTACTTCATTTCTGATTACATTGCTGGATTAATGAAGATAATCATCATGATTGTATGCATCTTGTGTGATTGATTCTATCCTACTTGTTCATCTTTGATTTGATCATTTCGGTGTGACTTGGATTTCTGGATTGTTTCCGCCAATTCAGAGAGTGATTGAAGACATTATCCTTGAATATCAGCAGATCGAAGGGAATCACAAGTGGTATCAGAGCTGTTGGTTAAGAGCTCTTGGTATTCAAGAAGAATTTTAGTCAAAATTGATCGAATTGAAGTAAATTGGGTGCCATTTGTAGGATCATGAAATTACAAGATGGTTCTGTTCTTAGTTGAAATTGGCGGAAACAATAACAACTACACAAGTATAATCGAGTAAACAGAAAGAATACTTTTAAGAACACTGTTATAATAAGCTTTTGCAAATAAACGATTACAAATGAAACTCAATCAAAAAGCACACTTACAATGAAGTGTTTACACAGTATTTATACTCACTTAGAATCAAGATAGCCCCTTGATTCTAAGGATCAGATCTAACACAGACCGTTGATCTGTTGTATATAGCTAACTATTACACGTTTCGTCTAAAACTAGTTAACTTTATTGAAGCATCTTCTTAGTGCATTATTACTTGCATGCTTGGAGTAGAGTGTTGTTGTCCGTCATTGGTTGTGCCATTGAGGTTCCTTCTGCTTTGAGTGTGTCAGTGGCTTTTGTAGAAAGTTGTCAGTGACGCTTGGCATGGATAGTCAGCTGCAACGATTTGTCTTCAAGGCACAAGGCTGTCAGCAGCAAAGATGATAATCAGCAGCAAGATGTAACCATCCAAAGCTGTTGATGATTTGCCTGTCAGCAGCATCAAGTGTTGATGATGCTGAGAAGCCTATCCGCAGCAACTTTGGTCTTCAGCAGATAAGGCTATCCGCAGCAGATTTGTTCTTCAGTAGGAGAACAAGTATCCGCAGCAGATAAGCTTGTCCGCAGCAGTTTGTTGGTCAGCAGCAGACTCTGAGATCAGCAGCATTTGTACTTAGAGAATTTTATAGCCATCAGTCTTTGTTTCTACACCATTGTTGCTGATTTGAAGCTAATATTGATGGAGATGAAGTTTGCATCAAGTTTGGAGACGTGATTTTTACTCGAATCATCACAGAAAGTTTTTGGTCAATTCAAGTGTTCTTCTGTTGAATTGTCAGAAAAGTTTGTTTGAAGAAGCCAAAAAGTCTGTTTGAAGAAGCCGAAAAGGATAAATTTCTTACTTTTCGACCGAAAAGTATTGTCCGAAATTTCATCTGTTCGAAATATTCAGACTTTTCGACTGAAAAGTATTGTCCGAAATTTCATCTGTTCGAAATATTCAGACTTTTCGACCGAAAAGAGTTTTTGACCATTCAAGTTTTCGACCGAAAAGTTCTAAGTTGGAATTTTTTTTATTACGACCAAGTTTCAAATTACAAGTACAGAATGGCTAGAAAAGTATACGATACTGAGAGGGTTATTGGGAAATCACCATCGATGTTGAAATCAATATCAAAATTTTTCAAACTGGAAAATAATGATGAAGGCATATTTCAAGTTTACTGAACACATACTTTGGGAATCAATTATGAAGGGTCTTCATATTCCCAAGACTGCAAATGCTGATGGGTTAGTCCCGATTGTTGATCCTGATCTTTATTCAGAGGAAGATAAGAAGTTAATCGAGAGGGATAATAGAGCATTGGGTTCTATTAATCTAGCACTTCCGCCTGAGTTGTATTTGAATTTTGAGCAACATTTTGTGGAATGCTTTGTCCTTACGGTTTGAAGGAAATGCAGCTCTTCAAGAAAGCAGAACCGATCTTCTACTGAAGCAATATAACATGTTTAGTTTTAAGAAGAATGACACTCTCAATGAGCAGGTGACCAGGTTTACAACCATGATCAATAGATTGAGAAAAATGGGAGTGAAATTTGAAGAGTATGATCTAGGGAAGAAGCTGTTAGACTCATTGCTAGATTGCTTGAGCATACCTTGTATGCTAATCAAGAACACAACTCCAGATCTGAAGAGTAAAACCCTTGATGATATTATCTGTCTGCTCGAGTCTTATGAATTGGATACAAAGAAGAGAGAACTGAACAACCAAGATAAACAAAATAACTCGGGTTCAACAAATGCAGCACTATTCTCTGGAAGCAGTGGAGGAAGTAGTGGAACAAAATCTGAGAAAAGCAAAGATTGTTGTGAACACTCTTCTTGTGAGAAAGTCAAGTCATTGGGACAAATCCTTGAAGATCAGATTGCTCTGTTTGGAGCTTTCATGAGCAGCTATGATGCATTGGTGACGGGAAAGTTACAACCTGCAGTGCATGATGTAGAGGATCTTGTTCAGATCGATCCTGTTGGCTTGGAATATATGGACATGCAATGGCAGATGGCCATGATAGCTGTAAGGGCTAAAAAGTATATGCAGAAGGTTGGGAAGGACAAGCTTCAGTTTGGGAAAAAGGTTGGTTTTGACAAAGCAAAACTCCGGTGCTATAACTGTCAACAACTTGGTCACTTCGCTCGTGAGTGTACCAAGGACAAGAAAAAGAAGGTTGATGGAAGCAGAGTTAAGCTAGTAGAGATGATTGATGAGACTGACAAATCAAAGAAGACAAGCGCACCCATGTCCAAACAACTCGCCAACTGTGAATGGGATGATGAGATCGAGGATGCTGAAGATGAACTGGATGAAGCCTTGATTGTTGAAATTGAAGTTTCAAAGAAACAAGCTAAGATTGCCAGTGATTGTGTGCTCAAAACAGATTCTAAAGGAAAGGGCAAAGCTGTTGATTCTGATGAAACTTCATCTGAGAGTGAGGTAAATTCTGATAATGAATTTGACATATGTTCCTCATTGTGTGTAGAACGAATGCAAAATTATCATGCAGCAAACACGTTTCTACTTGCTGAAAATGATAAACTAAAAAGAGTAAACAAAGAATTGAAAAAAAATGAAGTAAATTTTACAAGAAAAATTAAAGCATTGTTGAAAGACAATGTAAAATTTAAAGAATATTTGGATAAAAAGGACGTTTTAATCAAAGATCTTTCAGAAAAACTTGTTAAATCTGAAACTGAGTTAATAAAAGAAAGGGTGATTGTTGCAAAGTGGAAGATGTAACAAAAATGTCTTTGTTGAATGTGTGAGTAAACAGAGAACTGTTTACATCAAAGACGGGTTGGGTTACAACAAAGTTCCACATCCTAAGAACTTTGTATCATTTCCTGAACCGCATGAATCAAATGAGTTGATGAATGCGGATAACTCTAACTTTCATGATGTGTATATAAGTGCAGATATAAACTTAGGGTGTGTGGATGATGAAAATGAACTTGATGGAGTGAAAAGTTTTTCAGCTTTCAATAAACAGTGCACTAGGGAGTTTATTAGGGACTGCAAACAGTACCTAGATATTGACTGTAATCTAAATAAATTTGTTTCAGTTTCTAGTATTAATGTTGATGTAAACAATGTTCAAGTTTCTGATTCTGATTCTGATGTTTCTTATGTTTCGACATGTTCTAGTAATGGTTGTGATGATTTTGATTGCGTGTCTGAAGTGTCATCAACATCCACTTTCTTTGACAAAGTGGTGCATAGAGCTAGAGATTATGTCCCACTTCATAAAGTCTCAAGTCTAGTTGGTGATGTGGTCTTAGATGAGTTTGGAAATCCTTTGATTCAAGAGTATGATTTGTCAAGTGAGAGACCAAAGAAAAATGATGTCATAGTACCAGAGAATCATATTCTTACCAGTGAGACAGAGGGAAATAAAGTTGTCAAAGTTAAAGTGAGTGTACCAACAACTGTCCAAAGAAAGTCTTGGTGTGTCAAAGGCAAATCCATTGATGTCAAAGACAAGTTCATTGATGTCAAAGATAAGCTTGTTCAAATCAAAGGACAATTAAGAAAGAAAGGTTGTGGCCTAAAGAGTGAAGTAGGCGAGTGTTCAAAGTCAAAGTCAAAGCCCAAGAGCTACAATTGCTTTGTGTGCGGTCAAGTTGGTCACTTTGTGAGAAATTGCAAACACAACTCTAGTGAGTCAAGGTTCACAAAGAACAAAGAGAAAGTTAAGAGCAAAGTTACTCAGCATTTCAAGAGAGCGTCTGAGAACGACAGTGTGTCAAAGTCCGAAGTGACACAACGATACAGTCTTGATTACTTGCTTTCTAGAAATTGTCATGTTTTATATTCAAATGTTTGTCACGATTATGTGCTACCAAATTTTCAGGATACACGTGTCCCAAAAGGTTCACAATATGTGAAGAAACTTAACCAACCAATCTATTTTGCTAAAGAAAAAATGACTAAGAAATACGAGAAAAATGCTGGTTCTGTGTGGAAAGTTAAAAATGAATAGTCTTCACATATGGTTGGAACAAAGAAGAATATAAAATTGAAAGAACAAGTTGTTGTGACTAAGACTGTAAAAGGTCAAAGTCAGCTCGGGTCAAAGATGATCTGGGTACTTGTTTCTCATTAAATTTGTCTTGAATGTGCAGAGTTTAACCGGGAGGACTATTAATAATGCTTGGCATGTTGATAGCGGTTGCTCAAGGCATATGACTGGACAAAGAGAAATTCTGGAAAACTTTCGAGCTTTTGATGGTGGTTTTGTTGCGTTTGCTGGAGATAAAAAGGGAGGAAAAATTACTAGTCAAGGAACAGTGTCGAATGATCTCATAACATTAGAGAAAGTAAATTTCGTGTCTCAATTGGAATTCAACTTACTAAGTGTTTCTCAAGTTTGTGATAAAGACATACCAGTCCATTTTACTGCAAAGGAGTGCTTGTTCTTAAAGCCTGGATGGGTTATTCTAGAAGAAATGATTTTGATGTGCGCTCCAAGAAAGTTCAACACATATGTTGTTGACATGAATGATCATACTACACCAGTAAATGTCTCATGCTTATTATCAAAAGCGACTGGTTAATAATCTTATTTGTGGCATCGAAGAATGGGTCATGTGAATTTAAAGAACATGAATAACTTGGTGCATAAAGATTTGGTGCGAGGATTGCCAAAGAAAGAGTTCATAATTGAAGAAAATTGCATGTCATGCGCAAAGGGAAAACAGCACAAGAAGTCTCATCCAAGAAAAACCATAACAACTTTTACTAGACCTTTATTTCTCATACATATGGATTTGTTCGGCCCAGTTCGAGTTAAAAGCATTGCGAAAAGGTCATATTGTCTTGTTATCACAGATGACTTTTCAAGATTTTCATGGGTGTTTTTCCTTGGAAAGTTTTTGGTTTGACCATAACTGAGTCTTCTACAAGCAGTGATCTATCTGTTGGAAAGTTTTTGGTTGGACCACAGAATGTGATGATTCAAAATGAGATGTTTGAGAATGTTACTACATCAACTCAAACACAAGAAGATCTTGTTGATAATTCTGTCACTAATGTTGATTCTTAAGTACAAGAAGTTCCAAGTACTGATGATGAACCAGCAGTTAATGAAGTTCAGTTGGATCCTATAAATGATCAGACTAAGGATGTAGTTCAAACAAGTTCTTCAAGTGTTGAAGATTCAAATGATCAATTACCAGAGTTAAATGATTCAAATATGCCAGAGTCTGTGGAAGTGGAACCTATTCCAAGTCATCGAATTCATTCTGCTCATCCAGTTGAGAATATTATTGGATCTCTTGAGGATGGAGTTAAGACAAGAAGTCAAGCTGGAAATATTAATGTCTGTTTGTACTCCTGCTTCTTATCTCAAGAGGAACCAAAGAATGTTATTGTTGCTTTACAAGATCCAAGTTGGATTGAAGCCATGCAAGAAGAACTTCTTCAGTTTAAGAAGTTAAACGTGTGGCATCTTGTGGACTTACCTGAGAGAAAATATCCAATTGGAACGAAGTGGCTCTTTAGAAACAAAAAGGATGATCGTGGGATTGTAGTTCGTAACAAAGCACGTCTGGTTGTACAAGGTTTTTATCAAGAGGAAGGACTGGATTATGATGATGTCTTTGCTTATGTTGCACGAATTGAAGCCATACGTATATTTTTGGTTTATGCATCGTACAAGAAGTTTACTGTATATAAAATGGATATAAAAACAACTTTTCTGTATGGGGTGGTAAAGGAAGAGGTTTACGTGAATCAACCACCAGGTTTTGAAGATCCAGCTCGTCCATTTCAAGTGTATAAGCTTGATAAAGCACTGTACGGGTTACATCAAGCGCCTCGTGCGTGGTATGAAACCTTGTCAACACATCTTACATCGAATGGCTTCGTTCGTGTAACAATTGACAAGACTTTATTCCTAAAGAAATATGATGTTGATTTGTTAATTGTATAAGTTTAAGTCGATGCTATTATCTATGGATCATCAAATGAAGCTCTTTACAAAGAATTTGAACAAGTTATGAAATTAATATTCGAAGTGAGCTTGATGGGAAAAATGCAGTTCTTTCTGGGGTTACAAGTTGAACAGTCTGAATCTGGGATTCTTGTCCATCAGGCTAAATATGTGAAAGACATTCTCACAAAATTCAAGATGAATGATTGCAAATTAGCTTCAACACCAATTGCTCCCCATGAACCTCTCACTGTGGATTTGTCTGGAGTTGAAGTTAATCAAAAGATGTATCGGTCAATGATTGGCTCGTTGATGTATCTAACTGCAAGTTGACCGGATATCATGTTTGTTGTTTGCTCATGTGCCAGATATCAGGAAGCTCCAAAAGAATCTCATGAATCGGCTGTTAAACGAATTTTCCGATATCTTAAGGGTCGAGTAAATTTAGGTTTATGGTACCCTTCTGATTCTAAATTTAATTTCTTTGCTTACACTGACAGCGATTGTGGAGGTTGTAATTTGGATAGAAAGTCAACTTTAGGTGGATGTCAAATTTTGGGGGAGAGACTGGTGTCTTGGCAGTGTAAGAAACAAACGAATGTATCCACATCAACTGCTGAAGCTAAGTATACTGCTGCCTCGAGCTGTTGTTCACAAGTTATATGGATTCAACATCAAATGCTAGATTTTGGAGTAAAGTTACTAGAAACTCCGATTTATTGTGACAACGAGGCAGTGCTCGGAATAGTCAAAAATCCCATTCAGCATTCCAAAACAAAGCACATTGCAATCAGATTACATTTCATTCGTGACTGTTTTGAGAATGGGCTGATTAAGGTGATCCATGTCGATACCCTAGAGCAAGCCGATATTTTTACAAAAGCCTTTTCAATTGATTGGTTTAACTCTTTGATTGAGATGTTGGGGATAATTTCTTTTTAAAATAAACAAATAAAAATAATAAAAAGTCCATTTTTGAACTAAAAACCTTAAAAAATATGTTCCTCAAAAAGATTTTCTTTTAAGTGTTAAAATTGTGTTGTGTATGCTTTATATGGGTGTTAGTTTACTTCATGTTTGTTTCAAATATGTTTGTCCTCATAAGTGGTATAAATAGTAAATAAAGTTACATCACAATTTTAGGGGGAGAATAAAAGAAAAAGAAAAATAAAAACTGAATATGTAGTGTGTATTTGATTTGTGTGAAAGACTGAAAAATAATAATAAGTGTGTCTGATTGACGTATAAATAGGAAATGATAGTATACGTGTGTGCTGATCTTATGCATGAATTGGATATGATGGTGTCATTTGTTACAATGTTTGATATGCTGGTAGGCTCTGCATATGTAACTTAGGCGATATTTGTATGATTAACTAAATTGCAATCTTAGTGTTATCCTCATCGAATATCGGTACTTTCATTCTTCGAATGCTAGGTGAATCCATTCATACCATGAGACCAGCATTTTGATGGGTTTTTAGCACAATTCGTTTACTCTATTGACTATACCCGTCAAATATACGATTTAGAGTTAAACATCTTTATACATCTGATGGTTCTGGTGAAAATCTCGGATGGAAACCAGAAAGTCAGTCTGCTTCGCCCTTTGAATCATTCGTGATTTCAATTGACATATCCAATACTCTATGGATATCCGCATACCCGAATCAAATCTGATTCCAAAAATTTATCACTTTATGTTATATCTCATATGAATCAAATTGATTCAATGTTCGTTCCATCAGAAACCAAGATATAAGAATCAAAAAGATTCTCATCAAATCCATTTGGATTGTTTTTCTGTGCTAAAAACGCTACCCTCATGCTGGTGATTGGATGATGTTTCTGTGAAACTTTGTGTTGCATATTAGTTTAATCCATCTCGATGTTTGGATACACTTTGTATTGATAAATCTTACCTTAAATGTCACACAGTATCTGCTGAAATATGATATTTGAGTTTAAGCTGAAAAATATACTAACATTCAAGGTTGAACTGTTTAGATCCTGATTGATATGCAGTGTAGTTAAGACAGTATATATATGATCCTATGTCAGTTCAGTTCATCAAAAGAAAAATGAAAAATAAAATAAAGTGTTGAAATATGTGTAAGAAAAAGTCAAAAGAAAATAGTAGGAATAAATGAATAACTATGTGTTTTGTTAAGTGTTTATCTGTTTTCTGTGTTTGAAAAAGAATAATAAATCATTTTTTATAAAAACATTAGTGTGCAAGTGTGCATTCTTATCTGGTTATGATTGAACTTATGAAAATTATTAAAAAATTGAAACATGTCTTAATGATGTCAAAATTGACTTAAATAAAAATATATATATATATAACAAAATAAAATAATGTTGGTTTGAAAATTTTCAAAATTCAATAAGTTTGGAGTTTTCGGTCGAAATCTCTTGACTGAAAAAGTATCATCTCAAAAAGTTTTCGATCGAAAAGTTTCAACCGAAGTTTTCGGTCAGATTTGAAAAATCTATATATTAAAAATTTTCGATTGAAAGTCTTTTTCCCAACTCTTTTTCTCTCTCACTGTCGTTTCAAGATTTCTTCGTGTTTTACAAGTGTTGAGATTTCGTGCGAAAAATTGCTAGATCGTGACGTCATCGTGTTTCTCAGTAGTTTTCGATCATCCAGGTATGTTCTCGTGATTCGTAGAGGTTGATAGGTTAGATCCAAAGCCTTAGTTTTAGTTTGAATGTTTGAGTTTTTGAATTGCCCGAAAACTAGGATTGAATGGATCGAAAAGTCGAATGAATGGTCCGAAAAGTGTTTCGGATGGAAATGAAGAGTCGATTCTGATTTGTCCGAAATGTGTTTTCGACCAAAAAACGTTTTCGATCGAAAAGTCAGTACGTGAATTTTTTTGTAAAATTAGAGTTTTCGATTGAAAAGTCATGATTGGTTAAATATAATAAGAAAATTTTTTGATTAAAAAAATACAAAAAAAAAAGAAAAAGAAAAAAATCAGAGTGTTCGATCGAAAAGTTGTTATACTGATAAAGAGTTTTCGGTCGAAAAGTTCAGAATTTGATTTAAATCTCTGGTTGTGTAGTTTTCGATCGAAATGTTGTAGTGTGAATAGAATTTCCAATCAAAAAGGTCAAAGATGTGGAATTTCATCTTCTGATAAAAGGAATTTTTGAAAGTTTTCGATCGAAAACGCTGTATATATAAAGGAGTTTTCGATCGAAATGTCAAAAGTTAAGAATTTTTTTCATAAATTTTCTAACTTGTTGTTTTTTCTTTACAGATATGAACATGTTAAAGTTTGAACCTAAGCACAACATTTGTGCTTGTTTAACTACAAACACAAAGAAGGCACGTGGTTATGAGGAAATTGTACGGTTCCTGACAAAATCAAGAATTAATACAGCTATATCTACTCAAGTACGTGTGTTTGAAAAACACATGAGGGAGTTTTGAGACAACGTAGAATACAAACATGTTAATAAATAAATCTGGATAGAGAGCACAGTTGGAGGAAACAAGATCAAAGTTACTGAACAGGTGATAAGGGAAGTATTGAACTTTAGAGATGCAGCAGACTTTCCTTACAAGATAAATCACATTGCAGTATCTGGAATCATTATGAACATGGGGTATGAAGGAACTTTCTTAAGAAGACAAGTTACAAAGACCATGTTTGGGAAACAGTGGAGATATTTGGTTCACGTTCTAATTCATTGTTTGAGTCCAAGAACTTCTGGTTTTGCTCAGATTGGTGAAGTATTTAGCAGGGCATTAGTTTGTTTGGCGACTCATAGAAGATTTAACTTTTCAAGAATGGTCTTTGAAGCAGTGATAAGCAATTTTGTGGGACCAAGACAGAATTACAAGTTTTTGATGTATCCAATATTTGTACAAATGATCATCAATACATTGCTGCCAAATCTGGAAAATGATGGTGTTGAACAGAACTGCCATTAGATATAATGCAAAAAGTAATTTTCAGTACTATAAACAATGTGAGAAAGACAAGCAAGTTTAGTGGCACTGTGACACCACTATTTTTGAATATGCTTAAAGAGAATCCTGATCCAGATTTTAATCTTGAAGATGAGATAGATGATTTAATGGCTGAAGATATAGAAGATGGAGTTGACAGTGATAATGATGAAGATGATCAAATTAATAATGATGATCAGGGAAATGATGACGATCAAGGTCATGATGGTGGTCAAAGAAATGTGATACCAGAAATTCAGCAAGAAGTTCAAAATCAAGTTGAAGAACCGAGGGTTGATACACATATGGGTGAGTATGAAGCACATGACCTGATTCTTGAAGATAACAGAATTGTTGGGGTGAATGAAGAGGTTACAGAACCGTTGTTGAGTCACACAGAAGAGTTTATAGCTGACTGAAGATGTTTTAAGTGTGAATATTGAAGTGTTGGAAGTTCATGATGAACAGTTAATAGCTACAGCAACAACCCCATCAAAGAAGAGGAAAGAGCCTGAAAAGTCAAAAATTGTACCTTCTAGACCTCCTCCGTCTAAGAGTATTGTATTTACAGATCCAGAACAAAGCAAGAAGAAGAAAACAACAACCATTGCACTTGATAAAGGAAAAGGCAAGGCAAAAGAGGTTCAAGAGAAGCAAAATTCTAAGAAATCAAAGAATTATGGTTTGGTGGATGAAGAGTTTTTGAATTATGCTACACGAGAAACCGCAGATGTAGTGAGTCAGCTGAAAACTCAAATCTCCAATCTACAAAGCAGAGAAGTTGCTAACACTAGAGAGATCAGAGAGTTGAAAACTGAAAGCAATAAACAGAAGGGTTTAATTGCACAACAACAACAGCAAATTGATTAACTTCATAGGATTGTTCAAGATTTGATAGCTCAAATTGTTGCTCCAATCATCACCAATCAAGAAAAAAATATTGAAGATGTACATAGTCCGGCAGCCACTGAACCAATTCCTTCTACAAGTGAACAAGTTCAAACTCCAGTCTTTAAAGCAAATATGTATGAAGATAGCACTTTATTTGATGTTGATATGCTTCTTAATGATGAAGGTGAAGGTTTGGAAAGAACTTATGAAAATCAAGAAGAAACAGAGAAGGAAGAAGAAGAAGATGATGAAGAAGTGGTGATTACTGGTGAAAGGAGAGATGATAATGATTCTTCAGACGATGATAACAACAGTGGTGGTGCTGGAGGTGTTGGTGGAAATGACAGAACGACTGAAGATACTGAACAAGATAACCAAACCAACACTGAATATAAGAAATATGAGTATGAACGACAGCAAACCTATGTAGAAGAAGATGGCTCAATAATTGGGAAGATGGATAAATTGGTTGATTAATGAGAACCATTTACAGTTCCTGAAGATGTTGAAACATGTAACATCTCTGATTTTTATCATGTATTATTTGGTGCAATAAATTATAACACAATCTTGATGCAAACATTTCACCCTGAGATTTCATTTAAATACATTTCTAGGGTTACATGAATATATTTTTAAAACATTCTAATATTAATTCAAAGAAAACAAAAAAAAATAGATATGTATACATATATATATGTATATATATATATATATGTATATATATATATATATATACTTTTTTTAAGCAAAGTGGTCTTGAACCTCCTCCTCAAAGTCTTTGAACCCTAAACATGAACCCCTAACCCTTGCAATTGAACCTTTGGACTAGATTTGACCCCATGAGAGTCAAATTTGACCCTCATTCGTCAAGTTTGACTTTAAAAGTCAAACAGGCCCAAATCTATAAAATCCGTCTTGTGAATCGATTAAGGCCTATTGATTCGGTCCTTCCCTACACACACAAGTAATAATTGAGCTTATCTCGGTCCATATGACAGCCCAATTCAGCCTATCACGCGGTTAAACTCAAATTCAAACCATTTGACTTCGTGGAGTCAAAGCCAAATCAATTCGGTTGAAATTCAATAAATTAGACGCAATTTAATCCCGGAAATCATGCGTAGACTGATCATGCATGTATCTAAACCTATTACACGACTCAATTCATCCTATTACAATCAAAATAACGTGTAATTGGGGTCACAGCTGTCACCCATAATCCTCTCAATCGAATCATACATTAATGGTAAAATTAAACAAATTAAATCACCAAGAACCTTCGCACGACTCCATATAATCTCACCCAAACCTCAATTGAGTCTCATTCCATCCCTGTTCGTCGATCAAGCACCCTAAACATCGCCGCTGGCCGTTTAGTAGCCAGGCTTCGTTACGCAACCATCACAGGTATGGTTTACATCATTCGATTCGCATTTAATCACTTATCGAAAGCCCCTAATCACTTTACAAAACAACAATCCAAATCGTTTTCAATTCCTGGAAATCTTACGAACCTGTTCATACGGTTTTAAAAAGAAATTTCGATTAAAATGGTTCAATGCATTTAAGTTCTTACACTTTAGTTTATAACAGCGAGACCATCTGGTCCGACCGGTTAAGACATTTCACCGTCGGACCAGAGGGCGTGGGTTCGAAACCCACACAGACCGGTCTTTTTGCGCGTGTCACAAGGCCAAAACCCGGCCCGCTACTCTGAACACGTTACATGCAAATCAAACCGGGTATTTAACAGAAATTAGCCCCTGGTTCAGCGGTAAACACTGATGCCCTGCACAGAAGCCACCCGGGTTCGAACCGGGTGGTCTGTTTCTTTTTTTTAAGTCAGTTTTAATAACCCAAACTTTTTATAAAAATTATTTTTATAAACTATACCCTATTTAGACCGGAATACAATAAAATTTTGAGATTTTTAACATAAAATATCAATTTTTACAAATTTAGTTGTTTAAAAATCTCACTTTTAATTATTTAAAAATATACTTTTAAATAATTAATCAAAATAATTAATTTTCTAATTCATAAATATATTCACAAGATATGTTATAAAATATGTATTTTTATAAATCATTTACACTTTGACATAAATAAATAAAGCAATGGGTTTATTTAATATTTTATAAAAATCATATTCTAGCAATACTTATTAAATAAATAAAAAGAGTTTTATTCATTTAAATCTTTAACCCTAAAAACACGTAATATTTTCATACAACGTTTTGAACTCCCAAAGTTACACCAAACTTTTGATAACTTGTAATTTCCTACATAAAATAACACAAACCTTATACAAACTCACACCTAAACAAGACCCGATGAACATTAGACGTATCCTTAGACTTTGTTCATATTTTTAACTAAAGGTCATACTTTTCACACTACGTTAACTTGTGATTTGAAAATCACTTGTACTACATACTTGCTCGTGTTACTCACACAACATATCTAGGTGAGTTTACATAGCCCCCTTTTCATTTTGTACTTTTGGGGTGAAACATGATTTACTTTTTGAAACTTTTTTCATAGACTTAAATACAATTCAATAATATGATATTATGTGTTATGTGCTTTATGTTTGAATGCTATGAGTTAAGACTACATATACATGACATTAGTACAATCATTAACTCCGTACAAGCCAACGGTTAACATTGATAGATCTATTGTGTCTGACAAACCCACCCGGTTAGGGTGTTTGTTACCGACTTTACAGTAGGGTAACCTGCGTGTTATGCCTCAGTCACAAGGTTTGATTGTACACACTTAGTTTAACTATAGATTCTCCATAATTTCCTTATACACGTATATCTTATGAATTGTATAAAACACTTTAAGCTTGGTTGTGTGTTAAAACCTATGTATGCTCACCAACTTTTTAGTTGACCTTGTTTTCATCATGTTTCAGGTACTAATGCTTGAGAATAAGTACAAGCTGCTTCACTTAGGATCGAGGACCTAGAATCTAAATTAATGAAACTATTTATGTATTTCTATTTTCCTTGTATTGTTGAATTCATGATTATTTATGATATGAAGTTGTCTATTTAAATATTTAAATTTTAGCAAACCTTGAGCTTTTGAACAGTCTACATATCCGCCCCGACGTATTCCGCCGTCAGTTGGGGTGTGACAGATTGGTATCTGAGCCTTGGTTATAGGGAATTAGGTTATTGGATACCTTTGACCTAGACTATAACCTTAGGACACCCATTAATGCCATGTTCTATGATTATATGATATGCTACATGCTATGTGTTACTTGCTTATTATATTAATATTTATTTCATTTTGATACCTTATTTGTTAAAATTCATGACTTATTAGACTATACTTAAATAATAAATTAAATAAACAATATCACTACCCATACCCTAAGCCTCATAACCTTCTTACCTACTTCTCTGTCATCATCATCATAGCATGTGGAAACTTCATGGATTTAAATCTATAGAATTTCTTTACTTCCTCGTTAAGGTTTTAAACTTTGTTAATTATTAGAGGACACGTGCAATCTGGAAGGGTGACACCTGTATTCTGGGTTTTCCTGTCTAGGAAAGCATTTCGTATAAATCCCAATCAACCGAGGGACCCGTATGCTTTCCTGGGAATTCCCGGGATGGGTGTTTACTTATAGGCTAAAGCATGTCTCCTTGAAAATTATATGAGTTTAATTGACCTTAATGTGTCATATTACTCAAGTTATTATGTCACTATTTGAGTACAATCCAAACTATGATTTACTACTTCATCTATTATTTTGTTCCCTTTAAATTCAATCAACTTTCATAAGTTCTTACATCTTTTCTTGTCTTGTACAAATCTGTAGAATGCCTCCCCGTCGTGCTACCGTGACCAACAACAACACTGACATTGCTGCTATCCTTGCACAACTTGTAACTCAACTCACCCAAGCTAATGGAGCCATTAGTGGTACCCATGGAACTAATGGTGGTGGTGGTGCCAACCCACCGCAGTGTACTTTCAAGCACTTTAACTCATGCAACCCCACTAAGTTTTATGGCACTGAAGGAGCCACGGGTCTTTTGCAATGGTTCGAGAGCATTGAAAGCACCTTTCTCAACAGCGATTGTCCCGACAACCTCTGGGTCTTCTACGCCACCAGCGTCTTCCAAAAACGAGCGCTCACTTGGTGGAATGGTGAAAAGAGGAATAGGGGCATAGATGTGGCAATGGCCTTGCCATGGGATGAGGTCAAACGGCTCATGACCGAGGAGTTCTGTCCTCGCAATGAAATGAAGAAGTTAGAGGCCGAATTTTGGAATCTTGCCCAAGATAGTGGTGAAAGTTTAGCCTACACCACCCATTTCCATGAGCTAAGTCTTCTAGTACCTCATATGGTCACACCTTTGGCTCGGGGTATTGAAAAATACATCGGCGGTCTACCGATGAAGATTCAAGACACTGTTTTAAGGAGAAACCCAACTACCCTTGAAGATGCCATCCGCCTATCCACCACATTAACCGATAACCATGTAAAGGTGGGTACGTTAACAAGGAAGGGTGCTAAGAAAGTCCTAGATACGGCAACACCTTCTGAGCCCTCCAAAGGGATCAAACTCGAACCTTTCTCCAACAACAAGAAACGAAAGACTAGGAACTTTTCGGTTGTTACCCCAGCTGCCCCAGTCAATCAGGTTGCTCCTATGACTCAGAATTCAGCCAAGAAACATTATGTGGGCAGCAGCCCTTTGTGCAACATGTGCAATTACTATCACTTCCCAAACCTACCATGTTGGATATGTGCCAGCTGTGGAAGATATGGGCATTTAGCCAACACCTGCAGAGTCAAACTACCCGGCAATACAGCCAACCAGGGAAACAAAGGGGTTCCAACTATCACTAATGGGAATGCTTTCTTTGAATGTGGTAACCCAAACCACTTCCGAAACCGATGCCCAAAACTTACCAACTCTAATCAAGGTGGAGCTAGAGGGCGTGCTTTCAACATAAATGCTAATGAAGCCCAGACCAACAATGATGTGGTCAACGGTACGTTCCTCGTTAATAACCAATATGCTTCCATACTATTTGATACCGGTTTGTTTCACTTAATTTTGAACCTTTGCTTGCTAAAACTCGAACTAAGTTAGAGAGAATGGTTACCGTTGAAGTAGCGGATGGAAACCCCATCATCATTGACTCCATTATCCGCGATTGTTTCATCGAACTTAATGAATATTCCTTTCCCGTCAACCTCATACCTATGCAATTGGGAAGCTTTGATATCATCATAGGCATGGATTGGCTATCTAGTCATCATGCCGAAGTCGTTTGTTTCGAGAAGTGCATCCGAATTCCTCTCCCCTCGAGTGATACATTAAAAGTTTTTGGTGAGAAACCATGTAGTGGGCTTAAGCTCATGTCATGCACTACGGCCCGAAAGTACTTACGGAAGAAGTATTTGGCCTTTTTAGCCCATATCGTTCAAAAGAAGGACCAAGAGGAGTATTCAAGACATCCCCATCATTTGTGACTTTCCCGAAGTATTTCCTGAAGATCTATCCGGTCTTCCACCCGTTCGTCAAGTAGAGTTTCGTATCGACTTTGTATCTGGAGCTAATCCTGTGGCTAAGGCTCCATACCGTCTAGCACCTTCTGAAATGCAAGAACTTGCAAGTCAGCTCCAAGAACTTTCCGATAAAGGTTTCATTCGTCCCAGTCATTCACCATGGGGTGTACCCGTCCTATTCGTGAAGAAGAAAGATGGCTCATTCCGGATGTGTATTGACTACCACGAACTCAACAAACTTACCATCAAGAATCGTTATCCTTTGCCTAGGATTGATGATCTCTTTGATCAACTCCAAGGTTCCACCTACTTCTCGAAGATTGATCTTCGATCCGGATATCACCAACTTCGTGTGCAAGAGGAGGATATTCCAAAAACTGCCTTTCGTACAAGATATGGTCACTACGAATTTATGGTTATTCCTTTTGGGCTAACCAATGCACCTGCGGTTTTCATGGATCTTATGAGTCGCGTATGCAAACCATAGCTAGGTAAATTCGTGATCGTTTTCATTGACGACATCTTGATCTACTCCAAGACTAAATCAGATCATGAACAACACCTTAAGTTGGTTTTAGACCTTTTAAGAAAAGAACAACTATATGCTAAGTTCTCCAAGTGTGAATTTTGGCTAAAGGAAGTTCAATTTTTGGGTCATATTGTCAACAAAAAGGGAATTCATGTTGATCCCGCAAAGATCGAAGCCGTTAAGAGTTGGAGTACCCCTAAGACCCCTACCGAAGTTCATTCATTTCTTGGTCTTGCTGGTTATTACCTTCGTTTCATCTCAAACTTTTCCAAGATTGTTGTCCCTCTCACGGCCTTGACCCACAAAGGTAAACACTATGAGTGGGGACCAAAGCAAGAGGAAGCCTTCCAACTCCTCAAGCAAGAATTGTGCAATGCTCCTATTCTCACTCTTCCTGATGGCAACGATGATCAGGTTGTCTACTGTGATGCATCAAACCAAGGTCTCGGTTGCGTTCTCATGCAACGGGGCAAGGTGATCGCTTATGCATCAAGACAACTTAAAATTCACGAAAAGAATTATACGACGCACGATCTTGAGTAGGGTGCGGTCGTCTTCGTATTAAAGATTTGGAGGCATTATCTCTATGGCATGAAGTGTGTGGTGTTCACTTACCACAAAAGTCTCCAACACATCTTCAATCAGAAAGAACTCAACATGAGGCAACGACGTTGGGTCGAGCTCCTTAACGACTACGACTGCGAGATTCGGTACCATCCCGGTAAAGCAAATGTTGTGGCAGATGCCTTGAGTCGTAAGGACCACGTTATGCTTCATTGTGTTAGGATTCAAACCGATATTCAAAATCGCATCTTCGAAGCTCAACACGTCTCGGTCACCGAGGGTAATCTGTATAACGAAATGTCATATGGTGTTGAACTCCTATTAGAAACCAAACCTAATGGCCTCCTCTATTACTTGAATCGTATCTGGGTCCCCGATCGTGATGACCTTCGCGCAGTCCTTATGAACGAGGCACATAAAACTCGTTACTCCGTCCATCTCGGGGCGGATAAAATGTACAAGGGTCTTCACCAACAATACTGGTGGCCCGGAATGAAGAAAGACATTGCACTTTATGTTGCAAAATGTCTAACTTGTTCCAAAGTCAAAGCTGAACATCAACATCCTTTAGTGTCACACCCCCAAATTCCACTAACGGAGTTTTACCGTTAGGGATGTGACACACTAGGATCTCAGTCATTAGTTACATCAAACGACACTATACGGGACTTGAAATGTCATAACATAAAAGTTCAAAGTTAATGCGGAAGCGTAAACGTTACAATGAAGTCAAACGTAATTACACGTAACAAGCGTCAATTAATGTAATTTAATAAACTGTTTAAAATATTTGAAATGAATGATATGACAGTAGGACTCCATGCATGTCCTAAGTGCGCAACCTGTGCCTTAGCGACCTGAGAAACATGTAAGAAAAAGTGTCAACACGAGGTTGGTGAGTTCACAGGTTTCAAGTTTACAATAAGAGTGTGTTTGCCAGATTATGTACATTCAATATGCATATCTATAGGTAGCTAACCTATGTTCATGTCTTACTAAAACGCTCGCAACCGAAGCTGACTGTGTTTGTATGCCTCCTGCCAGGTCTATCAACTCTGGCACATGTGAGTAGGCTAACATTTCACCCGTTCGATATCCAATCGAATTAGCGCGACTAACGCGGGTGGGGCTTGTCAAACCCAGTAGTACTACTAAACATTACCTCGCTAAGATCCATATTAACGGTTCGAAATAAGATGAGGACTTTCTGTGATAGCATGTTACGCTTAGTCTCAACAGTGATACCATATAAAATACCATAATCAAATAGTTGCATCATGTTTTCTCCCCTGGCGGGAAAAAACAATATTTGCTTGCGTACCTGTTTCTCCCCCACGAGGAAAACAAGTAAAAGTATGATAGTTGGTGTTTCATGTTTGTTTCTTCCTCAACAGGAAAACAAGTAAAATACGTTTGTGTGTAAGCATGTTTCTCCCCCAATAGTAAAACAGGTAAAAAGGGGCCGTGAAACTCACCTGAGTCTGAGCAGAGCGTAGTAATTAGCACCACACAAGGATGCAACACTAACCGCAAATGGATTGCACGCGGACAACCTATGAATGCCCTAGAATAAGGTGTGACAATTAGGAACACGTAAGAGTTTGTGTCAACGACACAGAAAGATTGGAACGTCTTAATGTAGTGTCTACGGGAATATAGATTTCTCAATATAATAATTAATATTAACGCGTTATGCGTCGAATGCCTCTAATATGAATAATATTAATTAAATTTGTACGTTTGTGCCTATAATAATGGCTTAAGAAAATAATATAACTTAATATATTATTTTTAAGTTTAGAGAACTTCACATTTAATAAATATCGTGGTTAAAATAATAAATACATTTTTTATTCAAGTAAATAAACATGGGTAAATAATATAAATAACTATATTATTTATTAATTTGAAAACAATACACGAGGTTTATAAACGAGGCGAAATAATACAAAAAAAATATATATTATTTTATGATATGATTCACGGGTTGAAAATGATACAAACATATTATTTTATTCGAAGTTGCGGATTGAAAATAATATGGATATATTATTTTTAAAAGTGTAAATAATATTAATTATGAGTTATAAAGTTAAACCAGAACCTACGGTTGTTTCCGGGGCTAAAACACCTTAACTTATAAATGTAATGATATAAGATTTGATTTTATATAAAAATATACCTCAAGAAAATGCCCAAAAATAAAATGCAGGAGACCGGTTTCGAACCCGGGTCTCCTGCGCATATGCACTAAGCCTTAACCATCTCCACCCGCTAGGGTATTGCGTTAGAGACCTGTTCCATTTGGTTTTAATCATTCACACTCATGAGTTCTCCCCCCCCCCCCCCATATGCGAACCGGTCTAATACCCATCCCTAATTCCTCATAATTCGATCGCGATTAGCCAAGATAGCATAGGGGTATTGATGATCGATGTATTGCGAATCTGTGGTCAAGTTTAATTGCAAAATCAACAAGTTCAAAGTTGTTAATATTAGTTTTGAAAATCGAAACCCTAGGTTTGAATATGCAATCGAATCAGCCGAATCTAATAATAAAAGTTGTTGGGATCATGGGGCTTTCATTGATTTGAAGGTCGCAAAGTTAATCATATAATTTAATTGGATTTAGAATGAGTCGGGGGTAGGGTTCGATTACATCCGAATTCACATGAACCCTAGAATCGGTTCATGTTGGATTCGGTGTTGTAAGCCACAATTAGGATAGGGCTTTCGTTCTAGAGGTGAAGGCGAGTCTGTTGGTGGGATTTGTTACCTGAATTGAGTTCGAATCGGTAGAGCTCGACTAAAACTCAGCCGTGAGTCCGACGCATTGGTCCCCGGTGTCTCTGGCTTTGTCTTCGGTCGAATAGATGTGTGTAACAGGTTCAGAGGAGTGTGGATGCGGTGTGCAGGTGTTTAATTGTAGAATGAATATACGAATTGGTCGAATTCGATAGTAACGGTGGGGATTTCAATGGTTATGGATTTAAGGTTCATAAATTTGTACAATTCGACACAATGATGGTGTTTTAAGTCCTAATGATGAGCGTTTAAGGCATTAATGTGCATTTCGGTTATCATTTAGCACGAATTTCATGTTATGGAGTTCGAATTTGGATTCATAAACTATGGGTTTGACTCAGAAAGTCAACATAAGCAACAACCCTTCAATTTTGACTTTCCAAGTCAATAGGCTTGAATTTAGGGTTATTACACAACTAGTCCCTGTAATTTAAGATTAAATATTGACAGGATCAGTCCCTGTGGTTTAGGATTGAGTTAACTGGGTTAGGTTTAGGTTAGGTTTTAACAAAAGACTTAACGGAATTTCTAACAGTACTAACTGAAAAGTCCGGATTGTCACATCATCCCCTAGTTGAAAGAATTTTCGTCCCGAAAATTAAATAATAATAAATAAAGAATTTCCCGGGATATCACATCATCCCATACTTAAAAGAATTTTCGTCCCGAAAATTAAATATTACCTTAAGAATTTGACGCGGAGTGCTTGAACAGATTAGGACATTTGCGCATCATCTGATCCCTGCGCTCCCATGTGAATTCTGGTCCGCGTTTCGAGTTCCAACGAACTCTGACAATAGGGATCTTACTGTGCTTTAACGTTTTAACTTCCATATCCATAATTTCCACAGGTTCTTCGATGAAACGTAACTGTTCATCAACATGTAGTTCCTCCAGAGGAACTGCGAGTGATTCATCAGCTAGGCATTTCTTTAAATTTGAGACGTGAAAGACGTTGTGTACACCACTAAGTCTTTCAGGTAGGTCCAGTTGATAAGCGACTGGTCCGATTCTCTTTAATATTTTGAAAGGTCCACCATAACGAGGATTCAGTTTTCCTCGTTTCCCGAAACGAATGACACCTTTCCAAGGTGAGACTTTGAGTAAGACCATGTCACCTATTTGAAATTCCAAAGGTTTACGACGCTTGTCGGCATAGCTCTTTTGACAATCACGATGCCGCCATACGGTTTCTAATTTGAACGATCTTTTCGGAAGTTTCAAATACAAGTCCAGGACCTGTGAGTTGGCTATCCCCAACCTCGGTCCAACAAATGGGAGAACGGCATTTCCGCCCATAAAGTGCTTCAAATGGAGCTGCCTTGATGCTAGTGTGATAACTGTTGTTGTAGGAGAACTCCACCAATGGTAGGTGAGACTCCCAAGTGTTACCGAAATCGATCACACAAGCTCGTAGCATGTCCTCCAGAGTTTGGATAGTACGTTCAGTTTGGCCATCAGTTTGAGGATGGTATGCTGTGCTCATATCTAGACGCGTGCCTAATGCTTTATGCAATGATTGCCAGAAACGGGAAGTGAATCGTGCATCACGATCCGAAATAATAGAGATTGGCACCCCGTGCCGAGAGACTACTTCTTTCAAGTATACTCGAGTGAGTTTATCCATTTTGTCAGTTTCTTTGATGGCTAAGAAGTGGGCAGATTTTGTTAGGCGATCAACAATTACCCATATAGTATCACATCCGGTAGGAGTTCGGGGTAATTTGGTAATGAAGTCCATGGATATTTGTTCCCATTTCCACATGGGAATTTCAGGTTGTTGCAGGAGACCGGACGGTTTTTGGTATTCAACTTTGACCTTCGCGCAGGTCAGACACTTACTAACATAAGTGGCTATATCGGCCTTCATCTTCGGCCACCAATATAGTACTTTTAGATCATGGTACATTTTATCGGAACCCGGATGAATGGAGTAACGAGATTTATGAGCTTCATCCATGATTAATTCCCTTAAATTTTTTAACACTGGAACCCATATTCGTTCGATAAAGTAACGAATTCCGTCAGATTTTACTTCAAGTTGTGCTTCCATGCCACGTGTACCTTCTAACGGTAGGTTATCTTCTTTCAAGGCTTCAAGTTGAGCACTACGGATTCTGTCAGGCAATCCAGGGTGAATAGTAAGTTGTAATGCTCGAACTCGTTTGGGTTTTGTTTCCTTTCGGCTTAGTGCATCAGCCACAACGTTAGCTTTACCCGGATGATACCGGATCGCACAGTCGTAATCATTTAAAAGTTCAACCCAACGACGTTGTCGCATGTTCAACTCCTTCTGCTCGAAGATATGCTGGAGGCTCTTGTGGTCGGTGTAGATGGTGCATTTGGTACCGTACAAGTAATTTCTCCATATCTTAAGTGCAAAAACTACTGCTCCCAACTCTAGGTCATGAGTGGTGTATTTTTTCTCGTGAACCTTTAACTGACGTGAAGCGTATGCGATTACCTTTTCGCGTTGCATTAAGACACAACCCAGGCCTTGAATAGATGCATCACAATACACCACAAAGTCATCGGTTCCTTCCGGAAGAGCTAAAATAGGTGCACTGCAAAGTTTCTGTTTGAGATGTTGGAAAGCTGATTCTTGGTTATCGCCCCAATTATAGGCTTTTCCTTTTTGAGTTAGGGCGGTGAGAGGTTGCGCAATCTTTGAAAATCCTTCGATAAAACGACGGTAATATCCAGCCAATCCCAGAAATTGTCGCACTTCAGTCGGAGTCGTCGGTGCTGCCCAATTCTTGATGGCTTCTATTTTTTGATGGGTCGACATGTATTCCTTTCTCGTTGACTACATGTCTTAGAAATTGCACTTCGCGAATCCAGAATTCGTACTTTGGAGAATTTAGCATACAATTGCTCTTGCCTTAGTAATTCTAGAATCAAACGAAGGTGTTCCTCATGTTCATCCCTATTCTTGGAATAAATGAGGATACCGTCGATGAAAACGATGACAATTTGATCTAGATATGGCTTACACACACGGTTCATAAGGTCCATGAATACTGCAGGTGCGTTGGTTAATCCAAAAGGCATGACCATAAACTCGTAGTGGCCGTACCTTGTCCTGAATGCCGTCTTAGAGATATCCTCATCTCGAACTCTTAACTAATGGTAACCGGACCTAAGACCTATCTTGGAGTAGACGATTGATCCTTGGAGTTGATCAAATAGATCGTCGATACTGGGTAGAGGATGGCGGTTCTTGATCATCACTTTGTTTGGCTCACGATAGTCGATGCACATGCGGAAAGTCCCGTCCTTCTTCTTGACTAATAGGACTGGAGTTTCCCCATGGCGATGAGCTAGGTCGAATGAAACCTTGATCCAACAAATCTTGCAACTGAGTGGACCATTCCTGTAATTCACTGGGTGCTAACCTATAAGGTGCCCGAGCGATCGGTGCCGCTCCAGGTGCTAGGTCGATTTGAAATTCAACTTGACAGTGCGGTGGCAGACTAGGCAATTCCTCGGGAAATACTTCCGGATAGTTACGTACGATTGGTATATCATCAATTTTCCTCTCCTCAGATGACTGCTCGGCGACGAGTGCCAAAATAGTAGTATGACCTTTTCGAAGACATTTCTGTGCTTTCATGAAGGATATGATGCCAACGACTGCACCACTCCTTTTGCCTTAGACAGAAGGGATTTCCCCTCTAAGGAGAGGAAGGCAAACATTTTTGTCATAACAGATGGCCTCAGGTTGGCTCTCGGATAACCAATTCATACCGAGAATAAGGTCGAAACTGCCAAGCGTAACTGGCAGATGGTTAATGTCAAGTTTATTACTAACCAATGCTAGTTTACATCTGCAAGAATGCGAGTTGTTTCGATTTTCTGAGCGTCTGTGTAACATCCCAAGTAAACCGTACCAAGATATTGTCCGCTTTGCCCCCGATGGGTTGCCATCCAGGAACTCACGGTTTTGTTTTCACCCGACGAGTTGCTCGCCCAGGCAAAACGCGTCTCAATAAAGAAGGTATCCATCTCCTAATAAGGAACGTATCGTTCTCCCCCTCAACCGATGCGGGATATTACAGTCTGTTATCTCAATAGTATACTTGGCTTTTAATAGAGTTAGAGTACGACACACTAATATGGAATTTGTGAGATCGTGCTGAGACTTCTAGTGAGACCCACGCTTATAAGGCAAGTGTCAGCCAATGCATAGGCTAAGGGAAGAGGTTCACATGTACGGAAGAAAAGTCTAATGAGATATAGATTCCAGTAGCATAAGAGGTAGGGTGTATGTTTAAGTAGTTGCGTTCAACTGATGGTTGGTTAGGTTAAATCTTCGTTTCCTAATGTCATTGGATCAACGGGATCATTTCGTGAAGAAAGAAATCCGTTTACAGGATTGAATATGCTGGAGTAAAATTCGAAGTTAGACTAAGGATTAGTCACATGATGAGATAACAAGTTCAAGTGGGATCTATTGTAGGATTGTAAGGAATAACGTGTTAGCATAGAAAGAATTCCTCAAATTCTGTATACATAGTTGGAGTCGGTGGTTTTACCCTGAGGTTCTACTAGAGTTTCACTCTAGGTGGTTCCATTGATTAAGTTGGAATGAGAGTCGTAAGGTCACTAAGACTCTTACATGAGTGAAAATAATATTGATGGATTTCATTAATGATAGTCCAGGGTGTCTGTAAACACCTTCAACCTGATAGTCGCGTCTATCAATTGTTGAACGGGTCTATACCAACTAGTCGTTGAGTGGGTTACAAGAACTTCTACTGACAGTGGAAGTTTAAGTTTATAGATCAATGCTTAGGACCATTCATCCACACACTAGGTTCCACCAGGACTTACATGCACCTCAAATTACTATTACGTGTGCACCCGTAATGATAATTTGCTTTGCATGCTCACCCTAGTTCTCCTTGTCCTGTGTCATAATGTCCTTTAGATTATATTGTTGAGTACATAGTGTTGTCAGATATGATAAGTCATCGAAAAGCTTACTCACCAACTATACTTTGATCAATTAGAACTCATATCGGGGTGAGTAGTCGAGGATGGTTTGATCCGAGTATTCACTCGAGTGAAACACAATACAGGAGTCCAATCCAGCGGATTGTAAATGAGAACATGTAACAAACATGTACATGAAATGCGACTTCGAAAAAAAAACGAAACTGATTTCCTAAATACAAGTTACAGAAAGCAGCAAGGTAGCCGTCCTGCAAATGATGTGTCCCTCGCCAACTGAGGGTGATACGGATGGTGTTACATGCCTGCACTACAAGTTATGTATAGGTGCTATATGTATCAGGTATGAGTGTCTGTGCCGTGTAACTAATGTGTGAGGTTATAGTCTAGTATGCAGTCCTAGTTCTATATAACCAATGTCTCTGATACCAATCTGTCACACCCCCAAATTCCACTAACGGAGTTTTACCGTTAGGGATGTGACACACCAGGATCTCAGTCATTAGTTACATCAAACGACACTATATGGGACTTGAAATGTCATAACATAAAAGTTCAGAGTTAATGCGGAAGCGTAAACGTTACAATGAAGTCAAACGTAATTACACGTAACAAGCGTCAATTAATGTAATTTAATAAACTGTTTAAAATATTTGAAATGAATGATATGACAGTAGGACTCCATGCATGTCCTAAGTGCGCAACCTGTGCCTTAGCGACCTGAGAAACATGTAAGAAAAAGTGTCAACACGAGGTTGGTGAGTTCACAGGTTTCAAGTTTACAATAAGAGTGTGTTTGCCAGATTATGTACATTCAATATGCATATCTATAGGTAGCTAACCTATGTTCATGTCTTACTAAAACGCTCGCAACCGAAGCTGACTGTGTTTGTATGCCTCCTGCCAGGTCTATCAACTCTGGCACATGTGAGTAGGCTAACATTTCACCCGTTCGATATCCAATCGAGTTAGCGCGACTAACGCGGGTGGGGCTTGTCAAACCCAGTAGTACTACTAAACATTACCTCGCTAAGATCCATATTAACGGTTCGAAATAAGATGAGGACTTTCTGTGATAGCATGTTACGCTTAGTCTCAACAGTGATACCATATAAAGTACCATAATCAAATAGTTGCATCATGTTTTCTCCCCTGGCGGGAAAAAACAATATTTGCTTGCGTACCTGTTTCTCCCCCACGAGGAAAACAAGTAAAAGTATGATAGTTGGTGTTTCATGTTTGTTTCTTCCTCAACAGGAAAACAAGTAAAATACGTTTGTGTGTAAGCATGTTTCTCCCCCAATAGTAAAACAGGTAAAAAGGGGCCGTGAAACTCACCTGAGTCTGAGCAGAGCGTAGTAATTAGCACCACACAAGGATGCAACACTAACCGCAAATGGATTGCACGCGGACAACCTATGAATGCCCTAGAATAAGGTGTGACAATTAGGAACACGTAAGAGTTTGTGTCAACGACACAGAAAGATTGGAACGTCTTAATGTAGTGTCTACGGGAATATAGATTTCTCAATATAATAATTAATATTAACGCGTTATGCGTCGAATGCCTCTAATATGAATAATATTAATTAAATTTGTACGTTTGTGCCTATAATAATGGCTTAAGAAAATAATATAACTTAATATATTATTTTTAAGTTTAGAGAACTTCACATTTAATAAATATCGTGGTTAAAATAATAAATACATTTTTTATTCAAGTAAATAAACATAGGTAAATAATATAAATAACTATATTATTTATTAAATTGAAAACAATACACGAGGTTTATAAACGAGGCGAAATAATACAAAAAAATATATATATTATTTTATGATATGATTCACGGGTTGAAAATGATACAAACATATTATTTTATTCGAAGTTGCGGATTGAAAATAATATGGATATATTATTTTTAAAAGTGTAAATAATATTAATTATGAGTTATAAAGTTAAACCCGAACCTACGGTTGTTTCCGGGGCTAAAACACCTTAACTTATAAATGTAATGATATAAGATTTGATTTTATATAAAAATATACCTCAAGAAAATGCCCAAAAATAAAATGCAGGAGACCGGTTTCGAACCCGGGTCTCCTGCGCATATGCACTAAGCCTTAACCATCTCCACCCGCTAGGGTATTGCGTTAGAGACCTGTTCCATTTGGTTTTAATCATTCACACTCATGAGTTCTCCCCCCCATATGCGAACCGGTCTAATACCCATCCCTAATTCCTCATAATTCGATCGCGATTAGCCAAGATAGCATAGGGGTATTGATGATCGATGTATTGCGAATCTGTGGTCAAGTTTAATTGCAAAATCAACAAGTTCAAAGTTGTTAATATTAGTTTTGAAAATCGAAACCCTAGGTTTGAATATGCAATCGAATCAGCCGAATCTGATAATAAAAGTTGTTGGGATCATGGGGCTTTCATTGATTTGAAGGTCGCAAAGTTAATCATATAATTTAATTGGATTTAGAATGAGTCGGGGGTAGGGTTCGATTACATCCGAATTCACATGAACCCTAGAATCGGTTCATGTTGGATTCGGTGTTGTAAGCCACAATTAGGATAGGGCTTTCGTTCTAGAGGTGAAGGCGAGTCTGTTGGTGGGATTTGTTACCTGAATTGAGTTCGAATCGGTAGAGCTCGACTAAAACTCAGCCGTGAGTCCGACGCATTGGTCCCCGGTGTCTCTGGCTTTGTCTTCGGTCGAATAGATGTGTGTAACAGGTTCAGAGGAGTGTGGATGCGGTGTGCAGGTGTTTAATTGTAGAATGAATATACGAATTGGTCGAATTCGATAGTAACGGTGGGGATTTCAATGGTTATGGATTTAAGGTTCATAAATTTGTACAATTCGACACAATGATGGTGTTTTAAGTCCTAATGATGAGCGTTTAAGGCATTAATGTGCATTTCGGTTATCATTTAGCACGAATTTCATGTTATGGAGTTCGAATTTGGATTCATAAACTATGGGTTTGACTCAGAAAGTCAACATAAGCAACAACCCTTCAATTTTAACTTTCCAAGTCAATAGGCTTGAATTTAGGGTTATTACACAACTAGTCCCTGTAATTTAAGATTAAATATTGACAGGATCAGTCCCTGTGGTTTAGGATTGAGTTAACTGGGTTAGGTTTAGGTTAGGTTTTAACAGAAGACTTAACGGAATTTCTAACAGTACTAACTGAAAAGTCCGGATTGTCACATTTAGATTTGCTTGAGAAACCTGAAATCCCTGTATGGAAATGGGAAAACCTAGCCATGGATTTCATTACCAAACTCCCGCGTACTTCTAGCAGTTATGATAGCATTTGGGTGATCATTGACCGTCTCACCAAATCTGCTCACTTTCTACCCATCCGAGAAGACTATCGGGTAGAGAAATTAGCCCGAATCTACATTGACGAAATTGTGAGTCGTCACGGGGTCCCACTTAACATAATCTCTTATAGGGATGCTCGTTTCACCTCCCGCTTTTGGCAATCTCTCCAAACTGCTCTTGGTACACGCTTGGATTTAATCACGGCTTACCATCCCCAAACTGATGGTCAGACCGAGCGAACAATCCAGACGCTCGAGGACATGCTTAGAGCTTGTGTAATTGACTTTGGTGGCAATTGGGATTCACATCTATCCCTCATTAAGTTCTCTTACAACAATAGCTATCACACAAGCATCAACATGGCTCCATTTGAAGCTCTCTATGGTCGGAAGTGTCGCTCTCCTATCTGTTGGAACGAGATTGGCGAAGCACAAATCACTGGTCCTGAATTAATCCAAGAAACTTTCGACAAGATCCTTCAGATTCGTAACAACATTCAAGTGGCAAGGAGTCGGCAAAAGAGTTATGCCGACAAAAGACGTAGACCCTTGGAATTTCAAGTCGGTGATCTTGTACTTCTAAAGGTATCTCCTTGGAAGGGGGTGATCCGTTTCGGGAAGAAGGGTAAACTAGCACCTCGCTATGTGGGTCCATTCAAGATCCTCGAAAGGATCGGGAAAGTGGCTTACAAACTCGAATTACCTCCATCACTTGCTAATGTACATCCTACTTTTCACGTGTCCAACCTAAAGAAATGTCTTGCTGATGAGAACCTCCATATACCTCTTGACGATGTGCGCATTGATGACACGATGCACTTCATTGAGGAACCGGTAGAGATCATGGATCCTGAGATCAAGCATCTCAAGCGAAGCCGTATTCCTATTGTCAAAGTTCGTTGGGATTCTAAGCTCGGTCCTGAGTTCACTTGGGAACGCGAGGATCAAATGAAGCTTAAGTATCCACACCTCTTTTTTGATTCAGTAGCCACAGCTAGTTGAATTTCAGGACGAAATTCCCTCAACATGGGGATACTGTAACATCTCTGATTTTTATCATATATTTTTTGGTGCAATAAATTATAACACAATCTTGATGCAAACATTTCACCCTAAGATTTCATTTAATACATTTCTAGGGTTACATGAATATATTTTTAAAACATTCTAATATTAATTCAAAGAAAACAAAAAAAATAGATATGTATAAATATATATATATATATACTTTTTTTAAGCAAAGTGGTCTTGAACCTCCTCCTCAAAGTCTTTGAACCCTAAACATGAACCCCCAACCCTTGCAATTGAACCTTTGGACTAGATTTGACCCCATGAGAGTCAAATTTGACCCTCATTCGTCAAGTTTGACTTTAAAAGTCAAACAGGCCCAAATCTATAAAATCCGTCTTGTGAATCGATTAAGGCCTATTGATTCGGTCCTTCCCTACACACACAAGTAATAATCGAGCTTATCTCGGTCCATATGACAGCCTAATTCAGCCTATCACGCGGTTAAACTCAAATTCAAACCATTTGATTTCGTGGAGTCAAAGCCAAATCAATTCAGTTGAAATTCAATAAATTAGACGCATTTTAATCCCGGAAATCATGCGTAGACTGATCATGCATGTATCTAAACCTATTACACGACTCAATTCATCCTATTACAATCAAAATAATGTGTAATTGGGGTCACAGCTGTCACCCATAATCCTCTCAATCGAATCATACATTAATGGTAAAATTAAACAAATTAAATCACCAAGAACCTTCGCACGACTCTATATAATCTCACCCAAACCTCAATTGAGTCTCATTCCATCCCTATTCGTCGATCAAGCACCCTAAACATCGCCGCTGACCGTTTAGTAGCCAGGCTTCGTTACGCAACCATCACAGGTATGGTTTACATCATTCGATTCGCATTTAATCACTTATCGAAAGCCCCTTATCACTTTACAAAACAACAATCCAAATCGTTTTCAATTCCTGGAAATCTTACGAACCTGTTCATACGGTTTTAAAAAGAAATTTCGATTAAAATGGTTCAATGCATTTAAGTTCTTACACTTTAGTTTATAACAGCGAGACCATCTAGTCCGACCGGTTAAGACATTTCACCGTCGGACCAGAGGGCGTGGGTTCGAAACCCACACAGACCGGTCTTTTTGCGCGTGTCACAAAGCCAAAACCCGGCCCGCTACTCTGAACACGTTACATGCAAATCAAACCGGGTATTTAACAAAAATTAGCCCCTGGTTCAGCGGTAAACACTGATGCCCTGCACAGAAGCCACCCAGGTTCGAACCGGGTGGTCTGTTTCTTTTTTTTAAGTCATTTTAATAACCCAAACTTTTTATAAAAATTATTTTTATAAACTATACCCTATTTAGACCGGAATACAAAAAAATTTTGAGATTTTTAACATAAAATATCAATTTTTACAAATTTAGTTGTTTAAAAATCTCACTTTTAATTATTTAAAAATATACTTTTAAATAATTAATCAAAATAACTAATTTTCTAATTCATAAATATATTCACAAGATATGTTATAAAATATGTGTTTTTATAAATCATTTACACTTTGACATTAATAAATAAAGCAATGGGTTTATTTAACATTTTATAAAAATCATATTCTAGCAATACTTATTAAATAAATAAAAAGAGTTTTATTCATTTAAATCTTTAACCCTAAAAACATGTAATATTTTCATACAACGTTTTGAACTCCCAAAGTTACACCAGACTTTTGATAACTTGTAATTTCCTACATAAAATAACACAAACCTTATACAAACTCACACCTAAACAAGACCCGGTGAACATTAGACGTATCCTTAGACTTTGTGCATATTTTTAACTTAAGTTCATACTTTTCACACTAGGTTAACTTATGATTTGAAAATCATATGTACTACATACTTGCTCGTGTTACTCACACAATATATCCAGGTGAGTTTACATAGCACCCTTTTCATTTTATACTTTTGGGGTGAAACATGATTTACTTTTTGAAACTTTTTGCATAGACTTAAATACAATTCAATAATATGATATTATGTGTTATGTGCTTTATGTTTGAATGCTATGAGTTAAGACTACATATACATGACATTAGTACAATCATTAACTCCGTACAAGCCAACGGTTAACATTGATAGATCTATTGTGTCTGACAAACCCACCCGGTTAGGGTGTTTGTTACCGACTTTACAGTAGGGTAACCTGCGTGTTATGCCTCAGTCAAAAGGTTTGATTGTACACACTTAGTTTAACTATAGATTCTCCATGATTGCCTTATACACGTATATCGTATGAATTGTATAAAACACTTTAAGCTTGGTTGTGTGTTAAAACCTATGTATGCTCACCAACTTTTTAGTTGACCTTGTTTTCATCATGTTTCAGGTACTAATGCTTGAGAATAAGTACAAGCTGCTTCACTTAGGATCGAAGACCTAGAATCTAAATAAATGAAACTATTTATGTATTTCTATTTTCCTTGTATTGTTGAATTCATGATTATTTATGATATGAAGTTGTCTATTTAAATATTTAAACTTCAGCAAACCTTGAGCTTTTGAACAGTCTACATATCCGCCCCGACGTATTCCGCCGTCGGTTGGGGTGTGACAAAACACAAGTTGAAAAGTCAAAAGCTACAAAGATAGACAAGGGCTCTTGGTGGACAGTGACTGAAAAGCCATCTATTGTTGAAAGGCTTACACAAACAATCAAGAGTCCATAACAAGCATTGACTAGAGAAATTCTGGCTTGGATGTATGATGATAATAAGAAGATGTATGTGGTTAAAAGAGGAGAAGGAAATATCCAATATTTTGATCGGATCTCAAAGTTGAAATCTTTGCCATATTGGGATATTAGAGAGCTAAGTCACTTGAATATGATCAATCCTTCAAACAATACGTTTGCTGCTAATTTTGAAGAGTACTTGAAGAAAGAATGTAGTAAAGATAAGTTTGATAATTTCAAGCCACAAGTACCTGAATGCCGACAGTTGAAGAGAAAAGACAAGAATGATAAAAGAAGATTCATGTATATAGTGAAGCCAGGAGATACAGTTTCTACTGTATACATTCCAGCAAGAAAAGAGACGTTCATCAAAAGTTTTAAAAAGTGGATGTATGACAGTAAAACACATGAAGCTGTGATCGTGTAGGATCAATCACCAGAAGTAAGAGTCTTTCTTATGAAGATCTGAAGACTTTGTACAAGAATCCTATCAGGTGTGATATGAGCACGAAGATTAAATCTGAGGCAAAATTGTATATGAGAGTCATGGCTAGATGTTTGTCAAGAAGACATGAAGCTGAAGTGATCAAGAAGAGACTTGCTACTCTGGATGCTAAGAAGTTGAATGTTAAAGCCAAAACCAAGCCTGTAAAAGACAACATGTGAAGAATTGATGTTCTATGAACTAGGGGGAGATTGTTGGAACCTAGTAGTCCAGAGAAATCAATTAGGTTTAGATTTGTATAACTTTAGAGTTTTCGGTCAAAAACTTTAAGTTTTCGGTCGGAAAGTGTTTTCGGTCGATAACACTTTTCGATCAGAAGATTCGATCAAAACTCTTTAGTATAAATAGTTTTGTCTTTTGTATTTCAAGTAACGATTTCTCATTTGTATTTTTTATTTCAAATTTATCAAAGAGAATTTATGTGTGTTTTTGTTGTTAATTTCTTATTACATTGCTGGATTAATGAAGATAATCATCATGATTGTATGCATCTTGTGTGATTGATTCTATCCTTCTTGTTCATCTTTGATTTGATCATTTCGGTGTGACTTGGATTTCTGGATTGTTTCCGCCAATTCAGAGAGTGATTGAAGACATTATCCTTGAATATCAGCAGATCTAAGGGAATCACAGGGTCCTGACCTCCCACACTTGTGACAACTCGTCACTTTGAGTCGGCACTCTCACGGGTGCCTCTTGCCACAAGTCTTACAACTCTGAAAACCTTTTCTTGGGGAGGAACCGCCTCCCGGTTTGCTAAACTTAAACCTTTTAAGAGGCATAGGAGAAGGATAACTTTTTCCTTTCCTCTTCCCATCTCTTTCAGTCTGCCTCTTGAGCTCAGTTTCTCGTTCTCGATCCCAATCAATCATTTCCTCCAAGTTCACGCACTTAGACGGATGAATAAACTCTCTAATTTCTGTTTTTAGAACGAGATGATATCTCGTCATCCACATCTCCGGGGTTGTTAATAATGCTGGACAGAATCTGGCCTTATCATAGAAGATCCCTGTGATCTCATCTAATGTCTCTGTTGTTTGACGGAGTTGAAGAAACTCCTTAGTGATTCTTTCGATTGCCGCTCGTGGGCAATAATGTTTTAGGAAGATATCCTTAAATTCTTCCCATCTCATTTCCTTGATTTTATCTCTACCTTTCTCTCTTTGTACTACTCCCCACCAATCATCAGCTCGTTCTTTCAGCTGATTGGAGGCGAAGGTGACTTCATCCTCCTTCTCACAATGGCATGTATCAAATGCCCTTTCTATTGAGGCAATCCACCTCTGACTTTCTAAAGGGTTTACCGCTCCCTTAAACTCTAATGGTTTACAGGTCATGAAATCCTTATATGTACAACGAGTTGATTTTGCATCAACTTTTGGATTTCCTCCTTCTTCATTATGCATAATGTCTCTGTGGCTTTCAAACCAGCTTTCTAACAAGTTTTGTAAATCTGCTTGTAGGATCGGAAAGTTCGCATCGAATGCTTTTCCTACTTCTATTGCGATTTGTCTCCGGATATTCTCCGGGACTTGTTTTACGTCGTTCTCATCATGACGTGGAGATTCAGTTCTCCTGTGGCTTCCCTCGTCACGTATTTCTTCGTTCTGATGTTCAACCATTTGCTGAAACACGATATCACTTAATCTATCATTCGTTTACCCTAATCATAGTCTAGGGTTTTATACTACAGGCCTCGTATCAATTTAATCCTATTCAAGAATTTCGAATAAAGTTCATACCCATGTATTCGTATATATGCATATATCATAATCATGCATATTCACATTCCTGGCTTACTATCTGCTGACATAAGTTATCATATGGTGTTTGGGATATCATGATGGTCCCATGCATTAACTCTTATACTGGCCAGGCATAAGGTAATGTATATTACCATCCTGATACTCCCAACTATCATATGGAGCTTATCTCATACAAATTTCGGCCCACGTATACTCACACATTTCTGTTTAAGCACTGGAATTTAACATACATGCTTCCTTGGACGGCTTCGTATTGAATCCCTATTTATATCATGAGCACTTATGGTTTGAGTTTAAGTACCCTTTCTGATACTTAAATCCCTCAAACCGTGCTCTGATACCAACTTGAAACACCCTACTTATCTTACTTATTTTATCAGAGTTTTATATTGCGGAAACTGGTCCCAGATTAGTAAAACCTTGCCATAATGGCTAAGGTAACTTTTTCATTTATAATAATATATTGTTTTACAAAAGATGATATAATTACATCTTTATACATAGGGATTTTCCAACTCCGATAGCTCTGTCCACAGGAAGCTTTATTCCACATGCTTCTTTCCTACAATGTTTGAAAAATGTTTTTGAATTAGCTTATGCTAAGTAAGTACACTGCATCGTTCATTTTTTTATGAACCCTTTAGGTTCTTATTATTCAAGTTTTCTAGGGCTCTCGAGCCCACGTGACCATCTCCGGGCGTACCTCTGGCCACGCTTTTCGTATATTTTATGGGTGTGCTAACCCCCTCGCAACCATCACAGGCCGTACCTCCGGTCCGAGCATTGGCAAGGTCCTTATACTCGTTAGTATAGGCATCCTTGCATTTGTCATGAAAACTTATTCATTCCTCAGCCCCGTAGGACTAGAGTTTACTCTTTCAGCCCCGTAGGCCTAGAGTTTCCATTTTCTTTTCTTTTCTTTATTGAGATCCACCTTACAGGCCGGGTATCTCATTTCATTTGGGACCTTGAGTATCTTTGACTCATAGCCTCCCAAATGTATCAAGTATTTGTTTTCATTTCATGTATATGCTTGATTTACTCATCAACTAGTCCTTACCTTAAAACTTCGTAACGGTTTCTCCACAATGTATTAGAAAGGTTTATATATAGGAAGTACCAGCGGCGTACCCACCACCCCTCTAACACTTCGTGAGTACTCCGTTATTCCATTTTAGGGTTTAGACTCGTTTTTATCATACTCATTCATGTTTGCACGTATCATCATGCATTCACATATTCACCATGCATTTCACATATTCATATTCATCACGTATTCACTTTCATTATGCATGGTATAGTTTCATCTCATATTCGTATTCGTCATATATTGTAAACTGGGGTGATTTTCCTTCCAGAGCGGTACCTCCAACAGAGTTATCCCCAGGAAAGAGCGACGGGTCTAGGAGAGATTTATACACCGCTCTTTCCTAGACAGGACATTCCGTTTGTCAGATAACTACATACCGGTTGGATTTCTCCTGTACGTTTACTATATTTCTTTATTCCTTATTAGTCTATACCCCTAAACATTCATAATAGTTTCACCACGAAGTACACAAGAGGTTTATATATAGGAAGTATCAGCGGCGTATCCACCACCCCTTGGATACGTCGTGACTACTCCATTACTCCCGTTTAGTGTTTAGACTAATCCATCATTACCCCGTACCCTCATCATATCACATGAGACATATCACATATCACGTATCATTTTAAACACATAATTCACGTATTTGTGTCTAGGGTACGGGTCCAGTGTACTTACATCATCCTCGGGTAGTTCCTAAGTTCGTTCCTCGCTTTAAACGTGTATACGACTCGAACCGTACTCTCTTCGTACCGCACTCGTAACCTCTGCGCTCGTAACCGTCGTTCTAGCTCTTCGGGAATCGTGCTAGTGTGTATGATGGTGGTTTGTGATGTTTTTGTTTCTCCAATTGAACGGCAAGCTCAGCTATTTATAGTGTGAAACTGCCACCCACCGCCCTTAGCCAGCTGTCTGGCGTAACCCGCACGTAGCGGACCGTTACGCCTTGGGTAGCGGTCCGCTACCCGATCCTGTTCAGTGAGTCACCATACACGTGTCAGCTTCTCCTTGTCCGAACTAATTGTGGCTAGCGGACCGCTAAAGGATTGGTAGCGGTCCGCTACCACCTCCATTTCCAAATTCTTTTTATTTTCAAGTCCCCTAACTTTGGGCTAATTACTCTTTGGCCCCTAGACTTTTATTTCCTTTAAATTTTGGGATGTTACACTTTGATAGCAACTATGATATTAACGATGATCAGACATTTAATATCCAATATTTGGGGGTTAAGGTGGTGTTTTCAGCTTTTTGGGGTGGGGTTGTAGGGAGGTTTAGGTTTTTGGGGGTGCGGATGGAGAGGGGTTTAGGTTTTTGAGTGCGAGTTAGGGTTTGATGAGATTAAATTTAAATAATAAATAAAAACTAGAATTCATTAATTAAGAAAAATAATTGCAATAAAATAAACGACTAATAAAAATTACATTTGATAAATAAAAATTGTGTTTCAGGAAAAAGAAATGAGATTAAATTGATGAGGCGTAGATAAAAATTGTAGAGGTTGTAGATTACATTAAGCCTCCTCAACTTTTGTCTTAAATCAATCCACTTCCGATTATATAGATGCGGCATGGGATATTTTTCGTGGTTTATTGCGATGTGAAAACGATTCGAATATTTTTTTATTTATCGTAGAGGTTGTTATTTTCGTACAAAGGGTTTTCAGCGTACGAAGATCCCAGCATGTGACACGTGTTTAGTGGACGAGTGGTATATCCGTCTGCGTTATAATAATAACGGATTTTTTCAAATAATAACACATGTTTAAAATGATAATTACGCATGTTTTATAATAACGCATTATCATAATTACGTATGTTTTATAATAACGACTGACCATAATCACGCATGTCATACACATAATCAAGCATTTTTATAGTAACACGTGACCATAATCACGCAAGTTATACGCATAATTATGCATGTTTTATATTAACACATGATCACGTATATTTTATAATAACGCATGACAATAATCACGCTGCGAAGCGTGGGTTAAAATGCTAGTTTGCAAGTAAAAAGGTGCATTTTTCATAATGATTTTAGATGTTAACCTATATTTTAAAAAAATCTTACAAGGATGTTTTATTTTGTTAAAAAGATATTCATATCTCTCTTTCGTTTGAACACTAATTTGTCAGTTTTGTATCATTTTGGGATAAAATACAGGTAGGGTTGTAAACGAGTCGAACGCTCAGCGAATAGTTCGTGAACCATTCAGCAGTAAGTTCGTTTACGTTCGTTCATTTAATAAATGAACGAACATGAACAAGGAATTCCGTCTGATTAACTAAATGAACGAACAGGAACAGAGGTTTCATTCGTTCAATTGTATTCGTGAACATTCGATAACATGTTCGTGAATGTTTGTTTATATACGTTCATTTGTTTATTATCATTTACGTTCGGGTTCGTTTGTTTATGTTGTTTATTAAAGATTTTTGTATATTTCTATTTTATTTTTTCTAAACTTTTTATATTACTTAGTTTTTATTTTATTTTTTACCGTAACAATTAACTAAGTAAAGTAACTTCAGTACAAGTATATAAAATTCGATATTAAAATGATCTTATTAAATGATTATTTTGGAAGACATTAGGGTTGACATCAAAAGTCTCAAACAAGGCTTTGTTCGGTTACATTCGTGAACCGTTCTTGAATAAATTTATTTCCTTAATGAACGAACATAAAATTTCGTTCGGTTAGTGTTCTTGAATCGTTTATTAACAAGTTAAATACTAAATGAACAAAAGCTTCGCTCAGTTTAGTTCGTTTACAACCCTAATAACATGTGAAAAGTCTAAACTTAATTGTTGATGTAAAATGTAGCCAATTATACCCATCAAACTTTGTGAAAGGGTGAAAATGACATTTTAACTTTATAAAATATCACCTTTAACTCTCTTAAGTTTTTAATATTTCAAGTTTCCACATAATAGTATATTTTTTTTGAACGGCTCCACATAATAGTATATATTATCTGATGTTTCCATGATAAATTTCCAATTATTTGTTTAGTTTTTTTCTTTATGTCTTGGTAAAAAATTTATTAAAAATGGAGTTGTATTAAAAATAATGTATTTTTTAGGTGTAATGAGTTCAATCTTGTTACCGTTATCTAAATTTCTTTTATCTATGTTTCAGTGTTCACAATCAAGTCTTCCTAACTTCATTCGTTTTTTTTATTTTATCTATGTTTTCTTTTGTGATTATCCACATTAATGTCATCATTTCAAACATTTAAGGTCCGACTTCAACGGCAGAGCGAGGAAAATTTATTTAACCACATTTTTTTATGTTTAGCCACGTAAAAGTAGCCGCCGCATCAACCAATTAAATCTTTTTTTTTTTGACAAAATTTCTACTTAAATGTTTACGGTCATTGCTTTTTAAACTAAAACATTTGCCTTACAACACCTTACCGTAGTGATTAGAATTCACGCCTTTCAATTCTTTCATATTTTCGATTTTTGTTTTTTAAGGGTCCAAAAATATATGTTAAATAAATTATTAATTTATTAAAAAAAACATTCTGTCAAATCAAGATACAAAAAAAAATTAGAATATTCAATAAATTAACTCAATGAACACCAAGATGCTAACACAAGAATATAACTATTCACCTAAAATGAAAATTAAGAAAAACCTAACTATTAGGGTTATAATCAACGGTGTTTATAATTTGTAATCCAGCCATGTGTTCGGTACCAAAATAGAACTCATACAAACGAGTAACTGGAAACAGAAATTCACTGCTGCAAACGTAGAAATTGCCTCAAAACATTTCCGATTGGAGTTTTGGGACAGAGTGCATTTGCAATTTATAACAAGATAAGAATATCAGTAATAAAAGGGCCTGAAACATCAGTAATCAGAATCAGGCGAGTGATACTGATTGAGATTCAATATCGCAAGTTTGAGTAAATTTAATTGACTAGACCATCCAAAATTCAAGATCCAGTCAAGAAGTTGCCTTGCTTTTGAACTGCTAATATCATATTACAAATGAAAACAAAAACTGAAGAGCTTACCGTATCGCTTAGAGGGAGGGAGGGAGGGAGGGATGGATGTTGTTGAGGAAACTGCGGCTATTTGAAGGAGATTTTAGGGTTTTGCCTTGTTCTACGACGGTTGCTTATGAGGCCCATTTTATGTTTTTGGGCTTGCTTTTATTCGTTGACATTTTGGAAGCGGGATTCTATATCTATGTTTACTATATAATAAATAAAGGTTTTTGTATGTTACGTGTCGCATCCGTATTTATTTTTATCATTTTTTTTTCGTCTCTCTCCTATTTAATTTACTTCTATATTTTAAAAATAATATACATTTAAAGAAAAAAATATTAATTATACTAATAAAACACATTTATTTTAAATTATCTTTTATCATAAGAAACTTTAAAATTTAATTATATAACTTTTATTTTCAATCAAATAGTAAATAAAAGTTTAATTATATTAAAAAATAGTAATTAACGTATTTTTGAAACCCAATTATACATTAATTTTTACATATTTTGAATTTGTTTTCTATCCGTACTATATGTAATAAATTTTTACACATATAAAATATACAAATAAAGATTTAAAATTTTTATATATTGATATATTTCATCCCTGTGTAGACACGGGATCTAAACTAGTACTATATAATAAATAAAGTTTTTTTCATGTCACATGTCGTATTCATATTTTATTTATTATTTTTTTCCTACATTACCCTCTTATTAATTACACCTCCGTATTTTTCTTGCCTTTAACATGCTTTTGACAAATCCTAGAGGGGCCCAAGAAAACTTATATTTTTTTTAGCAGCAAATTTCAAAGATAAAAAGCAAAGCCACAGGCTTAGCAGAAATAAATACAAATTCATGCAGGCCAAATAGATAGGACGAATCAGACTAGAAACAAAGATAGCTAAGAGAAAATTACAGTCAAAATTTTGAATAAGCAACAGTCTTGCCACCCATTAGTCACAAAATAAATATATATCTATATCTAAATACATGAATACAAATTCATGCAGGCCATCGATGTCGTTTGGTCGGTCAAAAAGTTATGAATAAAATAGTAAGTGGAAAGTCGAGTCGTCTACACGAGGAATTGTTGGAAAGAATAAATTGTAATAGTTTATAAAATTCTTGTAATCAAAATTCAAATTAAATAAAGAATGTAACATCCTTCAAACTTTAAGTTCTAGATTTCACATAAAACTCAGTTCTTCAATTAGACACCACATAGACATAGTGTTGAAAATCAGTTAAAACAGTAATTGAAGACAGGTTGTTGTCAGCAAACCTATACAACCAGTTTTGTCATAAACCAGTATAATTCAACTACCCAATTTATAAGTGTCAAGTTAACCCCCTTTAGTCACCCAACCCGCTCTAGGTTTTGTCATAAATCGAACAAGATTGTAAAGAACGAATACTCAAAGCACATATATAACTGTTTAAATTAACCTATACATCAATTTACTCAGTTATTATCAGAAACTAAATAGATCCAAAATATAAACATGAAACTTATATGAACCGTCCACCCGAAAAAACCACATGTGATTTTAGCCGCGCATGAATTCTTCCATCAAAAGCCACAAAAGCTTGCACCTCTGTGAACGAAGCAGACAAGAAAGGCCCCTCGTGAAACGTGCCCTAATGACACCTACGCTGTGTTCTCGGGTCTCATTTAAGGAGGGAAAAGAAGGGAAAATAAAGGAAAGAAAAATAAATCGTTGTTCCAGAGTTTTTTTAGACTAAATTACAGAAATCAACCTTTACGTATATACTAAATTACACCCGCAGACATTTATCTTCACTAATTACGCTTGACACCATTTATCTAAATGGTTTGCATTAAATTATAATCTTTAGACTAACAGAGGTTAGATTTTTTAGTTAGTTTTGTTTGTTTGTTCCTATCCGTTTTTGTTTCCAGATCCACACACATTCGATAGAAACTTTGATTAATGTTTTTGCCGATAATTTGATTTAAAAGCAAGAAGATAAGATTGAAGACAATAGTATTGATTAGCATTATTCGTGTTTAAAATTAGTTGCAATCACACAAAACGTGATTACGGTAAAAAAATTTATGAAAAAGCGTGATTACGTAAAAATAATTACGTAAAAAAAAGTTACGTAAAAAAAGCAGGCATGAAGTGTGATTATTTTAAAAAATTGACATTTATGCTTTTTTTTATCTGGACGACGCGTTATTTTTTCAAAGTAATTACGTTTATGTCACCGCGTTATCCCCAACCTTAGATCATATTAATCGGACGGTTGGAGGCCCTTCGTACGCTTCGTACGATTTAGGCTTTTCGTACGATAACCGTCCCCTATATATATATATATGTATATATATATATATATTAATTTGTTAATCTATACTATATGATAAATAAATGTTTTGAGGGAACACTTGTCACTCATACATTCATCCTCAACATTTTTTCCCGCCTCTCTCTCCTATTAATTATACAAGTTTTTTAATTTTTGTCTCCCGGCTCTCTCTTATTAATTATTCAAAATTTTTAATTTTTTTATAGTTTTTGTTTCCTATTAAATAATAATGATTTTTAAAATTACTTTTATAAAACGTTTTTTATTTTAAAAAAATAGGTTTATTCATAAAACATTTTTATAATTTGACATTTCTTCATTCTTTTCTATAAAACATTTTAAAAAAATAACTATATAACATTTTTAGAATTTACAAATTTACATAGGAACTGATGCTTTATAACAAGTTGTATTTATTCAACCCATGTAATACATGGGTTTTAACCTAGTATAAGAATGAATGGTAAATTATTCATTTACATGTCATTTAACTGAAAAAACTAACGTCGGTTAGTCTAAAGGTTATAACTTGATACAAACCATATAGATAAAGTGTGTCCAGTGTAACTAATGAAGATTAAGGTCTGCGGGTGTAATTTGGTATGTAACTAAAGGGTTTTTTTTATGTAATTTAGTCTTTTTTTTAAGGGATGAAAAGAAAGGAAACGGGAGGAATGGTGTTCCTTAGTTTTTTTAAGGACGAAAAGTGAGGAAAATTAAAGGAAAACAAGACATATTTTCATCAGTCCAAATTAGAAAGATTTGGAGAGAAATGAAAGGATAAGAAAAGAAGGGAAAAGAAAGGAAGGGGAAGGCATCCCTTCTTTTCTTTTCCTCCATTTAGTAAACTCGAGAACACAACGCTAATTTTGTTCGTGTGCTCCTGTTCCAGCCGTCAACTCTTCTGGTCAACGCCACAAAAATTATTTTTTTTCTTTTCCTAATTGCGTGAACTAGAGGTGCACAAACTGGTTTTTTTTCGGAACCGGATCCGGTTCGGATCCGGACCGGTTCCGTCAACGTTGGTCAAGAACCGGATCCATTAGAACCGGTTCCGGATCGGATCCGGTTCCGGGTGTGGAGACTTGGAACCTATTGGGACCGGATCGGATATTTAGAACCGGACCGGATAAAAAAAACCGGTTCCACCGGTTCCGAAAAAAAAATTAACAAAGATACACTATAAAATATATGTTTTATTTATTTTGTAGATTTTTTTAAGTTATTTAACAATAGTTCATACAAAAAAAATACAAAAAAACATAATTGAATCACAAAGCATTAATTATTTATTATGTTTTCAATATTCTTCGTCGTAGTCTTTGTAACATCGGTTTTCATTCTTCTTCGCTTGAGATACGTTGGGTTTCATCGTAAGCTTGTTCTTCGTCCGAAAGTGGAGTCGCCGCCCCATGTTCTACTTCAAATTCATGTATTTCTTGTTCAACGTCAAGCTCGCCTTCTAGTTTTGCAACATGTTGCACACGTTCGGCGGCATCCAAATGGTCCTTCAAGCAAATACACATCTCCATAGATTCCGGTGTAAGCCTCGTTCTTCGAATAGATAAAACCCTGTCACTAAGAGAAAAAGCGGATTCCGAAGCTACCGTGGAAGCTTGGACGATTAGTAGGTCACGGGCCATTGCGGCTAGAACGGGATATTGGGATTCCCTTCCTTGCCACCAACTCAAGATATCAAAGTTTTCAAACTCTTCGGATCTTAGAGTAGAAATAAAGTCGGTTGCTTGATATCTCCCAAGCTCGCTACTTGGTGTGGTTCCACGAGCTCGTTTAATATTTTCGTTTCTTAAAGTGTTAAATAAATTTAGCATCGGGTTCCTTGAACTACTAGAAGTTGAACCCGAACCCATTGATTCACGTATGTTTGATGGATCACCACTTCCACCATATTTGCGTAAATAATAATCAAACATATTATTAAAAGCCGAATTGAAATCCCTTATTGCATTTGATTCAAAATTTGGGTCTTCCTCGAACATATTTAAATCATCCGATATTGATCCAATTAATGTTTCAACACCGGTTACATTAATCGTTGGGTTTAAGGCGGCCGAACATGTAACAACGGCCGGCATTTCTGAAAAATATTTTTTAAATTTAGCTTTCATAGGTTTTACCATTTTTTCAAAAATAGGGCCATGATATTCAAACTTTTTTAATTTATTACATATTAAGTATAATTGTTGAAGTATTAGCGAAGACGTGGGATAATAAACTCCCGATAAACATGTAGTTGCATTTTTAAAAACCTCAAGCAAATTAGTTAGTTTCTCGATCATATCCCAACTTATATTATCAAATTTTTGTAAACAACGTCTCTTTTGTACAAGTTCATCATGGAAATGTTTTAAAGTAATTCTTTGCCTTAAGGCCGATTCAAACATTTTCCAAGTCGAGTTCCATCTAGTAGGTACGTCCTAATTCGGACCTAAAAAGATGAAATCCGTTTGTTGGCACAAGTTTCTATAGTTTATATATCTTTTTTTGCTTGTGCTAAAAACTTCACGTAACATCACTTTAAAATTTTCTTTTACGTCTCTTATTTCTTGGACGTTTAGACCGTCTTGCACAACCAAGTTAATGATGTGTGCAACACATCGACTATGAAAAAAAACACCGTTACAAGGCGGTTCATATTTTATTTTTAATTTTTCGACCGCGTTTGTGTTATTTGAAGCGTTATCAAAAGATATTGAAAATATTTTTGGTTGAATTTTATAAGTTTGAATTACCGAGTCTAAAATATAAAATAAATTTTCACCGGTATGTGGATATCCAAAATAATCAAACGCAATCGTACGCTTCATCATTTGCCACGACTCCGGTTGAACCCAATGTGCGGTAACGCAAAGGTACGATTCGGGTAAACCATGTGGAGCGGACCAAACGTCCGTTGTTAAGTTAATGCCGGCATTTAAATTTTCAAAACCTAAAATTAATTCTTTTTTAGCTCTTTTCCACATTTTTAAATAATCTCTTCTCAAAGTAGAACGACTTACATTTGTATAACTCGATTGAAGCGTCTCTTGTATCATCTTCGTCAAGCGCGGATTATCAAAATTATCAAAAGGCAAGCCTTCTTGAATGACGAAATGTGCCATTCTCTCACGAACCCTCTCGACATTGTATTGTCAAACTCCTCCATCCCTACCAATTTGAGTTTGATCTTCACCTTCTTGAGTGTGTCTTGAGTGACTAGCAATATGTTTCCTCAAACTGCTATTTCCCGCCGCACCCAAAAGTCTACCACAACGTTTGCAACGAGCCTTTTGCGAACCGTTCGACATTTCGCATAAATCGAAATAAGCCCATATTTCTTGGTTTCGGGAGCAAGGAAGTATTGACACAACCGTAACATCGCTAGTAGAACCACCAACCGAATTTTGAGTGCTTGCGGAAGCCATGAGAGCGTTTTTTTTTTTGCTTAAAGTGAGCGTTTTTTGCGTTTTGAGAGCGTTTTTGAGTTTTGAGAGCTAGAATGTTGTGGTGAACTAACCCATACACCCAATACCTATTTATACTAAATTTCAATCATTAAAAACAAAAAAAAAACAAAAAAAACGGGCATAAAACGGCTATATAGCCGTTTTTTTAACCCCAACGGCTAGAACCGGTTCGGAACCGGTTCCAAAATGTCCGAAAAAAAACCGGTTCCAAAATATCCGATTTTTATCCGGTCCGTCAAAAAACCCAGAACCGGTCCCGGAACCGGCGGTTCTCAAAATATCCGGACCGGTTCTAAAAAAACCGGTTCTAGCCGGATCCGATTTCAGATAACCCATCAGATCGGTTCCGGTTCCGGTTCTTTTGTGCACCTCTAGCGTGAACTGCTCTTTTGAATCCTCCCGTGAGCCCCATGGCAACTCACTAAAATTTAGTATAGGCCCAACTCTTATTTCCTTAATTTCCATTTATTTTCGTGACTTGGCCCCCTCATAACTCCAATAACTTCAAATAATGACCAACCCAAACATCCCCAACATGACGTGGGGAAGAAACTCTCTAATTTTTAAGAGTTGGCAGTTATCGGCTCATAAAATTATGGAGGATATCAAAACTTAGGGATTTATATGAGTTAAAAATAGAGCAAATCTTTCGGAAGTAGAGTGAGAATCATGGCGTAACTTTTTATTGTAATTTCTAAGTTTATTTGTTTTGATGTTTGTATGTTTTTTCTAGCTTCTTGCTACTGTTTATTTATAAAGTGATTCATCCGTCGCCGTTCAAAAAAAAATCTTTTATATGCCATCATGCATGATTTAATCCAACAATTAATATTATGGCTCAAATAATTATAATCCCTTCAAAGAGTACCCACGTCCATCACCTGCTTATTAGTTTGACACAAAACTATAGATCAAACCCAAAAAATATAAAAAAAAGAACCCAAACTAAATTATTTTACACATTATTAGGGCTAAAAACACATGATTATATTCAATTAAGACGTGCAAATCAACCACTCATCACCAAAACAGATAGGCCGAATCAGACCAGAAACAGAGATAGCTAAGAGAAAATTACAGCCTAAATTTTGAATAAACACCAATCTTGCCACCCATTAGTCACAAAATAAGTATATATCTATATCTATAACATATAATAAATAAAGGTTTTCCATGCCACATTTCATCTCCATATTCACCCTCATAATTTTTTTTCCGTCTCTATTTCTTATTAATTACACATCTATCTTTTAATAATAATATTTTTTAAATTAAATATTAATTATACTAACAAAACACATTTTTTTTAAATTATCTTTTATTATAAAAAACTTAGAATCTAATTATATAACTTTTATTTTCAATCAAATAGTATATAAAAGTCAAACTACATTAATAATAATTAAGGTTTTTTAAAACCCAATTATATATTATTTTTTACATATTTTAAATTTTATTTTTTATCCTTGGTATATGTAATACATTTTTACATATGTAAAATATATAATAAATTTTTTTAAAATTTATGTATTCGTATTTTCACCACATGGATCTAAGCTAGTAAATAAATATATACGTTTATCAGAAAATCATTTACAAGAGTATGCGCCTGAAATAACCACTTCACTAATTTCCCCATTACTTTCTGTCTTCAACATCGAACTACACTTTTAATAATGTATAAAATTAATAAAACAACATATAGCAAATACCAAAACGATACAAGAATTACTTCAAAAAAAAATTGCCCACATAAAATTTAGTATCAAAATCCAAAATCTACCTCTACTAAGTTAAATTGTTTAACCAAAAACTTCAAAGATCATCAAAGTTGATCATCAGTTCACTGTTCCAATATACTTCTGCAGACTCCTCAATATGATCCCTATCAATCTCTGCTAGCGAAGCCGCCAAATCCGCACCTAAAATCTCAGATTTACACACTCTTTTATAGGCTTCATATCCTGCCGCCATCAGTCCTTCTGCTGCCAGTTCTCTGAGCCCGTCTCCAGAACCAGAACCGATGGCATCAAGAAACCATTCTGAAAGTCCGTTTTTCCAGAACACGACGACAGCACAATTCTTGTCAACCAATCGGACATCAAAAACTTCATCTTCTGACAACACATCATGGGACTTGCAAAGCATGTTCTTCAGTTTTCCAGCGGATATGCCGCTTCTGAAACCCCACAAGAAAACCAGATTGTTGATGCTGATTTTCCTTGGATTATGAGTCCATACGCTGATGTCATCAGTCTCTTGGAAGCCGTTAGAACCCAAATTGAACATATTTGAGTCAAGTTTAAGTAAAGGCCCGTCAGGGTTCTGGTTTACGGTTTCTGGATTGAGTTTTAAAATAAAGCATAACCTAGCAAATAACTCGCTAATTCTCACGACGTTATGCCCGTGATTCTTGCATTCTTCCATGCTAGCTGTTCAAACATGGAAGTAGTTAGATGATAACAAATACGGGTCGAAAGATGGGCGGGCCACTAAACGGGTTCAGGCTGATAGGCTTTATTTATAGTTATTAATAATCTACCCGATGATTTATATATGGCAAATTGGTTTTTAATAATCTAAACTATGACTCGTTGGCTAATAATAATCCGAACTAACAGTTTGGTTGGTGATAATCTGTCAATGGCAGTCCTAGTAGCATAATCATCAAATATTTCCACCTAAATACCACTCATTTCCCACTCGATTTCGCTCGTACGTTTCCCCATTTCATTTAAAATCGTCATTTTGAGCGAAAATAAGTGTAAATCTATAATGATTATACTACTGGGACTGCCGTTGACAACAGAAGTGAAAGTTGAGATTATTACCAGCCAAACTGTTAGTTCGGATTATTATTAGTCAACGAGTCATAGTTTGGATTATTAAAAACCAATTTGCCTTTATATATTCAAATTTAACTTTATATAGTTTTAGGATCATAAAACTTCATTTAAATTTTGGTCTGCAAAAAATGAAGTGTCATGTAAACTGTGCTTAGAAAATCCATTTTCATTACAAGATTATAACAATAGATTACTTTACTTTATTTAAAGTGTAGTCTGCACAAATACTTCCATTTATAGATTATGAACTTATGATTAAAAGTTAAACAAATAGACTTTTGGGACTGAAGAAATATGTGCGACCATTTTATATATATGTTACAAACTTGCAATGGAATCACAATATTGGACTGACCTTTTTGAGGTATATCTATTTCTACAGGTGCAAAGAACTTTCTTTTCAAGTAGGAGGTAGCTGAAGGTAAGTTAGTGTATTTATTAATAGGGCCCACTTCCTTCATTAGATGATTGATGTCGCGTATATCATGAAAGACCGAATGCAACGAGTTTCTAAATTCATCCATTGTAGGCGGGAGTGGAGATATGAATTTGGAATGAATAAATGTAAAATCTGCATGAAACAAGACAAATAGTTGCATTTATTTAGGAATAGGATTTGCAATGATGGAATAAAAGATATGACCGTAAATTGTTAATATTAAGATAGACCGTTAAGGGAGTTGTGAGCAACAACAGGTTTCTGGGAAGTGGAAATCAGTTCGATCACCTCTCGAAAGCCACGAATACGCTTGCTTTGTTCCTCTTCCATGTTTTTAAGATCTTTCTGCAATTTGGAAATCAAAATAAAAAATCCATCGACAGGTGAAAATTAGAAGTAGGTGGAAAATTGACGGGTGAAGTTGAGTAATGGTCAAAACTAGACTGAGAAGTTTTTCACCCACACTTTTTTGTACATATTTAAGTTTTTCCTAAATAACTAGTCTAATAAATATGATTAAAAGCTCAAGTATCAAACTAATATCTAAATCTTTAAATATAATGATTAAGAATGATGATTAAGAAGTCTTATGCATTAAAAATGCACCCAGGGGCCCAGGGCCTGTCAACCTGTTCGAACCATTTGACAATTTCTCCTTTTAGCAAAGGGATAAAATCATGAAATAATAACAAGCTCCAATTTGTTCCAATAATGTCGCTCATACTTCTTTTAACTATAGAAACCACTCAAATTTCATTTATTGTTCCATTGTTGTGAAAAACAAATAGTCACTAAACAGTAACCAAGTTTCACATTTGTTCCATACAGGTCACTTAATTTTAAAAGTATTAACATTATAAAAAAAATTCACAACAATGGAACAATATTAAAAACTTGAGTGGTTTTTGTTGTTAGAACAAAGTGTGAGTAAATTTAGTGAAACACTGAAGAAACTTGGTTATTATTCGGTGCAATGTTTTAACCCGTTTTAGATAATACACGACCTGAATTAACCCATTGACAAGTAAACGGGCTGAAATTGCAACCTTAAATTATACCTCTAAAAGATCCCTGTCTTCTTTTGAACTTGTCAAAACAACCCGAACAGATTGGGTTCCTCCTCCTTTTGCTGCGATTGTCAAAGGTACAACATTTTCATAATGGGACTTCACCATCTGCAGTGTGATCATTGTTGTCAAACTTCAAAAGTGTAAAAAGGAATTCCATCAACTTAAAAAACAACCAAAATTATATCATTAGCAAGAGTTAACCTCGAAAACAAGCTGCACTTGACGTTCACTGCAAACATCTATGTTCAAAGATGGTCGCGATCCATATTCATCACCACCTAATATAAGTTTCCTAAGAGAGTTAACTAAAGCATCTGCAGATAACAAAGAAACAATTAACAAAAAAGTAAATAAAGCGAACAAAAATATTTGCAATTTAGTTCACCGTCAGTTTTCGTGTCTGAATGTTTACAAGCACTTATCCAGTGCCCGACCCGCGACTTAATTCTTTCAACAAATACATTATCTGCAACCGAACGCGATGAAGAAGTTTGTGCCACAAAAGCACTTGAAACCGAACTCCCTATTTGATGTTTTGCTTCTGATTCTTGTGCTCTGGACAAGTATGATATACCTTAAAGTAGAGAGCAAAATAAGAAACTTAACCACTTTGAACATATTGACCAAAAAAGAAGTTCAAAAAATTACCATCATATATGCAGACGTTAAAGTCGAAATCTTCTCGAGCCATAGCAGCTAAATAAGACGGTTGACAAGAAAAACTGTAACAAGGTGCCCCTATTTTCAGTTCATCTCTCTGGAACAAATGGAAGTTGAACCTACATATGTTAGAAACAGAGTTCATCCCCAATTTATTACTAATAAGAGTAATGTATCTAACTGTAAACATCCACTGTAACCGAACGAGACCTTTTTTGTGTTCATTCGTTAAGAACTTACCGGACAAACGAACGGTCAACGAACACATAACAAAATGAAATTTCTTGTTCATGTTCGTACATTAAGGGCACGAATTTATTCTTGTTTGTTTATTAATTTTATAAACGAACACAAACCAACATAAATTAATACAAATAAACATATATAAATTTGAAAAGAAAAAAAAAACATTCTTAATCCCAATTGACTAATGTTAGACCGGAAGAACTAATCAACTTGTTTAAACATTAGAATAATAAGGTAAATGTTAAAAATTAAATATATATATATATAAAGTTTAAATGTATAATCAAAAATAAAAAAATATAAAGAAAATCTTTAATAAACGAACATAAACAAACGAACATGAAGTAACGTAAATGAACATTTACACATTATCGAACGTTAACGAACACAATTTAATGAACGCGACCTCTGGTCATGTTTGTTCATTTAACTAATCGAACGAAATTCCTTGTTTAAATTTGTTCATTTATCAAACCGATAAACCTATACGAAACATCCGCCAAACATTTACAGCCCTACCGGGCAAGATCAATACTTTATGATGCCCTAAAATTGGTAAATTGGGGCAACTCAAAATTAAGGGTTATTGAGCAATCAATACATAGAGAAACACAAATTCAACTTCCAATTAAATAATTTGACCAAAATGAACAACTAATTCAACAGAATTAGAGAGTAACTGTAGACTAACGGGTTAACGGTAAGCTTGTTAGAAACCCTAACGTTGAAAGGGCAAACGGCGAACTGAAGAATCTGAAACCTCTCGGCGGCGTACTTTGCTTTCAGATAGGCGGTTTCAGGAGTATCCAAGGGGAGAACTCGATGCCAAGGAGACGAGTAAGAACCAGTGGTCTGCAATGAAACGGCAACGAAATCGGAGTTGGATATGTGGTTCTTAATTTCGTCGAGTGAGTCTGAGAAATTGGACTTGGTAACCTGTTTAATAGGCCATTGGGGCCGGCGGCGACCACCGGAACTTTGGTTAAAGAAGAAGGTAGATGACTGAGTGCAGAGGAAGCGCCCCCGCAACATCGGAAATGGCGGCATCGAAGGAACATCTGAAACAGGTTTATGGTTGATTGCATAGTATAGTGAGAGAAAAAATATTAATATATAAAATTCTAAAATTTTTATATATGTATTTTATAGATAAAAAAATATATTACATATACAATAATGGAAAATATAAAAAATATGTTGAAATTAATATATAATTAAGTTTAAAAAATAAATAAAATACTATTTCATGTAATTTGAGTTTCATTTAGTATTTTATTGAAAAATAAGGTATTTAATTATATTTTATAGTTTTTTATAATATGAGATTATTTAAAATAAATGTGTTTTATTATTATAATTAATAATCAATTTAAAAATATATTATTATTGAAATATATTATGAAAGAGAGGTGGGAAAATTTTTATAATGATGAATATGGAAACGACACATGGCATTGAGAAATATTTATTTATTATATAGTAGTGTTGTAAAAATTGCTAGGCGGAAGCTAGACGGTGGCAACCGACTAGGGATTAACCGGGATTAATCGGATTTGAATTTTTACATGAAATTTTTCAAACTTTTATATATATATATATATATTATCTATACTATACAAACACACAAATACAAACATTAACATATTATCATATTAGTACAAAATCTAAAATACTTCAAAGATCAAACAGTTTAACATACTTCAAAGATAAAATAGTTCAAATACTTCAAAATAAAAAACTTCAAATATCAAATACTTCAAAATTAATCATCGTCTTGTCCGTATTGATCAATGATTTGAACGTCATCCGACCTGTTCTTACAAATTGGGCCCATTTGGGCTGAAAGTTCAAATTTAACAGATTTGGGCTTAAAATTTGATTTTAAACAAAAGAATCCAATTAGGGCGATTAACATCGATTATCTCCGACTAATAGCCCGACTAGCTAAAATTAATAGGTATTTTACCGATTAGCGATTAATCCACCGATTAATCCCGATTTTTATAACACTGTTATATAGTATAGATTATGATATTGAAACTATTGTAATATTAGATAAATTGTTAGTTATATCCTCATGTGTAAGGTACATGTTAAAATTTAACTGAAAAACTTAACACCAGTTAGTGTAAAAGACATAGGTTGTATAAAACTATGGAAGAAAATGATTTGTGGTGTAAGAGTGCAATTTATACTATAAATAAAGGACAATATGTGTAATTTACTTTAGTTATTACCTTTTAGAGCATTCCCACCAGTTTCTTTATCTTCATTTATATAACTAGGTTAGAATCCCGTATATTACACGGGTTGAATAAATATAATGTTAAATACATAGTAATCAAAAGTTTATGTTTTTAAAACCCATGTATTACATGGGTTGAATAAAATATAATATAATATGTAAATATAAGATTAAAACTTTTTATTTGAATCCTAGCTGGCTATAAAATTGTTTTCAATTTGTAGAGTTCATAAAAATACATTCATCAAAATATATTAGAATATTTATTAATATAAAGATTAGTATTTTGTTTAAAAATATATTATTATTATTGGATACTGGTGTAATTAATAGGAGAGAGAAGCGAGAAAAAAATGATGAGAATGAATATGGAGCCGACACATGACATAGAAAACCTTTATTTATTATATAGTATAGATTACACTAAAAATCACTACATTTTCTGTTTACTTTTTAATTAAATAAGACTTTTTATACATTTATCATTACATTTTCCTCCCTCCTCCACTCACAACCACTTTAAAAATTATTAAAAGAATTATGCTTGTAAAAAGTGTTTTCCCCAAATATACAAAAAGTTTATACATTTTCTCTCTCTTACGCTCACAACCATTTTAAATCACTCCCTAAAATATGCAAAACGCACTCACACAAATATACAGAAACTGATGTGAATGCTCTTAGAACAATTAGAGCATTTCTATCAATTTCATTATCCTCATCTCTATAATTACACTAAAAATCACTATATTTTCTCTTTTGTTTTCAATTAAATAATATTTTTTATACCTTTATCATTACTTTTTCTCTCTCATCCACTCACAACCACTATAAAAAAATATTAAAAAATTTATATATGTGAATATTGTTTTTCTCAAATATACAAAAAAATTATACGTTCTGTCTCTCCTTAACTCACAATCACTTTAAACCACTCCATAAAATACGTAGAAAACACTCACACAAATATACAGAAGCTGATGTGAATACTCTTAAAGTTTAGCTATATTTATCTTTTTAAACTAAATTTTATTTTTTGTCCTTTATTTTCGAATTTAAACTTTTACTTTCACTCACTGTCATTTATTTGAATAGTTCTCGTATTTCTTGTACTTTTTACTAACTAGAGTTAAATATTTTTGTTAAGTCAAGTGCATTATTGTCTTTTAGCCATAAAGAACAGTTCTTGTAATGTGAAGTTTACTTTATTTTTTTTCTTTTCTTTCTTTTTTTGTTATTCTTCATTTATTCTTCTTACTATGTTAGAAACTCGTATATTACACGGTCCGAATAAATATGATTTTATATCATAAGTTACAATTTGTTATTAGTTCTACAATTTATCCAAATTTAAACAATAAAATAAGGAAAAAATAAATTATGTTATTAGCTCTTGCACGTGTCACATAACATCAAATATATGTTTACTTGTAATATATGAATAATGATTTCTTTAAAATAATTTGCTACCAGTCTTAACACATTCATTGATCGCTTTGACAGTATTACATTCGTATACCGCAGGGCTTCACATTAACCGACTGCTTATGCATGACATAAAAAAGATTCTAACAGTAATGAAAATTAAATTATAGAACACAATCAGATGTTATCACATACACTGTAACTCCAAACCCTCATTTTGGGCTCCGGTATCCGGTCCACGTTTTTCTCCGACCCCTGATTGCATCATATCTGTTAATTCCAACTAATGTACAAACAAAGTTAAATCAAACTAATAAGCATCAAAACTTAGAAACGTAAATACCAAAAAAAAAAAAAAAAATTAACAAAAATTAAATACCTTCTTTCAGGAGAGTCCTCACCTTCAAAAACCCATTTTAAATCCCATGCCAATGGTAAAAACATTGTTCACAGCTTCTATATACTTGCTTAACCCTATGATGAACTCACTTGTCCTGAAAAAATGTATTATAAGAAAAACCCCTCTTTTAGCTTATACGTGTAAGAGTAATTTTTGAACTTTTATTTCCTTTTTGTCTAATTTTCCATATTTAAATTGCACATAAGTCGCATGTGAGTGCTCTTGAGATAACAAACTATATCAAACCAATCAAGTACTTTTGTTGCTTGTTAATATTCAATATTATTTTTTTATCACCACCTCTTGAAGGTGTGCATAGATACATGCATATAAACATGTGTGTAGATTGTAGACTCATAAGCTGTAAGACCTATATGTAAATGCATATGCTATGTAAAAAAAGACTAATACCTTTTGTAATTTGCATACAGGATCAATTACCTTGCCTTTAGAAGCAAAAGTATTGTAAAAACTTTCAACCACGGTCAACAAAATCCCCCTGCCACGAAACAAAAAGGAACTTCTATAATACATATAATGCTTGAAAACTCTGACGCTCTGAGCTTGAACATGAAACATGCAGAATTGTTTATATATCACATATTTACCATAAAAATGTAATTTGTCTCAGGTTATGTTGCAAATAATGTATTTTGACCACAATGAACATCTCCATAGATCTTCAGTTCTTTAATCTTTACAACTTAACAACATATCCTATCACTAAGCAATTTCCAGGGTTCAAAATTCAAATGTACATGAACACGTCCATTTGATTCAGAAAATCTTAACACACATACATCAACTCCGTAGATCTTAAGTTCTTTAATCTTTACCATTTAATAACATAGTATCCTATAACTAAGCAATGTCTAGGGTTCAAATTTCAAATGTACATGTACACATCAGTTTGGCTCACAAAATCTTAAAAACACATACAACAACTACAATTAGGTTGGACCTTTTTTAGTTTATCAGCAAATCACAAGACCAAAATGGAATCAGGCATCTATTATTATTAACCCTTAATGAACACCACTTAGAATCTTCCCAGTGAGGAGATATGTCTTCAATTCCAACTATTGTACAAACAAAGTTAAATCAAATTAATAAACATCAAAACTTAGAAACCTGAATACCCAAAAAAAAACTTGAACAACCACAAATCAAATACCTTCTTTCAGGAGAGTCCTCACATTCAAAACTCCATTTTAAATCACACGCCAACAGTAAAAGCATTGTTCACAGCTTTTATATACTTGTTTAACCCTATGATGAACTGACTTGTCCTGAAAAAATGTCAACATACATTATAATAAAAACAATCAAAGATTCACTTTCTTTCAAGTAATTTGGGTATAGACTATCCATCTACCCCACAATACTTCTCAAAATCCAACTCTAAATCTTGATCCACTTATAGACTCACAATCTAAAAAAGACGAAACAAATAGAACAATATTCAGGAACGGATAACCACCATCATTCAACAAAAAAACATCATCTATGAGTCTAAGGCCTATGTTCAACTCGGAAATTCAAAACCAGTGTCGATTATGCCAATAATTTTGTAAAAAACTGCAAACTAAATAAACAAAACCAACATATATATATATATATATATATATATATATATATATATATATATATATATATATATATATATATATATATATATATAGGGGTATGTTCTTTTGAGAACCAACAATATGTTAAGAACTGTGAGAACCGCATTAACTCTTCCTCTATTTATAATATAAATTGACTAGAATTCATGTACATTTCAATATGTTTAAGGTTTGGTTTTAAAAGACCTCGAATTTATAGTCGTTTTTTTAAATGCATATATGCACTCACACTATATGCACAAATGAATGCATATATGCATATTTTTATACTTTTCTTAAAAAAATTCAGGAGAGAGGAGATAAACTCAAACTAAGAGTAGGAAGAGATAAATAAAACATTGTTGTTGAATTTTACTTTTTTCACTAAAGTGATATATACACGTTTTGTGCGGTTCTTTCGGTTCTCAACATATAGTTGGTTCTTAAAAGAACATGCCCCTATATATATATATATATATATATATATATATATATATATATGACGTATCAAATGAAAACCCTATATTATTGTGAAAACTCATAAACTAATTTCTAGCCACACATCAATTTCCATATATTTTATTATGTGGTTATGATTAAATCTGGATTTTTTTTATTTATATTAAAAAAACATGTGGCCTAGATTTAATGGAGGGGTAAAGAGTTAATTTGACTTTTTTTTTCCTTTTTTGATTAATTATTGGTATTAAAAAATATATTTCTCTCCTCTTTTACTCTCATCCATTATTACATTCAATTTATATATACACATGAACAAAAACTCTTTACACATTTATAAAATCAGTTTACACTTGTGTAAAATAACATTAAATCTTTGGTAAAATGTAGAGACGGTTTGCAAATCCATGGATGTTTAAAGAACAAGATGGTTAAAGATGTATAAAAATCAAATACACATGTTTAAAGACATTTTACACTTGTGTAAAAAAAGATATGAAAATAATATAACATATATATACACAGGAGTAGAAAACAAAAAAAACACATGTGTAACATATATCCCAAACACTAACATTAAGAAACAAAAATACATTTAACATATGCACAAATCAGTGAAAACGTTTTTTTACATCCAAATACATAAATGTCTTTACAAATACACAAGTGTAAAATCAAAATACACAAGTGTACAAACAAAATACACAAGTGTAAAATCAAAATACACAAGTGTAATATCAAAATACACATGGGCAACTTCCAAACATGTTTCCACTTAAAGCTACTTTTTTTTTCATCTTTGATGGGTGATCAACACTTGTTTAATTGTTGTATCCTCCCAACGCTGTGTACAAAAACTAATTCATATTTCAGCTATTAAAACAAAATTATAAAATGTCAAATAACAAATTCCCACTCCTTTTACAAGAGAATTTTTATTTTATTTTGTCAACAAATATAGATCGGTTCCACCGTTTAGATCCAAACCACACTCAAATTTAAACAGAAAAATATCTTGAAATATAAGAACACTAATATGTAAGAAATATACGAGAGAAATTACTCATGCCTTATTTAGGAACTTTTGCAAATTTAAGAAAAAAGAAAAGAAACATTTCATACCTTTCTTATTTGGTGGCCTAGAAGCTTCTACAGTGAGAGGAGTCATAAAAAGTTAAAATTTTGGGGAAATCGTCATCTCAACCACCAGGAAAATCTTTCACGGGGGCCACCAACTTGAGCTCCGCCACACGCCTTCGTCAATTCCGGTGGTTCTTTCCTTTGAAAACTCATCTCTTGACCACCGAAATCATCCATCGCTTCTGGATCTTTAATCTTTATGGTCCGTTCATCAGTTTTGTTAGGTGCACCGAAATCGTCCACGACAAATGCTAACGATGAGGTGGTAGGGGTGAAGGATGAGACAGTGGTTGTGGCCGGTATTAACAGATCTGGATTTCATGAACAAACTCTCTCTCTCTCTCATTGAATTAGGAACTTAGAATCGATTTTTTGATGGGGAGAAATTTCTTGAGTGTGCTTGAGAGATATTAAAAGATCTGGATCTAAGCGATGGAAAGAGAGATAATGAGATATATATGGTTAATGTAAATTTACTTTAATACCCCTTCATAATAAAAATAAATCAGAAAATCGAACAGACAGAAAGAATACTAATAAGAACACTGTTGTATTAAGCTTTTGCATGTAAACGATTACAAGTGAAACTCTATCAGAAAGCACAAAAAACACACATACAATGAAGTGTTTACAGATTATTTATACTCACTTAGAATCAAGACAGCCCCTTGATTCTAAGGATCAGATCTAACACAGACCGTTGATCTGTTGTATCTAGCTAATTATTACACGTTTTGTCTATATCTAGTTAACTTTATTGAATCGTCTTCTTTATGCATTATTGCTTGCATGTCTAGAGAAGAGCATTGTCGTCCGTCATTGGTTGCACCACTGAGGTTCCTTTTGCTTTGAGTGTGTCAGTCGCTTTTGCAGAAAGTTGTCAGAGACGCTTGGCATGGATAGTCAGCTGGAACGATTTGTCTTCAAGGAACACAGCTATCAGCAGCAAGACTGAGAATGATGCTGCTGATACGCTTATCAGCAGCAACAAGTGTTGAATGCTGCTGATAAGCCTATCAGCAGCAACATGTGTTGAATGCTGCTGATAAGCCTATCAGCAGCAACATGTGTTGAATGCTGCTGATAAGCCTATCAGCAGCATTTGTACTTAGAATAATTTAGTAGCAATCAGTCTTTGGTTCTACAAACTCCCCCTAGACTGATGCAACCAAAATTCTTCTAATCACTTTGCCGCTGAAGCTTTTGCATGTGGCTGACTATCCTTTCAACCTCATAGCATCTTGGATCCTTGCTGGGATTGTTCAGTGGAAGTGCAGACAGAGTCTTGATGTCTTTATGTGGCATTTTGTAGATTGTTTTGCTTGAACATATCATCTTCTGCTTCCTTACATCAGTTAAAGTGAACTCATCCAAATCAGCATTATAGGACCAACTTACAAATGGAGAGTGGGACTTGAGTGGTTTGATGTCAATGATCACATCTTTGCTAGGGTTGAAGTAGTGTTTGATGGCTAGCACAAGAAGTTTCCCACCTTCATTTGCAGGCTCATGAGCTTCACCCAGCTCCAAAATTCTGTCAAGATCTGAATCTGGCAATTACAGAACTTGATCAACAGATCTGTAAATAGATCTTCTTCTTTTAGTTCTCCCCCTGAAGATCTCAAACCTTTGATCCTGTGGATTATAGACCCAATCAACTATGTCTCTTGAGTCTTCTGGTTTAGGTGTGGGTTTGGATTTCTTTAAGGGAGGCTGCTGATGAGTGAGAGCTGGGTGGGATGGTTTGGACTTTTTGGGTGGAGGAGTGGAAGGTTTGGGGAGGAGAGTGGAAGGTTGTTGGATTGAGGAAGAGGTAGGTGAGGGAGAAGGCTTGGGTTTCTTTGCTTTTGATTCTTCTTCTTCCTGAATAGGTACCCTTTTCTTGGAGCCCTTCTTTCCCAATCTCTCTTCCTCATCCTTCTTGACTTTGAAGTAGAGGGCTTGCAGGTTCATGAAGTTCATGGGACCTAGCCTCTGTCCACTCTCTCCTCTAGCCTTAAGGAAGTCAATCATGACCTTCCTTTCTTCATGGGTCCTTATAATTTCAAGTCTTCTAGGAGTCAGTCTTCTTTCTGCTGCTGCCGAAGATTCAGGATAAGCTACCCGTTTTGCTGTTTGTATGAGTTTTTCGAAGTTGGGTAGATTATCCTTCATCAAGTCATAGAACCTGCCAATGGTAAGTTCTGATGAGAGATCTGATGAAGTGTTGATGCAGTTAGTTAAATACAGTTGTAGGACTTGGAGGGCATTGAGAGAGTTCCAGTTTAGCTCTTCTACTCCACTAAACTCCCATCCAATCCAAAATCTCTCAGCTGATCCATCATACCCCCAAGCTAGAATGGAGTTAAATTCTAGCTTTTGTGAAGTTTGAAAGAGTTGGGGGTAATGGATTGACTTATGATGGCTGCTGCTACAGGGAGGATGCTGAAAGCTGTATATTTTTGTTCTTTGTCTTCAGCTTCATTCAGCACCTCATCAACAGCCCTGACGACTAACTTCCAGTCTTCAGTTGTTTCTTCTTCTTCGTTATCTGAAGCTGGCAAGTCATGGACCTGTACAAAAGCTGGCTTGAAAAGTGTACTTTGAAAAACAGCCTGCTCTTGAATCCAGTCGTTAAGACTGTCTTTGTCCTCCTCCATTGGGACCATCTCCCCCTTTTTGGTTGCATCAATGGATAAATAAGCATCAGTTTGGGTGCCCACTGATACAAGAAAGGGAGAAGGTATAGTTGGGCATTGATGGGCTTCATGCATAGAGACTTGGTGTCTTAGTTTGGACACTTCAGCCTCTAGCATAGCCACCCTGGCCGTCAATTCCAGGTTATGAAGTTTCAGTCTGTCCTTATCCACAGTTGTGGAATCCTTGGATCCAGATGGGGCCTTAGGCCTAGCCTCTTCATCCCCATCACCCATGGTTTCTTGGCGCCTGGGATTCCTCTCAGTGAAGGGAGTTTCCAAGGAAGCATCCTCACTATGAGTTGCCGTGGTTGAGGTCTTAGCAATGTTGTCACTGTCCTCCTGGTCATTTTATGGACCAACAGTAGTGACAGCCTCTTCCACATCCACTCTTTCATAACTCCTAGAGTGGACCTTCAGGGTAGAAGAACTTGGGTTGGGTGTGTTGGAAGCAAGATCAATCAGTACCTCCGAGATAGTGGTAGTTGGAGAAGGTACATCATCTTGATCAGGTTCCTCAGCATTTAAGTTCAGAAGAGAGAGAAAGGGCTCAGGGGACTGTTCTACAGATCCGGGAAGTGATCCTGATCCTAATAGAGAGACATCCGAAGGGGCCTCCCTAATAATGTGGCTTTCCCTTATGATATTCTCACCAGAATGTTGGGATTCTGAGTGAGGGCTGTTAGGTTGGGTTTGGGCCTTGGAGGCAAGAGAAGAAGGAGTTCTCTTACCCCTTTTTCTAGTATAAGTTGTTGCAACCGGGGCCTTGTGTTCCGGTTGAACGATAACATCCAAAAGAGGTGTAAGTAATTTTTGTGCCTGTGCATCCTTAGTAGTATGCACAGGGGTTCGAATGGTAGAAGCAGATTGTTGTTCTTATAACGGCAGAGGAGAGAAAAAGCAAAATGACTTGTACAGTACAACCTTATTTACTTTTTATTGTTACAGCTGTAATACACCGAGGCAGTCATGGTAAAGACTGACATTAATATCTTTTACAGCGGATAAAAGTTAATTTGGACTTAAATTTATCCATCAGCAGCAAACTTGGTTGCCGTGGATGAATAAGCCTGTCCGCTGCAACTTTGGTTGCTGCGGAAGGTTAAGTTTGTCAGCAACAGACTTAATTGCTGCTGATAGATGCAATGATCTGCAGCAAGGATGTTGCTGCTGACAGCCTTAAAGCTATCTGCAGGAAACGTATTCCTTCTGATAAGTTAAAGCAGCCAGGGGCAAATTCTTTGCTGCTGAAAATTAGACCTGTCAGCAGCCAAAAGGATGCTGATGAGTTATAACTTTTATTTACAACATAAGACAGACATATTTACACCAAAGGATAGATGCACTCAACTGAACCGATGATGATGCTTGGTGATTTCTTTACCTTCCATTGTTGAGTTGGTGGTTTTCCAGCTCTCTTTGTCTTTTCAGCAGCAGATGTTGTATCTGAGGATTTTGGCTTATCAGCAACAGATTTTGTTGCTGCTTATGGTTTTACTTGAGCATCTGCAGACTTTGTTGCTGCTGAAGGCTTTCCTTTTGGTTGCTTGGGCTTTACTCGATCATCAGTAGTTATTTTGGCTGCTGATGGCTTAGAAACAGATGTATGCTTATCCTTCTTCACCTTGCCGATAGGCTTTTGTATAACTGGGGTTGAAAGAAGAATCTGATTGAAAGGATTAAACTTACAATTTGCAGCAAAGTGGTTTGATTCTCCACAGATGATGCAAGATTGTTGAGGTTTTGACAACTGTTCCCTTGGTGGAGAAAGAGATTTTCTGAATTGAGTTGTCTTAGCTTCAAAACTTCTTACCTGTTTGTTCTTCTTTGTCTTCTCAAAAGCATGTTGCTTGAGGTTTCTTTGCTGCTGAAGGTAGTAGAAGCAGGTGCTGGCAGTGTGGTTATATTTTCCACAGACAAAGCATGATTTTGCCAGTTTGTCTCTTGAAAGGTAGACATAGTCCTTTCTTTGGAACAGATCCTTGAAGTTCCATGGATGAGCTTTGTTATGCTCAAAGGTGGCTTCTTCTAGGGTCCTTTGAACATATGGAACTTTTTCTTTGTGATTGGCTTGAAGCTGAGGCTTGGAGTTTGTGGGTTCTGATGTCTGTCCCTTTTCTAGCTTTCTTCCATCTGGAGGATAGCTGATCTTGATCTGTTTGAATGGTACAGGGGCTATAACAGCTGGAAGAACAGCAGTAACTGCAACTCTATTCAGAACAGCTTCAGATAGGACTGCACTGGTTTCACCATGGTCTGAGTGATTTGACTCAGATTCCGATGAGGTAGTGCAGTCTTCGATGAAAGGTTCATCCGTTGAAGGATCAAGGTTTCGGTTTGCAGTGTCAAGATTTTCTACATTGAAGCTTGGTTCGTATATGGCAATATAGTCAGCAGGAGGAGGAACATCATTGTACTGATCATTGTTATACCCAAGTCCAGTTTTTACCTTCTCATGGACTTGAATATCTAAAAGTCTTTGTAACTTTTTGGAGGAAAATCCATATTTTTCAAAATGAACTTTCTGTTCTGCCAGTTCAGCTCTGGTAGCTTTTAGTTTGACCAGTAGATCATCAATCTGAGTTTCAAGATTAGTTTGTTCGTGTTTTAGCGATGAAATCTCTTTCTTAAGGCAGTTAGTCTTTTCTTTATAAGTAGTTTCAACATTTTTGAACTCAGATTTCATCTGATGAAACTCTTCATTTTGATCTATAAGGTTTTGGTTGTGCTTTCTATAACCCAAAACTTTATCAATACAGGCTTGAGAGCAAAGATGTTCAAATACCTGAGGTGGTATCTTTGTAGTGTCTGCCATTAGAGCTTGATTGTTGACGGGCAGTTCTTCATATTGAAAGCTCCAGTTGAACTCAGAAGTTCCAACAGTTGCACATGCTGCAGTTTGAATTGAACTAGGACCCGAGTGCTCAGAGTGTAGGGCAGAGGAGGTGGTGGTGGATGTTGAGGCTGTTTGGTAGCTTGAGCTTCTTTCTTTTGCCTGAATCATCTCTAGCTCATAGGTGTTTAGCATTCCAAAGAGCTCAGTCATCTGGAGAGTTTTCAGATTCTCCGTTCTTCTGATTGACACTGTGTAAAGTGTCCAGCAGCTTGGTAGAGACCTGACGAACTTCTTGAGAATATCTTCATTCTCTAGCTTCACCTTTGAGCACTGAAGCTCTCCTACAAGATAGGTAAATCTGTTGTATAAAACAGTTAGAGACTCACCTTCCTTCCAGACGAAGTTTTCATACTGCTGCTTCAGGATGTCTTCAAACCCGTTGCTTTGTGCCATTTTTGTTCTTGGTGACTTGATGAAATAGAGAGAGTTTAGAATAGAACCAGAAGTGATTAAACATGTGTGAGTTTGTTTAATCTGAGCCAAAGCTCTGATACCACTTGTAGGATCGTGAAATTACAAGATGGTTGTATTCTTAGTTGAAATTGGCGGAAACAATAACAACTACACAAATGTAATCGAACAGACAGAAAGAATACTAATAAGAACACTGTTGTATTAAGCTTTTGCAGGTAAACGATTACAAGTGAAACTCTATCAGAAAGCACAAAAAACACACATACAATGAAGTGTTTACAGATTATTTATACTCACTTAGAATCAAGACAGCCCCTTGATTCTAAGGATCAGATCTAACACAGACCGTTGATCTATTGTATCTAGCTAACTATTACACGTTTTGTCTATATCTAGTTAACTTTATTGAAGCGTCTTCTTTATGCATTATTGCTTGCATGTCTAGAGAAGAGCATTGTCGTCCGTCATTGGTTGCACCACTGAGGTTCCTTCTGCTTTGAGTGTGTCAGTCGCTTTTGCAGAAAGTTGTCAGAGACGCTTGGCATGGATAGTCAGCTGGAACGATTTGTCTTTAAGGAACACAGCTATCAGCAGCAAGACTGAGAATGATGCTGCTGATACGCTTATCAGCAGCAACAAGTGTTGAATGCTGCTGATAAGCCTATCAGCAGCAACATGTGTTGAATGCTGCTGATAAACATGTGTTGAATGCTGCTGATAAGCCTATCAGCAGCATTTGTACTTAGAATAATTTAGTAGCAATCATTCTTTGGTTCTACAATATATACACCTACAAAATCAAAAGTCAGTAGACATTTAATCGAACACATGGTAGGTAGAAGCCGATCATAAAAATCATGCTGAAACAATTGTTAAGAAATTGCAGTTTGATCTGAACCTTAATCGCTCGCCAAACAGGACCATAAACATTGTTTAAGCTTCCAAAAAATCAGAGAAAGATAACATAGATGGGGCAAAACATAAAGTCAAGCAAAAAATAAACAAATTTGAACACTTTCACATGTTTCTAAAAGCTTTAGAAATCTGACTGAATTAACAAAAATCAATCTGTGACACATTCAACTTCATCCTTCGCAACTGTAATAAAACCCTAATATCGATATCTAGGAGAAGTTGTCAGGATTTAGATACAACATGATTCAAAACCTAAAATCAAATGCATTAGACGATTCATAACATATCGGATCAGACGCAAAAATGTTTGGGATCGAAGGTCAAGCAAGCCGTGTATGAACACCTAAACAAAGATAAGCGAACGGCGATTCAAAACCTATAATCAAACGCACTAATGATTCATAACATACCAGATCAGATGCAAAGGATGAAGTAACCGATTTAGAATCGTGAATGAGAACCAAAGATTGAAGGATGAAGTCAAAGCCAGGCGCCAATTCAGAGAAGGAGAAGTAGCGGCGACCAGCGATTTACGAATTAGGTTTAGGGATGGTAAAATAACCCGAGCCCGGCCGGTATATCCGAAAGCCGAGATATCCGGGCCGGGTATACCCGAAACCCGACGGGTACGGGGCATCAATGTACGACTGGTTTGATGATTGATCTGGTTATAAGATATTATCTGACCCGATTTTGAAACTAGTGGTTTGATGACTGATGACTAATCATTCGGATAATATTATCCGACTGATGGGTTTGGGATTACCGAACCCTACCCGAACCTGACCCATTGCCATCCCTAATTAGGTTTTTAGTGGATGAAATGACGAGTTAGAAAGAATATATTAGGTTCGAAAGTGGGTCATCGGACGGGTATGGGTATAGACCCATAGACCCGTGTGTACATAAGAATGGGTTAAAACTCTATAGAAGGGAAAACATATGGTGAAAGTGAAGGAGAGCTTGTCACATGGCAAAAGTTGTAATCATTTATTAGAGCATCTGGTATACTTGTTTGGATCTTTTTAATTGAAAATAATCACACCAACTATCATATCACAAGGGGGTGGTGCATCCATCAAGTGAAAATAATCACACCCAATCACTCAATGCCAACTCACCACTCACTCCATTTCTTCAGTTTCTTCTCCCGTGATTTTTTTCACACCAAGAATCACATCACAAGGGGTGGTATATCACTCAAGGGATAGTGTCACATTGGTTCCATTTGAGATCACATGAGAAGATGATGAAGGTATATCCCTTGCTCTTAGGTTAAGGATCACTTTTATTTTGTAACTTTATTTAAAATTTTATTAATTAATTAATCAACATGTTTATTTTATAATGATATATATATTTTATTTAATTTATTTATTTTCGTTTGTTTGAATAAGTTATAAACGTTTCTCACTTTTATTTAAAGGTTTCTTTAAAATTTATTAATTAATTAAGCAACTTATTTATTTCATAAAAATAGTTTTTTATATTTTTATAATTTTTTTATTAATTTACTTTTATCATTTTACAATTATTATATTTTTTTATACTATCTATATCTATAATCTATATTTATAATTTATAACATATAATAAAGGAAAACATTGTGAGACACGTGGCAAATGACGAGAGCATCCATTTGTGTGTTATCCCGCCTAATGCCCATGGGTCAAAACCTAAAACACCCCGCGCAGTGCTTGCCTTTCTACCTCTCTCCGTATTGCATTTATCCCCCTCTTTCCATTCTCTTATAATGAAGATAAATGAATATATTATATAGAACGAATGTGAGCTCGGAAGGAAATGCGTCTCTCCAACTCGTACTTTGCTACCTAGATCTTAGTATGTACGGGTATCAATAATGGAAGATACTAGATCAAATAGGGCAATTTGAATGCTCTCTTCCTTCCTGTCCTAAAGAGGGCAAATCTCATCGGCTGCCATTCTTCTTAATTCTAAGGTATCTAATGTTGTCTTTCCGGATTTATTCTTATAGAAGAAGTATAAAGAATTGTTACTACTACGGTTAAGAAGACTCTTATTATGTATGGACAGTCCAGGAACGAGACCTTCACCTAACCCTCAGAAGGCTGGCTCGTTGTTAACAAGCAAATGCTACTTCTTTACTAGAGAGAACTCGATTTGAAGCTTTCATTCCTCTTCGGGTAGTTTGGTTTATCTTTATTTAGCTATTGAGCAAAAAGAGTTCGCTACCTTTCTGCGTAAATCTTGTGTTTTGGGGGGGGGGGGTTTCCGTAAGCTACAAGAAAGGAGAGAGAGGCAGGCTATCTATTTTTTGAAGTCAGTGTTTAGTCGTCCAGTTCTTCCTATGGGCTAAGGGGAGGAAAGGGGCATTCTTCACTCCTTCACGACGCCTCTATGTACTACATAAGGGGCGGACTAAGGGCACATTGCTTCTACCTTCTTTTCTTTGTCGGCGACAAGGGATCTCTCAACCCCCGCTAAGCATCTATAGCTAAATGGTTAAACATTTGAAGTTCTTTCCTTTGTCTTCATTCAGTGAAAGGAGTGAAGCTTTCCGCAGCTAGAAAGCGGAGACCCACGAAGGCGAGATGCTCGCGGACCCTAAATCTAAAAAGTATGACCAAAGTATGACCCGTTTCTTCAATAAATCATCCTAGCTTCTGTTTCGTTTCATTTTCCCTTTTCTTCTTTAACCCTCCATAGTCCAAACCCTAACGCCGCAACTCATTATGAACAACCTATTCTATCCAACCGATTGATCGTCAAATCGATTTCCATTAGCTCTATTATTTCTGCTGATTAAAGGAATTACATTTGATTTGGCTTTAAATCTTCAAATCAGCTTGCAACTGCAAAAAGGGTGCTCGTGATAACCATGATCGCTTTTGTGGGGAATAGTGCTGCTACATAAGAGATGCTCGTGATTAACCGTGATTGTTTCAGTGGTGATTACTTTGCCGAAGAAGATGACCGGAGATGTTTCGTTAATCCGCCGCCACGTCATTTGGTGATTGTTGCGGCTAGGGTTTCGAAAAAGGTACAAAGTTTTAATTTTAGTTGTTCATTTTGGTGAATAACCATTCAAGTTTTTTGATTACTTTCTCAAGTTTCCGTTTACACATTTTTTTTGCTGAAATGATTGTTCAATATATCCGAACTGATATAGTAATTAGTTGATTAGATTAGATATTTTAATTTGATGGCCAATTATCCGATTCTAGATGTGTGTTTTGAAAATGATGGTGTAGAATTTGGTGGAATATTGGGATGTTATTGTTAGTGTGTAAACAACAATGTATATTATAGTATAGAGAATTTTGGCTTTTACATTTGTTTTGAGGCTTGCACAATAAACTGAGTCATTTGAGTGTGATTTAGAAGAAATTGACTTGCTTTTCTAGGTGATTTTGTTTTTAGTTGGGCCCATAAATTTGATTCTAAGTAGAAGTTGATGAATAATTTTATTTGATTTCCACAAACTTTGTCAATGATCCAAATAAGGTTTGATTTCTGCAAATTTTGTTCTAATTAAAAAATTAATAGTTTTCTTTGATAATATTATATGATATGTAAATTTACTTAATACTTGTTGTTTGTCATAACATATATTAGGAGTTTTGTTCTATAATAAAAATTAACAGGTGGCAGGTGGTCTTAGAAATTATTTGAGTGAAATACATTCAGATTGTATATATATATGATATACAAATACACATTTGTTTGAGAAAAATACAATGCTTTACAATAATAAATTTAAAAATGGGGCATTTACATATATCCTCTTTCTAAGTTCCTTTATTACATATTTACCCAACCCTAAAATTTAATTACATGTTTCCCTTTCTAAAACCTATATATTACATATTTATCCAATTCGTTTAAAATAACTTATTTTATTATCATTTTACACTTAATGAACTAATTAAAATATTATTTACATATATTCCATTTTCATTATTTGTGAGGGTAATTGGGTAATTTAAAGTCAATTGGGGAAATATGTAATTAAATTTAAGGGTTGTGTATATATGTAATGTAAAAGTTTAATAGGGGAAAATATGTAAAAAAAACCTTTAAAAATAAGGACCCTGTGATATAAAATTAGGTAATTAACTTTTGATTTGCAAGTCATTTGAATAAATTTGGCCGCTTTCCAAATTTGTTAATTTTTTTGGTTTGGTGTTTAAAGCTTTTGATATAATTTGAAACTTTCCATTGGATTTCGGTTTTAATTATTAAAATTTTTGAATTTTAACAAACTTCCAAAATTATGATGTCTTTCTAATTTCAAAATTTTAATTTATTTTTAGTATGTTTTACCAAATTAATTCAAAACTGTAAATATATTTTTTTGAATTTGTATTTAACTAGGAGACACCCCGCGCTCCGCGGCGGTGTCGTAACTCGCGATTATGTTAGCAAAACGGAACCGTTAAGATTTATAATGTAAAAATAAGAAAATAAAAATAATGTAACTAAAAACAGGAAAAAACCAAAAGTAAATAATAGAAAAAAAGTTTTAAAAAAACTCACCCACAAGGTTTGAACCCTGGTGTAAATATATTTTTTTGAATTTGTATTTAACTAGGAGACACCCCGCGCTCTGCGGCGGTGTCGTAACTCGCGGTTATGTTAGCAAAACGGAACCGTTAAGATTTATAATGTAAAAATAAGAAAATAAAAATAATGTAACTAAAAACAGGAAAAAACCAAAAGTAAATAATAGAAAAAAGTTTAAAAAAACTCACCCACATGGTTTGAACCCGGGTGGGTGGGGTTGGTGTAATTTGATTGCAGCGCAGAGAGACCATGTGGGCTAAGGCATTTTAGTGTTAAATTTCCAATAAATAAACTTAAAAGCACAACTAAAATTGGTTAATTAAAAAAAAAAGAAAAAAAACAGCCAATCTAGTTTCGCCATGTATCCTTGCTGCAAATCACAACCAATCAGATTGCTTTACTGTTCACAGTGTTTTGTATGTTTGTATAATAAAGGAAAGTATTTTAAACGATTTTGTCTTTTAAAATCTAACTTTCCTTATTGTAGTTTATTTATAGATCCATTAACGATTCTTGTCTATTGATAAAACTACTTAAATACTTTTTTCTTTGAACGGCAACACCTAGATATTTTAGGATAATTGAGTTTTTTTGGGGTAACACCTAAAACATCCAGACAGCTCACCCTAGGAGGAACCCACAATTGGGTAAACCCCCTAACTTGACCACAGACCCGTTTTTTGTTGTGGCTAGGATTCAAAACTAAGAACTTCACTATGAGAAGTCTTGGGGCTACAATTGCACCAAATACCCAACAGTACTTAATTACTTGCAGGATGGTTTTTATTGAATCCTTTCTTAGCAGAGGGCTTATGTGTAAGACCCCGACCCGGGTATCGTACATTTGGTTCTCATAACAGGTCATCCTCTATTAAATATAACTATTATTAATCGTAGTACATCGGAAGTCTTTCTAAAATCTTTAAATATTGCTTAAAGTCGTTATTGTCATGAATTACCTCACGAATGCCTGCACACCAATTCGAGTAGCACCGCTCCCAAGCCAAGATACGTCAACTCCAAAGCCCACCTGCATCACAATCTAACGTAAATACAAAGTCAGCTACGCTGATTGAGTTCTAATAATTTGATTTAATTAAAAGCTGACTCGTCATAAAAGTTATTTTAACTTTACTCAGTACCCTCGATCCTTATAAAATTGTTTCACAATTCATTAAGGACTAGATAACCCCTGCTATCACACGATATCTCATAACAGTTCACCACCCAAGACTCAACCCATTGATGTGAATGTTTTGATATAGTAAAAATATAAATAAGTATATTTTAGGATGATTTCACAAGATCAGGTTTTAAATTTTTTAAATGATAATTACGTTAACTTAAAACACACACAATAGGCAAGTGTACCTATCACAGCGTAATATAGTTTATGTAAGAATCAATTATCGAACCAATGGACACGGTCGAGTTCCAATACTCAACTTTTGTTATCGTTTAGCCGGATTAATTAGTGAGTGTGTTTTGTGTGTTTGTGAAGCAGAAAAGTAAATGACGGTAAAGTAAATAACATAAAAATAAAAATGTGCGTGAAGTGTGTAACAGAAATGTAACTAGCTGAACGGTAAATAGTAGAAATGTAAATAAGGCGAAAATGATCAGATTACGGAATGTATTACTTCGGGATTCGAATTAGCTTGGTACGTGATAATGTTAAGTTGACTAATTCAGTGGTATGACTACTACAAACTTGTGACCCGAGTCACCGCTAGAACCTCGTCCTCACTACATTTGATTTGCAAATTATAATCTTTGAAAGTGGTAGTGCCTCCCGTTAGGGATAACATTTACCCTTAACTCATCGAATGGTCATCTTCGGGTTGGTTTAAGACATTGGACTCAAAATGCTTTATATTAAAGTTAAATAGGTGATTATATTTTGCTCACCGGGAGGCGGTGTAACAATGTGACCAAGTATAAAGACGTACCGTTCCCAAATGAGTTCATCAATTTTTGGTCGCATAATATTCTCGTATAAAGACGTACAATCTTAGAAGTATAGACCCAGCCTTGGCTTATCAATCTCTGCTCGTATAAAGACATACGAGTTTCAAAGAAAGTTTGATTAAAAAGGGTGTTTGATTAAAAAGGGTTTTACGATCTTACTCTTTAAAATCAAGACATTCACAAATATAAAGACGGATTTAGATAATAATAAAAGTCCATCAAAAGATGGTTTTTGAGAACGAATTAGTTAAAGACATAAACATATGACTTCATTAATACGTTAAACATTAACATGCACCAAACATCATCTTCACTCTAGCAATACAAAGAAGTTTTAGCCATGAATGGCCATAACGACTAGCGTAACGATGAGTTTCGTAGGCTCCCCTATTGTGGAACAAGGAGGAAGAGCCTCTCTACTCTAACTACGAGAATGCTCTCTTCTTGAGTGTTCTTTAGGTCTGGATTGGTGTGTCAAGTGAAGAACTCAAGCCTCTTATTTATAGGCCTTAAAATGTGTAATGCACGGCCATGCAATGGGTTACACGGTCGTACAAAGGCCTAGGGAATCAAACAGGGTACAAAGGACACGGTACTGGGCCGTGGGGAGCAGGAGAGGACAATGCACGACCGTTCCGTGCATCCCTCTTCTTTCTCCCAATTTTGTCTTTTAGCTGCCTTGTTGACTTTTATTGACTAATTTTGACTTCTTGGGGGTCAATGCTTGGGAATGAACCTTCTAGAAGCTTGAATTCTTCGTGTTTTTGATAGAATTTAGGTTGATTTATATTTTCAACCCCGAATAACCTGTAATTACAAAATATAAGTGTTTTAAGCACAAATTGCAAGATTATTTTTTAATTAGTACCATAATGTGGGATTATTATGTATGTAAAATATGTATAAATGATAACATATCATAACACCCCACACTTAAACTTTGCTTGTCCTCAAGCAAACTCATGCATCATCACACCCATAACTAAAAACTTTACAAGGGTAATGGAATTTCAACTAGTGTTGGAACTCCGGGATAACTCTTGAGCTGCTTATTCTATTTTTGTATTTTTCTGTTTTAAGACGATGGAATCTATGACAGACCTACTAGAACTTTGTAACGAACCAAAATCCAGGTTTCGTTTTAAATAAATAAATATTTCTAATTAATATTATGGTGGAAATAATATTTAAAAAATAAGTTGAAACAAGTGAGTTTTAAGTTAATGTTGGGGTTATATTAGTTTTTTACTAACTTTTGCATGAAAATGGATGAAATGGAAGTTGAGGGGCTGATATTGTAAATATGACAAATCTGCCATATTTGACTTAAGAGAAGTCAAAATTGAGCATTTGTTTGGTTAAAGGGTCGATGCTTGCAAGAGAGAAAGGAGAAAAAGGAGTTTGAAGCAAAATCATGCATTAGAGGCTTGATTTGGGAAGGTGTTGGCTTGCACATCATCCTTCTAGCATCAAGTAAGTGATTATCATCCATTTGAATTCACCGTTGTTGAGTTAGTAGATGGGTTTTGTAAAATTCAAAATTTGATGATGCATGGGGTTTATTAGTGTTAGATTGTTGATAATCTAGCTAGACTAAAGGTAAATAATGGTGAATAACATTCTAGAACCCTTTGATTTTGATTATGAGAAATTAGGGTTCATATGGAAAGAATTGAGGGTTTTTGGGTTATGATGATATGATGATGAATTCATGATGATTAAGTGTTTATATGATGTTAGACACTTGAAAGAACACCAAATTAACCTAATGATAAACATTGAATGAAAAATTAGTGTTAAGAAAATGGTAATGAAACTCAAGTAGGTGAGTTTGGGTGGAAAGAGGGTGTTTGGATATGAGTATAACTCAAACGGGTCAGTTTAGGTTGGAAATGGGTGATTGGGTTGAGAACCCAAATAAATGTGATTTTGAAGTATGATAGATTACTAAACTAGGTGTATATGTTTAGGTAATCAAATTATCAATCGAGAAGGTGGAACGGGATCTTTGAATCTAAAAGGTAAGTGCTCTTGCACTTACTTAGTATTGTTGATAAATGGTGATACACATGTTATGTTTACATACTATGTTGTGTGTTATGAATGTGTATGAATATGTGAATGAATGTAGTTATAGTTATAATACTATAATGGAAATGTGGTTATGAAGTTATGGTCTAAGTAGCATAATAGAAATGTGGTGATGAAGTTATGGTCTAAGTACCATAATAGAAGTGTGATGAAAATGATGGTCTAAGTACCATTTTGGAAAAGTAATGTACCATAATGGAAATGAAATGATGTCAAGTATGTTAAAGTTGAAAGGAAATAATGAAACTTGTAAGGTGTTATGCAAGTGATATGTTGCCTAATAACTAATTGGGTGGAAACGAGTCAAATGGGTGAAAATGTGAAAACAAGTAAATTTTACTTGTTGTTATGTTTTATCTTCATTACTAATGGTGATTATATGTGGTGTTATGTAGGAAAAGCTCCGATGTAGTCAATGTCAAGTCCATGGCGAAAGACGGGTTCTCGTATGCGTTTTTGATGGTTTTGGGTTGTAATTATAAATTTATATAATAGGTGTAAACCGATACATGAATTTGTGCTTTTGGTGTATAGTTATGGTGTTTTTAAAGTTTTAACCTAAACCCAAGTGTTGGAAGAATTTTTATGTGAAGATGGAAAAAGTTGGAAAAATGGTTAAGTGTTGAAAACGGATCAGCTGAGTAAACTTTTTGTTTACTCAGTTCCCCCGTGGTACGCGAGAAGCAGGCGGGGTTCTCTCGCGGTACGCGAGGGACCTGTTTCTCGGGTGGGTGAGTTTGGGACTCCCTCGCGGTACGCTAAAGGAGGGGCCTGGTCCCTCGCGGTACGCGAGGGACATATTAAAAAAAAATTATTCTTGGGATGTTTGCTTCCGTGTGTGTAATGATTAAATAATCGGTGTTTGAAATTAGGGTGTTACAAACTTTGATTATGCAATAACTCCTCACTACTCATAATGTTTACTCAACTGTAGGGTTATATATATATATATATATATATATATGGATAATGTAAGTGAAGTGGAACACTCAATTTCGAATCGAATTATGCAATGGTCATAAGCTTGTATGCAAATCAAGTCTCCACCAACTAACTAAGTAGTATGCATGAATCAAGAGGACTTAAAAGGGTTGTGATGTGGCTAAAGTAAAACTAAAGGTGAAAATGAAATCTTTTTGGATTTTTAGGCGTTTGAAGGGTTGCAGCTATCGCGAAACACTCAGCTATGACCTCATGACTTAAAATGAAAAATACTAACGGATCCCTATAGAGTACTCAGATCATGAGGGTATAACTAATTTGAGGGCTCGTTTATGGTCAGATTGCCAAGACCAAGATCTCTCATCAAATTCAACTCGTTCCTTATTACGTAATACACATCGCTGCCTTTTCGTGTGGTTCCTTCGGCTTGCAGCCTAACAACACCTACTTCGATCAGGTCTGTATATTCACTTTGGGCTCGAGTTTGATTCTTGCTACACTTTCCATCGTGGCTCTAGATGCCACACTTTCTACACTTATCTTATCTTTTGGCTCTTCTTTTGGCGGCACTTTTGACAAGCCGCCGAATGGTGGCAGTTGTTCTTGCTTGCGCCATCGTTTTCTTACATCACTGGTTGCTTGAAAAATCTTTTCTCGGAGTTCGTTTGGTAATTCAGGCTTTGCGAAATAAATGCAGAAAAACAAGTTGAAATCAAAGGGATGCATGTCCAGTTCTTTAAGGTCTCCCGGTAAAAGACCAACTTTCTTTTTTTTTACAAGACAACTCCTTCACTAGGGGTGTTCATCGGGTTTTGTAATCGGGTTTTGGGTTGCTCGAGTCGGGTTAATCGGGTTTTTTGTAAATGAATATCAACCCAAATACCGACCCTATTAAGATTCGGTAACTCGGTAATTGGGTTTAAACGGGTCACTAGTTTAAAACAGATTTTTTTGGGGTTATTTAAATGATTATATAAGTTTGAACATTATTACAAAGTTACACCCCTTGGCTTCTGACTTCGGTTCTTAAACACCCCCAACAATATGTTCAGTGGAGGTTTTGAGTTTAATTGCACTATTTTGACCAAATTTCAAGTTCTTGATGCTTACAAAAATGACTTCTCGGGTACATTTCCATTTACAATCATATAAAATAAACCATAGAAATCTTGTAACCATATATTATCAAAACAATAAGTTACGTTCCAACCATAAACCCAAAACGTATCAATTTATTGTATAAATAAAAAACAATCAAATCAACTAAAAAAACCACAAACCGTATCAAGTACCAACCAAAATTATAAATTAAATGAAAACATCAAATTGTATCAACCAATAAACATCAGTCTTCACATTGTCACCTTCATGTCTGCTCGTCCGTTTCCAGTCCTATATTATATAAAGTAAATTAAAACAAGCATTAAAAATGGGTAATTATAACATGAAGTCATGAACAATCATTACAAAAAAGATTACTAATAAAAATACATTTATCAATTTCTTGAATTTTCTCCCAATCTTCTTCATCCATGAGTTTGTTACTTGAAGTTGAAGTACCCCTTAGCCAGTCTTGCGTGCAGATTAAACTCTCAACAATCCTCGGAGTCAAAGAACTCCTAAACGGGTCCAAAACCTTACCACTGGTGCTAAAACCGATTCTAAAGCCACCGTTGACACAGGAATGGCGAATAAATCTCAAGCCATCAAGGAAAGAATCGGGAATCGTGGGCTATTAACTTTCCACCATTATAAAATATTGAAGATCTCTGAATCCTCCTCAACACTTTCTAACAAAAACTTATCTAACTCACCAACCGATTCAACTCTGTGTATTTTTAGCTTCTCTCTTAGTTTGTTTCTTAATGTTGGTTTTAGTGCCATATCATCCACTTGTTGACGTTTCCCTAATACCGATGAACTTGAAGAATCGGTATTACTAGAACTTGGGGAATGAATTCTTATGTAATCATTATACAGTTCATTCATAGAATTCATAATAACTTTCCTTTTCTCCTCCGCCAAATTTTTTCATAACGATCTTCTAATAGTATATCCAAATATTTTACTTTGTTACTTGGGTCCAGAATTAAAGCAAAATATATTAATAAATTCATTTTTTCTAAGTTTCTAAAATATTTATCAAACTTTGTCTTCATTGCCATTACAATCTGGCAAAGACTAGCATTGGAAATACCATCATCCAGTAGGCTCCAAATAGAATAAATATCTTCGACACATGAGTTTGATGTCACATAAAGTGTCCCCGACACCCTCAATGTAACATAGTAAAATGGTTTCAGAAAATGACATAAATTTCTAACATGTTGCCAATCGGTTGATGTAGGTACCTCATGACCCGCCTTTTTAAGTTCAGAAGTAAAATCAGACTCCTCAAGCTCATATCTCTTAGAGGTTTTTTGATAAGATTGAGCAACTTCTAACATATGGTATGTTGAATTCCATCTAGTTGGTACATCTCTGATCAAGTGTTTCTTTGTATCGACATTAACAATCTTAGCAAGGTTGTTGAATGTGTCAAGCCTAGATGGTGATTGTCTAATCCACTTAACCACCCACTTAATTTTTTCAACAGCTGTATCTACTTTTTTAATCCCGTCTTGCACCACTAAGTTTAGAATGTGTGCAACGCATCTAGTGTGGGTCCATTTACCATTTAAAAGACACTTATTTGAATTTTGAAATATCTTTTTCAGGAAATCTACTGCCATATCATTCGAACTTGCGTTGTCAACTGAAATAGTTAAAACTTTTTCAATCCCCCATTCTAGTAAGCACTTCTCAATTGCTTTCCCAATATCTACCCCACGGTGATTCTCTTGAGGACAAAAGTTCAAGACTTTCTTCCTCAGTTTCCACTCATTATCTACAAAATGAGCGGTGAGACACATGTAATTAGACTGTTGAGCAGATGTCCAAGTATCGTTGGTCAAGCAAATTCGTCCAATATTTTTTTTAATAAAATCACCCACTTTTGTCTTTTCTTCTTTAAACAGCTGGTATATATCTCTTGTGATTGTGGCTCTAGATGGAATCTTAAAGAATGGTTGACATATACTCATGTAATACTTAAAACCCGCCCTTTCCACCAAACTAAATGGCATCTCATCAGTTATTAGCATGTAGGCTAGAGCCTTCCTAATTTCTTTTTAATCAAATTTCCATGAGGTCATTTTTTTTTCATCACCATGTTGAAACGCAATTTGTGTTTGACCGGCACTAATTTTAGCCAAGTTTGGCTTACATCTCTTTAAATGATTAGAAAGATTAGTCGTACCATGAGATTTTGATTCACACTTGTAAACGGAAGCACAATGATTACATTTAGCTTTTTCAACACCGTCTTTGTCTATGTACTTTTTAAAATCCAGCCACACTTTGGATCTTTGTTGGTAAGTTTTTGTTTTCTTCTTAACTGGTTCACTCGTTTCTGGAACTTGATCATCATTGTTGTCAAGGTCAATCGTTTGTTCTTCAACCGTATCATATGTTTCTGACATCTATATTACAAAACAAAACCTTAAACTAATAATATTATAATTATAATTAAATCTTAAGTTAATCAATAATCAAAACTAAAAATCATAGACTACTCGTAAGTTAAATAGAATGGAAGATAACCGTACCTTGAAAATACCTTGAGAATACTTGTAGATTGTTTGTGATTTTTTTAGCTATTCGTATTCTCAAAAGTCAAAACTAGAGGTCGGCTAACATAATGTAATCACAATTCAATTCAAAGCAAACCTAGAAAAAATAGGAACTTTTTAAATTGTAATTATCTTTTTTGTTAATTTTAGGCTAGTTAATTTTGATAAGACCAAGCACATTAAAAGCAATATTGATTTGAGGCTGCCCAGTTAAATTTGGTAATATAAGAGTCAAAGAGAGACACAGAGAAGTAATTTCCCGTTAAAAAAAAATTAATTTTGGTAATCGGGTTCCTCGGGTCAACCCGATTCTGAACCAGGTGATTCACTTACCGACTCAAACTAGGCAGGTCGGGTTCGGTGTATGTGGGTAATCGGCTTCGGGTTAATAGGGTTCGGGTTAATCGGGTTCGGGTGGATTCGGGTCGGGTTCGGTAATCAGGTTTCGACTAAAATGAACACCCCTATCCTTCACTACTCCGTCTTCCTCAATTTTCTTGAAATAATGTTTCTGTGAATTTCCTGTAGATAGTTTGGATTTTTCCTAATTCATCCACCATTTGTATATTCCAGTTCTTTTGAGTGGGGAAGATTCTTTTCAAAACTTGAAATGACAACATATGATAATTTTATCATTTTGAAGACGTCCAGCCAATAACCGGTGTTTGCGAAAAACTGGTTGGGTGATAAGTATGGGTAATAGAAAAGAAAAAAGCTAAGGCTCAGAAGGCTATCTAGGCGGATAATATCTTTAGAATTTTTGGATAATAAAGGTGATAAAGTCCTAGGTGCCTCAGTCATTTTCATGCTTCCACTAGTTCATGATCTTGATATGTGTAAGTCATACAAGTTCTAATTATGCATAAAATTCAATCGAATAAACACTCAATATTCCAAACGAAAGAGCATGAAAAAATAATGATAATAATGCTCGTGAAAAGGCTCAGATTATTCTCACATGGAAATGGATGAGATAAGGTTTAGTGATTTGTTATGCATAATTTCTGTTTGTTTTTACTTGCCATGTCTTCCTTTTATTTAACATGTGCAAACTCCAAGAGGTATATATTTAAAAGGGTTTATTTTTATTTTTTTTTGAAAACTTTTTGGGTTTTTATAAAAGGTAGATTTTTTTGTAATGTTTTAGTCAAATGGGTAGAAAATCACAAGTTAAATTTTACTGCTTTGAGGTTAACAGTCCTGAATCTCTAATCCCCACCCCACACTTAAAACTATGCTTTGCCCTCGATGTACAAATGCATGTAATGGAATGCTATATAGGAAGTTAAATGCATCGAGTTTTAAGGGAAAAGAAACTAGTACTCCCCCGGTCAATTCGGTGTATAACCTAAGGCCAAAACTTATTGTCGTTGTCAGGCTGTGCCTATCAGCTGCTTGTCAACTTGTTGCTTTAAAGACGTCATCGAATTTCTTAGAAATTTGATGTGGTTTCTGTCACACCCCAAAATTTATTTACGTAATAAATAAATAAAGGTCGCAACGATTGGTAACATTACACAATAGCGGAAGCTATAGTAGTGATTTCTAAAGTAATGAGTACTTTTACAAATACAAATATGAAGTAATACAATGATTTAAATCCTTCTAGATCAATGATGGACTTGAGACTTGGTAAACTATGCTCTTCGGCCACTAGGGTTTAATCTAGTTAGCTAGCCTATTCCAACCGAGCCTTAGCTAAGTGATACCTGAAAAATATATTTGAAAGTGTCAACCCAAAGGTTGGTGAGTTCACAAGTTTAGTGGTCTCAATGTAAAGTTGTTTTCCTTGAAAACATTGATAGCGTATACGTAGCCATAATATAAAACCGTTTTCTTTGAAAACATGGGATGACTTCAGAGTCATATAGTAAAACCATTGAAAAGGTGTACATGGCCATTATGAAACCGTTTTCCTTGAAAACATATTACCTGATAGTCATAAAGTGAGTCATTTTTCCAATGAAAACAGGTGATGACCTCATGGTCATAAAACGAGTGGTTTTCCCAATGAAAACATATCCAATTGTATACAAATAGTTCCGAGTGTATATGATAAACAAAACAAGTATTGTTGTTCCATTCGTATGCTAGCTAGGCTTACAATATTATGTTTATTCATGAGTCATAACCAAACCATGACAACAGTGTATGCCCCTCCCTCGTTCCTCACGAGTATGTGTTAAGACAATATGCGGTCAATTGGCCATGTGGACCCCAGGTTAGCGCGACAAACCATGACTGGGGGTGTCAATCCCAATAGTACTATCCATAGAATCCCAGGCTAAGTCCATAGCTAATGGTTATAAAATGTGTTTGTTCCAGGGGACTTTGCGAGCTCTATAATTGTTCCCTCATGCAAACATAATGGTCGTGTCTTGTTTTCTTGTTATCATATAAAAATGTTTGTAAGTGTGTTCCATGTTTTCTAAAATGTATCAAACATTGATTTTTCATGCTTTCAAATATGTAAGCAAATGTGTTGTATAAGTATGTTTCTCCCCCGATGTTTACAAAACATTAAAAGCTAAAAGGGGGGCCGTGAACTCACCGGGTGTCCGACGATACCCTAGCACAGTAATTGGTCAAGAAGTACTCGACTATACGAACCCTAAACACACAGGGTATATAAGTGTTAAGTCTTACTGTCTCAAGTGCAAATTGTTCACCCGACATAACAAATGTCGTCAAGGATGTGTTCCTTTCAGGAAAAGACATTTTTGATTTACGATCCGTTTATTATTAATATTTACTTCTTGACACACATTATACTTACCCAACTAAGTACAAATATGTACGTTATGATCGTTACGTAGTTATATTCTTTTCATAAATATACGCATAACTATTTTTAGAAAAAAAGTATTCCACTTCTCGTCGTACAAGTGCGAATAATATAACTCTTATTATTTATGTTTCTTAGCATATGTTTTTATTCAATTTCCGGGTCTATCACACATATAATTATATATAAACACTTGTTCCGACAAAAGACGTGAATTATTTATTAAGGTTTCGACGTAAACATTTTCTAGTAAAACGTATGCTCATTATTACTTTGATATAATTATATACATCGTGCTTTCAAAATCCATAAATGTCATGTGTCATATAATTTATTGTAATAATTATTTAAATCCGTTATGGTTTTGTTTATCAAAATACATACGTGAGTTTTTAATGTTTAAAGTATCATTTTCTAAAAACGTATCCCAACCCATAGGTTACAAACTTTACATCAAAATGCCTTTATCGTCTTAGTGTCTTATACTTTGTAAAGCTCATGTTCATTTGGAACGACCAAAAATATATGTTGTCAAAATCGTCACGTATCTTTTAGAACGACATTTAATGGTCTAAGTTTTATATAAATGTACGTTTTCAAATATCGAAACGTATAGATCCAAACATATATATATATATATATATACATGCGAGTATGTTTACGTATTTACATATATTAGTAGATCTATATGTTCTTCATGTTTTTAGATGACCAAATCTCATAACTTTCAGGATCTAAACTTGCTTCTATCCGTGCTTGTAAACATTTATTATTTAGGAACTTTTATGAACAAAACTATATATATGTACACATTCATATATACCTACGACACACATATATATACATATATTCATGTTTTTAAACTTTGGATCAAGCTTACTTTTCTTGGTAGTTCACTTTGGTTAGCAAGCTTTATGAAAACATCCCATGTTTATGGTGAACAAAATGCATATATGGACATGATTCAAGAAAATAATGTGAAATATAAAGATGAAATGGATGGAAATCTTTACCACTAGACATGCTAGGGAAGATTATAACTTAGATGATGATTTATGGAGAGGAAGAGCAAGATCTTGAGCTCCTAGCTTGATTTCTTGAGTATAACACTTAAGATCTTCTTAAATCACCAAATGGAGATGATTCTTTCTTGAATTATAGAGCTTGATATTTGAAATTGGTGGGTGTGTGTGGGGATAGAGTGAGCCGAGAGAAAGATAGAGAGGGAAGGGTTATACCTTTGTGCTGGACAACTCTATTATGTAGTGATGAGATTAAGTGTGATCTTGCCCAAATAGTCATCATGAGATGGAGATGTTTGAGTTGAGTGTTAAGCAAAAGACCATGATGGTGGGGTGGTGAGTTGGTGGTGGCGTGAACCACCTCAACAAGCAAAAGGTTGAGTGTGGGTTTAGTCATAATCACTATTATAAGATATGATACTTGAGTGTTGTGGTCTTTTTAATATGGGTATTTATTCAAATGAGTTGGTATTTAAATTATCTAACGTGTATACCTCAATAGGATAATAGTTGGTATTATAAAAGTCGTTCGTGTTTTATATAGTTTTAAGTTCCAACTAATTAAGGATAACGTATCCTTAATTATATACAACTAGATGTTTATATATCTATATTTATCTAGTTGTTACGGTACGTGATAATGCCTACGAGTGGTTCGTCGTAAATTCCTACGAGTGTATACAAACTTTTTAATTATTCGCTTCGCAAAATATATTGCACATATATTTTGAATTTCTTAAACGACGAAATGGTTATTTTTGAATTTATTACCAACGTTCGTATCCTGCGGAATGTATATATATATATATCTCCATATATATTTATTAAATGAGACGGGGGTTGAGGGTTGTCATAGTCAAACTCCATAATTATGAGGATTTGACACCTTGAGTGGAGTACACTCATCCTCTTGATGATGACGACGTGATGTTTGAGTGTAGTACACTTTTCATCATAATCATGATAACAAGGCCTTTGAGTGGAGTGTGAGTTAAGCAAGAATGATGACAAGTTGGTATTGATGGTTGGTTTAAATGCAGTGTACTACCCGCAATTAATACTCGTTTTAATAAATCAAATTTGAAGTTGTCAATATGTAATATATATGCATATATAAATGTATATTCTTACATATATATTCTCTTAGTTTAGACGCGATAACGAACTTGAATGAAGGCGTTCAAGTTTATGTATATTTTTACTTGTAAATGTGTTCGCTCACATTTTATAAGCATCCTGAGAGAATAATTTACAACGACAATTCTAGAAATGTTTTTACGAGAATCTTTATGTAATATATATTAAAGATTTAGTATTCGGAACACGATCGTTTATTTAGAATATAATCCTAAATATTTTTCCGTTGTAATAATTAATTGCTATCGTTTGTGTTATACGGATTTTACATCTGTATGAACCGACAATTCTTATAATTATTACGGTGTAAAACGATCGTTGCATTATGTTCGCTAGACTTTTATCATTTCAAGAGCATGATTCTGAGTGATTTAGAAAATATGTTAACGTAAACACATTTAAGTCGTGTACGTATGCTTTGGAAATGTTAACGTAAACACATTTACTTAGTCTTCGGTATTTGAAAGTTAAGCGAATAATTCTCTGACTAACGGTATTAGATGTGCAAGGATTTGAGATGTTGTAGTATAATGTAACAGTGCGCCGTTGAACATTTGTTATCTCAACGTTGGGATTTAGGAAAATTCCTTGAACATTTTGACAATTGAACGACATTGACTGTACCCTTAAGGAACAATGTCATTATCAGAATCCTATGAGCAAGATGGACTATACCCAGTGAATTCACTCCCTAGCATCGAGTGAGTAATTAAAATTTCCGATTTAGATGTCGAAGGATCTCCTTATTCACTTTCACTAGAGTGGAGTCGTGTGATACTCATCACCGGTACCGAAAGAAAATGGTGCATGTGAATTTTGAATGTATGCTGGCGCATACCCTTCTTTTATCTATGCATTTTAATGCACGAAGGCCAAATCAGTATAGATCTTTGAAAGGAATTAATTGACGAGGTGTTCATGATTTAGCTTGAAATCGGATACTTGCTTGTTTCTCATACTCATTCAAAGCCTGGATGCATTCAATCTCTTCAGAATAAAAGATTCTGACTGGTATTTCATCTGTGAAATCCGTATGTAGGTTAAGTTGGTTTAATTGAGTTCTAAAAAATAACATCTTCGTATGTTATCTTTCTTAATTATGCTAGAATGGTTTAGAGAAACCGTCTTTGGTGGCTTGGGTAGAAAATGAGACGGCTATAGAATAAGATTTTTTTTCGGAGACGTGATCTTCTGAGATTGACTTAGGTCTTATCAGTTCTCATTATTGGTAATCCTATCACGCGCGTTATGTGTAACTCGGTATAGATTGATTTCTTCATGAAATACATGTCGAACCATAATCCCAGATTACAAAATCTCACGGTAGTCTTGTATCGTCAAAATTTCTATGGTTCATCTACCGTCTAGACGAAGCAGGTGAGAATGTCAAAGTATTTAAGGATAGTATTATCGACTTGGCTTAACAAATACTAAAGATAAGTGAATTTTCATGGGTGTTCAGAAAAGTGAGAATGGGTTTTTAACCAATTCTGAGAGGTAACGACGCAGTTCCATTACTATCAGTTTGCTGTAACTGGTTAGCAATGATAGAATGCCGAAATGAAACTTTATGTTTGTCCGTTTTATACTTCGTAAAAGCATTTTCTGGGATTAAAACCATACCCTCATTTCAGGTTTCGTGTCATCTAGGATCTTCCATTACCATGGGTCGTAATGGATTTAAGATTTTAGGGTTCCTTGTGAGCTCTCACTAGTAGAGGTTGAGCTTAATCACCACCTTACCCATTGCTTGCTTCAGCACCCGGGTCGTATCGTCATGATTTGTAATTTCATGACCTGACTGTCATACCCTCGAGGTATGCAAGCCATAAGAAGTTCTATGTTTGCTTAGAATAGTCACATTCCATCTAAGTGAGGAAATAAACTGTGAGACTGTAGGGATGGTCTCATAGAATTAGTGTTTCCTCGAAATAGGCTATGGGTTGCCAACCCATTAAGTTGGTAGAAAGGGTTTGGGAGTTTTACAATTGCCAACTATTAGTCATTCAGTATGTCTACACTTCCCTGGCATTTGAATGGTACTTTAGTGACTTACCATTACATATTCCACTCATACTGGTCATAGCCTCAAAGTCCTTAGTACAAGGATAAAATTAAGGTAATGCGTGTTAAACATCGACATTTTTGTACTTTTCCTGAGACTGCGTTAAGAAGTCATTTCTTAACAATAGATGCCCTAGAGCTCCCTAATTATAGAAAAATGGGAGTGAAAGATGTGATCACGCCTCTCCTCTAGGCTGGAATCTGGGATCCATCCAACAAGATGATCCTTGGGGAAGTGCGGGTACAAAAGGGTATAAAATTATCCTTCTCGGATCTTTGTGGACAATGGTCTGTTGTGAACAACTTGTGCTTACGTCCCTTATGCATAACATGAACTAATGGTATTAGCAAGAAATCCCGCAGTTGGGACTCTTTTAAGAGTTTTGTATGTCGTTCTTCTGTTAGTTCGACAATAGTCGTTTGTCCACACTTATGTTTCTTTGGCATTCACTTGAGCATAAATCACGGCTTATTCATCACCGGAAGAATAGTCGGACTTAAAGGTGTAATGAATGTCAAAGGTTGTGAGAGCAACCCTGTTTGACAAATATTCTAAAAGGTCATATTACCTATTTTTCTCATGTCGGGCTTCCAGAATACTCCATAGGTGTCATGTGTATGTGGGTCAGAATAATTTTCTGCCTCATTACAGAAGTTAGTGCATAGCACTCCTGACGTATATTTCAAGTAATTGTGAGACTGAATTGTACGATGGATCCTGAGATTACGCTATAATCTTCTACAATAGTTGTGCAATTATTGTAAGTGTTGGTTGTGTTAATGCTCAATTCGACGTGACAGGTAGAATCTTAAAGGATGAATGTGTGAAAATATTCATCGTTCAAAATCCACTAAGGATTGGTTGAATTCAATTTGAATTTCTCTTATTCCTCTAGAACTGCGAGAATGCTTTGTGAACATCTAATTGAGAAGTCCGATTTGTTAAGATCTAATCCTTAATCAAGTGACTGAGAATATGGGTTGATCATTAGCTTGGACAGCAAGACTCACTAAAGTTTCCATGCACTGCATATTATGGTTACGTGTGCACCCGCAATGATAATTTACTTTACATGGTCCCAATAGTGTTTCTTCTATCCCAAGCTTTTAGTCAAAAGGGATTTGAAATGTTCATTAGATCGTGTTTGTACACTTGTGTTGGATTTTATGGACCGACCCGATGGACAACGCGGCTTACCGAGCTATGACCCGTAAGAGTTACACCTAGGGCAACAAACATTAAATCCACTTAACCCGCTTAACTGGTAATTACGAACTGTTAGCGACACGGTATATTTTATATTCGTTACACGGGATTTATTATTTATACAAGTTTATAAATAATAATTCATATTTATTGTTTTAATATTTTTATTAAAACAATTAAATGGGTACAAGCCTTTTATCTCGTATTAGACTTTGGGCCCAAAAAAACAATTATTAGGGTTTATAATTATTATATAATTATAATCTAATTTTTGTTTTAATGTGAGACAAAAAGCATCCGCAACTCCTTTCCTTTTGATCGAAGAAAGCAGAAACCAAAAGGCCATCCGTTTGGTGATTTCCGGCACCACCAAACTAACCCAAACCGGACCCTGCCCCGCTGCTGTCCCGTTTCCGGCCAGCCCCGGCGCTACTCGTCTCTCGTGTTGTCAGTTCGTGATCTAGCATCGTTTTGTTGTACCTAGGTGTCTCAACCGGTTAATCATTAACCACTAAGGTATAATTAATCTCATCAGTAGATTAATTGGTTTTAATTGTTTTTTTCGTGTTTGCGTGTTTATAACAAGATCCTGTTCGGTTTGTCAGTGCTATTAAATATGTTATGATTTTACTTTCCGCTGCGTATTTATTAATTAACTGAATTAATTAATTTCTCGGTCAAAACCCTTTTGTTTTACAAAAGTCAAACTGATTACCACTGAATCCCAACAGTGGTATCAGAGCGAGGGTTATAACACGCAAATCGGAACCGGTCTGGTTTCACCGGATAGTTTAATCACAAACTTTAACTATCTTGAAGTTTTTGATCTGTTTTTTGGGGCAATTTTTTTATTTATTAATTTGGTCGATTTTTTATTTTATTTGACCAAATATATTTCCCGTATGTGATTGTGTTGAATATGTAAATCTGGCCCGACCCATGTGATTGAGTTATTTGTGTTTATTATTCAGTTTTTGGTTTTATGGTTTTGACCCACTTTTGATGGCTCAAAGTTGTAATAGATAAGTTTTTTTATTTTATGTAATGTAATAAAAACCCGAAGACAAATCTGAAGACGCAAGTGAGAGTCATCCGAGACGACTAGATGCACGAAAGTCCATCCTTACGGTTGTTTTAATTTTGTGGACCCCATGACCCGTTTGGTCTTGCTAACTGGCTCTAGCAAGATCAAACAAACTTGGCCCTAAAAGATTTACATTTTTATTTGCTTTATGGTTGCTTTTGATTTTTTATAACTTAAATTTATAATAAACCAACCAAACGCCAATCGTTTTAAAAGGAGTTTTAAAATGTCACAATCTGTCACCACAAGTTCTAATTTTACAACTTGTAGAATTTTATAAAAATAACAACTGGCTTGTTTTTATAAAATAAATAACTGCTAAAGTTTTGCAATTTAAACTAAATTTAATTTTAAAACTTATACTTAATAGTTTTCAACTATTAACTTTAACTGGTTATTCAAGTCGCGACAAACTTAGTTTTAATAGGTTATTTAAAATTAAGTGCCATGAGAGATGAAAGGGTTCATCAAATTTGTCATGACTTTAAATAGTAAAACTGGCTTTTACATCACACGTATGATTTAATCATTCGTTGTGTTTGACCCTATTCGATAAACACTAAAATTGGAACCCATATTTAAAACCAATGGTCTATGCCATCCTATTATAAGGAACAATTGGAGCATAAAACGAAACATCGGTGTTTGGAGCCACAGCACCGCACTGGATGCGTAGTTTATCCTTCCAAGGCGCAAGGGTTTCGTTGACACATCTGGCCCTTCCGCAAGTACCTGTTTTAGGACGACTATTACTTTTCTCTCTTGTTACATGCCCCAGCTGTCAAGAGATTAAAAGTGGGCATAGATGAGGCTAAACGTATCAATTCATAGACATGTCTTGTCTTAGCGGCCTCATACACGAGAGTTGTGCATCTTTCCATAATTGACACTAATTGTCAGTCTAGTTACCCACTTACTAATGTTGTATGCCATAGCTACCATTAGTGACTGATTTAGCTAGATTCTCACTTCTTATTCTAATTTCTGTAATTGGGTCATAAATTAATAAGGACTTTTCACTTTCTTTATACTAATTTATTTTCTTTGCTTATCTTGACAGATGTCTACTGAAAATAATAATACTAATAACTCTCACTCTCAAGTCTATCCTTGAGAATGAAAAGCTGGATAACATCAACTTTCTCTCGTGGCAGTGCAATCTGAGAATAGTTCTCAAGATGGCCAAGAAACTCTATGTTCTCGATGCACCAGTCCCTGAGGCACCCGATGGTAACACGGCTGCCGCTCGTAAGGCCTGGGAAAAACAAAGAGATGATGCCACTGAGGTGGCCTGCCTTATGCTAGCCTGCATGTCCCGTGACCTCCAAAAGAGCATGGAGGACCTGAGTGCCTTTGACATGATTGAGCAACTTAAGGGCATGTTCCTATAACAAGCCCGACAAGAACGCTATGAAACCATGTCTCAGCTCATTCGTTGCACGATGCAAGAGGGCACGCCTGTTAGTGCTCATGTACTTAAGATGAAAGGGTACATCGACCAGATGAACAAACTTGGATATCCCATGAAGGATGACATGGCTACTGATTTCATCTTAAACTCTCTCCCAAGCTCCTATGCTCAATTCGTAATGAATTTCAACATGAATGGCTTGGAGAAGACAGTGAAACGACCGAGATGAATATCCAAGGAAAGAAAAATCAAGTTTTGATGGTCAGATCTGCTAGTGTTAAAAAACCTAACCCCAAGAAAAGAGGTTATAATAGCAAAGGCAAGAAGAAGGTTAATGTTGCTGTCAAGCCTGCCACCAACAATAACAAGAAAGCTTCAGAAGCACCCCCTCCTGAGGAGCGCCAATGCTTTGAATGCAAAAAAATGAGGCACTGGAAACGTAACTCTCCTGAATATCTAGCCAAGCTGAAGCTGCAGAGGGCCAGTGGTGAGGGCACCTCTTCAAGTATTCTCATTTATGTTATTGAATTTTTTACTGTTTCTAGCAACACATGGGTATTTGATACTGGATGTGGATACCACATCATTAATGTCTTGCATGAGCCTAAAAGTTGGAGGAAGCTGAAACAAGGCGACATGGAGCTCATCGTTGGTGATGGGAAAAGAGTACCAGTTCTTGCAACTGGAACATATCATCTCTCATGTCCTTCTGGCCTTGTGGTTGTTTTGAACAATTGTTTGTTTGCACCTGGTTTAACCAGAAACATTATTTCAGTTTCTTTATTGTTTGAACAAGGATTTAAGTACGTTTTTAATGGTATTGCTATTTCTGCCTACTTAAATGATATCTTTTATTTTGAGGTTAAACCTCAAAACGGTATTTATGAGATTGACGTTCAAACTGATAATAACATATATAATCTTTCTAAACATATAAAATCTGGCATTAATGATACTTTTCTATGGCATTGTCGACTTGGCCACATAAGCAAGGCACGCATTAAAAGACTCCAATCCGAGGGAATTCTTGAACCTACCGGACATGACCCATTTGATAATTGCGAGTCTTGTTTAGCTGGCAAACTCACAAAGGACCCCTTCACCCATGTTGGTGAACGAGCCAAGGATCTGCTAGGCCTTATACACACTGATGTGTGTAGCCCTTTCAGAACCATGTCTAGAAATCATGAAAGATACTTCGTTTCATTTATTGACGATTATAGTCGATATGCTTATGTCTACCTTAGAGTATGGGGATGTGATGCATATGTCACCAGCGATTCTGATGACAAGCTCGATCCCAGAGGCAAAAAAGTTGTTTTCGTCGATTACTACAACAAAAGCGGATATTATTTCTATCATCCTGATGCAAACATTGTTTCCATCAAAAGGAAAGGACGCTTTCTCGAGGAAGATCTTCTAAATTGAGGAACCGGAAATAATATTATGGATCTTGAAGAAATTCGAGAAACACAAACAACCGCTGAGGAAGTCGGAGCGTCTGATCAACAAGAAGTTGTTGCTGATGAATCAGACATAAACACAAGCGTTCGTAGAAGTAGCAGGTCTCGTACAGAACCTAATAGATACCTATGGCATCTTGAAGCTTCTAAAGTCCTGTTAGTAGCTGAGTCAAATGACGAACCAACAAACTACAAATCTGCTACCTCAGATCCTGAATCCGAGAAATGGCTTGAAGCCATGAATGCCTAGATGCAATCTATGCGTGATAATCAGGTCTGGGACTTGATTGAGCTACCCCCCGGTTCTCAGGCAATAGGGAACAAATGGATTTTCAAAAGAAAAACCGACATGCATGGTAATGTACAAACCTATAAAGCATGGCTAGTTGCAAAGGGTTTCACTCAAACTCAAGGTATTGACTATGATGAAACTTTCTCACCCGTTGCTATGATCAAATCGATCAGGATACTGCTTGCCATAGCCGCGTACCATGATTACGAGATATGGCAAATGGATGTCAAAACCGCTTTTCTTATTGGACATCTCTCTGAAGATGTCTACATGGTTCAGCCTGACGGTTTTGTTGATCCAAAGTATCCTAGTAGGGTCTGCAAACTAAATAAGTCCATTTATGGACTTAAACAGGCATCTCGAAGCTGGAATCTTCATTTTGATTAGAAAATCAAAGAATTTGGTTTTGTCAAGAATGAAGATGAGCCTTGTGTTTACAGAAAGGCTAGTGGGAGCACTATATCATTTCTCATCTTGTATGTGGATGATATACTGATCATTGGAAATAACATCCCTGTGCTTGACAAAGTCAAAAAATGGTTAGAATCTTGTTTTGCAATGAAAGATCTTAGAGAAGCTGCTTACATTCTAGGAATCAAGATCTATAGGGATAGATCTAAGCGGCTTCTAGGGCTAAGTCAGAGTACTTACATAGACAAAATATTGACACGCTTTAGGATGGAAAACTCCAAGAAAGGAGGTGTTCTGATGACTAAAGGCACTGTGTTGAACAAATCGCAATCTCCTTCCACGGACATTGAAATTAAGGAAATGGAAGCAATTCCATATGTCTCAGCGATTGGTTCTATCATGTATGCTATGTTGTGCACTAGACCTGACGTCTCGTATGCTTTAAGCATGACCAGCCGTTTCCAGCAAAGTCCTGGCATTGCCCATTGGACTGCAGTCAAGAACATCCTGAGGTACTTGAGAAGGACCAAAGACATGTTCTTAATATTTGTAGGAGTGAACGAGGAGCTCACTGTACGGTGTTACACTGATGCTATCTTTCAAATTGACCGAGATGACTCTCGCTCACAGTCAGGTTTCGTATTCACTCTTAATGGAGGAGCTGTCTCATGGAAAAGCTCCAAGTATAGTGTAGTGGCAGATTTAACCACCGAATCTGAGTATATAGCCGCATCAGATGCTGCTAAGGAAGCTGCTTGGATGAAGAAATTCATTACTGACCTCGATGTGGTTCCGAGTATTCGCTAACCAATCGAGATACTTTGTGATAACGCAGGTGCTATAGCTCAAGCCAAAGAGCCCAGATCTCATCACAAAGCCAAGCACATTCAAAGGAAGTTCCACTATATATGGGAAATTATGAAACGTGGAGACGTCGTGATAAGAAAAGTAGACACAGATAAAAACATAGCGGACCCGTTTACTAAGCCCATGACTCAGGACAAGCATGATCTTCACGGAGATGCTATTGGTCTTAGATTTGCTAGTGATACATTTTGATTTAGTATTTTGAATGTGCGAACATTTAAACAGTTGTACTTTTGAATTCTTTTGGTTTACTGATTTAAATGCAATTCTGAATTCTTATAACTGTGTTCGATTTTAATACGTTTAATCCATGAATCTTGTATTCTTAATTATCTGTAGTCGGTCAGACTCGTGGGAACGTCTCTGAATTAAGACTATTCTGAACTTCGGCTCAAGGAGTTGACTCCGAACTTCACAGGCCTCATTTTAAATGACGTTGGATGTAACTCGCATCAAATCATCTTCATGGATCGTTGTCATAAGATGTTTTGCTATTGGTATACTCATTAGTATCCTCTGACCTGAGATACGTACTAGAACTGCCGTTTACCAAGAACCATTCTTTAATCACTGTCAAACGCTGTCGCGTAACTGCCAGTAATAAAGGCTTTGATTAGGAATAGTTCTGAAGTTCAGTGGTAGTTGTATGTAGTCAATAAGGGATTCTGTACTCTTGCATTATATGTAACAGATAAGCATCGTGGCGCCCTCGTTGATTCAAACTGGTGAAGTGTAAGGCCTTACCCAAACTTACTATGTGTTTGATTGGACCACTTTGATTCTTGATCGAGAACAATGATAATTGAACGCCATATGAGAATGAACTAAATCCATGTCTCATTGATTCAATTGATGTTTTATACGGAAAGGATGAATGACAACTATTGCCATAAGTCTATTGTCTTGCTTTAGTTAGCTGTTACTAACACCGAGATATTTGGTTAATGACTTTAAAGCGTCATACCTTGTTAGGGACATCCATGTGCAGCTAGAGCGCCGCTGACTGTTTGCGTTGATTTATCGTGGATAGTCCAAGTGGGAGATTGTTGGATTTTATGGACCGACCCGATGGACAACGCGGCTGACCGAGCTATGACCCGTAAGAGTTACACCTAGGGCAACGAACATTAAATCCACTTAACCCGCTTAACTAGTAATTACGAACTGTTAGCGACACAGTATATTTTATATTCGTTACATGGGATTTATTATTTATACAAGTTTATAAATAATAATTCATATTTATTGTTTTAATCTTTTTATTAAAACAATTAAATGGGTACATGCCTTTTATCTCGTATTAGACTTTGGGCCCAAAAAACAATTATTAGGGTTTATAATTATTATATAATTATAATCTAATTTTTGTTTGAATGTGAGACAAAAAGCAGCCGCAACTCCTTTCCTTTTGATCAAAGAAAGCAGAAACCAAAAGGTCATTCGTTTGGTGATTTCCGGCACCACCAAACCAACCCAAGCTGGACCCTGCCCCGCTGTTGTCCCGTTTCCGGCCAGCCCCGGCGCTACTCGTCTCTCGTGTTGTCAGTTCGTGATCTAGCATCGTTTCGTTGTACCTAGGTGTCTCAACCGGTTAATCATTAACCACTAAGGTATAATTAATCTCATCAGTAGATTAATTGGTTTTAATTGTTTTTTTCTTGTTTGCGTGTTTATAACCAGATCCTGTTCGGTTTGTCAGTGCTGTTAAATATGTTATGATTTTACTTTCCGCTGCGTATTTATTAATTAACTGAATTAATTAATTTCTCTGTCAAAACCTGTTTTTTAGAAAAGTCAAACTGATCACCACTGAATCCCAACAACTTGCGCAGGAGTGTGTATTGTTCTATCTGATTACTCTTAATTATGTGTACTAATACCCATGAATCTGCCGACTATGGCTGTTGCCGGATGAAGTTAATGGTAGAGAGGCACAACTAGTGTCTCTCAAAAATAAAATGTGTATGGTGGAAGTCAGGCACTATGTGTAGGACAGAGATCCTCAAATCAGTGTCGAGCAACTCATGCTCCAAGTCTGTATGTATGTATGTATGGATCCACATGATCCTGATGAATGTCTGGGTCTCCTGACCTATGGAGTTCTCTCTCGTTTAGTCCTGCTTATCCACCTCGGGTTCCCTTCTATCCGTGCAGTCCCGTATGCCAATTCTCATGGCGAAAGTCTAGGCATCCACTCCGGTAATACATGAAGAGGAGTATTTATACCGCACGTATGTTAAAAAGAAAGTTGACTCCATGCTGAGTACCCGTCATCCTTGATTCGTAATCCGAATAGTGACACTTTGTTGAGAAACATCGTAGGTGTCTTTTTGTACGTGTTAAGTGTTTATTACGCGTGCCACGTAATTGTATTAAGTATTAGTGTAGCTAATGATTCTCTACTGTAACTACATACATTAATGGTCTACACAAGTTGTTCGGTAATGGTTGGAATTTCTATACTCAAGTCTTGGATGATGTAAGTCTTAGAAACCTTGGTCTCTAATTGAGTCTGGTTAAAGCCTAGGTGTCACTAAGGAAACCAAATTCGCTAAAACCATTGGCTCTGATACCAATCTGTCACACCCCCAAATTTATTTACGTAATAAATAAATAAAGGTCGCAACGATTGGTAACATTACACAATAGCGGAAGATGTAGTAGTGATTTCTAAAGTAACGAGTACTTTTACAAATACAAATATGAAGTAATACAATGATCTAAATCCTTCTACATCAATGATGGACTTGAGACTTGGTAAACTATGCTCTTCGGCCACTAGGGTTTAATCCAGTTAGCTAGCCTTTTCCAACCGAGCCTTAGCTAAGTGATACCTGAAAAACATACTTGAAAGTGTCAACCCAAAGGTTGGTGAGTTCACAGGTTTAGTGGTCTCAATGTAAAGTTGTTTTCCTTTAAAACATTGATTGCGTGTACGTAGCCATAATATAAAACCGTTTTCTTCAAAAACATGGGATGACTTCAGAGTCATATAGTAAAACCATTGAAAAGGTGTACATGGCCATTATGAAACCGTTTTCCTCGAAAACATATGATGAACTGATAGTCATAAAGTGAGTCGTTTTCCCAATGAAAACAGGTGATCACCTCATGGTCATAAAACGAGTGGTTTTCCCAATGAAAACATATCCAATTGTATGCAAATAGTTCTGAGAGTATATGATAAACAAAACAAGTGTTGTTGTTCCATTCGTATGCTAGCTAGGCTTACAATATTATGTTCATTCATGAGTCATAACCAAACCATGACAACAGTGTATGCCCCTCCCTCGTTCCGCACGAGTATGTGTTAAGACAATATGCGGTCAATTGGCCATGATCAGGTTAGCGCGACTAACCATGAATGGGGGTGTCAATCCCAATAGTACTATCAATTGAATCCCAGACTAAGTCCATAGCTAATGGTTATAAAATGTGTTTGTTCCAGGGGACTTTGCGAGCTCTATAATTGTTCCATCATGCAAACATAATGGTCGTGTCTTGTTTTCTTGTTATCATATAAAAATGTTTGTAAGTGTGTTCCATGTTTTCTAAAATGTATCAAACATTGATTTTTCATGCTTTCAAATATGTAAGCAAATGTGTTGTATAAGTATGTTTCTCCCCCGATGTTTACAAAACATTAAAAGCTAAAAGGGGGCCGTGAACTCACCCGGTGTCCGACGATACCCTAGCACAGTAATTGGTCAAGAAGTACTCAACTATACGAACCCTAAACACACAGGGTATATAAGTTTTAAGTCTTACTGTCTCAAGTGCAAATTGTTCACCCGACATAACAAATGTCGTCAAGGATGTGTTCCTTTCAGGGAAAGATATTTTTGAGTTACGATCCGTTTATTATTAATATTTACTTCTCGACACACATTATACTTACCCAACTAAGTACAAATATGTACGTTATGATCGTTACGTAGTTATATTCTTTTCATAAATATATGCATAACTATTTTTAGAAAAAAAGTATTCCACTTCTCGTCGTACAAGTGCGAATAATATAACTCTTATTATTTATGTTTCTTAGCATATGTTTTTATTCAATTTCCGGGTCTATCACGCATATAATTATATATAAATACTTGTTCCGACAAAAGACGTGAATTATTTATTAGGGTTTCGACGTAAACATTTTCTAGTAAAACGTATGCTCATTATTACTTTGATATAATTATATACGCCGTGCTTTCAAAATCCATAAATGTCATGTGTCATATAATATACTGTAATAATTATTTAAATCCGTTAAATGGTTTTGTTTATCAAAATACATACGTGAGTTTTTAATGTTTAAAGTATCATTTTCTTAAAACGTATCCCTACCCATAGGTTACAAACTTTACATCAAAATGCCTTTATCGTCTTAGTATCTTATACTTTGTAAAGCTCTTGTTCATTTGGAACGACCAAAAATATATGTTGTCAAAATCGTCACGTATCTTTTAGAACGACATTTAATGGTCTAAGTTTTATATAAATGTACGTTTTCAAATATCTAAACGTATAGATCCAAACATATATATATATATATATATATATATATATATATACATGCGACTATGTTTACGTATTTACATATATTAGTAGATCTATATGTTCTTCATGTTTTTAGATGACCAAATCTCATAAGTTTCAGGATCAAAACTTCCATCTATCCGTGCTTGTAAACATTTATTATTTAGGAACTTTTATGAACAAAACTATATATGTGTACACATTCATATATACCTACGACACACATATATACATATATTCATGTTTTTAAACTTTGGATCAAGCTTACTTTTCTTGGTAGTTCACTTTGGTTAGCAAGCTTTATGAAAACATCCCATGTTTATGGTGAACAAAGTGCATATACGGACATGATTCAAGAAAAGAACGTGAAATATAAAGATGAAATGGATGAAAATCTTTACCACTAGACATGCTAGGGAAGATTATAACTTAGATGATGATTTATGGAGAGGAAGAGCAAGATCTTATGCTCCTAGCTTGATTTCTTGAGTATAACACTTAAGATCTTCTTAAATCACCAAATGGAGATGATTCTTTCTTGAATTATAGAGCTTGATATTTGAAATTGGTGGGTGTGTGTGGGGATAGAGTGAGCCGAGAGAAAGATAGAGAGGGAAGGGTTATACCTTTGTGCTGGACAATTCTATTATGTAGTGATGAGATTGAGTGTGATCTTGCCCAAATAGTCATCATGAGATGGAGATGTTTGAGTTGAGTGTTAAGCAAAAGATCATGATGGTGGGGTGGTGAGTTGGTGGTGGCGTGAACCACCTCAACAAGCAAAAGGTTAAGTGTGGGTTTAGTCATAATCACTATTATGAGATATGATGCTTGAGTGTTGTGGTCTTTTTAATATGGGTATTTATTCAAATGAGTCGATATTTAAATTATCTAACGTGTATACCTCAATAGCATAATAGTTGGTATTATAAAAGTCGTTCGTGTTTTATATAGTTTTATGTTCCAACTAATTAAGGATAACGTATCCTTAATTATATACAACTAAATGTTTATATATCTATATATATCTAGTTGTTACGGTACGTGATGATGCCTACGAGTGGTTCGTCGTAAATTCCTACGAGTGTATACAAACTTTTTAATTATTCGCTTCGCAAAATATATTGCACATACATTTTGAATTCTTAAACGACGAAATGGTTATTTTTGAATTTATTACCAACGTTCGTATTCTGCGGAATATATATATATATATATATCTTCATATATATTTATTAAATGAGACGGGGGTTGAGGGTTGTCATAGTCAAACTCCATAATTATGAGGATTTGACACCTTGAGTGGAGTACACTCATCCTCTTGATGATGACGTGATGTTTGAGTGTACTACACTTTTCATCATAATCATGATAACAAGGCCTTTGAGTGGAGTGTGAGTTAAGCAAGAATGATGACAAGTTGGTATTGATGGTTGGTTTAAATGCAGTGTACTACCCGCAATTAATACTCGTTTTAATAAATCAAATTTGAAGTTGTTAATATGTAATATATATGCATATATAAATGTATATTCTTACATATATATTCTCTTAGTTTAGACGCGATAACGAACTTGAATGAAGGCGTTCAAGTTTACGTATATTTTTACTTGTAAATGTGTTCGCTCACATTTTATAAGCATCCTGAGAGAATAATTTACAACGACAATTCTAGAAATGTTTTTACGAAAATCTTTATGTAATATATATTAAATATTTAGTATTCGGAACATGATCGTTTATTTAGAATATAATCCTAAATATTTTTCCGGACAATTCTTATAATTATTACGGTGTAAAACGATCGTTGCATTATGTTCGCTAGACTTTTATCATTTCAAGAGCATGATTCTGAGTGATTCAGGAAATATGTTAACGTAAAAACATTTAAGTCGTGTACGTATGCTTTGGAAATGTCGGGTGTCACAGTTTTCGGCTCCAGGCTCGTAGAGTTGGAGTGTAACTCCTCAAAGTAGAGAGATGATCTGGTGATGTTATTCTACCTGAAACATAAAAGAAAACATAAAAACGAACAAGGAAAATAAAAGATAGTAGTTAAGCTACTAAGTTCCTAGTATCGAGAAGGCGTACTAGGGGGCTGAAGTAATTAGAAACTTAAATTTGGAGAAACCAAACCTGAGGTCCATGCTTTTTGCCGTATGCACCAACTTCTCAATTTGTTCAAGATCATCGGGTTGCCTCCTGGAAGCGCTACGTTTATTTAAGGGTCTTTAGCCTGACCGTACGTGCTTCATCAGTCTTTCTTTAGGTGGGAGTAATCAACCTCCCCCGTGTCTCCTATCTCTCCGTTCATCTTTGCTAATTTATCAAAGTACTCATCTATCCAATTAGTGTTGTCAAGATCCTTGGTAAGGTCTATTGTCTTAGGATCTGGTGTCTTTGGTTTGGTAAGATCAGGTGCATTTCCTTTTTTCAAGTCCCTTGCTTTATTTAGTTGATAGTCCAGATTGGAGTCAATAAAGTGAGAGATTTCAAGAGGATCACTTGACATTCATTCATATCCTCCGATGTTGTATGTCATGAATTTTTTACCGATACGAAGCATTAAAATTCCTTCATTCTTGTCAATGACGGCTCTTGCGGTGGCTAAGAATGGACGACCCAAGATTAATGGTACGGAAAAGTCTTGTCCCATTTCTAACACCATGAAGTCGGCAGGGAAAACAAACTTGCCAACTTTCACCAATAAGTTCTCGATGACCCCTATAGGTGTTTTAACCGATTCATCCACGAGTTCAATGGTTGCATTAACCAGTCTCGGTTGTCCAATGTCGAGCTTTTGTAACATTGTCGAGGGCATAACATTTACGCTTGCTCCTAGATCAGCGAGCGCGTATGTAACCGGTTGCGGCCCTATAGAACATGGTAAAGAGAATTTCCCAGAATTTGAAAGTTTCTTCGGGAGGTTTCTTTCAATAAGAGCGACACAATAATTTGTTCTTTTTTTTGCTTCTTCCATGTTTCTCTTGTTTGTGAGGAAATCCTTCAAGAAGTGTCCATATTTTTGGCATTTGTTGTATAATATCCAAGAAGGGAATGTTGACATGGATTTGGCTCAAGAGTTCTATGAACTTGTCATATTTCTCATCAGTTTTCTGCTTAACTAGCCTTCCTGGGTATGGTATGTGAGAACTGAAAGTTCTTTTTTGCAGGATTTTTGAAGGGAGGTCCGCCGTAGGAGGTTGGATTACACTAAGCTGTGCTTTCTGGTTGGATGAACTTGCGGGCTGTGGACGGAGTGGTACTCCGGTGAAAATCTATCTTCTAGGTGATTGGACTTCTTCTCCTGGCATTGGTGGCTCTGGGTAGACTTTGCTATTCCTTAGAGTAATAGCACTTACGTTGGCCTTTGGATTAGTCTCAGTGTTACTCGGGAGACATCCTGGTTGTCTTTCGGACAATAGTTTTGCTATTTGACCTAATTGCATCTCAATGAATTGAAGGGTCGCTTTTTGTGTCTCGAACTCAACTTCATGTAGACTAAACCTTTCCTCGTATTGGTTGTGACGGGAATCTGCTAGGAGGGCTTGACTTTCGGTTGTAGAGATTATCTTAGTCACTGCGTCCTTTAGGCTCATCCGATTACCCATTTTGTTTGTTCCTTGGAATTGTTGACAAGGTTGAAAGTTCTGAAGTTGCCTTTGTTGAAACTGTTGTTTTTGCCCAAAGCCAGATTGTCCTTGGTTGTTGTTGTCTTTCCAACTAAAGTCCAGATGATTCCTCCATCCAGGGTTATAGGTGTTGCTATAGGAGTTGTTTTGTTGGCGTCATTCGACACTCCGTTTAGTTTGAAGGTATCACAAATTTCAAGGAAATTTGCGATATGGGCATGTGGATCCTCATCGGGTAATCCATTAAAAGTGCATGATGACTGGATCATGTGAGTGAAATGAGACTTGATCTCAAAGTTGTTAGCGTCAACGGTTGGTCTTGTGATAAAAGACCCCAACATGTCAAGTGACGGTCTTGCAAATTCGGCAATAGTGCGGTTTTCGACGGCCATTTTTCTAGCACTGTTTTTTTGAACTCGGCAGTGAAAGAATCTCTCGGGTTCTGCTAAGGTTGATATAAACCAGTAGTAGATCTTTGGATCATACACTACCTGCAACAAAGCGTGAAAGAAAAACAAAAGGAAGATAAAAGGCTAATCCGTTAACTCGAATTTTTCTTGAAATCACCGTGTCCCCGGCAACGGTGCCAAAAACTTGATGTGAATGTTTTGATATAGTAAAAATATAAATAAATATATTTTTAGGATGATTTCACATGATCAGGTTTTAAATTTATAAAATGATAATTACGTTAACTTAAAACACACACAATAGGTAAGTGTACCTATCACAGCGTAATATAGTTTAGGTAAGAAACAAGTATCGACCCAATGGACACGGTCGAGTTTCAACACTCAACTTTTGTTATCGTTTAGCCGGATTAATCAGTGAGTGAGTTTTGTGTGTTTGTGAATCAGAAAAGTAAATGACGGTAAAGTAAATAACATAACAGTAAAAATGTGCATGAAGTGTGTAACGGAAATGTAACTAGCACAATATTAAATAGCAGAAATGTAAATAAGGCGAAAATGATCAGATTACGGAATGTAATGCTTCGGGATTCGAATCATCTTGGTACGTGATAATGTTAAGTTGACTAATTCAGTGGTATGACTACTACAAACTTGTGACCCGAATCACCACTAGAGCCTCGTCCTCACTACATTTGATTCACAAATTATAATCTTTAAAAGTGGTAGTGCCTCCCGTTAGGGATAACATTTACCCTCAACCCATCGAATGGTCATCTCCGGGTTGGTTTAAGACATCAGACTCAAAATGCTTTATATTAAAGTTAAATACGTGATTATATTTTGCTCACCGGGAAGTGGTGTAACAATGTGACCAAGTATAAAGACGTACCGTTCCCAACATGAGTTCACCAATTCTTGGTCGCATAATAATCTCGTATAAAGACGTAAGATCATAGACGTATAGAACCAGCCTTGTCTTATCAATCTCTGCTCATATAAAGACATACGAGTTTCAAAGAAAGTTTGATTAAAAAGGGTTTTACGATATTACTCTTTAAAATCAAGACAATCTCAAATATAAAGACGGATTTAGACAATAATAAAAGTCCATCAAAAGATGGTTTTTGAGAAAGAATTAGTTAAAGACATAAACATACCACTTCATTAATACGTTAAACATTAACATGCACCAAACATCATCTTCACCCTAGCAATACAAAGAAGTTTTAGCCACGAATGGCATAACGACTAGCGTAATGATGAGTTTTGTAGGCTCCCCTATTGTGGAACAAGGAGGAAGAGCCTCTCTACTCTCTACTCTAACTACGAGAATGCTCTATTCTTGAATGTTCTTTAGGTCTGGATTGGTGAAGAACTCAAGCATCCTATTTATAGGCCTCAAAATGTGCAAAGCACGGCCGTGCAATGGGTTGCACGGTCGTGCAAAGGCCTAGGGAATCAAACAGGGTACAGAGGACACGGTACTGTGCCATGGGAAGCAAGGGACACTGATACACGACCGTGCATTGGGATGCTCGGGAATGAATCTTCTAGAAGCTTGAATTCTTGGTTTTTTTATAGGATTTAGCTTGATTTATATTTTGAACACCGAATAACCTGCAATTACAAAATATAAGTGTTTTAAGCATAAATTGCAATATTATTATTCAACTAGAACCATAATGTGGGATTATTATGTATGTAAAATATGTACAAATGATGGCATACCACCCATAACAATAATAATCCTGCAGTCTCATCGACATAGGTCGAATCACTACACTAATAGCTCATACTCTAGTACATGTATTAACTTGACATTTGGTTAGCACAACAAATCTTTAGACACCGACTTACTCAGTCCTAACCAAGGTTTTCACAATTAACTGACCCTACAGTTGTATACACCACATAATGTAACATTTCTGATTTTTAGTATCCGTATTTTCAATTCAATGTAATGCATTTCAAACTCAATTCTAGTGCAATGTTTTATTCCTTTTCGTACCATCAATTAAATACTATATTTCAATGTTAATACGCAAATTTTACACGGTTATAACCTACTAAAACACTACATAAGTAGGATGCAGATGTTGTGATTGAAGTTCCCAAGGGCGACGAGGAAGGAGAATATGAGTTTGAAGATGGAGAGATTTTCGAAGCTCCATTCTTTGAAACTAATCTTAACACAGGTTCAATCGAACCTGTAAGTACTGTTGAGGCGTCGACTGAAGCCTCTCCTACCGACCCCACACCTGTGGATCTAGAGGCGCAGAAAAGCAGACATACGCCTACAAGTTCATCAAAGGATCCGGCTCCTGTCTGGCAGAAGACATCTTACATAGACAAACATGGAGCGACATGTATGATCTTAGCTGTGAGGTTCGAGGATGACAAGAATCTGTTTGCAATTAAGCGAGCTGGGGGGGTTCAATACTTGAAACCAACCATTGAAGCTTTCAGCTCCTTGCCAAAGTTCGACCTTGTGAAGCTAGTAAACCGAGAGATGCTGGGTCACTCAAATCACGCAGTAGCGATGGGTTTGTGGCAGGTTCTACAACGAGAGGTAAGATCTGGAAAGTTCAAAATGTTTAAGCCTTAAGTGCCCAAGCGAGCCAGGGACAAGAACTTTAGATATCCTGTGACTCATAAAAGCTTAAAGAAACTGGTATACAAGCTAGTGCTGTGTGAAACCAAGATTCCCCTGAGCAAGTTATCTCAGGATATCCTGGGTAACATATGGTACTGGTACGCAGATCCTAAATCGGGCGAGGCAGTGGTGATTGGAAAGGTGTGGTCCGAGAGTGGAAGCTTAGTGCCAAGGGAACTGATCAGAGTTTTTGAAGAAGTCTGCTTCATAAACTTTTCTGTAAAAGATTTGGAGGCGCTAGCTGACAAGTACTGCATGTACACGGACGAGTGGACAAATTTCCTTGCTTTTAAATACGACAAGGTGGTCAAGTTCCGCCTTGATTACAAGAAGAAGATGGAAGCTAAAGCTGGGGAGCAGTGAAGACCGAAGACAATCCAGAGCTGTTGTCAAGGGGGAGTTTTTTGGAGCACTTTTGTGTGACAAACACTCTGGATATTGTCTTAGCTTTTGTTCTTGTCTTGTATGTATTAGTCTTTGTATGTTAGTGTCTGTATGTATTAGTTATCGAGTTGTAATTACTAATGTATGTACTAGTCGTCTGTTTTCTCTAAGTGTTTTGCGCACTAAGCATGTGCGTAGGAATTACTTCCTGCGTACTTAGCAAGTACGCAAGAATACTCTACATACTTGTTAAGTACACAGGAACAATTTGCCCTTCACACTTGTTAAGTGCGTAGAGATCATGTCTAGTATAAATAAGTCGTGGTAACAGAAGTTATGTGCACACTCATTTGTAACATCTCTGTAACTTACAAGTTTTATAATAGACGAAGTTTGAAAGTGTTTTAGCTGTCGGTTTACTTTGTGCTACTTGATTCTCCACCTAGTCATGGATATTCCGCACCCAGTCCGACTAGTCACACACCCACACGTGACGATCCGAGACACCCGAGGACCTATAGGACAGAAAAGCTCAACCTTCAAGCCTCCAAATCCAAAACCCCAATGGTGGAAGTCTTCATTTTTGTCCTATGAAGCTCCAGTAAAACTTTGAGAATGATCCGACGGTTAAATCTCCTGGGAACAACCGATCTTTGAAGTTGTGTAACCTAAAAACGGGATTTCTTCCCTTCTTCTCTTTTCTCTTTTCTCTTGGTCTAAATCTAGAGGAGAAATGAGGTGGGTTGCACCTATTTAAGCCCATTAATATAACCCTAGCTTCCCCTTCAAGTTTGTCCTTCATTTTTTTACGTTTTCTACCCTAGACTTTACTTTAAATTACAATTTCATGCTTTTACATTTGTTTATGAAAACAGGATGTTATAAGTCTACCCAACTTACAATAGGTTTCGTCCTTGAAACCTGTTACAAGTAAATCATTGAGGGCATACTTCTCTCATCTGTGCTTTGGTTTCTCTAACAGTTTTTGATCCCTGACTATCTTTCCAGTGTACTTTAAACTTGTCGGATTACATGGCTGCGTATACGCTTTCCTCTCTTGTCCAGGATTTCCATGTGCTCTTCAATGTAATTCAAACTGTTACCTACCTTGATGTCCATAATTTGCACATGTGCTGATTTTTAATCTCTTGCCCGTTCATTCACGATTTCTTTTCAGAACATTGACATGAATTGTGTGTCTCAGTTAGGTAAAATCGACAATGGTACCCATGTCGTGCTGTCATCACACTAACGACTACTCTGGCTAACTCTTCTGATGAACTCTCTTCAATACTTAGGAGTGTTTCTTTGGTAATCTTAATCCAATCGAAATCCCGTGTTTTATGTAGTAGAGAATTTGGGATGTTACAAGTCTACCTACCTTATAAGAATTTCGTCCTCGAAATTCGATGCCTTTTATACACGATTAAACTTTGTTTCTCATAGCAAGGTTTGCTTCTTAGGTTTCTTTGAATTGGTAGATGTAGTGTTATTTGAGTAGTGGTCATTCGATGGCATTCATGAACTGCGTGTAGTTAGGGTTTACATGATACTACTACCTCTTCTTCTTTGCCACAAACACTTCGGATGTTATATTAAATAGTAAATCTTACTTCACTCTTATGCATATCTCGTGGGTGGACTTAACTTGAATCCACCAAGTACTTGCGTGGATTTGTCATGCCAAGCGGCCATGAACTTGTTTCAACATTTAGAAATCCTAGTATTCTTGTTGAAATTGTCCGCTCTGTTCTCTAGGCAGTTGCTATCAACCTCTTTCTAAGTTGCTTTGGTCATTACGTGTACCTCATAAATTATCCTTGGTGTATTCGCCCACAAAGGGCCATACTATGTCGTTCCCGAATGAATCATACCATTTTACTCCCGGATGAGTTCTACTATCTCGTTCCCGAATGAACCATATCGTTTCGTTCCCGTATGAACCATTATGTTTTGTTCCCGAAGGAACCATATTATTTCGTCCTCGTAGGAACCATTCCGTTGCGTTCCCGAAGGAACCTGTCACACCCCCAAATTCCACTAATGGAGTTTTACCATTTGGGAAGTGACAGACCAGGATCTCAGTCATTAGTTACATTGAACGACACTATATGGGACTTAAATAGAAATATCATAAACGATCAGAGTAAATGCGGAAGCGATAAATGAAAGTAAATGCAAAAAACAAACGTGCCCAAAAGTCCACTACAAAACATAAATGAAAACAGTTCAAACATCTTATTAAACAAGAAATTAAATATAGGACTCCATGCATTTCCTAGTCGTGCACATGTGCCTTAACTTAGCGACCTGAGAAAACATGTAAGAAAAGATGTCAACACGAGGTTGGTGAGTTCACAGGTTTCAATAGATAAATAAATGTTTACCAGATTATTGTACATTCAATATGTATCTATAGGTAGCTAACCTACGTTTCATGTCTTACTAAAGCGCTCGCAACCGAAGCTGACTGTTTGTGTTTATTTGCCTCATGTCAGGTCTATCAACTCTGGCAAATGTGAATAGGCTAACATTAGAACCAAAGACTGATTGCTACCAAATTATTCTAAGTACAAATGCTGCTGATAGGCTTATCAGCAGCATTCAACACAAGTTGCTGCTGATAGGCTTATCAGCAGCATTATTCTCATTCTTGCTGCTGATAGCTATGTTCCTTGAAGACAAATCGTTGCAGCTGACTATCCATGCCAAGCGTCACTGACAACTTTCTGCAAAAGCAACTGATACACTCAAAGCAGAAGGAACCTCAATGGTGCAACCAATGACAGACGACAATGCTCTTCCCCGAGCATGCAAACAATGATGAATAAAGTAAACGCTTCAATAAAGTTAGCTAGTTTAGCTTTAACGTGTATTATTAGCTTTTGTACAAAAGATCAACGGTATGTGTTCGATCTGATCCTTAGAATCAAGGGTCTGTCTTGATTCTAAGTTAGTATAAATACTGTGTAAACACTTCAATGTAAGTGTGCTTCTTCACTGAGTTTTCATTTGTAATCGTTTATTCACAAAGCTTAATACAACAGTGTTCTTATCAGTATTCTTTCTGTTTACTCAATTGTAATTGTGCAGTTGATATTGTTTCCGCCAATCTCAACTTAGAACAGAACCATCTTGTAATTTCACGATCCTACAAGTGGTATCAGAGCTTTGGCCCAGATTAAACAAATTCACACTTGTTTAATCACTTCTGGTTCTATTCTAAACTCTCTCTCTGATCAAGTCACCCAAAATCTCAAAACAAAAAATGGCACAAAGCAACGGTTTTGAAGACATCGGCAGCATCAACCGACCACCAAGGTTGGTATCTGGAGAAGACTACGACATGTGGAAAAATCGCATGGAAAGCTTCTTCTGTTATCAGGAGTACGGAATGTGGAAATCCATCAGGGATGGACCATACACTCCCATGGTGGCATCTGCTGACTCTGGAGGACCAACAGTTCCAAAGGATCCCTCTAAATATTCAGAAGAGGATATCAAGAAGATGGAGGTGGACTTCAAGGCACTAGGAGCCATCCAAATGTGCCTTCCAAATGAAGTTTTTCATAACTTCAGAAGTTACAAAACTGCAAAGGAGCTGTGGGAGGCCCTCGAAAAGATGTTTGCTGGATTTGAGGAAATCAAGGAAAACAGAAGAGACATCCTCAAGCAGCAGTACGAAAACTTCGTCTGGAAGGAAGGTGAGTCTCTAACTGTTTTATATAACAGATATACTTATCTTGTAGGTGAGTTGCAGTGCTCAAAAGTGAAGCTGGAGAATGAAGACATTCTTAAAAAATTAATCAGATCTCTACCTAGTTGCTGGACACTCTACAAAGTGTCCATCAGAAGAACTGAGAATCTGGAGACTCTTCAGATGACTGAGCTATTTGGTATGCTCAAAACTTATGAATTAGAAATGATTCAGGCCAAAGAAAGGAGCTCAAGCTACCAAACAGCCTCCACATCCAACACTACCTCATCTGCTTTTCACTCTGAGCACTCAGGCCCCAGTACTAGCAACTACTATCCTCCCATAGTCTCACATCCTCAAACACCTACCACTAAAACAAACACATCACCATTTCTTCTTGAAGCCCCTTCTCAAGCCTCAACCACTGCTGCTTTTGTTTCTGAAAACTCAAGCAACATGTACTTTATCAAGGAGGATCTTGAGTGCTTCCATCCAGATGATCTGGAAGAAATGGATATACAGCACTCGTTTGCAATGCTCTCCATAAGAGCAAAAAGGTTTTACTCCAGAACCGGAAGATCCTTTCCAAGCAACAGCTCAAACACGAGAGTTGGCTTGGATAAAAGCAAGTTGAAGTGTTACAACTGTAACCAACTGGGTCACTTTGCTAGAGAATGCAAGGCACCTAGAGCAAACCCAGCAGCTCACCAAGCCCAACCAAGACACCAACAACAACAAGCTACTCCTCCAGCTCAAACTGCAGCTTGTGCAGCTGTTGGAACATCTGACTTTGACTGGAGCTTTCAGTATGAAGATCTGCCTACTAACAACCAAGCTCTTATGGCAGACACAACTGAGATACCGCCACAGGTATATGAACATCTATGTTCCCAAGCCTGCATTGATAAGGTTTTAGGCTACAGAAAGCATAATCAAAACCTAATAGATCAAAATGAAGAGTTTCATCAAATGAAATATGAATTCATAAGGGTCGAAGACAGTTACAAAGAAAAAATTAACTGTCTAAAGAAAGAGATTTCATCATTAAAACATGAACAAACCAATCTTGAAACTCAGATTGATGATCTACTGGCCAGATTAAAAGCTACAAGAGCAGAATTGGCAGAACAAAAGGTTCATGTCGACAAATATGAATTTGCATCCAAAAAGCTGCAAAGACTTTTGGATGCTCAAATTCATGATAAGGTAAAAACTGGTGTGGGGTATCATGCTGAACAATATCAAGCCGTTGCACCTCCTGCTGACTACGTGACCATTCATGAACCAAGCTTCAATTTGGCAAATCTTGATATTGCCAACAGAAATCTTGATCCTTCTAAGGATGAACCATTGGTACAAGAATGCACTACCTCATCAGAGTCTGATTCAACTTACTCAGACTCCACTAAAAGAAGTGAAGCTTCATCTCCTCCTGCCCCTCAAGTCACTCTGACTAAAGATGAAGTCCATTCAGCACAAGTACCAGCCATTTCAGTACCAGTTCCTACACCATTCAAACAAATCAAAATTAGCTATCCTCCGGAAGGTAGGAAGCTAAATACTGAAAAGGGCCAGTCCTCATTTTCAGTCCAGCCAAGGAAGGTGTTTGACATATGTCATGCGCCTGGAGAAAGGGTTCCATATGTTCAAAAAACATTGGAAGAAGCTACTTTTGAGCACAACAAAGCTCACCCTTGGAATTTCAAAGACCTTTTCAAAAGAAAGGATTATGTGCATCTTTCAAGGGATAAACTGGCAAAATCATGTTTTGTCTGTGGGAAATATAACCATACTGCCAGCACCTGCTTCTATTACCTTCAGCAGCAAAGAAATCTCAAGCAACATGCCTTTGAGAAGACAAAGAAGAACAAACATGTAAGAAGTTTTGAAGCTAAGATAACTCAATTCAGAAAATCTCTTTCTCCACCAAGGGAACAGTTGTCAAAACCTAAACAATCTTGCGTCATCTGTGGAGAATCAGACCACTTTGCTGCAAATTGTAAGTTTAATCCTTTAAATCAGATTCTTCTTCCAACCCCGACTATACAAAAGCCTATCAGTAAGGTGAAGAAGGATAGGCATACGTCTGCTACTAAGTCATCAGCAGCCAAAATAACTGCTGCTGATCAAGTAAAGCCCAAGGAACCAACAGGAAAGCCTTCAGCAGCAAAGGAACCAACAAAATCTGTAGCTTCTAAAGTAAAACGATCAGCAGTATCAAAATCTGCTGCTGATAAGCCAAATACAAAGTCTGCTGCTGAAAAGGCAAAGAGAGCTGGAAAACCACCAACTCAACAATGGAAGGCAAAGAAACCACCAAGCATCGTCATCGGTTCAGTTGATTGCATCTATCCTTTGATGTAAATATGTCTGTCTTATGTTGTAAATAAAAGTTATAAGTCAGTAGCATTTTTGCCCTTCAGCTGCTGACAGGTTTAAATTTTCATCAGCAAAGGATTTGCCACTGACTGCCTTAAGTTATCAGCAGGAACAAGTTTCCTGTGGATAGCTTTAAGGCCATCAGCAGTAACATCCCTGCTGCAGATCATTGCATCTATCAGTAGCAATTAAGTTTGCTGCTGACAGACTTAACCTTCCACAGCAACCAAAGTTGCTGCGGACAGGCTTTCTCATCCACATCAACCAAGTTTGCTGCTGATGGGTAAATTTAAGTCCAAAATTAACTTTTACCCGCTGTAAAAGAAAATATCGTCAGTCTTTACCATGACTGCCTCGGTGTATTACAGCTGTAACAATGAAAAGTAAATAAGGTTGTACTGTGCAAGTCATTCTGCTTTTTCTCTCATCTGCCACTATAAGAACAAATCAAATTTTCCTTACCACCTCTTCACATTCAATTCAACCCTAACCAACTATCACTTTCACCCTAAGTCCCCACCACATTCAAAACGCTCAATATTCTTCATACTCTCAAGTCTCCACCATATTCAAATCATCCCTCCAAAATCAAACGGCTATGGCAGATATTGACAACCCAGATGACAAGTTTTCCACATACCATAACCTAACAGCATACCTCACTAAAGGAAAGAAATCCGATGGTTTTGACGATATGATCGATTTCTTATGTCGATCAAAGATCTACTTTGCCCTCACCACCAACCCTACCATATATATCCGTCATATGGAGGATTTATGGAGTACCGCCGTCTACTCAACCGAACAGGGGATTCCCCAAATCAAAGCCAAAGTAGACGGCAAGAATATCACCATCTTGGAAGCTACACTCAGAAAACATCTTAAGCTTCAAGATGAGGGAGCAGCCATCTCATACTCGAAGGACGAATACATGAGGACCTTTGTCTCCATTGGATACACTGGAAATCAAACCGAGTATACGATCGAGAAGGCGCTGAAGGGCCCTCCATGGAAGTATCTCTTCCACACTCTTCTCCAATGCATATCTCAGAAGAGGAGTGGATGGCATCAGGTGAGCTCTGCACTGGCCTCCGTCTTCCATGGTATGGTCACTAACCAAGGCTTCAACTTTGCACATCTCATTTTTGAGGGTTTGCGATATAACCTTCAAGAGGGTGCAAAGCAACAATTTTTCATGTACCCAAGATTCCTGCAGGAAGTTTTCAATCAAGAACTAAAAGATCTTTCAAAACCTGCAAGAATCTACATCATGTTGGGTCATAAAAATAACATTTTTCAAAGCATGAGGACTGTTTCCAAAAAGTTCTCAGGGGTCAACATTCCATTGTTATCTACAATGCTGAACGTCCAAAGTACCTCGGGTGGCAGTTCAGCAATCCCGGCTGATACTGATCCCACACCCTCCACCTCACATCCTGAACAACAATCTGCATCCACCGTTCGAAACCCTGTGCATACTACTAAGGATGCACAGGCACAAAAATTACTTACACCTCTTCTTGATGTTATTGTTCAACTGGAACATTGGGCCCCGGTTGCAACAACATATACTAGAAAAGGGGAAGAGAACTCCTTCTTCTCTTGCCTCCAAGGCCCAAACCCAACCTAACAGCCCTCACTCAGAATCACAACATTCTGGTGAGAATATCATAAGGGAAAGCCACATTATTAGGGAGACTCCTTCGGATGTCTCTCTATTAGGATCAGGATCACTTCTCGGATCCGTAGAACAGCCCCCTGAGCACTTCCTTTCTCTTCTGAACTTAAGTGTTGAGGAACCTGATCAAGATGATGTACCTTCTCCAACTACCACTATCTTGGAGGTACTGATTGATCTTGCTTCCAACACACCCAACCCAAGTTCATCTACCCTGAAGGTCCACTCTCGGAGTTATGAAAGAGTGGATGTGGAAGAGGCTGTCACTACTGCTGGTCCATCAAATGACCACGAGGACAGTGACAACATTGTTAAGCCCTCAACCACAGCAACTCACATTGAGGATGTTTCCTTGGAAACTCCCCTCACTGAGAGGAATCCTAGGCACCAAGAAACCATGGGTGATGGGGATGAAGAGGCTAGGCCTAAGGCCCCATCTGGGTCCAAGGATTCCACAATTGTGGATGAGGACAGACTGAAACTTCATAACTTGGAATTGACGGTCAGGGTGGCTATGCTAGAGGCTAAAATGTCCAAACTAAGACACCAAGTCTCTATGCATGAAGCCCATCAATGCCCAACTTTAGCCACTCCCTCTCTTGTATCAGTAGGCACCCAAACTGATGCTTACCTGTCTACTGATGCAACCAAAAAGGGGGAGATGGTCTCTATGGAGGAAGACACAGACAGTCTTGACGACTGGATTCAAGAGTAGGTTGTAATTCAAAGCTCACTATTCAAGCCGGCTTTTGTACAAGTTCATGACTTGCTAGTCTCAGATAACGAAGAAGAAGAGACATCTGAAGACTGGAAGTTGGTCGTCAAGGCTGTTGATGAAATACTGAATGATGCTGAAGACACAGAACAAACAAATACATCTTTCAACATCCTTCCTGAAGCAGCAGCCATCATAAGTTAATCCATTACCCCCCAACTCTTTCAAACTACACAGAAGCTAGAATTTGACTCCATTCTAGCTTGGGGGTATGATGGATCAGCTGAGAGATTTTGGATTGGATGGGAGTTTAGTGGTGTAGAAGAGCTAAACTGGAACTCTCTCAATGCCCTCCAAGTCCTACAACTGCATTTAACTAACTGCATCAACACTTCATCAGATCTCTCAGCAGAACTTGCCATTGGCAGGTTCCATGACTTGATGGAGGATAATCTACACCACTTCGAAAGACTAATACAAACAGCAAAACGGGTAGCTTATCCTGAATCTTCGGCAGCAGCAGAAAGAAGACTGACTCTTAGAAGACTTGACATTATAAGGAGCAGTCTTCTCACTAACGAAGAAATTTGCTGCTTAAGAAGATTTCTGTACTCCTTCATTGTCAAAGACTTAGATGTGCTGGGATCAATAAGCACTAAGTCTCTTGACCACACCTTCTTACTAAGCAACGACTCCTATCTCACCATCAACACCAGGAACATCTTGTCACTTCCTACAGACTTTCTCTACAAGATCTTTCAACTCAGGGCAAATATCTGCCATGTCAACTCACTTGAAAGCCAGGCAATGATAGCTACTGTCAGTGCCAAACTTGAACAAGTAGGAAGAATTACTGAGGTAGTATATGTGTCAAACTCTAACACTGATACTGACTCAGCTTCCCCTCGAGTAGACATCTGTACTGCAGCATATGAGTCAAGATCAACTATCAAAGAAATGTTGAAAGAAGTCACAAGTCCTGAGTGCAAATTGAATGAGGCCAATGACCTTCCCATGTTCACATCCCAAATTGCCAATGAAGCTGAGGCAGAGATCCCAATAGCAGCACCATCATCTGCTGTTGTGGTCAGTGAAGTTGAAGCAGAGGTATCCAATGTAAACAAAGGAAAGGGAATCATGACAGATGAAGATGAAGAGAGGTTGCTAAAGGAGAAAAGAGAGAGGGAAGAGAAAAGAATAAGAAGAGAAGTAAAGGAGATGGCTGACATTAAAAAGACTCAAGAAAGAAAAACAGCCATTCTCCTAAGAGAACAAACCATCCAGTTGTATGCTAGATAGCTGGATGAACTGAAAAGAAAGATTCCTGCAGTTGACCAGATTGAAGAATATGCAGCTCTTGCTCTTCAACTGCAGGAACAATTCAACAGAGAAAAGGAAGAATTGGAGAAGAAGAAGAAAGAAGAAGCTAAGTTCAGAATAACCGATTCTGAACTAGCTAAAGAAATGAGGGAGGAGTGGGTAAAGACTCTAGTCTCTCAAGGTGAGGATGCAGACTACCTTGAGAAACTATCAAATAAAGAAGTCTACAGAGCCTACATGGGTCAGCAAGGTCAATTGGCAAAGAAGAAACAGGCTGAAGAAGAAGAAAAAGCCAAACAACAGTCCAAAAAGACCATTGCCTTTAATAAACGGACCCATGTAGAAAGGAAGGTCATGATTGACTTCCTTAAGGCTAGAGGAGAGAATGGAAAGAGGCTAGGTCCTATGAACTTCATGAACCTACAAGCCCTTTACTTCAAAGTCAAGAAGGATGAGGAAGAAAGAGTGGGCAAGAAGGGCTCCAAGAAAAGGGTACCTATTCAGGAAGAAGGAGAAACAAAAGCAAAGAAACCCAAGCCTTCTCCCTCACCCACCTCTTCCTCAGTCCAACAACCTTCCACTCTCCTCCCCAAACCTTCCACTCCTCCACCCAAAAAGTCCAAACCATCTCACCCAGTCCCCACTCATCAACAGCCTCCCTTGAAGAAATCCAAACCCACACCTAAACTAGATAACTCAAGAGACATAGTTGATTGGGTCTATAATCCACAGGATCAAAGGTTTGAGATCTTCAGGGGGAGAACTGAAAGAAGAAGATCTATCTACAGATCTGTTGATGAAATTCTGCAATTGCCAGATTCAGATCTTGGCAGAATTCTGGAGCTAGGTGAAGCTCATGAGCCTGCAAATGAGAGTGGGAAACTTCTTGTGCTAGCAATCAAACACTACTTCAACCCTAGCAAAGATGTGATCATTAACATCAAACCACTCAAGTCCCACTCTCCATTTGTAAGTTGGTCCTATAATGCTGATTTGGACGAGTTCACCTTAACTGATGTAAGGAAGCAGAAGATGAGATGTTCAAGCAAAACAATCTACAAAATGCCAAATAAAGACATCAAGACTCTGTCTGCACTTCCACTGAACAATCCCAGCAAGGATCTAAGAGGCTATGAGGTTGAAAGGATAGTCAGCCACATGCAAAAGCTTCAGCAGCAAAGTGATTAGAAGAATTTTGGTTGCATCAGTCTAGGGGGAGTTTGTAGAACTAAAGACTGATTACTACCAAATTATTCTAAGTACAAATGCTGCTGATAGGCTTATCAGCAGCATTCAACACATGTTGCTGCTGATAGGCTTATCAGCAGCATTCAACACTTGTTGCTGCTGATCGGCTTATCAGCAGCGTTCAACACAAGTTGCTGCTGATAGGCTTATCAGCAGCATTATTCTCATTCTTGCTGCTGATAGCTATGTTCCTTGAAGACAAATCGTTGCAGCTGACTATCCATGCCAAGCGTCACTGACAACTTTCTGCAAAAGCAACTGACACACTCAAAGCAGAAGGAACCTCAATGGTGCAACCAATGACGGACGACAATGCTCTTCCCCGAGCATGCAAACAATGATGAATAAAGTAAACGCTTCAATAAAGTTAGCTAGTTTAGCTTTAACGTGTATTATTAGCTTTTGTACAAAAGATCAACGGTCTGTGTTCGATCTGATCCTTAGAATCAAGGATCTGTCTTGATTCTAAGTTAGTATAAATACTGTGTAAACACTTCATTGTAAGTGTGCTTCTTCACTGAGTTTTCATTTGTAATCGTTTATTCACAAAGCTTAATACAACAGTGTTCTTATCAGTATTCTTTCTGTTTACTCGATTGTAATTGTGCAGTTGATATTGTTTCTACCAATCTCAACTAAGAACAGAACCATCTTGTAATTTCACGATCCTACATCACCCGTTCGACCTCCAATCGAGTTAGCATGACTAACACGGGTGGGATTTGTCAAACCCAATAGTACTACTAAATATTACGTTGCTAAGATTCATATTAATGGTTCGATGTGTGTTGAGGACTTTCAGTGATAGCGTGTTACACTTAGCTTTAACATTGATAACATATGAATACAATAATCCAAAAATAGTTTGCGACATGTTTTCTCCCCAAAGTTAAAACAGTAAAAGGGACCGTGAAAACTCACCTGCGCTGCGTAGTAGGTAGTATCACAAAAGTATGAGATTTGAATCTTAAGCGTTAGCTCAACACGGCTCACGAATGCCCTAGAATTACATCATAATTATTAGGGATAAAATATGGTATATTGAGATATGCGATGACGACACGGAATGTTGAACATCTTAAAAGGAATGCTCTAATGATCAAAGAGAAGACGAATATGCCCACGGGAATGGGAACTCTTAATTATGAATGCGACAAGTACGTTACGCGACGAATGACATATAATAATATAATAAATTTGTTCGTACATTCGTACCATTAAAAGAATGATTAAGAAAATAATATAGCATATATATTATTTTTAAATTTTATAAACTATCACAATAAACAAATCGTGTGACAAAATAATAAGTCTATTATTATATTCGAGAACATAAACGTGTATAATAACTAAATATATTATTTATAAATTTACAAACATTTATATTAAGTTTATTAACGTGGCGAAAGTAATATATTAATATATTATTTTAAATTGAAGTTACGGTTTAAATATAATATTAATATATTGTTTTCTTAAAAATTATAATAATATAATATATTATTACGCAAGTGTGAAACAATATTAAAATTGTGTTATAAAATCTAAACCCGAGCCCACGTGTAATTTTTCGGGTTAAAACCTTTCAATATATAAATACAATAATATGGGAAATAATTTTAAATCTAAAATACCAACAAAATATGTAATTAAAAAGAAAACAGGGGAGGAGGGTTCGAACCCGGGTCTCCTCCCCAACAGTCAACAGCCTTAACCAACCCAGCCACCGGCTCATTTGCAACAAGATTTGAAATCAATGGGTTTTAATCAGAAACTCCCGAAAGCCCCCTCCCGCATTCATAGTCGCGATCGATCCCAATCCCAATCTCACAAATTCGATCACGATTTAATACAGAGGCATGGGGGTTTTGTAATTCAAGTCCTGACGAACCAGTAGGCGGGTTCAATTTGAAAAACATCAAGATTTGCATCGTTTAATTATAGATTGAAAGTCGAAACCCTAGTTTAAAATCACAAAATCAAATCTGTCAAATTCGATATTAAAGTTTGTTATAAGCATGGGGCTTTTGCTGTTTAGAACATTTTGAAACTGTCCCTAGGGTTTAATTTGATTAAGAATGCGTTTAAGATCGAAAGCCCCAAAATATTTTACGAACAATCCCTAGTTACAGATTATGAACAATTCGATGACTAAGGATGAAATTAACATAGGGATTTTAACAAGTGAAGGGTTGCGAAGCTACCCATATCAGTTAATTGGATTAAGATTGAGTCTGGGCTGGTAATCGATCAAACCCCGAATGTGATGAACCCTAGAATTGGTTCATCACTGACCAGATGTTATAAACCCCAATTGGGTTAGGGCTTACTATCTACATGTTGAAATGAAGCTAAGGATGTAAAAAGTTATCAGATTACGACTCGAATTGATGGTTCCCGACTGATTTGGTTGCCGACGCTAACGGGTTTGATCTCCGGCGAGTGTGAATGCTTCTTCGATCAATTCAACATGTGCAGAAGCTCCAGTGGGTCTCATCCCTCGTGTGTAGAGGCTCAATGAGTGAAATGGGTATACGAATTTGATGAATTTGGTGGTATTTGGCAATGATGTCGACGGTTACGACAATAATGATCATCATGGGTTTGAATTCGGCAATAATGATGATTAAACCAAAGGTTAGGACTGTTAATGCTGAGAGCATGCTTGATCCGTTACAAAATCAGGTAAAAATCGATCTTTGAATTTAATTTTTTAGCTCCAAATCACAAGTTTGACTTTACAAAGTCAAACAAAGTTAACTCTTCAAATTTTGACTATTCAGGGTTAACAATTAGAGTTTAGGGACTTGGCAGAACTAATCCCTGAAGTTTGGGATAAAAAACTGACAGAATTAGTCCCTGGGATTCAAGATTAGATTAATTGGGTTAGGATTTAACGGAATATATAAATGGATTGCTAACGGGGTTAACCCTAAAAGTTCAGATTATCACAGAACCATATTGTTTCGTTCCCGAAGGTACCATAACATTTCGTTCTCGAAGGAACCATATGAAGCATTACTCTATCATGTTCAAACTTGTCGGGAAGGTACTCATTCAGACGGAACACTAGGTATACAATCCTTACATTCCTATTCCTGTACACGTTACTCACTTCTTGTCTTTCTTTAAAACATAGTCGTCATGGTTTACCCTTCTCATCATTAATCTATTGCACACTATTCTTCCCTCATATCATTGAATGGTCTTAGGGATTGACATCCCTTGTGACCTAAGCATACATTTTCTAACTTTTCGTGATCGTTAACATTTTCTGTATGTGATTCTTTTAGGATTTCGTTCATAGGTTTCATTACGGATAGATGACACGTGTGGTGATACTCGATCATTCCTTCCCTTTCTGGTCCCATTGCGTTCCTTATTGGCTTTTCAATTTGAGTAGTCACGTTCTATTGTCTTGTCTTAATCACTGTAGAGTGCTTTCTGACTCTTGAGTCCTTGCTAGTACTCATTTCTTACTTCACATCATTGTTCAGAACTTGAACCTCACATTTATTCTGAACATTCAAACCCTAGGTTGGATCTGTTTTCATTTGGTTTTGCCTTGTTAGGACATAGTTTGTAATGACAAAAGCTTGTAATAGTTAGATCTTATGTCTTTATGTTTTTGTTATGTAAAATTCACAAAGTGTTTATTCAAGTTTAAGAGGCGAACTTATTAAGTTCTCCTGGACAAGTTCCAATTCCACAAGCTGAGGTTGAAATACCTATTCATGAACCTGTTCAAGAGGAGGTCGTTCATGCACATGAACATGATCTAGGAATGAACATGGATGATTTCGTTGATGACGCTGTGAACTCGCCCATTCATGAAGCTGAAGGGAATGTGGTGACTAATGATGAATCTAGTTCAAGCTCAAGTGATACGATATTACCTGTTACTGAAGGCATTGACTCTGATGAATCTAGGGATTTTTCCTCAGATCATTATGAGCGGTTAGCTGCTATTCCACTGGCTAATGCTGGAAAACGCATTAAATCTCAAGCCAGACGACCAAGAAGAAAGTCTGTTCGGGATCCTCCTTCCGGTTCAGTACTTGGAAAAAGATCCTTGGTTTATGAGAGTACTGATTCTGATAGTGACTTCAATCCAGATCCAAAAACTCAAAAGCTAATGTTTGTTTCAATAGATGCTGCTCAATATTCGCAGGGAGTAGAGAATGCTAATTTTGTTGCATCCTTGATTATTACTCCTCCAAGATCTAAAGATACATCTCCGGTTATAACTCATGTTCCTCCAGTTATTACTCCTACTGCAAGTCCTTCGATTCCACAATCGTCAGCTAGTCCGTCAAAGCCTTCTGATTCTAAAATGATTACTATCCTTGAATCTCAAGTGCTTACACTTCAAGCTCAGGTGGATACTCTTGTGTCTACTGATTCATAATGGAAGCTGGTGATTCAGACTCAAGCTCAACAGATAACTGATATGCAAGCATTGGTGTCTAAACTCGTTCAGCGTCTTGACGCTCAAGGGGAGTTGAGGATACACGATACGTGTCACACAGAGTCTATTCAAAGACGTGATGATGAAGACAATGATCCTGCTGGAAATGTTGAGGGTGATCGTCAATACACTGACGCTAATCCTATATCAAGGGTCCAGGGGGAGTCGACATCACAATCACTTGAAGGAAACAAAGATACTTCTGGTGCTAATGAAGAAGAAATTCTATTATTGGAGTTCTTTGCAGATTTTGAAGAAGAAGAAGCTGAAAAGATTGCATGTGTTGATTACATTGATGATATATTCAATGACATGGACGATGAAGTGTCTGATAATGAAATAGAAGAAGGAGAGATAGTAGAGATAGAGATAGAGAAAAATAAAGATAATGTTACTTATGAAGGCTGTGATGGTCTTAAAGTGCCGTATAACTTCATCCAAGATGATGTTATTCCTGAATTCACTTATGAAGGAGTAACAGATTCTATGGACTATGTTGAAGACGTCACACTGCCTGAAGACACTGCTGATTCAAAGATGGATACTGATGATGAGAATATTCAATCCAAGATAGATGCTGAAACTAAAACTACTCACACTGAGTCTCCGAAGGTTAATGAAGAACCCGTGATGTATTAAAATACAGGGATGACAAGAGAACAATGGAGAGAAGTTGTAAATAGTTGGATGAAGGTGCTACCTAAGTCTCCAGCACAACCTGCTCAGAAAGAGAAATATGTGAATAACGAGCGGTGTGTAGGAAGGATCATAAGTTGGTTCTATGATGGTGATACAAAATTATTTGCAATTAAAAGATTTGATGGTGTTCAATAGTTAAAGCCGAGGATCAAATATTTCAATACCTTGCCAAGGTGTGAAATGAATGGTCTAGCTTCAAAGCCTCTTATTAATAGATCGAAGAATGGTTTGGCTGATGTGATAGCAAACTTGATCAAGAGAGAAGGTAGTTCAGGAAAATATGAACGACTGAAACCACAAAAAGGAAAGATAGTGAAGAACACAGATCAGAAGACTGGGAAGGTGACCTGGAGTTACAAGTATAAACCAGTACGTGCTGTTCACAAGATACCGTTGAAGAAGATTCCTCAAGACTGTCTTGGGAATATGAAATGGTGGTATGTCGATGTTAATACTGGTGAAGCAAGGATTGAAGATAAAGACAATAAGGTCATTGTATGTTTCTATGATGCAATGAATCTTATAAATTTCTCAAAGAAAGATCAGAGGACGTTGCGAAAGAATGAAATAATGTTCACTGATGAATGGAAAGAACAAGGATTACAGTACAAGAGAGTTTTGGAGATATGCAGAAGATATGGAGTGCATGCTGGCAGCAGACTACCGGATAACTGGAAAAGCTCATCATGAAGACTGAAGACTATAGATCAAGCTATTGTCAAGGGGGCGTCTGTTAGGACATAGTTTGTAATGACAAAAGCTTGTAATAGTTAGATCTTATGTCTTTATGTTTTTGTTATGTAAAAGTCACTAAGTGTTTATTCAAGTTTACCTAGAGGCGAACTTGTTAAGTTCGCCTGGTCTAACAGAGGTTAACTTAATAAGTTCTCTTAAGTCTATCTGAGGTGAACTTGTTAAGTTCGCTTAGTGTGTTAGAGGCGAACTTAATAAGTTCGCTTATAGCAGGTCAGATGTCTATATAAGTGTTTACAGAGTCAGTCGAATTAGAAACAGAGAGAAGAGAACAGAGAATTATCGAATTAGTCTGATTGAGTCTGTAAACTCTACTGTGATTTGGAATACAATTGTGAAGGTTATTTAAGTGATTGTCTACATTGTCTTTTATGCATATAAACGTTGATTCGTTGGATTCCGCACTCTGAGTTAACGTCACGTCTTGTCACGAGATTGATCCGTAGAAGCGCCATGAGGACCTACATGCCTGCACGCCCTAATTGGCATCGTGGTTCGAGTCATTTGTTGTCGTTGATATATCTATTTTCTCGTCTCAGTGAATACTCTTAGTAGTTTATATGGGGTTGTCTTCTACATGGAGAGATGGCATTTGTGCATTCTTGTACACATCTCTTTGTTGGACATATAGTTGTGTGGTTATTCTCTTCGTAGGTCCATGTTCACTCATCATATCGCTTTTGCGTTAAGCATAGACAATTTCGGTTTATAAGCAGTTTCTACACGCATGGTCTTCTGACATATGTAGCATTCACATCTCATACTAACGTGTTATCCTTGGTAGCTACTTTTTCAACGAAATAATCAAGTGTTGAGTTCCTCGAATTCTACTTAATCGGTCATGTCATTTGCAGGTTGTCATTCAAAGCAATCTCCTCATTGGGGCTTGATGGACTCTTTCATCGTCCTCATACTAATTCTCTTCTATTGCAATCTTTCTGTTTCTTTGTCTTTGCTTGACTTACTACGTCGTTACTTGTTGCATCAGGTTCCGAACTAGGTTTCGCCAATCTTTCTAAACTTGTTCCTTGGTGTATTCATCTCCAGCAACTTCATTTAAAGCCTCACTCCTTCTCGTTCCACCCTCGGTATGCCGTTGTTGCCATCGTTCGTCTTACTAATTCGTTACAATCATCATTACTTAAGTGACTAATCTCATTGTCATGGTTGGAGTGATTTAATTGTTTTTGGTGACATGTGTATTAACCCACAAGATAAGGTTCATCAGTATGCACAAGCACCTGTAAATTTACAATTACGTGGATCCTGACGTAATTGCCAACTTACCTTACTTGTGAATTCCTGACTCGTCTTATAATGCTTCATAATATGAATGTCTTCTGCCCGTTTTTTGTGATCCACCTCACACAGATTGTATCGTTCTTATAATTTGTGATTCATTCATAGTACTATGCTAACGCCCCTTACACATTCTGTGACGAGTACATACGGCGGATGACGAATCTAGACACACTTACACAACAAAAGATTAATAACTGTAGCTACGTGTTATTATTAACCATTTACTGTACTCATGTGCTCAAATCGTCTACCATCGTATGTCCTATGTGTAACTATTCATATCAGTAGTGACATCGATATTTAAGGCATGTGCTCTACGTTAAGGCATCTACCCTAAGCTACAGGTATTAACCTTGCTACTTACTTACCGTTTTGGCATTGGCTACCCGTAAAGACATCCTTGCGGGCTTGTGTTGGTCCCATTATCAGCTTGAGTCTTGACATTTAGGGATGTCTAAATCTCTCAAACTATTGCTCTGATACCAACTTGTAAGGCCCCTTTTTCCGAGCAACCTCACTTGTCGGATTTACTCATAAACGTAGTCATCAAAACTGAATTTCAAATAAAAAACATTCAAACACAGCGGAAGCAATTTAACATTTGAGTGCATGATCGCGAAAGTCTTAACATTTAAAACATAAACATTGTCTTAACATAAATTAAAGTGGAATGTCAGTCTCATGTCAGGTAGCCTTCACACCTTCTCACATCCTTTCTTCTTATTACCTGAAGTGCATACAAAAAGTCAGCTAACGTTGATGAGTTCTAGTTTAAAGCAATTAGGTATGAATATTATTTTTCTAAAAGTATGTATAAATATATAAATATATAAATACACATTAACATATCATTAACCTTCATTTGTCGTTCATATGCGAGTACATAAATATGTATTCACCTTTTCTTTCATTTAACATTCATTGGTCATACACATAAGGGTGATCAACCCAACATAATTGTTGCGTGAGTCACAAAGACAAATGCCATAAGAACTACCGTCGTCGTCCGTTACACAAACCGTCCGGCCCTAGAAACCGTCCGTCGAAACATAAATCCGTCTGACAAACCTTCGGTCGTCCGCCTTAACCGTCATACCGTCGTAGTCCGTCTATTCGCCCGTCTGCCCTAAGGCATCCGTTTCCCACGCGAACTATTATTTATGCAACCGTTATACTATTGTAAGGTAATTGCTTCGACCGTCCATTAATGCCTTTCATACGTCCTAGCTGATGAAGGAACGTATTTTTCCCGGTTGCAAAATAGTCATGTGGTCGTCCGTCTACCGAAATAGCTGTTATCATCGAATCATCTATAACGTTTACATACATTCATAACATGCGATATATAAAAATATAAGGCAAAGTTTCATTCATTTACGTTATGTCATTCTTTCTTTGTAAACATACGTTTCATTCTTTGTTCATCATCCATTTTCATATAAATATATATGCATTTATACATCACGTATGATCACATTGACATTCATGACATTTATTTATTTAGTGTATACACTTCAGCCCCAAAACATTTAAAATGGTTTGCACATAACATAGAGGGGGCACATAGAACTCACCTGATGAGTAGTTTCTGAAATACACTTAGCTGTTAATGAGCGTCACTAATGTCACTCACGATCTGTATAATAAAGTCATCCACATAAGGTAGTGTTCCTAATTGACACTAAACATTTCTATGCTTGAACCTAGTAGTTTCGATAGGTAGTTTATATCAAAACTATGGTAGTTTCGGGTCATGGTTCATATCGAAACTAGAGTAGTTTCGGGTCATGGTTCATATCGAAACTATTTGTTTAATAGAAACTACTTTCTTCAATAGAAACTATTTGTTCAATAGAAACTACTTTCTTCAATAGAAACTATTTGTTCAATAGAAACTACTTTCTTCAATAGAAACTATTTATTCAATAGAAACTACTTTGTTTAATAGAAACTACTTTCTTCAATAGAAATATTTGTTCAATAGAAACTATTTGTTCAATAGAAACTACTTTCTTCAATAGAAACTAGTATCTCAAGAACCAATTCAGATCTGATCTTTAAATACGTAAAGCTTCCAACTTTAATCGTTCAAAAGACTTGATATCATCATATATCCATAACTCATATACCACTCTTTGCTAAAAAACGTAAACTTTATGTAAAGTTGTTACCTTTGTAAGATTTGCTGACAAACATACGAGTAGCTAAACACTATAGCAAACGAACTCCGATTGAGATTATTCAACCCTCCACGGAACCGTCTCGATAATATCTACCAGATCCCCACTTAGGTTCCGCCGAAAACCACCTCCGCCGTCGCCGGAAATCCAAAATAATCGCCGGAATCCTTCTAAAATCAATGTTCTGTTTGGGACCGAAAAACTCAACCTCCAGGCCTCAAAATCCAAAACCAAACAATGGAAGTCTTCGTTTATGTCCTATGAAGCTCCAGTAAAATTTTGAGAATGATCCGACGGTTAAATTTCCTGGGATCATCCGATCTTTGAAGTTGTGTACCCTAAAAACGGGATTTCTTCCCTTCTTCTCTTTTCTCTTGGTATAGATATAGAGAATAAATGAGGTGGTTTGCACCTATTTAAGCCTACTAGTATAACCCTATCTTCCCCTTCAAGTTTGTCCTTCATTTTTTTACGTTTTCTACCCCGGACTTTACCTTAAATTACAATTTCATGATTTTACATTTGGTTATGAAAACGGGATGTTACATGTTTGGGGACTCCTAGGTTATAGTCTAGGTCATGTGTGTCTAATAACCTAATACCCTATAACAATGGCTCTGATACCAATCTGTCACACCCCGGCCGGCGACGGATTATACGCCGGGGCTGAAGCGGTTGTTCATAAGTACATGATCATCTATAATGAGTGATAATATTTATTCAACATAATTAAAGCATCCGTTACAAATAGAGATGGAAAACAAATAGTTCAAACATAACATAAATTGAATTTAATCTTTATTAAGGCTAGATCCAAAGTCCTATGTGATCATGTAGTGTCCTCAAACTGGTACACTTGAAACATGTGAGTAAATGTCAACTACAAGTAGTTGGTGAGTAACATAGGTTTTGACACCAAACAAAAGTTAAGTATAAGTTTATAATTCAATACGTTCAAAGCGTGTCTAGAACATAAATATGAAAATATACTGGGTTCCAAGCGTACAATCAAGCCATGTTATATGTATGCACAATCCCCCGGATTACGTGGAGTTCTAAATGTAAACATTAACCCGCCAAGGTTCGTGTTAAGTAATGTATCAGATTCCCGTATAAATGATCATAAAAGGTACCACCTTAGGCTTGCCACGCAAGTTAATGATTGTACTAACATGAACACACGTTTTGGTCACCAAGCAGTTTAAGACATAAATCATAAAGACCAAGGCATAAGAACACAATGTATTGAATTGTGTAAGTGATGTAATTGTAGACATGTTTCACCGTAAAAGTATAAAATAAAAAATGGGCTATGTAAACTCACCTGTAAGGAAGCTATGAATGTTAGGGATTGTAAATGATGGATAGGTCTCGTGAGTGTTTCTCACAATCAACCTACACGGATATTTGTATTCTAAATTCAATGTTTCTAAAAAAAATAAAGGATTTCTAGGGTTTGGGATTGAGTATGGACTTGTATATCTATTTTGTAGGAAAACATAAGTTAATGACTAGTATTGAAATGATAACAAAAGTAGTTATAAATTAATTAGAATTAATTAAGACTTCTAATTAATTATATAGTAATATAATTATTCTAAAGATAATTAATAAATAAAGTTATGAAATAAAATGAGTTTAGTAAAACATTTGAATTCATTTATATAGTTATTCTAAAAATAATTTACAAATAAATTTTGAAATGAAAGGGTGTAATTAACTTATTTTGTGTCAATAAAATAATTAAATAAGTTATTTAATAATCTCTTTTAAATGAAAAAGAGTTAATAAATAAATATGCTTTAAACAAAATTAATTAGACTTTGTATAAGATAATTATTCAAAAGAATAAGTTTAAAAGTTTTAAATAATTATTCTTGTCACAATAATTATTTGTAGGTTTAAAAGAGTTTAATAATATTTAAACATCTAGTTACAATTTGTGTAATAAACATCATTAATAAAATAACATAATTTATAAAAAACTAAATTGGGATTTTTAAACATTTAACTAATGCATTAAAAGCATTAAAAGGACTAAAAGCCCAAAAACCCCCACAAGTTTCGAGATTTAAAGTGATAATGTAAAAGAAAAATGCATACTTAAACATGGTCACAAAATTGTTTTTAGAAATCAATTAGACATATATATATATTTATATAAATACCCCTTATTTATATAGATTAATAGTTGTAAATACTTGAAAATCTATAATAAAATTTGTTTATTAAATCTAACATAACAATAATAGTTTATAAATGGTTACATATGTGTTTGAGTGTGAATAAATAGGATCAAATCAAATAAAGGAAAAATGGGACAAAAAGAGAGTCAGTCACGAGGTTAGAACCCATGACCTTGACTATGTAGATAAGGGTGTTAACCATTTGATCTGGGATTGAGACTTGTTAAAATTCAGAATTATAAACATTTTACCTATCAAGTCCGGGAACCCATCTTCCCCAACTCGTTTCCAACGAACCCTAGCCCCCAGATTAAAACCAAATCGTAAACAGATTCCAAAGGGGTTTAGAACGAGAATTGAAATCGAGTATGGGGGTTGAATCTTTACCCGGAGTTCGGACCAATTGGACGAAAAAGGACGAGCTCTTGTTTGCTTCTTGTAATCGCGACTGGTTGGAGTAAAGGGACGAATTCGAGTAAGATTTGAGTGGAAATCGATTACAATGAGGTATAGGGACTTCGGAGTATGGTTAATACGAGCGTTACAAAATTCAATCAATTGGATTTATGGAAATTGAATGCGATTTAAGGGTTTGAATACTCCATAACCGAAATCCCTCAATGAGTTCATAAAAGTCCATGATTGATCAATTAAACACGAATTGATTCATCCTAATCAATTTCAAACGTTTTGGTAACGGTTTGTGAAGATTTAACTTCGTAATTGCATGGGATAGGAGATGATTTGGGTCGGGTTTGACTTTGCTAAGGTCAAAATCGAATGGAATAGTTTCAGGGTTCAAACATTTGGAAAAGGGGTTCAAAGTGATTGAGAGAGGGGGTTCTTTGGTTTGGAAAAGGCTCAAGACCAAACTATTAAGCTTTTATTCATTTTGATTATTTATATAATTGTTTTTATAAAGTTGTATAAAATCTAGTTATTAAATATTTAAAAGAGATAAATTTCCTTTTTATAAAATATAACAAATGGCTTTTTAACAAATTCAATGTGCAGATATAATTACATGCTTTATAAAAACTAGACTTGTTTGATTCATTCTAAACAAGTTTACACAGATTTATTTATTAATTGTAACATATATATCTTGTTTAAAACCGTTCAAATATTTAGTATGGCTTGTTTAAAATATATTAATATGTTTACATGCATTTATGAGTGATTACATATATATCTAATAGTGAATACATAAATGAAAAGGGATGCAAATACATCATTAAGCTTTTAAATTGTAGTAAGGTATGTATATAGATTTAGAAAATAACCTAACATAATATAGATATAATTGTGAATAGTAACAATTGTATAATCCCTCATATAATTTTTTTTAATTATTTTTTAATTTGAAACAATTGCATCTAATTGTATGTATGTATGCATACTCATGAAATAGAGTGAATGAATAGGGTAATTTATTGAGGTGAATTGATGCAAGTCACATAAAAATGATATTACGAGTCCTGAAAAAGTAAAATAAAGGTAGAAATTTCCTGGGGATTACATATCAAATAAATAAAATTATTCGTCTTACCGAATAGATGGGTATTCGGGTTTTGTAATCGTGAACTGGGTTCATGATGGGTTCACGGTTTGGGTCTTGGGCCGGCCATGGGCCGAGAACAGGTATTATGGGCTTAGTTTGTTTAGGCTTAGTATAAATACATGTTTATGTAACCTAAATTAAAGAGCCACAAGAAAAACATTTATGAGAGAGTTAGACGTGTGGAAAAACCATGTAGAGGGGAGAGCGGTTGTTTTTGTTTTCTTTGTAATTCTCTTGATCAATACAAGTATTATTACAAGTGTCTTTGGGTTCTTGAATCACCATACTTGATAGTTTCCGCCTATCAAGTGTGAGAATTGATATCATGTGTGTGTTTGTTCGAAGATCCACGAAGTTTGGGACTGACAATTGGTATCAGAGCCATTGAAGTCATTCAAGGCTCGGTTTTGGATATCAAAGATTCAAGAATCATGATTTGAGGTATTGTTTAAAGTTTTTTAGTTGTTGTTATTGCTGATCGGTTGTCATTGTGGTAGTTGTTCATCTCTGATTTTTTGTGAAATCGCTGCTGTGTTGCTGTTGATTTAGTGGATTGATTGTGTTAAAATCGTCAAAAGGATAGTCTGTTTTCTTCGTGTTCTTAGGAGGTGTTCGAATTTCAAATTTTGAAATTCCTAAATTATTGGAGCTTATTTTGGGTAACCGAATCTGTCACAATTGTGGTTAACGGGTTAGGCTTCTCTGGTACAAGGAAAAGTCAAAGCTGACTTTTGGGATTCAAATTTTGGAATTCCAGAATTTTAGGAGTAAATTTGGAAACAAGATCAGGCTTCACGGAGAGGCTCACGGTTGAAAGTTCAAGGGTTAAACGGGAAGGGTACTCTGGTCAAGTTCACGGTTTTTGCTACTCGGGTTAGACTCACGACTCAGGGTTCATGGCCAGTCTACTCGGTTCAGGTTCACGGGAAGACTAGCTTCACGGGTTCAAGTTCACGGGTGGTATACTCGTTTTTCAGGTTCACTTCTTCTTGATAGATCACGGCTAATACCATCTTCACAGGTCTAACATAGTTCACGGTAAATTAAAAAAAAAGTAGAAAATACCGGATATTGGCGGGAAAATATTTCTTGCTCAAAATTTTGGGAGATCGTTTACACATCTAATCGGAGTTGTTTTTGAAAAGTTGAAAATACCGGATATTTTTTGGTGAAAATTTTGGCAGGAAAATATTTAAAAATTTTACTTGGTCAAAATTTTGAGAGGACGTCTATATATCTATTCGGACTCATTTCTGAGAAGTTGACAACATTAGATTTTCAGTCAAATTTTTGGTGGGAAAGTTCAGGATATCTCTAACAGGATGTTTTCTACATTTGGAGTAGCAGGACAAGCTTCATCATCTTCAGTTTCAATTCCATCTGAGGTAACATCTAATCCCTGTTTTAAATTGTGTATTGATAAGATAGAGATGTATAGAAAAGAAAATGATGATTTGAGGTTTGAAAATGAAAATCTAAAATATCACAAAAAGAAGTTTCTTAAGTCTTAAAAGGATTATCAAGAGGCAATAGATGCTGGTAAAAAGGATATTTCACTACTAAAGTCTCAACCCAGCAATAAATGTTGTTTGCTTACTAATGCTAATCAAGAAATTGCTACATTGACCATTGAATTAGAAAAGGCAAAATCAAATTTTAATGAAGCAAATTCAAAGTAGAATTATTTGGTCAGTCGAGCAAGGTTGTTGATATTCTTGAAGATCAACTCCACAAGCCAGGCAATGGGAGCAAAGGGCTTGGGTATAATAACGTGCCTCCTCCGTTCAACGGAAACTGTACCACTGTTCTTCCCTCTGTTGAGGAACAAGTAAGGGAGTTCTCATGTTTACTCCCGATAGCAAGTCATGCACTGATGAATCCAAATCATCATTAGATTTAAATATTAAATTTGTGAACAATTCTGATGCTTCTACTTCATGTGCAAAAAAGGTAGACTGAGGAATGTAATAGTGAGAATGATGAGTCTGAAGAAATTTGTTTTTGCAGGAATAAAACTAATTCTAATTCTGGTTGCAAAAATAAAACTAATACTTTTAAGGGCAATGCTTCCAAGAGCAATGCTTCGAAGAGCAACAAACCCTATGTGCAGGCTTGGAAAAATGTTACTACAAATTCAAAATTGCCTGCATATAGTGATGAAAAAACCAGATTTGTTAAACCTGTCACTGATAATGTTGTTAAGTATTCCAACAGGGACCTGTCCAAGATGAAGGAGAAAAGCAAGCAGGTTGAAAAACCAAGGGTCAGTGTTCAAACCTCAAGTGCTTCACCTAAGCACTTCACCAAAGCTGAGTTTTATACAAAGTATGATCATCATCATAAGAGGTTTGAACAAGACCATGCTCAGTAAAACATGAAGTATGCAAGATGCTCAAAGAGAAGATGTGATCAATCTTATCACTCAAAATCACCATCATCTTCATCATCATGGTCAAACAGATCGGGATATGCTTCCTATTCTCGAAAGCAGACATGCTACACATGTGGCAAAGCCAATCACATTGCAAGAAATTGCATGCATCATCCTTATGAGCCCTACCACATGAAAAATTAGAGGACTACGACAAGGGAAAGAACTTACTCTAAGACAATGAAGGCTAACCAGCCAAAGGCAATGAAGAGTCAGTCTCCCAAAGTTAAGCCTTCTGAGGGTGACTGGAATGTTGCAAAGAGAAACACGCATGCTTATTTTGAAAGACAAAACGTTAAACAAAATAAGCAAACGGTGAAACCTAAAGTCTCAGTTTCAAAAGAAACAAAACGGTACGTTCAATCAAAGCATGTCTGGAAGGCTAAGGAAAACGTTGTGACAACACATGCCCTTGATTCTAAAAATGATATGTGTTTGTAGGAAGTATCTTACATTGATGTTTCAGGAATGCCTAAGTCAACTATGGCTTGGGTACTTATGTCTAACTAATCTTCTCATTCGTGCAGGGACTGCCAAGGAGGACTGTCAATAACCAGCCTGGTATGTTCATATGGGTTGTTCGAGGCACATGACGGGGGATATTTCTCTGCTGCATAACGTTAATAATTTAACGGAGGGTATGTTTTCTTTGTAGGAGATAAGGGAGGTAAGATCAACAATAAAGGTACAATTTACTTTGATACATTATGCTTTGAAAATAATGAGTTTTGAAATTTGAGAATGGTCACAAAAAGATTTTTCTTTATAGCTTAAATTTGTACATTGTTTTTATTTTAATGCACAAATTTAGGGGGAGATATGAGAAAAATACAATAAGAGTGTTTTTAAAGTTTATTAGTGTCAAGAAAATACAAAAAGAGTGTTTTTAAAGTTTATTAGTGTCAAAAAAAAAGAGTCTGCCTTCATTTCAGTTAAAAGAAAAATACAAAAATATTGCATATGTCTGAGTCGGAAGTTTTGCAATTAAATGAGAAGTGATATGAATGTTCGTTTCTTAAGGCTAGGATCAACACATGTAAGGCATTAAATTGAAAAGGCTAGGATCAATGTTGGATATGCTGATAGGATCTGCATGTGATACACTTCAACAAAATAGTATTATGGCCTTACTGGGGAACATCTCATAGATTAGTGTAATTTGCTATTCCTGTTAATAATCGAGAACTTAAACATAAAGGTTGATGAACTATGGATAATCCTTGCTCTATTGGGATTGCACTAACTGGAACCCTTCACAAAGGGGTTGCGAGATGACTTGATACAAGTCTGTATATATTATATATAGTTAAAATACATGCATTAATATGCAATAGGTGAAAAGACACTCGATGATACTGCAAAGTTGATCTGCAAAGCAGAATTCTGAGCAAAAAGACACGCAATGTTAATGTCGTGCTATAGGAATAAACTTAAAAGATATGCAATGCCATACATCAAAAGATATGTCTAAATACGTACATATTATTGTAAATATTTTTATTTTTGGGAATATGTGACTAGGAAGGGATCTCTTGTCAATGCATGTAAGTCCGTAGTGCTATGACCCTGAGCTTTTGCTGATTCTGAACATGTAAGTCCGTAGTGCTGTGTTTTTTTATCAAATTTTGTCAGAGATTCCCTGAAAAGTTGCATAAACCCGTGCTAGTTATGCTCAATTAGTTATTATTTAGCTGCTCAAAAGATCACGAGGAAGTGAAGGTTTACTTGATAAGCTGTGGGGTCCATTAAAGTTCATCAAGAATTCACATAATTTGCTTTCACTTAATTACAGGTTTCTGAGATGAATGTGGGACCCATTAAGTTATAACTAATTCTACCTAAAACATGATAATTTAAATCACAGTGAAAAACTTCAGTTTGAAGCTAAAGCATGAGTTTAGAAGGATCTGAATATTAGCAATCTGCTTGACCTGTCTGAGTAAAAGTACATGCTGAAAAATGTTCCTTGGTCTGCCTATAGATCGATTTGATCCCATTGCAAACTTTCTAAAGACTCATTGTTACAAGTTTGTGTTAATAATTGTTAGTTTAAATTTTATCTTTAATTTTACTTTAATTTTATCTTTAAGTTTACTTCAGTTATAGTTTAGTTTTTAGCTTTTCTATTTATTTTACTTTTGCTTTATCTTTATAAAAAATTTACCATTCTTGGATTTAAAGACTTATTATCAAAAGGATTGAAGTTTTTAAAGTTTGATAGTACGTAAATGTACTAGGTGTTCGTGTGGATACTGAATACCCTGTTGCATATAAATGTTTACTTAGAAAACTTCTGGGAATTTGCAGGATTTATTTCCAATCAAGAACTAGGGTTGAAAAAGGATGAAATGTTGTCATTTGCGGATAAGCTTGAAGTACCACAACAACAGAATGTACTGGAGTCAGAAGATCTGATGTGTTTTCATCTTCCGACAATGAAAGTACACATGAAGAAGTACCTGTGAATCTGCTTGAATGAGAAAGAATAAAAAAGAAAAGAGCTGTTGAGAATTCTCCTCTCACATCATCTTTTAACTAGACACTCAAGTATACAATGTGTATTATACACAATGTATATAACATCATTGTGTATTACACACATTGTGTATTTTTATATCATTGTCTATCATGATTGTGTAATACACAACGATCAGAATCTAATGTGCATTATACACAATGTATATAACATCATTGTGTAATATTATCATTGTGTATTATACACATTATGTTTAAATAATAAGAATTTTTTTTGGATAGGTACAATACGAAAAGGACAAAGTGAAAGAATAAAAATGAAATGTTTTAGCAGATTTACTAATGTAAGGCCCCAAACCCGGGAGGCCTCACTTGTTGGATTTACTCATTCACAAACAGTTCTTAAACATGAATATCAAATAACGCAGCGGAAAATTTCATTTAAACATAACGTCATCATTGTTCATACATGCGGAAGCGTAAACATTGTTTAAAACATAAATACATCATAACTAAAACATAACGAGATGCCAATCTTCATAGTCAGCCGGGTAACTCCTCTCGCTAGCCAAGCATCACCGTCCATCCTTATAACCTGCCTTAACCTGAATGTGCACACTAAAAAGTCAGCTACGCTGGTGAGTTCTAGCATTTCATAAAAACTTTAACATCAACATTTGCCAAAAACATATCATTCATTCATTTAGTAAAACCTTTCACAAAAGTATGTAATAATCTAACATCTTTAAAAAAAGGTTTCGTACCCATATCATCATCAACATCATTATCATAAACACCGTTGAACGGATCGTTCGTTAAAACTTTTAACATTCATTTAAGTCATACATTATCGTTATCTAATTATGTATCTTACTTTACGCGTCACAGTGTCCCCGAAGGAACCTTTGGTGTTGTGGGCAACTGCTACGTATCGCCGTCATTGCCACAACCATACACTACGTGGGGTCAACCGTTACGTATCGCCGTCATTGCCCAACCATTCACTACGTGGGGTCAACCGTTACGTATCGCCATCATTGCCCAACACACATCTTTCCTTTGGGAATCAACCGTTACGTATCGCCGTCATTGATTTCCCTTACCTTATTCACTTAGGATGATCGTCATCACCCGAGTAACCGTCGTTACTCCCTTACCAGTTGTACAACATCAAAACCATCGACAGGCCACCAAGACACTGCCCTGTTGTTCTTATGGTAACTATGTCTCGCTGTCCATAATCTACCACAAGGCTGGGAATCACATTCCCAGACTTCATTTGTCAATTCCATTCATTCGACAGATTAGATTTGTAATGACTTCTTTAAACCTTTACCTCTTTCCCTTTTCATTAAACATTTCCTCATTTAGACCGTTCATAAACATTCGTAAACCTTTTTGGCAAAAACACTTCATAACCTTTCCTTTCGTAAACATCGTTTCGTTAAAACATCATTTCGTTAAAACATCATTTCGTAAGTATGCACACCAGCCCAAAACATTTAACAAAACATTTAAAAGAGGGCTCTAGAACTCACCTGATACGCTAATATGGGTTGTCCTAAACGAAGGTCCAACAACGTCACTTCCAATCTGAATTGATTAGTTAAATACACATCAGACCAATCCCGACTCTAACGGTTTAACCATTCTAACATACTGACTTCACTCAACCAGTTCTGATGTCTGCGCACTTGGCAAGTGCGCAGACCCTGCTGCCTGCGCACTTAGCAAGTGCACAGACCCTGCTCCTGCGCACTTATCAAGTGCGCAGGTCCCTCCTCCTGCGCACTTATCAAATACGCAGGTCCCTCCTCCTGCGCACTTAGCAAGTGCGCAGGACCTGCTCCGTGCGCACTTAGCAAGTGCGCACGACCTGGTCTTCACGAAAAACCCTAACTTTCGCATTCGGGTCTGATCATGTCAAGATCCCGAAACCTGTTTGCATTCAAAACATTCGTTTTCCATTAAGGAACTCAAATCCATGATTATCTTTCAGTTTCATCCGTTCAAACCTGACCTTTTCACCCAAACCCCGAAAAACCCAAAACGAACTAAAACTCAGATTTAGGTCGGATTGTTATCTGAATCGAGTTTCTGATCCGGAGGTTCTTCTCACGAGTTATGGAGTAACACTTTGCTGAAGTCTCGGGTCGATCCGCCAACTTTCTCTCTCTACGGTTTCTCTCTCTAAAAGTTACAAATGAGAGAAAAGGGGTGGCATAGGCTATTTATAGCCCGCTGACCCATCCGACCTGACCCGTCATGCCTCGTTCGTTTATTCCGTTATTATAACTGTCGTTTTATTTTTGGGATGTTACAAGTCTACCCCCTTACAATAGGTTTCGTCCCCGAAACCTTATCATAAGTCAAATAGATGAGGGTACGACTCCCTCATTTCCTTCTCCGTTTCCCAAGTGGTTCCCGATCCCTTTCGATGCTTCCATTGGACTTTAACCAATTGGATAACTTTATTACGTAAACGTTTCTCCTTCCGATCATGGATGGCCATGGGTTCTTCGATGTAATTAAGGCTGTTGTCGACCTCGATGTCAGTAAGTGGTACGTGAGCCGATTCATCCGCCAAACACTTTCGCAAGTGTGATACATGGAAGGTAGGATGAATCCCACTTAACTCATCAGGAAACTCTAACCGATAAGCGACTTCACCAACCCGTGCCATTATCCTGAACGGTCCGACAAACCTCGGACTTAACTTTCCTCTCTTTCTGAATCGTATGATTCCCTTCCATGGTGACACTTTCAGCATTACTCTGTCACCAATATCAAACTCAATAGGCCTTCGTCGTTTATCCGCATAGGATTTCTGACGATCTTGTGCGGCCTTCATTCGTGCCTTGATTTGATTAAACCTTTCTGACGTTTCTCTTACGACTTCCAGACTTCCTAACTCCTTCTGCCCAATCTCACCCCAACAAACCGGGGTCCTACATCTTCTCCCATACAACATTTCGTAAGGCGGCATGCCTATCGTCGTGTAATGACTATTGTTGTAGGAGAATTCGGCTAACGGCAGATGGCTATCCCAACTGCCACCGAAGTCGATAATACAAGCACGGAGCATATCTTCCAATGTCTGAATGGTCCTTTCGGACTGACCATCCGTTTGTGGGTGGTATGCTGTGCTGATATTAAGCCTCGTACCCATCGCCTCATGAAATCTTTTCCAGAACCTCGATGTGAATCGTGTGTCCCGGTCAGATACAATCGTCAAAGGCATCCCATGCCGTGCTACTACTTCGTTAATAAATACTTCCGCTAACCTTTCCGACGAGAACGTCTCGCGAATAGGTAGGAAATGAGCACTCTTCGTTAAACGGTCCACAATTACCCAAATGGTGTCATGACCTTTAGCTGTACGAGGTAGCTTAGTTATGAAGTCCATGGTAATGTGTTCCCACTTCCATTCCGGTATATCAAGTGGTTGAATCTTTCCATACGGTTTCTGGTGCTCGGCTTTTACTTGCGAGCAAGTCAAGCACTTGCTTACATACTTCATCACATCACATTTCATTCCAGGCCACCAGTATTCCTTTCTCAGATCTTGGTACATTTTATTGGTACCGGGATGGATAGAGTAACGAGACTTATGAGCCTCATCCAAGATTTTGGTCCTAAGTTCGCCACCCATAGGTATCCATATTCGTCCAAAACGGGTCCTAACACCAAGGGTGTTATATTCCAACTTGTCCTGTTGGCCAACCATCCTTTCCTTCTTCATGTTTTCCTCCTTAAGCGCCTCATCTTGAGCCTTTTCAATTTCTCTCATCACATCCGATGTTACAACCAACTGACAAGCTTTCACTCTAATAGGAGTAGGCACATCCTTTCGGCTTAGAGCGTCAGCCACCACGTTTGCCTTTCCAGGGTGGTATATGATTTCACAGTCATAATCTTTTAGGAGTTCTAACCATCGTCTCTGTCTCATATTAAGCTCTCTTTGTTCAAAGAAGTACTTCAAACTTTTGTGGTCAGAGTAAATAGTAAACTTCACCCCGTAAAGGTAGTGCCTCCAGATTTTCAATGCAAATACGACAGCAGCAAGTTCCAAATCATGAGTCGGATAATTAGCTTCATGAACCTTCAACTGCCGTGACGCGTACGCGATCACTCTCCCGCGTTGCATCAATACGCATCCCAATCCCTGACTCGAAGCTTCAGAGTATACCACTAAGTCTTCATTGCCCTCGGGAAGGGCCAAGACTAGAGCTTGAGTTAGCTTTTCCTTCAATTTCTTAAACGCCTCATCCTGGGTCGAACCCCATTCGTACTTTACCTCCTTCCGAGTCAACTTCGTCAACGGCGAAGCTATTTTCGAGAAATCGTGGATGAATCTCCGATAGTAGCCTGCCAATCCCAAGAAACTGCGGATTTCAGTTGGCGTCTTAGGAACATTCCATTCCCTTACCGTTACTATCTTTGCTGGGTCAACCATAATTCCGTTCGGGTTAATGACGTGACCTAGGAATTGGACTTCCTTAAGCCAGAACACGCATTTAGAGAACTTAGCATACAACTTTTCCTTCTTCAGAGCTTCCGATACCTCCTTCAAGTGACACGCGTGATCACCCTCATTCTTGGAGTAGATGAGGATATCATCGATGAACACGATCACCGATCAATCCAGCATTGGTCGACAAACTCTATTCATCAAATCCATGAACGCTGCAGAGGCGTTCTTCAATCCAAAAGACATTACGCGAAACTCAAAATTTCCATAACGTGTGCGAAATGCCGTTTTCGGTATGTCTTCTTCCCTCACCTTCAACTGATAGTACCCGGATCGAAGGTCGATCTTTGAGAACCAACTTGCGCCTTGCAATTGATCGAACAGGTCGTCGATCCTTGGTAACGGGTACTTGTTCTTCACGGTACGTTTGTTCAACTCGCGATAATCAATACACATTCTCATCGAACCGTCTTTCTTCTTTACGAACAACACCGGAGCACCCTAAGGCGAGATGCTCGGTTGGATAAATCCCTTCTCAAGTAGTTCGTCTAATTGGGTCATTAGTTCCTTCATTTCCACTGGTGCTAGTCGATATGGAGCCTTAGCCACGGGCTGGGCATCTAGTACTAAGTCAATTCAGAATTCAATCTCTCTGTCGGGTGGTATTCTAGGCAAATCCTCCGGAAACACCTTCGGGTACTCGCGTACCACGGGTACATCGTCCAGTTCCTTAACTTCCTTACACTTGTCAATCACGTACACCAGATAAGCCTCGCATCCGCGCCTCAAGTAATCTGTTGCCTTAATCATCGAGATGACGTTTGGAATCGGGACGTCACGATCTCCAAAAACCTAGACTTTGCTACCATCTGGAGCCTTGAGTCGGATTATCTTTCGTTTGCATATAATTTGCGCTTCATTGGCAGTTAGCCAATCCATACCTAACACGACATCGAACCCTCCCAAAACCATAACAAACAATCTGACAGGGAACATATGACCCTCTATCTTTGTCGTGGAGTTGTCAACTACCTCGGTCACTCTCGCAGTTCTACCCTGAGCGGTTTCTACGCTAAAGGCCCTTTCTAGTTTACTGACAGTGTACTTCACTCTCTTACAAAAAGTCGCAGATATAAAACTCTTACTGGCACCCGAATCAAATAACACAGAAACAAGAGTGTTGTCAAGGACGAACGTACCTTACGCCACGTCGGGGTCCATTCTGGCCTGGTCTTGCGTCAGCGCGTAAGCATGAGTCTTCGCTCGGGGCCTCTTTTCTCTTTTCTCTGCACTCTTCCCTTTCACAGATTCGCCCATTTTCGGTTTCGGGCATTCCCTACTCAGATGGCCGGCATCCCCACAGTTATAGCACTTGTAGTGTTGTGTGCACTCACGGGAGTAGTGCCCGGTCTTGCCACACTTTAAGCACAAGTTAGATCCCAGTCTACATTCACCTGTATGCTCCCTTCCACACTTCTTACAAACGGTCAGCTCATCCACCCGAGCCCTTTTATCGCGAGCCCCAAACATCTTTCCACCAGTTCGCTTGTTTAAGAAGCTCGGTCTCTTCTTTGGTTCCTCGATGGCGGAGACATTCAGTGCCAGATCATCAAATACTACGCCGCTCAGTTCTACTACCGAATCATAGGTAGTAGGGGCGTTTGCCTTAACATAGGTGCGGACCTGGTCCGACAACCCTTGAATGTAGCAGGAAATTTTTCTTTCCTCCGTCGTAACAAGATGTGGCACCAGACGTACCAGTTCATTGAATCGGGTTGTGTACTGCCGGTGCGTCATGCTCCCGGCCTCCAAACCCAGAAATTCCCTCTCTACCTTCTCAATCTTGTTCCTTGGACAGAAGTTCTTGATTACTAGAGTTTTCAAGTCATTCCACATCATCGAGTCAACAACCTCATCCCCTTAGCCTGACGTACACCTTCCCACCAGTGGGATGCTTCCTCAAGGAGTTAGCAGCAAACTTCACTACTTGATTTGCTCGACACTCGCTCAGTCGGATGGCGGCTTCCATACGTATCACCCAATCAAAAGTAGCCACCGCGTCCTTCTTCCTAGTCAGGACCGGCGGGTCACATGCCTTAAATGACTTATAGTCGCACCCGCGAGCAGGCGATGCGTTGTCGGTCTCGTTGTTCTGGGCACCAGTTGCCGCACTAGATCCGCCTTCCCCACTAACTTTCTTTAATGCTTCAGCCAACAGACTTGGTAGAGAATTCTTCATCAACTCGGAGAACTCTCGAGCTATGGCTGCTCTCACTTCTGGTTCAAAAGTGAAAGGTTGTTCTGCAACTTGTGTCTGCTCAGTTCCATGCACACTAACCTCCGGTTCAGTGTGAACACTTCCTTCTTCACTGTGCTCTTGGCGCGCAGGAATCCTGCCACGCCCACCATTTCGACCGCCGGTATGACCACCGGTACGGCCACCACGCCTTCCGTTCCCTCTCCTCGCCATTTCGTGTTGATGCACTTTCCTGTGACAACACTCTGGATAGAGTCTTAGTTTGTATTTTTAATGTCTGTAATTTGTCTTTGTATGTAAGATTCGTTATGTAATAGTTTATCGAGTTGTATTTACTTTTACATAGTGTATGTTGCATTTCTTCTAAGTGTTTTGCGCACTTACATGTGCGCAGGAGAAAGCTCCTGCGTACTTAGCAAGTACGCAGGAAGACCCATGCGTACTTTCTAAGTACGCAAGAGCATTTGGTCCTGCGCACTTGCTAAGTGCGCAGGCATCAGGTCTGTATAAATAGGTTTGGTTCATGGAGGATAAGTACGCAGAACTCAGACCTTAGACGAACTCAGTTTGTTAAGTACGCAATTTGTAATCTCTCTGTAACCGTTGAGTGTTTATATTAGAAAGAGCTTTTATTGTGACTCTCGTGTTTGGTTTACTTTGTTTAGTTAGACTCTCCGCCTAGTCACAGGTATTCCGCACCCGGTCCGACTAGTAGACCACTTGCATGCAACGATCCGACACACACGAAGGGACCTACAAGTGGTATCAGAGCATTACTCTTGAATTCGAGTGTTGTAAGTGAGTTTGGAGACGTTTTTACTGAGTTTTACAAGCAAAAAGAGGTATTTTTGTGATAAAAAAGGGGTAGCTCTTGAGCACTTTTTTAGAAGCAAAAATCTCTCAAAAACCAATTTTTGTTGTGTATTTGAGTTATTTGAGCATCAAAGGTTGGTTAGAAACAAGTTTCTGAGCCTTTGGCTCATTTGCATTAATCATCATACCAATTTTTACCATCTCCGGTGATTTTCAGGTCACCGGAAAAGGTTGGCGAGAGTTGCTGAAAAGGTATCCTGCGTACTTACCATTTTTGGCAAAAAGTACAGTCTTCTGCGTACTTACTAAATACGCAAGAGTTATCTCCTGCGTACTTACAAGTGCGCAAGACTGAACTTGTGCGAACTTAAGTCATATCTTGCGTACTTAATCATTTCCTCCTGCGTACTTACAAGTACGCAAGAGGAGATCTAAATCCGCAAGACCATTTCTCAAGTGCGCAAGGCCAAAACCAAGTGCGCAACTGTGTCTGACTTTTCTGAAATTTGACTAAGTGTTCACTATGTCGAATCTTCAGAATCTTGGAAACCTGCTGAATTATGATAATGAGATCGGTACACCACAGAAACCACCAAAGTTGCTGAACGTGAACGATTATTCTAATTGGAAAGCACATTTTGAGCACTACATTTCATATACCGACTCATCATTAAGGATACCAATCCTTGAGGGATATAAGCATCCCACACACATCTATCTTGATGATGAATTGCCCAAGCCTATCTCTAAGCTTTCTGACGAAGAAAAGAAAGCTTATGATCGAGAAAAGAAGGCACTTGGTTCGATCACTATGGCATTAACTCGGGAATTGTTCCACAGTTTTCGAGGGTATGACAATTCTAAGGATCTCTGGAAAGCCTTACAGAAGAGATTTGAAGGAAATAGTGATATCAAGAAGAGTAAGCGGGATCTTCTCAGGAAGCAGTATGAGTGCTTCAGATTCTTTGAGAACGAATCTTTAGATGACCTCATCTCTAGGTTCTATCATTTACAGACTGAGTTGAATGCTTTTGTCCTCAAGTATCCAGATAAAGAGATGGTGGAAAAGTTTTTGGATGCTTTACCACCCAAATTTGAGATGTACACAACCCTGATGAGGGAAAATCCTAAATTCTATGAGTTGACAGTAGAGGAAGCAATAGGAAAGATTCAAGCTCATGAAATGAACTTGAAAAGAAAGGAGAGCTCTGGAAGACCCCAGATACAAGACCCTTCTATGTATCATGGGACGACTTCTACATCCAACTCATCTGGCTCTGGAATTTCCCTCTTCACTGGAAATCCTACTGAAGAAGCCACTCAACTGGATGTGGTGGTCATGCTTGCTATGCTTCAGGATCAGGGTTGGGGTCTCATCATCAAAATACCTCAAGAAATCCTCCTGCTACGTCTTCAGCTAACAACTCAGCTATAGCCAGAATAGCTGAAGATCATGTAGCTTTATTCTCATCTTGTATGCTTGCATATGAAAATTTCATAGGTGGCAAGCTTACTGATCCAGAGACGATTGAAGAAGATTTTAATCAAGTGGATCCTGATGACATGGAGGACATGGATATTCAATGGAATATGGCCATGCTTTTGAGGAGAGCCAAGGGTTTCCTGAACAGAACAGGAAGAAAGTTTATTGGCGGGCATCCTAATGCCAAGGTCGGGTTTGACAAATCTAAGGCCAAATGCTACAAATGTCTGAACTATGGACACTTTGCTCGTGAGTGTCAGAAAGACAGAGCACCTGCCTCTGGTTTTACCCGACCCAGCCAAGGAAACAGCCATGGCCAAAATAATCCAAACCACCACAATCAAAGCTAAAGTGGAACGTCCAATGCACTGGTAGCCCAGCAGGACGACAGCTTTGATTGGGGCATTCATCTTGAGGATGCCATCATCGCACAAAACAGGTTGGTCTCATGGCTGAGATCATGGAAATGACAGAAGCAGAAAGAAGGGAAGCTTCTATTGCTGACCCAAATGAGTCTACTACTGCTGCTACAGAGGAAGAGGAGGAAACTGAAGGAAAGGAAGCTTCGGTAGCTGAGAAAGAGGAATCGACTGCTGTTGCTCTCACGGCCATTGGAGAAGCAACAAGTTCATCTCATGAGGTAGACTCCAATCCCTTTTCTGTTGTTTCATGTTCTAAGTGTCTAGGGCAAAAACTTGAAAACTCTAAGCTCCAAGACAAAATCTAGCCCCTAAGTATGGCAGCTCTAAACTATAAAGAAAGCGAAAAACGTTTTAAAGAATCTATTGACACATTGACAAAGGAAAAACGTGAGTATTCTTTAAAAATGAGCGATCAACAGCTTCACTTAGATATTGCTTATAAGGGGTTGGAAAAACGGAACAATGAAATCAACAAACTGCAAAATGAGATCTTGAAGTTAAAATGCACAAATGAGAAGTTGAAAAACTCTCGCTTTGTCGTGGAACACTACGAATCTGTAGTGAGGAAAATGAATGGTCTAGGTCTTGGTACCAATGCCATTCCTCCACCAGTGAGCGGGAAGTTTGTCAATAGCTTAATAGACATTGATCTCACTTGTCTAGATGAGTCCTCTGATAAGGACGATTCCCCTAAGAAGGATGAATCCTCAAGTAAGGCTAACTCCACATCTAGTGAGGAGTTTGTTACTGCTTCTGAAGATGGGTCGGTTAACTCTTGCCCTGAAGGAGTAGTATCTGAGGAGTTGTTGACTGAACAGAAAGTCAAGAAAAACATTATCACTAATGGTGATAATTGCATTTTAACTGAACCTGATGTCATTGAATCAAATGATAAACTTAAGGTAATGCTTTATGGGGGGTATAAAAACCTTAACCAAGTAAAGAAAGAGGCTTTTTCAGCTCACTTTGGGCTTGGTTACAAAGAAAATTTGGAAAAATACTATACTCCCAAAAATCAAACTGTTAAGGTTCAGACTGCTGTTCAGAAACCAACTCCTCCTGCTCATAATGCTGAGTTATCTAAGGCCAGATCTAATGAGCCTTTCAAGAGAACTTATATAGACAAGAGGAACTGTTTTCACTGTGGCTTGGTTGGTCATATTTTTGTGAACTATCCTTCTAAGAACCAAGGGAAACGTCCTGTTGTTTCACAACCAGCTGTTATCCCCAGGTCGTCACCAGTGAAACCATCTCCCAAACATCCAAAGCAAAATGTGGTGAAACCACCAGTCCAACCGATGGCAAAGCCAAAGATCAAATCTGAGGCCAAACCATCTGTTGCAAGAAAGGTAAAGCAACTTGCTGTACCTCGTGTGTCTACATCTGGTAGTACACGTACTGGTGAGAAATCTGTGGCTAGACTATCTAAGACACAGAGAAGAAGAAGGAATAAGAGGTTGAGAAAGCTGGAACAGCTGACTAAAGCTCAATCAGGTGAAGCTTCCACAAGTTCACCGACTGTGGTTGAGCCAAAGTCTCCTGTTCTGGTTAAGAATCAAAAGAGATCCTGGAACAAGAAAGTAAAAGGTTCTCAATCTCCTGTTCTCAAATCCTCCAAAGATTCACAAAATTTGAACAGTCACCATGACTGTGAGTTGAAAGAAGTAGTTTATTTTGAGAAAGACGGACGACCCAAGACCACAATGGCTTGGGTCTCCAAATCTAACTAATTCTTTTATGACTCGTGCTGGGACGTCCGAAGGGTACTATCTCTAACCGCTGGTATGTAGATAGTGGATGTTCCAGGCACATGACAGGAAACATGGCCCTGCTTCAAGATATTAAACCGTTCAGAGGTGGCAATGTGGCCTTTGCCAGAGAAAAAGGCAGCAGCATCACGTGTCAAGGCGTGGTTTCAAACGGTTGTGTCAGCTTTGACAATGTCAACTTCTGCTAGCAGCTGAAGCATAACCTGTTGAGTGTCTCCCAAATGTGTGATAAGGAGTACTCGGTGATGTTTGACAAGTCAGAATGCCAGATTCTCAAACCTGGTTTTGAGGTTCCCGAAGACTGGATTCTGATGAGAGCACCAAGAACGAATGACACATATCAGATCGATATGAGCGTTGCAACAACCACCTCATCAGTTGCTACTTGTTTGCTTACAAAAGCGACAGAGCTTGACTCTATCTTGTGGCATAGGAAACTCGGACATATTTTGTATCGTAAAATGAATCATCTTGTCCGAAACGGTTTGGTAACCGGGGTTCCTAAGCTGAGGTTTACCGTTGCAGATGACTGTATGCCTTGTAAAAAGGGCAAACAGCAACGGAAGTCTCACAAGCCCAAGCTCCAAAACTCTATTGATACCCCTTTGGAGCTATTACACATGGATCTGTTTGGCCCCATAAGTATCAGGAGTATTGGAGGTAAGTCGTTCTGTCTAGTTGTAACTGATGATTTCTCACGTTTTTCTTGGGTGCATTTTTTAGGTACTAAAGACGAGACTGCTGATATCCTTCAATACTTGATCCTGAGCTTGGAATCTCTTTGCAAGCTGAAAGTTAGAAGGATAAGGAGCGACAACGGAACTGAGTTCAAGAATAATTTGATGGAGCTTTTCTGTCTCAAGAAAGGGATCCGTCACGAATTCAGCGCGCCGTACACGCCTCAGCAAAATGGAGTTGCTGAACGGAAGAACAGAACACTGATTAAGACTGCAAGGACTATGCTGTCGGATGCAAAGCTTCCTGTCACTTTCTGGGCAGAAGCAGTTAATACAGCGTGTCACGTCTTAAACAGAGTTCTGGTAGTGAAGAGGCATAACAAGACTTGTTACGAGTTGATCAACAATCGACTTCCCAATCTTGATTACCTAGTTCTTTTCGGTAGTCCTTGCTCCTTGTTGCTACAGTACAAAGACCGTCAGTCTAAGTTTCATACAAAAGCGGTGGAAGGCATCTTCTTAGGATACGTTGCCAACTCTCCTTGCAAGAGAGTGTACAACATAGGAACCCGTACTGTCGAGGAATGGTTTGAAGTGGATTGTAGTAAACACAGCATTCCACCCGAACCAACATGTCCAGCTTGGGGTTTTGATTATGATGCGCTATTCAAGTCATTCAACCTTGCTGATATATCTGCAGATGACGCCGCAAATGTTTATGAATTATTGGGTGGCGGCGATGACTCCAGCTTCTCTACTCGTGCTACTGTACCGATTGTAACTCCTGATTCCAATGCTGCATCTGCATCTGGAACTCATGACAGTGATAACAGTGAAGATGTTCTTGTTGTTGGAGATGACGCTCAAGCCAATCCTAACACAACTGTAGGAAATGAAGCTCCAGCTGATCCAATTAACATTGAATCTTCTTCCTCTGGAACATAGGAAATGGGGGAGTTAAGCACGAATCTTGATCCAGAAATTCAAGAACCGACTGTACCGGAGACGAGAGTGCATAGGAATCATCCAATCGACAACATTATTGGTGATCCTTATGCCGGCGTTCAGACTCGTCATCGAACCATCACTGAGAACACCAGTCTTTACACAGAGATACTTGACACTGGTGTTATGGAAACATGTCTGCATGCTGCATTCGTGTCCCAGTTAGAGCCGAAGAATGTGAAGGAGGATCTCACTGACAACTGTTGGATTGAGGCGATGCAAGATGAATTGTCTCAATTCCAAAAGTTGCACGTGTGGGATTTGGTTGACTTGCCAAAAGGCTTTCAGCCAATTGGAACCAGATGGGTGTTCAAATGCAAGACGGATGATCGTCATGTTGTTGTGAAGAACAAAGCAAGATTGGTTGTTCAGGGTTTTTATCAGCAAGAGGGCTTGGATTACACAGAAGTATATGCCCCAGTTGCTAGAATTGAAGCCATTCGACTGTTCTTGGCTTATGCCACATTTGTCGGCTTCAAGGTCTATCAACTTGATGTGAAGAGTGCTTTCCTTTATGGTAAAGTTCATGAAGAAGTCTATGTCACTCAGCCTCCCGGTTTTGAAGATCCGCATAATATCAATAAAGTGTATAAGCTCGACAAAGCACTTTATGGTCTTCATCAAGCACCGCGGGCATGGTATGAGACATTATCTAAGCATTTACTATCTAATGGTTTCGACCGTGGACAGATTGACTCGACTCTCTTCACTAGGAAAGCAGGAGGTGACATTCTTCTTGTACATGTATATGTCGACGACATCATTTTTAGGTCTACCAATGAAGGGATGTGTAGGGAATTCGAGCAGGTGATGAAGTCCAAATTTGAAATGAGTAATATGGGTGAATTGTCATTCTTCTTGGGTCTGCAAGTCAGTCAAAGAGAGGATGGCATTTATCTACATCAAACTAAGTATGTGCAGGACATCTTATCAAAATACAAGATGAATGATAGCAGTACTTATGGAACACCTATCCCAGTCAATCATGGTTTGCATCCTGACAAAGATGGAAAGGATGTAGACAGCAGATTGTACCGTGGGATGATCGGATCACTTATGTATCTCACAGCTTCAATACCCGATATAATGTTTGTTGTATGTTTGTGCTCAAGGTTTCAGTCTCAACCGAAGGAGTCACATATGATAGCCGTGAAGAGAATTTTCAGATACCTGAAAGGGAAACCACGATTAGCTCTTTGGTACTCTAAGCAGCAGTCATTCGACTTCAAAGCCTACACTGATTCAGATTATGGCGGTTGTAACCTTGACAGAAAGTCAACTTCTGGTGGATGTCAATTCTTAGGAGACAGACTGGTATCCTGGCAGTGTAAGAAGCAGTCAACGGTTTCTGTCTCAACTTGTGAAGTAGAATACATTGCTGCAACGAGCAGTTGTTCTCAGATACTGTGGATTCAGCAACAGTTGAGAGACTATGGCTTAAACTTCACTGGAACTCCTCTATTCATTGACAACAATGCCACCATGTCCATCACAAATAACCCGGTGAAACATTCCAAAACTAAACATATAGAGATTCGCCATCATTTCATTCGTGACTGTGCTGAAAAGCATTTAATTAAACTTGTAAAAGTTCACACGGATGACAATCTTGCTGACCTTTTCACAAAGGCATTTGATCGATCCCGTTTTGAGCATCTTGTCAACTTGATAGGAATGTTCAATCCTGAGTGAAAACTAAGTTTTCTTAACTCAATTCAATTCATGAAAGTTAAAATTTTTAATTCTTTTAAATATTATGTATAGTTCTTTTAGTCTTTAAAATATTTTACAAAAATCAAAAAAAAAATGGAGAAAATTTCAAAGTTAACTTGAGAAAAGAGGAAATGATGGTAAATCAGAAATGATCTAAACACCATAGACTGCTCATATGGGAAATGATTGCGTCATGGTTACTTAATTGTTTAAATTATTATGTTTTTAATCTGTTTATTAACAAGTAATTTGAATTGTCAGTAGGCTGTATGCGTCTTTGAATCACTAGTAGTGTGGAAACTAAATCTAAATTACAACCGTGATTTGAACCCATGTTTGCAATCGTGTGTGCGTAAAAGAATAGAAAAGATCATTATCAGATAAAGGATGTTAGATTTTGGCAATAATTTTCTTTTGAGATCAGTTTCGGGTTATGTCGTTAGCACAATTAATGCGGTTCATCTCACTGCCCATACTCACAAGTATGCAAAGAGAGACTGTATTAAGACATGTCTCTACATTAACCGTTGAGCATGTATTCACCCTTGAATCACTCCTGGTTCATTGAAATCAAATCCAGATAAAAGTTGGATCCGCTTACCTGATAATCAAACACCATATCTATTATCCTGAATCATCATCCCGATATTCAAAGAAGAAAATCACATGAAACCAAGACAAATGAATCACTCGATTCTGAATCTTATGATTCCCGATAATCCTTATGGATTCTGCTTGATTTTTCCTGTGCTAATAGATGTAGCTTCATTCTGAAAATTTAGAAAATCATTGGAAAAATCTTAGATGCCTTGAGATAGTGCAAGTTAGAATAGCATATCAGTGGGGTACACGTTGTATATCTTATAAATAATACCTTAATACACAAGAATGTGATACAAAGATGCTTATAGTTTCAAATCTTATAATATTGTCCACTTGAATTACTTTTCTATATGCTTATTACGTATGAATAAATAGTAATCCATGACATGATCCCATATTCTTTGATGTTTATTTTGTATCGTTTTTGCTAAAAGATAGCCTGATATGATCATCTGCTCGTGTCTTTGATCAAAAATAGTTTGTGTGAATACTTATATATTTCTATGAGAAAAGATCAAAAATATTTTAAGTTTATGCATAGTTCAACTTTATTCAGAAAAGCCAAAAATATTTGTATTTAACCTTCCTGAATTGATTTTGAATCCTCTTGATTGAACGCTTTTACTTTGTTCGTTATTTACTTAAAATCTTCATAATTTGAGTTGAAAGTGTGCGCACATAAGGGTCTCTGCGTACTTGATAAGTGCGCATGAGGTAAACCCTGCGTACTTAACAAGTACGCAAGACTTAAGTCATGCGTACTTAGTAAGTACGCAGGAGTTAAGTCCTGCGCACTTAGTAAGTACGCACGACCAATATGTGTTGGGTATAAATACAGGACCTAGAAAATTTTTTAGGGTTTATCACTTTCAAATCGTTTTCTCCTGTGATATTCCCTCCGACCATCTTCCTCAAAAATTTCGAGTGTTCCAACCGGATTTTTCGTCCCACTCATTGTTTAATCATCATCAAACATTTACTTGGTGAGAATCTCTGTCCGTATCATCCATTAAATCCCAAGTTTTCGACCGAGTCATCAACGGTTTTGTGTGTGAAATTATTGACAGATTTTGGTGATTCTAAATACAAATTAAGACCTAAAACTTGTTAATAATCACTAATCGAAACCTATTGACTCCGAATTTGTCCTTAACATGGTTTGATTTTGGCCTTGACCCTCGATTGACCGTTGTTTCCACTGGGTCGTCATTTAGGTCATAAAATTGACGAGTTTAGCAGTTACTTGCGTTGGATAGTGGTCCCATAGGTCTTAATCAAGTATTTCGACCTTGTGGTGACCATAATCCACGGCAATGCCTCACTTCTGTTTGAAATTGAGACTTCTGGAATTTTGGCTAAGTACAAGTCTTGCGCACTTAACAAGTACGCAAGAAGTAATTCCTGCGTACTTGGTAAGTACGCAAGAACAAACTCCTGCGTACTTGCTAAGTATGCAGGACCAACACTTGGCAAAATTTCCTAAGTCTGGAATTCACTTCATTGAGTAACTGCTATACTGAGTCATGTTTATCCATTTCCAATGATACGTGTTGTTCTGATTATGTTTTCTGTGTGTTTTTGCAGATCATGGCTCGGGCGTTTTCTAACGAATTCAACCTGTTAGCTAACACTGAACCAGAATGGAAGGGTGCAACGTTGAAGTACAGAGACATAGTTGATTTCTTGAACCGTTCAAGAATCAGCTATGCCATTTCTGCTGACCCTATCGTGTCAAGACCCTATCTCGAACAATTCTGGGAGACGGCGGAGCACGACTGCACGGTATCCCCCAATGTCATTAGGGCTACCATTGCAGGTCAAGCTATTGCATTTTCTGAAGATACCATTAGAAGGGTCCTGCAGTTCAGAGACCTTGCTACCGACCCGACAGCATATCCAGACTACTTTGTGGATGGGTGTTGAAGGTAACGAATGGGATACGTCGGTGTAGAACCTTCCTGCTATAGGGGAGAGACTGCAAGTCAAGCGGGTGGACAAAAGAGTATTTGCTCAATTTCTGAAGCCAGGCAGTGTAGAACCTACCCCTGTGCACACAGAACTCTTTGGCCACCTTCTAAATGAAGCATATGTGGCACCTGAAGACTGGAGATGGTATAGCCACGACTAGGAACCTAACATGAGTGAACACTCCGATGAGCAACAAGAACAACACCATGAGGAAAATGATAGTGATGATAGCTCGTCTGAGGATGGAGACGACGAAGGCGGTGATGGTGGTGTTGAGGAATCCTATTCATAAGCAACAGAATCAGATTCTTCTGATTCCGATGACGCACCATCACAGGCACACCCCAGGAGATCGGCACAGTTAACCCTACCTGAGTCGTCCTCCAAAAGGAAGCGACAAAGCTGGAGCAGCGATTATGAGCCAACATCTGACTCTGATGCTGCTCTGCAAAGACAAAAACGAGAGCGTGTTCATAAGAACAGAGGAGATAGGCAAGAGGTTGCTATCCCCAGGGTAGTAGAGGTCTCGACTGTGCAGCAAGTACAAGTTCCAGCTGCCAGTCCAGATTCAGCCTCTACCCCACCAGAACAGCAATTGCACCGAAGGAGGAGAAGGCCACAAGTTCAAGCTGATGTGGCAGTCACGACAGTCACAGAGGAGGTTCCTGTGATGGTGACCCTCCCTACAACATCCGTCCAGGTGACGGTGACTACTCCACTTCTCACGGAGTCAGTCACCATCACCCCAACCATAACACCCACTCCCATTATTACATCCTCACACCCACCTCACACCACTGAGCCGTCAGGTCAACCCTTCAATTATGGTGATTTCTCACAAGGGTTTGACTTTGACACAATCTTCTCCTCCCCCATCCATAATGCTGAAGCCTCCTCATCTAGGCACTCTGATCTGAATGATGCAAGGATCAATGTCCTAGAGACCCAAGTTGCTGAACTATTGAAGACCATTCAAAAGTCAAAGGAGGAGTCTGATGCTCAACAAGCACAGATTAATTCCCTGGCCGATGAAGTTAGGATTCTCCACAGCCAGAGAACAGGGACAAATGAGCAACTGAAGAATGTTATGGCACAGAACGAGCTGCTGATGAAAACAAATGAAATGATTCTAGGCCACAGAACTTCCCTTGAGCTAAGGATGGACTTGCAGAGAAAAGAGCATGAAGCGATGGTCAAATTAGTTGAAGAACTGACCAAGAAGCTTGGTGCTCAGGGGGAGAAAGAAAAACAACAAGAAAAAGAGAAAGAAAAAGAGAAAGAAAAAGAGAAAGAGAAAGAGAAAGAACATAAATCCACTGGTGCTGAGCCTTGTCATCCAGTCGACTTGACTAAGGATGATGATAAAGACAAGGATCCTTAAGCCGGTCCTAGTGGAGGTGAGCACCAAGCTTTGGCGACTGTGCCCATCTCTTCTGTTCCAATGGCTGAGGGGGAGTCTACTCAGCAAGAGGGTGGTGATACATCTGGTGGTGGTGGTGAGAAAGGGAAGTCAGTGGCTGAAGTACTTAAGGACTTCTCTGATGATGAGATCCAATATCTAGAGCCTGACTACTCTAAAGAAGCATAGATCGATGCTCTCTTCAATCTAGAAGAAGAAGAGATCGACTCTGGTGATGACTGGAATGATGAAGATGAGGATGTGGTGATAGAGATTCCCAAGGATGACGGGGAAGGAGAGTACGAGTTAGAGGATGATGAGATCTTTGAAGTACCATCGCTCGAGTCTCTGCTCGACACAGGCTCAGTTGACATGGCAAGTAATGCTGAAGCTACAACTGAAGCCTCCCCAGTCGACCCTACACCTGTGGACCCCGAGGCACCAAAAGATAAAGACATGCCTTCTGCATCATCTAAGGGTCCAGCTCTCGTATGGCAAAAGACGTCCATCACAGACAAGCACAGAGCTAAAGGTATGATCTTGGCTGTTAGGTTCGAGGAGGACAAGCAGTTGTTCGCCATCAAAAGATCTGGGGGGGTTCAATACTTGAAACCAACCAGTGAGGCGTTCAACTCTTTGCCCATGTACGACCTTGTGAACCTCGCAAACCGCGACCTGCTGAGTCACTCGAGTCATGCAGTATCAATGGGTTTGTGGGTAACACTACAGCGGGAAGCAAGATCAGGGAAATTTGAATACTTCAAGCCTCAAGTGCCCAGAAGAGTCAAGGATAAGCACGCTGTACATCCTGTGACTAAGAAGCACATAAAAAGATTGGTATACAAGCCAGTGCAATGTGAAACTAAGATTCCCTTGAGCAAGTTATCTCATGATATTCTTGGTGACATGTGGTACTGGTATGTAGATCCAAAAACAGGCGAGGCTGTGATCATGGGAAAGGTTCGTTCCGAGAGTGGGAACACAGTACCAAAAGAACTGATCAGAATCTTTGATGAAGTCTGCTTCATCAACTTTTCTGTGAAAGATCTGGAGGTACAAGCGGAACGCTACTGTGTCCACACAGACGAATGGACAAAGCTCCTTGCTTCTAAATATGACAAGGTGATTAAGTTCTGCCTTGATTACAAGAAGAAGATGGAAGCTAAGGGACCAGTGCTGTGAAGACTGAAGACGATGAAGATCCCGAGCTGTTGTTAAGGGGGAGTTTGTTGATGCACTTTCCTGTGACAACACTCTGGATAGAGTCTTAGTTTGTATTTCTAATGTCTGTAATTTGTCTTTGTATGTAAGAGTCGTTATGTAATAGTTTATCGAGTTGTATTTACTTTTATATAGTGTATGTTGCATTTCTTCTAAGTGTTTTGCGCACTTACATGTGCGCAGGAGAAAGCTCCTGCGTACTTAGCAAGTACGCAGGAAGACCCATGCGTACTTTCTAAGTACGCAAGAGCATTTGGTCCTGCGCACTTGCTAAGTGCGCAGGCATCAGGTCTGTATAAATAGGTTTGGTTCACAGAGGATAAGTACGCAGAACTCAGACCTTAGACGAACTCAGTTTGTTAAGTACGCAATTTGTAATCTCTCTGTAACCGTCGAGTGTTTATAATATAAAGAGCTTTTATTGTAACTCTCGTGTTTGGTTTACTTTGTTTAGTTAGACTCTCCGCCTAGTCACGGGTATTCCGCACCCGGTACGACTAGTAGACCACTTCCATGCAACGATCCGACACACACGAAGGGACCTACATTTCGTTCTATAAGATAAGAAATCCAATGTTATCACGCTAGTTAACAAATAGAATTCAATAAGCACTGTAAGATGTTAATATACACTGGCCATCTGCAATTAACCATTACACTACCTTTCGATTTCTATTTGACCACCTTTGTGATTCCATCAGAACACAAGTCCTTTCCTAACCCTTTCTAAGGCTTACTACATACACATACTCTACTTTTCATACCTGATGCTGTGGCTCGAGTTACCCGTACTGGCATCCGCTTTCGGTCCCATTCAAAGTTTAAGTTCAAACACTGGGAGTGTCCGAATCTCTCAAACTATTGCTCTGATACCAACTTGTAAGGCGCCAAACCCGGGAGGCCTCACTTGTTGGATTTACTCATTCACAAACAGTTCTTAAACATGAATATCAAATAACGCAGTGGAAAATTTCATTTAAACATAATGTCATCATTGTTCATACATGCGGAAGCGTAAACATTGTTTAAAACATGAATACATCATAACTAAAACATAACGGGATGCCAGTCTTCATAGTCAGCCGGGTAACTCCTCTCGCTAGCCAAGCATCACCGTCTATCCTCATAACCTGCTTTAACCTGAATGTGCACACTAAACAGTCAGCTACGCTGGTGAGTTCTAGCATTTCATAAAAACTTTAACATCAACATTTGCCAAAAACATATCATTCATTCATTTAGTAAAACCTTTCACAAAAGCATGTAATAATCTAACATCTTTAAAAAAAGGTTTCGTACCCATATCATCATCAACATCATTATCATAAACACCGTTGAACGGATTGTTCGTTAAAACTTTTAACATTCATTTAAGTCATACATTATCGTTATCTAATTCTGTATCTTACTTTACGCGTCACAGTATCCCCGAAGGAACCTTTGGTGTTGTGGGCAACCGCTACGTATCGCCGTCATTGCCACAACCATACACTACGTGGGGTCAACCGTTACGTATCGCCGTCATTGCCCAACCATTCACTACGTGGGGTCAACCGTTACGTATCGCCGTCATTGCCCAACACGCATCTTTCCTTTGGGAATCAACCATTACGTATCGCCGTCATTGATTTCCCTTACCTTATTCACTTAGGATGATCGTCATCACCCGAGTAACCGTTGTTACTCCCTTACTAGTTGTACAACATCAAAACCATCGACAGGCCACCAAGACACTGCCCTGTTGTTCTTATGGTAACTATGGCTCGCTGTCCATAATCTACCACAAGGCTGGGAATCACATTCCTAGACTTCATTCATCAATTCCATTCATTCGACAGACTAGATTTGTAATGACTTCTTTAAACCTTTACCTCTTTCCCTTTTCATTAAACATTTCCTCATTTAGACCGTTCATAAACATTCGTAAACCTTTTTGGCAAAAACACTTCATAACCTTTCCTTTCGTAAACATCGTTTCGTTAAAACATCATTTCGTTAAAACATCATTTCGTATGTATGCACACCAGCCCAAAACATTTAACAAAACATTTAAAAGAGAGCTCTAGAACTCACCTGATACGCTAATATGGGTTGTCCTAAACGAAGGTCCAACAACGTCACTTCCGATCTGAATTAATTAGTTAAATACACATCAGACCAATCCCAACTCTAACGGTTTAACCATTCTAACATACTGACTTCACTTAACCAGTTCTGATGTCTTCACACTTGGCAAGTGCGCAGACCCTGCTGCCTGCGCACTTATCAAGTGCGCAGGTCCCTCCTCCTGTGCATTTATCAAATGCGCAGGTCCCTCCTCCTGCGCACTTAGCAAGTGCGCAGGACCTACTCCGTGCGCACTTAGCAAGTGCGCACGACCTGTTCTTCGCGAAAAACCCTAACTTTCGCATTCGGGTCTGATCATGTCAAGATCCCGAACCTGTTTGCATTCAAAACGTTCCTTTTCCATTAAGGAACTCAAATCCATGATTATCTTTCAGTTTCATCCGTTCAAACCTTACCTTTTCACCCAAAACCCGAAAAACCCAAAAACGAACTAAAACTCAGATTTAGATCGGATTGTTACCTGAATCGAGTTTCTGATCCGGAGGTTCTTCTCACGAGTTATGGAGTAACACTTTGCTGAAGTCTCGGGTCGATCCGCCAACTTTCTCTCTCTACGGTTTCTCTCTCTAAAAGTTGCAAATGAGAGAAAAGGGGTGGCATAGGCTATTTATAGCCCGCTGACCCATCCAACCCGACCCGTCATGCCTCGTTCGTTTATTCCGTTATTTTAACTGTCATTTTATTTTTGAGATGTTACAACTAATGATGAGTCAGACCCAATTATCACTGAAAATGAAGAAACTGACAGTGAATGTTAGAGTACAAAAATATTATTGTATTAACTTTCATTTTATTAGTGTGTAACAACTAATATATTTATTTGAATTGCAGGTGAAAAGGATCATTCTAAAGGAAAAAAAACAACATAAATAGAAAATGAATAAAAAAGCAGGTGAGAAGGATGATATGCTAATAAAAAATTTGTCTAAAGGAAAAAAGCAAAAAGTTTTAGAAAAAGAAGATGAGGGTAAGAGGAGTGGGAAGAAGATAGAAACATCTAAAAAGGGAAAAGGAAAAGAGAAGGTGGAAGAAGGACTTCAGATAAAGGTGGATTCTGAAAAAAAAAACCAGAAGAAGGTCAAGGTGAAGGTGAAAAAAAAGTAACAGATTGCAAGAAAAGGAAGACTTCATCATCAGAAACAAAGCAAAATCATATTCCTTTTAATGGCAAGAAGCTATTATTGATATGTGCACCAGGAAACCGCATCACTTTACTTCAATACTTAACAAAATCTCAGAAAACGGTTGTTAAAGAAATCGATTTTGGAAAACCCTTGTTATTAAAGTTGCATACGATACCAACTTCCTTGGGATATTGGCTGCTACAAAATTATGATCCAACAACAAACATTTTGAATGATGGAACTAACGAGTACAAATTAACAACTTCTTTGATCGATGAAATATTTGGAATACCAAATGGTGAAACACAAGTCACTCAAATGAGTAAACCAAAAACATACGATCCAGTGGTCAAAGAATGGGGAAGTCAGTTTGATGATGAGATGCAAAAGAATCAAAAGAAAATTTCTATTAGTGACTTGGTTGAGTATTTGAAGAAAACAGATGACTCAAGGAGAATGTTCAAGCTCAATTTCATGGTTGTATTAATGTCTATAATTGGTGAAACGATGAAGAGCAACATAGTCAACTTGCGATTTCTAACATCGCTCAAAACAAACACCAATTTTAAAAAGCTGGACTGGTGTGAATATGTTCTGGAATGTCTAAGAAGAACAAGAAAAGGATGGGGAGGAAAAGAAGGAGAAATTTTTACTAGACTAATCATGTTACTTGTGGTAAATACATTAAACCTTACATGATAGATAATTCATAAAAACAATGAACATTATTGTGTAATACCCAATAATGTGTGTAATACACAATGATTATGTAATACACAATGATTGTATAAATACACAATGATTGTGTAAATACACAATGACTGTGTTATAATACAAGTTCATTGTGTAATACAAGATCAATGTGTAATATACAATCAATGTGTAATACACAATGACTGTGTAATACACAATGATTGTGTAAATACATAATGATTACACAATGATTGTGTAAATACACAATGATTGTGTAATACACAATGTATATAACATCATGATTGTGTATTATACACATTGTGTATATCACACAATAATCATTGTGTATAATACACATTGTGTAATATTCCATTGTGTATTATACACATTTTCTAATATAAAATGATAATAGTACATTGTCTATTATTATATCTTTGTGTATTATGATTGTGTAATAACATTGTGTATTATATTTTTTACATATTCTGAATTTCTATTATACAAAGGTCAAATGACACAATGAGTTTCTTACTATTGTTTATTTCATGTTTAATACAGATTTGTTATATCTATGAGAAAGAGAAAAGAGAACAGAAGAAAGAAGAAAAGAAAAAAGAAGAACGAGAAAAGCCAAAAATGATAAAGAATGAAAAATCAAAGAAAAATGTAGAGAAGGAAGAAGAGAAAAAAAGAAGAATCAAGAGTGACATTGAAAGTAAAAATAAAAAAGATTGTCTGGAGTCTGAAGATGTATCAAATATATTTGCATATTCTGAATATTAATTCTATTGTGTATTATATACATATTATGTAATATTACAAAATGTGTATAATACACAATGTATATAACATCATTGTGTATTACACACATTGTGTATAAAACACTATGATCATAATACATTGTGTATTATACACATTATGTAATAGCATCATTGTGTAACATTACATAATGTGTATTATACACATTGTGTATTACAAACTATGATGTTAAATTTCAAAATGTGTATTATACACATTGTGTAATATTACATAATGTGTATTATACATATTTTGTATTACATAATCATTGTGTATTACACAATCAATGTGTAATAGTATCATTGTCTATCATGATTGTGTATCATCATAGTGTGTAATACACTATGATCAGAATCCAATGTGCATTATAAACAATGTATATAACATCATTGTGTATTACACACATCATTGTGTATTACACAATCAATGTGTAATAGTATCATTGTGTATAACACACATTGTGTATTACACACTATGATGTTATATACATTGTGTAACAACATCCTTGTCTATCATGATTGTGCAATACACTATGATCAGAATCCAATGTATATTATAAACAATGTATATAACATCATTATGTATTACACACATTGTGTATTATTAAATCTATATTGTGTATTATAGACAATTATGTACTAGTTTTATGTATTTTCATATTATGAATTTGTATAATAATAAACAATTAATTTTATATAACAGGTTAAAGTGGAGAGAATAGAAAAGGAGTTGAAAAAAGTTGAAGAGCATGCAGAAAAATTGAAGATGTTGTTTGAGAAAGAAAGAAAAGATTATCCATCAAGTAATATAGTGATAGAGAAACAGAGAGAATGGGAACTATTACTGAAAAAATATAACCCAGTTGAAGAATTTTAAAAAGAAACCCCAAGAATTCAGAGCAAAGACATTGTTTTATTGGACACACCTCTTATAGTCAGTCAAGACACAATGTCAAAGTTAATTGAGTTGGAAAAACAAGCCACTAAAAGGATTAAAGAAGCTTAAAATCGAAAGAAAAAATCAGAATCAGTCATCAAGAATGATCCACCAAGCTTTCGTTTATTATCACAAGAAAGCAATGAAGAAAATCCTAAAATAGAAATTGCAAACACAAAGAATGTTGGAAAAGAGACTATAGGAGAAAAAGAGATTGTAGAAGAGATGGTTGGAGAAAAACCTGTTGGAGGAACAGAAAAGATTGGAGAAGAGATGGTTGTAGAAAAAACTGTTGGAGAAGAAGAGTTGATAAAAGAAACAAAAGAAGATGAAATCAAGAAAGATACCATGGAGGCTGAAGGAGATAAGATGGGTGAAGGAGAAGAAGAGGTTAAAGAGAAGAAACAGGAAAAGCCGAAAAGGAAATTAATATTATCAGATGCGTTATGTTCTCCTTACAAGCAAAGAAAAGTTGTGATGGAAGAAAAACTGACTAATGTGAAAAAAAACATTTCATCATATTTATTTTGTGGGAAAGGATTTGCTTGGTAAAACAATTTTTTTAACTATTTACATTCTATGAAAAAAAAATTATTTAGTAACTATTAACAATTTTTTTTTGTAGGGATTTATTGTTTCAAATTACTGATGTTATAACAATACCCAGAATAGAACTAGAAACTTTGTCACCTGGGATAGAATTACATGTCGATGTCATTAATGCATGGGCTCACGTATTAAATAATGAAGAGTTGAAGAGGAATAGAGACAGTTCTGTTTTCACGTTGTTTTGTACAGCTCCTATGATTGTAAGTTAACAAAATATATATATATAAACTGTATTACACAGATTGTGTATTACACAAAATGATGAATATAACATCATAGTGATGAATATAACATCACTATGAAGTTTTATACATTGTGTAATAGCATAATTGTTTAAAAGCATCATTGAGTGTTAGCATAATTGTGTAATACACTATGTGTAACATCCCAATATTAAAAATGAGAAATAAAATAACGGGTTCAAAGCGGGACGAATGGAATGAACGGACAAAGGTATGCGGGCCGGGGTTGGGCCGAGTTGGTCGCGAGTGGGCTTGGGAAGGGGAGGCCTCTCCCATAAATACCCCACATGCACACACATTTCTCTCATTTGCAACTTCTAGAGAGAGAAAACCCTAGAGAGAGAAAGTGTCAGAATTGCTCAAGATCGTACCAGCTCGTGTCTCCAGTTCTCGTGAAGATAACCACTGAATCAGAAGCTCGATATAGGTAACGGTTCAGCCTAAATCTGATTTTTTTTGTTTACTTTGGGATTTTCAGGTTTTGGGTAAAAGTGTAACATCCCAAAAATAAAACGACAGATATAATAACGGAATAAACGAACGAGGCATGACGGGTCAGGCCGGATGGGCCGGTGGGTTTAAAGGGGAGCCCCCTATAAATAGCCAAGGTCACCACCCATTTCTCTCATTTACAAGTTCTAGAGAGAGAAAGTTGGCGGATCGACCCGAGATTGAAGAAGTGTGTTGCTCCATAGCTCGTGAGAAGAACCTCCGAATCAGAAGCTCGATACAGGTAACGATCCAACCTAGATCTGAGTTTTTGTTCGTTTTTGGGTTTTTCAGGTTTTTGGACGAAATTTGACGTTTTTAGGGATGAAACTGGAAGAAAAACATAGTTTTGAGTTCCTTCATGAAAAGCAAACGTTTTGAATGTAAACAAGTTCAGGATCTTGACGTGATCAGACCCGAAGGCGAAAGTTAGGGTTTTTGCGAGGAAGCAGATCCTGCGTACTTATCAAGTACGCATGAAGAGGGTCCTGCGTACTTATCAAGTACGCAGGAAGAGGATAAGTACGCATGAATCGAGGTTTGCGCACTTATTAAGTACGCAAGAGCAAGGCCCTGCGCACTTGCTAATCAGGCTGATTAGGTAAAGTCGGTATGTTTAGAAGGTTAAACCGTTAGAGTCGGGATTTGGTCTGATGTGTATTTAACTAATCAATTCATATCGGAAGTGACGTAGTGGGACCTTTGTTTAGGACAACCCAGATTAACTTATCAGGTGAGTTCTAGAAGCCCTCTTTTAAATGTTTTATATAATGTTTTCGGGTTGGTCATACATATGAAATGATGTTTTACAATACGATGTTTATGAAACTATGTTTATAAAATGATGCTTATGAAACTATGTTTACGAAATGAAATGATTTGGGATGAACGATTTATGGAAAGAAAGTTTTATGGAACGATTTATGGAATGTTTATAAAGAAATGGTTTAAACTAAAGGTAAAGGGTTTCAAAAATGAATGAAAGGTTTTATGAAAAGAAAAGAAAAAGGGCAAAGGTTTTAAAGAAGTCATTACAAATCTAATCTGTCGAATGAATGGAATTGACAAATGAAGTCTGGGCCTTGTGGTAGATTATGGACAGCGAGCCATAGTTGCCATAAGAACAACAGGGGCAGTGTCTTGGTGGCCTGCCAATGGTTATGATGTTGTACAACTGGTATGGGAGTAACGACGGTTACTCAGGGGTTAACGTGACCCCATGACGGTTAAATTATGATCCGACGGTGTTATGGCCGTGAGCCATAGCCGTCGATGGAAGTTGTCGGTTTATGGACGTGAGAGCCATAGGGGCAACTAAATGGGTATTGTCGGTCCTCGTGCAGTTAAGCCTTGGGGGCAATACAAAAGGGAATTGACATAATGTATTGTATTGTCGGTCTTCGTGCAGTTAAGCCTTAGGGGCAATACAATACTAAATGACGGGACGAATGGTAACACAGATTTAGATAGTAATGTATGACTTAAATAAATGTTAAATGTTTTAAATGAACGATCGGTTCAACGTGTTTATGATGATGATAAATGTTTGAAGGTTTTTAATGATGAACGAAAGGCCCTGTTTTCTTGTACATGATGTTAAACCCTAATGAATTATTGAATGATGAACCATTTATTAAATCGAATGAAAAACTAGAACTCACCAGCGTAGTTGACTTTTTAGTATGCACATTCAGGTTAAGGCAGGTATGGATGATGGACGGTGATGCTTGGCAAGCGAGAAGAGTTACCCGGTTAATCATGAAGACTGGCATCCCGTTATGATTAGTTTATGTTATGTTTATGTATTAGACTATGGTACGCTTCCGCATGTTGAACAATGTTATGAGTATGTTTTAATGAAATTTTCCGCTGCGTTATTTGATATTCAAGTTTAATAACTGTTTGTGAATGAGTAAATCCAACAAGTGAGGCCTCCCGGGTTTGGGGCCTTACAAGTTGGTATCAGAGCAATAGTTTGAGAGATTCGGACATTCTTAGTGTCTGAACTTAAACTGTGAATGGGACCGAAAGCGGATGCCAGTACGGGTAACTCGAGCCACAACATCAGGTATGAAGGTAGTATATATTTACATGTATAGTATGCCTTAGAAAGGGTTAGGTAAGGACTTGTGTTTTGATGGAATCACAAAGGTGGTCAAATAGAAATCGAAAGGTAGTGTAATGGTTAATTGCATATGGCCAGTGTATATTAACATCTTACAGTGCTTATTGAATTTTATTTGTTAACTAGCGTGATGACATTGGATTCCTTGTCTTATAGAACGAAACGGCAAGGAGAGGAAACAGAAGACGTGGTGGGGGCTGTACCGGTGGTCGTACCGGCGGTCGAAATGGTGGGCGTGGTAGGACCCCTGCGTGCCAAGAGTATAGTGAAGAAGGAAGTGTTCACACTGAACCGGCGGTTAGTGTGCATGGAACTGAGCAGACACAGATTGAGGAACAACCTTTCACTTTTGAACCAGAAGTGAGAGCAACTATAGCTCAAGAGTTCACAGAGTTGAAGAAGACTTCTCTGCCAGGTCTGTTAGCTGAAGCATTGAAGAAGGTTAATGGGGAAGGTGGGTCTAACACGACGGTTGACACCCTGAACACTGTGGCAATCAACGCACCGCTTAACCGTGGTTGCGACTATATGTCCTTTAAGGCAAGTGACCCACCGGTCCTGACTGGGAAGAAGGACGCGGTGGCTACTTTTGATTGGGTAATCCGTATGGAAGCTTCCATTCGCCTGAGCGAGTGTCGAACGGATCAAGTTATGAAATTTGCTGCTAACTCCTTGAGAGAGGAAGCATCCCATTGGTGGGAAGGTGTACGTCAAGCAAAAGGGAGCGAGGTTGTGGATGCGATGATGTGGGCTGATTTGAAAACTTTAGTGATCAAGAATTTCTGTCCAAGAAATGAGATTGAAAAGGTAGAAAGGGAATTTCTGGGGATTAAGTTCGGGAGCATGACGCACCGGCAGTACACCACACGGTTCAATGAACTGGCACGTCTTGCACCACATCTTATCACGACTGAGGAAAGAAAGATTTCCTGTTACATTCAAGGGCTGTCGGACAAGGTCCACACCTTTATCAAAGCAAACACCCTTAGCACCTATGATTCGGTGGTGGAACTCAGTGGTGTGGTGTATGATGATCTGGCATTAAACGATGCCGCCATTGAGGAACCGAAGAAGAGACCGAGCTTCTCAAACAAGCGAACTGGTGGAAAGATGTTTGGGACTCGTGATAAGAGGGCTTGCGTGAATGAGCCGACTGTTTGTAAGAAGTGTGAAAGGGAGCATGCAGGTGAATGTAGACTTGGATCTAACTTGTGCTTTAAGTGTGGTAAGACCGGGCACTACTCCCGTGAGTGCCCACAACACTTCAAGTGCTATAACTATGGGGATGCCGGTCATCTGAGTAGGGAATGCCCGAAACCGAAGATGGGCGAATCTGGGAAAGGGAAGGGTTCCGAGAAGAAAGAAGAGAGGCCCCGAGCAAAGACTCGTGCGTACGCGCTGACGCAAGACCAAGCCAGGGCAGACCCCGACGTGGCGTCAGGTACGTTCATCCTTGACAACATTTTTGTTTCTATATTATTTTATTCGGGTGCCAGTAAGAGTTTTATATCTGTGACGTTTTGTAAACGAGTGAAGTGCACTGTCAGTCAGCTAGAAAGGGCCTTTAGCGTAGAAACCGCTGAGGGAAGAACTACGAGAGTGACCGATGTAGTTAACAACTCCACGATAAAAATAGAAGGTCATAGGTTCCCTGTCAGATTTTTTGTTATGGTTTTGGGAGGGTTTGATGTCGTGTTAGGTATGGATTGGTTAACTGCCAACGAAGCACAAATAATATGTAAACGAAAGATAATCCGACTCAAGGCTCCGGATGGTAGCAAAGTCTAGGTTTTTGGAGATCGTGACGCCCCGATGCCAGACGTCATCTCGATGATTAAGGCAACAAATTACTTGAGGCGCGGATGCGAGGCTTATCTGGTATACGCAATTAAAAAGTGTAAGGAAGTGAAGGAACTAGACGATGTACCCATGGTACGCGAGTACCCGGAGGTGTTTCCAGAGGAGTTGCCTGGGATACCACCCGACAGAGAGATTGAATTTTGAATCGACTTAGTACCAGATGCCCAACCCGTGGCTAAGGCTCCATATCGACTAGCACCTGTGGAAATGAAAGAACTTATGGTCCAATTAGACGAACTACTTGAGAAGGGATTTATACAACCAAGCATCTCGCCATGGGGTGCTCCGGTGTTTTTTGTGAAGAAGAAGGATGGTTCGATGAGAATGTGTATTGATTATCGCGAGTTGAACAAACGAACGGTGAAGAACAAGTACCCTTTACCAAGGATCGACGACCTGTTCGATCAATTTCAAGACGCAAGTTGGTTCTCAAAAATTGACCTTCGATCCGGGTACCATTAGTTGAAGGTGAGGGAAGAAGACATACCGAACACTGCATTTCGTACGCGTTATGGACATTTCGAGTTCCGCGTAATGTCTTTCGGATTGACGAATGCCCCCGCAGCGTTCATGGATTTAATGAATAGGGTGTGTCGACCGATGCTGGACCGATCGGTAATTGTGTTCATCGATGATATCCTCATCTACTTCAAGAATGAGGGTGATCACGTATGTCACTTAAAGGAGGTGTTGGAGGCTCCGAAGAAGGAAAACTTGTATGCTAAGTTCTCTAAATGCGCGTTCTGGCTTAGGGAAGTCCAATTCCTAGGTCACGTCATCAACCCGAACGGCATTATGGTTGACCTAGCGAAGATAATGACGGTAAGGGAATGGAATATTCCTAAGACGCCAACTGAAATCCGTAGTTTCTTGGGATTGGCCGGCTACTATCGGAGATTCATCGAGGATTTCTCGAAAATATCTTCGCCATTGACAAAGTTGACTCTGAAGGAGGTAAAGTACGAATGGGGTTCGACCCAGGATGAGGCGTTTAAGGAATTGAAGGAAAAGCTAACCAAAGCCCAGTCTTGGACTTTCCCGAGGGCAATGAAGACTTAGTGGTATACTATGACGCTTCGGGTCAGGGATTGGGATGCGTGTTGATGCAACGCGGAAGAGTGATCGCGTATGCGTCACGGCAGTTGAAGATTCATGAAGCTAATTATCCAACCCACGATTTGGAACTTGCTGTTGTCTTATTTGCATTGAAAATATGGAGGCACTACCTGTACGGGGTGAAGTTTACTATTTACTCCGACCACAAAAGTTTGAAGTACTTCTTCGAACAAAGAGAGCTTAATATGAGGCAGAGACGATGGTTGGAACTATTAAAAGACTATGACTGTGAAATCATATACCATCCTGGAAAGGCAAACGTGGTGGCTGACGCTCTAAGCCGAAAGGATGTGCCTGCTCCTATTAGAGTGAAAGCTTGCCAGTTGGTGGTAACATCTGATGTGATGAGGGAAATTGAAAGAGCTCAAGATGAAGCACTTAAGGAAGAAAACATAAAGAAGGAAAGGATGGTTGGCCAACAGGACAAGTTGGAATATAACACCCTTGGTGTTAGGACACGTTTTGGATGGGTATGGATACCTATGGGTGGCGAGCTTAGAACCAAAATCTTGGATGAGGCTCATAAGTCTCGGTACTCTATCCATCCTGGTACCAATATAATGTACCAAGATCTGAGGAAGGAATACTGGTGGCCTGGGATGAAACATGAGGTGACAAAGTTTGTAAGCAAGTGCTTGACTTGCTCACAAGTAAAGGCCGAACACCAAAAACCGTATGGAAAGATTCAACCACTTGATATACCGGAATGAAAGTGGGAACACATTACCATGGACTTCATAACCAAGCTACCTCGCACAGCTAAAGGTCATGACGCCATTTGGGTAATTGTGGACCGTTTAACGAAGAATGCTCATTTCCTACCTATTCGCGAGACGTTCTCGTCGGAAAGGTTAGCGAAAGTATTTATTAACGAAGTAGTAGCACGGCATGGGATGCCTTTGACGATCGTATCTGACCGGGACACACGATTCACATCGAGGTTCTGGAAAAGATTTCACGAGAAGATGGGCACGAGGCTTAATATCAGCACGGCATACCACCCACAAACGGATAGTCAGTCCGAAAGGACCATTCAGACATTGGAGGATATGCTTCGTGCTTGTATTATCGATTTTGGCGGCAGTTTGGACAGTCATCTGCTGTTAGCCGAATTCTTTTACAACAATAGTCATCACACGACTATAGGCATGCCGCCTTACGAAATGTTGTATGGGAGGAGATGCAGGACCCCGATTTGTTGCGGTGAGATTGGACAAAAGGAATTAGGGAGTCTTGAAGTAATAAGAGAAACGTTAGAAAGGTTTGATCAAATCAAAGCACGAATGAAGGCCGCACAAGATCGTCAGAAATCCTATGCGGATAAACAACGAAGGCCTATTGAGTTTGATGTTGGGGACAGAGTAATGTTGAAAGTATCACCCTGGAAGGGAATCATACAATTCAGGAAGAGAGGAAAGTTAAGTCCGAGGTTTTTCGGACCATTCTGGATAATGGCACGGGTTGGTGAAGTCGCTTATCGGCTAGAGTTGCCTGATGAGTTAAGTGGGATTCATCCTACCTTCCATGTATCACACTTGCGAAAGTGTTTGGCGGATGAATCGGCTCACGTACCACTTACTGACATCGAAGTGGACAACAACCTTAACTACATCGAAGAACTTGTGGCCATCTTAGACCGAAAGGAGAGGCGTTTACGTAATAAAGTTATTACATTGGTTAAAGTACAATGGAAGCACCGAAAGGGATCAGAATCTACTTGGGAAGCGGAGACGGAAATGAGGGAGTCGTACCCTCAACTATTTAACTTATGATAGGTTTCGGGGACGAAACCTGTTGTAAGGGGGTAGACTTGTAACATCCCAAAAATAAAATGACAGATATAATAACGGAATAAACGAACGAGGCATGATGGGCCGGGCCGGATGGGCTGGTGGGTTTAAAGGGGAGCCCCCTATAAATAGCCAAGGTCACCACCCATTTCTCTCATTTACAAATTTTAGAGAGAGAAACCGTAGAGAGAGAAAGTTGGCGGATCGACCCGAGATTGAAGAAGTGCATTGCTCCATAGCTCGTGAGAAGAACCTCCGAATCAGAAGCTCGATACAGGTAACGATCCAACCTAGATCTAAGTTTTTGTTTGTTTTTGGGTTTTTTGGGTTTTTGGATGAAATTTGACGTTTTTAGGGATGAAACTGGAAGAAAAACATAGTTTTGAGTTCCTTAATCAAAAGCAAACGTTTTGAATGTAAACAAGTTCGGGATCTTGACGTGATCAGACCCGAAGGCGAAAGTTAGGGTTTTTACGAGGAAGCAGATCCTGCATAGTTATCAAGTACGTAGGAAGAGGGTACTGCGTACTTATCAAGTACGCAAGAAGAGGATCATGCGTACTTATCAAGTACGTATGAACCGAGGTTTGCGCACTTATTAAGTACGCAAGAGCAAGGCCCTGCGCACTTGCTAAGTGCGCAGGCATCAGGCTGATTAGGTAAAGTCAGTATGTTTAGAAGGTTAAACCGTTAGAGTCGGGATTTGGTCTGATGTGTATTTAACTAATCAATTCAGATCAGAAGTGACGTAGTGGGACCTTTGTTTAGGACAACCCGGATTAGCTTATCAGGTGAGTTCTAGAAGCCCTCTTTTAAATGTTTTATATAATGTTTTCGGGCTGGTGTGCATACATATGAAATGATGTTTTACGAAACGATGTTTATGAAACTATGTTTATAAAATGATGCTTATGAAACTATGTTTACGAAATGAAATGATTTGGAATGAACGATTTATGGAAAGAAATTTTTATGAATGGAATGTTTACGAACGAAATGTTTATAAAGAAATGGTTTAAACTAAAGGTAAAGGGTTTAGAAAATGAATGAAAGGTTTTATGAAAAGAAAAGAAAAAGGGCAAAGGATTTAAAGAAGTCATTACAAATCTAATATGTCGAATGAATGGAATTGACGTATGAAGTCTGGGAATGTAATTCCCAACCTTGGGGTAGATTATGGACAGCGAGCCATAGTTGCCATAAGAACAACAGGGGCAGTGTCTTGGTGGCCTGCCAATGGTTATGATGTTGAACAACTGGTATGGGAGTAACGACGGTTACTCAGGGGTTAACGTGACCCCATGAAGGTTAAATTATGATCCGACGGTGTTATGGTCGTGATCCATAGCCGTCGATGGAAGTTGTCGGTTTATGGACATGAGAGCCATAGGGGCAACTAAATGGGTATTGTCGGTCCTCGTGCAGTTAATCCTTAGGGGCAATACAAAAGGGAATTGACGGAATGTATTGTATTGTCGGTCTTCGTGCAGTTAAGCCATAGGGGCAATACAATACTAAATGACGGAACGAATGGTAGCACAGATTTAGATAGTAATGTATGACTTAAATGAATGTTAAATGTTTTAAATGAACGATCCGTTCAACGTGTTTATGATGATGATAAATGTTTGAAGGTTTTTAATGATGAACGAAAGGCCCTGTTTTCTTGTACATGATGTTAAACCCTAATGAATTATTGAATGATGAACCATTTATTAAATCGAATGAAAAACTAGAACCCACCAGCGTATGCACATTCAGGTTAAGGCAGGTATGGATGATTGACGGTGATGCTTGGTAAGCGAGAAGAGTTACCCGGTTGATCATGAAGACTGGCATCCCGTTATGATTAGTGTATATTATGTTTATGTATTAGACTATGTTACGCTTCCGCATGTTGAACAATGTTATGAGTATGTTTTAATGAAATTTTCCGCCGCGTTATTTGATATTCAAGTTTAATAACTGTTTGTGAATGAGTAAATCCAACAAGTGAGGCCTCTCGGGTTTGGGGCCTTACAAAAAGATAACGTTTTTTGCAGATGAAACTTGAAAATAAGCTTAGGTCTAGCATCTAGAAGGGAAAACGAACGTTTTCAACATAGAAAATTGGGATCTTGACATGATCAGATTCGCATGCAAGAACTTTGGATTTTTTGGGAAGAAGACAGCCCGACATGCGAACTTATCAAGTTAGCCTGCAAGGAGTGGGGCGAACTTATCAAGTTCGCTTGACAAGTTCGCTTGGAGCATGAAGTAAGGGAACTTAGGGGGGCGAACTTGGCTATGTTCGCCTGGTATTTTCGCTTGGTCAAGTAAAGCGAACTTAGGACAAGTTTGCCTATATGTTTGCCTAGACTAGGGGCAGCGAACTTAGCCTTAAGTTCGCCTAGATCAGAATGAGTAAAAGCGTGTAATTTAGATTAGGTCTGATGTATGTGTAATTAAGCAATTCAGATCGCGTGTGACGCTCGTTGGACCGTTGTTAGGACAGAATGAAACTAGCTTACCAGGTGAGTTCTAGAGCCCTAATTTTAATGTTTTGAACTATGTTTTGGGCTGGTGTGCATACTTACACGATAATGTTTTATGAAATGATGTTTACGAAAGGAAAGTTGAAATGTGTTTATGAATTGTGTTTCCAAATGATGTTTACGAAATGTTTACAAATGAAATGCTATTTAAATAAAACATGCGAATCCTTTAACTGAAAAGAAGTAAAGGTTTTTATGAAAGTCACGAAATAAATGAATCTGCCATGAGTTCCTTCGGGAGCTAAGGTATGTATGCATGTATGGGCCTTACCTTTATAGGGGCCTTTGTGGCTGGCCAATGGTTGTACAACTGGGTGGAAAGGGGTGATGACGGTCACCAATGGGGGATTACCGGGATCCCTAATGAGGTACTATTCTCTGCGAGGGAGTAGTACTTAAGGTGTGGTATGAGCTATCCTTTGGGACGCCGTGCTTGAAGGGAATTAACGGTTATGAATGGTTAATGTGGGTACATGTGCTCTATTGAGCACCTTACTCAAGATCGGTGCGTGTACTCTATGAAGTACCATGCTGTAATGAGGAATTGACGGTTACGAAAAGGCGTATATTCGGTTTATTGTTGACTTGTGTTTAATGTTATGATTTGCATGATTTTACGTACGCTTTTATTAAATAAATGAATGAAATGTTTTTGGCAAATGGTTATGTGAAAGTTTTATGTAAAGCTAGAACTCACCAGCATAGCTGATCTTTTTAGTATGCACATTCAGGTTAAGGCAGGTGGCGAGGATGGACAGTGATGCTTGGCAAGAGATGAAGAGTTACCCGGCTGCTTATGAAGACTGACATCATGTTACGTTTGTGTTATGTTTAAACAATGTTTACGTTTCCGCATGTTGAACAATGTTATGTACGTTATGTTATGTTTTAATGAAGTATTTTCCGCTGCATTATTTTGATATTCAAGTTTAAGAACCGTTTGTGAATGAGTAAATCCAACAAGTGAGGCCTCCTGGGTTTGGGGCCTTACACTATGATAAGAATACAATGTGTATTACACACATTGTGTATAAAACACTATGATCAGAATCATCATTGTGTATTGTAGGTCCCTCGGGTGTGGCGGATCGTCACATGCAAGTGGGTCTACTAGTCGGACCGGGTGCGGAATACCCGTGACTAGGTGGAGAGTCAAACAAAACAAAGTAAACCGACAAGAGAAAACACTTTAAACGTTTTTTGTATTATAAACACTTGAAGGTTACAGAGAAAAGCACTGAGATTACAATCTGCGTATTTGCTATAATGCCTGCGTACTTAACTTCTGTCAACCTATCCTATTTATACAAGACCTGATGCCTACGTACTTAGCAAGTGCGCAGGGCAAAATGCTCTTGCGTACTTAGCAAGTACGCAAAGTTATTCTTGCGTACTTGCTAAGTACACAGGAGCTTTCTCCTGCGCACTTACAAGTGCGCAAAACACTTAGAGAATTTAGCAACATTCAGTATGTAAAAGTAAATACAACTCGATAAACTAATACATAAAGACTCTTACATACAAAGACAATTACAAACAAGACAAGACAACCTAGGACTAAGACTCTATCTATCCAGAGTGTTTGTCACTGGAAAGTGCTTCAACAAACTCCCCCTTGACAACAGCTCTGGATAATCTTCAGTCTTCAGTCTTCACATCTTCAGTCTTCACAGCGCTTGATCTTTAGCTTCCATCTTCTTCTTATAATCAAGGCAGAACTTAATCACCTTGTCATATTTAGAAGCAAGGATCTTTGTCCATTCATCATTGTAGACGCAATACCTGTCTGCTAGTGCCTCCAGATCTTTGACAGAAAGTTGATGAAGCAGACTTCATCAAATATTCTGATCAGTTCCTTTGGCACTATGTCCCCACTCTCTGAACGTCCTTTACCCATGATCACAGCATCGCCCGTCTTTGGATCTACGTACCAGTACCACATGTCACCAAGAATATCCTGAGATAACTTGCTCAGGGGAATCTTAGTTTCACATCGCACTGGCTTGTATACCAATTTCTTTAAGTGCTTCTTTGTCACAGGATGTATAGCATGCTTATCCTTGACTCTCTTGGGCACTTGAGGCTTGAACATCTCGAATTTCCCCGATCTTACTTCTCGCTGCAGAACCACCCACAAACCCATTGCCACTGCGTGATTGGAATGACCCAGCAGCTCTCGGTTTGCTAGGTTCACAAGGTCGTATTTGGGTAAGGAGCTGAACGCTTCACTGGTGGGTTTCAAGTATTGAACCCCGCCAGATCATTTGATTGCGAACAGCTGCTTATCCTCCTCGAACCTTACAGCCAAGATCATCCCTGTTGCTCTGTGTTTGTCTATTATAGACGTCTTTTGCCACACAGGAGCTGGACCCTTTGATGAAGTAGAAGGCATGTCTGTTTCTTTGGGTGCCTCTGGGTCCACAGGTGTAGGGTCAACTAGGAAGGCTTCAGTCGAGGCTTCTACATTACTAGCCTGCTCGACTGAACCTGTGTCGAGCGGAGCGTCGAAGGATGGAAATTCAAAGATTTCTCCATATTCTAACTCGTACTCTCCTTCCCCGTCACCCTTGGGAATTTCGATTACCACGTCTTCATCATCATCATCCCAATCATCACCAGAGTCGATCTCTCCTTCTTCTAGATTGAAGAGAGCATCGATATGTGCTTCTTTGGAATAGTCAGGCTCTAGATATAGGATCTCATCATCAGATAAGTCCTTAAGTACTTCAGCCACTGACTTTCCTTTGTCACCACCACCACCAAAGGTATCACCACCCTCTTGATGAGTAGACTCCCCCTGAGCCATTGGAACAGCAGAGATGGGCACGATTGCTAAAGCTTGGTGCTCACCTCCACTAGGACCGACTTCGGGATCCTTGTCCTTGTCGTCATCCTTTGTCAAGTCAACAGGATGACACGCCTCATCACCAGTAGACCTCTTTTCCTTCTGTTTTTCTTTCTCTTTGTCCTTCTCCCCCTGAGCATCAAGCTTCTTGGTCAGATCAGCAATCAGCTTGACCATCAGCTCATGCTCCTTCCTTTGAGTGTCAAACCCTAACTCCAAGGACGACCCGTGACCCAGAATCATTTCATTTGTCTTGATTAGGAGCTCGTTCTGGGCCATGACGTTCTTCAGTCGTTCCTCAATCCCCGTTCTCTGGCTACGAAGAATTCTGACTTCGTCTACCAAAGATATGATCTGTGCTTGTTGAGCTTTAGACTCCTCCTTTGATTTCCGAATAGTCTCCAGTAGGTCAGCAACTTGGGTTTCCAAAACATCTATCCTTGCATCATTCGGATTAGGATGTCTGGATGAGGAAGCATCGGCATTATGAGTAGGGGAGGAGAATATGGTATCAAAGTCAAACCCTTGCGTGAAATCTCCATAGTTGAAGGGTTGACTTAAAGGCTCAGTGGTGGTGGTTGGGATTGAGGATATGATGAGTGTTGTAGGGGTAATGGTAGGGGTGATGGTGACTGACTCCGTCAGAATTGGAGTAGTCACCGCCACCTGAACAGTAGTGGTAGGGAGGGTCACAATCACATGGATCTCCGCTGTGATTGAAGTGACGGCCACTTCACTTTGCAACTGCGGCCTCCTCCTCCTACGGTAAAGCTGCTGTGAAGGTGGGGTGGAGGCTGAATCCGGACTAGCAGCTGACACTTGTACTTGCTGCTGAGCCTCCACCACACTGGGGATAGAAGGCTGTTGGCTATCGCCCATGTTCTTGTGAATGCTTTCCCTTCTTTGTCTTTGTATAGCAGCGTCAGAGTCAGAGTCTGGCTTGTATTCGCGGCTAGAGGACTGTCGCTTTCTCTTGGAGGACGAATCAGGTAGGGTTACCTTAGCCGTTCTCCTCGGGTGTACCTACGACGGTGCATCATCGGAATCGAAAGAATCTGACTCAGTCGCTTCCGATTCGGATCCCTCGCACCATCATTTCCTCCTTCGTCGTCTCCATCATCAGATGATCCATCATCACTCTCCATTTCCTCCCCTTGTTGTTCCTGTTGTTCGTCAGAGTGTTCACTCAATTCCGGCTCCGAGTCGTGACTGTACCATCTCCAGTCACCTGGGGCCACATATGCTTCATTGATGAGGTGGCCAAAGAATTCTGTATGCACAGGGGTAGGATCTACACTGCCTGGCTTTAGGAATTGGGCGAATACTCTTTTGTCCACCCTCTTGACTTGCAGTCTCTCCCCTATAGCAGGTAGGTTTGGCAATGCGTCATTAATCAGAAGTTGCATAAACCGAGGGTATAACAAGAACCGAAACCTCTTCGCTGTGTTGATCTGGTCATTGATGGCCTTAAAGATGTAGCGGGAGAAGTTGTAGCCTTTATTGAGAGAAAGTCTGACCATGGCTGCTGCAAGGTCATGACCCATGGCATCTTTCCCAGCTTTCCTTGATGATATGCACATGATCATGATGTGGGCGAAGTTTCTCCATTGGTCTAACACCCACATGTTTTTTATGAAGCATAGTCCCTCGCACCGACATAGCCCATTCTTTGTCTCCAACAGCCGTCCACAAAGTAGTCTGGATAGGCTGTCGGGTCGGTTGCGAGATCTCTGAATTGAAGGACCCTTCTTATAGTATCTTCAGAGAAAGCAATAGCATGACCAGCAACGGTAGCCCTTATAACGTTGGGGGTTACCGTGCAGTCGTGCTCCGCAGTCTCCCAAAACTACTCGAGGTAAGGTCTTGACACGATCGGGTCAGCAGAAATGGCGTAGCTGATTCTTGAATGGTTCAAGAAATCAACTATGTCTCTGTACTGCAATGCTGCACCCGTCCACTCTGGTTCAGTGTTAGCTAACAGGTTGAATTCGTTAGTAAACGCCCGAGCCATGATCTGCAAAAACACACAAAAAACATAATCAGAACAACACGTATCATTGAAAATGAATAAACACGACTCAGTATAGCAGTTACTCTTTGAACTAAATTTCAGACTTAGGAATTTTTGCCAAGTGTTGGTCCTACTTACTTAGCAAGTACGCAGGAGTTTCCTCTTGCGTACTTAACAAGTACGCATGAAGTGCTTCTTGCGTACTTGTTAAGTTCGCAGGAAACACACTTGGTGAAAAATTCAGAGGTTTGAAATTCAACTTGATGTTCAAAAATTGGTGTGTATTGGGTCACCACTAGGTCGGAATCAATGATTCGAGCCTATGGGACCAATACTTACACCAAGACACTGCTATCCTTGACCGATTTTGACCTAACCGGCGAACGCACCACTGACGGTTCGAATTCACACCTAAAGTCAAAATCAAAGACTAAAAAGGAAGATTAAGGGTAGATTAAGTTATCTAATCATGTTTTAATGATAAGAGGTTACCCAAACAACCCACAATTTGCCCTAAAAATCACGGATTGAACCTAGATTTTCTTAGTCAAGGAATCGATCCAATGTCTCGAATTCGTGGATGGATTAAGCCTAAAATCTCACCAAATCGATGTTATGAGATGATGAAACTTGTAGTGGGACGAAAAATCGGATTGGAACACTTGAATTTTTTTAGTAAGTTTGCAGAGGGAAAAAGTCTGTTTGAATGTGATGAAAAATTCTGAAATTTTCTAACTCCCCCTTTTATACTCAACACTAAAAGGCCATGCGTACTTAACAAGTGCGCATGATTTAACTCGTGCGTACTTACAAGTGCGCAAGACTTAACTCTTGCGTACTTACAAGTGCGCAAGACTTAACTCTTGCATACTTATTAAGTACGCAGGGCTTACTAAATGCGCACTTACAAGTACGCACAAACCCTTAAGTGCGCAAACTTTCAACTCAAATTTATGAAGTTTTTCAAGTCAAATAACGAAAAAGTTAAAAATATTCAATCAAGAGGATTCAAATACAATTTAGGAAGGTTAAACACAAATATTTTTGGCTTTTCTGAATAAAATTGAACTATGCATAAACTTAAAATATTTTTGATCTTTTCTAATAAAAATATACAAGTATTCACACAAACTATTTTTTTTTATCAAAGACACGAGCAGAGGATCATATCAGGCTATCTTTTAGCAAAAATGATACAATATAAACATCAAAGAATATGGGATCATGTCATGGATTACTATTTATTCATACGTAATAAGCACATAAACAAGTAATTCAAGTTGACAATATTATAAGATTTGAAACTATAAGCATCTTTGTATCATATTCTTGTGTATTAAGGTAATAATTATAAGATATACAACGTGTACCCCACTGATATGCTACACTAATGTAAATTGCATTATCTCAAGGCATCTAAGATTTTCCCAATGATTTTCTAAATTTTCAGAATGAAGTTACATCTGTTAGCAAAGGAAAAATCAAGCAGAATCCATAAGGATTATCAGGAATAATAAGATTCAGAATCGAGTGATTCATTTGTCTTGGTTTCATTTGATTTTCTTCATTGAATATTGGTATGATGATTCAGGATAATATATATGGTGTTTGAGTTTTAAGGTAAGGGGATCCAACTTTTATCTAGATTTGATTTTAATGAATCAGGAGTGATTCAAGGGTGAATACATGCTCAACGGCTAATGTAGAGACATGTCTTGATTCAATCTCTCCTTGCATACTTGTGAATATGGGCAGTGAGATGAACCACATTAATTGTGCTAACGACATAACCCGAAACTGACCTCAAAAGAAAATTATTGCCAAAATCTAACATCCTTTATCTGATAATGATCTTTTCTATTCTTTTACGCACACACACTTGCAATCATGGGTTCAAATCACGGTTGTAATTTAGATTTAGTTACCACACTACTAGTGATTCAAAGACGCATACAGCCTACTAACAATTCAAATTACTTGTAAATAAGCAGATTAAAAACACAATAATTTAAACAATTAAGTAAGCATGACGCAATCATTTCCCATATGAGCAGTCTGTGACGTTTAGATCATTTCTGATGTACTATCATTTCCTCTTTTCTCAAGTTAACTTTGAAATTTTCTTCATTTTCTATTTTGTTTTTGATTTTGTAAAATATTTTGAAAATTAAAAGAACTATACAGAAAATTTAAAAGAAATAAAGTTTAACTTCCATGAATTGAATTGATTTAAGAAAAATTAATTTTCACTTAGGATTGAACATTCCTATCAAGTTGACAAGATGCTCAAAACGGGATCGATCAAATGCCTTTGTGAAAAGGTCGGCAAGATTGTCATCCGTGTGAACTTTTACAAGTTCAATTAAATGCTTTTCAGCACAATCACGGATGAAATGATGGCGAATCTATATATGTTTAGTTTTGGAATGTTTCACCGGGTTATTTGTGATGGACATGGTGGCATTTTTGTCAATGAATAGAGGAGTTCCAGTGAAGTTCAAGCCGTAGTCTCTCAATTGCTGTTGAATCCACAATATCTGAGAACAACCGCTCGCTGTAGCAATGTTGACTGCTTCTTGCACTGCCAGGAGACCAGTATGTCTCCTAAGAATTGACATCCACCAGAAGTTGACTTTCTGTCAAGGTTACAACCACCATAATCTGAATCAGTGTAGGCTTTGAAGTCGAATGACTGCTGCTTAGAGTACCAAAGACCTAATCGGGGTTTCCCTTTCAGGTATCTGAAAATTCTCTTCACGGCTATCATATGTGAGTCCTTCGGTTGAGACTGAAACCTTGAGCACAAGCACACAACAAACATTATATCGGGTCTTGAAGCTGTGAGATACATAAGTGATCCGATCATCCCACGGTACAATCTGCTGTCTACATCATTTCCATCTTTGTCAGGATGCAGACCATGATTGACAGGGATATGTGTGCCATAAGTACTGCTATCATTCATCTTGTATTTTGACAAGATGTCCTGCACATACTTGGTTTGATGTAGATAAATGCCATCCTCTCTTTGACTGACTTGCAGACCTAGGAAGAATGACAATTCACCCATATTACTCATTTCAAACTTGGACTTCATCACCTGCTCGAATTCCCTAAACATCCCTTCATTGGTAGATCCAAAGATAATGTCGTCGACGTATACTTGTACAAGAAGAATGTCACCTCCTGCTTTCCTAATGAAGAGAGTCGAGTCAATCTGTCCATGGTCGAAACCATTAGACAGTAAATGCTTAGATAATGTCTCATACCATGCCCGCGGTGCTTGATGAAGACCATAAAGTGCTTAGTCGAGCTTATACACTTTATTGATATTATGCGAATCTTCAAAACCTTGAGGTTGAGTGACATAGACCTCTTCATGAACTTTACCATAAAGGAAAGCACTCTTCACATCAAGTTGATAGACCTTGAAGCCGACATATGTGGCATAAGCCAAGAACAGTCGAATGGCCTCAATTCTAGCAACTGGGGCATATACTTTCGTGTAATCCAAGCCCTCTTGCTGATAAAAACCCCGAACAACCAATCTTGCTTTGTTCTTCACAACAACATGACAATCATTCGTCTTGCATTTGAACACCCATCTGGTTCCAATTGGCTGAAAGCCTTTTGGTAAGTCAACCAAATCCCACACGTGCAACTTTTTGAATTTAGATAGTTCATCTTGCATCGCCTCAATCCAGCAGTTATTAGTGAGAGCCTCCTTCACATTCTTCGGCTCTAACTAGGACACGAATGCAGCATGCATACATGTTTCCATGACACCAGTGTCAAGTATCTCTTTGTAAAAACTGGTGTTCTCAGTGATGGTTCGATGACGAGTCTGAACACCGGCATAAGGATCACCAATAATGTTGTCGATTGGATGATTCCTATGCCCGCTCATCTCCGGTACAATCGGTTCCTGAATTTCTGGATCAAGATTCGTGCTTAACTCCCCCATATCATGTGTTCCAGAGGAAGAAGATTCAATGTTAATTGGATAAGCTGGAGCTTCACTTCCTACATTTATGTTAGGATTAGCTTGAGCGTCATCTCCAACAACAAGAACATCTTCACTGTTATCACTGTCATGAGTTCCAGATGCAAATGCAGCATTGGAATCAGGAGTTACAATCGGTACAGTAGCACGAGTAGAGAAGCTGGAGTCATTGTCGCCACCAATAATTCATAAACATTTTTGGCGTCAACTGCTGATAGATCAGGAAGATTGAATGACTTGAATAGCGCATCATAATCAAAACCCCAAGCTGGACCTATTGGTTCAGGTGGAATGCTGTGCTTACTACAATCCACTTCAAACCATTCCTCGACAGTATGAGTTCCTATGTTGTACACTCTCTTGCCAGGCGAGTTGGCAACGTATCCTAAGAAGATGCCTTCCACCGCTTTTGCATGAAACTTAGACTGGCGGTCTTTGTACTGTAGCAACAAGGAACAGGGACTACCAAAAGGAACTAGGTAATCAAGATTGGGAAGTCGATTGTTGATCAACTCGTAACAAGTCTTGTTGTGCCTCTTCATAACCAGAACTCTGTTTAAGACGTGACAAGCTGTATTCACGGATTCTACCCAGAAAGTGACAGGAAGCTTTGCATCTGACAGCATAGTCCTTGCAGTCTCAATCAATGTTCTGTTCCTCCGTTCAACAACTCCGTTCTGCTGAGGCGTGTACGGCGCGCTGAATTCGTGACGGATCCCTTTCTTGAGACAGAAAAGCTCCATCAAATTATTCTTGAACTCAGTTCTGTTGTCGCTCCTTAATCTTCTAACTTTCAACTTGCAAAGAGATTCCAAGCTCAGGATCAAGTATTGAAGAATATCAGCAGTCTCGTCCTTAGTACCTAAAAAATGCACCCAAGAAAACATGAGAAATCATCAGTTACTACTAGACAGAACGACTTACCTCCAATACTCCTGATACTTATAGGGCCAAACAAATCCATGTGTAATAGCTCTAAAGGGGTATCAATAGAGTTTTGGAGCTTGGGCTTGTGAGACTTCCGTTGCTGTTTGCCCTTTTTACAAGGCATACAGTCATCTGCAACGGTAAATCTCAGCTTAGGAACCCCGGTTACCAAACCGTTTCGGACAAGATGATTCATTTTACGATACGAAATATGTCCGAGTTTCCTATGCCATAAGATGGAGTCAATCTCTGTCGCTTTTGTAAGCAAACAGGTAGCAACTGATGAGGTGGTTGTTGCCACGCTCATATCGATCTGATAGGTGTCGTTTGTTCTTGGCGCTCTCATCAGGATCCAGTCTTCGGGAACTTCAAAACCAGGTTTGAGAATCAGGCATTCTGACTTATCAAACATCACCGAGTACTCCTTATCACACATTTGGGAGACACTCAACAGGTTATGCTTCAGCTGCTCGCAGAAGTTGACATTGTCAAATCTGACACAATCGTTCGAAACCATGCCTTGACACGTGATGCTGCCACCTTTTTCTCTGGAAAAGGCCACATAGCCGCCTCTAAATGGTTTAACATCTTGAAGCAAGGCCATGTTTCCTGTCATATGCCGGGAGCATCCACTATCTACATACCAGCGGTTAGAGATAGTACCCTTCAGACGTCCCTGCACGAATCACAAAAGAATTAGTTAGATTTGGAGACCCAAGCCATTGTGGTCTTGGGTCGTCCATCCTTTTCAAAATAAACTACTTCCTTTAACTCACAGTCATGATGACAATTCAAAATTGATGAATATTTAGAAGAAATAGAACTAGGAGATTAAGAAGTTTTGGATTTGGCAGTCTATGATCTCTTCTGTTTCTTAACCGGATCAGGAGACTTTGGTTCAACTACAGCAGGTGAACTTGTGGAAGCTTCACCTGATTTAAATGAAGTCAGATGTTCAAGCTTTCTCAACCTCTTGTTTCTTCTTCTTCTTCTCTGTGGCTTAGAAAGTCTCGCCACAGGTTTCTCACCAGTACGTGTACTACCGGAGGTAGGTACACAAGGTACAGCAGGTTGCGTTACCTTTCTTGAAATAGATGGTTTAGCTTCAGATTTGATCTTAGGCTTTACCATCGGTTTGACTGGTGGTTTCACCACATTTTGTTTTTGATGTTTGGGAGTTTTCACTGATGGCGACCTGGGGATAACAGCTGGTTGTGAAACAACAGGCCGTTTCCCTTGGTTCTTCGAAGGACAGTTCACAAGAATGTGACCAACCAAGCCACAATGAAAACAGTTCCTCTTGTCTACATAAGTTCTCTTGTAAGGCTCATTAGATCTGGCCTTAGATAACTCAGCATTATGAGAAGGAGGAGTTGGTTTATGAACATTAGTTTGAACCTTTACAGTTTGGTTTTTAGGAGTATAATATTTTTCCAAATTTTCTTTATACCCAAGCCCATAATGAGCTGAAAAAGCTTCTTTCTTTGCTTGGTTAAGACTTTTATACCCCCCATAAAGCATTACCTTTAGATTATCGTTTGTTTCAATGATATCGGGTTCAGTTAAAATGCAATTATCACTATTAGTGACAACGTTTTTCTCTACTTTCTGTTCATTCAACAACTCCTCAGATACTACTCCTTCAGGGCAAGAGTTAACCGACCCGTCTTCAGAAGTAGTAACGAACTCCTCACTAGATGTGGAGTTAGCCTTACTTGAGGATTCATCCTTTTTAGGGGAATCATCCTTATCAGAGGACTCATCTAGATAAGTGAGATCAATGTCTATTAAGCTATTCACAAACTTCCCGCTCACTGGTGGAGGAATGGCATTAGTACCCAAACCTAACCCATTCAGTTGTCTCACTACAGATTCGTAGTGTTCCACCACAAAGCGAGAGTTTTTCAACTTCTCATTAGCACATTTTAACTGCAAGATCTCATTTTGCAGTTTGTTGATATCATTGTTCCGTTTTTCCAACCCCTGTATGCAACATCTAAGTGAAGCTGTTGATCACTTATTTTTAAAGAATATTCACATTTTTATTTTTTCAACATTTCAATAGAATCTTTAAAACGTTTTTCATTTTCTTTGTAGTTTAGAGCTGCCATACTTAGGGGTTCGATTTTGTCTTGGAGCCTAGAATTTTCAAGTTTTAGCCCTAGACATTTAGAACATGAAATAACAGAAAAAGGGTTAGAATCTACCTCAGGAGATGAACTTGTTGCTTCTCCAATGGCCATGAGAGCAACAGCAATAGTCGATTCCTCTTTATCAGCTACAGGAGCTTCCATATCTTCAGCTTCCTTCACCTCCTCTGTAGCAGCAGTTGTAGATTCTTCTAGGTCAGCCATAGAAGCTTCCCTTTTCTCTGCTTCCATCATCTCCATGATCTCAGCCATGAGACCAACCAGGGTTTGTGCGATGATGGCATCCTCAAGATGAACACCCCAATCAAAGCTTTCGTCCTGTTGGGCTACCAGTGCATTGGACATTCCAACTTGGCTTTGATTGTGGTGGTTTGAGTTGTTGTGGCCATGGCTGTTTCCTTGGATGGCTCGGGTAAAACCAGAGGCAGGCGCTCTGTCTTTCTGACACTCACGAGCAAAGTGTCCATAGTTCAGACACTTGTAGCATTTGGCCTTAGATTTGTCAAACCCGACCTTGGCATTAGGATGCCCGCCAATAAACTTTCTTCCTGTTTTGTTCAGGAAACGCTTGGCTCTCCTCAATAGCATGGCCATATTCCATTGAATATCCATGTCCTCCATGTCATCAGGATCCACTTGATTAAAATCTTCTTCAATCGTCTCGAGATCAGTAAGCTTGCCACCAATGAAATTCTCATACGCAAGCATACAAGATGAGAATAGTGCTACATGATCTTCAGCTATTCTGGCTATAGCTAATTGGTTAGCTGAAGACGTAGCAGGAGGATTTCTTGAGGTATTTTGATGATGAGACCCCAACCCTGATCCAGATGCATAGCATGCATGACCACCACAACCAGTTGAGTGGTCTTCTTCAGTAGGGTTTCCAGTGAAGAGGGCAATTCCAGAGCCCGATGACTTGGATGTAGAAGTCGTTCCATGATACATAGAAGGGTCTTGTATCTGGGGTCTTGTATCTGGGGTATTCCTGAGCTCTCCTTTCTTCTTAGGTTCATGTCATGAGCTTGAACCTTTCCTATTGCCTCCTCTACTGTCAACTCATAGAATTTAGGATTTTCTCTCATCAGGGTTGTGTACATCTCAAATTTGGGTGGTAAAGCATCCAAAACGTTTTCCACCATTTCTTCATCTGGATACTTGAGTTCAAAAGCCTTCAACTCAGTCTGTAAAATGATAGAATCTAGAGATGAGGTCATCTAAAGATTCGTTCTCTAAAAATCTGAAGCACTCATACTGCTTCCTTAGAAGATCCCTCTTACTCTTCTTGATGTCACTATTTCCTTCGAATCTTTTCATTAAAGCTTTCCAAAGATCCTTGGAATTGTCATAACCTCGGAAACTGTGGAACAATTCCCGAGTTAATGCCATAGTGATCGAACCAAGTGCCTTCTTTTCACGATCATAAGCTTTCTTTTCTTCGTCAGAAAGCTTAGAGATAGGTTTGGGCATGGTTTCATCAAGATAGATGTGTGTGGGATTCTTATATCCCTCAAGGATTGGTATCCATAGTGATGAGTCGGTATAAGAAATGTAGTGCTCGAAACGTGCTTTCCAATTAGAATAATCGTTCACGTTCAGCAACTTTGGTGGTTTCTGTGGTGTACCGATCTCATTATCATAATTTAACAGGTTTCCCAAATTCTGAAGATTCAACATAGTGTTAGGACATAGATTTGTAATGACAAAAGCTTGTAATAGTTAGTTTTTATGTCTTTATGTTTTGTTAAGTAATTGTAAAAAGTTGCTAAGTGTTGTTACAAGTATGCCTAGAGGCGAACTTGTTAAGTTCGCCTGGTCTATCAGAGGCGAACTTAATAAGTTCTCTTAGGTCTAACTGAGGCGAACTTGTTAAGTTCGCTTAGTCTGTTTCAGGCGAACTTAACCAAGTTCGCTTACAGCAGGTGTGTTTCTATATATATATGTGTTACAGAGTCATTAGAGGCAACTGATTCAAGAAGAGAAAAACTTGTCTGATTGAGTCTGTAACCACAGTGATTTGAAATATAACGAGAAGTTTATTTACGCGTGGTGTTTGAGTTGTCGATTAGTATACAAACGTTAATACGAAGTATTCTGCACTTCGTGTTATAAAAACGTCATATCACGAGTTCGATCAGTAGTTGAGTTACCTGGACCTACAAGTGGTATCAGAGCTTATGCTCGTGAATTAAGTATGATTCTCGATGATTAGTGACGGTATTTGTGTACAATTTGACAAGAAAATCAACATTTTTGAAGTTTCTGCAACAATGGAGTTTTTCAACTTCTTGAAGATCGTTTCTCTGCTGAATTCGTGATTTTGGAAGTGTTTTTGACGAAATTAGTCCGATAGAACTGTTCTATTTGATAAAATTCATAATCCTACGGTTCAATTTCCTTACATTCCATCAATTCGCTGAGAAATCATGAATTTTGAAGTTTTTGGTTCGTGTTTGAACGAAGATGCTTTTGAATCTGTTACAGCAGTTTAAGCGAACTTGCTGAGTTCCTGTGCAGGCGAACTTAGCAAGCGAACTTATTAAGTTCGCTTCTCACATTTCAAGCGAACTTAGCTGTTAAGCGAACTTACCGGATTTCCTCCTTAAGCGAACTTGTCTTGTTCGCCTGATCTCAAGTTCGCTTAGTACTCACTAAAGCGAACTTATTAAGTTCGCCTGAGGGTAAAACAGTTCAATACTTAGAAATTTTTCAGAAAATTTTTAACATGGCAAATATGGTTCAAGTCACAAACATGTTCAATTATGACAATGAGATAGGTACATCTCAAAAACCTCCGAAGTTGCTGAATCTAGCTGATTATTCAAATTGGAAAGATCGGTTTGACCAATTCGTATCTTTTACCGATACTAGTTTGTGGATTCCAATTTTGGAAGGATATACACACCCTACTTATTCATGGATGGGAAAAGATGATGTTCCAAAACCAGTGTCAGCTTTAACTACTGAAGAGAAGCTGTTATTTGATCGAGAAAAGAAAGCAATGGCTAGCATTTCAATGTCTCTACCAAAGGAAATTTATGACAGTTTTAAACAGTTCAAGTCTTCTCAAAAACTATGGGAAGCCCTACAGAAAAGGTGTGAAGGGAGTTTAGATGTGAAGAAAAGTAGAAAAGAGTTACTAAAGAAGCAGTTTCTAGTTTTTAAACATTTTCAGAATGAATCTTTGGATGATCTTGCTACAAGATTCTATCATCTTCTTAGTGAACTGGCTAGTGCATCTGTGGTTTATGAGACTGAGGAAATCAATGATAAATTCTTGGAGGCTTTACCATCAAAGTTTGATGTGTATACGGTTTTTATCAAAGAAAATGTTAAGTACAAAACCATGTCTCTTGAAGAAGTCCTAGGAAAGATTCAGTCACATGACATGAATATGAAAAAGAAAGAGACTAATATGGAGCATATCCAGGATCCCTCGATGTATTTTGCCAAATTTGTTGGTAAATCTGGTACTGGAGTGGCATTCTTTTCTGGTGATGCTCAAGAGTCTTCAAATGATCAGTGTTCTGGAGTTCCAATCTATTCTGGTCATACAAGCCATTCTGGATTTTCTGCTACTACTGCTTCAACATCATCTGGATCTCATGTGAATCAGAAAGTTGCTGATGATTATCTGGCTATGTTTTCTTCATTCATGGCATCATTTGAAAATTTCATTGGAGGAAAAATACATGATCCTGAGATAATAGAAGAAGATTTCAGACAGATTGACCCTGTTGATCTGGAAGAAATGAATATCCAATGGAATATGGCCATGTTAATGCGACAAGCTAAAGATTTCTTGAAGAGAACTGGCAGAAAATATATTGGCTCAAATAGTCGATCGCGTATGGGTTTTGATAAGAGCAAAGTTAGGTGTTACAATTGCCAAGAGTATGGTCACTTTGCTAAGGAGTGTGTTAAGCCAAAGGTAGAATTTGATTCTCAAAAGAAGCAATCTAACTTTCAGCATAATAGGAATCAGCCACATGGTTCATCTGGTAATCAAAATCATGGTCCTTCTGGAAATACAAATCATGCATCTGCATCATCAGCTTTAGTTGCTCAAAATGACGAAAACTATGATTGGGGCATTCATTTGGAAGATTTGGTGGGTGCTGTGAGTCAGGCTTTTGTTGCAGAAATTCATTCAGAAAAACCAGAAGAGTCTACTGATGATGAAAGTTCTAGTGATGATTCATGTGATGGTGATAGTGTTCCAAGTGTTGATGATGAGGAAGAAAGAGAGAAAAGTATTGATTCTGATGCTGTGACAGGGGTTGATGAGGAAGAAATTATTCTTACAGAAAATGGGTCGGTTGGTGAAGATTCAGAGAACATTCCGATTGCCAAAGTATTCATGGCAGACATGTCTGACCCGACTAAGGTAAAAGACTCTATATGTCATATATATTGTTCTAATTGCATTTCTGTTAAAGATAAACTACAAAAAGTCATGGATGATAACACAAATTTGATTTGTGACATGAAATCAATGCATTCAGTTAATCAGAAACTGAAAGATAATGATAAACTATGCATTGATAGAATTGAGTCTTTGAAAAGAGACTTAAATTCTCTTGGGTTAAAGCAGGGTTATCATCTAGACATGGCTTATGCTGAAATTGAAAAACGGAATGAAGTAGTTGCTCAAAAGAACAAGGAGATTTCTGAAAAAGAATCTGAGGTGATAAAGTTACATAGAAAGTTGGAACAGTTTGAGAATTCATCTGTAGTGTTGGATTATGTTAATGCTAATGCTGATCCCACAAAAAGGGTTGCTGGTATTGGGTTTGTTCCTCCTCCGTTCAATGCAAATTATGTGGTTGAGCCTGAAATCATTCATGAAGAGGAGATTGATCCCAAGACAGTATTAAAAGTGAATCCAGTGATGGGTGAAGACATGGTGTATGATTCTGATACAGAGAATGAAGTGTTTGATGATTCAAAGGTTGAAGGCATTTCGAGAGAAGTGAAAATTGAGGAACCAAAGGTTGTGAAGAATGTTACTCGGGATAGATGCATCTTGACAGAACCTGAAGAGGTGAAAGTGGTTCCAACTAAACTTTCTCCAATATTACAGTAAAGTGGGTTTGTTGCGGCTGGTTTTCAAAAGGTGAATTCTTCAAAGGTGCCAAAACAGACTTATGTTCCTAAGAAACCAGTAAATTGTTCTGGACATTCATCCGAAGCTTCTTCTTCTGGTGGTTCTTCAAATTCAAAGAAAACATCGTATTTCAGAAGTTATCAAGAAAGACGAGTGTGTTTTCATTGCAATGAGCCTGGTCATATTTTGATTAATTGTCCATCCAAGAACAAGGGTAAAATGAAGACTGTTCCTTCACGACCGAGAGTGGTGAAAATTCTGAAAAGAAAAGTTGAAGGAAAATCGTCTTCTTGTTTGGATAAAGATATGACTGGACGATCTTTTGTTAATTCTCATGGAATTAAACAACAGAATACATTGCATACTAAATCTTTTGTATGCAGAGAAAATCTTGAGATTCCAAAAGTTGAGATTTCAAAAGATACTTTTCAGGAGGTTAAATTGTCTAGACCTCAAAGAAGAAGAAGAAACAGAAAATTAAAGAAGATTTTGGAAACATCTGAATCTGACAATAATATATCACATAATATTTTTCAAAATAATAAAAATGGTTCTTCTTTGAAAAGGTCTGATTGTCAAATATCTGTTCCAAATTGAATGTTAAAATTAATTGTACATTACAAGAAGTTGTTTATTTTGATCAATCCGGACGACCCAAGACCACGATGGCTTGGGTTCCACTTTCTAACTAATTCTTGTTGTTTATGTAGGGACAACCAAGGAGGACTATCAACAATACATGGTATGTGGATAGTGGTTGCTCTCGACATATGACAGGGAATGTTAGATTGCTTGAGGATGTGATTAAAATTGATGGTGGTTATGTCGCTTTTGCTGGTAATAAAGGCGGGTACATAACAGGCCAGGGAACGTTAAAGAATGACAAAGTCAAATTTGATAAGGTGAATTATGTTGAGCAGCTGGAACATAATCTTTTAAGCGTATCACAAGTCTGTGACAAGAAGTTTTCGTTCCATTTCAACGATCATGAATGTTATATTCTGAAACCGGGTTTTGTGATTCCTGACGAATGGATTCTCATGAAGGCTCCAAGGAGAAATGACACGTATGTCCTTGACATGAGTGTCGCCACTACAACGGATTCAATTCCAACATGTTTACTCTCCAAGGCGTCGGAATCTGATTCAATATTGTGGCACAGGAAGCTAGCTCACATAAACTACAGGAAGATGAATTACATTGTTAGGAATGATCTTGTACTTGGTATTCCGAAAATGAAATTCTCAGTTCCTGATGATTGTATTCCGTGCAAGAAGGGGAAGCAAAGAAAAAAATCTCACAAATCGAAGTCGACGAATTCTATCGTAACTCCTTTGGAGTTGCTGCATATGGATTTGTTCGGTCCTATCAGTATTAGGAGCATTGGTGGGAAATCGTATTGTTTGGTCGTAACTGCTGATTACTCCAGATTTTCATGGGTTAAGTTTCTTTCTTCTAAAGCTGAAACCACTGAGTTGGTACATTACTTAATCCTGGGTTTGGAAAATTTATTCAATCTGAAAGTCAGAAGAATCAGGAGTGACAATGGCAGCGAATTTAAGAATAGCAAAATGGGCTTATTCTGTCTACAAAAAAGAATTCATCATGAATTCAGTGCGCCATATGTTCCTCAACAAAACGGTGTCACTGAACGAAAGAACAGGACATTGGTCGAAACAGCTCGCACGATGCTTGCAGATTCTAAGCTTCCAGTCACCTTTTGGGCTGAAGCTGTGAATACTGCGTGTCATGTTTTGAACAGGGTCTTGACCGTAAAGCGACATAACAAGACTTGCTATGAATTGCTAAACAATCGAAAGCCGAATCTGGACTACTTACTACCTTTTGGTAATCCGTGTACCCTACTGAAGTTTCGAGATGTCCCAACAAAATTCAGTGCAAAGACTATTGAAGGGATTTTTCTGGGATATGTGGCAAATTCAACAACCAAGAGGGTTTATAATAAAGTGGTTCCATATTGACTGTTTAAATCGGTCTTTACCACAAATGGTGATTGGTCCGGATTGGGCATTTGATTATGAAAACTTATTCAAGTCTTTTCATTTACCTTCTGACATTTCTGATGAAGATGCTGTTGTTATCTATGATTCTTGTCAAGATGCTCAGCACAATGGATTTCTACCAATTGCAGTTCCCAATTCTTCGATTCCATCTACTTCTGCTCCAGATCCAAATGTTGCTTCTTATTCAGGTCCACAAGATTCAGAGAGTGAGGAGGATAATGCTATTTTTCAAGATTCTTCTGCTGATCCATTGTTGAGTGATGATCCTTCACCTTCGACACAGGCTCAGGGGGAGATTCTAACAAACTTAGACTCGAAAATTCCAATTCCTCAAGATTATTCTTATCAATCTGATTCTACTCAAGTTGATGTGTTGCCGGTTCCTGAGGTCGCATCCATCAAGGAACACAAAGATCATCCAGTAACAAATATAATTCGAAATTTACAGGATGGAGTGAAAACTCGTTCTCTTGTTGACAATACTTGTTTGTATACTTGCATTAAAGATTCTGGTGTTCTTGATGATTGCTCACATTCTTGCTTTATTTCACAGGTTGAACCCAAGAATGTTGAAATGGCTTTAAATGACAATAACTGGATAGAAGCTATGCAGGAAGAACTTGCTCAATTTGACAAACTTAAGGTTTGGAATCTGGTTGATCTTTCGAAAGGTGCGTATCCGGTAGGAACAAAATGGGTGTTTAAATGTAAAAAGGACGATCGAGGTGTCGTGGTACGCAATAAGGCAAGATTAGTTGTCCAAGGCTTTAATCAACAAGAAGGAATTGATTACACCGAAGTTTATGCGCCGGTTGCAAGGCTTGAAGCTATAAGGCTATTTCTAGCTTTTGCTTCTTTTAAAGGTTTTAAGGTGTTTCAATTAGACGTCAAGAGTGCATTTTTATATGGAAAGGTCAAGGGGGAAGTCTATGTGTGTCAGCCGCCGGGGTTTGAAGATCCACTGAATCCGCACATGGTTTTCAAGCTAGATAAGGCCCTCTATGGTCTTCATCAGGCTCCTCGTGCATGGTATGAGACTTTATCTACACATCTTTTGGCGAATGACTTTGTTCGTGGAAAGATAGACTCGACCTTATTCATAAAGAAATCAGGGGGAGATTACCAACTGGTACAGATTTATGTGGATGATATTATATTTGGCTCGACAAATGAAGGGTTGTGCAAAGACTTTGAGGGTATTATGAAGTCGAAATTTGAAATGTCTGCGATGGGAGAGTTATCGTTTTTCTTAGGTTTACAAGTAAATCAAAAGGAAGATGGTTTCTTTATTCATCAGTCCAAGTATGTCAAAGATATCTTGAGCCGGTTCAAGATGGAGGACTGTACTTCATACGATACTCCAATTCCGGTCAATCATAAGTTAAATTCTGACCCGGAAGGAAAAGATGTAGATTGTCGACTTTACACAGCTATGATTGGATCCCTCATGTACTTAACCGCTTCAAGGCCGGATATAATGTTCGCCGTGTGTATCTGTTCCAGATTTCAGGCAAAGCTAAAAGAATCTCATTTAATTGCTGTGAAAAGAATCTTTCGGTATTTAAAAGGAAAACAACGTTTAGGGCTATGGTATCCTCATGGTTCTAACTTTGATTTCATTGCTTATACTGATTCTGATTTTGGTGGTTGTTGTCTGGACAGGAAATCTACAACAGGTGGTTGTCAATTCTTAGAAATCAACTTGTATCTTGGCAATGCAAAAAGCAAACCACAGTCTCAATTTCTACATGCGAAGCAGAATACATTGCTGCTGCAAGTTGCTGTTCACAAATCATGTGGATACAACAACAATTGAGAGATTACGATTTGAATTTCACATAAACCCCCATGTTTATTGATAACAATGCTACTATGTCCATAACGAATAATCCTGTTAAACATAGTAAAACTAAGCACATCGAAATTCGATATCATTTTATACGTGATTGTGCAGAGAAAAGGTTGATTGAGCTGGTCAAGGTACACACTGAAGATAATTTTGCTGATTTGTTTACTAAGGCATTTGATCGTACCAGGTTTGAATTCTTGATAAAAATGATTGGTATGATCAATCCTGAATAAAAGTTTTTTTTTCAAAATCAAAATTTCATGGAAAATTTTCTTTTAAGTTTTTTTTTATTGCTTTATTACATTTCTGCATTTACTTTTTCAGTCAAAAAGCTTAAATTATAAAAGGTCAAAACAAATTGAAAAATATAAAATTTGACATCATTTGAGGTTTTTAGAAGAAATGATAGTACATCAGTGATTAGTTCATTTCACACGACCTTAGTAGACTTTGATATATGATTGATTAAAATAAGTTGATTTGATCTAAATTTCAAAGTCTGCATAAATAAGAAATGATAGTGTTGTGAATGCTCTAATCTTGATAATTTGTTTTATAATTTGTGTATAAAATTTGAAACTTAAATTGTCAATAGGCTAAAAGCATTTTGAAACTAATAGTAGTGTGAAAATAAAATAGAATATGATTACATCTGTGCTTTAAATCCATTATATGCCTGGGTGTGTGTGTTAAAAGATCACTATCAGATAAAGAATATTAGCTTTTAATAAGGATTTTCCTATGAGATCAGTTTCGGGTTATGTCCTTAGCACTATTCATTCGATTTGCTTCAGTGCCCATGTCCCGAAAAGCATGCAATTTGAAGTATAATCAAGATATGTACTTGACAACATCTGTCAAACATATACTAGCCCTTGGATCATATTTATATATCATCTTTACTAATTCCATTGAATTCATAATCCAGATAACAGCTGGATCCACGTACCTGAATCTTATGATACCACATATATAAGCCAAAACATTGAATCATTCGATTCTGAATCTCATTGATTCCTTTACAATCCAATTTGGATTCTGCTATTCGTGTGCTAAGTGATGTCTCCTCATTCTGAATATTCGGATAATCTTTAGTAAAATCTTATATATGTCTTGAAGATAGTGCATTTATTTTCTATTTGGCATATATGTGGGGTACACAATGTTTATCATCTAAATGGTACTAAATCACATGAATTTGGAGAATTAACGCTTATAGTTTCAAATAATATAATATTGACAATTTTAAGAATTCAGGCTTTATATTTCAAATTCAGTATAAATAAAAGAGCATTTTATAACCTGATCTTATTTACTTTGAAATTTATCGCGTATCATTTCAAATATTATTCAAATTGAATGAGTTTCTAAATGAAAAAGATGCAAAATGCACAAAATTGATTTGAATGGTCTCTTACTATAGGTTACCCTTTGTTATTGATAATATGTGTGATGAATTAATTGAATACTGATATGATCTTCTTGCTCATGATGTATAAACAAAAAATATATGATTTCAGTTTATTCAGGTAAAAATATAAAATATGTGATTTCAGTTTATTCAGGTAAAAATCAAAAATATGTGATTCAGTTTGTATAGAGAAAAACCAAAAATATGTGATTTCAGTTTGTACAGAGAAAAATTTAAAAAAAATATGTGTTTCCGTCTGTATAGATAAAATTCAAAAAGATTTTGATTTTTATATTTTCCATGAAAATTTTAAACTTTTATTAAAATTGTTCGGGATTGAATCAAATATGTGTTGCTGACGGAAGTTCGAGATTTGAAAGGTTGAAGTTGGTAAATTTGTGTTCAAGGCAAAAAGGTTGAACAGTAATAAGTTTGCTTGTGTACAGTGAAGCGAACTTAATATGTTCGCTTAAATCAGTGAAGCGAACTTAATCTATAGTCTGGGGTGAAGCGAACTTAGGGGTGAAGCGAACTTATCTTGTTCGCCGAAGGCTTGTTAAGCGAACTTAACAAGTTCGCCTAATCAAGCGAACTTATCATGTTCATCGTTTTACTCAGAACTTAGGCGAACTTGTTCAAAATTCTCAAAAATTTTAATCTGTGTTGTGAGTGTTAATTTCTGGTTGCCTCTTGATCGAAATCACATTGCGAATCTAACAAAGGTAGTGTCGTTGATTTTCATCCACTAAATTGAGTGTATTCAAGGTTTTCTTGTTTTGGATTTCGTCGAACGGTTACAGTAATATTTTTGACCTAATTTTTTACCTAAATCTAAAATTGATCATCATTTTTGCTTATAATGTGTTATTCGATTGCTTGTACATGGTTATTTCATGATAATGATCGATTTGCCGGAGTTTGAAAATCTGTGTGTTGAATTTGAAACGTCTCAGGTTCAGGCGAACTTGTTCCAAGCGAACTTGTTCGAAGCGAACTTGTCAGGCGAACTTAATAAGTTCGCCTCTTGCACTACTAAGCGAACTTATTAAGTTCGCCTAGGGGTCAGTAGTGAAAAGGACTTGTGATATTTTTTGTTTGTTTAAAATTTTTTTTGTTTTTGTTTTTGTTTGATTTTTTTTGTTTTTTGTTTCATGTATGTGTTAGTCTACTAATGTTTGTTGTGTTGTCCGAAATATTTCACAGATGGCTCGACATGTCGAATATAAGCATAATCAAGTGGCGTTGTTAGATCCTAATTTGCCAGAAGCAGTTCATTTTCAGGGCATTATCAATTTTCTGAATCGATCAAGACTACATGTTGCATTATCTGCGGATCCTTATATTAGCTTGGTGTACATCCAACAATTCTGGGATACGGTTCATCAAGATATCGACGTGGAACTGCATGAACTTCGTGCAACAGTGAACAATACCGAGATTGCAATTTCCGAAGAGACGATTCGTGCTGCTCTTGATTTAGGAGAAAATGCTGAAGATCCAATTTCTTATCCTAACACTCTTATTATGGGTTGTTTTCAAAGGATGGGTTATCGTGGACGACCAAATGATACACAAGCTAGGAAAGGTGGACTAGTAGGTGAATGGAGATACTTTATGCATGTGATTATACAATGCATCTCTCCATGAAAAGCTGGTACAGATGGCTTGAAGATGGCACTTCAAACAGCAATGGTGGCCTTAACTTTGAATAAAAGATTCAATTTTCCTCTGTATTTTTATCGGGAGATGGTAATGCAGATAAATCCGGCTGAAGGTCAAGGTTTCTTGATGTATCCACGATTCATTCAAATGATACTCAATCATCTTATTCCGGATCTTCCACAACATGCCATAAGATTGACTTTGACTCCGATGTCAAAACGTATCTTTACAGATTGTACAAAGGTGAAACAACAAAATGCTGCGTTGATTCCAGTTAATACTCCTCTGTTTGGGCACTTAATCAATCCTGATTATGTTGCACCACCTAATGATAATTGGTTACATCCTAATGAACTTGCTCAAGCTCAAGGAGTTAACATTCCAGCACAACAACAACAGCAACAACCACAACAACCTGCCTAACAACCACACATACAAGTTCCTATACAACCTCAAATTCCTATTCCTGAACAAGTTCCTATTCCACAAGCTGTAGTAAATATTCCGATTCAGGAACCAGTTCAAGAAGAGGTCGTTCATGATCCTAATCAAGATCTAGGTATGAACATGGATGATTTTGTTGATGAAGCTGTGAACTCGCCCATTCATGAACAAGAAGGGAATGTGGTGACAGACGCTGAGTCTAGTTCCAGTTCAAGTGATACTTCATCATCTGATGATGACAGCACTGATTCTGATGAGTCTAGGGATTTTTCTCCAGGTCATTATGAACGGTTGGCTACAATTCCACTGGCTAATTGTCACACCCCGATCGATGGCGGAATCATCGGGGCGGGACATGTAAGACTGTTCATAGCACATGGTTGACTAAATTGAAATATATTAAAGTCAAATTTGCATTACAAGAAATCCAAGTTCAAGATCAAATTCAAACAAGAAACATAACAACTCATAAAATTCTTGATTTATTTTGCTAAGTCCAAATCCTATGTTGAACACGTCTTGAATCAATCTCACATATTGGGGCCTGAAACATGAATAAAATAAAGTCAACTAAAAAGTTGGTGAGTATAACACAGTTGTATATAGATAGCATATAGATGAAAGCAAATCCTTTACATGACATGATAAATAAGGCGTTTATGGGGAGTAACTATTGTGTAACCAAATGTACAATCAAACCTTGTAACTAGCATGCAAAACAAATGTGTTGTTGGTTTCAATCACCGCGTACCATGGGTGGGTTTGTCAGACTCAATAGATCCATCATTGAAAACCGTCGGCTTGTATAGTTAATGATTGCACATAAGAGCATACAAAGGTTAACACACCTAGCACTCGGGGACAAAGCTCAAATTTTTGCACACATGTATGTATATAGGATTTTTGCACTTGTGTTGTTTGTGTAAATGTCAATGTGTAATGTGTAATGAGTATAGAGTTCATGTTCCACCCCAAAAGTGTAAAAGAGTAAAAGGGGTTGTGAATACTCACTTGGTATGGAAGTGAAGCTAACAAGGAATATAGATAGCAAATAAGATCCTTGAAATGCTCACTTTAACCTAAAGAGTAATATGTATTGAATCACATAGATGCATAAAGTTTAAGTCTAAAATGAAAGTTGAATTTGTATATAAAACCATTGATTTGTATTTAAAGAGTATTGGATAAAATATATAAAGTTTGAGGTAAAATATGTTTGAAACAATTTAATTTGGTTTGAATTAAATAAATAAGTGTATAACTATAGTTTATGTAAATATTAATTGCAATTAAGTATAAGTGAATGAATGATTTTGTAAATTAAATAAATCATCATTATTTATAAATTTTGTAACTTAATTGTTTAAAATATCATTTAAGTGTAAGTTGATAAATAAATTTAATTTTTATAAACTTTTCAATAATTTATATTTATGCCAAGATTAAACTTTTAATCTATTTTTAAATACAGAAAACATATTTTTATAAAATCTGAATCATTTACTGATTAAAATATAAAAATTTTAATTTTGATACAAATTCTGAGTCTAGCACGACCGTGCCTCGTAAAGGCACGATCGTGCTCAAGCCACGGGCGCGACCGCGCAAGTCGGGGCGCGACCGGGTTGATCAACAGGAGCACAATCTAGACAAGCTTGACAGGCACGACCGTGCCTTGGCACGGCACGGTCGTGTCTATGATCTTTAGACACAACAGGGACTAGCCCAGAGGGCATGACAAGGTCTGGACAGGAGGACACGACCGCGCTGCTAATCGGCACGACCGCGCTAAATGAGGCACGGTCGCGCTAGATGATTAGCGTGACCGTGTCTTTTCCAAATCAGACACGAATTGACAGATTCTTGTATTTTAAACAATGTAATTGATAGGGCTTTTGATTAATGGGTTATTACGAGTCTAATAATATAAATTAATTGTATGGAAATCGTGTTTAAGAGTGGAATCGATTAAATCCTTTTTTATCAATATGAGAGTTCTGGTTCAGGACGATTCTTGTGATGGAAGCCCCAATTAACAGAGGGCTTTTGATACAGATATTGAAATGAATAAATTAGAGGATTCAATTAACCTGAATAGAAGCGAATCGATAGAGGATGGTCAAGAGGAAGCTCCGGCGTCGACGGCTTGGGTTCCGGCGATCTTTGCTGCAACTCCGGTCAATGCAGATAGTCCAGGAGTTTCAGGGATGACTGAGAATCGAGACTTTACTGCTGGATTTGAGAGAATTCGGTTTGAAATACGAATTCTAGTTTCTTGGAAAGCTTGAGAGAGAATTTTCTTTGAGTTTCACGAATTTTGATTAATTGGATGAAAGGAGAATAATTGGCAGTATTATTTTTGAAAGCATAACGTAATTCGGTTACGGATTCGAGCAATCGGGCGATTAAAGTTGCAGTTACGATTCAGCTGTTTCGCAGGCGCGACCGTGTCAAAAATAGGCGCGACCGTGCCTAAGCACCGGGCGCGATCGTTCCAAAGCAGGTCGCGCGACCGTGCCAAAGCACTTGGCGCGACCGTGCTTATACGAAGCACGACCGTGTCTAATTAGGGTTTCTTGATATTTTTCAACTTTAGTCCTTGACTTTTCAGATTTGATAAGTTTGTATAAAATAGTTTCTTGTATAGCGTTTAAATGTATATAACCGAGTAATACTTGCGAATTTGTATAGAATTATTGTATTAAATTTACGGCGAGAAAATAATGGGACATTGCACGAGTATAGAACTTGAAATTGCATTACATTGATTTGAAATAGGAATACTAAAATCAGAAATGTTACAGTCTCCCCATGTTGAGAGAATTTCGTCCCGAAATTTAGCTAGAGGAAACAACATTATTAGTAAAAAGATGAGGGTACTTGAGCTTCATTTGGTCATCTCGTTCCCAAGTGAACTCTGGACCACGCTTAGATTCCCAACGAACTTTAACGATAGGAATGCGACTTCGCTTGAGCTGCTTGACTTCACGATCCATAATTTCTACCGGTTTTCTCAACGAAGTGCATCGTTTCATCAATGCGCACGTCGTCGAGCGGTATATGGAGATTTTCATCGGCGAGACACTTCTTTAGATTAGATATATGAAATGTAGGATGCACATTGCCAAGAGATGGAGGTAACTCGAGCTTGTAAGCCACTTTCCCAATCCTTTCAAGGATCTTGAATGGACCAACATAACGAGGTGCTAACTTGCCTTTCTTTCCAAAACGGATCACACCCTTCCATGGAGACACCTTTAGAAGAACAAGGTCACCGACTTGGAATTCCAAGGGTTTTCGTCGCTTGTCGGCATAACACTTTTGCCGACTCCTTGCTGCTCGAATATTGTCACGGATTTGAATAATCTTGTCGGAAGTTTCTTGAATTAACTCAGGACCGGTGATTTGTGCTTCACCAATCTCGTTCCAACAGATCGGAGAACGACACTTACGACCATAGAGAGCTTCGAATGGAGCCATATTGATACTTGTGTGGTAGCTATTGTTGTAGGAAAATTCAATGAGGGATAAGTGTGAATCCCAATTGCCACCAAAATCGATTACACAAGCTCTAAGCATGTCTTCAAGAGTTTGGATTGTTCGCTCGGTTTGTCCATCAGTTTGGGGATGGTAAGCCGTGCTCAAATCCAAACGAGTACCAAGAGCAGATTGGAGAGATTGCCAAAATCGAGAAGTGAACCGAGCGTCTCTATCGGATATTATGTTCAAGGGAACACCATGACGGCTCACAATTTCATCAATGTAAATTCGGGCTAATTTCTCCACCTTAAAGTCTTCACGAATAGGCAAGAAGTGGGCAGATTTGGTGAGTCGATCAATGATCACCCAAATACTATCATAACCACTCGAGGTGCGAGGGAGCTTGGTAATGAAATCCATAGCTAAATTCTCCCATTTCCACATGGGAATTTCCGGTTGTTCGAGTAAACCAGAAGGACGTTGATGTTCGGCTTTGACTTTGGAGCAAGTTAAGCATTTGGCAACATAAAGAGCAATGTCCCTCTTCATACCGGGCCACCAATAAAGTTGGCGAAGATCTTGGTACATTTTATCCTGCACCAGGATGAATAGAATAACGAGTCTTGTGAGCCTCGTTCATGAGAATTGCACGGAGATCATCGCGATCGGGAATCCAAATACGGTTCAAGTAATATAGTAAGCCATTGGGTTTTGATTCAAGAAGAAGTTCAACACCACACGACATTTCTTCATACATATTACCCTCGGTTACCGAGACGTGTTGGGCTTCCAAGATACGAGTTTGAATATCGGATTGTATACGGACACAGTGAAGCATAACATGGTCCTTTCGACTCAAGGCATCGGCTACAACATTCGCTTTGCCGGGATGGTAACGAATCTCACAGTCGTAGTCGTTAAGGAGTTCGACCCAACGTCGTTGCCTCATATTGAGTTCTTTTTGGTTGAAGATATGTTGAAGACTTTTGTGGTCGGTGAATACCACACATTTCGTGCCATATAGGTAATGTCTCCAAATCTTTAACGCGAATACGACCGCACCCAACTTTAGATCGTGCGTCGTATAATTCTTTTCATGAATTTTGAGTTGCCTTGATGCATAAGCGATTACTTTTCCTCGTTGCATGAGGACACAACCAAGACCTTGGTTAGAAGCATCACAATAGACAACTAGGTCATCATTTCCATCGGGAAGAGTTAAAATGGGAGCATTGCACAACTTATGCTTAAGAGTTTGGAAAGCTTCTTCTTGTTTCGGTCCCCATTCATAAGCTTTACCCTTATGGGTCAAGGCGGTAAGAGGGACAGCAATCTTTGAGAAGTTTGAGATGAAACGACGATAATAACCCGCAAGACCAAGAAATGAACGAACTTCGGTAGGAGTCTTCGGGGCATTCCAATTCTTAACCGTTTCAATTTTAGCAGGATCAACATGAATACCCTTGTCGTTGACGATGTGACCAAGAAATTGAACTTCTTTTAACCAAAACTCACATTTGGAGAACTTGGCATATAGTTGTTCTTTCTTTAAAAGGTCCAAAACCAATCTAAGGTGTTCTTCATGGTCGGCTTTAGTCTTGGAATAGATTAAGATATCGTCAATGAAAACGATCACGAATTTATCAAGGTACGGTTTGCACACACGATTCATGAGGTCCATGAAAACTGCAGGTGCATTGGTTAACCCGAAAGGCATAACCATGAACTCGTAATGACCATACCTTGTTCGAAAAGCAGTCTTAGGAATGTCATCTTCTTGAACACGGAGCTGATGATAACCAGATCGAAGATCAATCTTCGAGAAGCAATTAGAACCTTGAAGTTGATCAAAGAGATCATCGATTCTAGGCAAAGGATAACGGTTCTTGATAGTAAGCTTATTGAGTTCGCGATAGTCAATACACATGCGAAATGATCCATCCTTCTTCTTTACAAATAAGACGGGTGCACCCCACGGTGAATGACTCGGGCGAATGAACCCTTTATCGGAGAGTTCTTGAAGTTGACTTGCGAGCTCTTGCATTTCGGAAGGTGCAAGACGATAAGGAGCTCTAGCAACGGGGTTAGCTCCGGGCATGAGATCAATGCGGAACTCTACTTGACGAACAGGAGGAAGACCGGATAAATCTTTAGGAAAAAACTTCGGGGAAATCCCGAATGATCGGAATGTCTTGAATACTCTTCTCCTTGACATCCTTTTGAACAATATGAGCTAAGAAAGCAATGTACTTCTTTCGTAAGTACTTTTGAGCGGTAGTACAAGACATCAATTTAAGACCCTTGCAAGGCTTTTCACCAAAAACCCTTAATGTTTCTCCCGATGGTAGCGGAATTCGGATACACTTTTCAAAGCAAATGACTTCGGCATGATGATTTGATAACCAATCCATACCTATGATAATATCAAAGCTTCCTAGTGGCATTGGAATAAGGTTGATTGGGAATGCATGATCATTAAGTTCTAAAGAGCAATCATAGATAATAGACTCAATTGTAAGGGAGTCACCATTTGCTATTTCAACGGTGAAGGTTTTCTCAAATTGAGATCGTGTCTTTGCAAGTAAAGGCTCAAAATTAAGTGACACAAAACTTTTATCGGCGCCGGTATCGAACAAAATGGAGGCATATTGACTATTAACAAGGAACGTACCATTAACCACGTCATTGTTGGCTTGAGCTTCGTTGGCGTTTATGTTGAACGCACGTCCACGAGCTCCACCTTGTCTAGCATTTGCATGTCTTGGACATTGATTACGAAAATGGTTCGGGTCACCACACTCATAACAAGCACGCCCATTAGCAATGGTGGGAGCACCTTGGTTAGCCACTTGAGGTACGGTTTGGTTTGGAGGGTTGACTTGGCCCGTAAGGGCTTTGGTCCTACAAACATTAACCGTATGACCATATCTCCCACAATAAGTACAAAGGCGACATGGGATGTTTTGGGGATGATGGTAGTTGCAGGTGGCACAAAGTGGGTAAATTCCACCATATGGCTTTTTGACCGGTGCTTGAACCATAGGTGCAGCTTGGTTGACGGGAATAGCAGGAGTAACCACAGCAAAATTTCTAACCTTCCTCTTTTTGTTATTGCGAGGGGGTTCAGTTGTGGTTTCTTTGTTGTGGTTAGGAGGGGTTACGGTTTCAGAAACTTTCTTAGAACCCTTTTTGGTAAGAGTTCCAGCTTTCACATGATTATCAGTTAGGGTAGCAGACAGGCGGATGGCATCCTCCAAAGTAGCAGGATTTCTACCTAAGACAGTATCTTGGATTTGTCTTGGTAGCCCACCAATATATTTCTCAATACAACGGGACAAAGGAGTGACCATGTGGGGCACTAGAAGACTCAACTCATGGAACCGAGTTGTATATGCTAAGTTTTCCCCACTATCTTGGGCAAGATCCCAAAATTCGGCCTCTAACTTCTTCACTTCATTTCGAGGACAGAATTCCTCGGTCATAAGCCTTTTGACCTCATCCCAAGGTAAGGCCATAGCTACATCAACACCCCTATTCCTTTTCTCCCCATTCCACCAAGTAAGTGCCCGCTTTTGGAGGACACTTGTGGCATGACGAACGCGGAGGTTGTCGGGACAGTCACTATTGAGAAAGGTATTCTCAATACTTTCAAACCATTGAAGGAGTCCAGTAGCTCCTTCGGTTCCATAAAACTTTAGGGGATTGCACGAATTGAAGTGCTTGAAGGTGCATTGAGATGGATTATTTCCACCATTTCCACCATTACCACCATTATTACCACTATTGCTTCCATTTCCACCATTGCCATTAGTGGCACCATTGGCTTGGGTGAGTTGTGTCACCAATTGGGTAAGAATAGCAGCAATGTCGGAGTTGGCGTTGGCGGCGGGAGCACGACGAGGAGGCATTCTACAGATTTTCACAAACAAGAAAAAGATTGTAAGAACTTATGAGAATTGCTAGGATTTTAATAGAATGAGATAATCAAATAAAAAGATAGATATTCATAGTTTGGATTGTACTCAAAAAGTGATAAAATCACTTGAATACTATGGCACATTAAGGTTAATTTAAACTCATATAATTTTCAAGGAGACATGCTTTAGCCTATAGGTAAACACTCATCTCGGGAATTCCCAGGAAAGCATACGGGTCCCTCGGTTGATTGGGATTTATGCGAAATGCTTTCCTAGATAGAAAACCCAAAATACAGGTGTCACCCTTCCAGATTGCATGTGTCCTCAAATAATTAAACAAGTTTAAAAACCTTAACGAAGAAAATAAAAATTTAAAGATTTTTGCTTCAAGAATTTTCCACATGCTTAGGAAGAATAAAGATAGAAATATTTTTAGAAGATAGGAAGGGATATTATTTAAGAAGATCCTAATAAGTCATGCATTTCTAACAAGTAAGGCATCAAATATAATAATAATTTATCATGGTAAGCATGTAGCACATAGCATGTAACACATAGCACAAAATCATGAAATATAGCATAAATGAGTGTCCTAAAGTTATAGTCTATGTCAAGGTGTCTAATAACCTAATTCCCTATAACCAAGGCTCTGATACCAATCTGTCACACCCCGACCGATGGCGGAATCATCGGGGCGGGACATGTAAGACTGTTCATAGCACATGGTTGACTAAATTGAAATTTATTAAAGTCAAATTTGCATTACAAGAAATCCAAGTACAAGATCAAATTCAAACAAGAAACATAACAACTCATAAAATTCTTGGTTTATTTTGCTAAGTCCAAATCCTATGTTGAACACGTCTTGAATCAATCTCACATATTGGGGCCTGAAACATGAATAAAATAAAGTCAACTAAAAAGTTGGTGAGTATAACACAGTTGTATATAGATAGCATATAGATGAAAGCAAATCCTTTACATGACATGATAAATAAGGCGTTTATGGGGAGTAACTATTGTGTAACCAAATGTACAATCAAACCTTGTAACTAGCATGCAAAACAAATGTGTTGTCGGTTTCAATCGCCGCGTACCATGGGTGGGTTTGTCAGACTCAATAGATCCATCATTGAAAACCGTCGGCTTGTATAGTTAATGATTGCACATAAGAGCATACAAAGGTTAACACACCTAGCACTCGGGGACAAAGCTCAAATTTTTGCACACATGTATGTATATAGGATTTTTGCACTTGTGTTGTTTGTGTAAATGTAAATGTGTAATGTGTAATGAGTATAGAGTTCATGTTCCACCCCAAAAGTGTAAAAGAGTAAAAGGGGTTGTGAATACTCACTTGGTATGGAAGTGAAGCTAACAAGGAATATAGATAGCAAATAAGATCCTTGAAATGCTCACTTTAACCTAAAGAGTAATATGTATTGAATCACATAGATGCATAAAGTTTAAGTCTAAAATGAAAGTTGAATTTGTATATAAAACCATTGATTTGTATTTAAAGAGTATTGGATAAAATATATAAAGTTTGAGGTAAAATATGTTTGAAACAATTTAATTTGGTTTGAATTAAATAAATAAGTGTATAACTATAGTTTATGTAAATATTAATTGCAATTAAGTATAAGTGAATGAATGATTTTGTAAATTAAATAAATCATCATTATTTATAAATTTTGTAACTTAATTGTTTAAAATATCATTTAAGTGTAAGTTGATAAATAAATTTAATTTTTATAAACTTTTCAATAATTTATATTTATGCCAAGATTAAACTTTTAATCTATTTTTAAATACAGAAAACATATTTTTATAAAATCTGAATCATTTACTGATTAAAATATAAAATTTTTAATTTTGATACAAATTCTGAGTCTAGCACGACCGTGCCTCGTAAAGGCACGATCGTGCTCAAGCCACGGGCGCGACCGCGCTAGTCGGGGCGCGACCGGGTTGATCAACAGGAGCACAATCTAGACAAGCTTGACAGGCACGACCGTGCCTTGGCACGGCACGGTCGTGTCTATGATCTTTAGACACAACAGGGACTAGCCCAGAGGGCATGACAAGGTCTGGACAGGAGGACACGACCGCGCTGCTAATCGGCACGACCGCGCTAAATGAGGCACGGCCGCGCTAGATGATTAGCGTGACCGTGTCTTTTCCAAATCAGACACGGATTGACAGATTCTTGTATTTTAAACAATGTAATTGATAGGGCTTTTGATTAATGGGTTATTACGAGTCTAATAATATAAATTAATTGTATGGAAATCGTGTTTAAGAGTGGAATCGATTAAATCCTTTTTTATCAATATGAGAGTTCTGGTTTAGGACGATTCTTATGATGGAAGCCCCAATTAACAGAGGGCTTTTGATACAGATATTGAAATGAATAAATTAGAGGATTCAATTAACCTGAATAGAAGCGAATCGATAGAGGATGGTCAAGAGGAAGCTCCGGCGTCGACGGCTTGGGTTCCGGCGATCTTTGCTGCAACTTCGGTCAATGCAGATAGTCCAGGAGTTTCAGGGATGACTGAGAATCGAGACTTTACTGCTGGATTTGAGAGAATTCGGTTTGAAATACGAATTCTAGTTTCTTGGAAAGCTTGAGAGAGAATTTTCTTTGAGTTTCACGAATTTTGATTAATTGGATGAAAGGAGAATAATTGGCAGTATTATTTTTGAAAGCATAACGTAATTCGGTTACGGATTCGAGCAATCGGGCGATTAAAGTTGCAGTTACGATTCAGCTGTTTCGCAGGCGCGACCGTGTCAAAAATAGGCGCGACCGTGCCTAAGCACCGGGCGCGATCGTTCCAAAGCAGGTCGCGCGACCGTGCTTATACGAAGCACGACCGTGTCTAATTAGGGTTTCTTGACATTTTTCAACTTTAGTCCTTGACTTTTCAGATTTGATAAGTTTGTATAAAATAGTTTCTTGTATAGCGTTTAAATGTATATAACCGAGTAATACTTGCGAATTTGTATAGAATTATTGTATTAAATTTACGGCGAGAAAATAATGGGACATTGCACGAGTATAGAACTTGAAATTGCATTACATTGATTTGAAATAGGAATACTAAAATCAGAAATGTTACACTAATGCTGGAAAACGCATTAAATCTCAAGCCAGACGACCACGACGCAAGTATGTTCGAGATCCTCCTTCCGGATCAGTACTTGGAAAAAGATCGTTGGTAGATGAGTGTTCTGACACTGACAGTGACTTTAATCCAGATCCTTCACATCAAAAGTTAATGTCTGCGTCCATTGCTGCTGCAAGATCTTCTCAAGGGGTTGAAGATGCTAATTTTGTTGATTCTCTAATCATTACTCCTCCCCGATCTAAGGATCCATCTCCAGTTCATACTCCTGTTCCTCTAGAGATTCCTACTACTTCAAGTCCTTCTATTCAACAATCCACAGCTGGTCCGTCAAAGCCTTCTGATTCTGACAGGATTACTTTCCTTGAATCTCAAGTGTTGTCGCTACAAACACAAGTTAACTCACTTGTTTCTATTGATTCTCAACGGCAGCTGGTGATTCAAACTCAAGCTCAACAGATTGCTGATATGCAAGCATTAGTGTCCAAACTCGTTCAGCGTCTTGACGCTCAGGGGGAGTTGAGGATACCTGATACTTGTCACACAGAGTCAATTCAAAGACGTGATGATGAAAACAATGATCCTGCTGGAAATATTGAGGGTGATCATCAATACACTGACGCTAATCCTATATCTAGAGTTCAGGGGGAGTCAACATCACAATCTCTTGAAGGAAACAAGGACAAAGATACTTCGGGTACTAATGATGAAGAAATTCTGTTATTAGAATTCTTTCAAGATTTAGAAGAAGAGGATGCTGAAAAGATTGAATGTCTTGATGACATTGACGATTTATTCAATGGCATGGAAGATGATATGTCAGACACTGAGATAGAAGAAGGAGAAATAGTGGAGATTGAAATAGAAAAAGATAAAGACAGTGTTACCTATGAAGGCTGTGACGGTCTTAAGGTGCCGTATAACTTCATCCAAGAGGATGTTGTTCCTGAGTTTTCTTATGACGGAATAACTGACTCTATGGACTCTATTGAAGACGTCACATTGCCTGATGATACATCAGAGTCAAAAATGGATACTAATGATGAGAATCTTCAATTCAATAAGGGTGCTGAAACTGAAACTACTCACACTGAGTCTCCGAAGATTAATGAAGAACCTGTGATGTTCAGAGATACAGGAATGACACGAGAACAGTGGAGAGAAGTTGTAAACAGTTGGATGAAGGTGCTACCCAAGTCTCCAGCACAACCTGCTCAAAAAGAGAAATATGTGAATAAAGAGCAGTGTGTAGGAAGGATCATAAGTTGGTTCTATGATGGTGAATCAAAATTGTTTGTAATCAAACGATCTGATGGTGTTCAATACTTAAAGCCAAGGATCAAATATTTCAATACCTTGACGAGGTGTGAAATAAATGGTCTAGCTTCAAAGCCACTCATAAATAGATCGAAGAATGGTTTGGCTGATGTGATAGCAAACCTGATAAAGAAAGAAGGTAGTTCGGGTAAGTATGAATGGCTGAAACCACAGAAGGGAAGGAGAGTGAAGATTACAGATCCTAAGACTGGGAAAGTAACCTGGAGATACAAGTATAGACCGGTGCGTGCTATACACAAGATACCATTAAAGAATATTCCTCAAGACTTTCTTGGGAATATGAAATGGTGGTATGTTGATGTTAATACTGGTGAAGCAAGGGTTGAAGATAAAGATAATAAGGTCATTGTGTGTTTCTATGACGCAATGAATCTTATTAACTTTTCAAAGAAAGATCAAAGGACATTGCGAAAGAATGAGATGATGTATACTGATGAATGGAGAGAACAAGGTCTACAGTACAAAAGAGTTTTGGAGATATGTAGAAGATACGGTGTGCATGCTGGAAGCAGACTACCAGATAACTGGAAGAGTTCAAGATAAAGACTGAAGACAGAAGATCAAGCTATTGTCAAGGGGGGTCTATTAGGACATAGATTTGTAATGACAAAAGCTTGTAATAGTTAGTTTTTATGTCTTTATGTTTTGTTAAGTAATTGTAAAAAGTTGCTAAGTGTTGTTACAAGTATGCCTAGAGGCGAACTTGTTAAGTTCGCCTGGTCTATCAGAGGCGAACTTAATAAGTTCGCTTAGGTCTAACTGAGGCGAACTTGTTAAGTTCGCTTAGTCTGTTTCAGGCGAACTTAACCAAGTTCGCTTACAGCAGGTGTGTTTCTATATATATGTGTTACAGAGTCATTAGAGGCAACTGATTCAAGAAGAGAAAAACTTGTCTGATTGAGTCTGTAACCACAGTCATTTGAAATATAACGAGAAGTTTATTTACGCGTGGTGTTTGAATTGTCGATTAGTATACAAACGTTAATACGAAGGATTCCGCACTTCGTGTTATAGAAACGTCATATCACGAGTTCGATCAGTAGTTGAGTTACCTGGACCTACACATAGTTAACACTTAGTCAAATTTCAGAAAAATCAGACACAGTTGCGCACTTGATTTTTGGCCCTGCGCACTTGAGAAATGGTCTTGCGTATTTAGATTTGCTCTTGCGTACTTGTAAGTACGCAGGAGTAAATAATAAGTACGCATGATATAACTTAAGTTCGCACAAGATCAGTCTTGCGTACTTGTAAGTACGCAGGAGATAAGTCTTGCGTATTTATTAAGTACGCACAAAACCGTACTTTTTGCCAGAAATGGTAAGTACGCACAACACCTTTTCAGCAACTTTCACCAAACTTTTCCGGTCACCTGAAACTCGCCGGAGATGGTAAAAATTGGTCTGATGATCAATGCAAATGAGCCAAAGGGTCAGAAACTAGTTTCTAACCAACCTTTGATGCTCAAAACACTCAAATCCACAACAAAAATCAGTTTTGAGTGATTTTTGCTTCTAAAATAGTGCTCAAGAGCTACCCCTATTTTATCACAAAAATCAACAAAATACCTCTTTTTGCTTGTAAAAACTCGGTAGAAACTCTCCAAACTCACTCACAACACTCGAAATCAGGAGCAATGCTCTGATACCACTTGTAGGTCCCTCGGGTGTGGCGGATCGTCACATGCAAGTGGGTCTACTAGTCGGACCGGGTGCGAAATACCCGTGACTAGGTGGAGAGTCAAACTAAACAAAGTAAACCGATAAGAGAAAACACTTTAAACGTTCTTTGTATTATAAACACTTGAAGGTTACATAGAAAAGCACTGATATTACAATCTGCATATTTGCTATAATCCCTACGTACTTAACTTCTGTCAACCTATCCTATTTATACAAGACCTGATGCCTACGCACTTAGAAAGTGCGCAGGGCAAAATGCTCTTGCGTACTTAGCAAGTGAGCAGAGTTATTCTTGCGTACTTGCTAAGTACGCAGGAGCTTTCTCCTGCGCACTTAGAAGTGCGCAAAACACTTAGAGAATTTAGCAACATTCAGTATGTAAAAGTAAATACAACTCGATAAACTAATACATAAAGACTCTTACATACAAAGACAATTACAAACAAGACAATACAACCTAGGAATAAGACTCTATCTATCCAAAGTGTTTGTCACAGGAAAGTGCTTCAACAAACTCCCCCTTAACAACAGCTCTGGATAATCTTCAGTCTTTGGTCTTCACATCTTCAGTCTTCACAGCGCTTGATCTTTAGTTTCCATCTTCTTCTTGTAATCAAGGCAGAACTTAATCACCTTGTCATATTTAGAAGCAAGGAGTTTTGTCCATTCATCAGTGTAGACGCAATACCTGTCTGCTAGTGCCTCCAGATCTTTCACAGAAAAGTTGATGAAGCAGACTTCATCAAATATTCTGATCAGTTCCTTTGGCACTATGTTCCCACTCTCTGAACGTCCTTTACCCATGATCACAGCCTCGCCCGTCTTTGGATCTACGTACCAGTACCACATGTCACCAAGAATATCCTGAGATAACTTGCTCAGGGGAATCTTAGTTTCACGTCGCACTGGCTTCTATACCAATTTCTTTAAGTGCTTCTTAGTCACAGGATGTATAGCATGCTTATCCTTGACTCTCTTGGGCACTTGAGGCTTGAACATCTCGAATTTCCCCGATCTTGCTTCTCGCTGTAGAACCACCCACAAACCCAACGCCACTGCATGATTGGAATGACCCAGCAGCGCTCGGTTTGCTAGGTTCACAAGGTCGTATTTGGGTAAGGAGCTGAACGCTTCACTGGTGGGTTTCAAGTATTGAACCCCGCCAGATCGTTTGATTGCGAATAGCTGCTTATCCTCCTCGAACCTTACAGCCAAGATCATCCCTGTTGCTCCGTGTTTGTCTATTATAGACGTCTTTTGCCACACAGGAGCTGGACCCTTTGATGAAGTAGAAGGCATGTCTGTTTCTTTGGGTGCCTCTGGGTCCACAGGTGTAGGGTCAACTGGGAAGGCTTCAGTCGAGGCTTCTACATTACTAGCCTGCTCGACTGAACCTGTGTCGAGCAGAGCGTCGAAGGATGGAAATTCAAAGATTTCTCCATCTTCTAACTCGTACTCTCCTTCCCCGTCACCCTTGGGAATTTCGATTACAACGTCTTCATCATCATCCCAATCGTCACCAGAGTCGATCTCTCCTTCTTCTAGATTGAAGAGAGCATTGATCTGTGCTTCTTTGGAATAGTCAGGCTCTAGATATAGGATCTCATCATCAGATAAGTCCTTAAGTACTTCAGCCACTGACTTTCCTTTGTCACCACCACCATCACCAAAGGTATCACCACCCTCTTGATGAGTAGACTCCCCCTGAGCCATTGGAACAGCAGAGATGGGCACGATTGCTAAAGCTTGGTGCTCACCTCCACTAGGACCAGCTTCGGGATCCTTGTCCTTGTCGTCATCCTTTGTCAAGTCGACAGGATGACACGCCTCATCACCAGTAGACCTCTTTTCCTTCTCTTTTTCTTTCTCTTTGTCCTTCTCCCCCTTAGCATCAAGCTTCTTGGTCAGATCAGCAATCAGCTTGACCATCAGCTCATGCTCCTTCCTTTGAGTGTCAAACCTCAACTCCAAGGATGACCCGTGACCCAGAAGCATTTCATTTGTCTTGATTAGGAGCTCGTTCTGGGCCATGACGTTCTTCAGTCGTTCCTCAGTCCCCGTTCTCTGGCTACGAAGGATTTTGACTTCGTCTACCAAAGAATTGATCTGTGCTTATTGAGCGTCAGACTCCTCCTTTGATTTCCGAATAGTCTCCAGTAGGTCAGCATACTTACACGATAATGTTTTATGAAATGATGTTTACGAAAGGAAAGTTGAAATGTGTTTATGAATTGTGTTACCAAATGAAGTTTACGAAATGTTTACAAATGAAACGCTATTTAAATAAAACGTGCGAATGCTTTAACTGAAAAGAAGTAAAGGTTTTTATGAAAGTCACGAAATAAATGAATCTACCATGAGTTCCTTCGGGAGCTAAGGTATGTATGCATGTATGGGTCTTACCTTCATAGGGGCCTTTATGGCTGGCCAACGGTTGTACAACTGGGTGGAAAGGGGTGATGACGGTCACCAATGGGGGATTACTGGGATCCATAATGAGGTACTATTCTCTGCGAGGGAGTAGTACTTAAGGTGTGGTACGAGCTATCCTTTGGGGCGCCGTGCTTGAAGGATTGACGGTTATGAATGGTTAATATGGGTACATGTGCTCTATTGAGAACCTTACTCAAGGTCGGTGCGTGTACTCTATGAAGTACCGTGCTGTAATGAGGAATTGACAGTTACAAAAAGGCGTATATTCGGTTTATTGTTGACTTGTGTTTAATGTTATGATTTGCATGATTTTACGTACGCTTTTATTAAATAAATGAATGAAATGTTTTTGGCAAATGGTTATGTAAAAGTTTTATGTAAAGCTAGAACTCACCAGCGTAGCTGATCTTTTTAGTATGCACATTCAGGTTAAGGCAGTTGGCGAGGATGGACAGTGATGCTTGGCTAGCGATGAAGAGTTACCTGGCTGCTTATGAAGACTGACATCATGTTACGTTTGTGTTATGTTTAAACAATGTTTACGTTTCCGCATGTTGAACAATGTTATGTTACGTTATGTTATGTTTCAATGAAGTATTTTCTGCTGCGTTATTTTGATATTCAAGTTTAAGAACCGTTTGTGAATGAGTAAATCCAACAAGTGAGGCCTCCCGGGTTTAGGGCCTTACACTATGATAAGAATCCAATGTGTATTACACACATTGTGTATAAAACACTATGATCATAATCATCATTGTGTATTATATTACACACAATGTGTATAATACATAATTGAATTATTATATGATTATATATTATACAATGATCTGAATTTAATATTTATTATAGACAATTATGTATATATCATCATCAATGTGTAATATACAGTATCATTGTGTATTATTATATCGTTGTGTAATTGCATATCATTGTGTATTACACAGATTGTGTATTACACAAAATGATGAATATAACATCATAGTGATGAATATAACATCACTATGATGTTATATACATTGTGTAATAACATAATTGTTTAAAACAATAATTGAATATTTGCATAATTGTGTAATACACTATGATAAGAATCCAATGTGTATTAGACAAATTGTGTATAAAATACTATGATCAGAATCATCATTGTGTATTATACCACACAAATGTGTATAATACACAATTGAATTATTATATGATTGTGTATTATACAATGATCTGATTTTAATATTTATTATAGACAATTATGTATATATCATCATCAATGTGTAATATACAATATCATTGTGTATTATTATATCGTTGTGTAATTGCATATCATTGTGTATTACACAGATTGTGTATCACACAAAAAGATGAATATAACATCATAGTGAATATTAGCATAATTGTGTAATACACTATGATAAGAATCCAATGTGTATTACAAACATTCTGTATAATACATAATTGAATTATTATATGATTGTGTATTATACAATGATCTGAATTTAATGTGTATTATGCACAATGTATATATCATCATTGTGTATTACACACATTGTGTATTGTTATATCATTGTGTATTATTATATCATTGTGTATTATGCAATTATCATATTCCAATGTGTGTTATGCACAATGTATATATCATCATTGTGTATCATACACATTGTGTATTACACACATTGTGTATTACACACATTCGAGTGTGTAGTTTTATAATTCTGTTATTATGAAATTATTATTTGAATTGCAGCACAGAGACACATTCAACAAAGGTGCTGAGGAGAGAAACAATGAGTTCAAAAAAAATATGACCGAATTTTTAAAGAAGGAGAAATTGGAAAACATCAAAGAGTTTGATTTGGTTTTTTTCCTAATTATTTTATCCCAACACTTTTATCTCATGTGTTTCAACCTCAAAAAACCAAAGACTATTATAATTGACAACAGTGCATTGGGAGAATATGATGCAAAATTCAAAGGCATACCTGAAAAATTGGTAAGTTCATTGAACGTTTATAATGTTAGTCTATTACACAATATCATATATTGACTTACACATTGGGATTAAATTTTTATTGCAGAAAGAAGCTTTTGTATCATTCATTACAGACTTTGCACATCCTAAAACTGATGAAATGGATGACACTGTGGTTAAAAGATTTGAGATGCCTTGGAGAACAACTGTAAACAGTAAAGATTGTGATATTTTTATAATGAGGCATATGGAAACATATATGGGAGAAGAAGAAAACGCTTGGCAGTGTGGGTTTGGAGTGGAATCAGAGAATGTGCAGGAGAAACAAATAGAAGATTTGCGTCGAAAGTATTGCGCAAAAATTCTGTTGCATGAGATAAATGAATTAAAGCACTACATTGTTGAGGAAATGAAGAAATATTTGCAAATACCATTTCCATCAAGAAAAATCTTGCAAGAAACTTCAAAAAAGAGAGTTGAAGAAAGGTTGAAGAGAGAACTGGATTAGACATTTTTCTTTAACATTATGTTGACAATATTGCTATGAATGTGTTTGGTGTTAGTTTTTTAAAACAATTTCTGATGATCATGGTGGTTTGGTTGACATTATTGTAGAAACAATACTCTTATTTTCTTATTTCTAATGACAATGGTTGGTATAGATGTTTATGGCTATAAGAATCTTATATTGTTAATTCTCATGATCATAATGTTTATATTACAAAATAGGTTGTTTATATGTAATGATACATTGTGTGTAATTTTATATCTATTTGTGTATTATAGACAATTATGTACTAGTATTATTCATTGTATAATGTCATGATTGTACATTTTTGTGTATACACAATGATATGTATAATACACAATGGATTATTGGATTAGGATAACAATATAAATATAACACAATGCATATATGTTTGTATAGATCTTTGTAATATACAATGATATACACAATGCATAGATGTTTGTAATACACAATAGATTTTGATCATTGTGTATTACAAACATTTTGTATTAAACACATTGTGTAATATTATACAAAAATGTGTAATACACATATTGTATAATACACATTGATAATATATACATTCTGTATAATACACATTGATAATACATACATATTGTATAATACACACTGATAATATATACATTCTGTATAATACACAAAATCTATTATGTATTACAAACATCTATGATCAAAATACATTGTGTATTATACAGAATGTATATATTATCAATGTGTATTATACATTTTGTGTATAATACAGAATTTATATATTGTACATTGCGTAATACACATTGTGTAACACAAAATATATATTACACATTGTGCATTATACACAATGTGTAAAAAACACAATGATGATATATAGATAATTGTAATATATGTTTGTATAGATCTTTGTAACATTAATTCAAAATGGAATATTGTATCATAATGTAAATATAACACAATGTATATATGTTTGTATAGATCTTTGTAATATACAATGATATACACCATGCATAGATGTTTGTAATACACAATAGATTCTTATCATTGTGTATTACAAACATTCTGTATTAAACACATTGTGTAATATTATACAAAAATGTGTAATACACACATTATATAATATACATTGATAATACATACATATTGTTTTACACACTTTCATAATATATACATTCTGTATAATACACATTGATAATATTTAAATTCTGTGTAATAAACAAAATGTAAAATACACATTGATAATATTTAAATTCTGTATAATATACATTGATAATATATACATTATGTATAATACATAATGTATTTTGATTATAGTGTTTTATACACAATGTGTATGTAATCATTGTGTAAATTACACAATATAACACAAATGTACTGATTCTGTAACACAATAGATTATTCTCAATCTATATTACACAATCTACTGATTGTGTAATATAACACAGTGTGTAGGATAATACACATTGACATGATATATAACACAAAAATATATAATATTACACACTATGATGATAGAGCAACTACTGAAAATTACAGAAAATAACATTATTTCAATATGAAGTATTCATTTCTTTTACTTGATAATAGAATATAAGGTAATAATCAACTGTTAGAAACACAGTATTTTCCAAAATATACGCAATTAACCAAAAGACACAATGACTCATATTTTTATAGATAAAAAGTATAATAAAAAAAATAATTCTCTAAACTTGAATATTATCAACTCCTGAACTAGCTGATGATTCTTTCTCTTTAAGACTTGCAATGTATAGCTTGCAAGTGCGAAGATTGTGACCTGAAACTTTGCAAAAAACGCATTCCTTTGTTTTTTCCCCTGCTTGACTAATTGCAATCTCACGCGCTGACTTCAAACGTTTCTGAGTATTCTAATAGGGTTTCGAACAGTAATAGGCATAGTTCTTGCATTCCAGTCATTTCTGCAAATCTATCTCTTCTGCTAGGAGGCGAGGCAACGACTTGAACTTCATCAGCCTTAGACATGTAACCTTTGACATAATCACTATAAAGACACAACTGATCTATGTCCATAACCAATCGATTTATAGAATACTCATTTGCAAACCTAATCTCACGAAGAACAACTTCAACAACATCACCATTTGTTTCGACATCGTCAGAACTAACAGATTGAATTGAAGTATTTGGAACAGTTTCCCTTCTCCAACACCTAACAATATACTTCTTCGGGAACTCTTTTACAAAACAAAGTCTAAGAACATAAAAAATATGTCTACATAGCAACCCAAACTGTTCAAACCTTCTGCAACAGCAGGTTATGGTTTGATCTTCATTTCGAAACATAACCTACACAAAAATACACAATACATAACCAACAACACATAATACAGAAGACACAATGTGTAATATAACCATTGTGTAATATATTACATTGGATTCTGATCATTGTGTACTGCACAATCATTGTGTAATAGTATCATTGTCTATCATGATTGTGTAATACACTATGATCATAATACAATGTGTATTATGCACAAATGTATATAACATCATTGTGTATTATATTACATTGGATTCTGATCATTGTGTATTACACAATCATTGTGTAATAGTATCATTGTCTATCATGATTGTGTAATACACTATGATCAGAATACAATGTGTATTATACACAATGTATATAACATCATTGTGTATTATATTACATTGGATTCTGATCATTGTTTATTATACAATCATTGTGTAATAGTATCATTATCTATCGTGATTGTGTAATACAATATAATCAGAATACAATGTGTATTATACACAATGTATATAACATCATGTAAGGCCCCAAACCCGGGAGGCCTCACTCGTTGGATTTACTCATTCACAAACAGTTATTAAACTTGAATATCAAATAACGCAGCAGAAAATTTCATTAAAACATACTCATAACATTGTTCAATATGCGGAAGCGTAACAAAGCCTAATACATAAACACTACATAAACTAATCATAACGGGATGCCAGTCTTCATGATCAACCGGGTAACTCTTCTCGCTTGCCAAGCATCACCGTCCATCATCCATACCTGCCTTAACCTGAATGTGCATACTAAAAAGTCAGCTACGCTGGTGAGTTCCAGTTTTTCATTCAATTTAATAAATGGTTCATCATTCAATAATTCATTAGGGTTTAACATCATGTATAAGAAAACAGGGCCTTTCGTTCATCATTAAAAACCTTCAAACATTTATCATCATCATAAACACGTTGAACGGGTCGTTCATTTAAAACATTTAACATTCATTTAAGTCATACATTACTATCTAAATCTGTGTTACCATTTGTCCCGTCATTTAGTATTGTATTGCCCCTAAGGCTTAACTGCACGAAGACCGACAATACAATACATTCCGTCAATTCCCTTTTGTATTGCCCCCAAGGCTTAACTGCACGAGGACCGACAATACCCATTTAGTTGCCCCTATGGCTCTCATGTCCATAAACCGACAACTTCCATCGACGGCTATGGCTCACGGCCATAACACCGTTGGATCATAATTTAACCTTCATGGGGTCACGTTAACCCCTGAGTAACCGTCGTTACTCCCATACCAGTTGTACAACATCATAACCATTGGCAGGCCACCAAGATACTGCCCTTGTTGTTCTTATGGCAACTATGGCTCACTGTCCATAATCTACCACAAGGCTGGGAATTACATTCCCAGACTTCATTCGTCAATTCCATTCATTCGACATATTAGATTTGTAATGACTTTTTTAAAACCTTTGCCCTTTTTCTTTTCTTTTCATAAAATCTTTCATTCATTTTCGAAACCCTTTACCTTTAGTTTAAACCATTTCTTTATAAACATTTCGTTCGTAAACATTCCATTCATAAAACTTTCTTTCCATAAACCGTTCATTCCAAATCATTTCATTTCGTAAACATAGTTTCATAAGCATCATTTTATAAACATAGTTTCATAAACATCGTTTCGTAAAACATCATTTCATATGTATGCACACCAGCCCGAAAACATTATATAAAACATTTAAAAGAGGGCTTCTAGAACTCACCTGATAAGCTAATCTTGGTTGTCCTAAACAAAAGTCCCACAACGTCACTTCCGATCTGAATTGACTAGTTAAATACACATCAGACCAAATCCCGACTCTAACGGTTTAACCTTCTAAACATACCGACTTTACCTAAACAGCCTGATGCCTGCGCACTTAGCAAGTGCGCAAACCTTGCTTCATGCCTACATGATAAGTACGCATGATCCTCTTCCTGCGTACTTGATAAGTACGCAGGACCCTCTTCTTGTGTACTTGATAAGTACGCAAGACCCTCTTCCTGCGTACTTGATAAGTACGCAGGATCCGCTTCCTCGCAAAAACCCTAATTTTCGCCTTCGGGTCTGATCACGTCAAGATCCCGAACTTGTTTACATTCAAAACGTTTGCTTTTCATTAAGGAACTCAAAACTATGTTTTTCTTCCAGTTTCATCCGTAAAAACGTCACATTTTGTCCAAAAGCCCGAAAAACCCAAAAACGAACAAAAACTCAGATCTAGGTTGGATCGTTACCTGTATCGAGCTTCTGATTCGGAGGTTCTTCTCACGAGCTATGGAGCAACGCACTTCTTCAATCTCGGGTAGATCCGCCAACTTTCTCTCTTTACGGTTTCTCTCTCTAGAACTTGTAAATGAGAGAAATATGGAGTGACTTAGGCTATTTATAGAGGAAGCTCCCCTATGTTCGCCCGTTCAAGCCCGCCGGCCTGTCATGCCTAATTCGTTTATTCCGTTATTATAATTGCCGTTTTATATTTTGGGATGTTACAAGTCTACCCCCTTACAATAGGTTTCGTCCCCGAAACCTATCATAAGTCAAATAGTTGAGGGTACGACTCCCTTATTTCCGTCTCCATTTCCCAAGTAGATTCCGATCCCTTTCGGTTCTTCCATTGGACTTTAACCAATTGAATAATCTTATTACGCAAATGCTTCTCCTTTCTGTCTAAGATGGCCACGGGTTCTTCATAGTTAAGGCTGTTGTCGACTTCGATGTCAATAAGTGATACGTGAGCCGATTCATCCGCCAAACACTTTCGCAAGTGTGATACATGGAAGGTAGGATGAATCCCACTTAATTCATCAGGCAACTCTAGCCGATAAGCGACTTCACCAACCCATGCCATTATCCTGAATGGTCCGACAAACCTCGGACTTAACTTTCCTCTCTTCCCGAATCGTATGATTCCTTTCCAGGGTGACACTTTCAACATTACTCTGTCCCCAACATCAAACTCAATAGGCCTTCGTAGTTTATCCGCATAGGATTTCTGACGATCTAGTGCGGCCTTCATTCGTGCTTTGATTTGATCAAACATTTCTGACGTTTCTCTTACTACTTCAAGACTCCCTAATTCCTTTTGTGCAATCTCACCCCAACAAATCGGGGTCCTGCATCTCCTCCCATACAACATTTCGTAAGGCGGCATGCCTATAGTCGTGTGATGACTATTGTTGTAGGAGAATTCGGATAACGGCAGATGACTGTCCCAACTGCCGCCAAAATCGATAATACAAGCACGAAGCATATCCTCGAATGTATGAATGGTCCTTTCGGACTGACCATCCGTTTGTGGGTGGTATGCCGTGCTGATATTAAGCCCCGTGCCCATCGCCTCGTGAAATCTTTTCCAGAACCTCGATGTGAATCGTGTGTCCCGGTCAGATACGATCGTCAAAGGCATCCCATGCCGTGCTACTACTTCATTAATAAATACTTCTGCTAACCTTTCCGACGAGAACGTCTCGCGAATAGGTAGGAAATAAGCACTCTTCGTTAAACGGTCCACAATTACCTAAATGGTGTCATGACCTTTAGCTGTGCGAGGTAGCTTGGTTATGAAGTCCATGGTAATGTGGTCCCACTTCCATTCCAGTATATCAAGTGGTTTAATCTTTCCATACGGTTTCTGGTGTTCGACCTTTACTTGCGAGCAAGTCAAGCACTTGCTTACATACTTTGTCACCTCATGTTTCATCCCAGGCCACCAGTATGCCTTCCTCAGATCTTGGTACATTTTATTGGTACCAGGATGGATAGAGTACCGAGACTTATGAGCCTCATCCAAGATTTTGGTTCTAAGCTCGCCACCCATAGGTATCCATACCCGTCCAAAACGTGTCCTAACACCAAGGGTGTTATATTCCAACTTGTCCTGTTGGCCAACCATCCTTTCCTTCTTTATGTTTTCTTCCTTAAGTGCTTCATCTTGAGCTCTTTCAATTTCCCTCATCACATCAGATGTTACCACCAACTGGCAAGCTTTCACTCTAATAGGAGCATGCACATCCTTTCGGCTTAGAGCGTCAGCCACCACGTTTGCCTTTCCAGGATGGTACATGATTTCACAGTCATAGTCTTTTAATAGTTCCAACCATCATCTCTGCCTCATATTAAGCTCTCTTTGTTCGAAGAAGTACTTCAAACTTTTGTGGTCGGAGTAAATAGTAAACTTCACCCCGTATAGGTAGTGCCTACAGATTTTCAATGCGAATACGACAACAGCAAGTTCCAAATCGTGGGTTGGATAATTTCGTGAATCTTCAACTGTAGTGACACATACGCATTCACTCTTCCGCGTTGCATCAACACGCATCCCAATCCCTGACCCGAAGCGTCAGAGTATACCAATAAGTCTTCATTGCCCTCGGGAAGGGCCAAGACTGGGGCTTTGGTTAGCTTTTCCTTCAATTCCTTAAACGCCTCATCCTAGGTCAAACCCCATTCGTACTTTACCTCCTTCCGAGTCAACTTTGTCAATGGCGAAGCTATTTTCGGGAAATCCTGGATGAATCTCTGATAGTAGCCTGCCAATCCCAAGAAACTACGGATTTTAGTTGGCGTCTTAGGAATATTCCATGCCCTTACCGTCATTATCTTCGCTGGGTCAACCATAATGCCGTTCGGGTTGATGACGTGACCTAGGAACTGGACTTCCCTAAGCCAGAACGCGCATTTAGAGAACTTAGCATACAACTTTTCCTTCTTCAGAGCCTCCAACACCTCCTTTAAGTGACATGCGTGATCACCCTCATTCTTGGAGTAGATGAGGATATCATCGATGAACACAATTACCAATCGGTCGACACACCCTATTCATTAAATCCATGAACGCTGCGGGGGCGTTCATCAATCCGAAAGACATTACGCGGAACTCGAAATGTTTATAATGTGTGCGAAATGCAATTTTTGGTATGTCTTATTCCCTCACCTGTAAGGCCCCAAAACCGGGTAACCTCACTTGTTGGATTTACTCATAAACATAGTCATAAATACTGAACTTAAATTTAAAACATTCATCATTCAATTACATAATCATAACAGTGGAAGTCTTTACAAATAAATCATAACATTGTTCCAAGACATATAAAACAAAAGTGGGATGTCAGTCTCGTGCCGGGTAACCTTCACGCCATCGCACGACCTTTTCTTCCTTTACCTGAAATGTATACTAAAAGTCAGCTAACGCTGGTGAGTTCTAGTTTAATACAATTAGGTATAAACATTCTTTTCTTTATAAGTATGCATAATTATATATACATTTATATAAATACACATTGACTTGAATTGCTTTCCTTTTATCATTCTTCGCAAATACATATAAATATATATTCACATCATTTGTCTCATTTACTTTCATAACTTTTGCTTTTCTTTCATCTTTCTTTGTGACTACATATATATGCATTCACCCTTTTCTTTTCTTTTCTTTTCTTTTCTTTTCATTCATGGGTGATCAACCCGTCATTTATTTGCGAATGTCACAAAGACAAGCGCCACGGTCCATCGTCATGGTCCGCCTATTCTTACAACCGTCCGGCAACTAGTGTCCGTCCGTATTTTTCATTCTTACAACCGTCCGGCAACTTGTGTCCGTCCGTAATCTTACAACCGTCCTACCGTCGTAGGCCATATTTCGCCCGTCTGCCATAAGGCATCCGTTTCCCACTTAAACTAATTATACAGCCGAATATTGATTTAGCGCCTTACTCCACCGTAGTGGCCTTTATTTAGTCTACCTTTCTAGACTTACTTTTTCTGGCTGCATAATAGTCAAGTGGTCGTCCGTCTACCGAAGTAGCCATTATCATTGAAGCGTCCATAACGTTTTCTGTTACTTGGCAAGCAATATATATATAGATATAAAGCAGGATTTCTTTCTTACACGTTATGTTATTCTTTTCATTCATTCTTGATAATCATACGATTCATTCTTTGTTCATAATTCATTTTTGTACTTGGGTATATATATATGTTTGTATACCACGTATGATCACATTAACATTCATTACATTTATTCACGTAGTGTATACACTTCAGCCCCAAAACATTTATAAATTATTTGCACATAACATAGAAGGGGGCACATAGAACTCACCTGATGGGCTACTCTAGGTTGTCCTAGACAAAGGTCTAACAGCGTCACTTTCGATCTGGATTAGGTAGTTAAATACACATTAGACCCAACCCCGACTTTAATGGTTTAATCATTCTAAACTTACTGACTTTACTTAACCAACCTGCTGCCTGCTGTCTGCTGCCTGCGCACTTAGTAAGTGCGCAGGGACTTGCTCTTGCGCACTTGGCAAGTGCGCAGGAGCCTTCCTCCTGCGTACTTGGTAAGTACGCAGGGTCTGCATCCTGCGTACTTGGTAAGTACGCAGGGATTCCCTCCTGCGCACTTGGTAAGTGCGCAGGACCTGGTTCTTGGACCAAAAATCCGAAGTTCTTGCATGCAAACCCGATCGTGCCAGTCTTACAATTTTCTTTGATCAAAACATGCGGTTTTCGTTCTAGATGCTATTTCTAAACTTATTATCAAGTTTCATCCGTAAAAACATCATCTATTTAGCTAAAACTCGAGAAACCCCAAAATGAACAAAAACTCAGATTATGTATGAATCATTACCTGGATTGAAGTTTTGATTCGGAGGTTTTGCTCCCGAGCTCAGCTGTAACGTGCTCCTCTAATCTCATGACGATCCGTCGACTTTCTCTCTCTAGACCCGGGCTCCCTTTCTCTCTCTAGAATTGGTGAAATGGAGGTGAAATGGTCAAATGGGCTGTCTTGCCCCTTTTATACCTGGGCTTCCCTCGGCCCGTTAGAGGCGAGCCCAAGCCTATCCGTCTTTCTTTCACTTTATGACGTTTAAATCCCCATCGTATTATTATTTACTTATTTACTATTTTCGGGATGTTACATCACCTTCAACTGATGGTACCCGGATCGAAGGTCGATTTTTGAGAACCAACTTGCGCCTTGCAATTGATCGAACAGGTCGTCGATCCTTGGTAAAGGGTACTTGTTCTTCACCGTTTGTTTGTTCAAATCGCAATAATCAATACACATTCTCATCGAACCATCCTTCTTATTCACAAACAACACCGGAGCACCCCATGGCGAGATGCTTGGTTGTATAAATCCCTTCTCAAGTAGTTCGTCTAATTGGACCATAAGTTCTTTCATTTCCACATGTGCTAGTCGATATGGAGCCTTAGCCACGGGCTGGGCATCTGGTACTAAGTCGATTTGAAATTCAATCTCTCTGTCGGGTGGTATCCCAGGCAACTCCTCTGGAAACACCTTCGGGTACTCGCGTACCACGGGTACATCGTCTAGTTCCTTCACTTCCTTACACTTGTCAATTACGTATACAGGATAAGCCTTGCATCCGCGCCTCAAGTAATTTGTTGCCTTAATCATCGAGATGACATTTGGCATGGGGGCGTCACGATCTCCAAAGACCTCGACCTTGCTACCATCCGGAGCCTTGAGTCGGATTATCTTTCGTTTACATATGATTTGTGCTTCGTTGGAAGTTAACCAATCCATACCTAACACGACATCAAACCTTCCCAAAACCATAACAAACAATCTGACAGGGAACCTATGACCTTCTATTTTTATCGTGGAGTTGTCAACTACATCGGTCACTCTCGCAGTTCTTCCCTCAGTGGTTTCTACACTAAAGGACCTTTCTAGCTTACTGACAGTGTACTTTACTCGTTTACAAAACATCGCAGATATAAAACTCTTACTGGCACCCAAATCAAATAATACAGAAACAAAATTGTTGTCAAGGATGAACGTACCTAACGCCACGTCGGGGCCTGCCCTGGCTTGTTCTTGCGTCAGCGCGTATGCACGAGTCTTTGCTCGGGGCCTCTCTTCTTTCTTCTCGGCACCCTTCCCTTTCCCAGATTCACCCATCTTCGGTTTTGGGAATTCCCTACTTAGATGACCGGCATCCCCACAGTTATAGCATTTGAAGTTTTGTGGGCACTCAAGGGAGTAGTGCCCGGTCTTGCCACACTTAAACATGTAGGAATGTGAAATTACAAGATGGTTCTGTTCTTAGTTGAAATTGGCGGAAACAATAGCAACTACACAAGTATAATCGAGTAAACAGAAAGAATACTAATAAGATCACTGTTGTATTAAGCTTTTGCAAATAAACGATTACAAATGAAAACTCAATCAAAAAGCACACTTACAATGAAGTGTTTACACAGTATTTATACTCACTTAGAATCAAGACAGACCCTTGATTCTAAGGATCAGATCTAACACAAACCGTTGATCTGTTGTAAATAGCTAACTATTACACGTTTAGTCTAAGACTAGTTAACTTTATTGAAGCGTCTTCTTTGTGCATTATTACTTGCATGCTTGGAGAAGAGCATTGTTGTCTGTCATAGGTTGTGCCATTGAGGTTCCTTCTGCTTTTAGTGTGTCAGTGGCTTTTGCATAAAGTTGTCAGTGACGCTTGGCATGGATAGTCAGCTGCAACGATTTGTCTTCAAGGCACAAGGCTGTCAGCAGCAAAGATGATGATCAGCAGCAAGATGTAACCATCCAAAGCTGATGATGATTTGCCTGGTAGCAGCATCAAGTGTTGATGCTGCTGAGAAGCCTATCCGCAACAACTTTGGTTTTCAGCAGATAAGGCTATCCGCAGCAGATTTGTTCTTCAGTAGGAGAACAAGTATCCGCAACAGATAAGCTTGTCCGCAGTAGTTTGTTGGTCAGCAGCAAACTCTGAGATCAGCAGTTGTACTTAGAGAATTTTGTAGCCATCAGTTATTGTTTCTACAAACTCCCCCTAGACTGATGCTACCAAAATTCTCTTACTGCCTTGGTTGCTGAAGCTTTGCATGTTTCTGACTATCCTTTCAACCTCATATCCTCTCTGGTCCATGCTGGGATTGTTAAGAGGAAGCTCAGATAGAGTCTTGATGTCTTTGCTTGCCATTTTGAAGATAGCTTTGCTTGAACACCTCATCTTCTGTCCTTTAACATTTGTCAGAGTGAATTCATTCTTCTCAGCATTGTAGGACCAGCTGATGAATGGAGAGTGGGATTGGAGAGGTTTGGCATCAATGATTTCATCTTTACTGGGGTTGATGTAATGTCTGATTGCCAGCAATAGATGTCTCCCACCTTCATTCTCAGGCTCAGAGGATTCACCCAGCTCCATCATTCTTCTTTGATCAGAATTTGGAAGCTGTAGTACCTCATCAACAGATGTATAGATTGATCTTTTAGCTTCTGTCCTCCCCCTGAACACTTCAAACCATTGGTCTTCAGGGCTGTATGACCATCTGATTATTTCTCTTGAGTCTTCTGGTTTGGAAGTGGGTTTGTTTTTCTTTTTGGGAGGTTGTTGATGAGTAGGAGCTGGGTGTGAGGATTTGGACTTTGAGGGAGCAGAGGAGGGAGGTCTAGGAAGGAGAGTGGAAGGTTGTTGGATTGAGGAAGTGTTGGGTGAGAGAGAAGGCTTGGGTTTCTTTGATTTCCTTTCTTCTTCTTGAATGTTTACCCTTTTCTTGGAGCCTTTCTTCTCCAATCTTTCTTCCTCATCCTTCTTTTCTTTGAAATAGAGGGCTTGCAGGTTCACAAAATTCATGGGACCAAGCCTCTTTCCACTATCTCCTCTAGCCTTAAGGAAGTCAATCATGATCTTCCTTTCTTCATGGGTCCTTTTATTAAAGGAAATGGTCTTTTTGGACTTTTGTTTGGCTTTTTCTTCTTCTTCAGCCTTCTTCTTCTTTGCCAATTGACCCTGCTGACCCATGAAGGCTCTGTAAATTTCTTTGTTTGATAGTTTCTCAAGGTAGTCTGCATCCTCACCTTGAGAAACTAGAGCCTTTACCCATTCCACTCTCATTTCTTTGGCTAGTTCAGAATCAGTTATTCTGAACTTAGCCTCTTCCTTCTTCTTCTTCTCTAGTTCTTCTTCTTCCTTGTCAAATTGTTCCTGCAGTTGAAGAGCAAGAGCTTCATCTTCTTCAATCTGATAAACTGCAGGAATCTTTACTTTGAGCTCATCCAACTGTTTTGCATACAGCTGGATTTGTTGTTCTCTGAGGAGAATGGATGGGAGTCTATTTTGAGATTTCTTTGTTTCAGCCATCTCCTCTTCTTCTCTTCTTCTTCTTTCTTCTTTCTCTTTCTTTTTTCTTAGCAGCCTCTCTTTGTCTTCTTTGGTCATAATTTCCTTTCCCTTATCTTTGTTGGATGCCTCTGCTTCGGCTTCACTGATCACAACAGCAGATGATTGTGCTGCTGTGGGAATCTCAGCCTCAGCTTCATTGGCAATTTGAGAGGTTGATAAGGGAAGGTCATTAGCTTCATCTGTTTTGCACTCAGGACTTGTAAATTCTATCAGCATTTCTTTGACAGTGGTTCTTGATTCATATGCAGTAGCAAATATGTCTACTAGAAGGGAAGCTGAGTCAGAATCAGTGTCAAAATTTGACACATATACCGCTTCAGCAATCCTTCCTTCTTGTTCAAGATGGGCTCTGATAGTAGCTATCATTGCCTAGCTTTCGAGGGAGTTGACATTGCAGATATTTGCTCTGAGTTGAAAGATCTTGTAAAGAAAGTCTGTAGGCAGTAGCACGACTGGTGTTGATGGTGAGAGAGGAGCCGTTGCTTAGCAGAAAGGTGTGGTCAAGAGACTTAGTGCTTACCCATCCTGGCACATCCAAGTCCTTGACAATGGAGTTGTACAGAAATCTTCTTAAGCACAGAACTTCTTCTTCAGTGAGAACATTGCTCCTTATTATTTCAAGTCTTCTAGGAGTCAGTCTTCTTTCTGCTGCTGCTGAAGATTCAGAATAGGCTACCCTTTTTGCTGCTTGTATTTGTCTTTGAAAGTTGGGTTGATTATCCTCCATCAAGTCATAGAACCTGCCAATGGCAAGTTCTGCTGAGAGGTCCGTTGAGTTGTTGATGCATTGTAGATGGTATAGGTGAAGGACTTGGATGATGTTGAGAAAGTCCCAGTTTAGCTATTCTACTCCGCCAAACTCCCAACCAATCCAGAACCTCTCAGACTTTCCATCATACCCCCAAGTTAGTATTGTATCAAACTCTAGCTGTGTTGAAGTCAGTGGAAATTAGGGGGCAGTGGAGTGACTTATGATGGCTGCTGCTTCAGGGATGATGCTGAAAGATGTATATGTTTGTTCTGTGTCTTCAGCATCTCATCAACAGCCTTGACGACTAACTTCCAGTCATCAGATGTCTCTTCTTCTTCGTTATCTGAAGCTTGCAAGTCATGAACCTGTACAAAAGCCGGCTTGAATAATGTGCTTTGAAATACAGCCTGCTCTTGAATCCAGTCGTCAAGACTGTCTGAGTCTTCCTCCATTGGGACCATCTCCCCCTTTTTGGTTGCATCAGTGGACAAATAAGCATCAGTTTGGGTGCCCACTGATACAAGAAAGGGAGTAGGTACAGCTGGGCATTGATGGGCTTCATGCATAGAGACTTGGTGTTTTAGTTTGGACACTTCAGCCTCTAGCACAGCCACCCTGGACGTCAATTCCAAGTTATGAAGTTTCAGTCTGTCCTCATCCACAGTTGTGGAATCCTTGGATCCAGATGGGGCCTTAGGCCTGGCATCTTCATCCCCATGACCCATGGTTTCTTGGCACCTGGGATTCCTCTCAGTGAGGGGAGTTTCCAAGGAAGCATCCTCACTGTGAGTTGCCGTGGTTGAGGTCTTAGCAATGTTGTCACTGTCCTCCTGGTCATTTGATGGACCAGCAGTAGTGACAGCCTCTTCCACATCCATTCTTTCATAACTCCTAGAGTGGACCTTCAGGGTAGAAGAACTTGGGTTGGGTGAGTTGGAAGCAAGATCAATCAGTACCTCCGAGATAGTGGTAGTTGGAGAAGGTACATCATCTTGATCAGGTTCCTTAACACTTAAGTTCAGAAGAGAAAGGAAAAGCTCAGGGGGCTGTTCTATGGATCCGGGAAGTGATCCTGATCCTAATAGAGAGACATCCAAAGGAGTATCCCTAATAATGTGGTTGTCCCTTATGATATTCTCATCAGAATGTTGTGATTCTGAGTTAGGGCTATTAGGTTGGGTTTGGGCCTTGGAGGCAAGAGAAGAGAGAGTTCTCTTGCCCCTTTTCCTAGTATATGTCGTTGCAACCGGGGCCCTGTGTTTCGGATGAACGATAACATCCAAAAGAGGTGTAAGTAATTTATGTGCATCCTTAGTAGTATGCACAGGGGTTCGAATGGTAGAAGCAGACTATTTTTCAGGATGTGAGGTGGAGGGTGTGGGATCAGTATCAGCTGGGATTACCGAACTGTCACCCGGGGTACTCTGTATGTTCAGCATTATAGATAACAATGGAACATTGACCCCTGAGAACTTTTTAGAAACAGTTCTCATGCTTTGAAAAATATTATTTTTATGTCCCAACATGATGTAGATTCTTGCAGGTTTTGAAAGTTCTTTTAGTTCTTGATTGAAAACTTCCTGCAAGAATCTTGGGTACATAAAAAATTGTTGCTTTGCACCTTCTTGAAGGTTATATCTCAAACCCTCAAAGATGAGGTGTGCAAAGTTGAAGCCTTGGTTAGTGACCATACCATGGAAGGCGGAGGCAAGTGCAGAGCTCACCTGATGCCATCCACTCCTCTTCTGGGATATGCATTGGAGAAGAGTGTGGCAAAGATACTTCCATGGAGGACCCATCAGCGCCTTCTCGATCATATACTCGGTCTGATTTCCAGTGTATCCAATGGATACAAAGGTCCTCATGTATTCGTCCTTCGAGTATGAGATGGCTGCTGCCTCATCTTGAAGCTTAAGATGTTTTCTGAGTGTGGCTTCCAAGATGGTGATATCCTTGCCGTCTACTTTGTCGTTAATTTGGGGAATCCCCTGTTCGGTTGAGTAGACGGCGGTACTCCAAAAATCCTCCATATGAGGGATGTATATGGTAGGGTTGGTTGTGAGGGCAAAGTAGATTTTTGATCGACATAAGAAGTCGATCATATCATTAAATCCTTTGGAAAGATATGCTGTAAGGTTGTGGTATGGGGAGAACTTATCATCAGGGTTATTGATGTCTGTCATTGTTGTTTGACTTGGAAGGAAGGTTAGAATATGGGAGGCTTTGAATGTTTTAAAGATGAAGGGCTTGAATATGGTGGGGACTTGAGAGAAAGTGATGTGGGTTTAGGGTGAAATTGAAGGTGAAGAGGTGGTAAGGAAATTTGATTTGTTTTTATAACGGCAGAGGAGAGAAAAAGCAAAATGACTTGTACAGTACAACCTTATTTACTTTTTATTGTTACAGCTGTAATACACCGAGGCAGTCATGGTAAAGACTAACGTTAATTTTTACAGCGGCTAAAAGTTAATTTGGACTTAAATTTACATATCAGCAGCAAACTTGGTTGCTGTGGATGAATAAGCATGTCCGCTGCAACCTTGGTTGCTGCGAAAGGTTAAGTCTGTCAGCAGCAAACTTATCTACTGTTGATGGATTTAATAATCCGCAGCAAGGATGTTGCTGTTGACAGTCTTAAAGAAATCCATAGGAAACCTGTTCCTGCTGATAACTTAAAGCAGTCAGCTACAAATCTTTTGCTGCTAAAGATTAAACCTGTCAGCAGCTGAAGGACAAAAATGCTGCTGACTTATAACTTTTATTTACAACAAAGGACACACATTTACAGCAAAGGATAGACGCATTCAACTGAACCAATGATGATGCTTGGTGGTTTCTTTGCCTTCCATTGTTGAGTTGGTGGTTTTCCAGCTCCCTTTGCCTTTTCAGCAGCAGAAGCTGCATCTGAGGACTTTGGCTTATCAGTAGCAGATTTTTTGCTGCTGATGGTTTTACTTGAGCAGTTGCAGACTTTGTTGCTGCTGAAGGCTTTCCTTTTGGTTGCTTGGGATTTACTCGATCAGCAGCAGTTTTGTTGGCTGCTGATGGTTTAAAAACAGACATATGCCTATCCTTCTTCACCGTACTGATTGGCTTCTGTATAATTGGGGTTGGAAGAAGAATCTGATTGAAAGGATTAAACTTACAATTTGCAGCAAAGTGGTCTGATTCACCACAGATGATGCAAGATTGTTGATGTTTTGACAACTACTCCCTTGGTGGAGAAAGAGAGTTTCTGAATTGAGTTGTCTTAGCTTCAAACCTTCTTACCTGTTTGTTCTTCTTTGTCTTCTCAAAAGCATGTTGCTTGAGGTTTCTTTGCTGCTGAAGGTAGTAGAAGCAGGTGCTGGCAGTGTGGTTATATTTTCCACAGACAAAGCATGATCTTGCCAGTTTATCTCTTGAAAGGTAGACATAGTCTTTTCTTTGTAACAGATCCTTGAAGTTCCATGGATGAGCTTTGTTATGTTCAAAAGTGGCTTCTTCTAGGGTCTTTTGAACATATGGAACTTTTTCTTCTGGATTACGACATATATCAAATACCTTCCTCTTTGTGATCGGCTTTGACTGAGGCTTGGGGTTTGTGGGTCCTGATGTCTGTCCCTTTTCAATGTTTAGCTTTCTTGCATCTGGAGGATAGTTGATCTTGATCTGTTTGAATGGTACAGGGGCTGGAACAGCTGGAAGAACAGCAGGAACTTCAACTCTATTCAGAACAGCTTCAGATGGGGCTGCACTGGTTTCATCATGGTCTGAGTAGGTTGACTCAGTTTCCGATGAGGTAGTGCAGTCTTCGACGAAAGGTTCATCCGTTGAACGATCAAGGTTTCGGTTTGCAGTGTCAAGATTTGCAACATTGAAGCTTGGTTCGTAAATGGCAATATAGTTAGCAGGAGGAGGAACAGATTTGTACTGATCATTGTTATACCCAAGTCCAGTCTTTACCTTCTCATGAACTTGAATATCTAAAAGTCTTTGTAACTTTTTGGAGGAAAATTCATATTTTTCAACATGAACTTTCTGTTCTGCTAGTTCAGCTCTGGTAGCTTTTAGTTTGACCAGTAGATCATCAATCTGAGTTTCAAGATTAGTTTGTTCGTGTTTTAGCGATGAAATTTCTTTCTTAAGGCAGTTAATCTTTTCTTTATAAGTATTTTCAACCTTTTTGAACTCAGATTTCATCTGATGAAACTCTTCATTTTGATCTATAAGGTTTTGGTTATGCTTTCTATAACCCAAAACTTTATCAATACAGGCTTGAGAGCAAAGATGTTCAAATACCTGAGGTGGTATCTCTGTAGTGTCTGCCATAAGAGCTTGATTGTTGACAGGCAGTTCTTCATACTGGAAGCTCCAATCGAACTCAGAAGTTCCAACAGTTGCACAGGCTGCAGTTTGAACTGGAGGAGTAGCTTGGTGTTGTTGTTGTCTGGGTTGGGCTTGGTGGGCTTGTCTTGACAGAGGAGTAGCTGGATTTGCTCTTGGTGCCTTGCATTCTCTAGCAAAGTGACCCAGTAGGTTACAGTTGTAACATCTTAGTTTGCTTTTATCCAAGCCAACTCTGGTGTTGGAGTTGTTACTTGGAATAGGTCTTCCGGTTTTAGAGTAGAACCTTTTTGCTCTTATAGAGAGCATGGCATACGAGTGTTGTATATCCATTTCTTCTAAATCATCTGGATGAAAGCATTCCAGATCCTCCTTGATAAAGGACATGTTGCTTGAGTTTTCAGAAACAAACGCAGCAATGGTCGAGGCTTGAGGAGGAGCTTCAAGAAGAAATGGTGAGGTATTTGATTGAGAGGTAGGAGTTTGAGGATGTGTGACTATGGGAGGATAGTAGTTGCTAGTACTAGGACCTGAGTGGTCAGAGTGAAGAGCAGAAGAGGTGGTGGTGGATGTTGAAGCTGTTTGGTAGCTTGAGCTCCTTTCCTTGGCCTGAATCATCTCTAATTCATAGGTTTTGAGCATACCGAATAGCTCAGTCATCTGAAGAGTCTTCAGATTCTCAGTTCTTCTGATGGACACTGTGTAGAGTGTCCAGCAACTAGGTAGAGATCTGATGAATTTCTTAAGAATATCTTCATTCTCCAACTTCACTTTTGAGCACTGCAGCTCACCTACAAGATAGGTAAATCTGTTGTATAAAACAGTTAGAGACTCACCTTCCTTCCAGATGAAGTTTTCATACTGCTGCTTCAGGATGTCTCTTCTATTTTCTTTGACTTCCTCAGAGCCAGCAAACATCTTCTCAACAGCCTCCCAGAGCTCTTTAGCAGTTTTGTAGCTTCTGAAGTTATGAAAAACTTCATTTGGAAGGCACATTTGGATAGCTCCTAGTGCCTTGAAGTCCACCTCCATCTTCTTTATGTCCTCTTCTGAGTACTTGGAGGGTTCCTTTGGAACTGGTGGTCCTCCACAGTCAGCAGAGTCCACCATGGGAGTGTAGAGTCCATCCCTGATGGATTTCCACATTCCGTACTCCTGATAACAGAAAAAGCTTTCCATGCAATTCTTCCACATGTCATAATCTTCCCCAGATACCAATCTTGGTGGTCGGTTGATGCTGCCGATGTCTTCAAATCCATTGCTCTGTGCCATCTTTGTTTTTGGTGACTTCATGAAAGAGAGAGTTTAGAATAGAACCAGAAGTGATTAAACAAGTGTGAGTTTGTTTAATCTGAGCCAAAGCTCTTATACCACTTGTAGGATCGTGAAATTACAAGATGGTTCTGTTCTTAGTTGAAATTGGCGGAAACAATAGCAACTACACAATTATAATCGAGTAAACAGAAAGAATATTAATAAGAACACTGTTGTATTAAGCTTTTGCAAATAAACGATTACAAATGAAAACTCAATCAAAAAGCACACTTACAATGAAGTGTTTACACAGTATTTATACTCACTTAGAATCAAGACAGACCCTTGATTTTAAGGATCAGATCTAACATAGACCGTTGATCTATTGTAAATAGCTAACTATTACACGTTTGTGATTCCATCAGAACACAAGTCCTTACCTAACCCTTTCTAAGGCATACTATACATGTAAATATATACTACCTTCATACCTAATGTTGTGGCTCGAGTTACCCGTACTGGCATCCGCTTTCGGTCCCATTCACAGTTTAAGTTCAGACACTAGGAGTGTCCGAATCTCTCAAACTATTGCTCTGATACCAACTTGTAAGGCCCCAAACTCGGGAAGCCTCACTCGTTGGATTTACTCATTCACAAACAGTTATTAAACTTGAATATCAAATAACGCAGCGGAAAATTTCATTAAAACATACTCATAACATTGTTCAATATGCGGAAGCGTAACATAGCCTAATACATAAACACTACATAAACTAATCATAACGGGATGCCAGTCTTCATGATCAACCGGGTAACTCTTCTCGCTTGCCAAGCATCACCGTCCATCATCCATACCTGCCTTAACCTGAATGTGCATACTAAAAAGTCAGCTACGCTGGTGAGTTCCAGTTTTTCATTCGATTTAATAAATGGTTCATCATTCAATAATTCATTAGGGTTTAATATCATGTATAAGAAAACAGGTCCTTTCGTTCATCATTAAAAACCTTCAAACATTTATCATCATCATAAACACGTTGAACGGATCGTTCATTTAAAACATTTAACATTCATTTAAGTCATACATTACTATCTAAATCTGTGTTACCATTCGTCCCGTCATTTAGTATTGTATTTCCCTTAAGGCTTAACTGCACGAAGACCGACAATACAATACATTCCGTCAATTCCCTTTTGTATTGCCCCCAAGGCTTAACTGCACGAGGACGACAATACCCATTTAGTTGCCCCTATGGCTCTCATGTCCATAAACCGACAACTTCCATCGACGGCTATGGCTCACGGCCATAACACCGTCGGATCATAATTTAACCTTCATGGGGTCACGTTAACCCCTGAGTAACCGTCGTTACTCCCATACCAGTTGTACAACATCATAACCATTGGCAGGCCACCAAGACACTGCCCCTGTTGTTCTTATGGCAACTATGGCTCGCTGTCCATAATCTACCACAAGGCTGGGAATTACATTCCCAGACTTCATTCGTCAATTCCATTCATTCAACAGATTAGATTTGTAATGACTTCTTTAAAACATTTGCCCTTTTTCTTTTCTTTTCATAAAACCTTTCATTCATTTTCGAAACCATTTACCTTTAGTTCAAACCATTTCTTTATAAACATTTCGTTCGTAAACATTCCATTCATAAAATTTTCTTTCCATAAACCGTTCATTCCAAATCATTTCATTTCGTAAACATAGTTTCATAAGCATCATTTTATAAACATAGTTTCATAAACATCGTTTCGTAAAACATCATTTCATATGTATGCACACCAGCCCGAAAACATTATATAAAACATTTAAAAGAGGGCTTCTAGAACTCACCTGATAAGCTAATCTTGGTTGTCCTAAACAAAAGTCCCACAACGTCACTTCCGATCTGAATTGACTAGTTAAATACACATCAGACCAAATCCCGACTCTAACGGTTTAACCTTCTAAACATACCGAGTTTACCTAAACAGCCTAATGCCTGCGCACTTAGCAAGTGCGCAGGGCCTTGCTCTTGCGTACTTAATAAGTGCGCAAACCTTGCTTCATGCGTACTAGATAAGTACGCATGATCCTCTTCCTGCCTACTTGATAAGTACGCAGGACCCTCTTCCTGCGTACTTGATAAGTACGCAGGATCCGCTTCCTCGCAAAAACCCTAACTTTCGCCTTCGGGTCTGATCACGTCAAGATCCCGAACTTGTTTACATTCAAAACGTTTGCTTTTCATTAAGGAACTCAAAACTATGTTTTTCTTCCAGTTTCATCCGTAAAAACGTCACATTTCGTCCAAAAACCCGAAAAACCCAAAAATGAACAAAAACTCAGATCTAGGTTGGATCGTTACCTGTATCGATCTTCTGATTCGGAGGTTCTTCTCACGAGCTATGGAGCAACGCACTTCTTCAATCTCGGGTCGATCCGCCAACTTTCTCTCTCTACGGTTTCTCTCTCTAGAACTTGTAAATGAGAGAAATATGGAGTGACTTAGGCTATTTATAGAGGAAGCTCCCCTATGTTCGCCCGTTCAAGCCCGCCGGCCCGTTATGCCTCATTCGTTTATTCCGTTATCATAAATGGCTTTTTTTCCATTTTGGGATGTTACACATCATTGTGTATTACACACATTGTGTATTTTTATATCATTGTCTATCATGATTGTGTAATACACAATGATCAGAATCCAATGTAATATACTATTATATTGTATTTTGTATCACCACTGTGTAATATACTATCCATTGTGTAATATAGATTGAGAATGTGTAATAAAGACACAATGCATTCTTATTCTATATATTGTTATATGATTGTGTATTATACAATGAAACAGTAAGATAAAAAACACAATCATATAATAATTCAATTGTGTATTCAGTCTTATTGTTATATATTGTGTAATCTAGATTGAGAAATAGTAAGATAAAAAACTAATACCTCAAAATGTGATGTGCATGGTTGCAACAAATCCTCAATTTCAAACTTTATAAAATCATCAACTTTTTGCCTGGTAGCAGAATCACAACGATTAATAGCATCATTTATCTCCAACTGTTGATCCAAAAAAATTGTTCGTGTATAGATTTGTGCAACTTATTTTTCAAGAACAAATTTACTCCACATATCAGGTTCAGTGTATCGAGATTCATGATCATTTTTTCTATCCTCATACCTTTGAGCCTCGATTGTTGTCTCAAAGTGACTAAAAACTCAACTAGAGTCGACTTTGGATTACAAAATTGATTAAAAAATTGATTCTCGCTTTATGATCTTGACGTAGTACCCATAAGCCCAGACAAATTCTCCTCAAGATAAAATGCAAGTATCCAGTCTTGTCTAATATTATAAATATCAAACAACCAAACATGATCACTTAAAACATAATGAGAAAGAATTGAATGCCATCTCCCCTCAAACTCAACACGTGTAATAGAATCTGTCCATACGATCTCAGCCAATTCTTTTTTGATATCTGTGGTATTACACACAACTGGTCCAAGCTACAAAAATATGAAAATGAAAAAATTAAGACACAATGTAGATACAGTATCATAAAACACAATCCAAAAATAGTAACACAAGACATAATGCATTGTGTCTTTAAAAAGACACATAATACACAATGCAGATACAGTAACATAAAGACACAATGAAAATACAGTTACACAAGACACAATACATTGTGTATTTCATAAGACACAATGCTAATGTAAATACAGTAACACAAGACACAATCCATTATGTCTTTCATAATACACAATGCAGATACAGTAAAATAAAGACACAATTTAAAAACATTTACACAAGACACAATGCATTGTGTTTCTGGTAAAACACAATGCATTTTCGCTTTCATATACACAATGCAGATCCAGTAACTAATCATATGTGCCACATACATAATCTGTGATAGTGTTTTATACATTGTGTAACAGCATCATTGTGTATTACACAATGACTATGTATTACACAATCATTGTGTATTACACACATTGTGTATAAAACACTATGATGTTATATACATTGTGTAACAGCATCATTGTGTATTACACACACAATCATTGTGTATTACACACATTGTGTATAAAACACTGTGATGTTATATACATTGTGTAACAGCATAATCATTGTGTATTACACAATCATTGTGTAATAGACACAATATAGAATCAATAACTAATCAAAACAGAATAATGACACCTTGGCAGAGAGTTTCTCCCATATGTGTTACATACATAATCTGTGACGGCTATTTGGTAAAACTTCTTGAATAGCTTTCTTCGTGGCAGGATCTTGGTCAGTAACAATTACTTTAGGAGCACAACCAAACGCCTTGACATAAAACCTCAATTACCAACTATATGACTTAGCAGTTTCAGATCCAAGAAGCGCAGCACCAAGGGTAACATTCCTATTGTGGTTATCTATACCAGTGAAGGGAACAAACACCATATTATACCTGAAAACAAAAAGTTAAAGGAAATGTCATATATTACACAATTATTACTAAAACACAATGAAGATTTAAATCTTACTTATTTGATTAATAAGTGGCATCAAATACTACAACATACCAAATACCAAATAATTGCTCTTCGAAACCTCATCAGCCCAAAATAAACCACCTAAAGTTCCGTCTTCTTTAATAGTATAATCAAACAAAAAATTGGGACAATACTGCTTTTTCCTCTCAAGACGTTGAATAACCATCTCTGCATCATACTCACCAATATATACATTTAGATCCCTCTTGAAATTCTTAAAATCATTTTTTGTTGCACCTAGAACCTTATAACAACCATACAAACTCTTCAAAATGTTAAATGCTCTTACAGGCCCAAGATTAATGGTAGACAACGCTTGAATTGCACTTTCTTTTACGTAATTAACCTTTCTTGCAGAAGTCAAAAATTTAATGTCTTCTTTTTTAACAAAACTGTGATTATGCTCTTCTTGAAAACCATAAATTTGATACTTCGGATCTACATTTAACTTTAACTTAATGTATGCATTACATCCAATCCTCTTAGATGGTTTTCTGCGCCTTACTTTGCCATCGTGTAATTTATCAAACGATCTTCCTTTTTTAAAACCTTGCCTAGAACAAAAAAAGTACTTCAACTTAATAACACCCTTAGGATTGTATGATGAGGTCCTCCTACTTGAGAAACCACTACAGAGAGCATACCTTTCATAAAAGGAAAAAAGGCATGCTCAATAGAATCAAACACCATACCAACAACAGATTTAACTGACTAGCTCACAACAGGTGTGTAATACTTTTTTCTAGAATTTGGTGATACACGTTGTTGACCAAGTTCATTGAAAATTTGAACATCTACATAAGTAAAAGTAACATCAGAAACAATGAAGAGACAGAAACATATAAACAGAATAAAATAAGACAAAATACAAATACAGTTATATATAAACAGATCAACACTCTGACCTTTATAAAATACTGTGATGTTATATACATTGTGTTTAATACACAATGATTATGTATTACACAATCATTGTGTATAAACACTATTATGTTATATATATTGTGTTTAATACACAATGTGTATTACACAATGACTGTGTATTGCACAATCATTGTGTATTACACACATTGTGTATAAAACACTATGATGTTATATACATTGTGTAACAGCATCATTGTGTATTACACACATTGTATAAAACACTATGATGTTATAGACATTGTGTAACACTATGATGTTATATACATTGTGTAACAGCATGATTGTGTATTACACAATCATTATGTATTACACAAATTGTGTATAAAACACTATGATGTTATATACATTGTGTAACAGCATCATTGTGTATTACACATATTGTGTATAAAACACGTGTAACAACATCATTGTGTATTACAACAATTCTTTGATCATCTTCACCATTTGTCTTTAAGGTTCAATTCGGGTGCTAGAGCCCTCCCCAGAAATACATATTGCTTAGGCCGTTGTACCTTAGGAAACAAAACGGGGAGAGACCCGGAATATGTTTTAAGGGCCCCGTGTCATACACGATCCTCGGTCAAAATCGGAATTTTGTTCTTGTATTTTCTGATTTTTTAGCCGTATTCGTATTTGTAATTTACTTGTTTTCCTAGATAGGTTTGATTCTTTGTATTGTAATCGTAATATTAAAAGTGTTTTTATTTTTATACGCGAACGGATTCCTACAATCTTAAAACAAAATTTTAAAACGACGTTCGTGTATTCAAAACCATATCGTGTGACTCAAACTAGTTTTGTTTCAACGCGGTTTGTGTTTTAAAAACATTTTTTTTGGTCCGTTTCTATTCAAAGGAGTACTTTGATTGAAAAGGAATTTTGGATACAATTCATTGAAATACATTTTTTTGCTCCTCATTTCTGGAAAAAACTCGGCGTTGGTCCCTTCAAAGTTGGACTTAGAAAACTCACGTTTGGTTATTTTCTAAAATTGAGGACAATCTAAACCTTATTATAAGGATCTTGGATTTTTGAAATGGTTATAAATAGATTTCTACTTGGGAAATTTTGTTATAATTTTTCAAATAAAATTTGGGAATTCATGTATGTAATACAAACGAGTTTGATTAATTATTGTAGAACAATATAGAATCTGAAAACGAATGTTTTGATTCAACACTTTCGAGTTCATGGGTTTTGGTCATGCTTTGTTAAATCGAATCATGTATCAAAATATAAGGGTATCAAAATGCGTTTTGACGTATTTGAATTTTTCTAATGAGCGTGTTAGAAAAAGTATTTTTTTTTTATAAAACCCATAAAATAACAACGTTTGTCAACATTTTATCTCTTTTTTTTTCTAATGACCGTGTTAGAAAAAGTGTTTTTTGTAAAACCCATAAAATAAAAAGTTTGTCAACGTTTAATTTTTTCTTTCTAACGAGCGTGTTAGAAACTATTATTTGGTTAAATAATATTGGTTTCAAATGTTTTGTAACATATAGTTTCTAATGTGCGTATTAGAAAATATGTTTTCTAAACCATAAAAACATTTGCGTACGTTTAGTTTTAACAAGCGTTTAGAAAATATTATAAAATAATAAAGGCTTATACACTTTTACTTTCTAATGGGCGTGTTAGAAGTGATGTATTTTATTAACCCATATCGGTTAAAATGTTTAAACGTTTAACATTCTAACGTGTGCGTTGGAAACGGGTTAATTTTTTAAAATAAATAAACGTTTTGTGTAAATGTCGACCATTTTAACATGCGTGTTAAATTCATATTATTTTATAAATCAATGCTTTAAAACATTTGTCTAAATGTTTACTTTTTCTAACAAGCGTGTTAGAAACGGTTTATTATGTATAAACCAAAGTTATAAAAACGTTTGTCTAAACATTAATTTTCTGATGAGCATATTAGAAACGGTTATTTTGTATTAACCAATGTATGGACACGTTGTATTTAAGCGTTTTATTTTCTAACGAGCGTGTTAGAAACGGTTTATTTTATAAACCAAAGGCCTTAGAAATGGTTTTGTCTAAGCATTTATATTTTTTAACGAGCGTGTTAGAAATGATTATATTTGTATAAGACATGTGTTATTTTCTAACGAGCGTGTTAGAAGAGATTACTTTGCGAAGGTTTAATATTTTCTAACGAGCATGTTAAAATGGTTTAATTTTATGAAACCAAAACTTTTAAAACGTTTTATCTAAACATTTAATTTTTTTTTCTAACAAGTGTGTTAGAAACGATATAAAGGCTTCAAAACGTTTTATTTAAACGTTAATTTTGTTTTCTAACGAGCGTGCTAGAAACAATTTAAAGGCTTCAATACGTTTTATCTAAACATTTAATTTTTTTTCCTAACGAGTGTGTTAGAAACGATTTAAAGGCTTCAATACGTTTTGCCTAAACGTTTAATTTTCTAACGAGCGTGTTAGAAAAAGTTTAATGTATAAACCAAAAGGTCTTTAAAAAAATGGTTTTTTCAAATCGGTTAATATTCTAACGAGCTAGTTAGAAGTGGCTGGAATATTATAACGAGCGTGTTACATAATATTTTTTTAAACCTAGAGGCGTAATAGCGATTTTAAACAACTTGGTGTTGTTGTGAACAAATTAATTATTCAAATGTAACTACGCACGAGTAGTTTACTCTATAAACATCTTGTTATTAAATAGAGAAACAACTTTTCAAGGTGGGAGAACCACTGAGGGAGAACCTCAAACGAGTGATGTTGCGATTGCATGGAGTTCCTGTACGGGGGAGCCTAACTGCATCAATTATAGACATCGTGGGAACAGTTTCGAAGTTGTACGAAATCAGGTGTACATTTTGTGTTCATGGATATTTCTTACTATTTGAAGCATATGTTCATGTTATGACAAACGATTCAACATTAAGAACTATCCCATTGCTAAGAGAAGCATGACTCTTATTGATGGTCGTTGGACGTCAACAAGGAAATGTAGAACTAAGGTTATCTACATTTAGTACCATAGTTTTGAGAGTTACTTTATATGTTCCCAAACATCTCAAACGGGTATAAATACTTCTATTAAAGCCTACTAGTATTGGATACTCAATCTCACTATGAGATGAGTATGGGATTTTAATCCTAAGAAAGCCTTTCTCATTGAATGCTATCGAAGCATTGTGGGGGAGTTGTGTTGATTCAGTCTCTCCGATGAGTCTAGATATATTATTAACATACTGGATAATGGTAGCGTTCAAGATAAGAACACTAAGAGATTTGATGTCTACAAATCATCCAATTACTCGTTAAACTATAGCATTTTATTGATTTGCTTTCAAATATTGTTTGGGTTTAATATCTTCGGATAACACATACATAGAAATTAATCAAATGTTTATAGTATACCGGATAGTGCAAGAAGATATTTGCACAAACACAATTTGTGAGTTGTCACCATGACTAAATGTCAAGGATGAGATATCACACACCATATGATGAGTGTATTAACAAGATACAAGATATGTTGAGAGTATCAACATTGTGAAGATTCACATTTGTGAATTATAACATACGAAAGAAATATATGTTATTATTGTAAATGACTTTAATAAATCGTGTGAGATTTATTATAGGAGACTTACAATAACGATGGATTTGTAGTTGCGTCTACCACCATCAATGTTGTTTGAACTATGTGGAGGATTTATCTTTTATTTTGGGAGAGTATCCTAATACATGGTTTCAAGGAAACAACAATGGAAATGTATACATCACTTTAGGCAAATGTGATTGTCTTGTTTGAGTACCATTCTACTTAACTATATTTCAAACTTTAGTGATTTTATACCGGTAACATTCATCATGTTGAATGTGTTCACCAAACTAACTCATTTTAAGACTCATGTTTAAAGTTCTTATGAGTAAATGGTGAAGCTTTTGTAGAACAAAGGCACATATCCTAATTTGACTGAGTAAGTTAAGTATGTTTAAGTAACATACTTTAACTTTTGAGACTTTCCTGGTGTTGAGAGGATGAATAAAGTCTCATTAATTTGTCTAAACAAAAGGATGAATGTTGGAAATAGATAGTGTGGTATCTTTTAAGGCTGTGAAGAATCAGAATGATGCATCTTCTGTTCACATGCTAGAGTATTGTAGTCAAAAGCATGCTAGACTAATACTTGTTAATGCTCTGAGGAGATTAAATTAACTTGAAACATTCATAATAAACACAAGAACGAAGTTGTGCATAGACAAAACCATTCGGTCATAAGGGGATAACTTATGAAAGACGATTAACGAGATCATGATGAGAACTCATACACTAGTAAGTGTGGGAAGGTCACACTAAGCCGTATGTTTCCTAGACTTGATCAAAGTACAAGCAATGTGTGGGGAGGAGCCATTTAAGAAACAACCCATTAGGGTCTGTTGAAATGGTATTTGAGAATGCTTTCTCAAACCCCGTGTGAAAGGGAGAACCTTTCATTACCCATCTTGGTGATTGGATAAGTTTATCCAATAAGACTTAAATGTGGGGGTAACATGCATTTGATAAGAATGTGGATTGCAAACATATGACCAAGTGGAGTACACAAGGTCATAATGAGTCAATCTAGAATATTAGACTTGGTTTCCAATTGTTAACATTCAGAATCTTAGTAGATTTCTGATATAGCTTACCAAAGGCATGATGGAAACGTGTTGAGCCTTGAAGAGTGTTTCATGTATTCTAAAGACTAAACGATGTAACTAGATCCAGGTAGAGATCATGGGTTATAGTCTTAGGAATTCACAAAGGGCAAGAATGACTTGTGATTCAAGAACACGTTAAAACAACTTATCTCAATTGCAAATTATCGTTGTTGACTTTACAAAGTCAAATATAATGTCTACGTATCCAACAACCCGAGGGTTGATGAGAGATCAAGTTTTGGAATGAGACTAAAGCCCATGAAAAAAGATATATGGAGGTAACCTAACCTACTTGACTGGAGATCCCAAGATCTAGGTTCAATAGAATAACTAATCTATATATCTAAGGGTGGTCACTATGGGGGCAAGCTGATATATATTTATATAAAAGCTAATATATTTGGTAATATATCTCCCTAAATTATAAGGGTGTTTAAATACTTCCTAGTCCGTTCTTATGACAAGTAGTGACAATGTTGTGAGGCTAAGCATGACAAGGTTAATGATTTGTGGAAATAAAAATAACCTATTGTTTTTAATTATTCATGCGTGAATCACCTATGTGAGATAAGTAGGGTCGCTTCGAATGGATTTTGGGGCAAAAATCCTAGAGCTCTTGCAGAACCAGGTTAGTGTTCCAGGACCATAATAGGACACGACAGTGAGGGGTTGGCCAGACCAGGGAGAGTGTTGTGTGAAGTGTATTGTCGTCTACATAAATGGGGGTATGTTCAAAGACATTGTGTCTACACACCGCTAGGAGACTAAATATGCTTCACAAAGGAAGGTTCAAAGGGTAACACCTACCTATCCTGCAATTCTCAACCGTTGAATTGAATATAAGAAACATGTATGTTTGGATCGAACTCAATGTGAAAATGATTGAGTTTTGTTTTCACATGTGGGGTATTTTTGAAAAATATGTGAAAATGAATGAGTTTTGTTTTAACATGTGGGGGATTGTTAGAAAATATTTTATAAAAATAAAATTATATAAACTTGTATTGTTTTTTTATTCAAGTTTGCTAGTTGAAACACCATTTTGAATTAGTCAAAATCCATTTAACATGTCTTTTAAGTTTTTAGTCAAAAATCTTAAAAGTTTTAAGATGTTTCATCTCATGAGTTTATGCAGCATGAGGTGTTTTAACTCATGAGTTTATGAAGAATGGGGTGTTTCAACTTCTTTTTCAAGTTTAAATACCAAGGTGAGTCTTGGTTGAAAAATGCACCAAACAACACAATCTCTAGTGTTTTCTCTTCTTTCTCTCTAAATAATTCCAACAATTCTTTGATCATCTTCACCATTTGTCTTTAAGGTTCAATTCGGGTGCTAGAGCCCTCCCCGGCAGTACATATTGCTTAGGCCGTTGTACCTTGGGAAACAAAACGGGGAGAGACCCGAAATTTGTTTTAAGGGCCCTGTGTCAAACACGATTCTCGGACAAAATCGGAATTTTATTCTTGTATTTTATGATTTTTCAGCTGTATTCGTATTTGTAATTTACTTGCTTTCCTAGATAGGTTTGATTCTTTGTATTGTAATCGTAATATTAAAAGTGTTTTTATTTTTATACGTGAACGGATTCCTACAATCTTAAAACAAAATTTTAAAACGACGTTCGTGTATTCAAAACCATATCGTGTGACTCAAACTAGTTTTGTTTCAACGCGGTTTGTGCTTTAAAAACATTTTTTTGGTCCGTTTCTATTCAAAGGAGTACTTTGATTGAAACGGAATTTTGGATACAATTCATTGAAATACATTTTTTTGCTCCTCATTTCTGAAAAAACTCGTCGTTGGTCCCTTCAAAGTTGGACTTAGAAAACCCACGGTTGGTTATTTTCTAAAATTGAGGAAAATCTAAACCTTATTATAAGGATCTTGGATTTTTGAAATGGTTATAAATAGATTTCTACTTGGGAAATTTTGTTATAATTTTTCAAATAAAATTTGGGAATTCATGTATGTAATACAAACGAGTTTGATTAATTATTGTAGAACAATATAGAATCTGAAAACGAATGTTTTGATTCAACACTTTCGAGTTCATGGGTTTTGGTCATGCTTTGTTAAATCGAATCATGTATCAAAATATAAGTGTTTCAAAATGTGTTTTGACGTATTTGAATTTTTCTAATGAGCGTGTTAGAAAAAGTATTTTTTTTGTAAAACTCATAAAATAACAACGTTTGTCAATGTTTTATCTGTTTTTTTCCTAATGAGCGTGTTAGAAAAAGTGTTTTTTGTAAAACCCATAAAATAAAACGTTTTTCAACGTTTAATTTTTTCTTTCTAACGAGCGTGTTAGAAACTATTATTTGGTTAAATAATATTGGTTTCAAATGTTTTGTAACATATAGTTTCTAATGTGCGTATTAGAAAATATGTTTTCTAAACCATAAAAACGTTTGCGTACGTTTAGTTTTAACAAGCGTTTAGAAAATATTATAAAATAATAAAGGCTTATACACTTTTACTTTCTAATGGGCGTGTTAGAAGTGATGTATTTTATTAACCCATATCGGTTAAAATGTTTAAACGTTTAACATTCTAACGTGTGCGTTGGAAACGGGTTAATTTTTTAAAATAAATAAACGTTTTGTGTAAATGTCGACGATTTTAACATGCGTGTTAAATTCATATTATTTTATAAATCAATGCTTTAAAACATTTGTCTAAATGTTTACTTTTTCTAACAAGTGTGTTAGAAACGGTTTATTATGTATAAACCAAAGTTATTAAAACGTTTGTCTAAACATTAATTTTTTGATGAGCATATTAGAAACGGTTATTTTGTATTAACCAATGTATGGACACGTTGTATTTAAGCGTTTTATTTTCTAACGAGCGTGTTAGAAACGGTTTATTTTATAAACCAAAGGCCTTAGAAATGGTTTTGTCTAAGCATTTATATTTTTTAACAAGCGTGTTAGAAATGATTATATTTGTATAAGACATCTGTTATTTTCTAACGAGCGTGTTAGAAGAGATTACTTTGCGAATGTTTAAAATTTTCTAACAAGCATGTTAAAATGGTTTAATTTTATGAAACCAAAACATTTAAAACGTTTTATCTAAACGTTTAATTTTTTTTCTAACAAGTGTGTTAGAAACGATATAAAGGCTTCAAAACGTTTTATTTAAACGTTAATTTTGTTTTCTAACGAGCGTGCTAGAAACAATTTAAAGGCTTCATTACGTTTTATCTAAACATTTAATTTTTTTTCCTAACGAGCGTGTTAGAAACGATTTAAAGGCTTCAATACGTTTTGCCTAAACGTTTAATTTTCTAACGAGCGTGTTAGAAGCAGTTTAATGTATAAACCAAAAGGTCTTTAAAAAAATGGTTTTGTCAAATCGGTTAATATTCTAACGAGCTAGTTAGAAGTGGCTGGAATATTATAACGAGCGTGTTACATAATATTTTTTTAAACCTAGAGGCGTAATAGCGATTTTAAACAATTTGGTGTTGTTGTGAACAAATTAATTATTCAAATGTAACTACGCGCGAGTAGTTTACTCTATAAACATCTTGTTATTAAATAGAGAAACAATTGTTCAAGGTGGGAGAACCACTGAGGGAGAACCTCAAACGAGTGATGTTGTGATTGCATGGAGTTCCTGTACGGGGGAGCCTAACTGCATCAATTAAAGACATCGTGGGAACGATTTTGAAGTTGTACGAAATCACGTGTACATTTGGTGTTGTAGAACCAAATACTGATTGCTTCTATATTATTCTAAGTACAAATGCTGCTGATAGGCTTATCAGCAGCATTCAACACATGTTGCTGCTGATAGGCTTATCAGTAGCATTCAACACATGTTGCTGCTGATAGGCTTATCAGCAGCATCATTCTCATTCTTGTTGCTGATAGCTGTGTTCCTTGAAGACAAATCGTTGTAGCTGACTATCCATGCCAAGCGTCACTGACAACTTTCTGCAAAAGCCACTGACACACTCAAAGCAGAAGGAACCTCAATGGCACAACCAATGACGGACGACAATGCTCTTCTCCAGACATGCAAGCAATTATGCATAATGAAGACGCTTCAATAAAGTTAACTAGATATAGACAAAACGTGTAATAGTTAGCTATTTTCATCAGATCAACGGTCTGTGTTAGATCTGATACTTAGAATCAAGGGTCTGTCCTGATTCTAAGTTAGTATAAATACTGTGTAAACACTTCATTGTAAGTGTGCTTCTTCACTGAGTTTTCATTTGTAATCGTTTATTCACAAAGCTTAATACAACAGTGATCTTATTAGTATTCTTTCTTTCTGTTCGATTACATTTGTGTAGTTGTTATTGTTTTCGCCAATTTCAACTAAGAATACAACCATCTTGTAATTTCACGATCCTACAAGTGGTATCAGAGCCTTGGCTCAGATTAAACAAACTAACACTTGTTTAATCACTTCTGGTTCTATTCTAAACTCTCTCTTTTTGATCAAGTCACCCAAAACCACGAAACAAAAATGGCACAAAGCAATGGTTTTGAAGACATCGGCAGCATCAAACGACCACCAAGATTGGTGTCAGGAGAAGACTACGATATGTGGAAAAATCGCATGGAAAGTTTTTTCTGCTATCAGGAGTACGGAATGTGGAAATCCATCAGGGATGGACCCTACATTCCCATGGTGGCATCTGCTGACTCTGGAGGACCATCAGTTCCAAAGGATCCCTCCAAGTACTCGGATGAAGATATAAAAAAGATGGAGGTGGACTTCAAGGCACTAGGAGCTATCCAAATGTGCCTTCCAAATGAAGTTTTTCATAACTTCAGAAGTCACAAAACCGCCAAAGAGCTCTGGGAGGCTCTTGAGAAGATGTTTGCTGGCTCAGAAGAAGTCAAAGAAAACAGAAGGGACATCCTGAAGCAGCAGTACGAAAACTTCGTATGGAAGGAAGGTGAGTCCCTAACTGTTTTATATAACAGATTTACTTATCTTGTAGGTGAGCTGCAGTGCTCAAAGGTGAAACTGGAGAATGAGGATATTCTCAAAAAGTTTATCAGGTCTTTACCTAGCTGCTGGACACTCTACACGGTGTCCATTAGAAGAACTGAGAATCTGAAGACTCTCCAAATGACTTAGCTCTTCGGTATGCTGAAGACTTATGAGCTAGAGATGATCCAAGCAAAAGAACGAAGCTCAAGCTACCAAACAGCTTCAACATCCACCACCACCTCTTCTGCTTTTCACTCTGAGTACTCAGGTCCTAGTACTAGCAACTACTATCCTCCCATAGTCACACATCCTCAAACTCCTACCTCTAAAACAAACACATCACCATTTCTTCTTGAAGCTCCTTCTCAATCCTCATCCACTGCTGCTTTTGTTTCTGAAAACTCAAGCAACATGTACTTTATCAAGGAGGATCTTGAGTGCTTCCATCCAGATGATCTAGAAGAAATAGATATACAGCACTCATATGCCATGCTCTCTATAAGAGCAAAAAGGTTCTACTCTAGAACCGGAAGACCCATTCCAAGCAACAGCTCCAACACCAGAGTTGGCTTGGATAAAAGCAAATTGAAATGTTATAACTGTAACCAACTGGGTCATTTTGCTAGAGAATGCAAGGCACCTAGGGCAAACCCAGCAGCTCACCAAGCCCAACCAAGACATCAACAGCAACAAGCTACTCCTCCAGCTCAAACTGCAGCTTGTGCAGCTGTTGGAACATCTGACTTTGACTGGAGCTTCCAGTATGAAGATCTGCCTACTAGAAACCAAGCTCTTATGGCAGACACAACTGAGATACCGCCCCATGTATATGAACATCTATGTTCCCAAGCCTGTATTGATAAGGTTTTAGGCTACAGAAAGCATAATCAAAACCTAATAGATCAAAATGAAGAGTTTCATCAAATGAAATCTGAATTCAAAAAGGTCGAAGACAGTTACAAAGAAAAAATTAACTGCCTAAAGAAAGAGATTTCATCATTAAAACATGAACAAACCAATCTTGAAACTCAGATTGATGATCTTCTTGTCAAATTAAAAGCTACCAGAGCAGAATTAGTAGAGCAGAAAATTCACATTGACAAATATGAATTTGCATCCAAAAAGCTGCAAAGACTTCTATATGCTCAAATTCATGATAAGGTAAAAACTGGTGTGGGGTATCATGTTGAACAATATCAAGCCGTTGCACCTCCTGCCGACTACGTTGCCATCCATGAACCAAGCTTCGATCTAGCAAATCTTGATATGGCCAACAAAAATCTTGATCCTTCAAAGGATGAACCATTGGTACAAGAATGCACTACCTCATCAGAGTTTGATTCAACTTACTCAGACTCCACTAAAACAAGTGAAGCTTCATCTCCTCCTGCTCCTCAAGTCACTCTGACTAAAGATGAAGTCCATTCAGCACAAGTACCAGCCATGTCAGTACCAGTTCCTACACCATTCAAACAAATCAAAATTAGCTATCCTCCAGAAGGTAGGACTCTAAATACTGAAAAGGGCCAGTCCTCATCTTCAGTCCAGCCAAGGAAGGTGTTTGACATATGTCATGCGCCTGGAGAAAGGGTTCCATATGTTCAAAAAACATTGGAAGAAGCTACTTTTGAGCACAACAAAGCTCACCCTTGGAACTTCAAAGACCTTTTCAAAAGAAAGGATCATGTGTATCTTTCAAGGGATAAACTGGAAAAATCATGTTTTGTCTGTGGAAAATATAACCACACTGCTAGCACCTGCTTCTACTACCTTCAGCAGCAAAGAAACCTCAAGCAACATGCTTTTGAGAAGACAAAGAAAAACAAACAGGTAAGAAGTTTTGAAGCTAAGACAACTCAATTCAGAAAATCTCTTTCTCCACCAAGGGAACATTTGTCAAAACCTCAACAATCTTGCATCATCTGTGGAAAATCAGACCACTTTGCTGCAAATTGTAAATCTAATCCTTTCAATCAGATTCTTCTTCCAACCCCAGTTATACAAAAGCCTATCAATAAGGTGAAGAAGGATAGGAATACGTCTGTTCTTAAGCCATCAGCAGCCAAAATAACTGCTGCTGATCGAGTAAAGCCCAAGCAACCAAAAGGAAAACCTTCAACAGCAACAAAGTCTACAGATGCTCAAGCAAAACCATCAGCAGCAACAAAATCTGATGCTGATAAGACAAAGTCCTTGAATACAACGTCTGGTGCTGAAAAGGCAAAGAGAGCTGGAAAACCACCAACTCAACAATGGAAGGTAAAGAAATCACCAAGCATCATCATCGGTTCAGTTGAGTGCATTTATCCTTTGGTGTAAATATGTCTGTCTTATGTTGTAAATAAAAGTTATAACTCAGCAGCATCCTTTTGGCTGCTGACAGGTCTAATTTTCAGCAGCAAAGAATTTGCCCCTGACTGCTTTAACTTATCAGAAGGAACAAGTTTCCTGCAGATAGCTTTAAGGCTGTCAGCAACAACATCCTTGCTGCAGATCATTGCATCTATCAGCAGCAAATCAAGTCTGTTGCTGACAAACTTAACCTTCCGCAGCAACCAAAGTTGCAGCGGATAGGCTTCTTCATCCACGGCAACCAAGTTTGCTGCTGATGGATAAATTTAAGTCCAAATTAACTTTTAACCGCTGTAAAAGATATTAACGTCTGTCTTTACCATGACTGCCTCGGTGTATTACAGCTGTAACAATAAAAAGTAAATAAGGTTGTACTGTACAAGTTATTCTGCTTTTTCTCTCCTCTGTCGTTATAAGAACAAATCAAATTTTCTTTACCACCTCTTCACATTCAATTCAACCCTAAGTCTCCACCACATTCAAATCTCTCCATATTCTCCATAATTCTCAAGTCTCCACCATACTCAAACCATCCCTCCAAAATCAAACGGCTATGGCAGATATCAACAACCCAGATGACAAGTTTTCCCCATACCATAACCTAACAGCATACCTCCCCAAATTAAAGAAATCCGAAGGATTTGACGATATGATCGATTTTTTATGTCGATCAAAGATCTACTTTGCCCTCACCACCAACCCTACCATATATATCCCTCATATGGAGGATTTCTGGAGTACCGCCGTCTACTCTACAGAACAGGGGATTCCCCAAATCAAAGCCAAAGTAGACGGCAAGGATATCACCATCTTGGAAGCCACACTCAGAAAACATCTTAAGCTTCAAGATGAGGGAGCAGCGATCTCATACTCGAAGGACGAATATATGAGGACCTTTGTCTCTATTGGATACACTGGAAATCAGACCGAGTATACGATCGAGAAGGCACTGATGGGCCCTCCATGGAAGTATCTCTGCCACACTCTTCTCCAATGCATATCTCAGAAGAGGAGTGGATGGCATCAGGTGAGCTCTGCACTTGCCTCCGCCTTCCATGGTATGGTCACTAACCAAGGCTTCAACTTTGCACACCTCATCTTTGAGGGTTTGAGATATAACCTTCAAGAGGGTGCAAAGCAGCAATTTTTTATGTACCCAAGATTCTTGCAGGAAGTTTTCAATCAAGAACTAAAAGAACTTTCAAAACCTGCAAGAATCTACATCATGTTGGGTCATAAAAATAACATTTTTCAAAGCATGAGGACTGTTTCCAAAAAGTTCTCGGGGGTCAATGTTCCATTGTTATCTACAATGCTGAACATGCAAAAAACCCCGGGTGACAGTTCAGCAATCCCAGCTGATACTGATCCCACACCCTCCACCTCACATCCTGAACAACAATCTACTTCTACCATTCGAACCCCTGTGCATACTACTAAGGATGCACAGGCACAAAAATTACTTACACCTCTTTTGGATGTTATCGTTCAACCGGAACACAGGGCCCCGGTTGCAACAACTTAAACTAGAAAAAGGGGTAAGAGAACTCCTTCTTCTCTTGTCTCCAAGGCCCAAACCCAGCCTAATAGCCCTCACTCAGAATCACAACATTCTGGTGAGAATATCATATGGGAAAGCCACATTATTAGGGAGACTTCTTCGGATGTCTCTCTATTAGGATCAGGATCACTTCCCGGATCTGTAGAACAGCCCCCTGAGCCCTTCCTTTCTCTTCTGAACTTAAGTTCTGAGGAACCTGGTCAAGATGATGTACCTTCTCCAACTACCACAATCTCGGAGGTACTGATTGATCTTGCTTCCAACACACCCAACCCAAGTTCTTCTACCCTGAAGGACCACTCTAGGAGTTATGAAAGAGTGGATGTGGAAGAGGCTGTCACTACTGCTGGTTCATCAAATGACCAGGAGGACAGTGACAACATTGCTAAGACTTCAACCATGGCAACTCACGGTGAGGATGCTTCCTTGGAAACTCCCCTCACTGAGAGGAATTCCAGGCGCCAAGAAACCATGGGTGATGGGGATGAAGAGGCTAGGCCTAAGGCCCCATATGGATCCAAAGATTCCACAACTGTGGATGAGGACAGACTGAAACCTCATAACCTGGAATTGACGGCCAGGGTGGCTATGCTAGAGGCTGAAGTGTCCAAACTAAGACACCAAGTCTCTATGCATGAAGCCCATCAATGCCCATCTGTACCTTCTCCCTCTCTTGTATCAGTGGGCACCCAAACTGGTGCTTATTTATCCACTGATGCAACCAAAAAGGGGGAGATGGTCTCTATGGAGGAGGACAAAGACAGTCTTGACGACTGGATTCAAGAGCAGGCTGTTTTTCAAAGTACACTTTTCAAGCCAGCTTTTGTACAGGTCCATGACTTGCCAGCTTCAGATAACGAAGAAGAAGAAATAACTGAAGACTGAAAGTTAGTCGTCAGGGCTGTTGATGAGGTGCTGAATGAAGCTGAAGACAAAGAACAAAAATATGCAGCTTTCAGCATCCTCCTTGTAGCAGCAGCCATCATAAGTCAATCCATTACCCCCCAACTCTTTCAAACTTCACAAAAGCTAGAATTTAACTCCATTCTAGCTTGGGGGTATGATGGATCAGATGAGAGATTTTGGATTGGATGGGAGTTTAGTGGAGTAGAAGAGCTAAACTGGAACTCTCTCAATGCCCTCCAAGTCCTACAACTGTATTTAACTAAGTGCATCAACACTTCATCAGATCTCTCAGCAGAACTTGCCACTGGCAGGTTCTATGACTTGATGGAGGATAATCTACCCATCTTCGAAAGACTCATACAAACAGCAAAACGGGTAGCTTATCCTGAATCTTCGGCAGCAGCAAAAAGAAGACTAACTCCTAGAAGATAGGAGCAGTCTTCTCACTAAAGAAGAAGTTTGATGCTTAAGAAGATTTCTGTACTCCTTCATTGTCAAAGACTTAGATGAGATGGGATGGATGAGCACTAAGTCTCTTGACCACACCTTCTTACTGAGCAACGAATCCTCTCTCACCATCAACACCAGGAACATCCTGTCACTTCCTACAGACTTTCTCTACAAGATCTTTCAACTCAGGGCAAATATCTGCAATGTCAACTCCCTTGAAAGCCAGGCAATGATAGCTACTGTCAGAGCCCATCTTGAACAAGAAGGAAGAATTACTGAGGAAGTATATGTGTCAAACTTTGACACTGATACTGACTCAGCTTCCCCTAGAGTAGACATCTTTGTTGCAGCATATGAGTCAAGATCAACAATCAAAGAAATGCTGAAAGAAGTCACAGGTCCTGAGTGCAAATCGGATGAAGCCATTGACCTTCCCTTGTTCACCTCTCAATGTGCCAATTAAGCTGAGGCTGAGATCCCAATAGCAGCACCAACATCTGTTGTTGTGGTCAGTGAAGCCGAAGCAGAGGCATCCAATATAAACAAGGGAAAGAGAATTATGACAGATGAAGATGAAGAGAGATTGCTAAAAGAGAAAAGAGAGAGGGAAGAGAAGAGAAGAAGAGGAGATGGCTGACATTAAAGAGGCTCAAGAAAGAAAAACAGTCATTCTCCTCAGAGAACAAACCATCCAGCTGTATGCTAGACAGCTGGATGAACTGAAAAGAGAGATTCCTGCAGTTGACCAGATTGAAGAAGATGCAGCTCTTGCTCTTCAACTGCAGGAACAATTTAACAGAGAAGAAGAAGAAGAATTGGAGAAGAAGAAGAAAGAAGAAGCTAAGTTCAGAATAACCGATTCTGAACTAGCCAAAGAAATGAGGGAGGAGTGGGTAAAGGCTCTAGTTTCTCAAGGTGAGGATGCAGACTACGTTGAGAAACTATCAAATAAAGAAGTCTACAGAGCCTTCATGGGTCAGCAAGGTCAATTGGCAAGGAAGAAACAGGCTGAAGAAGAAGAAAAAGCCAAATAAAAGTCCAAGAAGACCATTGCCTTTAATAAACGGACCCATGAAGAAAAGAAGGTCATGATTGACTTCCTTAAGGCTAGAGGAGAGAGTGGACAGAGGCTAGGTCCCATGAACTTCATGAACCTGCAAGCCCTCTACTTCAAAGTCAAGAAGGATGAGGAAGAAAGATTGGGGAAGAAGGGATCCAAGAAAAGGGTACCTATTCAGGAAGAAAAAGAAACAAAAGCAAAGAAACCCAAGCCTTCTCCCTCACCTACCTCTTCCTCAGTCCAACAACCTTCCACTCTCCTCCCCAAACCTTCCACTCCTCCACCCAAAAAGTCCAAACCATCCCACCCAGTTCCCACTCATCAACAGCCTCCCTTAAAGAAATCCAAACCCACACCTAAACCAGAAGAGTCAAGAGACATAGTTGATTGGGTCTATAATCCACAGGATCAAAGGTTTGAGATCTTCAGGGGGAGAACTGAAAGAAGAAGATCTATCTACAGATCTGTTGATGAAGTTCTGCAATTGCCATATTCAGATCTTGACAGAATTTTAGAGCTGGGTGAAGCTCATGAGCTTGCAAATGAGGGTGGGAAACTTCTTGTGCTAGCCATCAAACACTACTTCAACCCTAGCAAAGATGTGATCATTGACATCAAACCACTCAAGTCCCACTTTCCATTTGTAAGTTGGTCCTATAATGCTGATTTGGATGAGTTCACTTTAACTGATGTAAGGAAGCAGAAGATGATATGTTCAAGCAAAACAATCTACAAAATGCCACATAAAGACATCAAGACTCTGTCTGCACTTCCACTGAACAATCCCAGCAAGGATCCAAGAGGCTATGAAGTTGAAAGGATAGTCAGCCACATGCAAAAGCTTCAGCAGCAAAGTGATTAGAAGAATTTTGGTCGCATCAGTCTAGGGGGAGTTTGTAGAACCAAAGACTGATTGCTTCTAAATTATTCTAAGTACAAATGCTGTTGATAGGATTATCAGCAGCATTCAACACATGATGCTGCTGCTGTTGATAGGCTTATCAGTAGCATTCAACACATGTTGCTGCTGATAGGCTTATCAGCAGCACTCAACACCTGTTGCTGCTGATAGGCTTATCAGCAGCATCATTCTCATTCTTGCTGCTGATAGCTGTGTTCCTTGAAGACAAATCATTGCAGCTGACTATCCATGCCAAGCGTCACTGACAACCTTCTGCAAAAAGCGACTGACACACTCAAAGCAGAAGGAACCTCAATGGTGCAACCAATGACGGACGACAATGCTCTTCTCCAGACATGCAAGCAATTATGCATAAAGAATACGCTTCAATAAAGTTAACTAGATATAGACAAAACGTGTAATAGTTAGCTATTTTCATCAGATCAACGGTCTGTGTTATATCTGATACTTAAAATCAAGGGTCTGTCCTGATTCTAAGTTAGTATAAATACTGTGTAAACACTTCATTGTAAGTGTGCTTCTTCACTGAGTTTTCATTTGTAATCGTTTATTCACAAAGCTTAATACAACAGTGATATTATTAGTATTCTTTCTGTCTGTTCGATTACATTTGTGTAGTTGTTATTGTTTCCGCCAATTTCAACTAAGAATACAACCATCTTGTAATTTCACGATCCTACAGGTGTTCATGGATATTTCTACTATTTGAAGCATATGTTTATGTTATGACAAACGATTCAACATTAAGAACTATCCCATTGCTAAGAGAAGCATGACACTTATTGATGGTTGTTGGACGTCAACAAGGAAATGTAGAACTAAGGTTATCTACATTTAGTACCATATTTTTGAGAGTTACTTTATATGTTCCCAAACATCTCAAACAGGTATAATATCTTCTAGTAAAGCCTACTAGTATTGGATACTCAATCTCACTATGAGATGAGTATGGGATTTTAATCCTAAGAAAGCCTTTCTCTCTGAATGCTATCGAAGCATTGTGGGGGAGTTGTGTTGATTCAGTCTCTCAGATGAGTCTAGAGATATTATTAACATATTGGATAATGGTAGCGTTCAAGATAAGAAAACTAAGAGATTTGATGTCTACAAATCATCAATTACTCATTAAACTATAGCATTTTATTGATTTGCTTTCAAATATTGTTTGGGTTTAATATCTTCGGATAACACATACGTAGAAATTAATCAAATGTTTATAGTATACCGGATAGTGCAAGAAGATATTTGCACAAAGACAATTTGTGAGTTGTCACCATGACTAAATGTCAAGGATGAGATATCACACACCATATGATGAGTGTATTAACAAGATACAAGATATGTTGAGAGTATCAACATTGTGAAGATTCACATTTGTGAATTATAACATACGAAAGAAATATATGTTATTATTGTAAATGACTTTAATAAATCGTGTGAGATTTATTATAGGAGACTTACAATAACGATGGATTTGTAGTTGCGTCTACCACCATCAATGTTGTTTGAACTATGTGGAGGATTTATCTTTTATTTTGGGAGAGTATCCTAATACATGGTTTCAAGGAAACAACAATGGAAATGTATACATCACTTTAGGCAAATGTGATTGTCTTGTTTGAGTACCATTCTACTTAACTATATTTCAAACTTTAGTGATTTTATACCGGTAACATTCATCATGTTGAATGTGTTCACCAAACTAACTCATTTTAAGACTCATGTTTAAAGTTCTTATGAGTAAATGGTGAAGCTTTTGTAGAACAAAGGCACATATCCTAATTTGACTGAGTAAGTTAAGTATGTTTGAGTAACATACTTTAACTTTTGAGACTTTCCTGGTGTTGAGAGGATGAATAAAGTCTCATTAATTTGTCTAAACAAAAGGATGAATGTTGGCAAGAGAGAGTGTGGTATCTCTTAAGGCTGTGAAGAATCAGAATGATGCATCTTCTGTTCACATGCTAGAGTATTGTAGTCTAAAGCATGCTAGACTAGTACTTGTTAATGCTCTGAGGAGATTAAATTAACTTGAAACATTCATAATAAACACAAGAACTAAGTTGTGCATAGACAAAACCATTCGGTCATAAGGGGATAACTTATGAAAGACGATTAACTAGATCATGAGGAGAACTCATACACTAGTAAGTGTGGGAAGGTCACACTAAGCTGTATGTTTCCTAGACTTGATCAAAGTACAAGCAATGTGTGGGGAGGATCCATTTAAGAAACAACCCATTAGGGTCTGTTGAAATGGTATTTGAGAATGCTTTCTCAACCCCCGCGTGAAAGGGAGAACCTTTCATTACCCATCTTAGTGATTGGATTAATTTATCCAATAAGACTTAAATGTGGGGGTAACATGCATTTGATAAGAATGTGGATTGCAAACATATGAGCAAGTGGAGTACACAAGGTCATAATGAGTCAATCTAGAATATTAGACTTGGTTTCCAATTGGTAACATTCAGAATCTTAGTAGATTTCTGATATAGCTTACCAATGGCATGGTGGAAACGTGTTGAGCCTTGAAGAGTGTTTCATGTATTCTAAAGACTAAACGATGTAACTAGATCCAGGTAAAGATCATGGGTTATAGTCTTAGGAATTCACAAAGGGCAAGAATGACTTGTGAGTCAAGAACACGTTAAAACAACTTATCTCAATTGCAAATTATCGTTGTTGACTTTACAAATTCAAAGATAATGTCTACGGATCCAACAACCCGAGGGTTGATGAGAGATCAAGTTTTGGAATGAGACTAAGCCCAAGAAAAAAGATATATGGAGGTAACCTAACCTACTTGACTGGAGATCCCAAGATCTAGGTTCAATAGAATAACTAATCTATATATCTAAGGGTGGTCACTATGGGGGTAAGCTGATATATATGTTTATATAAAAGCTAATATATTTGGTAATATATCTCCCTAAATTATAAGGGTGTTTAAATACTTCCTAGTCCGTTCTTATGACAAGCAGTGACAATGTTGTGAGGCTAAGCATGACAAGGTTAATGATTTGTGGAAATCAAAATAACCTATTGTTTTTAATTATTCATGCGTGAATCACCTATGTGAGAGAATTAGGGTCGCTTCGAATGGATTTTGGGGCAAAAATCCTAGAGCTCTCGCAGAACCAGGTTAGTGTTCCAGGACCATAATAGGACACGACAGTGAGGGGTTGGCCAGACCAGGGAGAGTGTTGTGTGAAGTGTATTGTCGTCTACATAAATGGGGGTATGTTCAAAGACATCGTGTCTACACACCGCTAGGAGACTAAGTATGCTTCACAAAGGAAGGTTCAAAGGGTAACACCTACCTATCCTGCAATTCTCAACCGTTGAATTGAATATAAGAAACATGTATGTTTGGATCGAACTCAATGTGAAAATGAATGAGTTTTGTTTTCACATGTGGGGGATTTTTGAAAAAATATGTGAAAATGAATGAGTTTTGTTTTCACATGTGGGGGATTGTTGGAAAATATTTTATGAAAATAAAATTATATAAACTTGTATTGTTTTTTTATTCAAGTTTGCTAGTTGAAACACCATTTTGAATTAGTCAAAATCCATTTAACATGTCTTTTAAGTTTTTAGTCAAAAATCTTAAAAGTTTTTAAGATGTTTCAACTCATGAGTTTATGCAGCATGAGGTGTTTTAACTCATGAGTTTATGAAGAATGGGGTGTTTCAACTTCTTTTTCAAGTATAAATACCAAGGTGAGTCTTGGTTGAAAAATGCACCAAACAACACAATCTCTAGTGTTTTCTCTTCTTTCTCTCTAAAGAATTCCAACAATTCTTTGATCATCTTCATCATTTTTCTTTAAGGTTCAATTCGGGTGCTAGAGCCCTCCCTAGGCCGTTGTACCCTGGGAAACAAAACGGGGAGAGACCCGGAATTTGATTTAAGGGCCCCGTGTCAAACACGATCCTCGGTCAAAATCGGAATTTTGTTCTTGGATTTTATGATTTTTCAGTTGTATTCGTATTTGTAATTTACTTGCTTTTCTTGATAGGTTTGATTCTTTGTATTGTAATCGTAATATTAAAAGTGTTTTTATTTTTATACATGAACGGATTCCTACAATTCATTCCTAAGTTTCTGATCTCACACCAAAGAAAACCAACAAAAATGTTAGCATAGCGTTGTTGTAAATAGAAAATCAAAATGCGAAAAGAGGAATAAGAAACAATCACTTATAGAAAAGAAGAAAAGAGAAAACAATACAGAAAATGGCAATGAAACAAAAAAAATGGCAAATATGTTAAACATTTGGTGTCCATTTCTCATTCAATCTTTAAGTTTGTTTTTGACATAAAATACGTAACCAGAGTTTAAGTTAAAATAGAAAACACGTGTTAAACATATAAAAAACAGGTTAAATAGATCAACCTAAAAATTACTAGTTCACGTTGCTGACATATGCTTTATTACCGGGGTCATTGTTTGAATATTTATATCTATATTATATAATAAATAAAGGTTTTAAAGGGACACTTATCATTCTCTAGTGCATCCTAAACCTTTTTTTCCGCCTCTTTGTCCTATTAACCATACAAATTTTCTTTAATTGGTTAAAAAATTTGTGTTTCCCGTTTCTCACTCCTATTAAATGAGAATGATTTCTATAATTATTTTTATAAAACACTTTTTATTAAAAAAATGATTATTGGATTTTAATAATCACACGTTTTATCAATTGGCCAATGATAATCTTAATTGAGAATATTCTTACCACCAGTCCCTACTTTCAAACTATTTTCTTACACAAGAATGAAGCTAGTCATACCATAGCCACACCATGGTCATATACTAGCAACTGAAATTCAATTGGATATAACTTTTGGTATATCTTCGGCTACGCTATAATTCTTCCACAAAAATGAAGCTAGCAACCATAGCCACACCATGGTATGTATATCAATTTGATCAAATCATATGTACAATAACTGGGTTTGTGCCATTTTGAAAGTATGAAAACTTTGTATTGTTTTAAAAAGACTATTAATGTATTCACATCATAATTAGTCGGCCCCATTATTGCACTTTTATATTTATTGTGTATACATTTGGCGTCTTTGTCCCGAGTAGGTTGATTACTGAGAGTTACGTCCCAGTTTTAAGTCTGATACGGGTAACCCCCGTTTTGTGTTTCCAACCGAATACCTGAAGGATAACCAATGTATACACTAGCTTCTTTCTCTAGTAAGTCGACTACTGAGAGTTGCGTCCTAGATTTACGTCTACTGTGGGTAACCCCCGTCTAATGTTTTTCTTCAGAGCACCTGAGGCTTTTCTTTTATTTATCAGTCTGCTCAAAGAAACTTAGAAGTGTGATATATGTTTAAAAACATTAAACATATTCATGACATGACTGTATGATAACCCCAAAATATTTTGACATGTTTTAAAAGTGGGGAATTAAATGTATTCACCTTAAATGTGAGCTCCTAATTGAAAGCAACGTTTCGTCTCTTATCTCCAAGATTACGGGGTCCTCATACAGTATCCCTATGTTAGGTTAGGATACACCTAACTAATTATTATTATGGTTGATATTGGCTAACACTGTCTTGGTTAGGCATGGATGATCAGTCCATGCCTAACTAAAGCTAGGCTACCCAATATCTACCTTAATAATAACCCTGAGATCTATCATTATCCTGGTTAATATTGGCTAACACTGCCTTGGTTAAGCATGGATGATCAGTCCATGCCTAACTAAAGCTAGACTACCCAATATATACCCTAATAATAATCCTAAAGCCTAATAATAATAAAAATAACTAATAATTAACTAAACATAAACTTAAACAAAAATGTACCTGAAAACTATCTACGACGATCTGATGTAGAGTCTCCCTACCCGTGCTCCAAAATAACTATAAACAACACCCAAAAAGGTATTAAGAATTCATAATTCTCTTTATACTAGAGTGTCCCCAAAAAAACTTATACTCTAAATAATTTCTATGTAGATTTATTTATACCAAAGATCGAGCACTTCACTTTCCATACTCTTTCGATGTGGGATAGTTGAACTGACGTCATTGTGACTTATAACAAACGCATACTTATATATGTTTACACTAGGTTAGAATCCCGTGTATTACACGGATTAAATAAATATAATGTTTTATAGTTAGTAAATAAAAAATTACGTTTTAAAAACCCGAGTTTTACACGGGTTAAATAAAATATAATGTAATCTTTTAACACATACACTCGTCAAAATATGTCTACTTTAAGGTGACAGTTATAAACTATATTAAGTTAATTTTTAAAACATTTTTTTTAACTTGATATTTTTTATGTAATTAATAAATGGTAATCTATAATAAACTTATTTGTTTAATAATATAATAACAATCTATAATTAAATAAAAAAATATCCATAATTAGATTGATATTAAATATTTAAAAATATATATTCTTTTAGTATAATATTAAATAAGAGAGAGAGGTGAGAAAATAAAGTTGAGATTGAACCACAAGATGACAAGTGTCCTTTTTTTTACTTGTTTATTAGTATAGATAGATTGTTTTAAATTTATTATTATATTATTTTAATTAATTCATCTTCATAACTCGTTTTTCTCTTATAACTTTAAAATATGACGTTTTATAAAATTTCGAAAATGTCATTGGGACAAGCTTATTTTTCTCTACGTTTTGACATAAGTTTCGTTAAAAACGAAATAAGTTTCAAAAATAATATTATTTTATTATTTTGTTATTATTATTATTAATATTATTTTATTAATATTATTATTATTAAACGATCGACATTAAAAGCTCGTCTAAACCTTAAATTTCGAGTAGTCATTTTACTCGTTTATGATTACGAGGTCGAGCGTTATAAAAATATTCGGAGTATTACACCCACCGTCACCCACCACCACCCAATACCACCACCCTCCACCACCACCACCACCACTGTCACTTACCACCGATTTTATTCTTTCGTCTTTTCTAGCCTACCAAACAACATAAAGTAATGATTTATTCCATTCCCCCATGGTAACCAAACAAGACAATGGAATGAAATGGTTAATTTCATTTCTTTGTCCATTCCATTACCTCGTTCATTCCATTTCTCGTCCATTCCATTACCCAATATCCAACAAACCTTAAATCCTTTGTTGGTAAGGTTCGAGTTACAACATTTACAATGAGTTCTTTATCCTCATCTATGTAATTTAACTAAAAAACACATTTATCTTAACAATTTAAATATTAAAAAAAAATCCTACATCCGATTCCTTATATTTATTTATCTCTATTCAATTAAATAATACTCTTTTTTTAATCATTTTTATTATTTTTTCTTTCTCTTTCACTCACAAAATATATATAAGGGATGAATATAGAGTTGGTAAATATAAGAAATTACAATTCAATCCATATATATTATTCTTATAATTTAAGTATGAGAAAAAATATAAAGAATAAGATAAAGTGGGTAATTTAAAAAGTTTTTTAAATTTATCTTAAAATATAAGAATAAGACATGATTTATAAAACTCATTATAAATGCTCTTACCCTCTTCCAACTTCTTCTAATCAAATTCCAAAGAATTGTACTACTACCATGGGTTTTATTATAACTAATTATTTGATTTTAAAAGCATTTGGTATATCCAAGTGAGTGAGAGGAAAGTGATTGCTACATGACGCCACGTCATTTTCTTCAATTCTTACACCACACTCACTTGACAAAGGAAATACTCAAGTGAGTGAGTGTGGTATGAGCTTTAAATGCATTTTAATTTAATATTCATTTAACTAGTAATTTTATTAAAAAAAACATAAACAAAAGTTATAATAAAAAAGGACATAAATAAAAATTCAAAGAACAAAAAAAAGTTACATAAACATTCAAATAATATAAATAAAACTACTCGATTCCGTATTTTACCTTGATCTCGTTTTGTTTCCTCTTGAGAAAGGCTCATCGGGGCCAGTGATCTGATCAAGGTTGAGAGCGAGAATTTTCATCTCTTCTTTTTCTTTTTTCTAATTAATCTTCTCTCTTTTGCCTTGATCTCGTTTTGTTTCCATTTATTGAGATGCGTAACTAATCCAAAACATGTTCGGACCGTTAGGATTCATGACTTGGATAATGTGATTTTTTTATAGAGAGGAGATTAAATTTTTTATAAAATGGATAGTGAGGAGATGAGAGTTTTTTGGTGTGTTTTATAAAATGAGTTAAATGGTTATTTATAGTGAGTAAAATAGATTTTGTTTTAAATATTACTGATCAACGGTAATAAATTTAAAATTTTAGCCGTTCAACGGCTTGATTACTTCTCCTCTTCCCGTGAAGATCTTCATGTAAATCTCTAACTCACCTCTTCATGTCATCAAAGGGACGGTGTTTCATTGTGGTTCACGACGTGAGTGAGACTCACGGGTGAGCTTCACGCTATTATACCTAATGATGAATAGAAGAAGAAAAAAAAGAGACAGATAATTAAATAAATGGTAATAACAACGTTTGATTTAAAAGCTGCATGTGCACTCATTAGTCATTTTCTGAAGATCATTAGGTCATTATACGTTTACGTTGACTTTTAATACGATAAAGCTAACATAGTAATTAAATATTTGAACTTTAATTTTTGCTTTTTTTATATTAATTTGCATTATTGATGGGCCACTGGTCCACCCGATCATCTCCAACACTGATCATCCTCAGGAAGAAATCAATTATATGTGAGAAAACTCTCTGCCTCAAACTTTTTTTATCACAAGTTGGACTTGAACTTAGGAACTCCTCATTTTAATGAGGTATTGAATATACACATTTACCACTACTAAACTAGTGTTTGTAAATTTAATTTTTGTGATATTAAAAAGCGGATATGCATTTAGTGTTTTTTTAGGTTCTCAGAGCATTCACATATGTTTTGTAAAGCATTTCATATTTTTATATTTTAAGATAAAATTAAAAACTTTTCAAATTATCACTTCATCTTATACTTTATATTTTTCTATATACTTAAATTATAAGGATAATATATATGGATTGAATTGTAATTTCTTATATTTACCAACTCATATATTCATCCATTATAATTCTTTTGTGAGTGGAAGAGAGATAAAGAATAATAAAAAAATAATTAAAATAATATTATTTAATTGAATAGATATAAATATAAGGAGTCGGAAGTGAAGTTTTTTTAAACCTTTAAATTGATAAGATAAATGTATTTTTTGGTTAAATTATATGGATAAAGAACCTATCGTGAATGCTCTCATGTGATTATATGTTATTGGTAAAGGTGTATTTCCCTCGTCAATTGATGAGGGTTTGAATCATGTAGTGTGTATGTTTGATGGTGTCACTTAATATGAGTAGATTAGGACATTAGGTGTTGATAAAAAATATTAGTATTCTTTTCACTTTTTTGGTTCATATTGTTGGTGATTTAGTGTTATCAATATCATTCAAGCATAATTGGATTATTTTGTTCATCAAGCGAATCATAATATACATCAAACAAGCTAAGAGGTGAGGAGTGCACGTTTGTTTGAGATATTTGATTCTAAGTATTTAGGAACCTTATTGGTTCTTAGGTTATCCGTAGTGGTTTCACGCCCCTCCACGTCAGCGCCACATCAGCACAGGGGTTTCACTGCCCATTCTCACTTAGGTACGTAGTGGTTTAACGCCCCGCATTTAATTTTTGATCATTAACTAATAATTAACTAAATACCAAAAAAATAAAATTAAACTAATAAAGAAAACTACATTCATTAAAAAAATAACTACATTAATAAAAAATATACAAAAAAACCGACATTCATAAAAATAAAAACAAAAACTACTCGTCATCATCCTCATCCTCGTCGTTTATGTTTTGGCGTTCGTATATTTCTTTTTTCGCCTCTTCGCTAGTTTACGAACATCTCCGGTAAGGTAGTCGAAGTTCATAGAAACTTGATATCTTGTAGTTGTTGTTTATCATGTCTAAAAGAAAGTAGCTTTTCAAGCTTCGAGTCAATTCTTTCAAAGTGGGTGTCCGGTGCTGATGAAAAAGCAGCCCGTTTACCTTTGTTTCTTCCGGGCGGACGAACCGGTTCTTCCGGTGCTTCAACTCGTCATCGGTATCATTTAGATTAATTCTTGAATTGATACCAGGCGAATAATCGCCGGTAGACAACGATTTAGTTCGTTTGGACGACGAGGACATCAACGGGAATTGGCCCCACTTGGGAGATTTTCTAATAACCTCCCATGATTTATTAGAATTAAAAGCCGAACCCACTACGGCTGTGTACTCCTCATAAGCTTCTAAGTATATATCGTGGTCACTTTGACCACTTTTACAATTGTTGTAGTGTTTGTTGTAAAAGTTGTTAAACTTAGTAAGCTTGCAGTTATAGTCCCGCCATTTACCCGAGATTTTGTCGGGGTTCCGGTATTCACCTCTCCCCATTGCCTCTCCAAATTTTGCACGAACATTGTAACACATGTCACAAAAATGTCCAAGATTTAACAAAAGGTAAACCCTAGAGACTATAAGTGTAAATACACCAAAGTCTAGGGTTGAAAATGGAATAAATTTGGGAAATTAAGTTGATATCGGACCAACATTGAATAACATATCAGTCCGAAATGAAACTAAGCTTGATATCAGACCGATTCTAAATACAGTCCCATAGTGGACCGACGTCCATACTCATATCGGTCCGAAGTAAATTAGGATTAGATAGCGAACCGACATTCATTGACATATCGGTCTATAATAAGTTGCTTAGTCGGCTATCGGACCGACATCGACCTATAACGGTCCGACAACCTCCTCTCAGTCGCAAAATGTGGTGTTGACACATGTCCAATGACTCAGCCCTACCGATGGGACATGGGTCTGGATGTCGGACCCACATGGTCCACATATCGGTCTGATATTGCCGCCAAATATGTTCGGTCCAATCAGAATGCGACATTTAGGGTTGACGTGTGTATGGCTGGATGTCGGACCGACATCCCCAGTTATATCGGTCTGACATGGTTCCAAATCTCAGCCTAAAAATAGCTGATCAATCTTAGACGATTTACCACATCCTAAACACAGTTCCAACTTCCAAAATATGTTCCAGGTGATCCCTACCTCACTCCTGAAGATTCCGGTCCAACTCCCGCTCGTCTTAGCGCTCGCATTAAGAAGAGACGCTTGTAGAAATGTTGTTACGCTAGAGAAATCAAGATTAGAAGCTAGACGTTAAGCTTTCAACTTTAGAGTCTCATTCCCACTAAAAAGGTGAATACTTTATCTTTTCCAAAACTTGTGTCAAACATTTTATTTACGAAAATGGTCAAATAAAGGTTAACGAAGTAATGCTCAACGTTCTTCTATGAACAAGCATTCAGGCCATAGGTATACGAAAAACTTGCAAGGGATACACGGGTTATGGGTGAAATTCCCGGACTACGGCTGATTCTTATCTTATAACAAATCCGGAGGTGTAGACCTGTCCGTTGTTATAAGCTATGACGCCAGTGTATACTGTGGTGCGATTGAACAGGACGGGCCTACTGAATGTGTAGATTGAACATGAAGTTGTGATTATGAAATTAATACTTATTTGTGCCAAATGATTTTATGTCATGATATTGTATTCACCTGAGTCCGCGCTGACTTTTTATTTTCAAAATGTTTTTCAGATAATGAATAAAATGTGATGAGAATGGGGTATGGGCAGATATAAGATCTGACCCAAGAAAAGTAAAATGTGAGAGGCAGACATCAGATCTGACGTGTGAAAAGGATACCTTACACGTTGGATTCTCAGGCCTCGTGTATAGGGAATCTTAAACAAAGAAAGAGGAGATAGAACCGGGGAACTGATCAACCTTGGATGGCTATTTCCCTTGGCTTGAAACTTGTCCATAAGAGAGAAGTTATGTATTTGATTTCAACTTTGTTTTCTAATCAAATAAAAGGGTATTTAAATCCCGATGTTTATAGAAGTAAATACAAAGTTTTTGTTTTCCAACTGGGTTTTGGTATTTACAATGACAACCCTTGAGGTTGAAGAAAATGACGAAATGATATTTTTGAAAAGACTTCCGTTGTATTTTATAAAAACTCTAAAATCAAATAATCAAAGATAACAATCGGGCTCGCACACGTCCAGGGGATGCCTGAGGCGGGGTGTGACAGGTTGGTATCAGAGCCACATGTTTTAGCGAATTATATACTTGGAGCTAGTATCTAATCTTTAACTATTGATGCTTTTAAGATAAGAAAACAAGGTGACCTTCTAACCGGTGTGTAGTTATCTAACAAACGAAAGTGTTCTATCTAAGGAAAGAGTAGTGTATAATTTTGTCATAGACATGTCGCTCTTACCTAGGAACATATATGTTGGAGGTACTACTCTGGGAAGATAACCATCCTTGTAGAACATTAGCTAAGATTAAGGTACTGGCTTTAGTATTTAAGTCTTGCCTAAGTCTTGACTAAATAAATAAGATAAATACTAATATATTAAGATTACAGATGTCTGGAGATAATCCTGTTCCGTATTACGATCCTAATCGTCCTATTAAACAAGAATCCTCGGAATACCATCCGCTAGGTTCACAACAGAATCTTATCTCTTCGCCTTACTATAATGACGACCCATTTGTTGTGCTCCCTGGGCATAATTCCCCCGAATATCACCCCCAATCCCAAAATTCTTCTAGCCAATGGATGGATGCTGGATTAGACTTCAGCAATTGGAATACTGGTGTCCCATCTGTACAAGGAAATGAAGCACAATCCAGTCAAATTCAATCATCATAAGAGGATCCTTCAGAAGATTCCCATTATCAAACTGCTTTCTGAAAATCCCAATGATTATCCATTTAATAACCCTGTCTCAAACAGTTCTGACTATTAATCCCATTACTCTGGATCCCCAGTCTTGTATGATCCCTATATGTTTCTTGAACCACCTTATGACGGTCCATTTAAGAATTATTTCCAAGCTCCACCTGGTTACCAAAACGCTTATAATGATATTATGGTTGGACTCCGCAAGCCTCCACCTAAATATGGTTATGAGCATAGCACCCTTTTCCCCTATAGAATGTTTACATAATTCGTTACGTCAAACGGACGAGATAACAAGGGAGAAAATCATGAACAAGGCAAAAACTAAGTTTTATGGAAAACATGTGTACGAGTATGGTGAGGATCTGATGACTTTGGGGAAAGAACTAATGAAAGACTGAAATTTTGTTGTATTTTACTTTTGTATTGTAATAATTTCTTATAATAAAAATATCTTTTGTTTTTCAGAATGGTTGGAAAGGGAAAAGGTCCTAGCTTTCTTCGAAAATTCACTCCTGCTAGTTACTTCGAACGTAAAACAAATGAAACAACTATAGAAATTAATGAGGAAACTAAAGTTCTACTTTCAAAAGCCTCGAGGAAATAGGAAACCCTAGTGTTCCCTATAACTTTTCTATAAGTTTTCATTCTGCTCCGACTGCTGGAAGCTATAACATTACTCATGTTTATCCATAAAATTTACATGTGGGATACGCCGAAATGCCTTATGAAAATAAATGTGATCCCGAAGAAGAAGAGCGTGCTGATTCTAATATACCTTACATTACTTATTATGAGACGATTCCAATTCCTGCTTCGCATATAAATGAGAATGCGTCAGGAAGTGAGAGAGAACAAATGTTGTTGAACCGAATAGCTGAATTGGAATGAGAAAAAGCTGAAGTCGAAGCTCGGAATATTCTATTTATCTCACCCATAACACAGGACAGTCATCTACCAGAGTAGTACCTCTAACAGATATGTTTCCAGGTAAGAGCGACGGGTCTACGAGAGATTTATACACCACTCTTTCCTAGACAAAACATTCCGTTTGTTAGATAACTACATACCGGTTGAAGGTCGCCTTCTAGTTACAGTGATGTTGATACCAAAAATATACATCGGAAGACTTAACATCATAACTTATTATATTTCACAATATAATGTTTGTACAATAGGGACTGACTAGCAAAATACAACATAACAAACTCTGGACTTATAGCTCACGAAGAATCATGCCAATCACTCAGGCCTTATGGTCACCCAAGGACCTGCCCTCAGTCTTCCCTATTTCCAACCTCTGTACATCTCCTGGAATGCCAACTACTAGCTAGGGTTCACTTGTGCTCAAAAACATTTGAAATCATTTTGGATCAGCTTACGCTGGTGAGTTCATAAACAAAAACATCTTTACGTGTATCCCTGATCAAGGATGAATACCCCGTATGGGAATTACAACCATCCTTTCCAATCCATCACCCAGAATCGCCCTTAGATTCCGAGTCTACAACATACATATATACGGGGACCTTCAGGCGCGCTGGTCGCCAAGGACTAGTTCTCTAAACAAGATGATAAGTCTTGTTCCTCAGTCCCACCCCAATCATGGCTATAACAAGTACTTATTATAGGATATATGCCCGGATAGTATTGGGATCTCAGATATAAAATCATTTGCAAAACATTTCATAGAGCACCGTTCAGAGGAACTCACCTCAACCAGAACCTCCTCTCGTATTGAATATAATAATCAACACTTCAACAGAACCCTAGATAATATCCGACATTATCATAATCTAAATCCCTATATTAGGTTTACACGAAGAAACCTCAGGGTGTTTACAAACCTTACCTCGACGCTATCTATGGCAGTTTGTGGACTAATTACGAGAAACCGGACTCTCGGGAGCGGACCGGAACCTTGGGAATTGGGCTATCAGTGCTTAAGTGTGTGTTTGTGAAGGTGTGAGTGTGTGAAAAATGAAGAAATCGATCTATCTATTTATAGGGTGAAATCGGCCCCATGTCAGACCGAGATCCAGGAGCATATCGGTCCGACATCCCATTATATCGGTTTATTTGACTTTGCGCACACACATCGGACCGACATACGAACCATATCGGTCCGACATCAAGCTGAGTCATCTGCTGAGTCATAGGACACGTGTCGGCACCTGGTCCATTACTTCCTCTACACATATCGGACCGATATGTGGTAGGATTTTGGTCCGATATCCACCTCATTCTCATATTTTCCTTTTAAGTCTCTCAACTTTGAGAACATACAGTTCAACCCCTGAACTTTGACTTTTGATACTTTTGACCCTCATTTTACTTGGGAAATATTCGTGTGTTACAAATCTCCCATCCTTAAAAGAATTTCGTCCTCAAAATTCAGGGTTAGTCAAACAGATGAGGATACTTAGCTTTAATCTGTTAATTCCCAAGTCTTTTCAGCACCCTTCCGACCTTGCCACTATACCAATACCATTGGTATAGTTTTCTTTCTCAACTTTCGATTTTTAGTTCCTAAAATCTTAACAAGTTGTTTGGTGAATTGTACTTTATCATCAATGTGTACATCATCTATTGAGATTGCCTGATTGAGGTCTGCTAAGCATTTGCGTAGATATGACACGTGAAACGTGTTATGAATACCTTGCAATGCTTCAGGAAATTCAAGTTTATACGCTACAGCTCCAATTCTATCCAGAATTTTATAAGGTCCAATATACCTTGGTCCTAATTTCCCACGTTTCCTGAAACGCACGACACCTTTCCAAGGTGATACTTTCAACATGTTGTAGTCACCGACTTGGAATTCTAATGGTCGTCGGTGTTTATCTGTGTAACGTTTCTACCGATCTTGTGCTGCTTTCAACCTTTGTTTGATCTGGACTATCTTATCAGTCGTCTCCTGTAAGATCTATGGTCTAGACAGTTGGCTATCACCAACTTTCGTCCAATAAATTGGAGTTCTGCACTTCCTGCCATACAATGCTTCAAACGGTGCAACCTTTATACTCGAGTGGTAACTGTTGTTGTAAAAAAATTCTATTAATGGTAGATGATTATCCAAGTTACCTCCGAATTCTATTACACAAGCCCTCAACATATCATCTAGGGTTTGAATTGTTCTTTCAGTTTGTCCATCGGTTTGAGGGTGATATGTTATACTCATATTGATTAGAGTTCCCAACTCTTTAGAAACTAGTCCAGAATCTGGAAGTGAACTGACTATCTCTATCAGAGATAATAGATAACGGTATACCATGGTGGCTCACGATCTCACTAATGTAAAGTCGAGCTAATTTATCCATTGAATAATTTTCACTGATAGGAATAAAGTGTGCCGATTTGGTTAATCTGTCAACCACGACCCAAACAGATCATGCCCTTTATGGGTTTTCGGCAGTTTCATAACAATGTCCATAGTAATCCTATCCCATTTCCACACAGGTATCTCCAACTGTTGTAGTTGACCTGTGGGTTTCTAATGTTCGATTTTGACTTGAAGACAAGTCAAACATTTCACTATTTACTGAGCTATAGATCTTTTCATGTTCGACCACCAGAACTGAGCCTTTAAATCTTTATACATCTTATTACCTCCGGGATGTACCGAATATTTGGATTTATGAGCTTTGCCCATTACCTTTGTTTGGATTTCCCCAAGTCTAGGAATCCAAATTCTATTTTCAAATCGTAAGATTTCATCATCGCCGTTGGTTAGTAATTTCTCCTTACCAACCATGCGTTCTTTCTTGATGTTACTTTCTTGGAGTGCTTGAGTTTGAATTCCTTTTATTTGATCCATCCAGTCTATTCTGACTTCTAACCTTAAGGCTCTTATCTTGATGGGCTTGACTTTCTCTTTCCGACTTAGTGCATCTGCTACAACATTAGCTTTCTCGGGATGGTATTTGATTTCATAATCATAGTCATTAATAAGTTCCATCCATCTTCTTTGTCTCATGTTCAAATCCTTCTGATTGAATATATGCTGGAGACTTTGTAAGGACATAGATGTGTGACAAAAGCTTGTAATAGTTTTGTTAAATGTCTTAAGTGTTGTAAGTTCTGCTAGAGGCGAACTTAGCAAGTTCGCCTAATTCAACGTGAGGCGAACTTAGCTATAAATAGAGTTTACATGTTCAGTTTTTGTATGCGGTTTGATATTCAAGTCTCAAGTTCTGTAACTCTGTGTTTTGGTGAAATACAAAGAGAAGATTATTTACATTGTTGATTGTCTCTGTTTCTATTGTCTCGTATACATAATCAGTGATACGGTTGGATTTCGCACACCATGTTATTGATACGTCACGTCTTGAGTACGATCTATAGAGTGTCATGTGGACCTACAGACTCTTATAGTATGTATATATCACACACTTAGTAACGTATAGATAGTGTCTCCAAATATTTAGAGCAAACAATATGGCACCTAATTCAAGATCGCGCGTGGTATAGTTCTTCTCATGAACTTTAAGTTGCTGTGATGCGTAGGCTATAACCTTTTCTTGCTGCATTGACACGCAACCTAGACCAATTCGGGAAGCATCACAATAGATGACAAAGTCATCATTTCCTTCGGGTAATGCTAAGATGGGTGCTGAACTAAGTTTCTGTTTAAGGGTTTTGAATGCGTCTACTTGTTTCTGACTCCATTCAAACTTTACTGCTTTCTGTGTAAGAGTAGTTAGTGGAGTAGCGATTTTAGAGAAATCTTGTATGAACCTTCGGTAGTATCCGGCTATACCAAGAAAGCTTCGAACTTCCGTTTGAGTCTTTGGAGTTTCCCATTTCATAACAGCTTCAATCTTGGCTGGATATACTTGGATTCCCTGGCGGTTTCTAACATGTCCTAAAAATTGTACCTCTTGTTTCCAAAACTCGCATTTGGAAAACGTAGCGTACATCTTCTCTTTTCTAAGGGTTTCCGGGACTATCTGAAGGTGTTTGGCATGATCTTGTTGGGTTCAGGAGTAGATAAGGATGTCATCTATGAACACTATAACGAATTTGTCCAAGAATGGCTTGCAAACTCGGTTCATTAGGTCCATAAATGTTGCAAGAGCATTAGTTAGACCAAATGACATGACTAAGAATTCGTAGTGTCCATATCGGGTTCTAAAAGCAGTCTTAGGTACATCTTCTTCTTGTACCTTCAACTGATGATATCCAGACTTAAGATCTATTTTTGAAAAGTATTTTGCTCCTTGTAACTGATCGAACAAATCGTCTATTCTAGGCAATGGATATTTGTTCTTCACAGTGAGCTTATTCAGTTCTCGATAGTCTATGCACATACACATACTTCCGTCCTTTTTTTGACGAACAAGACTGGTGCTCCCCAGGGTGAAGTACTTGGACGTATAAAGACTCTATCTAATAATTCTTGAATCTGCTTCATCAATTCTTTCAATTCAGATGGTGCAAGACGATAAGGTGATTTAGCCACGGGTTTGGCTCCAGGTATGAGTTTGATTCGGAATTCAATTTGTCTATCGGTGGTAGACTAGGTAAGTCTTCCGGAAATACATCCGGGTGATTGCATTCTATAGGAATGTCCGCAATCTGCTGTTCAGGTTTAGAGTCTAAAGCATAAACTACAAATACATTACCTCCTATATTCAAACATTTCTTAGCCTTAGCTACAGAAATCGTTTCAATCTTACTTTCATCACTATCACATTGTATCAAAATAAACTCTCCGTTAGGCCTACAAATCCTAACAGTCCGTTGATCACAATTGATTTGAGCATGGTATTGGTTCAACCAATCCATTCCAATGATAACATCGTACTTGCTCATACTCATTGGCATTAATTCAATCACAGAATTCTCATTGCCTAGAGTCATCTTGCAATTCGTATACGATTTCGTTATCCTAATCTGCTCACCACTTGTCGTCTCAACTACGTAAGCATACTTAAGTGGAGTAGGTTTCATGCCTATATGCAAACTAAAGGTATCTGAAACAAAACTTCTATTTTCTCCCGTGTCAAATAGGATTTTAGCATAAATACTGTTAACTAGGAACGTACCAGTTACCACTTTGGCATTATCATTTCTCCTTCCTTCTCCTATCACAAATACCCGACCTTTTGGCCCTCCTCCGGGCTTCTGCTGTGCGGGTTTAGTACAGTTTCTTGCTATATGTCCTTCATCATTAAAATTGAAACACTTAAGAGTAGGACAAGATGTTGCAATATGCCCTGTCTTCTGACATTTGTAACATCTTATTTTGTAAGGCCCCAAACCCAGGAGGCCTCACTTATTGGATTTACTCATTCACAAACAGTTCTTAAACTTGAATATCAAATAACGCAGCGAAAAATACTTCATTAAAACATAACCTTTACATTGTTCAACATACGGAAGCGTAAACATTGTCTAAACATAACATAACGAAATCCAAAACGTAACATGATGCCAGTCTTCATAAGCAGTCGGGTAACTCTTCATCGCTAGCCAAGCATCACCGCCCCACCTCATAACCTGCCTTAACCTGAATGTGCATACTAAAAAGTCATCTACGCTGGTGAGTTCTAGCTTTACATAAAACTTCCACAAAACCATTTGCCAAAAAAATTACGTTCATTTATTTAATAAAAGCGTACATAAAGCATGAATTAACATAACATTAACCATAAGTCAACAATAAACCGAATCTGTGCCTTTTCGTAACCGTCAATTCCTCATTACAGCACGGTACCTCATAAGGTACACGCACCGACCTTGAGTAAGGTGCTCCATAGAGCACACGCACCCACATTAACCATTTCAAGTACGATGTCCCAAAGGATAGCTCGTACCACCTTAAATACTATTCCCTCACGGAGAATGGTATCTCATTAGGGATCCCGGTAATCCCCCATTGGTGACCGTCGTCACCCCTTTTCACCCTGTTGTACAACCGTTGGCCAGCCACAAAGGCCACTATCAAGGTAAGGCCCATTCATGCATACATTCCCTTGTCCCCGAAGGAACTCATGGCATATTCATTTATTTCGTGACTTCCATAAAACCTTTACTTCTTTTCAGTTAAAGCATTCGCACATTTTATTAAATAGCATTTCATTTGTAAACATTTCGTAAACCACATTTGGCAACACGTTTCATAAATACATTTCAACTTTCCTTTCATAAACATCATTTCATAAAACATTATCGTGTAAGTATGCACACCAGCCCAAAACATAGTTCAAAACATATAAAAGTAGGGCTCTAGAACCCACCTTATAAGCTAGTCTCAGTTCTGTCCTAACCACGGTCCAACGAGCGCCACACACGATCTGAATAGGTTAATTACACATACATCAGACCTAATCTAACTTACACACTTTTACGCAGTCTGATCTAGGCGAACTTAAGGCTAAGTTCGCTGCCCATAGTCTAGGCGAACATATAGGCGAACTTGTCCTATGTTCGCTTATCTTGTCTAGGCGAACATAACCAAGTTCGCCCCCCCTGATGACTTAAGCGAACTAGTCAAGCGAACTTGATAAGTTCACCCCAACCTTGCCAGGCGTACATAACCAAGTTCGCCCCCCCCTGATGACTTAAACGAACTTGTCAAGCGAACTTGATACGTTCGCCCCAACCTTGCCAATCGAACTTGATAAGTTCGCCTGACTTGATAGTTCGCCTGTCGGGCAGTCATCTTCCCCAAAAAACCCGAAGTTCTTGCATGCGAATCTGATCATGCCAATATCCCAACTTTCTTTGCCCAAAACGTTCGGTTTCCCTTCTAGATGCTAGACCTAAGCTTATTTTCAAGTTTCATCCGTAAAAACGTTACCTTTTTACCCAAAACCCGAAAAACCCAATATAACCAAAAATCTCAAATCCAGCTCGAGTTGTTACCTGAATCGAGATTCTGATTCGGAGGTCCTGCTCACGAGTTCAGTAGTAATGTTTTCCTTCAATCTCGGGTCGATCCGTCAACTTTCTCTCTCTACGGTTTCTCTCTCTAAAGATGCAAAATGAGAGAAGTGTGTGCAACTGTGGGGTATTTATGGGAGGGGCCTCCCCTTCCCGAGCCCACCTCGCGACCAAGTCGGCCCAACCCCGGCCCGCGCACCTTTGTCCGCTCGTACCGTTCGTCCCGCTTGCACCCGTTATCTTTATTTCTCATTTTTATTTTTGGGATGTTACAAGTCTACATCATTACAATAGGTTTCGTCCCCGAAACCTATCATAGGTCAAATAGATAAGGGTACGATTCTCACATTTTCGTCTTCGATTCCCAAATAGCCCCCGATCCCTTCCGGTGCTTCTATTGGACTTTATCCAGTTGGATTACTTTGTTACGTAAACGTTTCTCCTTTCGGTCTAAGATAGCCATGGGTTCTTCAATGTAGTTAAGGCGGTTGTCGACCTCGATGTCAGTAAGTGGTAAGTGAGCTGATTCATCCGCCAAACACTTTCGTAAGTGTGACACATGAAAGGTAGGCTGGATCCCACTTAACTCATTGGGCAACTCCAACCGATACGCAACTTCACCAACACGTGCCGCTATTCTGAATGGTTCGACAAACCTCGGACTTAACTTTCCTCTATTCCTGAATCGTATGATCCCCTTCCACGGCGATACCTTCAACATTACGCGATCCCCAATGTTAAACTCAATAGGCCTTCGTCGTTTATCCGCGTAGGATTTCTGACAATCTTGAGCGGCCTTCATTCTTGCTTTAATTTGATCAAACCTTTCCGATGTTTCTCGAACGACTTCAAGACTTCCTAATTCCTTCTGTCCAATCTCACCCCAGCAAAACGGGGTCCTGCATCTTCTCCCATACAACATTTCGTAGGGCGGCATGCCTATCGTCGCGTGATGACTATTGTTGTAGGAGAATTCGGCTAATGGAAGATGACTGTCCCAACTGCCACCAAAGTCGATAATGCAAGCACAGAGCATACCCTCAAGCGTCTGAATGGTCCTTTCAGACTGACCATTCGTTTGAGGGTGGTATGCCGTGCTGATATTAAGTCTCGTGCCCATCGCCTCGTGAAATCTTTTCCAGAACCCTGATGTGAATCATGTGTCCCGGTTAGATACAATCGTTAAGGGCACCCGATGCCATGCTACTACCTCATTAATAAATACCTCTACTAACCTTTCCGACGAGAACATCTCGCGGATAGGTAGGAAGTGAGCACTCTTCGTCAACCGGCCCACAATCACCCAAATGGTATCATGGCCTTTAGCTGTGCGATGTAGCTTTGTTATGAAGTCCATGATAATGTGTTCCCACTTCCATTCCGGTATCTCAAGTGGTTGAGTCTTTCCATACGGTTTCTGGTGTTCGGCTTTTACTTGTGAGCAAGTCAAGCACTTGCTTACATACTTCGTCACATCATATTTCATTCCAGGCCACCAGTAGTCCTTCTACAGGTCTTGGTACATTTTGTTGGCACCGGGATGGATAGAGTACCGAGACTTATGAGCCTCATCCAAGATTTTGGTTCTAAGCTCGCCACCCATAGGTATCCATACCTGTCCAAAACGTGTCCTAACACCAAGGGTGTTATATTCCAACTTGTCCTGTTGTCCAACCCTTCTTTCCTTCTTTATGTTTCCTTCCTTAAGTGCTTCATCTTGAGCTCTTTTAATTTCCCTCATCACATCTGATGTTACCACCAACTGGAAGCTTTCACTCTAATAGGAGCAGGCACATCCTTTCGGATTAGAGCGTCAGCCACCACGTTTGCCTTTCTGGGATGGTATATGATTTCACAGTCATAATCTTTCAATAGTTCCAACCATCGTCTCTGCCTCATATTAAGTTCCCTTTGTTCGAAGAAGTACTTCAAACTTTTGTGGTCGGAGTAAATAGTAAACTTCACCCCGTAAAGGTAGTGCCTCCAGATTTTCAATGCGAATACGACATCAGCAAGTTCCAAATCGTGAGTCGGATAATTAGCTTCGTGAATCTTCAACTGCCGTAACGCATACGCGATCACTCTCCCGCATTGCATCAATACGCATCCCAATCCCTGACCCGAAGCATCGGAGTATACCACTAAGTCTTTATTGCCCTCGGGAAGGGCCAAGACTGGAGCTTGGGTTAGCTTCTCCTTCAATTCCTTAAACGCCTCATCTTGGGTTGAACCCCATTCGTACTTTACCTCCATCCGAGTCAACTTTGTCAACGGCAAAGCTATTTTCTAGAATTCCTGGACGAATCTCCGATTGTTGCCTGCCAATCCCAAGAAACTGCGGATTTCAGTTGGCGTCTTAGGAATATTCCATTACCTTACCGTCATTATCTTTGCTGGGTCAACCATAATGCCGTTTGGGTTAATAACGTGACCTAGGAATTGGACTTCCCTAAGCCAGAACGCACATTTGGAGAACTTAGCATACAATCTTTCCTTCTTCAAAGCTTCTAATACCTCCTTTAAGTTACACGCGTGATCACCCTCATTCTTAGAGTAAATGAGGATATCATCGATGAACACGATTACTGATCGATCCAGCATTGGTCAACAAACTCTATTCATCAAATCCATGAACGCTGCGGGGGCGTTCGTCAATCCAAAAGACATTACGCGGAACTCAAAATATCCATAACGCGTGTGAAATGCGGTTTTTGGTATGTCTTCTTCCCTCACCTTCAACTGATGGTACCCGGATCGAAGGTCGATTTTTGAGAACCAACTTGCGCCCGGTAATTGATCGAACAGGTCATTGATCCTTGGTAGAGGGTACTTGTTCTTCACGGTACGTTTGTTCAACTCGCGATAATCAATACACATTCTCATATAACCATCCGTCTTCTTTAAAAATAACACCGGACACCCTAAGGCGAGATACTCGGTTGTATAAATCCCTTCTCAAGTAGTTCATCTAATTAGGCCATAAGTTCTTTCATCTCCACCGGTGCTAGTCGATATGGAGCCTTAGCTACGGGCTGGGCGTCTGGTACTAAGTCGATTCGGAATTCAATCTCTCTGTCGGGTGGTATCCCAGGCAAATCCTCTGGAAAGACCTCCGGGTACTCGCGTACCACGGGTACATCATCTAGTTCCTTCACTTCCTAACACTTGTCAATCACGTACACCAGATAAGCCTCGCATCCACGCCTTAAGTAATCTGTTGCCTTAATCATAGAGATGACGTTTGGCATCAGGGCATCAAGATCTCCAAAAACCTCGACTTTTCTACCATCCGGAGCCTTGAGTCGGATTATCTTTCGTTTGCATATAATTTGCGCTTCATTGGCAGTTAGCTAATCCATACCTAACACGACATCAAACCCTCCCAAAACCATAACAAACAATCTGACAGGGAACCTATGACCTTCTATTTTTATCGTAGAGTTGTCAACTACATCGGTCACTCTCGCAGTTCTACCCTCAGCGGTTTCTACGCTAAAATCCCTTTCTAGCTTACTGCCAGTGTACTTCACTCGTTTACAAAAAGTCACAGATATAAAACTCTTACTGGCGAACATAACCAAGTTCACCCCCCTGATGACTTAAGCGAACTTGATAAGTTCATCCCAACCTTGCCAGGTGAACTTGATAAGTTCGCCTGTCGGGCAGTCATCTTCCCCAAAATACCCGAAGTTCTTGCATGCGAATCTGATCATGCCAATATCCCAACTTTCTTTGCCCAAAACGTTCGGTTTCCCTTCTAGATGCTAGACTTAAGCTTATTTTCAAGTTTCATCCGTAAAAACGTTACCTTTTTACCCAAAACCCAAAAAACCCAACATAACCAAAAATCTCAAATCTAGCTCGAGTTGTTACCTGAATCGAGATTCTGATTCGGAGGTCATGCTCACAAGTAACGTTTTCCTTCAATCTCGGGTCGATCTGTCAACTTTCTCTCTCTACGGTTTCTGTCTCTAAAGATGCAAAATGAGAGAAGTGTGTGTAACTGTGGGGTATTTATGGTAGGGGCCTCCCCTTCCCGAGCCCACCTCGCTACCAACTCGGCCCACGCACCTTTGTCTGCTCGTACCGTTCGTCCCGCTTGCGCCCGTTATCTTTATTTCTCATTTTTATTTTTGGGATATTACATATTTCCTGAGGTTTTCTCACCGAGTTATTTCCCTCTCTCCTAGGGAATTTGAAATTTCTTGGCTTAAACCGGTACATCACTTACTCACTCTTCCTTTTGGTTTCTACAGGTTTTACCTCTACTGCCTTCTCAGCTTTATCCTTGGCCTCTTGAGATGCCACATCATCGTAAACCATGGCACTCAATGCTAAAGCTGAATCAATTGTTTGTGGTGCAGCGGTTTTTACCAAGGTACGCACCTTTAGAGGTAAACCTTTGATAAAGTGTTTAATACTTCGGGGTTCGGGTGTCACCAGATGTGGCACCAGTTTTGACATCTTGTCAAACTTTGTCGCATACTCCTGATGCGTCATTGTTCCAACATCCAGACACTGAAACTCTTCCTCAAACTTATCAAGTTCGTTCTAAGGACAGAATCGTTTGCATGATTAGTTCCTTGAACTCGTTCCATTTCATGTTTTCCACTACTTACTCCATTTTAGCTTGCTTTACAGATTCCCACCAGTCTAATGCAGCTGCTTCCAATGAATTGGCAGCAAACTTGACTGCCTAATCACTTCTACATTCACTCAGATTGATCACAACTTCCATCTTCGTGATCCACTGAGTAGTGTCAATGGCTCCCTTCTTGCCATCAAATGGCTTAGGTTTGCAGCCTTCGAAGGATTTGTAATTACATCCTTCGTGATTCTCAGTTCTAGTTACAGAACTAGTGTTGGCATTTCCATTTTCCGCTCCAATGGTGTTATTGTTGTTTCCCCCTCCTGTTGTTCCTGTACCCATTCTTCTTGAAAAAACTTCATCTAGTAATCCGGGTAATGTGTTTCGTAAATCCTTAGTGACTTCACTTGCCACGACATCTTGGAACTGGGTTTCAGACATAATGACCTCCTCAGCATAAGGACCGTTATTATTGTCATTCTCGTTTGTTTCATGATGGTTGTTAGCATTAGTGTTATTTTTGGCCTGCCTACGACTCCTAGTAACTGGAGTTTGACCTGTTCCTCTTCCTCGTCCAACCATTGTTACCTATACACACAGATGTATGACATCTAAATTCATATAACCGGTTATGATATATAAAATCAGAAATTAAAGACATTTGGCCAAGAATGTACTTAATATCTGTTTTCTCGACATCTCCTGTTATATTCATAATGATAATCCACATCTCAACTTATATCCTGTGGCATTCCAGCTATTCTCAGAGCTCTTAGTTTAAGTCTAGATACTAATCTTTCCTATTAGTATCTAAATCCCTTAAACTGCGGCTCTGATACCAACTTGTCACACCCGTAACACAGGACAATCATCTACTAGAGTAGTACCTCCAACAGATATGTCCCCAGGTAAGAGCAATGGGTCTAGGAGAGATTTATACACTGCTCTTTCCTAGATAGAACATTCCGTTTGTCAGATAAATACATACCGGTTGAAGGTCGCCTTCTAGTTACAGTGACGTTGATACTAAAAATACACAGCGGAAGACTTAACATCATAACTTATTTTATTTCACAATATAATGTTTGTACAATCGGGACTGACTGGCAAAATACAGCATAACAAACTCTGGACTTATAGCTCACGAAGAATCATGCCAATCACTCAGGCCTTATGGTCACCTAGGGATTTGCCCTCAGTCATCCCTATTTCTAACCTATGTACATCTCCTGGAATGCCAACTACCAGCTAGGGTTCACATGTGCTAAAAAACATTTGAAAACATTTTGGATCAGATTACGCTGGTGAGTTCATAAACAAAAACATCTTTACGTGTATCCCTGATCAAGGATGAATACCCCTTTTGGGAATTACAACCATCCTTTCCAATCCATCACCTAGAATCGCCCTAAGATTCCGAGTCTACAACATACATATATATACAGGGACCTTCCGGCGCGCTGGTCTGCCAAGGACCAGTTCTCTAAACAAGAGGATAAGTCTTGTCCTTCAGTCCCACCCTAATCATGGCCATAACAAGTACTTATTATAGGATATATGCACGGATAGTATTGGGATCTCAGATACAAAATCATTTGCAAAACATTTCATAGAGCACAATTCAGAGGAACTCACCTCAACCAGAACCTCCTCTCGTGTTGAATATAATAATCAACATTTCAACAGAACCATAGATCATATCCGACATTATCATAATCAAAATTCCTATCTTAGGTTTACACGAAGAAACCTCAGGGTGTTTAGAAACCTTACCTCGGCGCTATCTATGGCAGTTTGCGGACGAATTGCGAAAAACCGGACTCTCAGGAGCGGACCGGAACCGTGGGAATCGGGCTACCAGGGCTAAAGTGTGTGTTTGTGAACGTGTGAGTATGTGCAAAGTGAAGAAATCGATCCATCTATTTATAGGGTGGAATCTGTCACACCCCAGCCGACGGCGGAAACGTCGGGGCGTGAAGCGTGCAGACTGTTCATTGCTCATGGTTTACTAAAGTTTAAATAATCAATAATTATTTTCATTGCAATTAGACAAGTTCAACAAAACACAATCAATCCATGAAACAACAATGTAAATTACATAGAATAAACTGTTTTAATTTAAATACTAAGTCCAAAAATCCTATGTGTAGCAAATCCTGATCACTTCAAACATTCGTACCTGAAACATGATTTAAAAACAAGGGTCAACTAAAAATAGTTGGTGAGCATACATAAGTTTTAACACACAAATAAGAGTTCGAAAATGTTTATACAATTCATTGATTCACATGGTATATAAGACAATTATGGAGAACCTATAGTTATACTAGGTGCACAATCAAACCTTGTGACTGAGGCATAACACGCAGGTTACCCTAATGTAAAGTCGGTAACAAACACCCTACCCGGGTGGGTTTGTCAGACTCAATAGTACTATCTTTGTTTACCGTTGGCTTGCACAGAGTTAATGATTGTACGAGTTGCGTCATGTATGTATAGTAATAACTCATAGCATCCAAGCATAATGCACAAATAATTCATGTAATCAAGTAAAGAATTGTATTATGAAATAGTTGCAAATTGTTTTAAGGTAAATCATGTCCACCCCAAAAGTATAAAAAGTAAAAGTGGGGTTATGTAGACTCACTTGTTATGAAGAGTGTGGACCGCACAAGCAAATAGGTAATAGCGGTGTTTTTGTAGATTGCTAAGTTCGACCTAATGAACAATATATATGATCATGTGTTATTGATTTGCGTTATTCGATGTCGGAAGCGGATTTGTTTAAGTTTAAACGTGTAGGGTTTGTTTTAAAATGCTATTTATTTATTTAGAATATTATATATATTTATTTGTAAAAGTTTAAATAAATTAATGTTGGTTGGGAAACAAGTGTAAGGAATATAGGTATTCCAGTAATTAGTTTATAAAAATAATTGTATAAACTGTAATATATTTTATCAGATTAAAAGAATAAAAATAAAGATTCTGTTAAGGGGAACACGACCGTGCTCGTGTTGGGCACGACCGCGCTCGGCTCGTACGCGACCGCGCTTGGCCGGTAGCGCGACCGTGGTTGGTCAGAAGTCACAACCCGGGTCTGTTCATCAGACACGACCGTGCTAGTGTCCGGCACGACCGCGTCTAGGGTTGTCTAGGACAGGACTTTGTTTGGTCGGTAAACACGACCGGGCCTCTCTTGGGCACGACTGTGCTCGGTAAGGCACGACCGCGCTCCATGATGAGCGCGACCGTGTCTGGTCTTTTCCAGAACACAATTCGCTTAATCCTTGTAATAAAATCGTTTGATATTATAGGGCTTTCGTTCAATAGATGTTTGCGAATCCAACCCTACCAATTAATTGGGTTTATAACACATCCATTGTGCAGTTTGATTAAATCGTTTTTATTTCAAAACCAAGTTTTAAAATCTGATTAATTGTGTAATGTATCAACGAATTAGGTTAGGGCTTTTGATCAGGGTGAAGAGACGAACCAATTGGACTACTACTAACCTGTTTAGATTGGGCAACAAGTGCAGTAGGCTTCGAAGTTGGAATTCGCGGCTTTTTCTTGATCGACAGAGTATTAGAGGTGTTGTTCCGATGATTTTAGGGTTGCGATAGGTTTATAGAAATCGTGCGAAGGTATTATAATGGTTTGATTCGTCTGATCCTGTCTTAATTACGAGATTTGATTTAAAAAGGAAGGTTTGGTCGAAGTCGCGAGGATTCGGTCGATCAGACGTGTATTTGGTCGTGTTTTAGTCTCAATTCGTCGAATAGCTTCTTCTACAAGTCCCGCGATTTCTAAACTCGTTTGAAACCTATTTTTGGAAAAGATTTGTGTCGGTTTGACTTTTACGGAGTCAAACTGTATCTCAGGCGCGACCGTGCTTAATGATAAGCATGACCGTGGTCATGGCACAGGCGCGACCGTGCTTAGGACTAAGCACGACCGTGCTTGTGTACTTTTTGATATTTACAAGAATGGACCCTGTAGTTTGGTAGAATTGATGTTGTTTTGAGTTTTGGTCAAGTTTGGTCCTCGAGGTTTGTAAAATGGTTTTAGTTCATATTGTAACCTAATAAATGCGTGCATACTCGTTATTGAACGTGAAACAATGATCGTAAAAATTGGAATTGGAATCGTCTTTTATTGAACGACATAAATCAAAAAGGAGAAAACATGAAAAATCGGAAATGTTACAGTATCCCCATGTTGAGGGAATTTCGTCCCGAAATTCAACTGGTTGAGGCTACTGCTTCAGCAAAAAGGTGTGGGTACTTAAGCTTCATTTGGTCTTCTCGTTCCCAAGTAAACTCGGGTCCTCGTTTAGATTCCCAACGAACCTTGACAATAGGAATACGGCTGCGCTTGAGTTGTTTTATCTCACGATCCATAATCTCGACTGGTTTTTCAACGAAGTGCATCGTCTCATCAATGCGCACATCGTCAAGAGGTATATGAAGGTTCTCATCAGCAAGACACTTCTTGAGGTTGGATACATGAAATGTAGGATGTACGCTACCAAGTGATGGAGGTAATTCGAGTCTGTAAGCCACTTTCCCAATCCTTTCAAGGATCTTGAATGGACCCACATAGCGAGGTGCTAGCTTGCCTTTCTTCCCAAAACGGATCACCCCCTTCCAAGGAGACACCTTTAGAAGTACAAGTTCACCAACTTGGAATTCCAAGGGTTTGCGTCGTTTGTCGGCATAGCTCTTTTGCCGACTCCTCGCAACTCGAATGTTGTCACGGATTTGAATAATCTTGTCGGAGGTTTCTTGAATTAACTCGGGACCGGTAATTTGTGCTTCACCAATCTCGTTCCAACAGATGGGAGAACGACACTTACGACCGTAGAGAGCTTCAAACGGAGCCATGTCGATGCTGGTGTGGTAACTATTGTTGTAGGAAAATTCGATAAGTGTCAAATGTGAATCCCAATTGCCACCAAAGTCGATGACACAGGCTCTCAGCATGTCTTCCAGGGTTTGGATTGTTCGCTCGGTCTGACCATCAGTTTGGGGATGGTAGGCCGTACTCAAATCCAATCGTGTACCAAGTGCCTTTTGGAGAGATTGCCAAAACCGAGAAGTGAAACGAGCATCTCTATCGGAGATTATGTTCAAAGGAACACCGTGACGACTCACGATTTCGTCAATGTAAAGTCGGGCCAATTTCTCAACCTTATAGTCTTCACGGATAGGCAAGAAGTGTGCGAACTTAGTGAGATGGTCAATGATCACCCAAATGCTGTCATAACCGCTCGAAGTGTGAGGGAGTTTAGTGATGAAATCCATAGCTAGATTCTCTCATTTCCACACGGGGATTTCCGGTTGTTCAAGTAACCCAGAAGGACGTTGATGCTCAGCTTTGACTTTAGAACATGTGAGACATTTTGCTACAAACAAAGCAATGTCTTTCTTCATACCAGGCCACCAATATTGTGGACAAAGATTTTGGTACATTTTATCCGCACCAGGATGGATAGAATATCGAGACTTGTGTGCTTCGGTCATGATGAATGCTCGGAGATCGTCACGATTGGGAACCCAAATACGATTTAGAAAATAAAGCAAGCCATTGGTCTTAGTCTCTAATTGGAATTCAGCACCACAAGACATTTCTTCATACATATTGCCCTCGGTAACCGAGACATGTTGAGCTTCTAGAATACGAACTTGAATATCGGAATGGATCTTGACACTTTAAAGCATGACATGTTCCTTGCGGCTTAGTGCATCGGCTACAACATTAGCCTTGCCGGGATGATAACGAATCTCGCAATCGTAATCGTTAAGGAGTTCAACCCAACGTCGTTGTCTCATGTTGAGTTCCTTTTGGTTGAAGATATGTTGGAGGCTTTTGTGGTCGGTGAACACCACACATTTCGTGCCATAGAGATAATGTCTCCAAATCTTCAACGCAAATATGACAGCACCCAACTCCAGATCATGCGTCGTATAATTCTTCTCATGGATTTTGAGTTGTCTTGATGCATAAGCGATTACCTTGCCTCGTTGCATGAGAACGCAACCAAGACCTTGGTTTGAAGCATCACAGTAAACAACTAGATCATCTTCACCTTCAGGAAGGGTGAGGATAGGAGCATTGCACAACTTTTGCTTGAGAATTTGAAAGGCTTCTTCTTGCTTCGGTCCCCACTCATAAGGTTTACCTTTTTGGGTTAAGGCAGTGAGGGGAACAGCGATCTTGGAGAAGTTAGAAATAAACCTTCGGTAATAACCCGCTAAACCAAGAAACGAACGAACTTCGGTAGGGGTTTTAGGAGCTTTCCAATTTTTAACAGCTTCGATTTTTGCAGGGTCCACATGAATACCCTTTTCGTTGACAACGTGACCCAAAAATTGAACTTCTTTTAGCCAAAATTCACACTTGGAGAACTTGGCGTATAGTTGTTCGTTTTTCAAGAGATCCAAAATCAACCTAAGATGTTGCTCATGATCTTCCTTAGTCTTGGAATAGATCAAGATGTCGTCGATGAACACGATCACAAATTTGTCAAGATATGGTTTGCACATGCGATTCATGAGGTCCATGAAAACAGCAGGTGCATTGGTTAGCCCAAAAGGCATAACCATGAACTCGTAGTGACCATATCTCGTTCGGAAGGCGGTTTTGGGAACATCCTCCTCTTGCACACGGAGTTGATGATAACCAGATCGAAGATCAATCTTCGAGAAGTAGGTAGAACCTTGGAGTTGATCGAAGAGGTCGTCAATCCTAGGTAAAGGGTATCGGTTTTTGATTGTAAGTTTGTTGAGTTCTCGATAGTCAATACACATGCGGAATGAACCATCCTTCTTTTTAACAAACAAGACTGGTGCACCCCACGGTGAATGACTCGGCCGTATGAAACCTTTGTCGGCGAGTTCTTGAAGTTGGCTTGCAAGTTCTTGCATCTCGGAAGGTGCAAGCCGGTATGGAGCTTTAGCTATGGGATTAGCTCCAGGTATAAGATCGATGCGAAATTCCACTTGCCGAACAGGTGGAAGACCTGGCAAGTCATCAGGAAAAACTTCAGGAAAATCTCGAACGATGGGGATGTCTTGTACACTCCTCTTCTTGTCTTCTTTTTGGATAACATGGGCTAGGAAAACCATGCACTTCTTTCGTATATACTTTTGAACGGTGATGCATGACATTAGTTTGAGTCCTTTGCAAGGTTTCTCACCAAAGACCTTCAACGTTTCACCGGATGGGAGTGGTAGACGGATGTATTTTTCAAAGCACATGACTTCGGCATGGTGCTTCGACAACCAGTCCATACCTATGATGACGTCAAAACTCCCTAATGGCATTGGTACGAGGTTAATGGGAAAAATGTGTTTATTTAGTTCTAGGGAGCAATCATAGATGATGGAGTCAATTGTAACGGTGTTACCATCGGCTACCTCAATGGTAAAAGTTCTCTCTAGTTTAGACCGGGTTTTTGCAAGTAAGGGTTCGAATTCTAGTGACACAAAACTTTTATCGGCTCCGGTATCAAATAGTATAGATGCAAATTGTTGATTGACAAGAAACGTACCGTTGACCACATGATCATTGGCCTGAGCTTCATTGGCGTTGATATTGAAAGCACGCCCACGAGCTCCGTCTTTGTTAGCATTGGCTAGTCTCGGGCATCGGTCTCGGAAGTGGTTTGGGTTGCCACATTCAAAGCAAGCATGCCCATTAGTAATAGTTGGAACTGCTTGATTGGCCCCGTTTCCCTGGTTGATTTGATTACCAGGTGGCTTACTCCTACAGGTGTTGGCCACATGCCCATATCTTCCACAGCTGGCACATAGACGGCATGGTACAGTTGGGAGGTGATGATAATTGCATGTGTTGCACAATGGGTTGTTGCCCACATATTGCTTCTTGACTGAGTTCTGAGCCATAGGAGCAACCTGGTTGACTGGGGCAGCTGGAGTGACCATAGCATAGTTTTTAGCTTTCCTCTTCCTATTGTTGCGGTATGGTTCAGTTTGGACTTCTTTGACATGAGCGGGAGGTGTTGTTGTGTCAGAAACTTTCTTGGCAACCTTTCTTATAAGTGTACCCGCTTTAACATGGTTGTCAGTAAGTGTAGCTGATAAACGGATAGCATCCTCCAGAGTAGCAGGATTTCCTCCTACCACGGTATCTTGAATTTGTCTAGGTAGACCACCAATGTACTTTTCAATACACCTAGACAGAGGTGTAACCATGTGTGGCACAAGTAGACTCAGCTCGTGAAAACGGGTGGTGTATGCTAAGCTTTCACCACTATCTTGAGCAAGATCCCAAAATTCCGCTTCTAGCTTTTTCATCTCATTTCGAGGACAGAATTCCTCAGTCATGATCCTTTTCAACTCATCCCACGGCAGTGCCACTGCTACATCCACTCCCCTAGTCCTTTTCTCACCATTCCACCAAGTAAGCGCCCTTTTTTGAAAGACACTAGTAGCATGACGAGTACGGAGGTTGTCGGGACAATCGCTATTGAGAAAAGTGCTCTCAATGCTTTCGAACCATTGAAGGAGTCCTGTGGCTCCTTCGCTGCCATAGAATTTGAGGGGATTACAGGAGTTGAAGTGTTTGAAGGTGCATTGTGGCGGGTTGGCACCACCACCACCTCCAGTAGCAGCACTTCCACTGTCATGGCCATTATTGTTGTTGTTGGCTTGGGTAATTTGGTTCACCAGCTGTGTGAGTAAAGCAGCCAGGTCAGTGTTATTGCTGTTGTTGCTGTTGACACGACGAGGAGGCATTCTACAGATTCAGACACAATAAGAGTTGTGAGATTTTCTTGGATTAAATAGAAGAATAAATAGATGCAAGTAGTTCATAGTTTGGATTGTACTCAAATAGTGACATAATCACTCGAGTACTATGACATATTAAGGTTAATTTAAACTCAGATAATTATCAAGGAGACGTGCTTTAGCCTATAAGTAAACACTCATCCCGGGAATTCCCAGGAAAGCATACGGGTCCCTCGGTTGGTTGGGATTTATACGAAATGCTTTCCTAGACAGAAAACCCAGAATACAGGTGTCACTCTTCCAGATTGCACGTGTCCTTTAACAATTAAACAAAGTCTAAAAACCTTAACGGGTGTAAAAGAAAATTTTATAGACCCAAGTCTAAGAATATGATTCAGGTTATGTTGATGATGACATGGAAGCAGGCATGAAGGACATGTGGTTTAGGATATGGGTAGGGATATTGTTTATTTAAGTTGTTATTCATATATACATATAAAACATGTAGCATATATCATATAGCATGTAGCACATAGCATGTAAATCATGAAGCATGGCATAAGTGGGTATCCTAAAGTTATAGTCTAGGTCAAAGGTGTCTAATAATCTATTTCCCTATAACCAAGGCTCTGATACCAATCTGTCACACCCCAACCGACGGCGGAAACGTCGGGGCGTGAAGCGTGCAGACTGTTCATTGCTCATGGTTTACTAAAGTTTAAATAATCAATAATTATTTTCATTGCAATTAGACAAGTTCAACAAAACACAATCAATCCATGAAACAACAATGTAAATTACATAGAATAAACTGTTTTAATTTAAATACTAAGTCCAAAAATCCTATGTGTAGCAAATCCTGATCACTTCAAACATTCGTACCTGAAACATGATTTAAAAACAAGGGTCAACTAAAAATAGTTGTTGAGCATACATAATTTTTGACACACAAATAAGAGTTCGAAAATGTTTATACAATTCATTGATTCACATGGTATATAAGACAATTATGGAGAACCTATAGTTATACTAGGTGCACAATCAAACCTTGTGACTGAGGCATAACACGCAGGTTACCCTAATGTGAAGTCGGTAACAAACACCCTACCCGGGTGGGTTTGTCAGACTCAATAGTACTATCTTTGTTTACCGTTGGCTTGTACAGAGTTAATGATTGTACGAGTTGCGTCATGTATGTATAGTAATAACTCATAGCATCCAAGCATAATGCACAAATAATTCATGTAATCAAGTAAAGAATTGTATTATGAAATAGTTGCAAATTGTTTTAAGGTAAATCATGTCCACCCCAAAAGTATAAAAAGTAAAAGTGGGGTTATGTAGACTCACTTGTTATGAAGAGTGTGGACCGCACAAGCAAATAGGTAATAGCGGTGTTTTTGTAGATTGTTAAGTTCGACCTAATGAACAATGTATATGATCATGTGTTATTGATTTGCGTTATTCGATGTCGGAAGCGGATTTGTTTAAGTTTAAACGTGTAGGGTTTGTTTTAAAATACTATTTATTTATTTAGAATATTATATATATTTATTTGTAAAAGTTTAAATAAATTAATGTTGGTTTGGAAACAAGTGTAAGGAATATAGGTATTCCAGTAATTAGTTTATAAAAATAATTGTATAAACTGTAATATATTTTATCAGATTAAAAGAATAAAAATAAAGATTATGTTAAGGGGAACACGACCGTGCTCGTGTTGGGCACGACCGCGCTCGGCTCGTACGCGACCGCGCTTGGCCGGTAGCGCGCCCGTGGTTGGTCAGAAATCACAACCCGGGTCTGTTCATCAGACACGACCGTGCTAGTGTCCGGCACGACCGCATCTAGGGTTGTCTAGGACAGGACTTTGTTTGGTCGGTAAACACGACCGGGCCTCTCTTGGGCACGACTGTGCTCGGTCAGGCATGACCGCGCTCCATGATGAGCGCGACCGTGTCTGGTCTTTTCCATAACACAATTCGCTTAATCCTTGTAATAAAATCGTTTGATATTATAGGGCTTTCGTTCAATAGATGTTTGCGAATCCAACCCTACCAATTATTTGGGTTTATAACACATCCATTGTGCAGTTTGATTAAATCGTTTTTATTTCAAAACCAAGTTTTAAAATCTGATTAATTGTGTAATGTATCAACGAATTAGGTTAGGGCTTTTGATCAGGGTGAAGAGACGAACCAATTGGACTACTACTAACCTGTTTAGATTGGGCAACAAGTGCAGTCGGCTTCGAAGTAGGAATTCGCGGCTTTTTCTTGATCGACAGAGTATTAGAGGTGTTGTTCCGTTGATTTTAGGGTTGCGATAGGTTTATAGAAATAGTGCGAAGGTATTATAATGGTTTGATTCGTCTGATCCTGTCTTAATTACGAGATTTGATTTAAAAAGGAAGGTTTGGTCGAAGTCGCGAGGATTCGGTCGATCAGACGTGTATTTGGTCGTGTTTTAGTCTCAATTCGTCAAATAGCTTCTTCTACAAGTCCCGCGATTTCTAAACTCGTTTGAAACCTATTTTTGGAAAAGATTTGTGTCGGTTTGACTTTTACGGAGTCAAACTGTATCTCAGGCGCGACCGTGCTTAATGATAAGCACGACCGTGGTCATGGCACAGGCGCGACCATGCTTAGGACTAAGCACGACCGTGCTTGTGTACTTTTTGATATTTACAAGAATGGACCCTGTAGTTTGGTAGAATTGATGTTGTTTTGAGTTTTGGTCAAGTTTGGTCCTCGAGGTTTGTAAAATGGTTTTAGTTCATATTGTAACCTAATAAACGCGTGCATACTCGTTATTGAACGTGAAACAATGATCGTAAAAATTGGAATTGGAATCGTCTTTTATTGAACGACATAAATCAAAAAGGAGAAAACATGAAAAATCGGAAATGTTACAGAATCGGCCCCACGTCGGACCGACATCCAGGAGCATATCGGTCTGACATCCCCTTATGTCGGTTTATTTGACTTTGCGCACACAGATCGGACCGACATATGAACCATATCGGTCTGACATCAAGCCGATTCATCCGCTGAGTCATAGGACACGTGTCGACACCCGGTCCATTACTTCCTCTACACATATCAGACCGATATGTGGTAGGATATTGGTCCGATATCCACCTCGATCTCAGATTTTCCTTTTAAGTCCCTCAACTTTGAGAACATACAGTTCAACCCCTGAACTTTGACTTTTGATACTTTTGACCCTTATTTTAGTTGGGAAATATCCGGGTGTTACACTATTAGTTTAAGCTCTTGAAGACAAAAACTTTTGAAATTTCTAAATAAATTTAGTATACCTCTTGTAATGTATTTTATTAATAAAGAGCCTTGTTTTAAATCAATTCTTGTTCTCTTGATAGAATGTCGAAAAACACTGGATCTTCTCAAAATACGAGAGTTAAGAAAAGGCAAACGACGGTTGAGAATGCTACTGAAAAGAGACTCTTGTAAATAATTCCAGAAGATGATTGCGAAAGGAATCAAGGATTCTCTCCCATTGATCTTTGAGGAACTTGAAAAGAGACAAGCTGATAGAATATCTATTCAACCGTCAATTCCTAAATCTATTCATTCCTGACAAACTCGAACAATTACTCAATCAAAACCCGTTACTCTCAAACCGAAAGGTTCTACTACTCATAAGACAAAGAAGACGAGAGAAGAATACTATCACAATTCCTCAGAAGATGAAGGAATGGGTAACAATTACGGTCATGTAGAGAAGAAAAGAAAAGTAGTTGGTTGTACATACAATATGTTTCAGGATTTCAAACCATACAACTTCTCTGGGAAAGAATGAGGGATAGCCACATTGAGGTGGATAGAAAAGACTGAATCTGTATTGGCAATCAGCAAGTGTGCTGAAGAGGATAAAGTTTTGTATGCCTCTAATCTATTTAAAGATCAAGCCCTATAATGGTGGAACAATATTGTTGCTGACAAGGGTAGATATGCATCCTACGCAATAGGCTGGAGTGTCTTTAGAACAAGAGTGGAGAAGAAGTACGTTCCCTAGAATGAATGGGAACAAATTGAGGGAAAATTTATAAGTCTGAGGATGATCGGAACAAATCATCAGGAGTACGCCACTAAACTCCTTGAGTATGCTCGAATCGTTCCTCATCTTGCTACCCCTGAATCCAACCTGATTAAGATATATATTTGGGGTTTGATTGGAGAAATCCACGACATGGTGAAGGTCGCAAACTGTGAAAATCTGGATGATGCTATAGATTTAGGAGCATCACTAACAACCAGCCTAATAAGGAATCAGGAAGAAGGGAAGAAAAAGAAGGAAGTAGCTGAGCAAGGCCCTAATGGAATTAATAAGTCATCTTTTACTCCCCGGAATAATATTCTTCTATCCATGAGTGTCCAAAGTGCAGAAGGAAGCACTTGGGACAATGTCGTGCTGGATTCTTCTGCAACTTCTGCAAAATGTCCGGACACAAAACCGAAGATTGCTTCAAGAAGAAGCAGATTACTTGCTTTGGATGTGGTGAAGCTGGTCACATCAAAATCAATTGTCCTAAATTAAAGAAACCCGATGGTACATGTCCCAAACCTGCAGAAGGAGTAAAGAGGAATGCACGAGCATTCGTTCTTAATACTCACGAAGCAGCAGGTATGACCGATGTCATTACGGGTACATTTCTTGTTGATAATATTTATGCTCGAGTTTTATTTGACTCTGGTGCGAACCAAAGTTTTGTATATCATAGATTCTATAGACTGTTAAATAAAACTCTATCTAAACTAGACAAGAAATACGTGGTAGAGACTGTGAATGGTGACCTCGTCCAAATCTCTAAAATCCTGAATGATTGCCATATCACATTATCAGGACATGTTATACCTGCAAAACTATTGCCAATGACTTTGACAGGTTTTGACATTGTCTTAGGAATGGATTGGTTAGCCTCTAACCAAGCCCATATCCTATGTGATAAAAAGGCAATAAAACTCCGTTCCCTGAAAGGCAACATTCTTACAATCAATGGTGATAATTTATCCAACTCTGTTTGAATAATTTTCATGTTAAAAGCCACAATGTACTTACGAAAAGGATGCCTAGCATACCTTGTTTCTGTAACTACCGACACTAAAATGAAGATTGAAGATGTGTCGGTTGTGACTGAGTTCCCTGATGTCCTCCTTGATGAACTACCTGGAGTTCCACATGAAAGAGAAGTGGAGTTCAAAATCAATCTAGTACCCGGTACGGCACCTATTGCTAAAGCCCCGTACAGATTAGCTCCAAATGAAATGGCAGAATTGAAGAAGCAATTAGACGAATTACTGGAGACAGGATTTTTACCAAGCTCATCACCTTGGGGAGCCCCAGTTTTATTTGTCAAAAAGAAAGATGGATCGATGCGTATGTGTATCGATTATCAGGAACTAAACAAAGTTACGATAAAGAATCGTTATCCACTTCCCCGAATCGATGATCTTTTTGATCAACTCTAAGGATCTCGTTTGTTTTCCAAAATGATCTTCGATCTGGCTATCACCAATTGAATGTCCAGGAAGATGATATCCCTAAAACTGCTTTCAGAACTCGATATGGTCATTATGAGTTCACGGTTATGCTATTTGGACTTACTAATGCACCAACAACATTAATGGATATGATGAATCGAGTCTGTAAACCTTACCTAGACAAATTCATTATCATATTCATTGACGATATCCTTATCTATTCAAAAAATAAGAAAGATCATGCGGATCACCTGAAAATCCTACTCGAACTCTTGAGAACAGAAAAGCTATATGTTAAATTCTCAAAATGTGAATTCTGGCTATCAGAAGTTCAATTTCTCAGTCACGTAATTAATGTCAATGGTATTCGAGTAGACCCTGTCAAAATTGAAGCTATATCTAGATGGGAAATCCCGAAGTTACCAACTGAAGTCCGTAGTTTCCTCGGATTAGCCGGTTACTATCGGAGATTTATCCAAGATTTCTCTCGAATTGTTGTGCCATTAACTTCTCTAACCCGCAAATCAGTCAAGTGTGAATGGGGTCCTAAGCAATCTGAAGCTTTTGAAACTATGAAACAAAACTAACACAAACACCCATACTGGCTCTACCAGATAGAAATGAAGGCTTTTCAGTTTACCTTGATGCATCACACACCGGTTTTGGTTGTGTGTTAATGCAAGGAAGCAAGGTTATTGCTTATGCTTCCCGACAATTGAAAACTCATGAAAAGAACTATACGACTCATGATTTAGAATTGGGTGTCATAATCTTCGCATTGAAATTATGGAGGCACTATCTATATGGAGTCAAATTCACTATCTTTATTGATCACAAAAGCCTGAAGTATATATTCAGTCAAAAGGAAATGAATATGAGGCAAAGAAGTTGGATGGAAGTCCTAAATGATTACGATTGTGAGATCTATTATCATGAAGGAAAAGCCAATGTTTGTAGCTGATGCTCTAAGCAGAAAAGAACATGAGAAACCTAAACGGGTTTGTGCTTTTAGACTCGAGCTCCAAATCGACCTTATTTCTAGAATTAAAGAATCTCATAAACTTGCTTTGCAAGAACCCAACCTCGAGAAAGAAGGATTGGGAGGCATGATTGATCAACTGATCAAAGTAGATGATGAAATTCTTAGAATAAATAAGAGAATTTGGGTTCCTATCTATGGAAACACTCGTGACGAAATTCTTGAAGAAGCTCATAAATCTAAATACAAGATGCATCCTGGAAGCGATAAGATGTATAAAAACATAAAAGCCAATTATTGGTGGATAGGGATGAAAAAGCATATCGCTATCTATGTTGCAAATTGTTTAACATGTTCTCAAGTTAAAGCTGAACATCAGAAGCCATCTGGTTTGTTACTGCAACTTGAAATTCCTATCTGGAAATAGGAAATGATAACCATGGATTTCATTACTAAACTTCCCCGAACGAGTCGAGGGAATGATACTATTTGGGTTATCATTGACAGACTTACTAAGTCTGCCCATTTCTTCCAATGAAAGAAACGTTCAGCATGGATAAGTTGGCACAATTATACGTTAATGAAATCATAACATTACATGGTGTGCCATTATCTATCATGTCAGATAGAGATAGTAGATTTACTTCTCGATTCTGACAAAGTTTTCAGAAAGCCCTCAGTACAAAGCTGAATCTTAGCACTGCCTACCATCCTCAGACGGACGGGCAGAGCGAGAGAACAATTCAAACCCTTGAAGATATGTTAAGGGCTTGTGTTATTGACCTTGGAGGAAATTGGGATGACCACTTACCTCTAATGGAATTCTTCTATAACAATAGTTATCATACGAGTATACAGACCGCTCCTATTGAAGCCTTATACAGTCGTAAATGTCGAACTCCAATTTGTTGGTCTGAACTAGGAGAAAACCAGTTGTCTGGACCTGAAATAGTCTTGGAAACAACTAAGAAAATAATCTAGATAAAAGATAGATTGACAACGGCTCGTGATCGTCAAAAGAATTATACTAATAAGAGACGAAAGCCGTTAGAATTCAACGTCGGTGACGAAAGCCGTTAGTTTCACCATGGAAAGGCGTTATAAGATTTGGACAGAAAGGAAAATTAAGTCCTAGACTCGTAGGACCGTTCAAAATCTTGAAAAGAGTTGGGCATGTGACCTATCAACTCGAATTGCCAGATGAAATGAATGGAGTACACGATGTATTCCATGTGTCGAATCTACGAAAGAGTTTGACAGATGAATCACTGGTAATGCCCCTACAAGATGTAGAGGTAGATGAAAGGTTAGTATTTGTGGAACAACCTTTGCAAATCAAGGACATGTAGGAAAAGAAATTGAAAAGAAAGAAAATGACAACTATGAAAGTAAAATGGAACTCCAGACGTGGACCTGAGTACACGTGGGAACTGGAGTCGGAAATGAGAAAGAAATATCCACACCTGTTTGAATAAACTCGAGGACGAGTTTAAAACAAGGTGGGGATGATTTAACACCTGCCACAAAAATTTCCAAGATTTGACAAAAGGTAAACCCTAGGGACTATAAGTGTAAATACACCAAAGTCTAGGGTTGAAAATGGAAGAAATTTAGGAAATTAAGTTGATATCGGACCAACATTGAATAACATATCGGTCCGAAATGAAACTAAGCTTGATATCAGACCGATTCTAAATACAGTCCCATAGCGGATCGAAGTCCATACTCATATCGGTCCGAAATAAACTAGGATTAGATAGCGGACCGACATTCATTGACATATCGGTCCGTAATAAGTTGCTTAGTCGGCTATCGGACCGACATCGACCTATAACGGTCTGACAACCTCCACTCAGTTGCAAAATGTGGTGTTGACACGTGTCCAATGACTCAGCCCTACCGATGGGACATAGGTCTGGATATGGGACCGACATGGTCCACATATCGGTCTGATATTGCCGCCAAATATGTTCGGTCCAATAAGAATGCGACATTTAGGGCCGACGTGTGTATGGCTGGATGTCGGACCGACATCCCTAGCCATATCGGTCCACATGGTTCCAAATCTCAGCTTATAAATAGCTGATCGATCTCAAACGATTTTCCATATCCCAAACACAATTCCAACTTCTAAAATACGTTCCAGGTGATCCCTACCCCACTCCCGACGATTTCGGTCCAAATCCCGCTCGTCTTAGCACTCGGATTAAGAAGAGACGCTTGTAGAAGTACTGTTACGCTAGAGAAATCAGGATTAGAAGCTAGACGTTAAGCTTTCAACTTTAGAGGCTCATTCCCACTAAAAAGGTGAATACTTTATCTCTTTCAAAACGTGTGTCAAACATTTTATTTACGAAAATGGCCAAATAAAGGTTAACGAAGTAATGCTCAACGTTCTTCTACGAACAAGCATTTGGGTCATAGGTATACATAAAACTTGCAAGGGATACACGGGTTACGGGTGAAATTCCCGGACTACGGCTGGTGCTTATCTTATAACAAATCCGGAGTCGTAGACTGTCCGTTGTTATAAGCTATGACCTCAGTGTATACTGTGGTGCAATTGAACAGGACGGGCCTGCTGAGTTTGTATATTGAACATGAAGTTGTGATTATGAAATTAATACTTATTTATTTGTGTCAAATGACTTTATGTCAATATATTGTATTCACCAGCGTCCGCGCTGACGTTTTATTTTCAAAATGTTTTTCAGGTAACGAATAAAATGTGATGAGAATGGGGTATGGGCAGACATAAGATCTGACCCAAGAAAAGGAAAATATGAGAGGCAGACATCAGATCTGACATGCGAAAAGCATACCTTACACGTTGGATTCTCAGGCCTCGTGTATAGGGAATCTTAAACAAAGACAGAGGAGATAGAACCGGGGAACTGATCAACCCTGGATGGCTATTTCACGTGGCTTGAAACTTGTCCATAAGAGACAAGTAATGTATTAGATTTCAACTTTGTTTTGTAATAAAATAAAAGGGTATTTAAATCCCGGTGTTTATAAAAGTAAATACAAAGCTTTTGTTTTCCAACTAGGTTTTGGTATTTACAATTACAACCCTTGAGGTTGAAGAAAATGACGAAACGATCCTTTTGAAAAGACTTCCGTTGTATTTTATAAAACTTTGAAATCAAATATACCAATCGGGCTCGCACACATCCATAGGTGCCTGAGGCGGGGTGTGACAAACATGCCACCAAAATCATTTCCTGATTGATTATTTCCTATACAAAAAATATTAAACAAATTACTACAAATTTTATCAAAAATAACATAAGAATTTAAACGCCTTACCAATTTTTGGGTCCTCCGACACGTCGACCCAAGCTTTAGTCAAAACAAATTCTTCGTCTGGCGTCCACTTTTCAATAACACGAGTCGGTTCTTTGGTTGTGTCGACGGTCAATGGTTGTTTCTTTTTGTTTCTTCGGTTGAGTAGACAGTTGTGTCTCGGGAATGATAAATTCTTGTGTTTCGGGTATTGAATCCAGTGTGGGATAGGTTTGTGGAGGAGGGCCATTTGTTGAAAGTTCAATCCACAAGGAATTTGTTGAAAAATGTTTGGTTCCAGTGACGTACTCGAAACGTAAACATTTTGAATATTTGGATTGAAAGTTGTTTGGGTTATTTGGGTTGTTTTGAATATTTGGATTGAAAAAATTGATTATTTGGATTCCAAGGATTCATTGTGATGTTTGAAGAAGAAATTGAGAAGTTAGTTTGATGAATTAGTGAGTAAAAATGGGTTGGTATTTATTTTAGATTTTTGGAGAAAAATAGATTTTTTTTTTAAAACGGTAAGTTTTTTTTTGTTTAAAACGGTAATATTACCATTTGAGATATTGGGATGAGTGAGAAGCCCCCGTGAAATGCCCCACGCTCACCCCCTCTTACGCCACTTTAACGCCTAGGGGGCGGTGTTACGGGGCGTGAAAGTGTGATATGGCTCACCCCTTCTCACGCCAGCTATGGATAGTCTTAGAGGCGAAACCCCTAAGCAATTGGGGGTTCCAAGAGGGCACCGCATCTGAAAACGGGGTCCAAGGGGTGGCAGCCCCTGGTGGGGTCCAAGGGGCAAAGCCTCTTGCTGGGTTGAACTGAAAAGTTTTTATTTTAATAAAAAATTCCATCAAAAATTCATTAGAATTTCTAAATTCTTAAATTGACATGGAAAATCAAATAGTAAAATGGGACATGTTTTGACCCGCAACCCGACCTGAAATAACCGCCAAAAGACAGTTATGGAAGTCCAAATACAGCGTTCCTTATGTCATTCTAGGGTACGAAAAACAAACAACATACAAATACAAAATCCATTCTTAATTTCTCTCCTAGTCTTAACCATTTGAAAAAAACTTCATCATTTTCTATTTACCTAACCTTATATTTTGTGAATATTGAATTTTCATTCTCAAGTTTTTAAAACTAAACTTCCATCCTACTTAGATAGAAAATTATTTTATTTAATTATGAAATTTTAAAATCTTTGTTAATTTTTTAGATAACTTTCTTATAGATGATTGTTTGATAGTGTGAGTTATAATTTATAAAGTGTGAGTTATAATTTATAAAGCTTTGTGTGCACTCCTTATTTGGCATGCTAGTAAAGGTCGCACACGAAATCACTGCTTATGAATAATCAAGTTGTTGGTTCCATTAACTTAAATCTAATTAATTTATATGTCACATCTGCCTAATAGTCAATAACTGATTATTATATAAGTTTTTAGTTTTTTTTCTCTCCTAAAAAGCACAGCAAAAATTTAGTGAAGAGTTTAGTTTTCATGTAAACCATTTTTTTTAGGTTTAGTAGATTTTATGCATGCTACTCTTTTTATCTGCTTATAGTAAGAACTTGTATGTCATGTTTTTATATATGTTTTTTTGATACCGGATATTTGTTTATTATATGTTTTTCGAGTCCGAGGCCTATCTGGGTGCAACATTTCTTTCCTATGGGTTAGAGGTTAGATTTGCCCTAATCATACCCTCTCTAGACTATATTTTTTTAGTAAGATTTTACTGGGTATGTTTCTTTATTTTTTAAACCTTTTCTATCGCGTCAAACTGGTTTTTTAGACATAAAAATCACGATAGTACACTTTTATCGGGTAGTAAGTTTACCGATAATGTTGTCACTTTTTAGCATAACAGTTAAATTTAATTGGAGATCATTTTCTACACAAATTTATTGGTTATGTCCACCCTCTCTAGATCATATTCTTTGAGTGAGATTTTACTAGATATGTTTTTTTTATTTTTTAAACCTTTTCTATCCCGTCAAACTGATTTTGAGACATAAAAATCACGATAGTACACTTTTATCGGGTAATAAGTTTATGGACGATGTTGTCACTTTTTAGCATAAACGTTAAATTTAATGGGAGATCTTTTCTATACAAATTTATTGGCTATGCCTATTTCTCCATCTTCCGGATGAAATATGATATATTCTTTTTCTTTTCTCTAGATTCGCTTACGTCTTTGTTAACGTTCATTTTTACAATTACGTTCATTGCGACGTTCTCTTTCAGGGGATGTTAAGTTTTTTTTTCCTTACACGCGTGTACATTTACATATAAATTTACTCATCAACCCCCTTTTCAATTTTAATTTGTTTACAAGGGCTTAAAGCCCGTATACATGTTATCAAGATCGAACGATATAGATTTTAACTTAACGCGACGGGTTAACATTATTAACCAGTTGCTTTATAACATCATAAACACTATTCTAGCTCTAGTATTTTCTATTAATAAAGAAATAATATAAGAAGAAGAACAGTTTTTTTTTTTTAATAAATACGAATATTTCTCTCTTTTATTACAACAATAATAGAATAGATAGATATGGATAAGGGTGTAAAAACAATTCGTGTTTGTTTCACATTAAATGAGCCAATTGCTTTTCAATAACCCAAACAAAGCCTCTAGAACCAGAAGCCAACAATACAATAAAATAATTCACTCTCTTCTTCTTCTTCTTCTTCTTCTTCCTCCTCTGTTCCAATAAACCCTACACCATAACCAAACATGTTCAATTTCCTACTCTGGGCCTTTATAGCTTCCATCGCATTCCCAATTTCATCCTCCGAACAACCCACCACCATATACCAAGTCCTCCGCTCAAACGGGTTGCCAATCGGGTTGTTACCCAAAGGGGTCACCAATTTCACCTTCGATGCTTCCGGGAGATTCGAGGTGCATTTGGATCAAGCGTGTAATGCCAAGTTTGAAGATGAATTGCACTACGATCTGAATGTTTCTGGGAACTTGACGTACGGCCAGATCGGTGGGTTGTCGGGTATTTCTGCCCAGGATTTGTTTTTGTGGTTTCCGGTTAAGGAAATCCGGGTCGATATTCCCAGTTCTGGTTTGATTTATTTTGATGTGGGTGTTGTTTCTAAGCAGTTTTCGTTATCTTCGTTTGAAACACCGAGGGACTGTTTGGCCTCTTCGAATCCGGTTGTTAAGGTGATTGATTTTCTCATGTTTGACTTTTTGTTCAGTCAATTTGTTTTGGTTTGAATTTTTTTGATATTGGGTTCAGTAGAGTAACTGTTGGTTTGAGTTACTTTTAGGGTGAATGTTTCATTTTGTTGGAATGAATAGAGGGAAATATTGTGGTGATTTGACTTTTTATTTGGTCAGCTTGCTCGTGGTTTGACTCTCTGATTTTGACTTTTCTGCAATTGAGTTCATCAGATTAGCTCTTGATTTGACTTTAGGGTGGATATTTAATGTTATTTGAATAAATACAGGGAAATTGAGTGATGAATTAGAAGATTATTGGGGTGGTTTGACTTTTTATTGTTGACTTAACATTAGCAATAAAGTAGTAATCTTTTTTGTTCTTGTGTGATATGCAGAGTCTATCCAGGAAGTTTGGAATCCGAAGAGATGATGATGATGATGATGATGAACATTTCGCAACATTTTTGTAAATTTGAAGTTAAAGATGATTGGAAGTAGCACGATTTCTCAATCATGTTACGGGTATTTTGCAATCTACACTTGTTTAGAAAGTCGAAAATTTGTTGTGCTTCTTTTTCGGTTTTCTTTGTATTGTGTAGAGTCTGCAAACATGATATATAAACACACATCATGGTGACAAGTGACAAAATGACCTTGTTGCCATGACTCACTCAGTTCTGCTTCGTTTAGATTCGTTAGAAAAAGAAAAGACAAGGAATGCAAGTTCTTTATACATACGAGGCAACAAATCATAGGTTACAAACCAGGTGGTTACACATGTTTATTTTGTATTGTTGAATTCGTTACGAATGAACATAAAACACTTGTTGTTGGCAGATCAATTCTGTTTTTGTAGTCATAAGTTTTATGATAGAATAAATAAGAAATAAATTGCATTCTTATCTTCTCTAACGTCTTATTATCTCAACTTTGAGCAGCCTCTCTGTCACTTGGTTAGAGGAAATGTTTGTCCTCATCCCATCCTCGTCAAACCCTACTAATAGACCTGATATGAAAGAGATTCACTAGTATGTTTGTTTGTTTGTTACTATCTCAACTTACGCATTCGAATGCATATCCAGTTCAAATCAGAACCATTAAATAATTTTGAACTAAAAGAACTACCTTTTATCACGGAGCATATGAAAAGGAAGGGACGATCAGAGTAAATATGACACGTCCATTTGATTCCTAGTTATTTAATGGTTCTCATTTGAACGTTCCTATAGTGAAGTAAACTGATTGTTGGTTGTTTGTAGATGATGTAGGAATTGAGTTTGGTAGGGAGGTAGTTAGTAGATATAACACCTACTTATGTTGGTAAATAAAGAAATAAAATGTCAGTATTAGTTGGTTGGTTGGTAAGGCTCATCTAACCTTTTTAATCCGTTAATTAGTTTAAACCACATACTTAGACATTAATAAATTGATTAAGATTCAAGTGTGATTAACAAGAATATTAGTTGGGTGGTAGGAGACGGTTTAACTTTTGTTGCAATGTTTATAGGTATCTACATCATTCATTAGATGTAGATGCTTGAAGCATACTTATTATTGGTAACATCATGACCTACTTTTGGGTCCAATCTATACTCTATGTAGGGGAAATGGCTACAAGCTTTGTTTGGACCACCAGCAAAATTGCAAAAGGTTGCTTTCAAAAACTTCTATACAAAACTGTCAACCAAATTTAACTAAGGAGTTCTCCTTTTGACCATTGCCTTGCTATCACACGTTTATATATACTTGGGGTGGGTTCAAATAAGAATCGTTAAATATTTGAGAACCATTTTAAAATTGAGAATTAATTAGCTGTTTGATGAATCTTTTTTGTAACTAATATTGAAACACGTAGTGTATTCATTGACGAATACATGCATTTAACTATGAATACACACTATAGCTTCTAATAATGCATTTTCTCGTGTTTACTTTTATGCATCAGATAATGCACATTTGTTTACGTACAATGTATGTATTCACCGGTTAATACTATATGTTTCTATGTTAATTATGAAAATGCCACTGATGATACATACGTGTTTTTATGTTATTCGTTGCAACAACGCTTAGTTTCTTCTTCTCCTTTTCTATTTTCTAGCTTCACATTCACTTTTCTATCTTCACGTTCACTTTTCCCTCAACGACAATAACTTTTCTTATAATAACTATAGAGCTGACAATACAAGTTTGTAGGTTCGATTCGACTTTGAAATTAACTATGATTTAGGTTTAATTTTTTGTTCTAGACTTTTTATTTACACTTATTCTAAATTTTGTGAAATTTGTCTCTGTTATATCATTGTACTAGTTTAGATCCCGTGTATACACACGGGTGAAAAATATCAATAAATAAAATTTTTAAATCTTTATTTGTATATTTTACACGTGTAAAAATGTATTAAAAACTCAAAATATGTAAAAACTAATATATAATTGAGTTTCAAAAATAAATTAAATACTATTTAGTGTAATTTGTTTTTCATTTATTATTTGATTGAAAATAAAAGTTAAATATCTAGATTTTCAAAGTTTCATAAGGAATAATTTAAAATAAATGTGTTTTATTGGTATAATTAATATTTTCTTTAAATATATATTGTTGTTAAAAATAGTAGGTGCATTTAATAAGAGAGAGAAGCGGGAAAAAAATGATAAGAATGAATGTGGAGGCGACACGTGGCATGAAAAACCTTTATTTATTATATAGTATAGATTTTCTAGATATCACTGTGTAGGTTTTTTCTTCTAAGAAAAGTAGAACGTATTGTTATATCATTTTATGATTGTTTTTCAAATTGTAATAGGTAGAACTCATTACTTTATTTTTCGAGTGTCTAATACTAAATTATTTACATCGGTACAACTACCTAGCAATTTCAAAGGCACCATGCTTATCCTTGGAGTCTACTACTACCAACCCAAACACAAACACCAAATCAATATCTAATATTAAAATACTCGATTAATAGGTATGTAAACGAATCGTGTCGTTCATAAAGTACTTGAAATTGGTTTAATAAAAGTATCAATCGAGTAGAGTTTATAAGAGCTTGACTCTAAGATGAATCTCATTTAATAAGTGAGTCCGAGCCCACTCTTTAGACATCGATTTTGATTAGACTCACAAGTCTAAACCACCTATTATCAATATAGATATAGTATAATATTAATATTACTTATAATATATAATATGAGAAGAACTAAACAACTATATACATATAATTAGGATTATATATAAATAAGAGTTAATTACTGTTTACGTCCTTGTAAGTTGTTCAAAATCTCGGTTTTCCATCCCTACACTTCTTTTTGACAATGATCCCCTGTGGTTTTTATTTCTTGCAATTTCATTTTCTTAGACTAATATTGTTACATGTTGATGTTAAATGAAAGGGTGTTTTAATCTTTTTACCTACAGAAGGTATAAGTTCTCGGTAAACATTGTGACATCACGGTTGTTTGGACCACCAAAGGAAAACCGCCGCCAGAGGCTCCGCCCTTCCCATACTCTAAAACCTTCTTCCCCTCTCGTCCAAAAATTTCTTTTTTCTTTGTCGTTATGTCTGCAATTTTAAATCGTCTTAAAACACTCCCTTTTCACCTTTGTACACAGGTTTGTCCGCGCCAATTGCTTATCTATTTCTATATTATGCAAATTTAAGAACCTGTTTTTGTTTGTATTATTTCTTGGAGTGGAGCTCACAGAGCTTGCATCTTTTAACAAAAGGTTTAACCTTTTCTAGTTTCTTTCAATTCAAGGGCTAAATATGATACCCGTTGTTTCTTATATACGATAACAGGGCCATGTGCTCCCTTTAACATCCAAAATCTTACCGTTTTAACCCTTCTTTTCAAAATTTTCTTTCTGTTTGAAACTGGTTTGTGTTCAGGGGTGACTCGACTATATAAAAAATTAAGCTACCGCTTAAGCCCCCATATTTAAGGGCTCTCCAATTTTTAGGATTAAAATTCGTTTAATTTTCAGGTTTTGACAAGAAGAAAAAATATATATATACTTGAAAGAGTTTTCTTTTACTAAAACTCACCCCAACTTTAATATGTGTAATTTTGTGTTTTTAATATATTATATACAAAAAATATGCATCATCATATTCCCATGTGTTAGAATTCTAAGAAAAAAATGTTTTTATCTTTATGAAAAGTGTCCCGATTTTATAATTCGATTTGGGCCCATAAAAAGGTTGAGCTAACCCTGTTTATGTTCGATTATCGTTCAACCGGTACATCGATCAACCGGTACATGTTCGATATGAATCACCAATAAACAAAATATCCTTTTAATATTTGCAAATTATATATTCTCTAAGTAAGGTCATATTGATGGAAACAAAACACATGGTGGACCAAATGATTGCCTGGTGGTTAACAGACATCAAGATTTCGAATACAAACACTACTCGTGTTTACTAATGACTAGTATCATTCATACTAGTATTCGTTCAAATGAGTTAGTGGTCAAAGCTTTGGTAACCCAAATAGGACGCATACTTTTATTTGTGTCAATTCTAACCGGAACACAATTAAATATTGTCTTATTCGTGTTGGTTTCTGGGTCGACCCGTTTAATATTTATTTGCGAATATAAGTAATTAGTGTATTTTTAACTACTTTTGTTCTTTATCTCCCTGTAAACTCCTAGACCTCCGGCTCGGGCTATCAAGGAATTTCTAGAAGGGTTATGCTTGGTTGGACCTAGCAAAACAGAAACAACGTTAGTCTCGTCACAGTGAAGACCCTGAAGGGTGTTGTGACCAGCCACCGGCGTGAGAATAAGTATATGTTATGAATGGAGGGAAAAATAAGCAAGAGTGAGCGTGAGAGAAAAACCCGAACCTCTTACCTTGCTTTGGATGAGATATTTATACTTGGGCGTAGTTTGTCCTTAGCCTGTGGTTGCCCTTTGTTTATTGGCTGAGACACATAATGCTTAGCCCATTTTTAAGGTTGTTAGTAATGATCTGTACATTGTCGGGTCTCTTTTATTGATTGGCTCGTACTCTGACATGTTGATTCTTGTCTCCTTTTTACTGTTAATTGTTTATCCTTTTCCCTCTATATTTGTCCAGGTTTCGCTTTGCCCTCCAGGTCTTCTATTAAGCCCCGGCTTTGGGTTTGCAGCCCCGGCCTTAGATTGCTGTGCCTTCTCTGGTACATATCCGGGTTTGGGGTTAAGGGGTAGATCCGGCCTTTCTTTCGGGCCATACCCCAACACTCCCTGTTCCAATTAACAAACTTGGATTTATGTATTTAATTCAAGATTAGAGAAATAAGATGAAAAAAAGTTGGGGTATGGGTAGTTGGGAGTAACAAATAAAGTTACGAGTTAAATACGATTTTAGTCCGTGTGGTTTGATAAAAATAACCATTTTAGTCCAAAATTTTAAATTTGACTTTTTTAATCCAATAGTTTCACTTTTGTCTGAATTATAGTCTAGTCCACAAACACCGTTAAATAATTCTGCTAAATACCATAAAAAAGACAAAAAAACCCTTTTTACCAATGTTTTGAAACCCGGACCGGCCCGGACCGGCCGGTCGGACCGGGAACCGGTGGTCTGACCGGTCCGGTTACATGTGTTGAACCGTTTCTGCAGCGAACCGGTGGTCGGACCTGAAACCGGGTGGTCAGACCTGTTGAACCGCTTGACTATTTTTTATTTATTTATTTATTTTTTTAATCTTTTTTAAGTCTCTTGGCTTCTTATTTCGTAGGTAATTGTTAGTTTAAAATTATTGGAATTGACTTGTTGGTGGTTTTTGAAAGGATTAAAAGCTATTTAGACTGATATATTTTTATAATATTTATGACGTCGTCCGGTTCTTAAATCCGGTCCGATCAGACCGGTCCGACCAGTAGACCGGTAAGGAGACCGGTTCGACGCCCAGTCCGGTTCAGTTCTGAAAACATTGCTTTTTACCCAATAAGGGGGTGTTTGGGATTACTTTTGGAACTACTTATTAACTTATTAACTTTTTCAAGAAGTCAATAAGTCAAAAGTTTATTTGGATAATAGAGTAAAAGTTGGTTTTTAAAGAATGAAAAAGTTGTTTTTCAAAAGTAAATGGGTACTTACTTTTTAAAAAAGTCATAAGTTATTTTTTAAAAGTAAAGCCAAAGATGCCCTAACTCTGTCTTCTTCATCTCTCCCTCTACTATGAAGATCACCATCAAATCTCCATCCAAAACCTAATATTGTCAAACCCATCACCTGAAAGTCGTCAACCGGCCACCACCACCACCACCTGAAGACTGTCGTCCAACTACCACATGAAAACCGATGGCGACCACCACCTCGTGATTTAACTAACGTTTAGGGGTTTTTAAAGGGTTTTCAAGTGGCGATTGAAAAGGGTTGCGAGTGAAGTGGTGGTTGACGACACTGGACAACGGTGGCCAGTTGCGGCGGCGTAGCAAAACACCCTAAAAGATCAAAACCCTAAAACGTGGTGGCGATAGGGGAGATTGGGGAGAAAACCAACGATGGGGTGATTGATGTGCGGGTAATGGAGCAGATCGGAACCGGAGATGGGGAGGTCGACGCCTGGGGGAACCTGCACCTCCATGATTGGAGCCGGTCGCCTCCCTCCCAGCACCAGCCTCCGCCGCTATCAATGAAAACAAAATCCTTATATGGGAAAATGCATTTGAGATGGACTCCGATTAGCCGAAAATTGATTTTGGTGGATTGGTGTGTGGGAATGATCTCGTTGTTCAATCGATTCTAGAAGACCCCTAATTTGAGGCCTGTCGTTGTGCTAGCTGATAATGATGAAGCCCTGGAATGCTCAATCCATTAAGTATTAACTAACTAGCTTAAAATCTCGGGTTGATAAAATATAATATTATATATTTAATAATAAAAGTTTTATATTTTAAAAAAGCACGTATATTAAACGGATTGATAAAATATAGCTCTATATATTTAGTAATAAAACGTTTATATCTTTAAAAACTCGTATATTACACGGTGTTAATAAATTAATTTTTATAATTTGACTTACATCACTATTTAGTTAGAAACAAAAGTTATATAATTAAATTTTAAAGTTTTTTAAAATAAGAGATAATTTAAAATAAATATGTTTTATTAATATAATTAATATTTTTTTTAAATATAAATCAATATTAAAAAAAGATAGGTGTATTTAATAAGAGAGGACGGGAAAGAAAATGTTTGAATGTGAAAGTGACAAGTGGCAAAAAATTTAGTTTTTTTATTAGAAGAGGGATGAGTAAAATGAGGAATTTAGTTTAGACGGGAAAACTAAAATGATAGTGACATATGACAAAGAGAGAATTTTATTTATTAGAATAGTAAAATTTATTTATTTGTTTATTTTTTAATTAGTAAAGTGCAATTTGCACCCCTGTGGTTTATGCCCGTTGACATTTTCCAATCCTGTTTTAAAAGAAGTGCAATTTGCACCACTATGGTATACTTTCTCTTTCATTTTGCACCCCTCCGTCAAAATTCCATCTATTCCGCCGTTTAGGAGAAGGGCATTATAGTACTTTTATCTAACAGGGGTGATTCAGGTCCGATTCCATCCCAACCGCCTTTCTAATGGTCCGATTCTTCACCGGATTTTCCTTAGCCACATTCGTCTCCACACAATTCTGGATGAGCTCAATTTTCTCTCCAAACGTTGTCGGCACCGCCAACGGACTCTCCGGCGGGTGGGGCAACATCGGTGGAGGCGCGACGCAGCTGATCATGCCTCTCGTCTATTCCCTAATTCACACCAACATCGGTTCAACCAAGTTCACCGCTTGGAGGATAGCATTTTTAAATTCCGACATTATTTCAAACACTTAGCGCCTACGCTATTTTCTTCCTGGGACAAGACATGCCTGACGGGAACTACGTGAGACTCGAGAAATCCGGTGAGAAACACAAAGACAGCTTCATCGCCGGCGGCTTCTTCTTCATCACCATCATAGCCCTTTTCCAACATCATTGAATTCCTTGTTCAGATCTGGTGGCAACCAGATCTGAAACCACCACGTTGTCTTCCCCGTCGTCGTCCTCTACCTGCCTTTCACCACCACATGCCTTCGCTTTCGGCCAATACTCACCGGAACCCGTTCTTGACCGAAAATCGGTAACTGATTCTTGACCGGAAATTACAATCGGTCGACGCATTGACGTGATTTCATCGTGACTACTTGTTCTGGTTAAGCTGATGGTGAAAACCGAGGGTTTGAAGATGACGAAGGTGGAGCTGACGGGGTCAAAGATGACAAATTCATTCAATGCCTTTAAAAGAAACAAGGTCAAAAATGACATTTCACGCATTCATTAACGGCGATACTGACGGAGGGATGTAAAATGAAAGAGAAAGTACACCATAGGGGCGTAAATTGCATTTCTTTTAAAACAGGGTTGCAAAGTATTAACGAGCATAAACCACAGTGGTGCAAATTGCACTTTACTCTTTTTTAATTTAAAAGGGGTATTTTTGTCTTTTTATATAACATTTAACAGAATTATTTAACGGGGTTAGTGGGCTGGACTATAATTGAGACAAAAATGAAACTATTGGACTAAAAAAGTCAAATTTAAACTTTTGGACTAAAATGGTTATTTTGGTTAAACCACAGGGACTAAGACCGTATTTAGAAAAAAATAATTAGAGAAAACATTTAAAATCAAAGTATTACAATTTAAATGTTACACATCTAAAATCTAACTTGAATGAGTTAATGGGTCAATCTATTTGTTAAATAAGTCATGTTTAGGTTAACATATTTAATAAGCATGTTATATTAACCGACCTAAAACCCGACTCTTCCGTGTCATATATTTGTGTGTTTATATGACTCAATTATGCTTCTCTTTTATTTGTTTGTTTATATGATTATTGGTTTATTATCATAATATTTAATTAAATTAATTTATAGTTGCTGGTATCAAGTCCTAAATAAAACTAACAGGGGTATTTTGTAATAGCATGCAACTAAAGAAAGAAAGCAAGATGCCATTTCCATCACTTCAAATACAGTTTGTAGCTATATACACAAATATATTCTTATCATACCAAATCTGCACTTGGAACGAGACCAATTCACTTGGACTGATCTTTATACAAAAATTTAGTGCAACAAATAAAATTAAAAATTAAAAATTAAAAAAAAATACAGAAAAGAATTGTAAATACTCTACAACACCTCACAACTGAAAACTTATCTGTTTGTCAATCTCAATCTGTTGATGATTCGGACTCGGTGTCATATGTTGTGGAGGTTGAGCTTGTTTCGAGTTGATTACCAATATCACTGTCTGATGATCCACATGATCTTTGATCTTCAATTGGTTGTTTGAAGAACCAGTACATTATACTTGCTGTTAATGTCAACATCATCTTCTGGTTTACCTGAAACATTATTATAAAGTGAGTTATAAACCGACCCGATTTAAGAATTATTTACTAGTCAAGAAAGGAACGGAAGGATAGCGTTTGTGAAAAATGATGTACCTCAATTATGTCTTCTGGTAGCAAAAATATTGAACAGCCGATTTTCCTGGCGATACTGATGATGTATGTTGCATTCATTTGTTTCTCTTCGTCTGTGATGAAAACGATGAGTTAGATATAGGTTTTCAAAGTTGATAGTGATACAGAGCTGATACAAGAATTACCAATCCTATTATTTAGAGCAACAGGATAAAAGCAAGCGGGTTAAAAAGGCCAAATTAAAACGGGCATACTTTTGATCCATGTCGCGTTATGGGACTCAAAATATAGATAAAAAACAGCAAAATGGGCTAGACGTGACAAATAGCCATAGGCAGTTTGCCTAGACTCTTGGACCCAAATTCAGTTTTCATTATAAAAACGTGTGAATCCTGGAACTTTTTTCTGCTAACCAATGGGATCAGACAAATATCAGTTTGCATTGCGTAGGTGCTTTCAAGAGGTTATGACATAAAACCAGTGAAAGTTGAATTCAAACCTAAGACATCTGCTAGAAGGGAATAAGATGCTTACCGCTGCACCACCCCTTAAAGGTTCATGGATTTTTTTGTATTCACTCTTTATTTAGTCTTTTAATTTAAGTCAGTTTTGAATGCCCCAGATTTGGCAAAATACCTGCCAAAATTTATAATTCCCCTGGCTTGATGTTATGATTTTATTCATTTAGAAACTTATCAATTTTCCATCAGAGTTTCTCCTTATTATTTGTGTTTACGCTCTATGTCAGATAGGAGTCGATGAAAAGCATACCAGTCTGCCCTTTAGTAACAAGGCGCCAGTTAACAACCCGAGGCTGCACAGCACTAAGTAGTTCAAGGAAAAATATCCCATCTGATAAACTCTTGTCCTACACAGCGGAACCATTTACAATCAGGTGCAAATACATTTAAAATTTAAGATTTATATATGAAAATAAATAATCAAATAAAAGGATAATCTGTTGTGATTGATACCTTGAAACTTTTCATACAAGTCTGGCTTCCTGTGCTCTTGACTTTGGTATTAGCCCAGTCCAAAATGTCGGAATCAGTGAATTCCTTTCCATGTGAATAAGATCTCAAGTACTTAAGAAGCTGTAGCATGTTGAATCGCATCAACTGCCATAAATAAGCTGGAATGAAGGTACATTACATATACTTTCATCAGAGATTGATTTCAAATCAAATTGGGTTCATGTGAATATAACACTATGACTATTATTAGATAACGAACTCACCCAGTATTAACTTTTTATTCCCCTGAACAATATCGTTTCCAGCAATATTCACCAATGAAAATTTCAACTGTTTACCAATTTTTACAACTTGGTTACAGTTTTCTACTTTTTTGAACGGCATCTTAATCGGTGGTTTGTTTGCAACTTTCCAGTTAACAATTCCTGGTGATACCTTGTCAAGTGCCTCCAGTAGTACCCATCTGGTGGGGGGATAAATTTGGGTTAAATGATGAATTTTTTTTACTTAATTAGCAAAAAGATAATACTCACCCATTTCTGACATCTTCAAAGACATTGTTAATATATGTTGCAACTCCAAGACTATTAATCCAGAAACGAAAAGCACTTTCTTCTCTGGTGACCTGGGCTTCATCTGGTGATATTTCAAGGAAGGATACCAGTTTTTCTGGGGTTGATAATCCATTCCTGAAAAAAAGTTAACTTATAATTTTTGAAATGTGGGATTAATTACCAAGTCCACTTGCAGACGAAACCTCAAGCAGGCAGTTTTTTCCCCTTTAAATTCACACATAAAAAAATAGCTCACATAATTGTGTTTTATAAATTAGAGGTGCTTATAAATTATTGGCACGTTCAATACAGAACCAATTTTAAGTAGAGAACCGCGAGTATTGCATAAACACTTGTATATAGTGTTAGCCGGATATAGTGGGAGAGAGAAAGAGAGATAGTTATGCGGTTACATAACATGCTTGTGATAGTACGTGTGTTTGCAGTACTCTGCTTAAAATTGGTTTGCAATCCACTTCCAAAACTGGTTTAGAATTCTCTACTTCAAATTGGTTTGGAGTTCTCCTGAACAACCCTCTAACAAATTGAAAATAATAACTGTTGATGAAAAACTCACCTATGCTGGAAAATATGAGCCACAAAAGCAAGGTTAAGATTGGGAGAACCTTCTAGAATGTCTTTTGCAGTCAAGTATCTCTTACAACCCATCCTATCAGCATGTTCAAGAACTAATGTTGCTCTTTTTAAAGCATCTCTAACAACCAATGTTGATGGATTACTATGCTCAGGGGCTAGAACATTTAAGAGGTATGCATAAGCCTCTGCATCCTGCACAAAATAGATATAAACTCATTAGCATCTGTTATTTCATACATAAACTCACTAAATTCCATATGGTGGACATTATTATGTTGTACCTTCACATCAGATGAGAAATTTGTCACTGTTTTCTTGTATTCTGTCTTCTTTAGATGAAAATTCATCCACCTTAGCAGAATCTTTTCTGGTGGCAGACCCATAAGCTCCTCCACATCCTAATTGCATTAAAGCAAGGTATTTTATATTTTGGAACAGATGGAGGGTGTGGGTGTCTATTGAAGGAAGCACATACTTAAATGAAAGAAATTTTCATCACCTGATTATCACCAACCAATTCTACCAACTGAGGTGTTTTCTTCAAGTCGAGGTCTGCTAGTAATTGTATCTGAAGGAGAATGCATTACAGTGTTTTAGTAATAAGGATTTGACAAAATTCCAACCCATAGTTAGTAATAGAGTGCAAGTCAGTCATGAAATTAACTTACCTTTATTATTTGAGATATCACTCCAAGCACAAGATGCCTCTGAAACAAAGGAAACATTGTTCTTTAATGAAACCATAAACCGAAAATTGTACTTTAATGATGCAGCAAATCATTGTTTCTTAGATGATATTAACTGTATAATATTAATAACCAAAACACAAATGAAAATCCTTACCCTTCCTTCAATGAAGTCCTGTGTTCCTATGTTAACCACAGTGCATCCTATTGCCTTGGCAGAGTTAAGGCATAGGGTGTGATTCTCATTTCTCTCCCATGGATTAAGGACTGTTTTAGTATTAATGGCTCTTTCATCAATTGTCCCTGGGACTGCCACATTAATAAGCTTACTGCATCAATTTTTAGAAACAAATTATAGTTAGCAAAATCAATAGCATTAACACAGGCGTATCTATTGCAATTTCAAACAGATCATTAGTTGAAAATTACCAGATAAGAACTCCATCTTTTGCAACCTCAAACAGATCATTAGTTGAAGGGTCTATAGGAAGGAACTTCTTCAGAAAGCTATCTTCTCCAAGGTAATTATTAATGTGTCCAACATATGAAGCTTTCTCAGATTCACTAATGGTGTGAAGCAGTGTCGATGTGGGAGATTTGAGGAATGCTGATGAGTTTTTGGCTCCCTTTCCCATCCTTGAGGTTGCATGGGCTTGGATATTCAAGTAAACCTGTCATCACATAAAGTTCTTAGTTAGGGTGAAACAACATAACAGATCTCAAATTCAAAGCATTATTTAACTACAAATGGAAATTCGTTTAAGCACAATAACGCATCACGCGTTAAAAACTGAAAATGATGAACAGACAAAGATACGCAAAGTCATCAATAACCAGCTCTATAATGTGACTATAGCTCAAATTTAAACCCTGATCAGATTACATTAGAATTTTTGGGGGCGTAAATGCAAAAAAAAAATAAATTAATGAAATCATTATTTTAATTTAACTGTAAAGTTCATAAATTCACGTGAGGAAACATAACAGTTGTTTAATGCTTTACTTCAAATAAATAATTATTAGGTGAGAGAGTGTGTAACTGTGTAAAGCTATGTATTTCAAGTTTATGTTCATTTAATTCAAACAAACAGTAATACCTCACAGATTCAAATTCATGATATTATTAACACATCAAAAAAGGTATATAAAAGATTAATATGCAGATCTAAGAGCTATGTCTACGGATACACACTCACACATATCAGATTCAAAATTAAAGGTTTTAATGCTCTGAAGATCGTGTAAGCAGATAAAAGTAGATTCAAAATTAACTAAGCAAACACTGAATACGTTAAAAAACAATCACCGTTAGATATATCTAGTTGATATCTATGCTATTAGGTTTAGATATTTATTCACCCGAAGAAAGAGTTCGAAATCAACTTCATCGCCCAAATTCTGATACGAATCGTGAAGAAACGCAGCTCGTTCATCTTCGGTGAGATTCTCACCGACGTTTTTCAGTTTAGACATTCTCGACGGCAAATCACCAAGCGTGAGGCTTCCGGTCTCCCTCCTCATCGTAAGAAACTGATCATCAAGTCAAAATCAAAACAATAACACCTCATCAGACAACAAATTTCAAATTCACAACAGCAAAAACTCAGATTCAAATATTCAACGAAATCGCACACCGATTTGCAATGTTACAGGATCTAAAAACCTAATTAACACAAAAATCCTCATTACTTACATGCGATTTCAAGCTCCGAAGCTCAACTTGCGTAAACTGATTCTGCAGCCATGGATCTGACACCAAAACACCGAAGTAATTGCCTGCCATGACTGCTAATCTTATACGTTTGATGAAGAACAGAGAAGAGAGAAGATAATCTCTCTTTCTCTCTCTAAAAGTGATGAATTACTCTCTCTCCAGATAACTGAAGGCCTCACTATATCAGGGGAAGCAGAGGCCAAACAATGGGGACGGAGGCGAGCTGGCAGATTTTAAAAAGCGTTTTTGAGAATTCAAATTATGACGATTTTGTCCCTGTTGTTTAACCACTACTCTTTTAATCTCATCATGAGGTTAGGGTGTTTGAATACTTAACTACTTCAACTTCATTGACAATTTTTTTGAAATAGTTACATAAATTGTCCCTTAACTATTTCTCAACCTTCATTTTAGTCCATTGACTATTAAGTTTTTCCTTTTCTTTTTTTTTACATAGGAATATGTTTGTGAAGGCATCAAAGCAAAACTTCGTTGTACTTTTTATGTTATTACTAGAAAATATGACTCGTTTATTACAGCGGGACTGTACGATGATACTAACGTGTTTAACTTTATGTACATATATAAATCTCATGCGATGTGGTGGGTTTGCGAACCTCATTACGCACATTGCGGCAACATCAATAACGTGACTAAGTACATAAAAGAAACTTATGAAATTGCCATGACCAGGTCATGGAGACCGATAAATGATAAATTGCGGTGCGAATAGAAGTTAACATTGAAATGACAAATTCGTAAAAGAAGTTAGTAATAAAGTAAAAAACAAAACAAAAATATAAAAAGGTAATTTTATAAACGAATATAAAAAAAATTAAAGAAAAAAAGAAAAGAAATTTGATAGATAATAAGATAAATACTGATAGTTTATTCTCATTGGATAAAAACTTGATAAAAAAATAAAAAGAAACGTAAGAAGTGAGGATCGAACAAGAGACCTTGGAAAAGTCAACATATACACTAACTCAAGTGTAACCAATCCACCAGCAACACATTTTACACTAACTCAAGTGTAACCAAGAGACCTTTGTCGATGGCTCCTAATTAGACACCGACATTGCCTTTTAAAGTAGTAAGAGTATGTATTTAAAGACATCTTTTAATGCATGTCTATATCTTAATTCTGTATTTGTTGGATCTAAAGACCGAACACTTTAGATAGTAAAGATCAAGTAACTTTAGTTTAGTAAACATCAAAGTACCATTTGAGTACCGTTGGTCATTTGGTGCATTGTTAGCCCCAAGACTTCCCATGGTGGAGTTCTTGAATTCGAATCCTTGCAACAACAAAAAAGGGTGTATGTGGCCAGGTCAGGGGGTTTACCCAGTTGGGAGGGTTCCTCCTGTGATGAGCTGCCCTAGATGTTATAGGTGTTGCCACGAGGAAGCCCAATTATCCTAGGATATTTAGGTGTTGCCGTTAAAAAAAGTACCATTTGAGTTATTTAAAAAATAATTAGAGTGTGTTTTGTGATGAGAATACTTTCTTGATTTTTCTAAAAGAAAACTGTTTAATTTTTTATTAATAAAAAACTATTGAAAATTTTGAAAATTTGTTCAAATTAGAAAAAACAAAACATATGATAATTAATGGTAGTTAAATGTAACAAAGTAATTGGACGGTGATGGAAGGAGGCGGTGGTGGATGAAGACGACAACCAATAACGATGGGTTGTGACTACTGAAATAACTTGGCTTCGGTATGTTAGAGTCAGGGTCGTCCCGGAGAAATTAAGTATCCGGCTCGACATAAAAAAATGCCTCCGTTCCCTCCTTAATATGCACGTATATAAAAAAATTCAATAATACGACGATAATTGTTATTAAAGTAATACAGAAAATTCAAGTATCAAAATTCAAATAAATAATCAAGAATCAAGATTCTCAAGTATCAAAATTCAAAACCTAACAACAAATTCACAATTCACAAAACTAATTCTATATGACTCAAGGTCTCAAGTATTCATAAAAAATTCAAAATAACCTTCAAAGTTCAAACAATCAATTATTATTGCAGTTGAAAATCAAAAATATTTTATAAAATTACCTGTCGCTGCCTTCTTCAGTCGTTCCGACGTTCACAATTCCTATGCCGATTCCAAGTTCCGGCGTTCTCAATTCCGATTCTAATTTCCGAAGTTCGTTCGCACTATCAGCCTCCTCGCGTCTTTTCGTTTTCGTTGTTACGTTACGTAAAATGATTCACATATTCATTGTTTTGCAATTGGGTATTAAGTTTGGATCATTGGATTGGACTTAATCACTTAAGTTTTAAAACACAAATATGAGCCTAGTTTAAAAATTAAAATACTGAATTTTAAACTATTTTGGGCCCAAATTAAACACAAATATTTTTCAGATTTTATAACTTATTTATGATTTTATAAGGTTTTTAAGTTATTTTTTTATAATATACATAAAAAAATTATAAAATATATGCCCCACTCGTAAACATGCCCCGGTGCAACGGCCCAACTTGCACCCCTTATTGGGCCGGCCCTGGTTAGAGTGTGAAAATATTGGTGCCGCTTACGTTTCCATGACCTCAATGATTCATGCTCATACAAAACATATCGAGAATGGCCTCCACTTTCTTTTATAGAAGGATATGTAAAATTTATTTATCACTATACAAGATCGTCTTTTAGACATCTTGGATCACCAGCTCCTTGCTAATCTTTCTTCATTTTAAGTTTCATGTTACTCCACTCCTCAACTTACGAGCTAGGGTGTGGAAAACGTTGTATAACTGAGTGGAACTTGTTTTATTATAGGTGCACAATATTAAAGTTAGAATTTTAATGTCGCTTGTTGTATAAATATCCAATCGTACATTCCAATTACTTGTTTTATACATCACGACAATATCTTCTTAAATCCAATTATGGATTATACGTTCCTTGTAGTTGTATATCTTTTACTAGTAATGAAAACATATGCAAGTTTAAATCGTAGACGAATTGTTTCTCATATGAAAACTGTTTATTTAAAAAATATATTGTGGTCCCTTGTAATTGCCATATTTAATTACATGAACGAGTTTTGAGAGCAAGTAAATTAGATGATGTGATGATATAGTGGTAACAATGATGGGTAAGTGGTCTAATCCCATCATTTACCCATGTTAAAGTTGAAAACCACTAGCTTACAAGTGAAAAATCGAAGAGACCAATCAAATGATTTTGACTTTCATCTTTATGTAAAATGGTAAATCGTCATTATGCATAAAGATGTTGATTTTGCCCATTTTCTTGAAATTAGGCTTGTAGTTTATTTCGACCGAGTATTGATTTTAATTGGGGACATAACGTAGAGCAAGAGCACAAAAATAAAACAGAATTTCAACGAAACTTTATTAGAAAAACTGAATGAGTAGCCTATTACGTTATTACGTAAGGTGTCTTTAGGCTGAGGGGTATACTCCGTTGTGAGGGCTTGTGGAGCCGAGTTGGACTGGCGTGGGCCATGGATTACCGCGCCCCCTGCGCATGGATCATGGTCGTGGCTTCTTAGCGTGGAGATTTTCACTAGCGTTGAGGTGAAAAAGGCAACGACTATAAGGAGTTGGAGAGGGCAACAATCAGATTTAAAAAAAATATATTTACTATTCCTATAAATATAAACCTTTTTTTAAATAACAAGCTCACACTCAACCAAATTAAGGAGAAACATCCACTTCTCTCTACTTATCTAAAAATTGGACCCGAACCAACCAAACAACGCCAACCCTTTTTGGTTATCTTCTCCGCCTCCCGCTCAATACTACCAAATGCAACAACAACAAGCGGTTGCAGCACAACAATTCGGCTTTTAGAACTACCAAATGCAACAACAACAACAACAAACGCCTCCTATCCAACAACCAACTTTAATCCAACCATGCTATCAACCACAATTCGAGTCGCCACCCGAGTCCCAAACTGTACACAAGACCCAATCCATACCTGAGACCGAAACTGTACACGAGACCCAAACCGCTAGTAAAAAGGGAAAACAACATAATTTGGTATCGGGCAGCCCTCAAAAGTGGACGCCCAAGGAAGAAGAAAACTTAGAGCGGGCTTAAGTTGATATATCCAAAGACCCGTTGTCGGAAACGCGCAAACACATGGAGTGATGTAAGATCCCAACCCGGGCATCCTATAGTTGGTTCTCATAACGGGCCAATCTCAATTAAAATGCATTTATTATTAACTCAATTACAGCGGAAGTCTTTCTAAAATCATTTATTACCATTTGTTGTTATTAAAGATACCTGTAACATCCAAATTTTAAAAGTTCAGGGACTAAAAGTGTAAAAGTCCCAAAGTTAAAGGACTAAAACAAAGAAATCAGGAAAAGAGGGTCGGTAGCATACCGCTACCCAGCTCAGAACGGTCTGCTAGCCGCAATTGGCCCGGACAACAAGGAAACAACACGTGTATAAGTGACTCGCTAGAAGGGATTGGGTAGCGGACCTCTACCCAGAACCTTAGCGGTTCGCTACGTGTGCATCACGTTGGACAGCTGGAACAAGGCGGTAGCGGACCGCCACTACCTAGCTTAGCGGTCCGCTACGGGTGGCAGTTTCACCCTATAAATAGTTGAGTTTGACGTTCAAATGAAGAAACAACAACAACATCACAACCACCACTTCACACGACTCACGAGGAGCCCCGAACGACGGTTATGAGCGCGGTGGTTACGAGTACGGAACGCTACGAGTGCGGTGCGAGTTCGGTGAAACGTTTAAAGTGAAGAACGAACTTAGGAACTATCCAAGGACAAAGTAAGTACACTGGACCCATACCCTGGACACAATTATGTGAAATGCGTGCTTATATGATGTGATTATGTGATATGTGTTGTATGACAAGGGTACGGGGTAATGACGGATTAGTCTAAACACTAAACGGGAGAAATGGAGTAGTCACAACGTATCCAAGGGGTGGTGGATACGCCGCTGGTACTTCCTATATATAAACCTCTTGTGTACTTTGTGGTGAAACCATTATGAATGTTTAGGGGTATAGACTAATAAAGAATAAAGAAATATAGTAAACGTACAGGAGAACATCCAACCGATATGTAATTATCTGACAAACGGAATGTCCTGTCTAAGGAAATAGTGGTGTATAAATCTTTCCTAGACCTGTCACTTTTTCCTGTGGACATCTCTGTTAGAGGTACCACTCTGGAAGGAAGATCACCCCAGTTTACAATATATGACAAATACGAATACGAGATGAAAGTATATCATGCATAATAAATGTGAATACGTGATGGAGATGGATACATGAAATGCATGATAAAAATGTGAATGCATGATGATACGTGCAAACATGAATGAGTATGATGGAACGAGTTTAAACCCTAAAATGGAATAACGGAGTACTCACGAAGTGTTAGAGGGGTGGTGGATACACCGCCGATACTTCCTATATATAAACCCTTCTAATGCATTGTGGAGAAACTGTTACGAAGTTTTAACGGTAAGGACTGGTTGGTGAGTAAATCAAGCATATACATGAAATGAAAACAAATGCATGATATATTTGGGAGGCTGTGAGTCAAAGATACTCAAGGTCCCAAATGAAATGAGATACCCAGCCTATAAGGCGGATCTCAATAAATAAAGAAGAAAAGAAAAGAAAAAGGAAACTCTAGGCATACGGGGCTGAAAGAGTAAACTCTAGGCCTACGGGGCTGAAAGAGTAAAAGATTCCAAGCCTACGGGGCTGAGGAATGAATGAGTATTCGTGACAAATGCAAGGAGTCTATACTGACGAGTATAAGGACCTTGCCAATACTCGGACCGGAGATACGGTCTATGATGGTCGCGAGGGGGTTAGCACACCCATAAAATATATGAAAGCGTGACCGGAGGTACGTCCGGAGATGGTCACGTGAGCTCGAGAGCCCGAGAAAACTTGAACAATAAGAACTTAAAGGGTTCATAATAAAATGAACGATGCAGTGTACTTAGTTAGCGTAAGCTAATTCAAAAACGTTTTTCAAACACTGCAAGAAAGAAGCACGTGGAATATAGATTCCTGTGGACGAGGCTGATCGGAGTTGGAAAATCCCTATATAGGATAATGTAAATGTATTATCCTTGTAAAACGTTATATTATTATAAATGAAAAAATTTACCTTAGCCATTATGGCAAGGTTTTACTGATCTGGGACATGTTTTCCGCAATATAAAACTCTGATAAAATAAGGAATAAGTAGGGTGTTTCAAGTTGGTATCAGAGCACGGTTTGAGGGATTTAAGTATTAGAAAGGGTACTTAAACTCAAACCATAAGTGCTCATGATATAAATAGGGATTCAATCCGAGGCCGTCCAAGGAAGCAGGTACGTTAAATTCCAGTGCTTAAACAGAAAATTGTGACTATACGTGGGCAGAACTTTATATGAGATAAGCTCCATATGATAGTTGGGAATATCAGGATGGTGATATAGATTACCTTATGCCTGGACAATATAAGAGTTAATGCATGGGACCATCATGATATCCCAAACACCATATGATGACTTATGTCAGCATATAGTAAGCCGGGAATGTGAATATGAATGATTATGTTATATGCATATGTACGAACACATGTGTATGAATTTTATATGAAATCCTTGAATAGGATTAAATTGATACGAGGCATGTAGTATAAAACCCTAGACTATGATTAGGGTAAACAAATGAGAGATTAAGCGATATCGTGTTTCAGCAAATGGCTGAACATCAGAATGATGAAATACGTGACGAAGGAAGCCACAGGAGAACTGAATCTCCACGTCATGATGAGAACGAGGTGGAACAAGTCCCGGAGAACATCCAGAGACAAATAGAAATAGAAGTAGGAAAAGCGTTCGATGCGGACTTTTCGATCCTACAAGCAGACTTACAAAATTCATTAGAGAGTTAGTTTGAAAGCCACTAGGATTTTACTTACAATGGAGAAGGAGGAAATCCTAAAGTTGACACGAAATCAACTCGATGCACGTACAAAGATTTTATGACGTGTAAGCCATTAGAATTTAAGGGAGTAGTTAATCCATTAGAAAGTCAGTGGTGGATTGCCTCAATAGAAAGGGCATTTGATACATGCCATTGTGAGAAGGAGGATGAAGTCACCTTCGCCACTGTAGGATCGTGAGAATACAAGATGGTTCTGTTCTTAGTTGAGGTTGGCGAAAACAAAATCAACTACACAATTTATAATCAAGTAAACACAAAGAATACTGATAAACACTGTTGTATTAAGCTTTTGTGAATGCAAAGATTACAAGTGAGAAACTCAATGAATAAGTATGACAAGCACCACAAGCACTATCAAGGCACACTTACTATGAAGTGTTTACACAGTATTTATAGTAACTCAGAATCAAGACAAACCCTTGATTCTGAGGATCAGATCGAACACAAGCCGTTGATCTTGTTTATTAATTTACATTACACGTAAAGGCTAACCTAGTTAACTTTACTGAAACGTTTTCTTTATTCATGATTGTTTGCATGCTTGGAGAAGTGTATTGTTGTCCGTCATTGGTTGACCATAGCGGTTCCTTCTGCTTTGAGTCTGTCAGATGCTTTTGCAGAAAGGTGTCAGAGACGCTTGGCCTGGATAGTCAGCTGCAACGTTTGGTCTTCAGTGAATAAGGCTATCAGCTGCAAAGAGTGAAGGTTGCTGCTGGTAAGCCTATCAGCAGCAAACATGGATGACCGCTGCTGATAAGCCTATCAGCAGCAACTTGTGCAGAATGCTGCTGATAATCCTATCAGCAGCAACAAGTGTTGAATGTTGCTGATAAGCCTATCAGCAGCAACAAGTGTTGAATGATGCTGATAAGCCTATCAGCAGCATTTGTACTTAGAATAATTTGGTAGCAATCAGTCTTTGGTTCTACAAACTCCCCCTAGACTGATGCAACCAAAAATTCTTCTAATCACTTTGCTGCTGAAGCTTTTGCATGTGGCTGACTATCCTTTCAACCTCATAGCCTCTTGGATCCTTGCTGGGATTGTTCAGTGGAAGTTCAGACAGAGTCTTGATGTCTTTGTGTTGCATTTTGTAGATTGCTTTGCTTGAACATCTCATCTGCTGCTTCTTTACATCAGTCAGTGTGAACTCATCCAAATCAGCATTGTAGGTCCAAGATACAAATGGAGAGTGGGACTTGAGTGGTTTGATGTTTATGATCACATCTTTGCTAGGGTTGAAGTAGTGTTTGATTGCTAGCATAAGACGTTTCCCACTCTCATTTGCAGGCTCATGAGCTTCACCCAGCTCTAAAATTCTTTGAAGGTCGGAATCAGGTAGTTGCAGAACCTCATCAACAGACCTGTAAGTGGATCTTCTTCTCTCAGTTCTCCCCCTGAAGATCTCAAACACTTGATCTTGTGAATTGTAGAACCAGTTAACTATATTTCTTGAGTCTTCTGGTTTAGGAGTGGGTTTGGGTATCTTCAAGGGAGGCTGTTGATGAGTGGGAGCTGGGTGGGATGACTTGGACTAAATGGGTGGAGGAGTGGAAGGTTTGGGGAGGAGAGTGGAAGGATGATGGACTGAGGAAGAGGTAGGTGAGGGAGAAGGCTTGGGTTTCTTTGTCTTTGGTTCTTCATCTTCTTTGATAAGTACCCTTTTCTTGGAGCCCTTCTTCCCTAGTCTTTCTTCCTCATCCTTTTTAACTTTAAAGTAGAGGGCTTGCAGGTTCATGAAATTCATAGGACCTAGCCTCTTTCCACTATCTCCTCTGGCCTTAAGAAAGTCAATCATGACCTTCCTTTCTTCATGGGTCCTTTTATTGAAGGCAATGGTCTTTTTGGAATGTTGTTTGGCTTTTTCTTCTTCTTCAGCCATTTTCTTCTTTGCCAACTGACCTTGCTGACCCATGAAGGCTCTGTAGATCTCTTTGTTTGAAAGTTTTTCAAGGTAGTCTTCATCCTCACCTTGAGAGATCAGAGCTTCAGTCCACTCCTCCCTTAATTCTTTTGCTAATTTAGAATCAGTGATTCTAAACTTAGCATCTTCCTTCCTTTTCTCTTTAGCTTCTTCTTCTTCTTCTTTTGCAAACTGTTCCTGCAGCTGTCTAGCAAGTTGTTCATCTTCCTCAACTTGAGACCCTGCAAGGACTTTTACCTTCATTTCATCCAGCTGTTTGGCATACAGCTGGATTGTCTGTTGTCTGAGAAGTATGGCTGCCTTTCTATCTTCATGCCTTTGTTTTTGAGCCATCTCTTCAGCCAACTCTTCTTCTTCTCTTTTCCTTCTTCTCTCTTCTTTCTCTTTCTTTTCCTTTTGCAACCTCTCTTCATCCTCTTTTGTCATGATGCCCTTCCCTTTATTAACATTGGATGCCTCTGCTCTGGCTTCACTGATCACAGAAACAGCTGATTGTTGTGCTGTTGGGATCTCTGCCTCGGCTTCATTGGCAATTTGAGATGTGAATAGGGGAAGGTCATCGTCTTCATCAAGTTGATACTCAGGACCTTCTATTTCTCTCAGTTTTTCTTTGATAGTTGATCTTGACTCATAAGCTGCAGTGCAGATGTTAACTCGAGGGGAAGCTGAGTCAGTGTCAGTGTCAGAGTTTGACACATATACTGCCTCAGTAATTCTTCCTACTTGTTCAAGTTTGGCTCTGATAGTATCTATCATTGCCTGGCTTTCAAGTGAGTTGACATTGCAGATGTTTGTTCTGAGCTGATAGATCTTGAAGAGAAAGTCTAAGGGCAGATGAAGGATGTTTCTGGTGTTGATGATGAGAGAGGAGCTGTTGCTGAGCAGAAAAGTGTGGTCAAGAGACTTAGTTCTCACCCAACCTAGCACATCCAAGTCCTTGACCAGGAAGGCATACAGGAATCTTCGAAGGCCCAGAACTTCTTCTTCAGTGAGAAGACTGCTCCTTGTTATTTCAAGATTGCTAGGAGTCAGTCTTCTTTCTGCGGCCGCCAAGGATTCAGGATAAGCTACCCGATGTGCTGCTTGTAGGAATCTTTGGAACCTGGGTAGATTATCCTCCATCAGGTCATGGAACCTGCCAATGGCAAGTTCAGCTGAGAGATCTGCTGAAGTGTTGATGCAGTCAGTTAGATGCAGTTCTAGGACTTGGAGGGCATTGAGAGAGTTCCAGTTCAGTTCTTCTACTCCGCTGAACTCCCATCCAATCCAAAACCTCTCAGCTAATCCATCATACCCCCAAGCTAGAATAGAGTCAAACTCTAGCTTCTTTGAAGATTTGAAGATTTGGGGGGTAGTGGATTGACCTATGATGGCTGCTGCTTGTGGAAGGATGCTGAATGATGCATTTGTTTGTTCTGTGTCTTCAGCATCATTCAGCATTTCATCGACAGCCCTGACGACCAACTGCCAGTCTTTAGATATCTCTTCGTCTTCGTTATCTGGGGCTGGCAAGTCATGAACTTGGACAAAAGTTGGCTTGTATTGTGAGCTTTGAAGTACAAACTGCTCTTGAATCCAGTCGTCAAGACTGTCTGTATCATCTTCCATAGAAACCATCTCCCCCTTTTTGGTTGCATCAGCAGACAGGTAAGCATCAGTTTGGGTGCCTACTGATACAAGAGAGGGAGAGGCTAAAGTTGGGCATTGATGGGCTTCATGCATAGCGACTTGGTGTCTTAGTTTGGACATTTCAGCCTCTAGCATAGCCACCCTGGCCGTCAATTCCATGTTATGAAGTTTCAGTCTGTCCTCATCCACAGTTGTGGAATCCTTGGACCCAGATGGGGCCGTAGGCCTAGCCTCAGCATCCCCATCACCCGCGGTTTCTTGGCGCCTGGGATTCCTCTCAGTGAAGGGAGTTTCCAAAGAAACACCCTCACCGTGAGTTGCCGTGGTTGAGGTCTTAAAGATGTTGTCACTGTCCTCCTGGTCAGTTGATGGACCAGCAGTAGTGACAGCCTCGTCCACATCCACTCTTTCAATACTCCCAGAGTGGACCTTCAAGGGTGAGGAACTTGGGTTGGGTTTTTCGGAAGCAAGACCAATCAGTACCTCCTTGATAGTGGTAGTTGGAGAAGGTACATCACTTTGGTCAGGTTCCTCTACACTTAAGTTCAAAGAAGAGAGGAATGGCTCGAAGGGCTGTTCTATGGATCCGGGAAGTGATCCTGATCCTAATCCTAATAGAGAGACTTCCGAAGGAGTCTCCCTAGCAATGTGGCTTTCCCTTATGATATTCTCACTAGAATGTTGTGATTCTGAGTGAGGGATGTTGGCTTGGGTTTGGGCCTTGGAGGCAAGAGAAGAAGGAGTTCTCTTGCCCCTCTTCCTTGTATACTTGGCTGCAACCGGGGCCCTGTGTTCCGGTTGAGCAATCAAACTGGGGGTGAGTAATGTATGTGCCTGTGCATCCTCAATAGAATGCACAGGGGTTCGATCAAGGGAAACAGTAGGTTGAGTTTGTGGCAATGAGGTGGAGGGTGTGGGATCAGTATCAGCTGGGTTTGCTGAACTGTCACCCTGGGCACTATGTGTGTTCAACATTGTAGATAACAATGGAACATCGGCCCCTGAGAACTTTGATGAAACTGTTCTCATGCTTTGAAAAATGTTGTTCTTATGTCCCAGTATTGAGTAGATTCTTGCAGTTTTTGAAAGATCTTGGTGCTCAAAATTGAACACTTCCTGCAAGAATCTTGGGTACATGAAGAACTGTGATTTCACCCCTTCTTGAAGGTTGTATCTCAAACCTTCAAGAATGAGGTGGAAAAAATTGAAACCTGCTCCTGTTATCATGCCGTGAACTGCCGACGCAAGTCCGGAGCTGAGTTGGTTCCAGCCACTCCTCTTTTGAGATATGCATTGGAGAAGAGTGTGGCAGAGTTACTTCCATTTGGGACCCATGAGTGCCTTCTCTATCGTATACTCTGTTTGATTCCCAGTGTACCCTATGGATACAAAGGTCCTCATGTATACGTCTCTTGGGTAAGAGAGGGCGTCCCCTTCATCCTGAAGCTTGAGGTGTTGGCGGAGTTTTGCTTCAGTGATGATCATTTCCTTACCGTCAACTGTGCCTCTGATTTGAGGAGTGCCCTGTTCAGTAGAATACACGGCTGAGCTCCAAAAATCTTCCATGTGTGAAGTATATATGGTTGGGTTGACGGTTAGGGCATGGTAAATTTTGGACCGACAGAGGAAGTCGATCATACCGTCGAAACCTTCGGATTTCTTGCCCTTGATTAGGTATGCAGTTAGGTTGTGATATGGGGAGAACTTATCGTTGGGGTTGTTTATGTCTGCGCCTGCCATTGTTATGGATTCGGAGGGAAGAGAGAAAGGTGTTTGAATGGTGGTTAATTGTGGAGGGCTTTGAATGCTGTGGGGACGGGAGAGAAAGTGATGGGAGATAGGTTTGAAATATAATGTGAAGAGGTAGAGGGATGATTTGAGTTGGTGATATAATGGCAGACGGAGAAAAAGCAACTCTACTTGTACAGTACAACCTGTTTCACTTTTCATTGTTACAGCTGTAAAACACTCGAGCAGTCATGGTGAAGACTGACGATATTTACTTATACAGCGGGTAAAAGTTAATTTAGACTTATGTTCACCCATCAGCAGCAAACTTGGTTGCTGCTGAAAGATAAGAGTATCCGCAGCAAAATTGGTTACAGCCGATGGATAAGCCTATCCGCTGCAAACTTGGTTGCTGCGGAAAGATAAGTCTGTCAGCAGCAGATTTTGCTGCTGAAAGGTTTAAATATCTGCAGCAAAGAAATTGTTGCTGAAAGCCTTAAAGCTATCCGCAGGAAACATGTACCTGCTGATAACTTAAAGCTATCAGTGGCAAAACTTTTGCTGCTGATGCTTTTACCTGTCAGCAGCTGAAGGACAAAAATGCTGCTGACCCATAACTTTTATTTACAACAAGGGACAAAAAGACACATTTTAAGGAGAAACTTGAGATGGATTTTAATCAAAGTTCATCATACCAATTGATTCAACTAAATATCTGAATCTAGCTTCATCAAAAGGTTTTGTAAACAGATCAGCATATTGCTCATTTGTATGAACTTTGGTTAAAATAATTCTCTTTTTCTCAGCTTGATCTCTTATGAAATGGTACCTGATGTCGATGTGCTTTGTCTTTGAGTGCTGCACCGGATTATTTGTGATAGAGATAGCACTCATGTTGTCAATGTGAATTGGAGTCTGCATGAAGGTCATTCCATAGTCAAGCATTTGATTTTGGATCCAGATGACCTGTGCACAGCAGCTTGAAGCTGCAATGTATTCTGCTTCAGCTGTTGAAGTAGAAACACATGTTTGTTTTTTGCATTGCCATGAGATGAGCCTTCCTCCAAGAAATTGACATCCCCCAGATGTGGACTTTTTGTCCAAGTTACAACCCCCATAGTCACTGTCAGTGTAGGCATAGAGATTGACATTTTCATTCTTTGGATACCATAGCCCAAGTTTTGGAGCTCCCTTTAGGTATCTAAGGATCCTTTTGACAGCTTGAAGATGAGACACTTTTGGAGCTGCTTGAAATCTTGCGCAGAGACAAACTGCAAACATGATATCTGGTCTTGAGGCAGTGAGGTACATGAGAGACCCTATCATTGCTCGGTACTGATGTTGATCAGTGTCTTGTCCTTCTTTATCCGTAGATAATTGATGGTGCACTTGCATAGGAGTTCTTTCAGCAGAGCAGTCAGTCATTTTGAACCTCTCCAAGATGCTTTTGACATACTTGGATTGACTTATGAAGATTCCAGTTGGTACCTGTTTGACTTGAAGTCCTAAAAAGAAATTTAGTTCACCCATTGAACTCATTTCAAATTTGGAATGCATCAGAACTTCAAAGTCTTTGCAGAGCTTCTTTCTTGTAGATCCAAAGATAATGTCATCAACATAAATCTGGACCAACAAAATTTCTCCCCCTTCATCTTTGATGAAAAGCGTCTGATCAATGGCCCCCCTTCTGAAGTTGTTGCTAAGTAGATATCCAGATAAAGTTTCATACCAGGCTCTTGGGGCTTGGTGTAAGCCGTAGAGAGCTTTGTCCAGTTTTAAGACCTTATTTGGATGTGCAGGATCTACAAAGCCTGGAGGCTGTTTGACATAGACCTCTTCATCAATCGTGCCATACAGAAAGGCACTCTTCACATCCATTTGATAGACCATAAAGTTTTTGGATGCTGCATAAGCCAGAAAAATTCTAATGGCTTCCAGACGGGCAACAGGAGCAAAAACTTCATCATAGTCAATGCCTTCTTCTTGAGTGTAACCTTGAGCTACCAGTCTGGCTTTGTTCTTGACTACGATGCCCCTCTCATCTTGCTTGTTTCTGAAAACCCATCTTGTTCCAATGGCTGTTTGACCAGGTGGAAGATCAACAAGCTTCCAAACATCTTGTCTTTTGAATTGCAGCAATTCTTCCTACATTGCTTCAATCCAGCTGTTGTGCTTGAGAGCTTCATCAATCCTTTTGGGTTCCACCTGTGATAGAAAGCAAGAGAACAAACAAATGTTGGCTTCATGAGACTTACTTCTTGTCTGGATGCCTGTGTGGACTTGGCCAATGATGTTTTCCAGAGGATGCTCTTTGTTTATTCTCTGAGCAGGTATCACATCCAGCCGTATTCCCTCTTCAAGATTACTGTGGTTTAGATCAGTATTGTCTTCAGATGTGTGGAGAGGAGCTTGGAGGATCTGATCATTGAGTTCCACATAGTCAGCAGCATTAGCATCAGAGGCCTCTTCATCATAAATTGAGGAGGCTTCATTTAGGATTTCATTGTCAGAGAGATTGTTGCTTGTGGTGTTGGATGTACTGGCTTCACCTGCACTGGCTTCAATAGCTTCTGCCACTGATGGAGGATCAATGGATGGCCTTTTCATCCTGATGTAGGGACTGGGAAACTCCAGTCTGTAGTCAGAAGAAGAGGGTGAGGTAGAAGGTGTTGAGTTTGAAGAAGGAGGCTCCATATTTGAGAATATGAGGGGCTCAAATATCTGGGTGAAGGAGTCTATATCAAAAAGCCAGTTGGGACCTTTGCCTTGTTCACAGACAACGTGTTCCCTGCATTCCACATTAGCAGATTCTTCCACAATCCGAGTCCTAGAATTGAACACTCGGTAGGCCTTCGATTGAGAGGAGTAACCCACAAAGTAACCTTCATCAGACTTTGCACCGAATTTAGGAAGAACTCCATGTGTGATGAGGATGGTACATGGACATCCAAAGGGCTTCAGGAAGCCAATGTAGGGAACTCTTTTGAGCCAGAGTTCATAGGGAGTTTTCTGGAGAGGCTTAACAATAAGGACTCTATTCTGCACATAACAAGCTGTGCTTACTGCTTCTGCCCAGAAAGTAAGGGGCAGCTTTGAGTCAGCCAGCATAGATCTTGCTGATTCAATCAGAGTCTGTTTCTTCTTTCAGCAACCCCATTTTGTTGAGGAGTTCTTGGAGCACTGTACTGCCTTTCAATGCCCTTGCTCACACAGAAACTGTTCAAAGTGTGATTTTTGAACTCTGTTCCCTGATCACACCTTATGATCTTTACCTTCAGATTGCTTTGATTCTCTACCCTGAGAATATAGGATTTGAGAATCTCAGCAGTTTCATCTTTTGTTCTTAGGAAGAATACCCAAGAGAATCTTGAGAAGTCATCAGTGATCACCAGACAGTAGGACTTTTTGCCCATTGACATGACATTTGTAGGACCAAAGAGATCCATATGCAGTAGCTGGAGAGGAGTGTCATTTGTGTTCAATGTCTTGGGCTTATGGGAACTCTTGTGTTGTTTTCCCTTCAAGCAGGTAATGCAGTGATCGTCTAGCTGGAATTCTTTGTCAGGAAGCCCTCTGACAAGATTGTCTTTCACTAATTTATTGATTGTTTTGATGTTAACATGGCTTAACCTCCTGTGCCAGAGAGCGGATTCATCAACTGATGCCTTTGACAGAAAACACGAAACACTACCAGATGGAGTGACTTCATTCATGTCAAGCACATATAAGTTGTCCTTTCTTTGAGCAGTTAGGAGAATCTTCTCTAGCGGGGGTTTAGATAGGCCAGGAGCTAACACAAAGCATTCTTTGTCAGTGAAGAGCATCCAATGCTTTTGATCACATACTTGGGAAACACTCATGAGATTGAAGTCAAGTTCTTTAACATAGTTGACTCTTTCAATGCTCATCCTCTCATTTGACACAGTGCCTTGTCCAGTGATAGATCCACCTTTTGAGTCACTCCCAAAGGCAACATATCCTCCATTGAAATGTCTGAAGTTGGAGAGGATGGACCTGTTGCCTGTCATGTGCCTGGAACAGCCGCTATCTACCACCCAGGTGTTATACTTGTTACCTGGCTGTCCCTGCACATGAAAGAGATTTAGTTAGTAGGAGTGGTCCAAGAGCTCTCCTTTTTGAAGAAAAGAGTTTTTGGACTTTCTGATTCATCATGCGTGCATTCAACAGCACCGATGATGATTTTGCTGACAGGAGAAGAGATTTTGGCTTTCCATTGCTTAAGAAGTGGTTTTCCAGTTCTCTCTTCTTTATCGGCTGCGGATTTGGCTTTGGCAGCTGATGAATTTGCTCTATCAGCAGCTGATTTTCCTGCTTGAGGTTTTGGCCTGTCAGCAGGGGCAGGTTTTGCTGCTGATGGCTTCAGCTTATCAGCTGCAGATGTTGCTGCTGATGACCTTGGCCTTTCAGCAGCGGATTTTGCTTTTGCTGCTGAAAGCTTATTTGGAGCAGCAGCAGATTTAGTTTTTGCTGCTGATTGCTTTGTTTGAGCAACAGCAGATTTGGTGGCTGCTGAAGGCTTTGCCTTTTGCTGCTGCTTGTGTTTTTCTGCAGTTTCAACTCTTCTACTGGCTGCAGATGGCCTATCAACTGAAGTATGCTGATCCTTCTTTTGTTTATGCGCTGATTGAAGAAGGATCTGGTTGAAGGGGTTAAACTGACATTTTGCAGCAAAGTGGTTTGATTCCCCACATATGATGCAGGACTGCTGAACCTTGGGCTGCTGCTTCCTTGGTGGAGAAGAAGAGTTTCTGAACTGAGTTTTCTTGGTCGTAACTCTTCTAACCTGTTGCTGATTCTTCTGATTTGGCATGAACTGAGACTTGGAGTTTGTGGGTCCTGATGTTTGTCCCTTTTCAGTGTTTAGCTTTCTTCCACCTGGAGGATAGCTGATCCTTATCTGTTTGAATGGTACAGGGGCTGGAACAGCTGGGAGAACAGTAGGGACTGGGACTCTATTCAGAACAGCTTCAGATGAGGCTGTACTGGTTTCATCATGGTCTGAGAGGGTTAACTCAGATTCTGATGAGGTAGTGCAGTCTTTAACAAGGGGTTCATCCATTGAAGGATCAAGATTTCTATTTGCAGTGTCGAGTTTTGCAACATCGAAGCTTGGTTCATAGATGGCAACATAGTCAGCTGGATGAGGAACAGTATTGTACTGTTCCTTGCCATATCCAAGTCCCCCAAGCTTTACCTTTTCATGGACTTGAATATCTAGAAGTCTCTGTAGCTGAGGTGGTATCTCTGCAGTGTCTGCCATAAGTGCTTGGTTGGAGACAGGAACATATTCATATTGAAACTCCAGTCGAATTCTGCAGTTCCAACATTTGCACAGGCTGCAGTTTGTGCTGGGGGAGTTTGTTGCTGCTGCTGTTGTCTGGGCTGACTTTGGTAGGCTTGTCTTTGATGGCCGGCACCCTGATTGGCTTTAGGTGCCTTACACTCCCTAGCAAAGTGACCCATTTGGTTACAGTTGTAACAACGGATCTTGCTTTTATCAAGCCCAACTCTGCTGTTTGAGTTGTTGCTTGGAAATGATCTTCCGGTTCTAGAATAGAACCTTTTTGCTCTGAGGGAGAGCATGGCATATGAGTGCTGAATATCCATTTCTTCAAGATCATCTGGATGAAAGCATTCCAGATCCTCTTTTATGAAATACATGCTGCTTGAGTTGTCAGAGACAAAAGCAGTAGAGGTTGGCTGTTGAGGAGGTGCCTCAAGAAGAAATGGTGATGAGTTAGATTGTGAAGCGGTTGGGGTCTGAGGGTGAGTAACAATGGGAGGATAGTAGCTGCTTGCACTAGGACCGGAATGATCAGAGTGAAGCGCTGAGGAGGTAGTGGAGGAAGTGGTAGCTGATTGATAACTGGAGCTCCTTTCTTTAGCTTGAATCATTTCTAATTCATAGGTTTTGAGCATGCCAAAGAGCTCAGTCATCTGAAGAGTCTTCAGATTCTCTGTTCTTCTGATGGACACAGTGTATAATGTCCAACAACTAGGAAGAGATCTTATAAACTTCTTGAGAATGTCTTCATTCTCCAGCTTTACCTTGGAGCACTGCAGTTCACCTACAAGATAGGTAAATCTGTTATATAAAATAGTTAAGGACTCACCTTCCCTCCAAACGAAGTTCTCATACTGCTGCTTCAGTATGTCCTTGAAAACTAAGATTAGAGAACTAAGATTAGAGAACTCATCCATCCTTCCAAGTGTGCAAACTTGGAGGAAATGATCGATTTGGCTTGAGAACGAGAAACTGAGTCAAGAGGCAGACTGAAAAAGATGGGAAGTGTAAAGGAGAATGTTATCCTTTTCCTATGCCTCTTAAAAGGTTTAAGTTTAGCAAACCTGGAGGCGGTTCCTCCCCAAGAAAAGGTTTTCAGAGTTGTAAGACTTGTAGAAGGAGGCACCCAGGAGAGTGCCTATTCAAGTCCACGACTTTTCATAAGTGTGGAAGAACTGGACACACTTCAATGCAGTGCATGAGTGGCACCCAATTGTGCTACAATTGTTATAAGCCAGGACACTTTAGCAGAGAATGTCCTGAGCTAAAATCTAAGATGGAAAAGAGCGGAAAAGGGTCATGAGTAGCAGAGAATGAAGTAAAGAGGATCAAAGCTCCAAAACCAAGGGGTAGGGCTTTTCAGATCACTATAGAGGAAACGAAAGATGTTCCTAACGTTGTATCAGGTACATTCCTCTTGAATTCCCTACCTGCTCGTGTTTTATTTGATACATGAGCTAGTCGATCGTTTATTTCTTTAAAATGTGCGAACTCTAGAAACTTTAATAGAAGTAAGTTGGCTAAGGCATTAGAAGTTGAAATCGCGAGTGATCAAAACTGCGTAGTAACTGAAATATGCCAAGATCGCCGACTACTGATAGAAGGAGAAGAATATCTTGCCGACCTACTTCCAATGTCGATGCAAGAATTCGATGTAATCATTGGAATGGATTGGTTATCTTCACATGCTGCAACGATTATATGCAATCAGAAGATTGTACGATTCCTGACGCCTATAGGAAAGGAAGTTAGTGTCATTGGTGAACGACAAAACCAGATCACACTATGTACGATGGCTAAGATAAATATCTACGTGAGACAAGGTAATCAAGCCTTCTTAGCCTACATAGCTGATGCGAGGATGAAAGGGAAGGAACTGGATCAAGTTCAAGTAGTAAGAGAATTCCCAGAAGTATTCCTAGACGATCTTCCAGGTGCTCCACCTGGGAGAGAGATCGAATTTAAAATTGATTTAATTCCTGAAGCTAGGCCGGTAGCTAAGGCTCCATACCGGTTTGCACCAACTGAGATGAAGGAATTAATGTCACAACTGCAAGAATTGTTAGACAAGGGATTTATACGTCCAAGTGTATCCCCTTGGGGTGCACCAATTCTATTTGTAAAGAAGAAAGACAGTAGTATGAGGATGTGTATAGACTACCGTGAATTGAACAAATTAACTATTAAGAATAGGTATCCCTTACCTAGAATTGATGACCTGTTTGATCAATTACAAGGATCAAGTTGGTTTTCCAAGATTGACTTAAGATCCGGTTATCATCAGCTCAAGGTACGATAAGAAGATATACCTAAGACATCTTTTAGAACTCGTTATGGACACTATGAATTCATAGTAATGCCATTTGGAGTAACGAATGCTCCAGCAGTCTTCATGGATCTCAAGAATAGAGTATGCCGGCCAATGTTAGACAAATTCGTTATTATCTTCATTGATGTCATTCTGATTTATTCAAAGAATGAAGGAGAACATGCACAACATCTTTGTGAAGTACTTAGTACTTTACGGAAAGAGAAACTTTACGCTAAATTCTCAAAATGTGCATTCTGGTTAAGAGAAGTCCAATTTATGGGTCATGTTGTAAACGCATAAGGTATCTCAGTAGACCCAGCAAAGGTAGAGGCTGTAATGAAATGGTCTCCACCTAAGAATCCATCGGAAGTTAGAAGTTTCTTGGGATTAGTTGGCTATTATAGAAGGTTCATTCAGGACTTCTCTAAAATAGCCACCCCATTAACTAAGCTAACTCGAAAGAACTCGAAATACGAATGGAATGCGGCACAAGAGAAGGCATTCCAGATATTGAAAGAAAAATTAACACAAGCTCCAGTTCTGGCGTTACTAGAAGGAGTAGAAGACTTTGTGGTATACTCCGATGCCTCGAAACTTGGGTTATGATGTGTTCTAATGCAAAGAGGAAAGGTGATAGCCTACGCCTCTCGACAACTAAAGACACACGAAGTAAACTATCCAACCCATGATCTTAAATTAGCTACGGTAGTATTCGCACTAAAGATTTGGAGGCATTACTTATACGGAACAAAGTGTATGATTTACACAGACCAGAAAAGTCTTAAGTATTTCTTTGACCAGAAGGATTTAAACATGAGGCAACAAAGATGGTTGGAACTGGTCAAGGATTATGATTGTGAGATCTTATATCATCCCGAAAAGGCTAACGTGGTAGCCGATGCTCTAAGCCCCAAGGAAGAGCATCATCCTATTCAGGTGAAGGCATATAAGTTAGTAATAACTCCTGATTTCATGAGCCAGCTTTGAGACGCACAAATCAAAGCGTTAAAAGATGAGAGTGTTAAGAAAGAAAGAATGGCTGGTCAGGAGAAATTTCTAGAAGAGAATGAGTATAAAGTCCAGACTCGATTTGGTCGTATGTGGATACCACGATCAAGTGAGTTTAGACTTAAGATTCTCGATGAAGCTCATAAATCACGATATTCTATTCATCCGGGTACTACAAAGATGTACCAAGATTTGTGCAGAGATTACTGGTGGCCCAAAATGAAATTTGATATCATGAAATATGCAGCTAAATGCTTAACTTGGCTACAAGTTAAAACAGAACATCATAAGCCATATGAAAGGTTACAACCATTAGAAATCCCAGAATGGAAGTGGGAACATCTCACTATGGACTTCATAACCAAGCTACCAAAGACAACTAGGGGTTATGATACCATTTTGGTGGTTGTTGATCGGTTAACTAAGAGTGCTCATTTCTTAGCAATACGTGAGACATACTCTTCAGAAAAGTTAGCTGATTTATTCATCAAAGAAATTGTTTCCAGACATGGAGTGCTAGTTTTGATTGTCTCTGACCAAGATGCTCGTTTCACTTCACGTTTTTGGAAAAAAGTTCCATGACGAGATTGGAACTAGGTTATTGATCAGCACGACATATCATCCTCAGACCGATGGTCAAAGTGAGAGAATGATTCAAACTCTTGAAGATATGTTGCGTGCTTGTATAATTGAATTCAGTGGGAGTTGGGATAATCATCTGCCATTAGTAGAATTCTCATACAATAACAGCTACCATTCCAGTATTGGTATGCCACCATATGAGATGCTATATGGTAGAAAGTGTAGAACTCCAGTATGTTGGGGAGAAATTGGTCAGAAAGAATTAGGCAGCAAAGAAATAGTTCAATCCACATCAAAAAAGCTTTACACAATCAAGGCATGTTTAAAAGGTGCACAGGATAGACAGAAGTCATAAGCAGACAAGAGACATAGACCAATAGAATTCCAAGAAGGAGATTATGTCTTGTTAAAAGTATCTCCTTGGAAAGGTCTAATTTGATTCAAGAAACGTGGAAAGCTAAGTCCACGATTCATAGGTCCTATCAAAATCATCAAAAGAGTAGGAAAAGTGGCTTATCAGTTAGAGCTACCTGAGGAATTAAATAAGATACACAACACGTTCCATGTATCTTATTTAAGGAAATGTTTGGCGAATGAATCTACACACGTTCCTTTAAGGGGGAGAGAGTTGTAACCTCCCAAATTTTAAAAGTCCAGGGAATAAAAATGTAAAAGTCCCAAAGTTAAAAGACTAAAACAAAGAAATCAGGAAAAGAGGGTCGGTAGCGGACCGCTACCCAGCTCATAACAGTCCGCTAGCCGCAATTGTCCCGGACAACAAGGAGACAACACGTGTATAAGTGACTCGCCAGAAGGGATTGGGTAGCAGACCGTTATCCAGAACCTTAGCGGTCCGCTACGTGTGCATCGCGTTAGACAGCTGTAGCAAGGCTGTAGCGGACCGCCACTACCTAGCTTAGCGGTCCGCTACGGGTGGCAGTTTCACCCTATAAATAGTTGAGTTTTCCGTTCAGAGAAACATTTAAAGCGAAGAATGAACTTAGGAACTATCCAAGGATAAAGTAAGTACACTGGACCGGTACCCTAGACACGATTATGTGAAATACGTGCTTATATGATGTGATTATGTGATATGTTTTTTATGACAAGGGTACAGGGTAATGACATATTAGTCTAAACACTAAACGAGAGTAATGGAGTAGTCACGACGTATCCAAGGGGTGTGGATACGCCGCTGGTACTTCCTATATATAAACCTCTTGTGTACTTCGTGGTGAAACCATTATGAATGTTTAGTGGTATAGACTAATAAAGAATAAAGAAATATAGTAAAAGTATGGCAGAACATCCAACCGGTATGTAGTTATCTGACAAACGGAATGTCCTGTCTAAGGAAAGAGTGGTGTATAAATCTCTCCTAGAGCCGTCACTTTTTCCTAGGGACATCTCTGTTGGAGGTACTACTCTGGAAGGAAGATCACCCAAGTTTACAATATATGACGAATACGAATATGAGATGAAAGTATATCATACATAATAAAAGAAAAAGGCAACTCTAGGCCTACAAGGCTGAAAGAGTAAACTCTAGGCCTACGAGGTTGAAAGAGTAAAATATTCCAAGTCGAAGATACGGTCTATGAATGAGTCTTCGTGACAAATGCAAGGGGTCTATACTGACGAGTATAAGGACCTTGCCAATACTCAGACCGAAGATACGGTCTATGATGGTCGCGAGGGGGTTAGCACACCCATAAAATATATGAAAGCGTGACCGGAGGTACGCCCGGAGATGGTCACGTGGGCTCGAGAGCTCGAGAAAACTTGAACAATAAGAACTTAAAGGGTTCATAATAAAATGAACGATGCAGTGTACTTACTTAGCGTAAGCTAATTCAAAAACGTTTTCAAACACTGCAGGAAAGAAACACGTGGAATAGGGCCTCCTGTGGACAAGGCTGATCGGAGTTGGAAAATCTCTATATATGATAATGTAAATGTATTATCCTTGTAAACATTATAGTATTATAAATGAAAAAGTTACCTTAGTCATTATGGCAAGGTTTTACTGACCTGGGACATGTTTTCCGCAATATAAAACTCTGATAAAATAAGGAATAAGTAGGGTGTTTCAATACCTCACAAATGTCTGCACACCAATCCAAGTAGCACCGCTCCCAAGCCAAGATATGTCAACCCTACGCTTACCTGCAAAACAATCTAACGTACACACAAAGTCAGCTACGTTGAGTGAGTTCTAATAGTTTAATTTGAACAAAAACCATCACGTTATATTCATTAGTTTAATCTACTCCGGACCCTCCGGTCCTTACAAGATAGTTTTTGATCTATTAACGAATAGTTAACCCCTGTCATCCCACGACATCCCATAACCGTTCCTCAACCGGAACGCGGTCCGTACTACTAATAATAATAGTAATAACATTACCATCTCGTTGACATAGACTTAACTTACTATACAAACCACTCATACCAAAGAACAAGTACTAACTAAACACTTGGTTTACACAACACACTCTAGACATTTACACCCGACCTTAACCAAAGCTCTCTCAGTTAACTGACACAACAGTCATATACGTCATGTCACAATACTGACACAACGGTCAATCTAATCTACATACCACACTAATATCATCTACACGTCACACAAACCCTACCACATTAATATCATCACATGCATAATAAATATAACTCTACGTTTGGATGCAATTCAACACCACATAAATATACTCATAACACATACCTCGTCACTGCACCCTCGTCAGGGTTACCCTCGTCAGGGTTACCCTCGTCAGGGCGTTCAACACACCCCGAGCTCATCATTAACCTGCTAATTAAATGTCACCGTTGGTGACTTCCCGAAGGACCTCATCCTTCACAAATCCCATTTGCCATGTCATATAGACAACGATGCAAACACGTTGCATAAATATATAGCACATAGTATCATACATCATATACACAGCTCGTTAACTACACATGTACCTCTCACATGACACTAGGACAACAAATACCCCATATGAAATCATAAGCCTTTAGCTGAAAACCCAACTCTCCCCGGTCTACCCTTATCACATCACATATTAATAACTCATACCCTTAGCTCACATGTTTCTATGAACACACCATAAACCCTACGACTAATTATCATTTTATACTAAAAACATATCAGATTGGAACCCGAAACCCTTAACACTTTAATTATATTAATACCTCATGAAAGTATGTACGATAGCCCCAAAATAGTAAACAATTAAAAGTGGGGGATTAGAAACTCACTGGTTATGTCGAGTCCCAGTCCTTGCTTTGCAACCCAGTCCTTGCTTTGCAACTCGTTCACTCGCCCGAAGCCCGAACCTGTCAATTCATGATCCCATGATCAGATACGTTTTACACATACGCCGATAAAACATAAATATATATAAATCCCATCTTCGCCTCGCCAGCTCGTCCTTTCTTTCCATGAAACTCTAGCCACACGGGTTTACGTATAACGTTGCTCTGGAACTTGACAGGATTTGTGTGTTCGAACCCGAGTTCCCACGCAAACATTCATACATGTATGCACATGCAAACCCTAGTCAGCTCGAACACGAACCTGAACCTGCACCCGCACCCGTGTTCATCCCCGCACCACTACAGTACCATCTCCTTCGTCATACACCAACCCTGTGATCATCCGGCCATCACCGTGGTCACCCCATGCCCGTCGTCATCCTCGTGGCTTCTATCATCACTCTCATCCTCGATGTTCACCACTAATGAACACCTTGCACCAATGTTGCGTATTATTGCCGAAAAAGCCCGCAACCGTCGTCCCCCTCCATCTTGTCACCTCGACGGATGCCAGCAGCTCTCGCTGAGCGCCACCACAGGAAACCATGCCGTCGCGTCCTCCTTGTTTCTGTACGTCACCGTGAACCATCGCAACAACCACCACGACAGCTCCAACACCATCGTCGATCCCCGCAATACGCTGTTGTAGCATGCTACCGCCGTCGCCGTCGCAACAGCCACCCCTTCTCTCTTCTGGATCCCGACCGCACCATCGTCCCCATCTTCTCGTACATCTTCATTCAAATGGACGATGCGTGATGAAGTAGGCCACTACTGCTTTCGCTTCCGTCAGTCACAGCAGCGCACCACCACTTTAACACTGTCGCCACCACTTAGCCACTATAGGTCTCCGCCTAGTCTATCTCTCTAATCACCGTGAACAAAACCAAAACCCAAATCGGGTCTCTTACCAACACAAGCATAAACAATGTACGAAACATAGATGGGAAATTACCTTGACGTTGCGTGAAGTCCCCCGCTCAAAACCACCATCGAATCGTCGTCACCGGCTTCCTCTGATTGTCCGACGTGTCCCCTTCCTTCCGTCCACTGCTGCCGTCGCACACCTAGGTCGAGTAATGACCTAAGGTTTGCGAATAAGGTGTTTTATATGGCCACAAGTTTCGTATCGGGTCCCTCCTTGTTCATTTGATGCGTTTCTGCCTCGAAGTTTCGCAATAACGGCTAACCGACTCTCCTAGTGTCGTTAAAATGTACTTTTTGTGACAACTCTTTCTCCTTATAACAAATTAAAAGAGATTCGGGTCGTCCACTAACCCGAACCAACAACTTATGGATTTTTGGGATGTTACTAGTGATAGTGGGCCCGGTATGTGGATAGGTTCCCCAAGTTCATGGGTCGTGGGGATTACCGGTCACAAGACACGCTCACTTCAAAGTGACGGGAGATTCGGACACGAGTGGCCAAATTTTGTGGTATACATAGTAATCGAACGAACAACTGCAAAAGTGGTGAAAGTGATGTCGATATCTTGAACACTTCACTTGAAAGATTTTGGGAGGTGGAAAAACAACCTTTCAAGCTTCTAGGCGCTTGGGAGATTCTTTGGGTTTTTTCATAGTGACATAAGGTGCCAGATAAGCTTCAATAAAGTAGCAGGTCGAAAAGAAAGTTGTCATATAGGGAAGGGACCACAACTAGTGGATTGGATGGATGGTGTTTCATTGATCTCAATGAAGTTGTTGATAACTTACCGGAGGAGCCCCAACACCCGATCGAGAAGGACAAGGAAAAGGAGAAATGTACGACATCCACGCCGCATGAGAAGTTAGATAAAGTGTTGGCAAAGCTAGACAACTTTAGCACTAAATATAACGATATTGAAAAGAAAATCAGACTAAAGGGAGGAAGCGAACGAACGGGAAGATCTCAAGATGTTGAAGTTGAAAATCGACCACCTTTTTGATAAAGATATTGAAGACGTCTTTGCTCTACAAGCGAAGATTAAGGCACGACTTAATTGGAAGGAATGATATTTATTTTTTTATGTTATGTTTTTTTAATTTTTAATTATTAATAAAACTGATGTTTGTAGTTTTACATTTTATTTTTTTAAAGTGTTATAAAAACTAATAACTTTTAATTATAAAATATAAAAATCATTAAATTTAATTTTAATTATTAATAAAGCTGAAGTTTTTAGTTTTACATTTTATTTTTTTAAAGTGTTATAAAAACTATTAACTTTTAATTATAAAATATAAAAATCATTAAATTTAATTAACAAACAGAAATGACGTGTGAGTGTGAAAATGTGGAATCATTACCCTCAAATGTGGAGAAATATGGAAAAGTTGTGGAATATAATGTGGTGCAGATGTGACAGTGTGGAGGGGTGTGGAAATGTGAAGGGAACCGATAGTTAACAGATAACCCGATTCTCTGGCAAATTAAAAAGGCTTATAAGGTTTTCGCGTAAAGTTGGTTTATTACAGTTAGAGGACCTGAATGGTCGTTATTACCACGGTTTGGAACGAAAGTGCGTTAAATGATTTAGGAGGGATCAAAACAGAAACATCATAAGGTTTAAAATCCATCTTATGGCAAACCCTAAGCCATAATCGGTGTACGACGGCAAGGTGGGGTCCGTAGGAGAAAGAGACCGACAGCGGTGGTCTGGCGGTGATACTCCGACGGTAGGGAACAAGGGGGAAGACTCCACAACACGTAAGGTAAAGCTCTAGCCCTGTTCTTTCACTTCTTGTTTCCGTTTCGTATAAAATCCGACTAGGGTTTTGGGTTCCAAAGCTGGCGACGATGGCGAGGGTGATGGTGGTCGACTATGGTAGTGGTATGGGTACGTTAGGCGGCATGTATCAATATTGATCTCGTGCAACAGGGACGGACAGCCGAGAGGGGTCACGGCGGTGGCCGGTTAGTGTGGTGATCGGGTTTCGAAAACTGAAGAGGAGGTGGTTAGCGACTGGGGTACGACAATTGTGGCCGCTATGGTGGCACACTGCTGTGGTGCTCGGCGGAATCTTGGTGACGCGGTGGTGGCCGGTTACCAAAAATAGAAAGCGATAGATGGAGAGAGTGGAGGGTTTCGAGTGAAGGTGGTGACTACGGGAAGCCGGAGATGGGGATGGCAGCCGATGGCGGTGCTGGCAGCGGTGGTGTTTAACGGTGGTGCAACACGGAGGAAGGTAGAATCAGAGTAGTGGTGCACAGAGGTTGTTAGCAGTGGCTGATGGGGAGGAGGATGACGACGGAAAGCCGATGGGGATGGAGACGAGGATGGTGGCCTTGGTGGTGATTCATGATGACATCGGTGGTGCCCGTGGAGGTACGTGGACGGACTTGGTGGAGCCTGAGGTTGCATGCAATGAATGCACACGCGAAAACTTGGCTCGAGTACATGCACCTCGTCGGGTTAGGGTTGCATGACATGGTTTACATGCATGCATGGAGCCTGGTTTATGTATTCAGGTTCCAACCCAGTCAAAGAAGAGTCGATACGAGCATTTGGGGTGACAAGGGTTCGATGAATCGGACGGGCGAGCAATCGAGGCAAATGTGGGGATTTATTTATTTACACTATTCGACGTACATTTAGGATGTACTCTAATAATGTAATAACACGTTAAAAGGTTCCGGATCGTTCGAAGAAGCGTAGCAGTGCTTGCGGGTATCGTTTAACCAGTGAGTTTCTAATCCCCCTCTCTTAAATGTTTTTAACGTTTTGGGGCTATCGTATACACTTACGAAATAAGTTACTCTATTAAATGTGTTAAGGGTTTCGGGCTCTAACCCGATGTGCTTTTGAAATAAAATGAGTATTAAGAAATTGTAGGTTCCATGGTGTGTTTATGTGAATGTAATAACTTGGGTCACGAGTGATGAGTGAGTGACGTGTTAAGGGTCGATTAGGAGAAGTCGGGCCTTAAGCTAAATGCTTATGATCTTATGGGGGGTATATGTTCTTCTAGTATTATGTGTGAGGTATAGGTTTAGTTAATGAGTCATGTATATGATGTGTAATGTTATGTGTTTATTTTTATATGTCGTGTTTGCATCGTTGTCATTATGGCATGGCAAACAGGATTGTGAAGGATGAGGTACTTCGGGAGGTCACCAACGGTGACATTTATTTAACTGGTCAATGATGAGCTCGGGGTGTGTTGAACGCCCTTACGAGGGTAACCCTGATGAGGGTGAAGTGACGAGATATGTGTTTACGTGTATAGTTATGTGTGTGTTGAATTGCATGCAATCATTGAGCTATATTTATTATGCATGTGACGTTATTAATGTGGCAATGTTAGATGATGTGTGGATAATATTATTGTGGTATGTAGAGTTAGATTGACTATCGTATTAATGTTGTGACGTGACGTGTATAACGGTCATGTCAGTTGATTGTGAAAGTCTGGGTTAGGGCTGAGTATGCCAGTGTCTAGAGTATGTTGTGATTAACCAAGTGTCGAGTGGATACTTGTTCTTGGGTATGAGTTATTAGTATAGTAAGTTAAGTCTATGTTGACGAGATGGTAAGATTATCATTATTTTTATTGGTAGTACGGGCTGAGTCTCGTTTGATGAACGGTTATGGGATGTCATGGGATAACAGGAGGTTAACTATTCGTTAAATGAATTGTGAAACTACTTTATTAAGGACCAGAGAGTCCTGGGTGGAATACACTAATAGATATGATGTGGTGGCTTTTGTTTAAATTAAACTATTAGAACTCACTCAGCGTAGCTGACTTTGTGTGTACGTTAGATGGTTTTGCAGGTAGGCGTAGCGATGATGTATCTTGGCTTGGAGATGGTGTTACTCTGATTGTTGTGCATGCATTCATGTGGTAAACGTAATAACATTAAATAGTAATAAATTTGTTTTGAAAGACTTCCGCTGTAATTTGATTTACATGTAAGGCCCCAAACCCAGGAGGCCTCACTAGTTAGATTTACTCATTCACAAACAGTTCTTAAACTTGAATATCAAATAACGCAGTGGAATCATTCATTCAACATAATTAAAACTTGTTCAAACATGCGGAATCATAACATTGTCTTGAGCATTCATTACATAACATAAACATAACGTAAACAACTCATAACGGAATGTCAGTCTTCATGATCAATCGGGTAACTCCTTTAGCCAGCCAAGCATCACCGATCAACTTCTATACTTTCCTTAACCTGAATGTGCATACTATAAGTCAGCTACGCTGGTGAGTTCTAGCTTTAGATTAAACTTTAACATAAACATTTTGCCAAAAACATAACATACATTTATTTAACAAAAGCGTACGTAAAACATGCAATAACTTAACATCATCATAACATCGTAACATAGCATCATAACATAAGTCAACGTGAATCGAATATGCGCCTTCTCGTAACCGTCAATTCCATACATCGCATACCAGCGGATGAACTTAAGGCTCGTTACCTCTAAGTCATCCGTCACACAGGTCCCCTAAAGCTCGTTACCTCTAGGTGGACCAAACATATGTCTCCTAAGGCTCGTTACCTCTAGGTAGACCAAACATATGTCTCCTAAGGCTCGTTACCTCTAGGTAGACAGAACATAACTTAGGCACTATTTCCCCGCAAGGAATAGTACCTTCCATCGGGATCTCGGTAATCCCATGGGTGACCGTCGTCACCCCATCCTCAACCAGTTGTACAACCGTTAGCCAGCCACAAAGGCCCACCGTAAGGGTGAGGCCAATACATACATACATACCTTAGCTCCCGTTGGAACTCATGGCGGATTCGTTCATTCGTGACTTTCATAAAACCTTTACCTCGTTTTAGTAAAAGCATTCGTACATTTTATTAAACAAAACATCATCTCTTTCGTAAACCTTTCGTAAACTTCATTTGGCAAAACATTTCATAAACATCATCTCGTAAACATCATTTCGTAAACATCATATCGTAAACATCATATCGTAAACATCATTTCGTAAACCTCATTTTAAAAACATCATTCCGTATGTATGCACACCAGCCCAAAAACATTTAATTAAAACATTTAAATAAGGGCTTCTAGAACTCACCTGATAAGCTAATCTGGGTTGTCCTAAACAAAGGTCCAACAACGTCACTTCCGATCTGAATTGATTAGTTAAATACACATCAGACCAATCCCGACTCTAACGGTTTAACCATTCTGAATTAGGCGAACATACTGACTTTACTAACCAGCGTGATGCCTGCGCACTTAGCAAGTGCGCAGGGCCTTGTTCTTGCGTACTTAATAATTGCGCAGACTTCGCTTCATGCGACTTGATAAGTACGCAGACTTTGCTTCATGCGTACTTGATAAGTACGCAGGACCTGCTTCTTGCATACTTGATAAGTACACAGGACCTTCTTCCCCGCAAAACCCTAACTTTTTGCATGCAGATCTGATCATGTCAAGATCCCGACTTTTTGTTCAGAACGTTCGTTTTTCCTTCTAGATGCTAGATCTATGTTCATTTTCAAGTTTTATGCGTAAAAACGTTACCTTTTTATCCAAAACCCGAGAACCCCAAAAACGAACAAAAACTCAGATCTAGACCAGATCGTTACCTGTATCGAGCTTCTAATTCGGAGGTTCTTCTCACGAGTTATGAGCAACACTTTGCTGGAATCTCGGGCCGATCAGTCTACTTTCTCTCTCTAGAACTTGTAAAATGAGAGAAGAGAGATGGGCTAGGGTATTTATAGGGAGAGACTACCCTTGAGCCCATACGCGCGCAAGCCCATAGCCGGCCCATTCCCAGTTTAAGTTCAGAAACTGGGAGTGTCCGAATCTCTCAAACTATTGCTCTGATAGCAACTTGTAAGTCCCCAAACCCGGGAGGCCTCACATGTTGGATTTACTCATTCACAAACAGTTCTTAAACTTGAATATTAAATAACGCAGCGAAATCATTCATTCAACATAATTAAAACTTGTTCAAATATGCGGAATCAAAACATTGTCTAGAGCATTCATTACAGAACATAAACATAACGTAAACAACTCATAATGGAATGTCAGTCTTCATGATCAACCGGGTAACTCCTTTCGCCAGCCAAGCATCACCGATCAACTTCCATACATGCCTTAACCTGAACATGCATACTAAAAGTCAGTTGCGATGGTGAGTTCTAGCTTTACATTAAACTTTAACATAAACATTTTGCCAAAAACATAACATAAATTTATTTAACAAAAGCGTACGTAAAACATGCAATAACTTAACATCATCATAACATCGTAACATAGCATCATAACATAAGTCAACATGAATCGAATCTGCGCCTTCTTGTAACCGTCAATTCCATACATCACATACCAGCGGATGAACTTAAGGCTCGTTACCTCTAAGTCATCCGTCACACAGGTCCCCTAAGGCTCGTTACCTCTAGGTGGACCAAACATATGTCTCCTAAGGCTCGTTACCTCTAGGTAGACCAAACATATGTCTCCTAAGGCTCGTTACCTCTAGGTAGACAGAACATAACTTTGGCACTATTTCCCCGCAAGGAATAGGACCTTCCATCGGGATCCCGGTAATCCCATGGGTGACAGTCGTCACCCCATCCTCAACCAGTTGTAAAACCGTTAGCCAGCCACAAAGCCCCCCCCCCCGTAAGGGTGAGGCCAATACATACATACATACCTTAGCTCCCGTAGGAACTCGTGGCAGATTCGTTCATTCATGACTTTCATAAAACCTTTATCTCATTTTAGTTAAAGCATTCGTACATTTTATTAAACAAAACATCATCTCTTTCGTAAACCTTTCGTAAACTTCATTTGGCAAAACATTTCATAAACATCATCTCGTAAACATCATTTCGTAAACATCATATCGTAAACATCATATCGTAAACATCATTTCGTAAACCTCATTTTAAAAACATCATTCCGTATATATGCACACCAGCCCAAAAACATGTAATTAAAACATTTAAAGAATGGCTTCTAGAACTCACCTGATAAGCTAATATGGGTTATCCTAAACAAAGGTCCAACAACGTCACTTCCGATCTGAATTGATTAGTTAAATACACATCAGACCAATCCCGACTCTAACGGTTTAACCATTCTGAATTAGGAAAACATATTGACTTTACTAACCAGCCTGATGCATGTGCACTTAGCAAGTGCGCAGGGCCTTGTTCTTTCATAATTAATAAGTGCGCAGACTTCGCTTTCATGTGTACTTGATAAGTACGCAGGACCTGCTTCATGCGTACTTGATAAGTACGCAGGACCTGCTTCTTGCGTACTTGATAAGTACGCATGAACTTCTTCCCCGCAAAAACCCTAACTTTTTGCATGCAGATCTGATCACGTCAAGATCCCGGCTTTTTGTTCAGAACGTTTGTTTTTCCTTCTAGATGCTAGATCTATGTTCATTTTCAAGTTTTATGTGTAAAAACGTTACCTTTTCATCCAAAACCCAAAAACCCCAAAAACGAACAAAAACTCAGATCTAGACCAGATCGTTACCTTCATCGAGCTTCTGATTCGGAGGTTCTTCTCACGAGCTATGGGGCAACACTTTGCTGGAATCTCGGGCCAATCCGTCTACTTTCTCTCTCTTCGGTTTCTCTCTCTAGAACTTGTAAAATAAGAGAAGAGAGATGGACTAGGGTATTTATAGGGAGAGACTACCCTTGAGCCCATACGCGCGCAAGCCCATAGCCGGCCCATTCCACGCTCGTTTATTCCATTCGTCTCGCGTTTAACCCATTTCCATTTATTGTCGTTTATTATTTTCGGGATGTTACATTACATTAAACGTGTTTTAAATGAGAATGACCCGTCATGAGATCCAACTATAGGATGCCCGGGTTGGGGCCTTACAAGTTGGTATCAGAGCCATGGTTTAAGAGAAAATCGGTGTTTTTAATAAAATAAATTACCTTAACTTAAACTGATAATGGGACGAGGGTGTAATGAATGCCACCACGAGTAACCGCTAGCCAAGAGGTACGTCTTTCGAGTTAAGCAGTAGTTATTAATTACCTTTTGTGTAGTGTTACACTAGGTAAAGTGATTGGTGTGAGTAAGTGATTTGTGGTTCTGTGTGGGAACATGATCTGTGCCATGTGTTATAGTAGTATGTAGAACTAAGTGAAATGTGTGGTGTGACTTAGTGAAATCATGTTGTGTGAGCTAATTAACGTAGAGTAGAATTAATTGCGTTATGTGACATATCTTGGTGTGTTAGCATAGTGTAATGAATTTGCGTGTAACTGCATGTAATGTGCAAGTGTGATATATATGATGATTTTCTATATAATTGTGTGGTGTTAAGTGAGTTGCGTGGGATGCATATCCGGTGTGGGAAAGATAGAAAGCTAGTGTGAATATAATGAGAAAGGTTTAGAGTACGAGCAGTAATGTGGACCACCAAATTGCATTTGATCATCGTAATTTGGCAGTCTATGATTACTCTCATATTCTGAATTTGTGCTCATAGTAATCACCCCAACGTTCTATCTTGTGCAGGTACTGATGGCTATGACGATCAGGACAAGATGGATCAGATGGGGAGCTCTTATCAGAAGAATGACAGAGCGTCGGCGATTCGTTTGGCTGTTACGTGCATGGTAGTGGTCTGCAGGAGGCGGATATTAGCACCGGTTCCATTGACGGTAGTACAACCGACAGTCGAGGAGGGGCGTGAGCTACCGACGTAGGAGGTGACTTTGGCACTCCCGGCGCCTAATGCACCCAGTACTACTAGGGCATCAGTGAGAGGATGACTCACTAGCTCCTTCTACAGGAAGAGTAGTTGGAGGGGAGGTGATGCATTTGAAGTTAGGTATTAGCCGCCGAGACATGATTCAGGGTCGAGCAACGGATGGCTTGAGGATTCTGACGATGTGGAGCAGGTGGACGACAACTTCGAGTTGTTCAAGGAGTAGAGCATTGATATATTTCCAAGTGAGGGTTAGCATGTTGTAACATCCCAAAAATAAGCCGACGATTAAAATAACGGGTTATACGTAAGACGAAAGGAATAAATGAACGAGGCGTGTCGGGCCGGGCCAGATGGGCCGGCGAACTAGAGGGGAAGAGTCCCTTTCCCTTTAAATAGCCAACACACTCCACCTTTCTCTCAATTACAACATCTAGAGAGAGAAACCGTAGAGAGAGAAAGTTGGCAGATCGACCCGAGATTCAAGCCAAGTGTTGCTCCATAGCTCGTGAGAAGAACCTCCGGATCAGAAGCTCAATACAGGTAACGATCTAGCCTAGATCTATGTTTTTGTTCGTTTTGGGGTTTTTCGGGTTTTTGACGAAAATGTAACGTTTTTACCGATGAATCTGGAAGAAAAACATAGATTTGAGTTCTTAAACGAAAAACAAACATTTTGAATGTAAATAAGTAGGGATCTTGACGTGATCAGACCCGCCTGCGAAAGTTAGGGTTTTTACGGGGAAGAAAGTCTGCGTACTTATCAAGTACGCATGAAGCAAAGTCAACGTACTTTTCAAGTACGCATGAAGAAAAGTCTACGTATTTATCAAGTACGCATGAAGCAAAGCCTGCGTACTTATCAAGTACGCATGAAGCAAAGCTTGTGTACTTATCAAGTATGCATGAAGCGAAGTCTGCGCACTTATTAAGTACGCAAGAACAAGGCCCTGTGCACTTGCTAAGTGTGCAGGCATCAGGCTGGTTAGTAAAGTCAGTATAGTCACCTAATTCAGAATGGTTAAACCGTTAGAGTTGGGATTATGTCTGATGTGTATTTAACTAATCGATTTAGATCGGAAGTGACGTTATTGGACCTTTGTTTAGGACAACCCAGATTAGCTTATCAGGTGAGTTCTAAAGCCCTCTTTTAAATGTTTTATTAATGTTTTGGGCTAGTGTGCATACTTACGAAATGATGTTTAACGAAATGATGTTTTACGAAATGATGTTTAAACGAAATGATGTTTTACGAAAGGAAAGTTGAAAGGTGTTTATGAAGTGTTTGCCAAAGAGGTTTATGAATGGTTTACGGATAGTTTAATGATGAAATGTTTTATAATAAAATGTACGAATTCTTTAACTAAAATGATGTAAAGGCGGTAACGGATATTTTTATGAAAGTCGCTAAATGAACGAATCTGCTATGAGTTCCTACGGGAACTAAGGTATGTATGCATGAATGGGCCTTACCCTTATGGGGGCCTCTATGGCTGGCTAACGGTTGTACAACTGGGTGGATAAAGGGGTGACTACGGTCACCATTGGATTACCGGGATCCCTATTGGAGGTACTAATCCCTGCGAGGGAACAGTGCTTAAAGTGAAGGTACGTGCTGTTCTTTGGGATGCCGTGCTTAAGGTGAAGGTGCGTGTATCCTTCTGATACCGTTCCTAAGGTTATTGTGTCAAACGGCTTTGGGGTATCGGGCCCTAGGTTTCTCCGCCTACAGGCAATGTATGGTGTCGAAGGGCCTAGTGGTGGCGTGCCTCAGGGTTTCTCCGCCAGTATGCGATGAATGGAATTGACGGTTACGAAAAGGCGCAGATTCGGTTCATGCTGACTTATGTTATGATAATATGATTACGAGGTTTTGATGACGTTAAGTTATTGCATGTTTTTACGTACGGTTTTATTAAATGAAAGAATGTTATGTTTTTGGCAAATGTAAATGTTAATGTTTTATGTAATGCTAGAACTCACCAGCGTAGCTGACTTTTTAGTATGCACATTCAGGTTAAGGTAGGTATGGACGATGGACGGTGATGCTTGGCAAGCGAGAAGAGTTACTTGGTTGATCATGAAGACTGGCATCTCGTTATGTGTTGTTTATGTTATGTTTATGTATTTGACAATGTTATGCTTCTGCATGTTTGAACAAGTTTTAATTATGATGAATGAATGATTCCGCTGCGTTATTTGATATTCAAGTTTAATAACTGTTTGTGAATGAGTAAATCCAACTAGTGAGGCCTCCCGGGTTTGGGGCATTACACATGTTTTGAGCAGTAGTAGTTTGATTTTTGGGATGAAATATTTGTTGTGGATTTCTCATTGTTTGATTGTGATTCTGACCGTGGGTCTTATTGTGGGGTGATGATAAAAATATTAATTGCGTTTGTGACGGTGTATAATTGTGATTTCAGTGGTAGAATATGTGCGGTATAAGGCAATGACGTGATTGCATTCTGAATAACATAACTTAGCTTTAAATGTGATTTTGTTGTGATCTTAGAACGTGGTTGATTAGATGGTGTGAGTAGACTAGTATAGATGTGTACACATAAACGTGAATTTTGAATTGGTCCGTGTCAACGGTCGTATGATAGTATCACCTAAGTGTTATAGGTGATGGTTTATGATGTCATCCATGCGGTCTATAAAATAAACTACTAAACCTAACCTAGACTCCTAAGTAACAAAAGGAAAATCTATGAACTAAACCGCATTGACAGGCAAGTGGACATATCGAGTGTAGCACATCTTAATGGTAAACCGGAATATCAAACCTAAGAGACACTACAAATAACAAAACTAGACTCTGACTCGGACTTAAGATTTGATTGATTGGGGGGGTTTACTACACTACTGATGATAACTAATAATGCAATAAACTAAGGATGACTCAACTATCAAGACAAAGAACAAAGGTGAAATCAAGAATGGGAAGAATACCACCTAGGTCGGAATCCTATTTGCAAAGCTCAACTCCTACCGGTTATGAAAACTAAGATGGATCTGGGTTTCTAAAGATAACAACTAGTGGATCCCTAATCACTCTCAGGGTGTCACCAACTAAGGAACCTAAAACGTACTAAACTCACCAGATGGTTGGATCACCTCTCGGGTATTTTCAACAATGATAATGTACCCTAAAGACAGATCTCCTTACAGTCTCACTGTCCACGGTACATTCAAAGAATGCACGGGGTAATCTCAGGATAACAACTATGACTTGAATTAGCAACAATCACTAGACACCTAATACTAACGCCCTCTCAAACTGTTAACTCTCGGATTCCTAGTAACGAAGACTAGACAATTATTTCTCACCTCTCTTGTATTGAACTACGACACACATTCAACTCTAATCAGGGATCAATTAACACTCCTATGGATTACTACTACTAGCAAACCACACAACCGATCACAAACCCTAAGATCTATAACCTATATACGCTAATCAAACATGGCAGACAACCGCAATCAATGCATGGAGCAATAATCAATCACAAAACAGAATCAAACATGCTATATCATCACAATAATCATACTGAGATCGGTTACAAAATCAATTAAACCATCAAACGAATCCAAAACCAATAAAAATATGAACTTTAACAAATATTCATCGAATGACCTAGGCAGTAAAAGAGTTTTTGCCAAAGATAATGCTCAAACACATCAATGAAGAAGTATAAGACAAGAACATGGTTCAAACACAAGAAATAAAGATAAAGGTTCAAGCTTTGGAACCAAAAACGCTAAATCTAACACACCCGGGATCAAAGATTCGACCTTTGCACTTAAATTCTCTTCCTTGGCCCCAAAATCGCCTCCCCTAATGTTCTAGACGGCTGGTAATCGATTTTAGGGCTTTTTTTGGATTTTACGGGCCTCTCGCGAATTGCGAGAGGTTATGGCCAGTCCTTCGCATACCACGAGGGACAATTTAGTCGGGCTGACGTTTTGACTCCCTCGCGTACTGCGAGGGGTATTCCTCTAGTCTTCGCGTACCACGAGAGACTAGGATTTCATATTTTTCACTTTTTAACCCTATAGTTTATTCTCGTACTCAGTTTCTTCTGGTTTTCACTTGTATTCATCGTAAGCACCTGAGAACATAACAAAGACTCAAACTTATACAGAAATGACTCAAAACATATACAAAACTTGTTAAAATGACACGAAAACATAGAAATAAAGATGTGTACTTTGCACTACATCAGTTTAGAGTGCAAGGAATGTATTACATTATTAGTTCAATATGTAGGACGGGGTCGTCCTGCGGAAAATTTTGGATAGGTACCTTGTGTGCAGGTACAAAGGTTCCGGACGAGGTCCTATGGGGAATTATGACTTATATATATTATGTGTGTAACTGATTAGAATGACGACTTGTGTCTAGATTGGCTAATGTGTTATCCTGAACCATTGGTATGACCCGTTGGGACGAATAGAAGTTAGAGTGCAAGTGTGTGGGTGTGTTTATAAATGACAAGGTCATTATGTCATATAGTAAATATGTTGGATTGTTCAGGTCTAGCTAGCGGTGTGTGCACTTCGTGCGAGATAGGGGGTTGGGTTATTAGTACATATGTAGAACCTTGTATGTTATGTGGTTATGTTGTGTTGGTGTGTCCATATAGTACACACCTAGTTGGGTATAGGACGATGGTCAGTGTGCTCAGGTATAGTGTTTCTATCTTTACGATTTTCCCAACGTTGATACGTCAAGGTGATGCGAGGAGTTTGACGATTTCTATATGATCGGTGAGGTGCTCTTATGAGATGCTGATGCTTATATCTCGAGAATTCAGAGCACGAAACCAATGGGTGGAACTATGAGAGAGTCGATGAGGAAGGCGTTACTTGGACGCTTGCTCGGGGATAGTTACGAAGTGATCGAGATGACGATGTTGGAGACTTCGGTATGAAGCAAACGAAATGACGATAGGGACTCAATGGAGTATGCCCATATGAGGAGTTCTGTCAATGTGGGATACAAGAGGAGCAAGAATATTCTCTCGAAATGAGGCGAAGGATAGCTGAGACTCAGGATAAGGCAAACTCGATGTTCATACTCGATAAGAGAGACGCGGTTGGTAATTGCGTGGTAAGGTTAATGCAATGACGATGAAAGCAAAGCGAGGAAGGGACAAGTGTAGGTTTGTACATAAGTGACTATTAAGGGAATGCATACACTGGTACGCATATGGCGAAGTATAAGGAGCAAGCTCCTGCAGAGCATCAAAGGAGATAACATTGGGATTTTAGAACAAACATGATTGACTAAGTTAAATTATCAGAGGACGGTGATCGAGGACTTAATGATAAGCGGCACGTACCTACCTACGAGACACGATGAGCGCAAGGTAATGTGGTAGGAAGATACCATAGTAGTGAAACCTGAGATGAGATCAGCGAAGCTTTACATAAGCTCTTAGTGGTCACATGAGAGGAATATATGTGTCACATCTGTGAGAAAAGTAGTGGTGCGTAAGTTTTAAGGAACCATCGCCAGGTGGTGATTAGAGTACGCGAGGAGCACGACGAAGAATGATCCTGATTAGGTAAGGAAAAAGGGTAAATATCGAGTAATACAGGAATATGTAGATGGTCCTACAAGTGCCAAAATTGATAGCAGGCGACGGAAAGGACCTTCTTTGAGCGCCAAGGATGGTGACCAAATTGGAAAGTAACGACCTCGATGTGATGCGTAAACAAGAGCGATTGACACCAAAGGGATTCAAGTGCACCAATTGTAGCAGAAATCTGAACGATGTTTGATCGTATCAATGCAGGATTCGAGGACGAATCCTCTTTTAAGAGGGGTGGACTTGTAACATCCCGGGAACCGATAGTTACCTGAATGTGTTAACGGATAACCCGATTATCTGGAAAATTAAAAAGGCTTATAAGGTTTTCGTGTAAAGTTGGTTTATTACAGTTAGAGGACCCGAATGGTCGTTATTACCACGGTTTGGAACGAAAGTGCATTAAATGATTTAGGAGGGATCAAAAGGGAAACATCATAAGGTTTAAAAGCCATCTTATGGCAAACCCTAAGCCATAATCGAGTTAGGGGTGTACGATGGCAAGGTGGGGTAAGCAGGAGAAAGAGGCCGAGAGCGGTGGTCTGGCGGTGATACTCTGACGGTAGCGAACAAGAGGTAAGACTCCACAACACGTAAGGTAAACCTCTAGCCTCATTCTTTCACTTCTTGTTTCCGTTTCGTATAAAATCCGACTAGGGTTTTGGGTTCCAAAGCCGGCGACGATGGCGAGGTTGATGGTGGCCTGCTATGGTAGTGGTACGGGTACGTTAGGCGGCCGGTATCAAGATTGATCGCATGCAACAGGGACGGACAACAGGTAGAGGTCACAACGGTGGCTGGTTGGTGTGGTGATCAGGTTTCGGGAAGTGAAGAGGAGGTGGTTAGCGACTTGGGTAAGACAATTGTGGCAGTTGTGGTGGTGTGCTGCCGTGGTGCTCAGCGAAATCTCGGTGACACGATGGTGGCCGTTTACCGAAAATAGAAAGAGAGATAGAGAGAGAGGAGGGTTTCGAGTGAAGGTGGTGACTACGGGTAGCAGGAGATGGGGATGGTAGTCGATGGCGGTGCTGGCAGCGGTGGTGTTTCACGGTGGTGCAACAAGGAGGAAGGTAGAATCGGAGTAGTGGTGCACGGAGGCTGTTAGCAATGGCCGATGAGGACTAGGATGATGATGGAAAGTCGGCGGCGACGACGACGAGGATGGTGGCCTTGGTGGTGATTCAATGCGACATCGGTGGTGCCCGTGGGGGTACATGGACGGACTCGGTGGAGCCTGAGTTTGCATGCGGAGAATGCACGTGCGGAAACTCGGCTTAAGTACATGCACATCGTGGGGTTAGGGTTGCATGACATGGTTTACATGCATGCATGGAGCCTGGTTTGTGTATTCAGGTTCCAACCCAGTAAAAGACGAGTCGATACGATCATTTGGGGTGACAAGGGTTTGATGAATCGGGCGGGCGAGCACTCAAGGCAAATGTCGGGATTTATTTATTTATGCTATTCGACGTACGTTTAGGATGTACTCTAATTATGTGATAACACGTTAACTGGTTCGGGATCGTTCGAAGAAGCGTAGCAGTGCTTGAGGCCTTGTCTAACCAGTGAGTTTCTAATCTCCCTCTCTTAAATGTTTTTAAAGTTTTGGGGCTATCGTATACACTTACAAAATAAGTTAATCTATTAAACGTGTTAAGGGTTTCGGGCTCTAACCCGGTGTGCTTTTGAAATAAAATGAGTATTAAGAAATTGTAGGGTCCATGGTGTGTTTATGTGAATCTCATAACTAGGGTCACGAGTGATGAATGAGTGACGTGTTAAGGGTCGATTAGGAGAAGTCGGGCCTTAATCTAAATACTTATGATCCTATGGGGGGGTATATGTTGTTCTAGTATTATGTGTGAGGTACAGATGTAGTTAACGAGTCATGTATATGATGTGTAATGTTATGTGTTTATTTTTATGTGTTGTGTTTGCATCGTTGTCATTATGACACGTCAAACGGGATTGTGAAGGATGAGGTCCTTCGGGAGGTCACCAACGGTGACATTTATTTAACAGGTCAATGATGAGCTCGGGGTGGGTAGAACACCCTGACGAGGGTGTAGTGACGAGGTATGTGTTTACGTGTATAGTTATGTGTGTGTTGAATTGCATGCAAACATTGAGCTATATTTATTATGCTTGTGATGTTATTAATGTGGCAATGTTAGATGATGTGTGGATAATATTATTGTGGTACGTAGAGTTAGATTGACTGTCGTATTAATGTTGTGACGTGACGAGTATAACAGTCGTGTCAGTTGATTGTGAAAGTCTGGGTTAGGGCTGAGTATGGCAGTGTCTAGAGTATGTTGTAATTAACCAAGTGTCGAGTGGATACTTGTTCTTGGGTATGAGTTATTAGTATAGTAAGTTAAGTCTATGTTGACAAGATGGTAAGATTATCATTATTATTATTGGTAGTTCGGGCTGAGTCTCGGGTGATGAACAATTATGGGATGTCATGGGATAACGGGGGTTAACTATTCGTTAAATGAATTGTGAAACTACTTTATTAAGGACCGGAAAGTCCTGGGTGGAATAAACTAATGAATATGACGTGGTGGCTTTTGTTTAAATTGACCTATTAGAACTCACTCAGCGTAGCTGACTTTGTGTGTACGTTAGATTGTTTTGCAGGTAAGCGTAGCGATGACGTATCTTGGCTTGGAGACGGTGTTACTCGGATTGGTGTGCAGACATTCGTGAGGTAAACGTAATAACATTAAATAGTAATAAATGAGGTTTGAAAGACTTCTGCTGTAGTTTGATTTATAATAAACGTGTTTTTAATGAGAATGACTCATCATGAGATCCAACTATAGGATGCCCGATTTGGGGCTTTACAAGTATACCCCTTTGACTTATATAAGGCAATTCTAAATTTGATAATTTTTATAAATTTTGAAACTAAAAATCTATAATTTAAAACTGAAATGGAAACCAAAAACAAACGCGCAAATTGCATATTCAGGCATTTTAGACTAAAAAAGGGAAGCAGTGAAAATTGAGGAAATTGGAGAAAATAATTGATTATTGAAATCAGACCCTTTATTGATGGAATTCGAGTCAGCCAGCTAGGCCAAATCACCATATGAATTTGCCACAAGATCCAACTCGTCGAGACATTTCCGTCCACTGGTTATGGGCTCCATTAACTATAATTGTAGCCCAAGCCCAAGTTAATGTCGTTTCTAGTTTAGGCATTTTATGCCCCTGTTTCCCCTGTCTAGCTTCTCATCAATCCCCCTCACTTGAAAAGAACTCTAACTCGAGTTCTAAGGATAAGCATGAGTATTCGAGGGTAGTGCTTGTATATGTCAGCCACATTACACGTTTTAGCACATAATCATGGTTTCAGGAAGATCAATAACGTATGCGTTATCGTTTATCTTTTCTCAAAGTTTGTTACGGGCCCTACCTCTTTTGTTGTAGCTTGCTATAGGTGCAAATCGGGAACCGTTCCTTGCGAAGAAAGTCCATAACATTCTCGCCTACTTCAAACGCCTTAACATGCCTATGTTTATCTATCGCTGCTTTATACTTGGTGTTAGACTCCTCAATCTTCAGTTTCACTGCTTCATGGGTGACCTAAATGTCTTCTACTAGAGCTTTGGCCTCCTTGTCAACCTTTCCAACGAGGTAAACTAGGTCTACTATGTGCCCAGGTGAATGTTTATAGACAGCTGAGAATGGTGAGGCTCTTGTGGAACTATGAACCACACTATTATAGTCGAACACAACTTGGGCCAGTGTTAAATCCCACGCCTTTAGATTATGTCCGCACAAACAACTAATCATGTTTGCCAATGTGCAATTGCCTACCTCTATTTGACCATTAGACTGTGGATGAGAGGTGCTGCTGAAGTTTAGCTCAGTTCCCAAACGCCTTCATAGGGTTAGTAAAAAATGGGCAAGGAACTTGCTATCCCTATTAGGGGTTAGTCAAAAATGGGCAAGGAACTTGCTATCCCTATTAGGAAGTTATGGACTTTGGGACTCCATGTAGATGAACCACCTCCTTAAAAACAACTTATAATCACGCTATTATGATATAATCAAGCTATGATGTGGATTTTTTTTAAATGTTTTTTTTTCTTATAAAAACAATATTATACTCAAATTAAAGATCATAAATTTCTTGATTTTATGATGTAATTTAAAAAAATAAAGTATGTAAAAGTTATTTGCGCGCTTTTCAAAAAAATGTGAAATCTAGATAAAAGTCAACGATTATAGTTTTTCTTACTTTGCCCCGTCCAATCATTTTTTATGATGTGACACCACAAAAAATCTTAATCATTGACTATTTAGGTCAAATACACATATCACTTCTTACACTTCTCACATAAAAACACTTTTATTTAAACATTTATACCGTTCACCATTTGATGCAATGATAACCTCAAATACTTACCATAATGGAGGTTTGCCATAGCAAAAAAGGGGGCTTGTGGCCAGTAGGGGTGTGCATGGGTGGGTTTGGGTCAGGTTTGGGGTAAAATCAAACCAAAAACCAAAAGTTCGGTTTTGGGTTTTTTAAAACCGTCCGGGTTCGGTTTTTTCGGTTTTAAAACCAATTGGGTTTGAATTTTTTTGGGGGTAAAAGAAAATTAGCAAAAAAAAAAACATGGGTTTGAAATTTTGGGTCTAATTTTCTTTTTATTAACTAATGAATATCACACATTTTGGCCTATATATTTTGAAGAACAAAAATTATTAGTTTTTTTTTAAATACTTAATATAAAAAATAAACATTATAATCTAAACATTCAATAAATATAAATAATAATCTACTATTAATGCAAATACGTGTAAGTCAAATATATATGCACTTTTAACATACAAGCAAACAACATATATGTATATGTTCGGTTCGGTTTTTTCGGTTTTCAAAAGATACAAAACCGAAACCAACCCGTAATTTTCGGTTTTCAAAAAATACAAAACCAAAACCATCAGTTTTAGTTTGGGTAAGTTTTTTCGGTGCAGTTTTTTTGGTTAATTCGGTTTCGGTTCGATTATTTCAGTTTTTTGCTCACCCCTAGTGGCCAGGTTAGGAGATTTACTCAGTTGTGAGGTTCCTCATGGGGTGGGTTGTCCTGGATGTTTCAGGTGTTGTACCCGGGAAACCTAATTATCCTATAATATCTAGGTGTTACCGTTAATTTTTTTTAACATTTATATATGCACACACGCTGTATCAAGAACACTTGTAAAAAGAATCCAAGCCAAAAGGCAACACAAGAAAGTAAAGGTGTATGTGTGTAAAACTAAAGATGCATACATTTGTAAAATATCAAATCCCAAAAACATTCGTAATGTTAAACATTGTTTTGATTAATGAAAATGTTTACGTATTATATTTTATCAATGCAAGTATTATTATTTCTCTCACATAATAATTCTTGCAAATAGTTATATTACAAGTTTACAAGCAAATCATTTCACCTAAATAATGATAGTACTTGTAAAATTATTTAGGTTATACATATTCAAATCGTATTTGAATATGTGATTGGTATCAACTTATTCTTTGTTTGTTTCTTAGGGTACAACGGCCTAAGTAGTATGTACTGTCGGAAAAGGCACTAGCAACCGAATTGTACCTTAAAGAAAATGATGAAGATAATCAAAGAATTGTTGTAATTTTATAGAGAAAGAAGGAGAAAACATTGTGTTGTTCGGTGTATTTTTCAACCAAAGAACACCTTGATATTTATACTTGAAAAAGAAGTTGAAACACTCCATTCTTCATAAACTCATGAGTTGAAACACCTCATACTCCATAAACTCATGAGTTGAAACATCTTAAAACCTTTAAGATTTTTTATTAAAACATCCAACTTTTAAAGACATGTTAAATAGATTTGAATTAGTCATACTTAGTGTTTCAACTAAAGAAATTCAAGTTAATATAATTTATATTTTATTTTCACAAAACTTTTCCAACACAAACATCAAGTTCTCTTATGGATTCATTGTTTTTCATTTAGAAGTTTCAAACCTAGTGGTTAACGTTTGGATCTTCCTAACATAACTTGTTTCTTCATATTTAGTTTTTGATATCTTCCATAATTCTCTTGTCATAATTCAAACTGTAGCCTAAAGTAACTAGGATTCGCCCCATTGACGTTTGAGTATGCCCTTTATCTTATCATCTTGTGTACAAGGTCCAAGACTTTTCATGGTTTTAAGAAAAAACGTTGTCTTCTTCTTTAGTAGTTAGACAAGTCCACCCCTTGAGCACATTTCTCCATAATTCTAGCCTTCTAGTAATCATAGCCGGTGACATCTAGATATGGATGCATAGTACCCAATCTACTTCCTAGAGATTGTCCACTAGTTTGGTGTTTTGGTACTCATCAAACCAAGTATGTCATGTGCCATCTTTAATCAATTAAAAAAAATATACATGTTAGGTAACATCCGACCCTTTATACCACCAATTTTGTCCGTTTAACCCACTAGAAGCTTACGGAATTTTTTTTTGATTGCCAGGGTGAAACTTCCCAAAGGTTACTCATCCCCGAATTACTCGTACCCAAGCACACTTAAATGTAGAGTAGTCATCTCATCCACAACCAATACGCCCATACCACGTTTATGATAAGGCCTTCATTGACACGCATTACGTGTCGTAAAGGCATGTCATAAATGTGTGTCATAAACAGATGACACACAAATGCGCGTCATCTTCCTTTATGACAGAGTCTTCCTTGACGCGCTCTGGTGTGTCATTTACCCCTTTTATGACATGCATTGCGTGTCATTAAATGTCTATTTTCTAGTAGTGCAAGAATCTCTTCTGGACATGACCAGTGTGGGATTTTCCTATGGTGTTATAATGGACAATGCTAATCTTCTTTGTATCGTTACATGCTACAACACAAAAATAAAAACAAGGAACACAATGAAACAAATTAGTTGTCTATGAGAACCAACTAATTATTGAGCCTCACTCGGTATATTCCAACCAAATGATAATTGCAAGTGTTTTAAGTTACAATCATTTAACCATGAAGCCCACAAAGATTCTAAACTACATATACTTCCCTTGAATATGACCATACTCACACTAGTATCTTTACACATACAAAATTGTCTCATGCATGAATGTTGCAATGCACATAATACACTTTACAACTTGCAATTTTCTCTCTCTATTTTTATGCATACTTTGTCTTGTTTCATAGAATACTTTCTATAGGACAAAAGTACATTATTCAAGAGCTTGATCCATGCTCTCAAATCAAAGATCTTAAGACCCTCAAATCTCTACCCTATCAATATCATAACTATCGAATTAAAGCTTTGGCATGATTTCCAAAAGAAGTTGATCGCCTATTAAAAGCTTTGAATCAACATGATCACGCTTACATGCATTTACATGATACGCCTTACTCTTTACTCTTCTTTAAGTGAATTTCAAATATATTTTGATAGATGAAAAATAACGAACATATGTACTTATAATACACATATTAAAAAGCATGGAATGTCAATTCATCTAAATAAAAAATCATATTTTATTTTGAAAACACTAAGGGGCTGTTTGACAAACGTTGAACCATTAAGTACTGAATCATTAAGAAGTCTGAATGGTTCAACATGGTTTTTCAGCTGAATCATTAAGAGGTAAAATGAACCATTAAAAGGTGGGCTGTCAGCGAAACAAACACACTTTACCTCTGAACGATTCAGAGGTGACCTCTTAATGGAATCATTAAGAGGCTACCAAACAACCCTTAAGTGTTGAACCATTAACAGGTCTGAATGTTTCAGCATAGCTTTTCAGCTAAATTATTAAAAGGTAAAATAAACCATTAAGAGTTGAACTTTTAACAAAACAAACACCCCTTACCTCTGAACGATTTAGAGATAGTCTCTTAATGAAATCATTAAAATACTATCAAAGAACCCTAACTCTTTTATCATTAGAAAGTTAACGTGTAGAAAGTTAACGTGGCCTTTAATTCTTGAAGTTGACATAACTTTAAAGGGCATTTAAGGTTATAGTTTATGTGTCCACATATTAATACTTATCACGTGCATAAACATAAAAGAATATTGTTTCACTATTATATTTTGTATTAGGATAGAAACTCGTGTTTTATGAATAAAAGAACTATTAAATAGTTTGTAATGAAAATTTATGAATTATAAAGAAAATATTAAATAGTAATGAAGTTTTAAAAATTAGTAAAGAAAATATTAAATAGTTAGAAATAAAGAAAAAATAAGTGGAAAAAAGAATTTTGAACTCAACAAATTACGACACGTGTCACAACCAGTTACTTATTTATCAACTATAGATGAGAAAACATCATATCAGGCAACTTTTTTAACAAAATTCTAAATTTAGTACGTTTTTTAAATCTTTTAAAATAAAAAGGCAGACAAGAAGTTAAATTAAAAAAACATAAATGAATGAATTCACGATTCACGCTTTTTATAATTAAAACTAGATGAATTAAAATCAAGAAAACCATAGGAAAAACTTTAACGTCAAAATCAGTACTAGAAGGAGGAAGTTCGACTCTAAAGTCTAGCAAAGAGCCATATTAGTCTGTAACGATGTTTTTATTTATATTTATTTTTATGGACCTTTAACTTCTTGACGAATCAAAAGTTATGTTAGTTATAATTTGATCCATTTCTAACCCAACTGCTTTTGTCCAACTACTTCACGTATGAATACGTTAATTTTTTAATAAACTCGTATCAATCTAAAAAAAATAATGTGAAATTCTTTAGAAAAAAATATTTGAAAGCATATATAAAATTATAATTTACCACATGGAAGTTGTACGAAAAAACTTTCTTTCGGCATCACCGGCTCCATGGAAAGGGACTTATCGGTCATTTCACAGATCTAATGTCGATATAAAGAAAAGTCGGTTTGCTTTTTCCAAAAGTTGATTTAGAGAGAAACCAACTTGATGGCGGTCATATCTTAGTTTCTCATCTTTGGCTATCTTAGTATCTCTATCTTATGTACTAAATTCACATATTTAGATTAGCCTATAATGCATAATGACAGTATTTAACTATTTAAATCTTTTTTACTGTTGGCCATCTAGTGCAATGGTAGCCTCAATACTTCCTATAGTGGAGGTCTTGGGTTCGAATCCTGGCCACAACAAAAAAAAGGTTTGTGGCCAGGTCAGAGGGTTTACCCAGTTGTGGGGTTCCTCCTGTGGTGGGCTGCCCTAGATGTTCTAGCTGTTGCCCCGGGAAAACCCAATTATCCTAGAATATCTAGGTGTTGCCGTTAAAAAAAACTATTTAAATCTTTTATTAAATTCATCTCATTAATAAATTTATTTTAATAGATCAACAACATATATATTTGATATTAGTCGTATAAAGTGTAATAACAAACGGATTGAATGACAAATATAACCTTATTATTTTTAAAAACATGAATATGTTATTACATATAGGTTTGGTAGACTTTTTACTAAATATTTAAGTGACAATACATATTGTTGGTTTCAATATCCGTCGGTTGGGTAAAAGATGAAGGGTTGCACTTGCACCAAGTGTGATTGTGAATGATTTCTCTCAAATGGTTTTTACAAAACAATACACCGCCAGTCTCATCAACCAGACCCCAGAGTGTTTTGTCGTGACCATCACCAGCATGAGAGTAAGCGTTTGCTTTTCAATTGGGGTTAGAGCTAGAGTAAATGTGAGAAGGTCAAGTATGTGGACTTGAATTGAATGTTTTCCTCTCTGAAAGAGGAGAGCTTATAAACATGTTTTTACTACGCATTTAATGTGTTTCATCATTTTGTTTTATAGTCGGCGCCACTTGCAGCGTGTTCAGGCTTATCCGCCGGTCTTCAATGTTATTTGGGAATTAAACCATTGTCCGTCGGCATGAGATCTTCAAAGAAGATTTTATCTCTGTTAAGATCTTAGGCGTTAAATGTTCAAGTTATTGAGCTTTTAATGTTTAGTAAGCCTGGCGTGGCCCCGGAACTCTTTGTCGTTTGCTTAGAGCCCTGAGGGCCGAGCCATGTTCTAGATGGGAGTGACGTCATCTATTATGTGGCCCTTCTTGGACTTAAAGGCCTTTCATCTAACCCATGATGAATGGGTTGTCGGGGGCTAGGGTTATCCCATCATATATTCTTACAAACTATTTTCTTTTGATCTGGTTTTACAAATAAACCCAAGAGTCAAGTTATAACATAGTTTAGGAGGTACACGGTGCACATTTATATAAATTAGTTTAAATTCAGAGTCATCGAGGAGTAGGATTTAAAAGTTAAGATGATGTTTTTTTTTAATAATATTTAGCAAAGTAGGCTTATTTTACCAAGTAAGATTCGGTGTTTACGCTAAGTCAGCTTTGACAAAACTTGCCTTGTGTAAATCAACTTTAGTCATTTGACTAAGTCCATTCAAAAATGTCCATGAAGTTTAGTAAAAATGATCAAACACATGTTTCCAAATATGTAATTACGTTCACTAAAAACCAAAACATGTAAGTCTTAAAACATCATTTACTTCTTGTCACATTATGTTCATGCAATAATTACCCATATGATATGGTGGCTAAGTGATGTGATTTCAATCTTTTGAAGTTGTTAAATACTTTGAGGGTATATTTTGATATTCTGGTGAACAATATGGGCGTTTATAGAAATATATTTGGAAGGATCATAAAACACGGTTGGGGCCCAGTGACGTAAAAGCACTAAGTTTCTTCAAGGTTACCGTTATATTCAAATAGTGCTTTGAAATATATTAAAAATAGACCTTTGAAAAAGATGACGTTAACGTTACAAAAGAATTTTCAAACACATCTTCTCACTTATACGATATACACTAAACGCCCCTTGTAATTTTCTCAACTCAAAGTGGTTATTACTTATTTGATATTGTTTGACAAGATCATCCTAATGAAAGATTTGTGAGACAAGATCATCCTAATGAAAGATTTGTGATTTGTACCCCTTATAATATTTACTTTACACCTAATATTTTGTTGTGTGCATTTTGAAGAGATTAACATAACGCTAAAACTTTTAACGTATAAAACTGTTGACGTATAGTTTTTGTACGTCTTTAAAATTATTTTACCTTCAACAAACATACCCGTAAAATCTCACTCCAACCATACCTCTATGAAGGATAAGATAAGGATAAACCATACCTCTATCACATAAGGATAAATATGTAACCTTTTAAATAAAGGTTAACATAATTTCTTAAACTCTCATGAAACATATGTGATTTACACACCGAAGAAGTTAGTTTATATAGCTAATAACTTTGTTATATATTTTACGTCCTTTAACTAAGTAAATTACAGAACTTGTCATTTATGTTTAAATTTTGTAACATGCCCTTTCCACTAAAGGACGTCAATTTTTTTCCGTTAAGTCTGGTCATGTGCGTTGCAGATGAGGGCATTTTAATCTTTTTATTCTTATAAGGACTATTCTTGTAATTAATTTAAATATATGGGTTTAAAACAAATTCACACAAACACTCTCCTGTCTCTCTCTATGCTTTTTCTCTGCCCTCTCATGGTTGAGAAACACTCATGTGTAAACACTCTCTCTTTGTGGTCAAAATCACTACTTGTGATCCAGGAGAGGGAGTTAATGATGGAGATGAAGATGCATCGCAAAACCCGGTCGTCTTCCTCTTCCCTCAAAACACGCAAAACCCTAGATTCAAAAATATCTTAAACCCAGTCGTCTTCCTCTTCATCATACTAATTGGGTTCCGCCAAATTCCATATGCAGGTATGTTTTTCATTCGACTTAAGTTGCTTGAGCACATTCTTCTTGATTTGATTCGATTTAATTTGATTTCGTGTTGTTCATTGCTTTCAATCGAATTAGAAAACACCTCGTTTGTAAACGAGATGAGCCGAGCCCGAGCTCGACTCGTTTAACTTACTGAAAGCTCGAGCTCAGCTTGATTCGAGCTCTATTTCTAAAGGTCGGGCTTGACTCGTTTATTATTTATTAATCAATTTTTTTTATATATTTACTATTATTTTTATATATTTTTTATTATAATTTTTATCAATAACATAATATATATAATTTAGTTATTTTTTTCATAATTTTATATATATTAATTAGTATTTTATAAACATATATTTAATACATTAATTAAAAATATTTATATATAACAGGCTTGTTTAGGCTCGCGAGCCGACTCGAGCTCGATAAGTGAAGCTCAAGCTCGTGCTCGTTTAATAAACAAGCTTATTTTTAGGCTCGGGCTCGAGCTCATTTAAGCTCGGCTCGATTCGAGCTTTTAGCGAGCCGATCTCGAGTAGCTCGCGAGCCGACTTGGCTCGTTTACACCCCTAGGGAGGGGGAAAGGGGGTGTTATGTTGTTTTGGTTGTCAATTAAAAAAAGTAGTGTTCGTGTTTGTAACAGTCGCCTGCAAGAGAAGCATTTGGTTAGATCTGGCGATGGTGAGGGGAATAGTTACAGAGAAAGATGGGGAAGATGGGGTTGTACATTATACTTATCATGTTGTGTCCGGCGAGTTGTAGTTTCCGTGGGATTCCGACAAGTTGCAGGGTTCCGGCCGACAAGGTGGTCTTGCTGGCTAGGGGAGTTTAATTTCATGATTTCGATGGTTTCACCTAGGATAAAGAAGGAAATGAGGGGGAGATGAGATGGGGGCAGACCCCATTTATTTATTTAATCATAGTTATGTACTATTTTTTATTCAAAGGGTGGATTAAAGGTAAAATGGCATTTTTACCCTCATGTGAGGGGCACATGGTTGAACTTAATGGCTGAATTAACGCCCGTTAGTAGAAATGATGTAACGTTCAAGATTTTCTAAATATGAAGGACAAATTTTATAATTTCCTTAGTTTAACGACATATACTAAAATCTGGTAAATAGTTAAAGTACGTAAATGTAATTTGATGTAGTGCAAAACACACATCTTTATTCCATTATTTTCGTGTGTTTTAGATTAGTTTTATGTTCGTTCTGAGTCGGTTTTGTGTAGATTTGAGTCTTTGTTATGTTTTACAGGTGCTCGTGAGAAATATAAGTGAAAACCTGAAGAAACCGAGCACGAGAATGAAGCCCAAGACTTTAAAGTCAAAAAGTTAGAAATTCGGTCTCTCGCGGTACGCGAAGAGATTCACACCAGTTCTCGCGGTACGCGAGGAAATCCAGATGGGCGCGCGACTAAATTGTCCTTCGCGGTACGCGAAGGACAGAGGCCAGTCTCTCGCGGTACACGAGAGATATAAAATCCGTGAAAAAAACCCTAAATCGACTTTTAATAGATTTGTAATGCCATTAAGTGAGGAGTTCGATTTCTAGCCGTCCGAAACAGAGTAGAGGGTGATTTTGGGACATAGGAAGGCTATTGGATTGCAGGATCGAAGGTTTTGATTCTGGGTTTGTGTAGTTTAGCTTATTCGGTTTTAAATTTTGAATCTTTGTGTTTGATTTCTATGTTTGATACCATGGTGAATGTTTACTACTTTTGTTTTGGTTGTTTAAATATGATCCTAGGCTAAAACATTAATACTGCCTAGGTCAATCGATGAATATTTGTTAAATTCGCAATTTTTACTGGTTTTTGGTAGTATGAATGGATTAATGTTTTTGTAAACGATCTTAGCTTGATTATTATGATGTGTTTGTATACTCAGATCTGATTTGTGATTGATTATAACTCTGTATGTTGATTATGGTTGTCTGCCGGTTTGATTAGCATATCTGTGTCATAGATCTTAGAGTTTGTGATTGTGGTGTGATGCGCTAGACATAGTAGTCATAGGAGTTGTCATTGATTGCTGATTAGAATTGAATGTGTGTCCTAGTTCAATACCCGAGAGGTGAGAATTAGTCGTTTAGTCTTCGTCATTAGGAATCTGAGTGTCAACTGTCTGAGAAGAAGTTGGTGTAGGTGTCTAGTGAGTGTTGCTATTCTGAGTCATAGTAGTTATCCTTAGATTACCCCGTGCATTATTTGAATGTATCTTGGACAGTGAGAGTGATAGTTAATCTGTCTATTCGGGTACATTGTCATAGTTGGAAATACCCGAGAGGTGATCCAACCATCTGGTGAGTTAGTACGCTTTAGGTTCCTTAGTTGGTGCAGCATGAGAGTGACTAGGGATCCACTAGGTAGTCTGTAGTTGTCATCTTTAGAAAGCCAGATCCATCTTAGTTTCCAGAACCGGTAGAAGTTGTGCTTTGCAAGTAGGATTCCGACCTAGGTGGTATTCTTCCCATTCCTGATTTAACCTTAGTCTTGTCTTGATAGTTTGAGTCGACATTAGTTGCATTCCTTAGTTAAATCAGTAGTGTAGTCAATCCCCCCCATTAATTAATCTTTAGTCCAAGTCAGAGTCTAGTTTTATTACATAGTGTCTCTAGGGTTCGATAACTCGGTTTACCGTTAAGCTGTACTACACTCGATAGGTACACTTGCTTGTCAGTGCGGTTTAGTTCATAGGTATTCCTTTTATTACTTAGGAGTCTAGGTTAGGTTTTAGTAGTTTTTATATAGACCGTCTAGACGACATCAAGTTTTTGAAGCCTCCTGATAGGTTTGCTTGATTCTCGGGCAAGAGCCCAAGATGTAGAGTTTGTATGCTTTCTTTGATTGAGTCCATGTCATTTTCTGTGTTTTTTTCGGTCTTGTGTGTTTTGTATGTGTCAGGTATTATAGGGGTTTGCGTTCGATTCAGTAAGGAAATCACTGGGAACGAAATTCCAGGTATGTTTTACATTGGAACAGGTATTTAAAGGATTGGGTGAAAAATATTTTTAGGAGGCCAAAATTTTTCTAAGTATAAAATATGAAAAAAAAAAATCATAACTTTCTGTGAACAACACTCCCTCGCGGTACGCGAGGGAGTTGGGTGAGCTTTTCGCGGTACGGCCAAACAAATCAGCCGGCTTAAAAATCCACTCCTTGCGGTACGCGAGGCGTGGCCGCCTGTTCTTCGCGTTACGCGGGGCCCTCCTGGTTTTGCCTTTGTTCCTTGTTTTCCCATAGTCTTCCTCAACCGTCACCACCACCGTCCACCACCTATTATGGACCGCGTACATCAAACAACACCCACCACCACAAAATCCATCACCCATATCATCATCTCTCATCAATCAACAAATTCATTCATCATCCATCATATATCATTTCTATTATCCATCATCATCCATATCATTCATTCACTGACCATGGGAAACTTTGAAACCAGTTTGTGCCCGACGATTCACCTTGCCGTGGCCTTCATGTCTATGTGTTTGCCACATATCGGGTACGTATCCTTGCATTCTATCCAGAGTCAGTTTGAGTCAGTGAGTCTTTAATATTAATTTGAGTCAGTTTAATGCTGCGAGTTTTTTGTGAGGTTTATTTTGCAGGTATTGTTCGTACCGTCGATACTCAATCTCCATACGGGCGGTATCGATGCTTATATTACTTTGTAAAGACTGTTATGATGCCCGATCGTCAATTAAGCCAACGTTACTATTAAGGTACGGTCCAAAGAGTTACACCTTAGAGAACGAACAAAATATTTAATATTTAATTGTTAAATATTATTCACGAAAGACGGAAACAATAAATGGTGAGTAAATATTTAGAGAAATATTTGTCGGAGACTGTGATAATTAATTATCTGATTAATTGATTATTTGAGGGGAATGAGTGTTTAATCAGTTAAACATTTAATGATTAGGTTTTTACTAGTTATATAATTAGTAATTACAAGGGTTTAATAATTAAAGGTTATTTATTACTGGAGTACTAAATGTTAAAACCAGAGGGACCGGTGTGTAATTATAATGGTTATTAATATACTTTTATAATCAAAACCTAAACCCTAATACCACTACACCTAATATCGGCACCCCCTCCCCTTTCCCTCTTGCGCCGAACGACGCCACCACCGCCGGACTGTCGCCGTCGTCGGTCTCCGCCTCTGCGCAACCGTGTGACGGTTTTGCTGCATGTTTTTCGTGTACGTGACAACTAGCGTGACGTTCGTTGAACTAAGGTGTTACAGATCTGATTATCATCAAAGGTATAAATCTAAACACCCTATGGTTGGTTATTTAATATTGTTTATACACGTGTATTCGGATCACTGAAAGGAATCCAGAACTGATCTGACAATGGTATTAATAAATCGCTTCCGTTAAAATATATCAGATTTATTTATTTAAAAAGTTTAAATAATTAATTTTTTAAATGTCAAAACTGGTACCATGATTCCCAACAGTGATATCAGAGCCACCTTTACGCTCGTTTAGACATATTTTTTTATATAAATCGATCTATTGTTTTATTTGTCAAAAACTTTTGTTTGACAAAAGATCGAGCCCTTTGCGTTTGTTGTGATTGTGTTGAATGAATCGAGCACTTGAAACCTGTGGTTGTGTTGTTTGTTGATTGGTTGTTATCTTTGTATTTTTTATGGGTTATTTGAAACCCCGATGTAATAGTTAGGGTTTTATTTATTTATTTATTTTTAGTGTATTTGTAAATAAATATTGTAACCATAAAGAGACGAAGACTTGAAGACCAAGGCGGACAATGACATGTTTAAAGATGGAGATCTTGGACTAAGTGGAAGATAGCATATTTATTATTTTGTTATCCCTTAGATCAGTCTGGTTTTTCATTTGATGTCTCGAACGAAACCGAACAATTTTTTTCTAGTTGCTCGATTCTATGTTTTATTTATTTTTATGGTTGTGATAAAATTATTTAGGATAATAATTAAACCATAAAATTTTTAATAAAACTTTTGATACAATTTAAAAACGACGAGATAATTAAATTATTTATTTTTCTCGAAAGGGTAATTAAATAAAAGTGTTTTACTTAAAAGTAAAAACAAGTTTTAAGTTTAAACAGTTTTTGTTTAAAACAAATTTTAAATTAATTAAAGAGTTGATTAATTTAAAATCAGTTCGCGACAAATGACTAATTTAGAATAATAGGGTATTTGAAATTGGATCGTGTCGAGTATTGAAAGTGTTTCACGAACTAATAATTAGTAAAATTGGTTTACTAAAATTGCGCGACTTGTATCATGCTGCTCGTCGACCAAAATGTTTTTGACCCGAAATGGTAATATTTAAAAACATTAAAGAAATCCCAATATAAAATCGATATTTATGCGCCACCCTTAATCGTAACACTTCATCTAATTTATCCGAAACCCCGATGTTAGTGAATTACCCTGCATATGGTCATACGGTTTTAGTTGAAGGTAGAACCGCGATTCTTGAGTCACTTAGGCCGGGTATACAGCTACAATTGAAGGACAAATATCACTTAAGTTTTATAAGTGGGAGTAGTTGAGGGAAAACGTATCCAAAGCTTGACATTACTCGGCATGCCCCTCAAACTGAGAATTATATAGTTGATGCAATTGGTAATCGTTACCTACCCGTTTAGCTATGCCAGTGGAGAGCGCTCAACCATTCACTGAGACATGGGGAACCGGGATCTCATTCCTAATTATAATTTTTTACAATTGAGTCATAAATTTTTATTAGGAAATCTATACATGAAAATAGTAAAACTTATCCTTAAATTTTGTAGATGTCTTTCGAAATCAACCCTGACTCTGTTTCTACTCTAAAACACATGCTTTATTGGAACATGCTCAAAGGAAGAAACTTCTCTGAGTGGTACCGTGTCTTGAGAAGTGTTCTTAAGGTAGAAAAAAGATCCTATGTCCTAGAGATTTCAATTCCTCTAGTTCCACCAAATGATGGCTCCAAAATGCTTTGGAGACGTCACATAAATGATTCTAACGAAGCATCATTTTTGATGCTATCGACAATGAGTGATGAACTCCGTCGTGAGCTGGAATATCACTCTGCTTATGATATGGCTCACGAGCTGAAGAAAAGGTTTCATCAGAATTAGAGTGAACATCTCAATGTACTTAAGTCATGGATAAGTGGCATGGAAAGAGGAATAGGAATGAACTCACATTTTTCTAAAATGACAAAACTCATTGATAGCCTGAAAGATCTTGGTTCTCCTGTCAGCCAGGACATGGCAATAGACTTCATACTGATGTCTTTTCTGGTTGAATACGAAGAGTTCGTTGATTACTATAATCATTATGTAGTGGGAGAAACTTTATCTGATTTGTGAGGGTCACTAATGGCTTTTGAGATGACTTTAGGACAACAGGACACCTTGATCTCTGATCAGAAAAAGCATGGCAAAAATAGAGCTATTTTCAAAAATAATGACACCTGTCATTACTGCGTAGAGATAGGACACTGGAAATGTAACTGTCCTACATACCTTGCCAATAATACCAAGGCTTTGGAAGCAGGGTCCTCAGGTATGTTTATTATCGAGATCTTCTCTTTGTCTGGAAAATCTTGGGTGTTTGACACTGGATGTGGTTATCACATTTTTAATGATTTGCAGGGACTAAGGAAGGTTAAGAGACTGAAGCAAGGTGACCTGGAGGTCCATGTGGGAAATGGACAAAAGGTTGTTGTGAAGGCTGTAGGAGAATATACTCTTTTACTTCCTTCTGGATTAGAACTTGTTTTGAGCAATGTTTATTTTATTCCTATTTTGACTAGGAATATTGTTTCAGTTTCCGCTTTGCGAGAACAAGGATTTATTTATGCTTTTGACAATGATTTCATTTATGCATATTTAAATGGTTTGTTTTACTTTTCTGCAAAGCCTCACAATGGAATCTATGAGATAGAAGTCCATGATAATAACACCATACTTAATATCTCCTCCAAACGTACGAAATATGATTTCAATGATACGTATCTATGACATTGTAGGCTTGGACACATAAACAAGAATCGTATGAAGAAACTCCAGACCGCCGGAATTTTGAATTCCACAGGTTAAGAGTCATTTGACGATTGCGAATCATGTTTAAGTGGAAAGCTAACCAAAGCTCCTTTTTCCAGTATCAGTCAAAGGGCTAAGGATCTGTTGTGACTTGTACATACTGATGTATGTGGTCCATTCAGAATAATGACCAGAAGTGGAGAGAGATACTTCGTGACATTTACTGATGATTTCAGTAGATATGGTTATGTTTATCTTATAAAGCATAAACATGAAACGTTTGAAATGTTCAAACAATACCAGAACGAAGTACAAAATCAACTTGGTAAGATGATTAAGATGCTTCGATCTGATCGAGGTGGTGAATATCTTAGTCAAGAGTTTGACGAACATCTAAAGAAATGTGGATCATTTCTCAGCTGACTCCACCAGGAACACCTCAACTAAACGGTGTATCCGATAGGAGAAATCGAACTCTATTAGATATGGTTCGGTCTATGATGTGTCGTACAAACCTCTCACACCCCTTCTGGAGTTTTGCTCTTGAGACTGCCACAAGAATCATAAATCTAGGTCCTACTAGGAAGGTGGACAAGACTCCTTAAGAGATTTGGCATGGGGAAAAACCGAAAGTGTCATACCTTAGGGTTTGGGGATGTAACACATAGGTTACAAGTGAATCTACGGATAAACAAAATCCCCGTGGCGATAAAGTTGTTTTCGTCGGATACCCTAAAACAGTCGGTTACTACTTCTACAATCCTGCTGAAAATCGTGTTTTCATTAAACGCAGAGCTACCTTCTTGGAGAAAGAACTACTTACGAGAGGGATTGGAGACAACCGTGTGGATATGGATGAGATCCAAGAACCACAATCTATATCTGCCATTCAGCATGAGACTTCTGAAACTGAATCTGGAAATGTTCAAGATTCAGTTGTGACACAAACTGTTCACAGAAGTACTAGAGATCGTCATGAACCCAACCGGTATATCGGGATTCACTAGATTGACGATGTCCTGATAATTGATCAAGCAGAGCCCACTAGTTACAAATCTGCAATCTTAGATTCAAAATCTAAGAAATGGCTTGAAGCCATGGATGCTGAAATTCAATCCATGCACGACAACCATGTATGGGACTTGGTTGATCTTCCTCCCGAGAGTCGGACAGTAGGAACTAAGTGGATATTCAAGAAGAAAATCTACATGGATGGAAACGTGCAAACCTACAAAGCAAGGTTAGCAGAGAAAGGTTTTACTCAGACTCAAGGAATTGATTATGATGAAACCTTCTCCCCTGTAGCCATGCTTAAGTCTATGAGGATCTTGCTTGCCATTGCCGCGTATTATGACTATGAGATATGGCAAATGGATGTCAAAACCGCGTTCCTAAATGGACGTCTTACTGAAGATGCCTATATGGTTCAATCAGAAGGTTTTGAAGATCCAAAGAATCCCAATAAGGTGTGCACTTTGAACAAATCCATTTATGGATTAAAGCAGGCATCCAGAAGCTGGAATCTTCGCTTTGACCAGAAAATCAAAGAGTTTGGTTTTGTCAAGAATGAAAATGAACCATGTGTTTACAAGAAGGCAAGTAAGAGCCATATGCCTTTTCTGATTTTGCATGTAGGTGACATACTGCTCATTGGAAACCATATTCCTTTGCTAAAGGACGTAAAGTCTTGGTTAGGAAAATGCTTCGCAATGAAAGATCTTGGTGAAGCTGCTTATATTCTTGGAATAAAGATCTATAGGGATAGATCAAAGCGGCTTATAAGTTTAAGTCAAAGTACATATATTGATAAGGTCATTCGACGCTTTTTCATGCAAGACTCTAAGAGAGGATCCTTGCCTATGGCACATGGAACCATACTGAATAACAAACAGTGCCCTTAGTCTAACGAGGAAAAGAAGAAAATGGAAAAGGTTCCATATGCTTCTGCGATTGGTTCAATCATGTATGCCATGCTATGTACTTGACCTGACGTATCGTACGCTTTAAGCATGACAAGCAGATATCAACAGAATCTTGGGGAGAATCACTGGATAGTTGTAAAGAACATTCTTAAATACTTGAGAAGGACTAAGGATATGTTCTTGATGTACGGGGGACTGGAAGAATAACTAGTTGTTAAATGTTACACTGATGCTAGCTTCCAGACAGATCGAGATGATTCTCGATCACAAATGGGATTTGTTTTTATTCGTAATGGTGGTGCGATTACATGGAAAAGTATTAAGCAAAGTGTTGTCGCACAATCCACCACCGAGTCAGAATATATTCCGGCTTCAGAAGCTCCAAAGGAGGTTGCCTGGATGAAGAAGTTCATTGTTGATCTCGAAGTAATGCCTAGCATTCAGAAACCAGTCGAGATACTGTGTGACAATACTGGTGCTATTGCTCAAGCTAAAGAACCAAGGTCACACCACAACACGAAGCACATACTCAGAAGATTTCATTATATACGAGATATAATAGAACGGGGAGACATCGTATTAAACAAAGTTCACACGGATCAAAATCTAGCGGACCCGTTCACTAAGCCTATGCCTCATTCTAAACATGAGGAGCATACTGACAAGACAGGCCTTAGATTTGCTAGACAGTGGATTTGATCTATTTAGTATTTGGTGTTTTTGAACTATTCAGTTACATTGGTTTTTATGAATGATTTAATGGTTAAATGCATTATAATTAGATGTTACTGTGTTCGACAGTTTATACATTTTAGAAATCCTTGAATATATATATATATATATATTATTCTAAATGTCCATAGTCGATCAGATTCATGGGAATCAATCTGAACGTAAGGCTATTGTAAATCGGATGGTTGGTTCATTATGAATGAAAGACCAAGAAGTTGGTGACCGTATTCACAAATAATTATTATAGAATAATTGTTGGACGTAACTCGTTTCAAAAATATCTTCGTGGATTGATATCTTGAGATATTTTGAATAAAGTAAGATCTGTCGATCCTCGACCCGAGGCACTTACTAGAACTCTTCCTGACCAAAAGGTTGTTCTTTGATCTTATCTAACGTTATACCTTAACAGACAGTAATAAGGATATTATCAGGAGTAATCTGAAGATCAGTGGGAGTTGTACGTAGCCAAAGGAATTATGTTCTTCTTTAATTAGAAGCTGGACATTCTGGCGCCCTCGTTAATTCAATCCGGTGTAAAACGCACAGCCATGCACAAACTAAAAGTATAGTTTGTTTACACCACTTTGAATTAGAGAACGAGAACAAGAATAGTTGAACCACATATGAGAGAGAATTATATCCATGTCTCATGATTCAACGAATGCCCTAAACAGAAAGGATACAAATGCTTAATAGGATTGTTATACTTTGTAAAGTAAAAGTTACTTGTACAAAAGGAAATAGTTTGACGATTGTAAATACGTCATACCATGCTAGGGGCAGTGAGATGCAGCTAGGCGTCCACCAATGTCTACGTTGAACCGATTAATTGAAGAATCGACCAAGTGGGAGATTGTTGGATATATGATGTCGGATCGTCAATTAAGTCAACGTTACTATTAAGGTATGATCCAAAGAGTTACACCTTAGGAAACGAACAAAATATATAATATTGAATTGTTAAATATTATTCACGAAAGACGGAAACAATAAATAGTGAGTAAATATTTAGAGAAATATTTGTCGAAAACCGTGATAATTAATTATATGATATATTGATTATTTGAGGGGAATGAATGTTTAATCAGTTAAACATTTAAGGATTAGGTTTTTACTAATTATATGATTAGTAATTACAAGGGTTTAATAATTAAAGGTTAATTATTACTAGGGTATTAAGTGTTAATACCAGAGGGACCAATGTGTAATTATAATGGTTATAAATATACCATTATAATCAAAACCTAAACCCTAATCCCACTACACCTAAAATCGCTGCCCACGTCCCCTCTCCCTCTTGCGCCGACCGACGCCACCACCGCCAGACCGTCGCCGGTCTCCCCCTCTGCGCAATCGTGTGATGGTTTTGCTGCATGTGTTTCGTGTACGTGTAACTAGCGTGACGTTCGTTGAACTAAGGTGTTACTGATCTGGTTATCGTCAAAGGTATAATTCTAAACACCCTATGGTTGGTTATTTAATATTGTTTATACGCATTTAATTGGATCACTGAAAGGAATCCAGATCTGATCTGTCAATGGTATTAATAAATCGCTTCCGCTAAAATATATCTGATTTATTTATTTAAAATGTTTAAATAATTAATGTTTTAAAATTTCAAACTGGTACCATGATTCCCGACAAAGACAACCCTGTAAAGATGTGCAACCACGACCGAAATGCTATTGGTGCACACAAGGAAGAACGAAGTTGTGCATTTTTTTGCATCTACATTACCAGCTAAGTCGCTTCCAGTTTATTTTTGCATTTTTATTTTAGTTGTGTCTTGCTTCACATTGAGGACAATGTGTCTTTCAAGTGTGAGGATGTGAGTGTTTATGTCTTAGTTTGTGTCTTTTATAAAAATACAATAAAAAATTAATTTTTTTTGAAAAAATGTCCTTTGAAATTACATGTTTTGCATAACAAAATGGAAAATGATAGTACAACTGGATCTACTTGTTTGAGTTTAAATGATTTAAATTATAGAAAATGCGTCTAATTAGTGATGTTTTGGTAGACCCAGCCAGCTTGAATAGCTTAAATAGCCTGTGAGTGTTACTTAAGATTAATCACGTAATAAATTCATGTTATTTTGTGGGTACTTATCTTAGGGTAATGGTAATACTGAAACTGTCAACATAGGATGATATATACCACGTTAAGTTAATATTTAGAGGTTTTTGAAAATTTCCATGGCACACCATTCTCTTTTTAGGAGAATAAATCCGAGTTTCGGTGACTCCAATTCCATAAATCCATAATTCCACAATCATGAGATTAATTGTTTGAAATTTGAGTTTTGCTTATGTGTTACCCTCTGGGATGACGACTTGGAGGATACACCCCTAAGTGAGATTTATGTGCTTAAATGATTATAATCTAGTCTATATGTTAGCTTCCGGGATAGTGACTTGGTTGAGACAGCTCTAGACGAAAGTTCTTGTGCTTAAATTAATGCTCATTTCCATCCATTTGTTCCATATTCATTATTTATTTCTAAAAACATGTAAATCTTAGTTTAACGTGGTGTGAATATCTATATGGTTTAACCCATGCCTAAACATGACCGTGAGACAGGATTAGGTAGAGCTATAGCTTCTAAGTGTGAGTCACATAGGTTGAATGATAAATGTATAAATTGGAATTAGGACACATCATGGGGGCTAGATAGTTGGTGCTTGGGTTTAATCGGACATAAATACTAATTATTGCTTTTTAACGCGTGAGTATGTTTAACTAATTGGTAATTGATGTTTGCAAAGTTAGATCTTAGTTATGATTCCATTGCAAACTTTTTCGAGGACGAAAAAAGGTTAAGTGTGGGAATGTTTGATGTAGTGCAAAGCACACATCTTTATTCTATTATTTTAGTGTGTTTTAGATTAGTTTTATATTCGTTCTGAGTCAGTTTTATGTAGATTTGAGTCTTTGTTATGTTTTATAGGTGCTCGTGAGAAATACAAGTGAAAACCTGAAGAAACCGAGTATGAGAATGAAGCCCAAGAGATTAAAGTCAAAAAGTTGGAAATTCGGTCCCTCGCGGTACGCGAAGAGAGTCACACCAGTTCTCGCGGTACGCGAGGAAATTCAGATGGGCGCGCGACTAAATTGTCCTTCGCGGTACTCGAATGACTAAGGCCAGTCTCTCGCGGTACGCGAGAGACCTACCTTGAAAAAACCCTAAATCGACTTTTATGTTTTATTTTATCTATTTTTAATAATAAAAAGTCAATATATATTTGGAACTCCGTGACTGATATGCTTTATTTTACTATCTCTAAACTTACTTTACATTAAATATATTTATTAATGAAAAGTTAATATAATGTTTTAAACTCTCATGATACATCTTTATACAAATAAATAAAAATTCTAGAGGACACGTGTCACTTTCTGATGAATCTTTAGTATTCTTTTTTCGCATCTCTATCCTTTTAAATAAAGATATTAAAATAATATATTTTTAAATATTTTATATAAATCTAATTATTTATGGATACTATCATTAATCAAATGCATTTAATATGAATTAACATTTATCAATTACATTAAAAAACTAATACCCAGTTGAAAAAGATGTTTTAAAATTAACTTAACAGAATTTATAACTGTCACGTTAAAGTACATTTTTAAAAGCATATTTTGACGATTGTATGTGTTAACAGATTATATTATATTTTATTCAATCGATACACGAGTTTTAAAAGACATAATTTTTTATTACTAACTATATAACATTACGATTATTTAACTCGTGTAATACACGAGATTTTAACTAGTGTGTGTGTGTGTGTATATATATGTGTGTGTGTGATTTATACACCTTTAAATTACCTCACACCCAATATTTTTGTTATGTTTTTTTTAAAATAAATGCTGAATGTAATGTCTTAAACTCTTATAATGGAGGTGTGATTCCTACACCTCTAAAACTATTATTTTATTAAAAATTACCTTTTTTTTATTTTCAATAGATCATTTAAGTGTATGATGTTCTATCCTCTTGGTTCGTCTTTTTCAAGTGATCCTTCTCAAGATAAAAGTAGTTTATGTGGTTAGTAACCTAGTACACAATTACTATTAAGTTAGTCTTTTCCAAATGATCTTTCTTTTAAGATAGAAGTGGTTTGTGTTGTTAGCAACCTAGTACACAATTAGTATCAAATTACGTCAACACAATATCTTTAGACTCTAACCAAATTAGGTTAACATAATATCTTTAAACTCTCACCAAATTAGGTCTAGGGGTTCCAAATGTCCCCCATTGGGCTAAAAGGTATAGGTAAGATATAAAAGTGTAACCATTATGTTCAAATTTTAGATTGATAAATGATGACGTGGGTACGATCAAGAAGCTCGGCTTCATCTACGAAGCACACGTACTAAGCAGAACCACAAAGCCATGGCTCCCAAACAACGAGGTGACGTGGCATAGGTGATAGCGACTCGTTTGGAATATCCAGGAAGTCAAGGCTATAAGACAATGTGTCTTAATGGCCTTGAAGAAAGGGATCTTTGTCCCTATAGGGGACTTTAATCCTATACAACAAAAAGAAAAGGGGCTTACTGCAGGGACAGGAAAGAGAAGGGGATACCCCCGCATATGGCATGAAGCTGGAGACAGGTTCAGGTATAAGAGAAGGACTTGGACTCTCTAAGTCCCAAGTCTGGTCTCAGTTCTCACTCTCATAATATTATTTCATCTCTCACAACTCTTGTTCCAGAATCCTTTATCACCTTTAAAGAACCGCTATCTTATTCTCACGCCGGAGGCTGATCGCAGGACGTCCCCTCCTGCGGTGAGACTAACGGTGCTTTGTTCTTAGCAGGTACCTGAAGCAGCTGATTCAAGCGAGAATGTCAAGACCCTCACTCTGACTTGTATTTGTTGAAACATCGAGTACCCCTAGCATCTTCATTGTAGCAACAAGTTGGTGCCCACCGTGGGGTGGTGCTACTTAGAACAGAGCTTCCTTCCTAGTTCCGCTCCTTCTGTTCCTAAGTATTCTTGATGTCAGGTGATGACGTTTCTCCGGTGGTGGACAGAACTCCACCTCTCCATAACTTACCATCTGCTTCCAGGCAGACGTCGCGAGAAGAAGCAGGAAGAAACTCTCCTGCAACAGACAGACCTCCTGTCGAACTGTTGCAGAACAACTCTCCATTTAAGACTCCTCCTTTCAGAATAGCAACCGCGTCCCCTCGAACGGATACCTTGCCGCCTATGGAAAGGATGGATGTTACGCCTGAAGGAGTGCAGAGAAATTTCCTTCGACTGAGGGATCTAATGAATAGCTACATGCAACAAGCGTTAAGGTCCGACTGGCGTATGAAGATGAGCCTGAGGTGACATTCACATCTATTCCACTTCCTCCTTGTGGTATTCATGTTGTCCATGAGGAAGCAACTGTCACCTATGGTCCAAATCAGAACAGAGCCCCTGCAACAGAAGCAGGACCTAGTGTCCAGAGAGATAATCCTTCTCTTCTGAACCAGACTTCCTTGATGCACGAAACACCAGGGTACACACTTGACCAGCTGATGCAGCTCACACAACCTATGATGCATTCTCCTATGTCGCTACAGATGAGCCAAACTATGGCATCCCTGCCACTAGCACGAAGTATGGGAATGTCAGCCCCGATGAATGTAAGCTGCCCTATTCCCACCACTCAACATCCTAGGTTCACATACCCACACATGGTGCATCCCCAGCTTGCTGCGTACATGATGGCTCAATATGCTAACCCTTGGCAAACTACTTACTCCTGGCAGCACCTAGCCAGTGGCATGCCCGCGGTTCAGCCCGCAGCAGGTGAGGACCTTTTTTGGAAACATATGGCTCCCATGACTAGTGGTCCTACAACACCGGCAGCGAGACCCTTGATCCAAGAAGCTCTCACTGCCACTCGGACGGAGACAAATGAAATCTTTCGACCATACCGGTCTACTTTGCAGTCTTGCTTCTCTGAAAGAATAGTCAACTTTGACTTTCCCACGAAGATAAAGACGCTAGCAAACATTAAAAACATATGATGGGACTAATGACCCCGAAGACCATCTGTAGGTATTTTATGGTGCAGCAGGCGTTGAAAGATGGACGAATGTTGAGTGCTGTCACATGTTCATGCAAACACTCATTGGATCTGCGCGCCTATGGTTTAGCAGCCTTCCTGAAAGAAGCATTGATTCTTTTGACGACCTTAGTAGAAGATTCCTTGCTAATTTCACCCAACTGAAGAAGTACATGAAGGATGCTGCTGTACTATATCAGATCAAACAAAAGGAAGACGAAGTTCTTCGGAGTTTTATAGACAGATACAAGAAAGAAGGACTGACCTATGCAGGAGCATCAGAAAAGATGAGAGTATCTGGCTTCATGAATGTAGCACGACCGAAATAACTCATTGGAGATTTGAACAAGAACATATCTCACACCATGGATGAAGCTCTTGAACGAGTAGAAGCATACCCGAGGGGAAAGGATGCATTACAAAATCTGGAATCCAAGAGACGAGATCCTTGGAAGAATCACCACTCTTCTGGCTCGAAGCCAAGGTTTCACTCCTTTGTCAAAAGGATGTCCAACCGCCATCATGACTCAAGGAAGACAGATGACTGTTATCATCCTTTATATCGAAAGAACACCTTGGAAAAGGAAAAATACATTGCCTCTACAGCTTTAAGCAAGACACCAGAAGAGATAATGGCAACTGAAGAAGCTAGGTACAACTTCAGACCTCCGCGTCCTCTCGTAAAATCTTCTGAAGCAAGACGCTCAAGCAAGTATTGTGAAATCCATGATCACAAAGGTCATCACACAAATGACTGCTACCAACTAAAGAAGCGAATAGAGGAAGCAGTGAAATCCGGAGAACTCGCTCATTTGGTGAAGGACATTAAAAAGAAGAATGATCCAAAGGGAAAGGGAAAAGGTAATGAGATGAACGTGATACACCTCACCTGAAGCGAGACATAAAAGAGGTCCAGAAGAGAATCTTGGGTCAAACAATGCATATGCTTCCTTCCAACGGAGGAAGCAGAGCTGATTTTCACTCCAAACATCGTGGAAACTAAAATAGAAGGGACATTCGTTGACATGATATACATGGATTGCGGAGCCGCTTCCAAAATCATGTATGAAAGTTGCTTCTTACCACTGAAAGAGGAAGTTAAGGCAAGATTGGAAGAAGCAGACACTCCACTCATCGGATTTTCAGGAGAGAGTGCTCCCGCTAGGTCAAATAAGGCTAAATGTTCGTCTCAAAGATGGACCACTTTCCCGAAAGGAGCATCTTACGTTCCTAGTAGTTTGGGTACTATCAAGATATGGCATAATCATTGGAAGGTCGGGTATAAGTACCTTTGGAGCCATAGTTTCCACTAGGCACGGTATAATGAGGTTCCCCACTGATCGGGGGATAGCAACAATCAAGCCAAAGAAGGAAGCTCTGCTCATCGCTGCTGCAGAAGAGAATGAGGAGCAGAAGCAAGAGAAAATATTGGAGCTGAGCATAAATCCTTTGTACCCGGACCAGAAAGTAAAGATAAGCAGTGATCTCTCACATATGGCGATAGGTAAAATCAAAGACCTACTGAGGGAAAGCAAGGACGTGTTTGCTTGGTGTCCTGCTGACATGGTAGGAGTACCAAGGGATATAGCTGAACACTCGCTCAACATAGCACTCGGTATCATGCCTATAATGACAAAGAAGAGAAGCTTGGCCCCTGACAGAAGCCAAGCTGCATGCATAGAGGAAGAAAAACTGGTAAAAGCAGGAATCCTAAGGGAAGTACAGTACCAATCATATGTGGCAACCCAGTTCTGGTAAAAAAATCAAACGACTCCTGGCTTATGTGTGTGGATTTTAAAGATCTAAATCAGGCATGTCCGAATGATTGTTATCCTTTACCAGAAATAGATTTGAATGTTTACTTTTTGACAGGCTTCAAGTACACATGTTTTTTAGCTGCCTACAAGTGTTATCATCAGATACACATGAAGGAAGAAGATGAAGAAAAAAAAACTTTTCACACAGCCAAAGGGGTCTTTTTTTACAAGAAGATGCCCTTCATCCTAAAGAATGCAGGATCTACCTATCAAAGGGTGATCAACAAAACATTCACAGATCAGATAGGAAGAAACATGGAGGCCTGTGTTGATGATCTAGTAATTAAAAGCAAGGATGAAGAAGGAATGAAAAAACACATCAGAGAAACATTTGACAACCTGTGGAGCATCAGCATGAAACTCAACCCAGGGAAATGCTCCTTCGGCTTTGAAGAAGGCAAGTTCCTGGGCCATATCGTGGGGAAGCAAAGTATAAAAGACAATCCTAGAAAGGTTCGAGCAGTCATGGAGATGAGGTCTCCAAGAACAAAGAAAAATGTGCAAAGCTTAAATGGAAAAATTGCTGCCCTTAAACGAGTATTTGTCAAAATCAGCAGAAAAATCACTACCTTTCTTCCAAACGTTGAAGTGGTGCTTGGACAAGAAAGATTTCAGGTGGATGGAAGAACATGAAGTTTCCTTTCAGAAGCTGAAAGAAAATATAGCCTCACTACCTACAATGGTAGCCCCCGAGGCTGGAGAACTAATCTTTTTTAACTTTCAGTAGGTAATCATGCTGTAAGTGTTGTGCTGCAGATCGAAAGAAACCATGTGTAGATGCCGGTATACTTCATAAGCAGAGCATTGAAGGAAGCTGAAGTAAACTACCCTACGATGGAGAAACTGGCTCTCTCCCTCGTGCACACAATGGCACACCCAATAAATGTTGTCACCGATCAGCCTATCAGAGCAATACTCGAAAGGCCTGAAACATCTGGTCGATTTGCAAAGTGGGCCATCGAGCTTGGGGAACATAAGATAGAGTATGTACCAAGAACAACGATCAAGGCTCAAGTATTTGCTAATTTCCTTACCGAAGTTCCTGAGGAATCAAAAGAAGCAACAAAGATAGTGAAGAATGTTGAACAGTAGGAGTATCCTCCAAACACATGGATGCTATATGTAGATGGAGCCTCTAGCATAGAGGGTTCCGGAGCTGGTTTTGTCCTAGTAAACTCTGAAGGAAAAGAATTCACATATGCCCTTCGGTTAGACTTCCCAAGCACTAACAACGAAGCTGAGAATGAAGCTTTGCTTGCAGGCTTGAAGATAGCTAAAGAGATGAATGTGTCAAATATACAAGTGTTTGTTGACTCACTACTGATAGCCAGCCAGGTCAACGACCAGTACCTGGCCAAATAAGAAAGCATGAAGAAATACAAAGCTAAAACACAAGGGCTAATGCAAGGTTTTGAAAGATACAGCGTGAAGCAAGTGCCACGATCTAAGAATAAGTAGGCTGATGCCCTTAGCAAGTTGGCCTCACTTACCTTTGCACACTTAAACCAGAAGGTTCTAGTTCAAAGCTCCATCCATCTGTGAAGAAGAAATACACGATGTCATAATTGAAGAAGGAACGAGCTGGATGACCGCTGTCATAGACTTCTTGAAAGAAGGAAAGTTGCCCGATGATGAAGCAGAAGCAGCGAGGCTGCAGATAAAAGCTAAGCAATACGTGATCAAAGATGGTTATCTTTACAAGAAGTCATACTTATCACCTCTCCTTCGTTGCGTCGGACCAGATTAAAGTAATTACTTGATCAGAGAGGTGCAAGAAGGAATATGTGGGACTCATTCTAGCCCTAGATCGGTGGTCACAAAACTGTTGAACTTGGGATATTACTTGCCTACAATGCATAAGAATGCTTCGAAAGAAATACATAAGTGTGAAGGTTGCCAGCTGCATGCACCAATCAAAGCAAGTCTGAAGCACGATCTAGTGACCGTTACTTCTGCATGGCCATTCTACAAATGGGGAATGAACATTGTTGGCCCATTCTCCGAAGCAAGAGAAAGAATCAAGTTCTTACTGGTAGCGGTAGACTACTTCACCAAGTGGCCCGAGGTCAAACCTCTAGCTTTGATCACGGGCAAACAGGTAATCGCCTTGATTAAAAATCAAATCATTTATGAATCCGGTCGCATTGATCTAAACATAACAACTATTGCCAAACAAGTGATAAAATTCAAATGGAAACAAATCATATGCCTCTTCGGCCTTCCCAGACAAATTGTCACTGATAATAGCAAGCAATTTGCTGATAAACCATTCAGCGCTTGGTGCACGGACCTGCACATAAAGCAAATCTTTAATTCCACCGCTTACCCTCAGTGCAATGGCCAAGTTGAACGGATGAACCGAAGCATTGTATTTGGGATAAAAACAAAGGTTGGACGGCACGGTAAAGATTGGCTGGAAGACTTACCAAGCGTCCTGTGGGCTATTAGGACAACGGAGAAAACAAGCCACGGCCGCACCCCATATAGTCTAGTCTTCGGCTCAGAAGTAGTGATTCCTGCTGAAATAGGGGTGGCCACACATCAAATCAACAATTAATATCAGCCTCAAGACAATGCAGAAATAATGCAGAACCTTGACCTCCTGGAAGAAGCCCGAGACCATGCACAAATCAGGGAGACCAGATACAAGCAGAAAATAGAATCCCACTACAACAAGAGGGTCAAACACGAAAGCTTCAAAGTTGGAGATCTGGTACTCCGAAACAAAGATGCAAGCAGGCAGGAGGATGCAGGAAACTTAGGTCCTAAATGGGAAGGCCCTTACCAGATTGCAGAAGCACACAGAGGAGGTTCTTACAAACTTGATGACATGGAAGGAAATAGGCTTCCAAGACACTGGAATGCTAAACACCTACGATGCTTCTTCATATAAGTTATGATCAATGTAGCCCAAAGGGCATTTTATAACAAATATTTTGTATGAAACAAGTTCAATGAATGGAATGAGCATTTTGAAGTACACTTGATATCTTGTTATCCTATCGAGGGTGAGCTCCTATAAACACATAGCTCCATGGGGTCCGGGTAATACCTCTCCATGTAAAGGGATGAGCTCCTAGGACAAAACGCTCAACAGGTTCAATCCTTGACTTACCCGTATACAGGTCGAGTTCCTAAAACAATACAACTCCTTAGGTACTAAGTCTTGTTTACCTATGAAGCGGGTGAGCTCCCACAAACAATGCTCCATAAGCAACACTTTAAGCTTATGATCACGCCCAAGTAAAATCACAAACATAAAGGGCTTCTAGCACATAGGATAACATTTCGTGTTAGTAATAACTTGGAATTATCTAGTATGATGTCTGCAGCATCATGCCTTGACAAAACCTCGAATTATGAAAACAAAAACACTGATATGCGAACAATTATAGCAAGGGAAAACACCTTACACTCCCAAGAAGAAATAAAAACAAGCCAACAAGGCAAACCTTTGGTTCAAAAGTTGGATGATACAAGCAAACCACTAAGACATATGACCGGATGATATCAAATTACAAGCAAGATGTACGACAAAAGATCCAAACATATGTCTTATAACCGCAAGTTAAAGCCACGAAGGGCACCATAAATTTATGCCAAAACAAACACAAATTGTTTTTGCTAAAAAAGGCTAACATCAACCAAGACCACGCAGGGTCCAAATAACACGTTCATAAAAGAAAAGCATACAAATTGTTCAAAGTAACAATAACATCAATGAAAAGATCAAGTCAAACAGAAGGTTCACCAGCCTTGTCCAGATCAACAACATCAGGCTTCAACATTGTACCAACTCTTTCCTCCGCAGAAGTAGCAATAATCTTGTCAAGAGTATCTGTTGGATATATGATGTTCGATCATCAATTAAGTCAACGTTACTATTAAGGTGTAACACCTGCCACAAAAATTTCCAAGATTTGACAAAAAGGTAAACCCTAGGGAATATAAGTGTAACAATACCAAAGTCTAGGGTTAAAAGTGAAATATGTGAAATTTAAGTAGATAGCGGACCGCGATCAGATCCCATAACGGTCCGCTATGAGGCAGGATTGGGTGGCGGACCGCCATTGCCTAGATAACGATCCGCTAGCGGCAACTCAGCCGCACTTTCGTGAACTGACACGTGTCCTATGACTCAGCACCGTGTCAGACCGCTATGACCTCCATAATGGTCTGTTAGACGCAAAACTAGGTTTGGTCCAATCAGATTGAGACGTGTAGGGCTGAGGCATACAAGGGCGGTAGCGGAAGGCTACGCCCAAGCATAATTGTCCGCTACGGACCCAGTTCACCACTATAAATAGTTGGACGATCTTGTTCATTTCCTCACAACTCAAATCGAAACCAACTTCCAAAACCTATTCAAGAGACTTGCTAGACGACTATTGACGATTCCGGTTCGATTCCCGCTCCTCGTAGTACCCGGTTAAGCAAGAAACGCTCGTCGAAAGGTCGGAACGCTAGAGAAATCAAGTTAAGAAGCTAAACACTAAGCTTTTGACTCTAGGGGCTCCTTCCCATAAAAAAAGGTGAATACTTTATCTCTTTGAAAACTTGTGTCAAATGTTTTATATACGAAAATGGACAAATAAAGGTTAAAGAATTAATGCTCAACGTTCTTCTACGAACAAGCATTTAGGCCATAGGTATACGTAAAACTTGCAAGGATACACAGGTCTCGGGTGAAATTCCCGGATTGCGGCTGGTGCTTATCTTATAACAAATCCGGAGGCGTAGACATGTCCGCTGTTATAAGCTATGACGCTAGTGTATACTGTGGTGCGATTGAACATGACGTGCCTGCTGAGTGTGTAGATTGAACACGAAGTTGTGATTAAGAAATTAGTACTTGTTTGTGCCAAATAATTTTATATCAAGATATTTTATTAACCAGCGTTCGTGCTGACATTTTGTTTTCAAAATGTTTTCCAGGTAATGAATAAAATATGATGAGAAAGGTATACGGGCAGACATGAGATCTGACCCGGGAAGGATGGAATGCACGTAGGTTTCTCAGGCCTTGTGTAAAGAAAAATCCTAAATAAAGGAGATAGGACCAGGGAACTGGTCAACCATGTGTTATACTATTTCTAGTGGCTCATCGTGTATTTGATTTCAAACAATGTTTTGTAATCAAATGAAAAGGGTATTGAAACCCTATGTTTATGAAGTAAATACAAGGCTTTTGTTTTCCAACTGAGTTTTGGTATTTACAATTACAACCCTTGAGGTTGAAAGAATGATGAAATGATCCTTTGAAAAGACTTTCATTGTATTTTATAACACTCTGAAGTCAAAGAACCAAACGATACCAATCGGGCTCGCACACGTCTTGGAGGTGCCTGAGGCGGGGTGTGACAAAAGGTACGATCCAAAGAGTTACACCTTAGGAAACGAACAAAATATACAATATTTAATTGTTAAATATTATTCACGAAAGACGGAAAAAATAAATGGTGAGTAAATATTTAGAGAAATATTTGTCGGAGACTGTGATAATTAATTATCTGATTAATTGATTATTTGAGGGGAATGAATGTTTAATCAGTTAAACATTTAAGGATTTGGTTTTTACTAATTATATGATTATTAATTATTGTAGGTCCCTCGGGTGTGGCGGATCGTCACATGCAAGTGGGTCTACTAGTCGAAACGGGTGCGGAATGCCCGGGACTAGGTGGAGAGTCAAACTAAACAAAGTAAACCGACAAGAGAATCACTTTAAACGTTCTTTTGTATTATAAACACTTGAAGGTTACAGAGAAAAGCATTGAATTTACAATCTGCGTATTTGCTATAATGTCTGCGTACTTAACTTCTGTCAACCTCTTCTACTTATACCTGACCTGATGCCTGCGCATTTAGCAAGTGCGCAGGGCAAAATGCTCTTGCGTACTTAACAAGTACGCAAGAGCTTTCTCATGCGCACATGTAAGTGCGCAAAACACTTAGAAAGAAATGCAACATTCAATATGTAAAAGTAAATACAACTCGATAAACTAATACATAAAGACTCTTACATACAAAGACAATTACAGACATGAAAATACAAACTAAGACTCTATCCATAGTGTTGTCACAGGAAAGTGCTTCAACAAACTCCCCCTTGACAACAGCTCAGAATCTTCATCGTCTTCAGTCTTCAGTCTTCACAGCTGTCCATCCTTAGCTTCCATCTTCTTCTTGTATTCAAGGCAGAACTTGATCACCTTGTCATATTTAGAAGCAAGGAACTTTGTCCATTCGTCCGTGTGGACACAATACCTATCAGCTAGTACCTCCAGATCTTTCACAGAAAAGTTGATGAAGCAGACTTCATCAAAGATTATGAGCAGTTCCTTTGGCACTATGTTCCCACTTTCGGAACGTCCCTTTCCCATAATCACAGCCTCGCCCGTCTTTGGATCTACGTACCAGTACCACATGTCACCAAGAATATCCTGAGATAACTTGCTCAGGGGAATCTTAGTTTCACATCGCACTGGCTTGTATACCAATTTCTTTAAGTGCTTCTTAGTCACAGGATGCACAGCGTGCTTATCCTTGACTCTCTTGGGCACCTGAGGGTTGAACATCTTAAAATTCCCAGATCTTACTTCACACTGCAGAACCACCCACAAACCCATCGCTACTGCATGATTACACTTACCCAGTAGCTCTCGGTTTGCTAGGTTCACAAGGTCGTATTTGGGCAAGGAGCTGAACGCTTCACTGGTGGGTTTCAAGTATTGAACCCCCCAGATCTTTTGATAGTGAACAGCTGCTTGTCCTCCTCGAACCTTACAGCTAAGATCATTCTTGTTGCTCTGTGTTTGTCTATGATAGACGTCTTTTGCCACACAGGAGCTGGACCCTTTGATGAGGTAGAAGGCATGTCTATTTCTTTCGGTGCCTCTGGGTCCACAGGTTCAGGGTCAACTGGGGAGGCTTCAGTCGAGGCTTCTACATTACTAGCCTGCTCGACTGAACCTGTGTCGAGCGGAGCGTCGAAGGATGGAACTTCAAAGATCTCTTCATCTTCTAGCTCGTACTCTCCTTCCCCGTCACCCTTGGGAATCTCTATCACCACGTCTTCATCATCATCATTCCAGTCATCACCAGAGTCGATCTCTCCTTCTTCCAGATTAAAGAGAGCATCGATCTGTGCTTCCTTGGAATAGTCAGGCTCAAGATAAAGGATTTCATCATCAGATAAGTCCTTGAGCACCTCGGCCACTGACTTTCCTTTATCACCACCACCACCAGAGGTATCACCACCCTCTTGCTGAGTAGACTCCCCCTCAGCCATTGGAATAGCAGAGATGGGCACAATTGCCAAAGCTTGGTGCTCACCTCCACTAGGACCGGCTTCAGGATCCTTGTCTTTATCGTCATCCTTAGTCAAGTCGACTGGATGACAAGGCTCAGCACCTGTGGATTTCTTTTCTTTCTCTTTCTCCTTCTCCTTCTCCTTCTCTTTCTCTTTCTCTTTCTCCCCCTGAGCATCAAGCTTCTTGGTCAGTTCTGCAACTAATTTGACCATCGCTCTTTTCTTTGTAAATCCAGCCTTAGCTCAAGTGACGTTCTGTGGCCTAGAATCATTTCATTGTCTTCATTAAATGTAACATACCAATATTTTCTCTATATTTAAGAATGGGATTTCGGTTTAAAGACGCCAAGAACGAAAGTACTGTACGGTGGTTTAACAATTAATTTAAACTAAAAGCAGGGAATGTAACTTTTACAAAGATGAGGGGGCAAGATGAAAATGTTAATTAACCTAAATATCCTATTCCATCTACCAGCCGCCACCCTCTTCATTTCTGAACTCCTTCCCTTTCTCTCGTCGACCCGCAAGCACCAAACATCCTCACCTCCGATCAACCCTAATCCGGCCAACCAGTAGCGTATCTTGCTCGGTTCACATGGAGGCGACTAGAAACAAAGCAAAGGAAGGTCGGTGACGCGCAGACCTGTCGGAAATCAAGAGAGAGAGAGAGAGTTGGATGTAAGTGTTCGGACACGACGGTAGAGATGATGGAGGTTGTACGAGAGTCACAATCATGGTGGTTCACAGTAGTTTCACGGAAATTGCCCTATAATGGTTTTTATGGTTATCGGTGGTTGACAGCAGTGATGATGGCCAAACAGGAAGCTCACGATGGGTGATGGTAATGGCAGCGACAAGGCGGTTCACGGCAGTGGCTGATAATGGTAGTTTCGAGGGGTGGTGTCCGCAACGGTAGTTTCGGGTGATGATAGTATTTTCGGGTAAAGGGTGATAAAGGTGGTCGTAGATGGTGGCGTGTTGATGGCAGCAGAAGTTTCGATGATGTAGTTTCGATGATGGGGTTCATGAGAAGTTTCGATGATGGTGTTCATGAGAAGTTTCGATGATGGTGTTCATGAGAAGTTTCGATGATGGTAATCTGAGTAGTTTCGATATGATGATAGAAGTTTCGATGATGGTAATGTGATATGGTAGTTTCGATATGATAATAATGGTAAGATGATGATGATGATGATTACATAATGATAAAAATGGATACGGTTCGGGTCGGGTCTCGGTTATATTTCAGGATCGTGTTCGAGAAGGTATATCCTTTATAACTCGTAGACATTAATTGTTATTATTAGTCGGGTTACGAATAACGTATTTGAGGACGTATAGCAATGGCTTTAAATGATGAAGGATAACCGACAAGAGGTCAATTATTTGGATAAATGAATATTTAATAAATATAGAAAAATGGATATTTATGATGGAAGTTAGAACCCGATCATTATGGATAATTATTGGTTATGATTTGATAATAGAAATGGACAATTAATATTGTCGGGTTTTAGATAAAAACAAGCGGGACTCTGTCTGATCTTCGTTAGATTAAAGAAGTGTATTTTTACAACTTAGACGTCCTCCTTACAAGTTCGGGAAATAAGACTGATGTATCGAAACTACCAAGTTTCGACATAACCCACCTATCGAAACTACTAAGTTCGATATAAGCAACCTATCGAAACTACTAAGTTCGATATAAGCAACCTATCGAAACTACTAAAGTTTCGATATAATCCACTGATCGAAACTACCAAGTTTCGATATAACCCTAAGAATAGAAATGTTTAATGTCGCTTAGGTTCATTGTCTTATCTGGTATGACTTGATTATACAGATTGTATGTGACATCTAGAGACGCCTACTGGCCAGTGATAGTATCTCAGGACCCGCCTATCAGGTGAGTTCTATGTGCCCCTTTTTATGTTATGTGCAAATGTTTTCAAATGTTTTGGGGCTGAAGTGTATACACTAAGTGAATAAAGTTTATGAATGTTAATGTGATCATATGTGTTATACAAGTATATATATATATACCTATACACGAAAGAGAAATTATGAATAAAGAATGAAAAGCATGATTATAAAGAATGAACGAAAGTATAACACAAAATGAAAGAATGAAATCCTGCTTTATATCCATGTATATATTGCTTGCAAAGAATGAAATGAATGAATGTCATAACATATAAGAATGAAATCTTGCTTTATATCCATGTATATATTGCTTGCAAAGTACAGAAAATGTTATGGACGCTTCGATGATAACGGCTACTTCGGTAGACGGACGACCATGTGACTATTTTACAACCGGGACAAGTGCGTTCCTTCATCAGCTAGGACGTACGAATGCCATTAAAGGACGGTCGAAGCAATTGGCATATTATAGTAGAACGGTTGTATAAATAATAGTCGCATGGGAAACGGATACCTTCGGGTAGACGGGCGAATTACGGCCTACGACGGTAGGACGGTTGTAAGTCATGACGGACGGACAAAGGTTGCCGGACGGTTGTAAGAATAAAATGACGGACGGCACTTGTTGCCGGACGGTTGTAAGTATAGGTGGGCCATGACGATGGACCACGGCGATTGTCTTTGTGACATTCGTAAACAAATGACGGGTTGATCACCCTTACAGAGTATGACCCATGAATGTAAATAAAGAAAGAAAAAGGGTGAATGCATATATATATTTATGTATGAAATCACCAAAAATACAGAAAAGGAAATACAGAAAAGAAAGATGAAAGAAAGGCAAAAGTTATGAATACGTATTTATATGAATGATCATACAGTAATGCATACTTATACCTATAAAGAAAAGAATGTTTACAGTAAATTGCATTAAACTAGAACTCACCAGCGTTAGCTGACTTTTAGTATACATTTCAGGTAAAGGAAGAAAAGGTCGTGCGATGGCGTGAAGGTTACCCGGCACAAGACTGACATCCCACTTTTGTTTGTTAAGACAATGTTGTGTTTTTAATTATTAAGACTTCCGCTGTTATGTAATGTAATTGAATGAAGAATGTTTTAAATTTAAGTTCAGTATTTATGGCTATGTTTATGAGTAAATCCAACAAGTGAGGTCACCCGGGAAAGGGGCCTTACAAGTTGGTATCAGAGCAATAGTTTGAGAGATTCAGACATCCCTAAATGTCTGGACTCAAACTGATTATGGGACCAACGCACGGATGTCAGTCTGGGTAGCCAACGCCAACGCCAAAACAGTAAGTAAGTAGCATGGTTAATACCTGTAGCTTAGGGTAGATGCCCTAACATAGAGCACATGCCTTAAATATCAATGTCACTACTAATATGAATAGTTACACATAGCACATACGATGGTAGACGATTTGAACACATAAGTACAGTAAATGTTTAATAACACGTAGCTACTGTTATTAAGCTTTTGCTGTATAAGTGTGCCTCGATTTGTCATCCGCCGTATGTATTAGTCACAGAGAGTGAAAGAGGTGTTAGCATAGTACTACGAAAGACTCACGAATGATAAGAACGGTGCGATCCATGTGAAATGAATCACAAACAACGAGCAGAAGTTCGATAGACTAAAACGAAAGAAAGATGACAGATTATCAACGGTCCAAGTAGACCAGTAACGAACAGTCATGAGTGACTCCTGTTAACTAGGAGTTCAGAAAGGGAAGAAGGATACATGGACTAGGCACTGTTCATAGAAGACATTCACTTTATGAAGCATGATAAGAAGAGTCAGGAATTCACGAGTAAGGTAAGTTGGCGATTACGTCAGGATCCACGTAATTGTGAATTTACAGGTGCTCGTGCATACTGATAAACCTTATCGTGTGGATTAATACACATGTCACCAAAAACAAATAAATCACTCTAATCATGACTGTGAGATTAGTCACTTAAATAATAATGATTGTAACAAATTAGCAAGACGAATGATGGCAACAACGACATACCAAGGGTGGAACGAGAAAGAATGAGACTTTAAATGAAGTTTGCTGGATATGAGTGACACTAAGGAGCAAGTTTGGAAGGATCGACGAAACCTGGTCCGGAACCTGATGCAACAATGATGAAAGTAGTAAATTAAGCAAGGGCAAAGAGTTGGAAAGATTGCACTAGAAGGGAATTAGTATGAGGATGATAAGAGAGCCTATCAAGCCCAGTGAGAAGATTGCTTCGCATAGCAACCCACGAACGGTGAGACGATTAAGTAGAATTTGAGGAACTCAACACTTGTTTGTTCCAAATGGAGAAAGTAAGGATTACACGTTAGTACAAGATGTGAGTACTACTTACGTCAGACGATCATACGTTTAGAGAACTGCTTCTAAACAAGAGTCGTCGAGGCTTAACAGAAACGCGATATGATGAATGAACATTAACCTACGGTCGACGAATGCATAAGTATGAAGGAAATAACCACACAACTATATGTCCAAAGAAGAGATGAGTACACGAATGCACAAATGGCATCTCTCCATGCAGAAGACAACCCTAGATGAACTACTATGAGTATCCACTGAAACAGGAAGATAGATATACCAACGACAACAAGTGACAGGAACCACGATGTTAATTAAGATGTGCAGGCAAGAATCAATTGAAACCAGATCTAACCTAAGGATTGTTGTTCAGGATGAATGCGAAAGGCAAGCCCCATAATGTAAGGCATGAGTACCTGTAAGGACTCAAGACGAGTCAGAAAACACTCTACAATAAGTAAGTCAAAACAATAGCACGTGAGACTGCTGAAATTGAAAAGTCGATAAAGAACCCATTGAAACCAGAAAGGAAAGAGATGATCAAGTAACACCACATGTGTCGTCTATTCGTAATGAAACCTATGCACGAAATCCTAAAAGAGTCACATACAGAAAATGTTAATGATCATGAAAAGCTAGAAAATGTATATGTTGGTCACAAGGGATGCCAATCCCTAAGACCATTCAGTGATATAAAGAAAGAATGATGTCTATTAGACTAAGGAATGAGAAACTATGACGATTACGTTTTAAAGAAAAACAAGAAGGGAGTTACATGTACGGGAATATGAATGTAAGGATTACATACCTAGTGTTCCGTCTGAATGAATACCTTCCCGACAAGTTTGAAAAGAACACGGTAATGCTTCCAATGGTTCCTTTGGGAACGAAACGATACGGTTCCTTCGGGAATAGAACGATATGGTTCCTTCGGAAATAAAACGATATGGTTCCTTCGGGAATAAAACGATATGATTCCTTTAGGAATGAAATGATATGCTTCCCTCGGGAACGAGATAGTAGGACTCACTCGGGAACGATATGGTATGATTCATTCAGAATGACATGTTATGGTCCTTCGAGGACGAATGCACCATGGATAGCTTATGAGGTATACACAACGACCCAAACAGTTGAGAGATGATGACAGAGTAGACAAACTTAACTAGGAAATGAATTTATGGTAATGAAGCCTTCTGTGGACGACTCTGAGCTTGACAAAGCAGTTCATGTAGAATGACGAGATGAGAACCCTAACGTTTAGATGTAAAAGGTCGACTCAGAACGTGCCTTGCCGAAAGATATAACGTTCATCAGGAATTAGAGAGGAGTAGTCAAGACTACACAAGAATCTAGCTATGGAAAAACAAAGGATGATCGACGTCTACATTCTAGAGTTGGGTTCAGATGAAAGATGCTAAATTTCCTAGGAGACACCCCTATGTGTTCGAAGGAATGAGTGGCTTGCTCTGCATGTCAAATCCACATAAGTGTTTAGTGGATTCGAGTTAAGTAACACCCGTGAAACACGTATGAGAGCCAATTAGATGAAACTATTCGAGACAACATCAAGAGATGCTTGTTGTAGAGATAGAAGAGATAGTAGTGGCATGTATTCATTCCAACCAATGGTATATGCCCTAACTTAGTGCAGCTCGTGGATGACATCAAATGATCACTATTCAAAATAACACGAGACCTACCAATTCGAAGGAACCTGAGAGGCAACCTAGTCATGAGAAACAGAGTTCTAGCCATGCATAAGAGGCACCGAATTTCGAGGACGAAATTCTTATAAGATGGGTAGACTTGTAACATACCAATATTTTCTCTATATTTAAGAATGGGATTTCGGTTTAAAGACGCCAAGAACGAAAGTACTGTACGGTGGTTTAACAATTAATTTAAACTAAAAGCAGGTAATGTAACTTTTACAAAGATGAGGGGGCAAGATGAAAATGTTAATTAACCTAAATATCCTATTCCATCTACCAGCCGCCACCCTCTTCATTTCTGAACTCCTTCCCTTTCTCTCGTCGACCCGCAAGCACCAAACATCCTCACCTCCGATCAACCCTAATCCGGCCAACCAGTAGCGTATCTTGCTCGGTTCACATGGAGGCGACTAGAAACAAAGCAAAGGAAGGTCGGTGACGCGCAGACCTGTCGGAAATCAAGAGAGAGAGAGAGAGTTGGATGTAAGTGTTCGGACACGACGGTAGAGATGATGGAGGTTGTACGAGAGTCACAATCATGGTGGTTCACAGTAGTTTCACGGAAATTGCCCTATAATGGTTTTTATGGTTATCGGTGGTTGACAGCAGTGATGATGGCCAAACAGGAAGCTCACGATGGGTGATGGTAATGGCAGCGACAAGGCGGTTCACGGCAGTGGCTGATAATGGTAGTTTCGAGGGGTGGTGTCCGCAACGGTAGTTTCGGGTGATGATAGTATTTTCGGGTAAAGGGTGATAAAGGTGGTCGTAGATGGTGGCGTGTTGATGGCAGCAGAAGTTTCGATGATGTAGTTTCGATGATGGGGTTCATGAGAAGTTTCGATGATGGTGTTCATGAGAAGTTTCGATGATGGTGTTCATGAGAAGTTTCGATGATGGTAATCTGAGTAGTTTCGATATGATGATAGAAGTTTCGATGATGGTAATGTGATATGGTAGTTTCGATATGATAATAATGGTAAGATGATGATGATGATGATTACATAATGATAAAAATGGATACGGTTCGGGTCGGGTCTCGGTTATATTTCAGGATCGTGTTCGAGAAGGTATATCCTTTATAACTCGTAGACATTAATTGTTATTATTAGTCGGGTTACGAATAACGTATTTGAGGACGTATAGCAATGGCTTTAAATGATGAAGGATAACCGACAAGAGGTCAATTATTTGGATAAATGAATATTTAATAAATATAGAAAAATGGATATTTATGATGGAAGTTAGAACCCGATCATTATGGATAATTATTGGTTATGATTTGATAATAGAAATGGACAATTAATATTGTCGGGTTTTAGATAAAAACAAGCGGGACTCTGTCCGATCTTCGTTAGATTAAAGAAGTGTATTTTTACAACTTAGACGTCCTCCTTACAAGTTCGGGAAATAAGACTGATGTATCGAAACTACCAAGTTTCGACATAACCCACCTATCGAAACTACTAAGTTCGATATAAGCAACCTATCGAAACTACTAAGTTCGATATAAGCAACCTATCGAAACTACTAAAGTTTCGATATAATCCACTGATCGAAACTACCAAGTTTCGATATAACCCTAAGAATAGAAATGTTTAATGTCGCTTAGGTTCATTGTCTTATCTGGTATGACTTGATTATACAGATTGTATGTGACATCTAGAGACGCCTACTGGCCAGTGATAGTATCTCAGGACCCGCCTATCAGGTGAGTTCTATGTGCCCCTTTTTATGTTATGTGCAAATGTTTTCAAATGTTTTGGGGCTGAAGTGTATACACTAAGTGAATAAAGTTTATGAATGTTAATGTGATCATATGTGTTATACAAGTATATATATATATACCTATACACGAAAGAGAAATTATGAATAAAGAATGAAAAGCATGATTATAAAGAATGAACGAAAGTATAACACAAAATGAAAGAATGAAATCCTGCTTTATATCCATGTATATATTGCTTGCAAAGAATGAAATGAATGAATGTCATAACATATAAGAATGAAATATTGCTTTATATCCATGTATATATTGCTTGCAAAGTACAGAAAATGTTATGGACGCTTCGATGATAACGGCTACTTCGGTAGACGGACGACCATGTGACTATTTTACAACCGGGACAAGTGCGTTCCTTCATCAGCTAGGACGTACGAATGCCATTAAAGGACGGTCGAAGCAATTGGCATATTATAGTAGAACGGTTGTATAAATAATAGTCGCATGGGAAACGGATACCTTCGGGTAGACGGGCGAATTACGGCCTACGACGGTAGGACGGTTGTAAGTCATGACGGACGGACAAAGGTTGCCGGACGGTTGTAAGAATAAAATGACGGACGGCACTTGTTGCCGGACGGTTGTAAGTATAGGTGGGCCATGACGATGGACCACGGCGATTGTCTTTGTGACATTCGTAAACAAATGACGGGTTGATCACCCTTACAGAGTATGACCCATGAATGTAAATAAAGAAAGAAAAAGGGTGAATGCATATATATATTTATGTATGAAATCACCAAAAATACAGAAAAGGAAATACAGAAAAGAAAGATGAAAGAAAGGCAAAAGTTATGAATACGTATTTATATGAATGATCATACAGTAATGCATACTTATACCTATAAAGAAAAGAATGTTTACAGTAAATTGCATTAAACTAGAACTCACCAGCGTTAGCTGACTTTTAGTATACATTTCAGGTAAAGGAAGAAAAGGTCGTGCGATGGCGTGAAGGTTACCCGGCACAAGACTGACATCCCACTTTTGTTTGTTAAGACAATGTTGTGTTTTTAATTATTAAGACTTCCGCTGTTATGTAATGTAATTGAATGAAGAATGTTTTAAATTTAAGTTCAGTATTTATGGCTATGTTTATGAGTAAATCCAACAAGTGAGGTCACCCGGGAAAGGGGCCTTACATTAAAAGCTCATTCTGTGACATTACTGTTGGAGCATATTTTGGTGACAACGTGCTTGAAGATATTATGTCTTAGTCTTAGAGTCTTTGACTTGTATTTGATAGAATTGTTAGCAACAGTTAAAGGGGAGTCTGTTAGGACATGTTTTGTAACTGTTGATAAAATTCTGTGTAAGTTCTGCTAGAGGCGAACTTAACAAGTTCGCCTAGCCTATCAGAGGCGAACTTATTAAGTTCGCCTAGTATATCAGAGGTGAACTTATTAAGTTCGCTTAGCCTATTAGAGGCGAACTTAATAAGTTCGCCTAAGCATCTTTGAGGCGAACTTGTTAAGTTCGCCTGGTGCAGAACTGGTGCTTATAAATAGACAGAACATAGTCTGTTGAAGAGAGGTGGAGACAGAATAGACGATATCAGAGGAGGAACTGATTAGAGACTGTATCTTGTAAACTGATATCTTGGTGGAAATACAAAGCGTTTATTTACACCGTTGTTGTTGATTGAGTTACACGAGCACGTTGATCATGGATTCCGCATGTTATCACCGTGTCGTACCGCGAGTCTAGAGATCCGTCACGCACCGAAATAGGGACCTACAAGTGGTATCAGAGCTATTGCTCTTGATTAGCAGAAGATTCGTGGTGTTTTCGTGTCCAATCAACATCAAATTCATCATTTTTGAGTTTTTCATTTCAATGGAGTTTTCAAGACCGTTTTGATTCTGATTTGGTGATTTTGAAGACGAAATTGATGAAATTGATCCGATAAGAAGTTTCTATTTGACAAATTACATAATCCTACGGTCCAATTTTGTTTAATTCCTTCAAAATAGTGAATTATGAAGATTTTTGGTCATTTCTGGTTCGCGGTCTCTGTTTAAATGGTTCTTGATTTTGAATCTGCTGAAGCAAGCGAACTTAACATTCTGTTGCAGGCGAACTTAATAAGTTTGCTTCACTCAGTATTAGGCGAACTTAATAAGTTCGCTTGGTGAAGATCAGGCGAACTTAACAAGTTCGCTTGGGGTCAAGTTCGCTCAGTCAGGCGAACTTAGCTAGTGTTCATAAAAAAAAGAGTATTTTGGCGGGAAATTTCTTCTTGTCCAAATTTTTTAGGGAAAGTTTAAATGGTCGTTTTGAATCATTTTTGAAATTTTGAAATTTTTTAAAAAAAGAGTATTTTGGCGGGAAATTTTTTTTCCGGATATTTTCGCAAAAAATTTCAAAATGTCAATTTCTTATGATGATAATGAGATTAGAACTATGCCACCGAGACTTTTGTGCATATCAGATTTTCATAGCTGGAAAGTCCGGTTCGAACAGTTCGTATCAGCAACTGATGAAAACTTTTGGACATCCATATTTGAAGGATATGTGCATCCTACTTATGACTATATGGGATATTATGATGTTCCTAAACCAGTGACAGCTCTTAGTAAACTAGAAAAGCAGAAGTTTAATCGAGAGATGAAGACGCGTGAAACTTTAACGATGTCCTTACCAAAAGAAATCATTTATAGTCTCGGGAAGTGTCCAACTTCAAGAGATCTATGGGAATCATTAAAAAAATGGTGAAGCAACTTCTCAAGCGTTTGTAGTCTTGATCAACAAAGTATTGGAGAAGCCGAGTTATTCTCAAAGTGATTCTTCTGCAGATTTAACTGATAGTGAGAGTATTCGTTTTGGTGAAAGTACTCAATCTACTGAGACTGATGTGATGAGTGAAGAAAGTTTTCAGACAGTTGAAGATGATCTGAGTGAATTAGAAACTGATGCAGAGCCTGTCATTGTTGAACAAAAGAGTGAAGCTGATGATAATGTATTCATGGAAACTGGTGCATCTTCTTCAGAACTAAAACCTGAGGTATTTTCTAACTCTGAGACGTTTTGTTCTAACTGTATTTCAGTAAAGGATAAAATGATGAGGGTTATGGATGACAACGTAAACCTCATTTGTGATATGAAATCCATGCACACGGTAAATCAGAAATTAAAGGATAACGAGAATGTGTGTATTGAGAGAATAGAATCACTGAAGAGGGATATAAGTTCTCTGACTTTGAAGATCAAAGAGCAGGCATATCACCTGGATATGTCCTTTGCAGAAATCGAGAAACGAAATAATGATCTTGTTGAGAAAGATAAGGAACTAGCTGAATCTAAAGCAGAAGTGATTAGATTACATAGAAAGCTAGAAAGCTTTGCAAATTCATCATTCTTATTAGGATATTATCATGATAATACTGAAGAGGGGAAGGGAACTAGTGGTATTGGTTATGTTCCTCCACCATTCAACGGAAATTATTCTGTTACACCTGAGATTATAAAAGATGAGGATTTAGATCCTAAGACTGTGTTGAAGGTGAATCCAGTCACAGGTGAAGATATGGTGTATTCTGATGAGAGTGATGATGAATATTTTGATGAAGCTAAGGTAGAGGGGATACCGGAAGCTGTTAAGAAAGAAGACTCAAAGGTTGATTCTAATTCATCTGGAAATTCTACATTTGGAAGTTCTTCAAACTCAAGGAGAGTTCCATATGTCAGAGATTATAAAGACACGCGTACATGTTTTCATTGTAATGAGATAGGACACATTGTGGTGAACTGTCCTTACAAAAATAAAGGGAAGAAGCATGTAGTTCCTAAGAAGATGAAGCCTGAATCAAACCCTGTTGAGAAAAGTTTGTTCAGTCTCAAACTCCAAAAGAAGTTCATGTAGGAGAATCTTCTTCAAGTGCATCTTATCATGTGAAGATTCCTTATATGAGAGAATATAGTGAGAAGAGATCTTGCTTTTCTTATGGTCTTGTGGGTCATATTCGGATTGCTTGTCCTCAAAGACAAAGGTAACCGACATGTTACTCCGGGAAAGGTAAGAACTCATGGTAAGCCTTATGTTAACCCAAATGTGGTTAAACCTCATGCTACACCAAAGGGTAATTCAAAATCTGAGGTTAGGCTTTCTAGACCTCAAAGACGGAGGAGAAACAGAAGATTGAGAAAACTTTTAGAACAACAAGAGTTTTCACAATCAAATCAATTTTCAAATGAAAGAAAATGTTCAAACACTTCACATTTTAAGCAAAAAGAACTTAATGAACAGAAGTATGCTTGGAAATCTAAAGTTTCTGTTTCTGACTTGTCGGAACAATCTCTCAAAATCGATGAGAGATTTGATTATGAATGGAGTGAGGTTTATTATTTTGATACAGATGGATGACCCATGACTACCATGGCTTGGGTCCCAATTTCAAATTAATGTTTCTTGTTAGTTGTGCATGATTAACCAAGAGGGACTATTAATACCATTTTGGTTGTTGATAGTGGTGGTTCTAAGCACATGACAGGGAATGATATCTGCAAGAGTAAAGAGTTATTGATAACTGAGAAATCTATTTGATTCAACGACTTGATGCTCAAGGGGGAGAATATGTCACACACAATGTTTTGGAAACAGTTTTACAAAGTCCAAATGATAACCTAAAACTTAGTATGACAATGGTGAGTATAAAGTCGTTGATGCAACCATTTGACTAGTTAAGGGGGAGTCTACAGGACAGGGGGAGTACATAACTGTGTTGGTGACAGAGGCAATGACATTCAATTACATTACATTGGTTTGAGTTTTTAATAAATTGACTTGCTTAATCCTGAGTAACCAAGTAAAATGTTTTTATTAAAATGTTTTCATGGAAGATTTTATTTTCGTTTGTTTTATTTTTCTCTGAAAAATATTTTGAAAAAGCCAAACAAATTGAAAAAGATAAAATCGACATTACTTGAAGTTAAAGAAGAGATGATAGTACATCAGTAGATGTTCTTTCACACATGACCTTAAATTGACTGGTTGGTGCTTTATGTTAATATATCTGAATTATATGTTTTGATCTAAACTTCAGAGACTACACAAATAGGAAATGATAGTGTTGTGTATGCATATAATTTGAATTGTCAGTAGACTAAAAGCGTCACTGAACCATTAGTAGTGTGAAAACATAATTGCATGCATATAACTGTGATTTGAACCCATTTTATAGTGTTGTGTATGCATATAACTGTGATTTGAACCCATTTTATGCCGGGGTGTGTGTGTTAAAAGATCACTATCAGATAAAGAATATTAGCTTTTAATAAAGATTTTCCTATGAGATCAGTTTCGGGTTATGTCCTTAGCACTATTCATTCGATTTGCTTCAGTGCCCATGTCCCGAAAAGCATGCAATTTGAAGTATAATCAAGATATGTACTTGACATCATCTGTCAAACATATACTAGCCCTTGGATCATATTGATAAATCATCTTTACTGATTCCATTGAATTCATAATACAGATAACAGTTGGATCCACGTACCTGAATCTTATGATTCCACATATATAAGCCAAAACATTGAATCATTCGATTCTGAATCTCATTGATTCCTATACAATCCAATTTGGATTCTGCTATTCATGTGCTAAGTGATGTCTCCTCATTCTGAAAATTCGGATAATCTTTAGTAAAATCTCATATGTCTTGAAGATAGTGCATTTATTTTTTGTTGGCATACTAGTGGGGTACACGTTGTATTTCATACTTAAATGGTACCTTAACTCACAAGAAAGTGGAATGAGATGCTTTAGTTTCAAATCTTATAATATTGACAATTTGAATTTGTGTGTCATAGCCTGATCCTATTTTCTTTGAACGTTTATCTCATATCATAACATGCAATATGAAAGTCTTGAAAAGATAGAGTGTGATAATCTTGAAAGATATTGGTTTGATTGGTCAAGGCTTGAAAGAATGACATAGGATACCTTTTGATATTATATGGATTTTATATCCAAGATGTGTTATTGATATCTCATATATACTGATATGATCTTTTTACTCGTGATGTTTGACCAAAAGGATGTGATTTTGTATTTTACATTTCAGTTTATATAGAGAAAAACCAAAAAGATTTTGTGTTTCTTATGTTTGAAAAACCAAAAAGATTTTATTTTTCCAGCTTCCATGGAAATCTTAGTTGTTGGTTATTCTTGGTTGTTCTCCTTTGCAAAAACTGAATATTACAGACAGAAGTTGACAAGGGGTCCTTCTCCCAAGTTTTCTTCTAGATAAAAAGAGAAAGTGTGCAGATGAACAAGATGAAGACTACAGTGTGTTTGATGATATATGAAGACGGATGACATTCTTCTAAAGCTGTTGTCAAGGGGGAGTCTGTTGGAGCATATTCTGGTGACAACGAGCTTGAAGATATTATGTCTTAGTCTTAGAGTCTTTGACTTGTATTTGATAGAATTGTTAGCAACAATTAAAGGGGAGTCTGTTAGGACATGTTTTGTAACTGTTGATAAAATTCTGTGTAAGTTCTGCTAGAGGTGAACTTAACAAGTTCGCCTAGCCTATCAGAGGCGAACTTATTAAGTTCGCCTAGTATATCAGAGGCGAACTTATTAAGTTCGCTTAGCCTATTAGAGGCGAACTTAATAAGTTCGCCTAAGCATCTTTGAGGCGAACTTGTTAAGTTCGCCTGGTGCAGAACTGGTGCTTATAAATAGACAGAACAGAGTCTGTTGAAGAGAGGTGGAGACAGAATAGACGATATCAGAGGAGGAACTGATTAGAGACTGTATCTTGTAAACTGATATCTTGGTGGAAATACAAAGCGTTTATTTACACCGTTGTTCTTGATTGAGTTACACGAGCACGTTGATCATGGATTCCGCACGTTATCACCGTGTCGTACCGCGAGTCTAGAGATCCATCACGCACCGAATTTGGGACCTACAATTACGTTCTTCAGTCGCTCATTAGTCCCCGTTCTCTGGCTATGTAGAATCCTAACTTCATCGGCCAGTGAATTAATCTGTGCTTGTTGAGCATCAGATTCCTCCTTTGACTTCTGAATAGTCTTCAGTAGTCCAGTAACTTGGGTTTCTAGCACATCGATCCTTGCTTCATTCGGATCAGGATGCCTAGACGATGACGCTTCGGCATTATGGATAGGGGAGGAGAAGATGGTACCAAATTCAAACCCTTATGAGTAATCGTCATAAGTGAAGGGTTGACTTGGAGGATCAATGGTGGGTGTTGGGATTTGGGATGAGATGATGGGAGTGGGTGTTATGGTAGGGGTGATTGTGACAGACTCCGTGACAATTGGAGTAGTCACCGCCACCTGGACGGATGTTGTAGGGAGGGTCACCGTCATAGGAACCTCCTCTGTGACTGTCGTGACTGCCACATCAGCTTGAACTTGTGGCCTTCTCCTCCTTCGGTATAACCGCTGTTCTGGTGGGGTAGAGGCTGAATCTGGACTGGCAGCTCGAACTTGTACTTGCTGCACAGTCGGGACCTCTACTACCCTGGGGATAGCAACCTCTTGCCTATCTCCTCTGTTCTTATGAACACGCTCTCGTCTTTGTCTTTGTAGAGCAGCGTCAGAGTCAGATGTTGGCTCATAATCGCTGATCGAGCTCTGTCGCTTCCTTTTGGAGGACGACTCAGGTAGGGTTACCTGTGCCGATCTCCTGGGGTGTGCCTGTGATGGTGCGTCATCGAAATCAGAAGAATCTGATTCTGTTGCTTCTGAATCGGATTCCTCAGCACCACCATCACTGCCTTCGTCGTCTCCATCCTCAAACGATCCATCATCACTTTCATTCTCCTCATCGTGTTGTTCATGTTGCTCATCGGAGTGTTCACTCAGTTCAGGTTCCTAGTCGTGGCTGTACCATCTCCGGTTTTCAGGTGCCACATATGCTTCATTTAGAAGGTGGCCAAAGAGTTCTGTGTGCACAGGGGTAGGTTCTACACTGCCTGGCTTCAGAAATTGAGCAAATACTCTTTTGTCCACCCGCTTGACTTGCAGTCTCTCCCCTATAGCAGGAAGGTTTGGTAACGCGTCATTTATCAAAAGTTGCACAAACCGAGGGTATAACAAGAACCGAAACCTCTCTGTTGTGTTGATCTGGTCATTGATGGCCTTAAAGATGTAGCGGGAGAAGTTGTAGCCCTTGTTGAGAGAAAGGCCGACCATGGCTGCTGCAAGGTCATGACCCATGGCATCTTTCCCAGCTTTCCTTGACGAGATGCACACGATCATGACGTGGGTGAAATACCGCCATTGGTCTAATACCCTCATCTTTTTATAAGAAGCATAGTCCCTTGCTCCGACGTATCCCATTCGTTGCCTCCAAAACCCATCCACAAAGTAGTCTGGATAGGCTGTCGGGTCGATAGCAAGGTCTCTGAACTGCAGAACCCTTCTTATGGTATCCTCAGAAAAAGCAATAGCCTTACCAGCAACGGTAGCCCTAATGACATTGGGGGATACCGTGCAGTCGTGCTCTGCCGTCTCCCAGAATTTTTCGAGATAGGGTCTTGACATGATCGGGTCAGCAGAAATGGCGTAGCTGATTCTTGAACGGTTCAAGAAATCAACTATGTCTCTGTACTGCAACGCTGCACCCTTCCATTCTGGTTCAGTGTTAGCTAACAGGTTGAATTCATTAGAAAACGTCCGAGCCATGATCTGCAAAAACACACAGAAAACATAATCAGAACAACACGTATCATTGGAAATGGATAAACATGACTCAGTATAGTAGTTACTCAATGAAGTGAATTTCAGACTTAGGAATTTTTGCTAAGTGTTGGTCCTGCGTACTTAGCAAGTACGCAGGAGTTTGTTCTTGCGTACTTAACAAGTAAGCATGAAGTGCTTCGTGCGTACTTGTTAAGTGCGCAGGACACGGACTTGGCCAAAATTCCAGAAATTTCAACTTTCAATCAGAAGAGAGGCATTGTCGTGGATTATGGTCGCCACAAGGTCGAAATACTTGATTAAGACCTATGGTACCACTATCCACCGCAACTAACCGCTAAGCCCGTCAAATTTTTGACCTAGATGATGACCCAGTTGAACCAACGTGCAATCGAGGGTCAAGGCCAAAATCAAACCATGTTAAGGACAAATTCGGAGTCAATAGGTTTCGATTAGTGATTATTAACAAGTTTTAGGTCTTAATTTGCATTTAGAACACCAAAATAGGTCAATAATTTCACACTCAAAACCCTCGATGAATCGGTCGAAAACTTCGGATTTAGTGGATGATACGGACCGAGATTCTCACCAAGTAAATGCTAGATGATGATTAAACAATGAGTGGGACCAAGAATCCGGTTGGAACACTCGAAATTTTTGAGGAAAATGGTCGGAGGGAATATCACAGTAGAAAAAGGTTTGAAAGTGATAAACTCTAAAAAAATTTCTAAGTCCTGTATTTATACCCAACACATATTGGTCGTGCGTACTTACTAAGTGCGCAGGACTTAACTCCTGCGTACTTACTAAGTAGGCATGACTTAAGTCTTGCGTACTTGTTAAGTACGCAGGGTTTACCTCATGCGCACTTATCAAGTACGCAGAGACCCTTATGTGCGCACACTTTCAACTCAAATTATGAAGATTTTAAGTCAAATAACGAACACGATAAAAATGTTCAATCACGAGGATTCAAAATCAATTCAGGAAGGTTAAACACAAATATTTTTGGCTTTTCTGAATAAAGTTGAACTATGCATAAACTTAAAATATTTTTGATCTTTTCTCATAGAAATATACAAGTATTCACACAAACTATTTTTGATCAAAGACACGAGCAGAGGATCATATCAGGCTATCTTTTAGCAAAAATGATACAAAATAAACATCAAAGAATATGGGATCATGTCATGGATTACTATTTATTCATACGTAATAAGCATATAGACAAGTAATTCAAGTTGACAATATTATAAGATTTGAACTATAAGCATCTTTGTATCACATTCTTGTGTATTAAGGTATTATTTATAAGATATACAACGTGTACCCCACTGATATGCTCTACTAATGTAAATTGCATTATCTCAAGGCATCTAAGATTTTCCCAATGATTTTCTAAATTTTCAGAATGAAGTTACATCTATTAGCACAGGAAAAAATCAAGCAGAATCCATAAGGATTATCAGGAATCATAAGATTTAGAATCGAGTGATTCAGTTGTCTTGGTTTCATTTGATTTTCTTCATTGAATATCGGAATGATGATTCAGGATAATATATATGGTGATTGAATAAGGTAAGGTGATCGAACTTTTATCTGGATTTGATTTCAATGAATCAGGAATGATTCAAGGGTGAATACATGCTCAACGGTTAATGTAGAGACATGTCTTGATTCAATCTCTCCTTGCATACTTGTGAGTATGGGCGGTGAGATGAACCGCATTAATTGTGCTAACGACATAACCCGAAACTGACCTCAAAAGAAAATTATTGCCAAAATCTAATATCCTATATCTGATAATGATCTTTTCTATTCTTTTACGCACACACACTTGCAAACTTGGGTTCAAATCACAGTTGTAATTTAGAATTAGTTTCCACACTACTAGTGATTCAAAGACGCATACAGCCTACTGACAATTTAAATAACTTGTAAATAAGCAGATTAAAAACATAATAAGTTAAACAATTAAGTAAGCATGACGCAATCATTTCCCATATGAGCAGTCTGTGACGTTTAGATCTGTAGAACCAAAGACTGATTGCTACAAAATTGTTCTAAGTACAACTGCTGCGGACAACACAAGATTACTGCTGACCAAAACAGCTGCTGATACTTTGTCTGCTGCTGAAGACCGAAGTAACTGCGGATAGGCTTATCAGCAGCATTCAACACATGTTGCTGCTGATAGGCATATCCTCAACAGCTGCGGATAGATCAATCTTGCTGCTGGTCCTCATCTCTACTGCTGATAGCTTTATTCTCTGAAGACCAAACGTTGCAGCTGACTATCCATGCGAAGCGCCTCTGACACCTTTCTGCAAAAGCAACTGCCACACTCCAAGCAGAAGGAACCTCACTGGTGCAACCAATAAAGGACAATGACGCTCTTCTCCAAGCATGCAAACAATGATGCCTAAGAAGACGTTTCAGTAAAGTTAACTAGATTAGCCTTTACGTGTAATTTAGATTAATAAACAAGATCAACGGCTTGTGTTAGATCTGATCCTTAGAATCAAGGGTCTGTCTTGATTCTAAGTTACTATATATATCTTGTAAACACTTCAAACAAAGTGTGTCTTCACAGTGCTCTTTGATAGTGTCTTGATAGAGTTTTACTTGTAATCTTGTAATCTCAGAAGTCTAATACAACAGTGCATTTATCAGTATTCTTGCTGTTTACTTGTTTACTTTGTTGGTTGCTATTGTTTCCGCCAATATCAACTAGAATAGAATCACCTTGTAATCTTACGATCCTACAAGTGGTATCAGAGCTTTGGCTCAAGATTAAACAAACTAACATTTGTTTAATCACTTTCTGATTCTATTCAAAACTCTATTCTTGATCAAGTCACACAAAACAAAATGGCACAAAGTAATGGATCTGAAGACATCGGCAGTATCAACCGACCACCGAGGTTGGTGTCTGGGGAGGACTATGATATGTGGAAGAACCGTATGGAAAGCTTCTTCTGCTACCAAGAATACGGAATGTGGAAATCCATAAGGGATGGACCTTATGTTCCCATGGTGGCCTCTGCTGACTCCGGAGAACCACTAGTTCCGAAGGAACCCTCCAAGTATTCTGAAGAGGATATCAAGAAGATGGAGGTGGACTTCAAGGCACTAGGAGCCATCCAAATGTGCCTTCCAAATGAAGTTTTCCATAACTTCAGAAGTTACAAAACTGCAAAGGAGCTGTGGGAGGCCCTCGAAAAGATGTTTGCTGGATCTGAGGAAATCAAGGAAAACAGAAGAGACATCCTCAAGCAGCAGTACGAAAACTTCGTCTGGAAGGAAGGTGAGTCTCTAACTGTTTTATATAACAGATATACTTATCTTGTAGGTGAGTTGCAGTGCTAAAAAGTGAAGCTGGAGAATGAAGACATTCTTAAAAAATTCATCAGATCTCTACCTAGTTGCTGGACACAGAAGAACTGAGAATCTGAAGACTCTTTAGATGACTGAGCTATTTGGTATGCTCAAAACCTATGAATTAGAAATGATTCAGGCCAAAGAAAGGAGCTCAAGCTACCAAACAGCCTCCACATCCAACACTACCTCATCTGCTTTTCACTCTGAGCACTCAGGCCCCAGTACTAGCAACTACTATCCTCTCATAGTCACACATCCTCAAACAGCTACCACTAAAACAAACACATCACCATTTCTTCTTGAAGCCTCAACCACTACTGCTTTTGTTTCTGAAAACTCAAGAAACATGCACTTTATCAAGGAGGATCTTGAGTGCTTCCATCCAGATGATCTGGAAGAAATGGATATACAGCACTCGTTTGTGTGACATTTCAAAATTTTCGTTGTGAAATTTATTATGTAGATATTAACATTCTATTTCGAAAACATATACACGTATATTGGTGTACAATTTATGTATTTTTAAATATAATTTAAAAAAATATATATATATATATATTTGAAGGTTATAAACTATATAAATTATGCTATTAAATTTAACAATTTATATAAACAAATCAATGTTTTTTTTTATTAACCATTCAAAATGATCAATTTTAAATAAAAACATAAGTTTTATAAAAATTTTATATATACTTAAGTTTTATTTAGTTTAAAGGAATCTAAGTAAAATAAACTCATTAATTTAAATAAATAATTTAATGTATTATTTCAATAAGATAATTATTTAAAAATAATTAGTTTTTTTTTACAAAAAAATAGATTTATAAAATATATAAATATAATTTAAATTAATTAAAGTTTAAAAAGGATATTAAAGTTTGTAAATAAATTAAAGTTGGAGGGCTGTTTGGAATTTATCAGAACTAGAAGGGTTTATTTTGAAATGTTTTCAGGGTCTGTTTTAAACGTTTTCAAACCCCAGGGACTATAATTGCCAAACCCCAAATCGTTTTACCGGTCACCCTGCTCCTTGGTCCGGCGGATAATTCACTTTCCGACGAAGCCCGACAACCCTGTCCCTCTACACCTCAACACCCGAAACCTGCACCATTGTACTCGCCGCCCTCACACGACCATGTTTCCCCGACCAATTTGTCTTCATATCATCAGAATTCCCGAGACGCCATTGTCTAACCTAAAGTCAAACCCATAAAAATTCGGCCGACACACAGTACCTCCACGGCTATAACCTAGCCCCATCTGTTCGTCTGGTCGGTGCGTGTGAACCCACGCTATCAATTGCCGTGTGTACTATCGGGATTATGATTCAAGTTAAAAGTCAACCCTGGACCTTCATCCGTTAATGGCACTCTCTTCGTCTATTCCCTCCTTAAATTGAGGTTACCGCGGTGTTCGTGATATCCAGGCGAAGCTCCCCAGCCCTTTTGAAGTTCCAATTCGACCCCAAGGTCCATTTCCAGTTTTGGGGTCTCTCGGCTTCGTTCTCGACTTCGCAGGCCACCTCCATCTGGTATTAACCTCTAAATTTCATACTTGTATACTCGTTTCACTTACGGTTAACTAACCCAATCACATTCGAGACCAACATCATCGCGATTCCGGCAAATCAGTGTCCTCGGCAACACCGGCTTGTGTTGCCGAGAACTCAGGATCAAAGACAGGGACTTGTTATGTATTTTAAGCGTTAGTATTGATCAGCGATGGGCTTATAGTCCGGCTGGTCACACTCGTCCCCGATAACAAGCAGGTTCCGTGTTCGATTCTCGTGAGCTCCAAATCTTTTTTTTTTTTTTTTTTATTTCTGTTTTGAACCCCTGGACCCGTTTCATCCTATGAACCCGAATTCGGGACTGGTCCGACCCGGTCCGACCCATTTGACTATTTAATCTTATTTTATTTATTATATATTAACATAATTAATTTAAAACCCATTTAATTACTTTTAAATATCTTTAACCCACTAAAAATTATTTTGAGGCCATTAACTCGGCCGTTTATTTTAACCTGACTTTTGGACATATTCAAACCCGTTAAATTTTTAAAGTAATAGAACCGACGCTTACATAAGTTATTTAATTATTTAAACTCACGAAAAATAACAAAAATAGCATTTTTATAAATAAATAAAAATACGCGTTATTCAAAATATAATAATTTTATGAAATTCAAAATGGGTAAATTATGATTTATAAAATGCAAGTGTTATTAAAAATATATATATTCCAAGAAGTTTAAATATTTAAATTAGAAATTTTATAAAAATACATAATCTTACAAAAATTAATATTTATTTGTACAATGATTTCAAAACATATAATTTTCCGCAAATGTTATTTCAATTACAAACCCACCTATATTTAAACAAATATACGTGTACACGAATTCATATTTGATACATATTCATTTGCATAGGATTTCGTCGTATATAACAACAATACAAATATCACCAACGCGCGTGAAGTAAAACCCTCGCTGCAAGGTGAGTTACATATCCCCTATTTACATTTTTATACATTTTGGGGTGAAACGTAATCTGTGCATACTTACATACAATTCAACTTGTGTTTACATGCGTAGATTATTGTGCTTTTGTGCTTGATCACTTGTTATGCTATGAATACTTTTAGGATGGTTTAAATTATGTGTAACCCACATAGTCTTGATTCCATGCCTATCACTTTTAGGGTAGCGGTATGCTATGCCTATCACGTTAAACCTATATGCTTATATACATAATTACATGCTTACAATTGGTATACATATAGTGAATTCTCCACATTATGCCATATCATACCATGTCAAACTATGAATTGTATAAACGTTTTTAACTAAACTTTTACTTTATTTAAACGTATGTACACTCACCAACTCTCGTAGTTGACACTTGTTTTGGATTACGTTTCAGGTGAAGATATGTGATTGTGTGACTATGTGTTGAAGGTGCTACACATAAGGCTTTTGGACCTAGTAAAATAATTATGTGTAATATTCTAGAATAGGGTGTTGTAACTTGAATTGTATTTGGATATTTGGTATTTAAATCTTATTAATGAATTATGCAACCTTAGTAGATCATGTGCTTATGAACAATCATTCTAATGTCCGCCTCGATGATTCCGCCATCGGTCGGGGTGTGACAGATTGGTATCAGGGCCATGGTTATAGGGAATTAGGTTGTTAGACACAATGACCTAGACTATAACCCTAGGACTCCCTTTTATGTGCTATGTCCTAAATGATTAAATGCTATGTGAATTATTTGTAGTTAGGTAATCTTTGGATTTTCCCAAGTTTGGTACATGAGACTTATACACATACATGCAAGACTTTGATACATGATACATACTTTACATACACATTTGGCAAACAAACTTATGCTAACAAATACACTACTCATCCTTATCCATACTCTTTCCTAATCCTTATAAATTGCAACACTCCCACACGTTTTATGCTCATAGACTCTCAAGATCTTGAAAATCTCGTCAACAACTTAATTTCTTGAGACCAGTAAAGGACACGTGCAATCTGGAAGGGTGACACCTGTACATTGGGTTTTCTGTCTAGGAAAGCATTTCGTATAAATCCAAATAAACGGACCCGTATGCTTTCCTGGGAATTCCTGAAGTGAGTGTTTACCTATAGGCTAAAGCATGTCTCTTTGAAAGTTTCGGGAAATTAATTAACGTCGATAAGTCAATGTATTCGCAAGGATACAATCCGAACTTAAACTCAAATTTGGGGACATTATAGCAAGGTAGGAAGAACTAGACGAACATGCAAAACAAATCATTATTACGGGTGCACACGTAATAACAATTTGTAGTGCATGCGAATCCCGGCCATTCCTATCGCGCGAATAATGAGCTGTGTTATCCTCTCAGGAATAGATTTCATGGCTTATTTCCCCTATTCTTTAGTGTTATAAATTTTGAATGAATTATGTGATCAGTTTTAGTCAGAACTTACATACATTATCATGCGACATGATGAGTGTCATCTCGCGTTCCTGCTTACATTATTGTGAACAGTCTACCATATGTAGCACATGCATGCCTATTTTAATCCTAAGTCTCATAAAATTTTGCCTTTTCTCGTGGTATTTTATAGAATGCCTCCCCGTCGCGCAGCTAATGCTAACTCCAGCAATCCCAACACTGACCTTGCTGCACTACTTACTCAACTAGTAGGCCAAATGATCCAAGCTAACAACAACAGTGATGGGTCTAATACGTAAGGGAATGGTGCAAACCCACCATACTGTACATTCAAGCATTTCAATTCTTGCAACCCCACCAAATTCTTCGGGACGGAAGGTGCTACTGGCCTTCTTCAATGGTTTGAAAGTATGGAGAGTACTTTCCTAAACAGCGATTGTCCCGACAACCTCAAAGTCCGTTATGCTGCCAGCGTCTTCCAAAAACGAGCACTCACCTGGTGGAACGGTGAGAAACGTACTCGAGGCAACGAATCCGCTATGTCCTTGTCTTGGGACGAAATGAAACGACTTATGACTGACGAGTTCTGTCCTCGCAACGAAATGAGGAAGCTCGAAGCTTAATTTTGGGATCTCACCCAAGATAGCGGAGAGAATTTGGCTTACACCACTCGTTTTCAAGAACTAAGTCTGCTCGTGTCCCACATGGTTACTCCCTTAGCGCGGGGAATTGAGAAATACATAGGTGGACTGCCTATGCCGCTCCAAGACACCGTATTGGGAAGAAACCCCTCCACTCTCGAAGACGCTATCCGTTTGTCTGCTGTGTTGACTGACAATCACGTCAAAGCGGGTACCTTATCCAGGAAGGGTACCAAGAAAGTGGTCGACAAAGCTGCTACTTCCGTGTCCGACAAAGACAAAGAGCCCGAATCTTCCCGTCATGATAGGAAGCGTAAGGCCCAAAACTTTGCGGTCGTCACTCCTGCCGTGCCTGTGACCCAAGTTACTCCTGCGGGTCAAATTCTGAGAAACTATGTAGGTTCATTTCCCCAATGCCCTACTTGCAAGTATCACCATGCCCCGCATGCTGCATGCCGTCTATGCTCTCAAAATGTGGGCGCTATGGACACGTTGTTACTACTTGCCGTGCTCGCACTATCGTTAATCAAGCTACTCAAGGCAATCATCCAGTGCCTCTTGCTATCACCTATGGACGGGCCTGTTACGAATGTGGAGATCCAAACCACTTTCGAAACCAATGTCCAAGACTTCAAAATCAAGGTGGTCCTCGTGGACGAACATTTAATATAAATGCTAATGAGGCTCCGGCCAATGACGACACTGTCAACGGTACGTTCCTTTGTTCACTATCTTTATACATCCGTTTTATTCAATACTCATGCCAATGGAAATTTGTGTCTCTTGCTTTTAACCAACTATATTGCTAAACAACAAGCCAAATTTTATAACTCTTATATCATGGTAATAGCGGATGGGAAACCCATTGCTATAAATTCTATAATCCGTGATTGCGTATAGCAGCTATGCTTTCACCCTGCATCTCATTCTCATACTATTGTAGAACAAATCAGTTATACTTAAATTCAGTCTTACAACTTGCTAGTTTGTGGTAGTTTACTTGAATTGTTGAAGATCTAAATCCTAGTAATTATGCACGGGGAATCCCCGGTATATCAAAGGGGTGGTGGGTTAGCCGCTGGTACACCCTATACATAAACCCACTTGATATAACGAGTATAAACCATGCATAAGTACTAGGATGAGGATCGGTTCTTGAATGGTTAGACATATTTGTGCTATGAAACCACTCATAGACGTGATAACATTTACAAATTGTACGCATTTCATTGTACAATTTTCAATTGAGAAAGGTGATTTGATTTAAAATGATCTAAATCTGAGTAATTATGCACGGGGAATCCTCGGTATATCAAAGGGGTGGTGGGTTAGCCGCTGGTACACCCTATACATAAACCCACTTGATATAACGAGTATAAACCATGCATAAGTACTAGGAGGAAGAGCAGTTTTTGAAAATGTTTTTGCAAAGTTTGAAAATATGAACACCCGTGGGGGTGGAGTTTTAAAGGAAAATGCCATGTCACAAGATGATTGACACCAATATTGCTAAGTGTGGGTTCTAGTAGTTACATTCATGCGTTGTATGAACAATCGTATGCATAAATCTCATTATGCTATTAGATCATTTAGTTGACAACTCGACTCAAATTAACATCGTCATCCGTTATCATACGCTATTTTCCCGCTGAGTCTTTCTTTGGTGAATAAATCCATTCCAAGTCCTTTAGCATCTCTTTCCGCTTCTATAACATTCGCTAATCGAATTTCGGGACGAAATTCCTTCAACTTGGGGAGACTGTGACATTTCAAAATTTTCGTTGTGAAATTTATTATGTAGATATTAACATTCTATTTCGAAAACATATACACGTATATTGGTGTACAATTTATGTATTTTTAAATATAATTTAAAAAAAATATATATATATATTTGAAGGTTATAAACTATATAAATTATGCTATTAAATTTAACAATTTATATAAACAAATCAATGTTTTTTTTTATTAACCATTCAAAATGATCAATTTTAAATAAAAACATAAGTTTTATAAAAATTTTATATATACTTAAGTTTTATTTAGTTTAAAGGAATCTAAGTAAAATAAACTCATTAATTTAAATAAATAATTTAATGTATTATTTCAATAAGATAATTATTTAAAAATAATTAGTTTTTTTTTACAAAAAAATAGATTTATAAAATATATAAATATAATTTAAATTAATTAAAGTTTAAAAAGGATATTAAAGTTTGTAAATAAATTAAAGTTGGAGGGCTGTTTGGAATTTATCAGAACTAGAAGGGTTTATTTTGAAATGTTTTCAGGGTCTGTTTTAAACGTTTTCAAACCCCAGGGACTATAATTGCCAAACTCCAAATCGTTTTACCGGTCACCCTGCTCCTTGGTCCGGCGGATAATTCACTTTCCGGCGAAGCCCGACAACCCTGTCTCTCTACACCTCAACACCCGAAACCTGCACCATTGTACTCGCCGCCCTCACACGACCATGTTTCCCCGACCAATTTGTCTTCATATCATCAGAATTCCCGAGACGCCATTGTCTAACCTAAAGTCAAACCCATAAAAATTCGGCCGACACACAGTACCTCCACGGCTATAACCTAGCCCCATCTGTTCGTCTGGTCGGTGCGTGTGAACCCACGCTATCAATTGCCGTGTGTACTATCGGGATTATGATTCAAGTTAAAAGTCAACCCTGGACCTTCATCCGTTAATGGCACTCTCTTCGTCTATTCCCTCCTTAAATTGAGGTTACCGCGGTGTTCGTGATATCCAGGCGAAGCTCCCCAGCCCTTTTGAAGTTCCAATTCGACCCCAAGGTCCATTTCCAGTTTTGGGGTCTCTCGGCTTCGTTCTTGACTTCGCAGGCCACCTCCATCTGGTATTAACCTCTAAATTTCATACTTGTATACTCGTTTCACTTACGGTTAACTAACCCAATCACATTCGAGACCAACATCATCGCGATTCCGGCAAATCAGTGTCCTCGGCAACACCGGCTTGTGTTGCCGAGAACTCAGGATCAAAGACAGGGACTTGTTATGTATTTTAAGCGTTAGTATTGATCAACGATGGGCTTATAGTCCGGCTGGTCACACTCGTCCCCGATAACAAGCAAGTCCCGTGTTCGATTCTCGTGAGCTCCAAATCTTTTTTTTTTTTTTTTTTAATTTCTGTTTTGAACCCCTGGACCCGTTTCATCCTATGAACCCGAATTCGGGACTGGTCCGACCCGGTCCGACCCATTTGACTATTTAATCTTATTTTATTTATTATATATTAACATAATTAATTTAAAACCCATTTAATTACTTTTAAATATCTTTAACCCACTAAAAATTATTTTGAGGCCATTAACTCGGCCGTTTATTTTAACCTGACTTTTGGACATATTCAAACCCGTTAAATTTATAAAGTAATAGAACCGACGCTTACATAAGTTATTTAATTATTTAAACTCACGAAAAATAACAAAAATAGCATTTTTATAAATAAATAAAAATACGCGTTATTCAAAATATAATAATTTTATGAAATTCAAAATGGGTAAATTATGATTTATAAAATGCAAGTGTTATTAAAAATATATATATTCCAAGAAGTTTAAATATTTAAATTAGAAATTTTATAAAAATACATAATCTTACAAAAATTAATATTTATTTGTACAATGATTTCAAAACATATAATTTTCCGCAAATGTTATTTCAATTACAAACCCACCTATATTTAAACAAATATACGTGTACACGAATTCATATTTGATACATATTCATTTGCATAGGATTTCGTCGTATATAACAACAATACAAATATCACCAACGCACGTGAAGTAAAACCCTCGCTGCAAGGTGAGTTACATATCCCCTATTTACATTTTTATACATTTTGGGGTGAAACGTAATCTGTGCATACTTACATACAATTCAACTTGTGTTTACATGCGTAGATTATTGTGCTTTTGTGCTTGATCACTTGTTATGCTATGAATACTTTTAGGATGGTTTAAATTATGTGTAACCCACATAGTCTTGATTCCATGCCTATCACTTTTAGGGTAGCGGTATGCTATGCCTATCACGTTAAACCTATATGCTTATATACATAATTACATGCTTACAATTGGTATACATATAGTGAATTCTCCACATTATGCCATATCATACCATGTCAAACTATGAATTGTATAAACGTTTTTAACTAAACTTTTACTTTATTTAAACGTATGTACACTCACCAACTCTCGTAGTTGACACTTGTTTTGGATTACGTTTCAGGTGAAGATATGTGATTGTGTGACTATGTGTTGAAGGTGCTACACATAAGGCTTTTGGACCTAGTAAAATAATTATGTGTAATATTCTAGAATAAGGTGTTGTAACTTGAATTGTATTTGGATATTTGGTATTTAAATCTTATTAATGAATTATGCAACCTTAGTAGATCATGTGCTTATGAACAATCATTCTAATGTCCGCCTCGATGATTCCGCCATCGGTCGGGGTGTGACAGTTTGCAATGCTCTCCATAAGAGCAAAAAGGTTTTACTCCAGAACCGGAAGACCCTTTCCAAGCAACAGCTCAAACACGAGAGTTGGCTTTGATAAAAGCAAGTTGAAGTGTTACAACTGTAACCAACTGGGTCACTTTGCTAGAGAATGCAAGGCACCTGGAGCAAACCCAGCAGCTCACCAAGCCCAACCAAGACACCAACAGCAACAAGCTACTCCTCCAGCTCAAACTGCAGCTTGTGCAGCTGTTGGAAAATCTAACTTTGACTGGAGCTTTCAGTATGAAGATCTGCCTACTAACAACCAAAGCTCTTATGGCAGACACAACTGAGATACCGCCACAGGTATATGAACATCTATGTTCCCAAGCCTGCATTGATAAGGTTTTAGGCTACAGAAAGCATAATCAAAACCTAATAGATCAAAATGAAGAGTTTCATCAAATGAAATCTGAATTCAAAAGGGTCGAAGACAGTTACAAAGAAAAAATTAACTGTCTAAAGAAAGAGATTTAATCATTAAAACATGAACAAACCAATCTTGAAACTCAGATTGATGATCTACTGGCCAGATTAAAAGCCACCAGGGCAGAATTGGCAGAACAAAAGGTTCATGTCGACAAATATGAATTTGCATCCAAAAAGCTGCAAAGACTTTTGGATGCTCAAATTCATGATAAGGTTAAAACTGGTGTGGGGTATCATGCTGAACAATATCAAGCAGTTGCACCTCTGCTGATTACGTGACCATTCATGAACCAAGCTTCAATCTGGCAAATCTTGATATGGCCAACAGAAATCTTGATCCTTCTAAGGATGAACCATTGGTACAAGAATGCACAACCTCATCAGAGTCTGATTCAACTTACTCAGACTCCACTAAAACAAGTGAAGCTTCATCTCCTCCTGCCCCTCAAGTCACTCTGACTAAAGATGAAGTCCATTCAGCACAAGTACCAGCCATTTCAGTATCAGTACCTACACCTTTCAAACAAATCAAAATTAGCTATCCTCCAGAAGGAAGGAAGCTAAATACTGAAAAGGGCCAGTCCTCAACTTCAGTCCAAGGAGAGAGGGTTCCATATGTTCAAAAGACATTGGAAGAAGCTACATTTGAGCACAACAAAGCTCACCCTTGGAACTTCAAAGACCTTTTCAAAAGAAAGGATTATATGTATCTTTCAAGGGATAAACTGGAAAAATCATGTTTTGTCTGTGGAAAATATAACCACACTGCCAGCACCTGCTTCTACTACCTACAGCAGCAAAGAAACCTCAAGCGACATGCTTTTGAGAAGACAAAGAAGAACAAACAGGTAAGAAGTTTTGAAGCTAAGACAACTCAATTCAGAAAATCTCTTTCTCCACCAAGGGAGCAGTTGTCAAAACCTCAACAATCTTGCATCATCTGTGGAGAATCAGACCACTTTGCTGCAAACTGTAAGTTTAACCCTTTCAACCAGATTCTTCATCAAGCCCCTCAAAGACAAAGGGTACAGAAGGATCAACATACATCGGTTGTTAGTCCAGTTAAGCCCAAGAAATCGAAGTAGAAGCTTTCAGCAGCAACCAAATCTGCTGCTGATAAGCTAACAAAGTCCGCAGCAAAATCTGTTGCTGATAAGGCAAAGCTATCAGCAGCAAAAGTGTCCACTGCTGATAAGGCAAGATCCAAGGCAAAGCCTTCAACAGCAACAAAGTCTGCAGCTGCTCAAGTTGGTGAAAAGGCAAAGAAAGCTGGAAAACCACCAACTCAACAATGGAAGGCAAAGAAACCACCAAGCATCATCATCGGTTCAGTTGAGTGCATCTATCCTTTGATGTAAATATGTCTGTCTTATGTTTTAAATAAAAGTTATAAGTCAGCCGCATTTTTGCCTCTCAGCTGCTGACAGGTTTAAATTTTCAGCAGCAAAGCCTTTGCCACTGATCGCTTTAAGTTATCAGCAGGAACAAGTTTCCTGCGGACAGCTTTAAGGCGGTCAGCAGCAACCTTTTTGCTGCGGAATGAATACAACAGTCAGCAGCACCTAAATCTGCTGCTGAAAGACTTCACTATCCGTAGCAACTAAGTTTGCAGCGGATAGCTCACCATCGGCAGCAACCAGGTTTGCTGCTGATGGGTAAAACAAGTCTACATTAACTTTTACCCGAGGTAAAAACTACTCTCAGTCTTTACCATGACTGCTCGAGTGTTTTACAGCTGTAACAATGAAAAGTGAAATAGGTTGTACCGTACAAGTAAAGTTGCTTTTTCTTCGTCTGCCATTATATCACAATCTCAAACGTTCCCACAACCTCTTCACATTCAATTCAACCCTAATCTCCCATCACTTTCTCTCCCGTCCCCACAACATTCAAAGCCCTCCATAATTAACCACCATTCAAACACCCTTCTCTCTTCCCTCCAAATCCATAACAATGGCAGGCGCAGACATAAACAACCCTAATGACAAGTTTTCCCCATATCACAACCTCACTGCATACCTAATAAAGAGCAAGAAATCCGAAGGTTTCGATGATATGATCGACTTCCTTTGTCGGTCCAAAATCCACCATGCCTTAACAGTCAACCCAACCATCTATACTTCCCACATGGAAGAGTTTTGGAGCTCAGCCGTGTATTCTACTGACCAGGGCACTCCCCAAATCAGAGGCACAGTAGACGGCAAGGAGATGATTATCACTGAAGCAAAGCTCCGCCAACACCTCAAGCTTCAGGATGAAGGGGACGCCATCTCTTACCCAAGAGACGTATACATGAGGACCTTTGTATCCATAGGGTACGCTGGGAATCAAACAGAGTATACGATAGAGAAGGCACTCATGGGTCCCAAATGGAAGTATCTCTGCCACACTCTTCTCCAATACACATCCCAGAAGAGGAGTGGCTGGAACCAACTTAGCTCCGGACTTGCGTCGGCAATTCACGGTATGATAACTGGGGCGGGTTTCAATTTTTCCCACCTCATTCTTGAAGGTTTGAGATACAACCTTCAAGAAGGGGTGAAATCACAGTTCTTCATGTACCCAAGATTCTTGCAGGAAGTGTTCAACATTGAGCACCAAGATCTTTCAAAAACTGCAAGAATCTACATAATGCTGGGACATAAGAACAACATTTTTCAAAGCATGAGAACAGTTTCATCAAAGTTCTCAGGGGCCGATGTTCCATTGTTGTCTACAATGTTGAACACGTAAAGTGCCCAGGGTGACAGTTCAGCAAACCCAGCTGATACTGATCCCACACCCTCCACCTCACTGCCACAAACTCAAACTGCTGCTTCCCTTGATCGAACCTCTGTGCATTCTACTGAGGATGTACAGGCACATACTTTACTCACCCACAGTTTGATTGCTCAACCGAAACACAGGGCCCCGGTTGCAGCCAAATATACAAGGAAGAGGGGCAAGAGAACTCCTTCTTCTCTTGCCTCCAAGGCCCAAACCCAAGCCAACATCCCTCACTCAGAATCACAACATTCTAGTGAGAATATCATAAGGGAAAGCCACACTGTTAGGGAGACTCCTTCGGAAGTCTCTCTATTAGGATTAGGATCACTTCTCGGATCCATAGAACAGCCCTTTGAGCCATTACTATCTTCTTTGGACTTAAGTGTTGAGGAACCTGACCAAAGTGATGTACCTTCTCCAACTACCACTATCAAGGAGGTACTGATTGGTCTTGCTTCCGAAACACCCAACCCAAGTTCTTCACCCTTGAAGGTCCACTCTAGGAGTAATGAAAGAGTGGATGTGGAAGAGGCTGTCACTACTGCTGGTCCATCAAATGACCAGGAGGACAGTGACAACATCTTTAAGACCTCAACCACGGCAACTCATGGTGAGGGTGTTTCCTTGGAAACTCCCCTCACTGAGAGGAATCCCAGGCGCCAAGAAACCACGGGTGATGGGGATGCTGAGGCTCGGCCTACGGCCCCATCTGGGTCCAAGGATTCCACAACTGTGGATGAGGACCGTCTGAAACTAAACAATTTGGAATTGACGGCCAGGGTGGCTATGCTTGAGGCTGAAGTGTCCAAACTACGACACCAAGCCTTGATGCATGAAGCCCATCAATGCCCCTCCACGGCTTCTCCCTCTCTTGTCTCAGTGGGCACTCAAACAGATGCCTATTTGTTCACTGATGCAACCAAAATGGAGGAGAAAGTCCCTATGGAATAAGACACTGAAAGTCTCGACAACTGGATTCAAGAACAGGCTGCCTTCCAAAGTACTCTATTCAGACAAGCTTTTGTCCAAGTTCATGACTTGCCAGTCTCAGATGACAATGAAGAAGAATCTACTGAAGACTGGAAGCTAGTTGTCAGAGCTATAGATGAGGTGTTGATGGATGAAAACAACCAAGACGAAACATCTACATCCTTCAGCATCATCCCAGAAGTTGCAGCCATCATAAGTCATGCAGCTGCCCCCCACTTCCCACTGACATCAACACAGCTAGAGTTTGACATTATACTAGCTTGGGGGTACGATGGGAAAACTGAGAGGTTTTGGATAGGTCAGGAGTTTAGCGGAGTAGAAGAGCTAGACTGGGATTTAATTCATCCATTTGAAATCCTTGACCTATATGATCTTATCTGCATCAACAACTCGTCAGACCTCTCAACAGACCTTTCCATTGACATGTTATATGCTTTGATGGAGGACAACCTACCCAACTTCATAAGACTAATCAAAGAACTAAAATGGGTAGAGTCTCCTGAGTCATCTCAGGCTGCAGAAAGAAGACTGTCTCCCAACAATCTCCAAATCACAAGAGCAGTCTTCTCAATGAAGAAGAAGTTCTGAGCCTGAAAAGACTCCTGTACAAACTAATGGTCAAGGACTTAGATGTGCTAGAATGGATAAGCAATAAGTGCCTTGACCATACTTTCCTTCTAAGCAACGGCACCTCTCTCACCATCAACACCAGGAACATCCTCCAGCTGCCCTCAGACTTCCTATTCAAGATCTTTCAGCTCAGAGCCAACATCTGCAATATTAACTTATTAGAGAGCCAGGCAATGATGGTCACCATCAAAGCCCGTCTTGAAGAAGAAGGACTGATTCCTCAGGAAGAGTCTGTGTCAACTTCTGATACTAACTCCAACTCAGATACTCCACAAGTTGAAGCCACATCTGTAGCATTTGGCACAAGATCTTCACTTAGGGATCAACTGAGAGAAATAGAAGGTCCTGAGTACCAACTTAATGAAGACAGTGACCTTCCCTTGTCAATTTCTCAACTTGCCAATGAAGCTGAGGCAGAGATCCCAACAGCACAACAATCAGCTGTTTCTGTGATCAGTGAAGCTAGAGCAGAGGCATCCAATGTTAATAAAGGGAAGGGCAATATGACAGAAGAGGATGAAGAGAGGTTGCGAAAAGAAAAGAAAGAGAAAGAAGAAGGAAAAGAGAAGAAGAAGAGATGGCTGAAGAGATGGCTCATAAACAAAGGCATCAAGAAAGAAAGGCAGCCATACTCCTAAGACAACAGACAATCCAGCTGTATGCCAAACAGCTGGATGAGATGAAAGTTAAAATCCATACAGGGTCTCAAGTTGAGGAAGATGAACAACTTGCCAGACAGCTGCAGGAACAGTTTGCAAAGGAAGTAGAAGAGGAGAATGAAAAGAAGAGGAAGGAAGATGCTAAGTTTAGAATCACTGATTCTAAATTAGCAAAAGAATTAAGGGAGGACTGGACTGAAGCTCTGATCTCTCAAGGTGAGGATGCAGACTACCTTGAAAAACTTTCAAACAAAGAGATCTACAGAGCCTTCATGGGTCACCAGGGGGAATTGGAAAAGAAGAAGAAAGATGAAGAGAAAGCTCGACAAAAGTCAAATAAAGCCATTTCCTTTAACCAAAGGACCCATGAAGAAAGGAAGGTGATGATTGACTTCCTTAAGGTAAGGGGAGAAAGTGGAAAAAGGTTAGGTCCCATGTCCTTCATGAACCTACAAGCCATGTATACAAAAGTGAAAAAGGAAGAGGAAGAAAGACTGGGAAAGATACCAGTCAAGAAACAAAGAACCTCTGCACCAGAAACTACTTCCACTTTCCAAACACCATCCACAAACATCCCCAAGCCTTCCTCTCCTCAACCCAAAAAGTTCAAAACATCCCACCCAGCTCCTTCTCATCAACAGCCACTCCTGAAGAAATCCAAACCCATATCCAAACCTGAAGACTCCAGAGAAATAGTCCAATGGTTTTACAGTACCCAAGATCAGTGGTTTGAAGTATTCAGGGGGAGAACTAAACGAAGAAGGTCGATTTACAAGTCTGTTGATGAGGTTCTACAACTTCCAGATTCAGATCTCAAGAGAATCATGGAGCTGGGTGAAGAATTCATACATGCAAATGATGGCGGGAAACATCTTGTGCTGGTGATCAAACATCACTTCAACCCCAGCAAAGATGCAGTCTTAGATGTTAGACCTCTACAATCCCACTATCCATTTGCACGATGGTCCTACAATGCTGAGAAGAATGAGTTCACCATCACAAATGTCAAGGGTCACCAGATGAGATGTTCAAGCAAGGCAATCTTTAAAATGCCAAGTAATGACATCAAGACTCTGTCTGAACTTCCTCTTGACAACCCCAGCAAGGATCCTCGAGGGTATGAAGTAGCAAGGATAGTCGACCACATGAAAAAGCTTCAGCAACAGAGGGACTAGAAGAATTTTGGTTGCATCAGTCTAGGGGGAGTTTGTAGAACCAAAGACTGATTGCTACAAAATTGTTCTAAGTACAACTGCTGCGGACAACACAAGATTGCTGCTGACCAAAACAGCTGCTGATACTTTGTCTGCTGTTGAAGACCAAAGTAACTGCGGATAGGCTTATCAGCAGCATTCAACACATGTTGCTGCTGATAGGCATATCCTCAACAGCTGCGGATAGATCAATCTTGCTGCTGGTCCTCATCTCTGCTGCTGATAGCTTTATTCTCTGAAGACCAAACGTTGCAGCTGACTATCCATGCGAAGCGCCTCTGACACCTTTCTGCAAAAGCAACTGCCACACTCCAAGCAGAAGGAACCTCACTGGTGCAACCAATAAAGGACAATGACGCTCTTCCCCAAGCATGCAAACAATGATGCCTAAGAAGACGTTTCAGTAAAGTTAACTAGATTAGCCTTTACGTGTAATTTAGATTAATAAACAAGATCAACGGCTTGTGTTAGATCTGATCCTTAGAATCAAGGGTCTGTCTTGATTCTAAGTTACTATATATATCTTGTAAACACTTCAAACAAAGTGTGTCTTCACAGTGCTCTTTGATAGTGTCTTGATAGAGTTTTACTTGTAATCTTGTAAGCTCAGAAGTCTAATACAACAGTGCATTTATCAGTATTCTTGCTGTTTACTTGTTTACTTTGTTGGTTGCTATTGTTTCCGCCAATATCAACTACAATAGAATCACCTTGTAATCTTACGATCCTACAAGTTCATTTCTGATGTACTATCATTTCCTCTTTTCTCAAGTTAACTTTGAAATTTTCTCCATTTTCTATTTTTGTTTTTGTTTTTGTAAAACATTTTGAAACTTAAAAGAACTATATAGAAAATTTAAAAAGAAATAAAGTTTAACTTCCATGAATTGGATTGAATTAAGAAAAATTAATTTTTCACTCAAGATTGAACATTCCTATCAAGTTGACAAGATGCTCAAAACGGGATCGATCAAATGCCTTTGTGAAAAGGTCAGCAAGATTGTCATCCGTGTGAACTTTTACAAGTTCAATTAAATACTTTTCAGCACTATCACGGATGAAGTGATGGCGAATCTCTATATGTTTAGTTTTGGAATGTTTCACCAGGTTATTTGTGATGGACATCGTGGCATTGTTGTCAATGAATAGAGGAGTTCCAGTGAAGTTTAAGCCGTAGTCTCTCAACTGCTGCTGAATCCACAGTATCTGAGAACAACCTCTCGCTGCAACAATGTATTCTGCTTCACAAGTTGAGACAGAAACCGTTGACTGCTTCTTGCACTGCCAGGAGACCAGTCTGTCTCCTAAGAATTGACATCCACCAAAAGTTGACTTTCTGTCAAGGTTACAACCGCCATAATCTGAATCAGTGTAGGCTTTGAAGTCGAATGACTGCTTCTTAGAGTACCAAAGACCTAATCGGGGTTTCCCTTTTAGGTATCTGAAAATTCTCTTCACGACTATCATATGTGACTCCTTCGGTTGAGACTGAAACCTTGAGCACAAGCACACAGCAAACATTATATCGGGTCCTGAAGCTGTGAGATACATAAGTGATCCGATCATCCCACGGTACAATCTGCTGTCTACATCCTTTCCATCTTTGTCAAGATGCAGACCATGATTGACTGGGATAGGTGTGCCATAAGTACTGCTATCATTCATCTTGTATTTTGACAAGATGTCCTGCACATACTTAGTTTGATGTAGATAAATGCCATCCTCTCTTTGGCTGACTTGCAGGCCCAGAAAGAACGACAATTCACCCATATTACTCATTTCAAATTTGGACTTCATCACCTGCTCGAATTCCCTACACATCCCTTCATTGGTAGATCCAAAGATAATGTCGTCGACGTATACTTGTACAAGAAGAATGTCACCTCCTGCTTTCCTAATGAAGAGAGTCGAGTCAATCTGTCCACGGTCGAAACCATTAGACAGTAAATGCTTAGATAATGTCTCATACCATGCCCGCGGTGCTTGATGAAGACCATAAATTGCTTTGTCGAGCTTGTACACTTTATTGATATTATGCGGATCTTCAAAACCGGGAGGTTGAGTGACATAGACCTCTTCATGAACTTTACCATAAAGGAAAGCACTCTTTACATCAAGTTGATAGACCTTGAAGCCAACATATGTGGCATAAGCCAAGAACAGTCGAATGGCCTCAATTCTAGCAACTGGGGCATATACTTCCGTGTAATCCAAGCCCTCTTGCTGATAAAAACCCTGAACAACCAATCTTGCTTTGTTCTTCACAACAACATGACGATCATCTGTCTTGCACTTGAACACCCATCTGGTTCCAATTGGTTGAAATCCCTTTGGCAAGTCAACCAAATCCCACACATGCAACTTTTGGAATTGAGACAATTCATCTTGCATCGCCTCAATCCAGCAGTTATCAGTGAGAGCCTCCTTCACATTCTTCGGCTCTAACTGGGACACGAATGCAGCATGCAGACATGTTTCCATGACACCAGTTTCAAGTATCTCTGTGTAAAGACTGGTGTTCTCAGTGATGGTTCGATGACGAGTCTGAACGCCGGCATAAGGATCACCAATAATGTTGTCGATTGGATGATTCCTATGCACTCTCGTCTCTGGTACAATCGATTCCTGAATTTCTGGATCAAGATTCGTGCTTAACTCCCCCATTTCCGGTGTTCCAGAGGAAGAAGATTCAGTGTTAATTGGATCAGCTGGAACTTCATTTCCTACAGTTGTGTTAGGATTGGCTTGAGCGTCATCTCCAACAACAAGAACATCTTCACTGTCATCACTGTCATGAGTTCCAGATGCAGATGCAGCATTGGAATCCGGAGTTATAATTGGTACAGTAGCACGAGTGGAAAAACTGGAGTCATCGCCACCACCAAATAACTCATAAACATTTGCGGCGTCTTCTGCAGATAAATCAAGAAGATTGAATGACTTGAATAGCGCATCATAATCAAAACCCCAAGCTGGACATGTTGGTTTGGGTGGAATGCTGTGTTTACTACAATCCACTTCAAACCATTCCTCGACAGTACGAGTTCCTATGTTGTACACTCTCTTGCAAGGCGAGTTGGCAACGTATCCTAAGAAGATGCCTTCCACTGCTTTTGCATGAAACTTAGACTGGCGGTCTTTGAACTGTAGCAACAAGGAACAAGGACTACCAAAAGGAACTAGGTAATCAAGATTGGGAAGTCGATTGTTGATCAACTCGTAACAAGTCTTGTTGTGCCTTTTCACAACCAGAACTCTGTTTAAGACGTGACAAGCTGTATTAACGGCTTCTGCCCAGAAAGTGACAGGAAGCTTTGCATCCGACATCATAGTCCTTGCAGTCTCAATCAGTGTTTTGTTCTTCCGTTCAGCAACTCCATTCTGCTGAGGCGTGTACGGCGCGCTGAATTCGTGACGAATCCCTTTCTTGAGACAGAAAATCTCCATCAAATTATTCTTGAACTCAGTTCCGTTGTCACTCCTTATCCTTCTAACTTTCAGCTTGCAGAGAGATTCCAAGCTCAGGATCAAGTATTGAAGAATATCAGCAGTCTCGTCTTTAGTACCTAAAAAATGCACCCAAGAAAATCGTGAGTAATCATCAGTTACAACCAGACAGAACGACTTACCTCCAATACTCCTGATACTTATGGGGCCAAACAGATCCATGTGTAATAGCTCCAAAGGGGTATCAATAGAGTTTTGGAGCTTGGGCTTGTGAGACTTCCGTTGCTGTTTGCCCTTTTTACAAGGCATACAGTCATCTACAACGGTAAACCTCAGCTTAGGAACCCCGGTTACCAAACCGTTTCGGACAAGATGATTCATTTTACGATACGAAATATGTCCGAGTTTCCTATGCCAGAAGATGGAGTCGAGCTCTGTCGCTTTGGTAAGCAAACAAGTAGCAACTGATGAGGTGGTCGTTGCCACGCTCATATCGATCTGATAGGTGTCGTTTGTTCTTGGCGCTCTCATCAGGATCCAGTCTTCCGGAACTTCAAAACCAGGTTTGAGAATCAGGCATTCTGACTTGTCAAACATCACCGAGTACTCCTTATCACACATTTGGGAGACACTCAACAGGTTATGCTTCAGCTGCTCGTTAAAGTTGACATTGTCAAAGCTGACACAACCGTTTGAAACCATGCCTTGACACGTGATACTGCCGCCTTTTTCTCCGCCAAAGGCCACATAGCCGCCTCTGAATGGTTTAACGTCTTGAAGCAGGGCCATGTTTCCTGTCATGTGCCTGGAACATCCATTATCTACATACCAGCGGTTAGAGATAGTACCCTTCGGACGTCCCTGCACGAGTCACAAAAGAATTAGTTAGTTTTGGAGACCCAAGCCATTGTGGTCTTGGGTCATCCATCCTTTTCAAAATAAACTACTTCCTTTAACTCACAGTCATGATGACTATTCAAAATTGATGAATCTTTAGAAGAAATAGAACTAGGAGATTGAGAAGTTTTGGATTTGGCAGTCCAGGATCTCTTCTGTTTCTTAACCGGAACAGGAGACTTTGGTTCAACTACAACAGGTGAACTTGTGGAAGCTTCACCTGATTGAACTGAAGTCAGCTATTCAAGCTTTCTCAACCTCTTGTTTCGTCTCCTCCTCAATGGCTTAGAGAGTCTTGCCACAGGTTTCTCACCAGTACGTGTACTACCAGAGGTAGATACACGAGGTACAGCAGGTTACGTTACCTTTCTTGGAACAGATGGTTTAGCTTCAGATATGATCTTAGGCTTTACCATCGGTTTGACCGGTGGTTTCACCACATTTTGCTTTGGATGTTTGGGAGATGGTTTCACTGGTGGCGACCTGGGGATAACAACTGGTTGTGAAACAACATGCCGTTTCCCTTGGTTCTTAGAAGGATAGTTCACAAAGATGTGACCAACCAAGCCACAGTGAAAACAGTTCCTCTTGTCTACATAAGTTCTCTTGTAAGGCTCCTTAGATCTGGCCTTAGATAACTCAGCATTATGAGAAGGAGGAGTTGGTTTATGAACATTAGTCTGAACCTTACCAATTTGGTTTTTGGGAGTATAATATTTTTCCAAATCTTCTTTATACCCAAGCCCATAGTGAGATGAAAAAGCCTCTTTCTTTACTTGGTTAAGACTTTTATACCCCCGTAAAGCATTACCTTTAGTTTATCATTTGTTTCAATGATGTCGGGTTCAGTTAAAATGCAGTTATCACCATTAATGATAACGTTTTTCTTTACCTTTTGTTCAGTCAACAACTCCTCAGATACAACTCCTTCAGGGCAAGAGTTAACCGACCCGTCTTCAGAAGCAGTAACAAACTCCTCACTAGATGTGGAGTTAGCCTTACTCGAGGATTCATCCTTTTTAGGGGAATCATCCTTATCAGAGGACTCTTCTAGACAAGTGAGATCAATGTCTATTAAGCTATTGACAAACTTCCCACTCACTGGTGGAGGAATGGCATTAGTACCCAGACCTAACCCATTCAGTTGTCTCACCACAGACTCGTAGTGTTCCCCCACAAAGCGAGAGTTTTTCAACTTCTCATTAGTACATTTTAACTGCAAGATCTCATTTTGCAGTTTGTTGATTTCATTGTTCCGTTTTTCTAACCCCTTATAAGCAATATCCAAATGAAGCTGTTGATCGCTCATTTGTAAAGAATACTCACGTTTTTCCTTTTTCAACATTTCAATAGACTCTTTAAAACATTTTTCGTTTTCTTTATAGTTTAGAGCTGCCATACTTAGGGGTTCAATTTTGACTTGGAGCTTAGAATTTTCAAGTTTTAGCCCTAGACACTTAGAACATGAAACAACAGAAAAGGGATTAGAGTCTACCTCATGAGATGAACTTGTTGCTTCTCCAATGGCTATGAGAGCAACAGCAGTAGTCGATTCCTCTTTCTCAGCTACAGAAGCTTCCTTTCCTTTAGCTTCCTCCTCTTCCTCTGTAGCAGCAGTAGTAGACTCTTTTAGGTCAGCCATAGAAGCTTCCCTTCTCTCTGCTTCCATCATTTCCATGATCTCAGCCATGAGACCAACATGTGTTTGTGCGATGATGGCATCCTCCAGATGAACGCCCCAATCAAAGATGTCGTCCTGTTGTGCTACCAGTGCATTGGACGTTCCACTTTGGCTTTGATTGTGGTGGTTTGGATTGTTGTGGCCATGGCTGTTTCCTTGGCTGGGTCGGGTGAAACCAGAGGCAGGTGCTTTGTCTTTCTGACACTCATGAGCAAAGTGTCCATAGTTCAGACACTTGTAGCATTTGGCCTTGGATTTTTCAAACCCGACCTTGGCATTAGGATGCCCGCCAATAAACTTTCTTCCTGTTCTGTTCAGGAAACGCTTGGCTTTCCTCAAAAGCATGGCCATATTCCATTGAATATCCATGTCCTCCATGTCATCAGAATCCACTTGATTAAAAGCTTCTTCAATCGTCTCTGGATCAGTAAGCTTGCCACCTATGAAATTTTCATATGCAAGCATACAAGATGAGAATAATGCTACATGATCTTCAGCTATTCTGGCTATAGCTGAGTTGTTAGCTGAAGACATAGCAGGAGGATTTATTGAGGTATTTTGATGATGAGACCCCCACCCTGATCCTGAAGCATAGCAAGCATGTCCACCACACCCAGTTGTGTGGTCTTCTTCAGTAGGATTTCCAGTGAAGAGGGCAATTCCAGAGCCAGATGACTTGGATGTAGAAGACGTCCCATGATACATTGAAGGGTCTTGTATCTGGGGTCTTCCAGAGCTCTCCTTTCTCCTTAGGTTCATGTCATGAGCTTGAACCTTTCCTATTGCCTCTTCAACTGTCAGCTCATAGAATTTAGGATTTTCCCTCATCAGGGTTGTGTACATCTCAAATTTGGGTCGTAAAGCATCCAAAAACTTTTCCACCATCTCTTCATCCGGATACTTGAGTTTAAAAGCCTTCAACTCAGTCTGTAAATGATAGAACCTAGAGATGAGGTCATCTAAAGATTCGTTCTCAAAAAATCTGAAGCACTCATACTGCTTCCTGAGAAGATCCCGCTTACTCTTCTTGATGTCACTATTTCCTTCGAATCTCTTCTGTAAAGCTTTCCAGAGATCCTTAGAATTGTCATACCCTCGAAAACTGTGGAACAATTCCCGAGTTAATGCCATAGTGATCGAACCAAGTGCCTTCTTCTCTTGATCATATGCCTTCTTTTCTTCCTCATCGAGTTTAGAAATAGGCTTGGGCAATTCATCATCAAGATAGATATGTGTGGGATGCTTATATCCCTCAAGGATTGGTATCCATAGCGATGAGTCGGTATAAGAAATGTAGTGCTCGAAACGTGCTTTCCAATTAGAATAATCGTTTACGTTTAGCAACTTTAGCGGTTTCTGTGGTGTACCGATCTCATTATCATAATTGACATAGTGAACACTTAGTCAACTTTCAGAAAAATCAGACACAGTTGCGCACTTGACTTTGGCCTTGCGCACTTGAGAAATAGTCTTGCGTATTTATATTTGCTCTTGCGTACTTGTAAGTACGCAGGAGTAGATGTAAGTACGCAGGATATAACTTAAGTTCGCACAAGTTCAGTCTTGAGCACTTATAAGTACGCAGGAGATAAGTCTTGCGTATTTAGTAAGTACGCACAAAACTGTACTTTTTGCCAGAAATGGTAAGTACGCAGGACACCTTTTCAGCAACTTTCACCAAACTTTTCCGGTCACCTGAAACTCGCCGGAGATGGTAAAAATTGGTCTGATGATCAATGCAAATGAGCCAAAGGGTCAGAAACTTGTTTCTAACCAACATTTGATGCTCAACACACTCAAATACACAACAAAAATCAGTTTTTTAAGTGATTTTTGTTTCTAAAATAGTGCTCAAGAGCTACCCCTATTTTATCACAAAAATCACCAAAAAATACCTCTTTTTGCTTGTAAAAACTCTCCAAACTCACCCACAACACTTGAAATCAGGAGCAAATGCTCTGATACCACTTGTAGGTCCCTCGGGTGTGGCAGATCGTCACATGCAAGTGGGTCTACTAGTCGAAACGGGTGCGGAATGCCCGTGACTAGGTGGAGAGTCAAACTAAACAAAGTAAACCGACAAGAGAATCACTTTAAACGTTCTTTTGTATTATAAACACTTGAAGGTTACAGAGAAAAGCACTGAATTTACAATCTGCGTATTTGCTATAATGCCTGTGTACTTAACTTCTGTCAACTTATCCTACTTATACCTGACCTGATGCCAAGTGCGCAGGGCAAAATGCTCTTGAGTACTTAACAAGTACGCAAAGGTATTCTTGCGTACTTGCTAAGTACGCAGGAGCTTTCTCCTGCGCACATGTAAGTGCGCAAAACACTTAGAAAGAAATGCAACATTCAATATGTAAAAGTAAATACAACTCGATAAACTAATACATAAAGACTCTTACATACAAAGACAATTACAGACATGAAAATACAAACTAAGACTCTATCCAGAGTGTTGTCACAGGAAAGTGCTTCAACAATTATAAGGGTTTAATAATTAAAGGTTAATTATTATTGGGGTATTAAGTGTTAACCAAGAGGGACCAGTGTGTAATTATAATGGTTATAAATATACCATTATAATCAAAACCTAAACCCTAATACCACTACACCTAAAATCGGCGCCCCCTCCCCTCTCCCTCTTGCGCTGACCGACGCCACCACCGCCGTCGCTGGTCTCCCCCTCTGCGAATCGTGTGACAGTTTTGCTGCAGGTTTTTCGTGTATGTGTCAACTAGCGTGACGTTCATTGAACTAAGGTGTTACAGATCTGTTTATCGTCAAAGGTATAAATCAAAATACCCTATGGTTGGCTATTTAATGTTGTTTATACGCGTGTAGTCGGATCACTGAAAGGAATCCAGATCTGATCTCGCAATGGTATTAATAAATCGCTTACGCTAAAATATATCTGATTTATTTATTTAAAAAGTATAATTAATTAACAGTTTTAAAAGTTAAAACTGGTAGCATGATACCCAACAGTATCAACAACCTAGAGTCCAATAGAAGCTTGAGTATTTGCCTCCAAAGTAGAGTCAGATCAGCTCTTCCATTTGTTGTGATTGTGTTGAATGAATCCAGCACTAGAGACATGTGGTTGAGTTGTTTGTCAATTGGTTGTTATCTTTTTATTTTTTATGGGTTATTTGGAACCCCGATTTAATAGTTAGGGTTTTATTTATTTATTGTTAGTGTATTTGTAAATAAATATTGTAACCATAAAGAGACGAAGACTTGAAGACCAAGGCGGACAATGACAGGTTAAAAGATGGAGATCTTGGACTAAATGGGAGATAGCATATTTATTATTTTGTTATCCCTTAGATCAGTCTGGTTCCTTCGTTTGATGGCTCGAATGAAACTGGACAATTTTTTCTAGTTGTTCGATTCTGTGTTTTATTTATTTTTGTGGTTATGATAAAATTATTTAGGATAATAATTAAACCGCAAAATATTTAATAAAACATTTGACACAATTTAAAAACGACGAGATAATTAAATTGTTTATTTTTCTCAGAAAGGTAATTAAATAAAAGTGTTTTTATTTAAAAGTAAAACAAGTTTTAAATTTAAACAATTTTAAATTTAAACATTTTTTATTTAAAACAAATTTTAAATTAACTAAAGAGTTGATTAGTTTAAAATCAGTTCGCAACAAATGACCAATTTAGAATAATATGGTATTTGAAATTGGATCGTGTCGAGTGTTGAAAGTGTTTCACGAACTAATATTTAGTAAAATTGGTTTTCTAAAATTGCGTGACTTCTATCATGCTACTATTCGACCAAAATGTTTTTGACCCGAAACGGTAATATTAAAAAACATTAAAGAAATCTCAATATAAAATCGATACTTATGCGCCACCCTTAATCGTAAAACTTCATATAATTTATCTGAAACCCCGGTGTTAGTGAATTACCCTGCATCTGGTCCTACGGTTTTAGTTGAAGGTAGAACCGCGATTCATGAGTCACTTAGGCCGGGTCTAAAGTTACAATTGAAGGACAAATATCACTTAAGTTATATAAGTGGGCGTAGTTGAGGGAAAACATATCCAAAGCTTGACATTACTCGTCATGCCCCTCAAACCGAGAATTGTATAGTTGATGCAATTGGTAATCATTACCTATCCATCTAGCTATGCCAGTGGAGAGTGCTCAAACATTCACTGAGACACGGGGAACCGGGATCTCATTCCTAATTATAATTTTTTTCAATTGGGTCATAAATTTTTATTAGGAAATCTATGCATGAAAATACTAAAACTTATTCTTGAATTTTGTAGATGTCTAACTAATCGAATTCAAATTTCTCTTTCTCCATGAAATCCATCGTTGAGAAGGATAAGCTTGACAATACTAACTTCATGGGCTGGTACCGAAACTTGACAATTGTTATCAAGGATGAAGACAAAGTGTTTATTCTCGAGGGACCAATCACAGAAGAACCAGCTGCCAATAGTGGCCAAGCCCGTAAGACCTAGGATAAGCATGTTGATGATTATATCAAGGTCTCTTGCTTAATGTTGGCGTCCATGATACCAGAACTTCAAAAGAACCTGGTGGACATGCCTGCATATGACATGATTAAGCAACTGCAGGAAATGTTCCAGCAGCAGGCCCGTCATGAACACTTCGAGGTGATGAGATCACTTATAAGTTGTCGCATGCAAGAAGGTTCTTCTGTCAGTTCACATGTGCTGAAAATGAAGGGATATATTAATCATCTAGCACATCTTGAATACCCTTTAAGCAATGAATTGGCTGGGGACATAATCTTCCACTCACTGCCAAAATCATATGATCAATTCACTCTGAATTACAATATGAATGCTTGGGACAAGACAATCCCGAAGTTTCATATGATGCTAAAGACTGCCGAGATTAATATACCAACTCATGCTAAGTCTGGTTCAGTGCTAATGATCAAAGAAGGTCGAGTCAGGAAATCTGAAGCCAAGGGAAAAGGCAAGAAAAGCTCCAAGAGCAAGGGCAAAGGCAAAGTTGTTTCCAAGAAACCTCTAAAGAATGTTAAGTGTTTTCACTGTGATGAAACCGGACACTGGAAGAGGAATTGCCCAAAATATATGGCCAAGTTGAAGTATTAAAAAACTGCTGGAGGACAGTCCTCAGGTATATTTATTATCGAGATCTTCTCTCTGTCTAGCAAATCTTGGGTGTTTGACACTGGATGTGGTTAACACATTTGTAATGATTTGCAGGGACTAAGAAAGGTTAAGAGACTGAAGCAAGGTGACCTAGAGCTCCATGTGAGAAATGGACAAAAGGTTGATGTGAAGCTGTAGGAGAATATACTCTTTTACTTCCTTCTGGATTAGAACTTGTTTTGAGCAATGTTTATTTTATTCCTATTTTGACTAGGAATATTGTTTCAGTTTTCGCTTTGCGAGAACAAGGATTTATTTATTCTTTTGACAATGATTTCATTTCTGCATATTTAAATGGTTTGTTTTACTTTTCTGCAAAGCCTCACAATGGAATCTATGAGATAGAAGTCCATGATAATAACACCATACTTAATATCTCCTCCAAACGTACGAAATATGATTTCAATGATACGTATCTATGACAATGTAGGCTTAGACACATAAACAAGAATCGTATGAAGAAACTCTAGACCGCCGGAATTATGAATTCCACAGGTCAAGAGTCATTTGATGATTGCGAATCATGTTTAAGTGGAAAGCTAACCAAAGCTCCTTTTTTCGATATCGATCAAGGGCTAAGGATCTGTTAGGAATTATACATACTGATGTATGTGGTCAATTCAGAACAATGATCAGAAGTGGAGAGAGATACTTTGTGACATTTACTGATGATTTCAGTAGACATAGTCATGTTTATCTTATGAAGCATAAACATGAAACTTTTGAAATGTTCAAACAATACTAGAACGAAGTACAAAATCAACTTGGTAAGACGATTAAGATGCATGGATCTGATTGAGGTGGTGAATATCTTAGTGAAGAGTTTGACGAACATCTAAAAACATGTGGGATCATTTATCAGCTGACTCCACCAGGAAATCCTCAACTTAACGGTGTATCCGAAAGGAGAAATCGAACTCTATTAGATATGGTTCGGTCTATGATGTGTCATACAAACCTCCCACACTCCTTCTGGAGTTTTTCTCTTGAGACTGCCACATGAATCATAAATCTAGCTCCTACTAAGAAGGTGGACACGACTTCTTATGAGATTTGGCATGGGGAAAAACCCAAAGTGTCCTAGCTTAGGGTTTGAGGATGTAACACATATGTTACAAGTGAATCTACAGATAAACTAAATCCCCTTGGTGATAAAGTTGTTTTCGCCGGATACCCTAAAACAATCGGTTACTACTTCTACAATCCTGCTGAAAATCGTGTTTTCATTAAACGCAGAGCTACCTTCTTGGAGAAAGAACTACTTGCGAGAGGGATTGGAGACAACCGTGTGGATATGGATGAGATCCAAGAACCACAATCTGAACCTTCCATTCAGCATGAGACTGCTGAAACTGAACCTGGAAATGTTCAAGATTCAGTTGTGACACAAACTGTTCGCAGAAGTACTAGAGATCGTCATGAACCCGACCGGTATATCGGGATTCACCAGATTGACGATGTCCTGATAATTGATCAAGCAGAGACCACTAGTTACAAATCTGCAATCTTAGATTCAAAATCTAAGAAATGGCTTGAAGCCATGGATGCTGAAATTCAATCCATGCACGACAACCATGTATGGGACTTGGTTGATCTTCCTCCCGAGAGTTGGACAGTAGGAACTAAGTGGATATTTAAGAAGAAAATCGACATCGATGGAAAAGTACAAACCTACAAAGCAAGGTTAGCAGCGAAAGGTTTTACTCAGACTCAAGGAATTGATTATGATGAAACCTTCTCCCTGTAGCCATGCTTAAGTCTATTAGAATCTTACTTGCCATTGCCGTGTATTACGACTATGAGATATGGCAAATGGATGTCAAAACCGCATTCCTAAATAGACGTCTTACTGAAGATGCCTATATGGTTCAACCAGAAGGTTTTCAAGATCAAGAGAATCCTAATAAGGTGTGCAATTTGAACAAATCCATTTATGGATTAAAGCAGGCATCCAGAAGCTGGAATCTTCGCTTTGACCAGAAAATCAAAGAGTTTGGTTTTGTCAAGAATGAAGATGAACCATGTGTTTACAAGAAGGCAAGTAGGAGCCATTTGCCTTTTCTGATTTTGCATGTAGATGACATACTGCTCATTGGAAACCATATTCCTATGCTAAAGGACGTAAAGTCTTGGTTAGGAAAATGCTTCGCAATGACAGATCTTGGTGAAGCTGCTTATATTCTGGAAATAAAGATCTATAGGGATAGATCAAAGCGGCTTATAGGTTTAAGTCAAAGTACATATATATTGATAAGGTCATTCGACGCTTTTTCATGCAAGACTCTAAGAGAGGATCCTTGCCTTTGGCACATGAAACCGTACTGAATAACAAACAGTACCCTCAGTCTAACGAGGACAAGACGAAAATGGAAAAGGTTTCATATGCTTCTGCGATTGGTTCAATCATGTATGCCATGCTATTTGCTAGACCTAACGTATCGTACGATTTAAGCATGATAAGCAGATATCAACAGAATCCTGGTGAGAGTCACTAGATAGCTGTAAAGAACATTCTTAAATACTTGAGAAGGACTAAGGATATGTTCTTGATATACGGGGGACTGGAAGAAGAACTAGCTATTAAATGTTACATTGATGCTAGCTTCCAGACAGATCAAGATGATTCTCGATCACAAACGGGATTTGTTTTTATTCTGAATGGTGGTGCGATTACTTAGAAAAGTATTAAGCAAAGTGTTATTGCACAATCCATCACCGAGTCAGAATATATTGCGGTTTCGGAAGCTTCAAAGGAGGCTGCTTGGATGAAGAAGTTCATTGCTGATCTCGGAGTAATGCCTAGAATTCGGAAACCAGTCGATATACTGTGTGACAATACTGCTGCTATTGCTCAAGCTAAAGAACCAAGGTCACACCACAGCACGAAGCATATACTCAAAAGATTTCATTATATACGAGAGATAATAGAACGGGGAGCATCGTATTAAACAAAGTTCACACAGATCAAAATCTAGCGGACCCGTTCACTAAGCCTATGCCTCATTCTAAACATTAGGATCATGCTGACAAGATAGGCCTTAGATTTTCTAGACAGTGGATTTGATCTCTATTTAGTATTTGGTGCTTTCGAACTATTCAGTTACATTGGTTTTTTGGAATGATTTAATGATTAAATGCATTATAATTAGATGTTACTGTGTTCGACAGTTTATACGTTTTAGAAATACTTGAATATATAGATTATTCTAAATGTCCGTAGTCGATCAGATTCATGGGAATCAATCTGAACTTAAGACTATTATGAATCGGATGGTTGGTTCATTATGAATGAAAGACCAAGAAGTTGGTGACCATATTCACAGATAATTATTAGAGAATATTTATTGGACGTAACTCGTTTCAAAACAATCTTCATGGATTGATATCTTGAGATATTTTAAATAAAGTAAGATATGTCAATCCTTGACCCGAGGCACTTACTAGAACTCTTCCTAACCAAAAGGCTGTTCTTTGATCTTATCTAACGATGTACCTTAACAGACAGTATAAGGGTATTATCAGGAGTAATCTGAAGATCAGTGGAAGTTGACATGGCCAAAGGAATTATGTTCTTCTTTAGTTAGAAGTTGGACATTCTGGCGCCCTCGTTAATTCAAGTTGGTGTAAAACGCATGGCCATGCTCAAACTAAAAGTATCGTTTTTTTAGACCACTTTGAATTGGAGAAGGAGAACAAGAATAGTTGAACTGCATATGAGAGGACAATTATATCCATGTCTCGTGATTCAACGAATGCCCTAAACAGAAAGGATACAAATGCTTACTAGGACTGTTATACTTAGTAAAGTAAAAGTTACTTGTACAAAAGGAAATAGTTTGACGATTGTAAATACGTCATACCTTGCTAGGGTCAGTGAGATACAGCTAGGCGTGCACCACTGTCTACGTTGAACAAATTAATTGAAGAATCGACCAAGTGGGAGATTGTTGGATATATGATGTCCAATCGTCAATTAAGTCAACGTTACTATTTAGGTACGATCGAAAGAGTTACACCTTAGGCAACGAACAAAATATATAATATTTAAATGTTAAATATTATTCACGAAAGAAGGAAACAATAAATGGTGAGTAAATATTTAGAGAAATATTTGTCGGAGATTGTGATAATTAATTATATGATTAATTCATTATTTCAGGGGAATGAATGTTTAATTAGTTAAACATTTAAGGATTAGGTTTTTACTAATTATATAATAATTACAAAGGTTTAATAATTAAAGGTTAATTATTACTCGGGTATTAAGTGTTTAAACTAGAGGGACCAATGTGTAATTATTATGGTTATAAATATACCATTATAATCAAAACCTAAAGCCTAATCCCACTACACCTAAAATCGGCGCCCCTCCCCTCTCCCTTTTGAGCCGGCCGACGCCAACACTGTCGGATCGTCGCTGCCGCCGCCGTCGATCTCTCCCTCTGTGCAATCGTGTGACAGTTTTGCTGCAGGTTTATCATGTAGATGTCAACTAGTGTGACGTTCGTTGAACTAAGGTGTTACACATCTGGTTATTGTCAAAGGTATAATCTAAACACCCTATGGTTGGTTATTTAATATTGTATATACGCGTGTAATCGGATCACTGAAAGGAATCCAAATCTGATCTGGCAATGGTATTAATAAATCGATTCCGCTAAAATATATCTAATTTGTTTATTTAAAAAGTTTAAATAATTTAGGTTTTTAAAGTTAAAATTGGTACCATGATTCCCAATAGTATCAACAACCTGGAGTCCAATAGAAGCTTGAGTCTTTGCCTCTGAAGTAGAGTCAGATCGGCTCTTGTTGCTCTGCTTCACGTTCCCTCCCAGGGACACTGAAGCAAGGGATTTAGAACCATCAGCTTCATCCTACGAGCGCTAGCTTCCAAGAGACTTCAGCACAGACTCATCAGCTTCTCTCTTCAAGCCTTGAGGCTCTAAAGCTTGCAACTTAAACAAAGGCCTATCAAAATATTTAGACAATTCATGAATGTAAGGATAGGTTAGTTGCTCCATCTGTTGTATAGCCGTAACAGATTCCTGCTCTGCCTCGGGATGATAATTGTTGCACTCAGAAATTGGCTTCAGTGGTTGGTTCTTGTAACCAGAAACAAGTCCAGCATGGTGTCCACGCTTCAAAAGCTTCTTATACACATCACCCAGGGGAACATTGAACTCGTTGCTGTGAAGAAGATAAGCAAAAACTTGCTGAAAACCATGCTCAATGTGCCACCTTTTCTCCCCAGCAAGTGCTACAACCCGGGACTTCCACTCTTCAATGGCAGCATCCAAATCTTCCTTCTCTGCCTGAACCACTGACCTCTCAGAATCAAGAGCAATCCTCTCAACATCAATCTTGGTCTTTTCCTCCTCCAAACTCTTCTTCAATAAAACAAGCATCTCGTTGTCAACATCATATTGTTTACGAGCAGTATCAAGATCCTGCACAAGTTGCTTCTCGCGAATAGATAAAGCAGACACCTGACTCTGAGCATTAGCAAGTTGATCCTTCAAGGCAAAATCCTTTTGATCCGCACGCTCAGCTTTCTTGGCATAAGCACACAGTCGGTCAACACCTTCAGGGATGGAAGTAAGAAGTCTAGCAGCATTGACAAGAATGCTTCCAATAAGTGCCTGGTCACTATCATTACGCAGAGCATCATGATCAGCAGGGGTTGCAAAATGATAAACCATCTACTGACAAACAAAATGACTATTCACAGAGTCACCATTCTTGATAGACCAAACAGGGATATAAACATCACCAGCCTCCTGATGTCGTCCAGACGGTCTATATAAAACTAACAAAACCTAACCTAGACTCCTAAGTAATAAGATGGAAAACCTATGAACTAAACCGCACTGATAGGCAAGTGGACCTATCGAGTGTAGCACAACTTAATGGTAAACCGGAATATCAAACCCTAGAGACACTACGTAACAAACTAGACTCTGACTAATATTGATTTGGTTTGGGGGGTTTACTACCCTACTAATTAAACTAATGAATGCAGAAAAAAGATCGGCTCAGCTATTAAGATGAGAAATTAAAGTGAATTCAAGAATAGGAAGAATACCACCTAGGTCGGAATCCTACTTGCAAAGTACGACTTCTAACGGTTCTAGAAACTATGATGGATCTGGGTTTCTAAAGATGACAACTAAAGACTACCTAGTGGATCCCTAATCACTCTCAGTGTGTCACCAACTAAGAAACCTAAAGTGTACTAAACTCACCAGATGGTTGGATCATCTCTCGGGTATTTCCAACAATGACAATGTACCCGAATAGACAGATCACCTTTCAGTCTCACTGTCCACGATACATTCAAGGAATGCACAGAGTAATCTCATGATAACTACTATGACATGAACTAGCAACAATCACTAGACACCTAATATCAACACCTCTCGGATTGTTAACACTCGGATTCCTAATGACGAAGACTAGACAACTACTTCTCACCTCCCGGGTATTGAAATAGGAAACACATTCAACTCTAATTAGCAATTAAACACAACTCCTATAGTCACTATGTCTAGCAAACCATACCACAATCACAAACCCTAAGATCTATGACCTAAACACGCTAATAAAACTGGTAGACAACCACAATCAATGCATGGAGTTATAATCAATCACAAAACAGAATCAAACATGCATATTCATTATAATACTTAACAAGAGATTCTTTACAAAATCATAAATCCATCAAACGAATCCAAAACCAATAAAAGTCCGAACTTTAACAAGTGATCATCTTTAACCTAGGCAGTATCAATTGTTTAGCCTACAATCATGTTCAAAACATTCAAAATAGAAGATTCAAACAAAGACATAGTTCAACAATGCAATCAAAGACACAAAGATGAAGAATTGGAAACCGAACAAGCTAATTACAACGAACATGGATCCAAAGATTCAAGCTTTACACTTCAATTGCTCTCCAAACTCCCAAAATCGCCTCGTTTACTTCTCTAGACGGCTTAGAATCGATCATAATCATAATGGGAGAGTCCTAGACTATTAAACCCTTGAATTGGGTTATTTTTCGTGTTTCTGGGGTCCCTCGCGTACCGCGAGGCCCCTTGGCTAAATCTCTTGCGTACCACCGGGCAAACAAATGCACAAAACTTTCCTGTATCTGAGAATCTTCGCGTGGCGCGAAGTTTTTGGCTCCCATGTTCGTGTGGCACAAGGAATGAGGTTGACAGAATATTTGTTTTGTATTCTTCTCGTCGAGCTATGCCAAATCGATATAAAATGGGCACCGTAACTCATTTTCTAGCCCGAGATATGCCCCTTTTAAGTTTTGACTCTTTCCCGACTTTTTCCGTTTCTCATCCCGGGTTGTCGTGCTCGATTGTTTTACCCTTCTTGGTCGTTTAAGCTCCAATGTGACCCGATTACCTACAAACTATGACACAACTCAGTACTAAACATAAATGACTCAAAACGACTTTAAAAACGTACGAAAACAATGCGAAACAGGGCGGAAATACATTTGTGCTTTGCAACACATCACCTCCTCCGGCACAAGCTCACGTTTCTGACCACTACTCCTATATGAATCCCCACTATCACTTTCACCATCCAAGGGTTCCAACTTCACTGTGGAATGAGCGGACCCAGTACAACCGGTCAAAACATCATCAGCATTGTCAGAAACATCAATGGGTCCAAGAGATGGAGTAGCAGACGCACGAGCATTGGACGTAGCAAGCCTCTTACTAGAATGAAGAGGAGTTTTACCCTTCTTGACCTTAGGGGCAGAAACAAGCTTCTTACCCTTACCTTTGGCTTGCTTCATACTAGCAACCTCCGACACACCAACATAAGCACCACCCTCATAAAGGACAGACTTGTTAAGCACCAACGCGTTAGTCTCTCATTTCTTCAACTCCTTTCTATCCTCCTCAACATCCGAAGTATCCTCCAGCAGAAGAAAGTCCAAGGCACTCATATATACAAAAGAAGCATAAAAAATAAGCAAAAGAATCAAATAAACATATGAAGAAAGTAAAGTAAAATCCATACCCTTCCCATCTAAAGTTAACAAAGGAACAAAGGTCGGATCCCATATCAAACTTACCCCAAGCTTCACAAGCAATTGCTCCGGATAAATGTGAAGTGCAGAAGCAAAAGACTTAAGCTTGCCATAAATAATCGAGTCCAAGGAAGAAACATCAGGCTCGGCAGGATTAAGAGGGTCGGATGCCTTCCTAGGATTTACAGCAAAGGCTAGAATCTCATTCGAAATCCAAAAGAAATGATCATTCCAAGAACGAAGGCAGGAGATGGTCACAGATACATGTCCCTCCTCACAGTTAGTTTTCTCAACAGTATACGAATAACCAGTTTTGGTCAGGCGGAAAAAACAACGAAACATAGTAAGGTCCGGCTCATGACCCAAAGATCTACACAAGACCTCAAAGTGAATGACCTTACTAACCCCGACAGGCGACAATTGACCAAAAATAAGACGGTAATACTCAAGGAAACGCAAGAAAAAGAGGGAAAATGGGTATCGGAGGTTTGAAAATTCAAAATGACGATTATACATGGCAAGCATGCCCTCCGAACACTGATCGACGGTTTTCCCCATAATCGGAGCGGTTGGACAAAACTTCGCATCCAAACCCCATTGATTGCAGAACTCGTCTACCGCATCTTGGGTCATTTTAGAAGTTTGGATGCTCAAATCTTTCTTAGACATTGTTATAGAAGAGAAAGAGAAAGAAAAATGAAAACTAACCTCCAAAAACACCGATCGACAAAAGGAAAACAAGAACAAGGAAGAAGAGAACCCTTAGGGGAAGAAACCATTCGAAAAATTGAAAAAGTTCAAATGGAAGGGTCGATTGAATATAAGGGGATTTTTTCAAAATTCAGATTAAGCGAGAAAAAGAAGAATGACGACTGACGCAAGACGTCGGGAAGTCACATCATCTCGAGAAGCACGCGTTGAGTTACCCAACCAAGAATTAAAAAAAAACCGGATCATTTAAAGAAGAACGAGATAAAGCAAAGAAACTAATTTTTTAATAGGGTTTAGTCAGAAGCCCTCATTACTACGCAATAAGCACTCCTGACTGGGGGGCTGATGACGTGGGTACGATCAAGAAGCTAAGCACACATACTAAGCAGAACCACAAATCCATGCCTCCCAAACAACTAGGAATCTCTAGGAAGTCAAGGCTATAATACAACGTGCCTTAATGGCCTTGAAGAAAGGGATCTTTGTCCGTATAGGGAACTTTGACCCTTTACACCAAAAAGGAAAGGGGCTTACTGTAGGGACAGGAAAGAGAAGGGGATACCCTCGCATATGGCATGAAGCTGGAGACAGGTTAAGTTATAAGAGAATGACTTGGACTCTCTAAGTCTCAAGTTCGATCTCACTTCTCACTCTCATACTTTTACTTCATCTAACACAACTCTTGTTCCAGAATCATGTATCACCTTCAAAGAACCGCTATCTTTTTCTCACGCTAGAGACTGATCGCAGGAGGCCCCCTCCTGCGGTGAGACTAATGGTGCTTTGTTCTTAGCAGGTACCTGAAGCAGCTGATTCAAGCGAGAACGCCAACACCCTCACTTTGACTTGTATTTGTTGAAGCAACGAGTACTCTTAGCATATTCGTTGTAGCAACAATAAACATTACCAAAAGTTTCAAAATAATAGTTTACTTTAAAGATAGCATCTTTTATTCCAAATTCTTTAAGGCTAAATTAAAAATGATTGGTTTTCATATACAGTGCTTCCCTAAATTAATTAGAATAATGGTTTTGATACAAATTACCCTTTTCTTTTAAATAGATCAATTAAGTGTAAGATGTTATATCCTCTTGGTTTGTCTTTTCCAATTGATCTTTTTCAAGATAAAAGTGGTTTATGTGGTTAGCAACCTAGTACACAATTACTATCAAGATAGTCTTTTCCAAGTGATATTTCTTTTAAGATAAAAGTGGTTTGTGTTGTTAGCAACCTAGTACACAGTTACTATCAAATTAGGTCAAAATAATATCTTTAGACTCTAACCAAATTAGGTCAACATAATATCTTTAAACTTTCACCAAATTAGGTCTAGGGGTTCCAAATGTCCCCCATTGGGGTAAAGGCTATAGGTAAGATATAAACATGTAACCATTATGTTCAATTTTAGATTGATAAACATTACTAAAAGTTTCAAAAAATTAGTTTACTTTAAAGATAGCATCTTTTATTCCAAATTCTTTAAGGCTAAATTAAAAATGATTGGTTTTCATATATAGTGCTTCCCTAAATTAATTAGAATAATGGTTTTGATACAAATTACCTTTTTCTTTTCAATATATCATTTAAGTGTAAGATGTTATATCCTCTTGGTTTGTCTTTTCTAAGTGATCTTTCTCAAGATAAAAGTGGTTTATGTGGTTAGCAACCTAGTACACAATTACGATCAAGTTAGTCTTTTCAAAGTGATCTTTCTTTTAAGATAAAAGTGGTTTGTGTTGTTAGCAACCTAGTACACAATTACTATCAAATTAGGTCAACACAATATCTTTAGACTCTAACCAAATTAGGTCAACATAATATCTTTAAACTCTCACCAAATTAGGTCTAGGGGTTCCAAATGTCCCCCATTAGGGTAAAGGCTATAGGTAAGATATAAACATGTAACCATTATGTTCAATTCTATATTGATAAACATTACCAAAAATTTCAAAATAATAGTTTACTTTAAAGATAACATCTTTTATTCCAAATTCTTTAAGGCTAAATTAAAAATGATTGGTTTTCATATACAGTGCTTCCCTAAATTAATTAGAATAATGGTTTTGATACAAATTACCCTTTTCTTTTCAATAGATCAATTAAGTGTATGATGTTATATCCTCTTGGTTTGTCTTTTCCAATTGATCTTTCTCAAGATAAAAGTTGTTTATGTGGTTAGCAACCTAGTACACAATTACTATCAAGATAGTCTTTTCCAAGTGATATTTCTTTTAAGATAAAAGTGGTTTGTGTTGTTAGCAGCCTAGTACACAATTACTATCAAATTAGGTCAAAACAATATCTTTAGACTCTAACCAAATTAGGTCAACATAATATCTTTAAACTCTCACCAAATTAGGTCTAGGGGTTCCAAATGTCCCCCATTGGGGTAAAGGCTATAAGTAAGATATAAACATGTAACCATTATGTTCAATTTTAGATTGATAAACATTACCAAATGTTTCAAAAAAATAGTTTACTTTAAAGATAGCCACTTTTATTCCAAATTCTTTAAGGCTAAATTAAAAATGATTGGTTTTCATATATAGTGCTTCCCTAAGTTAATTAGAATAATGGTTTTGATACAAATTACCTTTTTCTATTTAATATATAATTTAAGTGTATGATGTTATATCCTCTTGGTTTGTCTTTTCCAAGTGATCTTTCTCAAGATAAAAGTGGTTTATGTGGTTAGCAACCTAGTACACAATTACTATCAAGTTAGTCTTGTCAAAGTGATCTTTCTTTTAAGATAAAAGTGGTTTGTGTTGTTAGCAACCTAGTACACAATTACTATCAAATTAGGTCAACATAATATCTTTAGACTAACCAAATTAGGTCAACATAATATATTTAAACTCTCACCAAATTAGGTCTAAGGGTTCCAAATGTCCCCCCATTGGGGTAAAGGCTATAGGTAAGATATAAACATGTAACCATTATGTTCAATTCTAGATTGATAAACATTACCAAAAATTTCAAAATAATAGTTTACTTTAAAGATAGCATCTTTTATTTCAAATTCTTTAAGGCTAAATTAAAAATGATTGGTTTTCATATATAGGGCTTCCTTAAATTAATTAGAATAATGGTTTTGATACAAATTACCTTTTTCTTTTCAATAGATCATTTAAGTGTATGATGTTATATCCTCTTGGTTTGTCTTTTCCAAGTGATCTTTCTCAAGATTAAAGTGGTTTATGTGGTTAGCAACCTAGTACACAATTACTATCAAGTTAGTGTTTTTAAAGTGATCTTTCTTTTAAGATAAAAGTGGTTTGTGTTGTTAGCAACCTAGTACACAATTACTATCAAATTAGGTCAACACAATATCTTTAGACTCTAACCAAATTAGGTTATCATAATATCTTTAAACTCTCACAAAATTAGGTCTAGGGGTTCCAAATGTCCCCCATTGGGGTAAATGCTATAGGTAAGATATAAACATGTAACCATTATGTTCAATTCTAGATTGATAAACATTACTAAAAGTTTCAAAATAATAGTTTACTTTAAAGATAGCATCTTTTATTCCAAATTTTTCAAGGCTAAATTAAAAATGATTGGTTTTCTTGTGCTTCCTTAAATTAATTAGAATAATGGTTTTGATACAATTTATCTTTTTCTTTTCAATAGATCATTTAAGTGTATGATGTTATATCCTCTTGGTTTGTCTTTTTCAAGTGATCTTTCTCAAGATAAAAGTGGTTTATGTGGTTAGCAACCTAGTACACAATTACTATCTAGTTAGTCTTTTCAAAGTGATCTTTCTTTTAAGATGAAAGTGGTTTGTGTTGTTAGCAACCTAGTACACAATTACTATCAAATTAGGTCAACACAATATCTTTAGACTCTAACCAAATTAGGTTAACATAATATCTTTAAACTCTCACCAAATTAGGTCTAGGGGTTCCAAATGTCTCCCATTGGGGTAAAGGCTATAGGTAAGATATAAACACCTTTGGCGCTCTAGTTGGGATAAGGGACCATGGGTTTAAGGCGGGTCAGGCGATAAACAAGGCAGAGGCGGGTAAAGTATCTAAGCACGAAAAAGCTTGCCTTGTGAATCAGCACGTGTTCGTACCGTTTGCCTTTGACACCTTTGGCGCTCTCGCCCCTGATGCGGTGCGGTTCCTTAAGCGGGTTCAGCGGGTGGTCAGCAGTAACACCGCATATATTTATGGGGGGAACTTTGTGTTTAGTAGAGTAGGATTTGCTATTCAGAAGGGGGTAGCGGCGCAACTTGTTGCCCGTCTACCTGCCATTAGTTTGTAATTTTGGTACTTCTAAATATAATTATTTCAGAATTAAAAAAAAAAAAAAAAAAAGATTGATAAACATTACCAAAAGTTTCAAAATAATAGTTTACTTTAAAGATTGCATCTTTTATTATTGCATCTTTTATTCCAAATTATTTAAGGCTAAATAAAAAATGATTGGTTTTCATATACAGTGTTTCCCTAAATTTATTAGAATAATGGTTTTGAAACAAATTAAAAGTCAAATATAACTGTTACAAATAATTTATCAATTAATATTACAAACTTTCTATACGTTTAATTAATTATTAAAAGAAGAACTTATAAACATCTTATTGTAGCTATTAACTTTAATTAAATAATTCAAGAATGAATATGTTGAAAACTAGTTAAACTGAAAATTGCCAGTGCTGTCGATTCAACTACGAGCAACATATTTAAATAAATAGGTTGGTTTTGAAACCTAACAAAAATGTTGAAAACCAGAGCAAAACTGGTGATGATTGTCTTCTCCCTTTGCCAGTTAATTGGATTTTGAAACCAGGACGACTAGTGATAGAAGCCGGATTCGAGATCGGCGGTCTCCCAAAATAATCAAAATTGCATAAACATAAAATAGTAACTTGCTTCAATTTTCTCTACCTTCTTTAACGAAAACCAAATGACCTTATAAAGGCATACATGGAATAGTAAACGTGCAAATAAACATGCAGAACATGGGTTGAAATCATGGAATAAAACTAGGCAAAAACTAACTACTTAGTGGCTTGAAATAAGGAAATATGCATGCATGCATGCGGTTGAAGTACTCGATCCCATCTTCACATGGTTGACTGGTGGACGTGGTCAACAGTCACGGCGGATAGTCCGTACACGTGGTCATGGTACGTATCAACTAGTTAAGCCATTTGAACTGATGAACTGTTGGATCTGTCCATTCAACTACTCGTTCTGTTTACAAAAGATTGTTATAAACTACTCTTATTACCTCTTTCCAAAACCAATGGCGTTAACAGTAACTAGTGGTGATTGGCTCATATGGACGGTGCTTTTTTTGGATTTCTAATGTTTTTTGTGGTTATATATAATTACAGTAAAGTTTAATAACAAAATTGTCCTTGTCGCAGTGGTTAAAGATCGCTTTTGTGGCCCATATGAACCACCCGGGTTCGAATCTCTTTCTAATTTTTTTTGTTTCTTTTGGACTTTTGTCCTTTTTTTAATACTTTAGTTTTATGTTTGTTTTTATTAACGTTATTTTTAACATTGCATCTACGTTTCCATGGAGTAGTATTCAAAATCAATTATTTTTTTATCATGTGCTATAGCGAACGATGTTACCGTTACAAACCCAACCGCTTATGAGCGAACAAAATCGTTGTCACTAATTTGGTTTTATCCTAACCGGTATCATTGTTCGCTTTTATAATATTCGATGACTCTAACCGATAACAACCAAACTTCTACCACGTAATGTGAGAAAAAATGATGATACGTACCCAACCCGCGTCCCATTTACATCCATGTTCCATGCTATGCATCCTTATTTTCCTTCTCATGTTTCCCACGTTCATATGTTCACATGCATTTTATATTTCTATTTTTTATTTCCATTCCTTGTTGCATTATTATATATAGTTGTCTTGCATTAATGAAATATTATGAATGAAAATATTATGAAAAATGGTCTCAATCTCTCTAGTTTCTTTTGGCTTCTTTCTTGTTTCTTATTGAATTGATCAAGAACCACAACAATGGTATCAGAGCAGTCTTGATCCACTCCTATGGACGCTCAAGAATGGAACGAGTCATTGGATCGAATCGAGTCAATGCTTGTTGAGATGATTGATTTTTTCAAGAACCGACCTCGGTTACCACCACCCGCTCCGCCACCGCAACCCCCTCCTCAACCACAGCCTATTCCGCCCCCACAACTGTCTGAAACCCGAACCCAAAAGTTGTTGTCAACGCTTCTGGTTTGAACAAGAAAGCTTCAAGTGTAGGAGAACATAATGTTTTTCTCTGACCACGTTCTCGCCGAAAAGCGCGGGTCCAAATAGCAGTTATGGTCAAACAATAAGCATATGACAATACATGTTTGTTTTGATTTGTAATTAACAAATTATTTAAGATGCAATATCGTTTGCTTAAATAAAAAGACAATCTCACGTGGTCCGTGGATAAAGGTCGATGGAATAATAAGGAGTATTGGGCCAAGCAGAAAGATAATTGGGTGCCAAACCAATTTATTGCTTTCTGGTACAAAAGAGGAAAACAGCACGGGATATGCACGTGGGAAAACAGTATCCAAAAACATTATTTATTTGCTGATTTCTTTTTTTTTCTTTTATATTATTTTGAAATAAATTATAAAAACTTGACGGATTATTACTAACCACCACAATTTCAAAGGTCAGTGCCAATCAATAAGTGTCACCGACCAATTTTCCACAACAGTCTCTAAGTTTTAAAAAACTTACACTTTAGACCCTAAATTATTTTTAGTTTCAGATTTACTTCTAGACATATTTTTTAACTTCAACTTTCAAATTTATAAAGTTCGAGCTTACCCCTTTAATATATTTTTAATAGACGCTTTTAACTCAATAACATAAATTTCTAAACTCTCAAGTTTGTTCCATAATTTTTTTTCTTTTTTCTTTCACTTTTTTATATTCGTTTGTAAAAAATATTTTTTTTTCTATTTTTTTACTTGATTACTACTTTCTTTAACGAAATTGTCGTTTCAATGTTAGACTTTATTCACGACGCATTTTATCTATTTTTTCGATCTTCATGACCGAGTCGTGGCGACCTCATACGTTTCTTTTATGTGATTACTCACGTTATTGTCGTCTGTGCAACGCACCTAACCTCCGACGCATCGTGTGGGCTTTAATTATGTATTTAAACATGTTAGTATCACCGTACGATCCCACCGCAACGCGCGGGGTCATATTTTCTAGTTTGTTCACAAATCACAAGCTCTTTTTTCGGTAATCTAAAGAAAGTAGGGTTTAGTGGGTGGTTCCTTTCTAAACATTTTACATTGTTTTTAAGAAAACATGTTAATTTCATATATTTACAATACTCTTAAAACTAAGTGTTGGTGGCAAATTGCCACCGACAACACCACCCCTACACTTTTGTTAAATAACAAATATGGTCCAACAATTTGGTAAAATATTACTATAACCCTCTTAAATTTTTAAAATTTTGAGTTTATCTCTTGTAGGTTATATATAATCTGATTTTTCTTTAATAATTTTTGTTTTTTGTTTAATTATTTTCTTGACGGCTCAGTATAAATTTGTTAAAAACGGAGTCGTATTCAGAATAAAGTATCTTTTAGGTATGGTGGGTCATATCGACTGACAGTGACGTTCGGGTACCCAGAAAGAATGAAACCGACACCAACTAAAAACCATCGGTACCGTTATATAACTGTATTTTATCTATGTTTTGATCTCCACAACCGAGTCACCATAACTTTATATATTTCTTTTATGTATTTAACAGTTTCTTTTTGTGCTTAGCCACGCTAATAATGTCACCGCCTCAACTGTTTAAGGTCCGCCTTCCGCTACGGAGCGCGGGGCAAACTTTATTTAACCATGTTTTTTTTGCTTGACCACGTTAATGTCATCGTTTTAAACGTTTAAGGACCGCCTCCCGCCGCGGAGCGCGAGACAAGATTTCTAATTTTTATCTTAAAAGGCGAAGTATGTGATATTAAAAAAAACTTAATCTATCCTATATAATAAACAAGTAAAAAATGGTGTCACTTGTCACCATGACGTTTAACCTCGCAATATGGATCCACCAAAACTCGTATCGATAGAAAACGGGTTTTCACGCGGATCCTTCTTGGATCCAAATAACCGGATGCTCGCCTTTTCAAAACCCTTCCCTCAAACAAGATATTCTTCCTCATCGCCTTTTCAATTCTTCTCTGCCCATTTGCTAGGGTTCGAAGCAAGAGAAGCCCAGTCGAACACCACAATCTCCTATCAATCCTTCATATGTGAACGATTCACCTCTTTTATGTGTAGAGCTCTCATATTTCTCACCCTACCCTAACCCTAAATTGGTGAATCCATTCATCGATTTTGTTCTCAAAGACTCAAAATTTGGTAATTTCTATTTCAGATCTAAGGTAACTATCATATACCTTCAACATCTAGGTTTTTGTTATCATAGTGAATGTTTATGTGCCACGGTTTTTGTAGTCACTTGTGGAACTTGATTTTGGATAACCTACGATTCCATGAAGACAGCCATTGCCGGCTCTATGCTATGGGAAAATAAGCGATGGAACCGAAGGGTTCCCAATTTTCTTTTAGGGTTTTCCTTTTTCCACCATTTTTTTCTGAAAGAAGAGTTGTTAGCCATCGCTAATTTCCTCTCCCTCACTCGGAATAATAACAGACAGTATTGAGTTCTTGACTTCAATTTATTTTGTGTCGTTTCTTATTAGTAGATGAGTTTTTATTTGAGTTTTTTATTTTTCAACCTATCAGCTTTGAAATTAGGGTTCAGTTTTGTTCGAAAGCACTTGTAGGTGGTGTGTTGTGTTTCTTGTGACTAATATACTCTAGTCATACGCTGCTAATTGTTAGATTACTGTTAGATTTATTTTATTTTATTACTCATTAATTTTATTTATATTTTTATCTTTTTCTTTCCCATGGAGCCGGGGGTCTAAACGGGAGCAGCCTCTCTATCCCTTGGGATAGGGGTAAGGTTTGCCTTCATCACACTCTCCCCAGACCCTACTAATAGCGTTAACTATATGTGGGATTATACTGGGTACGTTTGGTTTGGTTTGGTTTGGTTTGGTTTTGTTCGAAAGTACCAACTCAACGTTAGAATTTCATATTAATTGTGTTTCCTTCGATTAAGTTGTTTTTTTATAGTGATGCAACTTGGTAGTTCTTATTTCAAAGAATCTCCTTATTTTGTTTGTGTTATGTCATTTGCACAAACATAAGGGATGTGAAAGATTATGTAACTTGGTAGCAATGTTATGGTTATTCAAAAAATGATGAATACTGAATCAACAGTTGTATGATATTGACTATCTTTGAATGTCATTGAAACAGAGTACATACACCTAAACATGTATTTTTGGAAATTTTCAATTTGTCACCTCTGCCTCTTTGGTTTATACATTTCCATTATTGTCTGCGATATTTATTTCTTGCTTTATTACCGGCCAAAAAATTTTAGGCAATAAAAAATCACATACAACAACAATGTGTGAAATTGATATTTTTAGATGGAGGAGCCATAGAGGCAGCAGAGGCGGTTGATGTGTTGCAAAGCACACATGCATTTCTGTTGTGTTTCGTTTCATTTTCGTATAGTTTTAGAGTCATATTGAGTTGTTTATAGTTAATATTTACTTATGTGATGTTTTGTAGGTTATCGGGTCACATTGGAGCTTAAACAATCAAGAAGCGTGCAGTGTTGTAAAAATCGCGCCTAGGCGTCGATTAGTTGCTAGGCGGCTCGTTAACGACTAATTTTGGCCTAGTCGATCCAAAAGTCCCTAGGCGGTCTAAATCGCGCCTAGGCCCAGATTCCGGCGAACATTCCGGCGAAAACCTGAAATTTCCGGCCAAATTTCGGCGAAAACCTGAAATATCCGGCCAAATTCCAGCGAAAACCTTTGGTGTGGTTTAAAAATGAACATTTTTATAAAAATTACATATAAAAATGTGTGTATATATATAAAAAACTTAAAATTACATATAAAAATTCCAATCCGATTAATCCCGCCTAGGCCCCGATTAATCCCGTCTAGGCCTAGGCCCTACCACACCGCCCGACTAGCGCCTCGCGATTTTTACAACCATGGAAGCGTGAAAGAAACTAGTACGAGAACCCGGGATGAGAAACAGAAAAAGTCAGGAAAGAGTACAACATTAAAAAAGGCATATCTCGGGCTAGAAAATTAGCTATGGGGTCTATTTTATATCGATTTGGGGTAGCTCGACGAGAGGAATCTAAAAATCAAGTTATCTCCTCACGTTACGCGAGGCTTTGGGTCCATTTTCTCGCGGTACGCGAGGGACCGAAAAACCTGCTCATTTTTGCCTATTTTCAAGGTATAAAGGTTAAGATCGATCCTAGGGTTTATTATTCGATTCCAGACGTAAAATTGAGAGTTTTTTGGTGATTCCATGTGGGAGAAATCTTCTAGGATCAATCGGAAGTGTTGATTGAAGTGAGAGATCGAGGAACGGGTCGATTGCATCATCCAGATTTTGTTATCTTTCTTTGTTCTTCTTTTCCAGATTTGAAACCATGATTTATGTGTTTGACTTTCTATTTTGATGCTATGATGCTACTGAACATGTTGATTGGCTAGAATTTCATTAGCTACCTAGATTTTGATGATTGTGTTTTGTTAATTGGTTTTTTTTCGGATTTCGGATATTTGTTACGGATTATCATTAAAGTAAAGAACTTGTTTCGTTTGATTGGATGTGTATGCATATTTAATCTTGATTTATGATATATTGAATGTTCCATATGCTTCTTTATGAATGTCTTTCATGTATGGTTGCGTATTAGGTCACTAGCTTTGTGCACGTGATTAGTTTATGGTTTACTGACGCCGTATCCATAGGAACATCGATTGAGAATCTGTTAGGGTTAAGTATTCTGTCTGTTTCAATAGCTGAGAGGTGAGAAGTAGACGGGTAATCTTTGGTGTTAGGGTATTTAGGTTAACAACTCTAAAAGGAGGGTTTCCTAGTCTCATTATTATTTCGTGTCTTGTCAAGTGAATTCAAGTTACTCCTTGCACTGAGAGGTGTATAGAGATAGTGAGACTGAGAGGTAATCTATCTAGCGAGTACTTTAGTGTTGTTGGAGATAACTGAGAGGTGATCTGACTAACTGATGAGTTTACACGTCCCTTAGGGTTTCCTCTTTGGTCACACCTGGAGAATGATCCGGGATCCATTAGGTCGTCTAAGTGTGTCGTATTCTAAGAGCCCGGTTCCATCATAGTTTTCGTATCCGAGAGAATTCTAAGGTACATGCATAGGATTCACGGTCTATGTAGTGCTTTCCCCATTTGTGAGTTCATCTAAAGTCTGTTGCTTTATAGTTGGTTATCGTTAGTTAGAGGTTTCATTAGTTATAAACACAACACAAATTTCCCCATATAAATCAGTTTATTAGTTGAGTCAGAGTCTAGGTTAGTTGTCACTAGTGTCTCGTGGGTTCGATATCCGGACTTACATTAGACTTTACTACATTGATCGGTACACTTGCCGGTTGTGTAGTCTAGTATTAGGTTTAGTCTAGATTTATAAATTTAAATCTAGAGTGTCTAGGTTAGGTTTTATAGTTAGTTTTTATAGACCGTCCAACACACATCAGCAGTGCAAGCTCGAACCGTGTGAACCTATCTCCTCGATCTCATATTAGCCCGTTTGAATCTAGAGATGTTCTCCGGGGAGGGACCAAGAGGCGATAATTACAAAAGAGGGTGCAGTTTTAAGAGTGCATTGCCGTTAAAACGAAGAGATGATGATCTTGCCTTATTCAACGAGGTGCAAAGCATAGAAATTGATAATTTCTTGCTTCAGGCTGATGATGATTTGAAGACATTTTCAGTAATGTTTTATGCTTTTGTTCATTTTTAGATTACATATAGAAATCATCTTCATTTATATTTAGTTTTTTATTGTTTTGGTATAGTGAAACTACTTATTATCTCGGGGGGGCTGTTCGGGATTGGGTTATTTGCGTGTTTTTAAAAGAGATAAGCAGATATGAGTGTTTGGACGAAGAAATCCATAACATGTTTATCTGCTTATTTTAGGGTGAATTAAGTTGCTATTGTACATTCATTTAACAGTTTGTTGAAGTAGTGCAGGAGATTAATGATAGTTTTGTGGCAAATGTTCCCCGGTGAACAAAAAGAATATCTAAGTTCAGATAGCATATGTCAGTCTGAACAGTTGAACGATAATTTCCAACAAAGTTTATACTCGCTAGATGTTCATAATGGTCTTAAACTTTCAGGATTGTTAAATTATAGTTTAGTTTTGAAGGTAGGTGTGCCTGTAATATTGCTGAGAAATATTGATCAGAAAAATGGGTTATGTAATTACAAGTCAAATCTCTTGGTAATCGTGTTATGGAGGCCGAGATCATTTCTAGAAGCAATATTGGGACTCGAATATTTATTCCAAGAATAAATTTGACGCCTTCAGACAAAAGAATCCCTTTCAAGCTACAAAGAAGGCAGTTTTCACTCTCGGTTTGTTTCGTCATGACAATAAATAAGAGCCAGGGTCAGTCACTATCAAGGGTTGGATTATTCTTGAGGCAACCGGTTTTTACTCATGGTCAATTATATGTTGCACTTTGAAGAGTTAAAAGCAGATAAGGGTTAAAAATTTTAGTCTTAGACAAGGATGAAAAAATTTCAAACAAAACATCCAACGTTGTATACAAAGAAATATTTACTGATTTATGAATTCTATTCATCATTTTTTTAGTCTCAAATTGTATTTTCTTTTAAATTTATTTTATTGATAACCACGTGTAATACACGGGTTCTAATACTAGTAATATATAAAACATGTCAAAATTGTATAAATTTATTCACATTCTCATAATCTTCTAATATACAGATGTCGTATCTTATTGTGTGCATTGTTAACAAATAGTTTAACTTGAATTAAAAAATTTTTAATTCAAGTTAAACTATTTGTTAACGGTGCACACAATAAGATACGGCATCTGTACATGCGTGAATTTTAAGGGTGGTATTTGTATAAATTTAACTAAACATGATTTTTTTAAACAATATATGTAACTTTGGCTACGGTTAGACGCACTGTTAAATCAGGAAATGACACTTGCGTAATTGTAATACTCTCATTTTGTAACGTCGGTTACCAATGAGATAATTTCTTTTCTTTTTTTTACAAAAGTTTAAAATTAGACTTTTTAATTTTTTTATTTTCATAATGGTCCCTCAACTTTCCAAATTTTCAAATATACCTTTTAAGTTTCTAAAGTTTTAAGTTTATCCGTACACATATTTCTAAACTATATCCCTCAAATTTCTAAACTCTCAAATTTATTTATTTTTTCTTTTATTTTTTTATATTCGTTTGTAACAATTACTTTATTTCTATTTTTATTTTACTTTATTAATAACTTTTTTACAAATTTGTTGTTTCAATGCAAACTCATATTTCGCCACAGTTTATTTATTTTTTGATCTCTAGGGCCAAGTCGTGGCAATTTCATACGTGTCTTTTGTGTACTTAGTCACATTATTGTTGCCGCCACAACGCGCGTAAAGAGGTTTGCCCAACGTGCCGCATCGCATGGAAATCGACATACTTATTTCTATTAATGTTTGGTTTAACGTCGTTGCCGCAACGTGCGATTCTTTAACGTCTAATACCCGCCGCAACTCGCGGATTAACTAACTAGTTAAAACTCAAGAACGAAAAAGAGCCGAAAAATTGAATACACTATTATAATGGGTTGAACCCACCATAGTATTTGGTTGGATGGCGGACGCGTCATAGTAATATATAATGCCTCAAAACTCAACATAAAAATGTATCAAAACTGTGAAGTTGAATGTATTGTTATAGTGAGCTAAACGTATGTAATCAACAACACAACATTTAAACGATGTCATTTAAAAAGTATCGTAACAAAACTCATGTCAACTTCTCAACAATAAATTTTAAATTTTATGGTTAAGTTTTTTTTAAGAAATAAAGTATATTAAAGATATATAAAGTTAAACAAATTGATGAAAACTATTTTTTTATTTAAATTTAAATAAAAAGTTAAGAAGGTAATTTTTTCTAGTTTTCCCTTTTTTACAAATTTAACTTTCTACCGGTTACAGTTTTGACACTAAGGGGTTCTTTGATAGTATTTTAATGATTTTATTAAGAGGCTACATATTAATCGGTTAGAGGTAGATGATGTTTGTTTCAGATTTTATCAGCATTTTAATAGTTAATTAAGTCTTTTAATGGTTTTAACTCTTAATAAACCAAATAGTCCCTAAGTCAATCTTAACTATATTTAACTTTTAATCAACTATAATTTTACTATTAAATTATTTTTAACAATTAATTTTAAAAAAAAAAGACAAAAATTTCCTGTTACACTATCTATAAGAAAAAGTCGATTTTATTTGATCTCCCCTCCAACTTTCAGATGTAATTTGCTGTTGTAATGAGTTTTGACGACGCACGTATATGTTCCTTGTTACAACGATGTATTTAACATATTATAATTGTGCGTCTAACTTTACATATATTGCTGCAAAACGTGTGTAGTTATAATGATATAAGTATCTTTTCTTCTAAAATTCACGTATGTTCGCGTATCGTATCCTAAAGAATTGCTATGCCGCATACAAAAAGATTATTTTCACAATAACCGAACTCTGTATATATAACGAACACATGTATTAGAAAACAATCTTATATTAATTTATTAGTTAGCAACATCAAAATGATTTAGCAGGACAAAGGTAGGGCTAATGTCACATGGCTTTAAGCTATGAGATGATCGTATGGGGCTGGTGAATCATAATCATCATCATTGCTTGTGACAGAATATGGAAATTAAGAATAGTTGGCATATGATTTGATGCTTTTTTCAAGCTTTGGTTTGCTTTATCGAGTAATTGGAACTCCAATCTGTATCATCCTTACTTTTTCCCTATAACAACAACACGTCCGGATCAATCGTGTATTCACATTTTTTTACCAAACATTTTTCTATATTTATTTGTATTACATTTAAATATTAGTGTTTTTGGGTTTTTATTAGATTAATTACATGGATAGTGATGTGGTTTGCACATATTACAAGTTTGACTCCCAAGTTTTATAAACTCATGTATGGTCCATTTGTTTGTCAAACTGTAACATGGGTGGTCTTTGACATTGATGGACGTTAAGTTTGACTTTTAAATGGATGTGTGATGACCAAACTATCCCTCTATTTAAAAAAAAAAGTAGAAAAAAGTTAAATATTAAAAAGATAGGACCCATATTTTAACTAAAAAACGAAATAAAATTTAAAACCCTAAAATTACTCCCTCCAACCATCTTCTTCCCAACCCTCCACCCCCATTCCCGTTGGCCACTCCACTGACATGTAACATCCCAAAAATCCAAAAACATAAGGGGGTTAGTGAGTGACCCGAGTCTATATTAAACTAAATGTGGAGCAGGGTTTGCCGTGCATGGGACGTTTTAACGACATTAAGCAGACTCGGTTAGCCGAAATAGGAACGGTTTGGATTCATTATGATCAAATTAGAACTAGGGGGACCTGAATAGTACTTGTGGTGGTTTATATACTACCTAATGAAAACCCTAAAGCCACAATCGGCTAGGATTGGGTGCGACGGTCGGAAACAGGAAACGAGAAACAGGAGGGCTACATGAAGAAGGTGACCGGCCAGAGGAGAAGGAAATCAGCGACGCGAAGACACTAACGGTGTATGGCACGACAATGAAGGCATGCCAGAAAGGGCGGTGGCGGGGACTATTGTGTTGGCAGCCGTGGTGGTGTTGTAGCGGTGTGTGGCAGAGGAGGGTAAAATGTGGGTTGTATAGGGTTTGCGGAAGACGACGATGATGACGACGCATGGTGGTGATACGGTGGTGGTGTTGGCCGGCTAGAGCTATCACGAGAAGAAGGATGGTTATGTGGTGGTACGCGGTGACGCACGGTGGGATCGACTAGGATTTCACGAAGCATGCATGCAATAGGGACCCGACATGGGTTCGTACATTCACATAGTTGAACTTTCACGTTGCATGGCTTGCATGTGGGAATGAGACCCGGTTCGAGTACGCGTGCTCTCGTGAGGATTTAGTTTGCATGGTCACATATGAGCGTGCATGGGTTGAAGCTGGTTCGGGTATGCGAGCCCCAGGTGGGTCAAGGATGGTTCGGATCACACAGACGTGTGGAATTAGGGTTTTGTGGGGATGATACGGTGAGCGAATAAGACTGAGTATCAAAGTCTATCTTATTTAAACGTTATACGACGTATGCTTAGAACAAATTCTGAACATGTGATCACGCATTTGTCAGGTTTGGGATTCGAGCGTGGGCACGCGAGTTGAAGAGCAAGGACTGAGGTTCATCACATACAGTGAGTTTCTAATCCCCTATTGTCACACCCCCCAAATTTATTCACTTAATAAATAAATCAAGGTTACAACGATTGGTAACATTACACAACAACAGAAGCTAAAGTAAAGACTTCTATACACTGAACACCGTTACAAATACTAAAATAAGCTAGTACATTATCCCGGAACCATATAGGTCATAACCGTCTTGAGGTTTGATGATCACGCTTCTTCGGCTTCTAGGGTTTAGTCCAAATGGCTAACCTATTCCAACCGTGCCATGGCTATTTGTTACCTGAAAAACATACTTAAAATATCAACACAAAGGTTGGTGAGTTCACAGGTTTGATCGTTGTAATGAAAAGTAGTTTTCCCTGAAAACATTAATAAATGTGTACATGTCATAATATGAAAGTGTTTTCCTCGAAAACATGTGATGAATTTATAGTCATAAAATGACTAGGTTTCTCAATGAAAACATGTGATGACCTCATAGTCATAAATAAGTAGTTTTCCTAACGAAAACATGTGATAACTTCATAGTCATAAAAGTTTTCCCCCATGACAAGTAGTAGTTTCAGGTGCATATGATAAGCAAAACAAGTTATGTTGACCCATTTATAAACTAGCTAGGAATACAGGCATAACCTAACCATAACACATGTGTTTTGCCCTTCGCTCATACCTCACGAGCAATTATCTGAACACTATACAGTCATTTGGCCAGAGGGACCCATGGTTAGCACGACTAACCATGACCGGGGGTGTCAATCCCAATAGTACTATCCATAGAATCTCAGGTTAATCTATAGCTAATTGTTATAAATATGATGGTCAGGGGACTTTCAGCGCTCTATATGTGTTAACTCATGCTAACATAAAGGTCGGGTCTTGTTTTCTTGTTATCATACCAAAACGTAGTTGTAAATATACTTTGTGTTCTCCCAACGTATCAAGTAAATATGTCTCAGGTTTTCAAACGTGTAAAACAAGTATGTTTCTCCCCTGATGTTTCTAAAACATTTAAAAATAAAGAGGGGCCGTAAAACTCACCTGATAACGTGTCAGGAACACTAATGTCCTTCTTATGGTAATGGAAACCAATGTTCACATGATGGAAACGGGTTAACATCCTACTCGCGTCCTACGATACATGTAGGTGCTTTAAGAGTTTGAATGAACTAATCCTAATGTTATGAAGTAAATATAAACTCGCGTCGAGTTATCGTGTGTGCGGTTGAGCTCTAATGATTCTTAACGGTAATACCGATTTAGTATACGATGTTCGTTTAGCGTTCAATGATATTAGTTGCTTAATTCGAGTTGTGTTTCTTAACTCAAATATGTTTCAATAGTTATATATGAGATATTGCCTTTTCGTGTACACGAACGCATATAGTTAGGTACACATATATTTAATGATATTATTTCACGTTTCTTAATAGTATTTGTTTGTCTTACGTAATGTATACACATATATACACTTTAGTATATTAAATTAACATAATAGTTCATTCAAACCTTAATCAAAGATATTTATATATATATATATATATATATATATATTATTCTTGTTGAAGATAATCGTCTTATTTGTTTTCAACAAAACCTATGTTCATATGCCAAATTTATATATATATATATATATATAGTATGAGGTTTCGTTAAAAAGTGAAAAAGTGTAAAAAGTGCTTTAAAACGCTCATAATCGGCTCATACGAACTCCGATTTTACTCATTTCGGTGGCGTTGGAACCGTCTCGTCGAACTCTACGATCTTAGCTTGTAGGGTTTAGTTTTTGACTTAGGGTTTAGATTTTAGTATCCTTTTGAGGGGTGGGGGTTTTAGGTTTTTGGGGGTGAGGGTTAGTTTTTTTTTTTTTTGGGGGGGGGGGGGATTGGAGGTTTAGGCTTTTGGGGGGTGGTGGTGTTTTTAGATGACTTTTTTTGCTTTTTAGGGTTTTTTTTGTTAGGAATTAGGTTTTTGGGGGGTGGGGTGGGGGTTAGGTTTGGGGTGGGGGGGATTTGGGGTGGGGGGGTTTTAGACTTTTTGGGGGTGGTGGTGGAGTTTTTAAAAGACTTTTTATACTTTTTAGCCTTCTTAGAATATCCCTCCCCTATATATATATATATATGCCCAAAACTTTGAAGTCGTATGTTTATCTAAGTCCGTAATTGAATGTTATATTTAATATGTAAACGTCCGACTTTGTGTAATGAAATGTATGTATTTATTTAAATGTATATACATATTCAGACCTAAATATCATATTATAAAATATTCATTTGGTTTTATGATGAGAATACTATTTATATATATATGTTCGGATCTAAATATTGTTTTATGAAATAATTGTTTAGTTTTGTATAATGTATGAAGATTTATAATTACATATATTTATACGAATGAGTTTATATCCATTTACAAAAGTATATTTTTAGGGATTATTGCCATTTGTCAAACCTGCTTTTAGCCGATCCGGTAATATGTTTACATACCAATTAACGACACATCAATTAGGTATACATATATGCATATTCGTTTATACCGAATTCTTAAAAATTAAAACCATCTCAATCGTATTTATTTCGTATAACACGTTTCACTAATTACGCGGTCACATCTATAGCCCTCGTCTAATAAAGATCAATATATATGGATATATTTCACACGAAGTTCTCTCATTGACAACACGTTAATACGACTAGTTATTATTTATCGTTAGATTAATATTTATTTTTCGTTAGTGAACCACGTGTTTAACCGCACGCTCATTTATTTTTGCATAGATAAATATAATATTTTAATGCGCGTTTTATACCTCTCGGGAGCCGAGTTTACGAACCGACACATCCTAAACCTCCCGTTTTACGTATCGACCACGTTTGACTTTCGTTGACCGGAGTTGACTGTGTTTGAATAGGTTTGACCAAGACTCTGGGTGTCGTATCCTGTCCAAAAACACACATTTTATACTCGAGAATGGAACCCGGCCAACCAAAATTACTAGATCTAGCCGGATAATTAATCGGTTGCCGAAAATCACATTTAAACCACAAGACACATCATGTAATCCGTAGATCGGGGCAATAGACCACGTATAATCCCAGATCTGTTCGTTGGAACTCGTCGGAGCTTCATCAGGAAATGAAAACAAAAAAAATATTTTATACGTGTCTAGATCTAACCCAAAACGACACAAAAACGAGATAGGGAACTCACCGAGGACCATTCGAGTCTGTCGGAACCCCAACTATCTTGTCGGAAAGTGTATCTCGTCGGAAAACTCGTCGGAACCCCATTCACGTCGCCGGATAAGCATTTTTAGTAGGAAGAACAGGGTTTCAAAACCCTTGCCGCCACTGTGGTGGTGGCCGAAAAAACGGGACTCGCTAGAAAGTAGGTCAGAACCTACTGTCTTCATGAGGGTTGGCCGGAGGAGTCTTAAACCATCGTCGTCTTCACCTCTTTACGTCACCACCACTGTCACCATGCCGGATTCTTAGCAAAAACATCGCCGGAACCCTAATTAGTTGCCGGAAATACGTGCTCGGCCCTCAAATCTCATCGGACCTTCACCTCCGCCACCCCTGTTCCACGCAACACCACCATCACCGCTATGTCACACCCTGGCCGGCGGCAGATTATACACAGGGGGTGACGTGGTTGTTCAAAAGCACATGATCAACTATTAAACGTGTTACAGTATTTAATCAACATATTAAGTATTTGTTACAAGGAAAATAGAAACATATTATTCGAATACAAGATAATAATAAACGAATCTTTAATAATTTTAACTAGGTCCGTAGCCCTAAGTGATCAAGCATAGTCCTCAAACGGGTGTACCTGAAACATGTGAGTAAATGCCAATTACAAGTAGTTGGTGAGTAACATAGGTTTTGATACCAAACAAAAGTTAAGTAGGTTTACAATTCAATATGTTCAAAGCATGGCTAAAGCATATATGTGAAAACATACACGGTTCCAAAGCGTACAATCAAGCCGTGTAAATGGAATATAGTTACGCAATCCCACTGATTGCCTTTTGAAAAAAAAAATAGTAAGATGTATACACCAAACCCGCCAAGGTTCGTGTTAAGTAATGAATCGGATTCCCCTATAAATGATCATGTTATGTACTACCTTAGGCCTGGGTAGCAGGTTAATGATTGCACTGACATGAACACATGTAATTGTCACCAAGCAGTTTAAGACATAAAGCATAAAGACCCTAGCATAAGAACAAAGGTACTGAATTGTGTAAGTAAAGCATTTGTAAACATGTTTCACCCCAAAAGTAAAAAGAGGAAAATGGGCTATGTAAACTCACCTGTAATGAAGCTATTGATGGTATGAATTGATAAGGATGAATAGGACTTCTGAGAATCTCTCACAACAACCTACTTGGGTAATTGTACTATAAATTCAATATATATCTAAATGGGAATAAAGAAATCCTAAGGTTCAGGGTTTCGTAAGGCTTTATAGGGTTTGGGATTGGATATAGATTTGTACACGTTTTCAAGGTTATGTATGTTTATCTTAAGTATTTGAAATAATGATAAAGTAGTCTATATAACAAACTAAAATTTCTAATTAATTATGTATGTATAGGTTTTGTAGGATCGGTAAATACAAGATGGTTCTATTCCAGTTGAGATTGGCGGAAACAATCACAACTTAAGCAAAGTAAACAAGTAGACAAGAAGAATACTGATAAATGCAATTTTGTATTAAGCTTCAAGTGTTACAAGATTACAGAGAAAACTCTTAAGCAAAAAGTACCCTTATACAATGACTCTAAGTACTACTTATATAGTAACTTAGAATCAAGATAGACCCTTGATTCTAAGGATCAGATCTAACATAGACCGTTGATCTTGTATTGAAGCTATTCTACATATACAGACAATAATAATAACTACAAAGGTTAACTTTACTCAAACGTCTTCTTAGGCATCATTGCTTGCATGCTTGGAGAAGAGCGTTGTAGTGCTTTATTGTCTGCACCGGTGACATTCTTTCTGCATGGAGTGTGTCAGTGGTGTAGCCGAAAGTTGTCAGTGGTAATGGTTGCTTTTTCTTTTGCAAGGCTGGTCAGCTGCAATGTTTGATCTTCAATTGATGAATAACTATCAGCAGTAGAGTTGTTGATCAGCAGCAAGATGCAACCATCCAAAGCTGCTGATGATTTGCCTATCAACAGCATCAAGTGTTGATGCTGCTGAGAAGCCTATCCGCATCAACTCTGGTCTTCAGCAGATAAGGCTATCCGCACCAGATTTGTTCTTCAGTAGAAGAACAAGTATCCGCTGCAGATAAGCTTATCCACAGCAGTTTGTTGGTCAGCAGCAAACTCTGAGATCAGCAGCATTTGTACTTAGAGAATTTTGTAGCCATCAATCTTTATTTCTACAAACTCCCCCTAGACTGATGCTACCAAAACTCTTTTACTGCTTTTGTTGCTGAAGCTTTTGCATGTGGCTGACAATTCTTTCAACCTCATATCCTCTCTAGTCCTTGCTGGGATTGTTAAGAGGAAGCTCAGATAGAGTCTTGATGTCTTTGCTGGCCATTTTGAAGATAGCTTTGCTTGAACATCTCATCTTCTGTCCTTTAACATCTGTCAATGTGAACTCATCTTTTTCAGCATTGTAGGACCAACTGATTAATAGAGAGTGAGATTGGAGAGGTTTGACATCAAGGATTTCATCTCTGCTAAGGTTGAAGTGATGTTTGATTGCCAGCAGGAGATGTCTCCCACCTTCATTCATGGGCTCATTGACTTCACCCAGCTCCATCATTCTTCTTAGATCAGAATCTGGAAGCTGTAGTACCTCATCAACAGATGTATAAATTGATCTTTTAACTTTTGTCCTCCTCCTGAAAACTTCAAACCATTGGTCTTGAGAGTTGTATGACCATCTGATTATTTCTCTTCAGTCTTCTGGTTTGGAAGTAGGTTTGTTTTTCTTTTTGGGAGGTTGTTGATGAGTAGGAGCTGGGTGTGAGGATTTGGACTTTAAGGGTGGAGAGGAGGGAGGTCTAGGATGGAGAGTGGAAGGTTTTTGAATTGAGGAAGTGTTGGGTGAGGGAGAAGGCTTGGGTTTCTTTGTTTTTCTTTCTTCTTCTTGAATGATTACCCTTTTCTTGGAGCCTTTCTTCCCTAGTCTTTCTTCCTCATCCTTCTTGACTTTAAGGTAGAGGGCTTGCAGGTTCATGAAGTTCATGGGACCTAGCCTCTTTCCACTCTCTCCTCTAGCCTTCAGGAAGTCAATCATGATCTTCCTTTCTTCATGGGATCTTCGGTTAAAGGTAATGGTCTTCTTGGACTTTTGTTTGGCTTTTTCTTCTTCTTCAGCCTTTTTCTTGTTTGCCAGTTGACCCTGCTGACCCATGAAGGCTCTGTAGATTTCTTTATTTGATAGTTTCTCAAGGTAGTCTACATCCTCACCTTGAGAAATCAGAGCCTTTACCCATTCCTCTGGCTAGTTCAGAATCAGTTATTCTGAACTTAGCCTCTTTCTTCTTCTTCTTCTTCTTCTTCTTCTTCTTCTGTATCTCTTCTTCTCCATCGAATTGTTCCTGCAGTTGAAGAGCAAGAGCTTCATCTTCTTCAATTTGATAAACTGCAGGAATTTTTACTTTCAGATCATCCAGTTGTTTTGCATACAGTTGGATCTGTTGTTCTCTAAGGAGAATGGATGTGAGTCTGTCTTGAGCTTTCTTTAGTTCAACAATCTCCTCTTCTTCTCTTCTTCTTCTCTTCTTCTTCTTCTTCTTCTTCTATCTCTATCCTCCTTTTCTTTCTTCTCCTTCTCAATTCTTTCTTCATCTTCTTTGGTCATAAGTCCCTTTCCCTTATCTTTGTTGGATGCCTTTGCTTCAGCTTCATGGACCACAACTGTAGGTGTAGTAGATGATGTTGAGATCTCAGCTTTAGCTTCATTGGCATGTTGGGGAATGGACAAGGGAATGGAACTTTCTTAATCTTATTTCCATTCCGTACCTGTCACTTCTTTCCATGCTTCTTTCATCTTTTCCTTATCTCTTCTCTTTGATTCTTTTTCTGTGTTTAGTCTAACCGTTGGAGAAGAGAGAAAGGATAGGTCTGAGTCAGATCCACATTCCTCCTTATAAAGAGAAGCCTTGATGATTTTGATCATTTCTTGACTTTCTAAGGAGTTGACATTGAAGATGAGTGATCTGAGCTCAAACACTTTGTGCAGGAAAGCTGAAGGTAGGAGCAAGATCTCTTTGATGTTGATTGAGAGAGAAGATCCATTGCTCAAGAAGAAGGTGAAGTCATGGGAGTCGGTGCTTATCCATCCTTGCACTTCTACATCCCTGACCATTATGTTGTACATGAATCTTCTCCAGCAGATAACCTCTTCTTCAATTAAAGTACTGCTCCTGATTATGTCAAGTCTTCTCGGAGCCAGTCTTTATTCTGCTGCTGATGAAGATTCAGGATAAGCCGCCCTGTTTGCTTCTTTTAGTAGTCTTTCAAACCAGGGCATGTTATCCTCCATTAAGTCATAGAACCTGCTGATTGCAAGTTCTGCTGAGAGATCTGATGAAGTGTTGACACATTTTGTCAGATACAGATTGAGAACTTGGAGGGCATTAAGAGAGTTCCAGTTTAGCTCTTCTACTCCACTAAACTCCCATCCAATCCTGAATCTCTCAGCTCTTTCATCATATCCCCAAGCTAGAATGGAGTCAAATTCTAGCTTCTTTGAAGTTGGAAAGAGTTGGGGGGTAGATGAGTGACTTATTATGGCTGCAGCTTCAGGAAGAAGGCTGAATGACGGAGGTGTGTCTTCATGGAGATTTTCTTCTTGTAGCACCTCATCAACAGCTCGAACAACTAACATCCAATCCTCAGTGACATCTTCCTCTTCATCTACTGAGTCTGGCAAGTCATGGATTTGAACAAAAGCAGGTTTGTATAGGGAACTTTGAAACACAGCCTGCTCTTGTATCCATTCTTCGAGGCTGTCAGCATCGTCTTCCTTGGTAACCACCCCTATTTTTGGTTGCATCAGTGAAAAGGGATATATCTGTTTGAGTTCCCACTGATACAAGAGAGGGAGTAGGCACAGTTGGGCATTGATGGGCTTCATACATTGTGACTTGGTGTCTTAGTTTGGACACTTCAGCCTCTAGCATTGCCACCCTGGCCGTCAAATCCAAGTTATGAAGTTTCAGTCTGTCCTCATCCACAGTTGTGGAATCCTTGGAGCTAGATGGGGCCTTAGGCCTAGCCTCTTCATCCCCATCACCCTGGTTTTCTTGGTGCCTGGGATTCCTCTCAGTGAAGAGTGTTTCACAGGAAACATCCTCACTGGGAGTTGACGTGGTTAGGGTCTTAGCTATGTTATCACTGTCCTCCTGGGCAGTTAATGTACCAGGAGTAGTGATAGCCCTTTCCACATTCACTCTGTCAATACTACCAGAGTGAACCTTCTTGGGTGATGAGCCTAGGTTGGGTGCGCCAGCATCCAAGTCAATCAATACCTCCGATATAGTGGTTGTTGGAGAAGGTATATCATCTTGACCAGGTGCCTCTGCACTTAGGTTCAGAGAAGAGAAATAATGGAATGGCTCAGGGGGTTGCTCTATGGATCCGGGATGTGATCCTGATCCTAATAGAGAGGCTTCCAAGGAAGTATCTCTAGTGTTGTGGCTATCCCTTTTGGTATTCTCATCAGAATGTTGAGATTCTGAATGAGGGCTTAGAGGTTGGGTTTGGGCATTTGAGACAAGAATAGAAGGAGTCTTCTTTCTCCTTTTTCTGGTGTATGTCGTAGCAACTGGGGCCCTTTGTTCCAGTTGAACGATAACATCCAAAACAGATGCCAGTAATCATACCATGGAAAGCAGAGGCAAGTGCGGAGCTCACTTGATGCCATCCACTTCTCTTCTGAGATATGCATTGGAGAAGAGTGTGGCAGAGATACTTCCATGGAGGGCCCATCAGCGCCTTCTCTATTGTATACTCATTTTGATTTCCAGTGTACCCTATGGATATAAAGGTCCTCATGTACTCGTCCTTTGAGTATGAGATGGATGCTCCCTCATCTTAAAGCTTAAGATGTTTTCGGAGGATAGCTTCAGAGATGATGATGTCCTTGCCGTCTACCTTGGCTTTTATTTGGGGAATCTCCTGTTCGGTAGAGTAGACGACGGTATTCCAGAAATCGTCCATATGAGGGATATATATGGTAGGGTTGGTTCTGAGGGTAAAATGGATCTTTGATCAGCATAGGAAGTCGATCATATCATCGAATTCTTCTGATTTCTTTCCCTTAGTTAAATATGCTGTAAGGTTGTGGTACGGGGAGAACGTATCGGCAGGGTTCTTGATGTCTGCGATTGTTGTTTGATTTTGGAGGGATGGTTTAAAGGTTTAAGAATATGGAAGGCTTTGAATGTTTTAAGGATGGAAAGCTTTGAATGTGATGGTGTCTTGATAGAAAGTGATGTGGGTTTAGGGTGAAATTGAATGTGAAGAGGTGGTAAGGAAATTTGATTTGTTCTTATAACGGCAGAGGAGGGAAAAAGCAAAATGACTTGTACAGTACAACCTCATTCACCTTTTACTGTTACAGCTGTAATACACCGAGGCAGTCATGGTAAAGACTGACGTTAATTTTTACAGCGGGTGAAAGTTAATTTGGACTTAAATTTACCCATCAGCAGCAAACTTGGTTGTTGTGGATGAATAAGCCTGTCCGCTGCAAGCTTGGTTGATGCGGAAGGTTAAGTCTGTCAGCGAACTCAATTGTTGCTGATGGATTCAATGATCTGCAGCAAGGATGTTGCTGCTGACAGCCTTAAAGCTATCCGTAGGAAACTTGTTCCTGCTGATAACTTAAAGCAGTCGGTGGCAAATCCTTTGCTGCAGAAGATTAAACCTGTCAGCAGCTGAAGGACAAAAATGCTGCTGACTTATAACTTTTATTTACAACAAAAGACAAAACACATTTTAAAATAGAATTTTAGAGATAGATTTTAATCAAAGTTCATCATACCAATGGATTCAACTAAATATCTAAATCTAGCTTCATCAAAAGGTTTTGTAAGCAAATCAGCATATTGCTCATTTGTATGAACTTTGGTTAAAATAATCCTCTTTTTCTCAGCTTGATCTCTTATGAAATGATACCTGATGTCAATGTGCTTTGTCTTGGAGTGCTGCACTGGATTTTTTGTGATTGATATAGCACTCATGTTGTCAATGTGAATTGGAGTTGCCATGAAAGTCATCCCATAATCTAGCATTTGATTTTGTATCCAGATGACTTGTGCACAGCAACTTGAAGCTGCAATGTATGCTGCTTCAGCTGTAGAAGTTGAAACACAAGTTTGCTTCTTGCACTACCATGAAATCAGTCTTCCTCCCAGAAACTAACATTCCCCTGATGTGGACTTTTTGTCCAAGTTGCATCCCCCGTAATCACCGTCAGTGTATGCATACAGATTGAACTTGTCATCTTTAGAGTACCAAAGCCCAAGTCTTGGGGCTCCTTTTAGGTATCTAATAATTCTCTTGACAGCTTGAAGATGTGAAACCTTTGGAGCTGCTTGAAATCTTGTAGAGAGACATACTACAAACATAATATCTGGCCTTGAGGCAGTGAGATACATGAGAGACCCTATCATTGCACGGTACTGATGTTGATCAGTGTCTTGGTCATCTTTGTCTGGAGTCAGCTGATGGTGCACTTGCATAAGGGTTCTTGCAGCAGAGCAGGCCATCTTGAATCTTTCCAAAATGCTTTTTACATATTTGGATTGGCTGATGAAGATTCCATTTGGGACTTGTTTGACTTGTAGACCCAAGAAGAAATTTAGTTCACCCATTGAACTCATTTCAAACTTTGAGTGCATCAGAATCTCAAAGTCTTTGCACAGCTTTTTCCTTGTTGATCCAAAGATGATATCATCAACATAGATTTGAACTAGTAAGATTTCTCCGCCTTCATCTTTGATAAACAAGGTCTAGTCAATAGCACCCCTTATGAAGTTGTTGCTTAGTAGATATTCTGACAAAGTTTCATACCAGGCTCTTGGTGCTTGATGTAAGCCATACAGAGCTTTGTCTAGTTTAAACACTTGAGTAGGATGTGCAGGATCTACAAATCCTGGAGGCTGTTTGACGTATACTTCCTCACCAATCTTTCCATACAGAAAGGCACTCTTTACATCCATTTGATAGACAGTGAAATTCTTGGATGCAGCATATGCCAAGAAGATTCTGATGGCCTCCAGCTTGACAACAGGAGCAAAGACTTCATCATAGTCAATTCCTTCTTCCTGAGTGTAGCCGTAAGCTACAAGTATGGCTTTGTTTTTTACTACAATGCCTTTCTCATCTTGCTTGTTCCTGAAAACCCATCGTGTGCCAATAGCATATTGACCTGGTGGAAGATCAACAAGTTTCCAGACATCCTGCCTTTTGAATTGCAGTAACTCTTCCTGTATTGCCTCAATCCAACTGATGTGTTTGAGTGCCTCATCTATCTTCTTGGGTTCCACATGAGATAGAAAACATGAAAACAAGCATATATTGGCCTCGTGAGATTTGCTTCTTGTGAGGACTCCTTGATGGACTTGGCCAATAATATTTTCTTGAGGATGTTCTTTGTGGATCCTCTATGCTGGTACCACCTCCAGCTGGATCCCTTTCCCCAGATTGCTTTGATTTTGATCAGGGGCCTCTTCATTCATGGTGGAAGAGTCTTCAGTATCAGCAGCCACGTCAATATTTTCAGCAATAGCATCAACAGTATCTACAGCATTTACCGACGAGTCTTCATCTAAATTTTCAGTTTCAGACAGGCTGCTGCTGGTGACATTTGAGAGTCTTGTTTCGGCTTCGCTTGCTTCAATTGCTTCCACAACTGATGGAGGATCAATGGATGGTCTTCGTAGTCGGATAGAAGGTTTGGGAAAATCCAGTCTGTAGTCAGTGGATGAAATGGAGGCAGGTGTTTGTGTAGAGTTAGACTCCATATTTGAGAAGGTGAGAGGCTCAAATATTTGGGAGAAGGAGTCTATGTCAAAGAGCCAGTTTGGGCCTTTTCCCTGCTCCCAGACGACGTGTTCTCTACATTCCACATTTGCTGATTCTTCCACAATTCTTATTCTTGAATTGAATACTCTGTAGGCCTTTGATTGAGAGGAATAGCCTACAAAATATCCTTCATCAGATTTGGCACCAAACTTAGGAAGAACCCCATGTGTGATGAGAATGGTGCATGGACACCTAAAGGGCTTTAGAAACCCAATGTAGGGAACTCTTTGAAACCAAAGTTCATAAGGTGTCTTGTTGAGGGGCTTGACGATGAGAACTCTATTTTGTACATATCAGGTTGTGCTAACTGCTTCTGCCCAGAATGTGAGAGGCAGTTTTGAGTCAGCCAACATAGATCTTGCTGACTCAATTAGAGTTCTGTTTCTCCTTTCAGCAACTCCATTTTGTTGAGGAGTTCTTGGAGCACTATATTGTCCTTCTATCCCCTTGCTTTCACAGAAACACTTTAAAGTGTGGTTCTTGAACTCTGTGCCCTGATCACACCTTATGATCTTCACCTTTTGATTGCTTTGATTCTCTACCCTAAGAATGTAGGATTTGAGAATTTTAGCAGTTTCATTTTTAGTTCTCAAGAAGTATACCCATGAGAATCTGGTGTAGTCATCAGTTATCACCAGACAGTATGACTTCTTGCCAGTGATATGACATTTGTAGGACTAAAGAGATCCATGTGTAGCAGCTGTAGTGGAGTGTCATTTGTATTCAAGGTCTTGGGCTTGTGAGAACTCTTGTGTTGCTTCCCCTTTAAGCAAGCAATGCAGTGGTCTTCTAGCTAGAATTCTTTGTTAGGAAGCCCTCTGACAAGATTGTCCTTTACAAGTTTGTTAATAGTTTTGATATTAACATGACTTAATATCCTGTGCCAGAGAACTGATTCATCAACTGAGGCTTTTGACAGAAAACAGGAAACACTCCCAGATGGAGTGACTTCATTCATGTCCAGTACATAGAGATTCTCTTTTTTCTGAGCAGTTAATAAAATCTTTTCTGGAGGAGGTATGGATAAGCCCGGAGACAGTACGAAGCATTCTTTATCTGTGAAGAGCATCCAATGATTTTGGTCACAGACCTGGGAAACACTCATGAGATTGAAGTCCAATTCTTTGACATAGTTGGCCTTATCAATGCTCATTCTTTCGTTGGACACAGTTCCTTGTCTAGTAATGGATCCTCCCTTTGAGTCACTTCCAAAGTCAACATATCCTCCATTGAAATGTCTAAAGTTGGAGAGGATGGATCTGTTGCCTGTCATGTGCCTGGAACAGCCACTGTCTACCACCCAGGTGTTATTCTTGTGACCTGGCAGTCCCTACACATGATAGAGATCTAGTTAGTGGGAGGAGTCCAAGAGCTTGCATCCTTGAAGAAAAGGGTTCTTGGAATGTTAGATTCATCATGTATGCATTTAACGGAACCAATGATAAGTCTTGGAGTGATAGAAATTGGGATCTTGGCTTTCCATTGTTGAGGAGATGGTCTTCCTGTTCTCTTTTCTCTGTCAGCAGCTGATTTTGCTTTGACTGCTGATGGCTGTTTTTCAGCAGTAGCAGATTTTGCTGCTGGGGATTTTGGCTTATTAGCAGCAGATTTTGTTGCTTCTGATGGCTTTGGCTTCTCAGCAGCTGCTGATTTAAGCTTATCAACAGCAGATGTTGTTGCTGCTGATGGTTTTGCTTGAGTAGCAGCAGATTTGGTTGCTGCTGAAAGCTTGTCTTTAGGTTGCTTGTGCTTCACTTGATTACCAACATTTTTTCTGGCTGCTGATGGTTTAACAACCGCTGTATGCTGATCCTTCTTTACCTTTCGTCTTTGAGGGGCTTGATGAAGGATCTGGTTGAAAGGGTTAAATTGACAATTTACAGCAAAGTGGTCTGATTCACCACAGATGATGCGCGTTTGTTGAGATTTTGACAACTGCTCCCTTGGTGGAGAAAGAGAGTTTCTGAATTGAGTTGTCTTTGCTTCAAACCTTCTTACCTGTTTGTTCTTCTTTGTCTTCTCAAAAGCACGTTGCCTGAGGTTTCCTTGCTGCTGAAGGTAGTAAAAGCAGGTGCTGGCAGTGTGGTTATATTTTCCACAAACAAAGCATGATTTTGCCAGTTTGTCCCTTGAAAGATAAACATAATCCTTTCTTTTGAAAAGATCTTTGAAGTTCCAAGGGTGAGCTTTGTTGTGCTCAAAAGTAGCTTCTTCCAATGTCTTTTGAACACATGGAACTCTTTCTCTAGGCTTATGGCATATGTCAAACACCTTTCTTTGAGGCTTTGAGGTTGAAGACTACCCCTTTTCAGCATTTAGCTTTCTTCCTTCTGGAGGATAGCTAATTTTGATTTGGTTAACATGTATAGGAACTGGAGATGCTGGTAAAGGAACAGGAGTACTTGTTTGAATGACTTCAAGAACAGGCTTTGGTACTTGTACTGGTGATGAGATCTCCTCAGTTTTAGTGACTCTGAGCAAGATGACTCAGATTCTGATGAGGTAGTGTATTCTTGCACCAGTGGTTCATATATTGAAGGATCAAGATCTCGGTTGGCCTTTTCAAGATTTGAGAGATTGAAGCTTGGTTCATGGATGGCAACGTAGTCAGCAAGAGGTGCAACAGCTTGGTATTATTCACCATGATACCCCAGACCAGTTTTTACCTTTTCATGAATTTGAGCATCTAAAAGTCTTTGCAGATTTTTAGATTCAAATTCATATTTACCAACATGAACCTTTTGTTCTGGCAATTCTGCTCTGGTAGCTTTTAGTCTAGCCAGTAGATCATCAATCTGAGTTTCAAGATTGCTTTGTTCATGTTTTAGTAATGAAATCTCTTTCTTTAGGCAGTTAATTTTTTCTTTATAATTGTTTTCTATCTTTATGAATTCAAATTTCATTTGATGAAACTCTTTATTTTGATCTATAAGGTTTTGATTATGCTTTCTGTAGCCTAACACCTTATCAATACAAGCTTGGGAACAGAGATGTTCATATACCTGAGGCGGTATCTCAGTTGTGTCTGCCATAAGCGCTTGGTTGTTGGCAGGCAGCTCTTCATACTGGAAGCTCTAGTCGAAGTCAGAAGTTCCAACAGTTGCACAGGCTGCAGTTTGAACTGGAGGAGTAGCATGTTGTTGTTGAATGGGTTGGGCTTGGTGAGCTTGTCTTGATTGAGGAGTAGCTAGATTGGCTCTTGGTGCCTTGCATTCTCTAGCAAAGTGACCCAATTGGTTACAGTTGTAACATCTTAGTTTGCTTTTATCCAATCCAACTCTGGTGTTGGAGTTGTTGCTTGGAATGGGTCTTCCGGTTCTAGAGTAGAACCTTTTTTACTCTTATAGAGAGCATGGCATACGAGTGATGTATGTCCATTTCTTCTAAGTCATCTGGATGGAAGCATTCCAGATCCTCCTTGATAAAGGACATGTTGCTTGAGTTTTCAGAAAAAAAAAGCAGCAGAGGTTGAGGTTTGAGGAGGAGCTTCTAGGAGAAATGGTGAGGTGTTTGTTTGAGAGGTTGGAGTTTGTGGATGGGTGACAATGGGAGGATAGTAGTTGCTAGAACTAGGACCTGAGTGGTCAGAGTGGAGGGCAGAGGTAGTGGTGGATGTTGAGTTATTTTGATAGCTTGAGCTTCGTTCTTTTGCCTGAATCATCTCTAGCTGATAGGTTTTCAGCATACCAAAGAGCTCAGTCATTTGGAGAGTCTTTAGATTTTCAGTTCTTCTAATGGACACTGTGTAGAGTGTCCAGTAGCTAGGTAAAGACCTGATGAATTTTTTTAGAATATCTTCATTCTCCAGCTTCACATTTGAGCACTGCAGCTCACGTACAAGATAAGTAAATCTGTTATATAAAACAGTTAGGGACTCACCTTCCTTCCAGACGAAGTTTTCGTACTGCTGCTTCAGGATGTCCCTTCAATTTTCTTTGACTTCCTCTGAGCCAGCAAACATCTTCTCAAGAGCCTCCCATAGCTTCTTAGCAGTTTTGTAACCTCTGAAGTTGTGAAAAACTTCATTTGGTAAGCACATTTGAATGGCTCCCAAGGATTTGAAGTCTACCTCCATTTTCTTGATATCTTCATCAGAGTACTTGGAGGGTTCTTTGGGAACCAGTGCACCTCCAGAATCAGCAGAGGACACCATGGGTATGTATGGTCCATCTTTAATGGATTTCCACATCCCATATTCCTGATAGCAGAAGAAGCTTTCCATTCTGTTCTTCCACATATCGTAATCTTCACCAGACACCAGTCTTGGTGGTCTGTTGATGCTTCCAATATCTTCAAATCCATTGTTTTGAACCATTTCTGTCTTTTAGACAATGAGTGACTTTTAGCAAAGAGATAGATAAGAATAAAACCAGAGAATGATTAAACAAATATGAGTTTGTTTAATCTGTGAGCCAAAGCTCTGATACCACTTGTAGGATCGGTAAATACAAGATGGTTCTATTCCAGTTGAGATTGGCGAAAACAATCACAACTTAAGCAAAGTAAACAAGTAGACAAGAAGAATACTGATAAATGCAATTTTGTATTAAGCTTCAAGTGTTACAAGATTACAGAGAAAACTCTTAAGCAAAAAGTACTCTTATACAATGACTCTAAGTACTACTTATATAGTAACTTAGAATCAAGACAAACCTTTGATTCTAAGGATCAGATCTAACATAGACCGTTGATCTTGTATTGAAGCTATTCTACATATACAGACAATAATAATAACTACAAAGGTTAACTTTACTCAAACGTCTTCTTAGGCATCATTGCTTGCATGCTTGGAGAAAAGTGTTGTAGTGCTTTATTATCTGCACCAGTGACATTCTTTCTGCATGGAGTGTGTCAGTGGTGTAGCCGAAAGTTGTCAGTGGTAATGGTTGCTTTTGCTTTTGCAAGGCTGGTCAGCTGCAACGTTTGATCTTCAATGGATGAATAACTATCAGCAGTAGAGTTGTTGATCAGCAGCAAGATGCAACCATCCAAAGCTGCTGATGATTTGCCTATCAGCAGCATCAAGTGTTGATGCTGCTGAGAAGCCTATCCGCAGCAACTCTGGTCTTCAGCAGCTAAAGCTATCCGCAGCGGATTTGTTCTTCAGCAGAAGAACAAGTATCCGCTGCAGATGAGATTATCCGCAGCAGTTTGTTGGTCAATAGCAAACTCTGAGATCAACAGCATTTGTACTTAGAGTATTTTGTAGCCATCAGTCTTTAATTCTACAGGTTTTATAATAGTAATAATACGTTTGAATTTATTTAAATAATTATTCAAATAATAATTCATAAATAAATTATGGATTTAGAAAAGGGTTTAAGTAATTGTCCTTATAAAAATAATTATTTAAACTGTTTAAATAATTACTCCAATAATGGTAATTTAATTGCACATTAAGAAAAATGTTTAAATATTATTACATTTATTTATATAATTATTCTAAAAACAATATATAAATAAATTATGGAATGAAAGAAGGTTTAAATTTATTTTATGTAATTGAAAAAATTAATTAAACCATTTAAATAATCTCTTTAATTTTAAATGATTTATGAAAAAGATACAAGTATAAAAATTTATTGAAGTTGTATACTTATTTGTCTAAAATAATTATTTAAGTATTTATAACTTTCTTAAAAGATGTTTTTAAATGATTATTCTTGCTAAGATAGTGGTTTTTAAAATGGTGGTTGTTACGAATTAAATTTCAAAGCAGGATCCTGAATAATGTGTGATCTAAAATCCAGTATCCCGATAAACTCAGTATCCTGACTATTATTATTAACGGCTACTTGTCTATTGTTCTATTAATCGCAGATGAATCATTTGCATACTAATACGCATCTAAAGACTCGCTCAACGGACTTGGATCGCGTTTGTTAAACGTGTGAATAAGCTAGCAACGGTCACAAGAAAAGGATAGAATCAAAGCTTAAATCTCGGATAGTTAGTTAGGGATAGTTTGTATTTAATTACCGATGAGATCGTATATGAAACACACACCAACACTTGCAATCTTCTGTAACACTTAGCATACGATCTTGACCTGCTCTCTTTGTACTCGATAATTTACAATTTATACAAGTCATCAAGGCAGCCCGACGTTTAGTCGGCTCCCGAGGTTTTGTGCTGGAGATCATCAAGGATCAAGGGCTTTCCTCGTAATCAACCGTGTCAATCTTTACTTTTTTACATTTTTTCGTATTGAATTTACAAAGCACACTACCTCACTTTCGAAGTTTGGTTACAAAGTTAGTTCATATAATTTTTGCCCAAAACAATTTGGCGCCCACTGTGGGGCAAGTGGTGCTTTTTATATTCAATTTTTTGTTAAAAATTGTGTTTAATCACTATCTTTCAAAACTAATTTAAAAAATGTCGTCCCAATCCAAAAATATTTATGTTTATGCTCCATCTTCAACCTCTGGGCTAGTCAGCCCTATTCCTCCTCTTCCTACATTCCAGAAAAAGAGTGATAATCAGCCGAGGAAGACTACTCCTGCGGGTTTTTCGGGATCCGGAATATCCGCTGGCACACCTGTGCTCGCTTCAAACGATGAAATTCTCAAGTTATTCGCTGAAGTCAAATAGCAGAAAAAGACCAATCAAGCAATATTAAGAGAGCTTGAAAAAGTCAAAGACTTAAAGAAACCGGTGGAAGTAACGACTCCATTACAACAAAGGGCTTTGAACTTTGACTATCAAGGATCTTCGGGGATCCATCAGGGAGATTTCTTGCCCATGAGGACTGGAGTCACAAATATTGGTCCAACTCCGGCTGTCAAGGTTACTGCAAGTAAAGATCTTGGATTCATTCTGGGATCATCTTTCAGAGATACCGGCATGGGTAACACGTTTAATAATTTTTCAAATGCTAACGAATCTGTGCAGGATACAAGGATCACTCCTTCCATGGTGAAAGAATTGAAAAAAACTGAGAGAAATGATTTCCAGTGTGCCAGGTGTAGTGCAACCCATACCTGAGATTTGCTCCTCCCATTTGTGATGCTGAAATCCCCTAGAGCTTCCAAACTCCCAACATGAAACTATATGATGGGACTACGTACCCTGAGGAACATCTGGCGCAATATAGAGAGAGAATGGAGATCAACCCCATTCCCTTGGACCTGAAAGAGGCTTGTTTATGCAAGGGCTTCGGTTCTACCTTAACACGATTAGCCTTAAAATGGCTATTTAATGTTCCTACATACTCTATTACTTCGTTTGCTCATTTAATTAATTTGTTTAACAATCAATTCTCTTGCAGCAGAACTTTTGAAAGATTGACAAGTGACTTATACAGGGTAATTCAAAATCCTGAAGAATCCCTCCGAGATTAAGCCAGCAAGTTTGGCAAAGAATCCCTAGATATCCCAAATCTCGATGTGGCCACTGCAGTCCAGACCTTTAAAATTGGATTAAGGAAGGATTCTCAATTTTATGAGGACCTTGTTATGAATCCTTGCAGGAATCTTAACGAAGTCAGAAACAGGACACTAAGATTCATCAGACTTGAAGATGATAAGAAGATTCAGCAAATGATGGATGCTCCAACCAGTTATAGTCAACCTAATCGGAAGACTGAAATCGCACCCTTCAAACCATATAGATCCAAGCCATATTCCAAACCTGATAATCATAGGGTCAACGCTGTGGAAGATGACGAGGAAGAAGAAGAATATCCTAAGTTATCTGAATATTATTTTCTCTTGATACAACTGGTTTGTTATATGCCATGCGGGATCTCAAAGATAAAGCCAGGATGTCCCCGTAAATTCGAAAAGAATGTTCAGGGCAAAGGCAAATCCAAATGGTGTGCCTTCCATGAAGATTTCGGACACGTCACTGAGGATTGCATTGGCCTACGAAAAGAAATAAGCTATCTTTTGAGCAAGGGATATCTTAAGGAATTTCTAGGCAAAGGAAAGAAGCAAATCAGGGTTCATGACAAAATCCAGCAAAGAGCCAAATCTCCGCCGCCCGATGCTAAGGTAATAGGTTTTATTTCTGGTGGTTCTGACATTCGTGGTACTTCTTACTCTGCAGCTAAGAGGAATGCCTAAGAAGCCAAAATAGAGAAAGGTGACAGACCCATCAGAATTTTCAGTTTGACAGAAGAGAAGGTAATCTCCTTCAACGAAAATGACAAGGATAATGTGCAAGATTCTCATCATGATGGCCTGGTGATCACCCTATATATTACGAATCACTTCATTCGAAGGATACTGATCGATGGAGGAAGCTCGGTAAACATAATTCAACATGATGTCTTGAAAAGAATGGGGATCCCGAATTTTGAAATCATCTCCAAATCTACAGTACTTATAGGATTCAGCGGAGAGGTCAAAAACACAGTCGGAGAGATAAAGCTTCTGATATATATCGAAGGGGTAAACACTATACAAAAATTTTGCATAATCGATTCTTTGTCTTGTTAAAATATTATTCTAGGGAGACCCTAGATACACGACATGAAAGCAGTACCTTCAACATATCACTAATGTGTCAAGATGCCAACTCCTTGGGGAGTGGGAAGATCAACATCGATCAACAAGATGTAAAAGATTGTTATACTTCTTAAATGAAAGCTTCGACAAAAACTTGACAAACATAGCAATTAAAGAAACAGGCCAAAGACGTCCTGGAAGCCAAGGAGCAGGATGTTAAAGAGTTATCCCTAAGTCCAGACGATCCTGACGTCAAAGTACTTATTGGAACCAGTATTCCCGATGATATTGAGCAAAGCCTCGTAAGATTACTAAAGAACAGAACTTCAACTTTTGCATGGAAGCATGAAGACATGACAGGTATTTCTAAAGACGTTATTACAAATAAATTAGGACTTGATAAAAGTTTCAGGCTTATACACCAAAAGAGAAGAAAAATTGCTACAGGGAGAAATACAGTCATCCACGAAGAAGTTGAGAGACTGTTGAAAGCAAGAATGATAAGGGAAGTAAAATTCCCAAGATGGATAGCTAATATAGTGGTGGTCCAAAAGAAAAATGGGAAGTGGAGAGTTTGTGTAGACTTCACAGACTTAAACAAAGCATGTCCAAAGGATCCATTTCCTGTACCACACATAAACTCAATGGTTGATGCAACAGCAGGCCACGAGATGTTAACCTTCATGGATGCTTCATCAGGATTCCAACAGATTCAGATGGAACCCTCAGATCAGGAAGATACTGCCTTCATGACTCCGACATGTATCTATTGTTATATTGCTATGCCCTTTGGTCTGAAAAAATTGTCACACCCCAACCAATGACGGAAACATCGTGGCGGGACATGGAGGCTGTTCATGAGCACATGGTTGACTAGATTGTAATATATTAATCATCACATTTCATTTCATAAATCAAACAAAACAAAATCCAACAAGTACATAAATTGAATTACATAATAAGTTCTTTATTTAATTAATCTAGGTCCACAACTTAAATGAAGCATGTCTTGATCAACTCACATATTTGTAACTGAAAGATGAATAAAACAAGGTCAACTACAAAGTTGGTGAGCAAAAATAGGTTTTGACTCTAATATTATCAATGTGTTATGTGTATACAATCCATACATATCATGGTTAATAAGGCAAATATGGAGAGTTACTATTGTGAAACCAAGTTGTACAATCAAACCTTTGTAACTAGCATACAAGTAACCAAATTGTGTTTTCGGTAACAACCACCCTAACTGGGTCGCTTTGTCAGACTCAATAGATCTATCATTGTTAACCGTCGACTTGTATAGTTAATGATTACACGTGCAAATTGCACACAAATTGTAGTTTACACACCTAGTACTCAAACATAGAGCTCAAATTGCACATATGAATGTAGGGTGGAATTGTATTGTGTAGTTTGTAAACTTCATATATTTGTATTCATATTCCACCCCAAAAATGTAAATAGTGTTAAAAAGGGGCTATGTAAACTCACTTGTAGTAATGGTGTAGATAGCACGAGCAAAATGGTAGTAAAAGTGATTCTTTTGCACCTCACAAAGTTAACCTAGAGTGTAATGGATATGAATATGAATTAATAACATGCACAAATGTCTAAGGCAAAATCTAAGGTTTCAATTGGAGTGAGTGTGGGGTCTTGTACAATGGGTTTAATTTGAATAACTAAATAGATTAAATAAACAATTTCTTTTTATTTATTTATTTAGAAAAAGTAGAGTAGAGTTATATTGTTTCAAATATAATTTAAATAAATAAGTTTATTTTATTTATTTATTTATGAAAATATGTCAAATTATAGTGTAAATATATATTAGTTTATAAGAACTAATGTTAAATACAATTTAACTCTAAGTGGATTGTAAATGTATAATATATAAATAATAAGTAAATTCATTTATTTACTTATCATTTAAAATGGTACGTTCTTAAGAAATACAATATATATATATATATATATATATTAATATTTAGATAACATTTTATTTGTTTTAAATATAGTTTAAATTTTATAAATTTTGTTATAAGGGAAAGTATTTTTATAAAATCTTGTCACATCATTTATTAATTACTTTTTTTAATCATTTAAAGATATATATTTTTTTTAAGTAATTAAAATAAAATTTTAACCACTAAATTCGTAATAATAGTTATTTTATGTTAAAAATTGTAAACTTTTATTTTATTCTGTTCAAAAAATGTAGAGTTTATAAAATAATTTTTATACCATTATTTGAAGCATTAAAAATCGATTTAAAAAAAAGATAAACAGGCCACCCCATTCGAACCCGGGTGGCGCCTATGTGTGTCATCTGGGTTTACCACTAACCAGGTCACCAACTCTATTACAGACCCGGCTGGAAAAGGATTTAACATGATTCTGGAGTGGAGCCGGTCTAGGGATTACGGCTAGCGCAAAAAAACCGGTCTTGTGGGTTTCGAACCCACGCCACCGGTCCAGTGATGCAGTGGCTTGCCATCTGGACCAGGTGGTTTCACTGGTTTAAACAAGGAATCCTAAATTTAAATATGCTAATTCAATCGAACCAGAATCAGACTTTGAAACCGTATAAACGGGTTATGAATTCAAAGGGAAATCGAGTTCGATGCCCTCTGTCTTTTTAAATTGACAGAGGGCTTTTGATCGCCATGTGATTACGAAACTATAGGCATAAAACTTACTTGGTTTGATGGAGTATTGGAAGTAGACGGCTAACTGGTCAGGATAGGTGTTCTTGAGACTCGATCGATATCCAGAAGTGAAATGGAATGCAATTAGGGCTTCAGAGCGTTTGTATGAGGGTATACGAAGGTGTGTGAGTGATATGATTCGATTAATTTCATCCCAAATGCCCGATTCAATTTGGTTTGACAGGATACAACTGTCGGAACGATTAACGCGTGAATTAAATCAGTTAGAAGTGAATTTGGTCACGTTATGGTACTGGATACATGCGAGATTGATTAGGGCGTGATTCACGTGCCTTAATCGTGTTTATTTTTATGATTTGAAGATTGATTTGGCTCGGTTTGACTTTGGATATTCAACCCTTTTAAAATTCCAATTTAGCCACGCATTTGAACGAATTGTGATGTCGGTTTGGTCCGGACATGATCGATCAAAGATTTTCCAAATATGGAAGGTTCATAACAATAGCGTATTTGGATGTTAATTTGCACCGAAAATTACTCGGTTTGACTTTTTAAAAGTCAAAGATGGTTTTGGGGTCAAAATGGGAGTTCAAAGGTTCAAATTTTAAAGGTGTGGGGGGGGGGGGGGGGGTTGTCAAATTGAGGGTTCAAGTGTCCTATTTGTCTTGAGGGATTTAACTAATTTGTTTGGATTGTACTTATTTTTGTATGTATATATCTGTATATATATATTTGATTGTTTTGAAACTTTAAAACTTTATAAAATAGATAGAATTTTAAATGTCTTAAGTGTTTTAGACTATGTATATTCTATAAACCAAACTTCATATATAAAGATACATATATATAGAATAGATTGTAATATATAAAAATCTTATTTTAAAATGTATGTGTGGGTATGTGTAAAAACTTAAGAAATGAATTGAATGAAACTTTTAGGCTACAATGTTTGCATAAACAATACCAGTCGCATAAGAATTTGGGAAATGTTTATTTATTGCATGAAAACAATATAGAAAAATCAGAAATGTTACAGTATACCCATGTTGAGGGAATTTAGTCTCGAAATTCAACTAGTTGAGGCTATTTGGTCCTCACGTTCCCAAGTAAACTCAGGACCACGTTTAGATTCCCAACGAACTTTGACAATGGGAATGCGGCTTCGCTTGAGTTGTTTTATTTCACGATCCATAATCTTCACGGGTTTCTCGACAAAGTGCACCGTGTCATCAATGCGTACATCGTCAAGAGGTATATGAAGATTCTCATCAGCAATGCATTCCTTTAGGTTGGACATATGAAGTGTAGGATGCACATTGCCAAGTGATGGAGGTAACTCGAGTTTATAAGTTACTTTCCCAATCCTTTCAAGGATCTTGAATGGACCAACATAGCGAGGTGCTAGTTTGCATTTCTTCCCAAAACGGATCACACCCTTCCAAGGGGACACCTTTAGAAGTACAAGGTCACCAACTTGGAAATCCAAAGGTTTTCGTAGTTTGTCGGCATAGCTCTTTTGCCGACTCCTTGCTACTCGAATGTTGTCACGAATTTGAATAATCCTGTCAGATGTTTCTTGAATTAACTCAGGACCGATGATTTGTGCTTCACCAATCTTGTTCCAACAGATAGGGGAACGACACTTACGACCATAGAGAGCTTAATTTGGAGTGAGTGTAAGGTCTTGTACAATGGGTTTAATTTGAATAACTAAATAGATTAAATAAACAATTTCTTTTTATTTATTTATTTAGAAAAAGTAGAGTAGAGTTATATTGTTTCAAATATAATTTAAATAAATAAGTTTATTTTATTTATTTATTTATGAAAATGTGTCAAATTATAGTGTAAATATATATTAGTTTATAAGAACTAATGTTAAATATAATTTAACTCTAAGTGGATTGTAAATGTATAATATATAAATAATAAGTAAATTCATTTATTTACTTATCATTTAAAATCGTATGTTCTTTAAGAAATACAAAAAATATATATACATTAATATTTAGATAAAATTTTATTTGTTTTAAATATAGTTTAAATTTTATAAATTTTGTTTTAAGGGAAAGTATTTTTATAAAATCTTGTCACAGCATTTATTAATTACTTTGTTTAATCATTTAAAGATATATATTTTTTTAAGTAATTAAAATGAAATTTTAACCACTAAATTCGTAATAATAGGTATTTTATGTTAAAAATTATAAACTTTTGTTTTATTCTGCTCAAAAAATGTAGAGTTTATAAAATAATTTTTATACCATTATTTGAAGCATTAAAAATCGATTTAAAAAGAGATAAACAGGCCACCCGGTTCGATCCCGGCTGGTGCCTGTGTGTGTCATGTGGGTTTACCACTAGACCAGGTCACCAACTCTGTTACAGACCCGACTTGAAAGGATTTAACATGATTCTAGAGTGGAGTCGGGCTAGGGATTACGGATCGCGCAAAAAAAACCGGTCTTGTGGGTTTCGAACCCACGCCACCGGTTCCAGTGGTGCAGTGGCTTACCATCTAGACCGGGTGGTTTCACTGGTTTAAACAAGGAATCACAAATTTATATACGCTAATTCAATCGAACTAGAATCAGACTTTGTAACCGTATAAACAAGTTATGAATTCAAAGGGAAATCGAGTTCGTTTGTCTTGTTAAATTGACAGAGGGCTTTTGATCGCCATGTGATTACGAAACTGTAGGCACAAAACTTACTTGGTTTGATGGAGTATTGGAAGCAGACGGCTAACTGGTCAGGCTCGATGTTCTTGAGACTCGATCGATGTCCAGAAGTGAAAAGGAATGCAATTAGGGCTTCAGAGAATTTGTATGAGGGTACGCGAAGGTGTGTGAGTGATATGATTCGATTAATTTCATTCCAAATGCCCGATTCGATTTGGTTTGACAGGATACAGCTGTCGGAACGATTAACGCGTAGTGAATTTGGTCATGTTATGGTACTGGATACATGCGAGATTGATTAGGGCATGATTCACGGGCCTTAATCGCGTTTAATTTCGTGAATTGAAGATTGATTTGGCTCGGTTTGACTTTGGATATTCAACCCTTTTAAAATTCGAATTTTGCCGCGCATTTGAACGAATTATGATGTTAGTTTGGTCCGGACATGGTCGATCAAAGATTTCGCAAATATGGAAGGTTCATAACAATCGGCTTAGATGTATTTGGGTGTTAATTTGCACAGAAAATTACTCTGTTTGACCTTTCAAAAGTCAAAGCTGGTTTTTGGGTCAAAATGGGAGTTCAGATGTTCAAATTTTAAAGATGGGGGGTTTTAAAATTGAGGGCTCAAGTGTCGTATTTGTCTTGAGGGATTTAACTAATTTAATTGGATTGTACTTATTTATGAATGTATTTATCTATATCTATATATATATATATATATATATATATTAGGTTAGGTTAGATTGCCAACCCAATTGGGTAGTGAAAACCCTATATGAACCCTTGATTGGATTTTGATCTATGGTTGAGATTCAATTAACCCAATTAGCATGTGTCTTTATATTAGTTTAATAATTAAATATACAAAAAATGGTATAAACAAAGATTGACATTCAACTAAGTTTGTGTTGGGTAGTGCAATCTTTAGTACAAGTTGTCAGATCTTTTCCTATTCCTCTATATCCTCACAAAATTTTCAAAAGTTCAGTATCCTCCATCATTAATAATCTGACAAAAATTTTGAAAATTCAATAACAGGCATCCTCATCTTCACACAAGCTACTACTCATGAGTCTCTACCTGTCACGAGCAAGCCATTGTCAAGCTCATTCCACCGAACCCATTGCTGCTGTCAAATGTCATCTTTCCGACCAAGCTCTTTCCACCGAGTCGTACACGACCACTGTTACCGGAGGCATCATGTAGCTGTCTTCCCGACCTAGCTTTTTTCTCTCTCTCTCTCTCTCTCGTCGGCTATAGATGGTGTAGTAGCTTACGGCAACGAGGCGGTGGTCTGCTGCGACTCAGAAACAGGGTACGATCAGATCGGTGTGTGTGTGTAATGTTGGTGAGATCTCGTGAGGTTCATAGTAGTTCAGGTTTTGCGTTTCAGGAATCGATCTGAGCGATCAGTATAAACAGGATATGGCTGTTCCGCTTCAATCGGAGGGTGTTTGGCTGTTCCGTTTCAATTGGAGTTTGCAGGTTATAAGAACGGTGGTGCTGTTTGGCGTCGGGTTACAAGAGATGAAGGGAGGATTTGATAAGAAATGGAAAATTATGTTTGATAAAGTTTTCGTCTTGGTCCCTAACGTTTAAAGAAATTACATTATTAGCTTTACTTTTAATTAGTATTTTGGTTTCACGAGTAAATAGAAAAGTGAATTTCCTTTAATTACAGGAAAGTTTTAATTTCTACTTTTTTTTATCAACCAAACATAGTCTTAGATTAAATGCTTTTTTAATTACAGTAGATTCCATTAATCAAATAAAACCTAAATGTGTGTTAAATCTAATGTTTAAAGTAGATTCCATTAATCAAATGTTAAATCTAATGTTTTTTAATTACATTAGATTCCATTAATCAAAACATAGTCTTGGTCCCTAATGTTTAAAGAAATTACATTATCGGCTTTAGTTTTAATTAGTTGTTAAATCTCTATATTATATTTTCGTTCTTGACAACCTTAGTCCTAACCAAATCTCGTGTTCTAATTAATATAGAAGTTGGGATGTTAAAGTGTTACATTTATGTAACATAATATTACATGTGTGTTACATATATGTAATCTCATATGCATTTGTGATATGTCATTACATGTTTATCTTAATTTTTAAACAACATTTTTTTAAACAACTGTTAAAATATATGTAAATATACTAGTAATGTTACACATGTAACTATCAGTGTTACACATGTAACTATCGATGTTACATATCATAAACGTAATCAGTAACTATTTGTCTAGATTTTTAAACATTTCTTTTAAAAGAGTGTTAAAATATATGTAAATATGACATTATGTATATAACCCAGTATATTCATATGTAATTAGTAATGTTACATATTGGATTGTCAAATGTTACAAAGAAAAAGTTCCATAAATGTAATTAGTAACTATATATTGCTTGAGCATTACAATATTTACATTATGTAATAGCAACATGTGTATCTAACAAAAAAATTGTTACATGTGTAACCTTTTGTAGTTAACAATGTAAAATTTTACAAGAAGTATAAAAACTCACTTATAAAATCCAAATGAGTTGTGGAAACCCTAAAAACCTAATAAGGGCCTTAGATCAAAAGAAATCAATAGTTTAGATTGTTTAGCTTTTTAATCAATTCTTTTACTATTATTTTAAACGAAAAAGGTACATAAATGATATAAATGTCTTTTTGCTTTGCAACCAATTTGTGTGGGGAAGAGTAAAAGCAAGACACCATCAATCAAATCACATTTTTCCTCTTTTTTTTTAAATCATGTTTTATTTTAATTTTACCTAAAAGATAGTAACTAAGAATTCATCTTTTTTATGGCAAAACGAAATTTAAAATTTTGTAAAAACAAGGTTGACTTTTTTTTTAATTCCCATTTTTTTTAAAACAAGATCCTGTTAAATGTATTATTTTAAACAAAAAAAGTAATCAAATGTTAAATCTACTTTTTGATTTGCAACCAATTTGTGTTTAGAATAATAAAAACAACAAATACAACTATCAATCAAATCATCTATTTCCTCCATTTTTTTAAAATTATGTGTTTTTTAATATGACCTAAAAGACAGTAACTAAGAATTAATTTTTTTTATCAATGGAAAAATTTATTAATTTTTTTTAATAAAATATGTAACAATTGTAAAAATTACCATTTTTTTATTTCAGTTTTTAACACATGTTACATATGTAACCAAGATTGTTACATAACATTTTTTTAATTTTAGTTTTTTTAAATGACATTTTTCAAATTTCAGTTCTTTAGGATTGTTACACTCGTGTTACATTAGATGTAAATACAACATAATATAAATGTAAACCCGGTATATTACATGTTATACAACATAACAAAAAACTAATATTCAAGTTTTGGTTTTTACTATACTTAAGAACCAAGGTTTTGTTAATTACATATGTAACCAACATTGCGTTGTAGGCAGCATCCCAGCTTGATATTCTAAACAGCTTCAAAACGTGTCCACGTGAATTCTGAAGATCAAAATTGAAAGGGTGAAAAAAATATAAGGAACGAAAAATAAATAAACATGAAAACCCAACAAAAAAGTTGCAAGCGATTACCAGATATATTGCAAAATTGTTATAATTACTATCATCTGAAATCAAATCAAACTCATGGTATTCAAAATAAAATGGCTAGAATGAAAACACATATGAGTTATGAAAACCAATGAAAATTCTATGTAACAACTAGAAAACTAGAAAAATGTTACCCGTTTTTATATGAAACAGCACATGTTATATACGTAACAACAAAAAAAACGAGAATTTTTTACAGTTGTTACATATTTTTTAAAAATAAAATCTTCGGCATTTTTTTATTTTTTATTTATAAAAGGTGACGAAAATATGTAACAAAACTACCTTTTTTTTTAAGTTGTTACATAGAGTTTAAATGGATTTTCACTTTTCACCCTATACTACCCCACCTATAACACACATGTAGTGATGCAACAACCCCATATTATATTATGAATTTGATTAAAAAAACAAAATATTAAAAAGGTTGAAATTCTTGGAAGATTGTACCATGAAATAAAAAAACTAAATAAAAACAAAATTAAATTATTAAAGTTTTAAAATAGTATCATTGTACCAAATTATTAAAGCCAATAATAAGGATATGAAAACACCCACAATCAATAATCCAACAATTGTGTTTACAGGCATCAATTCACATAGTGAAAGAGTAAATCAAGTTTCCAGCAGCCTCAAACAATCCAATCACCTTTTAAGGTCGAGAAATTCTCACATAGTGAAAGAATAAATCAAGTTTTCAGCACCCACAATCAATAATCCAACAATTGTAAATATACCTCAACCATGTCGACCTTTCCAGCAGCCTCAAACAATCCAACAAGCGTGACGCTATCAACCCTAAACGGCAAATCACCTTTTAAGGTCGCGAAATTCTACTGTTGTTCGTCATCTAGCTCTGAGAACTTGATGATGAACAAACCGCAAAGGTCTCCGACGGACCCACTAGCTCTGAGAACTTGATGATTAGATAAAATCACATTATTTTGGAGTGGGTGGTGGTAGATCTAGAGAGGTGTAGATAGAAAAATGGTGATGGTGAAGCTTTTGAAAATGAAAAGGGGGAGTGGGTGGTGGTTGATCTAAAGAGATGTAGAGAGAAAAATAGTGATGGTAAAGCTTTTAAAAATGAAAAGGGGATAGAGAGAGATAAAGTAAATGTAATAAATGAGGAAAGAGAGTATGTAAGGTGAGAGAATAAAAAAATAATATAAAAAGTCATGGATGAAGGAAATTACCTATATACCCTTAAGGGATTAAAATATTGATTGGTGGGATGGATGAGGTAGCTAAATGAGAACCACATAGTGGGTTTCTAAAGTTTTCACAACTCAATAGGGATTCCACTCAATATATACCCTATATATATATAATATATATATATAATATATAATATATATATATATACATATTTGATTCTTTTGAAATTTAAACCTTTATAAAATAGATAGATTTTTAAATGTCTTAAGTGTTTTAGACTATGTATATTCTATAAACCAAACTTCATATATAAAGATACATATATATAGAATAGATTGTAATATATAAAAATCTTATTTTAAAATGTATGTGTGGGTATATGTAAAAACTTAAGAAATGAATTGAATGAAACGTTTAGGCTACAATGTTTGCACAAACAATACAAGTCGCATAAGAATTTGGGAAATGTTTATTTATTGCATGAAAACAATATAGAAAAATCAGAAATGTTACAAAAATGCAGATGCTACATATCAAATGCTAGTGAACATGATATTTAAAGATAAACTTGGGGACACCATGTAAGTCTATATTTATGACATGGTGGTGAAATCAAAGAAAGCTGAAGATCATCCCAGAGATCTTGAAGAGGCATTGGATATCCTGGATCATTATAACATGAAGCTGAACCCTTCCAAATGCCACTTTGGAGTGGGGGCAGGAAAATGTTTAGGATATATGTTGACTAAAAGAGGGTAGAGGCCAACCCTGAACAGATCAAGGCGATAATACCAAGGATGTCCAAAGGCTAACCGGTAGAGTAGCAGCACTCAACAGATTTATCTCAAGATCCTCCGAGAGATGTAAAGAATTTTATGACATCCTAAAGAAAAATAAACAATTCGAATGGGAAGAAAAGCATGAACAACCACTCCAATCATTAAAGGAGTATTTATCCTCAGCTCCATTATTAATGAAACTTGAAGACGGCGAGCCATCCAGTATACTTGGCGGTATCCGGACACTCTGTAAGTGTTGTCCTAGTCAAAGATCATAAAGGTCAGCAACATCCAGTATACTACGTAAGTAAAAGTCTACTTCAGGCAGAGACCAGGTATTCTCATTTAGAAAAATTAATATTAGCCCTAATAATGACATCTACTAAACTTAGACATTATTTTAAAACTCATGCTATACATGTTAAGACTAACTATCCTATTAATTATGTTTTGAGAAAACCAGAAATGTCAGGAAGAATGACCAAGTGGTCAGTCAAGCTCAGCGCCTATGATATATACGAACCTAGAACAGCAATAAAGTCCCAGGCTTATTCACAGATGGTGCATCAAATACTACCCAAGTCAATAAGTTGTGAATTCCAGGCAACCAACAGCTAGAGGAATCTAAGGATAAATGGAAGTCCAACAGCTAGAGGAATCTAAGGATAAATGGATTTTATTCATAGATGGTGCATCAAATATAAGAGGAGCAGGCTTAGGAATCATACTAAAATCACCACAAGGGGATATACTACCCAAGTCAATAAGTTGTGAATTCTAGGAAACCAACAACGAGGCAGAATATGAAGCACTAATAGCAGGGTTACAGCTTGCTTGTGATATGAAGATCAGGTATCTTCAGGAATATGTAGATTCACTATTGATTACTAAGCATTTAAATGGCTCGTATGCAGTTAAGGGTGAGAGGTTAATCAAATACCTCAAGATAGTTAAACAATTATCTGTGAAGTTTGAAATATTTAGTATAACACAAGTACCAAGAGAAGACAACGCTGAAACCGATGCCTTAGAAAATCTTGCTTCGGCTCTCAAGATACCGGAAGGAACCACGATACCGATCATACATATCCTGAGTCCAGCAGTTGAAAAGAAAAATGAAGTATCCAATACGGAAACAGAAGAAGCAGATATTCGGGATCTTGAGCCAAGCTAAGGATCCTAGATCACACCTATTAAAAAATATTTGCAGGATGAAAATTTATTGCAGGTCCTTACTTGAAATGCCTAGAAGATCCTGAAGAAGTCCTCAAAGATATACACGAAGGCGATTGCGGAAATCACACTGGGGGCAGAGCATTGTTCTCAAAGATCATGAGGACAGGATACTATTGGCCAACGATGAGGAAAGACGCAATGGATTATTCCCAAAAGTGTGACGCGTGCCAAAGACATAGTAACATACTTCATCAACCAGCAGAACCCTTATATCTAGTTATCTCTTCTTAGTCATTTATGAAGTGGGGAATGGATATACTTGGCAAGCTTCCAAATGCACCAGAAGGAAAAAGTATTTATGTTAGCGATGACAGACTACTTCTCCAAATGGATCGAAGCCGAAGCATTCGTTCAAGTCAGAGAAAAGGAAGTTATATCTTTCATTAAGCGCAATATCCTAATGAGATTTGGGATCCTGACAGAAATAATATGTGACAACGGATCTCAATTCATCGGCAAAAGAACAACCAACTTCTGTGCCAGTTGGGGAATCAAGATGATAACTTCTATCCCTGTGCATCCTCAAGCCAATAGACAAGTAGAATCTAGCAACAAGATCATAATCAATAACCTCAAGTAAACATTGGGAGCAAAGAAAGTAAAATGGGTCAAAGAGCTACCATTTGCACTCTGGGCAGATAGAACAACTGCGAAGAATGCGACTGGTCAAACTCCATTCTCTCTGGTATTTGGCACTGAATTCATGATCCCCACATAAATGGTTATCCCTACAGCCATAACTAATCTTCGGACTCCAGAAAATAATGAAGAAGCTCTCGCCGATGATCTTGATACCATTGATGAACTCAGAGACCTCGCCAAGGTTCGCATTGCAGCCTACCAACAGAGGATAGCAAGATCATACAAAAAAAACATAAGGATCGGGAGGTGTCAAGTGGGTGATCTTGTATTGAGAAAAGCATTCTAGAATACTACCAATCCTAGCGATGGAAAGCTCGCACCAAAGTGGGAAGGCCCATATTTGATTGATTCGGAATCAGGCAAGGGTGCTTATTGGTTGGCAACTATGGAAGGAGATATTTTGCCAAGATCCTGGAACACTATTCACCTAAAAGCCTATTTTATGTAAGTTAGAATTCATATTCTAACTTAGAATGGTATGTATTCTTTCCATTTCAGCTATTTTTATTATTATCATTTCATATCAATATACTGACTTGAGCGTCGGAGGGGTGTTAGCCTAGCTAACACCCACGTTCACCAAGAATTCCTATCTTGCAGGAAGTATCTCTAGGGATCCCGACAAAAAACAAAGATTGGCTATCTCTCCTACGTTAAGGTATCCTGCATACCTTGTAAGTTTTAAAGGTTTTCCCTTTTCTACGAATTGAGTTTAAACACTCCACCTGTAGCGCACAATGTTCGAGTATAGTTCAAGGTGGTGCGGTCAGTCCATGTAAATATGACTGATAATTTCATCACTGTTGGCTATAACTTGAACCCTACGATAGTAACAGACGTGTTACTCCTCAGGTTTTTAGCATTTTCATGCAAACACGAATTCTGGCTTGGCCCACGTTTTACTAGCTTGGCCCACGTTTTACTGGCTTGGCCCACGTTTTACTGGCTTGGCCCACGTTTACTAGCTTGGCCCACGTTTATTGGCTTAGACCACGTTTATAAAAAAAATTTCACAGATGTTTAATACTTATGTATTAAATCAAATGTTTAGCATTGATATGCTAATTCAAGACCCATAATCGAGTCGAAGACTTATACAAATCCTGAAGTTCTACTACTGATCATACAACATGATTGGAAAACATACACAGGGGACAACTCGAGGTTACAACACTTCTTGAAATATTCATCAAAATTCTAGTATGTGTATCTATCCATTTCAATTTTTATACTCAAGGCTATTTCTTGATTCACTATTAAAGGTAGAATCAAAATTTGTTTGACTAAGTCATGATTTGCTCTATTTATCGAAACTAAACTGCATTTCTCTAAGCCAAAATTTAATGACTTACCCTTGAGGATCCTGAATCCTGAAAATATGCTTAAATCTATTTTTTTCTAAAAAACAAATATAAATTTTCTATAAAAACATTCAAACTCATAACAATCATGGTAGATAAGTCAAAAGTGCTAATATTATAAGTGCAGATAATAGAAAGTGTCCCGGGCTTCATTCAAAACAGGACCCATCCACCCAGGACATAAGTCAACCAATTGTCTATCCTATACCGGGATCCCAACAGCTAGAAAGGGTTCACAGTCAACAAAACAAAGACATCCATATTAAAACCATAAACATCAGGGCTCAGGCCTAGGCATTATTACCTTCATTGCCCAGATCAACCTGCTTCCCTGCACCCTCAACATCATGATCCTCAGCCACCTTTGCCGAACCTTGAACCTCATCTTTAGCCACCAATTTGTTTGCATCCTCCTCCAGCACCGGTTCTCCTCCCAACTCAGCCACAAGCCTCTTCCATTCTTCAACATCCCAGGCGCTCCTATCAAAATCCTTATCCTCGGCCTCCTTAGCCATTTTGATCCTGGCTTGGAATATAGACATAGCAGCCGAGGCCTTCGCTTATTCATTGGATTCTTCAGTATCCCGAGCATGTTGAAGATGAATATCCTGCAATTCAGCTTTGGTCTTGTTGAGTTCCTTAGTGATCTCCAGCAACTTCTTACCCTTGGCAGCCTCACCTTCTGGGAGTTAGCAGCTTCTGTTTGCACATATCCAGTTCCTTCTCTAGTTGGCTATAGAACTCAACCATTTTTTTCAATGTCTGTTATATATAAGATAAATGATTAACTTGAATGCAAGAATAAACTCATGATACAAGATATTTCTTACCTGATGGTTGAAATGGTGTAGCTTCTTGTGAGAATCAAAGAAATCACTGCATTCTGGAATGGTCAGCTCAGCAGGATTTGTGATCTTCCGCTTCTTGTTAGAAGATGGCTTGGCAGTAGGAACAATTGACTTGAGTGTTGGAGTGGAAACCGTCTTAGCTTCCTTCTTGATAGCCTTGTTCTTAGATACCATGCTATTAATGTCCTCGGGGACAAATTTGGAGCTCATCTTACGAACACCTATTTCCAGATATTAGGTCAATGTATTTATAAAATTTCTAACCAATGAGATAAAATATTACTGTATTTCTTACCAGACATATCCGAGTTGGAGAGAGAATCTTCGGGAGTAACTTCAACTATAGGGATTCTGATCTTGAAAGTCCTTTCGATCGGCTCTATGTTGTAGAAAGTAGAAACCTTCCTGGCAGTATCTGGAGTAGGGGGAGCAAGTATATCGAATTTTGGCACTGAAAAGAAAATAAATAAAAAAATTAGAAATCGATGTCCTGGATATTAAACTACTAAGGATCCTTTAGAAAGAATCCTAACCTTCACAAGCCATTTCACAGGCAACTCATGCCCACCGGGAATGGAGTCTTTTTTCACAAAGAAGGAGTTGTTTTTCCGGCTAGAGTCAATCTAGGTTGTTTTTAAAATCAAATGGCTATGGACGAATTTTATTTGGAATAGGAAGCGAGAGGAACCATGGCTTCTCAAGTTATATACATGAGCAAGTTCAGAAGCACTTAAGTCAACAGCATGATGACGAATGGGAATTTCCAGAGTATACAGGGTTCTCCAAATCATAAGCATTGTTTGAGCATAGCTCAAGCCCCTTTTTTCAAAAAACACTATGGTAAGAGCAGGAAAAGGATACGTAAAGCCTAATGTAAAAGGCAATGAAGGAAAACAAACCCAAGTCTTGGAAGAAAAATCAGACCTACTTTTGGGATCGAAAGCCCTAAAAACGGTGTTTTTTTGGAAAAGATCCTCCAGACGCAAGAAAGTCGATATCGTGATCCAAAAAAGTGCATCTTTCAGAGTCAGGATCGGCAAGCATATTTTGACTAACAAGATCGTCCGAAGGAGTAGAGGATCGTGTTATCTTTTTGCCCATTTTTTGCAAAAGTAAATCAAAAAATTTAGAAGATTGTGGAAGAGATCTTTACCTAAATTTCCAAAGAAAAAGAAGAAGATGAACTCGGAGAGAGAAAGAGAGAAGTAATTATAAGGAAGCAGTAATTAAACCCGCCTTGATCAACGATATCTCATCACCTCGTTTATCGCTCCACGTCTAATCACGTCGTCATTTGAATTTCAAATTTTAAAAAATTAACTGCTGTAACTTCTTTGGTCATCTGTCAATTTTGGGGACAATTTTTATGGGTTAAATTTCAGAGCAGGATCCTAAATAATGTGTAATCTAAAATCCGGTATCCCGATAAACTCGGAATCCTGGCTATTATTATTAACGGCTACTTGTCTATTGTTCTATTAATCACAGGTGAATCATTTGTAAACTAATATGCATCTAAAGACTCGCTCAACGGACGTGGACCACGTTTTTTAAACGTGTGAATAAGCTAGAAACGGTCACAAGGAAAGGATAGAGTCAACGCTTAAATCTGGGATAGTTAGTTAGGGATAGTTTGTATTTAATTACCGATGAGATCGTATAGGAAACACACACCAACGCTTGCAATCTTCTATAACACTTAGCATACAACACTTAGCATACTATCTGGATCTGCTCTCTTTGTACTCGATAATTTACATTTTATACTAGCCAACAAGGCAACTCGACGTTTAGTCGGCTCCAAAGGTTTTGTGTCGGAGATCATCAAGGATCAAGGGCTTTCCTCGTAATCAACCGTGTCAATCTTTACTTTTTTACATTGTTTCGTATTGATTTTACAAAGCACACTATCTCACTTTCGAAGTTTGGTTACAAAGTTAGTTCACATATTTTTTTACCCAAAACAGTGGCAATCGTGAAAATAATTTATTTATAATTCGATGTATATATATAAATAAATAAACATATCTATATTTAGCTAAATAAATCGTTTCCATAATGTTTATTTAGAAGCTATAACCTTTATAACACGTTTTTAATAAGTTATAAGAATAAAACATCATTCTATTCTTCTGCCTTTTTACACAAGTTACCAGATATATTTATTAACTTTATAGAAATTTACTTATGATTCTTTTATCCTTAGTTTATGTAGTAGGGGTGGTAAAATGATACAAACAGAAGACAAAAAAAAGGAGGGCCGCGGGACTCGAACCCGAGACCTGGGTTGTGGTGCAAAAGACTTTGTAGCAATAAAGACTGATGGCTATAAAATTCTCTAAATACAAATACTGCTGATCTCAGAGTTTGCTGCTGACCAACAAACTATTGCGGATAAGCTTATCTGCAGCGGATACTTGTTCTTCTGCTGAAGAACAAATCTGCTGCGGATAGCCTTATCTGCTGAAGACCAGAGTTGCTGCGGATAGGCTTCTCAGCAGCATCAACACTTGATGCTGCTGATAGGAAAATCATCAGCAGCTTTGGATGGTCACATCTTGTTGCCGATCAACAACTCTACTGCTGATAGTTATTCATTCATTGAAGATCAAACGTTGCAGCTGACCAGCCTTGCAAGCGTCACTGACAACTTTCTGCAAAAGCTACTGACATACTCAAAGCAGAAGGAACCTCAATTGTGCAACCAATGACGGACAACAATGCTCTTCTCCAAGCATGCAAGTAATGATGCATAAAGAAGACGCTTAAATAAAGTTATCTAGTTTAGATTAAACTTGTATTGTTAACTTTGTACAAAAGATCAACGGTCTGTGTTAGATATGATCTTTAGAATCAAGGGTCTGTCTTGATTCTAAGTTAGTATAAATACTGTGTAAACACTTCATTGTCTGTGTGCTTCTTGATAGAGTTTTCATTTGTAATCGTTTATTCGCAAAAGCTTAATACAACAGTGTTCTTATAAGAATTCTTTCTGTTTACTCGATTATACTTGTGTAGTTGCTATTGTTTCCGCCAATTTCAACTAAGAACAGAACCATCTTGTACTTTCATGATCCTACAAGTGGTATCAGAGCTTTGGCTCAGATTAAACAAACTCACACTTGTTTAATCACTTCTGGTTCTATTCTAAACTCTCTCTTTAATCAAGTCACCCAAAACCACAAAAACAAAGATGGCACAGAGCAATGGATTTGAAGACATCGGCAGCATCAACCGACCACCAAGGTTGGTATCTGGGGAAGACTACGACATGTGAAAGAATCGCATGGAAAGCTTCTTCTGTTATCAGGAGTACGGAATGTGGAAATCCATCAGGGATGGACCCTACACTCCCATGGTGGCCTTTGCTGATTCTGGAGGACCACTAGTCCCGAAGGAGCCCTCCAAGTACTCAGAAGAGGACATAAAGAAGATGGAGGTGGACTTCAAGGCACTAGGAGCTATCCAAATGTGCCTTCCAAATGAAGTTTTTCATAACTTCAGAAGTTACAAAACTGCTAAGGAGCTCTGGGAGGCTCTTGAGAAGATGTTTGTTAGCTCAGAGGAAGTCAAAGAAAACAGAAGGGACGTCCTGAAGCAGCAATACGAAAACTTCGTCTGGAAGGAAGGTGAATCACTAACCGTTTTGTATAACAGGTACACGTACATGGTGGGAGAACTGCAGTGCTCCAAAATAAAGCTAGAGAATGAAGATATTCTCAAAAAGTTTATCAGATCTCTCCCAAGCTGCTGGACACTATATACAGTGTCTATAAGAAGAACGGAGAATTTAAAAACTCTCCAGATGACAGAGCTCTTTAGCATGCTGAAAACATATGAATTAGAAATGATTCAAGCCAAGGAAAGGAGCTCCAATCATCAATCAGCCTCTTCTTCCTCCACCATCTCATATGCGCTTCACTCTGATCACTCCGGTCCTAGTGCAAGTAATTACTATCCCCCCATCATCACTCATCCTCACACACCAACTGCTTCACAATCCAACTCATCACCACTTCTTCTTGAAGCCCCTCCTTAACAGTCAACCTCTATTGTTTTGTCTCCGACAACTCAAGCAGCATGTACTTCATAAAAGAGGATCTGGAATGCTTTCATCCAGATGATCTTGAAGAAATGGATATTCAGCACTCATATGCCATGCTTTCCCTCAGAGCAAAAAGGTTCTATTCTAGAACCGGGAGATCTGTTCCAAGCAACAACTCAAACACCAGAGTGGGGTTAGATAAAAGCAAGATTCGGTGTTACAACTGTAAAGTGTAAGGTGCCAAAAGCCAATCCGGGTGTCAGCCATCAAAGAAAAGGCTACCAAGGTCAGCCCAGGCAACAGCAAGGAACTCCTCTAGCTCAAACTACAGCTTGTGTAAATGTCGGAACCTCAGACTTTGACTGGAGCTTTCAATATGAAGATGTTCCTACCACCAACCAAGCCCTTATGACAGACACTACAGAGATACCACCTCAGGTATTTGAACATCTTTGCTCTCAAGCTTGTATTGATAAAGTTTTAGGTTATAGAAAGCATAACCAAAACCTTATATATCAAAATGAAGAGTTTCATCAGATGAAATCTGAGTTCAAAAAGGTTGAAAATACTTATAAAGAAAAAAATTAACTGCCTTAAGAAAGAGATTTCATTGTTAAAACACGAACAAACTAATCTTGAAACTTAGATTGATGATCTACTGGTCAAACTAAAAGCTACGAGAGCTGAACTGGCAGAACAGAAAGTTCATGTTGAAAAATATGAATTTTCCTCCAAAAAGTTACAAAGACTTTTAGATATTCAAGTCCATGAGAAGGTAAAGACTGGACTTGGGTATAACAATGATCAGTACAAATATGTTCCTCCTCCTACTGACTACATTGCCATTCACGAACCAAGCTTCAATGTTGCAAATCTTGACACTGCAAACCGAAATCTTGATCCTTCAACGGATGAACCTTTCGTCGAAGACTGCACTACCTCATCGGAATCTGAGTCAACCTGCTCAGACCATGATGAAACCAGTGCAGCCCCATCTGAAGCTGTTCTGAATAGAGTTGAAGTTCCTGCTGTTATTCCAGCTATTCCAGCCCCTGTCCCATTCAAATAGATCATGATCAGCTATCCTCCAGATGAAAGAAAGCTAAACATTGAAAAGGGAGAGACATCAGGATCCACGAACCCCAAGCTTCAGTCAAAGCCGATCACAAAGAGGAAGGTGTTTGATATATGTCATACGCCTGGAGAAAAAGTTCCATATGTTCAAAAGACCCTAGAAGAAGCAACTTTTGAACATAACAAAGCTCATCCATGGAACTTCAAGGATCTGTTCCAAAGAAAGGACTATGTCTACCTTTCAAGAGACAAACTGGCGAGATCATGCTTTGTGTGTGGTAGATATAACCACACTGCCAGCACATGCTTTCATTACCTGGAACACCAAAGAAATTCAAAGCAGCATGTCTTTCAAAAGACTAACAAAAACAAGAAGGTAAGAAGCTACGAGGCCAAAGCAACTAAGTTCAGGGAGTCTCTATCTCCCCCAAGAGTGAAGGTGTCATGACCTCAACAAACCTGTATCATTTGTGGTGAAACCAACCACTTTGCTGCCAAATGCATATTTAATCCCTTCAACCAGATTGCAAACTGCTCATCTAGATTTACACCATCAGCAGTAGACAAAACAGCTGCTGATCTTGAAAAGTCTGGAAAAACAAAAGTTAAGGCTTCAGCAGCAAAAATGTTTACTGCGTATAAAGGGAAATCAAAGGTAAAGCCATCAGCAGCAAGAGTGTCCAGTGCTGATAAGGCAAAATCCAAGGCAAAGCCTTCAGCAGCCAAAAATGTTGCCACTCCAGCAAAGCCATCAGCAGCAGAATCTACTGTTGACAAGCCAGAAACATCAGTAGCAAAATCCGCTGCTGACAATGTGAGGAAAACTAGAAAATCACCAACAAAGCAATGGAAAGCCAAACCATCTCCAAGAATTATCATTGGTTCCATTGACTGCAAACATACTGAAAAGGATAAACTAACAACCATCTTTTTCAAGTCTGCAGACTCTTGGGTTCCTCCCACTAATTAGATATCTATCATGTGTAGGGACAGCCAGGTCACAAGAATAACACCTGGGTGGTAGACAGTGGTTGTTCCAGGCACATGACAGGCAACAGATCCATCCTCTCCAACTTCAGAAATTTCAATGGAGGATATGTTGCCTTTGGAAGTGACTCAAAGGGAGGATCCATTACTGGACAAGGAACTGTGTCCAACGAAAGAATGAGCATTGATAAGGTCAACTATGTCAAAGAACTGGACTTCAATCTCATGAGTGTTTCCCAGGTCTGTGACCAAAAGCATTGGATGCTCTTCACAGATAAAGAATGTTTTGTACTATCTCCAGGCTTATCCATACCTCCTCCAGAAAGGATTTTATTAAATGCTCAGAGAAAAGAAAATCTCTATGTACTGGACATGAATGAAGTCACTCCATCTGGGAGTGTTTCCTGTTTTCTATCAAAAGCCTCAGTTGATGAATCAGCTCTCTGGCACAGGAGATTAAACCATGTTAATATCAAAACTATTAACAAATTGGTGAAGAATAATCTTGTCAAAGGGCTTCCTGACAAAGAATTTCAGCTAGAAGACCACTGCATTGCTTGCTTAAAGGGGAAACAACACAAGAGTTCTCACAAGCCCAAGACCTTGAATACAAATGACACTCCACTACAAATGTTGCATATGGATCTCTTCGGTCCTACAAATGTCATGTCAACGGCAAAAAGTCATACTGTCTGGTGATAACTGATGACTACACCAGATTCTCTTGGGTATACTTCTTGAGAACTAAAGATGAAACTGCTGAAATTCTCAAATCCTACATTCTGAGGGTAGAAAATCAAAGCAATCAAAAGGTGAAAATCATAAGGCGTGATCAGGGCACAGAGTTCAAAAACCACACTTTGAACTGTTTCTGTGAAAGCAGGGGGATAGAAAGACAATACAATGCTCCAAGAACTCCTCAACAAAATGGAGTTGCTGAAAGGAGAAACAGAACTCTAATTGAGTCAGCAAGATCTATGTTGACTGACTCAAAACTGCCTCTCACATTCTGGGCAGAAGCAGTTAGCACAGCCTGCTATGTGCAAAATAGAGTTCTCATTGTCAAACCACTCAACAAGACACCTTATGAACTTTGGTTTCAAAGAGTTCCCTACATTGGGTTTCTAAACCCTTTTGGGTGTCCATGCACCATTCTCATCACACATGGGGTTCTTCCTAAGTTTGGTGCCAAATCTGATGAAGGATATTTTATGGGCTATTCCTCTCAATCAAAGGCCTATAGAGTATTCAATTCAAGAACAAGAATTGTGGAAGAATCAGCAAATGTGGAATGTAGAGAACACATTGTCTGTGAGCAGGGAAAAGGTCTAAACTGGCTCTTTGACATAGACTCCTTCTCCCAAATATTTAGGCCTCTCACCTTCTCAAATATGGAGTCTACGTCTTTACAAACACCTGCCTCCACTTCATCCACTTACTACAGACTGGATTCTCCCAAATCTTCTATCCGTCTGAGAAGACCATCAATTGATCCTCCATCAGTTGTGGAAGCAATTGAAGCAAGTGAAGCCGGAACAAGACTGTCTAATGTAACCACCAGCAGCTTGTCTGAAACTGAAAATCTAAATGAAGACTCTTCGGTAAATGTTGTAGATGCTGATGATGCTATTGCTGAAAATATTGATGTGTCTAATGATGTTGAAGACTCTTCCACCATGAATGAAGAGAACCCTGATCAAAATCAAAGCAATCTTGAGCAAGGGATATAGCTGGAGGTGGTACCAGCACAGGGGATCCATAAAGAACATCCTCATGAAAATATTATTGGCCAAGTCCACCAAGGAGTTCTCATAAGAAGCAAATCTCACGAGGCCAATATATGCTTGTTTTCATGTTTCCTATCTCAGGTGGAACCCAAGAAGATAGATGAAGCACTCAAACACAGCAGCTGGATTGAGGCAATGCATGAAGAATTGCTGCAATTCAAGAGGCAGGATGTCTGGAAACTTGTTGATCTTCCACCAGGTAAATATGTTATTGGCACACGATGGGTTTTCAGGAACAAGCAAGACGAGAGAGGTATTGTAGTCAAGAACAAAGCCAGACTTGTAGCTCAAGGCTACACTCAGGAAGAAGGAATTGACTATGATGAAGTCTTTGCTCCTGTTGCCAGATTGGAGGCCATCAGAATCTTCCTGGCATATGTTGCATCCAATAATTTCACTGTCTATCAAATGGACGTAAAAAGTACCTTTCTGTATGGGAAGATTGGTGAGGAAGTATACTTCAAACAGCCTCCAGGCTTTATAGATCCTGCACATCCTACTCAAGCGTTCAAACTAGACAAAGCTCTGTATGGCCTACATCAAGCACCAAGAGCCTGGTATGAAACCTTGTCAGGATATCTACTAAGCAACAACTTCAGAAGAGGTGCCATTGACCAGACCTTGTTTATCAAAGATGAAGGGGGAGAAATCTTACTAGTTCAAATCTATGTTGATGATATCATCTTTGGATCAACAAGGAAACAACTATGCAAAGACTTTGAGATTCTGATGCACTCAAAGTTTGAAATGAGTTCAATGGGTGAACTAAATTTCTTTTTGGGATTACAAGTCAAACAGGTCCCAAATGGAATCTTCATCAGCCAATCCAAATATATAAAGAGCATTTTGGAAAGATTCAAAATAGATGACTGCTCTGCTGCAAGAACCCCTATGCAAGTGCATCATCAGCTGACTCCAGACAAAGATGGCCAAGACACTGATAAACATCAGTACCGTGCAATGATAGGGTCTCTCATGTATCTCACTGCCTCAAGGCCAGATATCATGTTTACAGTATGTCTCTGTGCAAGATTTGAAGCAGCTCCAAAGATTTCACATCTTCAAGCCGTCAAGAGAATCTTTAGATACCTAAAGGGAGCCCCAAGACTTGGGCTATGGTACTCTAAAAATGACAAGTTTAATCTGTATGCATACACTGACAGTGACTATGGGGGATGCAACTTGGACAAAAAGTCCACTTCAGGGGGATGTCAGTTTCTGGGAGGGAGACTGATTTCATGGCAGTGCAAGAAGCAAACATGTGTTTCAACTTCTATAGCTGAAGCAGAATACTTTGCAGCTTCAAGTTGCTGTGCACAAGTCATCTGGATACAAAATCAAATGCTGGATTACGGGATGACTTTCATGGCAACTCCAATTCCCATTGACAACATGAGTGCTATATCAATCACAAACAATCCGGTGTAGCACTCCAAGACAAAGCACATTGACATCAGGTATCATTTCATAAGAGATCAAGCTGAGAAAAAGAGGATTATTTTAACCAAAGTTCATATGAATGAGCAATATGCTGATTTGTTTACAAAACCTTTTGATGAAGCTAGATTTAGATATTTAGTCGAATCCATTGGTATGATGAACTTTGATTAAAATCTATCTCTAAAATTCTATTTTAAAATGTGTTTTGTCTTTTGTTGTAAATAAAAGTTATAAGTCAGCAGCATTTTTGTCCTTCAGCTGCTGATAGGTTTAATCTTCAGCATCAAAAGATTTGCAACTGACTGCTTTAAGTTATCAGCATGAACATGTTTCCTGCGGATAACTTTAAGACTGTCAGCAGCAACATCCTTGCTGTGGATTACTAAATCCATCAGCAGCAGATGAGTTTGCTGCTGACAAACTTAACCTTACTCAGCAACCAAGTTTGCAGCGGACATGCTTATTCATCCACAGCAACCAAGTTTGCTGTTGATGGGTAAATTTAAGTCCAAATTAACTTTTAGCCGCTGTAAAAATTAACGTCAGTCTTTACCATGACTACCTCGGTGTATTACAGTTGTAACAGTAAAAGGTTAATGAGGTTGTACTGTACAAGTCATTTTGCTTTTTCCCTCCTTTGCTGTTATAAGAACAAATCAAATTTCCTTACCACCTCTTCACCTTCAATTTTACCCTAAACCCACATCACCTTCTCTCAAGTCCCCACCACATTTAAAGCCTTCCATCCTTAAAACATTCAAAGCCTTCCACACTCTTAACCTTCAAACCTTCCCTCCAAAATCAAACAATAATGGCAGACATCAATAACCCTGACGATAAGTTCTCCCCGTACCATAACCTTACAGCATACCTAACCAAGGGAAAGAAATCCGAAGGATTCAATGATATGATCGACTTCCTATGCCGATCAAAGATCCATTTCGCCATCACAACCAACCCTACGATATATATCCCTCATATGGAGGATTTCTTGAATACCGTCGTCTACTCTACCGAACAGGGGATTCCCCAAATAAAAGCCAAGGTAGACGGCAAGGACATCATCATCTCTGAAGCTACCCTCCGAAAACATCTTAAGCTTCAAGATGAGGGAGCATCCATCTCATACTCAAAGGACGAGAACATGAGGACCTTTGTATCCATAGGGTACACTGGAAATCAAAATGAGTATACAATAGAGAAGGCGCTGATGGGCCCTCCATGGAAGTATCTCTGCTACACTCTTCTCCAATGCATATCTCAAAAGAGAAGTGGATGGCATTAAGTGAGCTCCGCACTTGCCTCTGCTTTCATGGTATGATTACTGGCCTAGGTTTCAGCTTTGCACACCTCATCTTTGAGGGTTTGAGATATAACCTTCAAGAAGGTGCAAAGTAACAATTTTTTATGTACCCTAGATTCTTGCAGGAGGTTTTCAATCAAGAATTAAAAGAACTTTCAAAACCTGCAAGAATCTACATCATGTTGGGACATAAAAATAATATTTTTCAAAGTATGAGAACTGTTTCCAAAAAGTTCTCAGGGGTCAATGTTCCATTGTTATCTACAATTCTGAACATACAAAGTACCCCGGGTGACAGTTCAGCAATCCCAGCTGATACTGATCCCACACCCTCCACATCACATCCAGAACAATAATCTGCTTCCACCATTCGAACCCCTGTGCATACTACTAAGGATGCACAGGTACACAAATTACTTACACCTGTTTTGGATGTTATCGTTCAACCGGAACACAGGGCCCAGGTTGTAACGACATATACCAGAAAAAGGGCAAGATAACTCCTTCTCTTACCTCCAAGGCCCAAACCCAACCTAACAGCCCTTACTCAGAATCACAACATTCTGGTGAGAATATCATAAGGGACAGCCACATTATTAGGGAGACTCCTTCGGATGTCTCTCTATTAGGATCAGGATCACTTCCCGGATCCATAGAACAGCCCCCTGAGCCACTCCTCTCTCTTCTAAACTTAAGTTTTGAGGAACCTGATCAAGATGATGTACCTTCTCCAACTGCCACTATCTCGGAGGTACTGATTGATCTTGCTTCCAACACACCCAACCCAAGTTCTTCTCCCCTGAAGGTCCACTCTAGGAGTTATGACATAGTGGATGTGGAAGAGGCGGTCACTACTGCTGGTCCATCAAATGACCAGGAGGATAGTGACAACATCGCTAAGACCTCAACCACGGCAACTCACAGTGAGGATGTTTCCTTGGAAACTCCCCTCACTGAGAGAAATCCCAGGCGCCAAGAAACCATGGGTGATGGGGATGCAGAGGCTAGGCCTAAGGCCCCATCTAGCTCCAAGGATTCCACAACTGTGGATGAGGACAGACTGAAACTTCATAACTTGGAATTGACAGCCAGGGTGGCTATGCTAGAGGCTGAAGTGTCCAAACTAAGACACCAAGTCTCTATGCATGAAGCCCATCAATGCCCAACTGTGCCTACTCCCTCTCTTGTATCAGTGGGAACTCAAACAGATATATCCATTTTCACTGATGCAACCAAAAAGGGGGAGGTGGTTACCAAGGAAGATGATGCTGACAGCCTCGAAGAATGGATACAAGAGCAGATTGTGTTTCAAAGTTACCTATACAAACATGCTTTTGTTCAAATCCATGACTTACCAGACTCAGTAGATGAAGAGGAAGATGTCACTGAGGATTGGAATTTAGTTGTTCGAGCTGTTGATGAGGTGCTACAAGAAGAAACTCTCCATGAAGACACACCTCCATCATTCAGCCTTCTTCCTGAAGCTGCATCCATAATAAGTCATTCATCAACCCCCCAACTCTTTCCAACTTCAAAGAAGCTAGAATTTGACTCCATTCTAGCTTGGGGATATGATGAAAGAGCTGAGAGATTCTGGATTGGATGGGAGTTTAGTGGAGTAGAAGAGCTAAACTGGAACTCTCTTAATGCCCTCCAAGTTCTCAATCTGTATCTGACAAAATGTGTCAACACTTCATCAGATCTCTCAGCAGAACTTGCAATCAGCAGGTTCTATGACTTAATGGAGGATAACATGCTCTGGTTTGAAAGACTACTAATAGAAGCAAACAGGGCGGCTTATCCTGAATCTTCATCAGCAGCAGAACCAAGACTGGCTCCGAGAAGACTTGACATAATCAGGAGCAGTACTTTAACTGAAGAAGAGGTTATCTGCCGGAGAAGATTCCTGTACAACATAATGGTCAGGGATGTAGAAGTGCAAGGATGGATAAGCACTGACTCCCATGACTTCACCTTCTTCCTGAGCAGTGGATCTTCTCTCTCAATCAACATCAAAGAGATCTTGCTCCTACCTTCAGCTTTCCTGCACAAAGTTTTTGAGCTCAGATCACTCATCTTCAATGTAAACTCCTTAGAAAGTCAAGAAATGATCAAAATCATCAAGGCTTCTCTTTATACGGAGGAATCTGGATCTGACTCAGACCTATCCTTTCTCTCTTCTCCAACAGTTAGACTGAACACAGAAGAAGAATCAAAGAGAAGAGACGAGGAAAAGATGAAAGAAGCATGGAAAGAAGTGACAGGTACGGAATGGAAAGAAGATGAAGAAAATTCCCTTCCCTTGTCCATTCCCTAACATGCCAATGAAGCTAAAGCTGAGATCTCAACAGCATCTACTACACCTACTGTTGTGGTCCATGAAGCTGAAGCATAGGCATCCAACAAAGATAAGGGAAAAGGACTAATAACCAAAGAAGATGAAGAAAGAATTAAGAAGGAGAAGAAAGAAAAGGAGGATAGAAGAAGAAGAAGAAGAAGAAGAAGAAGAGATGGCTGAACTAAAGAAAGCTCAAGACAGACTCACAGCCATTCTCCTCAGAGAACAACAGATCCAGCTGTATGCAAAACAGCTGGATGATCTGAAAGTAAAGATTCCTGCAGTTTATCAAATTGAAGAAGATGAAGCTCTTGCTCTTCAACTGCAGGAACAATTTGATAGAGAAGAAGAAGAGATATAGAAGAAGAAGAAGAAGAAAGAGGCTAAGCTCAGAATAACTGATTCTGAACTAGCCAAAGAAATGAGAGAGGAATGGGTAAAGGCTCTGATTTCTCAAGGTGAGGATGTAGAATACCTTGAGAAACTATCCAATAAAGAAATCTACAGAGCATTCATAGGCCAGCAGGGTCAATTGGCAAACAAGAAAAAGGCTGAAGAAGAAGAAGAAAAAGCCAAAGAAAAGTCCAAAAAGACCATTGCCTTTAGCCGAAGATCCCATGAAGAAAGGAAGATCATGATTGACTTCCTTAAGGCTAGAGGAGAGAGTGGAAAGAGGCTAGGTCCCATGAATTTCATGAACCTGCAAGCCCTCTACCTTAAAGTCAAGAAGGATGAGGAAGAAAGACTGGAGAAGAAAGGCTCCAAGAAAAGGGTAATCATTCAAGAAGAAGAAAGGAAAACAAAGCAACCCAAGCCTTCTCCCTCACCCAACACTTCCTCAATCCAACAACCTTCCACTCTCCATCCTAGACCTCCCTCCTTTCCACCCTCAAAGTCCAAATCCTCACACCCAGCTCCTACTCATCAACAACCTCCCAAAAAGAAAAACAAACCTACTTCCAAACCAGAAGACTCAAAAGAAATAATCAGATGGTCATACAGCTCTCAAGACCAATGGTTTGAAGTTTTCAGGGGGAGGACAGAAGTTAAAAGATCAATTTATACATCTGTTGATGAGGTACTACAGCTTCCAGATTCTGATCTAAGAAGAATGATGGAGCTGGGTGAAGTCAATGAGCCCATGAATGAAGGTGGGAGACATCTGCTGCTGGCAATCAAACATCGCTTCAACCCCTGCAGAGATAAAATCCTTGATGTTAAACCTCTCCAATCTCACTCTCCATTCATCAGCTGGTCCTACAATGCTGAAAAAGATGATTCACATTGACAGATGTTAAAGGACAGAAGATGAGATGTTCAAGCAAAGCTATCTTCAAAATAACCAGCAAAGACATCAAGACTCTATCTGAGCTTCCTCTTAACAATCCCAGCAAGAACCACAGAGGATATGAGGTTGAAAGAATTGTCAGCCACACGCAAAAGCTTCAGCAACAAAAGCAGTAAGAGAGTTTTGGTAGCATCAGTCTAGGGGGAGTTTGTAGAAATAAAGACTGATGGCTACAAAATTCTCTAAGTACAAATGTTGCTGATCTCAGAGTTTGCTGTTGACCAACAAATCTGCTGTGGATAGCCTTATCTGCTGAAGACCAGAGTTGCTGTGGATAGGCTTCTCAGCAGCATCAACACTTGATGCTGCTGATAGGCAAATCATCAACAGCTTTGGATGGTCACATCTTGCTGCTGATCAACAACTCAACTGCTGATAGTTATTCATTCATTGAAGATCAAACGTTGCAGCTGACCAGCCTTGCAAGCGTCACTGACAACTTTCTACAAAAGCTACTGACACACTCAAAGCAGAAGGAACCTCAATGGTGCAAACAATGACGGACAACAATGCTCTTCTCCAAGCATGCAAGTAATGATGCATAAAGAAGACGCTTCAATAAAGTTAGCTAGTTTAGACTAAACTTGTATTGTTAGCTTTGTACAAAAGATCAACGGTCTGTGTTAGATCTGATCCTTAGAATCAAGGGTCTGTCTTGATTCTAAGTTAGAATAAATACTGTGTAAACACTTCATTGTATGTGTGCTTCTTGATAGAGTTTTCATTTGTAATCGTTTATTCGCAAAAGCTTAATACAACAGTGTTCTTATAAGTATTCTTTCTGTTTACTCGATTATACTTGTGTAGTTGCTATTGTTTCCGCCAATTTCAACTAAGAACAGAACCATCTTGTACTTTCACGATCCTACAGACTTTAAACAAACGATCTTGGCTAGTGCCTTGCAAATGTTTGGGTTTGCTTTGTACATAAACAGAAAGCCTCACGTATCTTCTTCCTCAATTGCCTAAAAAAAACCCTGGACCTCAAATCCATATCAAATCGGTTCTGATTCAAAGGGGTTTTGTAATGGTGAGTAAGATTGGGCATGGAGAAGTGTTAGTTACCTGAAATCTAGGGCCGACTAAACGGAAATGAAGGATCCCGGTGCTACCTCCGATCGCGACAGTGGTGGAAAGAATAAGGGATTTAGGTGTTGTTTCATGTGGAATTTTGGTAGGAAATCATGTAAAATGATTCCAATATGCGTTACAATTTCATTTTAATAGACAATGCGAGGTTTGATCATTAATTTGTGGGTCTTTTGAATGCCCAAACTGTAACCCCATGAATGGGTTAACGGGGTTTGATTTCATCATTCATTGATCGGTTACAAGTGTTAAAATGACTAGGATTAGTGTGACCCTTGACCTGCGTGAGTTACATTTCATAGATTCATGGTTTTGGTGACATTGGAAATCCGATTTTGACTTTCTCAGATTCAAAATTGGATTAAAGGTGTTTCAGGGTTCAAGGAGAAGGAAAGGGTTCATAATGGGGGTCCAATGCAAAAGAGGGGTTCAAAGAAAATTTGAGAAGGTTCTTTGCTTTTGAAGGGGTTCAAGGCCAAAAATAATTATAATTAAGTATGAAATTTGTTATAAAATAGTTTTTATAAAACTTGGAAAATCTAAAACATTATTTATTTTATTTTAAATTATTTTATATAGGAACCTCACTTTCTTTATAAATTTACAAATTAGATAATTGAATTGTTTAATATAAATAACTATATAAACAAAAACATGTATATATGTATATAAAAGGTGTATTTTTCATGTTTAAAATCTATAAGTTAAGATTTTGATTTTTAATTAGTATAACCAAATACGTGCATATATATATATAGGGGAGGGATATTCTGAAAAGGCTAAAAAGTATAAAAAGTGTAAAAATTATTTTAAAAACCTCACCACCACCCCTCAAAAGCCTAAAACACCCACCCCAACCCCCCCCCCCCCTCCAAAACCTGACCCCCACCCCACCCCAAAAAACCTAAAACCCCCCACCCTACCCCCAAAAATCTAAATCCTAACAAAAAAAACCCTAAAAAGCCGAAAAAGTCGTCTAAAACACTACCACCACCCCCTAAAAGCCTAAACCTCCAACCCAACCCCCCCCCCAAAACACCTCACCCCCACCCAAAAGTCTAAATACTAAAAGCTAAACCCTAAGGAAAAAACTAAATCTTACAAGCTAATATCGTAGAGTTTGACGAGACGGTTCCAACGCCGCCGAAATGAGTAAAATCGGAGTTCGTATGAGCCGGTTATGAGCGTTTTAAAGCACACTTCCTACACTTTTTAGCGGAACCCTATATATATATATATATATATATATATATATATATACACACACATATATATGTATATATATTTATATATAGTATAGGGATCCGCTAAAAAATCAAAAAAGTGTAAAAAGTCTTTTAAAACGCTCATAACCGGCTCATATGAACTCCGATTTTGCTCATTTCAGCGGCGTTGGAACCGTCTCGTCGAACTCCACGATCTTAGATTGTAGGGTTTAGTTTTTAGGTTTAGATTTCAGGGTTTAGTTTTTACCTTAAGGTTTAGCCTTAGGGTTTTGCTTTTAGTATTTAGGCTTTTGGAGAGGTGGGGGTTTTAGGTTTTTGGAGGTGGGGTTAGGTTTTTGGGGGGTTGGGTTGGGTTGGAGGTTTAGGCTTTTGGGGGGGTGGTGGTGGTGTTTTTAGACGACTTTTTTGGCTTTTTAGGGTTTTTTTGTTAGGATTTAGGTTTTTGGGGGTGGGGGGTTTTAGGTTTTTGGGGGTGGGGTGGGGGTTAGGTTTTGGGGGGTTGGGGTGATGGGTTTTAGGCTTTTGGGGGTGGTGGTAGGGTTTTTAAAAGACTTTTTACACTTTTTAGCCTTATTAAAATATCTCTCCCCTACATATATATATCATAAAAATGAAAGGTGAAATAAAATGTTTGATTTTTATCTATGATTGATAACTTATCATATGTATTTATATATACATATATACGTATACCAGGATAAGATTGCATGAATAAAAATCTGAATTTGAGATATTTGAAATCACGATTAAAGATTTATAATGTATTGAACTAGAATAAAAAAAATTATGGCCTGAAAAGGTAAAATAAAGGCCAAAATTTCCTGGTGATTACACGCTACTTGAGACCGTCGGAGTTCGTCTGTGGTGGCGGAACCCTAGCCGCCGCAACCCCTTTGACCGGATTTCTCTCACTGCTGCTTGGAACTAGAGAGTACAACCCCCATTATCGTGTTCGGGTTGACGAGATCTATCGAAATATGTAGGCCATTCGTCGTCGCCGCAGGTCTACCGGAGGCCGGCCACTTGCTCTCCCCTCCCCCTTCTCCATTTTCATCTTTAGTGTGTGTTTTAGTTTTGAGAGAATGGAGGATATTTAGGGGGTTTCCATTATATATAGACGGGTTTTTAATGCGTTTATGTCGCGTAACGAACCCGTTTTTGCCATGTTCTCGTGCTAATCCGTCCGTGTTCTCGAATAATTATCTTAGAATACTTGGAATTATGAAACGTTAACGATAATACAAAATAAATATTTGAAATAATTATTTCGTTATAATTTATTATTAAAGGGCATTCGAGACTGTGAACTTATTTGAAAGTTTTACGGTTGTAACACTCCGGTTATGACTCTTATTTATCTCATAATATTATGATACGTGTTTATAATGTTTATGTTATTAATATATATATATATATATATATATATATATATATATTCGGATTATGTAATTTGGGCCCCAAATGGGTTTGACTTTCTATTGGGCCATGTTGGACCTAGTTGGGCCTAGCCCAACAACTTGTATTCAGATTCTCGAATTTTTGCAGGTGCCACATTCTTCCTTCCTTAAAGAAATTTCTTCCTCGAAATTTGTCATAGGTACATGGATTAAGATTTCGTATCCTTACTCCATTTTAGGATTTCTAGAGAGAATGTTGATTCGTTCCAATTAGTAGTCGGTAATCTGAATAAAGTGGATATCTCCTCAACTAATGAAACTGATGTGTAAAGATTTGAGATGTCATTGTATCATGTAACCGTGTGTCGTTACTGCCGAGCATACATTATATCAAATGAATAACTACTAGAAAGCTCTTTGAACATGTCGGTGTGTGAACGATGTTAACTATGCCACGAAATGACGAAGTCATTTCTAAAGTACCATAAACAAAGTGGGTTACAATCAGTGAGGACACCTCCATGTAACGAGTAACTCGTTAAGAGAATGTCTAGTCTATGTGAATTAAGATGGTGAGTTTTCACCAATCAAGTGAACAACTCATACGTTGAGGTAAATAATCAAGGATTAGATGTTGCCGTATTTCGTCATGTAGAGACACTCATCAAAGTATAACTATATAGGTACCATCCTTGTTAAGGACAGCAGAAGTGCATTCAATCTTTCTAGGACGAAAGATTTTAAATCGGTCTCTCATTTGTCTAACCAATATATAGGTTAGGCTAATTCAATTTAGTTCCAAGAAGTAATATCAGCGTATGCAATTTCCCATGAGGGAGTTGAAATTGTTTAGGGAAATCGTTAGTAGTTGTCTAGTACCGAATTAGACAACTATGATATGGAGTAAGATTTCTATGGGTACTTGTTTCTTATGAGATTAACCTTGGTTTCATCCAAGTTCATTACTAATGACATCATCATGCATGTATTTCGTAAGCCGATTGGGATAGGGATCTTAACGATATAGATTGCGAACAATAAGCTCAGAGCAATAAAAATTTCCTAGTAACAGTGAATCGACCAGATTTATATGGTTTATCTAAAGATGGAAGTGAAATCTCAATGAAGGGAGAGTATGTCGAAGTATTTCGAAGTATTTGGAAATAGTCTAGATGATTTGGCTCAGCGGATACCAAGAGGTAGTTGGATCTTCATGGTGTTCAAAGAAAAACGTTTGAGAACGGTCTTGATTTCGTTTGCGAAGATTGAGTTCGATACCTCATTAATCGTTGTTTGCACCGTACCACTACTGCAACTAGCATTTAAGTTGTGATACCATGATTTGTAAATTCTTGACTTGGCTATCATGTCCACGAGGTACGTAAGCCTTAAAAAAAATTGTGTTTGTTTGGAAAGGTCACAGTTCGTCTCTGAGGCTTGACTCTCTAAGGTAGGTATTAGGAAATAGGCGAGAATCAAGTATAACTTCAAGAGTTTGTCGGATGCAAGAATGTCTTAGGTTCCTTAGAGGAAATGTATAGATATCCCAAAAGAACTTGGAAGAATGAATGTATCGTTAGAAAGGAATTTGAGAAGTCAAATGAAATGTATATGTGTAGACTTACAATAGAGTAATGTCAATTGCGGTTCGTCCTTTGTTCATCTTCATAGTAGCATACAACTTTAAATGATCATCAATCATAGAACACATAATTAAATCCTCAAATTTTCGAATTAGGTCCCTGATTCCCTATCAAAGTTGGTTGAAATATATATAAGGGTACAGAATTTGCCTCGTGATCTAGCGATGAAGAAGGTCAAATTGACTATTTGCCAACAACCGGTAGTACAGTATGCGAATAACGTCCTTGGTCTTCAAATGGTATTATCATGACTTACCATTCCGAATTTTACCTATATCAATTATAGTCTTGAAGTCCTTAGCACAAGGGCTTAAGCCATAAAATCGAGGTAATGAGGGTTAAGTGTTAGAGATTTGTATTTCCTCTAGGTACATTTAAGAGTTTCCCAGAAATAGTATTAACGTATACCATTTCTCTCATAGGAGTTGGAATGGTTTAGATAGAAATATTAACGAAACAGGAGCCAAAAAATAAACCTTGAGACAAAAAAATCTCGTAGTATCATTGAATCATCGAAGTTAATTTATCGTCCAGATTTCTATGATTCATTTAAAGACGAGGGTGAATCTAGACGCAGAAGAAAATAATGTCGAAGTATCCAAGAACAGTAGAGACGAATGGATCTCCTTAGGGTTCAAAGAAATGTGAGAATGGCTCTTAAACCAGTTATTAAGGGTTAGTGACGTAGTTTCACTTATATTCATTTTATAACTGCATCTCCATCACCTTCTTGTACTCGGATGGCAATGGTAGAATACAGAAATGAAACATTATGATTGTCCCCTTATTAGGTGACACACAGATAACCCAAACGGTCTTAGAAAAAGGATGAATATAAAATCAGAAGGAGAGTTGAGAAGTCGAAAGAAATGTATATATGTAGGCCTTCAAGTGAGCAAGGTCAACTATGATTCATCCTTTGTTTATCTGTTTGGTAGCGTACAGCTTTAGACGATTGTTAATCATAGAGTACATAATTAGTTCCTCATATTTCAACTTAGGCCCTTGATTTCTCATCTAAGTTGGTCGAAATAGGTCATGTAGTTTTTGGAATTTGTCAACAATTGATAATAGTATGTCCGCAATTTCCTTGGCATTCGAATGGTATTATCATGACTTACCATTATGTATTTTCCTCACATCAGTATAATCTTAAAGTCCTTAGCACAAGGATTTAAGTCATAAAGTTAAGGTAATGAGTGTTAAATGTCAAAGTTTTGTATTTTCCCTGAGCATGTGTTAAGAATTCGTTTCTTAACCACAGGTACTCTAGAGCTTTCTACGTATAAAAGGTTGGGAGTAAGAGGTGTGAATATGTCTCTCCTATAGGCTAAAATCAAAGATTCAACCGACAAAATGATCCATAAGGGAATGTAAGTTCAAAGGTTGTAAGATTATCCACTTATCTCACGTCAGGTTTCCACACTACCTTATAGGTGTCATATGGAGAAGAGTCAAAATTAGTTTTCATTCCATTACAAGAGTTAGTGCACAGCACTCCTGCTGAAATTTTCAATAAGTGTGATACTGAATTGTAAGATAGACCATGAGATTACGATGTGATTTCCAAAATAATCACGCAATTACTGTGAGTGTTGATTGTTGCAAGGAGCAACATGAGGTTTTTGTGGCATGTAAAAAAACACATCTCAAGAGATAGGAATGAATGGGTGGGCGAAAACCTTCGTTGCTTAGGATCCACCAAAGGCTGGTTAAATATAATTTGAGTTTCTCTGGATCCTTTAGAACCGCGAAAATGTTTTGTGGATAACTAACCCCGGGGTCTGAATTGTTAAGGTCCGATCAATAATCGGGTGACGGTGTGTTTAGAATAGGATTACGGATTAATCATGAACATTAGCTCGGACAGTAAGACTCACTAGAGTTCTCATGCACCGTAAATTATGATTACGTGTGCACCCGTAATGATAATTTACCTTGCATGGTCCCAAGAGTGTTTCTCCCATCCCAAGCTCTTAGTTGAAAGGGATGTGAAGTGTTCATTAGATCGTGTCATCGTGTTGCACTCTCGCGCAAGAGCGTGTATGTTCTATCGGATTACTCTTAGTCATGCGTACCAATACTTACAGATCTACCGACTAAGGCTGCTGCTGGATGGAGTTAATTGTAGAGAGGCACTACTGGTGTGTCCTAATAACAGGAATGTGTGTGGTGGAAGTCAAGCACAATGTTAGGGCAGAGATCCTCAAATCAGTGTAGACCAAATCATGCTCCAAGTTCGTATGTACATGTGGATCTATATAATCTAAATGAGTCTATGAGTCTCCTGACTCGCAAAGTTCTCTCCCGTTCAGTCATGATTATCCAACTTTGGTTCCCTTATGATAGGGCAGTTTTGCCTATCATATCTTATGGTGAAGATTTTCGTCATCCAATCCAGTAATTCGCAAAAGAGAGTATACTTACCACACCGAACGAAAACTACATGTGTCAGAGAAGAAAACTGACGGCACAGCTGGAGTAGTTGTAGGTGTTTATTATTTCTGTATTGTTGTACGTGTTAAGTATTCGTGACATGTGCCATGTAATAGTATTAAGTATTGTTGTAGCTAATGATACCCTAGTGTAACAATATACACTAATGGTCTACTCGATTTGTTCGACAACGGTTGGAATTTCTATGCTCAGGTTTTGGGTGTTCTTATTGTGACGTAAGCCTTAGAAATCTTGGTCCCTAAACGAGTCTGGTTAGAGCCTAGGTGTCACTAAAGAAACCGAATTCACTAAAACCATTGGCTCTGATACCAATCTGTCACACCCCCAAATTTATTCACTTATTAAACAAATAAATAAATTAAGGTTGCAACGATCGGTAACATTACACAACAACGGAAGTTAAAATAAAGACTATTAAGGTGTTGAACACCATTACAATACTAACATGAATTAGTACATTGATCTAAATCAATCTATATCAAAATCAACTTGAGGTTTGACAGTCGTACATCTTCTACTTCTAGGGTTCAATCCGAATGGTTAACCTATTCCAATCGTTCCATAGTTCCGTGTTACGTGAAAAAACATACTTAAAGTGTCAACACAAAGGTTGGTGAGTTCACAGGTTTAATAGTCTCAATGTAAACTAGTTTTCCTTGAAAACATTGATAATGTATACGTGGTCATGATATAAAACTTTTTCCTTGAAAACGTTGACAAAAACATTTGCACGTAAACGAATGGCAAAACCATTTGTATGTAAACGATTGGCAAAACCAATTTGCACGAAAATGATTAGCAGATCCATCTGCACAAAAACGATTCAATGTATATATGATAAACAAAACAAGTAATGTTGACCCTTTTGTAAACTAGATAGGCATACAAATAATATGTACATAAAAGAGGCATAACCAAACCATAACACAGGTGTTTTGCCCCTCGCTCGTACCTCACGAGCAATTGTTTGAACACTATGCGGTTATTTGGCCAGAGGGACCCATGGTTAGCGCGACTAACCATGACCGGGGGGTGTCAATCCCAATAGTACTATCCATAGAATCTCAGGCTAATCTATAGCTAATGGTTATAAATATGATTATCAGGGGACTTCCAGCGCTCTATATGTGTTAACTCATGCAAACATAAAAGGTCCGGTCTTGTTTTCTTGTTACCATATGAAAATATTTGTAAGTAAGTTTCATGTTTTCTCAAAAGGTATCTGGCAATGATGTTCCCAAATGTATTAAACGATAATGTCTCATGTTTTCAAACGTGTAAGTAAGTATGTTCCTTCCCCGATGTTTCTAAAACGTTTAAAACTTAAAAGGGGACAGTGAAACTCACATGGTGACATGTCAGGATCAATAATGTCCTTTTGATAGCAATGGAAACCGATGTCCACAAGATATGATGGTCACGGGTTTACGTCCTACTCGAGTCCTACGATACCTATAGTTGCTTTAAGAGCTTTATAGACTAACTCTAATAATGTAAAGCGAGTCTAAACTCGTGTTGGGTTATCACGTGAACAGTTGAGCTTTGTTGATTCTTAACGGCATTACCGATTCAATATACGATGTCGGTTTAGTAATCGGTCATTTTAGATATTTAAGTAGAGTTGAGATTCTCAACTCGAACATGTTCCATTAGTCATGTTTAAAGGTATTTGTTTGTCATGTACACAATTGTGCATAACTATATATGCTTGTAATTAATAACAATTCATGTTCGTATGATTTTTAACAAAATGTGTGCAACTTTATGTTCAATAAAACCATTTTAGGTCTTTCGCAAATATACGCTATGTTTATGTAAAGCATACAGGTATTCATTTATCAAAAGTAATATTTACATATATGTATATATTTTTGTAGATTAAATTCGTATTATAAAATACTTTATGGATTTTCACAAAATACAATATATACATACAGTTATATATATATATATATAGGGAAAGGTTCAAATGTTAACTAAGTTTTTATATGATAACCGTACTAACCACTATAAAACAATCACATAATTTATAAATTATTTTTTCTTTTAATTGCTAAAATAGTATTTAAGTATCTTGAATAAATACTTTGAACGTAAATACGAAAATGATGAGTCTTACGTATACGTACCAAATAATGTTACATATACGTGACACATAGTGTTTACACATATGTATCATTAAATAATGATAATTGATACATATACGTAACAATATATTTGAGAGTGGTAATCATGGTTATCACATAACTATTGGTTAGCATTTGAACCTCACCATATATATATATATATATATATATATATATCTCCAAGTTCATAAAAGCTAACTTTGTATATTACCAATTGTTAACGTCATATACTCAAAACTTTAATGATATACATATATATACGCACACATCTCATATTTGAATCTAACTATCGTGTTACATAATAATTGTTTGATTTTCATATAAACATTTAATATTTATATACATATGGGTATTTATATAAACGTTGAACATATGTAAATATACATATATTTAGGTAAGTACTTGTGTACGTAAGTACATATAGTTATATAGTATGTTATATTTATGAATACTATAGTCTCATTAACACTTGTTAATCGTCAAATGTCGTTTAGTAACTTTGGTTATACCTTTTCGTATTATTTGATGTGTACCAACATATATATATAGGGTTGAGCTCATGAGAAAACTCACTTTAATGAGAGAACTAGAGAACCACTAAAAAAAGAAGAGGTGGAATTTTAAAGAGTAAGGATAAAATTGGAACTTAAAATATATAAATCTTTAAACATTTCTATCTTTTGCATACATTATTATTATTTTTTTAAAAATTGCACCATTAAATCAAGAATTTCTTTATCTTTCATTTGAGTATAAATAACGTTATAAAAAATAAGAATTAACTCGTCAATTTTTTTCTTATTATTTTCAATATTGCGTATGTGTAGTATCACCCCAAAAACCTAACACACCCTTAAAAACCTAAACCCCCACCCCCACCCAAAAACCTAAACCCCCACCCCACCCCCACCCCCACCCCCACCCAAAAACCTAAACCCCCACCCCACCCCACCCAAAAACCTAAACCCCCCACCCCCAAAAACCTAAACCCACCACACCCACCACCGAAAACCTAAACCCCCCATACACCCCCACCCAAAAACCTAAACCCCCCACCCACCCCCACCCAAAAACCTAAACCCACCCACCCTCATCCAAAAACCTAAACCCACCGCACTCACCCCCTACCCTCAAAAACCTAACCCTAAACGTAATACTGTATATGTGTAGTACCACCCTAAAAACCTAACCCACCCCCAAAAACCTAAACCCCTCGCCCCAGCCCCACCCAAAAACCTAACCCCACCCCACCCACCCCCCAAAAACCTTAACCCCCCACCCCCAAAAAACCTAGCCCCCCCCCCCCCTCCAAAAACCTAACCTAAAAGCTAAACTAAACCCTAAAGCTAAACCGACTATCTTTTCGAGGTTTTGTTTTTAACGAGGATGACGTGGCAAACAATGTCTCTGGACCACTTTTTTAGTTTTTTATTTTTATTTTGAGTTATGATTTTTTATTATTTTTTTTATCATTAAAGAGGAGTTCTCTAGTTCTCTCCCTAAATGTTAGTTTTCTTATGAACTTCACCCTATATATATATGTGTGTGTGTGTGTGTGTGTTTATGTGTGTGTTTTGGATAAACTACTTATTATTAACTGCATCACACCCGTAATTATTTTGTATAAACCATTTCATATATTACTAATATAACAAAACCATATCTCATTCAAGTAATAATATTTAATAATAATACATATCGTTAGTTAATCGGGTTCAAGATTCTCGTTTGATCGATTCCCGTAAATGAGTTTAGATTTACTCGTTCAATAACATATATAACGAATTTTCTAGATTTAATATACGCGATTACGGTCCATTAATATTATTTGTCAAGTTAATATTTATTTTTACCGCTAACGAATCGTTTAACGCTCAACGAGTTCAACCGCTCACGCATTTAAATATTTGTGTAAATAAATATAATCTCTTTTGCGTGCGTTTATACCTTCCGTAAGTCTCGTTTACGAATCGACACGTCCTAAACCTTTCGTTTCACGTATTGACCACGTTTGACCGTCGTTGACCCGAGTTTGACTTTCGTTGATCAGCGGTGACCGGGTTTGACCACGACTCGGGATGCTCAAATCTGTCCAAAAACCACGTATTTAATACTCGGGAATGAAACCAGGCCATAAGTTCAACCGATCTAACGAAAAATAAATAACTGAAATGTAATCTACAATATTTTGACAAAACATAACTCGAACCTTGTAGATCGGGATGGTCGGACGACAAACGACACAGATCGGTCAAGTGGGGTTCCCCGGTGACCGGCCGAAAAACCGTGAATCCCGTCGGAACGCTATCTGGTTTGCCGGAAACATGTGTTCGATCCTCAAACCTCGTCGGACCTTCACCGCCGCCGCCCCCGTCCCCCGTGCTCCACACAAACACCGATGTCACTGTCAGTGGAGATCGTCGAAACCCTAATCAGGTTACCAGAAGCGCGTCAGCCGTCATAATGGCTCCTCCCATGTCCTCTTCGTCGAGATCTGACAGAAACAAGTACCGTCGCCCATGTGGGTGGCCAGAAACACGTCTCCGCTGCCCGGACCTACCTGAAATCAAAGAGAACTTACTAGGGTTTGTTTTCTTAACCGGAAGTCTGTGCAAATCGCCGAAAAAACGAGAAAAACGGAACTGAGAATGATGGTGTTACCTTAGCTCGTCGTCGTCTCCTACACTAGCCACCATCTCCGGCGACGCTAGGAAAAATCCTAACCGCCGTCTCTGTCATTTGTTAATCGTTTTACCGAATATCCGGTAATAAACCGATGTCTGACGCGTTTAATGTTTAAATTTCTGAATCACGTACACCTATCTTTCCTTAAATTATCATGATCGAGTAACGAGTCATTATATGAAACCGAGTGACTAGTATGATGTTTAGATTGTGTAAATTGGGCCTTTAATGAGCTTGGATACTTATCGGGCCTCAAATGGGCTTAGATTTCTATTGGGCCTACTTGGGTTTAGCCTAACAACTAGGTTTTAGATTCTGGATTTTTTTGCAGGTGTCACATAAAATATTTTGACAGGGTTATGTGCGACTAGCATGGAGATAACTATGCAGTGATAAAAAACAAGAGGAGATATTTAGGATGACGATTTCTTAAATACGGATACTCCCTTATACACATGGTTAGGTGTCGCAAGGTAAAACCCTTAGATACCAATGCTTGTGTAGCATGGTATGAATAGGGTTAACTCCCCAGGCACAGTCCAACTACCTTGTGGCTCTAGTTTTACCCTGCTTACGCAGGCGACATGTAAATGGTCGTGGACCATGGTTTTGTAAAGAAAAATGGGTATTTAAATCCCCACTGAAATGAAATGATATTTTATTTATCCCCATATTTGGAAAATATACAATATCAACCCCCGGGTTGAGATTTATTACAAGTTCGATCCAAAAGTATTTCCGCTGCTAAACTAACTCTGATTTTCTAAATAAAATAAGATTAGAGGTGCCAATCTAGTCGCACGCCCAATATGTCCTGAAATCGGGGTGTGACAGGTTGGTATCAGAGCCCAAGGTTTTAGCGATTTAGATACTAGCCTTAGTATCTAAGCTTCAATCATAATTTAAGATATTATGCCTCAAGATTAAGATAAGGATAATCGCCTTAGTATCTAAGTTTTGATCATCATGAGGACAAAATCCTTATTAAGATAGTTACTAACACTTATGATTTTCAGGATGTCTAGAGAACATAACATTCCCTATTACATTCCTAATCGTCGGATCAAATAAGAAACACTTGAGCATCCTCCTTATGGATCTCAGATGATGCCAATTACAATTCCTAATGATGATGATCCTTTCGTCATAAATCTAGATACTCCTACACCTGAGTATCATCCGCAATCATATGAGGCTGAGAGTTCTTGGATGGATGATGGTTCTAATTTTAGTAACTAGCAGTTTACTACTCCTCCAATAGTAGAGGATCAGGCTGGACCAAGTACGTCCCAAAAGCCTAGAATGAGAGTAGGAATGCCTACTGAAAAATTTTTCTATTCCATCTAGTGAATTAGAGGAAGCATATCAGAATGCACTAGTGGAGGAAACATCCGAGGAAAAATCTCACCAGTATGCTCCTGTGTTTGAGAATCCTAAGGATTATCCCTTTTATAATCCTGAGTCCCCTGTTCTTTATGATCCCTATGTTGTTCCTGAACCTATATATGAAGGTCCTTTTCAACATTATTTCAAAGCACCACCAGAATATCAAAATGCCTACAATGATATTGGTTGGTCTTCGTGAACCTCCGCCTAAGTATTGGTATGAACATAGCATGTCTTCATCTCCCATAGAATGTTTAGATTGTTCGTTACGCCAAACAGACGAAATAAACAGGGAAAGAATTATGGACAAGGCCAGGACGCAGTTCTATGGTCAACAAGTATATGACTATGGAGAAGATCTAATGGCCCTTGGAAAATAACTGACGAAGGACTAAAATTTTGTGTTGTACTTTTCTATTTTCCTTGTAAATATTTTTAATAAAATATCATTTTATTTATTTTAAAGATATGGTTGGAAAAGGCAAAGGTCCTAGCTTTCTTCGTAAGTTTGCTCCGGCTAATTATTTCGAATGTAAACCATAGAAGATAATGAAGAAACTGAAAGTTCTACTTTTAGAAGTCTTAGAGAAATAGGGAACCCTAGTATTCCTTATAATCCTTCGATAAGCTTTTATTCTGCTCCTACTGCGGAAAGCTATAATATTACTCCATTATACTCACAAATTTTTCATGAGACATACGCTGAAATACCTTATGAAAGTAGATGTGATACTGAAGAAGAAGAACGGGCCGATTCTAATAAATTCTATGTTCCATATTATGAAAATATTCCTCTTCCTGCTACCCAAACAAATGAAAATACATCTGGAAATGAAAGGAAACAAATGCTATTAAATCGGATAGCTGAGCTGGAACGAGAAAAAACTGAAGTCGAAGCTCGAAATGGTTTATTAATTCAAGCTCTTAAAGAAAAGAATTTTAGAAATATCCAGAAATAATGATTTCTATATGTGTAAATTTTGTATATAATTCATCAATAAAAAGCCTGATTTTAATTCCAAAAATTTCCATATTTCATAGAATGTCGAAAAGTGGACCATCCAACATTACCAGAGGTAGAAAGAAACAAGTCGTTGAAAATACCACTGCTGAGCCGGAAGCTCAAAGAGAAGAAATGACTAGAATGATTAACATTGGAATAGAGAAAGCGATTCCTAAAATAGTAACATCTATTGAAGAAGCAAAAGCTTCTATGAAGCGAGAATCCATACTACAAAAATAAAAAAACAAGGGAGAATGAAAATAATGTTTCTACCCTCAATATTCAAAACATACCGAGGGTACACATTCGAATCACCATTCAAAATATACTGAAGGAGGTCACTCAAACTTTCATAGTAAGTCTACCAAAAGAACATATCGAGAAGGCCATGATTCCTCTGTAGCTAGTCCAAAGGAAGGATATGAACCATCCTACAAGAAGCAGAGAAATCTTGGATGTACTTACAAAAATTTCCAGGACTGCAAACCTTATGAATTTGCTGGAAAGGAAGGATCCATAGCTACACTGAGATGGCTAAAGAAAACTGAGTCAGTTTTAGCAATAAGTAAATGTCTTGAAGAAGACAAAGTATTTTATACTTCGAATCTATTTAGAGACCAAAATCTGGAGTGGTGGAATCAATTTATATCCGCCAAAGGCAGAGATAGGGCATATTGTAATACCCCGAATATTTTTATGATGCTCGACCTCGTAATAATAAACGAGTAAAATGACTACTCGAAATTTGAGATTTAGACGAGCTTTTAGTGTAATAAGAGACCGTTTAATAATAATAATAATAATAATAATAATAATTTAATAATAATAAAATATTATTATTTTTGAAACTTGCTCCGTTTTTAATGAAACTTATGTTGACTTGTAGAGAAAAATAAGCTCGTCCCAACGACATATTCGAAATTTTATAAAACGTTATATTTTAAAAGTTATAAGAGAAAAACGAGGTAAACAACTGAATTAATTAGAATAATAAAATAATAATAAATAAAAACAAACATTATATATGTGTTTGACGTCACTTTGACGTCCAATTCAAAACAATTCTGAGAAAGCAAGCACTTAAGGCAAGCACTTAAACTTCAAGTATATATAGGTGTGTATAGATTTCATTTAGATTATATCTCTTTTAGGTAAAAATTATGCCGAATAACTTTGTAATCAAACTTTCTAAGTAAGGTAGTGTGCTTGTCGAATTTGCAAAGAACAAAATAGGTAAAACTGTAAATCAACACGAGTGTTTACGAGGAAAGTCCTTTATCCTTGATGATCTCCAGCACAAAACCTCGGGAGCTGACTAAACATCGCGCTGCCTTGATAGCTTTTATAAAATTGAATTAAACAAGTACAGTGAGGGCGAAATGAGATCGTTTGCTAGGTGTTACAGAAGTTTGCGAGTGAGTTGTGTGTCGTTCTATACGATCCTATCGCTAATTAAATACAAAAATGATCTTAACTAACTATGCGAAAATAAAGGCTTGACTCTATCTTCCTTTTGTGACAGTTGTGAGCTCATTCGCATACATTCCATACGTGGTTCATATCACACTGACCGAGTCTTCAGGAGAGATTAAGTCCACTCACGTTTACCTTTAAATATAAATCGAAATAGAGGACAAATACCCGTTAGCAATAATATTCAGGATATTGAAGTTACCAGGATATCGGATTCTGGATCATATATTATTCACGATCCTACTTGAAATTTAATCCATAACAATTGTCCCTAAAATTTTGACAGTTTTCGAAGATAATACAGCTGTAGAAAGTTTTTCAAATTTCAAAACGACAGTTGCAATTGGACGTGGTGCGATAATCGAGGGGCAGAAGAGACGTCGTTCGAGGCGGTTTTCATTACTCCTTTTGTCACACCCCCAAATTTATTTACTAAATAAATAAATAAAGGTTGCAACGATTGGTTTCATTACACAATAGTGGAAGCCGTAATATTGATTTCTAAGACTTGAGTACATATACAATTACTAAAACTAAGTAATACAATGAGCTAAGTTCTTCTGGATCGACGATAGCCTTGAGGCTTGATAATCTATGTCCTTCTGGCTACTATGAATTGATCCAACATAGCTATCCTATTCCAACCGCGTCACGGCTAAGGGTTACCTGAGAAACATACTTGAAAGTGTCAACACAAAGGTTGGTAAGTTCACAGAGTTAGTTATTTCAGTGCCAATAGTTTTTCCCGAAAACATGTACATGACCTAATAGTCATAAAATAAGTGGTTTTCCCTAAAAACATATACCTGCCTTAACTGTCATAAAATAAGTAGTTTTCACCGAAAATATGCACATGACTTAACCGTCATTAAATAAGTAGTTTTCCCTGAAAACATCTGCTTGACTTTACCGTCATGAAATAAATAATTTTCACCGAAAACATGCATATGACATTACCGTCATAAAAATAAGTACAAATAATTCTAAACGCATATGATAAACAAAACAAGTAATGTTGATCCATTTGTATGCTAGCTAGGCTTACAAATAATATGTTCATACATGAGACCGTAACCAAACCTAACTGGTGAATGCCCATCCCTCGCTTTACCACGAGAACGGAACAGGACAATATGTGGCCATTTGACCTTTCAGGTCCCAGTTAGCGTGACTAACCATGACCCGGGGCGTCACCCCCAATAGTATTATTCATAGAATCCTAGGCTAAGTCCATAGCTAATGGTTACAAAAGTTGATGATGTTCAGAGGACTTTAAGAGCTCTACTCATGTAAAACATAATGTTAGTATCTTGTTTTCTTGTTATCATATAAAAATCTTTGCAATGTTTTCTCAAGTGTATGAAACAACAATGTTTCCAAATGTGTTGAGCAATAAAGTAAAACATAACATGTAAGTATGTTTCTCACCCGTAGTTTACAAAACATTAGAAAGTGAAAAGGGGGCCGTGAACTCATCTGATGAGCTTTCAGTGTGTAAGTGTTAGTAAGGCCGATATGTATGCAAGACTGCCCTAACCATGACCTAGCAGTTACGGTTGTCTTAAGACCTTGTGATATGATGTCAACATACAAATTGATCGTGTATAAGTTCCACCCAAAATGTTAGACATGTGTTATGTTTTCAAAGTGCATCCCGATGAACCGTTGGTGACTTTTCTTTGAATTTCATGACATGTATACTTGTTTAATCATAAAATATATACATTATTGATGTTATATGTATATGTATATGTCCATGGGTTGTCGTATATAGGTCGTGTTATGGTTTTGATAGTTATTCATTTCAAACTACATTATTATGGTAACCCTAGTTTATAGTGATTCTCCATAATTTTATGTTGTCCGTGTGTCCTCCTTTTGATTAACAAAATGAACTCTTTTACCCATGAAACTTTATTCCAGGTTAACTACATATCTTAGGGTTACAAGGATGCATTAACCAACATTTTATGACATGTATAGGTATTTTTAAAAAATTCCTTTTGGATAGAAGGTACAACAATGGTTTTTTTGGAGTGACTTAGGGATTTCTTTGAGTTGGCTGACCAAAGCTTACTTCCATGACACGATATCATACAAATTTTAATTTAGACACAAAATACTAACTCTAGGATTTGGAATAAGGTTTTTTGGGCTTTTTATGACCAAGTTATGGCTTCTACAAGTTACACTAAAATTCTGCTGAAAAAGACATATTTGACACATTTTCTTGTATTACCACTTTGGGGTACCAAAGCTCAACAAAATTTTGTGAGACCACTTGGGTTGGATTCTAGACTCTTTGTACTTAGTTGTAGATGTAAGATTTGATAGATTTGTATGAGTATGGGCTGGGTTGTGGCCTTCCAAAGTCGGATTTGGTTTATGCCAACTCACTGTTTTGCTTTGATCACACTCAACATCACCAACTACTCTAGATTTGTACTTGTTTGACCACTTGATCAAGTTTCTTGTTGATGATTATGTTATTTATGATGTGTTCTAAAAGTCACAAGTCAGATTTGTCCAAGGATGTACATTGTTTCAAAAGTTTCATGTTCATGTTCCATGTTTGTCCAAGATTCAATAGTTATGGTTTTTATACTTGTAGATCTAACTTTTTACACAAGATTATCACCAACAAGCTTTCTTTAGACTAACTTTTCTTATAAAAACATGTGTGTACCAAGTTTTAGTTCTTGTTTAAAAGCTCTTGTATGTTCATAAAGCATGAAGATGAATTTTTAAAGAAACCTTTTGTTAAAAAGCTTCTTTCTTTTGGGTGGTGTTTTATACAAGAAAAACACTTGTATTATTAGCAAAAATGAAGATATGAAAGAATGTAGAAGACTCACTATAAGCAAGCAAGGAGAAGGAAGCAAGAAGGTAGTTCCAAAAGCTTGAATTTCTTAGCTAAACCATCTTGAAAACACCTTAAGTTCTTGAATTCCTTGAATTAAAGTTAGAAGAAGAAGATCATATGAGTTTGTGTGTGTTAAGCCATTAATGGAGAGAGAAAAGGGAGAGTTGAGTGTGATTTTGATTTGAAGGTGAACGATGGATGTAGATGGAGTAGAGTATAAGTAAGTCTTAAATGAAAGAAAGGTAGGGTGTTGTTATGGTGTTGTAGCATAAAAGTCAAGATGTGAAGAGATTTGAGGTGTTAGAAGGTCCCACTTGGTGATCTTGGCTGAGATTTTCAACAAGGGTTGGTGGGGTTGGGTAGTCAAGTGGCTTGGGTGGTTTAAGTGTAGGTTATCCGGTCATTAACGCGTTAAATTTCGACTACAGTTCGGAACGGTAATTTAACTTTGTTTAGGGTTTCTTAATTACTTTTAACAGTAATTAACTAGGTTTGATACAAATATATCTATTTAATGTATAAGTCTTAAGCATGATTAATTTCGTGTATGGACATTTAAAGAAGACGGTATACGGTAAAACAAATGAATTTTGCCGTTAAGGGTCATTACGTGTTTTATGTGTCTTAAATCCTCATATTTGGTGGTATAAACATAGATAGTTTATGTGTTATGGATCTTTGGACATTATTTTAGGCATTTAGGTTAGTCACCAACATTCGTATAAGTCGGGTTATGCGTATACGTGACCCGGTAATTTTTAAAATTACCAAAGTATGAACTGGACTAACGTATGACCTTTGTTAGAATTAATGACCTAATCCATGCAATTAGGTCAAATTAGAAAGCATGAATTACGTAAATGCATTATAGATATGTACGTATATTAACCTGGAAATGTCGGGTGTTACACCTTTATAATTACCTTTTTTCTCTTTTTCTACTAATCCCAAACTTCATCTTCTTCAAAATTCTCACTGGGATCTCAGGTAACAAGCTCGTTCTTCTTCTAATCTTTCTGATCTTTGTATCGAAAATAGCTAAAAAGAATATCCGGTCGTCTTCATCTTCCGACGATCTTTATAGTCAAAGTATACTAGCTAATCCGGATTCCGAAAAATTCACTTTCACCGATCTTGACATCTATTCCATCGAATCCGAAGGCTTTTTTTTTTCCAAAAAACACTGTTTTCAAATCCTTTGATCCCAGGACCAGACCAGAGCTGATTTTACTTCAAATAGTCGGGTTTGTTTCCGTTTTTCCCTTTTGCTCTTGGTTTCTCATACCCCATTCCTTCTCGTACCACCGAGTTCTTTAGGAAAACCACTCTGAGTTATGCCCAAACCATGCCTATGATTTGGCGAACTCTCTATACTTTGGATTTTCTGATTCGTCACCATGTCATTGATTTCTCTGTTTCGGAACTGGCGCACGTCAATAACCTAAGAAGCCATGGCTCTTCACGCTTTTTGTTTCAAATCAGATCTATCATGACCCATTTGATTTTGAAAACAACTCAAAATTATTCCAATTGAAAAAATAACTTTTTTCTTTGTGAGGAGGGATTAAATCCCTGATGGGGATAAGTTGCCAGTCAAATGGATCGTGAAGGGTAGGATTCTGTCTTGTAGGATCCCTATAATTTTGACATCGGGGATACTGATTATTGATTTCCTTTTGTTTTACAATGCCAAAGTTTCCTGACCTAGCTCCTGCTTCCTCTGAGATTGCCAAGAAGGTTATGCCTGAAGAACCAGCTATGTATAAGAATACAGGAATGACCAAGGAACAATGACTAGAGATGGTGAAAAGTTGGAGGAAAGTGTTGCCAGCTTCTCCAGTAGTTCCAATTCAAAAAGAGAGATATTTAAATAAGGTTAAATGTGCTAGAAGGATAATTAGTAGGTTTTATGAAGAAGAATTCAAGTTAATTGCCATTAAGAGAACAGATGGTGTACAGTATCTGAAGCCTCGGCTGAAGTACTTCAACTCTCTTCCTAGATGTGAAGTCAATGGGTTGTCAACAAAGCCCTTGATTAACAGATCAGGCAATGGCATAGATGATTCAATTGCAAAGCTGGTAAGACTTGAAGGAGGATCGAGAAAGTATGATAAATTAAAACCTCAACAGGGAAAGAGAATAAAAGAAGTAGATCCAGTTTCACAGAAAGCCTTCTAGAGATACAAGTTTAAGCCTGTGAGATCTGTCCCGAATATACCTTTGAAGTTGATCTCGTATGATTGCTTGGATAATTTGAAATGGTGGTATGTTGACATCAATACGGGTGAAGCTGTGATTGAAGACTTGAACAACAAGGTTATAGCAAGGTTCTTTGATGTTATGAATCTTTTTAACTTTTCAAAGAAAGACCAAAAGATGCTGAAGCGTAGAGAGATCATGTATACCAGGGGATGGCGAGAACAGGCGATGCAGTACAAGAGGGTATTATATGTTTTGTTTAAAGAATGGAGTTTGTGCATGGAGCCCATTACTAGAGAACTGGAAGAACAAGACTTGAAGATAAAGACCGAGCTGTTGTCAAGGGGGACTTTGTTAGAGCATTTAGTATGACAACTAGCCTTTGTAATAGATTAGTCTTTATATTCATGTTTGTAATATTTGTCTTGTAAATGTTAAGTTTTCTTATAACAGGCGAATTTAACATGTTCGCCTAAGATAGTTGAGGCGATTCGCCTGAACTAATATTGGCGAACATATTAAGTTCGCCTGTGGCAATGTGTTGCCTATAAATAGTGCTTAGTTTGTGTTCATTTGTAATGTTTTGATTTACAATTTGTAAGCACTGTTTACAGAGTAATACAAATGAGCTTATTGATATCTTGTCTTTGTATGATCATATTGTATTTGTGTGAGTTTGAGACGCTCGTATTCGTTAGGATTCCGCACTATGCATACGTGTTGCGTGTTATACGACTGAGACAAATCCGTAGACCCGCTAGGACCTACAGTTGTTGTGAACTTGCCGAAGATCTAGACAAGATATGGAGCAAAGAAACGAGAGGGGGGTAGAAGAAGAGAAGACTGAGCATTGTTTTCAAACTTCCTAGTTTTAGCAAATCATTTATTTAAAACAACTCCGTTTTTGTTAAAATTTATATCTGAATGTGTAGAAAAATAAAATAAGCAAGCCCGTGTATTTCGTATTTTTTAAAATAATTATCGAGCATTAGTTATTTGAGAAAAAACAAATTAAATCCAAAACTAATTATGTAATTAAAAAAAATAAAAAGAAATTGTTATGTGGCTTTATTAGATTGGATGAGTTTTGTCCCTTCCCAATAATGCACTCAAACCCCCCCTTTCCAAGCCATCATTCACGCCCTAGGGGGCGGTGTTCCATACCCATGTAAAGGTCAGGTGGATCACGTCCCCTTTCTACGCCACCCATTACACATAGTCTTAAGGCACAAGAAAGGGTCTCCTAACTCCATACTTTTCCCACATACTACATTAGTGTCACATCAACAGTTGTCTCTCATTTCATACTTTCCCTATAATGATTGCAATGATATTCTCATTCTCCCCATTCCCCCAATCCCTTTACTTCATTTTTTTAAAATTAACTTTAAACCTTAATTATATTAAATTAATTAAAAAACATATAATTAAAATAAAGAGTAAAGTGCTATTTTCTTTTCTATGGTTTGACCATTTTAACCATTTTCATCCAACAAAAAATTTTTAGCTTTTCCGTCCATTAGTTTTCAAAATTTAGCCATTTTCATCCAACTGACTAACTCCGTTAAAATTTTAAAGTTATATCAGGGGCAATTTAGTCTTTTCAAAAATCCTTTTTCTAACACTCTTTTCTAATCCAAATCAAGTCTTTTCAATTCAATAATCTCTGAGAGTGCTTCTACATCTCTAATGGTTGTGGATTCTAGAAGGCTCTCAGTGATGGGAGCTTATTTCCTATGAGCAGATCATCGAACTCAATCAACAACACTTGTAAAATAAAGTTTGTAGTGTGAGAAACCCTTGTAATATTCAAGATCGTTAAGCAATATAAAGGTTGCTTATTTCCTATGAGCAGATCATCGAACTCAATCAACAACACTTATAAAATTAAGTTTGTAGTGTGAGAAAACCTTGTAATATTCAAGATCGTTAAGCAATATAAAGGTGTGTTTGTATAAACTCTGATCTACTTCTGTGTTTAAGCTTTACACTTTGTGCTTTTACAGTAAGTTTTCAAAAATCCACGCCGATTTCCCCTTGGTATCAAAGCTTTAAAACAAAGTTCTAGTACTAATGGAAGGCTAAAAACCTAACCTCAAGGTTAGCAACAGGGATTTTAATCTACCTTGAAGGGTACTGCTTATGAAAAAGCTATTTTTCATAATAAAACATTTTATTCAAAAATAAAATAAGCTTAGTCTTTAAAAAATTCATATAAGGGTATGCCCTTGTTATCCCACGCAAAAGGTCAAGTACGGAGTTAAGGCCAAAGGAGGCTGTATACCGGAAAGCTGAGTAGGGATTGGTATCAAGGGATTGGTACCAAACTATGGTATTTTAAAAACTCGAATATTTTATCCAAAAATAAAAGTTTTTTTATGACTGATCGCTTTGAAAAATCAGTACAAGATTGGTATGATCATACCCGCACTGCTAACCTTGAGTTAACAAAGTTGTCAGAAAATCAAAAACCAAAACATTCAAATTTACATAACGATATTTTGTGTGCGTACGATAAAATTAATTTGTTTGCAAAAGTTTCAATCAAAAAGTTTCACCAAATCCTGCAAGGAATTGAGAAAATAGAACGACTTGAGAAGTGTGAGGAAAATATAAGAAAAATCCAGAGTGAAACCAGAAAAGGCCTTAAGCAGATCTCAACTGAGATCCACAAAACAAAACCCCTCACAAAGAAAGAAGTCCTTGATCTCGTAAATGAGATAGCTCAACAACCAAAGCTGGTTGAAGAACAGGCTGTCAAACTCTCAGAAGACCTCAACCACAAAGTCCAAAAGGTTGAAAAACTCCTGCACAAAGTAAAAGGGTTAATAGGCGGATGAGCCTAGCTAACCAGAAGGTTAACCACGAGTACCTTGAAGCAGTCGAAGCAACTGAGGAAATCGAAACACCCTCGCTTGGGTTCACTAAACCAACAGATCAAAAAGGAAGTATGGTAACTCTCAGTACAGCCATCATAAAGCAAACAATACCCTTCTGTACCTAGTCACAAAACAAGCTCAAAGACTAGAAGAATTGGCCCAAAGTATCAGAGATCTAAGAAGAAGTGTTGATACTATTGGAAAAAGAGAGGCAGAACCTCTTGAATTGGATGAAGCCATAAAAGGCCTGAGCAAAAGATTAGAAGGCCTAGCAGTCACTGGAAAAGCCCAGCCCAGTAAAGGAAAAAGTCAGATCTACGTATTCAAAGATCCAAGCTAGATCTTTAAAGAAGAATACGGGAAAGAAAAGAAAAGATGAGTCGAGTTAGGCTACCAAGTGTTTTGGGCCGAACCACTAAGGCCCAGACACAAACAGATCCACCAATGCAGGAGGACCAGATATGTGGATACAGAACAAACACAAGAAGACTGTACAATTTGAACAGATCTATACGAAATAGATTTGGAAGAAGTTACAGACGAAACCTTGAAACTGAGTTAGACCCAGAAAGACAACTGGAAGTATCCAAACAAAGAAGGGCGAAATTGGTCCCAGCAGAAGTACTGTATGGCAGTAATAACCAAACAGTAAGACATAGAGTTTATCAGCACTATTCAGAACAAAGAATACGCTGTGCTGAAGAGGATCAAGCTGAGTTAAGGCCGTGTAACCAACAAAGCTACCAAAGGTTAAGAGAAACCGGTATGCAACGTATCCACCTGGGAATGTTCATGATCAGGATACATGCCTTACACAGAAGAGGCGCAGGAACAGCAGCGCTCGTAGTCTTAAGAGACATAAGATGGGGAGATGAAACCCAAATCATAGGTACCATGCAAGTAGACCTATCTGCAGGAACCCAGTTGATATACATGGTTCCAGATATGATGCTCAGTATAGATGACTTTCACAACCATATACAAGTCGCTATACAAACCCATGGATACAGCGAATGGCAAGGCGGTGAAAGCAACCTACTCATAACAATAGGATTGATTGGCAGGATCTCTAATACAAGCTATACGGGCTTCCAATACAACGTAAAAAACGTTGTAGACCACCTAGCAACCAATGGGATAACAGCTATCCCAGGAGAAAGAAGAAAAATGGTAGATCTAGAAGGAAGAAACTGGAGACTAAAGCCCGCAACCCTAACAACTGTCAGAGTACCAACAAGAGTCAGAGCAGCCCAAAGGTTTGACCGAACAACAAGCTTAAGGTTTGAAAGATACAGGAATAATCCACAACCGCCAAGGTTCTCAGTAGACGAGAGAGACCGAGAGGCTCTCAATGATGAGGATGAAGAACAATTTGCTGGAATATGCATACAAGAACAACAAGAACAACATCATAATACTTTTGATGTATGTTTTTGTAATGACTGTAACAAAGAAGCCGGGAGAGTCCAAGAGGAGCCCATGAATGAACAAAAAAGGGGTAACAAGCCCAAAAGGCCAAAAAGAAAGCAGGGTGAAAAATGGTCCACCCTTGGAGAATATTATGGTAAATGGGATTACTACGTAAGGTATGACTCCCAACTAGACACAACTCCACTGGAAGAGATCATAGCCACAGGATGGGACGATGATGAAACCAACCAAGACAAAGGAAAAGTCATTATCCAAAGTTGTGATGATGACGACAGTGATGATGAATTAAAGATAAAGATAGAGATGCTTCAAATAGCAGCATCCTCAGCGAATCGTGGTGGGGAATCATCATCATCAAAACCAAAACCTTTTCATAGCGAGCTGAAAGATGCGCCGTATGAAAGGTTTACAAAACCAAAAGATGACAGAATCAGGCACACTGTGGCAATCAAGCAAAACTACAATCACCCTCCAAACGTTGGAGAAACAGAGATTGAAGGAACTGAGTTGAAAGATAACATTGAAAGGGTAAAACAAATCTACGAGAAAAGGTTTGGCAACCTTATTGAAGAAGAAAAAACTTTGCATACAACAATGGATGAAGAACGAGAGATGGAATACCCTAGGCTAAAAGAGTTAAGGGAATTCTATAATAATTTAAGAAACCAAGCAGCTTTCCCTTCAACAGCTGAATCGGGAGTCTATGAACCCCCACCTGAATCAATGATGGGGCCCCCGGTTTATCCCCCATCAAAGGAAGGAGGAAGCACATACCCTCCAAGTAGAAAGCTCCCATATAAAAGACCAAGCCTTAAAGGAAGATATGGTGAGTACCACAGTTCTCAGTGGACCTTGTCACCAGCCATGGTGTCAACATGAGCTATGTTAGTCCTTCCCCCTGACCCAGGCTTATGGGCAGATGTGATATCAAGATGGGAGTCAATCACCCTCAACAAACTAAATGAACTTGTCTGGTCAGATACCAAATCAAAACTAATGTTTGTTGAAAATTTGCTGGGAGAAAATGAGAAGAAGATGTGGCAACAATGGAGAACAACTTTCCCAGAATCATACGCAGCTCTTGAAGCAATAGCTGATGATTCACAAAACATCACTTCTCAAGTTAGGAAAATAATTCTCATGGAAGATCCGTACAGAGGTTCAACTGATGAACAAGATAGAGCTTACAGAGACCTTGAAAGACTCACTTGCTCAGACACAAAAGATCTATGGAAATTCCTTGATGAATTCAGGATACTTGCAAGCAAGTCAGGAAGATTATATTTTCCTACAACTACTGACAAATTCTTTACAAAGCTGCCATCAACAATCTCAAAAAGGATTGAGGAGGCTTTTAGAAGCAAGTACCCAGGCTTAAGTGCTGCGGTTTTACCAGCAATAAAGTTTACGCACTCATTCATAACAGACATGTGCACAGAAGCAGCCCTCCAATAGGAACTTAGAGACCTCTCTCTATGCTCAAGAATCCCTATTCCTGGATACTATGAAAAGACAGGAAAGAAGTATGGTATACGAAAGTCAAAGACCTACAAAGGCAAGCCTCACGACAAAACTCATGTCATGGTCTTCAGAAGAAAATACAAAGAAGACAGAGGAAGGGTAAGCAAGTGCAAATTCTATGTTTGCGGCAAAGAAGGACATTTTGCCAGAGACTGTAGAAGCAAGACAGGCAACATAGCCAGAAGGGCAGTCGTTGACAATCTTGACCTTAAAGGTGACTGGGACATAGTCTCAGCTGACGTCAGCGACAATGATACGATTTATAGCATCTCAGAAGGTGAAGGGGGTGCCACAGAAATGAACATTGGTTCATTAATAGAAGAATCACCTCTTGATGAAAATATATTCATGTTAACCCAGGAAGAATACTATTTCATGTTTCATCCTGAAAGCATTGAAGAAATCAAAAGAAGAGTTAAGGAGGCTGGTTCAAGGAGACCAAAATTTATATGCCTGAAGCAAGCCAGAAATGTGACCACAAATGGCAAGAAAATGAGCTAACAAGCTACACCTTTTGCCATTACTGTGTCATAGTAACAACAGACATGTCCAGGCTCCATTGCCCTGAATGCAAATTAACGACATGTGCCCTATGTGCACGCAATCACCTCCAAAAAAAGGTGACAGTCAAGAAGAAAGAGCAGGAAGTTGATTTGGGAGAAAGCTCAACAGGCTTTTTGATCAAAATGATTGCTCAAAAGGACAAAGAATGGAAACAATCCATTCAAGAACAAGCAAAAGAATACTATGAGCAACAAAAGAATAATGTTGAGTATGAAAGAAAGATATGTGAAAGCCAAAAACAAGTTGAAATGCAAAAGAAAGAGAATGAGTTCTTAATAAAAGATCTTAGGGATGTTCTGGAGATCAATAAGGAGCTCAGAAAGCAGCTAGAATACCAGGCGAATAGCAGCGCCACAAAAGAGAAAGAGTTGCAACACAGTGGGAAAAGGAAAAACAAATGTTCCTAAAAGAAATCAAAAGACTAAAAAAGGAACAAGAGGATCCACTCGAAAGAAAGAACCTCGACGAGCTCTTTCCACCATTGGAAGGACAGCATCATGCAGGAGCCTTAATAGAAGATGAAGTTCATACCGCTTTAAAGGGAGAAGAAGGTGAACAGTTGAAAATAAAAAATAATAATAAACAACAAACTCTATAATGTGGAAGTAGAGTTCGACATCCCAGACATCAAACTGTTCAAAGTCAGAGCCATCATTGACACAGGAGCAACCTCATGATGTGTCAATAGGTCATCGGTCCCTGAAGAAGCATTGGAAACACTGAATAGCACAGTCTATTTCAATGGGATAAATTCAAGACAACCATCAAATCACAAGATAAAGAATGGGAATTTTTGGATCCAAGGAGCCAAATTCAGAATTCCATTGATATATGTCTTCGGCATGAGAACCAGAGAAGGAATAGACATGCTCATAGGGACCAATTTCACCAGAGCAATGAATGGTGGAATCAGAATAGAAGGAGACGAGGTAACCCTCTACAAGAAGGTTACAAAGATAAAAACAAATCCCATAACTGAGGTCACAAATGCAGCCATTGAAGAACTAGACATGGAGGAAGAATTCTACCAAAGTCTTCAAGAAGCAGTCTTTTTCTCAAATAAAGACGCAGAAAGGCTAAAAGAGAAATTTAAGCCAGTACTTAAAGACCTGCAAGAACAAGGGTACATAGGGGAAGAACCCCTAAAACATTGGAAGAAGAATGGAGAAATGTGCAAACTGGAAATCATAAATCATGACGTCACCATTCAGGATAAGCCATTAAAACATGTCGCACTAGTGCTTGAAGAAACATTTAAAAGACATGTTGACGCCCTCCTTAAAATAGGTGTCATCAGGACTAGCAAAAGTAGGTACAGAACAATGGCAATGGTGGTTAACTCTGGTACTACCATAGATCCAGCCACAGGAAAAGAAATAAAGGGAAAGGAGAGAATGGTCTTCAACTACAGGACCTTAAACGACAATACGTACAAAGACCAGTATTCACTACCTGGTATCAATACTCTCCTAAAGAGAATTGGGAATGCAAAAGTGTTCTCCAAGTTTGACCTAAAGTCAGGATTCCATCAGGTAGCCATGGCAGAAGAATCCATAGAGTGGACAGCTTTTCTTGTCCCAGGGGGATTATACGAATGGCTAGTAATGCCATTTGGACTAAAAAACGCCCCTGCAGTGTTTCAACGGAAGATGGATAAATGTTTTAGAGGAACTGAAAGCTTCATCGCAGTATACATTGACGATATACTCGTATATTCAAAAGATGAGCAAGAACATGAAAAACATTTAAAGGCTATGTTAAAAATCTGCAAAGACAATGGCCTAGTCCTATCCCCAACAAAAATGAAGATTGCTACCTCAGAAATAGAATTTCAAGAAGCAACAATTGGCGAAAGCAAGATCAAACTCCAGTCACATATAATCAAAAAGATATGTGACTTTGATGAAGAAAAGCTTAAAACAAAGTCTGGCCTAAGGTCATTTCTGGGAATCTTAAACTATGCTAGGAATTACATTCCTAAGCTAAGCTTACTCCTAGGACCACTGTATGAAAAGACCAACCCCCATGGTGACAAAAGAATGAAAGCTTCTGACTATGAAATAGTCAAGAAAATCAAGAGGATGGTTAAAAGCTTTCCAGATCTGGAGATACCACCTGAAGATGCGTACATAATAATTGAAACATATGGGTGCATGGAAGGTTGGGGAGGAGTATGCAAATGGAAGAAGAGAAAGAAAGACCCAAGAAATGAGGAAAAGATTTGTTCCTAAGCAAGTGGGAAGTTCAAGGTGATTCAATCCACCATTGATGCAGAAATCAACGCTTGCATCAACACATTAGAAAAGCTAAAGATATACTACCTTGATAAAGAAGAAATAACCCTAAGAACATATTGCCAAGCAATTATTAGTTTTTACAACAAAACTAATAGCAACAAAGCAACTAGGGTTAGGTGGATGAAATTTGCTGACATCATCACCGGAACAGGAGTTAAAATAAACATCGAACATATCGATGGAAAACAGAACCTCTTGGCAGACGCACTTTCAAGGCTAATAAATTACTGTTTTGCAGAATGTACAGAGGAGATGCAGCAAACACTGAACAAGAGTCTGAACTTGATCGAGGAAGCTCAAGAAGATACCAAGTCAAGGAAAGAGAAGGGTGGCTCAGAGCAAATAACCCAAATTTCTCTGAAGTGCCTAGAATATATAAAGGAACTTTCACATTCAACGAACCAGGAGCTATGTACAGGTACTACCAAATCAGAGCTAACACAGCTCCTATCAAAATGGAAGAATATAGTATCTACTCAGGAATTGCAACCAAGTTGGAGGCCCAATCTGCAAAGCAAGCAGTCCTGGCCCTCAGAGACCTCCAGGCAATACTGGACTTCAAAGCCCAAGTCTGTCTTGCAAACTCCTCACATGACAACTTCTGGGGAGACCATTGGCCCGACGTCAAAGAACAAAACCAGAAGGCCAGAAAACTACTTCACGAACTTGAGGCCCTATGCAACCAATTGGGCCGAATCCCAATCTAAGTCCAGAAGCATGTTTGTAGTCAGGCCCAATGGAGTCCAAGTTCTAGAAGATAACGCAACGAATGATGAATCTACTAGACAACAAAAGAAACTTCATAATGTAGGAATAGCCAATCACGATCCAAAAGATGACGCATTGAATGACGACTTCACAAGGAATGATAATTTCGCACTATGGAAAAAGAAGTGGACGACAGAAAAAGAAAAGACTGGTCCCCATATCAATTACCACGCACTACCATCCAACATATCCAGACTTTGAAGGCATGGTAGGACCATCAGCGCTCTCGTCCGTTCCTTTATTAAAATAATTGGCCTTAGGATGTGACAGGCCATCAGACAAAAGCATGGTGGGCATATGTACATTATTAGTGTGTTTGGTACCCGTCGCAATCAATTATTGGTATCCATCGATATCAGTGATTGGTATCTGTCTTTGTGCCATAGTTTTGGCTTATAAATAGCTTGCTTATTTCCTATGATCAGATCATCGAACTCAATCAACAACACTTGTAAAATTAAGTTTGTAGTGTGAGAAACCCTTGTAATATTCAAGATCGTTAAGCAATATAAAGGTGTGTTTGTATAAACTCTGATCTACTTCTGTATTAAAGCTTTACACTTTGTGCTTTTACAGTAAGTTTTCAAAAATCCATGCTGATTGCTATAAACCCTTAACAACGACAAAAAAATAACAACTTGATATGCGAACAGACTGAAAATCAATTAAAATGGTGGAAGAAGAGAAAGGGAAGGTAATGTAAACTAAACCATTCTCTTGTATCTAATCCTACTTCTAGAAATGTCTCTGTTTAATCTAAAATAATAGAAGAATAAGTATGAAATCATCCGAGTAATTAGTAATTACATGTCAACAAACATGTGTGTCAGGTGAAAAGAAATGGGGGAAATGGTAAAACTCAGAAGAGATATAAAAGCAAGGGATCTTTAGTTAGGATTCACATTAATCAAAACTAGCATAGAAACAGAATAGTTGTAAACACTAAACATTTATATGCAAACTATTAGACCCAAGTTCCGATTAGGAAATCTGAGACACGCCTAATAATAAATCCAATCTTCCAAAAAGAAATAATGAGATCAAATGTAACAGTACTTACTGGTAGCCATAGTAGGTGTATTGGCTTCTTGAATTCCATCTATTTGGGTTGAATTGTTGTACGAAACTTGTATGTTGATGAGCCTTCACAAGAAATGGCAACAACTATGGTTAAATCAAATCTGAAAAAGAAAAGGAAAACCCCTCTTTTTTTAACCAAATCAAGGGTTTGGTGGAGAAGAAGGCCATCATCGAAGGTGGTGGGTCTTGGTGGCAGGTAGATTTTGTGCTGGCAAAATAGGGGAAATAGTATGGTTAGGTTTTGAAGGGAAATAGAAAAATGATTTTTGAAAAGACCAAACTATCCCTAATTTAACGTTAAAATTTTAACGGAGTTAGTCAGTTGGATGAAAATGGCTAGATTTTGAAAAGTCAGGGACGAAAAAGTTAAAAAAAAGTTTTTGAGTGAAAGTGCCTAAAATTGTCAAACCACGGGGACGAAAATAACAGTTTACTCTAAAATAAATTTTCATTACTTAAAAAAGAATACAAAAAAATACAAGGAAAGATTAAAAATACTTACCGAAAAAAAGGGATGATTTTTTACTATTCTCCATGTCGTCGTATGGACAAAGGCCGTGTCGTTTACCAAACTGTACTGGACATTAGTCGTGTTTAAAATATCAGCTTTACTTGTACCGGTCACCTTTTTATTATAGAGGTTATTGTAGATGACACTGAACCTCCTCAACGTCTACCATAAATCCTTCAACTTACTGATAAGTTCATGAGGCATACGATATTCTTCGCGATTAATTGTTTAACGATTCGAAACACATACCCAAAAACTACCGAAAACACTACTCGTATTGACATCCCCAGAAGTATTGATCCACCCACGTGCTAGTGCCGCTTCCTTCGTCCTAGTCCATGGTATCACCGTTTTTAGAGAAAATAAATTATATTTGTAGAATAATTTTTTTTTGTAATAAGTTGTGGTGTAAAAGAATTAAGATTAAATTGGTATATATATAGATTTTTTTTATTTGATGCCCAAAGGTCCAAAAGCAACAATCATATCACCATTGCCTTCGATGAGTGGCTCGGTGGTGAACCCCTCATTTCTCCTCCCCACTCGTCAGTCCCAAGTATCAGGGAATGGTGTTCCCGATCTCACCTTTGGCCTCAATGGACTCCTTGATGACCATTCCAAGTCCCTTTAGAACATTCCTATAAGTTTCTTATTACCATCTCTATAATTACATTAAAAATTACTATTTTTTCTTTCTTATTTTTAATTAAATAATACTTTTTTATATCTTTATCATTATCTTTTCTCTCTCCTCCACTCATAACCATTTAAAAAAAATATTAAAAAAATTATGCAAGTGAACAGTGTTTTTCCCAAATATACAAAAATTTATACATTTTTTCTCTCACAGCCACTTTAAACCACTTCCTAAAGTATGCAAAACACACCCACACAAATATGCAGAAACTGATGTGAATGCTCTTAGAAGACCTTATTCATCCGCATCAATGATATATATTATAAGAAGAAATATAAAAAAGTTTTAAAAAATCAAACCATAGATACCGACCATATTTTTTTACATATATATAATAACTAGATAATATATGAAATAAAAAATCACAATAATGCTACTAGAACCGTCATTGACAACAAAAATGAAAATTGAGATTATCACCAGTCAAGCTGTTAGTTTGAATTATTATCAATCAGTGAGTTATAGTTTAGATTATTAAAAACCAATTTGTCGTTCTAAATAAGATAAAGGATAAAATAAAATAATTAAATTATTATCAATTATCTTTTGATTATATAAAATTATAGCTCCTTTAAAAAATATAAAATTATAGCTTTCAACATTTAATTTAATTTAGTACGAAATTAAGAAGTATAAGCCATAAGAACATCAGAATCATTTGTTATTAATATCAAAATTAAATTAATTTTCTTTTATATTTACTGATAATTTAAAACACACACGAATGCGTTATCCTTTGATTGATGTGTATCATTAGTTTTGGCGACTTATAGACCGTAGAGTTGGGGAAGTTTGCGCATAGCCTGATTGAATTGGGGGTGGAAAGAGTTTTGATAGGGGTGTTTAGAGCATTCTTTCATATGGCTGGGGAAGTTTGCGCATAGCCTGTATCATTAGAGCATTCTTTCTTATCCTCATCTATATAATTACATTAAAAATCAGTATTTTTTATTTTTTTTTTAATTAAATAATATTTTTTTTTATATCTTTATGATTATTTTTTCTCTTTTCTTCACTCACAAACATTTTTAAAAAATATTAAAAAATTGAAAGAATTTCATATATACCCTTAGAAACTTATGAAATATCATATATATCCAACTAAAACTTAAAATATCATATATACCCTTCAAAACTAGTTAAAATATCAAATTTACCCATTTTACCCTTATTTTTCTAAAACCTTAACATTTTAATATCTATCAATTTTTAATATTAGAATTTTATATTTACCCATCAAATATATCGTTCAATACTTAATTGATTATCTATGAAATTACGAATTAGCTTTTATATTAAATAATATCGTTTAATGCTTAAAATTGATTACATAATTCTATAAGAACCAGATGAAATAAAATTCGTTCTACTTAATGAGTGGTGCGTAAGTTAAGGGAAAAAATAAAAGATTTGAAGGCATTATATTATTTTAAATACCCACTCGTTCCAATAAATCTAGTCTTCTCATACGAGTTAAATGAAACAAGAAATTGTGATCAATTTCTTATTCTTTTATACGAGATTTATTTATGTAAATCTAAAAAAATTAACATCTTCCTCAAGCAGAAGAAAATTCAATTATCTACTAAGGACTGAACTATACCAAACCCGGTGGAAATTCTCCCTGTTATTTCTTCAATTGTTGATTGAATTAAAGTGAGGGAGAAATGGAATCGATGGGGGTGCCTGTGAAGAACAGGGGGGCTATAAACAAATTAAAATAAATTAAAAAAAAAGCCATATATTTGACAGGGGTAAAATGGTCATAAAGTAAAAATTCATTTAAATTAAGCCTATATGATATTTTAAGTTTAAGTTGGATATATATATGATATTTCATCAAGTTTGTAAGGGGATATATTAATAGAGGTGAACAACGTTTTCATAAATATACAGATGAACAGTAACATTTTCTCTCTCCTTCACTTACAACCACTTTAAATCACTCACTAAAATTTACAGAGCCTACTCACAAACATATACAGAACCTGCTGTGAATGCTCCAAATATTCAAAAACTTTGGATACTAAATCGGATATTTGAAATCTAAAAAGTTTCTTGTAGAATACATAACTGATAACACATGTCAAAGACCATCCATCATGCGAAATAAGAATCAAATTTTAATAGCATAAATGAAAAAAATACTTAACATAAATGCAAAAATATCTAACCATAGATTACATTTTTTTATCTAACGTTACTCATTCTCACATACTATTGTTCTAATTCATAAAAAATATTTTTTTTTTGAAGATTCAAAGTTTAAACGCTTCTCTGAACTTAATACCGAAACTATTGTTTAGGCTCTTTTTTGATGCAGAGCCGGTATGTCCTTGCATCATGATCACAAACTCCTCATTGTAATCTATGCATTCCATCTCTTTCATAAGTATATACAGGGAATTCAATGAAACTATGTAAATCAAGTGTAAAACTATGATTATTATACTATTAGGACTTCTATTAACAATAAAAGTGAAAGTTGAAATTATAATCAGTCAAACTGTTAGTTTGGATTATTATCAGCTAATAAGTCATAGTTTGAATTATTAAAAACCAATTTGTCTTTTTTTTAGCAAACTAATACACATTTTTTGTCCACGGTTAGACTTGAACTATCAACCTCTTTAAGGAGAGACAATTGTTAACATCTTGGTACCATTAATATTAAGCATATTGATACAAATACATGTTATTTATAGGATTTGAACCATCAATTTTTACGATAAACGTAAGGTTTAATAGTTTTATTTGGACTAAATTGCAATTTTTGTCCTTTATGTTTGTCCTTTATTTGTAAAAGTACTTACAAATTTTGTCCTTTACACTAACATCAGATAATTTTTTCAGTTAACTCATCCAATGTGCATTGCACATAAGGGCATTTTAGTCTTTTTGTCTATAAAGAACAATTCTTGTAATTTAGTTTAAAATTTATAAATTTAATAAATTATTTTATTTATTAAATTAAAACTAATATATATATATACACATAGGTTAGAAACCCGTGGTTTCATTATTTAACTCAGTGAGTAGTATGTGGTGAATAATTGATACTAGAAAGTTGAATGTACTCATCTAACATTTCCAGATACAATTATAGGAAGGATTCAAAATTACGTTTTTTTAACGGAAACAATAAGCGGCGTGCGCTATTGATCAAATTCAGGAAGAAACCAATCAAGAAACATAGAAACTTGAAAAATCACATGGTTTCAATAGATGAAGCTAGTCTGGTATGCTATAAGGAATTTGAAATGATGTTACATAGATTTACATAAAACTGCAGGGGTCCCCAACTTGACCCATCCCACAACCAACATAGTGATCCTAGGACCTCCGATTTTTGTTGTGTGTCCCTGATTGCTAAGCCACCTTTCAAGACTCGTGGTTGCTGCAATAATTGTTACAACTTAGAAACTGTTTAAGATACATATTTTATTAAAAGTTCGTAAGCATAAGAATTCAAGTGTAACTTTGTTACATAAATGGATGAAAAATAGTGAAGGTTAAAGAATGTAAGTACCAACAATAAAGAAGCAGGTTTTCCAGTTTCATGTTTTTAACTTGTTAACCGGATTGTTGAGGTAAACCGCAGTTCCACAGGATCACTCCCTTTGGTCATACAAACATCATGATGGAATGGAGTGACCAGTGACTCGTTCAATTACCATGCCTAACCAAACAGTCCCCTAAATTAGATCTTGTAGTGCAACAAGCCCTCTAGATTATCATGTTTGAGACCAGGCCATTTTTAGATGAACTCCATAAAACCCTATAAACAGACCACGCCATTTTAAGATGTTTCAGACCAATTTTAGTTGTTTCAGACCAATTTTAGTTGTTTCACACTTACTTAGACGAGTTTTTTTTTCTTGCAGAACTTGGCAGAAATTTGCGCCTGAGACTATTAATTTTTGGCTAGAACAATGCCTATGCCTTTAGATTTGGAAATATAAACTCTATGTGGCATAAGTTTAAATGAATCATGTACAGAAAATTGATCTTTCAGCTCAATTACGCCTTTATCCTATTCAGATTTTTTTTTGCTGTTTCAAAAGAAAAATATTCTAGAAGGCTGAAATGAAATGCATGGAGTTCAAAACAAAGGTCAAAGATAACTTCTTTTTGTTTTTTTAAAGAATGTAGCAAGATAAAACTACCTAACATTTAGTATGTTAAGTACCAACCTAACTATGGTCCAATTAGATCTATTGTTTGAAATTTGCAATATTTGATTATTATCAAAGATTTAATTTTACTTGATGAAAAACCAAAACAACTTGAAGAAGTTTACCGTCGGCCACCTTGCTTCCCGCCACACTAATTCCATTGACCGAACATCCCGTAGGTGAAATTTCAGTTACAAAATACACAGAATGTCACTTGTAATTCATCAATTTTATGCTTGTTGTTTAAACTGTCAAAACAGCTTCCTAAAAATATTCTTGAAATACAAAAAGGTAGACGATTACTTAAAGCTGGTGTTCTCTTATGATGCATTGTCAATGCTCACAATATACCCTTGAAATGCAAAAATTCAAGCGAAATCCACATAACAATTAACATGAACTGCAGAGTTAACATGAATAAAGATTACCATATTATCTAAGCAACCATAGTTGCAGCTTAATAAACAACATTATAAGCCAAACGTTTTGAGCTATTAAGTTAGATGAATCCAAATATTAAAAGCTTGTTTAACAAAATCCAGAAAGGGAATGAAAAATTGACCTTGAACAGCACCCGTTTCTTTCTCAACTTTGGCTTGCATTTCGCGAAGAGCAGCAACTTCTTCCTCCATCTCCTTCAATCGTTTCTTCATCTCATCCAACTCCTGCAAGAAAAGATTCGAAAAATAAAGCAATTAGGGTTTACCGTTTACGAATACGAACTAATAAGCTAAGAAAATCAAAATCTTCATGGCATCATCATCTACATCTCCCTCCATTTCACCTACATCAGGGATGTCACCCATAAGAGATGAAAAATAGGCATCCAATTCATAAAGAAACACAAAACTAAGAAAGATACATACCTAAATTGTAGATTTGGGCTTGAATCTTTAATCTGGAGGATGAAGAATATGGTTGCGGCGATAGTATCTTGAGAGGAATTAGGGTTCAACTGAAGAGGAAAAAGGGAATACCCTTTCAATAGTATGTCGGGTAAAATGGTGAATCCAAACCGGGTGAATTTAGATCCGCGCGTAGAATAGCGTAATAGCAAATGAGCGGGAAAAGGCGAATTATTGTGGGCTAGGAAGAGGACACTCCTCATTCATTTTTATTTATTAGATGTAGATATATACATCTATATTTATACTATATAATAAATAAAGGTTTTGAAGTGACACTTGTGACTCTCATATTCACACTTAATATTTTTTTCTCGCATCTCTCTTCTATTAATTATACATGTTTCTTTAATTTTTTTAAATTTTTTTTGTCTCCCGCATCTCTGTCTCCTATTAAATAATAATGATTTCTATAATTATTTTTATAAAATGTTTTTTATTTAAAAAAGATGCCTGTTCATAAACTATTTTTATAAATTGAACATTTTTTTATAAAAATATTTTTAAAAAATAATTGTTTCACCAATAACATCGAACATACAAATCTTTATGGAAACTACTGGTTTACAACAAGTTGTCTTTATTCAACCATGTAATACATGGGTTTTAACCTAGTTATATAATAAATAAAGGTTTTGGTTGTATGTTTTCTCGTCTCTATCTCTTATTTAATGATGATATTAAACTAATACATTTTTTAAGTGTTTAATATAAATATATTTATGGATATTTATTAACCAAATAAAGTTAATATAAATTAATATTTATCAATTACATAAAAAAGATTAATACCCAGTTAAAAAAAAATGTTTTATAAATTAACTTAACGTAATTTATAATTGTCACGTTAAAGTACATTTTTTAAAACATATTTTGAGGAGTGTATATGTTAACATATTACATTTTATTTAACACGCATAATAAACGAGTTTATTTAACCCGTGTAATAACAAGTTTTAAATAAATACATTTTTTTTTCTAAGTATATGACATTATATTCAAATTACTCATGTAAAATCCGGCACCGGCACCACCGTACCACACCAAATCCGGTCATCTTCCTCCTCACACCATCAGTCATGTTCCTCTCCACGTCAAATCCGGCACCGGGCCCACCGTACCAGCACCATTGCTACTCCATCGTCTCTTTCTCGTTTTTTTTCTTCTGCAAATCTGAGGAAATCTAACCGCCGCCCCTTTGCAGTTTCAGATCTAGAGGGGTTTCTAGTCTGTGACGGAGGGTTGCACAGGGTAGAGAATAAAGGACCTTAACCCTAATTTTTCAGATTAAAACTACACTATTCGGATTGGGGTTTTCTTCTGTTGAATATATGTTGGAATCGTGATGTTCATGGTGGCGTTTGATGGTTGTGGGAGATGTAAAGTGGTGTCCGACGAATGGATTTGCGGCGAGATCAGGAAGAGTGATCGACCACGGTGGTAGCAGCAGAGTTTTGGTCGGAAAGAAGTGGGATTTTTGCCTGAATGTCGGTGCTGGTGCAGCGGTGACGATGTTGGTGTAACCGTGGGAAGATGACTGGGTGGGGTGGGGTGGGTGGGGAGGTATCTTTTAAGAATTTCTTTTAAATTTGATAAATAAAAAAATTTATAAAATTTAAACTAAATTACCAGAATTGTCCTTTAGGGACAAAAATACTTAAAATGCCCTCATGTGCAATGCACATGAGGTGAGTTAACTGAAAAACTTAACTGATGTTAGTGAAAAGGATAAAATTCGTAAGTACATTTGCAAATAAACGATAATGAGTGAAAGTCAAAATTTAAAAGGACCAATTTCATAATTTTAGTAAACATAAACGATAAAAATTGTAATTTAGTCTTTTATTTGTCATACAAAACTAAAACCGAACAAAAAAAAGTCTGGTTTTTGATATATGAAAACCGTTACATTTAGGTTTCTTCACATTTTGTTTTTTCAAATTAGTTTTTAGTGCTCTCGATTTACCTTTTTCAGGAAACTGTTTTGAAACTAGAAAGACCAAATTACCCTCCCTTCCCAATTCCTTGTCGTCTTTCTGTTTCTCTCCCAAAATCTCAAGCCACAGTGATCAGGTCAAAAACTACGCCCACGTTAGAACTTGCAACCAAAGGTTGCACGTGAATTTCTTTTGCCGAGCATCAAATAATTGCTTCAATTTCACCATTTTTGCTATGTTCGAAGTTGATGTTCGATTTCACCATTTTCATGGCATCTAATATGTGAAGCTTGCTCGAATTTTGGGAGGTAAGACCTGGACGAAGAAGATGATGTTCTATTTCACCATTTCATGGTGACTAATGGAGTTTTGATGAAGAGAAGGAATGATTTTCGCATATTCTATGGTCAATATTTTGTCATTAAACCTGATTGGGTTGCCAAAATAGTGTTTATGGAAAATTATTTACTAAATAGGTATTGTTTTTAAAATATTTACTAAATAAGTGTGAAAAAGTATTAATCAAAGGCTTCCCCACCCCTTTTCTTTTCGGTAACCTTAAAATCTTCCCCCAATGTTTATCATAACTTTCAAATTTTGCTTCTAAATTTCAACCCACTTTCTTGACTTAATATCTCCCAACTCCGACGGCCTGGAGGTCGTCCACCATGGTCAGAGAATAAACCAAAGCCACAGCTCATAACAACAAGAGAGTTCAAGCACACTTAGAGCTCATATAATGAAGATTGGTTTAGACTTTTGATGTTTTTGAATCTATAGGGATGGTTAGAGATCTTGTTACTTCATGGATCTTCCTTGCCCCCACCAACATGACCAGGAGCCACTAGCTTGATCGTAACACCACCGTCAGGGACCATCCCAGAACTAGCGATAGACGTTGGAGCCTTCACAGTCAGTCTTTTACTTCTTCATCCTCGATCTATACAATCTCCTTTGCTACTCCTCTTCATATACTCTCATCCTTCTTAAAGAACTTCAATAAAGATAAAAAGGGTTCTCTTCGATTTCGGTTACAGACCCACAATCAAGAAAATGAAGATATGTTTACCTTTTTACTCAAACGATTAAAGAACATACATTTAAAGTAAAACAAAACGATGCCATTTTTTGCTCAATTACTATAAAAACCAAGAAATTCATCCTTACCGTTGGATTTGGAAACAGACAACAAAAATAGAAGATTCCTATTATCTACGGAAGAATATGAAAATTTGGAAATTCCTGAGCTATTAAACAAATTGGGTTCATCTTTGAACTCTTAGGTGGATTTTGTGAACGAAGGCGTAAAACTTCGGGTCAAGAAAAATATGAATTTGATGATTATTTTCTTTGAATTCGGGTAAATTCCAAGATCGGAATCCTAGAATCAAAATTTGTAAGTTATGTAAAGTTTAGGGGAAAGTTTTGAGGTTAGTAAGAAGAAAAAGGGTGGGCAGACTCTCATTAATATTTTTTCACACTTATTTGGGAAATATTTTTAAAACAACACCTAATTGGTAAATAATTTTTTTATAAACACCATTTTGGCTAAAAACTCTATAGATGTATTGTATTTTGATGGGAATAATATTATCAAGATACCTTAAAATTAAGATGGTATCAGAGCGAGGGGTGTTCAAAAAAATCCGAATCCGAATCCGAATCCAAATTATCCGAAATTCCGAATTTGAATTATCCAAAAATTCGGATATCCGAATTTCGGATTCGAATTCAGAAATTAATATTGGAAAAGTTCGGATATTTCGGATCTCCGAATCCGAAATATTAAATTTTGTTATTTTTTAATTATTTATTAAATTAAAAAGATATGCAAGTATAACACAAATATTGAGCAAAAAAACCCTAAATTGAGTTTCTCCCAAACTAAGCTGCTCAATGTATTCTTTTGGTCCTCCTCCTTGTCCACCGACGACATCAAATTCAAGCTCAACCTGAACCACGCAACCAAACATTCATAGTTCAAACCAATAGGATCAGAAGAATCGACTAATAGCATCATAACTTCTTTTGGGAGCAGCCTTGAAAAATGCAACTCCTACAAGATTTATAATAATCCCATAAAAAATAGAAGAAAATAATTTGGGTCAACGGGGTGCAATCAGTAAACAAACGGCTATTCTTAAGTGACATAAAAATGACAAAAGACATATTTCGAACCAGAGTTTTTGCACAAATAGACTTTGTTAATGAAATTATTACATTAATAATTCTGGAAATAGCATACTTGATCACCATGAATCACAGCATCTCAAATTCGTGTGGAACAATAGCAGCTTTATTTAAAGTCAAAACAATTTATGCGAAAAAAAAAAAAAAAAAAAACCAACCGATATTCTGTTGATAAGCATGTACCAAGAGCCTTACAAATTGTACAATCCACTTGGACCAATAAACTTTGCTGCGATGAATAGTTTCACACCGACTTTCCTAAATGTTGCAGAGCAAATACTCCCCGCACTTCGCAGCGGGTTTCACGTAGAGAGTTGCGCTTATTCTCATAATAAAATTGACGTAACAATTTGCAGAACAACAGATAGATAACACTAACATACACAAATCAATTGCCACCAACATAACCGGTTAATAATATCCAATTTGAAAAGTACAGGAGCAGACAGTAAGCTACACAAATCAATTTCAAACACATTGTAAGCTATTAACAGTAAACAATGGACAAAGTCACACAAAAGCAGTTATTGTCAACATATATAATCCACTGTAATTGTTGTTCAATACAATACAACTAAAAATATTAATAATAATAAGTTATGTAGATGTATACTCGAAACATAGCAAACGAAATTTCATACCCATCATGAAGCAGTTACAGCCACATGTATTGACCTGAAAAATGCTTTCTAAACATCATCAATTGAGAACATAAAAATAGAATCCTAGTACAAAAATAAGGAAAAAACACTTTTTATTTAAAGCAACATACACATAACACATGCTATAAAAAGTAAAAACATAATAAACAGACCTTCACAAAAACAAACACCATAGCTACAACAATCTTCAAGTGCATATCCCCATTGCTTATTATCTCCTTTCTGTAAGAAAGCAATCAAATTGACATTACACACATTTTGGCCCAAAAGAGTTCATTACATGATAAATTTATTGTCCTAAAAACTAAATCCTTTAAAAAGATATAATGCACACTAAGAACAACTTTAGCATTACAATTTTAACATACGACGTCGATTTAGGATCTGACACGTCAGATACACTGATAGGCGATAATGCTATAGTTCCATATTATTACATCCCCATATAAAGTAAGAGATATTGTGAAGTTATCACCAAATTTTCAGAAAGTAGATAAGAAAACACATGCCTGATTAATACAATGTATGGTTTCTTTTCCTTTTGTTGAGTAGCAAAGTGCTCCAACACATCAACCAAATTAATTATTTTCATTCCTCCTTTAGTGCTAACGCCCTTTAGTGAAATTGTTGGATTTTATGGACCGACCCGATGGACAACGCGACTGACCGAGCTATGACCCGTAAGAGTTACACCTTGGGCAACGAACATTAAATTCACTTAACCCGATTAACTGGTAATTACGAACTGTTAGCGAGACGATATATTTTATATATATTCGTTACACGGGATTTATTATTTATACAGGTTTATAAATAATAATTTTATATTTATTTGTTTTAATCTTTTTATTAAAACAATTAAATGGGTACAGGCTTTTGTATCTTGTATTGGACTTTGGGCCCGGAAAAAATTAGTAGGGTTTATAATTATTATATATAATTATAACCTAATAATTCTTTTGAAACGGCAATTTTGGGAGGTGCCTTAGGGCACGTGAAACGAGCCTTGGCCTCTTGAGGCGGCTGTGGAGTTGTCGCAGGCAACAAAGGAGAAGAAAACTTTTGCTATTCTGTTCTTTCTTGCGAGCCGCCGAACAAGAAGTAAAACAAAAGAATCGATTTTCTTTTTGGTGAATCACGAAGCAGCTAGCAAAAGAGATTGCTCCTGTTTTGCAAGTTCCGGCCAACCCCGGCGTTTCCCACTCAGTTCGTGATCTAGCATCGGTTCGTTGTACATCGGTGTCTCAACCGGTTAATCATTAACTAAGGTATATCTATCTAATTACTAAATAATCGATATTTAATTATCAACCGTTTTTTATAACTAATCTAACTGATCATCACTGGCCAAATACCCAACAATGGTATCAGAGCCTTGGTTACGACATACGAATCGGATCCAATCTTTTAACCGGTTATAGATCACAAACTTTAACTTGTTTAAAGTTTCTGATCTAGATCCTTTTAGGGCAATTTTTATTTATTTATTTTGGTCAAAGTTTTTATTTATTTTATTTGATCAAAAGGATTTCTCAGTTATTTAATTGTATTAAATATGTAAATCTGGCCCGACCCTGTCTTGTGTTTGTTTTCTGTTTTTGGTTTTATGGTTTGGCCCATTTGATGGCTCAAAATTGTAATAGATTAGCTTTTATGTTTTGGCCCACTTTGATGGCTCAAAGTTGTAATAGCTTAGGGTTTTTTTTTTTTGTATTCTGTATAAATATTGTAAAGATAAAGACCCGAAGACAAAACAGAAGACGGAGACAGGATCTTGGATTTAGTGGGAGTCACACGAAACAGCTAGATGCATGCACGAAGTCCATCCTTGTGGTTGTTTGTGTGTTGTGACCCCGTGACCTAGTTTGGTCTTGCTATTAGGCTCTAGCAAGATCAAACAAAATTTCTTTGGCCATATGATTTACATTTTTTTGTGTTTGCTATTGTGGTTGCTTTTAATCTTATAATTGTTATAACATACCGACCAAATACCAAATTTTTTTACAATCAAATTAATAACAAGTTCTAAACCTTTTTTTTTTACAACTTGTGGATATTTTATATCAAAACAAATAGTTTGTTTTTAAAATAAATAATAACAATGGAGCTTTGGAATTTAAACTAATTTTAAAATTCCAACACTCATAACTTAATAGTTTTTTTTTTAAAACTATTAACATTCTTATTGGTTAATTACATCGCGACAAACTTAGTTTTAATAGGTTATTTAAAATTAAGTGTCCTGAGAGATGAAAGGGTTCATCACGTTGTCACGATCTAATATATAGTAAAATTGGCTTTTACAACACACGTATGATTTATCATTCGTTGTGTTTGACCATATTCGGTAAACACTAAAATTAAATCCCATATTTAAAATCTTTAGTCTATGCCATCCTACTATAAGGAACACTTGGGGCATAACGTGAAACACCAGTGTTTGGAACCACAGCACCGCACTTGGTGCGTAACCTATCCCTCCAAGGTGCAAGGGTTTCGTTGACACATCAGGCCCTTCCACATGTACCTGTATTAGGGCGACTATTACTTTTCTCTCTATTACATGCCCCAGCTGTATGGAGACCAAAAGTGGGCATAGATGAGGCTAAACGTATCAATGCATAGACAAGAGTTGTCTTAGCGGCCTCATACTCGAGAATTGTGCATTTTTCCACAATTGGCAATTATTGTCAGTCTGCCTAAATCACTTACTAATGTTGCGTGCCACAGCCGCCATTACTAATTGACATAACTAGATTCTCTATTCTTATTCTATTCTTGCCATGGGTCATTAAAATAAGAATTTATTACATCTAAAATATTAATTAACATTTAATTTGCTTATTTAACAGATGTCTACTGAAAAGGAATCTCACTCCTCCTTCTCTCTCAAGTCTTTGCTTGAGAATGAAAAACCGAATGACACCAACATCATCTTGAACTCTCTCCCTAGTTCTTATGACAACTTCGTAATGAACTTAAATATGAACACATGGGAGAAGACTATGCCCGAACTGCACGGCATGCAGGAAACGGCCGAGATGAGAATATCAAGTGAGACTAATCAAGAGTTGATGGTCAAATCTGCTAGTGTTAACAAGCCCAAAACCAAGAAAAGGGGTTATAACAGCAAAGGTAAGAAGCAAGTTATTGTTGCTGTCAAGAATGCCACCAACAAAAACAAGCAAGTTGCAAAAGCACCCCCTCCCAAGGAGCGTCAGTGTTTTGAATGCAACAATATGGGGCACTGGAAACGTAACTGCCCTGAATATCTAGCTAAGCTGAGATCGAAGAGAGCAAATGGTGAAGGCATCTCTTCTGGTATTTCTATCTATGTTATTGAACTTTTCACTATCTCTAGCGACACATGGGTATTTGATACCGGATGTGCTTATCACATCGTTAATGTATTGCACGAGCCTGAAAAGTGGAAGAAGCTGAAACAAGGCGACATGGAACTCATCGTTGGTGATGGGAAGAGAGTACCGGTTCTTGCAACTGGAACGTTTCACCTTTCATGTCCTTCTGGCCTTGTAGTTATCTTAAATAATTGTTTGTTTGCACCTGGTTTAACCAGAAACATTATTTCAGTTTCCTTATTGTTTGAACAAGGTTTTAAGTACGTTTTTAATGGAATTAATATTTCTACTTACTTAAATGATATTTTCTATTTTGAGGCTAAACCTCGAAATGGAATTTATGAGGTTGATGTTCAAACTAATAATAACATATACAATCTTTCTAAATGTATCAAATCTAGCATTAATGATTCATTTCTATGGCATTGTAGACTTGGTCACATAAGCAAGGCCCGCATGAAAAGGCTCCAATCCGAAGGGATCCTTGAATCCACCGGACAAGAATCCTTTGAAGACTGCAAGTCTTGCTTAGCTGGCAAACTCACTAAAGGATCCTTCACCGGCGTTGGTGAACGAGCCAAGGATCTGCTAGGACTCATACACACTGATGTATGTGGCCCTTTCAGAACCATGTCTAGAAATCATGAAAGATACTTCATTTCATTCATCGACGATTATAGTCGATATGCTTATGTCTATCTTATGAAACACAAGCATGAAACTTTTGAAAAGTTCAAAGAGTTTCAAAACGAAGTGGAAAACCAACTCGGTAAAACGATAAAGACACTTCGATTAGATCGAGGTGGTGAATATCTCAGCACAGAGTTCATAAATCATCTCAAGGAGCGTGGAATAGTTTCACAACCTACTCCACCTGGCACACCCCAACTTAATGGCGTGAGCGAGAGGAGAAATCGAACCCTACTTAATATGGTTCGATCGATGATGTGTAGAACAAACTTGCCTCACTCCTTCTGGAGTTATGCTCTTATGACCGCCGCCCGCATTGTCAATCTGGCACCGACTAAGAAGGTAAACAAGACTCCATATGTGATATGGCATGGGTCTAAACCCAATCTGTCTTACCTTAGAGTATGGGGATGTGATGCATATGTCACTAGCGATTCTGATGACAAGCTCGATCCTAGAGGCGAAAAGATCGTTTTCGTTGGATACTATAACAGAAGCAGATATTATTTCTACCATCCTGATGCAAATGTTATTTCCATCAAAAGGAAGGCACACTTCCTCGAGAAAGAAATTCTTGAACGAGGAACTGGAGATAATGTAGTGGATCTTGAAGAAATTCGAGAACCACAAACAACCGCTAATGAAGTCGGAGCGTCTGAACAACAAGAAGTTGTTGCTGGTGAATCAGACATAAACATAAGTGTTCGTAGAAGTGTAAGGACTCGCAAAGAACCTGACAGATACCTATGGCATCTTGATAGTACCGAGGTCCTATTAGTAGCCGAGTCTAATGACGAACCTACTAACTACAAATCTGCTATTTCAGATCCAGAATCTGCAAAATGGCTAGAAGCCATGAACGCCGAGATGCAATCTATGCGTGATAATCAAGTCTGGGACTTGGTTGAGCTACCCCCCGAATCTCAGGCAGTAGGGAGCAAATGGATTTTCAAGAGAAAAACCGACATGCATGGAAATATACACACCTATAAAGCACGGCTAGTTGCGAAAGGTTTTACTCAGACTCAAGGCAGTGACTATGATGAAACCTTCTCGCCCGTTGCTATGATCAAATCGATCAGGATATTGTTTGCCATAGCCGCGTACTATGACTACGAGATATGGCAAATGGATGTCAAAACCGCTTTCCTTAATGGGCATCTCTCTGAAGATGTCTATATGGTACAACCTGATGGTTTTGTTGATCCAAAATATCCTAATAGGGTATGTAAACTGAATAAGTGTATTTATGGACTCAAACACGCATCTTGAAGCTGGAATCTTCGTTTTGACCAAAAGATCAAAGAGTTTGGTTTTGTCAAAAATGAAGATGAGCCTTGTGTTTACAGAAAGGCTAGTGGGAGCACTATATCATTCCTCATCTTGTATGTTGGTGATTTACTTATCATTGGAAACAACATCCCTATGCTTAACGATGTTAAACACCGGTTGGGACTTGTTTTGCAATGAAAGATCTTGGAGAAGCAGCCTACATTCTAGGAATCAAGATCTACAAGGATAGATCTAAGCGGCTTCTAGGGCTTAGTCAAGGCACATACATAGACTAAGTCATGGCACACTTTCATATGGAAAAATCCAAGAAAGGAGGTGTTCCTATGACTAAAGGCACCGTGCTGAACAAATCGCAATCTCCTTCAACGGACATTGAAACCAAGCGTATGGAAGCAATTCCATATGCTTCGGCGATTGGTTCTATCATGTATGCTATGTTATGTACCAGGCCTGACGTCTCTTATGCTTTAAGCATGGCCAGTCATTTTCAGCAAAGTCCTGGCATTGCCCATTGGACTACAGTCAAGAACATCCTGAAGTACTTGAGAAGGACTAAATACATGTTCTTAATATTTGGAGGAGTGGAAGAAGAGCTCACTGTAAGATGTTACACTGACGCCAGCTTCCAAACTGACCGAGATGACTCTCGCTCACAATCAGGATTCATATTCACTCTAAACGAAGGAGCTATCTCCTGGAAGAGCTCCAAGCAGAGTGTGGTGGCGGATTCAACCGCCGAATCTGAGTATATAGCTGCATCAGATGCTGCTAAGGAAGCTGCTTGGATGAAGAAATTCATTACTGACCTCGATGTGGTTCCGAGTATTCGCCAACCAATCGAGATACTTTGTGATAACACAGGTGCTATAGCTCAAGCCAAAGAGCCCAAATCTCATCACAAAGCCAAGCACATTCTCAAAAAGTTCCACTATATACGGGAAATTGTGGAACGTGGTGACATCGTGATAAGCAAAGTAGACACAGATCAAAACCTAGCGGACCCGTTTACTAAGCCCATGACTCAGGACAAGCATGATCTTCACAGAGATGCTATTGGTCTTAGATTTGCTAGTGATTTGTTTTGATTTAGTATTTTGAATGTGTGAACAATTAAACAGTTGTACTTTTGAATTCTTTTGGTTTACTGATTTAAATGCAATTCTGAATTCTTACAACTGTGTTCGATTTTAATACGTTTAATCCATGAATCTTGTATTCTTAATCATCCGTAGTCGATCAGAATTGTGGGAACGACTCTGAATTAAGACTATTCTGAACTTGGACTCAAGTAGTTGACTTTCAATTTCACAGACCTCATCTTGGATGACGTTGGATGTAACTCGCTTCAAATCATCTTCATGGATTTTAATCATAAGATGTTTTGATATTGGTATACTCATTTAGTATCCTTTGACCTGAGATGCATACTAGAACTTTCGTTTACCAAGGGCTGTTCTTTAATCACTGTCAACCGCTGTCGCGTAACTGCCAGTCATAAAGGCTTTGGTTAGGAACAGATCTGAAGTTCAGTGGGAGTTGTATGTAGTCGATAAGGGATTCTGTACTCTTACATGATATGTAACAGTTAGACATCGTGGCGCCCTCATGATTCAAACTGGTGAAGTGTAAGGCCTTACCCAAACTGACTGTGTGTTTGATTGGACCACTATGAATCTTGAACGAGAACAATAATAATTGAACGCCATATGAGAATGAACTAAATCCATGTCTCATTGATTCAATTGATGTCTTATACGGAAAGGATGAATAACAACTAATGCCATAAGTCTATAGTCTTGCTTTAGTTAGCTGTTACTAACACCAAGATATTTGGTTAATGACTTTAAAGCGTCATACCTTGTTAGGGACAGTCATGTGCAGCTAGAGCGCCGCTGACTGTTTGCGTTGATTTATCGTGGATCGTCCAAGTGGAAGATTGTTGGATTTTATGGACCGACCCGATGGACAACGCGACTGACCGAGCTATGACCCGTAAGAGTTACACCTTGGGCAACGAACATTAAATCCACTTAACCCGCTTAACTGGTAATTACGAACTGTTAGCGAGACGATATATTTTATATATATTCGTTACACGGGATTTATTATTTATACAGGTTTATAAATAATAATTTTATATTTATTTGTTTTAATCTTTTTATTAAAATAATTAAATGGGTACAGGCTTTTGTATCTTGTATTGGACTTTGGGCCCGGAAAAAATTAGTAGGGTTTATAATTATTATATGTAATTATAACCTAATAATTCTTTTGAAACGGCAATTTTGGGAGGTGCCTTAGGGCACGTGAAACGAGCCTTGGCCTCTTGAGGCGGCTGTGGAGTTGTCGCAGGCAACAAAGGAGAAGAAAACTTTTGCTATTCTGTTCTTTCTTGCGAGCCGCCGAACAAGAAGTAAAACAAAAGAATCGATTTTCTTTTTGGTGAATCACGAAGCAGCTAGCAAAAGAGATTGCTCCTGTTTTGCAAGTTCCGGCCAACCCCGGCGTTTCCCACTCAGTTCGTGATCTAGCATCGGTTCGTTGTACCTCGATGTCTCAACCGGTTAATCATTAACTAAGGTATATCTATCTCATTGGTAGATTAAATCTTATTCCGTATTCGTATGTTTCGTAACCCAGATCCTGTCGGGTTTTATTTTGTGTTGGATCAGTTTCGTTCCGCTGCTTATTAATAATTACTAAATAATCTATATTTAATTATCAACCGTTTTTAATAACTAATCTAACTGATCACCATTGACCAAATACCCAACAGAAATCTCATTGGCTGTAGCCCCTTTCTCTCCTTCAGATAACTGTTGTGACATGTCAGCAAGTAACATTTTAGGAATGCTAAATAGTTCACTTTTTGTTTCATTTTATGCTGTTGAGATTCTTCGCCTATCTACACATTCAAGATAAGAAAATTACACTATATATTTTGGTAACACCGGGTCTGGTTCAAATCAAGTATAAATTTGTAACACACTAATGTACAAAATCAAATTAAATAAATTAAAATTTTGTTATATGAACATAAATCTGATCATTAATATGACTATATTTTTCACGCTAAAACTGCGTATAGAGTCACCGGATGCCGAGGTTCATTGTTCTCAACATGCCCATGGTTCTGAAGATGAGTTCTAAGAAATTAATGGTTTGAACATACCATCCATGGTAAGGTACAAGTATGGAAGAATGAAATATGACCAGTAACACTGTTGAGTTTTGCATCATTAGTAAAGCTTCCATGCCCACTGTAGGACAAAAACAAATCATTACAACCTTAATCTACAAAAAAAAAACATGAAATCTTTCGGAAGCAAACCGTTTTTAAAGGTTTGGTTTGTACAAATCATGGCCAAGAACAAACGACAAAGCCCGAAACATTGTACCTTCAGCAAACAAATAAAGAGGCCAAACCACCATATTGTTAAAATAAGCAGCTACCGTCGCGAACCTAAAAACCACCACAACATCTCTGAACAAATAGCTAATGGACCATCATGAAATCAAGTCATGCTTCCGAGTTCTTCCTGAGAGCATTCAGCACAGGACCATACTCATGTGTCTCCCATACTCCGCCAGTATCTCCGACACTTCAGCAGCGTCTACAGATTTTACATGGAATCAAATGACCAATTATCAACCTGTTTTACAGAGTATGCATCTAGTTTCAGAATGAAACTAAAAAATAGTTTGTATCCAGTATGGTAGTACATGAGGTAACGTTCCTACAAATTTGTATTTGTATATCATAGAATTCAGGAATACAAACCTGAAGAAAAGAGATCATACCATTCTTCGATACTACGAAAGTTTGTAATTGAACCACGGCCACGATGGTTCTGCTAGTCACTCGCACTGCAAGGTTTGTTGCGGCCTCTGTCAAACTCCATCTTTTCATCCAAATGACACCTATAATGGCGCCATAGTGCATATTCGCATATGGCTGCTCACCGGTCAGGATCTCCCATAACACAATTTCAAAAGAAAACACATCAACCTGTAACAATATATGATTAGATTGTTTTAAATTAACTATTTGGAAATTTATAATTTAAATATATATACCTTTTCCGAAACTTTATTATTGTGACCGTTAAGTAGCCTAGAGGCAATAACCAAAGTGTTGGCAATAACCAAAGTGTTGCACTTGATCTTTGAGAGCCCAAAATCACCAACCTGCATAAAATACTTAATCATACAAAACATAAAAAAAAGTAAATATTTTGTTACAGAAATTAAATAATCAAATTACAAAAGAAGTAAATGTTCTGCTAATAAGCATAGTCTACGATATGTTAAGCTTGCATATGGATCATGAAGGATCCTTCATATTGACCAACAAACTGTCACATTTTTTATATAAAAATGCATAATATTTCTTATACTGTAAATATTCCATCCCAAAGGTTGCATCCATTGCAATTATAAGTTTCTTTCGATGATTCACACACCTGCAAATCGCATAATAAATGATTACTTATAAGAAATATGCAATCTGGTGGATATCATCAGCGACGCGTGAATGATCGATGACATCATTGCCAAACAACACAGACCAAATGTCACTGACGATTCCGAACTGCTTTCCATCAACCATAAAGTCAGTGACAATATGTAAAAATAACATACATTAGGCGAACAACACGAGTCTTTAAGCATAGCAAAAGACTCTCAACTATGTGAAAGAATTACAAAGAAATTGTTCTAAACAATTCATACACTAAAAGTAAACAAAAGATGAGACTTTGCCACTGATACCAACAATATATTTCAACTATGTGATATTGAATAGGTAAAACTGAACTGTCAATCAGATAGAATGGGTTGTTCCAAGGCGCAAAACTGCATAGTGAAAAGCAAAATTCAAAAGGGATGCAGATGATCCAATCTACAAACCCTATAGTTATAGGTCAGTTGAATATGGTTTTCTGAAGAGCAACATATACTCCACTTGATGCTTCAGCTGCCGTCGTCGATCATTGTAAGGCTCCTTTTCCCGGGTAACCTCACTTGTTGGATTTACTCATAAACATAGTCATAATACTGAATTTAATTTAAAAGCATTCAAGAGTAGCGAAAGCGATCATCATTCGAATACATAACATAACAGCGGAAGTCTTAACAATTAAAACATAACATTGTCTTAACATATATAAAAGTGGGATGTCAGTCACATGCCGGGTAACCATCACGCCTTCGCAACACCCTTCCTTTTGTCACCTGAAATGTATACTAAAAGTCAGCTAACGCTGATGGTTTATAGTTTAAAAACAATCAGACAAAACATTTATCTTATCATTAAGTATTATATATATATATAATACGTACATTTGCATATTCTTTGCCTTACTGTTCTCACATAACATTCATATTGCCTATATATGTACATACATACTTACTTTGGGGAGAACATTCACTGGTCATACACATAAGGGTAATCAACCCGTCATAATTGTTGCGTGAGTGACAAAGACAAACGCCATAAGAACTACCGTCGTAGTCCGTTTCATGAACCGTCCGGCCCTAGAAACCGTCCGTCGTAACATAAGTCCGTCCGGCAACCTTTGTCCGACCGCCTAAAACCCGTCCTACCGTCGTAGTCCGTTCATTCCCCTAAGGCATCCGTTTCCCACGCGGCTATTATTTATGCAACCGTTCTACATATAATAAGGCAATTGCTTTTACCGTCCATTAATGCCTTTCATACGTCCTAGCTGATGAAGGAACGTATTTGTCCCGGTTACAAAATAGTCACGAGGTCGTCCGTCTACCGAAGTAGCCGTTATTCACGAAGCGTCCATAAAGTTTACATATATTCATGACAAGCAATATATATATAATATAAAGCAAGATTCCATTTATTTGCGTTATGTCATTCTTTCATTCATTCTTTGTAACATACGTTTCATTCCTGGTCCGTACTTCATTTTAATATACATGTATATATCACGTATAAACACATTGACATTCATAACACTTATTCATTTAGTGTATACACTTCAGCCCCAAAACATTTAACGGGCACATAGAACTCACCTGATAAGCTAGTCTCATTCTGTCCTAACAACGGTTTGACAAGCGTCACACACGATCTGAATTGGTTAATTACACATACTTCAGACCTAATCTAAATTATACGCTTTTACTCATTCTGATCTAGGCGAACTTAAGGCTAAGTTCGCTGCCCAAAGTCTAGGCGAACTTGTCCTAAGTTCGCTTGACTTGACCAAGCGAACTTACCAGGCGAACATAACCAAGTTCGTCCCCCCTAAGTTCGCTTACTTCATGCTCAAAGCGAACTTGTCAAGCAAACTTGATAAGTTCGCCCCAACCTTGCCAGGCGAACTTGATAAGTTCGCCTGTCGGGCTGTCTTCTTCCCCAAAAATCCGAAGTTCTTGCATGTGAATCTGATCGTGTCAATATCTCAACTTTCTTTGTTCAAAACGTTCGGTTTTCCTTCTAGATGCTAGACCCAAGCTTATTTTCAAGTTTCATCCGTAAAAATGCTACCTTTTTAGCCAAAACCCCAAAATCCCAAAGTAAACAAAAACTCAGATTTAGGGCGAACCGTTACCTGAATCGGGCTTCTGATTCGGAGGTCTTGCTCACAAGCTCAGTAGTAACACGCTCCTTCAATCCCAGGTCGATCCGTCAACTTTCTCTCTCTACGGTTTCTCTCTCTAAAGTGTAGAAATGAGAGAATGTGTGAGTGAGGATGGAATGGAGAGGAGGGCTGCCTTGTCCTTTATATATCTGGGCTCCCTCGGCCCATTGAAGCCGAGCCCAAGCCCGCTTCCCTTCTCTTTTGTTTTATTATTTTTGGGATGTTACAATCATGGAAGTCATTCCAATACTGCAATAAGTAGCAGCCAACGAATCAGGTTCAAACCTTCTTATTGATTAACATTAACAAACCAGAATCTAAAACAACTCCAATTTTAATTCCATCTTCAGCCATATTTGTTTAGCTTAATTACACATCAGAAAAAGTAAACTGAAATGGCAAGATAAATGATCCAAACACTTAACGACGACGACGTAATAAGTTCCATCCCTTCCTATCAGTTAAACTTACAAAAACCCTAACAAAAGTTCCGATGAAAGAAATAGAACACGAAATTTAAGGAAGCAAGAACATATAAGACCTAGCAACGAAAGGATGCAAAATTGGGAGAACAGGATTGTCAGTGGCCGTAGAGACAGAACCGACATCTAGGGCTTTCAGCGACAACTCACCGATGTATCCAGAAAACTAGCCAACCAAAGTCACCGGCACAGAGAACCGGCGTAGCGGACGAAGACATCAAAGGCTGTCGTTGTGGCTGTCTTTTTTAGATTTCTTTGATACTGAGAAAGAAGGGCGACACATACCCATAATCACACGTCAGAAGAGAGGACCGCCCATATAAACCAATAAAAAGCAACAACTGTTCACGTAAGAGTGAAATCCAGTTTCAATAGTAAGGCCATCCGGTATACCACCCTGTTTCACGCCGTGCTCCTATGTGGCAACTGTTGCTACAAAACTTATCACCTAGGGGTGGAAGTCTTGAAGCAGTGCTAGATGGACAAGTTAAGACGGGACTTCTGGGCTTGGGCTTGGAAGAACGAACGGGACCTCCAGGTCTTGAAAGGATGATCTGCAAAACAGGAAACACCGTGAGCCTCGCCACGAGCAGAAGGGGTTTTCTCCTCGTGACCACCCTCCGGCGTGAGAATAAGTATGTGTATAGTGGGAGATAAAAGGTGAGAAAGAAGGGATAAGTAAATTATGATATTGTGAATCTGTGAGTTAAAACATGAATCTTACCTTTGAAATCGGCCCGACTATTTATAAGGTATCCATGGTCAAGATGTTTGGACTGGACATCCATTGTAGGTTGTATGCAGTCAAACATCTCTCCCTACTTCTGCTAATATGACTGTTATTTCCTTATTCGTGCTTAGGGAGTTCAGGGTGTATTTAATTATCTTTGTCTGTATAGTTGACCCGTGTTCCCTGTGTGCAGGTTCTGCCCCTGACATATCTTGTCTTGTTAGCTGACTTCCCTTTTTGTGTTACTGGTTCTTTCCTGACCTCTTTCTATCATGGGTTCAGGTTTCCCCATTGGTGTTGTCTTTATAGTTGACTCTTATGCCCAATGAGATGTTATCTCAGCTATTTAGTATTATTTTCTGGTATGAGATTATTTTCTGTTTTAACTTCTTTGGTATTTTCTAAGTGTTGAGTGGGAGATGTCGTCCGTCATCAAACGAACCAAACCTATGGCCTTGGTACCTTTGAGCCGCGGCAGGGCCTAAGCCGCGGCTGGATGTTCTTTGATTCCCACATTTGTTCCTTCTGGCTAGGAACTTTCGGACCTGATATTCGTGAGCCACGGCGGGGCCTGAGCCGCGGCAGGGCCTGAGCCGCGGCTGAGGTGTTCTTTTGATTTCCACCCTCGTTCCTTCTAGCTAAGTACTCGGACTTGATATTCGTGAGCCTCGGCAGGGCTTGAGCCGCGGCTGGATTGTTCTTGACCTTTGGATCGTTCAAATTCCTATATCTGGTCGTGACACACTTGAGCCGCGGCAGGCCTCCAGCCGCGGCAGGGTGAGTTTCTTGCTTTGAATGCCTAATCCCCTTCAAGTCCCCCCAGTCCATTATCATGATATGCGAATTCGTGATGATGGATTATTCTCTCGTCAGTAGATGCGTCGTCCTATCTACTGACATGGTCCGTTCTGTCCCATCATAGGTTGAATGGTCTAATCATATGTCCCCTCCTACAAACCTACTTTCCCTCTTATTTTTTGAATTTTGAACTTGTTCCTAGTTTGAATTTCAAACCTTTTACTTTCCCCTCCATTATTTGTTATATATAGATGCTCCTTGTCTTCAAAACTCCTCAAGATAAAAAGTTTCGGTTTTTTGCTTGGTTCGTCTCGCCGGTTCGTTGTCCTAGTTCTCTGTTGGCTTTTGCTTATCACAACTTGGCGGGTTAGTTCTTTCTTCTTTGTTTTTCTTTTATTATGGAGTGTCGTAGTGATATGGATATTCAAACGTCCGTCATTACTACTAGGTTTTTAGATGCTTTTGTCGAAAAATATGGTATTGACCCTTCTTTAGAGCCTGTCGTTCCTCCGTCGGGAGCGACCGTTCGTGATGCCCCTCCGGGTATGATATCCTTATATACCGCCTTCTTTTCGTTTTCCAACTTTCGCATACCCGTTAGCGTATTTCTTGAGTCGGTGTTGAGTTATTACGAGATTCACTTGTCCCAAGTCGTTCCCTTAGGACTAATCAGAGTATATCACTTTGACATTTCTTGTCGTGCCCTTAGGATCGAGTCGGACATTCATTTGTTTAGGGCTTTTTACAAACCAACTCGGGTGGGTGATTGGGTTACTTTTGAGAAACGAAAAGCTCCTTATCCTAGTCACACCCTTCGTCCTCCCACTAGCTTGAAAAGATGGAAAGATCATTTCTTCTTCATCTCCGCTCGTGCGATCCCGTTTGAGATGCATTGGTCCCCGCCGAAGGAGTCGCTTAGGGATCCCATTCCCAAATTTCGTGAATATCTTAAGGCTGATTATGATAAGCTACTAGCCGTCCCGACGGCTCTGCGCCCCTTTTCCGAGCATTTCCTTGTAATGGTTGGGATTAGTCGTAACTGGGATGATCCATCCGTTCGACCCGTACTCCGTTATAATGGGGAACGTGAGTAATTTCCTTTTAAATTTACTTTCGTGGTTTTTGCATCTTACTAATGTTAAGTTATGTGTTTGTAGGAATGGGTTTGTTTGACCGCATGAAGTTGTCTACGACTGAACCGATTGAAGAGGACGTGGTGCCCATTAAGCCGGGCCACAAGACCATTTTGGAAAAAACTAAAGATTTCATTATTCCCCCTCTGGAGTCGGGCTCTAGACGTCCTAGCAAGAGGAAAGTTAATGTGGGTGACACATCCGGTAAGGAAGTCGCGGCGGGAGATGAGTCGCCGATCGCTCCTGGTGGTAACTCCACCTTCCAGGCTGATCATGATTATAGTTCCGAGGACGGGTCAAACCCGTCAATTGATTTGAATTATGCTAAGAACTTTTCTGGTTCTAATGCTGACATGAGTGCCCCGTTTGTTCCTAACTGGAGCTTTCACAATGGTACTTTGGTCGAGTCATCTGAGCAATGCCGCGAATTTATGTATTCTGCGCGTACTCCTGCTGATCGAGCTCGTTATAAGAATATGTCGACCCAGGAGGTGACTGATGTTGGTTTCTCTTTGGCGGTTTGCCTCCTCAACTCTTATGCTAATACTAACGAGCGTTTGCTGGATAGTGTTCGAGCCAATCGTGATTTAAAAATAGACTTGTCTCGCGCTCAGGAGAAACGTTTGGAGTTGGAGGCTGAAAATCAGTCACTAAGGGGTGCCTTTGATAGCGAGCGAACTGTTTTTACTTCCCAAATTGCTACTCTTCGCGGTGAGATTTCGCGATTGGAGAATGAGAGGTCTTGGCTTATTTCTACTGGCATGCGGCAGGCCTTTGAGAAAGTTCGTAATAGTGATGAGTTTTTGGACATGCTAGGAGAGCTTAATTCGTTGGCTGATAAGGTTGGGTACAATGGTGGTTTGAAAGAAGGTGTGGGTCTAGGCAGGAAAGGGAAAAGGGCCCAAGACTCCAGTCAGTTTCACGCGGACGCTCTTGATCGGCTTCGTGAACTTTCTGACAAGTTTGATGATTGCCAATTTCCGATGTCTGCGTCCATAGCTAGCATGGTTGGTTCTACGATTGCTGATATCCAAGCTTTTCTTGCTCCCAAGTGATGTTTGTCTTTGTGTACTGCTTATGTATGGACGTTTGTCTTTATTTTATGTTGTCCCTGCGTGGACGTTTTTCTTATGTTGTCCCTGCGTGGACATTTATCTTTACTGTCTGTCGCCCTTGCGTGGGCCTTTATCCTTGTAACTTTTTAAGTGGACTTTTCCGTTTATGCAGTGTAGTCTTGTTTGTTTATAAGATCTCTTTACCTCCGTCTGACTTTGATCAGCTTATTCGTCTTTCCAGTCGCAGCTGGAAGACAGATTATTTTTCAACCTGAACTTGGCCAGGTGACTCGTCTGTCCAGTCGCGGCTGGAAGACTTAGATTATTTTTTAACCTGAACTTGGTCAGGTGACTCGTCTGTCCAGTCGCGGCTGGAAGACTTAGATTATTTTTTAACCTGAACTTGGTCAGGTGACTCGTCTGTCCAGTCGCGGCTGGAAGACTTAGATTATTTTTCAACCTGAACTTGGCCAGGTGACTCGTGTTTCCAGTCGCGGCTGGAAGACTTAGATTATTTTTCAACCTGAACTTGGCCAGGTGACTCGTCTTTCCAGTCGTGGCTGGAAGACTTAGAGTATTTTCAACCTGAACTTGGTCAGGTGACTCGTCTTTCCAGTCGCGGCTGGAAGACTTGGATTATTTTTCAACCTGAACTTGTCAGGTGACTCGTCTGTCCAGTCGCGGCTGGAAGACTTAGATTATTTTTCAACCTGAACTTGGCCAGGTGACTCGTCTTTCCAGTCGCGGCTGGAAGACTTAGATTATTTTTCAACCTGAACTTGGCCAGGTGACTCGTCTTTCCAGTCGTGGCTGGAAGACTTAGAGTATTTTTCAACCTGAACTTGGTCAGGTGACTCGTCTTTCCAGTCGCGGCTGGAAGACTTGAATTATTTTTCGACCTGAACTTGGTCAGGTGACTCGTCTTTTTAGTATCATTCCTTAAAGACAAATATAATGGTTTTTGAATGTAATCCCTGGTGTCCGCATACACCTTGTTTCAAGATTGATTACAATGATTGCTTAAATGTTTCTTACATATAACATTTCCGGAGCTGGGCTCCATTCCACGTTCGTGGTACGTCGCTTCCATCTAAACGAGCCAACTTGTAGGAACCGTTTCTTCCTGTTTCCTTGATTTGGTAGGGGCCTTCCCAGCGTGGGCCCAACTTCCCTTGATCTTCCATCCTGCTGGCTTCATTGCTTCGGAGCACGTATTCTCCTTCTTTGAACGATCTTTTTTGCACTCTTGAGTTGTAGTATCTTTCAACTTCTCTCTTATACTTTTCCTCGCGGATTGCTGCTATCATCCTTCGTTCTTCCAGGAGGTTCAGGTTCAACCGTAATTAAATATTTTTTTGCACTCTTGAGTTGTAGTATCTTTCACGCCATGATTATGGTGGCACACCGCCCCCTTAGTTTTTTTCTCTTGTCGTAATCACTTTGCTTGATTTTTTTCACGGGAGCAAAATCGAAAATTGTCCTCTCTTGTTTGAACATGTCAGCAGCCACCACAATATTTAAATGAAAATTAAATAAAAAATATTTAATTATCAAACCATTACAATCACTTGGGTATACCCTTGCCAAGTGATTGATGGTGTGATAATAAAGGTATTGACGTGGCGTCATGTGACGTTCAGTTTATTATCACACCACACCACACGCTATACCCCATGCTCTAAGAGTTAGGGGGTGTTTGGGATTACTTATTTCCTTCTCCTTATCTCCTTTTATAAGTAGTTTTGAGAAGTAACTCCCACTTACTTCTTAAAATCTCCTTTTTTCTTCTCAAATTCTCCTTTTATAAGTAGTTTTGAGATGTAACCCAAACAACTTATTAACTTATAAAAGTTAATAAGTTAATAAGTTGGTTTGAAAAGGCAATCTAAACACCCCCTTAATAATACAATATTTTTACCCATTTAGACCGTTTATATAAAAAAATATAAATTAAAGTATATTTTAACAGAAAATAACAATAAAGATCACGTAAAACAAAAGTTTTTTGGTGTGGAAACAATTTAGGCAGGTCACCCATTACTCTCCGTGTGTGGCACCATAACGGCCCTCCACGTCGCACGCATTTCATCCACCTTGCATCTATTCAGTGGCACACATCGTAATTAAACCCAACATCCAGCCTTTACATCAAACCTCCATCTTCATATCCCCATTTTGTCCTTTGATATCCTTTCACGCGTATGTGGTACAATCGCAATTACACCCGAAAATTAGGGGTTAATACTGAAGTCCAATTCAAACCCAAACGGTTCCGCTTCTTCACTTCTATAAAATCGCACCCTCGTACCTGCTCTCACCAATAACTTCTCTCATTTCATTTCCACCAACACTTTCTCTCTCTTAGGGTTTCATTTCAGATTCACACATTGGAAATGGCGACGGAAGTTACTGACGTACCGGCTGCCGGAGAGACCAACGGCGTGGCTGTGGAAAAGACGGTGACTTTTACTGCCGTGAAACCGCAGCTGTTCGTTGAGTCCCCGAAAGTTAGCGATGCCGTTGCGTTTTACAAGTCTGCGTTCGGCTTCGAGGAGGTGAACCGCGTCACTCATCCGAAGAGGAAGGCTGATCAGGAGCTTCCGCTTCTTCTCTCTGCGGAGATTAAACTCGGTTCGTCCAGTATTCTCGTTTCTGATCTCTCTGACGATTCTACCGCTTCGTAAGTGTTATTCTTCCGTTTTTGAATCATTAATCGACTATCAAGCTTTATTCATTGATCATCTGCTGTGCATTTTCTACGATCTGCGTGATCTAGAGGTTCTGTGTGATTTATCTGTTTAATCGGTTATTAAATTGCGTTAAACGCTTTTTTTACACTGATCTGTTTGTGGAGACTGTGTGTTTGAATTTTCTTTTCACCAGTCAGATTTTATGATTGTTGTGCTATTATCATGTAGATTTTAACTTCTGTATATTTTCTGCCAGATTGTTCTATGTTCGTCTCCTTTTGTGAAAAATTTAACACCGATCCTCTTCGTTCTCGAACGAGCGAAATAATTTCTCTGTTTAATCGGTGTTTAATTTTCGTTGAAGGCTTGTTTTTCACTGGTCTGTCTGTAGTGCTTGTTTGTTTAAATTTTATGCTCGTCGTTTAGATTTTTTGCTCTCTTTTATTATGCCTGTAGATGCCAAAAACTTGAACACCGATCCACTTTCTTTGAAACTAGTGAAATAATTTGTTTACCTTATTTGACTCTATTTTTGAATTTTTGGATAATTTTTTATTTGTTTTCTTTTATTTTTGTACAGTGGCAAACCTGTGGGGTCTGGAGTGATTATCTGCCTCGAGACTGAGGACATTGAAGCTGCTATCAACCAGGCAGTGAAGGCTGGTGCGGTTGCCGATGGTGAAATAAGCGAGGGTGAGGGCGCGTGCTGTGGTCGCGTGGGTAAGGTAAAGGATCCGTACGGCGTCGTCTGGGCTATCTGCACTCCTGCTAAGAAGTGTGCTAACGTTGAAGCTTAGAGAACGTTGGATTTGCAGCGCCTTTATTTCGCTGTTCGTTCTTGATGGTTTTGGTTTTTAGGAATCTTTTTAATTCTAAGAAAACTGAATGTTCAGACTAGTTATCGGTAAATGGATAGGGTTATCAGTGGTTGTTATGGTTAATTGGTATTTTGAGATGTTTAGTGGTGACTGGGGAGATTCATCTTTTTAATAGTTGAAAATCTTATCTTTTGGTTATGTTACTCTCAATGTATTTGTTTTCTTTTCGTTAATTTTTTTGAAAAATAGGAGTTGTTTTTTTTTAATAGGGAAAACTTTATTTAATAATAATTAAGTTTTTTAAGTGTTTTATTTAAATGTTTTAAAGTTTTTTATTTTTTTAAAATTATTTAACTTTTACTAAGTGTTCTAATTCTTTATAATATTTTTATAAATGTTTAATTTTTTAAAATTAAATTAGGCAAATGAAATATATATGAATATTAATAGAGAATTTTTATTCAATTAACTTAAAATAGAAAGTAATAGTGAATTTTTTTTCCATCAAATAATAAACAAGTTTAAAAAATGTTATATTTAAGTCGAATTAGAAAAAAATAATTTTTAAATATTAAACAAGATTCATATATGTTTCATATTTGATTCAATTTTCTAAAATTTAAACATTTAATAGAAAAATATTACATGTGAATGGAACATTTACTAAAAGTTTAGTAACTTTAGAGAAACAAAAACTTTAGGATATTTAAATGAAACACTTAAGAAACTTGATTACTATTGTGTAAATTTATCCCTTAAACAATATTATAAGAAGCGGTACAACAAACACTAAAAATGATAAATTGTGAGGCATTTAAAATGCTATTAGATATCTCAGAAAGATCAACTTAACAATAGCATAAAATGTCATCTATAACTGAAATTTAGAACACATCTAAATTAAAGTTATATACGTACTTCAAAAACCATTATATAGATTTGAGTAAAGTGTTAATAATCTCATTTTAAACCACTGTTTTTTTATTCACTAAAATTAGCTTAACTAAGAAATCCTTAGTAATCATTATCCTAACAAAACTTTGGTTTGGTTTTGAGGTAAATTCAAATCAAAAATCAAAAGTTAGGTTTTGAGGTAAATTCAAACCCAAAATCAAAAGTTAGGTTAATGGTTTTTCGAAAGCGGTTTGGATTTGGTTTTTTCAGGTTTTAGAGCATTTGCAGCCGGTTCTACATATTTATGTAAAGTGAGTCTCTTGTAATTTAGTAGGTGGTTGTAAGTGGATGAGAGAGAAAATATAAAAATTTTCTATATATTAGAGGAAAACACTGTTCACATGTATAATTTTTTAATATTTTTTAAAATTGGCTGTGAGTGCAGGAGAGAGAAAAGGTAATGATAAAGATATAGAAAATATTATTTAATTAAAAAATTAAAAGAAAATGTAATAATTTTATTGCAACTATAAGGATGGAGATATGGATACTAGTGCGAATACTCTTACGATGAGTCGTGAAATCTGTCAATTTTCAAATCCATATTTTATTAGTCACTTTTACATGTTTCTAGATCAATGAGTCATGAAATCCGTCAATTTTCAGATCCATATTTTATTAGCCATTTTTACGTGTTTCTAGATCAAAGTCTTAATTATAAACTAGGTCATTAACTCATTAAGCATTATGCACTTTAGTTAGATGGATTTTTCATATTCATTAGAAAACTTAACAAACATTGGTGATACAAAATTAATTTTTTTCAAAAATTTCAAGTCTTGTATAAACATAAAGAGAAAAAGTGTTATTTTTGTCTCTATGATTTTGCCATTTAAGCCATTTTCATACAAAACACTAAACACTTTTTTTTAGCTTTCTTCTTTAACTTTTCAAAATCTAGCCTTTTCATTCAACTGATTAACTCCGTCTATATTTTAACGTTAAATCAAGGGCAATTTTAATTAAATCAGAAATTTGGTTAGATTTTAACCTATGAATTACAAATTGACCCTTGATTTAACGTTAAAATGTAGACAAAGTTAGTCAGTTGAATGAAAAACACTAGATTTTAAAAAGTTAGACGAAAAATCAAAAAAAAGTTGTTAAATGAAAATGTATAAAGTGACCAAAGCACAAAACAAAAATAGCACTTTACTCAAACATAAAATACCAATGAATTGACAAAAATTATATTAATACATTAATTATTTTATGAACACATGTGTAACTATTGTACATGTATTTTCTTTCATCAATTATATTAATAGTATACCTATTTGTTATTTCATGCATAATCTATGCTAATAATAATTTTAAATTTTCTTTGTCACTAGGTTCATAAGCTTCTATATCATAATTTGTACTTCAAACATTTCCATTTGAAACATGTTGAAAACGAGAGGGTCAACTATAAATAGTTGGTGAGCATACATAAGTTTAGATATCTCATGTAGTTTTTTAAATGGTTTATACAATTCATATAAAACATGGTAAATAAGACATTTTATAGAAAATCTATAGTTAAGCTAGGTGCACAATCAAACCTTGTGATTGAAGGGCATAACAACAAATGTTATCCTAATGTAGGGTATACCAACAAATGTTATTCTGATGTAGGGCATAACACAAATGTTATCATGATGTAATGTCGGTAATAATCATCCTACATGGATGGGTTTGCCAGACACAATAGATCTACCAGTGTTACCGTTGGCTTGTACAGAGTTAATGATTGCACGAGTGTGTCATGTATATGTAGCCTTAACTAATAACATTCAAGCACAAAAGCATAAATTACACAAATAGTCATAATATAGAATTGTATGTTGTAATTGCAAATAGTTTTCAATGCAAAACATGTTTCACCCCAAAGTATGTAAAACTGTAAAAGGGGCTATGTAAACTCACATGTGTTGAGAGGTGATTGACTCGCAAAGCTCGAGAGTTCTAGGATTTAGATCAACACCCTAAAAGATCATGATATAGTTAATTAGGGTTTTGGATGGCGTTTATCGGAAGTTAGAATGTTAACGGATGTGTGAAATAGAGGATTGTATATATAATTGTTAATATTGTAAATTTTCAGATTTGGACAACATAAGAGCTGAACAGAAACGTGCATGTTAAAAATATCAAAAGATGTCAAAAAATTATGAAATTTTATAGGTGACTAGTTTAAATCGTCCTGAAGAATTTTTTAGAAAGTTTTTCCGTTTGAGACTCGAATCATAGCCAAAACAGTCCAACAAGGCAGAAGACACTGAAAAAGGTTTCTGTCCCGTTTTGACTACTACGGAGTCATACTTTTGAATTAGAAAATGAGCCAATTATGTTTGGAAAGACAATTCGACGAACTACGTCGTGGAATTTGAGTTTGCTTAGTTTCGTTTTATTATGATCAAGTTACGCTTAGTTAAATTCAGCACATTTTCTGTCCATAATCAACGGTAGCACTTAAGTGGACCGTTTAGGGTTTTAAGGTTACCGAACGCGTAAATAAAAATTAGACGAATATTATCATATCATTATAATACATAATATAATCAGATTAGGTTAGCCAAAACGTCCCATGTCACCGGTCTAGCCATGATATTCATAGAAACGTTTTGGAGAATCACAAGATGCAATCGGCATAGCCGACACGAGCAAGCGGATTCTACTTTAGATTAGCGTGTGGTTAATTCAAGAAGAAAGAACAGTTAAACTTGATTCGTTACCCAAACTTGGTTCCTTGGCTTGTTGCGATTTCTTCAAGGCTTGGAGGAGAAGTTTTTGTAACTTCTTGGCTATAGGAGAAGGCTAGAAATCATAGTGGGAGTGGAGGGAATTAGAAGAGGAGTGTATGAAAAACAAGGGGGATTAAAGGGCTATTTATAGTTAAGATAGGCCTTGGAAAACAAGAAAATGATTTAGGGTTTGGGGAGGCCTCAAAATTCTAAAATTCAGCTGATTGGGGGCTGGTTTTTTACAAAAAAATAGGTTAGGCGAGATCCAAGTGTAAGTGGGTTGGGTCTTAGCTTGGCCCGGTTGAGTGCACGCATTCGAAATTCGTGATTTTAAGAATTTCTAAGCGATATTGGCAAATGCTTTCAACATGAAAGTTGTTTTTCATAACAAAAGGAGTATGTTTTGCTAAAAACATTTAAGTTAAGGTTATGTCAGTCGCGAATGGTAATTAACGGTCGGCGGACGAGAAAATGGGCTTTCTAGGGCATAACAAGTTGCGAAGGCACAATATATAGATTTACAAGCTTTTGGTGAACGTTTCAAGTGTAACAAGGTATAAAAACTTTAATTTAACATGTTTGACGTTTGCATGATTGATAACGGGTTATGATGGGCCTATTGGGCCTAAAATGGGCCCAATTCACAATTAAGTCATTAATAAGCATCTAGAGCATAAGGTAACACATGATCAATAAGTATGTCGTATGGGTAAACCAAGTGTAATGACATTCAAAATGGTTTACATTGATTAAATAAGTCTAGTACCAGATAAGTTAAACAAGAAAGTCGCAGATGTTACACGGACCGCCAGCGCCTATGCTAACGGTCCGCTACACATGTCCCTAGGGATCCTCTGCGCCAGACACGTGTCCTGGACACGCGTAGGGCATGCATCAGCCCTAATGACGAGTGGTTTGTGGCGGACTGCCACAGTCTGCCCACACAGTCCGCTAAGGATGTGTGGCACACCTGCTTTGCATGGACGCCACGTGGTGTGCATGCGGAGCACAAGGGGCGGTAGCGGACCGCCCGACACCTGGCTAATGTTCCACTACGGGTGGCAATCATGCCTTTAACTAGATGAGCAGTTACTTTTCATTTTTCAGATAAACCTCAAACTCTCTCTTGATTCTCCTCTACTCTCGAGCCTTCCAACTGTCCCGACTCCCGAGCTGCTCCTCTCGGTTTAACCATTGTTCGCTTATTTTCCGGAGTCAAGCATTTAAGAGACAAAGAAACCCGAGGAAGGTATTGAGGTACTAATTGAAGTACAAAAACCCTAACAGTTGATCATTGGAGCCGACTAGATCTAAGTTACTAGCCTACCAACAATCCGACTTCCGATCAAAGGTGAATACTCTTTCACACCGTGAACAAGAGTCTGTCAAAACGATTTATAAGACGTGATTGTGCTATAGACACCTTCATGCAAAACGGAAAAAAACTATTTATGTTTTACGAAAAAGGCAAAACACGATAATTAAATATTTACTCATACTAATCCTAGAATTAGGGGTTGAGTTCAACCCCTGGGAGATGATCAAATAAGGTCCGGACTTTGTAATTAAATATTTACTCATACTAAGGAAAAACACGATAATTAAATATTTACTCATACTAAGGTCCGGACTTCGTAGGATCTACAATAATCGATATCAACTACTTTCTCACATAGTGAATACAGAAACTAGTCTACGTGAATGATTCAAGAAACAACCAAATGACACAAATTGATTCAAAGTAAACTTATATTGATAAACAATAAGGATCAAGATTACTATGAACAAAAACTCTCTCAAATCAAAGCAATATAAATTTGTATTAGAAGCACACAATCGATTACAATTTGAGAGAAAAACTAACTTTCATGGCTACACCCTAGCCTACTATCCACTCGTCTTACCCTAATTATGATGCGCATTTATCTATTTACACACAATAGAAAAAGCCTATATGTAAGCACAAGGTATCTCAGCCCAATGGCCGACCCAAGACCCACTACATTAAACTAGTGGTTCACGGTTAATAAGTATTCGGTAAATACTTATTACTCGCTAATATCTCACACTATTTACATAAAAAAAACAAAATACATTCGATAATCATAATCAAATATATGCACCCTACATCAGAGGCATCCTTGTCTCATGTTCATGGCACTACCGCTCTTGAATTATGGGACTCACTTGCCTATGCCTATACTTCACACATTGCTTCACAAGAGTACAAGCTTAAGACACACCTTCTTAAGCTACAAATGAAGGGGGACGAGACTCCCCTTGCTTATCCGATTTTGTACATAGGAGTATCCTTGATCTCCCCAACATTGGTGAACCAGTACAAGACAAGGACCTCATTTTATTTGTGGTCTTCGAACTCCGTGAAGAATACAATGGTCTCAAATAAACCATTCTTGTTCGCTCATCTCCCTTGACATTCATTGAGCTTTATTTGTTTCTAAGTGATCATGATTACATGGTTATAAAGCCTCCACAATCAGGTATTGCATCTGTTTTTAATGTCACTACATGATCCTCATCTAGACCCGCCTCACCTATCCAATCTCAGCCGTCACAGCAACTCATGACTCTTCAGCAAATGGCAGCTCAACACGACTTCCAACTTTTGCCCAACACTGCTCCTCCTAAAGCCTTTTACCATTATCGTCCACTCTACGATCCCGAAAACAAAAATAAAGGACGACATGCTCCCTCAAGTGGTAACAACATGGGACATGGTCACAATCAATATTCTTGGGCATCCTCTCAAACATGGTCTATGGCGCCTATAATCCTTGTGGCATTGGACATATCCCAAGTAAATGTCCAAATTGTGACCCATGAACACTCGAGGTAACCCAACAACTAGTTTTTCAAATAACCGCTCAAACTTTGGAGATGCACGTTCTACTCCTTACCACCTGGTATTCTGACACTTGAGCCAACAACCATGTAATGCTAGAATTATCAGGGCTAACTATGGTATTGATTCACTCCATGTTGGTATTGGTAAGGGACTCCCTATTCTACATATCGGCTCTTCCATATTCTTATCTCCCAATAAAACCTTTTCTATATCTAAGATTCTTCATGTTCTAAAAATTAAGAAATATCTTCTTTCTGTTCAAAATTTATGTCTAGATAACAATGCCTTTTTTTGAATTTCACTATTTCTTTTTTGTTATGAAGGACGAGTCTACATGCACTACCATTCTCACCGGCCCCAATGCACAAGGTCACTACACCCTTCGCCTGCCTCAACTCTGCTTTCTTCATAAGATCACATTCTCTGCTACTCGGACTTCATATATTATCTAGCACATAAGGCTTTGTCAACCACAACAGTGCCTTTTCAATTTTATGCTTTCTATTTTTCACTTCCTGTTATAGAAGGCTTGGACTTCATATATCGTTTGAGGTTTCAACATTTTTAATTTTTGTATTAAATTGACGTTCAACCATTGTAACATAGTTTTGGAAAGTATGATAAACATCATATTTCTGAGTTAAAGGAAAAATCCACATATAACAAGAATAATGGTCAACACAAAGCATGAATCAACGACGTCCATAAAAAATAACACATTTTCAGGGCCATGGGGGGGAGGGGAGGTGAATTCCGTCCTTTCACATGTAACGAACCAATTTTGGGTTTATCCTATAATATGTTTATTATATATTATAAGGGGTGTTTATAAATAAAATGGAAGTTGGTGGGTGTATTTATTTCTTTAAAACAACTAGTTTTGAAAGGAAGGGGTCTATGTTCAAAGTAGAGGGACCAGAATTGCCCATTACCAATTCTGAAATTGGGTTTTAGAGAGAATGGAAACACACACATCAGATGTTTGTGTATGTCGAAATTTTGAAGGAAAAAGGGTAGAAAAAGGTATTGAGCCAAGAACAATCAGTTTTGAATGCTTGGATTTGGAGGGTTGGATTGCACAACACCTTCACTTAATCAAGTAATTGATTGGTCAAAGTCGAGGAGCAACCGGGAGCTTCTAACGCCAAAGGTTAGTGCTTTGTACTCATTCAGTACAAGATATGGAATTGTGGCATGTACCTTGTGTTATATTACTTACTTGTCATTGTTATAATTGGAATGCATGATCTTGGTAGTACTAAACTTATTACATGGAGTTAAATACTCCATGGGAGAAACCGAGGGGATAATCCTTCACATGACATGAGAATATATCAAAAGAATGAACGATAAACTATGAGTATGTATATGTTATTATTGATTGTAAGATGTGGTTGAATGCATGCTTAAACAATTGAGAAAGATGGGATTGGGAGTTAAATCCTAAAAGAGTGCAAACGGGTCATTACACTTGAACTTGAGTAATCACAATACTAATCCTTACATGTTGATATGTTGGGCAACTTACATGGATGTTTAATATATAGATATGTACCATATTAGTTTGAAAATGAAAACGGGTCACTTGACGGAAAGTTACAAAGGCTGAAAACTAAAATTTGGCCCTTTTGGACCTGATACTGGCGTCCCATACGCCCCCTGGCGTATGATACGCCCAAACGAGTCTTGGAGACGCTGGAAAAAGTGTGATTTTGGGATTTTGGCTTGTTGTTCTTGTAGGGACTTGTTAGGAGTCCCAAGGATTAATTACCTTTACTAATCTTGTGTGTTTTGATATTATGAATGTAGGAATAGCCCCGCTATGATCTCAGGTCTCGCCACAGATGGTTAATTGTATTCTCGATCTCTCTTTTGGAAGTTGTTTACTTCAATACTAACTCTTAAAATGGAATACTTTCTTATAGGGTATCTTAGTGTATGTATTAACTTTATACTTGTTAAACACTTCATCGTGAAGCTTTTGTTAATCTTATGTGAATGAAAATAGTGAAACTAAGTTTTATATAAAGTGAATGTTATCTGGGACCTAAATTTCGTGATATGTAAAAGGTTTTAATTGGTTTCATAATTCGGGTATTACAAATTGGTATCAGAACAATGGTTTGAGGGATTTAGTGTGCAACTCAAACCAATAATGCTCGTGATAAGGTTAGGTAAAGAGAATCCGATGGTGACGAGACGGAGACTCAGAGCTTGAAAGACGAGGTTAGTATTGATTATTGTACTAAATGTTAATTGGAGTCTTATATGATGTAATTGTGTTGAAAACTATTAAAGAATTTATTATATGGGAATAATGAAAGTAATTGGGCATATTACATTACTAATCATGCATGGCCAATATGATTCATAAGGCAATATGTGTAATTGCTTCATGATGACCATATGATAATGAAAATCGATGAACGATCATTTAAATATGAATATGTATGAAAGGATATATTAATGAATGTTAAATGTGAGTATGTATGAAAGGATACATGAATGAATGTTAAATGTTAAGTGTGAGTATGTATGAAAGGATACATGAATGAATGTTAAATTTTAAGTGTGAATATGTATGAAAGGATACATGAATGAATGTTAAATGTTAAATGTAAATATGTATGAAAGGATACATGAATGAATGTTAAATGTTAAATGTGAATATGTATGAAAGGATACATGAAAAAATGTTAGATGTTAAATGTGAATATTGGGAAGAATGTTTTTAATACGTATGAAAGTTATCTAAACCCTTCTGTTTTAAATCTCAGCAAAGGAATAGCTGAGGAAGAAAATTCGAATAGAGATAGAAGGAATAACCCTATATATTCAGGGTGAGAGAACTAGTGGTCTTTTGATATGTTCCTATTTTCAAGCAATGAAGTATGTTGCTCATGGGTGTAAAGCGTTTCTAGCTTGTGTCACGGACTAAGGTTGAGATGAAGTCAAATTGCACGATGTTCCGATTGTGAATCAATTTGGGGATGTTTTCCTGGATGAATTACCGGGGATTCCACCCGAAAGGGTAGTAGAGTTTGGGATAGAACTTGATCCTAGAGTAAAATCGATTGCCAAGGCACCCTATCGGTTAGCTTCACCGGAAATGAAAGAGTTGATGACTCAGGGAGATTCAATTCTTGGGTCATGTGGTAAACGCGGAAGGAATTTCCATTGACCCTTCTAAAATCGAAGCAGTGAAAGGTTGGTTGTCGCCAAAAAAGCCTACAGAAATTAAAAGCTTTTGGGCTTAGCGGGTTATTATCGTCGATTCATTGAAAACTTTTCTCGTATTGCTTTGCCTATGATGAAGTTGACTCGCAAGGATATGAAATTCATGTGGGGTCCCGATCAGGAGTCAGCCTTTCAACTTTTGAAAGAAAAATTGACCGAGGCACCTATTCTCTCTTTGCCTGAAGGGACCGAGGACTTTGTTGTGTATTCGGATGCATCGCATTTTGGACTTGGTTGTGTCCTTATGAAAAGGGGTAAGGTAATTGCCTACGATTCTAGGCAATTAAAGGTTCATGAGGTGAATTATCCCATCCACGACTTGGAATTGGCAGCTGTGGTCTTTGCACTCATGATCTAGAGGCATTATTTTTATGGAGTGCATTTCACAATTTACACGGACCACAAGAGTCTCAAGTACTTCCTCGACCAAAAAGATCTTAATAAGAGACAAAGGAAGTGGCTTGAATTGGTCAAGGATTATGATTGTGAAATACTCTATCATCCGGGTAAGACCAATGTGGTGGCGGATGCTCTCAAGCGGAAGGTTAGTCATACACCTGTTAAGGTGAAGTGGTTTAAAATGACTATCTCTTCAACTCTTGTTGATCAAATTCGGGAGGCTCAAATTCTAACACTTGGGGGAGATTTGAAAAAGGAAAGAATGGTTCCATACGTGGCAAAGCTTGAAGAGAATGGCATGGGGTTGAAGTCATGTTTTGGTAGAATATGGATTCCTAGGTTGTCAAACGTTTTGACTACCATACTTGATGAAGCCCATAAATCTAAATATTCTATCCACCCGGGGTTACCAAAATGTTTTATTACTTAAAGTTTAACTTTTGGTGGCCGGGTATGAGGAGAGATATCGTGAAGTATGTCGAAAAATGTCTTACGTGCCTAAGGGTGAAGGTCGAACACCAAAAGCCTTACGGGAAACTTCAATCTCTTGAAGTACCTCAATAGAAGTGGGAAAATCTTGCTATGGATTTGATTACTAAACTTCCTAAGACCCGAAAAGGCTACGATGCAATTTGGCTGGTGGTTGATCGATTGTATAAAAGTGCACACTTCCTTCCGATAAAAGAAACTTATTCCTCGGAAAGATTGGCGTATGTTTACATAAAGGAAGTTGTGTCATGTCATGGCGTACCCATTTCAATTGTGTCGAATAGAGACACACTGTTTACTTCCAGATTCTGGAAGAAATTTCATGAAGAATTGGGAACGTGGCTAAATCTTAGCTCTGCTTATCATCCGCAAACGGATGGGCAAAGCGAGAGGACGATTCAAACGCTTGAGGATATGCTTCGAGCATGTGTGCTTGATTTTGGTGGTAGTTGGGACGACCGTTTACCTTTAGCGAAATTTTCGTACAACAATAGCTATTATTCAAGTATTAGTATGCCTCCGTTTGAAATGTTGTACGAAAGACGGTGTCGAACCCCGCTTTGTTGGGGTGAAATTGGTCAACGAGAGCTTGGTAGCAAGGAGATTGTAGCGGGTGTGGCAGAAAGGATTGATCAAATTAGAGCGCGCTTGAAAGCCGCACAAGTTCGCCAAAAGTCCTATGCGGACAAAAGGAGGAGGACGATCTAATTCCAAGTGGGAGACTTTGTGTTGTTGAAAGTTTCCCCATGGAAGGGGGTGATTCATTTCCGAAAACGTGGGAAGTTAAGTTCCCGTTTTATCGGACCATTCAAAATTATTGCTAGAGTTAGCAAGGTGGCGTATCGTTTGGAATTACCGGTGGAATTAGGTAAGCTTCATAACACGTGTCATGTATCTCATCTATGAAAGCGTTTGGCGGATGAATCCATTTTTGTGCCAATCGATGATATCGAAATATATGAGAGATTGAATTATGTGGAAGAACCGGTGGCTATCTTAGATAGAAAGGTGAAAAGCTTACGAAATAAGCAAATTACCCAAGTGTTGGTTTGATGTAAACATAGAAAAGGGGCGGAAACTACTTGGGAATCGGAAGATGAGATGCTCAAGTATTACCCTAATCTATTTGACTAATGGAGGGTTTCAGGAACGAAACCCAAAATTAGGGGGTTATTAACGAACCAATTTTGGGTTTATCCTATAATATGTTTATTATATATTATAAGGGGTGTTTATAAATAAAATGGAAGTTGGTGGGTGTATTTATTTCTTTAAAACAACTAGTTTTGAAAGGAAGGGGTCTATGTTCAAAGTAGAGGGACCAGAATTGCCCATTACCAATTCTGAAATTGGGTTTTAGAGAGAATGGCAACACACACACATCAGATGTGTGTGTGTGTCAAAATTTTGAAGGAAAAAGGGTAGAAAAAGGTATTGAGCCAAGAACAATCAGTTTTGAATGCTTGGATTTGGAGGGTTGGATTGCACAACACCTTCACTTAATCAAGTAATTGATTGGTCAAAGTCGAGGAGCAACCGGGAGCTTATAACGCCAAAGGTTAGTGCTTTGTACTCATTTAGTACAAGATATGGAACTGTGGCATGTACCTTGTGTTATATTACTTACTTGTCATTGTTATAATTGGAATGTATGATCTTGGTAGTACTAAACTTATTACATGGAGTTAAATACTCCATGGGAGAAACCGAGGGGAGAATCCCTCACATGACATGAGAATATATCAAAAGAATGAACGATAAACTATGAGTATGTATATGTTATTATTGATTGTAAGATGTGGTTGAATGCATGCTTAAACAATTGAGAAAGATGGGATTGGGAGTTAAATCCTAAATGAGTGCAAACGGGTCATTGCACTTGAACTTGAGGAATCACAATACTAATCCTTACATGTTGGTATGTTAGGCAACTTACATGGATGTTTAATATATAGATATGTACCATATTAGTTTGAAAATGAAAACGGGTCACTCGACGGAAAGTTGCAAAGGCTGAAAACTGAAATTTGGCCCTTTTGGACCTGATGCTGGTGTTCCATACGCCCCCTGGCGTATGATACGCCCAAACGAGTCTGGGAGACGCTGGAAAAAGTGTGATTTTTTGGATTTTGGCTTGTTGTTCTTGTAGGGACTTGTTAGGAGTCCCAAGGACTAATTACCTTTACTAATCTTGTGTGTTTTGATATTGGGAATGTAGGAAAAGCTCCGTTATGATTTCGGGTCTCGCCACAGATGGTTAATTGGATTCTCGATCTATCTTTTGGAAGTTGTTTACTTCAATACTAACTCTTAAAAAGGAGTATTTCTTGTAGGGTATCTTGGTGTATGTATTAACTTTAAACTTGTTAAACACTTCATTGTGAAGCTTTTGTTAATCTTACGTGAATGAAAATAGTGAAACTAAGTTTTATATAAAGTGAAATTTTATCTGGGACCTAAATTTCGTGATATGTAAAGGGTTTTAATTGGTTTCATAATTCGGGTGTTACATCACATCATTCTTTAATTCCTTTAGCGTTGTTCACAAATTATCTTACCCTCACACCAGTGAACAAAGTGGTGCCTTAGAACGTTGGCATCGCCAAATTATCAATGCTTTAGTCATCTTTGACCATATAATCATCACAGAATGGACTTCTGTTCTACACCCAGTATCTTTCTTGGCTACCGTTCCGCTTATCATGGCTATCGATACTTATATCCTTCAACAGATCCTATCTATATAGCCCGCCATGTCTGCTTCAACGAGGACAACTTCCCTTTTGCCACACCTATCCAACCCTCTCATTCTACTCCTCTTTCCAACACATACACTTCCTAGTCTGACTTTTTTTTTCCACCTGCTGACAATCCTGAACCATCCTATCCTACAACTTTAAACAAACCCTTCCACATCACCTCATAATTCCAATCCGCCATCCCCTTCTTCAAAGTCAAACTCCTTACAATTTCCACCTCCACTGCTGCGTACTCGTCCTGCCAATCTATGTCAAAATCCCAAACCTCGGGTTCCTTATAATCGTTCTGCCAATCATGTTTCCACATCTGCCAACTCTCTGCTTGAGCCCGCTTCCTTTACCATTGCAAACCAACATCCGAAGTGGCGTCAAGCCATGTCTGGTGAATTTTTAGTTTTTGTTAAAAGTGACACTTGGACCTTAGTACCCTCTACTACTAACACTAATGTTATTGAATGCAAGTGGGTGTAAAGGTTATAAAAGGACCAAAATGGAGTGGTCACTCGATACAAGGCTCGCTTTGTGGCAAAAGGGTTTCGCCAACAATCGGGGGTCGATTTTCTTGAAACTTTGCATCTAATTGTAAAATCTACCACCATCAGAATATTTCTCTCTCTTGCTGTTACACAACAATGACCACTTCGTTAACTAGATATTCACTCTCTCTTGCTGTTACACAACAACGACCGCTTCGTTAACTAGATATTCACAGTGCCTTCCTACATGGTGACTTTAAGGAGACGGTGTACTTTCGGCAGCCACATGACTTTGTTGATCTTAAACATTCAGATATTATGTGCCAATTTCACAAAGCTATATATGGCCTTAAACAGGCACCACATGCATGGTTTCATTGTTTGTCACAAGCTCTTCACAAACTCGGCTTTAAAGGATCCAACACTGATCTTTCCTTTTTTACATAAAATTTTGGGGACACAATCATGTACATTGGTTCGTGTTGATGACTACGTCACTGATAAAAATATGAAAGATGGCAATACACTTATCAAACAACTCAACCATGGATTTACTCTCAAAGACCTAGGAGATCTTGACTACTTTCTTGGCATTGAAATTGTTCGACAAGGTCATAATATTCTGCTATCTCAGAAAATATATCTTAGAAGTCCTTCAACGAGGTAGCCTTTCAGATTCAAAGCTAGTCTCCTCTCTGATGAGCACCTAAAAAGACTTATCTATAGGAGACAGTCCCCTATTATCTAAACCAGTCATATATCACCAACTTGTTGGTGCACCTGAGTATGCCACTCTCTCAAGGTCAAACATTGCCTTTCCTGTTAACTAAGTGTGCTAATATATGCAGGTACCTTCTTACAATCACTGGTATGCATTCAAATGATTTCTCAGGTATCTAAAACGCACCATCAATCATGACATATAAATTCGGCACAACATGTATCCACACTCCAAGCATTCACTAATGTGACTAGCAAGTTCTCCCCACTGTTTTTATGTTGATTAGGCTGGGTGCCCGGATCACCTCAAGTACATGGGGGAATTTGCTATATAATTGGCATCTAATCTTATGTCATGGATCACACGAAAATAGAAAACCATTTCTAAGTCATCCACTGAGTTATACAAAGCTCTAGTAGATACAGTTGCAGAGTTAACTTGGCTAGAAGCTCTTTTTTGGGAACTTGGGATACACATAAAAACTACTCCTACTCTATGGTGTGATAATCTTGGTGCAAACTATGTTGCAGCCAATGCGGTCTTTCATGCTCAAACAAAGCATGTCGAAATTGATTTTCAATTTGTTCGTGAAAAAGTGGCTCAAGGAAAACTCAATGTACGATTTATATCAACAAACGGTCAGACCATAGACATCTTCACAAAGCCACTTCCAACTGACAGATTCATGTTTTTACGTTCCAAGCTATATGATGTGTTGCAAAGCACACATACATTTCCTTCTAGTCTCGTGTCGTTTTACGTAGTTTTAGAGTCATTATGAGTAAATTATAGTTGGTATTGATTCATGCAACGTTTTGTAGGTTATCGAGTGAATTTGCAGCTTAAACGAACAAGAAACGGGAAAGCACAAGCCCACGAGAACACGAGATGAGAAACGGAGAAGGTCGGGAAAGAGTCCAACCTTAAAAGAGGCATATCTCGGGCTAGAAAATTAGTTACGGGGCCCATTTATATCGATTTGGAGTAGCTCGACGAGAAGAATACAAAAAAAAAACATTTTGTCACCCTTATTCCTCGGGCCACGCGAACATGGGAGCCAAGAACTTCGTGCCACTCGAAGATTATCAGATCCAAGAAAGTTTTGCGCGTTTGTTTGCCCGACGGTACGCGAGGGACCCTAGAAACATGAAAATTAACATAATTCAAGGGTTTAATAGTCTAGGACTCTCCCATTATGAAGATAATCGATTCCTGGTCGTTTGAAGACTAAAAAGGGGCGATTTTGAGAGGGGAAGAAGCAACGGGAAGCTAAAGTTTGGATCTTTGTCAATCGGGTTGGTTCATTATTGCTCGTTAGAGTTTCGATCTTTATTTCTTGTTTACTTTGGTTTGATTTGGATTATGTTTAAGAATTTTGAGATTTGTTTTCTGGTTTTGAACATGTTTCTTGGCTAAACCATAGTAGCTATCTAGGTTGTCGATGATTGTTTGATTGGATTGTGGATTTCTTTCAGTTTATGCTATTTATTGATGGATTGATGATAAAGTAAAGAACTTGGTTCACTTAGTATGATGTTTTGCATGTTTAATTCAGATTTGCAATTGATTTGTGTTTCTCATGTGTCTTGTTGAATGTCTTTCAAATAATAGATGCATGTTAGGTTACCTACTTTGTGTTTGTAACTAGTTTGTGGATAGTTGATTCCATCATCCATAGAAACGCATATTGAGAGTGTCTTAGAGTTGAATGTTCTTCCTACTTCAATAGATGAGAGGTTAGAAGTTGTCGGGTATTCCTCGGTGTTAGGGTTTTTAGGTCAACTACTCTGAAAGGAGAGTTTCCTAGGGTTTCTTAGCATTGTTGATATTCTGTGTCATAATGAGAGTTTTCAGGTTGCCCCGTTTGTCTTAAGGCATATTGAGATATTGAGACTGAGAGGTAATGTTTCTGTAGGGTACTTTAACATCGTTGGAAATAGCTGAGAGGTGATCTAACCAACCGGTGAGTTTAAACGTTCCTTAGGGTTTCCATTAGGTCACACCCAGAGAATGATCTGGGATCCTTAGGTTATCTTAGGTTTTCGTATTCAAAGATCCTGGTTACATCATAACTGTCATAGCCGAGATAAGTTCACGTTTGTCAACAAGATTCGTTACGTAGATTGTGCTTTATCCTTTATTGATCTCATCCGTTTCGTCTGTCTGATAGTTGGTGTCGTTAGTTAGTTATCTATTAGTTAAATCTCAGTTACAAAAATCCCCCATTTAAATCCAGAACAGTTAGTTGAGTCAGAGTCTAGGTCATTGTCACTAGTGTCTTGTGGGTTTGATATCCGGACTTCATTAGACTTTACTACATTGATCGGTACACTTGCCGGTTGTGTGGTCTAGTATTAGGTTGAGTCTAGATTTATAAATTTAAAGCTAGAGTCTCTAGGTTAGGTTTTTATATTAGTTTTTATAGACCATCCAACACACATCAAGTTTTTGGCGCCGTTGCCGGGGACACTTAGGCGATAGCATATCTAACTTTGATTGAACTTAACTGCTTAATTGGTCTGTCTTGAGTCGTATAGCGTCTAGGGTCCGTGTCTTTTCTTTGTTTTTAGCGAGTCTCTGTAGAAATCTGTTTATTTGCTTAGCTGAGTATTTTTCTTATTTATTTATTTTTATATATAACTGGTGCTCGTGACCCCTTTGTGTGAGTCTTCTTTGCAGGGATTTATATGGAGCATTATTACAGAAATAACTACCAAGGACGTTATTTTGTTCAAGGGGATCAACACATGAACGTGTGGTGCGAGATCTATGGAGGGCCCCATTACACCCAGAATTGTCCATATTCTTCGGGTCCTTCCACAGATTACTACTGTAAGCCTATTCCGCATCTACAGTCATATGAGAGTTAAGCCTATCCTTGATTGAAAGCCATAATGCCCTATGTGAGACTTTTAATCAATGGATGGAGGAGATTGCATTTGAACTGCTTTCTTACTACCTTATTTTATCACCGTGGATGGTAACTCTGTTACCGTCAAGAGTTTGCATTTGAACTGCTTTCTTACTACAAATGATCTGGTCATCATTTGCTGCCAACTAGTCCATTCCCAAAACTACATTAAATCCCTCGAGGATAATTGTATATAGTCTAGCAGGAAATTTATGTCCTTCAAGATTGATGAAACAATCCTGAATGACTTCTACCACCTTCATCGTCTTCCCAATACCCGTTTTGACTTCAAAAGTTTCGTTTAATCTTATAGAAGGTTTAGCTAAGGAAGGATAGAAATCTATAGATACGAAACTTCTACTAGCTCCTGAGGAAAATAACACAGTAGCAGGTACGTTATTAATGAGAAATGTACCTGATACTACATCAGGCAATGCCTTAGCTTCCTCGGTTGTCAAAGTGTAGGCCCTACTCTTGGCCTTTGGGGCTTTCTTTTTCCTTTCCATCTTTAATAACACTGGTGCTGAAATCTTTAGGGTTGGGTATTCTATCATTCGATGTCCAAGTTCTCCACACTTGAAACATCTCAGTCTCGTTTTACTTGGACAATTAGTGGCTATATGTCCAGGCTTACCACAACTATAGCAAGTATTCATTCCATACCTGCATTCTCCAGTGTGTAGTTTACCGCATTTGGTATATTTAGAACCACCACTCTATTCTTGCCTCTTTCTTCTTCCTCCTCCTCCTCCATTTTTCTTGTTTTGATTTTTAGATATATCAGACCATTTTCTCTTTGATTCCACAGGACAGGAACCGAAGACTTCATCGTACATGGTCGAAGCTAACTGTACTGCAGACCGAAAGGTCTTCAAGTCTGAAGTCTTTACTAACCTCCGTATTTCGGATGGTAAACCTTGTATGTACCGCTTGATGCGTACAGATTCATGGGTTATCAGATGAGGTACCAACCGAGCCATTTTATTTAATTTGGTAGTATACTATCTGTGAGTCATACTACCAGCTTCCAATCTAAGAAAATCTCTCTCGAGTTTGTCCATTTCGTTATCTTGACAGAACTCCTCTATCAACAATCTTTTCAACTCCTCCTAAGTCATTCAATCAATAGCTTTATCTCCCAAAGCTATGACCAAGTTCTCCCACCAGTACAATGCTTCTGACACAAATGAGTAGGCTGCATACTTGACCTTTTGATCATCTTTGCATTCGCTAATCTTGATCACTACCTCTATCTCTCTTATCCACTGATAAATGACAGTGGCATCCTTTGTTCCTTCAAATTTAGGAGGGTTTTCGTCCTTGAATGCTTTATAAGGACATCCCTTATTCCCTTTCTTCCGAGGTCTTACCTCGTATGAATCATCAGATTCATAATCATAATCATCTTCATCCTCATTATCTGGATTATTCGTTCTTTCTGCCGGTTGAGTCTCATCATTTTTCTTTCTATTTTCCTCTAAACTTGTCGATAAAATTGGCAGAGCCGTGTCTAGTGCTTTGGCAACAACCAAGTCTACAAGATTTTTAAGTTGTGGATCTACCACAGGTTCCTCTATATTCTCTTCTCTCTCTACATGTCTTATTTCTGGTTCGGCATTGGCGGTAGACCGCGTCTGCCTTTTGGAGGTATTGGGATTAACACTTCCTCCTCTTTTGCCTCGACCTCAACCAACCATTTTCTACAAAAGACATGGAGTGTTTTAGTATTTGCATGATATATTGATAGCTAGAATACAAGTGTACTGTAAATATTAATAACTGTGGCCACAACGAAATTAATCATTTACGCCACTTTTGGTGCTCTAGTTATCCTTCTATTATGTTCGTACTAAAATACTCATACGTTTCTCTTTTACCCTTGGCATCAGGCTATCTTGACTGGCATCTTTACTGGCATTCTTACTAACCCTTAGTCCTAGTGTAAGTCTAGATACTTAGGCAAGTATCTAAATCTCTTAAACTATAGCTCTGATACCAACTTGTGACACCCTCATCACGGATCACCCGAGATGCCGGCCACTTGTCGGATTTACTCATGAACATATAGTAAACATAGATCATACACAGCGGAAGACTTTAAAAATACTACATTTATTTCATAAAACTTGTCTTAATGTACATTCTAAAGAAAGTACAACATAACGATTCTAATGCCAGCCCATCACAGGATGCCAGATAGCCTGCCGGATGCTTCTACTCTAGCCCCTTCCCTTTACTGCAGGAAGCTACATCTTTACATGATACATATGCTTAAACATATGTGCAGCTTACGCTGGTGAGTTCTAAGTTTTAGTCAAAAATATCTTTGAGCTCTGTCTCATACGTAAATGGGTTTATATGACACGTAGGAAAACATCACATTAACTTCTTGCCCAAACATAATATTTTATACTTGCACACTTGTCTTCCTTCCTAGGTCACATAAACCTCCAAGTGATCGTCACCACTTATACATACCCTTGCACAAGGTGTCCATACTACATCCCACAAAGGAATGCAATACGTCTCTACGTCTTAAGTTGCAAGATATTATGTGGCATTTGGCCAGATGTGGCAAAACCTTTCTTTACAGACCAATATGGTCAAAACATTTGACATGGTAATCATACCAAAAGCTCTATCTCTTTCTCTTTACTCTTTGTCAACACAATAATTGTCAAGACCTTTACAAGTCAACGTAAACTCTGACTTTTCTGCCATTACTTATCTAGGCACACCATGATAAGTTCTAAAACATTTTACATGTCAAAAACATTTTCTTTCTCAAGATGAAATCATGTCAGAAGACAAGGATTCCTTTCTTTCTTTCAAAATCAATCTTTATCTCAAACTCTCGTAAAGGTTTCTCCATGGTACATTAAAGAAATAAGGTGGTTATCTTTCCATAGTAGTACATCCAACAGAAATGATCCCAGGAAAGAGTGACGGGTCCAGGAGGGATTTATACACCACTCTTTCCTTAGACAGATTATTCTGTTTTCCAGATAAATACATACCGGTCAGATGGTTACCCGACACTTCTTTGATATCTCATGAATACTCCGTTACTTAGTTTTAAGATTTAAACCTATTTTATACATAACCTCTTTGTAGGATCGGTTAATACTAAATGGTTCTATTCTAGTTGAGATTAGCGGAAACAATCACAACTATGCAATGTAAACAGGTAAACAAAGAGAATACTGATAAATGCAAATTTAATTAAGCTTCAAAGTTTACAAGATTACAGAGAAAACTCTAAGGAAGCATACTTATACAAAATGAAGATATAATACATATAAAGGAACTTAGAATCAAGACAAACCGTTGATTCTAAGGTTCATATCAAACACAGACCGTTGATCTTGGACAGTTACAAGCTATGCTAAAATTGGTAGACAACCAAAAGATAAACTGCAGCAAACATTTGTGATTAGGTCAAAAGTATTCTTAGGAATCTTTGCAGGAGACTTCAGAAGTGGTTTGTCTTTAATCATCTGCACCAATAACATTCCTTTTGCTGATAGATGTGTCAGTGTTGTAGCAGAGGTGTCAGTAGCAAAGTCAAAGCCGCTGATGATTTGCCTATCAGCAGCAACTCTGGTCTTCAGTAGATAAGGCTATCCGCAACATAGTTGTTCATCAACAGGAGAACAACTATCCGCAGCAACTAACCTTATCCGCAGTAGCTTGTTGGCCAGTAGCAAAATTGTGGAGTCCGCATCAGTTGTACTTAGAGAATTTTGTAGCCATCGGTCTTTTTATCTACAAACTCCCCCTAGACTGATGCTACCAAAACTTTCTTACTGCTGTTGTTGCTGAAGCTTTTGCATGTTTGAAACAATCCTTGCTGTCTCATAGCCTCTAGGGTCCTTGCTTGGATTGTTAAGAGGAAATTCAGATAGAGACTTGATGTCCTTGCTTGGCATGCTAAAGATGGCCTTGCTAGAGCATCTCATCTTCTGACCTCTGGCATCTGTTATAGTGTATTCATTCTTCTCAGCATTGTAGGACCAACTAGTGAATGGAAAGTGGGATTGGAGAAGTTTAGCATCAATGATCACATCTTTGCTAGGATTGAAGTGATGTTTGATTACTAGCAACAGATGCCTCCCACTTTTATTCTCAGGCCCATGAGATTCACCCAGCTCCATCATTCTCTGAAGATCAGAATTTGGAAGCTGCATCACCTTATCAACAGATTTGTAGATTGATCTTTTTACCTCTGCCCTTCCCCTGAAAACCTCAAACCATTGATCTTGATTGCTGTATAACCAGATAAAAATTTCTCTTGAATCTTCTGGTGTGGTAGTAGGTTTGGTTTTCTTCTTGGGAGGCTGTTGATGAGGAGGTAGTAGGTTTGGTTTTCTTCTTGGGAGGCTGTTGATGAGGAGGAACTGGGTGAGAGGAGGGAGGTCTAGGAGGGAGAGTGGAAGGTTGTTGGATAGAGGAAGGAGTGGATGAGGGAGCAAGCTTGGGTTTCTTTTGTTTTCTATCATCGGTTTGAGTGTCTACCCTTTTCTTTGAGCCTGTCTTCCCCAATCTCTCTTCCTCTTCCTTCTTAACTTTGACATATAAGGCTTGCAGGTTCATGAAGCTCATGGGACCTAGCCTATTTCCACTCTCTCATCTAGCCTTCAGGAAGTCCATCATAATCTTCCTTTCTTCATAGGTTCTTATATTGAATGCAATGGTCTTCTTGGTTTTCTGTTTGACTTTTTCTTCTTCTTCAACCCTTTTCTTGTTTGCCAGTTAACCTTGCTGACCCATGAAAGCTCTATAGATTTCTTTATTTGATAATTTCTCAAGGTAGTCTGCATCCTCACCTTGAGAAATCAGAGTTTCAGTCCACTCCTCTCTCATCTCTTTGGTTAGTTCAGAGTCAGTTATCCTTAACTTAGCCTCTTCTCTTCTCTTCTTCTCTCTTTCTTCTTCTTCTTTATTAAGTTGTTCCTGCAGCTGAAGTGCTAGAGCTTCATATCTTTTAATTATTCAGCTGTAGAAACTTTGACCTTTAACTTATCCAGTTGCCTAGCATGCAACTGGATCTGCTGTTCTCGGAGGAGTATGGCAACTTTTCTTTCTTGGATCTTTTTAAGCTCGGCCATCTCCTCCTCTTCTCTTTCTCTTCTTTTCTTCTCTTTTTCTTTCTTTTATTTCTCTATTCTTTCTTCTTCTTCTTCTTCTTCTTCTTCTTCTTCTGTCATGATGCCCTTCCCTTTGTCTTTATTGGATGCCTTTGCTTCAGCTTCATTGCTCACAACAGCAGATGTGAGAGATGCTGTTTAGATTTCAGCTTCAGCTTCATTAGCAATCTGAGGAGCAAACAAAATGGAAGGGACTGCTCTCTTCCTTCTCTCATTCATTCCCATATGTAGCCTTAAAAGCCTCTTTAACATTTTGTTTCTTGACTCTACTGCTGCATTCAGTATAACAGTTGGTGAGGAGGGGACCTTATACAGGAAATCTGGATTGAGGAGCCAGATTTCTTGAATGTTGTTAATTTTTAAAGACGATCCATCACACAAGAAGAACTGAAAACAGAGGACCCAGTGCTTGACCATCCTTGCACTTCCAGGCCTCTGACCACTTCATTATAGAAGAATCTTCTCAGACATAGAACTTGTTCTTCTATTGAAGCCCTGCTCCTTATCAAGTCAAGTCTTGGAGCTAGTCTTTGTTCTGCTATTCTTGAAGACCCTGCAGTGTGTACAGGCATGGAAACTTTCGTAAAGGCCTGAAATGCAGCAAGATCTTTGGCCATTTGTTAATGATTATTATGTTTAGGATTGGCCACCATGTTTGCTTCTTCTAGAAACCATTCAAACAAGGGCATATTGTCTTCCATCAGATCATAAAATCTTCCAATGGCAAGTTCAACAAGAAGATCTGTTGAATTGTTGATGCACTTTGTAAGGTAGAGATCCAGGATATGGAAGGGATTTAGGGTATTCCAATTTAACTCTTCAATCTTGCCAGATTCCCATCCAATCCAAAACCTTTCTGATAAACCATCATATCCCCAAGATAGAATTGACTTATATTCCATATTTTGTGCAATCAATGGGGAATGAGGGGATATGACTTGTCTTCAGATGCTGGCTACAGCTGGAAGTATGCTGAATGACAAAGGTGTGTCTTCATCTTGACTTTCATTCTTCCACACCTCATCAACAGCTCTGACAACTAACTTCCAATCCTCAGAGATATCTTCCTCTTCATCCACTGAGTCTGGCAAGTCATGGATTTGAACAAAAGCAGGTTTGAAGAGTGTACTTTGAAAAGCAGCCTGCTCTTGTATCCATTCATCAAGGCTGTCAGCATCATCTTCAGTAGTAACTATCTCCCCCTTTTTGGTTGCATCAGTGCATAGAGTTTCATCTGTTTGAGTTCCCACTGATACAAGGGAAGGAGTAGTCACAGGTGGGCATTTATGCGCTTCATGCATAGAGACTTGGTGCTTTAGTTTGGACACCTCAACCTCTAGCATTGCCACCCTGGTCGTCAATTCCATGTTTTCAAGTTTCAGTTTGTCCTCATCCACGGTTGTGGAATCCTTGGAACTAGATAGGGCCTTAGGCCTAGCCGCTGCATCCCCATCACCCTGGTTTTCTTGGCACCTGGGATTCCTCTCAGTGAAGAGTGTTTCAAAAGAAATATCTTCACTGTGAGTTGCCATGGTTGGGGACTTAGTGATGTTATCACTGTCCTCCTGGTCAATTGATGGACCAGAAGTAGTGATAGCCCCTTCCATATTCACTCTATCATCACTCTCATAGTGAACCTTCTCAGGTGATGAACTTGGGCTGGGTACTTTGGCAGCCAAGTCAAACAGTACCTTCGAGATAGTGACAGTTGGAGAAGGTATTTCATCTTGACATGGTACCTCTGTACTTAAGTTCAAAGAAAAAGAAGAATGTATAGCCTCAAAAGGTTGTTCTATGGATCCGGGATGTGATCCTGTTCGTAATAGAGGGACTTCCAAGGAAGTCTATCTAACAGTTTGGCTATCCTTTATGATATTCTTATCAGAATGTTAGGATTCTGAATGAGGGCTTTTAGGTTGGGATTGGGCCTGAGAGACAAGAATAGAAGGAGTCTTCTTGCTCCTATTTCTTTTTCTGGTATAACTTGCCTTAACTAGTGCCCTGTGTTCCAGTTGGGCTTCCAAAACAGGTGTAAGTATTTGTTGTGCCTATTCACCCTCAATAGGATGCACAGTGGTTCGAACAATGGAAGCAAATTGATGTTCAAGATTTGAAGTGGAGGCTGTGGGATCGGTATCAGCTGGAATTGCTGAACTGTCACCCTGGGTACTTTGTGTTTCATCATTGTAGATAACAATGGAACATTAACCCCTAAGAACTTTTTGGAAATAGTTCTCATGCTTTGAAAAATGTTGTTTTTATGCCCCAACATCAGGTAGATTCTTGCAGGGTTTGATAAATGTTTTAGTTCATTATTGAAAACCTCCTTCAAGAACCTTGGGTACATAAAAAATGCCTGTTTTGCACCTTCCTGAAGGTTATATCTCAATCCTTCAAATATTAGATGTGCAAAATTGAATCCTTGGCCAGTAACCATACCATGGACAACAGAGGAGAGCAAAACTCACTTGATGCCATCCACTTCTCTTCTGGGATATGCATTGAAGAAGAATGTGGCATAGAAACTTCCATGGAGGACCCATCATCGGCTTTTCTATTGTGTGTTCATCCTGATTTCCAGTGTACCCTATGGATACAAAGGTCCTCATATATTCTTCTTTGGTTTATGAGATGGACGCCCCCTCGTCTTGAAGCTTGAGGTGTTTTCTAAGTGTGGCTTCAGTGACAGTGATGTCTTTGCCGTCTACCTTGGCTGTGATTTGGGGAATCCCCTATTCGGTAGAGTAGACGGCTGTGTTCCAAAAATCCTCCATATGAGGGATATAGATGGTAGGGTTAACGGTGAGTGAAATATAGATCTTTGAGCGACAAAGGAAATCGATCATATCATCAAACCCTTCGGACTTCTTTCCTTTAACCAGGTATGCGGTGAGATTGTGGTAGGTTGAAAACTTGTCATCAGGATAGTTTATGTCGACCATCTCCCATTGTCGTTAGATTTGGAGGGAAGGAGTAAGTTTTTGAAAGGTGGTTAAGTATGGAGAGCTTTGAAAGCTTGAGAGAAAATGGTGAGAGTTAGGTCGGAATTGAATGTGAAAAGGTTAAGGAGAAATTTGATTTGTGTTATAACGGCAGAGGATGGAAAAAGCAAAGTTACTTGTACAGTACAACCCATTCACTTTTCACTGTTTTATAGCTGTAATACATTATAGCAGTCATGGTAAAGGCTGAAAGCACTTTTTACAGCGGGTAAAATTTAATTTGGACTTATTTTTACCCATCAGTAGCAAACTTGGTTGCTGCGGAGGGTTAAGCCTATCAGCTGCAAACTTGGTTGTTGCGGATGGTTAAGTCTGTCAGCAGTAAACTCAATTGCTGCTAATGGATATAATGGTTTGCAGCAAAGATGTTGCTGTTGATTGCCTTAAAGCTGTCTGCAGGAAACTTGTTCCTGCTGATAACTTAAAGTAGTCAGTGGCAAATTATTTGCTGCTGATGATTAGACCTGTTAGCAGCAAAAATGTTTGCTGCTGACTTATAATTTTATTTACAACAAAAGAAAAACACATTTTATTCAAAAAAATTTTAGAGACAGATTTTAGTCAAAGTTCATCATACCAATGGATTCAACTAAATATCTAAATCTAGCTTCATTAAAAGATTTTGTAAACAAGTCAGCATATTGCTCATTGGTATGAACTTTGGTTAAAATAATTCTCTTTTTCTCAACTTGATCTCTTATGAAGTGATACCTGATGTCAATGTGCTTTGTCTTGGAGTTCTGCACCGGATTATTTGTGATTGATATAACACTCATGTTGTCAATGTGAGTGGGAATAACCATAAAAGTCATTCCATAATCCAGCATTTGGTTTTGTATCCAGATGACTTGTGCACAACAACTTGAAGCTGTAATGTATTCTGCTTCTGCTGTAGAAGTTGATACACATGTTTGCTTCTTGCATTGCCATGAAATCAGTCTTCCTCCTAGAAACTTGTATCCCCTTGATGTGGACTTTTTGTCCAAGTTGCATCCTCCATATTCACTGTCAGTGTATGCATACAGGTTGAACTTATCATTTTTAGAATACCATAGCCCAAGGTATCTAAAAATTCTCTTGACAGCTTGAAGATGTGTATTCTTTGGAGCTGCTTGGAATCTTTCACAAAGGCATACTTCAAACATGATATCTGGCCTTGAGGCGATGAGATACATGAGTGATCCTTTCATTACACAGTGCTGATGTAGATCAGTGTCTTGACCATCTTTGTCTGGAGTCATTTGATGGTGCACTTGCATAGGAGTTCTTGCAGCAGAGCAGTCAACCATTTTGAATCTTTCCAAAATGCTCTTGACATATTTGGATTGGCTGATGAAGATTCCATTTGGAACTTGTTTGACTTGAAGACCCAAAAAGAAATTTAGTTCACCCATTGAACTCATTTCAAACTTTGAGTGCATCAGGACCGCAAAGTCTTTACACAACTTCTTCCTTGTTGATCCAAAGATGATGTCATCAACATAGATTTGTACCAGTAGGATTTCTCCCCCTTCATCTTTGATAAACAAGGTCTGGTCAACGGCACCTCTTCTAAAGTTGTTGCTTAGTAGATATCCAGACAAAGTTTCATACCAGGCTCTTGGAGCTTGATGTAAGCCAAAGAGAGCTTTGTTTAATTTGAACACTTTGTTAGGATGTGCAGGATCTACAAAGCCTGGAGGCTGTCAGCATCATCTTCAGTAGTAACTATCTCCCCCTTTTTGGTTGCATCAGTGCATAGAGTTTCATCTGTTTGAGTTCCCACTGATACAAGGGAAGGAGTAGTCATAGGTGGGTATTTATGGGCTTCATGCATAGAGACTTGGTGCTTTAGTTTGGACACCTCAACCTCTAGCATTGCCACCTTGGTCATCAATTCCATGTTTTCAAGTTTCAGTTTATCCTCATCCACAGTTGTGGAATCCTTGGAACTAGACAGGGCCTTAGGCCTAGCCGCTGCATCCCCATCACCCTGGTTTTCTTGGCACCTGGGATTCCTCTCAGTGAAGAGTGTTTCAAAAGAAATATCTTCACTGTGAGTTGCCATGGTTGGGGACTTAGTGATGTTATCACTGTCCTCCTGGTCAATTGATGGACCAGAAGTAGTGATAGCCCCTTCCATATTCACTCTATCATCACTCCCAGAGTGAACCTTCTCAGGTGATGAACTTGGGCTGGGTACTTTGGCAGCCAAGTCAAACAGTACCTTCGAGATAGTGACAGTTGGAGAAGGTATTTCATCTTGACATGGTGCCTCTGTACTTAAGTTCAAAGAAAAAGAAGAATGTATTGGCTCAAAATGTTGTTCTATGGATCCGAGATGTGATCCTGTTCGTAATAGAGGGATTTCCAAGTAAGTCTATCTAACAGTTTGGCTATCCCTTATGATATTCTCATCAGAATGTTAGGATTCTGAATGAGGGCTTTTAGGTTGGGATTGGGCCTGAGAGACAAGAATAGAAGGAGTCTTCTTGCTCCTATTTCTTTTTCTGGTATAACTTGCCTCAACTAGTGCCCTGTGTTCCAGTTGGGCTTCCAAAACAGGTGTAAGTATTTGTTGTGCCTGTGCACCCTCAACAGGATGCACAGGGGTTCGAACAATGGAAGCAGATTGATGTTCAAGATTTAAAGTCGAGGGTGTAGGATCGGTATCAGCTGGGATTGCTGAACTGTCACCCTGGGTACTTTGTATTTTCATCATTGTAGATAACAATGGAACATTAACCCCTAAGAAATTTTTGGAAACAGTTCTCATGCTTTGAAAAAAGTTGTTTTTATGCCCCAACATCAGGTAGATTCTTGCAGATTTTGATAAATGTTTTAGTTCATTATTGAAAACCTCCTTCAAGAACCTTGGGTACCTAAAAAATGCCTGTTTTGCACCTTCCTGAAGGTTATATCTCAAACCATCAAATATTAGATGTGCAAAATTGAATCCTTGGCCAGTAACCATACCATGGACAACAGAGGAAAGCCGAACTCACTTGATGACATCCACTTCTCTTCTGGGATATGCATTGAAGAAGAGTGTGGCATAGAAACTTCCATGGAGGACCCATCAGCGCCTTTTCTATTGTGTGTTCATCCTGATTTCCAGTGTACCCTATGGATACATAGGTCCTCATATATTCTTCTTTGGTGTATGAGATGGCGGCCCCCTCGTCTTGAAGCTTGAGGTGTTTTCTGAGTGTGGCTTCAGTGACAGTGATGTCTTTGCCGTCTACCTTGGCTGTGATTTGGGGAATCCCCTATTTGGTAGAGTAGACGGCTGTGTTCTAGAAATCCTCCATATGAGGGATATAGATGGGAGGGTTGACGGTGAGTGAAAAATAGATCTTTGAGCGACAAAGGAAAACGATCATATCATCAAACCCTTTGGACTTCTTTCCTTTAACCAGGTATGCGGTGAGATTGTGGTAGGTTGAAAACTTGTCATCAGGATGGTTTATGTCGACCTCTGCCATTGTCGTTAGATTTGCAGGGAATGAGGAAGTTTTTGAAAGGTGGTTAAGTATGGAGAGCTTTGAATGCTTGAGAGAAAATGGTGAGAGTTAGGTCGGAATTGAATGTGAAAAGGTTAAGGAGAAATTTGATTTGTGTTATAACGGCAGAGGATGGAAAAAGTAAAGTTACTTGTACAGTACAACCCATTCACTTTTCACTGTTTTACAGCTGTAATACACTGTAGCAGTCATGGTAAAGACTGAAAGTACTTTTTACAGCAGGTAAAATTTAATTTGGACTTATTTTTACCCATCAGTAGCAAACTTGGTTGATGTGGATGGTTAAGCCTATCAGCTGCAAACTTGGTTGTTGCAGATGGTTAAGTCTGTCAGCATTAAACTCAATTGCTGCTGATGGATATAATGGTCTGCAGCAAAGATGTTGCTGTTGATTGGCAAATTCTTTGCTGCTGATGATTAGACCTGTTAGTAGCAAAAATGTTTGTTGCTGACTTATTACTTTTATTTACAACAAAAGACAAACAAATTTTATTCAAAACAATTTTAGAGACAGATTTTAGTCAAAGTTCATCATACCAATGGATTCAACTAAATATCTAAATCTGGCTTCATTAAAAGATTTTGTAAACAAGTCAGCATATTGCTCATTGGTATGAACTTTGGTTAAAATAATTCTCTTTTTCTCAGCTTGATCTCTTATGAAGTGATACCTGATGTCAATGTGCTTTGTCTTGGAGTGCTGCACCAGATTATTTGTGATTGATATAGCACTCATGTTGTCAATGTGAATGGGAATAACCATAAAAGTCATCCCATAATCCAGCATTTGGTTTTGTATCCAGATGACTTGTGCACAACAACTTGAAGCTGTAATGTATTCTGCTTCTGCTGTAGAAGTTGATACACAGGTTTGCTTCTTGCACTGCCATGAAATCAGTCTTCCTCCTAGAAACTGGCATCCTTGATGTGGACTTTTTGTCCAAGTTGCATCCTCCATAGTCACTGTCAATGTATGCATACAAGTTGAACTTATCATTTTTAGAATACCATAGCCCAAGGTATCTAAAAATTCTCTTGACAGCTTGAAGATGTGTATTCTTTGGTGCTGCTTGGAATCTTGCACAAAGGCATACTGCAAACATGATATCTGGCCTTGAGGCGGTGAGATACATGAGTGATCCTATCATTACACAGTACTGATGTTGATCAGTTTCTTGACCATCTTTGTCTGGAGTCAGTTGATGGTGCACTTGCATAGGAGTTCTTGCAGCAGAGCAGTCAACCATTTTGAATCTTTCCAAAATGCTCTTCATATATTTGGATTGGCTGATGAAGATTTCATTTGAAACTTGTTTGACTTGAAGACCCAAAAAGAAATTTAGTTCATCCATTGAACTCATTTCAAACTTTGAGTGCATCAGGACCTCAAAGTCTTTACACAACTTCTTCCTTGTTGATCCAAAGATGATATCATCAACATAGATTTATACCAGTAGGATTTCTCCCCCTTCATCTTTGATAAACAAGGTCTGGTCAACGGCACCTCTTCTAAAGTTGTTGCTTAGTAGATATCCAGACAAAGTTTCATACCAGGCTCTTGGAGCTTGATGTAAGCCAAAGAGAGCTTTGTTTAATTTGAACACTTTGTTAGGATGTGCAGGATCTACAAAGCCTGGAGGCTGTCAGCATCATCTTCAGTAGTAACTATCTCCCCCTTTTTGGTTGCATCAGTGCATAGAGTTTCATCTGTTTGAGTTCCCACTGATACAAGGGAAGGAGTAGTCATAGGTGGACATTTATGGGCTTCATGCATAGAGACTTGGTGCTTGACAATGAGAACTCTATTATGCACTTAGCAAGCTGTGCTGACTGCTTCTGCCCAGAGTGTGAGAGGCAATTTTGAATCAGCCAACATTGATCTTGCTGATTCAATTAGAGTTCTGTTTCTCCTTTCAGCAACTCAATTTTGTTGAGGAGTTCTTGGAGCACTATATTGTCTTTCAATGCCCTTGCTCTCACAAAAATAATTCAAAGTGTGGTTCTTGAACTCTGTACCTTGATCACACCTTATGACCTTGACTTTCTGATTGCTTTGATTCTCTACCTTCAGAATGTAGGATTTGAGAATCTCAGCAGTTTCATCTTTTGTTCTCAAGAAGTATACCCATAAGAATCTGGTATAGTCATTAGTTATGACCAGACAATATGACTTCTTGCACATTGACATGACATTTGTAGGACCAAAGAGATTCATATGCAGCAGATGTAATGGAGTGTCATTTGAATTCAATGTCTTGGTCTTGTGAGAACTCCTGTGTTGCTTCCCCTTCAGGCATGCAATGCAATGATCTTCAAGTTGGAATTCTTTGTCAGGAAGCTCTCTGACAAGATTTCCCTTCACCAACTTGTTGATGGTTTTACATTGACATGGCTTAATCTCCTGTGCCAGAGATCTGATTCATCAACTGATGCTTTTGACAGAAAACAAGATACACTACCAGATGGAGTGACCTCATTCATGTCAAGCACATATAGGTTATATTTTCTCTGAGCAGTCAATAGAATCTTCTCTGGAGGAGGTTTGTTTAAGCCAGGGGAGAGCACAAAACATTCTTTATCTGTGAAAAACATCCAATGCTTTTGATCACAGATCTGAGACACACTCATGAGATTGTAGTCCAATTCTTTGACAATGTTTACTCTTTCAATAATCATTCTCTCAATGGACACAGTTCCTTGTCCAGTAATTGATCTTCCTTTTGAATCACTTCCAAAGGCAACATATCCTCTATTGAAATGTCTGAAGTTGGAGAGGATGGATCTGTTGCCGGTCATGTGCCTAGAACAACCACTGTCTATAACCCATGTGTTATCCTTGTGACCTGGTTGTCCCTGCACATGAGAGAGATCTAGTTAGAGGGAGGAACCCAAGAACTTGCAGACTTGGGTGAGTGTGTCTTTGGATCAGCAAGATCAATATGCTTGCACTCAATGGAGCCAATGATGATGCTTTGTGGGATAGAGGCTGGGGTCTTGGCTTTCCATTGTTGGGATGGTTTTCCAGATCTTTTGACTCTGTCAGCAGCAGATGTTGCTTTGGCTGCTGGAGGTTTTGCTTGATCAGCCGCAGATTTTGCTGCCGATGACTTTTGCTTATCAGCAGCAGACTTGGTTGCTGCTGAAGGCTTGATTTTTGATTTCTTCAGCTTCACATGATCACCATCATTTTTGCTGGCTGTTGATGGTTCAACAACAGATACTTGCTTCTCCTGCTTTACCTTTCTAACAAAGAGTTTTGCTGTGGAAGTTCTTTTGTAGATTGGCTTCTGTTTAGGAGTGGCTTGTTGAAGGATCTGGTTGAAAGGATTGAATTCATAATTTGCAGCAAAGTGGTCTGATTCACCACCAATGATGCAAGGCTGTTGGGATTTTGGGAGCTGCTTCTTTGGAGGAGAAAGAGATTTTATGAATTCAGTTGTCTTGGCTTCATAGCTTCTTACCTTTTTGTTCTTGTTTGTTTTCTCAAAGGCATGTTGCTTGAGATTTATTTGATATTGAAGGTAGTAGAAGCAGGTGCTGGTAGTATGGTTGTATTTGCCACAGACAAAGCATGATTTAGCCAATTTATCCCTTTGAAAGTACACATAGTCCTTTCTCTTGAATAAGTCTTTGAAATTCTAGTGATTAGCTTTGTTGTGCTCAAAGGTGGCTTCCTCCAATGTCTTTTGAACGTATGGAGCTCTCTCTCCAGGTGCATGACAAATATCAAACACCTTTCTGGGTTAAATGGTTTCGTTTGCTTAAAAATTGGGGGAGGTTGAGGATTGTCCCTTTTCAACAATTAACTTTCTCCCTTTGGGAGGATAGCTAATTTTAATCTGTTTGGAGAGTTGAGGTACTGGTACTGGTATTGAAGGGATGAAGGGGCTTGGACCATTAGTTTGAATGACTTCAAAGGCAGGTAGTGATGGAGCTTCATTGGTTTCAGTGGAGTCTGAGCATGTGGACTCAGACTCAGATGAGGTAATGCATTCTTGCACAGCTGGTTCTTCCTTTGAAGGATCAAGATTTCGGTTGGCCAGATCAAGATTGGAAAGATTAAAACTTGGTTCATGAATGGCTACATAGTCAGCAGGTGGAGGCACAACATTGTAGGGTTTTTCATCTTGAAACCCAAGCCCAGCAGTTACTTTTTCATGAATTTGAGCATCCAAAAGTCTTTGCAGCTTTTTGGATGCAAACTCATATTTTTCTACATGGAATTTTTGGTCTGCCAACTCAGCCCTTTTAGCTTTTAATTTAACCAATAGATCATCAATATGAGTTTCAAGATTTGTTTGCTCATATTTTAATGATGAAATCTCTTTCTTTAGGCAGTTAATCTTTTCTTTATAACTGTTTTCAACCTTTTTGAATTCAGATTTCATTTGGTGAAACTCTTCATTTTGATCTATAAGGTTTTGATTATGCTTTCTGTAACCTAGAACCTTATCAATACAAGCTTGGGAACAAAGATGTTCATATACATGAGGTGGTATATCTGTAGTGTCTGCCATAAGAGCTTGGTTGTTAGCAGGAAGATCCTCATATTGGAAGCTCCAGTCAAACTCAACAGTTCCAACAGCTGCACACACTGCAGTTTGAGCAGGAGGGGTAGCTTGTTGTTGTCTTAGCTGACCTTGGCTTGTTTGACCTTGATGGGCTTGTCTTGGCTGGGCATCAACTGGATTTGCCTTTGGTGCCTTGCATTCTCTGGCAAAATGGCCAAGTTGGTTGTAGTTGTAACATCTCAGCTTGCTTTTGTCCAAGCCAACTCTGGTGTTGGAGTTGTTTCTTGGAATGGGTCTTCCTGTTCTAGAGTAGAACCTTTTTGCTCTTAGAGAAAGCATGGCATAGGAGTGTTGTATGTCCATTTCTTCTAGATCATCTGGATGGAAACACTCCAGATCTTCCTTGATAAAGGACATATTACTTGATTTTATAGAGACAAAGGCAGCAAAAGTTGTCTGAGGTGGGGCTTCAAAAAGAAATGGTGAGTTGTTTAATTGTGAGGTTGGAGTCTAGGGATGAGTGACAATGGGAGGATAGCAGTTGCTTGAACTCTAGACTGAGTGGTCAGAAAGTAGTGTAGAAGAGGTGGGGTTGGATGATGAGGTTGTAGAATAACCTGAGCTTTTTTCTTTGGCCTGAATCATTTCTAATTCATATGTCTCGAGCATACCTAAAATCTCAGTCATTTGCAAGGTCTTCAGGTTTTCAGTTCTTCTGATCGACACTGTATAGAGTGTCCAACAGTGGGGAAGAGATCTGATAAACTTTTTGAGAATGTCTTCATTCTCAAGCTTCACCTTTGAGCACTGTAACTCTCCCACAAGGTAGGTGTACCTGTTGTATAGATCAGTAAGAGACTCACCTTCCTTCCAGACAAAGTTCTCATATTGTTGCTTCAGGATGTCTCTTCTATTTTCCTTCACTTCTTCTGACCCAACAAACATCTTCTGAAGAGCCCCCCATAGCTCCTTTGCATTCTTGTATTCTTTGAAGTTGTGAAAAACTTCATTGGGCAAGCACATTTGGATGGCTCCCAAAGCTTTGAAATCTACCTCCATCTTCTTGATTTCTTCCTCTGAATACTTTGAGGGTTCTTTAGGGACTGATGGACCTTCGAAATCAGAAGAGGCCACCATGGAAACATATGGTCCATCTTTAATGGATCTCCACATCCCATACTCTTGATAGCAGAAGAAACTTTCCATCCTGTTCTTCCACATATCATAGTCATCTCTAGACACCAGTCTTGGTGATCTGTTGATGCTACCAGTATCATCAAAACCATTGTTTTGAGCCATTTCAGAGTAAATGGTGTTTTAGCAAAGAGATAGTAGTGAATAGAACCCGAGAGTGATTAAACAAGTGTGAGTTTGTTTAATCTGAGAGCCAAAGCTCTGATACCACTTGTAGGATCGGTTAATACAAAATGGTTCTATTCTAGTTGAGATTAGCGGAAACAATCACAACTATGCAATGTAAACAGGTAAACAAAGAGAATACTGATAAATGCAAATTTAATTAAGCTTCAAAGTTTACAAGATTACAGAGAAAACTCTAAGGAAGCATACTTATACAAAATGAAGATATAATACATATAAAGGAACTTAGAATCAAGACAAACCGTTGATTCTAAGGTTCATATCAAACACAGACCGTTGATCTTGGACAGTTACAAGCTATGCTAAAATTGGTAGACAACCAAAAGATAAACTGCAGCAAACATTTGTGATTAGGTCAAAAGTATTCTTAGGAATCTTTGCAGGAGACTTCAGAAGTGGTTTGTCTTTAATCATCTGCACCAATAACATTCCTTTTGCTGATAGATGTGTCAGTGTTGTAGCAGAGGTGTCAGTAGCAAAGTCAAAGCTGCTGATGATTTGCCTATCAACAACATCAAGTGTTTGATGCTGCTGAGAAGCCTATCAGCAGCAACTCTGGTCTTCAGCAGATAAGGCTATCCGTGATATAGTTTTTCATAAGCAGGAGAACAACTATCCACAACAACTAACCTTATCCGCAATAGCTTGTTGGTCAGTAGCAAAATTGTGGAGTCCGCAGCAGTTGTACTTAGAGAATTTTGTAGCCATCAGTCTTTATATCTACACTCTTGCAACATGAATGCTATTCCAAATATTTTAAATCAAGGTATATAGAATTTATGTAAATCATTCTAGCATGCATACCGACCCAAAATATTTAAAGTAAAACATTTAAAAAGGGCCTCATAGAACTCACCTCTATCTCCATTCCTGTTCGGATATTCTTTACGTGCTAATGTAAACAGAACAACGACCTAGATCAATGTCCTAAGTCGTCATAACATTATTTAATTATAAGTTCCTAGCTTAGTGAAAGCAACTAAGTCGTTGGGAACTAGTCGGAACCTTACCTCAGAACTATCTCTTTCGTATTGGGATTGAAAGACTGGAAACCGGACTTTCCTATGCGAACTGGGACTCCTTGGTACGCTTACCAAGGTAATGTATGTGTTTTGTGAGGTGTTTGAGTTGTGTGAATGCTCAAAACTCGACCAACATGTTCAACTATTTATAGGTTGCCAGACTGGTCCATAGCTGATCGTTATCCCTAGCCATGTCGGTCCGCTATCTAGTGTAGCGGTGTAATTTTGCTTAATGGGCACATAACGGACCGCTATTAATATATATGCCGGTCAGCCGGAACCAATATACATCCTTGTGTTTACGTGATAATTTTTATTTACCTTAATCTCTTTACTTATTATTAGAATAACTCCTTCATTAAAGGTATCTTGGAGAAAAAAGTGTTGGATATTAGATGTGTAATCATTGATGATATTAACGTTGCTATCGAGTTACGATCCGTAGAGTTACACTTTGGGTAAAAAATAAATTATATTGTTTAATTGTTAAAAGTTATTACACGAAATAAAAATTAAGAATTCGGTGGATTAAATATCTAGAGAGATATGAGATATTTATTAGTTACATTGTATTTAACTATTGTGAATAACTAAATCAACGAGAGACAGAATGTGGTGTTATGTATATATATTAGTGTAATATATATTAACAGGTTTTTGTATATCGTTGAATATGAAACCAAATCAATTTACGCAAGATAGTTTATTAATTAGTATAATTATAAACTAGAAGGACTGGAACTGATTAAGGGTCAATCGGTTAATAATTAAATGTTAATTATTCAGGGGTTGACTTGTAAAATGTTTTACTATAAATACATCATTAAGTCAAAACCATAATACCAGTTCTAGCCACCATCAAGTTTGCGCAAAGAAGGAGGAAATCGGACAAGCCGGTTTCGCATTCACTACCCCCAGCCGGACCTGCTGTCGTCGTGCGCTACCCCGCCACCACCGTGTCGCGCCGCCACTGCCCTATGTTGCGCAGCCCACCGAAGCCGGCCACCTAGTCGCCATGTCCCTTTTTCTCGCGAGCCGAACCGAAAAGAAAATAGAGAACCGGGTTCTCGTTTGGTGTGTGTTTCGTATGACGAGTTCGTTGTAGTCAGCTAGCGTGACGTTCTTTGTACCCGAGTGTTACGAACATGTTGTTTCGTCGAAGTTATAAACCCTAAACATCCTATGGTTGTGTTTATTTATTTATTGTTTTCTAAACGCTGTGTAATCGGATCACTGTCGGAAAAGATCAGATCTTTATTATCGTGTGATTTTGTAAACGCTTCCGCTATTGTAAATATGATTTTATAAAGTTTCGTTTTAAATGTTAAAACCGGTGCACGATATCCCAACAGTGGTATCAGAGCCACATTTACTTGCATTTAGACATAGTTGTTTATTTTTCGATCTCCGTTTTATTTGTTAACACTTTTGGTTAACAAAAGATTGAACCTTGATCGTTTTGGTTGTGATTGTCTTTGATACATCGAGCCTTAGTGACCCGTGTTTTTGTTTGTTATGGTTGTTTTTATTTTCTTTGTATTTTTATTTTTTGGGTTATTTGAAATTCGGATGTAATAGATAGGTTACTTTTGTTTATTTATTTTTATTGTAAAAATATAAAACTTGTAAACCTATCAAGACGAAGATTTGAAGAAAAGGATTGACAAAGACGGGAACTTGGAGATAGAGATCTTGGACTAAGTGGGAGGCGACAAGTTTATTTTTATCTGTTATCCCTTTGACCGGTTCGCTTACTCGTTTGATGGCTCTAACGAAACCGAACAAACTTACTAGTGGCTCGATGGTTGTTTTGTATGTTTGTGGTTAATAAAATTATTTAGGATAATAATTAAAACTGCAAATATTTTTATAAAACATCTAACACAATCTTATAAAACGACGAGAATATTAAAAGGTTTAATATTTCTTAGAAAGGTAATTAAATAAAAGTAGTTTTTATTTAAAAGTAAAACGAATTTTTAAATTTAATTGTTTTATTTAAAAACACATTTAAATTAATTAAAGGTTAATTAATTTAAAATTAAGTTCCCGACTAACGACCAATTTAGTTTAAAAATAAGGTATTTAAAATTGGACTGTGTCTAGTGTTGAAAAACGTTTCACGAACTTATATAGTAAAATTGGTTTACTAAAAATTGCACGACTTGATTCATGCTATCCGTCGTCCAAAATGTTTTTGACCCTTAACTGGTAAATTAAAAAAATTAAAGAAATATCAATTATTAAAATCAATATTTCAGCCCCACCCTTAGTTATGACACTTCAACTAAACCGAAACGTCGATGTTAGTGAATTACCATGCATTACATGATACATTAGCGTTATCTGATAGAAAAGTTCCATCAATAACATTTGCACAAACATGAGATGTTGTGACCTAGAAAAATTAGAAGATAGTATTCTAAAAGAGTTTCAGATAACTTCTAATAGTTTGGAAAGAAGTTCCAAAAGAGAGTTTTCCATCATTAAGTTTCATTAATGGGATCATCAAACTTGGATATATCGCGGTAAAACAAAATTCACACAAATCAATATCTAGCTGACCCATTCGCTAAACCTATACCTCAATCTGTATGAGGAGCATGTTGATATGTGATAGATATGGTAGACTTGAGTTTGATTTGTTAGTATTGGGTGCTTTCGGACAATATAGAAACATTGGTGTTTATACTGACTTAAGGGTTAAGTGCATTATAAATAGATGTTTCTATGATTCGATATTTTGTACGTTTTAGAAATCCTTGAATATTATATTATATTCTAAATGTTCGTAGTCGATCGGATTCATGGGAATCAATCTGAACAAAAGACTATTGTGAATTGGATGATTGGTTCATTAGGAATCAAAGGCCAAATGGTTGGACGTCATGTTCACAGATAATCTTTAGAGAATGATTATTGAACGTAAGTCGCTTCAAAACTATCTTCATGGATCAAAGTCTTGACAAGTTTTGAATATGGTAAGATCTATTGATCCTTCGACCCAAGGCACGCACTAGAACTAACTCTGACTAAAGTTTATTCCTTAATCTAATTTAACGTTGTACCTTAACAGGCAGTAATAAGGATATGATTAGGAGTAATCTGAAATTAAGTGGGAGTTGTACGTGGCCAAAGGAATTCTGTTATCCTTTGATTAGGATCTGGACATTCTGGCGCCCTCATTGATTCAAATTGGTATAAATCGCGTGGACATGCACAAACTAGAGTAGTTTGTTTAGACCATTTTTGAATTAGAGAACGATAACAAGAATAGTTGAACCACATATGAGAAGTGACTTGTATCCATGTCTCATATTCAATGAATAACCTAAACAGAAAGGACACATAGATATATTTACCATGGCTATTGTACTTGGTTATGTAAGAGTTACTTGAACACAAGGAACTAGTAGACGATTGTAAATACGTCATACCTTATTAGGGGCAGTGAGATGCAGCTAGGCGTCCACCACTGTCTACGTTGACCCGATTAATCGACCAAGTAGGAGATTGTTGGATATTAGATGTCCGATCATCGATAATATCAATGTTGCTATCAAGGTACGATCCGAAGAGTTACAGTTTGGGGAAAGAACAAATTATATCGTTTAATTGTTAAATGTTATTACACAAAACAAGAATTTAGAGTTCGGTGGATTAAATATATAGAGAGATATTTATTAATTACGTTGTATTTAATTATTGAGAATAAATTAAATCAACGAGATACTTAATGTGGTGTTATGCATATATATTAGTGTAATATGTCTTAACAGGTTTTTGTATTTAATAGTTGAATATGAAACCAAATCAGTTTACGCAAGATAGTTTATTAGTTAGTGTAATTATAAACTAGAAGGACTGGAACTGATTAAGGGTTAATCAGTTAATAATTAAATGTTAATTATTCCGGGGTTGATTTTATAAAATGTTTTACAACAAATATATCATTAAGTCAAAACCCTAATACCAGTTCTAGCCACCATCAAGTTTGCGCAAAGAAGGAGGAAACTGGACAAGCCGGTTTCCCATCCACCACCGTCGGTCGGACATGCTGCCGTCGTGCGCTACCACCACCGTGTCGCACCGCCGCCACTGCCCTGTGTTGCGCAACCCACCGAAGTCGCCCACTGCGTCGCCGTGTCCCTTTTTCTCACGAGGCGAACCGAAAAGAAAAGAGAGAACCTGGTTCTCGTTTGGTGTGTGTTTCGTATGACGAGTTCGTGTGACGAGTTCATTGTAGTCATCTAGTGTGACGTTCTTTGTACCCGGGTGTTACGAACCGGTTGTTTCGTCGAATGTATAAACCCTAAACATCCTATGGTTGTGTTTATTTATTATTGTCTAAATGTTGTGTAATCGGGTCACTGTCGGAAAAGATCGGATCTTTATTATCGTGTGCTTTTGTAAACGCTTCCGCTATTGTAGATCTGATTTTATAAAGTTTCGTTTTAAATGTTAAAATCGGTGCACTATATCCCAACAAAACGACACATGGGATTAATATAAAAAGAGGCCTTGGGTTCTATTAGTTTCATATCATTTATGTTTGACAGCTAAAACCTGATAGTCCTCTCACACACAAATAGCCGTCGCCGCCCCTACCTGTGTCGACCTTCGATTGCCGCTAGGCTACTGCCACGGTGTTGCCGCCGTTGTGCCGACTTTCAGACCGAGAGTAGGCTGGATTTTCAGGGAACCGATTCGAATTCCAAGCGAACCGGGCCAGGTTCGTTTTCATGGTATTTCACGAGTTAAGGCTAGCAGCACCCAATTATTGTTTCAGTGTGTATTACCTATAGTTGGTTCATCTACTTTAATCAAACTATGTTAAGTTAAACTTCTAAAACACCAGATGGTTTTTTTGGTTTAAGATTCTTGCAACTAGACACTTGATGGGCGATATTGATTCACCAATACCGGTTAATGTGTTTTTTCCACTTTTAAATTATTTTAAAAACGAAGGCACGAAACCCAACCTCGCTTTCACATTACATATCATTGTCGCTCCAACCATGGATTTTCCCTTCCCCTATGACCGATGAAGATAGAAAACCACAACGCTCCACCGTCCAACAACCCTCCATGGTGGTCGTAACTGGACAAAAACGATACCAAGTGTCAGGACATTGTAAAAATTTGAGTCGTGTAACTAGATTAAGGAGTTTAAGCAGTCAAACCCTAATGCTAAAGAACCAATCATGGCAAATGATTCATTACGACTCATGACAACTGGTTCATCACCAGCCAAGCCATGTCCCTGCCAAACCCAGTCACGGCACCAGGCCGAGTCCCAGCCACCTCCATCTCCGTTAGCCTCAGCACATGCCATCAGGAGAAAACTTGGATGATGAACGAGGTTTAAATGATGACCCAAAAGGAAGCCGTCCCAAGCTGCGACAGAAGAATCAAGTAGCGCAACAACGGAACGAGCCGCGACTCGTATCCCATCCCGGCACAGTAAAATGCAAACGGCCCGAACTTGATTTCAAGGAAAGAGATGAGGCTACGGTCCAAGGCTTGGTGAAGTTAAAGCTTGGACACAAACACGTAGAACAATATATAAGAGGATACTAAAGTAGAAAATATATACCAAGAAAGAAAATAATATCATTAGTCACTAAAGAATATTGTCAAACAAGAAACAAGAAAAAAAGGGGGTAAAAGCTAGAAGCCTCTACTCGTGTACTTAATTGACAGCTATACTGTTTTAGTGTAGATTACCTATAGTTGGTTCATTTGATTTAATCAAACTAAGTTAAGTTAAACATGTGAAACACCGGATGCTTTTTTTAGGTTCAACATTCTTGCAACTAGACACTTGGTGGGCGATATTGATTCACCAATACCGGTTAATGTGTTTTTTCCACTATTAAGTTATTTTAAAAACGAACGCATGAATTCCAACATCGCTTTCACATTACATCTCATTGTCGCTGCAACCATGGATTTTCCCTTCCCCTATGACCGATGAAGATAAAAAGCCACAACGCTCCACCTTCCAACAACCCTCCATGGTGGTCATAACTGGAAAAAAACAATATCAAGTTTCAGTTCATTATAATTATTTTAGTCGGGTAACTAGATTAAGGGGTTTAAGTAGTCAAACCCTAATGCTAAAGAACCAATCACGGCAACCGATTCATTACAAGTCATGACAAATCGTTCATCACCAGCTGCGACAGCAAGCCGTGTCCCTTCCAAACCCAGTCACGGCAACAGGCTGAGTCCGGACCACCTCCATCTCCATTAGCTTCAGCACAAGCCATCAGGAGAAAACTTGGATGACGAACGAGGTTTAAATGAAGACCCAAAAGGAAGCCGTCCCAATCTGCGACAGAAGAATCAAGCAACACAACAAGGGAACGAGCCGCAACTCGTACCCTGTCCTGGCGCAGTGTAACATCCCCAAACTCCTAAAGATAAGTTAGGACACGTGTCTGTTTTGATGACTCAGCACCCACGTCGGACTAATATGGTTTACACGTCGGTCCGACATCTGGACGTCGGACCGATATGATTTACACTTCGGTCCGATATGGAGACGTCGGACCGATATGGATTAGACGTCGGTCCGATATGTGTTGCAGAAGCAAAAAAAGAGGTTTTGACGCGTGTCACCGACTTCAGCCGAAGTCGGACCGACTTGGGATGACATGTCGGTCCGACATGAACCTCAAGACACCCTCTAAATAGATGTTAGAACCGTTCAATTGAAACAAACAACACACACCAACACCATAACACACACACACACTCTCTAAGAAGGAGCAAGGGACCCGGTGCGGCGCGTTTAAGTGCGAGAGCGATACGCTACGAGTGAGGTTCGGATCCGGAGACACGTTTAAGCGAGGAACGAGCATAGAAAACGACCCGAGACTATCGTAAGTACATTGAACCCGTACCTTAGATAAGTGTTTATATGAATTATGTGATTATGTGTTATGTGCTTGATGTGGAACTAAGGTACGTGGTAATGACGAAATAGTCTAAACACTAAACGGGAATAATAGAGTTGTCACGACGTATCCAAGGGGTGGTGGATACGCCGCTGGTACTTCTTATATATAAACATCTTGGTACTTCGTGGTGAAACCATTATGAATGTTTGTGGGTATAGACTAAATAAAAGTAATAAAAAATATAGTAAACGCACGGGAGAACTTCCAACCGGTATGTAGTTATCTGAAAAACGGAATGTTCTGTCTAAGGAAAGAGTGGTGTATAAATCTCTCCTAGACCCATCACTATTTCCTGGGAACATCTCTGTTGGAGGTACTACGCTGGAAGGATAATCACCCCAGTTTACAATATATGATAAATATGAATAAGAGAAGGCTTAATTCTAAATAAAGGAATATATGTGATGTGTTAAAGGGGTGGTGGATATGCCACTGGTACTTCCTATATATAAACCTCTTTAATACATCATAGAGACGCCTTTACGAGGAATTAGGGGTAAAGCATGAGGAAGTCATGCTATCAAATAAGTGATGAGAAATGCTTAATCTTAAGCAAAGGAGTATTCATGAGATGTTAAAGGGGTGGTGGATACGTCGCTCGTACTTTCTATATATAAACCTCTTTAACATAACATGACGAAACCTTTGTAAGAGATTAGAGCAAGAGTTAAGATAAAAGCATAAAGAGATCATGCTACTAAATGAGAATTAGATGAGAAAGCTTAATTCTAAGTAAAGGAGTATTCATGGGACATTAAAGGGGTGGTGGATACGCCACTGTTATTTTCCTATATATAAACCTCTTTAACGTAACATGGAGAAACCTTTATAAGGAATTAGAGCATGGATGAATATGAAAGTATAACAAGAGGTCATGCTATATGTGCGAATACGTAATGTATGTGAATACATGAATGCATGATAAATGATCATGCTATATGTGTAAATATAAATGTGTGATGGAAACGAGTCTAAGTCTTAAAATGGAATAACAGAGTACTCATGAGGTGTTAAAGGGGTGGTGGATACACCGCTGGTACTTCATATATATAAATCTCTTTAGTGCATTATGGGGAAACCGTTAGGAAGTTTTAAGGTGAGGACTGGTTGAGAAAACATTGGGAGGTTGGGAAAACATTAGGAAGTTGTGAGTCTATGATACTCAAGGTCCCAATGAAAAGAGATGTCCAGCCTACGGGGCGGGTCTCAATAAGAAAAGAATGAATGGAAAGGAGACGTCAAGCCTATGGGGTGGGTCTCAATAAAGTATGAAAGAGACGTCCAGCCTACGGGGCGGGTCTCAAATAAAAACTCGGACCGGAGGTACGTCCGAAGATGGTCGCGAGGGGGTTAGCACACCCATAAAATATACGAAAAGCGTGATCGGAGGTATGTCCAGAGATGGTCACGTGGGCTCCGAGAGCCCGAGAAACTTGAATAATAAGAACCTAAAGGGTTCATAATAAAATGAACGATGCAGTGTACTTACTTAGCGTAAGCTAATCTAAAAACGTTTTCCAAACACTGCAGGTTAAGAGCATGTGGAATGAGGCTTCCTGAGGACGTGGCTGATCAGAGTTGAAGAATCCCTATGTTACATGATGTAATATTTTATGTAAAAACAATATTATAATAAAATATACCTTTGTCATTATAGTGACAAGGTTTTGAAAAATCTGGGACCGTTTTCCGCTATAAAACTCTGATAAATTAATGTAGTAAAAGTAGGGTGTTTCACGCAGTAACATGCAAACAGCCCAAGCCTGATTTCAAGGAAAGAGATGAGGCTACGGTCCAAGGCTTGGTGAAGTGAAGGCTTAGACACAAACACGTAGAAAAAATTTATAAGAGAATACTAAAGTAGAAAATATATACCAAGAACGGAAATAATCTCATTGGTCAGTAGAGAATATTGTCAGACAAGAAACAAGAAAAAAAGGGGGTAAAAGCCAGAAGCATGTGCTCGTGTACCTTACTGACAACTATATACGATCAGTATATACGAGTCAGCTATGGAGCCAAAGGGCGTTAAGAAAACCTAGACTCGTGACAGACAACGGTCTAGTACATGGTTAATATATTAAAGGCAAGTCAGCTATAGAGACAAAGGATGCCAACAAAACCTGGCCTAGTAACATATAACAATCCAATGCATGGCCAGTATATCAAAGCAAGTCAGCTCTTAACTCAACCGTTGAGTTTGGTGCATCTGAATGTGTACAGGTTGGTTGCTAACAGAAAGGCATTTGTTTTTTTAATTATAAAAAGCTGGGTGATCTTCTCATATGGGATTGGAAATGGACGTCATCTCCCCAATCCCCTCAAGCATGGGCAGAGTATATCGATCTCTTAGCCATGATAAGAAACCATGGCCTTAAATCTGGATAAGACACATGGGGTTGAAAGTCAAACAAGGAGCTAGCGTTTGTGGTGAAGGAGATCAGTGATGATCTGATGAAGGTGGCTTACCCATCCCTTGGTGGTTTCATCCTAAAATGGTGTAACTTAGTCTATCCTAAGGTTAACACCCTTGTATGGAAAGCCGTGGAAGGAAGATTTCCAATGAAGGTAGAACTGTCAAAGAGAGGTGTTTACACGGTCAATCAATTAAGTCCGAGATGTGGTCAATTAGAGGAGTCCTTTGATCACTGTTTGGTCTCGTGCCCGCCCATAAAAGTGATTTGGTGGTTGATTGACAGCTGGGTTAAAACACCGGTGGTGTTTTCGTGTGTCTCGGTTAAATAAATGCTTGATGTAGCATACGATCTCGGCCTACCAAAAATTTAGAAAAAGGCTATTCAATGCGTCTTTATGACAACTCTATGGAAGATCTAGGGCTGTATAAATGAACAAGTATTCAATGGGAGGTTCATCACAAATACATAAATGGTGGATGGCATTCAAGCAAAAACTTACATATGTATTAGATACAGGGGAAGGTTGGATTCCATTTCTTCTATAGATTGGTTAAACTTTGATTTTAATTGGTCTCATGTTTTGTCTTGATGTATTTTGTTTCATTGGGTCTTCTCTAGCTACTAGCTTGGAGAGGACTATGGGTTTTCAATAAATGGTTCCTTTGGTTGTTAAAAAAAAGCTATAGAGACAAAGGATGTCAACAAGACCTGACTTGTAATGGATAACTGGTCAGGTATGGGACCGGTACAACAAGAATACAAGTCAACTATAGGGACAAGTATCTGGAGCTCATTAACATTAGAAAAGGTATAAGAGTGCAGGTAAGCCTAATCATATAAGGAATATTGACTATAGGTTGCTTGAAGCGAGGCCTTAATCTAGATACCCAAACTATGAGAACATTATAAATATCTCACTTAATTGAAGAAGTTATTCATTCATTATTCAATCAACACTTCACTTACCTCCTCACTTCACCATTTCCTTTCTCTTTTCCTACTTCCAACATATACTTATTCTCACATCGAACGGTGGTCACGAGGAGAAATTCCTTCTGCCCGTGGCGAGACTCACGATGTTTTCTTGTCTTGCAGATCTATTTCCATGCCCAAGTCTAGAAGCAACAACTGGAAACTCTCATTATAGCAGACTGTTATCGGAGCATTTTATGTGACAACTAGCCTTTGTAATAGATTAGTCTTTATATTTATGTTTTGTCTTGTAATTAGTTAAGTTTGCACAGACGAACTTAACAAGTTCGCCTGAACTAAAGTTGGAGAACATGATAAGTTCGCCTATACCAGTATGTGTTGCCTATAAATAGTGCAGTAGTTGTTCTCATTTGTAGAGATCTGTAATTCTGAAACCACAACGTGTGAACTGTTTACAGAGTGAATACAAGAAGCTTTTTATGATATCTTGTCTTGCGTGTGATTGTATCGTGTGTGTGAGTATTCGAGACGTATGTATGCGTTAGGATTCCGCACTTCGTGTACGTATTGCATGTTTTATAGCAGAGATCGATCCGTAGATCCTACCGGGACATACAAGTGGTATCAGAGCCATAGCTATTGATTTGCTATTGTTGTTTGACACCGTTTCAATCGATTTCACACAAAAAGATGAAGATTTTTGTGTTCTTGAAGAAGTTAGCGATTTTGGAAGAGAATTTTGATATATTTCTTTATTTTTGGTGTTGTTTTACCAAAATTGATCTGATAGAAGTATTCTAAATCATCATTTGAAGATTCCTACAGAAAGAATTTGTTTAATTCCTTCTAAATCGAGAAATATGAAAATTTTCGGACCTGTTCGTGCGTTTTGGTGATAGAACACTCCTCCTTGTTCTTCAGCTGAAGCAGGCGAACTTGTCTGATCAGTTACGGGTTGATTTCTTTCAGGCGGACTTATTAACTTCGCTTGTTAAGTTCGCTACAGGCAGAAAGTTGTTAAAATTTTCTAAGTGTTGAAGTGTTGCAATGATTTGAAAAATGTCTACTTCTAATCATGTGAGTGTGAACAACATGACTCATTTGTTGAATCATGATAATGAAATTGGTACTCCAACCAAGCCACCGAGGCTTATGAATCTCAAAGATTATTCAAATTGGAAGAGTCGTTTTGAGAATTATGTTAATATCAATTACACAAGCTTATGGATTCCTATTAGTGAGGGTTATGAGCATCCTGTTCATCATCATATGGGTGTGTCGGATACACCAAAGCCAGTGTCATCTCTTAGTGATGAGGAAAAAAATTGTATGATCGTGAAAAGAAAGCTCTTGCAGCTTTATTCATGTGTTTACCATTGGACATCTACCATACTTTCAAGAAGTTTAAGACTTCTCGTGAACTTTGGGAAGGTTTAGCTAAGAGATGTGAGGGTAGCACTGACATCAAAAAGAGTAGAAGAGAATTGTTAAAGAAACAGTTTAGTGTTTTTAAACACTCTGATGGTGAATCTGTGGATGAACTTATGTCAAGATATTATCATCTTTTAAGTGAAATGGTCAACAAATGAAATTACTTACAAAAACAAGAAGATTATTGAGAAGTTTCTAGATGCACTACCTGCGCATTTTAAGATGTACACTATTGTGAATAAAGAACAAACTGGATTTGATGATCTGAGTCTTAAAGATTTAATGGGAAAGATTCAATCTTATGATTTAAACAAACAGAAGAAAGATACAGTCTTTCATCATCCAATTATTTTGGTAAAGGTACATCTGCACAGAAATCTTGTAATGTTGCATTATTTTCTGGTGAATCTTCTGAAAGGTCTAAAGAAAGTTCGTGTCAACATGGTGCATGCTTTGTTGCTTCTAATTCTGGATGTTCGAAGAATAGTAAGAATGAAAGTCATTCATGTTCTACAAAGGTGTCTTCTTTAGCAGCTGATGGCTATGATTGCTTCATTCTTAACCTCATATGAAAACTTTATTGGCGGCAAAATCACTGATCCATATACAGTGTTGTAAAAATCGCTAGGGGCTAGTCGGGCGATGGGGTAGGGCCTAGGCGGGATTAATCAGATTGGAATTTTTATATGTAATTTTCAGTTTTATATATATACACACACATATTTATATGTAATTTTTATAAATATGTTCATTTTTAAACCACACCAAAGGTTTTCGTCGGAATTTTGCCAAAAATTTTAGGTTTTCGCCGGAAATTTCAGGTTTTCGCCGGAATTTGGCAGGAAATTTCAAGTTTTCACCGGAATGTTCGCCGGAATCTGGCCGCCTAGGCCTGCTTGGACCGCCTAGGCGCGATTTGGACCGCCTAGCGACTTTTGGATCGACTAGACCAAAATTAGTCGTTAACGAGCCGCCTAGCGACTAATCGGCGCCTAGGAGCTGCCTAGGCGCGATTTTTACAACACTGTCCGTATATGATTGGGGAGGATTTTAAACAGTTGGATAAAGACGCCTTGAAAGAAATGAATATTTAGTGGAATATGGCTTTATGGATGAGACAAGGTAAAGACCATTTAAAGAGAACTGAAAAAAAGTTCATTGGAGCATCAAGTAAGACTAAGATGGGGATGGATAAATCTAAAGTCAAGTGTTTTAATTGTCAAGAGTTTGATCATTTTGCCCGGGAATGTACAAAACCAAGAACTCGGATTCAAGGATCCTCAAACACTCAAGGCAATCAAAACAAGCAGAATACTTCCACAGCCTTAATCTCTCAACAGGATGAAAATTATGATTAGGGTATTCATTTGGAAGATATTGTTGCTCATGTTAGTCAAGCTTTTCTAGATGAAGTACAACTGAAGATGGAAGTGAAAGCAGTTCTTCTGATGGTGACTCTACAGATTCTGGGAGTTTAAATGAAAGTGAAGAGTCAGTTCCTCAGAAAAGTGAACTGAAGTTTTCAAATGAAGATTTGCTCAGTGATGGAGCTGCTAGTAAGGTTACAGAAAAGATTGCTGAGATGCTAGCTGAGGGGAATGCATTCATGGCAGATACTAAACAGGTAGACCAGGTTAATTCTTGTTTGAAATGTATTGATTCTGAATTCAAAATTACGAGATTGTGTGATGACAACACGAATCTCATCTGTGACATGAAAGCAATGTACACATCGAACTAAACTTTGAAGGAAAACGAAACAATTTTGCAAGCTAAAATTGAATCTTTAAAAGATGACATTAAAGTTTTGCAAATCAAAGTTAATGAACAAGCATTTCATCTTGATGTGTCATACTCAGAGTATGAAAAGAAAATTAATGAACTTGCTATGTCACAGACTAAAGTAACAAAATTGTTTTGAAAGCTTGAGGGTTATAAGAATTTCAGTTTTTTGTTGGAATATTATAATGACAAAGCTTTAGGTGCAAAGGTTATTAGAGATGTTGGTTCTTGTCCCTCTTTTGATGACACAGATATTATGGGAGTGTTGGATATTGTCCACCTTTTAATGAGAATTATACCCCTTGTCTGACTGAGGTTGTTTCAGATGAAGATTTGGAACCAAAGACTGTATCGAATATCAATCCTGTTACCGGTGAGGATATGATATACGATGATTCATCTAATGATGATATTTTGGATTCAAACAAAGTTGAAGGTACAGTGAAAGAGTGTAAGTATGTTGAACCAGTTGTAGTCAAAATGCGACCAGAGATAGATGTATCCTAACTGAACCGGATGAGAAGATTGAACAACAGAAACTTAAATCTACTTATCAACCAACAAGACCTTTTGTAAGTGGTGGTTTTGATTCTCAAGAAACAAATAAGATTGAGAAAGTCTCAACTCTAGCTTTTTATAAACAAAAAGTTAAGAATGAAAATCAAAAGGTTGTTCAAACTTCAAAAACTACTTCACAGTGTTCCTCATCCAGCACAATCAAGGTTCAAACGGAGAAGATTGTGAGAGTATACAAAGAAAGACGTCCTTGCTTTCATTGTGGTGTTGTTGGTCATATTCTGAAAGATTATCCAAACAAGAATTTGGGGAAGAGTCTAGAGAATCAAAAATTGGCAAGACCATTTGTGAATCCACCAGTGAAACCAGTTGTAAAGTATGTTGATGTAAATCCTAATGTGGATAGAGGTGGTAAGAAGCAAATTGTCCAGGTTGCTTCTGATTTAGTGAAGACAGTTGAGAAGGTTCGTTCTTCTGGTGAACTTACACAACCAAAGGTGAAATTGTCAAGGCCACAACGACAAAGAAGAAATAGATGGTTGAGAAAAATTTTGGAACAACCTATGGTTCAAGACAATGTTCAAACACTTAAGTCATCAAAAGAGAGTGAACAAGTACATGTTCAATCAAAATGGAAACCAAAGACTAAAGTGTCTGTTTCTGAGACAAAATCTCCTACAATTGAGGAGAAATTTGATTGTGTTTTGAGAGAAATTGTTTATTTTGATGAATCTGGCCGACCCAAGACCACAATGGCTTTGGTCTCTATTACTAACTAATCATTTCTTTTTGTGTGTAGGGAACTCCAAGGAGGACTATTGGCAACCATTGTTATGTTAATAGTGGATGCTCTCGGCACATGACAGGAAATCTTAACTTATTGGAGAATGTGAAAGAAATCCAAGGAGGCTATGTTGATTTTGCAGGAAAGAAGGGAGGAAATATATTTCTGGCCAAGGAACTGTGATAAATGGGAGATTGAGATTTGAGAAAGTCAACTATGTGGAGCAGCTGGAACACAATCTGTTATCTGTTTCACAAGTTTGTGAGAAAGGTTTCTCATTTCACTTTAATAAGTCAGAATGTTTGGTCTTGAAGCCGGGATTTGTGATACCTGAAGATTGGATACTTATGAGAGCTCCTCGAAAGAATGATACTTATATGCTCGACATGAGCACTGCGAAGACAACTTCGTCCGTTCCAACTTGTCTTCGAAAGCTTCTGAATCCGATTCAACTTTATGGCACCAGAAAATGGCTCATATAACTTTTCAAAAAATGAACTATCTTTTAAAACATGGGTTGGTTTCTGGTGTCCCTGCCATGAGGTTTCATGTGGATGAAGACTATATTTCTTGCAAGAAGGGGAAGCAACACAGGAAATCTCATCCATCAAAGTTGATTAATTCTATTCTGACTCCTTTAGAGTTGTTGCATATGGATTTGTTCGGACCTATTAGTGTTAGAAGTGAAGGTGGCAAATCTTATTGTTTGGTAGTGACTGATGATTACTCAAGGTTTTCTTGCGTCAAGTTTCTTGCTTCTAAGGATGAAACAACTTAAATTCTTAAGTTCCTGATTGTGGGGCTTGAGACTTTATTCAAATTGAAAGTCAGGAGGATTCAGAGTGATAATGGCACAGAGTTCAAGAATGGAAATATGGGTTTATTCTGTTTACAAAAAGGGATCCAACATGAGTTCAGTGCTCCTTATGTTCCTCAGCAAAATGGTGTTGCTGAGCGAAAGAATCGAACTCTTATTGAGACGGCTCGTACTATGTTATCTGATTCAAAGCTGCCCGTTACTTTTGGGCCGAGGCGGTGATTACAGCTTGTCATGTTCTCAGTAGAGTTTTGATCATGAAGAAACACAACAAAACTTGTTATGAATTACTAAACAATCGAAAACCTAATTTGGCGTATCTTTTGCCCTTTGGAAATTCTTGTACCTTGTTGAAGACTCACGATGTTCCTACTAAATTCAGCTCCAAAGCAATTGAGGAAATTTTCTTGGGATACGTTGCCAATTCTCATAACAAGAGAGTCTTTAACAAAGAATCACGTCAAATTGAGGAATGGTTTCATGTTGACTGTGATAACCGTTATGTTCCTCAGGATGCAAAAGGTCCCTATTGGGCGTTTGATTATGATGCATTATTCAAATCTTTCAATGTTCCTCCTGCAATTTCTCCAACTGAAGCTGAAATGTTTTATCAGTTCTACTGCAATGATGATTCAATTGTCGATCCTCGTTCGGTTATTCCGATTGTGGATACTCCTCCAGTTGACCCGGCTGTAGCTTCAACTTCGGGTACAACACAAGATGGTGACAGTGAAGACGATGAAGCTGTGTTTCAGGAATCGTCTAACGATATACAGAACGTGATGATCATGGTGTTGTGGTACGTAATAAGGCAAGGCTTGTTGTCCAGGGATTTAATCAACAAGAGGGAGTTGATTTCACCGAAGTTTACGCTCCAGTTGTGAGGATTGAGGCGACCAGATTGTTTCTTGCATATGCTTCTTTCAAGGGTTTCAAAGTTTTTCAGTTAGATGTCAAAAGTGCTTTTCTGTATGTAAAGGTAAAGAAAGAAGTTTATGTGAAACAGCCGCCTGGTTTTGAAGATCCCAGTATCCTAAAAAAGTGTTTAAGTTGGATAAAGCGTTATATGGTCTCCATCAGGCTCCTCGTGCATGGTACGAAACTTGGTCGATGCATCTACTTGAAAATGGATTCGAGCGTGGCCAAATTGACTCTACCTTTTTCATCAGAAAAGCAGGGGGAGATATATTACTTGTTCAAATCTATGTGGATGACATAGTTTTTGGATTGAAGAATGTCGATATGTGTAAAGACTTTGAAAGAGTGATGAAGTTGAAATTCGAGATGAGCAGCATGGGAGAATTATCGTTCTTTTTGGGTCTTCAAGTTGATCAAAAGGAAGATGGTTTTTACATTCATCAAACAAAATATGTTGCTGATATTCTCAAGAAGTTTGATATGACAAATGTTTCAGCTTTCAACACTCCAATTCCTGTTAATCACAAACTATATTCTGACCTGAAAGGGAAAGAGGTGGATTGTCGATTATATAGAGGAATTATCGGGTCTTTAATGTATTTGACAGCGCCGCGTCCAAATATTATGTTTGCAGTATGCTTGTGCTCAAGCTTTCAGTCTAAACCGAAGGAATCTCATATGATTGTTGTAATAACGAATCTTTCGATACTTAAAGGGTAAACCAAGGTTGGGATTATGGTATCCAATTAATTTCGACTTTGATTTTAAAGCTTTTACAAATTCAGATTATGGAGGTTACGGTCTAGACAGAAAATCGACGTCTGGTGGGTGTCAATTTTTAGGGAATCGGCTTGTGTCCTGGCAATGCAAAAAAGCAAACCTCGGTTGCAATTTCAACTTGTGAAGCAGAATACATTGCAGCATCCAGTTGTTGTTCCCAAATCTTATGGATTCAACAGCAGTTGAGAGATTATCGTTTGAACTTCACAGGGACACCAATGATGATTGATAACACAACCACCATGTCGATCACAACAAATCCAGTGAAACATTCAAAGACGAAGCACATTGAGATTCGACATCATTTCATTCGTGACTGTGCAGAGAAAAAGTTGATTGCGTTGGTGAAAGTCCACATGGATGAAAACTTTGCTGACTTGTTTACCAAAGCATTTGATCGTTCACGGTTTGAATTTCTTACTCAGATGATTGGTATGCTTAATCCAACGTTACAAAAGTTTCAAAAAGGTTTTTCATGGAAGTTTTTCTTTTAGTTTTTTAGATTATTTAAAGTAAATAGTTTTATGATTTATTTTTCATTAGTTTACTTGCTTTCTGAAAAACCCAAACAAATTTGAAAAAGATAAAATCGGAACTGCTTGAAGTTATAGAAGAAATGATAGTACATCAGTAGGTGATCACATACACATGACTTTAGAACGACTACCTGGTGTCTGTATTTATGTTTGTGTTTATATTATTTGATCTAAACTTCTTAGTCTGCATAAACAGGAAATAATAGCTTAATGATTGCATGATATTTTATATATAATCATTTTAATTTGAATATTTGCATGTAATTTGAATTGTCAATAGGCTAGAAGCGTTTTTAGTCCATTAGTAGTGTGAAAACATAATACTCTGTGTTATAATTGTGATTTCACTGACCATGTCCCGAAAAACATGCCCGAAAAACATGTCCTGAAAAACATGCAATATGAAGTTAGACTAAGATATGTTTCTGACAACATATTTTGGAACACATACTCACCCTTGGATCAATTATCTTGATTCCATTGAATATATCCAGATAACAGTTGGATCACGTTACCCTATGTCATTGAATCAATCGATTCCTTGATCAATCTTATTGTTGAAGAATTCCATCGGTATAATCTTTCCGTTACTTTGAGTCATGATATTTCATCCAAACCAGGCAATATGAATCATTCTGATATCATATATCCTTCGGGATCTGCTTCTTTTCATATGCTAATTGAGATAGTTTCATCCTGGAAACGGATCTAAGCTTTGCATAAGTCTTGTATGTCTTGAAGATAATGCAATTTAAGTTTCTGCTGGCATATCTGTGGGGTATACATTGTTTTCATAAAAATGGTACTAACGCACAAGAACGTGGGATAAAAACGCTTGTAGTTTGAAATCGTATAATGCTGACAACTTAAATTGACATGTAGTATATTGCAAATTCGATATGAATAAGTTAGCATGTCATGATCTGATCATGTTTACTTTGAAGTTTATCGCGTATCATTTCATGAATTTCTGAGTATTTGAAAAAGAAATTTGGGATAAAGATAGTTGTGATATCTGTGAGATAGTAGTTGAATAGAGATTTCAAAAGAATTAATAGTTTATGAAAGCATGGAGTGTTAGTTTTGAGAGATTATTTGCTGAGATATCATAGAATATAGCACAAAGGTGCTTGTTTGCTGAGGCAAAAATCTGTGAATATACAGAATGCCATAGGTCAACCCTTAGATCTGCAAGGGAATTTAACATTCAGAATGTGTGTGTGATACATCAAATATACTGATATGTTCTTCTTACTCGCAGTGTTCGACCAAAAATATGTGATTCTGTATGTATAGATAAAACCCAAAAAGATTTTATTTTTTGTTATTTCTAGATATACTGCTTTAATTCATTTAGAAAAAGTGCAAAAAGATTTTAGTGTGTTTTAGCATAAATTTTGAAAAATCCAAAATATGTTCTTTACTTGTTCTTTTAGCTTTATAAGAAAAATCCAAAAAGATTTTGTTTCTATCTTCCATGAAAAATTCTTAGATATTTTGGATTAAGTTGTTGTACAGGTTGCAAGATGATTGGAGTGTCGGAAAGAGGGGAAAATGAAAAGTTTCCAAAGTTTTGGCTAAGTGTTGAGTTAGGCGAACTTGTCTTGTTCGCTTAATAAGTTCTCTTGTAGTGGCGAAATTGTTAAGTTCGCTTGATTTGGCGAACTTAATCCAATGAGTATATAAAGGATTCGGCGAACTTGACCATTCACTTGTTATCCTTGACTTATGCGAACTAGAGTAGCGACCTTATCAGACCAGAGTCTTTATGTTTGATTTTGTTTACTCGTGTGATAAAGTGGTTCATTGTTTCCTGTTTCCTAATCGAAATCAGTTTACGAATTCAAAGAAGGTAACAACACATCGTTTCATCCATCCATTTGATTGTAATCATTGGTTTTATCATCGGGCTTTGATCGCGACTATCGCCCATATAATTCAGCATCGGTTTGAACTTAAACACTGAAATTGATTGGTTGTTTAGTTTATTCGAGTGTTGGCGAGTTGATGTGTATGCTTGATTGTGGGTGATGTCATCAAAATTGTGAAGTTCGAATTTCTGTGACTGTTTAGGCGAAATTAACAAGTTAAGTTCGCTTAGGGGACCAATGTTGCAATACTTAGCAATTTTCAAAGTTGTCATTTTTAAAAAAATTTTTTTGTTGTTTTATCATTTTGTGTTTGTTTTTGAAAATTGTCAGTGTCTAATCATTTATTTTGTGCAGGTCATGGATCGTTGTGTTGAGTATAAGCATAATCAGGTGGCATTGCTTGATCCGGAGTTGGCCGAGGCAACAAATTATCAGGAGATTATAAACTTTTTGAACCGGTCAAGGATCAATGTTGCACTCTCAGCTAATCCTCATATTAGCTTGTAATACATTCAACAATTCTGGGAGACGGCACAACAAGACACCAATGTTGAACCACATGTGATTAGAGCTACCGTGAATAATCAAGACATTGCTATATCTGCTCAAGACATTTGTGCAACTTTAGTATTGGGTGGAGTGAATGATGACCCTATTAGTTTACCGAATACTTTGATTATGTGTTGTTTTCAAAGGATGGGGTATAGAGGTAGACCAAATGATTCTCAAGCACGGAAGGGTGGTCTAGTTGGGCAATGGAGGTATTTTATGCACGTTATTATTCAGTGTTTATCACCAAGGAAAGCTAGAACATATGGCTTAAAGACATCATTACAAGCTGCTATGGTGGCTTTGACATTGAACAGGCCATTCAACTTTGCTTTATACATATACCGGGAGCTGGTCATGCAAATTACACCACTTGAGGGTCAGGGTTTCTTAGTGTACCCTAGATTCTTGCAGGTTATTCTGAACCATCTAATTCCCAACCTACCACTAGTGAATCCTAGATTGACCCTTACTCCTATGACAAAGAGGATTTTCACGGATTACTTGAATATTAAATGGCAGAATCCTGCTTTGATTACATTGGCTACTCCAATGTTTGGGCACATAATCAATCCTGCTTATGTTGTACCGCCAAACAACAACTGGATACATGATGATCCAGCCTTGGAATTACCTTCGGTTGGTGATCAAGAGGAAGAGGAAGATGAGGCGGCTGGTGATGATGAGAATGATAGTGATGAGACTGAGAGTGAGACTGATGATAATGATGATGGTGATGATAACAATGATGGTGATGATGACAATAATGATGATGATGACAATGACGATGATAATGCTGATGGTGGAAATGATGGAGATAATGTTCAATTGAATGCTGATGAGAATGAACCTCAAGGTGAAAATGTAGAGGTTGAAGAGACTAGCACTAGTTCATCTGGATCTGGTGAAGCTGACGATAATGATGAGAGTTCCCAGGATTTTAGTCCTGAAAATTATGCTCAGTTAGCTAAAGTTCCTAGGGTTACTAGGAATGTATAAGAAAAACGTCAGAAGTCTCTTGGTAAGAAGAAAGTGAAAGTACCAAGACGCAAGTCTGTAAGGGGTCCTCCTCCCGATGCAGTACTTGGAAAGATAAAATTATAAGAAAATCTTCTAGTTCTGAATTTGATGAAGCTCCTGCAGCAAAAGGTCCTAAACTGATGGCTTCGGCTATTCATGCTGCACAATCTGCACAGGATAGAGAGTTTGTAGATTCTTTGATCATAACTCCTATTCCTTCACAGTCTAATACTCCACATGCTACCCCAACTGTATCCAAGACTCATGATGAAGCTGGTCCGTCTACTAGATATGCTTGTGATGAAAGGATACAAGCCTTGGAAACACAGGTTTCAGGGTTAAAATCCCAAGTAGATGATTTGATTGACAGAGAAGCCCAGCGTGTTTTGATCGTTAATGAACAAAATAAGGTGATTGCAGAGATGCAAATCCTTGTAAGCCAGTTGGTAGAGCGTCTTGACGCTCAGGGGGAGTAGGTCCAAGCTGATAAGTCTACATGTCATAGTATTGGTGTTCAAAAGAACTTAGATGATGATGACGAACCGGATGCTGGTGATGGTTTGGGTGAGCGTCAAAACGCTGATATGAACCCTACATCATTAACTCAGGGGGAGTCAGATATTGTTGTTGAAGCCAATATGATGACTAGTGGTGATGATAAAGAACCGGCTGAATTTGCTGAAGTTGATGCTGATATGTTAGATAATTCAATCTTTGAAGACTCTGATATAGATGATGCAGACAAGATTGAATGTTTACTAGACTTGGATGATATATCTGATGACGAGGAAACAGGTGAGGAGGAGTTTAAGGAGGGAGAGATTGTAGAAGCGGAGGTAGAGAGTGATAAACAAAAGGTTGTATATGAAGGGTGTGACAGATTGATTAACATGGATGTCTTTGATGATGATGTAATTCCTGAAGATTTGTCGGAAGGTGTTGCAGAATCTGAAGAGTCTGATCCTAATCTAGATACACAAAATCCTGATACTGCTGAGAGCGTGCCTAAAGATACAGATATGTATAAGAACACTGCAATGACGAAGGCACAGTGGGCAGAGATGGTGAAGAGTTGGAGAACTAAGTTTCCAGTCTCTCCAGCTGCACCGGTATAGAAACAGAGATATGTAAATAAAGAGAGATGCTCTGGCAGGATTATTAGTTGGTTCTATGAAGCTGAGTTCAAGCTATTTGCTTTGAAAAGATCAGACGGAGTTCAGTATCTGAAGCCAAGGCTAAAGTACTTTAACTCCTTACCAAGACTTGAAGTCAATGGGTTATCAACTAAGCCCTTGATTAACAGATCAAATAATGGAATAGTTTACTCAATAGCTAAGTTAATAAGGACGGAAGGTGGATCGGGTAAATATGTGAAGCTGAAACCTCAACAAGGCAAGAGAATCAAAGAAGTTGACCCAGTTACTCAAAAAGTGACTTGGAGATACAAGTTCAAGCATGTGAGATCAGTACCGAAGATTCCTTTGAAGTTAATTTCCTAAGATTGCCTGAATGATCTCAAATGGTGGTATGTGGATGTCTATATGGGAGAAGCAATGATAGAAGACATGAGTAGCAAGGTTATAGTAAAGTTCTTTGATGCTATGAACCTTGTTAACTTCTCAAGGTATGATCAGAAGATGCTGAAACGTAGAGAGATCATGTACACAGACGAGAGTAGAGAGCAGGCGTTGCAGTACAAGAAGGTGTTATATGTCTGTTTGAAACACATAATTTGTGAAGGGAGCTCATTATCGAAGAATTGGAAGAACAAGACCTGAAGATAAAGACCAAGCTGTTGTCAATGGGGAGTCTGTTGGAGCATTTTATGTGACAACTAGCCTTTGTAATAGATTAGTCTTTATGCTTATGTTTTGTATGTTTTGTCCTGTAATTAGTTAAGTTTGCACAGACGAACTTAACATATTCGTATGATCTAGTTAAGGCGAACTTAGCAAGTTCGCCTGAACTAAAGTTGGCGAACATGATATGTTCGCGTATACCAGTATGTGTTGCCTATAAATAGTGCAATAGTTGTCTACAAATGAGATCTGTAATTCTGGAACCACTACATGTGTACTGTTTACAGAGTGAATACAAGAAGCCTTTTATGATATCTTGTCTTGCGTGTGATTGTATCGTGTGTGTGAGTATTTGAGACGTACGTACGCGTTAGGATTCCGCACTTCGTGTACGTATTGCGTGTTTTACAGCAGAGATCGATCCGTAGATCCTATCGGGACCTACAACTGTCCTCCATCTTGCACTGTTCCAGGACTTAAAACCTCTATGTGATAAGTATTGTAGCAACATTTGGCGCCATCCATGTGAGAACATCAGTCATGATTATTGCAGTATGAGGTTGTACACAATGACCTAGATTCCTTCTTAGTTGCACTACTTATCAACGGCATAGGTTCCAAATCTATTTATGTTCAATCATTTCCCCTTTTCCCCCTATTTATGTTCCAAATCTTAATTGTTCCAAAAAACACGCCGAGGCACAAAATGGTTTCGCTCTATAGATTTAAATGTTCTAGTTTCAGTCCTTTAGTTAGAGTAAGGGTTTTTACGATTTCTCATCGAAAGGATTTGGGTTTATTTAAAGGATTTAGATCTGTTCTTTGTTTCTTTACATATATGATTTGGTTTTGTTAACTGGAAGGATGATGGTAGATCAAAGTGTAAGGATTATTACGACTGAATGACCGGTAAGGATTATATATGTACTTTCTAAAAAGTAGACAACAAGTGAAATATCAACTTCTTAAGAATCATCTAATTTATTGAAAGATAGATGCCATGTCTGCCACTATGAGATTCTATTTCAATACGCACACACAGCCCATTTACAAAAAAAAAATTGAATATAGCAGCTTAAATCATAACATGGTTAGTTATTTTAAGCTTTAGTGGTGTTAAACGGGTCGTCTTCTCGAATTGAATTTGACAAGAACATGAGACACAAAAGAAGAAAAATAAAACACACGCTTGTTTGGGTTGACACGTTAACCAGGAACTTTTTATTGTACTTATTGTATGTTAATACTCAAACATTACAATTTTTTTAATACACTTTTTGTATATTCAATTTTCTTTCTCGACATAAAATACACTCTCAATTTAAGTTATGAAATAAAACAAATAAATAAAAATTATGAACCTATCAGATAGACTTGAACACAAGTCGTCCGGTTTTGATCCCGAACTAATCCGAAACCATCTGAACTAAACCCAACCTATAAAAATCTTGTTAGGTCGGTGACCGTAATTAATTCACACCCATATTCAAAACTATTCTATTTGGCCCAATAACTTTCCCACCTCTTACTTACATAGCATTAAGAGACCTAAAAGTTTATGGCCCAACAAAAACTTTTTTCAAAATTCTTTTAAACTGATTGTACAAGCCGGGTTTTTTTTAACTGGTTCCGGTTGTTGACCGGGTTTTTCTGGTTTAAACGGTTTTGGCCGGTTTTTGACCGGTTCAGGTTGTTGACCGGGTTTTTCTATTTTATATAGAACAATAGAAGCATACTTTTATTTAAAAATAGAAAATTCACGTAGTGATTTTCTAGTAAATGTACATTACTTTCAATTCTTCTAAATTTATAAATGAATAAAAGAAATTAGCATGTCATTAATTACAAACTGGTAGCATGTAAAATGTACCAAATGTTATAAAATTGAAACACGTCACGAAAGTTGTCTTTTTTTTTTCCTTAAGGATTAACTAGACTAATTGACATGACCAGGTTTTGTTCGTTTGAAGATGACAAATGACTACATCACCCTTGCCATGTTATATATTTAGAAAGTATCTTAGTTCCTAAGGGCACAAGTTGATGGAATACCATAAAGAAAGAAAAGCAAATCAACTACTCTCCCAAAGTTGAAAAGAATAGGGTTGAGCAACCTTCTATGTTCGAAGTTTTAAGCACCCCCTTTTGCATCAAAACTTTTGCAAGTGGTTTCAAGCATCAAAGAACCTTACCTTAACCCTTCAATAATACTCCCCACCCCACCCCACCCCATTTACAGTGCCAACTAGGAAAAACTAAGGCCATTTCACATAGACAAGTGGGAATGGCATTGGTTCTTTGACAATAATTACAAAATCCTTGAAAGAATACACACATCTTATTTCCTTGCAATAACTTATTGTAATCATCTCCATAACTAAAACATCGTGTTTTAATCCATATTCTTTATGTAAATACAAACATGTTTATATCGTGTTTGGTGTTTGGATATGTTTTAATCCATATTCTTTATGCAACTACAAACATGTTTATATTTGGACGTGTTTCTGTAGTCGTAATAATTAGATAATAAGTTGCTCGAGTGATTAAAAAATAACATTGTTTACTCTAGGATAATTTGTTTAATATTATTTAATCCCCAAGAAGATTTAGGTTTTTTTAATAGCAACTTGGATCACTGACGAGTCACTGAGCCACCCAATTATCTCTATCACCCTCAGGAGAAAACTCACTGGCCCAACCTGGACCCCTCTTTTTTTTGTCACAAGTGGGACTTGAACCCAAGACCTCTCCATTTTAGTGAAGTCTTAGTATACACCTATGCCACTAGACTAAACTAGTGGTTGTGAAAGTTTTAAGTACAAAGTATATTTTCACTAAAAAGTGTAGGTAGCAATTTAACCTTTTGATTAAACTAATCTAATTGCTAATATTGATTTAGAAGTTAATTAATAGCTAGAAGTGTAAAATAGAGATTTTTCCACTGTGTTGATTTTTCTTTTTCATTAAATATTAGATTCATCATTTTTTTAAACACAAATAACATTTTTATACAAAATTTTTTTAAAAACAAATTACACTTTAAAATTAAACATTTTATTATCTTTAATTTGAGTATGATAATGATATATATATATATATATAGGGGAATGTTCAATTCAGAACACTAAATATTGCGAGAACACGCAGAACAAAACGAACCATTCACTTTTTCAATTTTAAAAATATAAGAAAATTATATAAATGTAATGTTTGTTTGTTTTTCATTAAATTCAAACAAAAAATATGAAAAAATTCTGTTTATATACATACCTACACATGTGTAGGTTTTTTACCTACACATAACCTACACTTGTGTAGGGAACTTTTAGATATATAAAAACATATGAAAAAATTATTTTGATTTTTTATGTACATAAACATACATATTTGTATGTAAGAAGTATAAACTTTTAATTTTTTTTACTATGGATCAAAAAAATAAATGATTTTAGTTTGTTCCCCTTGTTATCGCAATATTTAAGTGTTCTGAATTGAACTTTTCCCTATATATATATATATACATACAAGTTTACAAATGATCCATACCCTATATACATAAAGGGTGAGGTTCAAATAGTAAACAATATTTATGTGACAATCATGATAACCACTCTCAAACATAGTGTTACGTATATGTACAAAAATAAAGCTACACATACGTAAACACTATGTGTCACGTATATGTAACATTATTTGGTACGTATATGTAAAACTTATCATTTTCATATTTATGTTCAAGATTTATGTTCACGATACTTAATAAATCTCTTTTAAGAATTAAAAGAAAAAATAATTTATAAATTATGTGATTGTTTGATAGCGGTTAGCGCGTTTATCACATAAAAAGTTGGTTACTATTTCAACCCTTCCCTATATAAATATATATATATACGAACTCCGATTGAGCTCATTCCAGCGGCGTTGGAACCGTGTCATCGAACTCTAATCCGGACCCAAAAACCTAAACTCCCCCTCCAACCCCACCCCAAAAAGCCTAAAACCACCACCCCACCCCTCAAAAACCTAACCCCCACCCACCCCCCCCTCCAAAAAAAAGTAAACCCACCCCCAAAAACCTAAACCCCCACCCCCTAAAAAAACCTAAACCATAAAATCTAAACCCTAAAAGCTAAACCCTAAGGCTAAACCCATAAAATTTAAACATAAAATCTAAACCTTAAAGGGTAAACCCTAAAATCTAAGATGGTAGAGTTCGACGAGACGGTTCCAATGCCGCTAAAATGAGCTCAATCGGAGTTCGTTTGGTATCGTTTCTAAGCGTTTTGGTCATTTCTTATATTTTTTAGCGAAAATCTACTTCTTATTTGAACCTCCCCCTATATATATAATATATATAGGGTGGAGTTCATAAGAAAACTAACATTTAGGGAGAGAACTCTTCATTAAAGACAAAAAAAATATTAAAAAATCATAACTCAAAATATAAATCAAAAACTAAAAAACTACTTTGGAGACCTTGTTTCCCACATCGGCCTTGTTAAAAAAAACGGAAAACCACTCGGTTTAGTTTATGGTTTAGTTTTTGGGTTTAGTTTAGCTTTTAAGGTTAGGTTTTTGGGTTTAGCTTTTAAGGTTTGGTTTTTGAGGGTAGGAGTGGGTGGGGTGGGGGTGGGTTTAGGTTTTTGGGTGAGGGTGGGTGGGGTTTAGTTTTTAGGGGTGGGGGTGGGTGGGGTTAGGATTTTTGTTGGTGGTGGTGGGGTGGGGGGTTTAGGTTTTTGGGGTGATACTATATATATTCAATATTACGGTTTTTTTTTTCTTTTTTTAGAATTTTTTTTGAACGAGGACGACGTGAAAAACAAGGTATCCGAATCAGTTTTTTAGTTTTTTATTTATATTTTGAGTTATGATTTTTTTTACCTTTAATGAGGAGTTCTTTAGTTCTCTCATTAAAATGAGTTCTCTCATATTAAAATAAGAATTCTAATTTGGCTAAGAAGCCTAATAAGTAATCTTATCCATTCAATTGGATGATCAAGGGTAGATATTTAAGTGTATGAAAAATAAGGGGTGGAATGGTATTTAAGTAATAGCCACTTTTGTTGACTTTTTTTAACTTCCCCCACTTTTTTTAAACGTTCATAACTTTTTCATATGACATTATTTTTTTTAAATTACACCATAAAATCGAGCGTTTTTTATCTAATTTGGCTAAGAAGCCTAAAAAGCAATCTTAGTCATCCATTTGCTAATAAGGGATGAGATTTAAGTGGGGGAAAAAATAAGGTTGTAGGGGTATCTTTGGAATAGCCATTTTTGTTGACTTTTTTCAAGTTCCCCCTCATTTTTTAAACTTCCATAACTTTTTTATATGACATTATTTTTTGAAAAAAATTACACCATAAAATCAAGCATATTTTTCTCTTTAATTTAAGTATAATGTTGATATATAAAAACGATAATTTAAAAAAATTCAAAATCTTTATTGATTTTCGATAAAACAGCACTAACAATAGATATTGTGCTGTTTTCTAGTAAATAACAGGAAAACAGCACCAAAAAATATCATAACAATAAAATCAGCACAACAACACATCAGTACAACATAAAAAACAACACAATAACAAAAACAACATAGGTAATTTTACAAAATCATAAATCTGAAATAAAAGTTATTATCTTAAAAGTAGAATGTAAATAATTAAGGTTTGACCTTCAGCAACATAAAAAGAAGAATGTACCTTATCTTTGCGTTTTCCAGTAACTATTGTTGTAGGGAAAAGAATGTACCATAAATTACAAGAAAGTGAAGTAAAAAAAACTTCATGTGAATGCTATAAAACTTGAGCTAGAACCCAAAATCTAATTTGTAAATGTTTTTGTATATAATACAATCTTAAAAACTTAGTTTTGTTGTGTTGGGTTTTGTTCATTGTTGTGATGACCTACCTGTGCTGGTTTTGATAGTGCTGGGTTATGTTTGTGCTGGTTTTAGGATTATAACATGTCACTTCCAATTGTGGTTTTTATTTTGTGCTGGTTTGATATACAATCTTAAAAACTTAGTTTTGTTGTGCTGGTTTTGTCTGTGTTGGTTTTGTTTGTGCTGGGTTTAGCTAAGAAGAGCAAGTCACACAAATAACCGTGTTGTTTTGGTATTGTTTTATAGTAAAACAGCAAAATTAATTGTTATGTTTGGTATTGTTTTATGATAAAACAGCACAGTTAAAAGTGCTGTTTTACAACGCAACACGGTTAATTGTGTTGTTTTACTATAAAACAACACAATTTCATTAAGTGTCGATCTTGTTTTTACAATATATAAATATATATATATATATATCAATACTATACTCAAATTAAAGGTTAAAAACGCTCGATTTTATGATGTATTATTTTAAAAACGAATAAGGTCGTATGAAAAAGTTATGTACGTTTAAAAAAAGTGAGGAAATTTGAAAAAGGTCAACAATTGTGGGTTTTCCAATAATGCCCCTCCACCCTTTTTTTTCCTACAATTAAATCTCTACCCATCATCCATTTGAATGGATGAGATGGCTTTTTAGCCAAATATTACTTCTTAGGGGAACCATCCCCTATATATATATACATATATATATATATATACATATATATATACACACATATATATATATACGTATATAGATATATACGTGTATATACCTATATATATATACGTATATAAATCTATATATATATATATATATATATGTGTGTATATATATATGTATATATATATATATATATATATATATATATACTTATATATATCTATATACGTATATATAAGTATATATATCTATATACTATAGATACGTATATAAATCTATATACGTATATATAAGTATATATATCTATATACTATAGATACGTATATATATATATATATATAGATTTATATACGTATCTATAGTATATAGATATATATACTTATATATACGTATATAGATATATATAAGTATATATATATATATATAGATTTATATACGTGTATATATATACGTATATATATACGTATATATATATACACGTATATATACATATACGTATATAGATACATATACGTATATAGATATATATACGTATATAGATATATATACGTATATAGATCTATATACGTATATATATCTATATACGTATATATATCTATATACGTATATATATATATATACGTATATATATATATATACGTATATATATATACGTATATATATATATACGTATATATATATATATACGTATATATATATATATATATATATATAGGGGAAGGATCAAGAGAAAACCACAAAGTTAGGCGAAAACCAAGAAAACCACTAAAACAATGTGTAATACTATGGGTTACGTATACGTAACCACAATTTTTTTGAATTTTTTTGTTTTCTGTTTACGTATACGTAACACTATGGGTTACGTATACGTAAGCCAATATTTAAATGATTTTTTGGTAAAAACTTGTAATATTACATTTATACTCTTATAAAAAAATAAAAATAAAATAAAATAAAAAATAAATATAACTATATTATTGATTAAAATTGATTTTTTTAGTGGTTTTCTCGGTTTTCGCCTAACTATTGGTTTTCTCTGGAACCCACCCCTATATATATATATATATATATATATATATATATATATATATATACACGTGTATATATATATATACGTATATATATAAAATGGCATTTAAAAAAAAGACGTAATCTACTCTACGAAAACTGTGTTGGTTATTCACCGGTAGAGTTATATAATATAACAACATATTTTTAAATATTAAACCAACACATCTTATGGTTATATAACTGTGTTGTTTTATGCACACATAAATGACGCAAGTACCTCTTTGCCATGAATCAATATCGTACACGTAACGTATCCTTCTTACTTCTAAAGTCACTTTATAGTGGAACCTTACTCATTTAATCCCTACGTGGTAAAATAAACAAGAAAAAAATACCTTATTATTCAAAATAATACATGAATTTATGTCCATAGGTTATAACGGTATAATAATCACTTCTTAAACATACATCCAAACATACCCCTGGATCGAAAACCTTAACCAACACCCTTCGAATCTTTAAAGCATAAAAGTTATCTTTCTTGATTACCCATGTTTCCCCCTCCAACTATTCCTTTGCTTCTTTCCACCCTTTTGGCTTATAAATATGCTATTCATTCTCTAACAAATAACATCATTCCACAACTCCTTTGCTTCTTCGTCACTATCTCTTCTCATAACCTACATGGCCTCTGCTCAGGTTCTTCCTCCACACTTTAATATTCCATGCATGTCTTCATTGTTGTACCATTTATCTTTTGCTTTCGGTACAAGCAATCGAATTGGTCGAAAACAACTTATATTTTTGTTTCCTTATCATACGATGCGTTTATGTATGAGAAAACGAATCATTACATCGTCATATATTTATTTGTTCAATACTTTTTGTAGTGTTAGCAAAATAACATCATACAAATGTCATATCCATCGATATGTTCATCGTTCTATGTCAAATTTTATTAAAATAGAGCGAAATTTATAAACATTTTCCAAGTGAGAACTTGTTAAACCAAAGATGGTGATGCATAGAGGGGATGGTTCATTAAAGAACCACAAATAACTAAAGAACAAAAAGAACTCTTTTGGGTCGTCCGATCGATCACTTTGATCATGGCTCGGATGAGAAAGAGGGTCAGTCGCAATTCATAGAGGGAAAAAGTAGTTATTTTTGTTCTCTAAATATTATATTTATAGTTCTGTAATGAACCTCTATCGTGCATAAAATCGCTAGCATGGCTTTGAGCATGATAATCTTCTTTGATAAAGATCTATTTAACATAGATCACATCTAATCATGAGCAAATAGAGAGAATATATTTAAATAATTTTATATTTTTTTATTTTTTTTTAAATGGAAATACATAGGTTGATGCTGCACAAGTGGAAGAGTTCATCCAACCATCAGAAGAAACAACACTTGGATCTCCCACCATTGAAGGATCATCAGCAAAGGCTCCTGAGCCCGAGAACATCAAATCACCCTATGATGACGATGACGACGATGAAGATGAAGTTGTTTTGCCTGACGAATTAGCAAAACAAGAGGATAATTTAGACGATGAAGACGATCAGAAAGCCCCGTCACCACAAATAATCGAAGACGAGGATGATGATGAAGAACAAGATGAAGAGCATGCGTTGAAATCTGCTGGTAGAGCCAGTGATTTCTCTGAGGAAGAAGGAGATGATGACATTTGAATACCGTTGATCAGTGTTTCAAAAATATGTTTGCGTTTAGCCTTGGTTTGTATAAGTTTGAAGTAGCAACCGAGTCGGCTTTTGCTCGGTTAGCCTATCTATCCATTATATTCACTTGTCCTATTCATTTTCATTATTCACATCTCAGGGGCGGCTCAACATGTTTTGGGGCCTAAAGCGAACATAAAAAATGTGGCTTTTTGTGAAAGTTTTCTAAATATATAAAACTAACAAAATGTAATTTTATAGAGCGTGAAAATGTATAATGTTCACACAAAATTTTATAGATTATCATTTCTCTTTAAAAACACAAAAGTTTATAAATTATCATATATATTTTTACGTTAAAATATAGATTGAAGTAGTTTGTTCAGTTTTTGAGCCTTTAAAATTGAAGGACCTAAAACGGTTGTTTTAGTTGCTTGTACTGTAGAGCCACCATGTCACATCTGCTAGTTCAAATAGCAGATCACCTATATGGCTAGAAACCATAAAACCTTCAAATGCCACTTAGAAACCACGTCTTATCATTAAAATTGCCTTTACAAAAAAAAATTCAGCAAAAACTATGTTTCTTACACTTGAGAAAAGATCATAAAAGTGAACTTCAAATTCAAACCGGATAAGAATCATATAATATAATGAGAAACATAGGTGCATTAAGATACTTTAGATGTCAATTCTCCATCACGTTGAGAGATCAGTGCATCAATTCTTGATATGATTCATGTTGATTTTTTTATAAAAGAATAATTTGAAAGATATTTATTGATTTTTTAATACGGGTGTAAACGAGTCAAGCCGTTCATGAGCTACTCGAGATTGACCAACTAAAAGCTAGAATCAAGTCCAGCTTAAACAAGCTCTAGCTCCTATATTAGTGCTCATTTAATAAATGAGCTCAAGTGAATTATGTAAGATTTGTGAAAGTTCACGACACGTGAATGATGTTTTATCGATCAATATTTATAAGATAAAACAAGGGTTTAATACCCCCCCACCCAAGCGAACCGGTGACAGAAAATACTCAAGTTTTATGTGGAAATCTCCTAAAAGAAGTCTTGAAAGAGGTTTACTAAATATGTCAGCCACTTTAAACTTGGTAGGAAAGAACTAAGTGTGTAACCGTTTGGAAGAAACGAGACCATAAACAAAGTGATAATCAATATCAATCAATAAGTTTAGCGCTCTTGTAAGAGACAAGATTTCGACTTAGATATATGGCGTTGAGATTGTCACAAAGTAATGTAGATCGACCCAGATGCAAGGCATGCAGCTCAATAGAAGATGAGTGATCCACACAATCTCATCATCAGGTTTAGCCATAACCTGATACGTACTGAACTTCATAGCTTGATCAAGATATAGTTAGTTGCTTTTTAGGCTCCAAGAGACTTAGATTTCTACTAAAAAAACATAGTAACCATAGGTGTATTGTCTAGTTTCAATGAAATAAGCGCAATTCTCATCTGAAAAGCCAACTAATGAATACTGTGTATGATGGACCTAGTATGCCTAATCACGGCATAGATAGTGCTGCTAGTGGAGATAATCCTAAATGGCCACACAACGAATAACGTAAGTTGATCAACACGTTTAAATGAGTTTAAACTTTACAGCGAATCATGGGTGGACATTAATTAATTATACGAAATTAAATGATAAAAATAAATGGTTATTAAGAATAAACGTTTATTCGCATAATTAAATTGGTTTGTATATTATTTGTATAATTAAGATCATTTAAATAAATGAGTTTGCTATTATATATATAGCCGAAAATAATAAACTATATATATATATATATATATATATGATTAGGTTCAGGTAAAAATATTCTAATTCTAAGAAAAGTGAAAAGAATTTATGGCCATTAGATCAAATTGTAGAAAATATTTAATGGTTGAGATTAAATTGTAAGAAAAAAAGTTGTTGGAATGATATTTTAGTCTTGGCCACTTTTGTTGACTTTTTATCAAGTTCCCCGCTCATTTTTAAACGTTCATAACTTTTACATACGACATTTTTTTTTCAAAAAAATTACACCATAAAAACGAGCGTTTTTTATCTTTAAAACGAGTAAAGTGTCGTTATAAACAAAAAACGAAAAAAAAAATTACGTTTTCCAGCTCATTGTGTAATTAGTCAGGTTATTGTGTAATACAAGTTCATTGTGTAATACAAGTTCATTGTGTACTACAAGTTCATTGTGTTATATGTATTTATCATTGTGTTTTATGTTTTTCAGCTAATTGTGTAATTAGTCAGGTCATTGTGTAATACAAGTTCATTGTGTAAGACAACTTCATTGTGTAATACCACGTCTGGTAATTGTGTAATATCTGGTCATTGTGTAATATCTAGTCATTGTGTAATTAGTCAAGTCATTGTGTAATTAGTCAGGTCATTGTGTAATACATGTTCATTGTGTAATTAGTCAGGTCATTGTGTAATTAGTCAGGTTATTGTGTAATACAAGTTCATTGTGTAATTAGTCAGGTCATTGTGTAATTAGTCAGGTCATTGTGTAATACAAGTTCATTGTGTAATACCACTTCTGGTCATTGTGTAATATCAGGTCATTGTATAATTAGTCAGGTCATTGTGTAATACAAGTTCATTGTGTAATTAGTCAGGTCATTGTGTAATACAAGTTCATTGTGTAATACGAGTTCATTGTGTAATACAAATTCATTGTGTAATACCACGTCCGGTCATTGTGTAATATTTGGTCATTGTGTAATTAGTCAGGTCATTGTGTAATTAGTCAGGTCATTGTGTAATACATGTTCATTGTGTAATTAGTCAGGTTATTGTGTAATACAAGTTCATTGTGTAATTAGTCAGGTCATTGTGTAATACAAGTTCATTGTGTAATACCACTTCTGGTCATTGTGTAATATCAGGTCATTGTGTAATTAGTCAGGTCATTGTGTAATACAAGTTCATTGTGTAATTAGTCAGGTCATTGTGTAATACAAGTTCATTGTGTAATACGAGTTCATTGTGTAATACAAATTCATTGTGTAATACCACGTCCGGTCATTGTGTAATATTTGGTCATTGTGTAATTAGTCAGTTCATTGTGTAATACAAGTTCAATGTGTAATTAGTCAGGTCATTGTGTCAAATATTTTTCATCATTGTGTTATATGTATTTATCATTGTGTTTTACGTTTACAACTCATTGTGTAATTCACTCATTATTGTGTAATTCGGTCAAATATGTCAGGTCATTGTGTAATATGCTCATTGTGTTATATCAGTTCATTATGTAATATCAGGTCTGGTCATTGTGTAACCTGTTATATTACACATTGACCATTATGCCCTCCATTTAAAAACAATAAAATGACACATGTCAAGCTTAGAATCCTTCTTACGCTTCTTATTTTTAAAACTCTTTTTGCTACAACCTAACTCTCTCTCTCTCTCTCTCTATATATATATATATATATATATATATATATATATATATATATCTATACATACTAATAAATAAAGGTTTTGAAAGGGACACTTGTCACTTTCTCAAGAATTCTCACATTAGTTTTCTCGGCTCTCTCTCCTAATAAATACACATATATATCTTATTAAAACATAATGATATTATAAATATATTATTAAAAAAATATTAATTATATATAAGAATTTATACTATCTTTTATCTTACTACTCTAATAAATGAAAATTTATTCAAGACACGTGTCACTCTTTTTTTACTCCTCATCTTTATTTTCTCGCCTTTCTCTCCTATTAAATATTAGATTTTCTATTTATCTCTCCTATTAAATAATAATATTTATATTAATAAATATAATTACGAATACTTATTATTTAATTATAAATAGTTATTATATCATCAATCAAATGAACTTAATATGAACTAACATTTATTAATTAAATTAAAAAATTAATACTCAGTTGAAAAAATGTTTTAAAAACTAACTTAACAGACCTTATAACTGTCACGAAAAATTACATTTTTTAAAAACATATTTTGACAAATGTGTATGTTAACAAATTACATTATATTTTATTCAACCGATGTAATATACTGGTTTATTCAACCCGTGTATTACACGGGTTTTTAAAAATATACAATTTTTATTACTAAATATATAAAATTTTATTTATTTAACTCGTGTAATACACAGGATTTTAACCTAGTATATATATATATGTATATATATATATATATATATATATATATATAGAGGACGTATCAAATAAAAACCTTTAAACTCAATACAGACCACTCATTTAGTTTCCTTCATTTCTGATATATTTTATTAATTGAGGGACACCATGGTAATTTCACTTATTCCTCATATATATTTTATGTGTTTCTTTATCTCTTAAACACAATCACATATCTTCATCTGAATGTATTCATTTTCCCTCTCTCTAAAACCATATCCTCATCTTCAGATCTTCATCCGAAGACCGCCTCCATCTTTCGGCCATTACCATCTTCAAATCGCCACCATCACCATCGCATTCATCTCCCAGTCTTGCCTACCTTGTAGAACGATTTGGGTGCAAGATCCTAAATCATTCTCCGACCCAACTCAAAACGCGAACCTAATACCACCTGAAACCCCAATCAACGCCTCCACCAACCAGATCGATGGATTCTTCAACCGATGCGACCCATATTTTCTGGATCCATAAGCTTGAGGTCGATGTCCGGCCGACGAATCATCTGCAAAGAAAAGGGAGCATCCGTACAAGGTTCGTATAAGTTTTTTAATGCTAAATTGGAGAACATTATGTGCTAAATCAGTTATACTATACTTGTTTTTTATACTAGGTTCATTTATTTTTCTTCAATTTCAGATCTATTGAGCATCATATGTTTTAGTTCCAGATCATGTTTACAAATGAAATTTAGTTGTTTCATTTGATTGTCTAAACTAAATTTACAATATAATAGTCAAAGAATTTTAAGTTTGAAAAGTAAAAATTACATACCATTGGACATTTTGAATTTACAGTTTAGTTGTTTAAAGTTTTTTTTACAATTTAGTTATTTCTAAATTTTTTACTGAATTTAGTCTTTAGGCTGGGGTTATGAGGGTTGACAAAGGGGGTTAAGCAAAGGAGTTTTTGACAATTTAGTTGTTTCTAAGATTCGTCAGAGTCTGTATAGATATCTGGAGTGAATTCGTTTTTTTATAATTTATCCTTTTCACATATTTGTAGCCTATGTGTATTTTGATTTTACACTTGTGTATTTTGTTTTTACACTTGTGTATTTTTTTTACACATATGTATTTTGATTTTACACTTGTGTATTTGTATGTAATTTTTTTTAAAATACTTCTTTATTTTGTATTTTGATTTTACTGGGTTCTTTGATTATACACATGTCCAGATCCGGTTAATTTGAAATACTTCTTTATTCTTTACCTTGGGTTTTTTTTTATTATTTGCTTTTAATGTATGCAGTGTATACAATCTTATCATGTCACTAGGGTTAGTTCAGGTAATTAACCACTTTACCATCAACTTCTAATCTTTTATTCAATTTTGTAGTCTAATCTATTGGGTTGTTTGGATTCTTGATTTGATTTGGTATGCAATAATATGGTGGTTTAAGGATGGAATTTGAAGATCTGGGTCAAAAATTAATGTTTCTGTCTAGGATAAGTTTATGTTTGTTTAGGCTTTTTGTGTGTTTGATTTGATAATTTGTGTACGTTAATTCTTCCTAATAAAATTTATATAGTTTAACCTATTATATGACACATTGATTATTTCTTTTAATTCTTTTAATTGGTAACCGTGTATTTTTTTTATTTTTTTTTTGCAGATTTGAAGAAGGGTTTGTGAACTTGAGGTTTTGTTTTAAATATCTGGATTCAAGATGTGTTTGATTATTTTACAAATATGTAATAGAGTTTTTACACAATTTAATTATTTGTAAACGTTTATATCTGGATATTTAGAGAGAGAGAAATGACGAGAGAGAGAGATAGAGATTGTGTGTACTTTTTATTTCAAAAATAATGTAAAGTTACCTTTTTACCCTTTTGGGGGAATTTTAAAAAGAAAAAAGAAATAAAAAATCTAGATTTAATGTCATCCACAAATTAAAATAAAGAAAATTGAATGTGTGGCTAGAAATGAGTTTAAGGGTTTTCACAACTAAGGTTTGATACGTCCCTTATATATATATATATGTATATATAGGGGACATATCATTTGTAAACCCTTACTTATTGTGTAAACCCTTAAACTCAATATTAGCCACACATTATTTTTCTTTAATTTCTTATGTGTTTAATGCTAGAGGGGTATATATGTCATTTGTCATGTTTGAAACATCACCTAGAACTTACTTATTAGCTCAAGAAACATTTGCCTGGTCCACCCTCGTTCATCCAACACCCCCTCACTGTCGTTCATGGTGGAAACCCTAGATGACTAGATCTCGTACACTCCGCCTCACTGTCGTTCATCCACCACCACCGAGTACCAGATCCCGCACCTCACTGCCGTTCATCCACCAACTGCTCATCTCTATCTCTACACGCGAGTACCAGATCTCGCACCTACACCACGCTGTCGTCCAACCGCTCATCTTTGTATACACGCGAGTACAAGATCTGTTGAAGCCGGTGACCTGTTGAACCCGATCCCAAATCGATTGAAAAGGTAACCATAGATGTGTTCATTATTTCGTTTTTAACATCCCAAATCGACCGAAAAGGTGACCTGTTAAACCCGACGATCGGTTTATTTAACATATTTGGGGCCTTCAGAAACACAAACCCAACGATCGATTAAGTTTTTATTTAAAGCTAGTTTCATAAAAAAAAGAGTAAACTGCTATTTTCGTCCCTGTGGTTTGGTCAAAATTGCCACTTTCATCCAATAGTTTGTTTTTTTGTATTTGGGTCCTCATGGTTTTAAAATATTGCCATTTTCATCCTCGTGGTTTTAAAATATTGCCACTTTCATCCAGTCAGCTAACACCGTCCGTTTTTCTCAGTTAAATGAGGGGTATTTCAGTCCTTTTACTTATTTGTTTTATTTTTTCATCTTTTTTACTCTCACTTTTTAATCATCCCCAATTTAACCTCTAATTTAATCATCCACCTGCTGGCCTTCTTCCTCTTTTCCTGACCAGTTTCCGACGAGCACCACTGGAACACCTCCGTCGCTTGTTTCTATGATTAAAAAGTGAGAGTAAAAAAGATGAAGAAATAAAACAAATATGTAAAAGGACTGAAATACCCCTCATTTAATTGAGAAAAACGGACGGTGTTAGCTGACTGGATGAAAGTGGCAATATTTTAAAACCACGAGGATGAAAATGGCAATATTTTAAAACCACGAGGACCCAGATACAAAAAAACAAACTATTGGATGAAAGTGGCAATTTTGACCAAACCACAGGGACGAAAATGGCAGTTTACTCTAAAAAAAGATGAAGACATATCGATTTGGGGTTTCATAAAAAAGCTTATGATATGGGTTTTTTTTTATCAGTTTGCAGAACCTCTATTCAATGTATTTGGTTATTTTCAATTTGATCTTAGTTGTTGGTCTGAGTGTTGTTTAGATTCACATGAAGTTCATTCTTCAGTTTACCTTTTTTAATGTGCTTCCGGTTATTAATTCAATTCGATCTTAGTTGTTTGTCTGAGTGTTATTTAGATTCACATGAAATCATTCTTCAGTTTAGCTTTTTTAATGTGCTTCCGTAACCGATCTGATTTTTTTTTATTGGAGTTGGATTCTAATACAAATTTCAGTTTCTTAGGTTTCTTTTGTAAAAGTTTATTGTTAATTTAGTTTGCTGAATTTACACGAGTGTAAACTAATTTTACACAAGTGTAAATTAAATTTACACAACTATAAAATAAATTTAACACAAGTAGTAAGGTGAGTTCCGGATCTCCCGATTTATAGCCGTAGTTACTGATTATGGCATATTTCTGGATCTAAAGATAAATCATATGGTGGTAGTTACTATTTGCTTGTTGAAACACTGGGTCTGAAATTAAAGTTTAAAATGTTGGGTTGTATTTTTGTATAGGAAGCCCTCTTTGTATACTGGGTCTCAAATATGTAGCAGTTACATTTGCTTTTTGAAACTAACAAACATGATTTCAATTTTGATTATTTTAGTCAAAATTACTTTACTTCACATTATACATAACGGATTTTGTCATATTTATGCAGGTTCTTCAAACAAATGATTGTGCTTATATATATTAACCAAATGTCATCTAGTGTATTTGATGATTCTGTTGCCGCCTCCTCTGTTTGTACAGGTAATACTAATTCCATCAAAAAAATATAAATATCTGTACATAGGGGATCATCTATTTCATTTATACTTTTTTTTAAATCTCAAATCTGATGATGTGTGTATACATCTTGCCATGTGTGTGATTTGGGTAAAGATATTTGGGTGTGCGGATGGTTGAATATTTGGCGATTACTTTTTTTAGTTCTTTGAATTTGATTATGGGATTATTACAGATGTGTAAATCGAATTTACAGATGTGTAAATTGAATTTATTGATGTGTAAACTAAATTTACAGACGTGTAAGCTGAATTTACACTAGTGTAAAATGATTTTACACAAATGTAAAATAATTTTACACAAGTGTAAACTGATTTTACACAAATGTACACAGACCCGGAGATAGTTAAAAATTAGTTTTCAACGGTTTAACATTCTTTTATACAAGTGTAAACCGAATTTACACGTGTATTTCATGTGCATAGTGGATCTGTAACATTGCCATTCACATTCGTAGCATGTTCTGTTATCATATAGTGTATCTGTAAAAGTTGTGATTCATTTGAAACTTACAAGAACCATATAGAAGTTTTCTAGCTATGTAATCTTTAGCCAAGTGACAGGAAAACCAATGTTTCTGGAAAAGTATTTGAGGGTTGACAAGCAGATCTGGGTTAACAAGCACGTGGGTTCAAGACGATATAAAATACAGGGTTTTACAAGATTTTACACATGTTTATTTGATTCATTTACACACGTGTAAACCGAATTTACACACGTATATTTGATTTTGTTTAGTTGAATGTAATTTTTGTTCTTCTGAATTATGTATACATTTTTTTATTGTAAAGATATTTGGGAATTTTGGATGTGGGTTTTTTTTTTGCTCATTTGTGTTTTTACGGTTCTTTTAATATATATATCATATATAGAGAGAGAGAAAGAAAGAGAGAGAAAAGAGTGATTTTATTAAATCAAATTTGTAATTTTACTTATTTACCCTTTAGGGGGTATTTTAAGAATTTAAAAAATCAAAAAAATCCATATTAAATTGTAGCCACAAATTAAAATAAGTAAAAAGAATGTGTGGTTCATATAGAGTTTAAGGGTTTTCACAATAACACAGGGTTTTCATTTGATACATCCCCTGTATATATATATATATATATATATATATATATATATATATATATATGGACTTAGTTAAACATGTTTGATTAATTAAATGAATCATTTATAAAGCTAATTAGAAATGAGTCAAGTAGTTTACTTAATGGTTTAAGTTAATTAATAAGTAAGTTGCCCCCAAAGTATGTATTTAGGGTTTTACTTATGGGAACTATAAAAAGGATCATATCTTAAGAATTAAGTTGCCCCTATTGCTTCGTCTCCTTGTAGTGTTACTAGACAACTTAGGGCACAAATTCACAACCTAGTAGCCGCTCCCCTCTCTCTCTCGTCCCTCTCATTTTGTTAGTGACGCAAACAACAAAAACTGAGACCATAGGTTCCGACTGCGGAGGTGGTGTGCGATGCAAATAACAAGGAACCTATTCTTGGTATGTTTTGGTTCAATTGCAAGTGAGAAAGAAGAGAGATTGATTTCGGTTTTGATTTGTAAGAAAAGGACTAGAATCCTAGATCATGTTATCATGGTGTATGTAGTTTTAATGGTTATCTTCAAGAATCAGTCAAGGCATGGTTTTTTTGAAACATCGTATGGTTGTGAAACCAAAGTTTTGTAATTGGATCCCTGATGGGGCAACTTGATTGGTTCTCATTTTAATATCACTCCACATAGTTTTTATGGTAAAACCTAACGAGAATCCCCAACAACGGTATCAAAGCCACTTTTACAAAATTTAAAAACCCTAATCAAGTTAAAGTGTTAACCCAGATTAAAGATTGAATTTGATTGTGAAAATCGAATCTTTGATATAAAGATTCAAACTCTATTAATTGTAATAGTTTTTAATTCCATAAAGTTTGAAACTTTACTTGTGATTGTGATGTTTGATGCGTTTTTGCCAATCTTCCCAAATCTCGTGGGTTTTAAATTTTTGTTTATATTTTTTTCAATTGTAGTATAGGATTAGAATAGAATCATTTGCTTGTAATTGTAAATACAAATTTGAAGACAAAAAGTCAAAGAAATCAAGAAAAATGTGCAAAGACGGTCAACAACACAGAAGACTAGACGATTGTGAAACACGGAAGACTAGACGATTGTGAAGACAAGTGGAAATACAAGAAGTCCTTGACCTTTCACCTCTCTAATTTGGTGACGTGTCGGCCAACGCCTCACCAAAACCCTAATTTGGCAAAACACATTATATTAATTTTGCGACTCACACACCCATCTATTACTACTCCTAACATACACCAATTCTTAATTTACTTTTTGTCATGATTTGAACTATGATTTTCTTAAAATTTTTTTTTTAACTTTTACTACCATGTTACCTTACCTCCTGGAGAACCGAATTCAGGAAGAACAATATGAACTGAGGAACTTAAATGTGGTCAAAAGGGCACAATGGTCCCTCAAGTCCCATTGTTTGGATATTGGACAATAAAATTATTTACAGTTTGAACCCTAATTTAATAATTTATGACATTTTGGTCCAATTTACACAGCATTTAAATCGGACATATCCATTATGTCACAGACGAAAAATGCATCATTATTTTACAAAATAAAATATAGTTGATGTGTTACATCATTATATTTGGATGTTACGTCTTATTCATATCTAGATCAAAGATAAACATTCTACAATACATCGACAACAATATACATCAAGTTAAATACAAGACTTTTATAAATTATGAATTTAAAAAGATTTCAAAGACTCCAATTATGAAAAACAAGTCTTATGATTTAAATGTGTAAACCAAAAAACTAAATTCTGCCCACATGTTTATTATAATTAATTGAGTGTTTGATTTTTGAAGAATGAATTAAAATATGATAAAAATAAATGGGTGATTAGAATTTGGTTTTTTGGTTTACAAGTTTACATTTGATCCTTTTCCTATATATATATATATATATATATATATATATATATATATATATATATATATATATATATATATATATATATATATATAGGGGAGGGTTCCAAAGAAAACCACATAGTTAGGCGAAAACCGAGAAAACCACTAAAAACCAATTTTAACCAATAATATTTATTTTTTAATTTATTTTATTTTTATAAGAGTATCAATGTAATATTACACATTTTTATCAAAAAAAATTTAAAAACTGGGTTACGTATACGTAACCCGTAGTGTTACGTATACGTAAATCGAAAATAAAAAATTGTGGTTACGTATACGTAACCCATAGTATTACACATTGTTTTAGTATTTTCTTGGTTTTCGTCTAACTTTATGGTTTTCTCTTGATCCTTCCCCTATATATATATATAATTTTCTTACCAGGGAATATCTTGACTAAAATGGCTCATTACAAAGGCCTGTTAAAAAAATCTCTCTCTGATATTCAGGACCAGAGAGAAGAAACTGCTCATGATATTTTACACCAACAAATTCATATTATTGAGATCCAGAATAACATTTTTTTATCTCCAAAAACGATATCTTATTATGTTAATAACAAGAATAAGCATATTGCTTATCTAAGGAAGAGATCACATATATTATGTGAAAAGAAAATTATTATCTCATGTGGATGAATTTTACAGATATGCTTCTTTGGGACCAAGGAAGAGGAGGTAAAGGAAGATCTTCCTCTTATAGAGGAATAGGTGGCTCAAACCCAATGGTTATATCCCAGATTGGGAATCGAAGACTAGTAGCAGAGAATATTTCCTCTTCTACTGGTTCAACTACACAATCAGATAATATCCCTTATAAGGAGTTTTTGGCTTATAAAGGATATTATCTGATTGTGTAGTTGAACCGGTAGAAGTGGAAATATTCTCTGCTACTAGTTTTCGATTCCTAATCTGGGATATAACCCTTGGGTTTGAGCCACCTCTTCCTCTATAAGAGGAAGATCTTCCCCTGCCTCCTCTTCCTTTGTACCAAGGAAGCATATCTGTAAAATTCATCCACATGAGATATTAATTTACTGGTGATATTTGTTTAGGAATTCCACCATAGCGTATATCAGAGGCATCTGTTTCAATAATTTTTTTCCCATTTTAGGTTGGCTATCATTAAGCAAGGAAGGTTTTTAACTTTCTGCTTAATTTTCTGAACAATTTTAGTATATTTTTCAGACCACGGTTGAGAATTCTTTTTTAGTCTATCATATAAAATGGAAGTATCATCAGCTAAATTTTTATAATAAGAAAGAATATAATTTAGGCTTCCTAAAAATCTTTGAAGTTGAGTTTTATCATGAATTTCATCTGAAAATTTAGACCCAAAGTCAATGCTTCTATTAATAGGAATAATGTTTCCAGTTTCAATATTATGGCCTAAAAATCTAATTTTTGTTTGGAAAAGCATCATTTTTGGTATAGAAATAACTAAACCAGTATTTATGATGATATTCTTGAATATATCAAGATGTTTAAAATGTGTTTCAATGTCTTTTAAAAATACAAGGATATCATCTATGTAGACTATTATAAAATCACTATATAGAATAAAAATATCATTCATTTTATTCTGAAATTCGGATGAGGCATTCTTTAATTCGAATGGCATAACATTCCATTCATAATGCCTAGTAGGTACAACAAAAGCAGTTTTATACCTGTCTTTTTCATCAATTTGGATTTGCTAGTATCCAGATTTTAAGTCAAATTTTGAAAATATCACATCATTATGTAATTTATCAAGTAAATCTTTTTTATTAGGTATGGGATACCTGATTCATTTTAAAACATTATTAAGAGGTTTTTAATTTATAACTAATTTTGGAATACCTCTTTCTTGTTCTGAATGTTTATTAACATAGAAAGCAGTACAAGACCAAGGAGATTTTGATCTTCTGATTAAGTTTTTGTCAGTAAGAGATCTGATCTCTTGTTTACATAATTTCATATATTCGGAATTCATTTGACAAGGTTTAGCTTTAGTGGTAATTTTACTATCATTAAAATCATTTTCATAAGGAAGAGAAACAATATGTTTCTTTCTGTTTCAAAAAGCATTTGGATGATCATTGTATATTTGCAAAGTGAATTGATTATTAATAATTTTTATCTTATCCTGTAATTTTGGATTGTTTATTCTGTCTTTATTTTGAAAAGATCCAGTTATTTTTTTATTATCAATATGTTTTAAAGGAAAAATTTTATTTGAGAAAGGGGTTCCAAGTATAGCTTGGCTAGTGAGATTTTTAATTAGAAGGAAACTAGTTGGAATACAGGTTTCATCATGACACACATGAACTTGTGGTAATTTATACTCAATTTTTAATTTCTCCCCTCCAATAGAGCTTAAAGTATGAGAGGTTTTATGAAAATATTTTGTAGGAATAATTCCTTCTTGTATACAGTTTAGATCAGCACCGCTATCAACCAATGCTGTAACAATTATGAAGAAATTATCTTCAATAAGAAGTTTGACTTTGATGTTCCACTTTTGTGTGGTTATAATATCCATGCTACTTTCTAAAAATATTCCTGAATTATTTTGAGGAATTTTTTCATTTTCATTTAAAATGATATTATTTTGAGGAATTTCAAGATTTATGATTCTTTCTTCTAGATTTTATTATCTTTTTGAAGTATTTTAAAATCAATCTTTAGATTATCAATTTCAGTTTTTAGATCATGTATATTAACAGGTCTAGAAACTTGGTTTCTTTTATCTAGCTGTCTCTTTAATTCAACTAGAGAAAAAGGTTTTAAATCTTTTTAAGAATTATTAGAGGAAGATGTTTCCTCAGATTTTTGTTGTTTTAAATATTTCGAAATTAATTTTTCTTTAGTTTGAGGATCATCTACAACTTTTAAGAGATCTAAAATCTCATTGCTTAGAACATTAATTTTCATATTTTGAAATTGAGAAATTATTTGATAAAGACCTTCTTTCGATATATCAGAAGAGTTTTTGCAACAATCTTTTTTGCAATTTGTTGAACACTGTTATTCTTCTGAAGAATAAAAACTTTCATTTTCTAAAAAATTTAGATTTTCTTCTTCTGAGATTAATTGCTCAAAATCAGTTTCTTCAAAGTTTTCATTTAATAAAACTTCATTAATTTTATCTTTTAATTCACGATCTTCTATTTTGTTAAGTTTTTTTTAACCCAACAAGTTTTTGCTTTGTGGCATAATTTACCACACTTTCTGTATTTTATTAATTTTTTAAATTCATTTGAATCAAAAAATCTTTTTTCTTTATATTTTCTTTCTTTATCAGGTTTTCTGTCTTTTTTCCTGATTTTCTTTCTTTTATAATGTTTCTTGGGAGAAGAATTTCTTTTCCTAACTCCGGATGACTTATCAAGTCTATTTTCTATACCAAATTGGCCACATAATTCTCCTAATTGTTTTTTTTCTTATTTAAAGAATGTTTTTTAGTTTGTTGGTTAAGTTTTATTTCATTGCATAAACTTAAACCTTCTTGGATACAAGTACCTATAAGTTTACCATAAGTGTATTTTTCATAATTTATGACTCCATCTATTCTTAGTTTATTTCTTATTCTTTCAGCAAATAAATGTGGAAGACTATATATGAATTTTGACTTCCAATGTGGACTATTAGCCTCAGGGAGTTCCATAACTCTACATAAGAAAGTGTCTTTATACCATCTAAAAGACGTGAGAGTTCTACATCTTAAATTTTGTAGTAGAGTTCTCATATTTTCAAAATCTTCAAACCATCTGCCTGTAAAGTGTTCTATAATATTTACAATTAATATGTAAACTGCATTACTTTCAGTCACTAGTTCCTTCTTCTTGTTTGACACTGCTAAGGATTTTATTTTTATCAGCTTGAGATAAATAATTATCCCACCATCCTTTTAGCTGGCTTGTAAATCCAGATATAATCATGTTTCCTGTAGTTGTAACAAAATTATTATTATTCTTACAGATAGTGCTATACATAAGCATCCTATGGATATTATTATAAATTTGTCCTTCAGTCTGACCATCTATGTTTGTTGGAGCATGTTTTGTGACAACAAGCCTTGTAATAGATTAGTCTTTATGTTTAATGTTTTGTATGTTTTATATTGTAATTAGTTAAGTTTACACAGGCAAACTTAACATGTTCGCCTGAACTAAAGGTGGCGAACATATTAAGTTCGCTCTGATACCATTTGTAGAACCAAAGACTGATTGCTACCAAATTATTCTAAGTACAAATGCTGCTGATAGGCTTATCAGCAGCATTCAACACTTGTTGCTGCTGATAGGCTTATCAGCAGCATTCAACACTTGTTGCTGCTGATAGGCTTATCAGCAGCTTTGTTCTCATCTCTGTTGCTGATAGCTCTATTCTCTGAAGACCAAACGTTGCAGCTGACTATCCATGTGAAGCGCCTCTGACACCTGTCTACAAAAGCAACTGCCACACTCCAAGCAGAAGGAACCTCAGTGGTGCAACCAATAAAGGACAATGACGCGCGTCTCCAAGCATGCAAACAATGATGCCTAAGAAGACGTTTCAATAAAGTTATCTAGATTAGCCTTTGCGTGTAATTTAGATTAATAAACAAGATCAACAGCTTGTGTTAGATCTGATCCTTAGAATCAAGGGTCTGTCTTGATTCTAAGTTACTATATATATTGTGTAAACACTTCATAGTATAGTAGTGCCTTTTTGAAAGAGTCTTGTGCTTGTTGTGCTTTCATAGTGCTTCTTGATAGTGTTTTACTTGTAAACTTGTAATCTCAGAAGTTTAATACAACAGTGCATTTATCAGTATTTTTGATGTTTACTTGTTTACCTTGTTGGTTGTTATTGTTTCCGCCAATATCAACTAGAATAGAATCACCTTGTAATCTTACGATCCTACAAGTGGTATCATAGCTTTGGCTCAAGATTAAACAAACTAACATTTGTTTAATCACTTTCTGATTCTATTCAAAACTCTATTCTTGATCAAGTCACATAAAAAAAACAAAAATGGCACAAAGCAACGGGCTTGAAGACATCCTGAAGCAGCAATACGAAAACTTTGTCTGCAATGAAGGTGAGTCACTAACCAGTGTGTATAACAGGTACACTTACTTGTTAGGAGAGCTGCAGTGCTCTAAGGTGAAACTGGAGAATGAAGACATTCTCAAAAGGTTCATCAGATCTCTTCCTAGTTGCTGGACACTTTACAAAGTGTCAATAAGAAGAACTAAGAATCTGAAGACTCTGCAGATGACCGAGCTCTTTTGTATGCTAAAAGCCTATGAATTAGAAATAATTCAAGCCAAAGAAAGAAGCTCAAGCCATCAATCAGCCTCTTCCACCACCTCTCCCGCGCTTCACTCTGACCACTCAGGTCCTAGTTCAAGCGACTACTATCCTACCAGACAAGCACACCAAGCTCAGCCAAGACACCAACAACAGCAACATGTCAATCCTTCAGCACAAACTGCAGCCTGTGTAAATGTTGGAACTACTGACTTTGACTGGAGCTTCCAGCCTGAGGATCTTTCTGCCAACAATCAAGCTCTCATGGCAGACACATTAGAGGTATCCTCTCTAACTTCAGACACATCAGAGGTACCACCAAAGGTATATGAAAATCTATGTACTCAAGAGTGCATTGATAAGGTCCTTGGATATAGGAAACATAACCAGAAGCTCATAGATCAAAATGAAGAATTTCACCAAATGAAATCTGAATTTAAAAAGGTTGAAAATAGTTACAAGGAAAAGAATGATTGTTTAAAGAAAGAAATTTCATCATTAAAACATGAACAAACAAACCTTGAAACTCAAATTGATGATATTCTTGTTAAGTTGAAAGCTGCAAGGGCTGAATTGGCAGACCAAAAGGTCCATGTGGAAAAATATGAATTTGCATCTAAAAAGCTGCAAAGACTTTTGGATGTTCAAATCCATGAAAATGTAAAAACTGGGTTGGGATATCATGCTGACCAGTATAAAACCGTCGCACCTCCTGCTGATTACGTTTCCATCCATGAACCAAGCTTCAATCTAGCAAATCTTGTCATGGCCAACCGAAATCTTGACCCTGCTGTCAAAGAAACCCCTATGCAAGAATGCACTACTTCATCAGAGACTGAGTCAACTTGCTCAGACTCCACTGAAACAAGTAATGCCTCATCTCCTCCTGCCCCTCAAGTGATACTCACTAAAGATGAAGTCCCTATTATCCCTTCAATACCAATTCCTAAACCCTTCAAACAAATCAGAATTAGCTATCCTCCAGAAGGAAGAAAACTAACTATTGAAAAGGGACAGTCTTCCACCTCCACCAACTCAAAGCCTCCTTCCAATTCAGTCCAGCCAAGGAAGGTGTTTGACACATGTTATGCGCCTGAAGAAAGGGTTCCATATGTTCAAATAACATTGGAAGAAGCTGCTTTTGAGCACAACAAAGCTCACCCTTGGAATTTCAAAGACCTTTTCAAAAGAAAGGATTATGTGCATCTTTCAAAGGATAAACTGGCAAAATCATGTTTTGTCTGTGGGAAATATAACCACACTACCAGCACCTGCTTCTACTACCTACATCAGCAAAGAAACCTCAAGCAACATGCTTTTGAGAAGACAAAGAAGAACAAACAGGTAAGAAGCTTTGAAGCTAAGACAACTCAATTCAGAAAATCTCTTTCTTCACCAAGGGAGCAGTTGTCAAAGCCACAAAAATCTTGCATCATCTGTGGAGAATCAGACCACTTTGCAGCAGACTGTAAGTTTAACCCTTTCAACCAGATTCTTCATCAAGCCCCTCAAAGACAAAGGGTAAAGAAGGATCAACATACATCGGTTGTTAGTCCAGTTAAGCCCAAGGAAACGAAGCAGAAGCTTTCAGCAGCAACCAAATCTACTGCTGATAAGCTAACAAAGTCCGCAGCAAAATCTGCTGCTGATAAGGCAAGATCCAAGGCAAAGCCTTCAACAGCAACCAAGTCTGCAGCTGCTCAAGTAAAATCATCACAAACAACGTCTGCTGCTGAAAAGACAAAGAAAGCTGGAAAACCACCAACTCAACAATGGAAGGCAAAGAAACCACCAAGCATCATCATCGGTTCAGTTGAGTGCATCTATCCTTTGATGTAAATATGTCTATCCTATGCTGTAAATAAAAGTTATTAGTCAGCAGCACTTTTTCACTGCTGACAGATTTACTCTTCAGCAGCAAAGTCTTTGCCACTGATCGCTTTAAGTTATCAGCAGGAACAAGTTTCCTGCGGATAGCTTTAAGGCGGTCAGCAGCAACCTTTTTGCTGCGGAAAGAATACAACAGTCAGCAGCTACCAAATCTGCTGCTGAAAGACTTAACTATCCGCAGTAACCAAGTTTGCAGCGGATAGCTCACCATCAGCAGCAACCAAGTTTGCTGCTGATGGGTAAAACAAGTCTACATTAACTTTTACCCGCTGTAAAAGTAAATATCGTCAGTCTTCACCATGACTGCTCGAGTGGTTTACAACTGTAACAATAAAAAGTGAAACAGGTTGTACTGTACAAGTAAAGTTGCTTTTTCTTCGTCTGCCGTTATATTACAATTTCAAACGTTCCCACAACCTCTTCATATTCAATTTCAAACCTAGCTCCTATCACTTTCTCTCCCGTCCCCACAGCATTCAAAGCCCTCCATATTAACCACCATTCAAACACCCTTATCTCTTCCTTCCAAATCCATAACAATGGCAGGCGCAGACATAAACAACCCTAACGACAAGTTTTCCCCATATCACAACCTCACTGCATACCTAATAAAGGGCAAGAAATCTGAAGGTTTCAACGATATGATCGACTTCCTTTGTCGGTCCAAAATCCACCATGCCCTAACAGTCAACCCAACCATCTACACTTCCCACATGGAAGATTTTTGGAGCTCAGCCGTGTATTCTACTGAACAGGGCACTCCCCAAATCAGAGGCACAGTAGACGGTAAGGAAATGATTATCACTGAAGCGAAGCTCCGCCAACACCTCAAGCTTCAGGATGAAGGGGACGCCATCTCATACCAAAGAGACATATACATGAGGACCTTTGTATCCATAGGGTACACTGGGAATCAAACAGAGTATACAATAGAGAAGGCACTCATGGGTCCCAAATGGAAGTACCTCTGCCACACTCTTCTCCAATGCATATCCCAGAAGAGAAGTGGCTGGAACCAACTCAGCTCCGGACTTGCGTCGGCATATCACGGTATGATAACTGGGGAGGGTTTCAATTTTTCTCACCTCATTCTTGAAGGTTTGAGATACAACCTTCAAGAAGGGGTGAAATCTCAGTTCTTCATGTACCCAAGATTCTTGCAAGAAGTGTTCAATATTGAACACCAAGATCTTTCAAAAACTGCAAGAATCTACTCAATTCTGGGACATAAGAACAACATTTTTCAAAGCATGAGAACAGTTTCATCAAAGTTCTCAGGGGCCGATGTTCCATTGTTGTCTACAATGTTGAACACGCAAAGTGCCCAGGGTGACAGTTCAGCAAACCCAACTGATACTGATCCCACACCCTCCACCTCACTGCCACAAACTCAAACTACTGCTTCCTTTGATCGAACCCCTGTGCATTCTACTGAGGATGTACAGGCACATAATCTACTCACCCCCAGTTTGATTGCTCAACCGGAACACAGGGCCCCGGTTGCAACCAAATGTACAAGGAAGAGGGGCAAGAGAACTCCTTCTTCTCTTGCCTCCAAGGCCCAAACCCAAGCCAACATCCCTCACTCAGAATCACAACATTCTAGTGAGAATATCATAAGGGAATGCCACATTGCTAGGGAGACTCCTTCGGAAGTCTTTCTATTAGGACTAGGATCACTTCCCGGATCCATAGAACAGCCCATCGAGCCATTCCTCTCTTCTTTGAACTTAAGTATAGAGGAACCTGACCAAAGTGATGTACCTTCTCCAACTACCACTATCAAGGAGGTACTGATTGGTCTTGCTTCCGAAACACCCAACCCAAGTTCTTCACCCTTGAAGGTCCACTCTGGGAGTATTGAAAGAGTGGATGTGGACGAGGCTGTCACTACTGCTGGTCCATCAACTGACCAGGAGGACAGTAACAACATCTTTAAGTCCTCAACCACGACAACTCATGGTGAGGGTGTTTCCTTGGAAACTCCCTTCACTGAGAGGAATCCCAGGCGCCAAGAAACCACGGGTGATGGGGATGCTGAGGCTAGGCTTACGGCCCCATCTGGGTCCAAAGATTCCACAACTGTGGATGAGGACAGACTGAAACTTCATAACATGGAATTGACGGCCAGGGTGGCTATGCTAGAGGCTGAAATGTCCAAACTAAGACACCAAGTCGCTATGCATGAAGCCCATAAATGCCCAACTTTAGCCACTCCCTCTCTTGTATCAGTAGGCACCTAAACTGATGCTTACCTGTCTGCTGATGCAACCAAAAAGGGGGAGATGGTTTCTATGGAAGAAGATACAGACAGTCTTGACGACTGGATTCAAGAGCAGGTTGTACTTCAAAGCTCACTATTCAAGCCAGCCTTTGTCCAAATTCATGACTTGCCAGTCCCAGATAATGAAGACGAAGAGACATCTGAAGACTGGAAGTTGGTCGTCAGGGCTGTCGATGAAATGCTGAATGATGTTGAAGACACAGAACAAACAAATACATCATTCAGCATCCTTCCTGAAGCAGCAGCCATCATTTGTCAATCCTCAACCCCCCAACTATTAAGATCATCAAAGAAGCTAGAATTTGACTCCATTCTAGCTTGGGGGTATGATGGATCATCTGAGAGGTTTTGGATTGGATGGGAGTTCAGCGGAGTAGAAGAGCTGAACTGGAACTTTCTCAATGCCCTCCAAGTCCTACATCTGCATTTAACTAATTGCATCAACACCTCAACAGATCTCTCAGCAGAACTTGCCATTGGCAGGTTCCATGACCTGATGGAGGATAATCTACCCAGGTTCCAAAGATTCCTACAAGCAGCACATCGGGTAGCTTATCCTGAATCCTCGGCGGCCGCAGAAAGGAGACTGACTCCTAGCAATCTTGAAATAACAAGGAGCAGTCTTCTCACTGAAGAAGAAGTTCTGGGCCTTCGAAGATTCCTGTATGCCTTCCTGGTCAAGGACTTGGACGTGCTAGGTTGGGTGAGCACTAAGTCCCTTGACCACACTCCTCTGCTCAACAATGGCTCCTCTCTCATCATCAACACCAGGAACATCCTTCATCTGCCCTCAGACTTCCTATTCAAGATCTTTCAGCTCCGAGCCAACATCTGCAACATTAACTCACTAGAGAGCCAGGCAATGATGGTCATCATCAAAGCCATCTTGAAAAGGAAGGACTGATTCCTCCAAAAGAGACAGTATCAACTTCTGATACTGACTCCAACTCAGATACTCCACAAGTTGATATCACATCTACAGCTTATGGCGTAAGATCTTCAATTAGGGATCAACTGAGGGAAATAGAAGGTCCTAATTATCAACTTGACGAAGACAGTGACCGTCCCTTGTCAATTTCTCAAATTGCCAATGAAGCTAAGGCAGAGATCCCAATAGCAGCATCATCATCTGCTGTTGTGATCAGTGAAGCTGAAGCAGAGGCATCCAATATAAACAAAGGAAAGGGAATCATGACTGATGAAGATGAAGAGAGGTTGCTAAAAGAGAAAAGGGAGAGGGAAGAGAAAAGAAGAAGAAGAGAAGAAGAGGAGATGGCTGACCTGAAAAAGGTTCAAGAAAGAAAAACAGCCATTCTTCTAAAAGAACAAACCAACCAGCTGTATGCTAAACAGCTGGATGAACTAAAAAGGAAGATTCCTGCAGTTGACCGGATTGAAGAAGATGCAGCTCTTGCTCTTTCTGCAGGCAGCTCTTGCTCTTTCTGCAGGAACAATTCAATAGAGAAGAGGAAGAGTTGGAGAAGAAGAAGAAAGAAGAAGCCAAGTTCAGAATAACCGATTCTGAACTAGCTAAAGAAATGAGGGAGGAGTGGATAAAGACTCTAGTCTCTCAAGGTGAGGATGCAGACTACCTTGAGAAACTATCAACTAAAGAAGTCTACAGAGCCTTCATGGGTCAGCAGGGTCAATTGGCTAAAAAGAAAAAGGCTGAAGAAGAAGAAAAAGCCAAGCTACAGTCCAAGAAAACCATTGCCTTCAATAAACGGACCCATGAAGAGAGGAAGGTCATGATTGACTTCCTTAAGGCTAGAGGAGATAGTGGAAAGAGGCTAGGTCCCATGAATTTCATGAACCTGCAAGCCCTCTACTTCAAAGTTAAAAAGGATGAGGAAGAAAGACTAGGGAAGAAGGCCTCCAAGAAAAGGGTACTTATCAAAGAAGAAGAAAAACCAAAGACAAAGAAACCCAAGCCTTCTCCCTCACCTACCTCTTCCTCAGTCCACCATCCTTCCACTCTCCTCCCCAAACCTTCCACTCCTCCACCCAACAAGTCCAAATCATCCCACCCAGCTCCCACTCATCAACAGCCTCCCTTAAAGAAATCCAAATCCTCATCTGAACCTGAAGACTCAAGAAACATAGTTGAATGGGTCTACAATCCACATGATCAAAGGTTTAAGATCTTCAGGGGAAGAACTGAAAGAAGAAGATCTACATACAGGTCTGTTGATGAGATTCTGCAACTACCAGATTCAGACCTAAAAAGAATTTTGGAGCTGGGTGAAGCTCATGAGCCTGCAAATGAGAGAGGGAAACATCTTATGCTAGCAATCAGACACTATTTCAACCCTAGGAAAGATGTGGTCGTGGATGTACAACCACTCAAGTCCCACTCTCCATTTGTATCTTGGTCCTACAATGCTGATTTGGATGAATTCACTCTGATTGATGTAAAGAAGCAGCAGATGAGATGTTCAAGCAAAGCAATCTACAAAATGCCACACAAAGACATCAAGACTCTGTCTGAACTTCCACTAAACAATCCCAGCAAGGATCCAAGAGGCTATGAGGTTGAAAGGATAGTCAGCCACATGCAAAAGCTTCAGCAGCAAAGCAATTAGAAGAATTTTGGTTGCATCAGTCTAGGGGGAGTTTGTAGAACCAAAGACTGATTGCTACCAAATTATTCTAAGTACAAATGCTGCTGATAGGCTTATCAGCAGCATTCAACACTTGTTGTTGCTGATAGGCTTATCAGCAGCATTCAACACTTGTTGCTGCTGATAGGCTTATCAGCAGCATTGTTCTCATCTTTGCTGCTGATAGCTCTATTCTCTGAAGACCAAACGTTGCAGCTGACTGTCCATGTGAAGCGCCTCTGACACCTGTCTGCAAAAGCAACTGCCACACTCCAAGCAGAAGGAACCTCAGTGGTGCAACCAATAAAGGACAATGACGCGCGTCTCCAAGCATGCAAACAATGATGCCTAAGAAGACGTTTCAATAAAGTTATCTAGATTAGCCTTTGCGTGTAATTTAGATTAATAAACAAGATCAACGGCTTGTGTTAGATCTGATCCTTAGAATCAAGGGTCTGTCTTGATTCTAAGTTACTATATATATTGTGTAAACACTTCATAGTATAGTAGTGCCTTTTTGAAAGAGTCTTGTGCTTGCTGTGCTTTCATAGTGCTTCTTGATAGTGTTTTACTTGTAAACTTGTAATCTCAGAAGTTTAATACAACAGTGCATCTATCAGTATTTTTGCTGTTTACTTGTTTACCTTGTTGGTTGTTATTGTTTCCGCCAATATCAACTAGAATAGAATCACCTTGTAATCTTACGATCCTACAAAGTTTGCACAGGCAAACTTAACATGTTCGCCTAAACTAAAGGTGGCGAACATATTAAGTTCGCCTGAACCAGTTTGTGTTCCCTTAAAATAGTGCAGTAGTTGTTCTCATTTGTAATGTTCAGAATTTCCAGAACTTCTATGTGTGTACTGTTTACAGAGTAATACAAGAAGCTTTTTATGAAATCTTGTCTTGTGTGTGATTATCTAGTGTGAGTGAGTATTCAAGACGTATGTGTGCGTTAGGATTCCGCACTACGTATACGAATCACGTGTTTTACCGCAGAGATCGATCGTTAGACCCGCTGGGACTTACAAGTGGTATCAGAGCCGTTGCTCTTGATTAGGTACTGTTGTTTAACATTATCTCGATTGCTTTTTCACAACAAGATGAAGATTTTTGTAAGTTTCTGTGTTCTTGAAGTTTGAAGCGATTTTAGAAGCGAATTTTGATCAAATTCTTCATTTTTGGTGTTGTTTTACCAAAATTGATTGATAGAAGTTTTCTAAATCATCAATTGAAGAATCATATGGAAAGAATTTCTCTAATTCCTTCAAAATCGAGAGATATGGAAAAATTTGGATCTGTTCGTGAGTTTGGGTCTTAGAACAATCTTCCTTGTTCTTCAGCTGAAACAGGCGAATTTGTCTGATCAATTACGGGCGAACTTATCGAACGAACTTATTATGTTAGCTATATTTCATTTAGGCGAACTTAGTAGGCGAATTTGTTAAGTTCGCTTAATACATAAATTTGAAAAATTTTCTAAGTATAGAAGTGTGTTCAAGGATGTCGTCTACTTCTAATCAAGTGAACAATATGACTCATTTGTTGAATCATGACAATGAAATTGGTACTCCAACCAAGCCACCGAGGCTTATGAATCTCAAAGATTATTCAAATTGGAAAAGTCGGTTTGAGAACTATGTGAATATCAATGACACAAGTTCGTGGATTCATATTAGTGAAGGATATGAGCATCCTGTTCATCGTCATATAGGTGTTTCAGATACTCCAAAACCAATTTCAGCTCTTAATGATGATGAAAAGAAATTGTATGATCGTGAAAAGAAAGCTCTTGCCGCTTTATCCATGTGTTTACCTCTGGATATCTACCATACTTTCAAGAAGTTTAAGACTTCTCGTGAACTTTGGGAAGGTCTAGCTAAAAGATGTGAGGGTAGCACTGACATCAGAAGAGCAGAAAAGAACTGTTAAAGAAACAATTTAGTGTGTTTAAACATTTTGATGGTGAATCGGTGGATGAACTCATGTCACGGTATTATCATCTTCTAAGTGAAATGTTCAACAATGACATTACTTACAAAAACAAGAAGATTCTTGATAAGTTTTTGGATGCTTTACCAGCTCATTTTGATATGTACACTATTGTGATAAAAGAACTATCTTGATTTGATGATCTGAGTCTTGAAGATTTAATGGGAAAGATTCAATCATATGATTTACATAAACAGAAGAAAGACACAGTCTATCAAGATCCAAGCATTTATTTTGGCAAAGGTACATCGACACATAAATCTAGTGGAGTTGCATTATTTTCTGGAGAGTCTTCTGAAATTCCAAAAGAAAGTTCTTGTCAAGATAGTACATACTTTCTTGCTTCTAATTCTGGATGTTCAACACATAGTAAGAATGAAGGTCATTCTTGTTCTACTAAGGTGTCTTCTTCTGCAGCTAATGATATGATGGCTATGATTGCATCATTCTTAACCTCATATGAAAATTTTATTGGTGGCAAGATCACTGATCCAGATATGATTGAGGAGGATTTTAAACAGCTGGATAAAGATTCTTTGGAAGAAATGAATATTCAGTGGAATATGACACTATGGTTGAGACAAGGTAAAGATCACTTGAAGAGAACTGGAAAGAAGTTTATTGGAGTATCAAGCAAAACTAAGATGGGGATGGATAAATCTAAAGTCAAGTGTTACAATTGTCACGAGTTTGGTCATTTTGCTCGGGAATGTACAAAACCAAGAAATCAGAATCAAGGATCCTTAAATTCTCAAGGAAATCAAAACAAGCAGAGTACATCCACAGCTTTGATATCTCAACAAGATGAAAATTATGACTGGGGTATTCATTTGGAAGATATTGTGGCTCATGTTAGTCAAGCTTTTCTAGCTGAAGTTCATAATGGAGATGGAGGTGAAAACAGTTCTTCTGATGGTGACTCTACAGATTCTGGGAGTTTACATGAAAGTGAAGATTCAATTTCTTTGAAGAATGAACCGAAGTTTTCAAATGAAGATTTGCTCAATGATGGAGCTGCTGGGAAGGTTACAGAGAAGATTGCTGAGATGTTAGCTGAGGGGAATGCATTCATGGCTGATACTAAACAGGTTGATTCTTGTTTAAAATGCATTGGTTCTAAATTCAAAATTACGAGATTGTGTGATGATAACACGAATCTCATCTGTGACATGAAAGCAATGTTTACATCGAACCAGACTTTGAAAGAAAACGAAACAATTTTGAAAGCTAAAATTGAATCTTTAAAAGAAGATATTAAAGTTTTGCAAATCAAAGTGAATGAACAAGCATTTCATCTCGATGTGTCATACTCTGAGTATGAAAAGAAAATTAATGAACTTGCTGTGTCACAGACAGAGGTAACAAAATTGTTACGCAAGCTTGAGTGTTATAAGAATTCTAGTTTTTTATTGGAATATTATAATGATAAAGCTTCGGGTGCAAAGGTTATTGGAGGCGTTGGTTCTTGTCCTTCTTTTGATGATACATATATTGGGGGAGGTGTAGGTTATTGTCCACCTTTTAATGCAAATTATACCCCATGTTTGACTGAGGAAGTTTTGGTTGAAGATTTGGAACCGAAAATTAAGTTGAATATTTATCCTTTTACTGGTAAGGACATGGTATATGATGATTCAACTGATGATGAAGTGTTTGATTCAAACAAAGTTGAAGGCATAGTGAAAGAGTGTAAGTATGTGAAACCAGTTTTGATGAAAATTATGACCAGAGACAGATGCATTCTAACTGAACCGGATGATTTGATTGAAAAACCAAAACCTAAATCTACTTATAAACCAGTTAAACCTTTTGTAAGTGGTAGTTTTGATTCACAAGAAACAAACAAGATTGAGAAACTCTCAACTCTTGATTTTTGTAAAAAGAAAATTGAAAAGGAAAATCAACAGGTTGTTCAATCTTCAAACACTACTTCTCAGTGTTTATCATCCACATCACTCAAGGTTCAAAAGGAAAAGTATGTTCGTGTATACAAAGAAAAACGTGCTTGTTTTCATTGTGGTATGGTTGGTTATATCTTGAAAGACAGTCCAAATAAGAATTTGGGAAAACGTCTGGAGAATCCAAAGTTGACAAGACCGTTTGTGAATCCACCTGCAAAATCAAGTATAACAGTTGGTGATGTGAAGAAGAATGTGGATTGGTGTGATAAGAAGCTAAATGTCCAGATTTCTTCTGATTAAGTGAAGAGAGTAGAGAAGATTGTGTCTGCCGGTGATACTACACAATCAAAGGAGAAATTGTCAAGACCACAAAGACGTCTAAGAAATAAACGGTTGAGAAAACTTCTCAAACAACCAGTGGTAAATGACAATGTTGAGTCATCAAGAGAGAATGACAAGGTTCATACCAAATCAACATGGAAACCTAAGTCCACGGTTACTGTTTCTGAGAAACCATCTTCTACAATTCAGGAGAAATTTGATTGTGTGTTGAAGGAAATAGTTTATTTTGATGAATCAGGCCGACCCAAGACCATAATGGCAATTCAGGAGAAATTTGATTGTGTGTTGAAGGAAATAGTTTATTTTGATGAATCAGGCCGACCCAAGACCACAATGGCTTGGGTCTCTATTACTAACTAATCATTTCTGTTTGTGTGCAGGGAAATCCAAGGAGGACTGTTGGAAACCATTGGTATGTTGACAGTGGATGCTCTCGGCACATGACATGAAATCTTAACTTATTGGAGAATGTGAAATAAATCCAAGATGGATATGTTGCTTTTGCGGGCAAGAAAGGTGGAAATATTCTGGCCAAGGCATAGTGTCAAATGTGAGATTGAGTTTTGAGAAGGTCAACTATGTTGAGCAGCTGGAACATAATCTGTTATCTGTTTCGCAAGTCTGTGATAAAGATTTCTCATTTCACTTTAATAAGTCAGAATGTTTGGTTCTGAAGCCGAGATTTGTGATACCTGAAGATTGGATACTTATGCGAGCTCCTCGAAAGAATGATACACATATGCTCGACATGAGCTCTGCGACGACAACTTCGTCTGTTCCAACGTGTCTTCTTTCGAATGCTTCTGAGTCCGATTCAACTTTGTGGCACCGAAAAATGGCTCATATACATTTCAGAAAAATGAATTATCTTGTTAAGAATGGGTTGGCTTCTGGTGTCCCAGCCATGAGGTTTCATGTGAATGAAGACTGTATTCCATGCAAGAAAAGGAAGCAGCACAGGAAATCTCATCCTTCAAAGTTGACTAATTCTATTGTGACTCCTTTAGAGTTGTTGCATATGGATTTGTTCGGACCTATTAGTGTCAAGAGTGAAGGCGACAAATCTTATTGTTTGGTAGTGACTGATGATTACTCAAGATTCTCTTGGGTCAAGTTTCTTGCTTCTAAGGATGAAACAACTGAAATCCTTAAGTTCCTAATTGTGGGGCTTGAGAAATTATTCAAAATGCAAGTCAGGAGGATTCGTAATGATAACGGAACATAGTTCAAGAATGGAAATATGGGTTTATTCTGCTTACAAAAGTGCATCCATCATGAATTCAGTGCTCCTTATGTTTCTCAACAGAATGGTGTTGCTGAATGGAAGAATGTTTCTCGTACTATGTTATCTGATTCAAAACTGCCTGTTACTTTTTGGGCTGAGGCGGTGAATACAGCTTGTCATGTTCTCAATAGGGTTTTGACCGTGATGAAACACAACAAGACATGTTATGAATTGCTGAATAATCGAAAACCTAATCTGGCGTATCTTTTTCCCTTTGGAAATCCTTGTACCTTATTAAAGACTAGCGATGTTCCTACTAATTTCAGCTCGAAGGCAATTGAGGGAATTTTCTTAGGCTATGTTGCAAATTCTCAAAACAAGAGAGTTTTTAACAAAGAATCACGTCAAATTGAAGAATGGTTTCATATTGACTGTGATAATCGTTCTGTTCCTCAGGATACCAAAGGTCCCTCTTGGGCATTTTATTATGATGCTTTATTCAGATCTTTCAATGTTTCTCCTATAATTTCTCCAGATGAAGTTGAGATACTCTATCAGCCCTACTTCAATGATGATTCAACTATCGACCCTCGTTCGGTTATTCCGATTGTGGATACTCCTCAGTTGACCCGAATGTAGCTTCAACTTCAGGTACAAAAAACATGATGACACTGGCGATGATGAGGCTGTGTTTCAGGAATCTTCTAATGATATCCAGAACATAGTTGATGATTCATCAGCATCGGCATCAGTTGAGGGGGAGTTGCCTTCAAATCTTGATGCTGTTATTCAATCTTCAGATATTCCTAAATCTCGAGTGCATAAGAATCATCCAACTGACAATATTATTGGTGATTTGAATGCGGGTGTTCAAACGAGGCATCGTACGCTTGCAGAAAATTCATGTTTATATGCTCAGATTGTGGATACAAGTATATTGGAGACGTGTTTACATGCTTGCTTTATTTCTCAAACAGAACCTAAAAATGTGGTTGAGGCGTTAGATGATGATTGTTAGATTGAGGTCATGCAGGAAGAATTGGGTCAATTTGATAAGTTACATGTTTGGGATTTAGTTGATTTACCCAAAGGCTCAAGATCTATTGGCACAAAGTGGGTATTCAAATGCAAACGTGATGATCGCGGTGTTGTGGTCCGTAATAAGGCAAGACTTGTTGTCCAAGGTTTTAATCAGCAAGAGGGAGTTGATTACACCGAAGTTTACGCTCCAGTTGCGAGGATTGAGGCAATTCGTTTGCTTCTTGCATATGCTTCTTTCAAGGGTTTCAAAGTTTTTCAACTGGATTTCAAGATTGCTTTTCTGTATGGAAAGGTAAAGGAAAAGGTGTATGTGAAACAGCCGCCTGGTTTTGAAGATCCCGGGTTTCCTGAAAAGGTGTTTAAATTGGATAAAGCATTATATGGTCTTCATCAGGCTCCTCGAGCTTGGTACAAAACTCTGTCGGTGCATTTGCTTGAGAATGGATTTGAGTGTGGCCAAATTGATTCTACCCTTTTCATCAGAAAAGTAGGGGGAGATATATTACTTGTTCAAATCTATGTGGATGATATAATTTTTGGATCGACGAATGTCGATATGTGTAAAGACTTTGAGAGAGTGATGAAGTTGAAATTCGAGATGAGCAGCATGGGAGAATTATCGTTCTTTCTGGGTCTTCAAGTTGATCAAAAGGAAGATGGTTTTTATATTCATCAAACAAAGTATGTTGCTGATATTCTCAAGAAGTTTGATATGGAAAATGCTTCAGCTTTAAACACTCCAATTCCAGTTAATCACAAACTAGATTCTGACCTGAAAGGGAAAGAGGTGGATTGTCGATTATACAGAGGAATAATCGGGTCTTTAATGTATTTGACAGCGTCACATCCAGATATTATGTTTGCAGTTTGTTTGTGCTCAAGATTTCAGTCTAAGCTGAAGGAATCTCATTTGCTTGCTATAAAGCGGATTTTTCGATACTTAATAGGTAAACCAAGGTTGGGATTATGGTATCCAATTAATTCTGACTTTGATTTTAAAGCTTTTATAGATTCAGATTATGGAGGTTGCGGTCTGGACAGAAAATCAACGTCTAGTGGTTGTCAATTCTTAGGGAATAGGCTTGTGTCCTGGCAATGAAAAAAAGCAAACGTCGGTTACAATTTCAACGTGTGAGGCAGAATATATTGCATCAGCCACTTGTTGTTCCCAAATCCTATGGATATAACAACAGTTGAGGGATTATGGTTTGAACTTCACATGGACACCAATGATGATTGATAACACAACCACCATGTCGATCACAACAAATCCTGTGAAACATTCAAAGACGAAGCACATTGAAATTAGGTATCATTTCATCTGTGACTGTGCAGAGAAGAAGCTGATTGAATTGGTGAAAGTTCATACGGATGACAACTTTGCTAATTTATTTACCAAAGCATTCGATCGTTCACGGTTTGAATTTCTTACTCAAATGATTGGTATGCTTAATCCAACGTGACAAAACGATTTTCAAAAAGGGTTTTTCATGGAAGTTTTTCTTTTAGTTTTCTAGATTATTTAAAATAGATAGTGTTAATTTTATTTTTAAAATTCTTACTTGCTTTCTGAAAAACCAAAACAAATTTGAAAAAGATAAAATCGGCACTGCTTGAGGTTATAGAAGAAATGATAGTACATCAGTAGGTGTTCAAATACACATGACCTTAGAATGACTACATGGTGTCTGTATTTATGGTTGTGCTTACATGACGTGATCGAAACTTCTAAAGTCTGCATAAATAGGAAATGATAGCTTCATGACTGCATGACATTGTATATATAATCTTTTAATTTGGATATTTGCATGTGATTTGAATTGTCAGTAGGCTAGAAGTGTTTTTAATCCATTAGTAGTGTGAAAACATAATGATCTATGTTACAATTGTGATTTGAACCCATGGTATGCTGGGTGTGTGTGTTAAAAGATCATTATCAGATAAAGAATATGAGGCTTTAAGTATTTCATGAGACCAGTATCGGACTATATTGATTAGCACAATAATTCAGTTCACTTTACAGCCCATGTCCCGAAAAACATGCAATGTGAAGTTGAACTAAGATATGTTTCTGACAACTTGTTGGAACATATATTAGCCTTTGGATCAGTAACTTGATTCCATTGAATATATCCAGATAACAGTTGGATCACTTTACCTTATGACATTGAATCAATCAATTCCTTGATCATTCTTCTGTTACTATGAATCATGATATTTCATCCAAAGCCATGTAACTTGAATCATTCTGATTCCATATATCCTTTGGGATCTGTTTCTTTTCCTGTGCTAATTAAGATAGTTTCATCCTGGAGATTGATCTTATCTTTGCATAAGTCTCATATATCTTGAAGATAGTGCAATTTTATATTTCTGTTGGCATATTTGTGGGGTACACGTTGTTTTCATATAAATGGTACTAACTCACAAAAACGTGGGATAAAAACGCTTGTAGTTTCAAATTTTATAATGCTGACAACTTGGATTGACATGTATTATATTGCAAATTCGGTATGAATAAGTTAGCATGTCATGATCTGATCCTGTTTACTTTGAAGTTTATGGCGAATCATTTCATGAAAATTGTCAAACAGTGATCAAAATGAAAATAGTTAAAAAAGAATCTGATGCAAAGATCAAGAAAAAGAAAGTTGTGATATCTGTAAGATAGCATTTGAATAGAAATTTCAAAAGAGTTGATAGTTTGTGAAAATATGAAGTGTTAGTTCTGAGAAAATGTTTGCTGAGATATCATATAATGTAGCACCAAGTGCTTGTTTGCTGAACTAAATATCTGTGTATATGCAGAATGCCATAGGTCAACCCTTAGATTTGCTAGGGATTTTATATTCAGAATGGGTATGTGATACATCAAAGATACTAAAATGATCTTTTTACTCGCAGTGTTTAACCAAAAATATGTGATTCTGTATGTATAGATAAAAACCAAAAAGATTTTATTTTTAGTTGTTGTTAGATTTACTGCTTTAATACATTCAGAAAAATTTCAAAAAGATTTTAGTGTGTTTTAGCATAAATTTTGAAAAATCCAAAAAGATTTTGTTTCTATCTTCCATGAAAGAGTCCTAATTATTTTTGGATTAAGTTATATACTGGTTGCAAGATGATTGGTTTGTCTGAAAGAAGTGAAAAATGATAATTCTCAAATTTTTGGCTAAGTGTGGAATAGGCGAACTTGGCATGTTCGCTTGACATGTTCGCCTGGGGGCGAACTTATTAAGTTCGCTTGAATCCAGTGAACTTAACCTGAGGAGTATATTACGGAATCAGCGAACATGACTAGTTCACTCATTTCTTGACTTTTGCGAACTTATTGAGCGAATTTGTCTGAGTTGTTCATTTTTTATCTGATTTTGATTTCTTGTAAGTGAGGGTGGATAATTGTTCTTGTGTTTAGGTAGAAATTCATTTGCGAATTCATAGAAGGTAATTTCGTCTCATTCCATCCATCAATTCATTTGGAATCAAGATTTTCATATCGGGTTTATACATCATCTGTCCCCATAATTGTTCATCATTATTTGTTGAATAAAAGGTGAAATTGGCTGGTGATATCTCATAATCGGGCGTTGGCGAATCGTAGTGTGTGATTGAATTGAGGTTATAACATCAACACAGTTGAAATTGATGTCTGTGACTGTTCGAAGATGTTGGCGAACATGCTCAGGCGAACTTGTCTTGTAACTCTAAGCGAACTTGTTAAGTTCGCCTAGGGGGACAGTGTTGCAAAGACTTAGCAGTTTTTTCAAAGTTAAAATTTTTTTGTTTTTTTTTGTTTTGTTTTACTTGTTTTATTTTTGTTATTTGAAAAATTGTCGATGTCTAATCATACCTTTTGAGCAGGTCATGGATCGTCGTGTCGAATATAAACAAAATCAGGTGGCTTTACTTGATCCGGATCAGGCTGAAGTAGCAAATTATCAGGAAATCATTAACTTTTTGAACCGATCAAGAATTCATGTTGCTCTTTCAGCTAATCCGCATATTAGCTTGTTATATATTCAACAATTTTGGGAGACAGCTCAACAAGATACCAATGTTGATCCACACGTGATTCGGGCCACTACGAATAATCAAGAGATTGCCATTTCAGTTCAAGATATTCGTGTAGCTTTGACTTTAGGCGGAGTGAATGACGACCCTATTAATTTACCTAATACTTTGATCATGGGTTGTTCCCAAAGAACGGGCTATAGAGGAAGACCAAATGATTCCCACGCACACAAAGGTGGTCTTATTGGTCAATGACGGTACTTCATGCATGTAATCATTCAATGTCTATCTCCAAGGAAAGCTGGAATGGATGGGTTGAAGACATCTTTACAAGCTACTATGGTGGCTTTGACGTTGAATAGACCATTCAATTTTGCTTTATACATCTACAGGGAGTTGGTGATGCAGATTACACCACCTGAGGGTTAGGGTTTCTTAATCTACCCTCGATTCTTGTAGGTTATCTTGAATCATTTGATTCCAAATTTGCCACCGGTGAATCCAAGATTAAATTTAACTCCTATGACAAAGAGAATCTTTGTAACATCCCAAAAATAGTAAACAAATAAATAATAACGCGATCGAGATTTAATCGTCAAAAAAGAAAGGAAAATGGATGGGCTTGGGCTCGGCTCCAACGGGCCGAGGGAAGCCCAGGTATATAAGAGTCAAGACAGCCTCAAACTTCCAAACTTCCACCATTTGCAATTTAGAGAGAGAAAGGAGAGCTCGGGCTTAGATAGAGAAAGTTGACGGATCGACCCGGAATTGAAGGAGCACGTTACTGCTAAGCTCTTGAGCAAAACCTCCGAATCAGAATCCCAATCCAGGTAACGATTCGACCCTAAACTGAGTTTTTGTTTAATTTGGGATTTTCGGGTTTTAGATAAATAGGTGACGTTTTTACGGATGAAACTTGAAAATAAGCTTAGGACTAACATCTAGAATGAAAACCGCACGTTTTGAACAAAGAAAGTTGAAAGATTGGCCTGATCAGGTTAGCATGCAAGAATTTCGGACTTGTTGGGGAAGAAGACTGTTCGACAGGCGAACTTATGGCAAGGTTGAGGCGAACTTATCAAGTTCGCTTGACAAGTTCGCCTGGCAAGTTCGCTTATGGCCATCAAGAGGCGAACTTAGCATGTTCGCCTATTAAGTTCGCCTGATTATGTTCGCCTGGCTATGTTTGCCTGATTAAGTTCGCCTGATTAAGTTCGCTTGGTTAAGTTCGCTTGGTCAAGTCAGGCGAACTTAGGTCAAGTTCGCCTATATGTTCTCCTAGACTTTAGGCAGCGAACTTAGCCTTAAGTTCGCCTAGTTCAGCTGAAGTAAAAGTGGGTAATTTAAATTAGGTCTGATTTATGTGTAATTAACCAATCCAGATCGTGTGTGGCACTCATTGGACGCTGTTAGGACAGGACGAGACTAGCTCATCAGGTGAGTTTTATGTGCCCCATTCTATGTTATGTGCAAATCATTTTAAATGTTTTGGGGCTGAAGTGTATACACTAAGTGAATAAATTCTATGAATGCCAATGTTATCATACGTGGTATACAAATATATATATATATATATATATATCTATATATGAAAATGAATTATGAACAAAGAATGAAACGTATGTTGACAAAGAATGAATGAAAGAATGGAATAACATAAATGAATGAAATCTTGCTTTATAATTATATATATTGCATGTTATGAATGTATGTATGTATACGTTATGGACGAAAACGAAGCTAACGGCTACTTCGGTAGACGGACGACCACGTGACTATTTTGCAACCGGGACAAAAACGTTCCTTCATAAGCTAGGACGTATAAAAGGCACTAATGGACGGTCGAAGCAAATGCCTTATTACATGTAGAACGGTTGCATACATAATAGCCGCGTGGGAAACAGATGCCTTTGGGCAGACGGGCGAATGAACGGACTACGACGGTAGGACGGGTTTTAGGCGGACGGACAAAGGTTGCCGGATGGATTTATGTTACGACGGACGGTTTCTTGGGCCGGACGGTTTATGAAACGTACTATGATGGTAGTTCTCATGGTGTTTGTCTTTGTGACTCACGCATCATTTATGACGGGTTGATCACCCATATGTGTATGACCAATGAATGTTCTCCCCAAAGTAAGTATGTATGTACATATGTATATACTCAGTATGAATGTTATGTGAGAACAATAAAGCAAAGAATATGCAAATGCACGTATATATATATATATATAATACTTAATGATAAGATAAATTTTATGTCTCATTGTTTTTAAACTAGAACTCACCAGCATTAGCTGACTTTTAGTATACATTTCAGGTAAAGAAAGGAAGGGTCGTGCGAAGGCGTGATGGTTACCCGGCAATCGACTGGCATCCCACTTTTATATATGTTAAGAGAATGTTATGTTTTTAATTGTTAAGACTTCCGCTGTTATGTTATGTTATGTTATGAATTCGAATGGTGTTTGCTTCCGTTACTCTTGAATGTTTTAAATTTAAGTTCAGTATTTATGACTGTGTTTATGAGTAAATCCAACAAGTGAGATTACCCGAGAAAGGGGCCTTACAATCTTTATAGATTGTATGAATATCAAACAGCAGAATCCTGCCTTAAATCCAGTTGCTACACCGTTGTTTGGGCACATAATCAACCCTGCTTATGTTTCACCGCCAAACAATAATTGGATTCATGCTGATCCTGCTTTGGAATTACCTCCAACTGATAATCAAGAGGAAGAGGAAGGTGTTGCTTCTGATAATGAAGAGACTGAGAGTGATGATGATGGTAATGATGATTATGATAATGCTTATGGTGATGATGATAGTGATAATGATAATTATGATGGTGGTAATAATGGAGTTGATTTGGATATGAATGTTGAAATCAATGACCCTCAAGATGAACAAGTGGAGATTGCTGAGACTAGTACCAGTTCATCTGAATCTGGTGATGCTGACAATGATGACGAAAGTTCCCAGGATTTTAGTCCTGAGCACTATGCTCAGTTGACTAAAGTTCCTAGGGTTCCTACAAAGGTTTATGACAGATGTCAGAAGTCTCTAGGCAAAAAGAAGGTAAAACTTCCACGATGCAAGTCTGTAAGGGGTCCTCCTCTCGATGCAGTACTTGGCAAATTGAAATTACAAGATGAAACGTCTAGTTCTGAGGAAGATGAGGCTCCTGCAGCTAAAGGACCAAAATTGATGGCTTCGGTTATTCATGCTGCACATTCTGCACAAGAAAGAGAGGATACAGAGTTTGTTGATTCTCTGATTATAACTCCTAATCCTTCACAATCTACTACTCCTCAGATGACTCCTACGGTGTTCAAAGCTCATGATGAAGATGGTCCATCCACTAGAGATGCTAGAGATGAGAGAATTCAAGCCTTGGAAACTCAGGTTTCAGGGTTACAATCTCAGGTGGATGAGTTGCTTAATAGAGAATCCCAACATGTTCAAGCCTTAAATAATCAAAACAAGGTACTTGCAGAGATGCAGATCCTTTGTCAGTCAATTGATTGAGCGTCTTGACGCTCAGGGGGAGAAGGTCCAAGATGATAAATCTACTTGTCATAGTATTGGTGTTCAGAAGAATCCAGATGATGATGATGAACCAGATGCTGGTGATGGTTTCGGTGAGCGTCAACACGCTGAATCTAATCATTCATTAACTCAGGGGGAGTCAGAGGTTATTATTGAAGCTAATATGATGACTTGTGGTGAAAATGAAGTTGAGAATGATGATTTTGACATGTTAGATAATTAACTCATTTATATGAGAAATAGTAACAGGTAAATTATTACCTTCTAATAATTTTTGGAAAACTTGATAGTATATTGTCTCATTATCTTTTTCAATTTTAAAGGATTTTGTAAGAGGGAAAACCCTAGAGATTATATCTCTATTAACATTAAATTTTCTTTCAATAACAGAGATAATACTCGCAGTATAATTTTCTATAAACCCTGGAATAAAAGGTATAACCTCATTTTTTATGATCAGATCTTTATAAAATTCATCTTTAAAGTAAATTATATCAGTTTCTTTAAAATTTTAAAAAACCCAACTTCTAAATAACTCTTATTTGGGTAATTGAAATTCTTTACTGATCTCTTTTCTTACCGGAGATCCCGGAGTGAAATCTATTATTTCTTTAAAATCCATTAAACAAAATCGATTTCTGATTCAGTTGATTTAAGATCTACTTAAACTCCTGCAACTATATTATCATAATTTTCTTAATCTGTTAAATGTTTCTGTTGTAGGAAAATTTTCCCTTATTCTTGAAGTAGAAGCTCTAGAAGGACTTCTAACAGTATATCCTAAAGGAGATATATATTGGTGAGAGGATACTGATCTACTAGACATAGATCTAGGTAAAGAAGGAGTGTTTCTAAGTTGTTCAAAAAGAATTTGAACAGTTCCTTCTTTAGTTTGTATAACTTCTAAAGGATTATTGTATACATATTGTTAGGATGTTGTGGCTTTATCAAGAACCCAATTTTCTAGAAAGTTGATTTCTTCCCATTTAATTTTTCTTTTGGTAGTTATATTTGATTTACCAAAATTAGTTTCTATGACTATAGTTTCATTTAATGGTTTATCAACCATTCTACATTGTGGATTTAAAGAGTATAAAGGCTTATAATAAATTCTATAGCTGATACAGATAACTTCTGATCTTGGAGCATAGTTATAACCATGAGTCTTAACATTTAATGTTAAAGCATCTGAAATATTAACATCTGATAAAGATAATTGCAGATTATGATAAACATTGAAACAGACTGGTCCATAAGCCAAGCTAGTTTGAACAATCCCTATAAGTGATTGTTTCCAGTCTAGATTTCTAGCATCTCTAAAAGCTGCAACAAAACTTTCTGGAAGGCCTTCTAAAGTTAAGGGTTTAAATGCAATTTGCACAGGCCATACATGTAGAAATTTGTAATCTTTTTTTATATTTAATTAAATCTTTATTTAACAATAGTTAAATAACCATGTCTTCTTTGTTTAAAGAAAATATTTCAGTTGTTTTAACAACTTGTTTTAATCCTAATTTTTCAAAGGTTCCTAATTTATAAATTAGTTTGTGTTCCATTTTTGAAATAGTCCATTTGTTTAATAAATCTAAATTATAAGGAATTTCATACTCCTCTTCAATATTGTTTTTAACAATATCGTGGCTCTTTAAGATATTCATTTAAAGGGAATAAGTATTGATTTGCACATTCAAACTTTGAACAAGATTTTATTTTAAGAGCACTTGGCTCTGATACCATTTTTTACTGGATCAAACAATAAAATATATAAAAAAATCAAACAACAAAATTAGAACTCAAGGATTCGTAGGCCAAAAGGATAATATTACATAGATAATTTAAGCAAAATAAATGATGATAGGTAAAGGTCAGACCCATGAAAAGCCTTTGTGCACCAATCCGGTAATTAAGCGGCTATAAGCCCCAAGAGTATAATCATCATCTAGATTACTAAAATTTTCTATAACCTTGCCCACAATAAAATCCTCAAATCCTTTTTTTTCTTTACGTATCTTGTTCAAGTTATCATGAGATTTCAACAGTTCAGAGACTTAGCCTCTGATAGAGGCAAACATAAAATTAAAAATATCAAAGAATTTTACCAGATTTCCTCTTTCGGATGATGAACTTCAAGCTTCACAAGATAAACTTCAAATATATTATTTCAGAGTTATTTTACAAGAGTAGTAGTGGAGGTGTTCTCCGAGTTCTGTTTTTTACAAGAGAAGATAGTCCTCTTATATAGGCGGGGAAAACCTTACAAGATTCCTAATATGAGACCTAGCTAGACAAATTTGTCAAAAAGAAAACAGTAATTAGCAATTCTTTTGCTAATTTTTCAAAAAGTAAATAGTGACTGGCAATTATAATGCCAGAGTGCATAATGGTGTCTGTCACGCCAACTATTATTGGAGTCTTTTGATCATGCTCTTGTGGGGCCTATTGTGGCATCTTGTTTTTGAGTTTTCCAGATGATTCTTCTGGGTTGAATTCTTGCTTGTATTATGCAAGGACTGTGTTGATATAATCTTCATCCAAAGGATCAGTAATATCTTTCTATCCTTCATGAAAAAGCTTTTCTGTATCTTCGTCTTCTTCAGTTTGGGACGATGTAGACATTGTTGAAGGAGATCCTCCTTCTTTTTTAAAATTTTTCATAATGTCTTTTTTCATTTCTGCTAAGTAGAAATCCATGATTTCTTTATTGCTGATTTGATCAATGTTTTTAATAGTTTGGATTTTTCTGAAAATGTGTCTGAAAGGGCTTGGAGCTTCCTTATGAGGATGACTATTTGCCTGATCAATGTAATATTGAATTGTCTTTTTAATTTTTTCTATAGTATCATGACTTTCTATGATACCATCATTGTTTACTAAGGTCATCTTTTTCCAAAATTTTGTAAAAAAGACCTTTTGATGCAAAGAATATTCTGGCTGGTATAAGCAACTTCTAGAGACCATATCCATATCCATGGTTTACTGAACTGGACATAAAAATGGGACAGCCATATCTTTAATGAAATTTTCATTTTGTTGGGCCTCTATTAAGGCTGGAGAAACATCTACCCATTGGGTATATAGATTTTTATATAAATCAGGAAGAATATTTACTGAGGGGCCAAAAGATTGCCACAAATTATAGAACCAGACTGGAATTTCCTGTCCGTAAGTATGAGAACAAATTTTTATGAACCAAGAATGTTTTTGACTTGGGTTCTCATATAAGAATGTTTTATAAAAAGTATTCATGTAATCCCACTAATTATATTTAATTGGGTATTTTGTTTGGGGATATATGATCTCCCTTTCTTTTAATGGAGAAGTTCCCCAAGCTTCTACAGATATAATCTGTTTTATCACTATCTACAATGATAGTGTTCGATTTCACAATTTTCTTCTTTCAGAATATGTTCATAGTATTGTCTGGGCTTATAAGCCTCCGCATGATAGAATCATGTATCCATGTATCTGTTTATCAATAGCCATGGATGATTTTTCCATTTGATATCTTTACTTTCTAAGACAAGTATAATCTCTTTATGTGGGCTTTGAGCCTAACATTTTATATCATCCTCTGCTTCATTGCAAACAGTTCTAGCATATGATGTTTCAGAGTCATTAGACTTCTCTTTTGAAGCTTTATAAGCCAAAAACTATATGACAATCCGACTTTTCAAGTTAATCTCGTTAGTGATTCCGTTAAATATTCCGTTAAATCCTAACCAAGTTAACCCAATTCTAAATCCAAGGGATCATTTCTGTCAAAACTGAAGTTGTAAGGGCTGGTTTTGTAAATAACCAGAAACCCTAGTAGGCACGGTCGCGCCTTGTTTTGGCACGGTCGCGCCCCTTATTGGCATGGTCGCGCCTCTTGTCAGCTGAAACGTAAAAAACAGTGTTTAATCGCAAATTCGTTCGATTTCGTAACCTTTCTGCACGTTCCTACCTTTAACGAGTATCATTAAGACTTTAAATCTCGTTATTATTCTGAATTAAACCCAATTATGGTCATGATTACCGTAACCATCGACCCTTTAGCAAATATCAACACATTCGATCAATTCTCGTATTACTCCGATGAATTGAACGAACACACACCTAAATCGCACCTATTAGAACCTGTTGCACACTTGAATTTTGCCGGAATCGCTGCAGTGGTCGCCGGGGATCGAAGTCGACGACGGCAAAATCTGTTCTAGTCGGGAACCTTCAATTTGAGTTCGTTTCTGGTAATTTCCTTCCTGTTTACTTTCGTTTTTACTTCATGATGAATAGCCCTATGATTATTTAGGCTTACAACATCAAATCAGTGATGAACCAATTCTAAGGTTCATCATATTCGAGGTTTAATCGATTACCAGCCCAGGCTTAATCTCAATCAAATTAACCTATACTGATAGATTCGAAAATCCTGTTAAATCGAACCCCCACCTCCTTTTGGTCAATCGTAATCGAAACCAAACGGATTTGGACTTGTTTGCTTATTCTGTTAAACTTTGTCTGTAAAACCAGGAGACATGGCCGTGCCAAGTTTTAGCACAGTCGTGCCTCACCCTCTGACCCGGTCGTGCCTCTTGGATAGACCTGGTCGTGCCTCAGAACCCTAGACACGATCGTGCCTGGTTCAGACACGGTCGTGCCTAGTGATCAGCTTTGTTGTGTCTTCTGTTTTGATTAGCACGGTCGCTCCCCTAACCAGCACGGTCGCGCACGTAACCTTAACACGGTCGTGCCTTGCCTTAGGCGTGGTCGTGTGTGAGTAAACTCTTTTGTCAGAATGTTTGATTTATTTATTATATTTTTAAAACAATAATTATTATATATTATTTGTCATTTATCGCGAAACGCATTTATACTAATTTAAAAATCCGTATTTCCGTAAACTCGTTCGTTTACCCATTAATCTTTAGAATGTTTAAAGACGTTCTAATCCTCCGTGTGTCATCACAAATCCCATTGAATCCCTAACTATTATGTTGTAATTCTAGGGCATTCGTGAGCCGTATCACGCAAACGCTTGAGATTTCAATCTCATACTTGTGTGATTACTACCTACGCCGTTCAGGTGACTTTTCACGGCCCCTTTTTACTGTTTTTAAACTGGGGGAAAAAACATGTCGTAAATGCTTTTGATTTTTGTAATTCATATATGATATCACTTGTATGTCTATGCATACACATTATCCTTTAAGTCCTCACATCGGACTGTTAATATGAATATAGAGAGGTAATTTGAGTAGTACTATTGGGTTTAACAAACCACACCCACGTTAGTCGCGCTAACTCGATTGGAGGTCGAACGGGTGCAGTATTGACCTAATCATGCACCATGATGGTGGGAGGCATATAAACAGTCAGCTGTCGGTTGCGAGCGCATTAGTTAACATGCTTATGGGTTAGCTTCCTATTGATTTATATATTGAATGTACATTAATCTGTTAAACGCTTTTATAAACTGAAACTTGTGAACTCACCAACCTCGTGTTGACATCGTTTTCTTACATGTTTTCTCAGGTCGCTTAAGATAAGGCACATGTGCACGCATAGGGCATGCATGGGGTCTTATGATTTATTTTCAAATTAATATTGTTGAATTGCTTGTACTTTGTTTTTGGACTTCGTTTGGACTGGACACTTTGGGACTTTTCTTGGGCGTGTTTGTTTTGCGCTTACGCTTCCGCACTTACTTTGATCATTTATAATATATTTTCATTTTAGTCTCATATAGTGTCGTTCAATGTAACTAATGACTGCGATCCTGGTTTGTCACTTCCCAAAAGGAAAAACTCCGTTAGTTGAAATTGGGGGTGTGACAGATTGGTATCAGAGACATTGGTTATAGAGAATTAGGATTGCATAATAGACTATAATCTCACACATTAGTTACATGTCATAAACATTTGGATTTTTGCACTTATGTATTACATTACAGGATCATGTCGTCAACCCCACCACCATCACCTAAGGCATCTACCTTATCATCCCCGGAGCCCAAAAGACGTCGGACTAGTTCTAGTGACAACTCGGTGGAACAGGGTGAACCAAGTAATGCACAAGCAAGGAACACGACACTTAATTGGAATGCATATCCGAAGATGATCCAAAGGTGGATCGAGATGGGAAATGTTCCATCACCCTATTTTTGTTCAACTTCCTCATCCTCTACTTTGCCAAGCTTGCCATGCACCATGGAACAAGCTTTTGTGTTTATCATAACTAAGGAGTTAAAATCAATGAAGGAAGCCACTGATGAGATACCCGACATTCTGCATCGACAGTCACAAATAGATGAGAATAATGTAGGGTTAGAGCTTTTGACCAGTGACGGACCAAGTCCATAACCATTTGGTGGATCGGGTTACACATTTGGAGATGAGGGTGGACACCTCGGACCATGATGTAGGAGGGATTCTGGAGAGAGTGACTCATCTGGAAGCCTAACTACAAGTAGCAGACCATGCTGCTGAAGGACTTCGGGAGAGAGTGACCCACTTAGAAGCCAACTATAAGCATCCCTATTTCCAGAAGACGTTCCACTTTATGTGGGAAGAGCCCCCAAGTGCAACAAGTGCAATTACCACCATGTCAGTGGTTGTAACCGTTGTCAACGGTGTGGCAAGATGGGCCTCGTTGCAAAAGATTGTAGAGTTGATCTGCAGAACAAGCAACCATTCCGACCGCAAGGGTCCACAAGATGTTTTCAGTGCGGTAAGGAGAGACATATTCAGAGGGATTGTCCTCAGTCTAAGAGGGGTGGTAATGGAAATGGTAATAGCAATGGTAACAACAACATGGCAATAATGCCAATAATGGAGGGAATGGTGCGAAAGGACGAGCTTTCGTACTAGGATCTGGTGAAGCTCGTTATGATCATAATGTGGTCAACGGTAAGTTTCTCTTAAACAATTACTTTGCTTATGTTCTATTTGATACGGGTGCTGATAGGAGTTTTATATCTAAGAAGCTTAGTGATATGATAAAAGGAACCCCAACCCTGTTAGAAACTAAGTAATTAGTAGAGATAGCTGATGGCCAAATAATTGAAGCAACCCACATTCTTAAGGGTTGTAAGCTTGAACTGGCTAGTCATATACTTGATATTGACCTTATGCCAGTCACACTTGATAGTTTTGATGTAATTATTGGTATGGATTGGTTATCTAAAAACCAAGCTGAAATTGTTTGTCGTGAGAAAATTGTTCGCATTCCTCTCCCTTGTGGAGAAATCCTTTCCGTTCAAGGTGAAAAGAGTGGTGCAGTCGTAGGCATCATATCATTCATGAGATCGCAGAAGTGCCTGCGTAAAGGTCATACTACTATTCTGGCACTCGTTGCTGAGCAACCATCAAAAGAGAAGAAAATTGATGATATTCCCATCGTTCTTGATTTTCTGGAAGTGTTTCCCGAAGACTTGCCTGGTCTGCCACCACACCGTCAAGTTGAATTCCAAATCGACCTAGTACCCGAAGCGGCACCGATCGCTCGGGCACCTTACAGAGTAGCACCTTGTGAATTGCAAGAGCTATCTACTCAGTTACAGGAATTGTTGGATAAAGGTTTCATCCGACCTAGCTCATCGCCATAGGGAGCTCCGGTTCTATTTGTCAAGAAGAAGGACGGGACTTTCCGTATGTGTATTGACTATTGTGAACTAAATAAAATGACAATTAAGAATCGTTATCCTCTGCCTCGTATAGATGATTTGTTTGATCAACTCCAAGGATCAAGTTTCTATTCCAAGATAGATCTTAGGTCCGGTTACCATCAATTGAGAGTCCGAGATGAGGATATCTCTAAGACTGCTTTCAGGACAAGGTACGGCCACTACGAGTTTATGGTCATGCCTTTCGGATTAACCAACACACCCGCGGTGTTCATGGACCTTATGAACCGTGTGTGTAAGCCATACCTTGATCAATTTGTCATCGTTTTTATCGACGACATCCTCATTTATTCCAAGAACAATGAGGAACATGAGGAACATCTACTCTTAATTCTAGAATTACTTAAGCAGGAGCAGATGTATGCTAAGTTTTCCAAGTGTGAATTCTGGATTCGAGAAGTTCAATTCTTAGGACATGTGGTTAACGAGAAGGGAATACATGTCGACCCATCAAAGATAGAAGCCATCAAGAATTGGGCAGCACCGACGACTCCGACTAAGGTGCAACAATTTCTGGGATTGGCTGGTTATTACAGTCGATTCATCGAGGGATTCGCTAAGATTGCACAACCTCTCACTGCCTTAACTCAAAAGGGTAAAGCCTATAACTAGAGCGATAACCAAGAGTCAGCATTTCAACATCTTAAGCAGAAACTTTGCAGTGCATCTATTCTAGCTTTTCCGGAGGGAACAGATGATTTTGTGGTGTATTGTGATGCTTGGGTTGTGTATTAATGCAACGAGAAAAGGTAATCGCATATGCTTCGCGTCAACTAAAGATTCACGAGAAAAACTACACCACTCATAACCTAGAGTTGGGAGCTGTGGTTTTCGCATTTAAGATATGGAGACACTACTTGTACGGTACCAAGTGCACCATCTGTATCGATCACAAGAGTCTTCAGCATATCTTGGAGCAGAAAGAGCTGAACATGAGACAGCGTCGTTGGGTCGAGCTCTTGAATGATTATGACTGTGCGATCCGGTATCATCCGGGTAAGGCTAATGTTGTAGCTGATGCCCTAAGTTGAAAGGAAACCAAGCCCAATTGAGTTCGAGCGCTACAACTTACTATTCACCCCGGATTACCTAACAAAATTCAGAGTGCTCAACTTGAAGCCCTGAAAGAGGAAAACCTACTGCTGGAAGGTACAGGCGGTATGGAAGCACAACTCGAGGCAAAATCTGACGGTATTCGCTACTTCGCCGAACGAATATGGGTACCAGTATTCGGAAACTTAAGAGAACTAGTCATGGACGAAGCTCATAAATCTCATTACTCTATTCATCCAGGTTCCGACAAGATGTATCATGATCTAATGGTGTTGTATTGGTGGCTAAATATGAAGGCCGATATAGCCACCTATGTGAGCAAGTGCCTGACTTGCGTGAAGGTCAAAGTTGAATATTAAAAGCCTTCTGGTCTTCTCCAACAACCAGAGATTCCCATGTGGAAATGGGAGTAGATATACATGGACTTTATCACAAAATTTCCACGAACTCCTACCGGATGTGATACCATTTGGGTAATCGTTGATCGTTTAACAAAGTCCGTTCACTTCTTAGCAATCAAGGAAACAGACAAGATAGAAAAACTTACTTGCATCTACTTGAAAGAAGTAGTATCTCGGCACGGGGTGCCATTCTCGATCATTTCGGATCATGATGCACGATTCACCTCTCATTTATGGCAATCATTACATAAATCTTTAGGCACGCATCTAGATATGAGCACAGCATACCATCCTCAAACTGATGGCCAGACAGAACGTACTATTCAAACTCTGGAGGACATGCTACGAGCTTGTGTGATTGATTTCGGTAACGCTTGGGAGTCTCACCTACCGTTGGTGGAGTTCTCCTACAACAACAGTTATCACACTAGCGTCATGGCAGCTCCATTTGAAGCACTATATGGATATAAATGTCGTTCTCCTATTTGTTGGGTCGAAGCTGGGGATAGTCAACTTACAGGTCCTGAACTCGTACTTGAAACTTCTGAGAAAATCATTCAAAGTAGAAACCTTATGGCGGCAGCTCATGATCGTCAAAAGAGCTATGCCGATAAGCGTCGTAAACCGTTAGAATTTCAAGTAGGGGATATGGTCTTGTTAAAAGTCTCACCTTGGAAGGGTGTTATTCGTTTTGGGAAACGAGGCAAATTAAATCTGGACCATTCAAGATAGTGAAGAGGATTGGTCAGTAGCGTATCAACTGGACCTACCTGAAGGACTTAGTGGTGTGCACAACGTCTTTCACGTCTCAAACTTGAAGAAATGTCTAGCAAACGAGTCACTCGCGGTTCATCTTGAGGAACTAAAAATTGATGAACAGTTGCGTTTCATCGAAGAACCTATAGAAATCATGGATAGGGAAGTCAAAACGCTTAAGGCTAGTAAAATCCCTATTGTCAGAGTTCGTTGGAACTCGAATCGCGGACCAGAATTCACGTGGGAGCGTGAGGATCAGATGATGCGCAAGTATCCTAATCTGTTCAAGCACTCCACGTCAAGCTCTTAAGGTACTATTTTAATTTTCGAGACGAAAATTCTTTCAACTAAGGGATGATGTGACATCCAGAAATTTTTTTTATTATTTATTTAATTTTCGGGACGAAAATTCTTTCAACTAGGGGATGATGTGACAATCCGAATTTTCAAGTTAATCCCTTTAGTGATTCCGTTAAATATTCCGTTAAATCCTAACCAAGTTAACCCAATTCTAAATCCAAGGGATCATTTCTGTCAAAGCTGAAGTTGTAAGGGCTGGTTTTGTAAATAACCAGAAACCCTAGTAGGCACGGTCGCGCCTTGTTTTGGCACGGTCGCGCTTCTTGTCAGTTGAAACGTAAAAACCAGTCTTTAATCGCAAATTCGTTCGATTTCGTAACTGTTCTGCACGTTCCTACCTTTAACGAGTATCATTAAGACTTTAAGCCTCGTTATTACTCCGAATTAAACCCAATTATGGTCATGATTACCGTAACCGTCGACCCTTTAGCACATATCAACACATTCGATCAATTCTCGTATTACTCCCACGAATTGAACGAACACACACCTAAATTGCACCTATTAGAACCTGTTGCACACTTGAATTTGGCCGGAATCGCTGCAGTGGTCGCCGGGGATCGAAGTCTACGACGGCAGAATCTGTTCTAGTCGGGAACCTTCAATTCGAATTCGTTTCAGGTAATTTCCTTCCTGTTTACTTTCGTTTTTACTTCATGATGAATAGCCCTATGATTATTTGTGCTTACAACACCAAATCAGTGATGAACCAATTCTAAGGTTCATCACATTCGAGGTTTAATCGATTACCAGTCCAGGCTTAATCTCAATCAAATTAACCTATACTGATAGATTCGAAAAGTCCTGTTAAACAGAACCCCCACCTCCTTTTGGTCAATCGCAATCGATACCAAACGGATTTGGACTTGTTTGCTTATTCTCTTAAACTTTGTGTGTAAAACCAGGAGACACGGTCGTGCCAAGTTTTAGCACGGTCGTGCCTCTTGGATAGACCTGGTCGTGCCTCAGAACCCTAGACACGGTCGTGCCTAGTGATCAACTTTGTTGTGTCTTCTGTTTTGACCAACACGGTCGCGCCCCTGACCAGCACGGTCGTGCACGTAACCTTAACACGGTCGTGCCTTGCCTAAGGCGCGGTCGTGTGTTAGTAAACCCTTTTGTCAGAATGTTTGATTTATTTATTATATTTTTAAAACAATATTTATTATATATTATTTGTCATTTATCGTGAAACGCATTTATACTAATTTAAAAATCCGTATTTCCGTAAACTCGTTCGTTTACCCATTAATCTTTAGAATGTTTAAAGACGTTCTAATCCTCCGTGTGTCGTCACAAATCCCATTGAATCCTTAACTGTTATGGTGTAATTCTAGGGCATTCGTGAGCCGTGTCAGGAAAACGCTTGAGATTTCAATCTCGTACTTGTGTGATTACTACCTACGCCGTTCATGAGAGTTTTCAAGGCCCCTTTTTACTGTTTTTAAACTCGGGGAGAAAACATGTTGTAAATGCTTTTGATTTTTGTAATTCATATATGATATCACTTGTATGACTATATACGTACACATTATCCTTTAAGTTCTCACATCGGACCGTTAATATGAACATAACGAGGTAATTTGAGTAGTACTATTGGGTTTGACAAACCTCACCCGCGTTAGTCGCTCTAACTCGATTGGAGGTCGAACGGGTGCAATATAGACCTAATCATGCACCATGATGGTGGGAGGCATATAAACAGTCAGCTGTCGGTTGCGAGCGCATTAGTTAACATGCTTATGGGTTAGCTACCTATTGATTTATATATTGAATGTACATTGATCTGTTAAATGCTTCTATAAACTGAAACCTATGAACTCACCAACCTCGTGTTGACATCATTTTCTTACATGTTTTATCAGGTCGCTTAAGATAAGGCACAGGTGCACGCATAGCCTGGAGTCTTATGATTTATTTATAAATTAATATTGTTGAATTGCATGTACTTTGTTTTTGGACTTCGTTTGGATTGGACACTTTGGGACTTTTCTTGGGCGCGTTTGTTTTGCACATTTACTTTCATTTTACGCTTCCGCACTTACTTTGATCATTTATAATATATTTTCATTTTAGTCTCATATAGTGTCGTTCAATGTAACTAATGATTGCGATCCTGGTTTGTCACTTCCCAAACAGTAAATGATATTATCTGATTGTGTAGTTGAACTAGTAGAAGAGGAAATATTCTCTGCTACTAATTTTCGATTCCCAATCTTGCATATAACCCTTGGGTTTGAGCTACCTCTTCCTCTATAAGAGGAAGATCTTCCTCTGCCTCCTCTTCCTTAGTCCCAATGAAGCATATTGTAAAATTCATCCACATGAGATAATAATTTTCTTTTCACATAATATTTGTGATCTCTTCCTTAGATAATCAATATGCTTATTCTTGTTATTAATAAAATAAGATATCGTTTTTGGAGATAAAAAAATGTTATTCTGGATCATAATATGAATTTGTTGGTGGAAAATATCATGAGCAATTTCTTCTCTTTGGTCCTGAATATCAGAGAGATATTTTTTAACGGGCCTTTATAATGAGCCATTTTAATCAAGATATTCCCTGGTAAGAAAATCAGGAAGACTATTATCACTAACTTTTTTATAAACAATATTATAATCAAATTGGGCTAAATGTGATTTCCATCTTGCAAACATTTGTTTTGAGACATCATGTTTTCGTCTTATAGAGGAAGAGGTGGCTCAAACCCATGGGTTATATCCCAGATTAGGAATCTAAAACTAGTAGCATAGAATATTTTCTCTTCTACTGGTTCAATTACACAATCATATAAGGAGTTTTTGGCTTATAAAGCTTCAAAAGAGAAGTCTAATGACTCCGAAACATCATATGCTAGAACTGTTTCCAATGAAGCAGAGGATGATATAAAAAGTTGATAAAGAGATTATATTTCTCTTAGAAAGTAAATATATCAAATGGAAAAATAATCCATGGCTGTTGACAAACAGATACATGGAAACATGATTCTATCATGCGGAGGCTTATAAGCCCAGACAATACTATGAACATATTCTGAAAGAAGAAAATTGTGAAATCGAACGCTGTCATGGTAGATAGTGATAAAACAGATTATATCTGTAGAAGCTTGGGGAACTTCTCCATTAAAAGAAAGGGAGATCATATATCCCCAAACAAAAGTCCCAATTAAATATAATTATTGGGATTACATGAATACTTTTTATAAAACATTCTTATATGAGAACCCAAGTCAAAAACATTCTTGGTTCATAAAAATTTGTTCTCATACTTACGGACGGGAAATTCCAGTCTGGTTCTATAACTGGTGGCAATCTTTTTGCCCCTCAGTAAATATTCTTCCTGATTTATATAAAAATCTATATACCCAATGGGTAGATGTTTCTCCAGCCTTAATAGAGGCCAAACAAAATGAAAATTTCATTAAAGATATGGCTGTCCCATTTTTATGTCCAATTCAGTAAACCATGGATATGGATATGGTCTCTAGAAGTTGGTTATACCAGCCAGAATATTCTTTGCATCAAAAGGGTCTTTTTTATAAAATTTTGGAAAAAGATGACCTTAGTAAACAATGATGGTATCATAGAAAGTCATGATACTATAGAAAAAAATTAAAAAGACAATTCAAGATTACATTGATCAGGAAAATAGTCATCCTCATAAGGAAGCTCCAAGCCCTTTCAGACACATTCTCAGAAAAATCTAAACTATTAAAGGCACTGATCAAATCAGCAATAAAGAAATCATGGATTTCTACTTAGCAGAAATGAAAAAAGGCATTATGAAAAATTTTAAAAAAGGAGGAGGATCTCCTTCAACAATGTCTACATCATCCTAAACTGAAAAAGACGAAGATACATAAAAGATTTTTCATAAATGACAGAAAGATACCACTGATCCTTTGGATGAAGATTATATCAACACAGTCCTTGCAGAATATAAGCAAGAATTCAGCCCAAGAGAATCATCTGGAAAACTCAAAAAAAAAGATGCCACAATAGGCCCCACAAGAGCATGATCAGAAGACTCCAATAATAGTTGACGTGGCAGACACCATTATGCATTCTGGCATTATAATTGTTAGTCACTATTTACTTTTTGAAAAGTTAGCAAAATAATTGCTAATTACTGTTTTCTTTTTGACAAATTTGTCTAGCTAGGTCTCATATTGGGAATCTTTTAAGCTTTTCCCCACCTATATAAGGGGATTATCTTCTCTTGTAAAAAAAACAGAACTCAGAGAACACCTCCACTACTACTCTTGTATAATAACTCTGAAATAATATATTTGAAATTTATCTTGTAAAGCTTGAAGTTCATCATCCAAAAGAGGAAATCTGGTAAAATTCTTTGATATTTTTAATTTTATGTTTGCCTCTATCAGAGGCTAAGTATCTTAAGTGTTGAAATGCCATGATAACTTGAACAAGATACGTAAAGAAAAAAAAGGATTTGAGGATTTGATTATGGGCAAGGTTATAGAAAATTTTAGTAATCTAGATGATGATTAAACTCTTGGGGAACTTATAGCCGCTTAATTACCGAGTTAGTGCACAATGGCTTTTCATGGGTCTGACCTTTACCTATCATCATTTATTTTGCTTAAATTATCTGTGTAATATTATCCTTTTGGCCTACGAATCCTTGAGTTCTAATTTTGTTGTTTGATTTTTTATATGTTTTAACTTTTGATCCTGTAAAAAATGGTATCAGAGCCAAGTGCTCTTAAAATAAAATCTTGTTAAAAGTTTGGATGTGCAAATCAACACTTATTCCCTTTAAATGAATACCTTAAAGAGCCACGATACTGTTAAAAACAATATTAAAGAGGAGTATGAAATTCCTCAGAGTTTAGATTTATTAAACAAATGGACTATTCCAAAAATGGAACAAAAACTAATTTATAAATTAGAAACCTTTGAAAAACTAGGATTAAAACAAGTTGTTAAAATAACTGAAGAAACATTTTCTTTAAACAAAGAAGATATGGTTATTAAACTATTGTTAAATAAAGATTTAAATAAATATAAAAAAGATTACAAATTTCTACATATAGGGTTTGTGCAAATTGCATTTAAACTCTTAACTTTAGAAAGCCTTCCAGAAAGTTTTGTAGCAGTTCTTAAAGATGCTAGAAATCTAGACTGGAAACAATCTATTATAGAGATTGTTCAAACTAGCCTGGCTCATGGACTAGTTTATTTCAATGTTTATCCTAATCTGCAATTATCTTTATCGGACGTTAATATTTCAGATGCTTTAACATTAAATGTTAAGACTCATGGTTATAATTATGCTGTAGGATCAGAAGTTATATGTATATGCTATAGATTTTATTATAAGCCTTTATACACTTTAAATCCACAGTATAGAATGGTTGATAAACCATTAAATGAAACTATAGTCACAGAAACTAATTTTGGTAAATCAAATATAACTACCAGAAGAAAAAATTAAATGGGAAGAAATCAACTTTCCAGAAAATTGGGTTCTTGATAATGCCATAACATCTCAACAATATGTAGATAATAATCCTTTAGAAGTTATACAAACTAAAGAAGGAACTGTTCAAATTCTTTTTGAACAACTTAGAAACACTCCTTCTTTACCTAGATCTATGTCTAGTAGATCATTATCCTCTCACCAACATATATCTCCTTTAGGATATACTGTTAGAAGTCCTTCTAGAGCTTCTACTTCAAGAATAAGGGAACATTTCCCTACAACAGAAACATTTAATAGATTAAGAATAAATTATGATAATATGGTTACAGGAGTTCAAGTAGATCCAGAATCAACCGAATCAGAAATCGATTTTGTTTAATGGATTTTATAGAAATAATAGATTTCACTACGGGATCTCCGGTAAGAAAAGTGATCAGTAAAGAATTTCAATTACCCAAATGGGAATTATTTAGAAATTGATTTTTTGAAAATTTTAAAGAAATTGATATAATTTACTTTAAAGATGAATTTTATAAAGATCTGATTATAAAAAATGAGGTTATACCTTTTATTCCATGGTTTATAGAAAATTATACTAGGAGTATTATCTTTGTTATTGAAAGAAAATTTAATGTTAATGGAGATATAATCTCTAAGGTTTTCCCTCCTACACAATCCTTTAAAATTGAAAAAGATAATGAGACAAGATACTATCAAGTTTTCCAAAAATTATTAGAAGGTAATACTTTACCTGTTACTGTTTCTCATATAAATGAGTTAATTGAACAACAGAATTACGCAAATTTATACTTAGTAATTCTGGGAGAACAATTACAAGATTTGTCTAATAAAATGGATAGGATTATATTTTATTTCAAAGAAAAAAGAATATCTACCAATAAAAATTTATAAGAGAAAATTGCTACTCCTAGTATCCAACTTCCTCCGAAAGTAACATATTTTCAAATAAAATGTCAAGATAATTTAATAAAAACCTTAAATGATACTATTAATGCTCCTAAAAATCTTAAGATTAGTACTATAACCGAATTTTCTGAAGAAAATTATCAGGAAGAAATAAATAATCAAATTTCCAAACTTTCAAAATGGGTGGATAAACCAACCCAAATAAAATATTATTATCCTAGACCTACTCCACAAGATGTTCTTATAGAAGAACAAGAATATGTTGTTAATAATTCTTATAGTGGGAAAATCATCTATGAATGTAACATAGATGGTCAGACTGAAGGACAAATTTATAATACTGTCTATAGGATGCTTATGTATAGCACTATCTGTAAGAATAATAATAATTATGTTACAACTATAGCAAACATGATTATATCTGGATTTACAGGCCAGCTAAAAGGATGGTGGGATAATTATTTATCTCAAGCTGATAAAAATAAAATCCTTAGCAGTTTCAAACAAGAAGAAACTAGTGACACTGAAAGTAATGCAGTTTACATATTAATTATAAATATTATATAACACTTTACAGACAGATGGTGTGAAGATTCTGAAAATATGAGAACTCTACTACAAAATTTAAGATGTAGAACTCTCATGTCTTTTAAATGGTATAAAGACACTTTCTTGTGTAGAGTTATGGAACTCACTGGGGCTAATAGTCCACATTGGAAGTCAAAATTCATATATGGTATTCCACATTTATTTGCTGAAAGAATAAGAAATAAACTAAGAATAGATGGAGTCATAAATTATGAAAACTACACTTATGATAAACTTATAGGTACCTGTATCCAAGAAGGTTTAAGTTTATGTAATGAAATAAAACTTAATCAACAAATTAAAAAACATTCTCTAAATGAGAAAAAACAATTAGGAGAATTTTGTGGCCAATTTGGTATAGAAAATAGACTTGATAAGTCATCCGGAATTAGGAAAAGAAATTCTTCTCCCAAGAAACATTATAAAAGAAAGAAAATCAGGAAAGAAGACAGAAAACTTGATAAAGAAAGAAAATATAAAGAAAAAAGATTCTTTGATTCAAATGAATTTAAAAAATTAATAAAATGCAGAAAGTGTGGTAAATTAGGCCAAAAAGCAAAAACCTGTTGGGTTAGAAAAAAAACTAAACAAAATAGAAGATCGTGAATTAAAAGATAAAATTAATGAAGTTTTATTAAATGAAAACTTTGAAGAAACTGATTCTAAGGAATCAATCTCAGAAGAAGAAAATCTAAATATTTTAGAAAATGAAAACTTTTATTCTTCAGAAGAAGAAGAAGAACAGTGTTTAACAAATTGCAAAAAATATTGTTGTAAAAACTCTTCTGATATATCAGAAGAAGGTCTTTATCAAATAATTTCCCAATTTCAAAATATAGAAATTAATGTTCTAAACAATGAGATTTTAGATCTCGTAAAAGTTGTGGATGATCCTCAAACTAAAGAAAAATTAATTTCGAAATACTTAAAACAACAAAAATCTGAGAAAACATCTTCCTCTAACAATTCTCAAAAAGATTTAAAACTTTTTTCTCTAGTTGAATTAAAGAGACGGCTAGTTAAAAGAAACCAAGTTTCTAAACCTGTTAATATACATGATCTAAAAACTGAAATTGATAATCTAAAAATTGATATTAAAATACTTCAAAAAGATAATAGAAATCTAGAAGAAAGAATTATAAAACTTGAAATTCCTCAAAATAATATCATTTTAAATGAAAATGAAAATATTCCTCAAAATAATTCAGGAATATTTTTAGAAAGTATCATGGATATTATAACCACATAAAAGTGGAACATCAAAGTCAAACTTCTTATTGAAGATAATTTCTTCATAACTGTTACAACATTGGTTCTATAATATTTACAATTAATATGTAAACTGCATTATTTTCAGTGTCACTAGTTTCTTCTTCTTGTTTGACACTGCTAAGGATTTTATTTTTATCAGCTTAAGATAAATAATTATCCCACCATCCTTTTAGCTGGCCTGTAAATCCAGATATAATCATGTTTGCTATAGTTGTAACAAAATTATTATTATTCTTACAGATAGTGCTATACATAAGCATCCTATGGACGCTATTATAAATTTGTCCTTCAGTCTGACCATATATGTTCCATCCATAGATCATTTTTCCACTATAAGAATTATTAACAATATATTCTTGTTCTTCTATATGAACATCTTGTGGAGTAGGTCTAGGAATATATATATATATATATATATATATATATATATATATATATATATATATATATATATATATATATATATATATATATATATATATGGTAAGGATCAAATGTAAACTTGTAAACTAAAAAACCATATATATATATATATATATATATATATATAGGAAAAGGATTAAATGCAAACCAAGTTTAAATGGATTAAAATAAGATAAAAATAAATGTGTGGTCAGAATTTTGTTTTTTGGTTTACGAGTTTACATTTGATTCTCACCATATATATATATATATATATATATATATATATATATATATATATATATATATATATATAGGTGAGTTCACTAGAAAACTCATTTTCATGAGAAAACCAAAAAACTCTTACTGCATATGTATAGTGTACCCAAAAACCTAATCCACCCCTAAAAACCTAAACCCCCCCACCCCACCCCCCTCACCATGCCCCAAAAACCTAAACCCACCACCCATCCCCCAAACACCTAAACCCTCCACCCCACCCACCCCTCCCCTCCCCTCCAAAAACCTAAAACTAAACCTAAAAAGTAAACCAAAAGTCTAACCCACCTCCCAAAAACCTAACCCCCTCCCACCCCAAAAACCTAAACCCTCCCCACCCCTCCAAAACCCTAACGTAAAAGCTTAACTAAACCCAAAAACTTATCCCAAAAGCTAAACCCACTATTTTTTGAGTTTTTTTTTTGAACGAGGACGACGTGAGAAACAAGGTCTCTGAAACAGTTTTTAATTTTTGATTTATTTTTTGAGTTATGACTTTTTGATTATTTTTTACCTTAAATAAGTAGTTTTTTTGTTTTCTTATGAACATTGAGTTTTTTCATGATCCTTCCCCTATATATATATATATATATATATATATATATATATATATATATATATATATATATATAATAGGTTAGAAACCTGTGTAATACACGGGTTAAATAATAAAAACGATAAAATTCATAAAGTTATAAGTATTTTTCATAACTGAAATTACGTATAAGTAACGACTTTAAATAATAAAGCAATAATATTGAAATTCAAAAAAAAAAATATAATTTATAAATTTCCACAATTTGGAAGTTAATGATTTTAATTGATCTTTCCATAATATTAAAAACTTTTTAATTGTATTTAACAAAAGTTAAGGATTCGAATTAATGATTTCATAATTTCTGTTGACTTAGTTTGGGTGGGAAAATTTTAGTTGATCTCACATAAAGATGACACGTGGCATCTTTAGATAGTGATTTATTATATAAAGGATATATATATATACTATGTAATAAATAAATATTTTTCATAGCACGTGTCGCATCTATATTTATTCTCATCATTTTTTTTCGTGTCGCTGTCTTATTAAATACATTTTTATCTTTTAATAATAATAATAATATTTTTTTTTGAAAAAAAAAAGTTCTTATACTAATAAATCACATTTATTTTAAATCATCCATTATTATAAGAAATTTTGAAATATAATTATGTAACTTTTATTTTCAATTAAATAGTTATCAAAGTCAAATTAAATTAAATAGTAATTAACGTATCTTCGAAACCTAATTATATATTAATTTTTACATATTTTAAAATTTATTTTCTATCCTTAGTGTATTATTTAATACATTTTTACACCTTTAAAATATATACATAAAGGTTTAATGATTTTTTATATTGATATATTTTATTATAACAAGAGATTGGGTAAAAACGTTAAACAAAACCATACATAATTATGTAAAACAAAATTGCATTCAGTCTACTAATAATGATTATTTTGGTGTTGATTGTTTTATATTATTCATACTTTCTTTTATTTTGGTACTGATTTATGTTGTATGCTGTGCTACTTTAACATTTATAACTGTGCTGATAATGGTAACCAGCACAGATTTCGAGCATTATTAATTTTTTCTAAAAAAATCTCATTTTTTTATTTAAAAAATATAACAATACCATAACCAAATTAAATCCATGTTGGGAACTCATGTTGGGAACTGTACGCATTTATACTTGGTCCCATTGTTGAACTCATGTTGGGAACTGTACGTATTTATACTTGGTCCTCCGGGTGAACAAAATATAATCACCTATTTAACTCTAATACAAAGCATTTTAAGTTCGATGTATTAAACCAACCCGGAGATGACCATTCGAAGGGTTGAGGGTAACTGTTGTCCCTAACGGAAGGCGCTACTATTTTAGTTTATAGATTATAATTCGTGAATCAAATGTCGTGAGGACAAGGCTCTGGTGGTGACCCGGGTCACAAGTTTGTAGTAGTCATACCACTGAATTAGTTAATTTAACATTATCACGTACCAAGCTGATTCAAAGCCCGAAGCAATACTCTCCGTGACCTGATCATTTCTGATATATTTACTTTTATGTTGTTTACTATTCTGTTTGTTACATTCCTGTTACACACATCATACACGTTTTTACTTTTATGCTATTTACTTTACCGTCATTTACTTTTCTGTCATTTATTAGTCTGCTTCACAAGCACACAAAACCCACTCACTAATTAATCCGGCTAAACGATAACAAAAGTTGAGTATTGGAACTCGACCGTGTCCATTGGTTCGATACTTGGTGCTTACTTAAGCTATATTACGCTGTGATAGGTACACTTGCCTATTGTGTGTGTTTTAAGTTAAAGTAATTATCATTTTATGAATTTAAAACATGATCTCGTAAAACCATAATCTCTATATATTGTTATATAATATTTAACTTAATCACGACACACATCACCCCACAACCAAGAGGTTGTGAGTTTAAACCTTGTTCAAGACAAAAAAAAAATTATCGTTCAAAAAAAATAATGGGTTTCTAACCTAGTTATGCAATAAATAAATGTGTTATTTTAAACTTAAAATATGATTATATTCATAACCTAGTCGGACCATCTGGTGTGGATCAGTAACCGCACACAGGGTCGACTGTTCCTTAGGGTTAGACTATATGGTTAGAAGTTAAAATTGTTTTTGATAATCCAAATTTATTGACCTTTATCCCAAGTTAAATTTTTAAAAGAAGTATTAAAAATATTTTAGTCTAAATGTCTAACTCACACACCCTCTAAACACTAATGTTTACCATGGTAGTAGAACCCTCAACTACTTGCAATGAAAACCTTTATTACTTACATTTGTAGCGCTAGGCTACAATTCTTTGGCTAAATTTACGATGTGTTTATGTAACATCCTTGACTTTTTCATGCAATATTTTATTTCATTTTGTACTTTAATAACATTGTGGCATTATATTTCTCGTTATAACATACGTATACATTATGCCCTATCAATTATTCAAACGTATAACGACACGGAGTGAGATTTTTAAACTTTTATACATAATATATTTTATTATATTAAACAAACTAATTATAAACTTGTAAGTTTATAAAAAGTGAGGTTTTATTTTATAAAAGAAAATTATTAATAATAAAATAAATAAAAATATATGTAAATTTCTAAGTTTTTATAGTTTTATAAAAGAAAATTTACCATTAAAAAAGATTTAAACTTGAACCCCTCTTTATATTTGAACTCTGAAACCCAAGACTCAATTTTGAATTCTAAAAGTCAAATCCATGCTATTTCCTTCAAATTCAGAGCTGTAATCTGCTAATTAGGATCCTAAATCAATCTGGGATGAGTGACAAAAAGGAAACAACCATTCAATTTAAAAACCTTTGTCAAATCTATCCATTTTTGGTACCTAACAGGTCTTACAGTCATGGGTTTTCAAGACCATAAATCAAGTCCCAAATCCCGCAAATCTTGTCAATCACAGTTGTAATACACATTTCTAATCGTCCTTTAAGACCCCCTAGCATCTTGCAAGTCAAAAAGCACCTCAAATCCTCTATTTTCTTTCTCTCGGTTTGCAAATCGGCGCAAGGGGGAAGGCTTCAAAACCAAGCGATTCAATGCCGATTTCAGGTATGAATTACTCGATAATTGGTTTGCACCTCTGGTTTGTAGCTCCTTGTAATCAATTATGGGTTGGGAGTGGGGCAAAAACTCTAGTTAAACCGGGTCTCTTTATTAAAACACATGTCATCCTGAATTAAACCAACTTGAAGCTGTAAAGCAGCTAGTTATATCACATCCCTCCCTGACCCGACCTCTGCTCCTATTTTTGTTATTTTCTTGTTTTGCCTCTATTTAATCTCTCACACACATATATTTATATATATATATATATATGTATATATATATTTAACATACATGTATTCCCTATAAGTATAAAATCTATATTTATAATTATAACAAAGCACATGCATAAAATATAGACATCTATACTTTGTTTTATAAATGTTATGATTTTACAAATATATATTTTATGAGTAAAACAATTATTATCATGTCAAATCCTTTATAAATGTTCAAGGGTTATAGTTAATATCCTTTTCGAATAAAAAAAAAGTATATTTATAATTATGTTTAATTATTTTCTAAAAAGTATTTTGAGTATCACAAATAATATACGGGCATTATTATGGTTAAGGGCGTAATATCTCGTTACCATTATATATTTCAAAAACATGACAAACATTATGGTGGTATTATAAAACCTTATTATTTTATATATAAATTTGAGAATTATAAAATGATCGTGATTTTGCAACGTCATGTATTTTATTAAACAAAAGGATTATGTATATATACATTTTACATAAATTTTAAAATGACATGATCTATAATATATTATTAATATTATGATTTTGTTAGTGTTACTAATATAATGATTTTTAATAATTATTTTATTTGCATATTTATCATATTCTTAATACATTACAAATAATATAGTATTAGTAGCAATATGATGATTTCTTGTTAAATAATTAATCTTACTAAATTGGATTTTTCATAAAATACTACAAATTCACATAACTAATTTATTTACTTATTTTAGATAATATCCTTACATTATTATGTTATAACATTTCATCATATCACTTTTGACATTGCCTTGTTAATATAATATTACATTAATATATTTAATATATTAATATATTTGCAAATAATGTTTATTATTGCACATAGTGTTGGATTGGGATCTACCTTGATCCAATGATTCAACACATTAACCGAACCAAATCATGCGGAATCCGATTTGATTGGCAATCCAATCTATGACATGGATCGGGTCGTAAGAAACGAGCGGATTAGATGTCGAAACGAAGGTTTCTATTGACCCTTTGGTGTAGAGAAGTTGGATACAAGACCTGGAAACTCTCAACGGACAGAGATTCGACAATACAGGTGCAGAGAGTTTGTGTGTTGTTGCTTAGTCTGGTTCTGTGTGTATATGTGTTGTATTTCTGTTGTGTTTTTTTGTGCTCATGAAGTGAAAGTTCTATATATAGTGCTCGGGCCATTCGTACGAATGATCCATGTGAATGGATTCATTCGTGCGAATGAATCAGCAGAATGGTTCATTCGTAAGAATGAATCATCATAATGGTTCATTCGTACGAATGAATCATTCTCATGACTTATTCTAATGAATGAGTCATTCTTATGATCTATTCGCGTGAATGGATCATTCTCATGATCCATTCATGCGAATGGGCCTTTCAATAGCACGATTGATCAACGTTATCGATATTTATCAGATCGTTTAATACACAGTCGTTATATATGAGTAAACATTAAGGATAAACATGTAATTTCATTAATACATCAAATAATTACATTAAACATAGATGAAATACATATTACAAGGGATTAGGGACATATTATGCATTTACATACTCCCCCTTGGACCTAGATCCCTTCAAAATGACCTAACTAACATTAGTTGGTCTTCAACATCTCTTTTGTACGAGTTTTCCAGTTAACTCCGGCGTGTATGTCAAAAGCAAAGCATATACGTATCACTTTCACATACTGCAACGCCTGGTCTATATCTGCAACTTCAAAAAACGGTTGACACTTGTATAAAGTTGTAACATCTTGTTCAGACAAGTTGGTTAGCCACAAGGGATCAAAGACCCTGATGGTCTCCCATGACCCTTCTTTACAAAGCACTATAACAGCTTCACCAGTACGCCCATCATAGTACCACCATTTGAACTGATCTGAGAAGTCCTGGATCATTTTCCTTAAAGGAATCTTCTTCATGATCGTTGGAGGTTTCCACTTTAAGACAATTAGGGGCTTCTTGGTGATTGGATGAACCTTTTCCTTATGAATGTAACGTGTAGGCATTTGTGGCTTGAAGTTCACCCACTTCTTCCGGTATTCGTATTGTAATTGACGTTCAAACCATTCGGATAGACCGGAAGATTCGCTGTATAGAAGCTTTAGACGCGCCAATTGATTTACTTCAAATGCGGGCAGCGTCTTGAAGTCATGAGGGTACCTGAAATATTATATGCCCTTTTCTCTTTTTATAGCATAGCAGCTTAAGTCGTTGAAGTATGCCCAACTGATTATACGACCATCAGACTTATGTCCTTTGAGTCGATAAACTTTAGTGTACTTGGTTGGAGGAGAGGGCTTTGAGTTCTTCTTTAATTCGGCCATGTATTCCATCCACTGACTTTTACGTTCATTCAGCTCGTCAATGTCAATAGTGGAGGAACCGGCTTCATCTCCTTTGTTGTCGATAATGCGGTTGACCTCCTTGTCAGACTGCTGAGTGAATAAGTCTGCGAAGGTGGGAAGATCATCACCATCTACTGATGTGTACTTTGGATATTCTTGATCAGTGATGTCTTCGACTTCAACCTCATCAACGTCTTCTAGTTCGTCAGAGGAGGGATAATCAGTTGTAGGAACGGATGCCTCTTCAGTGATGACTTCGTCGGGATTCATTTGAAATAGCTCGGCAATCTGTTCTTTTGACAAGCAGTGTGCGATTTCCCCTTCCTCTTTGTCATAAATAACTGAATGTTGGATGATCCTTTGCATGTCAAGCACATAAGTTAACTTTGAAGGTTGTTGCTTGAGAGGCATCACATCCAAAACTATTTTCATAAACAAACAAAGAATAAACATGTGAGAATTTGAAATTTCATTGATTTAATCAAAATAAAACTGAAATTGTTTACATAATAATCTAATATTTACAATAAGACAACTTAAAACACTTAAAAACAAAAACTATCAACCTTCAGTGCCCTTTTGTGTATCTGATGATGGGCCTTCTGATTTGTCTGATTTTTGCTTTGTGCGTGCCTCTGCTTCTGCTGTCTTTGAAGCACTTGATGCAGCACCAGCATTGGCACCATCATCCTTATCTTTGTCATTATTGTCATCATCATCACTATCATCATCATCATCGTCATCATCATCATCATCATCATCGTCATCACCATCATCATCACCATCATCACCATCATCACCATCATTGCGAGCACCCTCAATTCTGGGTGTCGGGTCTCTTCTGCTTTCTAAGTCTTCCAACAGTCTCTTATTATCCTCCTCAAGCCTTTGTATCCTCTGAGCATGTGCATCAATAGTTTTAGACAACTGTTGATTCTGGTTTGTAGCAGTGAGAAGGAGGGCTTGTTGATCATTACACCTAGTGGAAAGACTTGTGATGGCTTGGGCTTGTTCAGTATTTTGCAGAGTCAACTGACTGATCTGCGAGCCCTGTTGGTCAATACGCTTTGATTGCTCTTCATTCTGAGCCAGTAAACGAAGTACCAAACTGTTTAAAGTACTGATCTGGTCGTGTAGAGAGACAGTCGGCAGTGACATTGAAGATTCAGCTCGAATAGTTGATGGATGTGATGTAGGAGCAGTCGTGTAGATGGAAGGAGACACAGTTTGTGTCTGAGGCATAGATGTTGACATTGGAGCCTCAGACCTGGTGGCAGTTGCTATAGTAGCAGAGGTGCTTTCCGTCCTTCTAACAAGTTTAAACTTTTGGCGTTTGGCCATTCTCTTTTTTCTTCCTCCCTTGACTGGGGTAGATTGGAAAGAAGGAGCAGCAGATACTTGTGGACAGTCAGGGACAAAGTCAGCATCCCTGAAGTCATCATCAACCCTTGAGCTTCATTGATCTGCTCGCCTTTTTCGTTTTGTTGTGACCAATCTTGCCCCTTGTTGACTGATTACAAATTCGTCTTCAGTGTCCTCAGAATCAGTAAACAGGACGGTGTCCAGGTTAACGTCTTCTGGGTTAGTTGGAAGGGAAGAATCGATAGCAGCAACAGTGGGGGTGGTGGCAGCGGTAGATGGAACATTAGGAGCATTGCCACCATCTCCCTGACCATCTTGGTCGTCATCATCTTGGTCGTCAGCTGGAGGTACAACAATATCCTCCCTGTCAGAATCACTGTTATCGTGACGCCATTTTCTGTTTGTTGGTGCCACATAATCTGGATTTGCCAGATGTCCAATAAGTCGTTTGTGAGGTGGTTTTGTTGGTCTGCCCCTGTAGGTCTGTACCCTGTTTAGAGTGACATCCGTCATGTGTTCTAGCTTGATCATGTCGATGTCTGACCTTGGCAGAAGAGGAAGCTGGTCATCTATTATCATTTGTAAGAATCTAGGGTACATAAGATACGCATTGTCCCCCTTAAGATAGATGTTTTCCTTAAGATGCGTGAACACCATCTCGAAAAAGTTGAACGGAATGTTCAATACCAGAGCAACGAATGCGCTCTGAATTGTTTCACGCATGTCGTCAAAACCGCCACGACGGGAACCGAGGCAATGCAGAAGAACATGTCCAAGATACTTATACTGCAGACAGAGGTTCGCTTTGTTTAAAACTCCCTCTGCTACATTCCCGTCGTACTTTATTCTCATGAAGCATCCGCGGACCAGATATTTATCCAGTGTCACTGGATCTTCAGGATGATCACCGAATTGACACAATCGGCGAATGTGAGCTGCCGATACAACCACATCTTGACCTGCGATCTTCCCTCGTATGACCGGTGGAGATACCTCGCAGTCAATCTCGGCAGAGGCCCAGAACTCCCTTTGACGCGATGTATATGGAGTCCGGTGATGGGATATAGCATGAGCAATCCTTGATCTTGATAAAAAGTCGATCATTCCGACAAACGGACGTGCATTCTTTGATGTAGGAATCATGTACGCACATATGTTGCTTTTTATTGAAGCCTTAAGAACAACTGGAGCTCTGTGCGCCATAACGATCGGTCTGCAAACACAAAAACATGAAGCACATCAGATCAGTACATGCAAGATTTTGGAAATATGAACCATTTGGACCATTTTCCCTTTGTACGAATGAATCCAAAAAGTTGATTCATTCGTGCGAATGGATCATTCTGCCTATTCATTCGTGCGAATGAGTTCTCATTCGTATGAATGAGTGTTCATTCATGTGAATGAGTGCTCATTCGTACGAATGAACATGAAGAGTGTGTCCATTCGTATGACAGACGGGTCGCGATCCAACTTGTCCAAAAATTCGATCAAGACTTGAAAAGATTTGCCGAAAAAGACACCAACACACTCGACTATGATTTTCAACCAATATTTAGCATTTTAATTGGTTTATTAAGTCACTTTTTACGTTTTTTAGGTTTGGTTTTCGGTTTTGAACCCTAAATCTAGTCGAGTCATCCAAGAATCGAGTATATAGACGATTAATCTCTTGAGGGTATACCTGTAAACAAAAATCAAGCGTTAGATCGGTGATTGGATGAAGATTTGTTCAAATGCATATTTTAATCAAACAGACGTGCGAATAAGGATTTCTGATTTGTGCGAATGATGCTGAGAATGCGAATGAATGGCCTTTTTATAGGATGGTCTGGTTCATTCGTACGAATGGATCATTCTGGTCAGTCCATTCGTGCGAGTGACCCAGACTTGATTCATTCTGCCACTCATTCGTACGAGTGGACCATTCTGGTCAGTCCATTCGTGTGAATTGATTCATTCTGCCACTCATTCGTATGAGTGGACCATTCTGGTCAGTCCATTCGTGTGAATGAGCTATTCTCCTCATCCATTCGTACGAGTGAGCCATTTTGCTCATCCATTCGTACGAATGGGACAATCCCCTTATGCAAATTAAACTTTTCAAGTTAAATGGGGTATCCGACCACATTGGTTTTAACAAAAATTTAATTATGAAGTAATTTACATTTAATTATGAAGTGAGGGATCAATTATGAAGTTTTGGAATAGTTTATGAAGTAAAGGAACGATTTGATCAATCAGGAAGTCAAGCGGTTTTCAAATTTTGATTTTCAGACAGTCGTTCGAGTCTTATCAGATAATCTAAAATTCAGGAAAAGTAAAATCTTTTTGGATTTTTGAATATGTAATGCTGAAAATAATATCAACAAGATATATACACGCATGTCTTAGTAAGAATGATCCTTATGAGAAATCATACAGACTTAATGACTAATGATCTGAGACATATTGAATTTTTTATATACAACTATACAATGGTATTTACACATCTTTTTGTGAGAAAGATCCGAACGTGGGATCAGTACTAAACTCATAGCAATCAGCAACATTGCAAATTATCTGAGCTTTAAGTACACTTAGTCAAAATACGATCATTGATATGTTTGTCCATCTTAAACCTATGCAGACCTCTTCTCAACACTTACAAGATGATCTTGAAGGATTGAGTCCATTGTCTGTGTGTCCCACACTAGTTAAGAATTGACTTGAATTACTTTTCAAAACATGTTAATGTTTCAAATCAGCACAACTTACTTAACCAGCCATCATAAGTTCATGAGATCTCAGTTATTCCCTGTTACTTCTTTACTACACCAATTTTTTATTTTTTTATTTTTTTTATTTTTTATTTTTTTTTAGTATTCACAGTGACAGCCATCAGCTCATGGACGGCTTCAGCCAAGTATTTACAAGGAAATATGACACGTATGCAGCTAACGGTGTTTGTGTTCATCCTATCCCATGGATGGCTTCAACCAGGCTGCAACCCGGTAATATGGCACATATACGAATTCGGATTCATACTTTTATTTTATTCTTAATCGCATGGACGGCTTCAGCCAGATATTTACAAGGCAATATGGCACGTATACGACTTCGGAATCTAATTTTTAATTTTATAACTACTTTCTGATATCTCATTAAACCGATGATAACTGGTGTGCACAGAATGAGAAACACCTTCAGTTTCTATTGTTGATTTTCGTCAATCCTTTCACCATTATGTGACTCACAAGACAATATCTAATATGGTATAGATTGATCATCAATGGTCGAGATTCAGTAAGATAAGCCTATCAATGCATCACATGTCGACTCAGTGTGACTATTCACTATGACATTAAATGCAATGTGCTTCATACATATGGTTAGTGTGCCATCACTTCCCAAAGGTTGGATACGATTTCTCATTTTTGAGTTTTTCAGATGTTTTTGGGTTTTAGACTGTACAAAAATGGAAAATCTTTTTTTTTTAAACAAACTGTACACAAATAAAAATCTTTTTGGAGTCTCAGATAACTAGCTCTGTGTACTATTATTTTTCTCAACGAGAGATCATTTTCTTACTGACATTTTCTCCCCCTAAAATTTCAAAATGAAAAATATTTTTGAGTTTTTGAGATTTTTAATAAACGCAAGAAAGAAAATATATACAGGAACGTAATTGATAAAAATGATTATTGACTCGACTCTTGGTTCGGAACAAAGTCATCCTTCTTTTTCATGCCGTTTACCTCTAACAAGAATAAAAATCTTGGTTTGTCAAAGGCTTTTGTATATAGGTCGGCCTTTTGGAAATCAGTGTTAGTCAGTTTCTTTTCAAAACAATCACGAATGAAGTGATATTTTATGCCGATATGTTTGGTTTTTGAATGCTGAACCGGATTCTTAGTGATAGCTATGGCAGCAGAATTATCTACATAAATAGGAGTGTTAGAGAATTGCAAACCGTAGTCCCGAAGTTGCTGTTGAATCCAGATAATCTGAGAACAACAACTGGCAGCAGCGATGTATATAGCTTCACATGTAGATGTAGCCACTGAAGTCTGCTTTTTGCATTGCCATGTCACAAGACGGTTTCCAAAGAACTGACACCCTGCAGATGTAGACTTGAAGTCTGCTTTGCAACCACCATAATCAGAATCACTATATACAGTAAGCTCAAAGTTATCATCATTAGAGTACCATAATCCAAGATCAGGAGTACCCTTCAGATACCGAAAAATCCTTTTGACAGTAATTAAGTGGGAGACTTTTGGTTTTGACTGATATCGGGCACAGAGACACGTGGCGAACATGATGTCTGGTCGAGATGTCGTGAGATACATGAGAGATCCGATCATGGCTCGATAGAGAGTAGCATCAATATACTCCCCCTTGTCATCAGGCGAAATCCCGTGATTGATCGCCAATGGAGTACCAGCAGGTTTGGCATCAGTCATACTGAATCGGCTCAGTATGTCTCCAACATAATTTGTTTGATGAAGGAAAATCCCTGTCTCAGATTGATCTACTTGTAGCCCTAGAAAGAACTTCATCTCTCCCATGGAACTCATCTCGAACTTGTCCTGCATAACTCTTTCAAATTCTTTGCACAGAACATCATTCGTCGATCCGAAAATAATGTCATCCACGTATACTTGTACCATTAAAAGTTCTCCACCCTTTTCTCTAATGAACAACGTGCAGTCGATGACACCTCTTCTAAAACCATTGTTCAGAAGATGAGTGGAAAGTGTCTCGTACCACGCTCGCGGAGCTTGGTGCAATCCGTACAGTGCCTTGTCCAATTTGTAGACACGGTCACGATGCATAGGAGCTTCAAACCCGGGAGGTTGACTGACGTATACGACTTCACTGATTTCTCCATGAAGGAAAGCACTCTTTACATACATTTGATAGACTTTGAACCTTTTGTAGGATGCATAAGCAAGAAAAATTCGAATTGCTTCCAGACGAGCAACCGGTGCAAACACTTCATTGTAATCTATACCTTCAATTTGCCTAAATCCCTGAACGACCAAACGAGCCTTATTTCTTATGACTATTCCTTGATCATCCCTTTTGCAACGAAGAACCCATCGAGTACCAATCTTCTTAGCTCCTTTTGGTAAATCAACTAACTTCCAAACTCCGAGCTTCTGAAATTGGAGTAGTTCTTCCTGCATTGCATTTACCCAAGATTCTTCTTTTAAAGCATCTGTTATAGACCGTGGTTCGATTTGCGAGACGAAACATGAATGCGCACAATCGTTGACCACACCAGATTCCATGATTTCTGAGTAGACTCCAGAGTTGATCTGACCCCTAGTTTTAACACCAGATGTGGGATCACCAATAATGTTCTGTTGAGGATGAATTCTATCAATCCTACCCACAGGATGAGCAGGAACCTCAACAGTTTGATCAAGGTTTGTGATACTCTGTTCAATTGCCACAGAATGTGAAACATCATCACTCAATTGTACAACATCATGGGAAGGATCTTCAATCACCTGGTCTATTTCTTATCGAGAACCCTCATACTCTGAAGAAGAAGAAGAGTCATCATCCTGTGTGACTTGTGTGTTATTGGAGGACTCAGGAATGTCAGATGATGAGGAAGTAGGTTGCACATGTTCATCAGGTGCGTTTTGAGCATCATACATCATTTGAACAGCAACCTCCTCATCTGAACATTCTGGAGGAAGATTAAACGAGGCAAAAAGTTCTTCATAATCAAACATCCAAGGAAGACCTTTTCCAGCAGCAGGAGAGGTATACTTTTGAACATCAACATGGTACCATTCTTCTACATTCCTAGAAGCTTTGTTGTAAACTCTTTTATTGGGAGTGCTGTACCCTAAGAAGTAACCTTCCTCTACTTTCTCGTTAAACTTGCCATGAGCATCCTTTTTCAACATGGTACATGGAGCGCCGAACGGTTCAAGATACTGTAAGTTCGGTTTCCGTCGATGCAACAATTCAAAGCAAGTTTTATCGTGACGCTTGACAACTAGAACCCGGTTGAGCGTGTAACACGCATTAGCAATAGCTTCATTCCAGAACTGCACGGGTAAGTTTGAGTCAGCGAGCATAGTCCTTGCAGCTTCTATTAAGGTCCGATTCTTCCTCTCGGCAACACCGTTCATTTGTGGAACATATGGCGCACTGAATTCATGGTGAATACCAAGTTTTTGACAGAAAGTTTCCATAAGATGATTTTTAAATTCAGTACCATTGTCCGAACGGATCCTCCTAACCTTTAACTTATACAAAGACTCCAATTTGGTAATCAGAATCTCCACATATTCAAAAGTTTCAGATTTTTCTTTTAAGAACATCACCCAAGAATATCTTGATAGGACCAAACAAGTCCATGTGTAAGAGCTCTAGTGGTATAGTGATGGAATGTTGAGATTTGGGTTTATGAGATTTCTTGGTTTGTTTGCCTTTCTTGCAAGAAACACACACGTCAGGAAGATGAAAACTTTTCACAGTGACTCCTTCAACAAGGTTTTTGTGCACCAAATGATTCATTTTTCTGAGACTTAGATGTCCCATTCTTTTGTGCCATAAAATAGAATCCTTCTCAGTGGCTTTCGAAACAAAACATGATGCTGTGGACACTGAGGATGATGCTTGTGACATGTCAAGAATATAAAGATCATTCATTCTTGGAGCAGACATAACCACCATGTCTTCTGGAATCATAAACTCCTTTTTCAAGATATAACAATGCTTGTCATCAAAAAGAACCTTGAACTCCTTATCACAGATTTGAGAAACAGAAAGTAAGTTGTTATTCAACTGTTTGACAAAGTTGACCTTCTCAAAGCTGACAGCTCCATTAGACAGTGTTCCCTGAGCTGAGATAAAACCACCTTTATCGCCTGCAAATGAAACATAGCCCCCTTTGATATTTCTGACGTCGAAAAGGAGAGCTAAGTTCCCAGTCATGTGCCTGGATGCCCCACTATCAATAATCCAATTATTGCTAATAGGATTATAAAGGACAACCTGCACAAGAAGGAAAGTAATTAGTTTAGGTTAGGAACCCAAGCCTTTACGGTCTTGGGTTTCCCAGTCTCATCTACAACAGTACAATCCATCCACTGTCCTTGTGGACTTTTGGAACAACCATTTGACTTTGAAGTACAGTCGTCAGAAACATCATCTGATTTTGCTTTCCACACATGTTGTTTGTGCAACGACTGTTTGTGGTAAACAGTGGATTGCTTAACAATTTGTACAGGTGTGGAACTCGAATCATAGACCAACAAGTCATGCATCTTTTGTTTAACTTTCTTTTGATGCACTTGTTGTTGGGTAAAAGAGTTAGATTTTGACTTTAAAAACTTTTGTTTATTTTCTGGAAAATGATTAACTCTTTTACTTGGCTTCTGAAGATAAGGACAGCTGACAACAACGTGTCCTTGTGTACCGCACTCAAAACAGTATCTCCGCTCAACCAACCTTGGAGATCTGTATTGATTTTCACTTTGGTGAGTTTTTGAACCACAAGCCTTAGCTTCTTTTTGTTCAGCTGAAGAGAGTGACTTGTTTGATTGAACATACTCTCCAGCTTTAACAAAATTAACCTTTTTGATTGAGGCTTTGGTTACTTGACTCTTCTGATCAGAAGTAGTGGGATAAGATGGACTGCAATTGGTTGGTTTAATTTTAAAAACATTTTTAGAAGCAGATTTTGAAATACCAATGCTGTCACTCTGTGGAGCAGACGAGTTTTTGTGTCCCAAACCACGAGTAGGACACTCATCGTCGTCTTCATCCCACTCTTCTACCATTCCATCAACACACTGGGACTTCGAGGTTGAAGCACCATTATCGTTAACTTTTGGTTGAGAAATTTTGTTTTCGGTTGGATCAACGACAAGTGGCGTTTTGACCTTAAAGTCAATGATTGGGTTATCATCCGGTGTGTTTACCATAGTATTCAACACCGGTGGAGGACAATTTTTATACCCAAAGCCAGCATTTTTCTTTCCTGGACGCCGTGAAATCATGTAATCAAGAATGTAAGCAGAATTTGAATAACTTTTCAGCTTTTGATTTAAAGTTTCATAATCACACTCGACAAGCGCCAGCTTTTTCTTTGTTTCATCAATCATGTTTAAATAAAAAGTGATGGCATTTTGTTTGTTGATAACACAGATTTCTAATTCATGAACTTGCCTGTTTAAAAGATCAATTTTGTTTTTGAAAGCAAGTTCGTTTCCCTTTAAAACACGGTTTGCTTCAAGACAATTAGTTAAATCAGCAATTAAGTCTGTGTTGTGACTTTTAAGTGTCTCAACTTTCTTCTCAAGTTCATCATAAATTAAACACGGTTGAGATTCAGACTCACTTTCAAAACTGTCAGAATTTACCTGAATGCCTGTGGATGTTTTTACCATAAAAGCACAGCTACAGGTAGATTCAGAAGAGGAATTGTTATCATCCACATCAGCTGTCGATTGACTTGAAGAGACAACAGATGATTTATCTTCATTCTCAGCTGTGAATCCAGAACTGTTTGAAGATGTGTCGTCTGCAGCTGATGAACTTTCTGAAGCAATCTCTCTCTCAACATCATAATCTGATTCTTCATTGACTTCTACAGCCTTTGCCATGTAAGCTCTATCCCCTGAACTACCATCAGCTCCAAATTTAAAAGACCAATCAACAGTCTCATCTGTTTGAACAACCATAGCTTTTGTTCCACTTGAAGTGTCCTTATCTTGTGCAAGAGTAACTGGAACAAGGTTTGTTTATGTATTTTGATTTTGTTGCTTCGGTTGGCTTTGACGGTTGTTGAAAGGGTTGCGGTTTCCAGTCTGTTTAGGCTTTTCACATTGCCTAGCAAAATGCCCTTTCTCACCACAGTTAAAATAAACAACAGCAGACAGATCAAAACCATAAGTAGTGTCTTTGTTCCTTTCGAGAGTTTTTCCTGTCCTTTTTACATAATCTCTCGCTCTTCTGACTGCACTTGCAAGAGCCCACATTATATCAATTCGATCCATTTCATCCTTATCAATCTGAGCATAGTCTTCTGCTGTCAGATGACTGTTTCCAACCTGTCCAGCAACAAGACTGTCATATGAATTGAAAACGGTAGACAACAGTGCCATGTGTTCCTTGGCCACTTCGATAGTAACCTTGTCGAAGTTGTCTGTTTGCAATTTAATGGGGCTTGGTGGAGGAGTACTAGCAGTATTTCCCTGCTGTGGAACCGAGCTTGATGAAACTGAAGCATGAGCTGTTGAAGACTGGCTGGCTGAAACATTTGACATGTTTGATACAAACGCAGTCTGCAAAGGAGCTTTTGTTGAGTTGATGTGGAATAGTACAATGAAGGATCCTGAGCTTGTACACCTCTCTTTAACTTCCACTTATTCATCACCTCTTGTTCTCTCAATTTCTGAAGAAATTCATTGATATCAATGGTTTCAAGAGTCTTGTTCTGTTTGAGAACCATCAAGAATGAATCCCATTTTGGTGGTAGCGCATCTGCCATGCATTGAACCTTTTCTTCTTTCGTTGTTTTGATCTCATGGGCATGCAATTCACTCATCAAGTGATAGAATCTCTCAAATAGATCATCTAAGGACTCATTTCCAATATACATGAAATTATCAAATTCCTTCATAATGGCCTTAGCATTGATAGCTTTCAACGAAGCATTTCCTTCGTGACGTTGTTCTAAGGCAACCCACAGAGATTTTGAAGATGTAAACTGCCTGAATTGATGAAATATTTCTCTTGATATGGCCTGAGATAAGATAGCATATGCCTTCTTTTCTAAGTCATAATCTTTTCTTTGTTGTTCGCTTAAAAGGGAAGCCAAAACAGGAGTTCCATCCTCACTCAACACTTTTTGATATCCATTCTCTATCATCATCCATAAGTTTGTATCAACTCCATTAATGTGTATCTCAAACCTATTTTTCCAGTGATGATATTCGTCCATTGTCATGAGTTTTGGAGCCTTGTTAGCATTTCCAGCTTCATTATCGATTAATAACAAGTTTTGGATTTTACTGTTCTGACTGGCAACAAAGGCTAAGTCCGACATGGTAAAAAACGAAGTTTTTCGACACAAAAAAAAATTCAGAAGAGATTTATGCGAATGGGTCTATTCGTGCGAATGGAATTTTCTATTCGTGCAAAGGGAATTTTCTATTCGTGCGAATGGAATTTTCTATTCGTGCGAATGGAAGTTTGAACAAATGAGCGGGAGACTTGATCTATTCGCACGAATGGTAGGGGCCATTCGTGCGAATGAAGTTCATCATGGTAGCCATTCGTACGACAGAGGGCTGTTTGACTTTTTTGCACCAAAAAGCACCAATGATTGAGCCTATTATCAGATCTGGAAACTGAGACGATCAGATCACTCAGAAGCAATAATCACAAGTTTTGAACGTGGCTAAACAACGATCAAGTGATCTTTATAACATTCAAGAAGCTAGAAAAAGCAAGATTAGATTTTCTATGTTGAATCTAGAGCACAATCAAGCTCTGATACCACTTTGTTGGATCGGGATCTACCTTGATCCAATGATTCAACACATTAACCGAACCAAATCGTGCGGAATCCGATTTGATTGGCAATCCAATCTATGACACGGATCGGATCGTAAGAAACGAGCGGATTAGATGTCGAAACGAAGGTTTCTATTGACCCTTTGGTGTAGAGAAGTTGGATACAAGACCTGGAAACTCTCAACGGACAGAGATTCGACAATACAGGTGCAGAGAGTTTGTGTGTTGTTGCTTAGTCTGGTTCTGTATGTATATGTGTTGTATTTTTGTTGTGTTTTTTTGTGCTCATGAAGTGAAAGTTCTATATATAGTGCTGAGGCCATTCGTACGAATGATCCATGTGAATGGACTCATTCGTGCGAATGAATCAGCAGAATGGTTCATTCGTAAGAATGAATCATCATAATGGTTCATTCGTACGAATGAATCATTCTCATGACTTATTCTAATGAATGAGTCATTCTCATGATCTATTCGCGTGAATGGATCATTCTCATGATCCATTCGTGCGAATGGGCCTTTTAATAGCACGATTGATCAACGTTATCGATATTTATCAGATCGTTTAATACACAGTCGTTATATATGAGTAAACATTAAGGATAAACATGTAATTTCATTAATACATCAAATAATTACATTAAACATAGATGAAATACATATTACAAGGGATTAGGGACATATTATGCATCTACACATAGCTTGCTTTTATAAATAAAATTGTAGGTCCCCGGGTGTCTCGGATCGTTACGTGTGGGTGTGTAACTAGTCTGACCGAGTGCGGAATACCGTGACTAGGTGAAGAATCAAGTAACACAAAGTAAACCGACAGCGAAAACACTTTCAAACTTCGTCTATTATAAAACTTGTAGGTTACAGAGATGTTACAAATGAGTGCATACATAACTTCTGTCACCACAACCTATTTATACTAGACCTGTTGCCTGCGCACTTGTTAAGTGCGCAGGGCTTTGTTCCTGCGTACTTAGCAAGTATGCAGACAATGTTCGTGCATACTTGCTAAGTACGCAGGTTGAGCAACCTCCACACTTGTTAAGTGCGCACAACACTTAACAAAGACGAATACAACGACAAGCACCTACGAACATGATTACAACTCGATAAACCAATACATATAGATGTTGATATACAAATACAAATAATAAAGACAATACCTAAGTAAAAACAATCTTCAGAGTGCTTGTCACAAGAATTGCTTCAACAATTGGCTGTACGCCTCTTGGCAGGTGAACTAAATCCCACACATGTAACTTTTGGAATTGAGACAGTTCATCATGCATCGCCTCAATCCAGCAGTTGTCAGTGAGAGCCTCCTTCACATTTTTCGGCTCCAACTGGGACACGAATGCAGCATGCAAACATGTTTCCATGACACCAGTGTCAAGTATCTCATCGTACAAACTGGTGTTCTCAGCAATTGTTCTATGACGAGTCTGAACACCGGCATGATGATCACCAATGATGTTGTCAATTAGATGATTCTTATGCACTCTCGTCTCTGGTACGTGCGGTTCCTGGAGATTTGTGTCTAGATTCGTGCTCAACTCCTCCATATCTAGTGTTCCAGAAGAAGATGATTCAATGTTGATTGGATCAGCTGGAGCTTCATTTCCTACACGAGTGTTAGGATTAGCTGGAGCGTCATTTACGTCAACATGAACAACTTCAATGTCTTCACTATCATGAGTTCCAGATGCAGATGCAACATTAGAATCTGGAGTTACAATAGGTATAGTGGCACGGGTCGAGAAGTTGGAGTCATCGCCACCATTAAAGAAATCATACACATTTGCAGCAACATCGGCAGATAAATCAGGAAGGTTGAAAGACTTGAATAGCGCATCATAATCAAAACCCCAAGCTGGACCAGTTGGTTCTGGTGGAATGTTGTGTTTACTGATATCCACTTCGAACCATTCCTCGACAATACGAGTTCCTATATTGTACACTCTCTTGCAAGGCGAGTTGGCAACATATCCTAAGAAGATGCCTTCCACTGCTTTTGCATGAAACTTAGACTTGCGGTCTTTGTATTGTAGCAATAAGGAACAGGGACTACCAAAAGGAACTAGGTAGTCAAGATTGGGAGGTCAGTTGTTAATCAACTCATAGCAAGTCTTGTTGTGCCTCTTCACAACCAGAACTCTGTTCAAAACGTGTAGCAACTGATGAGATGGTTGTTGCCACGCTCATATCAATCTGATAAGTGTCATTTGTCCTTGGTGCTCGCATAAGAATCCAGTCTTCAGGAAATTCAAAACCAGGTTTGAGAATCATGCATTCATTGTCGCACATCTGAGAAACACTCAACAAGTTATGCTTTAGCTGCTCGCAGTAGTTGACGTTGTTGAAGCTGACACAACCATTTGAAACCACGCCTTGACAAGTAATATTGCCGCCCTTCTCGCCTGCAAAGGCCACATAGCCGCCTCTGAATGGTTTTACATCTTGAAGCAGGGCCATGTTACCTGTCATGTGCCGGGAGCATCCACTATCTACATACCAACGATTAGAGATAGTACCCTTCGGATGTCCCTACACGAGTCACAAGAAATTAATTAGATTTGGAGACGCAAGCCATAGTGGTCTTGGGTCGTCCATCTTTCTCAAAATAAACAACCTCAATTAATTCACAGTCGTGATTGTCAAAAATGGATGAATCTTTAGAAGACTTGGGACCAGGAGATTGAGAACTTTTAGATTTTTTGTTCTAGGACCTTTTCTTTTGTTTTACTGGAACAATCGGCTTGCATTTAGTAACACCAGGTGAACTAGTAGAAGCTTCACCTGATTGAATTCCAGCCAACTGTTCCAGCTTCCTCAATCTCTTGTTCCTTTTTCTCCTTTGTGGCTTAGAAAGCTTAACCACAGGTTTCTCACCAGTTGGTGCACTACCAGAGGTAGACACACATGGTTTAGCAAGATGCTTTTCCCTTTTTGAAACATATGGCTTAGCCTCATATGTGATCTTTGGCTTCACCATAGGTTTGACTGGTGGTTTCGCCACCTTTTCTTTTGGACTCTTGGAATGCTTCACTGGTGGTGACTTAGAGATAATAGCCGGTTGTGAAACAATTGGTCGTTTCCCTTGGTTCTTAGCAGGGCAGTTCACAAGGATGTGACCAACCATACCACAGTGAAAGCAAGTTCTCTTTTCTTTGTAAGTCCTCATGTAAGGCTTATTAGATCTGGCATTAGATGACTCAGCATTATGAGCAGGAGAAGTTGTTTGGTGAACAGTAGTTTGACCCGATGATGATTGGTTATTGGGAATATAATAATTTTGCATATTTTCTTGATAGCCAAGCCCATAATGAGCTGAAAAAGCATCACTCTTAACTTGATTAATTTTTTTATATCCCCAATAAAACATCACTTTTAATTTTTCATTTGATTCAACGATATCGGGTTCAGTTAAAATACAATTATCACTATCAGTGATAATGTTTTTCTTAACTTTTTGTTCACCGAGCTACTCCTCAGAGACTACTCCTTCAGGGCAGGTGTTCTCAGACCCATCATTAGAAGCAGTAAGGAACTCTTCATCAGATGCAGAGTCAACCTTAGTTGAGGAATCATTCTTGTTAGAGGAATCATCCTGACTCACGGACTCATCAAGGCAAGACAAATCAATGTCAATTAAGCCGTTGACAAATTTCCCGCTTACTGGTGGAGGAATGGCATTAGTACCCAACCCTAAGCCATTCACTTGTCTCGCCACAGACTCGTAGTGTTCCACCACAAAAAACAAGAATTTTTCAACTTCTCAATATTACCTTTCAACTGCAAGATCTCATTTTGCAGCTTGTTGATCTCGGTGTTCCTTTTCTCTAACCCCTTGAAACTGTTGATCGCTGATTTTAAGTGAATAATCACGTTTTTCTTTCTTCGACGTTTCAATTGAATCTTTGTATCGTTTTTCGTTTTCTTTGTAGCTTAAAGCTGCAATATGAAGGGGTTTGACTTTGCCTTGAAGCTTAGAATTTTCAACCTTTAAGCTTAGACATTTGGAACAAGAAATGACAGCAAAAGATTTAGAATCTACCTCATTAGATGAACATGATGCCTCTTCAATAGCCATGTGGGCAACTGCAGTTGTAGACTCTTCTTGGTCAACCACAGAAGCTTCCCGTTCCTCTGCTTCCATCATCTCCATAATCTCAGCCATGAGACCAACTTGTGTTTGAGCAATAAGGGCATCCTCCAGATGAACACCCCAATCAAAGATGTAATCTTGTTGTGCTACCAAAGCATTGAACGTTCCACCTTGACCTTGATTGCGGTTGTTGGAGTTGTTGTACCCTTGACTGTTTCCTTGGCTAGGTCTGGTGAACCCCGAGGTCGGTGCTTTGTCCTTTTGACATTCTCTTGCAAGATGCCCAAAGTTATTGCATTTGTAGCACTTGGCCTTGGATTTATCAAATCCCACCTTGGCATTTGAATGTCCACCAATAAACTTCCTGCCAGTTATATTCAGGAAACGCTTCGACCTTCTCAATATCATGGCCATATTCCATTGAATATCCATGTCCTCCATATCATCCGGATCCACTTGATTGAAGTCTTCTTCTATGGTTTCAGGATCCGTGATCTTACCACCAATGAAGTTCTCATAGACAAGCATGCATGATGAGAATAAAGCCATATGATCTTCAGCTATCTTGGCTATTACTGATTGGTTAGCTGAAGTTATGGGAGAAAGATTTCGTGAGGAATTCTGGTGATGAGATCCAGAACCAGAACCAGATCCAGATGCTGCATAGCAAGCATGACCACCACAGACATTTGAGTTATCCTCCTCATGAGAGTTCCCTGAGAAAAGGGAAATTCCAGAACCCGATGACTTGGCTGTGGAAGACGCCCCAAAATACATAGAAGGGTCTTATATTTGAGGTCTGCTTGAGATCTCTTTTCGTTTTAGGTTCATATCATGTGCTTGAACCTTTCCGATTGCTTCATCAATAGTTATCTCATAAAACTTTAAGTTCTCTCTCATCAGAGTGGTGTACATCTCAAATTTTGATGGTATGGCATCCAGAAATTTCTCAACTAACTCCTCATTCGGATAGATCAGGTCATAAGCTTTCAACTCAGTTTGCAGATGATAGAATCTAGAGATAAGCTCATCTATAGATTCATTCTCCAGATATCTGAAGCACTCATACTGCTTCCTAAGAAGATCCCTCTTACTCTTCTTGATGTCGCTGTTTCCCTCGAATCTCTTCTACAAAGCCTTCCAGAGATCCTTGGAGTTATCGTATCCTCTAAAGCCGTGAAATAACTCCCTGGTCAAGGCCATAGTAATAGATCTGTGTGCTTTCTTCTCTATGTCATAAACTTTCTTTTCTTCTTCATCAAGTTTGGAGATAGGCTTGAGAACTTCCACATCAAGATATGTATTTGTGAGATTCTTATAACCCTCTAGAATGGGTATCCAAAGTGAGGAATCGGTGTATGAGACATAATGCTCAAAGCGTGCTTTCCAGTTTGAGTAGTTATTTACGTTAAGCAGCTTTGGTGGTTTACGTGGGGTTCCAATCTCATTTTCATAATTTAACAGGTTACCAAGATTCTGAAGATTTGCCATGGTGAAACACTTAGTCAAATTTTAGAAAAGTCAAAGTAATATGCGCACTTAGGTTCTGACCTTGCACACTTAAGAACTTGGTCTTGCACACTTAATATTTGCTCTTGCGTACTTAACAAGTATGCAGGAGTAAATGACAAGTACGCAGGAAGGAGTTAAGTAGGCAACAAGAAATGGTCTTGCGTACTTGGTAAGTACGCAGGAAGACTGTCCTTTTAGCCAGAAAGGGTAAGTACGCAGGTCACTTTTTCACCAACCCTCACCAACTTTTTCCGGTCACTGGAATCTCACCGGAGACAGAAAAAAATTGAAGATATGACTAAACAAAATGAGCCAAAGGGTCAGAAACTCGTTTCTAACCAACCTTTGATGCTCAAAACACTCAAATACACAACAAAATGTCGGTTTTTGAGTGATTTTTGCTTCTAAAATAGTGCTCAAGAGCTACCCCTATTTTATCACAAAAATCAACAAAAACACACACTTTTGCTTGCAAAAACTCTATAGGATGTGTAGAAGATGCTCCTAACACACTCACAACACTCGAAATCAAGAGCTAAGCTCTGATACCACTTGTAGGTCCCCGGGTGTCTAGGATCGTTACGTGTGGGTGTGTGACTAGTCTGACCGGATGCGGAATAACCGTGACTAGGTGGAGAATCAAGTAACACAAAGTAAACCGACAGCGAAAACACTTTCAAACTTCATCTATTATAAAACTTGTAGGTTACAGAGATGTTACAAATGAGTGCGTACATAACTTCTGTCACCACAACCTATTTATACTAGACCTGTTGCATGTGCACTTGCTAAGTGCATAGGGCTTTGTTCCTGCATACTTAGCAAGTACGAAGACAATGTTCGTGCGTACTTGCTAAGTACGCAGGTTGAGCAACCTGCGCACTTGTTAAGTGCACACAACACTTAACAAAGACGAATACAACGACAAGTACCTACGAACATGATTACAACTCGATAAACCAATACATACAGACGTTGATATACAAATACAAATACATAAAGACAATACATAAGTAAAAACAAAATTCAGAGTGCTTGTCACAAGAATTGCTTCAACAAAAATTTATAAAACATTTTCAACACACTTTATCCGTATTTCCCGATCACTCGTCCATTCCAAAACCCTAAAATCCCAAACCATTCCTATGTCATTCCCTTAAACTGTTCTACATTATAATAATGTATCTTGTTTAACTTAGCGCATCTTTCATTCTTGTTTCTACAAGTTACAAGGTCAACCCTCTACTATTCAAGGTGAGAACATAGCCACCTTTTACTTTCACTTTTGGGGTCAAACATGTACATATGTTTGTTAACTCAAACTTTCTATCAAAACAAATTGTTAAACAAGTAATTTGAATTATGTGCTTGATATTTGAACACTAAATGATAACATTGCAATCATTAACTTGATTTCAAGCCAAAGGTAGTACTAGTATGGCCATATAGGGGAAACCGATATAACAACGGCACAATCTTGGGATTGTGGATGCAATGATATTTCAACGGCACAATCTTGGGATTGTAGATGCAATAACATTTCAACGGCATAATCTTGGGATTGTGGATGCACTAACATAACAACGGCACAATCTTTGGGATTGTGGATGCAAGTAACATGTCAACGGCACAATCTCTGGGTTTGTGGATGCAAATAACATAAAGGGTTGATTGTAATAAATTTGGTGTTGATATGTTTTCACATTTGATTGAACTTGTATATCTTTTTATGCCGACTTATTTTGATGACTTATAAAAACCTATGTTTTCTCACCAACTTTATGTTGACCCGTTTGCTCTACATTTTTCAGGAAATAATAAATAGGATGTTGAAGGATCATATAGGAATGATCATGGACCTAGTTAAATAACTTTGAATAATGTTTTTTATTATGGATGTTTGTTTGTTTTGTTGAAACAAGTGTTAATAATTATGAAATTTAATAAATTTTGTCATGTCTTAGTATCAAACTTTATACCTTGTGCTGTGAAATATATGCGTGACACCTCGCGTTTCTGCCTTGGCAGGGTGTGACAGTTTAGTCGGCAAAATAACTTTGTTTGGTTTGTAAATATGTGTAAGACCCTAAACCCGGGAGGCCCCAGTTGATGGATTTACTCATTCACAATATAGTGCAAAAAGTATAATAACATAAACTTGATAGCGGAAGCCTCATTCATTACATTAACTAGTCAAGTTAAGAAAAAAAACTTTCAAACATAGTCTTTAAAGCAATAAACATAGGAGCGAGATGTCAGTCTTGCTTCGAGTAACCTTCATGATTCTTTCGGTCAATCCATTAAGCATCCCTTTATCGATCTACTAGCAACGTAAATTGCATATTAAAAAGTCAGCTATCGCTGGTGAGTTCTAGTTTTAAGCAATCAGGTAAAATATCTTTCGTATAACACATTATTTCTTTACATTTAATTCATTAATCTTTACTATCAACAATCATGCGTACTTTCACAATAATTCATTCATACTTTAACATTCATACTCTACTTTCATTCAATTCTCTATCACATATGGATGATCATCCGATTACTTTCCATTCATTTGTCACGAATATAATCCGTATTAACTATCCGTCTGTCCACTGAAGTAGCCGTATTTACTTTTCGCCCGTCTACCGAAGTAGCCATATTAAGTATCCGCCTGTCTAAATATGTAGTCGTATTTACTTTCCGTCTGTCTATTGAAGTAGCCGTATTAATGTAACATCCCAAATAATAAAACGAATAAATAACGACGAGATCGGAATTTAATCAAGGATTAAATGAAAAGTAAGGGAGCGGGCTTAGGACGTTAAAGACTAGATGAGATAGAGAGATTGCCCCTAACTTAGAAGAACCATCCGATTGGAATCTAAATATGTGTGTATGCTTGATTCCTTCATGGACTATCATCAGGACTCTGATCCACTGTCGGAAGTCGGTGAACTCGCCCCTAACTTAGAAGAACCATCCGATTGGGCGGTTGAGTTAGAGAGATTGTTAGAAGAGTCGGATGAATACGGCGATGATGTGCCTGATGATCTGCTGAAGATGATGGCCGAGCTAGATGAGATCATAGGCATAACCGCAAGTGTGGGGATGACTGAGGAAAGTGGAAAGGATCCAGATGATCAAGGTGAAGGTTTAGAGATCCCACATATAGGATATTCCATTCATAAACCCTTACCCATCACCGCTGTGCATTCTGAGGGAAGAGAGGTAAACCAAACCCTAGTCCAAGTACCCCTAGGTCTAGGCCACCCCGCGAGAGAATCTGTATGTTAAGAGAGGTCGGTGAGTTAGAGATAGTGAAAACTCCAAGTGTAAAGATGTCTAGGGATGACAAATTACTTAGTTATTTGATGCATATTATTTTTGGACCGGGTAGATATAAGGTACGGTGGAAGGAGTGGAGTGATGGCTGTGATGAGAGTTCTATAGTTGATAGGGGTTTGAGTGTGATGAATCTGGGCAAAACCGGGAGACCGCGTAGGATAAAGGCGGGTACCGGTTTGGATCAAGGAGAAGCCTCCTGATAGGCTAGTTTAATTCTCGGGCAAGTGCCCGGGATGTAGAGTTTGTATGCCTTACGTGGTCCATGTCAGTGTCGTTTTATGTGTTTTTCGGTATTGCGTTTCATGTGTGTTGTGTTTTGCAGGCATTCGTGCTCAATTCGGTAAGGAAAATCATTGGAAACGAAGTTCCATGTATGTTTTACATTGGTTTCGATCATTGGAACAAGGTTTCTAAAGGTTTGGGTGAAAAAGATTTTAGGACGTTAAAAATTTTTCTAAGTATAAAAATTGATTTTTCTTAATAACTTTCTGTGAAGGAACCCCCCTCGCGGTACGCGAAGGTTAGACCCATGTCTCTCGCGGTACGTGAGAGACAAGTGTTTGAGCCGGGTAGAATTTTGGCCCCTCGCGGTACGCGAGGAGTGGCTCCTTGTTTCTCGGGGTACGCGAGGGGATTTTGAATCACCCATATTTCCCTTGTTTTCCCAAGGTCTTCCATATCCGTTCACTAATATCTATCCCATCCACCATTCATCCACAATCCATCCATCGTCATCTCATTCATAGATCACCGACCATGGGAAACTCGGGAACCCGTTCGTAACCGATGATCCACCTTGCCGACATTCATGTCTATGTGTTTGCCACCCATTGGGTACTTGTCCTTGCATATCTATCCAGAGTCAGTGTGAGTCAGTGAGTCTTTTATTTGAGTCAGTTTAATGCTGCAGGTGTTGTGAGGTTTATTTTACAGGTATTCTTCGTCCTGTCCGTACTTAATCTCCATTCGGGCGGGACAAACGCTTATATCATTGTGTACAGGCAGCCTAGTAGTGTGTGCAACCGCGACCAAAATGCTATACGGTTCACACGAGGAAGAACGAAGCTGTACATTCACTTGTTTGCATCTACATTACCAGCTAAGTCGCTTTCTGTTCTTATTTTTGCATTTTTATTTTTCTTAGTTGTGTCTTGCTTCACATTAAGGACAATGTCTCTTTCAAGTGTGGGGATGTGAGTGTCTAAGTCTAAGTTTGTGTGTTTTATAAAAATTCAAAAACAATTGAAAAATTTGAAAAAAATGTTCTTTGAAAGTAAAAGTTTTTACATAAAAAATGAAAAATGATAGTATAGCTGGATCAGCTTGTTGAGTTTAATTGAATAAATAATAGAAAACGCGTCTAATTAGTGATGTTTTGTTAGACCCAGCCGACTTGAATAGCTTAAATAACCTGTGAGTGTTACTTAGGATTAATCACGTAATAATTTCATGAAATCTGGTGGGTACTCATCTTAGGGTAACGGTAATACTGAAACTGTCAAAATAGGGTGATAGGTACCACGTTAATCCAATATTTAGAGGTTTTTGAAAACTATTTCATGGCACACCACTCTCTTTTTATGAAAATAAATCCGAGTTTCGGTGGCGCTCATTCCAGAATTCCACAATTTCCATAACTATGAGCTTAATTAATTTGAATACTGAGTCTTGCTTATGTGTTTCCCTCTGGGATGGCGACTTGGAGAATACACCCCTAAGTAAGATTTATGTGCTTAAATGTTTAGAATCTAGTCTATGTGTTAGCTTCTGGGATAGTGACTTGGTTGAGACACCCCTAGACGAAAGTTCTTATGCTTTAATTAACGCTCAGATCCATCCATTCGTTCCATAATCCATTGATTTCTAAAAATCGGTACATCTTAGTTTAACGTGTTAGGAAAATCTATATGGTTTAACCCGTGCCTAAACATGACCTTCAGACGGGATTAGGTAGAGCTGTAACTTCTAAGTGTGAGTCACACAGGTTGATTGATTGTTGTATAAATTGGAATTAGAACACATCACAGGGGGTTAGATAGTTGACGGTTGGGTTTAATCAGACAGAAATACTGATTGTTGCTCTATAACGCGCAAGTATATTTGTGCTAATTGGTAATTGATGTTTATAAAGTTAGATTTCACTTCTGATTCCATTGTAGACTTTTTTGAGGACGAAAAGAGGTTAAGTGTGGGGATGTTTGATGTGTTGCTAATTGGTAATTGATGTTTCGTGTCTTTTTATATAGTTTTATGTTCGTTTTAAAATGTTTTTGTTTACAATTGAGTCTTTGGTATGTTTATAGGTGCTCGTGGTAATAACAAGTAAAAACCCAAAGAAACCGAGCACGAGAATGAAGCCCAAAGAAATTAAAGTTAAAAATCTGAAAACTTTTCTTTTCGCGGTACGCGAATATCAAGAGTCAAATTCCCGCGGTACGCGAGAGAAGTAATTACCGGGCGCGACTATTTTGTCCTTCGCGGTACGCGAGGGACTGGCCACATTGTCTCGCGGTACGCGAGGGCCCCAAATCCCGTGAAAAAACCCTAAATTTCAATTAAATAGAAATTGACTACCACTGTTCAAGGAGTTTGATTCTTTTCCTTCTTGGGAGAGTCCAGAGGTGATTTTGGGAGAAAAGGAAGCAATTGAAGTTAAAGATTGGAGCTTTTGAATCTGGGTTCGTTAGTAATAGCGTTTTCGATATCAAGATTCGATTTTTATCTTTAATTCTTCTGATTTGAAACCATGTTTGTGTTTAATTACTTCTGCTTTGATGTTTTGAACATGAATATAGGCTAAAATCATTGATACTGCCTAGGTTAATGATGATTACTTGTTGAAGTTGTGATTATTATGGGTTTTTGGATTTAATGTTAGATTTGTGATTTTGTAAACGATCCTCGTATGATAATTGTGATGTATATGCATGCTTAAATCTGAGTTTGTGATTGATTATTGATTCCTTACATTGATTGTGGTTATCTGCCAGTTTGATTAGCGTATCTAGGTCATCGATCTTAGGGTTTGTGATTTCGGTGGTTTGCTAGACGTAGTGACCATATGAGTTGTTAATTGACTGCTGATTAGAATTAAGTGTGTGTCCTAGTTTAATACCCGAGAGGTGAGAATTAGTCGGTTAGTCTTCATTACTAGGAATCCAAGTGTTAACATTCTGAGAGGGCGTTAGTATAAGATGTCTAGTGATAGTTGCTAGTTGAATCATAGTTGTTATCCTAGGATTACCCCATGCATTCTTTGAGTGTATTGGTGACGATGAGACTAAGAGGTGATCCGTTCATTAGGGTACTTGATCATAGTTGGAAATACCTGAGAAGTGATCCAACCATCTGGTGAGTTTAGGTAGCTTAGTTGGTGACACCCTGAGAGTGATTAGGGATCCACTAGGTCGTTTTTAGTTGTCATCCTTAGAAACCCAGATCTATCTTAGTTTCCAGAACCGGTAGAAGTTGTGCTTTATGAGTAGGATTCCGACCTAGGGGGTATTCTTCCTAATCTTGATTTCATCTTTGTTCTTGTCTTGATAGCTTAATTCGTTCTGAGTTTATTGCATTTTTAGTCAATCAATAGTGTAGTAAACCCCCCAAAACCAAATAAATCTTAAGTCCGATTCGATAATCCGGTATACTGTTAAGCTATGCTACACTCGATAGGTCCACTTGCCTGTCAGTGTGGTTTAGTTCATAGGTTTTCCATTTATTACTTAGGAGTCTAGGTTAGGTTTTGTTAGTTATTTTATAGACCGTCTAGACGACATCAAGAACCATGAGGAAAAAGTGGATGATAGTGATGGGGATGAAGTGACTATAGGACTGAACACCCGAGGGTGTACCTACAAGGGATTCAAGGACAGTGACCCGCCTAAATTTCATGGAAACAAAGATTCGGTGGCTACATTTGAATGGATTGAGAGGATGAACGGCGTAATCAACATAAGTGAGAGTTGACTCGACCAGGCGGTTAAGTATGTTGCTCACTCTTTCACCAACGAAACACTGAGTTGATGGAGGAACATTCAGAGAACTAAGTTTCCAAACACTTTCAAAAGGATGACGTGGGAAGACATGAAGAAACTCATAATCCAAAAGTTCTACCCTCAGAACGAGATTGATCGTGTAGAGAATGAATTCTTGAACTTCAAGGCTGGCAACAAGACTCATCGCCAGTACACTTCTAGATTCAATGAGCTAGCTCAACTGGTACCCCATCTGGTAGAGACTGAAGAGTAACTGATCAATTATTATATCAAGGGCCTACCTCAAAGGGTTCGTGTTCATGTGAAAGCTAATCTTCCCTCGACCTTCGAGTCGGTAGTAAACCTAAGTGGAATCGTCTACGACGATTGTGAAATCGAGGATCCGACACCAGAGCCACATAAGAGAAAATGGGAAACCCCGGCTAAGGGAAATGGGAAGGGAAATGTTATGGCTGAAGCTAAGAAGCCAAGAACGGACGAATACGAAGCATGCTCAAAATGCGGGAAACTACACTGTGGTGAATGTCGGGCTGGCTCAACCATGTGTTTTAAATGTGAGAAGCCAGGACGCATTTCAAAGGATTGCAGAAACACCCTCAAGTGCCAGAACTGTGGTTGGGTTGGACACGCGACTAAGGATTACAGGAAAACCAGACAATCTGGTTTGGGAAAGGAGAAAGAAAGGGAAAAGGAGCAGCCAAGGGCTAGGAATCGGGCTTATGCCCTAACTGAGGAGGAAGCCAGAGGAAACCCTAATGTCGTGTCAGGTACGTTTCTAGTTAATGATGAACATGCTGCTATTTTATTTGATTCTGGTGAAAGCAAAAGCTTTATATCAAATGATTTTAGTCGTAGACTAGATTGCACGATCAACACCAAAGTAAGGGCCTTTAGCGTACAAACCGTTGTTGGTAAAGACTCGGTAGTATTCCAAGTGACCGAAGATTGTATAATAGAAATAGAGGGCCAAAAGTTTCCTTCTAGACTATTCTTTCTAACCTTAGGGGATTCGATATAGTATTGGGCATGGATTGGTTAGCTGCCAACGAAGCTCAAATCATAAGTAAACGAAAGATGATACATCTCAAAGCTCTGATGGTAGTCCGATTATGGTTTACAGGGATTGGAATGGTACGATGCCAAACATCATCTTGATGATCAAGGCCGAAAGTTACATGAGGAGCGGATGCGAAGCTTATCTGGCGTATGTTATTGACGATAGAATGAAAACGAAAGAGCTCAAAGATGTACTCATGGTGTGAAACTTTCCAGAAGTGTTCCTAGAGGACCTACCTGGCTTGCCGCCGGATCAGGAAATAGAATTTCAGATTGACTTGCTGTGAGGAGCTGAGCCTGTTGCCAAAGCACCCTACCGATTGGCTCTGTCAGAAATGAAAGAATTAATGTCCCAATTAGAAGAACTAACAGAAAAAGTATTTATCAGACCGAGCATCTCCCCATGTGGCGCTCTTGTATTATTTGTAAAGAAGAAGGACGGCAGCATGCGCATGTGTATCGACTAGCGTGAATTAAACAAACGAACAGTAAAGAAAAAATTCCCGCTTCCTAGAATAGACGATCTTTTTTATCAACTACAAGGTGTGAGTTGGTTCTCAAAGATCGATCTTAGGTCGGGATATCATCAATTGAAAGTAAGGGAGGAATATGTACCGAAAACCGCTTTTCGTACGCGTTATGGACATTATGAATTCCTCGTGATGTCCTTCGGACTAACCAACGCACCTGCAACGTTTATGGATTTAATGAACAGAGTGTGCCGACCTATGTTAGATCGGTCAGTGATAGTTTTCATAGATGATATTCTCATCTATTCGAAGAACGGGGGTGATCACCATTGCCATCTAATAGAAGTATTAAAAGTTCTGAAGCAGGAAAATTTGTATGCAAAATTCTCCAAATGCGAGATCTGGCTCAGGGAAGTCCAATTCCTAGGTCATGTTATAAACCCAAACGACATTATGGTAGATCATGTAAAGATCGTAATGGTTAAATAATGGAACGTCCCGAAAACAACAATAGAGATACGAAGTTTCCAGGGACTGGCAGGTTACTATTGGAGGTTCATTCAGGATTTCTCGAGAATAGCCTCGCCATTGACAAAGTTAACGCATAAGGAAGTGAAGTATGAATGGGGTCCAACCCAAAACAATGCGTTTGAGGAATTGAAAACATGATTAACCCAAGCTCTGGTCTTGACCTTACCTGAGGGAAACGAAGACTTGGTAGTCTACTCTGATGCTTCGGGTCAGGGATTGGGCTGTGTACTTATGCAGGGAGGAAAAGTAATTGCTTATGCCTCGTAACAGTTAAAGATTCACGAGGTTAACTACCCGACTCACGATCTAGAGTTGGCGGCGGTAGTTTTCACATTAAAGATATGGAGACACTATCTGTACGGGGTTAAATGTACCATTTACTCCGATCACAAGAGCCTCAAGTACTTCCTCTAACAAAAGGAATTAAACATGAGACAAAGGAGATGGTTGGAACTGCTAAAAGATTATGATTGTGAAATATTGTCCATCCAGGCAAGACAAATGTAGTGGCTGACGTCTTAAGCAGAAAGGAAGAGTCGAAACCTATCTGGATCAAAGCATGCCAGTTGATAATCACACCAGATCTTATGAATGAAGTAGCGAAGGCACAAGATGATTCACTGTTAGAAAGGAATGTAAAACGAGAAATAATAGTAGGACAACAAGGAAATCTGGAGACCAATGCGTACGGTGTACGAACTTGTTTTGGTCGGATGTGGATACCCAAGATTGGTGAACTTAGGGCCTAAGTTCTTGACGAGGCCCATAAGTCTCGCTACTATATCCACCCCGGAACTAACAAGATGTACCAGGATTTGAAGAAAGAGTACTGGTGGCCCGACATGAAGAACGATGTGATTGAATATGTGAGCAAGTGACTAACTTGTTCACTGGTTAAGGCAGAGCACCAAAAGCCATGTGATAAAATGCAACCCTTGCCAATACAAGAATGGAAGTGGGAGGAGATCATGATGGATTTCATTACCAAGCTACCGCGAACAGCTAAAGGTAATGATACCATTTGGGTGATCGTCGACCGCTTGACGAAAAGTGCTCACTTCTTACCAGTACGTGAGGCTTTTTCATCTGAGAAGTTAGCAGAGTTATTCATTAACGGTATGCTAGTGTCAATTGTATCCGACAGGGACACTATATTTATATCAAGGTTTTGGAAGAAATTCAACGAATCAATGGGCACTAGACTGAATATTAGCACTGCTTACCACGCTCAAAACGATGGTCAATCTGAAAGGATCATTCAGACTTTGGAAGACATGCTCCGGTCATGTATCATCGATTTCAGTGGGAGCTGGGATAGTCACCTGCCGTTGGCAGAATTTTCATATAATAATAGCTATCACTCAACCATCGACATGCCACCATTTGAGTTGTTGTATGGGAGGAGATGTAGAATCCGCGTCTGTTGGGGAGAGATTGGACAAAAAGACTTTGTAAGTCTCGAGGTGGTCAAAGCTACTTCTGAGAAATTCGAACAGATCAAAGTCGCATGAAAGCCGCTAAAGATAGACAAAAATCATATGCGGATAGTAGAAGAAGGGATTTAGAGTTTCAAGTGGGGGACATGGTACTATTAAAAGTGTCGCCATGGAAAGGAATTATCCGATTCCGAAAACGTGGCAAACTAAGTCCAAGGTTTGTCGGACCTTTCAAAATCCTAGCTAGAGTGGGTCACGTTGCCTACCGACTTGACCTACCCGATGTGCTCAGTGGAATTCACCCTACATTCCACGTGTTGCACTTAAGCAAGGGCTTAGCCTACAATACATCACACATACCCTATGAAGAGATCGAAGTAGATAACAGTTTGAACTATGTAGAAGAACCAATAGCTATTCTTGACCACGCCGAGAAACGACTACACAATATGTTAATTTCCTTGGTTAAAGTACAATGGAAGCACAGAAAAAGGTCAGAAGGTACTTGGGAAAAAGAGGACGAGCTGAAAGAACTATACCCTCGACTGTTTAACTTGTAGCGGGTTTTGAGGATGAAACCTCTATAAGTAGGGTAGGCTTGGGCTTGGAACCAATGGGCTGATATGGACCCATGTATATAAGGATATGATCAGCCCATTTCCCCCATTCACCATCTTCAACCTTCAAACCCTAGAGAGAGAGAGAGAGAAAGCTCAAGAAGACCCTTTCAAGCTTGGAGTCTGCTCACATCTTGTTTTTCCATCATCCCTCATCATTTCTACATGAAGAACCACGAGTTTTGGGGTAAGATCGATCTCAGATCTGAGTTTTTCTTCAAAAATGGGATTTTAGGGTTTATGGGGGGGGGGGGGGATTTAAACACAAAGTAAGGATTTTTACGTATGAAAAGTGGTTTAAAGCTCAGATCTAGCTTTATGGGAGCTATATAAACGTTTTGAACGTAAAAAGTTAAGGTTTTGGATCAAAAATCAGACCTGCAAGTGCTCAATGTTCTTGGGTCGACTCTCGAGAGTCGTACATCTGAAACTGGTGACTCTTGGCAAGGAAGAAGAGAGTCGATTGTCATAGAGTCGACTATTAGAGAGTTGACTGTCAGAGAGTTGACTGCTAGAAAGTTGACTGTCAGAAAGTAGATTGCCTGAGAGTCGACCATCTAAGAAAAACGCCAAGTATCGACCCATTGCACAGCACAAAGTCCTGAATGCGAGTTCAGGCGACACTCATGAGTGTGGCTAGCGATTCTCCTAGCCGACACTCTCGACGAATCCCACAAACCACCGACTCTTTCATGAAATAATAGAAATTGTACTTTGACTTATGTGAAGATCGGTATACGCATTAAAAGTAGCTAAAACCTCACCTTCAGGTTAAACACCGGAAAGCAGGGGAGTTCTATGTGCCCCCTATATGTTACGTGCAACTCATTTTAAATGTTTTGAGGCTGAAGTGTATACACTAAATGATTAAATGTTATGAATACCAATGTGATCATACGTGATGTATTTATGCATATATATATATATATATATATATATATATATATATATATATATATATATATATATATATATATATATATATATATATATATATATATGAAATGAAAGATGTACAAAGAATGAAACGTATGTTTACAAAGAATGAATGACATAACGTAAATGAATAAATTATTGCCTTATATTTTTATATACCGCATGTTATGATTGTATGCAAACGTTATGGATGCTTCGATGATAACGGCTACTTCAGTAGATGGACGACCACGTGACTATTTTTCAACCGAGAGAAATACGTTCCTTCATCAGCTAGGACGTATGAAAGGCATTAATGTACGGTCGAAGCCATTGCCTTATAAAGGAAGAATGGTTGCATAAATAATAGTTCGCATGGGAAACGGATGCCTTCGGATAGACGGGCGAATTACTGACTACGACGGTCATGTAGTCCCCTCCTGTCACACCCCGCCTCAGGCACCCTGAACGTGTGTGAACTCGATTGGTATCTGTTTTGATTTCAAAGTTTTTAAAAAATATAGCGAAAGACTTTTTCACATGGTTCGTTTCATTATGTTTCTCAACCTCAAGGGTTATTTTTATAAATATCAAGACTTACTTGGAACAACAAAAGCCTTGTATTTATTTATAAACATAGGGAGTCAAATCCTCCTTTTATATTAATTACAAACAGTGTTTCAATATACATCTCTTGTCTTACAAACAAGTGTCAAGCCACTAGGAAATAGTACTATCCAAGACTGGTCAGTTCCTAGGTCCTATTCCTCATTTCTCTTTTCTTTTTAGGATTTCCTATGCATGAGGCCTGAGAATTCAACATGCATGTTATCCTTTTCATTTTTCATTCATGGGCCATATCTATGTCTGCCCTTATCCATTTTCATCACATTTTATTGATTACTTGAAAACATTTTAAAAATGAAATGTCGGCACGAACGCCTGTGAATACAATTATCTTGGCTGAAAAATTATTTGGCGCAAACAAATATTAAATTCACAATCACAACTTTATATTCAAATCACACCTTCAGCAAGCCATAATCTCCTGGTCATATGCACTACTGTATATACTAGTATCATGTCTTATAACAATGGTCTGATCTACGCCTTTGAAATTGTTATAAGATAAGTACCAACCACGACCCGGGACTTTCACCCGTGACCCGTGTATCCCTAAAATTTTTTACATATATCGATGGCATGAATGCTTTGTTCGTAAAAGAACGTTATGCATCATTCCTTTAACCTTTATTTGGCCATTTTCCTAAATTATTCACCTTGATAATGTAGTACAAAAATAACCAGGAATGTGCCTTTTAAGTTGGAACTTATAGCTCTAACTTCTTAACTTCGTTTCTTTAGTGTTTCTACACTTCCACGAGTGTTTTATTCTTATTACGAGCACTACAATGAGCAGGAATTGGACCGGGATCTTCGGGGTCTTCTTAGGGATGCTCTAGATTTTTTTTTAGAAGTAAAGAACGAGTTTGGGATGAAAAATGTGTTGAAATCGAACAACTATTTATAGGGGTGAAACTAGACTTGTAGCGGACCGTTACCCAGGCGGGTGGCGGTCCACCACCACCCTATATTGCGTCAGCCCTAAATGTCAATCTCTGATTGGACTGTTCATAGGTTTGCAACTAGCAGACCATTACCTAGGGGCGTAGCAGTCTGCCACAGGGCTACGTGGCAGATTCTCAACATTTTGGGCAAGCGGACCGTTACAACCTGGCGTGGCAGTCTACCACGAGTACACGTGTCAGAATTAGTGACCATTAGTCACCAATCACGTGTCACACATGGTTTCATTCCTTAATCAGCAAGCAGCGGACTGTTACCATATATGGTGGCGTTCCCCAACCCAAATAGTTCAGGTTGGGGTTCCTTAGCGGACCGTTAGGCTTGACCTTAGCGGCCCGCTAAGGTCTACTTTTCACAATTTTTCATTTTTGAACCCTAGGTTTTTTGTACTTTAGATACACAAGTTCTTTAGGTTCTAATCTTAGCATTTCTCGGACATTTTTGTGGCAGGTGTTACACCTCCCCACCTTGTTTTAATCTCGTTCCCGAGATAATTCAAACAAGTGAGGATATTTCTTTTTCATTTCTGACTCCAGTTCCCACGTGTACTTAGGGCCACATCTAGAATACCATTTCACTTTCACAATCACAAGTTTCTTTTTTTCAATTTATTTTCCTGCATATCCTCGATTTGCAAAGGTTGTTCCACAAATTTCAACTTCTCATTTACCTCTACATCTTGTAGGGGCATTATCAGAGTTTCATCTTCCAAATACTTGTGCAGATTTGACACATAAAATACATCGTGTACTCCATTCATTTCTTCTAGTAATTTGAGTGGACTAGTCATAGGCCCAACTTGTTGCAGGATTTTGAATTGTCCTACGAATTTAGGACTTTATTTTCCTTTCTTTCCAAATCTTACAATGCCTTTCCATGGGGGAACTTTCAACAGAATGTTATCACCGACGTTGAATTCTAACGGCTTTCATTTTTTATCAGTATAAGTCTTTTGACGATCAAGAGCCGCTTTTAGTCTATCGCTTATTTGAATCACTTTGTCGGTTGTTTCCTAGACTATTTCAGGTCCAGGCAACTGATTTTTCCATATTTTAGACCAACAAACTAGAGTTCAACATTTACGACCTTATAAGACTTCAAAAGTAGCGGCATGCATACTCGTACGATATTATTATAGGAGAATTCCATCAGTGGTAAGTGGTTATCCCAACTTCCTCTAAAATCAATTACACAAGTCTTTAACATATCTTCCAAAGTTTGGATAGTTCTTTTGGTCTCCCCTTACGTTTGAGGATGGTAGGCAGTGCTAAGATTTAGTTTTAAGCCCAGGGATTTTTGAAAACTTTGCCAGAATTGAGAAGTAAATCTACTATCTTAATCTGACACAATAGATAGTGGCACTCCGTGTAATGATACGATTTCATTTACGTATAACTGTGCCAACTTATCCATCTTGAATGTTTCTTTCACGGGAAGAAAATGAGCAAACTTAGTAAGTTCGTCAATGATAACCCATATAGTGGTTGGATATTAGATGTCCGGTCATCATTAATATCAACGTTGCTATTGAGGTATGATCCGAAGAGTTACACTTTAGGCAAAGAACAGATTATATCGTTTAATTGTTAAGTGTTATGACATGAAACAAGAATTTAGAATCCGGTGGAGTAAATATCTATAGAGATATTTATTATTTATATTGGGTTTAATTATTTAGAATAGTTAAATCTAATGATCAACGGAGTGAGATTCTATATATATTAGTGATATATATAATGACGGGTTTTCATGTTTAAAAGCTAAATATGAAACGTGCTCGATTTACGCAAGAGGAATTTATTAAATAGAGTAATTATAAACTTAAGGGATTGGTAATTAAATGTTGATTACTCAAGGTTTAAAGATGCAAATATTCCAATTATATATACATGCATAATCCTTAAACCCTAAAAAGTGTTTTGGTGCATCCCTCCCCCTTGCGATCGTCGACCGGAAACCGCCCTCTCCTTCACCTTTTCGTCCGACGCCACCACCGGCTGCACTGTCGCCGCATTGACCAACCACCGAAGGCCGCCACCACCCCTTGCGACGCCACTGCTGTGTCGCCTTGTTTTTCTCGCGAGCCGAACCGGAAAAATGAGAGAACCGGGTTCTTGTTTATAATGTGTTCTTGTGACGAGTTCGTTGTTGTCATCTAACTTGACGTTCTTTGTACTCGAGTGTTACAAACCGGTTGTATTCGTCAAAGGTAATTACCATTTAACCACATCTTTATAGTTAAAGCCCACCACTCAATAATCACCATTATTTAATACACATTAGATTATTTAATTCACTACATTAACTATTATTTCATTTATAATACTTAAAATTAAGATTTAAAATTACATTTTATATTTTTATAACTAAATACTATTTAAATTAAGTATTATTTTATTTAAATGCTTAAGTATATAAGGGGAAGGTTCAAACAAGGACAATGTTTTTTGCGAGAAAAAGAACTTGTCTCAACCTTAGATTAAATACGATCAATGACTCAAGTTTAATATGGCAAATTGGTAAATAAGTTACATTCATTATTATACTTTTATGTCATTGAAGGGTAAAATTATACTTTTGTTGTGTATAGTCCTTAAATTGAAATGTAACTTTATACCAAATTGCAAGATTTACTCCCATATAATTTTATAAACAAAATCAAAAGGACGATACTTTCCATTTTCTTTAGATCAAACACTTGGTGTGTAGGGTCCTTAAACAACTACATTCCTACACAACAAACTATATCCATACATACAAAAAAAACCTTGTCTGATAGTTGTATTATTTTTAAATATCTGAATCTGATAAAATTAAATTTTAACCAAAAAAACCTACATCCCTACATTAATTAACATACACGCTAACATTGATACATTTTATTTATAAATATTTAAAAATACTTCATCCCACACAAATTTTTATTACATAACCAACACATACACTTAATTACAGTTTCTTTATAATTTATTAAAACACTACATCCCTACACAACGTACTATATCCATACACAAAAATAACTTGTTTGATTATTGTATTTTTTTAAATCTCTGAAACTGATAAAATTAAATTTTAACCAAAAAAACCCTACATCCCTACATTAATTAACCTATAAATTTGTTTTATATAGGAATTAGGAAATCAAAAAGGATTGAATACAGTTGTTCAAAAAAATATAGAATAGAAAATTTGTAACTTATTAGTCATTAATACCATAAATACCTAAATTAAATCAGCTATACAAATTACTATTATACCCTTGTAGATATAAAGACTGATGGCTACAAAATTCTATAAGTACAACTGTTGCGGACTCCACAATTTTGCTGCTGACCAACAAGTTGTTGCGGATAAGATTGCTTGCTGCTGATAGTTGTTCTCCTGCTGATGAACAACTCTGCTGCGGACAGCCTTATCTGCTGAAGTCCAGAGTTGCTGCTGATAGGCTTCTCAGCAGCATCAAACACTTGATGCTGCTGATAGGCAAATCATCAGCAGCTTTGACTTTGCTACTGACACCTCTGCTACAACACTGACACATCTATCAGCAGAAGATATGTTATTGGTGCAGATGATTAAAGACAAAGCTACTACTTCTGAAGTCTACTGCAATTATTCCCAAGAAGACTTTTGAAATGATCACAAATGTTTGTTGCAGTTTGTCTTTTAGTGGTCTACCAATTGTAGCATAGCCTATAACTGTCAAAGATCAACGGTCTGTGTTTGATCTGATCCTTAGAATCAAGGGTTTGTCATGATTCTAAGTTCCTTTATATACATTATATCTTCATTTGTACAAGTGTGCTTTCTTAGAGTTTTCTCTGTAATCCTGTAAACATTGAAGCTTAATACAATTTGCATTTATCAGTATTCTTTGTGTTTACCTGTTTACATTGCATAGTTGTGATTGTTTCCGCCAATCTCAGCTAGAATAGAACCATCTTGTATTCACCGATCCTACAAGTGGTATCAGAGCTTTGGCTCTCAGATTAAACAAAATCACACTTGTTTAATCACTCTTTGGTTCTATTCACTACTATCTCTTTGCTAAAACACCATATATCACAAATCCAAAAATGGCACAAAACAATGGTTTTGATGATACTGGAAGCATCAACAGACCACCAAGACTGGTGTCTGGAGAAGACTATGATATGTGGAAGAACATGATGGAAAGTTTCTTCTGCTATCAAGAATATGGGATGTGGAGAACCATTAAAGATGGACCATATGTACCCATGGTGGCCTCTGCTGATTCCGGAGGTCCATCAGTCCCCAAAGAACCCTCAAAGTATTCAGATGAAGATATCAAGAAGATGGAGGTAGACTTCAAAGCCTTGGGAGCCATTCAGATGTGCTTGCCAAATGAATTTTTCCACAACTTCAGAGAATATAAGACTGCCAAGGAGCTATGGGTGGCTCTTGAGAAGATGTTTGTTGGTCAGAAGAGGTGAAAGAAAATAGAAGAGACATTCTGAAGCAACAATATGAAAACTTTGTCGGAAAGGAAGGTGAGTCTCTTACCGTGTTGTACAACAGGTACACCTACCTTGTGGGAGAGCTAAAATGCTCAAAAGTGAAGCTGGAGAATGAAGACATTCTCAAGAAGTTTATCAGGTCTCTGCCAAGCTGCTGGACACTTTACATACTGTCAATCAGAGGAACTGAAAATTTAAAGACTCTGCAGATGACTGAGCTGTTTGGCATGCTGAAGACTTATGAATTAGAAATGATTAAAGCCAAAGAGAGAAGCTCAAGTTACTCAACAACCTCATCATCCACCACCACTTCCTCTCCACTTCACTCTGACCACTCAGTTCTTAGTTCAAGCAACTACTACCCTCCCATTGTCACTCATCCCAGACTCCAACCTCACAATCAAACAACTCACTATTTCTTCTTGAAGCCCCACCTCAAACATCAACTTCTGCTGCCTTTGTCTCTGAAAACTCAAGCAATATTTCCTTTATCAAGGAAGATCTGGAATGTTTTCATCCAGATGATCTAGAAGAAATGGATATACAACACTCATATGCCATGCTCTCTCTAAGAGCAAAAAGGTTCTACTCTAGAATAGGAAGACCCATTCCAAGCAACAACTCCAACGCCAGAGTGGCTTGGACAAAAGCAAACTGAGATGTTACAACTGTAACCAACTTGGTCATTTTGCCAGAGAATTCAAGGCACCAAAGGCAAATCCAGCTGCTGCCCAGCCAAGGCAAGCTCATCAAGGTCAAACAAGCCAAGCTCAGCCAAGACAGCAACAAGCTACCCCTCCTACTTAAACTGCAGCATGTGCAGCTGTTGGAACTGCTGAGTTTGACTGGAGCTTCCAGTATGAGGATCTTCCTACCAACAATCAAGCTCTCATGGCAGACACATCAGAGATACCACCTTAGGTATATGAACATCTTTGTACTCAGGCTTGTCATGATAAGGTTCTTGGATACATAAAACATAACCAGAATCTCATAGATCAAAATGAAGAGTTTCTCCAAATGAAATCTGAAATTAAAAAGGTTGAAAACAGTTACAAAGAAAAGATTAACTGTTTAAAGAAAGATATTTCATCATTAAAACATGAACAAACAATCCTTGAAACTCAGATTGATGATCTTCTGTTTAAGTTAAAGGCTACAAGGGTTGAATTAGTAGACCAAAAGGTCCATGTGGGAAAATATGAGTTTGCATCCAAAAAGCTGCAAAGACTTTTGGATGCTCAAATTCATGAAAGGATAACTGCTAGACTTGGGTTTCAAGCTGAAAACCCCTACAATGTTGTTCCTCCACCTGCTGACTATGTAGCCATTCATGAATCAAGTTTCAATTTTTCCAATCTTGATCTGGCCAACCGAAATCTTGATCCTCCTGTCCAAGAAACCTCTGCGCAAGAATGCACTACTTCATCTGTGTCTGAGTCCACATGCTCAGACTCCACTAAAACAAATGCAGCTCCATCACTACCTGCCTTTGAAGTTATTCAAACCAACGGTCCAAGCCTCTTCGTCCCTTCAATACCAGTCCCAGTACCTCAACTCACCAAACAAATCAAAATCAGCTATCCTATAGAAGGAAGAAAACTAACTGTTGAAAAGGGGTAGTCTTCAATCTCCACCAACCCTAATCCTCAATCTAAAACCATTCAACCTATAGAGAGAGCTCCATATGTTCAAAAGACATTGGAGGAAGCTACCTTTGAGCACAACAAAGCCCATCACTGTAATTTCAAAGACTTATTCAAGAAAAAGGACTATGTGTACTTTCAAAGTGACAAATTGGCTAAATCATGCTTTGTCTGTGGTAAATACAACCACACTGCCAGCACATACTTCCACTACCTACAACATCAAAGAAACCTCAAGCAACATGCTTTTGAGAAGACAAACAAGAACAAAAAGGTAAGAAGTTTTGAAGCCAAGGCAACTCATTTCAGAAACTCTCTCTCTCCCCACCAAGGAAGCAGTTGCCAAAACCTCAACAATCTTGCATCATCTGTGGTGAATCAGGCCACTTTGCTGCAAATTATGAATTTAATTTCTTCAACCAGATCCTTCATCAAGCCCCTCCTATACAAAAGCCTATCAGCAAAAGAACTTCTACAGAGAAACCCTCTGTTAACAAGGTAAAGAAGGATAAGCATACATCTGTTGTTAAACCATCAACAGCCAGCAAAAATGATGTTGATCAAGTGAAGCCCAAGAAAGCAAAGGACAACCCTTCAGCAGCAACCAAGTATGCTGCTGCTCAAGTAAAACCATCAGCAGCAACAAAATATGCTGCTGATAAGCCAAAGTCCTCAGCAGCAAAATCTGCTACTGATAAAGCAAATCTGTCAGCAGCCAAAGCAACATCAGCTGCTGACAGAGCAAAGAGATCTGGAAAACCACCTCCTCGGCAATGGAAAGCCAAGATCCCAGCCTCTATCCCGCAAAGCATCATCATTGGCTCCATTGAGTGTAAGCATACCGATGTTGCTGATACAACGATACACTTACCCAAGTCTGCAAGTTCTTGGGTTCCTCCCTCTAACTAGATCTCTCTCATGTGCAGGGACAGCCAGGTCACAAGAATAACACCTGGGTTGTAGACAGTGGTTGTTCCAGGCACATGACCGACAACAGATCCATCCTTTCCAGCTTCAGACACTTCACTGGCGGATATGTTGCCTTTGGGGGTGACTCAAAAGGAGGATCAATTACTGGACTAGGAACTGTGTCCAATGAAAGGATGAGTATTGAAAGAGTAAACTATGTCAAAGAATTAGACTTCAATCTCATGAGTGTGTCCCAGATCTGTGATCAAAATCATTGGATGCTTTTCACAGATAAAGAATATTTTTTTCTATCCCCTAGCTTAAACAAACCTCCTCCAGAGAAGATCCTATTGACTGCTCAGAGAAAAGATAACCCATATGTGCTTGACATGAATGAGGTCACTCCATCTAGTAGTGTATCTTGTTTTCTGTCAAAGGCATCAGTTGATGATTCAGCTCTCTGGCACAGGAGATTAAGCCATGTAAATGTAAAAACCATTAACAAGTTGGTAAAGGGAAATCTTGTCAAAGGGTTTCCTAACAAAGAATTCCAACTTGAAGATCATTGCATTGCATGCTTGAAGGGGAAGCAACAAAAGAGTTCTCACAAGCCCAAGACATTGAATTCAAATGGCACTCCATTACAGCTGCTGCATATGGATCTCTTTGGTCCTACAAATGTCATGTCAATAGGCAAGAAGTCATACTGTGTAGTGATCACTGATGACTATACCAGATTTTCATGGATATACTTCTTGAGAACAAAAGATGAAACAGCTGAGATTCTTAAATCTTACACTCTTCGAGTTGAGAATCAAAGCAATCAACAGGTGAAAGTCATAAGGTGTGATCAAGGTACAGAGTTCAAGAACCACACTCTGAACTGTTTCTGTGAGAGCAAGGGAATAGAAAGACAATACAGTGCTCTAAGAACTCCTCAACAAAATGGGGTTGCTGAAAGGAGAAACGGAACTCTAATTGAATCAGCAAGATCAATGCTGGCTGATTCAAAACTACCTCTCACATTCTGGGCAGAAGCAGTCAGCACAGCTTGTTATGTGAAGAATAGAGTTCTCATTGTCAAGTCTCTCAACAAGACACCTTATGAACTCTGGTTCAAAAGAGTTCCCTACATTGGATTTCTAAAACCTTTTGGATGTCCATGCATCATTCTGATCACATATGGGGTTCTTTCTAAATTTGGTGCCAAATCTGATGAAGGATACTTTGTGGGCTATCCCTCTCAATCCGAGGCCTACAGATTATTCAACTCAAGAACAAGAATCATGGAAGAATCAGCTAATGTGGAATGTAGGGAACACATTGCATGTGAACAGGGAAAAGGCCTAGACTGGCTATTTGATATAGACTCCTTCACACAAATATTTGAGCCTCTCATCTTCTCAAATATTGAGTTTACCTCTTCCAAAGCACCAGCTTCCACATCTTCCACTGACTACAGATTGGAGTTCACTAGTCCCTCTATAAGACTGAAAAGGCCATCTATTGATCCTCCATCTGTTGTGGAAGCTATTGAAGCTAGTGAAGCCAGAACCAGCCTCTCAAATGTCACAGCACCAACCTCTCTGAGAATGAAAATCAGAATGAACTTCAAGACACATCTGTAAATGATGTAGAGGCATCTGCTGCAGATGTTGCTGATGCTGCTGCTGATAATGTTGATGCTGCTGCTGATATTGAAAACTCTTCTACCATGAATGAAGAGTTTACTGATCAGAATCAGAGCAATCTTGTGCAAGGAATACAATTGGATGTTGTACCAGCATGGAGAATCAACAAGGAACATCCACTGGAAAATATAATTGGCCAAGTTCACCAAGGAGTTCAAACAAGAAGCAAATCTCATGAGGCTAATATATGTCTGTATTCCTGCTTTCTATCTCAGGTAGAATCAAAGAAGATAGATGAAGCTCTGAAACACAGCAGTTGGATTGAGGCAATGTAGGAAGAGTTGCTGCAATTCAAGAGACATGATGTCTGGAAACTTGTTGATCTCCCACCTGGTCAAACTGCTATTGGCACAAGATGGGTATTCAGGAACAAGCAAGATGAGAGAGGCATTATAGTCAAGAACAATGCCAGACTTGTAGCTCAAGGCTATACTCAGGAAGAGGGAATTGAGTATGATGAAGTCTTTGCTCCTATTGCCAGGCTGGAGGCCATCAGAATCTTCCTGGCATATGCTGCATCCAAGAATTTCATAGTTTATCAAATGGATGTCAAGAGTGCCTTTCTGTATGGGAAGATTGGTGAGGAATTATATGTTAGACAGCCTCCAGGCTTTGTAGATCCTACACATCCTAACAAAGTGTTCAAACTAGACAAAGCTCTTTATGGCTTACATCAAGCTCCAAGAGCCTGGTATGAAACTCTGTCTGGATATCTACTACGCAACAACTTCAGAAGAGGTGCCATTGACCAGACCTTGTTTATCAAATATGAAGGGGAGAAATCCTATTGGTACAAATCTATGTTGATAACATCATCTTTGGATCAACAAGGAAGAAGTTGTGTAAAGACTTTGAGGTCCTGATGCTCTCAAAGTTTGAAATGAGTTCAATGGGTGAACTAAATTTCTCTTTGGGTCTTCAAGTCCAACAAGTTCCAAATGGAATCTTTATCAGCTAATCCAAATATGTCAAGAGCATTTTGGAAATATTCAAGATGGCTGACTGCTCTGCTGCAAGAACTCCTATGCAAGTGCACCATCAACTGACTCAACATAAAGATGGTCAAGACACTGATCAACATCAGTACCGTGCAATGATAGGATCACTCATGTATCTCACTGCCTCAAGGCCAGATATCATGTTTGCAGTATGCCTTTGTGCAAGATTCCAAGCAGCTCCAAAGAATGCACATCTTCAAGCTGTCAAGAGAATTTTTAGATACCTTAAGGGAGCCCCAAGGCTTGGGCTATGGTATTCTAAAAATGATAAGTTCAACCTCTATGCATACACTGCCAGTGACTATGGAGGATGCAACTTGGAAAAAATCCACATCAGGGGGATGTCAGTTTCTAGGAGGAAGACTGATTTCATGGCAGTGCAAGAAGCAAACCTGTGTATCAACTTCTGCAGCAGAAGCAGAATACATTGCAGCTTCAAGTTGTTGTGCACAAGTTATCTGGATACAAAACCAAATGCTGGATTATGGGATGACTTTCATGGCCACTCCCAATCACATTGACAACATGCGTGCTATATCAATCACAAACAATCTAGTGCAGCACTCCAAGACAAAGCACATTGACATCAGTATCACTTCATAAGAGATCAAGCTGAGAAAAAGAGAATTATTTTAACCAAAGTTCATACCAATGAGCAATATGCTGACTTGTTTACCAAACCTTTTGATGAAGCTAGATTTAGATATTTAGTTGAATCCATTGGTATGATGAACTTTGACTAAAATCTGTCTCTAAAATTTTTTTTAATAAATGTGTTTGTCTTTTGTTGTAAATAAAAGTTATAAGTCAGCAGCAACCATTTTTGCTATTGACAGGTCTAATCATCAGCAACAAAGAATTTGCCAATGACTGCTTTAAGTGATCAGCAGGAACAAGTTTCCTGCGGATAGGTTTAAGGCAATCAGCAACAACATCTTTGATGCGGACCATTACATCCATCAGCAGCAATTGAGTTTGCTGCTGATAGACTTAACCATCCGCAGCAACCAAGTTTGCAGCGGATAGGCTTAACCATCCGTAGCAATCAAGTTTGCTGCTGATGGGTAAAAATAAGTCCAAATTAACTTTTACCCGCTGTAAAAAGTACTTTCAGTCTTTACCATGACTTCTATAGTGTATTACAACTGTAAAACAGTGAAAAGTGAATGGGTTGTACTGTACAAGTAACTTTGCTTTTTCCCTCCTCTGCAGTTATAACACAAATCAAATTTCTCCTTAACCTCTTCACATTCAATTCCAACCTAACTCTCACCATTTTCTCTCAAGCATTCAAAGCTTTCCATACTTAACCACCTTTCAAAAACTTCCTCCTTCCCTCCAAATCCAACGACAATGGCAGAGGTCGACATAAACCATCCTGATGATAAGTTTTCACCTTACCACAATCTCACTGCATACCTGGTTAAAGGAAAGAAGTTCGAAGGGTTCGATGATATGATCGATTTTCTTTGTCGTTCAAAGATATATTTTGCACTAACCGTCAACCCTACCATATACATCCCTCATATGGACGATTTTTGGAACACCGCCGTCTACTCTACCAAACAGGGGATTCCCCAAATCTAAGCCACGGTAGACGGTAAAGACATCATCGTCACTGAAGCTACTCTCAGAAAACACCTCAAGCTTCAGGATGAGGGGGCCGCCATTTCATACACCAAGGAAGAGTATTTGAGGACCTTTGTATCCATAGGGTACACTGGAAATCAGAACGAATATACTATTGAAAAAGCGTTAATGAGCCCTCCATGGAAGTTTCTATGCCACACTCTTCTACATTGCATATCCCAGAAGAGAAGTGGATGGCATCAAGTGAGTTCTGCTCTCTCCTCTATTGTTCACGGTATGGTCACTTGTCAAGGTTTCAACTTTGAACATCTCAATTTTGAAGGTTTGAGATATAACCTTCAAGAAGGTGCAAAGCAGGCATTCTTTATGTAGATGAAAAGGAAGATATCTCTGAGGATTGGAATTTAGTGGTCAGATCTGTTGATGAGGTCTTGGAAAATAAAAGTGAAGATGAAGACAGACCTCTATCATTCAGTATATTGCCAGCTGCTACAAGTACATCAAGACAGACAATTTCCCCTCAATTCACACCGACTTCACATAAGCTAGAGTTTGACTCTATCCTAGCTTGGGGGTATGATGGTCTATTTGAGAGATTCTGGATTGGATGGGAATTTAGTGGAATAGAAGAGCTGAATTGGAATACACAAAATCCACTTCAAGTCCTTGAACTGTACTTAACAAGATGTATCAACACTTCCACAGATCTCTCAGCAGAACTTGCAATTGATAGATTTTGGGCCTTGATGGAGGATAATATGCCCTGGTTTGAATGGTTTCTAGAAGAAGCAAACAGGGTGGCCTATCCTAAACATACTGCAGAGTCTTCAAGAACATCAGAACAAAGACTAGCTCCAAGACTTGACTTGATAAGGAGCAGTGCTTTAACAGAAGAACAAGTTCTATGTTTGAGAAGATTCTTATATAATGAAATGGTCAGGGGCCTGGAAGTGCAAGGATGGTCAAGCACTGGGTCCTCTGGTTTTCAGGTCTTCTTGTGTGATGGATCATCCTTCAAAATCAACAACATTCAAGAAATCCTGCTCCTCAATCCTGATTTCCCCCATAAGGTCTTTGAGCCCAGGACACACATCTGCAACATCAACTCCTTAGAAAGTCAAGCAATGATCAAGATTATCAAAGCTTTTCTTGAAAATGTGGGATGAATTGTAATGGATGATTCTGATTCAGATCTATCCCTTCCCTCCTCACCAACTATTATACTGAATGTAGCAGTAGAATCAACAAGAGTGGCTGCTCAGAATGTCAAAGAGGCTTTTAAAGCTATACATGGGAATGAATGGAAAAAGGAAGAGAATGAAGCAGTCCCTTCCTCTATGTCTGTTCTTCATATTGCCAATGAAGCTGAAGCTGAGATCCCAACAGCATCTCTTACATCTGCTGTTGTGATCCATGAAGCTGAAGTAGAGGCATCCAATAAAGACAAGGGGAAGGGCATCATGAAAGAAGAAGAAGAAAGAATAGATAAAGAGAAGAGAGAAAAAGAGAAGAGAAGAAAAGGAGATAGCTGAGATTAGAAAGATTCAAGAAAGGAAAGCTGCCATTCTCCTCAGGGAACAACAGATCCAGTTGCATGCTAGGTAACTGGATACTTTGAAAGTTAAAGTTTCTGCAGCTACACAATTACAAGAAGATGAAGCTCTATCTCTTCAGCTGTAGGAACAACTCAATAAATAAGAAGAAGAAAGAGAAAAGAAAAGAAGAGAAGAGGCTAAGTTCAGGATAACTGACTCTGAACTAGCCAAAGAGATGAGACAAGAGTGGACAAAAGCTCTGATTTCTCAAGGTGAGGATGCAGACTACCTTGAGAAATTGTCAAATAAAGAAATCTATAGAGCTTTCATGGGTCAACAAGGTCAATTGGCAAACAAGAAAAGAGATGAAGAAGAAGAAAAAGCCAAACAAAAGTCCAAAAATACCATTGCATTTAACATAAGGACCCATGAAGAAAGGAAGGTCATGATGGACTTCCTGAAGGCTAGAGGAGATAGTGGAAAGAGGCTAGGTCCAATGAGTTTTATGAACCTGCAAGCCTTGTATGTCAAAGTAAAGAAGGAAGAGGAAAATAGATTGGGGAATACATGATCAAAGAAAAGGGTAAATACTCAAACTGATGACAGAAAACAAAAGAAACCCAAGCCTACTCCCTCATCCACTCCTTCCTTTATCGAACAATCTTTCTCTCTCCCTCCTAGACCTCCCTCCTCTCCACCCAAAGAGTCTAAATCCTCCCACCCAGCTCCTCCTCATCAACAGCCCCACAAGAAGAAAACCAAACCTACTACCAAACCAGAAGATTCAAGAGAAATTGTTGATTGGTTTTATAGTAATCAAGATCAATGGTTTGAAGTCTTAAGGGGGAGGGCAGAAGTAAAAAGTTTAATCTATAAAACTGTTAATGAGGTGATGCAGCTCCCAGATTCTGATCCTAGAAGAATGATGGAGCTAGGTGAAGCTCATGAGCCTGAGAATGAAAGTGGAAGACGTATGTTGCTAGTGATCAAACATCACTTCAACCCTAGCAAAGATGTAGTCATTGATGCTAAACCTCTCCAATCCCTCTTTCCATTCACTAGCTGGTCTTACAATGCTGAGAAGGATGAATTCACTATAACAGCTGTCAGAGGTCAGCAGATGAGATGTTCTAGCAAGGCCATCCTTAAGATGCCAAGCAAAGACATCAAGTCTCTGTCTGAGCTTCCTCTTGATATTCCTAGCAAGGACCCTAGAGGCTATGAGGTAGCAAGGATAGTTGCTAATATGCACAAGATTCAGCAACAAAATTTGTAAGAGAGTTTTGGTAGCATCAGTATAGGGGGAGTTTGTAGATATAAAGATTGATGGCTACAAAATTCTCTAAGTACAAATGCTGCAGACTCCACAATTTTGCTACTGACCAACAAGCTGTTGCAGATAAGATTGTTTGCTGTTGATAGTTGTTCTCGTGCTGATGAATAACTCTGCTACGGATAGCCTTATCTACAGAAGTCCAGAGTTGTTGCTGATAGGCTTCTCAGCAACATCAAACACTTGATATTGCTGATAGGCAAATCATCAGCAGCTTTAACTTTGCTACTGACACCTCTGCTACAACACTGACACATCTATCAGCAGAAGGAATGTTATTGGTACAGAAGATTAAAGACAAAGCTACTACTTCTGAAGTCTACTGCAATGATATCCAAGAAGACTTTTGAAATGACACAACTGTTTGCTGCAGTTTGTCTTTTAGTGATCTACCAATTGTAGCATAGCATGTAACTGTCCAAGATCAACAGTCTGTGTTTGATCTGATCCTTAGAATCAGGGTTTGTCTTGATTCTAAGTTCCTTTATATGTATTGTATCTTCATTTGTACAAGTGTGCTTTCTTAGAATTTTCTCTGTAATCCTATAAACATTGAAGCTTAATACAATTTACATTTATCAGTATTATTTGTGTTTACCTGTTTACATTGCATAGTTGTGATTGTTTCCGTCAATCTCAACTAGAATAGAACCATCTTGTATTCACCGATCTTACAACCCTTGTAGTAAAGTTAATTAAAAAGTGTAAAGAAAAAATCTGATTGGTGGATTTTTGTTCCTTCTGTTCTGGCAAAAAACCTTGTTCTGAAATGAGCCTCCCTCAAGTATATAATTACTAAATATTTACACAGTTATAACAATAATAATAATAAAAATAATAATAATACCCAAATATTATCAATATTTAAGACAGTTCGGGTTAAATTACGATCTTCAAAAAAACTTGGTGATACCCAACATTTTACGTGGACCAACCCACTAATAATTCATCATACACAAAAAGAAGTTTGCCATGTTAGGAAGGTAAAATTATATCTATCATAAAATGATATAAATGATTATATTTACTTGTCCTATAGGCTATGTGACTTTTAAAACTATATGTATATATGCAATGACTAGAGCATTATCTTGAAGACATTGTTGGGTTTTGATTTGAAATAGAAAGTATGACCCACGTGTTGCGCCGGGGTTGTACGGTGACATTAACGTGTTTAATTATATAATTAAAGCACATGTGATGCGACGGGTCTGCGAACCTCATTACGCGTGTCGCGACGAAGACAATAACGTGGTAAGTAAATAAAAGAAACATATGAAGTTGTAACGACTCTGTTATGGAGATCAAAAAATAGACAAATTATGGCACGAGTATAAGTTAAGATTGAAACGACAAATTCATTAAAGAATAATAAAAAAAGAGGGTAAACTTGAGAGTTTAGAAATTTGAGAAAGTTGAAGGGTAGTATATGAAAATGGATAAAGCTAGAGGATTATTATTAAACCAGACATCATATTAATGTGATTAAACATAAAAAGAAACGTATAAAATTAACGTTGCGACGTAAACATGACTTAACATTGAAACAAAAACTCGTTAAAACATTTATTAACAAAGATAATTATATAACATTACCAATGTTTTTTATTCAGTGCCGATCTCATTGTTCTATGTACCAGCATATTACCGCCAGTTGATATAACCAACGATACCTAAAAAATATATTTAACGATTTAAAAATTAGTTAACGAACGAAAGTTATCGAAGAAAATAAAATTTAATAAAAAAAATCAATGGGGTTAAAAGCATATATTATATATACTATAGAGGTCAAATGAAAATTTTAAAAACTTAGAGGTTCAAATGGTAATTTTAACAAAGTTGAGTGTTTAATTAAGTCGGTGGCATTTGCCACAGACGTTGGTAAATGAGAGAATAGGTAATGCATCTCGCATTTGAACGCATTATAATAATAATGATAATAATAATAATAATAATAATAATAATAATATTATGATTTATGTAACCATATTTAGATATTAAATACTAAATAAAATAACAGTTATTTTGATATTTTTTATGTAAGTATATAATTGATGACGTGGGTACGATCACGAAGCTCAGCTTCATCGATGAAGCACACGTACTAAGCAGAACCACTAAGCTATGTCTCCCAAGCAGTGAGGTGACGTGGCATAAATGATAGCGACCTGTTTGGAATCTCCAGGAAGTCAAAGCTATAGGACAATGTGTCTTAATGGCCTTGAAGAGAGAGACCTTTGTCCCTATAGAGGACTTTGGCTCTTTACACCAAAAGCGAAAGGGCCTTGCTGCAGGGACAAGAAAGAGAAAAGGATACCCCCGCACATAGCATGAAGCCAGAACAACCTCAGGTATAATAGAAGGACTTGGGCTCTCCAAATCCCAAGTCCATTCTCACAACTCAGTCTTAGACTTTCATACACATCATTCTCATTCCAACGATCCATATCACTCTCAAAGAACCGTTATCTTATTCTCACGTCGGAGGTTAATCGCAGGAGGCCCCCTCCTGCGGTGAGACTAACGGTGCTTTGTTCTTAGCAGGTACCTCAAGCAGTTGATTCAAGAGAGAACGTCAAGACCCTCACTCTGACTTGTATTTGTTGAAGCAGCGAGTACCCCTAGCATATTCGTTGTAGCAACAAGTTGGCGCCTACCGTGGGGCGGCACTACTTAGAATAGAGCTTCACTCGTAGTTCTGCTCCTTCTGTTCCTAAGTGTTCTTGATGTTAGGTGATGACGTTTCTCCGGGGGTGGACACAACTCCACCTACCTATCACTTACGATCTGCTTATAGCCAGACGTCGCGAGAAGAAGCAGGAGGAAACTCTCCTTCAGCAGACGGACCTCCTGTCGAACTGTTTCAGAACAACTCTCTGTTTCAGACTCCTTCTCCTTTCAAGATAGCAAGCGCGTCCCCTCGGACGGATACCTTGTTGCCTATGGAAAGGATGGATGTTACACCCGAAGGAGTGAAGAAGAACTTCCTTTGGTTGAGGGATATGATGAATAGCTATGTACAAGAATAGCGTGCGAAAGGTGTCAAGGTTCGATTGGCGTATGAAGACGAACCTGAGGTGATATTCTCACCTATTCCACATCTTCCTTTTGGAATCAATGATGTCCATGAGGAAGCAGCTGTCAGTTCTGGCCCGAACCAGAACAGGGTTCTCGTAGCGGAAGCAGGACCTAGTGTCCAGAGAGAGAATCCTTCTCCTCTAAACCACACTCCCTTGATGCACGAAACACCAGAGTACACGGTTGAGCAGCTGATGCAGCTCACACAGCCTATGATGTATTCTCCTATGTCACTACTGATGAGCCAAGCTTTGGCGTCCTTACCACTACCACGAAACATGGGAATGCCAGCCCAGATGAATGTAAGCTGCCCTATTCCCACAACTCAACACCCTTGGTTCACATACCCACACACGGTGCATCCCCAGCTTGCTGCGTACATGATGGCCCAATACGTTAACCCCTTGTAGACTGCTTACCCTTGGCGACACTTAGCCAGCGGCGCGCCTGTGGTTCAGTCCGCAGCAGGTGACGATCAGTGTCGACAACACGTGGGTCCAATGACGAATGACCCAGTGGCACCAGAAGTGAGACCCTTGATGCAGGAAGTTCCCGTCGCCACCGGGACGGAGACAAATGAAGTCTTTCGAACCGGTCTACTTCATTGTCTTGTTTCTCTAAAAGAATAGCCAAATTTGACTTTCTGACAAAAATAGAGATGCCGGCGAACATTAAAACGTATAATGGGACTGATGACCCCGAAGACCATCTGTAGGTATTCTCCGATGCAGCAGGCGTTGAAAGATGGACGAATGCCGAGTGTTGCCACATGTTCATGCCAATACTTATTGGGTCCGCACGCCTATGGTTCAGTAGCCTTCCTTAAAGAAGCATTGATTCTTTCGACGACCTCACTCAAAGGTTCCTTGCTAATTTCACCCAGGTGAAGAAATACATGAAGGAAGCTGTTGTGTTATATTAAATCAAGCAAAACGAAGATGAAAGTCTCCGAAGCTACATGAAAGGTTCCTTGCTACTTTCTGACAGATACAAGAAAGAAGGACTGTCCTACGCAGGTGCGACAGAAAAGATGAAAGTATCTGGCTTTATGAATGCAGTACGACCGAAACAACTCATCGAAGATTTGAACAAGAACATCCCTCAAACCATGGATGAAGCTCTTGAATGAGAAGAAGCATACCTAAGGGGAAAAGAAGCACTGCAAAACCTGGAATCCAAGAGGCGATACCCTTGGAAAAGTAACCACTCTTCGGGCTCGAAGCCGAAGTTCCATTCCTTCGTGGAGAGAATGTCCAACCGCCATCGTGATTCGAGAAAAGCGGACAACCGCTATCGTCCTCCGTACCAGAAGAGCACGCCGAAAAAAGAAAAGTATGTTGCCTTCACAGCTTTGACTAAGACACCAGAAGAGATAATGGCAACGGAAGAAGCTAGGTACAGCTTCAGACCTTCGCGTCCCCTCGTAAAATCTTTCGAAGCAAGAAGCTCGAGCAAGTATTGTGAATTCCATGACGACAGAGGTCATCACACCAATGACTGCTACCAGCTAAAGAAGCGGATAGAAGAAGCAGTGAAATCCGGAGAGCTCGCTCATTTGGTAAAGGACATTAAAAAGAAGAAAGACCTGAATGGAAAAGGAAACGGAAAAGAGATGAACATGATACACCTCACCAGAAGCGAGACACAAAAAATATCCAGAAGAGAATCTTGAGACAAGCAATGTATATGCTTCCCCCCAACAGAGGAAGCAGAGTTGATTTTCACGCCAATCATTGTGGAAGCTGAAATAGAAGGGACATTTTTTGACAGAATATACATGGATTGCGGAGCCGCTTCCGAAATCAAGTATGAAAGATGCTTCTAACAGCTGAAAGAGGAAGTCAAGGCAAGATTGGAAGAAGAAGACATTCCACTCATAGGGTTCTCGGGAGAAATAGTGCTCCCGCTGGGCCAGATAAAGCTGACAGTTTGCCTCAGGGACGGACCACTCTTTCGAACGGAGCTTCTTACGTTCCTGGTGGTCCGGGCCCCATCAAGGTATAACATAATCATTGGAAATCCAGGTATAAGCACCTTTGGAGCCGTAGTTTCCACTACGCATGGCCTAATGAAGTTCCCCACCGATCGGGGGATAGCAACAATCAAGCCAAAGAAGGAAGCTCTACTCATCGCTGCTACAGAAAAGGATGAGGAGCAGAAGCAAGAGAAAATCTTGGAGTTAAGCATACATCCTTCATACCCGGATCAGAAAGTAAAAATAAGCAGTGACCTCTCACCCATGGCTATAAGCAAACTGAAGGATCAACTGAGGGAAAGCAAGGACGTGTTTTCTTGGTGTCCAGCCGACATGGTGGGAGTAACAAGGGATATAGCTGAACACTCCCTCAACATAGCACCTGGTATAAAGCCCATAATACAGAAGAAAAGAAGTTTGGCCCCTGACAGAAGCCAAGCTGCATGCATGGAGGTGGACAAATTGGTAGAAGCAGGAATCCTAAGGGAAGTGCAATACCAATCATGGGTGGCAAACCCAGTTCTAGTAAAAAAAAATCATATGGCTCCTGGCGTATGTGTGAGACTTCAAAGATCTGAATCAGGCATGTCCGAAGGACTGTTATCCTTTGCCAGAAATAGACTTGAAGGTTGATTCTTTGACAGGTTTCAAATACAAATGTTTCCTAGATGCCTACAAAGGTTATCATCAAATACACATGAAGGAGGAATATGAAGAAAAAACGGCTTTTCATACAGACAAGGAGAACTTTTTTACAAGAAAATGCCCTTCGGCCTCAAGAACGCGGGAGCTACCTATCAAAGAGTGATCGACAAGACATTCACCGATAAGATATGGAGGAACATGGAAGCCTATGTAGATGATCTAGTGATTAAGAGCAAGAATGAAGAAGGAATGATAAAAGTCATCAGCGAAACATTCGATAACCTTCGAAGCATAAACATGAAGCTCAACCCAGGAAAGTGCTCCTTCGGCTTCGAATAGGGCAAGTTCCTATGCCATATCGTAGGAAAGCAAAGCATCTAAGCTAATCCTAGCAAGGTTCGAGCAATCATGGAGATGAGGTCTCCAAGAAAAAAGCGGTTCCTATCAAAATCAACAGAAAAATCGCTACCCTTCTTCCAAACACTGAAGGGGTATTTAGACAAGAAAGATTTCAGGTGGACAGAAGAAGTTGAGGCTGCCTTCCAGAAGCTGAAAGAAAACCTAGCTTCGCTACCTACAATGGTAGCACCCGAGGAAGGAGAACTAATCTTTGTTTATCTCTCAGCAGGTAATGATGTCGTAAGTGTTGTGCTGCTGATAGAAAGGAACCATGTGCAGATGCCGGTATATTTCATTAGCAGAACACTGAAAGAAGCTGAGATAAACTACCCTGCAATGGAGAAACTGGCTCTCTCCCTCGTACACACTGCAAGAAGGTTACGACGATACTTTAAAGCACACCCAATCAAGGTTGTCATCGATCAACCTATCAGAACTATACTCGAAAGAACTGAAACATCTGGCCGTTTCGTAAAATGGGCCATCGAGCTTGGGGAACACAAGATAGAGTATGTACCAAGAACAGCGATCAAAGCTCAAGTCCTAGCTGATTTCCTTACCGAAGTCCCGGGGGAACCGAAAGAAGATGCAAAGATAGAAAAGAATGGTGAATAGCATGAGCATCCTCCTAACACATGGATGCTATTTGCCCACGGTGCTTCTAGCATAGAAGGCTCCTGAGCTGGTCTGGTACTATTAGACCCTGAAGGGAAAGAATTCACATACACCCTTCGTTTAGACTTCCCAAGCACCAATAATGAAGATGAATACGAAGCACTGCTTGCAGGCCTAAGGATAGCTAAAGAGATGAAGGTGTCAAAGATACAAGTGTTCGTTGACTCACTGCTAATAGCCAGCCATGTCAACAACCAGTACCTGGCAAAAGAAGAGAGCATGAAGAAATACAAAGCTAAAGCACAAGAGTTGATGCAAGGTTTTGAGACTTGCAATGTAAAGCAAGTGCCGAGATCAAAGAACAAGTAGGCTAATGCCCTCAGCAAGCTGGCCTCACTTACCTTTGCACACCTAACCAAGAAAGTCCTAGTGGAAGTACTCAAAGCTCCATCTATCTGTTAGGAAGAAATACACGATGTCATAACTGAAGAGGAAAAGAACTGGATGACTCCGGTCATAGACTTCCTGAAAGAAGGAAAGGTGCCAGATGATGAAGTAGAAGCTGTAAGGCTGCAGATAAAAGCTAAGCAATACGTGATCGAAGACGTCTATCTTTACAAGAAGTCCTACTTATCACCGCTCCTTCGTTGTATCGGACCGGATCAAAGTAACTACTTGATTAGAGAAGTACACGAGGGAATATTTGGAACTCACTCCGGTCCTAGATCAGTGGTTACAAAGCTGATGAACTTGGCTTACTACTGGCCAACGATGCATAAGGATGCTTCGAAAGAAATACACAAGTGTGAAGGTTGCCAGTTGCATGCACCAATCAAAGCAAGCCCGAAGCACGACCTAGTGATCGTTACTTCAGCATGGCCATTCTACAAATGGGGAATGGACACTGTTGGCCCATTCCCTGAAGCAAGTGGAAAAATCAAGTTCTTATTGGTAGCAGTCGACTAATTCACCAAGTGGTCCGAAGTCAAGCCACTGGCTTCGATCACGGACAAACAGGTAATCGCCTTGATTAAAAATCAAATCATTTGTAAATACGGTCGCATCGACCAAGACTATAACAACTATTTCCAAACAGGTGATAAACTTCATTTGGGAACAAATCATATGTCGCTTCGGCCTTCAAGGACAAATTGTCACTAACAATGGCAAACAGTTCGCTGACAAGCCATTCTGCGCTTGGTGTACGGAGCTACATATAAAGAAAATCTTCAGCTCCGTCCCTTACCCTCAGTCCAATGGCCAAGTTGAACGAATGAATCGGAGCATTGTATCCGGGATAAAAACAAGGCTTGGACGGCACGGTAAAGATTGGCTGGAAGAATTACCAAGCGTCATGTGGGCTATCAGGACAACGGAGAAAACAAGCCACGGTCGTACCCCATACAATCTAGTCTTTGGCTCAGAAGCAGTGATTCCTGTCGAAATAGGGGTAGCCACACATCGAGTCAACAATCAAGATCAGCATCAAGACAATGCAGAGATAATGTACAACCTCGATCTCTTGGAAAAAGCCAGAGATCATGCAAGAATCAGCGAGGCCAGATACAAGAAAAAAATGGAATCCTATTACAACAAAAGGGTCAAAAATGAAAGTTTCAAAGTTGGGAATCTCGTACTCCGAAACAATGGTGCAAGCGGACAAGAGGATACAGGAAAATTGGGCCCTAAATGGGAAGGCCCTTATCAAATTGCAGAAGCACACCGAGGAGGTTCGTACAAACTTGATGACATGGAAGGAAAAAGGCTTCCAAGGCACTGGAATGCCAAACACCTACGACGCTTCTTCATATAAGTGCTAATCAATGTTGCCCAAGAGGCATTTTGTGACAACTCTTTTGTATGACACAAATTCAATGAATCAAATTTGCATTTTAAAGCATAATTGATATCTTGTTATCCTATCAAGGGTGAGCTCCTATAAACACATAGCTCCATGAGGTCCGGGTAAAACCTCTCCATGTAAAGGGATGAGCTCCTAGGCTAAAACGCTCAATGGGTTCAAATTTTGCCTTGCCCATATAAAGGTTGAGTTCCTAAAACAATACAACTCCTTAGGTACTAAGTCTTGTTTACCTATGAAGCGGGTGAGCTCCCATAAAAAATGCTCCATAAGCGAACATTCAAGCTTATGATCACGCCCAAATAAAAATCATCAATATAAAGGGCTTCGAACAGATAGGATAACACTCCGTGTTGGTGATAACTTGGAATTATCTAGTATGATGTCTGCAGCATCATACCTTGAGAAAACCTCGAATTATGAAAACACAACAAACACATAAAAATGATAGCAAGGGAAGTATCTTGTATTCCGAAAAGAAACCAAGTCAACAAGGTAAACCTCTAGTTCAAACGCTTGACTATGCAAACAAACAAGGAATATGATCCAACAAGGTCAAATCAAGAATAAGATATGCAATACAAGGTCCAAAAGACTTTTTCATCAAAGGCAAATTCAAGCCACAAGGGGCACCATCAAGTTAAAACAAGCAGAATTAAATTGTTTACGCCAACAAAGTCTTACATCAGAAACGACCACGCAGGGTCCAAATTACATGTTCAGAAAGTTAAGCATACGAATTGTTCAAAATCACAACAGAATTAATAAGAGACTTCAATCAAACAGAAGGTTCACCAGCCTTCTCCATCTCAGCAGCATCAGGCTTCGGTCCTGTACCAACGCTTTCCTCAACATAAGCAGTAACAACTTTGTCCGGAGTGTCAGCAGCCTGGAGTACAACAGAAGCTTGAGTCTTCGCCTCTGAAACCGAGTCAAATCGGCTCTTTTTGCTTTGCCTTGTGTTCCCTCCCAGGGACACCGAGGCTAGGGATTTAGAACCACCAGCCTCATCCCGCGAGCGCTTGCTTCCGAGAGATTTCAGCACAGACTCAGCAACTTCCTTCTTCAAACCTTGAGGCTCCAAAGCTTGCAGCTCAGACAAGGGCCTATCAAAATATTTGGACAATTCATGAATGTAAGGGTATGTTAGCTGCTCCATCTGTTGAACAGCTTTAATAGACTCATGCTCCTCCTCAGGATGGTAGTTGCTGCACTCAGAGATTAGCTTCAAAGGCTTATTCTTGTAACTAGAAACAAGTCCCATATGGCGTCCCCGCTTCAAAAGCTTCTTATACACATCGCTCAAGGGAGCATTGAACTCATTACTATGAAGAAGATAAGTAACCACCTGTTGAAATTCATGCTCAATGAGCCACCTTTTCTCCCCAGCAAGAACATCAGCCCTAGATTTCCATTCCTCAATAACAAAATCTAAGCTCTCTTTCTCTGCCTGAACAACTGACCTCTCAGCATCAAGTGCAACCCTCTCAGTATACATCTTCGCTTTCTCTTCCTCCAAATTCTGCCTCAATGAAGCAAGCTTCTCACTATCAACATCATACTGCTTATGAGCAGTATCAAGATCCTTGACAAGCTGCTTCTCATGAGCAGATAAAGCAGACACGTGACTCTGAGCATTGGCAAATTGTTCCTTCAAGGTACAATTCTTCTGTTCTGCACGCTCAGCTTTCTTGGCATTAGCGCAAAGCCGATTAATGCCTTCAGGAAGAGAGGTAAGAAGCCTAGCAGCATTAACAAGAATACGTCCAATAAGCGCCTGCTCCGTATCACCACAAAGAGCATCACGATCAGCAGGAGTGGCAAAGTGGTAAATCATTTCCTGGCAAACAAAATGACTCTTCACAGAATCACCGTTCTTGATGGACCATTCAGGAACATAAACACTCCCAGCCTCCTCAGGCACAAGCTCAGGTTTTTTGCCACCACTACCACCTTAACCACCACTATCACTTTCACCATCCAAGGGTTCCAGCTTCACCATCGAAGGAATAGATATAGGTCCTCATGTCACTTCTACAGATCGTTCTCGTGATAAGACGTGTCGTTAACTCGGAGTGCGGAATCCAACGAATCAACGATTGCATACACAAAAGACAATAGAGACAATCAAGTAAATAACATTCACGCATGTATTTCAATTCTCAATAGAGTTTACAGACTCAATCGTTCAACTCTGTTCTAGTTCTGATCTATCACTTAACTGACTCTGTAAACATCTATATATAGACATCTGACCTGCATTAGGCGAACTTAACATGTTCGCCTCTAACAGACTAAGCGAACTTAACAAGTTCGCCTCAGATAGACTTAAGCGAACTTAACAAGTTCGCCTCTATTAGACTAGGCGAACTTAACAAGTTCGCCTCTAACATAACTTGCATAAAACACTTAGAACAGTATACATAACAAAAACATAAAGACATTAGATCTAAACTATTACAAAGCTTTTGTCATTACAAACTATGTCCAAACAGACTCCCCCTTGACAATAGCTTGATCTTCAGTCTTCTGTCTTTATGATGAGCTCTTCCAATTATCCGGTAATCTGCTGCCTGCATGCACTCCATATCTTCTACATATCTCCAACCCTCTCTTGTACTGCAATCCTTGTTCTTTCCATTCATCAGTGAACATGATTTCATTCTTTCTCAACGTTCTCTGATCTTTCTTTGAAAAATTGATAAGATTCATTGCGTCAAAGAAACACACAATGACCTTATTGTCTTTGTCTTCAATCCTTGCTTCACCAGTATTAACATCGACATACCACCATTTCATATTCCCAAGGAAATCTTGAGGAATCTTCTTCAATGGTATCCTGTGTACAACACGTACTGGTTTGAATTTGTACTTCCAGGTCACTTTCCCAGTCTTTTGATCTATGTTCTTCACTCTCTTTCCTTTTTGAGGCTTTAGCCTTTCATACTTCCCCGAACCACCTTCTATCTTAATCAGATTTGCTATCACATCAGCTAATCCAAACTTGGATCTATTAATAAGTGGCTTTGAAGCTAGACCATTCATTTCACACCTTAGCAAGGTATTGAAATACTTGATCCTCGGCTTTAAGTACTGAACACCATCAGATCTTTTAATAGCAAATAATTTTGTGTCATTATCATAAAACCAACTTATGATTCTTCCTACACACCTCTCTTTATTCACATAGTTTTCTTTCTGAGCAGGTTATGCTTGAGACTTGGGTAGCACCTTCATCCAGCTATTTACAACTTCTCTTCGCTGTTCTCTAGTCATACTTGTATTTCTGTACATCACAGGTTCTTCATTCACCTTTGGAGACTCAGTGTGAGTAGTATCAGTTTCAGCATCTTTATTGGATTGAATGTTTTCATCATCAGTATCAATCTTAGAATCAGCAGTATCTTCAGGCCGTGTGATGTCTTCAAATGAGTCCATAGAATCTGTTGCTCCTTCATAATTAAATTCAGGAATAACATCATCTTGGATGAAGTTATAAGGGACATTAAGACCATCACAACCTTCAGAAATCACTTTATCTTGACTTTTCTCTATTTCTATCTCCACTATCTCTCCTTCTTCTATTTCATTATCTGACACATCATCTTCTATGTCATTGAATAATTCATCAATGTCATCAAGACATGCTATCTTTTCAGCTTCTTCCTCCTCAGACTCTGCAAAGAACTCCAATAATAAGATTTCTTCTTCATTAACTCCAGAAGTATCTTTGTTTCCATCAATGGATTGTGATGTCGACTCCCCATGAACTTTAGATATAGGATTAACGTCAGCGTATTGACGATCACCCTCAATGTTACTAGAAGGATCATTGTCTTCATCATCATGTCATTGAATAGACTCAGTGTAACATGTATCACGTATCCTTAACTCCCCCTGAGCGTCAAGACGCTCAACAAGTTTGGACACTAAAGCCTGCATAGCAGCAATCTGCATAGCTTGAGTCTGAATCACCAGCTGTCTTTGAGTATCAGTAGATACAAGAGTATCCACCTGAGTTTGTAAAGCAAGCACTTGAGATTCAAGGAAAGTAATCATATCAGAATCAGAAGGCTTAGAAGGACCAACGGAAGATTGAGGAACTAAAGTACTAGGAGTAGGAATAATCACAGGAGGAACATGAGTTAGAACAGGAGATTGATCTTTAGAACTTGGAGGTGTGACAATTAAGGAAGCAACAAAAGTAGCTTCCTCGACACCTTTTGAAGATTGAGTAGCAACAATTGAAGCAGCTATAAGCTTTTGAGATTTAGGATCTGGCTTAAAATCACTATCAGAACTCTCATCCACTAGTGTTCTTTTTCCAAGTACTGATCTGGAAGGAGGATCCCGAACAGACTTACGTCTTTGTCTTTTGGCTGTAGATTTAAGGCGTTTACCAGCATTAGCCAATGGTATACAAGCCAACCTTTCATAATGATCTGAGGAAAAATCTCTAGATTCATCAGAATCGGTTTCTTCAGAAATAGGTAAGAATGTATCACTTGAGCTAGAACTCGACTCAGTATCTGTTACCACATTCCCTTCATCTTCATGAATGGGCGAGTTCACAGCGTCATCAACAAAATCATCCATATTCATCCCTAGATCTTGTTCATGTTCATGAACGACCTCTTCTAGAATAGGTTCATTAACAGGTATATCAACCTGAGCTTGTTGAATTGGAACTTGTTCTTGCATAGGAATTTGTTATTGTATGGGAACTTGTTGTTGTTGTTGAACTTGTACTTGTGGAATAGGCTGTTGTAGTTGTTGTTGTTGTTGAACATTCTGACCTTGTACTTGAGCTATCTCATCAGGATGAAACCAGTTGTCATTTGGTGGTTCAACATAATCAGGATTGATTAACTGACCAAACAATGGAGTATTAACAGGAATCAACGCTGCGTTCTGTTGTTTCACCTTAGTGCAATCCGTAAAGATACGCTTGGACATCGGAGTCAAAGTTAATCGAATCGGATGCTGTGGGAGATCAGGAAGAAGATGATTCAGAATCATCTGGATAAACCTAGGATACATAAGGAATCCTTGACCTTCAGCAGGTGTGATTTGCATAACCATCTCTCGATAAACATATCGTGCAAAATTGAATCGCTTGTTCAACGTCAAAGCTACCATTACAGCTTGAAGAGCAGTATTTAAACCATCTGTACCAGCTTTACGAGGAGATAGGCATTGGATAATCACATGCATGAAATATCTCCATTCACCCACTAAACCACCTTTACGAGCTTGTGTATCATTCGGTCGTCCATGGTAACCCATCCTCTGAAAGCATCCCATAATCAAAGTATTTGGATATGATATAGGATCATCAGCAGCACCACCTAGAGCAAGAGCAGCACGAATAGTTTCTTCAGATATAGTAATCTCCGTATTGTTGACAGTGGCACGAAGAACATGAGGTTCTACGTCAGTATCTGAATGAACTGTGTCCCAAAACTGTTGAATATACACCAGACTTATGTATGGATATGCAGATAATGCGACACGAAGTCGTGAACGATTCCGAAATCCGATAATCCCTTGAAAGTTTACGGCCTCTGACATGTTAGGATCTAACAATGCCACTTGGTTATGTTTGTATTCGACACGACGAGCCATCTGAAAAATATTTGGACAACAAACATATTAGACAAATAACAAACACAAACAACACAAAAAACAAATTTGAAACAAAAACAAAACAAAACAAATTTTTTTTTTTTTAATTTCAAACACAAAAATTTACAAGTCCAAAACTCCTTCTGACCCCAAGGCGAACTTAATAAGTTCTCTTAGTGTTTCAAGAGGCGAACTTATTAAGTTCGCCTAGACAAGTTCGCTTGAACAAGTTCGCCTGAACTGTCTGACGTTTCAAATTCAAACTCAGAAATCAAATTTCTTTCAAAACGTGTGGAAATCATGAAATAAGCATTGTAAACAAATCGATTAGTACTACTAAGTCAATAACAATGATCAATTTCAAGATTTAAGGCTGATATAACAACAATTAGGGCAAAAACAGTCACGCTATCAAAACCGAGACAAAACCTTAATTTTCTCACAATTGAACGGATGAAACTCGATGAAATTACCTTAGTTACGTTCACAATTCAATTTCGAACCAGAATGTACCAGTAAACAAACCAACAACCACTTAATTTAAAAATTTTAAAAAAATTTCCATGGATCGGACAAGTTCGCTTTATCTGTGAAGACGATGAAGTGAATAAGTTCGCCTGGACAACCCTTATACAGATTAAGTTCACTTATTTAGGCGAACTTGTTAAGTTCGCTTAACAAGCCCTAGGCGAACATAATAAGTTCGTTTCACCAACATCAGGCGAACATATTAAGTTCGCTTCACCAGATTTAGGCGAACTTAATGCCTTCAACTTTTCCCTTGAACAAATTTTACCTACTTTCAATCCGTCACTTCTTGAACTTCCGTCAGCAGCATGTATTTGATCCAATCCCGAACAATTTAATAAAAGCGTAGAATTTTCATGGAAAATAAAAAACAAAATCTTTTTGAATTTTATCTATACAAACGGAATCACATATTTTTGGATTTTTATTTGTACAAACGGAAACACATATTTTTGAATTTTTATCTGTATAAACTGAAATCACATATTTTTGAATGAACATCATGAGTAAGATGATCATATCAGTATCCGAGTAGTTCATCACACATTTTAGCAATAACCAAGGGTAACCTATGATATGAAACAATCCAACTCATCTTGTACTTTATGTATCTTTTTCAGTATTTAGAAATCAATCTATTTGAATAATATTTGAAATGATACGCGATAAATTTCAAAGTAAATAAGATTAGGTTATGAAATACTCAATTATTCATACCGAATTTGTAATATAAAGTATGAATTCTTAAATTTGTCAATATTATATGATTTGAAACTATAAGCGTTTATTCTCCAAATTCATGTGATTTAGTACCATTTAGATGAAAAACATCGTGTACCCCACAGATATGCCAAACAGAAATATAAATTGCACTATCTTCAAGACATATACAGTTTATTTTAAGATTTGATAAATTTCCAAGATAAAATTATCTAATTTAGCACAAGAATAGAAGCAGATCCCAAAGGATATAAGAATCATGATGATTCAGAATCAGAAGATTCTAATGAGTTGGCTGTATAATGAGAATCAACAGATTCAGGTATGAGGATCCAACTATTATCTGGATAAGATTCAATGGAGTCAGACTAGATGGTGTATCTAACTGATCCAAGGGCGAATATATGTTTCAATAGATTTTGAAAGCATATCTTAGTTCAACAAAACATTGCATGTTTTTCGGGCCATGGGCAGTAATGTGAACTGAAATAGATTTGTGCTAAAGATATAATTCTATATTGGTCTCATGAAATTCTTTAAAACCATATATTCTTTATCTGATAATGATCTTTTACACACACACAAGCATATAATGGATTCAAATCACAGATGTAATCATATCATATTTAATTTTCACACTACTATTAGTTTCAAAACGCTTCTAGTCTATTGACAATTCAAGTTTCAAAACTCATACACAAATTTGAAAACAGATTATCAAGATTAGAGCATGCACAACACTATCATTTCTCATTTATACAGACTTTGAAATTTAGATCAATTCAACTCAGTTTAATCAATCATATATCAAAGGTCTACTAAGGTCGTGTGAAATGAACTAATCACGGATGTACTATCATTTCTTCTCTAACTTCAAATGATGTCAAATTTTATATTTTTCAATTTGTTTTGACTTTTTATAAATTAAGAACTTTTTGACTGAAAATTTAAAATGCAGAAATGTAATAAAGCAATAAAAGAAATTTAAAAACAAAATTTTCCATGAAAATCTGATTTTGAAAAACTTTTATTCGAGATTGATCATACCTATCATTTTGATTAGAAATTCAAACCTAGTACGATCAAATGCCTTGGTAAACAAATCAGCAAAATTATCATCAGTGTGTACCTTTACCAGCTCAATCAACCTTTTCTCTGCACAATCACGAATAAAATGATATCTAATCTCAATGTGCTTTGTTTTACAGTGCTTAATAGGATTATTAGTTATAGACATTGTAGCATTATTATCAATAAGCATAGGGGTTCCTGTAAAATTCAAACCGTAATCTCTTAATTGCTGTTGTATCCACAGGATCTGTGAACAACAACTTGCAGCAGCGATGTATTCTGCTTTGCATGTAGAAATGGAGACTGTGGTTTGCTTTTTGCATTGCCAGCAAACAAGTCGATTACCCAAGAACTAGCAACCACCTGTTGTAGATTTCATGTCTAAACAACAACCACCAAAATCAGAATCAGTATAAGCATTGAAATCAAAGTTAGAACCATGTGGATACCATAGTCCCAAATAACGAAAGATTCTTTTTACAGCTATTAAGTGAGATTCTTTTGGTTTTGCCTGGAATCTAGAACAAATGCACACAGCGAACATTATATCTAGCCTTGAAGCGGTTAAGTACACGAGAGATCCAATCATTGCTCTGTAAAGTCGAAAATCCACATCTTTTCTATCCGGGTCAGAATTCAACTTATGATTGACCGGAATCGGAGTATCATATGGGGTACAGTCTTCCATCTTGAACCGGCTCAAGATGTCTTTGACATACTTGGACTGATGAATAAATAAACCATGTTCCTTTTGATTTACTTGTAAACCTAAGAAAAACGATAACTCTTCCATAGCTGACATTTCAAACTTCGACTTCATTACACTCTCAAAATCTTTGCATAACCCTTCATTTGTTGAGCCAAAAATAATATCGTCCACATATATCTGCACCAGTAGGTAATCTCCCCCTGATTTCTTTATGAATAAGGTCGAGTCAATATTGCCACGAACAAAATCATTTGCCAAAAGATGTGTGGATAATGTTTCATACCACACTCGAGGAGCCTGATAAAGACCATAGATGGCCTTATCAAGCTTGAAAACCATATTCGGATTAAGTGGATCTTCAAACCCCGGCGGCTGACAAACATAAACCTCCTCCTTGACCTTACCATATAAAAACGCACTTTTCACATCCAATTGAAACACCTTAAAACCTTTATAAGAAGCAAAATCTAGAAACATCCGTATAACTTCAAGCCTCGCAACAGGCGCATAAACCTCGGTGTAATCAATTCTCTCTTGTTGATTGAAGCCCTGGACAACTAATCTTGCCTTATTTCTTACCACGACACCTCGATCATCTTTCTTACATTTAAACACCCATTTAGTACCAATCGTATATACACCCTTCGGAAGATCTACAAGATTCTAAACCTTAAGTTTGTCAAACTGAGCAAGTTCTTCCTGCATAGCCTCTATCAAATTGTTATCATTTAAAGCCATTTCAACATTTTTGGGTTCGACATGAGAAATAAAACATGAATGTGAGCAATCATCAAGAACACCAGAATCTTTAATACATGTATACAAACAAGTATTTTTTACAATAGAACGTGTTTTCACTCCATCCTGCAAATTTCCGATTATATTTGTCACTGGATGATCTTTGAGTTCCTTGATGGAAGCGACCTCAGGAACCTGTAACACTTCAACACGAGTTGTATCAGATTGATAAGACAAATCATGATTAATTGGAATTTCCGAGTCAAAATTTGTAGGAATCTCCCCCGAATCCTGTGTCGAAGGTAATGAATCATCACCCAACAAAGGATCAGCAGAAGAATCAAGAAAAATAGCATTGTCTTCCTCACTCTCTGAATCTTGTGGTCCTAAACAAGAAGCAACATTAGGATCGGGAGCAGAAGTAGATGGAACCGAAGAATGTGGAACTGTATTTTGGTAGAAAGCCATTGTGCTGTGCATCCTGACATGAATCATAGAGAACAGCAGCTTCATCAGGAGAAATATCATAAGGTAAATGAAAAGATTTTAATAAATTTTCATAATCAAATGCCCAATCCGGTCCAATCGCCATTTGAGGTAAAGACCGATTTGAACAGTCAATATGGAACCATTCTTCAACTTGGCGCGTCTCTTTGTTATAAACCCTCTTGGTAGTCGAATTAGCAACATACCCTAGAAAAATCCCTTCAATAGCCTTAGCACTGAATTTTGTTGGGACATCTCAAACTTTCAACAGGGTGCAAGGATTACCAAAAGGTAGTAAATAATCCAGATTCGGCTTTCGATTATTCAGCAACTCGTAGCAAGTCGTGTTGTGTCGCTTGACGGTCAAGACCCTGTTCAAAACGTGACACGCAGTATTCACAGCTTCAGCCCAAAAAGTAACTGGAAGCTTAGAATCTGCAAGCATCGTGCGTACCGTTTCAACCAACGTCCTGTTCTTTCGTTCAGCAACACCGTTTTGTTGAGGAACATATGGCGCACTGAATTCATGATGAATTCCCTTTTGTAGACAGAATAAGCCCATCTAGCTATTCTTAAACTCGCTGTCATTGTCACTCCTAATTCTTCTGACCTTCAGATTGAGCAAATTCTCCAAACCCAGGATTAAGTATTGTACCAACTCAGTGGTTTCAGCTTTAGAAGAAAGAAACTTAACCCATGAAAATCTAGAGAAGTCATCCGTTACTACCACACAGTACGATTTTCCACCAATGCTCCTGATACTAATCGGACCGAACAAATCCATATGCAGCAGCTCCAAAGGAGTTACGATAGAATTCTTAGATTTAGATTTGTGTGATTTCTTTCGTTGTTTCCCCTTCTTGCAAGGAATACAATCATCAGGAACTGATAATTTCATCTTCGGAATACCAAGAACCAGATCATTCTTAACAATATAGTTCATCTTCCTATAGTTGATGTGAGCTAGCTTCCTGTGCCACAAAATAGAATCTGATTCCGACGCCTTGGAGAGTAAACATGTAGGAATTGAATTCGTTGTAGTAGCTACACTCATGTCAAGGACATACGTGTCATTTCTCCTCGAGGCCTTCATGAGAATCCATTCGTCATGAATAACAAAACCAGGTTTCAAGATATAACACTCAGCATCATTGAAATGAAACGAAAACTTCTTGTCACAAACTTGTGATACACTCAAAAGATTGTGTTCAAGCTGATCCATATAATTCACCTTCTCAAATTTGACTTTATCATTCTTTAAAGTACCCTGTCCAGTTATGTACCCGCCTTTATTCCCCGCAAAAGCGACATAACCTCCATCAATATTTTTAACATCTTCAAGCAATCTAATATTCCCTGTCATATGTCGAGAGCAACCACTATCCACATACCATGTATTGTTGATAGTCCTCCTTGGTTGTCCCTACATAAACAACGAAAATCAGTTAGAAATAGGAACCCAAGCCATTGTGGTCTTGGGTCGTCCAGATTGATCAAAATAAACAACTTCTAGTAATTCACAATCAATGTTATCATTAACCTTTGGAATAGAAGTTTTACCAACATACTTTTTCAAATGGGACATATGTTGATTATTTTGAGAAAAATTATTTGATATACTATTATCAGATTCAGATGTTTCCAAAATTTTCTTCAATTTTCTGTTTCGTCTTCTCCTTTGTGGTCTAGACAGTTTAACTTCAGATTGAGAATCTTTTGGAATTCCAACATGAGGAATCTCAAGTTTCTCTTGACACACAAATGATTTAGAATTCAATTTATCCTGCTGTTTAAATCCAGAGGATTTAACAAAAGATCGATAGGACATATTTTGCTCCAAACTTAATGATGACTTTCCCTCATCTGTTCTTTTCAGAATCTTCACCACTTTTGGTTGTGAAGGAACAGTCTTCAATTTTACCTGGTTCTTATAAGGACAATTGACCAAAATGTGACCAGCTTCGTTGCAATGAAAACAAACTCTTCTCTCTTTATAAGTTCTAAAGTAAGAAGAATTCCTTGAGTTTGAGGAGCCATCAGAAGAATAAGCTTCAGAAGATTGTCCAGAACATTTTACTGTCTTCTTTGGAACAAAAACATGTGTAGGCACCTTTGATGAATGCACCTTTTGATGACCAGCAGCGACAAAACCACTTGACTGTAAAATTGGGGAAAGCTTAGGTGTAACGACTTTCACCTCATCAGGTTCAGTCAGAATGCATCTATCACGGGTAACAGTTTTTACAACTGTTGGTTCATCAAGTTTCACCTCTTTTGGAATACCTTCGACTTTCTTCTCATCAAACACCTCATCCTCAGAATCAGATTCATAAACCATATCCTCACCAGTTACCGGGTTCACTTTCAATACTGTTTTTGGATCTATTTCCTCTTCATGTATGATTTCAGGTTCAACCACATAATTTGCATTGAATGGTGGAGGAACAAATCCAATCACACCTACCCGTTTAGTAGGATCAGCATTTGAATTAAAATAATCCAAAACAACCGAAGAATTTGTAAAATTTTCCAACTCTCTATGAAGTTTGATCACCTCAGACTCTTTGTCAGAAATTTCTTTATTCTTTTGAGCAACAACTTCATTTCATTTTTCTATCTCAGCATAAGCCATATCCAGATGATAAGCTTGTTCTTTATATTTTAATCCCAGAGAATTTAAGTCTCTTTTCAAAGACTCAATTCTATCGATGCACAATTTATCATTATCTTTCAGTTTATGATTAACTGAATACATCGATTTCATATCAAAAATCAAGTTTGTGTTATCATCCATGACCTTTTGCAATTTATCTTTAACAGTAATGCAGTTAGAACAGTAAATATGACAAACAAAGTCTTTTACCTTTGACGGATCAGACATGTCTACCATAAAAACTTTGGCAATAGGAATATTCTCTGAATCAGCACCATCTGAAGCATTTTGTGTTAGAACAATATCATCTTTAGCAACACCTGATGCAACATCAGAATCAATATTCTGCACTTGTTCTATCTCTTCATCAACAATCTGCACACTTTCACCATCACTCGAACCCTCACTCGAACTGTCATCATCAGTCACCTCTTCATATTTTTCAGAATGAATTTCTGCTACAAAGGCTTGAGTTACAGCACCCACTAAATCTTCCAGATGAATACCCCAGTCATAGTTCTCATCGTTCTGTGCAACCAATGCCGATGATGCAGATGCATGATTTGAATTTCCAGATGAACCATGTGATTGATTACGATTATTCTGAAAATTATTCTGCTTCTTCTGAAAATCAAACTCAACCTTTTGCTTCACACACTCTTTAGCAAAGTGACCATACTCTTGACGGTTATAACAACGTACTTTGGTTTTATCAAATCCCATGCGTGATCGACTATGAGATCCAATATACTTTCTGCCAGTTTTCTTCAAGAAATCCTTTGCTTGAGGCATCAACATGGCCATATTCCATTGGATGTTCATTTCTTCCAGATCAACAGGGTCAATCTGTCTGAAATCTTCTTCAATAACCTCAGGATCATGAATTTTCCCTCCAATAAAATTCTCATACGAAGCCATGAATGAGGAAAACATAGCTAGATAATCATCAGCAACCTTTTGATTTATATGAGATCCAGAAGATGTAGAAGCTGTTGTCGCAGAAAATCCAGAATGACTAGAATGACCAGAATGAATAGGAACTCCAGAACACTGATCATGAGAAGAATCTTGAGCATCGCCACAAAAGAATGCAACTCTTGTACCAGTTTTACCAGAAGTCTTGGCAAAATACATTGAAGAATCCTGGATATGCTCCATGTTAGTCTTCTTCTTCTTCATATTCAGGTCATGCGATTGAATCTTCCCAAGAACTTCTTCAAGAGACATGGTTTTGTACTTAATATTTTCTTTTATCAAAACCGTATACACATCAAATTTTGATGGTAATGCCTCCAAGAACTTATCATTAATTTATTCAGTTTCATACACCACAGAAGCACTCGACAGTTCACTAAGCAGATGATAGAATCTGGTAGCAAGATCATCCAAGGATTCATTTTGAAAATGTTTGAAGACCAAGAATTGCTTCTTCAGTAGCTATTTTCTACTCTTCTTTACATCCAAACTGTCTTCACATCTTTTCTGTAATGCTTCCCACAGTTGTTGAGAAGACTTGAATTGTTTGAGACTGTGATATATTTCCTTCGGAAGAGACATCGAAATACTTGCCATCGATTTCTTTTCCCTATCAAACAGTAACTTTTCTTCAGTAGTTAACGCTGACACCGGCTTTGGAACATTATCCTGTCCCATCCACGAATAAGTCGGATGCGTATAACCTTCTAAAATAGGAATCCAGAAACTGGTATCGGTAAATGATACGAACTGATCAAACCTATCTTTCCAATTAGAATAATTAGCAAGATTCAACAACTTCGGTGGTTTTGAGATGTACCAATCTCATTATCATAATTGAACATATTCGTTACTTGTACCATATTTACCATTTTCTTGAAAAATTTCAAAGTGTTGAACACTAACTACCCTTAGGCGAAGATAATAAGTTCGCTCTGTGATATCTAAGCGAACTTAATATGAAGCGAACTTAATAAGTTCGCTTAAACCAGAAATTAGAAAATCTGATTAAGTTCGCCTAAAAATAAGTTCGCTTAATTTGTGAGAAGCGAACTTGACAAGTTCGCCTGCTAAGTTCACCTGCACACAAAATCAGCAAGTTCGCTTGCTTCAGCAGATTCAAACTCAAGAACAGTTCAAACCAGAAACCGCGAACCAAGAATCACCAAAAAACTTCATAATTCACTGATTTGAAGGAATTAGTCAAAATCAAACCGTAGGATTGTGTAATTTGTCAATTAGAACCTTTCTATCGGATCAATTTCTTCAAAATCCTCTTCAAAAACACCAAATCAGAACCAAATTAAGCTTGAAAACTCCATGGAAATGAAAATGTCAAAGTTGATGAATTTCTTGTCAATTTGCAAACAAAATCGTCCAGAATCAACAAGAATCACGAGCATAGGCTCTGATACGACTTGTAGTTCCTCATGTCACTTCTACAGGTCGTTCTCGTTAAAAGACGTGTCGTTAACTCGGAGTGCGGAATCCAACGAATCAACGATTTCATACACAAAAGACAATAGAGACAATCAAGTAAATAACATTCACGCTTGTATTTCAATTCTCAATAGAGTTTACAGACTCAATCGTTCAACTCTGTTCTAGTTCTGATCTATCACTTAACTGACTCTGTAAACATCTATATATAGACATCTGATCTGCATTAGGCGAACTTGACAAGTTCGCCTCTAACAGACTAAGCGAACTTAACAAGTTCGCCTCAGATAGACTTAAGCGAACTTAATAAGTTCGCCTCTGTTAGAGTAGGCGAACTTAACAAGTTCGCCTCTAGCATAACTTTCATAAAACACTTAGAACATTATACATGACAAAAACATAAAGACATTAGATCTAAACTATTACAAAGCTTTTGTCATTACAAACTATGTCCTAACAATAGACCCAGTACAACCAGTAAGGAAATCATCATTATTATCCGAAACATCAATGGGTCCAGAAGGTGGAGTAGCAGACGCACGAGCAAGCCTATTGCTAGAACGCAGAGGAGCTTTACTTTTCTTAGCTTTAGAGGAAGAAGCAAGCTTCTTACCCTTACCCTTACCCTATTTCGTAACATCCGGCACACCGGTATAAACACCACCCTCATAACGAACAGACTTATTCAGCACCAGCGCAGTAGTCTCACCTTTCTACAACTTTCTTCTATCCTCCTCCACATCAGAAGTATCTTCCAGTAAGAGAAAATCCAAGGCACTCATATCTACAAAGAAATAATAAATAATAAGCAAAAGAAATCAAATGAACAAATGAGCAAAAGCAAAATGAAATCCATAGCCTTCCTATTTAAAGTTACCAGAGGAACAAACTCCGGATCCCATAGTACACTTAACCCAATCTTCACAAGCAACTGCTCCGGATAAACACGAAGTGGAGAAGAAAAAGACTTAAGCTTATTATAGAAGACAGTGTCCAAGGACGAAACATCAGGTTCGGTAAGGTTAAGTGGATCAGACGGTTTCCTAGGGATTTCAGTAAAGGGCGGAATTTCTTTCAAAACCCAAAAGAAGTGATCTTTCCAAGAGAGAAGGCAAGAGATCGTTACGAAAACAAGCCCCTCCTCACACTTAGTTTTCTCCACGGTGTACCAGTCACCATTCTTCATAAGGCGAAAGAAACGGCGAAACCTGGTAAGGTCCGGTTCATAACCAAGGGATCTACACACAACCTCAAAGAAGATGAACTTAATAACTCCAACAGGAGACAATTGACTAAAATTGAGTCGATAATACTCAAGGAAACGCAAGAAAAAGAGGAAAAAATGGGTATCGAAGGTTCGAGAGTTTAAAATGCCGACTATACATGGCAAGGACCCCTCCGGACACTGATCGACGGTCTTCCCCATGATCGGAGCAGTCGGACGAAACTTCGCATCCAAACCCCATTATTGGCAGAACTCATCAACCACAGATTGGGTCATTTTAGAAGTCTGGATGCTTAGATCGTTTTTAGACATGGTTACGAAAGGGAACGCAAAAGGAAAACGAGAACTAACTTCAACAAGCGCGGATTGGTAGAAGAGAAGCAAGAACAAGGAAGAAGAAACCGTTAAAGAAAATGTAAAGGATTCAAAATAAGGGTTCGGTCAAATATAAGGGAACTGCCTTTTCAAAATTCAAATTCAAATCAGGAGAGAGAAAAATCAATGATCACTGACGCAAGTTGTCCCATCACATAGGGAAACCTACGCTGAGTCACCCAACCAGGAATTAATGCACAATTGGTTCCTTTAGAAATGGATGAGATAGAGCAAAGAAACTAATTTTTTATTAGGGTTTAGTCAGACGCCCCCATTACTACGCAATAAGCACTCCTGACTGGGGGGCTGATGACGTGGGTACGATCACGAAGCTCAGCTTCATCGATGAAGCACACGTACTAAGCAGAACCACTTAGCCGCGTCTCCCAATCAACGAGGTGACGTGGCATAAACGATAGCGACCCGTTTGGAATCTCAAGGAAGTCAAGGCTATAAGATAACGTGTCTTAATAGCCTTGAAGAGAGAGACCTTTGTCCCTATAGAGGACTTTGGCTCTTTAGACCAAAAGGGAAAGGGCCTTGTTGCAGGGACAGGAAAGAGAAAGGGATACCCCCGCACATAGCATGAAGCCAGAACAACCTCAAGTATAAGACAAGGACTTGGGCTCTCCAAATCCCAACTCCATTCTCACGACTCACTCTTAGACTTTCATACTCACCATTCTCATTCCAACGATCCATATCACTCTCAAAGAACCGTTATCTTATTCTCACGCCGGAGGCTGATCGTAGGAGGCCCCCTCCTGCGGTGAGACTAACGGTGCTTGTTCTTAGCAGGTACCTCAAGCAGCTGATTCAAGCGAGAACGTCAAGACCCTCACTCTGACTTGTATTTGTTAAAGCAGCGAGTACCCCTAGCATATTTGTTGTAACAACAATAATAATTGTATTGGTTCATAAAGTGGTCTTGGTTTTTCAAAAAAAAAAGTTAGTTAATCTTTAGGTTGTCAAAACTTGCAAATAAAATACCAGTCTTGATAATAGTTTTTAAATTATAACTTTTATTCAGTCGTAGCATAAATCATTCAAACATAGCATTTAATGCTTTAAAACTTAAAAACATCATCCATAAACAGGAAAAAAACGTAATTATCTAAAGACAAAGCATAAACACCGGGATGTTAGTCTTCAGGAAGAGTAGCCAATTGATCCTAGCCTTTCCTACCTTCTAAGCTTCCATAACCTGTCTATGCTTTAACCTAAAGTGTATAGTAAAAGTTAGCTTTGTTGAGTGAGTTGTAGTTAACATAATCATTAAGACATTAAACTTTAACATATTATTGTTATAAAAATAATCTTTAATAACAATATTACTTTGCATATAAAAACACCACTTTGTCTTTACTTTAACCGTAACCATATAATAATGCTTGTAACAAATACAAGACTCTTTTAACAATGTGCACATAGACAAGACTCCTTTATTTGTTTGCACATAGACAAGACTCGTTTATCTTTTGCTTGCAAGACTCTTTTAGCTATTACTTTATCGTATACATTCCTTTAACATATACACCCCCATACGTTAGTTTATCGCATTCATCTATCACATGCTTTACTTTATCACATTACACATTAGCAGTACATTTATTTAAAATGACAAATTACTCATAAAGCACTTTCATTTATTCATTTCTTTAACACACTATTAACATGTATGCACATCACCATAAAAGTAGGTAAAAAGGGACTATAGAACTCACATGTAAGAAGTAACTCTATCTACTATAAGCTGGAAAATCTTGACTTTCTCACAGGTTGTCACACCCCCAAATTCATTTACTTAGTGAATAAATAAACAAATTAAGGTCGCAACGATTGGTAACATTACACAACAGCGGAAGTTAAAGTAAAGACTTCTGAATATTGAACACCATTACAAATACTATAATAAACTTGTACATTGTCCTAGAACCATGTATAGGTGAAAGCCATCTTGAAGTTTGACGATCATACTCCTTCGGCTTCTAGGGTTTAATCCAAAAGGCTAACCTATTCCAACCATGCCATAACTATGAATTACCTGAAAAACATATTTAAAAATGTCAACACAAAGGTTGGTGAGTTCACAGGTTTGATTGTTGCAATGTAAAGTGATTTTCCTTGAAAACAATGATATTGTGTACATGGCCATGACACGAAACTGTTTTCCTTGAAAACATTTAAAATATGTACACGGGTTTAATGTAAGGTTGTTTTCCTCGAAAACATGTGATGACTTCATAGTCATAAAACGAGTAGTTTTCCCAATGAAAACATGTGATGACTTCATAGTCATAAAACGAGTAGTTTTCCCAGTGAAAACATGTGATGACTTCATAGTCATAAAACGAGTAGTTTTCCCAATGAAAACATGTGATGACTTCATAGTCATAAAACGAGTAGTTTTCCCAATGAAAACATGTGATGACTTCATAGTCATAAAACGAGTAGTTTTCCCAGTGAAAACATGTGATGACTTCATAGTCATAAAACGAGTAGTTTTCCCAATGAAAACATGTGATGACTTCATAGTCATAAAACGAGTAGTTTTCCCAATGAAAACATGTGATGACTTCATAGTCATAAAATAAGTCATTTTTCCTGAAAACATTGATACTGTGTACATGGCCATAATATGAAACTGTTTTCCTTGAAAACATTGATAAAAACATTTCCACGTAAACGAATGGCAAAACCATCGGTGTATAAGTGATTGGCAGATCCATCTGCACGAAAATGTTTCAATGAATATGATAAACAAAACAAGTAATGTTGACTCATTTGTAGACTAGCTAGGAATACAAATAATATGTACATACATGAGGCATAACCAAACCATGACACAGGTGTTTTGCCCCTCGCTCATACCTCACGAGCAATGTTTGAACACTATGCGGTCATTTGGCCAGAGGGACCCATGGTTAGCGCGACTAACCATGACCGGGGGTGTCAATCCCAATAGTACTATCCATAGAATCCCAGGCTATCCTTAGCTAATGGTTATAAAATATGATGGTCAGGGGGCTTTACGAGCTCCAAACATGTTCACTCATGCAAACATAAAGGTCGGGTCTTGTTTTCTTGTTACCATATGAAAATGTTTATAAGTATGTGTTCCATGTTTTCTAAGATGTATCAAGTAATGATGTTTCGTGTTTTCAAACGTGTTATGGAAGTATGTTTCTCCCCCGATGTTTCTAAAACATTAAAAGTTAAAAGGGGACAGTGAACTCACCTCAAGTCCAGCAAATGCGATCACAAGCTCAACGAACAACAAGTGAGCGCAACGATCCTAAACGGTTCCTATTGTTCAAACAAGTGTTGTCAATTTCAACAACAATATAACTAGGATCGTGCCCTAACATTACGGTTTCAAATCTAAATCCAACCCATGTTGAGGACATCTAAGTTGTAGAAACCAAATTCTTTATTTTTAACGAAAATTGGGCAGAGTCACGTTTGTTTTTGGCTAAACCCGACAATATCCAATTGTCCAATCACAACATCAACTTACACCAATAATCCAATAAACCGCACTTTAGATCCTAATACTAAAGTCATACTTCAATTCGACAATTATTTGATAAATATATAAAAATTATATAATTATAATACAATTTAACGTGCCCGAAAAACGTTCTCAAAAGACGTCCCCGACAAAATTTATAGGTCCCGTGCTACTACCTGACAATAGATATATAAGTGTTTCGGGTCATACCTTAGCCTACAAGCCGTTCTAAGCGGTTTTGTACGAAAAGCTGAGCACGACGCGAGAAGAAACTTGTTTCGCTCATAACTTGATCATACGAACTCCGATTGAGGTGATTCAAGCGGCCATGAACTCGTCTCGCCAAGCCCCACCAGCGCCGCTGGTCTCCGCCGCCGGCCGCCGCCGTCGCCGGAAAACCGGACAGTGGCCGGATTTGGTGGTTTTGGCCGGAAAGCTTCACTTTTTCGACCCAAACTTCTTCGTATGCGTAGATCGGACCTTTAGGAACCCTTTTCTAGCAAAAGCCCCATTTGTCGAGGTCGCCGAAAAAGTGTTTTTGGCCGGAATCTCCACCACCGTCGCGAATCAGAGGGAACCGTCACCACCTTTGGAATCAGGGTGACGAGACCTAGTGGGCTAGGTGGTTCACTCGCCGCCACTCGCCGGCACCGCCGCCGCCGACGCCGTGCTCCGCCATCTGCCGCCGCAGGTCTGCCGGAGTCCGGCCACTGCTCTCACTCTCCCCCATTTTCACCTTTTGTGTGTGTTAGATTTGTTTGGATAAATGAAGAGAATGAGGGGTGTTCAAGTACTTATAGGCGGAGTTTTAACGAGTTTAATTCGTGTAACGAACCCGTCTCCGTCATGTTCTTGCGTTAATCGATTGCTCAATCTTTATTTTAAAATTCTTAGAGCTTTAAAACGTCATTAATAATATTATCCACGTATTTTAAGCCGTGAGATTTAAGTTTCGGTTGATGAACGAACATGTACGCGTTGGTACCACGTTTTCACGCATTCGTTCTTTTTAAACGTTTTCGCTCCGAGTTTGTAGAATATTATTTTACCAATGATATTAAAATATTATTTGTTATATTTGTCGTATCGCATACGTATCGGTAACAATCGTACTGTTATTGTCAGTTTTATGAGCATCTAACGCGAATTAGCATCCGTTTATACGTACTACGCGTGTATTTATCTGTATAGTCTTTCATCTGAATATTAATACTTGATGTAAAATAATTCATTATCTTTCATAATCGTTCTGACGAATACCCGGTAAAAACCGTTGTTTAACACGTTTAACGTTTATAATTTCTGAACCGCGTACGTTCTTATATCTTTTCTTAAATTCTCAGAATCGCGTAACGAGTCATTAAATGAAATCGTGTGACTAATATGATATTCGGATTGTGTAAATTTGGATTTCTAACGGGCTTGGATCCTTACCGGGCCTCAAATGGACTTGACTTTCTATTGGGCCTTATTGGGCCTAGTTGGGTTTTAGCCCAACAACTGGGTTTTGGATTCTGAAATTTTGCAGGTGTCACATTCTCCCATCCATAAAGAAATTTCGTCCTCGAAATTTTATATTAACACATGGATTAGGATTTCGTATCCTTTTCCATTTTTGGATTCTTACGAAGAATGTCGACTCATTCCAAATAGCAGTTGGTATACGAAGATAAGGTGGATATCTCACCAATTAACGATATTGGATGTGTACGGATTTGAGATATTCTCTTATCATGTAACAGTATAACGTTACTGTTGAGTATACCTTAAATTCGAATGAGTAGATTTAGGAATTTTCTTTGAATATATCGTCAAGGGAACGGCGTTGGCTATACCCTGAAGTGATAAACTCATTACTAGAGTCCCATGAACAACGGGATTACAATCAGTGGGGTCACTTTCATGTAATGAGTAAGTCATCAAGAGAATTGCCTGGTCGATGTGAATTATAATAATGAGTTTTCACTAACCAAGTGAACAACTCACACACCAAAATAAACAATCAAGGATCAAATGACGAAGCATTTCATTATGTGATCATTCTCATCAGAGTGGAACTGTATGATCATTATCATTCATAATGAAAGACAAAAGTGCGTTCATGCACACGTATTTCCGAAAGTATATATAGGTACATACTTCATTATTCATATTCGGGTTTTCTCTCCAGAAAACCAAATCGTGCTAGGATCTAAAAGAAAATTATCACGCGTTTGGTAAAGATAGATCAGATTCTTTAATGAGATGTCCATGTGTTAGTCCAAATCAGGTAATCGACCGTTCATCGCGACGGGTCAACATCTTGGTGCATTCAATCTTCTAGAATGAAAGATTTTAATTTTGACATTTTGTCCGTCAAATCAGTATGTAGGTTAAACTGATTCAATTGAGTTCAAGACAATAATGTCAGTGTATACAATTTCTCACAAAGGAGCTGGAATGGTTTAATGGAACGTCAGTAGTTGTCTAGTTAACGAATTAAACAACTATGATATGGGATAAAATTTTACGGAGACATGATCTCCTGAGATTGATCCTAGTTTTTATCAAATTCCATTACTGATAACATTATCACGTATGTTATCCGTAATTTGATTTAGATTGAAATCTAAACGAAACGGATATCGATTAACAAACTCGCCACAATAAATTCTCGTAGTCTCATTGAATCATCTAGATTTTTTTTTTTTTTTTTTTTAAGGTTCATCTAAAGATGAAGGTGAATCTAGATGAAGAAGAAAGAGAATATCAAAGTATTTGATTATATTTTAGTTGGCTAGGCTCAACAGATACTAAAGATTAATAATCTTCATGGGGTTCAAGGAGAAGTGAGAATGACTCTCAAACAGTTGCTAAGTGTTAGTGACATAGTTTCACTTATTCGTTTTCTAACTGCATATCCATCACCTTCTTGTACTCGGATAGTAGTGACAGAATTCATAAACGAAACGTTATGATTGTTCCCTTATACTCCACGAAGGCATTTTCTGGGACTTAAAGTTATACTCTCATATTAGGTTCTGTGCCATATGAGATTTTTCCATCAACATTGGTCACAACGGATTAAAGGTTTCAAGATTTCTCGTATGGTTTCACTGGCGAAGTTTTAGTTTAATACCTCATTACCATCGTTTGCACTGCACTTCTACTGTAGTCTGGTATTTAGGCTGTAATATCTTGATTTGTGAACTCATGACCTGACTATCATGTCCACGAAATAGATAAGTCTTAAGAAGTTCTATGTTTGCTTAGAAAAGTCGCGGTTCGTCTAGATGAGAAGGTAAACAGTCGCATCGTGGAAGTAGCCTCATAAGAATGGTGTTTCCCCGAAACTGATTCAGCGCTTGCTAACCCACTAAATTGGTAGACTGCGATGTGAAATCATGGTTTGTCTAATCAAAGGCTTGACTTCTCATTAAGCGGATGTCAGGAAATAGACGACAGTCAAGTAAAACTTCCGGAATTGATTCGTCCTTTATTCATCTTCCTGGTAGCGTACACAGAATTAAATCCTTGGATTTCGACTTAGGTTCTTTATTTCCTGTCAAGTTGGTCGGAATGGATCACGGAGTTTCAGAATTTGCTAACAACTGATACTACAGTTTGTCTGCAACTTCCCTGGCATTCGAATGGTATTGTCACGACTTACCAGTACGTATTTCACTCATATCGGTTATAGCCTTTAAGTCCCTAGTCCAAGGGTTTAAGCTATAAAATTGAGGTAATGAGTGTTAAATGTCAAAGCTTTGTATTTTAACTGAGTCTATTTCAAGAGATCATTTCTTAACAATAGATGCTCTATAGCTTCCCAATTATAGAAAACTAGGAGTGAAAGATGCGGTCACACCTCTCTTCTAGGTTAAAATCTGGGATCCATCCAACAAGATGAACTTTGGGAAGGTGCGAGTACAAAAGAGTAATGAATTATTCTTCTCAACTCTTTGTGGACAGTGGCCTGTAGTGAATAGCTTGAGCTTACGTCCCTTATGCATATCATGAACTGAATGAGATTAGCATGAAATTCCGCATTTGGGACTCCTTTAAGAGTTTTACATGTCGTTTTCCTGGTAGTGCGACAATAGTCATTAGTCCACACTTAGGTTTCTTTGTCATTCACTTGAGCATCAACCCCGGCTTATCCATTACCGAGAGAATAGTCAGACTTAAAGGTATATTGAATGTCAATGGCTGCGAGAGCAATCCTGTGAGACCGATATTCTGAAATGTCCGATTACCTATTTGTCTCATGTCAAGCTTCCACCATATCCATAGGTGCCATGTGTATGCGGGTCAGAATAATATTCTGCCCCATTACTGAAGTTAGTGCATAACACTCTTGGCGTAACTTTCAAGCAATTGTGAGATAGAACTGTATGATGGATCCTGAGATTACGCTATAATCTCCCAATAATTGTGCAATTATTGTAAGTGTTAGTTGTGGTAACGCTCAATTTGAAGCATTCCTGACAAGTAGAATCTCAAAGAATGAATGTGCGAATTCCTTCATCGTTCAGGATTTACTAAGGATTGGTTAAATTCAATTTGAATTTCTCTCGTTCCTCCAAAAGTAGGAAAATGCTTTGTGAGCACCTAATTGAGAAGTCTGATTTGTTAAAATCAGTTGACTGAGAACATGGATTGATCATTAGCTTGGACAGCAAGACTTACTACAGTTTCCATGCACTGCAAATTATGATTACGTGTGCACCCGTAATAATAATTTGCCTTGCCTGATCCCTATAGTGTTTCTCCTATCCCCAGCTTCTAATCAAAAGGGATTTGAAATAATCGTTAGATTGTGTTTGCACATTTGCACAGGGGTGTGTGTTGTTTTATCGGATTACTCTTCATTATGTGTACCAATACTCCTGAATCTGTCGAATTTGTATGTTGTCGGATGAGGCTAATGGTAGAGAGGCATCACCAGTGTCTCTTAAAATAAAATGTGTATGGTGAAATTCAGGCACTATGTTTTGGGCAGAGATCCTCAAATGAGTGTCGAGCAACTCGTGCTCCAAGTCTGTATATATGCATGGATCCACATGATCCTGATGTATGTCTGGGTCTCCTGACCCTTGGAGTTCTCTCCCACTTAGTCCTGCTTATCCACCTTGAATTCCCTTCTGTCTGGGCAATCCTGTCTGCCATATCTCATGGCGAGAGTCTAGGCATCTGATCCGACAACTTATGAAGGAGAGTATTTATACCGTAAATACGTTAAAAAGATATTTGCCTCCATAGCTGGAGTAGTTGTGGTGCAGGTATAGGTACAGATTCTGGCACGGGTTCAACCTGTTGTGATACCAAGATCGGTAACTGACGATCGCTGCCGTCGTTGTCCAAGCTCAGCTCGTAACTCGATCTTCTAAGGTTGAAGTATGCTGAGTACCCGTTATTCTTGACCCGTAATCCGAACAGTAACATGTCGTAGGTGTTTATTATTTCCATATTGTTATATATGTTTAAGTGTTCATTACATGTGCCATGTAATTGTATTAGTATAGCTAATGATACCCTAGTGTAACTTCATACACTAATAGTCTACACAAATCGTTCGGCAACGGTTGGAATTTCTTTACTCAAGTCTTGGGTGTTCTTAGTGTGATGCAAGTCTTAGAAATCTTGGTCCCTAAATGAGTCCGGTTAGAGCCTAGGTATCACTAAGGAAACCTAATTCGCTAAAACCATTGGCTCTGATACCAATCTATCACACCCCCAAATTCATTTACTTAGTGAATAAATAAACAAATTAAGGTCGCAACGATTGGTAACATTACACAACAGCGGAAGTTAAAGTAAAGACTTCTGAATATTGAACACCATTACAAATACTATAATAAACTTGTACATTGTCCTAGAACCATGTATAGGTGAAAGCCATCTTGAAGTTTGACGATCATACTCCTTCGGCTTCTAGGGTTTAATCCAAAAGGCTAACCTATTCCAACCATGCCATAACTATGAATTACCTGAAAAACATACTTAAAAATGTCAACACAAAGGTTGGTGAGTTCACAGGTTTGATTGTTGCAATGTAAAGTGATTTTCCTTGAAAACAATGATATTGTGTACATGGCCATGACACGAAACTATTTTCCTTGAAAACATTTAAAATATGTACACGGGTTTAATGTAAGGTTGTTTTCCTAGAAAACATGTGATGACTTCATAGTCATAAAACGAGTAGTTTTCCCAATGAAAACATGTGATGACTTCATAGTCATAAAATGAGTAGTTTTCCCAATGAAAACATGTGATGACTTCATAGTCATAAAACGAGTAGTTTTCCCAATGAAAACATGTGATGACTTCATAGTCATAAAACGAGTAGTTTTCCCAGTGAAAACATGTGATGACTTCATAGTCATAAAACGAGTAGTTTTCCCAATGAAAACATGTGATGACTTCATAGTCATAAAACGAGTAGTTTTCCCAATGAAAACATGTGATGACTTCATAGTCATAAAACGAGTAGTTTTCCCAGTGAAAACATGTGATGACTTCATAGTCATAAAACGAGTAGTTTTCCCAATGAAAACATGTGATGACTTCATAGTCATAAAACGAGTAGTTTTCCCAATGAAAACATGTGATGACTTCATAGTCATAAAATAAGTCATTTTTCCTGAAAACATTGATACTGTGTACATGGCCATAATATGAAACTGTTTTCCTTGAAAACATTGATAAAAACATTTCCACGTAAACGAATGGCAAAACCATCGGTGTATACGTGATTGGCAGATCCATCTGCACGAAAACGTTTCAATGAATATGATAAACAAAACAAGTAATGTTGACCCATTTGTAGACTAGCTAGGAATACAAATAATATGTACATACATGAGGCATAACCAAACCATGACACAGGTGTTTTGCCCCTCGCTCATACCTCACGAGCAATGTTTGAACACTATGCAGTCATTTGGCCAGAGGGACCCATGGTTAGCGCGACTAACCATGACCGGGGGTGTCAATCCCAATAGTACTATCCATAAAATCCCAGGCTATCCTTAGCTAATGGTTATAAAATATGATGGTCAGGGGGCTTTACGAGCTCCAAACGTGTTCACTCATGCAAACATAAAGGTCGGGTCTTGTTTTCTTGTTACCATATGAAAATGTTTATAAGTATGTGTTCCATGTTTTCTAAGATGTATCAAGTAATGATGTTTCGTGTTTTCAAACGTGTTATGGAAGTATGTTTCTCCCCCGATGTTTCTAAAACATTAAAAGTTAAAAGGGGACAGTGAACTCACCTCAAGTCCAGCAAATGCGATCACAAGCTCAACTGACAACAAGTGAGCGCAACGATCCTAAACGGTTCCTATTGTTCAAACAAGTGTTGTCAATTTCAACAACAATATAACTAGGATCGTGCCCTAACATTACGGTTTCAAATCTAAATCCAACCCATGTTGAGGACATCTAAGTTGTAGAAACCAAATTCTTTATTTTTAACGAAAATTGGGCAGAGTCACGTTTGTTTTTGGCTAAACCCGACAATATCCAATTGTCCAATCACAACATCAACTTACACCAATAATCCAATAAACCGCACTTTAGATCCTAATACTAAAGTCATACTTCAATTCGACAATTATTTGATAAATATATAAAAATTATATAATTATAATACAATTTAACGTGCCCGAAAAACGTTCTCAAAAGACGTCCCCGACAAAATTTATAGGTCCCGTGCTACTACCTGACAATAGATATATAAGTGTTTCGGGTCATACCTTAGCCTACAAGCCGTTCTAAGCGGTTTTGTACGAAAAGCTGAGCACGACGCGAGAAGAAACTTGTTTCGCTCATAACTTGATCATACGAACTCCGATTGAGGTGATTCAAGCGGCCATGAACTCGTCTCGCCAAGCCCCACCAGCGCCGCTGGTCTCCGCCGCCGCCGTCGCCGGTAAACCGGACAGTGGCCGGATTTGGTGGTTTTGGCCGGAATCTCCACCACCGTCGCGAATCAGAGGGAACCGTCACCACCTTTGGAATCAGGGTGACGAGACCTAGTGGGCTAGGTGGTTTACTCGCCGCCACTCGCCGGCACCGCCGCCGCCGACGCCGTGCTCCGCCGTCTGCCGCCGCAGGTCTGCCGGAGTCCGGCCACTGCTCTCACTCTCCCCCATTTTCACCTTTTGTGTGTGTTAGATTTGTTTGGATAAATGAAGAGAATGAGGGGTGTTCAAGTACTTATAGGCGGAGTTTTAACGAGTTTAATTCGTGTAACGAACCCGTCTCCGTCATGTTCTTGCGTTAATCGATTGCTCAATCTTTATTTTAAAATTCTTAGAGCTTTAAAACGTCATTAATAATATTATCCACGTATTTTAAGCCGTGAGATTTAAGTTTCGGTTGATGAACGAACATGTACGCGTTGGTACCACGTTTTCACGCATTCGTTCTTTTTAAACGTTTTCGCTCCGAGTTTGTAGAATATTATTTTACCAATGATATTAAAATACTATTTTTTATATTTGTCGTATCGCATACGTATCGGTAACAATCGTACTGTTATTGTCAGTTTTATGAGCATCTAACGCGAATTAGCATCCGTTTATACGTACTACGCGTGTATTTATCTGTATAGTCTTTCATCTGAATATTAATACTTGATGTAAAATAATTCATTATCTTTCATAATCGTTCTGACGAATACCCGGTAAAAACCGTTGTTTAACACGTTTAACGTTTGTAATTTCGGAACCGCGTACGTTCTTATATCTTTTCTTAAATTCTCAGAATCGCGTAACGAGTCATTAAATGAAATCGTGTGACTAATATGATATTCGGATTGTGTAAATTTGGATTTCTAACGGGCTTGGATCCTTACCGGGCCTCAAATGGACTTGACTTCCTATTGGGCCTTATTGGGCCTACTTGGGTTTTAGCCCAACAACTGGGTTTTGGATTCTGAAATTTTGCAGGTGTCACATTGGTACTCGAGCACTCCATCAATCTAGCCAAGGTTCACGGACCCATCTACCGTTTAACCGTTATTACTTTTTTTCTTTGTTTTTCAGAAAATGCGGTTATGTATATGTTTTATAGTCATTAATAACTTTTATCATTTTAAAAACATTAATAAAAAACGGTTTAAAAAAATCGGTTGAAACTATTAAAACATTAAAAACCATGAGTAGACTACATTTTTCGTCCCTGAGGTTTGTTGGTATTAACAAGTTCAGTACACCCTTTACAGTCTGAGTCTATGATGTTACATTTCTTAACAGTTACCATCCCTGACCCTAACGTCCATCCAATATGCCTGTATTTCCCCCTCATATGAGGGGTATTTTCATCATTTCGCGTCGTTTATTACACTACCTTATTAAGGGGTATTTTCATCCTTATGTGCCTGTTTGATTTCAAATTCTCCATTACTAGAGTCAAATTCATCTAAAGCATCCTCATGACCTTCCGTTGCATCAAATTCATGAACTTCTTCCACAGAATTTGATACCTCAAATCACCATTTATAATTATGTCCCCTCACCTCTGTAACATCCCGAAGATCCGTAAGCGAATAGTTCGGGCTAGTGGACCAACTGAATCTTTGTTAAATATCCCGGTTAATAGAAATTTCCATGTAACGCTTGATTCAACGGGAATAGAAGGACCGGTAAGCCGTTTATTAATAGCTCGGGGAATGCACGGGATGAGTGGAGAGGGACCCGAGTGTAAACCCGTGAGGGTTTAAATACATCCTTACGCAAACCCTAAGCCTCTCGGCTTGGATTTGTGCGCAATGACAGGACCGGAGGTAGAGGAGCAAGGTGGCCGGACGGGAGGGACGTCGGCGGTTTGACGAAGGATTTTAAACAACGGCTTCCAAACATCATCGAGGTAATCACTATTTCTATGATGCATGCTGGTTTATTCATTCTTGCGTGGATTGTTAGAGTGGTGGGTTGGTGATTGGTATTCGCCATTGATAGCCGTAAAGGGGTTCGCGACGGCGAGTGGTTGCAACGGCAGCAGGGGTGGCGGTGTATATGGCGATTTGTGGTGGTAGCACAGGAGTAATGCTAGGGTGACCCGGTGATTTGCATGGCTCAGCGACGGTGGTTACAGGAGTGGCGCAGCGGCGACAACATAAAGGTGCTGCGTAAGGGTGGAACACGGCGGCAGATTGGTGCTTACCGGTGAATGCAGGCCAGATAAGGATGGTGGTGGTGGCCACCACTACGGTTGTGGTACGGCAGTGACGTTGCATTAGAGGGCAGGTGAAGGATGACGTGGGGTGTGGTATCTCGGCAGCAATGTGATGCTGAGGCCGGGACTAGCGTGGCTTGGCTAGGGTTTGGCCCCAACAAGGAAGAAGACGACGAGGCGAACAGTGGTGCACGGTGGTGAGACCCGGTGGTGGTGGTGGTTCACGGTGGTGGGCGGAGAAGAGAATGGAGTCGGGTTACATATGATTAGGTTTTAAGAGATTAAGGTTTTGCATACGTGCGCATGCACACGTACGTGCATGCATGGGAACCCGAGATTTGGACGTACAGTTTCTAATCAGGTCAAGGATGACCCGGAACGCGTGTACCCACAAAATAGATTTGAGAATATGGGGTATCGAGTAGTCGAGGATGAGATTTAGAGTATAACTATTTATACGTCATGTAACGCATGCTTAGAACACGTTCTGATCATGTGGTCGCACGTTGACAGGTTCAGGATTTGAGCGGGTGATCGGAGGCAGAGCAAGGATTGGACTCAGCGAAACAAGTGAGTTTCTAATCCCCCTCTTTTAATGTTTTTAACATTTTTGGGGCTATCGTACACACTTACGAAATAAGGTTTACTCTATTAAATGTGTCAAGGAATTCGAGTTCTAACCCGATGCATTTTGAATATAAAATAATTGTTAAGTGATTGTAGGGTCTAAGGTGAGATCATGGAAATGTGTGAATTAAGGGAATGGGTTATTAATGCATGTCACGAAAGAGTCATGTCATACATTAAATGCTTATGATATATTGTGTGAGAAATATGTTGTTCTAGGAGTATGCGTGAGGTGCAAGTATAGCTAATGAGTCATTTAATTGCTAGTATGTTGTTTGTGTTGTGTGTTCGTCGTTGTATGTTTGCTTCGTGTCACTATGGCACAACAAACAGGATTGTGAAGGATGAGGTCCTTCGGGAAGTCACCAATGGTGACGTTTATTTAACAGGTTAATGATGAGCTCGGGGTGCGTCGTACGCCCTGACGAGGGTGCAGTGACGAGGTATGTGTTTACGTGGGTATATATATATATATGAAGTATCACATGCAAACGTTGAGTTATATTGATTGTGCATGTGTTGATGAGAATGTTGAAATGTTAGTATGACGTGTAGATGATATTGTTGTGGTATATAGAGTTAGATTGATCGTTGTGTCAGGTTTGTGACGCGATGTGTATAACTTTCGTGTCAGTTAATTGTGAGAGTCTGGGTTAGGGCTGAGTATGCCAATGTCTAGAGTTTGTTGTGTCAACCAAGTGTCAAGTTAATACTTGTCCTTGGGTAAGAGTTACTAGTATAGTAAGTCCAGTCTATGTAGACGAGACAGTAAGATTATTAATATTACTACTATTGGTAGTTGGGGCTGAGTCTCGGGTGATGAACGGTTATGACATGTCATGGGATAACAGGGGGTTAATTATTCGTTAATGAATCGTAAAACTATTTTATAAGGACCAGAGGGTCCTGAGTGGAATAAACTAATGAATGTGACGTGTTGGTTTTTGTTCAAATTAAACTATTAGAACTCACTCAGCGTAGCTGACTTTGTGTACGTTAGATTGTTTTGCAGGTAAGTGTAGCATTGACGTATCTTGGGCTTGGAGGCGGTGTTACTCGATTTGGTGTGCAGGCATTCGTGAGGTAATTTAATATCATTAAATACCAATAAAAGAATTTAGAAAGACTTCCGATGTAGATTGATTAGTAATAAATGTGTTTTAAAGATTATGACCCGCTATGAGAACCAACTGTAAGATGCCCAGGTTGGGGTCTTATAAGGTGGTATCAGAGCCGTGGTCTAAGAGAAAATAGGTGTTTTTATTAAAAATAAAATGCCATAACTTAAAATGAAAATGGGACAAGGGTGAAACAAATGCCACCACGAGTAACCTAGAGCCAAGAGGTACGTCTTTCGAGTTAAGCAATAATTAATGATTACCCTTTGTGTAGTGTTACACTAGGTAAAGCGATTGGTGTGAGTAAGTAATTTGTGGTTCCGTGTGGGAACATGATGTGTTTTATGTGATGTAGTAGTATGTAAAACAACGTGGAGTATGTGATACGATTAACTGGTATTATGTTTTGGTGATTTGAGTACTGTAGAATTGCATTGATTGTGGTTATGTGGGATAGTGTGGTTTGTTAACTTGATTTAATGATGTTCTGTGTAACCTTGAGTGGTATGTAAATGTGATCATAGTGATAAATTGATAGATTAATGCATGGTTCCATGTGAGAGGTGTGGGATGCATGTGCATCCGATGTGTGTGAAAGATATAAAGCTAGTGTGAATATGATGGGAAAGGTTTAGAGTACGAGCAGTAATGTGGACCACCAAATTGCATTTGATCATCGTGATTTGGCAGTCTACGATTACTCTTATATTCTGGATTCGTGCCCATAGTAATCACTCCAACGTTCTATCTTGTGCAGGTACTAATGGCTAAGACAATGCGGACTAGATCGATCAGGAGAGGGGCTCTGGCTAGAATGGGGACAGACCGTCAGGACGAACCAACAGCTGTTGTTAACAAAATGGTCAGTGACACGGGAGTAGTGCTGGCGCTTCCTGCGTCAAGCATAGCTAGGATTGAGGATAGTGGCATTCTGCACGGTGCTAATACCAAAACTATCGGATGGAAGAGGCGAGCAGTGTCAGCGGTACGCGATTTCCCTCCAGGATGTGGGCCTGCATGGCTGAAGGATCAACCGCGTGTGAGATCTAAGAGAGCTCTACTTCAAGAGGATCCGGTGATTGAACCGGGATCCGATAAGGAAGAAACAGAAGAGGATGCCGTAGATGCACATGAGGCAGTTGAGTAGTGACTTCGCAAACACTGTTTGAAATATTTGTTTTTTGGAACGATCGATGATAGTGACAATTACCATGAGATACTGCGTGGTGAATTGTTTGATTAGACGCTTATGTGGTGCGGTATTTGACCGGAATGTTGACTATTTGGTTTCTATATTGACTTTTGCCTTGTCGTGATGTGATTTGGACGTGGTTAACAATAATTGTGTGCATGAATGTGTTGTATGTGCTTGCGATAGGAAGCTATATGTAGTATGGTCTAATGTGATAATTACTTTTTGCATGGCATGATTCCATACTAAATGTAAATTCTAATGTGCTTGATTAGATAGTGTCACACCCCTAATTTCAACTAACGGAGTTTTACCGTTTGGGAAGTGACAAACCAGGAAATCAGTGATTAGTTACATTGAACGACACTATATGGGACTAAAATGAAAATATATCATAAATGATCAAAGTAAGTGCGGAAGCGTAAAGAGAAAGTAATGCGCAAAACAAACGCGCCCAAGAAAAGTCCCAAAGCGTTCAGTCCAAACAAAGTCCAAAAATAAAGTACAAGCAATTCAGCAATATTATTTTATAAATAAATCATAAGACTCCAAACATGCCCTATGCGTGCACTTGTGCCTTATGTTAAGCGACCTGAGAAAAACATGTAAGAAAAATGTCAACACGAGGTTGGTGAGTTCACAGGTTTCAGTTTGCAACAAATTTCAATAGGTTAACGTACATTCAATATATAAATCAATAGGTAGTTAACCCATAAGCATGTTAATTAATGCGCTCGCGACCGACATCTGATTCTTTAGGTTTTTGCCTCCCACCAGGCCTATCAACCATGGTGCATGTTTAGGTCAAGATTGCACCCGTTCGACATCCAGTCGGGTTATCGCGACTAACGCGTGTGAGGTTTGTCAAACCCAGTAGTACTACTCAACTTACCTCACTATGTTCATATTAACGGTCCGATGTGAGGACTTAGTGATAGATGTGTACGCATAGTTAAACAAGTGATAACATATATGAATTACATAACCAAAATGTTTGCGTCATGTTTTTCTCCCCCAGTTGTAAAACAGTAAAAGGGGTCGTGAAAACTCACCTGCGTTGCGTAGTTGGTAGTATCACACAAGTATGAGATTGAAACCATAAGTGTTAGCCTGAAACGGCTCACGTATGCCCTAGAATTATAAACATAACAATTAGGGATATATTGGGATTTGTGACGACGACACGGAAGGTTAGAACGTCTTAACACATTCTAAGGATCAATGAGTAGACGAACGTGTCTACGGGAAAATAGATTTCTAAATAAATAAGATGAGTGCGTTATCTGTCGAACGTTAATAACGAATAATATTAATTAATAAATATTTGTGCGTTTTGTTCCATTAATATAATGGCTAGGAAAATAATATAATAATATATTATTTTTGAACTCGTAGAAAAATATACGATAATCATTTCGTGACAAAAATAATAAATGTATTATTTTTATTCGAGATTATAAACGTGAGAAAATAATATAAATAATTATATTATTAATTTTTTTGAAACGTTACCCGAGATTAATAAACGAGGCGAAATAATATAAAAATATATATTATTTTAGGCTAGGAGTCACGGGTTGAAAATAATATAAACCTATTATTTTATTCAAAGACGTGGTTTGAAAATAATATAAATATATTATTTTTAAAGTGGAAATAATAATAATTATGAATTATAAAATCAAACCCGAGTCTACGGGTTGTTTCCGGAGCTAAGACATGTTAATATATTTTTATAATAATTCAGGCATAGGTTTTTATATTAAAATAATACTAGAAAAAGCCCCAAAAATAAAATGTTGGAGCCTGGACTCGAACCCGGGTTTCTCTCACACACGCACACAGTCTTAACCAATCCCGCCCGCTAGGGTATCGCATACGAACCCGGTTCCAAAAGCTTTTTAACAAGGAATTTCAGTGAGTCCCCTTCCCATATAAACGCACGAACGAATTCAGTCCCAAGCCATCGATTTCAACTACGACTTGTCATAGTATCAAAGGGGTTTTGTTCACCTATGTATTGCGAATATGTGGTTAGGTTTAATTGCAAAATCGTTAAGTTTTTTATAGTTAAAATCCAGTTTGAAAAGCCGAGCTCTAGACTAAGAACGTGGAATCAATTTGATAAAATCTGATAATGTTAGGGGCTGGATTCATAGGGCTATTATAGAGCATTAGATTTCGATTCTATCCATGTATGTTAATTAGATTGAGATAGAGTAGGGGGTAGGGTTCGATCAAATCCGAAAATGTTAAGAACCCTAGAATTGGTTCTTGTTAATTTGTAGTGTATGCCCTGATTATGATAGGGCTTATGTTCTAGGAGTGAAAACGAAACTAATGATGTAAGAATTTACCAGAATGAAGCTCGAATTGATAGTGTAGGAGTAAAACAGGTGCCGACTGTAGAATAGCTTGATCTCCGGCGTCTTCTGTTGTGATTCCAACTAAATTGATGTGTGCAAAGTCTTCAATAAAGCTCGTTCAAGGTGCGCGGTGTGTTAATTTGTGAAATGGTAACCCAATTGATCGAATTTGATAGAACTTTGTTACGGTTATGACGGTTTCAACTTGAATGATCATATATCGGTTTAACTCGACGCAACTACGGTGTTTAATTCTCTAATGATCAGCGTTAAAGTCATTATCGTGCATTACGGTTACAAATCCACACATATCTTCGATTATGGGTTCGAATTGGGATCAAAGGATTACGGGTTTGACTTTGAAAGTCAATAAAATCAGGATTGGGTTAATTACAGATTCAGTCCTTGTGGTTTCAAGCATTTAGGTTTTACAAGTTAGCAGAATCAGTCCCTGAAGTTTGAGTTAGGATAAATACGTTAAGATTTAACTGGATGTAACTAACAGAGTTAGTCTAAAACTTCCGGATTGTCACATCCTCCCCTAGTTGAAAGAATTTTCGTCCCGAAAATTAAAAAAATAATAATTCGGATTGTCACATCATCCCTTAGTTGAAAGAATTTTCGTCCCAAAAATTAAAATAGTACCTTAAGAGTTTGACGTGGGGTACTTGAATAGGTGAGGATACTTGCTCATCATCTGATCCTCACGCTCCCACGTGAATTCCCGCCTCGTTTCGAGTTCCAACGAACTCTAACAATAGGAATTTTACTACGCTTAAGCGTTTTGACTTCCCTGTCCATGATTTCCACGGGTTCTTCGATGAAACGTAACTGTTCATTGATGTGTAGTTCCTCTAGAGGAACCGCTAGTGACTCGTCTGCTAGACATTTCTTCAAGTTTGAGACGTGAAAGGCGTTGTGTGCACCACTAAGTCCTTCAGGTAGGTCCAGTTGATACGCTACTGGACCAATTCTCTTCAATATCTTAAATGGTCCAACATAATGAGGATTCAGCTTGCCACGTTTTCCAAAACGAATGACACCATTCCAAGGTGAGACTTTTAACAAGACCATATCCCCTACTTGAAATTCAAACGGTTTACGACGCTTATCAGCATAGCTCTTTTTACGGTCACGAGCTGCTGCCATACAGTTTATAATTTGAATGATTTTCTCAGAAGTTTCAAGTACGATTTTAGGACCTGTAACTATCCCCAACCTCGGCCCAATAAATAGGAGAACGGCATTTCCGTCCATATAATGCTTCAAATGGAGTTGCCCTGATGCTGGTGTGATAATTGTTGTTGTAGGAGAACTCCACCAACGGTAGGTGAGATTCCCAAGTGTTACCGAAATCAATCACACAAGCTCGTAGCATGTCCTCCGGATTTTGAATAGTACGTTCTGTCTGGCCATCAGTTTGAGGATGGTATGCTATGCTCATATCTAGACGCGTGCCTAAAGCTTTATGTAACGATTGCCAGAAACGAGAGGTGAATCATGCATCACGATCCGAAATGATAAAGGTTGGCACTCCGTGCCGAGATACTACTTCTTTCAAGTATATGCGAGAAAGATTCTCCATTTTGTCGGTTTCCTTGATTGCTAAAAAGTGAGCGGACTTTGTTAAACGATCAACGATTGCCCAAATGGTATCACATCTGGTAGCAGTTCGTGGTAATTTTGTGATAAAGTCCATGGATATCTGCTCCCATTTCCACATGGGAATCTCTGGTTGTTGGAGAAGACCAGAAGCATTTTGATATTCAACTTTGACCTTCGCGCAAGTCAGACACTTGCTCACATAGGTGGCTATATCGGCCTTCATCTTTGGCCACCAATACAGCACCTTTAGATCATAGTACATCTAGTCGGAACCTGGATGAATAGAGTAACAAGATTTATGAGCCTCATCAATGACTAGTTCCCATAAGTTTCCGAATACTGGAACCCATATTTGCTCGACGAAGTAGCGAATACCGTCAGATTTGACCTCGAGTTGTGCTTCCATACCGCGCGTACCTTCCAGCGGTAGGTTCTCCTTTTTCAAGGCTTCGAGTTGATCACTACGGATTTTGTCAGGTAATCCGAGGTGAATAGTAAGCTGTAATGCTCGAACTCGTTTGGGCTTGGTTTCCTTTTGATTTAGGGCATCAGCTACAACATTAGCCTTACCCGGATAATACCGGATCGCACAGTCATAATCATTCAATAGCTCGACCCAACGACGTTGTGTCATGCTCAGCTCTTTTTGCTCGAAGATATGCTGAAGACTCTTGTGATCGGTGTAGATGGTGCACTTGGTACCGTACAAGTAATGTCTCCATATCTTAAGTGCGAAAACTACGGCTCCCAACTCTAGGTCATGAGTGGTGTAGTTTTTCTCGTGAATCTTTAGTTGACGTGAAGCGTATGCAATCACCTTTTCTCGTTGCATTAATACACAACCCAGGCCCTGAATGGATGCATCGCAATATACCACAAAATCATCTGTTCCCTCCGGAAGAGCTAGAATAGGTGCACTGCAAAGTTTCTGTTTAAGGAGTTGGAATGCTGACTCTTGGTTATCGCCCCAATTATAGGCTTTACCCTTTTGAGTTAAGGAAATGAGAGGTTGTACAATCTTAGAAAATCCCTCGATGAATCGACGGTAATAACCGGCCAATCCCAGAAATTGTCGCACCTCAGTCGGAGTCGTCGGTGCTGCCCAATTCTTGATGGCTTCTATCTTTGATGGATCAACATGTATTCCCTTCTCGTTAACCACATGTCCTAAGAATTGAACTTCCTGGATCCAGAATTCACACTTGAAAAACTTAGCATATAGCTGCTCCTGCTTAAGTAATTCCAGAATTAAGCGTAGATGTTCCTCATGTTCCTCTTTGTTCTTGGAATAAATGAGAATGTCGTCGATGAAAACGATGATGAATTGATCAAGGTATGGCTTACACACACGGTTCATGAGGTCTATGAACACCGCGGGTGCGTTGGTAATCCGAAAGGCATGACCATAAACTCGTTGTGGTCGTACCTTGTCCTGAAAGCAGTCTTAGAGATATCCTCATCTCGGACTCTCAATTGATGGTAACCGTACCTAAGATCTATCTTGGAATAGAAGCTTGATCCTTGGAGTTGAACAAAGAGATCATCTATACGAGGCAGAGGATAACGATTCTTAATTGTGACTTTATTCAGTTCACGGTAGTCGATACACATACGAAAAGTCCCGTCCTACTTCTTGACAAAACAGAACTGGAGCTCCCCATGGCGATGAGCTAGGACGGGTGAAACCTTTATCCAATAATTCATGTAACTGGGTGGACAGCTCTTGCAATTCATTAGGTGCTAGTCTATGAGGTGCCCGAGCGATCGGTGCCGCTCCGGGTGCTTGATCAATTTAGAATTCAACTTGACGGTGCGGTGGCAGACCAGGCAAGTCTTCGGGAAACACTTCCAAAAAATCACGAACGATGGGAATATCATCAATTTTCTTCTCTTCTAATGGTTGCTCGACAACGAGTTCCAGAATAGCAGTATGACCTTTACGCAGGCACTTCTGCGCTTTCATGAATGATATGATGCCTACGACTGCACCACTCTTTTCGCCTTGAACGGAAAGGATTTCTCCACTAGGGAAAGGAATGCAAACAATTTTCTCACGACAGACAATTTCAGCTTGGTTTTTAGATAACCAATCCATACCAACAATTACATCAAAACTACCAAGTGTGACCGACATGAGGTCGATATCATGTATATGACTAGCCAGCTCAAGCTTACAACGTTTAAGTATGTGGGTTGCTTCAATTATTTGGCCATCAGCTATCTCTATTATGTACTTAGTTTCTAACAGAGTTGGGGTTCCTTTTATCATATCACTAAGCTTCTTAGATATAAAACTCCTATCAGCACCAGTATCAAATAGAACAGAAGCAAAGTAATTGTTTAAGAGAAACTTACCGGTGACCAAATTATGATCATATCGAGCTTCTCCAGATCCTAATACGAAGGCTCGTCCTTTTGTACCACTCCCTCCATTATTGCCACCGTTGTTGTTGCCTTGATTGCCGTTGTTACCATTGTTGCCCTGATTAGTGCCGTTACCGTTACCATTTCCATTACCACCCCTCTTCGACTGAGGACAATCCTTCCGAATATGTCCCTCCTTACCACACTGAAAATGGACCCTTGCGGTCGGAATGGTTGCTTGTTCTGAAGATCAACTCTACAATCTTTTGCGGCGTAGCCAATCTTGCCACAACGTTGATAACGTTTACAAGCACCGACATGGTGGTAATTGCACTTGTTGCACTTGGGGGCTCTTCCCACATAACCACCTTGATTTTGACCTGAAGAGGTCGTCTGATTAAAGTTCTTAGTAGGCTCAAACCTACGTTGCTGCTGCTGTGGTTGATTAACGTGGGATCCCTTGGAGTTGGAGTGAGAGTTGGAGTTCTGATCAAACTTGAGCTTTTGATTGTCGGTAGTTTTAGAAGCCGAACCCCTCGGGGGTAGAGTCCCTTGAGTTACCGCCTGGTTAGTTAACTTGTGGGCAAGTCTGATAGTCTGCTGGATGGTAGTAGGGTTGGATGAAGTAACCATACTTTGAATATGTGGCACTAGACCTCCAATATACAACTCAATCCTCTTGTAATCAGGAGTCACCATATGTGGGCACATGGTAGCAAGCTCATGTGAACGAGTGGTATAAAGTTCAGTTTCTGAACCTTCCATATTTAGGTTCCAGAATTCTCCTTCCAACTTTTGAATTTCATCCCGAGGACAGTACTCCTCCTTCATCATTGTCTTAAACTCCTCCCACGGCAGTGCATTGGCCATAGCCAAACCCAACATATGGACCTGTGCATTCCACCACGTGAGAGTCGGGCCCTCCAAAGTTCTAGAAGCAAATTTAACATGATTGGCCAATGGGAAGTTGCACATAGCGAATATCGATTCTACTTTTTCGAATCGCCGGAGTAGTCCGACAGCTCCTTTAGCTCCACTAAAGGTGTGGGGCTTGCAGTCCATAAATGTTTTGAATGTGCATGCTGGTTGCTGATTCTGCTGGCCTGGAGTTAGAAACATAATATAGGTTCAAGGTTATAAAGCTTAAGAAAGGCGCTTTGAGATATGAACTGACCTCACTAGTCAATGGTTATAGCATTTACCTGCAGCATTATGTACTGCTAGAGCCTCGGCCACACTATCGTTGATTAGTGCTGCCAGCTCCATTGCTGTCATGTTGATGGTACCTCGGCCACCAGCACGACCTCCGCGTCCTCTTCCCAACATGATTCTTCACATTCACAAATACAAAACAATGAGAAATATATTGCATATTAAACATTATTTATGTACAAGTAAGGAAATACAACATCTAACATTTTGAAAATTAAATAAATTGTAAACCTACAAAATAAATAACCCAAAACATTAGACTTCTCATGCTTTTATTAAATGGTAACAACCTTACCAATCTAGGTTTGAAAGAGAAATAACATAAACGAAGCATGAATGAAAAGGAAAGATAGAATAGAAGGATCATCAAGCATCCTCGTCATCGGAAGAAACGTATGATTGTGTATCGTCGATCACCACCGGTTCCTCCTCGGGTGGCTCCTCCTCTAAGGGCTCATACTCGAAGGGCTCCTCCTTGTCGTCCGAAAGTGGAATGTCTTCTGGAAATAGGGGTGCTTGTAGTTGAGCTTCTAAGTGGGTCACTCTCTCCCGAAGTCCTTCAGCAGCATGGTCTACTACTTGTAGTTGGGCTTCCAAATGAGTCACTCTCTCCATAATCCCTCCTACATCATGGTCCGAGGTGTCCACCCGCGCCTTCAAATATGTAACCCGATCCACCAAAAGGTTATGGACCTGATCCGTTGCTGCTAGTTCAATGGTTAGATGCTCTATTTGCTCCTTGTTTTCTTCCATTTGTGGCTCCCGTTCTAGAATGCCGGGTATCTCATCAGTGGCTTCCTTCATCGCTTTTAACTCCTTAGTTATGATAAACACAAAAGCTACAAAAGCTTGTTCCATGGTGCATGGCAAGCTTGGAAAAATGGAGGATGAGGAAGTTGAACAAAAATAGGGTGATGGAACATTTCCCATCTCGATCCACCTTTGGATCATCTTCGGATATGCATTCCAATTAAGTGTTGTGTTCCTTGCTTGTACATTACTTGGTTCACCCTATTCCACCGAGTTGTCACTAGAACTGGTTCGACGCCTTTTGGGCTCCGGGGATGATAAGGTAGATGCCTTAGGTGATGGTGGTGGGGTTGACGACATGATCCTGTAACGTAATACATAAGTGCTAAAAAATCCAAATGTATATGACATGTAACTAATGTGTGAGGTTATAGTCTAGTATGCAATCCTAGTTCTCTATAACCAATGGCTCTAATACCAATCTGTCACACCCCCAATTTCAACTAACGGAGTTTTACCGTTTGGGAAGTGACAAACCAGGATCTCAGTCATTAGTTACATTGCACGACACTATATGGGACTAAAATGAAAATATATCATAAATGATCAAAGTAAGTGCGGAAGTGTAAAACGAAAGTAAATGCGCAAAACAAACGCGCCCAAGAAAAGTCCCAAAGCGTTCAGTCCAAAAAAAGTCCAAAAATAAAGTATAAGCAATTCAACAATATTATTTTATAAATAAATCATAAGACTCCAAACATGCCCTATGCGTGCACTTGTGCCTTATCTTAAGCGACCTGAGAAAAACATGTAAGAAAAATGTCAACACGAGGTTGGTGAGTTCACAGGTTTCAGTTTGCAACAAAGTTCAATAGGTTAATGTACATTCAATATATAAATCAATAGGTAGCTAACCCATAAGCATGTTAACTAATGCGCTCGCAACCGACAGCTGACTGTTTATGTTTTTGCCTCCCACCAGGCCTATCAACCATGGTGCATGTTTAGGTCAAGACTGCACCTGTTCGACATCCAGTCGGGTTAGCGGGACTAACGCGGGTGAGGTTTGTCAAACCCAGTAGTACTACTCAACTTACCTCACTATGTTCATATTAACGGTCCGATGTGAGGACTTAGTGATAGATGTGTACGCATAGTTAAACAAGTGATAACATATATGAATTACATAACCAAAAATGTTTACGTCATGTTTTTCTCCCCCAGTTGTAAAATAGTAAAAGGGGTCGTGAAAACTCATCTGCGTTGCGTAGTAGGTAGTATCACACAAGTATGAGATTGAAACCACAAGTGTTAGCCTGAAACGGCTCACGTATGCCCTAGAATTATAAACATAACAATTAGGTATACATTGGGATTTGTGACGACGACACGGAAGGTTAGAACGTCTTAACACATTCTAAGGATCAATGAGTAGACGAACGTGTCTACGGGAATATAGATTTCTAAATAAATAAGATGAGTGTGTTACGTGTGGAACGTTAATAACGAATAATATTAATTAATAAGTATTTGTGCGTTTTGTTCCATTAATATAATGACTAGGAAAATAATATAATAATATATTATTTTTGAACTTGTAGAAAAATATACGATAATCATTTCGTGACAAAAATAATAAATGTATTATTTTTATTCGAGATTATAAACGTGAGTAAATAATATAAATAATTATATTATTAATTATTTTGAAACGTTACACGAGATTAATAAACGAGGCGAAATAATATAAAAATATATATTATTTTATGCTAGGAGTCACGGGTTGAAAATAATATAAACCTATTATTTTATTCAAAGACGTGGTTTGAAAATAATATAAATATATTATTTTTAAAGTGGAAATAATAATAATTATGAATTATAAAACCAAACCCGAGCCTACGGGTTGTTTCCGGAGCTAAGACACGTTAATATATTTTTATAATAATTTAGGGATAGGTTTTTATATTAAAATAATACTAGAAAAAGCCCCAAAAATAAAATGTAGGAGCCCGGACTCGAACCCGGGTCTCTCCCACACACGCACATAGTCTTAACCAATCCCGCCCGCTAGGGTATCGCATACGAACCCGGTTCCAAAAGCTTTTTAACAAGGAATTCCAGTGAGTCCCCTTCCCATATAAACGCATGGACGAATCCAGCCCTAAGCCATCGATTTCGACTACGACTTGTCAAAGTATCAAAGGGGTTTTAGAGGCTGGATTCATAGGGCTATTATAGAGCATTAGAATTCGATTCTATCCATGTATTTTAATTAGATTGAGATAGAGTAGGGGGTAGGGTTCGATCAAATCCGAAAATGTTAAGAACCCTAGAATTGGTTCTTGTTAATTTCGGTAGTGTAAGCCCTGATTATGATAGGGCTTATGTTCTAGGAGTGAAAACGAAACTAATGATGTAAGAATTTACCAGAATGATGCTCGAATTGGTAGTGTACGAGTAAAACAGGTGCCGACTGTAGAAGAGCTTGATCTCCGGCGTCTTCTGCTGTGATTCCGACTAAATTGATGTGTGCAAAGGCTTCAATAAGGCTCGTTCAAGGTGCGCAGTGTGTTAATTTGTGAAATGGTAACCCAATTGATCGAATTTGATAGAATTTTGTTACGGTTATGACGGTTTCAACTTGAATGATCATAAATCGGTTTAACTCGACGCAATTACGGTGTTTAATGCTCTAATGATGAGCGTTAAAGTCATTATCGTGCATTACGGTTACAATTCCGCGCATATCTTCGAATATGGGTTCGAATTGGGATCAATGGATTACGGGTTTGACTTTGAAAGTCAATAAAATCAGGATTGGGTTAATTACAGATTCAGTCCTTGTGGTTTCAAAGGATTTAGGTTTTACAAGTTGGCATAATCAGTACCTGAAGTTTGAGTTAGGATAAATACGTTAAGACTTAACTGGTTGTAACTAACAGAGTTAGTCTAAAAATTATGGATTGTCACAAATAGTGTGAGTAGACTTATATAGACATAATTCTTGAATTTGTCTGTGTCGACGGCCGTATGATAATGTCACCTATGTGTTAGTGTCTAAGTGATGCTTTGAGGTGTAATAGGTGTGTTACACCTTGTGTAAATGTTCAGGACAAGGTCCTGTGGGAAACTAAAATTTTGAATATTATGTGTAGGAATGTGTAGAGTGTTGTCCTGTGTCTAGACTGAGTAGCATGTCGTCTTGAGACATTGGTACGACCCGTATGGGTACGACTGTGTGAATTATGTGTGGCAGGAGCTACCTTTATAATGAATAGAAGGTAGAGTTCAAGACTTTGTGTAATGGCGAGGTCATGTGGTATGCATGTAAATTTACTCAGGTCTAGCTAGTTGTGTGTGTGTACTTTGTGCAAGTTAGAAGGTGTGGATACTAGTATGTATGTAGGACATTGTGTGTTCTGTAGTTTTTTTTGTGTCGGTGTGTCCTCGTAATACACACTTAGTCGTGCATAGGACGTATGGTCGGTGTGCTCAAAAATAGTATCTATATCTTTATCAACAATGAGACATCGAGGCGATACGAGGAGTTTTAACGTCATTCGAGACGATCAGCGAGGTGCTCTTATGAGAACCTGTACTTATATCTCGGGAATGCAGAACACAGAGCCAAGGGGTGCAGCGGTGAGATGAAGTTTGAAAGCGTTACGTGGACGTTTGGTCGGAAACAATTATGACGTGATCAAGATAATGACGCTGAAGATTCCAACACGAGGAAAATGGAGTGACAAAAAGTCTCCATGAAATATGCTCCACATAGAGAGTTATGTCAAGGAAGGATACGAGAGGAGTGGAAATGTTTTCTCTGAGCGAGACGATGGATAGCTTCGACTTATGCTAGGGTGGACTTCATTTGCTTTTGATAATGAGATGCGGTCGATAGTCGCGGGGTAATGCTAGAGCAACAATTAGGGGAGTGGAATGAAGGAAGGATAAGTGCAGGAGTTCACTTGAGATTTGGAGAAAGAAATTCCTACGCTAGTACGCATACGACTGAGTTAGAAGAGACAACATCCTGCGGAGCATCAAAAGAGGTAATGTGGAAATTTTAGAACAATCATGATCGTAAGGTTCAGATCCCTAAATCATCGGACGACCGTAATCAAAGCACTAACGATAAGCGGCGAATGCTCAACTATAAGATGCGATAAGCGCAAGGTAATGTAGTAAAGAGGCATTGCAATAGGGAAACATTTGAAGAGATCAGTAAGGCTTTGCACAAGTTCTTGGATGATATCACAAGAGACGTATCACGTTGGTCAGCAAGGTAGTGGTGCCTGAGTTTTAAAGAGGCATCTCTGGACGGCGACTAGGGTACAGGTGAGAAGGACGACAACTGGTCCGAAGTATGAAAAGCAAGAAGCAATAGTTACGGACAATCACCAGTACAATAGAGTCAGGGTTAGGGAATAAATGACGGCATAAGCTCAGTGAGCGGACCAGGATTTAGAGGGGTGTAAGCAGTTAATTGACGGTGTGGTACTGCCTTAAACAACGGTTGAAGGGACAAGTGATAAAGGAGTATGTGGATGAGTTCTACAAGTCCCCAAAGTTAAGAGCGAGCAGTGGAGAAGACTTCGTTGAACACCAAGAATGGTGGCTGTGTCAAATGAAAACACTTAGGATAGTGCGTATATGAAAGAGAACGGGTGGCGCCAAAGAGTGTTGGTGCACAAGTAAGTATGAAGAGAGGAAATTAGGTTGGTTATGCGGACATAGGATTCGAGGACGAATCCTCTTTTATGGGGGATAGACTTGTAACATCCCGAAGACCCGTAAGCGAATAGTTTGGGCTAGTGGACCAACTGAATCTTTGTTAAATATCCCGGTAAGTAGAAATTGCCACGTAACGCTTGATTCGACGGGAATAGAAGGACGAGTAAGCCGTTTATTGATAGCTTGGGGTTTAAAATGCACGGGACGAGTGGAGAGGGACCCGAGTGTAAACCCGGAAGGGTTTAAATACATCCTTACACAAACCCTAAGCCTCTCAGCTTGGATTTGTGCGCAACGGCAGGACCGGAGAGAGGGACCAATATGACCAGACAGGAGCGACGGCGGCGGTTCGACAAAGGATTTGAAACAACGGCTTCCAAACATCATCTAGGTAATCACTGTTTCGATTATGCACGCTCGTTTATTCATTCTTGCGTGGATTGTTAGGGTGGTGGGTTGGTGATTGGTATTCGCCATTGATAGCCGTAAAGGGGTTCGCGGCGGCGAGTGGTTGTGACGGCAGCAGGGGGTGGCGGTGTATATGGCGAGTTGTGGGGGTCGCACAGGAGTAATGCTAGGGTGACCCGGTGATTTGCATGGCTCGGCGATGGTGGTTACAGGAGTGGCGCAACGGCGACAACATAAGGGTGGTGTGTAAGGGTGGAACACGGCGGCAGATTGGTGCTCACCGGTGAATGAAGGCCCGAAAAGGATGGCGGTGGTTGTGGCCACCACGACGGATTGGTGCGGCAGTGAGGGTGCATTAGAGGGCAGGCGAAGGATGACGTGAGGTGTGGTATGTCGGAAGCAATGTGATGCGGAGGACGGGACTAGCGTGGCTTGGCTAGGGTTTGGCCCCGACAAGGAAGAAGACGACGAAGTGAACAGTGGTGCACGGTGGTGAGACCCGCTGGTGGTGGTTCACGGTGGTGGACGAAGAAGAGAATGGAGTCGAGTTACATATGATTAGGGTTTTTGCGAGATTAAGGTTTTGCATGCGTGCACATGCACACGTACGTGCATGCATGGGAACTCGAGATTTGGACATATAGTTTCTGATCAGGTCAAGGATGACCCGGAACGCGTGTACCCGCAAAATAGATTTGAGAAGATGTGGTATCGAGTAGTCGGGGATGAGATTTAGAGTATAACTATTTATATGTCATGTAACGCATGCTTAGAACGTGTTCTGATCATGTGGTCGTACGTTCACAGGTTCGGGATTTGAGCGAGTGATTGGAGGCAGAGCAAGGATTGGACTCAGCGAAACAAGCGAGTTTCTAATCCCCCAATTTTAATGTTTTTAACGTGTTTAGGGCTATCGTACACACTTACGAAATAAGGTTTACTCTATTAAATGTGTTAAGGATTTCGGGTTCTAACCCGATGCGTTTAGAATATAAAATAATTGTTAAGTGATCGTAGGGTCTATGGTGAGATCATGGAAATGTGTGAGTTAAGGGAATGGGTTATTAATGCATGTCGTGATAAGGGCCGCACGGAAAGAGTCGTGTCATACATTAAATGCTTAGGATATATTGTGTGAGAAATATGTTGTTCCAGGGTTATGCGTGAGGTGCAAGTATAGCTAATGAGTCATGTAATTGCTAGTATGTTGTTTCTATTGTGTGTTTGTCGTTGTATGTTTGCTTCGTGTCATTATGGCACAGCAAACTGGATTGTGAAGGATGAGGTCCATCGAGAAGTCACCAATGGTGACGTTTATTTAACAGTTTAATTATGAGCTCGGGGTGCGTTGAACGCCCTTACGAGGGTGCAGTGACGAGGTATGTGTTTACGTGGGTATATATATGTGTGTGTAGTATCGCATGCAAACGTTGAGTTATATTGATTATGCATGTGATGATGTTAATGTTGTAATGTTAGTATGACGTGTAGATGATATTGTTGCGGTATATAGAGTTAGATTGACCGTTGTGTCAGGTTTGTGACGCGACGTGTATAACTGTCGTGTCAGTTAATTGTGAGAGTCTGTGTTAGGGCTGAGTATGCCAATGTCTAGAGTTTGTTGTGTTAACCAAGTGTCAAGTTAATACTTGTCCTTGGGTAAGAGTTACTAGTATAGTAAGTTCAGTCTATGTCGACGAGACGATAAGATTATTATTATTATTATTGGTAGTTGGGGCTGAGTCTCGGGTGATGAACGGTTATGAGTTGTCGTGTGATAACAGAGGCTTAATTATTCGTTAATGAATCGTAAAACTATTTTATAAGGATCGGAGGGTTCTGAGTGGAATAAACTAATGAATGTAACGTAATGTTTTTTGTTCAAATTAAACTATTAGAACTCACTCAGCGTAACTGACTTTGTGTGTACGTTATATTGTTTTGCAGGTAAGCGTAGCGTTGACGTATCTTGGGCTTGGAGCCGGTGTTACTCGGTTTGGTGTGCATGCATTCGTGAGGTAATTTAATATCATTAAATACCATTAAAAGAATTTAGAAAGACTTCCGCTGTAAATTGATTAGTAATAAATGTGTTTTAAAGAGAATGACCCACTATGAGAACCAATTGTAGGATGCCCGAGTTAGGGTTTTACAACCTCTAATCTTGAGTTTTCTTTTCTTTAGATCTTAAAGTACCTGTTAGACATAAACCAAATCTCCATTTATAAATACCAGGACAAAATGAAACCCTAGAAACAGAGAATATACCTGACTAGAAATTCGATGGTTTTTCATCTATAGATAATCCTACCCTGGACCTCGCCCAACCATTTGATGATTCATCATTTGCAAATCGACACGATTCGAACTTATCGGCGCTCTTTGGAGTCGGACTAGGATCATTAGGTTTATTAAAATTAGAAGATCTCTTAGGAGTGTACCTAACTAGAAAATCCGTAGAGCTTTCCCCAAAATTCGAATAGCATCGAACTATAATCTTCGTCTTCCCCCTTAACACAATTGTAAATCAACATATTCGTAAACAACTAAACAACAAAATGAGCATAGTTTTTGTAGGCTAGTTATACGAATTCTCGACAAACATATGAACAATAATTACCACGGCTTCAAGAACCCTCGTGAGGGGCAAGGTCTTGAAAGTGGTGAATTTGGGGGTTTTAAGAAGAAGATAGTGTAATAAACCACTTGAAATGATAAAAATACCCCTCACCTGAGGGGGAAATAATGGCAGATTGGATGGACGTTAGGGCCAGTGACGGTAACTGTTAAGGGTTTATTTGAACCCGTTAATACCAACAAATCTTAGGGACGAAAACTATAGTTTACTCCCAAACCATTAAAATTGACTGGTACGATCAACCCATCAAACTCGGTTGGTTTAGTTTGTCGTTTTCAAAAGTCGTTGTTAGTGGTTAAGCTCGAAATGTTCATTAAAATCGGCTTAAACAAACCGTTGAACAACGGTAGAGTATATTTAACAAAGCTAAACTTAATTAAAAGTATACTTATTTTTTGCAAATCATTATTTAATTCTTTATAACCTCGATTCAACGTATATCCGTCTTGGTTATGCGAAGAAGACAATGTGTACGAATTAAGTCAAAAGTCTCAGATTTTATATATTTATTTAAAGCCCTACAAGTCTCTTGATGTCCCCACTGGATCTTCATATCTATCTCTATCACTGCCACCACACTGTAGCTCGTTTCTCCATTAAAATCAAAACCCCACAACACATCCTCATATCATATTGCTCTCCGGCCATGAATGTAAGCTTCTAAATTAGTTGAATAAATAACCGATCTAGTTACTGTTAATTAATTTCATTTAATTGTTTGATCTACAGCATTACAGAAGAAACCATATTCCTGCCTTTGGTAGCTGGGATTGCAACGACGATCTCCCTTTCACACAATGTTTCGAATCAGCCAGACAAGCTGGCTTGATCCGCTACTCCGGCGAACGTGATCTGTACGTCGCCGGAGACTTGTACGAGAATAACACTGTTACTCCCGCCATTATCGTGGCTCCTCGCGGAAGAGTACGTAATTTTAATTGTTTTTTTTTACTTTTACAGGGGACTTGGAAAAATGGTTCTGGTTTTCGTGTAAAATTTGAATTTTAAATGGTTTCTTGGTAATCCGTTTACATAGCGGATTCAAGAATTTATGACAAAATTGTTGAGGTGGCAAGCGGAATAGGTGGGAATCTATGTCATCTGCACCATCACATTAAATCTTTATGAAAAAAAATGAACCCACTCCTATGACTAGCGGATGAAGAGATCGGTCCTATCAACCTGTTGCCACCTCAACTAGTTCCGTCAGAAATTTTTGAATTTGCTAACTCAACGAGCAGATTACCAAAACATCATTTTAAATTCAAATTGCACAAGAAATCAAAGACCATTTTCCTTCAATTATATTCCACCATCTTTAACATTGTTTTACTATTCAAATTTACGGTTACCGGCAACAAAATCGTAATACTTGTTTGGTGTTCTTTTTGTTTCGATAGGGTTATCCAAAGAAAACCAAAAAGGATGTGTGGGTGGAGTACGGCTGTAACGCAAAGGAACTGCCGAGTCCTGTGAGCGTAGCCACGCAACCACAGCCCGTTAAACCGAAGGCGGTGGATGAAGATTTGTACAAGATCTCGCCGGAGCTCCTCCGTGCGAAACCGAGAAGAGTAAGTAAATATTTCCCGGAAATCATGGTTGAACCTAATGATCACAATTCACGAGCCCACAAAAGCACTTGATCCCATGCTACGCTTAAGTCAACATACCTACTATTCATAACTAATCTTTTTTACATTTTATAGTAACTTTTTCGACGATCCATAAAAAAGTTTCATTTTTGTATTTTAAATTTTCATTTTCAGAAAAAGAAAATTTAACAACCATTAGTTTAATCTAGTGACAAATGTGTATACCAATACTTTTCTAAAAAAGAGATTTTTGGTTCAAGTTTCACTTATAACAAAAAAATATGGAAGGTCCAAGTTGGGTCAGGAGGTTTTCTCCTAAAGGTGGTGGAGATGATCGGGTAGGTCAGTGACCCGTCAGTGATCCAAATTACTGTTAAAAAAAAAGAAAATTTAATAGTAAACCACATAAATAAATAAATAAGAGGGAATAGTTAATTGTACAAATGCCCTTGTGGTTTGATTAAATTAAATGTATGGTCCATAGATTTTAAAAGTTGTAAACTTAGTCTAAACTTTTGTAACTAGGTTGCGCCTTTCTCCCTTCATGTTAACATTAGTTAGTTTTTAACTGAAAATTAGCCATGTGTCATTTACATGACTTATGATTGCAAACTTCATCTTAAAAATGAGTTAAAATCAGTAAAATATTACTTTTTACGGATTTTTGCTAATTTTTCTATTAATTTTGTTATCATATTTTACAAATTTTAACTAATTTTTAGGGTTAAGTTTGCAATCGTAAGTCACGTGGTGACACTTGGACTAACTTTCCGTTAAAAACTAATTGATGTTAACGTCTGGAGTTAAAGACGTAACCAAATCATAAAAGTTTGAGATAAATTTATAATTTTATAAAATATGAGGACCAAATATACAATTTGATCAAATTAAAGGAGCCATTTGTGCAATTAAGAAACTAAAACATAATCATCACGCTTTGAGGAATGATTAAAACTTGTCGTTAATAGAGAACCAAACAAACGGCAATCATTAAGCTTTGAGGAGCCATATATGCCAAATAGCTTGTGCTATAGTTGTTGAATTAAGGCTTCAAGTTTCAAGGGATCCGGGTTTGATCCCTATCACAATAATTAATTTTTGTGGGATCACAAATGAGGCCGAGCTCTTAGGCTGATGCACCTAGGTTTTACTCACGTTGATCCAGGGTTCGAGCATCGACTCTACCTCAAGCCCGGAAGGAGCTGTATTAGGTGGGATTTTTCCTTGGAAGTTCTTCAACTCTGACGCTAAGTGGGTCCGGTTAAGACAACATATTAGCCTGAGTTGGACGAGGCTCTCCAATGTGAACGGGGGAGGGGGGTGCAACGTCACAACATTCAATGTTCGCCTATAAAAAAACTTAAAAGCATATATATTTTTTTGAATTATAGAAAAATACTTTTCTATAATTCAGAAAAAGAAAAATATTTTTTTGTAATTTAACAACCATTGGTAAACATGATATATTTTTTCTTTTTCTCTTTGCTTTTCTTTTTCTCTTTGCTTTCTATTAGTCTCTAGCTAGTTGGTTATGTGGGATTTTCGTCTTTCAAAAATTAAAGTTAAACCCTAATATATTAGTAGAATCTGTCTAGTGTTTAGTAATCGTATTTTCTTATCGAAAACGATAATAATAACAATTAGGAATAAAGCAAATTATAATAACAATTAGGGATAAGGCAAATTTTGGAATGGTTCGGCCCTGACCGGGAACACCGTTCCCTCCCCTGGCCTCGAATAATAACCTCACCATCGTTGGTGAGTCCCCGAACATCTCCCTGAGAGATGTTTATTATATTACTAGGTTAGATTTTCGTGTATTAAACGGACTGAATCATGAAAATAATATGATAAATAAATATGTTATATGTTGATAGATTATTATTAGATTTTAGAGGGTCACAGTTAGCAGATAACTTATAAAACAAACAATTTATAATATTCTAAAATATAAAAAATTAACACCTCTAAATGTTATGAATTATACTAAATTGGTTAAATTTAATTATAAATATTGTATTTTAAAAGGGAAGTTATTGGTCAACCAAAAATTATCTCACATTTAATGTTTAAAATTCAAAATTATTAGAAATATGAAAACTTTTAAATGGTATTTAATAAATTTAGGAGTTTAAAAAAAAGTAATAATTGGAAAACGTTTAGGCGGTAAAAAAAATAAAAATATAGATGCTCTATAATGTTTACATGTGGTATTTCAAAACCTTTATTTATTATAATAGATTTTATATAACATTTATTTGATTTTTCTCTAATAATTTATGGTCATTAACTTTTTTTAAAAAATCTAACTAAAAAGTTATGTTTACTTATTTATTTATTTGTCAAATTTTTTATAATAATTTTAATAAAAACCCTGTATATTTAAAAGTAAAGGATTTTTTGGATTCGTAAAGGATTTTAACTGCTATTTTTAAGCGACTACATTCCAACAACTTTGTATTTTATTTTTTAATATTAGTTTAATAATTAAAATAATTAGTTTTTATATTTTTAAAATTAAATGTTAAATTTACGTATAATGTAAATGTGAATTTAATTTTAATTAATTAATTGTGAAAAAAAGGTTTGGAATTTTATTCTAATAAATTATACTCTCACTAACCCTGTAGTTTTGTTTTGTTTGACAGAAGAAGTGGGGACTATTTTCAAGCTGCATCATATGAATCACAAAATATATACGGAAGTATTAATTGATCATGTGTTATATTTTGCGTGCTGCTTGATTTATAATATATACTAAATGTAGACTAGTCAATACCGACCCCAACCTTTATCTCTTATAGGTTACTTATTTATTATATACTAGGTTAAAGACCCGTGTACTTCACGGGTTGAATACAAATAATGAAATAAAGAGTATGCTTTAAATTATATATAAGAAAAAAAAACTTAAATGATAGACCAATAATAATATTGATAAGAAAAGAAAATTATTAAAATTTATAAATATCCAAACACTTCTTTATACACAACATTTGATGTTCTACTGGTAATTTGACCATCTTTATCTAATATTAATAATTTTAAACCACGTCTACTTGTAACTCTGGATAATGCAACATAAAGTTGACCATGTGTGAAAACTGGTTGTCTCAAAAACAAACCAACCTTGGATAGTGACTGTCCTTGACTCTTATTTATTGTCATTGCAAAACATACAGCAAGTGGAAATTGCCTTCTTTGAAACTTGAAAGGAATTCTTTTGTCAGAAGGTGTCAAACTGAGCCTTGGAATAAAAGTGCGACTTCCGATATTACTTCCGGATATGATCTCGGCTTCTATAACACGATTACCCAATGATATCACCTGTAGTCTAGTTCCATTACATAAACCACTTTTCTGGTCAATATTCCTTAGTAGCATAACCGGAACACCGACTTTTAACACTAACTTATGGTTTGGCAAACCAGATAGTTTAAGACCATTTAGAACATCAGGTGAGTATAAAGCTTGATCAAAGTTGTCATGAAGATACTCTGATTGACATATAGTATCTGAACTCAGATATTCTTTTTCATCTCCGGGAATCATGGATAACAAACGATCATTTATTTCTTGAACGACCTCGTTTGTCGGTGCCAATATTGCTCTTTCTTGAAATAATTTTGGATTTCTTAGATTTTCCAAAAAAGAAGGATAAACAAAGTCAATTAAACTTGCAATAGGATCAAGTGAATTAGTTATGAGAAGATCGTCGGGTATATCAATAATTGCTTCCCCGTCATTCGAACCGCCAACACTTCCTTCTCCTAGATCCAAAGGCCATTTTGCAAATAACTTTGTTTGTTGAACATCAGATGATTCATTTCCAACACTTAGCCTCATGTTTTTTTATAATTGTAGGACCTTACATTTTACCCAAATGTAGGATGAACTTAAAGATGCATTGATAATGTCCTGTCTGCTTCCATTAGGAATAACAGGGAGAATTTGCCTGAAATCTCCTCCAAACACAATTACTTTTCCTCCAAATGGTAAATGTGAGTTGTTCATATTATCAGAGCTCAATATATCTCTCAAAGTCCTGTCCAGAGCTTCAAATGCATGCTTATGTATCATGGGTGCTTCATCCCAGATGATCAGTTTTGTTTTTTTTAACAAACATGCAACATCACTTTGAGGTTTGATATGACACAGAGAATCTTCAGTAAGATTCAAAGGAATTAGAAATCTTGAGTGCGCCGTCCTACCGCCGGTCAATAACAACGATGCAATTCCACTTGAAGCGACATTTAAAACTATCTCACTTTTGCATCTTATTGCAGCAGATAATGTCTTCCAAAGAAACGTTTTCCCTGTACCGCCATAACCATAAACAAAAAAGACACCTCCTCTGTTATGTTGAATAGATCCCATGATATCATGATAAACCCTTCGCTGTTCATCTGTTAATGCCTTATGAAGATGATCAAACTCATTTTGTAGACTTAATCTATCATAAGCAAGCTCTTCATTAATAAAACGATTATTTGAAGAAGATATCAACTCGTCATTGGGGTAAGGCATCATTGAGAAGTTTCGAAGAGTAGAATTATTACGAAGTAAAATTTGTTCAATTTCAAACAAAGTCAAGCTCTTAATTTGATCTTCATTAAGAGTTAAATCTGAAAATGGAAATAATAAATTGTAAACTATAAAGAGGATAAATATTTAAATTAAAAACAAAAAAAAATCTATATTAATAATTATAGAATTAAAAAAGTCAACATGTTCAAAATATTTAATATTATGCATTAGAACAATAATTTGGATAAATTGTTTATACCTGGAGACTTTAACAGAAGTCGTTGTTTATAAAGAATGCCATCCGACAAGTATTCCCATGTGTTTTGCCACACAAAATCTGGTCTAGACAAACTGTTAGACGTTAACATGGTTGCAAATAAAGCACGTAGATAATAACCAGAACCTGAATGGCTTGCCTCCTCAATGGCTTCGATATATTCCTTATCATCATCTAAAATGTCAAGCGCATAACATGCATCTCTAAAAGTAGGATATTGAATTCCATTTACCGTCAGAATGTCTTCAAATGATTTTGGACCTTTGACTTTGTTTAAGAGAATTCGTAGAAAATATGCTTCACCAAGCAAAGGAGATACTGAATGAATTCTACCAACTGAGAAGCCTCGTCGTCTGGGTTCCCAACAACGATCTTTTAATTTCCAAACAAATTGTGTAGGGAATTCAACATAAGTAAGATCGCGTCCATGTTCATAAGTCTCGTTACATTTCATCCAAGATAAGAACATTGAAGAAGCCACTGTAGGTTTGTTAAGGACACTATCAAGATCATCGTCTTCACAATATACGACCTGTTGCTGACCTGGTAGATGAAAAGGAAGCCTCATAACAGAAGGAGTCCTATAATGAACATCATATGCGAAAATCCTCCAAGATGCTTCACATGCTGACAGATATCTGCAATCATAATATTGTTTTATTTCATCTACAACATCATCATCATCATCAGCACATTCTTGGTTACTTTCTACAACTGCAACTGTAGCTCTATCTGGACCTTTATTAATATATTTAAATAAATACTTTATGGATCCACCCTGATTGCACCATTCGACATTGATATGAGCCTGATATCTTCTTAACAGCAATTTGTTATAGGCTACAACATTTCTGTTATCCAACTTCACACCCGATTTTTCAACAAACAATCCCGAATCTCGTCTTCTATACAGTGGAAAACCATCTGAATCTATAGATGTTTGATCAGAGAATTTCTTTGGGAAGTTTTTTGAACACTTGTTATCAATCATGCATGGGCAGTTCATATTATGACTACCGCAAGGTCCATGCATCATGAACTCACTTACAAGCGCATACAACTGAGGATCTTCACTTTTGTCTGGTATTTCAGTTGAAATAATGGGATCAATATGTTCTACGGTGGGAAGCTTGTGATCGGCGTGCATAAATAAACATATATGACTGTGAGGCAAACCACGCTTTTGAAACTCCACGGTATAAACAACTACAATCGTATTTTCAGAAAAAAAAAAACCCATGATTAGTATTTTAAATTAAATATAATGTATACATAATAAAAAATCGTAAACCACAATAAATGTTGTATGAGATTGATGATGACATTATAAATAAAATATGTAAATGTTCAAATAGTAATAGTTAAAGTTACATACCTGCTTGAACTTTACCAAGTAATGAATTCTCCTTCAAGTCTTTAATCAATGCATCAAACTTGATTTTAAACAATCTACATAATATATCAGGTCTGTCTTCAGGATTGACAGTGGTATCTTTAAGAAATCTTTTAATCTCAGGCCATTTTGGATTACATGTTACTGTAATGAAAAAGTCTGGATATCCAAACCATTTACAAAGAGACATGGCGTCTAGATAGTTTTGCATCATGTAACGCGCACCACCGGTAAAAGAAGACGGTAATATAACACGTTGTCCAAGGTTAGAGATATCTGTATTTCCTTGATTCTGTACATTACGCAGATTCTCAAAAGATTCACATCTGAGAACCTTTTGTTGTTTACGTATGAAAAATAGTCTCTCACTTTCAACCATTGTGTAAGCATCAACCAAAAACTGTTGAAAAAGCCTTCTTGAGTTAAGAATTAATGAGAAATTGTTAACCCGATCTTGAATTCTATAAGCGAAGAATTCTCTCATCGTACAGCTTTGGCGTTTGTTTTTGCTTATAGACGTAACATCTCTATGAGGGATGTCAACCCTGTAGCCATCATCACCATATGGAAAAAGCAGTGGATACTGAAGAGGAAGGTAAGATGGATGTAGTTCACTAATACGATGTAGACTTCCAGCTTGAGTCCTCACAATAATATATCGACTCTCAAATGAATCTCCAATATCTCCAACAATTAAAGCGGCGACTTCAGATGACGTTGGTAGGTTATACATTCTTCCATCTTGCTGCCTTCTTCCTATCAGGCGCAACTTTAGGTCGGCTTGAGGATTTACATGTAAACAATCTCTTACAATCCTGTAACTTTTCACAAGCTCGTTGTTTGAATCTAACATAACCTTCAAATATTGTATAATTTCAATATCAAGGAGTTGAGAAGATGATGTAGATCCGTTTCTTGATTCACTGAACAAAATATTATAGTCTATATTAATAAACAAACATATAATCATAGCATCGTAATGAGGCAAATGAGTGTAAATAATAAGTGTGAAAACATACCCAAATACGCCCTGTCTATTAGAAACTTCATTCTCAGTATCATATATGTATAGCTGAGAGAACTTTGGTTTAGATCCATGTTCTGGAAGAAGACTTCCCATAGTATGGTAATTTTGACCACTCAATCTGAATATGTATGGAGCTCCACCTCTATTAATAGAGGAATCTATTTTGCCACCTATTGATGTAAATGAAAACATTGAATTGTAACGACGAATGTTTTTCACGAACATCTTGCTTTTAGAATCCAGAAGACAATAAAGATTTTGATAAATTGGCGGCGCTTCTTTGTATTTTGGAAGCTCAACCTTGGCATTACTACAACATAGGGAATAACTCGTTTTATTTTGAGCTTTATTTCCTCTAAACGCTTCATCTTTCCATAACTTTGAATGGCATTTTTCACATATAAAACTTTGATCTCCATGATCCAAGTAATCTGTTGAGATAGATGTTGATCAAACATAAGTATATACGTGTATAAGAATGCAATCGAAAAAAATAAAAGTGTTGAAGTGTTTCATTTTTATTACCTTTGGAGATTCCTACACATACGTTTTTAACAATTTCTTATTCATCAACATCTTCATCTGATGTCAAGTCAACCATAGGAATCGGAGATATATTTGTACTTTTCCTTTTTAACTTATGTTTTCCTGATTGTAACATGGTCACTGTAGAATTTTCACCGTATGCCGAATTATTTGTATCACGTGGCATTCCATTGTTACGTATAGAAGAATGTCTAATATTTGATGAGGGTGTTGCAGTGCTTCTATTGTAATTATGCATATCTGAAAAAATGTTACACGTCTTAAGATTATAGAAAAATAAAATACAAAATGAGTGCGAGAAAATTTGAGACTTTAGTAAACGTCTATGTTGGTGCAACCAAAGTGATGTAGCCTTGTAATTTAAATCAATAAATAAGAAATAACATATTCTTACCGGTGGTTATGTCAGACAACGGACTCCTAAAGTTTAAATTTGGAGAAAAACAACGGAATCTTGTTTGTTGATGTGAAATAGAACTGTTGGTGTTGATGTTTTGTTGATGATGAGCAATACTTGTTGAAGGATTTGATGATATTAACTTCTTCTGACCATTTAGAAAAAGACCTATAGAATGATAATAAACAGTAAAAGAAGTTTGATAATAGTTAGTTGTTATCACTAATCTAAAAAACTTTGCAATAAAAACGTATATAAATTCGATAAATCTTACAATTGATTGGATTTTCCGTGTTGTTAAAAATGTGTTCGCTAGATATAGGTTGGACATTTTGAAAATTGGTCGCATCCTTTAATTTTCTGGTATCCAAATATAATTTTCTGACTTTTCGTCTCTCTTTAGCGGCATTATGATCCATTTTGGTTTTTATTCCTGTAAGTCACTAACATTAGAATTTAACCAATATAGTTTTAAACATGGTTAATCCATCATAGAAGTGTAAACGTTTTCAGGGTATGTATATAGTATTATTTTAATATCAATTGAATTGTAATTATTGTTACATTTTATATTAATAAAACTTTTTACAAACATAACTTTTGTTCATATAATATGGAAACAGAACCATATTATTGTCTGTGGAGCAAATGAGCAATAACATTTATACATTTTAAAAAGTATGTACTATTGGTACATTTGATTGCATTTACATTGGTTGTTTTTGACATATATTGTAGTGATAAACGTAAGTACCACAAACACACCTACACTAATAATAATAATCGATTATTATTATTATTATTATTATTATTATTATTATTATTATTATTATTATTATTATAATAATAATAATAATAATAATAATACTAATGATAATAATAATAATAATAATAATACCAATATTGGGAATCTGTTATAAACAAACACACACACATATAGTAAAAATAATAATAATTTTTCTTAATATTCATAATCAATTTAGTAATAATGATAATGATAACTGATAATAATAATAATCCAGTCTCAAAAAATCCAAATTCAAAATTGGATCGAAACAATACGTTGATTCTGAATTCTCATCAAAAGCAATTATCCCAATATTCACATACTCTGAATAACAGGGTATGTTTACAAAAAGTTCCTGTAGACCAAGCATTTGAAGTATAGAGAAATATGAAATGTAAAAAATAAGAGTTGATACCTTATATGTTATGAAGACCAGGATTCAAACAATAGAGGATGATGCTGAATTCGTAATTGAAAGTGAGACCAAAAGGCAGTTGAATTTTCGGATAAACGGGGTTGAATATGTGTTTTATGTTTAGAGATATTCTAAATCCCTGTGATATCTCGCATGGTCTTAAATATATTTTTGGTTAAAAACATTTATTTGGGTCAATTGCATCTTTTATGGTGATTGAAAGGATACTTAATCTAAATTGTTTCCTGATTCAATGATGCTATTTATGTAGCAAGCATCCTCTAAAAATGGAAGCGATCTTTAATAATCAAAGAAATTATGAATAATTATATATAATTTATTCTGTGGAGCATCATATCTGGCATTGAATCTAAGTTTCCTAAAATGAAATTAAGAAACGTAGAGGTGTAGTCTTAATGGTTGATATGTAATACAGTACCTTCAAAAGTCCAAACAGAAGAGATCAATTTGAACCAGAAATTTAAATTATATATTATTTAGAGATTAAAAATTAGAAAATCACATGACATATGCAAAGCCTTGTTCGTTCTATTTTAGTTTAACAAAACCTATTATTACTTGAACTTTGTAGATTAATGTGTGACCCGTAAAGAAAGTTCTGTCAAATTGTTTTTGATAATAAATATTAGCAGCATATGTTTAACTAAGATAGTATTAGATAATAAATTATGATAACAGATCCGGGTTTAATTTTTGTAGATAGATCCTTGCAGAAGCCATGTGTCAATGTTCATTTGAGTTGGTACAACAAAATTACTTTTACCTGCAGTTGCTTGAAAGGGAGGATGCAATGGAATAGTTTATCAGTGAAGTTGATGTCACTGAGGTGTTAGACCATCCAGGTTATCTCCATTATATATAATATTTGAATATTAAATTATATGTTTATTTGAATATTAAATTATATGTTTATTTGAATACATAACATGGCTTTACAGGTTTTCAAATTGTGCAGGCTTTGGTAAACATGCTATATGTATGGTTTTAAAAATTGTTAGTTGTGGCATTTCTGGCTGTTCACTTTCAAAAATAAGTGGTAAATACATATACAATTACAATGTATGATCCAAGCAAAGCATTCAATTTCTGGCTGTTCATTTTCACATGCAAGGACTACTTATAAAAATCAAAGCATTCAATTTTTGAGTCATCAATTAAAATTCAAACCAAAAATAAATGTTTTCAACAACCACCAAATTCCAACACAGAATAAAACTAAATGGAGAGTATTATAATAAAGTGACCATTAATAATGTTTTGAAGTAGGAAATATGTTTATTTCTCCAACTTTGGTATCAAGAGTTTTGGATTGCCATCTACTTTCGGAGCTTCCATCACATTCTTACGGGGCTTAGTTGAGGATTGAGCTGGGGATTCATCAAGATCATACACCTCCACAAGATTGCGCTTTAGGTCACAATGTGTGATTGTCTTTCTGGTCTTTTCATCTGCCAACGTACTCCTTCCGGTGCTTGGCATTCTTAGTGATAGAGGAGTCTCATTGTCATCGGTTACTGATAGAGTGCCCTGTTTAAAAAGGCATGAAAACCTTAGTATTCATAAATGTTTGTAGTGAAAATACAAAAATAGCTTACAATCCTTTCATAGTATGACATCACTTGATGAAATTAGATACACCTTCAAATTCACTGTTTCTTGAGATGTATCATTATCAGACCTTTCACTGATTGAGTATGACTGTGATGCCTACATTGTAAGTTGCCAGAAACGTGATTTATGGTTATTTATAATTACAATAATAATATGTTTGTGATTTATATTTATGTTTCCAAACAACAATATTAAAAACTTACATCTTCAATCCTATGCTTTTTTTCAAGAGTAGAGATGATGGTGGAATCTTCAGTCATTCTAGAAATTGTATAGGACCTGTTAGCAGTGTTCATACATTGCAGATTATAGTTTGTGATGTCTATCTTAAACGCCATTTTTTGTTCCAATAAATCATCAAAAACGTCTGGATAATCTTTTTTGTTATGCCCCTATAAAATATAAACAGAATATCAATGATATGGATGGTTTTCAAATATGAATTATTATATAAATAATTGATTTTTTTTTTAATTTTGGAAAAGTATACCTCCAGGGTGTTTTGTAGCAATTCATAAGCACTTTTGTTGAACTTTTTATTGGCTTCCTTGTCAAAAAGTGTCAAAGATAAGACTCCAGTACCGTCCTGCACCCTTAATGGAATTATGAACCTAAAAATAAAGTGAGTAGATTTATAAAAATCTTAATAAAATAAACAATAATGAAGCAAAGAAGTTATAAACAAATAAATATACGCAATAAGGTAGATGTTGCATTCAAATATACCTCGGTACGGCAGAAATTACTGGTGCAGTGCATTTGTCATTGTTGCATTCAAAGGTTTGTTTTTCTTCTACATGACCCGATCCATCAGTTGCATCAGTGAACATATATTTTTTTGTAACCTTCTTGTTACAAGTGTTACAAGCATAATAGTACCAATCGGTATCATGTGATACCCACTTGATTGTGCCAATTATAATGACCGACTTAACCTATAATATGCATAAAAGATTTATTTTTTATCTAGTTTTTATGAATATATAAATAGAAACAGATTAAAGAATAATTACCTCATAAATTTCGTTGACTTCTGCTATATTATTGAAAGTGGTTATCGTCAAGAAATCATCTTGTAAATTGATAAACCTTGATGAAGTAGATAAACGATGGCTAGTGGAATTTTCAATACCTTCTTTGTCAAGCAATCTGTTTATAAATGAACAACAAAACTTATTAAGTAAAAATATATATATTAAGGTTAAATACAAATAATAGGAAAGTATGAAGCTTAAAAAACAAACTTATTCTTGAAATCAGTGATCTCATCAATTTCATCATTGATAAACAAAGTTGTAGCATCGTATGAGGTTGAAACCTAAGCACGGCCTGCAAATAAAAATAAAAGTTAATTTTTAGAAAATAGTAAATTTCAAATAATTTGTAACCGCATATATCGCATTTTTCTGGAAATAATATAAAATTACATGCTTTAATTGCAAACCTTTGAAAAACTTGAAACGTCCAAACTGCAAAATCATAACCACAAGAATACCATCTTCCTTTTTTGATAGGTATTTCGCCATCTTATCAGTGTAAGTCCCCCATAAAGTAACAAAAATGCTACGACTCCTGTAATGAATAAAAAAGTTTAAAAAATTGATTATATATAATATATTATAAAATATATCTTATGTAAAAGGATACGCACTCTAGATCTTGTATCTGGAGGTTCATTTTGGAAGTTTGGTTTCCATTTCTTAATTTGAGTTTCTCAATGTCAAAATATGTATAAATGTAGCCGATGACATCTATAAAACCAAGAAATGAAGCGGTTAGTTTAAAAGATTTGTTAGTCTTACAAAATTTTGTTTCAAATAATCAGAAATGATAAAAAAAAAACTGAAAATATATTAGTGACATACCAAGTGTTGAATTTTCTGGAATTGCAATTCGTCGAAGCACGTCAAAGCTAGCAAATGAGAAACCATATATAGATCCAAGAAATTCATTGCATTTTGAAACAGCGGATTCAAAATTCAAAAACAGCCTATGTGGATGATCCACAATTTTGTAAGCTGACGAATTGTCACCTAAGGAGGGTTTTTTAATAAAAACACACGCTTTCTCTTCCAAAAACTTTTCAAGCTTACTGAAATATTTGTTCATTACTGTGGCTTGGATCTTAATACCCTGAACGAAAAAGAAGTTGAAATAATGTGCATGTATGTCAGAGTAGTATTATGTATTCAAATTAATTGTTTGAATTTATATGTACCTTCTCATCCATCAAAATCATGTGGATTGCACGAGTTTCCTCAACATTTCCCATTTCTAGTTGCCTCCACAATTTGATAATGCGGACCTTTAGATTATAGTTATCCTTTGAAACCTCAAGTTGGTCGAGATAAGTTATATTGGTTAGCTCCATTAAGCTGTAAAAATGCCTACATCAAAGTAAAATGGGAGGAGAGTAAGGAATTAAAAAACATCTTAATGGGTCATGATAATACATAAGGAAACAACCCATTAAGCTGTAAAAATGCCTACATCAAAGTAAAATGGGAGGAGAGTAAGGAATTAAAAAACATCTTAATGGGTCATGATAATACATAAGGAAACAACCAAATTGGTTGGGATACAGCAGTAATTATACAAACGAAAAATGGGCATCTCTTGTAAATGGGCACCTAGTTTGGCAGCAAATGTCATCCAAGTAATTGGTAAACATAATATCCACATTTTTGCAGATTAAAAAACTTTCAAATGCCCCAATTTGAACCAAAAAATACAGAACAATGAACTACGAAAATGAGAAAAAAAAACAAAATAATATCTAACTTCACTGTTTTTAGGAATTTTCAACCATTTTTATTAATTTTCGTTTGTAGGTAAATCATATGAAATTAGTAAGTTGCAGTTCATGTCCCATATGATTTACAAACCTGTTACCTACAGGAAGTAAAGGAAATGTTAAACTAATAATAGAACAACAATACTATACCTGGTATGTTATGATGAAAGGATTTGAAAGGCTTGAGCAGGAATAGGGTAATGACGACGAAGCAAACATGGGATGAAATTTATAAACGGTGTGGCATGTGGTGATAATCCTGTTCAATATGCAAAAGCCCTTTGATTTCTCCATCTAAAACACATGAGCGAGTAACAGATGCGGCGATTAAGATGAATTGAGAGAAAAATCCGGGTGAGTGTGTGCGTAAAATTAGGGATCTATACGAGAGAAGAGAATTAGAAATTGAGATTTGAAAATCAATTGGGTTCCTAAAAGAACACAAATGTGTATGCGTGAAATTAGGGCTCCATACCTGTCGCTGCTTCACCTCCTTCAGCTGCTTCATCCAATCGTCGATGCACTTGATTTGGGATTTAATTTGAATGGTCCATTTGAATTGAAAGCCTTCCTAAAATAAGGGATATTTGAGTGGATGCAGACCAGGAAATGTTGAAGAGATTTTGACGGTTTCATCTTTTTTGTTGATTGAATTTGTGGAGTTATGGTGAGTTGTACATAAAGAAGAGCTTGTGAGTTTTGGTGGGAAACTGTGGTGTTAGAATAGGTGAGAGTCTGCCACGTGTCACCCTAGATATTGGTTTATTAGGGTAGATTAGCTTTAATCTCATGTGTTATATGGGGTGAAACGTTAACATTATATTGATAACTATCTTAACACATCTTTTTATACAAATTTGATATTGTATTGGTAACTTTTTTATTTTGTTAAATGTTAAGATTATATGAATGATAGTAATTAAAACATAAAAAAATACATGAAAATACATTTTATAAGTGATGTATTTTTATAATAAATTAAATTAAATACAAAATGAAACATTACAATGATAATTTACAAATTTAAAAATAATTCATTGTATACAACATTTGACGTGATATTGGTAATTTTTTAATGTTTAACACCCACTAGATGCAACAAATAATAGAGTTTATTTTCCTCAATTACTGAAACCATAAAATAGCCAAAACCATTCGAAAAATAGCGCACAAACGGTGCGAACCTGATTAAAGACAATAGTGAGTCAAAGAAATCGAAGATAATTAAATTGGTCAACGCTTTTCTTGGATACGTTGTTTCTCCATTTTATTATTTAACTGAACTCTATCGGCTTTTTTGTATAAACTTTAACATTGATATTGTAACATATTTCTAATTGTTTAAGATGTAATTAAATTTACATATCAAACTTAATTTACTTTTTTTAAAATCTCGTATTTTATAAGGAAAATCTTGCTAAACCTTTAATATTTAATCTCTCATTTAAAATAAAATAAAATTTAAATTTCAACAATATATCGTCTTTTAAATTCAAAATTTTAAACTCCAAAATTTCAAAATCGCACTCCTTAGTATATCGACACAATTTAAATTTAAAATCACAAAATTAAATATGAAAAAAGTTAAAAATAACAAATTAGAATTGAAGCCAAACATTTTTTTTTTTGAAAAAAAAATCTGGTCGTTTAATAAAAAATTAAGTTTTAATTAAAAACTAACTATTAAAATGTTAAAATCAAAATAAAAAAATATTTATAAATATTAAACTTAATTAAAAAACTACTAATTAAATATTAGTAAACTTTATTTTAACACATATATATTCAAATACAAAAGTAGTCTTTTTCAAATCTTCTATTTTTTAATTTTTAATTTTTTTTTAAATATTCACTTTTGATAATAATTTGTAAAATAAATTTGAGTTAATGCTAATAATAATGAATTAATTTAGTAAAATGTTTATTTATGAAAATTTTTAAAAAAGTTAAGCAAAATATGAAAAGATTGAATAGTGGATTTAAATATGATTTTAGGGAAAAAAAGTTGTGAGAATGAATATGGTGATGACAAGGGACTAAGTTATATACTCACGTATTATATGTCATTGTTTAATAAAAAAAATAAAAATACAATAATATGTAGGGAAATTTAGATTTTAAATTTTAAATTATTTTTTTTTGAAGAAAAACAACATTAACATATTTAGATATTAAAATTCAAATTTATTTAAAATAGAGAAAAATAAAAAATTTTAGTGGGAAAAAAATATGTGAAATTGGAATTTAATGGAATTGTTTATTAGAAATAGGATTATTTCTATTTATTTGTGTGACAGTTATTATATGTTATTTATTAATAAGGGTGAGTTCACTAAAAAACTTATTTTTATTATAAAACTAAAAAACTCCTACTGAATATGTATAGTATACCAAAAAACCCAACTCTCATCCAAAAATCTAAACCCCCCACCCCACCCCCACCCCCACCCCACCCAAAAACCTAAACCCCCCACCCCACCCCCACCCCACCCAAAAACCTAAACCCAACCCACCCACCAAAAACCTAAACCTCTCACCACCCCCAAAAACCTAAACTCTCCACCCTTCCAAAAACCTAAACTAAACCAAAAAATTAAACCAAAAAGCCTAACCCACCCTAAAAAACCTAAACCCCCCCACCCCACCCCACCTACCCCCTCACCCACCCCTCAGAAACCTAACCCTACCCCCTCACCCACCCCCCAAAAAGCCTAACCCACCATCAAAAACCTAAAGCCCTCTCCGAAACAGTTTTTTAATTTTTGATTTATTTTTTGAGTATTTGTTTTTTTATTATTTTTTTTACTTTAAATAAATAGTTTTTTAGTTTTTTTTATGATTATTCTTATTTATTAATATTCAGAAAACAAATAATGATAAAATGATGTCGTGTGGGAATTGGAGACACGCTGTTAACAAAAGCTTTTAACAAAAAGTACACTCATCACTCATGAATGAGTTCTCAAATACAACCTTTTTTATTTATGAGTGACAAACATTACAATATTTATTTTCCAAAATGATCTACAAACTATGCTTTTACATTTAAGTACTCTTAAAAAAATGTCGGTGGGGTGTTTTTATTAGTTTTTTACTAACCTCTCTCTGGTGTTATATACTTAATTTTCGTTTTTTCAATCCAAGTCTTCATTTGATGAGATGGTTAGTCTTTAAGTGTTGCACACATTATTGCATTGAGACGCAAGTTCAATCCTTGAGTCAAGCATTTCCTTTTTTGGTTTTATGCTTTTTTTCCCCTTTTTCTCCTTTCAGTTTTCTCAATGTGTGAGAGATAATATTTTTGGTTCACGCATTGTGGCGAAGACATTCAAGTGGTTAAATACATAAAATAAATGTATAAAGTTGAGACAAAATACTTTTTTTCTATGTATGTTTCAACCTCCAAAACCGATCCGCCTCAACTTCATACATTTATTTTATATACTTAGTCACTTGAATGTCACCGCCATAATGTGTGTAATAAAGTTCACGCGACCTTAGCCACGTTAATGTCATCGTACCGCTCCGCCGCAAAACGCGACTTTTAAGATTTTTTACGAACCGAACCGATAACGACCAAATCATCTCCAAAACCAATCCGTCTCAGCTCCATACGTTTCTTTTATGTATTTAACGACGCGAATGTCACCGCGCACCATAACGCGTCTGACGAAGTTTGCAAAATCGCTCTTAGACACGTTAATTTCATCATACGGCTCCGTCGCAACGCACAACTTTTATGATTTTCGACGAGCCGATCCGATAACAACCAAATTATTACCGCGTAGTGGGAAAAAATGACCAAACTTACACCACGAATCGCGGAGAAAAAAACTAGTTCTAATATTAATCTAAATCAATTTTGAAGGATATTAGGATTTTTAACTACAAACTGTTGTGAAGTGTTTGAAACATCAATTATTCAGTAACTATTGAAGGGTGTTAATGTGAGGCTAGTCCACTTGGTAGATACATATGCCTCTTAAAAATAAGGTCTCAGATTCAAACCTAAACAATGATGTAATTTAAAATTATTGATGTAATATAGAGTATGGGTAACGTTTCTCATTAAAAAAAATTAACTATTGAAGAGAGTAAATGTTATAAGTTGGCATATGCGAAACCGAGAAGAGTAAGTAAATATTTCCCGGAAATCATGGTTGAACCTAATGATCACAATTCACGAGCCCACAAAAGCACTTGATCCCATGCTGCACTAAAGTCAACATTCCTACTATTCAAATTAATCATTTTTACTTTTTAGAGTAACTTTTTCGACACATCCATTTTTTTATTTTAAATTTTCATTTTTAGAAAAAGAAAATTTAATAACCACTGATTTAGTCTAGTGATAAATGTGTATTTCAAAACTTCTCTAAAATGAAGAGATCAAAAAAAATATGGGAGGCCCAAGTTGAGTCATGAGGTTTTTCTAACTTATGTTAGGTTTTCTCCTGAAGGTGGTGAAGATGATCGAGTGAACCACTGACCCATCAGTAATCCAAATTATTGTTCAAAATTTTTTTTTTTAGAGTAAAACACATAAATAAATAAGAGAGAATAGTTAATTGTACAAATGCCCTTGTGGTTTGATTAAATTAAATGTATGGTCCATAGATTTTAAAAGTTGTAAACTTAGTCTAAACTTTTGTAACTAGGTTGCACCTTTCACCCTTCATGTTAACATCGGTTAGTTTTTAATTGAAAATTAGCCATGTGTCATTTACATGACTTATAATTGCAAATTTCATCTTAAAAACTAGTTAAAATCAGTAAAAGATTACTTTTTACATATTTTTGCTTATTTTTCTATTAATTTTGTTATGATTTTTTATAAATTTTAACTTATTTTTAGAGTTAAGTTTGCAATCGTAAGTCATGTAGATGACACTTAGGCTAACTTTCTGTTAAAAGCTAATTTATGTTAACGTCAGGGGTTAAAGGCATAACAAAATCTTAAAAGTTTGAGATAAATTTATAATTTTATAAAATATGAGGACCAAATATATAATTTGATCAAATTAAAGGAGCTATTTGTGCAATTAAGAAACTAAAACATAATCATCACGCTTTGAGAAATGATAAAAAGTTGTCGTAAATAAAGAACCAAACTAACAGCAATCATTACGCTTTAGGAGCCATATATGCCGAAGAGCTTGTGCTACGGTGGTTTTTTTTTTTTTGAAATGAAAATATCAATAAAACAAACCGACCAACCTCACAACGAGGCGGCAAAAAACACATAAAACTACATAATTACAAATTTACACCAAACTTCTCATGAGACATTCCTATATTTCGATCTAACATTATACCAAAGAAAACCAATCGATTTAACTTCACTAATAATTTTCTCCACCTTGACCGCTAAGTTATTGAACTTCGGGTTCGGGTTCGACCCCTGTCATCATCATTAATTTTTGTGGCATCACAAATGAGCTCGAGCTCTTAGGCTGATGCATCTGGGTTTTACCCACGCCGATTCAGGGTTCGAGACTCGGCTCTCCGTCAAGCCAGGAAGGAGCCGTATTGGGTGAGATTTTTCCTTTGAAGTTCTTCAACTCTGACGCTAAGTGGGCCCGGTTAAGACAACATATAAACCTGAGTTGGACGAGACTCTCTCATGTGACCACGGGGGAGGGGGTGCGACGTCACAACATTCAATGTTCGCTTTTAAAAAAAACTTAAAAGTGTATATTTTTTTGAATTCTAGAAAAATACTTTTCACATTTTGTCCAATTAAAATTAGTTAAATCCTGATATATTTTTTCTTTTTCTCTTTGCTTTTTATTAGTACCTGGCTAGCTGGTTCTGTGGGATTTTCGTCTTTCAAAAAGTAAAGTTAAACCCTAATATATTAGTAGAATCTGTCTAGTGTTTAGTAATCGTATTTTCTTATCAAAAACGATAATAATAACAATTAGAAATAAAGCAAATTATAATAACAAGTAGGGATAAAGCAAATTTCGAAATGGTTTGTCCCTGATCGGGAACACCGTTCCCTCCCCTGGCCTCGAACAAGAACCTCACCATCGTTGGTGAGTGCCCGAACATCTCCTGGAGAGATGTTTATTATATTATTTTATATAACATTTATTTGATTTTTCTCTAATAATTTATGGTCATTAACTTAAAAAAAAATCTAGCTAAAGAGTTGGGTTTACTTATTTATTTATTTGTCTAATTTTTGATAATATATTTAATGAAAACCGTGTTATATTTAAAAGTAAAGGATTTTTTGGACTTGTAAAGGATTTCAACTACTATTTTTAAACAACTACATTCCAACAACTTTGTATTTTATTTTTTAAGGCTAATTCAATAATTAAAGTAATTAGTTTTTATATTTTTAAAATTAAATGTTAAATTTACGTATAATGTAAATGTGAATTTAATTATAATTAATTAATTAATCGTGAAAAAAAGGTTTGGAATTTTATTCTAATAAATTATACTCTCACTAACCCTGTAGTTTTGTTTTGTTGGACAGAAGTGGGGACTATTTTCAAGCTCCATCATATGAATCTACAACATTTATACGGAAGTATTAATTGATCATGTGTTATATTTTTCGTGCTGCTTGATTATAACTAGGAAATTTGCCCCGCGCTTCACGACGTGAGTCGGACCTTAAACAGTTGAGGCGGTGGTATTAAAGTTGCTAAACACCAAAAGAAACTTGGTTAAATACACAGAAAAACGTATAAAGTTATCACGACTCAGTTGTGTCAGTCTAATTTTTTACGGTACGATCACGATACCATCAGTCGATCTAAAAGTGCGTCAATAAATGTACAAATTTGAGGCGGTTCGGTTTTGGAGATCGAACCACACTAACGTAATTCAGTACGTAAAAAAACATAAGAATTTGAGGCGATTCGATTTTGGAGATTGAAACATAGATAGAAAAAAGTATTACGCTTCTCACATTGCGGCCTAATAATTTTAGAAAAATAATAACAAAAAGAAAAAAAAACAACCCAAACAAAAATAAGAAATAATAGTTATGACTTATAAGAATTAAAAAGTCAAGAATTCAAATAAGAAACATTATTAAATGGATCATGGAATTAGGTTTCAAGTCCATAAATATTTGGGACAAGTAATTAGGCTATTAAATATCACAAAGAAAGACAATTTAGCATAATGGAATTAAATACACTTGAAGGGCAGAAAAAATAGTGGTAGAAGGATTCAAACCTACGACAATAAGTTAATTATGTACTAATCTTAACCAACCCACCTAGGTCACTCTTTGATCTTATCTTGCAAAATTAAATATATCACATAATATTGGTAGTTTGTTGGTGGCCTTTGCTTGGCCACCGACTCTTCATTTTAAGGTGTTACTAATATATACTACATGTAGACTAGTCAATACCGACCCCAACCTTTATCTCTTATATGTTACTTGTTTATTATATACTAGGTTATATAATCATGTATTATGTGGTTATTTAATAAAAAAATGAAAATACAATGATGTGTAAAGAAATTTAGATTTCAAATTTTATATTATTTTTTTTTTGAAGAAAAACATTAACATATTTAGACTCCCTGTGCTTTGGCCATTTTAACCCCTTTCCTTCTATAGTTTGAAAATTACCAAAACACTTCTTAAGGTTACCATTTTATTGTCATTTTGCTTCCTGACACTAACTCCGTTAAATATTTCATTTAAAATTGAAAATATTTTGATAATTTCACATGAAGATGTCTAAAATCTTGCCGCGACAGTAATTGATCAATCTTCCAAACAGTTAATTATTTATTTCCATATTTTCTGCAATTGATTTTGAACTTGATGCACGATTGTAATTTCTAACTTTGGTTCGCCATATAGTCAAGCCAGAAAGTAGAAAACACGTACTCTTCATCCTCCTTTTCATTTCTCTAGTACCACCTACCTATTTTCAAGTTTATGTTTTTCTTAAATCAATATATCGATACAGAACAAATGGTAATTAATTAAATATACAAGGTTAAAATGGATTTAACATCTGTCTTTACAATCTCTGTTCAAATCCCCAAAACTTAAACTACTTCTGTAATAAACTTTATATTTAATTTAATAATAATAGCCAAATCATATAAACATCGATCCATCTGGTTAACAAAAGAAATTCCCTACACCCAATTCCATAACTATGTTCTCTCTCTCTCTCTAAAACATTTTATGTAGGTGTTTGTGTTTGGAAAGAGAAAGATGAAAGAAAGAAAGAAAAGGAATTAATAATAAATAGTTAAATACTTATCTGAAAAATTGTAAAAATTACCTTAATTTTAACTGAAATATTTAACGGAGTTAGTGTCAGGGAGCAAAATGGCAACAAAATGGTAACCTCATGGAGTGTTTTGGCCATTTTCAAACTACTGAACCAAAATGGTTAAAATGATCAAACCACATGGAGCAAAAACGAAGTATACTCTTAAAATTTTTGTTACACGCATTGTGGCGAAGACATTCAAGTGGTTAAATACATAAAATAAATGTATAAAGTTGAGAAAAAATACTTTTTTTCTACGTATGTTTCAACCTCCAAAACCAATCCGCCTCAACTTCATACGTTTATTTTATGTAATTAACCACTTGAATGTCACCGCCATAATGTGTGTAACAAAGTTCACGCGCCCTTAGCCACGTTAATGTCATTGTACCGCTCCGCCGCAACACGCGACTTTTATGATTTTTTACGAACCGAACCTATAACGACCAAACTATCTCCAAAACCAATCCGTCTCAGCTCCATACGTTTCTTTTATGTATTTAACGACGCGAATGTCACCGCGCGCCATAACGCGTGTGACAAAGTTTGCAAACGCGCTCTTAGACACGTTAATTTCATCGTACGGCTCCACCGCAACGCACAAATTTTATGATTTTCAACGAGCCGATCCGATAATAGCCAAACTATTGCCGCGTAGTGGGAAAAAATGACCAAACTTCTGCTACGAATCACGGAGAAAAAAACTAGTTCTAATATTAATCTAAATCAATTTCAAAGGATATTAAGATTTTTAACTATAAACTGTTGTGAAGTGTTTGAAACATCAATTATTCAGCAACTATTGAAGAGAGTAAATGTTATAAGTTGGCATATGGTTAAAAGCGTTTTTAGAACTGGACCAGACCAGTCGGTCTGATTGGGAACCGGATACATAACCGGTCCGGTCGGTCAACACTACTATTTTAAACTAATGAGTTTTACCATTTAGAGTAGCGTTTTGCCAAACATCCAAAAACCATTTTTAGTTTCAATTTTCATTTATTAAAAAAATAAAGTATACCCAACTGCATGTTTTAATTAATTTTTTTTAAGTAAATTGTATAAAATTACATTAGTATCCAAAAAAAAATGAATTAAAAGTGAACATAACTTTCTTTCAAGAATAAATTATATAAATTCATTTCATGTTTATTATTATCAACGAAATACGAAATTATTTTAGAGTAAGTACATTTCATAAATTTTTTTATTAAAAAAGAAATTTATGTAAACTTGAAAGAAACAGGAATTAGGCCTGGCAAGGAACAGAGGAGTTTATCACTTTTTACAGATACGGATTTACGATCTTCCCAATTTTGTCCAGAAAATATATACGAAATACTTATTAAGATTTGAACATCCGATTTCCTTTGTACCGAAGGAGAGCCGTAAAACTATAACAGGAATTAATTTTCTCTTTTAAAGATAAAGGATCTATCATTAAACTAATTTAGGGAATAAAAACATTATTTATTTATAGTTTAATATTTTTTTTATTTCATGATTTACATATATGGCACAAGAGAAAAAAAGTGTATATGTGAAAAAAGTTTGGGTTATAGTGTCTTTTTTTTAACACCAATTTGTTGAAAAGAGTGACGTACCCCTGTCATATGGGGAAGCCTTAACCAACCCTGTCCAGTATGTTGTCTAAACCGGGCCCACCTGACATCGAGGTTGGCGAGCGTTCAAGGAGAAAACCGCACAGAGAACGGCCCTGTCGGCTTAAGGGATAATACCCCTCTACAGATATCGAACCCTGGTCTCTTGTGGTTAAAACCCTAATACATCAATTTAATAATCTCTCTTATAATAAAAAACTAAATGGTTTTGTCATTTGGCATCAATATATTCTCTCACAACTTTTTTCCCTGAAACCATATTTATATCTCTAATTTAATACATCCATATTTAATTAGTAGTTTTTTAATTAAATTTGATATTTATAAACAATTTTTTTTATTTACAAGTTTTAATACTTAATTTTTAATAAAATTAAGAAGCTTACAAATATTTATTTGTAAAAGTATATTATATTTTAAACTTTAATTTTTTTAAATGAAAAACTTTTTTTTTCAAAAAACGTGTTTACAAGTTTCAGTTCTAATTTATCAGTTTTTAAATTTTTCATATTTAATTTTGGAATTTTAAATTTAATTGTGTCGAAATATAACGACTGAAATTTTTAAATTTTGGAGTTTTAAATTTTGAATTTAAAAGACAACATATTGTTAAAATTTAAATTTTGTTTGTATCTTTTTTTTAATAAGAGATTTAGAAGTTAAAGTTTAGCTAGATTTTTTCGTATACAAGTACAAATAGTATCCGTTAATCAGAGCGTCTTGACGATGATTTTGATGAAAGTTTATAATATCCTGATTTTCTAAATGGACTTATATTATCAGGTTTTTAAAATCATAAAATAGTTTTAAATGTCGGTGTTTCAGTTATGCTATTACTAAATATTAATGAAAAAATGGTTTAGGTAATGTAAAAAGTCTTTAGGTCGAATCACAAGGTAATCGCGTTATAAAAGCGAAGCAACATTAATTATCACACTAGCTTAGATCACGTGTACTACACACGGGTGAAAAATATCAATAATCAAAATTCTCAAATCGTTATGTTTAGATATTTTACAGGTGTAAAAATGTATTAGATATATTACGGATAAAAAATAAAATTCAAAAACATATCAATACTATATAATAAATAAAGGTTTTTCAATGCCACGTGTCGCCTCCACATTCAATCTCATCATTTTTTTCTCACATCTCTCTCCTATTAAATGCACATTAATCTTTTAACAATAATATATATTTAAATAAAATATTAATTATACTAATAAAACACATTTATTTTAAATTATCATTTATTAAACTTTGAAATCTAATTATGTAACTCTAATTTTCAATCAAATAATAAATGTAAATCAAATTACATTAAATAGTAGTTATTTTATTTTCGAAACCCAATTATATATTAGTTTTTACATATTTTGAGTTTTTTTATCCTTAGAATATGATACATTTTTACGCCTATAAATATACACATAAAGATTTAAAAATTTTATTTATTGATATTTTTCATCCCGTGTGTATACACCGGATCTAAACTAGTAAAAATAAAATACGCTAATTAGTATTCATTTGTAATTTGATTGAAAATAAAGTTACATAATTAGATTTCTTATAATAAGAGATAATTTAAAATAAATGTGTTTTATTAGTATAATTAGTATTTTCTATAAAAATATGTTATTATTAAAAGATTGAAATGTAATTAATAAGAGAGAGAGGCGGGAAAAAATAATGAGAATTAATATGGAGGCGACACGTTGCATGGAAAAACCTTTATTTATTATATAATATAGATTTTTATCTCTATAATTAGGTTAACATATTCAGACAAAAGAATTTTGTTAAAACTTCAAACAAAAAATATACAATTGTTGTATTTTTGCAATGACCGTGAATAAAAGTTTAGGGCAATCACTTTTAAGTATCGGTTTGTATTGAAAGATCTAGTATTTATTCATTAACAGTTGTATGTTGCATTATCAAGAGTTATAAGTATTTTCAAATTTGTACATAATCATCGTAAACATGGAAAAATTACCAATACCACGTCAAACGTTACATACAATGAAGTATTTTCAAATTTGTAAATAATAATCATACGGTTTCATTGACATATAATTTAATGTATTGTAAAAAATGCGCAACTTGTTAAAGGAATTTTCATGTATTTTTTGATGTTTTAATTACTCTAATCCATATAATCTTAACATGTAACAAAATGAAAAAGTTAAAAATACAATATAAAAAGAGTTGTTAAGATATTTATCAATATAATCTTAATGTTTCACCCTCTGTAACACGCGGGGTTAAAGCTAGTAAACCACATAAATAAATAAGAAAGAAACTAAAACATAATCATCAAAATTTGTTGAATTATAGAAACTTTTTCATAAAAAGAGAACCAAATTAACAACAATCATTATTATTGTTATTTTTTTTAACGATCAACGAATAATATAAGCCCGGTCATCCGGATAACCTCATTTCAGCGGCGTTGGAACCGGCTCATCGAGCTTTGCTATCTTTGATTTTAAGCAATATTTTCAACACCGGACCAGCAATCAAAACATTCATTCTACCGGTTCATTGGTCGGATCGATTGAACCGGTTTAAGAACCGGATAATATTAGTATATTATAATATTTATATAGCTTAAAATTAACAAAGAGTGCTCAACGTGTCTAGTTCCAAGTATTTTATTAGATGGGGTATGGATCAGCTTCAAGAAATTTTTCCTAGCTAGCTGGAGCATCTATGTAACACCTCGAAAATTCCTATGAAAATAAAGGACTAAAACTGGCCAATTTTCAAAGTTAAGGGATGAATGTATGAATAATCAAAGTGCGGGGACTTAAAAGGAAAAATCTAAAAATGGAAGGGATAGCGGACCGCTATCTCTAGCATAACGGTTCGCTATGTGTAGAGCAAGCAATGAATCAGGGAAAGACACGTGTCCTGTGACTCACCAGACTTGGGGTCCCATAGCGAACCGACATCTGGACCATAACGGTCCGTTATGTAAGCCCGAAGGCAGTTTTGTAGATAGAGGCGGTAGCGGAACGCTACCCTCCAGCATAACGGTCCGCTACGGGTGCAATGTTGGCCCAATAAGTAGTGGAACGATTTCAACTCTTTTTCACACACAAACACATTCTCCTACACACATACACACTCTGGTGTTCCGATCCCGAGCCCCGGTTTGCGTACGAGAGTTCGGTTTCTAACATTCCGCCTCCAAATTCGTCATAGAGAGTATTAAGGTAAGGTTCCGACCTCCCATTAAGCTTCGATTATGAAGCATTAAACTAGGATCATGTGATTAAGTAATGTTATGAATATCTAGGAACTCTGCCCGAGGTGATTGTCACATTACCGAGTATTAAGCAGAAATACCGTCGAGGTGAGTTCTTAAACTTTGATGCATGAACCCTTTCATAACCTTGTCTAGCATGATTGATTTATGAAACATTTTGAGTATCTTGAAACGATTGTACCGACTGTTTATATATAACGTATTCTAAGCGCTTATTTTATTTCACTTGCCCGTGGAACGACATGTTGAACAGGACCCGTTGAACGGTCTTTGGTTATATATATACTGATGATTGCTCATAGTTATCTATGAATTTGGGGGTGGAACCCCATGGATGTGTTCAAGATACTTTGACGGGTCATTTTAATAAACTATTTTAGTTTATGAATTCACCAGCTTTATTGAATTCACCAGCTTTATGCTAACCCGTGTTTTATCAAATGTTTTTTACCGCATCACAGGTAGTCATTAGACAGGGCATTCCAGGACTAGAATGAATTGATGAATGATCCAGATGATGGGCATGCCAGGAACTATAAGACCGATTGATATGTTCCTTGTTAGGAACAAGTGATGTAACTTCTGTTGAACATAATGTAAACAATGTTTTAATATTAATAGAAGTTATATTTTAGTCTTCCGCTGTGTGTTTTTGATATCAACATCACAGTAACTAGAAGGCGACCTTCTGACTAGTATGTAGTTATCTGACGAACGAAATGTTTTGTCCAGGAAAGAGCGGTGTATAAATCTCTCCTAGACCCGTCGCTCTTACCTAGGAACATATCTGTTGGAGGTACTACTCTAGTTAGATAACTGTCCTGTGTTACAGGTGTGACAAGTTGATATCAGAGCCTTAGTTTAAGGGATTTAGATACTACAGGAATAGTGTCTAGACTTAAACTAGGACTCTAAGATTAGTTTGGAATGCCCAAGATAAGTTTGATATATACATTTAGTACAACCTATAATGGGAAATACCTAGAAATCAGATAATTAAAGGCATTTTTGGCCAAGTGTTGTTAATTTCTGAATTTCTGGATTATGACAGGTTATATGAATTCTGATGTTATATGTAGAGTCATGTAATTTAAGCTGTTGTCATTATTGTGTTTTGAACAATGTTAGTCTAGTTTACTTATTTGTCATTTCAGTTTTTTAATTTCATTTTGATGTAATTTACTGCTTTAATAGTTTAAGTTTGGGCCATCGAAACTACTTAGTTTTGATTGTGGTTTGTTCAATCGAAACTAGTAATTTTGATAGATAGTAGTTTCGACAGCTTTGACTATTACTTGTAAATGTTCAACCGAAACTAGTAGTTTCGGTTGACATAGTTTCGATACATGTCAACTACTATAAATAGCCTAGTTTGAGAATGTTTAGGGTGTGAGTAGCGGCTGTAACCCTGAACCTTTCTCTTTCACAAGTTTCTGAATCAATACACATTTGCAGTTGTTTTATGTTGTTGTTCTTACAATTTCATATCTGTTTGTGTTGATTTCTGAGCATGGTTAGCCTGTTAGCTTCACCGATTATGATTCTACCTTCTGTTTCACCTCCATACACACATTTTCCGCCTGTGTGTTTGTATAATCGATCATCTGAGTGAATTTAGGACCTAAAATTGGTATCAGAGCATTATGCTCTTGTTTATGAGTATTATCAGGTTTTTAGTGATTGATTCTAGGTGATTTGTGTGGTTTTTCAGAGTTTTTTTGCATCAGATTTTCGAGGCACTGTTTCATCATAGTTTTTCACTGTTTCATCATTTTCGGCGACATCAGTTCGGGGTTTCAAGATTGAAGGTTGTTTTAGCGATCATGAGTATTTGACGAAACTTTTCGCTGGATTGGATTGCTATTTCGGTGATATTGATTTCTGAGGTTCATCATCAATGGAGGTTTTCTGACTTGGGGAAGAAGGCATCGAAACTACTTTGGGAAACATTCTGTTGATCATCGAATCTTCCTGTCTGTACCTTTTCTGCTGGAGGTACAATCGAAACTAGTTATTTGTCTTGTTCTAATCGAAACTACTCTGTGCAGCGTGTTTACCCGAAACTTGGGTATCGAAACTAGTTTCAATTGAAACTAGTAGTTTCTGCTGAGGTTGTTGGATTTCTTGCTAAGTTTTCATCATCGAAACTAGTTGTTTCGGGCTCTGTGTGTCTCTATCGAAAGTAGAAGTTTCAGGCAAAATTATTCAAGCGAAACTAGGAGTTCCGATAAGTCTTCCTTCAATCGAAACTAGTAGTTTCGATCAACCCTGTTCACCCAAAACTAGCTACTGTTTGAATTCAGATTTATGAGATTATGGCAACTTCAACCTCCAATGAGTATTTTGGAGGGAACAAAACGCATGTTCTTGTGTCCATAAGAGAATTTGATGACTAGACAAAGAAAATAAAGACTTTCTTCCAATTCAATGATCATACCTTATTGAACTCTATCAAAGATGGTCCTCACAAACCCGTTATCATTACTGCTGATGTTCAGCGTCCTAAGACTGTGGTTGAATATGATGAAAAGGACACTGCTTTGGTTACCCGAGACAACAAGGCCTATGTGACTATTGCTATGGCTATTCCTTTGGATATCTTCAACACTTTTGCTGAGTACACCACAGCTAAAGATCTATGGGTATCTTTGTGTACAAGATTTGAAGGTAGTGCTGAAATTAGGGAGAGTAAGAGAGATCTGATTAAGAAGCAATATGAGATGTTCAGCAGTGTCAGAGGAGAATCAATGTCTGATCTGATCAACCGTTTCTCAAGCATTGTGTCTAGGCTGAAGGTAATGGGTGTTGAGTACCCAACTCTGGAGCTAAACAAGAAACTTCTAGATGCTCTCCCTGAGGAATGGAATATGTACCGTATCATGATCAAGAAGACTGAGAATCTTAGTGCCTTATCTCAACAAGAAGTCTACAGCATCCTTGAATCTTATGAGATTGAGATCAAGAAAGGAGCAGTCACTCCCACCAACCAGTCTGGAAACACAACTCTTATTGCTGGATCAAGCTCTTCCAGTAGCTCATACTTTCAGACTGATGTTCCTCCTTCTGCTGCTGCTATTCAATCTACCAGTTTATCTGCTCCTCAAAAGACTATTACTATGATTCCTGATGAATATGTACCAATCATGACTGCCTTCATGTCGTGCTATGATGCACTAATTTCTGGAAACTTGACACCGGTCAGTTTTCAACCTGATGATTTGGAGAAAATGGACATTGATTAGTGCATGGCTATGCTGACTTTAAGAGCCAAGAGATTCATCAAAAGGACGGGTTTGGATAGATTCAAGTAGGGAAAGACTCTTGGGTTTGACATCAAGAAGGTGAGGTGCTACAATTGTGAGCAGCTGGGTCATTTTGCAAGAAACTGCAAAGAGTCTTCCTCCAAGGATCAGCATGAGAAGAAGACTTCCTCTGGAAAGCAAGCTGCTAATCCTCCCAAGACCATCATATCTTCAAGTTCCACAGCTCTTGTTTGTCAAGTTGATGGACACTGTCATTGGGGAGAACAAGCCAAGGAAGCTGCTGACAAAGCCTTGATGGCAGATGTGGATGACAAGGGCAAATGTGTCATGATTGAGCCATCTGAGGATCTCACTGCTGTATCTGCTGAAGTTATTTCTAAACTTTGTAGTGCTAGATCTTGTTTAAATGAAATTCAGAAATACAGATTCATCAATCAAGCTTTGACTGACGAACGAGATCACATTAAGGTGATGTATGACTCTGTAGCCAAAAATGAGAAATTGTACTTAAAGAAAATTCGTGACATTTCTGGAAAAAACCGTTTTTTAATTGTGCAACTTAATACTCAAACCATTAATAATAAAATTTTGAGTGAAAGAGTCCAAAAGGCAAAAAAGGGTAAATTACAAGTTGACCACGTGGATAGGGATCATAAAATTTTATTTGGAATAATTGATAAACAGTTTAATAGAAAAGGCACAGAGGGTCTCGGTTATAATTCTCATCCACCACCTTATTCTAAATCATGTAGATTTTTCGACATGCCTGTTGCTCATGTTCCTACTCCTTTTGTGTGTACTTTATCTGCTAATGACTATATTACATCCTCAGATTCTGACAGTTTTGCTTCATGTGTAGAGTCGAATTGTGTAACTTCAGAAGATGATTGTGATGGGAGTACCAGTTTTAGAAATGTTTTAAATGAACTTGAGTCGGATGAATGTAATAATATGTCAGTGTCAAAACCAGATATTTGTGAACACGTTGAAAACTTGTATTTTGATTCTATGCCTGCTGAAAATATGGGATTGGGATGTGATATTTCTAAATTTAAAAATGCTTTATCTTATATTCCTAAATTTTTGAATGTTGTGACATATGTTACCAAGTTTAAAAGTGCAGGAATTATTGTGAATGATGTACCACGTGAAACCATGAGCAATATGGAATTTTTCAGATTAAAGGAAGAACGTCTTCATGAAAAAGATATTGAAGAGAGAATCGTATCATGTTCAGATGCCTCAACATCACAATCATCTTCATCTTGTGATGACAATTATCAGGCTAAGATGTCTTGTGAAAAAATTTGTTTTAGTTGTGGTGCTTCAAATCATGTTTCAAAAATTTGTAAATTGACAACAATCGATTGTAATGAAGAATTGTCTCCCAAAATTTCATCGAATTCAAATGTGCCGTCTAAGTCTTCTCACAGTAGAAAATCTAGGTGGGAAGATTGAAGGATAAGGAACAATATCGAATGGTGTAAATTTTCTGGAACATGTCAACTTCGTTCCCCAATTGAAATACAATCTGATGATTTGTGACAAGGATTTCTGTGCACTGTTTAATTCAAGAGAATGTCTGATATTGAAGCCTGGAGTGGTGATTCCAAAAGAACTCATTCTCATGCGTGCTTCCAGAAGATACAACACCTATTGCTTGGATATGAATAACCCATCGGGAATTGAATCATGCTTTCTTTCAAAGGCTTCTGAAGATGAATCATTTCCGTGGCATAAGAGATTGGGACACGTAGACTTTAAAACCATGAACCGCCTTGTTCGAGGAAACCTTGTCACTAGATTGCCTCTTAAATATTTTTCTCCTGTGGAACACTATATCTCATGTTCCAATGGTAAACAGCACAAATCTTCTCATAAACCCAAAATCACAAATTCCATTGACTCCCCTCTCCAATTACTACACATGGATCTCTTCGGTCCTGTGAGTGTCGTGAGTCTTGGACGAAAATTTTACTATTTGGTGGTAACCGATGACTTCTCTCGGTTTACATGGGTGTTCTTCCTAGCTAAGAAAGATGAGACGCCAGAGATTCTGAAGACCTATCTGCTTCAAATTGAGAACCTCTTCAATCTGAGTGTGAAGTCTTTTCGAAGTGATCATGTAACAGAATTCAAGAATGCCACATTTGATTCCTTCTGTGAAAGCAAAGGAATTTCTAGACAATTCAGTGCGCCGCATACTCCTCAACAAAACGGTGTAGCTGATAGAAGAAACCGCACGCTGATTGAAGTTGCAAGAACTATGATTGTTGATTCCAAGCTTCCTGTGACCTTCTGGGCTGAAGCAGTTAACACTGCATGTTTTGTGCAAAATCGGGTTCTCATCACCAAAAGCTGCAACAAAACACCCTATGGAATCATGTTCAAAGGAAAGCCAGTTATTGATTTCTTCAGAACGTTTGGGTGTGTGTGCACGATGCTGAATATGTCAGATCAGCTGAACAAGTTTGAAGCCAAAGCCGATGAATGATATTTTGTGGGCTATTCATCCAATCAACGAGCTTTTCGTGTTTGCAACAAGCAAAGAAGGATGGTGCTAGAGTCCATTGATATCAATTGGCATGAAAGAAATCATACGGATGCTGGGGACGATCCTGATTGGCTTTTTGATGTTGAATCATTGTTTAAGTCATTTAATTTTCATGTGCTTTCAAATGAATTAACTCCTACTAATCATTACTTTTCTGTCACCAATCTAGGGAACATAAATGATCAAATTTCTTCCTCATCTGCTCAAAATGAAATTCCTGTACCTGTTGATGCTGAATCCAATATGGACTCTTCCGGTTCTGGTGCAACAAGTGAAACTGTTGAAGACAACACCATTCCAATAGTGGATGTTGCCCCACAATCAACTACTAAAGATCCTATTATTAATGAAGTTGATCCTCCTGCTGACAATATCACAAATCTGGATGAACTCTTGGAAGAAGATGAGATTCCCCAATTGAGAATTCACAAGAATCACCCCACCGACAACATCATTGGTCCGCTTAATGTGGGCATTCGTACCCGAAGTGCTTGTGATGCATTAGATAACAACATGTTCTCGTGCTTCGTATCTCTAGTAGAACCTACGAACATCAAAGCAGCTTTGCTTGAGAACAATTGGGTGGAAGCAATGCAAGAAGAGTTGCAACAATTCTCGAAACTGAATGTGTGGAATCTGGTGGATCTTCCCAAGAACAAAGTTCCTATCGGTACTCGTTGGGTATTTCGAAACAAAAAGGATGAAGGAGGAATTGTGGTTCGGAACAAAGTTTGTTTGGTTGTTCAAGGCTTCTATCAAGAAGAAGGGATTGACTTTGAGGAAGTTTTTGCACCAGTGGCTCGCTTGGAAGCCATCAATATGTTTCTCGCCTATGCAGCCTATATGGACTTCATTGTTCATCAAATGGATGTCAAAAGCGCATTTCTATATGGAAAAGTTCAAGAGGAAGTTTATGTCAAGCAGCCATCGGGTTTCATTGATCCTAACTTTCCAGACCGTGTTTATAATTTAGACAAGGCACTGTATGGTCTTCCCCAAGCACCTCGTGCGTGGTATGAAACGTTATCAAAGCACCTTCTTGAAAATGGTTTCACACGAGGAGCGATTGACCAAACTCTGTTTAAACGGAAGGATGGAAAGGATACAATCATGGTGCAAATATATTTGGACGATATCATCTTTGGATCCCCAAATCCTCGTCTTTGCAAAGAATTCGATGAAGTGATGCGTTCTAAGTTCGAAATGAGCTCTATAGGAGAAATGAAGTTATTTTTGGGATTGCAAGTTGATCAGTCCGAGTCAGGAATTCTCATTCATCAAGAGAAATATGTGAAAGAAATCCTAACAAAGTTCAAAATGGCTGATTCCCATCAGGTCAAAACTCATTTGGAAGTTCGACATTGTCTGTCTCCCGATGTGGATGGTGAAAGCATTGATCAGCATCTCTATCGCTCTATGATAGGATCTCTCATGTATCTCACTGCCAGCAGACCCGACATCATGTTTGCAGTGTGCTTGTGTGCACGTTTTCAGGCTAATACTAAACTCTCTCATTTATCTGCTGTCAAACGTATTTTGAGATATTTAAAGTACAAGCCAAAATTGGGTCTTTGGTATCCTAAAAATGATTTGTTTGATCTTGTGGCTTATTCAGATACAAACTACGGGGGATGCAACTTAGACCGCAAATCCACTTCTGGAGGTTATCAGTTCCTTGGCAATTGCCTTGTCTCATGGCAATGTAAGAAACAATCAACCGTTTCCCAATCCACCGCCGAAGCCGAATACATTGCCGCCGCCCTTTGTTGTTCCCAAGTCTGATGGATACACCATCAGATGCTTGACTATGGGATCACATTCCATGAGACACCCATTCTTTGTGATAACACTGCCATTCCCCATATCACCAAAAACAAAGTCCATCATTCCAAAACCAAACCCATCGAGATCAAACATCATTTTATCCGTGATAGTGTTGAAAAGAAACATATTCAAATCGTTGAAGTCAAAATCGACAAGCAAACCGTAGACATTTTCACAAAGGCTTTTGACTCTACCAGATTTGCCCAACTGGTGGAGATGCTTGGCATGATAAACTTTCAGTAATCCTTGTGTATATTAGTTGTTTTTATGTTTATGCTTAATAGTCAAGAAAATTTTTGAAAAGCTTTTCCTTTTATGTATAGTTTAATTTTATTACCTAGCAAATCTTTTGGGGGAGAAATGAGAATTTAATATGTCAAAATTGAAAAGAATTGCTTTGTGTACAGTCTTACAAGTGGTTTTGTTACAGGAAAATTGAATCTGACCTTTGAGAAATGATAGTCTCTGATCACATCTCTTGAACATAGAATGGACCAAAAGCGATGGTGTTTACTGAGGTATAGCTGGTAGGCCCAACATATGGTTAAAACTTGTAAGTAATATGAAAACCTAATTTCTATCTAATACTTGTGTGTTTGAACCCATTATTGAAACATCTAACCCATTTTTGTCTATTAAGAAAACCAATTCAATCAGATATAGTCCTACGTGTTGGATTCCTATTCATACGCCATGTGACCGTCAAAGTAACGACATTTACCACCGATGACCCCGTATGTTTTGCTTACGCAAAGACTCGGGTGTTCATCTTTTTCGCATCCACTTGGATGATTTGACCCCGTCTGTTTTGCTTACGCAAAGATCTCGGGTGTTCATCATTTTCCTACCCGCTTGGATAATTTTACGACTTCTTCTATTTTGCTTACGCAAAGATCTTGAATGTTCGTACCTTTTTTAATATCTACATGGATATTTTTCATTTAAATCTTCTAATCCACTTGGGTTTCTTATTTTATCTTGGTGGTATTTTGAAATTATTATGACGGTACCTTGGTTAATCAGCAAGAGATGATAGGGTGAATATGGGTATTTCTTGAGGATTGATAGGTTTTCAAAACCATTTTATTTCAATATATGGGGTACACCTTGTATCATGCTTAAATGGTACCTTATAATCACATGAAACCTATGTACAAACAAATATTTGGGTTTACTTTGCATAAATATCAGCTATCTTCAGGGACTCACAGTAGTTGAATGCAAAAGGAAGTGTTTCAAGAGACTGACCAGATCTGATCTCATGTTGGATCTTTTCCAAGAAGTTTCAAGTGTAAATATCTTGTGAATAGTTTTTATTTTTTATTTTTTAATTTTTATTTTTTTCTGGTCTATGGCTATCGAAACTTCTCAAGTTAACCGAAACTCCAAGTCACCCGAAACTACCATTTCACCCCGAAACTTCTTTTGCCTATCAAAACTAGTAGTTTCGACAGGGACATTTTGGTCTTTTACCACATGGGAAAATTAAATGAGTTCATAATCCGATTTCTTCGTCGTCATGGTTCACTTCACCGTCTCTGGTCACTTTACACTTTTTCTCACACACACAAAAGCTCTCAAGCCGCCAGTCTAAGTTTGCGAAATCAGTGATTTTTCATATGATTCCTCCTTAGTCTTCATCATCAGGTAACAATGTTTGTGAGTTTACTAAGAAATTTCAGATGAACACTCATAGGGCTTGAGTTTGAAAGTGTTTTACGACTGTTACATCATTTTTATGATAGATTAGGGCTTAGATCGTGTTCGTAATCTTACCATTGTCAATAACTTACATCTTTATGTTCACATTTGCAGATTTGTCTTTGAATCATCAGTAAGATGAAGTTTCGGCAATCACAGGCCACTCTTACCTTTTATTCTGTCTTTTTCGTGTGTTTGATATAAGTGTCTGTAAATATCTTAGTCTTGATTATGTGTGACTGTTTCTGTGTGTTTAAGTATGATTCAAGGGTTTTGGCATCGAAACTAATAGTTTCGATAAAAGGGGTGTTTCTCTTTTAAGATGAGTTTTAAAATTTTAACGGGTTTTTCAATCGAAACTAGTTGTTTCGATACCCAAATTTGCCCTAGTCTCTTTGCCTGAAACTTGTTGTTTCGATCGAAACTAGTAGTTTCGATAAGGCATTTTATGAAATTTTTCTAAGTGTTGTTTCGATCAAAACTAGTATTTCGATAGGGTTTGTCTCAGAAAAATGTCTAAGTGTTGGTTTAAATAGTTTCGATCAGGTTCGTCTCTGAAATTTTTCTAAGTATCAAGCTTGATTGATCTTATATGTTTGCATATATGGATCTACTATTTGTTAAGAGGCACAATGTGTGTGCATTTCTTGATGCCAACGATCCTAAGAGTGCAGAGTTTGTTCTAGTCTTGACCTTTTTGGCCAACTCAAACATAAGTTTTGCCATAAGTCACAACATCCCAGTTTTTGAAACAACAATAAGGAAATTATAGGAGTCAACATAGATTGTAACTATTGAGAATGTGGAGAACATCAGAGCTACTGTTCATGACCAAAAGATTCTATTTTCTGAAGCTACTATTAGAGAAGCATTGCACTTTAATGATGATCCAGCAACGCCAATAGAATTCCCAAGCTTCTATGTTAAGGAGTGCTTTAGAAGAATGGGACATCCTGACGAGTTCAAAAGCGCTCAAGTCATAAAGAATTCATTGCCAAGTCAATGGAGGTACATAGTTCATGTGTTTATTCACTGCTTATCAATCAGAAAGGGTGGCTTCGACTCCACAAATATCACAGTGGCTTCTACTATTTTGGCTCTAATCAAGGGCAGAAACTACAAATTTTCTGGCTTGGTGTTCACACAACTTAAGGATAATCTGACTGGAGCTGTTAAGGAGAAATTTCTTGTATATTAAAGATTCCTGCAGATCATTATCAACCACATTCTTCCCGAGGTTCAACAAGGTGGAAATGTTCTTGTTTTTTATCACATGATGGCCAAGACTCTTAGCTACATGAAGAGTACAAACAAAAGAACCAACAGGGCTATTGCTGACATTCCCTTGTTCAGTCATGTTATTGTGGAACAAGAAGAGTTCATCCCTGATATTGACCCAGATCTGGAAGTAGAAGATCTTTCATCAGAGGAAGAAGAAGAGCCTGCACAAGATCAGGGAAACCAACAAGAGGCTGAGGCTGATGCTGAAGTTGAGGTTGAAATGCCTCATGTACAAGAAGAAGAACAACTTGTTGATGAGCCTGTGCAAGAGGCTGCCTTTGTTGAGGAAGTTCAGATTCCTGTTGAGCTAGTGCTTAATGTAGAAGCTGGTATTCAAGGAGATGAAGAGGAGGTCGAAGAGTCTAGTCGGACTCTGGATGCTGGGATCTACGAGTCAGACTACTACAAGTCAGACTCCGATGCTCAAACTGAACACCCTGTATCATCCTCCAAGAGACAAATTGACTCAGACTCAGACTATGAACTTGAAGAGCCTAAGGCCAAGAAAATTAAGACTGGGTTGAAGATATATCATCTTCCTCTAATTCAAGTATGGATACACCACTACCCACACCTCCACCATCACCACAGCCAACACCACAACCCACACCACCTACATCTCCACAACAAGTACACATCCCTACACCACCACCATCACCTCAACATGTACATATTCCAACTCCACCTACATCACCATTTCATGAACCAACTTCATCAGTACCAAGGGTCAAGACTCTAAGTTAGAAGTGAAGAAGCTACACGATCATGTTCAAGAGAAGGATAAGGTTATTGAAGGCTTAAGAACGGAGTTGAATAAGTGCAAGGAAGAAGTGAATTACTTGAAGCTGAAAGTTGGGGGCTTACACACCTAGCTTGAAGTCCAGCAGACTCAACTAGAAAACCAACAAAAGCTCATTTCAATGCAACAATAAGAGTTCAAAGCCTTAGCTGAGATAGTTGAGCAACTCAAGGCTTCCTTAGTAAAGCCTGTTCAACAACAAGCTACCACCTCCACAGCTCGGGGGGAGACCAACCTTCTTCCCCTGCTTTGGTCACTAATACTAATACTAAGGAGATTGTGGAGGTTAAAGTAGAAGAACAAGAGTTCGACCTTCCCTCAGCAAGTGAAAGAAGAGAAGCTAGGAAGAGAGGGAATGGAACTGAGAGTGAGGTTTAAACAGTGATTTTGGATGACGAGGATGTGGCATCTGATGATGAGCTCAACGCCCTCCTAGATGAAATAGACAACTTTGGATACAATGATCTTCATCCAGAAATCCTACCTACAGAAGAGCTAGAGAATGAAAGAGTCTGATACTTTACTGATGAAGGAGATGAAATTCAGACTCTATATGATGAGAACCAAGATGAAGAGGATGTCCAGGTGAAAATTGTGAAGCCTGTTGTTCCTGATGAACCAACTCCCACAGCATCTGAAGCCACTCAAGCTCCAACTCAACCTCCTATTGATCCTAACTACCCAATACCGAAGAAACCATGGTTGGGAAAGATTGTACCAGAGGAGAGCCCACAAACATATGAGTGGATAGCTGAGCATCAGGAGCTGAAAAGGCCTCCAGTGGGTTGGGAGTATGATCCTGAGAGGAAGTTGTTTATAATCAGAAGATACAGGGGAGGAGTCCAACATTTCAAGAACATGACTGACTTCCAAACTCTTCCCTTCTATAACCTCAGAGATCTGTCCAAGCTTCCCTTCAAAATCTAGGGAAAGTGATGATGGCCTCAGATTTTGAGCATTACCTGCACACCCAAGTAAACTGTGACTTCAAGGGAATGAAGCCTAGAAACACACAGAAGAAAATCTCAAAGACTAAGTTTCACCCAAAGACAAAGAAGCCTTATGTCTTCTTAAGGTACAAACCAGCACAGACTCACAAAACCATCACTCTTCCTAAATCTGTGCCTGTCCAACTCCAAACTTTCAAGAAATGGTACTACAATCCAAACATTGGAAGTGCCGTGATTGAGTGTGAAGGCAAGGAAGATATGGCGATCTTCGAACCAATGGAGTTGCTGAAGTTCCAACCTGAATATCTGGAAGTGTTATTCTAGAATCATATTCATGCTTACTGTGACGATGATGAAGCAGATGCAAAGGCATATAAGAGGATTGTGAACCTACAAGTGAAGCCTTACATCCAGAAGCTAACTGAAGGACCAGCTGCTTAGAGGAGAGCTGAAGACAGTAATGCAACAGCTTAGGGGGAGATTGTAGAGTCATGTAATTTAAGCTGTTGTCATTATTGTGTTTTGAAAAATGTTAGTCTAGTTTAATTATTTGTCATTTCAGTTTTGTAATTTCATTTTGATGTAATTTACTGCTTTAATAGTTTAAGTCTGGGCCATCGAAACTACGTAGTTTCGATTGTGGTTTGTTCAATCGAAACTAGTAGTTTCGATAGATAGTAGTTTCGATAGGTTTGACTATTACTTGTAAATGTTCAACCGAAACTAGTAGTTTCGGTTGACATAGTTTCGATACATGTCAACTACTATAAATAGCCTACTTTGAGAATGTTTAGGGTGCGAGTAGCAACTATAACCCTGCACCTTTCTCTTTCACAAGTTTCTGAATCAATACACATTTACAATTGTTTTATGCTGTTGTTCTTACAATTTCATATCTGTTTGTGTTGATTTCTGAGCGTGGTTAGCCTGTTAGCTTCACTGATTCTGATTCTACCTTCTGTTTCACCACCATACACACAGTTTCCGCCTGTGTGTGTGTGTAATCGATCATCTGAGTGATTTCTGAGTGAAATCAGGACTTACAATTGGTGACAGGTATCGTGTTAATAGAAACTACAGTATTGAAGAGTATTATTTTGTGATTGATGCTATCAATAGAAACTACAGTATTAAAACTAGTAGTTTTGGTTGAACATTTGTTCAATCGAAACTAGCTAGTTTCGATACCTTTTTTTCTGGCCTGTTTGGAAGGTGGCTTGGAAAACAAGGCATATGTGCTTGGCCTCCTATAAATAGGAAGATTATCTCATAGGAGGAGTGTGTGTCTATAGAGGGAATCACCACCCAAGGGGGAGCTCACCCTGGGGTGAGACTAATTGTTAGTGTATGATGAGCTTTTATTTTCATTTCAATCAAAGAATCACACGTTTTATGCTTTCAATTATCTGTTCTTCTTCACTGATATACATTTCTGTTCGTGTATGTGATTCCCGCACCTGTCTCTACCATTTCTGATTCGATAGTGATTCCGGATCCAGAGATTCCGCCTCTCGATCTAGACTGTTTGAAGATTTCTCCGCTGATCTGAGTTCTTTCAGGTCTGCTTAGGACCTACATTATATATATGTATGTAGGTACCAGATGGTAGGACGTGGTAGAGGAAAAGGTGGGGGTATGATTCCCAATACTAGGTCTCGTACTCGCGATACGACAACACAAACATTGATCCAAACGAGAACGTGAATATGAATACTGAACCTGAACAACCTGTGGAAGAAGTCATTGTGACTGAAGCTCAGTTCGAGGGAGCGGTGGCATCTGTGTTCACCTGTATGATTCAAACAACTTTACCTAGAATGCTTGATGATGCCCTTAAAAGAAGAGAGAATCATAACAGTATAGGAAAACGAAACGAAGGTACTAGTTGTGATGTTTGATGAGGTGGCTGCTCAAGAGCCACTAAAAACTGATCACAAAAGGAAGCCCAATGAAGTTGTTTATAAATTCAAACCAGAGAATAATAAGTTTCCAAGGAGAGGAGGATTCAATTCCAACCCTGATAGAGCCAATCAGGGAATGAAATGCCAAACTTGTCAGAAGTTTAGACATTTTGTAACCCCATGCCCAAATGTTAAATGCTTTAACTGTGGAGAGATAGGGCATTATAAGAATTCCTGCCCTAAACCACCTAAGCAAGTGCCAGGTGGTCAGAAAAAGGGCACCGGACGAGTATTTGTCTTAGGAAGTGGAGAGGAGTCAATAGGAAAAGCTAAGGAGGTGGCATGTACTTTCTTAGTTAATAATATTTACACCAAGATTCTATTTGATACAGGGGTGAATAGAAGTTTTGTTTCATGTGCATTCACCCTGTATTTAGGTGTGAGACTGATCCCACTTATTAATGCCTATGTCGTTGAAACGGCTAGTGGTGAACAAATTTGGATAACCGAATCATACCCTGATTGTGTCATCATTTTTGGTAACGATAAGGTATTAGTTACACTTATGCCTATGAATTTGAATGAATATGAGGTTATCTTAGGGATGGATTGGTTAAACCAATACCAGGCCCGGATTGATTGTGACCAGAGAACGGTCAAGATTAAGAAACCAGATGAAACGAGTTTGATGATTCAAGGAGATAGTGAGTCTAGTAAGATTGAAATTATTTCAATAGTAAAGGCTAAGAAAGAATTGATTAAGGGAGACGGTATATTCTTACTCCATACTTTAAATGTTAAAACTAAAGGACAAAGTGCGGATATTCCCGTAGTCTGTGATCACCCGGATGTCTTTCCGGAAGAATTACCTGGTCCTCCACCTGATCGTCAAATCGAATTTCTAATCGAACTCATTCCTGGAGCTAAGCCAGTTGCAAAATCCCCTTATCGTTTAGCTCCTTCCGAATTAAAAGAACTTATGAAACAAATTCAAGAACTCTTAGACAAAGGGTTCATTCGCCCGAGTACTTCCCCTTGGGGAGCACCAGTGCTATTTGTAAAGAAGAAAGATGGAAGCATGAGAATGTGCATTGACTATCAAGAATTGAACAAGCTGACTATAAACAACATATATCCATTGCCAAGAATTGAAGATCTATTCGATCAGCAACAAGGAGCCAAATACTTTTCAAAGATAGATCTTAGATCAGGATATCATCAGTTAAAGGTACAAGAAGAGGACATACCTAAGACTGCTTTTAGAACCCGATATGGTCACAATGAAATCCTGGTCATGTCATTTGGTCTAACGAATGCCCCTGCAGCATTTATGGACCTAATGAACAGGGTTTGTAAACCATTCCTTGACAAGTTTGTCATTGTTCCGATCCCGAGCCCCGGTTCGCGTACGAGAGTTCGGTTTCTAACATTCCGCCTCCAAATTCGTCATAGAGAGTATTAAGGTAAGGTTCCGACCTCCCATTAAGCTTTGATTATGAAGCATTAAACTAGGATTATGTTATTAAGTAATGTTATGAATATCTAGGAACTCTGCCCGAGGTGATTGTCACATTACTGAGTATTAAGCAGAAATACCGTCGAGGTGAGTTTTTAAAATGTGATGCATGAACCCTTTCATGACCTTGTCTGGTATGATTGATTTATGAAACATTCTGAGTATCTTGAAATGATTGTACCGATTGTTTATATATAACGTATTCTAAGCGCTTATTGTATTTCACTTGCCCGTGGAACGGCATGTTGGACAGGACACGTGGAACGGTCTTTGGTTATATATATATATATATATATATATATATATTGATGATTGTTCATAGTTATCTATGAATTTGGGGGTGGAACCCCATGGATGTGTTCAAGATACTTTGGCGGTTCATTTTAACAAAACTATTTTAGTTTATAAATTCACCAGCTTTGTGCTGACCCGTGTTTTATCAAATGTTTTTTATCGCATCACAGGTTGTTATTAGACAGGGCATTCCAGGACTAGAATGAGTTGATGAACGATCCAGATGATGGGCATGCCAGGAACTATATGTCCTGATTGATATGTTCCTTGTTAGGAACAAGTGATGTAACTTCTGTTGAACGTAACTAAATCCGCCAAACTTTGGTATCCAGATTCGGTCATCCTTGGCCCACACTCCTTGACTGTTCTCAGTCAACAAATCACGATGTCCAAAGATCCTTTCTTCTTTTAGCCTTTCATATCTCAAGGCTTCCGTCTGCACGTCCTTTAGTAAGGTTAGAAAATCTGACATTACTACTAGTTGGCACGCTTTAACTCTAATTGGAGTGTGTTCTTCCTTACGAATTAACGTGTCAGCAACTAAATTTGCCTTACTCGGATGGTAAAGGATCTCACAGTCGTAGTCCTTGATTAGCTCTAACCACCTCCTCTGCCTCATGTTCAACTCTTTTTGCTCGAAGAAGTATTTCGAGCTCTTATGATCTGTGTAGATCGTACACTTGATTCTGTACAAGTAGTGTCTCCACAAATTGAGTACAAACACCACTGCCGCTAACTCTAAATCATGAGTAGGGTAATTCACTTCACGCGTCTTCAATTGCCTTAACGCATACGCTATCACTTTTCCTCGTTGCATTAACACACAACCTAACCCCAAATAAGACGCATCCGAATACACCACTAAGTCGTCCGTTCCTTCCGGTAATGTTAACACTGGTGCTTCAGTCAACTGCTTCTTTAACTCTTGAAATGCACCTTCTTGATCCGGTCCCCAAGCAAACTTCACTCCCTTTCGGGTCAACTTAGTTAATGGTGTTGCCAGCTTAGAGAAGTCCTTGATGAACTCCCTGTAATAACCGGCTAACCCTAAGAAGCTACGCACCTCCGTTGGAGTTTTAGGAGCATTACACTTAACCACTGCTTCAATCTTTACAGGGTCCACCATGATTCCTTCTGAGTTAATAACATGCCCCATAGCAGCCAAAACACACACTTTGTGAACTTAGCGTAAAGCTTTTCTCATCTCAGCGTCTCTAACACTTCCCGTAAATGTTCTCCGTGCTCCTCCTCACTCTTAGAGTAAATTAGAATATCATCGATAAACACAATCACCGATCTATCCAGCATTGGATGACACACGCGTTTCATTAAGTCCATGAATGCTGACGGAGCATTCGTCAATCCAAAGGACATAACCAAGAAGTCATAATGTCCATAGCGTGTCCTAAATGCCGTCTTCAGAGTATCTTCTTCTCTAACCTTCAGTTGATGATATCTTGACCTCAGATTTATACGTGAAAACCACTTTGTGTAACATCCCAAAAATAATAAAACGAATAAATATAGCGAGACCGGTGACTTAGTCGGAATATTTAAACAAAAGGGAGCAGGCTTGGGCTCGGCCTCAATGGACCGAGGGAAGCCCAGGCATATAAGAGGCAAGGCAGCCCTCTTCTCTGCTCATTTCCCCACTCATGCAAGTTCTAGAGAGAGAGAAGAGAGCTCGGGTCTAGTGAGAGAAAGTGACGGATCAACTCGGGAATTCAGGAGAACGTTGCTGCTGTGCTCGTGACCATCTTCTCCGAATCAGAAATCAAATCCAGGTAAGCGTTCGATCATAATCTGAGTTTATATGATTTTTTTAGGATTTTCAGTTTTAGCCCAATAGATGACGATTTTGCAGATGAAACTTTAAAATGAGCTTAGGTATAGCAACTAGAATGAAAACCGAACGTTATGATCTAAGAAAAATCGAGATATTGGCACGATCAGATTCGCATGCAGAAACTTCAGATTATTGGGGAAGATGGTTTGTGCAGACCCATCGAAACTACTTAGTTTCGATAGGTGCAGACCCATCGAAACTACTTAGTTTCGATATGTGCAGACCCATCGAAACTACTTAGTTTCGATATGTGCAGACCCATCGAAACTACATAGTTTCGATATATATATACAGACCCATCGAAACTACCATAGTTTCGATGTATATATGTATATGTGCAGACCTATCGAAACTACCATAGTTTCGATATGCCCACGAACTGAAGCTAAGATTACACCTAAGTTACCTATCGAAACTACCAAGTTTCGACTTAAGCAACCTATCGAAACTACCAAGTTTCGATATAAACGAATCCATCGAAACTACTAGATTCAAGTATAGTAATGTCTAGTGTCATCTAATAGCACTACCTTACGTGTATGAATTTATTATACAGATCGTGAGTGACATTAGTGACGCTCAGTAGCCAGCTAAGTGTATTTCAGAAACTACTCATCAGGTGAGTTCTATGTGCCCCCTTCTATGTTATGTGCAAATCATTTTAAATGTTTTGGGGCTGAAGTGTATACACTAAATGATTAAATGTTATAAATGTCAATGTGATCATACGTATATATATAAATACTCATATATATGAAAATGAATTATGAATAAAGAAAGAAGCGTATGATTTTATAGAATGAATGAAAGAAGGAAATAACGTAAAAGAATGAAATCTTGCTTTATATTACATATATACTGCATGTTATGAATGAATGTAAACGTTATAAACCCTTCTATGACAACGGCTACTTCGGTAGACGGACGACCACGTGACTATTTTGCAACCGGGACAAAAACGTACCTTCGCAAGCTAGGACGTATGAAAAGGTATTAATGGACGGTCGAAGCAAATGCCTTAACTAAATTAGAACGGTTGCATACATAATGGTCGCCTGGGAAACGGATGCCCTAGGGCAGACGGACAAAATGACGGACTACGACGGTAGGACGGTTTAAGAGCGGACGGACAAAGGTTGCCGGACGGATTAATGAATGACGGACGGTTTTCTAGACCTAGAAGGTAATGAAATGGGCTACGACGGTAGTTCTGACAGCGATGTCTTCGTGACATTCGCGACAAGTATGACGGGTTGATCTCCCTTAAGATTATGGCCAATATGTGTTCTCTCAAAGAAAGTATGTATGTACATATGTATATACCCTCAATGAATGTTATGTGAGAACAGTAAAGTAAATAATATTTAAAAGTATGAATATACATATATACATTATATTCATGATAAGATAAATATTATGTATGATTTTGTTTAAACTAGAACTCACCAGCGTTAGCTGACTTTTAGTATACATTTCAGGTAAAGGAAGAAAGGGTCGTGCGATGGCGTGAAGGTTATCCAACACAAGGCTGACATCCCACTTTAATACATGTGTTAAGACTTCCGCTGTCAAGTTATGTTATGTTATGTAATTGAATGACGAATGATATGTAATTGAATGATGAATGTTTTTAATTTAAGTTCAGTATTCATGACTATGTTTATGAGTAAATTCAACAAGTGAGGTTACCCGGAAAGGGGCCTTACAAGTTGGTATCAGAGCAATAGTTTGAGAGATTCAGATATCCCTAAATGTCTGGACTCAAACTGATTATGGGACCAACGCACGGATGTCAGTATGGGTAACCAACGCCAACGCAGCACAGTAAGTAAGTACTAAAGTTAACGCTCTTGGATAAGAATATATACCTTAACTTAGAACAAACAGATGTCAATGTCACAACCCATTTGAAGAGTTTTGAACCCAAAAGCAATGTAAATTAGTAATCACAAACCGGTCACTGTAATTAATAATTTACCTTGCTCGTACTGTTCCAAACTATGATCTGAAGGAATGACATTGATGTATTCCCTTTATAACTATCAGGAAATTAAGAATTTATGGCTGGTGGAGAAAGAACAGGACGACGAGGCGGTCGCACTGGCCGAGTAGGTAGACCTCCATTGAAGCAAAGACATGAAGAGGAAGAGAGTGTGCGCGCAGAACACACTGAGAGTGTGCACGAAACAGATGTGACACCAACTGGGAATGATAGTCCAGGGCCTATACAGTTAGAACCCGAAGTCAGAGATGCTATTTCCCGCGAGGTCGTACTTACTCCGAAGAACATATTGCCTGACCTACTATCTGAGGCATTAAAGAAAAGCAAAGAAGAGGATGAAGGGAACATGAAGAGAAAATTTATGACAGTGACGGGGATGAAGTGAAAATGGGATCAAGCAATCGTGGGTGTACATACAAAGGTTTCAAGGACGGGGACCCACCCAAGTTTGATGGTAGCAAGGATTCGGTGGCTAATTTCGAATGGATTGAGAGGATGAACGCTGTAATCAACATCAGCGAGTGCCGACCGGACCAGGCGGTCAAATATGTTGCTCATTCTTTCACCAATGAAGCACTAGGTTGGTGGAGAAACATTCAAAGAACAAAGTCGCCAAATGCTCTTGCCAGAATGACATGGGAAGACCTGAAAAAGCTCAAAATCCAGAAGTTCTGCCCACAGAACGAGATTGATCGTGTGGAGAACGAGTTTCTAAACTTCAAGGCTGGCAACAAGACTCATCGCCAGTATACTTCAAGATTCAACGAGTTGGCCCAACTGGTACCACACTTGGTGGAAACTGAAGAACGTATGATCAAATACTATGTCAAGGGTCTACCACAAAGGGTCCGTGTTCATGTAAAAGCTAATCTACCATCGACCTACGAGTCGGTAGTCAACCTGTCTGGAATCGTCTACGACGATTATGCCAATGAGGACCCGGCACCTGAGACACAAAAGAGAAAGTGGGAGAACTCGTCTAGAGGCACCGGAAAAGGGAAGGAAACAACTGAAATTAAGAAACCAAGGTTGGACGGATATGAAACATGCAAGAGATGTGGAAGGCAACATCTGGGCGAGTGTCGAATCGGTACCACCGTGTGTTATAAGTGCGGGAGGCCGGGGCACTATTCCCGATATTGTTTGAAGGACGTCAAATATCAAGTATGTGGATTGTTTGGACATCTGACAAAGAACTGCAGGAAGGCCGGCCAATCTGGTTCGGGAAAGGAGAGGGAACAGGAACAACAAAAGGCAAGGACTCGGGCCTATGCCTTAACTGAGGAAGAAGAAAGGGGAAATCCTGATGTCGTGTCAGGTACGTTTCTAGTTAATGAAGAACGTACTGCTATTTTATTTGATTCTGGTGCTAGTAAAAGCTTCATATCAAATGCATTTAGTCGTAAACTGGATTGCACTATCAACACCATAGTAAAGGCCTTTAGCGTACAAACTGCCGTTGGTAAAAATTCGGCAGTATTCCAAGTAACAGAGGATTGCATCATAGAAATAGAGGGACATAAGTTTCCTTCTAGATTATTCCTTCTCACCTTAGGAGGATTCGATATAGTATTGGGTATGGATTGGCTAGCTGCCAACGAAGCTCAAATCATATGTAAACGTAAGAGGATACACCTCAAGGCTCCAAGCGACAGCCCAATTACGGTTTATGGGGATTGGAATTGCACGATGCCGAACATCGTCTCGATGATCAAGGCCGAAAGTTACATGAGGCGCGGTTGCGAAGCTTATCTGGCATATGTTATTGATGATAGAACGAAAATGAATGAACTCAAGAATGTACCCGTGGTGTGAAACTTTCCGAAAGTATTCCCTGAGGATCTACCTGGGTTACCACCCGATCGGGAAATAGAATTTCAGATTGACTTACTGCCAGGAGCTGAGCCCGTTGCCAAAGCCCCCTACCGATTGGCTCCGTCTGAAATGAAAGAATTGATGTCTCAACTAGAGGAACTAACCGAGAAAGGATTTATTAGACCGAGCATCTCACCATGGGGCGTTCCAGTACTATTTGTAAAGAAGAAGGACGGTAGTATTCGCATGTGCATCGACTACCGCGAATTGAACATGAGAACAATAAAGAACAAATACCCACTACCTAGAATAGACGACCTTTTTGATCAACTGCAAGGTGCGAGTTGGTTCTCAAAGATCGATCTTAGGTCGGGTTACCATCAGTTGAAAGTAAGAGCAGAAGACGTACCAAAGACCGCGTTTCGCACGCGTTATGGGCATTATGAGTTTCTCGTGATGTCCTTCGGATTGACCAACGCACCAGCAGCGTTCATGGATTTGATGAATAGAGTATGTCGACCAATGTTGGATCGATCGGTGATAGTTTTTATAGATGACATACTGGTGTATTCAAAAAGCGAGGGTGATCACCACTGTCACCTAGGAGAGGTTCTGGAGGTGTTAAAGCAGGAAAAGTTATACGCAAAGATCTCCAAATGCGCGTTCTGGCTTAGGGAAGTCCAATTCCTAGGTCACGTAATAAACCCAAACGGAATCATGGTAGATCCTGCAAAGATCGAGACAGTAAAGGAATGGAACGTCCCAAAGACACCAATAGAGATACGAAGTTTTCTGGGATTGGCAGGCTACTATCGAAGGTTCATTCAAGATTTCTCAAGGATAGCCTCGCCACTAACTAAACTGACACGAAAGGAAGTGAAATATGAATGGGGTCAAACCCAAAACAACGCGTTTGAGGAACTTAAGGCACGATTAACCCAAGCTCCAGTCTTAACACTACCTGAGGGAAATGAAGACTTGGTAGTCTACTCTGACGCTTCAGGGCAGGGTTTAGGGTGCGTACTCATGCAACGAGGAAAGGTAATTGCTTATGCATCGCGGCAACTAAAGATTCACGAGGTTAACTACCCAACACACGATCTAGAATTAACAGCAGTAGTTTTCGCGTTGAAAATATGGAGACACTATTTGTATGGAGTTAAATGCACCATTTACTCCGATCACAAAAGCCTGAAGTACTTTTTCGAACAAAAGGAATTAAACATGAGACAAAGGAGATGGTTAGAGCTACTGAAAGACCATGACTGTGAGATATTGTACCATCCAGGCAAGGCAAACGTAGTGGCTGACGCTTTAAGTAGAAAGGAAGAATCGGCACCTATCCGGATCAAAGCGTGTCAGCTGATTATAACGCCAGACTTGATGGGTGAAATATCAAAGGCACAAGATGAAGCACTGTTAGAAAGAAATGTGAAAGGGGAAAGTATAGCAGGACAACAAGGGAACTTAGATGCAAATGCATACGGAGTACGAACTAGGTTTGGCCGGATGTGGATACCTAAGATTGGCGAGCTTAGAGCCAAAATACTCGATGAGGACCATAAGTCTCGTTATTCTATCCACCCCGGGACAAACAAAATGTATCAAGACTTGAAGAAAGAGTACTGGTGGCCTGGCATGAAGAGTGATGTGACTGAATACGTGAACAAGTGCTTAACGTGTTCACTAGTTAAGGCCGAGCACCAGAAACCATGCGGTAAAATGCAACCTTTACCTATACCGGAATGGAAGTGGGAAGAGATCACAATGGACTTCATTACCAAGCTACCGCGAACAGCTAAAGGCAATGATACCATTTGGGTGATCGTCGACCGTTTGACGAAAAGTGCTCACTTCTTGCCAATACGTGAGACTTCTTCGTCAAAAAGACTAGCAGAAGTATTTATCAAAGAAATTGTGAGCAGACATGGTATGCCGCTGTCAATTGGGTCCGACAGGGATACTAGATTCACATCAAAGTTTTGGAAGAAATTCAATGAAGCAATGGGCACTAGACTGAACATCAGCACTGCTTACCACCCCCAAACCGATGGATAATCGGAAAGGACCATTCAAACCTTGGAGGACATGCTCCGGGCCTGTATCATCCACTTTGGTGGGAGTTGGGACAGCCATCTACCATTGGCAGAATTTTCATATAACAATAGCTATCACACAACTATTGGCATGCCGCCGTTTGAAATGTTGTATGGGAGGAAATGTAGGACCCCGGTTTTTTGGGGGGAAATTGGACAGAAGGATTTTGCAAGTCTCGAAGTGGTCAAAGCTACTTTCGAGAAATTTGATCAAATCAAGGCTCGAATGAAAGCCGCAAAAGACAGACAGAAATCATACGCGGATAAGAGAAGGAGGGATTTAGAGTTTCAAGTAGGGGACATGGTACTGTTGAAAGTATCACCGTGGAAAGGAATCATTCGGTTCAGAAAACGTGGCAAACTAAGTCCAAGGTTTGTCAGACCTTTCAAGATTTTAGCGAGAGTGGGTCAAGTTGCTTACAGACTCGACCTACCCGTCGAGCTTAGCAAAATACACCCTACGTTCCACGTGTCGCACCTACGCAAGTGCCTAGCTGACGACACAGCTCACATACTTTACGACGAGATCGAAGTGGATAACAGTCTAAATTATATAGAGGAACCGATAGCCATTATTGACCGAGCTGAGAAACGACTACGCAATAAGTCAATCCCATTAGTAAAAGTACAATGGAAACACAGAAAGGGTTCAGAAGCTACTTGGGAAAAAGAAGAAGAAATGAGAGGACTATATCCCCAGCTGTTTAACGATTAGCAGGCTTCGAGGACAAAACCATTCTAAGGAGGGTAGACTTGTAACATCCTAAAAATAATAAAACGAATAAATATAGCGAGACCGGTGACTTAGTCGGAATATTTAAACAAAAGGGAGCGGGCTTGGGCTCGGCCTCAATGGGCCGAGGGAAGCCCAGGCGTATAAGAGGCAAGGCAGCCCTATTCTCTGCTCATTTCCCCACTCACGCAAGTTCTAGAGAGAGAGAAGAGAGCTCGGGTCTAGAGAGAGAAAGTGACGGATCAACTCGGGAATTCAGGAGAACGTTGCTGCTGTGCTCGTGACCATCTTCTCCGAATCAGAAATCAAATCCAGGTAAGCGTTCGATCATAATCTGAGTTTTTATGATTTTTTTAGGATTTTCGGTTTTAGCCCAATAGATGACGATTTTGCAGATGAAACTTTAAAATGAGCTTAGGTATAGCATCTAGAATGAAAACCGAACGTTATGATCTAAGAAAAATCGAGATATTGGCACGATCAGATTCGCATACAGAAACTTCAGATTATTGGGGAAGATGGTTTGTGGAGACCCATCGAAACTACTTAGTTTCGATAGGTGCAGACCCATCGAAAATACTTAGTTTTGATATGTGCAGACCCATCGAAACTACTTAGTTTCGATATGTGCAGACCCATCGAAACTACTTAGTTTCGATATGTGCAGACCCATCGAAACTACATAGTTTCGATATATATATACAGACCCATCAAAACTACCATAGTTTCGATGTATATATGTATATATGCAGACCTATTGAAACTACCATAGTTTCGATATGCCCACGAACTGAAGCTAAGATTACACCTAAGTTACCTATCGAAACTACCAAGTTTCGACTTAAGCAACCTATCGAAACTACCAAGTTTCGATATAAACGAATCCATCGAAACTACTAGATTCAAGCATAGTAATGTCTAGTGTCATCAAGGAGCACTACCTTACATGTATGACTTTATTATACAGATCGTGAGTGACATTAGTGACGCTCAGTAGCTAGCTAAGTGTATTTCAGAAACTACTCATCAGGTGAGTTCAATGTGCCCCCTTCTATGTTATGTGCAAATCATTTTAAATGTTTTGGGGCTGAAGTGTATACACTAAATGATTAAATGTTATAAATGTCAATGTGATCATACGTATATATATAAATACTTATATATGAAAATGAATTATGAATAAAGAAAGAAGCGTATGATTTTAAAGAATGAATGAAAGAAGGAAATAACGTAAAAGAATGAAATCTTGCTTTATATTACATATATACTGCATGTTATGAATGAATGTAAACGTTATAAACCCTTCTATGACAACGGCTACTTCGGTAGACGGACGACCATGTGACTATTTTGCAACCGGGACAAAAACGTTCCTTTGCAAGCTAGGACGTATGAAAAGGTATTAATGGACGGTCGAAGCAAATGACTTAACTAAAGTAGAACGGTTGCATACATAATGGTCGCGTGGGAAACGGATGCCCTAGGGCAGACGGACAAAATGACGGACTACGACGGTAGGACGGTTTAAGAGCGGACGGACAAAGGTTGCCGGACGGATTAATGAATGACGGACGGTTTTCTAGAGCCGGACGGTAATGAAATGGGCTACGACGGTAGTTCTGACAGCGATGTCTTCGTGACATTCGCGACAAGTATGACGGGTTGATCTCCCTTAAGATTATGGCCAATATGTGTTCTCTCAAAGAAAGTATGTATGTATATATGTATATACCCTCAATGAATGTTATGTGAGAACAGTAAAGTAAATAATATTTAAAAGTACGAATATACATATATACATTATATTCATGATAAGATAAATATTATGTATGATTGTATTTAAACTAGAACTCACCAGCGTTAGCTGACTTTTAGTATACATTTCAGGTAAAGGAAGAAAGGGTCGTGCGATGGCGTGAAGGTTACCCGACACAAGGCTGACATCCCACTTTAATACATGTGTTAAGACTTCCGCTGTCAAGTTATGTTATGTTATGTAATTGAATGACGAATGATATGTAATTGAATGATGAATGTTTTTAATTTAAGTTCAGTATTCATGACTATGTTTATGAGTAAATCCAACAAGTGAGGTTACCCGGAAAGGGGCCTTACACTTTGCTCCTTGCAATTGATCGAACAAGTCATCGATACGCAGTAACGGATACTTGTTCTTAACCGTCAATTTATTGAGCTCCCGGTAGTCGATGCACATACACATGCTACCATCCTTCTTCTCTACAAACAAGACCGGTGCACCCCATAGTGATATACTTGGTCTTATGAATCCTTTGTCCAACAAGTCTTGAAGCTGCTCCATGAGCTCCTTCATCTTTGTCGGTGCCAATCGATATGGAGCTTTAGCAACCGACTGAGCTCCTAGCTGTAGATGGATCTGGAATTCGATCTCTCGTTGCGGTGGTACTCCCGTCAAGTCATTTGGGAAAACATCCACCAATTCCTGCACCACGAGAACCTCTGATAAATCCACACTCTTTACTTCTGTATTGGTGACATAAGCTAAGTATGCCTCGCACCCACGCCTCAATGACTTCACCGCCTTCATAATAGAGATAACTCTCGGTAGAGCGCTCATTTTGTCGCCGTACACCGTCACCACCGTTCCTTCTAAGGACTTTAAACTTAACATTTTCTGTCGACAAACATTGTCCGCATCGAACACGGCCAACCAATCCATTCCCAGCACAACATCGAATCCTCCTAAAGCAATAATAAATAATCTAACAGGGAACCGATGACCCTCTAGATCAATAAAACAGTCATCTAATGCTTCAATGACCCTGGTGGGTGATCCCACCGCAGTCTCAACACCAAATGGATTTTCAATCCTCCTAGCCGTCCTACACAAACTCTTGTAAAAAAGATGGGGCTACGAAGCTCTTACTTGCCCCCGAATGAAATAAAACCGAAGCTGGTACGTTATTAATTAGAAAAGTACCAGAAACAACATCAGGATCATTCTTGGCTTTAGCTGCTGTCATGTTGAAGGCTCTAGCTTTATCCTTAGACTTTTCATCTTCTTTCTTCACTGGGACTGCTTCCCTGCTTGGTCCCGCAGCACCCTGTCCCACCTTACATTCTTTCGCCAGATGGCTTAGACCCCCACATTGCTAACACTTAGCAAAGTGTCCGGCCTTACCGCACCTATAACAAGAAACCACATCATCCCTTCACTCACCCGAGTGAATCTTACCACACTTGCAACATGAATCAGGTCCATCTGTCCTAGCCTTCTTCATAAACGGAACCTTCAAATCTTTACCTAACCTTTTAAGGGTACGATCCACTTCTTATCCTCCGGTTTCTTCTCTTGTACCTCAGCTCCCATGACATCATCATACAAAGCCCCCCTAAGCTCCACCACACCGTTAAAATTTAAAGGCTGCCGAGCCTTGACTAAATGCCTAACACGATCCGGTAAACCGGCTACATACAACTTCATCCACCGCTCATCATTTCCAGCTAAATGTGGCACCAGACGTGCCATCGCTATGAACTTCGACATGTACTCATGATGAGTCGATTTACCTGCCTTGAAATTCAGAAACTCTCTCTACTCTTTCCAGCTCTCCCGGAGCACAGAACTTCTTCCTAACCAAACTCTTCAGATCCTCCTTAGTCATAGCTTCCAACTCCTGAGTCGTCTTTCTTTCTTTCACCGAGTTCCACCAGTGCAAAGCCGTAGCAGAGAAAGAGTGAGAAACGAACTTCACTATCTGCTCTGGCTTGCATTCACTGATAGAAATCGTTGACTCCATCTCAGTAAGCCAGTGATATGTGGTCACTGCATCCTTCAACCCATCGAACCTAGGCGGATCGCACTTCTTAAAGTGCCCGTAGTCACAGTTTCCGCCCGTTCCAGCCGACCTCTTCTTCTTTTCCACCACCACTAGCACCCTCGTCTCTAACTTTTCGAATGCTGCCTTCACAAGATCAGGCAAGTACTCATGAATCATCTCAGTTACTTCCTTCTTGGCCGCCTCACGAACCTCTGGTTCAAACTGGAACCCTTCGTTGTGCTTAGAATGCACCGAAGGTTCAGCACGCACTGGCGGTTCAGTATGAACCGACACCTCATCATGATTAGCATTGTCGTCCTGAGCTTTGTCACGACGCCCCTTACCCACAACATTAGCAGCAGTCTGTCTCTTAGGTGCCATCAGTTACTGAAATTAATAACAAACAGAGCAATACTTAGGTATCATTTAAAACAATCCGAGTAGTGCAATTAGTTAATGACGGTGTCCAATCGCCATTACCCGCTTGCCTTGTCTTTCAGGTTTTAAACCATCCCTATACTGCATCTTGGCATAACGCCCCTGTCTTAGCCTACTAGCACACACACAATTACACTAACTCATACCTGGCGCTTCTGGCTTTTGGTTACGCGTGATGACATTCCCTACACATTGGTCCCATTCTCAGTCTAAGTCTAGGCATCGAGGATGCCCAAATTATTTAAACCACCGCTTACCAACTTGTAAGGCCCCAAACCCGGGAACCCGACACGTTGGCATACACGTAAGCACAGTAGTAAATGACATCAAATTGTCTCAATAAATGCAGCGGAAATTAAACAGTCAACAGTGGTCAACGACCTAAATCTCAATCATAATCCAAACAAGTAACAATATCTAAATCATTCAACATCATAACGGAAACTAAATGTCATCACAAATATCTCGGTAACCAAACGCCATCCAGAAGCCGCCAGCTCATACTTTCTCTTTACCTGAAATACATGCTAAAAATTCAGCTACGCTGAGTGAGCTCTATAGTACCTCGTTCGAGGATATTAAATCCCGAAACTTTATTAAAAACGATTTACATCACAAAGGTTTTCTCATTTCTTTACCGATTAATCATTTATATATTTTATCGACATACACGAAATCACGTCGACTGGTCTAAAGAGTCATACGATCATGACTCGTTGACCGATCATCGTCAGTCATAACACTCACCGACCAACACCGGATTACTATCACGCTTAAGCAACCCATTTCATCTGACTAAGGCCAGACTTAATTCCCGTCGACTAGAGTCGACCCGATAACAATTAATCTCATAATATCAAAGCACCACATTAAATAACTCGACACCAAATCCTACGCATACAATTATACTATCATTTCATAACACAATTATCAACGTCAAAACCCTTATCACTTTGTGCCCTTACTATATGGCACTTTGCGTGTATTCGATCCCAAACTACAAAACATTTAAACGTGGGCGATAGAAACTCACCTTTGCTAGACGCGACCTGAACTCTAGAACTTGCTAGTTTCACGTGATCGTCTTTCGACCTCGTACCTAATCAATAAAACAATACACGAGTCAATACACGACTCAACGTTCGTCCTCTCGCTCACTCAGTCACTCAAACCGAACCGGTGTTTAAAACCTGCGCACACACGTCGCCATGCATGGCGTTGCATGCAACCCATGAACACCCGAGCCGAACCCAACCCGTCACCCCCGCTTCCAGTGCCGGATGAATGGAGCACACCCGCCACTCCCGGCCAGCCATGCATCGCCGTCTACCGCCTCTCCCACCTATGTCGTGAACGCCCGCAACCACCGCAGCCACCGGCGCGTGCCCCGGCTTGCTTCCGCCTAGTCGCTAGTCGCCCCACGCCTTCACCGAACCACCCCCACCTGCTCACGTCATCCCTGCTGAGCCGAGCAGCCCTGGTTCGGCCTCCTTTCGCTACTGCCTTGGTCACCCGGAACCTCCCTAACCGCCGAACTATGCCGCGGTTTACCCCTTTCACTTCCCCGGTCGTTCGCCAACCATCGGCCGCCTCAAGGGTTCCGGCCGAACGACCGATGATCACAAACAAACACCCTACAACCAAAACTATAATAATACTGAGTCGAGATTGGAATTATACCTTCGATCCGAGTGACTCGTGTTAACCGAATCACTAGAGAACTCGTCTCCTTCCTTTACTCGTCTTCTCCGAAACCCTAAATCCATAAAAATGGTTAATACGATTAACAGACACTTAGAACATGCATACAATGGTTGGAGGTTCATGATTTTTACCTTGATCTCAACAAGAACCCGATGAATCGCTTCCTCTTCTTCCCTTCTCTCTCTCGGAAGCCGCAACTCGCAAATGGGGTCTCCCAATTGCCGTAACACCCTAATGGGTGTTGCCCCATGGACCGGGCATGGCTCTAGCGTGCCATCGGCTAGCCTCCGGGCTTGGCCCGTCTTGCAACTTGTTAAAACTCCTTCCCTAAGGTCTTGCTATATACACTTCACACCCCATCTAATTATTTATAAAACAATAACGCTCTAACCCCGTCAAGTCTTCCAACCTCGCGAACAGTTAATTACAATAATTAAAAACCCGTTTTCTAAATGAAACACCGGGATGTTACAAGTCTTCCCCCCTTAAAGAGGTTTTGTCCTCGAAATTTGTGTCATCTGGAAACAAATGAGGATAACGTTCACGCATATCCGCTTCCGGCACCCAAGTAGCTTCGGATACCTTACGATGCTTCCATTGCACTTTAACAATAGGGATCACTTTCCTTCGCAACCTCTTTTCCTTTTTATCCAGTATAGCCACCGGTTGCTCTAAATAATTTAGCTTGTCATCCACCACAATGTCGTCTAACGGTACGTGTTCTGTAGCATCTGCCAAAAACTTCCGTAAATGGGACACGTGAAACGCTAGGTGTATCCCTGCCAATGCATCTGGCAATTGCAGTCTGTAAGCGACACTACCGACAAGTTCCTCTATCATAAACGGTCCAATATATCTCGGACTAAGCTTCCCCCATTTTTGGAAATGGATAATGCCCTTCTAGGGTGACACCTTAAGCATCATATAGTCCCCCGCATTAAACTCTATAGGTCGCCGTCTCTTGTCGACGTAAGACTTCTGCCGATCCTGAGCGGCTTTCATCCTTTTCTTCACCAATTCAAACTTCTCGGAAGTTGCTTGTACCATGTCTAAACTCTCTAACTCTTTCTTCCCTATGTTTATAAAGTAAAAATAAAACTTTTGTCTTCCAACCGAGTTTTGATATTTACAAATACAACCCTTGAGGTTGAAACAAATGATGAAACGATCCTTTTAAAAAGACTTCCGCTGCATTTTACAAAACTCTGGAATCAAAGAAGCAGTTACCAATCGGGCTCGCACACGTCTAGGGGGTGCATGAGGCGGGGTATGACATGTTTGTATCAGAGCCATAGGTTTTAGCGAATTAGATACTTGGATCTAGTATCTACGCGTCAACCATTAATGCTTTTAAGATAAAAAAACAATGTGACCTTCTGACCGGTATCTAGTTATCTGACAAACGGGAGTGTTCTGTCTAAGGAAATAGCGATGTATAAATCTCTCCTACACCCGTCACTCTTACTTGGGAACATATCTGTTGGAGCTACTACTCTGGGAAGATGTAAAGATAAAGACTGATGGCTACAAAATTCTCTAAGTACAGATGCTGTGGACTCTACAATTTTGCTGACTTACAATGTTGTTGCGGATACTTATGTTCTCCTGCTGATGAACAACTATGTTGCGGATAGCATTATTTGCTGAAATCCAAAGTTGCTGCTGATAGGCTTCTCAGCAGCATCAAACATTGATGTTGCTGATAGGCAATCATCAGCAGCTTTGACTTTGCTACTTACACCTCTGCTGCAACACCAACACATCTATCAGCAGAAGGATTAAATACAAAGCTACTACTTCTGAAGTCTCCTACAAAGATTCTAAGAAGACTTTTGACCTGATCCTCACTGTTTGCTGCAGTTTGTCTTTTAGTTGTCTACCAATTGTAGTGTAACTTGTAACTGTCAAAGATCAACGGCTTGTGTTTGATCTTGTAAAATCCAAGATTTTTTGATATAGTTTCCCTAAAAACCTTGTATGTATTATAACATTTTAAATCCGGAAACCTATTTAAAAACCAAATGTCTTAAACAATAAATATTTTCAGTAACGTTATACTTGATATATACATTAAAAATATGTGAGACTTATTTAATATATGTGTATATATATATATATCTTACAAAAAAAATGTAAAGTTATTGGTATAGAATTATATAAATAATATAATTAATAAACCTATTTTAAATACTAAGACTTATAAACTAATAATTCTTATAAATTATCTTATAGAATTGTAAAATAATAAAACTTATAAAACTTATTTAGTTTTTATAAACTAATAATTCATATTATTGTTTTATAAACTTTAGGGACCAAAACTGTCATTTTGAAAACTTATTTTATACAAAAAAAATCATGTTTGCACATGAAATGATAACACTCTTAAACTTCAGGGACTGGTTGTGTAATTCGACCAAACTCCCAAGATCCAAACCGGTCACAGGTTCGAACCTCAACGAGACCGTTTTTCATCCTTTTTATTCAAAAACGCGTTCCAGGCCGAACTGAATGCTCCTCGAGCTCCGGCTCATGCATGCGCCCAAAACCCAATGTCCTTCAATGCGTGAATTAAGTTCTAGACCCCGCGGATTCGAATTTGAATCCGTTTTGTTCATCCGTAAACTCGCTAACCGTACAAACATTAAACGATGATATCAAGTATAAATACCATTTGCTACACCTCAACGATACTCCACTCTAACTCACTGAGCATCCAATTTCACTATCTTATACCTGTAATAGCTCGTTTGATTCTTGGACGGCCGACTCTGAAACTTGAACCTGTTCTCCTTCGTTACTTCATCGTTCCAGGTAATTCGAATGCCCATTCTTATCTTTGTCATTCCATAATCATTTGCCCTCTGTCAATTTACAATAATAGAGGGATTATCAGTTCGTATTTACGGGATTTCGATTTCTAGGGTTCATACGAAAATTGGGGTTAAATTGAGAATGTGTTTATCTATTTAATTTTCTGAGTTTAAATCTAAAGAGGCCCGTAGTCGGGTTGTTAGGCGCGTGTGTGTGACTCGGTGGCCCGGGTTCGAGCTGGCCAACCCGAGTTTTGCTTCTTTTTTTTTTTTGAACCATTTTTAAAACAGTTTTACACTTTCAATAATTTTTATAAATTCTGTTGAACTTATATAAACTTAGAAATGATTTTTATTTACACTTTTATATCCTGAAACTATTTTAATTAATTAAACTCTGGTAAAACTTAAAATAATTTAATCTTTAATGATAATTTTAAATACTTAAAAACTATGAACATACTTCTAAACTTTTATAAAACTTAAATTGAAACAGAAACTGTTTATAAAATCAGGAATTTAAATTATTATTTATTTCCTGAAATAAACAAGATTATTTAGTTTTAAACCTTAATTTAGTTTACAAACTTTAATTTAACAGAAACTTATATAAATCTTATAAAATTAGGAGAAGATTTATAAAACTTATATATTATTTATAAAACAGAAATTTATAAACTTGTGCAATTCCTATAAAAAAATTTATACTTATTTAATAGAAAACTCATTTTTTAATTATTTATTTCAAGAAAATAAATATACATTTATAAACTTGTACACTTATAAATACAGAAAACCTTATATGACACTTATACTTTATATAAACAGAAATTATTTGTTTATATAAATTTAAACAGAAAAAAATAAACACTATTTAATTTCCTAAATATTTATAAACTTATAAACTTTATTGAATTAAATAGAAACTTTAAAATTTGTAAACCTTATTTATATACTTATAATCCTATAAGAAACTTATTTATAAACTTATAGACTCTAAGACTTATAATCTATACTAATAAATAAAGGTTTAAGGTGGACATTTGTCACTTTCTCATGCCTTCTCACATTATATTTTCCGCATCTCTCTCATAATAAATGCGTCTATATCTTATTAAATAATAATGATATTATAAATATATTATTAAAGAAGAATACTAATTATATTAAATAAGAATATATAATAGGAAATCAAAATATATTTAATTAAATAAAAATATTAATTTGTTATATACACACACATTTTCACTTGATATAACTCGAGACGTTCATAATAGTCTGACAAGTTATGACGTATTTACAAATTTATAAGTTTTATCTTTTTTTATATACAATCTCGTGTAATACACAAGATTCTAACCTAGTATATAATATAAGCTTTATAAATTCTACTTAACATATTTGTTAAACTTAAAAATTCATATTATTTGTTTAGACTTATAAACACACTTTTAAACAACATTATTTAACTACAAGTTGAATTAGGAAATAAATACTTAATACTTAAATATTTTAATAAATCTTAAATGAGTTATATTGATTATTCTAAATAAGGTAATTATTCTTTTAGATAATTAATTATTCTTAATAATTATTCACTCTTTAAATAATTATTATTAATCCTTAATTATTATTTATTCTTTAAATATTATTATTAACCCTTAATAATTATTTATCCTTTAAATATTATTCTTTATTCTTACAATTATTATTAGTAATCTTAATAATTATTCATACTTTAAATAATTATTATAAATCTTTAGCAATTATTTAGTCTTACATTTAACTATTATTACAACTTCATTTATAAGTACTTAGAAAACGACTTTAAATTATTATTACCTAACTTGTGTAATTAATCATTAAAAAGCTTTCTAAATAATTATTTTAAGTAATAAATTATTCTAAACTATAAACTTATTAAACTAGATTATCCAAGTCTTGTTTGATCCATTTAAAACCTTATTTAGAACTTGTTCTAAACTTTATAAACACAATTATTCCCGTCTCCCATTCGGAACCCTAGACAATCTTATAATCCTAAATACTTGCCATAGACTTATAGAATCAAACTTGAAACTTTAGACTTGTGTTCTTAGGCTTATTGTGAGGATACTCTCCCTCAAAGTCTTGCTGCACTTAATCTTTATTGGACACTCTTTGTAGGTCCCCGGGTGTCTCGGATCGTTACGTGTGGGTGTGTGACTAGTCTGACCAGGTGCATAATACCCGTGACTAGGTGGAGAATCAAGTAACACAAAGTAAATCGACAGCGAAAACACTTTCAAACTTCATCTATTATAAAACTTGTAGGTTACATAGATGTTACAAAATGAGTGCGTACATAACTTCTGTCACCACAACCTATTTATACTAGACCTGTTGCATGCGCACTTAGCAAGTGCGCAGGGTTTAACTCATGCGTACTTAGCAAGTATGCAGACTTTGTTCTTGCTTACTTGCTAAGTACGCAGGATATACATCCTGTGCACTTACTAAGTGCGCACAACACTTAACAAAGACAACTACAACGACAAGTACCTATGAACATGATTACAACTCGATAAACCAATACATACATACGCTGGCATAAAAATGCATAAAGACATTACATAAGTAAAAACAATCTTCAGAGTGCTTGTCACAAGAATTGCTTCAACAAACTCCCCCTTGACAGCAGGTTTGGAGATGTGTATAGTCTCTAACAGCTTCAGAGTGATTGTCACAAGAATTACTTCAACAAACTTCCCCTTGACAACAGCTCTGGAGATGTCTTTAGTCTCTTATGCATGTAGTATTTGGCTAACAACGTCGTATCAGAGGTTCCCCAAGGTCACAATTAGTGAGCTCAAGGATGACTATGTCAAATTTGAGCTCTGTGAAACCGACGCCGGCATGGCTAACGCGCTTCACGTCAGTAACTCAAAATGACATATATAGAAATATTTAGGAAGGAATCCCTAAATAGTCCTATTCTTCCTTCTCTCAGTCTCATGTTTAGGAACATGCTTATTGTCTGAATTTTTTTGTCTTTGTCTTTTAGAGGATGACTTGGGAAGGGAAACATTCGCCATTCTCCATGGGTGTGTTTGATCTGGTGCATCATTAGAGTCAGATGAATCAGATTCAGTCGCCTCAGAATCTGACTCTTCAGCACCATCTCCTCCTTCTTCTTCATCACCGCCATCACCAGCCATCTCTGCAATAACATAAGATATACAACATTAGATCATACAGAATCAATGGTATAGAACAAGACATGACAAAGTATAGAACTTTCACATTGAACGGAATTTCAGACTTAGAAAAATTTTTGAGTTACACTTCCTGCGTACTTAACAAATACGCAGGAAATTGTTCTTGCGTACTTAGTAAGAACGCAAGAGCTAATTCTTGCGTACTTAATACGTTCGCAGAAACTAACACTTAGAACTTTTACAAAATCCAAAATCAAGAGATTCAAAGATTTAGATGATGATAGTGGTCACCACAATGTCAAAAAACCTGTTTAAGACCTATGGGACCAAGACTAACACCAATGCAATGCTAGAACCCGGCATTTGGACCTAACCTTGGTCCGATGCAAAACCACGGACACCCAAGGGTTTAAACCAAAATCAAGAACAATTAAGGACGAATTTAGCATGCTAGAGCTTTGATTGATGATCATAAACTAGTTTTAGGGCCTAATTTTAACTTAAGAACACCCAAACCCGGTTTAGATTTCATCATCAAAACCCTAAGCTCGATAGTCAAGAAATCGGTCCTCAACAAGAGATTTTGTGAAGAAATGGTCCTAGATTCTCACCAAATGTTAGTTAGGTGAGGATGAAACAATGATCGGGATGAAAAAAGACTTGGGAATACTTGAAAATTTTGAATAAAAAGGAGCAGGGAGTATACAAGCATTTGAGCGGGTGTCTCGGATCGTTACGTGTGGGTGTGTGACTAGTCTGACCGGGTGCGGAATACCCATGACTAGGTGGAGAATCAAGTAACACAAAGTAAACCGACAGCGAAAACACTTTCAAACTTCGTATATTATAAAACTTGTAGGTTACAGAGATGTTACAAAATGAGTGCGTGCATAACTTCTTCATCAAGTTTGGAGATAGGCTTGGGAACTTCCTCATCAAGATATGTATATGTGGGATGCTTATAACCCTCTAGAATGGGTATCAAAAGTGAGGAATCGGTGTATGAGATATAATGCTCAAAGCGTGCTTTCCAGTTTGAGTAATCATTTACGTTAAGCAACTTTGGTGGTTTCTGTGGGGTTCCAATCTCATTGTCATAATTTAACTGGTTACCGAGATTCTGAAGATTTGCCATGGTGAAACACTTAGTCAAATTTCAGAAAAGTCAAAGTAATGTGCGCACTTAGGTTCTGACCTTGCGCACTTAAGAACTTGGTCTTGCGCACTTAAGAATTTCTCTTGCGTACTTAACAAGTACGCATGAGTAAATGACAAGTACGCAGAAAGGAGTTAAGTACGCAACAAGAAATGGTCTTGCGTACTTGGTAAGTACGCAGGAAGACTGTCCTTTTAACAAGAAAGGGTAAGTACGCAGGTCACTTTTTCACCAACCCTCACCAACTTTTTTCGGTCACTGGAATCTCACCGGAGACAGAAAAAATTGAAGATATGACTAAACAAAATGAGCCAAAGGTTCAGAAACTCATTTCTAACCAACCTTTGATGCTCAAAACACTCAAATACACAACAAAAAGTCGGTTTTGTCTGATTTTTGCTTCTAAAATAGTGCTCAAGAGCTACCCCTATTTTATCACAAAAATCAACAAAAACACACACTTTTGCTTGCAAAAACTCTATAGGATGTGTAAAAGATGCTCCTAACACACTCACAACACTCGAAATCAAAAACCTGCTCTGATACCACTTGTAGGTCCCCGGGTGTCTCGGATCGTTACGTGTGGGTACGTGCCTAGTCTGACCGGGTGCGGAATACCCATGACTAGGTGGAGAATCAAGTAACAAAAAGTAAACCGATAGTGAAAACACTTTCAAACTTCGTCTATTATAAAACTTGTAGGTTACAGAGATGTTACAAAATGAGTGCGTACATAACTTATGTCACCACAACCTATTTATACTAGACCTGTTGCCTACGCACTTAGCAAGTGCGCAGGGTTTAACTCATGCATACTTAGCAAGTACGCAGACTTTGTTCTTGCGTACTTGCTAAGTACGCAGGATATACATCTTGTGCACTTACTAAGTGCACACAACACTTAACAAAGACAACTACAATGACAAGTACCTATGAACATGATTACAACTAGATAAACCAATACATACATACGCTGACATACAAATACATAAAGACATTACATAAGTAAAAACAATCTTCAGAGTGCTTGTCACAAGAATTGCTTCAACACTCTTCATCATCCAAGTGAGTATACTTAGCCTCTTTTCGTTTTACTTTGTTTATAAACTTAGGGTGGAACATGTATCAAACTTTCAGACTTATACAATTCTTGTACAACTATGTTTATATGCTTATTCTTGTGTTATGTACCTTTGAGACTTGTATGCTTAAATTAAACTTAAAACTAGCATATTCATTAACTTTGATCAAGCCTTCAATGACAATGATAGATCTATTGTATTTGACCAATCCACTTAGATTGATTGACCCTTCGGGGGGAGCCCATGGTGATTGTTATTGGATTTAAACTTTAAACTTTTAAGGGTAACCTTCGGGTTATGCCTAAACTTGGTTATAGGGTTGATATGCACAATGTTTAAACTTGTTTGTTCTCACACTTAAACTATAGAATGCATGACATAGTGAATTGTAGAACTTTTCAAAGACTTTGCTAAATTATGTTAAAACCTTCGTATCTCACCAACTATTTTTAGTTGATAGTTTACTTAACATGTTTCAGGTACACTAGCATGAGGCTTGTGTTGTGATCACTTAGGATGCGTTAGACCTAGAATACTTATCAAATCAACATTGTATTCTTGTTATGTATTGTTTCATTCTTTGTATTGAACCTTTGAAAGTCATTAATGAAATATTTAAACTTAAATAGACAACCTTGTGCTTTTTGAACAACTGCGTCTGCCCCGACGTATAATTCGCTGTCGGTTGGGGTGTGACAGATTGGTTTCAGAGCCTTGGTTATAGGGAATTAGTTTATTAGACACATGACCTAGACTATAACTTAGGAGTCCCAAACATGAGTGATGTCGTCCAGACGGTCTATAAAAACTATCAAATAAAACCTAATCTAGACTCTCTAGCTTTAAATTTATAAAACCTAGACTCGACCTAAAACTAGACCACACAACCGGCAAGTGTACCGATCAATGCAATATAGCCTAACGAAGTCCGGATATCGAACCCAAAAGACACTGAATAACTAAATTAGACTCTAACTAGGACTTAATATGATTAATTGATTGGGGGGTTTACTACACTAAAGATTAAATAAAAATGCAATAAACTAAGGCAATTCAAGCTATCAAGAGTAAACTAAAGATGAAATCAAGAATGGAGAAGTCACTACCTAGGTCGGAATCTTATGTGTAAAGCTCAACTTCTATCGGTTTTGGAACTAGGTTGGATCTGGGTTTCTAAAGATATAACACCTAAAAGATATCTAGTGGATTCCCGATCACTCTCGGTCTCGGGATGTGACCAGAAGACAACCTAAGGATATTAACTCACCAGATGATCGGATCACCTCTCGGGTATTTCCTACTATGACAAGTACCCTAATAAACGGATTACCTCTCAGTCTCACCGCTTACCATACACTCAAGGAATGCATGGGGTAGTTCTAGAATGGATACTATGATTCGGATAGCAACTATCACTAGACACCTAATACCAACTTCCTCTCAGACAGCTGACACTCGGATTCCTAATGACGAAGACTAAACGACTAATTCTCACCTCTCGGGTATTGAACTAGGACACACATTCACTTCTAATCAGTAATTAACTAGGTTTTCTATGGCTACTACGTCTAGACACCACTCTAACTCACAAACCCTAAAGTCTATGAACCAGAAACGAAGATCAAACTGGCAGACAACCACAATCAACGCAGAAAAGCATAATCAACCACATAATCAGAATTAAACATGCACTAACATCACACATAAACAAACTCAAACCTTTACTAAATCATAAATCCAACATTCAAATCCAAAAACCGAATAAAAATCGAAACTTTAACACATAATCATCATATTGACCTAGGTAGATCAAGGATCTAGCCTAGAATCATACTAAGAACATCTACACAGAAGCAAATAGCAAGATCCATAGGTTCAAAACATAAAATCAAAGATAAAAATCAAGTCTTTAAAACCTAGAACGTATAACTACGAACCCGGAATCCAAAGCTTTAATCTTTAAGCTTCAATCTTCTTCCAAACTCCCAAAATCGCCTCTCTTCTTCCCTGGAACGGCTTCGAATCGAACTCCCTCATAATGGCCGTTTAAATCTTTTTAATTTAGAAAATTAGGGTTTTGCGGAAAACGGCCCTCTCGCGTACCGCGAGAGAATGTTGACTGGATCCTCGCGTACCGCGAGGACCAAAATAGTCGGGCGGATTCCTGGAGTTTCCCGCGTACCGCGAGAATTATTACACTCGTCTCTCGCGTACCGCGAGAGACCTAAATTTCAGAAAATTGTCTTTTGATCTTTGGACTTTTCCGGGCTTCGTTTCTTCGCTCGTATTCTTCACGTATTCTTCATTAATATTCCCGAGCTCCTACAAATAAGACCAACGACTCAAATGTACATAAAATTGACTCAAAACTAATATAAAACTAACTAAAAACACATTAAAACAACGGAATAAAGACATGTGCTTTCGCACAATATCAAATATCCCCACACTTAACCTTTTTTCGTCCTCGAAAAATATGCAAATGGAATCATAACTGGCATCTAACTCAACAAACATAAATTTCAATTTTCAAAACATACTCACGTGTTAAAAAGCAACAATTAGTATTTCTGTCCGATTAAACCCAAGCACTAACTTTCAAGCCCCCGTTACGTGTTCTAAATCCATTTTATACAACATATCAATCAATCTATGTGACTCACACTTAGAAGTTACAGCTCTACCTAATCCCGTCTCAAGGTCATGTTTAGGCACGGATTAAACCATATAGATTTACCCTACCACGTTAAACTACTATTTACAGGTTTTTAGAAATCAGATGAAATCATGAATGAATGGATGATAATGAGCATAATAAGCAAAAGAACTTTCGTCTAGAGGCGTTTCAACCAAGTCACTATCCCGGAGGGTAACACATAGACTACATTCTATCAATGAAGCACAAAAATCTTACTTAGGGGTGTATCCTCCAAGTCGCTATCCCAAAGGGTAACACATAAGCAAAACTCAGTATAGCTCATAAATTATGGAATAACATGGATTATGGAATGCGGGCGCCACCGAAACTCGGATTTATTCTCATAAAAAGAGAATGGTGTGCCATAAAAAATTTCAAAAACCTTTAAATTTTAACTTAATCGTGGTACCTATCACCCTATATTGACAGTTTCAGTATTACCATTACTCTAAGATGAATACCCACAAGATATCATGATTTTATTCCGTGATTAATCCTAAATAACACAAACAGGATATTTAAGCTCTACTAGTTAGCTGGGTCTACCAAAACATCACTAATTAGACACGTTTTCAATTATTTAATCTTTTAAACTCATAAATAGATCCAGTTCTACTATCATTTTCCAAATATATGCAATTATTTTCAAGAACATTTTTCAAATTTTTCAATTTTTTTTTTTTTTTTTTGAATTTTTAAAGACACAAACTAAACAATCACATCCCCACACTTGAAAGACACATTGTCCTCAATGTGAAGAAAGACAAAACTAAAATAAAAAAATGCAAAAATAAAACTGAACAAGACAGGAAGCGACTTAGCTGGTAATGTAGATGCAATATCGTATGCAGCTTTGTTCTTCCTCATGTGTGCACCGTATAGCATTTCGGTCGCGGTTGCACATCAGCTGTTGGGTTGCCTTTACAAACTGATAATAATGGTAATCATCAAACCCGCCCGAATGGAGATTGAGTACGGACAGAATGATAAAACCTGCAAAATAAACCTCATACAAACCCACAGCATTAAACTGACTCAAATAAAATATAGAGACTAGACAGACTCAAGAAAACTAAAAGACTCAAGATAGATAGATGCAGAGAAAACATACTCGACATGTGGCAAACACAAAGACATGAATACCACAGCAAGTTCGAACATCGGTCATAAACGGTTTCTAGTTTCCCATGGTCACGGTGGTCGGATGGTGGTAGGTGGGTGAATTAATGTGATGGATGATGGTGGTTAAAGGTGATGCTTCATGGTAGTGGTGGTACGAAGGTAGGTGATGAATAGTGGTGGTGAGTGAAAACGGGGACAGAAACGGGTACGGGAAACCATGGGAAACAAAGGAAATAGGGTGACACCAGCAGTCCCTCGCGTACCGCGTAAGTCGAAGGGGATATTCTTCGCGTACCGCGAAGGCCAAAAAGTTAGGCCGGCCGAGACTTTTGTCTCTCGCGTACCGCGAGAGATTTCCATCTAGTTCTTCGCGTACCGCGGGAGGATGTCGTTAACAGAAAGTTTTTAAGTTTTTCCAATTTTTGTACTTAGAAAAAATTTTGCCATTTAAGAAAAAATTTTCACCCAACTTCCTTAAAACCTTGTCCCAAGGATAAAAACACATGTAACCATACCTGGGGCTTCATTCCCGACGATTTTCCTTACCGAATCGAGCATGGATTCCTGCAAAACTTGACACAACCAAAACACAAACCGAAAAACAAAGAAAAAGACATGGACTCATACCAATGAACGCACACAAACTTTACATCCCGGGCACTTGCCCAGGACTCAAGCAAACCTATCAGGAGGCTTCTCCTTGATCCTAACCGGTACCGCCTTCATCCTTCGCGGCCTCCGGGTCCTCCATACCTCTAGCAAACAACTACTACTCTCAAACATTAAACTCATATCACATGTAGCAATCCAGTCCTTCCACCACAACTTAAACCTACCTGGACCGAAGATAACATTGTTCAAATAACCGAGTGTACTGTCATCTTTACATATCCCCACACTTGGGGTTTGCTCCATCTTCAACTCTACCTCTCTCGACTCGCGGGTTCTCTTACGTGGTGGCCTAGATCTAGGGGGATTAGAATTAGGGGTCGGTTTTTCAACTCTCCCCTCAACACAAATAAGGGTGAAGACATGTGAAGGTTCAGGAATAGATATTTTCAGCGGTATGACCTCTTCACTCTCACCAGGATCATCATAGGGATCCTCCACAATCTCTACTAGCTTCCCCACACTTGGGGTTTTGCCCATGACGGCTTCAAATTCAGCCATTATGTTCAGTACATCATCGGGCATCTCATCATCACCGTAATCATCCGGCTCCCCTAACAACCTTTCTAACTCCAACGCCCACTCAGATGGTTCTTCTATATTCGGGGCGGGTTCACCAACTTCTAACATCGGATCGGAGTCCCAATGGTGGTCTATGAAAGAGTCGAGCATGCACACGGAATGGCTGTGCTCGCCAACATCCTTCCCGGACTCAACAGCATTGAATGTAAGGACCTCATCCCCCACACGAAGTGTGAGCTTCCCGTCAAAGACATCAATCATCGCCTTTGCGGTCCGTAGGAACGGGCGCCCTAAGATGAGTGGGACCTTGTCATCCACCTCCATATCTAGAATCACAAAATCCACGGGGAAAACAAAATTGCCTACTTTCACTAATAGATTTTCCACTATTCCCCGTGGATACTTGACTGAGCGGTCAGCCAAGGAAATGCTCATGCGCGTTGGTTGTGGTTCACCTAGGTCCAGCTGCTTGTACAATGAATAGGGCATCAAATTGATGCTAGCGCCTAGGTCGGCCAACGCGTGGTGTAATGGTAGGTTGCCCAACAAGCAAGGGATCGTGAACCGACCCGAATCAGACAACTTTTCTGGCAAATGATTTTGCACCACTGCCGAGCATTGCTCACCAAGTGAGACTCCAGAGACCTCCTCAAGTTTCTTCTTGTTGGAAAGAAGGCCTTTTAAGAACTTAGCATACTTGGGCATATGCTGGAGGACCTCTACAAACGGGAGATTGACCTTGAGTTGTTTGAACATATCAAGGAAGTGACCGTATTCCTTAGCATGTTTATGTGGCAACACACGTGTGGGATAAGGAATACGGCTCAGGTCAATCTCGGGGGACTTCATCTCCACCCCCTTTTTCTTCTCCTCTACCCTCTTGGTAGGCATCTCAACTACTACTTCCTCCTCCACCGGCTCTTCTTCTTCTACTACCGGTGGGCTCTCATCCTCCTTCTCTATCATGCTCCTCGTCGAAACAGCATTCGACTCGGTCTCTTTTAGCATCCTAGCATCGATCTCAGCAAATCGAGCTTCCCAGTCAATCTTGTTCACCTCCTCCACTGAGGGAATATTATGCTCCTTAGAGTGGGGGTCAACCTCTTCAACCACTTTACTCTCCACACTCTCTATAGACACGGCCATCACTGAAGCGTTCGGGCCCGTAGAAGGGCTTCCTTGTCTATCATGTATGCTCCTAGCAATGTCTCCTACCGTGCGTTGCAAATCCTGGAACGCCGATTGCTGATTCTTCATCAAAGTGTCATGGCTATCCAGTCTTAGCCGAGCATCCTTGTTATTCTGCACCAGCTGGGCAAGCAACTGTGTCTGAGTCTCCATCATCTCCTCAATCCTTCGTGACCCAACAGTGCTCCCAGAACTCGCTCCTTCTTCTGCTCCTCCATACTGTTGCTGACGACCAGTGAATCCAGATCTCCATCCCGAACCAAAAGTATTAGAATTGTTGTAATTTCGGTTCTGGTATTGGTTGCCAGCATAGCTCACATGCTCTTGATTATTTACCGGGCAATCTCGGGTGTCGTGTCCTCCCCTGCACACCTGACACCTCAAAGCACTGAGCTTCAGCTCTTTAATCTCATTTGCCATCGAGGCGAGGGCAGCAGCCACGCTAGTATCAGGAGTGACCTGATGCACACCTCTAGGAGAAGAGGCGTGTGACCTAGCAGTAGGGATGGAATCCCTAACAGAACGTGGGTGCTGCTGTTCGGCTTGAGCGAAGCTCTCGAACATATCCTCGCACTCCTCAGGCTCGAGTCTATCCATGATATGGCCTCCTGCAGCTGTGTTGAACATTTGCTGCGTCTCGAAGGTGAGGCCATTATAGAACTTCTCCACTAGTGCCCAGTCGGGGAGACCGTGCTGGGGACATCGGCTCAACAGCGCGTTGAACCGCTCCCAGGCCATGTGGTAAGGCTCGTCGGGATCCATCCGAAACGAATGGATCTGGTCCCGAAGGCGAGCGGCCCTGGAAGGTGGAAAGTATTTCTTGAAGAACTTGGCTTCGAGATCCTCCCATGTGGTGATAGAATTGTCGGGAAGAGTGTCGAGCCAAGTAGATGCACGCCCAGAAAGAGAGAATGGAAAGAGACGCAAGTAGATTGCGTCCTTAGATACACCCGTGATATTAAATGTATCACATATCCGCGCGAAGCGGGACAAATGTCCGGGTGCATCCTCATCCTCGAGGCCATGGAATTGAGTGGCATGAGTGATCGTACTCATGACATGTGATGGGATCTGCCAAGAATTGGTGTTCGGTATAGTGGGGCGTGTGATCGAAGATCTCGCGCCCGTGACCCCCTCACTGGCCCTCTGGTGCACCGTACGTCTAGCCGGTGGGTTAGCGTCACCCATAGTAGGAAATGGAACTGGGCTAGTAGGACGTACCTTTGGTTTAACCAGCTCCTCTAAACGCTCCCGAAAGTCGCGGGTGCGCTCGTGAAGCTCTCGTTCGGGCTCTTGAAAAGCTGCGAAAGATGATGATCCTTGCGAACGAGTATTGGGCATAAACAGAAAGACTCTAAGAAGGAAACAGAATAAAGACTCACAAGTAGCACACAAGACTCAAAAGAAAACAAAAGACTCAAATAAACCAAAAATCAATCAAAGAACTAGTCAAAGCTAATATTGCTATTGCCAAGTGTCCCCGGCAACGGCGCCAAAAACTTGATGTCGTCCAGACGGTCTATAAAAACTATCAAATAAAACCTAATCTAGACTCTCTAGCTTTAAATTTATAAAACCTAGACTCGACCTAAAACTAGACCACACAACCGGCAAGTGTACCGATCAATGCAATATAGCCTAACGAAGTCCGGATATCGAACCCAAAAGACACTGAATAACTAAATTAGACTCTAACTAGGACTTAATATGATTAATTGATTGGGGGGTTTACTACACTAAAGATTAAATAAAAATGCAATAAACTAAGGACAATTCAAGCTATCAAGAGTAAACTAAAGATGAAATCAAGAATGGAGAAGTCACTACCTAGGTCGGAATCTTATGTGTAAAGCTCAACTTCTATCGGTTTTGGAACTAGGTTGGATCTGGGTTTCTAAAGATATAACACCTAAAAGATATCTAGTGGATTCCCGATCACTCTCGGTCTCGGGATGTGACCAGAAGACAACCTAAGGATATTAACTCACCAGATGATCGGATCACCTCTCGGGTATTTCCTACTATGACAAGTACCCTAATAAACGGATTACCTCTCAGTCTCACCGCTTACCATACACTCAAGGAATGCATGGGGTAGTTCTAGAATGGATACTATGATTCGGATAGCAACTATCACTAGACACCTAATACCAACTTCCTCTCAGACAGCTGACACTCGGATTCCTAATGACGAAGACTAAACGACTAATTCTCACCTCTCGGGTATTGAACTAGGACACACATTCACTTCTAATCAGTAATTAACTAGGTTTTCTATGGCTACTACGTCTAGACACCACTCTAACTCACAAACCCTAAAGTCTATGAACCAGAAACGAAGATCAAACTGGCAGACAACCACAATCAACGCAGAAAAGCATAATCAACCACATAATCAGAATTAAACATGCACTAACATCACACATAAACAAACTCAAACCTTTACTAAATCATAAATCCAACATTCAAATCCAAAAACCGAATAAAAATCGAAACTTTAACACATAATCATCATATTGACCTAGGTAGATCAAGGATCTAGCCTAGAATCATACTAAGAACATCTACACAGAAGCAAATAGCAAGATCCATAGGTTCAAAACATAAAATCAAAGATAAAAATCAAGTCTTTAAAACCTAGAACGTATAACTACGAACCCGGAATCCAAAGCTTTAATCTTTAAGCTTCAATCTTCTTCCAAACTCCCAAAATCGCCTCTCTTCTTCCCTGGAACGGCTTCGAATCGAACTCCCTCATAATGGCCGTTTAAATCTTTTTAATTTAGAAAATTAGGGTTTTGCGGAAAACGGCCCTCTCGCGTACCGCGAGAGAATGTTGACTGGATCCTCGCGTACCGCGAGGACCAAAATAGTCGGGCGGATTCCTGGAGTTTCCCGCGTACCGCGAGAATTATTACACTCGTCTCTCGCGTACCGCGAGAGACCTAAATTTCAGAAAATTGTCTTTTGATCTTTGGACTTTTCCGGGCTTCGTTTCTTCGCTCGTATTCTTCACGTATTCTTCATTAATATTCCCGAGCTCCTACAAATAAGACCAACGACTCAAATGTACATAAAATTGACTCAAAACTAATATAAAACTAACTAAAAACACATTAAAACAACGGAATAAAGACATGTGCTTTCGCACAATATCAATGAGTATCTCATGTTCTTTACTAGGAATCTCCTCTCTATTCTATTCTTAAATCTTAAACCTTATACGTGTATACTTATACTTGAAACCTTATACTTCTTTCTACTTGCGTATTTCAAGAAAATACTACGTCGAAGTTATATTCTTAGACTTCAAGTCTAATTCAAAAACTAACTCTCGTCAAAAGTATTTGAGTTCTAAACAATGTATGAGAACTTGTGCGGACCGGAAGGGTGGATAACTGTACTCTGGGAAATTCTGTCAAGGAAAGCATTTCGTACAAATCCAGATCAACCGTTGGACCCGTATACTTTTCTGGAAATTCTTGGGATGAGTGTCCACTTATAGGAATGCACAACTTCTCTAACGTTGGTGGACTTAAATTACTTTTGATATGTCAAAGTGCCTATTTAGTAATGTGCACTAAATGGGTGCCATCTGAATACTTTATACTTCATGATTTCATTATTTCAAACCCTCAACCATGACCCTTGCTCTATGATCCTTATGTTCATTCTTTTTCTCTCTATAACATATCTACTCGTCATAGCCGAAGCTGAACTCTATAAAACTTATGATACAATAATTAATACTATGTATACTAAATGAAAACTCTTGTGTTTACAAACATTCCTACCTTCATGTTATCTAACTAATTTTCATTACCTATTATCCTAGTTTTTACTACACACTTATACACCATAATTCTTCATACATCCTTAAACTTACACACATCACCATTCCTTGTAAACAAAACTTTACACAGGAACCTACTTACTCTCCAAGATGAAGAAGTCTACTGAAGTAAATAAACCTCATCGGGATCATAAACTCAAACAGTAGTTCAAACAATAGTGTTATTAATACATAACGATTGAAAGAGTGTACCGGCTCATGAGGAGTTCTGGCTAGGGAAAATAGGGTACTTAAGTGAGTCCTTTGTGACCAACCCCCTTTCCCGGGAATTCTCTTCATGAGTACACGACCTACAAGTCAAGAGTCACTTTTAAAATACTTCTTTGAATACTTAATATTATGGACAAACAAACTTTAAATTTATGAACGACTTCTACATTTAACATCTAATAACTTCACCACCACTTACAAACTTCCTTCCTTTCTTTTTCTTACTAGGCAATGGAGTCGTACTCAACTCCCTCACCAGTGTACCGTCCTGGAGTAGAGTTTCAACATGAAGGGGACAACGAGTCACCAGTTCATCAACCACCCGCATATCCAACTGCTAGGGCAAGGATTGACTTGAATACTAACTGGACCAGAAACTCTGGCCCAAGACTCAGGACATCTGGGCCATCCCCACCAAGAAATCATTACCAAGCACCCCATCTTCACAACCGGTTCTCATCCCCACCAAGAGACCCATATTTGACACCTAACCCATATCCAAGGGCAAGACATACTAGGGCACCCGCTAGTGCAATGGGATTCCTGGTAAATGACGTCCAACAGTATGTGAGGACCGCGGAATTTGTGAGGCGAGAGATGGAACACGGTATAAGGCACGACCTACTGAGCCAAGGGATCGACAACCTGATGGATCAGATATGGTGTCAAGAAGAGAAAATCACAACCCTAGAGGAAGACATGGAGATACTTGAATGCCGTATGGAAACCACTAGAGCGGAGGCTAGGTTTGCTAATCGAGTAACATTACCGGTACTCGTCTTAGTACTCATCTGCTTCCTGGTGGAGAGTTATCTGAGGCGTTAGTTGAAATTACCATTTTCCTTGTCTTTTTTTTTTAATTTTCGTTTAAGAAACAATTCCTTATGTAAGGGCTACGAGTCCCAAATTTTCAGGCAATTAATGATAAGTCCTATTTTGCAACTCAGTTGTTATTACGTTTTATTTAGCACGAATATTATCGAAACTTCCTAAGCATCACTTTTTCATTCATTACAACTTAGTACTCTTACCTAAAAACATCCGTCGTGAACAGTTCATCTTAATACCGGGTTCAAACAACAAACAATGTATTACGTTGACAAACCCTTAGTGGCAAACATGGTCAAAGAATAAACTTTAAATAAACATCCTATCTTGGAAAAGACTTTCAAAACAACATGACTTATGAAACACTATCAACTATGACTTCTACTTCGTAAAAAGTAACAAACCTTGGCTAAGTTAAACAAATACTCTCCTTTTGAAAGAATCTTTATAATAACTACTCATTTATTCATTCAACCCATTATTTTTCCAAACGTCCTCCCTATACACAAACAAGAATGAACTACAAGTTACTTCTACAAAATAAGATCAATTATTCATGAGCATACTCAGAACCTTCCCCGTTAGCTTACACTTTCGGTAATAGAATACTTTCCAAGTCAAAGAAATGAATCTTTCTACATTAACCATTCATATAAACCGCAACGAGAGTAAAAAAAAACCAAGTACACGTTACTCATGAAATACAATAAACGCACGTATACACAAAATACACATTACTATAAAGTCAAAACTTTAAGTCGAGAGGAACACTCCTTGTTACATGGTGTGGAAAATCAAAACAACATCCAAACCAGTATCCATAAAAGCCCAAAACCTTTCGATTACTGAAATAAGCATGTACAACGAAATGTCATGTAGGGCTTAACTTCAATTGGAATCTAAACTCAATGATTTGCTTTACTAAATCATACCAAAATTCCTAATTATGATAACTTTTGTACGTTCCTCTTGAATAAGAACATTTACTCGTTTCATCCTGGATGCACAAGAAAGTTCATTTCTAATGCTAGAAACTGGCATAAAGAAGGACATTGCTCTCTATAGCTAATTACCTCACTTGCCTTCAAATCAAAACCAAACATCGACATCCATCTGGGCTCCTTGAACGACCAGAATTTCCTATATAGGAATAAGGAGCGTATAACAATGGACTCCATTATGAAAACTTTCTCACACCTCTCATGATCACTAGAGTATTGGAGTGATCACATTATACTCAAGGCATGGTCACACACTTTATCCACTAACGTTGAAAGCTAAAAGACATTAAACTACTCGGGGTTTGACGTATTCTTGTTCAAACACGAGGAAGATGTAAGACTTTAAACTACCCGGAGTTTGATGTATTCTTGTTCAAACACGAGGAAGATGTAAGACTTTAAATTACTCGGGTGTGACGTATTCTTGTTCAAACACGAGGAAGCTTTGAAACCCTAAGTTATGCCACATCATTACTCTTTAGATGCTAATTGACATTTCCCTCTAGGGACTCAGTCAATTGTTAGCTACTCTTTCGTGAAAGCAATAGTTACGAACGCAGTAATTTTTGTGCCTCCTCTTGACTCACACACAAACAGAAGGAGCTATATGGACCATACGACGATTCGAGTAATTACGGGTGCCCACATAGTTATAAAAATCAGCCGATGGAAAAACATAGTAAATTATGTTGTGTGATATAACCTAAAACCTATTGTGATATATGGCAACGAAACAAATGTGATATGACAAGGGCAAGGCAGATACGTTAACGATATTTCCTATAAATGAATGCCCTATCATATTGTTAGAAATAACAATATTCATGCCACAAGAAGTGTTGGATCTAGACCAACGACTGGAAAATCCCTTACTCGCGCGGAAACTCTTAGCCATATCAGACTATGTTCATCAAATTGTCATCAAATCCATTTCGAGTAACGCATTTCACCTTTAGAACCTAAATGATTGTACGACAATCCTTCTCCTTAGGTTCATTTCAAAAAACTAAATCAACATACCCCTCAATGAAACTATATACTTCTTAGAGAAACTCTTGGCAATCATGAACCATGAAATCTAGAAACTCAAGCGTAATCGTATTCCTATCGTCACAATCCATTCGGAAATCCGAACGTAACCCTGGGATTACTTGGGAATGTAAAGAGCAAATGAAAGTACTTTTCTCATTATCCTTGTACGTACTATAAACCTAAATCTTGAAAATTGGAACTTCCTACTTTAAATTTCGGGACAAAATTTTCTAAAGTAGGGGAGACTGTAATATCCAAGATTTTTTGATATACTTTCCCTAAAAACCTTGTACGTATTATAACATTTTAAAACCAGAAACCTATTTAAAAACCTAATGTCTTAAACAATAAATATTTTCAGTAACGTTATACTTGATATATGCATTGAAAATATGTGAGACTTATTTAATATATATATATATATATATATATATATCTTATAAAAAAAATGTAAACTTATAGGTTTAGAATTATATAAATAATACAATTAATAAACCTATTTTAAATAATAAGACTTATAAACTAATAACTCTTATAGAATTATAAAAGAATATAACTTATAAAACTTATTTAGTTTTTATAAACTAATAATTCATATTATTGTTTTATAAACTTCAGGGACCAAAACTGTCATTTTGGAAACTTATTTTATACAAAAAAAAAATCATGTTTGCACATGAAATGATAACACTCTTAAACTTCAGGGACTGGTTGTGTAATTCGACCAAACTCCCAAGATCCAAACCGATCATAAGTTCGAACCTCACCGAGATCGTTTTTCATCCTTTTTATTCAAAAATGCGTTCCATGATGAATTGAATGCTCCTCGAGCTCCGACTCACACATGCGACCCATACCCAATGTCCTTCAATGCGTGAATTAAGTTCTAGACCCCGCGGATTCGAATTTGAATGCGTTTTGTTCATCCGTAAACTCCCCAACCGTACAAGCATTAAACGATGAAATCAAGTATAAATACCAGTTGCTACACCTCAACGATACTCCACTCTAACTCACTGAACATCCAATTTCACTATCTTGTACCTACAATTGCTCGTTTGATTCTTGGACGGCCGACTCCGAAACTCGAACCTGTTCTCCTTCGCTACTTCATCATTCCTGGTAATTCGAATGCCCATTCTCATCATTTTCATTCCATAATCATTTTCCCTCTGTCAATTTACAATGACAGAGGGATTACCATTTCGATTTCTAGGGTTCATTCGGAAATTGGGGTTAAATTGGGAATGTGTTTATCTATTTAATTTTCTGAGTTTAAACCTAACGAGGCCCGTAGTCAGGTGGTTAGGCGCGCGTGTGTGTGACTCGGTTGGCCCGGGTTCGAGTCGGCCAACTCGAGTTTTGCCTCTTTCTTTTTTTTGAACCATTTTTAAAACAATTTTACACGTTTAAAATTTTTTATAAATTCTATTGAACTTATATAAACTTAGATATGATTTTTATTTACACTTTTATATCTTGAAACTATTTTAATTAATTAAACTCTTGTAAAACTTATAATAATTTTATCTTTAATGATAATTTTAAATACTTAAAAACTATGAACATAATTCTAAACTTTTATAAACCTTAAACTGAAACATAAACTGTTTTATAAAATTAGGAATTTAAATTATTATTTATTTCCTAAAATAAACAAGATTATTTAGTTTTAAACATTAAATTAGTTTACAAACTTTAATTTGACAGAAACTTATATAAATCTTATAAAATTAGAAAAAGATTTATAAAACTTGTTGGAACCTAGTAGTCCATATAAATCAATTGTAGGTTGAATTGTATAACTCTAGAGTTTTCGGTCAAAAACTAAGTTTTCGATCGAAAAGTGTTTTCGATCGGTAACACTTTTCGATCCCAGTTTTTCGATCGAATTCTGTCTAGTATATATATGTTGTCTTTTGTATTTTGTAGTGCGATTTTTCATGTTTTGAACTAGATTGTTCTAAGTGAAATCAAAGATGGTAGTTTTGTTGATTCAAAGTTTAACTATCAGAGTTCATCAATGAAGATTGCTTGTTTGATTATGCATTTTTTGGTTGTGATATTCCTCGACATAGTTCGTGTTTGATTTGATCATCTAGTCGATTAGTTGATTTCTGGAGTGTTTCCGCCATTCCAGAGGTTGTTTGAGAAGATTAGGCTTGGATATCAACAGATCAGAAGGGATCACAAGTGGTATCAGAGCTGTTGGTTAAAGCTCTTGGTATTCAAGTAGTTTTTTACATCAAATTCGATAGAATCAGAGAGTGTTTTAGTGTACCAATGTTGTATTTTTGGAGCTAAAAGTAATGGAGATGAAGTTTACAATAGGTTTGGAGGCTTGATTTTGGATTCAGATTGTTGTAGAGAGTTTTTGGTCGATTCAAGTGTTAATCAGAAGAATTGCCCGAAAAGTCAGTTTGAAGGAGTCGAATTCTTCTTTTCGACCGAAAAGTGTGCATTTTTCGATCGAAAAGTATTCCCCAAAATCTCAAGGATCAAAATCTCTTATGTTCGAAATCTAGACTTTTCGACCGAAAAGTCTTGACCGAAAAGGGTTTTCGATCAAACAGTTTTTCGACCAAAAAGTCCTGAGTTGGAAGTTTTTCAGATTTTGACTGTGTTTAAAAGTACAAGTGTAAGATGGCTGGAAAGGTTTACGATACTGAGAGGGTTGTGGGGAAGTCACCACCGATGCGAAAGTCAATCTCAGAGTTTTCCAACTGAAAAATTATGATGAAAGCATATTTCAAGTTTACTGAGCACACTTTATGGGAGTCAATTGTAAAGGGTCCTCATATACCGAAAACTGTAAATGCTGATGGGTTAGTCCCTATTGCAGATCCTGATTTGTATTCAGAGGAAGACAAGAAGCTGATTGAGAAAGATAACAGAGCTTTGGGATCTATTATCTTGGCGCTTCCGACTGAATTGTATCTGAATTTTGAGCAGCATGAGACAGCTCAGGGACTGTGGAATGCATTATGTTTGAGGTTTGAAGGAAATGCAACACTTCAAGAAAGCAGAACTGATCTTTTGTTGAAGCAGTATAATATGTTCAGTTATAAGAAGAATGAGACTCCTAGCAAACAAATTACAAGGTTCACAACTATGATTAACATGCTAAGAAAGATGAGAGTAAAGTTCGAAGAATATGATTTGGGAAAGAAGCTGTTGGATTCTCTATCGGATTGCTGGAGCATACCGTGTATGCTGATAAAGAATACTACTCCAGATCTGAAGAAAAAATCACTTGATGATATAATGTGCCTGCTTGAGTCATATGAACTAGATTCAAAGAAAATAGAGTTGAACAATCAAGACAAGCAAAATGTTTCAGGTTCAGCTAATGCAGCTTTGTTTTCAGGAAGTAGTGATGGAAGCAGTGGGTCTAAGTCTGAAAAAAAGTAAGGGTTGTTGTGAACATTCTTTTGGAGAGAAGGTTAAGACTTTTGGTCAGATTCCTGAAGATCAGATTGCTTTGTTTGGAGCTTTTATGAGCAGTTATGATGATTTGGTAACTGGAAAGCTTCAACCTGTTGTGCATGATGTCAAGTACCTTGTGCAAATTAATCCTGATGATTTAGAGTACATGGATTTACAATGGCAGATGGCCATGATTGCTGTGAGGGCCAAAAAGTATCTTCAAAAGGTCGGGAAAGACAAACTGCAGTTCAGAAAGAAAGTTGGTTTTGATAAAGCTAAGCTCAGATGTTATAATTGTCAACAACTTGGTCACTTTGCTCGTGAGTTTACCAAAGACAAGAAGAAGAAAGTTGAAGGAAGTGGAGTGAAGCTTGTGGAGATGATTGACGAAACTGATAAGTCTAAGAAAGCTCCAACTGCTCTTATGTCAAAGCAACATTGTAATTGTGAATGGGAAGATGAGATTGAGGATGCTGAGGGTGAATTTGATGAGGCCCTGATGGGTGAGATTGAATTCTCAATGAAAACAACTGAAGTTGCCAGTGTTTGTGCACTCAAAACTGATGATAAGGGAAAGGGCAAAGCTGTTGATGATTCTGATGAGATTTTGTCTGAGAGTGAGGTAAATTCTGACAATGAATTTGATATTTGTTCCTCTGTTTGTATAGATAAAATGCAGAATTATCATGCAACAAATACTTTTTTACTTGCTGAGAATGATAAACTGAAGAGGGTAAATAAAGAATTAAAACAAAATGAGGTTACATTTACAAGACAAATCAAAGCACTTTTGAAAGATAATGTTTCTTTTAAAGAATATCTTGATAAAAAGGATGTATTAATAAAAGATCTTTCACAACAACTCATTGCATCAGAAACAGATTTAATTAAAGAACGAGTAATTGTTGCAAAGTGGAAAATGCAACAAAATGTGTTTGATGAGTGCGTTAGTAAACAGAGAACCGTTTATATCAAAGATGGTTTGGGTTATAACAAAGTGCCTTATCCTGATAATTTTGTGTCATTCCCTGAACGACATGAATCAAATGAGTTGACAAATGCAAGTGATTCTAACTTTCATGACATGTATATAAAGGCAGATGTGGACACATGTTGTGTTGATAATGAGGTTGAACTTGATGGAGTTAAGAGTTTTTCTTCATTTAGTAGACAGTGCACTAGAGAATTCATAAGAGATTGCAAGCAATATCTCGATGTTGATTGTGATCTCAATAGATTTGTTTCTGTTAGTAAAAAATTTGATGTTGATGTAAACAATTACTCAGATTATGATACTTCTTATGTTTCTGCTTGTTCTACTAATGTTTGTGATGATTCTGATTATGTGTCTGAAGTGTCATCAACTTCCTCTTTCTTTGATAAAGTGGTGCACACAGCTAGAGATTATGTACCGGTTTACAAAGTCTCAAGTCTAGCTGATGATGTTGTCCTAGATGAGTTTAGAAACCCATCAATTCAAGAGTATGATTTGTCAAGTGAAATGCCTAAGAAAAATGATTTCCTAGAACCAGAGAATCATATACTTACCAGTGAGCAAGAGAGTAAGAAAGTTGTTAAAGTTAAAATCAGTGTACCAAAAAATATCCAAAAAAAGTCATTTTGTGTCAAAGGTAAATCCATTGATGTCAAAGACGAGTTCATTGATGTCAAAGATAAGCCTGGTCATAGCAAAGGACACTTAAGAAAGAGGGTTTGTGGATCAAAGAGTGAAGTAGGCGAGTGTTCAAAGTCAAGGTCAAAGTTAGAGACTAAAAGCTACAATTGCTATGTGTGTGGTCAAGTTGGACATTTTGCGAGAAATTGCAAACATAACTCAAGTGAGTCAAGGTTCAAAAGGCACAAAGAGTGAGTTAAAAGAAAAATCATAAAGAATTTCAAGAAAGCGTCTGAGAACGACAGTGTGTCTGATTCCGGAGTGAAACAACGTTACAGTCGTGCTTACTTGCTTTCTAGAAATTGTCATGATTTATATTCAAATGCTTGTCGTGATTATGCGTTACCTAATTTTGTGGACACACGGGTCCCAAACAATTCAAAATATGTGAACAAGCTTAACCAACCAATCTATTTTGCTAAAGAAAAAATAACTAAGAAATATGGGAAAAATGTTGGTTGTTTTGGGAAAATTAAAAATGAACAATCTTCACATATCGTAGGAACAAAGAATAATGTAAACTTGAAGGAACAGTCATTGTGACTAAGACTGTAAAAAGTCAAAGTCAGCCCGGGTCAAAGATGATCTAGGTACCTGTTTCTCATTGAGTTTGTCTTAAATGTGCAGAGTTTAACCGGGAGGACTATTAATAATGCTTGGCATGTTGATAGCGGTTGCTCAAGCCACATGACGGGACAAAGAGAAATTCTGGATAATTTTTGATCTTTTGATGGTGGTTTTGCTGCTTTTGCTGTAGATAAAAAGGGAGGGAAAATTATTGGTTAGGGAATAGTGTCAAATGATCTTATCACGCTTGAGAAAGTTAATTTCGTGTCTCAGTTGGAATTTAATCTACTCAGTGTCGCGCAAGTGTGCGATAAAGATAATACTTATTCTTAGAGCCTGGACTAGTTATTACAGAAGACGTGATTCTTATGCGTGCTCCAAGAAAATTCAACACATACGTGGTTGATATGAATGATCATAATAGACCAGTAAATGTTTCATGTTTGTTATCAAAAGGAACTGGTTCAGAATCTTATTTGTGGCATCATCGAATGGGTCATGTGAATTTGAAAAACATGAATAATTTGGTTCATAAAGATTTGGTGCGAGGATTACCCAAGAAAGAATTCATAATTCAAGAGAGTTGTATGTCATGCGCAAAGGGAAAACAACCCAAAAAGTCCCATCCGAGAAAAACAATGACAACTTTCACTAGACCTTTATTTCTGATTCATATGGATTTATTTGGTCTAGTTCGTTTAAAAAGCATTGCGAAGATTTTCATGGGTGTTTTTCCTTACAACAAAGGATGAGACACCTGAAACAATCATTGAATTTGTTAAAAGGATTGAAAACATCTGTGATAGCAAAGTATCAATCATTCACAGTGACAATGGAACAGAGTTCAAAAATCAACTGATAAATTCTTTTTGTGCTGAAAAAGTAATAACACATCAGTATAGTGCTGCTAGAACACCACAACAGAATGGCGTGGATGAAAGGAAGAATAGGAATTTAATAGAAGTTGCTCGCACAATGCTTGTAGATTCAAAGTTGCCCATTATTTTCTGGGCTGAAGAAGTTAACACGGCATGCTATGTTTTGAACAGAGTTCTTATGGTGAAACAACTTACAAAGACTTCCTATGAACTGTTTTTTAGAAGATAGCCGTACATCAAGTTCTTCAGGGCATTTGGTTGTTCTTGTACACTCTAAAACACACAAGATTCATTGCCAAAATTTGCAGCTGTCGGTGATGAATGCTATTTCCTGGGATACTCTTCATATCAAAAGTCTTACAGAGTATATAACAAGAGAACCAAAATTGTTTAAGAGTCTTATTATGTGGAATGGGAAGAATTGAATTTTCCTCCAGAGCAAAATGGACCTGACTAGTTCTTTGATGCGGAATTAATTTTCAAGACTTTTGATCATCAACTTCTAATGGATTCTGATGGAGCAAGTACTTCAAGTACTGTAACTGATTCTTTTACAAGAAGTGATCAATATGTTGAAAGGTTTATGGTTGGTCCACAACATGTGATTGTTCAAAATGAAATTTCTGAAAATGTTACTTCATCGACACAAACACAAGAAGATCATGTTGACAATCTAGTTACTAATGTTGATTCTGAAGTACAAGAAGTTCCAAATACTAATGATGAACCAGTAGTTACTGAAGTTCAGTTGGATCCTTTAAATGATCAAACTGAGGATGTTATTCAGACAAGTTCTTCAAGTGTTGATAATTCAAGCGATCAATCACCAAATTTGAATGTTTCAAATATGCCAGAATTTGTGCAAGTTGATAATGTTCCAATTCATAGAATTCATTCTGCCTATGCAGTTGAAAATACTATTGGATCTCTTGAGGATGGGGTTAAAACAAGAAGTCAAGCTGGAAACATTAATGTATGTTTATACTCCTGTTTTTTATCCCAAGAATGTCACGGTAGCTTTACAAGATCTAAGTTGGATTGAAGCCATGCAAGAGGAACTTCTTCAGTTCAAAAAGCTTAATGTTTGGCATCTTGTGGATTTGCCTGATGGAAAATATCCAATTGGAACAAAATGGGTTTTCAAAACAAATGAGATGATCGTGGGATTATGGTTCATAACAAAGCACGTCTTGTTGTCCAATGATTTTATCAAGAAGAAGGATTGGATTATGATGATGTTTTTGCTCCTGTTGCACATATTGAAGCTATACATATATTCTTGGCCTATGCTTCATACAAGAAGTTTAAGGTCTACCAAATGGATGTGAAGACAGCTTTCCTTTATGGAATGGTAAAGGAAGAGGTTTATGTAAATCAACCACCTGGTTTTGAAGATCCTGATCATCATCAAGCGCCTCGTGCGTGGTATGAAACCTTTTCAACACATCTTACATCAAATGGCTTTGTTCGTGGAATAATTGACAAGACTTTGTTTCTAAAGAAATTTGATTCTGATTTGTTAATCGTTCAAGTCTATGTTGATGACATCATCTATGGTTCAACAAATGAAGCTCTTTATAATGATTTTGAAGCTGTCATGAAACAGAAATTCGAAGTGAGCTTAATGGGACAAATGCAGTTCTTTCTGGGGTTGCAAGTAGAACAGTCCGATGTTGGCATTCTTATCCATCAGGCAAAGTATGTGAAAGACATTCTTACAAAGTTCAAAATGAATTATTGTAAATCAGCTTCTACACCCATTGCTCCCCATAAACCTCTCACTATGGATTTATCTAGAGTTGAAGTTAATCAAAAGATGTATCGGTCAATGATTGGCTCCTTGATGTATCTGACCGCAAGTAGACCTGATATCCTGTTCGCTGTTTGTTCGTGTGCTAGATATCAGGCAGCTCCAAAGGAATCTCATGAATCAGCTGTTAAAAGAATTTTTCGTTATCTTAAGGGTCATGTAAATCTACATTTATGGTATCCTTCTGATTCTGAATTTAACTTTTATTCTTATACTGACAGTGATTATGGAGGTTGTAACTTGAACATGAAATCTACATCAAGCGGGTGTCAATTTTTATGGGAGAGACTGGTTTCATGGCAGTGTAAGAAACAAACGAATGTATCCATATCAACTGCTGAAGCAGCGTATACAGCCGCCTCGAGCTGTTGCTCATATGTCATTTGGATACAACATCAAATGTTAGACTTTGGAGTAAATTTATTAGAAACTCCGATCTTTTGTGACAATGAGGCAGTGCTCGGTATAGTCAAGAATCCAATTTAGCACTAAAAAACAAATCACATTGCAATCAGGTTAATTCGTGATTGTTTTGAGAACGGTTTGATTAAAGTGGTCCACGTCGATACCTTAGAGCAAAAAGTCAACATTTTTACAAAAAACATTTTCAACAGATCGGATTAACTCTCTGGTAGAGATGTTGGGGATGATCTCATTTTAAATATAATAATAAAAAATAATAATAATAATAAATAGTCCATATTTGAACTGAAAGATCATAAAGTTGTTCCTCAAAAATATTTTCCTTTAAGTGTTTAAAATTGTGTTGTTATTTGTATTTTATACTGTGTGTTAGTTTATTAAGTGTTTGTACCAGATTAGTATAGTACGTGTTTGTTCTCATAGTGGTATAAGTAATAAATAAAGTTACATCACAATTTTAGAGGGGGATAAAATAAAAAGAAAAATATGTTGAGTTTATTTGATTCTAAGTGTTTGAAATAATTCTCCTGATAAATGTGATGCAATATGTGACTATGTGAATAAAGTTGAAACTAAGAAAAGTCTGAAAATAAATAAAAAATAATAAGCTGGAAATAAAATATTAAAAATTGTGTGTCTGATTGACGTATATATAGGAAATGATAGTACAAGTGTGTGCTGAGCTTATGCATGAATTGGATATGATGGTGACATCGGTTACAATTTTTGATGTGCTGGTATACTCTGCATATGTAAATTAGGCGGTATTTTTGTGATTAATTAAATTGCAATGTTAGTGTTATCCTCATCGAATATCGGTACTTTCATCCTTCGAATGCAAAGTGAATCCATTCATACCATGAGACCATGATCTTGATGGGTTCATAGCACAATTTGTTTACTCTATTGACTATACATGTCAAATATACGATTTAGAGTTAAACACCCTTATACAGCAGATGGTTCTGGTGAAAATCTCGGATGGAAACCAGAAAGTCAGTCTGCTTCGCCCTTTGAATCATTTGTGATTTCAATTGACATATCCAACATTCGATGGATATCCGCATACCCGAATCAAATCTGATTCCAAAAGTTCATCACTATACATCAAATTCTTGATACATTTCATCATACTTCATCTCATACGAATCAACATGATTCAGTGTTCTTTTCATCAGAAACCAAGACAAATAGAATCAAATGATTCAGAATAAAAAAGATTCACATCAAATCCATTTGGATTATTTTTCTGTGCTAAGAACGCTACCCTCATGCTGGTGATTGGATCATGTTTTGGTGAAATTTTGTGTTGAGACTTAGTTCAATCCATCTCGATGTTTGGATACACTTTGTATTGATAAATATTACTTTAAATGTCACACGGTATTTGCTGAAATACGATGTTTGAGTTTATGTTGAAAAATATACTGGCAATTAAGGTTGAACTGTTTAGATCCTAAGTTGATATGCAGTGTAATTAAGACAGTATACATTTATGATCACATGTCAGTTCAGTTCACCAAAAGAAAATAAAAAAAAAATAAATAAGAGATTTTAAGATGTTTGAGAAAAAGTCAAAAAGAGATTAGTTTGTTAATAAATGAATGAATATGCAGTTTGTTATGTGTTTATCATTTTCTTTGTTTGACATTTTGTAATAAGTCATTTTGATAAAAAAAAATCAATGTGCAAGTTTGTGTTTATCTCTGGTCGTGTTTGTGCATTTGAAAAATATTAAAAAATATATTGGAACATGTCTTAATGATGCCAAAATGGACATGAAAAATAAAATTGTTTTTGTGGTTGTACAAATTTTTAATAAAGTTCATAGTTTTCGGTCGAAATCTTCTTGACCGAAAAAGATCGTCCAAAAAGTGTTTTCGATCAAAAAGTCTTAACCGAAGTTTTTCGGTCAAAATCTCAAAATTTATAAATATTAGAATTTTGATCGGAAAAACTTTTCCCACTTCGTTATCACTTACCGTCGTGTGTCTCTGTGATTTCATCCAAGTGCAAAGATTTCATGTGAAAATCCATCATCTGTGACGTCATTGTGTTTCTTATAGTTTTTCAATCATCAAGGTATGTTTTCGTAACTCGTAGAGGTGTATACGGTAGATCCAAAGCCTTAGATTTACTTTGAATGTTTGAATCGCCCGAAAATTTTAATGAATTACCCGAAAAGCTCATGAATGGATCGAAAAGTTGTTTCGGATGGAAATGAAGAGTCAGTTCTGATTTGTCCGAATGAGTTTCGACCAAAAAGGGTTTTCGATCGAAAATTTTAAGCTTGAAAATTGTTTTAAGAATCGGAGTTTTCGATCGAAAAGTTTATGTTCAGGGGTTTTCGGTCGTTATAAGTTTGAAATGATTGTTGATTATGTGATCAGAAAGATTTCGATCCAAATGTTGAGAGTTCAAAGTTTTTGATCAATTTGTAAACCCAGAGTTTTTGATCGAAATGTTGGTATATCATAAAAAGGGTTTTTCGGCCTAAAAGTTAAATGTTACAAAATTATTGTGGTTGATCAAAAAGAGGGGTTCAATATCACAAAAAGGGTTTTTCGGTCTAAAAGTTAAATGTTACAAAATTATTGTGGTTGATCAAAAAGGGGGGTTCAAAAGAATTTTTCGATCGAAAAAGTAATAGTTAGAGGTTTTCGGTCGAAATATCAAGAGTTATGAATTTTTCAGAAATGTTCAAAAGTTCTAACTTTATGTTGATGTTCATTGCAGATATGAATCATTTGAGTTTGAACCGAAGCACAACATTTGTGCGTGTTTGACTACAAACACTAAGAAATCTCGTGGGTATGAAGAGATTGTTAGGTTTTTGATCACTTCAGGCATTCACACAGCTATATCCACACAAGTCAGAGTATTTGAGAAACACGTTAGAGAATTTTGGGATAATGTTGAATATAAGCATGTGAACAAAGAAATCTGGATTGAAAGCACATTGGGTGGCAATACAATAAAAGTGATTGAGCAAGTTATACTTGAAGTATTGAATTTCAGATATGCAGCAGATTTTCCTTACAAGATCAGTCACACAGAAGTTTCAGGAATTATTATGACTATGGGTTATGAGGAAAATTTCTTAAGAAGGCAAGTTACCAAGGCAATGTTCGGGAAACAGTGGAGATACCTAGTATATGTGCTAATTCATTGTATGAGTCCGAGAACATCTGCTATTGATCATATTGGAAAATTGTTTAGCAGAGCTTTAGTGTGTTTGGCTACACATAGGCGGTTCAATTTCTCAAGGATGATATTTGAAGCCATGATAAGCAACTTTGTGGGACCAAGACAGAATTACAAATTTTTGATGTATCCAAGGTTTGTCCAAATGATAATCAACACACTGCTGCCAAATCTTCAGAATGATGGAGTTGAATTGCCATTAGAATCCATGCAAGAGGTCATCTTTAGTAGCATGAACAATGTTAGGAAGACAAGTAGATTCGGCGATACTGTGACACCGTTATTTCCAAACATGTTGGGTGAACATCCTAATCCAGACTTCAACTTAGATGATGAGATAGATGATCTTATAGCAAGTGACATTGAAGATGGTGTTGGCAGTGACAGTGATGGTGATGGTGATGATGATCAGGGTAATGGTGGTGATCAGGGTAATGTTATACCTGAAGTACAACCAGAAGTACAAGTACAAGAAGAAGAACATAGGGCTAATGCTCATGTTGGTGAATATGAAGCTGCTAATGTACATGTTGAAGATAATAGAGCTTCAGAAGTTAATGTTGAAATCATTGAACTTGTGTTAAGCCATACTGAATAATTTGTTGCTAAAAATGAAGATACATTAAGTGTGAATACAGAAGTGATTGAAGTATCCGAATTTCAGGCAACTGCAACAACACCATCAAAGAAACGAAAAGAGCCTGAAGTGACAAAAACCGTACCTTATAGACTTCCTCCATCTAAGGGTATCGTGTCTACAGATCCAAAACTGAAGAAACAAAATAAAACAACTACAAAGTTTGATAAAGGCAAAGGCAAGGCAAAAGAACTTCCAGAAAAGCACAAGTCTAAGAAATCAAAGAGTTATGGTCTGGTAGATGAAGATTTTCTGAATTATGCAACTAGAGAAACAGCTGATGTTGTTAGTCAGCTAAAGACTCAAATCTCTAATTTACAAAGAAGAGAAGTTGTTAACTCAAGAGAGATCAGAGAGTTGAAGACTGAGAGTAACACACAGAAAGGTATTATTACTCAACAACAGCAACAGATTGATTAACTTCAAAGAATGGTACAAGATCTGATAGCTCACATTGGTGCTCCAACAAATGTTAATCAAAAGGAAAATGTTGAAGATCAACAAAGTCCAGCTGCTACTAAACCAATTCCTTCTACTACTGAACCTGTTCTTTCCCCAATCTTTGATGCTGATATGTATGAAGAGAACACTATGTTTTATATAGATATGTTGCTTAATAACGAAGGTGATGGAATGGAGGTGATAGATGAGAATGATGAAGAAACTGAGAAAGAAGAAGAAGATGATGACGAGTTGATGTTAACAGGAGAAAAGAAAGGTGATGATCGTTCTTCTGACGATGACAGTGATAGCAGTGGAGCTGGAGGTGTTGGTGGAATTGAAAAGACATCAGAAGCAACTGATAAAGATGCTGAGACCAACACGGAGTATAAAAAGTACGAATATGAGCAACAACAAACATATGTTGAAGAAGATGGTTCTGTTATTGGAAAAATGGACAAACTGATAGATGAAAGAGAGTCATTCAATGTTCCTGAAGTGAATGAAGAGCCATATGATCGTCCAAAGACCACAACTATTGACAAGAGTACGTGGTGGAAAGTGACAAAGAAGCCAATGATAGTTGAAAGGATTGCACAGAAGATTAGAAATCCAAAACAAGCTTTGACTGGAGAAATCTTAGGATAGATGTATGATGACGAGAAGAAAATGTATGTAATAAAAAGAGGTGAAGGGAATATCCAGTATTTTGATCGAAGCTCAAAGTTAAATACATTACCGTATTGGGATATTCGGGAGCTGAGTCAACTGAAGTTGATCAATCCATCCAAGAATTCATTTGCTAAAAACTTTGAAGATTATTCAGAAGAAAGAATGCGCAAAGAACAAGTTTGAGAGTTTCAAGCCACAGATTCATGAATGCAGACAACTAAAGAGGAAAGATAAAGATGACAAAAAATGATTCAGATATATTGTCAAGCCAGCCGATACAGTTTCAACTGTCTACATCCCAGCAAGAAAAGAAGTATTTATCAAAGGTTTCAAGAAATTGGAGTATGACAGTAGAACTCATGAAGCTGTGATCATATAAAATGGTTTCCCAGAGGTCTGAGTCTTCGACCCAGTGGATTTGTTTAGCTTTTCTGATGAAGACTTGAAGATGTTGTACGAGAACCCAATCAAATGTGATATGAGCACGAAGATAAAGGCTGAAGCGAAGTTGTATATGAGAGTCGTATGTTGGAGCATTTTATGTGACAACTAGCCTTTGTAATAGATTAGTCTTTATGTTTATGTTTTGTCTTGTATATAGTTAAGTTTACACAAGCGAACTTAACATGTTCACCTGATCTAGTTCAAGCGAACTTAACAAGTTCGCCTGAACTAAACTTGGCGAACATGATAAGTTCGCCTATATCAGTATGTGTTGCCTATAAGTAGTGTAGTAGTTATTTGGAATGGATCTGTAATTCTAGAACTACTATGTGTGTACTGTTTACAGAGTGAATACAATAAGCTTTTTTATGATATCTTGTCTTGCGTGTAATTGTATCGTGTGTGTGAGTATTCGAGACGTATTAGGATTCCGCACTTCGTGTACGTATTGCGTGTTTTACAGCAGAGATCGATCCGTAGACCCTACCGGGACCTACAAGTGGTATCAGAGCCATTGCTAGTCTTTCAACACTGGGCTCCTAGGCGAACTTAACAAGTTCGCTTAGAGTTACAAGAGGTGAACTTGTTAAATTCGCCTGATCATATTCACCTAAAAACTTGAATAGTCACAGAATCTCGAACTTGTCAAATTTGATGTAAATAACATCAATCAAAGGCAGAAATCACATCCCCATCACTCGATTAGTGCATATGAACATTCAATTTCATATTTAATCCACAAAATTATGATGAACAAATGAAGATGACAGTCGCTATGAAATCCGACGATACAATCAATGAATTCAAACAATTCAATAGATGAAATGATGTAATAATACCTTCTTTTGAATCACAAACTGATAATGAACAGATAATAAGAACAATTAACCACTCTCTCACTCTCTCAATCAAAACTAGACACACAAAGATGCTAAGGAACAAAGTCTCCTGTTAAGTTCGCAAGAGTCAACAAGAATAGAAAATGGTCAAGTTCGCATGATTAACTTATATACCCAACAAGTTAAGTTCGCTAAATTCAAGCGAACATAACAAGTTCGCCACCCCAGGCGAACATAAGAAGCGGACATAATAAGTTCGCCTTACTCAACACTTAGCCAAAATTTGAAAATTTGTTATTTTTCCCTCTTTCTGACAATCCGATCATCTTGTAACCTGTACAATCAACTTAATCCAAAATAATTTAAGAATTTTTCATGGAAGATAGAAACAAAATCTTTTTGGATTTTTCCTATAAAGCTAAAAGAACAAGTAAAGAACATATTTTTGTGTTTTTCAAAATTTATGCTAAAACACACTAAAATCTTTTTGCACTTTTTCTAAATGAACTAAAGCAATAAATCTAGAAATAACACAAACTAAAATCTTTTTGGTTTTTATCTATACATACTGAATCACATATTTCTGGTCGAACACTGCGAGTAAGAAGACCATATCAATATTTTTGATGCATCACACTCACATTCTGAATATAAAATTCCATAGCAGATCTAAGGGTTGACCTATGACATTTTGTATAGTCACAGATTTTTGGCTCAGCAAACAAGCACCTTTGTGCTACATTCTATGATATCTCAGCAAATAATCTCCCAGAACTAACACTCCATGCTTTCATAAACTATTAATTCTTTTGAAATCTCTATTCAACTGCTATCTCGCAGATATCACAACTATCTTTATCCCAAATTTTCTTTTTCAAATACTCAGACATTAATGAAATGACACACAATAAACTTCAAATTAAACAGGATCAGATCATGACATGCCAACTTATTCATACCGAATTTGCAATATACTACATGTGAATTCAAGTTGTCAACATTATAAGATTTGAAACTACAAGCGTTTTTATCCCACATTCTTGTGAGTTAGTACCATTTATATGAAAACAATGTGTACCCCACAAATATGCCAATAGAAATTTAAATTGCATTATCTTCAAGACATACAAGTCTTATGAAAAGCTTAGATCAATTTCCAGGATGAAACTATCTCAATTAGCACAGGAAAAGAAGCAGATCCCGAAGGATATATGAAATCAGAATGATTCATATTGCTTGGTTTGGATGAAGTATCATGAATCAAAGTAACAGAAAGATCATACCAATAGAATTCTTCAGCAATAAGAATGATCAAGGAATCGATTGATTCAATGACATAGGGTAGAATGATCCAACTGTTATCTGGATATATTCAATGGAATCAAGATAATTGAACCAAGGGTGTGTATATGTTACAACAAATGTTGTCAGAAACATATCTTAGTCCAACTACACATTGCATGTTTTTCGGGACATGGGCAGTGAAATGAACTAAAAAATTGTGCTAATCAATATAGTTCGATACTAGTCTCATGAAATACTTAAAGCCTCATATTCTTTATCTGATAATGATCTTTTAACACACACACCCAGCATACCATGGGTTCAAATCCCAATTATGACATAGACCATTATGTTTTCACACTACTAATGGACTAAAAACTCTTCTAGCTTACTGACAATTCAAATTACATGCAAATATCCAAATTAAAATGATTATATATAGCAATGTCAGACAGTCATGAAGCTATCATTTCCTGTTTATGCAGACTAAGAAGTTTTAGATCAAATCACATAAGCATAAACATAAATACAGACACCAGATAGTCATTCTATGGTCATGTGTATGTGATCACCTACTGATATACTATCATTTCTTCTATAACTTCAAGCAGTGCCGATTTTATCTTTTTCAAATTTGTTTGGGTTTTTTAGAATGCAAGTAAACTAAGAAAAATAAATTATAAAACTATTTTCTTTAAATAATCTAAAAAACTAAAAGAAAAACTTCCATGAAAAACCTTTTTGAAAACTTTTGTCACGTTGGATTAAGCATACCAATCATCTGAGTAAGAAATTAAAACCGTGAACGATCGAATGCTTTGGTAAACAAATCAGCAAAGTGGGCATCCGAGTGGACTTTCACCAACTCAATCAACTTTTTCTCAGCACATTCACGAATGAAATGATATCGAATCTCAATGTGCTTCGTCTTTGAATGTTTCACCGGATTAGTTGTGATTGACATGGTGGCTGTGTTATCAATCATCATTGGTGTCCCTATGAAGTTCAAACCGTAATCTCTCAACTGTTGTTGAATACATAAGTTTTGGGAATAACAACTTGCTGCTGCAATGTATTCTGCTTCACAAGTTGAAATTGCAACCGAGGTTTGCTTTTTGCATTTCCAGGATACGAGCCTATTCCCTAAAAATTGACAACCACCAGACGTCGATTTACTGTCCAGACTGCAACCTCCATAAGCTGAATCTGTAAAAGCTTTAAATTCAAAGTCAGAATTAATTGGATACCATAATCCCATCCTTGGTTTACCCTTTAAGTATCGAAAGATTCGTTTTACAACAATAATATGAGATTCCTTCGGTTTAGACTGAAACCTTGAGCACAAGCATACTCCAAACATAAATACGGACATGACGATGTCAAATACATTAAAGACCCGATCATTCCTCGGTATAATCGACAATCCACCTCTTTCCCTTTCAAGTCATAATCTAGTTTGTGATTAACCGGAATTGGAGTGTTGAAAGCTGACGCATTTTTCATATCAAACTTCTTGAGAATATCAGCAACATATTTCATTTGATGAATGTAAAAACCATCTTCATTTTGATCAACTTGAAGACCCTAAAAGAATGATAATTCTCCCATGCTGCTCATCTCGAATTTCAACTTCATCACTCTTTCAAAGTCTTTACACATATCGACATTCATCGATCCAAAGATTATGTCATCCATATAGATTTGAACAAGTAATATATCTCCCCCTGCTTTTCTGTTGAAAAGGGTAGAGTCAATTTGGCCACGCTCAAATCCATTTTCAAGTAGATGCACCGACAAAGTTTCGTACCATGCACGAGGAGCCTGATGAAGACCATATAATGCTTTATCCAAATTAAACACTTTTTCAGGATACATGGGATCTTCAAAACCAGGCGGCTATTTCACATAAACTTCTTCCTTTACCTATCCATACAGAAAAGAACTTTTGACATCTAACTGAAAAACTTTGAAACCCTTGATAGAAGCATATGTAAGAAACAATTTGATCGCCTAAATTCTCGCAACTGGAGCATAAACTTCAGTGTAATCAACTCCCTCTTGTTGATTAAATCCTTGGACAATAAGCCTTGCCTTATTATGTACCACAACACCACGATCATCACGTTTGCATTTGAATACCCACTTTGTGCCAATAGATCTTTAGCCTTTGGGTAAGTCAACTAAATCCCAAACATGTAATTTATCAAATTGAGTCAATTCTTCTTGCATGGCCTCAATCCAACAATCATCATCTAAAGCCTCAACCACATTTTTAGGCTCTGTTTGAGAAATAAAGCAAGCATGCAAACACGTCTCCAAGATACGTGTATCAACAATTGGAGCATACAAACACGAATTTTCAGCAAGTGTACGATGTCTTGTTTGAACACCCGCATTAAAATCACCAATAATATTGTCAGTGGGATGATTCTTATGCACTCGGGATTGAGGAATATATGAAGCTTGAATAACATCATCAAGATTTGAAGGCAACTCCCCCCAACTAATGTCGATGTTGATGAATCATCAACTATGATATGTATATCGTTAGACAATTCCTGAAACACAGCTTCATTATCTTCACTGTCACCATCTTGTGTTGTACCCGAAGTTGAAGCTACATTCGGGTCAACTGGAGGAGTATCCACAATCGGAATAACCGAATGAGGATCGACAGTTGAATCATCATTGCAGTAGGACTGATAAAACATTCCAGCTTCAGTTGGAGAAATTACAGGAGGAACATTGAAAGATCTGAATAATGCATCATAATCAAACGCCCAAGAGGGACCTTTTGCATCCTAAGGAACAGAACGGTTATCACAGTCAACATGAAACCATTCCTCAATTTTACGTGATTCTTTGTTAAAGACTCTCTTGTTATGAGAATTGGAAAAATATCCCAAGAAAATTCCCTCAATTGCTTTAGAGCTGAATTTAGTAGGAACATCGCGAGTGTTCAACAAGGTACAAGAATTTCCAAAGGGCAACAGATACGCCAAATTAGGTTTTCGATTGTTCAGCAATTCCTAACACGTTTTGTTGAGTTTCTTCACGATCCAAACTCTATTGAGAACCTGACAAGTTGTATTCACCGCATCTGCCCAAAAAGTAATGGGCAGCTTTGAATCAGATAACATAGTATGAGCCGTCTCAATAAGAGTTCGATTCTTTCGCTCAGCAACACCATTTTGCTGCGGAACGTAAGGAGCATTGAACTCATGATGAATCCCTTTTTGTAAACAGAATAAACCCATATTTACATTCTTGAACTCTTTGTTTTTATCACTCTGAATCCTCCCGACTTTCAATTTAAATAAAGTCTCATGCCTAACAATCAGAAACTTAAGAATTTCAGTTGTTGCATCCTTAGAAGCAAGAAACTTGACCCAAGAAAACCTTGAGTAATCATCACTCACTACCAAACAATAAGCTTTGCCGTTTTCACTTTTGACACTAATAGGTCTGAATAAATCCATATGCAACAACTCTAAAGGAGTCAAAATAGAATTAATCAACTTTGAAGGATGAGATTTCTTGTGCTGCTTCCCCTTCTTGCAAGGAATACAGTCTTCATCCACATGAAACCTCATGGCAGGGACACCAGAAACCAACCCATGTTTTACAAGATAGTTCATTTTTCGAAAAGTTATATGAGCCATTTTCTGGTGCCATAAAGTTGAATCGGATTCATAAGCTTTCGAAAGAAGACAAGTTGGAACGGACGAAGTTGTCGTCGCAGTGCTCATGTCAAGCATATAAGTATCATTCTTTCGAGGAGCTCTCATAAGTATCCAATCTTCAGGTATCACAAATCCCGGCTTCAAGACCAAACATTCTGACTTATTAAAGTGAAATGAGAAATCTTTATCACAAACTTGTGAAACAGATAACAGATTGTGTTCCAGCTTCTCGACATAGTTGACTTTCTCAAGGCTTAATCTCCCATTTGTCACAGTGTCTTGACCAGAAATATTTCCTCCCTTCTTTCTTGAAAAAGCAACATAGCCTCCTTGGATTTCTTTCACATTCTCCAGTAAGTTAAGATTTCATGTCATGTGCCGAGAGCATCCACTATCAACATACCAATGGTTGCCAATAGTCCTCCTTGGAGTTCCCTGCACACAAACAGAAATGATTAGTTAGTAATAGAGACCCAAGCAATTATGGTCTTGGGTCGGCCATATTCATCAAAATGAACAATTTCTCTCAAAACACAATCAAGTTTCTCCTCTACTTTAGGAGATTGTTTCTTAGAAAGAGAAACTTGAGACTTCGGTATCCATTTTGATTGAACCTTAACCATTTCACTCTCCTTTGATGACTTATCAATTTCAACATCGTCATTGACCATAGGTTGTTCCAAAAGCTTTTTCACCCGTCTATTTCGTCGTCGATGTTGTGGTCTTGACAATATCACCTTTGGTTGTGTAAGTTCACCAGAAGAATTAACCTTCTCAACTGTCTTCACTGAATCAACAATATTCTTGACAACTAGCCTTTTTCCACCTTTCTCCACATTATGGTTCAAATCAACATGATTTACTACTGGTTTCACTGGTGGATTCACAAATGGTCTTGTCAACTTTGGGTTCTCTAGACGCTTCCCCAAATTCTTGTTTGGACAGTCTTTCAAAATATGACCAACAACACCAAAATGAAAGCAATTACGTCTTTCTTTGTATACTCACATACTTCTACTTTTGAACCTTGGTTGTGCTGGATGGGGAACACTGTGAAGTAGTGTTTGAAGTTTGAACAACCTTTTGATTTTCATTCTGAACTTTTTGTTTATAAAAAGCAAGAGTTGAGACTTTCTCAGTCTTATTTGTTTCTTGAGAATCAAAACCACCACTTACAAAAGGTCTTGCTGGTTGATAAGTAGATTTGGGTTTTGGTTGTTCAATCTTCTCATCCGGTTCAGTTAGGATGCACCTATCTCTGGTCACATTTTTCACTACAACTAGTTCAACATACTTACACTTTGTCACTGTACCTTCAACTTTGTTTGAATCAAAAACATCATCATCAGATGAATCATCATATATCATATCCTCACCAGTAACAGGATTGATATTCAATACAGTCTCTGGTTCCAAATCTTCATCCGAAACAACCTCAGTCAGACAAGGGGTATAATTCTCATTAAAAGGTGGACAATATCCAACACCTCCCCTAATATTTTTGTCATCAAAAGAAGGACAAGAACCAACACCTCCAACAACCTTTGCACCTGAAGCTTTGTCATTATAATATTCCAACAAAAAACTGGAATTCTTATAACCCTCAAGCTTTTGTAACAATTTTGTTACTTCTGTATGTGACACAACAAGTTCATTAATTTTCTTTTCATATTCTGAGTATGACACATCGAGATGAAATGCTTGTTCATTAAATTTGATTTGCAAAACTTTAATGTCATCTTTTAAAGATTCAATTTTAGCTTTCAAAATTGTTTCGTTTTCCTTCAAAGTTTGGTTCGATGTGTACATTGTTTTCATGTCACAGATGAGATTTGTGATGTCATCACACAATCTCGTAATTTGAGTTCAAAATCAATACATTTCAAACAGGAATTAACCTGTTGTACCTGTTTAGTATCTGCCATGAATGCATTCCCCTCAGCAATCTTTTCTGTAACCTTTCCAGCATCTCCATCATTAAGCAAATCTTCATTTGAAAACTTCGGTTCACTTTTCTGAAGAACTGACCCTTCACTTTCATTTAAACTCCCAGAATCTGTAGAGTGACCATAAGAAGAACTGCTTTCACTTCCATCTTCAGTATGGACTTCAGCTAGAAAAGCTTTACTAACATGAGCAACAATATCCTCCAAATGAATACCCCAATCATAATTTTCATCCTATTGAGAAATTAAGGCTGTGGAGGTCTTTTATGCATGCTATTATTCAATGTCTATCCCCAAGGAAAGCTGGAATAGATGGCTTAAACACATCATTACAAGCTGCTATGGTGGCTTTGACATTGAACATGCCATTCAACTTTGCTTTATACATATACCGGGAGTTGGTCATGCAAATTACACCATCTAAGGGTCAGGGTTTCTTAATGTACCTTAGATTCTTGCAGGTTATCCTGAACCATCTAATTCCAAACCTACCACCGGTGAATCCTAGATTGACTCTTACTCCTATGACAAAGAGGATTTTCACGGATTGCATGAATATTAAGCAGCAAAATCCTGCTTTGATTCCAGTGGCTACTCCATTGTTTGGGCACATAATCAATCCTGCTTATGTTACACCTCCAAACAATAACTGGATACATGGTGATCCAGCCTTGGAATTATATCCGGTTGGTGATCAAGACGAAGAGGAAGAGGAAGATGAGGAGGCTGGTGATGATGAGAATGATAGTAAAGAGACTGAGAGTGAGTATGATGATAATGATGATGGTGATGATAACAATGATGGTGATGATGATAACAATGATGGTGATGATGACAATAATGCTGATGATGACAATGATGATGATAATGCTGATGGTGGAAATGATGAAGATAATGTTCATGTGAATGCTGATGAGAATGATCCTCAAGGTGAAAATATAGAGGTTGAAGAGACTAGCACTAGTTCATCTGAATCTGGTGAAGCTGATGATAATGATGAAAGTTCCCAGGATTTTAGTCCTATGCATTATGCTCAGTTAGCTAAAGTTCCTAGGGTTACTAGAAATGTATATGAAAAACGTCAGAAGTCTCCTGGTAAGAAGAAAGTGAAAGTACCAGGACGCAAGTCTGTAAGGGGTCCTCCTCCCGATGCAGTACTTGGAAAGAGAAAATTACAAGATGAATCTTCTGGTTCTAAAGATGATGAAGCTCCTGCAGCAAAAGGTCCTAAACTGATGGCTTCGGCAATTCATGCTGCACAATCTACATAGGATAGAGATTTTGTATATTCTTTGATCATAACTCCTATTCCTTCACAGTTTAATACTCCACATGCTACTCTAACTGTATCCAAGACTTAGGATGAAGTTGGTCTGTCTACTAGAGACGCTCGTGATGGAAGAATACAAGACTTGGAATCACAGCCCATCTTGTTATAATCATTAAAATCACAAGTAGATGAGTTGATTGACAGAGAAGGTCGACGTGTTCTGATTATTAATGAACAAAACAAGGTGATTGCAGAAATGCAAATCCTTGTAAGCAAGTTAGTAGAGCGTCTTGACGCTCAGGGGGAGAAGGTTCAAGCTGGTAAGTCTTCATGTCATAGTATTGATGTTCAAAAGAATTTAGATGATGATGACGAACCGGAAGCTGGCGATGGTTTGGGTGAGCGTCAAAACGCTGATACGAACCCTACATCATTAACACAGGGGGAGTCAGAGGTTGTTGTTGAAGCCAATATGATAAAGAACCGGCTGAAGTTGATGCTGATATGTTAGATGAAGTTGCTGAAATTGATGTTGATATGTTAGATAATTCAATCTTTGAAGACTCTGACATAGATGATGCAAACAAGATTGAATGTTTAGTAGACATGGATGATTTATCTGATGACGAGGATACATGTGAGGAGAAGTTATAGGAGGGAGAGATTGTAGCAGTGGAGGTAGAGAGTAAACCGGATTATCGAACCCTAGAGACACTACGATAACAATACTTGACTCTAACTCGGACAAAAGATTGATTTGGTTGGGGGGTTTACTTCACTAAATATTAACTACAATGCAGAAAATTAAGATCGACTTAAACTATCAAGAGAAAATCTAAGGGAAAATCAAGAGATGGAAGAATACCACCTAGGTTGGAATCCTACTTGCAAAGCACAACTTCTACCAGTTCTGGAAACTATGATGGATCTAGGTTTCTAAGGAAACAACTCTAGAATACCTACTGGATCCCTAATCACTCTCAGGGTGTCACCAACTAAGGGACCTAAAGATATAATAACTCACCATATAGTGAATTACCTTTCGGTCTATCCAACAATGACAATGTACCCGAAAGACAGATCACCTTTTAGTCTCACCGTCCACAATACATCGAAGATGCATGGGGTAATCTTAGGATAACAACTATGACTTAGAATAGCAACAATCACTAGACACCTAAACCAACTTCCTCTCAGAAAGTTGACACTCGGATTCCTAATGACGAAGACTAAATGACTGTCTCTCACTTATCGGGTATTGACACAGGATACACACTTAATCTAATGACTCTCAATCACAATTCCTATGGCTACTATGTCTAGCAAACCATACACATGATCACAAACCCTAAAGTCTATGACATAGATATGTTAATCAAACTGGGAGACATCCACAATCAACATACGGAATCATAATCAATCACACATCAGAATTAATCACGCTATATCATCATAATTATCAAACCAAGATTGTTTACAGAGTCATTAATCCATTCAAAATAAACAAAAACCGATAAAAATCCAACCTTTAACAACTGATCATCATTGACCTAGGCAGTATTAAGGTTTTAGCCTAGTATCATGCTTAAAACAAGTACAACAGAAATATCAAACAAGAACATGGTTTAAACATAAACAATCAATGATAAAAATCAAAACTTGAAACCAAAGACGCTAATTCTAACGAACCCAAATTTGAAAGCTCCAATCTTGCACTTCAAAGTCCTTCTTTAGCCAAAAAATCGCCCTTAAACTTGATCTTGACGGCAATACAATCGAACCCCAAGGCATAATAGCCTTCTAACAATATTTAATTATCGATTAGGGCTTTTTGCGTAAATTCCAACCTCTCGCGTACCGCGAGAGAATATGGTAAGCCCCTGGCGTAGCGCGAGGGCCAAATTAGTCAGGCTAGCTTCTAGAGGTCCTCGCGGACTGTGAGGCTCTCTGAGACTCCCTTAGTATACCGCGAGGGACTGAATTTCACCATTTTTGACTTTAATATTCCGGGCTTTATTCTCGTGCTTAGTTTCTTTGGATATTCATATGTATTCAACTCGAGCACCTGTAAACACGAAAATAACTCAATAGTACAAAAAACGACTCAAAACGAATAGAAAACTAATCAAAACACATTAAAACATAGGAATAAAGGTGTGTGCTTTGCACTACATCAATGATGATGATAGTGATGGAGGTGGTGCGGAGGATACTGAATCAGAAAGAACTGTAGAGATAAAGATCGATGGATACAAAACTGACTAAGTATAAATGCCACGAGTTTACTGAAGTTGCTGCGGATAAGTGTCTATGCTGCGGATAGCCTTATCTGCTAAAGATTAACTCGTTGCTGTTGATAGGCATATCAGAAGGAATCAACTTTACTACTGACAACTTTCTGCTGCAACTTTGACACATCACATGCATAAAAACCGTTACTGGTGCAGACAATAAAAGACAACGCTCTCCTTCCAAGTATCCAAGAAATGATGCCTAAGAAGACGTTTGGTTAAAGTTATCTTTTGTAGTCTTTTATTGTATTCACATGTAGTATAACTTCTAGTATACAAGATCAACGGTTTGTGTTTGATCTGATCCTTAGAATCAAGGGTCTGTCTTGATTCTAATTTACTATATAAGTATTGTATCTGTTCAGTGTACAAGCAAGCTTTCACATTGTTTTCTCTGTAACTTGTAAAAATTGAAGTTTAATACAATCCAGCTTTTATCAGTATTCTCTTTGTTCTAGTTACTTTTCATAGTTGTGATTGTTTCCGCCAATCTCAACTTAAACAAAACCATCTTGTAAAACTCGATCCTACAAGTGGTATCAGAGCTTTGGCTCACAGATTAAACAAACTCACACTTGTTTAATCACTTTCTGGTTATGTTGTAAAAATGTCTCAAAACACTGGATTTGATGACACTAGAAGTCTTAGCAGACCACCAAGATTGGTGTCTGGTGAAGACTATGATATGTGGAAGAACAGAATGGAAAGCTTCTTCTGCTTCCAAGAATATGGAATGTGGAGATCCATACAAGAGGGTCCTTATGTACCTATGGTAACCTCTCCTGATACTGGAGGTCCATCTGTTCCAAAGGAACCTTCCAAATACTCAGAAGAAGATATAAAGAAGATGGAGGTAGACTTCAAAACTCTAGGATCTATTCAGATGTGCTTACCAAACGAAATGTTCCACAACTTCAGAGAATACAAGACTGCCAAAGAGCTATGGGAAGCTCTTGAAAAGTTGTTTACAGGGTCTGAAGAAGTCAAGGAGAATAGGAGAGATATTCTTAAGCAACAATATGAAAACTTTGTTTGCAAAGATGGTGAATCTTTTACCACTTTATATAATAGGTACACATATCTTGTTGGAGAATTGCAGTGCTCAAAGGTAAAGCTTGAGAATGAGGATATTCTCAAAAAGTTCATCAGGTCTCTTCCAAGTTGCTTGACACTATACACAGTGTCAATCCAAAGAACTGAGAATCTGAAGACTCTTCCAATGACTGAGATGTTTGGCATGCTGAGGACATTTGAGCTGGAGATGATTCAAGCTAGAGAAAGAAGAACAAGTCATTCATCTTCACCATTGTCTTCATCACCCTTACCCTCCACCTCTTCCTCTGCATTACACTCTAACCATGTAAGTTCTAGCAACTACTATCCTCCTATGGTCACACATCCACAGACCCCAAATGCTCAAGTAACCAACTCACCATTCCTTCTTGAAGCCCCTCCTCAAAGTACCAACTCAACTGCTTTTGTCTCTGATGCTTCAAACAATTTGTTCTTCATCAAAGAAGATCTGGAGAAATTTCATCCAGATGATTTAGAAGAAATCGACATACGACATTCCTATGCTATGTTAACCATTAAAGAAAAACGGTTCTATTCTAGAACAGGAAGACCAATTCCAGGCCAAAACTCCAACATAAGAGTAGGATTGGACAAGAGCAAGATAAGATACTACAATTGCAACCAACTTGGACACTTTGCTAGAGAGTGCAAAGCACCCAAGGCAAACCCAGCTGCTGCACAACAAAGACAGACAAATCAAGGTCCAGCAGGCCAAACAGGTCAACACACTCTTGCTCAAACTACAGCCTGTGCAGCTCAGCAAGTTGGAACATCTGACTTTGACTGTAGCTTTCAATATGAGGAATTATCCACAAGCAATCAAGCTCTTATGGCAGATACCATTGATATACCACCTCAGGTATTTTAACATCTTCGCTCTCAAGCTTGCATTGATAAGGTGTTAGGCTATAGAAAGCATAACCAGAATCTAATAGATCAAAATGAAGAGTTTCATCAAATGAAATATGAATTCAAAAACGTGGAAAACAGTTATAAAAAAAATTAACTATCTAAAAAAAGAGATTTCACATTAATTTGCATCCAAAAAGTTGCAAAAAGCTGAACTGGCAGATCAAAAATATGAATTCAAAAAGGTGGAAAGCTACAAGAGCTGAACTGGTAGATCAAAAGGTTCATGTTGAGAAATATGAATTTGTATCCAAAAAGTTGCAAAGACTTTTCGATGCTCAAATTCATGAAAGGGTAACCACGGGTCTAGGGTACCAAGCTAACAAGTACAAATCTGTTCCACCACCTGCTGATTATGAGGCAATCCATGAACCAAAATTCAACCTTACATATCTAGACAAAGCAAACAAAAATCTTGATCCCCTAAAGGAAGAAGTGGTTGTTGAAGAATGTAGTACGTCAACTGAATCTGAGTCCACATGCTCAGATTTCACATAAACCAATGAAGCCCCAATACTTCCTACAAATGAGGTAATACTGAAAACCACAAAATCTGCTAAGGTAATTCAAACAAATAGTCCTATTCCCTTTATTCCATCCATACCAGTTGAACAGCCATTCAAGCAAATCAAAATCAGTTATCCTCCAGAAGGAAGAAAACTAAAAAATTGAAAAGGGACATTCCTCCACACTCAATGCTTTCAAAGCTAGTCCAGAAAGAAAAGTATTTGACATCTGTGAAACAGCTAAAGCTAGAACTCCATATGTTAAGAAAACATTGCAGGAAGCCACCTTTGAACATAACAAAAATCATCTCAAAAATTTCAATGATCTGTTTCAAACAAAGGACTATGTGTACTTTCAGAGAGATGAGATTGCCAAGTCATGTTTTGTTTGTGGCAAATACAATCACACTGCAAGCAGTTGCTTCTATTACCTTCAGCAGCAAAGAAATATCAAATAACAAGCTTTTGAGAAAATGCAGAAGAACAAAAAGGTAAGAAGCTATAAAGCAAGAATAAGTCAGTTCAGAAGTTCCATCTCTCCTCCAAAGAAACATGCCCCAAAGGTTCAACAATCATGCATTATCTGTGGAAAGTCAGACCACTTTGCTGCCAAATGTGAATTCAACCCCTTCAACTAGTTTTTAATCTCATGAATGTATCTCAAATTTGTGATCAGAAGCATTGGATGCTTTTCACAGACAAAGAATGTTTTGTGCTTGCTCTTGGTTTAAGAAACCCCCCTCTAGAGAAGATACTACTGACTGCCCAAAGAAAAGACAATTTATATGTTCTTGACATGAATAAAGTCACTCCAGCTAGAAGTGTATCTTGTTTTTTGTCTAAGGTATCTATTGATGAGTCTACCCTATGGCATAGGAGAGTAAGTCATGTAAATGTCAAAACAATCAACAAGTGAGTCAAAGGGAATCTAGTCAGAGGACTACCTGATAAGGAATTTCAACTCGATGATCATTTTGTAGCCTGTCTGAAGGGAAAGCAACACAAAAGTTCTCACAAGCCTAAGACTTTAAAATCAAACGACACTCCTCTACAGCTGCTTCATATGGATCTATTTAGTCCTATAAATGTCATGTCCATAGGCAAGAAGTCATATTGTTTGGTAATAACAGATGACTACACAAGATTCTCTTGGGTATATTTCTTGAGAACCAAAGATGAAACTGCAGAGATTCTCAAAGCTAACATTCTTAAGGTTGAAAATCAATGCAATCAGAAAGTCAAGACCATAAGGTGTGATCAAGGGTCAGAGTTTAAGAATCATATCTTGAACTGTTTCTTTGAAGGAAAAGGCATTCAAAGACAATATAGCGCTCCAAGAACTCCACAACAAAATGGAGTAGCTGAAAGAAGAAACAGAATTCTAATTGAGCCTGCCAGATCCATGCTGGCTGATTCCAAACTACCTCTTACATTCTGGGTTGAGGTAGTGAATACAGCCTGCTATGTACAAAATAGAGTTCTGATTTTCATGCCTCTAAACAAGACACCTTATGAACTATGGTTCAACAGAGTTCCCTACATTGGATTTCTAAAGCCTTTTGGATGTCCATGTACTATTCTCATTACCAATGGTGTTCTTTCCAAATTTGTTGCTAAGTCTGATGAAGGATACTTTGTGGGGTACTCATCTCAATCTAAAGCCTACAGAGTATTCAACTCCAGAACAAGAATAGTGTAAGAATCAACCAATGTGGAATGTAGGGAACACATCCCACGTGAACAAGGAAAAGGGCCAGACTGGTTATATGACATTGACTCTTTCTCTCAAATATTTGAGCGACTCGTCTTCTCAAACATGGAGCCATCATCTTGAAAAGAACAAATCTCCTTAGCAAATGAAGATCACAGATTTTGTTTCAATGGTCAATCAATTAGAATCAAAAGACCATCCATTAATCTTCCATATGTTGCTAATGCTATTGAAACCAGTGAAGCTCGAACAAATAACTCAAATGTTACAAACAATAGTCTCACTGAATATCAAAATGAGAATATTGACAACTCTGCGTTGACAATGAGACATCTGCTGCTGATAAAGAAGATGAGGATGAGGTTGAAGAGGCTGATGAGCTCCTGAGTAATGAAGATGATGCTAAAGATTCATTTGCAACAAACACTAATGCAGTTGTTCCTGATCAAAATGAATGCAACCTTGACCAGGGAATCAGGCTGGAGGTGGTTCCAGCTCAAAGATTCAACAAAGAACATCCTTTGGAAAATATAATTGGCAATATTCAACAAGGAGTTCAAACAAGAAGCAAGACTCATGAAGCCAATATATGTTTATACTGTTAGAGCACGTTTTTGTGTCAGACACTCTGAATGTTGTCTTATGCTTTTGTACTTTACTTTCTGTATTTGTATTTAGTATCTGTATGTATTGGTTTATCGAGTTGTAAACATGTATGTAGGTACTTCTCTTGTTTAGTCTTTTGTAAGTGTTGTGCGCACTTGGTAAGTGCGCAGGATGCAAAGCCTGCATACTTAGCAAGTACGCAAGAACTCTTGTCCGTGTACTTGCTAAGTATGCAGGAACATTATCCTGCACACTTACTAAGTACGTAGACATCAGGTCTAGTATATATAGCAAGTTGTGAGAATTTATGTACGCACTCATTCATACTCTGTAACCGGCTGTGATTATCAATATACAAAGTTTAAAAGTATCTCTTGTTTGTTGTCGGATTACTTAGTATTGGCTGATACTCCAACTAGTCACGGGCATTCCGCACCTGGTCCGACTAGTCACACACTCGCACATAACGGTTCGAGACATCCGGGGGACCTACAAGTTGTATTAGAGCATTGGCTCTTGACTTCGAGTGTTGTGAGTGTGTTAGGAGCATTCTTGACACCATCTATAGCCTTTTTACAAGAAAAAGTGACCAATTTTGGTGATTTTTGTGATAAAATAGAGGTAGCTCTTGAGCGCTATTTTAGAAGCAAAAATCCTTCAGAATCCGACTTTTTGTTGTTTGTTTGAGTGTTTTGTAACATCCTAAAAAAACGACAGTTATAATAATGGAATAAACGAACGAGGCATGTCGGGTCGGGCCGGATGGGTCGGCGGGCTGGAAAGGGAGCCTCCCCTATAAATAGCCAAGGTCTCCATCATTTCTCTCATTTGCAAGTTCTAGAGAGAGAAACCGTAGAGAGAGAAAGTTGGTGAATCGACCCGAGATTTCAGCAAAGTGTTGCTCCATAGCTCGTGAGAAGAACCTCCGGATTAGAAACTCGATTCAGGTAACGATCGGGCCTAAATCTAAGTTTTTTTCGTTTTTGGGTTTTTCAGGTTTTGGGGGAAAAGGTAACGTTTTCACGGATAAAACTGAAAGATAAACATAGATTTGAGTTCCTTAATGGAAAGCAAACGTTTTGAAGTAAACAAGTTCGGGATCTTGACGTGATCAGACCCGATGGCGAAAGTTAGGGTTTTTGCGAAGAAGTAGTCCGTGCGTACTTATCAAGTACGTATGAAGATGATCCTGCGTACTTACCAAGTACGCAAGAAGAGGATACTACGTACTTATCAAGTACGCATGAAGAGGGTCATGCGTACTTATCAGTACGCATGAAGAATGTACTGCGTATTTATCAAGTACGCATGAAGCAAAGTCTGAGCACTTATTAAGTACGCAAGAACAAGTCCCTGCGCAGTTGCTAAGTGTGCAGGCATCAGGCTGGTTAAGTAAAGTTAGTATGTTTTGAATGGTTAAACCGTTAGAGTAGGTATTGGTCTGATGTGTATTTAACTAATCAATTTAGATTGGAAGTGACGTTGTTAGACCTTGTTTAGGACAACCCAAATTAGCTTATCAGGTGAGTTCTAGAAGCCCTCTTTTAAATGTTTTAATAATGTTTTTGGGCTGGTGTGCATAAGTAACGATGTGACTATTTTATAAAACAATGTTTATGAATGTTGTATGTGACGTTTTATAAAGTGATGTTTATGAATGATGTTTTGGAAGGAAAGGTTATGAAGGAAGTGTTTGTGAAATATTTTTCCAAAAGAAATCTATGAAGTGTTTATGAATGAATGAATGTTTTTAATAAAACGCACGCATGCTTTAACTGAAGTTTTGAAGTAAAAGAAGCGAAGGTTTACGAAAGTCACAAACGAACGAATCTGCCAATATTCCTTAGGGAATGAAGGTTAAGGGTATGGGAAGTATGTTATGGGCCTTTACCTATTAGGGGCCTCTGTGGCTGGCCAGCTGTTGTACAACTGGGGCGATGACGGTCGCCAAGGGGATTATCGTGATCCTTGAAGTTTGGTATGATTTACCTTACGGGGTAGTCGTGCTTGAAGTTTGGTACTTGTGCCCTACGGGGCGCAGTGCTTGAAGTTTGGTACGTGTCATCCTTGTGATGTCGTGCTTGAAGTAGTGTTGAATAACCTAAGTATCAGGCCCTAGTAGTTTTTCACCCGAAGGACAGTACGGTGATTAATGGGCATAGTGGTGGTGATCTTTAGGTTATTCAGCCAATATGTGACGCTTGGATTTGACGGTTACGAGAAGGCGTAGATTCGATATGTTCGTTGACTTATGTTTATGAAGTGTTATGTTTTGTTATTGCATTATTTTACGTACGCTTTTTATTAAATGGAGTATGAAGTTATGTTTTTGGCAAATTATTTGAAGTTAAAGTTTTATGTTAAAACTAGAACTCACCAGCGTAGCTGACTTTTTAGTATGCACATTCAGGTTAAGGCAGGTTACGATGATGGAAGGTGATGTTGGGCGGCTTGATGAGTTACCCGGATGATACGAATACTGGCATCCTGTTATGATTAGATTACGTTATGTTTATGTAATATATTATGTTAAGCTTCTGTATGTTGAACAATGTAATGGTTATGTTTTAATGAAGTATTTTCCGCTGCGTTATTTTGATATTCAAGTTTAAGAACTGTTTGTAAATGAGTAAATCCAACAAGTAAGGCCTCCCGGGTCTGGGGCCTTACAAGTTGGTATCAGAGCAAAAGTTTGAGAGATTCGGACACTCCTAGTGTCTGAACTTAAACTATGAACAGTACGGGTAACTCGCGCCACAACATCAGGTATGAGGCTCATAAGTCTCGGTACTCTATCCATCCTGGTACCAATAAAATGTACCAAGACCTAAGGAAGGAATACTGGTGGCCTGGAATGAAATATGAAGTGACAAAGTACGTAAGAAAGTGTTTGACTTGCTCGCAAGTAAAGGCCGAACACCAGAAACCGTATGGAAAGATTCAACCACTAGATATACCAGAGTGGAACTGGGAACACATTACCATGGACTTCATAACCAAGCTACCTCGCACAGCTAAAGGTCATGATACCATTTGGGTAATTATGGACCGTTTAACGAAGAGTGCTCATTTCCTACCTATTCGCGAGGCATCATGGCAGTTGAAGATTCACGAAGTTAATTATTCGACTCATGATTTGGAACTTGCTGCTATCGTATTTGCATTGAAAATATGGAGGCACTACCTCTATGGGGTGAAGTTTACTATTTACTCCGACAACAAAAGTTAGAAGTACTTCTTCGAACAAAAGGAACTTAATATGAGGCAGAGGCGATGGTTGGAACTGTTGAAAGACTATGTCTGTGAAATAATATACCATCCTGGAAAGGCGAACGTGGTGGCTGACGCTCTAAGCCGAAAGGATGTGCCTACTCCTATTAGAGTGAAAGCTTGCCAGTTGGTGGTAACATCGGATGTGATGAGAGAAATTGAAAAGGCTCAAGATGAGGCACTTAAAGAAGAAAACATAAAAAAGGAAAGGATGGTTGGCCAATAGGACAAGTTGTAATATAACACCCTTGGTGTTAGGACACGTTTTGGACGGGTATGGATACCTATGGGTGGCGAGCTTAGAACCAAAATCTTGGATGAGGCTCATAAGTCTCGGTACTCTATCCATCCTGGTACCAATAAAATGTACCAAGACCTAAGGAAGGAATACTGGTGGCCTGGAATGAAATATGAAGTGACAAAGTACGTAAGAAAGTGTTTGACTTGCTCGCAAGTAAAGGCCGAACACCAGAAACCGTATGGAAAGATTCAACCACTTGATATACCAGAGTGGAACTGGGAACACATTACCATGGACTTCATAACCAAGCTAGCTCGCACAGCTAAAGGTCATGATACCATTTGGATAATTATGGACCGTTTAACGAAGAGTGCTCATTTCCTACCTATTCGCGAGGCATCATGGCAGTTGAAGATTCACGAAGCTAATTATCCGACTCATGATTTGGAACTTGCTGCTGTCGTATTTGCATTGAAAATATGGAGGCACTACCTCTATGGGGTGAAGTTTACTATTTACTCCGACAACAAAAGTTTGAAGTACTTCTTCGAACAAAAGGAACTTAATATGAGGTAGAGGCGATGGTTGGAACTGTTGAAAGACTATGTCTGTGAAATAATATACCATCCTGGAAAGGCGAACGTGGTGGCTGACGCTCTAAGCCGAAAGGATGTGCCTACTCCTATTAGAGTGAAAGCTTGCCAGTTGGTGGTAACATCGGATGTGATGAGAGAAATTGAAAAGGCTCAAGATGAGGCACTTAAAGAAGAAAACATAAAGAAGGAAAGGATAGTTGGCCAATAGGACAAGTTGTAATATAACACCCTTGGTGTTAGGACACGTTTTGGACGGGTATGGATACCTATGGGTGGCGAGCTTAGAACCAAAATCTTGGATGAGGCTCATAAGTCTCGGTACTCTATCCATCCTGGTACCAATAAAATGTACCAAGACCTAAGGAAGGAATACTGGTGGCCTGGAATGAAATATGAAGTGACAAAGTACGTAAGAAAGTGTTTGACTTGCTCGCAAGTAAAGGCCGAACACCAGAAACCGTATGGAAAGATTCAACCACTTGATATACCAGAGTGGAACTGGAAACACATTACCATGGACTTCATAACCAAGCTACCTCGCACAGCTAAAGGTCATGATACCATTTGGGTAATTATGGACCGTTTAACGAAGAGTGCTCATTACCTACCTATTCGCGAGACGTTCTCGTCGGAAAGGTTAGCTGAAGTGTTTATTAACGAAGTAGTAGCACGGCATGAGATGCCTTTGATGATCGTATCTGACCGGGACACACGATTCACATCGAGGTTCTGGAAAAGATTTCACGAGGCGATGGGCACGAGGCTTAATATCAGCACGGCATACCACCCACAAACGGATGGTCAATCCGAAAGGACCATTCAGACATTGGAGGATATGCTTCGTGCTTGTATTATCGATTTCGGCGGCGATTGGGACAGTCATCTGCCGTTAGCCGAATTCTCCTACAACAATAGTCATCACACGACGATAGGCATGCCGCCTTATGAAATGTTATATGGGAGAAAATGCAGGACCCCGGTTTGTTGGGGTGAGATTGGACAGAAGGAATTAGGAAGTCTTGAAGTCATAAGAGAAACGTCGGAAAGATTTGATCAGATCAAAGCACGAATGAAGGCCGCACAAGATCGTCAGAAGTCCTATGAGGGTAAACGAAGAAGGCCTATTAAGTTTGATGTTGGGGACAGAGTAATGTTGAAAGTGTCACCCTGGAAGGGAATCATACGATTCAGGAAGAGAGGAAAGTTAAGTCTGAGGTTTGTCGGACCATTCAGGATAATGGCACGGGTTGGTGAGGTCGCTTATCAGTTAGAGTTGCCTGATGAGTTAAGTGGGATTCATCCTACCTTCCATGTATCACACTTGCGAAAGTGTTTGGCGGATGAATCAGCTCACATACCACTTACTGACATCGAGGTCGACAACAGCCTTAACTACATCGAAGAACCCGTGGCCACTTAGACAGAAATGAGAAGCGTTTGCGTAATAAAATTATTCAATTGGTTAAAGTCCAATAGAAGCATCAAAGGGGATCGGAAGCCACTTGGGAAACGGAGACGGAAATGAGGGGGCCGTACCCTCAACTATTCGACTTATGATAGGTTTCGGGGACGAAACCTCTTGTAAGGGGGGTAGACTTGAAACAGCCCAAAAAAATGACAGTTATAATAACAGAATAAACGAACGAGGCATGTCGGGTCGGGCCGGATGGGTCGGCGGGCTGGAAGGGGAGCCTCCCCTATAAATAGCCAAGGTTTCCATCATTTCTCTCATTTGCAAGTTCTTGAGAGAGAAACCGTAGAGAGAGAAACCGTACTTACCAAGTACGCAAGAAGAGGATACTGCGTACTTATCAAGTACGCATGAAGAATGTACTGCGTATTTATCAAGTACGCATGAAGCAAAGTCTGAGCACTTATTAAGTACGCAAGAACAAGTCCCTGCGCACTTGCTAAGTGTGCATGCATCAGGCTGGTTAAGTAAAGTTAGTATGTTTAGAATGGTTAAACCGTTAGAGTCGGTATTGGTCTGATTTGTATTTAACTAATCAATTCATATCGGAAGTGATGTTGTTGGACCTTGTTTAGGACAACCCAAATTAGCTTTTCAGGTGAGTTCTAGAAGCCCTCTTTTAAATGTTTTAATAATTTTTTTGGGCTGGTGTGCATATGTAACGATGTGACTATTTTACAAAACGATGTTTATGAATGTTGTATGTGACGTTTTATAAAATGATGTTTATGAATGATGTTTTGGAAGGAAAGGTTATGAAGGAAGTGTTTATGAAATATTTTGCCAAAAGAAGTCTATGAAGTGTTTATGAATGAATGAGTGTTTTTAATAAAACGCACGCATGCTTTAACTGATGTTTTGAAGTAAAAGAAGCGAAGGTTTACGAAAGTCATAAACGAACGAATCTGCCAATATTCCTTAGGGAACGAAGGTTAAGGGTATGGGAAGTATGTTATGGGCCTTTACTGTCACACCCCGACCGATGGCGGAATCATCGGGGTGGGACATGTAGACTGTTCATAAGCACAAGGTTGACTAAATTGAAATATATTAAACTTCAAATTCCATTACAATCATTCAAACAAAACCAAATCCAAGATAGAAAAAAAATTTCAAAACATAGACTTCTTTATTTAAATTAGCTAAGTCCAAAGCCTAAGTGTAGCACATCTTGATCAAACTCACACATTAGTACTTGAAACATTAATAAAATAAAGTCAACTAAAAAGTTGGTGAGTATAACACAGGTTTGTATATAGATAGCATATAGATTGTAAAACAAATCCTTACATAACATGATAAATAAGGAATTTATGGGGAGCAGCTATTGTGTAACCAAGTACAATCAAACCTTTGTAACTAGCATGCAAAATTGTGTTGTCGGTATCAATCACCCTACCTGGGTGGGTTTGTCAGACTCAATAGATTTATCATTGAAAACCGTCGGCTTGAATAGTTAATGATTGCACATAAGTGTTCACAAAAGTTAGCACACATAGCACTCTGGCATAAAGCTCAAATTGCACACATGAATGTAAATAGGATTTGTATTTGTGTTGTTCGTGTAAATGTAAACATGTAATTTGATAGAGTTTATGTTTCACCCCAAAAGTGTAAAAGAGTAAAAGGGGCTATGAAATACTCACGTGATTCGAAGGCGTAGCTAACACAAGATAACAAAAAGTAAAATGATTCCTTGAATTGCACAAGTTAACCTAAGGCGTAATGTATATTGTATTAATAGTAAGCACAAGAGTCTATGTCTAAGTCTAAAATCGAATTGGGTTTGCATATAAAGTTATTGATTTGTACTTGAAAGTATTGTATAAAATAAAAGATTTGAAATAAACATTTCTAAAATATTTTGATTAAGGTTTGAGCTTGAATAATTAAATAAATAATTTAAATAATTATTGTTTATGAAAATAATGTAAGCATTAAATGTAATTAAGTATAAATAACTAATTGTTTTTGTTTAAATATAAAGTAAATAAATAATCAATATTTTATTTATTTATTTATAAAATGTAACTTAACCATTTAAATATTTTTTAAATGAAAGGTTTAGCAATAATTGTAAATTTAATTTTTATAAACTTTAAATAAATAATTTTCTATTTATTCCAAGATTAAATATTTGATCTTTCTAAATAGAATTAAATGCATTTTTATAAAAATCAACTATTTTTATTTTGTAATTTAATCAGAAATATTTATTGTTTGAAAAATATATAAAATTATAATTCTGCCAAAAATTTAACTCACACACGACTGTGCCTGGGAAGGGCACGATCGTGCTCGAACCACGGGCACGACCGCGCTAGTCAGGACGCGACCGGGTTGATCAAACAGAGACACAACTAGATAAATCACTAGGCACGACTGTGCCTTGGCTCGGCACGATCGTGTCTATGATTCTGAGACACGACTGATATTAGCCAAAGGGCATGACTGGGTCTAAACAGGAGGACACGACCGCGTTGGTAACCAGCACGACCGCGTCTCATGAGGCACGACCGCGCTAGATGATTAGCGCGACCGTGTCTCTTCCAAATCAGACACGAATTGATTGATTCTTATATTGTTAGTGATGTAAATCATAGGGCTTTTATTTATATTATTATTACGAGTATGATGGGATGTTTTAATTGTATTAACAACATGTTCAGGGTCAAAATCGATTAAACAATTTTGAATAAATTATAGATTCTGATTCGGGATGATTTCGATAATGGAAGCCCAAATTGATAAGGGGCTTTTGATATAGCGACTAAAAAGATTGAGGACAAGATTTCAATTACCCGAAACAATAGCGAATTGATAGAGAACGAGTAGAATGAGTTCCGGATTCGGCGAGCTTGGTTTTCGGCGTATTCTGCTGCGATTCTGGTTGCTTCAAATGGTTCAGCGGCTTCTGGGAGAATCGATGGAGCGTTTGGTTGGGGGAATTTTACTCCAGGAAAGAAAATCGATGTTCAAGGAAGAGGATTTTCGAATGAGGAGTTTTGCTTTTCTTGAATTGGTTTTCTGATGTTAGTTGTTACGATTGATAATATTATTGTCTTTGATAACGAAAGTGAACGTATAACGGTTACGACAATCAACGATCTCACGTTTAAAACTGATTTTACGTTTCAACTGGTACTAGGCGCGACCGTGCCCAAACGAGGCGCGACCGTGCCAAGGCACCGGGTGCGATCGTTCCAAAGCAAATCGCGCGACCGTGCCAAAGCACTTGGCGCGACCGTGCCTATTAGGGTTTCTTGCTTTTATTTCAACATCAGACCTTGTAACTTTAGTCTTTGACATATTTGTATAAATAGATACTTATGTAGTGTTTTAATAGAATATAACCGAGTAAAATTTATGGATTTGCATTGAAGTATAGTATTTAATTGATGGTACGAATAGAACAAAACAGTGCACTAGAGTTGAGTTTGAAATGCATTACATTGAATTGAAATACGGATACTAAAAATCATAAATGTTACAGTCTCCCCATGTTGAGGGAATTTCGTCCCGAAATTTAGTTATAGGAAGCTACGGCATCAGTAAAAAGGTGGGGTACTTGAGCTTCATTTGGTCCTCTCGTTCCCAAGTGAATTCAGGACCACGCTTAGAATCCCAACGAACTTTGACAATAGGAATACGACTTCGCTTGAGCTGCTTGATTTCACGATCCATGATTTCTGTCGGTCTCTCAACGAAGTGCATCGTTTCATCAATGCGCACGTCATCAAGCGGTATATGGAGATTCTCATCAGCGAGACATTTCTTCATATTAGATACATGAAATGTAGGATGCACATTTCAAAGAGATGGAGGTAAGTCGAGTTTGTAAGCCACTTTCCCAATCCTTTCAAGGATCTTGAATGGACCAACATAGATAGGTGCTAACTTGCCTTTCTTTCCAAAGCGGATCACACCCTTCCACGGAGACACCTTAAGAAGAACAAGGTCACCGACTTGGAATTCCAAGGGTTTACGACGTTTGTCGGCATAACTCTTTTACCGACTCCTCGCTACTCGAATGTTGTCACGGATTTGAATGATCTTATCGGATGTTTCTTGAATTAACTCGGGACCGGTGATTTGTGCTTCACCAATCTCATTCCAACAGATAAGAGAACGACATTTGCGACCATAAAGAGCTTCAAATGGAGCCATGTTGTTACTCGTGTGATAGCTATTGTTGTAAGAGAACTCAATTAGGGGTAAATATGAATCCCAATTGCCACCAAAATCAATTACACAAGCTCTAAGCATGTCTTCAAGAGTTTGGATTGTCCGCTCGGTTTGACCATCAGTTTGGGGATGGTAAGCCGTGCTCAAATCCAATCGTGTGCCAAGAGCAGATTGAAGAGATTGCCAAAAATGATAAGTTAACCGGGCATCTCGATCGGATATTATGTTCAAGGGAACACCATGACGGCTCACAATTTCGTCGATGTAAATTTGGGCTAGTTTCTCAACCCGATAGTCTTCACGGATAGGCAAGAAATGAGCAGATTTGGTGAGATGGTCAATGATCACCCAAATGCTATCATAACGACTTGAGGTGCGAGGGAGTTTGGTAATGAAATCCATAGCTAAGTTCTCCCATTTCCACACGGGAATTTCCGGTTGTTCGAGTAAACCAGAAGGACGTTGATGTTCGGCTTTGACTTTGGAGCAAGTTAAACATTTAGCAACATAGAGAGCAATGTCTTTCTTCATACCGGGCCACCAATATTGTTGGCGAAGATCTTGGTACATTTTATCCGCACCAGGATGAATAGAATAACGAGTCTTATGAGCCTCGTTCATGAGAATTGCACGGAGATCATCGCGATCGGGAATCCAAATACGGTTTAAATAATAAAGTAAGCCATTGGATTTTGATTCGAGTAGGAGTTCAACACCACATGACATTTCTTCGTACATGTTACCCTCAGTGACTGAGACGTGTTGAGCTTCTAAGATGCGGATTTGAATATCGGTTTGAATTCGGGCACAATGAAGCATAACATGGTCCTTTCGACTCAAAGCGTCGGCTACAACATTCGCTTTGCCTGGATGATAACGAATCTCGCATTCATAGTCGTTAAGGAGTTCAACCCAACGGCGTTGCCTCATATTGAGTTCTTTTTGATTGAAGATATGTTGAAGACTTTTGTGGTCGGTGAACACCACACATTTTGTGCCATAGATATAATGTCTCCAAATCTTCAATGCGAATACGACCGCACCCAACTCGAGATCGTGCGTCATATAATTCTTCTCATGAATCTTAAGTTTCCTTGATGCATAAGCGATTACTTTGCCTCGTTGCATGAGGACACAACCGAGACCTTGGTTAGAAGCATCACAGTAGACAACTAGATCATCATTCCCATCAGGGAGAGTCAAAATGGGAGCATTGCACAACTTTTGCTTGAGGGTTTGGAAAGCTTCTTCTTGTTTTGGTCCCCATTCTTAAGTCTTACCCTTGTGGGTCAAAGCGATAAGGGGACAGCAATCTTAGAGAAGTTTGAGATGAAACGACGGTAATATCCCGCAAGACCAAGAAATGAACGAACTTCAGTGGGAGTCTTCGGGGAATTCCAATTCTTAACCGTTTCGATCTTAGCAGGGTCAACATGAATACCCTTATCGTTGACGATATGACCCAGAAATTGAACTTCCTTTAGCCAAAATTCACATTTGGAGAATTTGGCATATAGTTGTTCCTTCCTCAAGAGATCCAAAACCAGTCTAAGATGTTGCTCATGGTCAGCTTTAGTCTTGGAATAGACTAAAATGTCATCGATGAAAACGATCACGAACTTATCAAGGTACGGTTTGCACACACGATTCATGAGGTCCATGAAAACTACGGGTGCATTGGTTAGTCCAAAAGGCATAACCATGAACTCGTAATGGTCATACCATGTTCGAAAGGCAGTCTTTGGAATATCGTCTTCTTGCACACGGAGTTGGTGATAACCGGATCGAAGATCAATCTTTGAGAAGCAAGTAGAACCTTGAAGTTGATCAAAGAGGTCATCAATTCTAGGCAAAGGGTAACGGTTCTTGATGGTAAGCTTGTTGAGTTCGCGGTAGTCAATACACATGCGGAATGATCCATCTTTCTTTTTGACGAACAAGACGGGTGCACCCCACGGTGAATGACTTGGATGAATGAATCCCTTGTCGGAGAGCTCTTGAAGTTGACTTGCAAGTTCTTGCATTTCAGAAGGTGCAAGACGGTAAGGAGCTCTAGCCACGGGGTTAGCTCCGGGCACAAGATCAATGCGAAATTCTACTTGACGAACGGGTGGGAGACCGGATAGATCTTCGGGAAATACTTCAGGAAAGTCCCGAATGATGGGAATGTCTTGTATACTCTTCTCTTTGACATCCTTTTGAACAATATGAGCTAAGAAGGCAACGTACTTCTTTCGTAAGTACTTTTGAGCGGTAGTACATGACATTAATTTAAGTCCTTTACAAGGCTTTTCACCAAAGACTCTTAAGGTTTCTCCCGATGGTAGAGGTATTCGGATGCACTTCTCAAAACAGATGACTTCGGCATGATGATTTGATAGCCAATCCATGCCTATGATGATATCAAAACTTCCTAGTGGCATTGGTACAAGATTGATTGGGAATGTATGTTCATTAAGTTCTAGAGAACAGTCATAGATAATAGACTCAATTGTAAGTGAATCACCATTTGCTATTTCGACAGTGAAGGCTTTCTCTAATTGAGATCGTGTCTTTGCAAGTAAAGGTTCAAAATTAAGTGACAAAAAACTTTTATCGGCACCGGTATCAAATAGAATGGAGGCATATTGACTATTAACAAGGAACGTACCGTTGACCACATCATTGTTGGCTTGAGCTTCATTGGCGTTTATATTGAAAGCACGCCCATGAGCTCCACCTTATCTAGCATTGACTAACCTTGGGCATTGATCACGGAAATGATCTGGGTCGCCACATTCATAACAAGCACGCCCATTTGTAATAGCAGGAACACCTTGATGAGCCACTTGCGGGTTGGTTCGGTTTGGTGGGTTGACTTGGCCCGCAAGAGCTTTGGCCCTACAAACATTGACCGTATGGCCATATTTCCCACAATAAGTGTAAAGGCGACATGGGATGCTTTGGGGGTGATGATAATTACATGTGGCACACAGTGGGTAAATCCCAACATATGGCTTTTTGGCTGGTGCTTGAACCATAGGTGCAGCTTGATTAACAGGAGTAGTAGGAGTGACCACAGCAAAATTTATAGCCTTTCTTTTCTTATTGTGCCAGGAGGGCTCAGTTGTGGCTTCTTTGTTGTGGGTAGGAGGATTTGCAGTGTCGGAAACTTTCTTGGTGCCCTTTTTAGTAAGAGTCCCCGCCTTCACATGGTTATCGGTTAAGGTGGCGGATAAGCGGATAGCATCTTCGAGTGTGGCGGGATTTCTACCTAAGACAGTATCTTGAATTTGTCTAGGTAGTCCACCAATATACTTTTCAATGCTGCGGGATAAAGGTGTGACCATATGAGGCACAAGAAGACTCAAATCATGGAACCGAGTTGTATATGCCAAGCTTTCACCACTATCTTGGGCAAGATCCCAAAATTCGGCTTCAAATTTCTTTACTTCATTTCGAGGACAGAATTCCTCGGTCATTAGCCTTTTAACCTCATCCCAAGGTAAGGCCAATGCCACATCCACACCTCTATTTCTCTTCTCCCCATTCCACCACGTGAGTGCCCATTTTTGTAGGACACTTGTGGCATGACGAACACGAAGGTTGTCGGGGCAGTCACTATTGAGAAAGGTATTCTCAATGCTTTCGAACCATTGAAGGAGTCCGGTAGCCCCTTCGGTACCATAGAACTTGAGGGGATTACACGAGTTGAAATGCTTGAAGGTGCATTGAGATGGGTTAGCACCACCATTTCCCCTATTACCACCATGGTTACCATTGGCGGCACCATTAGCTTGAGTGAGTTGAGTTACGAGTTGTGTAAGGATGGTATCAATGTCGGTGTTGGTGTTGGCCACGGGAGCACGACGGGGAGGCATTCTACAGATTTGCACAACACAAGAAGTGATGTAAGAACTTATGAGAATTACTTGAATTAAAAAGGACAAGATAATGAAATAAAATAGTTAATCATAGTTTAGATTGTACCCAAATAGTGATATAATCACTTGAATACAATGACACATTAAGGTTAATTAAACTCATATAATTTTCAAGGAGACATGCTTTAGCCTATAAGTAAACACTCATCCTGGGAATTCCCACGAAAGCATAAGGGTCCCTCGGTTGATTAGGATTTATGCGAAATGCTTTCCTAGACAGAAAACCCAGAATACAGGTGTCACTCTTCCAGATTGCACGTGTCCTTAATTAATTAGCAAAGTTTAAAAACCTTAACGAGGAAATAAAGAAATTTTATAGATTTAGCTTCATGAAGTTTCCACATGCTAAGAAAGATATAGATAGAGAAGGAGATAAGAATATTATGAGGTTTTAGGATATAGGAAGGGATATTGTTTATTTAATTATTATTTAAGGATATCCTAATAAGTCATGAATTTTTAACAAGTAATGCATCAAAAATGAAATAATAACTAATCATAGCAAGCATGTAGCACATAGCATGTAGCACATAACATATAATCATAAAGCATGGCATAAGTGGGTGTCCTAAAGTTATAGTCTAGGTCAAGGTGTCTAATAACCTAATTCCCTATATCCAAGGCTCTGATAAAATCTGTCACACCCCGACCGATGGCGGAACCATCGGGGTGGGACATGTAGACTGTTCATAAGCACAAGGTTGACTAAATTGAAATATATTAAACTTCAAATTCCATTACAATCATTCAAACAAAACCAAATCCAAGACAGAAACAAAATTTCAAAACATAGACTTCTTTATTTAAATTAGCTAAGTACAAAGCCTAAGTGTAGCACATCTTGATCAAACTCACACATTAGTACCTGAAACATGAATAAAATAAAGTCAACTAAAAAGTTGGTGAGTATAACACATGTTTGTATATAGATAGCATATAGATTGTAAAACAAATCCTTACATAACATGATAAATAAGGCATTTATGGGGAGCAGCTATTGTGTAACCAAGTACAATCAAACCTTTGTAACTAGCATGCAAAATTGAGTTGTCGGTATCAATCACCCTACCTGGGTGGGTTTGTCAGACTCAATAGATCTATCATTGAAAACCGTCGGCTTGAATAGTTAATGATTGCACATAAGTGTTCACAAAAGTTAACACACATAGCACTCTGGCATAAAGCTCAAATTGCACACATGAATGTAAATAGGATTTGTATTTGTGTTGTTTGTGTAAATGTAAACATGTAATTTGATAGAGTTCATGTTTCACCCCAAAAGTGTAAAAGAGTAAAATGGGCTATGAAATACTCACGTGATTCGAAGGCGTAGCTAACACAAGATACCAAAAAGTAAAATGATTCCTTGAATTGCACAAGTTAACCTAAGGCGTAATGTATATTGTATTAATAGTAAGCACAAGAGTCTATGTCTAAGTCTAAAATCGAATTGGGTTTGCATATAAAGTTATTGATTTGTACTTGAAAGTATTGTATAAAATAAAAGATTTGAAATAAACATTTTTTAGAATATTTTGATTAAGGTTTGAGTTTGAATAATTAAATAAATAATTTAAATAATTATTGTTTATGAAAATAATGTAAGCATTAAATGTAATTAAGTATAAATAACTAAATGTTTTTTGTTTAAATATAAAGTAAATAAATAATCATTATTTTATTTATTTATTTATAAAATGTAACTTAACCATTTAAATACTTTTTAAATGAAAGGTTTAGCAATAATTGTAAATTTAATTTTTATAAACTTTAAATAAATAATTCTCTATTTATTCCAAGATTAAATACTTGATCTTTCTAAATAGAATTAAATGCATTTTTATAAAAATCAACTATTTTTATTTTGTAATTTAATCAGAAATATTTATTGTTTAAAAAATATATAAAATTATAATTCGGCCAAAAATTTAACTCACACACGACCGTGCCTGGGAAGGGCACGATCGTGCTCGAACCACGGGCGCGACCGCGCTAGTCAGGACGCGACCGGTTGATCAAACAGAGACATAACTAGATAAATCACTAGGCACGGCCGTGCCTTGGCTCACCACGATAGTGTCTATGATTCTGAGACACGACTGAGATTAGCCAAAGGGCATGACTGGGTCTAAACAGGAGGACACGGTCACGCTGGTAACCAGCACGACCGCGTCTCATGAGGCACGACCGCGCTAGATGATTAGCGCGACCGTGTCTCTTCCAAATCAGACACGAATTGACTGATTTTTAAATTGTTAGTGATGTAAATCATAGGGCTTTTATTTATAGTATTATTACGAGTATGATGGGATGTTTTAATTATATTAACAACATGTTCAGGGTCGAAATCGATTAAACCATTTTGAATAAATTATAGATTCTGATTCGGGATGATTTCGATAATGGAAGCCCAAATTGATAAGGAGCTTTTGATATAGCGACTAAAAAGATTGAGGACAGGATTTCAATTACCTGAAAACAATAGCGAATTGATAGAGAACGGGTAGAATGAGTTCCGGCGTCGGCGAGCTTGGTTTCCGGCGTATTCTGCTGCGATTCTGGTTGCTTCAAATGGTTCAGCGGCTTCTGGGAGAATCGATGGAGCGTTTGGTTGGGGGAATTTTACTCCAGGAAAGAAAATCGATGTTCAAGGAAGAGGATTTTCGAATGAGGAGTTTTGCTTTTCTTGAATCGGTTTTCTGATGTTAATTGTTACGATTGATAATATTATTGTCTTTGATAACGAAAGTGAAACGTATAACGATTACGACAATCAACGATCTCGCGTTTAAAACTTATTTTACGTTTCAACTGGTACTAGGCGCAACCGTGCCCAATCGAGGCGCGACCGTGCCAAGGCACCGGGCGCGATCGTTACAAAGAAAATCGCGCGACCGTTCCAAAGCACTTGGCGCGACCGTGCCAAAATGAGGCGCGACCGTGCCTGTTAGGGTTTCTTGCTATTTTTTCAACATCAGACCTTGTAACTTTAGTCTTCGACGTATTTGTATAAATAGATACTTATGTAGTGTTTTAATAGAATATAACCGAGTAAAATTTATGGATTTGCATTGAAGTATAGTATTTAATTGATGGTACGAATAGAACAAAACAGTGCACTAGAATTGAGTTTGAAATGCATTACATTGAATTGAAATACGGATACTAAAAATCAGAAATGTTACATTTACCTATTAGGGGCCTCTGTGGCTGTCCAATTGTTGTACAACTGGGGCGATGACGGTCGCTAAGGGGATTTTCGTGATCCTTGAAGTTTGGTACGATTTTCCTTACGGGGTAGTCGTGCTTGAAGTTTGGTACTTGTGCCCTACGGGGCGTAGTGCTTGAAGTTTGGTACGTGTCATCCTTGTGATGCCGTGCTTGAAGTAGTGTTGAATAACCTAAGTATCGGGCCCTAGGAGTTCTTCACCCGAAGGACAGTACGGTGATTGATGGGCCTAGTGGTGGTGATCTTTAGGTTATTCAGCCAGTATGTGACGCTTGGATTTAACGGTTACGAGAAGGCGCAGATTCGATATGTTCGTTGACTTATGTTTATGAAGTGTTATGTTTTGTTATTGCATTATTTTATGTACGCTTTTTATTAAATGGAGTATGAAGTTATGTTTTTGGCAAATTATTTGAAGTTAAAGTTTTATGTTAAAACTAGAACTCACCAGCGTGGCTGACTTTTTAGTATGCACATTCAGGTTAAGGCAGGTTACGATGATGGAATGTGATGTTGGGCGGCTTGATGAGTTACCCGGATGATACGAAGACTGGCATCCTGTTATGATTAGATTACGTTATGTTTATGTAATAGATTATGTTAAGCTTCCGCATGTTGAACAATGTAATGGTTATGTTTTAATGAAGTATTTTCCGCTGCGTTATTTTGATATTCAAGTTTAAGAACTGTTTGTAAATGAGTAAATCCAACAAGTGAGGCCTCTCGGGTCTGGGGCCTTACAGTTTTGATCATCAAGGGTTTGTTAGAAACAAGTTTCTAACCTTTTGGGTTGATAAATTTGTTCAAAACTTCAATTTTTTTAGTTGGTGGAGCAGGTGGATAAAGTGAACTTCGTACTTACCTTTTTGGCAAAAATTAATGTCTTGCTACGTACTTGTTAAGTACGCAAGACCAACTTGTGCGTACTTATCTCTTTCGTCATGCGTACTTTGTTTTACTCCTGCGTACTTGCTAAGTACGTAAGAGCAAATCACAAGTGCGCAAGACCAGATTTTTAAGTGCGCAAGGCCAGTTTCTAAGTACACAAATTGTGTTGATTTTTTTATTTTTGTCTAAGTGTTACACCATGGCAAATCTTCAGAACCTAGGTAGCCTGTTTAATTATGATAATGAGATAGGGACTCCTCATAAACCACCAAAGTTGCTTAATGTTAATGATTATTCAAATTGGAAAGTACGCTTTGAGGAGTACATCTCGTACACTGATTCCTCCTTGTGGATACCTATCCTTGAGGGATATAAGCATCCAACCTATGTATTTCTTGAAGAGACTGTTCCCAAACCTATCTCTAAGCTAGATGAAGAAGAGAAGAAAGTTTATGACCGTGAAAAGAAGGCTCATGGTTCAATAACTATGACATTATGTAGAGATCTATTTCACAGCTTTAGAGGATATGATTCTGCTAAGGATCTTTGGAAAGAATTGCGGAAGAGGTTTGAGGGTAATAGTGATGTCAAGAAAAGCAAGAGGGAGCTTTAGAGGAAGCAGTACGAATGCTTCAGGTACATGGAGAATGAATCTACTGATGAACTTATTTCTAGATTCTATCATCTTCCGACTGAGCTGAAGTCGTATGAACTCAAGTATCCTGCTGATGAGTTGGTTGAAAAGTTCCTAGATGCCTTACCACCCAAGTTTGACATGTACACTACCTTACTGAGAGAGAACCCCAAATTCTATGAGATGACTGTTGAGGAAGCAATAGGCAAGGTTTAGGCACATGATATGAACCTGAGAAAGAAAGAAATTTCCGGTAGACCTCAAATACAAGATCCCTCCATGTATTTTGGGGTGAATTCTACTACAAAGTCATCTTGTTGGGAATTGCCTTATTCCTTGGGAGTCCTCAGGAAGAAGAACATACACTTGGTGGTGGTAATCACACTGGTTTTGCTGCATCAGGATAAGGTCAACACCATCAACCATCCTCAAGAAACACTACCTCTTCAGCTAACCAGACTGCTATTGCCAAGATTGCTAAAGATCATGTGGCTTTGTTCTTATCATGTATGCTTGCCTACGAGAACTTCATTGGTGGGAAGCTAACAGATCCTGAGACCATTGAGAAAGACTTCAATCAGGTGGATCCAGATGAAATAGAGGACATAGATATTCAGTGGAATATGGCCATGGACTTGAGAAGGGCGAAGCGTTTCCTGAACAGAACTGGCAGGAAATTTATTGGTGGTTATTCAAATGCCAAGGTGGGATTTGAAAAATCCAAGGCAAAGTGCTACAAATGAAATAACTTTGGACATTTCGCATGGGAATGTCAAAAGGACAAAGCACCAGCTTCAGGTTTCACCAGACCAAGCCAGCGAAGCGGCCTAGGAAACAACAAAGGTTTCAACAATTAGAACAACCGCAATCAGTGTCAAGGTGGAACGTCCAGTGCTCTAGTGGTTCAGCAGAACGACAGCTTTGATTGGGGTGTTCATCTGGAAGATGCCATTCTTACTCGGACTCAAATGGGTCTCATGGTTGAGATTGTTGAGATGATGGAAGCATAAGAAAGGGAAGCTTCTGTAGCTGACCAAAGAGAATCTGCATTTGCCCACATGGCTATTGGAGAGGCATCCAGCAAGTTGGCTGAGGTAGATTCCAATTCTTTTGTTGTTATTTCATGTTCTAAATGTTTAGGCTTGAAGGAAGAAAATGTTCGACTTCAAGACAAAGTTGAACCCCTTCGTATTGCAGCTTTAAGCTACTTAAAAATGAAAAATGTTATAAAGATTCAATTGAAACTCCTAAGAAAGATATACTTGATTTTTCAATTAAAATCAGTGAACAACAGTTTCATTTGGACGTTGCATACAAGGGGTTAGAGAAAAAGAACATGGAAATTGCCAAACTGCAAAATAAGATCCTGCAGTTACGTGGAAAGATTGAGAAGTTAAAAAACTCTCGTTTTGTGGTTGAACACTACAAATCTGTAGTGAGGCAAGTGAATGGATTGGGTTTAGGTACTAATGCCATTCCTCCACCAGTAAGCGGGAAGTTTATCAATGGGTTGGTTGACACTGATTTGTCATGTCTTGATGAATCCTCAAGTCAAGATGATTCATCAATCAAGGATGATTCCCCGACCAAGGATGAGTCCTCATGTAAGGTTAGCTCAGCATCCGATGAGGAGTTCTTCTCAGATGATGGCTCTGAGAACACTAGTCTCGAGGGTGTTGTCTCAGAGGAGTTGCTTGGTGAACAACATGTTGTGAAAAACATTGTCATTGATCGTGATAATTGCATTTTAACTGAACCTGACGTTGTTGAATCAAATGATAAATTGAAGTTAATGCTTTATGGAGGTTTCAAAACCATTAAGCAAACCAAGAAAGAAACCTTTTCAAACCACTTGAGTAGAAATTACTAGAAAAACATTGACAAATATTATGCTCAAGATGGTAAATCTAAATCAGGTCAAGTGCAGGGTATTAGTTATGTTCACCAAACAACTATTGGCACTTCGAAAGTTGAGTCATCTGCTTCCAAAAGCAGAGAGCCTTACAAGAGGGTTCACAAAGATAGAAGGCCATGCTTTCACTTTGGTACGGTGGCTCACATTCTGGTGAACTGCCCCGATAAGAACCAAGGGAAAAGGCTAATGTTTCCACAACAAGCCGTTTTCCCTAGGACACCATCAGTGAAGCAACCTCAGAATCCCAAATCAAATATGGTGAAACCACCAGTGAAACCTATGGTGAAGCCAAAGGCAAAATCTGAGGCTAAACCATCTGTTCCAAAATGAGAAAAGCAATATGCTAAACCCAGTGTATCTACCTCTGGTAGTACACAAACTGGTGAGAAGCCTGTGGTGAAACTTTCTAAGCCACAGAGAAGGAGAAGGAACAAAAGGTTGAGAAAACTTGAACAACAACTAGTTAGTAGTCAACAAGGTGAAGCTTCCACTAGTTCACCCAAAGGTGAGACTAGCAAGCCTGATGTTCTGAAGGCTAAGAAGAAAAGGTCCTAGAACAAGAAAATCAAAAGTTCTTAATCTTTTGATCCTAAGTCTTCTAAGGATTCATCCATTTTTTATAATCATGATTGCGAATTGATCGAATTTGTATACTTTGAGAAACACGGACGACCCAAGACCACTATGGCTTGGGTCTCCAAATCTAACTAATTTGCTTGTGACTTGTGCAGGGACATCTGAAAGGAACTATCTCTAACCGTTAGTATGATGCTCCCGACACATGACAGGCAACATGGCCCTGCTTGAAGATGTTAAACCATTCAGAGGCGGCTATGTGGCCTTTACAGGAGAGAAAGGTGGCAGTATTACTTGTCAAGGCGTGGTTAAGAATGGATGTATTAGCTTCGACAACGTCAACTACTGCGAGCAGTTGAAGCATAACATGTTGAGTGTTTCTCATATGTGTGACAAAGAGTACCCGGTTATGTTTGACAAGTCTGAATGCTTGATTCTCAAGCCTGGTTTTGAGGTTCCTATTGAGTGGATTCTGATGAGAGCACCAAGAAAAAAAGACACCTATCAGATCGATATGAGCGTGGCGACAACCACCTCATCAGTTGCTACTTTTTTCCTTACAAAAGCGACAAAGCTTGACTCAATCTTCTGGCATAGGAAACTCGGACACATTTCTTATCGTAAAATGAATCATCTTGTCCGAAACGGTTTGGTAACCGGGGTTCCTAAGTTGAAATTTGCCGTTGTAGATGACTGTATGCCTTGTAAAAAGGGCAAACAACACCGGAAAACTCACAACCCCAAGCTCCAAAACTCCATTGATACTCCTTTGGAACTCCTACACATGGATTTGTTTGGACCCATAAGTATCAGAAGTATTGGAGGTAAGTCATACTATCTAGTTGTAACTGATGATTTCTCACGTTTTTCTTGGATGCATTTCTTAAGTACAAACTACGAGACTGCTGAAATTCTTCAATACCTGATCTTGAGCCTGGAATCTTTATGCATGCTGAAGGTTAGAAGAATAAGGAGTGATAACGGACCGGAGTTCAAGAATAACATGATGGAGCTTTTCTGTCTCAAGAAGGGTATTCGTCATGAATTTAGTGCACCGTACACACCTCAGCAGAATGGAGTTGCAAAAAGGAAGAACATAACTTTGATCGATACTGCAAGGACAATGTTGTCAGATGCCAAGCTTCCTGTAACTTTCTGGGTAGAAGCAGTAAATACAGTTTGTCACGTTTTGAATAGAGTTTTGGTGGTTAAAAGGCACAACAAAACCTGTTATGAGCTGATCAACATTCGACCTCCAAATCTTGACTACCTAGTCCCCTTTGATAGTCCCTGTTCCTTATTGTTACAGTACAAGTATCACAAATCCAAATTTCATGCAAAAGCGGTAAAAGGCATCTTCTTAGGATATGTTGCCAACTCACCCTGCAAGAGAGTGTACAATATAGGAACACGCTCAGTTGAAGAATGGTTCGAAATGGATTGCAGTAAACACAGCACTCCATCAGAACCTATAGTCCAACATGGGGATTCGAATATGATGCTCTATTCAAGTCTTTCAACCTTCCTGATCTATCTGCCGAAGATGCCACCTACTTGTACGAATTTTTTAATGGTGGTGATGACTCCAATTTCTCAACCCGTGCCACTACACCGATTGTAACTCCCGATTCCAATGCTGCATCTGCATCTGGAACCGATGCAAGTGATGACGATGAAGTTGTTCATGTTGATGGAAATGACACTCCAACTGATCCTAACACTCGTGTAGGAAATGAAGCTCCAATTGATCCAATCAACATTGAATCCTCTTCTGGTACTTATGATATGGGGGAGTTAAGTACGAATCTTGACACAAATATCCAGGAATCGCATGTGCTAGAGTCGAGAGTGCATAAGAATCATCCAATTGAAAACCTCATTGGTGATCTTGATGCCGTTGTTTAAACTTGTCACAGGACCATTACCGAGAAAACCAGTCTGTATGCTGAGATACTTGACACAGGTATCATGGAAACATGTTTGCATGCTGCATTCGTATCCCAATTAGAGCCGAAGAATGTGAGAGAGGCTCTCGCTGACAACTGTTGGATTGAGGCTACGCAAGATGAGTTGTCTCAATTCCAAAAGTTGCATGTGTGGGATTTGGTTGACCTTCCGAAAGGTATGAATCCAATTGAAATCGGATGGGTGTTCAAATGCAAAACGGACGATCGACATATTGTAGTGAAGAATAAAAAAAGGTTGTTGTTCAGGGTTTTTATCAGCAAGAGGGCCTGGATTACACTGAAGTATATGCCCTGGTTGTTAGAATTGAATCCATTTGACTGTTTCTGGCTTATGCCTCATTTGTCGGTTTCAAGGTCCATCAACTTGATGTCAAAAGTGCTTTCCTGTATAGAAAAGTTCATGAAGAGGTCTATGTCACTCAACCACCAGGTTTTGAAGATCTGCATATATTGATAAAGTGCATAAACTGGATAAAGCACTTTATGGTCTTCATCAAGCACCTCGGGCATGGTATGAGACTCTATCAAAACATTTATTATCCAATGGTTTCGATCGTGGACAAATTGACTAGACCCTCTTCATACAAAAAGTAGGAGGTGATATTCTACTTGTGCAAGTGTATGTTGACGACATTATCTTTGGGTCTACCAATGAAGAGATGTGTAGGGAATTCGAAAGGGTGATGAAGTCCAAGTTTGAAATCCGCAACATGGGTGAACTGTCATTTTTCTTGGGTCTGCAAGTCAGTCAAAGGGAGGATGTTATTTATCTACATCAAACTAAGTATGTACAGGACATTTTGTCAAAATACAAAGTGAATGATTGGAGTACTTATGGCACACCAATACCAGTCAATCATGGTTTGCATCCAGACAAAGATGGAAAGGATGTGGATTGTAAATTGTACCGCGGGATGATCGGTTCTCTTATGCATCTCACAGCTTCAAGGCCCGACATAATGTTTACCGTCTGCTTGTGCTCGAGGTTTCAGTCACAACCTAAGGAATCTCATATAAACGTTGTGAAGAGAATTTTCAGATACCTGAAAGGTAAACCCCAATTAGGTCATTGGTACTCCAAGCAGCAGTCGTTTGAATTCAAAGCCTACACTGATTCTGATTATGACGGTTGTAATCTCGATAGAAAATCAACCTCGGGTGGATATCAATTCTTGGGAGATAGGCTGGTCTCCTGGCAGTGCAAGAAGCAGCCAACGGTTTCTGTCTCAACATGTGAAGCAGAGTACATTGCTGTCGTGAGATGTTGTTCTCAAATATTGTGGATCCAGCAACAATTGAGAGATTATGGCTTGAATTTCACTGGAACTCCATTATTCATTGACAACAATTCCACCATGTCTATCACAAATAACCCGGTGAAACATTCCAAAACTAAACACATTGAGATTCGTCACCACTTCATCCGTGATTTTGCTGAAAAACACTTAATTAAACTTGTAAAAGTTCACATGGATGGCAACTTTGCTGACCTTTTCACTAAGGCGTTTGATCGTACTCGTTTTGAACATCTCGTCAACATGATAGAAATGTTCAATCCGGAGTGAAAACTTGTTTTCAAATCAAAACATTTTCTTGGAAGTTAAATTTTTTTTTTTTTAATTTTTGTACAGTTTGCTTATCTTTCGAACCATTTCAAAAAAAAAAACCCCAAATAAAATAGAAAATTTCAAAGTCATTTGAAGAAAAGAGGAAATAATAGCACATCAGTAATGATCTAAACGTCTTAGATTGCACATATGGGAAATGATTGCGTCATGCTTACTTGTTTTGTTTAAATTATTTGATCTGTTAATCTGAATATTTGCAAGTAATTTGAATTGTCAGTAGGTTGTAAGCGTCTTTGAATCATTACTAGTGTGGAAATTAAATCAATACTACAACTGTGATTTGAACCCATGTTTGCTAGTGTGTGTGTGTAAAAGAATGTAAAAGATCGCTATCAGATATAGGATGTAAGATTTTGGCAAGGATTTTCTTAAGAGACCAGTTTCGGGTTAGGTCGTTAGCATAATTATTTCGGTTCATCTCACTGTCCATACTCGCAAGTATGCAATGAGATATTGAACCAAGATATATCTTGACATTAACTGTTGAGCATATATTAACCCTTGAATCATTCCTGATTCATTGAAATCAAATCTAGATAAAAGTTGGATCCCCGCACCTAAATCCTCAGACACCATATTCATTATCCTGAATCATCATATTGATATTCACAGAAGAAATCCTATGAAACTAAGACATATGAATCACTCGATTCCGAATCTTATTATTCCTGATAATCCTTATGGATTCTGCTTGATTTTTCTGTGCTAATTGATGTAACTTCATTCTTGAAATTTTGAAAATTATTGGGAAAATCTTAGATGCCTTGAGATAGTGCAACTTTAAATTTAGGTAGCATAACAGTATGGTACACGTTGTATACTTAGAATGAATACATTAACACACAAGAACGTGATACAAAGATGCTTATGGTTTCAAATATTATAATATTACCAACTTGAATTACTTGTTTATATTGCTTATTACGTATGAATAAGTAGTAATCCATGACATGATCTCATATTCTTTAATATTTATATTGTATCATTTTTTATTATAATAGTCTGACATGATCATCAGCTCATGACTTTGACCGAAAATAGCTTGTGTGTATATCCTTCTATATCTTCATTCAAAAAAAGATCAAAAAGATTTTTTGTTTATGAACAGTTCAATTTTCTATACAGTTTATCAAAAAGTTAAGAAAAGCCAAAAATATTTGTGTTTAACTTCCTTGAATTGTTTTTGAAACCTCTAGATTGAATGTTCATATCCTGTTTGCTATTTGACTTGACATCTTCATAATTTGAGTTGAAAGTTTGAGTACACAAAAGTTTTTGCGTATTTGTTAAGTGCACAGGACTTAACTCCTGCGTACTTACTAAGTACGCATTTTTTTAAACCTCTAGATTGAATGTTCATATCATGTTTGCTATTTCACTTGACATCTTCATAATTTGAGTTGAAAGTTTGAGTACAAAAAAGTTTCTGCGTACTTACTAAGTGCGCAAGAGTTACACCCTGCGTATTTATCAAGTACGTAAGACTTAAGTCATGCGTACTTAGTAAGTACGTAGGAGTTAAGTCCTACGCACTTAAAAAGTATGCACGACTAGTGTATGTGGGGTATATATACGGGTGTTAGAACTTTTTCTAAGTCTCAACTCATTTCAAACGACTCTACACTGTTGTATATCCCTACTCAGATTTTCATCAAAATTTCATGTGTTCCTCCGAGACTTTTCGTCCCAATCTTAGTTTCATCTTCATCTAACTAACACTTGGTGAGAATCTAGGACGATTTCATCCACAAAATCGATGGTTTTAACCTGATTTTTTAACTTGAAAAACCTAGGGTTTTGGATTTTCGATAGATTTTGGTTGTTTTTTACCTAAATTATGACCTAAACTTGTTTGAAATCATTAATAGAAGTTCATTAATCTCATAATCGTCCTTAACGTGCATTGATTTTGATTTTGACCCATTTGGTGACCGTAGGTTAGCGTCGGTACAGGGTGAGGTCATAATGACTGAGTATTTGCACGGTTGTTGTGTTGTTTCTGGTCCCATAGGTTCTAAGCATATTTTTCGACCTTGTGGTGACCTTAATCCACAGCAAAACCTCACATAGTTTGGATTTCAGATTTTGAAATTTGGTTAAGTACTTGTTCCTGCGTACTTAACAAGTACGCACGAAATAATTAATGCGTACTTGCTAAGTACGCAAGAACAACCACCTGCGTACTTGCTAAGTACGCAGGAAGGGCAACTTGGAAATTTTCCTAAGTCTGAAAATTCAGTTCTAAGTGAATGTGCTATACCTTGTCATGACTGTTCAATTCCAATGAGTCTATTTGTTCTTATAGTGTTCATTGTGTGTTCTTGCAGTGATGGCTCGTGCATTTACCAATGAGTTCAACCTACTGGCTTTAACTCAACCTGAATGGAAGGGTGCTACACTACAATACAGGGAGATAGTTTATTTTTCTAAATCTTTCGAAGATCAGTTCTGCTATCTCTGCCGATCATATTGTCGTAAGACCTTATCTGGAGTAATTCAGGGAGACTGATGATCATGATTGTACAGTGACTCCGAATGTTATTAAGGCTATTGTAGCTAGTCAAGAGATAGCCATTTCAGAAGACACCATTCCGAGAGTCCTACAGTTTAGGGATCTAGCAACTGACCCAGTTATCTACCCTGATTACTTTGTGGATGGGTGCTGGAGACAGAGGATGGGATACGTCGGTGCTAGAGACTATGCCTCGTACAAGAAGATGTGGTTACTTGACCAGTGGCATTACTTTGCCCACGTCATGATCATGTGCATCTCTTCAAGGAAAGCAGGAAAGGATGTGATGGGTCACGACCTGGCAGCTGCAATGGTTGGGTTATCTCCCAATAAGGGCTATAACTTCTCCAAGTATATCTACAAGGCCATAACCGACCAGATCAATACGACAGAGAAGTTTAGATTCCTTTTGTATCCACGATTTGTTCAGATGCTGATCAATGATGCTTTGCCAAATCTACCGTCAATTGGTGAGAGACTTCAAGTCAAGACGGTGGCAAAGATAGTGTTTTCACAATTCCTTATGCCAGGAAGTGTAGAACCTACCCATGTGCACACTCCTCTCTTTGGCCATCTTATAAATGAAGCATATGTGGCCCCTCCGGATCTAAGATGGTTTAGTGCTGAGTCGAAGCCTGAACGAAGTGAACATTCTGATGAACAAGTAGAGGAGGAAGAGGAAGGAGATGAGGAATCTGAGAATGATGAATCTAGAGATGATGGTGATAAAGAACAAGAAGGAGGAGATGGTGCTGAAGAGTCAGATTCTGAAGCTATTGAATCTGATTCATCTGACTCTGATGATGCACTAGATCAATCACATCCAAGAAAGTTGACAAAGGTTCCCCTTCCCGAGTCATCTTCAAAGAGACATAGACAAGAGAGTACTGGAAGCGAATATGAACCCGATTCCGATTCGGATGCTGAATTACAAAGACAGCGAAGAGAAAGAAGTGTAAAGCGACGGGGAGATAGGCCATTTGCGGCTATCCTTAGAGAAGTAGAAGCTCTTGTTGCATGGCAACCAATCACTGAGGTCGTGAGCACTGCCTCTACCTCTACCTCAACCTCAACCCAGCTATACCAAAGGAGGCGGCAGCCATGGGTTACTGCTGAAGTTACTGCCACTACTGTCACAGAGGAGGTTCTTGTGATAGTATCCCTCCCATTTCAATCTGTCTAACAGGTGATGGTGTCGAGTCCAATTCAGATGGAGTCGATTACTATCACCCCGACCACCTTTGAAACTACAACCATCCCAACCAGTATTCCCACTAACACCCTTCAACCACTCAGTGAACCCTTCTCATATGGTGATTTCACCCACGTGTTCGATTATGATGAGATCTTCACCTTTCCCACTCATACAGTTGAAGCCTCTACATCTAGGGATCCTGATTCACGGGATGCAAGGATTGCTACTCTAGAGACTCAAGTTGCTGGTTTACTTAAGACGGTACGAAAATCAAGGGAGGAGTCTGAGAAGCAACAAGGTCAGATTAATTCTTTGGTTGATGAAGTAGCCGCTTTGAGGAAACAACAGACTGTTGATGAGTTGCAGCGCAAAGAGCACGAAATGATGGTTAAGTTGGTCTGTGATATGACCAAAATGCTTGCTGCTCAGGGGAGAAGATTCAGGAGTTGCTGAAGGAGAAGGAGAAGCCTACAAAGTCTAGTAGTGATTAGGCGTGTCACCTAGTTGACCTGACTAAGTATGACGACACAGACAAGGATCCTGAAGCCGGTCCTAGTGGAAATGAGCAACAAGCGTTAGCGATTGTTCCCATTTCTGTTGTGCCTATGGCTGAGGGAGAGTCTACTCAACATGAAGGTGATGTGTCTGGTAGTGGAGATGGTAAAGGAAAGTCTGCGGCTGATGTACTTAAAGACCTATCTGATCGATGCTCTCAGCAATCTAGAAGAAGGAGAGATTGAGTCTAATGAAGAATGGGATGTGGAAGATGAAGATGTTGTGGTGGAGTTTCCCAAAGAGGACGGTGAAGGAGTATACGAGCTTGAGGATGGAGAGATCTTTGAGGCTCCAGCCTTTGAAGCTAATTTCAATACAGGTTCAGTTGAGCCTGAGGTTCCCAATAGGGTTAAAGGGTAAATTTTATAGGGTAGCAGTTCGCCCAACGATGCTATATGGAACCGAGTGTTGGGCCATCAAGAAGACACAAGCTCGAAAAATAGATGTAGCTGAGATGAGGATGTTGAGGTGGATGTGTGGACACACAAGAAAGGACCGAATAAGAAATGAAGTTGTTCGGAAGATATTGGGAGTCACATGTATCTCTGATAAGATAAGAGAAGGAAGATTGAGATGGTTTGGACATGTCAAGAGGAGACAGAGCACAGATCCGGTGAGAACGGTGGAAACTCTCGTTGTAGAGGGGAAAAGGAGCAGGGGGAGACCGAAATTAACGTGGGATGAGAGGATTAGGCTTGATTTGCTAGATTTACACCTCTCAGAGGACATGATCAATGATAGGATTTCATGGAGACGTCGTATTAGGGTTTTAGGATGAGTGACCCGTTGTGTGGGAGAGTAGAGTTGTTTAGCAAAGATTTTGCGTATGTCTTGTTTCTTGTAGGTTTGTTGTGTTTCTTGTGACTAATATACTCTAGTCATACACTGCTAATTGTTAGATTACTGTTAGATTTATTTTACTTTATTACTCATTAATTTTATTTATATTTTTATATTTTTCTTTCCCATGGAGCCGGGGGTCTAAACGGGAGCAGCCTCTCTATCCCTTGGGATAGGGGTAAGGTTTGCCCTCATCACACCCTCCCCAGACCCTACTAATAGCATTAACTATGTGTGGGATTATACTGGGTACGTTTGGTTTGGTTTGGTTTGGTTTGGTTCAGTTGAGCCTGAATTTGTTGCTGAGGCTAGTGGTGCAGCAACCTCGACTGAAGACTCTCCCACCGATCCCCAACCTGTTGATCATGAAGCATGGAAGATTAAATATCCTTGCGGATGGTTTACTAAGGATCAAGCTCCGGTCTGGCAAAAGACATCTATCATAGACAAACACGGAGCCACAGGTATGATCTTTTCTGTCAAGTTCGACGATGACAAAAGGTTGTTCTCCATCAAACGAGCCGGTGGGGTTCAATACTTGAAACCTACCAGTGAGGCGTTCAGCTCCCTGCCGAAGTACGACCTGGTGAACCTTGCAAATCATGAGCTGCTGGGTGACACAAGTCATGCAGTAGCAAACGGTTTGTGGGGAACACTACAACGAGAGGGGAGATCAGGAATCTTTGAGGTTTTCAAGCCTCAAATGCCCAAGAGAGTCCATAATAAGAGTGTCAAACATCCCGTAACTAACCGAAGCTTAAAGAAGCTGGTTTACAAGCCAGTTCTATGTGAAACCAAGATTCTCCTGAGCAAGTTATCTCCGGATATCCTTGGTAACATATGGTACGGGTACGTGGACCCAAATACGGGCGAGGAGGTGGTGATTAGAAGAGTAAGGTCCGCAAGTGGAAGCTTGGAACCGAAGGAACTGATCAGGTTCTTTGATGAAATCACTTTCATCAACTTCTCTGTGAAAGATCTGACGGCTCTCAATGAAAAATACTGCATCTACACGGACAAGTGGACGAAGCTTCAAGCATCAAGATACGACATGCTAGTCAAGTTCTGTCTTGACTACAAGCTGAAGATGGGAAGCTAGAGCTACAAGAGGTTGAAGACCGAAGACAATCCAGAGCTATTGTCAAGGGGGAGTTTGTTGGAGCACGTCTGTGTGACAGACACTCTGGATGTTGTCTTATGCTTTTGTACTTTACTTTCTGTATTTAGTATTTGTATGTATTGGTTTATCGAGTTGTAAACATGTATGTAGGTACTTGTCTTGTTTAGTCTTTTGTAAGTGTTATGCTCACTTGGTAAGTGCGCAGGTTGCAAAGCCTGCGTACTTAGCAAGTACGTAAGAACACTTGTCTGCGTACTTACTAAGTACGCAGGAACATTGTCCTATGCACTTACTAAGTACGCATAAATCAGGTCTAGTATATATAGCCAGTTGTGACAGAATTTATGTACGCACTCATTCATTCTCTGTAACCGGCTGTGGTTATCAATAGACGAAGTTTAAAAGTATCTCGTGTTTGTTGTCGGTTTACTTAGTGTTGTCTGAAACTCCAACTAGTCACGGGCATTCCGCACCCGGTCCGACTAGTCCTACACTCGCACGTAACGATCCGAGACACTCGGGGGACCTACATATACTCATGTTTTCTATCTCAAGTTGAACCAAAGAAGATAGATGAAGCCTTGCAACACAACAGTTGGATTGAAGCAATGCAAGAAGAACTGTTGCAATTCAAAAGACAAGCATTGTGGACCTTAGTGGACCTACCACCTGGACAAGCTGCTATAGGCACAAGGTGGGTCTTTAGAAACAAGCAAGACAAGAGAGGGATTCCTATAAAAAAACAAAGCCATACTGGTGGCTCAAGGTTATACTCTGGAAGAAGGAATTGATTATGATGAAGTCTTTGCACCTGTTGCAAGATTAGAGGCTATAAGAATCTTCCTAGCATATGCTGTATCTAAGAATTTTACTGTCTATCAAATGGATGTCAAGAGTGTTTTTCTATATGGGAAGATTGGTGAGGAGGTTTATGTAAGACAGCCTCCAGGCTTTGTAGATCCTACTCATCCTGAAAAAGTTTTCAAATTAGACAAGGCTCTATATGGACGACATCAAGCCCCAAGAGCTTGGTATGAAACTCTGTCAAGATATCTACTCAGCAGCAACTTCAAAATAGGTGCCATTGACTAGACTTTTTTTATCAAAGATGAAGGGGGAGAAATTTTGCTGGTACAAATCTATGTCGATGACATCATCTTTGGATCAACAAAGAAAAAGTTATGCAAAGATTTTGAGGTCTTAATGCACTCAAAATTTGAAATGAGCTCAATGTGTGAACTAAATTTCTTTCTGGGTCTTCAAGTCAAACAATTCCCAAATGGAATATTCATCAACCAAACAAAATATGTCAAAAGCATTTTGGACAGATTCAAAATGGTTGATTGTTCTACTGCAAGAACTCCAATCCAAGTGCACCATCAACTGTCCCCAGACAAAAATGGCCAAGACACTGATCAACATCAGTATAGAGCAATGATTGGGTCCCTCGCGTATCTAACAACTTCAAGACTAGACATTATGTTTGCAGTTTGTTTATGTGCAAGATTTCAAGCAGCTCCGAAGGTCTCACATCTCCAAGCAGTCAAGAGAATTTTCAGATATCTAAAGGCATATGATAAACAAAATAAGTGTTATTGTTTCATTCGTAAGCTAGCTAGTCTTACAAATACCTATGTTCATACATAATACCATAATCAAACCATGTCAAATGAATGTCCCTCCCTCGCTAAACCACGAGAATAAGACAATACGTGGCCATTGACCCTTCAAGTCCCTGTTAGCGCGACTACCGGGTGCATCACCCCTAATAGTACTATCCATAGACTCCCAGGCTAAGACCATAGCTAATGGTTACAAAATCTTAATGTTGTTCCTGGGACTTTAAGCGCTATATTGTTCCCCATGTACGACATAAAGTTAGTGTCTTGTTTCCTTGTTATCATGTTTGCAATGTTTTCTCAAATGTATAAAACAACAATGTTTTCAAATGTATTGAACAATAATGTAATACATAATATGTAAGTATGTTTCTCCCCCGCAATTTACAAACCTTAAAAAGCGAAAAAGGTGCCGTGAACTCACCTTGTGTCCCATGAAATCCGAGCAAATAACAGTGTGCTAAAAAGTTCTTGTCTATCCATACCCTAATCACACAAGGGTACTAATGTGTTAAGACTAACCGTCTTAAATGCAAGTTGTTCATCCGACTTAACGAATCCCGATAAGTACGCCTTTGTTTAGTAAAATAGTGTTTTCATGTGACGACTCATTGGTGATTATTATTCCGGTCTAGATGTTTACATGTTTTCTGAAAAAATATTATGTTTTCATATTGGTGACTTATTAAGTGTACCAAAAATAAATATTATTTTTGCATCGACTTGTAATATATTCGTATTATGGTCAGGTATAAACATATAATTATTTCTTAGCAATTATTATATAACAATCACAAATATCGTTCAAGTATATTTTATGCATGTCAATTATCCTACGTGCGTATAGACCACGTTACCACGTCCACATGCAAATACTTATATTTCGAACGGTGTTTATTAACTTGGTTATGCTCATCGTTCATACATCTTTATTTATTTTTATCAGTGCATGCGTACATGTATTTATGTTCCTCTACATATGCATTAAAGTGTTTTTACTATGTTACATGCATATGTAAACATATTGTTTTAGACGAACTTGTTAGCATACTTTCAAGATTCATGTATTTACACAAAAATATACTTTATGTACACACATACACATACACATATATCACATGGTTTCACATGCATTCATCCATTTATATATGTATTAATTTATCATGAGCTTTCATATATAAATACACATGAATCCCCACATTCTCATACATATTCATGCGTAATATTAGGGTTTTTAACTTGATCATCTTCATATTTATTTCTAGAAATTATCAAGTCACACCATGCATATTCTTTCATCATGTTTATATCAAATCACATGAACTCTTTTATAAACCTACTCCATAAACACGCATATATACATACATTTTCGACCAAACATATACATATTCACTTTTCATGTTTCGATACTAAATACCATCAAGTTATAGGCTTATATATATGGGTATGATTTCAAATCATCTATCATTTCACAAAACATTTCCATGTTAACAAACTAGAATCATACACATACATGTATATGTCATGATAAATATATATATATATATATATATATATATACACACACTTAATAATTTTCGTGTAAATCTAATACCATTATTAACATATTTGTATTCATATATCTCGGCCATATATATATATATATATATATATATATATATATATATATATATATATATATATATATATATATATACACACACACACACACTTAACCATTTCTAGATTAACACTACAATCATATACATATATATATATATATCATGATTTCCATATATATATTCATACTCCAGTATTTTTCTCAACAAGTGTTAATCATACTTTTATCTCTATAACTACTACTTATCATCATGTAACATGTTCAAAACAACAAAGTATACACATACACATGCAAATCTCGGCCATATACGTGTATATATATATACAAATCTTGAACTTTTAATCCATTAAGAGTTAGACTCTATAATATTACCAAACTTTTAAAGATGTTTTCGTTTTTAGGGTGAACACCAAGCTTAGACAAGAATAATAAACGAAAACTAGAGATTGGTGTCGGTTTTTCATACCACTAGCCAAGCTAGAGAAAAACCACAAGTGGAAGTTGATAATGCTTGAATCCTCTAAGTAAAAGCTTCCTAAAACTCCAAGATTTCTTAAACTTTCAACACTTTTAGCTAATTCTATCTAATAGATCTTGGTCTTGAGTTTTAAGTGTGTGCTCGTGTGTGTTGTTTGAGCCGTGATTGAGGGAGAGCAAGGTAAGAATTCTTGCTCATTACCACACACTCCTCTTTATATTTATATATATATATATATATATATATATATATATATATTCTAAAAAGATGGAGTGTAATCTTTGCCATAATCATCATCATCATGTGGGAGTGGGTAATGGAGTGGAGTGTGGGAAAATACAAAATGATGGCGATGCATTGTTGATGAATTTGATCTTGGATTGACATCTTGAATGAAAGAGTATGGGTGTCAGACAAACATCATGAAACAAGATGGATTTTGTGGTGATTGTGGGAGGCCCCAGTAGTTTCGGCCGAGACTGGGAAGTTAGGGGGTTGGGCCTTATCCCAATCTTCTAGTTGTACTCTAACTATTAGTCAGGTGGTTTGTAGGTGGTATAACCCCGGTAGGTGATCTCGTGATATCATACCCGGTGTAGGCACTTTTACGGAAAAAAATTTTATATATTTTGTGTTTCTTAACTAGTTTTAATAGTTTACTAGTAAATCCGACATAGTCCTTACTTCAACTCTATCATACTCATTTACACACACAAAAATAATATATCAAGAACCGCGTGTAACCAGGTTTTTGTATTAATCTTTATAGATTTATGTCACCAATGTATATTTTTGTGTAAAATAACTATTCCTCTATACTTGATTTGTATATTATTTGATAAACACCAATGACCGTACACTGCGAGTAATAGGTGTTCACGACCTAGTAATTCTCATAATTCTTAAAATATAACTTGTATTTCTATGCTAGACTAATGACAACACTTTGTCAAAATAATGATCCAGGAACTATGACATATGAACGTGCTAAAATGAATATGGCTTTTGATTTGAAATGTTGGGTGTCACATTCTGTTCCAACAAGTACCTTACCAATAATGGTCGTAGCCATTATTGTTGCAACAATTTCTACACCAACAACTATCAAACAATCAAGTGAATCCTTACCTCTAATGACACATCCAATAGCCTTTGGAGATATAGCCCACAAGTTTGATTTTTCTGACATCTTTGTTAACCCTATACATGAGACTGGTGAAGCATTCATTGCACGAGAAATAGATCCTCATGAAGCCAGGATTCCAGCTTTGGAAGCACAAGTTGCTTCCTTGCTTCAAACCTTTACCAACTCTAGGGCTGAAGCCGAGCCTCAGCAAGCTCGGATCAACTCTTTAGTTGATGACATTACAAGTCTACAACACCAGTGGGTCAGTACCCAAGAGAAGCTGAAGTCATTGATAGAACTTGGAGATTTTCAAATCAAGATTAATGACTCTATCCTTATGCACAGGCAAACGATAGAAGGTCGACTAGTTCTACAACGAGATGAACATCTGAAAATGGTTGCGCTTGTGGAGGAATTAACAAAACAGCTAGCTGCTCAGGGGGAGAGCAAGAGACCAGAATCAATGGATGCTTGCCACCAGGTCGATCTGACTATTGATGATCATCATGATAAGGACCCCGAGACCGGTCCTTCTGGTGGTAAGCAGCAAGCTGTTTCAGCTGCCCTATTATCAGTAATGCCTACGGCTCAGGAGGAGTCATCTGAAGCAGGTGGAGAAGGAAGAAGCGACAACGGTAAGTCTGCGGCAGAAGTCTTGGAAGAAATATCGATAGAGCCAGACTACTCAAAAGAATCCATGATCAAAGCACTAGAGGAGATGACTGGGAAGAAGATGATGATGATGATGTGATAGTGGAATTTCCTAAGGGTACGAGTGAAGGCGTCTACGAGGTTGTGGATGGGAAGATTTTTTAGGCCCCATTCATAACATTTTCTGAACCAAAGGTTGATGATCAAAGTTGTACAGCAACATCAGTTGTTGCCTCTCTACCCGATCTTGTCCCTGAAACTAGTGATCTGATTCTTGCAGGAACAAGCTTCCTTAAGAATGGTTTAAGAAACCGCATCGTCCGGCCTAGTATAAATCGTAGTATTTTGATAATTATGGAGCGGCATGGATGATCTTATATGCACGCTTAGATGATGATAAGGGTTTATTTGCAATTAAAAGATCAGGAGGCGTTCAGTACTTGAAGCCTACAAGTGAAGCATTTCATTCCCTTCCCAATGTGACCTCATTAACTTGTCTAAGCGAGAACTTATTGGCCAAACTTCTTTCGTCGTTGCCAAAGGTGTCACACCCCAACCGACGACGGAAACGTCGGGGCGGGACATGTAGACTGTTCATAAGCTCATGGTTTACTAAAGTTGTGATAATTAAACAATAACTTTCATTTCATAGCTCAAGTAATCAAGTACAACTATTACAAGAATAAAAATACATGAATAACTTTATTAAATTTAAAACTAGGTCCTCAATCCTAAGTGAAGCGACTTGAAATCTTAACTCAAACACTGTACCTGAAACATGATAAAATGAGAGGGTCAACTATAAATAGTTGGTGAGCATACATAGGTTTTGACACCACAAGTAAAGTTCAAATGTTTTGTGTACATATCATATGATGCATGGTTTATAAAGCATTTATGGAGAATCTAAGTTAAGCTAGATGCACAAATGAAACTTTGTAATTGAAGGGCATAACAACACATGTTATCCTAATGTAGGGCATAACCACACATGTTATCCTGATGTAAATGTAGTGCATAACAACACATGTTATCCTAATGTAGGGCCTAACAACACATGTTAGCCTGAAGTAATGTATTTGTGTTTGCACGTGTATATCATTTATATGTAGCCTTAACAATTAGCATTCAAGCATAAAGCACAAATAAACACATATAATCATATTGTAGAATTGTACGTGTGTAATAAAAAGTGTTTGAATGTAATCATGTTTCACCCCAAAAATTTACAAAAGGAAAAAGGGGGCTATGTAAACTCACTTGAATAAGTTGTGTAGATAACACGAGCAAAAATGACGCACAAGTGATTCTCAAATCACAAGTTTAACCTAAAATGAAATGTATGAACTTGCATTAATAATGTGCAAAGAGTCTAAGTCATGATCAAATGTTCATCGGGTTTGAGATGTGTGGATTTGTATAAGGGTTGTGTCATTTTATCTGAATGGATGTAAGTCAACAAAGTTTGATATGTAAAATTATAAGTTCAAAAAAATAATATTTGTCTTTAAGGTTTATGTCTAATTAATTTAGATAAATAAATTCTTTTAGGGTTCAAAGTAAAATAAATAAATCTATTTTATTTATTCATTTTATAATAATGTGTCAAACTATAGGGTATATATATATATATATATATATATATATATATATATATTAGTACATATTAAAACCCTAAATAAATTTGTTAATGTAAAAAGATAATTAATAAATAAATTTGTTTATTTATTTATTTATTTATAAAAGTAATATGTTCTAAAATACGGAATGTAATTATTAATATATATATATATATATATTTAGAAAGAGTTTTATTTGTTTTAAACTCTAATATGTATATATAGTTCAATAGGAAAACAAATGATTTATGAGAATGTATTTTTATAAAAATCTTGTCACAATTTTTTTTATAAAATTAGAAAATTAAATACTTGGTTTTAAAATTTAATGATTTGATTTAAAAAAATGTATTTTTAAATGATTAACAAGAGATTTTAAACAATTAAATTTGTAAAATAGATGTTTTATGTTAAAAATTATAAAGTATTGCTTTAGTCTGATCTAAATAAGGTTGGGTTTATAAAAATATTTTTTATACAATTTTTGGGGCATTAAAATCGGTTTTTAAAAAGATAAACAGGCCACCCGGTTCGAACCCGGTGGTTCCTGTGTGGGGCGAGGGTGTTACCGCTGGACCAAGGAACCAATTGCTTAATATAACTGGCCTGAGAGTGTATTAACACGAACGGAACAGGGGCCGGGTCCAGGACAGTACACGCGCAAAACGGCTGTGGATTGTGGGTTTCGAACCCACGCAACCGGGTCCAATGGTGCAATGAATTAACCAGTTGGACTCGGTGGTTTCGCTGGTATAGTATGGAATTAAATATTTTAATGCGCTAGATCAATCGAACCAGAATCCGACTTTGAATCCGTATAAACAGGTTATGGATTTCAAAGAGAAATCGAGTTCAATCCCCTCTGTCTTGGGAAATTGATAGAGGGATTTTGATCGCCATGAGATTACGAAATGGTAGGCACAAAACTTACTTGATTTGATTGAGGGTCGTGTGCTGTCGGCTAGATTGTCAGACTCGAAGTTCCTGAAACCTGATCGGAGTCTAGAGATGAAATGCAGATCAAATAGGTATTGAGAGAGTTTGTAATGGTCTATGCGAAGGTGAGTGGTGAATTAATTTGATTAATTTTGTGTTAAAGGTGGGTTTCGGTCATTGGTTTGAAAATTTATAGCTGTGAACGAGTTACGCGTTTGTTCCGGTCGATTAGCAATGGATTTGGTTACGAATGGGGTCTAAATTCATACTAGAACGGTTGCGCGTGATTTACAGCCTTCATAACGTTAGAATCCCTTGATTGGAGACTAATTGGGACGCGGTTTGACTTGGGGAAAGTCAAACCGTTAGAATTTGAATTCTTGTCACGGATTGATTGAATTGAGCTGTTACATGGGTCAAGGTAAGGTTGATTAACGATTTCGTGTGTAGGGGAAGTCCTTATCAACATGCTTAAACGATTTCACCAGTTAGATTTCATAGATTTGGGTCTGATTGACTTTTAAAGTCAAAATTGATTAATGGGGGGTCCAAATTGAGTCATATGGGTTCTAATTTAGGCCAAAGGTTCACTTGTAAGGGTGGGGTTCGAGTTGAGGGTTCAAGCCCTATTTATTAAATTATTTTAGTTACTAACAAAGTTGATTTAATAAAACTTAACATTGAACCCAATATATATATGATTGCATATATTTTTTATAACTAGATACGTGTGTGTGTGTGTATATATATATATATATATATATATACATATATATATATATGAAAATAGTTGTAAATATAGGATTAAAACTCGCCAATTATATATATTGACTTGTTTATTAAAACATACACATATATATACATAGATGTACATATATTTGTTTATTTAAGTCTACTAGGGAAATAATATGTTTATGTAAAGTTGGAACTCCAAGTTGTAACGTGTTAAAAAAATGATTAGTGTTACATATGTTGTCATGCAAAACAGGTTTGAAATAATGTGCCAATATCGTATAAAATAACTTAAAATGGTATCAGAAAATCATGGATGTTACAGTCTCCCCCTGTTAAGGGAATTTCGTCCCGAAATTTAAATAGTGGAGACTACTAAATCAGAAAAGGAGTGAGTTTGAGTTTTGATTGTCGGTTTGAGGAGTATGATAGATAACAAGATTTAGGTCTATAGCTCAAGTTAAGTATGAATGATATCTGTGGATTTTGGTTTCAAGAGAGTTTAGGATAGATCTGTCAAAGAATCTAAAGGTGAAATGCCTTACTTGAAATGGATTTAATGGGAACCTGATGATTAGGATTTGTTTAAAAGGTAGTCTAATATGCTCAAGAATTGTCAGTGGATATGATATTTTCACAAACATTGGCCCATCAAACAACATAAAACTTTACGTGGAAAGAATAACGCTACTTCTGATTTTATGACAGGAACACTTATATATAGGAAGTACCAGTGGCGTATCCACCATGTCCTTATCATATCACATTAGTTTTGTTACTATATCCCACGATAGGTTTCATGTCATAACACACGACAGATTTCACTATGTCTTCCATGTGCTGATTTTTATAATTACGTGTGCACCCGTAATTATCCAAATCGTTGCATGGTCCACATAGTTCATCCTATTGTGTGTGGGGTCCAGGGGGTAACACAAAAACACTTAATTCGTAACTATTGCTTTCACGTATGTGTTGCTAACAATAACTATGTCCATAGGTAGTAGAGCCAATCAGGTACTAAAGAGTAATAACGTGGCATAATTTAGGGTTCCATAGCTTCCTCGTGTTTGAACAAGAATACGCCAAACCCCGACTAGCTTTCATGGATAGGATGAATAGTCATGCCTTGTGTATGATGTACTTAGTCAATTGCAACAATGTAAACAATCTAATTCCGTGTATAATGTAAACACTCATGTTTCATATATGATCTAGTGTTAGGCATGTTGTAAGCAAATAGGTTTCATGTATAGTGTGAACAATTTGGTATCATGTATAAGCAAATATGTATAATGTGATCACTCTAGTATTATGTATTTTTTTTTAATATGTATTGAGTCTCATGCGTATCGGAAACTATCGGATTTTGTAGGCGATCGGGTGTGTTACTTGGCGTTCATGTAAAATGTAGGTAGATGAGTTTTAACTTTTAAATTCGTTAGTGCTTATATGGACAGTTAATGGCAAAATGATTCACTTTCTGAAGTTGGCTAGCAAGCTCAAGTTTATAGTGACAAACCGTAGTAGGTGTAAATAGTTCCGACAATGACAAAAATAGCATAAAGGATTACAGTGCATAATTTATTCTAGACTAGATCCCTATTCGACTCCATCTTGCACTAGCTTCAATTGGTTTCATCTACTGCCTCGGCATTGACTTGAGTTTCGTTAGCGTTTATGTTGAAGGCACGCCCACGAGCACCACCTTGGTTTGCATTGGCAATCCTTGGGCATTGGTTTTTGAAGTGGTTTGGATTACCACATTCATAACAAGCACGCCCATTAGTAATGGCTGGTACAACTTGATTGGCAACTTGGTGATTGGCTCGGTTCCCTTGGTGGGTTTGACTAACATGTGATCTGGATTGACAAGTGTTTGCTACATGACCAAACCTTCCACAATTGGCACATAGACGGCATGGCATGTTTGGGAAGTGGTGATAGTTGCACGTGTTGCACAGAGGGTTGTTGCCCGCATATGGTTTCTTACTATGGTTTTGGGCTAGGGGAGCTACTTGGTTGATTAGTACAACAGGGGTAATGACAGAAAAGTTACGTTTCTTATTGAAGTGAGGATGTTTGGATTTGTCTTCCTTAGAGGGTTCAGAAGAGGTTGTTGGGTCAGTGACTTTCTTTGCGCCTTTCCTTGTTAGTGTACCCGCCTTCACATGGTTATCAGTTAATGTGGAAGCTAAGCGGATAGCGTCTTCAAGAGTAGCTGGATTTCTTCCTAGGACTGTATATTGGATTTTCATGGGTAGACCACCGATGTACTTCTCAATACCCCGAGTCAGTGGGGTGACCATGTGGGGTACCATAAGGCTTAACTCGTGGAAACGAGTTGTGTAGGCTAAACTTTCACCACTGTCTTGGATAAGATCCCAAAACTCAGCCTCCAACTTCTTCATTTCATTACGAGGACAGAATTCCTCGGTCATGAGTCTCTTAACTTCATCCCATGGCAAGGCCATGGTCACATCCACACCCCGGTTTCTCTTCTCACCATTCCACTAAGTAAGCGCCCGTTTCTGAAAGACGCTGGTGGCATAGCGAACCCGGAGATGGTTAGGGCAATCACTATTGAGAAAAGTGCTTTCAATGCTTTCAAACCATTGAAGGAGGCCCGTAGCCCCTTCGGTACCATAGAACTTGACGGGGTTGCATGAGTTAAAGTGTTTGAAAGTGAATTGAGGTGGGTTGGCACCACCACCACCACCATTATTAGCATTGCTGTTAGTGCCGCCATTGTTGTTATTGGCCTGAGTGAGTTGGTTCACAAGTTGAGTGAGAAGGGCAGCAAGGTCATTGTTGTTGTTGTTGGTCTCGTTGGCGCGACGGGGAGGCATACTATAGATTTTAGCAAAACAAGAGGAAAGATATAAGAGCTTATGAGGATTTCTTGGATATAAAACAAATGATAGTTTAAAACATAAGTGTTCATAGTTTGGGTTGCACTCAAACGGGGATAGTACCATTTGAATGTTATGACACATTAAGGTTAATAAACTTATATAACTTTCAAGGAGACATGCTTTAGCCTATAAGTAAACACTCATCCCGGTAATTCCCAGGAAAGCATACGGATCCCTCGGTTTATTGGGATTTATATGAAATGCTTTACTAGATCGAATACCCAGAATACAGGTGTCACCCTTCCACATTGCATGTGTCCTCTACTAGTTAACAAAGTTTAAAACCCTAACGAGGTGTGAAAAGAAATTTAATAGACTTATGACGTTCCACGTGCAATGATGGTAATGACATAGTACAAAGATTAAGGCTTAGGATAAGGGTAAGGATATTATTGTTTATAATTTATTATTTAGGTGAAACCTAATAAGTCATATAATATATTAAACATGTAGCACATAGCATGTAGCATATCATATATTCATAAAGCATGGCATAAATGGGTGTCCTAAGGTTATAGTCTAGGTTAAAAGTGTCTAATAACCTAATTCTCTATAACCAAGGCTCTGATACCAATCTGTCACACCCCAACCGACGGCGGAAACGTCGGGGCGGGACATGTAGACTGTTCATAAGCTCATGGTTTACTAAAGTTGTGATAATTAAACAATAACTTTCATTTCATAGCTCAAGTAATCAAGTACAACTCTTACAAGAATAAAAATACATGAATAACTTTATTAAATTTAAAACTAGGTCCTCAATCCTAAGTGAAGCGACTTGAAATCTTAACTCAAACACTGTACCTGAAACATGATAAAATGAGAGGGTCAACTATAAATAGTTGGTGAGCATACATAGGTTTTGACACCACAATTAAAGTTCAAATGTTTTGTGTACATATCATATGATGCATGGTTTATAAAGCATTTATGGAGAATCTAAGTTAAGCTAGATGCACAAATGAAACTTTGTAATTGAAGGGCATAACAACACATGTTATCCTAATGTAGGGCATAACCACACATGTTATCCTGATGTAAATGTAGTGCATAACAACACATGTTATCCTAATGTAGGGCCTAACAACACATGTTAGCCTGAAGTAATGTATTTGTGTTTGCACGTGTATATCATTTATATGTAGCCTTAACAATTAGCATTCAAGCATAAAGCACAAATAAACACATATAATCATATTGTAGAATTGTACGTGTGTAATAAAAAGTGTTTGAATGTAATCATGTTTCACCCCAAAAATTTACAAAAGGAAAAAGGGGGCTATGTAAACTCACTTGAATAAGTTGTGTAGATAACACGAGCAAAAATGACGCACAAGTGATTCTCAAATCACAAGTTTAACCTAGAATGAAATGTATAAACCTGCATTAATAATGTGCACGGAGTCTAATTCATGATCAAATGTTCATCGGGTTTGATATGTGTGGATTTGTACAAGGGTTGTGTCATTTTATGTGAATGGATGTAAGTCAACAAAGTTTGATATGTAAAATTATAAGTTTAAAAAAATAATATTTGTCTTTAGGGTTTATGTCTAATTAATTTAGATAAATAAATTCTTTTAGGGTTCAAAGTAAATAAATAAATCTATTTTATTTTTCATTTTATAATAATGTGTCAAACTATAGGGTAAATATATATATATTAGTACATATTAAAACCCTAAATAAATTTGTTAATGTAAAAAGATAATTAATAAATAAATTTGTTTATTTATTTATTTATTAAAGTAATATGTTCTAAAATAAGGAATGTAGTTATTAATATATATATATATATATATATATATATATATATCTAGAAAGATTTTATTTGTTTTAAACTCTAATATGTATATATAGTTAAATAGGAAAACAAATGATTTATGAGAATGTATTTTTATAAAAATCTTGTCACAATTTTTTTATAAAATTAGGAAATTAAATACTTGGTTTTAAAATTTAATAATTTGATTTAAAAAAAATTGAATTTTTAAATGATTAACAAGAGATTTTAAACAATTAAATTTGTAAAATAGATGTTTTATGTTAAAAATTGTAAAGTATTGCTTTAATCTGATCTAAATAAGGTTGGGTTTATAAAAATAATTTTTATACAATTTTTGGGGCATTAAAATCGGTTTTTAAAAAGATAAACAGGCCACCCGGTTCGAACCCGGTGGTTCCTGTGTGGGGCGAGGGTGTTACCGCTGGACCAAGGACCCAATTGCTTAATATAACTGGCCTGAGAGTGTATTAACACGAACGGAACAGGGGCCGGGTCCAGGACAGTACACGCGCAAAACGGCTGTGGATTGTGGGTTTCGAACCCACGCCACCGGGTCTAATGGTGCAATGACTTAACAAGTTGGACTCGGTGGTTTCGCTGGTATAGTATGGAATTAAAAATTTTAATGCGCTAGATCAATCGAACCAGAATCCGACTTTGAATCCGTATAAACAGGTTATGGATTTCAAAGAGAAATCAAGTTCAATCCCCTCTGTCTTGTGAAATTGATAGAGGGCTTTTGATCGCCATGAGATTGCGAAATGGTAGGCACAAAACTTACTTGATTTGATTGAGGGTCGAGTGCTGTCGGCTAGATAGTCAGACTCGAAGTTCTTGAAACCTGATCTGAGTCTAGAGATGAAATGCGGATCAAATGGGTATTGAGAGAGTTTGTAATGGTCTATGCGAAGGTGAGTGGTGAATTAATTTGATTAAATTTGTGTTAAAGGTGGGTTTCGGTCATTGGTTTGAAAATTGATAGCTGTGAACGAGTTACGCGTTTGTTCCGGTCGATTAGCAATGGATTTGGTTACGAATGGGGTCTACATTCATACTAGAACGGTTGCGCGTGATTTACGGCCTTCATAACGTCAGAATCCCTTGATTGGAGACTAATTGGGACGCGGTTTGACTTGGGGAAAGTCAAACCGTTCGAATTTGAATTCTTGTCGCGAATTGATTGAATTGAGCTGTTACATGGGTTAGGGTAAGGTCGATTAACGATTTCGTGTGTAGGGGAAGTCCTTATCAACATGCTTAAACGATTTCACCAGTTAGATTTCATAGATTTGGGTCTGATTGACTTTTAAAGTCAAAATTGATGAATGGGGGGTCCAAATTGAGTCATATGGGTTCTAATCTAGGCCAAAGGTTCACTTGTAAGGGAGGGGTTCGAGTTGAGGGTTCAAGACCTATTTATTAATTTATTTTAGTTACTAAAAAAGTTGATTTAATAAAACTTATAAAGTTTTAAACATTGAACCCAATATATATATGATTACATATATTTTTTATAACTAGATACGTATATATATATATATATAATATATATATATATGACAATAGTTGTAAATATAGGATTAAAACTCGCCAATTATATATATTAACTTGTTTACTAAAACATACACATATATATATACATAGATGTACATATATTTGTTTATTTAAGTCTAACTAGGGAAATAATATGTTTATGTAAAGTTGGAACTCCAAGTTGTAACGTGTTAAAAAAATGATTAGTGTTACATATGTTGTCAGGCAAAACAGGTTTGAAATAATGTGCCAATATCGTATAAAATAACTTAAAATGGTATCAGAAAATCATGAATGTTTCAAAAGGTCACTGGGTAATGTTGCAGAAAGAGGGCAGATCAGGAAATTTTGAAGTCTTTAAGCCTCAAATTCCAAAGCGAGTCAAGGAAAAAGTCGACGAGATCCTGTAACTCGCAAATATCGGAAGAAGCTGGTTCATAAACCAGTGTTGTGTGAGACCAATATTCGTTTGAGGAAAATCCCTCAATATGTATTGGGTAATATGTGGTACTGGTATGTTGACCCCATTACTAGAGAGGCTGTTATGTTGGAGAAGGTGACTATGAAGGAGTTGGTGAGGGTATTTGATGAAATTTGTTTCATTAATTTTTATGTTGGTGACTTGGAGGTTCTAGTGGACAAGTACTGTATTTATACAGATGAATGGACAAAGCTTTTAGCATCCCGTTACAATTGAATAGTCAAATTATGCTTTGACTAAAAGAAAGGAATGGGAAGTGTAGCTCAAGATGAAGGTTCATAAAAAACTGAAGACATCCAGAGTTGTTGTCAAGAGGGAGTTTGTAGAAGCATCTTTTGGGATAGGCACTCTCGATATTGTACTAATCTTTTGTTTATTTGTATTTCAGTCTTTCTGTATTTGTCTTTTAGCGAGTTGTAATCTCATATGTTTGTACTTGTTATTGTTATTGTTTCTTTCAGTTGTATGTATTGGAAACTGCACAAATACGCAAAGAATTTTGTTCCTGTGTATTTGTTATGTACGCAATACAAAGCCCGCGTACTTGATAAGTACGCATGAAGGTTTCTCCTTCGTACTTGTCAAGTACGAAGGAAATAGGTGTATATATGGCTGAGTTGTTTCACTTTGTAACAGAAGTTCTTTGTACACACACAAGTACGCACTCACTTGTTCTTGTCTCAGTTCCAGAAGTCTCGAAGAGTTTGTACTTGTAAACAATTGGCTACGATAATATACCGTGTATTTTGTTACATGTGTTTGTTGTCATTTTTACATTTGTGGGCTATCATTCCATCTAGTCCTGAGGATTCCGCACTCTTGTGGACTAGACTACACACCCACACGATCACGATCCGAGACACCTGGGGACCTACAAGAACACCTAACCCTAAGATACTCTAAATCTGCGTTTCTATGGAAGATGATATCAACAATCCATAAACAAGTTACAAACACACAGTAAGCAACCTAACATGCATTCTATAACTGAAATACATTAAATAAAACGCATGTTAAATACAAACCAATCGTAAATCAGTGCTACATATGCATAAACATCATACTAATTGAAATCAAGTTCTTTACTTTATCATAAACATATCAACAATCAACGTAAACCGAAAGAAATCCAACATTCATAAAAACCTAGATAGCTATGGTCTAGCCAAGAAACATATTCAAAACCAGAAAACAAGTTATAAAAGTGATGAACATAGTCTTAATCGAACCAAATAGAAACAAGAAATCAAAGATCATGAACCGAACAAGTTAGATCCAGCCAACCCAGTCAAGAAAGCTTCAATCTTTGGCTCCCGTTGCTTCTTCCCTTCTCACCTTCTCAAAATCGTCTCCTTTCTCTGCTTAGACGACTGGCAATCGAATCCCCTTACCCCAGGATAGGTTCTCATCTATTAAAACATGAAATTAGGTATAAAAAAACACGCATCTGCGTTTTTTCAAGTACCAGGCAACACTTTTGGCCAATTCCTCGCGTACCGCTAAGGACAAAATAGTCGGGAATTTTTTTGGTTTCTTTTTTCTTCGCGTACCGCGCCGTCTGGTCCCACAAATCTCGCGTGGCACGAGAGGCCTCCCTTGACAAAAAGTTTTGTCCTTTCCTGCTTTTCCCTTGTGTGTTCGTGCCTTCGCTGTTTTTGCTCGTTTGCGCTCCTTTTACTCACGAACACCTACAAAACAACACATAACTAAGTATCAATCATGAATGACTCAAAACGACTCTAAAACTATACTAAATGCGCTACAAAATACAAGGAAATACGAGTTGTGTTTTGCAACACATCAGGACTCCAATTTCTATATGAATGAGACGGTATTAACAATCACACGACCTTTTATGTTGTTAAAACTGCTCAAAACACTGAACACTATGTCTAAATTTAAGCAGTATTAACCACCACGCGACCTTTTATGTTATCAAAACTGCTCAAACATTGAACACAATGCCTCAAATAAAAATCAACACCTTTAAATATTATAGGGGTCATTTTTAACACTAACCAATTTGATCATGCAAAAGCAACAAAATCAATCTATAGTGTTGAATCTAACAATTATAGAGTAGAAGCTACAAATATAGATTTGGAAAGAATAGCATATATAGAATAAAATCAAGAGTTCTATCTTTAAACGATTTCAAGCCTTCAACAAGAACAGAGTATTTTAAAGGGAATAGTAAAAGCAATTCTAAGGGAAGATGTCAACTGCGATTTTGGACGATGCAAATGCCGCCCTGAAATTTGGAATGGAACCTAGAATCTGGTAACTTGGATTAAGTTTCAAGCAATGAAACTATGGGGATTTCAACTTTTTTGTAATAAAACCAATCACAGTTGGCTTTTATTTTCTTTTTGGATCGGGTAAAGCCACTCTATTCAAGAATTAAATGATTTAAATGTTGTAAAGTACATGTATTGATGATAAATAGGATTAAATTATGAGCCGTTCTAAAAAAACTCTATAATGTAAAAATTAATTATTATGAGAGCAATATGATAATTAAAAAATTCAAGATTAATTATAATCTAACTGTTCTAAATGTTTTAAACTAGGTTTTTCCCCTCTGCGCGTTGCGGAGGGGAATTCTCAATTGATACTCTACGTAATGTGGCAGGGAAGTTCATGTGTGTACAAATGAATACCACGATTCAATACATTCATTTTACCTATGCACACTCTTAATTTCCTTTTATCAACATCCTAAATTGGTGAAAAGTTGGTCATATAAAGTAGCAAACATAAATGTTCATTTGAATAGGGCGATAAACGTTATCCGAGATATTTCATTCAAGGCTATTGTACGTGAGCTTCTCCTACGAACAACCAAAAATTAGCATGGTTAAAGGAAAACAAAACTTATGAATCAACCTAACATTTTCTCATTTCATGACAATTCAAGTGTTGGTTTTTGGAGAGGGTCTTCTCAGTTTTTTTACTATTAAAAGAAGCAAATTTGAGGTGTAACACTATCTTAATAACTTAAGTTGATTTAAATGGAAGACCAAAGCGATCCATATTTTGTAATTAAATGTAGCGAGTGTTTAGGTAAGCTTATTGCATGATCAAAAAACCATAAAACGAAGGTTAAGCTTTTTCACCTCTCAAAACAGTTGATAAGTTGTTGAAATAAGCAATATCCCAAGACACTAAAAGAGCATTTTAGGGTTTATGAGTTTTATCTAAGCAATAAGCTGTCCAAATAACTTAACCTAAACACATACGTAAAAAAAATACTAAAGTGTTGATGTTATGGGCATTGTACTTCTAGACTGTGTTTTGGAATATGAACTCATTTAAATTACTTTGAAAGTTTCAAAACAATTTAGCTTCAATTTCATCATCATCACTACGTCCAAAATTGAAATAAAATCTCTCTATTATTGTTATTATTTGAGCTTGTTCACCAGATTAAAATACTCACCTTGCTGACAGGACTTCCATTGTACGTTTCATAGATGCCTTCTTTTTCAGTCAACTCAGTTGAAGCTCTAAGAGCATGGTAATATATTGCCTTAGATATGTCTCTATTCAACTGTTGATCCTGCGATTTCACCCCGTGTCAACAGGGAAAAAAGTGTATGTAATTTTAAAAAATGGTCGTCTGTAACGATATATTTTTTTCAACCATATTGTTCTATAACGAACTTAACAATTTTTTTAAGAAGTATTTCAGGTTAACAAAACCTGTATAGGTCTAAACCAAAGAAACATCCATTTCGACATGTAATCGATGTTCACATTCTCCCTACACATCAGGGGGGGGGGCTATTACCTCTAGGCAATCAAATAGCATACCAATCAGCATGGAAGTATCTGTAAGATGTCGGACCCCAATACTAATGTGCCTCTGCCTAAAATTTGACTTTTTTGCAGTTTAAAATGGATAATAGTTTACAACAATATTTTTGTTGAGATTGTTGGATTTTATTGACCGACCCGATGGACAACGCGGCTGACCGAGCTATGACCCGTAAGAGTTACACCTAGGACAAGGAACATTAAATCCACTTAACCCGCTTAACTGGTAATTATGAACTGTTAGCGAGACGATATGTATTTATGTATATTCGTTAGACGGGAATTATTATTTATACTGGTTTTTATAAATAATATTTTGTTTTAATCTTTTTATTAAAACATTAAAACGGGATCGAGCTTTTACATCTCGTATTAGACTTTGGACCCAGAAAAAAAATTAGTAGGGTTTGTAATTATATATAATAGGACTACCCTCAAGAAAGGAAAAATCCGTTGACTTTTGTGGCCCTTTTCCAAAGTTTCTATCGAACAAAAGATGAAAACGTTTGTCTTGTTTTGCTTTTGGTGTGCCACCAAACAAGAAGCTAAAAGAAATCGATTTTTCTTCTTTGGCAAATTCCAAAGCAGCCAGCAGGGATTGCTACTGGCTTTCCGAGTTTCGACCAACCCCGGCTTTTCCCGTTCTCTCGCTTCCGGTTCGTGATCTAGCATCGGCTCGTTGTACTTAGGTGTCTCAACCGGTTAATCATTAACCACTAAGGTATAATTAATCTCATCAGTAGATTAATTATTTTTTTTGTGTTTGTGTGTTCATAATCAGATCATGTTCGGTTTGTCAGTGCTGTTAAATAGGTTATGATTTTTTTTCCGTTGCGTATTTATTAATTAACTGAATTATCTAGTTTCTCTGTCAAACCCCGTTTTTGATAAAAAGTCAAACTGATCAACACTGAATCCCAACAGTGGTATCATAGCCTGGGTTATAACACGTAAATCAGAACCGGTCTGGTTTCACCGGTTAGATTAATCACAAACTTTAACTATCTTGAAGTTTCTGATCTAATCTATTTTTTGAGGCAATTTTTATTTATTAATTTGGTCGATTTTTTATTTTATTTGACCAAATATATTGCCAGTATGTGATTGTGTTGAATATGTAAATCTTGCCCGACCCATGTGATTGAGTTGTTTGTGTTTATTATTCAGTTTTTGGTTTTATGGTTTTGGCCCACTTTTGATGGCTCAAAGTTGTAATAGAATAAGTTTTTTTTTTATGTAATGTAATAAAAACCCGAAGACAAATCTGAAGACGCAACAGGAATCATGGAGTCAGTGAGAGTCATCCGAGACGACTAGATGCACGGAAGTCCATCTTTGTGGTTGTTTTAATTTTGTGGACCCTGTGACCCGTTTGGTCTTGCTAACTGGCTCTAGCAAGATCAAACAAACTTGGCCCTAAAAGATTTACATATTTATTTGCTTTATGGTTGCTTTTAATTTTTTTATAACTTAAATTTATTATAAACCAACCAAACACCAAACGTTTTAAAAGGAGTTTTAAAATGTCACAATCTGTCACCACAAGTTCTAATTTTACAACTTGTATAATTTTATAAAAATAAGAACTGGCTTGTTTTTATAAAATAAATAACCGCTAAAGTTTTGCAATTTAAACTAAATTTAATTTCAAAACTTATAACTTAATAGTTTTCAACTATGAACTTTAACTGGTTATTCAAGTCGCGATAAACTTAGTTTTAATCGGTTATTTAAAATTAAGTGTCCTGAGAGATAAAAGGGTTCATCAAATTTGTCATGACTTTAAATAGTAAAACTAGCTTTTACAACACACGTATGATTTAATCATTCGTTGTGCTTGACCCTATTCGGTAAACACTAAAAGTGGAACCCATATTTAAAACCAATGGTCTATGTCATCCTATTATAAGGAACACTTGGAGCATAAAATGAAACATCGGTGTTTGGAGCCACAGCACCGCACTGGATGCGTAGTTTATCCTTCCAAGGCGCAAGGGTTTCGTTGACACATCCGGCCCTTCCGGAAGTACCTGTTTTAGGACGACTATTACTTTTCTCTCTTGTTACATGCCCAGCTGTCAAGAGATTAAAAGTGGGCATAGACGAGGCTAAACGTATCAATGCATAGACATGTCTTGTCTTAGCGGCCTCATTCACGAGAGTTGTGCATCTTTCCACAATTGACACTAATTGTCAGTCTAGTTACTCACTTACTAATGTTGTATGCCACAGCTACCATTAGTGACTGATTTAGCTAGATTCTCACTCCTTATTCTAGTTTCTGTAATTGGGTCATAAATTAATAAGGATTTTTCACTTTCTTTATACTAATTTATTTTCTTTGCTTATCTTGACAGATGTCTACTGAAAATAATAATACTAATAACTCCTTCGCTCTCAAGTCTATCCTTGAGAATAAAAAGCTGGATAACACCAACTTTCTCTCGTGGCAGTGCAATCTGAGAATAGTTCTCAAGATGGCCAAGAAGCTCTATGTTCTCGATGCACCAGTCCCTGAGGCACCCGGTGGTAACACGGCTGCCGCTCGTAAGGCCTGGGAAAAACAAAGAGATGATGCCACTGAGGTGGCCTGCCTTATGCTAGCATGCATGTCCCGTGAGCTCCAAAAGAGCATGGAGGACCTGAGTGCCTTTGACATGATTGAGCAACTTAAGGGCATGTTCCTGAAACAAGCCCGACAAGAACGCTATGAAACCATGTCTCAGCTCATTCGTTGCACGATGCAAGAGGGCACGCCTGTTAGTGCTCATGTACTTAAGATGAAAGGGTACATCGACCAGATGAACAAATCTGGATATCCCATGAAGGATGACATGGCTACTGATTTCATCTTAAACTCTCTCCCAAGCTCCTATGCTCAATTCGTAATGAATTTCAACATGAATGGGTTGGAGAAGACAGTGGCCGGCCGAGATGAATATCCAAGGAAAGAAAAATCAAGTTCTGATGGTCAGATCTGCTGGTGTTAAAAAACCTAACCCCAAGAAAAGATGTTATAATAGCAAAGGCAAGAAGAAGGTTAATGTTGCTGCCAAACCTGCCACCAACAATAACAAGAAAGCTTCAAAAGCACCCCCTCCTGAGGAGCGCCAATGCTTTGAATGCAACAAAATGGGACACTGGAAACGTAACTGTCATGAATATCTAGCCAAGCTGAAGCTGCAGAGGGCCAGTGGTGAGGGCACCTCTTCAGGTATTCTCATTTATGTTAGTGAAATTTTTACTATTTCTAGCAACACATGGATATTTGATACTAGATGTGGATACCACATCATTAATGTCTTGCATGAGCCTAAAAGTTGGAGGAAGCTAAAACAAGGTGACATGGAGCTCATCGTTGATCATGGGAAAAGTGTACAAGTTCTTGCAACTGGAACATATCATCTCTCATGTCCTTCTGGCCTTGTGGTTGTTTTGAACAACTGTTTGTTTGCACCTGGTTTAACCAGAAACATTATTTCAGTTTCTTTATTGTTTGAACAAGGATTTAAGTACGTTTTTAATGGTATTGCTATTTCTGCCTACTTAAATGATATCTTTTATTTTGAGGCTAAACCTCAAAACGGTATTTATGAGATTGACGTTCAAACTAACAATAACATATATAATCTTTCTAAACGTATCAAATCTGGCATTAATGATACTTTTCTATGGCATTGTCGACTTGGCCTCATAAGCAAGGCACGCATTAAAAGACTCCAATCCGAGGGAATTCTTGAACCTACCAGACAGGACTCATTTGATAATTACGAGTCTTGTTTAGCTGGCAAACTCACAAAGGACCCCTTCACCCATGTTGGTGAACGAGCCAAGGATCTGCTAGGCCTTATACACACTGATGTGTGTGGCCCTTTCAAAACTATGTCTAGAAATTATGAAAGCTACTTCGTTTCATTTATTGTCGATTATAATCGATATGCTTATGTGTATCTTATGAAACACAAGCATGAAACATTTGAAAAGTTCAAAGAGTTTCAAAACGAAGTAGAGAAACAACTCGATAAATCTATTAAGACACTTCGATCAGATCGAGGTGGAGAGTATCTCAGCTTAGAATTTCTTAATCATCTGAAGGAGCACGGAATTATGCCCACTCCTCCTCGCACACCCCAACTTAATGGCGTGAGCGAGAGGAGAAATCGAACCCTACTTAATATGGTTCGATCGATGATGTGTAGAACTAACTTGCCTCACTCCTTCTGGAGTTGTGCTCTTATGACCGCCGCTCGCCTTGTAAATCTGGCACCGACTAAGAAGGTGGACAAAACCCCATTTGAGATATGGAACGGGTCTAAACCCAATTTGTCTTACCTTAGAGTATGGGGATGTGATGCATATGTCACCAGCGATTCTGATGACAAGCTCGATCCTAGAGGCGAAAAAGTTGTTTTCGTCAGTTACTACAACAAAAGCGGATATTATTTCTATCATCCTGATGCAAACATTGTTTCCATCAAAAGGAAAGGACGCTTTCTCGAGGAAGATCTTGTAAATCGAGGAACCAGAAATAATATTATGGATCTTGAAGAAATTCAAGAAACACAAACAACCGTTGAGGAATTCGGAGCGTCTGATCAACAAGAAGTTGTTGCTGATGAATCAGACATAAACACAAGCGTTCGCAGAAGTAGCAGGTCTCGTAAAGAACCTAATAGATACCTATGGCATCTTGAAGCTTCTAAAGTCCTGTTAGTAGCTGAGTCAAATGACGAACCTACAAACTACAAATCTGCTATCTCAGGTTCTGAATCCGAGAAATGGCTTGAAGCCATGAACGCCGAGATGCAATCTATGCGTGATAATCAGGTCTGGGACTTGATTGAACTACCCCTCGGTTCTCGGGCAATAGGGAGCAAATGGATTTTCAAAAGAAAAACCGACATGCATGGTAATGTACTATAAAGCACGACTAGTTGCAAAGGGTTTCACTCAAACTCAAGGTATTGACTATGATGAAACTTTGTCACCCGTTGCTATGATCAAATCGATCAGGATACTGCTTGCCATAGCCGCGTACCATGATTACGAGATATGGAAAATGGATGTCAAAACCGCTTTTCTTAATGGACATCTCTCTGAAGATGTTTATATGATTCAGCCTGACGGTTTTGTTGATCCAAAGTATCCTAGTAGGGTCTGCAAACTAAATAAGTCGATTTATGGACTTAAACATGCATCTCGAAGCTGGAATCTTCATTTTCATCAAAAAATCAAAGAATTTGGTTTTGTCAAGAATAAAGATGAGCCTTGTGTTTACAGAAAGGCAAGTGGAAACACTATATCATTTCTCATCTTGTATGTGGATTATATACTGATCATTGGAAACATCCCTGTGCTTGACAAAGTCAAACAATGGTTAGGATCTTGTTTTGAAATGAAGGATCTTGGAGAAGCTGCTTACATTCTAGGAATCAAGATCTACAGGGATACATCTAAGCGGCTTCTAGGGCTAAGTCAGAGTACTTATATAGACAAAATGATGACACGCTTTAGGATGGAAAACTCCAAGAAAGGAGGTGTTCCGATGACTAAAGGCACTGTGTTGAACAAATCACAATCTCCTTCCACGGACATTGAAATTAAGGAAATGGAACCAATTCCATATGCCTCAGCGATTGGTTCTATCATGTATGCTATGTTGTGCACTAGACCTGACGTCTCGTATGCTTTAAGCATGACCAGCCGTTTCCAGCAAAGTCCTGGCATTGCCCATTGGACTGTAGTCAAGAACATCCTGAGGTACTTAAGAAGGACCAAAGACATGTTCTTAATATTTGGAGGAGTGAAAGAAGAGCTCACTGTACGGTGTTACACTGATGCTAGCTTCCAAACTGACCGAGATGACTCTCGCTCACAGTCGGGTTTCGTATTCACTCTCAATGGAGGAGCTGTCTCATGGAAAAGCTCCAAGCAGAGTGTAGTGGCGGATTCAACCACCGAATCTGAGTATATAGCCACATCAGATGCTGCTAAGGAAGCTGCTTGGATGAAGAAATTCATTACTGACCTCAATGTGGTTCCGAGTATTCGCCAACCAATCGAGATACTTTGTGATAACACAGGTGCTATAGCTCAAGCCAAAGAGCCCAGATCTCATCACAAAGCCAAGCACATTCAAAAGAAATTCCACTATATACAGGAAATTGTGGAACGTGAAGACATCGTGATAAGCAAAGTAGACACAGATCAAAACCTAGCGGACCTGTTTACTAAGCCCATGACTCAGGACAAACATGATCTTCACAGAGATGATATTGGTCTTATATTTGCTAGTGATATGTTTTGATTTAGTATTTTGAATGTGTGAACAATTAAACAGTTGTACTTTTGAATTCCTTTTGGTTTACCGATTTAAATGCAATTCTGAATTCTTATAACTATGTTAGATTTTAATACGTTTAATCTATGAATCTTGTATTCTTAATTATGCGTAGTCGTTCAGACTCGTGGGAACGTCTCTGAATTAAGACTTTTCTGAACTTCGGTTCAAGGAGTTGACTCCGAACTTCACAGGACTCATTTTGAATGACGTTGGATGTAACTCGCATCAAATCATCTTCATGGATCTTTTTCGTAAGATGTTTTGCTATTGGTATACTCATTCGTATCCTCTGACCTGAGATACGTACTAGAACTGTCGTTTACCAAAAACCATTCTTTAATCACTGTCAAACGCTGTCGCGTAACTGTCAGTCATAAAGACTTTGATTAGGAATAGTTCTGAAGTTCAGTGGGAGTTGTATGTAGTCAATAAGAGATTCTGTACTCTTACATTATATGTAACAGATAGGCATCGTGGCGCCCTCGTTGATTCAAACCAGTGAAGTGTAAGGCCTTACCCAAACTTACTGTGTGTTTGATTGGACCACTTTGATTCTTGATCGAGAACAATAATAATTGAACGCCATATGAGAATGAACTAAATCCATGTCTCATTGATTCAATTGATGTTTTATACGGAAAGGATGAATGACAACTATTGCCATAAGTCTATTGTCTTGCTTTAGTTAGCTGTTACTAACACCGAGATATTTGGTTAATGACTTTAAAGCGTCATACCTTGTTAGGGACAGCCATGTGCGGCTAGAGCGCCGCTGACTGTTTGCGTTGATTTATCGTGGATCGTCCAAGTGGGAGATTGTTGGATTTTATAGACCGACCCGATGGACAACGCGGCTGACCGAGCTATGACCCGTAAGAGTTACACCTAGGGCAACGAACATTAAATCCACTTAACCCGCTTAACTGGTAATTACGAACTGTTAGCGAGACGATATATATTTATGTATATTCGTTAGATGGGAATTATTATTTATACTGGTTTTTATAAATAATAGTTATATGTTGTTTTAATCTTTTTATTAAAACATTAAAACGGGATCGGGCTTTTACATCTCGTATTAGACTTTGGACCCAGAAAAAAATTAGTAGGGTTTGTAATTATATATAATAGGGTTAATCCTATTATATTCTACCCTAATGATTCTAGCTGCAAGAAAGGAAAAATCCGTTGACTTTTGTGGCCCTTTTCCAAAGTTTCTATCGAACAAAAGATGAAAACGTTTGTCTTGTTTTGCTTTTGGTGTGCCACCAAACAAGAAGCTAAAAGAAATCGATTTTTCTTCTTTGGCAAATTCCAAAGCAGCCAGCAGGGATTGCTACTGGCTTTTCGAGTTTTGACCAACCTCGGCTTTTCCTTTTCTCTCGTGTCCGGTTTGTGATCTAGCATCGGCTCGTTGTACTTAGGTGTCTTAACTGGTTAATCATTAACCACTAAGGTATAATTAATCTCATCAGTAGATTAATTGTTTTTTTTTGTTTGCGTGTTCATAACCAGAACATGTTCGGTTTGTCAGTGCTGTTAAATAGGTTATGATTTTATTTTTCGTTGCGTATTTATTAATTAACTGAATTAATTAATTTCTCTGTCAAAACCCGTTTTTGATAAAAAGTCAAACTGATCAACACTGAATCCCAACAGTGGTATCAGAGCCTGGGTTATAACACGTAAATCAGAACCGGTCTGGTTTCACCGGTTAGATTAATCACAAACTTTAACTATCTTAAAGTTTCTGATCTGATCTATTTTTTGGGGCAATTTTTATTTATTAATTTGGTCGATTTTTTTATTTTATTTGACCAAATATATTGCCCGTATGTGATTGTGTTGAATATGTAAATCTGGCCCGACCTATGTGATTGAGTTGTTTGTGTATATTATTCAGTTTTTGGTTTTATGGTTTTGGCCCACTTTTGATGGCTCAAAGTTGTAACAGAATAAGTTTTTTTTATTTTATGTATTGTAATAAAAACCCGAAAACAAATCTGAAGACGCAACAGGAATCATGGATTCAGTGGGAGTCATCCGAGACGACTAGATGCACGGAAGTCCATCCATGTGGTTGTTTTAATTTTGTGGACCCTGTGACCCGTTTGGTCTTGCTAACTGGCTCTAGCAAGATCAAACAAACTTGGCCCTAAAATATTTACATATTTATTTGCTTTATGGTTGCTTTTAATTTTTTTATAACTTAAATTTATTATAAACCAACCAAACACCAAACGCTTTATAAGGAGTTTTAAAATGTCACAATCTGTCACCACAAGTTCTAATTTTACAACTTGTAAAATTTTATAAAAATAAGAACTGGCTTGTTTTTATAAAATAAATAACCGCTAAAGTTTTGCAATTTAAACTAAATTTAATTTCAAAACTTATAATTTAATAGTTTTCAACTATGAACTTTAACTGGTTATTCAAGTCGCGACAAACTTAGTTTTAATAGGTTATTTAAAATTAAGTGTCCTGATAGATGAAAGGGTTCATCAAATTTGTCATGACTTTAAATAGTAAAACTGGCTTTTACAACACACGTATGATTTAATCATTCGTTGTGTTTGACCGCTCGTAAGGCCTGGGAAAAACAAAGAGATGATGCCACTGAGGTGGCCTGCCTTATGCTAGCCTGCATGTCCCGTGAGCTCTAAAAGAGCATGGAGGACCGTGCCTTTGACATGATTGAGCAACTTAAGGGCATGTTCCTGAAACAAGCCCGACAAGAACGCTATGAAACCATGTCTCAGCTCATTCGTTGCACGATGCAAGAGGGCACGCCTGTTAGTGCTCATGTACTTAAGATGAAAGGGTACAGCGACCAGATGAACAAACTTGGATATCCCGTGAAGGATGACATGGCTACTGATTTCATCTTAAACTCTCTCCCAAGCTCCTATGCTCAATTCGTAATGAATTTCAACATGAATGGGTTGGAGAAGACAGTGGCCGAGCTACATGGTATGCTTAAAACGGCCGAGATGAATATCCAAGGAAAGAAAAATCAAGTTTTGACGGTCAGATCTGCTGGTGTTAAAAAACCTAACCCTAAGAAAAGATGTTATAATAGCAAAGGCAAGACGAAGGTTAATGTTGCTGCCAAGCCTGCCACCAACAATAACAAGAAAGCTTCAAAAGCACCCCTTCCTGAGGAGCGCCAATGCTTTGAATGCAACAAAATGAGACACTGGAAACGTAACTGTCCTGAATATCTAGCCAAGCTGAAGCTGCAGAGGGCCAGTGGTGAGGGCACCTCTTCAGGTATTCTCATTTATGTTAGTGAAATTTTTACTGTTTCTAGCAACACATGGGTATTTGATACTGGATGTGGATACCACATCATTAATGTCTTGCAGGAGCCTAAAAGTTGGAGGAAGCTGAAATAAGGTGACATGGAGCTCATCGTTAATGATAGGAAAAGAGTACCAGTTCTTGCAACTGGAACATATCATCTCTCATGTCCTTCTGGCCTTGTGGTTGTTTTGAACAATTGTTTGTTTGCACCTGGTTTAACCAGAAACATTATTTCATTTTCTTTATTGTTTGAACAAGGATTTAAGTACGTTTTTAATGGTATTGCTATTTCTGCCTACTTAAATGATATCTTTTATTTTGAGGCTAAACCTCAAAACGGTATTTATGAGATTGACGTTCAAACTGACAATAACATATATAATCTTTCTAAACGTATCAAATCTGGCATTAATGATACTTTTCTATGGCATTGTCGACTTGGCCATATACGCAAGGCACGCATTAAAAGACTCCAATCCGAGGGAATTCTTGAACCTACCAGACAGGGCTCATTTGATAATTGTGAGTCTTGTTTAGCTGGCAAACTCACAAAGGACCCCTTCACCCATGTTGGTCAACGAGCCAAGGATCTGCTAGGCCTTATACACACTGATGTGTGTGGCCCTTTCAGAACCATGTTTAGAAATTATGAAAGATACTTCGTTTCATTTATTGACGATTATAGTCGATATGCTTATGTGTATCTTATGAAACACAAGCATGAAACATTTGAAAAGTTCAAAGAGTTTCAAAACGAAGTAGAGAAACAACTCGATAAATCTATTAAGACACTTCGATCAGATCCAGGTGGAGAGTATCGCAGCTTAGAATTTCTTAATCATCTAAAGGAGCACGGAATTATTTCTCTGCCCACTCCTCCTCGCACACCCCAACTTAATGGCGTGAGCGAGAGGAGAAATCGAACCCTACTTAATATGGTTTGATCGATGATGTGTAGAACTAACTTGCCTCACTCCTTCTGGAGTTGTGCTCTTATTTCCGCCGCCCGCCTTGTAAATCTGGCACCGACTAAGAAGGTGGACAAAACCCCATATGAGACATGGCATGGGCCTTTAACCCAATTTGTCTTACCTTAGAGTATGGGGATGTGAAGCATATGTCACCAGCGATTCTGATGACAAGCTCGATCCTAGAGGCGAAAAAGTTGTTTTCGTCGGTTGCTACAACAAAAGTGGATATTATTTCTATCATCCTGATGCAAACATTGTTTCCATCAAAAGGAAAGGACGCTTTCTCGAGGATGATCTTCTAAATCGAGGAACCGGAAATAATATTATGGATCTTGAAGAAATTCAAGAAACACAAACAACCGCTGAGGAAGTCGGAGCGTCTGATCAACAAGAAGTTGTTGCTGATGAATCAGACATAAACACAAGCGTTCGCAGAAGTAGCAGGTCTCGTAAAGAACCTAATAGATACCTATGGCATCTTGAAGCTTCTAAAGTCCTGTTAGTAGCTGAGTCAAATGACGAACCTACAAACTACAAATCTGCTATCTCAGATCCTGAATCCAAGAAATGGCTTGAAGCCATGAACGCCGAGATGCAATCTATGCGTGATAATCAGCATATAACATTGGGATGATGAAGCTTCTTCAATATTAATCATCTATCAATAAGTAATTCAAAAATTCTTTCACAATCAAGGCATAGAAATCGATTGGATTCATATGTTTTTAGGTTTTGATACCTTATCAAGCTTCTCGAAGGAAATCGCTCGGCGAGGCGTCGAAGCCTTGATTTCACCACCAATTGACCAATTGTCCTTCAAGCTTTATAACATTGGGATGATGAAGCTTCTTCAATATTAATCATCTATCAATAAGTAATTCAAAAGTTCTTTCACGATCAAGGCATAGAAATCGATTGGATTCATATGTTTTTAGGTTTTGATACCTTATCGAGCTTCTCGAAGGAAAATCGCTCGGCGAGGCGTCGAAGCCTTGATTTCATCACCGCCCGACGGCGGAGAGCCACGCCGGATCGGTGTTGAGGCTATACTCCGGCTTCAGCCTACGTGCGTCAGACACGCAAACATCGTTGGTGTTCTTTAAGCTCCTGCACATAACTCACAAACAAAGAGCAAAACCTTCTAATCGGTGGTGACGGCCCTTCCTCCGTGACTCTCTGTTTCTGCTGTCGATAAACATCCGGGATCCCCCTCTCTCTCTGAATAGTGATGGAAGGTGTATAGAGAAGTGCACACGTATGTGTATACGTGTATAAGGCAGCAGGCTTCAACGTGAAAAGCATAAATCAGTTGTACGTGATGTTTTCTCACTTGTAACCTACTATTCGTCGGTTGCTAATTGTTATTATGATAATTGTTATTATGATAATATTAGTTTTGTATAGATTTGCTATTATTAATCAATTGTAGTGTTTACTTAATGCTTTATACAAAAGTTAATAATGAAATATGGTGTACAATTTGACACACATTTGAAGCTGACCTAAATTATATATATATAGATTAAGAAGAAACCTACGAAAATAATAAAGTTTTGTTTCTTGTCATTTCGGTCATCAAATTTTTTTAGGTTTTTATTTATTTATTTATTTTACTTTTTCAACATTTTATTTTCGATTGTTATACTATATAATATACGTTTTTATCCGTTTCATTTTCTATTAATTTCGTTTTCCTTTAACAACTTTCGTTCGTTAACTTTTTTCAAAATACGGAGGGCGCAGCTGTTTTTACTTTTTTTTAACGTTCCGATATAATTTTTTTTAAACGGAGTTGTATTCAAAATCTAATATTTTTTTTATCGTTACCGTTGTCGTACCGTGATGAGCCGAACCTGTTATGAGCGAATAACATCATTTTCGGTATTGATATTATCAGAAACCGTATCAGTATTCGCTTTTATGGTTTTCGACGGCCCGAACCATTATTTTTTTATTTAGTTTACATCCTTTTTTTATTATTTAGTTTTACGTTTCTCTTTTATTAATATTATTTTTATCGTTGCACTTACGTTTTATTTTTCTTTTATTTTTACATTTAGTGAGTGTCGTTACCATTGTGGTACCGTGACGAGCCGAATTTATTATGAGCGAACAACATCAATGTCAGTATTGGTATTATCGGAACCCGTATCGGTCTTTGCTTTTATGGTTTTCGACGACTCGAACCATTATTTTTTTATTATTCTATGTTTTCCTTTTTTATCCTTAAGTTTTATGTTTCTTTTTTATTAACATTATTTTTACCGTTGCACCTACGTTAATAGACGAGCCGAATCGATAACTACCAAACTCCCGCCGCGTAGCGCGGGGGAAAAAACTAGTTGATCATAAAGGTGGAGGGGCGCCATGCGAGTATCGCTGGAACACCGTCGCAAACCCTCGGGAAACCTAATAGGGTACATGAATGGGTATACGATGCCGCTCGAGAAGCCGGACCATTCGACCGTTGCCAACGGCTATAATGCCGTTGTATTTATAAAAAAATAATTATCCCTTATTTTTCCACTATAAATTAACATTCATATTTTAATTTTTTTACACCAAGAAATGTAACTTTCTTGTACTTTTTTACTCGTATTTCTTCTGCTCAAATAGATCTAAGGAAAAAAACCTATCTCAACCCCGAAAACCAACTAAACTGAATGTTGATTCTGGACAAAATGAACCAATTCTAACCCAACTGTTTCAATATTCACAAACCCCGTGAACCACCCATTGACCGTTATGCGTATCAAAGTGGAAGGCAAATTGCAAGGTCGTTATGCTGTTTCAATATCCAAACATCAACTAAATTCAAAGTGGAAAGTAAATGACCTTCTTCGTGAAGTGAAATAGCCGCGACGTACGGTTAGCCTTGCAATTTTAGGTTTTTTTTACTTTAAATTTGGTTGTGTATTTTATTTTTAATTAATGAAATTATGTTTTTATTTATTTTCATATATTACTTAATTTTAATTTAACAGAATTGTTAGGATCAGTTCAAAAGACTAGCATCCTCTTTCTTTAGGATACTCTAAGTTAGTTTTGAGTAAAAACGAGGGGGTCATATGTTTAATTGGATGGTGTTTAGGATACTCGTGGGTAAAATTGGAGATGCCCTATCCACCCCAAGGCCAAGTGTAATGACGTGGAATTGGGGGGCTTGAATGTCAACTCAACCATTTTGGGTATATGTACATGTGTGTGTCTATGTATGTATATAAGACGTGGATTGTGAAACCATTACAAATTTTAGTAATTGCCCTCCTGCCGAAGCGACGAAACGTTTTTTACTTTAGTGGAGGAATTACATGTAGCTTAGACATATATTTAAACAAGAAGTTTTTGCTACACTGAATTTAATGTCAGATTCAATATGCAATATAAATGGTAACAAAAGTATTAAACACAACACTGAATGTGTCAATTAATTATTCTTTCATTTTCATATGTGCGTTGTGGTACTTGTGATATTGTTTGAGAAAGTAAGTAAAATATATTTCCGGCGTTCCATTTTTTGTTGTTTCACTAGTAGGTTCTAAAATAAATATTTTGTTTTTGAAAAAAAACACTTATAATTTACTAGTTTTTTTTTAATTTTATTCTTTATTAATTATTACCTTTATAAAATTTATATAGTCTACAAAAGGTGTCGTGATAAATATAAGAGTAAAAATATTTTCTATTAATTTCAAACTTTATTCAACGAATCTATGTTAAAATAATTTTTTTACAGAATAAAAATAGCAGAGATGAACCACATTTTTGCAGACCACTGAGAATATATTCATCAGGCAAAAAGACATCTCAATCTCATCTATATTTATCCAAGAAGTTTTGTAAATAATTTTTTTATAATTGCATAAAAATTGCAACCCAAGAAGACCATCTTCAACACCACATTATTAACTATCATTATTTAAAATATAAATAAAAATAAAACTAGGACACAAAAGATGACAGAAAGTTTATGCAGTAAGAAAATCTAGATAACTTTCTACACCAAAATTTATAGGCAAATTGTATCTTTATGATTCAAACTTTTAAGTCGTTGGTCAATAATAACCTATACTGGTAATTTGATCAGTTGCAATCCAGTAGCATAATCATCATGGATCTACACTTTATTTCCATTTGATTATCACTCGATTATACGTTTCAACATTTTGTTCATAATAATTAATGCGAGCGAAATCAAGTGTACATCTATGAATAATTATGCGAATAGGATTGTCTTTGACAACGAAAGTGAAAGTTGCGAGTGTCATTGGTTAAGTTGTATTATTATCAGCCTATAGTTTGAATTATTAAAATCCAATTCGCCAAACTTATAATATAACATTACCTATGACAGACACATCTATATCGATAAGCACTATTCATTGGATCATTTCCTTCAACGGGAACTTTCTCGGCTCGACAATTGTGTCTACATCCTCGACATTCATTGAACGTACACGTAGGGATCACTGAACCAATCTTCGATCTTCTCCCTAAATTCGTGTTCCTCAAGTCGATGCTTGTAGCCTAAACATTGCAAAGAGAATCATTTAAGTTTAAATTTTAATGATATATGTTAAAAGTTGATTCATATCTTCACCTGTAACGGTAATCCTCTTCTTGATGTGAAAATATCTCCTGAAACTCCTAAAAATAATACAACGGACCGAATTATTTCAAAATGACTAGGACTGAATTAATAATAATGAAAATAACCTAAGAAAAATATAGAATAAAATAGAATTTAAGAATTAGGGTTAAAGGAGTGACCTTGAAGCACAAGTGTAGCCCAAAGGAAGTAAAGTAGCAAGTTGGTGTAAACCATTTTTAATCTGATAATTGGTAATGAAGATGGGTGTGAAGTTGAATGAAGGGGAGATCTTAGAGGATTGATAAGAGTGGAGAAAATGAAGTTGTATATGTGGTCAAAATGGGACCTTAAGAAGATAGAGTGCGATTCTTATGGTGTAAAATTGATGAAAACAACTGTTTTTGTTTTGTTTTTAGTGTAACTTTAAAAAGAGAAAAAGTTACCATGCATGTATCTGCTACACTTTTGTAAATAGATTATATTTACTATAAAAATGATGTAAAATCACTAGTATTTTCTTAACTATAAAATAACTCAAGTTTCATCAATTATTTTATAGTTAAATTTTTTATAAATATTTTAACTTTTTAAATTAAATGAGATAAATGAAATGCATATCACATTGATTACCATTAGTGGTTACATTGTTGTAAGTTAAGTGGAACAATTATAAAACTTGATTATTATTTAGTAATTTCTTTTCTTACAGCTATCTTTTAAACTTAAAAAACAAATATTCATTAAATAATACTATGTTTCATGTATGTTTTATTTAGATTATTTAATTTAAAAGAAACAAAATTGTTTTTAATAATTCAAACTATGAGCCATTGCCTGATAATAATCAAATTAATAATTTGTCTGGTGATAATCCATACTTTCACTTTTATTGTTAATGACAGTCAAATTAGCATAATAATCATAGATTTACACTCGATTTATAATTACTTTTGATCAAAATGACAATTTAAATATAATGGAGAGACGTACAAGCGAATTCGAGTGACAATCGAGTGTAAATATATAATTATTATGCTACTGTGACTGCTATTGATAACAAAAATGAAAGTTGAGATTATCACCAACCAAACTGTTAGTTTAGATTATTATTAGTCAATGAATCATTATTTAAATTATTAAAAACTAATTTGACTTAAAAAACTCGTAAAAATTCTCTCAATATATGATCATGTAAATTATTGTATGCAATTATTATTATTATTTTGTTTAAGAATATATAGTTACTACGTTTTGGTTAAGAATATAATTAAAAGCTCAACCAACATCTTTGCATATGAACCATCCGTACTTGTCACCTAGTGGTAAAATAACCAAAATAACCATCCGTACTTGGATATTTATTGTGAATTTTTAATGTGTTGTTCTGTATATAAGTTACAAGTACAATAATTCAAAATCTCATTTACTCACAAGAAAATATGAAGGACTTTTTTATTTGATTTGGATTACATTAGTAAATTACAGTTCATGTGATTTCGCCTATATTAGCGCTATAAAAACTATTTTTATTTGATTTAGACTAAATTGCACTTCATATAATTCCGCGTGTATTAGGACTACTAACTTAGAATCCCGTGTAACATTATATACTTACTAATAAAAATTTTGTGTCTTAAAAAACCCGTGTATTACACAGTTTGAATAAATGTAATATTATATACCTATTAATAAAAATTTTGTGTCTTAAAAAACCGTGTATTACATTGGTTGAATCAAATGTAATGTAATATGTTAATAAATACACTCGTCAAAATGAAACAATGTGAATATATAAATATATGATTAAATATTTTTTTATTCTGATCCTACTTGGCTATAAAATTGTTTTCAGTTTGTAAATTCATACAAATATGATTGAATAATTTAATTGATGATAAACACAATTTTAAATTAAAATCTATAGAATAAAATTGAAATAAATAATTAATTTAGATGCCTAAAATAGTAGAGTTGATTATTAATTGGAAAGAGAGGTGAGAAAATGAGAATGAGAAAGTCTAGAATTGTTACAAGTATCCTCTTATTTTACTTGTTTATTAAGTACTATAGATAATCCTTGAGTTTTAAATATTTATAAGTTATGATTCGATGCTTCAGTCTAGCCACATGTGTAATCAACGGGCTGTCCCAAAACTAATATAAAACAAGTCTCCTTTTGGGTAGTAGTTTGATTACAACCCTGACAACGAAAATTTATGTATCTTTGATTGTTGGATATTCCCTTATTTACGTGATTACTCGACTCATAAACTAGCTCCTGCATAATCTCATGCAATTTTTCTTTGCTATAGAACTTAATACAAAGGATATCCTTCTTGGATCCTACTAAATTGTGTGTTTCTATCACTGCACGCTCCGTCTGATGAAACCATATTCCCCTTCTCGAATATATCTATCATCGACCCCCCTTCATTATTTCTTTCCTATTTATATTTATGTTTTCCCAACACAACAACTTTCTACACAATAGCCTATTGTTATATCGTTCCCTGCTCGTTATGCTCTAGCTCAGATCCCACCTATATTGCGCTACCCACTACATAGCAACTTCCTACACATCAGTCTCCTGTAGAGGGAGATTGAGCAGGGCCAAGGCATTAACCTCCTACACAACAGCTTCCTACATAGCATCTCCTACATAACGACCAATTTTGAAGGTCCATGATTCCTTATATATACACGCTATGGTCACTCGGCTGCCGGTAGGTGTGTTCATGACAAAATCCAAATCTTACTCACTTTACAACTAATGGTCTGCACCGTGCACTTTTTGTGTCACACCCCCAAATTTATCTAGTTAATAAATAAATACAATTTGCAACGATCGGTTCATTACACGATAGCGGAAGTTGTAATAATGATTTCTAAGACTTGATTACATATACAATTACTAAGACTAAGTAATACAATGATCTAAGTTCTTCTAGATCAATAATAGACTTGAGACTTGATAATCTATGCCCTTCCAGGTAGAATTGATCCAAAATAGCTAGCCTTTTCCAACCGTGCCATTGCTAAGGGTTATCTGAGAAACATACTTAAAAGTGTCAACACAAAGGTTGGTTAGTTCACAGAGTTTGTTATTTCAGTGCAATTAGTTTTCCCGAAAACATATACATGACCTAACCGTCATAAAAATAAGTAGTTTTCCCTAAAAACATATACATGACTTAATCGTCATAAAAATAAGTAGTTTTCAGCAAAAATATATACATGACTTAACCGTCAGAAAAATAAGTAGTTTTTCCCGAAAACGTATACATGACTTAACCGTCATCAAAATAAGTAGTTTTCACCGAAAACGTATACATGACTTAACTGTCATAAAAATAGGTAGTTTTCATCGAAAACGTATACATGACTTAACCGTCATTAAAATAAGTAGTTTTCACCGAAAACGTATACATGACTTAACCGTTATAAAAATAGGTAGTTTTCACCGAAAACGTATACATGACATTACCGTCATAAATAAGTAGTTTTACCTGACAACATGCCCATGACATTGCCGTCGTAAATACGTAGTTTTACCCGAAAACATGCCCATGACTTTACTGTCATAAAATAAGTACAAAAAGTTCTAAACGCATATGATAAACAAAACAATTGTTAATGATCCATTCGTAAGCTAGCTAGTCTTACAAATACTTATGTTCATACATAAGACCATAACCAAACCTAACTAGTGAATGCCCATCCCTCGCTTTACCACGAGAACGGAACAGGACAATATGCGGCTATTTGACCCTTCATATGTTAGTGTCTTGTTTCGTTGTTATCATATAAAATGTTTGCAATGTTTTCTCAAGTGTATAAAACAACAATGTTTTTAAATGTGTTGAACAGTAACGTAAAGCATGATATGTATGTATGTTTCTCCCCCGTAGTTTACAAAACATTAAAAAGCGAAAAGGGGGCTGTGAACTCACCTGATGATCTTTCAATGTATAGGTGTAGCAACTATGTAATTGTAAAAGTCAGGCTTGACTACTCGTGCCCTATTTAGTACAATATATATCTTAGAATCGAGAAACGATGTCTCGAATGCAAGTTGTTCATCCATCGAATTGGTCCTAGTGGGAAATGGTTTTTATTTAAGAAAGTGGTGTATATTATGACCCGTTAGTTATAAATGTTTATTTGTTCATATAACTATCTAAACTTGTATTATACTCACATAATAGGTATAAAAATGAGAGCCATGATCGTCAAGTAGTTATATACTTCCAAAATTTATATAACTATCTTTGGGAAAATGTTCCATTGTCGTCGTACGAGTGCAAATAATATAAGTTTTATTATTGATGTCCCATAATATTCGTTTTTACCAAATTCCGGGTTTAATACGACTATAATCATATATAATTACTCGTCTCGGAAAATAATACTAATTATTTATTAAAGTTTCGTCATAAACCCCTTTACTAGCAAAACGTATGTTTATTGGTACTTTGATATATTTATATATATCGTGTTTTCAAAATCCATAATTATAACGTGTCGTATCGTTATTTAAAATGATTATTTGAATCCGCTTAGCGGTTTTATTTATCAAAATATATATACGTGGTTTTTCAAATATTTAAAGTATCATGGTCCGAAACACATTATGGCATATAAGCTATTATGTTTTCACTAAAAGTATTTGTCGTCAAAGCGTTTCCATATCATGTAACACTCATTTTTATTCGAAATGTCCAAACTATATATATATATATATATATATATATATTATAAAAATAACCACGTATTCTTTTATAACTATATTTAATAATCCAAGTTCCACCTAATGTCCTTTTTCAAGCACAAATATAGATTCATATATATGTATGTTTTTAAACATTTGTAATCACACACACATATATATATATACTCATACATAAATCCTTACACCTTTCGTGTTTAACAAGTTTTCATGAATAACCTTTATGTATATCTATATATTTATACATGCATGATTTTGACCTAAATATACATATGTACACATATTTACATGTTTAATACCTCTTATGGTTGTAGATCTAAATGTCCTTTAAGATTTTTAGATGATTTTACTTTATGATCTTTCAAGATTTAAATGTTTACTACTCATGGTTGTATATACTTAAAGTTAGTGACTTTTGTTGACAAAAACACACACATATATATACCTATGGCATGTACAAATACCTAAATCCATATTTTAGTCACTAGATTTAGTTTCTTTTTCATAGTTTAAAAGTTTTATAAAAATCATTCCCTTATAGATGAACAACATGCATTCTTCGATCATAAATCAAAGAAAATAGTAAAGATACGGAATGTGTTCTTACTACTAGCCAAGCTAGGGTAGATTTCCCAAATGGAAGGTGATTTTGAGGAAGAAAAGTAACGTTTTCTTGAATCTCTAACCACATCCTAGGGTAGATGATTATTTTTTTTTGAGCTAGAAATATGTTGTTCTTTAAGTGAAAATGAAAGATGTGTGTGTGTGTGTGTTTGTGTGCCGTATGGAGAAGGAGAAAGAAAAAGTGGGAGTTTTGATCTTGTAAGTGAAGAAATGATGTATATGTGTGATGGATAGGATATGTTGAGTGTAATATTGGTTGATTGCACCTGGTTCACCCTCACCATCATCATGAAGAATTGATTTGTTGAGTATATAAGTGACTAAAGGGACAAGCTTCATCGTGAGTGAAAAGATCTTGGAGTGTAGGTTTGGATGAAAGCATATGGACTTGATTTACATCAAATGAATTGGAAGGATTTTGGTGGTGAGGTGGGCCTCACAAGGGCCTTTTACGGAGAAAAGGGTTTAGGAAATGGTTAGGTGGTAATGGTTTGTGCTTGAGGTTAAGATTAGTAGCGATATAGTTCCCGGTTATGATTTTAAACGACGATCTAATTGATATACGGTTTTAAAGATACTAAAATTAAGTTTAACTATTCTAGGAATAGTTTGAAGAAAACGTTCAAGTTACGTATATTTTTATTCCCCTTGTTAAAGAAGTTTCGTCCTCGAAACTTGATGTAAGCTACCCCCTAGGGTTGATTTTCTCCATTCTGACTAGAGCTTTGTGTCCTTAGTTCGTTTCTAGACCATGGGAAGAATTGTTGATTTCTATTTACTTAGTAGTCGGTATTTAAAAGTAAAGCGATTAATTATTTGACTAACGATATTAGGTGTGCAAGGATTTGAGATGTTATAGTATGATGCGACAGTGTATCGATACCGTTGAACATTTGTTATCTCATAATTCAGTCGACGCCTGTGTGCATTCAATCTTTTCAGAATCAAAGATTATGACTGGTATTTCATCTGTGAAATTTGTAAGTAGGTTAAGTTGGTTCAATTAAGTTCAAAATAAATAAATAAATAACATCTTCGTATGTTATTTTTCTTAATTAACCCTGAATGGTTTAGAGAAACCATCTTCGGTGGCCTGGGTAGAGAATGAGACATCTATAGAATAAGGTTCTTTTTTAGAGACGCGATCTCCTGAGATTTACTTTGGTCTTATCAAATCTTATTATTAGTAATTATATCACGCGTGTTATTCGTAACTTGGTGTTGATTGATTTCTTCATGAAATATATGTCAAACCATATTTCGAGATTACAAAGTCTCACAGTAGTCTTGTATCGCCAAGTTTTCTATGGTTCATCTACCGTCTAGATGAAGCAGGTCAAGGTGTTAAAGTATTTGAGAATAGTATTACTGACTTGGCTTAACAAATACCAAAGATAAGTGAATCTTCATGGGTGTTCAGAAAAGTGAGAATGGGTTTCTAACCAGTTCTGAAAGTTAGTGACGCAACTGCATTATTATCAGTCTGTTGTAATTGGATAGCAACGATAGATCGTAGAAATGAAACTTTTTGTTTGTCCCAGTTGTACTTCTTAAAAGTATTTCCTCGGATTTCAAACTTTATTCTCATTTTAGGTTTCGTGTCATCTAAAATCTTCCATTAACATGGGCCATAATGGATTTGAGATTTTAGGATTTCTTGGGGGCTCTCACTAGCGAAGGTTGAGTTCAATCGCCACTTTACCCATTGCTTGCTTCAGCATCTGGGTCGTATCATCATAATTTATAGATTTATGGATTATATCATACCCACGAGGTATGTAAGCCATAAGAAGCTCTATGTTCGTTTGGAATAGTCATAATTTGCCTAGATGGGGAAGTAGACAGTAAGACCGTGGGGATGATCTCATTAAATTAGTGTTTCTCCAAAATAGATTTTGGATTTGTCAGCTCATTAAATTGGTAAACTGTGGTTTGATATTATTTTCACTCTGGTCTGGGGCTCGACCCCATAAATTAGATATCCAAAAGTAATACCATGATTACACAAAATTTCCAAGATTTGTCGAATATTAGGATGTCATGTCCTTAGGTCCTTTAAGGATAATGTGTAGACCCCTAACAGATCTTGGAGAAAAAGTGAATATAATATATGAAGGAAAGTTGAGGAGACGAAAGAAATGCATATGTGTAAAACTTAAGAAGAACAAGGTCATATGTGATTCATCCTTTGTTCATTTTCTTGGAGACGTGTAGCTCGAAACGGTTATTAATCGTAGATCACTGCGCTAAATTCTTAACGCTGTACTCCTAAGCTTGTGGGATGCGTCTTTCAAATGATAGAGTTCTCATAATTTTCCAACTATTGGTAATACAGTGTGTCTGCACTTCCCTGGCGTTTGAATGGTATTTTAGTGACTTACCATCACGTATTCCACTCATATCGATTACAGACTTACAGTCCTTAGTGCAAGGATTTAAGTTATGAGATTGAGGAAATAAGTGTTAAATGTCGATGTTTTGTATTCCCCCAAAGCATATGGTAAGAAGTCGTTTCTTAGCTTTTGATGTTCTCGAGCTTTCTATCTATAGATGGTTGGGAGTAAGAGATGTGAATATGTCTCTCCTGTAGGCTGAAATCAGAGACTCGACCAATCAAATGATCCTTGGGGAATCGTATGTACAGAGAAATTAAAATTGTCCACTCGTCTCAAGTCGGGTTTCCACAATACGCTGTAGGTGTCGAGCGTAAGAGGATCAACATAAATTCCCATTCTGTTACAGAAGTTAGTGCAACGCACTTCAATTAGGAATTTCAAGTGAGTGTGACCCTAGATCGTAGGGTAGATCCTAAGATTACGTCGTGATTTCCAATAACAATCGTGTAATTACTGCAAGTGTTGATTGTTGTAAGAATCAACATGAAGTTGAAGTAGAATCTCAAGGGATGGGAAATAACAAGTAGGAATAGGTGGACGAGAACCTTCGATACTTAGGATTTTCCAAAGGCTGGTTGAATCTGTTTTGAAGTTTTCTAGTTCCTCTAGAACCGTGAGAATGTTTCGTGAATGTCTAACTGAAGAGTTTGAATTGTTAAAGTCTAATTCATGCTAAGATGCAGATTGACCAAGTACGCTGATTGATGAGTAGCAATATCGAAAAGAGGCAATCTATAGCGCAATCTCAAAAGTTGAAGTAGTACTCCACAAGGAGTTTCAGTCTAAATACTTGAATCAAATCGCCATGAATAGATCTTTTCGAAGTGTTGGTTAAAATTGTCGTGTTGATGAAGTCTCGATAAGAGTTTTGGATCCATTAGAATTCGAAGGTAAATGAGATGTTATATATTTCCACATCACTTTTGGTAGCTCATCACATCACCTGAGGCCCTTTTGGCTCAACCTTGGCGGTTATGGTGATATTAATCGAGTGACCGGGAATTGAGATTAGGGATACAGATTAATCATGAACATTGCTTAGGACAGTAAGACTCGCTACAGTTCTCATGCACTGCAAATTATGATTACGTGTGCACCCGCAATGATAATTTACTTTGCATGGTCTCTATAGTGTTTCTCATATCCCAAGCTCTTAGTCAAAGGGGTTTGAAATGTTTATTAGATTGTGTCCCCATGTTGTACTCTCGCACAAGAGTGTGTATGTTCTATCGGATTACTCTTAGTTATGTGTACTAATACTCATGAATTTGCTAACTAAGGTTGTTACTGGTTGGAGTTAAAGATAGAAAGACACAACTCGTGTCTTCTAATAACATGATGTGTGTGGTGGAAGTCAGGCACTACGTTAGGGCAGATGTCCTCAAATTGGCGTCGAGGAACTCATGCTTCCAGTTTGTATGTACGTGTGGATCCACATGATCCCAATATGTCCTTGGGTCTCCTGACCTGTAGAGTTCTCTGCCGTTTAATCCTGCTTCTCCACTGCGGTTTGCCCCCATATTAGGGAGTCCTGTCTGTCATACCTCGTGGCGAAGGTTTTTATTATCCGATCCAGCTGACTATGAAGGAGAGTATATATATATCGCACCCATGCCAGAAAGGAGGTTGACTCTATAACTGGAGTAGTAATAGATGTGGTGCAGGTATGGGTACAGGTCCAGGTCCAGGTACGGGTTTAGCTTGTTGTGATGCTAAGATCAGTGACTGGTGATTCCTACCTTCGTTTCCTAAGCTTAACTCGTAACTCGATCTTCTAGGGTTACGGTGTGCCGAGTACCCGTCATCCTTGACTCGTAATCCGAACAGTGACACTTTGTTAAGGAATGTTGTAGGTGTCTATTTGTACCTATTAAGGGTTTGTTTGTTTGTTTTTTTACGTGTGCCATGTAATTGTGTTAAGTATTAGTGTAGCTAATGATACCCTAGTGTACTACATACACTAACAGCCTACACAAGTTTTTCGACAACGGTTGGAATTTCTATACTCAAGTCTTGGGTGTTCTTAATGTGAGGTAAACCTTTAGAATTCTTAGTCCCTAAATGAGTGTGGTTAGAGCCTAGGTATCACTAAGGAAACCTAATTCGCTAAAACCATTGCTCTGATACCAATCTGTCACACCCCCAAATTTATTTAGTTAATAAACAAATACATGTTGCAACGATTGGTTCATTACACGGTAGCGGAAGCTTTAATAATGATTTCTAAGACTTGACTACATATACAATTACTAAGACTAAGTAATACAATAATCAAAGTTCTTCTAGATCAATAATAGACTTGACACTTGATAATCTATGCCCTTCCAGGTACTAGAATTGATCCAACATATCTAGCCTATTCCAACCGCACCATGGCTAAGGGTTATCTGAGAAACATACTTAAAAGTGTCAACACAAAGGTTGGTGAGTTCATAGAGTTTGTTATTTCAGTGCAATTAGTTTTCCCAAAAACATATACATGACCTAACCTTCATAAAAATAAGTAGTTTTCCCTAAAAACATATACATGACTTAGTCGTCATAAAAATAAGTAGTTTTCAGCGAAAATATATACATGACTTAACCGTCATCAAAATAAGTAGTTTTCACCAAAAACGTATACATGACTTAACCGTCATCAAAATAAGTAGTTTTCACCTAAAACGTATACATGACTTAACTGTCATAAAAATAGGTAGTTTTCACCGAAAACGTATACATGACTTAACCGTCATCAAAATAAGTAGTTTCACCGAAAACGTATACATGACTTAACCGTCATAAAAATAGGTAGTTTTCACCGAAATCGTATACATGACATTACCGTCATAAATAAGTAGTTTTACCTGACAACATGCCCATGACATTGCCATCGTAAATACGTAGTTTTACCCGAAAACATACCCATGACTTTACCGTCATAAAATAAGTACAAAAAGTTCTAAACGCATATGATAAACAAAACAATTATTAATGATCCATTCATAAGCTAGCTGGTCTTACAAATACCTATGTTCATACATGAGACCGTAACCAAACCTAACTGGTAAATGCCCCTCCCTCGCTTTACCACAAGAACGGAACAGGACAATATGCTGCCATTTGACCCTTCAGGTCCCGGTTAGAGCGACTAACCATGACCGGGGGCGTCACCCCCAATAGTACTATTCATAGAATTCTAGGCTAAGTCCATAGCTAATGGTTACAAATGTTGATGATGATCAGGGGACTTTAAGAGCTCTCCTCATGTACAACATAATGTTAGTGTCTTGTTTCCTTGTTATCTTATAAAAATGTTTGCAATGTTTTCTCAAGTGTATAAAACAACAATATTTCCAAATGTGTTGAACAGTAACGTAAAGCATGATATGTAAGTATGTTTCTTCACCGTAGTTTACAAAACATTAAAAAGCGAAAAGGGTGCCGTGAACTCACCTGATGATCTTTCAATGTATAGGTGTAGCAACTATGTAATTGTAAAAGTCAGGCTTGACTACTCGTGCCCTATTTAGTACAATATATATCTTAGAATCGAGAAACGATGTCTCGAATGCAAGTTGTTCATCCATCGAATTGGTCCTAGTGGGAAATGGTTTTTATTTAAGAAAGTGGTGTATATTATGACCCGTTAGTTATAAATGTTTATTTGTTCATATAACTATCTAAACATGTATTATACTCACATAATAGGTATAAAAATGAGAGCCATGATCGTCAAGTAGTTATATACTTCCAAATTTATATAACTATCTTTGGGAAAATGTTCCATTGTCGTCGTACGAGTGCAAATAATATAAGTTTTATTATTGATGTCCCATAATCATATATAATTACTCGTCTCGGAAAATAATACTAATTATTTATTATAGTTTCGTCATAAACCCCTTTACTAGCAAAACGTATGTTTATTGGTACTTCGATATATTTATATATCGTGTTTTCAAAATCCATAATTATAACGTATCGTATCGTTATTTAAAATGATTATTTGAATCCGCTTAGCGGTTTTATTTATCAAAATATATATACGTGGTTTTTCAAATATTTAAAGTATCATGGTCCGAAAACACATTATAGCATATAAGCTACTATTTTTTCACTAAAAGTATTTGTCGTCAAAGCGTTTCCATATCAAGTAACACTCTATCATGTAACACTCATTTTTATTCGAAATGTCCAAACTATAAATATATATATATATATATATATTATCAAAATAACCACGTATTCTTTTATAACTATATTTAATAATCCAAGTTCCACCTGATGTCCTTTTTCAAGCACAAATATAGATTCATATATATGTATGTTTTTAAACATTTGTAATCACACACACACACACACACACATATATATATATATATATATATTCATACATAAATCCATACACCTTTCGTGTTTAACAACTTTTCATAAATAACCTTTATGTATATCTATATATTTATACATGCATGATTCAGACCAAAATATACATATGTACACATATTTACATGTTTAATACCTCTTATGGTTGTAGATCTACATGTCCTTTAAGATTTTTAGATGAATTTACTTCATGCTCTTTCAAGATTTAAATGTTTACTACTCATGGTTGTATATACTTAAAGTTAGTGACTTTTGTTGACAAAAACACACACATATATATACCTATGGCATGTACAAATACCTAAATCCATATTTTAGTCACTAGATTTAGTTTCTTTTTCATAGTTTAAAAGTTTTATAAAAATCATTCCCTTATAGATGAACAACATGCATTCTTCGATCATAAATCAAAGAAAATAGTAAAGATACGGAATGTGTTCTTACTACTAGCCAAGCTAGGGTAGATTTCCCAAATGGAAGGTGATTTTGAGGAAGAAAAGTAACGTTTTCTTGAATCTCTAACCACGTCCTCTCGATAATTCACTTGTAGACTTCCAAGAACATCAAGGATAGATGATTATTTTTTTTTGAGCTAGAAATATGTTGTTCTTTAAGTGAAAATGGAAGATGTGTGTGTGTGTTTGTGTGCCGTATGGAGAAGAAGAAAGAAAAAGTGGGAGTTTTTATCTTGTAAGTGAAGAAATGATGTATATATGTGATGGATAGGATATGTTGAGTGAAATATTGGTTGATTGCACCTGGTTCACCATCGTCATCATGAAGAATTGATTTGTTGAGTATATAAGTGACTAAAGGGACAAGCTTCATCGTGAGTGAAAAGATGGAGTGTAGGTTTGGATGAAAGCACATGGACTTGATTTACATCAAATGAATAGGAAGGATTTGGGTGGTATGGTGGGCCTCACACGGGCCTTTGGCCGAGAAAAGGGTTTAGGGGGGTGGGTTGGGTTTGTTAAATGGTTAGGTGGTAATGGTTTATGCTTGAGGTTAAGATTATTAGCGGTATAGTTCCTGGTTATGATTTTAAATGACGATCTAATTGATTTACGGTTTTAAAGATACAAAAATTAAGTTGAACTATTCTAGGAATAGTTTGAAGAAAACGTTCAAGTTACGTATATTTTTATTCGTATATGTGATCACTCGCATATATAAATATCTAAAGAGAATAATATGCAATAATAATTCTAAGAATATTTTTATGAGGATTTTCATATGTATTTCGAAATAAATATTAAAGACTGAGTCGTGTGGACATGAATGTTTATATCTAATATATAATTCTAATTATTGTTCTGTTATAATAATTAATCACTATCGTTCATGTTATACGGTTTTATGTACGCATGGACCGATAATTCTTGTAATTACTAAAGTTTGAAACGATCAATTGTACTATATTTGCTAGACTTTTATTGTTCGAGTTTATGATTTCGAATAGTTCGGGAAATATAAAAATGTAACATGTTTATGCTGGGTACGGATATTGATCTGGAATATTGGGGTGTCACATTTTGTCACTAAACATCCTAAAGGTTTCAAGTTGGCCTCCAAAACCGCATGATGAGATCATGACCCTAAACCAATATCACATTTGAGATCTAATCCCACGGCCACATTATTCTAGTGTTGTCGGATCCAAATGGGTTTTCCACAGTAAATTTCATTCGGAAGATTCGGTTGAGCAACTAAAGGCTCGTCGCATGGCTCAAAGTTTCACCTAAACCCGAGGTTTGGATTACTCTCACACATTTGCCATGTTGTAAAAGCATCCACGGTATCCATCGTATTATCTCTTACTGTTATCCACAAATGTAACATCCCAAAAATAAAACGACAGTTAAAATGACGAAATAAACGAACGAGGCATGTCGGGTCGGGCTGGAAGGGGAGCCTCCCCTATAAATAACTTAGACCCTCCACCATTTCTCTCATTTGCAAGTTCGAGAGAGAGAGAAACCGTAGAGAGAGAGAGTTGGCAGATCGACCCGAGATTTCAGAAAAGTGTTGCTCCATAGCTCGTGAGAAGAACCTCCGCATTAGAAACTCGATTCAGGTAACGATCTGGCCTAAATCTGAGTTTTTGTTCGTTTTTTGCGTTTTTCGGGTTTTGGGTGAAAAGGTAACGTTTTCACGGATAAAACTGAAAGATAAACATAGATTTGAGTTCCTTAATGGAAAACAAATATTTTAAATGTAAACAGGTTTGGGATCTTTACGTGATCAGACCTGAATGCGAAAGTTAGGGTTTTGCGAAGAAACAGATCGTGCGTACTTATCAAGTACGCACGGAGCAGGTCCTGCGTACTTATCAAGTACGTAGGAAGAAAGCACTGCGTACTTATCAAGTACGCAGGAGGAGGACCCTGTGTACTTATCAAGTACGTAGGAACTAGGGTCTGTGCACTTGCCAAGTGCGCAGGCATCAGGCTCATTAGGTAAAGTCGGTATGTTTAGATGGTTAAACCGTTAGAATCAGGATTGGGTTTGATGTGTATTTAACTATCAAATTCAGATCGTACGTGACGTTGTTGGGCCCTTGTTTCGAACAACCAAGACTAGCTTATCAGGTGAGTTCTAGAAGCCCTCTTTTAAAAGTTTTATATAATGTTTTTGGGCTGGTGTGCATACATATGAAATGATTTGGAATGAACGGTTTATGGAAAGAAAGTTTTATGAATGGCATGTTTACGAACGAAATGTTTATAAAGAAATGGTTTAAACTAAAGGTAAAGGGTTTCGAAAATGAATGAAAGGTTTTATGAAAAGAAAAGAAAAAGGGCAAAGGTTTTAAAGAAGTCATTACAAATCTAATCTGTCGAATGAATGGAATTGACGAATGAAGTCTGGGAATGAAATTCCCAGCCTTGTGGTAGATTATGGACAACGAGCCATAGTTGCCATAAGAGCAACAGGGGCAGTGTCTTGGTGGCCTGCCAATGGTTTGATGTTGTACAACTGGTAGGGAGTAACGACGGTTACTCGGGGTTAACGTGACCCTATGTAAGGTTAAATTATGATCCGACGGTGTTATGGCCGTGAGCCATAGCCGTCGATGGAGGTTGTCGGTCTATAGACATGAGAGCCATAGGGGCAACTGAATGGGTATTGTCGGTCCTCGTGCAGTTAGCCTTGGGGGCAATACAAAAAGGGAATTGACGGAATGTGGCAATGACGGCGATACGTAACGGTTGCCCACGACATGCAAGGTTTCTTCGGGGACACAGAGACGCTTAAAGAAAGATACATATTGTAGATAGTAATGCATGACTTAAATGAATGTTAAATGTTTTAAACAAATGATCCGTTCAATTTGTTTATGATGAGGAAAATGTTTGAAGGTTTTCAATGATGAACGAAAGGCCCTGTTTTTCTTATACGTGATGTTAAACCCTAATGAATGTTTTGAATGATGAACCATTTCTTAAATCGAATGAAAACTAGAACTCACCAGCGTAGCTGACTTTTTAGTATGCACATTCAGGTTAAGGCAGGTATGGATGATGGACGGTGATGCTTGGCAAGCGAGAAGAGTTACCCGGTTGATCATGAAGACTAGCATCCCGTTACGATTAGATTATGATATGTTTATGTAATAGAATATGTTACGCTTCCGTTGTTAAACAATGTAATGGTTATGTTTTATTGAAGTATTTTCCGCTGCGTTATTTGATAGTGAAGTTTAAGAACTGTTTGTGAATGAGTAAATCCAACAAGTGAGGCCTCCCGGGTTTGGGGCCTTACAAGTTGGTATCAGAGCAATAGTTTGAGAGATTCGGACACTCCTAGTGTCTGAACTTAAACTGTGAATGGGACCGAAAGCGGATGCCAGTACGGGTAACTCGAGCCACAGCATCAGGTATGAAGGTAGTATATATTTACACGTGTAGTATGCCTTAGAAATGGTTAGGTAAGGACTTGTGTTCTGATGGAATCACAAAAGTGGTCAAATAGAAATCGAAAGGTAGTGTAATGGTTAATTGCAGATGGCAAGTGTATATTAACATCTTACAGTACTTATTGAATTTTATTTGTTCACTAGCGTGATGACATTGGATTCTTGTCTTATAGAACAAAATGGCAAGAAGAGGAAACGGAAGGCGTGGTGGGGGCTGTACCAGTGGTCGTACCGGTGGCCGTAACGGCGGTCGCGGCAGGACCCCACGCGCCAAGAGTATAGTGAAGAAGGAAGTGTTCACACTGAACCGGCGGTTGGTGTGCATGGAACTGAGCAGACCCATGTTGAAGAACAACCTTTCACTTTTGAACCAGAAGTGAGAGCGGCCATATCTCGAGTGTTCACAGACTTGATGAAAGTTTCTTTGCCAGGACTGTTGGCAGAAGCATTAAAGAAGGTTAATGAGACGGGTGGGTCTAACACGGCGGTTGATACCCCGAATACTGAGGCAATCAACGCACCGCTTAACCGTGGTTGCGACTATAAGTCCTTCAAGGCATGTGACCCGCCAGTCCTGACTGGGAAGAAGGACGCGGGTGCTACTTTTGACTGGATAATCCGTATGGAGGCTGCCATCCGTCTGAGCGAATGTCGAACGGATCAAGTTGTGAAATTTGCTGCTAACTCCTTAAAAGAGGAAGCATCCCATTGGTGGGAAGGGGTACGTCAAGCAAAAGGGAGCGAGGTTGTGGATGCGATGATGTGGGCTGACTTGAAAACTTTGGTGATCAAGAATTTCTGCCCAAGGAACGAGATTGAGAAGGTAGAGAGGGAATTTCTGGGTTTGAAGTCCTGGAGCATGACGCACCGGCGGTACACAACTCGATTCAATGAACTGGCACGTCTGGTGCCACACCTTATCACGACTGAGGAAAGAAAGATTTCCTGTTACATTCAAGGGCTGTCGGACCAGGTCCGCACCTATGTTAAGGCAAACGCCCCTACTACCTACGATTCGGTAGTAGAACTGAGCGGCGTGGTATTTGGTGATCTGGCGCTGAATGTCGTTGCCATTGAGGAACCGAAGAAGAGACCGAGCTTCTCAAACAAGCGAACTGGTGGAAAGATGTTTGGGACTAGTGATAAGAGGGCTCGGGTGGATGAGCCGACTGTTTGTAAGAAGTGTGGAAGGGAGCATACCGGTGAATGTAGACTGGGATCTAACTTATACTTCAAGTGTGGCAAGACAGGGCACTACTCCCATGAGTGCCCACAACACTTCAAGTGTTATAACTGTGGGGATGCCAGTCATCTAAGTAGGGAATGCCCGAAACCGAGAATGGGTGAAGCCGGGAAAGGGAAAGGCCCGGAAAGGAAAGAAGAGAGGCCTCGAGCAAAGACTCGTGCGTACGCACTGATGCAAGACCAAGCCAGGGCAGACCCCGATGTGGCGTCAGGTACGTTCATCTTTGACAACACTTTTATTTCTGTGTTATTTGATTCGGGTGCAAGTAAGAGTTTTATATCTGCGACTTTTTGTAAACGAGTGAAGTACGCTGTCAGTAAGCTAGCAAGGGCCTTTAGCGTAGAAACCGCTGAGGGTAGAACTGCGAGAGTGACCGATGTAGTTGACAACTCCACGATAAAAATAGAAGGTCATAGGTTCCCTGTCAGATTGTTTGTCATGGTTTTAGGTGGGTTTGATGTCGTGTTAGGAATGGATTGGCTAACTGCCAATGAAGCACAAATTATATGTAAACGAAAGATAATCCGACTCAAGGCTCCAGACGGTAGCAAAGTCGAGGTTCTTGGAGATCGTGACGCCCCGATGCCAAACGTCATCTCGATGATTAAGGCAACAGATTACTTGAGGCGCGGATGCGAGGCTTATCTGGTGTACGTGATCGACAAGTGTAAGGAAGTGAAGGAACTAGATGATGTACCCGTGGTACGCGAGTACCCGGAGGTGTTTCCAGAGGATTTGCCTGGGATACCACCCAACAGAGAGATCGAATTTCAAATCGACTTAGTACCAGATGCCAAGCCCGTGGCTAAGGCTCCATATTGACTATCACCAGTGGAGATGAAAGAGTTAATGGCACAACTAGACGAGTTACTTGAGAAGGGATTTATCCAACCGAGCATCTCATCGTGGGGTACTCCGGTGTTGTTTGTGAAGAAGAAAGACGGTTCGATGAGAATGTGTATTGATTATCGCGAGTTGAACAAACGTACGGTGAAGAACAAGTACCCTTTACCAAGGATCGACGACCTGTTCGATCAATTACAGGGCACAAGTTGGTTCTCAAAAATCGACCTTCGATCCGGGTACCATCAGTTGAAGGTGAGGGAAGAAGACATACTGAAAACCGCATTTCGCACGACTTATGGACACTTCGAGTTTCGCGTGATGTCTTTTGGAATGACGAACACCCCCGCAGCGTTCATGGATTTAATGAATAGGGTGTGTCGGCCGATGCTGGACCGATCGGTAATCGTGTTCATCGATGATATCCTCATCTACTCCAAGAATGAGGGTGATCACGCGTGTCACTTGAAGGAAGTATTGGAAGCTCTGAAGAAGGAAAAGTTGTACGCTAAATTCTCCAAGTGCGTGTTCTGGCTTAAGGAAGTCCAATTCTGAGGTCACGTCATTAACCCGAACGGCATTATGGTTGACCCAGCGAAGATAATGACGGTAAGGGAATGGAATATTCCTAAGACGCCAACTGAAATCCGTAGTTTCTTGGGATTGGCAGGCTACTATCGGAGATTCATCCAGGATTTCTCGAAAATAGCTTCGCCGTTAACAAAGTTGACTCAGAAAGAGGTTAAGTATGAATGGGGTTAAGATGAGGCGTTTAAGGAATTGAAGAAGAGGCTAACCCAAGCTTCAGTCTTGGCCCTTCCCGAGGGCAATGAAGACTTAGTGGTATACTCTGACACTTCGAGTCAGGGATTGGGATGCATGTTGATGCAACGCGGAAGAGTGATCGCGTATGCGTCACGACAGTTGAAGATTCACGAAGCTAATTATCCAACCCACGATTTGGAAATTGCTGCTGTCGTATTCGCATTGAAAATCTGGAGGCACTACCTTTACGGGGTGAAGTTTACTATTTACTCCGACCACAAAAGCTTGAAGTACTTCTTCGAACAAAGAGAGCTTAATATGAGGCAGAGACGATGGTTGGAACTCCTGAAGGATTATGACTGTGAGATCATGTACCACCCTGGAAAGGAAAACGTGGTGGCTGACGCTCTAAGCCGAAAGGATGTGCCTGCTCCTATTAGAGTGAAAACTTTCCAGTTAGTGGTAACATCAGATGTAATGAGGGAAATTGAAAGAGCTCAAGATGAAGCACTTAAGGAAGAAAACATTAAGAAGGAAAGGATGGTTGGCCAACAGGACAAGTTGGAATATAACACCCTTGGTGTTAGGACACGTTTTGGGCGGGTATGGATACCCATGAGTGGCGAGCTTAGAACCAAAATCTTGGATGAGGCTCATAAGTCTCGATACTCTATCCATCCTGGCACCAATAAAATGTACCAAGATCTGAGAAAGGAATACTGGTGGCCTGGGATGAAACATGAGGTGACAAAGTATGTAAGCAAGTGCTTGACTTGCTCACAAGTAAAGGCCGAACACTAGAAACCGTATGGAAAGATTCAACCACTTGATATACCGGAATGGAAGTGGGAACACATTACCATGGACTTCATAACCAAGCTACCTCGCACAGCTAAAGGTCATGACACCATTTGGGTAATTGTGGACCGTTTAACGAAGAGTGCTCACTTCCTACCTATTCATGAGACGTTCTCGTCAGAAAGGTTAGCGGAAGTATTTATTAAAGAAGTAGTCGCATGGCATGGGATGCCTTTGACGATCGTATCTGACCGGGACACACGATTCACATCGAGGTTCTAGAAAAGATATCACGAGGCGATGAGCACGAGGCTTAATATCAGCATGGCATACCACCCACAAACGGATGGTCAATCCGAAAGAACCATTCAGACCTTGGAGGATATGCTTCGTGCTTGTATTATCGATTTCGGCGGGAGTTGGGACAGTCATCTTCCGTTAGCCGAATTCTCCTACAACAATAGTCATCACACGACGATAGGCATGCCGCCTTACGAAATGTTGTATGGGAGGAGATGCAGGACCCCGATTTGTTGGGGTGAGATTGGACAAAAGGAATTAGGGAGTCTTGAAGTAGTAAGGGAAACGTCAGAAAGGTTTGATCAAATCAAAGCAAGAATGAAGGCCGCACAAGATCGTCAGAAATCCTACGCGGATAAACGACGAAGGCCTATTGAGTTTGATGTTGGGGACAGAGTAATGTTGAAAGTGTCACCCTGGAAGGGAATAATACGATTCAGAAGGAGAGGAAAGTTAAGTCTGAGGTTTGTCGGACCATTTAGGATAATGGCACGGGTTGGTGAAGTCGCTTATCGGTTAGAGTTGCCTGATGAGTTGAGTGGGATTCATCCTACCTTCCATGTATCACACTTGCGAAAGTGTTTGGCGGATGAATCAGCTCACGTACCACTTACTGACATCGAGGTCGACAACAGCCTTAATTACATCGAAGAACCCGTGGCCATCTTAGACAAGAAGGAGAAGCGTTTGCGAAATAAGATTATCCAATTGGTTAAAGTCCAATGGAAACATCGAAAGGGATCGGAAGCCACTTGGGAAACGAAGAAGGAGATGAGGGAGTCGTACCCTCATCTATTTGACTTATGATAGGTTTCGGGGACGAAACCTATTATAAGGGGGGTAGACTTGTAACATCCCAAAAATAAAACGACAATTAAAATGACGAAATAAACGAACGAGGCATGTCGGGTCGGGCCGGATGGGCCGGCGGGCTGGAAGGGGAGCCTCCCCTATAAATAGCTTAGACCCTCCACCATTTCTCTCATTTGCAAGTTCTAGAGAGAGAAACCGTAGAGAGAGTTGGCGGATCGACCCGAGATTTCAGCAAAGTGTTGCTCCATACCTCGTGAGAAGAACCACCGGATCAGAAACTCGATTCAGGTAATGATCGGGCCTAAATCTAAGTTTTTGTTCGTTTTTGGGTTTTTCGGGTTTTGGGTGAAAAGGTAACGTTTTCACGGATAAAACTGAAAGATAAACATAGATTTGAGTTCCTTAATGGAAAACAAACGTTTGGAATGTAAACAGGTTCGGGATCTTGACGCGATCAGACCTGAATGCGAAAGTTAGGGTTTTGCGAAGAAAGAGATCGTGCGTACTTATCAAGTACGCACGGAGCAGGTCCTGCGTACTTATCAAGTACGCAGGAAGAGAGCACTACGTACTTATCAAGTACGCAGGAAGAGGACCCCGCGTACTTATCAAGTACGCAGGAAGTAGGGTCTGCGCACTTGCTAAGTGCGCAGGCATTAGACTGATTAGGTAAAGTCGGTATGTTTAGATGGTTAAACCGTTAGAGTCAGGATTGGGTTTGATGTGTATTTAACAATCAAATTCAGATCGTACGTGATGTTGTTGGGCCCTTGTTTAGGACAACCAAGACTAGCTTATCAGGTGAGTTCTAGAAGCCCTCTTTTAAATGTTTTATATAATGTTTTCGGGCTGATGTGCATACATATGAAATGATTTGGAATGAACGGTTTATGGAAAAAAAGTTTTATGAATGGCATGTTTACGAACGAAATGTTTATAAAGAAATGGTTTAAACTAAAGGTAAAGGGTTTCGAAAATAAATGAAAGGTTTTATGAAAAGAAAAGAAAAAGGGCAAAGGTTTTAAAGAAGTCATTACAAATCTAATCTGTCGAATGAATGGAATTGACGAATGAAGTCTGGGAATGAAATTCCCAGCCTTGTGGTAGATTATGGACAGCGAGCCATAGTTGCCATAAGAGAAACAGGGGCAGTGTCTTGGTGGCCTACCAATGGTTTGATGTTGTACAACTGGTAGGGAGTAACGACAGATACTTAGGGGTTAACGTGACCCTATGTAAGGTTAGATTATGATCCGACGGTGTTATGGCCGTGAGCCATAGCCGTCGATGGAGGTTGTCGGTCTATGGACATGAGAGCCATAGGGGCAACTGAATGGGTATTGTCGGTCCTCGTGCAGTTAGCCTTGGGGGCAATACAAAAAGGGAATTGACGGAATGTGGCAATGACGGCGATACGTAACGGTTGCCCATGACATGCAAGGTTCCTTCGGGGACACAGAGACGCTTAAAGAAAGATACAGATTGTAGATAGTAATGTATGACTTAAATGAATGTTAAATGTTTTAAACAAATGATCCGGTCAATGTGTTTATGATGAGGAAAATGTTTGAAGGTTTTCAATGATGAACGAAAGGCCCTGTTTTTCTTATACGTGATGTTAAACCCTAATGAATGTTTTGAATGATGAACCATTTCTTAAATCGAATGAAAACTAGAACTCACCAGCGTAGCTGACTTTTTAGTATGCACATTCAGGTTAAGGCAGGTATGGATGATGGACGGTGATGCTTGGCAAGCGAGAAGAGTTACCTGGTTGATCATGAAGACTGGCATCCCGTTACGATTAGATTATGATATGTTTATGTAATAGAATATGTTACGCTTCCGTTGTTAAACAATGTAATGGTTATGTTTTATTGAAGTATTTTCCGCTGCGTTATTTGATAATCAAGTTTAAGAACTGTTTGTGAATGAGTAAATCCAACAAGTGAGGCCTCCCGGGTTTGGGGCCTTACAACAAATGGCCTCCTCATCTTTTTGATGTTAAAATTACGTTCTTAATTGGTAGTTTCGCAGAGACCATCTTTAAGGAACAACACTCCGATTTAATAACCCTCGACACCCACACCATGTTTGTTGTCTCAATACGTCGTTATACGATCTTAAACAAGCTCATTGTGCCTGGTTTAAACGTCTTAGAAAATTTCTACTACATATAGGGTTCTCGTGCAGTCAAGCTAACACCTTCTTAATTGTTTTCCAACAGGTTTCTTGCATCTTGATAGTCCTCCATAACTTAATTTCAGCTTTGTTTTTAATAGAAATGGGTAGAGACGGGTTGTTGTGAGCCAAACATAATAATTAACACAATAGAAATATAAAGATACGATCTTTCATTGATTTTGGACAAGAGAATACATAACTTTCATCCACCCAGGAGCTCCCTCGGGGTGGTGGCTCACAGAAAAACCAACAATGACAAATGAGACCTAATACCCTACTTATAGCTCCTGAGCCTTGTTATCCAAGTTAGCCGCCACTACTGAAGAACCTTAGTTAGTGTCACCAATGCACACCGACGACACTAGCTAGTTTCGCCTGGGAACATGGCAACACTTTAGTATCTCCAGACACTAAAAACTCCGTTTTTTGTCTGGATCTTTCGATTGACAATATTATTCTATTATTTATACTTAAAACATCTTATATTTATTGGTTACGTGCATGATATTATTCTCACTAGAAATAAAGAGGCTACTATTTGAAAGTTCATCGTTTGGCTAAAAAAAGAATAACCATTAAGGACCTCGATAAGTTAAGTTGTTCTTAGGTCATGAGGTGATCTACATAGGTAACAACCTCTTTCATAGTCAAGCCAAGTATTCTCATGATGTTCTTACCCGTGCCAGTTTACTAAAATCAAAACCCAATCTAGTTTACTATAATTAACTTCAACTGAAATAATGATAATCAAGACCTGGAATCAATAATTGCTTAGTAAACGCCTTTAAATACCTGAAATTTTCAAACAATCTCATAAATTTAAAACGAACTTTGAAAATACAACATAATTATATCAAAGATATGGTGCTTTTAGTGTTTCAATAGTTGAAATAACTAAAAATCTCACTAACATTATACTTGGCTATACTTATGGATGGAAAAGTACGAATTAGTTTTTCAAGGTGGTCGGATAAATTTGTACCCATGTCCCTTTGCGTGTAGGTGTGGGAATAAAATAAAAACATGGTTTTCATAAGAGAGCTTAAGCCAGTAATATAACTTGATATTTCTAACCAAATTAGAAAATAAGATCGTATTTTTTCAACCTCCAACTCAATTCAGCTTGTGACTCGATACGTCGGCTCGTTTTGTCACACCCATACCGACGGCGAAATATGTCAGGGCATACATGTAGACTGTTCAAAAGCTCATTATCACACTAAATTGCATAATTTTATTAAACTAATTTAAAAGTACAAATACATATTGTTCAAACAAACAAAAGCTAACAATAAATCCAGTTTATTTGTCGCTAGGTCCATAAGCTCCTAAGTGATAAACTTGTACTTCAAACATTTCCACCTGAAACATGTTGAAAATAAGAAGGTCAACTATAAATAGTTGGTGGGTATACATAGATTTAGATATCTCATGTAGTTTTTCAAATGGTTTATACAATTCATACGACACATGGTAATAAGGTATTTTAAGGAGAATCTATAGTTAAGCTATGTGCACAACCAAACCTTATGACTGAAGGGTATAACAACACATGTTATCCTAATATAGGGCATAACAACAAATATTATCCGGTTGTAGGGCATAACACAAATGTTATCCTGATGTAATGTCGGTAACAATCACTCTACCTGCGTGGGTTTGTCAGACACAATAGATTTATCAATGTTACCATTGTCTTGTAGAGAGTTAATTATTGCACGGGCGTGTCATGTATATGTAGTCTTAACTAATAGCATTCAAGCATAAAGCATAAATAATACATATGTTCATATTATAGAATTGTATGTTTGTAAATGAAAATAATTTTCATTGAATAATCATGTTTCATCCCAAAATGTGCAAAACGTAAAAATGAGCTATGTAAAACTCACATTTGTTGAGAGTTGATTGACTAGCAAAGCTCGAGAGTTCTAGGATTTAGATCAACACCATAAAAGATCATGATACAGTTAATTAGGGTTTTGGATTGCGTTTATCGGAACTTAGAATGTTAAATGATGCGAGAAATAGATGATTGAATCTATAATTGTTAATGTTGTAAATTTTCAGATTTGGACAGCATAAGAGCTGAACAGAAACATGCATGTAAAAATATCAAATGATGTCCAACAATTGTGAAATTTTATAGATGAATAGTTTAAATCGTACCAAAAAAGTTTCGTTTAGAAATGTTTTCCGTTTGAGACTCGGATGATAGCCAAAACAGTCAAACAAGACAGAAGGTACTGAAAAGGGTTTCTGTCCCGTTTTGGCTACTACGGATTCGTACGTTTGAACTAGAAAACAAGCCAAATACGGTTGGAAAGAAAATTCTACGAACTACGTCATGGAATTTGAGTCTGCTCAGTTTCGTTTAATTATGATCCATTTATGCTTAGTTAAAGTCAGCACATTTTCTGTCCACAATTAACGGTTGCACTTATGTGGACCGTTTAGGGTTTTAAGGTTACCGAACGCGTAAATAAAAAATAGACGATTGTTATAATATCATTATAATACATAATATAATCATATTAGGTTAGCCAAAACATCCCATGTCACCGGTCTAGCCATGATATTCACATAAGCGTTTTAGAGAATCACGGAATGCAATCGGCATAGCCGACACGAGCAAGTGGATTCTATTTTAGATTAGCGTGTGGTTAATTTATGTTAGGTTAAGGTTTAGGATCAGAGATTAAATAAAAAAACAAGTTAGTATGAAGGTTGTAATCAAAAGAATAAGAAATAAATAAAAAGGTAGGAAGAGCGATTTATAGTTAGTTCCTTGGCTTTTGCGATTTCTTCAAGGCTTGGAGGGGGGTTTATTGCGATTTCTTGACAGTAATAGGAGGCTCAAATCGCAGGTGGAGGGTGGAGGGGTTTAGCCGATGGGGGACTGAGTTTTTGTGAAATCTAGCTTGGGCTAGGTCCAAGTGTAGGTGGCTTGGGTCCTAGCTTGGCCCGGTCTAGTGCGCGCATTTGAAATTCATGATTTTAAGCATTTTCTAAGCGAAATTGGCAAATGCTTTCAACATGAAAGTTGATTTTCATAGAAAAAGGAGTATGTTTAGCTAAAAACATTTAAGTTAAGGTTATGTTCGTCATGTACGATAATTAACAGTCGGCGGACAAGAAAACGGGCTTTCTAGGGCATAACAAGCTGCGAATGCACAATACATAGATTTACAAGCTTTTGTTGGACGTTTCAAGTGTAACAAGGTATAACAACTTTAATTTAACATGTTTTACGTTTGCATGATTGATAAAGGGTTATGATGGGCCTATTGGGCCTAAAATGGGCCCAATTCACGATTAAGCCATCAATAAGCATCTAGAGCATAAGGTAATGTATGATTAACAAGTACGTCGTATGGGTAAACCAAGTGTAATGACATTCAAAAAGGTTTACATTGATTAAATAAGTCTAGTACCAAATAAGTTAAACACGAAAGTCGCAGATGTTACATTCTCCCCTAGTTAAGAGAATTTGTCCTAGAAATTCAACTATTAGAGGTTGTAGAGTCTTTTAAAAGGTGTGGGTATTTTAACTTCATCTGGTCCTCGTGTTCCCAGGTAAACTCGGTGCCACGTTTAGGTTCTCAATGAACTTTCACTGTCGGTTTGAGGAGTACGATCGATAACAAGGTTCAGGTCTGACGCTCAAGTTAGGTATTGATGTGTTGCAAAACACATGTGATTATCCTAGTATATTTGTGTGAAATTGTATAGCTTTGTATCCAATTTGTGTCGTTTTTAGTTCGTTCTAAGTCTGGGTCATGTTTGCAGGCTATCATGTGCTAAAGAAGCAGGAAACAGAGCTAAATGCTGGAGTAATTGAGCACATGGAAGAATTGGAGTTTTAAAAGAGAAAAATATTAATTTTTGGTGAAAAGTAATCCCTCGCGGTACGCGAGGAGGTAGAAGAATTCCCTCGCGGTACGCGAGGGAAACCAGGAGGAGGCCCGACTAGATTGTCCCTCGTGGTTTGCGAGGGACTGACCACCCATCTCTCACGATACGCGAGAGACCCGAAAATTCAGAAAAAACCCTAAATTCAAGGTTTGATTGTTTTAAATGACTATTCTCGTGATTATTCGACATATTGCCGTCAAGAAACTGTTTTTGGGTATTTTGGCAAAGGAGGAAGCTTTGGGATCAATATCTTGAAGATTTGCATCAATAACGGTTAGACATTGAATCGTTCGGTCACGATTGATCGAATTGGTTGTTTTGATTTGCTTTCGAACCTCATGTTTAATACTTTTGACTTTGAATCTTCTGTGTCTACTATGATTCTTGGCTAAACTTTAGATCTACCTAAGTTAATGGTGAATGTTTGCTAAAGATTGAATTTTTATCTGTTTATGGATATTGTTTTGGTTTTTATGCTTTAGTATAGATCTGATTTCACTTGTTTGATAACTATGCATGCTTGGTTTTGATCGTCGATTGATTGATTGTTCCTTACATATATTGATTGAATGTCTTTCAATAAATAGGTGTGTATTAGATCTCTTACTGTGTGTTTGTGGTTCATATGTGGTTTGCTAGACGTCGGTAACCATAGGAATATCAATTAACAACTTAATAAATCAAGTGTTCTTCTTGTCTAAATACCTGCAAAGTGATAAATAATCGATTAGTCTTCGTTTCTAGGGTTTCTGGGAGTGAACGGTCTGAGAGGACGTTTCCTTAAGGTTCTAGTGTCGTTAATTAGGGTTAAACATGTTGAATTCAGATTGATCCTTGCATCTTTGATGTATTGAGATAGTGAAACCGAGAAGTGAGCTGTCTATTGAGTTCTATAGCATAATCGGTGAGATAGAGAGCTAATCCGACCACTGGTGTTGTTAGTATCCTTTGAGTATCCTTCTGGTCACATCCTAAGAGTGATCAGGAATCCATTAGGTAGTTGAAGGTGTCACATCATAGAATCCCAGTTCCATTACATATTCCATAAACGATGATCCCGAGTTTAGTAATCAGGATTCACAGCCTAGGTAGAGTCTTCCATCCTTACTGATTTCCTTCGGGTCTTTGCTAGATTGTTTAGTTATCTTATTTGTCTTCTTCATTCAGTTTAATTAAGTTTATTAGTTAACCTTAGTTCGTATATTCCCCCCCCCCCTAATCAAATCAAACAATTAAGTCCTAGTCAGAGTCTAGTTAGTGTTATAGTCAGTGTCTCGTGGGTTCGATATCCGGACTTACTTTTAGTTGTGTTGCAATTGATAGTTACACTTGCTTGTCTTTGTGGTCTAGTTTAGTAGGTTTGTCTGGAGTTCAACTAGAGTGTCTTGGTTAGTTTGGTGTTTAATTTTATAGACCATTTGACCGACATCTAGCTTTTGGCGACGTTGTCGGGGACACTTGGCAATAGCAAAATTAGCATTGATTAGTTCTTGTTTGGTTATTTGTTTTATCTTCTCTTTTATTTTTTAGTCTATTACCTTAGTTTCTTTGTTTTCTGTCCAGTGTATGCAACGTACTCGTTCGCAGGGATCACCTGACTTTGAAGCCTGGTCAAAGCCAGAGTGGGAGCTTCACGAGCGCAGTCCGAAGTTTTATGAGCGTTTATGTAAGCAAGTTGAGAAAAAGGTACGCAATCCTATTCCTATTGCTGACATGGAAGACGTTAATCCCCGTGTTAGACGTACTGTTCACTAGAGGGCATGTGATGGTTTCACGGGTTCTAGGTCCTCTATTACCCGTCCTGCGTGCCTAATGCTAATAATTGGTAAATACCATCTCATGTGATGAACACTATCAGTAACTCTACTCAGTTCCACGGACTCGAGGACGAGTGTCACACCCCCAAATTTCAACAAATGGAGTTTTACCGTTTGGGAAGTGACGAACCAGGATCTCAGACATTAGTTACATTGAACGACTCTACATGGGACTCAAATGAAAATTATCATATCAATCAGAGTTAATGCGGAAGCGTAAAGAAAATAAATGCGCAAAACACACGCGCCCAAAAGAATAGTCCAAAAGTCCAAACCAAACACAAATTTAAAACATACCAAACAGTTTAATAAAACAGAAATCATAGGCAGAATTCCATGCATGTCCTATTGTGTGCACCTGTGCCTTATCTTAAGCGACCTGAGAAAAACATGTAAGAAAATGTCAACACGAGGTTGGTGAGTTCACAGGTTTCAATTTATAGAAGCGTTTAACAGATTAATGTACATTCAATATATAAATCAATAGGTAGCTAACCCATAAACATGCTAACTAATGCGCTCGCAACCGACCGCTAACTGTTTATATGCCTCCCACCATCATGGTGCATGTTTAGGTCAATATTGCACCCGTTCGACCTCCAATCGAGTTAGCGCGACTAACGCGGGTGAGGTTTGTCAAACCCAGTAGAACTACTCAAATTACCTCGCTATGTTCATATTAACGGTCCGATGTGAGGACTTAAAGGATAATGTATACGCATAGTCATACAAGTATATTATATATGAATTACAAGAATCAAAAGCATTTATGACATGTTTTCTCCCCCAGTTTAAAACAGTAAAAAGGGGCCGTGAAAACTCACCTGAATAGCGTAGGCAGTATCACACAAGAGATAAGTTGGAACCACGAGTGTAAGTCTCAAAAGACTTACGAATTCCCTAAAACTATAAACACATAAATTAGGAATAAGTTGAGATTTGTGACGACGACACGGAAGATTGAACTTTCTAAGGAAAAGCTCAAATGATTAAGAGTGGACGAACGTGTCTACGGGGATAAGAATTGTTTAATTATAATTAAGATGTATACGTTACGCGACAGATGACAAAATAATATAATAATTATATTCGAGCGATTTCGTCATTACATAATGGCTTACAAAGATAATATAATACATATATTATTACAATAATTAATTATACGATAAATAATAAATTTATTATTTTATTCGAAGATAATAACGATTGTAAAATATTATAAACAACTACATTATTTATTATTTTAAAACGTTACACGAACCTAGTAAACGAGGCGAAATAATATTAAATATATATTATTTTATACTAGGAGTCACGGGTATAAATATATTATTTTATACGAGGTTATGGCTTGAAAACAATATAGGTATACAATTTTTAAAAGTGAGATTAATAATGAAAAATAGAACATAAATCCATACCCGAGCCTACGGGTGGTTTTTCGGGCTAAAACCCATTTATATATTATTATAATAATATAGGGTTTGATTTTTAATAATTTAATATAACCAAAAGTGCCACAAAAATAAAATGTGGGAGCCCGATCTCGAACCCGGGTCTCTCCCACACACGCACACAGCCTTAGCCAGTCCCGCCCGCTAGGGTATCGCGACATAATCCAGGACAAATTGTTTTTAACATTCGGGTTCCTGTGGTCTCCCTCCCATACACACAACGATCGAATCCCAGTCCTAACCCACTAAATCCGGTCGCGACTAGCCAAAATGGCAAAAGGGTTTTGTTCCTTACAGTATTTCGGACCTGGGATGGGATTTAATTCGAAAAGCCATAAGTTTAAGTGTGTTTAAATTCGGTTTTAAGATTCGAGTTCTAGAATAAGAACATGAAATCGACTTGAACAGTTTTGATATTAGAATGCTTTGAAATCATAGGGCTTTTAACAAGTAATGACTTGCGAATCTACTGTTATGGTTTAATTCCATTTTGGTTGAGTTCCAAATCAAAAACCCCTAATCGAACAAGAACAAACCCTAGGCTACAGATCATGATAAATTCGATATCAAAATGTTGAATTAACAGAGGGCTTTCAAAGAGTAGGTCATTAAAAAGCTAACCATGTAGGTTAATTTCGTTTTGATTAACCCTAGGATCGTAACCCCCAAATTGAATAAAGACGAACCCTAGAATTCGGATTATGAATAATTCTATGTTAAAATTTTAAATTGATAGAGGGTTTTCACTCTGCGGGTGGTTACGAGTCTACATGTGTGGATTGATTGGATTAAGAACACGTTTAGAATAGGGTTCGATTAAACTGGTTTCGTATGAACCCTAGAAATCGGTTCATGATTAATTCCATAATGTAAGCCCTAATTATGATAGGGCTTTTCATTCAGACACAGTAACGAAACTAAGGATGTAAACAATTACCAAAATGATGCTCTAATTGATGGTGTGCGACTAGAATGGACTCCGCCTTGCGTGACTCGATCTCCGGTGATACAGACTGTGTTTTCGATCAAATTAGATGATGCAACAGGTTCTAAAGAACTCTTTTGAGGTGCGCAGGGTAGTTGATTGAGGAATGATTCACGATTTGATGCGAATTGGTGAGAATTAGTGATGAACTCTGTGAGGCCCCAAACCCGGGAGGCCCCACGCGTTGGATTTACTCATTCACAAACAGTTCTCAAACTAGAATATCAAATAACGCAGCGGAAAATTTCATTTCAAACATAACATTACATCGTTTAACATGCGGAAGCGTAACATTTTCAAATACATGTACATAACAAAAACAACTCGTAACGGGATGCCAGTCTTCATATCATCCGGGTAACTCCTCAAGCCGCCCAGCATCACCGTCCATCATCATAACTTCCTTAACCTGAATGTGCATACTAAAAAGGTCAGCTACGCTGGTGAGTTCTAGTTTTAACATAAATCATTAACATCAAATATTTGCCAAAAACATAACATCATACTTTATTTAATAAAAGCGTACGTAAAATATGCAATAACTTAACATCATCAAAACATCGTAACATAGCATCATAACACTAGTCAATATGAACCGAATCTGCGCCTTCTCGTAACCGTCAAACCCATACATCGCATACCAGCGGATGAACTTAAGGCTCGCTACCTCTAAGTCATCCGTCATCCAGGTCTCCTAAGGCTCGTTACCTCTAGGTGGACCAAACATACGTCTCCTAAGGCTCGTTACCTCTAGGTAGACTAAACATACGTCTCCTAAGGCTCGTTACCTCTAGGAAGACTAAACATACGTCTCCTAAGGCTCGTTACCTCTAGGAAGACTAAACATACCATAGGCAATATTTCCCCGCAAGGAATAGTACCTTCCATCGGGATCCCGGTAATCCCATGGGTGACCGTCGTCACCCCATCCTCAACCAGTTGTACAACCGTTAGCCAGCCACAAAGGCCCCCCGTAAGGTAAGGCCAATACATACATACATACATACTCTAGCTCCCGTAGGAACTCGTGGCAGATTCGTTCATTCGTGACTTTCATAAAAACCTTTACCTCGTTTTAGTTAAAGCATTCGTACGTTTTATTAAATAACACTTCATTCGTAAACCTTTCACAACTTCGTTTGGCAAAATATTTTATAAACATCATCTCGTAAACCTCGTTTCGTAAACATCTCATTAACTCGTTTCGTCTTCCCCTTTCGGAAGCATCGTTCATAAACCTCGTTTCGTAAACCTCGTTTCATAAACCTCGTTTCGTAAACCTCGTTTCGTAAACCTCGTTTCATAAACCTCGTTTCGTATGTATGCACACCAGCCCAAAACATTTAATTAAAACATTAAAAGAAGGGCTTCTAGAACTCACCTTATAAGCTAGTCTCGGTTGTCCTAAACAAAGGTCCAACAACGTCACTTCCGATCTGAATTGATTAATTAAATACACATCAGACCTAAATCCCGACTCTAACGGTTTACTCGTTCTGTTACAGGTGAATACACTGACTTCACCTACTGATGCAGACCTATCGAAACTACTTAGTTTCGACAGGTGCAGGCCCATCGAAACTTCTAGTTTCGATACCTGCAGGCCCCTCGAAACTTCTAGTTTCGACACCTGCAGGCCGCTCGAAACTTCTAGTTTCGACACCTGCAGGCCGCTCGAAACTTCTAGTTTCGATACCTGCAGGCCGCTCGAAACTCTAGTTTCGATACCTGCAGAACTCAGCTATCTTCCCCGTGAAAAACCCTAACTTTCGCAATGCAGGTCCGACCTGGTCAAGATCCGGACTTTTTACATTCAAAACGTGTATTTTCCCTTCGTGATTCCAGATTTATAACCCTTTCCTCATTTGGTTTATAAAAACCCGCCATTTTCCCGAAAATACCCGAAAACCCAAAAACGAACAAAAACTCAGATTTGGTTCGGGTGTTACCTGATTTCGAGATTCTGATCCGGAGGTTTTGCTCACGAGCTCAGTAGCAACAAGCTCCTTCAATCTCGGGTCGATCCGCCAACTTTCTCTCTCTACGGTTTCTCTCTCTAGATTCTTGCAAATGAGAGAAATGGTGTGTGTGTTGGCTATTTAAAGCGAGGAAACCCCCCCCCCCTTCAAGTTTGCCGGCCCAACCGGCCCGGCCCGTTACGCCTCGTTCTTTTATCCCGTTCGTCCCGGTTCAACCCGTTATTTAAAATCCTCATTTATTTTGGGATGTTACAAGTCTACCCCCCTTACAATAGGTTTCGTCCCCGAAACCTATCATAAGTCAAACAGTTGAGGGTACGAATCCTTCATTTCCGTCTCCGTTTCCCATGTAGCTTCCGATCCCTTCCGGTGCTTCCACTGGACTTTAACCAACTGGATAACTTTGTTACGTAAACGTTTCTCTTTCCTGTCTAGGATGGCCACAGGTTCTTCGATGTAGTTAAGGCTGTTGTCGACCTCGATGTCCGTAAGTGGTACGTGAGCCGTTTCATCCGCCAAACACTTTCGCAAGTGTGATACATGGAAGGTAGGATGAATCCCACTTAACTCATCAGGCAATTCCAACCGATAAGCGACTTCACCAACCCGTGCCATAATCCTGAATGGTCCGATAAACCTCGGACTTAACTTTCCTCTCTTCCTGAATCGTATGATTCCCTTCCAGGGCGACACTTTCAACATTACTCTGTCCCCAACATTAAATTCAATAGGCCTTCGTCGTCTATCCGCGTAGGATTTCTGACGATCTTGGGCGGCCTTCATTCGTGCTTTGATCTGATCAAACCTTTCCGACGTTTCTTTTACAACTTCAAGACTTCCCAATTCCTTCTGTCCAATCTCACCCCAACAAACCGGGGTCCTGCATCTCCTCCCATACAACATTTCATAAGGTGGCATGCCTATCGTCGTGTGATGACTGTTGTTGTAGGAGAATTCGGCTAACGGCAGATGACTGTCCCAACTGCCACCGAAGTCGATAATACAAGCACGAAGCATATCCTCCAATGTTTGAATGGTCCTTTCGGACTGACCATCCGTTTGCGGGTGGTATGCCGTGCTGATATTAAGTCTCGTACCCATCGCCTCGTGAAATCTTTTCCAGAACCTCGATGTGAATCGTGTGTCCCGGTCGGATACAATCGTTAAAGGCATCCCATGCCGCGCCACTACTTCGTTAATAAATACTTCCGCTAACCTTTCCGACGAGAACGTCTCGCGAATAGGTAGAAAATGAGCACTCTTCGTTAAACGGTCCACAATTACCCAAATGGTGTCATGACCTTTAGCTGTGCGAGGTAGCTTGGTTATGAAGTCCATAGTAATGTGTTCCCACTTCCATTCCGGTATCTCAAGTGGTTGAATTTTCCCATACGGTTTCTGGTGTTCGGCCTTCACTTGTGAGCAAGTCAAGCACTTGCTTACGTATTTCGTCACTTCGTGTTTCATCCCAGGCCACCAGTATTCCTTCTTCAGATCTTGGTACATTTTGTTGGTACCGGGATGGATAGAGTAACGAGACTTATGAGCCTCATCCAAGATTTTGGTCCTAAGCTCGCCACCCATAGGTATCCATACTCGACCAAAACGTGTCCTAACACCAAGGGTGTTATATTCCAACTTGTCCTGTTGGCCAACCATCCTTTCTTTCTTTATATTTTCTTCCTTCAAAGCTTCATCTTGAGCTCTTTCGATTTCCCTCATCACATCCGATGTTACCACCAACTGGCAAGCTTTCACTCTAATAGGAGTAGGCACATCCTTTCGGCTTAGAGCGTCAGCCACCACGTTTGCCTTTCCAGGATGGTACATTATTTCACAGTCATAGTCCTTCAGGAGTTCCAACCATCTCCTCTGCCTCATATTAAGCTCCTTTTGTTCGAAGAAGTACTTCAAACTTTTGTGGTCGGAGTAAATAGTAAACTTTACCCCGTACAGGTAGTGCCTCCATATTTTCAATGCAAATACGACAGCAGCAAGTTCCAAATCGTGAGTCGGATAGTTGACTTCGTGAACTTTCAACTGCCGCGACGCATATGCAATCACTCTACCGCGTTGCATCAACACACACCCTAATCCCTGACCCGACGCGTCAGAGTATACCACCAGGTCTTCACTGCCCTCGGGAAGGGCCAAGACTGGAGCTTGGGTTAGCTTTTCTTTTAACTCCTTAAATGCCTCATCCTGCTTCGGACCCCATTCGTACTTTTCTTCCTTTCGTGTCAACTTTGTCAATGGCAAAGCTATTTTCGAGAAATCCTGAATGAATCTCCGATAGTAGCCTGCCAACCCTAAGAAACTGCGGATCTCCGTTGGCGTCTTAGGAATATCCCAGTCCCTTACCGTCGTTATCTTTGCTGGGTCTACCATAATGCCGTTCGGGTTAATGACGTGACCTAGGAATTGGACTTCCCTAAGCCAGAACGCGCATTTGGAGAACTTAGCATACAACTTCTCCTTCTTTAGAGCTTCCAACACTTCCTTCAAATGACAAGCGTGATCACCCTCATTCTTGGAGTAGACGAGGATATCATCAATGAACACAATTACCGATCGGTCCAGCATCGGTCGACACACCCTATTCATCAAATCCATGAACACTGCGGGGGCGTTCGTCAATCCGAAAGACATTACGCGGAACTCGAAATGTCCATAACGCGTGCGAAATGCAGTTTTCGGTATGTCTTCTTCCCTCACCTTCAACTGATGGTACCCGGACCGAAGGTCGATTTTCGAGAACCAACTTGCGCCTTGCAATTGATCAAACAGGTCATCGATCCTTGGTAAAGGGTACTTGTTCTTTACCGTTCGTTTGTTCAACTCGCGATAATCGATACACATTCTCATCGAACCGTCTTTCTTTTTCACAAACAACACCGGAGCACCCCACGGCGAGATGCTTGGTTGGATAAATCCTTTCTCAAGTAACTCGTCTAGTTGTGCCATTAATTCTTTCATTTCCACTGGTGCTAGTCGATATGGAGCCTTAGCCACGGGCTGGGCATCTGGTACTAAGTCGATTCGAAATTCAATCTCTCTATCGGGTGGTATCCCAGGCAACTCCTCTGGAAACACCTCCGGGTACTCGCGTACCACGGGTACATCGTCCAGTTCTTTCACTTCCTTACACTTGTCAATTACGTATACCAGATAAGCCTCGCATCCGTGCCTCAAGTAATCTGCTGCCTTAATCATCGAGATGACGTTGGGCATCGGGGCATCGCGATCCCCAAGTACTTCCACTTCGCTACCATCCGGAGCCTTGAGTCGGATTATCTTTCGTTTGCATATAATTTGAGCCTCGTTGGCAGTTAACCAATCCATACCTAACACGACATCAAACCCTCCCAAAACCATAACAAATAATCTGACGGGAAATCTATGGCCTTCTATCTTTATCGTGGAATCGTCAACTACTTCGGTTACCATTACGGTTCTACCCTCAGCGGTTTCTACATTAAAGGCTCGTTCTACTTTACTAACCGTGTACTTTACTCGTTTACAGAAAGTTGCAGATATAAAACTCTTACTGGCACCCGAATCGAATAACACTGAAACAAAAGTGTTGTCAAGGATGAACGTACCTGACGCCACATCGGGGTCATTCCTGGCCTGTTCTTGCGTTAGTGCATACGCTCGAGTCTTCGCTCGGGGCCTTTCCTCCCTCTTCTCTGGGCCTTTCCCTTTCCCGGTCTCGCCCATCCTGGGCTTAGTGCATTCCCGGCTCATGTGGCCACTCTCCCCACAGTTGTAGCATTTGATACCGTTCGGGCATTCTCGGGAGTAGTGCCCGGTCTTGCCACATTTGTAGCACAAATTTGATCCCAACCGGCATTCACCGGCATGCCTTCCCCCACACTTCCCACGGACTGCTAATTCATTTACCCTGGCCCGTTTGTCCTGAGCCCCAAACAACTTCCCACCCGATCGCTTAGCGGGAAAACTCAGCTTCTTCTTAGGCTCTTCAATGGCAACGACATTCAGTGCCAGATCATCAAATACCACGCCGCTCAGTTCTACTACCGAATCGTAGGTAGTAGGGGCGTTTGCCTTAACATATGTGCGGACCTTGTCCGGCAACCCTTGAATATAACAAGCGATCTTTCTTCCTTCAGTAGTGATAAGGTGTGGCACCAGACGTGCCAGTTCATTGAACCGTGTCGTATACTGCCGGTGCGTCATGCTCCCAGCCTTCAAACCCAGAAATTCCCTTTCTACCTTTTCGATCTCATTCCTTGGACAGAAATTCTTGATCACCAAAGTTTTCAAATCATCCCACATCATCGAATCAACCACCTCGTTCCCCTTAGCCTGGCGTACACCTTCCCACCAGTGAGATGCTTCCTCCCTCAAGGAATTAGCAGCAAACTTCACGACCTGATTCGGTCGACATTCACTCAGACGAATGGCGGCTTCCATACGAATTACCCAGTCAAAAGTAGCCACCGCGTCCTTCTTTCCAGTCAGAACCGGCGGGTCACATACCTTGAATGACTTATAGTCGCAGCCGCGAGCAGGCGGTGCGTTAACGGCCTCAATGTTTGGAATATCAGTTGTCAGTTTAGATCCGCCCTCCTCATTAGCCTTCTTTAGTGCTTCTGCCAGTAGTCCTGGCAAAGAAGCCTTCATCAATTCGGTGAACTCACGTGCCAGAGCCGCTCTTACTTCCGGTTCAAAAGTGAATTGTTGTTCTTCAGCATGAGTCGGCTCAGTCCCGTGCACACTAGCTTCTGGCTCAGTGTGAACACTTCCTTCTTCACTGTACTCCTGGTGAATAGGAGTTCTACCTCGGCCACCACCGGTACGACCACCGGTACGGCCCCCACCACGCTTTCCGTTCCCTCTTCTTGCCATTCCGTTCTACAAGACAAGGAAATCCAATGTCATCACGCTAGTTAACAAATAGAATTCAACAAGCATTGTAAGATGTTAATATACACTGGCCATCTGCAATTAACCATTACACTACCTCTTGATTTCGATTTGACCACCTTTGTGATTTCCATCAGAGCCCAAGTCCTAACCTTAACACTTCCTAAGGCATACTATATATGTAAATATATATACACTACCTTCATACCTGATGCTGTGGCTCGAGTTACCCGTACTGGCATCCGCTTTCGGTCCCATTCTCAGTTTAAGTTCAGACACAGGGAGTGTCCAAATCTCTCAAACTATTGCTCTGATACCAACTTGTGAGGCCCCAAACCCGGGAGGCCCCACGCGTTGGATTTACTCATTCACAAACAGTTCTCAAACTAGAATATCAAATAACGCAGCGGAAAATTTCATTTCAAACATAACATTACATCGTTTAACATGCGGAAGCGTAACATTTTCAAATACATGTACATAACAAAAACAACTCGTAACGGGATGCCAGTCTTCATATCATCCGGGTAACTCCTCAAGCCGCCCAGCATCACCGTCCATCATCATAACTTCCTTAACCTGAATGTGCATACTAAAAAGGTCAGCTACGCTGGTGAGTTCTAGTTTTAACATAAATCATTAACATCAAATATTTGCCAAAAACATAACATCATACTTTATTTAATAAAAGCGTACGTAAAATATGCAATAACTTAACATCATCAAAACATCGTAACATAGCATCATAACACTAGTCAATATGAACCGAATCTGCGCCTTCTCGTAACCGTCAAACCCATACATCGCATACCAGCGGATGAACTTAAGGCTCGCTACCTCTAAGTCATCCGTCATCCAGGTCTCCTAAGGCTCGTTACCTCTAGGTGGACCAAACATACGTCTCCTAAGGCTCGTTACCTCTAGGTAGACTAAACATACGTCTCCTAAGGCTCGTTACCTCTAGGAAGACTAAACATACGTCTCCTAGGAAGACTAAACATACCATAGGCAATATTTCCCCGCAAGGAATAGTACCTTCCATCGGGATCCCGGTAATCCCATGGGTGACCGTCGTCACCCCATCCTCAACCAGTTGTACAACCGTTAGCCAGCCACAAAGGCCCCCCGTAAGGTAAGGCCAATACATACATACATACATACATACTCTAGCTCCCGTAGGAACTCGTGGCAGATTCGTTCATTCGTGACTTTCATAAAAACCTTTACCTCGTTTTAGTTAAAGCATTCGTACGTTTTATTAAATAACACTTCATTCGTAAATCTTTCACAACTTCGTTTGGCAAAATATTTTATAAACATCATCTCGTAAACCTCGTTTCGTAAACATCTCATTAACTCGTTTCGTCTTCCCCTTTCGGAAGCATCGTTCATAAACCTCGTTTCGTAAACCTCGTTTCATAAACCTCATTTCGTAAACCTCGTTTCGTAAACCTCGTTTCATAAACCTCGTTTCGTATGTATGCACACCAGCCCAAAACATTTAATTAAAACATTAAAAGAAGGGCTTCTAGAACTCACCTTATAAGCTAGTCTCGGTTGTCCTAAACAAAGGTCCAACAACGTCACTTCCGATCTGAATTGATTAATTAAATACACATCAGACCTAAATCCCGACTCTAACGGTTTACTCGTTCTGTTACAGGTGAATACACTGACTTCACCTACTGATGCAGACCTATCGAAACTACTTAGTTTCGACAGGTGCAGGCCCATCGAAACTTCTAGTTTCGATACCTGCAGGCCCCTCGAAACTTCTAGTTTCGACACCTGCAGGCCGCTCGAAACTTCTAGTTTCGACACCTGCAGGCCGCTCGAAACTTCTAGTTTCGATACCTGCAGGCCGCTCGAAACTCTAGTTTCGATACCTGCAGAACTCAGCTATCTTCCACGTGAAAAACCCTAACTTTCGCAATGCAGGTCCGACCTGGTCAAGATCCGGACTTTTTACATTCAAAACGTGTATTTTCCCTTCGTGATTCCAGATTTATAACCCTTTCCTCATTTGGTTTATAAAACCCCGTCATTTTCCCGAAAATACCCGAAAACCCAAAAACGAACAAAAACTCAGATTTGGTTCGGGTGTTACCTGATTTCGAGATTCTGATCCGGAGGTTTTGCTCACGAGCTCAGTAGCAACAAGCTCCTTCAATCTCGGGTCGATCCGCCAACTTTCTCTCTCTACGGTTTCTCTCTCTAGATTCTTGCAAATGAGAGAAATGGTGTGTGTGTTGGCTATTTAAAGGGAGGAAACCCCCCCCCCTTCAAGTTTGCCGGCCCAACCGGCTCGGCCCGTTACGCCTCGTTCTTTTATCCCGTTCGTCCCGGTTCAACCCGTTATTTAAAATCCTCATTTATTTTGGGATGTTACAAACTCGACGGTTATGACATGATTACCCATAATTGGGATTAATTCGCTATCGTTAAAGATGTTAAATGCTCCTATGATAATCGTTTATGACCATAACAAGTCAATCAGTTACAACTTTGGACAATTAATCATTTACGGGTTTGAATTTGAGTTCAAGACACTTGATTTTTGACTTTACAAAGTCAACAAATCGACATTGGGGTAATTATAGAACTAGTCCCTGAATTTCATGGGTTTTTGAGTTTGGAATCATGACAGAAATAGTCCCTAAGGTTTTGATCTAGTTAATTGAGTTAGGGCCTTGTTAGTTTGACTAGAAAAAGTCAACAGGAATAAATCTCATTAAATTTTGACTTTGTAGAGTCAACCGAATGGTTTAAGGATATTACACAACTAGTCCCTGGAGTTTAAGTTTGGATTATTGACAAAATTAGTCCTTGAAGTTTGAGTTAAGTTAATTTAAGTTAACTTTAACTGGATTTTGTTAACGGAGTTAACTGGAAAAGTCCGGATTGTCACATCATCCCCTAGTTGAAAGAATTTTCGTCCTGAAAATTAAATAAAAAAAAAATTTCCCGGGATATCACATCATCCTCTAGTTGAAAGAATTTTCGTCCCGAAAATTAAAATAGTACCTTAAGAGTTTGAAGTGGATTGCTTGAACAGATGAGGGTACGTGCGTATCATCTGGTCCTCGCGCTCCCAAGTGAATTCCGGTCCGCGTTTCGAGTTCCAACGGACTCTAACAATAGGGATTTTACTGCGTTTTAATGTTCTGACTTCCCTATCCATAATTTCCATAGGTTCTTCGATGAAGTGTAACTGTTCATCAATGTGTAGTTCCTCGAGTGGAATCACGAGTGACTCGTCTGCCAGACATTTCTTCAAGTTTGAGACATGAAAGACGTTGTGTACACCACTAAGTTCTTCAGGTAGGTCCAGTTGTACGCTACTGGGCCAATTCTCTTCACTATTTTGAATGGTCCAACATAACTAGGATTCAATTTGCCTCGTTTCCCAAAACGAATGACACCCTTCCAAGGTGAGACTTTTAATAAGACCATATCCCCTACTAGAAATTCTAACGGTTTACGACGCTTATCGGCATAGCTCTTTTGACGATCACGAGCTGCTGCCATACGGTTCCTAATTTGAATGATTTTCTCAGAAGTTTCAAGTACGAGTTCAGGACCTGTAAGTTGACTATCCCCAACCTCGGCCCAACAAATAGGAGAACGGCATTTCCGTCCATATAGTGCTTCAAATGGAGTTGCCTTGATGCTAGTGTGATAACTGCTATTGTAGGAGAACTCCACCAACGGTAGGTGAGACTCCCAAGTGTTACCGAAATCAATCACACAAGCTCGTAGCATGTCCTCCAAAGTTTGAATAGTACGCTTCGTTTGGCCAACAGTTTGAGGGTGGTATGTTGTGCTCATATCTAGACGCGTGCCTAAAGCTTTATGTAACGATTGCCATAAACGAGAGGTGAATCATGCATCACGATCCAAAATGATAGAGATTGGCACCCCGTGTCGAGATACTACTTCTTTCAAATAAATACGAGTAAGCTTGTCCATTTTGTCGGTTTCCTTTATTACTAACAAGTGAGCGGACTTTGTTAAGCGGTCAACGATTACCCAAATGGTATCAAATCCGGTAGGGGTTCTGGGTAATTTTGTTATGAAGTCCATAGAGATTTGCTCCCATTTCCACATTGGGATTTCCGGTTGTTGCAGTAGACCAGAAGGCTTTTGATATTCCACCTTGACCTTTGAGCAAGTCAGGTACTTGCTTACATAGGTGGCTATATCGGCCTTCATCTTTGGCCACCAATATAACACCTTAAGGTCATGGTACATTTTGTCAGAACCTGGATGAATAGAGTATCGGGATTTGTGCGCCTCATCCATGACTAGTTCCCTTAAATTTCCGAATATTGGAACCCATATTCATTCAGCGAAATAGCGAATACCGTCAGATTTGACCTCGAGTTGTGCTTCCATACCGCGTGTACCTTCCAGCGGTAGATTTTCCTCTTTCAGGCTTCAAGTTGAGCACTACGGATTTTGTCAGGTAGTCCTGGGTGAATAGTAAGCTGTAATACTCGAACTCGTTTGGGCTTGGTTTCCTTTCGACTTAGGGCATCAGCTACAACGTTAGCTTTACCCGGATGATATCGGATCGCACAGCCATAATCATTCAAAATCTCGACCCAACGACGTTGTCGCATGTTCAGCTCTTTCTGCTCGAAGATATGCTGAAGAATCTTGTGATCGGTGTAGATGGTGCACTTGGTACCGTACAAGTAATGTCTCCATATCTTAAGTGCAAAAACTACGGCTCCCAACTCTAGGTCATGGGTAGTGTAGTTTTTCTCATGAATTTTTAGTTGACGCGAAGCGTATGCGATCACCTTTTCTCGTTGCATTAATACACAACCCAAACCCTGAATAGATGCGTCGTAATACACCACGAAATCATCCGTACCTTCCGGAAGAGCTAGAATAGGTGCACTGCAAAGTTTTTGCTTAAGATGCTGAAATGCTGACTCTTGGTTATCGTCCCAGTTGTAGGCTTTACCCTTTTGAGTTAAGGCAGTGAGAGGTTGTGCAATTTTTGAAAATCCTTCGATGAATCGACGGTAATAACCAGCCAATCCCAGGAATTGTCACACCTCAGTCGGAGTCGTCGGTTGTCACACCCCGACCGATGGCGGAATCATCGGGGCGGGACATGTAAGACTGTTCATAGCTCATGGTTGACTAAATTAAAATATATTAAAGTTAAATTTCCATTACAAATAATCCGAGTACAAACCAAATTCAAACAAGAAACATAAAACAATTCATAAAGTTCTTGATTTAAATTGCTAAGTCCAAATCCTATGTTGAACACGTCTTGAATCAATCTCACATATTGGGGCCTGAAACATGAATAAAATAAAGTCAACTAAAAAGTTGGTGAGTATAACACAGTTGTATGTAGATAGCATATAGTTGAAAACAAATCCTTTACAAAACATGATAAAATAAGGCATTTATGGGGAGCAGCTATTGTGTAACCATGTACAACCAAACCTTGTGACTAGCATGCAAAAATTGTGTTGTCGGTTTCAATCACCGCGCACCATGGGTGGGTTTGTCAGACTCAATAGATCTATCATTGAAAACCGTCGGCTTGTATAGTTAATGATTGCACATAAGAGCATACAAAGGTTAGCACACCTAGCACTCGGGCACAAAGCTCAAATTTTGCACACATGTATGTAAATAGGATTTTTGCACTTGTGTTGTTTGTGTAAATGTAAATGTGAAATGTGTAATGTGTATAGAGTTCATGTTCCACCCCAAAAGTGTAAAAGAGTAAAAAGGGGTTGTGAATACTCACTTGGTATGGAAGTGTAGCTAACAAGGATTATAGATAGCAAATATGATCCTCGAAATACACAATTTAACCTAAAGAGTAATGTGTATTGAATCAAATAGATGCATAAAGTTTAAGTCTAAATGAAAGTTGAATTTGTGTACAAAACTATTGATTTGTATTTAAAAGTATTGAATAAAATATATAGAGTTTGAAGTAAAAATATTTTTGAAACAACTTGATTAGGTTTGAATTGGATAATTGAATAAATATATAATTATAGTTTATGAAATAATGTAAATATTAATTGTAATTAAGTATAAATAAATAAATGATTTTGATTTAAATGTAAATTAAATAAATAATAATTATCTTATTTATTTATAAATTTTGTAACTTAATTATTTAAAATATCATTTAAGTGTAAGATAATAAATATAAATTTAATTTTTTTATAAACTTTTAAATAAATTATATTTATGTCAAGATTAAACTTTTAATCCATTTTTAAATACAGTAAACATATTTTTATAAAATCGAAACATTTATTGATCGAAAATATAAAATTATAATTCTGTTACAGTTTCTGAGTCACACACGACCGTGCCTCGGAAGGACACGATCGTGCTCAAGCCAGGGGCGCGACCGCGCTAGTCGGGGCACGACCGGGTTGATCAACAGAGGTACAAACTAGACCAGTCAAACAGGCACGACCGTGCCTTGGCCCGGCACGGTCGTGTCTATGATCTTTAGACACAACAGCGACTAGCCCAGAGGGCATGACAAGGTCTGGACAGGAGGACACGACCGCGCTGCTAGTCGGCACGACCGCGCTCTATGAGGCACGGCCGCGCTAGATGATTAGCGCGACCGTGTCTCTTCCAAATCAGACACGAATTGACAAATGCTTGTATTTTAAACGCTGGAATTGTTAGGGCTTTTGATTAATGGGTTATTACGAGTCTTTTGGGATATTTTAATTGTATTAACAACATTTTTAACAGTGGATTCGATTAAATTATTTTAAATAAAACATCGATTCTGATTCGGGGTAAATTCTATGATGGAAGCCTAAATTATTATGGGGCTTTCGATATAGAGACTAATTAACTGAAATAAATGATTTCAATTACCCGAAACAGTAGAGGATTGATAGAGATCGGCAAGAAGGAGTTCCGGCGTCGACGGCTTGAGTTCCGGCGATCTTTACTGCAACTCCGGCCAATCCAAATAGCCTGGGAACTTCAGGGATGATTGAGTATCGAGTCTCTGCTGCTGGATTGAGAGGATTCGGATCGAACAGCGGATTCTAGTTTCTTGAAAAGCTTGAGAGAGTTTTTCGAAATTGGTAATATGAAACTGAGACGTTTGAGGAATTCGATAATTGTGATTCATTCGTTAAGGGGAAAAGAAACGGATGACTGTTACGGATTTCCAATGATCGGGTGATTAAACTGCATTTACGTTTCAACTGTTACGCAGGCGCGACCGTGCCCAAGAGGGGCGCGACCGTGCCTAGGCACCGAGCGCGATCGTTCCAGGATCAGTCGCGCGATCGTGCCGAGGCACTTGGCGCGACCGTGCCAGGACGAAGCACGACCGTGCTAATTAGGGTTTCTTGATAAATTTTCAACTTTTGTCCTTGACTTTTCAGGTTTGATTAGTTTGATATAAATAGTTACTTGTATAGCGTTTAAGTGTATATAATCGAGCAAAACTTGTAAATTTGTATTGAATCATTGCATTTAGTTTACTGTAAGCAAATTAACAAGGCAGTGCACGAGTGTTGAATTTGAAATTGCATTACATTGAATTGAAATATGAATACTAAATTCAGAGATGTTACATCGGTGCTGCCCAATTCTTGATGGCTTCTATCTTTGATGGATCGAGGTATTCCTTTCTCGTTAACCACATGTCCTAAGAATTGAACTTCCCGGATCCAAAATTCACACTTGGAAAACTTAGCATACAGCTGTTTCTTTTTAAGTAATTCCAGGATTAAACGTAGATGTTCCTCATGTTCTTCCTTGTTCTTGGAATAAATGAGAATGTCGTCGATGAAAACGATGACAAATTGATCAAGGTAAGGCTTACACACACGGTTCATGAGGTCCATGAATACCGCAGGTGCGTTGGTTAATCCGAAAGGCATGACCATAAATTCATAATGGCCGTACCTTATCCTGAAAGCAGTTTTAGAGATATCTTCATCTCGGACTCTCAATTGGTGGTAGCCGGACCTAAGATCTATCTTGGAATAGAAACTGGATCCTTGGAGTTGATCAAAGAGATCATCTATGTGAGGCAAAGGATAACGATTCTTGATTGTGACTTTATTTAGCTCACGGTAGTCGATACACATACGGAAAGTTCCGTCCTTCTTCTTGACAAACAGGACTGGAGCTCCCCATGGCGATGAGCTAGGTCGGATGAAACCTTTATCCAACAATTCCTGTAACTGAGTACATAGCTCTTGCAATTCTCTAGGTGCCAGTCTGTAAGGTGCCCGAGCGATCGGTGCCGCTCCGGGTGCTAGATCGATTTGAAATTCGACTTGACGGTGTGGTGGCAGACCAGGCAAATCTTCAGGAAATACTTCTGAAAAATCACGAACGACGAGAATATCATCAATCTTCTTCTCTTCTAAGGGATGCTCAGCAACGAGGGCCAAAATAGCAGTATGCCCTTTTCGAAGGCATTTCTGTGCTTTCATAAAGGATATGATACCCATGACTGCACCAACCTTTTAGCCCTGAACTGAAAGGGTTTCTCCACTTGGGAGAGGAATTCGAACAATTTTCTCTTGACAGATGATTTCAGCTTGGTTTTTAGATAACCAATCCATGCCAGCAATTACACAAAAACTACCAAGTGTAACCGGCATAAGGTCGATATCAAGTTTATGACTAGCTAGTTCTAGCTTACAACCCTTAAGAATGTGGGTTGCTTCAATTATTTGGCCATCAGCTATCTCTATTATATACTTAGCTTCTAACAGAGTTGGAGTTTCTTTTACCATATCACTAAGTTTTCTAGATATAAAACATCTATCAGCACCAGTGTCAAAAAGGACAGAAGCAAAGTAATTATTTAAGAGAAACTTATCGGTCACCACATTATGATCATAACGAGCTTCTCCAGATCCTAGCACGAAAGCTCGTCCTTTCGCACCATTCCCTCCATTATTGGCATTATTGCCACCACGGTTGTTGCCTTGATTGTTGTTGCCGTTACCATTGTTACCCTGGTTATTGCCGTTACCATTTCCATTTCTATTCCTATTTCCATTACCATTCCTCTTCAACTGAGGATAATCCCTCTGGATGTGTCCCTCTTTGCCGCACTGAAAACATCCCCTTGTGGATCCTTGCGGTCGGAACGGTTGCTTATTCTGGAGATCCACTCTACAATCTTTTGCAGCGTGGCCCATCTTGCCACACCGTTGATAACGGTTACAAGCATCGACGTGGTGATAATTGCACTTGTTGCACTTGGGGGCTATCCCCGCATAACTACCTTGATTTTGACCTGAGACGGTCGTCTGATTGAAATTCTTAGCAGGCTCAAACTTTCGCTGCTGCTGCTGGGGTTGATTGAACTGGGATCCTTTGGAGTGAGAGTTGGAGTGGGTGATGGAGTGGTGATCAAACTTGCGTTTATGATTGTCGGTGGATTTAGACACCGAACCTCTCAGGGGGTAAAGTCCCTTGTGTCACCGCCTGATCGGTTAGCTTGTGAGCCAGTCTGATCGTCTGCTGGATGGTAGTAGGGTTGGACGAAGTAACCATACTTTGAATTTGAGGCACTAGACCTCCAATATACAGCTCAATTCTCTTGTAATATGGAGTCGCCATATGTGGGCACATGGCAGCGAGCTCATGGGAGCGTGTGGTATACAGCTCAATTTCAGAACCCTCCATTTTCAGGTTCCAAAATTCACCTTCCAACTTCTAAATCTCATCGCGAGGACAGTACTCCTCTTTCATCATCATCTTAAATTCCTCCCACGGGAGTCCATTTGCCATGGCCAGACCCAACATCTGGACCTGAGCGTTCCACCACGTGAGAGCTGGGCTCTCCAAAGTTCCAGCAGCGAACTTGACCTGATTGGCCACTGGGCAGTTGCACATGGCAATCACTGATTCTACTTTTTCGAACCAACAGAGCAGTCCGATAGCTCCTTCAGCTCCACTAAAGGCGTGGGGCTTACAGTCCATAAATGTCTTAAACGTGCATGCTGGTTGCTGATTCTGCTGGTTTTGCTGGCCTGGATTTAGAAATAACATAGGATTGGGATTATAGAGCTTAAGAAAAGCGCTTTAAGAGATGAATTGACCACATTAGTCAATAGCTAAAGCATTTACCTGCAGCATTCTGTGCTGCTGGAGCCTCAGCCACACTATCGTTGATTAGTGCTGCTAGCTCTGCTGCTGTCATGTTGATGGTACCCCGGCCACCAGCACGACCTCCACATCCTCTTCCTGACATGATTCTTCACATTCACAAATACAAACAATGAGAAATATATCGCATATTAAACATTATTTATGTACAAGTAAGGAAATACAACATCTAATATTTTGAAAATTAAATAAATTGTAAGGCTACAAAATAAATAACTCAAACATTAAACTTCTCATGCTTTTATTGAATGGGAACAACCTTACCCATCTAGGATTGAAAAGAGAAATAACATAAGCAAAACATGAATGAAAAAGAAAGATAGAATAGTAAGATCATCAAACATCCTCGTCATCGGAAGAAACGTATGATTGAGCATCATCAATTTCCACCGGTTCCTCCTCAGGTGGCTCCTCCTCCAAGGGTTCATCCTCGAAGAGCTCCTCCTCGAAAGGTTCTTCCTCGCCGTCCGAAAGTGGAATGTCTTCTGGAAATAAGGCTGCTTGCAGTTGGGCTTCTAAGTGAGTCACTCTTTCTTGAAGTCCCTCGGCAACATGGTTTGCTACTTGCAGCTGGCCTTCCAGATTAGCCACTCTCTCCAGAATCCCTCCTACCTCAAAATTCGAGGTGTCTACCCTCGTCTCCAAATGTGTCACCTGATCCACCAAAACATTATGGACCTGATCCGTCACTGCTAGCTCAGCAGTCAAAAGTTCAATTCCTATCTTGTTCTCCTCTATTTGAGTCTCTCGCTGCAGAATGTCGGGTATCTCATCAGTAACATCTTTCACAATGCTCAACTCCCTAGACATGTAAAATACAAAAGCTGCAAAAGCTTGTTCCATAGTGTAGGGCAAGCTAGGTAAAGTAGATGATGAGGAAGCGGAACCAAAGTAGAATGATGGAACATTTCCCATCTCGATCCACCTTTGGATCATTTGCGGGGTATTTATTCCAATTATGAGCAGGATTCGTTGCTTGCGCTACTCGGTTCACCCTGATCAACCGAATAATCACTAGAACTAGTCCGGCGCCTTTTGGGCTCCGGGGAAGATAAGATAGGTGCATCGTGTCCTGGTGCCTTAGGTGATGGTGGTGGGATTGATAACATGTTCCTGTAATATAACATATAAGTGCCAAACATCCAAGATTTATGACATGTAACTAATGTGTGAGGCTATAGTCTAGTATGCAATCCTAGTTCTCTATAACCAATGGCTCTGATACCAATCTGTCACACCCCCAAATTTCAACAAACGGAGTTTTACCGTTTGGGAAGTGACGAACCAGGATCTTAGAAATTAGTTACATTGAACGACTCTACATGTGACTCAAATGAAAATTATCATATCAATCAGAGTTAATGCGGAAGCGTAAAGAAAATAAATACGCAAAACACACGCGCCCAAAAGAATAGTCCAAAAGTCCAAACCAAACCCAAATTTAAAACAGACCAAACAGTTTAATAAAACATAAATCATAGGCAGAATTCCATGCATGTCCTATTGTGTGCACCTGTGCCTTATCTTAAGCGACCTGACAAAAACATGTAAGAAAATGTCAACACGAGGTTGGTGAGTTCACAGGTTTCAATTTATAGAAGCGTTTAACAGATTAATGTACATTCAATATATAAATCAATAGGTAGCTAACCCATAAACATGCTAACTAATGCGCTCGCAACCGACAGCTGACTGTTTATATGCCTCCCACCATCATGGTGCATGTTTAGGTCAATATTGCACCCGTTCGACCTCCAATCGAGTTAGCGCGACTAACGCGGGTGAGGTTTGTCAAACCCAGTAGTACTACTCAAATTACCTCGCTATGTTCATATTAACGGTTCGATGTGAGGACTTAAAGGATAATGTATACGCATAGTCATACAAGTGATATTATATATGAATTACAAGAATCAAAAGCATTTACGACATGTTTTCTCTCCCAGTTTAAAACAGTAAAAAGGGGCCGTGAAAACTCACCTGAATAGCGTAGGCAGTATCAAACAAGAGATAAGTTGGAACCACGAGTGTAAGTCTCAAAAGACTTACGAATGCCCTAAAACTATAAACACATAAATTAGGAATAAGTTGAGATTTGTGACGACGACACGGAAGATTGAACTTCCTAAGGAAAAGCTCTAATGATTAAGAGTGGACGAACGTGTCTACGGGGATAAGAATTCTTTAATTATAATTAAGATGTATACGTTACGCGACGGATGATAAAATAATATAATAATTATATTCGAGCGATTTCGTCACTACATAATGGCTTACAAAGATAATATAATACATATATTATTACAATAATTAGTTATACGATAAAATAATAAATTTATTATTTAATTCGAAGATAATAACGAGTGTAAAATATTATAAACAACTACATTATTTTTTATTTTAAAACGTTACACGAACCTAGTAAACGAGGCGAAATAATATAAAATATATATATTATTTTATACTAGGAGTCACGGGTATAAATATATTATTTTATATGAGGTTATGGCTTGAAAACAATATAGGTATACTATTTTTAAAAGTGGGATTAATAATGAAAAATAGAACATAAATCCAAACCCGAGCCTACGGGTGGTTTTTTGGGCTAAAACCCATTTATATATTATTATAATAATATAGGGTTTGATTTTTAATAATTTAATATAACCAAAAGTGCCACAAAAATAAAATGTGGGAGCCCGATCTCGAACCCGGGTCTCTCCCACACACGCACACAGTCTTAACCAGTCCTGCCCGCTAGGGTATTGCGACATAATCTGGGACAAATTGTTTTTAACATTCGGGTTCCTGTGGTCTCCCTCCCATACACACAACGATCGAATCCCAGTCCCAACCCACTAAATCCGGTCGCGACTAGCCAAAATGGCAAAAGGGTTTTGTTCCTTACAGTATTTCGGACCTGGGATGGGATTTAATTCGAAAAGCCATAAGTTTAAGTGTGTTTAAATTCGGTTTTAAGATTCGAGCCCTAGAATAAGAACATGAAATCGACTTGAACAGTTTTTGATATTAGAATGCTTTGAAATCATAGGGATTTTAACAAGTAATGACTTGCGAATCTACTGTTGTGGTTTAATTCCATTTTGGTTGAGTTCCAGATCAAAAACCCCTAATCGAACAAGAACAAACCCTAGGCTACAGATCATGATAAATTCGATATTAAAATGTTGAACTAACAGAGGGCTTTCAAAGAGTAGGTCATTACAAAGCTAACCATGTAGGTTAATTTCGTTTTGATTAACCCTAGGATCGTAACCCCCAAATTGAATAAAGACGAACCCTAGAATTCGGATTATGAAAAATTCTATGTTAAAATGTTAAATTGATAGAGGGTTTTCACTCTGCAGGTGGTTACGAGTCTACATGTGTAGATTGATTGGATTAAGAACACGTTTAGAATAGGGTTCGATTAAACTGGTTTCGTATGAACCCTAGAAATCGGTTCATGATTAATTCCGTAATGTAAGCCCTAATTATGATAGGGCTTTTCATTCAGACACAGAAACGAAACTAAGGATGTAAACAATTACCAAAATGATGCTCTAATTGATGGTGTGCGACTAGAATGGACTCCGCCTTGCGTGACTCGATCTCCGGTGATACAGACTGTGTTTTCGATCGAATTGGGTGATGCAACAGGTTCTAAAGCACTCTTTTGAGGTGCGCAGGGTAGTTGATTGAGGAATGATTCATGATTTGATGTGAATTGGTGAGAATTAGTGATGAACTCGACGGTTATGACATGATTACCCATAATTGGGATTAATTCGCTATCGTTAAAGATGTTAAATGCTCCCATGATGATAGTTTATGACCATAACAAGTAAATTAGTTACAACTTTGGACAATTAATCATTTACGGGTTTGAATTTGAGTTCAAGACACTTGATTTTTGACTTTACGAAGTCAACAAATCGACATTGGGTTAATTACAGAACTAGTCCCTGAATTTCATGGGTTTTTGAGTTTGGAATCATGACAGAAATAGTCCCTAAGGTTTTAATCTAGTTAATTGAGTTAGGGCCTTGTTAGTTTGACTAGAAAAAGTCAACAGTAATAAATCTCATTAAATTTTGACTTTGTAGAGTCAACCGAATGGTTTAGGGATATTAAACAACTAGTCCCTGGAGTTTAAGTTTGGATTATTGACAGAATTAGTCCTTGAAGTTTGAGTTAAGTTAATTTAAGTTAACTTTAACTGGATTTTGTTAACGGAGTTAACTGGAAAAGTCCGGATTGTCACACCGAGGATGCACCAGGACATGTCCTGTTTTGCGCGTATTTACGATACCTTTCGCATTACTGGTGCTACTGATGATGGCATCCTGTTGCGTCTTTTCACGTTCACCCTCTCTGGTCGATCTGCCACTTGGTTGGATACCCTACCCAGGATTCCATTAACATGTGGGAGGATCTGAAGGCCAAATTCCTGAAAATGTACTATCCACCATCTAAGTGTCCTCAACATGGCCTTTCTGATTGGGCACTGGTTGAAAAATTCAATAATGGTCTTACATTTGAGAAACAACAGATGTTCAATACTGCTGCAGGAGGTCATATTATGGATAAGAAGGAGTCGGAGGAGTGTGAGGAGATGTTTGAGAGCTTTGCCCAAGCTGAGCAACAGCAACCTTCTTTTAGGAATTCCATTCCTAGTGCTAGGACACCTACTTCTGCCACTAGAGGTGTTCATCAGGTCAACATTGATACTAGCATGGCTGCTGCACTTGCAGCTATGGCAAAGGAGATTAAGGAGCTGAAGATGACTGTTATGAAGAGTGAGGTGTGTAGAGGAGGTCATGACACCATTGATTTCCCTGTCACTCAACAGGAACATGTGGACTTCCTAGGGAACCAAAAACCCCCTCTGTTTAATTCTGGATGGAGAAACCACCCTAATTTCAGTTGGAGATATGGCGGGAATCCACCTTGGTTTCAACCCCGTCAAAATCAGTATGGTGGAGATAGAGACGGAGGACAAAATTCTGGTAATAGTTCGGGGGAGAAGAAGATTGAGGAGATGTTGGCTACCTAGACTCAGTTGCTTGCTCAGTTGGTGAGGACAAATCAGGAGACTCAGAGTAAGTTGAAGGAGCATGAAACATTACTAAGGAGTCAACAGTCTGCATTCTTAGATTTGCAGCGTATAGTGGGAGACATTGCACGCCAGCTGACTGACAAATTTGGAGGTTCCTTTTCGGGTAGTACTGAGACTAACCCTAAAGCCAATCTGAAGGTTGTGACCACGCGTCGTGGGAAGGGAGGAGAGAGTGAGCAGACACCGACAGCTGATCATGATGAGCCGGTTGATGAGGAGATAGAGATGTAGACACCTGAAGAGGCACACGAGAGGCGAGTCCCAGCAACTACCGTGCCTAACAGTGAGTCTCCCACTAAGGATGAGAAGAGTGAGGGGAAGAAGAAGAACCCTGATGTTGATCTTAGTCGTGTTCCATATCCTTCTCGCCTGATGTAGCAAAAATATGCTAAGGATTATGGACACTTTCTAGAGTTGTTCAAGCAGCTCAAAATCAATCTACCGTTTGTTAAAGCCCTCCGACATATGCCTAAATATGCCAAATTCTTAAAGGATCTTCTGTCTAATAAGAAGAAGCTGGAAGACCTTTTAACTGTCACTCTTAATGAAAGATGTTCTGCGATGGTCCAAAACATGTTACCAGAGAAATTAGCAGATTCGGGTGTCTTCACGATCCCGTGTTTGTTTGGTAGCTCGACTCTGCAACACGCGTTGGCCTATCTCGTTGCTAGCAACAACCTGATGCCATACTCTTTCTTCGAGAAGCTAGGCCTTGGAGACCCGGCCCTTACGCGCATGAGCATATCTTTAGTCGACCGCTTGGTCAAATATCCATGGGGAATACTGGAGAATTTGTTGGTGAAGGTTGATAAGTTTGTTTTCCCCGCGGACTTTGTCATTCTTGATATGGAGGTTGACGATAGAGTTCCCCTCATTTTGGGATGCCCCTTCTTGCGAACCGCCAAGGCATTGATTGATATTTTTGACGGTAACATCACACTTCGTGTGGGGGATGAGAATGTCACCTTCGATGTCATGAAGTCGATGAAGAATTCTAGTGGTCAGGACGATTCTGTGTTCTTTCTAGACACTTTCATATCTTACATGGATCGGTGCCTTGACTACGTGTGTGGCGCTGACCTTCTTAATACACAACACCTAGGTAAGGAGAACTAGGAGGTTGAGACTGACTCTCTTCCCGAGCAAGGTCCGAGCCACCCGGCTTGTACACCTCCCGAGTACCCAGAGGTATTTGAGGTTGTTGAAGTTAACGAGGAGGAGAAGAAGGCCTCAGTTGAGGCACCACCACCCCATGAGCTTAAAGAGCCACTCTCTCACTTGGAGTAAGCTTTTTTGGATGGTGAAGCCAGTCTACCCGTCGTGATTTCTGCTGCACTGACGGAGGAGGAGAATAAGAGGTTGATAGATGTGCATATTGCGTGGAAACTCACAGACATAAAGGGCATCAGCCCTACTTTCTGCATGCATAGGATCTTGATGGAGGATGAGCACAAACCTGTTGTGCAACCTCAAAGGAGGTTTAACCCTAACATAAAGGTCATCAGCCCTACTTTTTGGTTTTCTCATAAACCCAACCCTATATATATATATATAAAGAGTAAGTTTGAAATCAAAAGGGTTTATTTCGTACGAAGGGATAACAGCCCGTTGATTTTTCCTTTTAATTTTTATTGGGAGTGATATTTTTGTCATTCTATCGGTTATTACGTATGCGTAATAAACCTCATACATATCAACATGCGTGATTACGTATATGTAATAAATCTTAGACTTGCGTTATTATGTATACGTAACAAACCTCATACAAATCAACATGCGTGATTAGGTATGCGTAACAAACCTCAGACATGCGTTGTTACATATGTGTAATAAACCTCATACAAATTGCATTATTACATATGTGTAATAAACCTCATACAAATCAACATGTGTGATTACATATGCGTAATAAACATCAGACTTGCATTATTATGTATATGTATTAAACCTCAGACTTGAGTTATTACGTATGCGTAATAAACCTCATGCAAATCAACAACCATGATCTTACAAATAAGGGTGAATGGATTACATGCTTGAATTTGATATGCCAAATAAGCGCGAACGTGACTTAATGGTTTGACCTATACGCTTTTATCACATAAGGGTGAAGGTGATTTCAAGTCGTCGACGACGTTTTTTTACATGGATTGGTTTTGACGCATGTTGATAGAAATTGACTTTAATACCCTTTTTTACTCGGACGCTTGTTTATTGGTTTCTAGATAATCATGTTTATGCCACCGTGTGATTTAAAGCCCTAGATCATATCAAATCAACGGTTGAGGAGACTTCATATGTTTCGTACGCTAAAAGCCATTTGTAAGATAAACGGCTTATATATACATATGTATTTTGAAGTCAATGAGAAGTTAAATTTTTACTAATATTTTCTAATCTATACTACTTAATAAACAAGTAAAATTATGAGATACGTGTCACCTTCTGGTGTATTCTTAGCACGATTTTCGCAACTCTCTCTCCTATTAAATACAATATATTTTTAAATATTTAATATCATTTTAATTATGGATACTTTTTATTTAATTATGGATTGTTATTACAAATGAATTTAATATGGAATGCCATTTATCAATTATTTAAAAAAAATACCAATGAAAAAAATATGTTTAAAAAATTAACTTAATATAATTTATAATTGTCACGTTAAAGTAGACATATTTTGACGAGTGTATGTGTTAAGAGATATATTTTATTCAACCCATGTAAAACACGGGTTTTTAAAAACATAATTTTTTATTACTAATTATATAACATTATATTTATTTAACCGGTGTAATACACGTGATTCTAACCTAGTATATAATGTATATATTTATCAAGAACCCCTTCTTTACTTTACCAAAAACCAGAATTTCCCATCCAAAGTACTTATAATTTTTCTAACACGTGTTATTGTTGGTATCATAATGAGTTAATGATAAAAAAAAATAAGGTTCTGTTATTTATTTTATTTTTTAATTATTATTATTATTATTATTATTATTATATTATTTATTATTATTATTATTATTATTATTATTTTAAAAGAAGAAGGTTCTTTTATTGATGGCCATTTTTATATCTATTGAACGTAGTATTTCAGTGTTGATCCCGCAGAAAGATTTGTTTGAGCATGGTAGTAATAAATTATAATATGATGATAGTAATAAATTGTCTACTGAAATTGATGATAGTAATAAATTGTCTACGGAAAATGAGGGTTCTAGAACATAGAAACTCCTATGCACACTCGTGTGATGTTTCGATAGGTAGCAATGCATGTGATTTTCTAAACAATACATCTAGTCTGGTTTTTGAGTCCTACGCTCTTCATAAATTTGTATACAAACGGTTCACGATTTTGGTCCGGTTCGAACCGAATACTCACCTTTACATGTAGTCTGGTTTTTGAGTCCTACTCTCTTCATAAATTTTCGGTAGAAGCTTTGTTTATGTTCGTTTATTTAATAAATGAACGAACATGAACAAACTTTTTTGCTCATCTATATCTATAGTACTATATAATACATATTGGATGGACACTAATGTAATTTACTTAATTTTTTAAGATGTCTAATACTTTTTATTTTATATAAGATAGAAATTACCAATACATTAAATGTGTTAAGTTAGTAACTTACCTCTCTTTACAATTAAACCCTAAATAATTTTTAATTAACCCTCTTAAATTCACTTGATTAAACTTCTTCCATCGTTTTCTTCTCCACGCCATTGAAAGGCCGTTCTTGACTTCTTTCCTCCAGCCTCACTTCAAGCGTGCAGATGGAGTTCCATAGGGTTTGGCAGAATGCTCATCGCCTCTCTCGCTCTCCCCGCACCCCTGCTTTGGTTGCCCTACTCCATCGCCGTCATCTGACCACCACCATTCTCCTTCTCCGCCGCTGTCACGGTCACCATTTCCAGGTACGCTACCCTCAATCTTCGTAATGACCACACCAATAAATGTGGTGTTTATTTATTTTCGTTTTCAATTGTGATCTGAATCATAAGTGATGGTTTGTGATGAATCATTAGGGTGGTTTGTCTCTTGGGTTTCACACAGGTAAACTTGGGGCTTTCAGTTTTGTTTCATCCAGGTTTGTTCAAACCGCATATTTGTCTCGAGTTGTGAATTTTATTATTAGGCTTTGAATTAGGATTTGATAATTTTAAGTTTGTGAAAAGCTGTAATTTTACGTGATTTTGATTTATTGATTTGCTGAATTTTTTACTGTTTTGTAAATATCAAATTTAGTGGTTTTGTATTTTTTGGATTTTTAGGGTTAATTCAAGATTATAGCCATCTTCAACATTTGGGCTTGAGTTCCCATGAAATTTGTAATTTTATGATTTTGTGTTTGGACATGAATTAGTGATATGTTTTTTTATGGTTGCAGTGGTTTACATTGTATTCTTTGGGATAGTCTATTCATGTTATGAGAGAGTCTTGTTCGTCTCAGAGACTACTTGGATACACATGGAACCAAATCATCAGATGGAATGTCATCATTCTTGGTATAATTTAAAACCCTTAACATTTTTTTTCATTTTGTATCGTGTTCTTAAGTTTGTGATTTATTCCAACAGAGAATTGTTGGGTGGACATGGGGTAGAGGTAATCTCATGGGAATGAGCTAAGAGAGGGAAGTGAGCTTTAGGTATTCTTAAAGGGCTATAGTCCCAATTCGGCACCAGAGATGAGTGATGATTCTGATGAACAACAAGAAGAAGCGAATGAAAGTGATGGAGGTGATGACGAAGGTGGTGATGGTGGTGCTGAGGAATCCGATTCAGAAGCAACAGAATCAGATTCTTCTGATTCCGATGACGCACCATCCCAGGCACACCCGAGGAGATTGGCACAGGTAACCCTGCCCGCGTCGTCTTCAAAAAGAAAGCGACAAAGCTCGAGCAGCAATTATGAGCCAACATCTGACTCTGACGCTGCTCTGCAAAGACAAAGACGAGAGCGTGTTCATAAGAACAAAGGAGATAGGCAAGAGGTTGCTATCCCCAGGGTAGTAGAGGTCCCGACTGTGCAGCAAGTACAAGTTCCAGCTGCCAGTCCAGATTCAGCCTCTACCCCACCAGAACAGCAATTGCACCGAAGGAGGAGAAGGCCACAAGTTCAAGCTGATGTGGCAGTCACAGCGGTCACAGAGGAGATTCCTGTGACGGTGACCCTCCCTACTCCAACAGTCCAGGTGACGGTGACTACTCCACTTCTCACGGAGTCAGTCACCATCACCCCAACCATAACACCCACTCCCATCATTACATCCCCACAACCACCTCACACCACTGAGCCGTCAGGTCAACCCTTCAACTATGGTGATTTCTCACAAGGGTTTGACTTTGACACAATTTTCTCCTCCCCCATCCATAATGCTGAAGCCTCATCATCTAGGCATTCTGATCCGTATGAAGCTAGGATCAATGTCTTAGAAACCCAAGTTGCTGAACTGTTGAAGACCATTCAAAAGTCGAAGGAGGAGTCTGATGCTCAACAAGCACAGATTAATTCCCTGGCAGATGAAGTTAGGATTCTCCATAGCCAGAGAACAGGGACGAATGAGCAACTGAAGAATGTAATGGCACAGAATGAGCTGCTGATGAAAACCAATGAAATGATTCTAGGCCACAGAACTTCACTTGAGCTAAGGATGGATTTGCAGCGAAAAGAGCACGAAGCGATGGTTAAATTAGTTGAAGAACTGACCAAGAAGCTTGGTGCTCAGGGGGAGAAAGAGAAGGAAAAAGAGAAAGAGAAAGAAAAGGAGAAAGAGAAAGAAAATAAATCCACTGGTGCTAAGCCTTGTCATCCAGTCGACTTGACTAAGGATGATGATAAAGACAAGGATCCTGAAGCCGGTCCTAGTGGAGGTGAGCACCAAGCTTTGGCGATTGTGCCCATCTCTTCGGTTCCAATGGCTGAGGGGGAGTCTACTCAACAAGAGGGTGGTGAGACATTTGGTGGTGGTGGTGGTGATAAAGGGAAGTCAGTGGCTGAAGTGCTTAAGGACTTATCTGATGATGAGATCCTATATCTAGAGCCTGACTACTCTAAAGAAGCACAGATCGATGCTCTCTTCAATCTAGAAGAAGGAGAGATCGACTCTGGTGATGACTGGAATGATGAAGATGAGGATGTGGTGATAGAGATTCCCAAGGGCGAAGGGGAAGGAGAGTACGAGTTAGAGGATTGTGAGATCTTTGAAGTACCATCGCTCGAATCTCTGCTCGACACAGGCTCAGTTGACATGTCAAGTAATGTTGAAGCTACAACTGAAGCCTCCCCAGTCGACCCTACACCTGTGGACCCCGAGGCACCAAAAGATAAAGACATGCCTTCTGCATCATCGAAGGGTCCAGCTCCCGTGTGGCAAAAGACGTCCATCACAGACAAGCACGGGGCTACAGGCATGATCTTGGCTGTTAGGTTCGAGGAGGACAAACAGTTGTTCGCCATCAAAAGATCTGGGGGGGTCCAATACTTGAAACCAACCAGTGAGGCGTTCAACTCTTTGCCCAAGTACGACCTTGTGAACCTCGCAAACCGCGACCTGCTGAGTCACTCGAGTCATGCAGTAGCAATGGGTTTGTGGGTAACACTACAGCGGGAAGCAAGATCAGGGAAATTTGAATACATCAAGCCTCAAGTGCCCAGAAGAGTCAAAGATAAGCACGCTGTACATCCTGTGACTAAGAAGCACATAAAGAGATTGGTATACAAGCCAGTGCAATGTGAAACTAAGATTCCCTTGAGCAAGTTATCTCAGGATATTCTTGGTGACATGTGGTACTGGTACGTAGATCCAAAAAAAGGCGAGGCTGTGATCATGGGAAAGGTTCGCTCCGAGAGTGGGAACACAGTACCAAAAGAACTGATCAGAATCTTTGATGAAGTCTGCTTCATCAGCTTTTCTGTGAAAGATCTGGAGGTACTAGCGGAACGCTACTGTGTCCACACGGACGAATGGACAAAGCTCCTTGCTTCTAAATATGACAAGGTGATCAAGTTCTGCCTTGATTACAAGAAGATGGAAGCTAAGGGACCAGTGCTGTGAAGACTGAAGATTGAAGACTGAAGGTGATGAAGATCCCGAGCTGTTGTCAAGGGGGAGTTTGTTGATGCACTTTCCTGTGACAACACTCTGGATAGAGTATTAGTTTGTATTTCTAATGTCTGTAATTTGTCTTTGTATGTAAGAGTCGTTATGTAATAGTTTATCGAGTTGTATTTACTTTTACATAGTGTATGTTGCATTTCTTCTAAGTGTTTTGCGCACTTACATGTGCGCAGGAGAAAGCTCCTGCGTACTTAGCAAGTACGCAGGAAGACCCATGCGTACTTGCTAAGTACGCAAGAGCATTTGGTCCTGCGCACTTGCTAAGTGCGCAGGCATCAAGTCTGTATAAATAGGTTTGGTTCACAGAGGATAAGTACGCAGAACTCATATCTTAGACGAACTCAGTTTGTTAAGTACGCAATTTGTATTATCTCTGTAACCATCGAGTGTTTATAGTAGAAAGAGCTTTTATTGTGACTCTCGTGTTGGTTTACTTTGTTTTAGTTAGATTCTCCTCCTAGTCACGGGTATTCCGCACCCGGTCCGACTAGTAGACCACTTGCATGTAACGATCCGACACACACGAAGGGACCTACAATTCTTAAAGGGCTAAAGTGTAATATGGGGTAGTATAAATAATAGAGAATAAGGCTTGTTAGGGAGGAAGGAATTAAGTTGTTAGTTTGTTAGGCTCCTGCACATTGTGCTTGGAGAGAGGGCATAGCCCTGGACCTATCCTTGTTATCCCTGTATTTCGTTCCATTGAGGTTTATAATATTACATTCTGCTGTGTTTGCTTGATTATCTTCTCCATTTTGCAATTGAATCGTATCAGATTCTTATCATAATCTCAGTAGTATGTCTAGTATCAACCCTTTGTGATAGTGGTTGGTTGATACATGTTTAAAATGTATTGGCTGTTCTGCTTGGATTGCTGCTCGAGAGTTAGTCTAATGATTCACATGATATTGGTCCTCTGATTTGTTGTTAGAGAAAGAATATGAGTATGTGTAGTAGTTCAATTTAACTGAAAATAAATCCCCCTAATTTCACTTTCAATACCGTGCATCAGGTTCAGAAATGTTATCAACTTCATTTGAATGTATTGAGTCTTGAGTGTGATTAATGTGGTTGTAACATGTCTATGTTAGATTGGAAAGTCTAATGGTGGAAAATATATAATTGTTTTAATTTACCGTTATAGATTATTGATCGAAAAACGAGTTTTAATTAAACTTTTTTTAAAATGGATCTTAGTTAGCGCTTGGGATAAGATACAAAAACTATTGCGTGTTGGATGCATGGTTTAAAAAAACGGTCGAGGCGCGCGCCTTGAGGCGAGGCGGTAAGAAAACGATTATGAGGCGGCGCCTCATGGGGTTCAGTTGTGCGTACGCCTCTTAAGGGCTGAGGCGGTGGAATCGGGCTGAGGCGGGAAATCTGAACGAGGCGGTAGAAGTGAATCTGAATGGAGAGGGAGGTGGAGCTTCACTTCAATTTAACGTACTCAATCAGTCTCATCTATTTAAAACCTAATCTTGTTACAATAATTCAAGAAAAAAGGGTGTGAAAATACCTAAAACATCCACGTTGCAGGTTGTTAGAATCGCAGGAGTTTTTTTCTTTAAGTTGCATGCCGGTTTTCTTGAGTTGCAGGTCAGAATAGAAAGAGGGGGGAAGTAGAAGATGCATCGATAGTAGGAGAGAGGGAGGGTGGAGTTAAAAGTAAAATTTCTCACTTTTTATTGGTTTAGAGGGGTTGGCAAATGTTTACTGGTTAAAGGGGGTTGGCAATCTCTTTTTTTTATTGGTTGAGGGGGTTGGCATATTTTTACTGGTTAAAGGGGGTTGGCAATTTATTTTTCTTTTTGTTTAATTCAATGTTCCTTTTCTTTTTTTTTTTCTATTTTCTTTAATTTTTGTTCCTTAAGCTTCGATTCTTTCTGCTATTTCTTAACTAGCTGTATATCGAATTTACTTGGTTGTTTCTAGAGCTTTTTTATTACTAAATTATCTCAAGTTCTTTTTATTATCATATTTTCTGGTATTTAAGGATTACAATGTGGTAAATATTTAGGGAGTAATATTAACTTCATATACCTACTATTATTTTGTATAATATTTCTGGGTATGTTTGATTGCATGAAATTATGGCCCAAAAGTCAAAATCTTTCTAGGTTTTATAAGATATATAATTTTTATACTTATTTTTTAATTCCGCCTCGGGTGTACGCCTCGGTTCGCCTCAAGGCTTACGCCTCATGAGGCGAAGGGAAAACGCCTCGAGGCTCGATTCCGTTCTTTTAAACCTTGGTTGGATGGACTGGATGACCAGGTGAAAAGCCGTGCGCTGACCTTGATGCTTGCTGTTAGATTCATGAAGAATGTGTGGAGAAAAAAAGGTCTGTTTATGACTCCAATAGAACTTATTTACATTTTAATTGAAGAGTGACTGTCTATTGATGTGTCTTTGTGTCCGTAATTTGTGATGACACTGATGTGCATGTTTATAGCCTTAAAACAAATTCATGGAAGTGTGACTTATTATCCATATGATCATGCTTACAGAAAGGATTCTACATGTGTTTTTGTTAGCGGGGTTCTTCATTGGATTGCTATAGAGATTTCCGGTGATTTAGGAGTAATTGTTGCTTTCAGTTTAGCAAGTGAGAGTTTTCGTGAATTGCTATTACCCCCTTCGTTTAATGATGCTGGTATCATGCTAAAAAATAGGTAACCATACTGCCCGAATTGACTAACGGGTCAAGTTTTTTAATGGGTCTGGCCAGGTTGGTTGACTCAGTAAGGCAAAAAGGTCTGTTCTTGAATTTGAGGTAATTTTTTTATTATTTTTTGATAAATGGATTTAATTTGGCTGTTTTTGTTTGAACTTTGCGGTTCTAGGAAGTTCTGTTTTGTTTTTATTTATGGATCCTTGACTTTTATGGTCAAAATTGCATTTACCTAAGTTTAAATTTAAGAAAAAATAGAAAATTGGGGGAAAATCAAGATTCATGAAACTTGGAGTTTCTTGATTCCTTAATTAACACATTCTTGTGGTAATCTTGGACATGTGTTTCTTTTAAGGTCAAAATTGCATAAAAGGCCAACACTATGTAAAAGGCCAACACTCGCGGTATGACTCCCTTTAGAAAAAAAGTTAAATATTTTCTTTAACAATGATCTATATTTTTAGGCTTTTTGAAAGAGATTTCTTAACCAATGGTCTCTTTGATTTGATACTTGAACTTTTTTTTATACAGATCGGTGAAGGAAAAGGATGCTTTGCAGCTAAAAAAAACTCACTAGATAGCAAGAAGCCTTTTTTACAAAAGTTCACTCCTCTATAATGAAAGTTATTACATCATAATATATCAAGAAGCCTTTTTTACAATACCAAGGATGCTTTGCAGCTCAAAAAAAGCTCAACACCTAAACCAATCGGTAAGCAGAGAATTAATCTTTTAATTAGTTGCTGAAAAAAAGGCCATCACCTGACTTAATTAGGTTTACTTCACGGCAAAAAATAAATCTTCCACTGATAGGATCATCAATTCCATTTTTATTGAATTATTACAAGTGCTTGGGTTGTATTTTACCTCGAAAATGGGTCAACAAAATCACAGAGTCCAAAAATAGCTGCCAATCATTAGTCCAAAAAAAAAAGAAAAAATGGTGGGTGCTTGGGACTTGACTGGCATTTGGACTGTATCTAAGGTTGATTCTTGAATTAGTTAATTATTTTGTTTCCACAATTACCTAACTCTATAGGAGAGGTTGTTTATAATGTTTGGTTTGATATTAATTATAGATTAAATTAGGCATCTATTAAAGAATAAGGGTACTAACATAACTGTTGTCACTTGGTACGATTTTTAGGTTGACAAGTCGTTACAAAGTTTGAAAGAAGAAGATGAGCAAATATGCAAAGACGTGTGCGATCTACTTATTGATGATGAAGCAGCTTCAACTAGAGATGCTATGTAAGTGGCTAAAAAACAAAGAACTTTTAGAAAAGAGGATTGGAAACGTATTTCTGAATTTAAAATAATTAATGTATTATATATGATTAAAATGAACTATTTTTTTTTTAAATAAATTGATTAGGGGGGTTTTTGCAATTACATACTTTTTCAAATGACTTTTGACCCGTTTACTCTATTTAATATATTAGCTTTATCCTATTTAACCTCTTAAAGATAAAATATATCCCATCGACCCATTTTAAGTTATATAAATTATGTTTTATTATTTTTAACCGTCTGATGATTTAAACAGTGGTTGAATGGTGATGTTGGACCTATCAACATGTTTAACTTAGGATATCCAAATAAAGATCCCAGTCGGGACCGTAAAAAGGTATGCTCATATATTTTTTCTTCTTATTTTCTAATTTCACAAAATACAATTTATAATTAATCCTTACTTGATCATATCATTTAACTTGTTTCTAACTAATTTATGTTAGGTTTTGTTTATAATTAATTAGTTTATGTAGGTCGGTGATTTTGGGCTATCAAAGATAAAGCGAACACTTTGGTTACAGGTGGAGTTTGTGGAACTTTGCCTTGGATTGAACTACTGAACGGTACCGCTAACAAAGTTTCTGAAACTTGTTAAATTTTAGTATGTTGTGATACTACTTTTGTGTTTTTAAATGTTTTTTTTTATTTTCCTCATCTTTTATTAACCTTATATTTTTGTTAATTTTTCATAATTTGGCTTTTACGTTACAAACCTTAACGTTCCCGTTTTGTCGTCGTTACCGCAATTTACTTTACCGCCGCTAAGCGCTGGGTTCCCACTAGTTTAATTAAATGAACGAAAATGAATACATGTCTTGTTCGTTCATCTATATCCGTGAACGTTTGTTTATATCTGTTCATTTAATTTCGTTTATTTATGTTTGTTTATTTTCGCTCGTTTATGTTTATTTATGTCCATTCATTTATTTTTGTTAATAAGTTATTCGGATTTTTTTATTACTAGCTTAAAATTTGTTAGGGTATGGTTAGCCCAACTCTGACCCAAACCTGATAATAAGCTCAATCCATTCACCTGTTGAAATTTGAATTGGATGAATTATTTGAGGAGTTATTCAGCGGCTGCCAGTCCACGTCTCCACAGTCAAATCTAGGGTTTGTTCTTTTATGTCCATTTACGTTCATTTATGTTTGCTTGTGTTCGTTTATGTTTGTTCAATTATGTGCATTTGTGTTCCTTGTTTGTTTGTTTATGTTCGTGAACTGTTTGTTTAGTTGAACACGAACGAACACGAACATGTCCATTTTCTTAATGAGCGAACTTGAATAAAAAAATTGTTTGATTAAAGTTAAATGAATGAACATGAGCATGTCATTGTTTGTGTTAGTTCGATTCGTTTACATGCCTACAGGCCTGATGTGATACTGATAAGAGAGTTAATGTTATACTTTTATCCTATAAATAAGTGATACCGTATAACTTCAAACAATGACACTACATATATTAGGATGGTATCAAACGATGACACTATATATATTAGGATGATAACACGTTAAGACCGAGAGAGAATTTGAGGAATCTTAATGTCTATACTTCTAGCATAAAGTTGAATTAGAAAGTTATTTACATGATTACCATCGTGTATATTCTTGTTCAGTGTGCATTATTATTAAATTTTTTGTTAATGTTGTTGAACTAACCCGATAAAAATATTTCTCAAACATCCAAAAACTGAAACATGACAACTCCCATAAAAAAATTTGTGTATCATAAAGTTCAATTCTAAGATGCACATCGGGTGTTTGTATTTCATAACGTTCTTGGTTTATATATATGCTTTTTGTAGTTTTTTCTAAAGGGGTAATCCAATCAAGACCGATTGGACCACTAATCCGAACCAAATCTATAATAACTAGTTAGGTCTATGGTCCGATTAGCATAGGTTTTAACGATACAAATAACAATGGTAGACCAAAAAAGAAGTGGGCCCATGAACAAGATCAAAAATCCATCCTGGATTGTGGCCATATAAAAGGATTACAACAAATCAATGATAGGGAACTAAGGAGCCCATAACTGCTTGCAAGCATTGAAATGGGACCATCAGCAGCAAACTTACTCTCTACCCCAACTATGAAAACATGAGCCAAAGGAGCACATTTACATGAATGGGATAATCCAAGATAACAATATTCCGTCCTTTATGGCGTGATCATGAAGAGAAACTATAAGAGACAGAGCCAAACTATGTCCCAAATAAAATGTAGATCGTTCTCAAGATGCTTGGTGCGTTGATGAAAGACAAGATTACCCTCCAAATACGTAGCACCAATGTTGTCACACAAAAGAGTATGAGTGCAACTCGAAGATATTCGTAGCTCATGCATTGGTGACATAATCCACCTAGTCTTAGTAGCAGCATGAGTAAGTGCCAGATACTCAGCCTCAGTATTAGATCGTGCAACAGTGCTTCTTCGAACTACAATTGATAAGGTTGGATCCAAGAAAGTCACAATAACCGGTAATCGGACAACCGTCTTCGAGACACCCGGCCCAATCAACATCTACGTAGGCATGAATAGTAGTCGTAAGGGAATGAGAGATAGTCAACCCATGAGTAGTACCCTTAAGCTGCCTCAAAATACGCTTAACTGCTAACCAAATGCCGATCTGTAGGTTTCTAAAGAAACTGGGAAACCTTACGAACCCTAGAGTACCAAAAGAGTTGTCGACCTGGAGAAACTAGTGTTGATAGTGGTTTACACTGAGTTAAGCTAGTGTGCTGCAGAAGATCCGACAAATAACGATACTAAGACAAGTGTAAACTGCCGTAAGAGAATGTAGCATCTATCCCAAGAAAATTGCTTAATTTACCGAAATCCTTAAGGGAAATTTGAGAATGTAACTGCTGAATCACCTCAGAGACAAAGTCAGCAGAGCTACCAGTGATAAGAATATCATCAACGTATACAAGCATGTAACAAGTGATCGAATCTCGACAATAAACAAATAATGAAGCATCAGAGATACACTTGGAGGACCAAACTCTCGGGGCTTGCTTAAGGCCATTAAGAGCCTTCTACAGTAACCACACATGATGTGGGCGACTCGGGTTAACAATGCTAGGCGGTTGTGGCGTATGCACATGCTCAGAAAAGTCTCCATGAAGAAAGGCGTTGTTGGCATCGACTTGCCGAGTATCCCAATCTCGAGAAAAGTCAACAGACAAAACCAATCTGACATTAGTTGGTTTGACAATCGGGTTGAATGTCTCTTTGTAATGCCCTCTATCTACTGAAATCCTTTAGCAACAAGTCAGGCTTTATATCGACTAACAGTTCCATCAGAGTGTCTCTTGATCTTGTAGACTCATCTACATCCAACAATGCGAGCCTAAGAAGGAGCAGGCACAAATACTCAAGTTTGGTTTAGGTGTAGAGCAGCAATCTTCGTACGCATTGCATCCCACCATACTATCAATCGTTGTGACTGGATAAAAGTAGTGGGCTCAAAAGTAGGAGTGAAGAAGACATGAAGAAGAACATGGTAAGGAAAGGTTTTAGGTCGACGCGTGTGGTCACGGTTACGTGTGACCATCAGATAAGAGGGACGAAAAGGTAGAGGTGGGGGTAGGGTTGATGAGGGTTGGGGTGATGATGGCGGTGCGAGTGAGGACAAAGGAGTAGATAAAGGTGGCATAGAAAGTGGAACCACCGAGAAAGGGGGTATGCTAGTAGTAGGAGGCTAAGAAGTCGGAGAGGGAATCGAGAAAATAGTCTCATGGAATGTGACATGGCGAGAGGTATAGGTACGAAGAGTGTGAGGACCGTAACATATGTATCCTCGATGGATAGGTGCATATCCAAAGAAAATACAAGGGGCTGATGTAACTTCCTGGTTTTTCGTTTAGAAAACGGGTTTGTAATTATTGTAATTAACTGTTCACGAGGTTGGAAGACTTGACAGGGTTAGAGCGTTACTGTTTTATAAATAATTAGACGGGGTGTAAAATGTATATATCGATACCTTAGGGAAGGAGTTGTAACAAGTTGTGAGACGGGCCAAGCCCGGAGGCTAGCCGATGGCACAATAGGGCCAAGCCCGGTCCGTGGGGCAACACCCATTAGGGTCTTACGACAATGGGGAGACCCCATTTGCGAGTTGCGGCTGCCGAGAGAGAGAAGGGATGAGGAGGAAGCGATTCATCGGGTTCTTGTCGAGATCAAGGTAAAAATCGTGAACCTCCAACCATTGTATGCATGTTCTAAGTGTCGGTTAATCGTATTAACCATTGTTATGGATTTAGGGTTTCGGAGAAGACGAGTAAAGGAAGGAGACGAGTTCTCTAGTGATTCAGTTAGCACGAGTCACTCGGATTGAAGGTACAATTCCAATCTCTACTCAGTATTATTATAGTTTTGGTTGTAGGGTGTTTGTTTGTGATCATCGGGTGTTCGGCCGGAACCCTTGGGGCGGCCGATGGTTGGCGAACGACTGGGGAAGTGAAAGGGGTAATCAGCAACATAGTTCGGCGGTTAGGGAGGTTCAGGGTGACCAAGGCAGCAGCAAAAGGAGGCCGGACCAGGGCTGCTTGGCTCAGCAGGGACGGCGTGAGCGGGTGGGGGTGGTTCGGTGAAGGCGTGGGGCGGCTAGCGACAAGGCGGGAGCAAGCCAGTGGCTACGGTGGTTGCGGGCGTTCACGGAAAACATGGGAGAGGCGGTAGACGGCGATGCAAGCATGTCCGGGAGTGGCGGGTGCGCTCAATTGGTCCGGCAGTGGAAGCAGGGTGACGGGTTGGGTTCGGATCGGGTGTGCATGGGTTGCATGCAACGCCATGCATGGCGACGTGCGTGCGCGGGTGTCAAACACCGGGTCGGTTTGAGTGAGTGAGCGAGAGGACGAACGTTGAGTCATGTGTTGACTCGTGTATTGTGTTATTGATTAGGTACAATGTCGAAAGACGAGCACGTGAGCTAGCAAGTTCTAGAGGTCAGGTCGCGTCTAGCAAAGGTGAGTTTCTATCGCCCACGTTTAAATGTTTTTTAGTTTTGGGCTCGAATACATGCAACGTGCCATATAGTAAGGGCACGAAATTATAAGGGTTTTTGACGTTAATAATTGTGTTATGAAATGATAGTGTAATTGTATGCGTAGGATTTGGTGTCGAGTTATTTAATGCGGTGCTTTGATATTATGAGATTAATTGTTATCGGGGAATTGAATCTGACCTTAGTCGGATGAAATGGGTTGCTTAAGCGTGATAGTAAGTCGGTGTTGGTTGGTGAGTGTTATGACTTACGATGATCGGTCAACGAGGAATGGAGCCCGAGTCTGGTTTAGGGCATGCGAAAAAAAGGCTGGGTGGTGGGTTGTGGGTTTCGAACCCATGCCACCAGGTCTGATGGTGCTGTGGCCTAACCGGTCAGACCAGATGGTTTCGTTGGTTATACAGGAACCAAAAAAAATTTAAATACGCTCAATTGAATCAAACAATATCCCCAAATCTGATTTCGAGTAATCGACCAAGAACCCTAATCCTAATTGACTTCGATAGCTAATGATAGCACGAATTGATAAGGAGCTATTGTTTAGGATTCATTTACGAATAGAATGACATAAAACTTACTTGTTTGATTAGGGCAACGAGTGCAGACGGCTACAAGTTTAGACCCGATGTTCTTGGTACTTGATCGGAGTGCAGAGAAGTAATGAGAATCAATTGAACGCTCTGGGAGTTCGTAATAGGTCGTGCGGAGGTGTAAGAGTGGTTTAATTGTATTGATTTTATCCCAATTACGCAGTTTGATTGTGAGTTTGAATATGACAGTTGTCGAACAAATTACACATCAAATTGGACGAATGCGAATGAATTGAGTCGTGTTAATGGTCTGTATTCATGCTAGGTCTGATTTTCGGTGATTTTCGGGATTGAACGCGTTTCAGTTTCGTGTTTAGGAAATGATTTGGGCTCGTTTTGACTATTAGGAAGTCAAACTGTTCGATTTGAATTTCTTGCCGCGGATTGATCAAATTGAAACCCTAATTAGGCCAGGGCATGGTCTATATTCGATTACACTTGCATGGGGAGTCCACAGCAAGTCTTATTTGATCGAATCCAGTCTTGCAATGCAAGAATTTGACCGGTTTGACTTTGGGAAGTCAATTAGGGTAAACATTGTTTGAATTTTTGTTGAATGGGTTCAAAATTGAGAGTTCAAATAGTTGGGGATTCAAAACTAGTTTATCTAATTTAAATATATTTGATAAGTATATTTATAAAGTGATTTTTGGTTTAGAACTTTATAAATTTTAAAAATAAACAAATTTTGAATGTAAATATGTCTAGTATAATATTATCTTTTATATCCATATATATCTACACATGGGAGTGGATTTATAAGTTTTCAAATCTTTTATACTTGAATAAATACATGAGAAAGGATTATATGTGTGTGTATGTAGAAAGGTTAAATGTCATAGATTTGTACGTATGAACCCTTGAGATTGAAATAATGCATGGTGTTGTACTAGAATTGAAATGAAGTATTGTTTATTGCACTAAAACAATTATATGAAAATCAAGAATGTTACACATGTAATAAAGGGAGAGAGTGGGGAAGAGATTGCCACTCGGCCGGTAACCGAGTGGCGAATCTGAATCGATTCCAGAAAATTAAATGCTGTAACATCAAAAGACCACTTTCCTCTCCCTTTCATTGATCAAATCATTGACAAACTTGCAGGTTAGAAGTTTTATTGTTCGGGTTATAATCAAATTGCAATGCATCCAGACGACCAACAAAAGACCACGTTCACTTGTCCGTATGGCACCTTCGCATTTAGGCGAATGCCTTTTGGCTTGTGAAACGCCCCGGCCACCTTTCAACGGTGCATGATGAGTATCTTTTCAGATATGATCGGGGAGTCCATGGAATTCTTTATGGATGATTTTTCAATATTTGGCACAACTTTTGAAACTTGTTTGAATCAATTAACTAAGGTATTAAAAAGATGTGTTGAAACTATTCTGGTACTTAGTTGGGAGAAAAACCACTTCATGGTTCAAGAAGGGGTGGTTTTAGGTCATGTTATCTCTAGTAAGGGTATTGAGGTCGACCAAGCAAAAATCCCGGTCATTTCAACTCTACCTCCACCAAACAGTGTCAAAGGTGTTCGTTCTTTCTTAGGACACACTGGGTTTTACAGAAGGTTCATTAAAGGTTTTAGTGTCATAACCAAACCATTGTGTAATTTACTACTTAAAGATGTCCCTTTTGATTTTGATAAAGAATGCTTAGACACATTTGAATTAATTAAACAAAAATTGGTGGTGGCCCCTATTTTAAAATCACCGGATTGGTCATTACCCTTTGAAATAATGTGTGATGCAAGTGACTATGCTGTGGGGGCAGTATTGAGACAACGGGTAGATAAGAAACCCGTGGTGATATACTATGCAAGTAAGACTCTTTCTGATTCTCAGCTTAATAACACCACAACTGAGAAGGAGCTACTCGCAGTAGTATATGCATTGGATAAGTTTAGATCATATATCTGGGGTAGTAAAGTTATTGTTTATTCTGATCATAGTACAGTCAGGTACCTCATGGAAAAGAAGGATGCCAAGCCCCGGTTAATCCGTTGGATTTTGTTATTGCAGGAATTTAACTTGGAGATCCGTGACAAGAAGGGGAGTGAGAATGTTGTAGCGGATCATTTGTCATGCATTGTGCAAGATGGAAGTGACTCTGAGGGGGAGATTAATGAAACATTTCCTGATGAACAATTACTATCAGTTTCTACTATTCCTTGGTTTGCTAACATTGTTAATTATTTGGCTACAGGTCCAATTCCGGAACATTGGTCTAAGAAGAAAAGGCACCAGTTCATCGCACAGGCGCGCCAATACATTTGGGACGAACCAGACTTATTTAAAGTGGGCGCGAATCAATTAGTTAGAAGGTGTATACCCGACTCAGAGATTCAATGTGTGTTAGGTCTGGTACATGCATCTGCTTGTGGAGGTCATTTTAGTGGGCAAAAGACAGGTCGAAAGGTATTCGAAGCAAGCCTATTTTGTCCATCCATCTTCCGTGATGTTTTTGAGTTCGCCAAGAACTGTGTGAACTGCCAGAAGATGGGCAGTATTTCAAAGAGGAACTAGATGCACTGCAACCAATCTTGGTTGTGGATTTGTTTGATGTATGGGGAATAGATTTTATGGGGTCATTTCTGAACTCTTGTGGGTATCTCTATATTTTGGTGGCTGTGGATTACGTTTCCAAGTGGGTAGAAGCTATAGCAACAAAGACAAACGACCATACAGTGGTGTGCAAATTTGTGCAAATCAACATCTTTTCCCGATTTGGAATCCCTCGTGCAATCATAAGTGATGGGGGATCACATTTCAAGAACTTCCAATTCGGCATATTGCTTAAACGTTATGGAGTCGATCACAGAATAGCTACCCCAAATCACCCACAGACCAGCGGACAGGTAGAAGTGTCCAACCGACAGATCAAAGAGATTCTCAAGAAAACAATGTGGGCAGACAGAAAATATTGGTCAGGAAAGCTTGATGATGCCTTGTGGGCTTACCACACTGCCCATAAAACTCCAATCGACACCACACCGTATAGATTGGTGTATGGCAAGGGATGCTACTTGCCGGTTGAGATTTCACATCGGGCAGTGTGGGTGGTCAAAGAGGTTAACCTTGACTACGATGTTGCGGGTATGGAACGTAAGTTACAACTGAATGAGCTGGAAGAGTTACGGGATGCAGCGTATGAGTGTGCTTCTGCTTATAAAGATCGGATGAAAAAAATACATGATGCAAAGTTAAAGAAGATGACGTTTGAAGTGGGGCAGAAAGTTTGGCTCTACAAATCTAGGCTCAAGTTGTTTCCAGGAAAGTTGAAGAGCAAGTGGATGGGCCTGTATCTGATTACACGGGTAGGTAACTATGGGGATATTGAGATTGAAAACTTCGATGATCATCTAAGGCAAGTGGTGAATGGCCACCGGTTGTAACCATATCTGGAAGCAGCGGATATCAATTTCATTGAAGAGTCATGGAGTGTCTTGAAGAATCCTTATCCATAATGAGGTACACCGCATCCGGCTGAAGACGTTAAACTTAACGCTACTAGGAGGCAACCTAAGGTTAGTTAACTTTATCTTCATGTCTAGTTAAATGAACGTTGTGGGTGTGTTCTCTTGAAACCCTCACGAGACTAAACTCGTCTACTCGGGCTACCGATGTGTTTAAAATGCTTGTTGCATATGCTAAATGCCTCCGTGATTCCTACGAAAGTGAGTTAGGTTGTCATTTCTTTATTTTAGTTAAATGTATGCAATTGGCCAAGTGTGGGGACGTCTCTGGGAGATTATGGTGGGATAGAGTGTGATTAAAGGCAATACACCAACCCGTGGGGGGTAGAATGTCGTTGTAGAGTTTGTACAAAAATTTTGAGTTTCTCGGTTTTTCGGTATAGTTTTGCGTCTTTTCTAAGTTTTTGCAGGGTTTTGTGGCAATTTGGGTGATAAAAAATCATCAGGAAAGGCATTCCAGGTATGTATGCATATATTCTAAGTGTTGGAATGAGTTTTTAAAGAGTTTGAAAAATTTGAGTTTTAGAGGTCTAAAAATTTTCTAAGGCAAAAATTGGAAAAATTTCGTTTCTTTCTTTGATGGAGGCCTCTTCATGCCACACGAAGAGGTGGTGCCCAGTCTTCGGGACACGCGAAGAACAAACCAAGGGGCCGGACAATTTATGTCCTTCACGCCACGTGAATAATTTATCCCCGGTTTTCGCGACACGCGAAGAACCCTTGAAACCCTATTTTTTTATTTTTTTTATTTTTCATTATTTGAGTCGTTCGAGTCCGCCGGCTCTTTTAATTTCTTTTGATTCATTATATTGAGTCGATATGATGCTTGTGTGTTTGTTTCGAGCTTAATTTTTTGTAGGTTTGGGTTTGGATTTGAATTTCCCGTACTCAATCTCCATTCGGGGGACGATAATCCGACTTTCGCTTGATTCTTTTATACAAAGCAACCCGCTTGTATCCATAGAGCATGATCGCGAATGAAATGCTATACGATCGATTTTCCAGCTTAGTTTTAATTTTTTGTATTTTATTTTCGTTGTTAAGTCGCTCTTCCTACATTGAGGACAATGCAGAGTTTAAGTGTGGGGAGGGGAGACCTTGTCCAGGTCTAGTTGAGTCTTTTATTTTGAGTGAGTTTTGAGTCATAAAATCATTAAAAAAAATTAAAAAAAATTGAAAAATGTCACTGGATTAGAATTTTGGAATTAAATGGAAAATGACAGTACAATCGAGAATTTGCATGTGGAAAATAATAATAATAATGATAATCAAACACGTATAATTTGTAACGTTTTGGTAGGCCCAACGATTTAAGAGCTTAAACATCCTGATAGTGAATCTAGCTTAAATAAATAATTAATTCAGGATGTCTTGTGGGTTCTCATCTTAGGGGTGTTGGTAAAGTCGAAACTGTCAATATAGGATAATAGGTACCTTTATAAACAAAAATTTATAAGTCTTTAAAATTTTTTTGGCACGTCGCTTTATTTTTATGAAAATAATTCCGAAAGTTGGTAGCACCGCATTCCATAATCCGAATCATTTAATGAGCTTTAATTAATTAATTTGAGATCTTAAGTTTTGTCTACGTGTTACCCTCCGGGATAGTGACTTGGTTGATACACCTATGGGCAGGACTTAAGTGATCAATATTGGATTACTAAGTTAGGTTCATGTGTTTCCATTCGGGATGGTGACTTGAAGGATACACCCATGTTCTGAAGCTTATGTACTTCATTGCTTAAAAACTGCAACCTACGTGTCATATATCGTGTTCCATCGTGATTGAAACACCACTTGGTTAGGTTTATTCATAAGTATTAATAAAAGCTAACACATTCAACCATTGATCCATTATCCATTTTAATTTTTAAAAACATATAAATTCGTGTTTATAATGGTGGGAAATCCAAATGGTTTAACCCGTGCCTAAACATGACCTTGAGATGAGATTAGGCTGAGTCGTTGTTTTCTGAGTATGAGACCCATAGATTGACTGCTTTCTAGGTAATGTATAATATTATAGATCACATAATTGGGGGCTCGAGAGTCGGTGGTTGGGTTTAATCGGACAGAAATGCCGATTGTTACGATTAACATGTTATGAAAATCTGTGCTGTGTAAAATGAAAGTATAAGTTGCAAGTTTCCCACTTATGATTCCATTGCATTATTCTTTTTCGGGACGAAAAAGGTCAAGTGTGGGGATGTGATGTAGGGTTAAATATCTCGTGTATAAGAGTCGAGTTTTGTACGTTTTAATTGTGTAATTGTGTTTATCGAGTCAGTTTTATATGTGTCTTGGAGTTTGATGTGGTACAAGTTAATTATGCTAAAGAGCGGAAATTTACGAGTCATTGATAAGAAGACACGAAGCCCGAGAGGTCAAAGAAAGTCAAAGTCAAGCTTAAAAGTCAAAATCCTAAAAAAGTGGATCTTCACGCCACGCGAAGATCCGGGGAGAGAAGTTTACGGCACGCGAGGGCTTTGAAAAGGGCCTCGACTGTTTTGACCTTCGCGCCACGCGAAGGCTTGGCCATGGATGTTCGCGACACGCGAAGATGTGGTTTACGACAAATTTAAACCTAATTCTAATTATAAACCCATTATGATCCCATTCTAGAATTACTTTCTTTCTACCCGTCCCATAGGAGTTCTAAGGCGATTCCAGAGCTTGTTTGGTTAATTGTTCTTGTTTTCTAATGCTTGTAAGTTCTAGATTAATTACATTGATGTTTTTACAATCATGAGCGGCTAAACGCTTTTGTGATCCCTCCGGGTGAATGATTTATGCTTGTATTCGTATGATTTTAGTCGATGATCAGTATTAGATTGAATTTTTGTAAACCTATTAAGTTCTTTGAATTCAATTGTGTGTTTGATTTATGAACAATTGCATGTTTTCAATTTATCGCATCTATCATCGTTTCTTGGTTTTCTTACATCGGGAATAATCTGGTTTTGTGATTGAATTGACTATTATGTGATTGGGTTAAACAGTTAAACAAGACTATGTCTATGCAATCTCTAATCTGATTTGAAACTGAAATTGTATGTGTGCTTTGCTAAATCTAAAACCCGGAGTGATCATTCTTCTCCAATTGTTTTCACAACTTAAAGTTAATTTCTTTTTATAATTCCAAGTGTTTTAATTAATAAAGTTTAGAACTTTAGTAGTAATTGAATTAGTTTAGTTTAAATAGCATTCTCCACGTGTTCCATGTGGATTCGACAACCTTACTTCCCTGTCTACAGTCTAAGTAGCTAAGAAGTGGTTTTTATAAATATTTTTGATTAGCCTTGACAGCGCGATCAGTTATCAGGTTGAAAACTGACTGGTGTCAAATTTCCATAGATAAGTGCATCATAGCATGGCATGAAAGCAGTCATGATTGGGACATATTCATCAGGAATCATGGTAATTGTCTTCTGATGAGCATAGGAACTGGTATTTTGAATCCCAACAGTAGAAGGAGGAACATCGGTCTTGAAGTATGAACTACATGAAGAACATGAACCAGCAATAAGAGTGGTGTTTTCGGACTTATTGGTGGGAGTGACTGCTCCTTTCTTGATTTCAATCTCATAAGATTCAACAATGTTGTAGAGTTCTTGCTGTGAAAGATTGCTTAGCTTTTAAGTCTTATTGATCATAACGCGGTACATGTTCCAGTCCTCAGGAAGAGCATCTAGCAATTTCTTGTTCAACTCCACAGTTAGATACTCAACACCCATCACTTTCAGCCTTGACACAATGCTTGGGAATCTGTTGATTAGGTCAGACATAGACTCTCCCCTGACAGTACTGAACATCTCATATTGCTTCTTAATCAGATCTCTTTTACTCTCCCTAACTTCAGCACTTCCCTAATATCTGGTACACAGGGCTACCCATAAGTCTTTGGCTGTGGTGTACTCGGAAAAAGTGTTGAAGATATCCATAGGAAGAGCCATAGCAATAGTCCCATAAACCTTGTTGTCTCGGGCAATCAAGGCAATGTCCTTTTCATCATATTCAGCCACAGTCTTAGGACGTTGAACACCAGCAATAGTGATAACTGGTTTGTGGGGACCATCGGTGATGGAGTTCAATAAGGTGTGATCATGAAATTGAAAAAAGGTCTTCATCTTCTTTGTCCAGTCGTCAAAATCTCTTGTAGACACAAGAACAGGTGGTTTGTTGTCTCCAAAGTACTCATTTGTGCTTAAAGTTGCCATAATTGCAGAAACTTGAAACTAAACAAGGTTGATCGAAACTACTTAGTTTCGATAGAGAAAATGCTGACCGAAACTCCTAATTTCGATTGAACAATGGCTGCCCGAAACTTCTAGTTTCGATAAAAGAAATGGAATACTAAACAACTAGTTTCGATGATGAAGACTTAGTAGAAAATCCAGCAACCTCAGTAGAAACTACTAGTTTCGATAGTGCAATGTTTCGGGTGATCAATCTGCACAAGTTCGTTTCGATATAACTATCAAAGAACTAGCTTCAATAATACCTTCTCTAGACAGAATGTACAGACAAGAAGTTTTGTTGACCAACCGAATGCAGAGAATGTTCCCTAGTGGTTTCAATACCTTCTTCCCCAAACTCAGAAAAACTCCATTGATGAATAGCTTCAAAAATCAATATCACAGAAATAGCAATCCAATCCAGCGAAAATCTTCGAATAACACTTCTGATCACGATAACAACCTTCAATCTTGAAACCTCGAACAAATGCCACATGAAATCGATGAAACAGTAGAAAATGGCAGTGAAACAGTGCTCCTAAAATCAGATGCAGAAACCACCGAATAACCACAAAAATCACCTAGAATCAATCACTAAAACCTGATAATACTCAAAACTTGAGAGCATAAAGCTCTGATACCAATTGTAAGTCCAAATTTCAATCGAAAATCACAAAACAAATCGATTACACAAACAGGCGGAATCTGTGTGTATGGTGGTGAAACTAAGGAGAGAAACAGATTTGGTGAAGATAACGGGCTAACCACGCTCAGAATCAATCCAAAAAAGATATGAAAATGTAAGAACAATATATAAAACAAGTGCAAATTGTATTGATTCTTCAAGAACATTGAAAGAGAGAATTCAGGGTTACAACCGCTACTCACACCCTAAACAATCTCAAACTTGGCTATTTATAGTAAGCCAACAGGTATCGAAACTATGTCAACCGAAACTACTAGTTTCAGTTGAGCATTTACAAGTGATAGAACAGACCTGTCGAAACTTACTATCTATCGAAATTACTAGTTTCGATTGAACAATCCTCAATCGAAACTAGGTAGTTTCAATGGCCCAGACTTAGACAAAAACACAAAGTTACATAACTGAAATTACAATACTGAAATTACAAATAAGGAAACTAAATTAACATTGTTCAAAATACATTGATGTTATCAGCTTAACTAAAACATGACTCTATATGTGAATTGTGTGTCCTATTCGATCAAACTGCTGAATATATACACAAAAGATAAAATAACTGAAAAGCGAGGATCCTGATGAAAAATCGGGTCTTTATGGCAGTTACAAGTTTCCATTAATTCCCGACCGTTATAGATTAACTTCCACGCGTTTTCCTAACTGTTTGAACGGTTCTTCAGCCCTTGATTTAGTAAAAAAATACATTAATTGTTACAACGTCAGTTAATCAGGATACTGAAAACATAGTAAGGATCATGGATGACGATACTTATCTGAGGATCCGGGATACCAAAGGTAAAAATTAAGGCATAACACTAAGGATCCTAATCTTCTAAAACATATCTAAGCAAACCAAACACATAACAATCATGGAAAATAGTCATAAACCATCTACTAATATTTAAAGTGTAGGAAAGGAAAGTGATACAGGCTTCATCCAAAACCTGGACCCATCCACCCGGATTCACAATTTGTGAAATTGTCTATCGCATGCAGGAATCCCCAAACACAAAAGAAAAATTGTTTTTAACAGGTACCAACAGGAATAGTCAAACAGAAGAACCATAAATTTCAGGGCTCATGTTTAGGTATCATTACCCTCATCGCCCTGGTTAGCTTGCTTCTCACCATCACCAGCACCAGCGTCCTCAGCAACCTTGCTAGTCTCCACCGCTTCACCACCAAGCTTAGCGAAAGAAGAGCGCCATCCCTGAAGATCCCATGTTGCAGGATTAAAACCTTCAGCAACAGTTTGCTCAGCCATCCGGATCCTGGATTGAAGAATAGCCATGGCCGCAAATTTCTTGGCATTATCCACAGTCTCCTGCAATTTATGCTCGGACTAAGGCAAATTCTCCTACAACTTGTCCTTCAAAATTTTGATTTCTTTCTCCAAGTACTTGGACTTGTTGGCAGCAATTTTCAGATCCTCAACCTTCTCCAGAGCTTCTTTAGCGTTCTTCTCTACCGCAACCAAGTTGACATTCAACTTCTCAAGACCCTGCAAGACTCAGGGGCTGTTTGGCAAGTGCAGGATCATTAAGTGAATCATTAAGAGGGGAGCTCGACTTTAATTTCTCAAGACCCTGCAAGACAAATTATTTATTTAGGGATCCTGACATTAATTGAAGGATACCAAAAAGTTACTTACTAGGTTCATCAAGCCTTGCAGCTTCTTGGTGGTTTTCAGCAGAATCCTTGCCTTCAAAGAACTCCAGATCTAGCACATCTGTTGTCTTCCTCTTTTTGCTTCCTGAAGCTTTAGACCGGAAAACAGGAATACGAGACTTAATGGTTGCAGGTGTGGTGCCCTCCTTCTTGACCACAACAGCCATTGACAAAAGGCTGTCAAGATCAGACAAAGCAAACTGGGAGCTCGACTTAGGGACTCCTACACAAATATAAAGCAATTCAGAATCATAACATATGGTGATATAAATGCTAATTATTCTGTACCTAAAGACATCTCATACTTGGAATGCTGGGTCTCAAAGCTCTCTTCACTGACGATGGAATCAAAACGAAAGGATCTCTCCCCCACATGTATTTCCAATAAAGCTTCAATCCTTTTGTCTATATCACTTCTTGAAGGAACCAGTTCAGCAATTTTCGGAGGTGCACAAGGATAAAACAAAGATCATTAGCAACATGTGAATTATAATATAAATTGCAGGGATCCTAGTTATTTTCTACCCTTCTGAACCCATTCAAGCAGCAAATGTTTCCCACCGTGGATTGAATCTCTCCTTACAAAGAATAACTTCCCCTTCTAGTAAGTATCATTTTGGGTGGCTTTTGGAATCAAATGAGTTTGCCCAGACTTAAGCTGAAGAACGAAGCGAGAAGAGCCGTGGGTTCTTAAATAGTAAGTATAAGCCAACCCAGGGACGCCAATGGTAAGAGAATGAGAATGATTCAACTTCTCCAGAGTTGCCAAAATCCTCCAAACCATCGTCATTAGTTGGGAATATCAAAGACCGATAAAGTTGAAAAACTAAGTGATGAGTGGAGGAAAGGGATATGACAAACCCAAAGTGAAAGGATAACTATTGAAGCGGACCCGGGTTTCTGAAATCAAATCAACTTTAGTTCGAGAATCGAAAGATCTAAACACAGCTTTTTGAAGGAATGCATTGTTTGATTTAAGAAATTTTATATTTTGATCAGTGAAAGAGAAAAGTTCAAGATCAGAATGGTCAAGGATTCCTTGATCCGTAAAATCTTCTATCATTTCAGCAATGATAGAAGAGGATGATCTAGTCATTTTCTTGCCCATGATCGTGAGAAATTTGAATCAGGAATTAGAAATCAGAATAAGGAATTACCTGCTTAAAGCCTTGAGAAGATGAGAATGAGGAAGAAGGGGGTAATAATGATTTTATCATACAAAGTGCAACGGTTAAATTGCCTCGGTATTCGTAAACATCTTATCGCAACCCTATCACTATTTATTATTTGAATTTTAAAAATTTTTACAGATGTCATTGACAGCTGTTAAATTTGGAGACAATTGTTAGGGGTCATTTTACAACTAAGGATCCTGAATCTTTTACGTACTTCGGTATCCTCGATATTTAACCGTTATATCTTTCTTCTATCTTGACTAATGCACAGGCAAAACGTGCGAAGTCAAGTTAATCCCTGAAGAATCGCTCTAGAAGTCAAGTAGAACATGTAGAAGACGCGTGGAGTGGCCTCCAACGGTCACATTTGAAGACTAAGTCGATTTCGGGATTCTCGGATAGTTAATTGAGTTATTATCTGTATATAACCAGTAGCTTGATCGATTAGGAAAGACAATTCACGATCTCTCACAACACAACTCACTCACAACCTTCTGTAACACATAGCATAAGATTTTATTTCGCTCTCATTATATTCGTTTACATCAATTTTATAAAAGTTAAGAAGGCAGCCTGACGTTTAGTCGGCTCCCGAGGTTTGGTGCCGGAGATCCTCAAGGATCAAGGGTTTTCCTTGTAAACACTTGTGTTGATTTACCGTTTTACCTACTTTCTTCTTTGCAAATTGGACAAACACATTACCTCACTTACGAAGTTTGGTTACAAAGTGATTCGACATAATTTTTACCCAAAACAGTAATTAACGTATTTTTATGAATATATACATAAAAATTTAAGAATTTTATATATTGATATTTTTCACCATGTGTATAAACACGTGTTCTAAACTAGTTGTTTGCTAAACAAAAGTACATGTCTTCAATTATATACTTCCAAGCTTGCACTAAGCAGTTAGCCACCAGCTATCTTCCATCACTAAGCTATCCATAGCCAACTATCATCCACTTGAGATTTGTGTTTAAAAACATTTTCGGGTCAATTTACATAGGTGAGTTCTTAATTCATAATTGTCTCAAAACATAAGTTCAATCAAGTGTCCTGAAAATTATTGGAAATTAAACAGATAAAACCATATACATGCATATTCGCAATTCAAGATAGTGTGAGGGTCATGTCCATGCACTATCAAATGTCCACTCGCAACGATCAGTCTTAATTCATAATTGTCTTAAAACATCAGTTCAATCAAGTGTCCTGGAAATTATTGGAAATTAAACAGATAAAACCATATACATGCATATTCGCAATTCAAGATAGTGTGGGAGTCATGTCCAAGCACTATCAAATGTCCACTCGCAGCGATCAGTCCTTTCGGTACTCACAGTTGGACTTTGGAGACGTGTGATCAGAGCACAACCGACTCTTATAACTGGAACTTTGAGACGTATGATCAGAGCACATCCGACTCCTATAACTGGGACTTGGAGACGTGTGATTAGATCATCGCTAACTCCCAAAAATTATTTATATACACATAACTAGGATTTGGAGACGTGTGATAAGAGCACAACCGACTCCTAAAAGTTAGCTACATACATATAAATTAAATTAACATGCCATGTCTTTTATCAATCCATATAACTTCGCATTCTTATTAGGACATGTTCATCAAGTGTTTAAATGCATTAATTTAAATAAGGTATCAGTTCAAAATCAGATTTAAAAGAACTAACAAGGATGTCTCATTTCAACCATTTCATTTTCCAAATTCACAAGTATTTGTTATTCAAAACCATTGCATTTGAAAATAGTTTCAAGTGTGTATTCTAGCTCAAAATTTATTAAAAAAAGGGTATAGTCATAGAATTCATGTAAAATCGTTTAATGATATGTCAATAAGCCCAAAATATTTGAAAAGGGCGTATGGAACTTATGTTAACAAAATCAGTATCATAACATGTATTTTAGTCCTAAAACATCAAAACATTTAAAAAAGAGCGTCAAGAACTCACATTACCAAAATCATATTTTGTCACATGTATATCAACCCTAAAAAAACACATTTAGAAAAGGGCATCAAGAACTCAGCTTATAGCTTAAGCGTTCACAATCTATAAACAAGTGAAACCGGAACTAGTTCTAGTTTCCACACAAACTTATTTAGAAACAATTACAATGTGGCATTAGCTCGAAATCTCATGTCATGCTTAAAAGGTATCTAAGAGAGTCGGGAATAGTATTGGAAGTTAGATAATTGAGAGAGAATTTTGGAAACAGATATTCTAATTGAATCTCAAAAGCCCTATTTATAGGTGAAATCCACCACTTATAGAGGACCGCTACCGACCTAGCATCCGTGAGTCATGAGACACGTGTCAGCCACTGGTTACACATGGTGTAACAGACTGTTATGACTTGGGTAGCGGTCCGCTACCGGTGCTACGTGCCAATTGCTCCGGATAAATCACCGGACACGTGGTACCACGCTTGACACGTATCACCTTTGCCTAGCGAACCGCTAAGGAGTGGGTAGCGGTCCGCTACCATCCTTATTTTCAAATTTTTCAAGTTCGAACCAAGGAATAAACCAGACTTACGACTGGCAGGAGATCATAACAGAACTATTGATCATTTCTTTTTCTACAATTAAAATTTCACTTGTTCCTGAAGATTGATACTACTCGTTTGGAAGGCTAAACTTACTTGATTTTCAATGATGCTTCTAATTCTTTATCTTCTGGAACTGAAATTGAAACTGTTGCATCTCATGAACCACTATCTACTTTTGATGTATCTCGAGCTTCGCTATATTGTCAATTAGAAAGGAAATCAGATACGCATCTGGTGGATATCTAGGGCTCAACCGGCAGTAGCAGTTTCGATTTCAAAACAGTGGTCATGGACATCACCATGTTCATCGTCCCAGGCAGCGGCGTCTAAAATTAATCAGAGAAGAGTTAAAAGGCATTTGGGCGGAAAGCCTAGTCCCTTTTCAAATAATCTGTTAGCTAAGTTGCAGGATCCATAATATGACTCAAATGAGTAAACTGAGATTAAAACTCATGTGGGCTTGGAATTGCGTTTACCTTCAGCAAATCAAACCCATATTTCTGGACCAAAAATCTATTTTAATGAAAGGTAATACTCCCAAGGCCCAATAGAATGGTTTTGGTTTAAACACCCTCATACTTTTGGGCTACAGATTTCTTTAGCCTGAGGTCTAGTACTTTTGGGCCTGATGTTACTAGTGGATCTTATGGTTTTTGTGGGCCTACATATTTTACTACATGGCGCAATCAACTTGTTTATTTTTTGGATGCACAAGTGAGTTGAGCCCATTTTTTCTTTATCAAATACACGTATGATGATGGATACATGGATTCCCGAATCTGGCGTCACAGCTCATATGACCTTAGATCTTAACATGGTTCATGATGTGACACCATATCTTGGTTCGGAAGGAGTGATCGTCGGCAATGGTATGGCACTTAGTACCTCACATATCGGACATGCTTTACTTTCTTTATCACAATGCACTCACACTAAAAAATGTACTTGTTGTTCCCGGCTTAACTAAAAACCTTTTATCTATCACTAAATTAGTTGTTGATCATCCCCTTTCCATTTTATTCTCACATTGTGGTTTGTCTATTCAGACTCCGACAAGCCAGATCCTCCATCATCTACTAGCTAGACCATGAGAGCTTTATTCTCTTTCCGCCATTACACCTGTCTCCCGTTAGTTATGGCACTCATGTCTTGGTCATCCATCTGATTCGGTGTTTTCTCATATTACGTCCTCGTTTCTCTTAAATCTCTAAACACAACCTCTAATGCTTGCAATACTTCCAAGTCTACTCGATTGCCTTTTTAATCATATGTTTCTTGTAGTACTTCACCTTTGTATATTGTGATGTTTGGGGACCCACCTCTACCATTTCTCGTTCCGATTACCGCTATTTCATTACATTTATTGATGATTTTAGTCGGTTCACCTGGATGTATCCTTTATCAAACAGTTCCCAGTCTATTGACTCATTTCGTCATTTCAAACCATTTATTGATAACTTGTTTCACGTACCATTAACATTTCAATGTGATGGTGCTATTGAGTTCACCCGAGGCTCAATGAGCCAATTTCTGTCTCATTCGGGCATTACCTAGAGTAATTCTTTTGCATACATGCCCCAATAAAATGGGGTGGCTGAACGAAAAATCCGTCACCTTTGAGAGATAGTTTGAGCCTTACTTTTTCATGTGTATCTACCTGAAAAATATTATTATGATTGATGAGCGGTTAATTTACCCGTGTTAATTATATGTAATCATAAGTATTTAACCTTAATAATGTGTGAAATAATTTAGTTCAAGTTGTTTTTATATTTTATAGGTTTGAGATATAATGAGTTAAAAATAACATAATCTAGTGAACAAAATTGAATGGAATGAAATTAAATAATCCTTGAACTTATTTATATTTGAAATCATATTTTTTTTGTTGGATTTAATTTCATAGGATGGCTTGACCAGGTTAACATAGAGGTGCACAAAAGGCGGTTTTTGAACCGAACCGGTTTCGAACCGGCCCGAACCGGTTTGGTCAACGCAAACACTAAACCGGTTTTGACCCAAACCGGTTCGGGTTAAACCGGTTTTGCAAGTATAAAATGTCGAACCTATTGAACCGGTTCAGGTCGGTTCTGGACCGGTTCGGGTTGGTGAACCGGTTTAAACCGGTTTTTTTTATAAAAAAAAAATTTTTAAATAAATTAAAAAATATTACAACATTACAATACGAGAAAAAGAAAAACATATAGTTCAACGTTTATTCATATTGTAGGGGTTCGGAAATCACAAAACATTACAATATTAAACATTACAATACGAGAAAAAAATATATATATTTTTATTTTTTGGAGTTTTTTTGTTTAATATTAGCCGTCATTCTCGGAGTTACTAGTGGATCCTCGTAGTCTATCATCTTCGGCGAGTTCTTCATTTGTAAGTGGGCTCGCCAATCCTTGGTTAACCTCAGATTCGTGTATGAGTTCTTCAACTTCAATTTCTTCTTCAAGCGAAGCCCTATCTTGTCTCCTATCAACCGCATCCAAATGGTCTTTCAAGCAAATGCACATTTCCATTGCCGCGGGAGTGAGTCTAGTTCTTCGAATAGATAAAACCCTGCCACTAAGAGAAAAAACGGATTCCGAAGCTACCGTGGAAGCTTGGACGGTTAGTAAATCACGGGCCATGGCGGAAAGGACCGGAAAAGTAGATTCGTTTCCTTTCCACCAAGCCAAAATATCAAAGTCCTCAAAAACATCCGGACTCATAAATGATAAAAAGTTTGTTCCCGTATACCTTCCGAGTTCGCTACTCGGGATGGACCCTCTAGCCCGTTTAGTAAATTCATTTCTCATTTCGTTATACAAATTTAAGTTCACATTCCTCGAGCTGCTACTTGATGCGCCCGCGCCCATCGTATCATGTGGGGTTTGTGTTGTACCATATTTATGTAAATAAATATCAAACAAATCTTGCAAACATTTGTTAAAATAAGTTTTTGTTACGGTTGAAAAATGAATATCTTCGGAATTCAAATCCAAATCGTAAGTTATTTTATCAATCAAGGTTTCAACACCGTAAACATTAATTGTAGGGTTTAATGCGGCGGCACAAGTTATAACCGGAGGCATTTCTTTAAAATATTTAACAAATTTTTCTTTCATCGGTTTTATCATTGTCGTAAAAAGAGTATTTTTATTTTCAAGTTCGGCTAATTTGTTACACATTAGAAATATTTGTTTAAGAGCCAAGGGACTTGTGGGGTAATAAACCCCGGATAAAAAAGTAGTGGCGGTTTTGAAAACTTCGAGCAATTCGGTTAAATTTTCAAGAATGTCCCAACTCGTAGACGGAAAACTTTGAATTTTACGACGCGGTTTTGAGGAAAGCATATCATGAAAAATTGATAAAGTATCTTTTTGACGTATAGCACTATGAAACATTTTATAAGTTGAATTCCATCTTGTTGGGAGGTCCCAATTGGGACCTAAGCAAATCAAACCCGTATCGTTACATAATCTAATATATTCATGGTATCTTTTTTTACTACTACTAAAAACGTCTTTAAGCATGACTCGAAATGCATTACTTATTTCAATAACGGGTTCAACCCCAAGCCCGTCTTGCACGGCTAAGTTGATGATGTGTGCAATACATCGATTATGGAAAAAAGCGCCGTTGCAAATCGGATTATATTTTAATATTAATTTTTGAACCGCATTTGTATTATTTGAGGCATTATCAAAAGATATTGAAAATAATTTATTTTGTAATTTAAAATCGGTTATCACATCATCTAAAATGTGAAATAAATTTTGACCCGTGTGCGGATATTCAAACATATCAAACGCGATTGTACGTTTCATCATTTGCCACGTATTGGGATCAACCCAATGAGCGGTAACGCAAATATATGAGTCGGGAATACCATGTGGAGCCGACCAAACGTCGGTGGTTAAGTTCACACCGGTTTCCAATTTTTCAAAACCTAAAATTAATTCTTTTTTTGCTTTTTTCCACATTTTTAGACAATCACGTCTAAGAGTACTACGACTTACTTGATGATAACGTGGTTGAAGAGCTTCTTGAATCATCCTCGTCGTGAGCGGGTTGTCGAAATGGTTGAACGGCAAACCTCTTTGAATAACTAATTTCGCCATTCTATCTCGAACAATATTTGGATCGAAGTTCCAAATTCCACCCTCGCTTGTCATAGATGCTTGACCCTCACCTGGAATATTCTTCAAACTCTGACACGATTTTTCCAGATGAGTTTTTAGAGTAGAATTTGATTCCTTTTTAAAAAAACCACCACATTTTTTGCAACGAGCACGTTCCAACCCGTTAGACAACTCACATAGATCGTAGTTTGACCAAATTGCGGGGTTCCTCGTTGTTGGTATTATTTTCACAACGCTAACTTCGTTAGAGGAAACACCATAACTTGAAGAACCTGCCATTGCGTTTTTTGAAATTTTTTGAGCGTTTTTTGAGCGTTTGAGAAGTGTGATTTAACCAAAACAACCACTACCTATTTATAATGTGTTTGGGGGTTAAAATGGGTCAAAAAACGGTCAAAAAACGGTCAAAAAACGGTCAAAAATTGGTCCCAACGGCTATATAGCCGTTTCCAACGGCTATTTTTTTTTTTTTACCGTTAAACCGGTTCAAACCGGTTTACCAAACCGGTTTCTCAAACCGGTTCACAAAAAACCGGTTTTAAACCGCTCGTCGCACAAATAGGTTAAACCGGTTGTAAACTGGCGGTTCGTATCGGTTTGAAACCGGTTCACACAAAACCGGTTATGGGGCGGTTCGGGTTCCGGTTCGGAACCGGTTTGGATTTCCAAACCGGTTTTTTTTGTGCACCTCTAGGTTAACACATGAAATATCATGATGGATGATGAAGATAGTTTCTATGTGAACTCAACATAGGGAAAAATATGGGCTTACAAATAATTCAAGTGGACAAGCAAAAAGGATTAATGAAAGCAAAAAGGATTAAGGAAATGTGATGGGCTCATATTCGTTTAGTGTTTGGGCGACAGCAAAGAAGAAAAAAAGAATATAAGTTATTTTGGGCCATGCAAGTCCACGAGAGAAAAAGGAGAAAAGCCTTCTTTGGCTTTGTGGCAATCAACGAAAATAATAAAGAAAAAGGGGGTCTTTTGGAGGAGGTGGACATCACGCAAGATATATAGAACTCGACGACAGAAAATAAGAGGGGAGGGTTTTTTACGGTTATTAATTATTCTAAATTTAAGGATGTCAACCAAATCAAGTTTTGAATATTCTTTTATGAAGATGTAAGGCTAAATCACTTGTTGCTTCCTTCAGTCGGACGGTTCGTATATATTTTATATTTAATTCAGTTATTTATGTTTTTGTATCTGTTTAGTTTTTGACAATAACATAACAGATTGATGTATTAGTTATTTTAAACAGTTTATTTGAGTGCTTTGAGTTTGCTTACTTTACAACTTGTGTTCGGTTGATGACAAAACTTTGTAGCCGGGTTGTGTGACTGAAGTGGGTAACTTGGTGTTCATAAATTGGATATTTGAATTGTGCTAGTTGTGACGAATTAGTCGTATAGGTTTTTTGACAAAGAATCTGTCTTCAATTACTGTTTCAATTGATTTTCCAACACTATGTCTATGTGTTATCCATTGAACAATTGAGTTTTACATAAGCCTAGAATCTGAAGTTTGGGAGGGAGTTACATCTTTATTTGATCTGTGTTTTCATTCTAGTTTACTAATATAAGCAATTTAACTTTCCACTGATTCCTCGTGGATACGATACTCTTCTTACCCTTACTAGTTAAGTGTTTAAGGATTGTTTTTGACCGACCAAACGACATCGATCAATGATGCTTATGCCATTGCTGCTTTTCTATTAAACCATTTACTTTCTTATAGTCTTGATCATTCATCTCCTTATGAGATACTTTTTCGCTCTCGACCTGATTATTCACTTTTACACACTTCTGGGTGGCTCTGTTATCCATTCCTTGGGGATATTCGACGAGATAAACTCTCACCCAAATCAGCTGTAAGGCCCCAAACCCGTGAACCCGACACGTTGGCATACACGTAAGCACAGTAGTAAATGACGTCAAATTGTCTCAATAAATGCAGCGGAAATAAAACAGTCAACAGTGGTCAACGACCCAAATCTCAATCATAATCCAAACAAGTAACAATATCTAAATCATTCAACATCATAACGGAAACTAAATGTCATCACAACTATCTCGGTAACCAAACGCCATCCAGATGCCGCCAGCTCATGCTTTCTCCTTACCTGAAGTACATGTTAAAAAGTCAGCTACGCTGAGTGAGTTCTATAGTACTTCGTTCGAGGATATTAAATCCCGAAACTTTATTAAAAACGATTTACATCACAAAGGTTTTCTCATTTCTTTACCGATTAATCAATTATATATTTTATCGACATACACGAAATCACGTCGACTGGTCTAAAGACTCGTACAATCATGACTCGTTGACCGATCATCGTCAGTCATAACACTCACCGACCAACACCGACTTACTATCACGCTTAAGCAACCCATTTCATCCGACTAAGGTCAGACTCAATTCCCGTCGACTAGAGTCGACCCGATAACAATTAATCTCATAATATCAAAGCACCGCATTAAGTAACTCGACACCAAATCCTACGCATACAATTATACTATCATTTCATAACACAATTATCAACGTCAAAACCCTTATCATTTCGTGCCCTTACTATATGGCACGCTGCATGTATTCGAGCCCAAAACTACAAAACATTTAAACGTGGGCGATAGAAACTCACCTTTGCTAGACGTGACCTCACCTCTAGAACTTGTTAGCTTCACATGCTCGTCTTTCGACCTCGTACCTAATCAATAACACAATACACGAGTCAATACACGACTCCACGTTCGTCCTCTCGCTCACTCACTCAAACCGACCCGGTGTTTAACACCCGCGCACGCACGTAGCCATGCATGGCGTTGCATGCAACCCATGCACACCCGAGCCGAACCCAACCCGTCACCCCGCTTCCACTGCCAGACCAATTGAGCGCACCCGCCACTCCCGGCCAGCCTTGCATCGCCGTCTACCGCTTCTCCCACCTCTTCCGTGAACGCCCACAACCACCGCAGCCACCGATGCGTGCCCCGGCTTGCTCCCGCCTAGTCGCTAGCCGCCCCACGCCTTCACCGAACCACCTCCACCCGCTCACGTCGTCCTTGCCGAGCCGAGCAGCCTTGGTCCTACCTCCTTTCGCTGCTGCCTTGGTCACCCGGAACCTCCCTAACCGCCGAACTATGCCGCGGTTTACCCCTTTCACTTCCCCGGTCGTTCGCCAACCACCAGTCGCCTCAAGGGTTCCGACCGAACACCCGATGATCACAAACAAACACCCTACAACCAAAACTATAATAATACTGAGTCGAGATTGGAATTATACCTTTGATCCGAGTGACTCGTGTTAACCGAATCACTAGAGAACTCGTCTCCTTCCTTTACTCGTCTTCTCCGAAACCCTAAATCCATAACAATGGTTAGTAAGATTAACCGACACTTAGAACATGCATACAATGGTTGGAGATTCACGATTTTTACCTTGATCTCAACAAGAACCCGATGAATCGCTTCCTCCTCTTTCCTTCTCTCTCTCGGCAGCCATAACTCGCAAATGGGGTCTCCCCATTGCCGTAACACCCTAATGGGTGTTGCCCCACGGACCGGGCTTGGCCCTAGCGTGCCATCGGCTAGCCTCCGGGCTTGGCCCGTCTCGCAACTTGTTACAACTCCTTCCCTAAGGTGTCTCTATATACACTTTACACCCCGTCTAATTATTTATAAAACAATAACGCGCTAACCCCGTCAAGTCTTCCAACCACGCGAACAGTTAATTACAATAATTACAAACCTGTTTTCTAAACGAAAAACCGGGATGTTACAAGTCTTCCCCCCTTAAAGAGGTTTTGTCCTCGAAACCTGTGTCATCTGGAAACAAATGCGGATAACGTTCACGCATATCCGCTTCCGGCTCCCAAGTAGGTTCGGATCCCTTACGATGCTTCCATTGCACTTTAACAATAAGGATCACTTTCCTTCGCAACATCTTTTCCTTTTTATCCAGTATAGCCACCGGTTCCTCTACATAATTTAGCTTGTCATCCACCATAATGTCGTCTAACGGTACGTGTTCTGTAGCATCAGCCAAACACTTCCGTAAATGGGACACGTGAAACGTTGGGTGTATCCCTGCCAATGCATCTGGAAATTGTAGTCTGTAAGCGACACTACCGACACGTTCCTCTATCATAAACAGTCCAATATATCTCGGACTAAGCTTTCCCCGTTTCTGTAAACGGATAATGCCCTTCCAGGGTGACACCTTAAGCATCACATAGTCCCCCACATTAAACTCTATAGGTCGCCGTCTTTTCGGCGTAAGACTTCTGCCGATCCTAAGCGGCTTTCATCCTTTGCTTCACCAATTCAAATTTCTTGGAAGTTGCTTTTACCACGTCTAAACTCCCTAACTCTTTCTGTCCGATTTCTCCCCAGCACACCGGGGCTCTACACCTTCTCCTATAAAGCATCTCATACGGCGGCAACCCTATAGTCGCATGATAACTATTGTTATAAGAGAACTCCGCCAATGGTAGGTGACCATCCCATGCACCTCCGAAATCAATCACACGTGCACGCAACATGTCCTCCAACATTTGTATCGTTCGTTCTGACTGTCCATCAGTCTCAGGGTGATATGCAGTGCTAATGTGCAACCTCGTCCCCATGGCTTCATTGAACCTCTTCCAAAACTTGGACGTGAATCTCGTATCCCGGTCGGATACAATAGAAATCGGCACTCCGTGCCTAGCAACGATCTCATTAACAAACACTTCGGATAACCTTTCCGATGAGAAAGTTTCCTTAATCGGTAGAAAATGAGTGCTTTTCGTCAACCGATCCACTACTACCCAAATGGTATCGTGCCCCTTAACTGTCTTAGGCAATTTCGTAATAAAATCCATTGTGATATGCTCTCCCACTTCTACTTCGGAATCTCTAAAGGTTGGAACTTTCCATAAGGCTTCTGATGTTCTGCTTTAACTTGCAAACATGTGAAACACTTGCTCACATACTGGATCACATCATGTTTCATTCCCGGCCACCAATAGTTGCCCTTCATGTCCTGATACATCTTTGTCGTTCCCGAATGTATCGAGTACCTTGACTTGTGCGCTTCGTCAAGCACTTGCTCTCTAAATCCACCAAAATTTGGTATCTAGATTTGGTCATCCTTGACCCACACTCTTTGACTGTTCTCAGTCAACAGATCATGTTGTCCAAAAATCCTTTCTTCTTTTAGCCTTTCATATCTCAAGGCTTCCGTCTGCACGTCCTTTAGTAAGGTCAGAAAATCTGACGTTACTACTAGTTGACACGCTTTAACTCTAATTGGCGTGTGTTCTTCCTTACGACTTAACGCGTCAACAACTACATTTGCCTTACCCGGATGGTAAAGGATCTCACAGTCGTAGTCCTTCATTAGCTCTAACCACCTCCTCTGCCTCATGTTCAACTCTTTTTGCTCGAAGAAGTACTTCAAGCTCTTATGGTCCGTGTAGATCGTACACTTGATTCCGTACAAGTAGTGTCTCCACAACTTGTGTGCAAACACCACTGCCGCGAACTTTAAATCATGAGTAGGGTTATTTACTTCATGCTTCTTCAATTGCCTTGACGAATACACTATCACTTTTCCTCGTTGCATTATCACGCAACCTAACCCCAAATAAGACGCATCCGAATACACCACTAAGTCGTCCGTTCCTTCTGGTAATGTTAACACTGGTGCTTCAATCAACCGCTTCTTTAACTCTTGAAATGCACCTTCTTGATCCGGTCCCCAAGCAAACTTCACTCCCTTTCGGGTAAACTTAGTTAATGGTGTTTTCAGCTTAAAGAAGTCCTTGATGAACTTCCTGTAATAACCGGCTAACACTAAGAAGTTACGCACCTCCGTTAGAGTTTTAGGAGCGTTCCACTTAACCACTGCTTCAATCTTTGCAGGGTCAACCATGATTCCTTCTGGGTTAATAACATGCCCAAGAAACTGAATGCAACATCCGTGACTTTGCGTGTAATATTTTATTTTATTTTGTGCTTTTAAAACATTGCGACATGACTTTTCAACCTTGTTAAAATTTATTTTATGCCATAACATATATTATTTAAACACGTAACGACTCGGAGTTTTAAGTAGACTTTAAGTTTTATAAAATGAAGTTTTATTTTATAAAAATTAATATAAGGAAAGAAAAGAATTTCTTAATGAATTTAAAGAAATAAAGTCCAGAAAATGTGGCAAATTAGGCCACAAGTCAAAAACTTGTTGGGTTCGAAAGAAACTTAACAAAATTGAAGATAGAGAACTAAGAGATAAGATTAATGAAGTCTTATTACATAACAGTTTTGAAGAAACTGATTATGAGCAATCTTCCTCAGAAGAAGAAAAACTAAATATTTTAAAATATGAAAGTTTTGATTCCTCCGAATCAGAGGAAGATCATTGTCCAGCAAACTGTAAAAAAGATTGTTGCAAAAACTCTTCTGAAATGTCAGAAGAAGAACTTTATCAAATTATTTCTCAATTCCAAAATATGGAAAAAAAATGTTTTAAGTAACGAGATTTTAGATCTTTTAAAAGTCATAACTGATCCTCAAATAAAAGAAAAATTGAATTCTGAACACCTAAATCAACAGAGGAATGAGGAAGCTTCTTCCTCAAATAATCCTCAACAGGATTTAAAACTTTTTTCTCTAGTTGAGTTAAAAAGACAACTAGCTAATAGAAATCAAACTTCTAGACCTGTTAATATACAGTATTTAAAAATTGAAATTGATAATCTAAAAGTTGATATCAAAATTCTTCAAAAGGATAATAGAAACCTAGAAGAAAGAATTTTTAAGCTTGAGATTCCTCAGAATAAAACCTCCGAAGAAATCCATCATAATAGTCAAGGAGGATTTTTAGAAAGTATTGTAGATATTATAACTACACAAAAATGGAATATTAAAATAAAACTTCTCATAGAAGATAGTTTTTTCATAACTGTTACAACACTAGTTGATAGTGGTGCTGATCTAAACTGTATCCAGGAAGGAATTATTTCAACTAGATATTTTCATAAAACCTCCCATAACTTAAGTTCTGCGAGAGAAGAAAAATTAAAAATTGAATATAAAATACCACAGGCTCATATTTGTCATAATGAAACCTGTGTTCCTACTAGTTTTATTCTAGTTAAAAATCTTACTAGTCAAGTTATACTTGGAACCCATTTTCTAAATAAAATATTTCCTTTAAAAAATATTGATAATAAAGGGATAACTGGATTTTTCCAAAATAAAGAGATATATTTTCCATTTATTACAAATCATTTTTCTAGGACTTTAAATAATTTAAAAGAATCTCTTTTACAAGCAAAAATAAATCAAATTGATTTCCTACAAAAAGAAATATTTTTTTTAAATGTCCAGGACATGATAAATAATCCTAAACTCCAGGATAAGATCAAAATGATTAATAATAAATTCACATTACAAATATGTAATGATCATCTAAATCCTTTTTGGGATAGAAAGAAACATATTGTTTCACTTCCCTATGAAGATGATTTTAATGATAGTAAAATCACTACTAAGGCCAGACTTTGTCAGATGAATTCCGAATATATGGAATTATGCAAACAAGAGATCAAATCTCTTCTTGACAAGAACTTAATCAGAAGATCAAAATCCCCTTGGTCTTGTACAGCTTTTTATGTTAATAAACATTCTGAGAAAGAAAGAGGTATTCCTAGATTAGTTATAAACTACAAACCTCTAAATAAAAATTTAAAATGGATTAGGTATCCTATACCTAATAAAAAAGATTTACTAGATAAATTATATAATGCCATAATATTTTCAAAATTTGACTTAAAATCTGGATACTGGCAAATCCAGATAAATGAAAAAGATAGGTATAAAACGGCTTTTGCAGTACCCACGGGCCATTATGAATGGAACGTTATGCCTTTTGGGTTGAAAAATGCCCTGTCAGAATTCCAAAATATTATGAATGATATCTTTATTCTTTTTAGTGACTTCATAATAGTTTACATAGATGATATCCTTGTATTTTCTAAAAATATCGAAACTCATTTTAAACATCTTGACATATTCAAGAATATAATTATAAAAAATGGTCTAGTTATTTCCGGACAAAAAATGATGTTATTTCAAACTAAAATAAGATTTTTGGGTCACAATATTGAAACAGGAAATATTATTCCTATTAACAGAAGCATTGAATTTGGGTCAAAATTTTCGGACGAAATTTATGATAAAACTCAACTTCAAAGATTTTTAGGAAGTCTAAATTATATTCTTCCCTATTACAAAAACTTAGCAGAGGATACTGCCATATTATATGACAGATTAAAAAAGAATCCCCAGCCATGGTCTGAAAACCATACTAAGACCATTCAAAGAATTAAGCAAAAAGTTCAAAATCTCCATTGCTTAATGATAACAAACCCAGATTGGGAAAAGATTATTGAAACAGATGCCTCTGATATAGGCTATGGAGGAATCTTAAAACAAATTTCTCCAATAAATAAACAAGAAAGTCTGGTACGATTCCATTCAGGAAAATGGAATAATAGCCAGAAGAACTATGCTACTATTGCAAAAGAAATTCTAGCAATAGTAAAATGTGTTTTAAAATTTCAAGATGATTTATACAATCAAAAATTTGTTATAAAAACAGATTGCCAAGCGGCTAAATTTATGTTCGCTAAGGACTTCAAACATGATGTTTCAAAACAAATGTTTGCTAGATGGCAGTCTCATTTAGCCCCTTTTGATTTTGAAATTATTTATAAAAAGGGTAATGATAATAGTCTCCCTGATTTTCTTACCAGAGAATACCTGAATTAATGGCTCATTCTAGAGGACCAATTAAAAAACTCTCCTAGAAATTCAGGAGATGATAGAAAAATGTACTCTCCAGATTAATAATCAAGAAGTAGCGAAGGAAGACATTCTTGAAAATAATTTTTTAACTCCACAGACAAAAAGAAAAATGATTGAAAACATTAATATTCATATTTCTTTTTGTAGATTTAAAATTTGTTTATTAGAACAACAAAAGAAAATTATCTCATGTGGATGACTTTTTTAGATATGATTCCTTGGGAGCAAGGAAAAAGAGGCAGAGGAAGATCTTCTTCCTACAGAGGTAGAGGAGGATCATCCAAGGATTATATCCCAAATGGGAAGTCAAAGGCTCATAGCCGAAAACATTGCGTCATCATTTGGTTCTTCAAAATCAGAAGACATCTTTTATAAGGAATTTTTTGGCTTATAAAACCTCTCAAGAAAAGTCTAATAAAGACTCATCTTCTACATCATATGCAAGGGCTGTTTCAAATGAAGCAGAAGAAGATATCTCAAACTGGACAAAGAACCCAGAGAAAGAAGTAATACTTCTTTTAGAGAAAAAAGATGTAAAATGGAAAAATGATCCATGGCTGTTAATAAACAGATACATGGACACAGGATTCTATCCTACTGAAGCTTATAAGCCCAGGTACTTCTATGAGCAAATTCTTAAGAAAGAAAATTGCGAAATAGAACATTATCATGCTGGTCAGCCTGAAGTTTATAATTTCAGAAAAATCATAGTTAAACAGATTATATCTGTAGAAACTTGGAGAACTTCTCCAGTGAAAGAAAGGGAATTAATACATCCCCAAACAAAGATTCCCATAAAATATAATTACTGGGATTATAAAAATTCCTTTTATAAAGCATTTCTTTATGAGAATCCAAAGCAGAAACATTCATGGTTTATAAAAATCTGCTCTCATGTTTACAAGCAGGACATTCTTGTTTGGTTTTACAACTGGTGGCAATATTTTGGTCCTTCAGTTAATATTCTCCCAGATTTATTCGAAACCCTTTATAAAAAATGGGCAGAAGTTTCTCCAGCTCTCATAGAAGCCCAACAGGAGGACAATTTTATAAAAAATTTGCCTACTTTACATTTTTATGTTCAGTTGAGTATCCCATGGATCTGGAAATGGACACCTGAGGTTGACTATGACAACCATAATATCCTTTGTATCCAAAGAGTCTTCTATACAAAATTCTGGAAGAAAATGACTCTTACTAATATTGATGGCATCATAGAAAGCCATGACACTATAAAAATGATTGAGAAGACAATTGAAGATTATCAAGAACAAATAAACAGTCTTCCCTAGAAAGAGGCTCCTAGTCCTTTCAAACACATAATAAGAAAGATTCAAACTCTTAAAGGTTCTGATGAAATCAGTAACAAAGAGATTATGGATTTCTATCTATCCGAGATGAAGAAGGATATGCTAAAGAATTTCAGAAAAGAAGGAGCATCTCCTTCAACAATGTCCACTTCGTCACAAGATGAAGAAGATGAAGATAATAATCTTACAAAAGAAGCTCAGTCCAACAATGACGACGACCCAATAGACGAAGATTATATCAATAATATTCTAATAGAATATAAAAAAGATTTCCAGCCAGAAGAATCTTCCAGAAAACAAAAATCAAAGAAGCTATAGGTCCCACAGACACGTGAAGAAAGACTCCAAAAATCAGTGGAGTGGCAGACAAAATAATTCGCACTGGAATCATAATTGCCAATTACTATTTTCTTTTAGAAAGATAGCAAAATAATTGATGTTTACTGTTCACCTTTTGACAAAATTGTCCTGTAGGTCCCATGAAGGGACCATTGTGTGTTTGTCTTTTTATTTTTCCCCCGCCTATATAAGGGGACTTAGGCTATTTATTAGAAGACACCCCGGAGAACATCTCCAATACTCTATCTCTCTTGTACACATCTCTTAAATAAAATTTGAAGTTTGAAGTTAGAAGCTTGGTGCAACGCCCCAGAATTACTGGTAAAATTTTAATTCATTTTCTTATTTCATGATTGCCTCTTTCAGAGGCTAAGTCTTTAAGTGTTGATATGCCATGATAACTTGAATATTAAAAAAAATAATAATAAAGTATAATTCTAAGGTGGTGGTTGAATTCTTGGGGACCTTGTAGCCGCTAATGCCAGAATGGACACAAAGGCTTTTTATGGTCTGACCTTTACTAACCTCATCTTAAAATGATACCCTGATCTTGTAAAATATCCTATGGTCTAAAATTTTTAAATGTTTTTAATCTTATACTATAACTATGGTTTTTAAGATTTATTTTAAGTTTTGTAAAGATCTGTTAAAAATGGTATCAGAGCCAAGTGCTCTTAAAATAAAAGTTTTTCAAGTTTGACTGTGCAGATCAACACTTTCTCATATTCATTCAAAATGAATATTCTGAAGAGCAATGATACTGTTAAAAACAATATTGAAGAGGAATATGAAATTCCTCATAATCTCGATTTATTAAATAAATGGACTATTCCAAAAATGGAACATAAACTAATTTATAAATTAGGAACTTTTGAAAAATTGGGATTAAAACAAGTTGTAAAAACAACTGAAGAAACATTTTCTTTAAATAAAGAAGACATGGTCATTAAACTATTGTCAAATAAAGATTTAAGTAAATATAAGAAGGATTATAAATTCCTTCATATAGGTTTAGTGCAGATAGCATTCAAACCTTTGACCTTAGAAGGTCTTCCAGAAAGTTTTATAGCAGCTCTAAGAGATGCTAGAAATCTGGACTGGAAAGAATCTCTAATCGGGATTGTTCAAACTAGTCTGGCTCATGGACCAGTCTATTTTAATGTTTATCCAAATTTACAATTATCTTTATCAGATGTTAATATATTAGACGCTTTAACTTTAAACGTTAAAACTCATGGTTATAACTATGCTCCAGGTTCAGAGGTTATATGTATCTGTTATAGAATATATTACAAACCTTTATACACTTTAAATCCTCAATGTAGAATGGTAGATAAACCATTAAATGAAACAATAGTAATAGAAACTAATTTTGGTAAGTCTAATATAACTACCAGAAGAAAGATAAAATGGAAAGAAATTAACTTTCCAGAAAACTGGATCCTTGATAAGGCTACAACATCTCAACAATATGTTGATAATAACCCTTTAGAAATTATACAATCTGAAGAAGGAACTGTCCAAATCCAATTTGAACAGATTAGAAACACTTCCTCTATACCTAGATCTTTATCTTCTAGGACTTTGTCTTCTCGACAACATATATCTCCTCTGGGATATACTGTTAGAAGCCCTTCTAGAGCTTCAACCTCAAGAGTTAGGGAAACTTTCCCTGCAACAGAAACATTTAATAGATTAAGGATAAATCCTGACAATATAGTCCAAGGAGTCCAAGTAGATCCGGAATTAACCGAATCAGAAGTTGAATTTGTTTAATGGATTTTAAAGAAAAAATAAATTTTAATCCAGGATCTCATATAAGAAAAGAGATCAATAAAGAATTCCAATTACCCAAATGGGAATTGTTTAGAAACTGGTTTTTTAATAATTTTAAAGAAACTGAAGTAAATTTCTTTAAAGAAGAATATTATAAAGATTTAATAATAAAAAATAAGATTATACCATTTATTATTTGGTTTATAGAAAAATACACATGAAGTATTATTTCCGTTATTGAAAGAGAATTCATTATTAAAGGAGAAAAATTGATTTCTAATGTTTTTCCTCCTACTCAATCTTTTAAAATTGAAAAGGATAATGAAGTAAGGTATTATCAAACCTTTCAAAAATTGTTAGAAGGAGATATCTTACCTATTACGATTTCTCATATAAATGATTTAATTAAACAACAGAATTATACAAATATATATTTAATAATTCTAGGAGAACAAATCTAGGATTTGTCTACTAAGATGGATAGGATAATATCCTACTTGAAAGAGAAAAATATAGTTGCTAAGAAAACTTCTCTTCAAGAAAAAATTGCTACTCCTAGTATACAACTTCCTCCGGAAGTTACAGATTTTAAATTAAAATCTAAGGATAGTCTAATAGCAACTTTAAATGAGACAATGGACGTTCTAAAGAGTCTTAAAATAAGCACTCTAACAGAATTATCTGAGGAAAATTACCCAGAGGAAATTAGGGATCAAATTTCCAAACTTTCTAAATGGGCAGATAAGCCTACTCAAAGAAAATATTATTATCCTAGACCTACCCCACAAGATGTCCTTATAGAAGAACAAGAGTATATAGTAAATAACTATTATAGTGGGAAAATGATCTACGAATGGAACATAGATGGTCAATCAGAAGGACAAATATATAATACTGTCAATAGAATGCTTATGTATAGTACAATGTGTAAAAATAATAATAACTCAGTAAAAACCATAGCTAACATGATAGTTTCAGGTTTTACTGGCCAACTTAAAGGTTGGTGGGAAAATTATCTATCCCAACCAGATAAGGATACAATCCTTAATAGAATTAAACAAGAAGAAGGTGCTAGTACCAGCAATACCGAAAGTAATGCTGTATCCACCCTAATAGTGAATATTATAGAACACTTTACTGGAAGATGGTCTGAAGATTATGAAAATATTAGAACTCTTCTCCAGAATTTAAGATGTAGAACTCTGACATCTTTTAGATGGTATAAGGATACCTTCTTATGTAGAGTCATGGAACTCCTCGAGGCTAATAGTTCTCATTGGAAATCAAAGTTTATAGATGGCCTTCCTTATTTTTTTTCTGAGAGAATAAAAGGCAAATTAAGAGTAAATGGTGTCATAAATTATGACAGTTATACTTATGGAAAACTCATAGGCACCTTTGTTTAAGAAGGAATAAGCCTATGCAATGAGATAAAACTTAATCAACAGATTAAGAAGCATTCTTTAAATTAAAGAAAACAATTAGGAGATTTATGTGGCCAATTTGGCATAGAAAATAAACCTGATAGGTCTATAGAAACCAGAAAAGAAATTTCTTCCCCTAAAAAACATTACAAAAGGAAGAAATATAGAAAAGGAGAAAAACCTTATTAAAAAAAAGTATAAAATTGAAAATATTTTGAAATAGAATTTAGACAGGTTAAGAACAGAGTATAATTCTAAGGTGGTGGTTGAATTTTTGGGGACCTTGTAGCCGCTAATGCCAGAATGGGCGCAAAGGCTTTTTATGGTCTGACCTTTACTAACCTCATCTTAAAATGATACCCTGATCTTGTAAAATATCCTATGGTCTAAAATTTTTAAATATTTTTAATCTTATACTATAACTATGGTTTTTAAGATTTATTTTAAGTTTTGTAAAGATCTGTTAAAAATGGATCCAGTTTTCTGGAAAGTTAATTTCTTCCCATTTTATCTTTCTTCTGGTAGTTATATTAGACTTACCAAAATTAGTTTCTATTACTATTGTTTCATTTAATGGTTTATCTATCATTCTACACTGAGGATTTAAAGTGTATAAATGTTTGTAATATATTCTATAACAGATACAGATAACCTCTGAACCTGGAGCATAGTTATAACCATGAGTTTTAACGTTTAAAGTTAAAGCGTCTGATATATTAACATCTGATAAAGATAATTGTAAATTTGGATAAACAGTAAAATAGACTGGTCCATGAGCCAGACTAGTTTGAACAATCCCTATTAGAGATTGTTGAAGCACTTTCCTGTGACAACACTCTGGATAGAGTCTTAGTTTGTATTTTCATGTCTGTAATTGTCTTTGTATGTAAGAGTGTTTATGTATTAGTTTATCGAGTTGTATTTACTTTTACATATTGAATGTTGCATTTCTTTCTAAGTTTTTTGCGCACTTACATGTGCGCAGGAGGAAGCTCCTGCGTACTTAGCAAGTACGCAAGAATACCTTTGCGTACTTGTTAAGTACGCAAGAGCATTTTGCCCTGCGCACTTGCTAAGTGCGCAGGCATCAGGTCAGGTATAAGTAGGATAGGTTGACAGAAGTTAAGTACGCAGTCCAGATAGCAAATACGCAGATTGTAACCTCAGTGCTTTTCTCTGTAACCTTCAAGTGTTTATAATACAAAGAACGTTTAAAGTGTTTTCTCTTGTCGGTTTACTTTGTTTAGCTAGACTCTCCACCTAGTCACGGGCATTCCGCACCCGGTCCGACTAGTAGACCCACTTGCATGTGACGATCCGCCACACCCTAGGGACCTACAGAGATTGTTTCCAGTCCAGATTTCTAGCATCTCCTAGAGCTGCTACAAAACTTTCTGGAAGACCTTCTAAGGTCAAAGGTTTGAATGCTATCTGCACTAAACCTATATGAAGGAATTTATAATCCTTCTTATATTTACTTAAATCTTTATTTGACAATAGTTTAATGACCATGTCTTCTTTATTTAAAGAAAATATTTCTTCAGTTGTTTTTACAACTTGTTTTAATCCCAATTTTTTAAAAGTTCCTAATTTATAAATTAGTTTATGTTCCATTTTTGGAATAGTCCATTTATTTAATAAATCAAGATTATGAGGAATTTCATATTCCTATTCAATATTGTTTTTAACAGTATCGTTGCTCTTCAGAATATTCATTTTTAATGAATATGAGAAAGTGTTGATCTGCACAGTCAAACTTGAACAAACTTTTATTTTAAGAGCACTTGGCTCTGATACCATTTTTAACAGATCTTTACAAAACTTAAAATAAATCTTAAAAACCATAGTTATAGTATAAGATTAAAAACATTTAAAAATTTTAGACCATAGGATATTTTACAAGATCAGGGTATCATTTTAAGATAAGGTTAGTAAAGGTCAGACCATAAAAAGCCTTTGCGCCCATTTTGGCATTAGCGAGTTTTCTAAAGATCTGTTAAAAATGGTATCAAAGCCAAGTGCTCTTAAAATAAAAGTTATATATATATATATATATATATATATGTTGTAAGTTATATATATATATGTTGTAAGTTTTATAAAGAAAATTTTCATAATTAAATGTTTAGTTATCTAGAATTTGGAACTTGAACCCTTATCTATTACAAATGAACCCCCTCAAGTGAATGAACTCATTTGTGAACCTCCCCTCGTTTGCCTTCTATCTCTATGTAATTTCTCTTTGGGAGTTGTGTTTTGCTTTGAAACCAATGTAAATTAAATCAGAAAAATTAGAAGATGAAACCTGGAACACAAATCAAGTCAATTTTGACTTCAAAAGTCAAACCACATCAATTTGTTTCCAAATCCCACCAATTCCGTGATTAAATCCTTCTAAAACGTTTTATTTATCATTTGTGATCATTGTGGAGCGAAAAATCAGTGGATTGATTGAAGAGTCGGGAATAATTTCAGACCAAATGAAACCGAAATGGAAATAACGGTCGCAGATATTAACAGCCTTCAAATTCCTTAATTATCATTTCGAATCCAGCTGTAAACGCGTATGATTAACGCTATCACACCCTATACCCCCATTTTAGCTCTCGTGACGAAATCACACATTGTTTATCTACCTTTGCGGTCAACTCAAGCACCTCTTCGGTCTCACGAATTGGCAGCTGCTTGTTTCTGTTCTTGGAGCTCAACATCAGGTATCAACATCTCCATCTTAGGGGGTGTTTGGGATTACTTATTGGAGCTACTTTTGACTTTTCAAAAAGTCATTTCTAAAAGTAAGAATTTCTTACTTTTGGATTTTGACTTCTCCTTCTCACATCTTCCATCTTATTTTGAATTTACCAAACAAACTTATAACTTATTACCTTATTTCAAAAGATAATAAGTAAATAAGTTGTTTTGAAAAGTAATCCCAAACACCCCCTTAATCGTACCTCCTCTGCTCTATTAAAAACCAAAAATCGGAATTTGGGTTAAACCGGTCCATGTCTGTGTTTTGGTTGGAGAAGATGGTGTAAGGTTTCAAAGCTTTAAATGTTTTCTTTTCTAAAAATTCAAACAAATGAAGTCTTAACCTAGTGGTTAAAGCTTTATACAAAACAAACAAATGGTCTCGGGCTCAAGGCCTGGTATTTCTTTTCTTTTTCTTTTTTTTTTTCAGCTTTGATTTTAAGCAATTTATACATACTGATATATATTTATAAATTTGTAAATAAAAAATTCAAATCTAGTTTCTAGTAAATGAACTTTATTAGATTATTTTCTTTTCTGAAAGTTTAACCATTGGTTATTTTAATTATATATATATATATACATATATATATATATATATATATATATTATAAGTTAACCATCTTAAATTAACACTATCTTTTAGTAAATAAACGTTCGCAATTAAATAATACCATTTTCATTATTTCAAAATTATCAAAGATATGTTTATTAAACACACGATCTATAACACATTAATATTAATAATACGGTTTTTTTAGTAACATAAATTTTAATAATTGTGTTATTAGTATATTTATCATATTATTCCTTATACTAATAAAATGATATTAGTTGTAATACGACAATCATTCGTTCGGTAATTAATTTTACTAAATTGTATTTTTTTTAAATAGTAGTATTACAATTCGCGTAACGAACTCATTCTTTTCAAATTACATCCTTATGAATATTATTACCTTATAATACTTCAAAACGATGATTATTCTACTTAATAAACCAAATGTAAATATTGTGTTAAGATATTTATTGTATTAATATAATTACAAATAATACTTATTATTGAAACCTTATTTTATTTTATAAATTAAATTTATAAAACATCATTTATAAACTTTATTCGTATTCTCGATCGATCGCCAATTCCAAAATCCTAACATCCCAAATCATTCTATTGTTGTTCCTCTCAAACCGTTCCACATTATCATGACGTATCTTATTTAACTTAGGCAATCCTTAAATATCATTGCTACAAGTTGCAAGTTCAACCCTCTGCTATTTAAGGTGAGTTTTACATAGCCCCTTTTTACACTATTTACATTTTTTGGGTGGAACATGTATTACAAATATACAATGTTTGCAAACTACACAATACAATTCCACCCTACATTCATGTGTACAATTTGAGCCTTGTGTTTGAGTACTAGGTGTGTTAAGTACATTTTGTGTGCAATTTACATGTGCAATCATTAACTATACAAGCCGACGGTTAACAATGATAGATCTATTGAGTCTGACAAACCCACCCAGTTAGAGTGATTGTTACCGACAACACATTTTGGTTTTTGCATGCTAGTTACAAAGGTTTGATTGTACAACTTGGTTTCACAATAGTAACTCTCCATAATTTCCTTATTAACCATGATATGTTTGGATTGTATACACACAACATGTGACATTTTCGGTTTTTATTCACGCTTTTATATTATGTATCCTTTAAACATTTTCTATTCAATGGAATGCAAGTGGTTTTACTTAAAATTTTGTACAAGTATATAAAAATATATATATATGTACATATATTTAATTTAAGGATTTAAAATAAATAAAATTTTATAAGTTTTAAACTTATATAAAATTTTATACAAAAATCTAAATTAAAAGGGTTCATTTATAATAAGATAACCTATTCAAATAAAATAAATAACTTTTATAAAAATATTTATGATAATAATAAATAATATAAGTTATAAAAATATAATTGAAAATAAAAAGAAATTTGATTTATTTACTTTTATAAAAGTTAAGGGGCTGTTTTGAAATTTTCCAAACTAAAAGGTTTTAAACCAGAATTCAGTTAAGGGACTAAAGGTGTACAAATCAAACTACAAGGATTCAACCGTAATTATCTCAGGGACCATTTTAAATCAAAACCAAACTTCAGGGATCATTCCTGCCAAATCCCAATTCGTCTTCCCGGTCGTCCCTCCCAGTGACCGGCGGTCCAAAGCTTTTTTCGGCGACCCACTCGACAGGGTTGTCCCCTGCACCTCAACGCTCGACAAAAGCACCTCTGGCTTCGTCTCCCCCACGCGAACCAGAACCCTCGACCAATTGGTCTGCCAATCACAAGGATCGTCTGATCCTGTTGGTGGCCGAGACATCCCGGTCCAAATTCGTGCCCGACAGGCCACCTCCACGCCTTCAAGAGGTCTCGACAGATTCGTCTCGTCCAGACGAATGCCCCGACATACTCAATTGCGTGTTTTAATATAAGGAACGAGCTATAAATAGCCATTATCGAACCTGCCCAAGCTCGCTACCATCCTTCCACCCTCTCTCACTCCAAATTGAAGACTGCATCACCTTCGTCGACCCTAAGTGAAGCTGTGACCAGGATTACAAGGGCTAATTCCACCCAGAAATCAATCCCCACTAGTGACATTTTCGAGTTCCAAAGCTTTGCCGACTAGACCTGTTGCAACTTGGTTCGAGCCTCAATTCGATTCCCTTGTCTTCTATTTATCACAGGTAAACGATTAGAAGTGAAATCGAGGCATTCGCACGACAGTTTCCGGGCAAACCCAAGTCCTCGGACATGGTTTGCCGGATTACCGAGAACCAGCGATCAGTTTTAGATGTGTGTATATCAATTAAACGATACACACATAACCAGCGATGGGCAGTAGCCCGGCTGGTTATGCGTGTGTGTGTTTGAGCTTCAGGTCGCGGGTTCGAAACCGGTTGGCCTTCGGCCCAATTTTTTTACTTCTGTTTTCACTTTATTTATTTTATATAATTATTTTAACTTAATTAAATATTATTTTTATACACTAAAGACTATTACGAGTCGGTTTGATCGTTCGTTTATTTTGAAATCTATTAAACAATCCTTAAACTATTCCAAATTTTATAAATCTTATAATATTTTTATAAACTTATTTAAACACATTTTATATATATAAAATGTCCAATATTTTTATAAATCTTACAACATTTTTATAAACTTATTTAAACACATTTTTATATATAAAATGTCGTATATTTTTTTTATAAATCTTGTAACGTGTTTATAAACTTATTAAAATACATTTAATATGTAAAAGGTCTCATTTTTATATATCTTGCAATATTTTTAATAAACTTATTAAAACAAATTTTAATCTATATAATATAATTAGTCAAATAAAGAATTTTCTTTTAATTGTTATTGTTATTTATAAATACATTAAACATAATAAATACTTGTTTAAAACAATATATATATATATATATATATATATATATATATTAAGTTAAAGTTTTACAAAACCATTATCATATTCCTACTATATTTTATAAATAAATATTAAGGAATATTATTATAAAACCAATATACATTTAAATACGAATACGCACATACAAACATACAATAATACTTATCTATCCACATAGGATTTCATCGTGCTTAGGTTTCAACGTCCTTATCACCCGCACTCGTGGATTATCATATCCGCTAGCCAGGTGAGTTATATAGCCCCTATTTTATATTTTTATACATTTTGGGGTGAAACATTATTCATGCTACTCACATTGTTTATACGTGTTATACATGAGACTATATGCTTATTCTTTGGATGTACATACATTTATACACAAGACAACCAACTGTAATATTGATAGATCTATTGTGCCTGACCAGCCCACCCGGTTAGGGTGTTTATTACTGCATACTCGGATATAACCGCGTGTTATATTCAAACATATCGGATATAGTGGGTAACTATATTCAAACATACCGGACTTAGCTGTTGTGCTCTGTTCAAGCGCGTCAAACTCGGTTTGAATTGTGATTAAATAAATGTTACATCATATACTATGTTTAACAATATAAACAAAGAGTTGCAAAACGATTTACAACTACTATTTACAGGAAATACTAAACCTATGTACTCACCAACTTTTTAGTTGACACTTGATTTAAATAATGTTTCAGGTTTGGATATGTGACTGCTTGCCGAAGATCTCTCCACTTAGGAACTATGGACCTAGTTAAATAAATTAATGTTTTGAACTAGACTAGGTTATTTGAAATGTATTGTATTTGGAACTTGTTGTCTTTAAATTTAATTAATGAATTATGCAAACCTTAGTTATCATGTGCTTTTGAACAATCATCACATTGTCCGCCTCGATGATTCCGCCATCGGTCGGGGTGTGACAGATTGGTATCAGAGCCATGGTTATAGGGAATTAGGTTATTAGACACAATGACCTAGACTATAACCCTAGGACTCCCTTTTATGTGTTATGTGCTAAATGATAAATTGCTATGTGAATTATTTGTAGTTAGGTATTATTTGAATTTTCCCGAGTTTAGCACATGAGACTTATACACATACATACAAGACTTTGATACATGATACATGCTTTACATACACACTTGACAAGCAAACTTATGCAAACAAATACACTACTTATCCTTGTCCATACTCTCTCCTAATCCTTATAAATTGCAACATTCCTACACATTTTATATTCATAGACTCTCAAATCTATTAAAATCTTGAAAATCTCGTCAACGACTTAATCTCCTGAAACCAGTAAAAGACACGTGCAATCTGGAAGGGTGACACCTGTACATTGGGTTTTCTGTCTAGGAAAGCATTTCGTATAAATCCAAATAAACGGACCCGTATGCTTTCCTGGGAATTCCTGAAGTGAGTGTTTACCTATAGGCTAAAGCATGTCTCTTTGAAAGTTTCGGGGAATTATTTAACGTTGATAAGTCAATGTATTCGCAAGGATACAATCCGAATTTGAACTCAAAATCTGGGGACATTATAGCAAAATAGGAAAAACTAGAAGAACATGCAAAATAAATCATTATTACGAGTGCACACGTAATAACAATTTGTCGTGCATGCAAGTCCCGGCAATTCCTATTACGCAAATAATGATCTATAACATCATGTCCTACCCGGAATAGATGACTTAGTTTCCCCTATCAACTTAGAATAAATACGCATGCACTGGCACGCGTCATGATAAATCTCGTATTTCTGCTTACATTATTTCCCGTTATAACTCATATTTATCCGTCTTATTTAAAATATCATTGTCTTTCTTATGGTGTTAGAATGCCTCCTCGACGTGCAAACTCTAGCACTTCCAACCCGGATCTTGCTACGTTCCTTGCCCAGCTAGTAGGGCAAATGACCCAAGCAAATAACAACAGTGACGGGTCTCACAACATCCAAGGAAACGGTGGTACCAACCCGCCTCATTGCACGTTTAAGCACTTTAACTCGTGCAATCCTACTAAATTCTTCGGGACTGAAGGTGCTACCGGCCTACTCCAATGGTTTGAAAGCATGGAAAGCACATTCCTAAACAGCGACTGTCCCGATAATCTTCGGGTTCGTTATGCCACAAGTGTACTCCAAAAGAGAGCCCTCACCTGGTGGAACGGTGAGAAACGCACTCGGGGTGCTGAGGTTGCTACATCCTTATCATGGGATGATCTGAAGAAAGTCATGACTGATGAATTCTGTCCTCGGAATGAAATGAGGAAGCTCGAGGCTGAGTTTTGGGATCTTGCCCAAGACAGCGGGGATAATCTGGCTTACACCACCCGGTTCCAAGAACTAAGTCTTTTGGTGCCTCACATGATCACTCCCCTTGCTCAGGGAATTGAAAAATACATAGGCGGTCTGCCTATGCAAATTCAAGATGCTGTACTGGGAAGCAATCCTCCTACGCTTGAAGCTGCTATCCGCCTATCTGCTACGTTATCCGACAACCATGTCAAAGCCGGAACCTTAACAAGAAAGGGTTCCAAGAAGGTTGTGTCTACTCTTGCGGCAGTCAAAGATGTGAAACCCGAGTCTTCTAACCGCAACAAGAAACGTAAGGGTCGAAACTTCGCAGCCGTAACTCCCGCTGTACCTGCTATTCAAGCGGCCCCTTTGGGTCAAAACCCGAAAATTTATCAGGGCCCGAATCCCCAATGCCAGACCTGCAAGTACCATCATCCTGCTAACCTTCCATGCCGATTGTGCTCAAGCTGCGGGAGATATGGACATGTGGTCACTACCTGCCGTACCCATCCTCCCGTCCATCAAGCAGCTCCAGCCAACCGCCCCGTCTATCCGGCACCTCTCAATGGTCGGGCATGTTACGAATGTGGAGACCCAAACCACTTTCGTGACCGATGCCCAAAACTTCATCATCAAGGTGGTCCCCAAGGACGAGCGTTTAATATAAACGCTAATGAGGCACAAGCAAACAACGACGTGATAAACGGTACGTTTCTCGTAAACAATCATTATGCATCCATTTTATTTGATACTAGTGCCGATAGGAGTTTCATGTCTCTTACCTTTGAATCACGACTTGCTAAACAAAGAACGAAACTTGACAACACCTACTCCGTGGAGATAGCAAACGGGAAATCTATTGCTATAAACTCGGTTATCCGCGACTGCAATCTCGAGCTTAATAATCATGAATTCTCTGTTGATCTCCTTCAATGCAATTGGGAAGCTTCGATATTATAATTGGAATGGACTGGTTATCCAAGCACCATGCCGAGGTTATTTGCTACGAAAAGTGCATTCGTATACCTCTCCCTTCGGGTGACACGTTAGTTATTTTTGGTGAAAAACCGTGTCGTGGTCTTCAACTCATGTCTTGCACATTGGCACGAAAGTACTTGCGGAAAAAGTACGTTGCATTCTTGGCCCACATAGTTGACACAAAAGACAAGGGTAAGAAATTGCAAGACATTCCAATCATCCGAGATTTTCCCGAGGTATTCCCCGAGGATTTACCTGGTCTTCCTCCCACTAGACAAGTGGAGTTTCGTATCGACCTTGTGCCCGGAGCAACTCCCGTGGCAAAAGATCCCTATCGTCTTGCACCTTCCGAGATGCAAGAGCTTGCAAGTCAATTACAAGAACTCTCATCCAAAGGATTCATCCGCCCGAGCCATTCACCTTGGGGTGCTCCCGTACTATTCGTAAAGAAAAAGGATGGATCGTTTCGAATGTGCATCGATTATCGTGAACTCAACAAACTTACAATTAAGAACCGTTATCCTTTACCCCGTATCGACGATCTTTTCGATCAGCTTCAAGGTTCAACATGTTTCTCCAAGATTGACCTTCGTTCCGGATACCATCAACTTCGTGTTCTCGATGAAGACATTCCGAAGACTGCCTTTCGGACTAGGTATGGTCACTACGAGTTCATGGTCATGCCATTCGGGTTAACTAATGCACCTGCGGTCTTCATGGACCTCATGAACCGTGTATGCAAACCTTATTTGGACAAGTTCGTGATCGTTTTCATTGACGACATTCTTATCTATTCTAAGACGAAAACGGAGCATGAACAACATCTTCGTTTGATCTTAGAACTCTTGAAGAAAGAACAACTATACGCCAAGTTCTCCAAGTGTGAATTCTGGCTAAAGGAAGTTCAATTTTTGGGACACATAGTCAACGATAAGGGAATTCATGTGGACCCGGCAAAAATCGAAGCGGTAAAGAATTGGAGTACTCCTAAGACTCCTACCGAGATTCGTTCCTTCCTTGGACTAGCAGGTTACTATCGTCGCTTCATCTCAAATTTCTCCAAGATTTCGGTTCCACTCACTGCCTTGACTCATAAAGGTAAATCTTACGAGTGGGGACCCAAGCAAGAGGAAGCCTTTCAAACTCTCAAGCACAAGCTCTGCAATGCTCCTATTCTAACTCTTCCTAGTGGTAATGACGACTTTGTCGTTTATTGTGATGCATCCAACCAAGGTCTTGGTTGTGTCCTAATGCAACGTGGCCAAGTAATTGCATACGCATCACGTCAGCTCAAAATCCATGAGAAGAACTATACGACCCATGATCTTGAGCTTGGTGCTGTCGTTTTCGCTTTGAAAATTTGGAGACACTATCTATATGGCACCAAATGTGTGGTTTTCACCGACCACAAAAGTCTCCAACATATTTTCAATCAAAAAGAGCTTAATATGAGGCAACGACGATGGGTTGAACTTCTTAACGACTACGACTGCGAGATTCGCTACCATCCCGGCAAAGCAAATGTTGTAGCCGACGCCTTGAGTCGTAAAGAACGTGTCATGCTTCATAGTATTTTTATTCATAACGATATCCAAGCCCGTATTCTCAAAGCACAACATACCTCGGTAACCGAGGGAAACATGTATCAAGAAATGGCATGTGGTGTAGAACTCTTGCTAGAAACTAAAGCCAACGGTCTAATGTATTACTTGGACCATATCTGGATTCCCGATCGCGATAATCTTCGTATATTTTTGATGAACGAGTCCCACAAAACTCGATATTCGGTACATCCCGGAGCCGATAAGATGTACATGGGTCTCCGTCAGCAATATTGGTGGCCCGGCATGAAAAAGGATATTGCCCTCTTTGTGGCAAAATGCCTAACTTGTTCTAAAGTGAAGGCCGAACACCAAAAGCCTTCCGGACTCCTCGAACAACCTGAAATACCCGTATGGAAATGGGAGAACCTTGCCATGGATTTCATCACCAAATTCCCACGCACTTCTAGTGGGCACGATAGTATCTGGGTCATTATCGACCGACTTACAAAGTCTGCTCATTTCTTGCCTATTCGTGAGGACTATCGAGTCGAGAAATTGGCTCGGATCTACATTGATGAGGTCGTAAGTCGCCACGGAATCCCTTTGAACATCATATCCGATCGTGATTTGCGTTTTACTTCCCGATTTTGGCAATCATTGCAATCAGCACTTGGTACTCGTTTGGATTTAAGTACGGCTTACCATCCTCAAACTGATGGACAAACCGAACGAACAATCCAAACTCTCGAGGATATGCTTAGAGCTTGTGTTATTGACTTTGGTGGCAATTGGAATTCTCACCTACCACTGATCGAATTTTCCTACAACAACAGCTACCACACAAGTATTAACATGGCACCGTTTGAAGCTCTTTATGGACGAAAATGTCGTTCACCGATTTGTTGGAACGAAATTGGTGAAGCACAAATCACCGGCCCCAAGCTTATCCAAGAGACCACCGATAAGATTTTTCTTATTCGTGACAACATTCGAGTGGCAAGGAGTCGGCAAAAGAGCTATGCCGATAAAAGACGAAAACCCTTGGAATTTCAAGTTGGGGATATGGTTCTCCTAAAGGTATCACCTTGGAAGGGCGTAGTCCGATTTGGAAAGAAAGGAAAACTTGCACCTCGATATGTGGGTCCCTTCAAGATACTCGAAAGGGTAGGAAAAGTGGCCTACAAACTCGATCTTCCTTCAGAACTCATCAACGTTCATCCAACTTTTCATGTATCTAATTTGAAAAAGTGCCTAGCCGACGAGAATCTCCACATTCCCCTTGACGAAGTGCGTATTGACGAGAAAATGCACTTTGTTGAGAAACCCGTGGAAATCATGGACCAAGAAGTTAAGAAACTCAAGCGTAACCGCATCCCCATTGTCAAGGTCCGTTGGGAGTCTAAACGTGGACCCGAATTCACTTGGGAATGTGAAGACCAAATGAAGACCAAGTATCCGCATCTCTTTTCATAGCCTCCACTGGTTGAATTTCGGGGCGAAATTCCTTTAACATGGGGAGACTGTGACATTTTCGGTTTTTATTCACGCTTTTATATTATGTATCCTTTAAATATTTTCTATTCAATGGAATGCAAGTGGTTTTATTTAAAATTTTGTACAAGTATATAAAAATATATATATGTACATATATTTAATTTAAGGATTTAAAATAAATAAAATTTTATAAGTTTTAAACTTATATAAAATTTTATACAAAAATCTAAATTAAAAGGGTTCATTTATAATAAGATAACCTATTCAAATAAAATAAATAACTTTTATAAAAATATTTATGATAATAATAAATAATATAAGTTATAAAAATATAATTGAAAATAAAAAGAAATTTGATTTATTTACTTTTATAAAAGTTAAGGGGCTGTTTTGAAATTTTCCAAACTAAAAGGTTTTAAACCAGAATTCAGTTAAGGGACTAAAGGTGTACAAATCAAACTACAAGGACTCAACCGTAATTATCTCAGGGACCATTTTAAATCAAAACCAAACTTCAAGGATCATTCCTGCCAAATCCCAATTCGTCTTCCCGGTCGTCCCTCCCAGTGACCGGCGGTCCAAAGCTTTTTCCGGCGACCCACTCGACAGGGTTGTCCCCTGCACCTCAACGCCCGACAAAAGCACCTCTGGCTTCGTCTCCCCCACGCGAACCAGAACCCTCGACCAATTGGTCTGCCAATCACAAGGATCGTCTGATCCTGTTGGTGGCCGAGACATCCCGGTCCAAATTCGTGCCCGATAGGCCACCTCCACGCCTTCAAGAGGTCTCGACAGATTCGGTCCAGACGAATGCCCCGACATACTCAATTGCGTGTTTTAATATAAGGAATGAGCTCCGCTATAAATAGCCATTATCGAACCTGCCCAAGCTCGCTACCATCCTTCCACCCTCTCTCACTCCAAATTGAAGACTGCATCACCTTCTTCGACCCTAAGTGAAGCTGTGACCAGGATTACAAGGGCTAATTCCACCCAGAAATCAATCCCCACTAGTGACATTTTCGAGTTCCAAAGCTTTGCCGACCAGACCTGTTGCAACTTGGTTCGAGCCTCAATTCGATTCCCTTGTCTTCTATTTATCCCAGGTAAACGATTAGAAGTGAAATCGAGGCATTCGCACGACAGTTTCCGGGCAAACCCAAGTCCTCGGACATGGTTTGCCGGATTACCGAGAACCTGCGACCAGTTTTAGATGTGTGTATATCAATTAAACGATACACACATAACCAGCGATGCCCGGCTGGTTATGCGTGTGTGTGTTTGAGCTTCAGGTCGCGGGTTCGAAACCGGTTGGCCTTCGGCACAATTTTTTTACTTCTGTTTTCACTTTATTTATTTTATATAATTATTTTAACTTAATTAAATATTATTTTTATACACTAAAGACTATTACGAGTCGGTTTGATCGTTCGTTTATTTTGAAATCTATTAAACAATCCTTAAACTATTCCAAATTTTATAAATCTTATAATATTTTTATAAACTTATTTAAACACATTTTATATATATAAAATGTCCAATATTTTTATAAATCTTACAACATTTTTATAAACTTATTTAAACACATTTTTATATATAAAATGTCGTATATTTTTTTATAAATCTTGTAACGTGTTTATAAACTTATTAAAATACATTTAATATGTAAAAGGTCTCATTTTTATAGATCTTGCAATATTTTTAATAAACTTATTAAAACAAATTTTAATCTATATAATATAATTAGTCAAATAAAGAATTTTCTTTTAATTGTTATTGTTATTTATAAATACATTAAACATAATAAATACTTGTTTAAAACAATATATATATATATATATATATATATATATATATATATATATTTTAAGTTAAAGTTTTACAAAACCATTATCATATTCCTACTATATTTTATAAATAAATATTAAGGAATATTATTATAAAACCAATATACATTTAAATACGAATACGCACATACAAACATACAATAATACTTATCTATCCACATAGGATTTCATCGTGCTTAGGTTTCAACCTCCTTATCACCCGCACTCGTGGATTATCATATCCGCTAGCCAGGTGAGTTACATAGCCCCTATTTTATATTTTTATACATTTTGGGGTGAAACATTATTCATGCTACTCACATTGTTTATACGTGTTATACATGAGACTATATGCTTATTCTTTGGATGTACATACATTTATACACAAGACAACCAACTGTAATATTGATAGATCTATTGTGCCTGACCAGCCCACCCGGTTAGGGTGTTTATTACTGCATACTCGGATATAACCGCGTGTTATATTCAAACATATCGGATATAGTGGGTAACTATATTCAAACATACCGGACTTAGCTGTTGTGCTCTGTTCAAGCGCGTCAAACTCGGTTTGAATTGTGATTAAATAAATGTTACATCATATACTATGTTTAACAATATAAACAAAGAGTTGCAAAACGATTTACAACTACTATTTACAGGAAATACTAAACCTATGTACTCACCAACTTTTTAGTTGACACTTGATTTAAATAATGTTTCAGGTTTGGATATGTGACTGCTTGCCGAAGATCTCTCCACTTAGGAACTATGGACCTAGTTAAATAAATTAATGTTTTGAACTAGACTAGGTTATTTGAAATGTATTGTATTTGGAACTTGTTGTCTTTAAATTTAATTAATGAATTATGCAAACCTTAGTTATCATGTGCTTTTGAACAATCATCACATTGTCCGCCTCGATGATTCCGCCATCGGTCGGGGTGTGACACAACACAATGATACTATTTAAAGTAAAAAAAACCTATGTATGTTCACCAACTTTTTAGTTGACCTTGTTTTAATCATGTTTCAGGTACAAGTGTTTGAGTTGATTAAGTTTGCTACACTTAAGTTGTGGACCTAGTTAATCAATAAAGAAACTTATTATGTATTTGAATTTCATGTACTTGATTGGATTCTGTTTGGTTTGTTTTATGAAATGACATGTGATGATTTAATATATTACAACATAGTCAACCATGTGCTCATGAACAATCTACATGTCCCGCCCCGACGTTTCCGCCTTCGGTTGGGGTGTGTCACTGAACTTCCCGCAGCCAAAACGCACACTTTGAGAACTTAGCGTAAAGCTTTTCTCGTTTCAGCGCCTCTAACACTTCCCGTAAATGATCTCCATGCTCCTCCTCACTCTTAGAGTAAATTAGAATATCATCGATAAACACAATCACCGATCTATCTAGCATTGGACGACACACGCGGTTCATTTAGTCCATGAATGATGCCGGAGCATTCGTCAATCCAAAGGACATAACCAAGAACTCATAATGTCCATAGCATGTCCTAAATTCCGTCTTCGTAATATCTTCTTCTCTAACCTTCAGCTGATGATATCCTAACCTCAGATCTATACGTGAAAACCACTTTGCTCCTTGCAATTGATCGAACAAGTCATCGATACGTGGTAACGGATAATTGTTCTTAACCGTCAATTTATTGAGCTCCTGGTAGTCGATGCACATACGCATGCTACCATCCTTCTTCTTTACAAACAAGACCGGTGCACCCCATGGTGATATACTTGGTCTTATGAATCCTTTGTCCAACAAGTCTTGAAGCTGCTGCATGAGCTCCTTCATCTCTGTCGGTGTCAATCGATACGGAGCTTTAGCAACCGGCTGAGCTCATGGCTGTAGATCGAACTAGAATTCGATCTCTCGTTCCGGTGGTACTCCCGTCAAGTCATTAGGGAAAACATCCGCAAACTCCTGCACCACTGGAACCTCCGATAAATCCACACTCTTTACTTCTGTATTGGTGACATAAGCTAAGTATGCCCCGCACCCACGCCTCAATGACTTCACAACCTTCATCATAGAGATAACTCTCGGTAGAGAGCTCACCCTGTCGCCTTACACCGTCACCACCGTTCCTTCTAAGGACTTTAACCTTATCATTTTCTGTCGGCAAACAATGTCCGCATCGAACGCTGCCAACCAATCCATTCCCAGCACAACATCGAATCCTCCTAAAGCAATAATAAATAATCTAACAGGGAACCTATGACCCTCTAGATCAATAAAACAGTCATATAATGCTTTAATGACTCTGGTGGGTGATCCCACCACAGTCTCAACACTAAACGGATTTTCAATCCTCCTAGCCATCCTACACAAACTCTTGTAAAAAGATGGGGCTACGAAGCTCTTACTTGCCCTCGAATCAAATAAAACCAAACCTGGTACGTTATTAATAAGAAAAGTACCTGAAACAACATCAGGATCATTCTTAGCTTTAGCTGCTGTCATGGTGAAGGCTCTAGCTTTAGCCTTAGACTTTTCATCTTCTTTCTTCACTAGGACTACTTCCCTGCTTGGTCCCACACTCTGTCCTACCTTACACTCTTTCGCCAGATGGCCTAGACCCTCACACTGGTAACACTTAGGACTGCTCGGGCAGTCTCTAGCAAAGAGTCCCGCCTTACCGCACCTATAACAAGAACCCACATCAGCCCTGCACTCACCTGAGTGCATCTTACCACACTTGCGACACGAATCAGGTCAATCTGTCCTAGCCTTCTTCACAAACGGAACCTTCAAATCTTTACCGAACCTTTTAAGGGGTACGATCCACTTCTTATCCTCCGGTTTTTTTTCTTGCACCTCAGCTCCCATGACATCATTATACAAAGTCCCATTAAGCTCCTCCGCACCGTCAAAACTCGAAGGCTACTGAGCCTGGACTAAATGCCTAACACGATCCGGTAGACCGGCTACATACAACTTCATCCACCGCTCATCATTTCCAGCTAAATGTGGCACCAGACATGCCATCTCTATGAACTTCGATGTGTACTCACAATGAGTCGATTTACCTGCCTTGAAATTTAGAAACTCTCTCTCTACTCTTTCCAGCTCTCCCGGATCACATAACTTCTTCCTAATCAAACTCTTCAGATCCTCCCAAGTCATAGCTTCCAACTCCTGAGTCGTCTTTCTTTCTTTCACCGAGTTCCACCAGTGCAAAGCCTCATCAGAGAAAGAGTGAGAAACGAACTTCACTATCTGCTCTGGCTTGCACTCACTGATAGAGATGGTGGACTCCATCTCAGTAAGCCAGTGATATGTGGCCACTGCATCCTTCAACCCATCGAACCTAGGCAGATCGCACTTCTTAAAGTGTCGTATTCACAGTTGCCGCCCATTCCAGTCGACCTCTACTTCTTTTCCACCTCCACTAGCACCCTCGTCTCTAACTCTTTGAACGCTGCCTTCATAAGATCAGGCAAGTACTCATGAATCATCTCAGTTACTTCATTCTTGACCGCCTCGCAAACCTCTGGCTCGAATTGGAACCCTTCATTGTGCTCAGAATGCATCGAAGGTTCAGCACGCACTGACGGTTCAGTATGAACCGACACCTCGTCATGAGTAGCATTGTCATCCTGAGCGTTCTCACGTCGCCCCTTACCCGCAGCATTAGCAATAGTCTGTCTCTTAGGTGCCATCAGTTACTGAAATTAATAACAAACAGAGCAATACTTAGGTATCATTTAAAACAATCCGAGCAGTGTAATTAGTTAATGACGGTGACCAATCGCCATTACCCGCTTGCCTTGCCTTGCCTTGCCTTGCCTTTCAGGTTTTAAACCATCCCTATACTGCATCTTGGCATAACGCCCCTGTCTTAGCCTACTAACACACACACATTTACACTAACTCATACCTGGCACTTCTGGCTTTTGGTTACGCGTGATGATATTCCCTACACATTGGTCCTATTCTCAGTCTAAGTCTAGGCATCGAGGATGCTCAGATTATTTAAACCACCGCTCTGATACCAACTTTTAAGGCCCCAAACCCGGGAACCCGACACGTTGGCATACACGTATGCACAGTAGTAAATGACGTCAAATTGTCTCAATAAATGCAGCGAAAATTAAACAGTCAATAGTGGTCAACGACCCAAATCTCAATCATAATCCAAACAAGTAACAGTATTTAAATCATTCAACATCATAACGGAAACTAAATGTCGTCACAACTATCTCGGTAACCAAACGCCATCAAGAAGCCGCCAGCTCATACTTTCTCCTTACCTGAAATACATGTAAAAAAGTCAGCTACGCTGAGTGAGTTTTATAGTACTTCGTTCAAGGATATTAAATCCCGAACCTTTATTAAAAACGATTTACATCACAAAGGTTTTCTCATTTCTTTACTGATTAATCAATTATATATTTTATCGACATACACGAAATCATGTCGACTGGTCTAAAGACTCGTACGATCATATTTTTTAAACTCTAAATGAACTTTTTAAGCCGTTTTATTGCTCCAAAAATTGTGTAAAAATTATTTTATAAATCTAACATCATTTAGAACAAATTGGTACAATCATTTGCAATTTTTAACATAAAATAATCATTTTTACAAATCCAATTATTTAGAATCTCTTTTTAGATAAAAATCATTTAAAAGATGTTTTTAGTTTAATTATAAAACAAAGTATTTTAAATACCTAATTTTATACAAATTGTGGACAAGATTTTCATAAAACATATTATCACGAAACAAATTATTATAAATCATTTTATTGTTATTAAATTATACATATTAGGATTTAAATCCTATTTAAACAAATAAAACTTTTTATAAATATATATATTTACATCTTCATATAGTTAAAAGGGCATACCATTCTTTTTAATAATAAATAAATAAATAAATAAATAAAAATTATTTATTTAAATTTATTATCAATTTACTTTAAAAAGTTCATTTAGAGTTTAAATTTTATTTTGTCTTAACTATATATATCTATATATTTACACTACTTTATTTTGGCACATTATTATTATATATAAATAAATAAAGATTTATTTATTTAAATTATTTAAACCCAAAGACAATTATTTTATACTTTGAATTTACATAAACACATTAATCTACTTTCACCCTTTATATGAAATAACACAACTTTTTGTACGAATCCACATACATCAAAACCCGTTGAACCCTACACCTTGTCATATGCTTCATGCATGTTATTAATTCAAATTCATACAATTTCTCTCTAGGTTAAGTTTGTGATTTGTAAATTCACTTGTGCTACCTATTGCTCGTGTTATCTACACAACTAATACAGGTGAGTTTACATAGCCCCTTTTTACACTATTTACATTTTTGGGGTGGAACATGAATACAAATATACAATGTTTGCAAACTACACAATACAATTCCACCCTACATTCATGTGTGCAATTTGAGCCTTATGTTTGAGTACTAGGTGTGTTAACTACATTTTGTGTGCAATTTACATGTGCAATCATTAACTATACAAGCCGACGGTTAACAATGATAGATCTATTGAGTCTGACAAACCCACCTAGTTAGGGTGATTGTTATCGACAACACATTTTGGTTTTTGCATGCTAGTTACAAATGTTTGATTGTACAATTTGGTTTCACAATAGTAACTCTCCTTAATTGCCTTATTAACCATGATATGTATGGACTGTATACACACAACACTATGATACTATTTAAAAACCTATGTATGCTCACCAACTTTCTAGTTGACATTATTTTAATCATTTTTCATGTACGAATATATGAGTTGATCAAGACATGCTTCATTTAAGTTGTGAACCTAGTTTTATTAAATAAAGAACTTATTATGTACTTTGTTGGATTTTGTTTGGATTGATTTATGAAATGAAATGTGATGTTTAATATAATACAATTTAGTCAACCATGTGCTCATGAACAGTCTCTATGTCCCGCCCCGACGTTTTCGCCATCGGTTGGGGTGTGATAACCTGGATGCCAGCTTTCTTAGGTACTGTCTGAGTAGGGCTCACCCAACCGCTGTTAGAGATGGGGTAGATGATACCCGCATCTAACCACTTGAGCACCTCCTTCTTTACCACTTCACGCATGTTCGGATTCAACCTTCGTTGAGCATCCGAAGCAGGTTTTGCTCCTTCTTCTGTGATGATCTTATGCATGACAATTGCTGGGCTGATCCCTTTTAGATCTGCTATGATCCACCCAATTGCTGCCCTATGGGCAATCAACACCTTCATCAATGTCTGGTCCTGTTCCTCAGTTAAACCTGCAGCAATGATAACAGGAAGAGTGTTATTATCACCCACAAATGCATATTTTAAATGTTTTGGCAAGTCTTTCAGATCCATCTTAGGTGGTGATTCCAGTGATGGCTTTAGCTGGGTATCGATATGTTCTGGCAGACTCTCAACCTGGAGTGACAAGTTTGGCACTCTCTCTCAAAGCATACACCCCCACTTGTGCCTCTGCTTCCTACATCTCGAGTTCGTATTCTTCCTGTTTCCTATCACAAACAATACATGGTTCCAGGGTTTGACCATCATTTTCATGAGGACGACACCCCTCAACAACGTCTGCCATAAAGCTTTCGCCATTAATTGGAATCGGAACAGCACTAGAAAATATATTTAACCTTAACCTTCGGTTGCCAAATGCCATGTCCACTGTACCTGTCACGCAATTGATTACACATTAGGGTGCCTGTCATTAGTAGGAGCTGCATAATCAAGTACTAAAAAATCGACAGGATAGTAAAAATCTTCCACCTTCACAATTACATCGGTTAGTATCCCCCTAGGAAGTTTAAGAGTGAGATCTGCCAACACCATGGTGGTATCGACCTTTTGTAGAGGACCAAAGTCGTACTGGTCATACAAACTTTTTGGGAGAATACTAACACTAGCTCCAAGATCTAGGAGAACCTTATTGATTTTTAGTTCACCAATTTGCACAGAAATTAAAGGTGCTCCTGGATCCTGTAGCTTAGGTGGCAATGCACCCGACAAAACGACATTGACATTGTCTGTTAGGTCAAGATTTTTGGGCATTTTAAGATGCCGTTTCTGGGAGCATAATTCTTTCAAATACTTTGCATAAGCTGGTACTTGCCGGATTTCATCTAAAAGGGGGAGATTAATTTTCACTTGTTTAAACATGTCCCACAACTCGTCCTGTTGTGGGCCCCTTTTAGTCACTTTTTTCTTAGATGGTTCCAATAGAGCAGCAGGATAAGGGATGGTATTATTCTCCACCCCTACACCTTGAGTGATAGCTGTGTCCGGTTTAGATTTAGATGTTTCCGAAAAAAGTTACCTTTTTAGGTTGTTTAACAAAAACTGCTTCCAAATCGCTGTCACTCTCACCATCTTCCCCTAGCTCGACTACCACTCCCTTAACATTCGGTGATGCTGAGGTGACATTGTTATATACCTTACCGCTTCTTAGGGTACTTACCTGGGAGACATTTGCATTCCTTGAACCCGAGGAGCTGGCACCTTGGTGTTGAGGGTTTAACTTTGTATCACTTGGAAGTTTCCCCGGTGCTCTCCCCACTACCTCTGCTATCTTCTCAGCCAACTGACCTAGTTTTCATTCGAACGACTCATTGGTTTTGATCTGGATCTCGTTATCCTATTCAAGTAATTTTAGGGATTCCAATATGGCTACAAGCTGCCGGTCACCGCCAGCTGCAGGTTTGTTTTGTTGATTTTGTTGGTAGTTTCTCTGTTGATATCCCCCATGTTGGTACCCCTGATTACCTGAGTTCCTTTGGTAACCTCCTAGATGGTAGCTTTGTTGGCGGTTCTGGTACTGCTGCTGACTCCTAACCTACACCTCAGGAACCTGAAAGTTAGGATTCATTTGATTATTTGAATTATCATACCTGAAATTAGGATGATTTCTGAGTCCCGGATGGTAGTGTGTTGCATTCATGTCCGGTTTCCTATCACCTCCAATCTGGTTCACTTATTTTGACTTGCTCTGTTCTCTTGGACAACTCTCCACAATATGGACCAGATCACCACATCCATCACACACCGTGTATCCCTGTGAGACATTAGACACCTCTCTTCCACTAGGCCTACAAACCCTCGCCATTTGAATTTCCATGGCATCCAGACGCTTTTGCGTTTCATAATCAACTACTTTCGCAGTTACTCCAGTCTTTGCTCGTCTACTGGCATTGGCTTGCCTCTTGGATGTTACTGCCATCTTCTCCAAAATCTCTCAGTCAACATCCATAGGATTCTCGAAGAATGAACCTGCACTGGTTGCATTAACATCTCTCACATCTTCAGGTAGCAACCCATCATAGAAGGCTTGAATAAGCTCCCACTTCTGTATCCCATGGTGTGGGTAGTTTCTCAGCAACTCCTTAAATCTTTTAAATGCTCATAGAAAGGCTCCCTGATTGTTGCTTGAACTCCCGTATAGCAGCTCGGGCCTCATTAGTTTTGTGAGGTGGGAAATATTCATCTAGGAACTGCTGCTGTATTTCTGCCCAGGTGGCAATGCTTGCAGCTGGTAGAGATAAGAACCACTGTTTTGCCTAGTCCTTTAGTGCAAACTAGAAAAAGCACCAGTTTCACCTCATCAGTAGTGAACCCCTGACCACCTATGGTCCCACAAGTAGCCTCATATTCAAACAGATGTGTGTATGGCTCTTCAGTAGCTCTCCCATAAAAGTGTGGGAGGATCCTAAGACAACCCAGTCTGATCTCGAATGCATTCCCCCTACGAACTGGTGGGATGACGGGAGAAGCATTTAAAGCTAAAGCGGGGCGGAAGTGACTGTCCACCCCTTGATCATGTTTCAGTGGTTGTATGTTACCGGGCTGTCTCTACCTGTTCTCTCGTTCCAAATTACCCATATACCCTTGCTGGTTGTTTCTCGGTTGAAACCCTTAATCTGCTCTTGGTGGTGGTTGAACCCATCCATCTACGTTCTGCCTCTGATCTCGGGGAGGGAATGCCTCCTGATGGTTTAAGTCGTACCAATATTCTTCTTCGTTCCAATTCTCATGTTGAGAACCATGCTTTGGATGGTGGCTCTCATCATCTTCATAATTAGATTAAATCGGGTAGCTGCCATGTGGTTGGTATGGTTGATTTCAGAATACGGGTTGAGGTAATGGTTGTTGGAATTTGGGTGGTAGTTGATTTTGGATTTTATTTGGTGGAATTGGTGGTTGTTGGTTTGGAGGTGGGTTTGGTTGGTTTTGTGGTTGGTTGGGAAATAGAAGATCTGGTAGAGGTGGGTTTTGTTCCCCACCTTGATTTGGATCTTGATTAACGGGTTGATTCTGTGACATCCTTACTGAAGGACTGTCGAGCTTTTCTAGGTATGTTTGGACTGTTCCTTGAAGTTTTCTGTTTTCTTTTGTTGTTTTCTCTATCTCTGGATCAAATAATAAAGGTGATGTTCTTCCTGAGCGCCTAGTATGCATAAAACTTTCCCTGCACATGTAAGCACAAAATTAGTAGCAGTGAACAAAATATATCAAAAATAGCACTTTGCGTACAAGTTCCCCGACAACGGCGCCATTTTGATCGCGGTGTCAAGGCTAATAAAAAATATTTATAGAAACAACTTCTTAGCTAATTAGACTGTAGACAGGGAAGTAGGGTTGTCAAATCCACAGAGAACACGTGGAGAATGCTATTTAAGCTAAACTGATTCAATTACTACTAAAGTTCTAAACTTTATTACTTAAAACACTTGGAATTATAAAAAGCAATTAACTTTAAGTTATGGAAACAATTGGAGAAGAATGACCACTCCGGGTTTTAGATTTAGCAAATCACACATACAATTTCAGTTTCAAATAAGATTAGAGATTACATAGACATAATCTTGTTTAACTGTTTAACCCAATCACACAATAGTCAATTCAATCACAAAACCAGATTATTCCCGATGCAAGAAAACTAAGAAACGATGATAGATGCGATAAATTGAAAACATGCAATTGTTCATAAATCAAACACACAATTGAATTCAAAGAACTTAATAGGTTCACAAAACTTCAATCTAATACTGATCATCCACTAAAATCATACGAATACAAGCATAAATCATTCACCAGGAGGGATCACAAAAGCGTTTAGCCGCTCATGATTGTCAAAAACATCAATGTAATTAATCTAGAACTTACAAGTATTAGAAAACAAGAACAATTAACCAAACAAGCTCTGGAATCGCCTTAGAACTCCTCTGGGACGGCTAGAAAGAAAGTAATTATAGAATGGGATCATAATGGGTTTATAATTAGAATTAGGTTTAAATTTTCCGTAAACCACATCTTCGCGTGTCGCGAACATCCATGACCAAGTCTTCGCGTGGCGCGAAGGCCAAAACAGCCGGGGCCCTTTTTCAAAGCCCTCGCGTGTCGTGAACTTCTCTCCCCGGATCTTCGCGTGGCGTGAAGATCCACTTTTTCAAGTTTTTGACTTTTAAGCTTGACTTTGACTTTCTTTGACCTCTCGGGCTTCGTGTATTCTTATCAGTGACTTGTAAATTTCCGCTCTTTAGCATAATTAATCTGTACCACATCAAACTCCAAGACACACTAATTACACTATTAAAACGTATAAAACTCGACACTTATACACGGGATATTTAACCCTACATCAATGAATTAGAATAGATCAACCCTGATGATTTAGAGAAAATGGACATTGATTGGTGCATGGCCAAGCTGAATCTAAGGGCCAAGAGATTCATCAAAATGACTGGTGTAGATGGATTCAAGCAGGGAAAGACTCTTGGGTTTGACATCAAGAAGGCGAGGTGCTCCAGCTGGGACACTTTGCTAGAAACTGCAAGGAACCTTCGTCAAAGGATCAACATGAGAAGAAGAACTTCTTTGGAAAGCAAGCTGTCAATTCTCCCAAGTCCAACACATCTTCAAGCTCCACATCTCTTGTTTTTTAAGCTGATGGACATTATAACTAGGGAGAACAGAATGAGGAAGCTGATGACAAAGCATTGATGGTAGATGTTGAGGAGAAGGGAAAGTGTGTCATGATCGAGCCAGTTGAGGATCTCACCGCTGTACCAGCTGAGGTTATTTCTAAACTTTGCACTGCTAAATCATGTTTAAATGAAATTCATAAATATAGATTCATCAATCAAGCTTTGATTGACGAACGAGATCACATTAAGGTGATGTATGAATCCGTGGCTAAAAATGAGAAATTGTACTTAAAGAAAATTCATGATCTTTCTGGAGAAAACCGATCCTTAATTGTGCAACTTAATACACAAACCATTAACAATAAATTTTTGACTAAGAGAGTCCAAGAGGCCGAAAAGGCTAAATTACAAGTTGACCACATGGATATGGATCAGAAAATTTTGTTTGTAATAATTGATAAACAATTTAATAGAAAAGGCATAGAAGGTCTTGGGTATAATTTTCACCCTTCACCTTATTCTAAGTTAGGTAGATTTGCTTATATGCCTGTTGCTCATGTTCCTACACCTTATATTTGTACTTTATATGTTGATGATTACATTAAATCTTTAGATTCTGACAGTTTTGCTTCATGTTTAGAGTCAAATTGTGTAACATCAGAGGATAATTGTAATGAGGGTACTAGTTCTGGAACTATTTTAAATGAAATTGAGTCGGATGAATGTAATAATATGTCCGTGTCAAAACATGATATTTGTGAACATGTTGAAAACTTGTACTTTGATTCTATGCATTTTGAGCATGTTGGTTTGGGAAATAACATTTCAAAATTTAAGAATGCTTTACCTTTTTTTCCTAAGTCTTTACATGCTATGCCTTGTGTTACAAAGTTTAAAAGTGCAGGATTTGTTGTGACTAATGTACCACGAGAAACCATGAGCAATACGGAATTTTTCTGATTAAAGGAAGAACAAAGTTTTCAAGACAAAGTTATTGAAGAAAGAGTCGAATCATGTTCCGATGCCTCAACATCACAATCATCTTCATCTTGTGATGATAATTATCAGGCTAAGGCGTCTTGTGATAAAGTTTGTTTCAGCTGTGGTGCTACAAATCATGTATCAAAAAGTTGTAATTTTACAACAATTCTTTGTAATGAAGAATCGTCTCCTAAAATTTCATTGAATTCAAATGTGCAGTCTAAGTCTCCTCACTGTAGAAAATCTAGGCGTAAAAGAATTAAAAATGCTAAAAACCATTTGAAAAGAACCTTGAAAGTTAAAAATAATGTTCTATATGATGACCGTGCTTTATCAAAGGTGGATTCTGATTATGATTATCATGAGATGTCTTATCTTGACAAGAAACTTCTTGATAGCAATGAATTTGGTAAAAATGTCTAAATAAATTGTTCTGTATAGGGTCAACCAAGAAGAACTGCAGATAACATTTGGCATGTCGATAGTGGTTGCTCAAGACATATGACTTGTCAGTTCAGTTTACTAGCAAGATTATCATCCAATGGACGGAGACTATGTGGCCTTTTCAGGCAATACAAGTGGAGGAAAGATTGAAGGTCAAGGAACAGTCTCTAATGGTGTAAATAGTCTAGAGCATGTCAACTTCGTTCCTCAATTAAAGTACAATCTGCTGAGTGTTTCTCAGATCTGTGACAAGGACTTTGGTGCCTTGTTCAATTCAAGAGAATGCTTGATTCTAAAGCCTAGAGTGGTTATTCCAGAAGAACTAATTCTCATGCGTGCTCCCAGAAGATTCAATACTTATAGCATGGATATGAACAACCCATCTGGAATAGAATCTTGTTTTCTTTCAAAGTCTTCTGAAGATGAATCTTTTCTGTGTCACAAGAGGTTGGGACATGTTAATTTCAAAACCATGAACCATCTGGTTTGAGGAAACCAGATCACCGGTTTGCCTCTCAAAGACTTCTCTCCCGTGGAACAATGTATCTATTGTTCCAAGGGAAAACAACACAAATCTTCTCATAAGCCTAAACCCACAAATTCCATTGACTCCCCTCTTCAATTACTTCACATGGATCTCTTCGGTCTTGTGAGTGTCATGAGTATTGTACACAAATCCTACTGTTTGGTGGTAACCGACGACTTCTCTTGGTTTAGTTGGGTGTTCTTTCTGGCCAAGAAAGATGAGACGCTAGAGATTCTGAAGACTTATCAGCTTCAAATTGAGAACCTTTTTAACATAAGTGTGAAGACTATTCGTAGCGATCATGGAACAGAATTCAGGAATGCCACTCTTGATTCTTTCTGTGAAAGCAAAGGAATATTTCGGCAATTCAGTGCACCGCGTACTCCTAAAAAAAATGGTGTAGCTGAAAGAAGAAATCGGATGTTGATAGAAGCTGCAAGAACTATGATCGTTGTTTCCAAGCTTCCTGTCACATTTTCGGCCGAGACACCTTTTGATATCATGTACAAGCGATAGCCGGCTATTGATTTCTTTAGAATACATCGGATCAGCTGAACAAGTTTGAAGCCAAACCCGATGAATGCTATTTTGTGGGATATTCGTCGTTTCGTGTTTACAACAAGTAGAGAAGGATGGAGCTGGAATCCATTGATATCAAATGGCATGAAAGCAATCATACGGACGCTGGGGACGGTCCTGATTGGCATTTTGATGTCGAATCTTTGTTTAAGTCATTTAATCTTCCTACATTTTCAAATGATTTAACTTTTGCTAATCCTTACTTTTCTGTGAACAATCTAGGGAATATATAGACTCCAAGTTCTTCCTCATCCTCTCAAAAAGAAAACCCTGCACCTGCTGCTGTTGAGTCATTTGTGTATTCGTCCGGTTCTGGTGCAACAAGTGAACATTTGAAGAAAACAATCACCCAATAGTGGATGTTGTCCCACAATCATCTGCTGAAGATCCTATTGTTGATGAAGCTGACCCTCTTAACAATAACATCACAAATCTGGATGAGCTCTTGGAAGAAGATGAGATTCCTCAGTTGAGAAATCACAAGAATCATCCCACTGACAACATCATTGGTTCGGTCAATGTGGGTGTTCGCACCCGTAGTGCCTGTGAAGCAATGAATGACAAACTATTTCTAAAGTTGAACCTAAGAACATCAAAACAGCTTTGCTTGAGAACAGCTGGGTGGAAGCAATGCAAGAAAAGTTACAACAATTCTCAAAACTGAATGTATGGAATCTGGTAGATCTTCTCAAGAACAAATTACCTATCGCCATTCGTTGGGTAGTTCGTAACAAAAAGGATGAAGGAGGAATTGTGGTTTGGAATAAAGCTTGTTTGGTTGTTCAACGTTTCTATCATAAAGAAGGAATTGATTTTGAGGAATTATTTGCACCAGTGGCTCGCTTGGAGGCCATCAGAATGTTTCTCTGTAGGTCCCTCGGGTGTGGCGGATCGTCACATGCAAGTGGGTCTACGAGTCGGACCGGGTGCGAAATACCCGTGACTAGGTGGAGAGTCTTACGAAAAAAAGTAAACCGACAAGATAATCACTATAAACGTTCGTCTAATATAAACACTTGAAGGTTACAGAGAGAAGTTCTGAGATTACAAAGTTCTGCGTATTTGCTAATCTGAATGCGTACTTATCTACTTTCAACCATTCCTATTTATACATGACCTGATGCCTGCGCACTTAGCAAGTGCGCATGACAATTTGCTCATGCGTAATTAGCAAGTACGCATAGGTATTCTTGCGTACTTGCTAAGTACGCAAGAACTACTTCCTGCGCACATACAAGTGCGCAAAACACTTAGAGAAATCTGCAACAATCAATATGTAAAAGTAAATAGAACTCGATAACTAATACATACAGACACTTACAAACAAAGACAAATACATACATGAAAGTACTAAACTAAGACTCTAACTATCCATAATCTATCCAGAGTGTTTGTCACAGGAAAGTGCTTCAACAAACTCCCCCTTGACAACAGCTCTGGATCATCTTCGATCTTTAGTCTTCAGTCTTCGGTCTTTGGTCTTCACAGCTATGCATCTTTAGCTTCCATCTTCTTCTGATAGTCAAGACATAACTTGATAACCTTGTCATATTTAGAAGCAAGGAATTTCGTCCATTCATCCGTATGCATGCAATACGTGTCTGCTAGTGCCTCCAGATCTTTCACAGAGAAGTTAATGAAGCAGACTTCACCAAATACTCTGTTTAGTTCCCTCGACACTAAGCATCCACTTTCTGACCTCACCTTTCCAATCACCACAGCCTCGCCCATCTTTGGATCTACGTACCAGTACCACATGTCACCGAGGATATCCTGAGATAACTTGCTCAGGGGAATCTTGGTTTCACATAGCACTGACTTGTATACCAATTTCTTTAAGAATTTCTTAGTCACAAGATGTCTTGCTGTCTTATCCTTGACTCTCTTGGGCACTTGAGGCTTGAACATATCAAACTTCCCAGATCTTGCTTCCCGCTGTAGAACCACCCACAAACCCATCGCCACTACATGATTAGAATGACCCAACAGCTCTCGGTTTGCTAGGTTCACAAGGTCGTATTTGGGTAAGGAGTTGAACGCTTCACTGGTTGGTTTCAAGTATTGAACCCCCCAGATCTTTTGATTGCGAACAACTGCTTATCCTCCTCGAACCTTACAGCCAAGATCATCCCTGTTGCCCCTTGTTTGTCTATGATAGACGTCTTTTGCCAAACAGGAGCTGGATCCTTAGATGAAGTAGAAGGCATATCTTTTTCTTTTGGTGCCTCCGGATCCACAGGTGTAGGGTCAACTGGGGAGGCTTCAGTCGAGGCTTCCACAGTACTAGCATGCTCGACTGAACCTGTGTTGAGCTGAGCTTCGAAGGATGGAAATTCAAAGATCTCTCCATCTTCTAACTCATACTCTCCTTCCCCGTCGCCCTTGGGAATTTCAATTACTACATCCTCATCATCATCATCCCAGTCATCACCAGAGTCGATCTCTCCTTCTTCTAGGTTAAAGAGATCATCGATCTGTGCTTCCTTGGAATAGTCAGGCTCTAAGTATAAGATCTCATCATCAGATAGATCTTTAAGCACCTCAGCCGCTGACTTTCCTTTGTCACTACCACCACCAGAGGTATCACCACCCTCTTGATGAGTAGACTCCCATGAGCCATTGGAATAGCAGAGATGGCACAATTGCTAAAGCTTGGTGCTCACTTCCACTAGGACCGGCTTTGGGATCCTTGTCTTTGTCGTCATCCTTAGTCAAGTCAACAGGATGACAAGCCTCATCACCAGTGGTTTTCTCCTTCTCTTTCTCCTTCTCCTTATCTTTCTCCCCCTAAGCATCAAGCTTCTTGGTCAGATCAGCAATTAGTTTGACCATCAGCGCATGCTCTTTCTGTTGAGTATCAAACCTCAGCTCTAGAGATGACCTGTGACCCAGAATCATTTCATTTGTCCTGATTAGAAGCTCGTTCTGGGCCATGACGTTCTTCAGTCTCTCGTCAGTCTCCGTTCTCTGGCTTCTTAGAATCCTAACTTCATCCACCAACGAATTAATTTGTGCTTGTTGAGCATCAGATTCCTCCTTTGACTTCCGAATAGTTTCCAATAATCCAGCAACTTGGGTTTCCAGAACATCTATCCCTGCATCATTAGGATCAGGATGTCTGGATGATGACGCTTCGGCATTGTGAATTGGGGAGGAGAAGATGGTGTCGAAGTCAAACCCTTGAGTAAATTCCCCATAGTTGAAGGGTTGACTTAAAGGATCAATGGTGGTTGTTGGGATTGTGGATGTGATGACCATTGTAGGTGTTATGGAAGGGGTGATGGTGACTGACTCCATGAGAATTGGAGTAGTCACCGCCACTTGGGCAGTTGTGATAGGGAGGGTCACTATCACAGGAACCTCCTCTGTGATTGAAGTGACTGCCACGTCAGGTTGTACTCGTGGCCTCCTCCTCTGTCTCCTATATAGCTGCTGTGAAGGTGGGGTGGAAGCTGAATCAGAACTCGCAGCTGAAACTTGTACTTGCTGCTGAGGACTCACCACCACCTCACTAGGAATAGGTTGTTGCTACCTATCCTCCCTGTTCTCATGAACACTTTCACGTCGTTGTCTCTGTATAGAAGCGTCAGAGTCAGAATCTGGCTCATATTCGCTGCTTGAAGCTTGTCGCTTTGTCTTTGAGGACGAATCAGGAAGGGTGACCTTCGTCGTTCTCCTCGGGCGAACCTGTGATGGTGCATCATCGGAATCAGAAGAATCAGACTCCGTATCTTCCGAGTCGGATTCCTCAGCACCATCATTACCTTCTTCTTCGTCTCCACCATCAGACGATCCATCTTCACTTTCATTTTCCTTTTCCTGTTGTTGTTGTTCATCTGGATGTTTACTCAACTCTGGCTCCGAATCGTGACTATACCATCTCCAGTCACCTGGTGCCACGTATGCTTTGTTTATAAGGTGGCCAAAGAGTGCTGTGTGCTCAGGGGTAGGATCTACACTGCCTGGCTTTAAAAACTGTGCAAACACCCTCTTGTCCACCCTTTTTACTTGCAATCGCTCCCCTGTAGCAGGTAGGTTTGGCAAAGCATCGTTTATCAGAAGTTGCACAAACCTAGGGTATAATAAGAACCTGAACCTCTCAGCCGTGTTGATCTGGTCATTGATGGCTTTGAATATGTAGCGTGAGAAGTTGTAGCCCTTATTGAGAGATAAGCCAACCATGGCTGCAGCAAGGTCATGACCCATTGTATCCTTTCAATCTTTTCTTGAGGAGATGCATATGATCATGACGTGGGCAAAATATCTCCATTGGTCAAGGACCCACATCTTCCTATACGAAGCATAGTCTCTCGCACCGACATATACTATTCGTTGCCTCCAATAGCCATCCACAAAGTAGTCTGGATAGGCTGTCGGGTCGGTCGAGAGATCTCAGAATTGCAGGACCCTTCTAATAGAATCTTCAGAGAAGGCGATGTCATGACCAGCTACGGTAGCCCGTATAACATTGGGGGTTACCGTGCAATCATGCTCCACCATCTCCCAAAATTACTTCAGATAAGGTCTTAAAATGATTGGGTCTACAGAAATAGCGTAGCTGATTCTTGAACGGTTCAAGAAATCAACTATCTCGCGGTACTGTAGAGCAGCACCCTTCCATTCCGGTTGAGTATTAGCTAACAGATTGAATTCGTTCGTAAACGCCCGAGCCATAATCTGCAAAAACAAAGAAAACATAATCAGAACAACAAGTTTCATTGGAAATGAATAAACATGACGCAGTATAGCAGTTACTCTTTGAACTGAGATTTCAGACTTAGAAGTTTTCGCAAGTGTTGATCTTGCATACTTAGCAAGTACGCAGGAATTTCCTCTTGCGTACTTAACAAGTACGCATGAATTACTTCTTGCGTACTTGCTAAGTGCGCAAGAACTACACTTGTTCAAAATTCCAGAAGTTTTTAAAAATTCAACTGATGTTCAAATAACGGTTAGATTAGGTCACCACAAGGTCGGAATCTATGATTCTAGCCTATGGGACCAACATCTATACCAAACACTTGCTACACTCGTCAAATTTTGACCTAAATGACGACTGAAGATGTACCGACGGTCAATCCAAGCCTAGGGTCAAAATTAACAGATTAAGCGGACTATTAAGAACAAATTAAGGGTCTATTACATGTTCTAATCAAGTTTTAACTATAAGGATTTACCCAAACAACCCAAAATTAGACTAAAACTCTCGATTTAAACCCTAAGCTTTTTTCAGTCTCAGAATCGGTCCAAAATCGCGACTATTGCTGATGGATTGAGTCTAGATTCTCACCGATTGATTGTTATACTATGATGATACTAGAGATGGGACGAGAAATCGGTTAGGGACACTCGGATTTTTTAGTATGATTTGGAGAGGGAAAATGAGCAGGCGTACTTAAGTTTGAATGAGATAACATCTGAAAATTTTCTAAGTCTTGCTTATAAACCCAACACCAAACGGTCGTGCGTACTTGCTAAGTGTGCAAGATTTAACTCCTGCGTACTTACAAGTGCGCAAGACTTAACTCTTGCGTACTTGTTAAGTACGCAGGGCTTACTTCATGCGCACTTGTCAAGTACGCAGTAACCCTTAAGTGCGTAAACTTTCAACTCAAATTATGAAGATTTTCAAGTCAAATAACGAACAAGATAAAAATATTCAATTAAGAGGATTCACAATCAATTCAGGAAGGTTAAACATAAATATTTTTGGTTTTTCTGATTAAGATTGAACTGTTCATAAACTTAAAATCTTTTTGATCGTTTATAGATAGAAATATACACATATTTACACAAACTATTTTTGATCAAAGACACGAGCAGAGGATCATATCAGGCTAACTTATAGCAAAAACGATACAATATAAACATCAAAGAATATGGAATCATCTCATGGATTTACTATTTATTCATACATAATAAGCACATAAAAAAGTAATTCAAGTTGACAATATTATAAGATTTGAAACTATAAGCATCTTTGTATCACGTTCTTGTGTATTAAGGTATTAATTATAAGATATACAACATGTACCCCACTGATATGCTACAATAATGTAAATTGCACTATCTCAAGGCATCTAAGATTTTCCCAATGTTTTTCTAAATTTTCAAAATGAAGTTACATCTATTAGCACAGGAAAAAATCAAGCAGAATCCATAAGGATTATCAGGAATCATAAAATTCAGAATCGAGTGATTCATATGTCTTGGTTTCATTTGATTTTCTTCATTGAATATCAGTATGATGATTCATGATAATGAGTATGGTGTTTGAATAAGGTAAGGGAATCCAACTTTTATCTGGATTTGATTTTAATGAATCAGGAGTGATTCAAGGGTGAATACATGCTCAACGGTTGATGTAGAGACATGTCTTGATTCAATCTCTCCTTGCATACTTGTGAGTATGGGCAGTGAGATGAACCGCATTAATTGTGCTAACGACATAACCCGAAACTAACCTCAAAAGAAAATTATTGTCAAAATCTAACATCCTTTATCTGATAATGATCTTTTCTAATCTTTTACGCACACACACACTAGCAAACATGGGTTCAAATCACAGTTGTAATTTAGACTTTAGTTTCCACACTACTAGCGATTCAAAGACGCATACAGCCTACTGACAATTCAAATTACTTGTAAATAAGCAGATTAAAAACATAATAATTTAAACAGTTAAGTAAGCGTGACACAATCATTTCCCATATGAGCAGTCTGTGACGTTTAGATCATTTCTGATGTACTATCATTTCCTCTTTTCTCAAGTTAACTTTGAAATTTTCTCCATTTTCTATTTTGTTTTTGATTTTGTAAAATATTTTTGAAAATTAAAAGAACTATACAGAATACTTAAAAGAAAATAAAAGTTTAACTTTCATCAATTGAATTGATTTAAGAAAAACAAGTTTTTCACTGAGGATTGAACATTCCTATCAAGTTGACAAGATGCTCAAAACGGGATCAATCAAAAGCCTTTGTGAAAAGGTCAGCAAGATTGTCATCCGTGTGAACTTTAACAAGTTCAATTAAATGCTTTTCAGCACAATCACGGATGAAATGATGGCGAATTTCTATATGTTTAGTTTTGGAATGTTTCACCGGGTTATTTGTCATGGACATTGTGGCATTGTCGTCAATGAACAAAGGAGTTCCAGTGAAGTTCAAGCCATAGTCTCTCAATTGCTGCTGAATCCATAATATCTGAGAACAACCGCTCGCCACAGCAATGTATTCGGCTTCACAAGTTGAGACAGAAATCGTTGACTGCTTCTTACACTTCCAGTGAAGGTCAAGGTTACAACTGCCATAGTCTGAATCAATGTAGGCTTTGAAGTCGAACGACTGCTGTTTAGAGTACCAAATACCGAATCGAGGTTTCCCTTTCAAGTATCTGAAAATTCTCTTCACGGCTATCATATGTGACTCCTTCGGTTGAGACTGAAACCTTGAGCACAAGCACACAACAAACATTATATCGGGTCTTGAAGCTGTGAGATACATAAGAGATCCGATCATCCCACGGTATAATCTGCAATCCACATCCTTTCCATCTTTGTCAGGATGCAGACCATGATTGACTGGGATAGGTGTGCCATAAGTACTACTATCATTCATCTTATATTTTGACAAGATGTCCTGCACATACTTAGTTTGATGTAGATAAATGCCATCCTCTCTTTGACTGACTTGCAGACCTAGGAAGAATGACAATTCACCCATGTTACTCATTTCAAGCTTGGACTTCATCACTTGCTCGAATTCCCTACACATCCCTTCATTGGTAGATTCAAAAATAATGTCGTCGACGTAGACTTGTACAAGTCACCTCCCGCTTTCCTAATGAAGAGGGTCGAGTCAATCTATCCACGGTTGAAACCATTAGACAGTAGATGTTTAGATAATGTCTCATACCATGCCCGCGGTGCTTGATGAAGACCATAAAGTGCTTTATCGAGCTTATACACTTTATTGATATTATGCGGATCTTCAAAGCCGGGAGGTTGAGTGACATAGACCTCTTCATGAACTTTTCCATATAGGAAAGCACTCTTCACATCAAGTTAATAGACCTTGAAGCCTACATATGTGGCATAAGCCAAGAACAATCGAATGGCCTCAATTCTAGCAACCGAGGCATATACTTCCGTGTAATCCAAGCCCTCTTGTTGATAAAAACCCTGAACAACCAATCTTGCTTTGTTCTTCATAACCACATGACGATCATCCATCTTGCATTTGAACACCCGTCTGGTTCCAATTGGCTGAAAGCCTTTTGGCAAGTCAACCAAATCCCACACGTGCAACTTTTGGAATTGAGACAATTCATCTTGCATCGCCTCTATCCAGAAGTTGTCCGCGAGAGCCTCCATCACATTCTTCGGCTCTAACTGGGACACGAATGCAGCATGCAGACATGTTTCCATGACACCAGTGTCAAGTATCTCTGAGTAAAGACTATTGTTCTCTGCAATGGTTTGATGAAGAGTTTGAACACCGGCATGAGGATCACCAATAATGTTGTCGATTTGATGATTCTTATGCACTCTTGTCTCTGGTACATTCGGTTCCGGAATTTCTGAATCGAGATTCGTGCTTAACTCCCCCATTTCCTGTGTTCCAGAAGAAGAAGATTCAATGTTAATTGGATCAGCTAGAGCTTCATTTCCTACAGTTGTGTTAGGATTAGCTTGAGCGTCATCTCCATCAACATGAACATCTTCACTGTTATCACTGTCATGAGTTCCAGATGCAGATGCAACATTGGAATCAGGAGTTACAATCGGTACGGTAGCACGAGTAGAGAAACTGGAGTCATCTTCGCCACCCAATAATTCATAAACATTTGCGGCGTCAACTGCAGATAGATCAGGAAGATTGAATGACTTGAATAGCGCATCATAATCAAAACCCCAAGTTGGACCTGTTGGTTCTGGTGGAATGCTGTGTTTACTGCAATCCGCTTCAAACCATTCCTAGACAGTACGGGTTCCTATATTGTACACTCTCTTGCAAGGCGAGTTGGCAACGTATCCTAAGAAGATGCCTTCCACCGCTTTTGCATGAAACTTAGACTGGCCGTCTTTGTACTGTAGCAATAAGGAACAGGGACTACCAAAAGGAACTAGGTAATCAAGATTGGGAAGTCGATTGTTGATCAACTCGTAACAAGTCTTGTTGTGCCTCTTCACAACCAGAACTCTATTTAAGACGTGACAAGCTGTATTAACTACTTCTGCCCAGAATGTGACAGGAAGCTTCGCATCCGATAGCATAGTCCTTGCAGTCTCAATCAGTGTTCTGTTCTTCCGTTCTGCAACTCCGTTCTGCTGAGGTGTATACGGGGCGCTGAATTCGTGACGGATCCCCTTATTGAGATAGAAGAGTTCCATCAAATTATTCTTGAACTCAGTTCTGTTGTCACTTCTTATTCTTCTAACCTTCAGCTTGCAAAGATATTCCAAGCTCAGGATCAGGTATTGAAGAATATCAGCAGTCTAGTCCTTAGTACCTAAATAATGCACCCAAGAAAAACGTGAGAAATCATCAGTTACAACCAGACAGAACGACTTACCTCCAATACTCCTGATACTTATGGGGCCAAACAGATCCATGTGTAATAGCTCCAAAGAGGTATCAATGGAGTTTTGGAGCTTGGGCTTGTGAGACTTCCGCTGCTGTTTGCCCTTTTTACAAGGCATACAGTCATCTGCAACGGTAAATCTCAGCTTAGGAACCTCGGTTACCAAACCGTTTCAGACTAGATGGTTCATTTTACGATACGGAATATGTCTAAGTTTCCTATGCCACAAGATGGAGTCAAGCTCTGTCGCTTTGGTAAGTAAACAAGTAGCAACTGATGAGGTGGTTGTTGCCACGCTCATATCAATCTGATAGGTGTCGTTTGTCCTTGGCGCTCTCATCAGGATCCAATCTTCAGGAACTTCAAAACCAGGCTTGAGAATCAAGCATTCATTCTTATCAAACATCACCGAGTACTCCTTGTCGCACATTTGGGAGACACTCAGCAGGTTATGCTTCAGCTGCTCGCAAAAGTTGACATTGTCAAAACTGACACAACCATTTGATACCACGCCTTGACACGTGATACTGCCGCCTTTCTGTCCAGCAAAGGCCATATAGCCGCATCTGAATGGTTTCACGTCTTGAAGCAAGGCCATGTTTCCTGTCATGTGCCGGGAGCATCCACTATCTACATACCAGCGGTTAGAGATAGTACCCTTCGGACGTCCCTGCACGAGTCATAAAAAGAATTAGTTAGATTTGGAGACCCAAGCCATAGTGGTCTTGGGTCGTCCATCCTTTTCAAAATAAACTACTTCTTTTAACTCACAGTAGTGACGACTGTTCAAAATGGATGAATCTTTAAAAGAATTAGGACTAGGTGATTGAGAATTTTTAGATTTGGCAGTCTAGGACCTCTTCTTTTTCTTAACCGGAACATTAGACTTTGGTTCAATAACATCAGGTGAACTTGTGGAAGCTTCACCTAATTGAACTGAAGTCAGCTGCTCTAGCTTTCTCAACCTCTTATTCCCTCTCCTCCTCTGTGGCTTAGAGAGTTTCACCACAGGTTTCTCACCAGTACGTGTACTACCAGAGGTAGATACACAAGGTACAGTAGGTTGCTTTACCTTTGTTGAAACAGATGGTTTGGCCTCAGATTTGATCTTTGGCTTTCCCATCGGTTTAACTGGTGGTTTCACCACATTTTGGTTTGGACATTTAGCAGGTTTCACTGATGGTGACTTAGGGATGACAGCCGGTTGTGAAACAATAGGGCGTTTCCCTTGGTTCTTTGAAGGACAGTTCACAAGAATGTGACCAACCAAGCCACAGTGAAAGCAAGTCCTCTTGTCTGTGTAAGTTCTCTTGTAAGGCTTATTAGATCTTGCATTAGATGACTCAACATTATGAGCAGGAGGAGTTGGTTTGTGAACAGGAGTTTGACCCGACACAGATTGGTTCTTGGGAGTATAGTATTTTTTGCAAATTTTCTTTGTAACCAAGCCCATAGTGAGCTGAAAAAGCCTATTTCTTTACTTGATTAAGATTTTTATACCCCCCATAAAGCATTACCTTTAATTTATCATTAGATTCAATGATATCGGGTTCAGATAAAATACAGTTATCACTATTAGTGATAATGTGTTTCTTGACTTTCTGTTCAGATAACAACTCCTCAGATACTACTCCTTCAGGGCAAGTGTTAACCGACCCATCATCAGAAGCAGTAAAGAACTACTCATCAGATGCGGAGTTGGCCTTCCTTGAGGAATCATCCTTTTTAGAGGAGTCATCCTTTCCTGAGGACTCATCAAGACAAGTTAGATCAATGTCTACCAAGCTGTTGACAAACTTCCTGCTAACTGGTGGAGGAATGGCATTAGTACCCAACCTTAAGCCATTCATTTGCCTCACTACAGATTCCTAGTGTTCCACCACAAAACGAGAGTTTTTCAACTTCTCATTAGAACATTTCAACTTCAAGATCTCATTTTGCAGCTTGTTAATTCCATTGTTCCTTTTCTCTAACCCCTTATATGCAATATCTAAGTGAAGCTGTTGATCGCTCATTTTTAGTGAATAATCACGTTTTTCCTTTTTCAATATTTCAATTGAATCTTTAAAATGTTTTTCGTTTTCTTTATAACTTAGAGCTGCAATGCGAAGAGGTTCGACCTTGTCTTGAAGCTTAGAATTTTCAAGTTTTAAGCCTAGACATTTAGAACAAGAAATAACAGAAAAAGGATTAGAATCTATCTCAAACGATGAACTTGTTGCTTCTCCAATGGCCATAAGGGCAACAGCAGTAGTAGATTCCACTTGATCAGCTACAGAAGCTTCCTTTTCTTTAGCTTCCTTCTCCTTAGCTTCCTTTTTCTCAGTTTTCATCAACTCCATGATCTCAGCCATGAGACCAACTTGAGTTTGTGCAATGATGGCTTCTTCCAGATGAACACCCCAATCAAAACTGTCGTCTCATTGAGCTACCAGTGCATTGGACGTTCCACTTTGGCTTTTATTGTGGTTGTTTGAGTTGTTGTAGCCATGGTTGTTTCCTTGGCTCGGTCTGGTGAAACCCGAAGCCGGTGCTCTGTCTTTTTGACATTCACAGCAAAGTGTCCATAGTTCAAACACTTGTAGCATTTGGCCTTGGATTTGTCAAAACCAACCTTGGCATTAGAATGCCTGCCAATGAACTTTCTTCCTGTTCTGTTCAGGAAACGCTAGGCTCTCCTCAATATCATGGCCACATTACATTGAATATCCATATCCTCCATGTCATCAGGATCCACTTGATTGAAGTCTTCTTCTATTGTCTCGGGATCTGTAAGCTTGCCACCTATGAAGTTCTCGTAGGCCAGCATACAAGATGAAAATAGTGCTACATGATCTTCAGCTATTTTGGCTATAGCTGATTGGTTAGCTGAAGTTGTAGCGGGAGGATTTCTTGAGGTGTGTTGTTGATGAGATCCACAACCTGATCCAGATGCATAGCATGCATGACCACCACAACCATTAGAGTGGTCTTCTTCAGTAGAGTTTCCAGAGAAGAGGGTAATTCTTGAGCCCGAAGATTTGGTTGTAGAAGACGTCCCATGATACATAGAAGGGTCTTGTATCTGAGGTCTTCCTGAGCTCTCCTTCTTTCTAAGGTTCATGTTATGAGCTTGAACCTTTCCAATTGCCTCCTCTTCTGTCATTTCATAGAATTTTGGATTCTCTCTCATCAGGGTTGTGTACATTTCAAACCTGGGTGGTAAAGAGTCTAGAAACTTTTCCACCAACTCTTCATAGGGATACTTGAGCTCAAAAGCTTTCAATTCTGTCTGCAGATGGTGGAATCTATAGATGAGGTCATCTAAAGACTCATTCTCCAAAAATATGAAGCATTCATACTGCTTCCTGAGTAGATCCCGTTTACTCTTCTTGATATCACTATTCCCTTCGAATCTTTTCTGTAACGCCATCCAAAGATCCTTAGAGTTGTCATAACCTCTGAAGCTGTGGAACAACTCCCGAGTTAATGCCATAGTGATTAAACCAAGAGCCTTCTTCTCTCGATCACAAGCTTTCTTTTCTTCTTCATCGAGTTTAGAGATAGGCTTAGGCAGTTCATCATCAAAATAAATGTGTGTGGGATGCTTATAGCCTTCTAGAATTGGAATCCATAATGAAGAATCAGTGTATGAAATGTAATGCTCAAAGCGTGCCTTCCAGTTAGAATAATCATTTACATTTAGCAGCTTTGGCGGTTTCTGAGGAGTACCGATCTCATTGTCATAGTTTAAAAGGTTTCCAAGGTTTTGAAAATTCGACATGGTGAACACTTAGTAAAATTTTAGAAAAATCAGAGACACTTGCGCACTTGATATTGGCCTTGCGCACTTAGAGGAATGGTCTTACGTATTTAAGATTTGCTCTTGCGTACTTGATAAGTGCGCAGGAGTAAATGATAAGTACGCAGGATATAACTTAAGTATGCATAAGATTAGTCTTGCGTATTTAGTAAGTACGTAAGAGATTATTCTTGCGTATTTAGTAAGTACGCAGCAAGACTATACTTTTTGCTAGATATGGTAAGTACGCAGAACACGTTTTCACCAACTCTCACCAAACTATTCCGGTTACTGGAAAACGCACCGGAGATGGCAAAAATCGGACGGATGAACAATCAAACTGAGCCAAAGGGTCAGAAACTTGTTTCTAACCAATCTTTGATGCTCAAAACACTCAAAATACACAACAAAAGTCGGTTTTTGAGTGATTTTTGCTTCTAAAATGGTGCTCAAGAGCTACCCCTATTTTATCACAAAAATCAACAAAAACGCCTCCTTTTGCTTGTAAAACTCTGTAGAAAACTCTCCAAACTCACTCACAACACTCAAAATCAAGAGCAAAGCTCTGATACCACTTGTAGGTCCCTCGGGTGTGGCGGATCATCACATGCAAGTGGGTCTACTAGTCGGACAGGGTGCGGAATACCCGTGACTAGGTGGAGAGTCTTATGAAACAAAGTAAACCGACAAGATAATCACTATAAACGTTCGTCTATTATAAACACTTGAAGGTTACAGAGAGAAGTTTTGATATTACAAAGTTATGCGTATTTGCTAATCTGAATGCGTACATATCTACTGTCAACCATTCCTATTTATACATGACCTGATGCCTGCGCACTTAGCAAGTGCGCATGACAATTTGCTCATGCGTACTTAGAAAGTACACATAGGTATTCTTGCGTACTTGCTAAGTACGCAGGAACTACTTCCTTCTCACATACAAGTGCGCAAAACACTTAGAGAAATCTGCAATAGTCACTATGTAAAAGTAAATACAACTGGATAACTAATACAACTGGATAACTAATACATACAAACACTTACAAACAAAGACAAATACATACATGAAAGTACTAAACTAAGACTCTAACTATCCATAATCTATCCAGAGTGTTTGTCACAGGAAAGTGCTTCAACATTCTCGCCTATGCAGCCTATATTGACTTCACGGTTCATCAAATGGATGTCAAAAGCGCATTTCTATATGGAAAAGTTCAAGAAGAAGTTTATGTCAAGTAACCATCGGGTTTCATTGATCCTAACTTTCTAGACTGTGTCTATAAACTAGACAAGGCATTGTAAGGTCTTCATCAAGCACCTAGTGCATGGTATGAGACGTTATCTAAGCATCTGCTCAATAACGGTTTCACGCGAGGAGTAATTGACCAAACTTTGTTTAAACAGATGGATGGAGAGGATACAATCTTGGTGCAAATCTACGTTGATGATACCATATTTGGATCCACCAATCCTCATTTGTGCAAAGAGTTCGAAGAAGTGATGCGTTCTAAGTTTGAAATGATCTCCATGGGAGAGATGAAGTTCTTTTTGGGATTGCAAGTTGATCAGTCAGAATCAGGAATTCTTATTAATCAAGAGAAATATGTCAAAGAAATCTTGACCAATTTTAAGATGACTGAGTCCCATCCCCTCAAAAATCCTGTAGAAGTTCGACATTGCCTGTCTCCTAATTTAGATGGCAAAAGCGTTGATCAGCACCTCTATTGTTCCATGATAGGATCTCTCATGTATATCACTTCCGGCAAACACGACATAATATTTGTAGTGTGCTTGTGTGCACGCTTTCAGGCTAATCCTAAACTCACTCATTTAGTTGCAGTCAAACGTATTTTAAGATATTTAAAGTATAATCCAAAGCTTATTCAGATTCGGACTACGGGGGACACAACTTTGACCACAAGTCCACCTCAGGGGGTTGTCAATTCCTTGGAAACCGCCTTGTCTCATGGCAATGTAAGAAATACACCACCGTTTCCCAATCCATTGCCGAAGCCGAATACATTGTTGCAACCCTCTATTGTTCCCAAGTCAGATGGATTCACCATCAAATGCTTGACTATAGGATCACATTCCATGAGACACCGATCCTTTGTGACAACACTGCCATTCCACATATCACTAAAAACCCAGTTCATCATTCCAAAACCAAACACATTGAGATCAAACATCACTTCATCCGTGACTGTGTTGAGAAAAAGCATATCAAGATTGTTGAAGTCAAAACCGACAAACAAACAACCGACATCTCACAAAAGCCTTTGGTTCTGCCAGATTTGAAAAACTGGTGGAGATGCTCGGAATGATAAACTTTTATGTTTATGCATGTTAATTGGGAAGATTACCAAAAAGATTTTACTTTTCAGTACAGTTAATTTTTGTTAAAGCAAATCTTTTGAGGGAGAAATTAAAATTTTGTGTTAAATAGAAAAGAATTGCTTTATCAGTTTTTGTATATATATGTGGATTCTAAATCTTGTAAGTAACTTCAAAAATGTTGTGTTTCAGGAGAATCGCATCCGACCTTAGAGAAATGAAAGAGTCTGATCACATCTATTGAACATGAAATGGACCAAAAGCGATGGTGTTTACTGAGGTATAGCTGGTAGCCCGACATATGGTTAAAACTTGCAAGTAGTGTGAAAACCTAAATCTTATATCGTACTTGTGTGTTTGAACCCATTATTGAAATATCTAACCCATTTTATCTATGAAGAAAACCAATTCAATCAGATATAGTTCTACGTGTTTGGATTCCTATTCATACGCCAGGTGACCGTCAAAGTAACGATACTTACCGCCGATGACCCTGTATGTTTTTCTTACGCAAAGATCTCGGGTGTTCATATTTTTCCCATCCACTTGGATGATTTGACCCTGTCTGTTTTGCTTACGCAAAGATCTCGAGTGTTCAACCTTTTTCTATCCGCTTGGATAATTTTACGACTTCTTCTGTTTTGCTTACGCAAAGATAGTTCATACCTTTTAATATCCACTTGGACATTTTTCATTTTAAATCTTCTAATCCACTTGGATTTCTTATTTTATTTTGGTGGTATTTTTAACTTACTAAGATGGTACCTAGGTTAATTAGAAAGATATGATAGGATGAATATGGGTATTTCTTGAGAATTGATAGGTTTACAAAACCATTTTATTTCAATATGTGGGGCACACCTTGTATCATGCTTAAATGGTACCTTATAATCACATGAAACCTATGTACAACCAAATATTTGGGTTTACTTTGCACAAATATCAGCTATCTTCAGGGACTCACAGTAGTTAATCGCAAAAGGAAGTGTTTCAAGAGACTGACCAGGTCTGATCTTATGTTGGATCTTTTCCAAAAGATAAGGGTAAATAGTTTTTGTATAGCTTTACTTCATTTTATCCTATTATATCAAATTTTATCTTCCTTATTAATCTTGTATAAAGTTGTAAATATTTGAGTTATTTTTGTTTTATTTTTACTCAACTGATCTAATGGCTATCGAAACTTCATAAGTCACCCGAAACTTCATAGGTCAATCGAAACTTCTCACCTCACCCGAAACTACCCAATCACCCGAAACTACATAGTCACCCAAAACTTTCTTTGTCTATTGAAACTAGTAGTTTCGACAGGGGCAAAAAGGTCATTTGCAATATGGTGAAATTAAATAACTTCATAATCAGGTTTCCTCCTCGTCAAGCTTCACTGCACTCTCTGAACCTTTTACACCTTCATTCGCACACACAAAATCTCTCAAAGTCCTTTGGTCTAGTTGCTTAGTCAGTGTTTTTAACCTGATCCACCGTCATCGTCTTCATCACGTACTGTTATCATGCTCTAAATGTGCGATTTTGTGAAATGTCAGACCCAGGGTTTCATCTTTGAAAGTTTTACGACTTAAGCTCCATATCTTTGGTCGTTTTCGATTGATAGATGAATGTTCTTTGTGTCTGTGTATACATGTTTGATTCCTTTAAGTCTTCTAAATCTGTGCAAATTTTAGGCATCGAAACTTGGAGTTTCGATAAAAAGGTGTTTTTCTTTTATAATGGTGTTTTCAAAATTTGAACAGTATTCAATCGAAACTAGTTGTTTCAATGCCCAAATATGCCCAAGATTTTGAAATTGTGACCAAGTTTCTTTGCCCGAAACTAATTAGTTTCGGTTGATGGTTTCAAAATTTTTCTAAGTGTTTGGATCGAAACATGTAGTTTCGATTGAATTGTATTCACCCGAAACTAAGTAGTTTCGATAAGGTTGTTTCTGAAATTTTCTATGTGTTGACCGAAATTTGTAGTTTCAATTGTGTTTATTCATTCGAAACTAGTAGCTTCGATGAGTCTGCTTCTGAAATTTTTCTAAGTGTCAAAATTTTTGATGAGTTTTTTTGCTGTTATCGATCTCTTATTTGTGAAGAGGCATAATGTCTGTGCATTGTTAGATGCCAATGGTCCAAAGAGTGCAGAATTTTTTCCAGTCTTGACCTTCTTGGCTAATTCAAACATCAGTGTTGCTATAAGTCACAACATACCTGTGTTTGAAACTTCAATAAGGCAGTTCTGGTATACTGCAGAAATTGTGACTATTGACAATGTGGAACACATTAGAGCTACTGTTCGAGAGCAAAAAGTTCTTTTTTCTGAGACTACAATCAGACAGGTGCTGCATTGTAATGATAATCCTGAAGCACCCATTTAATTTCCATGTTTCTATGTCAAAGAATGCTTTAGAAGATTGGGACACCCAGATGAATTTAAAAGCGGTCAGATTATCAAGAACTCCCTTCCACCACACTGGAGATATTTTGTGCATGTCTTCATCCACTGCTTGTGCATTTGAAAGGGTGGATTTGACTCAGCCAATGCAATGGTGGCATCTGCAGTCTTGGGGCTGATCAAGGGAAGAGACTATAATTTTTCTGGGCTGGTTTTTAGGCAACTTAAAGAAAACTTGACTCGAGCAGTTAAAGAGAAGTTTTTGGTCTATCCAAGGTTCCTTTAGATTATCATCAACCATATTTATCCAGATCTTCAACAAGTTGGAAATGTGTTTTTTTACCACATGATTGCTAAAACACTTAGCTACATGAAGAGCACGAACAAAAGAACCAACAGAGAAATTGTTGGCATCCCTCTCTTTGGTCATGTTATTAGAGAAGAAGAAGAGTTTGTTCCTGATGAGGATCCAGAACTTGAAGTTGAGTTATCATCATCTGAGGAAGAAGAGGAGAAGATGGAACATGATCAAGGGAATGAAGAAGAACATAATGTTGAAGCTGAGGTTGAAGTTGAAATCCCTAATCTTCAAGAAGAAGAACAACACCTTGATGAGCACATTGTTGAAGCTGCTTTTGCTGATCCTGAAATCATTGTTCAAGAAAAACAAGCACAAGATATTGAAGAAAATGTTCAAGTAGCTGAAGAGGAAGTTGCAGAGTCTAGTGGGACTCTGGATGCAGGGATCTATGGATCTGATTATTGCAAGTCTCATTCTGATGAAAGGACAAAGCATCCTCATCTAAAAGACAAGTTGATTTAGGCTCAGATTATGAATTAGAAGAACCAAGAGCCAAAAAGATAAAGATTGGACTTGAAGAGTTATCATCATCATCTGAATCTCTTTTCATCTTGTTAGAACATCCAACACCTCAACCACACCTCAACCAACACCTCAACCTACACCACAACCTACACCACCACTGATGTGTTGCAAAGCACACATGTATTTCCGCTCTGTTTCATGTCGTTTTTGTATAAGTTTAGAGTCATTAAGAGTCGTTTATAGTTAGTATTCACTTGTGTCTTGTTTTGTAGTTAATCGGGTCACTTTGGAGCTAAAAAGATCAAGAAGTGTGAAAGCACAAGCCCACGAGAACCCGGGATGAGAAACAGAAAACGTCGGGAAAGAGTCAAAACTTTAAAGGGGCATATCTCAGGCTAGAAAATGAGTTACGGGGCCTATTTTATATCGATTTGAGGTAGCTCGCCAGAAGAATACAAAAAAAACATTTTGTGGCCCTTGTTTCTAGCGCCATGCGAACATGGGAGGCCATGTCTTCGCGATACGCCAAGAATTTACAGACCAGAAAAGTTTGTGTCTCTCGAGGTATGCTAGGGAATTGATCCCTGGGCCTCGCGGTACGCGAGAACACATAGTTACGTGTATTTTTGCCTATTTTCAAGGTTTAAAAGGTTGGGGTAGATCCTAGGGTTTAATAAGCGATTCCAGGCGTAAAGTTAGAGCCTTTAAGGCGATTTCAAGTGGGAGAATCACCAAGGAGTCAAGAATTGAAGCATTGGAAGCGTGGATTGATCGGATAAAACCCATTTGGTTTATGTTCTTCATCTTCTACTTCTTGACTGGTTTATCTTTTATCATTATTATGAACTTTGAGACTTGTTTTACTGTTTTGATGATGGTAGTAGGCTAATTAACTTTAACTACCTAGATTATGATGATCATGTTTTGTTAATTGGTTTTCTATCGGATTTTGGATATTTGGTTATGGATTATCATTAAAGTAAAGAACTTGTTTCGTTTGATTGGATGAGTATGCGTATTTATCTTGATTTATGATCTATTGAATGTTCCATATGCTTCTTTGTGAATGTCTTTCATGTATGGTGGCGTATTAGGTCACTAGCTTTGTGCACGTGATTAGTTTATGGTTTACTGACGTCGTATCCATAGGAACATTGATTGAGAATCTGTTAGGGTTAAGTATTTTGCTTGTTTCAATAGCTGAGAGTTGAGAAGTAGACGGGTTATCTTTGGCGTTAGAGTATTTAAGTTAACGACTTGGAAAGGAGGGTTTCCTAGTGTCATTTTTATTTCGTGTCATGTCAAGTGAATTCAAGTTACTCCTTGCACTGAGAGGTGTATAGAGATAGTGAGACTCAAAGATAATCTATCTAGCGAGTACTTTAGTGTTGTTGGAGATAGATGAGAGGTGATCTGACTAACTGGTGAGTTTACACGTCCCTTAGGGTTTCCTCTTTGGTCACACCTGGAGAATGATCCGAGATCCATTAGGTCGTCTAAGTGTGTCGTATTCTAAGAGCCCAGTTCCATTATAGTTTTCGTATCCGAGAGAATCCTAAGGTACACGCATAGGATTCACGGTCTAGGTAGTGGTTTCCCCATTTGTGAGTTCGCCTAAAGTCTGTTGCTTTACATTTGGTTATCGTGAGTTAGAGGTTTCATTAGTTAGATTCACAACATGAATCCCCCAATATATTTCAGTTTAGTTAGTTGAGTCAGAGTCTAGGTAGAGTTGTCACTAGTGTCTCGTGAGTTCGATATCCGGACTTTCATTAGACTTTACTACATTGATTGATACACTTGTTGGTTGTGTGGTCTAGTATTAGGTTGAGTCTAGATTTATAAATTTAAAGCTAGAGTGTATATGTTAGGTTTTTACATTAGTTTTTATAGACCATCCAGCACAGATCAAGTTTTTGGCGCCGTTTCTAGGGACACTTAGGTAATAGCGTATCTAACTTTGATTGAACTTAACTGTTTATTAGGTCTTATTTATGCCTTGAGTCGTAGAGCGTCTTGTTGTCTGTGTCTTTCTTTGTTTTTTTAGTGTGTCTAGCTTGTATCTTGAGTCTATCCATTTAATTTTGTCATTATGTGTGAGATCTGTGGAGGACCCCATTTTACTCGTCATTGCCCACATTCATCGGAATATTATGCAGATTACTATGATCATTCTTATCCGCAGGTACAACCATATAAGGAATATAGAACACAAGAGGAGTTTAATGCCTGGTGCAAAGAGGCAAATGAGCAATATGAGAAAGAAATCCAGGCAATAATCGCTCGCATTGGATCACATCGGCCGAAAAATATGGAGCGTGTGATTTATGATCGTGAAGGGAATGTCATCGGAACTAAAACTGCATCAGGAGAAGTGATTCTGGAAATTCCATAAATGGAGGCAAAAATGGATGAACTGCAATTCATAGTTACAGAAAGTGAAGCACAAGTCCTATCTCCAGGTAAGTTTTCTGACCTTGATTGCAGAATTGATGAATTCTATACTAATTCTATGCAAGATCACAATGATCCATACAATTCTTTACACTTGTCATGTGAGGATGATATTTCGCAGGAATCGGAGATAGAACGGAGGACAAAAATAGATGTCTTAGTCCCACCCTCGGATCTACAGGGTGTTAAGCAACTTCGCCCAGGCGTTTATGATTTTTCTTGGGATGGTAGTGATGATGATAAAGTGCAGGAGTCATAGGAAACCCCAGAGCCGGAGACGATAAAGGACATCAAAGTCCAACCTCCGGTTCAACAGGACATCGAGCCAAAATTTTGGTGTCCCACACCATGGAATATAGATGATGGCTTTTGGAGTGATGAGGAAGATGTGATTGAAGAAGATGAGTTGATAGATATCTCTAAAACCCCAACTGACAATGAGTGCTTTGAAGAGGGATTAGCCGGGTTGTTCGAGACAGAGGATGATAGTGAGGTGCATCCCGGCGAGCCACGGGATGAGTCTTTGGTGGAGATGATCGAAGAGGAGCAGGTCCCATCTTGGGAAAGTGAATTTGGGGATGAGTTGGGGGGCCTACCGACTCATAATGAAGAAGAGTTTGACCCACTTCTGAAAATACTTCAAGATTTGCTATATCAAGAACAAAGTGTGCGGGTGAAAGAAGAGGTGCAAGTGAGGGAGCTGGTGTCAAAACCATCACATTGCACCATAGAGAAAGAGAAGAAAAAACCCGTGGAGGTATTAGATTGTGTTTCGCCACGCAAATCATCACGACCACGGGACAGGGCACAGAAACGTATGGACCGACATATTCAGAGGGTCATGGGATGGTCACACAATGACCATAGGATGCAGTATACTGGAGATGACCAATCACCTCCTTACATGCCACGTATCAGGTTTGGCCCAGGTACGTTCAAATATTGGTCGACCGACCCGTTTAGATCTTTCAACACCCATTTAAGGTCTACCACTAGAGTTTGTCAAATCGGTGGTAGACCAATTACACTAAACGGGGCGGACGGGGGTAGCATAAAGGAGAAGCCTCCTGATTAGTGTGGTTTGGTGCTTGGGTTAGAACCCGATTGTATAGTTTGTTTAAGTTTTGGATTTTATTCTGACTCTGTTTAATGCTACGGGTTTGTTGTGAGGTTTATTTTGTAGGTATTGTCCGTCATGTCCGTACTCAATCTCCATTCCGGCGGGACCGATGCTTCTATTATTTTGTAAAGGTAACCCAGCAGTGTGTGCAACCGCGACGGAAACGCTATACGGGGCACACAAGGAAGAACGAAGCCGCACATTTGTTTGCATATTCATTACCAGCTAAGTCGCTTTTTTTATTTATTTTTTATTTTTAGTGGTGTCTTGCTTCACATTGAGGACAATGTGTCTTTTAAGTATGGGGATGTGAGTGTCTAGTCTAGCTAGTTTGTGTCTTTTTATAAAAATTCAAAAATCTAAAAAAAATTGAAAATTAAAAAAACAAAATCCATTGAAATCAAAAGTTTTTGCATAATAAATGGAAAATGATAGTACAAGTGGATCTACTTGTTAAGAGTAAAGGAATAAATAATAGAAAACATGTCTAATTAGTGATGTTTTGGTAGACCCAGCAAGCTTGAATAGCTTAAATAGCCTGTGAGTGTTACTTAGGATTAATCACTTAATAATATCATGATATCATGTGGCTACTCATCTTAGGGTGTCGGTGATATTGAAACTGTCAACATAGGGTGATAGGTACCACTTTAAGCTAAAATTTAGAGGTTTTTGAAAATTTCATGGCACACCATTTCTCTGTTTATGAGAATAAATCCGAGTTCGGTAGCGCCTGCATCCATAATTCCATCTAATAATGAGTGTAATTAATAAACTGAAAGCCTGAGTCTTGACCTACGTGTTACCCTCCGGGATGGTGACTTGGTTGATACACCCATGTGTTGGGATTTGAGTGACAAGGGTTTAGATAAATAAGTTTTGACTTATGTGTTTCCATAAGGATAATGACTCTGTGGAAACGCCTCTAAGTTGATTCTTATATGCTTAATTGATAGACTGCAACCTATGTGCTACCTTCCGGGATGGTGACTTGGGAGACGTACCTGTAGGTGAGGTTGATTCATATATTTAATAATACTCATTCCATTTATTCCATATTCCATAATTTCAAAAAACATGTAAATCTTAGTTTAACGTGGTGGGAAATCTATATGGTTTAACCCGTGCCTAGACATGATCGTGAGATGAGATTTGGTAGAGATGTAGCTTCTAAGTGTGAGTCACATAGATGGATTGATTGTTGTATAAAATGGAATTAGAACACATCACGGGGGCTAGATAGTTGGTGCTTGGGTTTAATCAGGCAGAAATACTGATTGTTGATTTTTAACGCATGAGTATTTTGAACTGTGAATTGTTAATTGATGTTAAAGTTAGATCTTAGTTATGATTCAATTACAGACTTTTTCGAGGACCAAAAAAGGACAAGTGCGGGGATGTTTGATGTGTTGCAAAGCACACATGTATTTCCGTTCTATTTCGTGTCATTTTTGTATAAGTTTAGAGTCATTAAGACTAGTTTATAGTTAGTATTCACTTGTGTCTTCTTTTGTAGGTAATCGGGTCACTTTGGAGCTAAAAAGATCAAGAACTGTGAAAGAACGAGCCCACGAGAATCCAGGATGAGAATCGGAAAACGTTGGGAAAGAGTCAAAACTTTAAAGGGGCATATCTTAGGCTAGAAAATGAGTTACGGTGCCCATTTTATGTCGATTTGTCGTAGCTCGACGAGAAGAATACAAAAAACATTATGTGACCCCTGTTTCTCGCGCTACGCGAACATGGGTGGCCAAATCTTCGCGACACGCCAAGAATTGGCAGACCAGAAAAGTTTGTGTCTCTCGTGGTACACGAGGGAATTGATCCATGGGCCTCGCTGTCACACCCCGACCGATGGCGGAATCATCGGGGCGGGACATGTAAGACTGTTCATAGCACATGGTTGACTAAATTGAAATATATTAAAGTCAAATTTGCATTTCAAATAATCCAAGTACAAAACCAAATTCAAACAAGATACATAAAATAATTCATAAAGTTCTTGATTTAAATTGTTAAGTCCAAATCCTATGTTGAACACGTCTTGAATCAATCTCACATATTGGGGCCTGAAACATGAATAAAATAAAGTCAACTAAAAAGTTGGAGAGTATAACACAGTTGTATATAGATAGCATATATATGAAAAACAAATCCTTTACATGACATGATAAATAAGGCGTTTATGGGGAGTAACTATTGTGTAACCAAATGTACAATCAAACCTTGTAACTAGCATGCAAAACAAATGTGTTGTCGGTTTCAATCACCGCGTACCATGGGTGGGTTTGTCAGACTCAATAGATCTATCATTGAAAATCGTCGGCTTGTATAGTTAATGATTGCACATAAGAGCATACAAAGGTTAGCACACCTAGCACTCGGGCACAAAGCTCAAATTTTTGTACACATGTATGTAAATAGGATTTTTGTACTTGTGTTGTTTGCATAAATGTAAATGTGTAATGTGTAATGAGTATAGAGTTCATGTTCCACCCCAAAACTGTAAAAGAGTAAAAAGGGGTTGTGAATACTCACTTGATAAGGAGGTGTAGCGAACAAGGATAATAGATAGAAAAATAAAGATCCTCGAGTGCACAATTCAATCTAAAGAGTAATGTATGTTGTATCAAATAGTGCATAAGGTTTAAGTCTAAAATGAAAGTTGAATTTGGGTATAAAACTATTGATTTGTATTAAAAATAGTATTGAATAAATTTTATAGAGTTTGAAGTAAAATATATTTGAAACAATTTAATTTGGTTTGAATTGAATAAATAAATATATAATTATAGTTTATGAAATAATGTAAATATTAATTGTAATTAAGTATAAATAAATAAATGATTTTGATTTAAAGTGTAAATTAAATAATCATTATCTCATTTATTTATAAATTTTGTAACTTAATTATTTAAGATATCGTTTAAGTGTGAGATAATAAATATTAATTTAATTTTTATAAACTTTTAATTAAATTATATTTATGCCAAGATTAAACTTTTAATCCATTTTTAAATACAGAAAACATATTTTTTATAAAATCTGAAACATTTATTGATTGAAAAATATAAAATTATAATTTTGTCAAAGTTTCTGAGTCACACACGACCGTGCCTCGGAAGGGCACGATCGTGCTCAAGCCACGGGCGCGACCGCGCTAGTCGGGGCGCGACCGGGTTGATCAACAGGAGCACAATCTAGACAAGTTTGACAGGCACGACCGTGCCTTGGCCCGACACGGTCGTGTCTATGATCTTTAGACACAACAGGGACTAGCCCAGAGGGCATGACAAGGTCTGGACAGGAGGACACGACCGCGTTGCTAATCGGCTCGACCGCGCTAAATGAGGCACGGCCGCGCTAGATGATTAGCGCGACCGTGTCTATTCCAATTCAGACACGAATCGAGAATTTCTTGTATTTTAATTGGTGAAATTGTTAGGGCTTTTCATTTATGGGTTATTACAAGTGTTCTGAGATATTTTAATTGTATTAATAACATGATTAGGAGTGATTCCGATTAAACCATTTTTCTTATAAAAAGGATTCTGGTTCTTAATGATTCCTGTAATGAAAGCCCGAATTGACGGAGGGCTTTTGATACATGGACCGAAACGAAAGAGAGGGATGATTTAATTACCTCAAAAAGAAGGGAATTGATAGCGATCAGCAGGAGGGAGTTCCGGCGACGGCAAGATTGGCTTCCGGCGGCTTCTGCTGCGATTCCGGCTGATCCAACCCTTTAGAAACCTTAGAAATGATCGGAGGATCGAGTTCCTTGAATAATTGGTAGAATTTTGATCGAAAACAGAGATTCGAGGCTTGGGAGATAATTTTGACGTTTTTCTTGAGAGGATATGAAATCGAATGGTAATGATCGTAAATGGCAAAATTATTTTCTTTGTCAATGAAAATAAAACGTATCGGTTTTGAATTTCGAACAATCGGGCGTTTTGAAACTGCATTTACGTTTCGACTGTTACGCAGGCGCGACCGTGCCAAGATAGGCGCGACCGTGCCAAAGCACTTGGCGCGACCGTGCCAGGATGAAGCACGACCGTGCTAACTAGGGTTTTCTTGATATTTTTCAACTTTAGTCCGTGACTTTTCAAGTTTGATAAGTTTGTACCAAATAGTTTCTTGTATAGCGTTTAAATGTAAATAATCGAGTAAAACTTGTGAATTTGTATAGAATCATTGCATTAAATTTACGGCGAGAAAATAATGAGACATTGCACGAGTATAGAACTTAAAATTGCATTATATTGAATTGAAATAGGAATACTAAAAATCCGAGATGTTACAGTCTCTCCATGTTGAGAGAATTTCGTCCCGAAATTTAGCTAGGGGGAACAACATTATTAGTAAAAAGATGGGGGTACTTGAGCTTCATTTGGTCTTCTCGTTCCCAAGTGAACTCAGGACCACGCTTAGATTCCCAACGAACTTTGACTATAGGAATACGACTTCGCTTGAGTTGCTTGACTTCACGATCCATAATTTCCACCGGCTTCTCAACGAAGTGCATCGTTTCATTAATGCGCACGTCGTCAAGCGGTATATGGAGATTTTCATCAGCGAGACACTTCTTTAGATTAGATATATGAAATGTAGGATGCACATTGCCAAGAGATGGAGGTAACTCGAGCTTGTAAGCCACTTTCCCAATCCTTTCAAGGATCTTGAATGGACCAAAATAACGAGGTGCTAACTTGCCTTTCTTTCCAAAACGGATCACACCCTTCCACGGAGACACCTTTAGAAGAACAAGGTCACCGACTTGGAATTCCAAGGGTTTTCGACGTTTGTCGGCATAACTCTTTTGCCGACTCCTTGCTACTCGAATATTGTCACGGATTTGAATAATCTTGTCGGATGTTTCTTGAATTAACTCGGGACCAGTGATTTGTGCTTCACCAATCTCACTCCAACAGATAGGAGAACGACACTTGCGACCATAGAGAGCTTCAAATGGAGCCATGTTGATACTTGTGTGGTAGCTATTGTTGTACGAAAACTCAATAAGGGATAAATGTGAATCCCAATTGCCACCAAAATCGATTACACAAGCTCTAAGCATGTCTTCAAGAGTTTGGATTGTTCGCTCGGTTTGACCATCCGTTTGAGGATGATAAGCCGTGCTCAAATCCAATCGAGTACCAAGAGCCTTTTGGAGAGATTGCGAAAATCGGGAAGTGAACCGAGCATCTCTATCGGATATTATGTTCAAGGGAACACCATGACGGCTCACAATTTCATCAGTGTAAATTCGGGCTAGTTTCTCCACTTTGAAGTCTTCACGTATAGGCAAGAAGTGGGCAGATTTGGTGAGTCGATCAATGATCACCCAAATACTATCATAACCACTCGAGGTGCGAGGGAGCTTGGTAATGAAATCCATAGCTAGATTCTCCCATTTCCACACGGGAATTTCTGGTTGTTCAAGTTAACCAGATGGACGTTGATGTTTGGCTTTGACTTTGGAACAGGTTAAGCATTTGGCCACATAAAGAGCAATATCTTTCTTCATACCGGGCCACCAATAAAGTTGGCGAAGATCTTGGTACGTTTTATCCGCACCAGGATGAATAGAATAACGAGTCTTATGAGCCTCGTTCATGAGAATTGCACGGAGATCATCGCGATCGGGAATCCAAATACGGTTCAAGTAATATAGTAAGCCATTGGGTTTTGATTCAAGAAGAAGTTCAACACCACACGACATTTCTTCATACATATTACCCTCGGTTACCGATACGTGTTGAGCTTCCAAGATACGGGTTTGAATATAGGATTGAATACGGGCACAATGAAGCATAACATGGTCCTTTCGACTCAAAGCATCGGCTACAACATTCGCTTTGCCGGGATGGTAACGAATCTCGCAGTCGTAGTCGTTAAGGAGTTCGACCCAACGTCGTTGCCTCATATTGAGTTCTTTTTGGTTGAAGATATGTTGAAGACTTTTGTGGTCGGTTAATACCACACATTTCGTGCCATATAGGTAATGTCTCCAAATCTTTAACGCGAATACGACCGCACCCAACTCGAGATCGTGCGTCGTATAATTCTTTTCATGAATTTTGAGTTGTCTTGATGCATAAGCGATTACTTTTCCTCGTTGCATGAGGACACAACCAAGACCTTGGTTAGAAGCATCACAATAGACAACTAAATCATCATTTCCATCAGGGAGAGTCAAAATGGGAGCATTGCACAACTTATGCTTAAGAGTTTGGAAAGCTTCTTCTTGTTTCGGTCCCCATTCATAAGCTTTACCCTTATGGGTCAAGGCGGTAAGTGGGACAGAAATCTTTGAGAAGTTTGAGATGAAACGACGATAATAACCCGCAAGACCAAGAAATGAACGAACTTCGGTAGGAGTCTTCGGGGCATTCCAATTCTTAACCGTTTCAATCTTAGCAGGATCAACATGAATACCCTTATCGTTGACGATGTGACCAAGAAATTGAACTTCTTTTAACCAAAATTCACATTTGGAGAACTTGGCATATAGTTGTTCTTTCTTTAAAAGGTCCAAAACCAATCTAAGGTGTTCTTCATGGTCGGCTTTAGTCTTGGAATAGATTAAGATATCGTCAATGAAAACGATCACGAATTTATCAAGGTACGGTTTGCACACACGATTCATGAGATCCATGAAAACTGCGGGTGCATTGGTTAATCCGAAAGGCATAACCATAAACTCGTAATGACCATACCTTGTTCGAAAAGCAGTCTTAGGAATGTCATCTTCTTGAACACGAAGCTGATGATAACCGGATCGAAGATCAATCTTTGAGAAACAAGTGGAACCTTGAAGTTGATCAAAGAGGTCATCGATTCTAGGCAAAGGATAACGGTTATTGATAGTAAGCTTGTTGAGTTCGCGGTAGTCAATACACATACGGAATGATCCATCCTTCTTTTTCACAAATAAGACGGGTGCACCCCACGGTGAATGACTCGGGCGAATGAACCCTTTATCGGAGAGTTCTTGAAGTTGACTTGCGAGCTCTTGCATTTCGGAAGGTGCAACACGATAAGGAGCTCTAGCAACGGGGTTAGCTCCGGGCATGAGATCAATACAGAACTCGACTTGACGAACGGGAGGAAGACCGGATAAATCTTTAGGAAAAACTTCGGGGAAATCCCGAATGATCAGAATGTCTTGAATACTCTTCTCCTTGACATCCTTTTGAACAATATGAGCTAAGAAAGCAATGTACTTCTTTCGTAAGTACTTTTGAGCGGTAGTACAAGACATCAATTTAAGACCCTTGCAAGGCTTTTCACCAAAAACCCTTAATGTTTCTCCCGATGGTAGCGGAATTCGGATACACTTTTCAAAGCAAATGACTTCGGCATGATGATTTGATAGCCAATCCATACCTATGATAATATCAAAGCTTCCTAGTGGCATTGGAACAAGGTTGATTGAGAATGCATGATCATTAAGTTCTAAAGAGCAATCATAGATAATAGACTCAATTGTAAGGGAGTCACCATTTGCTATTTCAACGGTGAAGGTTTTCTCTAATTGGGATCGTGTCTTTGCAAGTAAAGGCTCAAAATTAAGTGACACAAAACTTTTATCGGCACCGGTATCGAACAAAATGGAGGCATATTGACTATTAACAAGGAACGTACCATTAACCACGTCATTGTTGGCTTGAGCTTCATTGGCGTTTATGTTGAACGCACGTCCACGAGCTCCACCTTGTCTAGCATTTGCAAGTCTTGGACATTGATTACGAAAATGGTTCGGGTCACCACACTCATAACAAGCACGCCCATTAGCAATGGCGGGAGCACCTTGGTTAGCCACTTGAGGTACGGTTTGGTTTGGAGGGTTGACTTGGCCCGTAAGGGCTTTGGTCCTACAAACATTAACCGTATGACCATATCTCCCACAATAAGTACAAAGGCGACATGGGATGTTTTGGGGATGATGGTAGTTGCAGGTGGCACAAAGTGGGTAAATTCCACCATATGGCTTTTTGACCGGTGCTTGAACCATAGGTGCAGCTTGGTTGACGGGAACAGCAGGAGTAACCACAACAAAATTTCTAACCTTCCTCTTTTTGTTATTGCGAGGGGGTTCAGTTGTGGTTTCTTTGTTGTGGGTAGGAGGGGTTACGTTTTCAGCAGTTTTCTTAGAACCCTTTTTAGTAAGAATTCCAGCTTTCACATGATTATCAGTTAGGGTAGCAGACAGGCGGATGGCATCTTCCAAGGTAGCAGGATTTCTACCTAAGACAGTATCTTGGATTTGTCTTGGTAGCCCACCAATATATTTCTCAATACAACAGGACAAAGGAGTGACCATGTGGGGCACTAGAAGACTCAACTCATGGAACCGAGTTGTATATGCTAAGCTTTCCCCACTATCTTGGGCAAGATCCCAAAATTCAGCTTCCAACGTTTTCACTTCATTTCGAGGACAGAACTCCTCGGTCATAAGCCTTTTGACCTCATCCCAAGGTAAGGCCATAGCTATGTCAACACCCCTATTTCTTTTCTCCCCATTCCACCATGTAAGTGCCCGTTTTTGTAGGACACTTGTAGCATGACGAACACGGAGGTTGTCGGGACAGTCACTATTGAGAAAGGTATTCTCAATGCTTTCAAACCATTGAAGGAGTCCAGTAGCTCCTTCGGTTCCATAAAACTCTAGGGGATTGCACGAGTTGAAGTGCTTGAAGGTGCATTGAGGTGGATTGTTACCACCATTTCCACCATTTCCACCATTTCCACCATTATTACCACTATTGCTTCCATTTCCACCATTGTTGCCATTGGTGACACCATTGGCTTGGGTGAGTTGTGTCACCAATTGGGTGAGAATAGCAGCAATGTCGGTGTTGGCGTTGGTTGCGGGAGCACGACGAGGAGGCATTCTACAAATTGTCACATGACAAGAAAAATTGTGAGAACTTATGAGATTTGATAGGATTTAATAGAATGAGATACAAAATAAAATAGATATTCTTAGTTTGGATTGTACTCAAAAGTGACAAAATCACTTGAATACCATGGCACATTAAGGTTAATTAAACTTATAAAATTTTCAAAGAGACATGCTTTAGCCTATAAGTAAACACTCATCTCGGGAATTCCCAGGAAAGCATACGGGTCCCTCGGTTGATTGGGATTTATGCGAAATGCTTTCCTAGACAGAAAACCCAAAATACAGGTGTCACCCTTCCAGATTGCACGTGTCCTCAAATAATTTCACAAGTTTAAAAACCTTAACGAAGGAATAAAAACATATTTTTAAAGATTTTTACTTCAAGAGTTCTTCCACATGCTAAGAAAGGATAAAGATAGAAAAGAAAATAGAAATATTATGAGGTTTTAGAATATAGGAAAGGATATTATTTATTTAATTATTAAGAATATCCTAATAAGTCATGGATTTAAAAAAAAAAACACATAAGTCATCATAATGCAATAATAAGTAATCATACTAAACATGTAACATATAACATATAGCACATAGCATGTAACACATAGCACAAAAATCATGAAGCATAGTATAAGTGGGTGTCCTAAAGTTATAGTCTAGGTCAAGGTGTCTAATAACCTAATTCCCTATAACCAAGGCTCGGATACCAATCTGTCACACCCCGACCGATGGCGGAATCATCGGGGCGGGACATGTAAGACTGTTCATAGCACATGGTTGACTAAATTGAAATATATTAAAGTCAAATTTGCATTTCAAATAATCCAAGTACAAAACCAAATTCAAACAAGATACATAAAATAATTCATAAAGTTCTTGATTTAAATTGCTAAGTCCAAATCCTATGTTGAACACGTCTTGAATCAATCTCACATATTGGGGCCTGAAACATGAATAAAATAAAGTCAACTAAAAAGTTGGTGAGTATAACACAGTTGTATATAGATAGCATATAGATGAAAAACAAATCCTTTACATGACATGATAAATAAGGCGTTTATGGGGAGTAACTATTGTGTAACCAAATGTACAATCAAACCTTGTAACTAGCATGCAAAACAAATGTGTTGTCGGTTTCAATCACCGCGTACCATGGGTGGGTTTGTCAGACTCAATAGATCTATCATTGAAAACCGTCGGCTTGTATAGTTAATGATTGCACATAAGAGCATACAAAGGTTAGCACACCTAGCACTCGGGCACAAAGCTCAAATTTTTGTACACATGTATGTAAATAGGATTTTTGTACTTGTGTTGTTTGCATAAATGTAAATGTGTAATGTGTAATGAGTATAGAGTTCATGTTCCACCCCAAAACTGTAAAAGAGTAAAAAGGGGTTGTGAATACTCACTTGATAAGGAGGTGTAGCGAACAAGGATAATAGATAGAAAAATAAAGATCCTCGAGTGCACAATTCAACCTAAAGAGTAATGTATGTTGTATCAAATAGTGCATAAGGTTTAAGTTTAAAATGAAAGTTGAATTTGGGTATAAAACTATTGATTTGTATTAAAAATAGTATTAAATAAATTTTATAGAGTTTGAAGTAAAATATATTTGAAACAATTTAATTTGGTTTGAATTGAATAAATAAATATATAATTATAGTTTATGAAATAATGTAAATATTAATTGTAATTAAGTATAAATAAATAAATGATTTTGATTTAAAGTGTAAATTAAATAATCATTATCTCATTTATTTATAAATTTTGTAACTTAATTATTTAAGATATCGTTTAAGTGTGAGATAATAAATATTAATTTAATTTTTATAAACTTTTAATTAAATTATATTTATGCCAATATTAAACTTTTAATCCATTTTTAAATACAGAAAACATATTTTTTATAAAATCTGAAACATTTATTGATTGAAAAATATAAAATTATAATTTTATTAAAGTTTCTGAGTCACACACGACCGTGCCTCGGAAGGGCACGATCGTGCTCAAGCCACGGGCGCGACCGCGCTAGTCGGGGCGCGACCGGGTCGATCAACAGGAGCACAATCTAGACAAGTTTGACAGGCACGGTCGTGTCTATGATCTTTAGACACAACAGGGACTAGCCCAGAGGGCATGACAAGGTCTGGACAGGAGGACACGACCGCGCTGCTAATCGGCACGACCGCGCTAAATGAGGCACGGCCGCGCTAGATGATTAGCGCGACCGTGTCTATTCCAATTCAGACACGAATCAAGAATTTCTTGTATTTTAATTGGTGAAATTGTTAGGGCTTTTTCATTTATGGGTTATTACAAGTGTTCTGAGATATTTTAATTGTATTAATAACATGATTAGGAGTGATTCCGATTAAACCATTTTTCTTATAAAAAGGATTCTGGTTCTGAATGATTCCTGTAATGAAAGCCCGAATTGACGGAGGGCTTTCGATACATGGACCGAAACGAAAGAGAGGGATGATTTAATTACCTCAAAAAGAAGGGAATTGATAGCGATCAGCAGGAGGGAGTTCCGGCGACGGCAAGATTGGCTTCCGGCGGCTTCTGCTGCGATTCCGGCTGATCCAACCCTTTAGAAACCTTAGAAATGATCGGAGGATCGAGTTCCTTGAATAATTGGTAGAATTTTGATCGAAAACAGAGATTCGAGGCTTGGGAGATAATTTTGACGTTTTTCTTGAGAGGATATGAAATCGAATGGTAATGATCGTAAATGGCAAAATTATTTTCTTTGTCAATGAAAATGAAACGTATCGGTTTTGAATTTCGAACAATCGGGCGTTTTGAAACTGCATTTACGTTTCGACTGTTACGCAGGCGCGACCGTGCCAAAGCACTTGGCGCGACCGTGCCAGGATGAAGCACGACCGTGCTAACTAGGGTTTTCTTGATATTTTTCAACTTTAGTCCGTGACTTTTCAAGTTTGATAAGTTTGTACCAAATAGTTTCTTGTATAGCGTTTAAATGTAAATAATCGAGTAAAACTTGCGAATTTGTATAGAATCATTGCATTAAATTTACGGCGAGAAAATAATGAGACATTGCACGAGTATAGAACTTAAAATTGCATTATATTGAATTGAAATAGGAATACTAAAAATCCGAGATGTTACACTCGCGGTACGCGAGAACACCCAGTTACGTGTATTTTTGCCTATTTTCAAGGTTTAAAAGGTTGGGGTCGATCCTAGGGTTTAATAAGCGATTCCAGGCGTAAAGTTGGAGCCTTTTGGGCGATTTCAAGTGGGAGAATCACCCAGGAGTCAAGAATTGAAGCATTGGAAGCATGGATTGATCGGATAAAACCCATTCGGTTTATGTTCTTCATCTTCTACCTCTTGACTTGTTTATCTTTTATCATTATTATGAACATTGAGACTTGTTTTACTTTTTTGATGATGGTAGCAGGCTAATTAACTTGAACTACCTAGATTGTAATGATCATGTTTTGTTGATTGGTTTTCTGTTGGATTTCAGATATTTATTGATGGATTATCAATAAAGTAAAGAACTTGTTTCATTTGATTGGATGTGTATGCGTATTTAATCTTGATTTATGATCTATTGAATGTTCCATATGCTTCTTTGTGAATGTCTTTCATGTATGGTTGCGTATTAGGTCACTAGCTTTGTGCACGTGATTAGTTTATGGTTTAGTGACGTCGTGTCCATAGGAACATCGATTGAGAGTCTGTTAGGGTTAAGTATTCTGCCTGTTTTAATAGGTGAGAGGTGAGAAGTAGACGGGTAATCTTTGGTGTTAGGGTATTTAGGTTAACGACTCTGAAAGGAGGGTTTAATGCCTTGAAGATGTATCGTGAGAATTTAGAACTTCTCAGAGTCTAGCGATAGTGCCCAATTCTGCTGTTCCAATGGCTGAGGGGGAGTCGACTTATCAGGAAGGTGGTGATACTTCCGGTGGTGATAAAGGAAAGTCAGTGGCTGATGTTCTGAAAGATCTATCTGACGATGTGATCTTATTCTTAGAGCCTGACTATTCCAAAGAAGCACAGATCGAGGTTCTCTATAATCTTGAAGAAGGAGAGATCGACTCTAGTGATTATTGGGATGAAGATGATGATGATGATGTAGTTATCGAAGTTCCCAAGGGCAACGTGGAAAGAGAGTATGAGTTTGAAGATGGAGAGATCTTCGAAGTTCCATCCTTTGAATCTCAGCTCGACACAGGTTCAGTCGAGACAACTAGTAATGTAGAAGCATCGACTGAAGCCTCCCCTGCCGACCCTACACCTGTGGATCCAGAGGCACATAAAAACAAAGATATGCCTGCTAATTCATCAAAGGATCCTGCTCCTGTCTGGCAAAAGACTTCTATCATAGACAAACACGGAGCAACATGAATGATCTTAGCTGTGAGATTCGAGGAGGATAAGCAGTTGTTTGCAATCAAGCGAGCGGGGGGGGGGGGGGGTTCAATACTTGAAACCAACCAGCGAAGATTTCAACTCCTTAACTAGATACGACTTTGTGAACCTAGCAAACCGAGAGCTGCTGGGTCACTCAAATCACGCAGTAGCGATGAGTTTCATTTAGTTAATTTTGCATGATTTATTGTCTTAGCCTTTGAGTGTTCTATACATACTCTATTACTTGTATGATCATATATATTCCCGAGTGTGTGTGAACATTGTGAGAAGCATAAAGTTACATGCTAATGATTTCCTAGGCATATTCATTTGCTCATTTGGTTGTCACTTCATTGGGCTCCTCGGGTTTCATTTAGTTAATTTTGCAATTCTTAAAAATATTTTCAAACCTTTATAAGTTTATTAATGCTTACGATTTTCCTATTTGATCCATAGTGTTATTGGAAGTTTTGTTTCATTTTGATTTCTTGCTTGAGGACATGCAATGTTCAAGTGTGGGGTTGTTTGATGTGTTAGTATTTACACATTTTTTGGCACAAAACTTCGCTCATTTAACAATCAATTCTTGGTTATATTCAACGTTTAGACACTTATTTGCTTCATTTCCTGTTTTGTAGGTTTTTGTGAAGCTTGGTGAACAAACAAGAAGATTCCAGGATAAAAAGTGAAGTTTTAGGGTTTCTATGATGGAGGCACGGTCGTGCCCCTATCTGGCACGGCCATGCCAAGCTCACAAACCCTAGGCACGGTCGCGCACACATATAGCACGACCGCGCCAAGCCAAAATCCAAGGCACAACCGTGCCTTGGCCCCCCACGGTCGCGTGTCACCTCATGAGTCTAAACAGTCATACGTCCTCGATCAGTGGTACAAAATGGAAGCTCCAGATCGGTAACCCTCTGTCACACGGTCGTGTCAAGACCTAGACACGACCGTGCCTTTGTACCAGGCACGGTCGTGCCTTATCTCTTGGCACGGTCGTGCCTCCCCTTTTCTATTTAAACATAACTTAAACTCTCACCCAGACATTCAGCAACCATAGAGCAAAACCCAATGTTCTAGCTCGTATCACGCTTGTTCTAGCCATATATCAAGCTTCTTGGAGAGGATACAACATCAAGAGGATCACCATACATCGACAACAACATCTAGGCTTGGAGGAGTGGTTTGATTCTTGTTTTCATATCATGTTTCTCACTATTTTCCCTGCTTATTTGTAATTTTGGTGCTCATGATGAGCTAAAACTCTTGTTCACTTTGGTTTAGATGAAATTTAGATATATTTGACGACATTCATAGATTATTGGCAATTATTATGTTAATGTTATGACAACCGTATGATTATTCTTTGATGAAATTATATATTCGAGTATTTTGAGTTGTTTACAAGACTTGTATTTGTGTATGCCATATTATGTTAAAAAACTTGTGGTTTATGCTTATATTTATGGGTTGGTGTATGTATTTATACTAGCTTATGGCATTTGACTAGGAATGGTGAATGAAGTCTTGTTTATGAATCATTATATTTGTATGTGTATCCCTATGCTTATGTTTGGAAAGACAAAGTGTTTGTTATGATGTTTAATGCTTAGTTTTATGTTCATCTAGGAATTGTTGACATATTCTCCTAATTTATATAACCTTTGTATGAACATTGTATGTTGAAGAAATGCATAATGTTGTCTAATTTAATCAACTTGAGGTGGGTAGTGTGTTGTTCATATTATCTTTCCAACTAGTTGTTGGATTAGTGTACCTTAATCGGAAGCTAGTTCAATCTTTATAAACATTGGCATGATTGTTAAACACGTGAGCTTCATTGTATGACCTTAGGTGGTTGGTTTGTATAATTCATGCTAGCTTTCCGAATGGTCATTTGATTAGATATCTTTGACGGGAATTTAGTCAATTTATGTTTCGTGTATTTGTCATGATTCTATGAGTGTATTAAATGTATTCTAGATGGATTCGACACCGAAGTGATATTTTCTCCTTGATTGTTTGACTTGTGATTTTAGCTTAGTTTATATATTTGCATGCTAGATAAGTAAAACAAACTCTTCAAAATATCTTTTTACCATCACTTGATTGAATCTTTATTCCGGTCTATTATTGCATTCCACCGTGTCCACGGATTGATATCCGGTTCCTACCTTTACTATATTGCTATCCGACGGGTACACTGCCCGATGTGTGTGTGATTAGTCTTTGGTGAAAACCCTTTTTAAAACTAATTGTGTAAAAATCTTTATTAACATATATATACACTTCAAACGCATCAATCAATTTGTTTAATAACCAGTTTTCTTGTAGCAGAACATTCGAAAGATCAACAAGTGACTTATATATGATAACTCAGAGTCCAGGAGAATCCCTCTATAGAGATAAAGACTGATGGCTACAAAATTCTCTAAGTACAATTGCTGCGGACTCCACATTTTGCGGCTGACTTACACGTGGCTGCGGATAAGGCTAATTGCTGCGGATAGTATGTTCTCCTGCTGATGAACAACTATGCTGCGGATAGCTTTATCTGCTGAAGTTCAGAGTTGATGCTGATAGATTTCCCAATAGCATCAAACATTTGTTGCTGCAGATAGGTAAATCATCAGCAGCTTTAACTTTGCTACTGAAACCTCTGCTGCAACACTGATACACCTATCAGCAGAAGGAATGTTATTGGTGCAGATGATTAAAGATAAAGCTACCACTTCTGAAGTCTCCTGCAAAGATTCCTAAGAAGACTTTTGACCTGAACAGAACTATTTGCGGCAGCTTGTCTTTTAGTTGTCTACCAATAGTAGTGTAACTTTTAACTGTCAAAGATCAACGACTTGTGTCTGATCTGATCCTTAGAATCAAGGGTCTGTCTTGATTCTAAGTTCCTTTATATGTATTATATCTTCCATTTGTACAAGTGTGCTTTCTTAGAGTTTTCTCTGTAATCTTGTAAACATTGAAGATTAATACACTTTGCATTTATCAGTAGTATCTTTGTTTGCTTGTATACATTGCATAGTTGTGATTGTTTTCGCCAATCTCAACTAGAACAGAACCATCTTGTAATCACCGATCCTACAAGTAGTATCAGAGCTTTGGCTCTCAGATTAAACAAACTCACACTTGTTTAATCACTATCTGGTTCTGTTTATTACTATCTCTTTTCTAAACACCATTTATTCAGAATTGGCACAAAACAATGGTTTTGATGATACTAGAAGCCTCAACAGACCACCAAAACTGGTGTCTGGAGAAGACTATGATATGTGGAAGAACATGATGGAAAGTTTATTCTGCTATCAAGAATATGGAATATGGAGATCCATAAAAGATGGTCCGTATGTACCCATGGTGGGCTCTACTGATTCCGGAGGTCCCTCAGTTCCTAAAGAAGCTTAAAAGTACTCAGAGGAAGACATCAAGAAGATGGAGGTAGATTTTAAAGCTTTGGGAGCAATTCAGATGTGCTTGCCAAATGAAGTTTTCCACAACTTCAGATAATACAAGACTGCTAAGGAGCCATGAGAATCTCTTGAGAAGATGTTTGCTAGGTCAGAAGAAGTTAAAGAAAATAGAAGAGATATCTTGAAGCAACAATATGAAAATTTTGTCTGGAAGGAAGGTGTGTCTCTTACTGTTATGTACAACAGGTACACCTATCTTGCGGGAGAGCTCCAATGCTCTAAAGTGAAGCTGGAGAATGAAGACATTCTCAAAAAGTTTATCAGATCTCTGCCAAGTTGCTGGACAGTCTACACAATGTTAATCAGAAGAACCAAAAATCTGAAGACTTTGCAGATGACTAAGATGTTTGGCATGCTGAAAACTTATGAATTAGAAATGATTAAATCAAAAGAAAGAAGCTCAGGTTATTCAACAGCATCAACATCGACCACCACTTCTTCTGCACTACACTTTGACAATTCAGTTCCTAGTTCTAGCATCTACTATCCTCTCATTGTTACCCATCCTCAAACTCTAAACTCACAATCAAATAACTCACCATTTCTCCTTCAAGCCCCACCTCAAACAACTTCTGCTGCTTTTGTCTCTGAAAACCCAAGCAACATGTCATTTATCAAAGACGATCTGGAGTGTTTTCATCCTAATGATTTAGAAGAAATGAACATACAACACTCTTATGCCATGTTGTCTCAAAGCTAAACGGTTCTACTCTAGAACTGGAAGACCCATTCAAAGCAATAACTCTAACACTAGAGTAGGGTTGGACAAGAGCAAGCTTATATGTTACAACTGCAACCAACTTGGTCAGTTTGCCAAGAATGCAAGGTACCAAAGGCAAATCCAGCTGCTGCTCAGCCAAGACAAGCTCATCAAGGTCAAGCAAGTCAAGGAAACACCCCTCCTGCTCAGACTGCAGCCTATGCAGCTGTTAGAACAGCTGAGTTTGACTGGAGCTTTTAGTATGAGGATCTTCCTGCCAACAACCAAGCACTTATGGCAGACATATCAGAGATACCACCTCATGTATATGAACATCTTTGCACTCAAGCTTGTATTGATAAGGTTCTAGGATACGGAAAGCATAACCAAAACCTTATAGATCAAAATGAAGAGTTTCACTAAATGAAATCTGAATTCAAAAAGGTTGAAAACAATTACAAAGAAAAGATTAACTGTCTAAAGAAAGAGATTTCATCATTAAAACAAGAACAAACAAATCTTGAAACTCAGATTGATGATCTTTTGGTTAAGTTAAAAGCTACAAGAGCTGAGTTGGCAGACCTAAAGGTCCATGTTAACAAGTATGAGTTTGCATCCAAAAAGCTGCAAAGACTTTTTGATACATGCTCAGAATCCACTGAAACCACTGAAGCTCCATCACTCCCTACCATTGAAGTCATTACACCAATGGTCCAAGCCCCTTCATCCCTTCAATACCAGTAGCTCAATCCACAAAACAGATCAAAATCAGCTATCCTCATGAAGGAAGCAAGTTAAATGTTGAAAAGGGACAATCTTCAACCTCCACCGATCTTCAATCAAAATCCAATCAATCCAGGAAGGTGTTTGACATTTGTCATGCACCTGGAGAGAGACCTCCATATGTTCAGAAAACATTGGAGGAAGCCACCTTTTAAACACAACAAAGCTTAACCCTGGAACTTTAAAGATCTATTCAAAAGAAAAGATTATGTATACTTTCAAAGGGATAAATCAGCTAAATCTTGTTTTGTCTGTGGCAAATACAATCACACTTCCAGCAACTGCTTTTACTATCTTCAACAGCAAAGAAATCTTAAGCAACATGCTTTTGAGAAAACAAAGAAGAATAAGAAGGTAAGAAGCTATGAATCCAAGACAACTCAGTTCAGAAAGTCTCTCTCTCCTCTAAGAAAGCAGCTTCAAAAACCTCAACAATCCTGCATCATATGTGTGAATCAGACCACTTTGCTGCAGATTGTAAATTCAATTCTTTCAACCAGATCTTTCAACCAGCCTCCATAGCAGTTCAAGCTACTCCAAAATAGAAGACAATCTATAAAAGAACTCCCATAGAGAAACCCACTTTTAATAGAAAGGTAAAGAAGGAGAAGCATGTATATGTTGAACCATCAGCAGCCAACAAAAATGATGCTGATCATGTGAAGCTAAAGAAGCCAAAACCAAAGCCTTCAGCAGCAATCAAATCTACTGCTGACTAGTTAAAGCCATCAACAACAATCAAATTTGCTACGGATCAGCTAAAACCTTCAGCAGTAAAATCTGCTGCTGATAAAGCAAAGTCATCGGCAGTCAAAAACCACATCTGCTGCTGATAGGATTAAAAGGTATGGAACACCACCTCAACAATGGAAAGCCAAATCCACAGTCTCTCAAAGCATCATTATCGGGTCCATTGAATGAAAGCATACTTATGTAATTGTTCCTAAGACACACTCACCCATGTCTACAAGTTCTTGGGTTCCTCCCTCTAACTGGATCTCTCTCATGTGCAGGGACAACCAGGTCACAAGGATAACACCTGGGTTGTAGATAGTGGTTGTTCCAGGCATATGACCAGCAACAGGTCCATCCTATCCAATTCCAGACATTTCAATGGAGGATATGTTGCCTTTGGGAGCGATTCAAAGGGAGGATCTATAACTGGACAAGGAACTGTGTCCAATGAAAGAATAGTTTTGAAATGGTAAACTTTATCAAAGAATTATATTTCAATCTCATGAGTGTGTCTCATATCTGTGATCAAAAGCGTTGGATGTTTTTCACAGACAAAGAATGCTTTGTGCTCTCCCCTGGTTTAAGCAAACCCCCTCCAGAGAAGATTCTAATAACTGCTCAAAGAAAAGATAACTTATATGTGCTTGACATGAATGAGGTCACTCCATCTGGAAGTGTATCTTGTTTTCTGTCAAAGGCATCAGTTGATGAATCTGCTCTTTGGCATAGGAGATTAAGCCATGCTAATGTAAAAAGTATCAACAAGTTGGTGAAGGGAAATCTTGTCAGAGGTCTTCCTGACAAGGAATTCCAACTTGAAGATTACTGCATAGCATGCCTGAAGGGGAAGCAACACAAGAGTTCTCACAAGCCCAAGACATTGAATACAAATGACACTCCACTATAGCTGTTGCATATGGATCTTTTTGGTCCTAAAAATGTCATGTCAATGGGCAAGAAGTCATACTGTCTGGTGATAACTAATGACTATACTAGATTCTCATGGGTATACTTCTTGAGAACAAAAGATGAAACTTTTGAGATTCTTAAATCCTACATTGTTAGGGTAGATAATCAAAGCAATCAGAAAGTCAAAGTCATAAGGTGTGATCAAGGTACACAGTTCAAGAACCACACTTTGAACTATTTATTTGAGAGCAAGGGTACAGAAAGACAATACAGTGCTCCAAGAACTCCTCAACAAAATGGGGTTGTTGAAAGGAGAAACAGAACTCTAATTGAATCAACAAGATCAATGTTGGCTGACTCAAAACTGCCTCTCACATTCTGGGCAGAAGCAGTAAGCACGGCTTGTTATGTGCAAAATAGAGTTCTCATTGTCAATCCTCTCAACAAAACTCCTTATGAACTATGGTTCAAAAGAGTTCCCTACATTGGATTTCAAAAACCCTTTGGATGTCCATGTAACATTCTCATCACACATGGGGTTCTTCCTATGTTTGGTGCCAAATCAAATGAAGGATACTTTGTGGGCTATTCCTCTCAATCCAAGGCCTACAGAGTATTCAACTCAAGAACAAGAATTTCAGCAAATGTGGAATGTAGGGAACACATTGCATGTGAAAAGGGTAAAGGACCAGACTGGCTCTTTGATATAGACTCATTCTCCCAAGTATTTGAGCCTCTCATCTTCTAAAATATGGAGTCTACATCTTCCAAAGAACCAACTTCCTCAGCATCAACTGATTACAGATTGGAATTCAATAGTCCTTCTATAAGAATAAAAAGACCATATAATGATCCTCCATCTGTTGTGGAAGCTATTGAAGCCAGTGAAGCAAGAACAAATCTCGAGCAGTCTCTCTGAGAATGCATATCAGAATGAAATTCATGACTCCTTTGCAGATGGTGTAGAGGCATCTACTGCTGATGCTACTGCTAATGACATTGATGCTACTACTGATGTTGAAGACTCTTCCACCATGAATGAAGAGTTTCCTGATCAAAATCAAAGCAATCTTGAGCAAGAAATATAGTTGGATGTTGTATCAGCACAAAGAATCATCAAGGAACATCCATTGGAAAATATCATTGGCCAAGTTCAACAAGGAGTTCAAACAAGAAGCAAGACTCACGAGGCTAATATATTTCGGTATTCTTGCTTTCTATCTTAGGTAGAACCAAAGAAGATAGATGAAGCTTTTTAGCATAGCAGTTGGACTGAAGCAATGCAGGAGGAGTTGCTGCAATTCAAGAGACAAGAAGTGTGGATGCCGGTTGATATTCCACCTGGTTAATCTACTATTGGCACAAGATGGGTATTCAGGAACAAGCAAGATGAGAGAGGCATTGTAGTCAAGAACAAAGCCAGACTTGTAGCTCAAGGTTACACTCAGGAAGAGGTAATTGACTATGATGAAGTCTTTGCTCCTGTTGCCAGACTGGAGGCCATCCGAAGCTTCCTAGCATATGCTGCATCCAAGAGCTTTACAGTTTATCAACTGGATGTCAAGTGTGCTTTTCTGTATGGGAAGATTGGTGAAGAAGTTTATGTCCGTCCGCCTCCAGGCTTTGTAGATCCTGCACATCCCAACAAAGTGTTCAAACAAGACAAAGCTCTCTATGGCTTACATCAAGCTCCAAGAGCCTGGTATGAAACCTTGTCAAGATATCTACTTAGCAACAACTTCAGAAGAGGTGACTTTGATCATACCATGTTTATCAAAGATGAATGGGGAGAAAGCCTACTTGTATAAATCTACGTTGATGACATCATATTTGGATCAACAGGGAAGAAGCTGTGTAAAGACTTTGAGATCCTGATGCACTCAAAGTTTGAAATGAGTTCAATGGGTGAACTAAATTTCTTCTTGGGTCTCCAAGTCAAACATGTTCCAAATGGAATCTTCATCAGCCAATTGAAATATGTCAAGAGCATTTTGGAAAGATTCAAGCTGGCTGACTGCTCTGCTGTAAGAACTCCAATGCAAGTGCACCATCAACTGACTCCAGACAAAGATGGTCAAGATACTGATCAACATCAGTACCGTGCAATGATAGGATCACTCATGTATCTAACTGCCTCAAGGCCAGATATCATGTTTGCAGTATGCCTTTGTGCAAGATTCCATGCTGCTCCAAAGAATACACATCTTCAAGCTGTCAAGAGAATTTTTAGATACCTAAAGGGAGCCCCAAGACTTGGGCTATGGTATTCTAAAAACGAAAAGTTCAACCTGTATGAATACACTGACAGTGACTATGGAGAATGCAACTTGGATAAGAAGTCTACATCAGGGGGATGTCAGTTTCTGGGAGGAAGACTGATTTCATGGCAGTGCAAAAAGTAAACTTGTGTATCAACTTCTACAGCAGAAGCATAATACATTGTAGCTTCAAGTTGATGTGCACAAGTCATCTGGATACAAAATCAAATGCTGGATTATGGGATGATTTTCATGGCAACTCCTATCCACATTAACAACATGAGTGCTATATCAATTACAAACAATCCTGTGCAGCACTCCAAGACAAAGCACATTGACATCAGGAATCACTTCATAAGAGATCAAGATGAGAAAAAGAGAATCATTTTAACCAAAGTTCATACCAATGAGCAATATGCTGACTTGTTTACAAAACCTTTTGATGAAAGTAGATTTAGATATTTAGTTGAATTCATTGGTATGATGAACTTTGATTAAAATTTGTCTCTAAAAAGTTTGAATAAAATGTGTTTGTCTTTTGTTGTAAATAAAAAGTTAACAGTCAGCAGCAAACATTTTTGTTGCTGACATGTTTTATCATCAGCAGCAAAGAACTTGCCATTGACTGCCTTAAGTTATCAGCAGGAAAAAGTTTCCTACAGATGGCTTTAAGGCAATCAGCAGCAACATTTTTGCTGCAGACCATTACACCCATCAGCAGCAACCGAGTTTGCTGCTAATAGACTTATCCATCAGCAGCAACCAAGTTTACTGCTGATAGGCTTAACCATCTGCAGCAACCAAGTTTGCTGCTGATGGGTAAAATAAGTCCAAATTAACTATTACCCGCTATAAAACCTACTTTCAGTCTTTACCATGACTGCTACAGTGTATTACAGCTGTAAAACAGTGAAAGATAAATGGGTTGTACTCTACAAGTAATTATGCTTTTTCCCTCCTCTGCTGTTATAACACAAATCAAAATTCCTCCCTCACCACTTTACATTCAATTTCAACCTAACCCTCACCATTTTCTCTCAAGCATTCAAAGCTTTCCATACTTAACCATTTTTCGAAAGCTTCCTCTTTCCTTCAAAATCTAACCAAAATGGCAGAAGTCGACATCCACAATCCCGATGACAAGTTCTCAACCTACCATAATCTAATAGCATATCTCGTAAAAGGGAAGAAATCCGAAGGGTTCGACGACATGATTGACTTCCTGTGTCGATAAAAAATTCACTTTGCACTGACCGTCAACCCCACAATCTATATACCTCACATGGAGGATTTCTGGAACACTGCTGTCTACTCTACCGAACATGGGACTCCCCAAATCAAAGCCATGGTAGAGGGCAAAGATATCACCATCACGAAAGCTACTCTCAGAAAACATCTCAAACTTCGAGACGAGGATGCCGCCAACTCATACACAAAGAATGAATACATGAGGACCTTTGTATCCATAGGGTACATTGGAAATCAGGACGATTACATCATCGAGAAGGCAATGATGGGTCCTCCCTGGAAGTTTTTATGCCACAGTGTGACACCCAGCATTTCAGGTCAATATCCACATTTCATAAACGCACGTTCATAATTATTATTTCCTGATATTTTATTTTGACTAAGTAAAGTCAAGAAGTCTAGCAAAGAAGTTTGTTCCAAGTCTAGTAAACCGTAAAGAGTTACTAGAAAAAGTAAGCAGGATAACCCGACTTAATGCGAACGTAAATGGTTAAATAAAATAACCAGAAAAATATATATATATATATATTACACAAAATTTACGTTGAGCCAAGATTCTAATATTTTCTTCAACGAGCCATAAAATGGTTAAAAATTTTAATACCGTGAAGAATCGAAACTGAATTAAATTACCCCTTTAAAACTCTAATTGATACTAATACCATAATAAATTAATATTTAAAAATTGGTTATCATTAACCCCTAAACAACTTCTTGACTTTCTTGGCCGAGAGTCAGGGGAGCCATGCTCCCACTTGCCTGATTCACTTTGATTCAGATGAAAACCATACTCTTCAGACGAAACTTCACCATTTCTTTCAAACCTTCTCTTTTCTTACGGCAAATTCCCAATTCCCTTTCAAATCGAAGTCCAGTTTTAAAGCGAAAATCACCATAATTCGGTGTCATAAGGAGAATTTCAAGTGTTCTTGAAGAAAGCTCAAAAGATTCAAGACTACTTCTCTGTTTTTCTCTAAAGATCGCCATTCTCGGTTTGAGGTAAAAACTCGATACCATCCATATTATTTGCTTTAAAACCGTAACTAAACATACAAATCGTTCAAACGCAAGTAAGATAACAAGAAAACTGTGTCAAACTCAAGATTTGAACATAAAAATATACAGAGTGAATTCTGTAAATCAAAGTGCAGATATCGAAACTATAGTTTCGATACCTGTTAGTCAATCGAAACTAGGAGTTTCGATACCTATTGATCGAAACTAGGAGTTTCGATACCAGTTATTCAATCGAAACTAGGAGTTTCGATACCGGTTGTTCAATCGAAACTAGGAGTTTCGCTACCGGTTGTTCTATCGAAACTAGGAGTTTCGATATCTATTTACTCAATCGAAACTAGGAAGTTTCGATACCTGTGTACAATCGAAACTAGGTAGTTTCGATACTATTCTTGCCAATCGAAACTAGGTAGTTTCGATACCTATATCACTCAGTCGAAACTAAGAAGTTTCGACATCTGTTCTGTTTAATCGAAACTAAGAAAGCTTAGATACCTGTTCATCAGCCCCATAAGGCAGTAACTCAGAACTATTTTCATAACCAAAACAAGGTTGGAAAAACTAAAAAGATAATTAAAACAAAAGTAATCAGATCGGCTAAGTCAAGTGAACAAATTGCGTTTAAGACGAGTAGTCTTAACGTGTATGTTATCCTTGTGTAAATAGGATACGGATAGGCGAATCTGCCGTCATTCAAATTTTTGCTAGCATTCATACTGTCGAGGTGAGTTTCACTAATCCCCCTTTTTCTAAGTTTTTGAAATGATTTGGGGTGGAAACATACTTGTAAAAGACTTTTGTGTATAAATGAATGGAACTAATGATCTGACCGTATGTATGTATTGAGGGAACAATAAAGCGCTTAAAGTCCTCGTAATAAATTAGTAACCATTAGCTATGGATTTAGCCCGGGATTATATGAATAGTACTATTGGGGGTGACGCCTCCGGTCATGGTTAGTCGCGCTAACCAGGGGTCAAAATGGCCGAATGACCGCATATTGTCTTACTCGCAGAAAGGCGAGGGGAGGCACAGAAAGTTGGGGTTTGGTTACGGTCTCGTACATTACATACTATTTTGTATTCCTTGCAAGCTTACAAATGGGGTCAATAGATCGGATTAGTAATCATATTCATTGGTAATACATACAAAAGAGTTCTGATCAGGTTAAAGTGATCAGGTTTTACACAAAAGGGTTCTGATCAGGTTAAAATGATCAGGTTTTACACAAAAGGGTTCTGATCAGGTTAAAATGATCAGGTTTTACACAAAAGAGTTCTGATCAAGGTAAAGTGATCAGGTTTTACACAAAAGAGTTCTGATCAGGGTAAAGTGATCAGGTTTATCAAAAGAGTTCTGATCAGGTTAAAATGATCAGGTTTTACACAAAAGAGTTCTGATCAGGGTAAAGTGATCAGGTTTATCAAAAGAGTTCTGATCAGGTTAAAATGATCAGGTTTTACACAAAAGGGTTCTGATCAGGTTAAAATGATCAGGTTTTACACAAAAGAGTTCTGATCAAGGTAAAGTGATCAGGTTTTACACAAAAGAGTTCTGATCAGGGTAAAGTGATCAGGTTTATCAAAAGAGTTCTGATCAGGTTAAAATGATCAGGTTTTACACAAAAGAGTTCTGATCAGGGTAAAGTGATCAGGTTTATCAAAAGAGTTCTGATCAGGTTAAAATGATCAGGTTTTACACAAAAGAGTTCTGATCAGGGTAAAGTGATCAGGTTTATCAAAAGAGTTCTGATCAGGTTAAAATGATCAGGTTTTACACAAAAGTGTTCTGATCAGGGTAAAGTGATCAGGTTTAAAGTAAAGAATTCTGATCAGGTTAAAGTGATCAGGTTTAAACGAAAGAGTACTGATCAGGTTAAAATGATCAGGTTTCACAAAGAGTTTTGATCGGCAAAAAGATCAGATTTAAACATTGGGTTTATGATAACTCTTTATAATAACTTGTGAACTCACCAACCTCGTGTTGACAGTTTTAAGTATGTTTTCAGGAAATTGAACGTGGTCATCAAGTTAGCAATGTAGGTTACATGCATGCACGTGGATACGGCTTTTGGGAGGATTTCTCTTGTATAACTCATGGTCTTGAGTCATATTTGCGAAATCTTAAACATTTGTAAACTCAAATTGATATTTTGTAATGTAAATATTTTAAATTCAGTTATGTATCCAATTACATGTATGTGTTTGCGGTAATCATATGCTTTGGAAACCAGTGAAAGTCGCGCCTCGCGTTTCCGCCCTGGCGGGGTGTGACAGAACTTGGTATCAGAGCCATTGATTATAGCGAACTAGGTGTCTAAAACGGAACCTAGTCTATAATTAGAATGACTCACTAAAATGTTTTCATTGCATAAGCATTGTATAACCAGTCATCATGTCATGTGGATATTGTAGTCACAAGTATGTCGTCACATTCACACTCTGACCCCGTCTCTAACTCTGAATCCAACGAGGAACTTTCCGCCTCACGCCCTAAAAATCGAGTACAAGTTCGCAGCTCGACACCACCCAATGTCGCCCTGGGAGGACCGCCCATCGTCTACCGAAAGAAAAGCGGAGGACCAGTTAAGGTGCAAAGTGCTAGGAAGAAGGTTCGACTTCCGCGCAAGAGAAACCTGGCAGCCCGTGACCCGAAAGACTTGGAGACCGATGAGGAACCACCGAGGCAACGACCCTGTTACCACCCTACCGTGGGAACCATCCGTTGGATGCCTCGTACCCTGGCACGTTGGAGGGAGATGGAGAGCATCCCATCTACCTTTGAGCTTGGAGAGTCTTCTAACTCCCCAACACCCCTACCCCACACTGGGGAAGCCATAGAGCTCACTGTGCCTACCTTAGTAGCTCGCGTTCGTACGCATGAGGAGCGTCTTGATGATCTCCTAGATGATATTCGGGCACAGGGGGATGCAACCAGGCGCTTACGTCAAGGGCTCGGATCTCGAGTACAGACTCTGGAGGATAGCACTCGAGACATACAGAGTGCCACTGACTACCTCGAGTTGAGAGCTGATATGGACTGGCAGTTCACTCTCACGGTCCGAGACATGGTGGAGGCGCTGGAGGAGAGGACTTTGGCTGCAGAATTTGTGGCGAGAGCTAGTTTTGTCATGGCGGGACTTGCCATGATGATTGGGTTGTACTCCCACTTCTTCTTTTAAACCTATTATGGGCGGGTTGTGCCCATAGTACATTATGTAGTTTAAAACGTTAGTACTGATGAGGTCATGTGAACCCATCTCTTTTGTATCCTCGTCTTTTGGGAACAATGTACTATGTATGTTTTGACTATGTATGTAATGGTTTATGTTGTAATGATAGTTGTTCATGTTTGATGTTGTGGTATCCTTATGTCATGATCTATCATTATTGATATATGATGTTGTTTCTTTTTAATTGACATGTTAGAAAGAACGTCATGGCACCTAAGCGCGGGACACCCCGTAACACTACTGGTGACAACAACGAGACAATTTCCCCAAACATGGAACAACTAATAGCACAACAAGTAGCTGCCGCTATAGAGCAGTATGAAGCAAACCGAAATAGCGGAGGAGGTGCAGGAGGTAGCGGTACCGCAGGAGGTAGCGGTACAGCAGGAGGTTCCGGAGGTTCCGGAGGTAATTAAAAAAAAAAAATAAAATAATAAATAAATAAGCCATAACACATTGTCATGATCCGAATTAATGACGTTATGACTTATGATCCTGCAGATGCTCCAAATAGGAAGTGTACCTACAAGGCCTTCCTATCCTGCAAACCCCGCAGTTTTAATGGCACCGAGGGTGCAGTAGGACTAATGAGATGGATAGAACATATGGAGTCGGTGATTGATATAAGTGAATGCACCGCTGATTGCGTAGTGAAGTATTCTACCTGCACGCTCACTGATAAAGCTTTAACTTGGTGGAATACTCAAATGAAGACTTTGGGGAGAGAGACAGCGTACCAATTGTCTTGGGAAGATTTGAAAAACATGATGATTGAGGAATACTGTCCTCGGAACGAATTGCAAAAGATTGAAACTGAGATGTGGAACCTACAGATGATAGGAGATGATGTAGCGGGATACACCGACCGCTTCAATGAATTGGCACTTCTGGTACCGCATATGGTCACACCATAACATAAGCGTGTGGAGAGGTATCTGTGGGGCCTTGCGCCTCAAATTCGTAGCATGGTAACATCATCTAATCCAATAGATGCCAAGAGTGCTATAACTTTAGCATTCAAACTAAAGGATGATGCAGTACGTAATGAATTGTTTGTGAGGAAGGAGAATGAGGAAGGTAGATCTGGGGAGAAAAGGAAATGGATGGGAAATTCAAGTAACAAATCTGGAAAACAAGAGTTTAAGAAACAAGGAACTGTGAAGGCTTTTGCAGCCAACACAGTGGAAAGAAAGGAGTATGATAGGGGCCTACCGAGATGTAAGAGGTGTGGAAATCATCATGCCGGTGTTTGCATCAAGTGTGGAAAATGCGACAAATTTGGTCACACCACTCAAGCTTGTCGAACTAACAACCGATTGGGGAAAATCAAACCGGGATGTTTTGTATGTGGTGATCTAAAACACTTCAAGAAGGATTGTCCCAAGTGGAAGAATCAGAACACAGGCACCAGGGAGGGCATTTGTGATGGGTGCAAGGGACGCACGCCAGGACCCGAATATCGTCACTGGTACGTTCCCGATAAATAATCACTATGCCTCTGTACTTTTTGATTCGGGTGCGGATATGAGCTTTGTGTCGAATGATTTTAAATCTTTACTCGGTATTAAGGCCAGCAAACTAGATCAACGTTATACAATTGAATTAGCAAATGGGAAATTAATAGAAACCGGAGAGGTCTTTAGGGGTTGTACTTTATGTTTAGAAAACCGTACATTCAGTATAGACCTTCTACCCGTCGAGTTAGGGAGTTTTGATATTGTTATTGGTATGGATTGGTTAACCAAGAATCGTGCCGAGATAGTATGCTTCGAGAAGATTGTACGTATTCCTCTACCAAGCGGAGAAATTCTTTCAATTCAAGGCGAAAGGTGTATAACGATGTTAAAAACGATAAACTGCATGAAAACTTATAAGTATCTACGTAAGGGTTATTGTGCATTCCTGGCTCACATCGTCGAGAAGAAACCCGAAGAACGTCGACTTGAGGACATACCAATCGTCAGAGATTATTCGGAAGTATTTCCCGAAGACTTACCAGGAATACCACCATCAAGACAAGTCGAGTTTCGGATCGACCTAGTACCAGGAGCCGCACCAGTTGCACGATCTCCGTATCGTCTAGCCCCTTCTGAGATGCAGGAACTGTCGAGCCAACTACAAGAGTTACTTGACAAAGGTTTCATAAGACCGAGTTTCTCACCATGGGGAGCTCCGGTCCTATTTGTAAAGAAAAAGGATGGAACCTTTAGAATGTGCATTGATTATCGAGAGTTGAACAAGCTAACAATCAAAAATCGGTATCCTCTTCCTCGAATAGAAGATTTGTTTGATCAACTTCAAGGTTCCAGTTTCTATTCTAAAATTGATCTACGATCAGGGTATCATCAACTGAAAATTCAGGAAGAAGACATACCAAAAACGGCTTTTAGGACTCGTTATGGTCACTACGAATTCCTAGTTATGCCATTTGGCTTGACTAATGCACCAGCTGTTTTCATGGATCTCATGAACCGCGTGTGCAAGCCGTACTTGGATAAATTCGTGATTGTGTTTATCGATGACATATTGATATATTCACGAACCAAGGAGGAACATGAATATCATTTGAAATTAATCTTGGAACTACTCAGGAATGAGAAGCTTTATGCTAAATTCTCTAAGTGTGAGTTTTGGATCCAAGAGGTTCACTTTCTCGGACATGTCATTAATAAGAAGGGTATCCATGTGGATCCATCCAAGATTGAAGCTATCAAAAACTGGGAAGCACCAAGAACTCCGACTGAGGTGCGTCAATTTCTGGGTTTGGCAGGATATTACAGGCGATTCATCGAGAATTTTTCAAAGATAGCCTTGCCTTTGACCACGTTAACCCAGAAGGACAAAAAGTTTGATTGGACTGTTAAACAAGAATCATCTTTTCAATTGCTGAAGCAAAAACTTTGCAGTGCACCAATCCTATCCCTTCCCGAAGGGACTGACAATTTCATTGTGTACTGTGACGCATCACACCAAGGTCTGGGATGTGTGTTGATGCAGAAAGAAAAAGTCATAGCATATGCATCCAGACAACTAAAAGTGCACGAAAAGAATTATACGACCCACGACTTGGAATTGGGTGCAGTTGTGTTTGCACTCAAGATTTGGAGACATTACTTATACGGTACAAAATGTACTATATTTACAGACCACAAGAGTCTCCAGCACATCTTTAATCAGAAAGAACTTAACATGAGGCAACGTCGTTGGGTAGAACTACTGAATGATTACGACTGTGATATCAAGTATCACCCTGGTAAGGCAAACGTCGTAGCAGATGCCTTAAGTCGTAAAGAACGAGTTAAAACACTACGTGTTCGTGCCCTAGAATTGACAATTCATACGAGTCTCATGACTCAAATTCGGATGGCACAACAAGAAGCAATCAAAGAAGAAAACAGTCAGAACGAAGCTTTACGAGGAATGATAAAGCAGTTGGAACCAAAGTCAGATGACACTTTATACTTCATGAATAGAATTTGGGTGCCATGTTTTGGTAACATACGGGAGTTGGTTATGGACGAAGCCCACAAGTCCAGGTACTCCATTCACCCAGGTTCGGATAAAATGTATAAGGATCTGAAAGAATTCTACTGGTGGCCGAACATGAAAGGAGAAATTGCTATTTATGTCGGTAAATGCCTGACATGTTCAAAAGTAAAAGCAGAACATCAGAAACCGTCGGGATTGTTACAACAACCCGAGATACCTCAATGGAAATGGGAACGGATTTCCATGGATTTCATTACAAAGTTACCCAAGACGTCCAGCGGGTATGACACTATATGGGTAATCGTCGATCGTTTGACGAAATCAGCTCATTTTCTACCCATCAAAGAAACGGATAAAACCGAGAAACTTGCAAAGCTTTATATTAAGGAAATTGTGGCTAGGCATGGAGTACCAATTTCTATTATCTCTGATAGAGACAGCAGATTCGTGTCTAGAATCTGGAAATCGTTACAAGAAGCCATGGGCACACGTCTTGACATGAGCACGGCATATCACCCACAAACAGATGGTCAAAGTGAAAGAACCATTCAAACCTTAGAGGATATGCTCCGTGCGTGTGCAATTGACTTCGGTGGAAATTGGGATACTCATTTGCCACTAGCTGAGTTTTCATATAATAACAGTTACCACACCAGCATCAAAGCCGCTCCGTTTGAGGCTTTGTATGGTCGAAAATGTCGTTCACCGCTATGTTGGGCAGAGGTTGGCGACAAACATTTAACCGGTCCTGAAGTTATTCAAGAGACCACAGATAAGATTTTCAAAATCAAGGATCGTCTGAAGGCCGCCCGTGACAGACAAAAGAGTTACGCGGATAACAGACGAAGACCTTTAGAATTTCAAGTAGGAGACAAAGTCATGTTAAAGGTCTCACCTTGGAAAGGAGTTGCAAGATTTGGCAACCGTGGCAAGCTTAACCCTAGGTACGTTGGACCATTTGAAATATTGGCTAGGGTTGGCCCTGTAGCTTACAAGCTCAAGTTGCCACAAGAACTAAGCAATGTACATGATACGTTCCATGTATCAAATCTCAAGAAGTGTTTATCAGACGAGACGTTAATTATACCGCCTGATGAGATTCACATAGACGACAAGTTGCACTTCATTGAGGAACCTATGGAAGTCACAGATTGGAAGGTTCAGAGAACAAGACGCAGCCGTGTTAAGCTGGTCAAGGTACGTTGGAATTCAAAGCGCGGCCCCGAGTATACGTGGGAGCGGGAAGATAAAATGAAATCCAAGTACCCGTCACTGTTTACAAAAACACCAAGTCAGAGTGACAAGAACTGAATTTCGGGACGAAATTCTCTGTAACATGGGGAGAATGTGACACCCAGCATTTCAGGTCAATATCCACATTTCATAAACGCACGTTCATAATTATTATTTCCTGATATTTATTTTGACTAAGTAAAGTCAAGAAGTCTAGCAAAGAAGTTTGTTCCAAGTCTAGTAAACCGTAAAGAGTTACTAGAAAAAGTAAGCAGGATAACCCGACTTAATGCGAACGTAAATGGTTAAATAAAATAACCAGAAAAATATATATATATATATATATATATATTACACAAAATTTACGTTGAGCCAAGATTCTAATATTTTCTTCAACGAGCCATAAAATGGTTAAAAATTTTAATACCGTGAAGAATCGAAACTGAATTAAATTACCCCTTTAAAACTCTAATTGATACTAATACCATAATAAATTAATATTTAAAAATTGGTTATCATTAACCCCTAAACAACTTCTTGACTTTCTTGGCCGAGAGTCAGGGGAGCCATGCTCCCACTTGCCTGATTCACTTTGATTCAGATGAAAACCATACTCTTCAGACGAAACTTCACCATTTCTTTCAAACCTTCTCTTTTCTTACGGCAAATTCCCAATTCCCTTTCAAATCGAAGTCCAGTTTTAAAGCGAAAATCACCATAATTCGGTGTCATAAGGAGAATTTCAAGTGTTCTTGAAGAAAGCTCAAAAGATTCAAGACTACTTCTCTGTTTTTCTCTAAAGATCGCCATTCTCGGTTTGAGGTAAAAACTCGATACCATCCATATTATTTGCTTTAAAACCGTAACTAAACATACAAATCGTTCAAACGCAAGTAAGATAACAAGAAAACTGTGTCAAACTCAAGATTTGAACATAAAAATATACAGAGTGAATTCTGTAAATCAAAGTGCAGATATCGAAACTATAGTTTCGATACCTGTTAGTCAATCGAAACTAGGAGTTTCGATACCTATTGATCGAAACTAGGAGTTTCGATACCAATTATTCAATCGAAACTAGGAGTTTCGATACCGGTTGTTCAATCGAAACTCGGAGTTTCGCTACCGGTTGTTCTATCGAAACTAGGAGTTTCGATATCTATTTACTCAATCGAAACTAGGAAGTTTCGATACCTGTGTACAATCGAAACTAGGTAGTTTCGATACTATTCTTGCAAATCGAAACTAGGTAGTTTCGATACCTATATCACTCAGTCGAAACTAGGAAGTTTCGACATCTGTTCTGTTCAATCGAAACTAAGAAAGCTTAGATACCTGTTCATCAGCCCCATAAGGCAGTAACTCAGAACTATTTTCATAACCAAAACAAGGTTGGAAAAACTAAAAAGATAATTAAAACAAAAGTAATCAGATCGGCTAAGTCAAGTGAACAAATTGCGTTTAAGACGAGTAGTCTTAACGTGTATGTTATCCTTGTGTAAATAGGATACGGATAGGCGAATCTGCCGTCATTCAAATTTTTGCTAGCATTCATACTGTCGAGGTGAGTTTCACTAATCCCCCTTTTTCTAAGTTTTTGAAATGATTTGGGGTGGAAACATACTTGTAAAAGACTTTTGTGTATAAATGAATGGAACTAATGATCTGACCGTATGTATGTATTGAGGGAACAATAAAGCGCTTAAAGTCCTCGTAATAAATTAGTAACCATTAGCTATGGATTTAGCCCGGGATTATATGAATAGTACTATTGGGGGTGACGCCTCCGGTCATGGTTAGTCGCGCTAACCAGGGGTCAAAATGGCCGAATGACCGCATATTGTCTTACTCGCAGAAAGGCGAGGGGAGGCACAGAAAGTTGGGGTTTGGTTACGGTCTCGTACATTACATACTATTTTGTATTCCTTGCAAGCTTACAAATGGGGTCAATAGATCGGATTAGTAATCATATTCATTGGTAATACATACAAAAGAGTTCTGATCAGGTTAAAGTGATCAGGTTTTACACAAAAGGGTTCTGATCAGGTTAAAATGATCAGGTTTTACACAAAAGGGTTCTGATCAGGTTAAAATGATCAGGTTTTACACAAAAGAGTTCTGATCAAGGTAAAGTGATCAGGTTTTACACAAAAGAGTTCTGATCAGGGTAAAGTGATCAGGTTTATCAAAAGAGTTCTGATCAGGTTAAAATGATCAGGTTTTACACAAAAGAGTTCTGATCAGGGTAAAGTGATCAGGTTTATCAAAAGAGTTCTGATCAGGTTAAAATGATCAGGTTTTACACAAAAGGGTTCTGATCAGGTTAAAATGATCAGGTTTTACACAAAAGAGTTCTGATCAAGGTAAAGTGATCAGGTTTTACACAAAAGAGTTCTGATCAGGGTAAAGTGATCAGGTTTATCAAAAGAGTTCTGATCAGGTTAAAATGATCAGGTTTTACACAAAAGAGTTCTGATCAGGGTAAAGTGATCAGGTTTATCAAAAGAGTTCTGATCAGGTTAAAATGATCAGGTTTTACACAAAAGTGTTCTGATCAGGGTAAAGTGATCAGGTTTAAAGTAAAGAATTCTGATCAGGTTAAAGTGATCAGGTTTAAACGAAAGAGTACTGATCAGGTTAAAATGATCAGGTTTCACAAAGAGTTTTGATCGGCAAAAAGATCAGATTTAAACATTGGGTTTATGATAACTCTTTATAATAACTTGTGAACTCACCAACCTCGTGTTGACAGTTTTAAGTATGTTTTCAGGAAATTGAACGTGGTCATCAAGTTAGCAATGTAGGTTACATGCATGCACGTGGATACGGCTTTTGGGAGGATTTCTCTTGTATAACTCATGGTCTTGAGTCATATTTGCGAAATCTTAAACATTTGTAAACTCAAATTGATATTTTGTAATGTAAATATTTTAAATTCAGTTATGTATCCAATTACATGTATGTGTTTGCGGTAATCATATGCTTTGGAAACCAGTGAAAGTCGCGCCTCGCGTTTCCGCCCTGGCGGGGTGTGACACACAGTCTTCTTCAATGCATATCTCAGAAGAGAAGTGGATGACATTAACTGAGTTCTGCTCTTGCCTCCGCCTTTCATGGTATGGTCACAGGGCAGGGTTTTAATTTTTCTCACTTGATTTTTGAAGGTCTAAGATATAACCTTCACGAAGGTGCAAAACAAGCCTTCTTTATGTACCCAAGGTTTTTGCCGGAAATATTTAATCATGAAATAAAAGATCTTTTAAACCTGCAAGAATCTACTTGATTTTGGGTCATAAAAATAACATTTTTCAAAGTATGAGAACAGTTTCAAAGAAGTTCTCAGGGGTCAATGTTCCATTGTTATCTACAATGTTGAACATACAAAGCACCCAGGGTGTAGTTCAGCAGTCCCAACTGATACTGATCCCACTCCCTCCACTTCACAGCCTGCACATATAACAGTTTCCCTTGATCGAACCCCTATAGCCTATTGAGGGTGCACAGGCACAACAAATACTTACCCTAGTTCTTCAAGCCCAACTGGAACACAGGGCCCCAGTTGATGCAAGATATACCCGAAAGAGAAAGAGGAGAAAGAAGACTCCTTCTATTCTTGTCTCACAGGCCAAATCCCAACCCAAAATCCCTCATTCAGAATCCCAACATTCTGATGAGAATATCAAAAGGGATAGCCATGTTATTAGGGAAACTTCCTTGGAAGTTCCTCTATTAGGATCAGGATCACATCTCGGATCCATAGAACAACCCTCTAAGCCCTTTCTCTTTGTTTCTTCACTGAACTTAAGTGCAGCAACACCTAATCAAGATGATGTATCTTCTCCAACTATCATAATCTCGAAGGTACTGGTTGACTTGGCTGTCAAAGTACCCAGCCCAAGTTCATCACCTGAGAAGGTTCACTCTGGAGTGATGATAGAGTGAATGTGGAAGGGGCTATCACTACTGCTGGTCCATCAATTGACCAGGAGGACAGTGATAACATCATTAAGTCCCCAACCATGACAACTCACAGTGAGGATGTTTCTTTTGAATCATTCTTCACTGAGAGGAATCCTAGGAACCAAGAAAACTAGGGTGATGGGATGAAGAAGCTAGGCCTAAGGCCCTATCTAATTCCAAGGATTCCACAATTATGGATGAGAACAGACTGAAACTAGAAAACTTGGAATTGATGGCAAGGGTAGCCATGCTAGAGGCTGAAGTGTCCAAATTAAGGCATCAAGTCTCTATGCATGAAGCCCATCGATGCCCAAGTGTGACTTCTCCTTCCCTTGTTTCAGTGGGAACCCAAACAGACAAAACTTTATACACTGATGCAACCAAAAAGGGGGAGATAGTTACTGCTGAAGATGATGTTGATAGCCTAGAGGAATGGATACAAGAACATGCTGCCTTTCAAAGCACACTTTTCAAGCCTGTTTTTGTTCAAGTTCATGACTTGCCAGACTCAGAAGATGAAGAGGAAGAGATCTCTGAGGATTGGAAGTTAGTTGCCAGGGCTGTAGATGAAGTGTTCCCTAAGGAGATGAAGATAAACAATGAAGATGAAGATGTGCCTCACTCGGTCACTATACTTCCAGCTGCAGCCAGCATCTCCCGACAAGTCATATCCCCTCATTTCCCATTAATTGCACACAATCTGGAATTTAACTCCATTCTGTCTTGGGGATATGATGGGAAATGAAGAGCTCAACTGGAATAATCTAAATCCATTTCATACCTTGGATCTATATCTTACAGAATGCATCAACACTTCAACAGATCTCCCTACTGAATTTGCCATAGAAACATTTTATGACCTGATGGAAGATAACAGGCCCTAGTTTGAGTGGTTTCTAGAAGAAGCAAACAAGGTGGCTTCTCCTAAAGTTAAGAACCAGAAACAAATAGCCAAAGATCTTTCTGCACTTCAGGCCCTTAATGAAGATGACATTCCTCTAAAGATTTCAAAGTCTTCAAGAGCAGCTGAACAAAGATAAGCTCAAAGATTTGATTTGATAAGGAGCAGGGCTTTGACTGAAGAACAAATTCTATGCCTAAGAAGATTCTTGTATAATGAAGTTGTCAGGGGTTTGGAAGTGCATGGATGGTCAAGCACTGGGTCTTCAAGCTTTCAATTCTTTCCGTGTGATGGATCATATTTTGTCATCAACAACATTCAAGAAATCCTACTTCTCAACCCAGACTTCCTGTACAAAGTCTTTGAACTCAGGACACACATCTGCAACATCAACTCCATAGAAAGTCTAGAAATGATCAAGATTGTCAAAACTTTCCTTGAAAAAGAGGGATGGATTGCAATAGATGATTCTGACTCAGACCTATCCATTCCCTCCTCACCAACTGTCATCCTGAACACAGAAGAAGAATCCAGAAGAAGAGAAAAAGAGAATGTGATGGCAGATTGGAAGGCAGTGACTGGATTTGAATGGCAAGAAAATGAAGAAAGTTCCCCTCATTTGTCTGTTCCTCAAATTGCCAATGAAGCTGAAGCTGAGGTCTCAACAGCATCCCTCACATCTGCTGTTGTGATCCATAAAGCTGAAGCAGAGGCATCCAATAAAGACAAAGGGAAGGGTATCATGACTAAAGAGGAAGAAGAGAAGATAGAGAAGAAGAAGAAAGAAAAGGAGAAGAGAAGAAGAGAAAGAGAAGAGGAGGATATGGCTGAGCTCAAAAAGGCTCAAGAAAGGAAAGTTACCATACTCCTCCGAGAACTGCAAATCTAGTTGCATGCTAGGCAACTGGATAAATTAAAAGTTAAAGTTTCTACAGGCTCTCAAATAAAAGAAGCTGGAGCTTTAGCTCTTCACCTGCAGGAACAATTGAATAAAGAAGAAGAACAAAGAGAGAAGAAGAGAAGAGAAGATGCTAAGTTCAGAATCACCGATTCTGAACTAGCAAAAGAAATGAGAGAGGAGTCGATTGAAGCTCTAATTTCTCAAGGTGAGGATGCAGACTACCTTGAGAACTTATCCAATAAAGAAATATATAGAGCTTTCATGGGACAACAAGGTAAATTGGCAAACAAGAAGAGGGCAGATGAAGAAGAAAAGGCCAGACAAAAGACCAGAAAAGCCATTGCCTTCAATGTTAGATCCCATGAAGAAAGGAAGGTCATGATGGACTTCCTAAAGGCTAAAGGTGAGAGTGGAAAGAGGCTGGGTCCCATGAGTTTCATGAACCTGCAAGCCCTCTATGTCTAAGTAAAGAAGGAAGAGGAAGAGAGACTGGGGAAGATAGGGTCAAAAAGAAGGGTAGACACTCAAATTGTAGAAAGAAAACAAAAGAAACCCAATCCTACTCCCACATCCACTCCTTCCTCTGTCCAACAACCTTCCACTTTCCCTCCTAGACCTCCCTCCTCTCCACCCAAAGAGTCCAAATCCTCTCATCCAGCTCCCCCTCATCAACAACCTCCCAAGAAGAAAACCAAGCCTACTACCACACCAAAAGACTCAAGAGAAATTGTAGTATGGTTTTACAGCAATCAAGACCAATGGTTTGAATTTTTCAGGGGAAAGGCAGAAGTAAAAAGATCAATCTATACATCTGTTGATGAGGTGATGCAGCTTCCAGATTCTAATCTCCAAAGAATGATAGAGCTGGGTGAAGCTCATGAGCCTGAGAATGAAAGTGGGAGGCATCTGTTGCTAGTGATCAAACATCACTTCAATCCTAGAAAAGATGTAATTATTGATGCTAAACCTCTCCAATCCCACTTTTCATTCATCAGTTGGTCCTACAATGCTGCTCAGGATGAGTACACTTTGATATATGTTAGAGGACAGAAGATGAGATGTTCAAGCAAGGCCATCTTCAGTATGCCAAGAAAGGACATCAACTCTTTATCTGAACTCCCTCTTGACAATCCAGGCAAGGACCCAAGAGGGTATGAGACAGCAAGGATCGTTGCTCACATGCATAAGCTTCAGCAACAACATCAATAAGAGAGTATTGGTAGCATCAGTCTAAGGGGAGTTTGTAGAGATAAAGACTGATGGCTACAAAATTCTCTAAGTACAATTGCTGCGGACTCCACATTTTGCTGCTGACTTACAAGTTGTTGCGGATAAGGCTAATTGCCGCGGATAGTATGTTCTCCTACTTATGAACAACTATGCTGCGGATAGACTTATCTGCTGAAGTTCAGAGTTGCTGCTGATAGGTTTCTCAGCAGCATCAAACACTTGTTGCTGCTGATAGGCAAATCATCAGCAGCTTTGACTTTGCTACTGACACCTCTGTTGCAACACTGCACACCTATCAGCAGAAGGAATGCTATTGGTGCAGATGATTAAAGACAAAGCTACTACTTTTGAAGTCTCCTGTAAATATTCCTAAGAATACTTTTGACCTGAACAGAACTGTTTGTAGCAGCTTGTCTTTTAGTTGTCTACTAATAGTAGTGTAACTTGTAACTGTCAAAGATCAACGGCTTGTGTTTGATCTGATCCTTACAATAAAAGGGTCTGTTTTGATTCTAAGTTCCTTTATATGTATTATATCTTCCATTTGTACAAGTGTGCTTTCTTAGAGTTTTCTCTATAATCTTGTAAAGATTGAAGATTAATACACTTTGCATTTATTAGTATTATCTTTGTTTGCTTGTATACATTGCATAGGTGTGATTGCTTCCGCCAATCTCAACTAGAACCGAGCCATCTTGTAATCCCTGATCCTACACCCTCTGAGATTATATCAGCAAGTTCGGCCGGGAATCCCAGGATATCCCGAACCTTGATATAGCCACTGTAGTCGAGGCACTCGTGATGGGACTAAAGAAGAATTCTCAATTCTATGTAGACCTTGTTATGAATCCTTGTAGGAATCTTGATGAAGTCAGGAACTGGGCACTGAGGCTCATAAGACTAGAGGATGATAAAAAGATTCAGCAACAAATGGATGCTGCAACTAGTTACAATCATCCCAATCAGAAGGCTGAGTCCGCTCCCTTCAAACCTTATAGATCCAAGCCTTATTCTAAGCCTGACAATCACAAGGTTAATGTCACACCCTGCCTCAGGCACCCACTGGACGTGTGCGAGCCCGATTGGTATCGCTTGGTTACTTGATTTCAGAGTTTTTTAAAACACAGCGGAAGTCTTTTCAAAGGATCTTTTCATCATTCTTTCAACCTCAAGGGTTGTAATTGTAAATGCCAAAACTCAGTTCGAAAACAAAAGCCTTGTATTTACTTTATAAACAGAGGGTTACAATACCCTTCTCATTTGATTACAAAACATTGTTTGAAATCAAATACATAATGAGCCGTCCTGTCTCCTTTTCTTTTAGGATTTCCCTTTACACGAGGCCTGAGAATCCTACGTGCATTCCATCCTTTTTTTTCTCGGTCAGACCTCATTATTCCCGTACACTCTTCTCATCATGTTTTATTCATTACCTGGAAAACATTTTGAAAATAAAACGTCAGCGCGAACGCTTGGGAATACAATATCTTGACATAAAATCATTTGGCACAAACACGTATTAATTTCATAATCATAACTTCATGTTCAATCTACACACTCAGTAGGTCTTTCCAGTTCAATCGCACCACAGTATACACTGGCAGTATGTCTTTATAACAACGGGAACTCCACTGGCATAGTTTTTTTTTTAACACTAGCAAACTAGATAAGTTCGCCTGAAATTAGTTCGCCTGATACTGCCTGAGCGAACTTAATAAGTTCTCCTGAACTTCACAGAGCGAACAAGACCACAAGCGAACTTGTTAAGTTCGCCTGATTCAGTTCGTCTCTAACAGAATGATTAAGCTCGCCTGGTCAGCTTTTCAACCAAAACACGAACTAAAATATCTGAAAATCATCATATCTTGCTGAATTGATGGAATTTGATGAAATTAAACCGTATGATTGAGTATAATGTGATATAGAACACTTCTAATGGATCAAATTCTTCAAATTAATCCAAAATCATTCCAAATTTGTCAAAATTTCTCCATTTTTGTCAAGAATAGAAACAAGATGAAAAATTCTTCAAAATCTCTTCAAATTCAGTGATATTTGATGTTGATTGTACAAGAAAACACCACGAATCTTCTGTTAATCAAGAGCAAAGGCTCTGATACCACTTTGTAGGTCCCAATTCGGTGCGTGACGGATCTCTAGACTAGCGGTACGACACGGTGATAACATGTGGAATCCATGATCAACGTGCTCGTGTAACTCAATCAACAACAGTGTAAATAAACTCTTTGTATTTCCATTACAAATCTCAGTTTACAAGTTCTCTCACTATCACTTAACTCGACTTGTTTGGGGAAGTTTCGTGATAAAGTCCATGGTTATCATTTCCCAATTCTAGACTGGAATTTCAAGTTGCTGTAACAAACCAGATGGCTTATGATGTTCAGCTTTTACTTGAGAACATGTTAAATACTTTGCAACATAGATAGCGATATGTTTCTTCATTCCTATCCACCACTAATTGGCTTTTAGGTTTTTATACATCTTATCGCTTCCAGGATGCATCGTATATTTAGATTTATGGGCTTCCTCAAGAATTTCCTTATGAGTATTTCCATAGATAGGAACCCAGATTCTCTTATTCATTATAAGAATTCCATCATCTCCTTTGATCAACTAATCAATCATGCCTCCCAATCCTTCTTTCTCAAGGCTGGGTTCTTGCAAAGCAAATTTATGAGATTCATTAACACGAGTAATAAGATCGATTTGAAGATTGAGTCTTAAAGCATGAACCCGTTTAGGTTTCTCGTGTTCTTTTCTGCTTAGAGCATCAGCTACGACATTGGCTTTTCCTTCATGATAACGGATTTCACAATCATAATCATTCAGAACTTCCAACCAACGTCTTTGCCTCATATTCAGTTCCTTTTGACTGAATATATACTTTAGGCTTTTATGATCAGTGAACACAGTGAACTTGACTCCATATAGATAGTGTCTCCATGATTTCAGGGTGAAGATTATGGCGCACAGCTCTAAATCATGAGTAGTATAATTCTTTTTATGGGTTTTTAATTAACGAAAAGCATAAGCAATAACCTTGCTTCCTTGCATTAACACACAACCAAAACTGATGTGTGAAGCATCACAATAAATTGAAAAGCCTTCCTTTCCATTTGGCAAAGCCAGTATGGGTGCTTGAGTTAATTTCTGTTTTAGTGTTTTGAAAGCTTTGGATTGTTTAGGACTCCATTCATACTTGACAGACTTGCGGGTTAGAGAAGTTAATGGTACTACGATTCGAGAGAAATGCTGGATAATTCTTCGATAGTAACCAGCTAAATCGAGAAAACTACGGACTTCAGTCGGTGACTTCGGGATTTCCCATTTAGATATGGCTTCAATTTTGACAGGGTCAACTTGAATATCATTGGCATTGATTACATGGCCAAGAAATTGGACTTCTGGCAGCCAGAATTCGCATTTTGAGAACTTAGCGTTTAGCTTTTCTGTTCTTAGAAATTCAAGTAAGATTTTTTAATGATTGGCATGATCTTCCTTACTTTTGGAATATATAAGAATGTCGTCGATGAATACAATAACGAATTTGTCCAAGTAAGGTTTACATACTCGATTCATCATATCCATGAATGCTGCTGGTGCATTGGTGAGTCCGAACGGCATTACCGTGAACTCATAATGACCGTATCGAGTTCTGAAAGCAGTTTTAGGAATATCTTCTTCATGAACTTTCAATTGACAGTAACCAGAACGAAGATCAATCTTAGAAAAACAACGAGCTCCTTGGAGTTGATCAAAAATATCATCGATTCGAGGGAGTGGATAACGATTATTTATCATAACTTTGTTAATTTCACGATAATCGATACACATGCGCATTGATCCATCCTTATTTTTAATAAATAATAGTTGAGCTCCCCAAGGCGATGAGCTTGATCTTATATACCCTTTTTCTAGTAGTTCGTCTAATTGCTTCTTTAATTCTTCTATCTCATTTGGAGCTAATCTGTACGGGGGTTTAGCAATAGGTGCTATACCGGGTACAAGATTAATTCTGAACTCCACTTCTTGTAGGTCCCGATTCGGTGCGTGATGGATCTCTAGACTCGTGGTATGACACGATGAAAATGTGCGAAATCCATGATCAACGTGCTCGTGTAAATCAATCAACAACACAGCGTAAGTAAATGCTTTATATTTCCACCACAAATCTCAGTTTACAAGTTCTCTCAGTTTTTCTGTTCTGTGTTCTATTCTAATCTCTTCTAATATAAGACTTATAAACACCTATTTATAGGAAAACACAAACCCACACATCACTATAGGCAAACTTAACAAGTTCGCTCCAAGTTTGACTCTCTATGAACTTACACAGAATATAATCAACAGTTACAAAACATGTCCTAATAGACTCCCCTTTAACTGTTTCTAACAATTCTATCAATTACAACTCAAGACTAAGACATAATATCTTCAAGCTCGTTGTCACCAGAATATGCTCCAACAGACTCCCCCTTGACAACAGATTCAGAAGATTGTCACCCGTCTTCAAATATCAGCAAACACTATCTAGTCTTTGTCTTATTCATCTGCACACTCTCTATTTCTATCTAGAAGAGAACTTGGGAGAAGGACCCCTTGTCAACTTCTGTTTGCATTATTCAATTTTTGCAAAAGAGAATAACCAAGAATAACCAATAATTAAGATTTCCATGGACGGTGGAAAAATAAAATGTTTTTGGTTTTTCAAACATAAGAAACACAAAATCTTTTTGGGTTTTCTCTATAGAAATTGAACTGTAAAAATACGTAATCACATCCTTTTGGTCGAACGTCACGAGTAAGAAGATCATATCAGTATAAACAATGCATCAATCACACATTTTGGATAAACATCCCTCAAAATTCTATGGGTATCCTATCCAGATTCATTCTTTCTTTTATTTATTTTCTTTCTTTTCAAGATAAAAAATATTCAATCAATCATATGAAGTAACATCTTTTGAATCAGATAAGATCAAATCTTTTAAGCTTCAACCAAAACATGTAATGATACGCGAAGAACTTCAAAGAAGATGGGATCAGATCATAACATGCTTATAATAAATTACATACGAATTTGCAACACATAATATGTCAATCTAAGTTGTCAATATTATAAGAATTGAAACCATCAGTATCTTTATCCCATGTTCTTGTGAATTAAGGTACCATTTATTTTGTAATACAACGTGTACCCCACAAATATGCCAACAGAAAAATAAATGTGCATTATCTTCAAGACATATAAGATTATTGCATGACATTTTCAATCTCCAGGAAGAAATTATACCAATAAACACAGGAAAATATCAAGCAGAGAATCAGAATGATTCAAAATCGAATGATTCAAATGTCTTGGTTTGGATGAAGTATCATGATTCATAGTAACAGAAAGATTGTACCAATAGAATTCTTCAACATAATATTGATCAAGGAATCGATTGATTCAATGACATAGGGTAGTGTGATCCAACTGTTATCTGGATATGTTCAACGGAATCAGGATATTGATCCAAGGGCTAGTATATGTTCCAACATATGTTGTTAGAAACATATCTTAGTCCAACTTCACATTGCATGTTTTTCAGGGCATGAGCAGTGAAATTAAATGAAAAATTGTGTTTAACGACATAACTGATACTGGTCTCATGAAGTACTTTAAATCCTATATTCTTTATCTGATAATGATCTTTTACACACACACCCGACATACCATGGGTTCAAATCACCTTTGTCACAAAGTTCATTATGTTGTCACACTACTAATGGACCAAAGATACTCATAGCCTATTGATAATTCAGACTACATACTAGTATCCAAATTAAAATATAAACATCAAGCATCAATTTTTGTTAAGCATAAGCAGTTATGAAACTATCATTTCCCATACTGTGAAGTTTAAGAAGTTCTGATCAAAACATTTATCACAGATATATTAGATGAGCATCATAAAGTCCAGCTAAGGTCATGTGTGACTGAACATCTCCTGATGTACTATCATTCTCCTTATAACTTCAAGTAATGTCGATTTTAACTTTTTCAATTTGTTTGGCTTTTTCAAAGAAAGTAAAACAAACAAAAACAAAATCTTCCATGAAAACATTTTAAGGAAAACATTTTTCTTGGTTACTTGGAATTAAGCAATTCAATAAATTAAAAACTCAAACCGATGTAATCGAATGTAATTGAATGCCTTTGCCTTTGTCACCAACACAGTTATGTACTCCCCCTGTCCTGTAGACTCCCTCTCAACTAGTCAAATGGTTACGTCAATGACATTATGCTCACCATCGTCATCCTAAGTTTCAGGTTATCATTTGGTCTTTGTAAAACTCTTTCTAAAATATTGTGTGTGACATATTCTCCCCTTGAGCATCAAGTCGTTGAATCAAATAGATTTACCAACTTCTGTAATGACTCATTGCTCGTGCAGATGTCATTCCCTGTCATGTGCTATGAACAATCACTATCAACAAACCAAATATAATTAATAGTCCCTCTTGGTTAATCCTGCACATCTAACAAGAAACATTAATTTGAAATTGGGACCCAAGCCATGGTAGTCATGGGTCATCCATCTTTATCAAAATAATAAACTTCACTCCATTCACAATCGAATCTCTCATCGATTTTCGGTGGTTGCTCCGACGGGTCCGAAACAGAAACTTTTGATTTCCAAACATACTTCTGTTCATTAAGTTCTTTTTGCTTATAATGTGAAGTGTTTGAACAATCTTGTTCATTTGAAAAATGTTTAGATTGTGAAAGCTCTTGTTCTAAAAGTTTTCTCAATCTTCTGTTTCTCCTCCGTCTTTGAGGTATAGAAAGCCTAACCTCAGATTTTGAATTACCCTTTGGTGTATCACGAGGTTTAACCATATTTATGTTAACATAAGGCTTACCATGAGTTCTTACCTTTCCTGTAGTAACATGTCGGTTACCTTTGGTGTTGTGAAGACAAGCAATCCGAATGTGACCCACAATACCACAATAAAAGCAAGATCTCTTCTCACGATATTCTCTCATATAAGGAATCTTTAGACGATAAGAAGCACTTGAAGAAGATTCACCTACATGAACTTCTTTTGGGAATTGAGAATGAATAAACTTTTTCTCAACATGTTTTGATTCAGATGTCATCTTCTCAGGAACTACTTACTTCTCCCCTTTATTTTTCTAAGGACAGTTCACCACATTGTGTCCCATCTCATTACAATGAAAGCAAGTACGCATGTATTTATAATCTCTGACATATGAAACTCTCCTTGAATTTGAAGAACTTCCAAATGTATAATTTCCAGATGAATTAGAATCAACCTTTGGCTCCTCAACTTTAATATCTTTCGGTATCCCCTCTACCTTAGCTTCATCAAAATATTCATCATCACTCTCATCAGAATACACCATATCTTCACATGTGACTCGATTCACTTTCAACACAGTCTTAGGATTTAAATCCTCATCTTTTATAATCTCAGGTGTGACAGAATAATTTCCGTTGAATGGTGGAGGAACATAACCAATACCACTAGTTCCCTTCCCCTCTTCAGTATTATCATTATAATATCCTAATAAGAATGATGAATTTCTAAAGCTTTCTAACTTTCTATGCAATCTGATCACCTCTTCTTTAGATTCAGCTAGTTCCTTATCTTTCTCAGCAAGATCATTATTTCTTTTCTTAATTTCTGCAAAGGGCATATCCAGGTGATATGCCTTCTCTTTGATCTTCAAAGTCAGAGAACTTATATCCCTCTTCAGTGATTCTATCCTTTCAACACACACATTCTCATTATCTTTTAGTTTCTGATTTACCGTGTGCATCGATTTCATATCACAAATGAGATTTACGTTGTCATCCATAACCCTCATCATTTTATCCTTCACTGAAATACAGTTAGAACAAAACGTTTCAGAGTTAGAAACTAACGTATCCTTTTCTTCTGAAGAAGATGCACTAGGAGCCATGAATACGTCATCATCAGCTTCACTCTTTTGATCAACAATGACAGACTCTGCATCAATTTCTGAGTCACTCAAATCATGTTCAACAGTCTGGAAGCTTACTTCAGTCTCTACATCACTCTTAGTGGACTGAGTACTTTCACCAGAACGAATACTCTGACTATCAGTTAAATCTGAAGAGGAATGACTTTCAAAATCACACTGGTACTCTATTTTTTCTTTGATTAAGACCACAAACTCTTAAGGAGTTGCTTCACCCTTTTTCTTCAATGCTTCCCATAGATCTCTTGAAGTTGGACACTTCCCGAGACTATGAATGATTTCTTTTGGTAAAGACATCGTTAAAGTTTCACGCGTCTTCATCCCTCGATCAAACATCTGCTTTTCTTCTTTAGTAAGAGTTGACACTGGTTTAGGAACATTATAATATCCCATGAACTCATAAGTAGGATGCACATATACTTTTGTTATTGGTCTTCAAAAAGTTTCATCAATTTCTGATACGAATTGTTCGAACCGGACTTTCCAGCTACGGTAATCTGATATGCACAAAAGCCTTGGTGGCATAGTTCCTATCTTATTATCATCACAAGAAATTGACATTTTGAAATTTTTACGAAAATAGCCGGAAAAAATTTCCTGCCGAAATACTCTTTTTAAAAATTTCAAAAATTCAAAATTTTAAAAATGATTCAAAACATCCATATAAGTTTTCCCTAAAAAATTTGGACAAGAAGAAATTTCCCTCCAAAATACTCTATTTAAAAATTTAAAAAATTCAAAATTTCAAAAATGATTCAAAACAAACATATAAGCTTTCCTTAAAAACTTTGGACAAGAAGAAATTTCCAGCCAAAATACTCTAATTTTTTTTTATGAACACTAGCAAACTAGATAAATTCGCCTGAAACTGGTTCGGCTGATACTGCCTTAGCGAACTTAATAAGTTCACTTGAACTTCATGGAGTGAACAAGACCACAAGTGAACTTGTTAAGTTCTCCTGATTCAGTTCGTCTCTAACAGAATGATTAAGTTCGCTTGGTTCAGCTCTTCAAAAAAAAAACGAACTAAAAATTTGGAAAATCATCATATCTTGCTGAATTGATGGAATTTGATGAAATTTAACCGTAGGATTGAGTATAATCTAATATAGAACACTTCTAATGGATCAAATTCTTCAAATTAATCCAAAATCGTTCCAAATTTGTCAAAATTTCTCCATATTTGTCAAGAACACAAACAAGATGAAAAATTCTTCAAAATCTCTTCAAATTTAGTGATTTTTGATGTTGAATGTACACGAAAACACCACTAATCTTCTGCTAATCAAGAGCAAAGGCTCTGATACCACTTTGTAGGTCCCAATTCGGTGCGCGACGGATCTCTAGACTCGCGGTATGACACAGTGATAACGTGCGGAATCCATGATCAACGGGCTCGTGTAAATCAATCAACAACACAGTGTAAATAAACGCTTTGTATTTCCACCACAAATATCAGTTTACAAGTTCTCTCAGTTTTTCTGTTCTGTGTTCTACTTTGATCTCTTCTAATCTAAGACTTGTGAACACCTATTTATAGGAAAACACAAACCCACACAGCACTATAGGCGAACTTAACAAGTTCGCTCTTAAAGATGCTTAGGCAAACTTGTTAAGTTCACCTCTCTATGAAATTACATAGTATTTTATCAACAGTTACAAAACATGTTCTAACAGACTGCCCTTTAACTGTTGCTAACAATTCTATCTGTTACAAGTCAAAGACTCTAAGACTAAGACATAATACCTTCAAGCTCATTGTCACCAGAATATGCTCCAACACTTCTTTTTTAGGCGGAATTCTAGGCAGTTCATCAGGAAAGACATCAGCAAATTCAGCCACAACCGACATATCTTCAATCTTCATTTTAGGGTCGGTAGTAACAAATACAAGGTATGCTAAGCAACCTTTTCCTAGGTATTTTGTGGCTTTCAACATAGAAATTATTCCAACAGAGTTGGATAATTTATCGCCGTTCATCGTAAGAATATTGCCTTTTGGCGAACGAAGTTCTATTGCCTTTTTATCACATAGGATACGGGCTTGGTTAGAGGCTAACCAATCCATTCATAAGACAATGTTAAAACCTGCCAAAGTCATTGGCAACAATCTTGCAGGTATAACATGTCCTGATAGTGTGATGTGACAATCGTTAAGGATTTTAGAGATTTGGACTAGGTCACCATTGGCAGTTTCCACCACGTGTTTCTTGTCTAATTTAGCTAGAGTTTTATTTAACAGTCTACATAATCTATGATCTATAAAACTTTGGTTTGCACCAAAGTCAAGTAAAACTCGAACATAAATATCATTAACAAGAAATGTACCCGTAATGACATCGGGCATACCTGCTGCTTCGTAAGTGTTAAGAATGAATGCCCGCGCATTCTTCTTTACTCCATCGGCAGGTTTGGGACCTGTCCCTTCCGTCTTCTTTAGTTTTGGACAATTAATTTTAATGTGACCAGCTTCGCCACATCCAAAGCAAGTAGTTGATTTCCTTCTGAAGAAATCTTCTGTCTTGTGTCCGGACATCTTACAATAATTACAGAAAATTCTAGTATGACATTGTCCCAAGTGCCTCCTTTTGCACTTTGGACCCTCAGGGATGGATGAATTGTTGTTTTGAGGAGAAAAATTGGATTTCTTGGATCCACCCGGGCCTTGCTCGGCTATTTCCTTCTTCTTCCCTTCTTCCTGATTTCTTATCAGGCTAGTTGTTAATGATGCTCCCAGATCCATGGCATCATCAAGATTTTCACAATTTGCGACCTTTAACATGTCGCGGATTTTCACCAATCAAGCTCAGTAAAAATCATAGGAAGAGAATCCTTGATTCCTTCCGTTATCATCTTTTGAAGTTCAACACGAGAATTATTATTTTCAGCAACATTTTCTGCTTGCTTCCTTTATCCCCTCGTATTTTTAGATGGTCCAGTTTGTTTTGACATAATATCAAAAGAACAAGAATTGATGTAAAACACAACTTTTTATTGATAGAATATTTTACAAAGATAATACATATAAAATATATCAGAAATTTCTAAATTTCTTGTCTTCAAGAGCTTGTACTAGTAGAGCATTCTGAGCTTCAAATTCAACCATTTCTCTTTCTAGTTCGGCTATTCGGTTTAACAGCATTTGATCCCTCTCATTTCTTGATGTAGTCTCATTTATATGCGGAGCAGGAACAAGAATCATCTCATAATATGGAACATAAGGTATATTAGAATTGTCACGTTCTTCTTCTTCTTCTTCAGGATCACATTTATTTTCATAAGGAAGTTCGGCGTATCTCTCATGAAAATTTTGTGGATAAACAGGAGTGATGTTATAGCTTCCAGCAGTTGGAGCAGAATGAAAACTTATAGAAGGATTATAGGGAACACTAGGGTTTCCTATGTCTCCGAGGCTTCTGAAAGTAGAACTTTTAGTTTCCTCATTAAGTTCTATAATTGTTTCATTCGTTTTACGGTCAAACTAACTTGCAGGAGCGAATTTTCGAAAAAAACTAGGACCTTTGCCCTTTCCAACCATTTTGAAAATTAAAAAAAACAACAATATTTTATTATAAAAGTATATTACAATATAGAAAGTAAAATACAACAATATTTTCATTCCTTCATTAGCTTTTTCCCCAAGGTCTTCAGATCCTTTCCATACTCATATACTTGCTTCCTGTAAAACTGGGTTCTTTTCTTATCCATGATTTTCTTCTTGGTTATCTCGTCCGTTTGACGTAACGAACGATCTAAACATCGAGATGGGAAGAAGGCATAGTATATTTATAGCCATATTTAGGAGAAGGATCACGAATACCCATTAACATATCGTTATAAGCATGATGACATTCGGGTGGTTATTGAAAATAAGCTTGTTAAGATCAACTTATGGATCATATGTGACCGGGGATCCAGAGTCATAGGATGGATAATCAGAATTGTTTGAGACTGGGTTATTGAAAGGATAATCATTAGGGTTTTCAAAAGCAGATTGATATTGTGGATCTTCAGAAGGATCTTCTTCAGATGACTGAATTTGACTGGATTGTGCCTTATTTCCTTGCACATATTGGGCAGCAGTATTCCATTTGCTAAAATCTTATCCAGCATCCATCCATTTGTTGGAAAAGTGTTGGGATTGAGGGTGGTATTCAGGAGAATTAGGGAATACAGCAAACGGGTCATCATTATAGTAGGGTGAACAGATAGGATTTTGTTGTGAACCTAACGTATGATATTCCAGAGATTCTTGCTTAATAGGGTGATTAGGATCGTAATACGGAACAGTATTTCCTCCATACATCTGCAATCTTATCATACTAGTAATTGTCTCATTCAAGACTTAGATACTAAATCCAGTATCTTAATCTTAGCTGAAGCTCTACAAGGATGGTTTTCTTTCCAGAGTAGTACCTCCAACAGTCATGCTCCCAGGTAAGAGCGACAGGTCTAGGAGAGATTTATACCCCGCTCTTTCCTTAGACAGAACACTTCTGTTTGTCAGATAACTACATACCGGTCAGAAGGTCACCTTGTTTTCTTATCTTAAAAGCATTTAATGGTTAAAGCTTAGATACTAGATCCAAGTATATAATTCTCTAAAACCTATGGCTCTGATACCAACCTGCCACACTCTCCCTCAGGCACCCCTGGACGTGTGCGAGCCCGATTGGTATCGCTTGGTTACTTGATTTCAGAGTTTTTGTAAAACACAGCGGAAGTCTTTTCATAGGATCTTTTCATCATTCTTTCAACCTCAAGGGTTGTAATTGTAAATGCCAAAACACAAATGGAAAACAAAAGCCTTGTATTTACATTATAAATAGAGGGTTTCAATACCCTTCTCATTTGATTACAAAACATTGTTTGAAATCAAATACATGATGAGCCACTGGAAATAGTTCCAACACAGGGTTGATCAGTTCCCTAGTCCTGTCTCCTTTTCTTTTAGGATTTCCATTTACACGAGGCCTGAGAATCCTACGTGCATTCCATCCTTTTTTTTATGGGTCAGACCTCATGTCTGCCCGTACACCCTTCTCGTCCAATTTTATTCATTACCTTGAAAACATTTTGAAAATAAAACGTTAGCGTGAACGCTGGTGAATACAATATCTTGACATAAAATCATTTGGCACAAACAAGTATTAATTTCATAATCATAACTTCATGTTCAATCTACACACTCAACAGGTCTTTCATGTTCAATAGCACCACATTATACACTGGCAGTATGTCTTTATAACAACGGGAACTCCATGTCCCTCATTTTTTATAAAGGGAAGCACCAGCCGCAATCCGGTAATTTCACACGAGACCCGTGTATCCCTTGCAAGTTTTACATATACCTATGGCCTGAATACTTGTTCGTAGAAGAATGTTGAGCATTACTTCGTTAACCTTTATTTGGCCCTTTTCATGAATTAAATATTTGACACGAGTTTTTAAAAGAGATAATGTATTCACCATGTTTGTAGCAATGAGCCTCTAGAGTCTAAAGCTTAAGCTAGCTTCTTAACTTGCTTTCTCTAGCATAAGAACCTTTCTACGAGCGTTCCTTCTTAAACTGAGCACTACAACGAGCGGGAATCAAACTGGGATCGTCGGGGATCATCTACGGAAGATGTGGAACGAGTTGTGGAAGTAAAGAGCGAGTTGAGGATGAAGAAAACAAATGGATTCGTTCAGCTATTTATAGGCTGCCATTCAGGTCCATGTTGGACCAATATGGCTGGGGATGTCAGTCCGACATCCGACTAAGCCCACGTCAGCCCTAGATGTCCGCATCTGATTGGACTGAACCTATTTGGCTGCATATCATACCGATATGTGGACCATTTCGGTCCAATATCCAGACCCCTGTTCCATCATTAGAGCTGAGTCACTAAACACCTGTCAACACCACATTTTGCGGCCGAGAGGAGGTTGTCGGACCGCTATGCATCGATTTCGGTCCGATAACTGACTTAGCAACTCATTACAGACCGATACAAGAATGGATGTTGGTCTGCTATTTAATCCTATTTCACTTCGGACCGATATGGACTTAGACGTCGATCCGCTATGTGTTGATGCACTTTCCTGTGACAACACTCTGAATATAGTCTTAGTTTGTATTTCTAATGTCTGTAATTTGTCTTTGTATGTAAGAGTCGTTATGTAATAGTTTATCGAGTTGTATTTACTTTTACATAATGTATGTTGCATTTCTTCTAAGTGTTTTGCACACTTACATGTGCGCAGAAGAAAGCTCCTGTGTACTTAGCAAGTACGCAGGAAGACCCATGCGTACTTGCTAAGTACGCAAGAGCATTTGGTCCTGCGCACTTGCTAAGTGCGCATGCATCAAGTCTGTATAAATAGGTTTGGTTCACAGAGGATAAGTACGCAGAACTCATATCTTAGACGAACTTAGTTTGTTAAGTACGCAATTTGTATTATCTCTGTAACCGTTGAGTGTTTATAATAGAAAGAGCTTTTATTGTGACTCTCGTGTTGGTTTACTTTGTTTTAGTTAGACTCTCCTCCTAGTCACGGGTATTCCGCACCCGGTCCGACTAGTAGACCACTTGCATGTAACGATCCGACACACACGAAGGGACCTACAAGTGGTATCAGAGCATTGCTCTTGAATTCGAGTGTTGTAAGTGAGTTTGGAGACGTTTTTACTGAGTTTTACAAGCAAAAAGAGGTATTTTTGTTGATTTTTGTGATAAAAAAGGGGTAGTTTTGAGCACTTTTTTAGAAGCAAAAATCTCTCAAAAACCAATTTTTGTTGAGTATTTGAGTTATTTGAGCATCAAAGGTTGGTTAGAAACAAGTTTCTGACCCTTTGGCTCATTTGCATTAATCATCAGACCAATTTTTACCATCTCCGGCGATTTTCAGGTCACCGGAAAAGGTTGGTGAGAGTTACTGAAAAGGTGTCCTGCGTACTTACCATTTTTGGCAAAAAGTACTGTCTTCTGCGTACTTACTAAATATGCAAGAGTTATCTCCTGCGTACTTACAAGTGCGCAAGACTGAACTTGTGCGAACTTAAGTTATATCCTGCGTACTTAATCATTTCCTCCTGCGTACTTACAAGTACGCAAGAGTAAGTCTTAAATACGCAAGACTATTTCTCAAGTGCGCAAGGCCAATCACAAGTGCGCAACTGTGTCTGATTTTTCTGAGTTTTGACTAAGTGTTCACTATGTCGAACCTTCAGAATCTTGGAAACATGTTAAACTATGATAATGAGATCGGTACACCTCATAAACCACCTAAGTTGCTAAACGTAAACGATTATTCCAATTGGAAGGCACGTTTCGAGCACTATATTTCTTATACCGACTCATCACTATGGATACCAATCCTTGAGGGATATAAGCATCCCACACACATCTATCTTGATGATGAATTGCCCAAGCCTATTTCTAAACTCGATGAGGAAGAAAAGAAAGCATATGATCGAGAGAAGAAGGCACTTGGTTCGATCACTATGGCATTAACTCGGGAATTGTTCCACAGTTTCCGAGGGTATGACAATTCTAAGGATCTCTGGAAAGCCTTACAGAAAAGATTCGAAGGAAATAGTGACATCAAGAAGAGTAAGCGGGATCTTCTCAGGAAGCAGTATGAATGCTTCAGATTCTTTGAGAACGAATCTTTAGATGACCTCATCTCTAGATTCTATCATTTACAGACTGAGTTGAATGCTTTTGACCTCAAGTATCCAGCTGAAGAGATGGTGGAAAAGTTTTTGGATGCTTTACCACCCAAATTTGAGATGTACACAACCCTGATGAGGGAAAATCCTAAGTTCTATGAGTTGACAGTAGAGGAAGCAATAGGAAAAATTCAAGCTCATGAAATGAACTTGAAAAGAAAGGAGAGCTCTGGAAGACCCCAGATACAAGACCCTTCTATGTATCATGGGACGACTTCCACATCCAAGTCATCTGGCTCTGGAATTGCACTCTTCACTTGAAATCCTACTGAAGAAGACCACTCAACTGGGTGTGGTGGTCATGCTTGCTATGCTTCAGGATCAGGGTTGGGGTCTCATCATCAAAATACCTCAAGAAATCCTCCTGCTACGTCTTCAGCTAACAACTCAGCTATAGCCAGAATAGCTGAAGATCATGTAGCTTTATTCTCATCTTGTATGCTTGCATATGAAAATTTCATAGGTGGCAAGCTTACTGATCCAGAGACGATTGAAGAATATTTTAATCAAGTGGATCCTGATGACATGGAGGACATGGATATTCAATGGAATATGGCCATGCTTTTGAGGAGAGCCAAGCGTTTCCTGAACAGAACAGGAAGAAAGTTTATTAGCGGGCATCCTAATGCCAAGGTCGGGTTTGACAAATCCAAGGCCAAATGCTACAAGTGTCTGAACTATGGACACTTTGCTCGTGAGTGTCAGAAAGACAGAGCACCTGCCTCTGGTTTTACCCGACCCAGCCAAGGAAACAGCCATGGCCAAAACAATCCAAACCACCACAATCAAAGCCAAGGTGGAACGTCCAATGCACTGGTAGCCCAACAGGACGACAGCTTTGATTGGGGCGTTCATCTGGAGGATGCCATCATCGCACAAACACAGGTTGGTCTCATGGCAGAGATCATGGAGATAATGGAAGCAGAGAGAAGGGAAGCTTCTATGGCTGACCTAAAAGAGTCTACTACTACTGCTACAGAGGAAGAGGAGGAAGCTGAAGGATAGGAAGCTTCTGTAGCTGAGAAAGAGGAATAGACTACTGCTGTTGCTCTCATGGCCATTGGAGAAGCAACAAGTTCATCTCATGAGGTAGACTCTAATCCCTTTTCTGCTGTTTCATGTTCTAAGTGTCTAGGGCTAAAACTTGAAAATTCTAAGCTCCAAGACAAAATTGAACCCCTAACTATGGCATCTCTAAACTATAAAGAAAATGAAAAACGTTTTAAAGAGTCTATTGAAACATTGAAAAAGGAAAAACGTGAGTATTCTTTAAAAATGAGCGATCAACAGCTTCACTTAGATATTGCTTATCAGGGGTTGGAAAAACGGAACAATGAAATCAACAAACTGCAAAATGAGATCTTGCAGTTAAAATGCACAAATGAGAAGTTGAAAAACTCTCGCTTTGTGGTGGAACACTACGAATCTGTAGTGAGGAAAATGAATGGTCTAGGTCTTGGTACCAATGCCATTCCTCCACCAACGAGCGGGAAGTTTGTCAATAGCTTAATAGACATTGATCTCATTTGTCTAGATGAGTCCTCTGATAAGGATGATTCCCCTAAGAAGGATAAATCCTCAAGTAAGGCTAACTCCACATCTAGTGAGGAGTTTGTTACTGCTTCTGAAGATGGGTCGGTTAATTCTTGCCCTGAAGGAGTAGTATCTGAGGAGTTGTTGACTGAACAGAAAGTCAAGAAAAAACATTATCACTAATGGTGATAATTGCATTTTAACTGAACCTGATGTCATTGAATCAAATGATAAACTTAAGGTAATGCTTTATGGGGGGTATAAAAACCTTAACCAAGAAAAGAAAGAGGCTTTTTCAGCTCACTTTGGGCTTGGTTACAAAGAAAATTGGAAAAATACTATACTCCCAAAAATCAAAGTGTTAAGGTTCAGACTGCTGTTAAGAAACCAACTCCTCCTGCTCATAATGCTGAGTTATCTAAGGCCAGATCTAATGAGCCTTACAAGAGAACTTATATAGACAAGAGGAACTGTTTTCACTGTGGCTTGATTGGTCACATTTTTGTGAACTGTCCTTCTAAGAACCAAGGAAAACGGCCTGTTGTTTCACGACCAGCTGTCATCCCAGGTCGTCACTAGTGAAACCATCTCCCAAACAACCAAAGCAAAATGTAGTGAAACCACCAGTCCAACCGATGGCAAAGCCAAAGATCAAATCTGAGGCCAAACCATCTGTTGCAAGAAAGGTAAAGCAATCTGCTGTACCTCGAGTGTATACATCCGGTAGTACACGTACTGGTGAGAAATCTGTGGCTAGACTCTCTAAGCTACAGAGAAGAAGAAGGAATAAGAGGTTGAGAAAGCTGGAACAGCTAACTAAAGCTCAATCAGGTGAAGCTTCCACAAGTTCACCGGCTGTGGTTGAGCCAAAGTCTCCTGTTCTGGTTAAGAATCAAAAGAGATCCTGGAACAAGAAAGTAAAAGGTTCTCAATCTCCTGTTCCCAATTCCTCCAAAGATTCACCAATTTTGAACAGTCATCATGACTGTGAGTTGAAAGAAGTAGTTTATTTTGAGAAAGACGGACGACCCAAGACCACAATGGCTTGGGTCTCCAAATCTAACTAATTCTTTTGTGACTCGTGCAGGGACGTCTGAAGGGTACTATCTCTAATCGCTGGTATGTAGTTAGTGGATGTTCCAGGCACATGACAGGAAACATGGGCCTGCTTCAAGACATTAAACCGTTCAGAGGCGGCTATGTGGCCTTTGCCGGAGAAAAAGGAGGCAGCATCACGTGTCAAGGCGTGGTTTCAAACGGTTGTGTCAGCTTTGACAATGTCAACTTCTGCGAGCAGCTGAAGCATAACCTGTTGAGTGTCTCCCAAATGTGTGATAAGGAGTACTCGGTGATGTTTGACAAGTCAGAATGCATGATTCTTAAACCTGGTTTTGAGGTTCCCGAAGACTGGATTCTGATGAGAGCACCAAGAACGAATGACACATATCAGATCGATATGAGCGTTGCAACAACCACCTCATCAGTTGCTACTGTTTTGCTTACAAAAGCGACAGAACTTGACTCTATCTTGTGGCATAGGAAACTCGGACATATTTCGTATCGTAAAATGAATCATCTTGTCCGAAACGGTTTGGTAACCGGGGTTTCTAAGATGAGATTTACCGTTGCAGATGACTGTATTCCTTGTAAAAAGGGCAAACAGCAACGGAAGTCTCACAAGCCCAAGCTCCAAAACTCTATTGATACCCCTTTGGAGCTATTACACATGGATCTGTTTGGCCCCATAAGTATCAGGAGTATTGGAGGTAAGTCGTTTTGTCTAGTTGTAACTGATGATTTCTCACGTTTTTCTTGGGTGCATTTTTTAGGTACTAAAGACGAGACTGCTGATATCCTTCAATACTTGATCCTGAGCTTGGAATCTCTTTGCAAGCTGAAAGTTAGAAGGATAAGGAGCGACAACATAACTGAGTTCAAGAATAATTTGATGGAGCTTTTCTGTCTCAAGAAAGGGATCCGTCACGAATTCAGCGCGCCGTACACGCCTCAGCAGAATGGAGTTGCTGAACGAAATAACAGAACGCTGATTGAGACTGCAAGGACTATGCTGTCGGATGCAAAGCTTCCTGTCACTTTCTGGGCAGAAGCAGTTAATACAGCATGTCACGTCTTAAACAGAGTTCTGGTAGTGAAGAGGCACAACAAGACTTGTTACGAGTTGATCCACAATCGACTTCCCAATCTTGATTACCTAGTTCCTTTTGGTAGTCCTTGTTCCTTGTTGCTACAGTACAAAGATCGCCAGTCTAAGTTTCATGCAAAAGCAGTGGAAGGCATCTTCTTAGGATACGTTGCCAACTCGCCTTACAAGAGAGTATACAACATATGAACTCGTACTGTCGAGGAATGGTTTAAAGTGGATTGTAGTAAACACAACATTCCACCCGAACCAACAGGTCCAGCTTAGGGTTTTGATTATGATGCGCTATTCAAGTCATTCAACCTTCCTGATATATCTGCAGATGACGCCGCAAATGTTTATGAATTATTGGGTGGCGGCGATGACTCCAGCTTCTCTACTGGTGCTATTGTACCGATTGTAACTCCTGATTCCAATGCTGCATCTGCATCTGGAACTCATGACAGTGATAACAGTGAATATGTTCTTGCTGTTAGAGATGCCGCTCAAGCCAATCCTAACACAACTGTAGGAAATGAAGCTCCAGCTGATCCAATTAACATTGATTCTTCTTCCTTTGGAACACAAGAAATGGGGGAGTTAAGCACGAATCTTGATCCAGAAATTCAAGAACCGATTGTACCGGAGACGAGAGTGCATAGGAATCATCCAATCGACAACATTATTGGTGATCCTTATGCCGGCGTTCAGACTCGTCATTGAACCATCACTGAGAACACCAGTCTTTACACAGAGATACTTGACACTGGTGTCATGGAAACATGTCTGCATGCATCATTCGTGTCCCAGCTAGAGCCGAAGAATGTGAAGGAGGCTCTCACTGAAAACTGCTGGATTGAGGCGATGCAAGATGAATTGTCTCAATTCCAAAAGTTGCACGTGTGGGATTTAGTTGACTTACCAAAAGGCTTTCAGCCAATTGGAACCAGATGGGTGTTCAAATGCAAGACGGATGATCGTCATGTTGTTGTGAAAAACAAAGCAAGATTGGTTGTTCAGGGTTTTTATCAACAAGAGGGCTTGGACTACACGGAAGTATATGCCCCAGTTGCTAGAATTGAAGCCATTCGACTGTTCTTGGCTTATGCCACATATGTCGGCTTCAAGGTCTATCAACTTGATGTGAAGAGTGCTTTCCTTTATGGTAAAGTTCATGAAGAAGTCTATGTCACTCAGCCTCCCGGTTTTGATGATCTGCATAATATCAATAAAGTGTATAAGCTCGACAAAGCACTTTATGGTCTTCATCAAGCATCGCGGGAATGGTATGAGACATTATCTAAGAATTTACTGTCTAATGGTTTCGACAGTGGACAGATTGATTCGACTCTCTTCATTAGGAAAGCAGGAGGTGACATTCTTCTTGTACAAGTATATGTCGACGACATCATTTTTGGGTCTAACAATGAAGGGATGTGTAGGGAATCCGAGCAGGTGATGAAGTCCAAATTTGAAATGAGTAATATGGGTGAATTGTTGTTCTTCCTGGGTCTGCAAGTCAGTCAAAGAGAGGATGGCATTTATCTACATCAAACTAAGTATGTGCAGGACATCTTGTCAAAATACAAGATGAATGATAGCAGTACTTATGGCACACCTATCCCAGTCAATCATGGTTTGCATGCCGACAAAGATGGAAAGGATGTGGACAGCAGGTTGTACCGTGGGATGATCGGATCACTTATGTATCTCACAGCTTCAAGACCCGATATAATGTTTGCTGTATGTTTGTGCTCAAGGTTTCAGTCTCAACCAAAGGAGTCACATATGATAGCCGTGAAGAGAATTTTCAGATACCTGAAAGGGAAACCCTGATTAGGTCTTTGGTACTCTAAGCAGCAGTCATTCGACTTCAAGGCCTACACTGATTCAGATTATGGCGGTTGTAACCTTGACAGAAAGTCAACTTCTGGTGGATGTTAATTCTTAGTAGACAGACTGGTCTCCTGGCAGTGTAAGAAGCAGTCAACGGTTTCTGTCTCAACTTGTGAAGCAGAATACATTGCTGCAGCGAGCAGTTATTCTCAGATACTGTGGATTCAACAACAGTTGAGAGACTACGGCTTAAACTTCACTGGAACTCCTCTATTCATTGACAACAATGCCACCATGTCCATCACAAATAACCCGGTGAAACATTCCAAAACTAAACATATAGAGATTCGCCATCATTTCATCCGTGACTGTGCTGAAAAGCATTTAATTGAACTTGTAAAAGTTCACACGGATGACAATCTTGCTGACCTTTTCACAAAGGCATTTGATCGATCCCGTTTTGAGCATCTTGTCAACTTGATAGGAATGTTCAATCCTGAGTGAAAACTAAGTTTTCTTAACTCAATTCAATTCATGAAAGTTAAATTTGTAATTCTTTTAAATTTTCTATATAGTTCTTTTAGTCTTTAAAATATTTTACAAAAACCAAAAAAAAAAAAATGGAGAAAATTTTAAAGTTAACTTGAGAAAAGAGGAAATGATAGTACATCACAAATGATCTAAACACCATAGACTGCTCATATGGGAAATGATTGCATCATGTTTACTTAATTGTTTAAATTATTATGTTTTTAATCTGTTTATTTACAAGTAATTTGAATTGTCAGTAGGCTGTATGCGTCTTTGAATCACTAGTAGTGTGGAAACTAAATCTAAAATACAACCGTGATTTGAACCCATGTTTGCAAGCGTGTGTGCGTAAAAGAATAGAAAAGATCATTATCAGATAAAGGATGTTAGACTTTGGCAATAATTTTCTTTTGAGATCAGTTTCGGGTTATGTCGTTAGCACAATTAATGCGGTTCATCTCACTGCCCATACTCACAAGTATGCAAGGAAAGATTGAATCAAGACATGTCTCTACATTAGCCATTGAGCATGTATTCACCCTTGAATCACTCCTGATTCATTGAAATCAAATCCAGATAAAAGTTGGATCCCCTTACCTGATAATCAAACACCATATCTATTATCTTGAATCATCATCCCGATATTCAAAGAAGAAAATCACATGAAACCAAGACAAATGAATCACTCGATTCTGAATCTTATGATTCCTGATAATCCTTATGGATTCTACTTGATTTTTCCTGTGCTAATAGATGTAGCTTCATTCTGAAAATTTAGAAAATCATTGGAAAAATCTTAGATGCCTTGAGATAATGCAAGTTAGAATAGCATATCAGTGGGGTACACGTTGTATATCTTATAAATAATACATTAATACACAAGAATGTGATACAAAGATGCTTATAGTCTCAAATCTTAAAATATTGTCAACTTGAATTACTTGTCTATATGCTTATTACGTATGAATAAATAGTAATCCATGACATGATCCCATATTCTTTGATGTTTATTTTGTATCGTTTTTGCTAAAAGATAGCTTGATATGATCCTTTGCTCGTGTCTTTGATCAAAAATAGTTTGTGTGAATACTTGTATATTTCTATGAGAAATAATCAAAAATATTTTAAGTTTATGCATAGTTCAACTTTATTCAGAAAATCCAAAAGTATTTGTATTTAACCTTCCTGAATTGATTTTGAATCCTCTTGCTTGAACACTTTTATCTTGTTCGTTATTTGACTTAAAATCTTCGTAATGTGAGTTGAAAGTGTGCGCACATAAGGGTCTCTGCGTACTTGATAAGTGCGCATGAGGTAAACCCTGCGTACTTAACAAGTACACAAGACTTAAGTCATGCGTACTTAGTAAGTACGCAGGAGTTAAGTCCTGCGCACTTAGTAAGTACGCACGACCAATATGTGTTGGGTATATATACAGGACTTAGAAAATTTTTTTAGGTTTATCACTTTCAAATAGTTTTTCTCCTATGATATTCCTTCCGACCATCGTCCTCAAAAATTTCGAGTGTTCCAACCGGATTTTTCGTCCCACTCATTGTTTAATCATCTTCAAACATCTACTTGGTGAGAATCTCGGTCCGTGTCATCCATTAAATCCCAAGTTTCGACCGATTCATCAATGGTTTTGAGTGTGAATTTATTGACCTATTTTGGTGTTCTAAATACAAATTAAGACCTAAAACTTGTTAATAATCACTAATCGAAACCTGTTGACTCCGAATTTGTCCTTAACATGGTTTGATTTTGGCCTTGACCCTCGATTGACCGTGGTTTCCCCTGGGTCGTGTTCTAGGTCATAAAAATGACGAGTTTAACAGTTACTTGCAGTGGATAGTGGTCCCATAGGTCTTAATCAAGTATTTCGACCTTGTGGTAACCATAATCCACAACTTCTGTTTGAAATTGAGACTTCTGGAATTTTGGCTAAGTACAAGTCTTGCGCACTTAACAAGTACGCAAGAAGTAACTCCTGCATACTTGTTAAGTATGCAAGAACTAACTCCTGCGTACTTGATAAGTACGCAGGACCAACACTTAGCAAAATTTCCTAAGTCTGAAATTCACTTCATTGAGTAACTGCTATACTGAGTTATGTTTATCCAGTTCCAATGATACGTGTTGTTCTGATTATGTTTTCTGTGTGTTTCTGTAGACTATGGCTCGGGCATTCACTGATGAGTTCAATTTGGTTGCAAACATTCAACCTGAGTGGAAAGGGGCGGCTTTGTAGTATCGGCAGATTATTGACTTTTTGAACCGATCAAAAATAAGTTATGCAATCTCAGCTGACCCAACAGTCTCGAGACCTTACTTGGAGCAGTTCTGGGAGACGGCAGAGCACGACTACACGGTATCCCCTAATGTCATAAAGGCTATTGTGGATGGTCGGGCTATTGCTTTCTCTGAGGATACAATAAGGAGGGTCCTGCAGTTCGGAGACCTCGCTACCGACCCGACATCATATCCAGATTACTATGTGGATGGATGTTGGAGGCATAGAATGGGATATGTCGGAGCGAGGGACTATGCTTCTTACAAGAAGATGCGGGTTTTGGATCAATGGCGGTATTTTACTCACATCATGATCGTATGCATCTCGTCCAGAAAAGCAGGGAAAGATGCCATGGGTCATGACCTTGCAGCAGCCATGGTGGGCTTGTCTCTTAATAGGGGCTACAACTTCTCTCGCTACATCTTCAGAGCAATCAATGATCAGATCAATACAGCAGAGAAGTTTAGGTTCCTATTGTACCCAAGGTTTGTGCAACTCTTGATTGATGATGCATTGCCAAACCTACGTGCTATCGGGGAGAGACTGCAAGTAAAACGGGTGGACAAGAGAGTTTTTGCTCAGTTTCTAAAGCCAGGCTGTGTAGATCCTACCCCTGTGCATACTGAACTCTTTGGCCACCTGCTTAATGAAGCATATGTCGCACCAGAAGATTGGAATTGGTATAGTCCCAATTCGGCACCAAAGATGAGTGATGATTCTGATGAACAACAAGAAGAAGAGAATGAAAGTGATGGAGATGATGACGAAGGTGGTGATGGTGGTGCTGAGGAATCCGATTCAGAAGCAACAGAATCAGATTCTTCTGATTCCGATGACGCACCATCCCAGGCACACCGAGGAGATTGGCACTGGTAACCCTGCCTACGTCATCTTCAAAAAGAAAGCGACAAAGCTCGAGCAGCGAATATGAGGCGACTTCCGACTCTGACGCTGCTCTACAAAGACAAAGGCAAGAGAGTGCCAACAAGAAGAGGGGCGATAGGCAAAAGGTTCCTATCCCCAGGGTTGTAGAGATTCCGACTGTGCAACAAGTACAACCTGCAGCTGACAGTCCAGAGTCAGAATCTACCACACCAGCACAGCAATTGCACCGAAGGAGGAGAAGGCCACAAGTTCAAGCTGATGTGGCAGTCACAGCGGTCACAGAGGAGATTCCTGTGACGATGACCCTCCCTACTCCAACCGTCCAGGTGACAGTGACTACTCCACTTCTCACGGAGTCAGTCACCATCACCCCAACCATAACACCCACTCCCATCATTACATCCCCACACCCACCTCACACCACTGAGCCGTCAGGTCAACCCTTCAACTATGGTGATTTCTCACAAGGGTTTGACTTTGACACAATTTTCTCCTCCCCCATCCATAATGCTGAAGCCTCATCATCTAGGCATTCTGATCCGTATGAAGCAAGGATCAATGTCTTAGAAACCCAAGTTGCTGAACTGTTGAAAACCATTCAAAAGTCGAAGGAGGAGTCTGATGCTCAACAAGCACAGATTAATTCCCTGGCTGATGAAGTTAGGATTCTCCACAGCCAGAGAACAGGGACAAATGAGCAACTGAAGAATGTAATGGCACAGAACGAGCTGCTGATGAAAACCAATGAAATGATTCTAGGCCACAGAACTTCACTTGAGCTAAGGATGGATTTGCAGCGAAAAGAGCACGAAGCGATGGTCAAATTAGTTGAAGAACTGACCAAGAGGCTTGGTGCTCAGGGGGAGAAAGAGAAGGAAAAAGAGAAAGAGAAGGAAAAAGAGAATGAGAAAGAAAAGGAGAAAGAGAAAGAAAATAAATCCACTGGTGCTGAGCCTTGTCATCCAGTCGACTTGACTAAGGATGATGATAAAGACAAGGATCCTGAAGCCGGTCCTAGTGGAGGTGAGAACCAAGCTCTTGCGATTGTGTCCATCTCTTCTGTTCCAATGGTTGAGGGGGAGTCTACTCAGAAAGAGGGTGGTGAGACATCTGGTGGTGGTGGTGATAAAGGGAAGTCAGTGGCTGAAGTACTTAAGGACTTATCTGATGATGAGATCCTATATCTAGAGCCTGACTACTCTAAAGAAGCACAGATCGATGCTCTCTTCAATCTAGAAGAAGGAGAGATCGACTCTGGTGATGACTGGAATGATGAAGATGAGGATGTGGTGATAGAGATTCCCAAGGGCGACGGGGAAGGAGAGTACGAGTTAGAGGATGGTGAGATCTTTGAAGTACCATCGCTCGAATCTCTGCTCGACACAGGCTCAGTTGACATGGCAAGTAATGTTGAAGCTACAACTGAAGCCTCCCCAGTCGACCCTACACCTGTGGACCCCGAGGCACCAAAAGATAAAGACATGCCTTCTGCATCATCTAAGGGTTCAGCTCCCGTGTGGCAAAAGACGTCCATCACAGACAAGCACGGGGCTACAGGTATGATCTTGGCTGTTAGGTTCGAGGAGGACAAACAGTTGTTCGCCATCAAAAGATCTAGGGGGGTTCAATACTTGAAACCAACCAGTGAGGCGTTCAACTCTTTGCCCAAGTACGACCTTGTGAACCTCGCAAACCGCGACCTGCTGAGTCACTCGAGTCATGTAGTAGCAATGGGTTTGTGGGTAACACTACAGCGGGAAGCAAGATCAGGGAAATTTGAATACTTCAAGCCTCAAGTGCCCAGAAGAGTCAAGGATAAGCACGCTGTACATCCTGTGACTAAGAAGCACATAAAGAGATTGGTATACAAGCCAGTGCAATGTGAAACTAAGATTCCCTTGAGCAAGTTATCTCGGGATATTCTTGTGACATGTGGTACTGGTACATAGATCCAAAAACGGGCGAGGCTGTGATCATGGGAAAGGTTCGCTCCGAGAGTGGGAAGACAGTACCAAAAGAACTGATCAGAATCTTTGATGAAGTCTGCTTCATCAACTTTTCTGTGAAATATCTGGAGGTACTAGCGGAACGCTACTGTGTCCACACGGACGAATGGACAAAGATCCTTGCTTCTAAATATGACAAGGTGATTAAGTTCTGCCTTGATTACAAGAAGAAGATGGAAGCTAAGGAACCAGTGATGTGAAGACTGAAGATTGAAGACTGAAGACGATGAAGATCCCGAGCTGTTGTCAAGGGGGAGTTTGTTGATGCACTTTCCTGTGACAACACTCTAGATAGAGTCTTAGTTTGTATTTCTAATGTCTTTAATTTGTCTTTGTATGTAAGAGTCGTTATGTAATAGTTTATCGAGTTGTATTTACTTTTACAAAATGTATGTTGCATTTCTTCTAGGTGTTTTGCGCACTTACATGTGCGCAGGAGAAAGCTCCTGCGTACTTAGCAAGTACGCAGGAAGACCCATGCGTACTTGCTAAGTACGCAAGAGCATTTGGTCCTGCGCACTTGCTAAGTGCGCATGTATCAGGTCTGTATAAATAGGTTTGGTTCACAGAGGATAAGTACGCAAAACTCATATCTTAGACGAACTCAGTTTGTTAAGTACGCAATTTGTATTATCTCTGTAACCGTCGAGTGTTTATAATAGAAAGAGCTTTTATTGTGACTCTCGTGTTGGTTTACTTTGTTTTAGTTAGACTCTCCTCCTAGTCACGGGTATTCCGCACCCGATCCGACTAGTAGACCACTTGCATGTAACGATCTGACACACACGAAGGGACCTACACTATGCGACTTAGTTTAACCTCAGTCCGATATCATAACTTAGTTCACAGTTATGATATTACTTCACAGTTTGGGTTTGGCTGGCCCAATACCCAAACCCTGAACCTAGTTCACAGTTACAAAACCGAATTCCCACTATTCAGAGTTGCACCAACACTTGTATTTATTTGATATGCGTCAGCCTCACATATATAGACCCAACAGACACGTAACAATACTCTCGCTCAACCAACTTTTTGCACTAAAACAATAATTCAAGGAACCTTGTCTTCATCCCCTGGAACAAACCCCTATGTTGATTGTTTTTCATCATCTACCACTTCCAGTATATACAGTTGTTTTTTCTTACACATATGTCTCGGAATGAACTTTTCGGTACACCAAAAACATTCCTTTCATCGCCCGTCAAACGCCTCGAGCTAAGACTTCCTGGTTTAAAAGCCGACGGCTCGGTGGGTCCGATTGTTGGACTTGGCACCAAGGGAATTTTGAAGCATTGACCGAAGGAGTAATTTATTGATGATTTGTCCCCTTCCTGATAGTCGTCCTTGGTGGCTATTGCACCCATTAAATTCCTGTTGTTGATGTCTTGTATTCGTGCTAACCCATACACCTCGTGTAGGCTACGTGACTTAAACATCTTCACCGGCCCCTGAACTTCTTGTTTGAGGCCCTTAAAATATAGACCAACGACTTGAGTTTCACAAAAATTTAACTTGTTCAACAAACAATCGAACGATGTGTTATAATTTTGAAGCAAGTTGGCTTGGGTAAGAGATGCAATTTCTTCCAACGGATCTTCGAACATGGTGTTGGAGAACCGGCTTAAAATCGCCAGAACATAATCCTCTCATGAGACCTCAGCGATCGTAGCCCCCCGGGTTCTCATAAACGCCTGATGCCACTGTATGGTGTAACATTTCTGATTTTTAGTATCCGTATTTCAATTCAATGTAATGCATTTCAAACTCAATTCTAGTGCACTGTTTTGTTCTATTCGTACCATCAATTAAATACTATACTTCAATACAAATCCACAAATTTTACTCGATTATATTCTATTAAAACACTACATAAGTATCCATTTATACTAATACCTCAAAGACTAAAGTTACAAGGTCTGATGTTGAAAAATAGTAAGAAACCCTAATTGGCACGGTCGCGCCTCGTTTTGGCACGGTCGCGCCAAGTGCTTTGGCACGGTCGCGCGACTTGCTTTGGAACGATCGCGCCCGGTGTCTTGGCACAGTCGCGCCTCGTTTAAGCACGGTCGCACCTAATATCAGTTGAAACGTAAATACCGTTTTAATCGCCCGATCGTTGAGTTTCGTAACCGTCCTACACTTAATTCTCATTAACGAATGAAATAAACCTTTCAATTACACGAAACATCTCGGATTAATTCAATCAATCTCAAAAATTGCTTAGACATTTCAAGAAAACACAAATTCTACTTTCGGTCCGAACTATGGCAACCAAGCAGCAGATTCACGCTACTCAATCCTCACTAAAACTTCTGGATTCTCTGGTTTAGCCGGGATTGTAGCAGAAGACGCCGGAAGCCATTCGCATCGCCGCCGGAACTCTTTTCTATCGAACGCTATCCATACATCATCCTCCCAGGTAATTTAAACTCCATACTCATTCGTTTCAGTTCACGGATCAAAAGCCCCATATTAATTTGGGCTTTCATTTTGGAAATCATCTTGAACCGATCCTAAGTTCCTTTTCAAAATAACGTAATCAAACCCGACTCTGGACATGTTTTTAATACAATTAAAGTAACCTAATAGTCTCGTAATAATCTAATGGGTGAAAGCCCTATGATTTCCAACATGTTATTATAGGATTTAGTCAATTCGCTCCTGATTTGGAACATACGCGGTCGCGCTAATCATCTATCGCGGTCGTGCCTCATGAGACATGGTCTTGCCGGCTTCCAGCGCGGTCGTGCCTCCTGCTCAGACCCAGTCATGCCCTTTGGCTAATCTCAATCGTGTTTTAGAATCATAGACACGATCGTGCCTGGCCAAGGCACAGTCGTGCCTAATGACTTAGTTAGTTAAGCCTATGTTTGATTAACATGGTCGCGTCCTGACTAGCACGACCACGCCCGTGGTTCGAGCACGATCGTGCCCTTCCCAGGCACGGTCGTGTGTGAGTTAAATTTTTGGTCGAATTATAATTTTTATATAATTTTCAAACAATAAATATTTCCAATGAAATTTCAAAATAAAAATAGTTGATTTTTATAAAAATGCATTAATTCTATTTAGAAAGATCAAATAGTTAATCTTGGAATAAATAGAAAATTATTTATTTAAAGTTTATAAAAATTAAATTTACAATTATTGTTAAACCTTTCATTTAAAAAGTATCTTAATGGCTAAGTTACATATTTTATAATTAAATAATAAGGAAATGATTATTTATTTAATTTATATTTAAACAAAAACAATTATTTATTTATACTTAGTTACATCAAATACTTACACTATTTTCATAAACAATAATTATTTAACCTACTTATTTAGCTATTCAATTTCAAACCTTAATCAAAATGTTCCAAAAATATTTATTTCAAACTTTATATCGTATTCAATACTTTCAAATACAAATCAATGGCTTTATACACAAATCCAAGTTCAACATTTGACTCAAACTTTGTGCACGCTAATGATACAATATACATTACACTTTAGGTTAACTTGTGCCTTTCAAGGATCCTTATTACCATCTAGTACCTTTTGTTAGCTACGCCTTCAAACCAAGTGAGTATTTCATAGCCCCTTTTACTCTTTTACACTTTTGGGGTGAAACATGAACTCTATCAAATTACATGTTTACATTTACACAAACAACACAAATACAAATCATATTTACATTCATGTGTGCAATTTGAGCTTTATGCCCGAGTGCTATGTGTGCTAACTTTTGTGAACACTTATGTGCAATCATTAACTATTCAAGCCGACGGTTTTCAATGATAGATCTATTGAGTCTGACAAACCCACCCAGATTGGGGTGATTGATACCGACAACACAATTTTGCATGCTAGTTACAAAGGTTTGATTGTACTTGGTTACACAATAGCTGCTCCCCATAAATGCCTTATTTATCATGTTATGTATTGATTTTTTTTTCAAACTATATGCTATCTATATACAAACCTGTGTTATACTCACCAACTTTTTAGTTGACTTTATTTTATTCATGTTTCAGGTCCTAATATGTGAGATTGATCAAGATGTGCTACATATAGGCTTGGACTTAGTTAAAATAAATAAAGAACTTATGTATTTCAATTATGTTTCTTTTCTTGGAATTGGTTTTTTCTGAATGCTTGTAATGGAATTTGATAATTAATATATTTCAATTTAGTCAACCTTGTGCTTATGAACAGTCTACATGTCCCGCCCCGATGATTCCGCCATCGGTTGGGGTGTGACAGATTGGTATCAGAGCCTTGGTTATAGGGAACTAGGTTATTAGACACTCTTGACCTTGACTATAACTTTAGGACCCCCACATATGCCATGCTTCATGATTATGTGATATGTGCTACATGTTATATGTTACATGCTATGTATTACATGTTATGTGTTACATGCTTACTATGATTAGTTGTTATATTATTTTGATGCATTACTTGTTAAAAAAAATTTATGACTTATTAGAATATATCTAAATAATAAGTAAATAAACAATATCCCTACCTATACCCTAAACCTCATAATATTCTTATCTCCTTCTCTATCTTCATCTTCTTAGCATGTGGAAACTTCATGAATCCAAATATATAAAATCTTTTATTTCCTCATTAAGGCTTTTAAACTTTGTTAATTATTTGAGGACACGTGCAATCTGGAAGGGTGACACCTGTATTCTGGGTTTTCTGTCTAGGAAAGCATTTCACATAAATCCCAATCAACCGAGGGACCCGTATGCTTTCCTGGGAATACCCGGGATGAGTGTTTACTTATAGGCTAAAGCATTTCTCCTTGAAAATTATATGAGTTTAATTAACCTTAATGTGTCATAGTATTCAAGTGATTATATCACTATTTGAGTACAATCCAAACTATGATTTACTATTTTAATTTATTATCTTATCCTTTTAAATCCAAGTAACATTCATAAGTTCTTACATCTTTTCTGTCTTGTGAAAATTTGTAGAATGCCTCCCCGTCGTGCTACCGTGGTCAACACCAATACCGACATTGCTGCTATCCTTGCACAACTCGTAACTCAACTCACTCAAGCTAATGGTGCCACCAATGGTAACCATGGGGCTAATGGTGGTAATGGTGGAAATGGTGGTGCCAACCCATCTCAATGCACTTTCAAGCATTTCAACTCGTGAAACCCTCTCAAGTTCTATGGTACTGAAGGAGCTACGGGACTCCTTCAATGGTTCGAAAGTATTGAGAATACCTTTCTCAATAGTGACTGCCCCGACAACCTTCGTGTTCGTCATGCCACAAGTGTCCTACAAAAACGGGCACTCACGTGGTGGAATGGGGAGAAAAGGAATAGAGGTGTGGATGTAGCAATGGCCTTACCTTGGGATGAGGTTAAAAGGCTAATGACCGAGGAATTCTGTCCTCGAAATGAAGTGAAGAAACTTGAAGCTGAGTTTTGGGATCTTTCCCAAGATAGTGGAGAAAATTTGGCTTATACAACTCGGTTCCATGAGTTGAGTCTCCTCGTGCCCCACATGGTCACACCTTTGTCCCGCTGCATTGAAAAGTATATTGGGGGACTACCTAGGCAAATTCAAGATACTGTCCTAGGAAGGAATCCCACAACACTTGAGGATGCTATCCGTTTGTCCGCTACCTTAACCGATAATCATGTGAAGGCGGGGACTCTTACTAAAAAGGGCACAAGGAAAGTCTCTGGCACTGCAACTTCTTCCACCCATAACAAAGAAGCCATAACTGAACCCTCCCGACATAATAAGAAAAGAAAGGCTAGAAACTATGCTATGGTCACTCCTGCTATGCCTGTTCACCAAGTTGCTCCTATGGTTCAAGCACCAGCCAAAAAGCCATATGTTGGAATCTACCCACTTTGTGCCACATGCAACTACCGTCACCCTCAAAACATCCCATGTCGCGTTTGCACTTATTGTGGGAAATATGGCTATACGGTCAATGTGTCTAGGGCCAAAGCTCTTGCGGGCCAAGTCAACCCACCAACCAGAACCAATCAACAAGTGACTAATCAAGGTGTTCCTGCTATAGCAAATGGGCGTGCATGTTTTGAATGTGGTGACCCAAATCACTTCCGGGATCAGTGCCCAAGGTTAATCAATGCTAGACAAGGCGGAGCTCGTGGGCGTGCTTTCAATATAAACGCCAATGAAGCTCAAGCCAACAATGATGTGGTCAACGGTATGTTCCTTATTAATAGTCAATATGCCTCCATTCTATTTGATACCGGTGCCGATAAAAGTTTTGTGTCACTTAATTTTGAACCTTTACTTGCAAAGACACGATCCCAATTAGAGAAAACCTTCACTGTCGAAATAGCAAATGGTGATTCACTTACAATTGGGTCTATTATCTATGACTGTTCTATAGAACTTAATGAACATACATTCCCAATCAATCTTGTACCAATGCCACTAGGAAGTTTTGATATCATCATAGGCATGGATTGGCTATCAAATCCTCATGCCGAAGTCATCTGTTTCGAGAAGTGCATCCGAATACCTCTACCATCGGGAGAAACCTTAAGAGTCTTTGGTGAAAAGCCTTGTAAAGGACTTAAATTAATGTCATGCACTACCGCTCAAAAGTACTTACGAAAGAAGTACGTAGCCTTCTTAGCTCATATTGTTCAAAAGGATGTCAAAGAGAAGAGTATACAAGACAATCCCATCATTCGGGATTTTCCCGAAGTATTTCCAGAAGATCTATCCGGTCTTCCACCCGTTCGTCAAGTAGAATTTCGCATTGATCTTGTGCCCGGAGCTAACCCCGTGGCTAGAGCTCCTTACCGTCTTGCACCTTCTGAAATGCAAGAACTTGCAAGTCAACTTCAAGAGCTCTCCGACAAGGGATTCATTCGTCCAAGTCATTCACCGTGGGGTGCACCCGTCTTGTTTGTCAAAAAGAAGGATGGATCATTCCGCATGTGTATTGACTACCACGAACTCAACAAACTTACCATCAAGAACCGTTACCCTTTGCCTAGAATTGATGACCTCTTTGATCAACTTCAAGGTTCGACCTGCTTCTCAAAGATTGATCTTCGATCTGGTTATCATCAACTTCGTGTGCAAGAAGACGATATTCCAAAGACTGTCTTCCGGACAAGGTATGGTCATTACGAGTTCATGGTTATGCCTTTTGGACTAACCAATGCACCCGCAGTTTTCATGGACCTCATGAATCGTGTGTGCAAACCGTACCTTGATAAATTTGTGATTGTCTTCATCGATGACATCTTAATCTACTCCAAGACTAAAGCCGACCATGAGCAACATCTTAAACTGGTTTTGGATCTCTTGAGGAAGGAACAACTATATGCCAAATTCTCCAAATGTAAATTTTGGCTAAAGGAAGTTCAATTTCTTGGTCACATCGTCAACGACAAGGGTATTCATGCTGACCCTGCTAAGATCGAAACGGTTAAGAATTGGAATGCCCCGAAGACTCCCACTGAAGTTCGTTCATTTCTTGGTCTTGCGGGATATTACCGTCATTTCATCTCAAACTTCTCTAAGATTGCTGTCCCCCTTACCGCTTTGACCCACAAAGGTAAGACTTATGAATGGGGACCAAAACAAGAAGAAGCTTTCCAAACCCTCAAGCAAAAGTTGTGCAATGCTCCCATTTTGACTCTCCCTGATGGGAATGATGATCTAGTTGTCTACTGTGATGCTTCTAACCAAGGTCTTGGTTGTGTCCTCATGCAACGAGGCAAAGTAATCGCTTATGCATCAAGGCAAATTAAGATTCATGAGAAGAATTATATGACGCACGATCTCGAGTTGGGTGCGGTCGTATTCGCATTGAAGATTTGGAGACATTATCTCTATGACACAAAATGTGTGGTGTTCACCGACCTCAAAAGTCTTCAACATATCTTCAATCAAAAGGAACTCAATATGAGGCAATGACGTTGGGTTAAACTCCTTAACGACTATGAATGCGAGATTCGTTATCATCCCGGCAAAGCGAATGTTGTAGCCGACGCTTTGAGTCGAAAGGACCATGTTATGCTTCATTGTACCCGAATTCAAACCGATATTCAAATCCGCATCTTAGAAGCTCAACACGTCTCAGTCACTGAGGGTAACATGTACGAAGAAATGTCTTGTGGTTTTGAACTTCTACTCGAATCAAAATCCAATGGCTTACTTTATTATTTGAACCGTATTTGGATTCCCGATCGCGATGATCTCCGTGCAAATCTCATGAACGAGGCTCATAAGACTCGTTATTCTATTCATCCTGGTGCGGATAAAATGTACCAAGATCTTCGCCAACAATATTGGTGGCCCGGTATGAAGAAAGACATTGCCCTCTATGTTGCTAAATGTTTAACTTGCTCCAAAGTCAAAGCCGAACATCAACGTCCTTCTGGTTTACTCGAACAACCGGAAATTCCCGTATGGAAATGGGAGAACTTAGCTATGGATTTCATTACCAAACTCCCTCGCACCTCAAGTGGTTATGATAGCATTTGGGTGATCATTGACCGTCTCACCAAATATGCCCATTTCTTGCCTATCTGTGAAGACTATCGGGTTGAGAAACTAGCCCAAATTTACATCGACGAAATTGTGAGCCTTCATGGTGTTCCCTTGAACATAATATCCGATCGAGATGCCCGGTTCACTTCTCGTTTTTGGTAATCTCTTCAATTTGCTCTTGGCACACGATTGGATTTGAGCACGGCTTACCATCCCCAAACTGATGGTCAAACTGAGCGGACATTCCAAACTCTTGAAGACATGCTTAGGGCTTGCGTAATTGATTTTGGTGGCAATTGGGATTCACATTTACCCCTAATTGAGTTCTCTTACAACAATAGCTATCACACGAGTATCAACATGGCTCCATTTGAAGCTCTTTATGGTCGCAAATGTCGTTCTCCTATCTGTTGGAATGAGATTGGTGAAGCACAAATCATCCGTCCCGAGCTAATTCAAGAAACATCCGATAAGATCATTCAAATCGGTGACAACATTCGAGTATCGAGGAGTCGGCAAAAGAGTTATGCCGACAAACGTCGAAAACCCTTGGAATTCCAAGTCGGTGATCTTATTCTCCTTAAGGTGTCTCCGTGGAAGGGTGTGATCTGTTTTGGAAAGAAAGGCAAGTTAGCACCTCGCTATGTTGGCCCATTCAAGATCCTTGAAAGGATTGGGAAAGTGGCTTACAAACTCGACTTACCTCCATCTCTTGGAAATGTGCATCCTACATTTCATGTATCTAATCTGAAGAAATGTCTCGCTGATGAGAATCTCCATATACCGCTTGATGACGTGTGCATTGATGAAACGATGCACTTCGTTGAGAGACCGGTAGATCATGGATCGTGAAATCAAGCAGCTCAAGCGAAGTCGTATTCCTATTGTCAAAGTTCGTTGGGATTCTAAGCGTGGTCCTGAATTCACTTGGGAACGAGAGGACCAAAAGAAGCTCAAGTACCCCCACCTTTTTACTGATGCCGTAGCTTCCTCTAACGAAATTTCAGGACGAAATTCCCTCAACATGGGGAGACTGTAACATTTCTGATTTTTAGTATCCGTATTTCAATTCAATGTAATGCATTTAAAACTCAATTCTAGTGCACTGTTTTGTTCTATTCGTACCATTAATTAAATAATATACTTCAATGCAAATCCATAAATTTTACTCGATTATATTCTATTAAAACACTACACAAGTATCCATTTATACAAATATGTCAAAGACTAAAGTTACAAGGTCTGATGTTGAAAAATAGCAAGAAACCCTAATTGGCACGGTCGCGCCTCATTTTGGCACGGTCGCGCCAAGTGCTTTGGCACGGTCGTGCGACTTGCTTTGGAACGATCGCGCCTGGTGCCTTGGCACGGTCGCACCTCGTTTAAGCACGGTCGCGCCGAATATCAGTTGAAACGTAAATACCGTTTTAATCGCCTGATCGTTGAGTTCTGTAACCGTCCTACACTTCATTCTCATTAACGAATGCAATAAACCTTTCAATTACACCAAACATCTCGGATTAATTCAATCAATCTCAAAAATCGCTTAGACATTTCAAGAAAACACAAATTCTTCTTTCGGTCCGAACTATCGCAACCAAGCAGCAGATTCACGCTACTCAATCCTCACTAAAACTTCTAGATTTTCTGGTTTAGCCGGGATTGTAGCAGAAGACGCCGGAAGCCATTCGCATCGCCGCCGGAACTCTTTTCTATCGAACGCTATCCATACATCATCCTCCCAGGTAATTGAAACTCCATACTCGTTCATTTCAGTTCACGGATCAAAAGCCCCATATTAATTTGGGCTTTCATTATGGAAATCATCTCAAACCGATCCTAAGTTCCTTTTCAAAATAACGTAATCAAACCCGACTCTGGACATTTTTTTTAATACAATTAAAGTATCCTAATAGTCTCCTAATAATCTAATGGGTGAAAGCCCTATGATTTCCAACCCTGTTATTATAGGATTTAGTCAATTCGTTCCTGATTTGGAACAGACGCGGTCGCGCTAATCATCTAGCGCGGTCGTGCCTCATGAGACACGGTCATGCCGGCTTCTAGCACGGTCGTGCCTCCTGCTCAGACCCATTCATGCCCTTTGGCTAATCTCAATCGTGTTTTAGAATCATAGACACGATCGTGCCTGGCCAAGGCACGGTCGTGCCTAATGACTTAGTTAGTTAAGCCTCTGTTTGATCAACACGGTCGCGTCCTGACTAGCACGGCTGTCACACCCCGACCGGCGACGGATTATACGCCGGGGCTGACGCGGTTTTTCATAAGCACACGATCATCTATTAAATGAGACAATATTTATTCATCAAAATTAAACGCAACCGTTACAATTAGAAATGGATAATAAAGCGTTCAAACATGACATAAGTTGAATTTAATCTTTATTAGAGCTACGTCCAATGTCCTAAGTGATCAAGTAGTGTCCTCAAACTGGTGCACCTGAAACATGTGAGTAAATGTCAACTACAAGTAGTTGGTGAGTAACATAGGTTTTGACACCAAACAAAAGTTAAGTATAGGTTTACAATTCAATATGTTCAAAGCATGTCTAAAGCATATATGTGAAAACATACAAGGTTCCAAGCGTACGATTCAAGCCTGATAATAGAAAACTAGATACGCAATCCCACTGATTGCCATTTTGAAAAAGGGAGCAAGCGGATACTCCAAGTTATAGTTGATACCCAACAAAACCCGCCAAGGTCTTATGGTAAGTTATAGTTTCAGTTTCCCATATAAATGATCATGTTAAGTACTACCTTAGGCTTGGAACGCAAGTTAATGAATGTACTGGCATGAAACACATGCAATGGTCACCAAGTAGTTCAAATATAAAGCATAAAGATCAAGCACAAGAACATAGATATTGAATTGTTTAAATAGATAAAGTTGATAACATGTTTCACCCCAAAAGCAAAAACAGTAAAAAGGGGCTATGTAAACTCACATGTAATGAAGCTAACAATTTGTATGAATTTTAACTGATGGATAGGCTTCGTGAGGATTCCTCACAATCAACCTACACAGTTATTTTATATTCTAGACTCAATGAAAATGAAGAATTCTAAATCTACTTGAGTTTCTAGGGATTTTCGGAGTTTGGGGTCGAATATAGGGTTGTACAAGTTTGTAGGAAAATATATGTGTTTATCACAATTATTTAACAACAATGACACAACAGAATTTAGTAGAATTAATTAGGGTTTCTAATTAATTATATAGTATTTATAATAATGATACGTTTGAATTTATTTAGATAAATGGTGAATTAGAAAAAAAAAAGGTTTAAATAAATTGTTCTAAGAAAAGATTATTTATTTAAATAATTATTCTACAAATATTTAGTAAGTAAATGATGATATAGGAAAAAGTTAAAATAATTGTTAAACTATTTAAATGATTGTTCTATGTAAATAATCATAATTATTTAAACTATTTTTCTTACTTTTAATTAAAAAAAATAAATAAATAAATAACTAATTATAAGCTTTAAATGATATCAAAGGAATGTGTGTAATTATTTATCTAAAATAATTATCCAAGTATTTTCTATAAACTGTATAAGTATTCTTTGTCGGAATAATCATTTATGTGTTTAAAAAAATGATTAGTAATGTTTAAATAGATATTCATAATTTGTGTTATAAACTTTACAATCTATATATATATATATATATATATATATATATATATATAAATGTATCTAGATTTATTTAAATGGATCTTTTCTATATTGCTCATCTAAGAACCATACTGTTTATAAATAAATTAAAACTGAATGAAACATTATTGGGTGTTTTCGGTTCTTATAAATGTTACTACATAATTTTATAAGATTTATAAGAACTTATTTAGAATTTAACATTATTGGTTTATGAGTTAAAATGATCAAATCAAGAAGAACAGAATAAAAAGGGGGATGGCGCGGGACTCGAACCCGCGACCTGGGCTGTGGAAGGATAAGGTACTAACCAGTTGATCTGGGCTTATGCCATGACAATGGTTTAGAAAAAAAAATTAAAAACAAAGCCCCAAGCTCATCCTCTTCTTCCCCAAACCTTCCCATCCGAACCCTAGCTTTCAAATCCAAAGCAATTCGATTTCAGATCAAGGGGCTTTTGGAGTAGGAAGTTAAATCGAGTAAGGAGGAATGTTAATCACCTGGAATTTGCTCCTTGAATCATCGAACAAGATGGTTTCGTGCTTCCCCTACTGTCGCGACTCGAGGGTGATAGGGGGTAGGGATCCGACCTTTTTTCTTATTCCAATCGGTTGTAAATGATTAAGGAGTGCTAGGAGAATAGGTAATAAGCGTGTAACAGCCGATTAGGAGTGGAATCATCGTGTTTTGAATTCAATTTGTGGCTTTGAATACTCAAAACCGAAAATCACATTAATGTGCTTTAAGACCTTGTTTATGATGAAATTGAATTGGTATAATCGTTTGGAAACGCTCGAGTAACTTTCCTACATTATTTGGACGGGTTATCACATGTAAATTCGGTGGATTTGAAAGGAATTTGTGCCTGTTGACTTTTTCTAAAGTCAAAATTGACATAACCAAGTTCCACGTGCAAATTGGAAGAAAGGATTTCCATTTTCATAAAATTCATAATTTGTATAAATGATGGATTTAATATGATTAAATGTATACATATTTACATATATGATTATAATTAAATGCATACATATATATATATATATATATATATATATATTCGATAGATAATAATATATAAAGGTAAGGTCGAAGACTTGAATTGCTACACAAAAGAAATAGTTGTTAACGTGACATTTTGAGTTTGAATTAGTATGGGATTAAAATGGGATGTCACTATTGATTAGAATAGAATAATAATAATAATAATAAATAAATAAATAAAATAAGGTCGGGAAATCATTGATGTTACAGTATCCCCAAGTTGAGGGAATTTCGTCTCGAAATTCAACTATTGGAGGCTACTGAATCAGGAAAGATAAGGGTTTGGATTCTCAATGAGTTTTGGATGTTGGTTTGAGGAGTACAATTGATGACGAGGTTCAGGTATGATACTTAAGATCAGTTTAGGTCATTGTGTCGGGCATATATGTGGTAGTGGATGAAATTAATTAAGGAGGAAATTTGCCCTATGATAAATTTTTGGTCTCCAAGGATAAGATGCCTCACTTGCAATGAGAGCGATGAGAATTTGATGATCGAAACTTGTTTAGGAGATAGTCTAATATGTTCAAAAAGTATCACTAGGTAAGGATTTCATAGACGTTGGTCAAGGTCAAATTAATAGGAAAACCCTATGTGACACGGACAACGCTATCTCTAACAATATGACAGGAGTGCTTATATATAGGGTGTACCAGCGGCGCATCCACCATGCACTTATCATATCTCAATAGTTTCGTTATGGTATATCACTATAGGTTATATGTCGTCACACACGACAGAATTCACTATGTTTTCCATGCGCTGACTTTTATAATTACGTGTGCACCCGTAATTACTCAAATCGTCTTATGGTCCGTATAGATGATTCTATTGTGTGTGGGTACAGAGGGGGAACCCCAAAAATATTTAGTTTATAACTATTGTTTTCACGTATAAGTTGTTAATAAGTGACAATGTCTCTAGATGGTAAAGTCAGTTAGAAAATAAAGACTAACATTGTGGTATAAAGTAAATGGCATATCCTTCCAGATTACCCATAAAGTCTATAGTTCTCTCGTGTTTGAACAAGAATACATCAAACCCCGAGTAGCTCAAAGTTTATAGTTATCAACTTTCATGATAGAGGGAATGATCATGCCTCGTGTGTATAGTGGACAATCAATAGCAAATAATGTAATCAGTCTAGTTTCGTGTGTAATGTAAACACTCAGGTTTCATGTATAACGTAAATAATATAGTACTATGCATATTGTAATTAACCAAGTATCACGTATCGTGTGAACAATCTAGTGTCGTGCATGTTGCAAGTAATCAAGTTCCGTCTATAATGTGATCAATGTAGTATCAATATATTGTAAACAACCAAGTATTTGTATCATGTATATTGCAAACGAGTAAGTTTCAAGTGTGATGTGATCAATCTAGTATCATGCATATTGCAAACAACCAAGTTTCGTGTATAATGTGACTAATTAAGTTTCGTCTATGAAGTAAACAAATTGGTTTTCACGTATAATGTGAACGTTCATATGTAAGTAATCAACTCTCATGAGTAACGTAAGCTATCAAATTTCGTAGGTGATCGAGTTTTGCAGCTAGGCATGTTGCTTGACATTCATCTATCATGTAGGTAGTTGGGTTTTAAGTTTTCCATTTTCGTTGAGGTTTATATGGGTGGTTAACGCCTACGCGAAATGATTCATCACCTTGAAATGACTAGTAAGCTCATACATTCCGGAAGGTGCAAGGTGATGGGAAGGTTTTGCAGGTATTCAGCATAATGTGTATATGAATATCTAATTTATGCTTTTTGTTTATAAATAAACGGGTAATTTGAAATTTGTACTCTTGTTTGTAAATTAATAAATGGAATAATAATTTGGGCGGATGGATAATTGGATAAATAAAAACCTTTTAATTTGATTATCATAAAGCAAATGTTTCAAAAGATAATAATGGCCTTATTATTTAATAAAGAAGCCAAAATTTAAATAATAATTAGTTTAACGAAATAACAAGTCATAATAAAATAGTTAATCAAGTCATCATAAAAAGGATGAAATACTTGTTATTACTTTTATAAAATCATTTGTACAAGACTGGTATTAAGCTTCTTTGCGAGGTAAAGGAGGTTTGTAAATAGTTTATACTCTAGATAAAATCTATAAACCAAGAGTTTGATAAAGGTTTTGTTTGAACAAAATAACTATATTAGTTAAATCGGGGAAATAACAAGATAACTAGTTTACAAAGAAGGTTTAGATATCAATCATTAAGGAAAGTTAAAAAAAATTAACATTTATATTTAGGTACAGAATATGGGTTTCAATTTAAGTTTTTAAGAAGACGCGAAATAGGGTATCCGGCTAACATCTCAGGTAGTTTTCCACCAGGAAGCAGACGAGTACCAAGACGAACATCGTTGTAGTTATTCGTATTGCAAACCGGGCGTCAGCCCTAGTTATTTTCGTATGTGCATCAAGTATTCCCTGGTCTCCACTCCTTGCCTTAGAAACTCGGTGGTCCTTACATATAGGTGAGCGGCATCAGGTGGAACTCCTAATGCACTGGTAGGTTCCTTGTCTTGTCCTGCTCCTGGATCTGGATGGTATAGGTTAGGTGTTAAATAAGGTTTCTCGGAGGTGATTCAGCTTCTCAGAGTCTCAAGTCTGCTCCTAAGCCAATCTGCTATGCAGTCAAACATGGATCTAGCAACTAGTCATTCCGGTGACTGGTTGTCTGGTGATGGGGACCCAAAGTATTCCTCTTGTGTTGACTCTGATTTGGGGTGATTCTTAGGGGAATGAAGAGGGTAAGAGACCATGTCTAGCACGAAAAGGTAGTAAGTGTAATGGTAAGTTGTTAAGTACAAAGGTATTCATGAGTTTAAAATTTTAACTAATCATAACATCGAGCTCTTATAATAATATATTAGGAGTAACACTTGACCTATAAGTAGTGTACCCACGAGAAGGATTCCCAGGAAAGAGAGGTGGGTCACAAAGGACACACTGAAGTACTCAGTTTTTCCTTAGTTAAAATCTTTCATGGACTTACACCCACTCTTCCAGCCATCATGTACAAGTGACATTATTATTTGAACTCATGGTTATGGTGAGAATCGTTAGGGATTGTGTCTTGTGGCTCAAGGGTGTGCTTCACCTATTGAAGCAGCTTCTTTTCCTCAGATGGTAAGGGCTAAGAGTTTAAATCCTTTGTAAATGATAATAAGGGTGATAAAATTTCCAAGGCATAAGGATGAAGAGGTATAGTTAACTTAAATATGATTAAGTGTGAGGATAAAATAGAGGGTTTAGACTTGTGTACCAAATTATAATAATTAAGCGGATGATGTTTAGATTGCATTCATCTGGTGTATAGCCGAATGGATGTTATGATAAATCAAAGTGATTCAAGTCCTTATACTTTCAAGAAGACATGCTTTAGCCTATAGGTGAACACTCACTTCGGGAATTCCCAGGAAAGCATACGGATCCTTCGGTTGATTTGGATTTATATGAAATGCTTTCCTAGATAGAAGACCCAAAGTACAGGCATTCACCCTTCCAGATTGCACATGTTCTCTACTAATTTTCAGAACTCAAAACTTTAATGGGACTTTAAAATTTTAATAGGTATTGGATCTAGGAGTTTTAAATCTTTCCATGAGTGATCAGTGATGATGTGTAAAGATGGAGGTGTATATGTCAAAACTTATGATAGCATTTAGTAATATCAAATAGGTATTGCGCAGACAATTCAAATAGTGTAACAAATGAGGTATTACAGGTGTAGCAGTTTTTGTGAACATGTAGGTTATCAAGTAATATAGTACATAAAAAATTTGTATTGTATCATGCAATGTAATACACCAGATAATATGTAAGATACTTACATAAGGGTATCCTAAGGTTATAGTATATAGTCTAGAAATATGTTTCAAGTAATCCATATGGTTTTAAATAAATCCATGTAGTCCTTGGAATGTTGTAGTTCATGTAATTGTATCATGTAAACAGAAATAGATAGATGTAGATAAGTATGTGTATAAATGAGTATAAAGTGGAGTTCCTAATAAAAGACATGAGTTAAACTCATGTTTGGGGATTCCTAGGTTATAGTCTAGGTCATGTGTGTCTAATAACCTAATTCCCTATAACCATGGCTCTGATACCAATCTGTCACACCCCGGCCGGCGGCGGATTATACGCCGGGGCTGACGCGGTTGTTCATAAGCACACGATCATCTATTAAATGTGACAATATTTATTCATCAAAATTAAACGCATCCGTTACAAGTATAAATGGATAATAAAGCGTTCAAACATGACATAAGTTGAATTTAATCTTTAATAGAGCTAGGTCCAATTTCCTAAGTGATCAAGTAGTGTCCTCAAACTGGTGCACCTGAAACATGTGAGTAAATGTCAACTACAAGTAGTTGGTGAGTAACATAGGTTTTGACACCAAACAAAAGTTAAGTATAGGTTTACAATTCAATATGTTCAAAGCATGTCTAAAGCATATATGTGAAAACATACAAGGTTCCAAGCGTACGATTCAAGCCTGATAATAGAAAACTAGACGCAATCCCACTGATTGCCATTTTGAAAAAGAGAGCAAGTGGATACTCCAAGTTATAGTTGATACCCAACAAAACCCGCCAAGGTCTTATGGTAAGTTATAGTTTCAGTTTCCCATATAAATGATCATGTTAGGTACTACCTTAGGCTTGGGCTGCAAGTTAATGAATGTACTGTCATGAAACACATGCAATGGTCACCAAGTAGTTCAAATATAAAGCATAAAGATCAAGCACAAGAACATAGATATTGAATTGTTTAAATAGATAAAGTTGATAACATGTTTCACCCCAAAAGCAAAAACAGTAAAAAGGGGCTATGTAAACTCACATGTAATGAAGCTAACAATTTGTATGAATTTTAACTGATGGATAGGCTTCGTGAGGATTCCTCACAATCAACCTACACAGTTATTTTATATTCTAGACTCAATGAAAATGAAGAATTCTAAATCTACTTGAGTTTCTAGGGATTTTCGGAGTTTAGGGTCGAATATAGGGTTGTACAAGTTTGTAGGAAAATATATGTGTTTATCACAATTATTTAACAACAATGACACAACAGAATTTAGTAGAAATAATTAGGGTTTCTAATTAATTATATAGTATTTATAATAATGATACGTTTGAATTTATTTAGATAAATGGTGAATTAGAAAAAATAGGTTTAAATAAATTGTTCTAAGAAAAGATTATTTATTTAAATAATTATTCTACAAATATTTAGTAAGTAAATGATGATATAGGAAAAAGTTAAAATAATTGTTAAACTATTTAAATGATTGTTCTATGTAAATAATCATAATTATTTAAACTATTTTTCTTACTTTTAATTAAAAAAAAAAGAAATAAATAATTAATTATAAGCTTTAAATGATATCAAAGGAATTTGTGTAATTATTTATCTAAAATAATTATCCAAGTATTTTCTATAAACTGTATAAGTATTCTTTGTCGGAATAATCATTTATGTGTTTAAAAAAATGATTTGTAATGTTTAAATAGATATTCATAATTTGTGTTATAAACTTCACAATCTATATATACATTTATATACATATATATATATATATATGTGTATCTAGATTTATTTAAATTGATCTTTTCTATAATGCTCATCTAAGAACCATAATGTTTATAAATAAATTAAAACTGAATGAAACATTATTGGGTGTTTTCGGTTCTTATAAAAGTTACTACATAATTTTATAAGATTTATAGGAATTTATTTAGAATTTAACATTATTGGTTTATGAGTTAAAATGATTAAATCAAGAAGAACAGAATAAAAAGGGGGATGGCGCGGGACTCGAACCCGCGACCTGGGCTGTGGAAGGATAAGGTACTAACCAGTTGGTCTGGGCTTATGCCATGACAATGGTTTAGAAATAAAAATTAAAAACAAAGCCCCAAACTCATCCTCTTCTTCCCCAAACCTTCCCATCCGAACCCTAGCTTTCAAATCCAAAGCAATTCGATTTCAGAAAATGGGCTTTTGGAGTAGGAGGTTAAATCGAGTAAGGAGGAATGTTAATCAGCTGGAATTTGCTCCTTGAATCATCGAACAAGATGGTTTCGTGCTTCCCCTACTGTCGCGACTCGAGGGTGATAGGGGGTAGGGATCCGACCTTTTTTCTTATTCCAATCGGTTGTAAATGATTAAGGAGTGTTAGGAGAATAGGCAATAAGCGTGTAACAGCCGATTAGGAGTGGAATCGTCGTGTTTTGAATTCAATTTGTGGCTTTGAAAACTCAAAACCGAAAATCACATTAATGAGCTTTAAGACCTTGTTTATGATGAAATTGAATTGGTATAATCGTTTGGAAACGCTCAAGTAACTTTCCTACATTATTTGGACGGGTTATCACATGTAAATTCGGTGGATTTGAAAGGAATTTGTGCCTGTTGACTTTTTCTAAAGTCAAAATTGACATAACCAAGTTCCAGGTGCAAATTGGAAGAAAGGATTTCCATTTTTATAAAATTTACAATTTGTATAAATGATGGATTTAATATGATTAAATGTATACATATTTACATATATGATTATAATTAAATGCATACATATATATATATATATATATATATATATATTCGATAGATAATTATATATAAAGGTAAGGTCGAAGACTTGAATTGCTACACAAAAGAAATAGTTGTTAACGTGACATTTTGAGTTTGAATTAGTATGGGATTGAAATGGGATGTCACTATTGATTAGAATAGTATAATAATAAAAAATAAATAAATAAACAAAATAAGGTCGGGAAATCATGGATGTTACAACGGCCACGCCCGTGGTTCGGGCACGATCGTGCCCTTCCCAGGCACGGTCGTGTGTGAGTTAAACTTTTGACAGAATTATAATTTTTATATATTTTTCAAACAATAAATTTTTCTGATGAAATTTCAAAATAAAAATAGTTGATTTTTATAAAAATGCATTAATTCTATTTAGAAATATCAAATAGTTAATCTTAGAATAAATATAAAATTAATTATTTAAAGTTTATAAAAATTAAATTTACAATTATTGTTAAACCTTTCATTTAAAAAGTATCTTAATGGCTAAGTTACATATTTTATAAATAAATAAATAAGGAAATCATTATTTATTTAATTTATATTTAAACAAAAACAATTATTTATTTATACTTAGTTACATCAAATACTTACACTATTTTCATAAACAATAATTATTTAACCTACTTATTTAGCTATTCAATTTCAAACCTTAATCAAAATGTTTTAAAAATATTTATTTCAAACTTTATATCGTATTCAATACTTTCAAATACAAATCAATGGCTTTATACATAAATCCAAGTTCAACATTTGACTCAAACTTTGTGCACGCTAATGATACAATATACATTACACTTTAGGTTAACTTGTGCCTTTCAAGGATCCTTATTACCATCTAGTACCTTTTGTTAGCTACGCCTTCAAACCAAGTGAGTATTTCATAGCCCCTTTTACTCTTTTACACTTTTGGGGTGAAACATGAACTCTATCAAATTACATGTTTACATTTACACAAACAACACAAATACAAATCCTATTTACATTCATGTGTGCAATTTGAGCTTTATGCCCGAGTGCTATGTGTGCTAACTTTTGTGAACACTTATGTGCAATCATTAACTATTCAAGCCGACGGTTTTCAATGATAGATCTATTGAGTCTGACAAACCCACCCAGATTGGGGTGATTGATACCGACAACACAATTTTGCATGCTAGTTACAAAGGTTTGATTGTACTTGGTTACACAATAGCTGCTCCCCATAAATGCCTTATTTATCATGTTATGTATGGATTTGTTTTTCAAACTATATGCTATCTATATACAAACCTGTGTTATACTCACCAACTTTTTAGTTGACTTTATTTTATTCATGTTTCAGGTCCTAATATGTGAGATTGATCAAGATGTGCTACATATAGGCTTGGACTTAGTTAAAATAAATAAAGAACTTATGTATTTCAATTATGTTTCTTTTCTTGGAATTGGTTTTGTCTGAATGCTTGTAATGGAATTTGATAATTAATATATTTCAATTTAGTCAACCTTGTGCTTATGAACAGTCTACATGTCCCGCCCCGATGATTCCGCCATCGGTTGAGGTGTGACATATGGCATCCCCTTTAAGGTGAATAACTGCATACCGTAGCTTCTTTCATTCGAGGTTTCATAAATGGTGAAAAAGTGTTCACAACGGTAGATCCACGCCGTGACATCCTCCCTTGAAAACTTGGGAAATTCCACTTTCTCGATCCGCGTTGGCCGAGACCGCCCCGGCCATCAGCTTCGCCGCCTGAAAACGAACTAGTTTTATATCCGGTGGATCTGACATTTGTGGTACTACTTACTCTGCAGCAAAAAGAAAAGCAAAAGAAACAAAGAAAGAAAAAGGGGATAGGCCTATCAGAACCTCCAGCTTGACTAGAGAAAAGGTGATCTCTTTCGATGAAGATGACAGAGATAACGTGTAGGATTCTCATCATGATAAACAAGTGATAACTTTGTATATTGCTAATCACTTCGTCCGAAGGATACTGATAGACGGAGGAAGCTCAATGGACATCATTCAGCATGAAGTCCTGAAAAGAATGGGGATCCCGGATTCCAAAAATATCTCCAAGTCTGCGGTACTGGTAGGATTCAGCGGAGAAGTCAAAAACACAGTCGAATAGAAAAAGCTACCGATATATATCAAAGAGGTAAATACTATACAAAAGTTTTGCATAATAGATTCTTTGTCTTGCTATAATATCATTATAGGGAGGCCTTGTATACACGATATGAAGGAAGTACCTTCAACATACCATCAATATGTCAAGATGCCAACCCCCTGGGGGTAGTGAAGGTCAAAAGTGATCAACAAGACGCAAAGGATTGCTACACTTCTTTGATGAAAGCCTCCGCCAAGACCAGGCAAGCATTGCAATTAAAGATACAAGCCCGTGACGTACTGGAAAACCAAAGAGCAAGATGTTAAAGAAGTATCCCTAAGTACGGAGGATCTAACGTCAAAGTGCTTGTTCGAATCAATATCCCCAAGGATATTGAGCAGAATCTTATAGAATTACTAAAAAGCATAACTTCAACCTTCGGCTGTAAACATGAAGACATGACATGTATCTCTAAAGATATTATTACACATAAATTGGGTGTTTATAACAGTTTCAGGCCAATACTCCAAAAGAGGAGAAAGTTTGCACCAGAAAGGAATGCAATTTTCTAGGAAGAGGTCGAGAGACTATTGAAAGCAGGAATGATAAGGGAAGTAAAATTCCCAAGGTGGCTAGCTAATGTGGTGGTGGTCCAGAAGAAGAATGGAAAATGGAGAGTCTGTGTAGACTTCACTGACTTGAACAAAGTGTGTCCCAAAGATCCTTTCCACTACCACACATAGACTCAATGGTTGATGCTACATCAGGCCACGAAATGCTGACATTCATGGATGCTTCATCAGGATTCCAACAGATCCAGATGGAACCTTCGGACCAGGAGGATACTGCCTTCATGACTCCGACAGGTATTTATTATTATATTGGTATGACTTTTGGTTTGAAAAATGCAGGTGCTACATACCAAAGGCTGGTGAAAATGATGTTCAAAGAGAAACTAGGGGACACCATGGAGGTCTACATAGATGACTGTTGGAAAACTTAGTGTGACAACTACCCTTTGTAATAGACTGGTCTTTATGTTTAGTTTTGTATTTGTTAAGTCTTGTAATGTTAAGTTTGTAACATGCGAACTTAACATGTTCGCCTCATCTAGTTGAGGCGAACTTAACTAGTTCGATTGAACTAAAGTTGGCGAACATGCTAAGTTCGCCTATACCAGTTGTATTTCCTATAAATAGTGTAGTAGTTGTTCATTTGTAATAACTTGTAATTCTAGAACTTTTACGTGTGTACACTGTTTACAGAGATAATACAAAAAGAGTTATGATATCTTCTCTTGTGTGTGATTGTATCGCGTGTGTGAGTATTCGAGACGTACGTATACGTTAGGATTCCGCACTTCGTGTACGTATTGCGTGTTTTACAGCAGAGATTGATCCGTAGATCCTACCGGGACCTACAAGTTTCTGTGTTCTTGAAGTTTTTGGTGACTTTTGAAGTGGATTTCGATTGATTTCTTTATTTTTGATGTTGTTTTATCAAAATTGATCTGATAGAAGTGTTTTATATCATCATTTGAACATTCCTAAGGAAAGAATTTCGTTAATTCCTTAAAAATCGAGAGATATGAAGATTTTCAATATAGTTCGTGCGTTTGGGTGATAGAACAATTCTCCTTGTTCTTCAGCTGAAGCAGGCGAACTTGTTGTTTCTGTTACGAAAGAACCTTTTGGGCGAACTTGTTAAGTTCGCTACAGGAAGAAAGTTGTCAAAATTTTCTAAGTGTTGAAGTGTTACAAAGATTTGAAAAATGTCTACTCCTACTCATGTGAGTGTAAACAACTGACCCATCTGTTAAATCTTGATAATGAAATTGGAACTCCAACCAAGCCACCGAGGCTTATGAATCTCAAAGACTATTCAAATTGGAAAAGTCGTTTTGAAAACTATGTTAATATCAATGATACTAGTCTATGGATTCCAACCAGTGAGGGCTACGAATACCCTGTTCATCATCATATGGGTGTATCTGATACTCCTAAACTAGTCTCAGCCCTTAGTAATGAAGAGAAGAAATTGTATGATCATGAAAAGAAAGCTCTTGCCGTATTATCTATGTGTTTACCTCTTGACATCTACCATACTTTCAAGAAGTTAAGACTTCTAGTGAACTGTGGGAAGGCTTGGCTAAGAGATGTGAGGGTAGCACTAACATTAAGAAAAGCAGAAGGGAGCTGGTAAAGAAACAATTTAGTGTCTTTAAACATTTCGATGGAGAATCTGTAGATGAACTCATGTCGAGATATTATCATCTCTTAAGTGAAATGGTTAACAATGACACCACTTACAAAAACAAGAAGATTCTTGAGAAGTTTTTAGATGCACTACCTGCACACTTTGAGATGTAAACTATAGTTATCAAGGAACAAAGTGGATTTGATGATTTAAGTCTTGAGGATTTAATGGGTTAGATTCAATCTTATGATCTCAACAAGCAGAAATGAATATTCAGTGGAATAAGGCTCTTTGGATGAGATAAGGTAAAGATCACTTGAAAAGAACTGGAAAGAAATTCATTGGAGCATCAAGCAAGACCAAGATGGGATTAGATAAATCAAAGGTTAAGTGTTATAATTGTCAAGAGCTTGGTCACTTTGCTAGGGAATGTACAAAGCCAAAATCTCAAAATCCGAGCTCCTCAAACAATCAAGGAAACCAAAATAAGCAAAATACTTCCACAGCCTTAATTTCTCAACATGATGAAAATTATGATTGGGTATTCATTTGGAGGATATTGTTGCTCATGTTAGTTAAGATTTTCTAGCTGAAGTCCATACTGAAGATGGAAATGAAAGCAATTCTTCTGATGGTGACTCTATAGATTCTGGGAATATAACCGAAAGTAAAGAGCCTGTTCCTCAGAAAAGTGAACTGAAGTTTTCCAATGAAGATTTGCTCGGTGATGGAGCTGCTGGAAAGGTTACCGGAAAGATTGCTGAGATGTTGGCAGAAGGAAATACATTCATGGCAGATACTAAGCATGTACAACAGGTTAATTCTTATTTAAAATGTATTGATTCTGAATTCAAGATTACTAGATTGTGTGATGACAACACGAATCTCATCTGTGACATGAAAGCAATGTACACATCGAACCAAACTTTGAAGGAAAACGAAACAATTTTGAAAGAAAAAATTGAATATTTAAAAAGATGACATTAAAGTTTTGCAAATAAAAGTTAATGAACAAGCATTTCATCTCGACGTGTCATACTCAGAGTATGAAAAGAAAATCAATGAACTTGCCATGTCACAGACTGAAGTAACAAAGTTGTTACGAAAGCTTGAGGGTTATAAGAATTCCATTTTCCTATTGGAATATTATAATGAAAAAGCTTCAGGTGAAAAGGTTGTTGGAGGTGTCGGCTCTTGTCCTTCTTTTGATGACACTGAAATTGGGGAGGTGTTGGATATTGTCCACCTTTCAATGGGAACTATACTCCATGTCTGACTGACGATGTTTTAGATGAAGATTTGGAACAAAAACCTGTGTTGAATATCAATCCATTTACTGGTGAGGATATGATATATGATGATTCAACCGATGATGAAGTTTTTGATCCAAACAAATCTGAAGGAGTTGTGACAGAGTGTAAATATGTTGAACCAGTCGTGGTGAAAACGGTGACCAGAGATAGATGCATCCTGACTGAACCAGATGAGAAAGTTGAACTACCAAAGCCTAAATCTACTTATAAACCAGTTAAACCTTTTGTAAGTGGTGGTTTTGATTCTCAAGAAACCAATAAGATTGAGAAAGTCTCAACTCTTGAATTTTATAAAAAGAAAGTTGAAAAAGAAAATCAAAAGGTTGTTCAACCTTCAAACACTATTTCGCAGTGTTTATCATCCAGTCCAAACAAGGTTCAGAGGGATAGGTATGTTCGAGTATACAAAGAGAGACGTGCTTGCTTTCATTGTGGTACTATTGGTCAGATTCAGAATGATTGTCCACACAAGAATTTAGGGAAGTGTTTAGAGAACCCAAAGTTGGCAAGACCGTTTGTGAATCCACTAGTGAGAACAGTTGTACAGTCTGTTGATGAGAATCATAATGTGGATAAAAGAGTTAAGAAGCCAGTAATCAAGGTTGTTTCTGATGCAGTAAAGTTAGTTGAGAAGGTTGCTTCGTCTGGTGAACTTACCCAACCAAAGGTGAAATTGTCAAGACCACAAAGATGACGTAGAAATAGAAGGTTGAGAAAGCTTTTAGAACAACCTGTGGTTAAAGACAATGTTGAATCATTTGAGTCGTGAAAGGAGAGGGAAAAGGTTCAGGTGTAATCAAAATGGAAACCAAAGTCTCAAGTTTCAGTTTCTGAGAAACAATCTCCTAAAATTGAGGAAAGATTTGATTATGTTTTAAAAGAGATTGTTTATCTTGGTGAATCATGCCGACCCAAGACCACATTAGCTTGGGTCTCTATTACTAACTAATCATTCTTGTTTGTGTGCAGGGAAATCTAAGGAGGACTATTGGCAACCATTGATATGTTGATAGTGGATGCTCTCGGCACTTGACAGGAAATCTTAACTTATTGGAAAATGTTAAAGAAATTCAAGGAGGTTATATAGCGTTTGCAGGAAAGAAAGGAGGAAATATTTCAGGTCAAGGCACTGTATCGAATGGAAGATTGAGCATTGAGAAAGTCAACTATGTGGAGCAGCTCGAACATAATCTATTATCTGTTTCACAAGTTTGTGACAAAGATTTCTCATTTCATTTTAATAAGTCAGAGTGTTTGGTCTTGAAGCCTTGTTTTGAGATACCTGAAGATTGGATACTCATGAGAGCTCCTCGAAAGAATGATACTTACATGCTCGACATGAGCACAGCGACGACAACTTCGTCAGTTCCTACTTATCTTCTTTCGAAAGCTTCTGAATCCGAATCAACATTATGGCACCGGAAAATGGCTCATATCAATTTTTGTAAGATGAATTATTTGGTCAAGCATGGTTTGGTTTCTGGTGTCCCTGCCATGAGATTTCACGTAAATGAAGACTGTATTTCATGCAAGAAAGGAAAGCAACACAGGAAATCTCATAAATCGAAGTTGATAAATTATATTGTGACTCCTTTAGAGTTGTTGCATATGGATTTGTTAGGACCTATTAGTGTCAAGAGTGAAGGCGGCAAATCTTATTGTTTGGTAGTGACGGATGATTATTCAAGATTTTCTTAGGTAAAATTTCTTGCTTCAAAGGATGAAATTGCAGATATTCTTAAGTTCTTGATTATGGGGCTTGAGACTCTATTCAAATTAAAAGTCAGGAGGATTCGAAGTGATAATGGCACAGAGTTCAAGAACGGAACTATGGAATTATTTTATTTACAAAAGGGAATTCTTCATGCATTCAGTGCTCCCTATGTTCCTCAGCAAAATGGTGTTGCCGAGCGAAAGAATCGAACTCTTATTGAGACAGCTCGTACTATGTTATCTGACTCAAAGCTGTCTGTCACTTTTTGGGCAGAGGAAGTGAATACAGCTTGTCATGTTCTCAATAGGATTTTGACCGTGAAGAACCACAACAAGACGTGTTATGAATTGTTGAATAATCGTAAACCTAATTTGGCGTATCTTTTGCCCTTCGGGAATCCATGTACCTTGTTGAAGACTCGTGATGTTCCTACTAAATTCAGTTCCAAAGCAATTGAGGGAATTTTCTTGGGATACGTTGATAATTCTTATAACAAGAGGGTCTTTAAAAAAGAATCACATCAAATTGAGGAATGGTTTCATATTGATTGTGATAACCGTTCTGTTCCACAGGATGCAAAAGGTCCTTCTTGGGCGTTTGATTATGATGCACTCTTCAGGCCTTTCAATGTTCCTCCTGCAGTTTCTCCAGTCGAAGCGGAAATGTTTTATCAGTCCTACTGCAATGATGATTCAACTCATCCAGTTGACCCGACTGTAGCTTCAACTTCGGGTACAACAAAAGATGGTGACAGTGAAGATAATGAGGCTGTGTTTCAGGAATCGTCTAACGATATACAGAACATAGTTGATGATTCATCAACATCGACATCACTTGAGGGGGAGTTGCCTTCAAATCTTAATTTTTTTATTCAAGCGTCAGATATTCCTCAATCATGTGTGCATTAGAATCATCCCACTGAAAATATTATTGGTGATTTGAATGCGGGTGTTCAAACGAGACATCGTACACTTGCTGAAAATTCATGTTTGTATGCACAAGTTGTTGATACAGGTATCTTGGAGACGTGTTTGGATGCTTGCTTTATCTCTCAAACAGAACCTAAGAATGTAATTGAAGCTTTAGATGATGATTGTTGGAATGAGGCCATGCAAGAAGAATTGACTCAATTTGATAAATTACATGTTTGGGATTTAGTTGACTTACCCAAAGGCTCAAGATCTTTTAGCACCAAGTGGGTTTTCAAATGCATGTGTGATTATCATGGTGTTGTGGTACGCAATAAGGCAAGGCTTGTTGTCCAGGGATTTAATCATCAAGAAGGGGTTGATTACACGAAAGTTTATGCTCTAGTTGCGAGGATTGAAGCGATTAGCTTATTTCTGGCCTTTGCTTCTTTCAAAGGTTTTAAAGTCTTCCAGTTAGATGTCAAAAGTGCTTTTCTGTATGGAAAGGTAAAGGAAGAGGTGTATGTGAAGCAACCGCCTGGTTTTGAAGATCCAAAGTTTCCTAAGAAGGTGTTTAAACATGATAAAGCTTTATATGGTCTTCATCAGGTTCCTCGTGCATGGTACGAAACTTTTTCAGTGCACTTACTTGAGAATGGATATGAACGTAGCCAAATTGATTCAACTTTTTTCATCAGAAAAGCAGGGGGAGATATTTTACTAGTTCAAGTCTATATGGATGACATAATCTTTGGGTCGACGAATGTTGATATGTGTAAAGACTTTGAAAGAGTGATGAAGTTGATGGTTGAAATGAGCAGTATGGGGGAGTTATCGTTCTTTTTGGTTCTTTAAGTTGATCAAAAGGAAGACGGCTTCTACATTCATCAAACTAAATTTGTTTCTAATATTCTCAAGAAATTTGATATGACAAATTATTAATCCTTCAATACTCCAATTCATGTTAATCACAAGCTAGATTCCGACCTTAAAGGGAATGAGGTGGATTGTCAGTTATACAGAGGAATGATCGGGTCTTTAATGTATCTGACAACGTCTCGTCCTGATATTATGTTTGCTGTATGTTTGTGTTCAAGGTTTCAGTCTAAGCCGAAGGAATCTCATATGATTGATGTAAAGCGAATCTTTCGATACTTAAAGGGTAAACCAAGGATGGGATTATGGTATCCAATTAATTCAGACTTTGATTTTAAAGATTTTACATATTCAGATTATAGAGGTTGCTGTCTGGAGAGAAAATCAACGTCTAGTGGTTGTCAGTTCTTAGGGAACAGGCTTGTGTCCTGACAATGCAAGAAGCAAACCTCAGTTGCAATCTCAACCTGCGAGGCAGAATACATTGCAATATCCAGTTGTTGTTCTCAAATCCTATGGATTCAACAGCAGTTGAGGGATTATGGTTTGAACTTCACAGGGACACCATTGATGATTGATAACACAACCACCAAGTCGATCACAACAAATCCTGTGAAACATTCAAAGACAAAGCACATCGAGATTTAACATCATTTCATTCGTGACTGTGTAGAGAAAAAGTTGATTGAGTTGATAAAAGTCCACACGGATGACAACTTTGCTGATTTGATTACCAAAGCATTCGATCGTACACGGTTTGAATTTCTTACTAAAATGATTGGAATGCTTAATCCAACGTGACAAAGGTTTTTCAAAAAGGGTTTTTCATGGAAGTTTTTCTTTTAGTTTTCTAGATTATTTATAGTATTTTGTCTTGTGCCTTATTCTTAGGTTACTTATTTCCTGAAAAACCCAAAAAAATTGAAAAAGAAAAAATCGACATTGCTTGAAGTTAGAGAAGAAATGATAGTACATCAGTAGGTGATCACATACACATGACTACCTGGTTTCTGTATTTATGTTTGTGCTTAAATGATTTGGTCTAAATTTCTAAGTCTGCATAAACAGGAAATGATAGCTTCATAACTGCATGACATTGTATGTATATAATCATTTAATTTGAATATTTACATGTAATTTGAATTGTCAGTAGGCTAGAAGCGTTTTTAGAACATTAGTAGTGTGAAAACATAATGATATATGTCAGAATTGTGATTTGAACCCATGATATGTCGGGTGTGTGTTAAAAGATCGTTATCAAATATATAATATGAGGCTTTATGTATTTTATGAGACCAGTATCAGACTGTATTGATTTGGACAATTTTTCATTTCACTTCAATACCCATGTCCCGAAAAACATGCAATGCGCTGATGAACTGCGATATGTTTCTGACAACATCTGTTGGAACATATACTCACCCTTGTATCAAATATCTTGATTCCATTGAATTCATCCAGATAACAGTTGGATCACGTTACCCTATGTCATTGAATCAATCGATTCCTTAATCAATCTTATTGTTAAAGAATTCAATCGGTATAATCTCACTGTTACTATTGAATCATGATACTTCATCCAAAACCAAGCCTTTAGAATCATTCTGATTCTATATATCCTTCGGGATCTGTTTCTTTTTCTATGCTAATTGAGATAGTTTTAACCTGGAGATTGATCATATCTTTGCATAAGTCTCATATGTCTTGAAGATAGTGCAATTTATATTTTTGTTGACATATTTGTTGGGTACACATTGGTTTCATAAAAATGGTACTAACTCACAAGAACATCGGATAAAAACCCTTGTAGTCTCAAATCTTATAATGCTGACAGCTTGAATTGACATGTAGTATATTGCAAATTCGGTATGAATAAGTTATCATGTCATGATATGATCCTGTTTACTTTGAAGTTTATCAGGTATCATTTCATGAAAATTGTCAAGTAGTGATCAAAATGAAAAGATAAGAAAAAGAAATTATTGAAAAGATTATGAAATCATGAAGTGTTAGTTATGAGAGATTATTTGCTGAGATATCATAAAGTGTAGCACAAGTTGCTTGTTTGCTGAGCCTAAATATGCAAATATGCAGAATGCCATAGGGCACCTTAGATCTGCTAGGGAATTTTATATTCAGAATGTGTATGTGATTTATAAAAGATACTGATATGAACTTCTTACTCGCAGTGTTAGGCCAAAAATATGTATTTCTGTATGTACAAAGAAAAATCAAAAAGATTTTGATTTTAGTTGTTTCTAGTTTTCCTGCTTTAATTCATTAAGAAAAGTACAAAAAGATTTTAGTGTGTTTTAGCATAAAATTTGAAAAATCCAAAAATATGTTCTTTACTTGTTTAGTTAGCATTATTAGAAAAATCCAAAAAGATTTTGTTTCTATCTTCCATGAAAAATTCTTATTCTTTGAATTAAGTTGCTGTACAGGTTACAAGAAGATTGGATTGTCGGGAAAATTGGAAAATGAAAAATTTCAAAATTTTTAGCTAAGTGTTGGATTAGGCGAACTTGTCTAGTTCGCTTAATATGTTCGCCTGGGTTGTTATGTTCACTTGAATTGGTGAACTTATTCCGTTGAGTATATATTGGTTTCAGGGAACATGACCTACTCACTTTCTCTGTGACTTGAGCGAACATATCGGGCGAATATACCCACTGTTGAGTGATATGTACTGTTTTCGAGTTCTAGTGTGAGAGAGTGGTTGTTTGCTTCTGATTTCAAGTCATTTTCAGTTTGCGAATCCGTTAAAGGTATTTTGATTTCATTTCATCCATTAATTCATTCGGAATCATGATTTTTGTCGACGGAATTTCACCGTGCCTGTCACCTGAGTTGATCATCATCGGTTTGTGGTTAAAACCTGAAATTGAATTTTCCAATAGCCTAATCGAGTGTCGGGAATTTGATGCCTGTGATTGAATTTTGATAATTACATCATAATTGTGGAGTTTAATTTCTGTGACTGTTCGTCTGTTTGAGTGATTCGCCTCTTGTAACTCTAAGTGAACTTGTTAAGTTCGCTTAGGGGACCAGTGTTGAAAGACTTGGCAAATTTTCAGAGTTGTGAATTTTTTTTTAATTTTTTTTTTGTGTTTGAAATTTGTCATTGTCTAATCATATGTTTTGAACAGGTCATGGATCGTCGAGTTGAATATAAACATAATCAGGTGGCACTACTTGATCCGGAATTGGCAGAGGCAGCAAATTATCAAGAAATAATCAATTTCCTGAACCGGTCAAGATTGAGCGTTGCACTCTCGGCTAATCCTCATATTAGCTTGTTATACATTCAACAGTTCTGGGAAACAGCACAACAAGATAAAAATGTTGAACCACATGTGATCTGAGCTACTGTACATAATCAAGAGATTGCCATTTCGGTGCAAGACATTCGAATAGCTCTGGCAATGGGTGGTGAGAATAATGATCCTATTGGGCTGCGAAATACTCTTATTATGGGATGCTTTCAAAGGATGGGCTACCGAGGCAGACCTAATGATTCTCAATCTAGAAAGGGAGGTCTTGTGGGGCAGTGGAGGTATTTCATGCATGTAATCATTCAAGTCTTATCACCAAGAAAGCTGGAACTGATGGATTGAAAAGTTCACTACAAGCTACTATGGTGGCTTTAACACTGAATAGGCCGTTCAACTTTTTGCCTTTTACATTCATAGAGAGTTGGTTATGCAAATTACACCACCGGAGGGTCAAGGTTTCTTAATGTACCCTAGATTTCTGTAAATCATTTTTAATCATCTAATTCCTAATCTACCACCGATGAACCCAAGACTGACCCTCACACCAACAACAAAGATGACTTTCGCAGACTGTTTGAATATTAAACAACAAAATCCTGCTTTGATTCCAATGGTTACTCCTTTATTTGGGCACATAATCAATCCTGGTTATCTTGCACCGTCTAACAATAACCGGATACATGATGATCCAGCTTTAGAATTACCACATGCTGATGATTAAGAGGATGAAGAAGAGGATGAGGAAGGAGAAGATGATGGTGAAGGTGAAGATGAGGAGTCTGGTGATAGTGAGAGTGGTGATGATGATGATGATGGTAATGATGACGGTGATGACAATCCTAATGATGCTGATAGTGGTGATGCCAAAGATGATGATAATGATAATGATGATGACAATGATGGTGATGATGGTGGACATGATGGAGGTGATTCTAATGTGAATATGGTTGTTGATAAACCTTAGGTAGAACAAGTAGTGGTTGAAGATACGAGTAATAGTTCTTCTGGTTCTAGTGAGGCTGATGACGGTGATGAGAGTTCCCAGGATTTTGGTCCTGAGCATTATGCTCAATTGGCTAAAGTTCCTAGGGTGACTTGGAATGTTTATGAGAAACGTCCGAATTTTATTGGTAAGAAGAAGGTTAAGGTACCAAGACGCAAGTCTGTTAGGGGTCATCCTCCCAATACAGTACTTAGAAAAAGAAAGTTACAAGATGAAGCATCTAGTTCTGAAGATAATGATGCTCTTGCAGCTAAAGGTCCTAGACTGATGGCTTCGGCTATACAAGTTGCACATTCTGCATAAGAAGATTGAGATTTTGTAGATTCTTTGACTACAAGTCCTATCCCTTCGCAATCTAATACTCCTCAAGCTACTCCTACTGTATCTAAAGTAGTTGATGAAGCTGGTCCAACTATAAGAGATCCCCGTGATGAGAGAATACAGGCCTTGGAAACACTGGTTTCAGGGTTACAAACTCAGGTAGATGAATTGATTTAAAGTGAAGCTCAGCATGTTCTGTCTATAAATTCTCAAAATAAGGTGCTTTCCAAAATGCAGCCTCTTATAGGTCAGTTAGTAGAGCGTGTTGACGCTCAGGGGGAGAAACTTAAAGCAGTTGATAAATCTACTTATCACAGTATTGGTGTTCAAAAGAACTTAGATGATGATGATGAACCAGATGTTGGTGATGGTTTGGGTGAGCGTCAAAACGTTGATACTAACCCTACGTCACTAACTCAGCGGAAGTCGGAGATTATAGTTGAAGCTACTATGATGACAACAAGTACAAATGATAAAGAACCTGCTGAAGTTGATGCTGATATGTTAGATAATTCAATTTTTAAAGACTTTGACATAGATGATGCAGATAAGATTGAATGCTTGTTAGACTTGGATGATTTGTCGGATGATGAGGATACTGCGAGGAGGAGTTAGAGGAAGGAGAGATTGTGGAAGTGGAGGTAGAGAGTGATAAACAGAAGGTGGTTTATGAAGGGTGTGATGGAGTGATTAATACAAATGTCTTTGACGATGATGTAATACCTGAAGATTTATCAGAATGTGTTGCAGAATATGAAGAGTCTGATCGGAATCTGGATAAATAGAATACTGATACTGTTGAGAGCGTGCCTGAAGATATAGAGATGTATAACTAAGGCGCAATGGGCAGATATGGTGAAGAGTTGGAGAACTAAGTTTCCAGTCTCTCCAGCTGCACCAGTTCAGGAAGAAAGATATGTGAACAAAGAAAGATGCTCTGGCAGAATTATCAGTTGGTTTTACGAAGCTGAGTTCAAGTTATTTTCTTTGAAAAGATCGGATGGAGTTCAGTATCTGAAGCCAAGCCTGAAGCACTATAATTCCTTACCGAGATGTGAAGTCAAAAGGTTGTCAACGAAGCCCTTGATTAACAGATCAGATAATGGAATACCTGACTCAATAGCTAAACTAATAAGAATTGAAGGTGGATCCGGTAAATATGAAAAACTGAAACCTCAACAAGGCAAGAGAATCAAAGAAATTGATCGAGTTACTCAAAAGGTAATTTGGAGATACAAGTTCAAGCCTGTGAGATCAGTGCCAAAGATTCCACTAAATACGATTCCCTATGATTGCCTGAATGATCTAAAATGGTGGTACGTTGATGTTTATATGGGTGAAGCTGTGATTGAAGATATGAGTAGCAAGGTTATAGTGAAGTTCTTTGATGCTATGAACCTTGTTAATTTCTCAAGATTTGATCACAAGATGCTGAAACGTATAGAGATCACGTACACAGAAGACTGTAGAGAGCAGGCATTGCAGTACAAGAAGGTGTTGTATGTTTGTTAGAATTATAAGATTTGTGTAGGGAGCTTATTACCGAAGAATTAGAAGAACAAGACTTGAAGATAAAGACCAAGCTGTTGCCAAAGGGGAGTCTACTGGAACACTTAGTGTGACAACTAGCCTTTGTTAGTTAGCTAAAGTTGGCGAACATGCTAAGTTCGCCTATACCAGTTGTGTTATGGGTCAATTTTATGATCGAGAATCTAGGATCCCGAGTATAGTATGATCCGGGATCCCGAAATCGACTCGGTATCCTGATTGTTAACGTTACTAATGGTTATATGTTCCCCTATCTTAATTTATATACTGTTAGACCCAGATTGTTAATTATGATTAAGCTAAGCTTTAATGTCTTGTAAGTTGTAACCGTGAACCAAGGGATCACGAGTTGGGTATGTTTGGGCCGTCTATTAGGTCGACTAGAATTGTTTAGGCCTATTAATGTTTGTATAGGTATAAATATCTCTAAATCCTAACCGGGTAAGGTTAGCGGTTGTTCTTGTGTTTTCTTTGTAATTCTATTGATCAATACAAGAATTATTACAAGTGTCTTTGTGTTCTTGAATCACCATACTTGATAGTTTCCGCCTATCAAGTGTGAGAATTGATATCGTGTGTGTATTTGTTCGAAGATCCATGAAGTTTGGGACTTACAATTGGTATTAGAGCCATTGAAGTCATTCAAGGCTCGGTTTTGGTTATCAACGATTCAAGAATCAGAGTTCTAGGTATTCTTCTGTTTTTTGGTTTGTTTCTTCTGTTTATACTGAGAATCAAGAAATTAATGCTGTTTATTCAAGAAATCATCGATTTTGCTGTTATTGGAGAAGGAGTTGGAGTTGAAATCAATCAAGTTTTTGAGTTTTACTTGTTGTTGTCTTCTTCGTGTTCTTTGGAATAATTAGTAGTTCAAAATTTGAATTCCTTGATTATCGGGATTGATTTTATTTAAAAAATTCGAAATCCCACGATTTTAGGAGTTTTCTTTGGAAACCGAATTAGTCAAAAGGTTGGTTATCAGCTTGCATTCACGGGTTAGTTCTCGGGTCTAGGTTCTCGGCTGGAGGTACACGGGACAACTATAAGGGGTTTATTTCCCTGTTCACGGGTTCTGGGTGCAAGTTCACGGTTACAACAACCTTCTCGGGTGATAGAAGGTTCTTGGGAGGAAGTTCACGAGTTTGCTTTCACGGCAAGAGTTCACGGTTTAGAGAAGTTTACGGTGTTAATTTTGTTTAACAGGTTGAAGTCTGGTTCACTGCTCAGAACTAGTTCACGGTGCATTTGGTTTCACGGCCCAGTACAAGTTCCCGGTATTGATATAGTTCACGGTTTTAACAAGTTCTCAGCTTCATTTTTAACTAATCTTCAGGTTTGATTAAGGACCTAATACTCTGACAAAGATGAATTCTCAATAAGTCAAATGAACTTAAACAGTTTGCTTGACCTACAAATTGGCACCAGTACCAAACCTCCAAGACTGACTTGTGTTAAAGATTATGTAGACTGGAAATTTAGGTTTATGAATCATGTTCTGCTATTTTAAGCCAAGATGTGGAGAAGTATACTCAAGGGATCTCAAATTCCTATGTTTGATAAGGATGATGGTACTAATGCACCAAAGCAGATAGAGAGTTATACTGATGAAGATTTTGATCTTGTTGAAAGAGACTTAAAATCTTTAGCATCTTTGACTATCATAATTTTAAAGAATGCACTTATTCTAAGAAACTTTGGGAGTCTTTGACTCGGGCCTTTGAAGGGAATGATGATATGAAGGCAAGTAGGAAGGAAATGATTTTACAGCATTTTAACATGTTTAACCATGTTTTAGGTGAAACACTTGAAGCGCAATTGCAGAGGTTTACTAAATTGGTTTCACAGATGAGGGGTGCTCAGATTGTGATGAGTGATGGTGATCTGAATAGGAAGCTGTTAAATGGTTTGCCTTAAAGCTGGGATTGGAATGTTTCTTTGTTGAAACGAACCAAAGATTTGAATAAGATCACTCTGAATGATTTGATTTCTATTATCAAGTCATATGATCTTGATGACCAGCAGAGGAAAGTTAATCAATTTGAATACAATAAACTCTACACGTGCACAAAGCAGTAATAGTGCTTTTCTTTCCAGTGTCTCACAGGGAGGTTCTGGATCTGGAGATGTGACTTCTGGTGTTGCTGCTACAGCTAAGACATCTGCTCCTGAGCAGCAAGCTTATTCTGCTCAACAAGCTAAGCTTATTGAAGTGATCACTTATCTATGCATCGTAATCATGAACTGTTATGCAGAATTTGTCTTAGGATACTTATCACCTTCAGAGGTTCTTACTGCTGAACTCAATCAAATTCATCTAGAGGATGTGGAAGAACTGGATATATCTTGGTAACTAGCAATGGCGGTCTTTAGGGCTAAGTACTTCATCAACAAGACTGGAATGTTTAGATGTAGTGAAGACACAGGGAAAAAGATTGGTTTCAACAAGTCAAATCTTCGCTGCTACAATTGTCATGAACCTGGTCACTTTGCCAGGGAATGTACTAAACTAAAGGAAAAAAAGAGGAAGTGAAGTTGGATCATCTTCTGGTGGGAACAATGCTGCTAACTCCAAGGCTTTAATCAGTCAGCAAACTGGAGGATATGACTTGGGAGATTAAATCAAAGAGCTCAATCTGAATTATGCATTTATGGCAGACATTACTAGTGAGTCTTCCGTCACCTCATCTTCTGGTACTCCACCTGAGGTAACTGAGAACTTATGTTCTCAATCATGCATTGATAAAGTAGAACTTTAGAGAAAACATAATGTTGATCTGACTTTTGAGATGGAAAATTTAAAATATCATAAAAAGAAATTTCTTAAAACTGAAAAGGATTATAAAGAGGCAATAGATGCTGGTAAAAAGGATATTTCATTACTCAAATCTCAACTCAGCAATAAATGTTGTTTGCTTACTGATGCTAAGCAAGAAATTGTCAGATTGACCACTGAATTAGAAAAGGCAAAATCAGATTTTGTTGAGGCCAAATTTAAAGTAGATTTTTTTGGTCAATCAAGTAAGGTAGTTGATATACTTGAAACTCAACTACACAAACCAGGAAATAGGAGCAAGGGTCTTGGGTATAATAACGTGCGTCCTCCGTTTAACAGAAGTTGTACCATTGTTCCTCCCTTTGTTGAGGAACAAGTTAAGGAGTTTTTCATGTTTACTCCTGGTAGCAAATTATGTACTGATGACTGACAATCATCATCTCCAACCTCTAAATGTGTGAACAATTATAATTCTTCTACCTCATGTGCAGAACAAATAGAAATACAGGATTGGTCAAGTGAGGATGATGAAGATGATAAGTCAGAAGTTTGCAGTCTTAAGTTAAATCATAAAAAAATTGAAATCAATGTTTCTGTTACTTCCGCTTCGAAAAACTCTAAGTCTTATGTGCGTGATTTGATTGGTTTGAATGTTTCTAGTTCTAAATCTACTGGTTTTAAAAATGCTCATATTCACAAAAATATTGTGTTTGTTAAACATTTAGCAAACGGAAACACTGAGAAGCATGTTTTCCATAAACCCAAAATTGTGACCAAGCAAAAAGTCAACGGTCAAACCTCAAATGCTTTACCTAAGCATTTCACAAAGGAACAATTTTATGCAAAATATGATCATCACCATTTGAGGTTTGAGCAGAGACGTGTTCATCAGCAACCAAAACCGAAACAGGTTTACAAGCAAGATGATTCATACTATCACAAATCTGACAAGTTTGGACATGCACCTTATCTCAAGAAGCAGTCTTGTTATACCTGTGGAAAGCCAGGACATCAAGCAAAACATTGTGTTCATCGCTCTTATGTTCCATATTATGCTCATAATCAGAAGGTGTCACATAGGCCGATGGATTCTAAGCCAGTGAAGACTGCCAAGTCTGAGGCAATGAAGAATCACTCATACTATAACAAACCTTCTGATGGAGATTGGAATGTAGCTAAGCGAAACAGACAAGCTTATTTCGAAAGGAAAAAGAAAAATAATCTTAAACAAAATGGTAAAATTAAAACTAAGCCGAGTAAAGAAAATAAAATATTTATTCCATCTAAGCCTGTTTGGAAAGCTAAAAATGCTGATGTCATAAGTAACAAAGTTGAGTCAAAGAATAACATGTGCTTGCAAGAAGTGTCATATATTGATGCTAACGGAATACCCACATCTACTATGGCGTGGGTAACAATGACTAATTGATCTCGCTCATATTACAGGAACACCCGAGGAGGACTGTCAATAATCTATGGTTTGTTGATAATGGATGTTCCAGGCATATGACAGCGGACATGTCTCTACTACATGATGTGCAAAACTTTAATGGAGGCTATGTCTCATTTGCGGGAGGTAAAGGTGGTAAAATCAGTATGAAAGGTACTGTGATTAATGGGTCTTTAAGTTTTTATGACGTGAGTTACATTAGTGAGCTCAATCATAGCTTACTGAGTGTTTCTTAAATTTGTGTAACGAACCAAAATTCGGGTTTCGTTATACATAAATAAATATTCTAAATAATATTATGGTGAAAATAATTTTTTAGAAATAAGTTGAAACAAGTGGGTTTCAAGTTAGTGTTGTGGTTATATTAGTTTTTTTAACTAATTTTGGATTAAATGGGTGAAATGGAAGTTGAGGAGCTAAAGGTGTAAAATGGCAAAATATGCCATATTGACTTGGAGAAGTCAAAATTGGTCTCATTTGTGTTGAAGAGATCGTTCATTGTAAGAGAGAAAAAGCAGAAAAGTGAAATTGAAGCTAATTCGTGTATTTGAAGCTTGTTTTGTGAAGATTTTGGCTCACATATCACCTTCCTAACATCAAGTAAGTGATAATCTTCCATTTGATTTCACCATTGATATGTTAGTTGGTGGGTTTTGTAGAAATCCAAAATTTATGATGCATGTGGTTAATTGGTGTTAGATTGTTGATAATCTAGCTAAACTAAAGGTAAATAATGGTGATTAACATCCTAGGACCCTTTGATTTTGATTATGAGAATTAGGGTTCATATGAAGAAAATTGGGGGTGTTTGGATTATAATGATAGGATGTTGAATTACAGATGTGTAAGTGTTTATATGGTGTTAGACACTTGAATGAACACCAAATTAACCTAATGATAAAGATTGAATGAAAAATTTAGTGTCAAGGAATTGGAAACGAAACTCAAGTAGGTGAGTTTGGATGGAAAGATGGTGTTTGGATATGGGAATAACCCAAACAGGTCAGTTTGGGTTGGAATGGAAAATTGGGTTGTGAACCCAATTATAATGTGATTTTGATGTATGATTGATTACTAAACTAGGTGTATATGTATAGGTAATCAAATTGCAAATCGTGAAGGTGGAACGGGATCTTCTAACCCGAAAGGTAAGTGCTTTTGCACTTACTTAGTATTGTTGATAAAAAGATGTTATATGCAATGTTGTATGCATAATGTGTTAAGTGTTATGAATGTGATTGAATGTAGTTATAGTTGTATTATTATCATGGAAATGTGTATATGAGGTAGTGATCTAAGTATCATAATGGATATTGAATTTGAGGTTATGGTTTAAATACCATAATGGAAATAGGTGATGAAGTTATGATCTAAGAATCATAATGGAAATGGGTGATGAAGTTATGATCTAAGAATCATAATGGAAATGGATGATGAAGTTATGATCTAAGAATCATACTGGAAATGTGGTGATGAAGTTATGATCTATGTGCCATAATGGAAATGGAAATATTTATAGGAATTGTACAAGCCCGGGCACAATAGGGCGGATTATCCCGAGAAGATAGAGATGCCAAAGCCAAAGGGTACAACTTTCCACATCTCGCCTGAAGAGGCGAAGACGAACTCGGGGGTGGTGTCAGGTACATTCAAGATTAACTCTTTACCTGCACTAGTTCTTTTTGATTCGGGGGCTAGTCGTTCATTTGTGTCCTTGAAATTTGTTAAGCATTCTTCGTTTCTAAGTAGCAAGTTAGATGAACCCTTAGAAATCGAGGCGGAAAATTATAAGAGTTTCCTAGTATTCAATATTTATAGGAATTGTAAGTTAAGGTCGGGGGGTGAAACGTTCCTTATAGACTTAATTCCTATGACCATGGGGGATTTTGATGTAATTGTGGGGATGGATTGGTTGTCAAAGAACAAGGCGAATATTCTATGTGGACCTAAGGCGATACAACTCGATTCCCCATCGGGTGAGTCCATTTTCATAGAAGGTGAAAAGAAAGGTAAAGTAAAGATGTGTTCCTATGTGAAGGCAATAAAGTAGATGGTGCGTTGGTGCAAGGCATACATGGCTTGTGTTGCGGATGTGATTGAGAAAGTGAAAGATATTTGTGATGTTTCTGGTGTGAATCAGTTTGAGGATGTGTTTCCAGATGAGTTACTTGGGTTCCACCGGAGAGGGAAGTAGAGTTTGGGATTGATTTGATATCGGGTGCTAAGCCGGTAGCCAAAGAACCTTATAGGTTGGCACCGCAAGAAATGAAAGAGTTAATGTAGCAATTGCAAGAACCACTCGATAAAGGTTTCATACGCCCAAGTGTCTCACCTTGGGATGCACCCGTTCTCTTCGTTAAAATGAAGGACGGAAGCATGAGAATGTGTATGGATTATCGGGAGTTGAATAAGTTGACGGTGAAGAATAGGTACCCGTTACCTCGGATTGACGACCTCTTCGAACAATTGCAAAGGGTATCATGGTTCTCTAAGATTGATTTGAGATCTGGGTACCACCAATTGAAAGTGAAAGAAGACGATGTTCATAAGACAACTTTCCACACTCGATACGGTCACTATGAGTTTACGGTTATGCCTTTCGGTTTGACCAACGCACCCGCGGTTTTCAAGGATCTTATGAATCAGGTTTGTAGACCATTCCTCGATCGTTCCGTTATTGTGTTTATTGATGATCTTCTCATTTATTCGCGGAGTGAAAGTGATCATGCCTTTCATCTTCGTGAAATCCTTGAAGTGTTGCAAATGGAGAATCTTTATGCAAAATTTTCTAAGTGCGCATTTTGGTTGCGCGAAATCCAATTCTTGGGTCATGTGATTAATGAGAAAGAGATTACAGTCGATCCATCCAAGATAGTGGCGGCAAAAGATTGGTCATCGCCGAAGACGCCTTCGGAGATTAGGAGTTTCTTGGGATTGGCGGGTTATTATCGGTGGGTTATTATCGGCGATTTATTAAGAACTTCTCTCGGATTTCTTTGCCGATGACGAATTTAACACCTAAGGAGACTAAGTTTGTTTGGGGTTCCGAGCAAGAATCTGCCTTTTAACTCTTGAAAGAAAAGTTGACTAAGGCGCCTATTTTGTCCTTGCCGGACGGAGTCGAATATTTTGTGGTGTATTCGGATGACTCGCATTCGGGGTTGGGTGTGTTTTGATGCAAAGGGGGAAAGTGATTGCCTACGCGTCTAGGCAATTGAAGACACACGAGGTGAATTACCCTACCCATGATTTAGAGCTTGCGGCCGTGGTATTCGCTCTCAAAATTTGGAGGCGTTATTTATATGGGGCTAAGTATATGATCTACACGGATCACAAAAGTCTCAAATATTTCTTTGACCAAAAGGACCTCAACATGAGGCAAAGGCGGTAGCTTGAATTGGTCAAGGACTATGATTGTGAGATACTTTATCATCCGGGTAAAGCGAATGTAGTAGCGGATGCACTTAGTCGGAAGACGAGTCATGCACATATTAAGGTGAAGTCATTCAAGAAGACAATTTCATCATCCCTTGTTGATGAAATCCGGGAGGCTCAAGTTTTAGCACATGGTGTCACACCCCGACCGATGGCGGAATCATCGGGGCGGGACATGTAAGACTGTTCATAGCACATGGTTGACTAGATTGAAAAAATATTAAGGTCAAATTTCCATTACACAAAATCCAAGTACAAAATCAAATTCAAACAAGAAACATAAACAACTCATAAAATTCTTGATTTATATTGCTAAGTCCAAATCCTATGTTGAACACGTCTTGTAACAATCTCACATATTGGGGCCTGAAACATGAATAAAATAAAGTCAACTAAAAAGTTGGTGAGTATAACACAGTTGTATATAGATAGCATATAGTTGAAAACAAATCCTTTACAAGACATGATAAAATAAGGCATTTATGGGCAGCCGCTATTGTGTAACCAAGTACAATCAAACCTTAGTAACTAGTATGCAAATTGTGTTGTCGGTATCAATCACCTCCACTTGGGTGGGTTTGTCAGACTCAATAGATCTATCATTGAAAACCGTCGGCTTGTATAGTTAATGATTGTACATAATAGCATGCAAAAGTTAGCACAAATAGTCCTCGGGCATAAAGCTCAAATTGCACACATGAATGTAATAGGTTTTGTAATTGTGTTGTTTGCGTAAATGTAAACATGTAATTTGTATATAGTTCATGTTTCACCCCAAAAGTGTAAAAGAGTAAAAGGGGGTTGTGAATACTCACTTGGTATGGAAGTGAAGCTAACAAGGAATATAGATAGCAAATAAGATCCTTGAAATGCACACTTTAACCTAAAGAGTAATATGTATTGAATCACATAGATGCATAAAGTTTAAGTCTAAAATGAAAGTTGAATTTGTATATAAAACCATTGATTTGTATTTAAAAAGTATTGGATAAAATATATAAAGTTTGAGGTAAAATATGTTTGAAACAATTTAATTTGGTTTGAATTAAATAAATAAGTGTATAACTATAGTTTATGTAAATATTAATTGCAATTAAGTATAAGTGAATGAATGATTTTGTAAATTAAATAAATCATCATTATTTATAAATTTTATAACTTAATTGTTTAAAATATCATTTAAGTGTAAGTTGATAAATAAATTTAATTTTTATAAACTTTTCAATAATTTATATTTATGCCAAGATTAAACTTTTAATCTATTTTTAAATACAGAAAACATATTTTTATAAAATCTGAATCATTTACTGATTAAAATATAAAAATTATAATTTTGATTTCTGAGTCTAGCACGACCGTGCCTCGGAAGGGCACGATCGTGCTCAAGCCACGGGCGCGACCGCACTAGTCGGGGCGCGACCGGGTTGATCAACAGGAGCACAATCTAGACAAGTTTGACAGGCATGACCGTGCCTTGGCCCGGCACGGTCGTGTCTATGATCTTTAGACACAACAGGGACTAGCCCAGAGGGCATGACAAGGTCTGGACAGGAGGACACGACCGCGCTGCTAATCGGCACGACCGCGCTAAATGAGGCACGGCCGCGCTAGATGATTAGCGCGACCGTGTCTATTCCAAATCAGACACGAATCGAGAATTTCTTGTATTTTAATTGGTGGAATTGTTAGGGCTTTTCATTTATGGGTTATTACGAGTGTTCTGAGATATTCTAATTGTATTAACATCATGATTAGGAGTGATTCCGATTAAACCATTTTTCTTATAAAAAGGATTCTGGTTCTTAATGATTTCTGTAATGAAAGCCCGAATTGTTAAAGGGCTTTTGATACTCATACTGAATTGAATAAATTAGAGGATTCAATTAACCTGAACAGTAGAGAATCGCTAGAGAACGGTAGATGGGAGTTCCGGCGACGGAGATAACGGCTTCCGGCGACTTCAGCTGCAATTCCGGCTAGGCCAGATAGTCCAATGATAACAGGGAGATTTCTGAATGGAATTCCTTGACTGATTGAGAGGAATTTGATCGAAATGGGGAGTTTGAGTCTTGAGAGAAATGATCGACGGTTTCTTCTTGAGAGAGAGTATTTTGATGGTAATGGTTGATTTGTGAGATATTTTCTTTGATAAACGAAAGTAAAACGTAAATCGGGTTTGAATTCGAACGATCGAGCGATTAATGTTTCAGTTACATTTTAGCTGTTACACAGGCGCGACCGTGTCTAAATATGGCACGACCGTGCCTAGGCACCGGGCGCGATCGTTCCAAAGCAGGTCGCGCGACCGTGCCAAAGCACTTGGCGCGACCGTGCTTGAACGAAGCACGACCGTGCTAGACTAGGGTTTCTTGACATTTTTCAACTTTAGTCCTTGACTTTTCAGGTTTGATAAGTTTGAATAAAATAGTTTCTTGTATAGTGTTTAAATGTATATATCCGAGTAAAATTTGCGAATTTGTATAGAATCATTGCATTTAATTTACGGCGAGAAAATAATGAGACATTGCACGAGTATTGAGTTTGAAATTGTATTACATTGAATTGAAATATGAATACTAAATATCCGAGATGTTACAGTCTCCCCATGTTGAGAGAATTTCGTCCCGAAATTTAGCTAGAGGAAACAACATTATTAGTAAAAAGATGAGGATACTTGAGCTTCATTTGGTCTTCTCGTTTCCAAGTGAACTCAGGACCACGCTTAGATTCCCAACGAACTTTAACGATAGGAATGCGACTTCACTTGAGTTGCTTGACTTCACGATCCATAATTTCCACCGGTTTCTCAACGAAGTGCATCTTTTCATCAATGCGCACGTCGTCAAGCGGTATATGGAGATTTTCATCGGCGAGACACTTCTTTAGATTAGATATATGAAATGTAGGATGCACATTGCCAAGAGATGGAGGTAACTCGAGCTTGTAAGCCACTTTCCCAATCCTTTCAAGGATTTTGAACGGACCAACATAACGAGGTGATAACTTGCCTTTCTTTCCAAAACGGATCACACCCTTCCATGGAGATACCTTAAGAAGAACGAGATCACCGACTTGGAATTCCAAGGGTTTTCGACGTTTGTCGGCATAACTCTTTTGCCGACTCCTCGCTACTCGAATATTGTCACGAATTTGAATAATCTTGTCGGAAGTTTCTTGAATTAACTCAGGACCGGTGATTTGTGCTTCACCAATCTCGTTCCAACAGATCGGAGAACGACACTTGCGACCATAGAGAGCTTCGAATGGAGCCATGTTGATACTTGTGTGGTAGCTATTGTTGTAAGAAAACTCAATGAGGGATAAATGTGAATCCCAATTTCCACCAAAATCGATTACACAAGCTCTAAGCATGTCTTCAAGAGTTTGGATTGTTCGCTCGGTTTGACCATCAGTTTGCGGATGGTAAGCCGTGCTCAAATCCAATCGAGTACCAAGAGCCTTTTGGAGAGATTGCCAAAATCGAGAAGTGAACCGAGCGTCTCTATCGGATATTATGTTCAAGGGAACACCATGACGGCTCACGATTTCATCAATGTAAATTCGGGCTAACTTCTCCACTTTGAAGTCTTCACGAATAGGCAAGAAGTGGGCAGATTTGGTGAGACGATCAATGATCACCCAAATACTATCATAACCACTCGAGGTGCGAGGGAGCTTGGTAATGAAATCCATAGCTAAATTTTCCCATTTCCACATGGGAATTTCTGGTTGTTCAAGCAAACCAGAAGGACATTGATGTTCGGCTTTGACTTTGGAGCAAGTTAAGCATTTGGCAACATAAAGAGCAATGTCCTTCTTCATACCAGGCCACCAATAAAGTTGGCGAAGATCGTGGTACATTTTATCCGTACCAGGATGAATAGAATAACGAGTCTTATGAGCCTCGTTCATGAGAAATGCACGGAGATCATCGCGATCGGGAACCCAAATACGATTCAAATAATATAGTAAGCCATTGGGTTTTGATTCAAGAAGAAGTTCAACACCACACGGCATTTCTTCATACATGTTACCCTCGGTTACCGAGACGTGTTGAGCGTCTAAGATACGGGTTTGAATATTGGTTTGAATACGGGCACAATGAAGCATAACATGGTCCTTTCGACTCAAAGCATCGGCTACGACATTTGCTTTGCCGGGATGGTAACGAATTTCGCAGTCATAGTCGTTAAGGAGTTTGACCCAACGTCGTTGCCTCATATTGAGTTCTTTTTGGTTGAAGATATGTTGAAGACTTTTGTGGTCGGTGAATACCACACATTTCGTGCCATATAGGTAATGTCTCCAAATCTTTAACGCGAATACGACCGCACCCAACTCGAGATCATGCGTCGTATAATTCTTTTCATGAATTTTGAGTTGTCTTGATGCATAAGCGATCACTTTTCCTCGTTGCATGAGGACACAACCAAGACCTTGGTTAGAAGCATCACAATAGACAACTAGATCATCATTTCCATCGGGGAGAGTTAATATAGGAGCATTGCACAACTTATGCTTAAGAGTTTGGAAAGCTTCTTCTTGTTTCGGTCCCCATTCATAAGTTTTACCCTTATGAGTCAAAGCGGTAAGAGGGACAGCAATCTTTGAGAAGTTTGAGATGAAACGACGATAATAACCCGCAAGACCAAGAAATGAACGAACTTCGGTAGGAGTCTTCGGGGCATTCCAATTCTTAACCGTTTCAATCTTAGCAGGATCAACATGAATACCCTTGTCGTTGACGATGTGACCAAGAAATTGAACTTCTTTTAACCAAAATTCACATTTGGAGAACTTGGCATATAGTTGTTCTTTCTTCAAAAGGTCCAAAACCAATCTAAGGTGTTCTTCATGGTCGGCTTTAGTCTTGGAATAGATTAAGATATTGTCAATGAAAACGATTACGAATTTATCAAGGTACGGTTTGCACACACGATTCATGAGTTCCATGAAAACTGCAGGTGCATTGGTTAACCCGAAAGGCATAACCATGAACTCGTAATGACCATACCTTGTTCGAAAAGCAGTCTTAGGAATGTCATCTTTTTGAACACCAAGCTGATGATAACCGGATCGAAGATCAATCTTCGAGAAGCAAGTAGAACCTTGAAGTTGATCAAAGAGATCATCGATTCTAGGCAAGGGATAACGGTTCTTGATAGTAAGCTTGTTGAGTTCGTGGTAGTCAATACACATACGGAATGATCCATCCTTCTTTTTAACAAATAAGACGGGTGCACCCCACGGTGAATGACTCGGGCGAATGAACCCTTTGTCGGAGAGTTCTTGAAGTTGACTTGCGAGCTCTTGCATTTCGGAAGGTGCAAGACGATAAGGAGCTCTAGCAACGGGGTTAGCTCCAGGCAAGAGATCAATGTGGAACTCTACTTGACGAACAGGAGGAAGACCGGATAAATCTTTAGGGAACACTTCGGGAAATCTCTAATGATAGGAATGTCTTGGATACTCTTCTCCTTGACATCCTTTTGAACAATATGAGCTAAGAAGGCGATGTACTTCTTTCGTAAGTACTTTTGAGCGGTAGTACAAGACATCAACTTAAGACCCTTGCAAGGCTTTTCACCAAAAACCCTTAATGTTTCTCCTGATGGTAGCGGAATTCGGATACACTTTTCAAAGCAAATGACTTCGGCATGATGATTTGATAGCCAATCCATACCTATGATAATATCAAAGCTTCCTAGTGGCATTGGAACAAGGTTGATTGGGAATGCATGATCATTAAGTTCTAAAGAGCAATCATAGATAATAGACTCAATTGTAAGGGAGTCACCATTTGCTATTTCAACGGTGAAGGTTTTCTCTAATTGGGATCGCGTCTTTGCAAGTAAAGGCTCAAAATTAAGTGACACAAAACTTTTATCGGCACCGGTATCGAACAAAATGGAGGCATAATGACTATTTACAAGGAACGTACCATTAACCACGTCGTTGTTGGCTTGAGCTTCGATGGCATTTATGTTGAACGCACGCCCACGAGCTCCACTTTGTGTAGCATTTGCAAGTCTTGGACATAGATTACGAAAATGGTTCGGGTCACCAAACTCATAACAAGCACGCCTATTAGCAATGGCGGGAGCACCTTGATTAGCCACTCGCGGGTTAGGTTGGTTCGGTGGATTGACTTGACCCGCAAAAGCTTTGGCCCTACAAATATTGATAGTGTGGCCATATATCCCACAATGAGTGCAAAGGCGACATGGGATATTTTGAGGATGATGAAAATTGCAGGTGGCACAAAGAGGATAAATCCCAACATATGGCTTTTTAGCCGGTGCTTGAACTACAGGTGCAACTTGATTAACGGGTACAGCAGGAGTAACCACAGCAAAGTTTCTAACTTTCCTCTTTTTGTTATTGCGAGAGGGTTCAGTTGTGGCTTCTTTGTTGTGGGTAGAAGGGGTTACGGTTTCAGCAACTTTCTTAGAACCCTTTTTGGTAAGAGTCCCAGCTTTTACATGATTATCAGTCAAAGTAGCAGATAGACGAATAGCATCCTCCAGAGTAGCAGGATTTCTACCTAAGACAGTATCTTGAATTTGTCTTGGTAGCCCACCAATATACTTTTCTATACAACGAGATAACGGAGTGACCATGTGGGGCACAAGAAGACTCAACTCATGGAACCGAGTTGTATATGCTAAGTTTTCCCCACTATCTTGGGCAAGATCCCAAAATTCAGCTTCTAACTTCTTCACTTCATTTCGAGGACAGAACTCCTCGGTCATAAGCCTTTTGACCTCATCCCAAGGTAAGGCCATAGCTATGTCAACACCCATATTCCTTTTCTCCCCATTCCACCAAGTAAGTGCTCGTTTTTGTAGGACACTTGTAGCATGACGAACACGGAGGTTGTCGGGACAGTCACTATTGAGAAAGGTATTCTCAATACTTTCAAACCATTGAAGGAGTCCAGTAGCTCCTTCGGTACCATAGAACTTTAGGGGATTGCACGAATTGAAGTGTTTGAAGGTGCATTGAGATGGGTTATTTCCACCAATACCACCATTATTACCACTATTGCTTCCATTTCCACCATTGCCATTAGTGACACCATTGGCTTGGGTGAGTTGTGTCACCAATTGGGTAAGAATAGCAGCAATGTCGGAGTTGGCGTTGGCGGCGGGAGCACGACGAGGAGGCATTCTACAGATTTTCACAAAACAAGAAAAAAAAAAGATCGTAAGAACTTATGAGGATTGCTAGGATTTAATATAGGATGAGATAACCAAGTAAAAATAGATGTTCATAGTTTGGATTGTACTCAAAAGTGATAAAATCACTTAAATACTAAGGCATATTAAGGTTAATTTAAACTTATATAATTTTCAAGGAGACATGCTTTAGCCTATAGGTAAACACTCATCTCGGGAATTCCTAGGAAAGCATACGGGTCCCTCGGTTGATTGGGATTTATGCGAAATGCTTTCCTAGACAGAAAACCCAAAATACAGGTGTCACCCTTCCAGATTGCACGTGTCCTCAAATAATTTAACAAGTTTAAAAACCTTAACGAAGAAAATAAAAGAAAATTTTAAAGATTTTTGCTTCAAGAATTTTTCCACATGCTTAGAAAGAATAAAGAAAGAAAGGAAGATAGAAATATTTTTTTTTTAGGAGATAGAAAAGGATATTATTTATTTAATTATTAATAATATCCTAATAAGTCATGCATTTCTAACAAGTAAGGTACCAAATATAATAAACAATTTATCATGGTAAGCATGTAGCACGTAGCATGTAGCACATAGCACAAAATCATGAAATATAGCATAAGTGGGTGTCCTAAAGTTATAGTCTAGGTCAAGGTGTCTAATAACCTAATTCCCTATAACCAAGGCTCTGATACCAATCTGTCACACCCCGACCGATGGCGGAATCATCGGGGCGGGACATGTAAGACTGTTCATAGCACATGGTTGACTAGATTGAAATAATATTAAGGTCAAATTTCCATTACACAAAATCCAAGTACAAAATCAAATTCAAACAAGAAACATAAACAACTCATAAAATTCTTGATTTATATTGCTAAGTCCAAATCCTATGTTGAACACGTCTTGTATCAATCTCACATATTGGGGACAATAAAGTCAACTAAAAAGTTGGTGAGTATAACACAGTTGTATATAGATAGCATATAGTTGAAAACAAATCCTTTACAAGACATGATAAAATAAGGCATTTATGGGGAGTCGCTATTGTGTAACCAAGTACAATCAAACCTTAGTAACTAGTATGCAAATTGTGTTGTCGGTATCAATCACCTCCACTTGGGTGGGTTTGTCAGACTCAATAGATCTATCATTGAAAACCGTCGGCTTGTATAGTTAATGATTGTACATAATAGCATGCAAAAGTTAGCACAAATAGTCCTCGGGCATAAAGCTCAAATTGCACACATGAATGTAATAGGTTTTGTAATTGTGTTGTTTGCGTAAATGTAAACATGTAATTTGTATATAGTTCATGTTTCACCCCAAAAGTGTAAAAGAGTAAAAGGGGGTTGTGAATACTCACTTGATATGGAAGTGAAGCTAACAAGGAATATAGATAGCAAATAAGATCCTTGAAATGCACACTTTAACCTAAAGAGTAATATGTATTGAATCACATAGATGCATAAAGTTTAAGTCTAAAATGAAAGTTGAATTTGTATATAAAACCATTGATTTGTATTTAAAAAGTATTGGATAAAATATATAAAGTTTGAGGTAAAATATGTTTGAAACAATTTAATTTGGTTTGAATTAAATAAATAAGTGTATAACTATAGTTTATGTAAATATTAATTGCAATTAAGTATAAGTGAATGAATGATTTTGTAAATTAAATAAATCATCATTATTTATAAATTTTGTAACTTAATTGTTTAAAATATCATTTAAGTGTAAGTTGATAAATAAATTTAATTTTTATAAACTTTTCAATAATTTATATTTATGCCAAGATTAAACTTTTAATCTATTTTTAAATACAGAAAACATATTTTTATAAAATCTGAAACATTTACTGATTAAAATATAAAAATTATAATTTTGATACAAATTCTGAGTCTAGCACGACCGTGCCTCGGAAGGGCACGATCGTGCTCAAGCCACGGGCGCGACCGGGTTGATCAACAGGAGCACAATCTAGACAAGTTTGACAGGCACGACCGTGCCTTGGCCCGGCACGGTCGTGTCTATGATCTTTAGACACAACAGGGACTAGCCCAGAGGGCATGACAAGGTCTGCACAGGAGGACACGACCGCGCTGCTAATCGGCACGACCGCGCTAAATGAGGCACGGCCGCGCTAGATGATTAGCGCGACCGTGTCTATTCCAAATCAGACACGAATCGAGAATTTCTTGTATTTTAATTGGTGGAATTGTTAGGACTTTTCATTTATGGGTTATTACGAGTGTTCTGAGATATTCTAATTGTATTAACAACATGATTAGGAGTGATTCCGATTAAACCATTTTTCTTATAAAAAGGATTCTGGTTCTTAATGATTTCTCTAATGAAAGCCCGAATTGTTAAAGGGCTTTTGATACTGATACTGAATTGAATAAATTAGAGGATTCAATTAACCTGAACAGTAGAGAATCGCTAGAGAACGGTAGATGGGAGTTCCGGCGACGGAGATAACGGCTTCCGGCGACTTCAGCTGCAATTCCGGCTAGGCCAGAGAGTCCAATGATAACAGGGAGATTTCTGAATGGAATTCCTTGACTGATTGAGAGGAATTTGATCGAAATGGGGAGTTTGAGTCTTGAGAGAAATGATCGACGGTTTCTTCTTGAGAGAGAGTATTTTGATGGTAATGGTTGATTTGTGAGATATTTTCTTTGATAAACGAAAGTAAAACGTAAATCGGGTTTGAATTCGAACGATCGAGCGATTAATGTTTCAGTTACGTTTTAGCTGTTCCACAGGCGCGACCGTGTCTAAATATGGCACGACCGTGCCTAGGCACCGGGCGCGATCGTTCCAAAGCAGGTCGCGCGACCGTGCCAAAGCACTTGGCGCGACCGTGCTTGAACGAAGCACGACCGTGCTAGACTAGGGTTTCTTGACATTTTTCAACTTTAGTCCTTGACTTTTCAGGTTTGATAAGTTTGAATAAAATAGTTTCTTGTATAGTGTTTAAATGTATATAACCGAGTAAAATTTTCGAATTTGTATAGAATCATTGCATTTAATTTACGGCGAGAAAATAATGAGACATTGCACAAGTATTGAGTTTGAAATTGTATTACATTGAATTGAAATATGAATACTAAATATCCGAGATGTTACACATGGTGGTGATTATAAGAGGGAACAGATGGTTGCTTATGTTGATAAGCTTGGGGAAATAGGTCGGGGTTAAAGACATGCTTTGACATAATTTGGATTCCTAGGTTGTCAGGTGTTTTGACAACTATTTTAGATGAGGCGCATAAATCCAAGTATTCTGTCCATCCGGGGGCCACAAAGATGTTTTATGATTTGAGGTGTCATTTTTGGTGGCCGGGTAGGAGGCGTGATATTGTTAAGTATGTGGAAAGATGTCTCACATGCTTAAGGGTAAATGCGGAGCATCAAAATCCGTATGGAAAGCTTCAACCGCTTGAAATACCGCTTTGGAAATGGGTGAACATAACCATGGATTTGATCACTAAACTACCAAAACTCAAAAGGGTTATGATGCGATATGGGTAGTAGTGGATCGGTTGATAAAGAGCGCACATTTCCTTCAAATAAAGGAAACGTATTCATCGGATAGATTGGCGGAAATCTTTGTGAAGAAAATAGTGTCACGTCATGGTGTACCGGTGACGATTATATCGGATCGTGATACGAGATTTACTTCTCGTTTTTAGAAGAAATTCCATGAGGATATGGGGACTAGATTGAATCTTAGCATCGCTTATCATCCACAAACGGATGGTCAAAGCGAGCAAACGATTCAGACGCTCGAGAATATCTTGCGAGCGTGTGCATTGGATTTTTGGGGTAGTTGGGACGACCATTTACCGTTGGCGAAATTTTCTTACAACAATAGCTACCATTCTTGTATTGGTATGCCGCCTTTTGAGGCATTGTATGGGAGGAAATGTCGAACACCCGTGTGTTGGGGTGCAATTGGTCAACGGGAACTTGGTAGCAAAGAGGTGGTCAATGAAACTATTTGTAGTATTGACCAAATAAGGGCACGCTTGAAGGCCGCTCAAGATCGCCAAAAGTCCTAGGCGGATAATAGAAACTGGGCGATTGAGTTTCAAGTGGGGGACTTTGTTCTTTTGAATGTCTCTCCTTGGAAAGGGGTGCTACGGTTTAGGAAACGGTAGAAGTTAAGTCCACGTTTCATCGGACCGTTTAAGGTGACAGCAAGGGTGGGTGCGATAGCTTACCGTTTGGAGCTACCGGAGGGACTAAGTAGACTTCACAACACGTTTCATGTGTCCCGTTTGCGATAATGTTTGGCGGATTAATCTACTTTTGTTCCATTGGATGATGTCACACCCCCAATTTCTACAAACGGAGTTTTACCGTTTGGGAAGTGACAAACCAGGATCTCAGTCATTATTTACATTGAACGACTCTACATGGGACTCAAATGAAAATATCATATCAATCAGAGTTTAATGCGAAAGCAAAGAAAAGTAATTCCGCAAAACACACGCGCCCAAAAATTCCAAAAGTCCAAACCAAACATAATTCAAAACAAAGTCCAAACAATTTAATAAAACATCAATCAATAGAAGAATCCCATGCATGTCCTATATGTGCACCTGTGCCTTATCTTAGTGACCTGAGAAAACATGTAAGAAAAGATGTCAACACTAGATTGGTGAGTTCACAGGTTTCAGTATATAAATAAACGTTTACGAGATTTATTGTACAATCTATATATGTATGTCAATGGGTAGCTGCCACATGATCATGTTTGCTATTACACTCGCAACCATAAACTGACAGTTTGTATTGCCTCCCACCAGGTCTATCAACCATGGTGCACGTTTAGGTCAATATTGCACCCGTTCGATATCCAATCAAGTTAGCACGACTAAAGCGGGTGAGGTTTGTCAAACCAGTAGTACTACCCAACATACCTCGCTATTCTCATATTTAAACGGTTCGATGTGAGGTCTTTCCTGATAGAGTTTACGCATAGTCATAACAAGTGATATAATATGAAGTACAAAAATCAAAAATAGTTTGCATCATGTTTTCTCCCCTAGTTTAAAACAATAAAAGGGGCCGTGAAAACTCACCTGCGTTGCGTAGTAGGTAGTATCACACAAGTATGGGATTGAAATCTCAAGAGTTAGCCTGACACGGCTCACGAATGTCCTAGAGTTATAACATAATTATTAGGGATAAAATGGGATATGTGACGACGACACGGAAGGTTGAACGTCCTAAAAACGTTCTAATGATCAAGGAGTAAACGAACGTGTCCACAAGAATAAAAGATTATTAAATTAACTAATTTAGATAATTACGATTCGTGATGAATGACAAATAATAATATGTAATAAATATATTCGAGCGTTTTTGCCATTAAATAATGGCCTAAGAAAATAATATAATATATATATATATATATATTATTTTTAGATTTAACAAAGTATCACAATAAACAATTGTGTGACAAAAATAATAAATTTATTATTTTTATTCAAAAATATATTTATGAGTAAATAATACAGATACTTATATTATTTATAACTTTGAAGTGTTACAAAAATGTTTATAACATGGAGGAAATAATATATAAAATATATTATTTTTAATTAGTGTTACGGTTTGAAAATAATATAAATATATTATTTTATACACACATTTTTAATAACAACTATGGGTTACAGGACTAAACCCCAGCCTACGGGTGGTTTACGGGCTCAAAACATTTTATTATATTAATTTAATATTATAGGGTTGTAATTTAGTTAAATATAATACTCAAAATAGTTTTCAAAACACAAAAGTGAATGGAGAGACTCGAACCCGGGTCTCTCCCACCACAGCACACATACTTAACCAACTGAGCTCCTAACCGAATTGCAATCAGACCAAGAACAAAACGATTTTATCAATCAAGTTCCTGAGATTTTCCCCCATACCAAACCGCGATCGATTCCAGCCCCATACTCACAATTTTGATAACAATGGATCAAATCAGTAAAGGGGTTTTGTTCCTTAGAGTATTTCGAACCTGGGGTGGGTTTTAATTTGAAAAGCAATAAGTTTAAGAGTGCTTAATTTATGTTTCAAAGTCTGAAAACCCTATGCATGAATACATAATCTATTTGATCAAATTGGATATTAAAAGTGAATGGAATCATAGGGCTTTTGACAAACAGAGGGTTGCGAATCCAACCCTACAGTTTAATTTGATTGAGGTAGTTGTTAAGATCAAAACCCCCAAATTTGAATATGAACAAACCCTAGGTTATAGATCCTGATTAAATCGATGTTGATTGATTCAATTAGCATGGGGTTATCATTAAACGAATGATTGCGAAACTACTGATACGTTTTAATTTGATTAAAACAGTGTCGGGGATAGGGTTCGACTAAATCAGACCAAACAAGAACCCTAGAATTTGAATGCAAGGAATTCGATAGTTTAAGCCCTAATTGTTATAGGGCTTTTGATCTAGGTACATAAACGAACGTAAACATGAAGGCAATTACCAGAAACGTTGACAGATCGATGGAGTTCAAGTAAACGTAGGTCCGACGTCGTCGGGGTTGATTTCCAGTGAAGATTGCTGCAACTCTGGCCAAGTCATAGTGTGCATAAGCTTCAGATAGGTGCGATTGAGGTGTGTGCGTGGGTGCTCAATTCATGAGAATAATGACCCGAGATCGACGAATTTGATGTGCACGCGATAATGGTCGACGGTTACGACATGAATACCCATAATTGGGTTTGAATTAGATTCAATGATCGCGTAATGGCTCTAATGATATGCGTTTATGATAGAAATCATGCATTTCGGTTACGATTTCCACGAATTTCAGTTATAGATCGAGTTTTGATTCAATAACTTGTAAAATTTTGACTTTCAAAAGTCAAAATAATTGAAAGTTTTATAATTACAAATCTAGTCCTTGCAATTCTAATTTAAAAGATGAAAGAACTAGTCCTTGGGGTTTGAAATGAGTTAACAGAGTTGGGATTTAATTGAGCTATGTTAACGGGTTTAACCTGGAAAGTTCGGATTGTCACATCATCCCCTAGTTGAAAGAATTTTCGTCGTGAAAATTAACATAATAAAAAAATTTCCCGGATGTCACATCAACATAATAAAAAAAATTTCCCGGATGTCACTAGTTGAAACAATTTTCGTCCCGAAAATTAGAATAGTACCTTAAGAGTTTGATGTGGAGTGCTTGAATAGATGAGGATACTTGTGCATCATTTGATCCTCACGCTCCCACGTGAATTCCGGTCCGCGTTTCGAGTTACAACAGACTCTGACAATAGGGATTTTACTACGCTTAAGCGTTTTGACTTCCTTATCAATAATTTCCACAAGTTCTTCAATGAAACACAGCTGCTCATCAATGTGTAGTTCCTCAAGAGGAACCGCGAGTGAATCGTCTACTAGACATTTCTTCAAGTTTGAGACGTGAAAGACGTGTTGTACACCACTAAGTCCTTCAGGTAGGTCCAATTGATACGCTACTGGACCAATTCTCTTCTCTATCTTGAATGGCCCAACATAACGAGGATTCAACTTGCCTCGTTTCCCAAAACGAATGACACCCTTCCAAGGTGAGACTTTTAACAAGACCATATCCACTACTTGAAATTCTAACGGTTTACGACGCTTATCGGCATAGCTCTTTTGACTATCATGAGCGCTGCCATACGGTTTCTAATTTGGATGATTTTCTTAGAAGTTTCAAGTACAAGTTCAGGACCTGTAAGTTGACTATCCCCAAACTCATCCCAAAAAATAGGAGAACGACATTTCCATCCATATAGTGCTTCAAATGGAGCTGCCTTGATAACATTGTGATAAATGTTGTTGTAGGAGAAATCCACCAACGATAGGTGAGACTCCCAAGTTTTAACGAAATCAATCACACATGCTCGTAGCATGTCCTCCAGAGTTTGAATTGTACGCTCTGTCTGGCCATCAGTTTGAGGATGGTATGTTGTGCTCATATATAGACGCATGCCTAAGGTTTTATGTAACGATTGCCAGAAACGGCAGGTGAATCGCGCATCACGGTCCGAAATGATAGAGATTGGCACCCCGTGCCGAGAGACTACTTCTTTCAAGTAAATAAGAGTAATCTTCTCCATTTTGTCGGTTTTCTTGATTGCTAAGAAGTGAGCGGACTTTGTTAAATGATCGACGATTACCCAGATGGTATCACATCCGGTAGGAGTTCGTGGCAATTTTGTGATAAAGTCCGTGGATATTTGTTCCCATTTCCACATGGGAATCTCTGGTTATTGGAGAAGACCAGAAGGCTTTTGATATTCAACTTTAACCTTCGCGCAAGTCAGGCACTTGCTCACATAGGTGGCTATATCGGCCTTCATCTTTGGCCACCAATACAGCACCTTTAGATCATGGTACATATTGTCGGAACCTGGATGAATAGAGTAACGAGATTTATGAGCCTCGTCCATGACTAGTTCCCTTAATTTCCAAATACTGGAACCCATATTCGTTCCGAGAAATAGCGAATACCGTCAGATTTGACCTCGAGTTATGCTTCCATGCCGCGTGTACCTTCCAGCGGTAAGTTTTCCTCTTTCAAGGCTTTGAGTTGATCACTACGGATTTTGTCAGGTAATCCTGGGTAGATAGTAGGTTGTAATGCTCGAACTCGTTTGGGCTTGGTTTCCTTTAGACTTAGGGCATCAGCTACAACATTGGCCTTACCCTGGTGATACCAGATCGCACAGTTATAATCATTCAAGAGTTCGACCCAACGACGCTGTTTCATGTTCAGCTCTTTCTACTCGAAGATATGCTGAAAACTCTTGTGATCGGTGTAGATGGTGCACTTGGTACCGTACAAGTAGTGTCTCCATATCTTAAGTGCAAAAATTATAGATCCCAGCTTTAGGTCATGAGTAGTGTAGTTTTTCTCGTGAATCATTAGTTGACGCGAAGCATATACGATCACTTATTCTCGTTGCATTAGAACACAACCCAGACCCTGAATATATGTGTAACAATACACCACAAAGTCATCCGTTCCTTCTGAAAGAGCTAGAATAGGTGCACTACAAAGTTTCAGTTTAAGGAGCTGAAATGCTGACTCCTGGTTATCGCCCCACTTATAGGCTTTACCCTTTTGAGTTAAGGCAATGAGAGGTTGTGCAATTTTAGAAAATCCTTCGATGAATCGCCGATAATAACCAGCCAATCCCATAAATTGTCGCACCTCAGTCGGAGTTGTCGGTGCTGCCCAATTCTTGATGGCTTCTATCTTTGATGGATCAACATGTATTCCCTTCTCGTTAACCACATGTCCTAAGAATTGAACTTCCCGGATCCAGAATTCACACTTGGAAAACTTAGCATACAGTTGTTCCTTTTTAAGTAATTCCGGGATTAAACGTAGATGTTCCTCATGTTCCTCCTTGTTCTTGGAATAAATGAGGATGTCGTCGATGAAAACGATGACAAATTGATCGAGGTATGGCTTACACACACGGTTTATGAGATCCATGAACACCGCATGTGCGTTGGTTAACCCGAAAGGCATGACCATAAACTCATAGTGGCCGTACCTTGTCCTGAAAGCTGTCTTAGAAATATCTTCATCTCAGACTCTCAATTGGTGGTAACCGGACCTAAGATCTATCTTGGAATAGAAACTTGATCCTTGGAGTTGATCAAATAGATAATCTATACGAGGTAAAAGCTAACAATTCTTGATTGTTACTTTATTCAGTTCACGGTAGTCGATACACATACGGAAAGTCCCGTCCTTCTTCTTGACAAACAGGACCGGAGCTCCCCATGGCGATGAGTTTGGTCGGATGAAACCTTTATCCAACAAATCCTGCAATTGAATAGATTTCTCTTGTAATTCACTAGGTGCTAATATGTAAGGTGCCCGAGCGATCGGCGCCGCTCCGGGTGCTAGATTGATTTGAAATTCAACTTGATGGTGTGGTGGCAGACCAGGCAAATCCTCGGGAAATACTTCCAGAAATTCAAAAACGATGGGAATATCATCAATCTTCTTCTCTTCTGATGGCTGCTCAGCAATGAGAGCCAAATAGCAGTATGCCTTTTTCGAAGGCATTTCTTTACTTTCATAAAGCATATAATGCCCATGACTGGACCAACCTTTTCGCCCTGAACGGAAAGGGTTTCTCCACTCGGGAGAGGAATGCGAACAATTTTCTCACGACAGATGATTTCAGCTTGGTTTTTAGTAACCAATCCATGCCGACAATTACATCAAAACTACCAAGTGTGACCGGCATAAGGTCGATATCAAGTATATGACTATCTAGTTCAAGCTTACATCCCTTAAGAATGTGGGTTGCTTCAATTATTTGTCCATCAACTATCTCTATTATATACTTAGCTTCTAACAGAGTTGGAGTTCCTTTTATCATGTCACTAAGTTTCTTAGATATAAAACTCCTATCAGCACCAGTGTCAAAAAGAACAGAAGCAAAGTAATTATTTAAGAGAAACTTACCGATGACCACATTATGATCATAACGAGCTTCTCCAGACCCTAGCACGAAGGCTCGTCCCTTCGCACCATTCCCTCAATTATTTCCGTTGTTGCCACCATTGTTGTTATGATATTGTTGTTGCCGTTGTTGCCATGATTATTGCCGTTGCCGTTACCATTTCCATTTCCATTCCTACCCTTCTTCAACTGAGGACAATCCCTTTGAATGTGTCCCTCCTTGCCGCACTGAAAACATCCTCTTGTAAATCCCTGAGGTCGAAATGGTTGCTTGTTCGGAAGTACAACCCTACTGTCCTTCGCATCATGGCCCATCTTACCACATCACTGGAAACGCAGTCGGTCACAAGTGCCCGTGTGGTTATAGCCACATTTGTTGCACTTGGGATACCTCCCTGCATATTCACCCTGATTTGGACCTGAAGAGGTCGTCTGCTTGAAGTTATTAGCAGGCTCAAACATTCGCTGCTGCTGATGAGGTTGATTAAACTGGGATCCCTTGGAGTTGGAGTGAGAGTTGGAGTAGTGATCAAACTTGTGCTTATGAGTGTCGGTGGATTTAGAGACCGAACCCCTCGGGGGTAAAGTCCCTTGAGTCACCGCTTGATCGGTTAGCTTGTGGGCTAGTCTGATTGTCTGCTGGATGGTGGTAGGGTTCGATGAGGTGACCATACTCTGAATCTGAGGTACTAAACCTCCAATGTATAGTTCAATCCTCTTGTAGTCCGGAGTCACCATATGTGGGCACATGGTAGCAAGCTCATGGGAACGAGTGGTATAAAGCTCAATTTCTGAACCTTCCATCTTTAGGTTCCAGAATTCTCCTTCCAACTTTTGAATTTTGTCTTGAAGATAGTACTCCTCCTTCATCATCGTCTTAAACTCCTCCCACGGCAGTGGTTGGACATAGCCAAACCCAACATCTGGACCTCTGCATTCCACCAAGTGAGATTCGGGCCCTCCAAAGTTCCAGAAGCGAACTTGACCTGATTAGCCAATGGACAGTTGCACATGGAAAATACCGATTCTACTTTTTCGAACCACCGGAGTAGTCCGACAGCTCCTTCAGCTCCACTAAAGGTGTTGGGCTTGTAGTCCATAAATGTTTTGAAGGTGCAGGCTGGTTGCTGATTCTGTTGACCTGGATTTAGAAAACATAATATAAGATCGGGGTTATAAAGCTTGGGAAAGGCGCTTTGAGAGATGAATTGACCTAGTCAAATAGTTATAGCATTTACCTGCAACATTCTGTGCTGCTGGGGCCTCAGCCACACTATCGTTGATTAGTGCCGCCAGCTCAGCTGCTGTCATGTTGATGGTACCTCAGCCACCAGCACGACCTCCACGACCTCTTCCCGACATGATTATTCACATTCACAAATACAAAACAATGAGAAATATATTGCATATTAAACATTATTTATGTACAAGTATGGAAATACAACATCTAACATTTTGTAAATTAAATAAATTGTAAGGCTACAAAATAAATAACTCAAACATTAAACTTCTCATGCTTTTATTGAATGGGAACAACCTTACCCATCTAGGTTTGAAAAGAGAAATAACATAAACGAAACATGAATGAAAAGGAAAGATAGAATAGAAGGATTATCAAGCATCCTCGTCATCGGAAGAAACGTATAATTGCGCATCGTCGATCTCCACCGTTTCCTCCTCGGGTGGCTCCTCCTTGAAGGGCTCCTCCTCGTCGTCCGAAAGTGGAATGTCTTCTGGAAATAGGGCTGCTTGTAGTTGGGCTTCTAAGTGAGTCACTCTCTCCCGAACTCCTTCTGCAACATGGTCTACTACTTGTAGTTGGGCTTCCAGATGAGCCACTCTCTCTAGAATCCCTCCTACATCATGGTCCGAGGTGTCCACCCTCATCTCCAAATGTGTAACCCGATCCACCAAAAGGTTATGGACCTGATCCGTTGCTGCTAGTTCAGCGGTCAGATGCTCTATTTGCTACCTGTTTTTTTCCACTTGTGGCTCTTGTTCTAGAATGCCGAGTATCTCATCAGTGGCTACCTTCATCGCTTTTAACTCTTTAGTTATGATAAACACAAAAGCTGCAAAAACTTGTTCCATGGTGCATGCCAAGCTTGGCAAAGTAGAGGATGAGGAAGTTGAACCAAAGTAGGGTGATGGAACATTTCCCATCTCGATCCACCTTTTGATCATCTTCGGATATGCACCCCAATTAAGTGTTGTGTTCCTTGCTTGTGCATTACTTGGTTCACCCTGTTCCACTGAGTTATCAATAGAACTAGTCTGGCGCCTTTTGGGATCCAGGGATGATAAGATAGGTGCCTTAGGTGATGGCGGTGGAGTTGACGACATGATACTGTAACGTAATACATAAGTGCCAATATATAACGCTTTTGATATGTAACTAATGTGTGAGGTTATAGTCTAGTATACAATCCTAGTTCTCTATAACCAATGACTCAGATACCAATCTGTCACACCCCCAATTTCCACTAACGGAGTTTTACCGTTTGGGAAGTGACAAACCAGGATCTCAGTCATTAGTTACATTTAACGACTCTACATGGGACTCAAATGAAAATATCATATCAATCGGAGTTTAATGCTGAAGCGTAAAGAAAAGTAATTGCGCAAAACACACGCGCCCAAAAAGTTCAAAAGTCCAAACTAAACATAATTCAAAACAAAGTCCAAACAATTTAATAAAACATCAATCAATAGGAGAATCCCATGCATGTCCTATATGTGCACCTGTGCCTTATCTTACCGACCTGAGAAAACATGTAAGAAAAAATGTCAACACTAGGTTGGTGAGTTCACAGGTTTCAGTATATAAATAAACGTTTATCAGATTTATTGTACAATCAACATATGTATATCAACGGGTAGCTACCCCATGATCATGTTTGCTATTACGCTCGTAACCGTAAACTGACTATTTGTATTGCCTCCCACCAGGTCTATCAACCATGGTGCACGTTTAGGTCAATACTGCACCCGTTCGCTATCCAATCGAGTTAGCACGACTAACGCGGGTGAGGTTTGTCAAACCCAGTAGTACTACCCAACATACCTCCCTAATCTCATATTTAAACGGTTCGATGTGAGGACTTTCATGATAGAGTTTACGCATAGTAATAACAAGTGATATAATATGAAGTACAAAAATCAAAAAGAGTTTGCATCATGTTTTCTCCCCAATTTAAAACAGTAAAAGGGACCGTGAAAACTCACCTGCATTGCGTAGTAGATAGTATCACAAAAGTATGAGATTGAAATCTCAAGCGTTAGCCTGACAAGGCTCACGAATGCTCTAGAATTACAACATAATTATTAGGGATAAAATGGGAGATGTGACGACGACACGGAAGGTTGAACGTCCTAAAAACGTTCTAATGATCAAGGAGTAGACGAATGTATCCACGAGAATAAATGATTATTAAATTAACTAATTTAGATAATTACGATTCGCGACGAATGACAAATAATAATATGTAATAAATATATTGGAGCGTTTTTGCCATTAAATAATGGCCTAAGAAAAAGTAATATAATATATATATTATTTTTAGATTTAACAAAGTATCACAATAAACAATTGTGTGACAAAAATAATAAATCTATTATTTTTATTCAAGAATATATTTATGGGTAAATAATATAGATACGTATATTATTTATAACTTTGAAGTGTTACAAAAATGTTTATAACATGGAGGAAATAATATATAAAATATATTATTTTTAATTAGTGTTACGGTTTGAAAATAATATAAATATATTATTTTATAAATACATTTTTAATAACAACTATGGGTTACAAGACTAAACCCGAGCCTACGGGTGGTTTACGGGCTCAAAACATTTTAATATATTAATATAATATTATAGGGTTGTAATTTAGTAAAATATAATAATCAAAATAGTTTTCAAAAAACAAAAGTGGATGGAGAGACTCGAACCCGGGTCTCTCCCAGCACACACACTTAACCTACTAAGCTTCCAACCGAATTGCAAACATACCAAGAACAAAACGATTTTATTAATCAAGTCCCTAAGATTTCCCCCATACCAAACCGCGATCGATCCCAGCCCCATACTCACAATTTCGATAACAATGGATCAAATCAGTAAAGGGGTTTTGTTCCTTGGAGTATTTCGAACCTGGGGTGGGTTTTAATTTGAAAAGCAACAAGTTTAAGCGTGCTTAATTTCTGTTTCAAAGTCCGAAAACCCTAGGCATGAATACATAATCGATTTGATCAAATTGGATGTTAAAAGTGAATGGAATCATAGGGCTTTTGACAAACAGAGGGTTGCGAATCCAACCCTATGGTTTAGTTTCATTGAGGTAGTCGTTAAGATTAAAACCCCCAAATTTGAATATGAACAAACCCAAGGTTATATATCCTGATTAAATCGTTGTTGATTGATTCAATTAGCGTGGGGTTATCGTTAAACGAATGATTGCGAAACTACTGATACGTGTTAATTTGATTAAAACAGAGTCGGGGATAGGGTTCGACTAAATCAGACCAAACAAGAACCCTAGAATTTGAATGCAAGGAATTCGATAGTTTAAGCCCTAATTGTTATAGGGCTTTTGATCTAGGTACAAAAACGAACGTAAACATGAAGGCAATTACCAGAAAAGTTGACGGATCGATGGAGTTCAAGTAAACATAGGTCCGACGTCGGCGGGGTTGATTTCCGGTGAAGATTACTGCAACTCCGGCCAAGTCAACGTGTGCAAAAGCTTCAGATAGGTGCGATTAAGGTGTGTGGGTGCTCAATTCGGAAGAATAATGACGAAGATCGACGAATTTGATGTGCACGCGATAATAGTCGATGGTTACGATATGAATACCCATAATTGGGTTTGAATTCGATTCAATTATTGCGTAATGTCTCTAATGATATGCGTTTATGATAGAAATCGTGCATTTCGGTTACGATTTCCACGAATTTCAGTTATACATCAAGTTTTGATTCAATGACTTGCGAATTTTGACTTTCAAAAGTCAAAATATTGAAAGTTTGATAATTACAAATCTAGTCCTTGAAATTCTAATTTAAAAGATTATAGAACTAGTCCTTGGGGTTTGAAATGAGTTAATAGAGTTGGGATTTAACTGAGCTATGTTAACGGGTTTTACCTGAAAAGTCCGGATTGTCACAGATGTCCCTTGAATTGGATGAAAAGTTGAATTATGTTGAGAAACTGGTGGCAATCTTTGATAAAAAGGTGAAGCGTTTACGCAATATAAAGATTAGCCAAGTTTTGGTGAGGTGGAAACATAAGAATGGAGAGGAAATGACTTGGGAAACCGAAGAGGAAATGCTCAAATATTATTATAACCTTTTTATGTGAAATCGGGTTTCGGGGACGAAACCAAAATAAAAGGAGGTGATTTGTAACGAACCAAAATCTGGGTTTTGTTATAAATAAATAAATATTCTAAATAATATTATGGTGAAAGTAATATTTTAGAAATATGTTGAAACAATTGGGTTTCAAGCTAGTGTTAGGGTTATATTAGTTTTTAAACTAATTTTGGAGTGAAATGGGTGAAATGGAAGTTGAGTGGCTAAAGATGTAAAATCGCAAAATCTGCCATATTGACTTTGAGAAGTCAAAATTGGTCTCATTTGTGTTGAAGAGATCGTTCATTGCAAGAGAGTAAAAGGAGAAAAGTGAAATTGAAGCTAATTCATGTATTTGAAGCTTGTTTTGTGAAGTTTTTGGCTCACACATCACCTTCCTAATATCAAGTAAGTGATATTCTTTCATTTGATATCACCATTGATGTTTTAGTTGGTGGTTTTGTAGAAATCCGAAATTTATGATGCATGTGATTAATTGGTGGTAGATTGTTGATAATCTAGCTAAACTAAAGGTACAGAATGGTGATTAACATCCAAGAACCCCTTGATTTTGATTTTGATTATGAGAAGTTAGGGTTCATATGAAGAAAATTGGGGGTGTTTATATTATGATGATAGGATGTTGAATTAGTGATTTGTAAGTGTTTATATGGTGTTAGACACTTTAATGAATACCAAATTAACCTAATGATAAATATTGAATGAAAAATTTAGTGTCAAAGAATTGGAAATGAAACTCAAGTAGGTGAGTTTAGATGGAAAGAGGGTGTTTGGATATGGGAATAACTCAAACGGGTCAGTTTGGGTTGGAATAGAAAATTGGGTTGTGAACCCAATTATAGTGTGATTTTGATGTATGATAGATTACTAAACTAGGTGTATATGTTTAGGTAATCAAACTGCGAATCGTGAAGGTGGAACGAGATCTTCTAACCCGCAGGGTAAGTGCTTTTACACTTACTTAGTATTGTTGATAAAATGGTGTTATATGCAATGTTGTATGTATAATTTGTTAAGTGTTATGAATGTGATTGAATGTAGTTATAGTTGTATTAATATAATGAAAATGTGTATATGAGTTTATGATCTAAGTATCATAATGGAAATGGAATATGATGTTATTGTTTAAATACCATAATGGAAATGGGTGATGAAGTTATGATCTAAGAATCATAATGGAAATGGGTGATGAAGTTATGATCTAAGAATCATAATGAAAATGGGTGATGAAGTTATGATCTAAGAATCATAATGGAAATGTGGTGATGAAGTTATGGCGTATGTGCCATAATGGAAATGGAAATGTGTTATTTATGAATGTTAAATGAAATGAATGAAACTTTTAAGTTGTTATTCAAATGTTATGTAGCCTAATGATAAATTGGGTGGAAACGGGTCAAATGGGAGAATGGGTGAAAACAAGTAGATTTTACGTGTTTGATATGTTATATCTTCCTTACTAATGGTGATACATGTGGTGTTATGTAGGAAAAGCTCTGATGTAGTCCAAGTCAAGTCTAAGGCGTTTTGGCGAATTCTCGAATGCGTTATGGCGTTTGGGGGTGTAAATAGAAATCCATAAAGGATGATTTTGATGCAAGAATTTTTGTTTGGATGTACATAAATGATGTTTAAATATTTTGATACTAAAACCCAAGTGTTGGGAGATTTTTGGACAAGTTGGAAATGGTAAATGTTGGAAATATGGTAAAGTGTTGAATCTGGGAGAAAAAGAAAACTTTCTGTTTACCGAAGGGCCTCACGGTACGCGAAGAAGGAAAAGGGGGTAGTTGGTACGACCGTTTACCGTTGGCGAAATTTTCTTACAACAATAACTACCATTCTAGTATTGGTATGCCGCCTTTTGAGGCATTGTTTGGGAGGAAATGTCGAACACCCGTGTGTTGGGGTGAAATTGGTCAACGGGAACTTGGTAGCAAAAGGTGGCCAATGAAACTATTAGTAGTATTGACCAAATAAGGGTATGCTTGAAGGCGGCTCAAGATCGCTAAAAGTCCTATCCGGATAATAGAAAGCGGGCGATTGAGTTTCAAGTGGGGGACTTTGTGCTTTTGAAAGTCTCTCCTTAGAAAGAGGTGCTACGGTTTAGGAAATTTGGAAAGTTAAGTCCACGTTTCATCGGACCGTTTAAGGTGATAGCAAGGGTGGGTGCGGTAGCTTACCGTTTGGAGCTACTGGATGGACTAAGTAGATTTCACAACACGTTTCATGTGTCCCGTTTGCAAAAATGTTTGGCGGATGAATCTACTTTTGTTGCATTGGATGACATTGAATTGGATGAAAAGTTGAATTATGTTGAGGAACCGGTGGCAATCTTGGATAGAATAAGAAGGGAGCGGAAATGACTTGGGAAACCGAGGAGGAAATGCTCAAATATTATCCTAACCTTTTTATATGAAGTCGGGATTCGGGGACGAAACCCAAATAAGGGGAGGTGATTTGTAACGAACCAAAATCCGGGTTTCGTTATAAATAAATAAATATTCTAAATAATATTATGGTGAAAATAATATTTTAGAAATAAGTTGAAACAAGTGGGTTTCAAGTTAGTGTTGGGGTTATATTAGTTTTTTTAACTAATTTTGGAATGAAATAAGTGAAATGAAAGTTGAGGGGCTAAAGGTGTAAAATGGAAAAATCTGTCATATTGACTTGGAGAAGTCAAAATTGGTCTCATTTTTGTTGAAGAGAAAGTTCATTGCAAGAGGCAAAAAGGAGAAAACTGAAATTAAAGATAATTCGTGTATTTGAAGCTTGTTTTGTGAAGGTTTTGGCTCACACATAACCTTCCTAAAATCATGTAAGTGATAATCTTCCATTTGATTTCACTAATGATGTGTTAGCTCGTGGGTTTTGTAGAAATTTGAAATTTATGATGCATGTGATTAAGTGGTGTTAGAATGTTTATAATCTAGCTAAACTAAAGATAAAGAATGGTGATTAACATCCAAGAACCCCTTGATTTTGATTTTGATTTTGATTATGAGAAGTTAGGGTTCATATGGAGAAAATTGGGGGTGTTTGGATTATGATGATAGGATGTTGAATGACTTGCAAGTGTTTATATGGTGTTAAACACTTGAATGAACACCAAATTAACCTAATGATAAAGAATGAATGAAAAATTTAGTGTCAAAGAATTGGAAATGAAACTCAAGTAGGTGAGTTTGGATGGAAAGAGGGTGTTTGGATTTGGGAATAACCCAAACGGGTCAGTTTGCGTTGGAATGGAAAATTGGGTTGTGAACCCAATTATAATGTGCTTTTGATGTACGATAGATTACTAAACTAGTTGTATATATTTAGGTAATCAAATTGCGAATCGTGAAGGTAGAACGAGATCCTCTAATCCGAAAGGTAAGTGCTTTTGCATTTACTTAGTATTGTTGATAAAATGGTGTTACATGCAATGTTGTATGCATAATGTGTTAAGTGTTATGAATGTGATTTAATGTAGTAATAGTTGTATTACTATAAGGGAAATGTGTATATGAGGTTATGATCTAAGTATCACAATGGAAATGGAATATAAGAGTATGATTTAAATTCCATAATGGAAATGGGTGATGAAGTTATGATCTAAGAATCATAATGGAAATGGGTGATGAAATTATGATCTAATAATCATAATGGAAATGGGTGATGAAGTTATGATCTAAGAATCATAATGGAAATGTGGTGATGAAGTTATGGCTTATGTGCCATAATGAAAATGGAAATGTGTTATTTATGAATGTTATATGAAATGAATGAAACTTGTAAGTTTTTATACAAAGGTTATGTAGCATAATGACAAATTGGGTGAAAACGTGTCAAATGGGTGCATGGGTGAAAACTAGTATATTTTACTTGTTTGAGATGTTATATCTTCATTACTAATGGTGATACATGTGGTGGTATGTATGAAAAGCTCTGATGTATTCCAACTCAAGTCTAAGGCGTTTTGGCGGATTCTCGTATGCGTTATGGCGTTTAGGGGTGTAAATAGAAAGCCATAAATGGGTGATTTTGATGCAAGAATTTGTGTTTGGATGTACATAAATGATGTTTGAATGTTTTGATACTAAAACCCAAGTGTTGGGAGATTTTGTGACAAATTCGAAATGGTAAATGTTGGAAAATTGGTAAAGTGTTGAATCTAGGAGAAAAAGCAAACTTTATGTTTACTAACGGGCCTCGCGGTACGCGAAGAAGGAAAGGGGGTAGTTGGGACGACCGTTTACCGTTGGCGAAATTTTCTTACAACAATAGCTACCATTCTAGTATTGGTATGCCGCCTTTTGAGGCATTGTATGGGAGGAAATGTCTAACACCCGTGTGCTGGGGTGAACTTGGTCAACGGGAACTTGATAGCAAAAAGGTGGTCAATGAAACTATTAGTAGTATTGACCAAATAAGGGCATGCTTGAAGGCGGCTCAAGATCGCCAAAAGTCCTATGCGGATAATAGAAAGCGGGCGATTGAGTTTCAAGTGAGGGACTTTGTGCTTTTGAAGGTCTTTCCATAGAAAGGGGTGCTACGGTTTAGGAAACGGGGGAAGTTAAGTCCACGTTTCATTGGACCGTTTAAGGTGATACAAGGGAGGGTGCGTTGGCTTACAGTTTGGAGCTACCGGAGGGACTAAGTAGACTTCAAAACAAGTTTCATGTGTCCCGTTTGCGAAAATGTTTGGCGGATGAATCTACTTTTGTTGCATTGGATGATATTGAATTGGATGAAAAGTTGAATTATGTTGAGGAACCGGTAGCAATCTTGGATAGAATGGTGAAGCGTTTTCGCAATATAGAGATTAGCCAAGTTTTGGTGAGGTAGAAAAATAAGAAGAGAGCGGAAATGACTTGGAAAACCGAGGAGGAAATGCTCAAATATTATCCTAACCTTTTTAGGTGAAGTTGGGATTCGGGGACGAAACCCAAATAAGGGGAGGTGATTTGTAACGAACCAAAATCCAGGTTTCGTTATAAATAAATAAATATTCTAAATAATATTATGGTGAAAATAATATTTTAGAAATAAGTTGAAATAAGTGGGTTTCAAGTTAGTGTTGGGTTATATTAGTTTTTTTAACTAATTTTGGAATGAAATGGGTGAAATGGAAGTTGAGGTGCTAAAGGTGTAAAATCGCAAAATCTGCCATATTGACTTGGAGAAGTCAAAATTGGTCTCATTTGTGTTGAAGAGAACGTTCATTGCAAGAGAGAAAAAGGATAAAAGTGAAATTTAAGTTAATTTGTTTATTTGAAGCTTGTTTTGTGAAGGTTTTGGCTCACACATCACCTTCCTAACATCAATTAAGTGATAATCTTCCATTTGATTTCACCATTGATGTGTTAGTAGGTGAGTTTTGTAGAAATCTGAAATTTATGATGCATGTGGTTAATTGGTGTTAGATTGTTTATAATCTAGCTAAACTAAAGGTAAAGAATGGTGATTAACATCCAAGAACCCCTTGATTTTGATTTTGATTTTGATTATGAAAATGTAGGATTCATATGGAGAAAATTGGGGGTGTTTGGATTATGATGATAGGATGTTGAATTAGTGATTTGTAAGTGTTTATATGGTGTTAGACACTTGAATGAACACCAAATTAACCTAATGATAAAGATTGAATGAAAAATTTAGTGTCAAAGAATTGGAAATGAAACTCAAGTAGGTGAGTTTGGATGGAAAGAGGGTGTTTGGATATAGGAATAACCTAAACGGGTCAGTTTGGGTTGGAATGGAAAACTGGGTTGTGAACCCAGTTATAATGTGATTTTGATGTATCATAGATTACTAAACTAGGTGTATATGTTTAGGTAATCAAATTACGAATCGTTAAGGTGGAACGGGATTTTCTAACCCGAAAGGTAAGTGCTTTTGCACTTACTTAGAATTGTTGATAAAATGGTGTTATATGCAATGTTATATGTATAATGTGTTAAGTGTTATGAATGTGATTGAATATAGTTATAGTTGTATTACTATAATGAAAATGTGTATATGAGGTTATGATCTAAGTATTATAATGGAAATGGAATATGAGGTTATGGTTTAAATACCATAATGGAATTGGGTGATGAAGTTATGATCTAAGAATCATAATAGAAATGGGTGATAAAGTTATGATCTAAGAATCATAATGGAAATGGGGATGAAGTTATAATCTAAGAATCATAAGGGAAATGGGTGATGAAGTTATGATCTAAGACTCATAATGAAAATGGGTGATGAAGTTATGATCTAAGAATCATAATGGAAATGTGGTGACGAAGTTATGGCCTATGTGCCATAATGGAAATGGAAATGTATTATATATGAATGTTAAATGAAATGAATGAAACTTGTAAGTTGTTATGCAAATGTTATGTAGCCTAATGATAAATTGCGTGGAAACGGGTCAAATGGGTGAATGGGTGAAAACATGTAGATTTTACTTGTTAGATATGTTATATCTTCATTATTAATGGTGATACATGTGGTGTTATGTAGGAAAAACTCCAATGTAGTCCAAGTCAAGTCTAAGGCGTCTTGGCAGATTCTCGTATGCGTTATGGCATTTGGGGGTGTAAATAGAAATCCATAAATGGATGATTTTGATGCAAGAATTTGTGTTTGGATGTACATAAATGATGTTTGAATATTTTGATAATAAAACCCAAGTGTTGGGATATTTTGTGACAAGTTGGAAATGGTAAATGTTGGAAATATGGTAAAGTGTTGAATTTGGGAGAAAAAGCAAACTTTCTGTTTACTGATGGGCCTCGCGATGCACGAAGAAGGAAAGGGGGTATTTGGGACGACCGTTTATCATTGGCGAAATTTTCTTAAAACAATAGCTACCATTCTAGTATTGGTATGCCGCCTTTTGGGGCATTGTATGGGAGGAAATGTCGAACACCCGTGTGTTGGGGTGAAATCGGTCAACGGGAACTTGGTAGCAAGAAGGTGGTCAATGAAACTATTAGTAGTATTGACCAAATAAGGGCATGCTTGAAGGCGGCTCAAGATCGCCAAAAGTCCTATGCGGATAATAGAAAGCGGGCAAATGAGTTTCAAGTGGGGGCCTTTGTGCTTTTGAAAGTCTCTCCTTAGAAAGAGGTGCTACGGTTTAGGAAACGGGGAAAGTTAAGTCCACGTTTCATCGGAACGTTTAAGGTGATAGCAAGGGTAGGTGCGGTAGCTTACCGTTTGGAGCTACCGGAGGGACTAAGTAGACTTCAAAACACGTTTCATGTGTCCCGTTTGCGAAAATGTTTGGCAGATGAATCTACTTTTGTTGCATTGGATGATATTGAATTGGATGAAAAGTTGAATTATGTTGGGGAACTGGTGGCAATCTTGGATAGAAAGGTGAAGCGTTTATGCAATATAGAGATTAACCAAGTTTTGGTGAGGTGGAAAAATAAGAAGGGAGCGGAAATGACTTGGGAAACCGAGGAGGAAATGCTCAAATATTATCCTAACCTTTTTATGTGAAGTCGGGATTCGGGGACGAAACCCAAATAAGGGGAGGTGATTTGTAACGAACCAAAATCCGGGTTTCGTTATAAATAAATATTCTAAATAATATTATGGTGAAAATTAATATTTTAGAAATAACTTGAAACAAGTGGGTTTCAAGTTAGTGTTGGGGTTATATTAGTTATTTAACTAATTTTGGAATGAAATGGGTGAAATGAAAGTTGAGGGGCTAAAGGTGTAAAATGGCAAAATCTGCCATATTGACTTGGAGAAGTCAAAATTGGTCTCATTTTTGTTGAAGAGAACGTTCATTGCAAGAGAGAAAAAGGGGAAAAGTGATATTGAAGCTAATTCGTGTATTTGAAGCTTGTTTTGTGAAGGTTTTGGCTCACACATCACCTTCCTAACATCAAGTAAATGATAATCTTCCATTTGATGTAACCATTTATGTGTTAGTTGGTGGGTTTTGTAAAAATCCAAAATTTATGATGCATGTGGTTAATTTGTGTTAGATTGTTGATAATCTAGCTAAACTAAAGGTAAAGAATGGTGATAAACATCAAAGAACCCTTTGATTTTGATTTTGATTATGAGAAGTTGGGGGTGTTTGGATTATGATGATAGGATGTTGAATGATTTGTAAGTGTTTATATGGTGTTAGACACTTGAATGAACACCAAATTAACCTAATGATAAAGATTGAATGAAAAATTTAGTGTCAAAGAATTGGAAATGAAACTCAAGTATGTGAGTTTGGATGGAAAGAGGGTGTTTGGATATGGGAATAAACCAAACGGGTCAGTTTGCGTTGGAATGGAAAATTGGGTTGTGAACCCAATTATAATGTGCTTTTGATGTACGATAGATTACTAAACTAGGTGTATATATTTAGGTAATCAAATTGCGAATCGTGAAGGTGGAACGGGATCCTCTAACCCGAAAGGTATGTGCTTTTGCATTTACTTAGTATTGTTGATAAAATGGTGTTATATGCCATGTTGTATGCATAATGTGTTAAGTGTTATGAATGTGATTTAATGTAGTAATAGTTGTATTACTATAATGGAAATGTGTATATGAGGTGATGATCTAAGTATCATAATGGAAATGGAATATGAGGTTATGGTTTAAACTCCATAATGGAAATGGGTGATGAAGTTATGATCTAAGAATCATAATGGAAATGGGTGATGAAGTTATTATCTAAGAATCATAATGGAAATGGTTGATGAAGTTATGATCTAAGAATCATAATGGAAATGGGTGATGAAGTTATGATCTAAGAATCATGATGGAAATGTGATGATGAAGTTATGGCCAATGTGCCATAATGGAAATGGAAATGTGTTATTTATGAATGTTAAATGAAATGAATGAAACTTGTAAGTTTTTATGCAAATGTTATGTAGCATAATGACAAATTGGGTGGAAACGTGTCAAAGGGTGAATGGGTGAAAACAAGTATATTTTACTTGTTTGATATGTCATATCTTCATTACTAATGGTGATACATGTGATGTTATGTAGGAAAAGCTTCGAGGTAGTCCAAGTCAAGTCTAAGGCGTTTTGGCGGATTCTCGTATGCGTTATGGCGTTTGGGGTGTAAATAGAAATCCATAAATGGATGATTTTGATGCAAGAATTTGTGTTTGGATGTACATAAATGATGTTTGAATGTTTTGACACTAAAACCTAAGTGTTGGGAGATTTTGTGACAAGTTGGAAATGGTAAATGTTTGAAAAATGGTAAAGTGTTGAATCTGGGAGAAAGAGCAAACTTTCTGTTTACTAATGGGCCTCACGGTACGCGAAGAAGGAAAGGAGGTAGTTGGGACGACCATTTACCATTGGCGAAATTTTCTTACAACAATAGCTACCATTCTAGTATTGGTATGCCGCCTTTTGAGGCATTGTATGGGAGGAAATGTCTAACACCCGTGTGTTGGGGTGATAGTGGTCAACGGGAACTTGGTAGCAAAAAGGTGGTCAATGAAACTATTAGTATTATTGACCAAATATGGGCATGCTTGAAGGCGGCTCAAGATCGCCAAAAGTCCTATGCGGATAATAGAAAGCGGGTGATTGAAATTCAAGTGGGGGACTTTGTGTTTTTGAAAGTCTCTCCATAGAAAGGGGTGTTATGGTTTAGGAAACGGGGGAAGTTAAGTCCACGTTTCATCAGACCGTTTAAGGTGATAGCAAGGGTGGGTGCGGTAGCTTACCGTTTGGAGCTACCGGAGGGACTATGTAGACTTCACAACACGTTTCATGTGTCTCATTTGCGAAAATTTTTGGCGGATGAATATACTTTTGTTCCATTGGTTGATATTGAATTGGATGAAAAATTGAATTATGTTGAGGAACCGGTGACAATCTTGGATAGAAAGGTGAAGCGTTTACGTAATATAGAGATTAGCCAAGTTTTGGTGAGGTGGAAAAATAAAAAGGGAGCGGAAATGACTTGGGAAACCAAGGAGGAAATGCTAAAATATTATCCTAACCTTTTTATGTGAAGTCGAGATTCGGGAACGAAACCCAAATAAGGGGAGGTGATTTGTAACGAATCAAAATCCGCGTTTCGTTATAAATAAATAAATATTCTAAATAATATTATCGTGAAAATAATATTTTAGAAATAAGTTGAAACAAGTGGGTTTCAAGTTAGTGTTGGGTTATATTAGTTTTTTAACGAATTTTGGAATGAAATGGGTGAAAAGGAAGTTGAGGTGCTAAAGGTGTAAAATCGCAAAATCTGCCATATTGACTTGGAGAAGTCAAAATTGGTCTCATTTGTGTTGAAGAGAACGTTTATTGCAAGAGAGAAAAAGGAGAAAAGTGAAATTGAAGTTAATTCATGTGTTTGAAGCTTGTTTTGTGAAGGTTTTGGCTCACACATCACCTTCCTAAAATCAAGTAAGTGATAATCTTCCATTTGATTTCACCATTGATGTGTTAGTTGGTGGGTTTTGTAGAAATTCGAAATTTATGATGCATGTGGTTAATTGGTGTTAGATTGTTTATAATCTAGCTAAACTAAAGGTAAAGAATGGTGATTAACATCCAAGAACCCCTTGATTTTGATTTTGATTATGAAAATGTAGGATTCATATGGAGAAAATTGGGGGTGTTTGGATTATGATGATAGGATGTTGAATTAGTGATTTGTAAGTGTTTATATGGTGTTAGACACTTGAATGAACACAAAATTAACCTAATGATAAAGATTGAATGGAAAATTTGGTGTCAAAGAATTGTAAATGAAACGCAAGTAGGTGAGTTTGGATGGAAAGAGGGTGTTTGGATTTGGGAATAACCCAAACGGGTCAGTTTGGGTTGGAATGGAAAATTGGGTTGTGAACCCAATTATAATGTGCTTTTTGATGAACGATAGATTACTAAAGTAGGTGTATATATTTAGGTAATCAAATTGCGAATCGTGAAGGTGGAACGGGATCCTCTAACCCGAAAGGTAAGTGCTTTTACATTTACTTAGTATTGTTGATAAAATTGTGTTATATGCAATGTTGTAGGCATAATGTGTTATGAATGTTATTGAATGTAGTAATAGTTGTACTACTGTAATGGAAATATGTATATGAGGTTATGATCTAAGTATCATAATGGTAATGGAATATGAGGTTACGGTTTAAATTCCATAATGGAAATGGGTGATGAAGTTATGATCTAAGAATCATAATGGAAATGGGTGATGAAGTTATGATCTAAGAATCATAATGGAAATGGGTGATGAAGTTATGATCTAAGAATCATAATGGAAATGAGTGATGAAGTTATGATCTAAGAATCATAAAGGAAATGTGGTGATGAAGTTATGGCCTATGTACCATAATGGAATGGAAATGTGTTATTTATGAATGTTAAATGAAATTAATGAAACTTGTAAGTTGTAATGCAAATGTGTATGTAGCAAAATGAAAAATTGGGTGGAAACGGTTCAAATGGGTGAATGGGTGAAAACAAGTATATTTTACTTGTTTGATATGTTATATCTTCATTACTAATGGTGATACACGTGGTGTTATGTAGAAAAACCTCCGATGTAGTCCAAGTCAAGTCAAAGGTGTTTTGGCGGATTCTCGTATGCGTTATGGCGTTTGGGGGTGTAAATTGAAATCCATAAATGGTTAATCTTGATGCAAGAATTTGTGTTTAGATGTACATAAATGATGTTTGAATGTTTTGATACTAAAACCCAAGTGTTAAGAGATTTTGTGACAAGTTGGAAATGGAAAATGTTGGAAAAATGGTAAAGTGTTGAATCTGGGAGAAAAAGAAAACTTTCTGTTTACTGATGGATCTCGCTGTACGCGAAGAATGAAAGGGGGTAGTTGGGATGACCATTTACCGTTGGTGAAATTTTCTTACAACAATAGCTACCATTCTAGTATTGGTATGCCGCCTTTTGAGGCATTGTATGGGAGGAAATGTCGAACACCCGTGTGTTGGAGTTAAATTGGTCAACGGGAACTTGGTAGCAAAGAGGTGGTCAATGAAACTATTAGTAGTATTGACCAAGTATGGGCACGCTTGAAGGCGGCTCAAGATCGCCAAAAGTCCTATGCGGATAATAGAAAGCGGGCGATTGAGTTTCAAGTGGGGGACTTTGTGGTTTTGAAAGTCTCTCCTTGGAAAGGGGTGCTGTGGTTTAGGAAACAGGGGAAGTTAAGTCCACGTTTCATCGAACCGTTTAAGGTGATAGCAAGGGTGGGTGCGGTAGCTTAACGTTTGGAGCTACCGGAGGGACTAAGTAGACTTCACAACACGTTTCATGTGACCCGTTTGCGAAAATGTTTTGCGGATGAATCTACTTTTTTTCATTGGATGATATTGAATTTGTAGATGCATAATATGTCCCTAATCCCTTGTAATATGTATTTCATCTATGTTTAATGTAATTATTTGATGTATTAATGAAATTACATGTTTATCCTTAATGTTTACTCATATATAATGACTGTGTATTAAACGATCTGATAAATATCGATAACGTTGATCAATCGTGCTATTGAAAGGCCCATTCGCACGAATGGATCATGAGAATGATCCATTCACGCGAATAGATCATGAGAATGACTCATTCATTAGAATAAGTCATGAGAATGATTCATTCGTACGAATGAACCATTCTGATGATTCATTCTTACGAATGAACCATTCTGCTGATTCATTCACACGAATGAGTCCATTCACATGGATCATTCGTACGAATGGCCTCAGCACTATATATAGAACTTTCACTTCATGAGCACAAAAAAATACAACAGAAATACAACACATATACACACAGAACCAGACTAAGCAACAACACACAAACTCTCTGCACCTGTATTGTCGAATCTCTGTCCGTTGAGAGTTTCCAGGTCTTGTATCCAACTTCTCTACACCAAAGGGTCAATAGAAACCTTCGTTTCGACATCTAATCCGCTCGTTTCTTACGACCCGATCCGTGTCATAGATTTGATTGCCAATCAAATCGGATTCCGCACGATTTGGTTCGGTTAATGTGTTGAATCATTGGATCAAGGTAGATCCCGATCCAACAAAGTGGTATCAGAGCTTGATTGTGCTCTAGATTCAACATAGAAAATCTAATCTTGCTTTTAATCTTGCTTTTTCTAGCTTCTTGAATGTTATAAAGATCACTTGATCGTTGTTTAGCCACGTTCAAAACTTGTGATTATTGCTTCTGAGTGATCTGATCGTCTCAGTTTCCAGATCTGATAATAGGCTCAATCATTGGTGCTTTTTGGTGCAAAAAAGTCAAACAGCCCTCTGTCGTACGAATGGCTACCATGATGAACTTCATTCGCACGAATGGCTCCTACCATTCGCACGAATAGATCAAGTCTCCCGCTCATTTGTTCAAACTTCCATTCGCACGAATAGAAAATTCCATTCGCACGAATAGAAAATTCCATTCGCACGAATAGACCCATTCGCATAAATCTCTTCTGAATTTTTTTTGTGTCGAAAAACTTCGTTTTTTACCATGTCGGACTTAGCCTTTGTTGCCCGTCAGAACAGTAAAATCCAAAACTTGTTATTAATCGATAATGAAGCTGGAAATGCTAACAAGGCTCCAAAACTCATGACAATGGACGAATATCATCACTGGAAAAACAAGTTTGAGATACACATTAATGGAGTTGATACAAACTTATAGATGATGATAGAGAATGGATATCAAAAAGTGTTGAGTGAGGATGGAACTCTTGTTTTGGCTTCCCTTTTAAGCGAACAACAAAGAAAAGATTATGACTTAGAAAAGAAGGCATATGCTATCTTATCTCAGGCCATATCAAGAGAAATATTTCATCAATTCAGGCAGTTTACATCTTCAAAATCTCTATGGGTTGCCTTAGAACAACGTCACGAAGGAAATGCTTCGTTGAAAGCTATCAATGCTAAGGCCATTAAGAAGGAATTTGATAATTTCATGTATATTGGAAATGAGTCCTTAGATGATCTATTTGAGAGATTCTATCACTTGATGAGTGAATTGCATGCCCATGAGATCAAAACAACGAAAGAAGAAAAGGTTTAATGCATGGCAGATGCGCTACCACCAAAATGGGATTCATTCTTGAAACCATTGATATCAATGAATTTCTTCAGAAATTGAGAGAACAAGAGGTGATGAATAAGTGGAAGTTAAAGAGAGGTGTACAAGCTCAGGATCCTTCATTGTACTATTCCACATCAACTCAACAAAATGCTCCTTTGCAGACTGCGTTTGTATCAAACATGTCAAATGTTTCAGCCAGCCAGTCTTCAACAGCTCATGCTTCAGTTTCATCAAGTTCGGTTCCACAGCAGGGAAATACTGCTAGTACTCCTCCACCAAGCCCCATTAAATTGCAAACAGACAACTTCGACAAGGTTACTATCGAAGTGGCCAAGGAACACATGGCACTGTTGTCTACCGTTGTCAATTCATATGACAGTCTTGTTGCTGGACAGGTTGGAAACAGTCATCTGACAGCAGAAGACTATGCTCAGATTGATAAAGATGAAATGGATCGAATTGATATAATGTGGGCTCTTGCAAGTGCAGTCAGAAGAGCGAGAGATTATGTAAAAAGGACAGGAAAAACTCTCGAAGGGAACAAAGACACTACTTATGGTTTTGATCTGTCTGCTGTTGTTTGTTTTAACTGTGGTGAGAAAGGGTATTTTGCTAGGCAATGTGAAAAGCCTAAACAAACTGGAAACCGCAACCCTTTCAACAACCGTCAAAGCCAACCGAAGCAACAAAATCAAAATACAGAAACAAACCTTGTTCCAGTTACTCTTGCACAAGATAAGGACACTTCAAGTGGAACAAAAGCTATGGTTGTTCAAACAGATGAGACTGTTGATTGGTCTTTTAAATTTGAGCTGATGGTAGTTTAGGGGATAGAGCTTACATGGCAAAGGCTGTAGAAGTCAATGAAGAATCAGATTCTGATGCTGAGAGAGAGATTGCTTCAGAAAGTTCATCAGCTGCAGACGACACATCTTCAAACAGTTCTGGATTCACAGCTGAGAATGAAGATAAATCATCTGTTGTCTCTTCAAGTCAATCGACAGCTGATGTGGATGATAACAATTCCTCTTCTGAATCTACCTGTAGCTGTGCTTTTATGGTAAAAACATCCACAGGCATTCAGGTAAATTCTGACAGTTTTGAAAGTGAGTCTGAATCTCAACCGTGTTTAATTTGTGATGAACTTGAGAAGAAAGTTGCGACACTTAAAAGTCACAACACAGACTTAATTGCTGATTTAACTAATTGTCTTGAAGCAAATCGTGTTTTAAAGGGAAACGAACTTGCTTTCAAAAACAAAATTGATCTTTTAAACAGGCAAGTTCATGAATTAGAAATCTGTGTTATCAACAAACAAAATGCCATCATTTTTTATTTAAACATGATTGATGAAACAAAGAAAAAGCTGGCGCTTGTCGAGTGTGATTATGAAACTTTAAATCAAAAGCTGAAAAGTTATTCAAATTCTGCTTACATTCTTGATTACATGATTTCACGGCGTCCAGGAAAGAAAAATGCTGGCTTTGGGCATAAAAATTGTCCTCCACCGGTGTTGAATACTTTGGTAAACACACCGGATGATAACCCAATCATTGACTTTAAGGTCAAAACGCCACTTGTCGTTGATCCAACCGAAAACAAAATTTCTCAACCAAAGGTTAACGATAATGGTGCTTCAACCTCGAAGTCCCAGTGTGTTGATGGAATGGTAGAAGAGTGGGATGAAGACGACGATGAGTGTCCTACTCGTGGTTTGTGACACAAAAACTCGTCTGCTCCACAGAATGACAGCATTGGTATTTCAAAATCTGCTTCTAAAAATGTTTTTAAAATTAAACCAACCAATTGCAGTCCATCTTATCCCACTACTTCTGATCAGAAGAGTCAAGTAACCAAAGCCTCAATCAATAAGGTTAATTTTGTTAAAGCTGGAGAGTCTGTTCAATCAAACAAGTCACTCTCTTCAGCTGAACAAAAAGAAGCTAAGGCTTGTGGTTCAAAAACTCACTAAAGTGAAAATCAATACAGATCTCCAAGGTTGGTTGAGCGGAGATACTGTTTTGAGTGCGGTACACAAGGACACGTTGTTGTCAGCTGTCCTTATCTTCAGAAGCCAAGTAAAAGAGTTAATCATTTTCCAGAAAATAAACAAAAGTTTTTAAAGTCAAAATCTAACTCTTTTACCCAACAACAAGTGCATCAAAAGAAAGTTAAACAAAAGATGCATGACTTGTTGGTCTCTGATTCGAGTTCCACACCTGTACAAATTGTTAAGCAATCCACTGTTTACCACAAACAGTCATTGCACAAACAACATGTGTGGAAAGCAAAATCAGATGATGCTTCTGACAACTGTACTTCAAAGTCAAATGGTTGTTCCAAAAGTCCACAAGGACAGTGGATGGATTGTACTGTTGTAGATGAGACTGGGAAACCCAAGACCATAAAGGCTTGGGTTCCTAACCTAAACTAATTACTTTCCTTCTTGTGCAGGTTGTCCTTTATAATCCTATTAGCAATAATTGGATTATTGATAGTGGGGCATCTAGGCACATGACTGGGAACTTAGCTCTCCTTTTCGACGTCAGAAATATCAAAGGGGGCTATGTTTCATTTGCAGGCGATAAAGGTGGTTTTATCTCAGCTCAGGGAACACTGTCTAATGGAGCTGTCAGCTTTGAGAAGGTCAACTTTGTCAAACAGTTGGATAACAACTTACTTTCTGTTTCTCAAATCTGTGATAAGGAGTTCAAGGTTCTTTTTGATGACAAGCATTGTTATATCTTGAAAAAGGAGTTTATGATTCCAGAAGACATGGTGGTTATGTCTGCTCCAAGAATGAATGATCTTTATATTCTTGACATGTCACAAGCATCATCCTCAGTGTCCACAGCATCATGTTTTGTTTCGAAAGCCACTGAGAAGGATTCTATTTTATGGCACAAAAGAATGGGACATCTCAGTCTCAGAAAAATGAATCATTTGGTGCACAAAAATCTTGTTGAAGGATTCACTGTGAAAAGTTTTCATCGTCCTGACGTGTGTGTTTCTTGCAAGAAAGGCAAACAAACCAAGAAATCTCATAAACCCAAATCTCAACATTCCATCACTATACCACTAGAGCTCTTACACATGGACTTGTTTGGTCCTATCAACCGGAAGAGTATTGCTGGAGACTTATATTGTTTGGTTGTGACGGATGAGTATTCAAGATATTCTTGGGTGATGTTCTTAAAAGAAAAATCTGAAACTTTTGAATATGTGGAGATTCTGATTACCAAATTGGAGTCTTTGTATAAGTTAAAGGTTAGGAGGATCCGTTCGGACAATGGTACTGAATTTAAAAATCATCTTATGGAAGCTTTCTGTCAAAAACTTGGTATTCACCATGAATTCAGTGCGCCATATGTTCCACAAATGAACGGTGTTGCTGAGAGGAAGAATCGGACCTTGATAGAAGCTACAAGGACTATGCTCGCTGACTCAAACTTACCCGTGCAGTTCTGGAATGAAGCTATTGCTAATACGTGTTACACGCTCAACCGGGTTCTAGTTGTCAAGCGTCACGATAAAACTTGCTTTGAATTATTGCATCGACGGAAACCGAACTTACAGTATCTTGAACCGTTCGGCGCTCCATGTACCATGTTGAAAAAGGATGCTCATGGCAAGTTTAACGAGAAAGTAGAGGAAGGTTACTTCTTAGGGTACAGCACTCCCAATAAAAGAGTTTACAACAAAGCTTCTGGGAATGTAGAAGAATGGTACCATGTTGATGTTCAAAAGTATACCTCTCCTGCTGCTAGAAAAGGTCTTCCTTGGATGTTTGATTATGAAGAACTTTTTGCCTCGTTTAATCTTCCTCCAGAATGTTCAGATGAGGAGGTTGCTGTTCAAATGATGTATGATGCTCAAAACGCACCTGATGAACATGTGCAACCTACTTCCTCATCATCTGACATTCCTGAGTCCTCTAATAACACACAAGTCACACAGGATGATGACTCTTCTTCTTCAGAGTATGAAGGTTCTCGACAAGAAATAGACCAGGTGATTGAAGATCCTTCCCATGATGTTGTACAATTGAGTGATGATGTTTCACATTCTGTGGCAATTGAACAGAGTATCACAAACCTTGATCAAACTGTTGAGGTTCCTGCTCATCCTGTGGGTAGGATTGATAGAATTCATCCTCAACAGAACATTATTGGTGATCCCACATCTGGTGTTAAAACTAGGGGTCAGATCAACTCTGGAGTCTACTCAGAAATCATGGAATCTGGTGTGGTCAACGATTGTGCGCATTCATGTTTCGTCTCGCAAATCGAACCACGGTCTATAACAGATGCTTTAAAAGAAGAATCTTGGGTAAATGCAATGCAGGAAGAACTACTCCAATTTCAGAAGCTCGGAGTTTGGAAGTTAGTTGATTTACCAAAAGGAGCTAAGAAGATTTGTACTCGATGGGTTCTTCGTTGCAAAAGGGATGATCAAGGAATAGTCATAAGAAATAAGGCTCGTTTGGTCGTTCAGGGATTTAGGCAAATTGAAGGTATAAATTACAATGAAGTGTTTGCACCGGTTGCTCGTCTGGAAGCAATTCGAATTTTTCTTGCTTATGCATCCTACAAAAGGTTCAAAGTCTATCAAATGGATGTAAAGAGTGCTTTCCTTCATGGAGAAATCAGTGAAGTCGTATACGTCAGTCAACCTCCCGGGTTTGAAGATCCTATGCATCGTGACCGTGTCTACAAATTGGACAAGGCACTGTACGGATTGCACCAAGCTCCGCGAGCGTGGTACGAGACACTTTGCACTCATCTTCTGAACAATGGTTTTAGAAGAGGTGTCATCGACTGCACGTTGTTCATTAGAGAAAAGGGTGGAGAACTTTTAATGGTACAGGTATACGTGGATGACATTATTTTCGGATCGACGAATGATGTTCTGTGCAAAGAATTTGAAAGAGTTATGCAGGACAAGTTCGAGATGAGTTCCATGGGAGAGATGAAGTTCTTTCTAGGGCTACAAGTAGATTAATCTGAGACAGGGATTTTCCTTCATCAAACAAATTATGTTGGAGACATACTGAGCCGATTCAGTATGACTGATGCCAAACCTGCTGGTACTCCATTGGCGATCAATAACGGGATTTCGCCTGATGACAAGGGGGAGTATATTGATGCTACTCTCTATCGAGCCATGATCGGATCTCTCATGTATCTCACGGCATCTCGACCAGACATCATGTTCGCCACGTGTCTCTGTACCCGATATCAGTCAAAACCAAAAGTCTCCCACTTAATTACTGTCAAAAGGATTTTTCGTTATCTGAAGGGTACTCCTGATCTTGGATTATGGTACTCTAATGATGATAACTTTGAGCTTACTGAATATAGTGATTCTGATTATGGTGGTTGCAAAACAGACTTCAAGTCTACATCTGCAGGGTGTCAGTTCTTTGGAAACCGTCTTGTGACATGGCAATGCAAAAAGCAGACTTAAGTGGCTACATCTACATGTGAAGCTGAATACATCGCTGCTGCCAGTTCCTGTTCTCAGATTATCTGGATTCAACAGCAACTTCGGGACTACGGTTTGCAATTCTCTAACACTCCTATTTATGTAGATAATTCTGCTGCCATAGCTATCACTAAGAATCCGGTTCAGCATTCAAAAACCAAACATATTGGCATAAAATATCACTTCATTCGTGATTGTTTTGAAAAGAAACTGATTGATATGGTTCAAATTAACACTGATTTCCAAAAGGCCGACCTCTATACAAAAGCCTTTGACAAACCAAGATTTTTATTCTTGTTAGAGGTAAACGGCATGAAAAAGAAGGATGACGTTGTTCCGGAACAAGGGTCGAGTCAATAATCATTTTTATCAATTACGTTCCTGTATATATTTTCTTTCTTGCGTTTATTAAAAATCTCAAAAATATTTTTCATTTTGAAATTTTAAGGGGAGAAAATGTCAGTAAGAAAATGATCTCTCGCTGAGAAAAATGATAGTACACATACGCTAGTTATCTAAGACTCCAAAAAGATTTTTATTTGTGTACAGTTTGTTAAAAAAAAAAAAAAATTTCCATTTTTGTACAGTCTAAAACCCAAAAACATCTGAAAAACTCAAAAATGAGAAATCGTATCCAACCTTTGGGAAGTGATGGCACACTAACCATATGTATGAAGCACATTGCATTTAATGTCATAGTGAATAGTCACACTGAGTCGACATGTGATGCATTGATAGGCTTATCTTACTGAATCTCGACCATTGATGATCAATCTATACCATATTAGATATTGTCTTGTGAGTCACATAATGGTGAAAGGATTGACGAAAATCAACAATAGAAACTGAAGGTGTTTCTCATTCTGTGCACACCAGTTATCATCGGTTTAATGAGATATCAGAAAGTAGTTATAAAATAAAAAATTAGATTCCGAAGTCGTATACGTGCCATATTGCCTTGTAAATACCTGGCTGAAGCCGTCCATGCGATTAAGAATAAAATAAAAGTATGAATCCGAATTCGTATATGTGTCATATTACCGGGTTGCAGCCTGGTTGAAGCCATCCATGGGATAGGATGAACACAAACACCGTTAGCTGCATACGTGCCATATTGCCTTATAAATACCTGGCTGAAGCCGTCCATGAGCTGATGGCTGTCACTGTGAATACTAAAAAAAAAAAATTGGTGTAGTAAAGAAGTAACAGGGAATAACTGAGATCTCATGAACTTATGATGGCTGGTTCAGTAAGTTGTGCTGATTTGAAACATTAACATGTTTTGAAAAGTAATTCAAGTCAATTCTTAACTAGTGTGGGACACACAGACAATGGACTCAATCCTTCAAGATCATCTTGTAAGTGTTGAGAAGAGGTCTGCATAGGTTTAAGATGGACAAACATATCAATGATCGTATTTTGACTAAGTGTACTTAAAGCTCAGATAATTTGCAATGTTGCTGATTGCTATGAGTTTAGTACTGATCCCACGTTCGGATCTTTCTCACAAAAAGATGTGTAAATACCATTGTATAGTTGTATCTAAAAAATTCAAAATGTCTCAGATCATTAGTCATTAAGTCTGTATGATTTCTCATAAGGATCATTCTTACTAAGACATGCGTGTATATATCTTGTTGATATTATTTTCAGCATTACATATTCAAAAATCCAAAAAGATTTTACTTTTCCTGAATTTTAGATTATCTGATAAGACTCGAACGACTGTATGAAAATCAAAATTTGAAAACCGCTTGACTTTCTGATTGATCAAATCGTTCCTTTACTTCATAAACTATTCCAAAACTTCATAATTGATCCCTCACTTCATAATTAAATGTAAATTACTTCATAATTAAATTTTTGTTAAAACCAATGTGGTCGGATACCCCATTTAACTTGAAAAGTTTAATTTGCATAAGGGGATTGTCCCATTCGTACGAATGGATGAGCAAAATGGCTCACTCGTACGAATGAATGAGGAGAATAGCTCATTCACACGAATGGACTGACCAGAATGGTCCACTCGTACGAATGAGTGGCAGAATGAATCAATTCACACGAATGGACTGACCAGAATGGTCCACTCGTACGAATGAGTGGCAGAATGAATCAATTCACACGAATGGACTGACCAGAATGGTCCACTCGTACGAATGAGTGGCAGAATGAATCAATTCACATGAATGGACTGACCAGAATGGTCCACTCGTATGAATGAGTGGCAGAATGAATCAAGTCTGGGTCACTCGCACGAATGGACAGACCAGAATGATCCATTCGTACGAATGAACCAGGCCATCCTATAAAAAGGCCATTCATTCGCATTCTCAGCATCATTCGCACAAATCAGAAATCCTTATTCGCACGTCTGTTTGATTAAAATCTGCATTTGAACAAATCTCTTTCCAATCACCGATCTAACGCTTGATTTTTGTTTACAGGTATACCCTCAAGAGATTAATCGTCTGTATACTCGATTCTTGGATGACTCGACTAGATTTAGGGTTCAAAACCGAAAACCAAACCTAAAAAACGTAAAAAGTGACTTAATAAACCAATTAAAATGCTAAATATTGGTTGAAAATCATAGTCGAGTGTGTTGGTGTCTTTTTCGGCAAATCTTTTCAAGTCTTGATCGAATTTTTGGACAAGTTGGATCGCGACCCGTCTGTCATACGAATGGACACACTCTTCATGTTCATTCGTACGAATGAGCACTCATTCACATGAATGAACACTCATTCATACGAATGGGAACTCATTCGCACGAATGAATACTCATTCACATGAATGAAACTCATTCGCACGAATGAATAGGCAGAATGATCCATTCGCACGAATGAACCAACTTTTTGGATTCATTCGTACAAAGGGAAAATGGTCCAAAAGGTTCATATTTCCAAAATCTTGCATGTACTGATCTGATGTGCTTCATGTTTTTGTGTTTGTAGACTGATCGTTATGGCGCACAGAGCTCCAGTTGTTCTTAAGGCTTCAATAAAAAGCAACATATGTGCGTACATGATTCCTACATCAAAGAATGCACGTCCGTTTGTCGGAATGATCGAGTTTTTATCAAGATCAAGGATTGCTCATGCTATATCCCATCACCGGACTCCATATACGTCGCATCAAAGGGAGTTCTGGGCCTCTGCCGAGATTGACTGCGAGGTATCTCCACCGGTCATACGAGGGAAGATCGCAGGTTAAGATGTGGTTGTATCGGCAGCTCACATTCGCCGATTGTGTCAATTCGGTGATCATCCTGAAGATCCAGTGACACTGGATAAATATCTGGTCCGCGGATGCTTCATGAGAATAAAGTACGACGGGAATGTAGCAGAGGGAGTTTTAAACAAAGCGAGCCTCTGTCCGCAGTATAAGTATCTTGGACATGTTCTTCTGCATTGCCTCGGTTCCCGTCGTGGCGGTTTCGACGACATGCGCGAAACAATTCAGAGCGCATTCGTTGCTCTGGTGTTGAACATTCCGTTCAACTTTTCCGAGATGGTGTTCACGCATCTTAAGGAAAACATCTATCTTAAGGGGGACAATGCGTATCTTATGTACCCCAGATTCTTAAATATGATAATAGATGACCAGCTTCCTCTTCTGCCAAGGTCAGACATCGACATGATCAAGCTAGAACACATGACGGATGTCACTCTAAACAGGGTACAGACCTACAGGGGCAGACCAACAAAGCCACCTCACAAACGACTTATTGGACATCTGGCAAATCCAGATTATGTGGCACCAACAAACAGAAAATGGCGTCACGATAACAGTGATTCTGACAGGGAGGATATTGTTGTACCTCCAGCTGACGACCAAGATGATGACGACCAAGATGGTCAGGGAGATGGTGGCAATGCTCCTAATGTTCCATCTACCGCTGCCACCACCCCCACTGTTGCTGCTATCGATTCTTCCCTTCCAACTAACCCAGAAGACGTTAACCTGGACACCGTCCTGTTTACTGATTCTGAGGACACAGAAGACGAATTTGTAATCAGTCAACAAGGGGCAAGATTGGTCGCAACAAAACGAAAAAGGGGAGCAGATCAAGGAAGCTCAAGGGTTGATGATGACTTCAGGGATGCTGACTTTGTCCCTGACTGTCCACAAGTATCTGCTGCTCCTTCTTCCCAATCTACCCCAGTCAAGGGAGGAAGAAAAAAGAGAATGGCCAAACGCCAAAAGTTTAAACTTGTTAGAAGGACGGAAAGCACCTCTGCTACTACAGCAACTGCCACCAGGTCTGAGGCTCCAATGTCAACATCTATGCCTCAGACACAAACTGTGCCTCCTCCCATCTACACGACTGCTCCTACATCACAGCCATCAACTATTCGAGCTGAATCTTCAATGTCACTGCCGACTGTCTCTCTACACGACCAGATCAGTACTTTAAACAGTTTGGTACTTCGTTTACTGGCTCAGAATGAAGAGCAATCAAAGCGTATTGACCAACAGGGCTCGCAGATCAGTCAGTTGACTCTGCAAAATACTGAACAAGCCCAAGCCATCACAAGTCTTTCCACTAGGTGTAATGATCAACAAGCCCTCCTTCTCACTGGTACAAACCAGAATCAACAGTTGTCTAAAACTGTTGATGCACATGCTCAGAGGATACAAAGGCTTGAGGAGGATAATAAGAGACTGTTGGAAGACTTAGAAAGCAGAAGAGACCCGACACCCAGAATTGAGGGTGCTCGCAATGATGGTGATGATGATGGTGATGACGATGATGATGATGATGATGATGACTATGATGATGATGATAGTGATGATGATGACAATAATGACAAAGATAAGGATGATGGTGCCAATGCTGGTGCTGCATCAAGTGCTTCAAAGACAGCAGAAGCAGAGGCACGCACAAAGCAAAAATCAGACAAATCAGAAGGCCCATCATCAGATACACAAAAGGGCACTGAAGGTTGATAGTTTTTGTTTTTAAGTGTTTTAAGTTGTCTTATTGTAAATATTAGATTATTATGTAAATAATTTCAGTTTTATTTTGATTAAATCAATGAAATTTCAAATTCTCACATGTTTATTCTTTGTTTGTTTATGAAAATAGTTTTGGATGTGATGCCTCTCAAGCAACAACCTTCAAAGTTAACTTATGTGCTTGACATGCAAGGGATCATCCAACATTCAGTTATTTATGACAAAGAGGAAGGGGAAATCGTACACTGCTTGTCAAAAGAACAGATTGCCGAGCTATTTCAAATGAATCCCGATGAAGTCATCACTGAAGAGGCATATGTTCCTACAACTGATTATCCCTCCTCTGACGAACTAGAAGACGTTGATGAGGTTGAAGTCGAAGACATCACTGATCAAGAATATCCAAAGTACACATCAGTAGATGGTGATGATCTTCCCTCCTTCGCAGACTTATTCACTCAGCAGTCAGACGAGGAGGTCAACCGCATTATCGACAACAAAGGAGATGAAGCCGGTCCCTCCACTATTGACATTGACGAGCTGAATGAACGTAAAAGTCAGTGGATGGAATACATGGCCGAATTAAAGAAGAACTCAAAGCCCTCTCCTCCAACCAAGTACACTAAAGTTTATCGACTCAAAGGACACAAGTCTGATGGTCGTATAATCAGTTGGGCATACTTCAACGACTTAAGCTGCTATGCTATAAAAAGAGAGAAGGGCATACAATATTTTAGGTACCCTCATGACTTCAAGACGCTGCCCGCATTTGAAGTAAATCAATTGGCGCGTCTAAATATTCTATACATCGAATCTTCCGGTCTATCCGAATGGTTTGAACGTCAATTACAATACGAATACCAGAAGAAGTGGGTGAACTTCAAGCCACAAATGCCTACATGTTACATTCATAAGGAAAAGGTTCATCCAATCACCAAGAAGCCCCTAATTGTCTTAAAGTGGAAACATCCAACGATCATGAAGAAGATTCCTTTAAGGAAAATGATCCAGGACTTCTCAGATCAGTTCAAATGGTGGTACTATGATGGGCGTACTGGTGAAGCTGTTATAGTGCTTTGTAAAGAAGGGTCATGGGAGACCATCAAGGTCTTTGATCCCTTGTGGCTGACCAACTTGTCTGAACAAGATGTTACAACTCTATACAAGTGTCAACCGTTTTTTGAAGTTGCAGATATAGACCAGGCGTTGCAGTATGTGAAAGTGATACGTATATGCTTTGCTTTTGACATACACGCCGGAGTTAACTGGAAAACTCGTACAAAAAAGATGTTGAAGACCAACTAACGTTAGTTAGGTCATTTTGAAGGGATCTAGGTCCAAGGGGGAGTATGTAGAAGCATAATATGACCCTAATCCCTTGTAATATGTCTTTCATCTATGTTCAATGTAATTATTTGATGTATTAATGAAATTACATGTTTATCCTTAATGTTTACTCATATTTAACGACTGTGTATTAAAGGATCTGATAAATATCGATAACGTTGATCAATCGTGCTATTGAAAGGCCCATTCGCACGAATGGATCATGAGAATGATCCATTCACGCGAATAGATCATGAGAATGACTCATTTATTAGAATAAGTCATGAGAATGATTCATTCGTACGAATGAACCATTCTGATGATTCATTCTTACGAATGAACCATTCTGCTGATTCATTCGCACGAATGAGTCCATTCACATGGATCATTCGTATGAATGGCCTCAGCACTATATATAGAACTTTCACTTCATGAGCACAAAAAAACACAACAGAAATACAACACATATACACACAGAACCAGACTAAGCAACAACACACAAACTCTCTGCACCTGTATTGTCGAATCTCTGTCCGTTGAGAGTTTCCAGGTCTTGTATCCAACTTCTCTACACCAAAGGGTCAATAGAAACCTTCGTTTCGACATCTAATCCGCTCGTTTCTTACGACCCGATCCGTGTCATAGATTGGATTGCCAATCAAATCGGATTCCGCACGAGTTGGTTCGGTTAATGTGTTGAATCATTGGATCAAGGTAGATCCCGATCCAACAGAATTGGATGAAAAGTTGACTTATGTTAAGGAACCGGTGGCAATCTTGGATAGAAAGGTGAAGCGTTTACGCAATAAAGAGATTAGCATAGTTTTGGTGAAGTGGAGACATAAGAAGGGATCGGAAATGACTTGGGAAACCGAGGAGGAAATGCTCAAATATTATCCGAACATTTTCATGTGAAGTCGGGTTTCGGGGACGAAACCCAAATAATGGGAGGTGATTTGTAACGAACCAAAATTCGGGTTTCGTTATAAATAAATATATATTCTAAATAATATTATGGTGAAAATAATATTTTAGAAATAAGTGGAAAGAAGTGGTTTTCAAGTTAGTGTTGGGGTTATATTATTTTTTAACTAATTTTGCAAGGAAATGGGTGAAATGGAAGTTGAGGGGCTAAAGGTGTAAAATTGCAAAATCTTCCATATTGACTTGGAGAAGTCAAAATTGGTCTCATTTGTGTTGAGGAGAACGTTCATTGTGTAGGTCCCGGGAGCCTCATCATGCAGCGGAGATACACGTAAATGTTCTGTGATTTGTGTGGGAACAAAGAAGAACGAGACAGAGAGAAACACGAACATAAAGAGGAGATTCAACACAAAAACGATACGTAATCCATAACAACAAAGTCATCTCACATTACATACCGAATAAGCACACATCTCTCGTCTACGCTCACGGTCCAGGGGTCGGGAGAGCTCGTCCCGACCCGGACACCTGTCGACCTAGTTCCTGAAGTTCCACCTAAAAATGAGGACAAGTCTTCTGTTTATAGGTGCAGGAACACTACATTTGTACTTTTCTAAGTACGCAGTGTTTGGTCATGCGTACTTACTAAGTACGCGGGACCAAACTGGTGAACATGCTAAGTACGCAGGAACACCCTCCTGCGTACTAGCCTAGTACACCGATACATAGAATTTAATCTATAGTTACAAAAACATGTTTCTACGAACTCCCTCTAAACTATTGCATCAAATTCTATCTATCACTAACACTGATAATCATCAGTTTACAAAGAATGTTGTAGAACCAAAGACTGATGGCTACAAAATTCTCTAAGTAGAAATGCTGTTGATCTCAGAGTTTGCTGCTGACCAACAAACTGCTGCGGACAAGCTTATCTGCTGCGGATACTTGTTCTCCTGCTGAAGAACAAATCTGCTGCGGATAGCCTTATCTGCTGAAGACCAAAGTTGTTGCGGATAGGCTTCTCAGCAGCATCAACACTTAATGCTGCTGACAGGCAAATCATCAGCAACTTTGGATGGTTACATCTTGCTATTGATCAACATCTTTGTTGCTGGCAGCCTTGTGTCTTGAAGACAAATCGTTGCAGCTGACTATCCATACCAAGCGTCACTGACAACTTTCTGCAAAAGTAACTGACACACTCAAAGCAGAAGGAACCGCAATGGCACAACCAATGGTGGACAACAATGCTCTTCTCCAAGAATGCAAGTAATGATGCATAAAGAATACGCTTCAATAAAGTTAACTAGTTTTAGACAAAACGTGTAATAGTTAGCTACATACAACAGATCAACGGTCTGTGTTAGATCTGATCCTTAGAATCAGGGGGCTGTCTTGATTCTAAGTGAGTATAAATAATCTGTAAACACTTCATTGTAAGTGTGGGTTTTATATCTTTTGATTGAGTTTTTCAATTGTAATCGTTTATCTGCAAAAGCTTAATACAACAGTGTTCTTAAAAGTATTCTTTCTGCTTACTCGATTACACTTGTGTAGTTGTTATTGTTTCCGCCAATTTCAACTAAGAACAGAATCATCTTGTAATTTCACGATCCTACAAATGTCCTAACAGACTCCCTCTAAACTAATGACATCACGTGTCTTTTGGCGAGACTTGATCTTCTGGCATTCCACTTGAGATCTTCAAATCTTCAAACTTTAGTCTTCAGTTACCGAGTGATGACAAACCCGACTCCCTCTTAACTGTAGCTTTCATTGTAGACCAAACCAAGTCCTTCAATAAGAACCAACTAACCCAACACAACTCATTGTAGTTCATTCTCTCAGCAGTAGCAACCTTCACCCTGACTTAGAATTCTGAGTCAGACAATGTCATCCTAAACAGGTAACAATAGTAGACTAAGACAACTCCAAATCAGCTGGCATATGATATAGAGTTTGAGTTTCCAATAACCTGCATCAAACTAATCAGCTCCCATAGGAATTCCAGTAAGATAAACTTAGGTCTTCGACCAGATGTGTCCAACTCTGTCCTGTATCTTCACGAGCCAACCAAATTCCCGAAGATGTTCATTTCCAATATCCCCTTTCAGTTTAAGCTCCATTTGACTAGCCTAGAAACAAGGGTATGTTTCCTATCCCATCGGCCAATGATAAAAGGTTCCATCTTCAACTAATAATCCAACGGATATCCAGCTTCATCCTGAAAACACTTGAATGAATCAAACACAAAATCATGCTCAGCAGTGATCACCTTATATCCAAAGTCCAACATTCTTCAATTAGATCTTCATTCTTGGTTTACACCTCCTAATCTGTATACGTTCACTGCGGTGAAGTTCCATAACTAGGTTGTCTATCTGGATTCCGCCCATATCCCAAATGAGAAATCCCATCATAATTGAATCACATCAAATCTTGAACACATGCTTGACCAATGAGCATGAAAAATATAGTTTACACGAGAAATCATGGTTGATGATACATTTATTTTTATCCCCCTCATTTCTCTGTAAACTATGACCAGCTTCATCATCACTTCACTCAAATCCTCAAAAAGCACAACTAGCCAACTCCAGGATTTTATTCTTTTATTCCTTTGCACAGATCCAAAACAACAAATCCTTGGGTTCAAGTTGTTCCAGTATTCATCCCCTATTAAAGAAGTATCCCGGATACTCGTAGCCCACATATTCAGGTTTGAATACCTAAACAAGATGATTCTTTTTCCGAAAGACCCAAAGCAGCAACATCTTCATAATTAGAACGAGACCTTTAGACGATGACGACCCAATTGCTCCCATTAGTTCAGCATTCATACCCTATTAAATAAGTATCCCGGATACTCGTCGCCCACATTTTCAGGTATGGACACTTAAACAATGTATGACAAATGGTATCATCGAACAAAAATCTCGTCCGTGTTTCGTCAAGCCACATCGTATACAAATTCTGGTCCAGAAAAATCAAAATTACTATCTTCTTAAAAATGGGCCGAAACACGCGTACAAATGATCCCTAACAAATTTGGCTAAGAAAAGTTTTCCCGCCAAAAAACTCTAAAGGGTGCTCATGCGTTAGTAAATACGCAAAGCCAAGTGCTCGTGCGTATTTGATAAGTTCGCAAATCCAAAATGCCCATACGTACATGCTAAGTACGTAGAGGAAACACTCAAGCGTACTTAACAAGTACGCATGACAACTTCTCATGCGTACTTAGTAAGTACGCAGGACAAAACCCAGTGTAGAAGCATGTTTTTGTAACTATAGATTAAATTCCATGTATCGGTGTACTAGGCTAGTACGCAGGAGGGTGTTCATGCGTACTTAGCTTGTTCACCAGTTTAGTTCTGCGTACTTAGTAAGTACGCAAGGCTTTTGCCTTGCGTACTTGTCAAGTACGCATGACCAAACCCTGCGTACATAGTCAAGTACGCAGGTAGTGTTTTGATGTGTGTAAACTATATATATATTTTTGTAAGTATTTTTTCACACAATTTGAGTTTTAAAAAGGGTTTTCACCAAAGACTAATCACACACAGGGGGCAGTGTACCCGCCGGATAGCAATATAGTAAAGGTAAGAACCGGATATCAATCCGTGGACACGGTGGAATGCAATCATAGACCGGAACTAAGATTCAATCAAGTGATGATAAAAAGATATTTTGAAGAGTTTGTTTTACTTAATTAGCATGCAAATATATAAACTAAGCTAAGATCATAAGTCAAACAATCAAGGAGAAAATATCACTTCGGTGTCGAATCCATCTAGAATACATTTAATACACTCATAGAAGCATGACAAATACACGAAACATAAATTGACTAAATTCTCGTCAAAGATATCTAATCAAATGACCATTCGAAAAGCTAGCATGAATTATACAAACCAACCACCTAAAGTCATACAATGAAGCTCAGGTGTTTAACAATCATGTCAATGTTTATAAAGATTGAACTAGCTTCCGATTAAGGTACACTAATCCAACAACTAGTTGGAAAGATAATATGACAAACACACTACCCACCTCAAGTTGATTAAATTAGACAACAATATGCATTTCTTCAACATACAATGTTCATACAAAGGTTATACAAATTAGGAGAATGTGTCAACAATTCCTAGATAAACATAAAACTAAACATGAAACATCATAACAAACACTTTGTCTTTCCAAACATAAGCATAGGGATACACATACAAATATAATGATTCATAAACAAGACTTCATTCACCATTCCTAGTCAAATGCCATAAGCTAGTATAAATACATACACCAACCCATTAATATAAGCATAAACCACAAGTTTTTAAACATAATATGGCATACACAAATACAAGTCTTGTAAACAACTCAAAATACTCGAATATAAAATTTCATCGAAGAATAATCATACGTATGTCATAACATTAACATAATAATTGCCAATAATCCATGAATGTTGTCAAATGTATCTAAACTTCATCTAAACCAAAGTGAACAAGAGTTTTAGCTCATCATGAGCACCAAAATTACAAATAAGCAGGGAAAAATAATGAGAAACATGATATGAAAACAAGAATCAAACACTCCTCCAAGCCAAGATGTTGTTGTTGATGTATGGTGATCCTCTTGATGTTGGATCCTCTCCAAGAAGCTTGAAATATGGCTGGAACAAGGGTAATACGAGCTGGAAAAGTGGGTTTTTCTCTCCGGTTGCTGAATGAATGAAAGAGAGTTTAAGTTCTGTTTAAATAAAAAAGGGGAGGCATGACCATGCCAAGAAAGAAGGCACGACCGTGCCAGGTACCAAGGCGCTTCCATTGGGTACCACTGATCGAAGACGTTCGGCTGTTCAGACTCACGAGGCGACACGCGACCATGGGGAGCCAAGGCACGGTTGTGACTTGGATTTTGGCTTGGCGCGGTCGGGCAAGATGTAGGCGCGAACGTGCCTAGGGTTTGCAAGCTTGCCACGATCGTGCCAAGTGGGGGGCATGACCGTGCCTCCATCAGAGAAACCCTAAAACTTCACTTTTTATCCTGGAATCCTCTTGTTTGTTCACCAAGCTTCACAAAAACCTAGAAAGCAGGAAATGAAGCAAATAAGTGTCTAAACGTTGAATATAACCAAGAATTGATTGTTAAATGAGCGAAGTTTTGTGCCAAAAAGATGTTTAAATACTAACACATCAAACAACCCCACACTTGAACATTGCTTGTCCTCAAGCAAGAAATCAAAATGAAACAAATCTTCCAATGACACTATGGATCAAATCGGAAAACCGTAAGCATTAATAAACTTATAAAGGTTTGAATAGATTTTCAATAAATGCAAAATTAATAAAAAGAAACCCAAGGAGTCCAATGAAGTGACAACCTAATGAGCAAATGAATATGCGTAGGAAATCTGTAACATTCTAAAAAAATAAGACGACGATTAAAATAACGGGTTAGTCATGAGACGAAAGGAATAAATGAACGAGGCGTGACGGGCCGGGCCAGATGGGCCGACGAACTTGAGGGGAGGAGTCCCTTCCCTATAAATAGCCTAACACACTCCACATTTCTCTCATTTGCAAGTTCTAGAGAGAGAAACCGTAGAGAGAGAAAGTTGGCGGATCGACCCGAGATTGAAGAAGTGCGTTGCTCCATAGCTCATGAGAAGAACCTCCGAATCAGAAGCTCGATACAGGTAACGATCCAACCTAGATATAAGTTTTTGTTCGTTTTTGGGTTTTTCGGGTTTTGGACGAAAATGTGACGTTTTTACGGATGAAGCTGGAAGAAAAACATAGATTTGAGTTCCTTAATGAAAAGAAAACGTTTTGAATGTAAACAAGTTCTGGATCTTGACGTGTTCAGACCCGAATGCGAAAGTTAGGGTTTTTGCGGGGAAGCAGATCCTGCGTACTTATCAAGTACGCATGAAGAGGTTCCTACATACTTATCAAGTACGTATGAAGCAAAGTTTACGCACTTATTAAGTACGCAAGAGCAAGGCCCTGTGCACTTGCTAAGTGCGTAGGCATCAGACTGGTTAAGTAAAGTCAGTATGTTAAGAAGGTTAAATCGTTAGAGTCGGGATTTGGTCTGATGTGTATTTAACTAATCAATTCACATCAAAAGTGACGTTGTGGGACCTTTGTTTAGGACAACCCAGATTAGCTTATCTGGTGAGTTCTAGAAGCCCTTCTATAAATGTTTTAATTAATGCTTTTGGGCTGGTGTGCATACATACGGAATGATGTTTTGAAATGAGGTTTACGAAACAAGGTTAACGAAACGATGTTTAGGATATGATGTTTAGGATATGATGTTTATGATATGATGTTTACGAGATGATGTTTACGAGATGATGTTTATGAAATGTTTTGTCAAATGAAGTTTACGAAAGAGATAATGTTTTGTTTAATAAAACGTACGAATGCTTTAACTAAAATGAGGTAAAGGTTTTATGAAAGTCACGAATGAACGAATCTGCCATGAGTTCCTACGGGAGCTAAGGTATGTATGTATGTATTGGCCTCACCCATACGGGGGGCCTTTGTGGCTGGCTAACGATTGTACAACTGGTTGAGGATGGGGTGACGACGGTCACCCATGGGATTACCTAGAACCTGATGGAAGGTACTATTCCCTGCGGGGAAATAGTGCCTAAGTTATGTTCTGTCTACCTAGAGGTAACGAGCCTTAGCATAAATATGTTTGGTCTACCTAGAGGTAACGAGCTTAAGGAGACATATGTTTGGTCTACCTATAGGTAACGAGCCTTAGGAGACATATGTTTGGTCTACCTAGAGGTAACGAGCCTTAGGAGACATATGTTCGGTCTACCTAGAGGTAACGAGCCTTTGGAGACATATGTTTGGTCTACCTAGAGGTAACGAGGCTTAGGAGACATATGTTTGGTCCACCTATAGGTGACGAGCCTTAGGGGACCTGTGTGACGGATGACTTAGAGGTAACGAGCCTTAAGTTCATCCGCTGGTATGTGATGTATGTAATTGACGGTTACGAGAAGGCGTAGATTCGATTCTTGTTGACTTATGTTATGATGATGTTAAGTTATTGCATGTTTTACGTATGCTTTTGTTAAACAAATGTATGTTATGTTTTTGGCAAAATATTTATGTTAAGGTTTTATGTAAAGCTAGAACTCACCAGCGTAGCTGACTTTTAGTATGCACATTCAGGTTAAGGGCATGTTATGATGATGGACGGTGATACTTGGCAAGGGAGAAGAGTTACCCGGATGATATGAAGACTGGCATCCCGTTATGACTAGTTTATGTTATGTTTATGTATTAGACTATGTTACGCTTCCGCATGTTGAACAATGTTATGAGTATGTTTTAATGAAATTTTCCACTGTATTATTTTGATATTCATGTTAAGAACTGTTTGTGAATGAGTAAATCCAACAAGTGAGGCCTCCTGGGTTTGGGACCTTACAAAATCATTAGCATGCAACTTTATGCTTCTCACAATGTTCACACACACTCGGGAATATATATGATCTTACAAGTAATGAAGTATGTATAGAACACTCAAATGCCAAGACAATGAATCATGCATAAATCATAAGCTTGCTAAAAGATCAAATCTCTACCAACTAACATGAAACAAAGCACAAATCAAGAGGGCTTTAAACGGGTTGTAACTTGGCAATGGCTAAAGGTAAGGAAGTGGAATTTAAAAGTGGTTAAATGGCTAAAAACCCGGCGGCTATGCTAACTCAAAAAACTAAAACAACTTCTAATAAGAAAAATAAACTAACTAATACTTCCGTATAGATAAGAGCTAACAACCGAATTATTTCCATCTTTGCTCACAAAATTGCTCTAATCAGCTATAATTCACCTAATTTTGGTGATCTTTTTTTTTTACTATTTCTTTTCTTTTCTTTTGAAGGGAACTAAGTCAATATGCATGTTTCCTTAGCTAAAAACTTCTCAAGAATTTGAATATTACAACAAAATAAAAGCTATAAAATTAACATTAGCCAACCGAATTTTTAACACGGTTGAAAAATAGAATAAATAAATAAATAAAAAGGCTAATGAAGGTTTAATGGCGATGTAATGTGGGTAATAAAAGAAAAACATGGGATAAGCTCAACGTGTCTAACTAGTGGATGTGTTCGGATGAAGGGAAAATAAAAATAAAAGGCTAACAAAAAGGTTTATCCTAATGCCTTAATCATTTTTATGAAATATTTATGTTCATGATTTCGAAATGTATACTAAAAGCAAGTTCTAATAAGCATGAAACATCCGACACACTCAAATCCGCAAAAACAAGAGCAAACAATGTCTAAAGCTATCAAGGCTCAAAAATAAACTCACGGAAACGGAAATGAATGGATGTAAGCAAAAGGTTACATGCAATTCATTAGTTTAGCCCACTAAAACTAGTGGTTATCACACAAAATTAGGTTTGACTCGATGGAATTTCTATCTATATTGCTTTCAAAAAATCAAACCTCTATTATTTACTAAAAATTGTGAATGCTAAACGGTTAACTTTTATTATATTTTTGTGTTTTTTTAATTTTATAAAACTAATTTAGTGCCAACAGAAATTATGAAAGAAGATTTTGCAAAAAAATGAAGTGATAAAATGCTCAAAAGGACAAACATCGCGTGAATAAATTCCCACCCTAAACTTAGAATTGTACATTGCCCTCAATGTACAAAAAAAAAAGAATGCAAAGCAGAGAATAAACACCCAACCCCACACTTTAGAAACATACATTGCCCTCAATGTATACAAAAACATGTTATGCGAAATGTAATGCAAAACAATGAAGTGCGAAGGGTGAACTGAAACTTCCCTCATGTTGATCATGGCACATGCAAAAAGCCTACCCACAACAATGACGTTCCACGTAGTTCCCGGATGATATGAAGACTCGCATCCCGTTATGACTAGTTTATGTTATGTTTATGTATTAGACTATGTTACGCTTTCGCATGTTGAACAATGTTATGAGTATGTTTTAATGAAATTTTCCACTGCATTATTTTGATATTCAAGTTAAGAACTGTTTGTGAATGAGTAAATCCAACAAGTGAGGCCTCCTGGGTTTGGGACCTTACAAAATCATTAGCATGCAACTTTATGCTTCTCACAATGTTCACACACACTCGGGAATATATATGATCTTACAAGTAATGAAGTATGTATAGAACACTCAAATGCCAAGACAATGAATCATGCATAAATCATAAGCTTGCTAAAAGATCAAATCTCTACCAACTAACATGAAACAAAGCACAAATCAAGAGGGCTTTAAACGGGTTGTAACTTGGCAATTGCTAAAGGTAAGGAAGTGGAATTTAAAAGTGGTTAAATGGCTAAAAACCCAGCGGCTATGCTAACTCAAAAACTAAAACAACTTCTAATAAGAAAAATAAACTAACTAATACTTCCGTATAGATAAGAGCTAACAACCGAATTATTTTCATCTTTGCTCACAAAATTGCTCTAATCAGCTATAATTCACCTAATTTTGGTGATCTTTTTTTTTACTATTTCTTTTCTTTTCTTTTGAAGGGAACTAAGTCAATATGCATGTTTCCTTAGCTAAAAACTTCTCAAGAATTTGAATATTACAACAAAATAAAAGCTACAAAATTAACATTAGCCAACCGAATTTTTAACACGGTTGAAAAATAGAATAAATAAATAAATAAAAAGGCTAATGAAGGTTTAATGGCGATGTAATGTGAGTAATAAAATAAAAACATGGGATAAGCTCAACGTGGCTAACTAGTGGATGTGTTCGGATGAAGGGAAAATAAAAATAAAAGGCTAACAAAAAGGTTTATCCTAATGCCTCAATCATTTTTATGCAATATTTATGTTCATGATTTCGAAATGTATACTAAAAGCAAGTTCTAATAAGCATGAAACATCCGGCACACTCAAATCCGCAAAAAACAAGAGCAAACAATGTCTAAAGCTATCAAGGCTCAAAAATAAACTCACGGAAACAGAAATGAATGGGTATAAGAAAAAGGTTACATGCAATTCATTAGTTTAGCCCACTAAAACTAGTGGTTATCACAAAAAATTAGGTTTGGCTCGATGAAATTTCTATCTATATTGCTTTCAAAAAATCAAACCTCTATTATTTACTAAAAATTGTGAATGCTAAACGGTTAACTTTTATTATATTTTTGTGTTTTTTTAATTTTATAAAACTAATTTAGTGCCAATAGAAATTATGAAAGAAGATTTTGCAAAAAAATGAAGTGATAAAATGCTCAAAAGGACAAACATCGCGTGAATAAATTCCCACCATAAACTTAGAATTGTACATTGCCCTCAATGTACAAAAAAAAATAATGCAAAGCAGAGAATAAACACCCAACCCCACACTTTAGAAACATACATTGCCCTCAATGTATACAAAAACATGTTATGCGAAATGGAATGCAAAACAATGAAGTGTAAAGGGAGAACTGAAACTTCCCTCATGTTGATCATGGCACATGCAAAAAGCCTACCCACAACAATGACGTTCCACGTAGTTCCACAATTCCAAGATCTAATCAAGAATAACAACATCAAACACAGATCAGTAACATGAAGCCAAAATATAAACAGAAATGTAAAGACAAATATATATAATAGTACACGGAAATAAAAGTACAAAGAAATAGCAAATACAAACGCCGAAGCGTGATAACAAAGTTTGTACAAAATACAACCAAGTACAACTCACAAAAATGATACCAAAAGGCAATGGGAGGTATTACTCCCATTGCATGCCCTCGAGGTCGGTGCAGGCGGCCCTGCCTCCCTCGCCCCATCTGTCAACCAATCGAATCCCTCCTACGCCACGAAGAGCTACGTGCATGTTTCTCAGTGTCTGCCCGGTCATCACGACGGTCTCTACCACAGGGGTCAGCTCCCCTATCAAATCATCGGTCAACAACTGAAAGTGCCTCGCCAGCTTGGTCACAAAGTGACCTCCACATTTAGCGCTAGTAACATCGCGCCCTGAACTGTTCACCAAGTACCCCGCAATAGAATGCGTAAGATTGCAGGTGCGTGGCCGTACAAGGCAAAATAGATAAAATAGCTCCCTCAGGTTCACTACCGTCTCCCCCTTATCTCACCTAGAAATCGAATAAACAATACAGCGATGAAGAACACGGTGCAAAGGATCCCGAAGGCTCGAAGCCTTGGTCAAACTCGGATCATACCTCCCAAATCCAAATTCGTGTCAGAACTGGTCTTTATCCTCCTCTGTCGAGAACTCGGTGATACCCTCGGTTAATATCTCTATCTAGAGCTCCTGTCTCGTGTACAAACACAATAGTCTCCCGAACCTGCAATTGACATCAATCGCCACTCCCCGCCTAGCCTAAACCTAATCGTCTCGGGCTGCTCTAGGTCCGCGCAAGGACAATCGAACTCATATGTGGAGAAAAACTCCATCACAAGCTCTACGTACTGGATAGCGTGGAGCCTGATTCAAAAGCCGAGCACGACCGAGCCTGGTCATGAGCGCGATCGTGCTCAACCCATTTTAGGGTTTTCAGATTTCAAAATTCGCCATTTAAACACGTTTTATGAAGGGGCTTCCTTGGCCTAGCATCCCAGGGATCACGTATGACCTAAACTAACTACAGACAATAAATAAACGGACAATGATTACTAAAACTAGCTAAAACTAGATTTCTACACACACCAATGGAGTAAAATCCTAGGTCTAAACACGAACGCAAAAGAAAAGGAATCGAAAACGTACCTTAGTTCTTGGAGAAGGAAGCAACGCGGCAGAAATTATGGAGAATCGCAATAGGGGGTTAGGTGGGGGAGGTGAATGAAAAGTCTGTCTTTGAAAAACTAATTTAAACCGCCCCTAATGCTGAGGCACGACCACGTCAAGTGCTTTGGCACGACCGTGCCTAGGTTTAGAGGCACGACCGCGCCTATAGGGAGGCACAACCGTGTCTCTTGCCCAGCAGACAGAAAACCCTGATTTTTATGAAGCTTGTACCCAACCCGACTGCGATTCTTCCAAACTAAAATTTCTAAAAATTCAGAAAACATACATGAGACATCCCAATCACTAACCAAATTCCGCTTGATCCAAAACACGATCCGATCACCTAAACTCAAAAATAAATGGTAAAATCCTAAAAAAATAAAAATAAAAATAAGAAAATAAACATAGAAACAAAATCTAAGAATTGTTACCAAAGATGATACCGAAACAGGCTAAGTTTATTAACGAGTCGTTAGCTAGACTCAAGACCCCGAATTCATTTGTCCTTGGGGTGGAGGTCAACCACCTCCAATGCCGGGTCAACCAGTCCGTCAATATATGGCTTAAGACAATGATCGTTGACCTTGAAGATCCTCCCATCTTCGTGCTCAATCTCGACGGTCCCATAAGGAAACACCTCATTAACCGTGTAGAGTCTTATCTAATGTATAAGCTGTTGTCATTTATTGTATGTTTAAACCGTTTTAGACTAGTTTACTTTATGTCATTTCATTAAATGTAATTTTAGTTTTCTGTAATTTACTGCTTTATTAGCTAAGTCTGGGCCATCGAAACTACTTAGTTTCGATTGAGTTTGTTCAATCGAAACTAGTAGTTTCGATAGATGGTAGTTTCGACAGTTGTGTATCACTTGTAAATGGTCAATCGAAACTAGTAGTTTCGATTGAACATAGTTTCGATACCTGTCACTACTATAAATAGCCTAGTTTGAGAATGTTTAGGGTGTGAGTAGCGGCTGTAACCCTGAACCTTCTCTTTCACATTGTTCTTGAATCAAAACAATTTGCAGTTGTTTATGCACTGTGTTCTTACATTTTCATACCATTTGCGTGTTGATTCATAGTGTGGTTAACCGGTTATCTTCACCAACACTGTTTCTATCATCTGTTTCACCCCCATACACACATTTTCCGCCTGTGTGTGTGTGTAATCGATCAAATCAATGATTTCAAGTTAAATCTGGACCTACAATTGGTATCAGAGCATTATGCTCTAGTGTTTTTTAGTGTTATCAGGTTTTTGTGATCGATTCTAGGTGATTTGTGAGGTATTTTGAGGTTTTTGTTGGAATCTGCACAAAACATCTCAGACGTATTGTTTCATCATTTTTTCAAGTATTTTTGTTCGTGATTTCAAGAATCGGAGGTTGGATTAGTGATCAGGATTGTTAGACGAAGGTTTTCGCTTGATTGTTTTGTCATTTTTGCACTATTGATTTCTGGAGCTTATCATCAATGGAGTATTTCTGAGCTTGGAGAAGAAGGCATCTAAACTACGGGGGACAGTTTCTGATTTTTGTTGATCATCGAAACTTCTGGTCTACGTTTTGTCGGGAGAAGGTACTATCAAAACTAGATTTTTGTCTTATCTCTATAGAAACTGTGGTTATCGAAACTTGTCTGTGAAATTTTCAATATCGAAACTAGTTATTTCGATAGAAGTTGTCCTATCAAAACTAGTTGTTTCGATAAAAGTTGTCCTATCGAAACTAGCTACTGTTTAGTTTCGATTCCAAATATTATGGCTACTTCAAGTTTAACAGAACATTCTGGGGAAAATAGACCACCTGCTCTTGTGTCCACAAGAGAATTTGATGACTGGACTAAAAAGATGAAGCTTTTCTTTCAATTTCACGATTATACATTGTTGAGTTCTATCACCGATGGTCCCCACAAGCCCGTAACTACCACTGCTGATGTTCAATGTCCTAAGTTAGTATCTGAGTTTGATGAGAAAGATCTTGCCTTGATTGCCCGAGACAACAGGGCCTACGGGACTATTGCCATGGCTCTTCCTATGGATATTTTCAACATCTTTGCTAAGTACACAACTGCCAAATACTTATGGGCTGCATTGTGCACAAGATATGAGGGAAGTGAGGATGTCAAGGAAAGCAAAAGAGATCTGATCAAGAAACAATATGCGATGTTCAGCAGTGTAAGGGGAGAATCAATATCTGATTTGATCAACCGTTTATCAAGCATTGTATCAAGGTTGAAAGTAATGGGAGTTGAGTACCCTACTCTTGATCTAAACAAGAAACTCCTAGATTCTCTTCCTGAGGAATGGAATATGTATCGAATCATGATAAAAAAGACTAAGAATCTGAGTGCTCTGTCTCAACAGGAAGTCTATAGCATTCTTGAATCTTATGAAATTAAGATTAAGAAGGGAGCAGTCACCCCGTCAAATCAGTCTGGAAACACAGCTCTTATTGCTGGATCAAGCTAATCCGGTAGCCCATACTTTCAGACTGATGTCCCTCCTTCAACTGCTGCAATTAATTCTACCAGCTCCTCTGCTCCTCAAAAGACTGTCACCATGATTCCTGATGATTATGTCTGTAGGTCCCCATGGCGCGTCTATGGATCGATCTCGTGATAAGACATGACGTTTACTCGGAGTGCGGAATCCAACGAGTTAACGTTTATACGCATAAAAGACAAAGCAAACAATCAAGTAAATAAAATTCTCAATTTGTATTCCAATCACAATGATGTTTTACAGACTCAATCTGATCTCTCTAGTTCACTCTCTGTCTCTCTGTTACTGACTCTGTAAAACATACATATATATAACCAACTGACCTGATATAAGCGAACTTATTAAGTTCGCCTCTAACAGCTTAAGCGAACTTAACAAGTTCGCCTCAGCTTGACCTAAGCGAACTTATTAAGTTCGCCTCTGATAGATCAGGAGAACTTAACAAGTTCGCCTCTAGGCTCACTTGTGAAACACTTAGACATTTAACATTTACTTAACAAAAACATAAATACATAAAATCTAACTATTACAAGCTTTTGTCATAAAAATCTATGTCCTAACAGACTCCCCCTTGACAATAGCTTTATCTTCAGTCTTTAGTCTTTATCTTGAGCTCTTCTAGTTATCCGGTAGTCTGCTGCCAGCATGCACACCATATCTTCTGCATATCTCCAAAACTCTTTTGTACTGTAGACCTTGTTCTCTCCATTCATCAGTGAACATTATTTCATTCTTTCGCAACGTCCTCTGATCTTTCTTTGAGAAATTTATAATATTCATTGCATCATAGAAACATACAATGACCTTATTATCTTTATCTTCAATCCTTGCTTCACCAGTATTAACATCAACATACCACCATTTCATATTCCCAAGAAAGTCTTGAGGAATCTTCTTTAATGGTATCTTGTGAATAGCACGCACTGGTTTATACTTGTATCTCCAGGTTACTTTCCCAGTCTTTGGATCTGTGTTCTTCACTCTCTTTCCCTTTTGTAGTTTCAGCCGATCATACTTTCCTGAACTACCTTCTTTCTTGATCAAGTTTGCTATCACATCAGCCAAACCATTCTTCGATCTATTAATGATTGGCTTTGAAGCTAGACCATTTATTTTACACCTAGGCAAGGTATTGAAATATTTGATCCTCGGCTTTAAGTATTGAACACCGTCAGATCGTTTGATTGCAAATAATTTTGATTCACCATCATAGAACCAACTTATGATCCTTCCTACACACTGCTCTTTATTCACATATTTCTCTTTCTGTGCAGGTTGTGCTGGAGACTTGGGTAGCACCTTCATCCAACTGTTTACAACTTCTCTCCACTGTTCTCGTGTCATTCCTGTATCTTTGTACATCACAGGTTCTTCATTAACCTTCGGAGACTCAGTGTGAGTAGTTTCAGTTTCAGCATCTTTATTGAATTGAATATCTTCATCATCAGTATCCATCTTTGAATCAGCTGTATCATCAGACAGTGTGACGTCTTCAACAGAGTCCATAGAATCTGTTACTCCTTTATAAGTGAATTCAGGAATAACATCATCCTGGATGAAGTTATACGGCACTTTAAGACCATCACAGCCTAATAGGTGACACTGTCTTTATCTTTCTCTATCTCAATCTCTACTATTTCTCCTTCTTTTATCTCATTATCCGACATATCATCTTCCATGTCATTGAATAAATCATCAATATCATCAAGACAAGCAATCTTTTCAGCTTCCTCTTCTTCTGAATCTTGCAAGAACTCCAATAACATAATTTCTTCTTCATTAGTACCAGAAGTATCTTTGTCTTTGTTTCCTTCAAGTGATTGTGATGTCGACTCCCCATGAACCCTAGATATAGGATTAGCGTTAGTGTATTGACGACCACCCTCAATATTTCCAACAGGATCATTGTCTTCATCATCACGTCTTTGAATAGACTCTGTGTGACAAGTATTAGGTATCCTCAACTCCCCCTGAGCATCAAGACGCTGAACGAGTTTGGAAACTAATGCTTGCATGTCAGCAATCTATTGAGGTTGAGTCTGAATCAACAGCTGCCATTGTGAATCAGTAGACACAAGAGTGTTTACCTGGGTTTTAGAGAAAGCACTTGAGATTCAAGGAATGTAATCCTTTCAGAATCAGAAGGCTTTGACGGACCAGCTGTTGATTGTGGATAGAAGGACTTGAAGTAGTAGGAATGACTGGAGGAACAGGAGAAATCACTGGAGATGGATCCTTAGATCTTGGAGGAGTAATTATCAAAGAAGCAACAAAATTAGCATCCTCGACTCCCTGAGAAGATTGTGCAGCAGCAATCGAAGCAGACATCAACTTTTGACGTGTAGGATCTGGATTAAAGTCACTATCAGTGTAAGTACTTTCATTGACCAAAGATCTTTTGCCAACTACTGATCCGGAAGGAGGATCCCGAACAGACTTTCTTCTTGGTCTCCTGGCTTGAGATTTAATGCGTTTGCCAGCATTAGCTAGTGGAATTGTAGCCAACCGTTCATAATGACCTGAGGAAAAATCCCTAGAATCATCAGAATCAGTGCTTTCATTCACCGATAATGTCGTATCACTTGAGCTGGAACTAGAATCAACATCTGTCACCACATTCCCTTCAGCTTCTGGAATTGGCGAGTTCACAGCATCATCAACGAAATCATCCATGTTCATTCCTAGATCTTGATTAGGATCATGAACGACCTCTTCTTGAACTGGTTCCTGAATAGGTATTTCAACTTCAGCTTGTGGAATAGGAACATGTTCAGGAATAGGAATTTGAGGTTGTACGGGAACTTGTACTTGAGGAACTGGTATCTGTTGTTGTTGAACTTGTTGTTGTGCAGGTTGTTGTGGTTGTTGCTGTTGTTGTTGTGGTTGTTGCTGTTGTTGTTGTGGTTGTTCCTGTTGTTGTTGTTGAACATTGACTCCTTGAGCTTGAGCAAGTTCATTAGGATGAAACCAGTCGTCATTCAATGATGCAACATATTCAGGATTGATTAAGTGCCTAAACAAAGGAGTATTGACTGGAATCAATGCAGCATTCTGCTGTTTCACCTTCGTACAGTCGGTAAAGATACGTTTTGACATCGGAGTCAACGTTAATCGTATTGGATGTTGTGGAAGATCAGGAATAAGGTGACTGAGAATCATTTGAATAAAACGAGGATACATCAAGAAACCTTGACCTTCAGCTGGATTAATCTGCATGACCATCTCTCGATAGAAGTAAAGTGAAAAATTGAATCTTTTATTCAAAGTTAAGGCCACCATAGCTGTTTGAAGAGCCATTTTCAATCCATCGGTACCAACTTTGCGAGGAGAGATGCATTGAATAATCACATGCATAAAATACCTCCATTCACCAACTAATCCACCTTTCCGTGCTTGGGTATCATTCTGTTTCCCACGATATCCCATCAGTTGAAAACAACCCATAATAAGAGTTCCAGGATAAGATAATGGATCATCAGCATTTCCACCCAAATCAAGAGCAACACGTATCGTTTCTTCAGAAATGGCAATCTCGGTATTATTAACTGTGACACGAAGAAGATGAGGTTCAACGTCCGTATCTTGATGCACAGTGTCCCAAAATTGTTGTAGGTACATTTTTGTCCCAAAAATTTCAAAAAAAAAACTTCTGACTCCTAGGCGAACTTAATAAGTTCGCTTAGCAGTGCAAGAGGCGAACTTATTAAGTTCACCTGACAAGTTCGCTTGGAACAAGTTCGCCTGAACTGTGACATTTCAAATTCAAACACAGACAAACAAAATTCAATTAATCAAGATAAAATCATGGAATAAGCATTGAATATCAATTTATAACCAAATAGTATGATCAATTTTACAAGTCCGGTCAAAATTAGGTCAAAAAGTTTCCGTTGAAACTGTCGACGTAAAAACCGAGAAGAAAAGTACCAAATTCTCTCAATTTAGCGGATGAAAATCGATGAAAATACCTTGGTTAGATTCGCAATCCAATTTCGATTTAGAAGGAAATGATTAACAACACAACAAGAACGTTTAAAATTTTTGGAAATAAACAGTCAAGTTCGCCTAAAAACGGAGGAAGACGATGAACTGACAAGTTCGCCTGATCTAGATCCTTAAACCCATTAAGTTCGCTTAATTAGGCGAACTTGTTAAGTTCGCTTAACAAGCCTTCAGCGAACAAGATAAGTTCGCTTCACCCCAGATAGCAGATTAAGTTCGCTTCACTGTACACATGCGAACTTAATTGCTTTTCAACCTTTTTGCCTTGAACAAAATTTTTTATCAACTTCAACCTGTCAAATCTTGAACTTCCGTCAGCAACACATATTCGATCCAATCCCGAACAATTTTAATAAAAGTTTAGAATTTTCATGGAAAATAAAAAACAAAATCTTTTTGAATTTTATCTATACAAACGGAATAACATATTTTTGACTTTTATCTGAATAAACTGAAATCACATATTTTTGGTTTTTATCTGTACAAACTGAAATCACATATTTTTGGTTTTTATCTGTACAAACTGAAATCACATATTTTTGGTTTTTATCTGTACAAACTGAAATCACATATTTTTAGTTAAATAGAAATCACATATTTTTGGTTTTTATCTGTACAAACAGAAATCACATATTTTTGGATTTAACATCATGAGTAAGAAGATCATATCAGTATTCAATTAATTCATCACACATATTATCAAAAACAAAGGGTAACCTATAATATGAGATCATTCAACTCAATTTTGTGCACTTTGCTTCTTTTTCATTTGAACCTCATTCAATTTGAATAATATTTGAAATGATACGCGATAAATTTCAAAGTAAATAAGATCAGGTTATAAAATGCTCTTTTATTTATACCGAATTTGAAATATAAAGCATGAATTCTTAAATTTGTCAATATTATATTATTGGAAACTATAAGCGTTTATTCTCCAAATTCATGTGATTTAGTACCATTTAGATGAAAAACATCGTGTACCCCACATATATGCCAAACAGAAAGTAAATGCACTATCTTGAAGACATATATAAGATTTTACTAAAGATTATCAGAATATTCAGAATGAGAAGACATCACTTAGCACATGAATAGCAGAATCCAAATTGGATTGTATAGGAATCAAGGAGATTCAGAATCGAATGATTCAATGTTTTGGCTTATATATGTGGAATCATAAGATTCAGGTAAGTGGATCCAACTGTTATCTGGATTATGAATTCAATGGAATCAGTAAAGATGATTTATCAATATGATCCAAAGGCTAGTATATGTTTGACAGATGTTGTCAAGTACATATCTTGATTATACTTCAAATTGCATGCATTTCGGGACATGAGCACTGAAGCAAATCGAATGAATAGTGCTAAGGACATAACCCAAAACTGATCTCATAGGAAAATCTTTATTAAAAGCTAATATTCTTTATCTGATAGTGATCTTTTACACACACACCCAGGCATATAATGAATTTAAATCACAGATGTAATCATATTATATTTAATTTTCACACTACTATTAGTTTCAAAACGCTTTTAGCCTATTAAAAATTCAAGTTTCAAATTTTATACACAAATTTTAAAACAAAATTATCGAGAATAGAGCATTCACAACACTATCATTTCTTATTCATGCAGACTTTGAAATTTATATCAAATCAACTTATTTTAATCAATCATATATCAAGGTCTACTAAGGTCGTGTGAAATGAACTAATCACTGATGTACTATCATTTCTTCTCTAACCTCAAATGATGTCAAATTTTATATTTTTCAATTTGTTTTGACTTTTTATAAATTAAAATTTTTGACTGAAAATGTAAATGCAGAAATATAATAAAGCAATAAAAGAACTTAAAAACAAAATTTTCCATGAAATTCTGATTTTGAAAAAAATTTATTCAGGATTGATCATTCCAATCATTTTAATTTGGAATTCAAACCTGGTATGATCAAATGCTTTGGTAAACAAATCAGCAAAATTATCTTCAGTGTGTACCTTGACCAGCTCAATCAACCTTTTCTCTGCACAATCACGTATAAAATGATATCGAATTTCGATGTGCTTAGTTTTACTATGTTTAACAGGATTATTAGTTATGGACATAGTAGCATTATTATCGATAAACATGGGGGTTCCTGTGAAATTCAAACCGTAATCTCTCAATTGCTGTTGTATGCACAGGATCTGTGAACAACAACTTGCAGCAGCGATGTATTCTGCTTCGCATGTTGAAATTGAGACTGTGGTTTGCTTTTTGCATTGCCAGGTCACAAGTCGATTTCCTAAGAACTGGTAACCACCTGTTGTAGATTTCCTGTCCAGACAACAACCATCAAAATCATAATCAGTATAAGCATTGAAATCAAAGTTAGAACCATGAGGATACCATATCCCTAAACGTTGTTTTCCTTTTAAATACCGAAAGATTCTTTTCACAGCAATTAAGTGAGATTCTTTTGGCTTTGCCTGAAATCTGGAACAGATACACACGGCGAACATTATATCCGGCCTTGAAGCGGTTAAGTACATGAGGGATCCAATCATAGCTCTGTAAAGTCGACAATCCACATCTTTTCCATCTGGGTCAGAATTCAACTTATGATTGACCGGAATTGGAGTATCGTATGGGGTACAGTCCTCCATCTTGAACCGGCTCAAGATGTCTTTGACATACTTGGACTGACGAATAAAGAAACCATATTCCTTTTGATTTCCTTGTAAACCTAAGAAAAACGATAACTCTCCCATAGCAGACATTTCAAATTTCGACTTCATAACACCCTCAAAGTCTTTGCATAACCCTTCGTTTGTCGAGCCAAAAATAATATCATCCACATAAATCTGTACCAGTGGGTAATCTCCCCCTGATTTCTTTATGAATAAGGTCGAGTCTATCTTTCCACGAACAAAGTCATTTGCCAAAAGATGTGTGGATAATGTTTCATACCACGCACGAGGAGCCTGATGAGGACCATAGAGAGCCTTATCAAGCTTGAAGACCATATTCGGATTCAGTGGATCTTCAAACCCCGGCGGCTGACACACATTGACTTCCTCCTTGACCTTTCCATATAAAAATGAACTCTTGACATCTAATTGAAACACCTTAAAACCTTTAAAGTGGGTAATCTCCCCCTGATTTCTTTATGAATAAGGTCGAGTCTATCTTTCCATGAACAAAGTCATTTGCCAAAAGATGTGTGGATAATGTTTCATACCACGCACGAGGAGCCTGATGAGGACCATAGAGAGCCTTATCAAGCTTGAAGACCATATTCGGATTCAGTGGATCTTCAAACCCCGGCGGCTGACACACATTGACTTCCTCCTTGACCTTTCCATATAAAAACGAACTCTTGACATCTAATTGAAACACCTTAAAACCTTTAAAAGAAGCAAAAGCTAGAAACAGCCTTATAGCTTCGAGCCGCGCAACCGGCGCATAAACCTCGGTGTAATCAATTCCTTCTTGTTGATTGAAACCCTGGACAACTAATCTTTCCTTGTTGCGTACCACGACACCTCGATCGTCTTTCTTACATTTAAACACCCATTTTGTTCCTATCGGATACGCACCCTTCGGAAGATCAACAAGATTCCAAACCTTAAGTTTGTCAAATTGAGCAAGTTCTTCCTGCATAGCTTCTATCCAGTTATTGTCATTTAAAGCCATCTCAACATTCTTGGGTTTAACCTGCGAAATAAAGCAAGAATGTGAGCAATCATCAAGAACACCAGAATCTTTAATGCAAGTATACAAACAAGTATTGTCAACAAGAGAACGTGTTTTCACTCCATCCTGTAAATTTCCAATTATATTTGTCACTGGATGATCTTTGAGTTCCTTGATGGATGCGACCTCAGGAACCGGCAACACGTCAACTTGAGTAGATTCAGATTGATAAGAATAATCTTGAGTAATTGGAATTTCCGAGTCTAAATTTGTAGGAATCTCCCCCTGATCCTGTGTCGAAGGTACTGGATCATCACCCAACAACAGATCAGCAGAAGAATCTTGAAAAATAGCATTATCCTCCTCACTCTCTGAATCTTGTGGACCTGAACAAGAAGCAACATTAGGATCAGGAGCAGAAGTAGATGGAATCGGTGAACTTGGAACTGCATTTGGTAGAAATCCATTGTGCTGTGTATCTTGACAAGAATCATAAAGAACAACAGCATCTTCATCAGAAATGTCAGAAGGTAAATGAAAAGACTTGAATAAGTTTTCATAATCAAACGCCCAATCCGGACCAATCGCCATTTGTGGTAAAGACCGATTTGAACAATCAATATGGAACCATTCTTCAACTTGGCGTGTCTCTTTGTTATAAACCCTCTTGGTTGTCGAATTAGCCACATACCCTAGAAAAATCCCTTCAATAGCCTTTGCACTGAATTTTGTAGGGACATCTCGAACTTTCAACAGGGTGCAAGGATTACCAAAGGTAGTAAATTTTCCAGATTCGGCTTTCGATTATTCAGCAACTCGTAGCAAGTCTTGTTGTGTCTCTTGACGGTCAAGACCCTGTTCAAAACATGACACACAGTATTCACAGCTTTTACCCAAAAGGTGACTGGAAGCTTAGAATCTGCAAGCATCGTGTGAGCTGTTTCGACCAACGTCCTGTTCTTTCGTTCAGCGACACCGTTTTGTTGAGGAACATATGGTGCACTTAATTCATGATGAATTCCTTTTTGTAGACAGAATAAGCCCATTTTGCTATTCTTAAATTCGCTACCATTGTCACTCCTGATTCTTCTGACATTTAGATTGAATAAATTCTCCAAACCCAGGATTAAGTATTGCACCAACTCAGTGGTTTCAGCTTTAGAAGAAAGAAACTTAACCCATGAAAATCTTGAGTAATCATCAGTTACTACCAAGCAATACGATTTCCCACCGATGCTCCAGATACTTATAGGACCGAACAAATCCATATGCAGCAACTCCAAAGGAGTTACGATAGAATTCGTCAAGAAATCCTTATCCTTCAAGAAAAATACGTAAAATAAATCTTTATCCGTCAAGAAAAATACGTAAAAGAAATCTTGACTAAGTTCAAAATGGCTGATTCCCATCCAGTAAAAACTCCTGTGGAAGTTCGACATTGTTTGACTCCTGATGTGGATGGTGAAAGCGTTGATCAGCATCTCTATCGCTCTATGTGGATGGCCAGCAGACCCGACATCATGTTTGTAGTATGCTTGTGTGCACGTTTTCAGGCTAATCCTAAACTTTCTCATTTATCTGCTGTGAAACGTATTTTAAGATATTTAAGGTATAAGCCAAAATTGGGTCTGTGGTATCCTAAAACAGACTTGTTTGATCTTGTGGCTTATTCAGATTCAGACTACGGGGGTTGCAACTTAGACCGAAAATCCACTTTTGGAGGTTGTCAATTCCTTGGCAACCGCCTTGTCTCATGGCAATATAAGAAACAATCCACCGTTTCCCAATCCACCGCCGAAGCCGAATACATTGCCGCAGCCCTCTGTTGTTCCCAAGTCAGATGGATACACCATCAGATGCTTGACTATGGGATCACATTCCATGAGACACCTATTCTGTGTGACAACACTGCCGTTCCCCATATCACCAAAAACCCCGTTCAGCATTCCAAAACAAAACACATTGAAATTAAACATCATTTTATTCGTGAATGTGTTGAAAAGAAACATATTCAAATCGTTGAAGTCCAAACCGACAAACAAACCGCAGACATCTTCACAAAGGCTTTTGACTCTACCAGATTTGCCCAACTGGTGGAGATGCTTGGAATGATTAACTTTCAGTAAATTGTGTGAATAGTAGTTTATTTTCTAAATTTTGATTAATTAACAAAGAAAATTCCAAAAAGATTTTATTTTTATGTACAGTTTCTACGCAAATCTTTTGGGGGAGAAATATAATATTGAAAAGAATTGTTGTGTATATAATCTTACAAGTTGCAGAAAAAAATTGAATCTGACCTTTGAGAAATGATAGTGTCTGATCTCATCTCTTGGACATGGAATAGACCAAAAGCGATGGTGTTTACTGAGGTATATCTGGTAGGCCCGACATATGGTTAAAACTTGTAAGTAGTGTGAAAACCTAATATATATATCTCATACTTGTGTGTTTGAACCCATTATTGAAACATCTAACCCATTTTTATATCTAAGAAAACCAATTCAATCAGATACAGGCTTACGTATTGGATTCCTATTCATACACCAAGTGACCGTCAAAATAACAATATTTACCACCGATGACCCCGTATGTTTTGCTTACGCAAAGATCTCGGGTGCTCATCCTTTTCCCATCCACTTGGATGATTTGACCCCGTCTGTTTTGCTTACGCAAAGATCTCGGGTGTTCAACATTTTTCTATCCGCTTGGATATTTTTACGACTTCTTCTGTTTTGCTTACGCAAAGATCTAGAATGTTCGTACCTTTTTAATATCTACATGGATATATTTTATTTTAAATTTTCTAAATCCACTTGGATATCTTATTTTGTTTTGGTGGTACTTTGACATTACTAAGACGGTACCTTGGTTAATCAGAAAGAGATGATAGGATGAACATGGGTACTTCTTGACGATTGATAGGTTTTCAAAATTATTTTATTTCAATATGTGGGGTACACCTTGTATATTGCTTAAATGGTACCTTTTAATCACATGAAATCTTTGTATAAACAAATGTTCGGGTTTACTTTGCACAAATACCAGCTATCTTCAGGGACTCACAGTAATTAATTGCAAAAGGAAGTGTTTCAAAAGACTGACCAGATCTGATCTCATGTTGGATCTTTCTCAAGAAGATAAGTGTAAATATCTTGTGTATAATTTCATTTCTATAGTTAAGTCTGTTTTAACAATGTATATATGTTTGTCTTGTTTCTGCTATTTGAACTATCGAAACTAGTTGTACATATCGAAACTTCTTTGAACTATCGAAACTAGTTGTACATATCGAAACTACTTTGAACTATCGAAACTAGTTGTACATATCGAAACTTCTTGAACTATCGAAACTAGTTGTACATATCAAAACTTCTTTAAACTATCGAAACTAGTTGTTTCGACAGGGGCATTTTTGTCTTTTGTCTTACGAAAATTAAAAGCCTTCATAATCAATCCCTCCCTCCATACTGATTTTCACTCGTCTTTTTCAAACCATCTTCGCCTTCTCTGTCATTCGCAAAATCTCTCAAGCCATCGGTCTGAGTTGCAAGATATCAGCATTAATCACCTGATTTCCCCGTTGTCACCATCGTCTTCATCACCAGATAACAGTCTCACATTTGGTATGGATCTCTTATTCATAAAGAGACACAATGTCTGTGCATTTCTTAGTGCCAATGATCCAAAAGCTGCAGAATTCACTCTTGTCTTAAACTTCATGGCAAACTCCAACATCAGCTTTGCCATCAGCAACAACCTGCCGATGTTTGAGACATCTATAAGAGAATTTTGGGAGACTGCAGAGATCATCACAGTTGAAAATGTGGAGCACATCAAAGCAACTGTGCTTGGCCAAGAAGTCTTATTTTCTGAAGCTACAGTTAGAGAGGTGTTGCAGTTTAATGACAATCCAGATGAACCCATTGAATTTCCAATCTTCTATGTTAAAGAATGCTTCAGAAGATTAGGTCATCCAGATGAATTCAAAAGTGGTCAGAAAATCAAGAACTCCTTACCAAGCCACTGGAGATACGTAGTGCACGTGTTTATTCACTGCCTATCAATCAGAAAAGGAGGTTTTGATTCAGCAAACAACACTCTGGGCTCAGGAATTTTGGAGTTAGTCAAGGGAAGAGATTACAATTTTTCTGGCTTCATCTTCAGACAGTTAAAGGACAACCTAACAGGAGCCGTGAAGGAGAAATTTTTGCCATATCCAAGATTTTTACAAATTATCATCAATCATCTTCATCCTGAGCTGCAACAAGGTGGGAACACCTTTGTGTTCGACCATATGATTGCCAAGACTCTCAGCTATATGAGAAGTGTAGGATCGTGAGAATACAAGATGGTTCTGTTCTTAGTTGAGGTTGGCGAAAACAAAATCAACTACACAATTTATAATCAAGTAAACACAAAGAATACTGATAAACACTGTTGTATTAAGCTTTTGTGAATGCAAAGATTACAAGTGAGAAACTCAATGAATAAGTATGACAAGCACTACAAGCACACTTACAATGAAGAGGCAACTCAGTATTTATAGTAACTTAGAATCAAGACAGACCCTTGATTCTAAGGATCAGATCCAACACAAGCCGTTGATCTTGTTTATTAATTTACATTACACGTAAAGGCTAATCTAGTTAACTTTACTGAAACGTTTTCTTTATTCATGATTGTTTGCATGCTTGGAGAAGTGTATTGTTGTCCGTCATTGGTTGACCATAGCGGTTCCTTCTGCTTTGAGTCTGTCAGTTGCTTTTGCAGAAAGGTGTCAGAGACGCTTGGCTTGGATAGTCAGCTGCAACGTTTGGTTTTCAGTGAATAGAGCTATCAGCTGCAAAGAGTGAAGGTTGCTGCTGGTAAGCCTATCAGCAGCAAACATGGATGACCGCTGCTGATAAGCCTATCAGCAGCAACTTGTGCTGAATGCTGCTGATAAGCCTATCAGCAGCAACTTGTGCTGAATGCTGCTGATAAGCCTATCAACAGCATTTGTACTTAGAATAATTTTGTAACAATCAGTCTTTGGTTCTACAAACTCCCCCTAGACTGATGCTACCAAAATTCTTCTAGTCCCTTTGTTGCTGAAGCTTTTGCATATGGCTGACTATTCTTTCCACCTCATAGCCTCTTTGATCCTTGCTGGGATTATTCAATGGAAGTTCAGACAGAGTCTTGATGTCTTTGTGTGGCATTTTGTATATAGCTTTGCTTGAACATCTCATCTGCTGCTTCTTTACATCAATCAAAGTGAATTCATCCAAATCAGCATTATAGGACCAAGATACAAATGGAGAGTGAGACTTGAGTGGTTTGATATTCATGACCACATCTTTGCTAGGATTGAAGTAGTGTCTGATAGCTAGCATAAGATGTTTCCCACTCTCATTTGTAGGCTTATGAGCTTCACCCAGCTCTAAAATTCTTTGAAGATCGGAATTAGGTAATTGCAGAACCTCATCAACAGACCTGTAAGTGGATCTTCTTCTCTCAGTTCTCCCCCTGAAGATCTCAAACACTTGATCTTGTGAATTGTAGAACCAGTTAACTATGTTTCTTGAGTCTTCTGGTTTAGGAGTGGGTTTGGGTATCTTCAAGGGAGGCTGTTGATGAGTGGGAGCTGGGTGGGATGACTTGGACTTTTTGGGTGGAGGAGTGGAAGGCTTGGGGATGTTTGTGGATGGTGTTTGGAGAGAGGAAGTAGTTTCTGGTGCAGAGGTTCTTTGTTTCTTGACTGGTCTCTTTTCCAGTCTTTCTTCCTCTTCCTTTTTCACTGTTGTATACAGGGCTTGTAGGTTCATGAAGGACATGGGACCTAACCTTTTTCCACTTTCTCCCCTTGCCTTAAGGAAGTCAGACATCTTCTTCCTTTCTTCATGGGTCCTTAGATTAAGGGCAATGGCTTTCTTTGACTTCTGTTGAGCTTTTTCTTTCTCTTCATCTTTCTTTTTCCTTGCCAATTCCCCCTGCTGACCCATGAAGGCTCTATAGATCTCTTTGTTTGACAGTTTTTCAAGGTAGTCTGCATCCTCACCTTGAGAGATCAGAGCTTCACTCCACTCCTCCCTTAATTCTTTTGCTAATTTAGAATCAGTGATTCTAAACTTAGCATCTTCCTTTCTTTTCTTTTTAGCTTCTTCTTCTTCTTTTGCAAACTGTTCCTGCAGCTGTCTAGCAAGTTGTTCATCTTCCTCAACTTAAGACCCTGCATGGACTTTTACCTTCATTTCATCCAGCTGTTTGGCATACAGCTGGATTGTCTGTTGTCTGAGAAGTATGGCTGCCTTTCTATCTTCATGCCTTTGTTTTTGAGCCATCTCTTCAGCCAACTCTTCTTCTTCTCTTTTCCTTCTTCTCTCTTCTTTCTCTTTCTTTTCCTTTTGCAACCTCTCTTCATCCTCTTTTGTCATGATGCCCTTCCCTTTATTAACATTGGATGCCTCTGCTCTGGCTTCACTGATCACAGAAACAGCTGATTGTTGTGCTGTTGGGTTCTCTGCCTCGGCTTCATTGGCATGTTGAGAGGTAGATAAGGGAAGGTCTTCAGTTTGGCACTCAGGATCTGTAAGTTCTAGCAGCCTTTCTCTCACAGAGGATCTTGCTTCATAAGCTGCAGCACAGATGTTAACTGGAGGGGAATCTGAGTTGGAGTCAGTGTCAGAGGATGACACATCTTCTTCCTCATCAATCCTTCCTTCCTTCTCAAGGTGAGCTTTGATAATTGCTATCATCACCTGGCTTTCAAGGGAGTTCACATTGCAGATGTTGGCTTTTAGTAGATAGATCTTGTGGAGGAAATTTGTTGGTAGCTGAAGGATGTTCCCGGTGTTGATGATGAGAGCAGAACCGTTGCTTAGGAAGAAAGCGTGGTCAAGGAGCCTAGTGCTTACCCATCCTAGCACGTCCGAGTCCTTGACCAGGAAGGCATACAGAAATCTTTGAAGGCCCAGAACTCATTCTTCAGTGAGAAGACTGCTCCTTATTATTGCAAGATTGTTGGGAGACAGTCTTCTTTCTGCGGCCGACGAAGATTCAGGATAAGCTACCCGTCTTGCTGTTTGTAGGAGTCTTCTGAACTTGGGTAGATTATCCTCCATCAGGTCATAGAACCTGCCAATGGCAAGTTCTGCTGAGAGATCCATTGAAGAGTTGATGCAATTAGATAGATATAGTTGTAGGACTTGGAGGGCATTGAGTGAGTTCCAGTTCATCTCTTCTACTCCGCTGAACTCCCATCCAGTCCAGAACCTCTCAGCTGATCCATCATACCCCCAAGCTAGAATAGAGTCAAACTCTAGCTTCTTTGAAGATTTGAAGATTTGGGGGGTAGTGGATTGACCTATGATGGCTGCTGCTTCAGGGATGATGCTGACCAATGTAGATGTTTGATCTTTGCCTTCAACATCAGTCAGCACTTCATCCACAGCCCTGACAACCAACTTCCAGTCTTCAGAGATCTCTTCTTCTTCATCTTCTGATACTGGCAAGTCGTAGACCTGTACAAAAGCTGGCCTGTAAAGTGAGCTTTGGAAGACAGCCTGCTCCTGTATCCAGTCTTCAAGGCTGTCTGTATCATCTTCCATAGAAACCAACTCCCCCTTTTTGGTTGCATCAGCAGACAGGTAAGCATCAGTTTGGGTGCCTACTGATACAAGAGAGGGAGAGGCTAAAGTTGGGCATGTATGGGCTTCATGCATAGCGACTTGGTGTCTTAGTTTGGACATTTCAGCCTCTAGCATAGCCACCCTGGCCGTCAATTCCATGTTATGAAGTTTCAGTCTGTCCTCATCCACAGTTGTGGAATCCTTGGACCCAGATGGGGCCGTAGGCCTAGCCTCAGCATCCCCATCACCCGTGGTTTCTTGGCGCCTGGGATTCCTCTCAGTGAAGGGAGTTTCCAAGGAAACACCCTCACCGTGAGTTGCCGTGGTTGAGGTCTTAAAGATGTTGTCACTGTCCTCCTGGTCAGTTGATGGACCAGCAGTAGTGACAGCCTCGTCCACATCCATTCTTTCAATACTCCAAGAGTGGACCTTCAAGGGTGAGGAACTTGGGTTGGCTGTTTCGGAAGCAAGACCAATCAGTACCTCCTTGATAGTGGTAGTTGGAGAAGGTACATCACTTTGGTCAGGTTCCTCTACACTTAAGTTCAAAGAAGAGAGGAATGGCTCGAAGGGCTGTTCTATGGATCTGGGAAGTGATCCTAATCCTAATAAAGAGACTTCCGAAGGAGTCTCCCTAACAATGTGGCTTTCCCTTATGATATTCTCACTAGAATGTTGTGATTCTGAGTGAGGGATGTTGGCTTGGGTTTGGGCCTTGGAGGCAAGAGAAGAAGGAGTTCTCTTGCCCCTCTTCCTTGTATATTTGGCTGCAACCGGGGCCCTATGTTCCGGTTGAGCAATCAAACTGGGGGTGAGTAATGTATGTGCCTGTGCATCCTCAGTAGAATGCACAGGGGTTCGATCAAGGGAAACAGTAGTTTGAGTTTGTGGCAGTGAGGTGGAGGGTGTGGGATCAGTATCAGCTGGGTGTGCTGAACTGTCACCCTGGGCACTTTGCTTGTTCAACATTGTATACAACAATGGAACATCGGCCCCTGAGAACTTTGATGAAACTGTTCTCATGCTTTGAAAAATGTTGTTCTTATGTCCCAGAATTGAGTAGATTCTTGCAGTTTTTGAAAGATCTTGGTGTTCAATATTGAACACTTCTTGCAAGAATCTTGGGTACATGAAGAACTGAGATTTCACCCCTTCTTGAAGGTTGTATCTCAAACCTTCAAGAATGAGGTGAGAAAAATTGAAACCTGCTCCAGTTATCATACCGTGAATTGCCGACGCAAGTCCGGAGCTTAGTTGGTTCCAGCCACTCCTCTTTTGAGATATGCATTGGAGAAGAGTGTGGCAGAGATACGTCCATTTGGGACCCATGAGTGCCTTCTCTATCGTATACTCTGTTTGATTCCCATTGTACCCTATGGATACAAAGGTCCTCATGTATACGTCTCTTGGGTAAGAGAGGGCGTCCCCTTCATCCTGAAGCTTGAGGTGTTGGCGGAGCTTTGCTTCAGTGATGATCATTTCCTTACCGTCTACTGTGACTTTAATTTGAGGAGTGCCCTGTTCAGTAGAATACATGGCTGAGCTCCAAAAATCTTCCATGTGTGAAGTGTAGATGGTTGGGTTGACTGTTAGGGCATGGTAGATTTTGGACCGACAAAGGAAGTCGATCATATCATCGAATCCTTCGGATTTCTTGCCCTTGATTAGGTATGCAGTTAGGTTGTGATATGGGGAGAACTTATCGTTGGGGTTGTTTATGTCTGCGCCTGCCATTGTTATGGATTTGGAGGGAAGAGAGAAAGGTGTTTGAATGGTGGTTAATTGTGGAGGGCTTTGAATGCTGTGGGGACGGGAGAGAAAGTGATGGGAGCTAGGTTTGAAATAGAATGTGAAGAGGTTGAGGGAACGTTTGTGATGGTGATATAACGGCAGACGAAGAAAAAGCAACCTTACTTGTACAGTACAACCTGTTTCACTTTTCGTTGTTACAGCTGTAATACACCAAGGCAGTCATGGAAGGGACTGACGGTAAATTTTACAGCGGGTAAAAGTTAATTTAGACTTATGTTTACCCATCAGCAGCAAACTTGGTTGCTGCTGAAAGATAAGAGTATCCGCAACAAAAATTGGTTGCAGCTGATGGATAAGCCTATCCGCTGCAAACTTGGTTGTTGCGGAAAGATAAGTCTGTCAGCAGCAGATTTTGCTGCTGAAAGGTTTAAAGATCTGCAGCAAAGGAATTGCTGCTGAAAGCCTTAAAACTATCCGCAGGAAACATGTACCTGCTGATAACTTAAAGCTATCAGTGGCAAAACTTTTGCTGCTGATGCTTTTACCTGTCAGCAGCTGAAGGACAAAAATGTTGCTGACCTATGACTTTTATTTACAACAAGGGACAAAAAGACACATTTTAAGGAGAGACTTGAGATGGATTTTAATCAAAGTTCATCATACCAATTGATTCAACTAAATATCTGAATCTAGCTTCATCAAAAGGTTTTGTAAACAGATCAGCATATTGCTCATTTGTATGAACTTTGGTTAAAATAATTCTCCTTTTCTCAGCTTGATCTCTTATGAAATGGTACCTGATGTCGATGTGCTTTGTCTTTGAGTGCTGCACCGGATTGTTTGTGATAGAGATAGCACTCATGTTGTCAATGTGAATTGGAGTCTTCATGAAGGTCATTCCATAGTCAAGCATTTGATTTTGGATCCAGATGACCTGTGCACAGCAGCTTGAAGCTGCAATGTATTCTGCTTCAGCTGTTGAAGTAGAAACACATGTTTGCTTTTTGCATTGCCATGACATGAGCCTTCCTCCAAGAAATTGACATCCCCCAGATGTGGACTTTTTGTCTAAGTTACAACCCCCATAGTCACTGTCAGTGTAGGCATAGAGATTGACATTTTCATTCTTTGGATACCATAGCCCAAGTTTTGGAGCTCCCTTTAGGTATCTAAGGATCCTTTTGACAGCTTGAAGATGATACACTTTTGGAGCTGCTTGAAATCTTGCGCAGAGACAAACTGCAAACATGATATCTGGTCTTGAGGCAGTGAAGTACATGAGAGACCCTATCATTGCTCGGTACTGATGTTGATCAGTGTCTTGTCCTTCTTTATCCGGAGATAATTAATGGTGCACTTGAATAGGAGTTCTTGCAGCAGAGCAGTCAGTCATTTTGAACCTTTCCAAGATGCTTTTGACATACTTGGATTGACTTATGAAGATTCCAGTTGGTACCTGTTTGACTTGAAGTCCTAAAAAGAAATTTAGTTCACCCATTGAACTCATTTCAAATTTGGAATGCATCAGAACTTCAAAGTCTTTGCAGAGCTTCTTTCTTGTAGATCCAAAGATAATGTCATCAACATAAATCTGGACCAACAAAATTTCACCCCCTTCATCTTTGATGAAAAGCATCTGATCAATCGCCCCCCTTCTGAAGTTGTTGCTAAGTAGATATCCAGATAAAGTTTCATACCAGGCTCTTGGGGCTTGGTGTAAGCCATAGAGAGCTTTGTCCAGTTTTAAGACCTTATTTGGATGTGCAGGATCTACAAAGCCTGGAGGCTGTTTGACATAGACCTCTTCATCAATCGTGCCATACAGAAAGGCACTCTTCACATCCATTTGATAGACCATAAAGTTTTTGGATGCTGCATAAGCCAGAAAAATTCTAATGGCTTCCAGACGGGCAACAGGAGCAAAAACTTCATCATAGTCAATGCCTTCTTCTTGAGTGTAACCTTGAGCTACCAGTCTGGCTTTGTTCTTGACTACGATGCCCCTCTCATCTTGCTTGTTTCTGAAGACCCATCTTGTTCCAATGGCTGTTTGACCAGGTGGAAGATCAACAAGCTTCCAAACATCTTGTCTTTTGAATTGCAGCAATTCTTCCTGCATTGCTTCAATCCAGCTGTTGTGCTTGAGAGCTTCATCAATCCTTTTGGGTTCCACCTGTGATAGAAAGCAAGAGAACAAACAAATGTTGGCTTCATGAGACTTGCTTCTTGTCTGGATGCCTGTGTGGACTTGGCCAATGATGTTTTCCAGAGGATGCTCTTTGTTTATTCTCTGTGCAGGTATCACATCCAGCCGTATTCCCTCTTCAAGATTACTATGGTTTAGATCAGTATTGTCTTCAGATGTGTGGAGAGGAGCTTGGAGGATCTGATCATTGTGTTCCACATAGTCAGCAGCATTAGCATCAGAGGCCTCTTCAGCATGAATTGAGGAGGCTTCATTTAGGATTTCCTTGTCAGAGAGATTGCTACTTGTGGTGTTGGATGTACCGGCTTCACCTGCCCTGGCTTCAATAGCTTCTGCCACTGATGGAGGATCAATGGATGGCCTTTTCATCCTGATGTAGGGACTGGGAAACTCCAGTCTGTAGTCAGAAGAAGAGGTTGAGGTAGAAGGTGTTGAGTTTGAAGATGGAGGCTCCATATTTGAGAATATGAGGGGCTCAAATATCTGGGTGAAGGAGTCTATATCAAAAAGCCAGTTGGGACCTTTGCCTTGTTCACAGACAACGTGTTCCCTGCATTCCACATTAGCAGATTCTTCCACAATCCGAGTCCTAGAATTGAATACTCGGTAGGCCTTCGATTGAGAGGAGTAACCCACAAAGTAACCTTCATCAGACTTTGCACCAAATTTAGGAAGAACTCCATGTGTGATGAGGATGGTACATGGACATCCAAAGGGCTTCAGGAAGCCAATGTAGGGAACTCTTTTGAGCCAGAGTTCATAGGGAGTTTTCTGGAGAGGCTTAACAATAAGGACTCTATTCTGCACATAACAAGCTGTGCTTACTGCTTCTGCCCAGAAAGTAAGGGGCAGCTTTGAGTCAGCCAGCATAGATCTTGCTGATTCAATCAGAGTCCTGTTTTTTCTTTCAGCAACCCCATTTTGTTCAGGAGTTCTTGGAGCACTGTACTGCCTTTCAATGCCCTTGCTCTCACAGAAACTGTTCAAAGTGTGATTTTTTAACTCTGTTCCCTGATCACACCTTATGATCTTTACCTTCAGATTGCTTTGATTCTCTACCCTAAGAATATAGGATTTGAGAATCTCAGCAGTTTCATCTTTTGTTCTTAGGAAGAATACCCAAGAGAATCTGGAGAAGTCATCAGTGATCACCAGACAGTAGGACTTTTTGCCCATTGACATGACATTTGTAGGACCAAAGAGATCCATATGCAGTAGCTGGAGAGGAGTGTCATTTGTGTTCAATGTCTTGGGCTTATGGGAACTCTTGTGTTGTTTTCCCTTCAAGCAGGCAATGCAGTGATCGTCTAGCTGGAATTCTTTGTCAGGAAGCCCTCTGACAAGATTGTCTTTCACTAATTTATTGAATGTTTTGATGTTAACATGGCTTAACCTCCTGTGCCAGAGAGCGGATTCATCAACTGATGCCTTTGACAGAAAACATGAAACACTACCAGATGGAGTGACTTCATTCATGTCAAGCACATATAAGTTGTCCTTTCTATTAGCAGTTAGGAGAATCTTCTCTGGGGGGTTTAGATAGGCCAGGAGCTAACATGAAACATTCTTTGTCAGTGAAGAGCATCCAATGCTTTTGATCACATACTTGAGAAACACTCATGAGATTGAAGTCAAGTTCTTTAACATAGTTGACTCTTTCAATACTCATCCTTTCATTGGACACAGTGCCTTGTCCAGTGATAGGTCCACCTTTTGAGTCACTCCCAAAGGCAACATATCCTCCATTGAAATGTCTGAAGTTGGAGAGGATGGACCTGTTGCCTGTCATGTGCCTGGAACAGCCACTATCTACCACCCAGGTGTTATTCTTGTTACCTGGCTGTCCCTGCACATGAAAGAGATTTAGTTAGTGGGAGTGGTCCAAGAGCTCTCCTTTTTGAAGAAAAGAGTTCTTGGACTTTCTGATTCATCATGCGTGCATTCAACAGCACCGATGATGATTTTGCTGACAGGAGCAGAGATTTTGGCTTTCCATTGCTTAAGTAGTGGTTTTCCAGTTCTCTTTTCTTTATCGGCTGTGGATTTGGCTTTGGCAGCAACAGATTTTGCTTTTGCTGCTGAAGGCTTAGTTGGAGCAGCAGCAGATTTAGTTTTTGCTGCTGACTGCTTTGTTTGAGCAGCAGCAGATTTGGTGGCTGCTGAAGGCTTTGCCTTTTGCTGCTGCTTGTGTTTTCTGCAGTTTCAACTCTTCTACTGGCTACAGATGGCCTATCAACTGAAGTATGCTGATCCTTCTTTTGTTTATGTGCTGATTGAAGAAGGATCTGGTTGAAGGGGTTAAACTGACATTTTGCAGCAAAGTGGTTTGATTCCCCACATATGATGCAGGACTGCTGAACTTTGGGCTGCTGCTTCCTTGGTGGAGAAGCAGAGTTTCTGAACTGAGTTTTCTTGGTCGTAACTCTTCTAACCTGTTGCTGATTCTTCTAATTTGGCATGAACTGAGGCTTGGAGTTTGTGGGTCCTGATGTCTGTCCCTTTTCAATGTTTAGCTTTCTTCCACCTGGAGGATAGCTGATCCTAATCTGTTTGAATGGTACAGGGGCTGGAACAGCTGGGAGAACAGTAGGGACTGGGACTCTATTCAGAACAGCTTCAGATGAGGCTGTACTGGTTTCATCATGGTCTGAGTAGGTTAACTCAGATTCTGATGAGGTAGTGCAGTCTTTAACAAGGGGTTCATCCATTGGAGGATCAAGATTTCTGTTTGCAGTGTCGAGTTTTGCAACATCGAAGCTTGGTTCATAGATGGCAACATAGTCAGCTGGATGAGGAACAGTATTGTACTGTTCCTTGCCATATCCAAGTCCTCCAAGCTTTACCTTTTCATGGACTTGAATATCTAGAAGTTTCTGTAGCTTTTTAGAAGAAAATTCATATTTTTCAACATGAACTTTCTGTTCTGCCAGATCAGCTCTGGTTGATTTAAGTTTTACTAATAGATCATCAATCTGAGTTTCAAGATTGGTTTGTTCATGTTTTAGAGATGAAATCTCTTTCTTAAGGCATTCAATTTTTTCTTTGTAAGTGATTTCAACCTTTTTGAACTCAGATTTCAGTTGAAGAAACTCTTCATTTTGATCTATAAGGTTTTGGTTATGTTTTCTATAACCTAAAACTTTATCAATGCAGGCTTGAGAGCATAGATGTTCAAATACCTGAGGTGGTATCTCTGCAGTGTCTGCCATAAGTGCTTGGTTGGAGACAGGAACATCTTCATATTGAAAACTCCAGTCGAATTCTGCAGTTCCAACATTTGCACAGGCTGCAGTTTGTGCTGGGGGAGTTTGTTGCTGCTGCTGTTGTCTGGGCTGACTTTGGTAGGCTTGTCTTTGATGGCCGGCACCATGATTGGCTTTAGGTGCCTTGCACTCCCTAGCAAAGTGACCCATTTGGTTACAGTTGTAACAACGGATCTTGCTTTTATCAAGCCCAACTCTGCTGTTTGAGTTGTTGCTTGGAAATGATCTTCCGGTTCTAGAATAGAACCTTTTTGCTCTGAGGGAGAGCATGACATATGAGTGCTGAATATCCATTTCTTCAAGATCATCTGGATGAAAGCATTCCAGATCCTCTTTTATGAAGTACATGCTGCTTGAGTTGTCAGAGACAAAAGCAGTAGAGGTTGGCTGTTGAGGAGGTGCCTCAAGAAGAAATGGTGATGAGTTAGATTGTGAAGCGGTTGGGGTCTGAGGGTGAGTAACAATGGGAGGATAGTAGCTGCTTGCACTAGGACCGGAATGATCAGAGTGAAGCGCTGAGGAGGTAGTGGAGGAAGTGGTAGCTGATTGATAACTGGAGCTCCTTTCTTTAGCTTGAATCATTTCTAATTCATAGGTTTTGAGCATGCCAAAGAGCTCAGTCATCTGAAGAGTCTTCAGATTCTCTGTTCTTCTGATGGACACGGTGTATAATGTCCAACAACTAGGAAGAGATCTTATGAACTTCTTGAGAATGTCTTCATTCTCCAGCTTTACCTTGGAGCACTGCAGTTCACCTACAAGATAGGTAAATCTGTTATATAAAATAGTTAAGGACACACCTTCTCTCCAGACGAAGTTCTCATACTGCTGCTTCAGTATGTCCCTTCTGTTCTCTTTGACTTCTTCAGAGCCAGCAAACATCTTCTCCAGCGCCTCCCAGAGCTCCTTGGTAGTTTTGTAACTTCTGAAGTTGTGAAAAACTTCATTTGGAATGCACATTTGGATGGCTCCTAGTGCCTTGAAGTCCACCTCCATTTTCTTGATGTCCTCTTCAGAGTACTTGGAGGTTTCCTTCGGGACTTGTAACCCTCCACCATCAGCAGAGGCCACCATGGGAATATATGGACCCTCCTTGATGGATCTCCACATTCCGTATTCCTGGTAACAGAAGAAGCTTTCCATGATATTTTTCCACATGTCATAGTCTTCTCCAGATACCAACCTTGGTGGTCGGTTGATGCTGCCAATATCTTCAAAGCCATTGCTCTGTGCCATTTTTGTTTTGATTTTGGGTGACTTGATCAAAGAGAGAGTTTAGAATAGAACCAGAGATGATTAAACAAATGTTAGTTTGTTTAATCTGAGCCAAAGCTCTGATACCACTTGTAGGATCGTGAGAATACAACATGGTTCTGTTCTTAGTTGAGGTTGGCGGAAACAAAATCAACTACACAATTTATAATCAAGTAAACACAAAGAATACTGATAAACACTGTTGTATTAAGCTTTTGTGAATGCAAAGATTACAAGTGAGAAACTCAATGAATAAGTATGACAAGCACTACAAGCACACTTACAATGAAGTGGAAACTCAGTATTTATAGTAACTTAGAATCAAGACAGACCCTTGATTCTAAGGATCAGATCGAACACAAGCCGTTGATCTTGTTTATTAATTTACATTACACGTAAAGGCTAATCTAGTTAACTTTACTGAAACGTTTTCTTTATTCATGATTGTTTGCATGCTTGGAGAAGTGTATTGTTGTCCGTCATTGGTTGACTATAGCGGTTCCTTCTGCTTTGAGTCTGTCAGTTGCTTTTGTAGAAAGGTGTCAGAGACGCTTGGCCTGGATAGTCAGCTGCAACGTTTGGTTTTCAGTGAATAGAGCTATCAGCTGCAGAGAGTGAAGGTTGCTGCTGGTAAGCCTATAAGCAGCAAACATGGATGACCGCTGCTGATAAGCCTATCAGCAGCAACTTGTGCTGAATGCTGCTGATAAGCCTATCAGCAGCAACTTGTGCTGAATGTTGCTGATAAGCCTATCAGCAGCATTTGTGCTGAATGCTGCTGATAAGCCTATCAGCAGCATTTGTACTTAGAATAATTTTGTAACAATCAGTCTTTGGTTCTACAAGAAGTACCAACAAGAGAACCAACAGGGCTATAACTGACGTTCCCCTGTTTGGTCATATTATTGGTGAAGAAGAAGAATTTATTCCTGATATTGACCTTGATCTAGAAGAAGAGATATTATCATCTGATGAAGAGGAAATGGAAGTTGAACAAGGTCAAGGTAATCAACCTATTGATGAAGCTGAGATTGAGATAAACGTCCCTAATGTTCAAGAACAAGAACAACCCATCATTGAGCCTGTGATAGAGGCTCCTTTTGTTGAACAAATACAGATAATTCAAGAGCCAGCAGTTAATGTTGAAGCTGGCATGCATGAAGCTGAGGAAGAAGTTGCAGAATCAAGTGGAACTCTGGATGGAGGAATCTGTGGATCTGACTACTACATGTCTGATTCAGTTGATAGAGCAAAGAATCTTGCATCTTCCTCCAAACGGCAAGTTGAGTCAGGTTCTGATTTTGAGGAAGAAGAGCCTAGGGCAAAGAAAATCAAGACTGGATTAGAAGATTTGTCATCCTCGTCAGATTCTCTATTAGCTACTCCACAACCAACTCCAGAACCATCTACACAACCTACTCCACAACCCACTCCACAGCCCACTCCACCACCCACTCCACAACCCACTCCACTACTATCTCCACAACAATCACCCATCCATACTACTCCCACATCACCACCTCATGATTCAACCTCTCATGTACCAAGAGTTAAAACATTAAGCCTTGAACTGAAGAAAATGCAGGATAAGATTCAAAAGAAAGATGAAGAAATTGAAGGCTTAAAATCTAATTTGCATGATATCTAGGAAGAGGTTAAAGACCTGAAGCTGGAAGTTGGGGGTTTACATACCCAGATTGAGATTCAACAAACTCAACTTGAAACACAACAGAGACTAATCTCAAAGCAAAAAGAAGAATTCAAGGCTTTAGCTGAAGCGGTGGAACAGCTCAAAGCCTCAATGATACAACTTGTACAACAACAACCAACCACTTCAACAGCTCAGGGGGAGACTACATCTGTGGTTGAACCCTCATCTCCTGCCATTGTGACTAATCCAGAGTCTGCACTAACTATCTTTACTGGCCATGCTGAGAAGACAAAGGAGGCAGTTGAAGTCAAGGTTGAAGAACCAGAATTAGACCTTCCCTCAGCAAGTGAGAGAAGAGATGCAAGGAAGAAAGGGAAAGGGACTTCTACTGAGATAGAGACCGTGATTCTGGATGAAGAAGACATCCCATCTGATGACGAGCTGAATGCCCTTTTAGATGAAATTGAAAACTTTGGGTATAATGATCTTCACCCAGAAATTCTGACTACCGAAGAAAAAGAGACTGAGAGAACCAGATACTTCACAGAAGAAGGAGAGGAGATTCAAACCGTGTCTGATGAAGAAAAAGGCGAAGAAGATGTTCAGGTTAATCTTATCAAGACAGTCACTCCTGAACCAACCACTAATGTCTCTGAATCAAGTCTAGCACAAGATCCACCTTCTGTTGCACCTGAACCTCCAACTTCAAGAAAATCTTGGTTTTGGAAAATCATTCAGGAAGAAACTCCTAAAACATATGAATGGATAGCTGAGCATCAGGAACTAAAGAGGCCTCTAATTGGCTGGAAGTATGATGCTGAAAGGAAGCTCTTTATTATCAGAAGATATAGAGGGGGAGTTTAGCACTTTAAAAATATGACTGACTTCCAGACCCTTCCTTTCTATGACCTCAGGGATTTAGCCAAACTTCCTCTTCAAAACCCTGGGAAGGTTATGATGGCTTATGACTTTGAGAAATTTCTGCATTCTCAAGTCAATAATTATTTCAAGGGAATGAAGCCTAGGAAAACTCAAAAGAAAATCTCAAAGACAAGGTTTCATCATCAGACTAACAAGCCATATGTGTTCTTGAGGTACAAGCCTGCCCAAACTCACAAGACCATCACCATTCCAAAATCTGTACCTGTCTAGCTGCAAACTTTCAGAAAATGGTACTATGACCCAATCATTGGCAGTGCAGTAATAGAGTGTGAGGGCAAGGAAGACATCACTATCTTTGAGCCTATGGAGTTGTTGAAATTTCAGCCTGAAGAACTGGAGATACTATTCCAGAATCACATTCAAGCGTACAGTGATGAAGATGAAGCTGATGCCAAGGCCTACCAAAGAGTTGTATCTCTCCATGTTAAACCTTTTATACCGAGGACAACTGAAGGACCAGCTGCTTGATGAAGAGCTAAAGACAGTAATGCAACAGCTTAGGGGAAGATCGTAGAGTCTTATCTTATGTATAAGCTGTTGTCATTTATTGTATGTTTAAACAGTTTTAGACTAGTTTACTTTATGTCATTTCATTAAATGTAATTTCAGTTTTCTGTAATTTACTGCTTTATTAGCTAAGTCTGGGCCATCGAAACTAATTAGTTTCGATTGAGTTTATTCAATCGAAACTAGTAGTTTCGATAGATGGTAGTTTCGACAGTTGTGTATCACTTGTAAATGGTCAATCGAAACTAGTAGTTTCGATTGAACATAGTTTCGATACCTGTCACTACTATAAATAGCCTAGTTTGAGAATGTTTAGGGTGAGAGTAGCGGCTGTAACCCTGAACCTTCTCTTTCACATTGTTCTTGAATCAATACAATTTGCAGTTGTTTATGCACTGTGTTCTTACATTTTCATACCATTTGCGTGTTGATTCATAGTGTGGTTAGCCGGTTATCTTCACCAACACTGTTTCTATCATCTGTTTCACCACCATACACACAGTTTCCGCTTGTGTGTGTGTGTACTCGATCAAATCAGCGATTTCAAGTTAAAACTGGACCTACAAACCGTGTAAGGACCCGTCCATCGGGACTTCAACTTCCCGGGAAATAATCGCAGCCTAGAGTTGTAAAGCAACACACGACCACCCACTCGGAATTCTTTCTTGTCCTTCCAGCGTCGGTCATGTAAACTCTTAGTGCGCTCCTTGTAGATCGTGGAGTTTGCATAGGCTTGATTCCTCAACTCATCAAGCTCATGAATCTGAGTGAACCGGTTCTCACCCGCGCTCACCAAGTCAAGATTCACCGCCATCAACGCCCAATAAGCCTTATGCTCCAACTCCACCAGAAGATGGCATGCCTTTCCATAGATCAACCTAAGTGGTGTGGTACCAATAGGCGTCTTATACGCAGTCCGGAAGGCCCAAAGTGCATCATCTAACCTATCCGACCAATCCTTTCGGTTTTGACCAACCGTCTTCTCAAGAATCCTCTTTATGGCCCGATACGTGACCTCTACCTGTCCACTAGTCTGTGGATGGTAGGCTGTGGAGAATCTATGGTTCACACCATATCGTGATAGAGCCTTCTCCAACTGGGAGTTGCAGAAGTGGGTCCTACGGTTACTAATCAGAGCCTTGGGGGCACCAAACCGAGAGAACAGCTTCTGCCGAAACTGAACAACCACCCTAGCATCATTAGTAGGCAAGGCTTGAGCCTTGGCCCACTTAGAAACGTAGTCAACCGCTACTAGGATATACCGGTTGCCAGGAGAAGCTGGGAAAGGTCCCATAAAGTCAATACCACAGACATCAAAAATCTAACAAATCTGGATGTTGTTCTAGGGCATCCCATTCCTTGAGGAAATGTTGCTCGCCCTCTTGCAAGAGTCACAAGCTCGGATCATCTCATGAGCATCCCGAAAGATGGTAGGCAAGAAGAAACAGGCGTCAAAGACCTTCTTCACGGTCAAGGTAGCTCCATGATGTCCACCTGTCGGGCCCTCGTGGCAGTGTCTAAGCACCTGACATGCCTCGTCTCCAAACACACACCTGCGCACGATCTGATTAGCCCCGACTAGAAACAAATAGGGATCCTCCCAATGATAGTGCTTCACATCCGCAAAGAACTTTTGCTTCTGCTGATACGTTAAACCCTTAATCACAATCCCACTAGCAAGAAAGTTTGCAAAATCAGCAAACCATGGACACTCCTCATCCTGTGTCTGTATGTGCATGAGAAACTCATGGGGAAAATTGTCATTTATGGATGACCCCACAAGTTCAGATGAAGCTGAGCACTCTAGACGGGACAAGTGGTCATCTGCGACATTCTCCACGCCCTTCTTATCGTGGATCTCAATGTCGAACTCCTGAAGCAGCAAAACCCACCGGATTAGACGGGGTTTGACATCCTGTTTGCTGAACACGTGCCGACGAGATAAGACCGAAATTTATCGAAAGCGAAGACAACGGCTAGGAGCTCTTTCTCCGTCGTGGTGTAGTGCTCCTATGCGTCATTGAGCGTCTTGCTCGCATAATAAATCGGGTGAAACTTCTTCTCTCTCCTCTGTCCTAAGACCGCCCCAATATCTTGGAAAATGGCCACCATGCAACGCTGGAAAGTGGCCGTAGCATTACACAATCCAAAGGGCATCTGCCGATAAGCAAATATGCCATAGGGACATGTGAATATAGTCTTCTCCTGGTCCCCAAGAGCAATAGGGATCTGGAAGTAGCCAGAGAAGCCATCTTGGAAACAATAGAACATCCTCCCCGCTAGTCTCTCCAACATCTGATCAATGAACGGGAGGGGAAAATGGTCTTTCCGAGTAGCATCATTAAGTTTGCGGTAATCGATGCAAACTCTCCAACCTGTGACTGTACGAGTAGGAATCAGCTCATTCCTCTCATTGGTGATGAAAGTCATGCCTCCCTTCTTAGGGACAACCTGAACCGGGCTAACCCAAGGTGAATCGGAGATGGGATAAATCAAACAAGCGTCAAGTAACTTAATCACCTCCTTCTTCACTACCTCCTGCATGTTCGGGTTCAACCACCTGTGGTGCTTCACAACGGGCTTGTAGTCATCCTCCATAAGGATCTTATGGGTACAGAAAGAGGGATTAATTCCCTTAATGTCCATAATCCTCCATGCAATAGCCTGCTTGTGCTGCTTCAGCACCTCTAGTAGCCTCTCCTTCTCATCACTCGTCAGATCAGAGGCGATAATGACAGGTAATCGAGACTCACCATCTAAAAAGGCATACTCCAAATGGCTTGGGAGCTCCTTAAGCTCAACAGGTGTTGGGTCCTCAATAGAAGGCCGGTCAATCGGCTCAGACTCTCTATAAACCATCGCAAAAACCGCTAAACACTGGGGAAACTCATAGCTAGGATAATAGGGACATTCTTATCAGGGCCTTGGCGGTGGCCAAGAATGGTCAATTTAAGCCTCCCCGAATACACATCAATCAGGGCCTTGGCGGTGGCCAAGAATGGTCGACCTAGGATAATAGGGACATTCTTATCCTCATCCATGTCCAGAATCACAAAGTCTACACGAAACACAAAACGATCAACCTTAACCAACATATTCTCCACTATCCCTCGCGGATACTTGACTGAGCGATCGGCCAGTTGGATACTCATGCGCGTCGGTGTAGGTTCTCCCAACTCAAGCTTAGCAAAGACCGCATATGGCATGAGGTTAATGCTAGCACCAAGGTCAGCTAAGGCATTGCTAACTGACAAGCTACCTATCAAATAGGGTATGGTGAAACTCCCCGGATCTCGTCTCTTCTCCGGTAGCTTGTTCTGAATCACCGTCGAACACTCCTCATTCAGCGTCACCTGAGACAACTCCTCCAATTTCCACTTATTCGTGAGGATATCCTTCAAGAATCTCGCATACTTAGGCATTTGAGCTAGAGCCTCCACAAATGGAAAGTTGATATGCAACTACATAAACAACCCTAAAAACTTACCATACTGCTCCTCCATATTCTGCTTCTTCAATCTGCCTGGGTATTAAACGGCGGGAGTGTAATCTCTCATAGGCTCGTGAGGGCGCGATGTCCTCACCGGTTTACCCCTCGGCGGTGTCTCATCAGGAATATCAATTACAACCTCCTTTTCAGATGACTCATGCATAGGAACCTGTGGATCCGGTCCTGTGTCTCTACCGCTCCTACAAGTGATGGCCTTCACATGAGCCTTGGTATTGGGTTCAGTGTTGCTAGGCAGGCCACCTCGCGGTCTCTCAGAAAGAAGCTTCGCGATCTGCCCAACCTGGTTCTCTATGGTCTGGATCGAAGCTTTTGATTCCTCAACTCTGTCTCGTGCGTGTTAAAATGCTCCTCCATGTAACGGTTTTGCTTCTCAGCCAACTGATTCTGACTCTCCGAGTTAGATAGTAGCCGTGCAACCATGTTCTCCAAACTGGATTTACCCTCAGGTGCGGGTGGTGGACCGCGGCTAGAACCTTGGCCTTGAAACTGGCCCTGCTGAGGTCAAAACTGGGAATTCTGTCTCTGAGACTGGTGGGATTGATGCTGGAATGGGGGGCGCTGAGTGAATCCAGGTGGTTGCTGGCTATTGTTGCCAGACTTCCAACTGAAATTTGGGCGATTCCTTCCCCCCAGATTATATGTGTTGTTGTAGGGATTATTCTGGGCACAGTTCTGGTTGGACATGAAATCAACCTGCTCGTGGGCCCCCTAATCCCCAACCTGACAAGCACTCGTGAGATGCGCCCCACCACAAAACTCACACAAGGACTGGGCCATGTGGACGTGCATCTGATCAATGTTTGTGGAAAGTGATTCCACCTGGGCAGCTAAAGAGGTAATTCCATCCACTTGATGGACACCCTGCCTCTGAGTTCTCGCTCGAGAAGTATGCTGAGTGTAGCTCTTCGATGCCACCTTCTCTAGCAAGTCATATGCCTCCTGGGGTGTCTTCGTTCCAATGTCTCCACCCACGTATGCGTCGATCAGCTGCTTCCATGTCATCTCTAGACCATTGTAGAAGGTCTCACACTACTGCCACTTCAACAATCCATGGTGGGGAACCTTCCTCGTCAGTTCCTTGAATCTCTCCCACGCCTCATAGATCGTTTCCCCATTGTCCTGCTGGAAAGAAAGAATCCTAGCCCTCAACTTTGATGTTTTCTCTAGAGGGAAGTACTTCTCTAAGAATTTAGCAGCCATATGGTCCCAAGTACTAATGGACCTAGGGGAAGTGATAGTAACCAAGCCTTGGCTCAATCCCGTAAGGAAAACGGGAACAACCCGAACCGAATAGCATCATCAGAACCGAATAAATCGTGAACGGGCTCGCAATCTCTGATGAAGATCACGCTTCGGCTCGGAAGACGGCTCAGGAACCTCCTCAACGGGAGTTGAGAACATACATGATCTGCACAACAAGTTAGATTTGAATACGCGAACCTAGGACAAAGAAAACACAAGTTAAACAAAAACAAAAATAAAATAATAAAAAAAATAAAAATGAAAAATAAAATGGAATAAATACTAACATGTATATATATACAAATGAAGCTAAAAATAACAAGTAAAATGCAAAATATCTATACACAAAAATTTCAAAATAACAAACACGATATGCACAAAGAATATATATACTAAATGACTAAAAATTAATTCCAATCGTTCTCGCAAAACCGTGTCCCCGGTAACGGCGCCAAAAACTTGATGTGTGCAAACTATATATATATATATATATATATATATATATATATATATATATATATATATATATATATATATATGTAAGTATTTTTTCACAAAAAATGAGTTTTAAAAAGGGTTTTCACCAAAGACTAATCACACACACACCGGACAGTTTACCCGCCGGATAGCAATATAGTAATGTAAGAACCGGATATCAATCCGTGGACACGGTGGAATACAATAATAGACCGGAAGTAAGATTCAATCAAGTGATGGTAAAAAGATATTTTGAAGAGTTTGTTTTACTTAACTAGCATGAAAATTGATGCGTGTAAACTATATATATATTTTTATAAATATTTTACACAATTAGTTTTAAAAAGGGTTTTCACCAAATACTAATCACACACGCCGGGCAGTGTACCCGTCAGATAGCAATATAGTAAAGGTAAGAACCGGATATCAATCCGTGGACACGGTGGAATGCGATAATAAACCGGGACTAAAATTCAATCAAGTATGGGTAAAAGATGTTTAAGTTGATTTTTAATTAAACAAATATGTAAGAATATAAAACTAAGCTAAAATCACAAATCAAACAATCAAGGAGAAAATATCTCTTTGGTGTCGAATCCATTTAGAATACATTCAATACACTCATAGAAACATAGCAAATAAACGATACATAAATTGACTAAATTCTCGTCAAAGATATCTAATCAAATGACCATTCGGAAAGCTAGCATGAATTATCATGTCAATGTTTATAAGGATTGAACTAGCTTCTGATTAAGGTACACTAATCCAACAACTAGTTGGAAAGATAATATGAACAACACACTATCCACCTCAAGTTGATTAAATTAGACAACAATATGCATTTCTTCAACATACAATGTTCATATAGAGGTTATATAAATTAGGAGGATGTGTCAACAATTCCTAGATAAACATAATACTAAATATGACACATCATAACAAATACTTTGTCTTTCCAAACATAAGCATAAGGTTATACATACAAATATAATGATTCATAAACAAGACTTCATTCACCATTCCTAGTCAAATGCCATAAACTAGTATAAATACATACACCAATCCATGAATATAAGCATAAATCACAAGTTTTCCAACATAATATGACATACACAAATACAAGTCTTGTAAATAACTCAAAATACTTGAACATATGATTTCATCAAAGAATAATCATACGGTTGTCATAACATTAACATAATAATTGCCAATAATCCATGAATGTTGTCAAATGTATCTAAACTTCATCTAAACAAAAGTGAACAAGAGTTTTAGTTCATCATGAGCATCAAAATTACAAATAAGTAGGGAAAAATAGTGAGAAACATGATATGAAAACAAGAATCAAACCACTCCTCCAAGCCTAGATGTTGTTGTTGATGTATGGTGATCCTCTCCAAGAATCTTGAAATATGGCTGGAACAAAGAAAACTCGAGCTGGAACAGTAGGTTTTTCCCCTGGTTTGGTGAATGTCTGAATGAGAATTAAGTTCTGTTTAAATAGAAAAGGGGAGGCACGACCGTGCCAGGAGAGGAGGCACAACCGTGCCTAGTACAAAGACGCGGTCGTGTCTAGGTCTTGGCACGACCGTGTGACAGAGGTTTGACCGATCCGTAGCTTCCATTGGGTACCACTGATCGAGGACGTACGGCTGTTCAGACTCACGAGTTGACACGCGACCGTGGGAGGCTAAGGCACGGTTGTGCCTTGGATTTTGGCTTGGCGCGGTCATGCAAGATGTGGGCGCGACCGTGCCTAGGGTTTGGGAGCTTGGTACGACCGTGCCTCCATCACAGAAACCCTAAAACTTCACTTGTTTATCCTGAAATCTTCTTGTTTATTCACCAAGCCTCACAAAAACCTACAAAACAGGAAATGAAGCAAATAAGTGTCTAAACATTGAATATAACCAAGAATTGATCATTAAATGAGCGAAGTTTTGTGCCAAAAAGATGTGTAAATACTAACACATCAAACAACCCCACACTTGAACATTGCTTGTCCTCAAGCAAGAAATCAAAATGAAACAAAACTTCCAATGACACTATGGATCAAATAGGGAAAACTGTAAGCATTAATAAACTTATAAAGGTTTGAAAAGATTTTCAAGAAATGCAAAATTAACTAAATGAAACCCAATGAGCCCAATGACGTGATAACCGAATTAGCAAATGAATATGCCTATGAAATCATTAGCATGCAAATTTATGCTTCTCACAATGTTCACACACACTCGGGAATATATATGATCATACAAGTAATGGAGTATGTATATAACACTCAAATGCCACGACAATGAATCATGCATAAATCATAAGCTTGCTAAAAGATCAAAAACTAAACCAACTTCTTATAAGAAAAATAAACATAGCTAATACTTCCTTATAGATAAGAGATAACAACCGAATTATTTCCATCTTTGCTCACAAAATTGCTCTAATCGGCTATAATTCACCTAATTTTGGTGAATTTTTTTTATTTTTTTACACACTATTTCTTTTCTTTCTTTTGAAGGGAACTAAGTCAATATGCATTTTTCCTTAGCTAAAAACTTCTCAAGAATTTGAAGATTACAACAAAATAAAAGCTATAAAATTAACATTAGCCGAACGGATTTCTAACATGGGCGAAAATAAATGAAAAGGCTAATGAAGGTTTAATGACAGTGTAATGTGGGCAATCAAAGAAAATGACAAGATAGGCTCAACGTGGCTAACTAGTGGATGTGTTCGGGTGAGGGAAAAAAAAATAAAAGGCTCACAAAGGAGGGTTTATCCTAATGCCTCAATCATTTTTATGCAATATTTATGTTCATGGTTTATAAATGTATACTAAAAGCAAGTTCTAATAAGCATGAAATATCCGGCACACTCAAATCCGCAAAAAACGAGAGCAAACAATGTCTAAAGTTATCAAGGCTTAAAAATAAACTGACAGAAACGGAAAGGAATCTGTGTAAGCAAAAGGTTACATGCAATTCGTTCATTTAGCCCATTAAAACTCATGGTTATAACAAAAAAATTGGGTTTGACTCGATGAAATTTCTATTTCAATTGCTTTCGAAAAATAAAACTTCTATTGTTTACTAAAAATTTTGAATGCTAAACGGTTAACTTTTATTATATTTTTGTGTTTTTCAATTTTATAAAACTGATTTAGGGTCAATAAAAATTATGAAGGAAGATTTTGCAAAAAAAAAATAAAGTGATAAAATGCTCAAAAGGACAAACATCGCGTGAACAAATTTCCACCCAACACTTAGAATTATACATTGCCCTCAATGTAGAACAAAAATAATGTAAAGCAAAGAATAAACACCCAACCCCACACTTAGAAATATACATTGCCCTCAATGTATACAAAAACATGCAATGCAATGAAGCGTAAAGGGAGAACTGAAACTTCCCTCATGTCGATCATGGCACACGCAAAAAGCCTACCCACAAAAATGACGTTTCACGAAGTTCCACAATTCCAAGATCTAATCATGACTAACAACATCAAACACAGATCAGTAACAACAAGCCAAAATATCAACAGAAATGTAAATACAAATGTATATAACAGTACATGGAAATAAAAGTACAACAAAAGAACAACATAAAACGCCGAAGCGTGATACAAGAGTTTGTACAACATACAAGAAAGTACAACTCACAAAAATGATACCAAACTGCAATGGGAGGTACTACTCCCACTGCACGCCCTCAAGGTCGATGCCGGTGGCCCCGCCTCCCTCGCCTCCTGCTGCTGGTGGTGATGGTGGTGGTGACTGATGATGCGGTGGAGATGGTGGTGGCTGATGATGCGGTGGAAATGGTGGTGGCTGATCGGGCTGCTACTCCGGCTGCATAAAGAATGGAAGGGGAACCACGTATGGTGCCCCGCCAGCAGCAGCAGCAGCGGCGCACTGGACCTCATACTGCCAGGTCCAGTAACGCATTAACAGGTCATGTGGAATGACAACCGCAGGCGGTGGTGGCGGCGGAGGCGGAGGAGGCAGATGGTCGGGCTGCTGATGCTCGTGCCCCTGCTCCTGCTCTTGCTGAGCAGCGTGTGCCTGATGCGCGACGGCGACGACCTCGGCTCGACCTGCACAAGATCTGGGTCGGGACCCGGACGGTCTGGATCCCACGTCCGTCCCCATCTATCGACCAGTCTGATCCCTCCTGCGCCACGACGAGCTACATGCATGTTTCGCAGTGTCTGCACGCTCATCACGACGGTCTCTGCCACAGGGGTCAGGTCCCCTATCAAGTCGTCGGTCAGCAACTGAAAGTGCCTCGCCAGCTTGGTCACGAAGTGACCTCCACAAATTGTGCTGGTAACATCGCGCCCAAAGCTGTTCACCAAGTACCCCACGATAGAATGCGCAAGATTGCAGGTGCGCGGGCGTACAAGGCGAAATAAATAGAATAGCTCTCGCAAGTTCACGATCGTCTCTCCCTAACCTCTCCCAGAAATCGAATAGACAATACAGCGATGAAGAACACGGTGCAAGGGATCTCGAAGGCTGGAAGCCTTGGTCAAACTCGGATCATACATCCCAAATCTAAACTCATGCCAGAACTGATCCTTGTCCTCCTCTCGGTGATACCATCGGTGAATATCTTAGTATGAAGCTCATGCCTCGCATACAGGCCCAATAATCTCCCGAATCTGGCAACTGACATCACCCGCCACGCCTAAATCTAATCGTCTCCGGCTGCTCTAAGTCCGCGCAAGGGTAGTCAAACTCATAGGTGGAAAAAACTCCATCACGAGCTCGACATACTGAATAGCGTGAAGGCGAAACAAACGACACCATGGGGCGGTGACGAGGTCGTTCCACCGGTCCCGCTGACCGATGGCGTCTATGGCTGCAGGCTCTAAACGACGAGCGGCTAAAATTCGGCCTCTACGTGGCCACAAAACATCCAGACGAGCCTCGTACTCATGCTCGTTCAAGTCAAACTCAAGGTATGGGTGGTCCCTGTTGCCTGCCATCTGCACGACAACAAAATTAAAATCAAAACAGTTATGAAGACTCTAAACTGAAGTTATGAAGTTTCTGACCTAATTATGAAGGGGCATGGTCGCGCCTGGGAAGGGGTACGACCGCGCCAAGGCCAAAATCCAAGCCCACGGTCGCGCTGTGGCCGACAACGGGCACAATTTCTCGACAACACGACCGCGCCAGGTGCGGGGCATGACCGCGCTAAGCCCAAATTCAAGAGGCACGACCGCGCTCGACAGAGGCACGGCCGCGCCTGACCAAACCAAATCCACCTGGGATTGAAAACCCGAGCACGATCGCGCCTGGTCTGGAGCGCGACCGTGCTCAACCCATTTTAGGGTTTCCAGAATTCAAATTTTGCCATTTTAATCACGTTTTATAATAGGGTTTCGTGGCCTAGCATCCCAGGGGACATGTGTGACCCAAACCAACTACATGTCATAAATAAACGGACAAAAATTACAAAACCTAAACTACCTAAAATTTTGATTTCTAGAGTAAAATCCTAGGGCCAAATACAAAAGCAAAAGAAAAAGAGGGGGCGGAAACGTACCTTAGATTGAGGAGAAGAAAGTAACGCGAAGGAAGTTAGGGAGAATCGCACGTAGGGGGGGTTTCGGAAGGTGAAAATGAAAAATGGAAAGTGTCTGCATTGAAACCAATTTGAACTGCCCCAATCTCTTAGGCACGACCGCGCCAGGTGCTTAGGCACGACCGCGCCTAGGGTTAGAGGCACGACCGCGCCACGTGCTTAGGCACGACCGTGTCTCTAACCCAACAGACAGAAAAACCTGAGTTATATGCAGCTTGAACCCAACCCGACTGCGATTCTTCCAAACTAAAATGTCTAAAAATTCAGAAAACATACCTGAGACATCTCAATCACTAACCAAAGTCCGCTTGATCCAAAACACGTTCCGATCAACTAAACTCAAAAATAAATGGTAAAATCCTAAAAAATAAAGAAAATAAAAAATAAGAAGATAAACATAGAAACAAAATCTAAAAATTGTTACCAAAGATGATACCGGAACAGGCTAAGTTTATTAACGAGTCGTTAGCTAGACTCAAGTCCCCGAATTCATTTGTCCTTGGGGTGGAGGTCAACTACCTCCAATGTCGGGTCAACCGGTCCGTTAATGTATGGCTTAAGACGATGACCGTTGACCTTGAAGATCCTCCCATCTTCGTGCTCAATCTAGACGGTCCCATAAGGAAACACCTCCTTAACCGTGTAGGGACCCGTCCATCGGGACTTCAACTTCCCGGGAAATAATCGCAACCTAGAGTTGTAAAGCAACACACGACCACCCACTCGGAATTCCTTCTTGTCCTTCAAGTGTCGGTCATGTAAACTCTTCGTGCGCTCCTTGTAGATCGTGGAGTTTGCATAGGCTTGATTCCTCAACTCATCAAGCTCATGAATCTGAGTGAACCTATTCTCTCCCGCGCTCACCAAGTCAAGATTCACCGCCTTCAACGCCCAATAGGCCTTATGCTCCAACTCCACCGGAAGATGGCACGCCTTCCCATAGATCAACCTGAATGGTGTGGTACCAATAGGCGTCTTATAGGCAGTCCGGAAGGCCCAAAGTGCATCATCTAACCTATCCGACAATCCTTACGGTTCTGACCAACCGTCTTCTCAAGAATTCGCTTTATACCCCGGTTCGTGACCTCTACTTGTCCACTGGTCTGTGGATGGTAGGCTGTGGAGAATCTATTGTTTACACCATATCATGATAGAGCCTTCTCCAACTGGGAGTTGCAGAAGTGGTTCCCACGGTCACTAATAAGAGCCTTGGGGGCACCAAAGCGAAAGAACAGCTTCTTCAGAAATTGAACAACCACCCAAGCATCATTAGTAGGCAAGGCTTGAGCCTCGACCCATTTAGAATGGTAGTCAACAGCGGCTAGGATATACCGGTTGCCACGAGAAGCTGGGAAAGGTCCCATAAAGACAATACCCCAGACATGAAAAATCTCACAAATCTGGATGCTGTTCTGGGGCATCTCATTCCTAGACGAAATGTTGCTCGCCCTCTGGCAAGCGTCACAAGCTCGGATCATCTCATGAACGTCCCGGAAGATGGTAGGCCATAAGAAACCGGCGTTAAAGACCTTCTTCGCAGTCAAGGTAGCTCCATGATCTCCATCTGTCGGGCCCTCGTGGCAGTGTCTAAGCACCTGACGTGCCTCATCTCCAAAGACACACCTACGCATGATCTGATCAGCCCCGACTCAAAACAAATAGGGATCCTCCCAAAGATAGTGCTTCACATCCGCAAAGAACTTTCGCTTCTGCTGATGCGTTAAGCCCTTAATCACAATCCCACTAGCAAGAAAGTTTGCAAAATCAGCAAACCTTGGACACTCCTCATCCTGTGTCTGGATGTGCATGAGAAACTCGTGGGGGAAATTGTCATTTATGGATGACCCCACAAGTTCAGATGAAGCTGAGCACTCAAGACGGGACAAGTGGTCCGCTGCGACATTCTCCGCGCCCTTCTTTTTGCGAATCTCAATGTCGAACTCCTGAAGCAGCAAAACCCACCGGATTAGCCAGGGTTTGGCATCCTTTTTGCTGAACAGGTGACGAAGGGCTACATGATCGGTGAATACAATGGTCTTTGATAGGACGAGATAAGACCGGAATTTATCGAAAGCGAAGACAACGGCTAGGAGCTCCTTCTCTGTCGTGGTGTAATGCTCCTGTGAGTCATTGAGCGTCTTGCTCGCATAATAAATCAGGTGAAACTGCTTCTCTCTCCTCTGTCCTAAGACCGCCCCAATAGCGAAGTCACTCGCGTCACACATGATCTCAAATGGCAGCTTCCAATCAGGAATCACCATGATAGGGGCATTCACGAACTTCTCCTTCAACAAATCGAATGCATTGAGGCATTTGTCGGAGAACACGAACTGGGCTTCCTTCTCAAAAAGCTGGGTCATCGGTCAGGGAATCTTAGAAAAATCTTTGATAAAACGCTTGTAAAAGCCCGCGTGACCAAGGAAGCTCCGAATAGATTTCACAGAAGTCGGCGGGGGCAGCTTAGATATGGTGTCAATCTTAGCTCTATCAACCTCAATCCCCGCGTGTGAAACCTTGTGCCCAAGCACAATGCCCTCCTTCACCATGAAGTGGCATTTCTCCCAGTTCAACACCAGATTGGCCTCTTTGCACCCAGCCAGCATCCTCTCCAGATTCTCGAGGCAATGATCAAAGGAACTCTCAAACACAGAAAAGTCATCCATAAAAACCTCCATGGAGTCCTCAATCATATCATAGAAAATGGCCACCATGCAATGCTGGAAAGTGGCCGGAGCATTACACAATCCAAAGGGCATTCGCCGACAAGCAAATGTGCCATAGGGACATGTGAATGACATCTTCTCCCGGTCCCCAAGAGCAATCGGGATATGGAAGTAGCCAGAGAAGCCATCCAGGAAACAATAGAACATCTTCCCGCTAATCTCTCCAACATCTGATCAATGAACGGGAGGGGAAAATGGTCTTTCCGAGTAGCATCATTGAGTTTTCGGTAATCGATGCAAACTCTCCAACCAGTGACTGTATGAGTAGGAATCAGCTCATTCCTCTCGTTGGTGATGACAGTCATCCCTCCCTTCTTAGGGACAACCTGAACCGGGCTAACCCAAGGTCAATCAGAGATGGGATAAATCAAACCAGCATCAAGTAACTTAATCACCTCCTTCTTCACTACCTCCTGCATGTTCGGGTTCAACCTCCTCTGGTGCTGCACAGCGGGCTTGTAGTCATCCTCCATAAGGATCTTATGGGTACAGAAAGAGGGATTAATTCCCTTAATGTCCATAATCCTCCATGCAATAGCCTGCTTGTGCTGCTTCAGCACCTCTAGTAGCCTCTCCTTCTCATCACTCGTCAGATCAGAGGCGATAATGACAGGTAATCGAGACTCACCATCTAAAAAGGCATACTCCAAATGGCTTGGGAGCTCCTTAAGCTCAACAGGTGTTGGGTCCTCAACAGAAGGCCGGTCAATCGGCTCAGACTCTCTATAAACCATCGCAAAAACCGCTAAACACTGGGGAAACTCATAGCTCTCCTGGCTATGCAACTGCTCATCAAACTGATCCTCACCAACCGAATCAAATATCTCCCCCCCAACAATCTGGGTGTCCAGGGACTCCTCATCAGCTGTGTCCTGGAGATGATCACTCACACAAGAATAAACAGCCTCAACAAAGTAAAGTGAATCATCCTGATTCTGGGTATGCTGCATGGATCTCCCTACATCAAATATCACTTCCTCTTCATCCACCTTTAATGTAAGCCTCCCCGAATACACATCAATCAAGGCCTTGGCAGTGGCCAGGAACGGTCGACCTTGGATAATAGGGACATTCTTATCCTCATCCATGTCCAGAATCACAAAGTCTACACGAAACACAAAACGATCAACCTTAACCAACATATTCTCCACTATCCCTCGCGGATACTTGACTGAGCGATCGGCCAGTTGGATACTCATGCGTGTCGGTGTAGGTTCTCCCAACTCAAGCTTAGCAAAGACCGCATATGGCATGAGGTTAATGCTAGCACCAAGGTCATCTAAGGCGTTGCTAACCGACAAGCTACCTATCAAGCAGGGGAAGGTAAAACTCCCCGGATCTTGTCTCTTCTTCGGTAGCTTGTTCTGAATCACTGCCGAACACTCCTCATTCAGCGTCACCTGAGACAACTCCTCCAATTTCCTCTTATTCGTGAGGATATCCTTCAAGAATCTCGCATACTTAGGCATCTGAGCTAGAGCCTCCACAAATGGTAAGTTGATATGCAACTGCTTAAACAACCCTAGAAACTTACCATACTGCTCCTCTATCTTCTGCTTCTTCAATATGCCTGGGTATGGAACGGCGAGAGTATAATCTCTCACAGGCTCGTGATGGCGCGATGTGCTCGTCGGTTTACCCCTCGGCGGTGCCTCATCAGGAATCTCAATCACAACTTCCTCCTCAGATGACTCATGCATAGGAACCTGTGGATCCGGTCCTGTGTCTCTACCGCTCCTCAAAGCGATGGCCTTCACATGAGCATTGGGATTGGGCTCAGTGTTGCTTGGCAGGCCACCTGGCGGTCTCTCAGAAAGAAGCTTCATGATCTGCCCGACCTGGTTCTCTATGGTCTGGATCGAAGGTTTCTGATTCCTCAACTCAATCTCATGCATGTGGAAATGCTCCTCCATGTACCGGTTCTGCTTCTCGCCCAACTGATTCTGACTCTCTGAGTTGGCAAGTAGCCGTGCAACCATGTCCTCTAAACTGGAATTACCCTCAGGTGTGGGTGATGGATCGCTGCTAGAACTTTTGCCTTGAAACTGGCCCTACTGAGGTCGAAACTGGGAACTCTGTCCCTGAGACTGGTGGGACTGATGCTGGAATGGGGGGCGCTGAGTGAATCCGGGTGGTTGCTGGCTATTGTTGCCAGACTTCCAACTGAAATTCGGGTGATTCCTCCACCCCGGATTATATGTGTTGCTGTAGGGATTATTCTGGGGGCGATTCTGGTTGGACATGAAATCAACCTGCTCGTGGGCCCCCTGATCCCCAACCTGACAAGCACTCGTGCGATGCGCCCCACCACAAAACTCACACAAGGACTGGGCCTTGTGGACGTGCATCTGATCAATCTTGGTGGAAAGTGCTTCCACCTGGGCAGCTAAAGAGGTAATTCCATCCACGTGATGGACACCCTGCCTCTGGGTTCTCGCTCGGGAAGTATGCTGAGTGTAGCTCTTCGATGCCACCTTCTCTAGCAAGTCCTACGCCTCCTGCGGTGTCTTCGTTCCAATGTCTCCACCCGCGTATGTGTCAATCAGCTGCTTCCCAGTCATCTCTAGACCATTGTAGAAGGTCTCACACTGCTGCCACTTCAACAATCCATGGTGGGGAACCTTCCTCATCAGTTCCTTGAATCTCTCCCACGCCTCATAGATCGTCTCCCCGTCGTCCTACTGGAAAGAAAGAATCCTAGCCCTCAACTTTGATGTTTTCTCCGGAGGGAAGTACTTTTCTAAGAATTTAGCAGCCATCTGGTCCCAAGTACTAATGGACCTAGGGGGAAGTGACAGTAACCAAGCCTTGGCTAGATCCCGTTAGGAAAACGGGAACAACCGGAGCCGAATAGCATTGTCGGTAGCGTCACGAATTTTGAAAGTGGCACAAATCTCTAAGAAACCGGCCAAATGAGTATCGGGATCCTCGTGATCCTTGCCATCGAACTGACACATGTTCTGCACCATATGTATAATGCTTGATTTGATCTCGAACTGATGTGCTCCAACCGTTGGCCTATTGATGCTCGACTCCAAACCCTCAAGTGTTGGTTTGCCAAAATCCGAAAGCGTCCGACCTGCGTCCTCGTTCGCCATCTCCTCTACCTCGTCAACAACAACCTCGTCAACAACAACCTAGTCAAATTCGAGTAACCGGGTCACAAATCGGGAACGGGCTCGCAATCTCCGATGAAGATCACGCTCCGGCTCGGAAGACGGCTCAGGAACCTCCTCCACGGGAGTTGAGAACATACACGATCTGCACGACAAGTTAGATTTAAATATGCGAACCTAGGACAAAGAAAACACAAGTTAGACAAAAACAAAAATAAAACAAAAATAAAATAAAATAAAAAATGAAAAAAAAATAAAAAAAAAATAAAATGGGATAAAAAAAAAGATGTAAATATATACAAATTAAGCTAAAAATAACAAGTAAAATGCAAAAAATATCTATACACACAAAATTGCAAAATAACAACAAGGAATCACAATATTCACAAAAATATATGTACTAAATGACTAAAAACTAATTCCAATCGTTCTCGCAAAACCGTGTCCCCGGCAACGGCGCCAAAAACTTGATGCGTGTAAACTATATATATATTTTTATAAGTATTTTACATAATTAGTTTTAAAAAGGGTTTTCACCAAATACTAATCACACACACCGGGCAGTGTACCCGTCGGATAGCAATATAGCAAAGGTAAGAACCAGATATCAATCCGTTGACACGGTGGAATGCGATAATAAACCGGGACAAAAATTCAATCAAGTATGGGTAAAAGATGTTTAAGTTGATTTTTAATTAAACTAATATGTAAGAATATAAAACTAAGCTAAAATCACAAATCAAACAATCAAGGAGAAAATATCACTTTGGTGTCGAATCCATTTATAATACATTCAATACACTCATAGAAACATGGCAAATACACGATACATAAATTGACTAAATTCTCGTCAAAGATATCTAATCAAGTGACCATTCGGAAAGCTAGCATGAATTACACAAACCAACCACCTAAAGTCATACAATGAGGCTCACGTGTTTAATAATCATGTCAATGTTTATAAGGATTGAACTAGCTTCCGATTAAGGTACACTAATCCAACAACTAGTTGGAAAGATAATATGAACTACACACTATCCACCTCAAGTTGATTAAATTAGACAACAATATGCATTTCTTCAACATACAATGTTCATATAAAGGTTATATAAATTAGGAGGATGTGTCAACAATTCCTAGATAAACATAATACTAAATTTGACACATCATAACAAATACTTTGTCTTTCCAAACATAAGCATAACGTTATACATACAAATATAATGATTCATAAACAAGACTTCATTCACCATTCCTAGTCAAATGCCATAAACTAGTATAAATACATACACCAATCCATGAATATAAGCATAAATCACAAGTTTTCCAACATAATATGACATACACAAATACAAGTCTTGTAAACAACTCAAAATACTTGAACATATAATTTCATCAAAGAATAATCATACGGTTGTCATAACATTAACATAATAATTGCCAATAATCCATGAATGTTGTCAAATGTATCTAAACTTCATCTAAACCAAAGTGAACAAGAGTTTTAGCTCATCATGAGCATCAAAATTACAAATAAGCAGGGAAAAATAGTGAGAAACATGATATGAAAACAAGAATCAAACCACTCCTCCAAGCCAAGATGTTGTTGTTGATGTATGGTGATCCTCTTGATGTTGTATCCTCTCCAAGAATCTTGAAATGTGGGTGGAACAAAGAAAACTAGAGCTGGAACAGTAGGTTTTTCCCCTGGTTTGGTGAATGTCTGAATGAGAATTAAGTTCTGTTTAAATAGAAAAGGGGAGGCACGACCGTGCCAGGATAGAAGGCACGACCGTGCCTAGTACAAAGACGCGGTCGTGTCTAGGTCTTGGCATGACCGTGTGACAGAGGTTTTACCGATCCGTAGCTTCCATTGGGTACCACTGATCGAGAACGTACGGCTGTTCAGACTCACGAGATGACACACGACCGTGGTAGGCCAAGGCACGGTTGTGCCTTGGATTTTGGCTTGGCGCGGTCGTGCAAGATGTGGGCGCGACCGTGCCTAGGGTTTGGGAGCTTGGCACGACCGTGCCTCCATCACAGAAACCCTAAAACTTCACTTGTTTTTCCTGGAATCTTCTTTTTTGTTCACTAAGCTTCACAAAAACCTATAAAACAGGAAATGAAACAAATAAGTGTCTAAACATTGAATATAACCAAGAATTGATCATTAAATGAGCGAAGTTTTGAGCCAAAAAGATGTGTAAATACTAACACATCACAAATATATAAACTAACCTAAGATCACAAGTCAAAGAATGTAGTAGAAAATATCACTTCGGTGTCGAATCCATCTAGAATACATTTAATACACTCATGGAAGCATGGCAAATACACGAAACTTAAATTGACTAAATTCTCGTCAAAGATATCTAATCAAATGACCATTCGGAAAGCTAGCATTAATTATACAAACCAACCACCTAAAGTCATACAATCAAGGTCACGTGTTTAAGAATCATGTCAATGTTTATAAAGATTAAACTAGCTTCCAATTAAGGTACACTAATCCAACAACTAGTTGGAAAGATAATATGACAAACTCACTACCCACCTCAAGTTGATTAAATTAGACAACAATATGCATTTCTTCAACATACAATGTTCATACAAAGGTTATATAAATTAGGAGAATGTGTCAACAATTCCTAGATAAACATAAAACTAAACATGAAACATCATAACAAACACTTTGTCTTTCCAAACATAAGCATAGGGATACACATACAAATATAATGATTCATAAACAAGACTTCATTCACCATTCCTAGTCAAATGCCATAAGCTAGTATAAATACATACACCAACCCAAAAATATAAGCATAAACCACAAGTTTTTCAACATAATATGGCATACACAAATACAAGTCTTGTAAACTACTCAAAATACTCGAATATATAATTTCATCGAAGAATAATCATACGGTTGTCATAACATTAACATAATAATTGCCAATAATCCATAAATAGCCTAACACACTCCATATTTCTCTCATTTGCAAGATCTAGAGAGAGAAAGTTGGCGGATCGACCCGAGATTGAAGAAGTGCGTTGCTCCATAGCTCGTGAGAAGAACCTTCGAATCAGAAGCTCAATACAGGTAAGGATCCAACCTAGATCTGAGTTTTTGTTCGTTTTTGTGTTTTTTGGGTTTTCGACAAAAATGTGACGTTTTTACGGATGAAACTGGAAGAAAAACATAGATTTGAGTTCCTTAATGAAAAGCAAACGTTTTGAATGTAAACAAGTTCGGGATCTTGATATGTTCAGACCCAAATGCGAAAGTTAGGGTTTTTGCGGGGAAGCAGATCCTGCGTACTTATCAAGTACGCATGAAGAGGATCATGCGTACTTATCAAGTACGCATGGAGAGGTTCCTGCGTACTTATCAAGTACGCCTGAAGCAAAGTTTGCGCACTTATTAAGTACGCAAGAGCAAGGCCCTGTGCACTTGCTAAGTGCGCATGCATCAGGTTGGTTAAGTAAAGTCAGTATGTTTAGAAGGTTAAACCGTTAGAGTCAGGATTTGGTCTGATGTGTATTTAACTAATCAATTCAGATCAAAAGTTACGTTGTGGGACCTTTGTTTAGGACAACCCAGATTAGCTTATCAGGTGAGTTCTAGAAGCTCTTCTATAAATGTTTTAATTAATGTTTTTGGGCTGATGTGCATACATACAGAATGATGTTTTGAAATGAGGTTTACGAAACGAGGTTTACGAAACGATGTTTACGATATGATGTTTACGATATGATGCTTATGAAATGATGTTTACGAGATGATGTTTATGAAATGTTTTGTCAGATGAAGTTTACGAAAGGTTTACGAAAGAGATGATGTTTTGTTTAATAAAACGTACGAATGTTTTAACTTAAATGAGGGAAAGGTTTTATGAAAGTCACGAATGAAAGAATCTGCCACGAGTTCCTACGGGAGCTATGGTATGTATGTATGTATTGGCCTCACCCTTACGGGGGGCCTTTGTGGCTGGCTAACGGTTGTACAACTGGTTGAGGATGGGGTGACGACGGTCACCCATGGGATTACCGGGATCACGATGGAAGGTACTATTCCTTGCAGGGAAATAGTGCCTAAGTTATGTTCTGTCTACCTAGAGGTAACGAGCCTTAGGAGATATATGTTTGGTCTACCTTGAGATAATGAGCCTTAGGAGACATATGTTTGGTTTACCTAGAGGTAACGAGCCTTAGGAGACATATGTTTAGTCTACCTAGAGGTAACGAGCCTTAGGAGACATATGTTTGGTCCACCTGGAGGTAACGAGCCTTAAGGGACCTGTGTAAAGGATGACTTAGAGGTAACGAGCCATAAGTTCATCCGCTGGTATGCGATGTATGGAATTGACGGTTACGAGAAGGTGCAGATTCGATTCATGTTGACTTATGTTATGTTGATGTTTGATGATGTTAAGTTATTGCATGTTTTACGTACGCTTTTGTTAAACAAAGGTATGTTATGTTTTTGGCAAAATGTTTATGTTAAGGTTTTATGTAAAGCTAGAACTCACCAGCGTAGCTGACTTTTAGTATGCACATTCAGGTTAAGGGCAGGTTATGATGATGGACGGTGATGCTTGGCAAGCGAGAAGAGTTACCCGGATGATATGAAGACTGGCATCCCGTTATGATTAGTTTATGTTATGTTTATGTATTAGACTATGTTACGCTTCCGCATGTTGAACAATGTTATTAGTATGTTTTAATGAAATTTTCCGCTACCTTATTTTGATATTCAAGTTAAGAACTGTTTGTGAATGAGTAAATCCAACAAGTGAGGCATCCCGGGTTTGGGGCCTTACAAGTTGGTATCAAAGCAATAGTTTGAGAGATTCGGACACTCCCAGTGTCTGAACTTAAACTGTGAATGGGACCGGAAGTGGATGCCATTACGGGTAACTCGAGCCACAGCATCAGGTATGAAGGTAGTATATATTTACATATATAGTATGCCTTAGAAAAGGTCTGTTAGGACATGTTTTGTAACTGTTGATAAAATTTTGTATAAGTTCATAGAGAGGCGAACTTAACAAGTTCGCCTAAGCATCTTTAGGAGCGAACTTGTTAAGTTCGCTTAGCCTATTAGAGGCGAACTTAATAAGTTCGCCTAATCGCCTATAGCAGGTTTCTGTCTATATATAGATGTTTACATATTCAGATGAGCAACAGCAGAGGAGCGTTGAATAGAAGTGAACGGATTGTTTGATTGAGTCTGTAAACTCTATGATTGTTGGAATACAAGCTTGAATCTTATTTACGTGATTGTTTCTATTTTCTTTTGTGTATACAATTGTTGATTCGGTTGGATTCCGCATTCTGCGTTAACAATACGTCTTATCACGAGAACGATCTGTAGAAGAGCCATGTGGACCTACAAGGGTTAGGTAAGGACATGTGTCTGATGGAATCACAAAGGTGGTCAAAATAGAAATCGAAAGGTAGTGTAATAGTTAATTGCAGATGGCCAGTGTATATTAACATCTTACAGTGCTTGGTGAATTTTATTTGTTAACTAGCGTGATGACATTGGATTCCGTGTCTTATAGAACGAAATGGCGGGACGAAAGAGCGGAAGGCGTGGTGGGGGCCGTTCTGGCGGTCATATCGATGGTCGTAATGGTGGGCGCGGCAAGACCCCTGCACGCCAAGAGTACAGTGAAGAAGGAAGTGCTCAGACTGAGCCAGAAGTTAGTATGCACGGGACTGAGCCGACTAATTTCGAAGGACAACAATTCACTTTTGAACCGGAAGTGAGAGCGGCTCTGGCACGCGAGTTTACTGAGTTGATGAAAGTTTCTCTGCCAGGACTGTAGGCAGAAGCATTAAAGAAGTCTAGTGAGACAGGTGGGACTAAGGCAATCAACACACCGCTTAACCGTGGTTTCAACTATAAGTCCTTCAACGCATGTGATCCGTCGGTTCTCACTGTAAAGAAAGACGCGGTGGCTACATTTTATTGGGTGATCCGTATGGAAGCTGCCGTTCGTCTGAGCGAGTGTCAATCGGATCAAGTTGTGAAGTTTGCTGCAAACTCTTTGAGGGAGGAAGCATCCCATTGGTGGTAAGGTGTACGTCAAGCCAAGGGGGACGAGGCTGTGAATGCAATGATGTGGACTGATTTGAAAACTTTGGTGATCAAGAATTTCTGTCCAAATCGAAAAGGTAGAAAGGGAATTTCAGGGGATTAAGGCCAGGAGCATGACGCACCAGCAGTACACCACACAGTTCAATGAACTGGCACGTCTGGTGCCACATCTTATCTCGACTGAGGAAAGAAAGATTGCCTGCTACATTCAAGGGCTGCCGGACCAGGTCCGCACCTATGTTAAAGAAAACACCCCTACTACCTACGATTCGGTAGTAGAACTGAGCGGAGTGGTATTTGATGATCTGGCGCTGAATGTCGTTGCCATTGAAGAGCCCAAGAAGAAGTGAGTTTTCCCGCTAAGCGATCGGGTGGGAGGTGGTTTGGGGCTCAGGATAAACAGGCCAGGGCAGGTGAGACGGCGTTCTGTGGAAAATGTGGGGTAAAACATACGGGTGAATGTCAGCTAGGGACGAATCTGTGCTACAAATGTGGCAAGACTGGGCACTACTCCAGTGAATGCAGGTAAGGCATTAAATGTTATAATTGTGGTGAAAGCGGTCATATGAGCCGAGAATGCACCAAGCCAGGGATGGGTGAAGCCGGAAAAGGGAAAGGCCCGGAGAAGAAAGAAGAGAGGCCCCGAGCAAAGACTCGTGCGTACGCACTGACGCAAGAACAAGCCAGGGCAGACCCCGATGTGGCGTCAGGTACGTTCATCCTTGATAACACTTTTGTTTCTGTGTTATTTGATTCGGGTGCCAGTAAGAGTTTCATATCTGCGACCTTTTGTTAACGAGTGAAGTACACTGTGAGTAAGTTAGAAAGGGCCTTTAGCGTAGAAACCGCTGATAGTAGGACTGCGAGAGTGACCGATGTAGTTGACAATTCCATGATAAAAATAGAAGGTCATAGGTTCCCTGTCAGGTTGTTTGTTATGGTTTTGGGTGGGTTCAATGTCGTGTTAGGTATGGATTGGCTAACTGCTAATGAAGCGCAAATTATATGCAAACGAAAGATAATCCGACTCAAGGCTCCGGATGGTAGCGAAGTCGAGGTTTTTGGAGATCGTGACGCCCCGATGCCTAATGTCATCTCAATGATCAAGGAAGCAGATTACCTGAGGTGTGGATGCTAGGCTTATCTGGTGTACGTAATTGACAAGTGTAAGGAAGTGAAGGAGCTAGACGATGTACCAGCATCCAGTAACTAACGTCATCTCACTGATCAAGGCAGCAGATTACCTAAGGTGCGGATGCGAGGCTTATCTGGTGTACGTAATTGACAAGTGTAAGGAAGTGAAGGAACTTGACAAGTGATTAAGTTACTGGATACTGGTTTGAATCGGAGATGGGATAAATCAAACCAGCATCCAGTAACTTAATCACCTCCTTCTTCACTACCTCCTGCATGTTCGGGTTCAACCTCCTCTGGTGCTGCACAGCGGGCTTGTAGTCATCCTCCATAAGGATCTTATGGGTACAGAAAGAGGGATTAATTCCCTTAATGTCAAAATCCTCCATGCAATACCCTGCTTGTGCTGCTTCAGCACCTCTAGTAGCCTCTCCTACTCATCACTCGTCAGATCAGAGGCGATAATGACAGGTAAACGAGACTCACCATCTAAAAAGGCATACTCCAAATGGCTCGGGAGCTCCTTAAGCTCAACAGGTGGTGGGTCCTCAATAGAAGGCCGCACAATCGGCTCAGACTCTCTATAAACCATGTCAAAAACCGCTGAACACTAGGGAAACTCATAGCTCTCCTGGCTATGCAACTACTCATCAAACTGATCCTCACCAACCGGATCAAATGTCTCCCCCCTATAATCTGGGTGTCCAGGGACTCCTCCTCAGCTGTGTCCTAGAGATGATCACTCACACATGAATAAACAGCCTCAACAAAGTAAAGTGAATCATCCTGATTCTGGGTATGCTGCATGGATCTCCCTACATCAAAGGTCACTTCCTCTTCATCCACCCTCAATGTAAGCCTCCCCGAATACACATCAATCAGGGCCTTGGCAGTGGCCAGGAACGGTCGACCTAGGATAATAGGGACATTCTTGTCCTCATCCATGTCCAGAATCACAAAGTCTATAGGAAACACAAAACGATCAACCTTAACCAACATATTCTCCTCTATCCCTCGCGGATACTTGACCGAGCGATCGGCCAGCTGGATACTCATGCTTGTTGGTGTAGGTTCTCCCAACTCAAGCTTAGCAAAGACCGCATATGGCATGAGGTTAATGCTAGCACCAAGGTCAGCTAAGGCATTGCTAACCGACAAGCTACCTATCAAGCAGGGGATGGTAAAACTCCCCGGATCTCGTCTCTTCTCTGGTAGCTTGTTCTGAATCACCGCCGAACACTCCTCATTCAGCGTCACCTGAGACAACTCCTCCAATTTCCTCTTATACGTGAGTATATCCTTCAAGAATCTCGCATACTTAGGCATCTGAGCTAGAGCCTCCACAAATGGTATGTTGATATGCAACTGCTTAAACAACCCTAGACACTTACCATACTGCTCCTCCATCTTCTGCTTCTTCAATATGCTTGGGTATGGAACGACGGGAGTATAATCTCTCACAGGCTCGCGAGGGCGCGATGTGCTCGCCAGTTTACCCCTCCGCGGTGTCTCATCAGGAATCTCAATCACAACTTCCTCCTCAGTTGACTCATGCATAGGAACCTGTGGATCCGGTCCTGTGTCTCTACCGCTCCTCAAACTGATGGCCTTCACATGAGCATTGGGATTGGGATCAGTGTTGCTAGGCAGGCCACCTGGAGGTCTCTCAGAAAGAAGCTTCGCGATCTGCCTGACCTGGTTCTCTATGGTCTGGATCGAAGCTTTCTGATTCCTCAACTCAGTCTCATGCGTGTGGAAACGCTCCTCCATGTATGGGTTCTGCTTCTCTACCAACTGATTCTGACTCTCTGAGTTGGTAAGTATCCGTGCAATCATGTCCTCTAAACTGGATTTACCCACAAGTGTGGGTGATGGACCGCTGCTAGAACTTTGGCCTTGAAACTGGCCATGCTGAGGTCGAAACTGGGAACTCTGTCCCTGAGACTGGTGGGACTTATGCAGGAATGGGGGGGCGCTGAGTGAATCCGGGTGGTTGCTGGCTATTGTTGCCAGAGTACCAACTGAAATTCGGGTGATTCCTCCACCCCGGATTATATGTTTTGCTGTAGGGATTATTCTGGGGTCAATTCTGGTTAGACATGAAATCAACCTGCTTGTGGGCCCCCTGATCCCCAACCTAACAACCACTCGTGGGATGCGCCCCACCACAAACTCACACAAGGACTAGCCTTGTGGACGTGCATCTGATCAATCTTGGTGGAAAGTGCTTCCACCTAGGCAGCTAAAGAGGTAATTCCATCCACGTGATGGACGCCCTGCCTCTGGGTTCTCGCTCGGGAAGTATGCTGAGTGTAGCTCTTTGATGCCACCTTCTCTAGCAAGTCATACGCCTCCTGGGGTGTCTTCGTTCCAATGTCTCCACCCACGTATGCGTCAATCAGCTACTTCCCAGTCATCTCTAGACCATTGTAGAAGGTCTCACACTGTTGCCACTTCAACAATCCATGGTGGGGAACCTTCCTCATCAGTTCCTTGAATCTCTCCCATGCCTCATAGATCGTCTCCCCGTCGTCCTGCTGGAAAAAAATAATCCTAGCCCTCAACTTTGATGTTTTCTCTGGAGGGAAGTACTTTTCTAAGAATTTAGCAGCCATCTGGTCCCAAGTACTAATGGACCTAGGGGGAAGTGACAGTAACCAAGCCTTGGCTCGATCCCGTAAGGAAAACGGGAACAACCGGAGCCGAATAGCATCGTCGGTAGCGTCACGAATTTTGAAAGTGGCGCAAATCTCTAAGAAACATGCCAAATGAGTATTAGGATCCTTGTGATCCTTGCCATCGAACTGACACATGTTCTACACCATCTGTATAATGCTTGATTTGATCTCGAACGAATGTGCTCCAACCGTTGGCCTATTGATGCTCGACTCCAAACCCTCAAGTGTTGGTTTGCCAAAATCCGAAAGCGTCTGACCCGCGTCCTCGTTAGCCATCTCCTCTACCTCGACAACAACAACCTCGTCAACAACAATCTAGTCAAATTCGAGTAACCGGGCCACAAATCGAGAACGGGCTCACAATCTCCGATGAAGATCACGCTCTGGCTCGGAAGACGGCTCAGGAACCTCCTCGACGGGAGTTGAGAACATAAACGATCTGCACGATAAGTTAGATTTAAATATGCGAACCTAGGACAAAAAAAAACACAAGTTAGACAAAAACAAAAATAAAACAAAAATAAAATAAAAAAAAAATGAAAAAAAAATAAAAAAAAAATAAAATGGGATAAAAAAAAAACATGTAAATATATACAAATGAAGCTAAAAATAACAAGTAAAATGCAAAAAATATCTATACACACAAAATTCCAAAATAACAACAAGGAAACACGATATTCACAAAAATTATATATACTAAATGACTAAAAATTAATTCCAATCGTTCTTGCAAAACCGTGTCCCCGGCAACGACGCCAAAAACTTGATACGTGTAAACTATATATATATATATATATATATATATATATATATTATAAGTATTTTACACAATTAGTTTTAAAAAGGGTTTTCACCAAATACTAATCACACACACCGGGCAGTGTACCCGTCGGATAGCAATATAGTAAAGGTAAGAACCGGATATCAATCCGTGGACACGGTGGAATGCGATAATAAACCGGGACTAAAATTCAATCAAGTATGGGTAAAAGATGTTTAAGTTGATTTTTAATTAAACTAATATGTAAGAATATAAAACTAAGCTAAAATCACAAATCAAACAATCAAGGAGAAAATATCACTTTGGTTTCGAATCCATTTAGAATACATTCAATACACTCATAGAAACATGGCAAATACACGATACATAAATTGACTAAATTCTCGTCAAAGATATCTAATCAAGTGACCATTCGGAAAGCTAGCATGAATTACACAAACCAACCACCTAAAGTCATATAATGAGGCTCACGTGTTTAATAATCATGTCAATGTTTATAAGGATTGAACTAGCTTCCGATTAAGGTACACTAATCCAACAACTAGTTGGAATGATAATATGAACAACACGCTATCCACCTCAAGTTGATTAAATTAGACAACAATATGCATTTCTTCAACATACAATGTTCATATAAAGGTTATATAAATTAGGAGGATGTGTCAACAATTCCAAGATAAACATAATACTAAATATGACACATCATAACAAATACTTTGTCTTTCCAAACATAAGCATAAGGTTATACATACAAATATAATGATTCATAAACAAGACTTCATTCACCATTCCTAGTCAAATGCCATAAACTAGTATAAATAAATACACCAATCCATGAATATAAGCATAAATCACAAGTTTTCCAACATAATATGACATACACAAATACAAGTCTTGTAAACAACTCAAAATACTTGAACATATAATTTCATCAAAGAATAATCATACGGTTGTCATAACATTAACATAATAATTGCCAATAATCCATGAATGTTGTCAAATGTATCTAAACTTCATCTAAACCAAAGTGAACAAGAGTTTTAGCTCATCATGAGCATCAAAATTACAAATAAGTAGGGAAAAATAGTGAGAAACATGATATGAAAACAAGAATCAAACCACTCATCTAAGCCTAGATGTTGTTGTTGATGTATGGTGATCCTCTTTATGTTGTATCCTCTCCAAGAATCTTGAAATATGGCTGGAACAAAGAAAACTCGAGCTAGAACAGTAGGTTTTTCCCCTGGTTTGCTGAATGTTTGAATGAGAATTTAGTTATGTTTAAATAGAAAAGGGGAGGCACGACCGTGCCTAGTACAAAGACGCGGTCGTGTCTAGACCTTGGCACGACCGTGTGACAGAGTTTTTACCAATCCGTAGCTTCCATTGGGTACCATTGATCGAGGACGTACGGCTGTTCAGACTCACAAGATGACACGCGACCGTGGGAGGCCAAGGCACGGTTGTGCCTTGGATTTTGGCTTGGCGCGGTAGTGCAAGGTGTTGGCGCGACCGTGCCTAGGGTTTGTGAGCTTGGCACGACCGTGCCAAATAGGGGCACAACCGTGCCTCCATCACAGAAACCCTAAAACTTCACTAGTTTATCCTGGAATCTTCTTGTTTATTCACCAAGCTTCACAAAAACCTACAAAACAGGAAATGAAGCAAATAAGTGTCTAAACATTGAATATAACCAAGAATTGATCATTAAATGAGCGAAGTTTTGGGCCAAAAAGATGTGTAAATACTAACACATCACAAATATATAAACTAACCTAAGATCACAAGTCAAACAATCTAGGAGAAAATATCACTTCGGTGTCGAATCCATCAAGAATAATTTAATACACTCATGGAAGCATGGCAAATACACGAAACATAAATTGACTAAATTCTCGTCAAAGATATCTAATCAAATGACCATTCGGAAAGCTAGCGTGAATTATACAAACCAACCACCTAAATTCATACAATCAAGCTCACGTGTTTAAGAATCATGTCAATGTTTATAAAGATTAAACTAGCTTCCAATTAAGGTACACTAATCCAACAACTAGTTGGAAAGATAATATGACAAACACACTACCCACCTCAAGTTGATTAAATTAGCCAATAATATGCATTTCTTCAACATAAAATGTTCATACAAAGGTTATATAAATTAGGAGAATGTGTCAATAATACCTAGATAAACATAAAACTAAACATGAAACATCATAACAAACACTTTGTCTTTCCAAACATAAGCATAGGGATACACATACAAATATAATGATTCATAAACAAGACTTCATTCACCATTCCTAGTCAAATGCCATAAGCTAGTATAAATACATACACCAACCCATAAATATAAGCATAAACCACAATTTTTTCAACATAATATGGCATACACAAATACAAGTCTTGTAAACTACTCAAAATACTTGAACATATAATTTCATCAAAGAATAATCATACGGTTGTCATAACATTAACATAATAATTGCCAATAATCCATGAATGTTGTCAAATGTATCTAAACTTCATCTAAACCAAAGTGAACAAGAGTTTTAGCTCATCATAAGCATCAAAATTACAAATAAGTAGGGAAAAATAGTGAGAAACATGATATGAAAACAAGAATCAAACCACTCATCTAAGCCTAGATGTTGTTGTTGATGTATGGTGATCCTCTTTATGTTGTATCCTCTCCAAGAATCTTGAAATATGGCTGGAACAAAGAAAACTCGAGCTAGAACAGTAGGTTTTTCCCATGGTTTGCTGAATGTTTGAATGAGAATTTAGTTATGTTTAAATAGAAAAGGGGAGGCACGACCGTGCCTAGTACAAAGACGCGGTCGTGTTTAGACCTTGGCACGACCGTGTGACAGAGTTTTTACCAATCCGTAGCTTCCATTGGGTACCATTGATCGAGGACGTACGGCTGTTCAGACTCACAAGATGACACGCGACCGTGGGAGGCCAAGGCACGGTTGTGCCTTGGATTTTGGCTTGGCGCGGTAGTGCAAGGTGTTGGCGCGACCGTGCCTAGGGTTTGTGAGCTTGGCACGACCGTGCCAAATAGGGGCACAACCGTGCCTCCATCACAGAAACCCTAAAACTTCACTAGTTTATCCTGGAATCTTCTTGTTTATTCACCAAGCTTCACAAAAACCTACAAAACAGGAAATGAAGCAAATAAGTGTCTAAACATTGAATATAACCAAGAATTGATCATTAAATGAGCGAAGTTTTGGGCCAAAAAGATGTGTAAATACTAACACATCACAAATATATAAACTAACCTAAGATCACAAGTCAAACAATCTAGGAGAAAATATCACTTCGGTGTCGAATCCATCAAGAATAATTTAATACACTCATGGAAGCATGGCAAATACACGAAACATAAATTGACTAAATTCTCGTCAAAGATATCTAATCAAATGACCATTCGGAAAGCTAGCATGAATTATACAAACCAACCACCTAAATTCATACAATCAAGCTCACGTGTTTAAGAATCATGTCAATGTTTATAAAGATTAAACTAGCTTCCAATTAAGGTACACTAATCCAACAACTTGTTGGAAAGATAATATGACAAACACACTACCCACCTCAAGTTGATTAAATTAGCCAATAATATGCATTTCTTCAACATAAAATGTTCATACAAAGGTTATATAAATTAGGAGAATGTGTCAATAATACCTAGATAAACATAAAACTAAACATGAAACATCATAACAAACACTTTGTCTTTCCAAACATAAGCATAGGGATACACATACAAATATAATGATTCATAAACAAGACTTCATTCACCATTCCTAGTCAAATGCCATAAGCTAGTATAAATACATACACCAACCCATAAATATAAGCATAAACCACAAGTTTTTCAACATAATATGGCATACACAAATACAAGTCTTGTAAACAACTCAAAATACTCGAATATATAATTTCATCGAAGAATAATCATACGGTTGTCATAACAATAACATAATAATTGCCAATAATCCATAAATAGCCTAACACACTCCACATTTCTCTCATTTGCAAGTTCTAGAGAGAGAAACCGTAGAGAGAGAAAGTTGGCGGATCGACCCGAGATTGAAGAAGTGCGTTGCTCTATAGCTCATGAGAAGAACCTCCGAATCAGAAGCTCAATAAAGGTAACGATCCAAACTAGATCTGAGTTTTTGTTCGTTTTTGTGTTTTTTGGGTTTTGGACAAAAAATGTGACGTTTTTACGGATGAAACTGGAAGAAAAACATAGGTTTGAGTTCTTTAATGAAAAGCAAACGTTTTGAATGTAAACAAGTTCGGGATCTTGATGTGTTCAGACCCGAATGCGAAAGTTAGGGTTTTTGCGGGAAAGCAGATCCTGCGTACTTATCAAGTACGCATGAAGAGGATCATGCGTACTTATCAAGTACGCATGGAGAGGTTCCTGCGTACTTATCAAGTACGCATGAAGCAAAGTTTGCGCACTTATTAAGTATGCAAGAGCAAGGCCCTGTGCACTTGCTAAGTACGCATGCATCAGGTTGGTTAAGTAAAGTCAGTATGTTTAGAAGGTTAAACCGTTAGAGTCGAGATATGGTCTGATGTGTATTTAACTAATCAATTCAGATTGAAATGTGACGTTGTGGGACCTTTGTTTAGGACAACCCAGGTTAGCTTATCAGGTGAGTTCTAGAAGCCCTTCTATAAAGGTTTTAGTTAATGTTTTTGGGCTGGTGTGCATACATACGGAATGATGTTTTGAAATGAGGTTTACGAAACGAGGTTTACGAAACGATGTTTACGATATGATGTTTACGATATGATGTTTACGAGATGATGTTTACGAAATGTTTTGTCAAATGAAGTTTACGAATTGTTTACGAAAGAGATGATGTTTTGTTTAATAAAACGTACGAATGTTTTAACTTAAATGAGGTAAAGGTTTTATGAAAGTCACGAATGAAAGAATCTGCTACAAGTTCCTATGGGAGCTAAGGTATGTATGTATTGGCCTCACCCTTACGGGGGGCCTTTGTGGCTGGCTAACGGTTGTACAACTGGTTGAGGATGGGGTGACGACGGTCACCCATGGGATTACCGGGATCCCGATGGGAGGTACTATTCCTTGCAGGGAAATATTGCCTAAGTTATGTTCTGTCTACCTAGAGATAACGAGCCTTAGGAGACTTATGTTTGGTCTACCTTGAGGTAATGAGCCTTAGGAGACATATGTTTGGTTTACCTAGAGGTAATGAGCCTTAGGAGACATATGTTTAGTCTACCTAGAGGTAACGAGCCTTAGGACACATATGTTTGGTCCACCTGGAGGTAACGAGCCTTAAGGGACTTGTGTGACGGATGACTTAGAGGTAACGAGCCATAAGTTCATCCGCTGGTATGCGATGTATGGAATTGACGGTTACGAGAAGTCGCAGATTCGTTTCATGTTGACTTATGTTATGTTGATGTTTGATGATGTTATGTTATTGCATGTTTTACGTACGGTTTTTTTAAACAAAGGTATGTTATGTTTTTGGCAAAATGTTTATGTTAAGGTTTTATGTAAAGCTAGAACTCACCAGCGTAGCTGACTTTTAGTATGCACATTCAGGTTAAGGGCAGGTTATGATGATGGACGGTGATGCTTGTCAAACGAGAAGAGTTACCCGGATGATATGAAGACTGGCATCCCGTTATGATTAGTTTATGTTATGTTTATGTATTAGACTATGTTACGCTTCCGCATGTTGAACAATGTTATGAGTATGTTTTAATGAAATTTTCCGCTGCGTTATTTTGATATTCAAGTTAAGAACTGTTTGTGAATGAGTAAATCCAACAAGTGAGGCCTCCCGGGTTTGGGGCCTTACAAGTTGGTATCAAAGAAATAGTTTGAGAGATTCGGACACTCCCAGTGTTTGAACTTAAACTGTGAATGGGACCGGAAGCGGATGCCATTACGGGTAACTCGAGCCACAGCATCAGGTATGAAGGTAGTATATATTTACATATATAGTATGCCTTAGAAAGGGTTGTTAGGACATGTTTTGTAACTGTTGATAAAATTCTGTATAAGTTCATAGAGAGGCGAACTTAACAAGTTTGCCTAAGCATCTTTAGGACCTATTAGAGGCGAACTTAATAAGTTCGCCTAATCATCTTTGAAGCGAACTTGTTAAGTTCGCCTATAGCAGGTTTCTGTCTATATATAGATTGTTTGATTGAGTCTGTAAACTCTATGATTGTTGGAATACAAGCTTGAATGTTATTTACGTGATTGTTTCTATTGTCTTTTGTGTATACAATTGTTGATTCGGTTGGATTCCGCACTCCGCGTTAACAATACGTCTTATCACGAGAATGATCCGTAGAAGAGCCATGTGGACCTACAAGTGGTATTAGAGCTTATGCTCGTCATTCTTGGTGATTGTAGATGGTTTTGTATGCAAATTGACAAGAAATTCATCATCTTTGAAATTTTTATTTCCACGGAGTTTTCAAGCTTATTTTGCTTCTGATTTGGTGTTTTTGAAATGGATTTTGAATAAATTGATCTGATAGAAAGGTTCTAATTGAGAAAATACACAATCCTACAGTTTAATTTGGTTTAATTCCTTCAAATCAGTGAATTATGAAGATTTTTGGTGAAATTGGGTTCGTGTTCTTGAGGTGAATCTGTTACTAAGTTTTGATTATGCTGAAGCAAGCGAAGTTGCTGAATTGGTCTGCAGGCGAACTTGTCAAGTTCCCTTCTCTCAAATTAGGCGAACTTAGTTTTTAGGCGAACTTAATCAGATTTCTAGATTCTGGTTTAAGGAACTTATTAAGTTCGCTTCATATCAAGTTCGCTTGGGGTCAAGTTCGCTCAGTGAAGTTCAGGCGAACTTATTAAGTTCACTTGTGCAGTATCAGGCGAACTTATCTAGTTCGCTAGTGTTCATAAAAAAAACTGAGTATTTTGGTGGGAAATTTTTTCTTATCCAATTTTTTTAGGGAAAACTTATATGGTTGTTTTAAATCATTTTTGAAATTTAGAATTTTTAAAATTTTTACAAAGAGTATTTTGGCGAGAAATTTTTTTCGGATATTTTCGTAAAAATTTCAAAATGTCGATTTCGTGTGAGGTTAATGAGATTGGAACTATGCCACCGAGGCTTTTGTGCATATCAGATTACCGTAGCTGGAAAGTCCGGTTCGAACAGTTCGTATCAGAAACTGATGAAAATTTTTGGAGACCAATAACAGAAGGATATGTGCATCCTACTTTTGACATTCTGTAATTTTGTGATGTTCCTAAACCAGTGACAGCTCTTACTAAAGTAGAAAAGCAGACGTTTGATCGAGAGATGAAAACGTGTGAAACTTTAACGATGTCTTTACCAAAAGAAATCATTCATAGTCTCGGGAAGTGTCCAACTTCAAGAGATCTATGGGGAGCATTGAAGAAAAAGGGTGAAGCAACTACTCAAGCGTTTGTGGTCTTGCTCAAAGAAGTATTAGAGAAGCAAGGTGATTCTCAAAGTGATTCTTCTGCAGATTTAACTGATAGTGAGAGTATTCGTTCTGATGAAAGTACTCAATCTACTGAGACTGATGTGATGACAGAAGAAAGCTTTCAGACAGTTGAAGATGATCTGAGTGAATTAGAAACTGATGCAGAGCCTGTCATTGTTGATCAAAAGGGTGAAGCTGATGATGACGTTTTCATGGCTCCTGGTGCATCTTCTTCAGAAGTAAAAGCTGAGGTACTTTATAACTCATAAATGTTTTGTTTTAACTGTATTTCAATAAAGGATAAAATGATGAGGGTTATGGATGACAATGTAAACCTCATTTGTGATATGAAATCGATGCACATGGTAAATCAGAAATTAAAAGATAATGAGAATGTGTGTATTGGGAGGATTGAATCACTGAAGAGGGATATAAATTCTCTGACTTTGAAGATCAAAGAGTAGGCATATCACCTGGATATGTCCTTTGCAGAAATTGAGAAACGAAATAATGATCTTGTTGAGAAAGATATGGAACTAGCTGAATCTAAAGCAGAGGTAATCAGATTGCATAGAAAGTTAGAAAGCTTTGGAAATTCATCATTCTTATTAGAACATTATCATAATAATACTAAAGAGGGGAAGGGAACTAATGGTATTGGTTATGTTCCTCCACCATTCAACGAAAATTATTCTGTTACACCTAAGATTATAAAAGATGAGGATTTAGATCCTAAGACCGTGTTGAAAGTGAATCCGGTCACAGGTGAAGATATGGTGTATTCTGATGAGGGTGATGATGAATATTTTGATGAAGCTAAGGTAGAGGGGATACCGAAAGCTGTTAAAAAAGAAGACTCAAGTGTTGATTCTAATTCATCTGGAAATTCTACATCTGGAAGTTCTTAAAATTCAAGGAGAGTTCCATATGTTAGAGATTATAAAGACAGACGTACATGTTTTCATTGTAATGAGATGGGACACATTGTGGTGAACTATCCTTACAAAAATAAAGGGAATAAGCATGTAGTTCCTGAGAAGATGAAGCCTGAATCAAAACCTGTTGCAAAATCTAGAGTTCCACAGAAAATAAAGCCAAAAGAAGTTCATGTAGGAGAATCTTCTTCAAGTGCATCTTATCATGTGAAGATTCCTTATATGTGAGAATATCGTGAGACGAGATCTTTCTTTTACTGTGGTCTTGTGGGTCATATTCAGATTGCTTGTCCTCACAACGCCAAAGGTAACAGACATGTTACTCCAGGAAAGGTAAGAACTCATGGTAAGCCTTATGTTAACCCAAATGTGGTTAAACCTCATGATACACCAAAGGGTAATTCAAAATCTGAGGTTAGGCTTTCTAGACCTCAAAGTCGGAGGAGAAACAGAAGATTGAGAAAACTTTTAGAACAACAAGAGTTTTCACAATCTAAACATTTTTCAAATGAATGAAAATGTTCCAACACTTTACATTTTAAGCAAAAAGAACTTAATGAATAGAAGTATGTTTGGAAATCTAAAGTTTCTGTTTCTGACTCGTCGGAACAATCTTCAAAAATCGATGAGAGATTCGATTGTGAATGGAGTGAGGTTTATTATTTTGATACAGATGGACGACCCATGACTACCATGGCTTGGGTCCCAATGTCAAATTAATATTTTTTGTTAGATGTGCAGGATTAACCAAGAGGGACTATTAATACCATTTTGGTTGTTGATAATGGTGGTTCTAAGCATATGACAGGAAATGACATATGCATGAGTAAAGAGTTGTTGATAACTGAGAATCTATTTGATTTAACGACTTGATGCTCAAGGGGGAGAATATGTCACACACAATGTTTTGGAAAGAGTTTTACAAAGTCCAAATGACAACCCGAAACTTAGGATGACGATGGTGAGCATAAAGTCGTTGATGCAACCATTTGACTAGTTGAGGGGGAGTCTACAGGACAGGGGGAGTACAGAACTGTGTTAGTGACAGAGGCAAAGACATTCAATTACAGGATTACATCGATTTGTGTAGGTCCTCATGGCACTTCTACGGATCGTTCTCGTGATAAGACGTGTCGTTAACTAGGAGTGCGGAATCCAACGAATCAACGATTGCATACACAAAAGACAATAGAGACAATCAAGTAAATAACATTCACGCTTGTATTCCAATTCTCAATAGAGTTTACAGACTCAATCAGACCAAATCGTACAACTCTGTTCCTTTCTTCTGATTGTTACTCAAACTGACTCTGTAAACCCTATTTATAGACATCTGACCTGCATTAGGCGAACTTAACAAGTTCGCCTCGAATAGACTAAGTGAACTTAACAAGTTTGCCTCAGATAGACTTAAGCGAACTTAACAAGTTCGCCTCTGTTAGACTAGGCGAACTTAACAAGTTCACCTCTAGCATAACTTGCATAAACACTTAGAACATTTTACATTACAAAAACATAAAGACATTAGATCTAAAATATTACAAAGCTTTTGTCATTACAAACTATGTCCTAACAGACTCCCCCTTGACAATAGCTTGATCTTCAGTCTTCTGTCTTTATGATGAGCTCTTCCAATTATCCGGTAATCTGCTGCCTGCATGGACTCCATATCTTCTACATATCTCCAACACTCTCTTGTACTGCAATCCTTGTTCTTTCCATTCATCAGTGTACATGATCTCATTCTTTCTCAACGTCCTCTGATCTTTCTTTGAAAAGTTAATAAGATTCATTACGTCAAAGAAACACACAATGACCTTATTGTCTTTATCTTCAATCCTTGCTTCACTAGTATTAACATCGACATACCACCATTTCATATTCCCAAGGAAATCTTGAGGAATCTTCTCCAATGGTATTTTGTGTATAGCACGTACTGGTTTAAATTTGTACTTCCAGGTCACGTTTCCAGTCTTTTGATCTATGTTCTTCACTCTCTTTCCTTTTTGAGGCTTTAGCCATTCATACTTCCCCGAACCACCTTCTCTCTTGATTAGATTTGCAATCACATCAGCTAAACCAAACTTGGATCTATTAATAAGTGGCTTTGAAGCTAGACCATTCATTTCACACCTTAGCAAGGTATTGAAATACTTGATCCTCGGCTTTAACTACTGAACACCATCAGATCTTTTAATAGCATATAATTTTGTGTCATTATCATAAAACCAACTTATGATTCTTCCTACACACCTCTCTTTGTTCACATATTTTTCTTTCTGAGCAGGTTGTGCTTGAGACTTGGGTAGCACCTTCATCCAGCTATTCACAACTTCTCTCCACTGTTCTCTAGTCATACCTGTATTTCTGTACATCACAGGTTCTTCATTCACCTTTGGAGACTCAGTGTGAGTAGTATCAGCTTCAGCATCTTTATTGGATTGAATGTTTTCATCATCAGTATCAATCTTAGAATCAGCAGTATCTTCATGTAGTGTGATGTCTTCAAAAGAGTCCATAGAGTCTGTTACTCCTTCATAAGTGAACTCAGGAATAACATCATCTTGGATGAAGTTATAAGGGACATTAAGACCATCACAGCCTTCATAAGCCACTTTATCTTGACCTTTCTCTATCTCTATCTCCAATATCTCTCTTTCTTCTATTTCATTATCCGACACATCATCTTCTATGTCATTGAATAATTCATCAATGTCATCAAGACATACTATCTTTTCAGCTTCTTCCTCTTCAGAATCTATTAAGAACCCCAATAATAAAATTTCTTCCTCATTAACTCCAGAAGTATCTTTGTTTCCTTCAATGGATTGTGATATCGACTCCCCCTGAACTCTAGATATAGGATTAACGTCAGCGTATTGACGATCACCCTTAATATTACCAGAATGATCATTGTCTTCATCATCATGTCTTTGAATAGACTCAGTGTGACATGTATCACGTATCCTTAACTCCCCCTGAGCGTCAAGACGCTCAACAAGTTTGGACACTAATGTCTGCATGGCAGCAATTTGCGTAGCTTGAGTCTGAATCACCAGCTGTCTTTGAGTATCAGTAGATACAAGAGTATCCACCTGAGTTTGTAAAGCAAGCACTTGATATTCAAGGAAAGTAATCCTATCAGAATCAGAAGGCTTGGAAGGACCAGCCAAAGATTGAGGAACCGAAGGACTAGGAGTAGGAATAATCACAGGAGGAACAGGAGTTAGAACAGGAGATGGATCCTTAGAACTTGGAGGTGTAACTAGTAAGGAAGCAACAAAAGTAGCATCCTCTACACCCTGTGAAGATTGAGCAGCAGTAATTGAAGCAGACATAAGCTTTTGAGTTTTAGGATCCGGATTAAAATCATTATCAGAACTCTCATCCATCAATGTTCTTTTTCCAAGTACTGATCCGGAAGGAGGATCCCGAATAGACTTACGTCTTTGTCTTCTGGCTGTAGATTTAATACGTTTACCAGAATTAGCCAATGGTATACTAGCCAACCTTTCATAATGATATGAGGAAAAACCTCTAGATTCATCAGATTCGGTTTCTTCAGAAATAGGTAAAATCGTATCGCTTGAGCTAGAACTCGACTCATTATCTGTCACCACATTCCCTTCAGCTTCATGAATGGGTGAGTTCACAACGTCATCAACAAAATTATCCATATTCATCCCTAGATCTTATTCATGGTCATGAACAACCTCTTCTGGAACAGGTTCATTAACATGTATATCAACCTGAGCTTGTTGAATTGGAAATTGTTCTTGAATAGGAATTTGTTGTTGTTGTTGAACTTGTACTTGTTGTTGAATAGGTTGTTGTGGTTGTTGTTGTTGTTGTTGAACATTCGGACCTTGCACTTGAGCTATCTCATCAGAATGAAACCAGTTGTCATTCGGTGGTTCAACATAATCAGGATTGATTAAGCGATCAAACAATGGAGTATTAACAGGAATCAACGCTGCATTCTGCTGTTTCACCTTAGTGGAATCAGTAAAGATACGCTTGGACATCGGAGTCAAAGTTAATCGAATCGGATGCTGTGGGAGATTAGGAATAATATGATTCAGAATCATTTGGATAAAACGAGGATACATCAAAAATCCTTGACCTTCAGCAGGTGTGATTTGCATAACCATCTCCCGATAAACATAGAGTGCAAAATTGAACCGCTTGTTCAAAGTCAAAGCTACCATAGCAGCTTGAAGAGCACTCTTTAACCCATTAGTACCAGCTTTTCTAGGAGATAAACATTGGATAATCACGTGCATGAAATACCTCCATTCACCAACCAAACCACCCTTACGAGCTTGTGTATCATTAGGTCTTTCACGGTAAACCATCCTCTGAAAACATCCCATAATTAAAGTTCCAGGATATAACATAGGATCATCAGCAGCACCACCTAGAGCAAGAGCAGCACGAATAGTTTCTTCCGATATTGCATTATTCGTATTGTTTACATAGGCACAAAGAACATGAGGTTCTACGTCAGTATCTTGATGAACTGTGTCTCAAAATTGCTGAATATACACCAGACTAATGTATGGATCTGCAGATAATGCTACACGAAGTCATGAACGATTCAGAAATCCAATAATTCCTTGAAAGTTTACGGCCTCTGACATGTTAGGATCTAACAATGCCACCTGGTTATGTTTGTATTTTACACGACGAGCCATCTGAAAAATATTTGGACAACAGACACATTAGACAAATAACTAACACAAACAACAAAAAAATTTGAAACAAAAAAATTTAACAATAAAAAAAAATTTCAAACAAACAAAAAAAAATAAAATTAACAATTCCAAAACCCTTCTGACCCCTAGGCGAACTTAATAAGTTCGCTTAGTGTTGCAAGAGGCGAACTTATTAAGTTCGCCTAGACAAGTTCGCTTGAACAAGTTCGCCTGAACCTGTCTAACGTTTCAAATACCAACCCAGAAATCAAATATCTTCAAATCGATTGGAAATCATGAAATAAGCATTGGAATCACATCGATTAGCACTAATGAATCAATATCAATGATCAATTTTATGATTTATGTCAGAATAAACATCAATATAGGGCAAAATAGTCCCGTTCAAAATAACGATGAAAACCGAACTGAAAAAGGTAATTTTCTCATGATTGAACGGATGAAATTCGATTAAAATACCTTAGGCAAGTTCGTATTTCAACTCCAAATAAGAATAAATCAGTAAACAACCCAACAATCACTGATTTTGAAAATTTCTACACACAGACAAGTTCGCTTGAAATGGGAAGAGGATGACTGATTAAGTTCGCCTGGACAAAAACCTTATACAGATTAAGTTCGCTTATTTAGGCGAACTTGTTAATTTCGCTTAACAATCCCTAGGCAAACATAATAAGTTCGATTCACCAACATCAGGAGAACATATTAAGTTCGCTTCACCAGAGTTAGGCGAACATAATGACTTCAACTTTTCCCTTTATCAAATTTTTACCAACTTTCAACCCGTCACTTCTTGAACTTCCGTCAGCAGCATGTATTCGATCCAATCCCGAACAATTTAATAAAAGCTTAGAATTTTCACGGAAAATAAAAAACAAAATCCTTTTGAATTTTATCTATACAAACGGAATCACATATTTTTGGATTTTTATCTGTACAAACTGAATCACATATTTTTGAATGAACATCATGATAAGAAGATCATATCAATATCTGAGTAGTTCATCACACATTTTAGCAATAACCAAGGGTAACCTATGATATGAAACAATCCAACTCATAATTGTGCACTTTACATCTTTTTCATTTTTATACATTCTTTTCAGTATTTGAATAATATTTGAAATGAAACGCGATAAATTTCAAAGTAAATGAGATCAGGTTATGAAATGCTCAATTATTCATACCAAATTTGTAATATAAAGCATGAATTCTTAAATTTGTCAATATTATATGATTTGAAACTGTAAGCGTTTATTTTCCAAATTCATGTGATTTAGTACCATTTAGATGAAAAACATCGTGTACCCCACATATATGCCAAACAGAAATAAAAATTGCACTATCTTCAAGACATATACAGTTTATTTTTAAGATTAGATCAATTTCCAAGATGAAATTATCTCATTTAGCATAGGAATAGAAGCAGATCCCAAAGGATATAAGAATCATGATGATTCAGAATCAGAAGATTCTAATGAATTGGCTGTATAATGAGAATCAACAGATTCAGGTATGAGGATCCAACTATTATCTGGATAAGATTCAAGGGAGTCAGACTAGATGATGTATCTAACTGATCTAAGGGCGAATATATGTTTCAACAGATTTTGAAAGCATATCTTAGTTCAACAATACATTGCATGTTTTTTGGGGCATGGGCAGTGAAGTGAACTGAAATAGATTTGTGCTAAAGATATAATTCGATATTGGTCTCATGAATTTTCTTTAAAACCATATATTCTTTATCTGATAATGATCTTTTACACACACACCTAGGCATATAATGGATTCAAATCACAGATGTAATCATATCATATTTAATTTTCACACTACTATTAGTTTCAAAACGTTTCTAGTCTATTGACAATTCAAGTTTCAAAACTCGTACACAAATTTAAAAACAGATTATCAAGATTAGAGCATTCAAAACACTATCATTTCTCATTTATACAGACTTTGAAATTTAGATCAAATCAACTCAGTTTAATCAATCATAAATCAAAGGTCTACTAAGGTCGTGTGAAATGAACTAATCACTGATGTACTATCATTTCTTCTCTAACTTCAAATGATGTCAAATTTTATATTGTTCACTTTGTTTTGACTTTTTATATATTAAGAACTTTTTTGACTGAAAATTTAAAATGCAGAAATATAATAAAGCAATAAAAGAAATTAAAAACAAATTTTCCATGAAAATCTGATTTTGAAAAACTTTTATTCGGGATTGATCATACCTATCATTTTGATTAGAAATTCAAACCTGGTACGATCAAATGCCTTGGTAAACAAAACAATAAAATTATCATCAGTGTGAACCTTTACCAGCTCAATCAACCTTTTCTCTTCACAATCACGAATAAAATGATATCTAATCTCAATGTGCTTTGTTTACTGTGCTTAACAGGATTATTAGTTATACACATTGTAGCATTATTATCAATAAGCATAGGGGTTCCTGTGAAATTCAAACCGTAAACTCTTAATTGTTGTTGTATCCGCAGGATCTATGAACAACAACTTGCAGCAACGATGTATTCTGCTTCGCATGTAGAAATAGAGATTGTGGTTTGCTTTTTGCATTGCTAGGAAACAAGTTGATTACCCAAGAACTGGCAACCACCTGTTGTAGATTTCCTGTCCAAACAACAACCACCAAAATCAGAATCAGTATAAGCATTGAAATCAAAGTTAGAACCATGTGGATACCATAGTCCCAATCTTTGTTTTCCTTTCAAATAACGAAAGATTCTTTTTATAGTTATTAAGTGAGATTCTTTTGGTTTTGCCTGGAATCTGGAACAGATGCACACAGCGAACATTATATCTGGCCTTGAAGCGGTTAAGTACATGAGAGATCCAATCATTGATCTGTAAAGTCGACAATCCACATCTTTTCCATCCGGGTCAAAATTCAACTTATGATTGACAGGAATCGGAGTATCATATGGGGTACAGTCCTCCATCTTGAACCGGCTCAAGATGTCTTTGACATACTTGGACTGATGAATAAAGAAACCATCTTCCTTTTGATTTACTTGTAAACCTATGAAAAACGATAACTCTCCCATAGCTGACATTTCAAACTTCGACTTCATAACACTCTCAAAATCTTTGCATAACCCTTCATTTGTTGAGCCAAAAATAATATCGTCCACATATATCTGCACCAGTAGGTAATCTCCCCCTGATTTCTTTATGAATAAGGCGAGTCATTCTTGCCACGAACAAAATCATTTGCCAAAAGATGTGTGGACAATGTTTCATACCATGCTCGAGGAGCCTGATGAAGACCATAGAGGGCCTTATCAAGCTTGAAAACCATATTCGGATTAAGTGGATCTTCAAACCCCGGCGGCTGACAAACATAAACCTCCTCCTTGACCTTTCCATATAAAAACGCACTTTTCACATCCAATTGAAACATCTTAAAACCTTTATAAGAAGCAAAAGCCAGAAACAGCCGTATAGCTTCAAGCCTCGCAACAGGCGCATAAACCTCGGTGTAATCAATTTCCTTTTGTTGATTGAAACCCTAGACAACTAATCTTGCCTTTTTTTCTTACCACGACACCTCGATCGTCTTTCTTACATTTAAACACCCATTTAGTACCAATCAGATACACACCCTTCGAAAGATCTACAAGATTCCAAACCTTAAGCTTGTCAAACTGAGCAAGTTCTTCCTGCATAGCCTCTATCCAATTGTTATCATTTAAAGTCATTTCAACATTTTTGGGTTCGACCTGAGAAATAAAACATGAATGTGAGCAATCATCAAGAACACAAGAATCTTTAATACATATATACAAACAAGTATTGTCAACAATAGAACGTGTTTTCACTCCATCCTGCAAATTCCCGATTATATTTGTCACCTGATGATCTTTGAGTTCCTTGATGGAAGCAACCTCAGGAACCGGCAACACTTCAACATGAGTTGTATCAGATTGATAAGATAAATCATGATTAATTGGAATTTCCGAGTCTAAATTTGTAGGAATCTCCCCCGAATCATGTGTCGAAGGTAATGGATCATCACCCAACAAAGGATCAGCAGAAGAATCTTGAAAAATAGCATTGTCTTCCTCACTCTCTGAATCTTGTGGTCCCGAACAAGAAGCAACATTAGGATCGAGAGCAGAAGTAGATGGAACAGATGAATGTGGAACTGCATTTGGTAGAAAGCCATTGTGATGTGCATCCTGACATGAATCATAGAGAACAGTAGCTTCATCTGGAGAAATATCAGAAGGTAAATGAAAAGACTTGAATAATTTTTCATAATCAAATGCCCAATCTGGTCCAATCGCCATATGAGGTAAAGACCGATTTGAACAGTCAATATGGAACCATTCTTCAACTTGGCGCGTCTCTTTGTTATAAACCCTCTTGGTAGTCGAATTAGCAACATACCCTAGAAAAATCCCTTCAATAGACATAGCACTGAATTTTGTTGGGACATCTCGAACATTCAACAGGGTGCACGGATTACCAAAAGGTAGTAAATAATCCAGATTCGGCTTTCGATTATTCAGCAACTCGTAGCAAGTCTTGTTGTGTCGCTTGACGGTCAAGATCCTGTTCAAAACGTGACATGCAGTATTCACAGCTTCAGCCCAAAAATTAATTGGAAGCTTAGAATCTGCAAGCATCGTGCGTGCCGTTTCAACCAACGTCATGTTCTTTCGTTCAGCAACACCGTTTTGTTGAGGAACATATGGCGCACTGAATTCATGATGAATTCCCTTTTGTAGACAGAATAAGCCCATCTTTGTCACACCCAGACCGATGGCGGAATCATCGGGGCGGGACATGTAAGACTGTTCATAGCACATGGTTGACTAAATTGAAATATATTAAAGTGAAATTTCCATTTCAAATAATCCAAGTACAAATCAAACTCAAACAAAGAACATAAAACAACTCATAAAATTCTTGATTTAAATTGCTAAGTCCAAATCCTATATTGAGCACGTCTTGAATCATTCTCACATATTGGGGCCTGAAACATGAATAAAATAAAGTCAACTAAAAAGTTGGTGAGTATAACACAGTTGTATATAGATAGCATACAGTTGAAAACAAATCCTTTACAAAACATGATAAAATAAGGCATTTATGGGGAGCAGCTATTGTGTAACCATGTACAACCAAACCTTGTAACTAGCATGAAAAAATTGTGTTGTCGGTTTCAATCACCGCGCACCTGGGTGGGTTTGTCAGACTCAATAGATCTATCATTGAAAACCGTCGGCTTGTATAGTTAATGATTGCACATAATCGCATACAAAGGTTAGCACAACTAGCACTCGGGCACAAAGCTCAAATTTTGCACACATGTATGTAAATAGGATTTTGCACTTGTGTTGTTTGCGTAAATGTAAATGTGTAATGTGTATAGAGTTCATGTTCCACCCCAAAAGTGTAAAAGAGTAAAAAGGGGTTGTGAATACTCACTTGGTATTGAGATGTAGCTAATAAAGAGTATAGATAAAATAAGGGTTCTTGATACGCACGGGTTAACCTAGATAGTAATGTATATTGAATCAAATCGGTGTACAAAGTTTAAGTCTAACATTGAAGGTTGAATTTGTGTATAAAAAGTATTAAATGAAATATATAAAGTTGTAGTAACCATTATTTGGAACATTTGATTAAAGTTTGGAATTTAAATAATAAAATAGAATTTTTATAAAATTGTTGATTATGAAAGTAATGCATGTGTTAAATGTAAATTAATAAATAGATAAATGATTATAGTTTATGAAATAATGTAAATATTGATAGTAATTAAGTATAAATAAATAAATGATCTTTGGTTTAAATATTAAATAAATAATTATTATCTTATTTATTTATAAACTTGTAACTTAATCATTTAAAACATCATTTAAGTGTAAGATAAATATAAATTTAATTTTTATAAATTTTTAAATAAACTTTTAAATGAATAATATTTATCTCTTCAAATACAGAAAACATATTTTTATAAAATTTGAAACATTTATTGATTGAAAAATATAAAATTATAATTCTGTTAAAATTTCTGAGTCACACACGACCGTGCCTCGGAAGGGCACGATCGTGCTCAAGCTGTAGAACCAAAGACTGATTGCTACCAAATTATTCTAAGTACAAATGCTGCTGATAGGCTTATCAGCAGCATTCAACACATATGGCTGTTGATAGGCTTATCAGCAGCATTCAACACTTGTTGCTGTTGATAGGCTTATCAGCAGCATCCAACACTTGTTGCTGCTGATAGGCTTATCAGCAGCATCCAACACAAGTTGCTGCTGATAGGCTTATCAGCAGCATTATTCTCATATCTGCTGCTGATAGCTTTATTCACTGAAGACCAAACGTTGCAGCTGACTACCCATGTGAAGCGCCTATGACACCTTTCTGCAAAAACAACTGACACACTCCAAGCAGAAGGAACCTCAGTGGTGCAACCAATAAAGGACAATGACGCGCGTCTCCAAGCATGCAAACAATGATGCCTAAGAAGACGTTTCAGTAAAGTTATCTAGATTAGCCTTTGCGTGTAATTTAGATTAATAAACAAGATCAACGGCTTGTGTTAGATCTGGTCCTTAGAATCAAGGGTTTGTCTTGATTCTAAGTTACTATAAATACTGTGTAAACACTTCATTGTAAGTGTGCTTGCTGTGCTTTCATAGTGCTTCTTGATATTGTTTTACTTGTAAACTTGTAATTTCAGAAGTTTAATACAACAGTGCATTTATCAGTATTCTTGCTGTTTACTTGTTTACTTTGTTGGATGTTATTGTTTCCGCCAATATCAACTAGAATAGAATCACCTTGTAATCTTACGATCCTACAAGTGGTATCAGAGCTTTGGCTCAAGATTAAACAAATTAACATTTGTTTAATCACTTTCTGATTCTCTTCAAAACTCTATTCTTGATCAAGTCACATCAAAACAAAAATGGCACAAAGCAACAGGCTTGAAGACATCCTGAAGCAGCAATACGAAAACTTTGTCTGCAATGAAGGTGAGTCACTAACCAGAGTGTATAACAGGTACACTTACTTGGTAGGAGAGCTGCAGTGCTCTAAGGTGAAACTGGAGAATGAAGACATTCTCAAAAGGTTCATCAGATCTCTTCCTAGTTGCTGGACACTTTACACAGTGTCAATAAGAAGAACTAAGAATCTGAAGACTCTGCAGTTGACCGAGCTCTTTTGTATGCTAAAAGCTTATGAATTAGAAATAATTCAAGCCAAAGAAAGAAGCTCAAGCCATCAATCAGCCTCTTCCAGCACTTCTCCCGCGCTTCACTCTGACCACTCAGGTCCTAGTTCAAGCGACTACTATCCTACCAGACAAGCACACCAAGCTCAGCCAAGACACCAACAACAACAACATGTCAATCCTCCAGCACAAACTGCAGCCTGTGCAAATGTTGGAACTACTGACTTTGACTGGAGCTTCGAGCCTGAGGATCTTTCTGCCAACAATCAAGCTCTCATGGCAGACACATTAGAGGTATCCTCTCTAACTTCAGACACATCAAAGGTACCACCAAAGGTATATGAAAATCTATGTACTCAAGAGTGCATTGATAAGGTCCTTGGATATAGGAAACATAACCAGAAGCTCATATATCAAAATGAAGAATTTCACCAAATGAAATCTGAATTTAAAAAGGTTGAAAATAGTTACAAGGAAAAGAATGATTGTTTAAAGAAAGAAATTTCATCATTAAAACATGAACAAACAAACCTTGAAACTCAAATTGATGATATTCTGGTTAAGTTGAAAGCTGCAAGGGCTGAATTGGCAGACCAAAAGGTCCATATGGAAAAATATGAATTTGCATCCAAAAAGCTGCAAAGACTTTTGGATGTTCAAATCCATGAAAATGTAAAAACTGGGTTGGGATATCATGATGACCAGTACAAAACCGTCGCACCTCCTGCTGATTACGTTGCCATCCATGAACCAAGCTTCAATCTAGCAAATCTTGACATGGCCAACCGAAATCTTGACCCTGCTGTCAAAGAAACCCCTGTGCAAGAATGCACTACTTCATCAGAGACTGAGTCAACTTGCTCAGACTCCACTGAAACAAGTAATGCCTCATCTCCTCCTGCCCCTCAAGTGATAGTCACTAAAGATGAAGTCCCTATTATCCCTTCAATACCAGTTCCTAAACCCTTCAAACAAATCAGAATTAGCTATCCTCCAGCAGGAAGAAAGCTAACTATTGAAAAGGGACAGTCTTCCACCTCCACCAACTCAAAGCCTCCTTCCAATTCAGTCCAGCCAAGGAAGGTGTTTGACACATATCATGCGCCTGAAGAAAGGGTTCCATATGTTCAAAAAACATTGTAAGAAGCTACTTTTGAGCACAACAAAGCTCACCCTTGGAATTTCAAAGACCTTTTCAAAAGAAAGGATTATGTGCATCTTTCAAAGGATAAACTGGCAAAATCATGTTTTGTCTATGGGAAATATAACCACACTGCCAGCACCTGCTTCTACTACCTATAGCAGCAAAGAAACCTCAAGCAACATGCTTTTGAGAAGACAAAGAAGAACAAACAGGTAAGAAGCTTTGAAGCTAAGACAACTCAATTCAGAAAATCTCTTTCTCCACCAAGGGAGCAGTTGTCAAAGCCTCAAAAATCTTGCATCATCTGTAGAGAATCAGACCACTTTGCTGCAAACTGTAAGTTTAACCCATTCAACCAGATCCTTCATCAAGCTCCTCAAAGACAAAGGGTAAAGATGGATCATCATACATCAGCTATTAGTCCAGCTATGCCCGAGAAAACAAAGCAGAAGCTTTCAGCGGCAACCAAGTCTGCTGCTGATAAGCTAAAATCCTCCGCAGCAAGAGTGCCCACTGCTGATAAGGCAAAATCCAAGGCAAAGCCAACAGTAGCAAAGAATGCTGACACTTCAACAACACTGTCAGCAGCAGGATCTACTGTCAACAAGCCAGAAACATCAGTAGCAAAATCTGCTGCTGGTAGTGTGAGGAAAACTAGAAAAACACCGATAATGCAATGGAAAGCCAAATCATCAGATACAACGTCTGTTGCTGAAAAGACAAAGAAAGCTGGAAAACCACCAACTCAACAATGGAAGGTAAAGAAAACACCAAGCATCATCATCGGTTAAGCTGAATGCATCTATCTTCTGTTGTAAATATGTCTGTCTAATGTTGTAAATAAAAGTTACAAGTCAGCAACATTGTCATCCTTCAGCTGCTGACAGGTTCAAATTTTCATCAGCAAAGCTTTTGCCACTGATCGCTTTAAGTTATCAGCAGGAACAAGTTTCCTGCGGATAGCTTTAAGGCGGTCAGCAGCAACCTTTTTGCTACGGAATGAATACAACAGTCAGCAGCACCCAAATCTGCTGCTGAAAGACTTCACTATCCGCAGCAACCAAGTTTGCAGCGGATAGCACACCATCAGCAGCAACCAAGTTTGCTGCTGATGGGTAAAACAAGTCTACATTAACTTTTACCTGCGGTAAAAAAAAACTACTCTCAGCCTTTACCATGACTGCTCGAGTGCTTTACAGCTGTAACAATGAAAAGTGAAACAGGTTGTACTGTACAAGTAAGGTTGCTTTTTCTTCGTCTGCCGTTATCTCACAATTTCAAACGTTCCCACAACCTCTTCATATTCAATTTCAAACCCTAATCTCCCATCACTTTATCTCCCGTCCCCAAAGCATTCAAAGCCCTCCATTCAAACACCTTTCTCTCTTCCCTCCAAATCCATTATAATGGCAGGTGCAGACATAAACAACCCCAACGACAAGTTTTCCCCATATCACAACCTCACGGCATGCCTAATAAAGGGCAAGAAATCAGAAGTTTTCGATGATATGATCGACTTCCTTTGTCAGTCCAAAATCCACCATGCCCTAACAGTCAACCCAACCATCTATACTTCCCACATGGAAGATTTTTGCAGCTCAGCCGTGTATTCTACTGACCAGGGCACTCCCCAAATCAAAGGAACAGTAGACGGCAAAGAGATGATCATCACTGAAGCAAAGCTCCGCCAACACCTCAAGCTTCAAGATGAAGGGGACGCCATCTCTTACCCAAGAGACGTATACATGAGGACCGTTGTATCCATAGGGTACACTGGGAATCAAACAGAGTATACGATAGAGAAGGCACTCATGGGTCCCAAATGGAAGTATCTCTGCCACACTCTTCTCCAATGCATATCCCAGAAGAGGAGTGGCTAGAACCAACTTAGCTCCGGACTTGCGTCGGCAATTCACGGTATGATAACTGGGGCGGGTTTCAATTTTTCCCACCTCATTCTTGAAGGTTTGAGATACAACCTTCAAGAAGGGGTGAAATCACAGTTCTTCATGTACCCAAGATTCTTGCAGGAAGTGTTCAATATTGAGCACCAAGATCTTTCAAAAACTGCAAGAATCTACGTAATGCTGGGACATAAGAACAACATTTTTCAAAGCATGAGAACAGTTTCATCAAAGTTCTCAGGGGCCGATGTTCCATTGTTATCTACAATGCTGAAAACACAAAGTGCCCAGGGTGACAGTTCAGCAAACCCAGCTGATACTGATCCCACACCCTCCACCTCACTGCCACAAACTCAAACTACTGCTTCCTTTAATCGAACCCCTGTGCATTCTACTGAGGATGTACAGGCACATAATCTACTCACCCCCAGTTTGATTGCTCAACCGGAACACAGGGCCCCGGTTGCAGCCAAATATACAAGGAAGAGGGGCAAGAGAACTCCTTCTTCTCTTGCCTCCAAGGCCCAAACCCAAGCCAACATCCCTCACTCAGAATCACAACATTCTAGTGAGAATATCATAAGGGAAAGCCACACTGTTAGGGAGACTCCTTCGGAAGTCTCTCTATTAGGATTAGGATCACTTCCCGGATCCATAGAACAGCCCTTCGAGCCATTCCTGTCTTCTTTGGACTTAAGTGTTGAGGAACCTGACCAAAGTGATGTACCTTCTCCAACTACCACTATCAAGGAGGTACTGATTGGTCTTTCTTCCGAAACACCCAACCTAAGTTCTTCACCCTTGAAGGTCCACTCTGGGAGTAATGATGGAGTGGATGTGGAAGAGGCTGTCACTACTGTTGGTCCAACAACTGACCAGGAGGAAAGTGACAACATCTTTAAGACCTCAACCAAGGCAACTCATGGTGAGGGTGTTTCCTTGGAAACTCCCCTCACTGAGAGGAATCCCAGGCGCCAAGAAACCGCGGGTGATGGGGATGCTGAGGCACGGCCTACGGCCCCATCTGGGTCCAAGGATTCCACAACTATGGATGAGGACAGACTGAAACTTCATAACTTGGAATTGACGGCCAGGGTGGCTATGCTAGAGGCTGAAGTGTCCAAACTAAGACACCAAGTCTCTATGCATGAAGCCCATCAATGCCCAACTTTAGCCACTCCCTCTCTTGTATCAGTAGGCACCCAAACTGATGCTTACCTGTCTGCTGATGCAACCAAAAAGGGGGAGATGGTGTCTATGGAAGAAGATACAGACAGTCTTAACGACTGGATTCAAGAGCAGCTTGTACTTCAAAGCTCACTATTCAAGCCAGCTTTTGTCCAAGTTCATGACTTGCCAGTCCCAGAAAACGAAGACGAAGAGACATCTGAAGACTGGAAGTTGGTCGTCAGGGCTGTCGATGAAATGCTGAATGATGTTGAAGACACAGAACAAACAAATACATTATTCAGCATCCTTCCTGAAGCAGCAGCCATCATTGGTCAATCCTCAACCCCCCAACTATTCAGATCATCAAAGAAGCTAGAATTTGACTCCATTCTAGCTTGGGGGTATGATGGATCAGCTGAGAGGTTTTGGATTGGATGAGAATTCAGCGGAGTAGAAGAGCTGAACTGGAACTCTCTCAATGCCCTCCAAGTCCTACAGCTATACGTATCAAACTGAATCAACAACTCAGCAGATCTCTCAGCAGAACTTGCCATTGGCAGGTTCTATGACCTGATGGAGGATAATCTACCCCACTTCAAAAGACTAATTCAAAAAGCAAAACGGGTAGCTTATCCTGAATCCTCGGCGGCCGCAGAAAGGAGACTGACTCCTAGCAATCTTGAAATAACAAGGAGCAGTCTTCTCAATGAAGAAGAAGTTCTGGGCCTTCGAAGATTCCTGTATGCCTTCCTGGTCAAGGACTTGGACGTGCTAGGTTGGGTGAGCACTAAGTCCCTTGACCACACTCTTCTGCTTAGCAACGGCTCCTCTCTCATCATCAACACCAGGAACATCCTTCAGCTGCCCTCAGACTTCCTATTCAAGATTTTTCAGCTCAGAGCCAACATCTGCAATATTAACTCACTGGAGAGCCAGGCAATGATGGTCATCATCAAAGCCTATCTTGAAAAGGAAGGACTGATTCCTCAGGAAGAGACTGTGTCAACTTCTGATACTGACTCCAACTCTAATACTCCACAAGTTGACATCACATCTGCAGCTTTTGGCACAAGATCTTCCATCAGGGATCAACTGAGAGAAATAGAAGGTCCTGAGTGTCAACTTGATAAAGACAGTGACCGTCCCTTTTCAATTCCTCAACATGCCAATGAAGCTGAGGCAGAGATCCCAATAGCAGCATCATCATCTGCTGTTGTGATCAGTGAAGCTGAAGCAGAGGCACCCAATGTAAACAAAGGAAAGGGAATCATGACTGATGAAGATGAAGAGAGGCTACTAAAAGAGAAAAGAGAGAGGGAAGAGAAAAGAAGAAGAAGAGAAGAAGAGGAGATGGCTGACCTGAAAAAGGCTCAAGAAAGAAAAACAGCCATTCTCCTAAGAGAACAAACCATCCAGCTGTATGCTAAACAGCTGGATGAGCTAAAAAGAAAGATTCCTGCAGTTGACCAGATTGAAGAAGACACAGCTCTTGCTCTTCAACTGCAGGAACAATTCAATAAAGAAGAAGAAGACTTGGAGAAGAAGAAGAACAAAGAAGCTAAGTTCAGAATAACCGATTCTGAATTAGCAAAAGAATTAAGGGAGGAGTGGACTGAAGCTCTGATCTCTCAAGGTGAGGATGCAGACTACCTTGAGAAACTTTCAAACAAAGAGATTTACAGAGCCTTCATGGGTCAGCAGGGTCAATTGGCTAGCAAGAAAAAGGCAGAAGAAGAAGAAAAAGCCAAGCTACAGTCCAAGAAGACCATTGCACTGAATAAAAGAACCCATGAAGAAAGGAAGGTCATGATTGACTTCCTTAAGGCTAGAGGAGATAGTGGAAAGAGGCTAGGTCCCATGAATTTCATGAACCTGCAAGCCCTCTACTTCAAAGTTAAAAAGGATGAGGAAGAAAGACTAGGGAAGAAGGCGTCCAAGAAAAGGGTACTTATCAAAGAAGAAGAAAAACCAAAGACAAAGAAACCCAAGCCTTCTCCCTCACCTACCTCTTCCTCAGTCCATCATCCTTCCACTCTCCTCCCCAAACCTTCCACTCCTCCACCCAACAAGTCCAAATCATCCCACCCAGCTCCCACTCATCAACAGCCTCCCTTAAAGAAATCCAAATCCTCATCTGAACCTGAAGACTCAAGAAACATAGTTGAATGGGTCTACAATCCACAGGATCAAAGGTTTGAGATCTTCAGAGGGAGAACTGAAAGAAGAAGATCTACATACAGGTCTGTTGATGAGGTTCTGCAACTACCAGATTCAGACCTAAGAAGAATTTTGGAGCTAGGTGAAGCTCATGAGCCTGCAAATGAGAGAGGGAAACATCTTATGCTAGCAATCAGACATTACTTCAACCCTAGCAAAGATGTGGTCGTGGATGTCAAACCACTCAAGTCCCACTCTCCATTTGTATCTTGGTCCTACAATGCTGATTTGGATGAGTTCACTCTGATTGATGTAAAGAAGCAGCAGATGAGATGTTCAAGCAATGCAATCTACAAAATGCCACACAAAGACATCAAGACTCTGTCTGAACTTCCACTGAACAATCCCAGCAAGGATCCAAGAGGCTATGAGGTTGAAAGGATAGTCAGCCACATGCAAAAGCTTCAGCAGCAAAGTAATTAGAAGAATTTTGGTTGCATCAGTCTAGGGGGAGTTTGTAGAACCAAAGACTGATTGCTACCAAATTATTCTAAGTACAAATGCTGCTGATAGGCTTATCAGCAGCATTCAACACATATGGCTGCTGATAGGCTTATCAGAAGCATTCAACACTTGTTGCTGCTGATAGGCTTATCAGCAGCATCCAACACTTGTTGCTGCTGATAGGCTTATCAGCAGCATCCAACACAAGTTGCTGCTGATAGGCTTATCAGCAGCATTATTCTCATATCTGCTACTGATAGCTTTATTCACTGAAGACCAAACGTTGCAGCTGACTACCCATGTGAAACGCCTCTGACACCTTTCTACAAAAACAACTGACACACTCCAAGCAGAAGGAACCTCAGTGGTGCAACCAATAAAGGACAATGACGCGCGTCTCCAAGCATGCAAACAATGATGCCTAAGAAGACGTTTCAGTAAAGTTATCTAGATTAGCCTTTGCGTGTAATTTAGATTAATAAACAAGATCAACGGCTTGTGTTAGATCTGATCCTTAGAATCAAGGGTTTGTCTTGATTCTAAGTTACTATAAATACTGTGTAAACACTTCATTGTAAGTGTGCTTGCTGTGCTTTCATAGTGCTTCTTGATAGTGTTTTACTTGTAAACTTGTAATCTCAGAAGTTTAATACAACAGTGCATTTATCAGTATTCTTGCTGTTTACTTGTTTACTTTGTTGGTTGTTATTGTTTCCGCCAATATCAACTAGAATAGAATCACCTTGTAATCTTACGATCCTACACAAGCCGCGGGCGCGACCGGGTTGATCAACAGAGGGCACAAACTAGACCAGTCAACAGGCACGACCGTGCCTTGGCCTGGCACGGTCGTGTCTATGATTTTTAGACACAACAGAGGCTAGCCCAAAGGGCATGACTAGGTCTGGACAGGAGGACACGACCGTGCTGCTAGTCGGCATGACCGCGCTACATGAGGCACGGCCGCGCCAGATGATTAGCGTGACCGTGTCTCTTCCAAGTCAGACACTAATTGAAAAGTTTTGTATTTATAACGATGGAATTGATAGGGCTTTTGATTACTGAGTTATTACGAGTCTAATCACATAAATTAATTGTATGTAAATCGTGTTTAAGAGTGGAATCGATTAAATCTTTTCTTATTAAAATATAAATTCTGATTCGGACGATTTCTGTAATGAAAGCCCAGATTGATAGGGGGCTTTTGATATATGAACCGAAACGAAAGGGAGGGATGATTCAATTACCTCAAACAGAAAGGAATTGATAGCGATCGGTAGAAGGGAGTTCCGGCGACGGGAAGATTTGCATCCGGCGGCTTCGGCTGTGATTCCGGCTGCTCCAACCCTTCAGAAACCTTAGAGATGATCGGAGGATCGAGTTCCTTGATTAATTGGTAGCAATTGGATCGAGAATGGCGGTTTGAGGGTTGGGAGATAATTTGGACGGTTTCTTGAGAGTAATTTGTATTTTGAAAATGATAATGGTAATCGACGGAGATATTTTCCTTGATAACAAAAGTAAAACGTAAATCGGATTTGAATTCGAACGATTGAGCGTTTTGAAATCTCATTTACGTTTCGATAGTTACGCAGGCGCGACCGTGCCAAAATAGGCGCGACCGTGCTTAGGCACCGGGCGTGATCGTTTCAGGACCAGTCGCATGATCGTGCCGAGGCACTTTGCGCGACCGTGCCAGGACGAAGCACGACCGTGCTAATTAGGGTTTCTTGATAAATTTTCAACTTTAGTCCTTGACTTTTCAGGTTTGATTAGTTTGAAATAAATAGTTACTTGTATAGCGTTTAAGTGTATATAATCGAGCAAAACTTGTAAATTTGTATTGAATCATTGCATTTAGTTTACGGTAAGCAAAACAATGAGGCAGTGCACGAGTATTGTGTTCGAAATTGTATCACATTGAATTGAAATATGAATACTGAAAATCAGAAATGTTACAGTCTCCCCATGTTGAGAGAATTTCGTCCCAAAATTTAGCTAGAGGAAACAATAGTATCAATAAAAAGATGAGGGTACTTAAACTTCATTTGGTCTTCTCGTTCCCAAGTGAACTCAGGACCACGCTTAGATTCCCAACGAACTTTGACAATAGGAATGCGACTTCGCTTGAGCTGTTTGACTTCACGATCCATAATTTCTATCGGCTTCTCAACGAAGTGCATCGTTTCATCAATGCGCACGTCGTCAAGCAGTATATGGAGATTTTCATCAGCGAGACACTTCTTCAGATTAGATATATGAAATGTAGGATGCACATTGCCAAGAGATGGAGGTAACTCGAGCTTGAAAGCCACTTTCCCAATCCTTTCAAGGATTTTGAATGGACCAACATAACGAGGTGCTAACTTACCTTTCTTTCCAAAACGGATCACACCCTTCCATGGAGACACCTTAAGAAGAACAAGATCACCGACTTGGAATTCCAAGGGTTTTCGACGTTTGTCGGCATAACTCTTTTGCCGACTCCTCGCTACTCGAATATTGTCACGGATTTGAATAATCTTGTCGGATGTTTCTTGAATTAATTCGGGACCAGTGATTTGTGCTTCACCAATCTCGTTCCAACAGATAGGAGAATGACACTTGCGACCATAGAGAGCTTCGAATGGAGCCATGTTGATACTTGTGTGGTAGCTGTTATTGTAAGAGAACTCAATGAGGGATAAATGTGAATCCCAATTGCCACCAAAATCGATTACACAAGCTCTAAGCATGTCTTCAAGAGTTTGGATTGTTCTCTCGGTTTGACCATCAGTTTGCGGATGGTAAGCCGTGCTCAAATCCAATCGAGTATCAAGATCCTTTTGGAGAGATTGCCAAAATCGAGAGGTGAACCGAGCGTCTCTATCGGATATTATGTTCACGGGAACACCATGACGGCTCACAATTTCATCAATGTAAATTCGGGCTAGTTTCTCGACCCGATAGTCTTCACGGATAAGCAAGAAGTGAGCAGATTTGGTGAGACGATCAATGATCACCCAAATACTATCATAACCACTCGAGGTGCGAGGGAGTTTGGTAATAAAATCCATGGCTAAGTTCTCCCATTTCCACACGAGAATTTTCGGTTGTTCAAGCAAACCAGAAGGACGTTGATGTTCGGCTTTGACTTTGGAGCAGGTTAAACATTTGGCAACATAAAGAGCAATGTCCTTTTTCATACCGGGCCACCAATATTATTGGCGAAGATCTTGGTACATTTTATCCGCACCAGGATGAATAGAATAACGAGTCTTGTGAGCCTCGTTCATGAGAAATGTATGGAGATCATCGCGATCGGGAACCCAAATACGGTTCAAGTAATAGAGTAAGCCATTGGGTTTTGATTCAAGAAGGAGTTCAACACCACATGACATTTCTTCGTACGTGTTACCCTCGGTTACCGAGACGTGTTGAGCTTCTAAGATACGGGTTTGAATATCGGTTTGAATATGGGCACAATGAAGCATAACATGGTCCTTTCGACTCAAAGCATCGGCTACAACATTCGCTTTGCCGGGATGGTAACGAATCTCGCAGTCATAGTCGTTAAGGAGTTCGACCCAACGTCGTTGCCTCATATTGAGTTCCTTTTGGTTGAAAATATGTTGAAGACTTTTATGGTCGGTGAACACCATACATTTCGTGCCATATAGGTAATGTCTCCAAATTTTTAACGCGAATACGACCGCACCCAACTCGAGATCGTGCGTCGTATAATTCTTCTCATGAACTTTGAGTTGCCTTGATGCATAAGCGATTACTTTGCCTCGTTGCATGAGAACACAACCAAGACATTGGTTAGAAGCATCACAATAGACAACTAAATCATCATTTCCATCGGGGAGAGTCAATATGGGAGCATTGCACAGCTTTTGCTTGAGGGTTTGAAAAGCTTCTTCTTGTTTCGGTCCCCATTCATAAGTCTTACCCTTGTGGGTCAGAGCGGTAAGAGGGACAACAATCTTTGAGAAGTTTGAGATGAAACGACGATAATAACCCACAAGACCAAGAAATGAACAAACTTCGGTAGGAGTCTTCGGGGCATTCCAATTCTTAATCGTTTCAATCTTAGCAGGATCAACATGAATACCCTTGTCGTTGACGATGTGACCAAGAAATTGAACTTCCTTTAGCCAGAATTCACATTTGGAGAATTTGGCATATAGTTGTTCTTTTTTCAAGAGGTCCAAAACCAATCTAAGGTGTTGTTCATGATCGGCTTTAGTCTTGGAATAGATTAAGATATCATCAATGAAGACAATCACGAATTTATCGAGGTACGGTTTGCACACACGATTCATAAGATCCATGAAAACTGCGGGTGCATTGGTTAACCCGAAAGGCATAACCATGAACTCGTAATGACCATACCTTGTTCGAAAAGCAGTCTTCGGAATGTCATCTTCTTGAACACGGAGCTGATGATAACCGGCTCGAAGATCAATCTTCGAGAAGCAAGTATAACCTTGAAGTTGATCAAAGAGATCATCAAATCTAGGTAAGGGATAACGGTTCTTGATAGTAAGCTTATTGAGTTCGCGGTAGTCAATACACATGCGAAACGATCCATCCTTCTTCTTAACAAATAAGACGGGTGCACCCCACGGTGAATTACTCGGACGGATGAATCCCTTGTCGGAGAGCTCTTTAAGTTGACTAGCAAGCTCTTGCATTTCAGAAGGTGCAAGACGATAAGGAGCTCTAGCAATGGGGTTAGCTCCAGGTATAAGATCAATACGGAACTCTACTTGACGAACGGGAGGAAGACCGGATAAATCCTTAGGAAAAACTTCAGGGAAATCCCGAATGATCGGAATGTCTTGGATACTCTTCTCCTTGACATACTTTTGAACAATATGAGCTAAGAAAGCAATGTACTTCTTTCGTAAGTACTTTTGAGCGGTAGTACACGACATCAACTTAAGTCCCTTGCAAGGCTTTTCACCAAAAACCCTTAAGGTTTCTCCCGATGGTAGCGGAATTTGGATACACTTTTCAAAGCAAATGACTTCGGCATGATGATTTGATAGCCAATCCATACCTATGATAATATCAAAGCTTCCTAGTGGCATTGGAACAAGGTTGATTGGGAATGTGTGATCATTAAGTTCTAAAGAGCAATCATAGATAATGGACTCAATTGTAAGGGAGTCACCATTTGCTATTTCAACGGTGAAGGTTTTCTCTAATTGGGATCGTGTCTTTGCAAGTAAAGGCTCAAAATTAAGTGACACAAAACTTTTATCGGCTCCGGTATCGAATAAAATGGAGGCATATTGACTATTAACAAGAAACGTACCATTGACCACGTTATTGTTGGCTTGAGCTTCGTTGGCGTTTATGTTGAACGCACGCCCACAAGCTCCACCTTGTGTAGCATTTTCAAGTCTTGGACATTGATCACGAAAATGGTTCGGGTCACCACACTCATAGCAAGCACGCCCATTAGCAATGGCAGGAGTACCTTGATTAGCCACTTGAGGTACAGTTCGGTTTGGAGGGTTGACTTGGCCCGCAAGAGCTTTGGTCCTACAAACACTAACTGTATGACCATATCTCCCACAATAAGTACAAAGGCGACATGGGATGATTTGGGGATGATGGTAGTTGCAGGTGACACAAAGAGGGTAGATCCCAACATATGGCTTTTTAGCCGGCGCTTGAACCATAGGTGCAGCTTGGTTGATGGGTACAGCAGGAGTAACCACAGCAAAATTTCTAACCTTTCTCTTTCTATTATTGCGAGAGGGCTCGGTTGTGGCTTCTTTGTTGTGAGTAGGAGGGGTTACGGTTTCAGAAACTTTCTTAGAACCCTTTTTGGTCAGAGTTCCAGCTTTCACATGATTATCAGTTAAGGTAGCGGATAGACGAATAGCATCCTCCAGAGTAGCAGGATTTCTACCTAAGACAGTATCTTGGATTTGTCTTGGTAGCCCACCAATACACTTCTCGATACAACGGGACAAAGGAGTGACCATGTGGGGCACTAGAAGACTCAACTCATGGAACCGATTTGTATATGCTAAGCTTTCCCCGCTATCTTGGGCAAGATCCCAAAATTCAGCTTCTAGCTTTTTCACTTCATTTCGAGGACAGAACTCCTCGGTCATAAGCCTTTTGACCTCATCCCAAGGTAAGGCCATAGCTACATCAACACCCATATTCCTTTTCTCCCCATTCCACCATGTAAATGCCCGTTTTTGTAGGACACTTGTAGCATGACGAACACGGAGGTTGTCGGGACAGTCACTATTGAGAAAGGTATTCTCAATGCTTTCGAACCATTGAAGGAGTCCAGTAGCTCCTTCGGTACCATAGAACTTTAGGGGATTGCACGATTTGAAGTGCTTGAAGGTGCATTGAGATGGATTATTACCACCATTATTACCACTATTGCTTCCATTTCCACCATTGTTGCCATTGGTGGCACCATTGGCTTGGGTGAGTTGTGTCACCAATTGGGTAAGAATAGCAGCAATGTCGGTGTTGGCGTTGGTTGCGGGAGCACGACGAGGAGGCATTCTACAGATTTTTCACAAGACAAGAAAGATTGTAAGAATTTATGAGATTTGATAGGATTTAATAGAATGAGATAACAAAAATAAAAATAGATATTCTTAGTTTGGATTGTACTCAAAAGTGACAAAATCACTTGAATACTATGGCACATTAAGGTTAATTAAACTTATAAAATTTTCAAGGAGACATGCTTTAGCCTATAAGTAAACACTCATCTCGGGAATTCCCAGGAAAGCATACGGGTCCCTCGGTTGATTGGGATTTATGCGAAATGCTTTCCTAGACAGAAAACCCAAAATACAGGTGTCACCCTTCCAGATTGCACGTGTCCTCAAATAATTTAACAAGTTTAAAAACCTTAACGAAGAAATAAAAATTTTAGAGATTTTTGCTTCAAGAATTTTTTTTCACATGCTAAGAAGGATAAAGATAGAAAAGAAGATAGAAATATTATGAGGTTTTAGAACATAGGAAAGGATATTATTTATTTAATTATTATTCAAGAAGATCCTAATGAGTCATGAATTTCTAACAAGTAAGGTATCAAATATAATAATAATTAATCATGGTGAGCATGTAGCACATAGTATGTAACACATAGCACAAAATCATGAAATATAGCATAAGTGGGTGTCCTAAAGTTATAGTCTAGGTCAAGATGTCTAATAACCTAATTCCCTATAACCAAGGCTCTGATACCAATCTGTCACACCCCGACCGATGGCGGAATCATCGGGGCGGGACATGTAAGACTGTTCATAGCACATGGTTGACTAAATTGAAATATATTAAAGTCAAATTTCCATTTCAAATAATCCAAGTACAAATCAAATTCAAACAAAGAACATAAAACAACTCATAAAATTCTTGATTTAAATTGCTAAGTCCAAATCCTATATTGAGCACGTCTTGAATCATTCTCACATATTGGGGCCTGAAACATGAATAAAATAAAGTCAACTAAAAAGTTGGTGAGTATAACACAGTTGTATATAGATAGCATACAGTTGAAAACAAATCCTTTACAAAACATGATAAAATAAGGCATTTATGGGGAGCAGCTATTGTGTAACCATGTACAACCAAACCTTGTAACTAGCATGCAAAAATTGTGTTGTCGGTTTCAATCACCGCGCACCTGGGTGGGTTTGTCAGACTCAATAGATCTATCATTGAAAACCGTCGGCTTGTATAGTTAATGATTGCACATAATCGCATACAAAGGTTAGCACAACTAGCACTCGGGCACAAAGCTCAAATTTTGCACACATGTATGTAAATAGGATTTTGCACTTGTGTTGTTTGCGTAAATGTAAATGTGTAATGTGTATAGAGTTCATGTTCCACCCCAAAAGTGTAAAAGAGTAAAAAGGGGTTGTGAATACTCACTTGGTATTGAGATGTAGCTAACAAAGAGTATAGATAAAATAAGGGTTCTTGATACGCACGGGTTAACCTAGATAGTAATGTATATTGAATCAAATCGGTGTACAAAGTTTAAGTCTAACATTGAAGGTTGAATTTGTGTTTAAAAAGTATTAAATGAAATATATAAAGTTGTAGTAACCATTATTTGGAACATTTGATTAAAGTTTGGAATTTAAATAATAAAATAGAATTTTTATAAAATTGATTATGAAAGTAATGCATGTGTTAAATGTAAATTAATAAATAGATAAATGATTATAGTTTATGAAATAATGTAAATATTGATTGTAATTAAGTATAAATAAATAAATGATCTTTGGTTTAAATATTAAATAAATAATTATTATCTTATTTATTTATAAACTTGTAACTTAATCATTTAAAACATCATTTAAGTGTAAGATAAATATAAATATAATTTTTATAAATTTTTAAATAAACTTTTAAATGAATAATATTTATCTCTTCAAATACAGAAAACATATTTTTATAAAATTTGAAATATTTATTGATTGAAAAATATAAAATTATAATTCTGTTAAAATTTCTGAGTCACACACGACCGTGCCTCGGAAGGGCACGATCTTGCTAAAGCCACGGGCGCGACCGCGCTAGTCGGGGCGCGACCGAGTTGATCAACAGAGGGCACAAACTAGACCAGTCAACAGGCACGACCGTGCCTTGGCCTGGCATGGTGGTGTCTATGATTTTTAGACACAACAGAGGCTAGCCCAAAGGGCATGACTAGGTCTGGACAGGAGGACACGACCGCGCTGCAAGTCGGCACGACCGCGCCAGATGATTAGCGCGACTGTGTCTCTTCCAAGTCAGACACGAATTGAACAATTTTTGTATTTATAACGATGGAATTGATAGGGCTTTTGATTACTGAGTTATTATGAGTCTAATCACATAAATTAATTGTATGTAAATAGTGTTTAAGAGTGGAATCGATTAAATCTTTTCTTATTAAAATATAAATTCTGATTCGGACGATTTCTGTAATGAAAGCCCAGATTGATAGGGGGCTTTTGATATATGAACCGAAACGAAAGGGAGTGATGATTCAATTACCTCAAACAGAAAGGAATTGATAGCGATCGGTAGACGGGAGTTCTGGCGACGGCAAGATTTGCTTCCGGCGGCTTCCGCTCCCTTCAGAAACCTTAGAGATGATCGGAGGATCAAGTTCCTTGATTAATTGGTAGCAATTGGATCGAGAATGGCGGTTTGAGGCTTGGGAGATAATTTGGACGGTTTCTTGAGAGTAATTTGTATTTTGAAAATGATAATGGTAATCGACGGAGATATTTTCCTCAATAACAAAAGTAAAACGTAAATTGGATTTGAATTCGAACGACTGAGCGTTTTGAAATCTCATTTACGTTTCGACAGTTACGCAGGCGTGACCGTGCCAAGATAGGCGCGACCGTGCTTTGGCACCGGGCGCGATCGTTCCAGGACCACGCGCGATCGTGCCGAGGCACTTGGCGCGACCGTGCCAGGACGAAGCACGACCGTGCTAATTAGGGTTTCTTGATAAATTTTCATCTTTAGTCCTTGACTTTTCAGGTTTGATTAGTTTGAAATAAATAGTTACTTGTATAGCGTTTAAGTGTATATAATCGAGCAAAACTTGTAAATTTGTATTGAATCATTGCATTTAGTTTACGGTAAGCAAAACAATGAGGCAGTGCACGAGTATTGAGTTCAAAATTGTATCACATTGAATTGAAATATGAATACTGAAAATCAGAAATGTTACATAAAATACTTGATCCTTGGCTTTAAGTACTGAACACCAGCAAACAATTTACTTTCAACATCATAGAACCAACTTATGATTCTTCCAATACAACGCTCTATATTTACATATCTTTCCTTTTGAGCTGGTTGTATAGGAGACTTGGGTAACACTTTCATCCAGCTGTTAACTACTTCTCTCCACTGTTCTCTAGTCACACCTGTATTTTTGTACATCACAGGTTCTTCATTAGTCTTAGGAGGCACAGGACGAGTGTATCAGCATCAGTATCCATTTTGGATTGAGCAGTATCATCAGGCTTAGTAACGTCTTCAACAGAGTCCATAGAACCTGTCACTCCTTCATATGAAAACTCAGGAATAACATCATCTTAGATGAAGTTATAAGGAACATTCAGACCGTCACTGCCTTCATAAGTAACTTCTACTTTACTCTTTTCTATCTCAATCTCCATAATTTCTCCTTCTTCAACCTCATTATCAATCACATCATCTTCAACATCATTAAACAATTCATCAATATCATCTAAACACTCTAACTTCTCAGCTTATTCTTCTTCAGCCTCAGAATCAGTTTTAAAGAATTCAAGTAACAGAATCTCTTCATTGACTTCAGAATCCTTCTTGGTTCCTTCAATATTACCTGATGTAGACTGCCCCTGAACTCTTGATATTGGATTCACATCAGTGTATTGACGATCACCCTCAATATTGCCACTAGGATCATTGTCATCACCATCCTTTCTTTAAATAGACTCAATATGACAAGTATCATGGATCCTTAGCTCCCCCTGAGCTTCAAGACGCTCAACAAGTTTGGATACCAATAACTTCATGTCATCAATCTGTTTAGCTTGAGCTTGAACGACCAATTGTCTCTGAGCATCAGTAGTCACAAGAGTATCTACATGAGTCTGCAATGAAAGCACTTGTGATTCAAGGTAGCTAATCCTTTCAGAATCAGAAGACTGTGAAGTACCAGCAGCAGATGATTTAGGAACAGGAGTAATCACAGGAGACGGACGTTTAGATGAAGGAGGTGTAATCAGTAAGGATTCAACAAAAGTAGCATCCTCAACACCTTGAGATGAATGTGCAGCAGCAGCAATAGAAGCAGCCATAAGCTTCTGAGCTTTTGGAACTGGATTAACATCACTATCCGAGTCAGAACACTCATCTATTAATGTTCGCTTAACAAGTACTGAACCGGAAGGAGGATTCCGAACAGACTTACTGTAAGTCCCAACGGGTCTAGTGATCGATCTCTGCTGTAAAACACATAATACATACACGAAGTACGGAATCCCTGCGTGTACGTATGTCTCGATAGTAACAAATGCAATACAATCACACAAGACACGATTTCATAAAAACCTTCTTGTATTATCACTCAAATAGTAACACAGAGTAGTTACAAATGCAGAAGTTAAAATGAGAACATCTCTTGAACTATTTGTAGACAACACACACTAAACCAGGCGAACTTAATAAGTTCGCCACATTTAGTTCAGGCGAACTTCCAGGCAAACTTATTAAGTTCGCCTGAGCAAACTTAACTATTACAAACACAAAACATGCAAAACTATAAACATAAAGACTAATCTATTGCAAGGCTTGTTGTCACAGGTCATGCTCCAACACACTCCCCCTTGACAACAGCTTGGTCTTTATCTTCAAGTCTTGTTCTTCCAATTCTTTGGCAATGAGCTCCCTGCACATATCCTCCGAACTAGATGTTTCGTCTTGTAATTTCCTTTTACCATGTAATGTATTAGGAGGAGGACCCCGTACAGACTTGCGTCTTGGTAAAGACACCCTCTTCTTCCCGAGAGACTTCTGACGACTATCATATATATTCCTAGTCACTCGAGGAAGTTTAGCTAACTGATCATAATGATCAGGACAGGTAAAGTCGTTCAATAAGTTCGCACAAGTCAAAATCAACAAGTGAATGATTAAGTTCGCCCAAACCTTTATATACGCATCAGGTTATGTTCGCCAAGCTAAGCGAACTTAACAAGTTCGCTACAACAAGCGAACATAATAAGCGAACATAACAAGTTTGCATGTGCCACCACTTAGCAAAATTTTGAAATTTTTCCTTTTTGCACCTTTTTCGACAATCCATTCACCTTGCAACCTGTACACAACTTAATCTGAAATTATAAGAAATTTTCATGGAAGATTAAAACAAAATCTTTTTAAAAAAAATTTTTCTTATAAAAACTAAAAGAACAAGTAAAGAACATATTTTTGGATTTTTCAAACATTTAAGCTAAAACACACTAAAATCTTTTAAAATTTTTCTTAAAGACTTAATGCAGTAGATCTAGAAACATCTAAAAATAAAATCTTTTTGGTTTTTCTCTATACATAAAGAATCACATATTTTTGTTCGAAACACTGCGAGTAAAAAGATAATATCAGTATTTTTGATGTATCACATACCCATTCTAAATATAAAATCCCTAGCAAATCTAAGGGATGACCTATGGCACTCTGCATATTTACAGATACTTGGCGCAGCAAACAACCAATTTGTGCAACATTTTATCATATTTCAGCCAACAATTTCTTAGATCTAACACATCATGTTTCAAAAACTATTTAATCTTTTGGGATTTTTATTCAAACACTAACAGCCCACATATATCACATCTTTCTTTTCATGGCCTTTGAATATTGACCTCTTCCTTTTCAGAAATATATGAAATGATACGCGATAAACTTCAAAGTAAACAAGATCATATCATGACATGCTAACTTATGCATACCAAATTTGCAATATACTACATGTCAATTCAAATTGTCAGTATTATAAGATTTGAAACTACAAGCGTTTTTATCCCATGTTCTTGTGAGTTAGTACCATTTATATGCAGACAATGTGTACCCCACAAATATGCCAACAGAAATGTAAAATTGCACTATCTTCAAGATATATTGAGACTTATACAAAGTTTAGATCAGTCTCCAGGATGAGACTATCTCAATTAGCACATAAATGAAACCAGATCCCGAAGGATATATTGAATCAGAATGATTCCGAATCGAATGATTCATATAGCTTGTTTTTGGATGAAATATCATGATTCGTATTAATAGAAGAATGATTAAGGAATCGATTGACTCAATGATACTGGGTAATGTGATCCAACTGTTATCTCGATATATTCAATGGAATCAAGATAATTGATCCAAAGGTGAGTATATGTTCCAACAAGTTGTCAGAAACATATCTTAGTCCAACTTCACATTGCATGTTTTTCGGGACATGGGCAGTAAAGTGAACTGAAACATTGTGCTAATCAATATAGTCCGATACTGTTCTCATGAAATACTTAAAGTCTCATATTCTTTATCTGATAATGATCTTGTAACACACACACACCCGGCATACCATGGGTTCAAATCACAATTGTAACATAGATCATTATGTTTTGACATTACTAATGGATTAAAAACGCTTCTAACCTACTGACAATTCAAATCACATGCAAATATCCAAATTAGAAGATTATATATAAAATGTCTTGCAGTCATGAAGCTATCATTTCCTGTTTATGCAGACTTTAGAAGTTTAGATCAAATCAAGTAAGCACAATCATAAATACAGACACCAGGTAGTCAATCTATGGTCATGAATATGTGATCACCTACTGATGTACTATCATTTCTTCTCTAACTTCAAGCAGTGCCGATTTTATCTTTTCCAAATTTGTTTGAGTTTTTCAGAAAGAAAGAAAACTAACTAAAAATAAAGCATAAAACTATTTACTTTTAAATAATCTATAAAATAAAAAAAAACTTCCATGAAAAACCTTTGTCATGTTGGATTAAGCATACCAATCATTTGAGTAAGAAATTCAAACCGTGAACGATCGAATGCTTTGGTAAATAAGTCAGCAAAACGATCGAATCATTTGAGTAAGAAATTCAAACCAACTTAATCAGCTTCTTCTCTTCACAATCACGAATAAAATGATGTCATATTTCTGTGTGCTTTGTTTTTTAATGTTTCACGGGATTTGTTGTGATCGACATGGTGGCTGTGTTGTCAACCATCATTGGTGTCCCTGTAAAGTTCAAACCATAATCCCTCAACTGATGTTGAATCCATAGGATTTGGGAACAACAACTAGCTGCTGCAATATATTCTGCCTCACATGTTGAAATTGCAACTGAGGTTTGCTTTTTGCATTCCCAGGATACAAGTCTATTCCCTAGAAATTGACAACCACTAGATGTTCATTTTCTGTCCTGACCGCAAACTCCAAAATCTGAATATGTAAAAGCTTTAAAATCAAAGTCAGAATTAATTGGATACCATAATTCCAACCTTGGTTTACCCTTTAAGTATCTAAAAATCCGCTTTACAGCAATCAAATGAGATTCCTTCGGCTTAGACTGAAATCTCGAACACAAGCATAATGCGAACATAATATATGGACGTGACGCTGTCAGATACATTAAAGACCTAATCATTCCTCTGTATAATCGACAATCCACCTCTTTCCCTTTCAGGTCAGAATCTAGTTTGTGATTAACTAGAATTGGAGTGTTGAAAGCTGAAGCATTTTACATATCAAACTTCATGAGAATATCATCAACATACTTTGTTTGATGAATATAAAAACCATCCTCCTTTTGATCAACCTAAAGACCCAAAAAGAACGATAATTCTCCCATGCTGCTCATCTCGAATTTCAACTTCATCACTCTTTCAAAGTCTTTACATAGATCAACATTCGTCGATCCAAAAATTATGTTATCAACATAGATTTTAACAAGTAATAAATCTCCCGCTGCTTTTCTGATGAAAAGGGTAGAATCAATTTGACCACGCTCAAATCCATTCTAAAGTAAATGCATCGACAGAGTTTCGTAGCAAGCACGAGGAGCCTGATGAAGACCATACAATGCTTTATCCAATTTAAACTCCTTTTTAGGAAACTTGAGATCTTCAAAACCAGGCGGCTATTTCACATATACCTCTTCCTTTACCTTTCTATACAGAAAAGTACTCTTGACGTCCAATTGAAAAACTTCGAAACCCTTGAAAGAAGCATAAGCAAGAAACAAATGTATCGCCTCAATCCTCGCAACTGGAGCGTAAACTTCGGTGTAATCAACGCCTTCTTGCTCATTAAAACCTTGGACAACAAGTCTCGCCTTATTACGTACCACAACTTCACGATCATCACTTTTGCATTTGAAAACCCACTTTGTGCCATAGATCTTGAACCCTTGGGTAAGTCAACCAAATCCCAAACATGTAATTTATCAAATTGAGCCAATTCTTCCTGCATGGCCTCAATCCAACAATCATCATCCAAAGCCTCAACCACATTCTTAGGTTCTGTTTGAGAAATAAAGCAAGCATGTAAAATGTCTCCAAGATACCTGTATCTACAGTCTGAGCATACAAACATGAATTTTCTACAAGTGTACGATGCCTCGTTTGAACATCGGTATTCAAATCACCAATAATATTGTCAGTTGGATGATTCTTATGCACACGAGATTGAGGAATATCTGAAGCTGGAATAACAGCATCAAGATTTGAAGGCAACTCCCCCTCAACTGATGTCGATGCTGATGAATCATCAACTATGTTCTGGATATCATTTGAAGACTCCTGGAACACAGTTTCATCATTGTCAGAGTCATCATGTTGTGTTGTACCCAAAGTTGAAGCTACATTCGTATCAATTGAAGAAGTATCCATAATCGGAATAATCGAACGCGGATCGACAGTTGAATCATCATTGTATTAGGACTGATAGAGTATTTCAACTTCAGCGGGAGAAATTGCAGGAGTAACATCGAAAGATCTGAATAATGCATCATAATCAAATGCCTAAGAAGGACCTTTTGCATCCTGAGGAACAGAACAATTATCAAAGTCAATATGAAACCATTCTTCAATTTGACATGATTCTTTGTTACACACTCTTTTATTATGAGAATTAGCAACATATCCTAAGAAAATCCCCTCAATCGCCTTCGAGCTGAATTTAGTATGAACATCGCGAGTCGTTAACAAGGTACATGGATTCCCAAAGGGCAAAAGATACGCCAGATTAGGCTTTCGATTGTTCAGCAATTCATAACAAGTTTTGTTGTGTTTCTTCACGGTCAAAACCCCATTGAGAACATGACAAGCTGTATTTACTGCTTCTGCCCAAAAAGTAACCGGCAAATTTGAATCAGATAACATAGTACGAGCAGTCTCAATAAGAGTTTGATTCTTCCGTTCAGTAACACCATTCTGTTAAGGAACATAAGGAGCACTGAATTCATGATGAATACCATTCTTCAAACAGAACAAACCCAAATTCCCATTCTTGAATTATGTGTCGTTGTCACTCCGAATTCTCCTGACTCGCAAGTTGAATAATTTCTCAAGTCCTACAATTAGGAACTTAAGAAGTTCAGCTGTTTTATCCTTAGAAGAAAGAAATTTTACCCAAGAAAACCTCGAGTAATCATCAGTCACAACCAAACAATAATATTTTCTGCCTTCACTCTTGACACTAATAGGTCCGAACTAATCCATATGCAACAACTCTAAAGGAGTCACAATTGAATTAGTCAACTTTGAAGGATGAGACTTCCTGTGTTGTTTCCCTTTCTTGCATGGAATACAGTCTTCATTCACATGAAATCTCATAACTGGGACACCAGAAATCAACCCATTCTTGACAAGATAGTTCATTTTTCTGAAATTTATATAAGCCATTTTCCGGTGCCACAAAGTTGAGACTCGGAAGCATTTGAAAGAAGACAAGTTGGAACAGACGACGTTGTCGTTGCTGTGCTCTTGTCAAGCATATATGTATCATTCTTTCGAAGAGCTCGCATAAGTATCCAATCTTCAGGTATCACAAATCCCGGCTTTAGAACAAAACATTCTGACTTATAAAAATGAAATGAGAAATCTTTATCACAGACTTGCTAAACAGATAACAGATTATGTTCTAGCTGCTCAACATAGTTGACTTTCTCAAAGCTCAATCTCCCATTCGATACAGTTCCATGGCCAGAAATATTTCCACCTTTCTTTCTCGAAAAAGCAACGTATCCTCCCTGAATTTCTTTCACATTTTCCAATAAATTAAGATTACCCGACATGTGCCGAGAGCATCCACTGTCAACATACCAATGGTTCCCAACAGTCCTCCTTGGAGTTCCCTACACACAAAGAGAAAAAAAATTAGTTAGTAATAGAGACCAAAGCCATTGTGGTCTTGGGTCGGCCTCATTCATCAAAATAAACAATTTCCTTTAATATACAATCAAATTTCTCCTGAATTTTAGGAGATTGTTTCCCTGAAACAGACATAGTGGATTTAGGTTTCCACGTTGATGTAACCTGAACCTTGTCAGTCTCACTCACTACCTCAACCTTGTCATTTACCACTGGTTGTTCGAGAAGTTTTCTCAAACGTTTATTTCTTCGACGCCTTTGTGGTCAAGACAATTTTACTTTTGGTTGGGTAGACTCATCAAGTGACTCAACCTTCTTCACAACTTTCAAAGAATCAGAAGCAGTCTGAACACATGGCTTCTTTACACCACTATCCACATTCTTACTTACAGATTTTGCTGGAGGATTCACAAAAGGACGTGCCAACTTTGGATTCTCCAGACGCTTCCCCAAGTTCTTATTTGGAAAATCTTTCAAGATATGACCAACAGTACCACAACGAAAACAAGAACGTTTTTCCTTATAGACACGAACATACTTTTCTTTCTGAACCTTGAATGAAGTAGATGATGAACACTGAGAAATAGTGTTTGAAGAATGAACAACCTTATGAGTTTCTTCCTCAAGTTTCTTTTTACAAAAATCAAGAGTTGAGATATTCTCAATCGTGTTTGTCTCATGTGAATCAAAACCACCACTTAAAAATGGTTTAACTGGTTTAAAAGTAGATTTAGGTTTTGGTTATACACGCACATCATCTGGTTCAGTTAGAATGCACATAACCCACAGGTCCCAGGATCGTAACATGGCTCTGATTCCACTTGTAAGTCCCAGCGGGTCTACTGATAGATCTCTGCTATAAAACACATAATACATACACTAAGTGTAGAATCCTTGCGTATAGGTATGTCTTGAATAGTAACAAATGCAATACAATAACACAAGACACGATTTCATAAAAAGCTTCCTGTATTATCTCTCAAATAGTAAAAACAGAGTAGTTACAAATGCAGAAGTTACAAATGAGAACATCTCTTGAACTATTTATAGACAACACACACTGAACTATGCGAACTTATTAAGTTCGCCCGAGCAAACTTAACTATTACAAACACAAACATGCAAAACTATAAACATAAAGACTAATCTATTGCAAGGATTGTTGTCACAGATCATGCTTCAACACTTACGCCTCGGCTTTCTGGCTGTAGATTTAATACGCCTCCCTGCATTTGCCAATGGCAAAGTAGCCAGCCTCTCATAGTGATCTGAGCTAAGATCTCTAGACGAATCAGAGTCAGTTGCTTTAGAATCAGGAAGAATTGTTTCACTTGAACTTGTATCCACCACATTCCCTTCAGCTTCATGAATGGGTGAGTTTATAGCTTCATCATTAAAATCATCCATATTAAGACCGAAGACTTGTTCATCTTCATGTGCAACATCTTCAACCTGCACTGGTTCATTAACAGGAATATGAACCTGTTCTTGTGGAATAGGAACTTGTTGTTGTGCTTGTACCTGAGCTTGAGCTTGAACTTGAACTTGTTGTGGTTATTTTTGTGGTTGTGGTTGTTGTTGTTGTTGAACTTGATTCTGATCTTGTCCATGAACTAACTCCTCAAGATGAAACCAATATTCATTAGGAGGCTCAACATAATCAGGATTGATTATGTGACCAAACAGAGGAGTCGGAACTGGAATCAAAGCAACATTTTGTTGTTTAACCTTGGTACAATTAGTAAAGATTCTTTTAGACATAGGTGTCAAGGTCAAACGTATAGGATGCTATGGTAAATTTGGAATTAAATGGTTCAGAATCATTTGCAAAAACCTACGATACATAAGAAACCCTTGATCTTCAGGAGAATTGATTTGCATGACCAACTCACGGTATAAATACAAAGCAAAGTTAAACCATTTGTTCAGGGTCAATGCAACCATTGCAGCTTGTAACGCACTCTTCAGTCCATCTGTGCCAGCCTTTCGTGGAGATAAACACTGGATGATGACGTGCATAAAGTACCTTCATTCCCAACTAGACCACCTTTCCTGGCTTGAGTATCATTAGGACTGCCTCGGTAACCCATCATCTGAAAACACCCCATAATCAGTGTTCCATGATACGAAATAGGGTCATTATTTTCACCTCCCAATGCCAATGTAGCACGAATAGTATCTACTAAAATTACCACCTCTATTTTGTTAACTGTAGCATGAAGCACATGAGGTTCAACAGCAGTGTCTTGATGTACTGTATCCCATAATTGTTGGATATAAGGCAAACTGATGTACGGATTTGCTGATAAGGACACATTTAATCGTGAACGATTTAAGAAGTTAATGATTCCTTGAAAATTAGCGGCCTCATACATATTTGGATCTAACAACGCCACTTGATTATGTTTGTACTCAACACGGAGAGCCATCTGTAAATGTTTGTACTCGACATTAGTAATATAACAAACACACATATGAGACACACATGATATACACACACAAATACAGAAACGAACAACAAAACAAAAACAAATCAAACTTAAAAAAAATCCCAAGTCCAAACACCACTTAACCCTTAGGCGAACTTAATAAGTTCGTTTAGTGTTGCAAGAGGCGAACATAACAAGTTCGTCGATATAGATTCATCATCAAAACCCCAAAATGTTCAAATCGACAAATCTTTTCAAATCAAACACAACATAAGGATCGATTCTCAACAACGAAACAATATTAAGCTTCAATTTTAAGTTTTAATCATTAACAACACCGATTTAAAGGATAAAAATCCATGTAATTACCTTAGAACAATTTCAAAACCATAAGGATCAAGTCTCGAATCGGCAGTCAAAATGTGATGAACACAATATCAAAGGAACAATTTCCCATCGATTTAACGGATAAAAATCCATGTAATTACCTTAGATAGAATCGGAATTCAAAACCGATCAAGGAATAACCACGAAAATTTCAAACCACACAACCCGAATTCAAAATTTTGACAAGTTCGCTAAAAACCAATAAGTTCGCTCATATGAAGTTCGCTCAAACAGGAAAGAGGATAAAGAGACATGTTCGCCTGAACAAGATATGTATTCACACAATTAAGTTCGCTTCATGAGGCGAACTTGTTAAGTTCGCTTAACAAGCTACAAGCGAACATATTAAGTTCGCTTAACAAGATACAAGCGAACATATTAAGTTCGCTTCAAACCTTTTCCTTGAACAATTTTGTCAACCGTCAACACATCACATTCTTGTGAACTTCCATCTGTAGCATGTATCCGATCCAATCCCGAATCATTTTAATAAAAGATAGAATTTTCAGGGAAGATAGAAACAAACTTTTTTTGGATTTTATCTGTACAAACGGAATCACATATTTTTGGTTTTTATCTGAGCAAACTAAAACACATATTTTTGGTTGAACATCATGAGTAAGAAGATCATATCAGTATATGAGCAATTCATCACATAGTTTATCAACAGCTATGGGTAACCTATGATATTCACTAAAAGATGATATTCATGTGAAATAAATTCACTTATTTCTTTAAAGATAATATGAAACTCATTCTTATGCTATTCATATCTTTTTCATTCTATGCAATTTTTGCAATGAATATTTATAAATCCTTCATATTCATATCTTTGACATATTTGTTTCTTTTCGTTTCAAACGATTCACTTTTCTTTTCAATCAATTTGAACAATACTTGAAATGATACGCGATAAATTTCAAAGTAAACAAGATCATGTTATAAAATGCTCAATTATTCATACCGAATTTGTAATATAAAGCATGAATTCTTAAGTTGCAAATATTATACAATTTGAAACCACAAGCATTTTTCTTCCAAGTTCATGTGAGTTAGTATCATTTAGATGAAAACATTGTGTACCCCACATATATGCCTAACAGAATTTAAAATTGCACTTTCTTCAAGACATACACAGTTTATTGCAAGATTAGATCAATCTCCAAGATGAAATTATCTCTATTATCACAAGTATAGAATAGCAGATCCCAAAGGATATATGGATAAAGATGATTCAAAAGCAAAAGAGTCTAATGAATTGTCTTTATAATGAGAATCAATAGATTCAGGTAGGAGGATCAAACTATTATTTGGATAAACTTCAATGGAATCAGTATAGATGATGTATCTAAATGATCCAAGGGTGAATATATGTTCCAACAGATGTTAGAAAGCATATCTTAGTTCAGCAACACATTGCATGTTTTTTGGGGCATGGGCAGTGAAGTGAACTGAAAGAGTTTGTGCTAAAGATATAATTCGATATTGGTCTCATGAAATTCTTAAAACCATATATTCTTTATCTGATAATGATCTTTTACAAACACCCCCAGGCATATAATGGATTCAAATCACAGATGTAATCATATCATATTTAATATTCACACTACTATTGGTTTAAAAACGCTTCTAGTCTATTGACAATTCAAGTTTCAAACTCATATTCAAATTAAAACAAATCATCAAGAGTAGAACATTTATAACACTATCATTTCTTATTTATGCAGACTTTGAAATTTAGATCAAATCAATTTACTTTAAACTATCATATATCAAAGTTCTACTATGGTCATGTGTGATGAACTATTCACTGATGTACTATCATTTCTTCTTTAACTTCAAATGATGTCAATTATATATTTTTCATTTTGTTTTGAGTTTTTATAAATAACAATTTTTTACTGAAATTTAAAATACAGAAATGTAATAAAGCAATAAAAGAAATTTAAAACAAAATCTCTCATTAAAAATTGTCTTTGAAAACTTTTATTCAGGATTGATCATACCGATCATTTTGATCATAAATTCAAACCTGGTACGATCAAATGCCTTGGTAAAAAGATCAGCAAAATTATCATCTGTATGTACCTTCACCAGCTCAATCAACTTTTCATCTGCACAATCACATATAAAATGATATATAATTTCAATGTGCTTTGTTTTACTGTGCTTAACATGATTATTTATGATAGACATTGTAGCAGTATTATCAATAAACATGGGGGTTCCTGTAAAATTCAAACCATAGTCTCTTAATTGTTGTTGGATCCACAAGATCTGTGAACAAAATCTTACAGCAGCAATGTATTCTGCTTCGCATGTTGAAATGAAGACCGTAGTTTGCTTTTTGCACTGCCAGGAAACTAGACGGTTACCCAAGAACTGGAAACCAGCTGTTGTAGATTTCCTCTCTAAACAAGAACCACCAAAATCAGAATCCGTTTATGCATTGAATTCAAAGTTAGAACCATGTGGAAACCATAGTCCCAATCTTTGTTTTCCTTTCAGATAAGAATATGGAATAAATACACACAGCAAACAAATGAGACTCTTTTGGTTTTGCTTAGAATATGGAATAAATACACACAGCAAACATTATGTCTGGCCTTGAAGCGGTTAAGTACATGAGAGATCCAATCATTACACGGTAGAATCGGCAATCAACTTCTTTTCCATCCGGGTCAGAATTCAACTTATGATTGATCGGAATTGGAGTATCGTTTGGGTACAGTCCTCCATCTTGAACCGGCTCAAGATGTCTTTTACATACTTGGACTGATGAATAAAGTAAACATTTCCTTCTGATTAACTTGAAGTCCTAGGAAAAATGATAATTCTCCCATAGCTGACATTTCAAACTTCGATTTCATAACACTCTCAAACTCTTTGCACAACCCTTCATTTGTAGAGCCAAAAATAATAGCATCTACATATATCTGCACCAACATGTATTCTCCCCCTACTTTCTTTATGAATAAGGTCGAGTCAATTTGACCACTTACAAAACCATTGTCCATAAGATGTTTAGACAACGTTTCATACCACGCTCGGAGAGCTTGATGTAGGCCATAGAGAGCCTTATCAAGATTGAAAACTTTAGACGGATTAATCGAATCTTCAAACCCTGGCAGCTGACACACATAAACCTCCTCCTTGACCTTACCATATAAGAAAGCACTCTTCACATCTAATTGAAACACCTTAAACCCTTTGTATGAAGCAATAACAAGAAACAACCGTATAGCTTCAAGCCTAGCAACATGAGCATAAACCTCGGTGTAATCAATTCCCTCTTGTTAATTGAAACCTTGTACAAGTAATCTTGCCTTATTTCTCTCCACAACACCGCGATCGTCTTTCTTGTATTTAAACACCCACTTAGTACCAATTGGATACACACCCTTTGGAAGATCTACAAGATTCCAAACTTTGAGTTTATCAAACTGAGCAAGCTTTTCCTACATGGCCTCTATCCAATTGTTATCACGCAAAGCCATTTTGACATTCTTCGGTTCGACTTGAGAAATAAAACATGAATGTGAGCATACATCAAGAACACCAATATCCTTAATATATGTATACAAGCAAGTGTTTTCAATAATAGAACGCGTTTGCGCTCCATCTCTCAAATTCCCAATTATATTCGTCACCGGATGATCTTTGGGTTCCTTGATTGATGCAACTTCAGGAACCGACAACACATCAACTTGAGTCGTATCAGATTGATAAGACAAATCCTGATTAACTGGTATTTCCGAGTCCAGATTTGTAGGAATTTCCCCCTGAGCCTGTGTCGAAGTAGAAAGTTCATCAACTAACAAAGGATCAGCACAAGAATCTTGAAAAATAACATTGTCTTCCTCACTATCAGAATCTTGTGGTCCCAAGCAAGAAGCAACATTAAGATCTGGAGCAGATGTAGATGGAACAGATGAATGTTGAACCGCAGCCGGTAGAAAACCACCATTATGTGCATCCTGACAAGACATATCATAAGGTAATGAAAATACCGATTTGAACAGTCAATATGAAACCAATCCTCAACCTGACGAGTCTCTTTGTTATAAACCATTTTGGTAGTAGAATTTGCAACATACCCCAGAAATATCCCTTCAATGGCCTTAGCACTGAACTTGGTTGGGACATCTCTAACCTTCAATAGGGTACATGGATATCCATAAGGTAGTAAATATTCCAGATTTGGCTTTCGATTATTAAGCAACTCATATCATCTCTTGTTGTGTCGCTTCACGGTCAAAACTCTGTTCAAAACGTGATACGCAGTATTCACAGCCTCATCCCAAAAAGTAACTGGAAGCTTAGAATCTACAAGCATCGTACGTGCCGTTTCAACCAAAGTCCTGTTCTTTCGTTCAACAACTCCGTTTTGTTGAGGTACATATGGCGCACTGAATTCATGATGAATTCCCTTTTGTAGATAGAATAAACCCATCTTGCTATTTTTAAACTCGCTTCCATTGTCACTCCTAATTCTTCTGACTTTCTGTTTACACAATTTCTCTAAACCCAGGATTAAGAATTGCACCATCTCTGTGGTTTCGGCTTTAGAAGCAAGGAACTTAACCCATGAAAATCTAGAGAAATCATTTGTTACTACCAGACAGTAAGATTTACCGCCAATACTCCTGATACTAATCGGTCCAAACAAATCCATATGTTGCAACTCCAATGGAGTCACAATTGAATTCTTAGACTTAGATTTGTGGGACTTATTGTGTTGTTTCCCCTTCTTGCAAGGAATACAATCATCGGGAACAGAGAATTTCATTTTCGGAACACCAATAACCAGATCATTCTTCATGAGATAATTCATTTTCCGGTAATTGATATGAGCAAGTTTCCTGTGCCACAAAATAGAGTCCGACTGAGACGCCTTAGAGAGTAAACATGTAGGAATAGAATCCGTTGTTGTAGCAACACTCATGTCTAGGACATATGTGTAATTTCTCCTCGAAGTCTTCATTAGAATACATTCGTCAGGAATAACAAATCCCGGTTTGAAGATATAACATTCAGAATCATTGAAATGGAATGAGAACTTCTTGTCACACACTTGAGATACACTCAAAAGATAGTGTTCAAGTTGCTCCATATAGTTCACTTTCTCAAACTTGACTTTGTCATTTTTCAAAGTACCCTGATGAGTTATGTACCCGCCTTTATTCCCAGCAAAAGCGACATAACCGCCATCAATTTTAAAAACATCTTCAAGCAAACGAATATTCCCTGTCATATGTCGAGAACAACCACTATCCACATACCACGTATTGTTGATAGTCCTCCTTGGTTGTCCCTACATAAACAAAGAAAATCATTTAGAAATGTGAACCCAAGCCATTGTGGTCTTGGGTCGTCCAGAAGGATCAAAATAAACAACTTCAATTAGTTCACAATCTACTTTGTCATCAACCTGTGGAACATAAGTATCACAATCAGACCTTCTCGTTGGAGACACATATGATTAATTGGAAAAACATTATTAGATTTATTATTATCAGATTCAGATGTTTCCAAAAGTTTCATCAATTTTCTGTTATGTCTCCTCCTTAGAATTTTTGACCTTAGGTTGAGAATCTTTTGTGATTCCAACACGTGAAATCTCAGAATGCTTTTGAAAAGCATCAACATTTTCACACCAGTATGACCAACAACTAATTTAGAAAATTGTTTATCATGTTGCTTAAATCCCAAAGATTTAGCAAATGATTGACTAGGCACCAATTGCCTTAAAATAACATTCTTTACAACACTAGAAGTAGGCTTTCCCACATTAGGTCGTTTCCGAATCGTCACCACTTTTTGTTGTGGGGGAACACTCTTGAATTTGCCTGTTTCTGACATCATAGGCTTCTTGTCTTGATTCTTATAAGGACAATGAATCAGAATATGACCAGCTTCATTACCATGAAAGCAAATTCTTCTATCTTGATGATTTCTGATATAGGGACTTTTTCTTGAATTTGATGAACTACCCGATGAACAAGCTTCTAAAGATTTTACTACACTGTCAACTTGCTTCTTTTGAACATAAATTTGTTTAGTCACCTTTGATAATTGCTTCTTCTGATGACCAGCAGCAATAAAACGTCACAAATCACTCAAAAATCAACTTCAAGATCTTGAAAACTCCATGAACATGAAAACTTGCAAAAATGATCAATTTCCTGTTAATTTGTACATAAATCGTCACAAATCACTCAAGAATCAAACACAAATCATGAGCATAAGCTCTGATACCACTTGTAGGTCCACATGACTCCTCTATAGACCGATCTCGTGACGTGACGTATCGAAGACACGGAGTGCGGAATCCAACCGTATCAACATATATGTACACAAGATGATAGTAGAAATGATAACAATCAAAAAGTAAATAATCTTCTCGTTATATTCAATCAAACACATAGTTTACAGAGTTCAAAGACTTCTCTTAAAACTAAAACTGTAAACATCTATTTATAGACACAAGACCTGCTATAGGCGAACTTAATAAGTTCGCCTAATGAGACTAGGCGAACTTGATAAGTTCGCCTCTCATGAGAAAAGGCGAACTAGATAAGTTCGCCTCTAGCAGAACTTATACAAAGACTTAGACAAACATTAATACAAAACATAAAGACAATAAGATCTAAACTATTACAAGCTTTTGTCATACATTTATGTCCTAACAGGATGTCTAGATACTATTTGGCAGAGTAGCAGCACTCAACCGATTCATTTCAAGATCCTCATAAAGGTGCAAAGAGTTCTACGACATCCTAAAGAATAACAAGGGATTCGAATGGGAAGATAAGTATGAACAAGCACTCCAATCATTAAAGGAATACTTGTCATCAGCTCCTCTATTGATGAAACCAAAAGATGGCGAACCATTATCCCTATACTTAGCGGTATCCGACACTTCTGTAAGTGTCGTCCTAGTCAAGGATCGTGAAGGCCAGCAATGTTACGGGTTGAAATTCAGAGTAGGATCCTGAGCAACATGTGATTCAAGATCCGGTATCCTGATGAGGTTAGCATTCTAAATAATACTAACGGCTACTTGTTTATTGCTTTATTATCTGCAGGTAAAACGTTTGATATCGTGTTGATGGTGATATCGTGTTGATTGCAGAAAGTAAAGAGACATTGAACAACAGACTAGAGGAATGGAGAACAGTCTTAGAGCACAAAGGTTTGAAGATAAGCCGATCTAAAACCGAGTACCTTCACTGCAACTTTAGTGGTGCAAACGTCGACGAGGAGACACAGGTTTCTATTGAAGGTGGGGTTGTCCCTAAGACACTGAAGTTCAAGTATCTAGGATCTGTCATCCAGAGTAACGGGGACATCGACAATGATGTAGTCCATCGGGTGCAGGATGGTTGGTGTAAATGGAGAGCGGCCTCAGGTGTTTTGTGCGATAAGAGGTTCCCAATAGGGTTAAAGGGTAAATTTTATAGGGTAGCAGTTCGCCCAGCGATGCTATATGGAACCGATTGTTGGGCCATCAAGAAGACACAAGCTCGAAAAATGGATGTAGCTGAGATGAGGATGTTGAGGTGGATGTGTGGACACACAAGAAAGGACCGAATAAGAAATGAAGTTGTTCGGAAGAGATTGGGAGTCACATGTATCTCAGATAAGATAAGAGAAGGAAGATTGAGATGGTTTGGACATGTCAAGAGGAGACAGAGCACGGATCCAGTGAGAACGGTGGAAACTCTCGTTGTAGAGGGGAAAAGGAGCAGGGGGAGACCGAAATTAACGTGGGATGAGAGGATTAGGCTTGATTTGCTAGATTTACACCTCTCAGAGGACATGATCAATGATAGGATTTCATGGAGACGTCGTATTAGGGTTTTAGGATGAGTGACCCGTTGTGTGGGAGAGTAGAGTTGTTTAGCAAAGATTTTGCGTATGTCTTGTTTCTTGTAGGTGTGTTGTGTTTCTTGTGACTAATATACTCTAGTCATACACTGCTAATTGTTAGATTACTGTTAGATTTATTTTACTTTATTACTCATTAAATTTATTTATATTTTTATCTTTTTTTTTCCCATGGAGCCGGGGGTCTAAACGGGAGCAGCCTCTCTATCCCTTGGGATAGGGGTAAGGTTTGCCCTCATCATACCCTCCCCAGACCCTACTAATAGCGTTAGCTATGTGTGGGATTATACTGGGTGCGTTTGGTTTGGTTTGGTTTGGTTTGGTAGGTAAAACGTGTGCAACCGCTAATGCCTAAAGACTCGGACGTGGAACTCGATGAAACATGTGGAATGTGCGTAGAAGGCTTCACAACGGTCATATAGAAGATAGAGTCGAAGACTAGATTTTCGCATAATTAGTTATGTTTATTTTTGTATTTAATACGCCATGGATCATTTAGAAAAACAGGACACCCGCACTCAGAAACAATTGCAACACTTAGCTTACGATCTATTTGGCTCTCTCTTGTACTCGATAATTTCAGTTTTATACAAGACATCAAGGCAACCCGACTTTCGTCGGCTCCCAAGGTTTTATGCCAGAGGTCATCAAGGATCAAGGGCTTTCCTCGTAAACACTCGTGTTGATTTTTCTGTTTTATATTCGAAGATTTCACAAAGCAAGCTACCTTACTATCGAAATTTGGATACAAATTTAGCATGCATAATTTTTACCCAAAACAATTTGGCGCCCACCGTGGGGCAAGTGGTGCTTTTTATTTTCAAATATTTATTGAAATTTTTGTTTAATCATTATCTTTCGAAACTGATTTTAAAAATGTCGTCCCAATCTAAAAATGTTTCTGTCTCTGCTCCATCTTCAACCTCCGGGCTAATTAGCCCTATTCCTCCCCCTCCATCATTCCAAAAAAGAATGATGGTCAACCTCGGAAGACCGTTCCTGTGGGTTTTTCGGGATCCAGAATATACGCTAGACCATTTGTGCTCGTTTCAAACGATGAACTTCTCAAAGTATTCTCCGAGGTAAAGCAGCAGATGGAACAACAGAAAAAGACCAATCAGGAATTATTCATAGTGCTTGAAAGGATCAAAGACTCAAAGAAACCGGTGGAAGTGACAACTCCATTACAACCAAGGGCATTGAACTTTGATTATCCAGGATCTTCAAGGATTCATCAGGGAGATTTCCTACCCATGCATACCAGAGTCACAACTCTCAACCTGACTGCGGCTACCAGAGTTACTACAACTCAAGATCTTGGATTTACCTCGGGATCATCTCTCAGGGATATCGGCGTAGGTAACACATTCAATAATTTTTCGAATGCTAACGAATATGTGCAAGATACAGGGATCACTCCTTCCATGGCGAAAGAGCTAAAAAAGTTAAGAGAAATGATTTCCAGTGTGCCTGGAGTGGTACAGACCATACCCGAGACGTCTGCTACCAGCCACAGTACTTCTAGATTCGCTCCTCCTATTTGTGATGCTAAGATCCCAGAGCGTTTCCAAACTCCTAACATGAAGCTATATGATGGGATGACGGATCCTGAGGAGCATGTGGCGCAATATAGAGAAAGAATGGAGAACAACCCCATTCCCCTAGAACTGAAAGAGGCCTGCTTATGCAAAGGCTTCGGTTCTACCTTAACAGGATCAGCCTTAAAATGGCTGCTTAATGTTCCTCCATACTCTATTACTTCATTTGCTCATTTTATTAACATGTTTAACAGTCAATTCTCTTGCAGCTGAACTTTTGAAAGATTGACAAGTGACTTATACAAGGTGATTCAAAATCTCGGAGAATCCCTCCGATATTATGTCAGCAAGTTTGGTAAGGAATCCCTGGATATCATAAATCTCGACGTAGCCATAGCAGTTCAGGCCTTCAAAATGGGATTAAGGAAAGATTCCCAATTCTTTGAAGACGTGGTTATAAACCCTTGCAGAAATCTTGACTTAGTCAGAAACAGAGGATGGATGCTCCAACCAGTTATAGTCAACCTAACCGGAATACTGAGACTGCTCCTTTCAAACCCTATAGATCCAAGCCGTATTCCAAACCTGACAATCACAGAGTCAATGCTGTAGAAGATGACGAGGAGGAAGAGGAATATCCTAAGTTATCTGAATATTGTTTTTCACTTGACATAACTGATTTGTTATGTAGGATCTTGGAGACAAAGCCAGATGGCCCCGTAACTTCAAAAAGAATACCGGGGGCAAAGACAAGTCCAAATGGTGTGCCTTCCATGAAGATTCCGGGCATATCACTGAAGATTGCATTGCCCTACGTAAAGAGATAAGCTATCTCTTGAGCAAGGGATATCTTAAGGAATTTCTGGGCAAAGGAAATAAGCAAGTCAAGGATCATGACAAAATACCACAAAGAGCCAAATCTCCGCCACCCGATGCTAAGGTAATAGGATTTATTTCTGGTGGTTCTAATATTTGTGGTACATCTTATTCTGCAGCTAAGAGGAATGCCAAGAAAGACAAAATAGAGAAAGGTGATTGACCCCTCAGAACTTCCACTCTGACAGAAGAAAAGATAATCTCCTTTAATGAAGAAGATAGGGATAATGTACAAGATCCTCATCATGACGGTCTGGTGATCACCCTATACGTTGCAAATCACTTCATTCGAAGAATACTGATCGATGGAGGAAGCTCGGTGAACATAATCCAGCATGATGTCTTGAAAAGAATGTTGGGTATAATTTTGAGACTGATGATGTCAATCGAAATTACAGTATCAAAACTACTAGTTTCGGTTGAACTTTTGTTCAATCGAAACTACTAGTTTCGGTTGAACATTTGTTCAATCGAAACTAGGTAGTTTCGATAACTGTTTTTCAGGCACATTGGGCGGTGGCTTGGAAAACAAGGCGCATGTGCTTGGCCTCCTATATAGCAGATTATGCCCTAGGAGTGAGTGTGTGTCTGTAGAGGGAATCACCACCTCAGGGGGAGCTCACCCTGGGGTGAGACTAATTGTTAGTGTATGATCGAGCGTTTTTTTCATTTCAATCAAAGAATCATACGTTTTATGCTTTCAATTATCTGTTCTTTTCATTTTCATATGTTTCTGTTCGTGTATGTGATTCCCGCACCCGTCTCTACCCTTTTTCTGATTCGAGAGTTATACCGGATCCAGAGATGTAACCTTTCTGATTTTCATGTTTTTCCTGTGTATTTTATGCCGCGCAATAAAAGATTTCAACCTTACATTTATTGTTCATATACACTTACAAGCATACACGCGTTCATTATAATACAATATTAACGAAAACAATCTTACAAACCTCGAGGACCAAACTTGACCTAAACTTGACCAAAACTCAAAACAACATCAATATTACAAAACTACAAGGACTAGTCTTGAATCTTCCAAAAACCAACACAAGCACGGTCGCGCTTGTGTCATGACCACGGTCGTGCTTATCTTTAAGCACGGTCGCGCCTATTATACAGTTTGACTCTGAAAAGGTCAAACCGACACAAATCTTGTCCAAAAATAGATTTAAACGAGTTTTAGAAATCGCGATACTTGTAGAATAAGTTATTCGACCAATTAAGCCTAAAACCCGACCAAATACACGTCAAATCGTCCGAATTCGCGTACCTTTAAACCAACTTCCTTTTTAAATCAAATCTCGTAATTAAGACCAAATCAAGACAAATCAAACCACGATACAGACTTCGTACGACCCCTATAAACATTCCACAACTCTCAATTCGTCTAAACATCGTCCCAAATCCTCTGTCGATCTCCTAAAAGCCGCGATATTCCTCCCGTAGCCGTCTGCACTTGTTGCCCGATCTAAACAGGTAAGTAGTAGTCCAACTTGTTCGTTTCTCCATCCTAAACAAAAGCCCTAAATCAATTCAGAAGATTAATACACGATTAAACTGATTCGAATCTAAGTTTTTGAAAATAAATGGTTTTAATCGAACTACACGATAAACACGTTATAAATCCAATTAAATGGTGTGATTGGATTCGCCAACACTTGTTTAATGAAAACCCTATGAATCCAATAGATTTTAATATAAGAACAATCGAAATTGCTTCTGGAATCGACCAGACACGGTCGCGCTGTCCTAGGAGCGCGGTCGTGCCTGAGCAAGCACAGTCGTGCCCCGAGAGAGGCCCGGTCGTGGTTGCCGATCAAACCAAGTCCTGACCTAGGCGCGGTCGTGCCGGATACGAGCACGGTCGTGTCTCGTAAACAGACCCTTTTGTAACCTTCTGACTCGACCACGGGCGCGCTTCAGACCACCACGGTCACGCCCGTTGACGAGCGCGGTCGTGCCTTATACGAGCACGGTCGTGTTCGATTTCAAACAGAATCTTAATTTTAACCAATTTAATATATATTATATTCTAATGTTATAAAGAGTATTATTTTATAAAATATCCAGAACCAGTTATCGTTTAACAAAGATCGACTATTTAATTTTTCTTTAAATTAAAATCAATAAAATATTACAAAGTTTATATGATTATTTTTATAAACAACAATGTATTCTATACGTTTTGTCCTTAACAAATAGTATTTATTTAAACTTATATTTAAATAAATAATAAACAAAATAGTTATATTTTATCTAAACAACCCTTAAACTTAATCCACTTCCAACACCGAATAAACGCAACTCAATAATACATAATCGTATACATTGTTCATTAGGTCGAACTTAGCGATCTACAACACACCGCCATTACATACTTGCTTGTGTGATCTACACTCTACATAACATGTGAGTTTACATAGCCCCCTTTTCAACTATTTACAACTTTTGGGGTGGAACATGCGTTCTATTACTATGTTTTCAATTATACACGAATACAGTTTCCATCCTACATACATGTATGCAATTCTGTGCTTTATGCTTGAGTGCTAGGTGTGTAGACTATATACGCTATTCACAATCATTAACTATTAGCCGACAGTATACAGTGATAGTACTATTGAGTCTGACAAACCCACCCAGGTAGGGTGACTGTTGCTGACAACACGAATTGATTTCAGTTACAAAGGTTTGATTGAATACACATGTCACACGATGGTTTCTCTCCATAAATGCCTTTATTGACATATTTTGTATGAATTGTATGCACACATCACGTTTTTGCTATCACACAACAAAACCTATGTTTTCTCACCAACTCTTTGTAGTTGACCCTCTCGTTTTAACCATGTTTCAGGTACTAATGTTTGAAGTGATCAAGATATGCTACACATAGGATTTGGACCTAGTTCTAATTAAACCAGTTATATTTTGATGTAATTTTCGTTATTGTTTGGTGGATTGAATCTATGTTTTGGTTGAACTTATTTGATTAAAATGAAATTGATTATTTAATATTCAAACTTTAGTAAACCATGAGCAATGAACAGTCTGCACGCTTCACGCCCCGACGTTTCCGCCGTCGGTTGGGGTGTGACAAGAGATTCCGCCTCTCGATCCGGACTGTTTAAAGAATTTCTCCGCAGATCTGTTCTACCAGGTCTGCTCAGGACCTACAAAGAATATGGATCCCGGATTCTGAGATTATCTCTAAATACCCAGTCGGAGATTATCTTGCTAGTGGGATTCAGCGGAGAAGTAAAAAACCCAGTCGGAGAGATAAAGCTTCCGATATATATTAAAGGGGTAAACACTATACAAAAATTTTGTATAATTGATTCATTATCTTCTTACAATGTTATACTAGGGAGACCCTGGATACATGATATGAAAGCGGTACCCTCGACATATCATCAATGTGTAAAGATGCCAACTCCTTGGGGAATAGTAAAGAACTACAGCGATCAGCAAGATGCAAAAGATTGTTATACTTCTTCAATGAAAGCATCAGCAAAGACTAGACAAACATAGCAATTAAAGAAACAGGCTAGAAATGTCCTAGAAGCCAAGGAGCAGGATGTCATGGAATTATCCCTAAGTCTAGAGGATCCTGACGTCAAACTGCTTATTGGAACCAGTATCCCCAAGGATATTGAGCAAAACCTCACAAGATTACTAAAGAGCAGAAATTCAACTTTTGCTTGGAAGCATGAAGACATGATAGGTATTTCTAAAGATGTTATTACACATAAATTAGGACTTGATAACAGTTTCATGCCTATACACCAAAAAAGAAGGAAATTTGCTCCAGAAAGAAATACAGTAATCCAAGAGGAAGTTGAGAGATTGTTAAAAGTAGGAATGATTAGTGAAGTAAAATTCCCAAGATGGCTAGCCAATGTAGAAGTGGTCCAAAAGAGGAACGGGAAATGGAGAGTCTGTGTAGACTTCACAGATTTAAACAAAGCATGTCCAAAAGATCCCTTCCCTCTACCACATATAGATTCAATGATGGATGCTACAGCAGGCCATGAGATGTTAACCTTCATGGATGCCTCATCACCAGCAAATCCAGATGGAACCCTCTGATCAAGAGGATACTGCCTTCAGGACTCTGACGGTTATCTATTGTTATATTGCCATGCCTTTTGGTCTAAAAAATTCAGGTGCTACAAACCAGAGGCTAGTAAACATGATGTTCAAAGACAAACTTGGGGACACCATGGAAGTCTATATTGATGACATGGTGGTGTAATCAAAAAAGTTGAAGATCATCCCAGGGATCTTAAAGAAGCATTGGACATCCTAGATCATTATAACATGAAGCTTAACCCTTCCAAATGCCACTTTGTAGTGGGGGCAGGAAAATTTCTCGGATACATGGTGACTAAAAGAGGGATAGAAGCCAGCCATGATCAAATTAAGGCGATAATCAACCTAAAATCACCAGCCAATACCAAAGATGTCCAAAGGCTGACCGGTAGAGTAGCAACACTCAATAGATTTATCTCAAGATCCTCATAGAGATGTAAAGAATTTTATGATATCCTAAAGAAAAACAAAAGATTCGAATAGAAAGAAAAGCATGAGCAAGCACTCCAAGCACTAAAGGAGTATTTATATAAAGCTCCTCTACTAATGAAACTTGAAGATGGAGAACCATTATCATTGTACTTAGTAGTATCTGGACATTCTGTAAGTGCTGTCTTAGTTAAAGATCATGAAGGTCAGCAACATCTGGTATACTATGTAAGTAAATGTCTACTTCCAGCGGAAACCAGGTATTCTCATTTAGAAAAATTAATATTAGCTTTAATAATGGCATCTACTAAACTTAGACATTATTTTGAGACTCACGGTATACATGTTAAAATTAATTATCCAATTAATTGTGTTTTGAGAAAGCCAGAGATGTCTGGAAGAATGGCTAAGTGGTAAGTCAAACCCACGACAGCAATAAAATCTCAAGCACTCGCAGACTTTGTGGTTTATTTCAGAAGTGATATCCAACAAGAAGCAGATCTCGAAGTTCAACAACTAGAGGAATCAAAGGATAAATGGATTCTATTCACAGACGATGCGTCCAATGTAAGAGGTACATGTCTGGGAATCATACTAAAATCACCACAAGGGGACATACTACCCTAGTCAATAAGCTGTGAGTTCCAAGCAACAAACAATGAGGCGGAGTACGAGGCACTAATAGCAGGATTACAACTTGCTTGTGAGATGAAGATTAGGTATCTCCAGGTATATGTGGATTCATTATAGATCACTAACCATTTCAATGGCTCCTACGCAGCAAAGGGTGAAAGATTAATCAAGTACCTCGAGATAGTCAAAGAATTATCCATGAAATTCGAAATATTCAATATAATACAGGTACCAAGGGAAGACAATGCTAAAGCTGATGCCTTAGCAAATCTCGCCTCAGCACTCAAGATCCCGGAAGGAACCACAATATTGATTATACATATCCTTATCCTAGTAATCGAAAAGAAAAACGATGTATCCAATACGGAAGCTGAAGAAGTAGATACTCGAGATCCGAAGTTAAGCCAAAGATCCTGGATCCCACTTATTATCAAATATTTGTAGGATGGAGAATTCCTGAAGGATGAAAAGAATCACAGGGCTTTTCGTATGATAATATCTCATTTTATAATATTAGATGGTGTTTTGTATAGAAAATCTATTGCAGGTCCTTATCTGAAAAGTCTAGAAGATCCTGAAGCACTTGAAGTCCTCAGAGATATACACGAATGCGACTGTGGAAGTCACACTGGGGTATAGCACTCTTCTCAAATATACTAAGGAGAGGATACTATTGGCCAACCATGAGGAAAGATGCCATGGAGTATTCCCAAAAGTGCGATGCATGCCAGAGACATAGCAACATCCTTCATCAGCCAGCAGAGCCCTTGTACCCAGTTATTTCTTCCTGGCCATTTATGAAGTGGAGAATGGACATACTTAGCAAGCTCCCAAAGGCACCAGGTGGAAAAGTATTTATATTAGCAATGACTGACTACTTTTCAAATGGATCGAAGCCGAAGCATTCGTTCAAGTCAGAGAAAAACAAGTTATATCCTTCATCAAGCGCAATATCCTGACGAGATTCGGCATCCCGGTGGAAATAACATGTGATAACGGATCTCAATTCATTGGTCAAAGAACAACCAACTTCTGTGCCAGCTGGGGAATTAAGATGATAACCTCTACCCCGTAACCAACAGACAAGTAGAATCCAGCAACAAGATTATCATCAATAACCTCAAGAAAAGATTGGGAGCAAAGAAAGGGAAATGGGCCGAAGAACTGCTATTTGCACTATGGGCAGATAGAACAACTTAAAAAAATGCGACAGGACAAACCCCATTCTCTTTGGTGTTTGGCACAGAAGTTATGATCCCCACATAAATGGTCATCCTACAGCCAGAACCAGTCTTCAAACTCAAAAAAACAATAATGAAGCTCTCTCAAATGATCTCGATACTATTAACGAAATTAGAGATCTTGCCAAGGTCCGCATAGCAGCTTATCAGCAAAGGAAAACAAGATCATACAACAAAGGTATAAGGATCAGAAGGTTTCAAGTGGGTGATCTTGTACTAAGAAAAGCATTCCAGAATACTACCAATCCTAGCGACGGTAAGCTTGCATCAAAATGGTAAGGCCCATATTTGATCGATTCAGAGGTAGGTAAAGGTGCTTATTGGTTCGCAACTTTGGAAGGAGATCTACCGCCAAGATCCTGGAATGCTATTCATCTAAAGACCTACTTCATGTAAGTTAGAATTTATATTATAACATAGAACAGTACGTATTCTTTCCATTTCAATTAATTTATTTATCATTCTATACCAACATACTGACTTAAGCGTCTGAGGGGTGTTAGCCTAGCTAACACCCACCTTCACCAAGAGTTCCTGTCTTGCAGGAAGTACCTCCAGGGATCCCGACACAAGACAGAGACTGGCCATCTCTCCTACGTTAAGGTATCCTGCATTCCTTCTAAGGTTTCAAGGTTTACACCTTTCTACGAATTGAGTTTAAACACTCTGCCAGTTGCGCACGATGTTCGAGTATAGTTCAAGGTGGTGAGACCAGACCATGTAAAAGTGGCTGACAATTTCATCATTGTTGGCTATAGCTTGTCCTCTACGATAGTAACAGAGGTGTTACTCCTAAGGTTTTTAGCATTTTCATGCTAACTCAAGTCTGGCTTGGTCCACGTTATTCTGGCTTGGCCCACATTATTTTGGCTTGGCCCACGTTATTCTGGCTTGGCCCACGTTATTCTGGCTTGGCCCACGATAATCTGGCTCGGCCCACGATAATTTGGCTTTGCCCACGTTACTTTGAATTAATAAATTTTATTCGTTTACTCAGCAGATGCTTATCATTGGTTTACTAACTCAAGAGTCGCGATCGAATCAAAGACTTATGCCAATTCTAAAATTCAACTACTAATCACACAATATGATTGTCAAATGTACATAGGGGATAACTCAAGGTTACAACATTTATTATGACATTCATCAGAATTCTGGTATGTACATATATCTAGTTCAATTTTTAAACATAAGATTATTTCTGGATTCACCATTAAAGGTAGAATCAAAATTTGTTTGACTAAGTCACGATTTGCTCTACTTATTGAAACTAAACTATGTTCAATATCCTTAAGGATTCTAAATCCCTAATGAATACTTAAATCTATTTTTCCTAAAAACAAACCTTAAAACACATAGAACAATCATGGCAAGATAGTCAAAAGTTACTAACATTATAAGTCCAGAAAGCCAAAATACATCTCGGGCTTCATCCAAAAATAGGACCCATCCACCCGAGACTTAAGTCAAGAAAATTGTCTATCCCATTCAGGGATCCCATCAACAAGAAAAGTAAAATTGTTCAGAATCAGCACGTTAAAGATAACCACAGTAGAAATCACAAATATCAGGGCTCAGGGCTAAGCATCAATACCTTCATCGCCCTAATCCACCTGCTTCCCTGCACCCTCAGCGTCATGCTCCTCAGCCACCATTGCAGACCCTTAAACCTGCTCCTCAGCCGCCACTTTCTCAACTTCCTTCTCCAAAATTAGCTCTCCTCCCAACTCAATCACCAGCCTCTTCCACTCCTCAACATCCCAAGCACTCCTGTCAAATTCCTTGTCCTCGGCTTATTTGGCCATCTTGATTCTAGACTGGAAGATGGAAATGGCAGCAGAAGTTTTAGCTTGATCATTGGACTCGTCAATGTTGCGAGCGTGCTGAAGAAGCATCTCTTGCATTTCGGATTTAACCTGAACGAGCTCCTTGGAGATGTCTAAAAGCTTCTTGTCTTTGACAGCCCCACTCTTCTGCAATTCCTGGATCTTGAGTTTGCTCGCATCAGATTCTTTTAGGAGTTGGTTATGGAATGCATCCATCTTGTTCAAAGCCTGTTTTACCTAAAAAATTAGTTCACTTATATGGCTAACCCAATTAAATAGAATAGTGAATTTTTCTCACCAGATGGCTAAGGTTTTGTAGGATCCTATGAGCATCGGCAAAGTTTGAGCAATCCTGAACGACCGATTCCCTGCACCCTCAGCGTCATGCTCCTTAGCCACCATTGCAGACCCTTGAACCTGCTCCTCAGCCGCCACTTTCTCAACTTCCTTCTCCAAAATTAGCTCTCCTCCCAACTCAATCACCAGCCTCTTCCACTCCTCAACATCCCAAGCACTCCTGTCAAATTCCTTGTCCTCGGCTTCTTTGGCCATCTTGATTCTAGACTGGAAGATGGAAATGGCAGCAGAAGTTTGAGCTTGATCGTTGGACTCGTCAATGTTGCGAGCGTGCTGAAGAAGCATATCTTGCATTTCGGATTTAACCTGAACGAGCTCCTTGGAGATGTCTGAAAGCTTCTTGTCTTTGACAGCCCCACTCTTCTGCAATTCCTGGATCTTGAGTTTGCTTGCATCAGATTCTTTTAGGAGTTGGTTATGGAATGCATCCATCTTGTTCAAAGCCTGTTTTAGCTAAAAAATTAGTTCACTTATATGGCTAACCCAATTAATTAGAATAGTGAATTTTTCTCACCAGATGGCTAAGGTTTTGCAGGATCCTATGAGCATCGGCAAAGTCTGAGCAATCCTGAACGACCGATTCGGCAGGATCCAGGATCTTCCTCTTCTTGTTGGAGGATAGTTTAGCCGAGGAGGCTTCGGGCTTAGGAGCATTCGGTTTGACTACAGGAGCGGTAGCTTGTTGAGATTCCTTCTTAACAGTTTTACCCTTAGCAACCATACTGTCAATGTCATCAAGGGAAAATTTGGAACCTGGATTACGAAGGCCTATTTCAAAAGAGGCAGGTTAGTTCATTCTCATTATGTATAACTAACAAGAGGGAATGTTGCTATTTTTCTTACTAGACACAGTCGATTCGGAGAAAGAAGCATCTGATTCAACTTCTAGTAATGGAGCCTTGAATCGAAAGGTCCGCTCGATGGGTTCAAAACCTAAGAAAAGGCAACCTTCTTAGCTGTATCCGGAGTGGGAGGAGCAAGAATATCAAACTTCGGTGCTGAAACAAAAAATTAACAGTCAGTATCCCAAATATCAAATTTATATAAGAAAATCCTACAAGGCAGAATCCTACCCTTTACAATCCACTTGATCGGCAGTTTATCCCCATCGGTGATAGAATCCCTTCTCACGAAGAAGAAACTGTTTTTCGAGTTAGAATCGTTTTGGGTGGTTTTCAGGATCAAGTGGGTCATGCCGGGTTTAATTTGGAAAAGGTATCGAAAAGAACCATGACCCCTGAGATTGTAAACATGGGCTATCTCTGAAGCATAAAACTCAACAGCGTGGTGTTTGACCAAAAACTCCAAAGTATACAGGGTTCTCCAAACCATGGGCATGGTTTGAGCAAAGCTAAGACCGCTCTTTCTAAAAAAGTCAGTAGTAAGAGGAGGAAAGGGATAAGTGAAGTCTAGATAAATAGGGAAGAATGGAAAGCAAACCCAGCTTCCAAAGGTGAAATCGGCCCTAGTTTTGGGATCAAAGGGCCGGAATACGGTATTTTCAGGGTAAAAGCCTCTAGATTTGCGGGATTGAAAATCAAGATCCGTGAATGTGCATTTTTCGAAGTCTGGAATAGCTATCAGGTTTTGGCTTTGGAGATCGCCGGAAGTGGTAGAAGATCGTGTATGCTTTTTGGCCATTGTTGGAGCAAAAAACCAGAAAAAATGAGAGAGAAAGATAAACTTCTTACCTAAAGATCGCAGAAAGGATTCGGAGAAGACGACTTCAAAATAATGAAGAAAGAGGAGTGAATATGCCCTAATAATAACCGCCTCGGCCAACGATGTTTCGCTCCCTCTTTTCCCGCACCAAGTCTTATCAAGCAGCCGTATTAAGTTAAAACTCAAAATTTGAAAATTTTACAACTGTAAATAATTTGTACAGCTGTCAAATTTGGAGACAATTGTTACGGGTTAAAATTCAGAGAAGGATCCTGAGCAACATGTGATTCAAGATCCGGTATCCTGATGAGGTTATTATCCTGAATAATACTAACGGCTACTAGTTTATTTCTTTATTATCCGCAGGTAAAACGTGTGCAACCACTAACGCTTAAAGACTCGGACGTGGAACTCGATGAAACGAGTGGAATGTGTGTAGAAGGCTTCACAACGGTCATATAAGAAGATAGAGTCGAAGACTAGATTTTCGCATAGTTAGTTATGTTTATTTTTGTATTTAATACGCCATGGATCATTTAAAAAAAAACGACACCCGAACACGGAAACAATTGTAACACTTAGCTTACGATCTATTTGGCTCTCTCTTGTACTCGAAAATTTCAGTTTTATACAAGACATCAAGGTAGCCCGACTTTCGTCGGCTCCCGAGGTTTTATGTCGGAGATCATCAAGGATCAAGAGCTTTCCTCTTAAACACTCGTGTTGATTTTTCTGATTTATATTCGTAGATTTCACAAAGCACGCTACCTCACTCTCGAAATTTGGATACAAAGTTAGCTTGCATAATTTTTACCCAAAACAAGCAAGATCGTGTATACTATGTAAGTAAAAGCCTACTCGCGGCAGAAACCAGGTACTCTCATTTTAAAAAGTTAATATTAGATTTAATAATGGCATCAACTAAACTCATACATTATTTTGAAACTCATGCTATTCATGTTAAAACTAACTATCCTATTAAGTGTGTCTTGAGAAAGCCAGATATGTCAGGAAGGATGGCTAAGTGCTTTGTCAAGCTCAGCGCCTATGAACTCATATATGAACCTAGAATAACAATAAAATCTCAGGCACTTGTGGACTTTGTGGCTGATTTCAGTAGTGACATTCAACAGGAAGCAAATCGTGAAGTTCAACAATTGGAAGAATCCAAGGATGCGTGGACCTTATTCACTGACGGTGCATCAAATGTAAGAGGAACAGGTCTAGGTATCATACTGAACTCGCCACAAGGGTACATAATATCCCAATCCATAAGTTGTGAGTTCCAAGGAAGGAATAATGAAACAGAATATGAGGTGCTGATAGCAGGATTATATCTAGCTTGGGATATGAAAATAAGGTATCTCCTGGTATATGTAGACTCATTGTTAATTGCTAACCATTTCAATGGCTCATATGGAGTAAAAGGTGAGAAGTTAGCCAAATATCTCACAATTGTTAAGCAATTATCTATGGAATTCGAATTTTTTAACATTACACAGGTACCTAGAGATGACAACACTGATACTATTAGCCTACCAATAGACTTTCTATACAAGACATCGTGTAGTATAATAAAGCGAGATACCCTTATGCGAAAAGACTTGTCGTTCTTTTCACCATTTGGAATCTCACCATCCTACAGATATTTTTTAATAGGAAAAATCCAAGATTCTTGTCTAGGTTCAAGATCTCGAATATCTGCTTCTTCTGTGTAAGATACTTCATTCGTCTTTTCAATTGCTAGACTCAGGATATGTATGATCGGTTTCGTAATTCCTTCTGGTACCTTGAGAGCCGAAGCAAGGTTTGCTAAGGCATCGAATTCAGCATTGTCTTCTCTTGGTACCTCTATGATGTTAAATATTTTGAATTTCACAGATAATTGCTTAACTATTGTGAGATACCTGGCTAACCTTTCAGCCTTCATTGCATACGAGCCATTAAAATGGTTAGCAATTAACAATGAGTCTACATATACCTAGAGATACCTGATTTTCATATCCTACGTAATCCTGCTATCAGCGCCTAATACTCCACTTAGTTATTAGTTGCCTGGAACTCACACCTTATAGATTGGGGTATTATGTCCCCTTGTGGCGATTTCAGTATGATGCCTAGACCTTTTCCTCTAACATTTGATACACCGTCAGTGAATAAAGTCCATTTATCCTTAGACTCTTCTAATTGTTGAACTTCAAGGACTGCTTCATGTTAAATGTCACTACTGAAATCAGCCACAAAGTCTGCAAGTGCCTAAGACTTTATCGCTATTTGAGGTCATAGGCGTTGAGCTTGACTGACCATTTTGCCATCCTTCCAGACATTTCTGGCTTTCTTAAGACACATTTAATAGGGTAGTTAGTCTTAACGTGAATAGCATGTCTTTCAAAATAATGTCTGATTTAGTAGATGTCATTATTAAAGCTAATATTAACTTTTATAAATGAGAATACCTTGTTTCTGTCGCGAGTAGGCTTTTACTTACATAGTATACCGGAAACTGATGGCCTTCGTGATTCTTGACTAGGACGGCGCTTACTGAATTTCCGAATACCGCCAAGTAAAGAGAGAATGGTTCTTCGTCCTTTGGTTTCAATAATAGAGGAGCTGTTGATAAGTACTCCTTTAATGATTGGAGTGCTTGTTCATGCTTCTCTTCCCACTCGAACCTTTTATTCTTCTTTAGAATATCGTAGAACTCTTTGCATCCTTCTAAGGATCTTGAAATGAATTTGTAAAGTGCTGCTACTCTACCGGTTAGTCTATGGACATCCTTGGTGTTTGTTGGGGATTTCAGATTGATGATTGCTTTGATTTGCTCTAGACTGGCCTCTATTCCTCTCTTGGTCACCATGTAGCACAAGAACTTTCCTGCCGCCACTCTAAAGTGGCATTTGGAAGGGTTCAACTTCATATTATATTTTTCTAGGATATCAAATGCTTCCCTGAGATCCCTGAGATGATCCTTAACCACCATGTCATCTGTGTAGACCTCCATAGTGTCCCCTAGCTTGTCTTTAAACATCATGTTCACCAACCTTTGATATGTAGCACCTGCATTTTTCAAACCAAAAGGCATAGAAATATAACAATAGATATCTGTTGGAGTCATGAAGGTAGTATCCTGTTTGTCTGAGGGTTCCATCTGGATCTGTTGGAATCCTGATAAAGCATCCATGAATATCAGCATTTCGTGGCCTATTGTAGCATCAACCATTGAGTCTATATGTGGTAATGGAAAAGGATCTTTTGGACATGCTTTGTTCAAGTCTGTGAACTCTACATAGACTCTCCATTTCCCATTCTTCTTCTAGACCACCACCACATTAGCTAGCCACCTTGGGAATTTTACTTCCCATATCATTCCTACTTTTAATAGTCTTTCGACCTCTTCCTGGATAACTGCATTCCTTTCTGGAGCAAACTTTCTCCTCTTTTGGTGTATTGGCCTGAAACTATTCTCAACACACAATTTATGTATAATAACATCTTTAGAGATACATGTCATTTCTTCATGTTTCCAAGCGAAGGTTGAAGCTCTGCTTTTTAGTAAGTCTATGAGACTTTGTATAATATCCTTGGGGATATTGGTTCCAACAAGCACCTTAACGTCAGGATCCTCCTTAGTTAGGGATATTTCTTTAACATCTTGTTCTTTGTTTTCCAGGATGTCTCGGGCTTGTTTCTTTATTTGATATGCTTTCCTGGTCTTGGCGGAGGCTTTCATTGAAGAAGTGTAGCAATCCTTTTCGTCTTGTTGATCATTGTTGATCTTTACTACCCACAAGGGGTTGCCATCCTGACACATTGATGGTACGTTGAGGGTACTACCTTCATATCGTGTATCCAATGTTTCCGTAGAATGATATTATAGCAAGACAAAGAATCTATTATGAAAAACATTTGTATAGTATTTACCCCTTCGATACGCTCTGACTGTGTTTTTGATTTCCCCATTGAATCCTACCAGTACCGCAGACTTGGAGATAATTTCGGAATCCGGGATCCCCATTCTTTTCAGGACTTCATGTTGAATGAAATTCATCGAGCTTCCTCCGTCTAATAGTATCCTTTGGATGATGTGATTAGCAATATACAAAGTGATCACTAGTCCATCATGATGAGGGTCTTGCACATTATCTCTATCATATTCATCGAAAGAGATCACCTTTTCTTCAGTCAAGTTGGAGGTTCTGATAGGCCTCCCCCTTTTCTGTTTTTGCTTATTTGGCATTTTTTTAGTGCAGAGTAAGAAGTACCACAAATATCAGATCCATAGGGTATGAAACCGATTACCTTGGCATCTGGTGGCAGGGATTTTGCTATTTGCGGGATCTTGTCATGATCCTTGGTCTTGTACTTTCATTTGCCTAGTAATTCTTTGAAATATCCCTTACTTAAGAGATAGCTTATTTCTTTACGCAGAGCAATACAATCTTTGAAAATCTAGGTTAATTACCGTAATATCAACTAATTATTATATCTTAATTATTATTTTTGAAAATTATTATTATTATATACATTATTATTTTAAATTATTAAATCAATTAAAAAACTTTAAACCTATCTATATGATTAAAACCATTAAATTTAATCAACCATCCTAATCCTAATCTGTAACTTAGCCTTATGAATCCCCCCCCCTAACCATACTTGCCGTGAAACCCCTCCCCAAGACTCCCAACTTCGATCTTTATATATATATATAAGATTTTTATATCTTAGTCTTATCCTCCTTAAATGTAATTCATAATTAATCCTAGTTAGTATGTTAATTTCCTATATGTTCCTATCTTTTAAACTTAGAATATTCCCTTATGTCATCCCATAAGATTTCAAAAACTACATGATAAGATAAACCAATCTTCATCTTTTGCAATCCTAATCCAGTTAACTAAATAATTTTGCATATAAGTCCCTAATCCCACCATATTGATGAGTTGCAAAGCACACATGTATTTCTGCCCTGTTTCGTGTCGTTTTTATATAGTTTTAGAGTTGTATTTAGTTAGTATTGATTCATGCATTGTTTTGTAGGTAATCGGGTCACTTTTGAGCTTAAACGAACAAGAAGAGGGAAAGAACGAGCACGAGAACGCGGGATGAGAAACGGAAAAAGTCGGGAAAAGTCAAATCTTAAAAGGGCTATAACTCGGGCTTGAAAATAAGTTATGGGGCCCATTTTATATCAATTTGGGGTAGCTCGACAAGAGGAGTTCAAATCTCAGGTTTGCTCGGCCCGGCGGTACGCGAGAAACTGGTCAAGGGCCCTCGCGGTACGCGAGGGACCCCAGTTACTGGAATTTAACCTAAAATCAAGTTTTAAAGGTATAGGACTCTCCCATTATAAATAGAATTGATTTCCAGCCATTTTAGACCAAAAAAGGGGCGATTTTGGAGTAAAGGAGGTCAATTGAAGAGGAAAGTTGAAGACTTTGCTTCCGGGTTCATTAAATTTAACGTTTTCGATTTCAAGATTTGATTTTTATATTTGTTAGCTTTGTTTGAAACCATGATGATGTCTTATACTTCTATTTTGATGTGTTTGAACATCATTCTAGGCTAAAACGTTTAATACCGCTAAAGTTCTATGATGAATACTCGTAAAGTTTAGATTTGTATTGGTTTTGGATTCTAATTAATGGGTTTATGCTTATGTAAAGGATCTTAGTTATCCTGAGACTACCCCGTGCATTCCTTGAATGTATTGTGGACAGTGAGACTGAGAGGTGATCTGTCTTTAGGGTACATTGTCATTGTTGGAAATAACCGAGAGGTGATTCAATCATCTGGTGATTTATTACATCTTTAGGTAGCTTAGTTGGTGACATCCTGAGAGTGATTAGGGATCCACTAGGTTGTCTAGAGTTGTTTCCTTAGAAACCCAGATCCATCATAGTTTCCAGAACCGATAGAAGTAGTGCTTTGCAAGTAGGATTCCGACCTAGGTAGTATTCTTCCTATTCTTGAATTCATCCTTAGTTCTTTGTCTTGATAGTTGATTCGATCTTGTTTACCGCGTTTATTAGAGTAATAAGTAGTGTAGTAAACCCCCCCCCCCCAATCATCATTCTTTAGTTTGGGTCAGAGTCTAGTATTGTTACATAGTGTCTCTAGGGTTTGATAACTCGGTTTACCGTTAAGCTGTGCTACACTCGATAAGTCCACTTGCCTGTCAGTGCGGTTGAGTTAGAGGGTATTCCTTTATTACTTAAGAGTCTAGGTTAGGTTTTTGTAGTTCATTTTTTTATAGACCATCTGGACGACATCACATATAAATAAAGCCCTTATTCTCATTCATTCTTCACATCTTAACGATCATCTAGGGTTCTCTAGCTACTAAAGGTCGTTGCTCTCATCTTCTGGAAGATTCTAGGAAAAATCCTTCCATTCTAAGTGAGTTCTTCTTATGTTCTTGCTTGTTCATACTTTTCCTTTCAAATTCTTCATAACTAACTAGATTTATGATTCCCTAACATGTTTATAATCATAGACCTATCCAAGATCAAAACCCCTATTTTACTTAAACTTATTTAAACTTTTATTTAAAAACTTGGTTTTAATCTATCTTGTTCCTTTCAATTTCAAAAATCATGTTTTTACTAAAACTCCTTAATTTCAAATTAAACCCCTTTAATATTCAATTAAATTCATTTCTATCATTAATAAACTCATATTTTTTACTTTAGCCCTTATACTTTCCAAACTTACCAAGCAAACCCTAAACTTGGTCAAGTATAAAAATATAGTAACTTTCAAACCAGTGTGTAGTTATCAAACAAACATTAAAGTTCTGGCTAGGAAAAGACGGGGTTTCGATCCAACCAACTCTTTCCTAGGAACTTTTCTGTTGGAGGTACTACTCTGGAATGTTAACCACTCTAGTGTAAAACAACCACTTTCAACTAATTACAATATCAACCCCTTAACTATCGTTAACTTGTTTCTAACATAACAAACTTAACTTAGGGAATCCTTAAGGCATTCAATTCAAGTTACTACAAGTTCAACCCTCTAAACTTGCAAGGTGAGATGCATATCCCCTCTTTTAATTTTTATCTTTAGGGTGGAAAACATGCTCGTATATCAAAGGTTGTTCAAACTATATCAAAATTAAATACTACTTTTGCAATTTCAATAACAACTTTCTATACTTGTAAACTTAAACGGTTTTATACACACTCTACAACCATTAACTTAGGATAAGCCAAAAGGAGTAAGTCATATATCTATGGGCCTGACAAGCCGATCTTGTTCTTGAGTTGATGAGATACGATATCAACTTGAAACTAGATATACATAAACTGCAAAACTTGTTATTCATGCTATGTCAATACTATGGGAACCCAATCTTGTCATTAGGTTTGGTTTAATCGATGTATAAAAAGTTGGTTTACTTGTTATTGAAACTTGTTTATGATTTGCAAATCCTTGTTATCTATTACTATGTATCCACCTAAACCTATGTTCTCGTCAACTTTTTAGTTGACATATTTTAGCATGTTTTTTAGGTGAAGCTAACTAGGATGTTGATATGCTCATACTAGGATCAAGGACTCATGCTTATATTTTAACAAAAGAAGAATTATTTGTTCTACTTTTTTTTTTATCTCTTTTAACCAATGTAATCAATCATCTTAATAGAAATTTCTTTTGATCATGTGTAATGATTCAATTTCGTCACCCCCTCGTGTTTTTGCCTTGGCGGGGGTGTGATACTGATAAATCTTAGTGCCATTTTCCTGATTTCGTCAAGGTTCCTGCAAGGATTCATGGCAAGGTATTCGTAAAATTGAGAATCTTTTCTTAGGCCCATCTTGAATGCCTGGACTGCAGTGGCAACGTCAAGGTTGTGGATGTCCAAGGATTCACGGCCAATTTTGCTGACATAGTCTATGAGGGATTATCCGGGATTCTGAATTATCACTTATAAGTCACTCGTTAACTGTAATCCCCAGGAAACTTCGGCCTATATTTTTACTTTTTCGACACTTGTAATTTCATTGTTATGTGATTTCATCTATTTTTTTCAATAAAAGTGATTCTATTCATAAGTACACCTACACACATACATTTATTTTATTTCAAAACTAACAAATAATATGATAAAGAGTTATGGAATTAAAGGTTTAAAGTTCAAAGAAATAAATACCAATATAAATAAATAAATATATATATATAGGGTTATTTCAAAAGTCTACATACATACCTTGGATACAATTATTTCAAATTCAATGAAGATTTATTTACGATCTTAAATGTTTTAATCCTATTAAACAAATACATAAATATATGCAATAAATCCTACAAATAAATGTATGAACTTATAAGGATTTAATTACAAAGTAAATAAACTATAAATAAATAAAACCATTTTTTTTTCAAAAATTATAGTTTTACATTTATAATATTTAGTTATAATATAGGAATTATTAAATTTATAAAGATTTATAAAAACTTTAATAACTTTATGTCTTATATAATCTAGGGTCCAAAGATGTCAATTTTTGAAACTTAACTTCTAATTAAAATAAAGTTTCTACATAAAATAATAAACCCTGAAAGTCCAGGGGCTTGTTTTGCCAATTCTCAAATCTCCCTCTTCCCAGATTTAGTCCCGGGTTCGAAACCCACCCCCACCGATTCTTGCTTGATTATTCTCGAACTCGTAAATGGGATATTTTCACTCGAATTTGAAACCGTCAAAATGTTTTCACCAATTAGTCGACCCACCACTTACGATTAATTGAATTATTATGATGAACTTGCTGATAAACTCGTAACCGATTAGCCCACTCGCAATTATTTACTTGATCGTTCAATGTAGAGTAAATTGGCTATAAATAGAGTGTGGTAATCATACATGAAACACATTACAAGCTCCCAATACCCGAAATCGTCTCTATATTCACTCCTGGAGCTCGAACTCTAACCAAAGAAGTCGAACCTGTTCATCGGGTCATTCTCTTTCAATTCATATCCATTACAAGTAATTCTGGTGTCATTAGGTTCATGTTGATATGAGGAACCAAAGCCTTATGAATTTGGGTTCGATCGGTTGCTCAATCAAGCCAACTTGATGGCTAGGGTTGCGGGGTATATTTGGGGAAGAAGATGACCTTGGGCTTGTTTGTTTTAACCGAAACGAAACCAAACCAGACAAGGCTTTGTGCCCTGGTGTGATGGTTAGTGTACATGTTTGTGTGTGAGCCGGAGGTGGCACGGGTTCGAGTCCCGGCCACCGTTTTGTTTTTAAATTAATTTCTTTTTAACCCTTTTTTTATTATTTAATATCTAAAAATTCCAATTTAATTTCTATAAATTTACAGGTACATTTTGAAGGTTTTATAAAAACAAAACTTATAAAATAATGTCTATTTATTTCTTTTAATTAAAAACATGTTATAAAACTTTATAAATTTCTAAATAAATAAAGGAAATGATTTTGTTTGAAACAAATTAATTAATGTTATTACACAAATTTAAATTAAACATTTAGGCATTTTAAAATTCTTTCAAGTTTATAAATAATTATTTTAGTAAGAATAACTATTTAAAAATACTTAAATAATTATTTTATATCAAGATCCATTAAATCTATTTAAAAACATATTTAGTCTTTATTAATTCATTCATAATGAATTTATTAATAGAATTAACTTATGACTTTATTACATTTATTAATAATCATTTATTTTAATTACATTGATTCATAGCCTAAATGAACACTTTATTTACAAAAAACTTATTTATTTAAAAACCTTTTCTAATTCATAATTTATTTATAAGTTACCTTATAAAAAAATCCGTATGCGTCATTTTAAACTTACTACATTTCATGAGTTGTGTAGGATCGGTGTTTACAACATGGTTCTGTTCTAGTTGAGATTGGCGGAAACAATAACATCTAAACAATGTATACAAGAAACAAAGATAATACTGATAAATGCGAATTGTATTAATCTTAAATGTTTACAAGTTACAGAGAAAACTCTAAGAAAGCACACTTGTACAAATGGAAGATACAATACATATAAAGGAACTTCGAATCAAGACAGACCCTTGATTCTAAGGATCAGATCAAACACAAGCCTTGATCTTTTACAGTTTCAAGTTACACTACAATTGGTAGACAACTAAAAGACAAATTGAAGCAAACAGTAAGGTTCAAGTCAAAAGTCTTCTTAGGAATCTTTGCAGGAGACTTCAGAAGTAGTAGCATTGTCTTTAATCATCTGCACCAATAACATTCCTTCTGCTGATAGATGTGTCAGTGTTGCAGCAAAGGTGTTAGTAGTAAAGTGAAAGATGCTGATGATTTGCCTATCAGCAGCATCAATGTTTGATGCTGCTGAGAAGCCTATCAGCAGCAACTTTGGACTTCAGCAGATAAGGCAATCCGCAGCAACAATGTTCATTAGCAGAAAACATAGCTATCCGCAACACTTGTCTTATCCGCAGCAACTTGTAGGTCAACAGCAAAATTGTGGAGTCCGTAGCATATGTACTTAGAGAATTTTGTAGCCATCGGTCTTTATCTCTACAAACTCCCCCAGACTGATGCTACTAAAACTATCTTACTGCGTTTGTTGCTGAAGCTTTTGCATATGTGCAACGATCCTTGTTTTCTCATAGCCTCTGGGGTCCATGCTTGGATTGTCAAGAGGAAGTTCAGATGGAGACTTGATGTCCTTGTTTGGCATGTTGAAGAAGGCCTTGCTTGAACATCTCATCTTCTGTCCTATGACATCTATCAAAGTGTACTCATCCTAAGCAGCATTGTAAGACCAACTGACAAATGGAAAGTGGGATTGAAGAGATTTAGCATCAATAACCACATCTTTGCTCTGGTTGAAGTGATGCTTGATCACCAGCAACAGATGTCTTCCACTTTCAGTTTCAGACTCATGAGCTTCACCTAGCTCCAACATTCTTTGAAGCTCAGTATCTGGAAGCTGCATCACCTCATCAACAGATTTATACACTGATCTTTTTACTTTTTTCCTCCCCATAAACACTTCAAACCACTGATCTTGTTCACTATAGAACCATATCACAAGCTCTCTTGAGTCTTCAGATGTGGTAGGAGGTTTAGTTTTCTTCTTGGGATGCTGGTGATGAAGAGGAGCTGGGTGAGATGATTTGGACTCTTTAGGAGGAGAGGAGGGAAGTCTAAGAGGCAGAGTGGAAGTTTGTTGGACAGAGGAAGGAGAGGATGATGGAGTAGTCTTGGGTTTCTTTGGTTTTCTTTATGTTGTATGAGTGTCTACCCTTCTTTTTAAACCTATCTTCCCCAGTCTCTCTTCCTATTCCTTTTTTACTTTGACATATAGGGTTTGCAGGTTCATGAAAATCTTGGGACCCAGCCTCTTTCCACTCTCACCTCTAGCCTTTAGGAAGTCCATCATGACCTTCCTTTCTTCATGGGATCTGATGTTGAAGGCAATGGTTTTTCTGGCCTTTTCTTCTTCAGCCCTTTTCTTGTTTGCCAATTACCCTTGTTGTCCCATGAAAGCTCTGTATATTTATTTATTTGATAATTTCTCAAGATATTCTGCATCCTCACCTTGAGAAATTAGAGCTTCAGTCCACTCCTATCTCATTTATTTTGCTAGTTCAGAATCACTGATTCTGAACTTAGCATCTTCTCTTCTCTTCTTCTCTCTCTCTTCTTCTTCTTTATTCAATTGTTCCTGCAGCTGGAGAGCTAATGCTTCATCTTCTTTAATTTGTGAAGTTGCAGAAACTTTAACTTTTAGTTTATCCAGTTGCCGAGCATGCAACTGGATTTGCTGTTCTGGGAGGAGTATGGCAGCCTTTCTTTCTTGAGCCTTTTTAAGCTCAGCCATCTCCTCCTATTCTATTTCTCTTCTTCTTTTCTCTTTTTCTTTCTTCTCTTTTTCTATCTTTTCTTCTTCTGCAGTCATGATTCCCTTTCCTTTGTTCTTGTTGGATGCCTCAGCTTCAGCTTCATTGATCTCAACAGCAGATGTGACAGATGTTGTTGAGACCTCAGCTTCTGCTTCATCGGCAATTTGAGGAGTACTTAAAATAAGAGGGACTTCTTCATCTTCACCTCCTTACCATTCCTCTCTGGTTACTTTCTTCCAATCTGTCATTACCTTTTGTTTCTCCCTTCTTATAGATTCTTCCACAGTGTTCAGGATAACAGTTGGAGAAGAGGGAAGGGAAACTCTTCAGAGTCAGAGTCATCAATTGCAGTTATTCCCTCATTTTCCAGGCGGTCTTTGACAATTTGGATCATTTCTTGACTCCTCACTGAGTTGATATTGCATATATGTGACCTAAGTTCAAAAACTTTGTGAAGGAATTCTGAGTTGAGGAGTTGCATTTCTTGAATGGTGTTGATGATGAAGGTAGATCTAGCACATAAGAAGAACTGGAACCCTGAACGCTCAATGCTTGACCATCCATGAACTTCCAGACCCCTAACAACTTCATTGTATAAGAATCTTCTCAAGCATAGGACTTGTTCCTCTGTCAACACCCTACTTCTTATTAATTCAAGTCTCTGATGTCTTTGTTCAGCTGCTTGTGAGGACCTGCTTCTTCATCCTCAACTTTGTTGTATGCCACCATCTTAGCAAGATCAAGAAAGGCTTTGAATTTGGGCATGTTGTCTTCACATATGTCATGGAAGCGCTCTATGGCAAGTATAGCAGACAAATCATCTGATGTATTGATACACTCAGTCAGGTGCAGGGATAGGGTGTCAAGTAAGTTCAAGTTCTCCCACTTAAGCTCTTGTACACCAGCAAACTCCCACCCAATCCAGAATCTCTCAGATAGACCATCATATCCCCATGAAAAGATGGAATCAAATTCCAGATTATGTGCAGTTGGTTAAGAATGGGGAGTTATGATCTGACTTGAGATAGCAACAGCAGCTGGAAGTATAGTAACTGAGAGAGGCATTTCTTCTTCTTTGCTTTCACTCTCCATCTTCTCAGGAACACTTTAACAACAGCCCTAACCACTAACTTCCAATCCTCAGAGATCTCTTCTTCTTCATCTCCTGAGACTGGAAAGTCATATATTTGAACAAAAACAGGCTTGAATAGTGTGCTTTGAAAGGCTTCCTGCTCTTGTATCCATTCATCAAGACTATCAACATCATCTTCAACAGTAACTATCTCCCCCTTTTTGGTTGCATCAGTGCATAAAGTTTGGTCTATTTGGGTTCCCACTGATACAAGGGAAGGAGAAGTCACACTTGGGCATCGATGGGCTTCATGCATAGAGACTTGATGCCTTAATTTGGACACTTCAGCCTCTTGCATGGCTACCCTCGCCGTCAATTCCAAGTTTTTAAGTTTCAGTCTGTCCTCCTCCACAGAAGGGGCCTTAGGCCTAGCCTCTACATCCCCTTCACCCTGGTTTTCTTGGCTCCTGGGATTCCTCTCAGTGAAGAGTGTTTCAAAAGAAACATCCTCACTGTGAGTTGCCATGGTTGGGGACTTAATGATGTTATCACTGTCCTCCTGTTCAATGGATGGACCAGTATTAGTGATAGCCCCTTACACATTCACTCTATCATCACTCCCAGAGTGAACCTTCTCAGGTGATGAATTTGGGTTGGGTACTTTGGCAGCCAAGTCAATCAATATCTTCGAAGGTACATCATCTTGACTATGTGCCTCTACACTTAAGTTCAAAGAAGAAACATAAAGAGAGGGCTTAGAGGGTTGCTCTATGGATCCGGGATGTGATCATGATCCTAATAGAGACCCTTCCAAGGAAGTCTCCCTAATGATATGGCTATCCCTTATGATATTCTCACCAAAATGTTAGGATTCTGGATGAGGGCTTTTAGGTTGGGATTGAGCCTGGGAGACAAGAATAGAAGGAGTCTTCTTGCTCCTCTTTCTTTTTCGGGTATAACTTGCCTCAACTGGGGCCCTGTGTTCCAGTTGGGCTTTAAGAACAGGTGTAAGTATTTGTTGTGCATGTGCACCCTGGATAGGTTGCACAGGGGTTCGTTCAAGGGAAGCAGATGTTATTTGTTTAGGCTGTGAGGTGGAGGATGTGGGATCAGTATCAGCTGGAGCTGCTAAACTGTCACCCTGGGTACTTTGTATGTTCAACATTGTAGATAACAATGGAATATTGACCACTGAGAACTTTGTTGAAACTGTTCTCATACTTTGAAAAATATTATTTTTATGTCCCAAAATCGTATAGATTCTTGTAGGTTTTGAAAGATCTTTGAGTTCATGATTAAAAACCTCCTGCAATAACCTAGGGTATATAAAGAAGGCTTGTTTTGCTCCATCATGAAGGTTATATCTCAAACCCTCGAATATCAAATGTGAAAAATTGAAGCCTTGACCAGTAACCATACCATGGAAAGCGGAGGCAAGAGCAGAACTTAGTTGATGCCATCCACTTATCTTCTGAGATATGCATTGTAGAAGAGTGTGGCTTAGGAACTTACAGGGAGGACCCATCAGTTCCTTCTCGATTGTGTAATCATCCTGATTTCCAGTGTACCCTATCGATACAAAGGTCCTCAGGTATTCACTCTTTATGTATAAGTTGGCGTCACCCTCGTCTTGAAGCTTTGTAGGTCCTCATGGCACTTCTACAGATCGTTCTCGTGATAAGACGTGTCGTTAACTCGGAGTGTGGAATCCAATGAATCAATGATTGCATACACAAAAGACAATATAGACAATCAAGCAAATAAACTTCACGCTTGTATTCCAATTCACAATAGAGTTTACAGACTAGTTCTGATCGATCCTGTTCTGTGTTTTGATCTTCCAAACTGACTCTGTAAACATCTATATATAGACTACTGACCTGCGTTAGGCGAACTTAACAAGTTCGCCTCTAACAGACTAAGCGAACTTAACAAGTTCGCCTCAGATAGAATTAAGCGAACTTAACAAGTTCGCCTCTGTTGTTCGCCTCTAGCAACTTGCATAAAAACACTTAGAACATTAATACATTTACAAAAACATAAAGACATTAGATCTAAACTATTACAAAGCTTTTGTCATTACAAACTATGTCCTAACAAGCTTGAGGTGTTTTCTGAGTGTAGCTTCAGTGATGGTAATGTCTTTGCCGTCTACATTGGCTCTGAATTGGGGAGTCCCCTTTTCAGTATAGAAGACGGTAGAGTTCCAGAAATCCCCCATGTGAGGTATGTAGATTGTGGGGTTGACAGGTAGTATGAAGTGAATTTTCAATCGACACAGGAAGTCAATCATGTCGTCGAATCCTACAGATTTCTTCCCCTTGACAAAAGCTTGATCTTCAGTCTTCTGTCTTCATGATGAGCTTTTCCAATTACCCGGCAATCTTCTTCCTTCATGCACTCCATATCTTCTACATATCTCCAACACTCGCTTTTACTGCAATCCTTGTTTTTTCCATTCATCAGTGAACATGATTTCATTCTTTCTCAGCGTTCTCTGGTCTTTCTTTGAAAAATTGATAAGATTCATTGCATCATAGAAACATACAATGACCTTATTCTCTTTTTCTTCAATCCTTGCTTCACCAGTATTAACATCGACATACCACCATTTCATATTCCCAGGGAAATCTTGAGGAATCTTCTTCAATGGTATCCTGTGAACAGCACGTACTGGTTTGAATTTGTACTTCCAGGTCACTTTCCCAGTCTTTTGATCTATGTTCTTCACTCTCTTTCATTTTTGAGGCTTTAGCCTTTCATACTTCCCCGAACCACCTTCTCTCTTGATCAGATTTGCTATCACATCAGCTAATCCAAACTTGGATCTATTAATAAGTGGCTTTGAAGACAGACCATTCATTTCACACCTTGGCAAGGTATTGAAATACTTGATCCTCGGCTTTAAGTACTGAACACCATCAGATCTTTTAATAGCAAATAGTTTTGTGTCATTATCATAAAACAAGCTTATAATTCTTCCTACACACCTCTCTTTATTCACATAGTTTTCTTTCTGAGCAGGTTGTGCTTGAGACTTGGGTAGCACCTTTATCCAGCTATTCACTACTTCTCTCCACTGTTCTCTGGTCATACCTGTATTTCTGTACATCACAGGTTCTTCATTCACCTTTGGAGACTAAGTGTGAGTAGTATTAGCTTCAGCATCTGTATTGGATTGAATGTTTTCATCATCAGTATCAATCTTAGAATCAGCAGTATCTTCAGGCAGTGTGATGTCTTCAAATGAGTCCATAGAATCTGTTGCTCCTTCATAATTAAACTCAGGAATAACATCATCTTGGATGAAGTTATAAGGGACATTAAGACCATCACAGCCTTCATAAATCACTTTATCTTGACTTTTCTCTATCTCTATCTCCACTATCTCTCCTTCTTCTATTTTAGTATCTGACACATCATCTTCTATGTCATTGAATAATTCATCTATGTCATCAAGACATGCTATCTTTTTAGCTTCTTCCTCCTCAGACTCTGCAAAGAACTCCAATAATAAGATTTCTTCATCATTAACTCCAGAAGTATCTTTGTTTCCATCAATTGATTGTGATGTCGACTCCCCCTGAACTTTAAAAATAGGATTAACGTCAGCGTATTGACGATCACCCTCAATATTACCAGAAGGATCATTGTCTTCATCATCATGTCGTTGAATAGATTCAGTATGACATGCATCACGTATCCTTAACTCCCCCTGAGTGTCAAGACGCTCAACAAGCTTGGATACTAATGCCTGAATAGCAGCAATCTGCGTAGCTTGAGTCTGAATCACCAGCTGTCGTTGAGTATCAGTAGATACAAGAGTATCCACCTGGGTTTGTAAAGTAAGCACTTGTGATTCAAGGAAAGTAATCCTTTCAGAATCAGAAGGCTTAGAAGGACCAGCTAAAGATTGAGGAACGGAAGTACTGGGAGTAGGAATAATCACTGGAGGAATAGGAGTGAGAATAGGATATTGTTCTTTAGAGCTTGGAGGTGTGACAATCAAGGAAGCAACAAAAGTAGCATCCTCCACACCTTGTGAAGATTGAGCAGCAGCAATTGAAGCAGCCATAAGCTTTTGAGCTTTAGGATCCGGATTAAAGTCACTATCTGAACTCTCATCCACTAATGTTCTTTTACCAAGTACTGATCCGGAAGGAGGATCCCGAACAGACTTACGTCGTTGTCTTTTGGCTGTAGATTTAAGGCGTTTACCAACATTAGCCAATGGTATACGAGCCAACCTTTCATAATGATCTGAAGAGAAATCTCTAGACTCATAAGAATATGTATCTTCAGAAATAGGTAAGATTGTATCACTTGAGCTAGAACTCGACTCATTCTCTGTCACCACATTCCCTTCAGCGTCATGAATGGGCGAGTTCACAGCGTCATCAACAAAGTCATCCATATTCATCCTTAGAACTTGTTCATGTTCATGAACGACTTCTCCTAGAACAGGTTCATTAACAGGTATATCAACCTGAGCTCGTTGAATTGGAACTTGTTCTTGAATAGGAATTTGTTGTTGTACGGGAACTTGTTGTTGTTGTTGATCTTGTTGTTGTGGAACTTGTACTTGTGGAATAGGTTGTTGTTGTTGTTGAACATTCTGACCGTGCTCTTGAGCTAACTCATTAGGATGAAACCAATGGTCATTTGGTGGTTCAACATAATCAGGATTGATTAAGTGACCAAACAATGGAGCATTAACAGGAATCAAAGCTTGATTATGTTGTTTCACTTTAGTGCAATCCATAAAGATACGCTTGGACATCGGAGTCAAAGTTAATCTAATCGGATGTTGTGGGAGATCAGGAAGAATATGATTCAGAATCATCTGGATAAACCTTGGATACATCAAAAATCCTTGACCTTCAGCAGGTGTGATTTGCATAACCATCTCCCGATAGATATATCTTGCAAAATTGAAGCGCTTGTTCAACGTTAAAGCTACCATTGCAGCTTGAAGAGCAGTCTTTAAGCCACCAGTACCAGCTTTACGAGGAGAGAGACATTGAATAATCACATGCATGAAGTATCTCCATTCACCCACCAAACCACCTTTACGTGCATGTGTATCATTAGGGCGTCTACGGTAACCCATTCTCTTAAAGCATCCCATGATCAAAGGATTAGGATATGATATAGGATCTTCAGCAGCACCACCTAATGCAAGAGCAGCACGAATAGTGTCTTCAGATATAGCAATCTCAGTATTGTTGACAGTGGAACGAAGAACATGAGGTTCTACGTCAGTATCTGAATGAACTGTGTCCCAAAACTGTTGAATATACACCAGACTGATGTATGGATCGGCAGATAATGCGACACGTAGTCGTGAGCGATTCAGAAATCCTATAATCCCTTGAAAGTGTATGGCCTCTGGCATGTTAGGATCTAACAATGCCACCTGATTGTGCTTGTATTCGACACGAAGAGCCATCTGAAACATATTTGGACAACAAATATATTAGACAAATAGTCAATACAAACAACATGAAAAACAATTTTGAAACAAAAACAAAACAAAGCAAACAAACAAAAACAACAAAAAAATTTTAAAAAAAATTTCAAACACACAAAAAAATTTTACAAGTCCAAAACCCTTCTGACCCCTCGGCGAACTTATTAAGTTCGCTTAGTGTTTCAAGAGGCGAACTTGACAAGTTCGCTTGAACAAGTTCGCATGAACTGTCTGTCGTTTCAAATTCAATCACAGAAATCAAAAACTTTCAAACCGTGTAGAAACATGAATTAACCATTGTAAACCAATCGATTTGTACTACTAAGTCATTAGCAATGAACAATTTCAAGATTTAGGTCAGAGAAATCATCGATTTTAGGGCAAACCGTCACACGATGCAAACCGAGAAAAAAATCACATTTATCTCACAATTTAACGGACAAAAATCAATGAAATTACCTTAGTTGTGTTCGCAAATCAATTTTGAACCAGAATGTAGCGATTAAACACCCAACAACCAGTTAATTTGAGATTTCAAAAAATTTTGAACAAAACCGGACAAGTTCGCTTTAGCTGTGGAGATGATGAAGTGACTAAGTTAGCCTGGATAAACCCATATACAGATTAAGTTCGCTTAATTAAGCGAACTTGTTAAGTTCGCTTAACAAGCCCTAGGCGAACATAATAAGTTCGCTTCACCAATTTCAGGCGAACATATTAAGTTCGCTTCTCTAGAAGTAGGCGAACTTAATGCCTTCAACATTTCCCTTGAACAACTTTTTACCTACTTTCAACCCGTCACTTCTTGAACTTCCGTCAGCAGCATGTATTTGATCCAATCTCGAACAATTTAATAAAAGATTAGAATTTTCATGGAAAATAAGAAACAAAATCTTTTTGAATTTTATCTATACAAACGGAATCACATATTTTTGGATTTTTATCTGTAGAAACGGAAACACATATTTTTTGGATTTTTTTATCTGTATAAACGGAAACACATATTTTTTGAATGAACATCATGAGTAAGAAGATCATATCAGTATCCGAGTAGTTCATCACACATTTTAGCAATAACCAAGGGTAACCTAAGATATGAAACAATCCAACTCATCTTGTACTTTATGTATCTTTTTCAGTATTTGTAAATCATGCAATTTGAATAATATTTGGAATGATACGCGATAAATTTCAAAGTAAATGAGATCAGGTTATAAAATGCTCAATTATTTATACCGAATTTGTAATATAAAGCATGAATTCTTAAATTTGTCAATATTATATTATTTGAAACTATAAGCGTTTATTCTCCAAATTCATGTGATTTATTACCATTTAGATAAAAAAACATCGTGTACCCCACATATATGCCAAACAGAAATATAATTTGCACTATCTTCAAGACATATACAGTTTATTTTAAGATTAGATCAATTTCCAAGATGAAATTATCTCTATTAGCACAAGAATAGAAGCATATCCCAAAGGATATAAGAATCACGATGATTCAGAATCAAAAGATTCTAATGAATTGGCTGTATAATGTGAATCAACAGATTCAGGTATGAGGATCCAACTATTATCTGGAAATGTTTCAATGGAGTCAGACTAGATGATGTATCTAACTGATCCAAGGGCAAATATATGTTTCAACAGATTTTGAAAGCATATCTTAGTTCAACAAAACATTGCATGTTTTTCGGGGCATGGGCATTAATGTGAACTGAAATAGATTTGTGCTAAAGATATAATTCGATATTGGTCTCATGAAATTCTTTAAAACCATATATTCTTTATCTGATAATGATCTTTTACACACACACCCAGGCATACAATGGATTCAAATCACAAATGTAATCATATCATATTTAATTTTCACACTACTATTAGTTTCAAAACGCTTTTAGTCTATTGACAATTCAAGTTTCAAAACTCATACACAAATTTGAAAACAGATTATCAAGATTAGAGCATTCACAACACTATCATTTCTCATTTATGCAGACTTTGAAATTTAGATCAAATCAACTCAGTTTAATCAATCATATATCAAAGGTCTACTAAGGTCGTGTGAAATGAATTAATCACTGATGTACTATAATTTCTTCTCTAACTACAAATGATATCAAATTTTATATTTTTCAATTTGTTTTGACTTTTTATAAATTAAGTACTTTTTGACTGAAAAATTAAAATGCAGAAATGTAATAAAGCAATAAAAGAAATTAAAACTAAATTTTCCATGAAAATCTAATTTTGAAAAACTTTTATTTGGGATTGATCATACCTATCATTTTGATTATAAATTCAAACCTGGTACGATCAAATGCCTTGGTAAACAAATCAGCAAAATTATCATCAGTGTGAACCTTTACCAGCTCAATCAACTTTTTCTCTGCACAATCACGAATAAAATGATATATAATCTTAATGTGCTTTGTTTTACTCTGCTTAACAGGATTATTAGTTATAGACATTGTAGCATTATTATCAATAAGCATAGGGGTTCCTGTGAAATTCAAACCGTAATCTCTTAATTTCTTTTATATCCACCGGATCTGTGAACAACAACTCGCAGCAGCGATGTATTCTGCTTCGAATGTAGAAATTGAGACTGTGGTTTTCTTTTTGCATTGCCAGGAAACAAGTCGATTACCCAAGAACTGGCAACCACCTGTTGTAGATTTCCTGTCCAAACAACAACCACCAAAATCAGAATCAGTATAAGCATTGAAATCAAAGTTAGAACCATGTGGATACCATAGTCCCAATCTTTGTTTTCCTTTCAAATAACAAAATATTCTTTTTACAGCTATTAAGTGAGATTCTTTTGGTTTTGCCTGGAATCTGGAACAGATGCACACAACGAACATTATATCTGGCCTTGAAGTGGTTAAGTACATGAGAGATCCAATCATTGCTCTGTAAAGTCGATAATCCACATCTTTTCCATCTGGGTCAAAATTCAGCTTATGATTGACCGGAATCGGAATATCATATGGGGTACAGTCCTCCATCTTGAACCAGCTCAAGATGTCTTTGACATACTTGGACTGATGAATAAAGAAACCATCTTCCTTTTGATTTACTTGTAAACCTAAGAAAAAAGATAACTCTCCCATAGCAGACATTTCAAACTTCGACTTCATTACACTCTCAAAATCTTTGCATAACCATTCATTTGTTGAGCCAAAAATAATATCGTCCACATATATCTGCACCAGTAGGTAATCTCCCCTGATTTATTTATGAATAAGGTCGAGTCAATCTTGCCACGAACAAAATCATTTGCCAAAAGATGTGCAGACAACGTTTCATACCACGCGCGAGGAGCCTGATGAAGACCATAGAGGGCCTTATCAAGCTTGAAAACCCTATTCGGATTAAGTGGATCTTCAAACCCCAACAGCTGGCAAACATAAACTTCCTCCTTGACCTTACCATATAAAAACACACTTTTCACATCCAATTGAAACACCTTAAAACCTTTATAAGAAGCAAAAGCTAGAAACAGTCGTATAGCTTCAAGCCTCGCAACAGGCGCATAAACCTCGGTGTAATCAATTCCCTCTTGTTGATTGAAGCCCTGGACAACTAATCTTGCCTTGTTTCTTACCACGACATCTCGATCGTCTTTCTTACATTTAAACACCCATTTAGTACCAATCGGATATACACCCTTCGGAAGATCTACAAGATTCCAAACCTTAAGTTTGTCAAACTGAGCAAGTTCTTCCTGCATAGCCTCTATCCAATTGTTATCATTTAAAGCCATTTCTACATTTTTGGGTTCGACCTGAGAAATAAAACATGAATGTGAGCAATCATCAAGAACACCAGAATCTTTAATACATGTATACAAACAAGTATTGTCTACAAGAGAACGTGTTTGCACTCCATCCTGCAAATTTCTGATTATATTTGTCACTGGATGATCTTTGAGTTCCTTGATGGAAGCGACCTCAGGAACCTGTAACACTTCAACACGAGTTGTATCAGATTGAGAAGACAAATCATGATTAATTGGAATTTCCGAGTCTAAATTAGTAGGAATCTCTCCCGAATCCTGTGTCGAAGGTAATGAATCATCACCCAACAAAGGATCAGCAGAAGAATCTTGAAAAATAGCATTGTCTTCCTCACTCTCTGAATCTTGTGGTCCTGAACAAGAAGCAACATTAGGATCGGGAGCAGAAGTAGATGGAACCGATGAATTTGGAACTGTATTTGGTAGAAAGCCATTGTGCTGTGCATCCTGACATGAATCATAGAGAACAGCAACTTCATCAGGAGAAATATCAGAAGGTAAATGAAAAGACTTGAATAATGATTCATAATCAAATGCCCAATCTGGTCCAATCGCCATTTGAGGTAAAGACCGATTTGAACAGTCAATATGGAACCATTCTTCAAATTGGCGCGTCTCTTTGTTAAAAACCCTCTTGGTAGTCTAATTAGCAACATACCCCAGAAAAATCCCTTCAATAGCCTTAGCACTGAATTTTGTTGGGACATCACGAACTTTCAACAGGGTGCAAGGATTACCAAAAGGTAGTAAATAATCCAGATTCGGCTTTCGATTATTCAACAACTCGTAGCAAGTCTTGTTATGTCGCTTGACGGTCAAGACCCTGTTCAAAACGTGACACGCAGTATTCACAACTTCAGCCCAAAAAGTAACTGGAAGCTTAGAATCTGCAAGCATCGTGCATGCCATTTCAACCAACGTCCTGTACTTTCGTTCAGCAACACCGTTTTGTTGAGGAACATATGGCGCACTGAATTCAGGATGAATTCCCTTTTGTAGACAGAATAAGCCCATTTTGCTATTCTTAAATTCGCTGCCATTGTCACTCCTAATTCTTTTGACCTTTAGATTGAACAAATTCTCCAAACCAAGGATTAAGTATTGTACCAACTCAGTGGTTTCAGCTTTAGAAGAAAGAAACTTAACCCATGAGAATCTAGAGAAATCATCCGTTACTACCAAACAGTACGATTTTCCACCAATGCTCCTGATACTAATCGGACCGAACAAATCCATATGCAGCAGCTCCAAAGGAATTACGATAGAATTCTTCGATTTAGATTTGTGTGATTTCTTCCGTTGTTTCCCCTTCTTGCACGGAATACAATCATCCGGAACTGAGAATTTCATCTTCGGAATACGAAGAACCAGATCATTCTTAACAATATAGTTCATCTTCAGATAGTTGATGTGAGCTAGCTTCTTGTGCCACAAAATAGAATTTGATTCAGACGCCTTGGAGAGTAAACATGTAGGAATTGAATCCGTTGTAGTAGCGACACTCATGTCAAGGACATACGTGTCATTTCTCCTCGGGGCCTTCATGAGAATCCATTCGTCAGGAATAACAAAACCAGGTTTCAAGATATAACACTCAGCATCATTGAAATGGAATGAAAACTTCTTGTCACAAACTTGTGATACACTCAAAAGATTGTGTTCCAGCTGCTCCACATAATTCACCTTCTCAAATTTGACTTTATCATTCTTTAAAGTTCCCTGTCCAGTTATGTACCCGCCTTTATTCCCCGCAAAAGCGACATAACCTCCATCAATATTTGTAACATCTTCAAGCAATCTGATATTCCCTGTCATATGTCGAGAGCAACCACTATCCACATACCATGTATTGTTGATAGTCCTCCTTGGTTGTCCCTACATAAACAACGAAAATCAGTTAGAAATAGGAACCCAAGCCATTGTGGTCTTCGGTCGTCCAGATTGATCAAAATAAACAACTTCTAGTAATTCACAATCAATGTTATCATTAACCTGTGGAATAGAAGTTTTACCAACAGACTTTTTCAAAGGAGACAATTTTTGATTATTTTGAAAAACATTATTTGATATATTATTATCAGATTTAGATGTTTCCAAAATTTTCTTCAATTTTCTGTTTCGTCTTCTCCTTTGTGGTCTAGACAATTTTACTTCACATTGAAAATCTTTTGAAATTCTAACATGAGGAATCTCAAGTTTCTCTTGACACACAAATGATTTAGAATTCAATTTATCCTGCTGTTTAAATCTAGAGGATTTAACAAAAGATCGACAGGACATATTTTACACCAAACTAAATGATGACTTTCCCTCATCTGTTCTTTTCAGAATCTTCACCACTTTTGGTTGTGAAGGAACAGTCTTCAATTTGCCCTTATTCTTATAAGGACAATTGACCAGAATGTGACCAGCTTCATTGCGATGGAAACAAACTCTTCTCTCTTTAAAAGTTCTAAAGTAAGAAGAATTCTTTGAATTTGAGGAGCCATCAGAGGAATAAGCTTCAGAAGATTTTCCAGAACAGTTTACTGTCTTCTTTGGAACATAAACATGTGTAGGAACCTTTGATGAATGCACCTTTTGATAACCAGCAGCGACAAACCCACTTGACTGTAAAATTGGGGAAAGCTTAGGGGTAACAACTTTCACCTCATCATGTTCAGTCAAAATGCATCTATCACGGGTAACAACTTTTACAACTGTTGGTTCATCAAGTTTCACTATTTTGGAATACCTTCGACCTTTTTCTCATCAAATTCCTCATCCTTAGAATCAGATTCATAAACCATATTCTCACCAGTTACTGGGTTCACTTTCAATACTGTTTTTTTGGATCTATTTCCTCTTTCATGTATGATTTCAGGTTCAACCACATAACTTGCATTAAATGGTGGAGGAACAAATCCAATCCCAGCAACCCGTTTAGTAGGATCAGCATTTGAATTAAAATAATCCAAAACAACAGAAGAATTTGTAAAATTTTCCAACTTTCTATGAAGTTTGATCACCTCAGACTCTTTGTCAGAAATTTTTTTATTCTTTTGAGCAATAACTTCAGTTCGTTTTTCTATTTCAGCATAATCCATATCCAGATGATAAGCTTGTTCTTTATATTTCAACCACAAAGAATTTAAGTCTCTTTTCAAAGACTCAATTCTATCAATGCACAATTTATCGTTATCTTTCAGTTTCTGATTAATAGAATGCATCGATTTCATATCACAAATCAAGTTTGTGTTATCATCCATGACCTTTTGCAATTTATCTTTAACAGTAATGCAGTTAGAACAGTAAATATGACAAACAGAGTCTTTTACCTTTGACGGATCAGACATGTCTGCCATGAAAACTTTGGCAATAGGAATATTCTCTGAATCAGCACCATCTGAAGCATTTTGTGTTAGAATAATATCATCTTCAGCAACACCTAATGCAACATCAGAATCAATATTCTGCACTTGTTCTTCTCTTCATCAACAATCTGCACACTTTCACCATCACTCGAACCATCACTTGAACTCTCACTCGAACCATCATCATCAGCCACCTCTTCTGATTTTTCAGAATGAATTTCTGCTACAAAGGCTTGACTTACAACACCCACTAAATCTTCCAGATGAATACCCCAGTCATAGTTCTCATCGTTTTATGCAACCAATGCCGATGATGCAGATGCATGATTTGAATTTCCAGATGAAACATGTGATTGATTACGATTATTCTGAAAATTATTCTGCTTCTTCTAGGAATCGAACTCTACCTTTTGCTTCACACACTCTTTAGTAAAGTGACCATATTCTTGACAGTTATAACAACGCACTTTGGTTTTATCAAATCCCATGCGTGATCGACTATTAGATCCAATATACTTTCTGCCAGTTTTCTTCAAGAAATCCTTTGCTTGACGCATCAACATGGCCATATTCCATTGGATGTTCATTTCTTCCAGATCAACAGGGTCAATCTGTCTGAAATCTTCTTTAATAACCTCAGGATCATGAATTTTCCCTCCAACAAAATTCTCATACGAAGCCATGAATGACAAAAACATAGCTAGATAATAATCAGCAACCTTTTGATTTACATGAGATCCAGAAGATGTAGAAGCTGTTGTCGCAGAAAAACCAGAATGACCAGAATGAATAGGAACTCCAGAACACTGATAATTAGAAGAATCTTGAGCATCGCCAGAAAATAATGCAACTCCTATACCTGGTTTACCAGAAGTCTTGGCAAAATACATTGAATGATCCTGGATATGCTCCATGTTAGTCTCCTTCTTCCTCATATTCTGGTCATGCGATTGAATCTTCCCAAGAACTTCTTCAAGAGACATGGTTTTGTATTTGATATTTTCTTTGATCAAAACTGTATACACATCAAATTTTGATGGTAATGCCTCCAAGAACTTATCATTAATTTCTTCAGTTTCATACACCACAGAAGCACTTGACAGTTCACTAAGCAGATGATAGAATCTGGTAGCAAGATCATCCAAGGATTCATTTTGAAAATGTTTGAAGACTAAGAATTGCTTTTTCAATAGCTCTTTTCTACTCTTCTTTACATCCAAACTGCCTTCACATCTTTTCTGTAATGCTTCCCACAATTGTTGACAAGACTTGAATTGTTTGAAACTGTGATATATTTCCTTCGGAAGATACATCAAAATACTTGCATTGCTTTCTTTTCTCTATCAAACAGCAACTTTTCTTCATTTGTTAACACAGACACCGGCTTTGGAACATTATCCTGTCCCATCCATAACCTTCTAAAATAGGAATCCAGAGACTTGTGTCAGTAAAAGATACGAACTGATCAAACCTGTCTTTCCAATTTGAATAATCAGCAAGATTCAACAACTTCGGTGGTTTTTGAGATGTCCCAATCTCATTATCATAATTGAACATATTCGTTACTTGAACCATATTTTCCATTTTCCTGAAAAATTTCCTCAAAAAATTTCCAAGTGTTTAACCCTCACTACCCTTAGGCGAAGATAATAAGTTCGCTTCTGTGATACCCAAGCGAACTTAATATGAAGCGAACTTAATAAGTTCGCTTAAACCAGAATCCAGAAAATCTGATTAAGTTCGCCTAAAAATAAGTTCGCTTAAATTGTGAGAAGCGAACTTGACAAGTTCGCCTGCATACGAAATCAGCAAGTTCGCTTGCTTCAGCAGATTCAAACTCAAGAACAGTTCAAACAGAGACCGCGAACCAGGAATCAAAAGAAAACTTCATAATTCACTGATTTGAAGGAATTAGTCAAAATCAAACCGTAGGATTGTGTAATTTCTCAATTAGAACCTTTCTAACGGATCAATTTCTTCAAAATCCTCTTCAAAAATACCAAATCAGAACCAAATTAAGCTTGAAAACTCCATGGAAATGAAAATGTCAAAGATGATGAATTTCTTGTCAATTTGCATACAAAACCGTAGAATCACCAAGTATCACGAGCAATAGCTCTGATACCACTTGTAGGTCCTCATGGCACTTCTACAGATCGTTCTCGTGATAAGACGTGTCGTTAACTCGGAGTGCGAAATCCAACGAATCAACGATTGCATACACAAAAGACAATTGAGACAATCAAGTAAATAAACTTCACACTTGTATTCCAATTCACAATAGAGTTTACAGACTAGTTCTGATCGATCCTGTTCTGTGTTCTGATCTTCCAAACTGACTCTGTAAACATCTATATATAGACTACTGACATGCATTAGGCGAACTTAACAAGTTCGCCTCTAACAGACTAAGCAAACTTAACAAGTTCGCCTCAGATAGACTTAAGCGAACTTAACAAGTTCGCCTCTGTTAGACTAAGCAACTTGCATAAAAACACTTAGAACATTAATACATTTACAAAAACATAAAGACATTAGATCTAAACTATTACAAAGCTTTTGTCATTACAAACTATGTCCTAACAAGCTTGAGGTGTTTTCTGAGTGTAGCTTCAGTGATGGTAATGTCTTTGCCGTCTACCTTGGCTCTGAATTGGGGAGTCCCCTTTTCAGTATAGAAGACGGCAGAGTTCCAGAAATCCTCCATGTGAGGTATGTAGATTGTGGGGTTGACAGGTAGTATGAAGTGAATTTTCAATCGACACAGGAAGTCAATCATGTCGTCGAATCCTACAGATTTCTTCCCTTTGACAAGATATGTCGTTAGGTTATGGTAAGTTGAGAACTTGTCATTGGGGTTGTTGATATCAACATTTGCCATTATGGTTAGATTTGGAGGGAAGGAGGAAGCTTTTGAAAGGTGGTTAAGTATGGGAAAGCTTTGAATGCTTGAGAGAAAATGGTGAGGGTTAGGTCAGAATTGAATGTGAAGTGATGAAGGAAGAAATTTGATTTGTGTTATAACGGCAAAAGAGGGAAAAAGTAAAATTACTTGTACTGTACAACCCATTTACTTTTCACTATTTTACAGCTGTAACACACTGTAGCAGTAATGGTAAAGACTGAAAGTAGTTTTTACAACGGGTAAAAGTTAATTTGGACGCATTTTACCCATCAGCAGCAAACTTGGTTGTTGCGGATGGTTATGTCTATCAGCAGCAAACTTGGTTGCTGCTGATGGTTAAGCCTATCAGTAGCAAATTTGGTTGCTGCTGATGGATGTAATGGTACTCAGCAAAAATATTGTTGTTGATTGCCTTAAAGCTATCCGCAGGAAACTTGTTCCCGCTGATAACTTAAGGCAGTCGGTGACAAATTCTTTGCTGTTGATGACTAAACATGTCAGCAGCAAAAATGTTTGATGCTTACTCTTAACTTTTTTATTTACAACAAAGACAAACACATTTTATTCAAGATTTTAGAGACAGATTTTAATCAAAGTTCATCATACCAATGGATTCAACTAACTATCTAAATCTAGCTTCATCAAATGGTTTTGTAAACAAGTCAGCATATTGCTCATTGATATGAACTTTGGTTAAAACAATTCTCTTTTTCTCAGCTTGATCTCTTATGAAGTGATACCTGATGTCAATGTGCTTTGTCTTGTAGTGCTGCACATGATTATTTGTAATTGATATAACATTCATGTTGTCAATGTGAATGGGAGTTGCCATGAAAGTCATCCCATAGTCCAACATTTGATTTTGTATAAAGATGACTTGTGCACAGCAACTTGAAGCTATGATGTATTTTGTTTCTGCTGTAGATGTTGATACACAAGTTTACTTTTTGCAATACCATGAAATCAGTCTTCCTCCCTGAAACTGATATCCCCCTGATGTGGACTGCTTGTCCAAGTTGCATCCTCCATAATCACTGTCAGTATACGCATACAGGTTGAATTTGTCATTTTTAGAGTACCATAGCCCAAGTCTTGGGGCTCCCTTCAGGTACCTAAAAATTCTCTTGACAGCTTGGAGATGTGTATTCTTTGGAGCTGCTTGTAATCTTTCACAGATGCATATTGCAAACATGATATCTGGCCTTGAGGCAGTTAGACACATGAGTGATCCTATCATTGCACGGTATTGATGTTGAACAGTGTCTTGACCATCTATGTCTAGAGTCAGTTGATGGTGCACCTGTATAGGAGTTCTTGCAACAGAGCAGTCAACCAGCTTGAATCTTTCCAAAATGCTCTTGACATATTTAGATTGACCGATGAAGATTCTATTTGGAACTTGTTTGAATTGCAGACCCAAGAATAAATTTAGTTCACTCATTGAACTCATTTCAAACTTTGAGTGCATAAGGACATCAAAGTCTTTGCACAGCTTCTTCCTTGTTGATCCAAAGATGATGTCATCAACATAGATTTATACAAGTAGGATTTCTCCCCTTCATCTTTGATAAACAAGGTCTGATCAATGGCACCTCTTCTGAAGTTGTTGCTGAGTAGATATCCTGACAAGGTTTCATACCAGGCTCTAGGAGCTTGATGTAAGCCATAGAGAGCTTTGTCTACTTTGAACACTTAGTTAGGATGTGTAGGATCTACAAAGCCTAGAGGCTGTCTGACATAGACTTCCTCACCAATCTTCCCATACAGAAAAGTACTCTTGACATCCATTTGATAGACTGTAAAGCTCTTGGATGCATCATATGCTAGGAAAATTCGGATGGCCTCCAGTCTGGCAACAGGAGCAAAGACTTCATCATAATCAATTCCCTCTTCCTAAGTGTAGCCTTGAGCTACAAGTCTGGCTTTGTTCTTGACTACAATTCCTCTCTCATCTTTCTTGTTTCTGAATACACATCTTGTGCCAATGGCAGTTTGACTAGGTGGAAGATCAACCAGGGTCCACACTTCTTGTTTCTTGAATTGCATCAACTCTTCCTGCATTGCTTCAATCCAACTGCTATGTTGCAAAGCTTCATCTATCTTCTTTGGTTCTACTTGAGATAGAAAGCAAGAATACAGACATATATTTGCCTCATGAGTTTTGCTTCGTGTTTGAACCCATTGCTGAACTTGGCCAATTATATTCTCCAATAGATGTTCCCTGTTGATTGTTTGTGCTGGAACAACATCCAACTGTATTGCTTGCTCAAGATTGCTTTGATTCTTATCAGGAATATCTTCATTCATCGTGGAGGAGTCTTCAATCTCAGCAGCAACATCAGCAGCAGATGCCTCTACCCCAACTGTATCTTCTTGATCAGCAACAGATGCCTCTACACCATCTGTAGAGATGTCATGGGTTGCATTCTGATCTTCATTTTCAAAGAGACTGCTTCTTGTGACATTGGAGAGACTTGTTATTGCTTCACTGGCCTCAATAGCTTCCACCACATACAGAGGATCAATAGATGGTCTTTTGATTCCTATAGAGGGACTATTGAATTTCAATCTGTAATCAGTAGAGGATGTGGAAGCTGGTGCTTTGGTAGAGGTAGACTCCATATTTGAGAAGATGAGAGTCTTAAATACTTAGGAGAAGGAGTCTATATCAAAGAGCCAGTCTGGACCTTTACCTTTTTCACATGGAATGTGTTCCCTGCATTCCACATTTGCTGATTCTTTCACAATTCTTGTTCTTGAGTTAAATACTCTGTAGGCCTTGGATTGAGAGGAATAGCCCACAAAGTATCCTTCATATGATTTGGCACCAAACTTAGGAAGAACTCCATGTGTGATGATAATGGTACATAGATATCCAAAGGGTTTCAGAAATCCAATGTAGGGAACTCTTTTGAACCACAGTTCATAAGGTGTTTTGTTGAGAGGCTTGACAATGAGAACTCTATTTTGCACATAACAGGTTGTGCTGACTGCTACTGCCCAGAATGTGAGAGGCAATTTTGAGTCAGCCAACATTGATCGTGCAGATTCCATTAGAGTTCTGCTTCTCCATTCAGCAACTCCATTTTGTTGAGGAGTTCTTGGAGCACTGTATTGCCTTTCTATGCCCTTGCTCTCACAAAAATAGTTCAAGGTTTGGTTCTTGAATTCTGTACCTTGATCACCCCTTATGACTTTGACTTTCTGATTACTTTGATTCTCCACCCTAAGAATGTAGTATTTAAGAATCTCAGCTATTTCATCTTTTGTTCTCAAGAAGTATACCCATGAGAATCTAGTATAGTCATCATTTATCACCAGACAGTATGACTTCTTTCCCATTGACATGACATTTGTAGGACCAAAAAGATCCATATGCAGCAGCTGTAGTGGAGTGTCATTTGAATTCAATGTCTTGGGCTTGTGAGAACTCTTGTGTTGCTTCCTCTTTAGTCATGCTATGTAGTGATCTTCAAGTTGGAATTCCTTGTGAGGAAGACCTCTAACAAGATTTCCCTTCACTAACTTGTTGATGGTTTTTACATTAACATGGCTTAATCTCCTGTGTCAGAGAGTTGATTCATCAACTGATGCGTTGGACAGAAAACAAGATACACCGCCAGATGGAGTGACCTCATTCATGTTAAGCACTTATAGGTTATCTTTTCTTTGAGCAGTCAATAAAATCTTCTCTAGAGGAGGTTTGTTTAAGCCAGGGAGAGCACAAAGCATTCTTTTTCTGTAAACAGCATCCAATGCTTTTGATCACAAACCTGAGACACACTCATGAGATTGAATTCCAATTCTTTGACAAAAGTTACTTTTTCAATGCTCATTCTTTCATTGGACACAGTTCCTTGTCCAGTTATAGACCCTCCCATTGAATCACTCCCAAAGGCAACATATCCACCATAGAAATGTCTGAAGTTGGAGAGGATGGTGTTAGGACATGTTTTGTAACTGTTGATAAAATTCTATGTAAGTTCTGCTAGAGGCGAACTTAATAAGTTCGCCTAGCCTATCAGAGGCGAACTTAATAAGTTCGCTTAAGTCTATCAGAGGCAAACTTATTAAGTTCGCTTAGCCTATTAGAGGCGAACTTAATAAGTTCGCCTAAGCACAGTGAAGCGAACTTGTTAAGTTCGCCTGGTGCAGAACAGTAGCTTATATATACATAACAGAGTCAGATTAGAAGTGTGAGATTAGTGTGAGACAGAGAGATCACGATGAACTGATTAGAGTGAATTCTTGTAAACTGATATTGGTGGAAATACAAAGCGTTTATTTACACCGTTGTTGTTGATTGAGTTACACGAGCACGTTGATCATGGATTCCGCACATTATCACCGTGTCGTACCGCGAGTCTAGAGATCCGTCACGCAACGAATTAGGGACCTACAAGTGGTATCAGAGCTATTGCTCTTGATTTGCAAAAGATTCGTGGTGTTTTCGTGTCCAATCAACATCAAATTCATCATTTTTGAGTTTTCATTTCAATGGAGTTTTCAAGACTGATTTTAATCTGATTTGGAGTTTTTGAAGAGGATTATGATGAAATTGATCCGATAGAAAGCTTCTAATTGACAAATTACACAATCCTACGGTCCAATTTTGTTTAATTCCTTCAAATCAGTGATTAATGATGATATCCGTGTGTTTCTGGTTCGCGAGTTTAGTCTGACGAGTTCTTGATTTTGAATCTGCTGAAGCAAGCGAACTTGCTGAATCTGTTGTGCAGGCGAACTTAGGGAGGCGAACTTAATAAGTTCGCTTGGTGCAGAGTAGGCGAACTTAATCAGGCGAACTTAACAAGTTCGCTCGGGTCAACTTAAGTTCGCTTGAATTAAAAAAAAAAGTATTTTTTAGGGAAAGTTGCTTCTTGTCAAGATGGATTTCTACCAAAAAAAAAAGAGTATTTTTTTATCCTTAATTCTTGTCAAGATGCTCAACACAATGGATTTCTACCAAATGCAGTTCCCAATTCATCGATTCCATCTACTTCTGCTCCAGATCCAAATGTTGCTTCTTGTTCAGGTCCGCAAGATTCAGAGAGTGAGGAGGATAATGCTATTTTTCAAGATTCTTCTGCTGATCCGTTGTTGAGTGATGATCCATTACCTTCGACACAGGCTCAGGGGGATGTGTTGCCGGAAAATCCATCTTGTCCAAATTTTTTAGGGAAAGTTTATATGGTCGTTTTGAATCATTTTTGAAATTTTGAATTTTCGAAATTTTTTAAAAAGAGTATTTTGGTGGGAAAATTTTTTCCGAATATTTTCGCCAAAATTTCAAAATGTCAATTTCGTGTGATGATAATGATATTGGAAATATGCCACCGAGACTTTTGTGCATATCAGATTTTCGTAGCTGGAAAGTCCGGTTCGAACAGTTCGTATCAGAAACTGATGCAAATTTTTGGAGACCAATAACAGAAGGATATGTGCATCCTACTTATGAGTTCATGGGATTTCATGATATTCCTAAACCACTGTCAGCTCTTAATAGAGTAGAAAAGCAGAAGTTTGATCGAGAGATGAAGACGCGTGAAACTTTAACATTGTCTTTACCGAAAGATATCATTCATAGTCTCGGGAAGTGCCAACTACAAGAGATCTATGGGAATCATTAAAGAAAAAGGGTGAAGCTACTTCTCAAGCGTTTGAGGTCTTGATCAAAGAAGTATTGGAGAAGCCGAGTTATTCTCAAAGTGAATCTTCTGTAGATTTAACTGATAGTGAGAGTATTAGATCTGGTGAAAGTACTCAGTCAACCTAGAGTGATGTAGAGACTGAAGTAAGCTTCCAGACAGTTGAAGATGATCTGACTGTATCAGACACTGATGTTGAGCCTGTCATTGTTGATCAAAAGGGTGAAGCTGATGATGACATTTTCATGGCTCCTGGTGCATCTTCTTCAGAAGTAAAACCTGAGGTATTTTCTAACTCTGAAACGTTTTGTTCTAACTGTGTTTCAGTTAAAGATAAAATGATGAGGGTTATGGATGACAACGTCAACCTCATTTGTGATATGAAATCAATGCACACGGTAAATCAGAAATTAAAAGATAATGAGAATGTGTGTATTGAGAGAATAGAATCACTGAAGAGAGATATAAGTTCTCTGACTTTGAAGATCAAAGAGCAGGCATATCACCTGGATATGTCCTTTGCATAAATTGAGAAAAGAAATACGGATCTTGCTAAGAAAGATAAGGAACTAGCTGAATCTAAAGCAGAGGTGATCAAATTGCATAGAAAGTTAGAAAGCTTTGCAAATTCATCATTCTTGTTAGGATATTATCATGATAATACTGAAAAGGGGAATGGAACTAGTGGTATTGGCTATGTTCCTCCACCATTCAATGGAAATTATTCCATTACACCTGAGATTATAAATGATGAGGATTTAGATCCTAAGACTGTGTTGAAGGTGAATCCAGTCACAGGTGAAGATATGGTGTATTCTGATGAGAGTGATGATGAATATTTTAATGAAGCTAAGGTAGAGGGGATACCAAAAGCTGTCAAGAAAGAAGTGTGTGGCCTGGTCATATTTTGATTAATTTTCCATACAAGAACAAGGGTAAAATGAAGACTGTTCCTTCACAACCGAAAGTGGTGAAAATTCTGAAAAGAAAAGATGAAGGAAAATCGTCTTCAAGTTTGGATAAAGATATGACTGGACGATCGTTTGTTACTTCTCATGGAATTAAACAACAGAATTCATTGCATAATAAATCTTTTGTATGCAAAGAAAATATTGAGATTCCAAAAGTTGGGATTTCAAAAGATACTTTTCAGGAGGTTAAATTGTCTAGACCTCAAAGAAGAAGGAGAAACAGAAAATTAAAGAAAATTTTGGAAACATCTGAATCTAACAATAATATATCAAATAATGTTTTTCAAAATAATAAAAATGCTTCTTCTTTGAAAAGATCTGATTGTCAAACATCTGTTCCAAAATTAAATGATAAAATTAATTGTACATTACAAAAAGTTGTTTATTTTGATCAATCCGGACGACCCAAGACCACAATGGCTTGGGTTCCACTTTCTAACTGATTCTTGTTGTTTATGTAGGGACAACCAAGGAGGACTATCAACAATACATGGTATGTGGATAGTGGTTGCTATCAACATATGACAGGGAATGTTAGATTGCTTGAGGATGTGATTAAAATTGATGGTGGTTATGTCGCTTTTGCGGGTAATAAAGGCGGGTACATAACAGGCCAGGGAACGTTAAAGAACGACAAAGTAAAATTTGAAAAGGTGAATTATGTTGAGCAGCTGGAACACAATCTTTTAAGCGTATCACAAGTCTGTGACAAGAAGTTTTCGTTCCATTTCAACGATCATGAATGTTATATTTTGAAACCGGGTTTTGTGATTCCTGATGAATGGATTCTTATGAAGGCTCCAAGGAGAAATGACACATATGTCCTTGACATGAGTTTCGCCACTACAACGGATTCAATTCCAACATGTTTACTCTCCAAGGCGTCGGAATCTGATTCAATATTGTGGCACAGGAAGCTAGCTCACATAAACTACAGGAAGATGAACTACATTTTTAGGAATGATCTTGTGCTTGGTATTCCGAAAATGAAATTCTCAGTTCCTGATGATTGTATTTCGTGCAAGAAGGGGAAGCAAAGAAAGAAATCTCACAAATCGAAGTCGACGAATTCTATCGTAACTCCTTTGGAGTTGCTGCATATGGATTTGTTCGGTCCTATATGTATTAGAAGCATTAGTGGGAAATCGTATTGTTTGGTCGTAACTGATGATTACTCCAGATTTTCATGGGTTAAGTTTCTTTCTTCTAAAGCTGAAACTACTGAGTTAGTACAATACTTAATCCTGGGTTTGGAGAATTTATTCAATTTGAAAGTCAGAAGAATCAGGAGTGACAATGGCAGCGAATTTAAGAATAGCAAAATGGGCTTATTCTGTCTACAAAAAGGAATTCATCATGAATTCAGTGCGCCATATGTTCCTCAACAAAATGGTGTCGCTGAACGAAAGAACAGGACGTTGGTCGAAACAGCTCGCACGATACTTGTAGATTCTAAGCTTCCAGTCACCTTTTGGGCTGAAGCTGTGAATACTGCGTGTCATGTTTTGAACACGGTCTTGACCGTAAAGCGACATAACAAGACTTGCTATGAATTGCTAAACAATCGAAAGCCGAATCTGGACTACTTACTACCTTTTGGTAATCCGTGTACCCTACTGAAGTTTCGCGATGTCCCAACAAAATTTAGTGCAAAGGCTATTGAAGGGATTTTTCTGGGGTATGTAGCAAATTCAACAACCAAGAGGGTTTATAACAAAGAGACACGCCAAGTTGAAGAATGGTTCCATATTGACTGTTCAAATCGGTCTTTACCACAAATGGCGATTGGTCCGGATTGGGCATTTGATTATGAAAACTTATTCAAGTCTTTTCATTTACCGTCTGACATTTCTAATGAAGATGCTGTTGTTATCTATAATTCTTGTCAAGATGCTCAACACAATGGATTTCTACCAAATGCAGTTCCCAATTCATCGATTCCATCTACTTCTGCTCCAGATCCAAATGTTGCTTCTTGTTCAGGTCCGCAAGATTCAGAGAGTGAGGAGGATAATGCTATTTTTCAAGATTCTTCTGCTGATCCGTTGTTGAGTGATGATCCATTACCTTCGACACAGGCTCAGGGGGAGATTCCAACAAATTTAGACTCGGAAATTCCAATTCCTCAAGATTATTCTTATCAATCTGACTCTACTCAAGTGGATGTGTTGCCGGTTCCTGAGGTCGCATCCATCAAGGAACACAAAGATCATCCAGTAACAAATATAATTGGAAATTTACAGGATGGAGTGAAAACTCGTTCTATTGTTGACAATACTTGTTTGTATACTTGCATTAAAGATTCTGGTGTTCTTGATGATTGCTCACATTCTTGCTTTATTTCACAGGTTGAACCCAAGAATGTAGAAATGGCTTTACATGACAATAACTGGATAGAAGCTATGCAGGAAGAACTTGCTCAATTTGACAAACATAAGGTTTGGAATCTGGTTGATCTTCCGAAAGGTGCGTATCCGATAGGAACAAAATGGGTGTTTAAATGTAAAAAGGACGATCGAGGTGTCGTGGTACGCAATAAGGCAAGATTAGTTGTCCAGGGTTTCAATCAACAAGAAGGAATTGATTACACCGAAGTTTATGCGCCGGTTGCGAGGCTTGAAGCTATAAGGCTGTTTCTAGCTTTTGCTTCCTTTAAAGGTTTTAAGGTGTTTCAATTAGACGTCAAGAGTGCATTTTATATGGAAAGGTCAAGGAGGAAGTCTATGTGTGTCAGCCGCCGGGGTTTGAAGATCCACTGAATCCGAACATGGTTTTCAAGCTAGATAAGGCCCTCTATGGTCTTCATCAGGCTCCTAGTGCGTGGTATGAGACTTTATCTACACATCTTTTGGCGAATGACTTTGTTCGTGGAAAGATAGACTCGACCTTATTCATAAAGAAATCAGGGGGAGATTATCTACTGGTACAGATTTATGTGGATGATATTATATTTGGCTCGACAAATGAAGGGTTGTGCAAAGACTTTGAGGGTGTTATGAAGTCAAAATTTGAAATGTCTGCGATGGGAGAGTTATCGTTTTTCTTAGGTTTACAAGTAAATCAAAAGGAAGATGGTTTCTTTATTCATCAGTTCAAGTATGTCAAAGACATCTTGAGCCGGTTCAAGATGGAGGACTGTACTTCATACGATACTCCAATTCCGGTCAATCATAAGTTAAATTCTGACCCGGAAGGAAAAGATGTGGACTGTCGACTTTACAGAGCTATGATTGGATCCCTCATGTACTTAACCGCTTCAAGGCCGGATATAATGTTCGCCGTGTGTATCTGTTCCAGATTTCAGGCAAAGCCAAAAGAATCTCACTTAATTGCTGTGAAAAGAATCTTTCGGTATTTAAAAGGAAAACAACGTTTAGGGCTATGGTATCCTCATGATTCTAACTTTGATTTCAATGCTTATACTGATTCTGATTTTGGTGGTTGTTGTCTGGACCGGAAATCTATAACAGGTGGTTGCCAGTTCTTAGGTAATCGACTTGTATCCTGGCAATGCAAAAAGCAAACCACAGTCTCGATTTCAACATGCGAAGCAGAATACATCGCTGCTGCAAGTTGCTGTTCACAGATCCTGTGGATACAACAACAATTGAGAGATTACGGTTTGAATTTCACAGGAACCCCAATGTTTATTGATAACAATGCTACTATGTCCATAACGAATAATCCTGTTAAACATAGTAAAACTAAGCACATCGAAATTCGATATAATTTTATACGTGATTGTGTATAGAAAAGGTTGATTGAGCTGGTCAAGGTACACACTGAAGATAATTTTGCTGATTTGTTTACTGAGGCATTTGATCGTACCAGGTTTGAATTCTTGATAAAAATGATTGGTATGATCAATCCTGAATAAAAGTTTTTTCAAAATCAGAATTTCATGGAAAATTTTTCTTTTAGGTTCTTCTATTGCTTTATTACATTTCTGCAGTTACATTTTCAGTCAAAAAGTCTAAATTATAAAAAGTCAAAACAAATTGAAAAATATAAAATTTGACATCATTTGAGGTTAGAGAAGAAATGATAGTACATCAGTGATTAGTTCATTTCACACGACCTTAGTAGACCTTGATATATGAATGATTAAAATAAGTTGATCTGATCTAAATTTCAAAGTCTGCATAAATAAGAAATGATAGTGTTATGAATGTTCTATTCTTGATAATTTGTTTTATAATTTGAGTATAAAATTTGAAACTTGAATTGTCAATAGGCTAAAAGCGTTTTGAAACTAATAGTAGTGTGAAAATTAAATATAATATGATTACATCTGTGATTTAAACCCATTTTATGCCTGGGTGTGTGTGTTAAAAGATCACTATCAGATAAAGAATATTAGCTTTTAACAAAGATTTTCCTATGAGATCAATTTCGGGTTATGTCCTTAGCACTATTCATTCGATTTGCTTCAGTGCCCATGTCCCGAAAAGCATGCAATTTGAAGTATAATCAAGATATGTACTTGACAACATCTGTCAAACACATACTAGCCCTTGGATCATATTGATAAATCATCTTTACTGATTCCATTGAATTCACAATCCAGATAACAGTTGGATCCACGTACCTGAATCTTATGATTTCACATATATAAGCCAAGACATTGAATCATTCGATTCTGAATCTCATTGATTCCTATACAATCCAATTTGGATTCTACTATTCATGTGCTAAGTGATGTCTCCTCATTCTGGAAATTCGGATAATCTTTAGTAAAATCTCATATGTCTTGAAGATAGTGCATTTACTTTCTGTTGGCATACTAGTGGGGTACACGTTGTATTTCATACTTAAATGGTATCTTAACTCACAAGAAAGTGGGAATGAGATGCTTTAAGTTTCAAATCTTATAATATTGACAATTTAAATTTGTGTGTCATAGCCTGATCCTATTTTCTTTGAATGTTTATCGCGTATCATAACATGCAATATGAAAGTATTGAAAAGAAAGAGTGTGATAATCTAAAAAAATATTGATTTGATTGGTCAAGGCTTGAAAGAATGACATAGGATACCATTTGATATTATATGGATTTTATATCCAAAATGTGTGATTGATGCATTGTTTTTACTGATATGATCTTCTTACTCGTGATGTTCAACCAAAAAGATGTGATTTTGTATTTTACATTTCAGTTTATATAGAGAAAAACCAAAAAGATTTTGTCTTTCTTATGTTTGAAAAATCAAAAAGATTTTATTTTTCCAGCTACCATGGAAATCTTAATTGTTGGTTATTCTTGGTTGTTCCCCTTTGCATAAACTGAATATTGCAGACATAAGTTGATAAGGGGTCCTTCTCCCAAGTTTTCTTCTAGAAATAAAGAGAGAATGTGCAGATGAACAAGACGAAGACTACAGTGTGTTTGATGATATTTGAAGATGGATGACAATCTTCTGAAGCTGTTGTCAAGGGGGAGTCTGTTGGAGCATATTCTGGTGACAACGAGCTTGAAGATATTATGTCTTAGTCTTAGAGTCTTTGACTTGTATTTGATAGAATTGTTAGCAACAGTTAAAGGGGAGTCTGTTAGGACATGTTTTGTAACTGTTGATAAAATTCTATGTAAGTTCTGCTAGAGGCGAACTTAATAAGTTCGCCTAGCCTATCAGAGGCGAACTTAATAAGTTCGCTTAAGTCTATCAGAGGCGAACTTATTAAGTTTGCTTAGCCTTTTAGAGGCGAACTTAATAAGTTCGCCTAAGCACAGTGAAGCGAACTTGTTAAGTTCGCCTGGTGCAGAACAGTAGCTTATATATACATAACAGAGTCAGATTAGAAGTGTGAGATTAGTGTGAGACAGAGAGATCAGGAGGAACTGATTAGAGTGAATTCTTGTAAACTGATATTGGTGGAAATACAAAGCGTTTATTTACACCGTTGTTGTTGATTGAGTTACACAAGCACGTTGATCATGGAATCCGCACATTATCACCGTGTCGTACCGCGAGTCTAGAGATTCGTCACGCAATGAATTAGGGACCTACAGATGGACCTGTTTTCGATCATGTGCCTGGAACAACCACTGTCTACAACCCAGGTGTTATCCTTGTGACCTGGTTGTCCCTGCACATGAGAGAGATCTAGTTAGAGGGAGGAACCCAAGAGCTTGCAGACTTGGGTGAGTGTGTCTTTGGACCATTATCATCATTATGTTTGCATTCAGTGGACCCAATGATGATGCTTTGAGAGAGATAAGCTGTGGATTTGGCTTTCCATTATTGAGAAGGTTGTGTTTTCTGTAACCTAGAACCTTATCAATACAAGCTTGAGAACAAAGGTGTTCATATACCTAAGGTGGTATCTCTGATGTGTCTGCCATGAGTGCTTGATTGTTTGTAGGAAAATCTTCATACTGAAAGCTCCAATCAAAATCAGATGTTCCAACAGCTGAACATGATGCAGCTTGAGCAGGAGAGGTGTTACCATGACTTGCATGACGTTGATGAGCTTGTCTAGGTTATGCATCAGCTGGGTTTGCCTTGGTGCCTTGCATTCTCTGGAAAAATGACCAAGTTGGTTGCAGTTGTAACATCTACGCTTGCTTTTGTCCAAGCCAACTCTAGTGTTAGAGTTGTTGCTTGGAATGGGTCTTCCAGTTCTTGAGTAGAACCGTTTAGCTCTGAGAGACAACATAGCATAAGAGTGTTGTATGTCCATTTCTTCTAAGTCATCTGGATGAAAGCACTCCAGATCTTCTTTGATGAAGGACAAGTTGTTTGGATTTTCAAAGACAAAGGCAGCAGAGTTTGTTTGAAGTGGTGCTTCAAGAAGGAATGGCGAGTTGTTTGATTGTGAGTTGGGTGTCTGAGGGTAACAATGGGAGGATAATGGTTGATTGAACTAGAAACTGAATGGTCAGAGTGTAGTGCAGAAGAAGTGGTGGTGGATGATGAGGTTGTTGAATGACCTGAGCTTCTTTCTTTGTCTTGAATCATTTCTAATTCATAGGTTTTCAGCATGCGAAATAGCTTAGCCGTCTGTAGAGTATTCAGATTTTTGGTTCTTCTGATTGACACTGTGTAGAGTGTCCAGCAACTTGGCAGTGATCTGATGAACTTTTTGAGAATATCTTCATTCTCCAGCTTTACTTTAGAGCACTGTAGCTCTCCCACTAGATAGGTGTATCTGTTGTACAAAGTAGTAAGAGACTCTCCATCTTTGCAGATAAAATTTTCATATTGTTGCTTAAAGATGTCTCTTATGTTCTCCTTCACCTCTTCTGATCTAGCAAACATCTTTTCAAGAGCTTCCCATAGCTCCTTGGCAGTCTTGTACTCTCTGAAGTTATGAAAAACTTCATTTGGCAAGCACATCTGTATGGCTCCCAAATCTTTAAAATCTACCTAGAGGCCACCATGGGTACATAGGGACCCTCCATTATGGATCTCCACATTCCATATTCTTGATAACAGAAAAAGCTTTCCACTATGTTTTTCCACATGTCATAGTCTTCTCTAGACACCAATCTTGGTGGTCTGTTGAGACTTCTAGTATCATCGAATCCAGTGTTTTGTGCCATGCTTCTAGATAGATGATTTTTAGCAAAGAGATAGTAATGAACAGAACCAGAGAGTGAATAAACAAGTATGAGTTTGTTTAATCTGAGAGCCAAAGCGCTCATACCACTTGTACGATCGGTGTTTACAAGATGGTTCTATTTTAGTTGAGATTGGTGGAAACAATAACAACTAAACAATGTATACAAGAAACAAAGATAATACTGATAAATGCAAAGTGTATTAATCTTCAATGTTTACAAGTTACAGAGAAAACTCTAAGGAAGCACACTTGTACAAATGGAAGATACAATACATATAAAGGAACATAGAATCAAGACGGACCCTTGATTCTAAGGATCAGATCAAACACAAGTCGTTGATCTTTGACAGTTACAGGTTACACTACAATTGGTAGACAACTAAAAGACAAACTGCAGCAAACAGTAAGGTTCAAGTCAAAAGTCTTCTTAGGAATCTTTGTTGGAGACTTCAGAAGTAGTAGTTTTGTCTTTAATCATCTGCACCAATAACATTACTTCTGCTGATATATGTGTCAGTGTTGCAGTAGAGGGGTTAGTAGTAAAGTCAAAGATGCCGATAATTTGCCTATCAGCAGCATCAATGTTTGATGATGCTGAGAAGCCTATCAGCAGCAACTTTTGACTTCAGCAAATAAGGCAATCCGCAACAACAATGTTCATCAGCAGAGAACATAGCTATCCGCAACACTTGCCTTATCCGCAACAACATGTAGGTCAGCAGCAAAATTGTGGAGTCCACAGCATATGTACTTAGAGAATTTTGTAGCCATCAATCTTTATCTCTACAAGTTGATTCATGATCTTTAGAATAATGTTATGAATTAAATTACTAAATGATTAACTAAATTAATTTTACAAATTATTATTATTTGTAACATCCCAAAATGTCGAGAAATAAAGTTAACGAGTTCAAGCGGGCCGAAGTCAGGCCGGGTCAGTCGCGAACCGGGCTTGGGGAGGTCTCCCCTATAAATAGCCAAGGTCACCACATGTTTCTCTCATTTGCAATTCTAGAGAGAGAAAAACCGTAGAGAGATAAAGTGTCGGAATCGCACAAGATTGCACCCGCTCGTGTCTCTTGCACTCGTGAGAAGAACCTCCGGATCAGAAGCTCGATTCAGGTAACGATCCGACCTAAATCTGAGTTTTAGTTCGTTTTTGGGTTTTTCAGGTTTTGGATGAAAAGGTAAGGTTTGAACGGATGAAACTGAAAGATAATCATGGATTTGAGTACCTTAATGGAAAACGAACGTTTTGAATGCAACAGGTTCGGGATCTTGACATGATCAGACCCGAATGCGAAAGTTAGGGTTTTTCGCGAAGAACAGGTCGTGCGCACTTGCTAAGTGCGCACGGAGCAGGTCCTACATACTTATCAAGTACGCAGGAAGAGGGGCCTGCGCACTTGCTAAGTGCGGAGGAAGAGGGGTCTGCGCACTTGCTAAGTACGCAGGCAGCAGGGTCTGCGCACTTGCTAAGTGCGCAGACATCAGAACTGATTAAGTGAAGTTAGTATGTTAGAATGGTTAAACCGTTAGAGTCGGGATTGGTCTGATGTGTATTTAACTAATCAATTCAGATCGGAAGTGACGTTGTTGGACCTTCATTTAGGACAATCCATATGTAACCTTTCTGATTTTCATGTTTTTCCTATTTATTTTATGCCGTGTAATAAAAGACGATTCCGATTCCAACCTTACATTCATTGTTCATGTGCAATAACAAATATATACGCGTTTATTATGTTACAATATTAACTAAAACCATCTTGCAAACCTCGAGGACCAAACTTGACCAAAACTCAAAACAACATCAATATTACAAAACTACAAGGACTAGTCTCGAAACTTCCAAAAACCTACACAAACACGGTCGTGCTTAGTCCTAAGCACGGTCGCGCTTGTGCCATGACCACGGTCGTGCTTATCATTAAGCACGGTCGCGCCTCTTTTACAGTTTGACTCTGAAAAGGTCAAACCGACTCAAATCTAGTCCAAAAATAGATTTCAAACGAGTTTTAGAAACCGCGGGACTTGTAGAAGAAGTTACTCGACCTTTTGTGACGTAGACCCGATCCAAACACGCATACAATCGTCCGAATTCGCGTACCTTTAGACCGACCTTCCTTTTTAAATCAAATCTTGTAATTTGAGCAAGAATCAAACGAATTAAGTTAATCCAATACCTACCCGCGACTTATATAAGCCTCCTTAAACCCTAAATCCATCATTACATCGTCCCTATCTCGTCTGTCGATCAAGAAAAGCCGCGAAGTCTCACCGTAGCCGTCTGCACTGGTTGCCCGTTCAAAACAGGTTAGTAATAGGTCATTAGGATCGTCTCTCCAAGCTAATCGAAAGCCCTAACTTAATTCGTAACCGCATTACACGATTTTACCGAATTAAATCTGAGTTTTTATAAATAAATGGTTTTAAACGATCGACACGTTAAAAAGGAGATAAATCTAATTAAATGGTGTCATCCGATTCGCAAACACTCTCTAAATGAAAACCCTAAGTTTCTAATCAGTTTTAATACAAGAATCAGGCGAATTTGTGTCTGAAAAGGACCAGACACGGTCGCGCTCATCAAAAAGCGCGGTCGTGCCTGACCAAGCACAGTCGTGCCCGAGTGTGGCGCGGTCATTCTTACCGACCAAACAAAATCCTGACAAACCCTAGACGCGGTCGTGCCGGGTACGAGCACGGTCGTGTCTTATGAACAGACTCTTGTTGTGACTTCTGACCAACCACGGGCGCGTTACCGACCAAGCGCGGTCGCGTACGAGCTGAGCACGGTCGTGCCGTATACGAGCACGGTCGTGTTCCCCTTAACAGAATCTTTATTCTTATTCTTTTAATTTGATAAAATATATTACAGTTTATATAATTATTTTTATAAACTAATTACTATATTCCTTACATTTGTTTCCAAACCAACATTAATTATTTAAACTTATACAAATAAATATATATAATATTCTAAATAAATAAATAGTATTTTAAAACAAACTCAACACGTTTAAACTTAAACAAATCCGCTTCCGACATCGAACAACGCAACTCAATAATACGTAATCATATATTGTTCATTAGGTCGAATCTAGCAATCCACAACACACCGCCGTTTCCCATTTGCTTGTGCAATCTATACGCTACATAACACGTGAGTTACATAGCCCCTCTTTTACTCTATTTTACAAACTTTTGGGGTGGAACATGCGTTCTATTTACATGTTTTCAATTATACACATACACAGTTCCATCCTATGCATGTATACAATTTTGCGCTTTGTGCTTGAGTACTAGGTGTGTAGACCAATTATTATGCTCTTCATGTACAATCATTAACTAACAGCCGACAGTAAACAGTGGTAGATCTACTGAGTCTGACAAACCCACCCAGGTAGGGTGACTGTTACTGACAACACTATTTTGCGTGCAAGTTACAAAGGTTTGATTGTATAGGTCACCCGATAGTTTCTCTCCATAATTGCCTTAATTGTCATGTTGTATTGAACTGTATGCACACAACACGTATTTTACTATCACACAATAAAACCTATGTATTCTCACCAACTTTTTAGTTGACTCTGTTTTAACCATGTTTCAGGTACCAATGTTTGAAGTAATCAAGATATGCTACACATAGGATTTTTGGACCTAGAATTCAATTAAACCAGTTTATTCTATGTAATTTACATTTTTGTTTTATGGATTGGTTGTGTTTTGATTGAACTTATTGATTGCAATGAAAACAATTATCAAATATTCAAACTTTAGCAAACCATGAGCAATGAACAGTCTGCACGCTTCACGCCCCGACGTTTCCGCCGTCGGTTGGGGTGTGACACCATATTAGCGTATCAGGTGAGTTCTAGAGCCCTCTTTTAAATGTTTTGTTAATGTGTTTTGGGCTGGTGTGCATACTTACGAAATGATGTTTTACGAAATGATGTTTAACGAAATGATGTTTAACGAAATGATGTTTTAACGAAACGATGTTTAAGAAAGGAAAGGTTTTGAAGTGTTTTTGCCAAAAGGGTTACGAATGTTTTATGAACGGTCTAAATGAGGAAATGTTTAATGAGAAGAGAAAGAGGTAAAGGTTTTAAAGAAGTCATTACAAATCTAATCTGTCGAATGAATGGAATTGACGAATGAAGTCTGGGAAATGAGATTCCCAGCCTTGTGGTAGATTATGGACAGCGAGCCATAGGTGCCACAAGAACAACAGGGGCATTGTCTCTGTGGCATGTCAATGGTTATGATGTTGTACAACTGGTAAGGGAGTAACGACGGTTACTCAGGGGTTAACGTGACCCCATGTAAGGTTAAATTATGATCCGACAGTGTTATGGCTGAGAGCCATAGCCGTCGATGGAAGTTGTCGGTTTATGGACATGAGAGCCATAAGGGCAACTGAATGGGTATTGTCGGTCCTCGCACAGTTAGCCTTGGGGGCAATACCAAAAGGGAATTGAAGGAATGTATGGTATTGTCGGTCTTCGTGCAGTTAGCCTTAGGGGCAATACCATACTAAAAGACGGAACGAAGGGTAACACAGATTTAGATAATAATGTATGACTTAAATGAATGTTAAAAGTTTTAATGAACGATCCGTTTAACGGTGTTTATGATTATGATGTTGATGATGATATGGGTACGAAACCTTTTTAAAGATGTTAGATTATTACATGCTATTGTGAAAGGTTTTACTAAATGAATGATACGTTTTTTTTTGGCAAATGTCGATGTTAAAGTTTTTATGAAATGCTAGAACTCACCAGCGTAGCTGACCTTTTTAGTATGCACATTCAGGTTAAGGCAGGTATGGACGATGGACGGTGATGCTTGGCAAGCGAGAAGAGTTACCCGGTCGATCATGAAGACTGGCATCCCGTTATGAGTTATTTATGTTAAGTTTATGTAATTATGTTTTAAACAATGTTTACGCTTCCGCATGTATGAACAATGATGACGTTACGTTTGAATGAAATTTTCCGCTGCGTTATTTGATATTCATGTTTAAGAACTGTTTGTGAATGAGTAAATCCAACGAGTGAGGCCTCCCGGGTTTAGGGCCTTACAAGTTGGTATCAGAGCAATAGTTTGAGAGATTCGGACACTTCCAGTGTCTGAACTTAAACTTTGAATGGGACCGAAAGCGGATGCCAGTACGGGTAACTCGAGCCAAAGCATCAGGTATGAAAAGTAGAATATGTGTATGTATTATGTCTTAGAAAGGGTTAGGTAAGGACTTGTGTTCTGATGGAATCACAAAGGTGGTCAAATAGAAATTGAAAGGTGGTGTAATGGTTAATTGCAGATGGCCAGTGTATATTAACATCTTACAGTACTTATTGAATTTTATTTGTTAACTAGCGTGATGACATTTGATTTCTTGTCATATAGAACGAAATGGTGAGGACAGGGGACAGAAGGCGTGGTGGCCGTACCGGTGGTCGTACCGGCGGTCGAAATGGTGGGCGTGGCAGGATTCCTGCGCGCCAAGAGCACAGCGAAGAAGGAAGTGTTCACACTGAACCGACGGTTAGTGTGCATGGAACTGAACAGACACAAGTTGTAGAACAACCTTTCACTTTTGAACCAGAAGTGAGAGCAGCCATAGCTCGAGAGTTCTCCGAGTTGATGAAGAATTCTCTGCCAAGCCTGTTGGCTGAAGCATTAAAGAAAGTTAGTGGGGATGGCGGATCTAGTGCGGCAACTGGTGCCCAGAACAACGAGACCGACAACACACCGCCTGCTCGCGGATGCGACTATAAGTCCTTTAAGGCATGTGACCCGCCGGTCCTGACTGGGAAGAAGGACGTGGTGGCTACTTTTGATTGGGTAATACGTATGGAAGCCGCCATCCGTCTGAGCGAGTGTCGAGCTAATCAAGTAGTGAAGTTTGCTACTAACTCCTTGAGGGAGGAAGCATCCCACTGGGGGGAAGGTGTACGTCAGGCTAAGGGGGATGAGGTTGTTGACTCGATGATGTGGGCTGACTTAAAAACTTTGGTGATCAAGAATTTCTGCCCGAGGAACGAGATTGAGAAGGTAGAGAGGGAATTTATGGGTTTGAAGGCCGGGAGCATGACGCACCGGCAGTACACAACCCGATTCAATGAACTGGCACGTCTGGTGCCACATCTTGTTACGACGGAGGAGAGAAAAATTTCCTGCTACATTCAAGGGTTGCCGGACCAGGTCCGCACCTATGTTAAGGCAAACGCCCCTACTACCTATGATTCGGTAGTAGAACTGTGCGGCGTAGTATTTGATGATCTGGCACTGAATGTCGTCCCCATCGAGGAACCAAAGAAGAGACCGAGCTTCTTAAACAAGCGAACTGGTGGAAAGATGTTTGGGGCTCGCGATAAAAGGGCTCGGGTGGATGAGCCGACTGTTTGTAGGAAGTGTGGAAAGGAGCATGTAGGTGAATGTAGACTGGGATCTAACTTGTGCTTTAAGTGTGGCAAGACTGGGCACTACTCCCGTGAGTGCACACAACACTACAAGTGCTATAACTGTGGGGATGCCGGTCATCTGAGCCGGGAATGCACCAAACCAAGAATGGGTGAAGCCGGAAAGGGGAAAGGCCCGGAGAAGAGGGAAGAGAGGCCCCGAGCAAAGACTCGTGCGTACGCGCTGACGCAAGACCAGGCCAGAATGGACCCCGACGTGGCGTCAGGTACGTTCGTCCTTGACAACACTCTTGTTTCTGTGTTATTTGATTCGGGTGCCAGTAAGAGTTTTATAACAGCGACTTTTTGTAAGAGAGTGAAGTACGCTGTCAGTATACTAGAAATGGCCTTTAGCGTAGAAACCGCTGAGGGTAGAACTGCGAGAGTGACCGAGGTAGTTGACAACTCTACGATAAAAATAGAAGGTCATAGGTTCCCTATCAGATTGTTTGTTATGGTTTTGGGAGGGTTTGATGTCGTGCTGGGTATGGATTGGTTAACTGCCAACGAAGCACAAATCATATGTAAACGAAAGATAATCCGACTCAAGGCTCCGGATGGTAGCAAAGTCGAGGTTTTTGGAAATCGTGACGTCCCGATGCCAAATGTCATCTCGATGATTAAGGCAACAGATTACTTGAGGCGCGGATGCGAGGCTTATCTGGTGTACGTGGTTGACAAGTGTAAGGAAGTAAAGAAACTAGACGATGTACCTGTGGTACGCGAGTACCCGGAGGTGTTTCCAGAGGATTTGCCTGGGATACCACCCGACAGAGAGATTGAGTTCCGAATCGACTTAGTACCAGATGCCCAGCCCATGGCTAAGGCTCCATATCGACTAGCACTAGTGGAAATGAAAGAACTTATGGTACAACTAGACGAGTTACTTGAGAAAGGATTTATCCAACCAAGCATCTCACCTTGGGGTGCTCCGGTGTTGTTCGTAAAGAAGAAAGACGGTTCGATGAGAATGTGTATTGATTATCGCGAGTTGAACAAACGTACCATGAAGAACAAGTACCCGTTACCAAGGATCGATGACCTGTTCGATCTATTACAAGGCGCAAGTTGGTTCTCAAAGATCGACCTTCGATCCGGGTACCATCAGTTGAAGGTGAGAGATGAAGACATACCGAAAATGGCATTTCGCACACGTTATGGACACTTTGAGTTCCGCGTAATGTCTTTTGGATTGACGAACGCCCCTGCAGCGTTCATGGATTTGATGAATAGAGTTTGTCGACCAATGCTGGATCGGTCGGTAATCGTGTTTATCGATGATATCCTCATCTATTCCAAGAATGAGGGTGATCACGCATGTCACTTAAAGGAGGTGTTGGAGGCTCTGAAGAAAAAAAGTTGTATGCTAAGTTCTCCAAATGCGCGTTCTGGCTTAGGGAAGTCCAATTCCTAGGTCACATCATTAACCCGAACGGCATTATGGTTGACCCAGCAAAGATAGTAACGGTAAGGCAATGGAATGTTCCTAAGATGCCAACTGAAATCCGTAGTTTCTTTGGATTGGCGGGCTACTATCGGAGATTCATCCAGGATTTCTTGAAAATAGCTTCGCCGTTGACGAAGTTGACTCGGAAGGAGGTAAAGTATGAATGGGGTTCGGCCCAGGATGAGGCGTTTAAGGAATTGAAAGAGAAGCTAACCCAAGCTCCAGTCTTGGCCCTTCCCGAGGGCAGTGAAGACCTGGTGGTATACTCTGACGCGTCGGGTCAGGGATTGGGATGCGTATTGATGCAACGCGGGAGAGTGATCGCGTACGCGTCACGGCAGTTGAAGATTCATGAAGCTAATTATCCGACTCACGATTTGGAGCTTGCTGCTGTCGTGTTCGCATTGAAAATCTGGAGGCACTACCTTTACGGGGTGAAGTTTACTATTTACTCAGACCACAAAAGTTTGAAGTACTTCTTCGAACAGAAGGAACTTAATATGAGGCAGAGGCGATGGTTGGAACTATTGAAAGACTATGACTATGACATAATATACCATCCTGGAAAGGCAAACGTGGGGGCTGACGCTCTAAGCCGAAAGGATGTGCCTACTCCTATTAGAGTGAAAGCTTGCCAGTTGGTGGTAACCCCGGACGTGATGAGAGAAATTGAAAAGGCTCAAGATGAGGCACTTAAGGAGGAAAACATAAAGAAGGAAAGGATGGTTGGCCAACAGGACAAGTTGGAATATAACACCCTTGGTGTTAGGACACGTTTTGGACGGGTATGGATACCTATGGGTGGCGAGCTTAGAACCAAGATCTTGGATGAGCTCATAAGTCTCGTTACTCTATCCATCCCGGTACCAACAAAATGTACCAAGACCTGAAGAAGGACTACTGGTGGCCTGGGATGAAATGTGATGTAACGAAGTATGTAAGCAAGTGTTTGACTTGCTCGCAAGTAAAGGCTGAACACCAGAAACCGTATGCAAAGATCCAACCACTTGATATACCAGAATGGAAGTGGGAACACATTACCATGGACTTCATAACCAAGCTACCCCGCATAGCTAAAGGTCATGACACCATTTGGGTAATTGTGGACCGATTAACGAAGAGTGCTCATTTCCTACCTATTCGCGAGACGTTCTCGTCGGAAAGGTTAGCAGAAGTATTTATCAACGAAGTAGTAGCACGGCATGGGATGCCTTTGACGATCGTATCTGACCGGGACACACGATTCACATCGAGGTTCTGGAAAAGATTTCACGAGGCGATGGGCACGAGGATTAACATCAGCACAGCATACCACCCGCAAACGGATGGTCAGCCCGAAAGGACCATTCAGACATTGGAGGATATGCTCCGTGCTTGTATTATCGACTTTGATGGCAGTTGGGACAGTCATCTGCCGTTAGCCGAATTCTCCTACAACAATAGTCATCACACAACTATAGGCATGCCGCCTTACGAAATGTTGTATGGTAGAAGATGCAGGACCTCGGTTTGTTGGGGTGAGATTGGACAGAAGGAGTTAGGAAGTCTGGAAGTCATAAAAGAAACGTCGAAAAGGTTTGATCAAATCAAAGCTCGAATGAAGGCCGCACAAGATCGCCAGAAATCCTATGCGGATAGACGACGAAGGCCTATCGAGTTTGATGTTGGGGACAGAGTAATGTTGAAAGTGTCGCCCTGGAAGGGAATCATACGATTCAGGAAGAGAGGAAAGTTAAGTCCGAGGTTTGTCGGACCGTTCAGGATAATGGCACGGGTTGGGGAAGTCGCTTATCGGTTGGAGTTGCCTGATAATTTAAGTGGGATTCATCCTACCTTCCATGTATCACACTTGCGAAAGTGTTTGGCGGATGAATCGGCTCACGTACCACTTACTGACATCGAGGTCGACAACAGCCTTAATTACATCGAAGAACCCGTGGCTATCTTAGACCGAAAGGAGAAGCGTTTGCGTAATAAAGTTATTCCATTGGTTAAAGTCCAATGGAGGCACCGAAAGGGATCAGAGGCTACATGGGAAACGGAGGCGGAAATGAGGGAGTCGTACCCTCAATTATTTGACTTGTGATAGGTTTCGGGGACGAAACCTATTATAAGGGGGGTAGACTTGTTACATCCCAAAATGTCGAGAAATAAAGTTAACGAGTTCAAGCGGGCCGAAGTCGGGCCGGGTCAGTCGCGAACCGGGCTTGGGGAGGTCTCCCTTATAAATAGCCAAGGTCACCACATGTTTCTCTCATTTGCAAATCTAGAGAGAGAAAAACCGTAGAGAGATAAAGTGTCGGAATCGCACAAGATTGCACCCGCTCGTGTCTCTTGCACTCGTGAGAAGAACCTCCGGATCAGAAGCTCGATTCAGGTAACGATCCGACCTAAATCTGAGTTTTAGTTCGTTTTTGGGTTTTTCGGGTTTTGGATGAAAAGGTAAGGTTTGAACGGATGAAACTGAAAGACAATCATGGATTTGAGTTCCTTAATGGAAAACGAACGTTTTCCATGCAACAGGTTCGGGATCTTGACATGATTATACCCGAATGCGAAAGTTAGTGTTTTTCGCGAAGAACAGGTCGTGCGCACTTGCTAAGTGCACACGGAGCAGGTCCTGCGTACTTATCAAGTACGCAGGAAGAGGCGCCTGCACACTTGCTAAGTGCGCAGGAAGAGGGCCTGCGCACTTGCTAAGTGCGGAGGAAGAGGGGTCTGCGCACTTGCTAAGTGCGCAGGCAGCAGGGTCTGCGCACTTGCTAAGTGCGCAGACATCAGAACTGATTAAGTGAAGTCAGTATGTTAGAATGGTTAAACCGTTAGAGTCGGGATTGGTCTGATGTGTATTTAACTAATCAATTCAGATCGGAAGTGACGTTGTTGGACCTTCATTTAGGACAACCCATATTAGCGTATCAGGTGAGTTCTAGAGCCCTCTTTTAAATGTTTTGTTAATGTTTTTGGGCTGGTGTGCATACTTACGAAATGATGTTTTACGAAATGATGTTTAACGAAATGATGTTTTAACGAAACGATGTTTACGAAAGGAAAGGTTTTGAAGTGTTTTTGCCAAAAAAGGTTACGAATGTTTTATGAACGGTCTAAATGAGGAAATGTTTAATGAGAAGAGAAAGAGGTAAAGGTTTTAAAGAAGTCATTACAAATCTAATCTGTCGAATGAATTGAATTGACGAATGAAGTCTGGGAAATGAGATTCCCAGCCTTGTGGTAGATTATGGACAGTGAGCCATAGTTGCCACAAGAACAACAGGGGCATTGTCTCTGTGGCATGTCAATGGTTATGATGTTGTACAACTGGTAAGGGAGTAACGACGGTTACTCAGGGGTTAGCGTGACCCCATGTAAGGTTAAATTATAATCCGACAGTGTTATGGCTGAGAGCCATAGCCGTCGATGGAAGTTGTCGGTTTATGGACATGAGAGCCATAAGGGCAACTGAATGGGTATTGTCGGTCCTCGCGCAGTTAGCCTTGGGGGCAATACCAAAAGGGAATTGACGGAATGTATGGTATTGTCGGTCTTCGTGCAGTTAGCCTTAGGGGCAATACCATACTAAAAGACGGAACGAAGGGTAACACAGATTTAGATAATAATGTATGACTTAAATGAATGTTAAAAGTTTTAATGAACGATCCGTTTAACGGTGTTTATGATTATGATGTTGATGATGATATGGGTACGAAACCTTTTTAAAGATGTTAGATTATTACATGCTTTTGTGAAAGGTTTTACTAAATGAATGATACGTTTTTTTTTGGCAAATGTCGATGTTAAAGTTTTTATGAAATGTTAGAACTCTCCAGCGTAGCTGACCTTTTTAGTATGCACATTCAGGTTAAGGCAGGTATGGACGATGGACGGTGATGCTTGGCAAGCGAGAAAAGTTACCCGGTCGATCATGAAGACTGGCATCCCGTTATGAGTTGTTTATGTTAACTTTATGTAATTATGTTTTAAACAATGTTTACGCTTCCGCATTATGAACAATGATGACGTTACGTTTGAATGAAATTTTTCGCTGCGTTATTTGATATTCATGTTTAAGAACTGTTTGTGAATGAGTAAATCTAATGAGTGAGGCCTCCCGGGTTTGGGGCCTTACATTATTACCATTATTTCTATAGTAAGTAAAAAAACTTATATTCCTTACAAAACAACCAAACAAGTCCATCTTCAACCCAAAACCTAAAAACCTTAGAATTTCCTTATCTTATTCATCATACCTTAAAACTAGAGTACCAATAACTATGTAGATGTGTTGTGAGAAATCCTCACAAGACCTACTTATCTTACCAAAAACGTATCACTTCTAGCTTCAATACAAGTGAGTTTACATAGCCCCTTTTTACAATTTTTACTTTTCGGGTGAAACATGCCATTAACTATATTTCTTACACAATTTAATACATTTGTTCTTATGCTAATGTCTTTATGCTTTATATCTTAAACTACTTGGTGACCATTACATGTGTTAATGTCAGTACATTCATTAACTTGCAGTCCAAGCCTAAGGTAGTACCTAACATGATCATTTATACGGGAATCCGAAACTATAACTTACCACAAAACCTTGGCGGGTTTTGTTGGGTATCAACTATAACTTGTAGTATCCGCTTGCTCCCTTTTTTTTTAAATGGCAATCAGTGGGATTACGTATCTAGTTTTCTATTATCAGACTTGAATTGTACGCTTGGAACCTTGTATTTTTTCACATATATGCTTTAAACATGCTTTGAACATATTGAATTGTAAAACTATACTTAACTCTTTTTGGTGTCAAAACCTATGTATCTCACCAACTACTTGTAGTTGACAGTTACTTACATGTTTCAAGTGCACCAGCTTGAGGACACTACTTGATCACATAGGACTATGGACCTAGCCACATTAAATATTGAATTTAACTTGTGTTATGCTTTGTTTTCCATTTCTATTTGTAACGGATGCTTGAATTATGATGAAATAATATTATAACATATTTATAGATAATCATGTGCTTATGAACAACCGCGCCAGCCCCGGCGTATAATCCGCCGCCGGCCGGGGTGTGACATTAACCTTTCAAAAGTTCTACTGCAAGAGATTTGATTGTTAAACATGTTAATTAAATGAGCAAACGAAGTAATTGAATATGTTGGAACATTAAGTAGCCATTTTAAGGTTGATTTTGTTAAGGTAGAGCAGAAGCCATGCACAAACAAGCTTCTTTCATGTCCAAAGGAATGGGGTTAATCTCCATCCTTTCCTTGTACTGCGTGACATATTCTTCAGGATCCGTAGTTCTGTCGTATAGTTTCATGTTGGGAGTTTGAAAATGCTTGGGGATCTCTGTATCGCATACGGGAGGAGCGAGTCTGGAGATCCTGTGACTGGTGGCAGATATCTCAGGCATAGGCTGAACTGCACCTGCTACACTGGAGATCATCTCCCTTAGCTTCTTTAGCTCCTTGGCCATGGACGGAGTGATTCCTGTATCGTACATAAATTCGTTAGTATTTGAAAATTGATTAAAATTTTTACCCATGTCAGGATCTTTGAATGATGATCCCGGAGTAAATCTAAGATCCTGACTCGTAGTATTTCTAATAGTCGGAGTTGGTCCAACAGTAGTGATTCCGGTCTGCATGGGAAAAAAGTCTCCCATATGGACCCCTGAGGATCCCGAATAATCTAAATCCAAGATCCTTGGTTGCAGTGGGGTCGTCACTTCAACTATTTTCTTTGATTCTTTGACCTTTTCAAGCTCTCTAAACAACATTTGGTTAGTCTTCCTCTGCTGCTCCATTGGTTGTTTCATTTCCAAGAATAGATTGAGGATATCACTGTTTGATACGATCACAGGTCCACCAGCAGGTATTCCGGATACCTAAAAACCCGCAGAAGTAGTCTTCTTCAGCTTATTAAAACTCTTTTGGAGTGGAGGAAGAGGAATAGGGTTAATCAACCCAGAGCTTGAAGATGGAGCAGAAACAAAAATATTTTTGGATTGGGACGGCATTTTTTAAACCAGTTTTGAAAGATAGTGACTGAACACAAATTTTAGCAAAGATTTTAAGATAAAAAGCACCACTTGCCCCACGGTGGGCACCAAATTATTTTGGGTAAAAATTATGGTGAATAACTTCGTAAGGGAGGTAGTGTGCTTGTCGAATTTGCAAAGAACAAAGTATGTAAAACAGTAAATCAATACGAGTGTTTACGAGGAAAACCCTTGATCCTTGAGGATCTCCGGCACAAAACCTCGGGAATCGACTAAACATGAGGCTGCCTTCTTAACTCTTATAAAATTGATGTAAACGAATACAATGAGAGTGAAATGAGATCGTATGCTATGTGTTACAGAAGGTTGCAAGTGACTTGTGTTGTGAGAGTTAGTGAATTGTCTTTCCTAATCGATCAAGCTGTTGATTATATACAGATAATAGCACAACTGACTATCCGAGAATCCCGGAATTGACTTCGTCTTCAAATATGACCTTTGGAGGCCACTCCACGCGTCTTCTATACGTTCTCCTTGACTTCTACAGCGATTCTTCAGGGATTAACTTGACTTCACATGTTTTACTTGTGCATTAGTCAAGATAGAATAAAGATATAATGGTTAAATATCGAGGATACCGAAACCTATCAGGATACCGAAGTACGTCAAAGATTCAGGATCCTTAGCTGTAAAATGACCCCTAACAATTACTATTTAATGTAATTTGACTTTCATTTTACTATTTAACTAAAAATAAAAGTTAGATAATTAGATTTTAAAGCTTCTTATAATAATGGATAATTTAAAGTAAATGTGTTTTTGTTATGCCTTAGTTTGTGTTATGCCTCAGTTTTTACCTATGGTATCCCGGATCCTCAGATAAGTATCGGTATCCCCGATCCTTACTATGTTTCTGTATCTTGATTAAACGAGTGTTGTAATAATTAATATTACGCGTTTGTTTTGACTTGGTCATGCAGGTAACGACTATTTCTTATTAATACTAGCTGAAGACACGGGATTACATTAACTACAACGGATATATGCGTGAAGGAAGTCTTATAATGGTCCATTAAAGGCATTTCCGGGATATTAGCTTAGCAATTAATGTTAGAAATTGTATCTATATAGACAAAGATCAATAGGAAACACACACAACACGCTCACTACTCATTTGTAACACTTAGTCTCGATCTATCTACTCTCTCATTGTACATTTTACCGAGATTCAATAAAACAAACAAGTTAACCCAAATTTAGTCGGCTCCCGAGGTTTTATGCCGGAGATCCCCAAAGGATCAAGGGCTTTCCTCATATATCCCTGTGTCGATTTCCTTATTAATATTGCATTTCTTACATAATTATATAAGCACACTACTTCACTTATAAAGTTTGGCTACTTGATTATCTTGTGTAATTTTTGGCCGAAACAGTTTGGCGCCCACCGTGGGGCAAGTGGTGCTTTTGTCATAAAAATCTTGTTACAAATATGAAATTTCTTAATTCTCGGGTGTAAGTTTGAAAACCAAATAAGTCAAAAATCTGATCTTGGGTGTGGTTCACGGGTTACCTCACGGGCCAGCTTCAAGGGTTTAAGTTCACGGTATTTGAATTAGGTTCACGGCTCAGAGCAGATTCACGGTTTGATATAGTTCACGGGTAAAGATCCTGGTACTCGGGAGGTCAGTTCACGGGTATACTTCACGGAATTTAGATACGAGTTCACGGTCTGACAAGGTTCAAGGTTAGAAAAGAGTACACGACTCATCCATAGTTCACGGTTAAAAAAATTGAAAATATTTCTTAGTCAAATTTTTTAGAGGACGCTTATACTTCTACTTGGAGTAGATTTTGAAAATTTGAAAATATCGGATATTTTTTGTGAATATTTTGGCGGGAAAATATCGAAAATTTTCTTGCTCAAGATTTTGAGAGGACGGGTATACATCTACTCAGATTCATTTTTGAGATGTTAACAATATTGGGTTTTCGGTGAAAAGTTTGGAGGGAAAATTTTTCAGTATCTAGCAAGGTTCTCAAATTCAAAATGTTTTCTATATTTGGAGCAGCAGGAACAACTTCATCATCTTCAGGCTCAATTCCACCTGAGTTAACATCTAATCGTTGTTCTAAATTGTGTATTGATAAGATAGAGATGTATAGAAAAAAAAATGATGATTTGAGGTTTGAAAATGAAAATATGAGATATCACAAAAAGAAGTTTGTTAAGTCTGAAAAGGATTATAAAGAAGTAATTGAAGCTAATAAAAATGACGTGTCGTTTCTTAAATCTCAACTGAGCACTAAATGTTGTTGGCTTACCGATGCTAATCAAGAAATTGTTAGATTAACCACTGAATTAGAAAAGGCAAAATAAAATTTTAATAAAGCAAAATTCAAAGTAGAATTTTTTGGCAAGTCAAGTAAGGTAGTTGATATACCTAAGAATCAACTTCATAAGTCGGGAAATGGGAACAAAGGGCTTGGGTATAACAACGTGCCTCCTCCGTTCAACGGAAACTGTACCACTGTTCCTCCCTCTATTGAGGAACAAGTAATTCATGTTTACTCCCGGTAGCACGTCATGCACTGATGAATCCAAATCATCATCAGCTTCTAATGTTAAATGTGTGAACAATTCTGATGCTTCTACTTCATGTGTAGAAAAAGTAGAGATTGAGGATTGTGATAATGAAAATGAGGAGTATGAAGAGACTTATTTTTGCAAGAATAAAACTAATGTTAATTCTGGTTGCAGAAATAAAACGGATACTTTTAAGGGCACTGCTTCTAAGAGCAACAAACACTATGTGCAGGCTTAGAAAAATGTTTCTGAAAATTCAAAATTACCTGCATATAGTGATGGAAAAACCAGATTTGTTAAACTTGTCACTGATAATGTTGTTAAGTATTCCAACAGGGACTTGTCCAAGCTGAAGGAGAAAAGCAAGCTGGTTGAAAAACAAAGGGTCAGTGTTCAAACCTCAAGTACTTCACCTAAGCACTTCACCAAAGCTGAGTTTTATACAAAGTATGATCATCAACATAAGAGGTTTAAACAAGCCCATGCTCAGAAAAGCAGAAAGTCTGCAAGCTGCTCTAAGAGAATATGTTAACATCATTCTAAAAGTGATCAATCTTATCATTCACATTCATCATCATCTTCATCTTCATGGTCAACCAGATCGGGATATGCTTTCTATTCTTGGAAACAGACATGCTACACATGTGGCAAAGCCGGTCACATTGTAAGAAATTGCATGCATCGTCCTTATGAGCCTTATTACATCAACAAATAGAGGGTTACACCAAAGGAAAAGTATTATTCTAAGCCAATGAAGGTTGAAAAACCTAAGGCAATGAAGAATAAGCATCCTAAATTTAAGCCTTTTGATGGTGACTGAAATGCTACAAAGAGAAACAGACAGGCTTATTTTGAAAGACAAAAGGTTAAACAAAATAAGCAAACGATGAAACCTAAAGTCTCACTTTCAAAAGAAACAAAACTATCTATTCAATCAAAGCATGTCTGGAAGGCTAAGGAAAATGTTGTGGCAACACGTGTCCTTGATTCTAAAAATGATATGTGTTTGCAGGAAGTATCTTACATTGATACTTCAGGAAGGCCCAGGTCAACTATGGCTTGGGTACCTATGTCTAACTAATCTTCTTATTCGTGCAGGGACAGCCAAGGAGGACTATCAATAACCAGCCTGGTATGTTGATATGGGTTGTTCCAGGCACCTGACGGGTGACATCTCTCTGCTACATAACGTTAGTACTTTAACGGAGGGTATGTTTCCTTTGTATGAGATAAGGGAGGTAAGATCAGCAATAAAGGTACAATTTACTTTATACATTATGCTTTGAAAATAATGAGTTTTTGAAATTTGAGAACGGTTACAAAAAGATTTTTCTTTATAGTTTAAATTTGTACATTTTTTTTAAATTTTAATGCAAAAATTTAGTGGGAGATATGAGAAAAATACAAAAAGATTGTTTTTAAAGTTTACTAGTGTCAAGAAAATACAAAAAAAGTTTGCTTTTGAGGTTATTTAAAAGAAAATTACAAAAATATTGTTTGTGTTTGAGTCAGGAGTTTGCAATTAAATGGGAAGTGATATGAATATTTGTTTCTTAAGGCTAGGATCAACACATGTAAGGCACTAAATTGAAAAGACTAGGATCAGTGTTGGATATGTTGATAGACTCTGCTTGTGATACACTTGAACAAAATAATCTTATGGCCTTAGTGGGGAACATCTCATAGATTAGTGTAATTTGTTATTCTGTTAATAATCGAGAATTTAAATATAAAGGTTGATGAACTTTGGATAACCCTTGTTCTATTGGGATTGCACTAACCGGGACCCTTCACAAAGGAGTTGCGAGATTGACTTGATACAAGTCTGTAAATATTACATATTTATATAGTTAAAAGACATGAATTGACATACAATAGGTGAAAAGACACTCAATGATAGTGCAAAGCTAATCTGCAAAGCAGAATTTTGTGCAAAAAGACACGCAATGTTAATGTCGTGCAATAGGAATAAATCAAAAGATATGCAATGTCATAAAACAAAAAGATATGTCTAAAGACATACATAAGTATATACGTGTAAATATTTTTTGTTTTTGGGAATATGTGTCCGTGAAGGGATCTCTTGTCAAGGCATGGAAGTCCGTAGTGCTATGACCTTGAGCTTCTGATGATTCTGAACATGTAAGCACTTAGTGCTATGCTTTGATCAAATTTTGTCAGAGATTCCCTGAAAAGTTGCATAAACCCGTGCTAGTTATGCTCAAATTAGTTATTATCTAGGTGCTCAAAAGATCATGAGGAATGGGAGGTTTACTTAATAAGCTGTGGGGTCCATTAAAGTTCATCATGAATTCACTTAATTCATATTCACTTAATTACAGGTTTCTGAGATATGAGTGTGGGACCCGTTAAGTCATAACTAATTATACCCAAAACATGATAACTTAAATCACAGTGAAAAACTTAGGCTTGAAACTAAAACATGAGTTTAGAAGGATCTGAATATTACCAATCCGCTTGACCTGTCTGAGTAAAAGTACATGCTGAAAATGTTCCTTGGTCTGCCTATAGAACGATATGATCCCATTGCGAACTTTCTAAAGGCTCGTTGTTACATGTCTGTGTTGATTACTGTTAGTTTAAATTTGTGCTGCAAATTTGTTAAAGAAAATTCCAAAAAGATTTGTTTCGAATTTTATCTTTAATCTTAATTCAGTATAGTTTAGTTTTTAGCTTTTCTGTTTTAGTTTATTTTACTTTTTATTTTATCTTTATAAAAATTGCCCATTCTTGAATTTAAAGACTTGTCATCAAAAGAGTTGAAATTCCAAAAGTTTGATAGTATGTGGATGTACTAACTATTCGTGAGGATCTGCTTACAAAATTTCTGAGAGTTTACAGGATTTGTTTCAAATCTAGATCCAGGGTTGAATAAGAATGAAATGTTGTCAATTGCTAACAAGCTTGAAGTACCAACACAAAAAAATGTACTCGAGTCAGAAGACCTGATGTGTTTTCATCTTCTGACAATGAAAGTACACATGAAGAAGTACATGTGAATCTGCTTGAAAGAGAAAGAATGAAAAAGAAAAGAGTTGTTGAGAATCCTCCCCTCACATCCTCTTTTAGCAAGATGATCAAGCAAATGCTTATTAGGATCCACATGAGGATCTAACTCCAAGAGAAGAAAGAAAGACCCAAGTTTGAGAGTAAAGAAAACATGAACTACACCAACATCGACGCCACATCAACAACCATAGATTATGATGACAACATTGTATGCTGAAAGTGGTGATCACAGTGCTACATTCGAGTTATGAAGATCATTTGATAGCATCAGCCTAGGGGGAGATTGTTGAGTCTGAATATATGAGGCTGACGCTTATCAAATAAATAGAATTGTTGGTGTTACCGAATAGATGGATATTCAGGATTTGTAACCGTGAACTGGGTTCACGGGTTGGGTCTTTGGCCGGCCATGGGCCGAGAATATGTATTATGGGCTTAGTTTGTTTAGGCTTAGTATAAATACAAGTTTTTGTAACCTAAATTAAGGAATCTACCAGAAAAACGTTTCTGAGAGTTAGACGTGTGGAAAAACCATGTGGGGTTAGCGGTTTTGATAATTGTTTTTCTTTGTAATTCTCTTGAGCAATACAAGTGTTTTACTTTGAATCTTTGTATTCTTGAATCGCCATAATCATTAGTTTCAGCCTATTGATTGTGAGACTTGATATCGTGTGTTTATTATTCGAAGATCCACCAAGTTTGGGACTTACAAATTTCAATCCATTTTTACTTCTCAAAAATTCTTTTCAAAAAATGTCGTCCCAATCTAAATTGTTTTCTTCTCCAGTTTCATCTTCAAAATTTGAGTTAAAACTTCCTGTTTCGCCTTCTTCGATATCCCAGAAGAAAAATGATAACACATTCCCCAGGAATGCATCTGTTGTTCCTAATATCCTGAAACCAAGATCTTCTTCTGAAAGAGTGAAGGAATCAAAGAAACCTATGGAAGCAACAACTCTGTTACAACCAAAGAGCCTGAATAATCCAAGATCTGCAAAAAAATCGGGATGAATAATCCAACTCAGACTGCTGGAGTTATATCAACCAGGGATGCTAGTGTTCCATCAGGATCCTCATCACAAAATAATGACGGCGGTAACATTTACGATAACCAATTTTTTTTAAACCAATAGTATTGGACTTATGCAGGATACTGGGATTGGCCCAATAATGGCTAAGGAATAAAGAAGCTAAAGGGCATGGTCTTGAGTGTATCTTGTGTGATACAACCAATACCTGAAATATCCTCATCAAGCCACAAAATGTCCAGATCTACCCCACCAATATACGATGCGAAGATCCTAAAACATTTTCAGACTCTATCACTTCGGATTTGAAGGAAGCCTGTTTATGCAAAGGCTTTGGATCAACTATCACTGGATCCGCCTTAAAATTGCTACTAAGCATTCCTCCTTATTCTATTCCCTCATTTGCTTAATAATCAATTTTATTGCAGTGGTACATTTGAGGGATTAACTAACGATGTATACAGGATAATTCAAAGTTATGATGAAACCCTTAGGGATTATGTAAGCAGGTTTGGTGAAGAATCCTCGAAGATCCCAAATCTTGATCTTGTTGTTGCTGATCAAACCTTCAAAATGGGATCAAAAAGAAAAGACATGACGAATTATCTGAGGATCCCAAGCATTAGCATTTGTGGCAGATTTCAGTGATGATACTCAACAAGAAGCTGATTTAGAAGTCTAACAGCTAGAAGGAACAAATGATACATGAATCCTACATAATGGTGGTGCATCTAACGTAAGGGCTACAGGAATAGGTATCATACTAAATCGCCACAGGGGGACATAATACCCCAATCAGTTAACGAAGCATAATAACAGGATTAAGATTAGCCATAGACATAAAGATAAGGTATCTCTGAATATATGTTGATTCATTGTTAATTGCTAACCATTTTATTGTCTTTTATGAAGCGAAAGGTGAAAGATTAATACAATATCTTGAAATAGTAAAAAATTTTACAAAAATGTTCGAGACATTCCAAATTGAACAGGTCCCTAAGGAAGAAAATACTGAGACCGGTGCCTTAGTAAATCCGGGATCATCACTCAAAATACCATCGGGCAACGAAATCCCAATAATACACCATTAGAAGGTAAAGCAATACAGGTATCAAATATAGGAGACCTGGAGATTCAAGATCTTGAACAGGTCGGAAGCTTATGGATAACAAACATCAAAAAATATTTGAAAAGTGGTAGAATCCCGAAGGACCATAGATTCATAATCTAGCAAATGAGCATACTAACTAGCAATTATGGGAGGAAGAATACCACCAAGATCATGAAATGTTACATAACTCAAGACCTTTATCATGTAAGACGAGATTCATATCCCAACCAGATCAGGTATGTCTTTAATCATTATTTATTTTGATTCATTTATCTTCTTCATTTGATAATGACTTGAGCTTCGGAGGGGTGTTAGCCAGTCTAACACCCACCTTCACCAAGGTTTCATGTTTTGCAGGAAGGATCCTCAAGGATCCTGAAAAGAAGATAGAGAATGGCCATCTCTCCTAAAGTCTAAGGTATTCAAACTCCCTTCAAGGGTTTAAACGGATTTCGCCTTTCTAAGTAGATTGGGTTTCTACACCCCGCCAGGAGCGCACGATATCCAAGTATAGTTCGAGGTGGTGCGACCAGTCCATGTAACAGTAGCTGATAATTTCATCACTGTTGGCTATAAGTTGGACCTTACGAATATTATCAATGGAGAAACACGGATGTGTTATACATCCGAGCATGACCCAAGTAGTTTAACATTGACATGTTAACCAAAGGTTATTGGCATTTACATGTCACTACTGGTACAACCCACTACGTTGGCATATCCCTAGTTAATAAATCAAGATCCTAGCGGATAGGGGACAACCATGAGAATCCTGAGGCACAATTTGTTTGACAGCTATACACAGTGGACAACTAAAAATTATCATACTTTGAGTCTGTTTGGACTCCCTATCATTATCTGGTATGTTTATCTACCCATCCTGATTCTCGAGGAAGGTATTTACTTAAAATTGCTTATTAATTTTCAATTTTGGTAGAAATATTTGATGACTAAGTCATGGTATGTTTGTAACTGATATTTTCCAAAATATTTATCAGAAACAATGTATGTTTTCTTAACCCAAAGTTTAAATATAAATCTATTTTTTCGTGTATCATTAGGCTTAATTGCCTAAGGATCCTTATTTTCTAATAGTATGTCAAAAACTATCAAACACGTAACAATCATGGCACACAGTCATAAGTTATTTACTAATATTGAGAGTGCAGGAAAACTAGTGATTCAGGCTTCATCTAAAAGCTGGACACGTCCACCCGAATCATGAACCATCAGTCAAGAGTTGAAATTGTCTATCCCAAACTGGGATCCCTAAAGTAGAAAAAGTAAATTGTTCAACAACCACAGACATGAAAAGAAAAGATTTCAAGATCATAAATGAAGGACTCAGCCCTGTTATAAGAAAATATGTTAGAGTTTCTTTAATGCGGGTTACAGCTGTCTGAGTGACCTTCACAACTGTCAAAAACTTAGGGACAATTGTTATGACTCAGTTTTTACCTCTGGTATCCCGGATCCTCAGATAAGTATCGGTATCCCTGATCGTTACTATGTTTCAGTATCTTGATTAAATGACCGTTGTAATAATTAATATTACGCATTTTTTTTTACTTGGTCATGCAAGTAACGACTATTTCTCATTAATACTAGTTGAAGACATGGGATTACATTAACTACAACGGATATATGCGTGAAGAAAGTCTTATAACGGTCCATTAAAGGCATTTCAGGGATATTAGCTTAGCAATTAATGCTAGAAATTGTATTTATATAGACAAAGATCGATAGGAAACACACACAACACGCTCACTACTCATTTGTAACACTTAGTCTTGATCTATCTGCTCTCTCATTGTACTTTTTACCGAGATTCAATAAAACAAACAAGGCAGCCCGACTTTAGTCGGCTCTTGAGGTTTTATGCCGGAGATCCCCAAAGGATCAAGGGCTTTCCTCGTATATCTCTGTGTCGATTTTACTACAAAAAAAGTAACCATTAGGGACTAAAGTCTTAGGGACTAATTTATCAGTCTCAAATAAGTAGTATTTGGGAGTGATTTATCAGTTGCTGATGGTATTTGATACTAATTTTTTGGTAACATATTTTACAACTAATAATCAGTTGTTAATATTTAGTCCCCTTATTTGTGACTAAATTTCAGTCACAAATATGTGTGTGTTGTGAAGTTTTTTTGGAGGGAGACTTATTAGCTACTGAATTTCAGTCCCAAATATATTTCATGTATAATGAATAATGGCGCAAATGTGTTAAAGACTAATCTCCAGTCTCTAATATAGAGACTATGTATTAGGGACTGAATATCATTCCTTAATATTTTACCTTTTGGTATGAAAATACTTAGTGACTAATTTTCAGTCTTCGAATATGTTACCAAAATTCTACAATTTAATGAGAGGTATCGGGGGCTTGAAAGTAGTGTCATAGATCTTTTTACGTAACCTTATTTGGAACTGATATTTAGTCTCCGATGTGTTATACATTGAAAGAACTAGAGATTGTCCAATAATGGAAATATGTCACAAATTTTAAGGAAATATAATATAGAGTCAAAATCAATCCTCACATTTTTTGAAAAAAACAATATCGAGGACTAAGATTAGAGACTGATTTTCAGTCTCCCATACGTCATCTTCAATTCAACCGTTACAAAATAAGAATAAGAGGTTTCATGGCACAAATTTTATGTTGATAAAAAGTATTCTCAGTTAAAGATACATACTACTTTTAGTGGCACATAATTTTTACCACAAAAATCACTTCAAATTAAATACAACCATAGACGTTTATCATTTTAACTAGGTTATCGACTCGTGTATTACATGGGGTTGTATAATAGAAAATTTAGAAATTATAATATATCTATAACTATGTTAGAGACCCGTGTATTACACGGGTTGAATAAGGATAAAAAGTCAAGTAAAAAATAATATTCATAATATGATCTAATAGACGGATTGAATAAAGTATACAATGTGAAATCTGCAATAATACCTTAAATGTTACTTGAATATATAAACACTTTGGTCCTAGCTTTTTATAAAGCAAAACAAATAACATAAATCTGAGCCAAAAACTAATTATGAAAGGTAAAAAACACAAAAAGCAACTAAAATGTTAATTGCTAGGTTTGATTACCATGGATTTGGCTTTCCCCCAAATGCACCTGTAGTATGATTATAGAAAATTAAATGCAATCAGAACTAAACTGCAAGAACCCAACATGAATGCTTTGATATCACATAACTTGAAAGTTTAAAGATGTGACATACGCAATAAAATAATAATTCAGTCATAATGGTATTTTCTTAAAATAATTAATTGTTTAAAGGCAAATCACATACATTCAAATGCAAATGTTATCATATCTATACAGAGCTCAATGTAATCATACATGAATTTGTACTCAGCCATGATATTTAAAGCAAATATCAAGTCAAAATGGTTGTTGTAGTACCACAACATTGAGCAAGCCCCGAGTAACAAATCTTTTAAAAATAACATCTGATAAGATGCCACAAATATATGTAAACATAGATCCAATAATACATGTTGCTGCTATTTAAACCAGGTTCAATCTAAATCTCTTTGGCCACAGGGAAAACGATAAAATTATTCAACTATTTCCATCTTGAAGAAATCCATTTATCATCAAAACATGAACATGGAATTTTATTCAAATACTTTAAGCACAAAAGAGAACACGTGAGATGAATTATCATGTGCATTATTTGACTTATAGAAAACACCTTTTGTTCCGATTGTCATTAGATAAAAAAAAATGCAGACATCTTTCCCTATTCGTGGCATCAGCTGAGGCATTGCTATGCAGTTGCACTTGTCAATTTCTTTTATGTTAATACTGTCTGTAAAAAGTTGAATTGAGATAAGAACATGATTCAATCAAGCTAAGTTAAAAGCACCAAAAAAAAAGTAATCACATACACTAACCAGAAAGAGTATTCTTGTTAAAAAATGAGATGGAAATAAAAGTCTCTTGGACGCGATAAAAGAAAAAAGTTGTGGTTAGGTAACTTTAAACACAAATCCAAACACCGCCTAAAAGACTAAAACGAACAAAAGCAAGGAGATTAGTACATTAACACCACCAATTTTACCACCTCTACAACAAAATATCTCTTTAAATGGCCAAGGTATATTTCGATCGGGATACATCCATCTTCATTACGCAGTTCCTCCCAAAATTGCCTCTTGAGGAAGATTCACACATAAGTGCACCATGACTGTAAAAAATGATGGGGGAAATATCCGTTCAAGCTTGCACAAAATCTTAACTATCTCATCTTGCAACACTTTCAACTCCGTCACGTGTAATGTGACCTGAGTAAGTTTCTTGAAAAACTAATACAACTCGACTAACACATCACGAATTTGTTGAGTAAGAAACGGACGAATTGCAATAGGAATTATACGTTGTATTAAGATATGACAATCATGTGATTTAAGCCCATATACCTTTCCTTGCTCAACAATCACATTTTTAGCTAAATTTCCGGCGTACCCATCCGGAAAACGCACAGTCTTATGAAAATTACAAAATTGTTTTCTCTCCTCTTGAGTTAAAACATACAAAGCATGTGGCTTAACCCAACAATCATTCTCCCTCACCAAGTGAAGCTCCTTACGTATGTTCATATCTTTTAAATCTAGTCGCACTTTGTCAGTGTCTTTCGTCTTTCCATCTATGTTTAAGAGGGTTCCTAACACGTTCTCACACACATTCTTTTCAACATGCATCACGTCAATGTTGTGCAAATTAACAACTTAGGCCAATATGGGAGTTCGAAGAAGATGCTTTTCTTTGACCAGTTTAAATCGTGTGGGTCACGTTTTCTTTTTGTTTTGCCATGAGACTGATGTTTTCCATGATGATGTATAGTGAGATGTTCCAACTGACGTAAGCAATCATCTCCGTTGACATGTTTATGTGCAAGCCTATTCTCTCTCTGACCATTAAAATCTCGTGCTTTCCTCCAAAGGTGATCGTGTAGGAGAAATCGCTTGTGACCTACATATGCTATTTTATCCCGTATATGTATACTGCTTGCATCTTCATTACACATCGGACATGCCTTGTATCCACTCGTGCTCCATCCAGATAGATAACCATATGCAGGAAAATCATTGATTGTCCATATAAGTGCGGCACGCATGTTGAATCTCTGTTTTGATTCGTAATCATATTTTTCGACACCCTTATCCCATAGATGTTTCAAATCATCTACGAGCGGTCGTAAAAATGCATCAATATCCTTTCCTGGTGAATATCTTCCAGGAATAAGCAATGTCAACATAAATGAAGCATCGACCATAGACTTCCAAGGAGGCATATTGTATGGTATGAGCACAACATGCCACATATTATAGGAGAGACTCATTGAACCGAAAGGATTGAAACCATCTCTGGCAAGTCCTAGGCGAACATTTCTAGGATCATTTGCAAAATCAGGAAACACTGTATCGAAGTGTTTCCATGCCTTTCCATCAGTCGGATGCCATAGAACCCCCTCTCCTTTGGTTCTGTGTTGATCGTGCCACAACATTTCCTTAGCGGTGTGTCTTGAGGCATATAAGCGCTTAAGTCTACTTGTGATGAGAGAAGTAACGCAAGACTTTTATCGGTTTCTTTTTCCCCTTACTATTTTCTTCATAACGACTAGTGCTACACACCGGTCAATTTTGTAATTCTGCATTTTCATTCCAAAATAATGCACAATCATGTTTACAAGCATGGATAGATTCATATCCCAGTCCAAGAGTACGTAAATACTGTTTCGCCTCATAATGGTTCTTCGGCAAGTTTGCGTCCTTGTAAGCCCGACTAAATAAATTCAAAATCATATCCATTGACACATTTTTCATTTTACATGTTACCTTCACGTTCATCAACTCTAATAAAAAGCCTAGTACAGAAAACTCCTCACACCCTGGGTATAAAGGATTCTCCATATCGACAAATAACTTCTCCACATTTGGGTTATTACGTAAATCAGCACCATCTTCAGCTTCGGTACCGCTTGTAGGAAAAGCATCATCAAGTAACTCGTCGACACAGGCATTTGATTCGTTTTCATTTTCTTGACACGCACTGTTTGTTCCGTCTGATTCATAACCCGACAGATGTTCACCGTGATATATCCATACCTTGTATGATGGTTCAAAACCATTATGTATGATATGAGTACTAACAACCCTAGGAACATACCTTCTTGCATTCACACATTTTCTACATGTACAATATATCCGACCTTCACTATCAACGTATGTGTTCACCCCTTTTTGCAAAATCTAATGCTCCTTTAATGAATATTGGATCTACCTTATTAGTGATTTTAGTCTAGCTCTTATCCAACGTTTCCAGAATTCGGGTGCACAACATCGACGGTTAATGAAGCTCATGAACCATTCAGCGATAATGACAACTAGACCTAGGACGTTAGCTAAGATATTTATTACGCTTTTGGACAGTTAATACTCTTTTAGAATTTAGAGTTAATCAACTGTTATTATTTTGATTGGTTATTGTTATGATATTTATGCTGTAATATTTTGAGATTTCACGAAATTAAGAAATAAATTTATGTTACTTTTGTTTAGTGACTGAAGTTTAATATATAAAACTATAAACTATTTATCTAGCAACTACATTGGGGACTCTTTTTCAGTCCTTGAAGAGATTTGTTAGGTATTTTGAATACATAAGACTGTATTAAGTTATATTGGAAGCTATATTTCAGTCTGTAAAAGAAAAAAAATGTATCTGACACATATTATTAGAGACTAAAATATTGTTACTAATAAACACAACATGGATTAGTTTAGGAGACCGATTTTCAGTCTCTAAATAAACATATTGGAGACTAAAAATAAATGTTATATGAGACTGATTATCGGACTCTACAATTACCTATTAGGGACTAAAAGAACATGTTATTTGAGATTAATTTTCAGTCCCTAAAAGAAGCATATAAATGATTAAAATTTCGCGGTATAGAGGACTAATTCTCAGTCTTTAAAACATTTAATTGGAGAATGATTTGGTATGGAATCACGAACCAAACGAAACGTATTAGAGGACTAATTCTCAGTCTTTAAAACAACTAACCACGTTCAATGGCCCGTTTACGTTACATTCTTCCTCTCCCTTTTCTTTCACCATTTGTTTTAAAATATTTTTTTGGCAAGTTATGTTATTTAATCTTTATAATGTATTAATTTTTCATGTTCTGATGTCGTTAGATTGTAAAGAATATTGAAGAATTGAAGTAGTCTGAGAAAGATAGAACTTCAGGTTTGCTTTCTCGTGTTCTGTTTTTTTTTTCTTTGTCCCTGCTTTTGATTTGATTAGTAGAAGTGTAGAACTTATGTTTTGTTCAATGATGTTTTAAAATAGCTCATGTTTTGCATCATTATTTGCTCACTGTATCTTTGTTTATATTGAGAGTGAACAGATTTTATGCCTTTTTATTACTTGATTACCTACATTTCTGAGAGTTATCTATGTTGCAGAGTGCAATGGAATATGTGTTTGGCTCAACTTTTGTTGTTAGAAAAACATACATACTATCTTCAGAACGTCACTTACTTTCAATATTCAAAAAGAATGAGCTATTAAAACTAATATGGAAACTTTCAGTTGAAATTGCATGCATGGACAAGGCAGGTTGCTACCTAGGTATATCATTTAAAAAAACATAAAAAATATGATGAATTGAAACTGAAGTTGGCTAATATTTTATTAACATGCATACACGTTTTGGTAACACTAAATAGTTTATAAATTATAATTGATATTCTTTTGTGTTCAATGAAATGAACGAGAGCTTGACTGACTTATTGGCTGATATCTACTGATGGATATTCTACTTTATGGAGCAATGTAAGTTAATTGATTTCGCATAGTTAATTTTCTGTTTATTCTCCTTCTTATGAGATTATACACGGACGGGTTGTGTAATTGGTCAAAACAGTTTTAGGATAAAACAAGTAATTTTAAATGAGTTGAAATGGGCCGAACTCTTAAATGGTTAAACATAATAGAAGTAAAACAAAAAAGAAAAAAACAACTTCACACTTCAGCTCAAAGTTGTTGTAAATGCACCAAATTTCATTTGCATGAAAATGGATTTGGGTTTGAAGTATAACTACACTACCTCAAAGAATAAAAGTACTAGACAAACTAGAGAATGACATCTTTGCAGTATTAAAATCATTCTCTTAATTTTGGACCAAAATCTTAATGAGCTTGCACCGGATCAAAATAGGTTGGTTGATTGAATTCTACAATAACTTGATTTTAATTTTTTTTTCAGATTTTAAAATATTTGTTAAACATCATTTCAGCATCCTTAATTAGGGCTTTTATTTGATTAGAATCTTAATCTTCGTCATTATATTGAGAAGGACATTATGTATATAAAAAGAGGATTTCCATATAGTTTTAATTAGGTGCTTAATGCTTTCAACTTATTTGACCCATTTGTCCCTTTTTTCAGTTTTTGAGCCGTATTGCTATGCACAAGAGATGATATAGAGAAAAGAATTTTTAAGGGGTGCATTAAGCATAATGCAATAATGTCGTTCTAAACCTCATTCTGTTCATAAAACAATACAAGTTTAAATGTTGACACTCTGTATTTCATAATGAGTCCATTACAACAATCACATTAGATGGGTGGTTTCTGTCACCATGTATATTAGGCATCATAGAAAAGATATATTATAGCTTATGATTTGTATCTGATGTTTTATTATTTGTAGGCAGGACCTAAAGTTGTCAATTATTTTCATAAATACAAAAGAAAAGTCAACAAAGTTTGAAGGGGTTTAGAAGTTAATTAAAGGCTAGAGGGGTAAAATATAAATTTTGCCTTTATTTGACTTTTCTTTTATATTGAATACTTGACAACTTTACGCTAAGTATGCACTACGTTTCTTCATCTATTTTGAATAGGAAGCTATTAAATATTAATTTCTTGATTTATCCATGTCAACAACAAAATAAGACGTTTGCTAAGCGTTTTGAAACGTTAATTTTTTTTCTTATAGTAACTAATCAAAAGATAAATAATCCATTGGTGAATATAATAAGGTTAAGGGAATTGGTCAAAATATTAGAAACTTTAATGTATTTTTTATAGTAACCATGTCACTACTTCATTTTGTTAACAAGTATCAAAAGTGATACCATAATGTTTTTTTAGGTTAACAGGCCCTAATGTGATCAGAGGCCGAATGAATTTACATTGCACTAGAGAAATTAGGGATTGACTGAATTTATGTTGGGTCCCAGTTGAAGCTTGAAGGAGTAGATTCTCTTTTAAGAAAAGCTTTGACAATCTGCTTGATAGCTTGCGGGAGAAGGCTAATTCTATGAAATCAGCCAGCTTGTAAACTTCAACTTCAATACTTGTTTCCAGTATTGGGTTTCAGAAAAGATTACAAACGTGGTTATGAAACTTTAGTTTTTTTTTCTATAGTAATATACATGAATTAGACATCGATATGCTAAACATTGTATTTTTCGATGTCTTCATTAAGAATGTTGTCTTATATTATTTAAATGAGTTTGTGAATGCAACATCTTTCAAACCAAAAACATTCTATTCCATGATAATCCACGGGGAGCCGCATTCATATCATCTTTTTCTTCATGCATCCATGAACGGTACTTTTTGGTCTTGGTATCAAATCTATTTCTTTTTCCTAGCCTCGAGTCTTCAGAATGCCACCATGTCTGTTAAAAGCAGTCAAGGATCCTAGTGATTTTTTTAGTAAGGAATACTTAAATTCAGAATTCTTGGCATGTCTGGTGATTGTTGCAGTTATGGATGGGTCCTGTGCATTTGACATTGAAGTTCAGGTGCTTTTTATTTGATTTCTTAAGTTATGTTCTAAACAATGACCATTATTTAAAGATATGAGAAATTGATACAAAACAACAATCCAAACTAACGATATTGTTATAAATGAAAATTCAAAATCTCAGTCTCTTCAAACGAACCAGATATTGCTTTAGATAGTCTTAACATGAGTGAGTATATGATAGTGCCAAGTAACGGCAGTATATGAGTGTCCTATAGAGTCTATAGGTGCAGGCTTGGATGTTAACAAGGTTCCTATCCTAGTATATATCCCGCGCGCATATATTTTTTTTTGGAAAATGCCACGTAAATGCACAATACTTTTTAGCTTTAACTTCTCTCATTTTTGCATCAATTTCTTTGCTGGGAAGATATTGTTGCAAACTTGATGGATCACAAGCATGTGGTTTACTTGTAAAGAACTGAAAGGAAAATTAAAAGCTACCTAAATCAACTAAGTCCATCCGGTATACTATAAAAAATAACGTGATGATCCTATGTGTCAACCCAATCACGCCGTGATCGAAAAGTAACACCGCCCCCTCTCGGAATAAATCACGCCGTGATTTATAGGCGTGATTTTTTTAACGCCACAAACAAACTCGATTTTGGCTATTTGTACCGTTGAACGGTAAAAAAAATGACCGTTGTATATTAATAGTTTTAAATTAATAATATTTATTTTTACTCACTATAAATACCCAATTTTTACTCCATAATTTTCACACTTCTACACACCAATCTTCTAAATTTCTACTCATCTATTCACTACTTTTCTACCAAAAAAATGAGTAACGATCCGAACCCGAACTTTTGGGCTCAATACGGGGCTCATGATAACGCGTTTATGGTCAACCCGAACTTTCAACCAAACCCGAACTTTCAACCAAACCTGAACTTTCAACTAAACCCGAACTTCCAACCCAACCCAAACTTCCTACCCAACCCAAACTTCCCACCAAACCCGAACTTTCAAATGTTTAACTACCAATCCCCAATGTCTCAACCGGGTACACCACTAGAATTTGTACCCGAAACTCAAGAAATGCCACAAGAAACCGTGGACGAGAATCAAAATGTCCAAAAAAAGGAAAGAAGAAGGTTTCGCAAGAGATTTCTAGCCGACCGAATACCAAAAAAAGGTGGAAAAAAGACGAGCTTTTTTAAACATAGTTCAATAAGTTTCGGGTGCTCACCAAGTAATTAAAAAATTGATGCAAGAGATTTCCCAAAAAAAAGTGGGAAAAAGACGTGCTTTTTTTTAAATATAGTTCAACCTACAAGCTCGTCGTATTTTATGGTATTCGGTCGGCTTTGAATATTTTATGCAGTTGCTCAACCTACAAAATATAGTTCAATAAGTAATTAAAAAATTTAGCCAAAAAAGAAACGTATCAAACATGGCTAACAATTTTAAAGCTACCCATATTCCAAGTGCTCACAACTCCTTGTTTTAATCTTAACAATCATATTTTAACAACAGCTTTTTTAACCGGATCTATATTTAAAAATTCATAGTACCTTGGTTCGACCAGGCATGACAGGCTTGCCTGCATATAATTCTCCAAGGATACATCTTGCACTCCATAAGTCCACACCAACTCCATAGTCCATAGTGAGTTGCTACAAGTAGTAATTCTAGTGGTCGATACCACAGTCACAACCCGGCTGGTCAATGGCAGAGTTTGAGTATGATTAAAGAAATTCGCCAACCCAAAATCAACAATTTTTTAAGATTCCATTATTGCAGAATATACATTTGACTGTATATTTCTCGGTTTGTTATATTAAATTAAAAAAAAACATTGCTTGGTTTAAAAAAGTGCGAGGCGCTCGAAGGCATTTTGGTCCCAAAAGCCTAGGCGCGCGTCTATGTACAACTAAATAAACGTTATTTAAAACCAAAAGCTGGTCTCTCACGTCTGTTTTACATATTAACCTATAATTTCTTGATCACTTTGGTGCTTTCTAAATATAAACCTCCAACATAACCTAATACCAATTTTGACCCGGAACTACGCGCCTCCTTTTTAAACCAAGCTTTGTGTGCTATCTCGCTTAACTACATGTTCTTCCTACTGCCTCTTGGCCCTCTGTTAAGTTAAACTAGTGAACTCTCTTAATCTCAATTAAATGTCAGAATAAGGATGTTGAATGTGAAATTTGAATGCCAAGAATTTCACTTACCTATCACTTTCACCAGCTCGTCAATCTTTTCACTGATTCCTTGGATAATCTTTCCATTTCAGCCCGTTGAAATGATGGAGGTTCAGAATCATCTAGTCCCCCACAAAACTCATCCTTGCAAAGCCCAAAACCAGATTGAAGTACACTGCTTTTGTGCTTGCAGACCACTTCGGTCATTCCAGACATTCTTTAAATCATCGGCAGATTGTTTACAGGACTGCATATCCTTCTCAAAATCCATGGCATTCTGAGTGAACTCTTCAGTGTCCTTGTCAGGATGGGACCAACTGTATGTGAATCGGATAAGCTGACCAAACACATGAAAAGATGTTATAAAAATGTCATCCACTTGGCACATTCAATACAAGATCACAATCTTTTATCATAAATGTCTATTGTACCAAGAATGTGTTTATAAACCTTACCTGCAACTTACAACAGGGGAGCTTCCATATTTGGTCAAACTTTTAAAACTGTATCACCTTGCTAAGCAATTTAAGCAGTTATGAACCAATATATGCAGCTGCATCAAAGCTGTTTAACACCTGGCTAAGCAACCATAAAAAATCCTTATTTGTAAGCATTACCGAAAACCCACTTATATGAGGAGGTGCAACAACCCCAACAATTAGAACAATACAAAAAAAACTTAATTTCACAATTAATAAAAAAACTCAAAAAGTAGTATAAACTTTGGCTACTCACAAATGAACAAATAAGAATTGAAAAACTAACAATTTTGGCATGTTTTAAAACAGTTGTGATTGCATTTGCAGACTGATATGGATACTAACTTGTATGCCTACATTTCCGTCATCGCTCTCTTCGTCTGTATCCCACCTGCCATAATTGTGAGTAAAATTTATTCTTTTTCTTTTATTAAGCGAAATCTACTCATCTTCATCTTTCAACAGCTGGAAGGACCTCAACTTTTAAACCATGGATTCAGTGATACAATTGCTAAAGTGGGCATGACTAAGTTCATATCTAATCTGTTTTGGGTAGGAATGTTCTATCATCTATATATGATATATCAACAAAATATAAAAATATGTTGGTCTTACTCAATAATTCTTTCATATGCTCAATCATATTACATAGGCTATTATATAAAGAATAACACAGAGAAAGAAATATCAGTGATTACACAATAATGGAAAATATGAAACATTTATCTGTAATATATCAAAACAATAAGCTGCTATGTAAACAATCATGAAAGGTAGTTGCATGTCGGCAACATTCTTCATTAGAGGCCATGACCAGCGGCATGAAAAGATGGGCATAAAGTCATTGTTGGTGATTTTAGTGTCATCTACTTGTTTATGTAATTGGGTCTACTTAATTACCAAATAAGAAGTCATAATGAAGCATTAAACAAGTTGGTAAATATGAAGTGCATGCTTGTTTGATGATCTTATGATTTTCAATGCTAAGCGCACCTTGTTTTGTCAAGCGGGCGAAGCCTACTGAACAATGGGGATCCAGTGCAACGCCCCTAGGATGGGGGTTCAAGGGGCGCCAGCGTACGTGAGAGCGGCGCGAATGGTGATGCCGTGAGCTCACTCATGAGCGTGTGAGGTCCAAATTTGACCTATTTTTCCTATTTGACCGTTACACAACTGTTGAAAATAAAATAAAAAATTACTTTTAAAATCAATTTTGTTCCCTGTGAATACCTTATTTATCTTATTTTCTTCAAAACTCTCACTTTTACAAAACTCTATTCATACTTTGTAAATGGATTCGTCATCATCCGAGACGAATGAAGTTTTCATCACAACAGTCGTATCCTGGCGAAAGCTTTAATACGAGTTGAAAGTTCAAGTCTAAAACCAGAAGTGATCGTTTGAACCGGGATCGTAAAGCAGCTAATGAACTTCTAGTACATGACTATTTTTCCAATTATCATTATATACTGACAAATTGTTTAGGCGTGATATTTTAGTGTTTTTAAACACCTCCATAAGCACGAACACCTCCACAAACATCTCGATATATACTGACAAGTGGTCGTTCAAACCGGGATCGTAAAACACCTCCACAAGCACAAGATTTCAACATACTTGATAAATGTTGTTATTATATATTACAAGGCTTTTTCATTAATTTAAAGCAAATAAGGTAAAAGGTTACTGATAAAGAGATTTGTAGTTTCTAGCATTATAGTGGATATTTTAGTGTTTTTAATCTGATACAATGTGTAAAGCAGCGGTGGCCTTGCGGGTGCTGCCACGACTGATAATGTTCCACATTTTTGCATCTCTACATTTAAATAAAAAACACAAATCCCACTCACATTCTCCTTTCCACACATGTGGAAATCTCCACGAAAAACCTCCACATTCGTGAACCATACTATAGGGGTTTGTTTTATTACAGTTTATCACCAACGCCATACGTGTATCGACGTGTCTCGAAAATTTCTAAATTTTCCTACATAAGTTGTATGATGGTTGGAATTTGCTAGACACGGTAAAACCTAATTAAATAACATTAAGTCTGAAATGCAATGTCTCACGTAATACAGTTAGATAATTATTCAGAAAATTACTAGTTGTCACATTGTTGATCATTTTTAAATAGATAACCGTACAGTGACCGTATATGTTTTTCTATTTATTATGAGTGGCTAAATCTTTTATGATCATCTCCAAGTGAAGGGTTCGTATAGGTATAAGTTTGAACATAATTTTGCTTAGGTTTTTGGATTGGGTTTTTGATTAACCCACTATGTTATATGAATTCAATTGCGGGTTTGGTTTATTTAAATGGTTTATTTTTGTTTTAAACATTGGTGCACTATCGACAGTTTTCGGTTTCTTTACATTGTGAGCAATTTGGTATTGTGTTGTGTTTTGCATTTTTGAATTAATAATTTGTGAATGAAAGAGTCTTAAAAGTTTGTTCTATAACTATCACTAAAATCAAATACTTTTGCAAAGTCATGTCAATGTGATTTTCATCTAGGTGGAATATTAATCCCGGGATGGAAGGGGAATATAGTTTGCTTCGTTTATATATTTATTTGCATTTTAAAACACACAAACACATCCAAATACATATCATCATACATATTTATAAACATATACACAAACAATTTCTTCTAACCTCAATAAGTAATTTTTACTTCTTTTTTAAATATTTTTGTAATGTTTTAATTATTAATGAAACCGCTTAATTTATGTTATATTTAATTTGGTATTGTGTTGTGTTTTGCATTTTTGAATTAATAATTTGTGAATGAAAGAGTCTTAAAAGTTTGTTTTATAACTATCACTAAAATCAAATACTTTTGCAAAGTCATGTCTATGTGATTTTCATCTAGATGGAATATTAATCCCGGGATGGAAGGGGAATATAGTTTGCTTTATTTATATATTTATTTGCATTTTAAAACACACAAACACATCCAAATACATATCATCATACATATTTATAAACATTATACACAAACAATTTCTTCTAACCTCAAAAAGTAATTTTTACTTCTTTTTTAAATATTTTTGTAATGTTTTAATTATTAATGAAACCGCTTAATTTATGTTATATTTATTTTTTTATTTATAAACTGTTAAAACATAACTATAATTAAAATTAAAAAAATAAATATGACGTCTCAGTGAAAATAATGGAAAAATGTGGAGGCATGCCCCCAAATGTGGAAAATATGTGGAAAAACTAATGTGGGGCTATGCGACAAAGGGGAAGGATCTGGAATGTCTAACTATACCCTTTGGCCTTAAAAATGGCATAACTTGAGTTACGTCTACAGTTACAAGGTCGAGTAGTGGTTGGAAACGACTCAACAGAACAGATCATGTGGCAAGCAACCATAGGCATTTTGGCTCAACTGTTGTATCAAATTCCATAATTTGGAGCTCCGAAGTCAAAGATTTGCCCTAAGTAATCTTTATTTATTTTCCTTTTATTGTAAAAACATGCGAATCTTTAACTTAAGTAATTCACGCATTTATTTAAACACACAATTTCACAATTAGGCTGTCGGATTTAATTTCACAATTAGACTGTGAAATGGTTTTAAGTATTCAGTAACAAACTTTGTTCTCTATATCTTCTATAATACAGAAAATTTCACAAGTATGTAATCTAGTTATATACAATATGCATCACAGTATTAGACATTTTCTAACTTGAGAAGGGGAAAATGATCCGCTACATCACCAGCATTCTTCTCTGCCCCACCAGCCACCACTGCGGCGGTAACGCTGCAACGTAGCAACATCTGGCACACCTCTTGCATGGAGGGTCTGTTAGTTGGCAATTTACTGGTACACCAGAGCCCAAGTTTAAACACATTAGTCATATCATTCGTGTACACTGGCTCATTAACTTCACTGTCTAAAGCATCTAGTATCGGTGCACCATCTAGAGCCTGTTGCCACGCCCATTCGGCTAGTGATGAATGCTCATTGCCATTGCTGGCCTCTTTGCCCGTCGTCAATTCTAACAAGATTACTCCAAAGCTATAAACATCTATCTTTTCATTCACTCGTGTCGTATGAGCATATTCTGTTAAAAAAGGTTATATGTAAGTTTAAGAAATGACATTATAGTAGTTTTTGTGAATCATAAAACTGTACCTGGAGCCATGTATCCGAATGAGCCAGCCACGGTTGACATATTATTGAGCTCACTTTCTTTGGCTAAGATCCTAGCTAACCCGAAATCGGCTATCTTAGCATTGAACTCACTATCTAAAAGCACATTGCTTGATTTCACATCCCTGTGAATTACTGCTGGGACACAATCATGATGCATATAACACAAACCATGAGCCGCCCCCAATGCTATGTGCAGCCTCTTAGGCCAGTCAAGCACCATATGGCGCACTGACCCACTGAGCCCACGACTCGATGGAGCCCTCTTTCCGTGCAGCCAGCGGTCCAAACTCCGGTTCTTTAAGTACTCATACACGTGGAGCTTCGAGTTGTCACATGAAATGCAACCCAACAGTTTCACTATGTTAGAGTGACGAATCGTGCTTAGAATCTCAACTTCTGATAAAAACTCTTTCTCCAGCCTGTGATCAAGATCCTTTTTGCTTGATATCTTCTTGACCGCCACGAACTCCCCTGATCTGTTCACCAGAATCCGGTACACTTTTCCTGAACCGCCTTGCCCGATCACGTTGTTCTCAGTCAAACGGGGCAAGATGGTGGATTCTGTGAAGTTTAACTTCTGGAAAGAAGTGAACTTCCATTTCAAATCATACTTTCTTCTCCTGTGATGAACAATCACATATGCGGTCATTAGTACCGCGAGAACCAACAATATTGCCGCGATGCTTGCTATTATCGCGACAATCTTGGCTGAGACCTTGCTAGATGACCTTGTTTCCGCCCGCGGACTACAAGATCTAAGGCCCAACAATGAGTCATCTGAACAAAGACCCGGATTGTTCAAGAAACTTGTACTAAACGCGCCATTATCGAGTTGACTCGGGATGAATCCAGTGAGATTATTGTATGATAGATCAAGCAAAACTAGCGATCTACCGAGTTGACTCGGTATTTCACCGGAAAAATCGTTTCTTGACAAATCTAATGCTGTAAGAGCATGTAAAAACCCGAGACCAACCGGAATCCGACCAGTGAGTAGGTTTCTACTGAGGTTCAAAGTATTAAGTGAGCTCCAGGAGCCTATAATCGCCGGTAACTCACCGGAGAATTTGTTTCCGTCCAGCAATAAATCTGTCAAATTTGAAAGTGCTGTTAAATCCTGAGGAACTTCACCATCAAGTAAATTATAACTTGCTTCGAAAACCCTAAGACTTGTCCAAGAAGATACTCCGGCAGGAATTTGACCGGAAAACCTGTTATTACTAATCTCAATTCTTGATAAAATTGGACCCAATTCTGGTGGCAACTCCCCGGAAAACAAATTACCACTTATTACCACTCTTTCCAATCTCGACCCCTTCCACAAGCCATCAGGGATGACCCCCGAAAACCGGTTCCGGTAAACCTGAAAACTCTTCAACATGCTACAGTTTCCAAGGGATTTTGGTATCTCGCCGAAGAGATCGTTGTCGAAAACTTCCAACCCTTTAAGCACCCCCCGGTAACACAAATTTTCCGGTAGCTTCCCGGAGAAATTGTTTTCGGCGATATCGAATATCTTCAGGTCTGAGTACCTTCCAAAGTCCGGTGACAATTCACCGGACAAATTATTAGTGAAAATTCGAAGATCTTGCAACATAGGCAACCGGCCGATCCCCGCCGGAACTTCACCGGATAATTGATTCATCGACAGAGTCAAGTTCGTTAAACTCATCAGATTGCTGAATCCATCCGGAATTTTTCCGGTCAAAATGTTTTGTGAAAAGTCAATCATTTTCATGTTTAATGCTTCAATTGAATCAGGAATCCCACCGGTTAATTTATTGTGGAAAAGATAAACTTCTGTTAAGTTCTTTAACAAGAACAGATCACTCGGTATGGATCCAACGATATTATTTAACGACAAATCCAGCAGCTCCAACGACTCCATGTTGATCAAGTTACTTGGCAATTCACCAATTAAGTTTGCATCCGGCATGATAAAAACTTGAAGCTTTTTCAACTGAAAGAAGCTCTCGGGGAGTTTCGATGGTGTAAAGGCGTTATAACCCATTTTCAGTACTTCAAGATCTTTCAAATTACCGATTTCTTCAGGAAAACTGCCGTTGAAGTGAGTCATGTGTAGTTTAAGGGATGAAAGCTTTGATAGTTTTGAAATGTTTGCCGGGATGTCTCCGGTGAAGTTGTTGCCGTACAGGTTGAGGTACCAGAGGTCCGGAGATAAGCGCGATATGTCGTTGGGGAGTCGTCCGACAAAGTAGTTTTGAGAGAGGTCAAGGTAGTTTAAATTGGTGCAGTTGTAGAGAGATGTAGGAAATGATCCGGTGATGTAGTTGTAATTTAGGTCAAGATGGGTTAAGTTTTTGAGGTCACAAATGAAGGGTGGAAAATTTCCGGTGATGTCTTGATCGTATATGGAGATTCCGGTGATGGTGGTGGCGGTACATATGATCTCCGGCCAGTTGCAAGGGTTGGAGGATTGGTTCCAGTGGTTGAGGGAGGGCGGGTTGGACCAGAAGCGTTTAACGTTGAGGAGGGTATTTTGATCATTTTGATTGGTGGTGGGTTGTGAAATTACTTGAAAGGGTAGGAGGAAGAGGAGGGGGAGGAGATATGGTAGGGGTAGAATTGTCATATTTGTGTTAATTTGCGGCGGAGGATGGTGGTTTGTTGCGGTGGTGGCATGTAGGTTAATTGCAGAAGTGCGGAAGCAAAATGTAGTTTTGAGTCTAACTTGGTGTTCGTGTGTTTTGCTTATTATATAAGAGGGAGTTACCAGAATGGTCCCTTCACTTGTTTCTTTGTATTTGATAAGGACCTTAAACGTTTTTTATTTTATGATTTGTACTCTGTCACAATCAAATGTTTTGACTTTTTCTTAAGGTGTTTTATATCAACTTATGATTTTTAAAAATATTAATTTCCTCATGATAGTGTATGGATCGTCTCCCCGAATAGTGTATGGATCGTCTCCCCGAACCTTAATGGTAAAAACAAGTATCATTCAAATGACTCTACTCATTCATTAATTTTGTAACATGTAAACCATAATGTACAAATCATCAACCACTCATTACCCCCTCAATTATCGGCACCAACCTCATGATTTCGCCGCTCATTTTCCGAGAACTAGATGAGTGGGGCGGTGTTGTTTGCGGTACCACAATGACACCTAGAATTCTTGGTGTCGTGCCGTGACTACACCCTCCCCTCTACTTCCCTTAACGCAAAGTCTTTAACGAGTAATGTTTTTTCCTTTTTTCCCTTATATAAACCCCCTATAATTTTCACATTTTTAAATAATACCCTTCATCTTTCTAAAAATTCAAATATACCTTTAAAACAAATTTAATTTCTTGTTGTGTTTAATATTTTTTCTTTGCATTCCGGTATAAATTTTGTTATACCCACTAGAAATCATGACACGCTCGTTGTGGCGGTGTCATACAACTCAACGTCGGTGTCCAGTAAGAATTATTTTTTTTCTTTTTCTTTCTCATATGCACCCGTTCAATTTTATATTTTTAAAATTTCAAATACACCTCTAAAAAAATTTAATTTGTTGGTATGTTTAATATTTTTTTTCTTAGCGTCCCGATATAAATTTTTTTTATACTCACTAGAAATCATGACCCACTCATTGCAGGGGGTTCGTATAACTTTGTAAAATTTCAATATCAAATGTTTTTTCCTAACGCCACGCCATATGTCACCTATCTTTTGGACCATAAATTTTTTTGGGTTTTTTTACATTTCTTTTTATTGGACTAACTGACTCGCCATAACTTCATACGTTTCTTTGATGTACTTAATCATATTTATTTTTTGTGCTTAGCCACGTTATTTTCATTGTCTCAACTGTTTAGAGTCCGTTTTCGTCGCAGAGTGTAGGGTGCTAATGTCAACGTACTTAACGACGTTGATATTATAGCTGCAACACGTGTAGCAAGATTCACAATCGCACGGACATAATTGTGTAGTTAACGACATTAATTTTACTGGATGACTCCGCCGCAACACACAGGTAATAATTTCTACTTAAAATCAACGAAAATAATTTCTCTCTTTTAATTTAAGAAACTTCATTGAAATATCAGTCTCCATAATTTTTCTTTTTTTTTCTCTAGAAACTTGATTGAAATAATTTCTCACATTGGTCTTTTTATGGAAAAACCCTCGATCTCCACCATTATTAATTCAACTTCATTTGAGTTTTCTCAAGTTTCCAGACTCTCTGTTCCATTTCTAACGGATCTTAAAATTTAAAATCACCAAATCCTTGGATAGAGAATTATAATCTGTTCAAAGATTTACTTTTGGAATTCTGATTCAACCCACAAAATTTATCATAAATAAACAAGAACCAGATAATCTTTGATATAGATGACATTCGAACTATAGAAAAGTATTATGTATATATTATTATATAAAAACCCAAAGTCAAACTTTGTTACCGATATTTATTTGTTTAATATCTTCTGGAATGGCGGGCTAACATAAATACACGTGCGGGCCGTAGGTATATTTAAGTTAACCATAATCTCTGCTCTATAATAAATAAAGGTTTTCAATCTTAAGTCGTCAACACATTCATTTTTAATATTTTTTTCCTCTTCTCTCTTTTTTTTAAATATATTTATATTAATAAAACATATTTATTTAAATTATACATTATCATTAGAAACTTTGAAATCTAATATATAAATTTTTCTTTTAATCAAACAGTAAATAAAAGTCAAATTAAATTAAATCGTAATTAACGTATTTTGGAAACCCAATTATATATTAATTTTACATATTTTGAATTTTTTTTTTTATCTTTACTATATGTAATACATTTTTACACATGTATTATAAAGATTTAAGAATTTTATGTATGATATTTTTCACCCGTGTGTAATACATGGGGTCTAAGCTAATGATATAATATATTTCGCTTACTTGACTTGAGGGTAAAGCAGATAATATGCGTTAATATTTTTTATAAAAAAAAATCACTTTAAGGTGGTATTTAGGGATCAAGGTTTTCACATTACAATTAGATTAGATGTGGTTTCAATTCTTAATTTTCTTAATTTAGGTGTTCAAGATTTCAGAGAGTGTTATAGAGTCTTCAAACTTTACAACCACTCATAAATTTAAATTTACCCTTACATGGGGTCTTATATAATAAAACTAAAAGTTCTATTAACTGATTGCAGGAATCGTTTTTAGAAAAATAAACATCAGATTGCTTCTTTGATTTCTCTTTTTGGAATACATATTTTATTTTATTAACGACATACTCATAGACAAACTCATATGCATACTCTATATCTACTTCTAAATTTACATAACTTTCCATGATATGAGTAGAACTCACAATCATTTGGGAAAGGGAAACAAGAGAAAACACACCCGGGTACGATTAAGCCAAATGCCCTTTAGTTCTATAAAATACATATTATCGTCAATCGTACAAGTTTCAGTTAAGTTATGGTCCAATTTAATTGGTGCCATCCTAGATTTTTTTTCAAAAACTGTGAACTTTCAAGTTATAAAGTGAAATGCCTGACCATAATACATTAATTTTTGAATTTAAAATATTTATATATGATTCTAAAAGCCAATCATGCTAGTAATAGTAATTTTGTAGATATAAAAGACTAATGGCTACAAAATATTCTAAGTGTAAATACTACAGACACTACAATTTTGATGCTGATGAAAGTTGTTGCTGATAAGTGCTTATACTGCGGATAGTAAACATTGCTGCTGATCAGCAACTATGCTACGGATAGGTTTTATCTGCTGAAGTCCAAAGTTACTGCGGATAGGCTTCTCAGCAACATCTAACATTGAAGCTGCTGATAGGCAAATCATCAGCAACTTTGATTTTACTACTGACATCTCATGCTGCGACACTTACACACTTATCAGCAGAAGTGATGTTATTGATGCAGATGACAAAAGACAATGCTCCTATTTCTGATCCCACCCGTAAAGATTCTTTAGAAGACTTTTGTTTTGCAGTTGTCTTTTGGCTGCAGTTGTCTTTTTGTTGTAAACTAATTGTAGCGTAGCTTTTCACCTGTTAAATATCAACGGTTTGTGTTTGATCTGATTCTTACAATCAAGGGTCTGTCTTGATTCTAAGTTCCTTTATATGTATTGTTTCTCTTCATTTATATGTGTGCTTCCTTAGAGTTTTCTCTGTAACTTGTTAACATGGAAGAGTAATACAATTTGCATTTATCAGTATTATCTCTGTTATTTGTTGCATTTCCTAGTTGTTATTGTTTCCGCCAATATCAACTTCACAGAACCATCTTGTAATATCCCGGTCCTACAAGTGGTATTAGAGCTTTGGCTCTTACATTAAGCAAACTAACATTTGTTTGATCACTTTCTGGTTCTGTTTCTGTTATCTCTTTGTTGCACATCCTCTACTCACAGTATGGCACATATTACTGATTTTGATGACATTGGAAGCCTACACAGATGATGTCGTCCAGACGGCCTATAAAATAAACTACAAAACCTAATTTAGACTCCTAAGTAATAAATGGAAAACCTATGAACTAAACCGCACTGACAGTCAAGTGGACCTATCGAGTGTAGCACAGCTTAATGGTAAACCGAATTATCGAACCCTAGAGACACTACGAATAACAAAACTGACTCTGACTCGGACTAAAGATTTGATTGATGGGGGTTTACTATACTACTGAATTAACTATGGAATGTTGAAAAGTAAGTACGAATCAAGCTATCAAGACAAGAACAAAGGAAATATCAAGAGATGGAAGAACACTACCAAGGTCGGAATCCTACTTGCAAAGAACAACTTCTACCGGTTATGGACTATGATGGATCTAGGTTTCTAAGGATAACAACTATAGATAACCTAGTGGATCCCTAATCACTCTCAGGGTGTCACCAACTAAGGAACCTAAAGTGTACTAAACTCACCAGATTGTTGGATAACTTTTTAGGTATTTCCAACTATGATCATATACCCTAATGAATAGATTACCTCTCAGTCTCACCGTCTACAATACACTCAAGGAATGCACGGGGTAATCCTAAGATAATAACTATGATTCAGTATAGCAACAGATCACTAGACACCTAATACCAACATCCTCTCAGACAGTCGACACTCGGATTCCTAATGACAAAGACTAATCAACTAATTCTCACCTCTCGGGTATTGAACTAGGATACACATTCACTTATAATCATGGATCAACTAACGTTCTTATAGATCACTACGTCTAGCAAACCACTTAGATCACCAACAACAAGCAAACAACCTAAACATGTATCTATTTATGAAAGACATTCAACAAGATAACATAAAGAACATTAATCAACTCACAACCAGAATTAAACATGCATATTCATCACAATTAATAAATCAAGATCTTTTACAAAATCATAAAACCATTAATTGAATCCAAAACCGATAAAAATCAATACTTTAACAAAGTAATCATCATAAACCTAGGTAGTATCAAAGTTTTAGCCAACGATAATGCTCAAACACATTAAAACAGAAGTATATGACAGGAACATGGTTTCAAACGAAGCAAAAAAAGATTAAAATCGAATCTTGAAACCGAAAACGTTAAATCTAATGAACCTGGAAGCAAAGTCTTCAACTTTCCTCTTCAATTGACCTCCTTTACTCCAAAATCACCCCATTCTTGGTCTAAAACGGCTGAGAGTCGATTATTATGATAATGGGAGAGTCCTATACCTTTAAACCTTGAAATTAGGTCAAATTCCCCTAATTAGGGTCCCTCGCGTACCGCGAGGGCCCTTGACCTATCTCTCGCATACCGCCGGGCAAAACAAACTTATTTTTTGTATTCTTCTTATCGAGCTACTCCAAATCGATATATTATGGGCCCCGTAACTAATTTTTTAGCCTGAGATATGCCCCTTTGAAGTTTTGACTCTTTTCCAACTTTTTCCGTTTCTTATCCCGGGATCTCGTCCTCGTTTGTTTCACCCTTCTTGTTCGTTTAAGCACAAAATTGACCCGATCACCTATAAAACAAGGTAAAACTCAATACTAACCATATTAGACTCAAAACGACTCTAAAACTATATAAAAACGATACGAAACACGACGGAAATGCATGTGTGCTTTGCAACACATCAAACATCCCACACTTAACCTTTTTTCGTCCTCGAAATAGTCTGCAATGGAATCATAACTGAGATCTAACTTTACAAACGTCAATTACCAATTAGCACAAACATACTCACGCGTTAAAAAACAATAATCAGTATTTATGTCCGATTAAACCCAAGCACCAACTATCTAGCCCCCGTGATGTGTCCTAATTCCATTTTATACAACAATCAATCCACCTATGTGACTCACACTCAGAAGTTACAGCTCTACCTAATCCAGTCTCACGGTCATGTTTAGGCACGGGTTAAACCATATAGATTTGCCCACCACGTTAAACTAAGATTTACAGGTTTTTAGAAATCAATGGAATATGGAATGAATGAGCATTAATTAAAGCATAAGAACTTTCGTCTAGAGGTGTCTCAACCAAGTCACTATCCCAGAATCTAACACATAGACTAGATTCTAAATGGTTAAGCACATGAATTTTACTTAGGGGTGTATCCTCCAAGTCGCCATCCTAGAGGGAAACACATAAGCAATATTCATATTTCAAAGTAATTAAGCTCATAGTTATGGAAATATGGATTTATGGAATGGGCGCCACCGAAACTCGGATTTATACTCATAAAAAGAGAGTGGTGTGCCATGAAAATTTTCAAAAACCTCTAAATTTTAACTTAACGTGGTACCTATCACCCTGTATCAACAGTTTCAGTATTACCAACACCCTAAGATGAGTACCCATAAGATATCATGATTTTAGTACGTGATTAATCATAAGTAACACTCACAGGCTATTTGAGCTATTCAAGCTGGCTGGGTCTACCAAAACATTACTAATTAGACGCGTTTTCTATTATTTAAATCATTTAAACTCAACAAGTAGATCCAGTTGTACTATCATTTTCCATTTATCACGCAAAAACTTCTTGATTTCAAAGGACATTTTTTTCAAAAAAAATTCATATTTTTTGTATTATTTGGATTTTTTTTGGTACTATAATTTTCCAGTTTTGATCTCATGTTGGATCTTTTTCAAAAAGATAAGTATGAATATCTTGTAAATAGTTTTACTTTATATCTGTTCTATGGCTATCGAAACTTGCAAGCCACCCGAAACTTGCAAGCCACCCGAAACTCTTCTTTTTCTATCGAAACTAGTTGTTTCGACAGGGGTATTTTGGTCTTTTGTTATATGAGAAAATTAAATGTCTTCATAGTCGGTTCCTTCGTCGTCAAGCCTCTTTACCATCCCCGATCACTTTACACTTTCTCTCACACACACAAAAGCTCTTAAGCCCTCGGTCTAAGTTTGCGAAATCAGTGATTTTTTGTCTGATTCCTCCGTCGTCTTCATCATCAGGTAACAATGTGTGTGACTTTATTGAGAAATTTCAGATGAACACACCTAGGGTTTGAGTTTGAAAGTGTTTTACGTCTGTTACATCATTTTTATGACAGAATAGGGCTTCGTTTCTGTTCATAAACTTTTCATTGTCGATAACTTACATCTTTATGTTCACACTTGCAGATTTCTTCCTTGAATCTTCGGTAAGATGAAGTTTTGGCAAATCACATGCTATTCTTAATTTTATTTTTTCGTGTATTTGACATTTATTTCAGTATGAATATAGCTGTGTCTTGATTATGTGTGAATATTTCTGTGTGTTTATGTTCAAGGGTTTGGGCATCGAAACTAAGTAGTTTCGATAAAAGGGGTGTTCTTATTTTAAAATTGGTATTTCAAAATTTTAATAGGTTTTTAATCGAAACTAGTAGTATACTAGTTTCAATACCCAAATTTGCCCAATGTTTGAAGTCTCTTCGCCCGAAACTAATTAGTTTCGGTCACCTACTTCTGAATTCGTCTAAGTGTTGACCGAAACCTGTTGTTTCGATCGAAACTAATAGTTTCGATAAGGCTTATTTCTGAAATTTTATAAGTATGAGCCGAAACTTGTTGTTTCGATTGAGTTGTTTCACCCGAAACTAGTAGTTTCGATAGGACTTGTTTTAGATTTTTTCTAAGTGTTGGATCAAAGAGTTTCGATGAGTTTGTTTCTAAAATTTTTCTAAGTATCAGAATTTTGAACAAAAGTGTTTATTGCAGATATGGATCTACTGTTTGTGAAAAGGCACAATGTCTGTGCATTTCTTGATGCCAATGATCCTAGAAGTGCAGAGTTCGTTCAAGTCCTGACCTTTTTGGCCAACTCAAGCATCAGTTTTACCATAAGTCACAACGTCCCAGTTTTCGAAACAACCATAAGACAATTCTGGGAGTCAGCTGAGATCATGACTATAGTGAATGTGGAGCTCATCAGAGCTACGGTACATGATCAAGAGATTCTATTTTTTGAAGCTACTATTAGAGATGTGCTGCACTTCAATGATGATCCAGAAGAACCTACAGAGTTTCTAAGTTTCTACATCAAGGAATGTTTCAGAAGAATGGGTCACCTAGATAAATTTAAAAGTGGTCAAATTATCAAGAACTCCCTTCCACCACACTGGAGATATGTTGTCCATGTGTTCATCCACTGCCTGTCCATCAGAAGAGGAGGTTTTGATTATGCTAATGCCTTGGTGTCTTCTGCTATCTTAGGGCTGATCAAGGGCATAAATTACAATTTCTCTGGATTAGTGTTTAGACATCTAAAGGAAAATCTGACTGGAGCAGTTAAGGAGAAGTTTTTGGTTTATCCAAGGTTCCTTCAGATCATCATCAATCATCTTCATCCAAACCTTCAACAAGCTGGGCATGTGTTTGTCTTTGATTAAATGACTGCTAAAACCCTAAGTTATACGAAGAGTACAAGCAAGAGGACCAACAGAGCAATTGCTGACATCCCTCTGTTTGGTCATATTATTGGAGCAGAAGAAGATTTTGTTCCTGATGTAGATCCTGATCTAGAAGTAGAAGATCTTGAAGAAGAAGAAGAAGAGGTTGAACAAGATGAAGGGAACTAGCAAAAGGTTGAGGATGTTGAAGATATTGAAATTCCCATTGTCCAAGAAGAAGAACAACTTGTCGATGAGCCTGTACAAGAGGCTGTTTTTGTTGAAGATGTACAAATCCCGATTGAGCCAGTGGTTATTGAAGATGCTTGTGCTCAAGAAGGTGAAGATGAGGCGGCAGAGTCTAGTGGGACTCTGGATGCAGGAATTTACGGGTAAGACTACTACAAGTCTGACTTCGATGCTCAAACTGAACCTCTTGCATCATCCTCCAAGAGACAAGCTGACTCAGATTCAAATTATGAGCTTGAGGAGCCCAAGGCGAAAAATATAAAGACTGGGTTTGAAGCTATATCATATTATTCTGATTCAAGCACCGACACACCACTACCTACACCTCCACCATCACCACAACCAACACCACAACCTACACCACCTCCATCTCCTCAACAAGTACATATTCCTACTCCACCATCATCACCTCAATAAGTACATATCCCTACACCACCACCATCACCTCAACATGTACATATTCCAACTCCACCTACCTCACCGTCTCATGAACCAACAACATTTGTACCGAGAGTCAAAACCCTAAGTCTGGAAGTGAAAAAGTTACAAGATCATGCACAAGAAAAGGATAAGGTTATTGAAGGGTTAAGATCTAAGTTAAATGAATGTAAAGAAGAGGTTAAAGACTTGAAGCTGGAAGTTGGGGTTCTTCATACCCAGCTTGAGGTCCAGCAAACTCAGCTTGAAACCCAACAAAAACTCCTCTCAAAGCAACATGAAGAATACAAAGCCTTAGCTGAGACAGTTGAACAACTTAAGGCCTCTCTGATAAAGCCTACTAAGCAACAACCTACCACCTCCCCAACTCAGGGGGAGACCACTTCGGGTGTGGAACCCTCTTCCCGTGCCTTGGTCACAAATCCTGAATTAGCGTTGACCATTTTCTCAGAATCTGCCCTTAAGCCAAAGGAAGATGTGGAGGTTAAAGTTGAAGAGCAAAAGTTGGACCTTCCCTCAACAAGTGAAAGAAGAGAAGCTAGAAAGAGAGGGAAGGGAACTGCAACTGATGTTGAAACTGTGATTCTGGATGAAGAGGATGTGGCATCTGACGATGAGCTCAATGCCCTTCTAGATGAAATAGACAATTTTAGCTACAATGACCTTCATCTAGAAATCCTACCGACTGAAGAGCTCGAGACTGAAAGAGTCTGTTACTTTACAAAAGAAGGTGATGAAATTCAAGCTCTATCAGATGAAAACCAAGACGAGGGAGATGTCCAGGTTAATGTTGTGAAGCCTACTGTCACTGCTGAACCAACTCCCAAAGTGCCTGAAGCCACTCAAGCTCCAACTCAACCTCTTATTGATCCGAACTACCCAAAATCCGAAGAAGCCCTGGTTGAGGAATATAGTAGAGGAGGAGAGCCCTCAAACATATGAGTGAATTGTTGAGCATCAGGAGTTGAAAAGGCCTCCAGTTGGTTGGAAATATGATGCTGAGAGGAAGTTGTTCATCATCAGAAGATACAAGGGAGGAGTTTCACATTTTAAGAACATGACAGATTTCCAGACCCTCCCCTTTTATGATCTGAAGGATCTAGCCAAGCTTCCCCTTCAAAACACAGGGAAAGTCATGATGGCCTCTGATTTTGAACACTTCCTGCACAACCAGGTCAATTATGACTTCAAGGGGATGAAGCCTAGGAAGACAAAGAAGAAGATTTCAAAGACTAGGTTTCATCCCAAGACCAACAAGCCCTATCTCTTCTTGAGGTACAAACCTGCACAGACCCACAAGACCATCACTATTTCTAAGACAGTGCCTGTTTAACTCCAAACTTTCAAGAAATGGTACTACAATCTAAACATTGGAAGTGTCATGATTGAGTGTGAAGTCAAGGAAGATATGGTCATTTTTGAGCCAATGGAGCTACTAAAATTCTAACCTGAAGATCTGGGGGTGCTGTTCCAGAATCATATTTAGGCATACAGTGATGAAGATGAGGCAGATGCTAAGCCATATCAATGAGTTGTGACCCTTCATGTCAAGCCTTACATCCAGAAGCCCACTGAAGGACCAACTGCTTAGTGTAGAGCTGAAGACAGTAATGCAACAGCTTAGGGGGAGATTGTAGAGTCATGCATTTCTAATTAAGATGTTGTCGTTGTTGTGTTTTTGAACAATGTTAGCTTAGCTTACTTATCTGTCATTTCAATATTGTAATTTCAGTTTATGTAATTTACTGCTTTAAAATAGTTTAAGTCTGGGCCATTGAAACTACTTAGTTTCGATTGAGGATTGTTCAACAGGTTTGATAATCTCTTGTAAATGTTCAACCGAAACTAGTAGTTTCGGTTGACATAGTTTCGATACCTGTCAACTACTATAAATAGCCTAGTTTGAGAATGTTTAGGGTGTGAGTAGCAGCTGTAACCCACAAACCTTCTCTTTCATTGTTCTTCAATCAGTACAATCTACATTTTGAGTTTGATGCACTGTTCCTACAATTTCATATCATATTTGTGTTGATTGTGAGTGTGTTTAGCTTGTTATCTTCACCAAATCTGTTTGTATCATCTGTTTCACCTCCATACACACTGTTTCCACCTTTGTGTGTGGAGAATCGATCATCTGTGAGGTTTCTAAGTGAAATTTGGACCTACAAAAGATAACATGTCTCAAGTACCCTAGCAACTTATCACCCGTAAACTTCCCCAAACTTGGGGTTTGCACCATCCTAAAATCAGACGATTCTATCAAAGTACGGGTTCTATTACGGGGTGGCCTAGACCTAGGAATACTGAAACTAGGGGTCGGCTCAGCAGCTCTCCCCTCAGAATGCACGACGGTGATGAGTAGCGGTTCAGGAATGGGATTAACTATGGATATGATCTCTAAACCTCCACCGGAATCTCCAGGATCCTCAACACTCTCCATTAACTTCCCCACACTTGTGGTTGTGCCTATGATTGCATCTAGCTCTGCCATCATCTCCAGTAGATCATCAGGCATCTCATCGCCGTAATCATCCGGCTCCTCTAACAACTTTTCTAACTCTACCGCCCAATCAGATGGTTCTTCTAAATTCGGGGCGGGCTCCCCTACTTCTATCTCTGGATCAGAGTCCTGATGATAGTCCATGAAGGCATCAAGCATGCGCACGGAGTGGCTATGCTCACCAACATCCTCCACAAACTTTATCGCATCAAATATAACCGACTCATCCCCCACATAAAGTGTGAGTTTCCCGTTAAAGACATCGATTAATGCCTTGGCGGTGCGCGAGAATGGGCCTGAGGATGAGTGGACTCCATCATCCACCTCCATGTCTAGAATAACAAAATCCACGAGGAAGACAAATATGCCTACTTTCAATAGAAGATTCTCCACAATTCCCCGTGGATACTTGATTGAACGGTCAGCCAAGGCTATGCCCATGCGCGTCGGCTGTGGTTCACCAAGGTCTAGCTGTTTTTAAAGAGAATATGGCATCAGATTGATGCTAGCACCTACGTCGGCCAACGCGTGGTGAAAAGGCAAACTGCCTAGGATACATGTGATTGTGAAACGACCCGAATCTCCCAGTTTCTCTGGAAGTTTGTTCTGCACCATCGTAGAACATTGCTCACTAAGTGAGACTTTAGAGACTTCCTCGAGCTTCTGCTTGTTGGAAAGAAGATCTTTTAGGAACTTGTCATGCTTTGGCATGCGCTGGAGGGTCTCAATGAGCGGGAGATAAGTGAGCGTGTTCCCTGTCTTGCTTGAATGGTAGCAAGCATGCTGGGTAGGGAACATGAGTCAGGTCAATGTCGGGGGCCTTAACTTCTGCCCCCTTCGTCTTCTCCTCTGCCCTCTTGGCAGGCACCTCAACTATTTTCTCCTTGTTAACCTTTTCCTCGGCCATCTTAGTGTCGATCTCAGCAAATCGAGCTCTCCAGTGTATCTTATTGACCTCCTCAGGTGACGGAATACTGTACTTGCTGGAGTGGGGGTCATCCTCAACAACCTGTTTCTCCCCCACACTCCCTACAGACACGTCCATCACTGAAGCGTTGGAACCTGAAGATGGACCTCCGTGTCGATCCTTCAACCTCTTAGCGATGTCCTCAACTGTGCTTTTCAGATCTCTGCCTAGCATCCCTGTCCTGTTGGACTAAGTGGGCAAGCAACTGTGTCTGAGTCTCAAGCATCTCCTTTATCATAGTCGTGTCGACTCTGCTTCCCGTGCTAGGTCCTGTATCTCCTCATCTATTCTGCTGATACTGCTGACGACCATTAAACCCCGGTGGGTTATTTCCAGATCTCCATCCCGAGCCAAATTAATTTTGGTTGTTATATCCTCGGCTCTTGTACTAGTTGCCAGCATAGCTCACCTGCTCTGGATTATTGACTGGGCAGTCTCGGGTGTCGTGGCCTCCCCTACACACTTGACACCGCTGAGCACTGAGCTTCAGCTACTTAATCTCGTTAGCCATTGAGGCGAGTACAGCAGCCACGCTAGAATCAGGAGTGACCTGATGCACACCTCTCGAGGATGAGATGGATGATCTAACACTAGGAATGGAAGTCCTATTAGATGGATACTGTTGTTCAGCCTGAGTGAAGCTCTCGAACATTTCTTCGCGCTCAGATGGCTCGAGTTTCTCCATGATATGGCCTCCCGCAACTATATTGAACATCTGCTGCTTCTCGAAGGTAAGGCCATTATAGAACTTCTCCACTATCGCCCAGTCTGACAGACCATGCTGGGGAGGTCGGCTCAACAGCGTGTTGAACTGCTCCTAGGCCATATGATAAGGCTCGTCGGGATCCATCCGGAAGGAGTGGATTTGATCCCTGAGGCGAGCGGCCTTGGAAGGTGGATAGTACTTTTTGTAGAACTTGGCTTGAAGATCCTCCCAAGTGGTAATAGAGTTGTCCGGGAGGGTGTCAAGCCAAGTGGATGCACGCCTAGAGAGCGAGAATGGAAAGAGACGCAGGTAGATAGCGTCCTCAGACACACCCGTGATATTAAAGGTATCACATATACGAACAAAACGAGAGAAGTGTCCGGGTGCATCCTAATCCTCATTGCCATGAAATTGAGCAGCATGAGTGATCGTACCCATGACATGTGACGGGATCTACCAGGAATTGACATTAGGAATAGCGGGGCGAGTGATCGAAGATCTCGCGCCTGTGACCCCATCACTGGCCATCTGGTGTACTATACGCGTCACTGGAGGATCAACGTTGCCCATTTCAGGAAAGGGAATAGGGCTAATAGGACGTACCTGGTTTTCGCACAGCTGTTTCAAACACTCCCGAAAGTCGCGGGTGCGCTCGTGAAGCTCTCGCTCGGGCTCTAAGAAAGCAGAATAAAATGTTGAACCATGCGAGCGAGTATTGTGCATACAAAGAAAGACTCAATAGAATAAGGAAACAGAGACTCAAAAACAGAAGGGCTTTCTTATAAATTAGACATGCACGTAAACACAGAAGGTAAGCACACAGAACAGACTCAAATAAAACTAAATAAACCAAAAATCAAACAAAGAACTAATCAGAGTTAATAATGCTATTGCCAAGTTCCCCGGAAACGGCGCCAAAAACTTGATGTCGTCCATACGTCCTATAAAATAAACTACTAAACATAACCTAGACTCCTAACTAATAAAAGGAAAACATATGAACTAAACCGCACTGAGAGGCAAGTGGACCTATCGAGTGTAGCACAGCTTAATGGTAAACCGGATTATCGAACCCTAGAGACACTACGAATAACAAAACTGACTCTGACTAAAGATTTGATTGATGGGGGTTTACTATACTACTAAATTAACTAAGGAATGCTGAAAAGTAAGTACGAATCAAGCTATCAAGACAAGAAGAAAGGAAATATCAAGAGATGGGAAGAACACTACCTAGGTCGGAATCCTACTTGCAAAGAACAACTTCTACCGGTTATGGACTATGATGGATCTGGGTTTCTAAGGATAACAACTATAGATAACCTAGTGGATCCCTAATCACTCTTATGGTGTCACCAACTAAGGAACCTAAAGTGTACTAAACTCACCAGATTGTTGGATCACTTCTCAGGTATTTCCAACTTTGATCATGTACCCTAATGAACAGATTACTTCTCAGTTTCACATTCCATAATACACTCAAGGAATACATGGGGTAATCCTAAGATAACAACTATGATTCAGTATAGCAACAGATCACTAGACATCTAATACCAACTTCCTCTTAGACAGTCGACACTCGGATTCCTAATGACAAAGACTAACCGACTAATTCTCACCTCTTGGGTATTGAACTAGGACACACATTCACTTCTAATAAGGGATCAACTAACGTTCTTATGGCTCACTACGTCTAGCAAACCACTCAGGTCACCAACAACAAGCAAACAACCTAAACATATATCTATTTATGAAAGACATTCAACAAGATAACATAAAGAACATTAATCAACTCATAACCAGAATTAAACATGCATATTCATCACAATTGTTAAATCAAGATCTTTTACAAAATCATAAAATCATTAATTGAATCCAAAACAGATAAAAGTCAATACTTTAACAAAGTAATCATAATGAACCTAGGTAGTATCAAAGTTTTAGCCAACGATCATGCTCAAACACATTAGAAAAGAAGTATATGACAAGAACATGGTTTCAAATGAAGCAAAAAAAAGATAGAAATCGAATCTTGAAACCGAAAACGTTAAATCTAACGAACTCGGAAGCAAAGACTTCAACTTTCCTCTTCAATTGAACTCCTTTACTTCAAAATCGCCACTTTCTTGGTCTAAAATGGCTGAGAATCAATTATTATGATAATGGGAGAGTCCTAGACCTTTAAACCTTGAAATTAGGTCACATTCCCGTAACCCGGGTCCCTCGCGTACCGCGATAACCCTTGACCTATCTCTCGCGTACCACCGGGAAAAACAAACTTATTTTTTGTATTCTTCTCGTGGAGCTACCCCAAATCTATATATTATGAGCCCCGTAATTAATTTTCTAGCCTGAGATATTCCCCTTTGAAATTTTGACCCTTTCCCGACTTTTTCCGTTTCTCATCCCGGGTTCTCGTGCTCGTTTGTTTCACCCTTCTTGTTCGTTTAAGCACAAAAGTGACCCGATCACCTACAAAACAAGGTACAACTCAATACTAACCATATTAGACTCAAAACGACTCTAAAACTACATAAAAAAGACACGAAACATGACGGAAATGCCTGTGTGCTTTGCAACACATCAACAGACCACCAAGGCTGGTGTCTGGTGAAGATTATGATATGTGGAAGAACATGATGGGAAGTTTCTTATGCTATCAAAATTATGGAATTCGAAGATCCATAATTGATGGTCCTTATGTACCAATGGTGGCATCTGCTGATTCTGGAGGTTCATCTGTTTCAAAAGAAGCTTCAAAATATTTTGAAGAAGGCATCAAGAAGATGGAGGTAGACTTCAAAGCTCTAGGAGCCATTCAAATGTGCCTACCAAATGAAGTTTTTCACAACTTCAAGGAGTACAAGACTGTTAACGAGCTATGGGATGCTCTTGAGAAGATGTTTGCTGGATCTAGTTGGTGAGCTGTAGTGTACAAGGACGGTGTACAAGGATGGTGAACCACTTTGTAGGTCATTAAAATCTAACACGAATCTATAGAAACCCAAATCAAGAGGCGGAATCTCTTAAATTGGTGATGAAAACACAAGAACAATAGATGAACCATAAAAAGCTTCTTGTATTGATTTGAATAAAAAAGATATTACAATGAAAACCCCTCAAATCTCTCTTTAATGTGTGCTCACAATGATGATGAAATAAGTCTTTGAGAAAAACCCTGATGTATGCACCCCGTAAACCCTAGAAAAACTATTCTATTTATAGGTCTATACAAGGTTTGACGATATTACAAAAATGCCACTAAACTATTAAATCTTCATTTAACCGTAACTGCCACTTTTAATCGAAACACGCACGGAAATCGAAACTATACTTGCGATTGAACCTTGAACTTTCGATCGATCTTTGATTTTTACTTGAACTTGATCTTTCATCTGAATCTTGATTATTTTGGTAAGCGTCAGCCTTAATAGTACCCTTCAATCTCCCCCTAGGCTGATGCTATCAAAATCTTTCATTATCATTCCCATTATGATCAACAACTTCAGTATCAACAATCTCCCCCATTTATGGTTGCGTCAAATGTTAAAGTTGTAATCAGAAGAAAATTGTGGTTACTCCCCCTGCGAAGCAGATCCTCTCATGAGGGTGGAGTTTGAATTTGCATTTGTAGATTCTCGATAAACTTTCCATCTCTCTTTTGCTTGATGAATCAGAAGATCTAGGAGGAGGTTTCCTAGCATGTTATCTTCTCCACTTATGAGGAACAGGAATCTATGATTATTTTTCTTTCTTCAGAAAGTTTGGGTGCTACAACAAGACACCCTATGAGATCATGCACAAGCGAAAGCCAGTTATTGATTTCTTCAGAAAGTTTGGGTGTGTGGGCAAGATGCTGAATACTTCTGATCAGCTAAACAAGTTTGAAGCCAAAGCCGATAAATGCTATTTTGTGGGCTATTCATCTAATCAACGGGCATTTCATGTTTACAACAAGAAGAGAAGGATGGTGTTGGAATCCAATGATATCAATTGGCATGAAAGAATTCATACGGACGCTGGGGACGGACCTGATTGGCTTTTTGATGTCGAATCTTTGTTTAAATCATTTAACTTTCCTGTGCTTTCAAATGAATTAACTCCTGCTAATCGTTACTTTTATGTGAACAATCTAGAAAATATAAATGATCCAAGTTCTTCCTCATCTATCCAAAATGAAATCCCTGCCCCTGCTGATGCTGAATTTAATGTGGACTCTTCTGGTTCTGGTGCAACAAGTGAAACTGTTGAAGACAACGCTATTCCAATAGTAGATATTGCCCCACAATCAACTGCTGAAGATCCCATTGCTGATGAAGCTGATCCTCCTGTCAATAACATCACAAATCTGAATGAACTCTTGGAAGAAGATGAGATTCCTCAGTTGAGAATTCACAAGAATCATCCCACCGACAACATCATTGGTCCGCTCAATGTGGGTGTTCGTATCCGTAGTGCATGTGATGCATTAGATAACAACATGTTCCCGTGCTTCATATCTCAAGTAGAACCTAAGAACATCAAAGCAACTTTGCTTAAAAACAGCTGGGTGGAAGCAATGCAAGAAGAGTTACAACAATTCTTAAAGCTGAATGTGTGGAATCTGGTGGATCTTCCTAAGAAGAAAGTACCCATCGGCACTCGTTGGGTATTTCGCAACAAAAACGATGAAGGAGGAATTGTGGTTCGGAATAAAGCCCGTTTGATTGTTCAAGGATTCTATCAAGAAGAAGGAATTAACTTTGAGGAAGTTTTTGCACCAATGGCTCGCTTGGAAGCCATCAGAATGTTTCTCGCCTATGCAGCCTATATGAACTTCACTGTTCTTCAAATGGATGTCAAAAGCGCATTTCTGTATGGAAAAGTTCAAGAGGGAGTTTATGTCAAGCAACCACCGGGTTTCATTGATCCTAACCTTCCAGACCGTGTCTACAAATAAGACAAGGCATTGTACGGTCTTCACCAAGCACCTCGTACTTGGTATGAGACGTTATCTAAGCATCTGCTTAATAATGGTTTCACATGAGGAGCAAGTGACCAAACTCTGTTTAAACGGAATAATGGAGAGGATACAATCTTGGTGCAAATATATGTTGATGATATCATTTTTGGATCCACAAATCCTCGTCTATGAAAAGAATTCGAAGAAGTGATGCGTTCTAAGTTTGAAATAAGCTCTATGGGAGAAATTAAGTTCTTTTTAGGACTGCAACTTGATCAGTCCGAGTCAGGAATTCTCATTCATTAAGAGAAACATGTCAAGGAAATTCTGACCAAGTTCAAAATGCCCGAGTCCCATCCAGTCAAAACTCCCGTGGAAGTTCGACATTTTCTGTCTCCCGATTTGGATGGAGAAATCGTTGATCAGCACCTCTATCGCTCCATGATAGGATCTCTCATGTATCTCACTGCCAGCAGACCCGACATAATGTTTGCAGTGTGCTTGTGTGCACGTTTTCAGGCTAATCCTAAACTCTTTCACTTAGTTGCTGTTAAACGTATTTGGAGATATTTAAAGTATAAAACAAAACTAGGTCTTTGGTATCCTAAGAATAATTTGTTTTATCTTGTGACTTATTCAGATTCAGACTACGGGGGATGCAACTTAGACCGTAAATCCACCTCTGGACGTTGTCAGTTCCTTGGCAACCGCCTTATCTCTTGGCAATGTAAGAAACAATCCACTGTTTCCCAATCCACCGCCGAAGCCGAATACATTTCCGTAGCCCTCTGTTGTTCCTAAGTCAGATGTATACACCATCAGATGCTTGACTATGGGATCACATTCCATGAGACACCCATTCTGTGTGACAACACTGTCATTCCCCATATCACCAAAAACCCAGTTAAGCATTCCAAAACCAAACACATTGAGATCAAACATCACTTTATCTTTGATTGTGTTGAAAAGAAACATATTCAAATCATTGAGGTCAAAACCGACAAGCAAACCACAGACATCTTCACAAAAGCCTTTGACTCTACTAGATTTGCCCAACCGGTGGAGATGCTTGGCATGATTAATTTTCAGTAATCCTTGTGTATATTTGTTGTCTTATGTTTATGCTTATTAGTGAAGAAAATTACCAAAAAGATTTTATTTTTATGTATAGTTTTTTTTTATTATTTATTTACTAGCAATTCTTTTGGGGGAGAAATGAGAATTTGATATGTCAAAATTGAAAATAATTGCTTTGTGTATAGTTTTACAAGCAGTATTGAAATTTTTGTGTTACAGGAAAATTGAATCTAACCTTTGAGAAATGATAGAGTCTGATCACATCTCTTAAACATGGAATGGACCAAAAGCGATGGTGTTTACTGAGGTATAGCTGGTAGGCCCGACATATGGTTAAAATTTGTAAGTAGTGTGAAAACCTAAATCTTATCTCATACTTGTGTGTTTGAACCCATTATTGAAACATTTAACCATTTTGTCTATTAAGAAAACCAATTCAATCAGATACAGTCCTACGTGTTGGATTCCTATTCAAACGCCAGGTGACCATCAAAGTAAAGATATTTACCGTCGATGACCCCGTATGTTTTTCTTACGCAAAGATCTCAGGTGTTCATCTTTTTCCCCTCTACTTGGAAGATTTGACCCCGTCTGTTTTGCTTACGCAAAGATCTCGTGTGTTCAACCTTTTCCTATCCGCTTGGATAATTTTATGACTTCTTCTGTTTTGCTTACCAAAGATCTAGAATATTCGTATCTTTTAATACCGACTTGGATATTTTTCATTTTACATATTCTAATCCACTTGGATTTATTATTTTATTTTTGTGGTATCTTTGACTTACTAAGATGGCACCTTGGCTAATCAGAAAGAGATGATATGATGAATACGGGTATTTCTTGAGGATTGATTAGTTTTCAAAACCATTTTATTTCAATATGTCGGGTACACCTTGTATCTTGCTTAAATGGTATCATATAATCACACGAAAAAACTATGTACAAACAAATGTTCGGGTTTACTTTGCACAAATAGCAGCTATATTCAGGGACTCAAAGTAGTTGATTGCAAAAGGAAGTGTTTCAAGAGACTAACCAGATCTGATCTCATGTTGGATCTTTTCCAAAAGGATAAGTGTGAATATTTCGTATAGTTTTATTTTAATTTTATTTCATTTCTATAGTTTATTCGGTTATATATAAGTTAGTTCTGACTTTAGTTTCTGTCTCATGACTATCGAAACTATCCAAGTCACCCGAAACTTCCAGTCACCCGAAACTGCCTTGCCCTATCGAAACTAGTAGTTTCGACATGGGCATTTTCGTCATTTGCCACATGAGAAAATTAAATACTTTCATAATAAGGTTTCGTCTTCGTCAAGTTCACTTTACACACTCTGAATCTTTACACCCTCATTTTCACACACAAAATCTCTCAAAACCTCAGTCTAAGTTTGCGGAATCAGTATTCATAACCTAATCCCCCGTCGTCGTCTTCATCAGGTACTGCTTCTGGTTCGTATGTGTGTGTTTGAGCAAAATACAGACCTAGGGTTTAAAATCAGAGGGTTTTGATGACTAAATCTTCATAATTTTGGTTGTTTAATGCTTAATTACTGTTTATTATCTTGCCATTGTAAATATCTCATCGGTCCATTGTACATATTTGCAGATTACAGTAAAAAACTTGGTAAGATGAAGTTTCAACATCCTCCGGCTATTCTTATAATTTCTCTTATCTTTTTCGTCTCTTAAATATGTTTGTGTCTTTACATATTTTTGAGTTCTTGACTATGTGTATTTGAGTCTGTATAAAATATTCAAGGGTTTGGGCATCGAAACTAAGTAGTTTCGATAAAAGGGGTGTTTCTTTTTTAGAAAGGGTTTTTCAAAATTTAAACATGTTTTTAATCGAAACTAGTAGTTTCGATACCCAAATGTGCCCATGTCCTAAAAAATGTGACCAAGTTTCTTTGCCCGAAACTACTTAGTTTCGGTTGATGGTTTAAAATTTTTTAGTGATTGGATCGAAACTTGTTGTTTCGATTGAAGTGTCTTCACCCGAAACTAGTAGTTTCGATAAGGAAATTTTTGAAATTTTCTAAGTGTGGACCGAAACTTGTAGTTTCGATTATGTTATTTCACCCGAAACTTGTAGTTTCGATAAGACATGTTTCAGAATTTTTCTAAGTGTTGGACTGAGTAGTTTCGATCATGGTTTTTGTTGACATTTTTTCTAAGTGTCAATCTTTGATGAATTCTATTTGTTTGTAGGTATGGATCTTATGTTTGTAAAGAGGCACAATGTATGTGCCTTCCTAGATGCAAATGACCCTAAATATGCAGAGTTTGTTCCAGTCCTAACCTTCCTGGCACACTCCAATATTAGTTTTGCCATAAGTCACAACATCCTAGTCTTTGAAACAACCATCAAACACATCTGGGAAACTGCAGAGATTGTAAATGTTGAGAATGTGGAGCACATCAGGGAAATTGTTCATGACCAAGAAGTTATATTCTCTAAAGTTACTATTAGAGAGGTATTGCATTTCAATGATGACCCAGTGGCACCAATAGACTTCCAAAGCTTCTATGTTAAAGAGTGCTTCAGAAGAATGGGACATCCTGATGAGTTCAAAAGTGGTCAGATCATAAAGAATTCCTTGCCAAGTCACTGGAGATATATAGTGCATGTGTTCATTCATTGCTTATCAATCAGAAAGGGTGGCTTCGACTCAGCAAATATCACGGTGGCTTCTGCTATTTTGGGTCTAATCAAGGGCAGGAACTACAACTTATCTGGTCTAGTGTTCAGACAATTTAAGGATAACTTGACAGGAGCTGTAAAGGAGAAATTTCTTGTGTATCCAAGATTTCTACAAATCATCATCAACCATCTACATCCAGATCTTCAACAAGGTGGAAACATATTTGTTTTTGACCATATGATTGTCAAGACTCTCAGCTACATGAGGAGTACAAACAAAAGAACAAACAAAGCTATTGCTGACATTCCTCTGTTTGGTCATATTATTGGGGAAGAAGAAGAGTTCGTTCCAGACGTGGATCCAGATCTTGAAGTTGAAACCTCATCATCCGAGGAGGAGGAAGAAGTTGAGGTTGAGCAAGATCAAGGTAACCTACAAGAAGTTGAACCTGAAGTTGAAATGAAAATACCTCATGACCAAGAAGAAGAACAACACCTTGATGAGCTGGAGTTTGATGCTCCTCTACTTAATCCTGAAATTGAACAAGTTCAACATGCTGTGATTGAAGAAAACATTCAAGTAGCCGAGGAGGAAGTTGCAAAGTCAAGTGGAACTCTGGATGCAGAAATCTATGGCTCTGAGTATTACAAATCTGATTCTGATGAAAGGACTGAGCTTCCTGCATCCTTCTCCAAGAGGCAAGCCGACTCTGGCTCTGACTATGAAGAAGAAAAAAGTAAGGCAGAGAGAATAAAGATTGGTCTTGAGGACTTGTCATCATCATTTGATTCTCTATTTGACAGTCCCTATCCTACACCTCAGCCAACACCACAACCAACACCACCACCATCTCTACCACATGTACACATTCCTACACCACCTACATCACCTGCTCATGAACTAACACCCTCAGTGCCAAGAGTGAAAACCTTGAGTTTGGAAGTGAAGAAACTACATGATAATGTTCAAGAAAGGGATAAAGTTATTGAAAGCTTGAGGACTGAGTTGAATGAATGCAAAGAAGAAGTCAAGGATCTTGAACTAGAAGTTGGAGGTCTTCATACCCAACTTGATGTGCAAGAAACTCAAGTTGAAACCCAACATAAACTCATCTCCAAACAGTAGCAGGATTTCAAGGATTTATCTGAACTTGTAGAATAACGCAAGGCTTCCCTTGTTAAGCCTATACAGCAACAAGCAACAACTTCTGCAGTTAAGGGGGAGACCACTTCCTGCCTTTCTCACAAATCCCGAATCAGCATTGACTATCTTCTCTGGACCTGCCACCAAGACAAAGGAAGATGTGGATGTTAAGATCGAAGAACCGAAAGTTCGACCTTCCCTCTACTAGTGAAAAAAGAGCAGCTAGGGAGCGTGGGAAGGGAACTGAAACCAATATTGAAGTAGTAGTTCTTGATGAAGAAGATGTTGGATCCGACGATGAGCTCAATGCCCTCTTAGATGAGGTTAACAACTTCGGTTACAACGATCTGTACCCGGAAATTCTACGTACTGAAAAACTAGAGACTGAAAGAGTCATGTACTTTACTGAAGAAGGAGATGAAATCCAAGCCCTATCTGATGAGGATCTATCTGAAGCAAATATCAAGGTTAACATAGTGGAACATTCTATCCAATCTGAATCAATTCCTACTGAAGCAACTCCCACTGAACCAACCCAACCATCGAAACCAAACCCTCAGTACCCGTATAAGAACATACCGTGGTTAAGAAAGATGGTAGAAGAGGAGGGTCAAAGACATATGAGTGGATTGCTGAGCATCGGGAAAGGAAGCTTTTCATTATCAGAAGATACAAGGGAGGAGTTCAGCATTTCAAGAACATGACTGACTTCCTAACTCTCCCTTTCTATGATTTAAGAGATCTGGCCAAGCTTCCACTTCAAAATCCAGGGAATGTGATGATGACCTCAGATTTTGAACACTTCCTACACAACCAAGTCAACAATGACTTTAAAGGGATGAAACCTAGAAAGACAGAGAAGAAAATCTCAAAGACTAGGTTTCATCCCAAGACCAAGAAGCCTTATGTTTTCTTAAGGTACAAGCCAGCTCAAACCCACAAGACCATCTCCCTTCCCAAGTCTGTGTCTGTTCAACTCCAAACCTTCAAAAGAAGGTACTACAATCCAAATATTGGAAGTGCCGTGATAGAGTGTGAAGGAAAGGAAGGCATGGTGATCTTTGAGCCTATGGAGCTTCTGAAATTTCAACCTGATGATCTAGAAGTGTTATTCAAGAATCACATCCAAGCTTACAGTGATGAGGATGAGGCAGATGCGAAGGCATATCAACGGGTTGTGACCCTACATGTGAAGCCGTACATCCAGAAGCCGACTAAAGGACCAATTGCTTAGTGGAGAGTTGGACATTGATAGAACAACTTACGGGGAGATTGTAGAGTTAGTTTTATTTAAGCTGAAAACATCAATGTATTTTGAACAATATTACTTAGTTTCCTTTTATTTTATTTTCAGTTTATGTAATTTACTATTTTTATTAGACTAAGTCTGGGCCATCGAAACTACTTAGTTTCGATTAAGATTTGTTCAATCGAAACTAGTAGTTTCGATAGATAGTAGTTTCGACAGGTTTGTTCCATCTCTTATAAATGTTCAACTGAAACTACTAGTTTCGGTTGACATAGTTTCGACACCTGTCAACTACTATAATTAACCTAGTTTGAGAATGTTTGGGGTGAGTAGCGACTGTAACCCTGACATTCTCTCTTACACATTGTTCTTCAATCAATACAATCTGCATTTCTGTTTTAGCACTGTTCTTACATTTTCATATCAAATTAGTGTTGATTGTGAGTGTGGTTACCCTGATATCTTCACCGATTATGTTTATATCCTCTGTTTCACCACCATACACACTTCCACCTGTGTATGTGGGTAATCGATCATTCGTGTGATTTCTGAGTGAAATCTGGATCTACACGCTTACAACCCAATACAACAGGTATACCTATCTAGTTGACGAGTTGTAGTGTGCCAAAGTTAAGCTGAAAAATGAAGATATTCTCAAGAAGTTCATTAGATCTCTTCCAAACCGCTAGACACTTTATACAGTGTCAATTAGAAAAAAACTAAAAATTTGAAGTCTCTCACCATGAAAGAGTTGTTTGGCATGTTACAGACCTACGAGTTGGAAATGATTAAAGGAAGAGAAAGAAAATCAGGTTATCCATCTGCACCAACATCATCCAACACCAACTCTTCCTCTACACTTCACTTTGACCATGCACCACCAAGTACAAGCAACTACTATCCTCCCATAGTCACACATCCACAAACACCCAACACCCAAATGAACAACTTACCCTTCCTTCTTGAAGCATCTCCTCAAAACCTTGTTGCCTTTGTTTCTAACACTCCAAGCAAACATCTCCTTTTTTAAAGAAGATCCGGAGTACTTTCATCCAGATGAATTAGAAGAAAAGGATATATAACATTCTCATGCCATGTTGTCACTCAGAGCAAAAAGATTCTATTCAAGAACTGGAAGACCTATTCCAAGTAACACTCCAAATACAAGAGTTGGTTTGGACAAAATAAAGTTAATGTGCTACAACTGTAGTCTAGTCATTTTGCTAAAGAATGCAAAGCTCCAAAAGCAAATCCAGCAGCTGTACAACCAAGACAAGCTCAACAAGATCAAGCAGGTCAAAACACTAAACCTGCTGCTTTTGCAACTCAACATGCTGGACCAACTGACTTTGAATGGAGCTTTCAATGTGAAGAAATATCTACTTCAAACCAAGCTCTCATGGCTGATACCATAGAGATTCCTCCTCAGTTATATGAACATCTTTGCTCTCAAGATTGTATTGATAAAGCTCTGGGGTATGGAAAACATAATCAAAACCTAATAGATCAAAATGAAGAGTTTTTTCAAATGAAATTTGTGTTTAAAAAGGTTGAAAACAGTTATAAAGAAAATATTAATTGCCTTAAGAAAAAAATTACATCATTAAAACATGAGCAAACAAATCTTGAAACTCAGATTGATGATCTGTTGGTTAAGTTAAAAGCTACAAAAGCTGAGTTGGAAGATCAGAAGGTTCATGTTGATAAATATGAATTTGCATCTAAAAAGTTGCAAAGATTGTTGGATGTTCAAATTTATGAAAAGGTGACTGCTGGTCTTGGGTATCAAGCTGAACAATACAAATCTATACCACCACCCACTAATTATGTAGTCATCCTTGAACCTAACTTCAACCTCAACAATCTTGAACATTCAAACTGAAACCTTAATCCTACTAAGGAAAACATTTATGTGCCTGATTTCACATGCTCAGACACCTCTGAAAATTGTGATGCTCCCTTACTTCCTACTAATGAAGTAATCCTGAAAAACCACCAAATTTGGGAAAGTAATTCAAACCAACTTTCCAAGTCCTTTCATTCCATCCATACTAGTGGCAAAACCTAATCAACAGATCAAGATCAGCTATCCTCCTCAAGGAAGAAAGCTTATCAATGAAAAATACCAATCCTCAAAAACCACCAAATCTGCAAAGGAAGTGTTTGACAGCTGTCATTCACCCGGAGGAAGAATGCCATATGTTCATAAAACATTAGAAGAAGCTACATTTGAACATAAAAAGAATCATCCCTGGAATTTCAAGGATCTATTCAAAAGAAAAGATTATGTGTACTTTTAAAGGGACAAGATTGCAAAATCATGTTTTGTATGTGGAAAGTGTAATCATACAACAATTACCTGCTTCTACTACCTTCAGCAGCAAAGAAATCTCAAGCAACAAGCATTTGAGAAGACCAAGAAGAACAAGAAGGTAAGAAACTATGAAGCAAGATCAAATCAGTTTCGGAAGTCCATGTCTCCATCAAGAAATGCAGCTTTTGCAAAAACCACAAGAGCTCAAGAATCTTTTCAATCCTTTCAACCACTTTGCTGCACATTGTAAATTCAATCATTTCAACCAACTCTCTCAACTTCAAACACCAACAATAATAGTCAAGATCACTCCTGATAGACAAAAACCTGTGCATAAAAGAACCCCAACAGAAAAACCCATCTTCAACAGGAAGAAGAAAAATAAGAAGTCAGCATCCACTGAACAAGTACAACCATCAGCAGCAACCAAGTCTGCCGTTGATCAACCCAAACCAAGAAAGACCAAGAACAAATCAAAGCCATCAGCAACAACCAAGTCTGATGCTGATTAGTCTAAGCTTAGAAATAACAAAAGAAGAGCAGAACCATCAACAACAAAAATAACATCTGCTACTGACATTTCTAAGGGAAAAGCAAAGGTTATTCAAACATGGTAAGCAAAGCCTAAATCCTCATCAAATCAAAGCATCATCATTGGATCTATTGAATGCCAACCTGCTGATGATCTTGCTCTTAAGTCAAATGTCTCACCCAAGTCTGCAGGTTCTTGGGTCCCCTTTCTAACTAGAACTCTCTCATGTGCAAGAACAACCAGTTAACAAGGATAACACCTGAGTTGTAGACAGTGGTTACATGACTGGAAATAGGTCCATTCTATCAGACTTAAGAATTTTTATGGTGGATATGTTGCCTTTGGGAGTAATTCAAAGGGAGGGACCATCACTGGACAAGGAACTTTGTCCAATGAATAATGAGTAATGAAAAGGTAAATTTTGTGAAAGAATTGAAGTTCAATCTCAAGAGTGTATCATAAATCTATGATCAGAAGCATTGGATGCTTTTCACATATAAAGAATGCTTTGTGCTATCCCCTGGGCTAAGCAAACATCCAATTATCTATTCTTGGCCGTTTATGAAGTGGGGAATGGATATAGTTGGCAAGTTCCAAAGGCACCAGGAGGAAAAGTATTTATGATAGCATTGACAGACTAATTCTCCAAATGGATCGAAGCCGAAGCTTTTGTTCAAGTCAGAGAAAAGGAAGTTATATCCTTCCTCAAACGCAATATCCTAACAAGATTTGGGATCCCGACGAAGATAATATGTGACAACGGATCTCAATTCATCAGCAAGAGAAAAACCAACTTCTGTACCAGTTTGGGAATCAAGATGATAACTTCCACCCATGTACATCCTCAAGCCATTGGACAAGCAGAATTCAGCAACAAGATCATCCTCAACAACCTCAAAAAAAGATTGGGAGCAAAGAAAGAAAAATGGGCCGAAGAGCTACTATTTGCACTTTGGGCAGATAGAACAACTGCAAAGAATGTGACAGGTCAAACTCCATTCTCCCTAGTGTTTGGCAGTGAAGCCATGATTCCCACAGAAATGGTTATCCCTACGGCCAGAACCAATCTTCAGACTCTAGAGAATAATAATGAAGATCTTACCAATGATCCTGACACCATAGATTAACTCAGAGATCTCGCCAAGGTTCGAATTGCAGCTTATCAGCAAAGGATAGCAAGGTCATACAACAAAAATATAAGGATCATAAGGTTCCAAGTGGGTGATCTTGTATTGAGAAAAGCATTCCAGAATACCACCAATCCTAAAAATGGAAAACTTGCACCAAAATGGGAAGGCCCATACTTGATTGATTCGAAAGCATTCACGGGTGCTTATTGGTTAGCAACTATAGACAGAGACATCCTACTGAGATCCTGGAACGATATTGACCAAAAAGCCTACTTTATGTAAGTTAGAACTCATATTCTAACTAAGAATGGTATGTATTCTTTCTAATACTATTATTTTTATCATCATCATTTTAAATCAATATACTGACTTGAGTGTCAGAGGGGTGTTAGCCAGGCTTACACCCACCTTCAACAAGAATTCCTGTTTTACAAGAAATACCTCCAGGGATCCCCACAAAAGATAGAGATTGTCCATCTCTCCTAAGTTAAGGTATCCTACATACCTTCTAAGGTTTAAAGGTTTTCACCTTTTTACGAATTGAGTTTAAACACGCAGCCAGTAGCGCACGTCATTCAAGTGTAGTCCAGGGTGGTGCGACCAGTCTATATAAAAGTGGCTGACAATTTCATCATTACTAGCTATATCTCAAATCCTACGATAGTAACAGACATGTTACTCCTAAGGCTTTTAGCATTTGAATGCTAACTTAAATCTGGCATGGCCCACGTTTATCTGGCTTGACCCACGTTTATCTAGCTTGGCCCACGTTTATCTAGCTTGGCCCACATTTATCAGGCTTATCCCACGTTTATCTGGTTTGGCCCACAATTTTGATTTATTACAAGTCGAATTCTTAACAATGATATGCAGAATTTAAAGTCCTCAATCGGATTGAAGATTTATAAGAAGTCTAATTTTCACTTACTGATCGTACGATGTATTTGATAAACATTCAAAGGGGACAACTCAGAGTTGTAACATTTTAAAACACTTGTCAGAATTCTGGTATGTGTATCCATCCATTTCAATTTTTATATCTGAAATTATTTATTGATTCATCATTGCAGATAGAATCAAAAATCATTTGAGTAAGTCATGATTTGCTCTACTTATCGAAAACTAAACTATATTTTCACAATCTAGCAAAAGGCTAAAGTAACATATTATAAATCGTTTTTGAAGATCCGGTATCTTGAAAGACATACCTAAAATTATTCTGTTTAAAAACAAACCTTAATTTTCTACAAACAAATTCAAGCACATAACAATCATAGCAAATAGTCAAAGGTACTAACATTACTAGTTCAAGAAATAAAAAGTGTCCCGGGCTTCATCCAAAAAAGGAACCATCCACCCAGGACGCAAGTTATCAAATTTACTATCCCATATAGGGATCCCAAAGCAAAAAAATTAAAATTGTTCAAAGTTAACAGGATCTAAATCAAAGATATCACAAACCACAAATACTAGGGCTCGAGCCTAGGCATTATTACCTTCATTGCCCTGATCAACTTGCTTACCTACATCTACATCTTCATGGTCCTCAGCCACCTTTGCCGAACCTTGAACCTCATCTTCAGCCACCGATTTGTCTACATCCTCCTCCGACACTAGTTCTCCTCCCAGCTCAGCCACAAGTCTCTTCCATTCTTAAACATCCCAAACGCTCATGTCAAAATCCTTGTCCTCGGCCTCCTTAGCCATTTTAATTCTGGCTTGGAATATAGACATTGCAGCCGAGGCCCTAGCCTGTTCATTGGACTCTTCAATATCCCCATCATGTTGAAGGTGAGCATCCTACAAATTAGTCTTGATCTTGTTGAGCTCCTTAGTGACCTCCAGCAGCTTTTTACTATTGGCAGCCTCACCCTTATGGGAATCAACAAGCTTCTGCTTGCATATGTCCAGTTCCTTTGCTAGCTGATTGTAGAACCCAACCATCTTATCCAATGCCTGTTATATACAATGTAAATGATTAATTTCAATGTAGGAGTAAACTCATGATCCAGGATGTGTTGGTTTTTACCTGATGACTGAAGTCATGCAGCTTCTTATGAGCATCAAAGAAGTCGGTGCATTCCTGAATGTTCATGTAGGTCCGAGTAGGGTCTACTGATCGATCTCTGCTGTAAAACACGCAATACGTAGACGAAGTGCGGAATCCTAACGTATACGTACGTCTTGAATACTCACACGCAAGACAAGATTTTATAAAAAGCTTATTGTATTCACTCTGTAAACAGTACACACGTAGTAGTTCTGGAATTACAGATCACTACAAATGAGAACAACTACTGCACTATTTATAGGCTACACTATTGGTATAGGCGAACTTATCATGTTCGCCAACTTTAGTTCAGGCGAACTTGTTAAGTTCGCCACAACTAGATCAGGCGAACATGCTAAGGTTGCGTGTGCAAACTTAACTAATTACAAGTCTAAAACATACAAAACATAAACATAAATACTAATCTATTGCAAAGGCTTGTTGTCACATAAAATGATCCAACAGACTCCCCCTTGACAACAGCTTGGTCTTTATCTTCAAGTCTTTTTCTTCCAATTCTTCGGCAGTGAGCTCCCAGCACAAATTCTGTGTTTCAAACACACATACCACACCTTCTTGTACTGCAACGTCTACTCTTTACTCTCATCTGTGTACATGATCTCTCTATGTTTCAACATCTTCTGATCAGACCTTGAGAAGTTAACAAGGTTCATAGCATCAAAGAACTTCACTATAACCTTGCCACTCATGTCTTCTATCACTGCTTCGCCCGTATAGACATCCACATACCACCATTTGAGATCATTCAGGTAATCATAGGAGATTAACTTCAATGGAATCTTCGGTACTGATCTCACAGGCTTGAACTTGTATCTCCAAATCACCTTTTGAGTAACTGGATCAACTTCTTTGATTGTCTTGCCTTGTTGAGGTTTCAGCTTCACATATTTACCTGATCCACCTTCAGTTCTTATAAATTTAGCTATTGATTCAGCTATTCCATCATTTGATCTGTTAATCAAGGGTTTAGTTGATAACCCATTGACTTCACATCTCGGTAAAGAATTAAAGTACTTCAGCCTTGGCTTCAGATACCAAACCCCATCCGTCCTTTTCAAAGCAAACAGCTTGAACTCAGCTTCATAGAACCAGCTAATAACCATTCCAGAGCATCTCTCTCTATTCACATATCTCTGTATCTGAACTGGTGCAGCTGGAGAGACTCGAAACTTAGCTCTCCAACTCTTCACCATCTCTGCCCACTATGCCTTTGTCATCCCTGTATTCTTATACATCATCGTATCTTCATGCAAGCTCTCAGTAGTATCAGGGTTTTGTTTTTCTAGATTGGGATCAGACTCTTCAGATTCTGCAACACCTTCTAACAAATCTTCAGGAATTACATCAACATCAAAGACTTCCGCATCAATCAAACCATCACACCCTTCATAAAAAATCTTCTGTTTGTCACTCTCCACCTCCACTTCAACAATCTCTCCTTCTTCTAACCCCTCCTCACCTGTATCCTCATCATCTAACAAATCATCCAAGTCTAACAAGAATTCAATTTTTTCTGCTTCATCTATGTCAGAGTCTTCAAAGCTTGAATTATCTAACATATCAGCATCCTTTTCAGTAGGTTCTTTATTATCACCACTAGTCATCATATTGGCTTCAATAATAGTCTCTGACTCCCCCTGAGTTAATGACAAATTAGTATTAGCGTTGACGCTCACCCAAACCATCACCAGCATCTGGTTCGTCATCGTCGTCTAAGTTCTTTTGAATACCAACATCGTGACATGTAGATTTATCAGCTTGGACATTCTCCCCCTGAGCGTCAAGACACTCTATCAACTGACTGACAAGGATTTGCATCTCTGCAATCACCTTGTTCTGTTCATTTATGGTCAGAGCATGCTGGGCTTCACCTATAATCAGAGCATCTACTATTGACTGTAGCCCTAAAACCCGTGTTTCCAAGGAAAATATTCTGTCATCACGAGCATCCCTAGTAGATGTACCAGCCTCATTTTGTGTTTTGGATACAGTAGGAGTAGCGTGTGGAGTATTAGATTATGAAGGAATAGGAGTTATAATCAAAGAATCTACAAACTCTCTATCTTGTGCAGATTGAATAGCCGAAGCCATCAGTTTAGGTCCTTTAGCCGCAGGAGCCTCATCTTCCTCAGAACTGGATGTTTCATCTTGTAGTTTTCTTTTTCCATGTACTGCATCGGGAAGAGGACTCCTTACAAACTTGCGTCTCGGTACTTTCACTTTCTTTTTACCCAGAAACTTTTGTCGTTTCTCATAAACATTCCTAGTAACCCTAGGAACTTTAGTGCTCCGGACCAAAATCCTGGGAACTCTCATCATCATCTTCAGCTTCACTAGATCCAGAGGAACTAGTACTAGTCTCTGTAGCCTCTACATGTTCACCCTGAGGTTCATTCACATCAGCATTCATATTAACATCACGTCCATCATTTCCACAATCATCATCATCATTATCATTATCATCAACATTGTTATTATCACCATCAGCCATTGTTATCATCACCATCACCATCAGCATCATCATCATCAGACTCACTATCAGTCCATCACCTTCATTCTCATCATCACCATCCTCATTATCTTCCTCTTCCTCTACCTAATCAACTGGAGGTAATTCCAAGGCTGGATCATCATGTATCCAGTTGTTGTTTCGTGGTGCAACTTAAACAGGATCGATTATATGCCTAAACAATGAAGTAGCCACAGGAATCAAAGCAAGATTTTGCTGTTTAATATTCAAGCAATTTGTGAAAATCCTCTTTGTCATAGGAGTCAGAGTCAATCTAGGATTCACCGGCGGTTGGTTAGGAATCAAATGGTTCAGAATAACCTGTAAGAATCTAGGGTACATTAAGAAACCCTGACCCTCAGGTGGAACAATCAATTTCAGGTTTTAACCTCAAACCGATGATGAACAGACATGGTGACAGTCGCGATCGAAACCCGATAATAAAACCAATGATTCCAAACAAATTAACGATTGAAATGAGATGATTATACCTTCTATGAACTCGCAAACTGATTTTGATTTAGAAAACAGAAACAATTAACCATCCTCTCACTTTAGAATTCAAAATTAGAACAAACGCACAATCAGACTAAACTCGCACTTCAAGTTCGCAAAAGTCGAAAGATAAGTGAAGTGGTCATCTTCGCTGGAATCTATATATACCCTTAAATTTAAGTTCGCCAGTTTAAGCGAACTTAACAAGTTCGCCACCTCAGGCGAACATAATAAGCGAACATAGCAAGTTCGCCCAGGTTAACACTTAGCAACATTTTAAAAATTTTCAATTTTCACCTCTTTCCGACAATCCGATCATGTTGCAACCTGTAAAGCAACTTAATCCAAATAATTAAGAATTTTTCATGGAAGATAGAAATAAAATCTTTTTGGATTTTTCTTATAAAGCTAAATGAACAAGTAAAGAACATATTTTTGGATTTTTAAAAAATTTATGCAAAAACACACTAAAATCTTTTTAGACTTTTTCTGAATGAATTAAAACAGTAAAAATATACCAACTAAAATCAAAGTCTTTTTGGTTTTTCCCTGCACATACAGAATCACATATTTTTGGTCGAACACTGCGAGTAAGAAGATCATATCAGTATCTTTGATGTATCACACACACATTCGAAATATAAAATTCCATAGCAGATCTAAGGTGACCTATGGCATTCTGCATATTGGCAGATTTTGGCTCAACAAGCAGCAACATGTGCTACATGATATAATATCTCAGCAAACATTTTCTCAGAACTAACACTTCATATTATCATAAACTATCAATTCTTAGGAAATTTCTATTCAAATACTATCTCAAAGATATCACAATTTTCTTTTTCAAATACTCATAAATTCATAAAATGATACGCGATAAACTTCAAAGTAAACAAGATCAGATCATGACATGCTAACTTATTCATACCGAATTTGCAATATACTGCTTGTCAATTCAAGTTGTCAACATTATAATATTTGAAACTACAAGCGTGTTTATCCCACGTTCTTGTGAGTTAGTATCATTTATATGAAAACAATGTGTACCCCACAAATATGCCAACAGAAATTTAAATTGCATTATCTTCAAGACATATGAAACTTATGCAAAGCTTAGATCAATTTCCAGGATGAAACTATCTCAATTAGCACAGGAAAATGATGTATGGAATCAGAATGATTCAGAATCGAAAGACTCGTATTGCTTGGCTTTGGATGATATATCATGATTCATAGTAACAGAAGAATGATCAAGAAATCGATTGATTCAATGACATAGGGTAGAGTGATCCAACTGTTATCTAGATATGTTCAATGAAATCAAGATATTTGATCCAAGGGTGAGTATATGCTCTGACAAGTTGAGTCAAAGACATATTTTAGTCCAACTTCACATTGCATGTTTTTCGGGGGCATGGGTAGTGAAGTGAACTGAAAAATTGTGATAATCAATATAGTTCAATACTGGTCTCATGAAATACTTAAAGCTTCATATTCTTTATCTGATAATGATCTTTTAACACACACACCCAGCATACCATGGGTTCAAATCATGATTGTGACGTAGACCATTATGTTTTCACACTACTAATGGACTAAAAATGCTTCTAGCCTACTGACAAATCAAATTACATGTAAATATCCAAATTAAAAATATTATATATAAAATGTTATGCAGTCATGAAGCTATCATTTCCTGTTTATGCAGACTTTAGAAGTTTAGATTAAATCATATAAGCACAAACATAAATACAGACACCAGGTAGTCATTCTAAGGTCATGTGTATGTGATCACCTATTGATGTACTATCATTTCTTCTCTAACTTCAAGCGGTGCCGATTTTATCTTTTCAGAAAGCAAGTAATCTAATGAAAGATAAAGTACAAAACTATTTACTTTAAAAAATCTAAAAACTAAAAGAAAAACTACCATGAAAAACCTTTTTGAAAACTTGTCACATTGGATTAAGCATACCAATCATCTGAGTAAGAAATTCAAACCGTGTACGTTCAAATGCTTTGGTAAATAAATCAGCAAAGTTGTCATCTGTGTGGACTTTCACCAACTCAATAACCTCTTTTCTACACAAGCACGAATGAAATGATGTCGAATCTCAATGTGCTTCGTCTTTGAGTGTTTCATAGGATTTGTTGTGATCGACATAGTGGCTGTGTTATCAATCATCATTGGTTTCCCTGTGAAGTTCAAACCATGATCCCTCAACTGCTGTTGAATCCATAATATTTGAGAACAACAACTGGCAGTTGCAATGTATTCTGCTTCACATGTTGAGATTGCAACTGAGGTTTGCTTCTTGCATTGCCAGGACATATGCCTGTTACCTAAGAACTGACAACCACCAGACGTCGATTTTATGTCCAGACCGCAACCTCCATAATTGGAATCTGAAAAAGCTTTAAAATCCAAGTCATAATTAATTGGATACCATAATCCCAACCTTGGTTTACCCTTTAAGTATTCAAAGATTCGCTTTACAACAATCATATGAGATTCTTTCGGCTTAGACTGAAATCTTGAAAACAAACGTATTGCAAACATAATATCTGGATGTGACGCTGTCAAATATATTAAAGACCCGATCATTCCTTTGTATAATCGACAATCCACCTCTTTCCCTTTCAGGTCAGAATCTAGCTTGTGATTAATAGGAATTGGAGTATTGAAAGTTGAAGCATTTGCCATATCAAACTTCTTAAGAATATCATAAACATATTTTGTTTGATGAATGTAAAAACCATCTTCCTTTTGATCAACTTGAAGATCTAAAAAGAACGATAATTCTCCCATGCTGCTCATCTCGAATTTCAACTTCATCACTCTTTTAAAGTCTTTACACATATCGACATTCGTCGATCCAAAGATTATGTCATCCACATAGATTTGAACAAGTAATATATCTCCCACTTCTTTTCTGATGAAAAGGGTAGAGTCAATTTGGCCATGCTCAAATCCATTCTCAAGTAGATGCATTGACAAAGTTTCGTACCACGCATGAGGAGCCTGATGAAGACCATATAACGCTTTATCCAACTTAAACACTTTTTCAGGACACTTGGAATCTTCAAAACCAGGCGGTTGTTTCACATAAACCTCTTCCTTTACCTTGCCATACAGAAAAACACTTTTGACATCCAACTGAAAAACTTTGAAACCCTTGAAAGAAGCAAATGCTAGAAACAATATGATCGCCTCAATCCTCGTAACTGAAGCTTAAACTTCGGTGTAATCAACTCCCTTTTGCTGATAAAATCCCTGGACAACAAGCTGTAGGTCCCTCGGGTGTGGCGGATCGTCACATGCAAGTGGGTCTATTAGTCGGACCGGGTGCGGAATGCCCGTGACTAGGTGGAGAGTCAAACAACACAAAGTAAACCAACAAGAGAATCACTTTAAATGTTCTTTCTATTATAAACACTTGAAGGTTACAGAGAGAAGTACTGAGATTACAATTTGCGTATTTGCTATTATGACTGCGTACTTATCTATTGTCAGCCATTCCTATTTATACAAGACCTGATGCCTGCGCACTTAACAAGTGCGCAAGGCAAAATGCTCTTGCGTACTTAGCAAGTACGCAAAGGTATTCTTGCGTACTTGCTAAGCACGCAGGAGCTTTCTCCTGCACACATACAAGTGCGCAAAACACTTAGAGAATTATGCAACATTCAATATGTAAAAGTAAATACAACTCGATAAACTAATACATAAAGACTCTTACATACAAAGACAATTACAAGCATTAAAGTACAAACTAAGACTCTATCTATCCAGAGTGTTTGTCAAAGGAAAGTGCTTCAACAAACTCCCCCTTGACAACATCTAGGGATAATCTTCAGTCTTTAGTCTTCACATCTTCGGTCTTCACAGCACTTGATCTTTAGCTTCCATTTTCTTCTTGTATTCAAGGCAGAACTTAATCACCTTGTCATATTTAGAAGCAAGGAGCTTTGTCCATTCATCGGTGTACACACAATACCTGTCTGCTAGTGCCTCCAGATCTTTCACAGAAAAGTTGATGAAGCAGACTTCATCAATTATTCTGATTAGTTCCTTTGGCACTATGTTCCCTCTCTCTGAACGTACCTTCCCCATAATAACAGCCTCGCCCGTCTTTAGATCTATGTACCAGTGCCACATGTCACCAAGAATATCCTAAGATAACTTGCTCAGGGGAATTTTAGTTTCACATAGCACTGGCTTGTAAACCAGTTTCTTTAAGAATTTCTTAGTCACAAGATGTCTTGCTTTCTTATCCTTGACTCTCTCGGGCACCTGAGGCTTGAACATCTCGAATTTCCCAGATCTTGCTTCCCGCTGCAGAACCACCCACAAACCCATTGCCACTACGTGATTAGAATGACCCAGCAACTCTCGGTTTGCTAGGTTCACAAGGTCGTATTTGGGTAAGGAGCTTAACGCTTCACTGGTGGGTTTCAAGTATTGAACCCCCCAGATCTTTTGATTGCGAACAGCTGCTTATCATCCTCGAACCTTACAGCCAAGATCATCCCTGTTGCTCCTTGTTTGTCTATTATAGACGTCTTTTGCCACACAGGAGCTGGACCCTTTGATGAAGTAGAAGGCATATCTTTTTCTTTCGGTGCCTCTGGGTCCACAGGTGTAGGGTCAACTGGGGAGGCTTCAGTCGAGGCTTCAACATTACTAGCAGGCTCGACTGAACCTGTGCTGAGCTGAGCTTCGAAGGATGGAACTTCAAAGATCTCTCCATCTTCTAACTCGTACTCTCCTTCCCCGTCACCCTTGGGAATTTCAGTTACAACATCCTCATCATCATCATCCCAATCGTCACCAGAGTCGATCTCTCCTTCTTCTAGATTAAAGAGAGCATCGATCTGTGCTTCCTTGGAATAGTCAGGCTCTAGGTATAGGATCTCATCATCAGATAAGTCCTTAAGCACGTCAGCCGCTGACTTTCCTTTCTCATCACCACCACCAGATGTATCACCACCTACTTGATGAGTAGACTCCCCCTAAGCCATTGGAATAGCAGAGATGGGCACAATTGCTAAAGCTTGGTGCTCACCTCCACTAGGACCGGCTTCATGATCCTTGTCTTTGTCGTCATCCTTAGTCAAGTCGACAGGATGACAAGGTTCATCACCAGTGGTGTCTTTTCTTTCTCTTTCTCCTTCTCTTTCTCCCCTTGAGCATCAAGCTTCTTGGTCAGTTCTGCAATTAGTTTGACCATCGTCTCATGCTCTTTCCTCTGTAAATCAAACCTCAGCTCCAAGAACGACCTGTGACCCAGAATCATTTCATTTGTCTTGATTAGGAGCTCGTTCTGGGCCATGACGTTCTTCAGTCTTTTATCAGTCCCCGTTCTTTGGCTATGTAGGATTCTAACTTCGTGAATTAATCTGTGCTTGTTGAGCGTCAGACTCCTCCTTTGATTTCTGAACAGCTTCCAATAATCCAGCAACTTGGGTTTCCAGAACATCTATCCTTGCAGCATTCGGATCAGGATGTCTGGATGATGACGCGTCGGCATTGTGAGTAGGAGAAGAGAAGATGGTATCGAAATCAAACCCTTGTGTGAAATCTCCATAATTGAAGGGTTGACTTAGAGGATCAATGGTGGTTGTTGGGATTGAGGATGTGATGAGGGTTGTAGGAGTTATGGTAGGGGTGATGGTGACTGACTCCATGAGAATTGGAGTAGTTACCGCCACCTGAGCAGAAGTGGTAGGGAGGGTCACTATCACAGGAATCTCCTCTGTGATTGAAGTGACGACCACATCAAGTTGCACCTGTGGCCTACTCCTCCTACGGTATAGTTGCTGTGAAGGTGGGGTGGAGGCTGATTCAGGACTAGCAGCTGAAACTTGTACTTGCTGCTGAGCCTCCACCTCACTGGGGATAGAAAGCTGTTGCCTATCGCCCCTATTTTTATGAATGCTTTCTCGTCTTTGTCTCTGTATAGCAGCGTCAGAGTCAGAGTCTGGCTCATATTCGCTGCTAGAAGACTGTCGCTTTCTCTTGGAGGACGACTCAGGTAGGGTTACCTTTGTCGTTCTCCTTGGGTGTACCTGCGATTATGCATCATCGGAATAAGAAGAATCTGACTCTGTCTCTTCAGAGTCGGATCCCTCAGCACCATCATTTCCTCCTTCTCCGTCTCCATTATCAGACGATCCATCATCACTTTCCACTTCCTCCGCTTGTTGTTGCTGTTGTTCATCGGAGTGTTCACTCAATTCAGGCTCCGAATCGTGACTATACCATCTCCAGTCACCTGGTGCCACATATGCTTCATTTATGAGGTGGCCAAAGAGTTATGTATGCACAGGGGTAGGTTCTACACTGCCTGGATTTAAGAATTTTGCGAACACTCTTTTGTCCACCCTCTTCACTTGCAGTCTCTCCCCTATAGCAGGTAGGTTTGGCAACGCGTCGTTAAACAAAAGTTGCACAAACCTAGGGTATAATAAGAACTAAACCTCTCCGCTGTGTTGATCTGGTCATTGATGGCTTTGAATATGTAGCGGGAGAAGTTGTAGCCCTTATTGAGAGATAGGCCAACCATGGCTGCTGCAAGGTCATGACCCATGGCATCCTTTCCAGCTTTCCTTGAGGAGATGCACATGATCATGACGTGGGCGAAGTATCTCCATTGGTCTAGCACCCACATCTTCTTATATGAAGCATAGTCTCTCGCCCCGACATATCCCATTCTTTGCCTTCAACAGCCGTCCATAAAGTAGTCTGGATAGGCTGTCGGGTCGGTCGAGAGATCTCTGAATTGCAGAACCCTTCTAATAGAATCTTCAAAAAAGGCGATAGCATGACCAGCAACGGTAGCCCTTATAACGTTGGGGGTTACCGTGCAATCATGCTCCGCAGTCTCCCAAAACTGCTCCAGATAGGGTCTTGAAAATCGGGTCAGCAGAAATAGCGTAGCTGATTCTTGAACGGTTCAAGAAATCAACTATTTCTCTATACTGCAGTGCTGCACCCTTCCATTCTGGTTCAGTGTTAGCTAACAGATTGAATTCGTTAGTAAACGCCCGAGCCATAATCTGCAAAAACACACAGAAAACATAATCAGAACAACAAGTATCATTGGAAATGAATAAACATGACTCAGTATAGCAGTTACTCATTGAAGTGAGATTTCAGACATGGAAAATTTCCCAAGTGTTGGTCCTGCGTACTTAGCAAGTACGCAGGAATTTCCTCCTGCGTACTTAACAAGTACACATGAATTGCTTCTTGCATACTTGCTAAGTGCGCAAGAACTACACTTGGTGAAAATTCCAGAAATTTGAGAATTTAACTGATGTTCAAAAATCGGTGTGTATTGGGTCACCACAAGGTCGAAATCGATGATTCTAGCCTATGGGACCAATATCAACACCAAATACTTGCTATACTTGACCAATTTTGACCTAACAGTCGACCGAAGCCACTGTCGGTTAAAATTCGAGGTCAAGGACAAAATCAAGAGCTATACGGACAAATTATGGGTCGTTTATAGGTTTTAGTGATAAATATTTACCCACACAACCCAAAATTTCCCCAAAAAATCACGGAATAAACCAAGATTTTATAAGTCATTGAATCGGTCCAAAGTCACGATTTCGTGGATGGCTTTAGCCTAGATTCTTACCTATTTGTTGTTATATGAAGATGAAACTAACAACGGGACGAAAAATCGGTTTAGGAACACTTTAATTTTTGAGTAAAAGTCGTAGGGAATTTGAACCGGTTTGAAATTGATGAAACTTTGAAGTTTTTCTAAGTCCAGTTTATATACCCCACGCAAAAAGGTCGTGCGTGCTTAGCAAGTGCGCACAATTTAACTCTTCCGTACTTAAAAGTTTGCAAGACTCAACTCTTGCGTACTTGTTAAGTACGCAGGGATTACTTCATGCGCACTTACAAGTACGCACAAACCCTTAAGTGCGCAAACTTTCAACTCAAAATTATGAAGTTTTTCAAGTCAAATAACGAACAGGTTAAAAATATTCAATCAGGAGGATTCAAATACAATTCAGGAAGGTTAAACACAAATATTTTTGGCTTTTCTGAATAAAATTGAACTATGCATAAACTTAAAATCTTTTTGATCTTTTCTCATAGAAATATACAAGTATTCACACAAACTATTTTTGATCAAAGACACGAGCAGATGATCATATCAGGCTATCTTTTAGCAAAAACGATACAATATAAACATCAAAGAATATGGGATCATGTCATGAATTACTATTTATTCATACATAATAAGCACATAAACAAGTAATTCAAGCTGACAATATTATAAGATTTGTGTAGATGCATGTTTTGTAACTATAGATTAAATTCTATGTATCGGTGTACTTGGCTAGTACACAGGAGGGTGTTCCTGAGTACTTAGCTTGTTCACCAGTTTGGTCCTGCGTACTTAGTAAGTATGCAAGGCTTTTGCCTTGCGTACTTGTCAAGTACGCATGACCAAACCATGCGTACTTAGTAAGTACGCAAGGCATTTGCCTTGCGTACTTGTCAAGTACGCAAGAAGTGTTCCTGCACCTTTAAATAGAAGACTTGTCTTCATTTGTAGGTGGAACTCTGGAACACGGTTGAGAGATGTCCGGGTCGGGACGAGCTCTCCCAACCCGTGGACCGTGAGCTTAGATGAGAGATGTGTGCTCCTTCGGTATGTAGTCTGTAATACGGGATGACTTCTTTGTTATGGATTACGTGTCGTTTCATTATCTGTTGTCTTTGTTCTTGTTTATCTCTGTCTCATTTCTTTGTTCCCACACAAATCGCAGAACAGATCGTGTTATTTCCGCTGCGCGACGAGGCTCCCGGGACCTACAAGTGGTATCAGAGCCTCGGTGTTCGTTGATTTGTGTTCCAGTTTTGATTTTTTTGGGTTTTGAGCAAAACGAGTCCGTAACCTAAAATCCTTAAAATCGAGTTTGTTATCACTTCATTTGGTGTTTGGAAGGCTAAGGGTTTGTTAGATGATGTTTTCGAAGCTTTTGGAAGCATTAATTTCTCAGATCCATCACTTTTCGAGCATTATCCTCAAAATCCATCAAGAACGCTGTTAATTTTTTATAAGTACGCAAATTCAGCTTTTCTGTGTACTTACTAAGTACGCAAGGTTTTTGCCCTGCGTACTTACTAAGTACGCAAGAGAAGTTGTCCTGCGTACTTGTTAAGTACGCATGAGTATTTCCTCTGCGTACTTAGCATGTACGAACGTGCATTTTGCGAACTTATCAAACACGCATGAGCACTTGGCTTTGCGTATTTACTAAATACGCATGAGCACCCTTTATGTGCGTATTTGCTAAGTACGCATGAACTATCATCTGGGATTCAAAAAAAAAAAAAAAAAAAAAAAAAATTATTGATCATTTGTTTGTGTGTTTCGGCCTATTTTTGAGAAGATAGTAATTTTGGTTTTTCTGGACCAGAATTTGTATATGATGTGGCTTGGTGAAACACTGTCGAGATTTTTGTTGGATGATACCACTTGTCATACATTGTTTAAGGGTCTATACCTGAAAATGTTGGCTACGAGTATCCGGGATACTTATTTAATAGGGTATGAATGCTGAACTAATGGGTGCAATTGGGTCGTCATCGGCTAAAGATCTCGTTCTATTTGTGAAGATGTGGCTGCTTTGGGTCTTTTGGAAAGAGAATCATCTTGTTTAGGTATTCAAACCTGAATATGTAGGCTACGAGTATCCCCAGATACTTTTTTAATAGGAGATGAATACTGGAACAACTTGAACCCAAGGATTTGCTGTTTTGGATATTTGCAAAGGAATAAAAGAATAAAATCCTGGAGTTGGCTAGTTGTGCTTTTTGAGGATTTGAGTGAAGTGATGATGAAGCTGGTCATAGTTTACAGAGAAATGAGGGAGATAAATCTAGAATTCATGAGACATAAAAGAGGTGGTGGAAAAGCCGTTGGTACTTCCTATATATATACCTCTTTGACGTAACGTGGATCTCAACTATGATTTCTCGTGTAAACTATATTTTCGTGTTTGATTCTATCGTGTGTTTTCAAGATGAAGCTGGATATTCGTTGGATTATTAGTTGAAGATGGAACCTTTTATCATTGGCCGATGGGATAGGAAACATACCCTTGTTTCTGGTCTAGTCAGATGGAGCTTAAACTGAAAGGGGATATTGGAAATGAACATCTTCGGGAATTTGGTTGACTTGTGAAGATACAGGATAGAGTTAAACACATCTGGTTGAAGACTTAAGTTTATCTTACTGGAATTCCTATGGGAGCTGATTAGTTTGATGCAGGTTATTGGAAACTCAAACTCTCTATCATATGCCAGCTGATTTGGAATTGTCTTAGTCTACTATTGTTACCTGGTTAGGAAGACATTGTAAGACTCAGAAGTCTAAGTCAGGGTGGAGGTTGCTACTGCTGAGAGGATGAACTACAATGAGTTGTGTTGGGTTAGTTGGTTCTTATTGAAGCACTTGGTTTGGTCTACAATGAAAGTTGTAGGTATGAGGGAGTCGGGTTTGTCATCACTCGGCAGCTGAAGATTGAAGTTTGAAGATTTGAAGATCTCAAGTGGAATGCCAGAAGATCAAGTCTCACCAGAAGACACGTGATGTCATTAGTTTAGAGGGAGTCTGTTAGGACATTCTTTGTAAACTGATGTATATCAGTGTTAGAGATAGATAGAATTTGATGCTATAGTTAAGAGGGAGTTTGTAGATGAATGTTTTGTAACTATAGATTAAATTCTATGTATCGGTGTACGTGGCTAGTACACAGGAGGGTGTTCCTGAGTACTTAGCTTGTTCACCAGTTTGGTCCTGCGTACTTAGTAAGTACGCAAGGCTTTTGCCTTGCGTACTTGTCAAGTACGCATGACCAAACCATGCGTACTTAATAAGTACGCAAGGCTTTTGCCTTGTGTACTTGTCAAGTACGCAGGAAGTGTTCCTGCACCTATAAATAGAAGACTTGTCTTCATTTGTAGGTGGAACTTCTGGAACAAGGTCGAGAGTTGTCCGGGTCGGGAAGAGCTCTCCTGACCCCTGGACCGTGAGCGTAGATGAGAGATGTGTGTTCCTTCGGTATGTAGTCTGTAATACGGGATGACTTCTTTGTTATGGATTACGTTTCGTTTCATTATCTGTTGTCTTTGTTCCTGTTTATCTCTGTCTCGTTTCTTTGTTCCCACACAAATCGCAGAACAGATCATGTTATTTCCGCTGCGCGACGAGGCTCCCGGGACCTACAATTTGAAACTATAAGCATCTTTGTATCACGTTCTTGTGTATTAAGGTATTAATTATAAGATATACAACGTGTACCCCACTGATATGCTACAATAATGTAAATTGCACTATCTCAAGGCATCTAAGATTTTCCTAATGATTTTCTAAATTTTCAGAATGAAGTTACATCTATTAGCACAGGAAAAATCAAGCAGAATCCATAAGGATTATCAGGAATCATAAGATTCAGAATCGAGTGATTCATTTTTCTTGGTTTCATTTGATTTTCTTCATTGAATATCGGTATGATGATTCAGGATAATGAGTATGGTGTTTGAATAAGGTAAGGGAATCCAACTTTTATCTGGATTTGATTTCAATGAATCAGGAGTAATTCAAGGGTGAATACATGCTCAACGGTTAATGTAGAGACATATCTTGATTAAATCTCTCCTTGCATACTTGTGAGTATGGGCAGTGAGATGAATCGCATTAATTGTGCTAACGACATAATCCGAAACTGATCTCAAAAGAAAATTATTGCCAAAATCTAACATCCTTTATCTGATAATGATCTTTTCTATTCTTTTACGCACACACACTAGCAAACATGGGTTCAAATCACAGTTGTAATTTAGATTTAGTTTTCACACTACTAGTGATTCAAAGACGCATACAGCCCACTGGCAATTTAAATTACTTGTAAATAAGCAGATTAAAAAAAACATAATAATTTAAACAATTAAGTAAGCATGACGCAATCATTTCCCATATGAGCTGTCTATGACATTTAGATCATTTCTGATGTACTATCATTTCCTCTTTTCTCAAGTTAACTTTGAAATTTTCTCCATTTTCTATTTTGTTTTGATTTTGTAAAATATTTTAAAAACTAAAAGAACTATACAGAAAATTACAAGGAAATAAAATTTAACTTCCATGAATTGAATTGATTTAAGAAAAATTAAATTTTCACTCAGGATTGAACATTCCTATCAAGTTGACAAGATGCTCAAAACGGGATCGATCAAAAGCCTTTGTGAAAAGGTCAGCAAGATTGTCATCCATGTGAACCTTTACAAGTTCAATTAGATGCTTTTCAGCACAATCATGGATGAAATGATGGCGAATTTCTATATGTTTAGTTTTGGAATGTTTCACCGGGTTATTTGTGATGGACATGGTGGCATTGTTGTCAATGAATATAGGAGTTCCAGTGAAGTTTAAGCCGTAGTCTCTCAATTGCTGCTGAATCCACAATATTTGAGAACAACCGCTCCCCGCAGCAATGTATTCTGCTTCACAAGTTGAGACAGAAACCGTTGACTGCTTCTTACACTGCCAGGAAACCCATCTGTCTCCTAAGAATTGACATCCAACAGAAGTTGACTTTCTGTCAAGGTTACAACCGCCATAATCTGAATCAGTGTAGGCTTTGAAGTCAAATGACTGCTGCTTAGAGTACCAAAGACCTAATCGGGGTTTCCCTTTCAAGTATCTGAAAATTCTCTTCACGGCTATCATATGTGACTCCTTTGGTTGAGACTGAAACCTTGAGCACAAGCACATAGCAAACATTATATCGGGTCTTGAAGCTGTGAGATACATAAGTGATCCGATCATCCCGCGGTACAATCTATAATCCACATCCTTTCCATCTTTGTCAGGATTGACTGGGATAGGTGTGCCATAAGTACTGCTATCATTCATCTTGTATTTTGACAAGATGTCCTGCACATACTTAGTTTGATGTAGATAAATGCCATCCTCTCTTTGACTGACTTGCAGACCCAGGAAGAACGACAATTCACCCATGTTACTCATTTCAAATTTGGACTTCATCACCTGTTCGAATTCCCTACACATCCCTTCATTTGTAGATCCAAAAATAATGTCGTCGACATATACTTGTACAAGAAGAATGTCACCTCCTGCTTTCCTAATGAAGAGGGTCGAGTCAATCTGTCCACGGTCGAAACCATTAGACAGTAGATGCTTAGATAATGTCTCATACCATGCCCGCGGTGCTTGATGAAGACCATAAAGTGCTTTGTCAAGCATATACACTTTATTGATATTATGCGGATCTTCAAAGCTGGGAGGTTGAGTGGCATAGACCTCTTCATGAACTTTTCCATATAGGAAAGCACTTTTCACATCAAGTTGGTAGACCTTGAAGCCGACATATGTGGCATAAGCCAAGAATAGTCGAATGGCCTCAATTCTAGCAACTTGGGCATATACTTCCTTGTAATCCAAGCCCTCTTGTTGGTAAAAACCCTGAACAACCAATCTTGGTTTGTTCTTCACAACCACATGACGATCATCCGTCTTGCATTTGAACACCCATATGGTTCCAATTAGCTGAAAGCCTTTTGGCAAGTCAACCAAATCCCACACGTGCAACTTTTGGAATTGAGACAATTCATCTTGCATCGCCTCAATCCAGTAGTTGTCAGTGAGAGCCTCCTTCACATTCTTTGGCTCTAACTAGGACACGAATGCAGCATGCAGACATGTTTCCATGACACCAGTGTCAAGTATCTCCGAGTAAAGACTAGTGTTCTCAGTGATGGTTCGATGACGAGTCTGAACACCGGCATAAGGATCACCAATAATGTTGTCGATTGGATGATTCCTATGCACTCTCGTCTCTGGTACATTCGGTTCCTGAATTTCTAAATCGAGATTCGTGCTTAACTCCCCCATTTCCTGTGTTCCAGTTGAAGAGGATTCAATATTAATTGGATCAGCTGGAGCTTCATTTCCTACTGTAGTGTTAGGATTAGCTTGAGCGTCATCTCCATCAACATGAACATCTTCACTGTTATCACTGTCATGAGTTCCAGATGCAGATGCAGCATTGGAATCCGGAGTTATAATTGGTACAGTAGCACGAGTGGAAAAACCGGAGTCATCGCCGCCACCCAATAATTCATAAACATTTGCGGCGTCTTCTGCAGATAAATCAGGAAGATTGAATGACTTGAATAGCGCATCATAATCAAAACCCCAAGTTGGACCTGTTGGTTCTGGTGGAATGCTGTGTTTACTACAATCCACTTCGAACCATTCCTCGACAGTACGAGTTCCTATATTGTACACTCTCTTGCAAGGCGAGTTGGCAACGTATCCTAAGAAGATGCCTTCCACTTCTTTTGCATGAAACATATACTGGCGGTCTTTGTACTGTAGCAACAAGGAACAAGGACTACCAAAAGGAACTAGGTAATCAAGATTGGGAAGTCGATTGTTGATCAACTCGTAACAAGTCTTGTTGTGCCTTTTCACAACCAGAACTCTATTCAAGACATGACAAGCTGTATTAATTGCTTCTGCCCAGAAAGTGGCAGGAAGCTTTGCATCCGACAGCACAGTCCTTGCAGTCTCAATCAGTGTTCTGTTCTTCCGTTCAGCAACTCCATTCTGCTGTGGCGTGTACGGCGCGCTGAATTCGTGGCGGATCCCTTTCTTGAGACAGAAAACCTCCATCAAATTATTCTTGAACTCAGTCCCGTTGTCACTCCTTATTCTTCTAACCTTCAGCTTGCAAAGAGATTCCAAGCTCAGGATCAGGTATTGAAGAATATCAACAGTCTCGTCCTTAGTACCTAAAAAATGCACCCAAGAAAAACGTGAGAAATTATCAGTTACAACCAGGCAGAACGACTTACCTCCAATACTCCTGATACTTATGGGGCCAAACAGATCCATGTGTAATAGCTCCAAAGGGGTATCAATAGAGTTTTGGAGCTTGGGCTTGTCAGACTTCCGTTGCTGTTTGCCCTTTTTACAAGGCATACAGTCATCTGCAACGATAAATCTCAGCTTAGGAACCCCGGTTACCAAACCATTTCTACAAGATGATTCATTTTACGATACGAAATATGTCCGAGTTTCCTATGCCACAAGATAGAGTCAAGCTCTGTCGCTTTGGTAAGCAAACAAGTAGCAACTGATGAGGTGGTTGTTGCCACGCTCATATCGATCTGATAGGTGTCGTTTGTCCTTGGCGCTCTCATCAGGATCCAATCTTCAGGAACTTCAAAACCAGGTTTGAGAATCAGGCATTCTGACTTGTCAAACATCACCGAGTACTCCTTGTCGCACATTTGGGAGACACTCAACAGGTTATGCTTCAGCTGCTCGCAAAAGTTGACATTGTCAAAGCTGACACAACCGTTCGAAACCACGCCTTGACACGTGATGCTGCCGCCTTTTTCTCCGGCAAAGGCCACATAGGCGCCTCTGAATGATTTCACGTCTTGAATCAAGGCCATGTTTCCTGTCATGTGCCGGGAGCATCCACTATCTACATACCAGCGGTTAGAGATAGTACCCTTCGGACGTCCCTGCACGAGTCACAAAAAGAATTAGTTAGATTTGGAGACCCAAGCCATAGTGGTCTTGGGTCGTCCATTCTTTTCAAAATAAACTACCTCTTTTAACTCACAGTCGTGATGACTGTTCAAAATTGATAAATCTTTAAAAGAATTAGAACTAGGAGATTGAGAATTTTTGGATTTGGCAGTCCTGGATCTCTTCTGTTTCTTAACCGGAATAGGAGACTTTGGTTCAACAACAGCAGGTGAACTTGTGGAAGCTTCACCTGATTGAACTGAAATCAGCTGTTCTAGATTTCTCAACCTCTTGTTCCTTCTCCTTCTCTGTGGCTTTGAGAGTTTCACCACAGGTTTCTCACCAGTACGTGTACTACCAGAGGTAGATACACAAGGTACAACAGGTTGCTTTCCCTTTCTTGAAACAAATGGTTTGGCCTCAGATTTGATCTTTGGCTTTACCATCGGTTTAACTGGTGGTTTCACCACATTTTGTTTTGGACATTTGGGAGGTGTCACTGATGGCGACTTAGGGATGACAGCCGGTTGTGGAACAATAGGCCGTTTCCCTTGGTTCTTTGAAGGACAGTTCACAAAAATGTGACCAACCAAGCCACAGTGAAAGCAAGTCCTCTTGTCTGTATAAGTCCTTTTGTAAGGCTCATTTGATCTGGCATTAGATGACTCAGCATTATGAGCAGGAGGAGTTGGTTTGTGAACAGGAGTCTGACCCGATATAGATTGGTTCTTAGGAGTATAGTATTTTTGCAAATTTTCTTTGTAACCAAGCCCATAGTGAGCTGAAAAAGCCTCTTTCTTTACTTGATTAAGATTTTTATACCCCCCATAAAGCATTACCTTTAATTTATCATTAGATTCAATGATATCGGGTTCAGTTAAAATACAGTTATCACTATTAGTGATAATGTTTTTCTTGACTTTTTGTTCAGAAAACAACTCCTCAGATACTACTCCTTCAAGGCAAGTGTTAACCGACCCATCATCAGAAGCAGTAAAGAACTCCTCATTAGATGTAGAGTTAGCTTTACTTGAGGATTCATCCTTGCTAGAGGAATCATCCTTTCCTGAGGACTCATCAAGACAAGTTAGATCAATGTCTACTAAGTTTTTGACAAACTTCCAGCTAACTGGTGGAGGAATGGCATTAGTACCCAGCCCTAAGCCATTCATTTGCCTCACTACAGATTTGTAGTGTTCCACCACAAAACGAGAGTTTTTCAACTTCTCATTAGAACATTTCAACTGCAAGATTTCATTTTGCAGCTTGTTAATTTTATTGTTCCTTTTCTCCAACCCCTTGTATGCAATATCCAAGTCAAGCTGTTGATCGCCCATTTTTAGTGAATACTCACGTTTTTCCATTTTCAACGTTTCAATTGATTCTTTAAAACATTTTTCATTTTCTTTATAACTTAGAGCTGCAACGCAAAGGGGTTCGACCTTGTCTTGAAGCTTAGAATTTTCAAGTTTTAAGCCTAGACATTTAGAACAAGAAATAACAGAAAAAGGATTAGAATCTACCTCAGTTGATGAACTTGTTTCCTCTCCAATAGCCATGAGAGCAACATCAGTAGTAGATTCCTCTTGATTAGCTACAGAAGCTTCCTTTTCTTCAGCTTCCTTTTTCTCAGCTTCCATCAATTCCATGATCTCAGCCATGAGACCAACCTGAGTTTGTGCAATGATGGCATCTTCCAGATGAACACCCCAATCAAAGTTGTCGTCCTGTTGAGCTACCAGTGTATTGGACGAACCACCGTGGCTTTGATTGTGATTCTGATTGTGGTTGTTGTTGTGGCTATGGATATTTCCTTGGTTAGGTCTGGTGAAACCCGAAGCCGGTGCTCTGTCTTTCTGACATTCACGAGCAAAGTGTCCAAAGTTTAGACACTTATAACATTTGGACTTGGATTTGTCAAAACCAACCTTGGCATTAGAATGCCCACCAATGAACTTTCTTCCTGTTCTGTTCAGGAAATGCTTGGCTCTCCTCAGTATCATGGCCATATTCCATTGAATATCCATGTCCTCCATGTCATCAGGATCCACTTGATTAAAATCTTCTTCAATTGTCTTGGGATCTGTAAGCTTACCACCTATGAAGTTCTCGTAGGCTAACATACAAGATGAAAATAGTGCTACATGATCTTCAGCTATTTTGGCTATAGCTGATTGGTTAGCTGAAGTTGTAGCAGGAGGATTTCTTGAGGTATGTTGTTGATGAGATCCAGAGCCTGATCCAGATGCATAGCATGCATGACCACCACAACCATTTAAGTGATCTTCTTCAGTAGAGTTTCCATAGAAAAGGGCAGTTCCAGAGCCCGAAGATTTGGTTATTGAAGACGTCCCATGATACATAGAAGGGTCTGTATCTGAGGTCTTCTTGAGCTCTCCTTCTTTCTAAGGTTCATGTTATGAGCTTGAACCTTTCCAATTGCCACCTCCACTGTCATTTCATAGAATTTTGGATTCTCTCTCATCAGGGTTGTGTACATTTCAAACCTGGGAGGCAAAGCATCCAGAAACTTTTCCACCAATTCTTCATCAGGATACTTGAGCTCAAAAGCTTTCAATTCTGTTTGCAAATGATAGAATCTAGAGATGAGATCATCTAAAGACTCATTCTCCAAAAATCTGAAGCATTCATACTGCTTCCTGAGTAGATCCCGTTTACTTTTCTTGATATCACTATTCCCTTCGAATCTTTTCTGTAGTGCCTTCCAAAGATCCTTGGAGTTGTCATAACCTCTGAAGCCGTGGAACAACTCCCGAGTTAATGCCATAGGGATAGAACCGAGAGCCTTCTTCTCTCTATCATAAACTTTTTTTCTTCTTCATTGAGTTTAGAGATAGGCTTAGGCAGTTCATCATCAAGATAAATGTATGTGGGATGCTTATATTCCTCTAGAATTGGTATCCATAATGAGGAATCGGTATAAGAAATGTAGTGCTCAAAGCGTGCTTTCCAGTTAAAGTAGTCATTTACATTTAGCAACTTTGGCGGTTTCTGAGGAGTACCGATCTCATTGTCATAGTTTAAAAGGTTTCCAAGGTTTTGAAAATTCGACATGGTGAACACTTAGTCAAATTTTAGAAAAATCAGAAACACTTGCGCACTTGATATTGGCCTTGCGCACTTAGAGGAATGGTCTTGCGTATTTAAGATTTGCTCTTGCGTACTTGATAAGTACACAGGAGTAAATGATAAGTACGCAGGATATAGCTTAAGTACGCACAAGATTAGTCTTGCGTATTTACTAAGTACGCAGGAGATTAGTCTTGCGTATTTAATAAGTACGCAGCAAGACTGTACTTTTTGCCAGATATGGTAAGTACGCATAACGCCTTTTCACCAACTCTCACCAAACTATTTCGGTCACTGGAAATCGCCGGAGATGGCAAAAATTGTACGGATGAACAATCAAACTGAGCCAAAGGGTCAGAAACTTGTTTCTAACCAACCTTTGATGCTCAAAACACTTAAAATACACAACAAAAGTCGGTTTTTGAGTGATTTTTGCTTCTAAAATAGTGCTCAAGAGCTACCCCTATTTTATCACAAAAATCAACAAAACACCTCCTTTTGCTTGTAAAACTCTGTAGAAAGCTCTCCAAACTCACTCACAACACTCGAAATCAAGAGCAATGCTCTGATACCACTTGTAGGTCCCTCATGCAAGTGGGTCTACTAGTCGGACCGGGTGCGGAATGCCCGTGACTAGGTGGAGAGTCAAACAACACAAAGTAAACCAACAAGAGAATCACTTTAAAAGTTCTTTCTATAATAAACACTTGAAGGTTATAGAGAGAAGTACTGACATTACAATTTGCGTATTTGCTATTATGACTGCGTACTTATCTACTGTCAACCATTCCTATTTATACAAGACCTGATGCCTGCGCACTTAGCAAGTGCGCAGGGCAAAATGCTCTTGCGTACTTAACAAGTACGCAAAGGTATTCTTGCGTACTTGCTAAGTACGCAGGAGATTTCTCCTACTCACATACAAGTGCGCAAAACACTTAGAGAATTATGCAACATTCAATATGTAAAAATAAATACAACTCGATAAACTAATATATAAAGACTCTTACATACAAAGACAATTACAAGCATTAAAGTACAAACTAAGACTCTATCTATCCAGAGTGTTTGTCACAGGAAAGTGGTTCAACACAAGCCTTGCCTTATTACGTACCACAACACGACGATCATCACGTTTGCATTTGAATACCCACTTTGTGCCAATAGTTCTTGAGCCATTGGGTAAGTCAACTAAATCCCAAACATGTAATTTATCAAATTGAGCCAATTCTTCTTGCATGGCCTCAATCCAAAAATCATCATCTAGAGCTTCAACCACATTCTTAGGTTCGGTTTGAAAGATAAAGCAAGCATGCAAACATAAACCGATGATGAACAGATATGGTGACAGTCGCGATCAAAACCCGATAATAAAACCAATGATTCCAAACAAATTAACGGATGAAATGAGATGATTATACCTTCTATGAACTCGCACACTGATTTTGATTTAGAAAACATAAACAATTAACCACCCTCTCACTTTAGAATTCAAACTTAGAACAAATGCATAATTAGACTAAACTCGCCCTTCAAGTTCGCAAAATTCAAAAGATAAGTGAAGTGGTCATGTTCGCTGGAATCTATATATACCCTTCAATTTAAGTTCGCCAGTTTAAGCGAACTTAATAAGTTCGCCACCTCAGGCGAAAATAATAAGCGAACATAGCAAGTTCGCCCAGGTTAACACTTAGCAACATTTTAAAAATTTTCAATTTTCACCTCTTTCCGACAATCCGATCATGTTGCAACCTGTAAAGCAACTTAATCCAAATAATTAAGAATTTTTCATGGAAGATAGAAAAAAAATCTTTTTGGATTTTTCTTATAAAGCTAAATGAACAAGTAAAGAACATATTTTTGGATTTTTAAAAAACTTATGCTAAAACACACTAAAATCTTTTTAGACTTTTTCTGAATGAATTAAAACAGTAAAAATATAACAACTAAAATCAAAGTCTTTTTGGTTTTTCTCTGTACATACAGAATCACATATTTTTGGTCGAACACTGCGAGTAAGAAGATCATATCAGTATCTTTGATGTATCACACACACATTCAAAATATAAAATTCCATAGCAGATCTAAGGTGACCTATGGCATTCTGCATATTGGCAGATTTTGGCTCAACAAGCAAGCAACATGTGCTACATGATATAATATCTTAGCAAACATTTTCTCAGAACAAACTCTTCATATTATCATAAATAACAATTCTTTTGAAATTTCTATTCAAATACTATCTCAAAGGTATCACAATTTTCTTTTTCAAATACTCATAAATTCATGAAATGATACGCGATAAACTTCAAAGTAAACAGAATTAGATCATGACATGCTAACTTATTTATACCAAATTTGCAATATACTACTTATCAATTCAAGTTGTCAACATTATAAGATTTGAAACTACAAGCGTGTTTATCCCACGTTCTTGTGAGTATGTACCATTTATATGAAAACAATGTGTACCCCACAAATATGCCAACATAAATTTAAATTGCATTATCTTCAAGACATATGAAACTTATGCAAAGCTTAGATCAATTTCCAGGATGAAACTATTTCAATTAGCACAGGAAAAGGATGTATGGAATCAGAATGATTCAGAATTGAAAGATTCGTATTGCTTGGCTTTGGATGAAATATCATGATTCATAGTAACAGAAGAATGATCAAGAAATCGATTGATTCAATGACATAGGTTAGAGTGATCCAACTGTTATCTAGATATGTTCAATGAAATCAAGATATTTGATCCAAGGGTGAGTATATGCTCTGACAAGTTGAGTCAAAGACATATTTTAGTCCAACTTCACATTGCATGTTTTTCGGGGGCTTGGGTAGTGAAGTGAACCGAAAAATTGTGCTAATCAAAATAGTTCAATATTGGTATAATGAAATACTTAAAGCTTCATATTCTTTATCTGATAATGATCTTTTAACACACACACACCCGGCATACCATGGGTTCAAATCATGATTGTGACGTAGACCATTATGTTTTCACACTACTAATGGACTAAAAACGCTTCTAGCCTACTGACAAATCAAATTACATGTAAATATCCAAATTAAAAAGATTATATATAAAATGTTATGCAGTCATGAAGCTATCATTTCCTGTTTATGCAGACTTTAGAAGTTTAGATCAAATTATATAAGCACAAACATAAATACAGACACCAGGTAGTCATTCTAAGGTCATGTGTATGTGATCACCGACTGATGTACTATCATTTCTTCTCTAACTTCAAGTAGTGCCGATTTTATCTTTTTCAAATTTGTTTGGGTTTTTCAGAAAGCAAGTAATCTAATGAAAGATAAAGTACAAAACTATTTACTTTAAATAATCTAAAAAACGAAAAGAAAAACTTCCATGAAAAACCTTTTTGAAAACTTTTGTCACGTTGGATTAAGCATATCAATCATCTGAGTAAGAAATTCAAACCGTGTACGATCGAATGCTTTGGTAAATAAATCAACAAAGTTGTCATCTGTGTGGACTTTCACCAACTCAATCAACCTCTTTTCTGCACAATCACGAATGAAATGATGTCGAATCTCAATGTACTTCGTCTTTGAGTGTTTCACAGGATTTGTTGTGATCGACATAGTGGCTGTGTTATCAATCATCATTGGTGTCCCTGTGAAGTTCAAACCATGATCCCTCAACTGCTGTTGAATCCATAAGATTTGAGAACAACAACTGACAGTTGCAATGTATTCTGCTTCACATGTTGAGATTGCAACTGAGGTTTGCTTCTTGCATTGCCAGGACATATGCCTGTTACCTAAGAACTGACAACCATCCGACGTCGATTTTCTGTCCAGACCGCAACTTCCATAATCAAAATCTGTAAAAGCTTTAAAATCAAAGTCAGAATTAATTGGATACCATAATCCCAACCTTGGTTTACCCTTTAAGTATTGAAATATTCTCTTTACAGCAATCATATGAGATTCTTTCGGCTTAGACAGAAATCTTGAACACAAACATATTGCAAACATAATATCTCGACGTGATGCTGTCAGATATATTAAAGACCCAATCATTCCTCTGTATAATCTACAATCCAACTCTTTCCCTTTCAGGTCAGAATCTAGCTTGTGATTAACAGGAATTGGAGTATTGAAAGTTGAAGCATTTTCCATATCAAACTTCTTAAGAATATCAGCAACATATTTTGTTTGATGAATGTAAAAACCATCTTCCTTTTGATCAACTTGAAGACCCAAAAAGAACGATAATTCTCCCATGCTGCTCATCTCGAATTTCAACTTCATCACTCTTTTAAAGTCTTTACACATATCGACAATCGTCGATCCAAAGATTATGTCATCCACATAGATTTGAACAAGTAATATATCTCCCCCTTATTTTGTGATGAAAAGGTTAAAGGTCAATTTGGCCATGCTCAAATCCATTCTCATGTAGAAGCATTGACAAAGTTTCGTACCACGCACGAGGAGCCTGCTGAAGACCATATAACGCTTTATCCAACTTAAACAATTTTTCAGGATACTTGGAATCTTTAAAACCAGGCGGCTATTTCACATAAACCTCTTCCTTTACCTTGCCATATAGAAAAGCACTTTTGACATCCAACTGAAAAAGTTTGAAACCCTTGAAAGAAGCATATGCTAGAAACAATATGATTGCCTCAATCTTCGTAACTGGAGCTTAAACTTCGGTGTAATCAACTCCCTTTTGCTGATAAAATCCCTGGACAACAAGCCTTGCCTTATTACGTACCACAACACCACGATCATCATGTTTGCATTTGAATACCCACTTTGTGCCAATAGATATTGAGCCTTTGGGTAAGTCAACTAAAACCCAAACATGTAATTTATCAAATTGAGCCAATTCTTCTTGCATGGCCTCAATCCAAAAATCATCATCTAGAGCTTCAACCACATTCTTAGGTTCGGTTTGAGAGATAAAGCAAGCATGCAAACACGTCTCCAAGATACATGTATCCACAATTTGAGCATACAAACATGAATTTTCAGCAAGTGTACGAGGTCTCGTTTGAACTCCCGTATTCAAATCGCCAATAATATTGTCAGTGGGATGATTCTTATGCACACGGGATTGAAGAATATCTGAAGCTTTAATAACAGAATCAAGATTTGAAGGCAACTCCCCCTCAACCGATGTCGATGTTGATGAATCATCAACTGTGTTCTGTATATCGTTAGATGATTCCTGAAACACAGCTTCATCATCTTCACTGTCACATCTTGTGTTGTACCCGAAGTTGAAGCTACAGTCGAGTCAACTGGAGGAGTATCCACATACGGAATAACCGAACGAGGATCGACAGTTGAATCATCATTGCAATAGGACTGTTAAAACATTTCAGCTTCAGCTGGAGAAATTTTAGGAGGAACATTGAAAGATCTGAATAATGCATCAAAATCAAATGACCAAGAGGGACCTTTTTCATCCTAAGGAACAGAATGGTTATCACAGTCAATATGAAACCATTCCTCAATTTGACGTGATTCTTTGTTAAAGACTCTCTTGTTATGAGAATTGGCAACGTATCCCAAAAAAATTCCCTCAATTGCTTTGGAGCTGAATTTAGTAGGAACATCGCGAGTCTTTAACAAGGTACATGGATTTCCAAAGGGCAAAAGATATGCCAAATTAGGTTTTCGATTATTCAGCAATTCATAACAAGTTTTGTTGTGTTTCTTCACGACAAAAATTCTATTGAGAATATGACAAGTTGTATTCACCACCTCGGCACAAAAAGTAATGGGCAGCTTTGAATCAGATAACATAGTACGAGCTATCTCAATAAGAGTTCGATTCTTTCGCTCAACAACACCATTTTACTGAGGAACATATGGAGCACTGAATTCATGATGGATTCCCTTTTATAAACAAAATAAACCCATATTTCCATTCTTGAACTCTGTGCCATTATCACTCTGAATCCAACTGACTTTCAATTTGAATAAAGTCTCAAGCCCCACAATCAGGAACTTTAGAATTTCAGCTGTTTCATCCTTAGAAGCAAGAAACTTGACCCAAGAAAACCTTGAGTAATCATCAGTCACGACCAAACAATACGATTTTCCGCCTTCCCTTCTAACACTATTAGGTCCGAACAAATCCATATGCAACAACTCTAAAGGAGTCACAATATAATTTATCAACTCTAAATGATGAACTAGAACACTTCTATCGGATCAATTTTGGTAAAACAACACCAAAAATGAAGAAATCAATCAAAATTCTCTTCAAAAGTCGCCAACATCTTCAAGAACACAGAAACTTCAAAAATCTTCATCTTTTTTGTGTGAAATCTATTGAAATGGTGTCAAACAACAATAGCAAATCAAGAGTAATGGCTCTGATACCACTTGTAGGTCCCGGTAGGGTCTACTGATCGATCGCTGCTGTAAAACACGCAATACGTACACGAAGTGCGGAATCCTAACGTATACGTACATCTCGAATACTCATACACACGATACAATCACACGTAAGAAATGATTTCATAAAAAGCTTCTTGTATCACTATGTAAACAGTACACACGTAGTAGTTCTGGAATTACAGATCACTACAAATGAGAACAACTACTGCAAAATTTATAGGCTATACTACTGGTATAGGTGAACTTATCATGTTCGCCAACTTTAGTTCAGGCAAACTTGTTAAGTTCGCCACAACTAGATCAGGCGAACTTGCCTGTGCAAAATTAACTAATTACAAGTCTAAAACATACAAAACATAAACATAAACATAAAGACTAATCTATTACGAAGGATTGTTGTCACATAAAATGCTCCAACAGTTCAACTCAGCAGGATCCGTAACCATTCGCTTTTTGCTGGAAGATGGCTTGGCGGTGGAAAATCTCAGGCTTGGGAGCAAATGGCTTGGCTGCTGGAGTAGCTGCTGTCTTGGCTTCCTTCTTGATAGGTTTGCCCTTCGAGATCATGCTATCAAATATCATCAAGGGCAAACTTGGAACTTGATTTACGAACACATATTTCAAAATAACAGGTCAATATATTTCTTGTATTACTAACCAATAAAACAAAATGCTATTGTATTTCTTACCAGACATAGTTGATTCGGAGGAGGAAACTTCTGAATTTACTTCAACCGGTGGAATCTTGAGCCTGAAGGTCCGCTCAAGAGGCTCAAAGCTATAGAAGGCAGCAACTTTCTTAGCCGTATCAAGGGAAGCAGGAGCTAGGTGAGAGAACTTCGGTGCAACAAAACAAGTAGAGAGAAATAATTATTAGCTATGCATAACAAATTTAAGGATCCTACAAGATAGAATCATTACCTTCACAATCCATTTGACTGGCAACTTATCCCCATCAGGAATTGAGTCTTTCCACACAAAAAAGAAGAAGTTATTTTTCCAATTTGAGTTGTTCTGAGTTGTTTTTAAGATCAAGTGGGTCATGCCGGGTTTTGAAACATGGGCTAGTTCTGAAGTAGAAAAATCTATGATCTGGAAGAACCGTGGCTCCTAAGGTTGTAAACATGGGCTAGTTTCGAAGTAGAAAAATCTATGGCATGATGTTGAATCAGAAATTCTAAGGTGTGCAAGGTTCTCCAGACCATAGGCATGGTTTAATCATAACTAAGGCCGGTTTTTCTGAAGAACTCAGTAGTGAGAGAAGGAAACGGGTACGTGAAACCAAGAGAAAAAGGAAAAAAATCGGGAAGCAGACCCAGCTTTCAGAGGTAAAATCGGCTCTAGTTCTACGATTGAAGGGTTTAAAAATGGTGCTTTATAGAAAAAAAAAGCTTCCGGATTTGAGAGATTGAATGTCAAGATCAGTAAAAGTACATTTTTTGGAATCCGGATTCGCTATTAAATTCTGACTATAAATATCATCGGATTTTAGCCATTTTTGAAACAAAAATAACAAAAACAAGAAAGGAATGAGCTTGTTACCTGAGATACCAGAGAAAAAGTTAGGGAAGATGAAGTCGTATTAATGAAAAAGGATAATTATAAGAGAAGTAATTATAGCCTCCTCGAAGAACGACGCTTCCAATCCTCGTTTACCGCACCACGTCCAATCATAACTGCCAATTTGAAATTGAATTCGGGAAAATTTTACAGCTGTCAATTTTACTGCTAACTGTTAAAATTTTGGGGACAATTATTATGGGTTAAATTTCAAGCAGGATCCTGAAAGACACATAATCCAGAATCCGATATCCTGGTAATTTCAGTATCCTGAATATTATTGCAGATAAACGTACGTGTATCTCCTTCAGACTTGGTCATGGGATGTGCACTACTTGTGGAACATGTGCGATTAGACTCACAACGGTCACAAGAGAAGGATAGTGTCAAAAACTTAATTATCGGATAGTTAGTTAGGCTAACTATTGTCTTTATTAAGTGATAGATCATATAGGAACACACAACAACCACACTCGCAAACTCTTGTAACACGTAGCATACGATCTCATTTTGCTCACTTTGTACTCGATAACTTCAATTATATACAAGTTATCAAGGAAACCCGACGTTTAGTCGGCTCTTGAGGTTTTGTGCCGGAGATCAAGGGCTTTCCTCGTAAACACTCGTGTCAGTTTTATCGCTTTACTACTTTACGGATTTAATAAGCACACTACCTCACTTTCGAAATTTGGTTAGAAAGTTATTATTCATTATTTTTACTCAAAACATATGTGTATCTACCCGACTTAGTTCCCAACAAAGGTATGTGTTACTTATTAATTTTTAATTAAAAGAAGATTCAAAATTTGAACAACTAAGTCATAATATGTTTGTAACCGGTATTCTTCCATACTATTTATCAGAACCAAACTAAATTTTTCTAAGTTAAAGTTTGATAAAAACTTAAGATTTTATTTATAAATAATCATTAAGTATCTGGTATCCTGAAAATATACCTAAACCTATTTTTCTAAATATCCCAAGGCTTAACTTCCTAAGGATCCTGATCTTCTAGAACATGTCAAAGCAAACCAAACGCATAACAATCATGGTGAATAGTCATAATCTACTAATTAATATTGAAAGTGCAGGAAAGGAAAGTGACCCGGACTTCAACCAAAAGCGGACCCATCCACCCGGTTCACAAGTTGTCAAATTGTTTATCCCATGAAAGGATCCCCTAACACAATAGAAAATTTGTTTTTAAATAGGTACCAACATGAACAGTAAAAAAAACCACAAATTCCGTGCAAGGATCCTCTTTTTTCTTAACGTCTTGGAACGAAGTGTCGTGATCCTGGGCTTGGCGTATAGGTGTGGGAGCCTCTTTCTTAACAATGGCTCCTCCAGAGAGAATGCTATCAAGATCAACCAAAGCAAAATAAAAACCAGATCTTTGAATCTCTACAAAAGTAGAAAAAAGTAATTACAATCAATAAAACATTGGGATTGCACAAGACACAAGGATCATCAAAACAGGTTACATACACACACACACACACACACATATATATATATATATATATATATATATATATATATATATATATATATATATATATATATATATATATATATATATACCTACTAACATGCAGGGATCCTGACTACATCCTACCCTTCTTAACCCACTGAGTGACTAGAGATCCCCACCAAGGATAAATGTTATCTTCATAAAAAAGTATTTCCCCCTCCAATCACCGTCATTTTGGATGACTTTTGGAATCAAAGGAGTTATACCTGACTTAAGTTGAAGAACAAAGTGGGAATACCCATGAGTTCTCAGATTGCACACAATAGCAATCTTAGGGATGCTGATGGTCAAGGAATGGCTACGGATAAATTTATCTATAGGGTACAGAATCCTCAAAATCATAGGCATCACCTGAGAAAAAGACAAACCGGTGGACTGAAAGAAATGGGTAATCAACGAAGGAAAAGGGAAAACCGTCAAATATGGAAGCCGTTTTAGCAAGATCTACGTGACTATCAAGTCACATCGGTCAAAACGTTTTGAATTCTAAAGTTTTGTACAGCTGTCTGAATGACCTTCACAATTGTCAAAAACTTGGGAACAATTGTTAAGGTCAGTTTTTACCTATGGTATCCTAGATCCTTAGATAAATATCGGTATCCCTAATCCTTACTATGTTTCAGTATCTTGATTAACTGACCGTTGTAACAACTAATATTATGCGTTATGGAAAGATAATGGTTTTGACACGTGGAATGATTTAAGACTTGTCTTGGTTTACCACGATAAGTGATAATGAAAGATGTCATTGGTAGTATTTGGATTGACATAGAAAAAATGTTTTGACCGTGATGGTATGTAAACAAAGATTTTGCCATGTATGGCCAAATCCCACATGATATCTTGCAACTTATGGGCAGTGATTGATATATCTCCAAAAGGGGACAAATTGTAGTGGACCATTTGTTAGGGGTTGTGAATATGATCAGAATACCGAGTAAGTTCATTATCCTCAATACTAAAGCTGCTATTTGACTATTGCTCCTTTGTCTTTGACTTATCTTCGCAGGTATTCAATGGTGACTTAGTCCACCCTTGAGAGTCGGATATTGGTTGAAGAAAACGTGTAGAAGAGGTCCTCCAATGGTCACAAATGAAGACCAAGCACTCCCCATGATATTAGGGAATTAGTTATTATCTTTTTTCTTATTTATATGAGCTTTATGACAGTAATATAACACACAACACACCAGTTACAATCACTTGTAACACTTAGGTATGATCTTCTGCCCATTTATGTAACTTTTACTTCAATCAATCATAAGAACAAGAGGCAGGTCGACAATTAATCACCTCCTGAGATTTTATGTCGGAGTTCATCTAGGATCAAGGGCTTTCCTCGTAATCTATCTGTGTCATTTTATTGCTTTTAATCATACAATTGTTACACGAAACAAAAAAGTACACTACCTCACTTACTAATTTGGTTACAAAATTCTCTTTGTTAATTTTTGGTCAAACCATTTTGGCGCACATCGTGGGACAAGTGGTGTTTTTCATTCTCAAATTTTTGTTAAAGTTTTTATTCATTCATTACTTCTCAAAATTGTTTTCAAAAATGTCATCCCAATCCAAGTTGTACTCCTCTGCAATCTCATCTTCAAGCTCTGGCTAGAATCAGACTATTCCACCCCACCATCAACTTAAAGGAAAATTGACATTACGGTCAGAAAGACGACTCCTCTTTGTCAGTTCATTCCACGATCTAGCAGATCCAATGAGGAACCTATCCTTATCTCGATTAATGAAATAATTTCTTTATTCTCACAAGTGAAAAAGCTGATGGAACAACAACAGAAGACAAATCAAGTTATGATGGGAGAAATAGAGAAGATGAAATTAGAAAGGAAGAAGGCAAAAGAAGCGACAGTCACTCCATTGTAGCCTAGAATTATGAAGTTTGATGCCTCAGGATCTACGGGGAACTACAAGGGAGATTTCATCACCATGCAGCCTTGAACCGGAATAGTTGATCTAGCTTAGGCTACTTGTTTTGGGTAAAAATTATACGAACTAATTTTGTAACCAAACTTCGAAAGTGAGGTTGCCTGCTTTGTAAAAATCAATACGAAACAAAGTAAAAAAGGAAAGTTTGACACGGTTGATTACGAGGAAACCCTTGATCCTTGATGATCTCCGGCATAAAACCTCGGGAGCCGACTAAACGTCGGGCTGCGTTGATGACTTGTATAAAACTAAAATTATCGAGTACAAAGGGAGCGAATCAAGATCGTATGCTATATGTTACAGAGCTTGAATGAACGTAAATAGTAATGCTAAGTGTGATTGTGTGTTCCTATGCGATCAGATTGCTTATTAAATACAAAAAAACGAGCTTAACTAACTATCCGAAAGATATGGTCTTGACCCTATCTTCTTCTTGTGACCGTTGCGAACTTATTCCCACGTATTCCACACGTGATCCACGTCTCTTGACCGAGTATTCAGGTGAGTATTACGTTACGAGTGTTTTACCTGTCAACAATAAAGAAAATAATAGACAAGTAATCGTTAGTAACAATATTTAGGATATCGAAACTACCAGGATACCAGATTCTAGATTATGCATCATTTAGGATCCTGCATTGAAATTTAGCCCATAACAATTGTCCCCAAAAATTGACAGCTGTCTTGAGAATTTACATCTATTAATTTTTAAAAATATGAAATTCAAATTTCAAATTGGCGACGTGATTAGACGTGGAACGATAAACGAGGTAATGATAAGTCTTCGTTCTAGGCGGTTTAATTAATTCCTCTATAATTACTTGCTTCTTTTTATCTCCGAGTTCGTCTTCTCCAACTTTCTCTCTGGATTCCAGGTAACAAGCTCAATCTTTTCTCTCGCTTTTTCTGATTTTTGCTTTCGAAATGGCTAAAAAGAGTACTAACTCGCCTACCTCCTCTGATGACCTTCTTAGTCAAAACTTGATCACCAACCCTGATTCTGAGAAATGTACATTTATCGACCTTGACATTCAATCCCTGAAATCCGAAGGCTTTTTTCCCGAAAATACTGTTTTTAGACCCTTCGATCCCAAAACTAGGGTTGATTTCATGTCGGAGAGTTGGGTTTGTTTTCCGTATTTCCCTTTTTCTTTTAGATTTACCTATCCATTTCCTCCTCTTACCACGGATTTCTTTCCAAAGAGTGGTCTTAGTTACGCCCAAATCATGCCTATGGTTTGGAGGACTTCACATACCCTCGAATTTCTGATTCAGCATCATGCCATCGAGTTTTCCACTTTAGAATTAGCACATATTTACAATCTCAGGAGCCACGGTTTTTCCCGTTTCTTATTCCAAATCAAAAATGGCATGAGTCATTTGATCTTGAAAATGACTCAAAATGATTCCAAACGGAAAAACAATTTTTTTCTTTGTGAGAAGAGACTCGATCCCTAACGGTGATAGGTTGCCAATCAAATGGATCGTGAAGGATAGGATTCTGTCTCGTAGAATTTTTTAGAAGTTTGATATTTAGGATACTAATTCTTGATTTTTGTTTCAACGTCGAAGTTTGATATCCTTGCTCCTCCTCCTACGCATGCTATTAAGAAGGTTGCTTCTTTTTTTCAGTTTCGAACCCATTGAGCGGACCTTTAGATTCAATAATCCACTGCTTGAGGTTAATTCAGAAGCTTCTTTCTCCGAATCAACCATGTCTGGTATGAAATATAACAACATATTATCTTATTTGTTAGAAATGTGAAAAATACATTAACCTCTTATTTTGAAATAGGTGCATGAAGAACTACTTCCAAGTTTGCTTTGGAGGATATCGATAGCATGGTTTCCAAATGTAAAACCATCCAAAAGGAGCCCCAGCAAGCCATCACTCCAGCAGCTAAACCGAATGCTCCTAAGCCTGAAGCCTCCATGGTTAAGCCATCTTCTAACAAGAAACGGAAGACCTCTGAACCTGCCGAATTGTCTATTCAGGAATGCACAGACTTTGTTGTTGCCCACAAGATCCTGTACAACCTTAGTCATTTGGTAAGTATTATTCATTATCCTAAACAATTGTATTAGCCCCATATCAATATTAATAAAGATGTTATGTGAAATAGGCTCTGAACAGGATGGCTGCGTTCCACAACCAACTCCTCAAAGAGTCTGATATGTACAAGTTAAGGAACGATGAATTACAAAAGAGCGAGGCTGCCAAGAACAAAAAGCTATCTCATGCTTCCAAAGAGGTAGCCCAGGTCAAGGCTGAGTTGCAGGATATGCGTCGTCAACATGTCTGAGATCTTGAAGAGACCACTGAACGGGCTAAAGTTTCAGCCACCATTTCTATATTCCAAGCCAGGATCATGATGGTTAAGGAGGCTGAAGATAAGGACTTTGACAGGTCGTCCTGGGATGTAGAGGAATGGAAGAGGCTAGTGACTGAGCTGGGAGGAGAATTGACATCGGAAAAGGATGCAGGGAAAGTGGTGGCTGAGGACCAGGTTCAAGGTTCGGCAATGGTGGCTGAGGAGCATGAGGTTGTGGATGCATGTAAGGTGGTTGACCAGGGCAATGAAGGTATTGATGCCTAGGCTCGAGCCCTGGTGTTTATGATTTAAAAAAGGATGTCTTTGGTTTGTTGACTTTCGAACAATTTAACTTTTCTTGATGATGGGATCCCGGTATGGGATATACAATTTGTTGACTTATGTGCTGGGGGGATGGTTCCTATTTTGGATGAAGCTCGGGACACTTTCTATTTTCTGCATGACTAATGTTACTATCTTTTGACTATTCTTACATGATTGTTCTTGAAAATTATAAAAAATAGATTTAAGTATATATTCGGGATCCTCAAGGATAATTCATTAATCTTCGGCTTATAGAAATATAGTTTAGATTCGATAAATAGAGCAAATCATGACTTAGTCAAACAAATCTTGATTCTACCTCTAATGATGAATCAAGAAATAATCTTGAGTATAAAAATTGAAATGTATAAATACACATACCAGAATTTTGATGATTATTAAGAAGTGTTGTAACCTCGAGTTGTCCCCTATGTATGTTTGTCAACCACGTTGTATGATCAGTAGTAGAACTTCATAATTCATATAAGTCTTCAATTCGATTATATGTATTGAATTAGCATATCAATGTTTAACACCTGCCTTAATACCTAAGTATTAAACATTTGTGAAAATTGTTTATAAACGTGAGCCAAGCCAGTAAAACATGGGCCAAGCCAAAATACGTGGGTCAAGCCAGCATTTGTGTTAGCATGAAAATGCTAAAAACCTTAGGAGTAACACGTCTGTTACTATCGTAGGGTTCAAGTTATAGCCAACAGTGATGAAATTATTAGCCACTTTTACATGGACTAGTCGCACCACCTTGAACTATACTCGAACATTGTGCGCTACAGGCGGAGTGTTTAAATTCAATTCGTAGAAAGGTGAAAACCTTTAAACCTTAGAAGGTATAGAAGATACCTTAACGTAGGAGAGATGGCCAATTTTTGTCTTGTGTCGGGATCCCTGGAGATTCTTCCTGCAAGACAGGTGTAACACATAAAATTTTTGTGCCAAAAATATAAAATATATAAGTTAAAGGACCATAAGTATAAATACAGAAAAGATCAAGGACTAAAAATTAAAATTTCTGAATTTTCACCGGTAGAGGACCGCAACCATATGTATAACGGTCCGCTACGTAGTCCCATCGGCAATGATTCATTAGGGTTTCTAACACGTGTCACAGGTAGCGGACCGCTACGAGATTCATGTCCGTCCACTATGGCTACCTTGATTGGGTAGCGGACTGCTAGTTATAACTTAACGGTCCGCTAGCCGCAAAATGCGCCGCAACACCAGAGCCAGACACGTGTCATGCTGACTAATTAGGGTTAAGGCGGTAGCGGAGAGCTACCCGCTACCATAACGATCCGCTACGGACCCGAACTCAGCCTATAAATAGATTTCAATTGCCGATCAATTTCAAAACACCCACACTCGATTTCTAGAGTTGTTTTCAATATCTCCACTCCCTCAAACCCATTCCCGCTCGTACGTTTAAGTTCCTAAGGTGTCGGTTATCGTAAGAGAAAGCCGAGAAGCTAGGAAAATTTCTTGCAAAGAATGTAAGCTACACGATCTAAGCAGAGACGCTGCGCACTAGGACTCCTACTCTAGAAACTCATTAAACCAAGATTATGTGAAGGTGAATACTTGTATTTTTATAAAATCATTTCAAAACTAAAAATGGTTTTGATTATGCTCTGACTTGAATGAATTCATATAACCATTCGTTGCATAAGGTGATTTACTATATAGCAGTCAGCCCATAGAGTCACGTATGCGTACACGTGTTACAGATGAGACGTTGTAACAGGGCTAGGGGTTGAACCCTTGGTTGTTGTGAAAGACCTGTCGCTTGAGGCGAGAAGCAGAATATTGAATAGACGTAAAAATATATCCAAGATCGCTCGTGTGGCTAGTGGTTAGAAAGTTGACTGTGTAAATTGATCGGAACCTATGGGCAAATTGTTCTATTTATTCAAGCTTGTCAGATTATGATTTTAAATATACTTGTATTCACTAGTTTATACTGATCAAACATTTTCAAACGTTCTACGGGTAATCAAGGATGATTTTATTCGATTAGCCAAGGAATGATCATAATTACGATGTCATGAAAAAGGGAATGACCACCCTAGACATCAGTTGAAAGAAATGGCTCATGTTAAACCTTGGTTTTGTAATTTAAACGTTTGTGAACAAGATTAGGGTTTATCCCTGTTTATGAAATAAAATGAAACGGGAGATTCCCCGTATTTTGAAAAGATCCTGAGTTATTAAAAATATTCTGCTGTGTTTATGAAACTCTGATAAAATAATAAGACAGGTACCAATCGTTGGCCGCACGCTCGGGTTGGCTAAATCTGGGGTGTGACAACAGGAATTCTTGGCGAAGGTGGGGGTTAGCCAGGCTAACACCCCTCCGACGCTCAAGTCAGTATATTAATAAAAAATGATAATAAAAATTTACTGAAAAGGAAAGAGTACGTACCATTCTAAGTTAGAATATAAATTCTAACTTACATAAAATAGGTTTTTAGGTGAATGGCGTTCAAGGATCTTGGCAAAATATCGCATTCCATAGTTGCTAACCAATAAGCACCCTTGCCTGCTTCCGAATCAATCAAATATGGGCCTTCCCACTTTTGCGCGAGCTTCCCATCCTTAGGGTTGGTACTATTCTGGAATTATTTTCTTAATAGAAGATCACCCACTTGAAACCTCCTGATCTGTATGTTTTTGTTATATGACCTTGCTATCCTTTCTTGATAGGCTGCAATGTGAACCTTAGCAAGATCACTGATTTCATCAATGGTGTCAAGATCATTTGCGAGTACTTCATCATTATTTCATCAATGGTGTCAAGATCATTTGCGAGTACTTCATCATTATTTGTTGAGTCTGAAGATTGGTTCTGGTTGTTGGGATAACCATTTCTGTGGGACTCATAGCTTCAGTGCCAAACACCAGGGAGAACGGGGTTTGACCAGTCGCATTCTTTGTAGTTGTTCTGTCTACCCAAAGTGAAAATGGTAGTTCTTCAGCCCATTTTCCTTTCTTTTCTCCCAGTCTTTTCTTGAGGTTGTTGACGATGATCTTTTTCCTAGATTCTGCTTGTCCGTTGTCTTGAGGATGCACAGGGGTAGAAGTTATCATCTTGATTCCCCAGCTCGCACAGAAATTAGTCGTTCTCTTGCCGTTGAATTGAGATCCGTTATCGCATATTATTTCTGCCGGGATCCCGAATCTCGTTAGGATGTTGCGTTTGATGAAGGATATAACTTCATTCTCTCTGACTTGAATGAATGCTTTGGCTTCGATCCATTTGGAGAAGTAGTCTGTCATTGCTAACATAAATACTTTTCCTCCGGGTGCCTTCGGGAGCTTACCAACTATATCCATTCCCCATTTCATAAATGACCAAGAAGATATAACCGTGTACAAAGGCTCTGCTGGTTGATGAAGTATGTTACTATGCCCTTGGCACGCGTTACACTTTTGGGAATAACTCATTGCATCTTTCCTCATCGTTGGCCAATAGTATCCCGTCCTCAGGATCTTTGAGAACAATGTCTGCCCCAAGTGTGATTTCCGCAATCGCCTTCGTGTATATCTTTGAGGACTTCAAGTGCTTCAGGATCTTCCATGCATTTTAAGTAGGGACCTGCAATAGATTTTCTGTATAAAACACCATGTAATATTATAAATCGAGATATTCTCATGCGAAAAGTTCTATGATTGTTTTTGTCTTTTGAGACTTCTCCGTCCTGCAAATATTTTTTAATAGGTGTGATCTAGGATCCTTGGCTTGGTTCGAGATCCTGAATATCTGCTTCTTCAGCTTTCGTATTGGACACTTCATTTTTCTTTTCAATCGCTGGACTCAGGATATGTATGATTGGTATCGTGGTTCCTTCCGGTATCCTAAGAGCCAAAGCGAGATTTGCTAAGGAATCATCTTCAGCATTGTCTTCTCTTGGTACCTGTGTTATACTAAATAATTCGAACTTCACAGATAATTGTTTAACTATCTCGAGGTATTTGATTAATCTCTCGCCTTTAGTTGCATACGAGCCATTGAAATGGTTAGTAATGAATAATGAATCTACGTATACCTGAAGATGCATGATCTTCATATCGCAAGCAAGCTGTAATCCTGCTATCAATGCTTCATATTCTGCCTCGTTGTTGGTTGCCTGGAACTCACAACTTATTGACTGAGGTAGTATGTCCCATTGTGGTGATTTTATTATGATTCCTAGACATGTTCCTCTTATATTAGATGCACCATCTGTGAATAAAATCCATGTATCCTTAGATTCTTCTAGCTGTTGGACTTCCAGATCTGCTTCATGTTAGATACACTACTGAAATCAGCCACAAAGTCTGCAGGTGCTAGGGACTTTATTGCTGTTCTAGGTTCATATATTAAATCATAGGTACTGAGCTTGACTGACCACTTTGCCATTTTTCCTTACATTTCTGGTTTTCTCAAAACACACTTAATAGGATAGTTAGTCTTAACATGTATAGCATGTGTTTCAAAATAATGTCTAAGTTTAGTAGATGCCATTATTAAGGCTAAAATAAATTTTCCTAAGTGAGAATACCTGGTCTATGCTGGAAGTAGACTTTTACTTACATAGTATACTAGTTGTTGCTGACCTTCATGATATTTGGCTAAGACGAGTGTCCTGATATCGCCAAGTATAGGGATAATGGCTCGCCGTCTTCAGGTTTCATTAATAGAGGAGCCGTGGACAAATAATCCTTTAATGATTGGAGTGCTTGTTCATGCTTCTCTTTGTTTCGGCAAAAAATTACACAACATAATCAAGTAGCCAAAATTTGTAAGCCAAAATTTGTAAGTGAGGCAGTGTGCTTATAAGATTCTTGATGAATAAAATATGTAAAGCAATAAAATGACACGAGTATTTATGAGGAAAGCCCTTAACCTTTTAGGATCTCCGGCATAAAACCTCGGGAGCCGACTAAACGTCGGGCTACCTTGTTATCTTTTATAAAACCTTAAGAATGAGTATGTAGGTCCACATGACTCTCTTATAGATCGTACTCGAGACGTGACGTATCAATGACACGGAGTGCGGAATCCAACCGTATCAATGTATGTGACACACGATGATAATAGAAACCGTAACAATCATAGTGTAAATAAACTTCTCTTCTATTCCATGCAATCACAGAGTTTACAGAACTAGAATATGAACATTCAAAAGCATTATAAAAACTGAACATGTAAACTCTATTATAGACCAAATTCTGCTATAGGCGAACTAAAGACTAGGCGAACTTGTTAAGTTCACCTCTAGCAGAACTTACACAACACTTATACTTCCAAGTTACAACACGAGTACTTGGATCAACTATCTTCACTCTCTTTCCTCTTTGAGGTTTTAGCTTTTCATACTTTCTAGATCCACCTTCTCTGCTTATCAGATTTGAGATCACATCAGCTAACCCAAACTTTGACCTATTGATCAATGGTTTAGTAGCTAGACCATTCATTTCACACCTTGGCAAGGTATTGAAATATTTGATCCTAGGCTTTAAGTACACCATCTGATCTTTTTAAAGCAAACAAATTTACTTCTTCATCATAAAACCAACTAATAATTCTTCCAATACACCGCTCTTTGTTTACATATCTTTCTTTCTGAGCTGGTTGTATATGAGACTTTGGTAATTCCTTTTTCTAACTATTCACTACCTCCTTCCACTGCTCTTTTGTCATACAAGTATCTCTGTACATCACTGGCTCTTCAGCTGACATAGATGGCATGGAATGAGTAGCTTCAGTTTCAACATTAACCTTGGATTGAGTAGAATCATCAAGCTTGGATGTGTCTTCAGTAGAGTCCACAGATTCAGTCATTCCTTCATTGGAGAACTCAGGAATAACGTCATCTTGGATAAAGTTATAAGGCACATTAAGACCATCACAACCTTCATACGTAACCTCTACTTTGCTCTTTTCAATCTCTATTTCCATAATTCAACCTTCTTCAACTTCAGTATCTACAACATCATCTTCAACATCATCAAACAGTTCATCAAGATCATCTAAGCATTCAATCTTCTCAGCTTCTTCTTCTTCAGCATCAGAATCAGTTTGAAAGAATTCTAACAATAAGATCTCTTCATTCACTTCAGTTCCTTTCTTGCTTCCTTCAATAGTAGCTGATGTTGATGACTCCCCCTTAACTCTTGAAATAGGATTCACGTAAGCATATTGATGATCACCTTCCATGTTGCCACTAGGATCATTGTCATCACCATCTTTTCTTTGAATAGACTCAGTATGGCAAGCATCATGTAACCTTAACTCCCCCTGAGCGTCAAGACGCTCTACAAGCTTAGAAACTAGAAGCTGCATTTCAGCTAATTGCTTTGTTTGAGCTTGAATGACTAACGCTCTCTGAGAATCAGTATTCACAAGAACATCAACCTGATTTTGCAAAGCAATCACCTGAGATTCAAGGTAAGTTATTCTCTCAGAATCAGAGTACTTAGATGGTCTAGCTTGAGATGATGTAGGAGCCTTTGGACCAGGAGTAATCACAGGAGAAGTACGTTTAGATGGAGGAGGTGTAAAATCAATGATTCAACGAAAGTAGCAGCGTCTACACCTTGTGATGAAGTTGCAGCAGCAATAGAAGTAGCCATAAGCTTCGGTGTCTTGGATACAGGAGTAAACTCCCTATCAGAATCAGAAGGTTCACCAATCAATGTTTGTTTCCCAAGGACTGTACCAGATGGATGATCCCGAATAGATTTACGTCTTGGCTTTCTGGCTTTGGATTTCACTCTTTTCCCAGAATTTGCCATATGCAAATTAGCCAACCTTTCATAATGACCTGTGCTAAAGTCCCTTGAAGAATCAGAATCAGTAGCCTCAGAATCAGGAAGAATAGTGTCACTAGAACTCGTAGCAACCACATTCGCTTCAGGTTCATGAATGGGTGAGTTCACAACATCATTAAAATCCTCCATATTAAGACCTAAGTCTTTATCTTCATTGTCAGCAACATTTTCATTAATAACAGCATCAACATGAAATGGTTCATTCACTGGAACATCATCTTGAATAGGAACCTGTTCTTGTTGAATTGGAACTTGCACTTGTGCTTGTTGTACCAACTCTTCTGGATGAAACCAATTGTCATTCGGTGGCTCAATATAATCATGATTGATAATGTGACCGAATAAAGGAGTAGGAACAGGAATCAACGCTGCATTCTGTTGTATAACTTTTGCACAGTCAGTGAAAATCCTATTTGACATAGGGGTCAGGGTTAGACGTTGTGGATGCTGTGGTAAATTAGGAATCAGATGATTTTGAATCATTTGGATGAATCTAGGATACATTAGAAATCATTGTCCTTCTGGAGGAGTAATTTGCATAACAAGCCCACGGTAAATGTATAGTGCAAAGTTGAAACGCTTGTTCAGTGTCAGTGCAACCATAGCAGCTTGTAAAGCACTCTTCAAACCATCAGTTCCAGCCTTTCTCGATGACAAGCACGGGATAATAACATGCATAAAATACATCCATTCACCCACCAATCCACCTTTTCGAGCTTGTGTATCATTCTGACGTCCTCTATAACCCATCCTCTGAAATCATCCCATGATTAAAGTTCCAGGTAAAGATATTGGATCATCATTAGCACCACCTAAGACAAGAGCAGCATGAATGGTATCCACTGAAATAGCCACCTCAGTATTGTTAACTGTAGCTCTAAGAACATGAGGATCAACATCTGTATCTTGATGTACGGTAGCCTAGAACTGTTGAATATATGGCAGAATAATATTGGGATTTCCCGAAAGAGCCACGTGTAATCTGGATGTATTCAAGAAGTTGATAATGCCTTAATAATTGACCGCTTCCGACAACTCAGGATCTAATAAAGCCACCTGGTTATGCTTGTACTCAACACGGCGATCCATCTATACATGAACTGGACAAAGAACAACATTAGTATAGTGACACACACATATATAATAGACACACATATATGACAAACACAAGAAAACTGACACCTAGGCGAACTTACTAAGTTCGCTTAGAGTTACAAGAGGCGAACATAATAAGTTCGCCTGAACAAGTTCGCCTGTCGATACAAATTGACAACAGATTTCCAACTTGTTCAATACCATATTTCAATTCAAATCAGGTACACCACAAGCATCAATTAACAACAACGAAGCAATATTAATCATCAATTTCAAGTTTTAACCACTAAGACACCCTATTTGACCGAAAAGCAGACCGACATTCATGGCACTGACGAACACCGATTCAAAAATGTAATTTCTTGTTGATTTATCGGTTAAAATTCATTGTAACAACCTTAGAAAGAATCGCAATCCAAAATCGATCAAGAATAAACCACGAAAAGTTCAATCCAACAAACCAGAGTTTAAAAATCAACAAGTTCGCACTACTGTGTACTTTTTCGCTCAGGGTATGTTCTCTCAACACAAAGACAAAGGTACTGTTAAGTTCACCTAGGTGGTCAGTTTTCACACTCACAACTTAAGTTCGCTTAATCAAGCGAACTTGTAAAGTTCGCTTAACAAGCATCAGGCGAACATGATAAGTTCGCTTCACCTTTTTCTTCGAAATATTTTGGAATTTCAACTTAAACAAACCACAACCATCATCAATCCACAACCTTGTGATCTTCCATCTGTAACATGTATCCGATCCAATCCCGAATCATTTTAATAAAATTAAAAGATAGAATTTTCATGGAAGACAGAAAGAAAATCTTTTTGGATTTTATCTGTACAAACTAAAAACACATATTTTTTCTTGAACATCTTGAGTAAGAAGTTCATATCAGTATCTGAGCAATTCATCACACATTCTATCACAAACAATGGGTAACCTATGATAAGAAATGAATTATGATATTCAAATTTGATATGAAACAACTAAAATCAATCTTATTCAATTTATATCTTTTTCATTTTGTTCAATCTTTGTATTTCCTTATCGAACATTGTCTACAAGCTTTCACAGATCTTGTAATATTTTTCTCTCTTTTCAATCAAATGAACTATAACTTGAAATGATACGCAATAAATTTCAAAGTAAACAAGATAAGGTTATAAAATGCTCAATTACTCATACCGAATTTGCAATACAAAGCATGAATTCTTAAGTTGTTAATATTATAAGATTTGAAACTACATGCGTTTTTCTCCCAGATTCATGTGAGTTAGTACCATTTAGATGAAAAACATCGTGTACCCCACATATATGCCTAACATAATTTAAAATTGCATTATCCTCAAGACATACATGATTTATTGCAAGATTAGATTAATCACTAAGATGAAATTATCTCTATTAGCACAAGAATAGAATAGCAGATCCCAAAGGATATAAGAATCAAGATGATTCAGAATCAAAAGATTCTAATGAATTGGCTTTAGAATGAGAATCAATAGATTAAGGTATGAGGATCCAACTATTATCTTGAAAAATTTCAATGGAATCAATATAGATGATGTATCAATATGATCCAAGGGCTATCATATGTTCTAACATATGTTGTCAGAAAACATATCTTAGTTCAACATCACATTGCATGTTTTTCGGGGCATGGGCAGTGAAGTGAACTGAATTAATTTGTGCTAAAGATATAATCCGATATTGGTCTCATGAAATTTTTAAAACCATATATTCTTTATCTGATAACGATCTTTTACACACACACCCAGGCATATAATGGATTCAAATCACAGATGTAATCATATCTTATTTAATTTTCCCATTACTATTGGTCAAAAAACGCTTCTAGTCTATTGACAATCCAAGTTTCAAACTTTTATTCAAATTAAAATAGATTATCAAGAGTAGAGCATTTATAACACAATCATTTCTTGTTCATGCAGACTTTAAAATTTAGATCAAATCAATACACTCTGAGCACACATATATCATCATATCAAAGGTCTACAAAGGTCATGTGTGATAAACTATTCACTGATGTACTATTATTTCTTCTCCAACTTCAAATGATGTCAATTATATATTTTTCAGTTTGTTTTGAATTTTTATAAATAACATTTTTTGACTGAAATTTAAAATGCATAAAAGTAATAAAGCAAAATAAAAGAAAAATTAAAACAAAATCTCCCATGAAAAATTGTTTTTGAAAAACTTTTATTCGGGATTGATCATACCGATCATTTTGATCATAAATTCAAACCTGGTACGATCAAATGCCTTGGTAAAGAGATCAGCAAAATTATCATCAGTATGTACCTTCACCAGCTCAATCAACTTTTTTTCTGCACAATCACGAATAAAATGATATCTAATTTCAATGTGCTTTGTTTTACTGTGCTTAACAGGATTATTTGGTATGGACATTGTGGCAGTATTATCAATAAACATGGGGGTTCCTGTGAAATTCAAACCATAGTCTCTTAATTGCTATTGGATCCATAAGATCTGGGAACAACAACTTGCAACAACGATGTATTCTGCTTCACATGTTGAAATGGAGACCGCAGTTTGCTTTTTTACACTGCTAGGAAACAAGACGATTACCCAAGAGCTGGCAACCACCTGTTGTAGATTTTCTGTCCAAACAACAACCACCAAAATCAGAGTAAGTATATGCATTGAATTCAAAGTTAGAACCATGTGGAAACCATAATCCCAATCTTTGTTTTCCTTTCAGATAACGAAAGATTCTCTTGACTGCTATCAAATGAGACTCCTTTGGTTTTGCTTGGAATCTGGAACAGATACACCCAGCAAACATTATATCTGGCCTTGAAGCGGTTAAGTACATGAGAGATCCAATCATTGCTCAGTAGAGTCAGCAATCAATGTCTTTTCCATCCGGGTCAGGATTCAACTTATGATTCACCGGAATTAAAGTATCGTATGGGGTATAGTCTTCCATCTTGAACCGGCTCAAGATGTCTTTGACATACTTAGACTGATGAATAAAGAAACCATCTTCCTTCTGATTAACTTGAAGTCCAAGGAAAAATGATAACTCTCCCATAACTGACATTTCAAACTTCGATTTTATAACATTCTCAAACTCTTTGCATAACCCTTCATTTGTTGAGCCAAAGATAATATCATCTACATATATCTGAACCAGTAGATAATCTCCCCCTGCTTTCTTTATGAATAAGTTCGAATCAATTTGGCCATGCACAAATCCATTGTCCATAAGATGTTTAGACAAAATTTCATACCACGCTTGGGGAGCCTGATGTAAGCCATAAAGTGCTTTATCAAGCTTGAATACTCTAGACGGATGAACTGGATCTTCAAGCCCCAGCGGCTGACACACATAAACCTCTTCCTTGACCTTACCATATAAGAAAGCGCTCTTCACATCTAATTGAAACACCTTAAACCCTTTGTAATATGCAAAAGCAAGAAACAATCGAAGAGCTTCAAGCCTAGCAACAGGAGCATAAACATCGATGTAATAAAAATTGTAGATGTTAAAGGTGTACCTCTCTCTATTGTATTGATATATCAAATGAAGTCCCTCTCTACAAAAGTCAACCTAACAAGTATTTATACTAAGAAGACAAAGAATGAGTTCGTCCGAAATACATTTCGGTCAAAATGTATTTCGTCCAAAACCGATTTTGATCGAGAAAAATTTCGGTCGAAATCTTTTAACTTCAAAGAATATTATGTCTTCAGACTGTTTTATATGCGATGGCCTAAAAATAGTTCCAACAATCTCCCCCTAGGCCATTGCATATCAAAACACAAGAATTTTTCCAAGCTCCCCCATACACTTTGCATCATCAAAGTTGGATCTTGGACTCGAATCTTTAACTCTCCAAACTTGTCTTGGTTTAACTTTGTCTTTTCAATCTTGTTTACGTTTTGACATATTGTATGTCCAAAACGTCTTCAAACTATTAAAGACTTTAACAACCTTCTCTTGAAACTTTCTCTAAGGTTGAAAAACGACCTTCTGTTTGGAAGATTTGTGTTTCTTAATACAACATTCTCTTGATAAATGACCCTGATTTCCACAGCTGAAACATTTCTTCAAAGCAGGACATGGTCTTTGATAAGGCCCCTTTCGAGATTATGACTTGTCTTTAGACTTCTGTTCTACAACTTTTGATGTTTCTACTCCCTCTTTAACAAACATGAGCGGAGTAAATTTATTTGAAACGAACAGGATGGCATTAGCATTAAGTGGATTGTCTTTCTTGAACCCTAAGCCACCCTTATTGTCAAAATAATCCACACATTCAAAGAATACTTCAGATTTGTCACTGACACAATCATCATTAGAAGTAAGATCACTTGGAATCTTCAGTTCAATTTTATTTTCTTTGGAATTTCTCTTTGGCTCTAACGAAGGATAAACATTTGACACAAATGGCTCTGGAATGTATGGTTTAGGCACATGTGAATAAAATCCAATTGTAGTAAATGGAGGAGAAACACTCTTGTATCCCATCTCGCTATTCACTTTATCATTAACTTTAGCCTTAATGTTTTCACCAGTTCCTTTATATCCAAGCCCAGAAGTTACTTTGTCATGTATTTGAGCTTCAATGATTCCACTTGCCACTTTCCCAGAAATGTTTATTTTATCAACTTTAATTGCTGTATTTTCTATCGTTTCCATCTTTTCGATCATCAATTTCTTTTCTGTTTCTCTTTCAGCCATCAATAGTTGAATCTCATAATTCTTCCTCTTTAACTGAAGCTTCACATGAGAATTTTCTTTACACAGTCATCAATCTTCCTTTTATACTCTTTCTCATGATCTTTTAGAATTTTGGTTGTATTATGTGCATGTTTCAATGCATCCATCAGAAGTTGATTTCGATTCTTGTAATCAGCATTGAGAAATTTATCCATGACTTCTGATTTTTTGTATTCAAGATCAACCTCTTTTCTTTATACAGATCTGGATGAACATACCCCAATCCATTTACAAAGACCTTATGCACACCACCTTCGCCAGCCATTGAAAATCCTTTTTTTTAAATTTTTTTTAACTATCTCATTTTTTCAAAACCAGCGTCAAATATAGCTCCGAACATCCTCTAAAAATTTTGAACAAGAAAGTTTTTTTTTTAATTTTTTTTACTCCCACACTTTTCGACCGAAAAATTTGAGAATTCGGGCAGGACTTTCGACCGAAAAGTAAGATTTCGATCAGAAGGGATTTCAGACAAAATTTAAGATTTTGATTTCGAGCCCTTCAACAGAGATTTTGGCGATTCAACTAAAACTCGAGAAATTCCGACCTGCAACTTCCGAACCTCAAATTAAGGCCCAAAAATCATCCCAAACTTCATCTCCACTGTTTTGCATGCTAAATATTCAAAAATGGCATTGAAAACGATCCAATTTGATGACTTTTGAATCTTGAAAAGTTGAATTCTTTGAAAAAACTTCATACTTGCTTGAATCTTCCAAAACCGAGCACCGAAAGCTCTGATACCACTTGTGGAAACCGTTTATTCGTACAAATCAAGCAATCGATTGATAGAAACGAGATTGTATCAAAAACACATAGTTAAAGGTGTAACACTCTCTATTGTATTGATATATCAAATGAAGTCTCTCTCTACAAAAGTCAAACTAAACAAGTATTTATACTGAGAAGACAAAGAATGAGTTCGTCCGAAATACATTTCGGTCGAAATGTATTTCGTCCGATACCGATTTTGATCGAGACAGATTTCGGTCGAAATCTTTTAACTTCAAATAATTCTTCCGTCTTCAGACTGTTTTATATGCGATGGCTTAAAAATAGTTCCAAAAATGTTTTTAGCAGTAAAAGAAGCTTGTATAAACACAGTGAATAAGATCAACAGAACTTTGATTTGACAAACAAACAAAAAAACAATCAAGACAGGGCCAAATGGGCTAAAGGCGGCGTTTAAGCACGATCATGTGATACAAACTAGGCCAACATTAGCACTGAAGCGCGTTTAAGCGTTCAAGACACAGTGCCATATTCTATATATGTTTCCATGTGAAAAAAGAATATCAAAGCCAAAGGTGAATCATGCAGAAATTGAAATGAAATGCACAGATATCAACAACAAGATGAAAACTGGTGATCAATTTTAACTTCATATATGATAGTTCATGAGCTACCATTGGAATTGGAACTGCTATTTACCATTTGACCACCTCCTGAAAGTGCAAGGAAAAGGTCACCTATCTCCAAGAAACCCAAATCTCGTCTTGAATATAGACGCCCAACGACCATTACCAATCGAGTTAGACCTAATCGATGGCGGGTTAGGTTGGCTAACAACAGGGGGAAACTCAACTACATCCTCTTGACCACCACCTTCACTAGCACTTGTATCCACAGCCTCAGTTTTAACCTCACACACATCCAAATTCACCACCAACGAACCCCTGCGTGCGCGCAACCAATCCCCAACTTCACCCGTCACATTCTTGCACTTCTTCACCTTAATCTTCACCAAATTCGGACACGCCCAAGCAAAAGCCTCAATCCCTTCATCCAAAACTGGACACCCCTTTATACAAAGCTTCTTCAAAGCAACACATTTCAACGCAATACACGATATCTCCCCATCGGCTATTGTCTCACTCCCACACAAAGCTAATCTCTCCAACTTTACACAGTTTGTAGCAATCGCCTCGAGACTAACCGAATTGGGGTTTACTCTAATCAAAACCAGCTCTTGAAGATTCACACTATGCTTAGCAATTGCAAGTAAACCCTCATTTCCTATCCTGTTTGTTCTCCAATCATCAATATGAAGCTTTCGTAAGTACTTACAGTGCTCGGCCACCGAGATAACTACGGTGCCATTATTATATGGGCTGCAGGGACCTACTATAAGTCCAGTCTTCCGTAAAAGTGACGAGGGGATAAAAGCTGATTATTATGCCATAGTCATTTGTGTACCCAAGAAGTTACTCTACAAATCTGTTCAGAAACTAAGATTGATTGGAGGCAGTGGTGTTCTTGTGTCTCCATTGACCTACATCTTTGACGAAGAAACTCTAAGGTGGCGTGAACTTCATTCAAAACTTGGGCTTTGAGGAGATAATATGTTTTGTACTCGTTTCAACTGTTGGTACGATTTGTTTACATGTGCTTTTATTTACAAAGTTTAGGGGTGTTTAACCAAACCAATTCGGTTAATTTCACCTGCAATTACTCAATGTTTTGTTTGGTTGGTTTGGTGCAGGACGTTGTCAAATAAGTTTGTGGTTGGTTTTTTGTTGGGTTGTCAAACCTACTGTTTGGTTTTATTTTGAATGGAATTTATTTTGTTCTACTAAAAAAAAACTTGTGATTCCCTCTGATCTGTTGATATTAAAGAACAAAGTGTTCAAACACTCTCTGGAATAGCAGAATCAATCCATATATCAAACAACACCAAAAAGATCGAATCAAATACGAATATTAAATAATGAAATCAAACGTATGAGATGCGCACAATCAAAATGATAATCTTCATTTTGATAACAATGTGAATACCATAATCAACCAATACACAATGAAAATTCTCTCCGATATAACTTGGACTAAAAAATGATACAAATGAGAAAATCTGTTTAAAAATACAAAAGAAAAGTCTATTTATACCAAAGAGTTTCGATCGAATTCTTCTGATCGAAAAGTGTTTTCGACCGGAAACACTTTCTGACCGAAAACTTAAAGTTTTCGATCGAAAACTCCAAAGTTGTACAATTCTAAACCTAATTGATTTATGTAGACTACTCGGTTCCAACAATCTCCCCTAGTCCATAGAACATCAATTCTTCATGTGTTATCTTTTGCAGGTTTGGTCTTGGCTTTAACTTTTAGTTTCTTGGTATCCAGAGCAGCAAGTCTCTTCTTGATTACTTCAGCTTCTTGTCTTCTTGACAAACACCGAGCCACGACTCTCATGTACAACTTAACTTCAGCTTTAATCTTCATGCTCATATCACACTTGATTAGATTCTTGCAACACCTTCAGATCTTCGTTAGATAAACTAAATAAGTAAACTGTATCAAAAACTCTAAATTCTGGTGACTTATCCTGCACGATCACAACTTCATTAGTGTTGATGTCATACGTCCATTTTTTGAAGCTTTTGATAAATGTTTATTTTCTTGCTGGGACGTATATACAGTAGAAACTATATCTGCGGGCTTCACTATATACCTGAATCTTCTTTTATCATTCTTGTCTTTTCTCTTCAACTGTTGGCATTCAGGTACTTGTGGCTTGAAATTCTCAAACTTGTCTTTACTACATTCTTTCTTCAAGTACTCTTCAAAATTAGCAGCAAACGTATTGTTTGAAGGATTGATCATCTTCAAGTGACTCAGCTCTCTAATATCCTAGTATGGAAAATATTTCAACTTTGAGCTCCGATCAAAATATTAGATATTTCCTTCTCCTCTCTTAATCACATACATCTTCTTATTATCATCATACATCCAAGCCATAATTTCTCCAGTCAATGCTTGTTTTGGACTCTTGATTGTTTGTGTAAGCCTTTCAACAATGGATGGCTTTTCAGTCACTGTCCACCAAGAGCTCTTGTCTATCTTTGTAGCCTTTGACTTTTCAACTTGTGGTTCAACATCTTCAGGAACTGTAAATGGTTCTCGTTCATCAACCAATTTATCCATCTTCCCAATTACCGAGCCATCTTCTTCTACATAGATTTGTTGTTGTTCATATTCATATTTCTTATATTCAGTGTTGGTCTGATTATCTTGTTCAGTATCTTCAGTCGTTCTGTCATTTCCACCAACACCTCCAGCACCACCACTGTTGTTATCATCATCTGAAGAATCATTATCATCTCTCCTTTCACGAGTAATCACCACTTCTTCATTATCTTCTTCTTCCTTCTCTGTTTCTTTATGATTTTCATCAGTTCTTTCCAAACCTTCACCTTCGTCAATAAGAAGCATATCAACATCAAATAAAGTGTTGTCTTCATACATATTTTCTTCAAAGATTGGAGTTTGAACTTGTCCACTTGTAGAAGGAAGTAGTTCAGCGGCTACCGGACTTTGTACATCTTCAATATTCTCTTCTTGATTAGTACCAATTGGAGCACCAATCTGAGCTATCAAATCTTGAACAATCCTCTGAAGTTGATCAATTTGTTGTTGTTGCTTTACAAGTAAACCTTTCTGTTTGTTGCTTTCTGTTTTCAATTCTCTTATCTCTCTTGTATTTGCAGCTTCTCTGCTTTGCAGATTGGAGATTTGAGTTTTCAGCTGACTAACTACATCTGTAGTTTCTCTTGTAGCATAATTCAAAAACACTTAGTCAACCAAACCATAATTCTTTAATTTCTTAGACTTTTGTTTCTATGGAACTTCTTTTTCCTTGCCTTTGCCTTTATCAAGTGCAGTGGTTCTTTTGCCTTGCCTTTGCCTTAGACGGAGGAGGTCTAGAAGGTACGGTCTTTGACTTTTCAGGCTCTTTCCTCTTCTTTAATGGGGTTGTTGCTGTTGCTGTTAACTGTTCATCATGAATTTCCAACACTTCAGTATTTACACTTAAAATATCTTCAGTTTCAGCTATAAATTCTTCTATGTGACTCAACAACGGTTCTATAAGCTCTTCATTCACCTCAGGAACTCTGTTATCTTCAAAAATCAGGTCATGTGCTTCATACTCACCCATATGTGTATCAACCTGTAGGTCCACATGACTCATCTTAGATCGATCTTGTGACAAGACGTATCGTTAACGCGGAGTGCGGAAACCTACCGTATTAACGCTTTGTATAACAATAGACAATAGAAACAACGGTAAATAAACTTTCTCTTTTATATCACCAAACAGAGTTTACAGAATACTTGATTGTTCAATCTATCATACGCGTGCTAAACAGACTCTGTAAACTCTATATTTATAGACACATGTTCTGCAGTAGGCGAACTTAACAAGTTCGCTTAAAGATCCTTAGGCGAACTTAACAAGTTCGCCTCTAATAGACCAGGCGAACTTATCTAGTTCGCCTCTAGCAGAACTTGTATTTATACTTAGACAAATCTATATAATTACATACAAAACATAAAGACAATATGTAGGTCCACAAGGCTCTTCTACGGATCGTTCTCGTGATAAGAGGTATCGTTAACGCGGAGTGCGGAATCCTACCGAATCAACGATTGCATACGAAATAGACAATAGAACAATCAGGTAAATAACATTCACTTGTATTCCAACAATCATAGAGTTTACAAGAATCTCAGAATTACACTCGTTCAAAGCCCCTCTGCTGCTCTCGTCTTATTCTCTGTTCTGAACCTGTAAACTCCTATTTATAAACCAGTTCTGAAGTAGGCGAACTTAATAAGTTTAGGCTAGGCGAACTTAACAAGTTCGCTCCTAAAGATGCTTAGGCGAACTTGTTAAGTTCGCCTCTCTATGAACTTACAAAGAATTTTATCAACAGTTACAAAACATGTCCTATCAGACTCCCCTTTAACTGTTGCTAACAATTCTATCAATAACAAGTCAAAGACTCTAAGACTAAGACATAATATCTTCAAGCTCGTTGTCACCAGAATATGCTCCAACAGACTCCCCCTTGACAACAACTTTAGAAGATTTTCATCCGTCTTCATATATCATCAAACACACTGTAGTCTTCGCCTTGTTCATCTGCACACTTTCTTTTTCTATCTAGAAGAAAACTTAGGAGAAGGACCCCTTGTCAACTTCTGTCTACAATTTTCAGTTTTTGCAAAAGAGAACAACCAAGAATAACCAACAATTAAGATTTCCATGGAAGCTGGAAAAATAAAATAATTTTGGTTTTTCAAACATAAGAAACACAAAATCTTTTTGGTTTTTCTTTGTACAAACTAAAATGTAAAATACAAAATCACATATTTTTGGTCGAACATCACGAGTAAGAAGATCATATCAGTATATATGAGATATCAATCACACATCTTGGATATAAAATCCAAATAATATCAAATGGTATCCTATGTCATTCTTTCAAACCTTGACCAATCAAATCAATATCTTTCAAGATTATCACACTCAATCTTTTCAAGACATTCATATTGCATGTTATGATACGCGATAAACATTCAAAGAAAATACGATCATGCTATGACACACAAATTCAAATTGTCAGTATTATAAGATTTGAAACTAAAGAATCTCATTCCCACTTTCTTGTGAGTTAAGGTACCATTTAAGTATGAAATACAACGTGTACCCCACTAGTATGCCGATAGAAAGTAAATGCACTATCTTCAAGACATATGAGATTTTACTAAAGATTATCCGAATTTCCAGAATGAGGAGACATCACTTAGCACATGAATAGCATAATCCAAATTGGATTGTATAGGAATCAATGAGATTCAGAATCGAATGATTCAATGTTTTGGCTTATATATGTGGAATCATAAGATTCAGGTACGTGGATCCAACTGTTATCTGGATTATGAATTCAATAGAATCAGTAAATATGATTTATCAATATGATCCAAGGGCTAGTATATATTTGACAGATGTTGTCAAGTACATATCTTGATTATACTTCAACTTGAATGCTTTTCGGGACATGGGCACTGAAGCAAATCAAATGAATAGTGCTAAGGACATAACCCGAAACTGATCTCATAGGAAAATCTTTATTAAAAGCTAATATTCTTTATCTGATAGTGATCTTTTAACACACACCCAAGCATAAAATGGGTTCAAATCACAGTTGTAACATATGCAATTATGTTTTCACACTACTAATGGTTCAGTGACGCTTTTAGTCTACTGACAATTCAAATTATATGCATACACAACAATATCATTTCCTATTTGTGTAGTCTCTGAAATTTAGATCAAAACATATAATTCAGATATATTAACATAAAGCACGAACCAGTTAATCTAAGGTCATGTGTGAAAGAACATCTACTGATGTACTATCATCTCTTCTTTAACTTCAAGTAATGTCGATTTTATCTTTTTCAATTTGTTTGGATTTTTCAAAATCTTTTTCAAAGAAAGTAAAACAAACGAAAAAAAAATCTTCCATGAAAACATTTTAAGAAAAACATTTTACGTGGTTACTCAGGATTAAGCAATTCAATCAATTAAAAACTCAAACCAATGTAATGTAATTGAATGTCATTGCCTCTATCACCAACACAGTTTTGTAATCCCCCTGTCCTGTAGACTCCCCCTCAACTAGTCAAATGGTTGCATCAACGACTTTATGCTCACCGTTGTCATCCTAAGTTTCAGGTTATCATTTGGACTTTGTAAAACTCTTTCCAAAACATTGTGTGTGACATATTCTCCCCCTTGAGCATCAGGTCGTTGAATCAAATAGATTCTCAGTTATCAACAACTCTTTACTCATGCAGATGTCATTCCCTGTCATGTGCTTAGAACCACCACTATCAACAAACAAAATGGTATTAATAGTCCCTATTGGTAAATCCTGCACATCTCACAAGAAACATTAATTTGAAATTAGGACCCAAGCCATGGTAGTAATGGGTCTTCCAACTGTATCAAAATAGTAAACCTCACTCCATTCATAATCGAATCTCTCATCGATTTTTGGAGATTGTTCCGACGAGTCAGAAACAGAAACTTTAGATTTCCAAACATACTTCTGTTCATTAAGTTCTTTTTGCTTAAAATGTGAAGTATTTGAACATTTTCTTTCATTTGAAAATTGAATTGATTGTGAAAACTCTTGTTGTTCTAAAAGTTTTCTCAATCTTCTGTTTCTCCTCCGTCTTTGAGGTCTAGAAAGCCTAACCTCAGATTTTGAATTACCCTTTGGTGTATCATGAGGTTTAATCACATTTGGGTTAACATAAGGCTTACCAAGAGTTCTTACCTTTTATGGAGTAACATGTTACCTTTGTCGTTGTGAGGACAAGCAATCCTAATGTGACCCACAAGACCACAGTAAAAGCAAGATCTCTTCTCACTATATTCTCTCATATAAGGAATCTTCACACTATAAGATGCACTTGAAGAAGATTCTCCTACATGAAATTCTTTTGGAGTTTGAGATGGAACAAACTGTTTCTCAACAGGTCTTGATTCAGGCTTCATCTTCCCAGGAACTACATGCTTCTTTCCTTTGTTTTTGTAAGGACAGTTCACCACAATGTGTCCCATCTCATTACAATGAAAGCATGTACACCTGTCTTTATAATCTCTGACATATGGAACTCTCCTTGAATTTGAAGAACTTCCAAATGTATAATTTCCAGATGAATTAGAATCAACCTTTGAGTCTTCTTTCTTAACCTCTTTCGGTATCTCCTCTACCTTAGCTTCATCAAAATATTCATCATCACTCTCATCAGAATACACCATATCTTCACCTGTGACTGGATTCACTTTCAACACAGTCTTAGGAACTAAATCCTCATCTTTTATAATCTCAGGTGTAACAGAATAATTTCCATTGAACGGTGGAGGAACATAACCAATACCACTAGTTCCCTTCCCCTCTTTAGTAGTATCATGATAATGTCCTAATAAGAATGATGAATTTCCAAAGGTTTCTAACTTTCTATGCAATCTGATTACCTCTGCTTTAGATTCAGCTAGTTCCTTATCTTTCTCAACAAGATCATTATTTCTTTTCTCAATTTCTGCAAAGGACATATCCATGTGATATGCCTGCTCTTTGATCTTCAAAGTCAGAGAACTTATATCCCTCTTCAGTGATTGTATTCTTTCAATACACACATTCTCATTATCCTTTAATTTCTGATTTACCGTGTGCATCGTTTTCATATCACAACAGAGGTTTACGTTGTCATCCATAACCCTCATCATTTTATCCTTCACCGAAATACAGTTAGAACAAAACGTTTCAGATTTAGAAACTACCTCAGCTTTTACTTCTGAAGAAGATGCACCAGGAGCCATGAATACGTCATCATCAGCTTCACCCTTTTGGTCAACATGGACAGGCTCTGCATCAATTTCTGATTCACTCAGATCATCTTCAACTGTCTGAAAACTTGCTTCAGTCATCACATCAGTCTCAGTAGATGGAGTACTTTCACCAGAACGAATACTCTCACTATCAGTTAAATCTGCAGAAGAATCACTTTGAGAATCACCCTGCTTCTCCAATACTTCTTTGATCAAGACCACAAACGCTTGAGAAGTTGCTTCACCCTTTATCTTCAATGCTTCCCATAGATCTCTTGAAGTTGGACACTTCCTGAGACTATGAACGATTTCTTTTGGTAAAGATATCGTTAAAGTTTTACACGTTTTCATCTCTCGATCAAACTTCTGCTTTTCTACTTTAGTAAGAGCTGTCACTGGTTTAGGAACATCACGAAATTCCAGAAAGTCAAAAGTAGGATGCACATATCCTTCAAGTATGGGTCTCCAAAAATTTTTATCAGTTTCTGATACGAAATGTTCGAACCGGACTTTCTAGCTATGGTAATCTGATATGCACAAAAGCTTCGGTGGCATAGTTACAATCTCATTATCATCACATGAAATTGACATTTTAAAATTTTTGCAAAAATATCCGGAAAAAATTTCCCGCTAAAATACTCTTTTTTTTAAATTTCAAAATAACCATATAAGTTTTTTTTTTATTAGTTTTTTTTAAGAACACTAGCGAACTAGATAAGTTCGCCTGATAATGCCTAAGCGAACTTAATAAGTTCGCCTGAACTTCACTGAGCGAACTTGACCCCAAGCGAATTTGATATCAAGCGAACTTAATAAGTTCGCTTAAATCAAAAAATCCAGAAAATCCAGTAAGTTCGCATAGAAAATTAAGTTCGCCTAAATTGGGAGAGGCGAACTTGACAAGTTCGCCTGCACACAGATTCAGCAAGTTCGCTTGCTTCAACAAAATCAAAATCAAGAACAGCTTCAACCAAAAACACGAACAAAAATTTACCAAAAATCTTCATATCTCACTGATTTGAAGGAATTAGACAAAATTGAACCATAGGATTATGTATTTTATCAATTAGAACACTTCTATCGGATGAATTTCCTCAAAATCCACTTCAAAATCACCAAATCAGCAGCAAAATAAGATTCAAGAACTTGAAAAACTCCATGGAAATGAAAAATCGAAAAGGTGATCAATTTATTGTCAATTTTAATACAAAAACGTTTCAAATCACCAAGAATCACGAGCATAAGCTCTGATACCACTTGTAGGTCCACATGGCTCTTCTACGGATCGTTCTCGTGATAAGACGTATCGTTAACGCGGAGTGCGGAATCCTACCGAATCAACGATTGCATACGAAATAGACAATAGAAACAATCAGGTAAATAACATTCACTTGTATTCCAACAATCACAGAGTTTACAAGAATCTCAGAATTACACTCGTTCAAAGCCCCTCTGCTGCTCTCGTCTTATTCTCTGTTCTGAACCTGTAAACTCCTATTTATAAACCAGTTCTGAAGTAGGCGAACTTAATAAGTTCGCTTAAAGATGCTAAGTTCGCCTCTAATAGGCTAGGTGAACTTAAAAAGTTCGCTCCTAAAGATGCTTAGGCGAACTTGTTAAGTTCGCCTCTCTATGAACTTACATAGAATTTTATTAACAGTTACAAAATATGTCCTAACACAATAAGACCGAAACTATTACAAAGCTTTTGTCATTCAATCTATGTCCTAACAGACTCCCCCTTGACAATAGCTTGATCTTCTGTCTTCAGTCTTTATGACGAACTCTTCCAGTTATCTGGTAATCTGCTTCCTGCATGCACTCCATATCTCTGACATATCTCCAACACTCTTTTATACTGCAATCCTTGTTCTCTCCATTCATCAGTGAACATGATCTCATTCTTTCTTAACGTCCTCTGATCTTTCTTTGAAAAATTAATAAGATTCATTGCATCATAGAAACTAACAATGACCTTATTATCTTTATCATCAATCCTAGCTTCACCAGTATTCACATCTACATACCACCATTTCATATTCCCCAGAAAATCTTTTGGAATTTTCTTCAATGGTATCTTCTGTACAGCACGAACGGCTTGAACTTATACTTCTAAGTCACATTCTTAGTCTTTTGATCTTCAATCTTCACTCTTTTTCCTTTCTGTGGTTTTAACCTTTCATACTTCCCTGATCCACCTTCTCTCTTAATCAAGTTAGCAATCACATCAGCTAATCCACAATTTGATCTATTAATCAGTGGTTTCGTAGCTAGACCATTCATTTCACACCTTTGCAATGTATTGAAATACTTGATCCTTGGCTTTAAGTATTGAACACCATAAGATCTTTTAAGAGCAAACAACTTAGTATCATCATCATAAAACCAACTTATGATCTTTCCAATACACCTCTCTTTATGAGCAGGTTGTATAGGTGACTTCGGTAGTACTTTCATCCAGCTTTTAACTACTTCTCTCCACGGTTCTCTAGTCATACATGTATTTCTATACATCACAGGTTCTTCATTTAGGTTAGAAGACACAATATGAGTAGTATCAACATCAGAATCTATTGTGGAATGAGCAGTATCATCCGGTGTAGTGATATCTTCAACAGAGTCCATAGAATCTGTTACTCTATCATAAGAAAACTCAGGAATAACATCATCTTGGATGAAGTTATACGGAACATTCAGACCATCACATCCTTCATATGTAACCTTAGATTTACTCTTTTCTATTTCAATCTCTACAATCTCCCCTTCTTCAACTTCGTTATCCACTACATCTTCTTCATCGTCATCAAATAATTCGTCTATATCATCTAGACACTCTAATTTCGCTTCTTCTTCTTCAGAATCTTGAAAGAATTCCAATAACAATATTTCTTCATTTACTCCAGAATCAGTCTTGGTTCCTTCAATAGTATGTGATGAGGACTCCCCCTGAGCTCTTGATATTGGATTCACGTCAGCGTATTGACGATCACCCTCAACATTACCACTAGGATCATTGTCATCATTATCTTTTCATTGAATTGAATCAGCATGACACGTATCATGTATCCTTAACTCCCCCTGAGAGTCAAGACGCTCAACAAGCTTAGACACCAATGACTGCATGTCAGCAATCTGTTTTGCTTGATCTTGAAGAACCAATTGTCTCTGAGAATCAGTAGACACAAGAGTATCTACTTGAGTCTGGAAAGATAGCACCTGTGATTCAAGGAAGGTAATTCTTTCAGAATCAGACGGCTTTGAAGGACCAGCTTCAGATGTGTGAGGAACATGTGGAGAAAGCACTGGAGATGTATGTTTAGAAGCAGGAGGTGTAATCAATAAGGAAGCAACAAAATTAGCATCCTCAACACCTTGAGATGAATGAGCAGCAGTAATCGACGCAGACATAAGCTTCTGAGCTTTAGGAACTGGAATAGCATCACTATCCGAGTCAGAAATTTCATCTAGTAAAGTTCTCTTACCAAGAACTAATCTAGAAGGAGGATTCCGAACAGTCTCACACCTCGGTTTTCTGGCTGTAGATTTAATACGGTAGAAGTATAACGCAAAGTTAAACCGTTTGTTGAGTGTCAAAGCAACCATAACAGCCTGTAGTGCACTCTTCAATCCATCAGTACCAGCCTTCCGTGGAGACATACATTGTATGATAACGTGCATAAAATATCTCCATTCGCCAACTAAACCTCCTTTTATTGCTTGTGTATCATTTGGTCTTCCTCTATAACCCATCCGCTAAAAACATCCCATTATTAATGTTCCAGGATATGACATAGGATCTTCAACAGCACCTCCTAATTCCAATGCAGTACGAATAGTTTCTTCTAAAATAGCAACCTCAGTATTATTTACCGTAGCACGAAGTACGTGAGGTTCAACATCCGTATCTTGATGGACGGTATCCCAAAATTGTTGAATATAAGGTAAACATATATACGGATTAGCAGATAAAGCCACTTGCAATCTTGAACGATTTAGAAAGTTGATAATTCCTTGAAAATTAATAGCTTCAGACATATTCGGATCCAATAACGCCACTTGGTTATATTTCTACTCAACACGACGAGCCATATGTAAATGTAAAGGACAAAAACTCATTAGTAATCAAAACATACAAAAAAAAAATAAAAAAATTTTAACACAAAAAAAATTTTCAACAAAAAATCACAAGTCCAAAACACTATTGAGCCCTTAGGCGAACTTACTAAGTTCGCTTAGTGTTGCAAAAGGCGAACATAATAAGTTCGCCTAAACAAGTTCGCTTGAACAAGTTCGCCTGAACCTGTCTGTCGATACAAATTCCACACATAATCACAAACTTGTCTAAATCAAGCAAAAATCTCAGTTCAAACTTAACAATAGCATCGATTAAGATTCACGACACATTTTAAATCATCAATTTCAAATGTTAATTCAGAAACCATGTTCAAATCTCAGAAAAACGTGAAACTATTCAAACCGAAAGACCAAAGATTAAAAATTACAAAATCTAGAAGATTTACCGGATAGAAATCGATGAAATTACTCTAGAATGACTCGCAATTGAAAACCTATTCAGAAACAATCACACAAAATTCGAACAGAAACCCTAGATCTGAAATTATAAGATTTCTAGAAGATGCCTTAAGTTCGCTCGTATAAGTTCGCTCAAACAATGAACAGGATAAATGAACAAGTTTGCCTGAACACAATACTAAATCACCAATAAGTTCGCTCCGTTAGGCGAACTTGTTAAGTTCGCTTAACAAGCCTCAGGCGAACATATTAAGTTCGCTTACTCAGAACCAGGCGAACATATTAAGTTCGCTTACTCAGAACCAGGCGAACATATTAAGTTCGCTCCAAACCCTTCCTTTGACCAAAATTCTTCACTTTCAACACAACCCATTCTCGTGAACTTCCATCTGTATCATGTATCCGATCCAATCCCGAAACATTTTAAAATTAAAATTAAAATATTTTTGGATTTTATCTGTACAAACGGAATCACATATTTTTGGTTTTTAAATGTACAAACAGATCACATATTTTTGGTTTTTAAATGTATAAACTGAAACACATATTTTTGGTTTTTAAATGTACAAACAGAAACACATATTTTTGGATGAACATCATGAGCAAGAAGATCATATCAGTATATGAGTAATTCATCACACAGTTTATTATCAACTATGGGTAACCTAAGATATGACACAAACAAACTCATACTTATGGAACTCATACTATTTCAATTTTATGAACTTTTTCAATCATTTTGAATAATACTTGAAATGATACGCGATAAATTTCAAAGTAAACAAGATCAGGTTATGAAATGCTCAATTTTTCATTCCGAATTTGCAATACAAAGCATGAAGTTTTAAATTGTCAATATTATATGATTTGAAACTATAAGCATTTTTCTTCCAAATTCATGTGAGTTAGTACCATTTAGATGAAAAACATTGTGTACCCCACATATATGCCAACAGAAATTAAATTTGCACTATCTTCAAAACATACACAGTTTATTGAAAGATTAGATCAATCTCCAAGATGAAATTATCTCTATTAGCACAAGTATAGAATAGCAGATCCCAAAGGATATAAGAATCAGAATGATTCAGAATCGAAAGATTTTAATGAATTGGCTTTATAATGAGAATCAATAGATTTAGGTAGGAGGATCCAACTATTATCTGGATAAATTTCAATGAAATCAGAATATATGATGTATCTAACTGATCCAAGGGTGAATATATGTTCTAACAGATGGTGTCAGAAACATATCTTAGTTCAAAAACACCTTGCATGTTTTTCAGGGCATGGGCAGTGAAGTGAACTGAAAGAGATTGTGCTAAAGATATAATTCAATATTGGTCTCATGAAATTCTTAAAACCATATATTCTATATCTGATAATGATCTTTTACACACACACTCAGGCATATAATGGATTCAAATCACAGATGTAATCATATCATATTTAATTTTCACACTACTCTTGGTTCAAAGACGCTTCTAGTCTATTGACAATTCAAGTTTCAAACTCATATTCAAATTAAAACATGTTATCAAGATTAGAGCATTCAAAACCACTATCATTTCTCATTTATGCTGACTTTGAAATTTAGATCAAATCAAATTATTTAAACTTTCATATATCAAAGGTCTACTAAGGTCATGTGTAATGAACTATTCACTGATGTACTATCATTTCTTCTATAACTTCAAATGATGTCAATTTTATATTTTTCATTTTGTTTTGAATTTTTATAAATAACAATTTTTGACTGAAATTTAAAATGCAGAAATGTAATAAAGCAATAAAAGAAATTGAAAAACAAAATCTCCCATTAAAATTGTTTTGAATAACTTTTATTCGGGATTGACCATACCGATCATTTTGATCAGAAATTCAAACCTAGTACGATCAAATGCTTTGGTAAAAAAGATTAGCAAAATTGTCATTTGTATGTACCTTTACCATCTCAATCAACTTCTTATCTGCACAATCACGAATAAAATGATATCTAATTTCAATGTGCTTTGTTTTACTGTGCTTAACAGGATTATTTGTGATAGACATTGTAGCATTATTATCAATAAACATGGGGGTTCCTGTAAAATTCAAACCGTAGTCTCTTTATTGCTGTTGGATCCACAAGATCTGTGAACAACAACTTGTAGCAGCAATGTATTCTGCTTCGCATGTTGAAATGGAGACCGTAGTCTGCTTTTTGCATTGCCAGGAAATTAGACGATTACCCAAGAACTGGCAACCACCTGTAGTAGATTTCCTGTCCAAACAACAACCACCAAAATCAGAATCAGTGTAAGCATTGAATTCAAAGTTAGAACCATGAGGAAACCATAGTCCCAATCTTTGTTTTCCTTTCAGATAACGAAAGATTCTCTTTACTGCAATCAAATGAGACTCTTTTGGTTTCGCTAGGAACCTGGAACAAATACACACAGCGAACATTATATCTGGCAATGAAGCGGTTAAGTACATGAGAGATCCAATCATTGCACGGTAGAGTTGGCAATCAACTTCTTTTCCATCCGGGTCAGAGTTCAATTTATGGTTGACCGGAATCAGAGTATCATATGGGGTACAGTCCTGCATCTTGAACCGACTCAAGATGTCCTTTACGTACTTGGACTGATGAATAAAGAAACCATCTTCCTTCTGATTAACTTGAAGACCTAAGAAAAATGATAACTCTCCCATGGCTGACATCTCAAACTTTGATTTCATAATACTCTCAAACTCTTTGCATAATTCTTCATTTGTAAAGCCAAAAATAATATCGTCTACATATATATGTAACAATAGGTATTCTCCCCCTGCTTTCTTAATGAATAAAGTCAAGTCAATATGGCCACGAACAAAATCATTCTCTAGAAGATGTGTAGACAATGTTTCATACCATGCTTGTGGAGCTTGATGAAGACCATAGAGAGCTTTATCAAGCTTGAAAACTTTGGACGAATTAATTGGATCTTCAAACCCCGACGGCTTACACACATAAATTTCCTCATTGACTTTACCATATAAGAAAGCACTTTTTACATCTAATTGAAACATCTTAAAACCCTTATATGAAGCAAAAGCAAGAAACAACCTTATAGCTTCAAGCCTAGCAACAGGCGCTTAAACCTCGGTGTAATCAATTCCCTCTTGTTGATTGAAACCTTGTACAACTAATCTTGCCTTATTTCGCACCACAATACCTCGATCGTCTTTCTTGCATTTACACACCCCCTTTATACCGATTGAATATACACCCTTTGGAAGATCTATAAGATTCCAAACTTTAAGTTTGTCAAACTGAGCAAGTTCTTTCTGCATGGCCTCTATCTAATTGTTATCACTCAATGCCATTTCGACATTCTTTGGTTCGACCTGAGAAATAAAACATGACTGTGAGCATGCATAAAAAACACCAGTCTCTTTAAAACGTGTATACAAGTAAGTGTTGTCACGAGTAGAACGCGTTTGCACTCCATCACCCAAATCCCCAATGATATTTGAAATAGGATGAGCTTTGAGTTCATTGATTGATGCAACCTCAGGAACTGGCAACATATCAACTTGAGTTGTATCAGATTGATAAGACAGATCTTGATTAATTGGTATCCCCGAGACCAGATTTGTAGGAATCTCCCCCTGATCCTCTGACGAAATAGAAGGTTCATCAACTATCAACAGATCAGCAGAAGAATCTTGGAAAATAACATTTTCATCTTCACTATCAAACTCTTGTGTTCCCGAACTAGAAGCAGCATTTGAATCTGGAGCAGATGTATAAGGAACAGATGAATGTGGAACCGCAGTCGGTAGAAAACGACTATTCTGTGCATCTTGACATGAGTCATATAAAACAGCAGCTTCCGCAGGAGAAATATCAGAAGGTAAATGAAAAGACTTGAATAAATTCTCATAATCAAAAGCCCAGTTTGGTCCAATCGCCATTTGAGGTAAAGACCGATTAGAACAGTCAATATGAAACCATTCTTCAACTTGGCGAGTCTCTTTGTTATAAACCCTCTTGGTAGTAGAATTAGCAACATACCCCAAAAATATCCCTTGAATTGCCTTAGCACTGAACTTGGTTGGGACATCACAAACTTTAAAAAGGTGCATGGATTACCAAAAGGTAGTAAATATTCCAGATTCGGCTTACGATTATTAAGCAACTCATAGCACGTCTTGTTGTGTCGCTTAACGGTCAAGACTCGGTTCAAAACATGACATGCAGTATTTACAGCCTCAGCCCAAAAAGTTACTGGAAGCTTAGAATCAGCAAGCATCGTACGCGCAGTTTCAACTAAAGTCCTGTTCTTTCATTCAGCAACACCATTTTGTTGAGGTACATATGGCGCACTGAATTCATGATGAATTCCCTTTTGAAGACAGAATAACCCCATTTTGCTATTCTTAAATTCACTGCCATTGTCACTCCTAATTCTTCTGTCTTTCTGTTTGAATAAATTCTCTAAACCCAGAATTAAGAATTGTATAAACTCTGTGGTTTCAGCTTTAGAAGCAAGGAACTTAACACATGAAAATCTAGAGAAATCATCCGTTACGACCAGACAGTAAGATTTACCGCCAATGGTCCTGATACTAATCGGTCCAAACAAATCCATATGCAGTAGCTCCAAAGGAGTTATAATAGAATTCTTTGTCTTGGATTTGTGGGACATATTGTGTTGTTTCCCCTTCTTGCAAGGAATACAGTCATCAGGAACTGAAAATTTAATTTTCGGAACACCAAAAACTAGATCATTCTTCACAAGATAATTCATTTTCCGATAATAGATGTGAGCAAGTTTCCTGTGCCACAAAATATAATCTGACTTAGACGCCTTGGAGAGTAGATATGTAGGAATTGAATCCGTAGTAGTAGCAACACTCATGTCTAGGACATATGTGCCATTTCTCCTTGGAGCCTTCATTAGAATCCATTCGTCAGGAATCACAAAGCCTGGTTTCAAGATATAACACTCAGAATCATTGAAATGAATTGAAAATTTCTTGTCACACACTTGAGATACACTTAAAAGATTATGTTCAAGTTGCTCCACATAGTTCACTTTCTCAAATTTGACTTTTTCATTCTTTAAAGTACCTTGACCAGTTATCTACCCGCCTTTATTTCCAGCAAAATTGACATAACCACCATCAATATTAATCACATCTTCCAACAAACGAATATTCCATGTCATATGTCGAGAACAACCACTATCCACATACCACGTATTGTTGATAGTCCTCCTTGGTTGCCCTACATAAACAAAGAAAATCAGTTAGAAATTGGAACCCAAGCTATTGTGGTCTTGGGTCGTCCAGATTGATCAAAATAAACAACTTCAAGTAACTCACAATCAACATTGTCATCAACCTTTGGAACATAAGATTTATGATTAGACCTTTTCAAAGACGACAAATTATGATTATTAGGAAAAACAATATTAGATTTATGATTATCAGATTCAGGTATTTCCAAAAATTTCTTTAGTTTTCTGTTACGTCTTCTTCTTTGTGGTCTAGAAAGTTTGACCTCAAGTTGAGACTCTTTTGAAATTCCACCATGTGAAATCTCAAACTTCTTTTGAAAACGAACTGGTTTAGAAATATGCTTATCATGTTGCTTAAATCCCGATGATTCAGCAATTGATTTACACAGCACTTTCTTAACAAAACTAGACGTAGGCTTTCCCACATTTTTTCTTTTCAAGATTGTCACCACCCTTTGTTGTGAGGGATCACTTTTCAATTTGCCTTGATTCTTATAAGGACAGTGAATCAGAATGTGACCAGCCTCATTACAATGAAAACAAACTCTTCTATCATGATGATTTCTGATATAAGGAGTTTTTCTTGAATTTGATGACCCATCTGATGAACAAGCTTCAGAAGATTTTTCTGTACAGTAGACTGGTTTCTTTGGAACAAAAACTTGTTTAGTCACTGTCGATGAATTTTTTTTCTGATAACCATCAGCAACAAATCCACTTGATTGTAACATTTTTGAAAGATTAGGCTGAACAACTTTCACCTCATTCGGTTCTGTTAAAATACATCTATCACGGGTAACATTCTTCACTACTTTTGGTTCATCAATTTGCACTTCCTTTGGAATGCCTTCAACCTTATTATCATCAAACACCTCATCCTCAGAATCAGAATCATAGATCATATCTTCACCAGTTACTGGATTCACCTTCAACACTGTCTTTGGATCAATTTCCTCTTCATGAATAATCTCTGGTTCAACCACATAATTTGCATTGAATGGTGGAGGAACAAATCCAATTCCAGCAACACTGTCTTTGGATCAATTTCCTCTTCATGAATAATCTATGATGCAATGAATCTTATTAACTTTATCATCAATCCTAGCTTCACCAGTATTCACATCTACATACCACCATTTCATATTCCCCAGAAAATCTTGTGGAATTTTCTTCAATGGTATCTTCTGTACAGCACGAACTGGCTTGAACTTATACTTCCAAGTCACAGTCTTAGTCTTTTGATCTTCAATCTTCACTCTTTTTCCTTTCTGTGGTTTTAACCTTTCATACTTCCCTGATCCACCTTTTCTCTTAGTAGGATCAGCATTAGCATTAAAATAATCCAATACTACAGATGAATTTTCAAAGTTTTCCAGCTTTCTATGTAATTTGATCACCTCAGATTCTTTATCAGAAATTTCTTTGTTCTTCTTAGCAACAATTTCATTTCGCTTCTCAATCTCAGCATAAGCCATATCCAGATGATATGCTTGTTCCTTATATTTCAATCCCAAAGAGTTCAAATCTTTTTTCAAAGACTCAATTCTATCTATACACAATTTATCATTATTCTTCAATTTTTTATTAACTGAATGCATAGATTTCATATCACAAATCAAATTTGTGTGATCATCCATTACCTTTTGCATTTTACCTTTTATACTTATGCAATTTGAACAATAAATGTGAAAGACAGAATCTTTTACCTTAGACAGATCTGACATATCTGCCATGAAGACTTTGGCAATCGGGATATCTTCAGAATCAACACCACCCGCAGAAGAATTTTGAGTTAAAAGAATATCATCTTCAGATGCACTAGATGCAATCTCAGTCTCACCATTTTGTACTTAATCACTTTCTTCATCAGCACTTGGCAAACTCTCACCATCACATGAGCTATCATCGTCAGTTGACTCTTAAGATTTAGTAGAAAGAATCTCAGCTACAAACGCTTGACTTACTGAACCAACCAAATCTTCAAGATGAATACCCCAGTCATAATTTTCATCATTTTGAGCAACGAAATCAGAAGATGCAGATGCATGATTAGAATTTCCAGAATTAGAAGAACCATGTGATTGATTACGATTGTTCTGAAAGTTATTAGGCTTCTTCTTAGAATCAAATTCAACTTTCGGCTTCACGCATTCTTTGGCAAAATGACCATACTCTTGACAATTATAGCAACGAACTTTGGTTTTATCAAATCCCATGCGTGAACGACTATTAGACCCAATATACTTTCTTCCAGTCTTCTTCAAAAAAATCCTTTGCTTGTCGCATAAGCATAGCCATATTCCATTGAATATTCATCTCTTCTAGATCAACAGGATCAATCTGTCTGAAATCTTCTTCAATAACCTCTGGATCATGAATTTTTCCTCCAATAAAATTTTCACAAGAAGCCATAAAGGAAGAAAACATTGCTAGATAATCATCAGCAACTTTTTGATTCAAACTATGTGTTCCAGATGATGAAGAATTTGTATTTACAGAGAAACCTGAATGACTTGAAACTCCAGAACAATGATCATGAGAAATATCTTAATCATCACTAGAAAAGAACGCAACCCATGCACCAGTTTTTCCAAAAGATTTAGCAAAATACATTGAAGGATCTTGAATATGTTCCATATTGGTTTCCTTCTTCTTCATATTCATATCATGTGATCGAATCTTCCCAAGAACCTCTTCAAGCGACATGGTTTTATACTTGACATTCTCTTTAATCAAAACCGTATACACATCAAATTTTGATGGTAATGCCTCCAAAAACTTATCATTTATCTCTTCAGTCTCATAAACCACTGAAGCACTTGACAACTCGCTCAGCAAATGACAGAATCTTGTTGCAAGATTATCTAAAGGTTCATTTTGAAAATGCTGGAATACTAAGAACTACTTCTTCAGTAATTCTTTTCGTCTTTTCTTAACATCCAAACTACCTTCACATCTCTTTTGCAACGCCTCCAATAATTGTTGAGAAATTCTGAATTGTTTAAAACTTTGAGAAATTTCTTTAGGAAGAGACATTGAAATACTAGCCATTGCCTTCTTTTCTCTATCAAACAATATTTTTTCTTCTGTGGTTAACGCAGATACCGATTTAGGAACATCATCTTTTCCCATCCAGGTATATGTCAGATGTGTATAACCTTCCAAGATTGGAATCCATAAACTTGTATCAGTAAAAGATACGAACTGATCAAACCGATCCTTCCAGTTAGAGTAATCTGCAAGACTTAACAATTTGGGCGGTTTCTGAGATGTACCAATCTCGTTGTCGTAATTCAACATATTTGTCACTTCTACCATATTTGACATTTTCCAGAAAAAATTTCCAAGTGTTGAACAAACAACCTCTTAGGCGAAGATAATAAGTTCGCCTCAAACAAGCAGATTTGATATCAAGCGAACTTGACAAGTTCGCTTACCCAAGAAATCCAATAAGTTCGCTTACTGATAAGTTCGCCTACTAAGTTCGCTTAAACTGTGAGAAGCGAACTTAATAAGTTCGATTGCTAAGTTCGCCTACAACAACTTTAAGCAATTTCGCCTATACCAGCTGAAACAAACTCAGCAAGAACTTTAACCCAAACACGAACAAACAACACCAAAAATCATCATTTCTCACAGATTTGAAAGAATTTAAAGAAATTGCACCGTAGGATTGAGTATTTAATGAATTAGAACACTTCTATCGGATCAATTTCACCAAAATCCACCTCAATTGTACGAAATCAGCAGCAAAATCAGTTTCAAGAACTTGAAAACTCCATGGATACAAAAATGATCAATTTCTTGTCAAATTGTACACAAAAACGTCTCTAATTGCCAAGAATCAGACGTAAATCACAAGCAAAAGCTCTGATACCACTTGTAGGTCCACATGACTCATCTTAGATCGATCTCGTGACAAGACGTATCGTTAACGCAGAGTGCCGAATCCTACCGTATTAACGCTTTGTATAACAATCGACAATAGAAACAGCGGTAAATAAACTTTCTCTTTTATATCACCAAACAGAGTTTACAGAATACTTGATTGTTCAATCTATCATACGCATGCTAAACAGACTCTGTAAACTCTATATTTATAGACACATGTTCTAGAGTAGGCGAACTTAACAAGTTCGCCTCTAATAGACCGGGCGAACTTATTAAGTTCCCCTCTAGCAGAACTTGTATTTATACTTAGACAAATCTAGACAATTACATACAAAACATAAAGACAATAAGACCTAAACTATTACAAAGATTTTGGCATTCAATCTATGTCCTAACACAACCCTCGGTTCTTCAACTTGAACTTGAACTTCTTGCTGAACTTCTGGTAACACATTTCTTTGACCACCATCATGACCTTGATCGTCATCATTTCCCTGATCATCACTATTACCTTGATCATTTTCATCATTATCACTATCAACTCCATCTTCTATGTCTTCAGCCATATTTCATCTTTAAGATTGAAATCTGGATCAGGATTCTCTTCAAGCATATTTGTAGGTCCCTTCGTGTGTGTCGGATCGTCACATGCAAGTGGTCTACTAGTCAAACCGGGTTACGGAATACCCGTGACTAGGTGGAGAGTCTTACAAAACAAAGTAAACCAAACACGAGAGTCACAATAAACGTTCTTTGTATTATAAACACTCGACGGTTACAGAGAGAATACAAGCTGCGTACTTAGCAAAACTGAGTTCGTCTGAACAAATGGTTCTGCGTACTTAGCTTCTATGAACCTATCCTATTTATACAGACCTGATGCCTGCGCACTTATCAAGTACGCAGGACCAAATGCTCTTGCGTACTTAACAAGTATGCAGAGGTGTTCTTGCGTACTTGCTAAGTACGCAGGAGCTTTCTCCTGCGCATTTGTAAGTGCGCAAAACACTTAGCAGAAAAACAACATACATTATGTAAAAGTAAATACAACTCGATAAACTATTACATAATGACTCTTACATACAAAGACAAATTACAGACATTAGAAATACAAACTAAGACTCTATCAAGAGTGTTGTCACAGGAAAGTGCATCAACAAACTCCCCCTTGACAACAGCTCGGGATCTTCATCGTCTTCAGTCTTCAATCTTCAGTCTTCACAGCACTGGTTCCTTAGCTTCCATCTTCTTTTTGTAATCAAGACAAAACTTGATTAACTTGTCGTATTTGGCCGAGAGAAGCTTTGTCCATTCATCAGTGTGGATGCAGAACTTGTCTGCTAGTACCTCCAGATCGTTCACAGAGAAATTGATGAAGCAGACTTCATCAAAAACCCTGATCACTTCCTTTGGCACTATGTTTCCACTATCTGACTTACCTTTACCCATAACCACAGCCTCGCCCGTTTTTGGATCAACGTACCAGTACCACATGTCACCAAGAATATCCTGAGGTAACTTGCTCAGGGGAATCTTAGTTTCACATCGCACTGGCTTGTATACCAATTTCTTTAAGGGTTTCTTAGTCACAGGATGCACAGCGTGCTTATCCTTGACTCTTCTGGGCACCTGAGGCTTGAGGTATTCAAATTTCCCTGATCTTGCTTCCCGCTGTAGTGTTACCCACAAACCCATTGCTACTGCATTACTCGAGTGACTCAGTACGTCGCGGTTTGCGAGGTTCACAAGGTCGTACTTGGGCAAAGAGTTGAACGCCTCACTGGTGGGTTTCAAGTATTGAACCCCCCCAGATCTTTTGATGGCGAACAGCTGCTTGTCCTCCTCGAACCTAACAGCCAAGATCATACTTGTCGCTCCGTGCTTGTCTGTGATAGACGTCTTTTGCCACACGGGAGCTGGACCCTTTGTAGATGCAGAAGGCATGTCTTTCTCTTTTGGTGCCTCGGAGTCCACAAGTGTAGGGTCGACTGGGGAGGCTTCAGTTGTAGCTTCAACATTACTTGCCATGTCAACTGAGCCTGTGTCTGTTTCGAGCAGAGATTCGAGCGATGGTATTTCGAAGATCTCACCATCCTCTAACTCGTACTCTAGTTCCCCGTCGCCCTTGGGAATCTCGATTATCACATCATCATCATCATCATCGTTCCATTCATCACTAGAGTCGATCTCTCCTTCTTCCAGATTAAGGAGAGCATCGATCTGTGCTTCTTTAGAATAGTCAGGCTCGAGATAGAGAATCTCATCAGCCACTGACTTCCCTTTGTCACCGCCACCACCACCTGAGGTATCACCACCCTCTTGCGGAGTAGACTCCCCCTCAGCCATAGAAGTAGTAGAGATGGGCACAATTGCCGAAGCTTGGTGCTCACCTCCACTCGGATCGACTTCAGGATCCTTGTCTTTATCATCATCCTTAGTAAGATTGACTGGATGACAAGACTCTGCACCGGTGGATTTCTTTTCTTTTTCTTTCTCTTTCTCTTTCTCTTTCTCTGTCTCCTTTTCCCCCTGAGCACCGAGCTTCTTGGTCAGTTCTTCAACTAATTTGACCATCGCTTCGTGCTCTTTTCTCTGCATATCCATCCTCAGCTCAAGTGAAGTTCTGTGGCCTAGAATCATTTCATTAGTCTTCATTAACAGTTCATTCTGTGCCATGACATTCTTCAATTGCTCATTTGTCCCTGTTCTCTGGCTGTGGAGAATCCTAACTTCATCGGCCAGAGAATTAATCTGTGCTTGTTGAGCATCAGACTCCTCCTTTGACTTTTGAATGGTCTTCAACAGTTCAGCAACTTGGGTTTCTAGCACATCTATCCTGGCTTCATTTGGATCCGGATGCCTAGACGATGAGGCTTCAGCGTTGTGGATGGGGGAAGAGAAGATTGTGTCAAAGTCAAACCCTTGTGAGAAATCACCATAGTTGAAGGGTTGACCTGACGGCTCTTTGGTGGGTGTTGGAATTGGGGATGTAATGATGGGAGTTATGGTTGGGGTGACTGACTCCGTGAGAATTGGAGTAGTCACTGTCACCTGGACAGTTGGAGTAGGGAGGGTCACCGTCACAGGAATCTCCTCTGTGACCACCGTGACTGCCACATCTGCTTGTACTAGTGGCCTTCTCCTCCGTCTATACAGTTGCTGTTCTGATGGGGTAGATTCTAACTCTGGTCTGGCAGCTTCAACCTGTACTGGCTGCACAGTTGGAATCTCTTCAACCCTGGGGATAGCAACCTTTTGCCGATCGCCCCTTTCCTTGTTAGCACTCTCATGCCTCTGTCTTTGTAGAGCAGCGTCAGAGTCGGAATCCGGCTCATATTCGCTGCTCGAGCTTTGTCGCTTTCTTTTTGAAGACGACGCAGGCAGGGTAACCTATGCCAACCTTCTCGGATGTACCTGTGATGGTGCGTCATCAGAATCAGAAGAATCTGATTCTGTTGCCTCCGAATCAGATTCCTCTGCACCACCAACATCACCTTCATCATCACCTTCATCATCCTCATTCTCTTGTTCTTCATCAGAGTGATCACTCATCTCTGGTCCCGAGTTGGGACTATACCAGTTCCAGTCCTCCGGAGCGACGTATGCTTCATTAATCAGGTGGTCGAAGAGTTCAGTATGCTCAGGGGTAGGTTCTACACTGCCTGGATTTAGAAACTGTGCAAAGACTCTCTTGTCCACCCTTTTTACCTGCAGTCTCTCCCCGATAGCGCGTAGGTTTGGCAGTGCATCATCGATCAGTAGCTGCACAAACCTTGGGTACAAAAGGTACCTGAACCTCTCTGCTGTATTTATCTGGTCATTTAGTGCTTTGAAGATGTAGCGAGAGAAGTTATAGCCCCGATTAAGAGACAGGCCCACCATGGCCGCTGCTAGGTCACCCATGGCATCTTTCCCCGCTTTCCTGGATGAGATGCACACGATCATGATGTGGGCAAAGTAACGCCATTGATCCAATACCCACATCTTCTTGTAGGAAGCATAGTCCCTTGCCCCGACATACCCCATTCTGTGCCTCCAACACCCATCCACGTAGTAATCTGGATAGGATGTCGGGTCGGTAGCAAGGTCTCCGAACACTCTCCTGATTGTATCTTCCGAGATAGCAATAGCCCGACCGTCAACTGTTGCCCTTATGATATTAGGGGACACCGTGCAATCGTGCTCGGCAGTCTCCCAGAATTGCTCCAGGTAAGGTCTTGAGACTGTTGGGTTTGCTGAGATTGCATAACTTATTCTTGATCTGTTGAGAAAATCCATAATCTCTCGGTATTGCAAGGCTGCGCCTTTCCATTCTGGTTCCGTGTTAGCCACTAGGTTGAATTCGTCAGTTAATGCACGAGCCATAGCCTGCAAACACACACAGAAAACATATTCAGAACAACTTATAACATTGGAAGTAGATACACATGACACAGTATAGTAGTTACACTTTGAAAAAATTTTCAGACTTAGAAAAAATTTCTAAGTGTTGGTCGTGCGTACTTGCTAAGTGCGCAAGAACAACCCTTAGCAAAAACTTTTTCAGAAATTTTGAAAACATTACAGATTGCACAAAATTGGGTCGAATAGGTCGCCAATCAGTCGGAACCAAGGATTCTAACTTACGGGACCATTCTCGACACCAAAAACTACCAACACTAGCACCAAGTTTGACCTAGCCAGTCTCTCGATCCAATGACGGTTCAGTTTCAACCGAAGGATCAAATCGAGGACCAGAAAGATGATTATAGGATCGATTAAGCTATATATTAGCATGTTAATGATAATAAGTTACCCAAACAATCCCATTTTCCCAAAAACTTTATCGAATTTAACCAAAAAAAAATTTCTATGTCAAATCGGTCCAAATGTCATGAATCTACGGTTGGAATTGCCCTAGATTCTCACCAATGAGATGTAATACGATGATGAAAGTATTGACGGGATGAAAAGAGGGTTTGAACACACTCGATTTTGAGAGAAAAATTGCAGGGGAAAAAAAATTAGGTTTCAAAGCGTAAAACCTGAAAATTTTCTAAGTGTCGAATTTATACCCCTCAGAAACTGTTCGTGCGTACTTGTTAAGTGCGCACGAATTAACTCTTGCGTACTTAACAAGTACGCAAGGCTTAACTCTTGAGTACTTGCTAAGTGCGCAAGTTTTACTTCGTGCGTACTTTGCTAAGTGCGCAGAAACCTTAAGTGCGCAACTTTTCAACTCAGAATTTATGAAGATTTTCAAGTCAAATAACGAACGAGATAAAAATATTCAACCAAGAGGATTCAAATACAATTCATGAAGATTAAACATAAAATATTTTTGGCCTTTTTCTGATTTAAACTTGAACTATGCATAAACTTAAAAACTTAAAATCTTTTTGTTCTTTTCAAGATAGATATATACAATCATTTACACAAGCTATTTTTGATCAAAGGTACGAGCAGAGGATCATATTAGGCTAACTTATAGCAAAAACGATACAATATAAACATCAAAGAATATGGGATCATGTCATGTATTACTCTTTATTCATACGTAATAAGTACATAAACAAGTAATTCAAGTTGACAATATTATAAGATTTGAAACTATACGCATCTTTGTATCATGTTCTTGTGTATTAAGGTATTAATTATAAGATATACAATGTGTACCCCACTGATATGCTATGATATTTTGCACTATCTTCAAGGCATCTAAGATTATTTTCAATTATTTTCTTAATTTTCAGAATGAAGTTACATCAATTAGCACAGAAAAATCAAGCAGAATCCATAAGGATTATCAGGAATCATAAGATTCAGAATCGAGTGATTCTTTTATCTTGGTTTCATGTGATTTTCTTCTTTGAATATCGGTATGATGATTCGGGATAATGAACATGGTGTTTGAATATAAGGTAAGGGGATCCAACTTTTATCTGGATTTGATTTAAATGAATCAGGAGTGATTCAAGGGTGAATACATGCTCAACGGTTAATGTAGAGACATGTCTTGATTCAATCTCTCCTTGCATACTTGTGAGTATGGGCAGTGAGATGAACCGCATTAATTGTGCTAACAACATAACCCGAAACTGATCTCAAAAGAAAATTATTGTCAAAATCTAACATCCTTTATCTGATAATGATCTTTTCTATTCTTTTACGGACACACACACTTGCAAACATGGGTTCAAATCACAGTTGTAATTTACATTTAGTTTCCACACTACTAGTGATTCAAAGACGCATATAGCCTACTGACAATTCAAATTACTTGTAAATAAACAGATTAAAAACATAATAATTTTAAACAGGTAAGTAAGCATGACGCAATCATTTCCCATATGAGCAGTCTATAAAGTTTAGATCATTTCTGATGTACTATCATTTCCTCTTTTCTCAAGTTAACTTTGAAATTTTCTCCATTTTCTATTTTGTTTTTGATTTTTGTAAAATATTTTAAAACTAAAAGAACTATACAGAAAATTTAAAGGAATAAAAAAATTTAACTTCCATGAATTGAATTGAGTTAAGAAAACTTAGTTTTCACTCAGGATTGAACATTCCTATCAAGTTGACAAGATGCTCAAAACGGGATCGATCAAATGCCTTTGTCAAAAGGTCAGCAAGATTGTCATCCGTGTGAACCTTTACAAGTTCAATTAAATGCTTTTCAGCACAGTCACGGATGAAATGATGGCGAATCTCTATATGTTTAGTTTTGGAATGTTTCACCGGGTTATTTGTGATGGACATAGTGGCATTGTTGTCAATGAATAGAGGAGTTCTAGTGAAGTTTAAGCCGTAGTCTCTCAACTGCTGCTGAATCAACAGTATCTGAGAACAACCGCTCGCTGCAGCAATGTATTCTGCTTCACAAGTTGAAACAGAAACCGTTGACTGCCTCTTGCACTGCCAGGAGACCAGTCTGTCTCCTAAGAATTGACATCCACCAGAAGTTGACTTTCTGTCAAGGTTACAACCGCCATAATCTGAATCAGTGTAGGCTTTGAAGTCGAAATACTGCTGCTTAGAGTACCAAAGAACTAATCGGGGTTTCCCTTTCAGATATTTGAAAATTCTCTTCACAGCTATCAAATGTGACTCCTTCGGTTGAGACTGAAACCTTGAGCACAAACATACAGCAAACATTATATCGGGTCTTGAAGCTGTGAGATACATAAGTGATCCGATCATCCCACGGTACAACCTGCTGTCCACATCCTTTCCATCTCTGTCGGGATGCAAACCATGATTGACTGGGATTGGTGTGCCATAAGTAGTGCTATCACTCATCTTGTATTTTGACAAGATGTCCTGCACGTACTTAGTTTGATGTAGATAAATTCCATTCTCTCTTTGACTGACTTGCAGACCTAGAAAGAATGACAGTTCACCCATATTGCTCATTTCAAACTTGGACTTCATCACCTTCTCGAATTCCCTACACATCCCTTCATTGGTCGACCCAAAGATAATGTCGTCGACATATACTTGCACAAGAAGAATGTCACCTCCTGCTTTTCGTATGAAGAGAGTCGAGTCGAAACTCTATTTTTTAATTGTCCGGCTATAAATTCTGCAAGAATATTAGGGTTTCCATAAGGCTTTTCAATTCGTGTGATAGCAATGTTAAGTTTTCGATTTACAGAATTAAATTCTTTTTGTAAATTCATCTGTAATTCTTCGATTCCTCGGGATCGACTTTCAATTAATATTTTTGGAAATCCCATATAGATTATGATTTGGATCAGGTCAATTCTTTTTTGAATCCACGGTCAAAACCATTAGACAGTAAATGCTTAGATAATGTCTCATACCATGCCCGCGGTGCTTGATGAAGACCATAAAGTGCTTTGTCGAGCTTGTACACTTTATTGATATTATGCGGATCTTCAAAACCGGGAGGTTGAGTGACATAAACTTCTTCATGCACCTTACCATAAAGGAAAGCACTTTTCACATCAAGTTGATAGACCTTGAAGCCGACATATGTGGCATAAGCCAAGAACAGTCGAATGGCCTCAATTCTAGCAACTGGGGCATATAATTCATTGTAATCCAAGCCCTCTTGTTGATAAAAACCCTGAACAACCAATCTTGTTTGTTCTTCACAACAACATGACGATCATCCGTCTTGCATTTGAACACCCATCTGGTAGCAATTGGCTGAAAGCCTTTTGGCAAGTCAACTAAATCCCACACGTGCAACTTTTGGAATTGAGACAGTTCATCTTGCATCGCCTCAATCCAGCAGTTGTCAGTGAGAGCCTCCTTCACATTCTTCGGCTCTAACTGGGACACAAATGCAGCATGCAGACATGTTTCCATGACGCCAGTGTCAAATATCTCTGTGTAAAGACTGGTATTCTCAGTGATGCTTCTATGACGAGTCTGAACACCGGCATAAGGATCACCAATAATGTTGTCGATTGGATGATTCCTATGCACCCTCGTCTCCGGTACAATTGGTTCTTGAATTTCTGGATCTAGATTCGTGCTTAACTCCCCCATTTCCTGTGATCCAGAGGAAGAAGATTCAATGTTTATTGGATCAGCTGGAGCTTCATTTCCTACAGTTGTGTTAGGATTGGCTTGAGCGTCATCTCCAACAATATGAACACCGTCGCTGTTATCACTGTCATGAGTTCCAGATGCAGATGCAGCATTGGAATCAGGAGTTATAATTGGTACAGTATCACGAGTAGTAAAACTGGAGTCATTGTCGCCACGCAAAAAATCATAGACATTTGCGGCGTCTTCTGCAGATAAATCAGGAAGATTGAAAGACTTGAATAGCGCATCATAATCAAAACCCCAAGCTGGACCTTTTGGTTCTGGTGGAGTGCTGTGTTTACTACAGTCCACTTCAAACCATTCCTCGACAGTACGAGTTCCTATGTTGTACACTCTCTTGCAGGGCGAATTGGCAACATATCCTAAGAAGATGCCTTCCACCACTTTCGCATGAAATTTAGACTGACGGTCTTTATACTGTAGCAACAAGGAACAAGGACTACCAAAAGGAACTAGGTAATCAAGATTGGGAAGTTGATTGTTGATCAACTCATAACATGTCTTGTTGTGCCTTTTCACAACCAGAACCCTGTTTAAGACGTGACAAGCTGTATTAACTGCTTCTGCCCAGAAAGTGACAGGAAGCTTTGCATCAGACAGCATAGTCCTTGCAGTCTCGATCAGTGTTCTGTTCTTCCGTTCAGCAACTCCATTCTGCTGAGGTGTGTACGGCGCGCTGAATTCATGACGGATCCCTTTCTTGAGACAGAAAAGTTCCATCAAATTATTCTTGAACTCAGTTCAGTTGTCACTTCTTATTCTTCTAACTTTCAGCTTGCAAAGAGATTCCAAGCTCAGGATCAGGTATTGAAGAATATCAGCAGTCTCGGCTTTTGTACCTAAAAAATGCACCCAAGAAAAACGTGAGAAATCATCAGTTACAACTAGACAGAACGACTTACCTACAATACTCCTGATACTTATGGGGCCAAACATATCCATGTGTAATAGCTCCAAAGGGGTATCAATAGAGTTTTGGAGCTTGGGCTTGTGAGACTTCCGTTGTTGTTTGCCCTTTTTACACGGCATACAGTCATCTGCAACGGTAAACCTCAACTTAGGAACCCCGGTTACCAAACCGTTTCGGACAAGATGATTCATTTTACGATAAGAAATATGTCCGAGTTTCCTATGCCACAAGATGGAGTGAAGTTCTGTCGCTTTTGTAAGCAAACAAGTAGCAACTGATGAGGTGGTTTTTGCCACGCTCATATCGATCTAATAAGTGTCGTTTGATCTTGGTGCTCTCATCAGAATCCAGTCTTTGGGAACCTCAAAACCGGGTTTGTGAATCAGACATTCTGACTTGTCAAACATCACCGAGTACTCCTTGTCACACATTTGGGAGACACTCAACAGGTTATGCTTCAGCTGCTCGCAGAAGTTGACATTGTCAAAGCTGACACAACCGTTCGAAACCACGCCTTGACACGTGATACTCTCGCTTTTTTCTCCGGCAAAGGCCACATAGCCGCCTCTGAATGGTTTAATGTCTTGAAGCAAGGCCATGTTTCCTGTCATGTGCCGGGAGCATCCACTATCTACATACCAACGGTTAGAGATAGTACCCTTCGGACGTCCCTGCACGAGTAACAAAAGAATTAGTTAGATTTGGAGACCCAAGCCATTGTGGTGTTGGGTCGTCCATTCTTCTCAAAATAAACTACTTCTTTCAACTCACAGTCATGATGACTGTCCAAAATTGGTGAATCTTTGGATGAATTTGGAACAGGAGATTGAGAACCTTTAATTTTCTTGTTCCAGGATCTCTTTTGATTTTTAACCAGAACAGTAGACTTTGGCTCAAACACAGCCGGTGAGCTTGTGGAAGCTTCACTTGATTGTGTCTTAGTCAGCTGTTCCAGCTTTCTCAACCTCTTATTCCTTCTTCTTCTTTGTGGCTTAGAGAGTCTAGCCACAGATTTCTCACCAGTGCGTGTACTACCAGATGTAAACACACGAGGTACAGCAGGTTGCTTTACCTTTCTTGCAACAGATGGTTTAGCCTCAGATTTAATCTTAGGTTTTACCATAGGTTGTACTGGTGGTTTCACCACATTCTGCTATGGACTTTTGGGAGATGGTTTCACTGGTGGCGACCTGGGGATAACAGCAGGCTGTGAAACAACATGCAGTTTCCCTTGGTTCTTAGAAGGACAGTTCACAACAATGTGACCAACCAAGCCACAGTGAAAACAGTTCCTCTTGTCTATATAAGTTCTCTTGTAAGGCTCATTAGATCTGGCCTTAGATAACTCTCCATTATGAGCAGGAGGAGTTGGTTTATGAACAGAAGTCTGACCCTTTTCAGTTTGGTTTTTGGGGGTATAATACTTTTGCAAATTCTCTTTGGAACCAAGCCCATAATGAGCTGAAAAAGCCTCTTTCTTAACTTGGTTAATATTTTTATAACCCCTGTAAAGCATTACCTTAAGTTTATCATTTGTTTCAATGATATCAGGTTCAGTTAAAATGCAGTTATCACCATTAGTGATAATGTTTTTGTGGACTTTCTGTTCAGTGAGCAACTCCTAAGAGACTACTCCTTCAGGGCAAGTGTCAACCGACCCATCTTCAGAGGCAGTAACATACTCCTCACTAGATGTGGAGTTAGCCTTACTTGAGGATTCATCCTTTTTAGGGGAATCATCCTTATCAGAGGACTCATCTAGACAAGTGAGATCAATGTCTATCAAGCTATTGACAAACTTCCCACTTATTGGTGGAGGAATGGCATTGGTACCAAGACCTATACCCTTCATTTTCCTCACTACTGATTCGTAGTGCTCCACCACAAAGCGAGAGTTTTTCAACTTCTCATTTGTACATTTTAACTGCAGGATCTCATTTTGCAGTTTGTTGATTTCATTGTTCCGTTTTTCTAACCCCTATACGCAATATCCAAGTGAACTTGTTGCTCACTTATTTGTAAAGAATATTCACATTTTTCCTTTTTTAACGTTTCAACAGATTCTTTAAAACGTTTTTCGTTTGCTTTGTAATTATGAGCTGCCATAGTTAGGGGTTCGATTTTGTCTTGGAGCTTAGAAATTTCATGCTTTAGCTCTAGACATTTAGAACAAGAAATAACAAAGAAAGGGTTAGAATCTACCTCAGAAGATGAACTCTGTGCTTCTCCAATGGCCATGAGAGCAACGGCAGTGGTAGACTCCTTTTCAACAGCTACAGAAGCTTCCTTCTCCTCAGCTTCTTTTCTCTCAGCCTCCATCAGCTCCATGATCTCAGCCGTGAGACCAACCTGTGTTTGAGCAATAATGGCGTCCTCTAGATGAACACCCCAATCAAAGTTTTCGTCATGCTGAGCTACTAGTGCATTTGACGAACCACCTTGGTGTTGATTGTGGTGGCTAGTGTTGTTGTGGCCGTGGCTGTTTCCCTGGCTAGGTCTGGTGAAACTAGAGGCCGGTGCTCGGTCTTTTTGACACTCACGAGCAAAGTGTCCATAGTTCAGACACTTGTAGCATTTGGCCTTGGATTTATCAAATCCAATCTTGGCATTAGAATGTCCACCAATGAACTTTCTTCCTGTTCTGTTCAAGAAATGTTTGGCCCTCCTCAAAAGCATGGCCATATTCCATTGAATATCCATGTCCTCAATATCATCAGGATCCACTTGGTTAAAGTCTTCTTCAATAGTTTTGGGATCCGTTAGCTTGCCGCCTCTGAAATTCTCATACGCAAGCATACAAGATGAAAACAAAGCTACATGATCCTCAGCTATTTTGACTATTGCAGAATGGTTGGCTGAAGACGTAGCTGGAGGATTTTTTGAGGTGTGTTGATGATTAGTTCCCAACCCTGATCCGGATGCATAACAAGCATGACCACCACACCCATTTGAGTGGTCTTCTTCATTGGAGTGTCCAGTAAAGAGGGCAATTCCAGAGCCCGAAGTTTTCGAAGTGGAAGTCGTCCCATGATACATGGAAGGGTCCTGTATCTGAGGTCTTCCCGAGCTCTCCTTCTTCATAAGATTCATGTTATGAGCTTGAATCTTACCAATAGCCTCATCTACTGTTAACTCATAAAATTTAGGATTTTCCCTCATCAGGGTTGTATACATCTCAAACTTTGGTGGAAAAGCATCAAGAAATTTTTCCACCAGTTCTTCATCGGGATATTTCAGTTCAAAATCTTTCAACACCGTTTGTAAATGATAGAATCTAGAGATGAGATCATCTAACGATTCATTTTCCATGAAATTGAAGCATTCGTACTGCTTCCGGAGAAGATCCCGCTTACTCTTCTTAATGTCACTGTTCCCCTCAAATCTTTTCTGAAGTGCTTTCCAAAGATCCTTGGAGGTGTCATAGCCTCGGAAACTGTGAAACAATTCACGAGTTAATGACATAGTGATTGAGCCAAGAGCCTTCTTTTCCCGATCATAAGCTTTCTTTTGTTCTTCATCAAGCTTAGAGATGGGCTTTGGCACCTCTTCATCAAGATAGATTTGTGTGGGATGCTTATATCCCTCAAGGATTGGTATCCATAATGATGAGTCGGTGTATGAAATGTAGTGCTCAAAACGCGCCTTCCAATTGGAATAATCGTTTACATTTAATAGTTTAGGCGGTTTCTGAGGTGTACCGATCTCATTATCATAGTTTAACATGTTTCCAAGATTCTGAAGGTTCGACATAGTGAATTACTTGGTCAAAAATCAGAATAATCAGACACTGTTGCGCACTTGTTTTTGGCCTTGCGCACTTAAGAAATGGTCTTGCATAGTTAAGATTTGCTCTTGCGTACTTGTAAGTACGCAGGAGGAAATATTAAGTACGCAGGATATAACTTAAGTTCGCACAAGTTCAGTTTTGCGCACTTGTAAGTACGCAGGAGATAACTCTTGCGTAGTTAGTAAGTACGCAGAAAACTGTACTTTTTACCAAAAATGGTAAGTACGCAGGACACCTTTTCAGCAACTCTCACCAAACTTTTCCGGTCACCTAAAAATCGCCGGAGATGGTGAAAAATAGGCTGATGATCAATGCAATCGAGCCAAAGGATCAGAAACAAGTTTCTAACCAACCTTTGATGCTCAAACCACACAAATACACAACAAAAATCGGTTTTTGAGAGATTTTTGCTTCTAAAAAAGTGCTCAAGAGCTACCCCTTTTTTATAACAAAAATCAACAAAAATACCTCTTTTTGCTTGTAAAACTCAGTAAAACGTCTCCAAACTCACTTACAACACTCGAATTCAAGAGCAATGCTCTGATACCACTTGTTGGTCCCTTCGTGTGTGTCGGATCGTCACATGCAAGTGGGCTACTAGTCAAACCAGGTTGCGGAATACCCGTGACTAGGTGGAGAGTCTTACAAAACAATGTAAACCAAACACGAGAGTCACAATAAACGTTCTTTGTATTATAAACACTCGACGGTTAAAGAGAGAATACAAGCTGCGTACTTAGCAAAACTGAGTTCATCTGAACAAATGGTTCTGCGTACTTAGCTTCTGTGAACCTATCCTATTTATACAAACCTGATGCCTGCGCACTTAGCAAGTGCGCAGGACCAAATGCTCTTGCGTACTTAACAAGTACGCAGAGGTATTCTTGCGTACTTGCTACGTACGCAGGAGCTTTCTCCTGCGCACTTGTAAGTGCGCAAAACACTTAGCAGAAAAACAACATACATTATGTAAAAGTAAATACAACTCGATAAACTATTACATAATGACTCTTACATACAAAGACAAATTACAGACATTAGAAATACAAACTACGACTCTATCCAGAGTGTTGTCACAGGAAAGTGCATAAACAATATTTGGAAATAAAGGTGTTACAGTTCCACTAAACTTGCTTGTCTTTCTGACATTATTCATACTGCTGAAATTACTTCTTGCATTGTTTCTAACGGCAATTCAACGCCATCATTTTCTAGATTAGGCAGAAGTGTATTGATGATCATCTGTACAAACCATGGATACATCAAAAACTTGTAATTCTGACTTGGTCCCACGAAATAGCTTATCATTGCTTCAAAGATCATTCTTGAAAAGTAAAATCTTCTATGAGCCGCCAAACAAACTAACGCCCTGCTAAAAACTTCACCAATCTGATCAAAAGCAGACGTTCTTAGACTCAAGCAATGAATTAGAACATGAACCAGATATCTCCACTGGTTCCTAAACATGGTCTTTGTGACTTGTCTTCGTAAGAAAGTTCCTTCATACCCCATGGTCATAATGATTCCAGATTTTGTGATGTGATTGATCTTGTAAGGAAAATCTGCTGCATCTCTAAAGTTTAATACTTCTCTTATCACCTGTTCAGTAACTTTAATCTTGTTTCCTCCAACTGAACTTTCAATCCATATTTCTTTATTCACATGCTTGTATTCTACATTATCCCAAAACTCCCTCACGTGTTTTTCAAACGCACGTACTTGTGTAGATATAGCTGTATTAATTCTTGAGTTTGCTAAAAATCTAACAATCTCTTCATATCCACGTGCCTTCTTTGTATTTGTAGTTAAACAGGCACGGATGTTGAGGTTCAAACTTTAACCTGTTAATATCTGTAAAGAAAAAACAACAAGTTAGAAAATTTCTGAAAAAATTCTTAACTTTTGACATTTCGATCGAAAACTCCCTTATATATACAACGTTTTCGATCGAAAACTTTTAAAAACCCTTTTTATCAGAGTATGAAATCCCACATCTTTGAACTTTTCGATCGAAAACTTTATCAACACTTCAACATTTCGATCGAAAACTCTTAAACTTGACCAGAGATTTAATCAAATTTTGAACATTTCGACCGAAAACTCTTTATCAGTATAACAACTTTTCGATCGAAAACTCTTAGTTAACCTTTTTGATAAAAAATTAGAATTTAATCAACTTTTCTTATTACTACCAATAACCAATCATGACTTTTCGATCGAAAACTCTAATTTTCCAAAAAGGTTTCTAGCACTGACTTTTTGATAGAAAACATTTTTCGGTCGAAAACACATTTCGGACAAATCAGAATTGACTCTTCATTTCCATCCGAAACACTTTTCGGACCATTTATTAGACTTTTCGATCCATTCAATCTAGTTTTCGGGCAATTCAAAACTTCAAACATACAAACTAAAACTAAGGCTTTGGATCTAACCTATCAACCTCTACGAATCACGAGAACATACCTGGATCACCGAAATCAACTGATGAACACAATGACGTCACAATCGAACACTTTTTCGTACGAAATCTCAACACTTGTAAAGCACGATGAATCTTGAACCGGCACAGTTGAGAAAACAATAGTGGGAAAAAGATTTTCAATCAAAAATTTTTGAATATATAGATCCGATCGAAAACTTCGGTTGTAACTTTTCGATCGAAAACTTTTTCAAATGATACTTTTTCGGTCAAGAGATTTCGACTGACAACTCCAAACTTTATTGAATTTTGAAAATTTTCAAACCAACTTTATTTTATTTTGTTATATATATATTTTTTTTATTTATGTCCATTTTGACATCATTAGGACATGTTCCAATTTTTAATAAATTTCACAATCACAATCATAACAAAAAAATACACACTTGCATACTAATTTTTTATTAAAAAACTTATTATTCTTCTTCAAACAAAGAAAACAAATAAACACTTAACAAAACACATAGTTATTCATTTATTCCTACTTTTTTCTTTTTGACTTTTTCTCACACATATTTCAACATTTTCTTTTTATTTTTTTATTTTCCATTTTCTTTTACTGAACTGAACTGATATAGGATCATAAATGTATACTGTCTTAACTACACTGCATATCAAATCAGGATCTAAACAGTTCATCCTTGATTGCCAGTATATTTTTCAGCTTAAACTCAAACATCATATTTCAGCAGATACTGTGTGACATTTAAGGTAAGATTTATCTATACAAAGTGTATCCAAACATCGAGATGGATTAAACTACTACACAACACAAAGTTTATCCAAAACATAATCCAATCACCAGCATGAGGGTAGCGTTTTTAGCACAGAAAATAATCCAAATGGATTTGATGGAACGAACACTGAATCAATATGATTCATATGAGATATAACATGTAGTGATGAACTTTTGGAATCAGATTTGATTCGGGCATGCGGATATCCATAGAGTATTGGATATGTAAATTGAAATCACGAATGATTCAAAGGGCGAGACAGACTGACTTTCTAGTTTCCATCCGAGATTTTCACCAGAACCATCAGCTGTAAAAAGATGTTTAACTCTAAATCGTATATTTGACGGGTATAGTCAATAGAGTAAACGAATTGTGCTAAAAACCCATCAAGATCCTCGTCTCATGGTATGAATGGATTCACTTATCATTCGAAGAATGAAAGTACCGATATTCGATGAGGATAACACTAAGATTGCAATTTAGTTAATTACACAAATATCGCCTAATTTACATATGCAGAGCCTACCAGCATATCAAACATTGTAACCGATGTCACCATCATATCCAATTCATGCATAAGCTCAGCACACACTTGTACTATCATTTCCTATTTATACCTCAATCAGACACACTTATCAACATATTCAGTTTTTATTTTGCTTTTTCTTTTATTCTCCCCCTAAAATTGTGATGTAACATTTACTATTTATATCACTTATGAGAACAAATATATCTGACACAAGCATGTAGTAAACTAACACCCATATAAAGCATACACAACACAATTTTAACACTTAAAAGAAAATATTTTTGAGGAACAAATTTTTGTAAGGTCTTTCAGTTCAAAAATGGACATTTTATATATATATATATATATATATATATTATTTTATTTTTATTTTATGTTTTTTTATTAAAAAGAAATCATCCCCAACGTCTCAACCAAAGCGTTAAACCGATCAGTTGAAAAGGATTTTGTAAAAATATTGGTTTTTTGCTCTAGGGTATCGACATGGATCACTTTAATCAGCCCATTCTCAAAACAGTCATGAATGAAATGTAACCTGATCGCAATGTGCTTTGTTTTGGAATGCGGAATGGGATTTTTTACTATTCCGAGCACTGCCTCGTTGTCACAATAAATTGGAGTTTTCAAGAAATTCACTCCAAAATCTAGCATTTGATGTTGAATCCATATAACTTGTGAACAACAGCTCGAGGCTGCAGTATACTAAGCTTCAGCAGTTGATGTGGATAAATTCATTTGTTTCTTACACTGCCGAGAAACCAGTCTCTCCCCCAAAAATTGACATCCACCTGAAGTTGACTTCCTGTCCAAGTTACAACCTCCATAATCGTTGCCAGTGTAAGCAAAGAAATTAAATTCAGAATCAGAAGGGTTCCATAAACCTAAATTTACTCGACCCTTAAGATATCGAAATATTCGTTTAACAGCCGATTCATGAGATTCTTTTGGAGCTGCCTGATATCTAGCACAGGAGCAAACATCAAACATGATATCCGGTCGGCTTGCAGTCAGATACATCAACGAGCCAATCATTTACCGACACATCTTTTGATTAACTTCAACTCCAGACAAATCTAGAGTGAGAGGTTAATGGGGAGCAATTGGTGTTGAAGTTGATTTACAATCATTCATCTTGAATTTTGTTAGAATATCATTCACATATTTAGCCTGATGGATAAGAATCCCAGATTCGGACTGTTCAACTTGTAACCCTAGAAAGAACTTCATTTTTTCCATCAAGCTCACTTCGAATTTTAATTTCATGACTTCTTCAAATTCCTTGTAAAGAGCTTCATTTGTTGACCCATAGATAATATCATTGATATAAACTTGTACAATTAACAGATAAGCATCATATTTCTTTAGGAATAAGGTCTTGTTAATTGTTCCACGAACGAAGCCATTCGATGTAAGATGTGTTGACAAGGTTTGATACCACGCACGAAGCGCTTGATGTAACCCGTACAGTGCTTTATCAAGCTTATACACCTAAAATGGATGAACTGGATCTTCAAAACCCGGTGGTTGATTCACGTAAACCTCTTCCTTTACCACCCCATATAGAAAGTTGTTTTTACATCCATTTGATATACAGTAAACTTCTTGTACGATGCATAAGACAAAAAGATACGTATGGCTTCTATTCGTGCAACAGGAGCAAAGACGTCATCATAATCCATTCCTTCCTCTTGCTAAAAACCTTGTACAACCAGACGTGCTTTGTTACAAACTACAATCCTACGATCATCCTTTTTATTTCTGAAGACCCACTTCGTTCCAATTGGATATTTTCCCTCCGGTAAGTCCACAAGATGCCACACGTTTAACTTCTTAAACTGAAGGAGTTCTTCATGCATAGCTTCAATCCAACTTGGATCTTGTAAAGCAACAGTAACATTCTTTGGTTCCTTTTGAGATAAAAAGCAGGAGTACAAACAGACATTAATATTTCCATCTTGACTTCTTGTCTTAACTCCATCCTCAAGAGATCCAATAATATTCTCAACTGGATGAGCAGAATGAATTCGATGATTTGGAATAGGTTCTACTTCCATAGACTCTTGCATTTGTGAATCATTCAACTCACGTACTTGAACATTTGAATCTTCAACACTTGAAGAACTTGTTTGAATTACATCCTCAGTCTGATCATTTACAGGATTCGACTGAACTTCATTAACTGTTGGTTCATCATCAGTACTTGGAACTTCTTGTACTTCGGAATCAACATTAGTGACATAATTATCAACAAGATCTTCTTGTGTTTGAGTTGATTTAGTAACATTTTTAGACATCTCATTTTGAATCTTCACATTCTGTGGTCCAACCAAAAACTTTCCAACAAATAGATCACTGCTTGTAAAAGGCTCAGTTACAGTACCCGAAGTACTTGCTTCATTAGAATCCATTTGAAGTTGCTGATCAAAGGTCTTGAAGATTACTTCAGCATCAAAGAACCAGTCAGGTCCATTTTGATCTGGAGGAGTATTTAGTTCTTGCCACTCCACATAGTAAGATTCTTGAACAATTTTGGTTCTCTTGTTGTACACTCTATAATCTTTCTGATATGAAGAATAACCCAAGAAATAACATTCATCACCAACATCTGCGAATTTTGGCAATAAATCTTGTGTATTTAACAATGTACAAGAACAACCAAATGCTCTGAAGAACTTGATGTACGGCTTTCGTTTATAGAATAGTTCATAGGAAGTCTTTGTAAATTGCGTCACCATAAGAACTATATTCAAAACATAGCATGACGTGTTTACTGCTTCATCCCAGAAAATAATAGGCAACTTTGAATCGACAAGCATTGTTCGAGCAGCTTCTATTAAAGTTTTATTCTTCCTTTCAGCCACTCCATTTTGTTGTGGTGTTCTTGCAGCACTATACTGATGTGTTATTCCTTTTTCTGCACAAAACAAATTTATCAGTTTATTTTTAAATTATGTTCCATTGTCACTGCGAATGATTGAAACTTTGCTATCATAAATGTTTTCTATTCTTTTGACAAAATCAATGATTGTTTCAGGTGTCTCATCCTTTGTTGCAAGGAAAAACACCAATGAAAATCTTGAAAAGTCATCTATGATAACAAGACAATATGACTTTTTCGCAATGCTTTTAACTCGAACTGGACCGAACAAATCCATATGTATGAGAAATAAAGGTCTAGTAAAAGTTGTTATGGTTTTTCTTGGATGTGACTTCTTGTGTTGTTTTCCCGTTACGCATGACATGCAATTTTATTCAATTATGAACTCTTTCTTTGGCAATCCTCGCACCAAATCTTTATGCACCAAGTTATTCATGTTTTTCAAATTCACATGACCCATTCTTCGATGCCACAAATAAGATTCTGAACTACTCGCTTTTGATAACAAGCATGAGACATTTACTGGTGTAGTATGATCATTCATGTCAACCACATATGTGTTGAACTTCCTTGGAGAACGCATCAAAATCATTTCTTCTGGAATAACCATTCCAAGCTTTAAGAACAAGCACTCATTTGAAGTAAAATGGACTGGTATATCTTTATAAACACTTAGTAAGTTGAATTCCAATTGATACACAAAATTGACTTTCTCTAATGTTATGAGGTCATTCGACAATGTTCCTTGACCAGTAATTTTTCCTCCCTTTTTATCTCCAGCAAACACAACATAACCACCATCAAAAGCTTGAAAGTTTTCCAAAATTTCTCTTTGTCCACTCATATGCCTTGAGCAACCGCTATCAATATGCCAAGCATTATTAATAGTCATCCCGGTTAAACTCTGCACATTCAAGGCAAATTTAATGAAAAATAGGTACCCAGATCATATTTGACCCGGGTTGACTTTGACTTTTTACAATCTTAGTCACAATGACTTGTTCTTTCAAGTTTATATTCTTCTTTGTTCCAACCATATGTGAAGACTGTTCATTTTTAACTATCCAAACATAACCAACATTTTTCTCATATTTCTTAGTCATTTTTTCTTTAGCAAAATAGATTGATTGGTTAGGTTTCTTCACATATTGTGAACCTTTTGGGACACGCGTGTCCTCAAAATTTGGTAGCACATAATCACGACAAACATTTGAATATAAAGCATGACAATTACTAGAAAGCAAGTAATCAGGACTATATCGTTATGTCACTCCAGACTCTGACACACTGTCGTTCTCAGACGCTCTCCTGAAATGCTGAGTAACTTTGCTCTTAACTTTCTCTTTGTTCTTTGCGAACCTTGACTCACTATAGTTGTGTTTGCAATTTCTCGCAAAGTGTCCAACTTGACCACACACAAAGCAATTGTAGCTTTTAGGCTTTGACTTTGACTTTGAACACTCGCCAACTTCACTCTTTAGGCCACAACCTTTCTTTCTTAATTGTCCTTTGATTTGAACAGGCTTATCTTTTACATCAATGAACTGATCTTTGACATCAATGGATTTGCCTTTGACAGGCCTAGACTTTCTTTGGACAGTTGATGGTACACTAACTTTAACTTTGACAAGTTTATCGCTCTCTGTCTCACTGGTAAGAATATGATTCGCTGGTGCTATGACATCATTTTTCTTTGGTCTCTCACTTGACAAATCATACTCTTTAATCAAAGGATTTCCAAACTCATCTAAGACCACATCACCAACTAGACTTGAGACTTTATGAAGTGGACCATAATCTCTAGCTGTATGCACCACTTTATCAAAGAAAGTGGATGTTGATGACAAATCGAACACGCAATCAAAATCATCACAAACATTAGTAGAACATGCCAAAACATAAGAAGCATCAGAATCAGAAACTTGAACATTGTTTACATCAACATTAACACTAGAAACTGAAACAAATTTATTTAGATTACAGTCAACATCTATGTACTGTTTGCAATCTCTTATAAACTCCCTAGTGCACTGTTTATTGAAAGCTGAACAACTTTTTACTTTATTAAGTTCATTATCATCATCCACACAACCTGAGTTTATATCTGCACTTATATACATATCATGAAAGTTAGAGTTACCCGCATTCATTAGCTCATTTGATTCATGCGGTTCAGAAAATGGTACAAAGTTATCAGGATGTGGAACCTTGACCCAACCCGTCTTTGATGTAAACAGTTCTCTGTTTACTCACACATTCATTAAAGACATTTTATTGCATCTTCCACTTTCCAATAATCACCCTTTCTTTTAATAACTCAGTTTCAGATTTGATAAGTTTTTTCTGAAAGATCTTTGATTAAAACATCTTTTTTATCCAAGTATTCTTTAAATGTTACATTGTCTTTCAATATTGCTTTAATTTTCCATGTAAAATTTACTTCATTTTGTTTCAATTCTTTATTTACTCTTTTTGGTTTTTCATTTTTAGCAAGTAAGAATGTGTTGGCTGCATGATAATTCTGCATTCTTTCTACACACAATGAGGAAAATATGTCAGTTTCATTATCAGAATGTACCTCACTCTCAGATGAAGTTTCATCAAAATCAACAGCTTTGCCCTTTCCTTTAGAATCTGTTTTGAGTGCACAATCACTGGCAATCTCAGCTGGTTTCTTTGAATCTTCAATTTCAGCCATCAAGGCTTCATCTAGTTCATCCTCAGCATCCTCGATCTCATCTTCCCATTCACAATTACTTAGCTGTTTGGACATGAATGTAGTTGGAGCCTTCTTTGATTTGTCAGTCTCTACAATCATTTCTACTAGCTTAACTCCACTTCCCTCGACCTTCTTTTTCTTGTCCTTGGTACACTCTCGAGCGAAGTGACCAAGTTGTTGACAGTTGTAGCACCGGAGTTTTGCTTTTTCAAAACCAACCTTTTTCCCAAACCGAAGCTTGTCCTTCCCAACCTTCTGTAGATACTTTTTAGCCCTTACAACTATCATGGCCATTTGTCATTGGAAGTCCATATATTCCAAGTCATCAGGATTGATCTGAACAAGATCCTCTACATCATGTACGACATGTTGTAACTTTCCTGTCACCAATGCATCATAGTTGCTCATGAAAGCTCCGAACAGAGCAATCTGATCTTTAGGGATTTCTCCAGATGACTTTACTTTCTCACCAGAGGAGTGTTCACAAAAACCTTTTCTTTTCTCAGAGTTTGTTCCACTACTTCCTTCACTACTTCCAGAGAATAGTGCTGCATTTGTTGAACCTGAATTGTTTTATTTATCCTGGTTGTTCAGTTCACTCTTCTTTGCATCCAATTCATAAGACTCGAGCAGACATATAATATCATCAAGGGTTTTACTCTTCAGATCTGGAGTTGTGTTCTTGATTAGCATACAAGGTATGCTCCAGCAATCTGGAAATGAGTCTAACAGCTTCTTCCCTAGATCATACTCTTCAAATTTCACTCTCACTTTTCTCAATCTGTTGATCATGGTTGTAAACATGGTCACCTGCTCACTGAGAGTATCATTCTTCTTATAACTAAACATGTTATATTACTTCAGTAGAAGATCGGTTCTACTTTCCTGAAGAGTTGCATTTCCTTCAAATCTTAAGCACAAAGCATTCCATAAACCCTGAGCTGTTTCATGTTGCTCAAAATTCAAATACAACTCAGTCAGAAGTGCTAGAATAATATAACCCAATGCTCTGTTATCCCTCTCGATTAACTTCTCATCTTCCTCTGAATAAAGATCAGGATCTGCAATTGGGACTAACCCATCAGCATTTGCAGTCTTGGGAATATGAGGACCCTTCACAATTGATTCCCAAAGTGTGTGTTCAGTAAACTTGAAGTACGCCTTCATCATTATTTTCCAATTTGAAAATTCTGATATTGATTTCAGCATTGGTGGTGATTTCCCAATAACCCTCTCAGTATCGTATAACTTTCCAGCCATTTTGTACTTTAATTTGAAACTTGATCGAAATCAGAAAATTTCCCAACTTAGAAATTTTCGGTTGAAAACTTGACTAGTCTAAAACTCTTTTCGGACAAGACTTTTCGGTCAAAAAATCTGAATATTTCAAACACAGATGAAATTTATCCCGACTTTTGGCACAACTTTTCGATCGAAAAATATACGCTTTTCGGTTGAATGCTGAATTCGGCTTCTTCAAATAGACTTTTCGGGAAATTCAACAGAAGAACACTTGAATTGACCAAAAACTTTCTGTGATGATCTGAATAAAAAATCAGGCTTCCAAACTTGATACAAACTTCATCTCCATCAATATTAGCTTCAAATCAACAACAATGGCACCCAAATTACTTCAATTCGATCAATTTTGACTAAAATTCTTCTTGAATACCAATAGCTTTTAACCAACAGCTCTGATACCACTTGTGATTCCCTATGATCTGCTGATATTCAAGAACAAAGTGTTCAAACACTCTCTGGAATAGCAGAATCAATCCAGATATCAAACAACACCGAAAAGATCGAATCAAATACGAATATGAAAGAATGAAATCAAACGTATAAGATGCGCACAATCAAAATAATAATCTTCATTTTGATAACGATGTGAATACCAGAATCAACCAATACACAATGAAAATTCTCTCTGATATAACATTGAATCAAAAATGATACAAATGAGAAAATCTGTTTGAAAATACAACAGACAAGTCTATTTATACCAAAGAGTTTCGATCGAATTCTTCTGATCGAAAAGTGTTTTCGACCGGAAACACTTTCCGACCGAAAACTTAAAGTTTTCGATCGAAAACTCTAAAGTTGTACAAATCTAAACCTTATGATTTCTATGGACTACTAGGTTCCAACAAAGCCATTTCCACATTCTTTGGTTAGACTTGAGAAATAAAACATGAATGTGAGCAAACATCAAGAACACCAGTATCCTTAATACATGTATACAAACAAGTATTCTTGATTAAAGAACGCGTCTGCACTCCATCTCTCAAATTCCCAATTATATTTGTCACCGGGTGATCTTTAAGTTCTTTAATTGAAGCAACTTCAGGAACCGGCAACACATCAACTTGAGTTGTTTCAGTTTTAGAAGATATGTCCTGATTAACTGGTATCTCCGAGTCTAGATTCGTAGGAATCTCCCCCTAAACGTGTGTCGAAGTAGAAGGTTCATCAAAGAATAATGGATCAGCAGAATAATCTTGAAAAACAACATCTTCTTCTTCACTATCAGAATCTTGTGGTCCCGAGCAAGAAGCAACGTTAGGATCAGGAGGAGAAGTAGATGGAACAGATGAACTTTGAAGCACAGTCGGTATAAAACCTCCATCATGTGCATCCTGACAAGACTCATACCACCCAACAGCCTCTTCAGGAGAAATATCAGAAGGTAAATGAAAAGACTTGAATAAGTTGTCATAATCAAAAGCCCAGTCTGGTCCAATCGCCATTTGAGGTAAAGAACGTTTTGAACAATCAATATGAAACCATTCCTCAACTTGACGAGTCTCTTTGTAATAAACCCTTTTGGTAGTAGAATTAGCAACATACCCCAGAAAGATCCCTTCAATAGCCTTAGCACTAAACTTGGTTGGAACATCTCTAATCTTCAACAGGGTACATGGATTCCCAAAAGGTAGTAAATACTCCAAATTAGGCTTTCGATTATTATGCAGCTCATAGCATGTCTTGTTGTGTTTCTTAACGGTCAGAACTCGGTTCAAAACGTGACAAGCAGTGTTCACAGCCTTGACCCAAAAAGTAACTGGGAGCTTATAATCTGCAAGCATCGTACGTGCCGTTTCAACCAAAGTTCTGTTCTTTCGTTCAGCAACTCTGTTTTGTTGAGGTACATATGGCGCACTAAATTCATGATGAATTCCCTTTTGTAAACAAAATAAACCCATCTTTCTATTCTTGAACTCGCAGCCATTGTCACTCATAATTCTTCTGACTTTCTATTTACACAAATTCTCTAAACCCAGGATTAAGAACTGTACCATCTCTGTTGTTTCAGCTTTAGAAACAAGAAACTTAACCCAAGAAAATCTCGAGAAATCATCTGTTACCACCAGACAGTAAGATTACCTCTATTTCTCCTAATACTAATCGGTCCAAACAAATCCATATGTAGCAGCTCCAATGGAGTCACAATAGAATTCTTTGTCTTAGATTTGTGGGACTTCTTGTGTTGTTTCCCCTTCTTGCAAGGAATACAATCATCAAGAACGGGGAATTTCATGTTTGGAACACCAATAACCAGATCATTCTTCACAAGATAATTCATTTTCCTGTAATTGATGTGAGCAAGCTTCCTGTGCCACAGAATAAAGTTAGATTCAGACGCCTTAGAGAGTAAACATGTCAGAATAGAATCCGTTGTCGTTGCAACACTCATGTCTAAAACATATGTGTCATTTCTCTTCAAAGCCTTCATTAGAATCCATTCTTCAGGAATAAAAAATCTCGGCTTCAAGATATAACATTCAGTATCATTGAAATGGATTGAAAAATTATTGTCACATACTTGAGATACACTTAAAAGATTGTGTTCGAGTTGCTCAACATAGTTAACCTTCTCAAATTTAACCTTGTCATTCTTCAAAGTACCTTGACCTATTATGTACCCACCTTTATTCCCAGCAAAAGCGACATAACCGCCATCAATTTTAATAAAATCTTCAAGCAAACGAATATTTCCTGTCATATGTCGAGAACAACCACTATCCACATACCAAGTATTATTGATAGTCCCCCTTGGTTGCCCCTACATAAACAAAAGAAATCAGTTAGAAATGGGAACCCAAGCCATTGTAGTCTTGGGTCGTCGAGAAGTATCAAAATAAACAACTTCAATGAGTTCACAATCAACTTTATCATCAACCTTTGGTAAATAAAGTCCAACAAAATCAGAACTTCTCGATGGAGACACAGGATGATTATTTTGAAAAACATTTTTAGAATTATTATTATCAGATTCAGATGTTTTCAAAAGTTTCTTTAATTTTCTGTTACGTCTCCGCCGTTGTGGTCGAGAAAGTTTGACCATAGGTTGAGAATCTTTTGTGATTCTAACATGTGGATTCACAACATGCTGTTGAAGATTAGCATAATTTCTACCACCGGTATTCACAAACACTGGTTTAGAAAAATGTTTATCATTTTGCTTAAATCCCGTAGATTTAGCAAATGACTGATTAGGCACAAATTGTCTGAGTGGAACTTTCTTCACAACATCATATGTAGGCTTTCCCACATTAGGTCTCTTCAGAATCGTCACCACTTTTTGTTGTGGGGGAACAATTTTGGATTTTCCTTTCTCTGAAAACATAGGCTTCTTCTCTTGATTCTTGTAAGGACAATGTATCAGAATATGACCCACTTCATTACAATGAAAGCACACTCTTTTATCTTAATGATCTCTGACATATGAACTTTTTCTTGAAGTTGACGAACAACCTAATGAATATTCTTCAGAAGATTTTACTGAACTTTCAACTTTCTTCTTCGGAACATATACTTGTTTAGGCACCTTTGAGGATGTTTTCTTATCATGACCAGCAGAAACAAAACCACTTGTTAATATCACCTTGGAAATCTTAGGTTGGACAACTTCATCAGGTTCAGTTAGAATGCATCTATCTCTTGTAACTTGTTTCACCACCTTTGGTTCATCAAGTTTCGCCTCTTTAGGTACACCTTCAACCTTGTTATCATCAAACACTACATCATCATTGTCAGAATCAAAAACCATCTCTTCACTTGTCACTGGATTAACCTTCAAGACTGTCTTTGTATCAATCTCCTCCTCTTTTATGATTTCTGGTTCAACTGCATAATTCCCATTAAATGATGGATGAACAAACCCAACTCCAGCAACTCTCTTTGCAGGATCAACATTATCATGAAAGTAATTCAATAACACTGAAGAATTTACAAAACATTCCAGCTTTCGATGTAAGTTGATCACTTCTGATTCTTTGTCAGAAATTTCCTTGTTTTTCTGAGCGATAATTTCATTTCGTTTCTCAATTTCAGCATAAGCCATATCTAGATGATATGCTTGTTCCTTGTACTTTAACCCCAAATAATTTAAATCTCTTTTCAAAGATTCAATTTTATCCATACACAGCTTATCATAATCATTCAACTTTTTGATTAACCACGTGCATGGATTTCATATCACAAATAAAGTTCGTGTTATCATCCATTACCTTCTGCATTTTATCCTTAACAAAGACACAATTAGAGCAGTAGATATTACAGATAAAGTCTTTTAACTTTGAAGGATCTGACATATCAACCATGAAGACTTTAGCAATAGGAATCTCTTCAGAAATAGCTTCTTCAGCAGATCTTGTAGTCAACACTATTTCATCTTTAGATACACCAGATGCAGAAGAAATATCAGAATCAACATTGTGTACTTTAACACTCTCTTCATCATTACTCTTCAGACTCTCACCATCACTTGAATTATCATCATCAGTTGTTCCTTCAGGATACTGAAACATAGTAAGGATCAGGGATACCGATACTTATATGAGAATCCGGGATACCAGAGGTAAAAACTGAGCCCTAAAAATTGTCCCCAAGTTTTTGACAGTTGTGAAGGTCATTCGGACAGCTGTAAAAAAAATTAAAATTCAAAATTAAAAAAGTTTTGACCGATGTGGCTTGATGGGCGCGTAGATCTAGGTAAAACGACTCTTATATTTGATGGTTTTCCCTTTTCCTCCGTTGATTACCGATTTCTTTCAGTCCATCAGTTTGTCCTTTTCTCAGGTGATGCCTTGGCCTGAGACCTGTTTCTTATTTGTGATGGTTGTGGTGGTTGGTAATCAAAACAATTTACTTTTGTGTTTGGGGATCCCTGCATGGGATAGACAATTTAATTTTCTGACTAATGGTTAAGGATTCGAGTGGAAGGGTCCAATTTTTGGATGAAGCCCGAATTCTTGATCTTCCTGCACTTTCAATATTAGTAAACAACTTATGACTGTGCCATGATTGTTATGTGTTTGATATGTTTGGACATATTTTGGAATATAAGGATCCTTAGGCAATTAAGCCTTATAATACACGAAAAAATAGATTTAGCTATCTTTTTCAGATACCGGATCATTTATGAACATTTGAAAATAATATCCTAGGTTTAAAATTTGGTTTAAGAAAACATACAATGTTTCTGATAAATATTTTGGAAAAATACTAGTTATAAACATATCATGACTTAGTCATCAAATATTTCTACCCAAAATTGAAAACTAATAAGAAATTTTAAGTAAATACCTTAATCAAGAATCAGGCTAGGTAGATAAACATACCAGATAATGATAGAAAGTCCAAACAGACTCAAAGTATGATTACTTTTAGTTAACCCCTATGTATAACTGTCAAACAAAGTGTACCTCAGGATTCTCAGGGTTGTCCCCAATCCTCTTGAGTGTCAGGATCTTGATTTATTAACTTGGGACATGCCAACGTAGTGGGTTATACCCGTAGTGACATGTAAATGCCAATAACCTTTGGTTAACATGTCAATGTTAAACTGCTTGGGTCATCCCCGGCTGTATAACACGTCCGTGTTACTCCATTGATAATATTTGTAAGGTCCAACATATAGCCAATAGTGATGAAATTATCAGCCACTGTTACATGGACTGGTCGCACCACCTCGAACTACACTAAGGGATTTTGAATACCTTAGACTTTAGTAGAGATGGTCAATCTATATCTTCTGTCAAAATCCTTGAGGATCCTTCTTGCAAAACATGAAACATTAGTAGAGATGGTCAATCTATATCTTCTGTCAAAATCCTTGAGGATCCTTCTGTCAGTACCTTTATAAAGGAGTAATGAAAATAATTGAGAACATAAATTATACCAGTTTAAGTTAGAATTTATGTTCTAACTTACATAAAATAGGCTTTAAGAGGATAGCATTCTAGGATCTTGGCAGAATACCACGCTTTATGAAGGAGATAACTTCCCTATCCTCCTGGTGCTTTGGGCAGCAGTATCCTGTCCTCAGGATCGTCGAGAATAATGCATTGTCTCTAGTGAGATTACCACAGTCTCCTTCATGTATGTCTTTCTAGACTTCTTAAGCTTCAGGATCCTCAAAACATCTCAAGTATAGACCTGCAATAGATTTTCTATACAAAACATTGTGCAAAACTATAAAACGAGATACCTTCATGCGAAAAGCCCTTTGATTCCTTTCGTCACTCGAGATCTCACCATCCTTTCCTCCATATATCAGGACCCTTCGTACGAAATGATTGGCCATATATAGAGTAATTTCTAATCTGTCATGATGAGGATCCTTGGCAACCTTAGGTGGGGATGCTACTCATATTGGGGTAGCATCAGGATTCGAATTCTTTTCTTTCTTTCTGCCCAACAGTTCCTTTAGGTGGCCCTTGCAAAGAAGATAACATATCTCCTTCCTAAGGGCAATACAATCCTCAATCATGTGCCCGATGTCTTCATGATAGGCACACCATTTGGATTTGTCCTTCTATCCGGATCCCTTGTTAGTTTTCCTCGGCCATCTGGCCTTGTTCCTAAGATCCTGCATAGCATACATGAGTTCTGAAACATCAACAGAAAAACAATAGTCGGTCAGTTTAGGATAATTTTCTTCTTCCTCATCGCCCTTCATAATGTTGGATATGTAATTATCATCTCTCGAGTAAGGATTTGATCTATGAGGCTTGAAAGATAATGATTCTGATTTCCGATTGGGATAATCATAGTTGGAAGGCACATTAATCCTTTTCCGGATCCTCTCGTCATCTTCGAGTCTTATGAACCTCATAGCCCAATTCCTGACTTCGTCCAAGTTCCTGCAAGGATTCATTACGAGATCTCTGTAGAAGGGGGAGTCTTTTAGCAATCCCATCTTGAAAGCTTGAACTACTGTAGCAATGTCAAGGTTCGGGATAACCAAGGATTTCCGACCAAACTTGCTTACATAATCCCTAAGGGATTCTTCAGCATTCTGACTTACTCTGTATAAATCACTAGTTCGTCTTTCAAAGAATCTGCTACAAGAAAACTGATTGTTAAATAAAATAATTAAGTGAGCAAAGGAAGTGATAGAATAAGGAGGAACATTAAGTAGCCATTTTAAGGCTGATCCTGTTAAGGTAGAGCCGAAGCCCTTGCATAGGCAAGCTTTTTTCAAGTCCAAGGGAATGGGGTTTATCTCCATTCTCTCCCAGTATTGTGCAACATGCTCCTCAGGATCTGTAGTTCCATCATACAGCTTCATGTTAGGAGTTTGGAAGCGTTTTGGGATTTCAGCATCACATATCGGCGGAGCGAATCTAGAGATCATGTGAGTGCTTGAGGATATCTACGGTATAGGTTGGACTACACCTAGTACACTAGAGATCATCTCACTTAACTTCTTCAGTTCCATGGCCATGGACAGAGTGATTCCTATATCTTGCACAGATTTGTTAGTATTCAAAAATTGATTAAAGGTGTTACCAATATTAGGATTTCTGAATGATGATCTCAGAGTAAATCCAAGATCTTGACTTGTTGTAACTCTAACAGTCGGGGTCGGTCCAACAGTAGTGATTCCGGTTTACATGGGAAGAAAGTCTCCTTATGGACTGATGAGGATCATGAATAATCAAAATCCAAGATCCTTGGTTGTAATGGGGTCGTCACTTCCACTGGTTTCTTTGATTCTTTGACCTTCTCAAGTTCCCTGAACAGCATTTGGTTAGTCTTCCTCTGCTGCTCCATTTGTTGTTTCATCTCCGAGAATAGATCGAGGATATCCTTGTTTGATACGATCACAGGTCCACCAGCAGGTATTCCGGATCCCCAAAAACCCGTAAAAGTAGTTTTCTTTGGCTGATTAACACTCTTTTGGAATGAAGGAGGAGGAAGAGGCTTGTTCACCCTAGAACTTGAAGATGGAGTTGAAACAGAAACCATTTTGGATTGGGATGACATTTTCGAAATTAGTTTGGAAAATTAGCCATTGAACACAAATTTTAAAAATATTTTAAGATGAAAAGCACCACTTGCCCCACGGTGGGCGGCAAACAGTTTCGACCAAAAATTACACAAGATAATCAAGTATCCAAACTTTGTAAGTGAGGTAGTGTGCTTATAAGATTTTTTGACGAATAAAATATGTAAACCAATAAAATGACATGAGTGTTTACGAGGAAAGCCCTTAACACTTCAGGATCTCCGACAAAAAACCTCGGGAGCCGACTAAACATCGGGCTACCTTTTTATCTTTTATAAAACCTTAAGAACGAGTACAATCAGAGCAATAAGAGATCAAATTCTAAGTGTTACAGAGGTTTTCGAGTGTGTGTTGTGTGTATTCTCTCTTTCCCTAATGATCATTGCTTACTATAAATACATTTCATTACATTAATTGCTAAGCTAATATCCCAAAAATGCCTTTAATGGAAAGTTACAAGCCTTCCTTCAAGCATATATCCATTGTAGTTAATGTAATCCTGCGTCTTCAGCGAGTAATGACGTCAAATGGGTGTTACCTGCATGACCAAGTCAAAGACAAACGCGTAATATTAATTGTTACAATGGCCAGTTAATCAGGATACTGAAACATAGTAAGGATCAGGGATACCGATACTTATCTGAGGATCTAGGATACAAGAGGTAAAAACCGAACCCAAACACTCTTCCCATTCGAATCGTTTATTTTTCTTTAGGATATCGTAAAATTCTTTACATCTCTCAGAGGATCTTGAGATAAATCTGTTGAGTGCTTTTGGACATTCTTGGTATTGGCTGGGGATTTCAGGTTTATAATCGCCTTGATTTGTTCAGGGCTGGCTTCTATCCCTCTTTTATATATCCTAAAAATTTTGCTGCCCCCACTCCAAAGTGGTATTTGGATGGGTTAAGTTTCATGTTATAATGATCCAGGATATCCAATGCTTTTCCAAGATCCCTTGGATGATTTTCAGCTTTCTTGGATTTCACTACCATGTCACCAATATAGACTTCCATGGTGTCCCCATGTTTATCTTTGAACATCATGTTCACCAGCTTTTGGTATGTAGCACCTACATTTTTCAGACCAAAGAGCATAGCAATATAACAATAGATACATGTCGGGGGTAATAAAGGCAATATCCTATTGGTCTGAGGGTTCCATCTGGATCTGTTGAAATCCTGATAAAACATCCATGAAGGTTAACATCTCATGGCCTGCTGTAGCATCAACCATTGAGTCTATGTGTGACAAAGGAAATGGATCTTTTGGACATGCTTTGTTTAAGTCTGTGAAGTCTACACAAACTCTCCACATTCCATTCTTCTTCTGGACCACCACTACATTAGTTTGACATCTTGGGAATTTTACTTCCCTTATCATTTTTGCTTTCAATAGTCTCTCGACCTCTTCCTGAATGACTGTAATTCTTTCTGGAGCGAATTTTCTCCTCTTTTGGTGTATAGGCCTGAAACTGTTATCAAGTCCTAATTTATGTGTAATAATGTCTTTAGAGATACATGTCATGTCTTCGTGCTTCCAAGCAAAAGATGAAGTTCTGTTCTTTACTAATCTTATCAGGCTTTGCTCAATATCCTCGGGGATACTGGTTCCAGTATGTATCTTGAGGTCAGGATCCTCTAGACTTAGGGATAATTCTTTAACATCCTGTTCTTTGGCCTCTCGGACGTCCTTAGCTTGTTTCGTTAATTGCTATGCTTGTCTAGTCTTTGATGAAGCTTTCATTGAAGAGGTATAACAATCTTTTGCATCTTGTTGATCTTCACCACTCCCCAAGGAGTTGGCATTTTGACACATTGGTGATATGTTGAAGGTACTGCTTTCTTGTCGTGTATACAGGGCCTTCCTAGGATAATATTGTAACAAGACAAAGAATCGATTATGAAAACTTTTTGTAAAGTGTTTACCCCTTCGATATATATCGGAAGCTTTATCTCTCCGACTGTGTTCTTGACTTCTCCGTTGACTCCCACTAGTACTGCATATTTGGAGATGATTTCGGAATCCGGGATCCCCATTATTTTTATGAATCATGTTGAATTATGTTTACCGAGCTTACTCCATCCATCAGTATCTTTCGAATGAAGTGATTTGCAATATATAGGGTGATTACCAGGCCATCATGATGAGGATCCTGCACATTCTCCATGTCATCTTTGTTGAAGGAGATTACTTTCTCTTCTGTCAAACTGGAAGTTCTGATGGGACTATCGCCTTTCTCTATTTTGGCTTCTTTGGCATTCCTTTTAGCTGCGGAGTAAGAAGTACCACAAATGACATAACCACCAGAAATAAAACCTATTACCTTAGCGTCGGGTGGTGGAGATTTGGCTCTCTGTGGGATCTTGTCGTGATCCCTGATTTGCTTCTTCCCTTTGCCCAGAAATTACTTAAGGTATCTCTTGCTCAAGAGATAGCTTATTTCTATTCGTAGGGCGATGCAATCCACGGTGACGTGTCCAAAATCTTCATAGAAGGCACACCACTTGGATTTGTCTTTGTCCCCAGCATTCTTTTCGAATTTATGAGGCCATCAGGCTTTATCTCCGAGGTCCTGTATGGCATATAATAAACCAGTTGTATCAAGTGAAAAAAAATATTAAGATAATTTAGGATATTCTTCCTCATCGTCATCTTCCACAGCGTTGATTCTGTGATTATCAGGTTTGGAATATGGCTTGGATCTATATGGTTTGAAGGGTGCAGTTTCAGTCTTTCGATTAGGTTGACTATAACTAGTTGGAGCATCTATTCTTTGCTGAATCTTCTTCTCATCTTCAAGTCTGATGAATCTTAATGCCCTGTTTTCGACTTCGTCAAGATTCCTGCAAGTATTCATGAAAAGGTCTTCATAAATTTGAGAATCCTTCCTTAATCCCATTTTGAAGGCTTGGACTACAGTGGTCACATCTAGATTCGGGATATCTAGGGATTCTTTGCCAAACTTGCTGACATAATCTCGGAGGGATTCTCCGGGATTTTGAGTTACCCTGTATAGATCACTTGTCAATCTTTCAAAGGTTCTGCTGCAAGAGAATTTACTGTTATATAAATTAATTAAAAGACCAAACGAAGTAATAGAATATTGAGGAAAATTAAATATCCATTTGAAGGTTGATCCTGTTAAGGTAGAACCAAAGCCTTTGCATAAGCAAGCCTCTTTTAGGTCCAAGGGAATGTGGTTGATCTCCATTCTCTCTCTATATTGCGCCACCTGTTCCTCAGGATCCGTAGTTCCATCATATAGTTTCATGTTGGGAGTTTGGAAGCGCTTGGGATCTCAGCATTTCAAATAGGAGGAGCGAATCTGGAGGTGCTGTGGCTGGTAGCAGACATCTCAGGTATGGGTTGCACTACACCTGGCACACTATAGATCATTTCTCTTAGTTTCTTTAGTTCTTTCGCCATGGATGGAGTGATCCCTGTATCCTTCACAGATTCATTAATATTGAAAAATCCATTGAAAGTGTTACCCATTTCAGGATTTCTAGAGGATGATCTCGAAGTAAATCCAAGATCCGGACTCGTAGTAACTTTGACTGCCAGAGTTGGTCCAACAGTTGTGATCCTGGTCTGCATGGGAAGAAAATCTCCCTTATAGACTCCTGAAGATCCTGAATGATCAACGTCTAAGACCCTTGGTTAGATGGGTCGTCACTTCCACTGGTTTCTTCGATTCTTTGATCCTTTCAATTTCCCAAAGTAGCATTTGGTTAGTCTTCCTCTGCTGCTCCATTTGTTGTTTCACCTCCGAGAATAGATCGAGGATATCATTGTTTGATACGATCACAGGTCCACCAGCAGGTATTCCAGATCTCAAAAAACCCTTCGGCTGATTAACACTTTTTTTCAAATGGAGGAGGAGGAATTGGGTTGACTAACCCAGAGGTTGAAGATGAAGCAGAAACATAAACATTCTTGGATTGGGACGACATTTTTTAATTTAGTTTTGAAAGATAGTGATTGAACACGAATTTTAGTAAATATTTAAGGATAAAAAGCACCACATGCCCCACGGTGGACGCCAAATTGTTTTGGGTAGAAATTATACGAACTAATTTTGTAACCAAACTTCGAAAGTGAGGTAGCGTGCTTTGTAAAAGCAATACGAAACAATGTAAAAAAGGAAAGGTTAACACGGTTGATAACGAGGAAAGCCCTTGATCCTTGATGATCTCCGACATAAAACCTTGGGAGCTGACTAAACGTCGGGCTGCCTTGATGACTTGTATAAAACTAAAATTATCAAGTACAAAGAGAGCGAATCAGGATCGTATGCTATGTGTTACAAAGCTTGAATGAACGTAACCAGTAATGCTAAGTGTGATTGTGTGTTCCTATACGATCAGATTGCTTATTAAATATAAAAAACGATCTTAACTAACTATCCGAAAGATATGGTCTTGACACTATCTTCTTCTTGTGACCGTTGCGAACTTATTCCCACGTATTCCATATGTGGTCCACGTCTCTTGACCGAGACTTCAGGTGAGTATTATGTTACGAGTGTTTTACCTATCATCAATAAAGAAAATTATAGACAAGTAACCGTTAGTAACAATATTCAGGATACCAAAATAACAGGGATACTGGATTCTGGATTATGCATCATTTAGGATCCTACATTGAAATTTATCCCATAACACTACTAGGGCTACTGCCATCAGATATTTTGGCATCACCCTGGAATCATCATCGTAAAACCATGATTTTGGTAACATTTCAGACAATTAATTTTTAAACACTAACAATGTCCAGGATGAAGGGATCAGTCCGATTATGGCCAGAGAACTAAAGAAGCTAAAGGACATGATTTCCAGTGTACCCGGTATAGTCCGACTTATACCTTGTAGGACCACATGACTCATCTCAGATCGATCTCGTGACAAGACGTCTCAATAACACGGTGTGCGAAATCCTTCGTGTTAACGTATGTATATCAATTGACAATTGAAACAGCATGTAAATACTTCTCTTTGTATTCCACAAAACACAGAGTTTACAAGATTCACTGAATACACTCGATTAATCTCTACTTCTCTCATTTGTCCGTTTTGAACACATTCTGTAACTCTCTATTTATAGAGACATGCCCTACAATAGGCGAACTTAATGAGTTCGCTTCAAAGATGCCTTGGCGAACTTAGGATAGGCGAACTTAACAAGTTCGCTCCTAAAGATGCTTAGGCGATCTTGTTAAGTTCGCCTCTCTATGAACTTACACAGAATTTTATCAACAGTTACCAAACATGTCCTAACAGACTCCCCTTTAACTGTTGCGAACAATTCTATCATTTACAAGTCAAAGACTCTAAGACTAAGACATAATATCTTCAAGCTCGTTGTCACCAGAATATGCTCCAACAGACTCCCCTTAACAACAGCTTTAGAAGATTATCATCCGTCTTCATATATCATCAAACACACTGTAGTCTTCGTCTTGTTCTAGAAGAAAACATGGGAGAAGGACCCCTTGTCAACTTCTGTCTGCAATATTCTATTTTTGCAAAGGAGAATAACCAAGAATAACCAACAATTAAGATTTCCATGGAAGCTGGAAAAATAAAATCTTTTTGGTTTTTCAAACATAAGAAACACAAAATATTTTTGGTTTTTCATTGTACAAACTAAAATGTAAAATACAAAATCACATCTTTTTGGTCGAACATCACGAGTAAGAAGATCATATCAGTATATATGAGATATCAATCACACATCTTGGATATAAAATCCATATAATATCAAATGGTATCCTATGTCATTCTTTCAAGCCTTGACCAATCAAATCAATATCTTTCAAGATTATCACACTCTATCTTTTCAAGACATTCATATTGCAAGTTATGATACGCGATAAACATTCAAAGAAAATAGGATTATGCTATGACACACAAATTCAAATTGTCAGTATTATAAGATTCGAAACTAAAGAATCTCATTCCCACTTTCTTGTGAGTTAAGGTACCATTTAAGTATGAAATACAACGTGTACCCCACTAGTATGCCAACAGAAAGTAAATGCATTATCTTCAAGACATATGAGATTTTACTAAAGATTATCCAAATTTCCAGAATGAGGAGACATCACTTAGCACATGAATAGCAGAATCCAAATTGGATTGTATAGGAATCAATGAGATTCAGAATCGAATGATTAAATGTTTTGGCTTATATATGTGGAATCATAAGATTCAGGTACGTGGATCCAACTGTTATCTGGATTATGAATTCAATGGAATCAGTAAATATGATTTATCAATATGATCCAAGGGCTAGTATATGTTTGACAGATGTTGTCAAGTACATATCTTGATTATACTTCAAATTGCATGCTTTTCGGGACATGGGCACTGAAGCAAATCGAATGAATAGTGCTAAGAACATAACCCGAAACTGATCTCATAGGACAATCTTTATTAAAAACTAATATTCTTTATCTGATATTGATCTTTTAACACACACACCCAGGCATAAAATGGGTTCAAATCACAGTTGTAACATATGAAATAATGTTTTCACACTACTAATGGTTCGGTGACGCTTTTAGTCTATTGACAATTCAAATTATATGCATACACAACACTATCATTTCCTATTTGTGTAGTCTCTGAAGTTTAGATCAAAACATATAATTCAGATATATTAACATAAAGCACCAACCAGTTAATTTAAGGTCATGTGTGAAAGAACATCTACTGATGAACTATCATCTCTTCTTTAACTTCAAGTAATGTCGATTTTATCATTTTCAATTTGTTTGGATTTTTCAAAATCTTTATGAAAGAAAGTAAAACAAACAAAAATAAAATCTTCCATGAAAAGATTTTAAGAAAAACATTTTACTTGGTTACATGGAATTAAGCAATTCAATCAATTAAAAACTCAAACCGATGTAATCCTGTAATTGAATGCCTTTGCCTTTGTCACCAACATAGTTCTGTACTCCCCCTGTCCTGTAGACTCCCCCTCAACTAGGCAAATGGTTACATCAATGACTTTATGCTCACCATTGTCATCCTAAGTTTCAGGTTGTCTTTTGGACTTTGTAAAACTCTTTCCAAAACATTGTGTGTGACATATTCTCCCCCTTGAGCATCAAGTCGTTGAATCAAATAGATTCTCAGTTATCAACAACTCTTTACTCATGCAGATGTCATTCCCTGTCATGTGCTTAGAACCACCACTATCAACAACCAAAATGGTATTAATAGTCCCTCTTGGTTAATCTTGCACATCTAACAAGAAACATTAATTTGAAATTAGGACCCAAGCCATGGTAGTCATGGGTCGTCCATCTGTATCAAAATAATAAACCTCACTCCATTCACAATCGAATCTCTCATCGATTTTCGGAGACTGTTTCGACGAGTCAGAAACAGAAACTTTAGATTTCCAAAAATATTCTGTTCATTAAGTTCTTTTTGCTTAAAATTTGAAGTGTTTGAACATTCTCTTTCATTTGAAAATTGATTTGATTGTGAAAACTCTTGTTGTTCTAAAAGTTTTCTCAATCTTCTGTTTCTCCTTCGTCTTTGAGGTCTAGAAAACCTAACCTCAGATTTTGAATTACCCTTTGGTGTATCATGAGGTTTAACCACATTTGGGTTCACATAAGGCTTAGCAGGAGTTCTTACCTTTTATGGAGTAACATGTCGGTTACCTTTGGCGTTGTGAGGATAAGCAATCCTATTGTGACCCACAAGACCACAATAAAAGCAAGATCTCGTCTCATGATAATCTCTCATATAAGGAATCTTCACACGATAAGATACACTTGAAGAAGATTCTCCTACATGAACTTCTTTTGGCTTTATTTTCTCTACAGGTTTTGATTCAGGCTTCATCTTTTTCAAAAGCTACATGCTTTTTCCCTTTATTTTTGTAAGGACAGTTCACCACAATGTGTCCCATCTTATTACAATGAAAGCATGTACGCCTGTCTTTATAATCTCTGACATATGGAACTCTCCTTGAGTTTGAAGAACTTCCAAACGTATAATTTCCAGATGAATTAGAATCAACCTTTGAGTCTTCTTTCTTAACCTCTTTCGGTATCCCCTCTACCTTAGCTTTATTAAAATATGCATCATCACTCTCATCAGAATACACCATATCTTCACCTGTGACTGGATTCACTTTTAACACAGTCTTAGGATCTAAATACTCATCTTTTATAATCTCAGGTGTAACAGAATAATTTCCATTGAATGGTGAAGGAACATAGCCAATGCCACTAGTTCCCTTCCCCTCTTTAGTATTATAATGATAATGTCCTAATAAGAATGATGAATTTCTAAAGCTTTCTAACTTTCTATGCAATCTGATTACCTCTGCTTTAGATTCAGCTAGTTCCTTATCTTTCTTAACAAGATCATTATTTCTTTTCTCAATTTATGCAAAGGACATATCCAGGTGATATGCCTGCTCTTTGATCTTCAAAATCAGAGAACTTATATCCCTCTTCAGTGATTCTATTCTCTCAATACACACATTCTCATTATCTTTTAATTTCTGATTTACCGTGTGCATCGATTTCATATCACAAATGAGGTTTACGTTGTCATCCATAACCCTCATCATTTTATCCTTCACTGAAATACAGTTAGAACAAAACGTTTCAGAGTTAGAAACTACCGTATCCTTTTCTTCTAAAGAAGATGCACCAGGAGCCATGAATACATCATCATCAGCTTCACTCTTTTAATCAACAATGACAGGCTCTGTATCAATTTCTGATTCAGATAGATCATCTTCAACTGTCTGGAAACTTTCTTTAGTCTCCACATCACTCTCATTAGACTGAGTACTTTCACCAGAACTAATACTCTCACTATCAGTTAAATCTGCAGAAGAATAACTTTGAGAATAACTCGGGTTCTCTAATACTTCTTTGATCAAGACCACAAACGCTTGAGAAGTTGCTTCACCCTTTTTCTTCAATGCTTCCCATAGATCTCTTGAAGTAGGACACTTCTCGTGACTATGAATGATTTCTTTTGGTAAAGACATCGTTAAAGTTTCACACGTTATCATCTCTCGATCAAACTTCTACTTTTCTACTTTAGTAAGAGCTGTCACTAGTTTAGGAACATCACGAAATTCCAGAAAGTCAAAAGTAGGATGCACATATCCTTCTGTTATTGGTCTCCAAAAATTTTCATCAGTTTCTGATACGAACTATTCGAACCGGACTTTCAAGCTACTGTAATCTGATATGCACAAAAGCCTCGGTGGCATAGTTCCAATCTCATTATCATCAGATGAAATTGACATTTTGAATTTTTTGTGAAAATATCCAAAAAAAATTTTCCGCCAAAATACTCTTTTTAAAAATTTCAAAAATTCAAAATTTCAAAAATGATATAAACCAACCATATAAGCTTTCCCTAAAAAATTTGGACAATAACAAATTTCCCGCCAAAATACTCGCGAACAAGATAAGTTCGCCTAATACTGCTTAAGCGAACTTAATAAGTTTGCCTGAACTGAGTGAAGCGAACTTGATAAGTACGCCTACTAAGTTCACTTAAACTGTGAGAAGCGAACTTGATAAGTTCGCTTGCCAACTTCGCCTGCAACAAATTTCATCAAGTTCGCCTGCTTCAGCTGTAACAAACTCAGCAACCCAAACACGAACTCATAGCGCTGAAAATCATCATTTCTCATAGATTTGAAGGAATTTAAAGAAATTGGACCGTAGGATTTAGTATTTTATGAATTAGAACACTTCTATCGGATTAATTTCACCAAAATCCACCTCAAATCCATGAATTCAGCAGTAAAATCAGCTTCAAGAACTTGAAAACTCCAGGGATACAAAAACTTCTAAAAATGATCAATTTCTTGTCAAATTATACACAAAAACGTCTCTAATCACCAAGAATCAAACACAAATCACGAGCAATAGCTATGATACCACTTGTAGGTCCACATGACTCATCTCAGATCGATCTCGTGATAAGACGTCTCGATAACACGAAGTGCGGAATCCTTCGTGTTAACGTATGTATATCAATTGACAATAGAAACATCATGTAAATAAACTTTCTCTTTGTATTCCACAAAACACAGAGTTTACAAGATTCACTGAATACACTCGATTAATCTCCTCTGCTCTCTTTTGTCCGTTTTGAATAGATTCTGTAAACTCTCTATTTATAGAGACATGCTCTGCAATAGGCGAACTTAATAAGTTCACTTCAAAGATGCTTAGGCGAACTTAACAAGTTCGCCTCTAATAGGCTAGGCGAACTTAACAAGTTCGCTTCTAAAGATGCTTAGGCGAAATTGTTAAGTTCGCCTCTCTATGAACTTACACAGAATTTTATCAACAGTTACAAAACATGTCCTAACAGACTCTCCTTTAACTGTTGCTAAAAATTCTATCAATTACAAGTCAAAGAATCTAAGACTATGACATAATATCTTCAAGCTCGTTGTCACCAGAATATGCTCCAACATACCTGAAGTATCGCCATCAAGTCACAGGATCTCGAGATTCCCTCCTCCCATATGTGATACAGAGATCCCTAAGCGCTTCCAGACTCCCAACATGAAGCTGTAAGATGGGACGACATATCATGAAGAGCATATCACCCATGTTGGAACCTAATAGTCCATAGAAATCAATTAGGTTTTAGCAGTATCAACTTCAGAGTTTTCGGTCGGAAAATGTTTTCGGTCAAAATCATTTTTCGATCAAGAAGATTTCGATCGAAAACTCTCTAGTATAAATAGTTGTGTTTCTTGTATTTCAAGTAACTTTCTTATTTTTGTACTGTGATTTTACAAGTTAATCAAGAGAATTTCTGTGTGTTTCTGTTGTTAATACTTGATTACATTACTTGATTAACGAAGCTAATCATCATGAAGTATGCTTTGGGTGTGATTGATAGTATCGATATTGCTCATCTTTGATTTGTTCATTTTGGTGTGGATTTGATTTCTGAATTGTTTCCGCCAATTCCAAGAGTGATTGAAGACTTTATCCTTGAATATCAGCAGATCTGAGGGATTCACAAGTGGTATCAGAGCTGTTGGTTAATAGCTCTTGGTATTCAAGAAGAGTTTAAGTCAAATGTGATCAAATTGAAGTAATTTGGGTGCCATTGTTGCTGATTTGAAGCTAGTTTTGATGGAGATGAAGTTTGCATCAAGTTTGAAGACTTGATTTTTTACTCAGATCATCACAGATAGTTTTTGGTCAATTCAAGTGTTCTTCTGTTGAATTGTCCGAAAAGTTTGTTTGAAGTAGTCGAAAACTCTGTTTGAAGAAATCGAAAAGTATTTCGTCCGAAGAGTATTTTGTCTGAAATTTCATATGTCCGAAATATTCTGACTTTTCGATCGAAAACTATTGTACTAAGTTTTCGACCGAAAAGTTATAAGTTGGAAATTTTTTCTGATTTCGACCAAGTTTCAAATTACAAGTAAAGAATGGCTGGAAAGGTATACGATACTGAGAGGGTTATTGGGAAATCACCATCGATGCTGAAATCAATATCAGAATTTTAAAACTGGAAGATAATGATGAAGGCTTATTTCAAGTTTACTGAACACAATTTAGGAATCAATTGTAAAAGGTCCTCACATTCCTAAGACTGCAAATGCTGATGGGTTAGTCCCGATTGCTGATCCTGATCTTTATTCAGAAGAAGATAAGAAGTTAATCGAAAGGGATAACAGAGCATTGGGTTCTATTATTCTAGCACTTTCGACTGCGTTGTATTTTAATTTTGAGCAACATGAAACTGCTCAGGGTCTGTGGAACGCTTTGTGCTTAAGATTTGAAGGTAATGAAGCTCTTCAGGAAAGCAGAACCAATCTTCTACTGAAGCAATATAACATGTTTAGTTATAAAAAGAATGAGACTCTCAGTGAGCAAGTGACTAGGTTTACAACCATGATCAATAGGTTGAGAAAAATGGGAGTAAAATTTGAAGAGTAAGAGCTAGGAAAGAAGTTGTTAGACTCACTGCCAGATTGCTGGAGCATACCTTGTATGCTAATCAAGAACACAACTCTAGATCTGAAGAGTAAAACACTTGATGATATTATATGTTTACTCGAGTCTTATGAACTAGATGCAAAGAAGAGAGAACTGAACAACAAAGATAAACAAAATAACTCAAGTTCAACAAATGCAGCATTATTTTCTGGAAGTAGTAAAGGAAATAGTGGAACAAAACCTGAGAAAACCAAAGGTTTTTGTGAACACTCCTCTGCTGAGAAAGTCAAGTCATCTGGACAAATCCCTGAAGATCAGATTGTAGCTTTCATGAGCGGCTACGATGCACTGGTGACAAGAAAGTTGCAACCTGCCGTGCATGATGTAGAAGATCTTGTTCAGATCAATCCTGATGATTTAGAATATATGGACTTGCAATGGCAGATGGCCATGATAGCTGTAAGGCCTAAAAAGTATTGCGAAAGGTTGGGAAGGATAAGTTGCAGTTTGGTAAAAAGGTTGGTTTTGACAAAGCTAAACTCAGGTGCAACAACTGTCAACAGCTTGGTCACTTCGCTCGTGAGTGTACCAAGGACAAGAAAAAGAAGGTTGAGGGAAATGGAGTTAAGCTGGTGAAAATGATTGATGAATCTGATAAGTCAAAGAAGTCTCCAACTGCACTCATGTCCAAACAGCTGAGTAATTGTGAATGGGAGGATGAGATCGAAGATTCTTAGGATGAAATGGATGAAGCCTTGATGGCTGAAATTGAAGATTCAATGAAACTAGCTGATATTACCAGTGACTGTGTGCTCAATACTGATTCTAAAGGAAAGGGCAAAGCTGATGTTTCTGATGAAACTTCATCTGAGAATGAGGTAATTTTGAAAATAAATTTGATATATGTTCCTCAATATATGTAGATCGAATGCAAAATTATCATGCAGCAAACACGTTTCTGATTGCTGAAAACGATAAACTAAAAAGAGTAAACAAATAATTGAAACAAATTGAAGTAAATTTTACAAGAAAAATTAAAGCATTATTGAAAGATAATGTAGCACTTAAAGAATATTTGGATAAAAAGGACGTTTTAATCAAAGATCTTTCAGAAAAACTTATCAAATCTGAAACTGATTTAATAAAAGAAAGGGTAATTGTTTCAAAGTGGAAGATGCAACAAAATGTCTTTGATGAATGTGTGAGCAAATAGAGAACTGTTTATATCAAAGATGGGTTGGGTTACGACAAGGTTCCACATCCTGAGAATTTTGTACCTTTTCCTGAACTGCATGAATCGAATGAGTTGATGAATGTCGAAAATTCTAACTTTCATGATATGTATATTAGTGCAGATATAAACTCAGGGTGTGAGGATGATGAAAATGAACTTGATGGAGTGAAAAATTTTCAGCTTTCAATAAACAGTGTACTAGGGAGTTTATTAGGGACTGTAAACAGTACCTAGATGTTGACTGTAATCTAGATAAATTTGTTTCAATTTCTAGTTTAAATGATGATGAAAAAATTATTAATGCTTCTGATTCTGATTCTGATATTTCTTATGTTTCGGCATGTTCTACTAACTGTTGTGTTGAGTTTGATTATGTGTCTGAAGTGTCATCAACATCTACTTTCTTTGATAAAGTGGTGCATACAGCTAGAGATTATGTCCCTCTTAATAAAGTCTCTTGTCTAGTTGATGATGTGGTCTTAGATGATTTTGGAAGTCCTCTGATTCAAGAGTATGATTTGTCAAGTGAGAGACCAAAGAAAAATAATGTCATAGCACCAGAGAATCATATTCTTACCAGTGAGACAGAGAACAATAAAGTTGTCAAAGTTAAAGTGAGTGTACCAACAAATGTCCAAAGAAAGTCTTGGTGTGTCAAAGGCAAATCCATTGATGTAAAAGACAAGTTCATTGATGTCAAAGATAAGTCTATTCAAATCAAAGAACAATTAAGAAAGAAAAGTTGTGGGCTAAAGAGTGAAGTAGGCGAGTGTTCAAAGTCAAATCCTAAGAGCTACAATTGCTTTGTGTGTGGTCAGGTTGGTCATTTTGCGAGAAATTGCAAACACAACTCTAGTGAGTCAAGGTTCACAAAGAACAAAGCGAAAGTTAAGAGCAAAGTTATTCAGCATTTCAAGCGAGCGTCTGCGAACGACAGTGTGTCAGAGTCCGGAGTGATACAAAGATACAGTCATGATTACTTGCTTTCTAGAAATTGTCATGCTTTATATTCTAATGTGTGCCGTGATTATGTGCTACCAAAGTTTGGGGATAAACGTGTCCCAAAAGGTTCACAATATGTGAAGAAATTTAACCAACCAATCTATTTTGCTAAAGAAAAAACTACTATGAAATATGCGAAAAATGTTGGTTATGTTTGGAAAGTTAAAAATGAACAGTCTTCACATATGGTTGGAATAAAAAAAATATAAAATTGATAAAATTGAAAGAACAAGATGTTAAAGACGTTAAGACTGTAAAAGGTAGAAGTCAGCTCGGGTCAAAGATGATTTAGGTACCTGTAAATCATTAATTCTGTCTTGAATGTGCAGAGTTTAACCGGGAGGACTATTAATAATGCTTGGCATGTTGATAGCGGTTGCTCAAGACACATGAATGGACAAAGAAAAATTCTGGAAAATTTTTAAACTTTTGATGGAGGAAAAATAATTGGTCAAGGAACAGTGTCGAATGAAATCATAACATTAGAAAAAGTAAATTTTGTGTCTCAATTGGAATTCAATTTACTAAGTGTTTCTCAAGTTTGTGATAAAGACATACCAGTTCATTTTACTGCAAAGGAATGCTTGTTCTTAAAGCCTGGTTTGGTTATTCAAGAAGAAATGATTCTGATGCGTGCTCCAAGGAAATTCAACACATATGTGGTAGACATGAATAATCATACTACACCAGTAAATGTTTCATGTTTATTATCAAAGGCAACTGGTTTAGAATCTTATTTGTGGCATTGAAGAATGGGTCATGTGAATTTAAATAACATGAATAACTTGGTGCATAAAGATTTGGTGCGAGGATAGCCAAAGAAAGAATTCATAATTGAAGAAAATTGCATGTCATGTGCGAAGGGAAAACAACACAAGAACTCCCATCCAAGAAAAACCATAACAACTTTTACTAGACCTTTATTTCTTATTCGTATAGATTTTTTTGGTCCAGTTCGAGTTAAAAGCATTGCGAAAAAGTCATATTGTCTTGTTATCACAGATGATTTTTCAAGATTTTTATGGGTGTTTTTCCTTGCAACAAAGGATGAAACACCTGAAACAATTATTGATTTTGTCAAACGAATAGAAAACATCTGTGATAGCAAAGTTTCAATCATTCGCTGTGATAATGGAACATAATTTAAAAATAAAATGATAAGTTCGTTTTGTGCAGAAAAAGGAATAACACATCAGTATAGTGCTGCAAAAACACCACAACAGAATGGAGTAGCTGAAAGGAAGAACAAAACTTTAATAGAAGCTGCTCGAACAATGCTTGTCGATTCCAAGTTGCCCATTATCTTCTGGGCTAAAGCAGTAAACATTGCATGTTATGTTTTAAACAGATTTCTTATGGTGAAGCAACTTACAAAGACTTCGTATGAACTATTTTATAAATGAAAGCCATATATCAAGTTCTTCAGAACATTTGGTTGTTCTTGTACATTGTTGAATACACAAGATTCATTGCCAAAATTTGCAGCTGTCGGTGATGAATGTTATTTTTTGGGTTATTCTTCATATCAGAAAGCTTATAGAGTGTACAACAAAAGAACCAAAATTGTTCAAGAATCGTTTTATGTGGAGTGGCAAGAACTAAATACTCCTACAGATCAAAATGGACCTGACTGGTTCTTTAATTCTGAAGTAATCTTCAAAACTTTTAATCAACAACCTCAAATGGATTCTAATGAAGCAAGTACTTCGGGTACTGTAACTGAGTCTTCTACAAGTAGTGATCTATTTGTTGGAAAGTTTTTTGTTGGACCACAGAATTTGATGATTCAAAATGAGATGTCTGAGAATGTTACTACATCAACTCAAACACAAGAAGATCTTGTTAATAACTCTGTCACAAATATTGACTCTGAAGTACAAGAAATTCCAAGTACAAATGATATACCAGCTGTTAATGAAGTTCATTTGGATTCTATAAATGATCAGACTGAGGATGTAATTCAGACAAGTTCTTCTAGTGTTGAAGATTCAAATGATCAATTACCAGAGTTGAATGATACAAACATGCCAGAATCTGTGGAAGTTGAGCATATTCAAAATCATCAAATCCATTCTGCTCATCCAGTTGAGAATATTATTGGATCTCTTGAAGATGGAGTAAAGACAAGAAGTCAAACTGGAAATATAAATGTTTGTTTGTACTCCTGTTTTTTATCTCAAGAGGAACCAAAGAATGTTACTGTTTCTTTACAAGATCCAAGTTGGATTGAAGCTATGCAAGAAGAATTGCTTCAGTTTAAGAAGTTAAACGTGTGGCATCTTGTGGACTTACCTGAGAGAAAATATCCAATTGGAACGAAGTGGGTCTTCAGAAACAAAAAGGATGATCGTGGGATTGTAGTTCGGAACAAAGCTCGTTTGGTTGTACAAGGTTTTTATCAAGAGGAAGGACTAGATTATGATGATGTCTTTGCTCCTGTTGCACGAATTGAATCCATACGAATCTTTTTGGCTTATGCATCGTACAAGAAATTTACTGTATATCAAATGGATGTAAAAATAGTTTTTTGTATCGGGTGGTAAAGGAAGAAGTTTACGTGAATCAACCACTAGGTTTTGAAGATCCAGCTCATCCATTTCAAGTGTATAAGCTTGATAAAGCATTGTACGGGTTACATCAAGCGCCTCGTGCGTGGTATGAAACCTTGTCAATACATCTTACATCAAATGGCTTCATTCGTGGAACAATTGACAAGATCTTATTCCTGAAGAAATATGATGCTGATTTGTTAATTGTACAAGTTTATGTCGATGATATTATCTATGGATCAACAAATAAAGCTCTTTACAAAGAATTTGAACAAATTATGAAACTAAAGTTTGAAGTGAGCTTGATAGGAAAAATGCAGTTCTTTCTGGGGTTACAAGTTGAGCAGTCTGAATCAGGAGTTCTTATTCATCACGCCAAATATGTGAAAGATATTCTTACAAAATTCAAATGCAGTCCTCATGAACCTTTAACTGTCGATGTGTCTGGAGTTGAAGTAAATCAAAAGATGTACAGGTCAATGATTGGCTCGTTGATGTATTTAACTGCTAGTCGACCAGACATCATGTTTGATGTTTGCTCTTGTGCCAGATATCAGGCAGCTCCAAAAGAATCTCATGAATCAGCTGTTAAACGAATTTTCCGATATCTTAAGGGTCGAGTAAATTTAGGTTTATGGTATCCTTCTGATTCTGAATTTAATTTCTTTGCTTACACTGACAGCGATTATGGAGGTTGTAATTTGGACAGGAAGTCAACTTCAGGTGGATGTCAATTTTTTAGGGAGAGACTGGTGTCTTGACAGTGTAAGAAACAAACGAATGTATCCACATCAACTATTGAAGCTGAGTATACTGCTGCCTCGAGCTGTTGTTCACAAGTTATCTGGATTCAACATCAAATGCTAGATTTTGGAGTAAATTTCCTGGAGACTCCGATTTATTGTGACAACGAGGCAGTGCTCGGAATAGTAAAAAATCTCATTCAGCATTCCAAAACAAAGCACATTGCGATCAGGTTACATTTCATTCGTGACTGTTTTGAGAATGGGCTGATTAAAGTGGTCCATGTCGATACCCTAGAGCAAAAGGCCGATATTTTTACAAAAGCTTTTTCAACGGATCGGTTTAACTCTTTGGTTGAGATGTTGGGGATGATTTCATTTTAAAAAAAAATAATAATAATAAATAAAAATTAAAAATAAAAAAAATAAATTTTTGAATAACAAATAGTCAAAATTTTGAACTGAAAGACCTTAGAAATATGTTCCTCAAAAATATTTTCTTTTAAGTGTTAAAATTGTGTTGTGTACGCTTTATATGTGTATTAGTTTAATGAATGTTTGTGTCAGATATGTTTGTTCTCATAAGTGATATAAATTGTAAATAAAGTCACATCACAATTTTAGGGGGAAAATAAAAGAAAAAGAAAAATATGTTGAATATGCTATGTGACTATGTGATTAAAATTGAAAGTAAGAAAATGCTGAAAATAAAAATAAAAATTGTTTGTGTCTGAATGACGTATATATAGGAAATGATAGTACAAGGGTGTGCTGAGATTATGCATGAATTGGATATGATGGTGACATCAGTTAAAATTTTTGATATGCTGGTAGGCTCTGCATATGTAAGTTAGCCGATATTTGTGTGATTAACTAAATAGCAATCTTTGTGTTTTACCTACATCGAATATCGGTACTTTCATCATTCGATTGCAAAGTGAATCTAGTCATACCATGAGACCAGCATCTTGATGAGTTCTTAGCACAATTTGTTTGCTCTATTGACTATATACGTCAAATATATGATTTAGAGTTAAACACCTTCATATAGCTGATGAAAATCTCGGATGGAAACCAGGAAGTCAGTCTGTTTCGCCCTTTGAATCATTCGTGATTTCAATTGACATATCCAATATCTTACGGATATCCGCATTCCCGAATCATTCATGATTCTTCACATCTCATATGAATCAATATGATTCTGTACTATCTCAGAAACCAAGACAATGAATCAAAATGATTCTGAATCAATATGATTCCAATCAAATCCACTTGGATTATTTTTCCTGTGCTAAGAACGCTACCTTCATGCTGGAGATTGGATCATGATCTGGTGAAATTTTGTGTAAATTCTAAGTGTATTCCATCTCGATTGTGGGGTACACACTGTATTGATTAATATAACCTTAAATGTCACACAGTATTTGCTGAAACGTGATACATGAGTTTATGTGGATAACAATACTGGTAATCAAGGTTGAACTGTTTAGATCCTGATTTGATATGCAGTGCAGTTAAGACAATATACATTTATGATCCTATGTCATTTCAGTTCATAAAAATAAAATATCTGTGAATAAACTAGTTGTTATGATCCGGATTTTATGTTTAAAGTTTTTTGTTGTTGTTGTTTTGTTTTTGTTTTTGTTTGTTTTGTGTGTGTGTGAAAAATAAAGTTCTGGAACAGGTCTTAATGATGTCAAAATGGACTTAAATAAAAAATATATATAAATATTGGTTTGAAAATTTTCAAAATTTTTCATGTTTAGAGTTTTCGGTCGAAATCTCTTGACCAAAAATAAATCATCTGATAAAGTTTTCGATCGAAAAGTCATGACAAGTTTTCGGTCAAGATTTGATAAAGTTAATTCTGATTCGTCCGAAATGTGTTTTCGACCGAAAAATGTTTTCGATCGAAAAATCCTGGCTTGAGAAATTTTTGAAAAATATAACTCAGAGTTTTCGATCGAAATGTTGATGTATTGATTAAGAGTTTTCGATCAAAAAGTTCAATGTTGTAATTTCAATTTTTCTGGTCAAAAGGTTAAAAGGAGTTTTTCGATCGAAAATGTTGCAAATAAGAGAGTTTTCGATCTAAATGTCCAGAGTTAAGGATTTCTCAGAAATTTTCTAATTTTATGTGTTTGTTCTTTACAGATATGAACCGTTTAAAGTTTGAACCCAAGCACAATATTTGTACGTGCTTAACTACAAACACCAAGTAAGCACGTGGTTATGAAGAGATTGTTAGGTTCTTGATAAATTCCAGAATTCACACAGCAATATCCACACAAGTTAGAGTTCTTGAGAAACATGTGAGGGAGTTTTGGGACAATGTAGAATACAAGAATGTAAACAAGGAAATCTGGATAGAAAGCTCTGTTGGTGGGAATACAATAAAAGTTACAGAACAACTTATTCGTGAAGTATTAAACTTTAGAGACACAGCTGATTTTTCTTACAAAATTAATCACATTGCAATCTCAGGAATAATTCTTAGTATGGGATATGAAGGAACGTTTCCAAGAAGACAGGTGACCAAAACTATGTTTGCAAAATAATGGAAATACCTGGTCCATGTATTAATGCATTGCATGAGTCCCAGAACATCTGCTTTTTATCAAATAGTTGAGGTATTCAGCATAGCATTAGTGTGTCTGGCAACTCATAGAAGATTCAATTTTTCAAGAATGATATCCGAGGCAATGATTAGTAACTTCGTGGGACCAAGGCAAAACTACAAGTTTCTAATGTACCCAAGATTTGTAGAAATGATTATTAATACACTACTGGCAAATCTGGAAAACGATGGTGTTGAACTGCCTTTGGATTCAATGAAAGAAGCAATTTTCAGCAGCATGAATAATGTGAGGAAGACAAGTAAATTTAGTGGTACTGTGACACCACTATTTCCTAATATGCTTGAAGAAAATCCTGAACCAAATTTTACTATTGAAGATGAAATCAATGACTTAATGGCAGAAGATATAGAAGATGGAGTTGATAGTGATAATGATGAAACTGACCAAGTGCAGGATAATGATCAGGGAAATGATAATGATCAAGGTCATGGTGGTGGTCAAGTAAATGTTATTCAACAGGAAGGTCAAGTTCAAGTTGAAGAACATGATATGTTTTTTTGAAGAAAACAGAATTCCTGAAGTAAATGAAGAAGTTATTGAACCATTACTGAGTCACACAGAAGAATTTGTTGCTGAAGCGACGATGTCTTAAGTGTGAACACTGAAGTGTTAGAAATTAATGATGAACAGTTAATTGCCACAACAACAACCTCATCAAAGAAAAGAAACGAACTTGACCAAACAAAGACCGTACCTTCTAGACCTCCTCCGTCTAAGGGTGTTGTATTTACTGATCCAGAATTACAGAAGAAAAAGAAAACTACAAAAAGACTTGATAAAGGAAATGGTAAAGCTAAAGAGGTACCAGAAAAGCATAAGTCCAAAAGATCTAGAGGTTATGAGTTGGTTGATGAAGAGTTTCTTAACTATGCAACCAGGGAAACTGCAAGTGTTGTTAGTCAATTGAAGACTCAGATCTCAAACTTGCAAAGTAGAGAAACTACTAATTCCAGAGAGATCAAAGAGTTGAAAATTGAAAGTACCGAACAAAAGGGTGTAATAGCTCAACAGCAGCAACATAATGATCAACTTCAGAAGATGGTACAGGATTTGATAACTCTTACGGGTGAACAAATTGGTACAAACCTAGCAGAGAATGTTGAAGAGATGCATAGTCCAGCGGCCACTGAACCAATTCCTTCTACGAGTGAACAAGTTCAAACTCCAATTTTTTATGCAACTATGTATTTAGACATCATGTTATTTGATGTTGATATGCTTCTCAATAATGAAGGTGAAGGATTGGAGAAAATTGATGAGAACCAAGAAGAGACAGAGAAGGAAGAAGAAGAAGAAGAAGATGATGATGAAGAAGTGGTGATCACCGGTGAAAGAAAAGATGACAACAATTCTTCAGATGATGATAATAATAGTGGTGGTACTGGTGGTGTTGGTGGAAGTGGAAAAACAATTGAAGATGCTGAACAAGAAACTCCAACCAACACTGAATACAAAAAGTATGAATATGAACAACAACAGACATATGTTGAAGAAGATGGTTCAGTGATTGGTAAATTGGATAAGCTTGTTGATGAAAGAGAGCCATTTATTGTTCCTGAAGATATTGAATCACCATCTAAAAGGCAAAAGACTTCAAAGATTGACAAGAGTACTTGGTGGACAGTGACTTAGAAGCCATCAATTGTAGAAAAGATTACACAGACAATAAAGAGTCCAGAACAAGCGTTAACTGGTGAAATATTAGCATGGATGTATGATGGTGAAAAGAAGATGTATGTAATAAAGAGATGTGATGGGAATATTCAGTATTTTGACAGGAGTTCAAAGTTAAACACATTGCCATACTGGGATATTCGATAGCTAAGTCAACTGAAGATGATCAATCCATCGAACAACTCATTTGCGGCAAATTTTGAAGAATTTTTATACAGAGTGTGGAAAAGCTAGATTTGAAAAGTTCAAACCACAGGTGCCTGAATGCAGAAAGTTGACAAGAAATGATACAGACGGCAAAAGTAGGTTTAGATACATTGTGAAGCCTGCTGATACAGTTTCAACTGTTTACATTCCAGCACGTAAAGAGACATTCATTAAAAGCTTCAAGAAGTGGGTGTATGATAGCAAAACACATGAAGCTGTGATTATACAGGATCATTTACCAGAAGTCAGAGTTTTTGATCTAGTGGATTTGTTTAGCTTTTCTGATGATGATCTAAAGATTTTGTACAAGAATCCTATTAGATGTGATATAAGCACGAAGATTAAAACTGAAGCAAAGTAGTAGATCAGAGTCGTGGCTCGATGTTTGTCAAGAAGACATGAAGCTGAAGTGATCAAGAAGAGACTTGCTGCTCTGGATGCTAAGAAGCTAAGTGTTAAAGTCAAAACCAAGCCTGCAAAAGACAACTTTTGAAGAATTGATGTTCTGTGGACTAGGAGGAGATTGTTGGAACCTAATAGTCCATATAAATCAATTAGGTTTTAGAAGTATCAACTTCAGAGTTTTCGGTCGAAAACTTTATGTTTTCGGTCGGAAAATGTTTTCGGTCGAAATCATTTTTCGATCAAGAAGATTTCGATCGAAAACTTTCTCATTTTTGTACTGTGATTTTACAAGTTACTCAAGAGAATTTCTATGTGTTTATGTTGTTAATACTTGATTACATTACTGGATTAACGAAGCTAATCATCATGAAGTATGCATTTGGTGTGATTGATAGTATCGAGATTGCTCATCTTTGATTTGTTCATTTTGGTGTGGATTTGATTTCTGAATTGTTTCCGCCAATTCAGAGAGTGATTGAAGACTTTATCCTTGAATATCAGCAGATCTGAGGGATTCACAACCCAGTATAGGGAGAGGATGGAAATCATTCCAATCTATTTAGATCTAAAGGAAGCATGTCTATGCAAAGGCTTCAGATCAACTCTCATGGGAACCCCCTTCAAATGGATACTAACTGTTCCTCCTTACTCAATTACTTCATTCTCTCATTTAGTCAACTTGTTCAATAACCATATTTCATGCAATAGAATGTTTAAGAGACTAACTAATGATCTATACAGGGTAACTGAAAATTCTGATAAATCTCTCAGAGATAATGTTAGCAGGCTTGGTCGAGAATCCATAGATATCCCAAATATTGATGTTTCTATTATAGTCCAAGATTTCAAAATGTGCTAAAAAAGGGATTCTCAATTTTACAAAGATCTAGTAATGAATACATGCAGGAATTTGGATGAGGTCAGAAACCGGGCTCTAAGATTCACAAGGCTCGAAGAGGATAAGAAGATCCAAAAAAGGACCGACGCACCTTCCAACTATGGCAATAATAGGATTAATGTTATGGAGGATGATGAGAAAGAAGAACAATACCCTAAAATAAATGATTACTACTTTTTTGTCGACATTTCAGGTCTAATGTTTGCAATGCAGGCTCTCGGAGATCAAACAAGATGGCCCAAGAAGAATAACAAGGCTTACACTTGGAAAGACAAATCTATGTGGTGTGCTTTACATGAGGATTCCGGTCATGTTACTAAGGATTGCATTGCACTTCAAAAGGAGATAAGTTATCTCCTGAGCAAAGGACATTTGAAGGAACTCCTGGACAGAAAAAGAGACAAGAGCCAGGATGACGACAAAAGCCTGCACCGAGCAACATCTCCTCCTGCGGATGCGAGGTAATTCACTTTATATTTGGTGGTTCTCTTACTCTGCAGCCAAAAGACACGCCAAAGAAGCAAAAACAGAAAATGAAGATAGGCCTATGAGAACATTAACCTTGACTGATCAGAAGGTGATCTCGTTAGACGAGGAGGACAAAGAAAATGTGTAAGATCTGCACCATGACGACTTGGTCATCGCCTTGTATATGGCCAACCATTTTCTGTTGCAGGATCCTGATTGACGGAGCCAACTTTATAAACATTATCTAGTTAGAAGCACTAAAGAGGATGAACGTGCCCGAAGCTGAGATTGTGTCATAATCCTCGGTACTAGTGGGATTCAGTGGAGAAGTCAAGAATACAATTGGGGAGATCAGGCTACCTATCTATACAGAAGGGGTAAACTCATTCCAAAAATTTTGAATAATTGACTCACTATCCTACTACAACATTATCTTATGGAAACCCTAGATGTCACAACTCAGCCGTCGGTGGATTATACGCCGGGGCTGGCGCGGTTGTTTAAAATTACCTGATCATATATTAAAGGTGTTATAATATTTATTCATCAACTTTAAAGCATATGTTACAAGAAATAAAAGACAAAGCGTTCATAACTTAATTGAGATCAAATAGATTGTGAGTCGTATAGTTCTTCTCGTTGATTATGAGTTGTCGGGATGCATACCCTGGATGTACTTCGTTACATAAGAACACAACCAAGGCCTAAGTGGGAAGCGTCATGGTAAATGACAAAGTCCTCGGTCCCATTGGGAAGACTCAATATAGGGGCCTCACACAATTTTGCTTCAGACTTTGAAAGGCTTCCTCATATTTTGGTCCTCACTCGTAGGGCTTGCCTTTATGTGTCAAGGCTGTGAGTGGAACCGCGATCTTTGAAAAGTTCGATATGAAATGAAGATAAAAGCCCGCTAAGCCAAGAAATGAGCGGACTTTCGTAGGGGTCTTTGGAGCTTCCCAGTTCTTTACCGCTCAATCTTAGTGGGATCAACGTGAATACCCTTCTCAAGAGATCCAAAACCGAAACCAAGTGTTCTTCGTGCTCCGCTTTTGATTTTGAATAGATAAGGATATCGTCAATGAAGACGATCATGAATTTGTCCAAATACGGTTTACACACATGGTTCATAAGATCCATGAATACCGATTTTTGAGAAATAGGCCGACCCTTGAAATTGATCAAATAAATCATCAATCCTCGGAAGTGGATAGTGGTTCTTCACAGTACGGTTGTTGAGTTCCCGATAGTCGATGCACATCCGGAAAGAACCATCTATCTTGTTGACAAATAAGACAGGTGCTCCTCAAGGAGAAACACTAAGATGAATAAAAATTGGTTTAAAAATTTTCAAAATTTATCATGTTTAGAGTTTTCGGTCGAAATCTCTTGACCAAAAATAAATCATCTGATAAAGTTTTTGATCGAAAATTCATGACAAGTTTTCGGTCAAGATTTGAAAAGTCTATATATTCAAATTTTTCGATTGAAAAGATTTTTTACACCTGTATTTTTCTCTCGACCGTATCATTTCAAAATTCTTCGTGTTTTACAAGTGTTAAAGATTCGTACGAAAAAGTGGTCGATCGTGATGTCATCTTGATTCTCAATGTTTTTCGATCATCTTGGTATGTTCTCGTGATTCATAGAGGTTGATAGGTTAGATCCAAAGCCTTAGTTTACGGTTGAATTTTTGAATATTTGAATTGCCCGAAATCTTAGATGAATGGATCGAAAAGTCTGTTGAATGGATCGAAAAGTGTTTCAGATGGAAAGTTAATTATGTTTTGTCCGAAATGTGTTTTCGACCGAAAAATGTTTTCGATCGAAAAATCATGGCTTGAGAAATTTTTGAAAAATATAACTCAGAGTTTTTGATCGAAATGTTGATGTACTGATTAAGATTTTTCGATCAAAAAGTTCAATGTTGTGATTTCAATTTTTCTGGTCAAAAGGTTAAAAGGAGTTTTTCGATCGAAAAGGTTGCAAATAAGAAAGTTTTCGATCGAAATGTCCAGAGTTAAGGATTTCTCAGAAATTTTCTAATTTTATGTGTTTGTTCTTTACAGATATGAACCGTTTAAAGTTTGAACCCAAGCACAATATATGTGCGTGCTTAACTACAAACACCAAGTAAGCACGTGGTTAAGAAGAGATTGTCAGGTTCTTGATAAATTCCAGAATTCACACAGCAATATCCACACAAGTTAGAGTGTTTGAGAAACATGTGAGGGAGTTTTGGGACAATATAGAATACAAGAACATAAACAAGGAAATCTGGATAGAAAGCTCTGTTGGTGGGAATACAATAAAAGTTACAGAACAAGTTATTCGTGATGTATTAAACTTTAGAGACACAACTGATTTTCCTTACAAAATTAATCACATTGCAATCTCAGGAATAATTCTTAGTATGGGATATGAAGGAACGTTTCCAAGAAGACAGGTGACCAAAACTATGTTTGCAAAACAATGGAGATACCTGGTCCATGTATTAATTCATTGCATGAGTCCCAGAACATCTGCTTTTGATCAAATAGGTGAAGTATTCAGCATAGCATTAGTGTGTCTGGCAACTCATAGAATATTCAATTTTTCAAGAATGATATTCTAGGCAATGATTAGTAACTTCGTGGGACCAAGGCAAAACTACAAGTTTCTAATGTACCCAAGATTTGTACAAATGATTATTAATACACTACTACCGAATCTGGAAAACGATGGTGTTGAACTGCCTTTGGATTCAATGAAAGAAGCAATTTTCAGCAGCATGAATAATGTGAGGAAGACAAGTAAATTTAGTGGTACTGTGACACCACTATTTCCTAATATGCTTGAAGAAAATCATGATCCAAATTTTACTATTGAAGATGAAATCAATGACATAATGGCAGAAGATATAGAAAATGGAGTTGATAGTCATAATGATGAAACTGACCAAGTGCAGGATAATGATCAGGGAAATGATAATGATCAAGGACATGGTGGTGGTCAAGTAAATGTTATTCAACCGGAAGGTCAAGTTCAAGTTGAAGAACATGATATGTTTTTTGAAGAAAACAGAATTCCTGAAGTAAATGAAGAAGTTACTGAACCATTACTGAGTCACACAGAAGAATTTATTGTTGAAGCGACGATGTCTTAAGTGTGAACACTGAAGTATTATAAATTAATGATGAACAGTTAATTGCCACAGCAACAACCTCATCAAAGAAAAGAAAAGAACTTGACCAAACAAAGACCGTACCTTCTAGACCTCCTCCGTCTAAGGGTATTGTATTTACTGATCCAGAATTACAGAAGAAAAAGAAAACTACAACAAGACTTGATAAAGGCAAGGGTAAAGCTAAAGAGGTACCAGAAAAGCATAAGTCCAAAAGATCTAGAGGTTATGAGTTGGTTGATGAAGAGTTTCTTAACTATGCAACCAGGGAAACTGCAAGTGTTGTTAGTCAATTGAAGACTCTGATCTCAAACTTGCAAAGTAGAGAAGCTACTAATTCCAGAGAGATCAGAGAGTTGAAAATTAAAAGTACTAAACAAAAGGGTGTAATAGCTCAACAGCAGCAACATATTGATCAACTTCAGAAGATGGTACAGGATTTAATAACTCTTACGGGTGAACAAATTGGTACAAACTTTGCAGAGAATGTTGAAGAGAATCATAGTCCAGCGGCCACTGAACCAATTCCTTCTACGAGTGAACAAGTTCAAACTCTAATTTTTGATGCAACTATGTATGAAGACATCATGTTATTTGATGTTGATATGCTTCTCAATGATGAAGGTGAATGACGAAGGTGAAGGATTGGAGAAAATTGATGAGAACCAAGAAAAGACAAAGAAGGAAGAAGAAGAAGATGATGAAGAAGTCGTGATCACTGGTGAAAGAAAAGATGACAACAATTCTTCAGATGACGATGATAATAGTGGTGGTACTAGTGGTGTTGGTGGAAGTGGAAAAACAATTGAAGATGTTGAACAAGAAACTCCAACCAACACTGAATACAAAAAGAATGAATATGATCAACAACAGACATATGTTGAAGAAGATGGTTCAGTGATTGGTAAATTGGGTAAGCTTGTTGATGAAAGAGAGCCATTACTGTTCCTGAAGATATTGAATCACCATCTAAAAGGCAAAAGACTTCAAAGATTGACAAGAGTACTTGGTGGACAGTGACTTAGAAGCCATCAATTGTAGAAAAGATTACACAGACAATAAAGAGTCCAGAACAAGCGTTAACTGGTGAAATATTAGCATGGATGTATGATGGTGAAAAGAAGATGTATGTAATAAAGAGATGTGATGGGAATATTCAGTATTTTGACAGGAGTTCAAAGTTAAACACATTACCATACTGGGATATTCGATAGCTAAGTCAACTGAAGATGATCAATCCATCGAACAACTCATTTGCGGCAAATTTTGAAGAATTTTTATACAGAGAGTGTGGAAAAGCTAGATTTGAAAAGTTCAAACCACAGGTGCCTGAATGCAGAAAGTTGACAAGAAATGATACAGACGGCAAAAGTAGGTTTAGATACATTGTGAAGCCTGCTGATACAGTTTCAACTGTTTACATTCCAGCACGTAAAGAGACATTCATTAAAAGCTTCAAGAAGTGGGTGTATGATAGCAAAACACATGAAGCTGTGATTATACAGGATCATTTACCAGAAGTCAGAGTTTTTGATCTAGTGGATTTGTTTAGCTTTTCTGATGATGATCTAAAGATTTTGTACAAGAATCCTATTAGATGTGATATAAGCACGAAGATTAAAACTGAAGCAAAGTTGTATATCAGAGTCGTGGCTCGATGTTTGTCAACAAAGACATGAAGCTGAAGTGATGAAGAAGAGACTTGCTGCTCTGGATGCTAAGAAGCTAAGTGTTAAAGTCAAAACCAAGCCTGCAAAAGACAACTTTTGAAGAATTGATGTTCTGTGGACTAGGGGGAGATTGTTGGAACCTAATAGTCCATAGAAATCAATTAGGTTTTATAAGTATCAACTTCAGAGTTTTTGGTCGAAAACTTTATGTTTTCGGTCGGAAAATGTTTTCCGTCGAAATCATTTTTTGATCAAGAAGATTTCGATCGAAAACTCTCTAGTATAAATAGTTGTGTCTCTTTCATTTCAAGTAACTTTCTCATTTTTGTACTGTGAATTTACAAGTTAATCATGAGAATTTCTATGTGTTTATGTTGTTAATACTTGATTACATTACTGGATTAACGAAGCTAATCATCATGAAGTATGCATTTGGTGTGATTGATAGTATCGAGATTGCTCATCTTTGATTTGTTCATTTTGGTGTGGATTTGATTTCTGAATTGTTTCCGCCAATTCAGAGAGTGATTGAAGACTTTATCCTTGAATTTCAGCAGATCTGAGGGATTCACAACCCAGTATAGGGAGAGGATGGAAATCATTCCAATCTATTTAGATCTAAAGGAAGCATGTCTATGCAAAGGCTTCAGATCAACTCTCATGGGAACCGCCTTCAAATGGATACTAACTGTTCATCCTTACTCAATTACTTCATTCTCTCATTTAATCAACTTGTTCAATAACCATATTTCATGCAATAGAATGTTTAAGAGACTAACTAATGATCTATACAGGGTAACTGAAAATTCTGATAAATCTCTCAGAAATAATGTTAGCAGGCTTGGTCGAGAATCCATAGATATCCCAAATATTGATGTTTCTATTATAGTCCAAGCTTTCAAAATGTGCTTAAAAAGGGATTCTCAATTTTACAAAGATCTAGTAATGAATACATGCAGGAATTTGGATGAGGTCAGAAATCGGGCTCTAAGATTCACAAGGCTCGAAGAGGATAAGAAGATCCAAAAAAGGACTGACGCACCTTCCAATTATGGCAATAATAGGGTCAATGTTGTGGAGGATGATGAGAAAGAAGAACAATATCCTAAAATAAATGATTACTGCTTTTTTGTCAACATTTCAGGTCTAATGTTTGCAATGCAGGGTCTCGGAGATCAAACAAGATGGACCAAGAAGAATAACAAGGCTTACACTTGGAAAGACAAATCTATGTGGTGTGCTTTACATGAGGATTCCGGTCATGTTACTATGGATTGCATTGCACTTCAAAAGGAGATAAGTTATCTCCTGAGCAAAGGACATTTGAAGGAACTCCTGGACAGAAAAAGAGACAAGAGCCAGGATAACGACAAAAGCCTGCACCGAGCAACATCTCCTCCTCCTGATGCGAAGGTAATTCACTTTATATTTGGTGGTTCTCTTACTCTGCAGCCAAAAGACACGCCAAAGAAGCAAAAACAGAAAAGGAAGATAGGCCTACGAGAACATCAACCTTGACTAATCAGAAGGTGATCTCGTTAGAAGAGGAGGACAAAGAAAATGTGTAAGATCCACACCATGACGACTTGGTCATCGCCTTGTATATGGCCAACCATTTTCTTTTGCACGATCCTGATTGACGGAGCCAACTTTATAAACATTATCCAGTTAGAAGCACTAAAGAGGATGAACGTGCCCGAAGCTGAGATTGTGTCACAATCCTCGGTACTAGTGGGATTCAGTGGAGAAGCCAAGAATACAATTGGGGAGATCAGGCTACCTATCTATACAGAAGGGGTAAACTCAATCTAAAAATTTTGAATAATTGACTCACTATCCTACTACAACAATATCTTATGGAAACCCTGGATGTCACACCTCAGCCGGCGGTGGATTATACGCCGTGGCTGGCGCGGTTGTTTAAAATCACCTGATCATATATTAAAGGTGTTATAATATTTATTCATCAACTTTAAAGCATATGTTACAAGAAATAAAAGACAAAGCGTTCATAACTTAATTGAGAGCAAATAGATTGTGCGTCTTATAATTCTTCTCGTTGATTATGAGTTGTCGGGATGCATACCCTGGATGTACTTCGTTACATAAGAACACAACCAAGGCCTAAGTGGGAAGCGTCACGGTAAATGACAAAGTCCTCGGTCCCATTGGGAAGACTCAATATAGGGGCCTCACACAATTTTGCTTCATACTTTGAAAGGCTTCCTCATATTTTGGTCCTCACTTGTAGGGCTTGCCTTTATGTGTCAATGCTGTGAGTGAAACCGCGATCTTTGAAAAGTTCGATATGAAATGAAAATAATAGCCCGCTAAGCCAAGAAATAAGCGGACTTTCGTAGGGGTCTTTGGAGCTTCCCAGTTCTTTACCGCTCAATCTTAGTGGGATCAGCGTGAATACCCTTCTCAAGAGATCCAAAACCAAAACCAAGTGTTCTTCGTGCTCCGCTTTTGATTTTGAATAGATAAGGATATCGTCAATGAAGACGATCACGAATTTGTCCAAATACGGTTTACACACATGGTTCATAAGATCCATGAATACCGATTTTTGAGAAATAGGCCGAGCCTTGAAATTGATCAAATAAATCATCAATCCTCGGAAGTGGATAGTGGTTCTTCACAGTACGGTTGTTGAGTTCCCGATAGTCGATGCACATCCGAAAATAACCATCTATCTTGTTGACAAATAAGACAGGTGCTCCTCAAGGAGAAACACTAAAATGAATAAATCCTTTGTCGAAAAGTTCTCAAAGCTGGCTTGAAAGTTCTTGCATCTCTGACGGTGCAAGACGATAGGGTGACTTAGCCACGGGATTTGCTCCTAGTACCAGGTGTAAAACAATAATGAGAAAGGTAATCGTCTCCGGGGTTCAGGTATGTAAACACAAGTCACTTCAATATAATTAGCAAGCGATTACATAGACATAATCATACGGTTCAATTGAATTAAGTGATAATGTAAAAACCCGTTGTAAATAAAACTTATTCTTACATAACCATCAAAGATTAACCAACTATAATCCAACCCCCAAGTTGTCCCCAATGTAAAGAAACCCGAGACTATTAAGACATGAACAATAATTCGAAATCAATCAATGAAGTTTAAAGCATTCAATCAATAAATGAAATCATATGGCTTAACATGCCAATCAAGATTACAAACCAAAGCTAGTCATTCATGAAATTAAAAGTGTTCAACAAAACCCTAGACCCGTAGAAGACTACAAGAGAATTTTCCACTCATGCTCATAACAACAATCAAAACTAATGTAATGGGACTTACAATCATGAAACTATAGTAACAATCGACCTAAGCATAGTGGAAATCGCCTTCTTGAAGCATTGGAACGGTTGGAAGTGAAGATACATCGGAATGTGGGCTACTAAGGATTAAAACCTGATTTAGGTTAATCTTCCTGTAAAACAGGTTTCTCGCGTACCGCGAAGATAGTGGCCAAGTCCCTCGCTTACCACGAGGGACAAAAGAGTCGGGCGCGCTTCCTTGAATTTTCGCGTACTGCGAAGAGTTCCACCCAGGTCTTCGCGTACCGCGAAGACCAGAATTTCCAGGAAACTTGAATTTTTGACCTTTTTCATCCCCATGCTTCGTGTCTGACTGCTTCGCTTCTATTTCTCACTCTATAAGCACATAAAACCTGGGAGGTAGACACAACCACAAACATACATAAAACCGCACAAAGATACATACAAATATAACTAAAACGCACGCAAAGCGACATGAAAAATGGGGTTATTAAACCCTACATCACAACCCCACACTTATCCTTTTGCGTCCCGAAAAAGGGTCATGCAATGGAATCATAATTGGAACCTGCTTTCACGATCTCATTCATTTATTTTATTCAAACATAATCACGCATTGATTGTAACAATTGGTATTTCTATCTGACTAAACTCAACCACCGACCTATTGAGTCCTTGATTATGTGATCTACTATCCTTATCATTACCAAGTAACAGTTTATCTATGGGTCTCACACTCAGGAAGTTACAACATAGTATAATCCCATCTCAAGGTCATGTTTAGGCACGGGTTAAATCATATAGATTTCCCACCACTATAAACACCAATTTACAAGTTTTTGAAAATTATGGATCGATCGATGCATGTTTTGAGTTTTGACTTACACTTATATGAAGAAACCTCACCCAGTGGCGTATCCCCCAAGTCACTATCCCGAGGGGTAACACGTAGGTTTTGGTTTGCACGCAATGATGTTCATAAGGTTCGGAATAGTGGTGTATCCTTCAAGTCGCCATTCCGAAGGGAAACACATAAACCTAACTTTTTCATCCCATTTTTTGATCACTTAAGTCCCGCCTATGGGTGTATCAACCAAGAGGGTAACACGTAGGCGAAACACAAGCTTTCAATTGATTTAATTAAGCTCATGCAAAATGGATTATGGATGAGGGTGCCATCAACTACCGGATTTATTTTCATAAAAAGGAAGTGATGTTGCAAGTAATTTTAAAAACTTATAAATTTTTGCTTATGGTGGTACCTATCACCCTATATTGACAGTTTTGACCTTGCCGACACCCCTAAGAAGAGAACCCACAAGACATCCTAAATTAATTATTAATTAAACCTAAATACACTATCAGGATATTTAAGCTCTTTAAGTCGGTTGGGCCTACGAAAACATTACAAATCAGACGCGATTTTTATTTATTATTCAATTTAATCAAACACAAGCATAGCTCCAATTGTACCTATCATTTTCCATGTAACTGCACAAATTCTACTCAAGGGACATTTTTTTAAAAATTTAGATTTTTATGGATTAAAAAATAAATAAACTATACATACTCAATGACGACAGTCTCCCTCCCCACACTTAAACATTACATTGCCCTCAATGTAGGAAGAGAAACTTAAAAACGAAAAGACATATACAAAGATTGAAGAACTTAGCTGGATATTGGAGCATATAACATTTCATTCGCGATCATGCTCCACAGATACAAGTGGGAAGCCTTGTGCAAAAATCAAGCGGAAGTCGAAATTCATCACCCGAATGGAGATTGAGTACGGGCAAGTAATTCCAATCTGCGAAATGATGCTAAAGCAACACCCGCAAGCGTCATATCGACTCAAAGACAAGACTCAAATAAAAATAAAAGACACGACGGACTCACATAATTAAAAACAAAAATTAAAATTTTAAAAAAAATATTTCGCGTATCGCGAGAAAATGGCACTGGATTTTTCGCGTACCGCAAGGGATAAGCAACACTACCGGACGACCAAGTCTTCGCGTACCGCGAAAAACAGGGTCTGGTCTTCGCGTACCGTGAAGACCTGGGAATGCTGTCGGACTCCTTTACCCCTCGCGTACCGTGAAGAAAAGGAGAGGGTCGGTGACAGAAAGATAACTTGAAATTTTGGGTTTTTGCCTTAGAAAAATTTTCAACCTCTAAAACTCAAATTTTCCAAATTTTCCCAAAACTTGTTCCAACTCATGAATTATGTTCTTACATACCTGGAACGTGATTCCCCTTCATTTTCCTTTCCAAATTCAACACGAACACCTACAAAATCTTAAAAAAACTACAAAAACATACTGAAAACATCAAAAATTAAAAAACTTTACACATGGTGCCCTTCTCCCCAAGAACTTTTGCATTACCCTCAATGGCACATAAATGAGCCCAAGACAATTCAAAGGCTTCCCCATACTTGGTCAAATGCACAAAAACAAAGAAACAAAGCGATAACATCCTAACTCACTTACGTAGGCATCACGGGTGCATTTAGCATATGCACCAAGCCTTTTAAACCCCTCGGTAGCCCAAGTGGACTAGTTTAGTCTCGTGAGGGTTTCTAGGAAACACACCCATAACGTTCGTACACTAAAAAAATAGAAAAATGTAAAACTTAGGTTGCCTCCTAAGAGCGCTAAGTTTAACGTCTTCAGCCAGACACCGTGTACCTGAGATTAGTTACGTGTCTCCATCTTCTAGAGTGCTCAAGAACAACACCTCAACCTACTTGTCCAAACCATTGATGTCATTAGGCTCTAAGTATGGCTTCAGACGATGGCCATTCACTGTTTGGCTCAAATGGTCCTCAAAGTCCTCTATCTCTACATCACCCGAGTGACCCACTTTGGTCACCAGATAAGGACCTGTCCACTTGCTCTACAATTTTCTAGGGAAGACCTTCAACCGTGAGTTGAACAACCACAATTTTTGCCCAATTGCAAAGGTTTTCAATAGGATCTTTGCGTCGTGCACGTTCTTCATTTTATCCTTGTAGGCCGAGGCACTCTCATATGCATCATTGATGTCGTCCAGACGGTCTATAAAATAAACTACTAAACCTAACCAAGACTCCTAAGTAATAAAAGGAAAACCTATGAACTAAACCGCACTGACAGGAAAGTGGACCAATCGAGTGTAGCACAGCTTAATGGTAAACTGGATTATCGAACCCTAAAGACACTACTATAGCTATACTAGACTCTGACTTGGACTAAAGATTGAATTGGTTTGGAGGGTTTACTACCCTACTGATTATCATTAAAGGATGTAATAAACTAAAGATCGACTCAACTATCAAAACAAAGAACAAAGGTGAAATCAAGATATGGGAAGAACACTACCTAGGTCGGAATCTTACCTGCAAAGTACAACTTCTACCGGTTCTGGATACAATGATGGATCTAGGTTTCTAAGGATAAAAACTATAGACAACCTAGTGGATCCCTAATCACTCTCAGGGTGTCACCAACTAAGGAACCTAAAGTGTACTAAACTTACCAGATGGTTGGATCACCTCTCGGGTATTTCCAACTATGATAATGTACCCGAATAGACAGATCACCTCTCAGTCTCACTGTCCACAATGCATTCAAGGAATACACGGGGTAATCTCAAGATAACAACTATGACTTGAACTAGCAATAATCACTAGACACCCAATACTAACGTCCTCTCAGACTATTAACACTCGGATTCCTAGTAACGAAGACTAGACAACTAATTCTCACCTCTCGATTATTGAACTAGGCTACACATTCAACTCTAATCATCAGTCAAACACAACTCTTATGGTCACTACATCTAGCAAACTACACAAAAATCACAAACCCTAAGATCTATGAGTTTGATACGCTAATCAAACTGGCAGACAACCACAATTAACATATGGAATTATAATCAATACACAAATCATAAGTAAACATGCATATTCATCATGGCAATTAACATAAGATTCTTTACAAAGTCAATAAACCAACATTCGAATCCAAAAACCGACAAAGTTTCAAACTTAAACAAATATTCATCATTAGACCTAGGCGGTATAAGAGTTTTAGCCTAGAATCATGTTCAAAACATTCAAACACAGAAGTAAAAACATAACTATAGGTTCAATCTCAGAAAACAAACACAAAGATGGAATCTTGAAACCGAAAACGCTAAGTAAACGAACCCGAGAATCAAAGTCTTCAACTTTACGCTTGATCTCACTTCCTTGGCCCCAAAATTGCCACTTTTTCTTCTCAAAATGGCTGGTAATCGATCATATTAAGAATGGGAGAGTCCTAGACCTTTAAACCTTGAAATTTGGTAAAAATTCCAGTAACTAGGAACCCTTGCGTACCGCGAGGGCCCTTGACCTATCTCTCACATACCACCGGGCCAAACAAACCTGATTTTTAAACTCCTCTCGTCTAGCTACCCCAAATCGATATAAAATGGGCCCCGTAACTCATTTTATAGCCCGAGATATGCCAGTTTTAAGTTTTGACTCTTTCTCGACTTTTTTCGTTTCTCATCCTGGGTTCTCGTGCTCGTTTCTTTCCCGGTTCTTGTTCGTTTAAGCTCAAAAGTGACCCTATTACCTACAAAACAATGTATGACTAAGTACTCACTATATTAGACTCAAAACGACTCTAAAACTATACGAAAATGATACAAAACACGAAGGAAATGCATGTGTGCTTTGCAACACATCAATCATCCCTTAGTTTTTCTAACTCACTCAAGCACAACTGTCTTTGCTTACCTGCAACATCATAATCAAGATTAAAAAATTTAATCGCCCATAACGCTCGATGAGCCAACTCTACAGGTATGTGACATCCTTTCCCGTAGACCAACCGGTATGGGGTAGTACCAATAGGTGTTTTGTAAGCAATACGTTATGCCCACAAGGCATCATTTGGTTTGTTTCACCAATCCTTGCGGTCAGACCGTACTGTTTTCTACAAAGTTTCTTTGATTTGCCTATTGGACACCTCCACTTGCCCAATTGTTTGAGGATGGTAAGGTGTGGCAATCCGGTGGTCTACACCATAGCGTTTCAGAAGTTTGCTAAAATGAAATATCTTAAAGTGAGATCCGCCATCACTTATAATCACATGGGGAAGCCCAAATCTAGTAAAAATGTTTGATTGCACAAATTTGCAAACTACTCTTTGGTCATTAGTCTTGGTGGCAACTGCTTTGACCCATTTTGACACATAGTCAACGGCCACCAAGATGTACAAATTGCCAAATGAATTTGGGAATGGGCCCATAAAATCAATCCCCCACATGTCAAAAATGTCAACAACTAGGATTGTTTGCATTGGCATCTCATTCCTCTTAGTGGCACTACCCATCTTTTAGAAATTTATACAAGTTCTAGCAAATTCAAAAGCATATTTAAAAATAGTGGGCCAAAATAGCCCGCAAGATAAGATTCGATGCCCTGTTTTATGGCCACTAAAATGACAACCACACGCCGATGCATGTGCAAGTTCCAACACAGCCGGTATTTCAAATCCAGGAATGCAATGCCTGATGAGTTAGTCAGCTCCCACCTTGAAAAAAGTCCGGTACATCCAAGAAATACTGGTTAACCTTTGTCAAGAAATGGTTCTTCTTCTTCTTGGTCAGTCTGCAGGAATAGTACCTGTAACTAAATAGTTAGCAATACCTGCATACTAAGGATCAAAAGATGTAATAGACATTAAACACTCATCAGGGAACTGCTCATTTATATCAGGAGTGACATCCTCCTCTTTCCTCTGAATGCGTGACAGATGGTCAGCCGTGAAATTCTCACAGCTCTTCTTGTTTCGGATTCCAGATAGAATTCCTGCAACAAAAGGACCCACCTGATCAACCTAGGCTTGGCATCCTTCTTTGCCATCAAATATCGAACATCTGCATGATCAGAATAAACAATTACTTTGCTACCCCAGATATAAGACCTAAATTTGTCTAAGGCATAGACAATGGCGCCATTTTGATCGATGTCGTTTGGTCGGTCAAAAAGAATCCTTAAACACCTTAACTAGTACGGGTAAGTAGATTATCGTATCCACGAGGAGTTTGTGGAAGGTGTCACTTTGTTACAAATGATGAAAGAAAGAAAAACAATAACAACTTATTTGGATTTGGGTTAAAAACAATAATGAGAAAGGTAATCGTCTCCGGGGTTCAGGTATGTAAACACAAGTCACTTCAATATAATTAGCAAGCGATTACATAGACATAATCATACGGTTCAATTGAATTAAGTGATAATGTAAAAACCCGTTGTAAATAAAACTTATTCTTACACAACCATCAAAGATTAACCAACTATAATCCAACCCCCAAGTTGTCCCCAATGTAAAGAAACCCGAGACTATTAAGACATGAACAATAATTCGAAATCAATCAATGAAGTTTAAAGCATTCAATCAATAAATGAAATCATATGGCTTAACATGCCAGTCAAGATTACAAACCAAAGCTAGTCATTCATGAAATTAAAAGTGTTCAACAAAACTCTAGACCCTCAAAAGACTATAAGAGAATTAGTGTAATGAATGGGTTTATCCTATAATATGTTTATTTTGTTATAGGGGGTATTTATAAATAAAATAGAAGTTTGTGGGTGTAGTTATTTCTTTAAAACAACTACTTTTGAAAGGAATGGGTCTATTTTCAAAGTAAAGGGACCAGAGTTACCAATTGTCAATTCTGAATTTGAGTTTTGGAGAAAATGGCGACACACACACACACACCTGATGTGTGTGTGTGGAAATCTTGAGGGAAGAAGGTGAGAAAAAGGTCTTGAGCCAAGAAAAATCAGTTTTGAGCTTGCATGCTTGGATTTGGAGGGTTGGATTCCACAACATCTTCACTTAATCAAGTAAGAATCATTGCTATCTCATTACTCCAACTAATTCCTTGTTCTCGATAAAAGGTTGGGTGGATGAACCTTAATGGACAGGAATTTGTGATTGCATTGAGTGTTTTGTTGATAAGGATTGTTAAGCTAGCATTACTAAAGCTAGAGGTGCAATCAATTCATGTTGATTTCACCTAGCTAAAGATCTTGATAATTAGGGTTCTTGAGACCCAAAATTAGGGGTTTTGAATCTGGATGTTTGTTTGTGTATTTAAATATATTTTAATGTTTGTAAGGTTAGATAAACACAATTGCATGTAAAAATCTTTTAGCTTTGGTGAATTATGACTTGGATGGAAATAGACAATGTTGGGTAAAAACCTTAACGGGTCAAATGGGTAAAGTTTGGTTTTGCATGATTAAAAGATGGTTTGTGGCTTAGTTAATCAAGTCTTGTAGTAGAATGAAGTGAATAAGGTCATGGGAGGGTGAAAGTACCTAAATTGGTGATTAACAAGAACATAGATTACTAAACTAAGTGTGAATTGTTTAGGTAATCGATTGGTCAAAGCCGAGGAGCAACCGGGAGCTTCTAACACCAAAGGTTAGTGCTTTGCACTCAATTAGTATTAAATATGGAATTGTGATATGTACCTTGTGTTATATTACTTACTTGTCAATATTATAAATGAAGTGCAAGAACTTGGTAGTACTTGACTTGTTACATGGAGTCAAATGCTCCATGGGAGAAACCGAGAGGTGAATCCCTCACAAAACATGTGGATATGTCAAATGAACGAACAATTAACTGTAAATATGTATAAGATATTGTTGATCCTAATATGTAGTTGAATTTATGCTTAAACAATTGAGATGGTGGAATGGGGAGATAAATTCGTATTAAATGAAAACGGGTCATTGTACTCGGATTCGAGGAATCAAATTACTAAACATTATGTGATGAGATGTTAGGTAACCTTAATGGATGTTTAATTATGTGAATAGGTACCATAATTGCTTGAAAATGCAATCAGGTCATTTAGCGGAAAGTTGCAAAAGCTAAAATCTGAATTTTGGGCATTTTGACCTGATAGGGGCGTCCCATACGCCCAACTGGCATCCCATACGCCCACTGGCGTATGGTACGTCCAAATGGGTCTGGGAGACGCTGGGAATTTTACATTTTTTGGGAATTTGACTTGTTGTTCTTGTAGGGACTTGTTAGGAGTCCCAAGAACTAATCATCTTTACTAACTTTAATTATTTTGATGTTGTTTATTTAGGAAAAGCTCCGTCTTGATCTCGGGTCTCGCCAAGAGTGAATAACTGGATTCTCACCCTTTCTTTTGGAAGTTGTATACTTCAAAACTAACTCTTAAATGGAATACCTTTGTGTAGGGTTATTTGGTGAATGTAATAGCCTTAAACATGTTAAACACCTTCCTTATGAAGCTTTTGTTGAACTTATGTCAATGTAAATAACTAAACTAAGTTTCCTTATACGTGAATGTACAACTAGGACCTAAATTCCGTATTATTTAAAAAAAGTTTTAAATGGTTACAACTTTTGGGTGTTACAACTAGCCACTCATGCTCATAACAACAATCAAAACTAATGTAATGGGACTTACAATCATGAAACTCTAGTAACAATCGACCTAAGAATAGTGGAAATCGCCTGTTTGAAGCTCTGCAACGGTTGGAAGTAAAGATAGATCAGAATGGGGGCTGCTAAGGATTAACACCTTATTTAGTTTAATTTTCCAGTAAAGCAGGTTTCTCGCGTACCGCGGAGATGGTGGCCAAGTCCCTCGCGTACCGCGAGGGACAAAAGAGTCGGGCGCGCTTCCTTGAATCCTCGCGTACCACGAATAGTTCCACCCAGGTCTTCGCGTACCGCGAAGACTAGAATTTCTAGCAAACTTGACTTTTTGACCTTTTTCAACCCCGTGCTTCGCGTCTGACTGCTTCGCTTCCGTTTCTCGCTCTTTTAGCACATAAAACCTGAGAGGTAGACACAACCACAAACACACATAAAACCGCACAAAGAGACATACAAACATAACTAAAACGCACGCAAAGGGTCATGAAAGCTGGGCTTATTAAACCCTACATCATAGTTCCACGGCGGCGACGAGCAGGGAGGACTCCGCGCAAAAGGGTCAGAATCGTACGAGATGGTGTTGCAGTTCTTGTGAGGGATCATCAAACCAATTGTTTTGCAGGTTGTCTTGTGGTTAATGTATCTTGGCTTGGGAGCGGTGATACTCGGATTGGTGTGTAAGCATTCGTGAGGTAAACCTAATCACATTAAATAGTAATTAATGTTCATAGAAAGACTTCCGTTGTAGTTTAATTAAATAATAAATGCGTTTTAAATAAGAATCACCCGTTATGAGAACCAACTGTAGGATGCCCGGGTTGGGGTCTTACAAGTTGGTATCAGAGTCGTGCTTTAAGAGAAAATTGGTGTTTTTATAAAATAAAATACCTTAACTTAAACTGAAATGGGACGAGGGTGAATAGAATGGCACCACGAGTAACCGCGGGACAAGAGGTACGTCTTTCGAATTATGAATTTATTGTTAGAATGTTAATTATGTAGTGTAACACGTGAAGTTGTGTAGTACGATTAAGTGAGATTATGTGTGAATTAAGTAATATGGAGTAGCATTAATTTTACCCGTATGCCCATAACGTCCATAATTGGTACATAGACGACATGACATGTTGGTAGTATGATGGAGCTGGCAAGTGTTGCACAAGGGTAGACTTCCCCCATAAGGCCTATTGTTGGGTTGTAGGCATTAGGGACACTTGGGTTAAGGAGCAACATGGGTGACAATAGCGAAGTTCTTGCCCTTTCGTTTCTTACTATTGAAGGAAGACTTAGCCCTGGTGTCCTTTCTGGGTTCAGCAGTGGTTTTCTTAAAGGTTTTCTTGGCACCTTTCTTAGACAAAGTCCCTACCTTATCATGGTTATCTGATACGGTAGCAGCAGGAAGGATTGCTTCCTCGAGTGTGGCTGGATTGCTACCCAAGACAGAGTCTTGAATCTGCTTAGGCAGGCCATTGATGTATTTCTCAATGAATCTTGAGATAAGAGTGACCATATGAGCTACCAAAAGGCTAAGTTCATGAAAACGGGTGGTGTAGGGAAGGCTTTCACCACTATCCTACTTGAGATTCCAAAACTCAGCTTCCAGCTTCTTGATCTCATTACGAGGACAAAACTCATTAGTCATGAGTGTCTTAACATCCGCCCAGGGTAAAGCCAGTGCAACTTCAATACCACTGTTACGCTTTTCCCCGTTCCAACAAGTGAGTGCCCTCTTCTGGAAGACACTAGTAGCATAACGAACCTTTAGGTTCTCGGGGGCATTCGACATTGATGAAGGTACCTTCAATGCTTTCAAACCAATGGAGAAGTCAAGTGGCTCCTTTGTTCCTGTAGTACTTGGTGGGATTGTAGGAGTTGAAATGTTTGAACGTGAACGCATTATTTCTTGGAACTGCATTCTGGTTCAGCTGGTTGACCATGGTTGGTAGAATCGTACCTATTTGCTGAATGATCCTATCAATGAGATTATTCCTACGTTCATGGCGAGGAGGCATTTAACAAAAGGGATGAACAGGAAATTCATAAGATACGAATCATGTATAAGAGCTTGTAATAAAATCATGAGGTATTTAATAAAACGTGGATGGTACCCATTCATTTTACAAATGGATACATTGACTTATCAAAGTATTTTAAGTTCATCTAATGTCTAAGAGGTCGCCCTTTGGCCTAGAACTGGAAACTCATCCCAAGAAGTCCCAGGAAAGCATAAATGGTCCATCGGCTAATTTGGATTTATATGAAAGGCTTTGCTAGACAGAATTTCCCAGAATACAGGCATCCACCCTTCCGGATTGCACAAGTTCTCATTCATTAGTTAGAACTTACATACCTTTGACAAGAGTTTCATCTAGATTAGACTTTTAAGTCTAAGAGTATGTTTCATGTATTTCAATTAGTGTCATGTAATCCTTTGAATGTTGTTGTTCATGTAATTGCACCACGTAGACAAAGATAGATAGATGTATATAGGTATAGGTAACTGGATGTAAGTATGTGTATAATAAGTATAGAGTGGAGTTCCTAATAAAAGACATGAGTTAAACTCATATTTGGGACTCGACGGTTATAGTCTGGGTCATGTGTGTATAATAACCTAATTCCCTGCAACCATGGCTCTGATACCAATCTGTCACACCCCGGCCGACGACAGATTATACGCCGGGGCTGACGCGGTTGTTCAAAAGCACATGATCATCTATTAAAGGCGTTATAATATTTATTTATCAACTTTAAAGCATCCATTACTAGAAATAAAAGACAAAAAAGCGTTCATAATATAATTAAATTTAAGAATTATTAAAGCTAGGTCCATGGTCCTATGTGATCAAGCAATGTCCTCAAACAGGTGTGCCTGAAACATGTGAGTACCTATCAACTACAAGTAGTTGGTGAGTAACATAGGTTTTGACACCAAACAAAAGTTGAAATGGTTTACAATTCAATATGTTCAAAGCATAATTTAAGGCATAAATGTGAAAACATACAAGGTTCCAAAGCGTACAATCAAGCTGTGTAAACGGAGAAATGTATACACAATCTATCTGAGTGTGTTATGAAAAATGTAGTAAGATGTATACACAATACCGCCCAAGGTTTGTGTTAAGTAGTGAATCGGATTCCCGTATAAATGATCATGTTAGGTACTACCTTAGGCCCGCTTCGCAAGTTAATGATTGTACTAAGAATGAACGCATGTAATGGTCGCCAACTAGTTTAAGACATGAATCACATAGACATTTGCATAAGAACATAGGCATTGAACTGTGTATGTATATTATGTAAACATGTTCCAACCCGAGTATTTGTAAACAATAATAATGTAAAAAGGGTTGTATTGAAGCTAGAAATGGTGTGAATTGATAGAGATGGATAGGCTTCGTGAGGATTTCTCACAATAAACCTACATGGGTGATTGTACTCTAAATTCAGTGCACATCTAAATGGATTTAGGGAAATTTTGGGATTTTAGGGTTTAATGAGATTTGGATTTGAAGATGGACTTGTATATATATTTTGTAGGAAAAGTATAAGTTTGTGACTAGTATTGAAATAATAATAATAAAAGTAGTTTATAGAATCAATTTGAATTAATCAAGACTTCTAATAATAATAATAAATGGATTTATACAATTATTCTAAAGATAATTAATAAAGTTATGGAATGGAAAGAGTTTAAATAATACATTTGGATTAATTTGTATAATCATTCTAAAAATAATTTATAAATAAATTATGAAATGGAAAATGTTTAATTAATTTATTTTATGTAAATAAAATGATTAATTAAACTATTAAATAATCTCTTTTAAACAAATAATAAAAGAGTTCATAAATAAACATGCTTTAAATGAAATTAATTTGACTTTGTATAAAATAGTTATTTAAGTATTTTTATAAGTTTAAAAGTGTTTTAAATAAATATTCTTCCAAAAATAATTAATTATATGCTTAAAAGAATTCAATAATGCTTAAATAACATAATTAAGTTTGTCTAAACAAATTATTTATATTATTTTATTTAAGAATTTACAAGTGTTTTAATAAAATAGTTAAATTACCAATTTATATTTTCAGTTTTTATAAAAAAATTATAGAATGTATTCATTGATTTATCACAATTAAATTAGAATTTAAAACATTAGGATTATGTATAAGAAAACAATTAAAAGAATTAAATCCCAAAAAAATGGCCACCGGGATTCGAATCCGCGTCGTGGCGGCCACACATTGCACACGTGCACTCAACCACTAGACCACGGCATGATGCCGTCTCCAGTTAGGGTTTGTTTAGGTTTTAATCTGCAAAACCAAACACCCTTCGTCCCTAAATCGCTCTTACAAACCCTATCCCTCCAAGTCCTCAATCGGTCATCGCTCCGAACCCGAAACCATAGGGCTTTCGACCGCGGTACTGAAACAAGCCTATTAGCACCAAATTTACCTGAAATGGTTGGGCAATGGAGGAGAATGGTTGGAACGCTAGCTTCTTGGTGCTCGATCGTGCTCCAGGGAGGATGTGAAGTGAGTTTGAGAGTTTAGAGAGTGAGTATGAGATGTAGCGAGTGTAAGGGAGTGAAATAGCTCAATTTTGTAAGAAATGTACGAATTGATTGTGGTTCGAAGGGGGACGGTCACGAGATTACATCCGTAATCAAATCATTGATTTCTATCTAATTACCTCGTTAAGATCATTAGGAAACGGTCGAGTAATGTTTTCATAACATCCATTATAGTTAATTCGTTAGAATTCGATCGATGGGAAAGCGAATTAGAGATCGGTTGGCTCTTGAAAGTCAAAATCGGTGAATGGGACAATTTATGCACAAACCTTGGTTTTATTTAAGATTAATGTTTCATGAATTACACAAACAACCCTGAATTTTTTATAAAGTATAGAACTATTCAATTTTACAAATTTTTATAAAATCTAATAAACCTTTTATATTATATTTAAATGTTATAAACATACAAATATAATTTGCAAAAATAGAATTTATTTCATTCCTATTAAAAATCATTTTATTTGAAATTAAACAATATCATTTTTATAAACCCCAATTTTATAGAATTTATAATTTAGTTTTTGTACAAGTTGCATACATACATATATATATTTATAGATAAGTTTAGAAATAACCTAGCATTTATCTATTTATTGAACATATAAATATTTGTTATTTTTTAAATGAAACTATTGCACTCAATGAATGTATGTATGTGTTTTTACTATAATTACCAAAGATAATCAAGTATCCAAACTTTGTATGTGAGGTAGTGTGCTTGTATTATTATGTAAGGAATGGCAATGTTAATAGGAAAATCGACATGGAGATATACGAGTAAAGCCCTTGATCCTTTAGGGATTTTCAGCATAAAACCTCGGGGGAGCCGACTAAAGTCGGGCTGCCTCATTTGTTTTTATAAAAAGTAATCAAAATAAAATGAAAGAGAGCAATGTGATCGTGTCTAAGTGTTACAAAGAGTTTCGAGAATATAGTGTTTGTGCCATGAATGTTGTGTCCCCTAATGATCATCTTATGCTCTTTATATACATTACATGTCATTAAATGAAATGTTAATATCCCGGAATTGTCTTAATTGGACCGTTACAAGTCTTCTTTGATGAATATAGTCGTTGTCTTTAATGATATTCCGTGTCTTCAGCTTGTAGTAATGTTAAATGGGTGTTACCTGCATGATCAAGTCGAAAACAAGCGCGTAATATTAAAATTCAAGTTTTTGACAGTTGTGAAGGTCATTCGAACAGCTGTAAAAACTTTAAAATTCAGAAAGTTTTGACCGATGTGACTTGATGGGCGCATAGATCTAGGAGAAAACGGTTCATTGATTTTACTTGAAATAGATCATTTCTTCTTATATAAAGTCATCTCACTTAATTTTCTCCCTTGTGTCCTTTGTTCGATTCCGGCTATTTTCTATTCAGGTAAGAATTTCTCCACCCGTTGCTTTTTGTTTTGTAATCTTCTCTGCCAATATGTCTCGTCTTCGATCATCGAATGCTGTTGTGACGGTCTAGGATTTCTCCGACCAGGGAATCCTTGATTTATCTGAACAAGAGATTTGTGCTTTCACTGATCATGACATCGATCTTCTTAAAAGCGGCGATGTTTTTCCTGGAAATTCCGAGTTTAGTGCCTTTGATACTAGGCATAAGGTTGATTTTCAGTCTGAGGCTTGGGTGTGCTTCTTGTTTTACCCATTTAGTTTGGGTCTCAGTTTTCCGTTTCATTCCCTGATTAATGAGTTCTTTGACGCCACTGGCTTGTCTTACTCCCATCAAATTCAACTCTTCCTTCACTGCATGATACACGACCAAAATTTGAGAAAGAGATACGAACGGAAAGGAAAAACCAATCGATGAAAGTACATGAAACCATTATGTTTCAATAGAGGTACAAGAAAGGGTTGGGGGCCGTGATGCTTTCGGGAAGAGGGCAAGTCTTGTGTGTAAGCGTAGCAAATAGAGTCGACGATGGAACGAACAACAAAAAACAGTTGAGCATTGCTCGTAGATACCATCCGCCGAAGGTTGTCGTTCCCTCCCCAGTTGTTGACCAAGTACCTCTGATAAGGAGGGCACTCCTCGTTTCATCAGAGAGTAGCGGTTTACTGCCTTTCCGTATGGTTCTTTCAACTTGTAACCTAACATCAACCACTTTGTTTAGAGGTGTATACTCATGATAGGAATAAGTTTGATTCTTGCTGCACTTTCCTTCATGGCTCCAGTTGCCACATTTTACACATTTGTCATATATTTTGGTTTTCTCTTGGCGGTGCTTTTTGACAAGCCGCGGAATGGTGGTAATTTTTCTTGCTTGTGCCACCATTTTATTACATCGAATGTTGCTTCAAACATTTTTTTCTCAAAGTTCGGGTGGTAATCCAGGCTTTGCAAAATGAATACAAGAAAGCAAATAAAGAAGTAAAAGAATGCATTCCAGCTCTTTAAATAGAATGCTTTAGAGTTCACCAATAAAATACCAACTTCTCTTTTTTTTAAGAGCATAACATCAAGACGGATTCTTCAATAATTCCAATTCCTCAATTTCCTTGAAATATTTTTCCTTATCTACTTTGTAGATCGTTCGACTGTTTCTTCCTAATACATCCACTTCCTTTTGTATACTTCAATTCCTTGAGTGAGTCAGATTCTTTCTGAATTATCTTAATGGTTGCATACTTGAAATAACGAAACAAGATACACTAATGATTCTCCATTTTGAAGACAATTAGCCAATAACCGGTGTTTATGAAAGTTGGTTTGGATTAAATGGGTAATGGATAGTAAAAAGGAAAGTTTAAGGCTCAGAAGGTTATCTAGGCGGATATTTTTAGTATTTGGGCTGAAAATTTAAAGAATAGTAAAAGGGTAATCAAGTCATAGGTGCCTCAATCATTTTCATGTAATTACTAGTTCATGGTCTTGATATGTATTAGTCATACAGGTTTTAATTATGCAAAAAATTGATCGAAAAACACTCAATATACCAAAGGAAAGAGCTTGAGAAAATATGATAGTAATACTCCTGAAAGGCTTAGATTATTGTCACATGACAAAAGGATGGGATGGGGTTTAGTGATTTGTTATGCATAATATCCATTTGTTTCTACTTTCCATGTTTCCATTTATTCCTGTTAGTTTATTAAAGCGCGAACTCAAAGAGGTTTATATTGTTTTTAAGGTTATTTAGATTTTTTTCAAAATTTTTAGGGTTTTTAAAGAAAACAAGTTTTGGTGAAAATAAGGTTTTAATCAAATGGGTGAAAAATCACAAGTTTAGTTTTACTGATTTAAGGAAACAAGTTTGTTCTCAATTTCTATGCATAACCTTGAAGGTAGTTCCATTTGTTTGTTTAAGTTCCAGTGTACCATAAGGGGATATTTTCCTGATTGTGTATGGTCTTGTACACATAGATCATAATTTTCCTGGAAACAGTTGTAACATTGAGTTGTATGGTAGGAGTGTGATTCCCTATCACTGATCAAGGCCTTTGGTGTACCAAATCAGGTAAATAATCTTTTAAGAATTTGGATGATAACTCTTGCGTCATTTGTTGGTAAAGCTTGTGCCTTGACCCATTTTGATATGTAATCAACTACTACAAGGATATATTGGTTGCTGCGAGATAGAGGAAATGTTCCAACAAAGTCGATTCCCCATACATTGAATATCTCATGGACTTGTATGCTTGTTTGGGGGCATTTCATCTCACTTTGAGATGCTTCCTATTCTTTAGCATGAGTTACATGTGTTAGTGAACTGATATGCATCTTTGAAGATGGTCGGCTAGAAGAATCCTACCTCAAAGACCTTTCTTGTCATGTAATTAGCTCCATGGTGACCTCCTGTTGGTCCTTCATCACAATGTCGCAATATCTCACAAGCTTCTTTCCCATGCACACATCATCTCACTATCTAGTATGTACAAACATGGGACATATATATATGGATCTTCCAAGAAGTAGTGTTTGATATCTGCAAATAATTTCTTTCTTTCTTGAAATGCCATTCCTTTCACTAGCACCACATTTACTAGGAAACTTGTAATGTCCACAAACCATGGGTATTCATTTGTGTCTTGTATGTATAGTAATCTATCATTTATGGCAAGTTCTTGTGTTCCCCTAGTACTATCAAGACGACATAAATGGTCTACTTCAAAGTTCTCTGCTCCTTTCTTATCTTTTATCTCAATGATAAATTATTTCAACAGGAGAATCCATCTGATTAACCTAGGTTTACAATATTTTTTTGTTGAAAAGGTGTCTTAGGGCAGCATGGTAAGTGTAGACAATGATTTTAGATAGAACTAGGTAATAACGGAATTTGTCAAAGTCGAACACTACGACAAACAACTATTTCTCAATGGTAGTATAATTTTCTTGAGCATCATTTAGGATCTTACTAGCATAGTAAAATGGATGAAAATGCTTCCCCATTCTTTGGCCGGGGACTGCTCCAACTGTCTAGTCATTTGCATCACACATAATTTCAAAAGGTTTTATCCCATCAGGTGTTACCATAATGGATGCACCAGTAAGTTTTCTTTTCAAGAAATAAAATGCCTTTAAGCAATCATTAGAAAATAGGAAAGGGTGGTCTTTTTCTAATGATTGTTTTAAAGTCCTTGCGATTGATGAGAAATCTTTTATGAATCTTCTATAGAATCTTGTGTGACCAAGGAACTTCTAATCCCTTTAACTGAATTTGGTGGTGGAAGCAAAGATATAGTTTTCACTTTGGCCTTGTCAACTTCAATTCTGTTTTTGGAAATGACATTTGCATCACACATAATATTCCCTTATAGTACTATTCCTTCTTGAACCATAAAATGACATTTCTCCCAATTTAGTGCTAGGTTTGATTCTTCACATCTTGCTAACATTCTTTCTAAATTTTGTAGGCAATGATAAAAATATTTTCAAAAGACGAAAAAGTAATCCATGAAAATTTCATGGACTCCTTAATCATATCAATGAATATGACGATTATACATCTTTGGAATGTAGCAGGCGCATTGCATTGCCTAAATGGCATACGTCTGTAGGCAAAGGTGGCATATAGACAAGTTAATGTGGTATTCTCTTGGTCTTCAAGAATGATGAGGATCTGTAAATACCCCGCGAATCCATCGAGAAAACAATAGAACATGTTTCCTGATATTCGTTCCAACATTTAATCTATGAATGGTAGTGGAAAATGATATTTCCGTGTGGCTTCATTCAACTTACGAAAGTCAATGTACACTAGCCATTCGGTAACTGTTCGGGTTGGTATTAATTCATTCTTTTCATTTGAGATCACCTTCATGCCTCCTTTCTTCGGTATAACCTGGACGGGCTAGACCCATGCAAAATCTGAAATAGGGTAGATTATTCCTACATCCAGGAGTTTGATTAGTTCATTTTTCATAACTTCTTGCATCTTTGGGTTCAACCTTCTTTGGTGTTGTACACTTGGTTTGTAGTTATCTTCCATGAATATCTTATGAGTGCAGAACGAGTGACTAGTCACTTGAAGAACCATCAACTTCCATGCCATAGCCTTCTTGTGTCTTTTTAGTACTCCTAGCAGTTTAATTTTCTTTATCTTTTAATTTCGTAGAGATGATGACTCGAAGCTTGGATTCTTCATCTTGGAATGTGTAAGTCATATCTGATGGAAGCTCCTTTAGCTCTAATGTAGGTGGTTTCTTTATGGAATGTTTTGTTTTCTCGTTTTTAACTCGATCTACTAATTCTTGAATGTGCCTTTGATTCAATGTCATGGTTGGTGCGGTTTATCATGAATCCCTCAAAGACTAGATATTCTTCTTGGTCATCAACTTTCCATTATTTTTCTTCATTTCCCAAGACATCATGTATGTAGTACCCCACAAGGTAATCAAAATCATCGAAAAGAAAGGCAAGGGTCGTCATGACTACTGGGATGTTGCGTAACCCTCTTGTGATGAATACTTAGTGCTAACCTCCTGCCCCAAACGTCAATAAGAGCGAGGGCGGTATTAAGAAATGGTCTTCCAAATATGAGAGGGATGCTTGTTCCTCTTTTAACGTCAACTACCAGAAAATCTACGAGGAAAACAAACTCGTTAATCTTAATCAGCACATCTTCAGTGATTCCCCTTGGATAACGAACTGTTCTATTGTTTATACATAGTTCTAATTTGGTGGGTTGGAGTTTCTTGAGGTTTATTTTGTCAAAGACAACCCAGGTAGAATGTTTATGTTGATATGCAAACCAGCGATAGCATTTCCTTAGATTGTCTCGCTTATGAAAGATGAAAATATGAATTGGTCGGGAGGTTCTTTTCCTTTTATTATAGCCGAGCATTCCTCATTTAGAGAGACTTGAGGTTGTTCTTCCATCTTTTCTTTGTTGTTAACATGTCTTTTAGAAACTTGGAATAAGCCGACATTTTATATAGGAACAACCCGTAAGGTAAATTTAATTGAATTTGAGTAGCAGAGACTGAAATCTTTTATATTGTCTTTCTAATCTTGGTGACGCTAAGATTCTTCAATGTCTCTTTGTGGCATCTCAGCAATTGTCACGTTATCTTCGCTGGTATCATCGGTGCTTTCGAGGGGTATCATGGTTACTACCTCGATGTTTTTTTTCCCTTAATGCTTGATTTATTTCTACGTTTTGTAGATAATTGATGTGTCATCATATATAAATGTTTTACATGCATAATAATCCCCATATTATGGTACTAATTGAATAATAACTTTGCAATTGATGCTTAAAACGTTTATATTTTGTAATTGCAGTTTATTCGGTGTTGAAAATATAAATCAAGCTAAATCCTCTCAAAAACACCAAGAATTCAAGCTTCTAGAAGGTTCATTCCCGAGCATTGACCGGCCAAGAAGTCAAATTTCGTCAACAATAGTCAACGGGACGCTAAAAGACAAAGCTGGAAGAAAACAGGTTCCCCACAGCCCAGTACAGTATGCTCTGTACCCTGTTTGATTCCCTAGGCCTTTGCATGACCGTGCAACCCAATGAACGGCCGTGCATTGCATATTTTGAGGCGTATAAATAGGAGGTTGAGTTCTTCATTCCACACACCATTCCACACCTCAAGAACACTTCAGAAGAGAGCATTCTCGTAGGTAGAGTAGAGAGTAGATAGTAGATGGGCTCTTCCTCCTTGCCCCATAATAGGGGAGCCTACGAAACTCATCGTTACGCAAGTCGTTATGGCCATTCGTGGCTAAAACTTCTTTGTATTGCTAGGGTGAAGATGATGTTTGGTGCATGTTAATGTTTGTAGAGTCATATATTTCGTATAAGCTGTTGTCATTTATTGTATGTTTAAACAATTTTAGACTAGTTTACTTTCTGTCATTTCATTATTGTAATTTCAGTTTTCTGTAATTAGTTAAGTCTGGGCCATCGAAACTACTTAGTTTCGATTGAGTCTGTTCAATCGAAACTAGTAGTTTCGATAGATGGTAGTTTCGACAGGTCTAAGTATTATTTGTAAATGGTCAATCGAAACTAGTAGTTTTGATTGACCATAGTTTCGATACCTGTCACTACTATAAATAGCCTAGTTTGAGATTGTTTAGGGTGTGTGTAGCGGCTGTAACCCTGAACTTTCTCTTTCACATTTTGCTTGAATCAATACAATCTGCAGTTGTTTATTCACTGTGTTCTTACATTTTCATACCCTTTGATTGTTGATTCATCTGTGGTTAGCTGGTTATCTTCACCATCACTGTTTCGTTTATCAGTTTCACCTCCATATACACAGTTTTCGCCTGTGTATGTGTTGAATCGATCATATCAGTGACTTTCGATTAAATCTGGACCTACAATTGGTATCAGAGCTTTATGCTCTAGTGTTTTTTTATTGTTATCAGGTTATTGATCGATTCTAGGTGATTACCGAAGGTTTTCGTTGCTTATTTTGGGTTTTTGCACATTTATTCTCGAGGTACTGTTTCATCATTTTTTAAGGGTTTTTGCTCGTATTTTCGGAATCGGAGATTGGATTCGTGATCAGGACAGTTAGACGAAGGTTTTCGCTGGTTTGGTTTGTTGTTTCTGCAGCTTTGATTTCTGAAGCTTTTCATCAATGGAGTATTTCTGTTTTGGAGAAGAAGGCATCGAAACTACGGGGAACAATTTCTGATTTCTGTTGATCATCGAAACTTCTTGTCTACGTTTTGTCGGGAGAATGTACTATCGAAACTAGATTTTTGTCTCTTATAGAATCTGTGGTTATCGAAACTAGTCTGTGAAGTTTTCAGTATCGAAACTAGTTGTTTCGATAATAGTTGGTCTATCGAAACTGGTCCTATCGAAACTAGTTGTTTCGATAATAGTTGGTCTATCGAAACTAGTCCTATCGAAACTAGTTGTTTCGATAGAAGTTGACCTATCGAAACTAAGTTACTGTTTTAGTTTCGATTCAACACATTATGGCCACTTTAAGTTCAACAGAACATTCTGGGGGAAATAGACCACCTGTTCTTGTGTCCACAAGAGATTTTGATGACTGGACTAAAAAAATGAAGCTTTTCTTTCAATTTCACGATTATACACTGTTGAATTCTATCACTGATGGTCCCCACAAGCCCGTAACTACCACTGCTGATGTTCAACGTCCTAAGTTAGTGTCTGAATATGATGAGAAAGATCTTGCCTTGATTGCCCGAGACAACAAGGCCTATGGGACTATTGCCATGGCTCTTCCTATGGATATTTTCAACATCTTTGCTGAGTACACAACTGCCAAAGACTTATGGGCTGCACTGTGTACAAGATATGAAGGAAGTGAGGATGTCAGAGAAAGCAAAAGAGATCTGATCAAGAAACAATATGCTATGTTCAGCAGTGTAAGGGGAGAATCAATATCTGATTTGATCAACCGTTTCTCAAGCATTGTCTCAAGGTTGAAGGTTATAGGAGTTGAGTACCCTACTCTTGATCTGAACAAGAAACTCCTAGATTCTCTTCCTGAGGAATGGAATATGTATCGAATCATGATCAAAAAGACTGAGAATCTGAGTGCTCTGTCTCAACAGGAAGTCTATAGCATTCTTGAATCTTATGAAATTGAGATTAAGAAGGGAGCAGTCACCCCATCCAATCAGTCTGGAAACACAGCTCTCATTGCTGGATCAAGCTCATCCGGTAGCCCACACTTTCAGACTGATGTTCCTCCTTCAGCTGCTGCAATTAAGTCTACCTGCTCCTCAAAAGACTATCACCATGATTCCTGATGAATATGTCCCAATCATGACTGCTTTCATGTCGTGCTATGATGCACTGATCTCTGGAAATCTAACACCGGTTAGCTTTCAACCTGATGACTTGGAGCAGATTAATCTTGATGATTTGGAGAAAATGGACATTGATTGGTGCATGGCCATGTTGACCTTAAGAGCCAAGAGATTTATCAAAAGGACTGGTATAGACAGGTTCAAGCAAGGAAAGACGCTTGGGTTTGACATCAAGAAGGTGAGATGCTACAATTGTGATCAGCTGGGTCACTTTGCCAGAAACTGCAAGGAGCCGTCCTCCAAAGATCAACAAGATAAGAAGATTTCCTCTGGTAAACAAGCTGCCAATCCTCCAAAGACAAACACAACTTCCAGTTCCACAGCTCTTGTGTGCCAAGCTGATGGACATTATCATTGGGGAGAACAAGCTGAGGAAGCTGCTGATAAAGCCTTGATGGCTGATGTGGAAGAAAATGGCAAGTGTGTCATGATTGAACAAGCTGAGGATCTCACTGCTGTGCCTGCTGAGGTTACTTCTAAACTTTGTGATTCTAGATCTTGCTTAAATGAAATTCAAAAATACAGATTCATCAATCAAGCCTTGATTGATGAATGAAATCACATTAAGGTGATGTATGACTCTGTGGCCAAAAATGAGAAACTTTACCTAAAGAAAATTCGTGATATTTCTGGTGAAAATCGTTCTTTAATTGTGCAACTCAATACTCAAACCATTAATAATACAATTTTAACAGAAAGAGTCCAAAAGGCAGAAAAAGCCAAATTACAGGTTGATCATATGGATATGGATCAGAAAATTCTATTTGGAATAATTGACAAACAATTTAATAGAAAAGGCACAGAAGGTCTTGGGTATAACTCTCATCCACCTCCTTATTCTAAATCAGGGAAATTTGCTGATATGCCTACTCCACATGTTTCCACACCTTTTATTTGCACATTATCTCCTGATGATTATATTACATCCTCTGATTCTGACAGTTTTGCTTCTTGTGCAGAGTCAAATTGTGTAAAGTCCGAAGATGATTGTGATAAGAGTGCTAATGATAGAACTATTTTAAAAGAACTTGAGTCGGATGAATGTAATAATATGTCCGTGTCAAAACCAAATATTTGTGAACACGTTAAAAATTTGTATTTTGATTCTATACCTGCTGAGCATACGGGTTTGGGATGTGATGTTTCTAAATTTCAAAATGCCTTGCCGTTTGTTCCTAAATCTTTGAATGTTATGCCATGTGTTACAAAATTTAAAAGTGCAGGAATTATTGTGAATGATGTACCACGTGAAACCATGAGCAACATGGAATTTTTCAGATTAAAGGAAGCACATCATCTTCAAGACAAAGTTATTGATGAAAGAACCATCTCATGTTCAGATTCCTCAACATCACAATCATCTTCATCTTGTGATGATTATTATCAGGCTAAGATATCTTGTAAAAACGTTTGTTTTAGTTGTGGTGCCTCAAATCATGTTTCAAAAAGTTGTAAATTAACAACCGCAAATCTTAATGAAGAATCACCTACCCAAAGTTCATTAAATTCATATGTGCTGCCTAACTCTTCTCACAGTAGGAAATCTAGGCGTAAAAGAATTAAAAATGCTAAAAATTATTTAAAACGAACTTGGAAAATTAAAAATAATGTTCTATTTGATGACCGTGCTTCATCAAAGGATGGTTGCACTTCTGATTCCAATGAGATGTCATATCCTGACACTAAAATCTCTTGATTGAAACATTTTTGGTCAAAACGTATAAATGGTTCGTTGTGTATAGGGTCAATCAAGAAGAACCGGCGATAATATCTGGCATGTAGATAGTGGATGTTCAAGGCATATGACTGGGCACTTTAACTTGCTGCAAGATTATCATCAGATTGATGGAGAGTATGTTGCTTTTGCTGGAAACCCAAGAGGAGGAAAGATTGAAGGACAAGGAACAGTATCAAATGGAGTAAATAGTCTGGAATTTGTCAACTATGTTCCTCAGTTAAAGTACAATCTGATGAGTGTTTCACAGATTTGTGACAAGGACTTTTGTGCTTTATTCAATTCAAAAGAATGTCTTATCTTAAAGCCGGGAGTGGTGATTCCGGAAGAACTCATTCTCATGCGTGCTCCCAGAAGATACAACACATACAGCTTGGATATGAACAACCCATCGGGAATTGAATCATGTTTTCTCTCAAAGGCTTCCGAAGATGAATCTTTCCTGTGGCATAAGAGGTTGGGACATGTCAACTTCAAAACAATGAACCGACTGGTTCGAGGCAACCTAGTCACTGGATTACCTCTCAAAGATTTCACTCCTATGGAACACTGTATTTCATGTTCCAAGGGAAAACAACACAAATCTTCACATAAGCCTAAGACCACCAATTCCATTGACTCTCCTCTCCAATTGCTTCACATGGATCTTTTTGGTCCAGTGAGTGTCATGAGTCTTGGACGAAAGTCATACTGTCTGGTGGTAACAGATGATTTTTATCGATTCACTTGGGTATTTTTCTTAGCTAAAAAGGATGAGACGCCAGAGATTTTAAAGACCTATCTGCTTCAAATTGAAAACCTCTTCAGTTTAAGTGTGAAGACTATCCGCAGCGATCATGGAACTGAATTTAAGAATGCAACTCTTGATTCCTTCTGTGAAAGCAAAGGAATTTCTCGTCAATTTAGTGCACCTCGTACTCCTCAACAAAACAGTGTAGCTGAAAGGAGAAACCGCACTTTAATTGAAGCTGCACGAACTATGATTGTTGACTCTAAGCTTCCCGTGACTTTCTGGGCTGAGGCAGTCAACACTGCATGCTTCGTGCAAAATCGGGTTCTTATCACTAAAAGCTGCAACAAGACACCATATGAGATCATGTACAAGCGCAAGCCAGTTATTGATTTCTTCAGAAAATTTGGGTGTGTGTGCACGATGCTGAACACTTCAGATCAGCTCAACAAGTTTGAAGCCAAAGTTGATGAATGTTATTTTGTTGGTTATTCCTCCAATCAACGTGCTTTTCGTGTCTATCATAAGCAGAAAAGAATAGTGCTGGAGTCCATTGATATCAATTGGCATGAAAATAATCACACGGACGCAGGAGACGGTCCCAATTGGCTATTTGACGTTGATTCAGTTTTTAAATCATTTAATCTTCCTGATTTCTCAATTGACTCAACTTATGCTAATCCTTATTTTTCTGTGAACAATTTAGGGAACTTAAATGATCTAGGTTCTTCCTCATCTGCTCAGGTTGAAATTCCTGTGGTTGCAAATGCTGAATCTAATATGGAGTCTTCCGGTTCTGGTGCAACAAGTGAAACTGTTGAAGACAACTCCATTCCAACAGTAGATGTTGCACCACAATCATCTGCTGAAGATCCTATTAATGACATTGCCGATCCTCCTGCTGAAAATCTTACCAATTTGGAGGAAGTCGTGGAAGAAGATGCAATTCCTCAACTCGAATTCACAAGATTCATCCCACCAATAACATCATTGGACCACTCAATGTGGGTGTTAGTACCCGAAGTGCCTGTGAAGCATTTGAAAACAGCATGTTTTCCTGCTTCATCTCTCAAACTGAACCAAAGAACATTAAAGCAGCACTACTAGAAAACAGCTGGGTGAAAGCAATGCAGGAAGAGCTACAGCAATTCTCTAAGTTACATGTGTGGAATTTGGTGGATCTACCCAAGAACAAAGTTCCAATCGGTACTCGTTGGGTCTTTCGCAACAAAAAGGATGAAGGCGGCACTGTGATTCGTAACAAAGCACGTCTGGTGGTTCAAGGTTTCTATCAAGAAGAAGGGATTGACTACGAGGAAGTCTTTGCACCAGTGGCTCGCTTGGAAGCCATCCGAATGTTTCTCGCCTATGCAGCCTACATGGACTTCACCGTCCATCAAATGGATGTCAAAAGCGCATTTTTGTATGGCAAAGTTCAAGAAGAAGTATATGTCAAGCAGCCGCCGGGTTTCATTGATCCTAATTTTCCAAACCGTGTTTACAAGTTAGACAAAGCATTGTACGGTCTTCACCAAGCACCTCGTGCGTGGTATGAAACTTTATCAAAGCATCTGCTTGAGAATGGTTTCACACGAGGAGCAATTGACCAAACATTGTTCAAACGGAAGGAGGAAAAGGATACAATCATGGTGCAAATTTATGTGGATGATATCATTTTTGGCTCTACAAATCCCCGTCTCTGCAAAGAATTTGAAGAAGTGATGCGATCTAAGTTTGAGATGAGCTCCATGGGGGAAATGAAGTTCTTTTTGGGACTACAAGTTTATCAGTCTGAGTCGGGAATCCTTATCCATCAAGAAAAATACGTCAAAGAAATCTTGACCAAGTTCAAAATGGCTGATTCCCACCCTGTAAAAACTCCTGTGGAAGTTCGTCATTGTTTGACTCCTGATGTGGATGGTGAAAGCGTTGATCCGCATCTATATCGCTCCATGATAGGATCGCTCATGTATCTAACGGCCAACAGACCAGACATCATGTTTGCAGTGTGCTTATGTGCACGTTTTCAGGCTAATCCTAAACTCTCTCATTTATCTGCTGTAAAACGTATTTTGAGATATTTAAAATATAAGCCAAAATTGGGTCTGTGGTATCCTAAAACTGACTTGTTTGATCTTGTGGCTTATTCAGACTCAGACTACGGGGGTTGCAACTTAGACCGAAAATCCACTTCTGGAGGTTGCCAATTCCTTGGCAACCGCCTTGTCTCATGGCAATGTAAGAAACAGTCCACCGTTTCCCAATCCACCGCCGAAGCCGAATACATTGCCGCAGCCCTCTGTTGTTCCCAAGTCAGATGGATACACCATCAGATGCTTGACTATGGGATCACATTCCATGAGACACCAATTCTGTGTGACAACACCGCCGTTCGTCATATCACCAAAAACCCCGTTCAGCATTCCAAAACCAAACACATTGAAATCAAACATCACTTTATCCGTGACTGTGTTGAAAAGAAGCATATTCAAATTGTTGAAGTCAAAACTCACAAACAAACCGCAGACATCTTCACAAAGGCTTTTGACTCTACCAGATTCGCCCAACTGGTGGAGATGCTTGGAATGATCAACTTTCAGTAAATTGTGAATAGTATTTTTTTTTTTTTTTTTTTATTCTGTTTACTTGTCAAAGAAAATTCCAAATAGATTTTATTTTTATGAACAGTTTTTACGCAAATCTTTTGGGGGAGAAATATTATATTGAAAAGAATTGCTGTGTATAAAATCTTACAAGTGGTTTTGAGTTGCCGGAAGAATTGTATCTGACCTTTGAGAAATGATAGTGTCTGATCTCATCTCTTGGACATGGAATGGACTAAAAGCGATGGTGTTTACTGAGGTATAGCTGGTAGGCCCGACATATGGTTAAAACTTGTAAGTAGTGTGAAAACTCTAATACATATCTCATACTTGTGTGTTTGAACCCATTATTGAAACATCTAACCCATTTTTATATCTAAGAAAACCAATTCAATCAGATACAGGCTTACGTATTGGATTCCTATTCATACGCCAAGTGACCGTCAATATAACGATATTTACCACCGATGACCCCGTATGTTTTGCTTACGCAAAGATCTCGGGTGCTCATCCTTTTCCCATCCACTTGGATGATTTGACCCCGTCTGTTTTGCTTACGCAAAGATCTCGGGTGTTCAACATTTTTCTATCCGCTTGGATAATTTTACGACTTCTTCTGTTTTGCTTACGCAAAGATTTAGAATGCTCGTACCTTTTAATATCTAATTGGATATTTTTTATTTTAATTTTCTAAATCCACTTGGATATATTATTTTATTTTTGGTGGTACTTTGACATTACTAAGACGGTACCTTGGTTAATCAGAAAGAGATGATAGGATGAAGGTGGGTACTTCTTGAGGATTGATAGGTTTTCAAAATCATTTTATTTTAATATGTGGGGTACACCTAGTATAGTCTTAAATGGTACCTTTTAATCACATGAAATCAAAATACAAACAAATGTTCGGGTTTACTTTGCACAAATATCAGCTATCTTCAGGGACTCACAGTAATTAATTGCAAAAGGAAGTGTTTCAAGAGACTGACCAGATCTGATCTCATGTTGGATCTTTTTCAAGAAGAAAAAGTGTAAATATCATGTGTATATATGTTAGTCTTATTTCTGTTACTTTGTAAATATCGAAACTAGTTTGCCCTATCGAAACTACTATGTAAATATCGAAACTAGTTTGCTCTATCGAAACTACTTTGTAAATATCGAAACTAGTTTGCCCTATCGAAACTACTATGTAAATATCGAAACTAGTTTGCTCTATCGAAACTACTCTGTAAATATCGAAACTAGTTTGCCCTATCGAAACTAGTTGTTTCGACAGGGGTATTTTTGTCTTTTGTTCCTCGCAATTTAAACGTCTGCATAAATGAATCCCTCTCTTCACTTCTTATTCACTCGTCTTTTTTCGCAAACCCTATTCATCTTCTCCATCTCTCACAAACCTATCAAGCCTTGGTCTGAGTTGCAAGATATCAGTGATTATTCACCTGATTTTCCCGTAGTCACCAGCGTCTCCATCATCAGGTAAAGTCACTATTTCATTTGAATGATTCTTGCGAATCAACAAACCTAGAGTTTCAAAATTTCAAAATCAGTTCGACTGAATCTTCATAATCTCAGTCGTATCCGTGTTTGCATACATCTTTATCATCTGAGAACTCACTTTTTATGTGTATTCTTGCAGAAATCATACTCGCTTTCGGTAAGACGAATATCCGTCATTCACAGGCCACTCTAAAACCTTTCATTTAATTGTTTATATTGTCTGAGTATAATGAATCAATAGGGGGTTTGGGTTTCAAAAATAGTTAGTTTCGATAAAGGAGTTCAACTCCTTCAAAAAGTTTTCAAAAGGTTTTTAATCGAAACTACTGGTTTCGACACCCAAACTTGACCTAATCTCTCTATCGAAACTACAGTTTCGATAAGTTCATCTCTATCGAAACTACTTAGTTTCGACATTGTTGATTTCAGAATTTTTTACAAGTGTTGATCAAAGCTCATTGACCCTATCGAAACTAGTTAGTTTCGATAAATTCATCTCTATCGAAACTATTTAGTTTCGACAGTGTTGATTTCAGAGTTTCTACAAGTGTTGATCAAGGCTTTTTGCCTCTATCGAAACTAGTTAGTTTCGATACGTCCTTCTCTATCGAAACTACTTAGTTTCGACAGTAAGGATTTCTGATTTTTTCTAAGTGTTGGAATACTTAGTTTCGATATTCAAAACCTTTATTCATTGATGAATTTTACAGGTATGGATCTCGTATTCGTGAAGAGGCACAATGTCTGTGCATTCCTTAATAGCAATGATCCGAAAGCTGCTGAATTTATTCCTGTCTTAAATTTTCTGGCAAACTCCAACATAAGTTTTGCCATCAGCCACAACCTGCCGGTTTTTGAAGCAACTATAAGACAATTTGGGAAACTGCTGAGATAATAACAATTGATGATGTGCAGCACATTAGGGCAACCGTACATGGCCAAGAAGTATTATTTTCTGAAGACACAGTTAGAGAAGCACTGCAATTAAATGACAATCCAGAAGCACCCGTTGAGTTCCCAATCTTCTATGTGAAAGAATGCTTTAGAAGAATGGGTCATCCTAATGAGTTTAAGAATGGTCAAATAATCAAGAACTCTTTACCTAGCCATTGGAGATATATAGTGCATGTGTTTATTCACTGCCTATCAATAAGGAAAGGGGGTTTTGATTCAGCTAACAGTACTCTGGGATCAGCTATTTTGGGATTAACAAAGGGAAGAGACTACAACTTTTCTGGTTTCATATTCACTCAGCTGAAGTATAACTTAACAGGAGCAGTAAAGGAGAAATTTCTAGCTTATCCCAGATTTCTATAAATTATCATCAATCATCTTCTTCCAGAGATTCAACAAGGTGGAAACACTTTTGTTTTTGATAACATGATAGCCAAAACTCTCAGCTACATGAAAAGCACCAGCAAAAGGACCAACAGGGCAATAGCTGACATTCCCCTGTTTGGTCATGTCATTGGAGAAGAAGAAGAGTTCATTCCTGACATTGATCCTGACCTTGAAGAAGAAAACTTATCATCAGATGAAGAGCTGGAAGCTGAAATCGACATAGACATTCCTGTTGTACAACTTTACCCTCATCTCCTGACCTTGTAATTAATCCAGAATCTACACTAACTTTATTTGCTCGGCATATTGAAAAGACAAAAGAGACGGTTGAAGTCAAAATTGAAGGTACAGAACTAAACCTTCCCTCAGCTAGTGAAAGAAGAGAAGCAAGGAAAAGAGGGAAGGGAGCTGTGCCTGATATTGAAACTGTCATTCTGGATGAAGAAGATATACCATCTGATGATGAGCTGAATGCTCTTCTAGATGACATTGAAAACTTTGGCTATAATGACCTTCATCCAGAAATTCTAACCACTGAAGAAAAGGCGACTGAACGAACAAGATATTTTATTGAAGAAGGTGATGAGATTCAAACACTATCAGATGAAGAAGATGTTCAGATTAACCTCATCAAAGATATCATTCCTGAACCAACCATTCCAGTATCTGAAACAACTCCAGCACAAGATCAACCTTCAACTGCACCTGAACCTCCAATCTCAAGAAAGTCCTGGTTTAAGAAAATAATTCAGGAGGAAACTCCTAAGACATATGAGTGGATAGCAGAGCATCAAGAACTAAAAAGGCCTCCAATTGGCTGGAAATATGATGCTGAAAGGAAGCACTTTATCATCAGAAGATTTAGAGGGGGATTTCAGCACTTCAAAAATATGACTGACTTCCAAACCCTTCCTTTCTATGACCTCAGGGATTTAGCAAAACTTCCACTTCAAAACCCTGGGAAGGTCATGATGGCTTATGACTTTGACAAGTTTCTGCATTCTCAAGTCAACAATGATTTCAAAGGAATGAAGCCTAGAAAAACTCAGAAGAAGATCTCAATATGATTCTTTGATTGATATGAAAATTAAAAGCTCGATCATACACTAACAATTAGTCTCACCCCAGGGTGAGCTCCCCCTGGGGTGGTGATTCCCTCTACAGACACACACTCACTCCTAGGGCAAAATCTGCTATATATATGAGGCCAAGCACATGCGCCTTGTTTTCCAGGCCACCGCCCAATGGGCCTGAAAAACATATATCGAAACTACCTAGTTTCGATTGAACAAATGTTCAACCGAAACTAGTAGTTTCGATTGAACAAAAGTTCAACCGAAACTAGTAGTTTCGATTGAACAAAAGTTCAACCGAAACTAGTAGTTTCGATACTGTAATTTCGATTGACAGCATCAGTCTCAAAATTATACCCAACAATCTCCCCGTAGACTGATGCTATCAATTCTTGTCCGACACTGTCTTTCGTCTTCATAGATTGACTGATGATCCAATGCCTTTCGTTGTGAATCTCCCCCTCAAGTGTAGACCCTCCTATCTTGTAGGCAAATGATAAAGGTTTGAATCCCAAGTATTTAGCAGTAAATAACCATCTTTCTACAAGGATTCTTGACATTCTCGAACACTTGATCAACTTTTGCCTTCTCTCCCCCTAAAAAAAGGTCAATTTCAAGCAAAGGCTCACTTTGTCTTGCATCTTCATAACTCTGCTGATAATTTGAAGTCTTTCGTGGTAATTCTCCCCCTGAAGTGTAGACCCTCCTATTTCTAGGCAAAAGATAAGGGATCGAATCACCATGTAATCAACAACTAATGATCCGGTTTGTCACAAATATGCTTGACTTTGTTACCCGCTGCCCAAACTTGAACTTTGATCAAAGGAATTACGGCTGAATCAGGCAGAACATCGTGTATATTGCCGAAGAAACGAAATTTTCGAAAACCCGAAAAAGGCTGTCTCCAAGTTTTCTTCCAAAACTCCCCTCCTTCTATGCAATATCATGTTAAAAAATTTATCCAAGAAAATTTCCAAAAATCTCTTTTTTTTTTTTTTTTTTTTTTTTTTGGAAAGTACTTGGACAGTTCTGCCTGTAGTTTCGATAGGCTCTACTTCAGTCAAAACAAGGCTAGTTTCGATAGAGGCAGTATCGAAACAAGAAGTTTCGATATAGAGATTCTTCAATCGAAACTAGTAGTTTCGATAGGAGATTCTTCAATCGAAACTAGTAGTTTCGATACCCTCTAGTTTCGATAGCCTAGTTTCGACAGCCTAGTTTCGATGTCTTCTACTTCTGATTTAGGGCAACACCAGTAGTTTCGATAGAAAATGTTCAGCCGCCACATAGTTTCGATTGACCATCTTCAACCTTCAGCTACTTCGATACCCCCAATCCAGGTCTGAAAAATGCTTCAAAAGCCTTACATCTTCAGATTTTGAAAGTGGAAATGTAGAACAGCAGTCACGAACCTGCTACACATCGATTTCTTCAAGTTTAACGTCTCAATGGCGGGTTTTTCTTGATTTTGAGCAGATTCGAGAGCAATAAGAGCCACCATGGCTCTGATACCACTTGTAGGTCCTGAGCAGACCTGAAAGAACAGATCTGCGGAGAAATCTTCAAACAGTCCGGATCAAGAGACGGAATCTCTGGATCCGGTATCACTCTCGAATCAGAAATGGTAGAGACGAGTGCGGGAATCACATACACGAACAGAAACATATGAAAATGAAAAGAACAGATAATAGAAAGCATAAAACGTATGATTCTTTGATTGATATGAAAATTAAAAGCTCGATCATACACTAACAATTAGTCTCACCCCAGGGTGAGCTCCCCCTGGGGTGGTGATTCCCTCTACAGACACACACTCACTCCTAGGGCATAATCTGCTATATATAGGAAGCCAAGCACATGCGCCTTGTTTTCCAGGCCACCGCCCAATGGGCCTGAAAAACAGATATCGAAACTACCTAGTTTCGATTGAACAAATGTTCAACCGAAACTAGTAGTTTCGATTGAACAAAAGTTCAATCGAAACTAGTAGTTTCGATACTGTAATTTCGATTGACAGCATCAGTCTCAAAATTATACCCAACAATGTTTATCGTATTAATTTAGTGGTATTAATTAGTTTGCTCTTAAAAACCACCCTTCGGTGGGCTTTTGGTATTTTCTAAATCCATCTTTATATTTGTGAGTGTCTTGATTTTAAAGAGTAAGATCGTAAAACCCCTTTTTAATCAAACTTCCTTTGAAACTCGCACGTCTTTATATGAGAAGAGGTTGATAAGCCATGGCTTGATTTATACTTCTAAGATCATATGTCTTTATACGAGCTTATTATGCGACCAAGAATTGGTGAACTCGTGTTGGGAATGGTACGTCTTTATACTTGGTCCTATTGTTACACCGCCTCCCGGTGAGCAACATATAATCACCTATTTAACTTTAATATAAAGCATTTTATGTCCGATGTCTTAAACCAACCCGGAGATGACCATTCGATGGGTTGAGGGTAACTGTTGTCCCTAACGGGAGGCACTACTATTTTAATTTTAAGATTATAATTTGTGAATCAAATGTAGTGAGGACGAGGCTCTAGCGGTGACCCAGGTCACAAGTTTGTACTAGTCATACCACTGAATTAGTCAACTTAACATTATCACATATGCTGATTCGAAAATCGAAGCAATATTATCCGTAATCTGATCATTTTCGCTTTATTCTGCTAGTTACACTTCTGTTACACACATCACGCACGTTTTTACTTTTATGTTATTTACTTTACCGTCATTTACTTTTCTGCTTCACAAGCACACAAAACCCACTCACTAATTAATCCGGCTAAACGATAACAAAAGTTAAGTATTGGAACTCGACCGGGTCCATTGGTTCGATAATTGGTTCTTACCTAAACTATATTACGCTGCGATAGTTATACTTGCCTATTGTGTGTCTTTTAAGTTAAAGTAATTATCATTTTATAAATCTAAAGCCTGATCTTATGAAACCATCTTAAAAATATATTTATTATATTTTTACACTTAATTCACGAACACATCAAGTTTTTGGCGCCGTTGCCGGGGACAAGGTGATTTCAAGAAAAATTCGAGTTAACGGATTAGCCTTTTTTAACCTTAACATTTTCTTTTATGGTTTGTTTTGATTATTTTTTATAGTAACTTTCATAGGTGACAACTACGAGGGTTGTTATAGAGGATATCAAGACAACTATGAGCACCATTATTTGGAGGTTTGGTGTGAGATATGTGGGGAAGCACACTACACCCAAGATTGGTATCACTATCAAGGGTATTCAACAGATTTTAACCAACCCTACTGGCAACCATATGAGGAAACCACACCGCCCCAAGAAATTCAACACTCAACTCTAGATTCCGACTCATGGACCCCAGGAAATATGTTTCGTCATTTGGAAGAAATTAAGGTTCAACTCCTAAAGAGCTCTCCAACTGAACAACAAGTGTTTCGTCATTTGGAATAAATTAAGGTTCAGATCCTAAAAAGCTATCCAAATAAACAACAAGATGATTCCTTCAAAGTTCAAGAATCGGAAGTAATAGTTTCAATATCTTTAGTAGGGTCAAGTGACTCTAAGGAGCAAGAAACTTCCAACTTCACAAGCATGGATCAGTCGGAGGTGAGACCGGATAATTCAGAAGAGAGGGCTACTGCAACTTTACAATCACTTCCTGACTTCTCTGAGAATCTTCAAGATAAACAATCAAAGGAGCCAGAAGAGCGAAGATCAAAAAAAGAACCGATAAGAATCCTAAATATGGAAGCAAAGGAGGATGTAATCATCAACCAACAAATCACAATTGTGGCACCTCTTCCTTACAACAGTGATAGTTGGCCTGTGACCAAGCATATCAATGAATCATTCCATGAATCACATAAGCCATAGGATACGACACATCACTCTGAGGACCACTTCTCATAGAAGAAGCAACATTCATCCAATGAAGATTACATGACAAAATTATCATACTGCGGTGACTGTCTCCTTCACTACATGGGTTTCTTAAAGTTTGGTCCAAGAAATTTCAAATGGTGATGGCGTGATTTAATTACACCCTTTTCTTTAGGTGCTCTTCTTCTATAGAGCATTCTAAATTTGGCAGGTTTACCAAAATTTATAAAATTTCAAATCGATCCATCCAAACTAAAATTAAAACTATAAATAAACTTTGAAAATATATAAATCAATGATTCACCCATTTTGGCACAAAAAAAGTTGAAGGTATAAAAATTTAAAAATTGGGAAAAATATTTGATTTATGAAATTGGGCCATTTAATGGGATATTTTTGCTCGGACCACTGGGACAAACTCCCTACGACGGTTTCCCACATGATCCGGCTCATCGAAACCTTTTAGTCCCCTGCTAGAGGGCGGTCTAACTCCAAACGTAGCTCAATTTATGACCGTTTCAAGTTTGAAAACATTTTACCCTGTCTTTCTCTGTTTAGTTGGTCCATGATGGACTCAACTAATTCTTGGATCAGCTTATTATCATCGTACTCATGATTATCAAATGGGTTGGATGAACCTCTCCACATTACAAGCCACCCATTTGACAGATTATTCCACCAATAACACGTACGGGTCGGGCTAAAGACCCTTAAATAAACGTAGCATTTTCGGGAGGCAACCCGATGGTCATAAATAAATTGAGAAGTTGGTGCTTACGGCAGAAAGCATGGACCGCAGGTTTGATTTCTCCAAATTTAAGTTTCTAGTTACTTCAGCCCCCAGGTATGCCTTCTTGATACTAGGACCTTAGTAGCTTAACTACTATCTTTTATTTTTCTTGTCTACTTTAATGTTTTCTATAATGTTTTAGGTAGAATAACATCACCAGATCATCTCTCTACTTTGAGGAGTTACACTCCACCTCTACGAGCCTGGAGCCGGAAACCTCATCAAATTTCTGAGAAATTCGATAAAGTCTTTGAAACAACGTGTTGACAAGTAGCTGATAGGCACAGGCTGACAGCAACATAAAGTTTTGGCCTTAGGTTATACACAGAATTGACTAGGGAAGTACTACTTTCTTTTCACTTAAAACTCCATACATTTTAATTCTTGCATAGCATTCCATTACATGCATTTGTAAATTGAGTGCAATTCATATTTTTAAGTGTGGGGTGGGGAATTAGAGATTCATGACTGCTTGTAACCTTAGAGCAGTAAAATTCAACTTGTTATTTTCTACCCATTTGAGTAAAACATTACAAAAAACCTACCTTTTATAAAACCCAAAAAATTTTCAAAAATTTTAAACTTTTAATTCTAAACCTCTTGAGTTCGCACCTTATTAAATAAAATGAAGACACGGCAAGTAGAAACAAATGGAAACTATGCATAACAAATCACTAAACCTTATCCCATCCGTTTCCATGTGAGAATAACCCGAGCCTTTTCACGCGCATTATTATTATTAATTTTTGCATGCTCTTTCGTTTGGTATATTGAGTGTTTATTCGATTGAATTCTATGCATAATTAGAACTTGTATGACTTATACATATCAAGATCATGAACTAGTGGAAGTATGAAAGTGATTGAGGCACCTAGGACTTTATTACACTTATTATCCATAAAAAAAAAACAAAAATCCCAAAAATATTATCCGCCTAGAAACCCTCTGAGCCTTAGTCTTTTCTTTTCTATTACCCATACTTATCACCCAGCCAGCTTTTCACAAACACCGATTATTGGCTAACTGTCTTCAAAATGGGAAAATTATATTATGTTGTCATTTCAAGTTTACTATCATTGAGACGATTTTGGAAAGAATCTGCTCTACTCAAAAGAATTGGAATATACAGAATGTGGATGTATTAGGAAATAGCCGAACTAACTGCAGGAAATTCATGGAAACATTATTTTAAGGAAATTAAGGAAGAAGGATTATTGAAGAAGTTGACTTGTCAAAAAAAAAGTTGGTCTTTCACCGGGAGACCTTAAAGAACTGAACATGTATTCCTTTGATTTCAATTTGCTTTCCGGCCTTCATTTCACAAAGCCTGAATTACTAATCGAACTCTGAGAAAATATTTTTCAAGCAACCAGTGATGAAAGAAAACGGTGGTGCAAGCAAGAACAATTGCCATAATTCCGCGGCTTGTCAAAAAGTGTCGCCAAAAGATACGATAAATGTAGAAAGTGTGGCAACTGGAGCCACGATGGAAAGTGTAGCAAGAATCAAACTTACTCCAAAACTCAGTATACACACCTGATCGAAGTAGGCGTTGTTAGGCGGCAAGCCGAAAGAACCATACGAAAAGGCAGCAATGTTTATTGCGCAATAAGGTACGAGTTAGATTTTATAAGAGATCTTGGTCTTGGCAATCTGACCATTAACGAGCCCTCAGATTAGTTATACCCTCATGATCTAAGTACTGTAGAGGGAGCTGCTAGTATTTTCCTTTTTAAGCCATGAGGCCGTAGCTGTGTGTTTCACGATAGTTGCAGCCTTTCAAACCCTTTAAAACCCCTATAAACCCAAAAAGATTTTCATTTTCACCTTTAGTTTTACTTTAGCCACATTACAATCCTTTAAAGTCCTCTTGATTCATGCATACTACTTAGTTAATTAGTGGAGACTTGATTTGCATACAAGCCTATAACTATTTGCATAATTCGATTCGAGCTTGAATGTTCCACTTAACTTACACTATACATACATATATAACCCTAAAGTTGATTAACATTGTGAGTAGTGAGGAATTTTTGCATAATCAAAGTTCTAGTAGGCTTGTCATGGATTCCATCATCTTGAAATAGAAAAATACAAAACTAGAATAAGCAGCTCAAGAGTTATCCCAGAGCTTCGACTTGTTTGAAGTTCCATTACCCTTGTAAAGTTTTTAGTTATTGGTATAATCATGCATGAGTTTGTTTGAGGATAAGCAGAGTTTAAGTGTGGGGCGTTATGATATGTCATCATTTATACATATTTTACATGCATAATAATCCCCATATTATGGTACTAATTGAATAATAACCTTGCAATTGATGCTTAAAACATTTATATTTTGTAACTGCAGGTTATTCGGTGTTGAAAATATAAATCAAGCTAAATCCAATCCAAAACACCCAGAATTCAAGCTTCTAGAAGGTTCATTCCCGAGCATTGACCCCCCAATAAGTCAAATTTGGTAAACAATAATCAACAGGACGCTAAAAGACAACGCTGGAAGAAAACAGGGGGATGCACGGTCATGCATCCCATTGCACGGTTGTGCAATCATTGTCTTCTTCCCCACGGCCCTATACGATGTCCTCTGTACCTTGTTTGATTCCCTAGGCCTTTGCACTACCGTGCATTGCACATTTTGAGGTCTATAAATAGGAGGCTTGATTTCTTCATTCCACACACCATTCCACACCACAAGAACACTTCAGAAGAGAGCATTCTTGTCACACCCCGCCAAGGCGAAAACGTGAGGCGTAACATTCATGGTTTCCAAAGCATATGATTCCCGCAAACACATACATGATAATTGGATACATAATTAAGTTTAAAGTATTTACATCACAAAATATCAACTTGAGTTTACAAAAGTTTAAGACTTCGCAAATATGACTCAAGACCTAAAGTTATACGAGAGAAATTCTCCAAAACCCGTATCCACATGCATGCATGTAACCTACATTGCTAACCTGAAGACCACGTTCAATTTCTTGAAAACATACTTAAAAAGTGTCAACACGAGGTTGGCGAGTTCCCAAGTTCTTTATCAAGAGTTCTTATAATTCCAACGTTTCAAATGTTTAAACATGATCATTTTCCGATCAAATAGTTTATAAGTATAACCAATGAATTTGAACACTACCCTAACCAATTGACCTCATTTGTAAGCTTTCAAGGAATACAAAATAATATGTAATGCACGAGAACGTAACCAAACCCCAACAATTTAATGCCCCTCCTCGCCTTTCTACGAGTAAGACATTATGCGGTCATTCGGCCATTTGGACCCCTGGTTAGCGCTACTAACCATGACCGGGGGCGTCACCCCCAATAGTACTATCCACAAATATATATACACAAGTATAACCACATTTTAGCATACACTTAAATATGTTTCGTGAATACATACGATCATTTATTTTAAACCGAGCGTCTTTAGATTTCATTAATCAAGTCCACGTTCCATGCTATAAACTATAAACAAGTTATACATATATATATATATATATATATATATATATATATGATTTCAAATTTCATAACTCATTCCAAGTTAACAAGTTTTCCATCACTCATATATATATATATATATATATATATATATATATATATTTACATGCATATACTTAACAACTTTCCTAGTTCTACAACTTATGATTACACACACACACACACATATATATATATATATATATGTTTCGGTTTCTAAACATGCATACATACACTTAATCATTTTCCCATTTAACAACTATAATTATGCATATTCATACCCATTTTTCATCTCTTTATATGAACACATAATCTCATGCTTAACAATCTTCCAAGTTTCCAAACTTCAAACACACATAAATATATATTTACATGTTTCATACGATCACATATATATACATATACACATATATTTCATTTATCCAAGTATTATTACCATTTCAAGTTACTAGAATCAATAATGTGCATACACATGTGTTTCTACAAATTCGATCCTTTTTATATATTTACACAAATCTTTTAGTTTAACAACTCATAACTTAGTATCATGAAATCAAAATAACAAATATCTCATAAATATTTCAAGGTAATAATCTATGCATATAAGCCTATCATTTTCGAACCACATACATCTTTTTATATAAAATCTGGTTTTTAAACATAATAAAGTTAAACTTATAAAACTCGTTAGCTTTTCAAATCTCTTTGATTATTAGGATGAACAACGAGCTTTAAACTAAAAATAAAGACAAGAACAAGATGTGGTGTCGAGTTCATACCACTAGACAAGCTAGGTGAAGACAATGAGTGGAAGGTGCTAGATGTCCGTGATGCTACAAAACCCGACTCCTAGACTCAAGACCTCCTAGAATCTTCAAGCCCCTAGCTAAACCTCTAGAGAATTTGTTCTTGGATTGAAAAAGATGCAAGGTGTGTGTATTTGTGTGTGTATCATGTATATACATAGATGGAAAGGTTGTTGAAGTGTTGAATACACTAACATCATTGCTAGGAATGGTGGACTTGATGTACATGACCCTTGCTTGTTAAAGAGGATGAAAGGGCATGGGTTTTATGACACACAATATGGACATGGAAGATTTTGTGGGGAAGGTGATGGTGTGGGGTGGGACCCTTTTCTCGGCCGAAAGGGGGGTATGGGTGGGGGGTTGGGCGTTGCCACTTCTCATGGTCGAGTTCTAAGTGCTATTTAGATGGATCTTTAGGTAGTGTATACCCGGTAGGTGATCCCGTGATCTAATACCCGGTGTAAAACTTTTAAACGATCCATTACGTTATATATATTTTTGGGTGGTTTTGACTAGTTTCCGTAATTTACTAGTTAACCCGACATAGTTATTACTTTAACTATATAACACGTAAAATAATGTAGAGACATGTAACAATTATTTATATGTCAACCTTTATACAAGTTTAGTCACCAATATTTATGTTTTTACATTAAAGCGTGTCCCTAGACTTTTACTATAATAAAATTCTTGTTAATCACCAACGCCCGTACGTTGCGGGTTATTACTTTTTATTTTCCTAGTAATTCTTTAAAATTACTATTATGATATAATTTCCTTTGCTAGACTCCTTGACTTTACTTAGTCAAAATAAAACTTCAGGAAATATAAGTTTTAACGTGCAATTATGTAATATGGATATTGACCTGAAATGTTAGATGTCACAATTCTCATAGTTAGAGTAGAGAGTAGAGGGGCTCTTCGTCCTTGTCCCACAATAGGGGAGCCTACGAAACTCATCGTTACGCTAGTCGTTATGGCCATACATGGCTAAAACTTCTTTGTATTACTAGGGTGAAGATGATGTTTGGTGCATGTTAATGTTTAACGTATTAGTTTAGTGGTATGTTTATCTCTTTAATTAATTCGCTCTTAAAAACCACCCTTCGGTGGGCTTTTATTATTTTCTAAATCCGACTTTATTTTTGTGAGTGTCTTGATTTTAAAGAGTAAGATCGTAAAACCCCTTTTTAATCAAACTTCCTTTGAAACTCGTACGTCATTATACAAGCACAGATTGATAAGCCAAGGTTTGGTCTATACTTCTAAGATCGTACGTCTTTATACAAGCTTATTAAGCGACCAAGAATTGGTGAACTCATGTTGGGAACGGTACACTTGGTCCCATTGGTACACCGCCTCTCGGTGAGCAAAATATAATCACCTATTTAACTTTAATATAAAGCATTTTAAGTCTGATGTCTTAAACCAACCCGGAGATGACCATTCGATGGTTTGAGGGTAACTGTTATCCCTAACGGGAGGCACTAATATTGTAACACCTGCCACGAAAATGTCCTAGATTTGAGAAAAGGTAAAACCCTAGGGACTATAAGTATAAATATACTAAAGTCTAGGGTTGAAATTGAATGAAATTTGGGAAATTAAGTTGATATCTGACCGACAAGGAATAACATATCAGTCCAAAATGAAACAAAGCTTGATATCGGACCGATTCTAAATACAGTCCCATAGTGGACCGACGTCTATACTCATATCGGTCCGAAGTAAACTAGGATTAGATAGCGGACCGACATCCATTCACATATCGGTCTGTAATGTGTTGCTTAGTCGGTTATCGGACCGACATCTATCCATAACCGTCCGACATCCTCCTCTCAGCCGCAATATGTGGTGTTGACACGTGCCTAGTGACTCAGCCCTAATGATGGGACATGGGTCCAGATATCGGACCGACATGATCCATATATCGGTCTGATATTGCCGCCAAACATGTTCAGTCTAATCAAGAAGCGACATTTAGGGCTGACGTGTGTATATCTGGATGTCGGACCGACATCCCCCGACATATCGGTCTGACATGGACCCCAATTGTCACACCCCCCAAATTCCACTAACGGAGTTTTACCGTTTGGTGTGTGACTAACCAGGATCTCAGTCATTAGTTACATCAAACGACACTATATGGGACTCAAATTGAAATATTATAAAAGTTTAAAGTAAATGCGGAAGCGTCTAAACAAGAGAGTAAATGCGCACAACAACGCGCCCAAGTCTAACAATAACGGATACATAATAAATATTCAACAGATTGACAATTATTGAATATATCATGTTGACACCATGCATGCCCTAACGTGCACCTGTGCCTTAGCTTAGCGTCCTGAGAAAACATGTAAGAAAAGTGTCAACACAAGGTTGGTGAGTTCACAGGTTTCAGTATAGTAATAAAGTGTTTACCAGATTAATGTACAATCAACATATATATATACCAACGGGTAGCTAACCCATGTTCATGTTTGCTATTACGCTTGCAACCGTAAACTGACTGTTTGTATTGCCTCCCACCAGGTCTATCAACCATGGTGCACGTTTAGGTCAATATTGCACCCGTTCGATATCCAATCGAGTTAGCGCGACTAACGCGGGTGAGGTTTGTCAAACCCAGTAGTACTACCCAACATACCTCGCTATATTCATATTTAAACGGTTCGATGTGAGGACTTTCATGATAGAGTTTACGCATAGTCATAACAAATGATATAATATGAAGTACAAAAATCAAAAAGAGTTTGTATCATGCTTTCTCCCCCAGTTTAAAACAGTAAAAGGGGCCGTGAAAACTCACATGCGTTGCGTAGTAGGTAGTATCACACAAGTATGAGATTTGAAATCTCAAGTGCTAGCCTGCACGGTTTACGTATGTCCTAGAATTATAAACACATAAGTTAGGGACATATGGGACTTGTGACGACGACACGGAAGTTTGAACGTCCTAAGATATTCATAGGATTACTAAGTAGACGAACGTGTGCACGGAAATAAGGATTTCTATAAGAATCAGAATAACTAAGTTTCGTGTCGAACGTTGCACATAATAATAATAATAATAATATATATGTATATATTCGTGTGTTGGTGACATACAGCATGGTGTAGGAAAATAATATATATAACATCATATATTATTTTTAAGTTCGTAGAGTTAATAAAATAAACGTTTGCGTGAAAAAATAATAAACATATTATTTTTATTCAAGATTATAACGTGGGTAAATAATATAAATAATCATATTATTTAGTTAGTTTGAAACGTTACACGAGATTAATAAACGGGGTGAAATAATATATAAATATATTATTTTTAATTGGAGTTACGGGTTGAAATAATATAAATATATTATTTTTAAAAATGGGAAATAATATTAAATACGGGTTATAAAACTAGACCCGAGTCTACGGGTGATTTTCCGGGTTAAAACACGTTAATACATTAATATAATAATATGGGGTATTGCTTTTATACTAAAACAATAATAAAAACAATTTTTAAAAACAGAAGGGTGTGGAGAGACTCGAACCCGGGTCTCTCCCACACACGCACACAGTCTTAACCAGTCCCGGCCGCTAGGCTATCGCAACAGAACCCAGATCAAAATCCTTTTGATTAGTAATTCCCTAGAGCCCCCTCCCCATTTTCGATCGCGATCGGTACTCCCCCCAATCACACCGAATTCGGCCATGGTACACGAAATTGACATAAGGGTTTTGTTAATCACTAAAAATCGAGTCTGAGGGTGGGTTTTATTTCAAAAATGATAAGTATTTGATCCGTTTAAATCTTTGTTTTAGAAACCGAACCCTAGGTTAGAATTTTTATCGATTTGTATAATTCTTGTAATATTAGCTTCTGGATTCATGGGGCTATTGATCAGTGAGGGATTACGATTCTAACCACACCATTTAATTGGATTTAGACCGTGTCTAGGTTAGTGTTCGATTAAACCCGATTGGCTATGAACCCTAGATTACAGATTTTAATCGATTCGATATTATTTGATTTATTTGATGTGGGGCTTTCAAAGAGTATGTAATTGCGAGTCTACCCATGTACTTTAATTGAATTTTAATCGAGTTTAGGATCGAAAGCCCCAAATTGTGTTTCGTATGAACCCTAGATTATGGTCTGGATTAATTCGATGATATGAGCCCCAATTAATTTAGGGCTTTCATTCTATGAGTAAAAACGAAACTATAGGTGTTAATGGTTACCAGATTAGATGTCGAATTGGTAGGTTTCGACTAAATGGGTGTCGACGGCGATGACCTTGATCCTCAGCGACACTCGTGATGATTTCGGTCTAAATTCTTGTGTGTAACAGGTTCCAACAGTTGCAACTTGTATGTAAGAGTGTTCAATTTCAGAGTATTCGATCAATTGATCGTGAATTTGTGAATGATAGAGGTGCGGTCGACGGTTACAAATAGATATCCCATTATTGGGTTTAATTCGATTCAATACTCGAATTAAAAGCTTCATGATGATCGTGAATGATATTCAAGTCCGTTTTAGTTACGAATTCCAATCAAATTCGGTTGGTATTCACGAATTCGTTTAAGGAATGAGAGGTTTGACTTTTTCAAGTCAATCAGGAACTTAAACTTGTAAACTTTGACTTTCCAAGTCAATCTAATTGAAATTGAATGAATTAAAATTTGATCCTTGTAGTTTGAATTCAGGTATTTGGCAGGATTGGTCCTTGGGATTAAATTTCATTAACTAAGTTAGGATTTAACCGGATTTTTTTAACGGAGTTAAGTTTTTAAGAGGAAATTTAACGAAGTTGTTAACAAGGTTGATCATGAAAAGTCGGGTTGTCACACCAATCACAGGCAATAAATAGTTGAACGATTTAGATCGTTTCTCACAACACCAATCTGTCCTTAACTCTTAAAACTCGTTCAAGAGCCCCTATAGACAACTCTCGACAGTTCCGGTTCGATTCCCGCTCCTCGTAATGCCCGGTTAAGCAAGAAACGCGTGTAGAAACGTCGAGACGCTAGAGAAACCAGGATTAAAAGCTAGCTTGTAAGCTTTGAACTTTAGAGGCTCACTCCCACTAAAAGGTGAATACTTTATCTCTTTTAAAACTTGTGTCAAACATTTTATTTACGCAAATGGCCACATAAAGGTTAACAAAATAATGCTCGACGTTCATCTACGAACAAGCATTCAGGCCATAGGTATACGTAAAACTTGTTAGGGATACACGGGTTACGGGTGAAATTCCTAGACTACGACCGGTGCTTATCTTATAACAAATCCGGATGCGTAGACCTGTCCGTTGTTATAAGCTATGACGCCAGTGTATATTGTGGTACGATTGAACAAGACGGGCCTGCTGAGTGTGTAGATTGAACATGAAGTTGTGATTATGAAATTAATACTTATTTGTGCCAAATGATTTTATGTTAAGATATTGTATTCACCAGCGTTCGCGCTGACGTTTTATGTTCAAAATGTTTTTCAGGTAACGAATAAAATGTGATAAGAATGGGGTATGGGCAGACATAAGATCTGACCCAAGAAAAGAAATTTTAGAGGCAGAAATCAGATGTGACCTGTGAAAAGGATAACCTACACGTTTGATTCTCAGGCCTCGTGTTTAGAAAATCCTAAATAAAGAAAGAGGAGATAGGACCAGGGAATTAACCAACCCCGGATGGCTATTTCCCGTGGCTTGGAACATGCCCACAAGGGATAAGAAATGTATTTGATTTCAACTTGGTTTTGTAATAAAAAGAAAGGGTATTTAAATCTCTGTGTTTATGAAAGTAAATATAAAACTTTTGTCTTCCAACTGAGTGTTGATATTTATAAATACAACCCTTGAGGTTGAGAGAATGATGAAACGATCCTTTTAAAAAGACTTCCGATGTGTTTTATAAAAACTCTGAAATCAAAGAATCAAGATACCAATCGGGCTCGCACACGTCCACGGGGTGCCTGAGGCGGGGTGTGACAAATATTTTAATTTAAAGATTATAATTTTTGAAACAAATGTAGTGAGCACGAGGCTCTAGCGGTGGACAGTGTCGTATCCACAGGGAATTGGTGGACAGTGTCGTTTATAAAAAATTGTTCGGATTTTTAAATAAAAGGCAATTAACTTTAACTTTGTAAAAACTATTGAGAGAAAACGGATTACTTCCGGGTTCAGATTGCAAGTTCTGTGATGACTGGTTTGTACTTATTGGAAATTACATAGACATAACTCATTCATTAGATTTGACAAATAATTAACAATCAAGATAGTGACTGCGTTGAGAAACGATTCTTAAACCGGATACTTGACACAGATTAACAACTCAATAATCAATCAACAACTTAGAACATCATATCTAGATACTCAATGATTCACGATAGAAAACCAAAAATTGATGAATATATTAAATTGAAGACAAACTAAATTGTGTTAATCAAATCCAAGAATAAAGCATTAAAACAACCATACGATTACAAGAATAGCAAGCCAAATCAAGTATGAACCCTAATCTATCACTTACAAGCAGATCGTACACCCGGAAACGACACGCATAGATTAACTGCTCATGGACATTGTCGTCGATTCTTCAATAACTGGTGTAACTCGATCTAGCATCAAAAAAGGTTGGAACTTTATCTCTGGAAATCGCCCTAGGGATACTCTGGATCGTTGGAATGCAAGTTAATTCGAAAAAGGCTCGTCCTTGACTTTTAATTGGAATTAGGTTAAAATTTCCGAAAATACACTTCTTCGCGTACCGTGAAGAATTCTGGGCCAACCTTCGCGTACCGCGAAGCCCAAAATAGTTGGGTGGGCTTTTCAAAGCCCTCGCGTACCACGAGAAATTCCTCCCTGATCTTCGCGTTCTACGAGGATCCTAATTTCCAAGAAATTTGACTTTTTGTTCTTTTGACTTCTCTAGGGCCCGTGTAAGCTACTACCCTCTTGACTTTAAGCTTGTGTTTTGCCGTTCACTTATCACATTAAACCTGTAGCACTCACTAACACCAAATGCACATAAAAAAGACTCGATATACAAAGTTAAACGCTTAAAACCTGTACAATCAGACTCTTATACATGGGATATTTAACCTCACATCACATCCCCACACTTGACCTTATTCGTCCCAAAAAATAATTATGCATGGGAAACATAATCGGAAAACTTGCTTTTATACTTCCATTCTACACAGCGCAAATTCTCATAACACGTTAATTGTAACAATCGGTATTTCGATCCGATTATACCCAATCACCGACTCTCGAGCCCCCAATTATGTGATCTATTATATTATACATTACCATGCAAGTAGCCTATCTATGGGTCTCACACTCAAAAAGTTACGACTCAGCCTAATCCCATATCAAGATCATGTTTAGGCCCGGGTAAAACCGTTTAGATTTCCCACCATTATAAAAACGAATGTATAAGTTTTAAAAATCATATGAATTATGGATCGATGAATGAATGATATGAGCTTTGATTAACATTTATATGAATAAACCTAACCCAGTGGTATTTCAATCAAGCTAGAACTCGACGTGTGACACGTAGGCTGCAGTTTTTAAGCTTTGAAGTTCATAAGATTCAGAATAGTGGTGTATCCTTCAAGTCGCCATCTCGAAGGGTAACACATAAACCTAACTTATTCATCTAATTTTGATCACTTAAGTCCCACCCATGGTGTATCAAACAAGTCACTATCCTAGAGGGTAACACGTAGGCGAAACATAAGATCTCAAATTAATTAATTAAGCTCATTAATGAAGCGGATGATGGAATGCGGGCGCCACCAACTTTCGGATTAATTTTCATAAAAAGAAAGCGGTGTGCCAAAGAATTTTAAAACTTATAAATTTTTTTTTATAGTGGAACCTATCACCATATATTGACAGCTTTGACCTTACCGACACCCTTAAGATGAGAACCCCCAAGATATCCTGAATTAATTATTCAATTTAATTAGATTCACTATCAGGATCTTTAATCTACTAAGTCGGTTGGGCCTACCAAAACGTTACAAATTAGACATGTTTGATCATATTTATTCAATTAATTTCACCTTAGCACATCTCTAATTGTACTATAATTTTCCATTTAATTGCAAACATTTTAATCCAGGGACATTTTTCAAAAAAAAAAATATTTTTATGAGGTTTTTATGACTCAAAACAAAAGACTCAAACTAGACCTGGACAAGGTCTCCCCTCCCCACACTTAAACTTGACATTGTCCTCAATGTAAGAAGAGTGACTCAAAAACAAAAAATAAAATACAAAAATAAAGCAAACTTAGATGGATAGACGATCGTATAGCATTTCTTTCGCGATCGTATTCCACAGATACAAGTGGATTGCATTGTACTAGAATGTCAAAGTTGGATTATCGTCTCCCGAATGGAGATTTCGTACGAGAAATTAAATCTAAACATGCAAAATTAAGCTCGAAACAAACCCACAAACATCATATCGACTCAATATAAATACTCAAAAGAAATTAAAAGACCTGACGGACTCGAATGACTCGAAATAAAAAAAAATTAAAAATAAATTAGGGTTTCAGGGGGTCTTCGTGTACCGCGAAAGTCTGGGGCCTATTGTGTGTGTTTTAAGTTAAAGTAATTATCATTTTATAAATTTAAAACCTGACTTTGTGAAACCATCCTAAAAATATATTTATTATATTTTTACACTTAATTCACAAATACATCAATAATCCAAGAAGTCTGAAGGATCTTCATGTGGCTCCGTGACATAAAGTTTAATGATTTGGCTTTTTATTTACAGTAACTTACGAAATAGTTTATCTAGTTTCCAACGATCTGGATCGGAAAATTAGTAATCATACTTTAATGATGGAGACGGTTGTGCAAATAAATTTTCAAATGGCTAAGGGTGAAGGTACACGTCATGATCCATGGGTCTCCATACGGAAAGGTAACACTCCTAGGCGTAAAGTGACCCCCCCACATAACTCACACCATGAATCTGTGTAGTACCTTCAGATTTAAAAAATTCTTCGTTGGTAAACTCATTACTGTATGGATCCATGCTGATGAGAACAAATTTCAAAATGTTAAAATGAAAAAAAGGCTAATCCATTAACTCGAATCTGTTTTGAAAGCACCATGTCCCCGACAACGCCACCAAAAACATGATGCGTGTGTAAGTATATGTTATACAATAATATATAATATATTTAGGGATGGTTTCACGATATCATGTTTTAAATTTTATAAAATGATAAATACGTAAACTTAAAAAGCGCATATAATAGGCAAGTGTACATATCGCAGAGTAATATAGTTTAGGTAAGAAGCAAATATCGAACCAATAGATATGGCCGAGTTCTAATACTCAATGTTGGTTATTGTTTGGTCGGTTTAATTAGTGAGTGAGTTTAGTGTGTTTGTGAAGCAGAAAAGTAAATGACATAAACATTAATGACGGTAAGTAAATAACAAAAATGTAAAATGTGCGTGAAGTGTGTAACTGAAATGTAAATAACAGGAAACTACTAGCTCGAGAATAATCAGATCACAATGAGGATTGCTTTCGGCTTTGAATCTGCTTGGTATATGATAATGTTATGTTCACTAATCCGATGGTATAACTAATACAAATGTGTGAACGGTACACTGCTAGAGCCTCATTCTCACAACATTTGGTTCAAGAATTATGTTCCTTAATAATAAAATAGTAAGACTTCCAGTCAGGGACATCATTACCCTCAACTCTTCAATAGATGAGTATACTTAAGATCTATCTCCGAGTTGGTTTAAGACATAAAACATAAATACCTTTATTTTTATTAAAAGAGTGATCAGACTTTATTCACCGGGATGCGATGCAACAGTGGGACCATGTATAAAGACGTACTGTGTTCAACGTGAGTTCACCAACTCTTGGTTTCATAAGAAGCTCGTATAAAGACGTACATTTTTGTCAATATTAACCAAGCTTTGGCTTATCAAAATCCGCTGGTATAAAGACTTACAAGTGTCAAGAGAATTTTGAGTAAAAAAGTTTTACAGTCTCACACTTTAAAATCAAGAATACTCACAAGTTTAAAGACTAATTTAGATAATAGGTCCATCATGAAGATGCTTTTACGAGAGAATAAGTACATAACATAAACATATTATTAGACTAATAAGTTAAACATTAATATACACCAAACTTAATCTTCACCCATGAAATACAAAGGGTTTAGCCACGAATATCCATACGAATAAGCATAACGCTAACTTTCGTAGGCTACCCTACTGCGAACTATGTGTATAGCCTCTATACTCTCTACTTTAAACTACAGCTACGAACACTAGGAGTGTGATGTTTCTCTCACTTTTCGTGTGTGGTGTGAAGAACCCAAGTCAACAATTTGTAGGCTCCAAAACGGGTAATGCACGGTCATGCAATGGGATGCATGGTCGTGAAAATGCCCCAAAGTACTCAGGGTACAGATGACAGGGTATGAAGTATCATGGGCCACACGGAAGGCCTTTGCACAGTCGTGCAATGGGATGCATGACCGTTCATTGCCTTTTTTTCTTCCTCCTTTTGTATTTTGCTCATTATTGACTTTTGTTGACCAATATTGACTTCTTACCGCTCAAAGCTCAGGTGATTCTTCCTATCTTTCGAGAAAGCTTGATTTCTCGATGATTTTGATTTGTTTTAGCTCTTTTTCTCTCGAGATGCGGTTTAACCTGCAATTATAAAATATAAACGTTTTAAGTATCAATTACAAGGATTTTTTTCAATTAGTAACATAACGTGGAGATTATTATGTATGCAAAACATGTGTAATTTAGGACATATCAGCTATCTTTTAGCAACCAAGGCTACCACCCTGAGATAAGCTCAAGTTACTATTAAAGTGAATATGTTTATCCACTTTCTAAAACCTTTAAATGTTTTGCGTTTACGAAATGGCAATACAAGTATTCAAAAGTTTGATGCATAAAGGAATCTACATGAAACATTCAGGCCATAAGTATACGTAAAATTGATCAAGGGATACACGCTTTATGGGTGAAATTCTCATATTGGGGCAGGTAATTGTTTGTAATTGAACGTAAGACGGGGTTTCGAGTATGAAACTGCGCACTAAGTAAGCCTAGAATGCCTGCAATCCTCTTACGTAAATTACTGGTGTATACCGTGGTTAAATACTCGGATGAAATAGTTCCGCTGAATGGTAGTCTACACCAGATTATGGTTAAATGTTTTGATATTGTATTTGCCAAACAAATTTGGGTCATGATAAACATGTTCACCAGCGTTCGCATTGACGTATTATTTTCCAAAATATTCCAGGTAATCAATGATTATCTATAAGGCTAGTCCTACGAGATAGTCTTGGGGATAAATGTTTATATAAAGATTTTGGAAGGGTTATGTTCTAACGAATGTCGACTCCTTAAGCACGGGAGAAAAATCTACAGAAAAAAAACAATAGGAGTTGTCTTAGGATGACGATTTCCTAGACATGGGATACTCCCTTGTTATTCACGAGGATAGGTGCCGGAAGGTAAAACCCCTAGATACCTAAGCTGACAAAGCTTGGTATTGGAAGGGTTAACTCCCTAGGCACAGGTCGACTACCTTGTGGCTCTATTATCTTCTAATGCACGAAAAATATAAATGGTTGAGGAGCATCATTTGTAAACAGGAGTGTTTAAGTCTCCATGAATTGAAAATGATTTGTTTATCCTCGGACTTGAAAAATATATAATATCAACCCTCAGGTTGAGATTTATTGCAAGAACGATCCAAAAGTATTTTTCCGCTGCTAAAATCATTGATTTTAAAAAAAAATAAGATTGGATGTGTCAATCTGGTCGCACGCCCAAGGTGTCCTAAAACCGTGGTGTAACGGAACACCTGCAACGTATGGTTGGAGGGTGCATCCGCTTGAGGTGGACGTAGGAACCGTACAAGGGTTGCGTTAGAGGAGGTGTCTGGCCAGCATCCGCTTGAGGATTATCTAATGCAAGTGAACGCAAAGAGCAGCCCTCACAAATTTAAAATACATTTTTAATTTCAGATGTTTTTATAATTTAAATTGTGTATTATCTAATTTAATATAAATTATATATTTTTAAATTACTTTAAAATTATTTAATTTAACTTTATTTAACTAAAATTAAATTAAAAACATTTAAATTTAAAATATATTAAATTTATGTATTTGTAACGGCTAGTTTTTCAAACGGCTAGTTTTTCAAACGACTAGTTTTCTGTCAGTATAATTACAAGTCATTGCATTCAACCCACCTTCAAAATATCATATTCAACTCTCTCACTAAATACGAGTTCCAATGATGATTATGTTTCTCAATTTCCACATCGGTTTCAACCACCGTTTAAGAATCCTTCTGCTCATGTTGATATGCACTTTATGCAACTAGCAATGAAGCAGTATGAATAATTTGTTTTCGATGATTTCAAAAAAATGTATTTGCATCTAAAGGAGCACTATATCAAAGAAGGGTCCAGTTCAAGTCGTCCAAATGGGAAGCGCAAAGAAATATGCATGGTTCTTGAAGATGCAGATAGTCGTCTTCGGAACGACTACTTTGCTCCGACACCGATTTACCATGAAATATATTTAAGATGAAGGTTTCGAATGCATCGTGATCTTTTCAATCGAATTGTCGAGGATTTGAAAAACAATTATCTCTACTTTAAACAAAAAGTGAATGTAGTGGGCAGAATTAGTTTATCCACCCCCAAAAGTGAACATGTGCCATACGCATGTTGGCATATGGCATGCTAGCTGACCAAACCGGTGAATATATACACATTGGTAATTGTACAACCCTCGAGTGTCTTTGATTTTTTTTGCAGGGGTGTTATTGAAATGTATTCTAAATAATATCTAAGAAAGTTACTGGCTATGCATTCAACCAGGCACGGGTTCCCAAAATACTAGGAAGCATTGATTGTATGCACTGGGCATAAAAACTTCTCGGTTGCATTGAAATGGCAATGTACACGAGGTGACTATGGACATCCCACCATCATGCTTGAGGCGGTTGCATCACATGACCTCTGGATTTGGTATGCGTATTTTGGAGTTGCCCTTCCGAACAATGATATAAACGTCATAAATCAATCACTGATATTCAATGAAGTGTTAGAAGGTAATGCGCCTCCATGCAATTTTCTTTACAGTGAATGGAACACAATACAACAAGGGATACTATCTTGCAGATGGTATATATTCGAAATGGGTGACACTTGTAAAAAGCTTCACATATCCACAAAATCCAAAAATGTTGGAATTTAAAAAACGTCATGAGTCTGCTAGAATGGATGTTGAGAGGGCATTCGGTTTCCTTCAAAACAAGAAATTGGAATGCAAAAATAATAAGCGATATTGCATAATATGATTATAGAAGATGAAGTGGACGATATAACTGATTGGTCAGATGATAAAGGTGAAGAACCTGAACCACCAAACCATGGACCGACAGTAGATTTCGAAGGACACTTCCCAAAATGCTAGAAAGCATTGAGTGTATGCACTGGGCATAAAAACTTCTCGGTTGCATGGAAATGGGAATATACACGAGGTGACCATGGACATCCCACCATCATGCATGAGGCGGTTGCATCACATGACCTATGGATTTGGTATGCATATTTTGGAGTTGCAGGGCCGAACAATGATATAAACGTCATAAATCAATCACTGATATTCAATGAAGTGTTAGAAGGTAATGCGACTCCATGCAATTTTCTTTTACATTGAATGGAACACAATACAACAAGGGATACTATCTTGCAGATGGTATATATCCGGAATGAGCGACGCTTGTAAAAAGCTTTACATATCCACAGAATCCAAAAATGTTGAAATTTAAAAAATGTCATGAGTCGGCTAGAATGGATGTCGAGAGGGCATTCAGTTTCCTTCAAAACAAGAAATTGGAATGCAAAAATAATAAGCGATATTGCATAATATGATTGTAGAAGATGAAGTGGACGATATAACCGATTGGTCAAATGATAAAGGTGAAGAACCTGAACCACCAAACCATGGATCGATAGTAGATTTCGAAGGACACTTGGCAAGGTTTGAGAATGTACGTAACAATGAAGCTCATCATGCGCTATGAGGCGATTTAGTGGAGCATATATAGTCTATTACGCAATAGTTGGTTTATGTGATCTTTTTATGTTTTTATTTGTGTGATTTTGATTTATTTAGTTTATGTATCGTGATCTTTTTATTTCATGTAACCTTTTTTAATTTAAATTAAATTTTCAAGTTTAATTTTAATTTTAAATTTTAGGATTTTAATATTTTAATTTTAAACTATATTATATGTAGGTCCTGAGCAGACCTGAAAGAACTCAGATCTGCGAAGAAATCTTCAAACAGTCCGGATCGAGAGGCGGAATCTCTGGATCCGGTATCACTCTGGAATCAGAAATGGTAGAGATGGGTGCGGGAATCACATACACGAACAGAAATATATAAAAGTGAAAAAGAACAGCTAATTGAAAGCATAAAACGTATGATTCTTTGATTGAAATGAAAAAGAAAAGTTCATCATACACTAACAATTAGTCTCACCCCAGAGTGAGCTCCCCCTTCCCTCTACAGACACACCCACTTCTAATGGGTATTCTACTATATATAGGAGGCCTCATGTGCCTTGTTTTTCAATCCACCGCCAAAGAGGCCTGGAAAACAGGCATCAAAACTAGATAGTTTCGATTGAACAAATGTTCAACCGAAACTACTAGTTTCGATATTGTAGTTTCTATTAAAAGTATCAATCTCAATTCTATACCCAACATTATATTATAATATTTTAAATAACACAAAAAATAAGATTATTAATAAATAAGTTTTTGTTATATAGAAAATAAATGTAAAAGTATGTGATGATTTGAAAATATATGGATATTTAAAAGCGTTTGTAGTGTTGGAGTAAAAATGAAGCTTTTTAAAGGATAAGTGAAAATATGGTATGATGGCTGATGCGGTGCGTTTGATTGTGTTTATGGTATCCACCATTCGAGATGCTTATAGAAGGATAATCCATGAACGCCGGCGTTAAGCGGGTCCGTCTGAGACGTTTTTAGTAAAAGGCGTACGTGAGAGTGGACATTCTCACGGAGGGATATGGTGGCCTCTTTTCAGTTTCAATTATTTTTTTGTTTCTTCGAAAATATTTAACCCATAGGACAAATGTAATGACGTTAGAAGGAGTTGTACATTATATTATGGAAGTTGTACAGGAAGAAAAAAAGATTATTATATTTTATTAAACATATATTATATTTTTTTAACATAGCACATTGGGTGGTTTGAAGAAAGACAAATATTTATTATATTTCTTTTAACATTATGTAATATTTAGACGCAATTTTTCTATTTTTATACATACGATTTGAAAATCCATCTAGTTTATTATTATAAACTAGTAAGAGGGCCCGCGCGTTGCGACGGATTCGTAACGAAAGTGCTAGCCTTTACCAAAGCGCGTTACGGCGGGTTAAACCGCGAAACAACGTCCTCGAAAGAATATAAATTAAAGCCAAAATGTAACATCTCGGTTTTTCGTTTAAGAAAATGGGTTTGTAATTATTATAAATAATTATTCAGAAGAATAAGAGACTTGACGGGAGTAGTACTCTATCATTTTGTAAATAACTAGGAGTGAGTTACTTGAAGTTGTATTTTATAAAAGTTGCGAAGCGGGTCAAGCCCGGGGAACCGGTGGCGCGTGGAGGTCAAGCCCGGCCCACGGGGAACACAATTATGGTGCTGCGCAAATGTGAGAAACCCCATTCACACCTTACGGCAACCGACAACAAGGAAGGGAGAAAGGGGAGCCGATCTTCGCGCGACGAGTTTAATTCAAGGTAAAATCGCAAACATTCAATCATCGTGTCATCGTTTTAAGTATTGGATGATCATAACGATCATCTTGTGATTATAGGGTTTCGAAAGAGCGATTTCGAGGAAGACGCGACATATCGGGAGTTCGACGAGCACGAGTTCTCCGATTACAAGGTATAATCATTTATTTCCTCCATATATTCGGTTTCGTTCAACTTTGATAGTGGTGGTCGGGTTGGTTTGCTTCGGTCGAGAACCCGAGAGGGTCTCGGGAGTGTCGCGTAGCCGGAGGAAGGAAGCGAGGGGAACGGCACCACCCGGTTGTGACCGGATGCGACGGTGGTGGCACAGTAAGGGCACGGCAGCAGTAGGAGGGGGGTCCGGGAAGCGCGCAAGGCGGCCGGCTACGAGCAGGACGGACCCAACTGTTCCCCGAAGGGGCTGTCCACGGCGGTGCAGACACGAAGAGGCGAAGGCAGGCCGTCGCTAGGGCTGTCCACGATGAGACAAGAGCGAGGAGGTGGTGACAGCCCGTCGCTAGGGCGGTTCATGTAACATCTCTGATTTTCCGACCCTATTTTAACTTATTTTAACTAATAAAATAACAACACGACATTGAATCATATACTTATTCAAACCTACACCTCATTAATCGTTAGCCGATCGTATTGAATTCAAGGATTTAGAACTCATAATCAAGTGGTAACACCTCTTAGAGTTAATCCAGTTAGTAATCTCGTTAGGTGTTCTGTTAAATCCTAACCAAGCTAATTCTGTCAAAGTTGAAATTACAAGGGGCTGATTTTGTAAATAACCAGAAACCCTTGTAGACACGGTCGCGCCACGTTTTGGCACGGTCGCGCCTCGTCTGGCACGGTCACGCCACGTTTTGGCACGGTCGCGCCTCGTCTGGCACGGTCGCGCCTCTTATTGGCACGGTCGCGCCTCACATCAGTTGAAACGTAAAAACAGTCTTTAATTCTAAATTCGTTCGATCCGTAACCGTTCTACACGTCTCAACTATTAAGGACCATTATTGAGGTCTTAATCACCCGCATTACCTCGAATTAAACTCCATTATGAGTATTCTTTTCAAAACCGCCGACCTCATTATCATAACACTTGAATCCATCATTGGAATTACCTCTGCGCAAACAAACTACTCCCACACCACGTACAAACCTCTGTCAAGCTCTCGCGTATTCCATTTTGGCCGGAGACGAAGTCGGAGTCGCCGGATTTCAAGCCGGAACCTATCACAGTCGAGCACTATCAATCCGTCATCTATCCTGGTAATTGAAGCCACCTACACTTTCGTTTCAGTCTATAGATCAAAAGCCCCCACTTGATTCGGGTTTGCAACAGCGATTTTAACATGAACCCGAATCTAGGGCTCATGCGTTTTCAGTTTAATCGATAACCATGCTAGACCCTATTAAAATTCAATTAGTATATATGGTTAAATTTGCAACAGATTTCTCATCAAAAGCCCTATGATTTCTAACCTTAATTTTATAAGAATCGAACGATTTTGTTCTGAACTTGACCGAACACGGTCGCGCTAATCTCATAGCGCGGTCGTGCTAAATGTAGACACGGTCGTGCCACTCTAAGACACGGTCGTGCCTATCCGAGCAAAGTCGTGCCCCATACATGACCTGGTCGTGCCTACTAGCTAGACAAGGTCATGTCTAGAGAACCCTAGACACGGTCGTGCCCGACACAAGCACGGTCGTGCCTGATGACCTGACTTGTTGTGCCTTCTGTTTTGATCAACACGGTCACGCCCCTGACCAGCACGGTCGCGCCCGTGGATCTAGCACGATCGTGCCCTGTCCCAGGCACGGTCGTGTGTGTGAGAAAAGTCTGGCAGAATAATTAATTCCATATTTTAAAAACAAAAAGTATTTCAAATTAAATTTTTAAATAAAAAGAATTGATTTTATAAAGATTTATATTAATGTTATTTAAAAGAATCAAATTTCTATTCTAACATAAATAGAAATTCATTATTAAAACTTATAAAATTTAATCTATATTTATTGTTAAACCCTACACTTAATTATTATTTACATAATTGATTTAAACATCTTTATAAAAATAAAGTAAAGAAATGTATATTTAATATAAAACATTTAATACATTTTTATAATTAAATGACTAAGTTACATATTTTATAAGGTTACAACTATTCATTTAATTTACATTTAAACAAAAATCATTTATTTAAGGTATACCTAATTACCTCTAATACCTACATTATTTTTATAACTAAGTAAATAAATAATAATTTTGTTTACTTATTAGTTATTTCAAACTCAAACCTTAATTTTATACAACACCATTTAACTACAAACCACTAACACCTACAACTTCAAATTCCTTATACACACATCCAATTTAACCTTAGACATAGACTATTGTGAATACTATTTATTTCGATACATATTACACTCTAGGTTAACATTGTGCATTACAAGGACCTCGTATTACTATCTAGCCTCTTGTGTTAGCTACGCCTTCAAATCATGTGAGTATTATATAGCCCCTTTTACTCTTTTACACTTTTGGGGTGGAACATGAACATTATACAATACTATTGTTTACATTTACACAGACTATACAAATACAAATCCCCTTTACATTCATGTGTGCAATTTGAGCTTTATGCCCGAGTGCTAGTTGTGCTAACTTTTGTATGCGATTATGTGCAATCATTAACTATTCAAGCCGACGGTAAACAATGATAGATCTATTGAGTCTGACAAACACACCCAGGTAGGGTGATTGTTACCGACAACACAATTTTGCATGCTAGTTACAAAGGTTTGATTTTACTTGGTTACACAATAGCGGCTCCCCATAAATGCCTTATTTTATCATGATATGTAAGGATTTGTTTATTTACAAACTATATGCTACCTATATACAAACCTGTGTATGATCACCAACTTTTTAGTTGACCTTATTTTATTCATGTTTCAGGTGCTATCATATGAGTTTGATCAAGACATGCTACACATAGGCTTTGGACCTAGTTAATCTTAATTCAAAAACAAATTGTATTTCATTATGTACTTTGAATTTGATTCATGTTTGTTTGAATGGAAATGGATTTAACATATTAAAATCTAGTCAACCTTGAGCTCATGAACAGTCTACATGTCCCACCCCGATGATTCTGCCGTCGGTTGGGGTGTGACAGATTGGTATCAGAGCCTTGGTTATAGGGAACTAGGTTATTAGACACCCTTGACCTAGACTATAACTTTAGGACACCCATACAATGTCATGCTACTACATGTTACATTATTAGTTCTTGTGTAAATATTTTTACATGCTATCATAAGTATTTACACTACGTGATACAATACATAATGACTTATGTGTCACACTACTTGATAACTTTTGTGCTTACAATCATTACTATCTACATGATATATGATTATATATTTATGCGAATATTCTTACATGTTATACTATATAATTACATCATATGATACAATACTTAATAATCTATGTGTCACATTACCTGTCAACTTTTTCTCCTATTCATTGCTACCTATTTAATTTATTTAAAGTGCTATCATAAGTTTCCACACACACTCATACACACTTAGTTATTCATGCACCCTTAAACTCACATACATAATACCACACCTCTTATGAACAACAAATTTTAAACTATTGGGCCTAATGTCCATCAATAATAAACTAAGAAGCTCATCTATCCTCCAAGAAGCAAAAGCCCACTGAAATGCATAAACCTTACTTTCGGGCCACAAGGCCCAGTTCACAACAATTCTCATCATGACCATGAGCCCAACAATAGTATTATTAATACATGATGGCTGGAAGAGTGTGTAGGCCCATGAGGAATTCTGGCTAAGGAAAGATAGGGTACTTAAGTGTGTCTTAGTGACCCACCTCTCTTTCCTAGGAATTCTCCTCAAGGATACACTACTTATAGGTCAAGTGTACTCCTAAAATACTATCGAGAAGACTCGGTGTTGTGACAAGTCAAACTCAAAACCTATGAGAGTTCCTATATTTGACACTCAATATTTCATTTTTACTTACAACCTTTTCATTATTTTCTACTAGACATGGACTCCTACTTTCCTTCCTCCCCGGTATACCGTCCCGCAACAGAATCTGATTGGGAAGAAGACACCGAGACACCCGTGTATCGGTCACCAACACCCCCAGCTGCTAGGCCAAGGTTTGATGTAAGGGCGGACTGGATTAGGAACACCGGCCCGAGACTTCGAACACCTGGATCACCCGCACCCAGAAACCCGTATCAGACACCCCATCTTCACAATCAGTTACCAACCCCACTAAGAGACTCGTATCTAATGCCTGACCCGTACCATCCTAACCCTTGGGTAAGGCATACCACGACACCCACTATTGTTATGGGAATTCCAACCCATGACATTCACCAATATGTAAGGACCTCAGAATTTGAGAGGCAAAGGATGGAGCAGGGAGTAATGCATGATTTGCAAAGACAAAGAATGGATAGCCTAGCAAACCAATTAGGGTACCAAAAGGAATTAATCTCCATTCTCGAAAAAGAAATACAGGAACATCGCACGGAGACCGCCAAAGCTGAAGCCAGATCTGCTACTCGAGTGACCATAGCGGTGCTCATCTTGGTGATTATCTTCTTCCTAGTGGAAAGCTACCAGAGAGGTTAGGAGAAATTTCTATTTATTGTCTTTAAAATCTTCGGTTTGAGAACCATTTCCTTATGTTTTGAGTAATGTTTAACATTTCAGCATTTAATCAATTTTATATATATTTCAACTCTGAAGTTATTATTCATTGATTTGACCCATTGAGTGTGAATTACACCCATCATATTTTCATTAAAATTTCTCAAGTATCACCTTCTTCATTCAATACGATTTAGTACACTACCAACAATATCCTTCATAAACAAATCATCCTATAGTTCGATTTAAACAAAACCTCGTTATCTTGTTCAAACAAAATGTTTATCAAACTTTTAGATAGTATCAAAAACATAAAATTTCCATAAAACTTTCCACCTGATAAGGAAAGTTAATACAACCGATTTAAAATATATATATATATATATCTTATTTCGAATTGATAAATAATTATGGTTTTCCCCGTTTAAGTAAATATTTCTAAACTTTGGTTAAATTAATATGCGACTACTTGTTTAGCCAATAGTTGAGAATTGAAATTAAAAATATTTTTCCCATAAATTGCATATTCATTTAAAATATGCGATTCAATGATTTCACTACTTTATATATCTACAACAAAGAACAATTTACCACTTTCTATGTTCAAACAAAGACCAATATTTGTAAACACAATTCCCGAATGTTTTCAAAACCTCGTCGTTACCTTTCACTTGACGCTTCAAGAGACGATCCTTACCGCGTAGACGTTAACCCTCCCCACAAACCTCAATGAGATCTAAAGAACTAGAACCTAACTACCACATTTTACATGAACGCCAAACAACGTGCTTGTCCACAACACTCGATCACATGCAAAACCCGTTAGTATACATCACACACGAAGTCCAACAACGTACGTATACATGTTCACAATAAACCCAACGCAACCACTTGGTACATGAAACTCAATTATTCTCAATATACCCAATGCTACACAAATTACATGATACAAGAAACTAGTTTGCCTACAAATCATAATTTACTGGATTGATCACATAACACACGAAACATGTTTATTTACAATACACCTGCTACCGGATTGAGCACATAATACACGAAACTTAGTTGTTTGCGATATACGTGATACATAACAATTTTGATTGATACTTAATTCTAGATTGACCACATTAAACATGAAACTCATTTAGTTACAGAGTACATCATACTAAACTGTACACATTATATTGATTTACAAAATACATGATGCTAAGTTGTCAACGCCATACATGAAATTCATTTCCTATAATACATGTGATACTATGTTGTTTACATTACACGTGAGAGCTCATTTATTTACAAAATACATAATGCTAGCTGTTCATGCTACACAAGAAACTTGTTTGTTTACTTTATACACGAAACGAAATTGCTTACAATTATTACAATTGATTGATTACATTATACACAAGACATGGTCATGCACTTTGTTCACCAAAGTTGAAGACCATAATACATGGAAACGACTCGGGGTTTGACGTATTCTTGTTCAAACACGAGCAAACTAAGAAACTTTAAGTTATTCTACTTTACTGCTCTTTAGTTGTGAACTTACCTGCTTAAGGACATAGTTACTTGTTAGCGACTTTTATGTGAAAACAATGGACATGGACGGAGTGAAATTGTGCCCCTTGACCCGCACACAACGGAATGACCTATACGGACCATGCGATGATTTGAGTAATTACGGGAGCACACGGAATTATAAAAATCAACGCATGGAAAACATAGTGAAATTTTGTCGTGTGTTGTGACCTAAAACTTATCATGATATGTAACAATGAAACAGCTGGGATATGACAAGGACATGGTGGATACGCTGTAACACCCAAAATAAAAAGAAAATAAAATTCAAAATTTCACTCCCTCGCGGTACGCGAGGGAGATTTTGACAAAACCTCGCGGTACGCGAGGGGACTGCTTATGCGCCAGAAAATCACCTTCTCGCGGTACGCGAGAAGATTCCCAACCAAGCCTCGCGGTACGCGAGGGAATAGTACACGCGTCAGGGCCAGAAAACACGTGTCATTCACCCTTGCCACCAGCCGACACGTGTCATGCTGACTCAGCACCGTCCGTGACACCTCATCCTCTCGCGGTACGCGAGAGATTCCCTTGGCCGGCCTCGCGGTACGCGAGGGACTGGAAAATCAGCCTATAAAAGGCCTTCAACGGGATTGAAATTCTGTACAGTTTCCAAACATTCGTTTCACACAAACCCAATCTCTCAAAACTCCACAACGTCCCGAAGCGCTGTTCAAGAATCCTACGAAACCCTGCTCAAGCCGTAGTTCCGTCCAAATCCCGCGAAGTAGGTATTATTAAAACTATTCATATATATATATAGCCGCAATTATATATATATTCTCTCATATATATTCTCGTTAATCGTGTCTTCCCTAGGAAGAAACGTGTCGAGGTTCTGCTCAAATTCAAGCCTACAACCCTACCAGCCATCAAAATCAAGGTGAACACGTTTAACGCTTTTCAAACGATAAAACCATTTTATTTACGAAAACGACATGAAACAAATTAAATGCTTTAATCATAAGGGTAATCTACGTGATAGCATTCAGGCCATAAGCATACGTAGATTTGATCAAATGGTATACATGTGACGGGTGAAAGTCCGGTCCGTGGCTGGGTACAGATCATGAAAGGGGGTATCATAAGACTGAGGATATGGTTCCTTAGCAGATTATACGAGGGACGAGTTCCTGAGTATCATATAAGACTAAGAACAAGGTTCTTAGCATCACGACCCTGGGAATAGGCTATCAGTCTGAGACATAGAGCTCAGCCAGTTGACCCCATGGCAGTTAACCCAGTGTATGTAGGTGGTATATATTTCAGGTGAAAAAGACTGCTGAATGTGTAGATTTACCATACAGAAACGTGCTTAAAGGCTTTAATTTGGTTTATGTTAGAAATCATTTTTGTGTCAGTTAAATGTGATTCACCGGCTTTATGCTGATGTTCATTTTCAAAACGTTTTTCACAGGTAGTGAAAGAAATCATTAAATTCAGGGTGGTGCAGTAAAGACAAGATCTTTAGGCATATTTAAATCCCTGTGGCAGACTAATACAAGACCAAATGTTGGAACGGACGTAGATCCTAAACATTTTAAATGGCTTGTATTATGTAAATTAATTCAGCAGATGTACATTATATAATAGACTTTTGAATGTCTATTATCATGAAATGAAAAGGGACGTGGATCCCAAGTTTTGACAAAAAGTACAGAATTAACCCTTGAGGTTATTTACATGACATTTCATTACAAAAAGGGCATCAAGTAAAAACAAAGACTTCCGCTGTCCAAATTTATGGGACCTCATTCAGATACCAGCATTGTCTCGCGACGCCCGGGCAGGGGTAGCCCGGGGTTGTGACATACGCCGATGGTACTTCCTATATATAAGTGCCCTATCATATTATCAGAAGTAGCGTTGTTCGTGTCACGTGAAGTTTTGACCTAGACCAATGTTTATGAAATCTTTTACCACTGACATTTTTAAACATATTAGACTACATCATGCACAAACCCTAACGATCAAGGTCCCATCAAATTCATTCCAAATAATACATCTCACATTTAGAATTCAGAATTTTTATTCGACAATCTCCTCCTTAAATTCGTTTCAAAACAAAATACATTATCACCCTTCATATTCAACTTTGAGTATCAGGCCTAAGCCATGTCAATGGTTACACTCCCCAGAATCCAACAATCAAAACTCACCGAGAACCGAAAACTCCCACCTGTTTCTTGATTTTTAGTAGCCTCCATTAGTTAAATTTCGGGACGAAATTCCCTTAACATGGGGAGACTGTAACATCTCTGATTTTCCGACCCTATTTTAACTTATTTTAACTAATAAAATAACAACACGACATTGAATCATATACTTATTCAAACCTACACCTCATTAATCGTTAGCCGATCGTATTCAATTCAAGGATTTAGAACTCATAATCAAGTGGTAACACCTCTTAGAGTTAATCCAGTTAGTAATCCCGTTAGGTGTTCTGTTAAATCCTAACCAAGCTAATTCTGTCAAAGCTGAAATTACAAGGGGCTGATTTTGTAAATAACAAGAACCCTTGTAGGCACGGTCACGCCACGTTTTGTCACGGTCGCGCCTCGTCTGGCACGGTCGCGCCACGTTTTGGCACGGTCGCGCCTCGTCTGGCACGGTCGCGCCTCTTATTGGCACGGTCGCGCCTCACATCAGTTGAAACGTAAAAACAGTCTTTAATTCTAAATTCGTTCGATCCGTAACCGTTCTACACGTCTCAACTATTAACGACCATTATTGAGGTCTTAATCACCCGCATTACCTCGAATTAAACTCCATTATGAGTATTCTTTTCAAAACCGCCGACCTCATTATCATACCACTTGAATCCATCATTGGAATTATCTCTGCGCAAACAAACTACTCCCACACCACGTACGAACCTCTGTCAAGCTCTCGCGTATTCCATTTTGGCCGGAGACGAAGTCGGAGTCGCCGGATTTCAAGCCGGAACCCATCACAGTCGAGCACTATCAATCCGTCATCTATCCTGGTAATTGAAACCTCCTACACTTTCGGTTCAGTCTATAGATCAAAAGCCCCCACTTGATTCGGGCTTGCAACAGCGATTTTAACATGAACCCGAATCTAGGGCTCATGCGTTTTCAGTTTAATCGATAACCATGCTAGACCCTATTAAAATTCAATTAGTTTATATGGTTAAATTTGCAACAGATTTCTCATCAAAAGCCCTATGATTTCTAACCTTAATTTTATAAGAATCGAACGATTTTGTTCTGAACTTGACCGAACACGGTCGCGCTAATCTCATAGCGCGGTCGTGCTAAATGTAGACACGGTCGTGCCACTCTAAGACACGGTCGTGCCTATCCGAGCACAGTCGTGCCCCATACAAGAACTGGTCGTGCCTGCTAGCTAGACAAGGTCATGTCTAGAGAACCCTAGACACGGTCGTGCCCGACACAAGCACGGTCGTGCCTGATGACCAGACTTGTTGTGCCTTCTGTTTTGATCAACACAGTCACGCCCCTGACCAGCACGGTCGCGCCCGTGGATCTAGCACGATCGTGCCCTGTCCCAGGCACGGTCGTGTGTGTGAGAAAAGTCTGGCAGAATAATTAATTCCATATTTTAAAAACAAAAAGTATTTCAAATTAAATTTTTAAATAAAAAGAATTGATTTTATAAAGATTTATATTAATGTTATTTAAAAGAATCAAATTTCTATTCTATAATAAATAGAAATTCATTATTAAAACTTATAAAATTTAATCTATATTTATTGTTAAACCCTACACTTAATTATTATTTACATAATTGATTTAAACATCTTTATAAAAATAAAGTAAAGAAATTTATATTTAATATAAAATATTTAATATATTTTTATAACTAAATAACTAAGTTACATATTTTATAAGGTTACAATTATTCATTTAATTTACATTTAAACAAAAATCATTTATTTAGGGTATACCTAATTACCTCTAATACCTACATTATTTTTATAACTAAGTAAATAAATAATAATTTTGTTTACTATTTAGTTATTTCAAACTCAAACCTTAATTTTATACAACACCATTTAAGTACAAACCACTAACACCTACAACTTCAAATTCTTTATACACACATCCAATTTAACCTTATACATAGACTATTGTGCATACTATTTATTTTGATACATATTACACTCTAGGTTAACATTGTGCATTACAAGGACCTCGTATTACTATCTAGCCTCTTGTATTAGCTACGCCTTCAAATCATGTGAGTATTACATAGACCTTTTTACTCTTTTACACTTTTGGGGAGGAACATGAACATTATATGATACTATTGTTTACATTTACACAGACTATACAAATACAAATCCCCTTTACATTCATGTGTGCAATTTGAGCTTTATGCCCGAGTGCTAGTTGTGCTAACTTTTGTATGCGATTATGTGCAATCATTAACTATTCAAGCCGACGGTAAACAATGATAGATCTATTGAGTCTGACAAACACACCCAGGTAGGGTGATTGTTACCGACAACACAATTTTGCATGCTAGTTACAAAGGTTTGATTTTACTTGGTTACACAATAGCGGCTCCCCATAAATGCCTTATTTTATCATGATATGTAAGGATTTGTTTATTTACAAACTATATGCTACCTATATACAAACCTGTGTATGCTCACCAACTTTTTAGTTTACCTTATTTTATTCATGTTTCAGGTGCTATCATATGAGTTTGATCAAGACATGCTACACATAGGCATTGGACCTAGTTAATCTTAATTCAAAAACAAATTGTATTTCATTATGTACTTTGAATTTGATTCATGTTTGTTTGAATGGAAATGGATTTAACATATTAAAATCTAGTCAACCTTGAGCTCATGAACAGTCTACATGTCCCGCCCCGATGATTTCGCCGTCGGTTGGGGTGTGACAGTTTACGGCTGGGACAAGGCGACGGGGCCGGAATGATTGTAGGTGACCGAAGCAGTTGTACGGCGACGGTGGGAATTGTGTGAAGCTGAAGGTGGCGATGCGAGGACGGGTTGGGTGCGTTAAAGCGTGTGCGCATGCATGCGAACCATGCATGGTGACGTGCGTGCGCGTGTGTTAAACACCGGGTCAGTTTGAGTGAGTGAGCGAGAGGACGAACGTCGAGTCGTGTATTTACTCGTGTATTGTGTTATTGATTAGGTACGAGGTCGAAAGACGAGCACGTGAAGTTAGCAAGTTCTAGAGGTCAAGTCGCGTCTAGCAAATGTGAGTTTCTATCGCCCACTTTTAAACGTTTGTAGTTTTGGGGTTGAATACATGCAACGTGCAATATAGCTAAGGCACGAAATGATAAAGGTTTTGATGTTAATATTTGTGTTATGAAACGATAGTTATAATTGTATGCGTAGGATTTGGTGTCATGTTATCTAATGCGGTGACTTGATATTAAGAGATTAATTGATATCGTGTCGACTCTAGTCGACGGGAATTGAGTCTGACCTTAGTCGGATGAAATGGGTTGCCTAAGCGTGATAGTAAGTCGTGTTGGTCGGTGAGTGTTATGACTGACGATGATCGGTCAACGAGTCATGATCGTACGAGTCTTTAGACCAGTCGACGTGATTTCGTGTATGTCGATAAAATATATAATTGATTAATCGGTAAAGCAATGAGAAAACCTTTGTGACGTAAATTGTTTTTAATAAAGGTTCGGGATTTAATATCCTCGAATGAATTACTATAGAACTCACTCAGCGTAGCTGACTTTTTAGCATGTAATTCAGGTAAGGAGAAAGTGTGAGCTGGCGGCTTCTGGATGGCGTTTGGTTACCGTGATCGTTGTGATGACATTTACTTTTCCGTTACGATGTTGAATGATTTAGATATTATTACTTGTTTGGATTATGTTTGAGATTTGGGTCGTTGACTACTGTTGACTGTTTGTTTTCCGCTGCATTTATTGAGACAATGTGATGTCAATTACTACTGCTTACGTGTATGCCAACGTGTCGGGTTCCCGGGTTTGAGACCTTACACAAAACCTTTAGGTAAATTCATCATTTACAAGAAAAATATATAAGATTTTATTGTATAAATAAAAAGGCTTAGAAAAAACAGAAGGAAAAATGAGTGGGGATGTGGGTTTAAAACCCAAGTCAATTAGTTCAATGAAAACGACTTACACCACTGCACCAAACCCAAGTTTTGATTTTCATTTCCTTTTACAAATTTTAAAAGAATGATAAATTATGAGAACATTATTTTACCATACATAACATGCTTGTACACAATGCATTACTTGTATCAGTTATACAGTAAAATTCACTCACACTTAAACCTTGCCTTTTTAATATTTATTTAATTATTAAGTTACATAAAAGATGGTGATAATGTGAAAATTGTGATAATAGTTTTATAAGAATCAAGAGACGGATTACTTGAGAACATGTTGTGGTAAATGATGGAAGTGTTGTTAATAAAGTTGATGCATAAATGTCAATGTTTTTAGAACCGGACCGAATAGTGATTACCGAATAGTGATTCGGTTGTCTTACAGGTCCGCGGGTTGAACCGATCGGACCGGTTGGACTGAACTTAAAAACCAGGTGATTATAAATAATATAAAAATTAAACTATGTCTATAGATATAAAATATAAAATATTTTTTAATTTCATGTGAATTTACAGATTTAATGACACATAAAGGCTTAAATAAATAAAATATACAACTTGGAATTCCAAATTAATCAAAAAATGAGATTTTGAAGATGATGCGGGTACGAAAGCAATTAAATAGCTCAAGAACGATTAGCTAATCAAAGTCTCAAAATGAACCAAAAGATTAAAGAACAAAGTTTTTATAAATTCAAATTTAATAAAAAACTATCTAACTAAATAATCATAACCCTACTTATACTAAATGAATTAAATGATAAACATGGAAACAAGATAAACATAAACATTTAAAAGATAATAAATATTAAATAAGTAAATATTTTCTTCTTATTCCAAGCATTTGCATCATACTCCCTGTCTTTCAAAAAAAACTCGTCCTCGATTTTTGTCTTCGAAGTTTGAACCAAGGCCACCTGGATCAAAGGGAACATCGGGTCGTTTTTTGTTCAATATCGATACTCGTCCTCAAGTTTTAAGAACTTAGGATAAAATTTGGTTCGCGACCCACTCTAAATGTGACGGAAATCCTTCCACTTCCTCAAAACACACACTATCCTTTGAATTATTATAATCGATACTTTCCAACTGTTATCCACAAGCTTTTTGAAGGAATAATATATCTATATTGTTGAGGACATTCCACGTTTTTTTCAACACCACTAATATCTTCAATTTGAATTTTCAAATTAATAGATGCCTTTAATTGTATTGTAGAATAATTCAAATCATCGCCAAAAGTCAATACCCTGGTTGTAGGTTCCATGTTCGGCGCATCACTTTTGGTAAACACCGGAAACCCCCCATTAACAACATCATCTTTATGCAAAAATTCTGTAAAATTACCTGAAGAAATCGTTGAATATTCCCGCACTTTAAGTCTAAAACCACGATCGGTATCGTCTGCATCTTTCACTTGTTCGTTTTCTTGAACGATAACTCCGCTAATAACCGTTTGCACAAGTGAATATTCTTCTTCGTAGAAATCAATCATGTCTTCATCGAACCTGGGTTCGTCTTCCCATAAACACTCCCAACCCGATTCGTCTTCATAGATCGATTTGAGGAACCGGTGTTGGGGGTGGCCAAAAGGATGCTCCTCTTCCTCGTTCACATCGTCCGAGACGATTGTTCCTGATTCGGTTTCCTCCTTGCTCATCTCCTTTTCCAACTCAAGATCTTGAATCCTTTGACGAAGTATTTTGATCTCTTGTTGGGTTTCAAGATCTTGGACTCGTTTCCGTAGTCGTTTGATCTTAAGATCCCGTGGCTCGGGATCAACTCCGTCGTTGCTTCGGTCGGCGGTTCTACGAACAATGCGTCGATCTTCTCCACGAGCCATTTGAATCAACCAAAGCTCTGATACCAAATGATGCGGGTACGGAAACAATCAAATGTCTCAAGAACGATTAGCTAATCAAAGTCTCAAAATGAACCAAAAGATTAAAGAACAAAGTTTTTATAAATTCAAATTTAATAAAAAAACTATCTAACTAAATAATCATAACCCTACTTATACTAAAGGAATTAAATGATAAACATGGAAACAAGCTAAACATAAACATTTAAAAGATAGTAAATATTAAATAAGTAAATATTTTCTTCTTATTCCCTGCATTTACATCAGAACGTAACAAAATTAATAAAATAATTAAAATTTTGTAATCCGGTCCAGCCGGTAACCGGCAGGTTCAAATAAAAACGGTTCCACTATTCTCAACCGAACCTGTTATGTGTCCGGTTTCTAATCCGACCGGTCAGTCCGATGCGATTCTAAAAACATTGATAAAAACGGTTTTAGATGGGAAACGATCAAACATTACGGATGGTCTTCTTATTTCAAAACAGTTATTATCAGGGGTGGACTTAGTAAGAGCCGAGGGGGTTCAAAGGAACCCCCCGAGTTTCGAAATTTATATAGAACGGTATGTAAAAACACTGAGGTAAACCCCTTAAAAAACATAGAGTGAACCCCCTGGATATAATTCCTGGATCCGCCACTGGTTATTATACTTTCTAAAAAGTTGCAAAGCAAAAAAGAAAAAATAAAAGTATATAAAACATCTAAATATAAGTGCATGAACGCATATATAATATTCTTGCTGTTATTTTGAATTTTCAAAGTAAAGTAAAAAAAGTATGAATTTAAACAATTTGCTTGAAACAAATCGATGATGTAAGCATCCACGGAATACAAAATAAAGTCTACGACCATTCGGTCTTCATGTTCACATTTCGACCATGGCGTATTGGTCTTTTATTTTACTTTTTTTAACAGCAATTTAGATCACTGACATGCTACTGGCCCACCCGATTATATGCGTCTCTCATAAAAAAACCCATCATAAGTGACAAAACCCACTAACCTAACTTGGATTCTTTTTTTTTTTGTCACAAATAAGACTTGACCCAAAACCTCTTAATTTTAATGAAATGTTAGGTATACACCTTTGATACCGGTTGTATTGGTCTTTTATTTTATTTTGAAATTTTATCTAACATATTTTTTAAGAAAATAGTATTGGCCGACACAATTTCACTTTATCGTCAAATAGAAGTAAAAAAAATTATGTAAATACGACACGTTATATTTAAATTTAGGATTAATACTATAAAAACAACATTTTTATTTTTATGTTTTGAAAAATCTCCCGTATAATAATGACATATTTAAATTCCCAAAAATGTCAAAAAAACATGAGAATGTCCATTAACCTAATTTACTATATTAAAGTCCATACATTTCTTTAGAATATTATTATATTAAAGTCTATACATTTGTTTAGAATGTATTTTCATGCGAAAAAATATTTAATATCATGACTCGTCACCCACATAATTGGTCAAACTAAGATTACAAAAAAATTTAATGCAAAAAAGTTAAATATCACTTAATAAGATTTTGACAAACTTAAGTTTAAGTTATCACATAAATTGGTCGAACTAAGATTACAAAAAAAAAAAAAAAAAAAAAATTAATGCAAAAAAGTTAAATGTTAATAAAATTTTGACTAACTTAAGGTATAAGAAATGATGCACATGGAAGCACAATCAAATGATACACAAAAGAACACACAGAAGTAGCCAAATGCTTCGAATCGAAATCTTCGATAACCGAATGCTTTAATCAGAAATTTCAATAAAGAAACAATACTTTAAACAGTCTATTGAAGCATGTTTTGGTGACATACACTCTGGATCAAGATTAAGCTTTTATTATTTATATTTCAATCTTGTTTGTATGTATCAGTGCTTGTTGTATTTATCTTTTCCTTATCGAGTTATAATCTGTTGAACTTGTATTTGTAGTCTTTGTATGTTTTTTGTTGTACTAAGCAAATACGCATGGAAGTGTTTCTGCGTATTTGTTAAGTACAAATGGTCATGCCTACTTAGACAAGTACGCATGGACCAGTTCTATAAATAGCTTGGTTTTCTATCATTTTCATATCAAATGTAACCCAACTCATAAGTACGCACGAGTCAGTATTGTACCAGTCCAGAAGTCATTCCTCTTGTGTCTGTACTTGTTTTGAAACACCTCGTTATAATAGAACGTGTATTTATTAGTACGAGTTTGTATTGTTTGTCATGCTTTCATTTGTACGTTGTTTCACCTAGTCACGGGGATTCCGTACCTGGTGAATAGGCTACATACTCACACGATATCGATCCGACACACCCACCCGGAGGGACTGATCGGTGTCGAAGGGACCGGTCAAAGATAAAGAATTAGAGTGTCCTAATCACCTTAAACTAGTTAGGGTAAGAAGGGTGTCGAACCACGAAGAGTTTGTGGTCGGTGCTTAACTTCAATTGACAAAGTGATTTATGAAGTTGCAATGGGTCTTTCTGACCAAACACAAGCAATGGTTTAGGTGAAACTTATCAAACTCAACAAACAAGGATTATCAAGTAACAATTATGATCAAGAGTAATCAAGTACCAAACAAACGATTTAGATTGTAACAATAATTAAAAAGGAATCACGCCCGGGTTTCAAGTTCACAAGTAATTAGGGATTATCACACCAACATATGAGTTCAAGTAATCAAATGGATATCAAAATCAAATTGACAAAATCTAACCAAGAACATCAAAATTCATACATCATCGGCAAATAGTGTAAAACAATATTCACGAATGAAATCGAGACAAATGTATGCAATATAGAATTAGATTAATCAATAGATTCAACACAAATCAAAGTTCATAGCAATTATCATCTAACGGGGTCAATGGTGCAAGAATTTATCGACTCCCGTGAGTTCATAACCATACTAAACACAAAGATTCAAGTATTTCAAACCAAATGATTACAAGAATTGTTTCTCAAAGCTAGCACATGATAAAACCCTAAAAACTTACAAACAATCCACCCGGGAATGATTACCGGTGGATTAGCCGCTCATGGTTGTGGAATTCATCTTCGATTCTTCAATTTCTTGATACCGATCTTCACTAATATGTTTCTAGCCTCCCAAAATCGCCCAAAACTGTTGTTCAAAAGACGATTTTCAATTTTGGGGAAGAAACCCCCAATTAAACATCAAAATCGGCTGTTTCCCGAAAATTCGCGTCCAGAAAACGTAACCAACGCAAGCCTACGCTGGGTGGGCGTAAGCTTACGCTGCCACACTGGAAGCTGCTGTGAAAGAAATGTTCAGGCGTAGGCCTACGCTGGGCGGCGTAGGCTTACGCTGGGTAGCGTAGGCTTACGCCAGGTGGCGTAGGCTTACGCCAGGTCCTGAGTTTCTGCCCCGTTTCCTCCGTGTCTCTTCCGACTCTTGTATCTCTCACCTAATATCTTCCAAAATCATACTTTAAGCTTTCAACACCTGCACATGCATAGCTACACAAAACTTTTGTATTCCACATGTTAATTTACATAAATATAACATGTTACACCCTTTAATGCATAAAACTTTGGTCGCTTATTAGGGACCTACAAGTGGTATCAGAGCGTTTGCTCTTGTTTTCGAGTGTTGTGAGCATGTTAGGAACACTTGCTGTCAAAATTTTGTTCTGATTACATCTGCCTTGATGATTCTTTGAGTCTTGTTCCATACACTTGTTCATCTTAGAAGGATCCCAAATCCATTCTTGTGTATTTGTTGTTTGAATGATTTATTCACCAACAGCTGTTTAGATTCACAAATCTGATCTGTTGTCTATCCCACACTGTTCATACCTAAAAACCTGTTAAGTTCATCATTTGATCAAGACAAGTTGATACACTTGTTAAAGAGGGTACCCAGCTTTCTGAAACATGCGTACTTGTCAACCCTACGTACTTGTCAACCCTGCATACTTATCAAACCCTGCGTACTTATCAACCCTGCATACTTATCAAACCAAACCTTGCGTACTTATCAACCCTACGTACCTGTTACCTTGCGTACTTGTCACTTTGCATACTTATAAGTACGCAAGACCAGCATTGTTCGTGCGTACTTGAACAAGTACGCAAGACAAAAGTTTGTCTAAATTTCCAAGTATCATTATAAACTTACCTAAATGGCGAATCTCCAAAATATAAGTAGCATGTTGAATTATGATAACGAAATAGGCACACTCCAAAGAAACCCCCAAAGTTACTAAATGTGAATGACTATTCCAACTGGAAAGCTAGATTCGAGGAATATGTTTCATACACAGATTCAAACATGTGGATACCTATTTAGAAGGGTATAAACATCCGACCCATGAATTTCTTAGTGAACTCTAACCCAAACCAATTTCTAGACTTGATGTTGAAGTAAAGAAGGCATACGATCTAGAAAACAAGGCACATGGTTCATTAACCATGGCAATAACCCGAGACTTATTTCACGGTTTCAGAGGTTATGATACTTCACAAGATTTGCGGAAAGCCTTGCAAAAACCGTTTGAGGGAAACAGTGATGTTAAGAAAAGTAAGAGGGAGTTGTTAAGGAAACAATATAAATGTTTTAGATATCTTGAAAATGAACCATTGACGAACTTATCTCTAAGTTCTATCATCTTCAGACTGAACTTAAGTCTTATGAACTGAAATATTCCGGTGATGAACTAGTTGAAAAGTTCCTTGATGCATTACCCCCCCCCCCCTAAGTTTTACATGTACACAACCCTGTTAAGAGAAAACTCTAAATTCTATGAAATGACTATTGATGAAGCAATAGGAAAGGTTCAAGCACATGGCATGAACTTAAAAAGGAAAGAAACCACTAGCAGACCTCTAGTGCAAGAACCGTTAATGTACTTTGGAACCTCTTCCAAATCAAAAACCACAGGATCGGGAATTGCTTTGTTCTTAAGGAATCCTACACAGGAAGAAGAGAATGGTTGCAGTAGTCACACTTGTTTTGCTGCTGCAGGTTCATACCAAAAAAGGAGTCCAACATCTACATCTTCAACTGCTATTGCCAAAATTGCAGAAGATCATATAACTTTGTTCTCATCATGCATGTTAGCATATGAAAACTTCATTGGTGGAAAGCTAACTGATCCGGAAACAGTTGAAGAAGATTTCAATCAAATAGACCCAGATGACATGGAGGATATGGACATATAGTTGAATATGGCCATGATCCTAAGAACAACAAAACGTTTTTTAAACAGAACAAGTAGAAAGTTTATTGGTGGGCATTCAAATGCTAAAGTTTGGTTTGAAAAATCAAAAGCTAAATGTTATAAATGTCTGAATTATAGACATTTTGCACGAGAATGTCAGAAAGACAAGGCACCAGCCTCAGGCTTCACTCGACCAAGTCAAGGAAGCAACCCGAATTTCAACAACCAGAGCTTCATCAACAAGCGTAGTAAAATTCAAGGAGCACCGTCCAATGCATTGGTAGGTCAACAAGAAGACAACTATGAATGGGGAATTCTCCTGGAAGATGCCATTATTTCACCAACTCAAATGGGATTGATGGCAGAATTCATTGAGATGATTCAAGCTGAAGAAAGGGAAGCTGTTGCTGCTGCTTACCAATAGGAATCTGCATTTGCTTTGATGGAAATCGGAGAAGCATCCAGCTCATCAACTGAGGTAGATTCTAATTCTTTTGTTTTTATTCCTTGTGCTAATTTTATAATTCTAAAAGCAGAAAATGATATAATTCATGATCAACTCGAACCTCTACGTAGTGCAGCTCTAAACTACAAAGAAAATGAAAAATGTTTTAAAGATTCCATTGAAAATCTCAGAAAGGATAAACACGATTTTTCAATAAAAATTAGTGAACAAAAATTTCATTTAGATGTTGCCTACAAAGAGTTAGAGAAAAAGAATGTCAAAATAGCCAAACTTCATAATGAAATTCTGAAGTTAAGTGGAAAAATTGAAAAATTGAGGAATTCTCGTTTTGTGGTGGAACACTATGAATTTATCATACGAAAAGTGAATAGAAAATGTTTAGGTACTAATGTCATTCCACCACCAGTTAACGGGACATTTGTCAATGGGTCAGTCGAAATTGATCTGTCCTTTTTAGATGAATCTTCAAGTAAGGCTAATTCATCCTCAGATGAAGAGTTTTATTCTGATGAATGTTCGAAAGATGACAAAGTTGAAGATGCTGTCACAGAGAAACTGATTGATGAACCTAAAATTAACAAAAACATTGTCAATAATCGTGGCAGTTGTATTTTGACAGAACCTGATGTGATTGAATCAAATGATAAGCTGAAAAAGATGCTTTATGGGGATTTCAAAACAATAAAGCAAGCCAAAAAGGAAACATTTGCTAACAAATTAGGAAATAATTTTTAAGAAAACATTGACAAAAACTATACTCCCAAAATTCAATCAACATCAGGACAAAAATAACCTGTTGTTCATCAAACCAGTCCTAATATTCATCATAATAAACCATCTACATCCAAAAGCAGTGAGCCTTACAAGAAAATTTTCAAAGAAAGAAGGAGTTGTTTTCACTGTGGAACTTTTGGTCATATTTTTGTCAATTGTCCAAATAAGAATAAGGAGAAACGACTCGTTGTCCAACAACAGGTCGTGTCCCTGAAAAAATCATCAGTAAAACAATTCAAGACTCATTCACCAGTCCAGCACTTGGTTAAGCCAAAACATGTGGCTATACCATCTATTGTGAAATGGAACAAGAAACTTGTTGTTCCAAGTGTATCTACCCAGGTAGTACACAATCTGGTGAAAGGCATGTGGTGAAATTATCAAAACCACAAAGGAGGAAACGAAATAAGAGATTGAGAAAACTTGGACAACAGTTAGCTAGTAATTAACTAGGTAAAACCTTTACTGGTTTTCCTATTGACATTACCAAGCCAGTTGTTCAAGGAAAACAGGTATAGAGAAAGAAACTAGACATTTCTCAAGTCTCTGATTCTGACTCTCGAAAAGAGTCAACCATTTTTTATCATCATGATTGTGAATTGATAGAAGTAGTTTATTTTGATAAAAACGGACGACCCAAGACCACAATGGCTTGGGTCTCCAAATCTAACTAATTTCTTGTGAAATGTGTAGGGACAATCAAAGGGATCTATCACGAATCGTTGGTATGTTGATAGTGGTTGTTCCCGGCACATGACAGTCAACATGGCCTTGCTTCAAGACGTTAGACCATTCAGAGGCGGCCATGTGGCCTTTGCAGGAGAAAAGGGAGGAAGTATAACACGTCAAGGCGTGGTTACTAATGGATGTATCAGCTTTAACAATGTCAACTACTGTGTGTAGCTAAAGTACAACCTGTTAAGTGTCTCTCAGATGTGTAACAAAGAATATTCGGTGATGTTCAACAAATCTGAATGTTTGGTTCTCAAGCCTGGTTTCATGGTTTCGGAAGATTGGATCCTTATGCGTGCACCAAGAACAAATGACACTTATCAGATCGATATGAGTGTGGCAACAACCACCTCTTTTGTTGCAACCTGTTTATTTTCCAAAGCAACAGAAATTGACTCAATCTTACGACATAGGAAACTCGGAATCGTTTCATATAGAAAAATGAATCACCTTGTTCGTAACGGTTTGGTAACCGGGGTTCCTAAGTTGAGATTTTTCGTTGTAGATCGTATGTCTTATAAAAAGGACAAACAACAACGGAAATCCCACAAACCTAAGATCCAAAACTCCATTGATACCCCTTTGGAGCTCTTACACATGGATTTGTTTGGGCCCATAAGTATCAGGAGTATTGGTGGAAAGTCATACTGTTTGGTTGTTACTGATGATTACTCATGTTTTTCTTGGGTACATTTCTTAGGTACAAAAGATGAGACTGATGAAATTCTTCAATATCTTATTCTGAATTTGGAATCATTATGCAAGCTAAAGGTCAGAATAATAAGGAGTGACAATGGCACAGAGTTCAAAAACAACATGATGGAGATTTTCTGTCTCAAGAAGGGTATTCGTCATGAATTTAGTGCGCTGTATACACCTCAGCAGAATGGAGTTGCAGAAAGGAAGAACAGAACTTTATTTGAAACTGCAAGGACAATGCTATCAGATGCTAAGCTTCCAATAACATTCTAGGCAAAAGCAGTCAATACAGTTTGTCACGTATTGAATAGAGTTCTGGTGGTGAAAAGACACAGCAAAACATGTTATGAATTGATCAATAATCGACCACCTAAGCTTGACTACCTAATCCCAGTCGGTAGTCCATGTTATTTATTGTTACAACACAAGATCGTAAGTCCAAATTTCATGCAAAACCGGTGGAAGGCATCTTCTTATGATATGTTGCCAATTCACCTTGCAAGAGAGTGTACAATATTGAAATCGTTATGTCGAAGAATGGTTCGAGGTGGACTGCAGTAAATACTTCACTCCACCAAGACCAACAGGTCCAGCTTGGGGTTTTGATTATGATACTCTTTTTAAATCATTCAACCTTCCTGATTTATCTGCTGAAGATGTTGCAAATATGTATCAATACTGTTGTCGCAACGGCAACGACAACTCCAATTTCCCAACAAGAACAACGGTACCTATTCCAAATCCTAGTTCCAATGTTGCATCTACATCTGGAACGCATGAAAGTGACACTGAAGAAGATACTCACGGTGAAGGAGACAGAGCTCAAACTGATCCAAGAACTCATGTAGGAGATAGAGCTCCAGTTGATCCAATCAATATTGAATCCTCTTCAGGTGTAAATGATATGGGGGAGTTAAGCATGAACCTTGAAACAGATATTCAAGAACCATTGTACCAGAGACGAGAATTCATAGGAATCATCCAATCGACAACATCATTAGTGATCCTAATGTCGGTGTTCAAACTCGAAACAAAACCATAAATGAAAATACTAGTCTTTATGTTGAGATTCTTAGCACAGGCATTATGGAAACTGTTATGCCTCAGTTTTTACCTTTGGTATCCCGGATCCTCAGATAAGTATCAGTATCCGTGATCCTTACTACGTTTTAGTATCTTGATTAAATGATCGTTGTAATAATTAATATTACGCGTTTGTTTTGACTTGGTCATGCAGGTAACGACTATTTCTCATTAATACTAGCTGAAGACACGTGATTACATTAACTACAACGGATATATGCGTGAAGGAAGTCTTATAACGGTCCATTAAAGGCATTTCCGGGATATTAGCTTAGCAATTAATGTTAGAAATTGTATTTATATAGACAAAGATCGATATGAAACACACACAACACGTTCACTACTCATTTGTAACACTTAGTCTCGATCTAACTACTCTATCATTGTACTTTTTACCGATATTCAGTAAAACAAACAAGGCAGCCCGACTTTAGTCGGCTCCCAAGGTTTTATGCCGGAGATTCCCAAAGGATCAAGGGCTTTCCTCGTATATCCCTATGTCGATTTCCTTATTAATATTGCATTTCTTACATAATTATACAAGCACGCTACCTCACATACAAAGTTTGGCTATTTGATTATCATTGGTAATTTTTGGCCGAAACAGAAACTTGTTTGATTTTATAGCCCAATTTCATGTTAAATGCGTGAATTGATGGGAGACTTGATTGGTGACGGTTACGGGACGATTAAGCTTAAATTCATTTAACTTTGTTGTAATTAGCTCGTTAAGAAAGGTTAGAACGGCCGCATGATTGATTATACACATTTACACGAAGTTAAAACTCATGAATTTGATTAATCTTGCACGAATTTGAGAGGATTGGGTTCAGTTTGACTTTAAAAAGTCAAACCTGTGTTATTTTGTTAAAAAAATGAAAAGGGTTAAAATTGAGGGGTCAAATGTGATCAAGGGGTTCAATGGAATTCATTTCTTTTGAATCTTTATGTTTAACATGATTCTTTTTAATACATTTATGAGGTTTACACTTTATGAGTTGAATATGTTTTATAAGATTTGTCCAACATATATATGTTTAAGACTAGTTATTTATTAATAATTTAGCATTACATGTTGTTATGAAAAGTAATATTTGTATTTGTATATGTGTTTATATACATAGGTTTAGAAAATAACTATATACATATATGTGTATATATATATTTATAGATGTTTTAAAATATTTCTCTACATAAATGATCAGGAAACAATTGTACTAAATGTATATACTCATGGATAAATAAGATAATTTTATTGATGTAAGACAATAAATAAAAGTATTACAATTGACGGGATAGTTAAAATAGAAGCCGGAAATTTCCTGAGGATTACAGTCTCCCCTACTTTAAGAGATTTCGTCCCGAAATTGATTAGGAAGAGGGTCCTGGAATTCATTTGATCCTCACGTTCCCAAGTGAACTCAGGGCCACGTTTAGATTCCCACCGAACCTTAACAATTGGAATGCAACTTCGCTTGAGTTGCTTAACTTCTCGGTCCATGATCTCCACAGGCTTCTCCATGAAGTGCATTGTTTCGTCAATGTGAACCTCGTCAAGTGGTATGTGGAGATTCTCTTTAGCTAAGCATTTCTTTAGGTTCGAGACATGAAATGTCGGATGAACATTGCTGAGTCCTTCAGGTAGATCCAATTTGTACGCTACCTTCCCAATCCGCTCAAGGATTTAAAGGGACCTATGAATCTTGGTGCATGTTTCCCTTTCTTTCCAAAACGAACTACGCCTTTCCAAGGAGATACCTTGAGAAGGACTAGATCACCAACTTGAAATTCCAAGGGTTTTCGACGTTTGTCGGCATAGCTCTTTTGTCGACCCCTTGCTACTAGAAGGTTATCACGGATTAACATGATCTTGTCGGAAGTCTCCTGAATGAGTTCGGGACCAATGATTTGTGCTTCACCAATTTCAGTCCAACAGATAGGAAAGCGGCACTTCCCGCCATAAAGTGCTTAAAAAGGAGCCATGTTAATGCTAGTGTGATAGCTGTTGTTATACGAGAACTCGACTAAAGGTAGATGTAAATCCCAATTTCCCTTGAAGTCAATGACACAGGCTCTAAGCATATCTTCGAGAGTTTGAATCGTTCGTTCGGATTGACCATCAGTTTGCGGTTGATAAGCCGTACTAAGATTTAGCTGAGTACCCAAAGCTGATTGTAGGGATTGCCAGAAATGAGAGGTGAATCGTCCATCACGATCAAAAATAATGTTGAGAGGCACACCATGACGGCTGACGATCTCATCAATAAAGATTCGAGCGAATTTCTCAACTCGATAGTCTTCACGAATGGGTATGAAATGAGGAGATTTTGTCAAACTGTCGATAATTACCCAAATACTATCATGACCACGAGATGTGTGTGGGAGTTTGGTTATAAAGTCCATGGCAATACACTCCCATTTCCACACGGGAATCTCGGGTTGTTCAAGTAAACCGGATGGACGCTGGTGCTCGGCTTTAACCTTCAAACAAGTAAGGCATTTGGACACATAGAGGGCAATGTCCTTTTTCATATCAGGCCACCAGTATTGGGTACGAAGATCCATGTACATTTTGTCTGCACCAGGATGCCCAGAATAACGAGTCTTGTGAGCCTCGTTCATGATAAAGGTAGGAAGGTTGTCACAGTGTGGAATCGAGATACGATTTAGAAAGTAGAGTAACCCATTGTTCAGCACCACATGACATTTCGTTGTACATGTTTCCTTCAGTGATGGAAAGATGTTGTGCTTCAAGGATGCGAGTTTGAATGTCATTTTGGATTCAAATGCTGTGGATCTTGATAGGTTCCTTACGACTAAGAGCATCAGCTATGACATTCGCCTTACCAGGATGATAACGAATATTGCAGTCGTAGTCGTTTAGGAGTTCAACCCAACGCCTTTGTCTCATGTTGAGTTACTTTTGATTGAAAATATGTTGGAGACTCTTATGATTTGTGTACACCTCACATTTGGTACCATATAAGTAATGTATCCAAATTTTGAGAGCGAAAACAACCGCACCCAGCTCGAGATTTTGCGTCGTATAATTCTTCTCATGAATTTTGAGTTGTCGGGACGCATAAGCGATCACTTTGCCTCGTTGCATCAGAACACAACCTAGGCCTAAGTGAGAAGCATCACAGTAGACGACAAAGTCTTTGGTTACATCAGGAAGAGTCAAGATGGGAGCCTCACATAATTTTTGCTTAAGGGTTTGGAAGGCTTCCTCTTGTTTTGGTCCCCACTCGTAGGGTTTGCCTTTGTGGGTTAAAGCTGTGAGAGGTACCACGATCTTTGAAAAGTTCTCTATGAAACGACGATAATAGCCTGCTAAACCTAGAAATAAGAGGACTTCAGTTGGGGTCTTTGGAGCTTGCCAGTTCTTTACCTCCTCAATCTTAGCGGGATCCACGTGAATACCTTTCTCGTTGACTATGTGTCCCAAGAATTGGACTTCCTTTAGCTAAAATTCACACTTTGAGAAATTAGCGTACAATTGTTCCTTCTTTAAGAGATCCAAAACCAAACGCAAGTGTTCTTCATGTTCCGCTTTGGATTTTGAATATATGAGGATATCGTCAACGAAGACGACCACGAACTTGTCGAAGTACGACTTACACACGCGGTTCATAAGATCCATGAATACCGCGGGTGCATTGGTTAGTCTGAAGGGCATAACCATGAACTCGTAATGGCCATATCTTGTATGAAAGGCTGTCTTGGGGATATCGGATTCGAGGACTCGTAACTGGTGATAACCAGAACGAAGATCGATCTTTGAGAAACATGTAGAGCCTTGAAGCTGGTCAAATAAATCATCAATCCTCGGAAATGGGTAACGGTTCTTCATAGTGAGCTTGTTAAGTTCCCGATAGTCGTTGCACATCCGGAAAGAACCATCCTTTTTCTTGACGAACAAAACAGGTGCTCCCTAAGGGGAAACGCTAGGACGAATACACCCTTTGTCAAAAAGTTCTTGGAGTTGACTTGAAAGTTCTTGCATCTCCGATGGTGCAAGACGATAAGATGATTTGGCCACGGGATTTGCTCCTGGCACTACATCGATGCGGAATTCGACTTGACGTACGGGAGGAAGACCGGGTAAGTCATCGGGGAAAACTTCAGGAAAGTCTTTGATTACAGGAATGTCTTGGAGACTCTTTTCTTTGCCTTTTCGTTCCACAATATGGACCAGGAATGCCACACATTTCTTCCGTAAGTACTTCTGTGTGGTTGTGCAAGACATAAGTTTTAGTCCTTTCGATGGTTTCTCACCATAAACGTTCAAATTGTCACCCGAGTCAAGTGGGATACGAATGTATTTGTCAAAACAGATGACTTCAGCACGGTGCTTGGTCAGCCAACCATCCTTACTATGTTGTCGAAACCTCCGAGAGCCATAGGAATAAGGTTGAATGAGAAGTCCTGGTCGTTCAAGTTGAAGGTACAGTCTCTAATAATGGTGTCACATGAAATAGAATAACCATCCGCTACTAAAATATCAAAGGGTTTGTCTAGCTTAGCTCGACTCATAGCAAGTTGGGGTTCAAATTCAAAGGACACGAAACTTCAATCGGAACCAGTATCAAATAGGATAGAAGCATATTGTTGATTAATTAGGTACGTACCGTTCAGCACATCGTTGTTGGCTTGAGCCTCATTGGAATTGATGCACGTCCACCAGCTACATGGTTTGCATTCCCCTGATTCACATTCCTTCGGTTCATATTCCCTTGGTTTATGTTTCCTTGAACCATGTTGCCCTGGTTTAGACTTGCTTGGTTTACAATGACTAGCCTAGGGCAACGGTTCCTAAAGTGATTAGGGTCACCACACTCGTAACAAGCGCGACCTTGGGCGATAGCTGCAGGAACAGGAACAGGAGCAGCAGGTTAGTAGACTTGATTTGTTGGTGCAATACGACAGGTGTTATCCCAATGCCCATAACGTCCACAAGTAGTGCACAAACGACATTGTACGTGAGCAGGGTGGTGGAGTTTGAAGGTATTACAAAGTGGTGAAGTTCCCGCATATTGTTTCTTGGTGGGGTTGAAGGCAGCAGGGGCTACTTGGGCTAGAGGAGTAGCGGGTGTGATAATGGCAAAGTTATTGCCCTTCCTTTTCTTGTTATTGAAGGAAGACTCAGACTTGGTCTCCTTAGTGGGTTCAGTGGCGGCTTTCTCAAAGGTCTTCTTGGCACCCTTTTTTAGATAGAGTCCCTGCCTTAACATGATTGTCTGATAGGGTTGCTGCAAGACGGATGGCTTCCTCGATAGTGGCTGGTTACTACCCAAAACAGTGTCCTGAATCTGCATGGGCAAACCATTGATGTACTTCTCAATGGCCCAGGAGAGAGGAGTGACCATGTGTGGTAGCAAGAGGCTAAGCTCATGAAAACGGGTGGTGTAGGCAAGGCTTTCACCACTGTCATGTTTGAGATCCCAGAACTCAGCTTCCAGTTTCTTGACCTCATTACGGGGGGAAAAATCATCTGTCATGAGTGTCTTGACATCAACCCAAGTGTAGGATCGGTGAATACAAGATGGATCTATTCCAGTTAAGATTGACGGAAACAATCACAACTTAATCAAAGTAAACAAGTAAACACAAGAAGTACTGATAAATGCAATTTGTATTAAGCTTCAAAGGTTACAAGATTACAGAGAAAACTCTAAGAAAAGCCCTTTGTACAATGACTCTAAGTACTGCTTATATAGTAACTTAGAATCAAGACAGACCCTTGATTCTAAGGATCAGATCTAACACAGACCGTTGATCTTGTATTGAAGCTATTCTACATGTACAGACAATAATAATAACTATGCTAGTTAAATTTATTCAAACGTCTTCTAAGGCATCATTGCTTGCATGCTTGGAGAAGAATGTTGTTGTCTTTTACCAATGACATTCTTTCTGCGTGGAGTGTAGCAGTAGAAAGTTGTCAGTGGTAATGGTTGCTTTATCAAGAACAGTCAGCTGCAACGTTTGATCTTTAGTGGAGATGGCTATTAGCTGCAACTTTGGTGATCAGCAGCATATGCCTATCAGCTGCAAGTTTGGTCTTCAGCAGCATATGCTTATCAACTGCAACTTTGGTTTTCAGAAGATAAGGCCTATCCGCAGCAGATTTGTTCTTCAGCAGAAGAACAAGTATCCGCTGCAGATAAGCTTATCCGCAGCAGTTTGTTGGTCAGTAGCAATCTCTGAGGTAAGCAGCATTTGTACTTAGAGAATTTTGTAGCCATCAGTCTCTATTTCTACAAACTCCCCCTAGAGTGATGCTACCAAAACTCTCTTACTACTTTTGTTGCTGAAGCTTTTGCATGTTGCTGACTATTCTTTCAACCTCATATCCTCTCTGGTCCTTGCTGGGATTGTTAAGAGGAAGCTCAGATAGAGTCTTGATGTCTTTGCTTGCCATTTTGAAGATAGCCTTGCTTGAACACCTCATCTTCTGTCCTTTAACATCTGTCAGTGTGAATTCATCCTTTTCAGCATTGTAGGACTAGCTAATGAATGGAGAGTGGGATTGGAGAGGTTTGACATCAATGATTTCATCTTTGCTGGGGTTGAAGTAATGTTTGATTACCAACAATAGATGTCTCCCACATTCATTCTCAGGCTCATTGGCCTCACCCAACTCCATCATTCTTCTTAGATCAGAATCTGGGAGCTGCAATACCTCATCAATAGATGAATAGATTGATCTTCTTTCTTCTGTTCTTCCCCTGAAGACTTCAAACCTTTGATCTTTAGTGCTGTAGAACCAGTTGACAATTTCCATTGAGTCTTCTCGTTTGGTAGTAGGTTTGCTTTTCTTCTTGTGAGGTTGTTGATGAGTAGGAGCTGGGTGAGAGGATTTAGACTTTTTGGGTGGAGAGGAGGGAGGTCTAAGAGGGAAAGTGGAAGGTTGTTGGATAGAGGAAGGGGAGGATGAGGAAGTAGGCTTGGGTTTCTTTGATTCTCTGTCATCAGCTGGAGTGATTACCCTTTTCTTGGAGCTTGTCTTCCCCAATATTTCTTCCTCTTCCTTCTTGACCTTAAAGTAAAGGGCTTGCAGGTTCATGAAATTCATGGGACCCAACCTTTTTCCACTCTCTCCTCTAGCCTTTAGGAAATCAATCATGACCTTCCTTTCTTCATGGGTTCTTTTGTTGAAGGCAATGGTCTTCTTGGATTTCTGTTTGGCTTTTTCTTCTTCTTCAACCCTTTTCTTGCTTGCCAATAGACCCTGCTGACCCATGAAGGCTCTGTAGATTTATTTATTTGATAGTTTCTCAAGGTAGTCTGCATCCTCACCTTGAGAAATCAGAGCCTTAATCCACTCCTCTCTCATTTCTTTGGCTAGTTCAGAATCAGTTATTCTGAACTTGGCCTCTTCTTTCTTCTTCTTCTCTCTTTCTTCTTCTTCTTTATTAAATTGTTCCTGCAGTTGTAGAGCAAGAGCTTCATCTTCTTGAATTTGATAGACTGCAGGAATCTTGACTTTCAGATCATCCAGTTGTTTGGCATACAGCTGGATCTGTTGTTCTCTAAGGAGAATGGCTGTTTTTCTGTCTTGAGCTTTTCGTTGTTCAGTCATCTCCTCTTCTTCTCTTTTTCTTCTTCTTTCCTCCTTTTTCTTTCTTCTCCTTCATTATCCTTTCTTCATCTTCTTTTGTCATGAGTCTCTTCCCCTTGTCTTTGCTGGATGCCTCTTCTTCAGCTTTATTGACCACAACAGCAGATGTAAAGGGTGCTGTTTGGATCTCAGCTTCAACTTCATTGGCATGATTAGGAGTAGAAACAGAGGAAGAGACTGCTTCATTTTCTTCTTTTTCCCATTCACCCCATGTAGAGCTTTAAAAGCCTCTTTGACATTCCGAGCAGCTACTGTTCTTGACTCTACTGCTGCACTCAGTATAACAGTTGGTGAGGAGGGCAGGGATAGGTCTGAGTCAGAATCATTCATTGCAAGCGATTCCTCCTTATTAAGAGAAGCCTTGATGAGTTTGATCATTTCTTGACTTTTTAAGGAGTTGATGTTGTAGATGAGTGTTCTGAGCTCAAAGACCTTGTGCAGGAAGACTGAAGGTAGGAGTAGGATCTCTTTGATGTTGATTGAGAGAGAAGATCCATTGCTTAGGAAGAAGGTGAAGTCAGAGGAATCAGTGCTCACCCATCCTAGAACTTCCAAGTTCCTGACCATTATGTTGTACAGGAATCTTCGCCAACAGATAACTTCTTCTTCAGTTAAAGCATTGCTCTTGATTAGGTCAAGTCTTCTTGGAGCCAGTTTTTGTTCTGTTGTTGATGAAGATTCAGGATAAGCCTCCCTATTTGCTTCTGTTAGTAGTCGTTCAAACCGAGGCAAATTATCCTCCATTAAGTCATAGAACCTGCTGATTGCAAGTTATGCTGAGAGATCTGATGAAGTGTTTACACATCTTGTCAGATACAGATTAAGAACCTGGAGGGCATTAAGAGTGTTCCAGTTTAGCTCTTCTACTCCACTAAACTCCCATCCAATCCAGAATCTCTCAGCTATGCCATCATACCCCCAAGCTAGAATGGAGTCGAATTCTAGCTTGTTTGAAGACAGTGTGAATTGGGGGGTAGATGTTTGACTTATTATGGCTGCAGCTTCAGGAAGTATGCTGAAAGATGGAGGTGTGTCTTCGTGGAGAGTTTCATCTTGCAACACTTCATCAACAGCTCGGGCAGCTAGCTTCCAATCCTCAGTGATATCTTCCTCTTCATCAACTGAGTCTGGCAAGTCATGGATTTGAACAAAAGCAGGTTTGTATAGCGAACTTTGAAACATAGTCTGCTCTTGTATCCATTCTTCTAGGCTGTCCGCATCATCTTCCTTAGTAATTACCTCCCCCTTTTTGGTTGCATCAGTGCATAAAGTGTTATCTGTTTGAGTGCCCACTAATATAAGGGAGGGAGTAGTCACAGATGGGCATTGCTGGGCTTCATGCATAGAGACTTGGTGCCTTAGTTTGGACACATCAGCCTCTAGCATATCCACCCTGGCCGTCAATTCCAAATTATGAAGTTTCAGTCTGTCCTCATCCACAGTTGTGGAATCCTTGGAGCTAGATGGGGCCTTAGGCCTAGCCTCTGCATCCCCATCACCCTGGTTTTCTTGGCACCTGGGATTCCTCTCAGTGAAGAGTGTTTCAAAGGAAACATCTTCACTGTGAGTTTTCGTGGTTAGGGTCTTAGCTATGTTGTCACTGTCCTCCTGGGCAGTTGATGTACCAGAAGTAGTGACAACCCTTTCCACATTCACTTTATCAGAACCACCAGAGTGAACCTTCTTGGGTGATGAACTTGGGTTGGGTGCATCAGCAGCCAGGTCAACCAATACCTCCGAGATAGTAGTTGTTGGAGAAGGTATATCATCTTGACAAGGTGCCTCTACACTTAAGTTCAGAGAAGAAAAATGGAATGACTAAGAAAGTTGTTCTATGGATCCGGGATGTGATCCTGATCCTAATAGAGAGGCTTCCAAGGAAGTCTCTCTAATGTTGTGACTATCCCTTTTGATATTCTCACTAGAATTTTAGGATTCTGAATGAGGGCTTTGAGGTTGGGATTGGGCCTTTGAAGCAAGAAGAGAAGGAGTCTTCTTGCTCCTCTTTCTTGTGTATGTTGTTGCAACTGGGGCCCTTTGTTCCAGTTGAACGATAACATGCGAAAGAGATGTAAGTGATTTTTGTGCCTGTGCATCCTTAGTAGTATGCACAGGGGTTCGAATTATGGAAGCAAATGGGTGTTCAGGATGTGAGGTAGAGAGTGTGGGATCAGTATTAGCTGGGATTGCTAAACTGTCACCCTAGGTACTTTGTATATTCAGCATTGTAGATAACAATGGAACATTGACCCCTGAGAACTTTTTGGAAACAGTTCTCATACTTTGAAAAATATTTTTTTATGACCCAACATGATGTAGATTCTTACAGGTTTTGAGTGAACTTTTAGTTTCTGGTTGAAAACCTCCTGCAAGAATCTGGGGTACATAAAAAATTGTTGCTTTGCACCCTCTTGAAGGTTATATCTCAAATCTTCAAAGATGAGGTGTGCAATGGTCAGTAATCATACCGTGAACAGCAGTGGCAAGTGCAGAGCTCACTTGATGCCATCCAATTCTCTTCTGAGATATGCATTGTAGAAGAGTGTGGCAGAGATACTTCCATGGAGGGCCCATCAGTGCCTTCTCGATTGTATACTCATTTTGATTTCTAGTATACCCTATGGATACAAAGGTCCTCATGTATTCTTCCTTTGAGTATGAGATGGCTGCCCCTTCATCTTGAAGCTGAAGATGTTTGCGGAGAGTGGCTTCAGAGATGGTGATGTCCTTGCCTTCTACCTTGGCTTTTATTTGGGGAATCCCCTGTTCGGTAGAGTAGACGGCGGTATACCAAAAATCCTCCATGTGAGGAATGTATATGGTAGGGTTGACGGTGAGTGCATGGTGTAATTTTGATTGACAGAGAAAGTCGATCATGTCATCAAAACCGTCGGATTTCTTCCCTTTTGTTAAGTATGCGGTAAGGTTGTGATAGGGGGAGAACTTATCATCAGGATTGTTGATGTCTGCCATTTTTGTTGGATTTTGGAGGGAAGGAGGAGGGTTTTGAAGGGTGGTTAGGAATGGAAGGCTTTGAATGTTGTGGGGGCAATAGAGAATGTGAAGGGGTGATGAAGAAATTTGATTTGTTCTTATAACGGCAGAGGAGGGAAAAGCAGAATGACTTGTATAGTACAACCATATTCACTTTTTACTGTTACAGTTGTAATGCATTATTGCAGTCATGGTAAAGACTAAAAGGAATTTTTACAGAGGGTAAAAGTTAATGTAGACTTAATTTTTACCGATCAGCAGCAAACTTGGTTACTGCGGATGGTTAAGCTTGTCCGCTGCAAGCTTGGCTGTGGCGGATAGTTAAGTCTGTCAGCAGCAACCGCTATTGCTGCTGATGGATGCGTTGATCCGCAGCAAGGGAGTTGCTGCTGACTGCCTTAAAGCTATTCGCAGGAAACTTGTTCCTGCTGATAACCTAAAGCAGTCAGTGGCAAAATCTTTGCTGCTGATAGTTAAACCTGTCAGCAGCAAAAATGGATGTTGCTGACTTGTAACTTTCATTTATAACAAAAGACAAACATATTTACAAAGACAAAAATTTTAGCGACATATTTTAATCAAAATTCATCATACCAATAGATTCAACTAAATATCTAAATCTAGCTTCATCAAATGGTTTTGTAAACAAATCAGCATATTGCTCATTGGTATGAACTTTGGTTAAAATAATTCTCTTTTTCTCGGCTTGATCTCTTATGAAGTGATACCTGATGTCAATGTGATTTGTCTTTGAGTGCTGCACCGGATTGTTTGTGATTGATATATCACTCATGTTGTCGATGTGAATAGGAGTTGCAATGAAAGTCATCCCATAATCCAGCATTTGATTTTGTATCCAGATGACTTGTGCACAGCAACTTGAAGCTGCAATGTATTCTGCTTCTGCTGTAGAAGTTGAAACACATGTTTGCTTCTTGCACTGCCATGAAATCAGTCTTCCTCCCAAAAACTGACATCCCCCTGAAGTGGACTTTTTGTCCAAGTTGCATCCCCCATAATCATTTTCGGTGTATGCATACAGATTGAACTTATCATTTTTAGAGTACCATAGCCCAAGTCTTGGGGCTCCATTTAGGTATCTGAAAATTCTCTTGACAACTTGAAGATGTGAAATCTTTGGAGCTGCTTGGAATCTTGCACAGAGACATACTGCAAACATGATATCTGGCCTTGAGGCAGTGAGATACATGAGAGAACCTATCATTGTACGGTACTGATGTTGATCAGTGTCTTGACCATCTTTGTCTGGAGTCAGCTGATGGTGCACTTGCATAGGGGTTCTTGCAGTAGAGCAGTCAGCCATCTTGAATCTTTCTAGAATGCTCTTGACATATTTGGATTGGCTGATGAAGATTCCATTTGGGACTTGAAGACCCAGAAATAAATTTAGCTCACCCATTGAGCTCATTTCAAACTTTGAGTGCATCAGGATCTCGAAGTCTTTACACAGCTTCTTCCTTGTTGATCCAAAGATGATATCATCTATGTAGATTTAAACCAGTAAGATTTCTCCCCCTTCATCTTTGATAAAAAAGGTATGATCAATGGCACCTATTCTGAAGTTGTTGCTTAGTAGATATCCAAACAAAGTTTCATACCAGGCTCTTGGGGCTTGATGTAAGCCATATAGAGCTTTGTCTAGTTTGAACACTTGGTTAGGATATGCAGGATCTACAAAGCCTAGAGGCTGTTTGACATATACTTCTTCACCAATCTTCCCAAACAGAAAGACACTCTTGACATCCATTTGATAGACCATGAAATTCTTGGATGCAGCATATGCCAAGAAGATTCTGATGGCCTCTAGTCTGGCAACAAGAACAAAGACTTCATCATAGTCAATTCCCTCTTCCTGAGTGTAGCCTTGAGCTACAAGTCTGGCTTTGTTCTTGACCACAATGCCTCTCTCATCTTGTTTGTTCCTGAATACCCATCTTGTGCCAATGGCAGATTGACCAGGTGGAAGATCAACAAGCTTCCACACATCCTGTCTCTTGAATTGCAGCAACTCTTCCTGCATTTCCTCAATCCAACTGCTGTGTTGCAGAGCTTCATCTATCTTCTTTGGTTCCACCTGAGATAGAAAACATAAAAAAAAACATATATTGGCCTCATGAGATTTGCTTCTTGTTAGAACTCCTTGGTGAACTTGGCCAATAATGTTTTCTTGAGGATGTTGCTTGTGGATCCTCTGTACTGGTACCACTTCCAGTTGTATCCCTTGCTGGAGTTTGCTTTGATTTTGATCAGGGGTCTCTTCATTCATGGTGGAAGAGTCTTCAACATCAACATCCACATCATTATTTTCAGCAATAGTATCTTCAGCATCTATAGCATTTACTGAAGAGTCGTCATCCAAATGTTCAGTTTCAGACAGGCTGCTGCTGGTGACATTGGAGAGTCTTGTTCCGGCTTCACTTGCTTCAATGGCTTCCACAACTAATGAAGGATCAATGGATGGTCTTTTCAGACTTATAGAAGGTTTAGGGAAGTCCAGTCTATAGTCAGTGGAGAGAATGGAAGTAGGTGCTTGTGTAGAGGAAGACTCCATATTTGAGAAGATGAGAGGCTCAAATATTTGGGTGAAGGAGTCTATGTTAAAAAGCCAGTTTGGGCCTTTTCCCTGTTCACAAACAATGTGTTCTCTGCATTCTACATTGGCTGATTCTTCCAAAATTATTGTTCTTAAGTTGAATACTCTGTAGGCCTTGGATTGAGAGGAATAGCCCACAAAATATCCTTCATCAGATTTGGCACCAAACTTTGGAAGAACCCCATGTGTCATCAGAATTATGCATGGACATCCAAAAGGTTTTAGAAATCCAATGTATGGAACTCTTTGGAACCATAGTTCATAGGTTGTCTTGTTAAGAGGCTTGACCATGAGAACTCTATTTTGCACATAGCAAGCTGTGCTGACTGCTTCTGCCCAAAATGTGAGAGGCAATTTTGAGTCAGCCAACATAGATCTTGCTGACTCAATTAGAGTTCTGTTTCTTCTTTCAGCAAATCCATTTTGTTGAGGAGTTCTTGGAGCACTGTATTGCCTTTAATTCCCTTGCTCTCACAGAAACAGTTCAAAGTGTGGTTCTTGAACTCTGTGCCCTGATCACATCTGATGATCTTCACCTTCTGATTTCTTTGATTCTCTACCTTAAGGATGTAGGATTTGAGGATCTCAGCAGTTTCATCTTTAGTTCTCAAGAAGTATACCCAAGAGAATCTGGTGCAGTCATCAGTTATCACCAGACAGTATGACTTCTTGCCCATTGACATAACATTTGTAGGACCAAAGAGATCCATATGTAGGAGCTGTAGTGGAGTGTCATTTGTGTTCAAAGTCTTGGGCTTGTGAGAACTCTTGTGTTGTTTCCCTTTTAAGCAAGCAATGCAATGATCTTCTAGATGGAATTATTTGTCAGGAAGCCCTCTGACAAATTATCCTTCACCAGTTTATTGAAAGTTTTGATATTCACATGGCTTAATCTCCTGTGCCAGAGAGCTGATTCATCAACTGAAGCTTTTGACAGAAAGCATGATAGATTACCAGATGGAGTGACCTCATTCATGTCAAGAACATAAATATTTTCTTTTCTCTTTGCTGTTAATAAATCTTTTCTGGAGGAGGTTTGGATAGGCCAGGAGATAATACAAAGCATTCTTTGTCTGTGAAGAGCATCCAATGCTTTTGATCACAGACCTGGGAAACACTCATGAGATTGAAGTCCAATTCTTTGACAAAATTTACTTTATCAATACTCATTCTTTCATTGGACACAGTCCCTTGTCCAGTAATAGATCCTCCTTTTGAGTCATTCCCAAAGGCAACATATCCTCCATTGAAGTGTCTGAAGTTGGAGAGGATGGATCTGTTGCTTGTCATGTGCCTGGAACAACCACTGTCTACCACCCAAGTGTTATTCTTGTGACCTGGCTGCCCCTGCACATGAGAGAGATCTAGTTAGTGGGAGGAATCCAAGAGCTTGCATCCTTTAAGAAAAGGGTTCTCGGATTGTCAGATTCAGCATGTGTGCATTCAACAGAACCAATGATGATTCTTGAAGGGATAGAAGTGGAGATCTTGGCTTTCCATTGCTGAGAAGGTGGTTTTCCAATTTTCTTTTCTCTGTCAGCAGCTAATCTTGCTTTGGCTGCTGATGGATTTCTTTATGAGAAACAGATTTTGCTTCTAAGGACTTTAGCTTATCAGCAGCAGATTTTGCTGCTGATGATTTTGCTTGGGCAGCAACATATTTGGTTGCTGCTGAAGGCTTGTCCTTTGTTTTCTTGGGCTTCACTTGATTACCAACATTATTGCTGGCTGTTAATGGATCAAAAACCGATGCCTGCTGATCCTTCTTTACCTTGTTGACATAGGGCCTCTCTGTAGAATTTCTTTTGCTGGTCGGCTTTTGTTTATGAGGGGATTGATGAAGGATTTGGTTGAAAGGGTTAAACTTACAATTTGTAGCAAAGTGGTCTGATTCACCACAGATGATGCAAGTTTGTTGAGGTTTTGACAACTGCTTCCTTAGTGGAGAAAGAGAGTTTCGGAATTGAGTTGTCTTGGCTTCAAAACTTCTTACCTGTTTGTTTTTGTTTGTCTTCTCAAAAGCATGTTTCTTGAGGTTTCTTTGATGCTGAAGGTAGTAGAAGCAGGTGCTGGCATTATGGTTGTATTTGCCACAGACAAAGCATGATTTAGCCAGTTTATCCCTTGAAGGGTAAACATAATCCTTTCTTTTAAACAAGTCTTTGAAGTTTCAAGGGTGAGCTTTGTTATGCTCAAAAGTGGCTTCTTCCAATGTCTTTTGAACTTATGGAACTCTTTCTCCAGGCGCATGACATATTTCAAACACCTTCCTTTGAGGCTTGGAGTTGGTGGAGTTTGAAGACTGTCCCTTTTCAACAGTTAGCTTTCTTCCTTCTAGAGTATAACTGATTTTGATTTGGTTGAAAGGAATAGAATCCGGAACAGCTGGTACATGTACTGAAGAGATGAAAGGAACAGAAGCACTTGTTTGAATGACTTCAAGGACAGGTGGTGCTGGTACTCGATCTGGTTATGAGGTCTCAGTTTTAGTGGACTCTGAGCAGATTGAATCAAAATCTGACGAGGTAGTGCATTCTTGCACAAACGGTTCATTCCTTGAAGGATCAAGATTTCGGTTGGCCTTCTCAAGATTTGAGAGATTGAAGCTTGGTTCATGGATGGCAACGTAGTCAGCAGGAGGTGCAACGGCTTGGTATTGTTCAGCATGATACCCCAGACCAGTTTTTACCTTGTCATGAATTTGAGCATCCAGAAGTCTTTGCATATTTTTGGATGAAAATTCATATTTGTCAACATGAACTTTCTGTTCTGCCAATTCTGCTCTGGTAGCTTTTAATCTAGCCAGCAGATCATCAATCTGAGTTTCAAGGTTTGTTTGTTCATGTTTTAGTAATGAAATCTCTTTCTTTAGGAAATTAATTTTTTCTTTATAATTGTTTTCTACTTTTGTGAATTTAGATTTCATTTGATGAAACTCTTCATTTTGATCTATAGGGTTTTGATTATGCTTTCTGTAGCCTAACACCTTATCAATACAAGCTTAGGAACATAGATATTCATATACCTGAAGCGGTATCTCAGTTGTGTCTGCCATAAGAGCTTGGTTGTTAGCAGGCAGATCTTCATACCGGAAGCTCCAGTCAAAGTCAGAGGTTCCAACAGCTGCACAAGCTGCAGTTTGAGCTGGAGGAGTAGCTTGTTGCTGTTGTTGTCTTGGTTGGGCTTGGTGAGCTTGTCTTGATTGAGGAGCTGCTGGGTTTGCCCTAGGTGCCTTGCATTCTCTAGCAAAGTGACCCAGTTGGTTACAGTTGTAACATCTTAGTTTGCTTTATCCGAGCTAACTCTGGTGTTGGAGTTGTTACTTGGAATGGGTCTTCCGGTTCTAGAGTAGAACCTTTTTGCTATTATAGAGAGCATGGCATACGAGTGCTGTATGTCCATTTCTTCTAAGTCATCTGGATGAAAGCATTCCAGATCCTCCTTGATAAAGGACATGTTGCTTGAGTTTTCAGAAAACAAAAGCAGCAGAGGTTGATGTTTGGGGAGGAGCTTCTAGGAGAAATGGTGATGTGTTTGTTTGAGAGGTTGGAGTTTGGGGATGGGTGACGATGGGAGGATAAAAGTTGCTAGAACTAGGACCTGAGTGGTCAGAGTGGAGGGAAGAAGAGGTGGTGGTGGATGTTGAGGTGGTGTGGTAGCTTGAGCTTCTTTCTTTTGCCTGAATCATCTCTAGCTCATAGGTTTTTAACATATCAAAGAGCTCAGTCATCTGGAGAGTCTTTAGATTCTCAGTTCTTCTGATGCACACTGTGTAGAGTGTCTAGCAGCTAGGTAGAGACCTGATGAACTTCTTGAGAATATCTTCATTCTCCAGCTTCACCTTTGAGCACTACAGCTCACCTACAAGATAAGTATATCTGTTATATAAAACAGTTAGAGACTCACCTTCCTTCCAAATGAAGTTTTCATACTGCTGCTTCAGGATGTCTCTTCTGTTTTCTTTGACTTCCTCTGAACCATCAAACATTTTTTCAAGAGCCTCCCATAGCTCCTTTGCAGTTTTGTAACCTCTGAAGTTGTGAAAAACTTCTTTCGGTAAGCACATCTGGATGGCTCCCAAGGCTTTGAAATCTACCTCCATTTTCTTGATGTCTTCATTAGAGTACTTGGAGGTTTCTTTGGGAACCAGTGAACCTTCGGAATCAGCTGAGGACACCATGGGTATGTATGGTCCATCTTTAATCCTGGTAGCAGAAGAAGCTTTCCATTCTGTTCTTCCACATATCGTAGTCTTCCCCAGACACCAGTCTTGGTGGCCTGTTGATGCTTCTGATATCTTCAAATCCATTGTTTTGAGCCATTTTGTTTGATTAGCTGATAGTGAGAGACTTTAACAAAGAGATAGTTTGGAATAGAACCAGAGAGTGATTAAACAAGTGTGAGTTTGTTTAATCTGTGAGCCAAAGCTCTGATACCACTTGTAGGATCGGTAAATACAAGATGGATCTATTCCAGTTGAGATTGGCGGAAACAATCACAACTTAATCAAAGTAAACAAGTAAACACAAGAAGTACTGATAAATGCAATTTGTATTAAGCTTCAAAGGTTACAAGATTACAGAGAAAACTCTAAGAAAAGCCCTTTGTACATTGACTCTAAGTACTGCTTATATAGTAACTTAGAATCAAGACAGACCCTTGATTCTAAGGATCAGATCTAACACAGACTGTTGATCTTGTCTTGAAGCTATTCTACATGTTCAGACAATAATAATAACTATGCTAGTTAACTTTATTCAAACGTCTTCTAAGGCATCATTGCTTGCATGCTTGGAGAAGAGCGTTGTTGTCTTTTATTGTCTTGTACCAATGACATTCTTTCTACCTGGAGTGTGTCAGTGTAGCAGCAGAAAGTTGTCAGTGGTAATGGTTGCTTTATCAAGAACAGTCAGCTGCAACGTTTGATCTTCAGTGGAGATGGCTATCAGCTGCAACTTTGGTGATCAGCAGCATATGCCTATCAACTGCAACTTTGGTCTTCAGCAGCATATACCTATCAGCTGCAACTTTGGTTTTCAGCAGATAAGGCCTATCCGCGGTAGATTTGTTCTTAAGCAGAAGAACAAGTATCCGCTGCAGATAAGCTTATCCGCAGCATTTGTTGGTCAGCAGCAATCTCTGAGGTAAGCAACATTTGTACTTAGAGAATTTTGTAGCCATCAGTCTTTATTTCTACACCAAGGTAAGGCCAGGGCAATCTCAATCCCACGGTTACGTTTTTCGCCGTTCCACCAGGTTAGTGCCCTCTTCTGGAAAACACTAGTAGCATAACGAACTTTCAGATCCTCAGGACGGTCAGCATTGATGAAGGTTCCCTCAATGCTTTCAAACCATTGGAGGAGTCCAGTAGCTCCTTCATTCCCGTAGAACTTGGTGGGGTTACATGAGTTGAAGTGTTTGAATGTACATGCGGGATTCCTCGGTGCAACATTCTGGTTCAGCTGGTTGACCATAGTCGGTAGGATTGTAGCCATTTGCTGAATAACCCTATCGGTGAGGTTGTTTCTACGCTCATGACGGGGAGGCATTCTACAAACGGGTGAATAAGAGTTTGTAATTAAATCATAAGATATTAGATAGAACATGGATGGTACCCTAATGGGTACACTGACTTATCAAGGTACTTTAAGTTCATCTAATGCCTGAGAAGTCGTGCTTTAGCCTATAAGTGGACACTTATCCCAAGAATTCCCAGGAAAGCATAATTGGTCCATCGGTTGATTTGGATTTATACGAAATTCTTTCCTAGACAGAACTCCCAGAATATAGGCATCCACTCTTCCGGATTGCACAAGTTCTCATTCATTAGTTAGAACTTACATACCTTTTATGAGAGTTTCATTTGGATTAGACTCATAAGTCTAAGTGTAAGTTTCATGTAGTTCAAGTAGTTCCAAATAGTTTCATGTAGACCCTTGAATGTTGTAGCTCATGTAGTTGTACCTGATAATCAAAAATAGATAGATGTAGGTAAGTATGCATAGTAAGAATAGAGTGGAGTTCCTAATAAAAGACACGAGTTAAACTCATGTTTGGGACTCCTAGGTTATGGTCTAGGTCATGTGTCTAATTACCTAATTCCCTATAACCATGGCTCTGATACCAATCTGTCACACCCCTGCCGGCGGCGGATTATACGCCGGGGCTGACGCGGTTGTTCATAAGCACATAATCATCTATTAAATATGATAATATTTATTATTCAAATTAAAAGCATCCGTTACAGTTGGAAATAGAAAAAAAAGTGTTCAACATAACATAATTTAAATTAAACTAGTTCCATGCCCTATGTGATCAAGTAGTCCTCAAACAGGTGCACCTAAAACATGTAAGTAACTGTCAACTACAAGTAGTTGGTGAGATACATAGGTTTTGACACCAAAAAGAGTTAGTATAGTTTATAATTCAATGTGTTCAAAGCATGTCTAAAGCATATATGTGAAAACATACAAGGTTCCAAGCGTACAATTCAATCCTGTAATAGAAAACTAGTTACGCAATCCCACTGATTGCCATTTTTAAAAAAAGGGAGCAAGCGGATACTCCAAGTTATAGTTGATACCCAACGAAACCTGCCAAGGTCTTGTGGTAAGTTATAGTTCAGTTTCCCGTATAATTGATCATGTTAGGTACTACCTTAGGCTTGGGCTGCAAGTTAATGAATGTACTGACATGAACACATGTAATGGTCACCTAGTAGTTCAAAACATAAGCACAAAGATCAAGCACAAGAGCATAGATATGAATTGTTTAATAGATAAAGTTGATGACATGTTTCACCCCAAAAGTAAAAACAGTAAAAAAGGGGGCTATGTAAACTCACATTGGATTGGTAGCTTGAAATCACAAGTACGGGTAGTTGCACAAGTTTTTTAGCTAACCACAATGTTAACCTATGTTTGCATTTATATATGTATCAATGACATGCTAAAAAGATTTAAGTAGTAAGGTTTTAGCTAGGTTGAATGGGTGTGTGTCTATTTGTTGTGAATGATGTGTTTGTTAATAGGGAACTAATATGTTCGTTGATAAATGATTGAATACAAGTTTACAAAATAATGATTAAGTATTTAACTAATATTTATTTGAATATATAGGTAATTAGATTAATAAAGTATATGTTTCCAATTAATTAAATAGTTAAACGGATAATAAAGAGGGCATAAGTTATACTAAATAATTGTGTATTAAAAATAATTAATAGGGATAAAATGATTATATAAATTCTTAATTAGAGATTATTAGTTTTTAATTCTCTAAAACGATAAAATAATTATTTAAAATTGTTAGGTTAACAGTTTGGTATATAAAAATATTCCCGAGTATCAGGAGTTTTATAAAATAATTTTTATAAGAATAATGGTGTTAAAATTTGATTTAAAAACAAATTAAAAAAAAGATTACAGACTACGGGACTCGAACCCGGGTCTTCTCGGAGAGGGACAAGCAGACAAACTACTAGACCAAGGGTCTGGTAGTGTTTTAAAGGGGGTTTCAAATGGTTTTAACAGAGGGTCACATGGGCGTCGGGTTTGACGGGCGCAAAAGGGAAAATGAGGTGCGGGGCTGGTTTCGAACCCGCGACCTCCCCCTTATGAGACGAACGCCTTAACAGGTGGACCTGGGCTTGAACAATGATTACTGACAGACGCGTATTAGTTTAATTCATCCAGCCCTGGTTCCCCTTCTTCCCCAATCGTCCCTATCCCAAACCCTAACCCTAACCCCAAAGTCACCCGATTTTTAACCAATCGAACATGAAATCATGGGGCTTTTAATACTCACATCAAAACGAAACTATAGGCATCAAAATTACCTGAATTGGTTGCGGATTGAGAGAGAACGATAAGGGGGTCGGCGTCGGAATTGTTTGAGCTCGTCGGAGTTTTGGAGGAGCAATGCAACGAATACAGGAGTGTAGAAAATTTTATGGCGTCTGGAGTGAAGGTGTGGGTTCGATTTTATAGCCCAATTTAATGTTAAATGCGTGAATTGAAGTGAGACTTGATTGGTGACAGTTACGGGACGAGTAAGCTTAAATTCATTAATTTTGTTGTAATTAGCTCGTTAAGAACGGTTAGAACGGCCGCATGATTGATTATACACGTTTACACGAAGTTAAAACTCATGAATTTGATTAATCTTGCACGAATTTTAGAGGATTGGGTTTGGTTTGACTTTCAAAAGTCAAACCTGCGTTATTTTGTTAAAAAAATGAAAAAGGGTTAAAATTAAGGGGTCAAATGTGATCAAGGGGTTCAATGGAATTCATTTCTTTTGAATCGTTATGTTTTACATGATTCATTTTAATACATTTATGAGGTTTACACTATGAGTTGAATATGTTTTATAAGATTTGTCCAACATATATATGTTTAAGACAAGTTATTTATTAATAATTTAGCATTACATGTTGTTATGAAAAGTAACATTTGTATTTATATATGTGTTTATATTCATAGGTTTAGAAAATAACTATATACATACATATATATATATATATATGTATTTATAGATGTAGGGTTGAGTTTAATGAGAGAACTCACTTTAATGAGAGAACTAGAGAACCACTAAGAAAAGAAGGGATGAAATTTTAAAGAGCTATGGTAAAATTGGAGCTTAAAATATATAAACCTTGAAACATTTCTATATTTTGCATACATTTTTATTTAAAAAAAATTACACCATTAAATCAAGAATTTCTTTATCTTTCATTTGAGTATAAATAACGTTATAAAAAATAAGAATTAACTCGTCGTTTTTTTTTCTTATTATTTTCAATATTGCATATGTGTAATATCACCCCAAAAACCTAAACCCCCACCCCACCCCACCCGAAAACCTAAACCCCTCACACCCACCCCCAAAAACCTAAACCACCACACCCACCCCCTCCCAAAAACCTAACCCCCCCACATACCCCCACCCACCCCCACCCAAAATCCTAAACCTATCCACCCCACCCAACCCCACCTAAAATCCTAAACCCATCCACCCCACCCACCCAAAAACATAAACCCACCGCACCCACCCCTTCCCTCAAAAACTTAACCCTAAACGTAATACTACATATGTGTAGTACCACCCCAAAAACCTAACCCACCCCAAAAAACCTAAACCCCTGACCCCACCCCCACCCAAAAACCTAACCCCACCCCACCCACCCCTCAAAATCCTAAACCCCCCACCCACCAAAAAAAACCTAAACCCCCCACCCACCCCCCATCCAAAAACCTAACCTAAAAGCTAAGCTAAACCCAAAAATTAAACCCTAAAGCAAAACCGTTTATTTTTTGAGGTTTTTTTTTTTTTTAACGAGGACGATGTGGAAAATAAGGTCTCCGAACCACTTTTTTAGTATTTTATTTATATTTTGAGTTATGATATTTTAATTATTTTTTTTAGCTTTAAAGATGAGTTCTCTAGTTCTCTCCCTAAATGTTAGTTTTCTTATGAACTTCACCCTATAGATGTATTAAAACATTTCTCTACATAAATGATCTTGAAACAATTGTACTAAATGTATGTACTCATGGATAAATAAGATAATTTTATTGATGTAAGACATTAAATAAAAGTATTACAATTGCTCGGATGGTTAAAATAGAAGCCGAAAATTTCCTGAGGATTACAATAAATGAAGGACTCAGCCCGGTTATAAGAAAATCTGTTAGAGTTTCTTTAATGCAGGTTCAAAATCCAGGATACTGAAAGTATGTTAACAGATGACTGAGAACATGAAGCTTCTTGCAAACATCACCTGAAAAAAGGATAAACTAGTGGACTGAAAGAAATCGAAAAAGGGAAAACCAACAAATATGGGAGCCGTTTTACCTAGATCTACGCACTCATCAAGTCACATCGGTTAAAAATGAATATTGAATTTTAAAGTTTGTTACTGCTGCCTGAATGACCTTCACAACTGTCAAAATCTTGGGGACAATTGTTATGCCTCAGTTTTTACCTCTTGTATCCCGGATCCTAAGATAAGTACTATGTTTCAGTATCTTGATTAAATGACCGTTGTAATAATTAATATTACGTGTTTGTTTTGACTTGGTCATGCAGGTAACGACTATTTCTCATTAATACTAGCTGAAGACATGGGATTACATTAACTACAACGGATATATGTGTGAAGGAAGTCTTATAACGGTCCATTAAAGGCATTTCCGGGATATTAGCTTAGCAATTAATGTTAGAAATTGTATTTGTATAGACAAAGATCGATAGGAAACACACACAACACGTTCACTACTCATTTGTAACACTTAGTCTCGATCTATCTGCTCTATCATTGTACTTTTTACCGATATTCAATAAAACAAACAACGCAGCCCGACTTTAGTCGGCTCCCGATGTTTTATGCCAGAGATCCCCAAAGGATCAAGGGCTTTCCTCATATATCCCTATGTCGATTTCCTTATTAATATTGCATTTCTTACATAATTATACAAGCACGCTACCTCACATACAAAGTTTGGCTACTTGATTATCATTGGTAATTTTTGGCCGAAACAGAAACTTGTTTGAAAGCTGCTTTTGTATCCCAAATAGAGCCTAAGAATGTAAAGGAGGCTCTAGCTGAAAATTGTTGGATTGAGGCTATGCAAGATGAACTGTCTCAATTCAAAAAGTTAAATTTGTGGGATCTAGTTTATCTACCAAAAGGTGAACATCCAATAGGAACCATATGTGTGTTTTTAAATGTAAAACTGACAATCGACATGTTGTGGTGAAAAATAAGGCAAGATTGGTTATTAAAGGGTTTTACCAACAAGAAGTCTTGGATTACACGGAAGTGTATGCACCAATTACTAGACTTGAAGCCATCCGACTGTTTCTGGCATATGCCTCCTTTGTTGGCTTCAAGGTCTTTCAACTTGATGTGAAGAGTGCTTTTCTATATGGTAAAATACATGAAGAAGTCTATGTCACTCAACCACCTGGTTTTGAAGACCCGCTTTATCCACATAAAGTGTACAAGCTTGATAAAGCACTTTATGGTCTTCATCAAGCCCCAAGAGCGTGGTATGGGACTATATCGAAGCATTTTATGTCCAACGGTTTCGACCGAGGGAAAATTGATTCGACTCTCTTCATACGGAAAGCAGGAGGTGATCTTCTACTTGTACAAGTATACGTTGATGACATTTTCTTTGGGTCTACCAATGAAGAGACGTATAAGGAATTCGAGCAGATAATGAAGTCCAAGTTTGAAATGAGCAATATGGGTAAAATGTCATTTTTCTTAGGTCTGCAAGTCAGTCAACGAGAAAATGGCATTTATCAACATCAAACTAAGTATGTGTAGGACATTTTGTCAAAATACAAAATGAATGATTGTACACCTTATGGCACACCTATCCCAGTCAATCATGTTCTACATCCAGAAAAAGATGGAAAGGATGTGGATTGCAAGTTGTACCGTGGGATGATCGGTTCTCTTATGTATCTCACATCTTCAAGACCTGATATCATGTTTGCAGTATGTTTGTGCTCACGGTTTCAGTCAAAACCAAAGAAATATCATTTAATTATTGTGAAGAGAATCTTTATATACCTGAAAGGGAAACCCCGATTGGCTCTGTGGTACTCTAAACAACAATCCTTTGATCTCAAAGCTTATACAGATTCTAACTATGGCGGTTGCAATCTTGATAGAATGTCAACTTCTGGTGGTTGTCAATTCTTAGGAGACAGACTGGTTTCCTGGCAGTGTAAAAAGCAATCGATTGTTTCTATATCAACTTGTGAAGCCGAATCCATTGTTGCTGCAAGCTGTTGTTCTCAGATCTTATGGATTCAACAACAATTAAGAGACTATGGCTTGAACTATACTGGAACTCCTATGTTCATTGACAACACTGCCACCATGTCCATTACAAATAATCCAGTGAAACATTCCAAAACTGAACATATTGAAATTCGTCACCATTTCATCCGTGATTGTGCTGAAAAGCATTTAATTGAACTTGTAAAAGTTCACACAGATGATAATTTTGCTGATCTTTTCACCAAGGCTTTTCATCATGCTCGTTTTGAATCACTTGTCAACATGATAGGAATATTCAATCCTGAATGAAAATCATTTTTCAAAACAAACTTGTTTCTTGGAAGTTATATTTTCTTTTAAGTATTTAGTTTACTTTCTGTTAAACCTTTAGAAAAACCAAACAAAATATAAAACTTTCAAAATATCAATGTCATTTGAAGACAAGAGGAAATGATTGCACATCAGTAAGTAGGGTGAATTTCTTAGATTGCACAATTTGGGAAATGATTGCATTATGACTACTTAAAACTATTTTAAATTTTCATTTAATTGAAATTGTCAGCAGGCTAGAAGAATTCATTAAATCATTAGTAGTGTGAAAAACCTAAATGTCTTTTCTACAACTGTGATTTGAACCCAAGGTATGTTGTGTGTGCGTAAAAGATCAACAAAAGATCATTATCAGAATCGAATGTAAGATTTACGCTAGTATTATCTTTTGAGAACATCTTCCCGTTATGTCTTTAGCACAATTTTCAGTCCACTTCATTGCCCATACTCACAAGTATGCAATGGGAAGTTGAGCTAAGATATGTCTTGACAACAACCGTTGAGTATATATTATCCCTTGGATCACATCTGTTCCATTGAAGACATCCAGATAATAGTTGGATCCCGTTACCCGAATCTTTGGATTCCATATCTATTAGCCTAAATCCTATTCACAAAGATAAACCTCACGAGCCAAGACAAATGAATCAATTGATTCTGAATCTTATGATTCATGATAATCCTTATGGATTCTGCTTGATTTCACTATGCTAAATGATATAACTTCAATCTGGAGAGACTGATAATCCTTGGTAAAATCTTAGATGTCTTGAGATAATGCATTTACTTTTCTATTAACATAACCGTGGGATACATGTTGTAGAACTTTAAATGGTACCGTAACTCACATGAATTTGATCCAAGAATGCTTATAGTTTCAAATCATATAATATTGACAATTTGAATTAACATGACATGTAATTAAAATTGATTTCAAATAAGTATGTCATGATATGATCCCGAGTTCTTTGAAATTTATCAGGTATCACTATTGCTACATACTTTAGCCTGATTTGATCCTCTGCTCATGACTTGACCAAAAAGATGTTCACTGTAAGTATTCAATTGTTCTGTATTTTGCTTACTCACTTAAGAAAAACATCAAAACGATTTTCAGTGTGTTTTAGCATAAATTTTACAAAAAGTCAAAAATATTTCTTTCACGGTTTGTTTCTAAACTCTTTGAAAAACCAAAAATATTTTCATAACTTCCGGAAACGTCTTTGTTACAACAACAGTTGAACGTATCTATCATGTTCGTCTTCAAATTCTTCATAAAACAAAGGTTTGAGTTAGAGTTTGAAAAAGTGTATGGTCATACGTACTTAATCAAGTGCGCACAGATTAACCCATGCGTATTTGCATGTACGCATGACTTAACTCATGAGCACTTGTTAAGTACGCATGAGGTAATTCATGCGCACTTAGACAAGTACGCATGAGCTGAATGCCGGGGTGTATAAAACGGCAATCAGCATTTACTCCACATTCAAACTCTCTTTCAGTACAGTACGAGACCTGATCATTTTTCTCTCAAAAATTTTGTGTTCCTAAACTGTTTTTCATCACAATTTCTTACATCATCTAAGGATCATTTGGTGAGAATCTCACTCAATTCCAACCCTTCAAACATCCAAAATTGAGTGATTTTGAGCGTTCTTGAAGCTAGGGTTTTGATGACAGATTTTTTAGTACAAATGGTTGTTTGCATGTGAAATTGAGCAACTATTTATGATTCTAGTCATCAATCTTAGTCGTTTAACACCAAATTCATCATTTAACTTGCAAAATTGGATTTTTGATCTTGAGTTTGACCCTAAAGTAGCGTAGGTCTCTATTTGATTCAAAGCGGGTCAAAATTTTGTTGATACGGATGATAAAATAAGTCACATTGAGTCACTTTACCTTTTTCGACATCATTAGGACAGGAATTACGGACTTTTGACTTTGAATTTGAGATTTTGGACTTACACAAAATAAAACCTAACAATGACCATGCGTACTTACAAGTATGCATGAAGAATTTTGTTCATGCGTACTTGATAAGTGAGCATGACAAAATTTGTCTATGTGTACATACACAAGTACGCATGAGGCTGTGTTGTGAAATTTTTCTAAGTATCGAAAATTCATTCACTGTCAAGTATATTCCAACTATTAATACTGTTGTATTATTATCATTCAACTGTTCTGATATTGTTTACTGTATTTATTGCAGGTATGGCACGACACGCTTATACGGATGAATTCAACATGGTGGCGTTTACTGACCCTGAGCGGAGGGGTGTTGCTCTGAATTATCAGGAGATTGTAACTTTTCTGAATCGGTCCATGATTTTGTTTGCAATCTCTGCAAATCCTATTGTCTCTCGTCCATACCTTGAACAATTTTGGGACGCAGCGGAACTGAATTGTCGACAGACTCCCAATGTGATTACCGCAACTGTAGCAAACCAAAGAATAGCAATCTCCGAAGATACAATACAATAGGTGCTGCATTTTCATGACCTAGCCACAGACCCAACTACTTTTTCCAGAGTATGTCATAGATGGGTGTTGGAGGCAACGGATGGGGTACGTTCATAGGATAGAGTACCCCTCTTGCAAGAAGATGTGGCTATTGGATTAACGGAGATACTTTGCCCATGTGATGATTATGTGTATTTCAGCCCGGAAGGCAGGGAAGGACGCAATGGGGCATGACTTGGCCTCTTCTATGGTCGGTCTATCATTAAACAGAGGATATAAACTTTCACGTGATGTGAAAATTTGCTCCTGTTAGTTACTTCGAACGTAAAACGAATGAAACAACTATAGAACTTAATGAGGAAACTGAAAGTTCTACTTTCAGAAGCCTCAGAGAAATAGGAAACACTAGTGTTATAATCCTTCTATAAGTTTTCATTCTGCCCCGACTGCTAGAAGCTATAATATCACTCCTGTTTATCCACAAAATTTTCACGAAGGATACGCCGAAATGCCTTATGAAAATAAATATAATCCCGAAGAAGAAGAACGTGTTGATTCCAATATTCCCTATGTTCGTTATTATGAGACGATTCCTATTCCTGCTCCGCATATAAATGAGAATGCGTCATGAAGTGAAAAAGAGCAGATGTTGTTAAACCGAATAGCAGAATTAGTTCAAGCTCTTGAAGAGAAGAATTTTAGAAATTTTTAGAAAACAATGATTTTTACATATGTATTTTCTTCTTTTAAATATTTTATCAATAAAAAGCTCTGTTTACATCAATTCCTATTCTTTTTATAGCATGTCTAAACAAATTGGACCATCTCAAAACACGATAATGCTGCTGATAATAACGATTCTCGAAAGGAACTCGAAAAGATGATAACGGAAGGAATCAAAGATTCTCTTCCAATGATCTTTACGGAGCTTAAAAAGAGACAAGCCGATAGAATATCTGTTCAACCTTCAATTCCCCAATCTATTCACTCTCGACAAACTCGGACAGTTACTCAATCAAAACCTGTCCCTTTTTAACCAAAGCGTTATGTATATCATAAGTCTAAGAAGACCGAAAAGGAAGAATATTACCATAACTCCTCTGAAGACGAGAATACGGGTAATAATTACGATCACGTAGCAAAGAAGAGAAAAGTAGTAAGTTGTACATACAAGATGTTCCAGGATTGTAAACCATACAACTTCTCTGGAAAAGAAGGTGGTATAGCCACGTTGAGATGGATTGAGAAAACCGACTCAGTACTCGCAATCAGCAAGTGTGCTGAGGAGGACAAGGTTTTATATGCCTCCAACCTATTCAAAAATCAAACTCTTGAATGGTGGAATAATATTATTGCTGCCAAAGGCAGAGATGCAGCTTATGCAATGGGATGGAGTGCCTTTAAGGCTAGGGTTGAGAAGAAATATGTTCCCCATAATGAACGGGAACAAATTGAAGGGAAATTTTTCAGTTTAAGGATGATTGGAACAACTCATCAGGAGTACGCCACTAAACTTATAGAATATTCTCGAATCGTTCCTTATTTTGCTACTCCTGAATCAAACCTAATCAAACGTTATATCTAGGTTTTGATTGGTGAAATCCGGGACATGGTGAAGCTCACGAATTGTGAAAATCTGGATGATGCCATGGATTTAGGGGCATCATTACCAACTAGCCTTATAAGGAATCAGGAAGAGGGAAAGAAGAAGAAGGAAATAGTTGGGCAAGGCCCGAGTGGATCCAAGAAATCCAACTTTACTCTTAGAAACAACAACTCTTCCATCCCTGAGTGTCCAAAGTGCAGAAGGAGGCACTTGGGACAATGTTGTGCTAGAGTTTCTGCAATTATTGTAAGATGTCTGAACACAAAGTAGAAGATTGTTATAAAAAGAAATCAATTACCTGTTTTGGATATGGCGAAGCTGGTCACATCAAAATCAATTGTACGAAGCAGAAGAAAACAGATGGGACAGGTCCCAAACCTGCAAATGGAGTGAAGAAGAATGCGCGGGCATTCGTTCTTAACACTCACGAAGCAGCAGGTATGCCTGATGTCATCATGGGGACATTTCTTGTTAATGATATTTATGCTCGAGTTTTATTTGACTCTGGTGCAAACCAAAGTTTTATAGATCATAGATTCTGTAGACTATTAAATAAAACTCTAGCTAAATTAGACAAGAAATACGTGGTAGAGACTGTCAACGGTGACCTCGTCCAAATTTTTGAAATCCTCGATGATTGTCATATCACATTATCAGGACATGTTATACCTACAAAATTGTTGCCAATTACTTTAGCAGGCTTTGACATTGTCTTAGGAATAGATTGGTTAGCCTCTAACCAAGCCCATATCCTGTGTGATAAAAAGGCAAAAGAACTTCGTTCGCCGAAAGGCAATATTCTTACTATCAAAAGCGATAAATTATCCACCTCTGTTGGAATAATTTCTATGTTAAAAGCTACAAAGTACTTAAGAAAATGATGCCTAGCATACCTTGTATCCGTTACCACCGACACTAAAACAAAGATTGAAGATGGGCCGGTTGAGGCTAAATTCTCTGACGTCTTTCTTTATGAAATGCCCGGAATTCCACCTAAAAGAGAAGTGGAGTTCAGAATTAATCTTTTACCCGGTACGACACCTATTGCTAAAGCCCCATACAAATTAGCTCTAAATGAAATGGCAGAATTAAATAAGCAATTAGACGAATTACTGGAGAAATGACTCAAAAGAACAAGCTCATCACCTTGGGGAGCTCCAGTTTTATTCGTTAAGAAGAAAGATGGATCAATGCGTACGTGTATCGATTATCGTGAACTAAACAAAGTTATAATAAAGAATCGTTATCCACTCCCCCGAATCGATGATCATTTTGATCAACTCCAAGGAGCTCGTTGCTTTTCTAAGATTGATCTTCGATCTTTTTATCATCAATTGAAAGTCCAGGAAGAAGACATTCCTAAAACTGCTTTCAGAACTCGATATGGTCATTATGAGTTTACTGTTATGCGATTTGGACTCACTAATGCACCGACAGCATTCATTGATATGATGAATCAATTCTGCAAACCTTACTTGGACAAATTCGTTATTGTATTCATTGACGACATTCTTATCTATAAGGAAGATCATGCCAATCATTTGAAAATCTTACTTGAAATCCTGAGAACAGAAAAGCTATATGCTAATTTTTCAAAATGTTAATTCTGGTTGTCAGAAGTTCAATTCCTTGGTCATGTGATCAATGCCGATGGTATTCAAGTTGACCCTATCAAAACTGAAGCCATATCTAAATGGGAAATCCCGAAGTCACCGACTGAAGTCCGTAGTTTTCTCGGATTAGCTGGTTACTATTGGAGATTTATTCAAGATTTCTCTCGGATAGATGTACCATTAACTTCTCTGGTTCACAAGTCAGTCAAGTATGAATGGGGTTCTAAACAATCTGAAGCTTTTGAAACTCTAAAACAAAAACTGACTCAAGCACCTATACGGGCTTTGCCAGATGGAAATGAAGGCTTTTCAGTTTACTGTGATGCTTCACGCACCGGTTTGGTTGTGTATTAATGCAAGGAAACAAGGTTATTGCTTATGCTTCTAGTCAATTGAAAACTCATGAAAGGAATTATACGACTCATGATTTAGAAGTGGGAGCTATAATATTCGCACGAAAATTATGGAGGCACTATCTATATAAAGTCAAATTTACCGTATTCACTGATCACAAAAGCCTAAAGTATATATTCAATCAGAAGGAACCGAAAATGAGGCAAAGACGTTGGATGGAAGTCCTAAACGATTATGAATGTGAAATTTGTTATCATGAAGGAAAAGCCAATGTCGTAGCTGATGCCCTGAGCAGAAAAGAACATGAGAAACCTAAACGAGTTTGTGCCTTAAGACTCGATCTCCAAATCGATCTTATAACTCGCATTAAGAAATCTCAAGAACTTGCCTTGCAAGAACCCAACTTCGACAAAGAAGGATTGGGAGACATGATTGATCAGTTGATCAAAGGAGACGGTGGAATTCTTAGAATGAATAAAAGAATCTGGGTTCCTATTTACAAGAATACTCGTGAAGAAATTCTTGAATAAGCCCATAAATCTAAATACACGGTGCATCCTCGAAGTAATAAGATGTACAAAAACCTAAAAGCCAATTATTGATGGATAGGAATGAAGAAACATATCGCTATCTATGTTGCAAAATGTTTAACTTATTCTCAAGTAAAAGCTGAACACCAAAAGCCTTCAGGCTTGTTACAGCAACTTGAAATTCCAGTCTGGAAATGGGAGATGATAACCATGGACTTTATCACGAAACTTCCCCGAACGAGTCAAGGGAATGATACTATCTGGGTTATCATTGACAGACTTACTAAGTCTGCTCATTTTCTTCCTATAAAAGAAATGTTCAGCATGGATAAGTTGGCACAGTTATACGTTAATGAAATCGTAACATTACACGACGTGCCACTATCTATCTTGTTAAATAGAGATAGTAGATTTACTTCTCAATTTTGGCAAAGTTTTCAAAAGGTTCATGGTACAAAATTAAATGTTAGCACTGCCTACCATCCTCAGACAAACGGGCAGAGCGAAAGAACAATTCAAACTCTTGAAGATATGTTAAGGGCTTGTGTCATTGATCTTGGAGGAAGTCGGGATGACCACTTACCTCTAATGGAATTCTCCTACAATAATAGCTATCATACAAGTATACAGGCCGCTCCTTTTGAAGCCCTATACGGTCGTAAATGTCGAACTCCAATATGTTGGTCAGAAATAGGAGAAAATCAGTTGTCTGGACCTAAAATAGTCCAAGAGACAACTAAGAAAGTTATCAAAATAAAAGATATATTGAAAGCGGCTCGTGATCGTCAAAAGAGTTATGCTGATAAGAGACAAAAGCTGTTAGAATTCAACGTCAGTGGCAACGTTCTGTTGAAAGTTTTGCCATGGAAAGGTGATGTAAGATTTTGAAAAAAAAAGGAAATTAAGTCCTAGATTCGTAGGACCATTCAAAATCTTGAAAAGAGTTGGGCCTGTGGCCTATCAACTCAAACTACCAGATGAAATGAATGGAGTACACGATGTATTCCATGTGTCAAATCTACGCAAGTGTTTGGTAGATGAATCTTTGGTAATGCCCCTACAAGATATAGAGGTAGATGAAAGATTAAGGTTTATGGAACAACCATTGCAAATCAAGGACAGGTAGGAAAAGAGATTGAAAAGAAAGTAATTGATAACTGTGAAAATGAAATGGAACTCTAGACGTGGACCTGAGTACACGTGGGAACTGGAGTCTGAAATGAAAAAGAAATACCCACACCTGTATGAGTAAACTCGTGGACGAGTTTCAAACAAGGTGGGGAGGAAGTAACACCTGCCCCAAAAATATCCAAGAATTGACAAAAGGTAAACCCTAGGGACTGTAAGTGTAATTTTATTTAAGTTCAGGGTTCAAAATGAAAATTTTGGATTTTTAGACCTTTGCGGACCGCTAAGGTCAAGCCTAACGGTCCGCTAAGAGGACAAAGTTGGGTGGCGGACCGCCATGATCTCGGTAACAGTCCGCTACTGGTCACTAAGCAATGAATCTGGTTAAGCCACGTGCATAGTGACTAATGGTCACTTATTTTGACACGCGTACTCATGGCGGACTGCCACGCCAGGTGGTAACGATCCACCAGCCGCAAACTCATCAGATTCTGCCACGCGTAAGGGTGGCGGACCGCTACGCCCCAGAGTGTGACATATAGGGCTGACACCATACCCGGCGGTGGCGGGCCGCCACCCTTCGGCTTAGCGGTCCTATACGAGTTCCATTTTCAGCCTATAAATAGTTGAGTCATTTCAAATGATTCTTTCACACCAAAACCGATTCCAACTTCCAAAACTTGTTCCAGAGCATCTCTAGAAGACTCTCGACGATCCCAGCTCGATTCTCGCTCCTCGTAGTGCCCGGTTAAGGAAGAAACGCTCATAGAAATGACGTAATGCTAGAGAAATCAAGTTAAGAATCTAGAAGCTAAGCTTTTGACTTTAGAGGCTTATTCCTACAAGCAAGGTGAATACTTTATCTCTTTCAAAACTTGTGTCAAAAATTTTATTTACGAAAATGGCCAAATAAAGGTTAACGAAGTAATGCTCAACGTTCTTCTACTAACAAACATTCACGCCGTAGGTATACGTAAAAATTGCAAGGGTACGCGGGTCTCGGGTGAAATTCCCAGATTGCGGCTGGTGCTTATCTTATAACAAATCCGGAGGCGTAGACCTGTCCGCTGTTATAAGCTATGACGCCAGTGTATACTGTGGTGCGATTGAACAGGACGAGCGTGCTGAGTGTGTAGATTGAACATGAAGTTGTGATTATGAAATTAATACTTGTTTGTACCAAATGATTTTAATGTCAAGATATCGTGTTCACCGGCGTTTGCGCTGACGTTTTATTTTCAAAATGTTTTCCAGGTAACGAATAAAACATGATGAGAAAGGAATATGGACAGACATAAGATCTGGTCCAGGAAATAAAAGGATGGAATGCACGTAGGATTCTCAGGCCTCGTGTAAAGGGAAATACTAAAGGAGATAGGACCAGGGAATTGATCAACCTTGAGTTCTACTATTCCCAGTGGCTCATCATGTATTTGATTTTAAACTATGTTTTGTAATCAAGGATAAAAGGGTATTGAAACCCTATGTTTATAAAGTAAATACAAGGCTTTTGTTTTCCAACTGAGTTTTGATATTTACAAATACAACCTTTGATGTTGAAAAAATGATGAAACGATCCTTTTGAAAAGACTTCCGCTCTATTTTATAAAAAACTCTGAAATCAAAGAAATAAAGATGCCAATCGGGCTCGCACACGTCCAGGGGGTACCTGAGGCGGGGTGTGACACGTTTTATACAATGATTCAAAAATGTGGATACCTATTTTCGAGGGGTATAAACATCCAACACATACATACCTTGATGAGACTGTTCCCAAACCAGTGTCCAGGCTGACTGAAGAAGAAAAGAAAGCTTATGACTTGGAAAAGAAAGCACATGGTTCTATCACCATGTCATTGACAAGAGAACTATTTCACAGTTTTAGAGGCGGCTATGAAACTTCAAAAGATTTATAGAAAGTCTTACAAGAGATAGGTGAAGGGAACAATGCGGTGAAAAGAAGCAACAAGGACTTAGTGAGAAAACAATATGAGTATTTCAATCATTTAGAAAACGAGTTTACTGATGACATGATTTCTAGATTCTATCACTTGTTGACAGAATTAAAATCACATGGAAGTTCAAGATCCATCAGTTTATTTTGGAAAATCTTCCACATCAAATTCTTCAAGTCCAGGGATTGGGTTGTTTTCAGGAAGTTCTTCATAAGAAGACAATCATGCCAACGGTTATGTAAACTCAACATGTTTTGCTGCTTCAGGATCCAACTCCTCTAGAGGTCCATCATCATCATTAACTCATCAAAATGTTATTGAAAAGATTGCTTAAGATCATGCCACTCTACTTGGATAATGTATGCTTGCCAATGAAAACTTATTGGTGGGAAGCTTATAGATCCGGAAACTATTGAAGAAGATTTCAATCAAGTAGATCTTGATAACATGGAAGATATTGATATTAAATGGAATATGGCAATGATCTTGATAAGGGCTAAGCGTTTTCTAAATAGAACCGGACGGAAGTTCATCGGTGGACATCCAAATGCAAGGGTTGGTTTTGACAAATCAAGAACCAAATGTCATAAATGTCAAAACTGTGGGCACTTTGCAAGGGAATGTCAGAAAGATAGAGCACCGGCTTTTGTTTCACTAGACCTAGTCCAGGAAACAGCCAAAGTTACAATAATCAGAACAACCGGAATGATGATTCCAGGGACCTACATCAAATGCTTTGGTAGTCCAACATGATGATAGTTTTGATTGGGATATTCACTTGGAAGATGTCGTTATCTCTCAAACTCAAATAGGATTGATGGTGGAGATTGTTGAACTTATGGAAGCAGAATGAAGAGAAGTCACAGTTGCTGCTCAACAGGGATCTGCATTTGCACTGATGGCTATTGGAGAATCGTCAAGCACCAGTGAGGTAGATTCTAATGCTTTTGCTAATAGTTATGTTTCTTCTTTAAATTTTAAGATTCTGAAAGATGAGAATGATCGAGTCAATGATCAACTAGAACCACTTCGTATTGCATCATTAAATTATAAAGAAAATGAAAAATGTTTTAAAGATACAGTTGAAAATCTAAGAAAGGATAAACATGAATTTTCAAATACAATAAGTGAACAACAATTTCATCTTGATGTTGCATACAGAGCATTAGAAAAGAAAAATGTTGAGCATGCCAAACTGCAAAATGAAATCTTGCAGTTAAAGGGGAAACTTGAAAAGTTGAAAAACTCACGTTTCATGGTGAACATTACGAATCTTTGGTCAGACAAATGAATGGCCAAGGTTTGGGTACCAACACCATTCCTCCACCACTAAATGGAAAGTTTTTCAATGGTCCAATTGATATTGATCTATCATGTCTGGATGAGTCTTCAAGTAAGGCTAATTCGGTTTCTGAGAGTGATGAGGAAGGTAACTCTTTTGAACTAAACGATAACATCAAAATTGATAGAGTTGTTTCTGAGGAAATGCTTGATGAACCTAAGATTCAGAAAAATATTATCATCAACTCTGATGATTGTATTTTAACTGAACCCGATGTTGTTGAGTCCAACAGTACATTGACAAACCTGCTTTATGGATGTTTCAGAACCATGAAGCAATCCAAGAAAGAAAATTTTGCAAATAAACTTGGAAAGAATTTTCATGAAAACATTTTACGGAATTACACATCCATGTCTCAAGCAACATCTGTTCAAACACCGATTGTTGTTCATCAAACATCTCCTCATGTTCATCAAAGAAAACCTTCCACATCAAAAGTGAATGAGCCTTATCATAGAGAGAACAAAGAGAAAAGAACTTGTTTTCATTGTGTTATAATAGGTCACATCATTTTGAGTTATCCTAAGAAGAACCAGGAGAAGCACCCAGTTGTTACTTAACACGCTACTACTCTTGAGAAACCACAAATAAAAAAAGTGTATCATCCTATTCAAAAAGGGGTCAAACCACCAGTAAAACAATTGGTGAAGCCACAAGCAACATCTGTGGTTGTATCATCTGTTTTGAAAAAGGATAAGCAACCTATTAATCCTAGTGCATCTACATCTGGTACTTCACGATCTGGTGAGAAACCTATGGTCAAACAACAGAAGAGACATCTGAACAAGTAGTTGAGAAAACTTGAATTAAAGATGTAATTAATCATTTTATTTTAATTAAACCTTTTTCTATTTTATAATTTATTTATAAATTATTTTTAAATGATTATATAAATAAATCCAAATGCATTATTTTCCATTCCATAATATGTTTATTTAACTGTTCAAATGTAATATTATTAAACCTCTTTCCATTATATGATATATTTATTTAATTATTGGAAAATAACTATATGAATAAGCCCAAACATTTTAACATTACAAATACATATATTTTCCTAAAAGACTTGCACAAATCTCATGTCCAGTCCCAAACCCAAAAATCCCAAATTCCATTTAGACGTACTTTCAACTTAGAGTGTCATTACAAATGTTGGTTTATTGTGAGAAATCCTCAAGAGGCATATCAATCCTTACCAATTCATACCATTTCTAGCTTCAATACAAGTGAGTTTCATAGCCTCCTTTCTCTTTACTATTGTTTACAAATACTCGGGGTGGAACATGTTTACATACTATACATACCAAATTCAATACATTTGTTCTCATGCTAATGTCTATTTACTTTATGTCTTAAACTACTTGGCGACCATACGTGTGTTCATGTTTAGTACAATCATTAACTTGCGAGGCAGGCCTAAGGTAGTACCTTTTATGATCATTTATACAGGAATCCGATTCCATACTTAACACAAACCTTAGCGGGTTTTGTGTATACGATATTACTACTTTTTCCAAAACACAATCGGTTGGATTGTACATACCAGTTTTCCATTTTCCACGGCTTGATTGTACGCTTTGGAACCTTGTATGTTTTCACATTTATGCCTTAAATTATGCTTTGAACATATTGAATTGTAAACCTTTTTCAACTTTTGTTTGCTGTCAAAACCTATGTTACTCACCAACTACTTGTAGTTGACATTTACTCACATGTGTTTAGGTGCACCAGTTTTAGGATACTACATGATCACTTAGGACTCTGGACCTAGCAATAATGAAGCTTAATTATGTTTATGTTTTGTACTCTTTTTTTCTATTTTCTATTTATAACGGATGCTTTAATTATGTTGAATAACTATTATCAATTATTAATAAACGATCATCTGTTTACGAACAACCGGGCTAGCCCGGCGTATAATCCGCCGTCGACCAGGGTGTGACACCTACAAAGACCATCTGCTGTAGATCAAAGAAAATCATTGACCCAAAAACCGGAAAAGGTAAGGTTACCATCTCTGTTAAACCTAACGATGTTATTCTGAAAGTTAAAATCCCTCTTCAGCTTTTAGTATTGCTCACAAAATTTGTCAAATGTCATTATGATAACCAAACTGGTGAAGCGGTTATATGCACATCTGATCAACCTGACATGCGCATCCTGGATCCAATTGAAATGTTTATATTCTCAGCCTCTTATATTCAATTCCTTTACTCTCACACCCCTAAATTCCACTTTGGGCTATACCTGCGGGGTGTGACCCGAGAGGATCTTTACCATTGAATTACTTTGAACAACCACTAAATGGTTTTCAAAATACCTGAACGAGTCCAAAATAAAGTTTGACATGATTCAAAGTAAAAGTGCGAAAGCAATGTTTAAATGTTTACAACATTTGACAATAGAGATGATAAAATAATGTTTATCAATATAGGATGCTATGCATTAATAGTGTGTGACTCCGGTGGGTGCATCCTAGCCACATATCCTAGCATTCAAAGACCTGAGATAAACATGCTAAAATGGGTCAACATAAAGTTGGGGTGTTCACAGGTAATTGTAATGGAAATCATGTTTATGAAATGTATAGAAAAACATATGTACTCTACACAAACATTGTTGATCAGACAAAACCAAAAATTATCATAAGTCCATCAACAGAAGCTTAACTGTAGCCACTGTAAAGGGAAAGCATATGGTTCGCCTCTTTGTGCCTTGCACATGAATGGATTAGGTTAATTATATACACGTTCGACCTCCAGTCTAGGTTAGCACTACTAACCTGGGCAGGGGTTGTTAAACCCAACACTACTGTTCATGATCATCTCGCTTACGGACAAATTAACGGTTGGTTCTGAGAAGACTTTGTACACACCATGTACAAAACTTATATAATTAATGTAACTGTGTAAGTGTGGAAAATGTAACATTTGGAAAAATGTATACTTGAGCATGTATCTCACCCCCAAAAAGGAAAATGAGTAAAACGGGGCTGTAAGAACTCACTTGATAAACGACTTGAAAACTCTTAGAAAATCCTGGCTAAATGAGACAACCTACTTGTGCCCTAGGAAACACTTAGGAATTTAAGGTCTAAATATTTGTAAATGTTTGACTATGAACACTATGCGTTCAAAAGAGTTTTGAAAAGCGATTTTGACGTTTCAAAGATTGTTTTGACTCGACGACTCGTTGGTGACACGTTGTACTTAAGCATTCAAACCATAACATAGAATTCAAATCTACTTTGAAATAGTCTATTATCTTATAATAAACACATTGGCACATTCAATTGGAATTTTGGAACTTGAAACACAACTTTTGATACATTAAAGTTTCATTAATTGGAAAGTCAAGTTTTTGAGTCCTAATCATGGAAACTATGCAAAATTGATGTTCATACATGAAATTAGGCATGTTATAACACATATAGAACATTTCAATGTTTACTTGCTATAAATAGAAAAACATGTGGGTTTCGGATAATTAAAGTTTCCTATTATAGCAAGACTATGTAAAATTGTCATGTTCATGGAATAACAACACATATTATCATACAATGCACTTAGTCAAGTGTTGCTAAGTCATTTAGACCTCCTAATTGATCGTGGTGTCAAGGTCAATCAAAAACAATTATTCTAATCACTAGCTACCTTAAACTATAGTATAATGAAGTAGGGTATCGTATATTGGTGGGAAGTGTGACAATTCTGATTTTTACTACTTGTACTCATTCTAGTTTTATCAATGAGAATTCGCATGACATTTCATTCTACTTAAAATCCAATTCATACATTATTACAATACTAGTTCACATGTGAAACATTACGTTTATGCTTGATTACAAAGACTAATACTTATATGTGATCGATTTATGGATCACCCGTAGACTTAATTGATGATTATGACACATTAAATGCACATGAACCACCCCCATACATCTCAAACATGTTCTTATAACTCATTCAATGTGAATTAATACTTAAAAGTACTAGTTAGTATTTTCATGCGATCGTTCGCTTTTTAAACCGTCGTTAGTTGCTTACTATCAACAACCGAAAGTTCGTCTAACATGATATTAATTTATGTTTTAAATATTTAATATATTCATTACTTTATTTAAAACAAACTTTTTTTGCAAAACTTTCCTTAAATAAATCTTGAAATTCGAAAAAACGATCAAAAACCGCGAAACCGAACCGTTGGATCAACCATGGGTTAAAGGCCACCCATGACCCATGGAATAATTTTGCTGCCCACAAGGCCAAGAAATTTCGTCCACCCCTTTACACACCCTAAAAACCCTAAATTCCTTTCCAGGACATTCCATTTTTACACCCCTTCAACCATTAGTATAAATAGGAGGCTTAGGATCTTGTTTTCTTTGCTAATTCTCCCTCAAACACTCCCAACCCTTATAATTATGAAATCCCTGCCTTCCCTTTTGAAGATTTCGAAAATCCATAGAGGATTCCAAGAGTTGAAGATCAAACAAGTAAGTAACCCTCTGAAGTTCAGTACCGTCTTTTAATTTATTCTTTCTTCATCCCCTCAATATTTTTCTACTTTCTATCCATGATCACTTGATCATGTGAAACCTCAGCCCTAAAAACCCTCTAATAACCATAACTAACCAAACAAATCAAGCTAACATATCCAAATATCAAACAAAGGATCCCGTTTACAATGGCGTCTATGCCGTCGCATAATGTGAATCCTCAAGACAACTATTGCAAAAGTGGCTATGCCGATGCTTTAGTTTGTTCTTGTTAACTTAAAACATGTTAATTGATCTTATTATCATATATATGAACTCACACGCTAATTTAAAATAGAATCCGCTTGCTCGTGTCGGCTATGCCGATTACATCCTGTGATTCTCTAAAACGCTTCTATGAATATCATGGCTAGACCGGTGACACGGAACGTTTTGGCTAACCTAATCTGATTATATTATGTATTATTATAATATAATAAAATTCTTCTAATTTTATTTTACGCGTCGGTAATCTTAAAAACCTTAAACGGTCCACTTAAGTGCAACCGTTGACTTTGGACATAAACGGTGCTGACTTTAACTTAGCATAACTTGATCATAATTAAACAAAACTGAGCAAACCCAACTCCATGACGTAGCTCGTCGAGATAGATTTCTAACCATGTAAAGTACGTTTTCTATTTCAAACGTATGACTCCGTAGTAGCCAAATTGGGACATAAATCTTCTTCAGTACCTTCTGTCTTGTTTGACTGTTTTGGCTATGATCCGAGTCTCAAATACAAAAACTTTCTAAACGAAACTTCTTCGGAACGATTTAAATAGTCACTTATAAAAATTCATAATTTTTGGACATCGTTTGATATTTTTAACATGCATGTTTCTGTTCAGCTACTTTGCTGTCCAAATCAGTAAAACAACTAAAAACCCTATTTTACATCTAATTCTTAACCTTATGACTCGAACCGCCTATCTAACACTCGTAACCATCGAACCTGTCCTAAAACTAGTTTATTCATTTGTTTAGGGTCTGATCCGTGATTCACCTCGTTCATTTGTTCAAGTCTCTTATCTCGCCTAACTTTCAAGGTGAGACTTCATAGCCCCACTTTATTTAAATAGTTTTCGGGGAAACATGTACGCGTTGGCACACATTAAAACACGTTCTTTTCAAACAATTATATAATAAGTGAATCTTATATGTATATGAATAAATGAACACAACATGATAAAGTTAAACCTGCAAATCCTTAACTTGAAGTTTTCAAGCCAACGGTAGTACAGATATGGGCCATAGGATGGAAACCGCATATACTTTATGGAAATTTTTGGTTGGACATCTTATTCATTATCAGTGCAACTTGCGAGTTGTATCACTTATTCGTTATTCATCATTTTAGGTTAGATTTGCTAATCATGTGTTTGTTTTATTTATGTGCTATATGAAGATCTTGAATTATGAATTGTTACTTTTGTCAAACTTATGCTTTTATTAAACCTGTGAATTATCACCAACTATTTTAGTTGACACTTGTTTTTCGTACATGTTTTAGGTGATTAAGTTCGTAATAGGTCAAGTCAAGATCATATAGGATTTGCCTAGATATCAATTGAAGAATTTTATTTTAAGTTGCTTTGCCTTTTGAACATGTCATTTGTTTGGTTTAATTTGAAACTTATGTAATTGGGTTTTTTTTATATTATGAAATTTTAATAGTAAATGCCTTTATTGCCTTGTGTTCTCTTATTCAATTTCGTTGCACTCCCGTGTTTCCGCCGCTGGCGGGGTGTGACAGGAAGTGTTTGTTTTATGAAAACTGTTCGGGTTTTAATTAAAAACAAAATAACTTTAACTTTGTAAAAACTATTAAGAGAAAACGGATCGCTTCGAGGTTCAGATTGCAAGTTATTGTGAAGACTGGTTTGTACTTATTGGAAGTTACATAGACATAACTCATTCATTAGATTTGATAAACAATTAACAACCAAGATAGTGACTGCGTTAAGCAACGACTACAAAACCGGATACTTGACACAGATTAACAACTCAATAGTCAATTAACAACTTAGAATCTCATATCTAAATATTCAATGATTCACGATCAAAAACAGAGAGTTGATGAATGTATTAAATTGAATACAAAAAACCAAATTGTTCAAATCAAATCCAAGAATCAAGCATTCAAACAATCATATGATTACAAGAATAGCAAACCAAATCAAGTATGAACCCTAGTCTATAACTTACAAGCAGATCCTACACACGGAAACAATCACGAAGAGACTAGCCGATCATGGTAGTCATACGATCACAAGAATTAAAAGTAGACATCAAAAACATAGAGCTAAAGTGAAAATACTCCGAAGTTGCTCTCAAAATCGTCCTCAAAACACCCAAAAAGGCTGGGAATCAATTAATTTCGTAACCCTAAAGGTATACTTCAAATAGAGCCAAAATCCCTAAAAATCTGCATGTAACCGACTCCCGACCGTACGGTACGGTGGGCCCACTGTACTGTACGCTGGATCTGCTCCTCGTACGCTCAACCTTCTGTTAACAACCTTTCTATACGGTGCTTTGGTACGCATGACCGTACCGTACGCCCCATTGACCGTATGGTACACCCAAATCCAGAATTAATCTTCATTTTCACATAAGAAAGTGGCTGCTAGTTGTAGCGCCCCTTTCTCAAAATGATATTCTTCTGCGAGACACATCCGTCTCGTCGAGTTACCCCAAATGGATATATTATGGCCCCCGTGGTTCAATTTCTAACTCAAGATATGTTTATGTCAACTTTTGCACTGTAGAACTTCCTAATAAGCCGCCATCTTTGCATAGTTTCGCATCCAATCCTTCTACTTCATCCCAAATGCTTCCCGAAATGTGTACTTAGCATCCAATCACCTGTAATAGACACAAATACAAATAGCAACATAAAACTAACTCGATATAAAAAGTAACACCCATAAAACTGTACGAACTAGACTCTTAAACACGAGATATTTGACCCTACATCACTAATCATGTTAACAACTTGCAATCATAACTCTTGGAAGATTAAAGTTTCCTTATTTAGAAACCGGGCTCTAGAACTCATACACATGCATTTTAATCCATCATTTTTGTCATACATACTTCCATAATGTTCATTATACTAGTTTCATGCTTTAAATGTACTCAATCATCAAGTTCTTCATGCATATTAAGAAATAAAGTTTCTAAAAATAGAAAACGAGCCTAAAGCATCATGAGCATGTGATTTTATCGAAAAAAAATCATACAATCTCTATATCTAGTGTTTATGCATCATTTTCACCAAACAAAACACATCATAACTTCCTTGAACAAAAATCCATATTTTAAAGTTTTCATAAATAGAACCGAGCCTGAAATCTCATATGATCAAATGTTCTAGATAAAAAATCTACACATATTATCCATTCTTTATGCATATCTAACCATTTTCAATCATCAAATCACCCTAACATGGCATCTAGCATGAAACCCAAAATTAAAGTTTCCTGAAATAACAAAACCGAGCATGCATGTATCATCCAACACTTTTGACAACAAAGCTTGCACATATTATCCATTTACAACTATTTTCACAACATAATCCATCATCAAATCATTAAAATCTCATCATCTAGCACATGCACATAAAATAAACTTTCCTTAAATGGAAACCGAGCCAATGAACAAAATGTGGGTCCAAAGTCACCAACAATATGTACCATTTGAGTTATAAAACACATTTCCTTTAAAAATCCATGGCTAGCCTTTAAATAAAAATGAGTTTTATTTGGATGCATGTTCATATGAACATGAAGATGAAAAATGGAAGAAGAAAGGTTTTGATCTTACCAAACTTGAAAATGGATGGATTGATGGATGAAATCTCTTGCAAATGTTTGATTCTTGCACTTGAATGCTTGGATTTGGAGGAAACAAGACCAAAACAACAACAAAAATGGTGGATGGTGGTGGTGTGGATGGTCTCGGATGAAAAAGAGGGAGGAGAGGGGGGAGAGAGTGTGGTGGAGTGTGGAAATGGCGGGGGGAAGAGGGGTATTTATAGGGGATTTTTGTACCGGGTGGTGGAAAACTAATAGTCACCGATTTATTGACGGAAATCCCGAATAGGTATGAACGAAATTATTTAAAAGTATGATTATTCATGTTGGTAAGTTTAACATATAAAACTTTTAGATTTTTATTTGAAAATGTTGGTACATACTGCAGACTGGCTGGACAGCGTTAAAACAGAAAGTTTCTCAAACAATTCTCGAAAAATTCACAGGGTCTTAGAATAACATATCACAATATTACATGTAATTTTTTCACACCAAATATATGTCTAAGTGTACGCCTAGAATTAATTATCTAGCTAGTGCACACCGCGTGTCCACCGGACTGTGCTGAAAAAATAAAAGTAATTCTATAAATCACCAACAAAATTCATATAGGCGTGATTAATTAAATCACAGTGTTACATATAATTTACACACACAAATTATATGTCTAGGTATTTATTTGAAATTATCACCAACAGTCATGCTGAACGACGCGTGTTTGACTATGTAATCTTATGGATTACCGACACGTGTAAACGGACTGATTTGCTAAGTGTGAAATGGACTTAATTACTATAAAATTAAGTGGGATGCATGACATGTACTATGACCTAAGTCTTAGTCGGGTATGGATATTGACCTGAACTTTGCCCGGTGTCACATTTACTCATCTTGAATTAATCATTGTGCTGGCAACGCAACAAAAGAAGCTCTACTGTTTGAAAAGTAGTAGCACCTGCCTTGGCCATGCGAAAAGAGGCAATGGATGTTGTTGATCAAGAGAAGTCATCGAAGAAGTAATGAAGACGGTATGCAACAGTCTCGGGGGAGATTTTTGGGTCTATTTAGGTCGTTGTATACCGATTGGAAAAGCTCAATGACTGGTTGTGCAATTTTGATAAGTTTTTATTAACCCGGTGACACTTTGGGACAACACTCTCCGTGTCTCCTAGGTTATTTAGAAATACTTTGTCGAGTGTCGCCCCGGTGCATGGCGACACGCGGCGGGTTATCTATAAATAGTCCCCAAAATTCTCATTTTAGAGCTTTTGTTGTGTTCACACTTTCATGCGTGTTTTTTTAAGAATTGTGGTGTCCTTTGTTAGTCAGGATCTTCATTTGTAATCAATCATTTGGGCTTTGTTAATTAAAGTTTGTTGGTTATTGTTGGTGTTCTTATCTTTTTTTATCTACCAATAGATCTTCAAATCAACTATTGTTGGTGTTCTTATCTTTATTTATTTTTTATCTACCAACAGATATTCAAATCAACTACTCTATAGTTGATTTTGTGGATAAAATTCGTTTTAGAAATCAGTGTTTTAGATCTAAGGTTGTATTTGGGACTACAGTAAAGAGTTAAAGTAAAGAAGCTGCTTTTCGGTGTAGCTTGACAGTCACATCAATATATGTCATATTATATGCTTATGTGTTAATATGTGCTATTTGTCTATGTGTTATGTTATTTGCATAGTAGAAAGTCCTGCAGGCATGCAAAGTAGAAGTCTCACCCCGAGGTGTGAGCAAGCAAACTAGAAAGTCTCACCCTGAGGTGTGAGTAAGGAAAGGAGTCTTATCCCGAGGTGTAAGCGAGAAAGTCTCACCCTGAGGTTTGGGCATAGCAAAGTAAAAGTTTTACCTTGACGTGTAAGCGAGAAAAGGGATCTTGTCCTCGGACGTTGATCCATATGTGATAGTTAAAGTATGTTATAGTCACTTTATGTTGTACGAGTGAAAAGTAAAGTTTTAAAGAGTAAAGGAGGATACCTTAACCGGTTTCCTCAAAAATAAAGTTTTAATTACATATAGAAACGGAACGATTTTATATATTGTAACGTTGAAAAGTATTAAAGTAAAGATAAATTTGATTTAAAGTAAAGTGTAAGTCCCAGCGGGTCTAACGATCGATCTCTGCTGTAAAACACGTGATACGTACACGAAGTGCGGAATCCTTACGTATTCGTATGTCTCGAATACTCACGCATGCAATACAATAACACAAGACAAGACATCATAAAAAGCTCCTTGTATTCATAAGTAAACAGTAAACACGGATAGTTCTAGAAAGATACAGAAGATACAAATGAGAACAACTCTTGAACTATTTATAGACAAAACAAACTGAATCAGGCGAACTTAATAAGTTCGCCACCTTTAGTTCAGGCGAACTTGTTAAGTTCGCCTGTGCAAACTTAAACTATTACAATACAAAACATAAACATGCACCAACAGACTCCCCTTGACAACAGCTTGGTCTTTATCTTCAAGTCTTGTTCTTCTAATTCTGCGGCAACGAGCTCCCTGCACAAATCTTGTGTTTCAAACACACATACAGCACCTTCTTACACTGTAACGCATGCTCTCTGCTTTCATCTGTGTACATGATCTCTCTATGTTTCAACATCTTCTGATCAGACCTTGAGAAGTTAACAAGGTTCATAGCATCAAATAATCTTACTTTAACCTTGCCACTCATGTATTCTATCACTGCTTCGCCAGTATACACATCCATATACCACCATTTAAGATCATGCTAACAATCATAGGCAATCAGTTTCAATGGAATCTTTGGTACTGATCTCACAGGTTTAAATTTGTATCTCCATGTCACATTTTGAGTAACAGGATCCACTTCTTTTATTCTCTTTCCCTGTTGAGGTTTCAGTTTCTCATACTTTCCAGAACCTCCTTCCATTCTTATCAAATTGGCAATCGAGTCAGCTATTCCATTATTCGATATGTTAATCAAAGGCTTTGTTGATAACCCATTGACTTCACATATCGGTAAAGAGTTAAAGTATTTAAGCCTTGGCTTCAAATACTGAATTCCATCTGATCTTTTCAAAGCGAATAACTTGAACTCAGCCTCATAAAACCAGCTTATTATCCTGCCCGAGCATTTCTCTTTGTTCACATATCTCTGCTTTTGTACTGGTGCCACTGAAGAAACTGGTAACTTATCTCTCCAGCTCTTCACCATCTCCACCCATTGTCCCTTTGTCATTCCTGTATTCTTTTACATCTCAGAATCTTTAGGCAGACTTTCAGCAGAGTTAGGGTTTTGTTTATCCTGATTAGGATCAGATTCGTCAGATTCTGCAACTCCTTCTGATAACTCTTCAGGAATTATATCATCATCAAAAACATTTGTATCAATTAAACCTTCACACCCTTCGTAAACAACTTTCTGATTATCACACTACACCTCAACCTCAACAATCTCCCCTTCTTCTAACCCTTCTTCTTTTGTATCATCATCATTAGAAAGATCATCCAAATCTATCAAACATTCAATTTTATCAGCTTCATCCATATCAGAATCTTCAAAGAATAAAGAATTATCTAACATGCCAGCATCAACAGCTTCGTTGTCACCACTAGTCATCATATTGGCTTCCACAATAACCTCCGACTCCCCCTGGGTTAATGAAGGATTAGATGCAGCGTTTTGACACTCACCCAAACCATCACCTGCACTTGGATCATCATCATCATCTGGATTCTTCTGAATACCAATAATGTGACAAGTAGTTTTATCATTCTTAGCCTTCTCCCCCTGAGCGTCAAGACGCCCAACCAATTGATTAAGAAGGATCTGCATCTCTGCAAGCACCTTGTTTTGATCATTAATAGTCTGAGCATGCTGGGCTTCTCTAGCAAGCAAATCATCTACCTGAGATTGTAAGCCTGAAACCTGTGTTTCCAAGGCTTGTATTCGTTCATCACAAACATCTCTTGTAGAAGGACCAGCCTTATCATGTGCTTTAGATACAGTCAGGGTCACCTGAAGACTAGGAGATTGGGAAGGAATAAGAGTTACAATCAAAGAATTAACAAACTCTCTATCCATTGCAGATTGAGCAGCATTAATAGTCGAAGCCATCAACTTAGGTCCTTTGGCTGCAGGAGCTTCATCGTCCTCAGAACTAGACGTTTCAACTTGTAATTTCCATTTTCCAAGTATTGTATTGGAAGGAGGACCCCGTACAGACTTCCGTCTTGGAAGTGTCACCTTCGTCTTCCCTAGAGACTTTTGACGTTTATCATACATCTTTGAAGGAACCCTAGGTACTTTAGCCAAACGAGCATAATGCTCAGGACTAAAGTCCTTGGAACTCACGTCATCCGTACCAGCATCACCAGATTCAGAAGAACTAATACTCGTGTCTGTAATTTCTACTTGTTCAACCTTAGGTGCATTAATTTCAACATTCACATCACCTCCATCATTACCACCATCATCATCATTATCACTATCATCATCATCAGCATTCTCATCACCATCATTACCATCATCACCAACATCACCATCATCATCCCTTTCAGTCTCTGCATCCTCTTCCTCCTCTTCCTAATCTTGATTATCATTTGGAGGTAATTCCAAAGCAGGATCATCATGTATCCAATTATTGTTTGGCGGTGCAACATAAGCAGGATTGATTATGTGCCCAAACAAAGGTGTAGCCACTGGAATTAAAGCAGGATTCTGCTGCTTAATATTCAAGCAATCTGTGAAAATCCTCTTTGTCATAGGAGTAAAAATTAATCTGGGATTCACCGGTGGTAGGTTGGGAATTAGATGATTCAGACTAACCTGCAAGAATCTAGGGTACATCAAGAAACCCTGACCCTCAGGTGGTGTAATTTGCATCACAAGTTCACGGTAGATGTATAAGGCAAAGTTAAATGGTCTATTCAACATCAAAGCCACCATAGCAGCTTGTAAAGATGTCTTCAACCCATCAGTTCCAGCTTTCCTCGGTGATAAGCATTGAATAATCACATGCATAAAATATCTCCACTGCCCTACCAGACCTCCCATCCTGGCTTGAGAATCATTTGGTCTACCTCTATACCCCATTCTTCAAAAACATCCCATGATTAGAGTATTTGGCAATCCAATAGGGTCATTATTCTCACCACCCAAAGCAAGAGTTGTTCTGATAACTTGAGCAGAAATAGCAATTTCTTGATTATTCATTGTAGCCCTGATTACATGTGGATCAACATCCGTGTCTTGTTGTGCCGTCTCCCAGAATTGTTGAATATATTGCAAGCTAATATGTGGATTAGCCGAGAGTGCAACACTCAATCTTGATTGATTCAGGAAGTTGATTATTTCTTGATAATTTGCGGCCTCGGCTAACTCCGGATCAAGTAGTGCCACCTGATTATGTTTATATTCCACACGACGATCCATGACCTGCTCAAGAGAAATGATTAGACATCGACATATTTTCAAACAAAACAAACACAAAATGATAAAATAACAAAGTTAAAAAAAAAATTAAAAATCACAATTTTGAAAAAATTGCTAAGTCTGTTTAACACTGGTCCCCTAGGAGAACTTAACAAGTTCACTTAGAGTTACAAGAGGCGAGCTTAATAAGTTCGCCTGAGCAAGTTCGCTCAAAAACTTGAACAGTCACAGAATTCAAAATCCAACACTTTGATGTTATAAACCACAATCAATCACACCACTCAACTCGCCAACACTTGATTAAGATATAGAAATGAACAATTTCAGTGTTTAACAACAAAATGATGATGAACATATAGGGCGATATGATCGATGATAATCGAGAACAAAATCCAACAATTCCAATTAGTTTAATGGATGAAATGAAATGATTCTACCTTTGTTGGATTCGGAAATTGATTTTGAGTATTAATCTGGAACAAATAACCACTTTCACATTCACAAACACAAAATCAGAAGAGAAATGAACACAACAGATAACCTCGCTCACTAAGTTCGCACACGTCAAAACAAAAAGTAAACTTGTCATGTTCGCGGATCCTATATATACCCCTCAGGTTAAGTTCGCTAGATTCAAGCGAACTTAACAAGTTCGCCCCTCAGGCGAACATGTCATGCGATCATACCAAGCGAACGTATCAAGTTCGCCTATTCAACACTTAGCAAAAAAAATGAGATTTGTCCATTTTTCACTTATGTCCGTCAAACCATCATCTTGCAACCTGTATACAACTTTATCTAAAATAATTAAGAATTTTTCATGGAAAATAGAAACAAAATCTTTTTGGATTTTTCTTATAAAGCTATATAAACAAGTAAAGTACATATTTTTGGATTTTTCAAAATTTATGCTAAAACACACTAAAATCTTTTTTGTACTTTTTCTTAAAGAATTAAAGCAGTAAATCTAAAAACATCTAAAAAATAAAATCTTTTTTGATTTTTCACTGTACATACAAAATCACATATTTTTGGTCGAACACTGCGAGTAAGAAGATCATATCGGTATCTTTGATGTATCATATACCCATTCTGATTATAAAATCCCTAGCAGATCTAAGGGTTGATCTATACCATTATTCATATTCACAAATACTTGGCTCAGCACACAAGCAATTTGTGCAACATTCTATGATATATCAGCAAACAATTTCTTAGACCTAGCACATCATATTTTCATAAACTATCAAATCTTTTGAAATTTTTATTCAAACACTAACTGCTCACAGATATCACGTCTTTCTTTTTCATATTCTTTGAATATTAACCTTTTATATCAATTTCTCTTTCATATCTTTTTCAAATATTCAGAAATTCATGAAATGATTCGCGATAAACTTCAAAGTAAACAGAATCAGATCATGACATACTAACTTATTCATATCGAATTTGCAATATACTACATGTCAATTCAAGTTGTCAGCATTATAAGATGTGAAACTATAAGCGTTTTTATCCCACGTTCTTGTGAGTTAGAACCATTTATATGAAAACAATGTGTACCCCACAAATATGCCAACAGAAATATAAATTGCACTATCTTCAAGACATATTGAGACTTATGCAAAGTTTAGATCAATTTCCAGGATGAGACTATCTCAATTAGCACAGAAAAAGAAACAGATCCCAAAGGATATATTGACTCAGAATGATTCAGAATCAAATGATTCATATAGCTTGGTTTTGGATGAAGTATCATGATTCAGTAATAACAGCGAGATTGTACCAATTGAATTCATCAACAATAAGATTGATCAAGGAATCGATTGATTCAATGACATAAGGTAAAGTGATCCAAATGTTATCTGGATATATTCAATGGAATCAAGATAATTGATCCAATGGTGAGTATATGTTCCAACAAATGTTGTCAAAAACATATCTTAGTCCAACTTCACATTGCATGTTTTTCGAGACATGGGCAAGGAAGTGAACTGAAAAATTGTGCTAATCAATATAATCCGATACTGATCTCAAGAAATACTTAAAGTCTCATATTCTTTATCTGATAATGATCTTTTAACACACACACCCAGTATACCATGGGTTCAAATCACAATTGTAACATAGACCATTATGTTTTCACAATACTAATGGATTAAAAACGCTTCTAGCCTACTGACAATTCAAATTACATGCAAATATCCAAATTAAAGATTATATACATGTTAATGCACTTTCCTGTGAAAACACTCTGGATAGAGTCTTAGTTCTGGATAGAGTCTTACTTTGTTTAGTAAGACTCTCCACCTAGTCACGGGTATTCCGCAACCCGGTGCGACTAGTAGACCACTTGCATGTGACGATCCGACACACACGAAGGGACCTACAAGTGGTATCAAAGCATTGCTCTTGAATTCGAGTGTTGTAAGTGAGTTTGGAGACGTTTTACTGAGTTTTACAAGCAAAAAGAGGTATTTTTGTTGACTTTTGTGATAAAAAAGGGGTAGCTCTTGAGCACTTTTTTAGAAGCAAAAATCTCTCAAAAACCGATTTTTGTTGTGTATTTGTGTGTTTTGAGCATCAAAGGTTGGTTAGAAACTTGTTTCTGATCCTTTGGCTCGATTGCATTGATCATCATCCTATTTTTCACTATCTCCGGCGATTTTCAGGTTACCTGAAAAGTTTGGTGAGAGTTGCTGAAAAGGTGTCCTGCGTACTTACCATTTTTGGTAAAAAGTACAGTTTTCTGCGTACTTACTAAATACGCAAGAGTTATCTTCTGCGTACTTACAAGTGCGCAAGACTGAACTTGTGCGAACTTAAGTTATATCCTGCGTACTTAATATTTCCTCCTGCGTACTTACAAGTACGCAAGAGCAAGTCTTAACTACGCAAGACCATTTCTCAAGTGCGCAAGGCCAAAACCAAGTGCGCAACAGTGTCTGATTATTCTGATTTTTTGACCAAGTAATTCACTATGTCGAACCTTCAGAATCTTGGAAACATGTTAAATTATGATAATGAAATCGGTACACCTCAGAAACAGCCTAAACTATTAAATGTAAACGATTATTCCAATTGGAAGGCGCGTTTTGAGCACTACATTTCATACACCGACTCATCATTATGGATACCAATCATTGAGGGATATAAGCATCCCACACACATCTATCTTGATGAAGAGGTGCCCAAGCCCATCTCTAAGCTTGATGAAGAACAAAAGAAAGCTTATGATCGGGAAAAGAAGGCTCTTGGCTCAATCACTATGTCATTAACTAGGGAATTGTTTCACAGTTTCCGAGGCTATGACACCTCCAAGGATCTTTGGAAAGCACTTCAGAAAAGATTTGAGGGGAACAGTGACATTAAGAAGAGTAAGCGAGATCTTCTCCGGAAGCAGTATGAATGCTTCAATTTCATGGAAAATGAATCGTTAGATGATCTCATCTCTAGATTCTATCATTTACAAACGGAGTTGAAAGCTTTTGAACTGAAATATCCCGATGAAGAACTGGTGGAAAAATTTCTTGATGCTTTGCCACCAAAGCTTGAGATGTATACAATCCTGATGAGGGAAAATCCTAAATTCTATGAGTTAACAGTAGATGAGGCTATTGGTAAGATTCAAGCTCATAGCATGAATCTTATGAAGAAGGACAGCTCAGGAAGACCTCAGATACAGGACCCTTCCATGTATCATGGGACGACTTCCACTTCAAAATCATCGGGCTCTGGAATTGCCCTCTTTACTGGACACTCCAATGAAGAAGACCACTCAAATGGGTGTGGTGGTCATGCTTGTTATGCATCCGGATCAGGGTTGGGAACCAATCATCAACACACCTCAAGAAATCCTCCAGCTACGTCTTCAGCTAACCATTCTGCAATAGTCAAAATAGCTGAAGATCTTGTAGCATTGTTTTCATCATGTATGCTTGCGTATGAGAATTTCATAGGCGGCAAGCTAACGGATCCCGAAACTATTGAAGAAGACTTTAACCAAGTGGATCCTGATGATATTGAGGACATGGATATTCAATGGAATATGGCCATGCTTTTGAGGAGGGCCAAGCGTTTCCTGAACAGAACAGGAAGAAAGTTCATTGGTGGACATTCTAATGCCAAGGTTGGATTTGATAAATCCAAGGCCAAATGCTACAAGTGTCTGAACTATGGACACTTTGCTCGTGAGTGTCATAAAGACCGAGCACCAGCCTCTGGTTTCACCAGACCTAGCCAGGGAAACAGCCACGTCCACAACAACACTAGCCACCACAATCAACACCAAGGTGGTTCTTCAAATGCACTGGTAGCTCAGCATGACGAAAACTTTGATTGGGGTGTTCATCTAGAGGATGCCATCATTGCTCAAACACAGGTTGGTCTCATGGCTGAGATCATGGAGCTGATGGAGGCTGAGAGAAAAGAAGCTGAGGAGATGGAAGCTTCTGTAGCTGTTGAAAAGGAGTCTACCACTTCCGTTGCTCTCATGGCCATTGGAGAAGCACAGAGTTCATCATCTGAGGTAGATTCTAACTCTTTCTCTGTTATTTCTTGTTCTAAATGTCTAGGGCTAAAGCTTGAAATTTCTAAGCTCCAAGACAAAATCGAACCCCTATCTATGGCAGCTCATAATTACAAAGAAAATGAAAAACGTTTTAAAGAGTCTGTTTAAACGTTGAAAAAAGAAAAATGTGAATACTCTTTACAAATAAGTGAGCAACAAGTTCACTTGGATGTTGCGTATAGGGGGTTAGAAAAATGGAACAATGAAATCAACAAACTGCAAAATGAGATCCTGCAGTTAAAATGTACAAATGAGAAGTTAAAAAACTCTCGCTTTGTGGTGGAGCACTACGAATCAGTAGTGAGGAAATTGAAGGGCCTAGGTCTTGGTACCAATGCCATTCCTCCACCAATAAGTGGGAAGTTTGTTAATAGCTTGATAGACATTGATCTCACCTGTCTAGATGAGTCCTCTGATAAGGATGATTCCCCTAAAAAGGATGAATCCTCAAGTAAGGCTAACTCCACATCTAGTGAGGAGTATGTTACTGCTTCTGAAGATGGGTCGGTTAACACTTGCCCTGAAGGAGTAGTCTCTGAGGAGTTGTTGACTGAACAGAAAGTCCACAAAAAACATTATCACTAATGGTGATAACTGCATTTTAACTGAACCTGACATCATTGAAACAAATGATAAACTTAAGGTAATGCTTTACGGGGGTTATAAAAATATTAACCAAGTTAAGAAAGAGGCTTTTTCAGCTCATTATGGGCTTGGTTACAAAGAGAATTTGCAAAATTATTATGCCCCCAAAAACCAAACTGAAAAGGGTCAGACTTCCGTTCATAAACCAACTCCTCCTGCTCATAATGGTGAGTTATCTAAGGCCAGATCTAATGAGCCTTACAAGAGAATTTTTGTGGACAAGAGGATGTGTTTTCATTGTGGCATGGTTGGTCACATTCTTGTGAACTGTCCATTAAAGAACCAAGGGAAACGGCATGTTGTCTCACAGCCAGCCGTTATCCCTAAGTCGCCAATAGTGAAACCTCCCAGAAGTCCAAAGCAGAATGTGGTGAAACCACCAATACAACCTATGGGAAAACCTAAGATTAAATCTGAGGCCAAACCATCTGTTGCAAGAAAGGTAAAGCAACCTGCTGTACCTCGTGTGTCTACATCTAGTAGTACACGCACTGGTGAGAAATCTGTGGCTAGACTCTCTAAGCCACAAAGAAGAAGAAGGAATAAGAGGTTGAGAAAGCTGGAACAGCTGACTAAGACTCAATCAGGTGAAGCTTCCACAAGTTCACCGGCTGTGGTTGAGCCAAAGTCTACTGTTCTGGTTAAGAATCAAAAGAGATCCTGGAACAAGAAAGTTAAAGGTTCTCAATCTCCTGTTCCAAATTCATCCAAAGATTCACCAATTTTGAACAGTCATCATGACTGTGAGTTAAAAGAAGTAGTTTATTTTGAGAAGGATGGACGACACAAGACCACAATGGCTTGGGTCTCCAAATCTAACTAATTATTTTGTTACTCGTGCAAGGGACGTCCGAAGGGTATTATCTCTAACCGTTGGTATGTAGATAGTTGATGCTCCCGGCACATGACAGGAAACATGGCCTTGCTTCAAGATGTTAAACCATTCAGAGGCGGCTATGTGGCCTTTGCCGGAGAAAAAGGCGGCAGTATCACGTGTCAAGGCGTGGTTTTGAACGGTTGTGTTAGCTTTGAAAATGTCAACTTTTGCGAGCAGCTGAAGCATAACCTGTTGAGTGTCTCCCAAATGTGTGACAAGGAGTACTCGGTGATGTTTGATAAATTAGAATGCCTGATTCTTAAACCTGGTTTTGAGGTTTCCGAAGACTAGATTCTGATGAGAGCACCAAGATCAAACGACACTTATCAGATCGATATGAGCGTGGCAAAAACCACCTCATCAGTTGCTACTTGTTTGCTTACAAAAGCGACAGAACTTGACTCCATCTTGTGGCATAGGAAACTCGGACATATTTCTTATCGTAAAATGAATCATCTTGTCCGAAACGGTTTGGTAACCGGGGTTCCTAAGTTGAGGTTTACCGTTGCAGATGACTGTATGCCGTGTAAAAAGGGCAAACAGCAACGGAAGTCTCACAAGCCCAAGCTCCAAAACTCTATCGATACCCCTTTGGAGCTATTACACATGGATCTGTTTGGCCCCATAAGTATCAGGAGTATTGGAGGTAATTCGTTCTGTCTAGTTGTAACTGATGATTTCTCACGTTTTTCTTGGGTGCATTTTTTAGGTACAAAAGAGGAGACTGCTGATATTCTCCAATACCTGATCCTGAGCTTGGAATCTCTTTGCAAGCTGAAAGTTAGAAGAATAAGGAGTGACAACGGAACTGAGTTCAAGAATAATTTGATGGAACTTTTCTGTCTCAAGAGAGGGATCCGTCACGAATTCAGCGCGCCGTACACACCTCAGCAGAATGGAGTGGCTGAACGGAAGAACAGAACACTGATCGAGACTGCAAGGACTATGCTGTCAGATGCAAAGCTTCCTGTCACTTTCTGGGCAGAAGCAGTTAATACAGCTTGTCACGTCTTAAACAGGGTACTAGTTGTGAAAAGGCACAACAAGACATGTTATGAGTTGATCAACAATCGACTTCCCAATCTTGATTACCTAGTTCCTTTTGGTAGTCCTTGTTCCTTGTTGCTACAGTATAAAGACCGTCAGTCTAAATTTCATGCGAAAGCGATGGAAGGCATCTTCTTAGGATACGTTGCCAATTCGCCCTGCAAGAGAGTGTACAACATAGGAACTCGTACTGTTGAGGAATGGTTTGAAGTGGACTGTAGTAAACACAGCACTCCACCAGAACCAAAAGGTCCAGCTTGGGGTTTTGATTATGATGCGCTATTCAAGTCCTTCAATCTTCCTGACTTATCTGCAGAAGACGCCACAAATGTCTATGATTTATTGCGTGGCGACAATGACTCCAGTTTTTCTACTCGTGCTACTGTACCAATTATAACTCTTGATTCCAATGCTGCATCTGCATCTGGAACTCATGACAGTGATGACAGTGAAGATGTACTTATTGATGGAGATGACGCTCCAGCCAATCCTAACACAACTGTAGGAAATGAAGCTCTAGCTGATCCAATAAACATTGAATCTTCTTCCTCTGGAACACAGGAAATGGGGGAGTTAAGCACGAATCTAGATCCAGAAATTCAAGAACCAATTGTACCGGAGACGAGGGTGCATAGGAATCATCCAATCGACAACATTATTGGTGATCCTTATGCCGGTGTTCAGACTCGTCATAGAACCATCATTGAAAACTCCAGTCTTTACACAGAGATATTTGACACTGGTGTCATGGAAACATGTCTGCATGCTGTATTTGTGTCCCAGTTAGAGCCGAAGAATGTGAAGGATGCAAGATGAACTGTCTCAATTCCAAAAGTTGCACGTGTGGGATTTAGTTGACTTGCCAAAAGGCTTTCAGCCAATTGGTACCAGATGGGTGTTCAAATGCAAGACGGATGATCGTCATGTTGTTGTGAAGAACAAAGCAAGATTGGTTGTTCAGGGTTTTTATCAACAAGAGGGCTTGGATTACAATGAAGTATATGCCCCAGTTGCTAGAATTGAGGCCATTCGACTGTTCTTGGCTTATGCCACATATGTCGGCTTCAAGGTCTATCAACTTGATGTGAAGAGTGCTTTCCTTTATGGTAAGGTGCATGAAGAAGTATATGTCACTCAACCTCCCGGTTTTGAAGATCCGCATAATATCAATAAAGTGTAAAAGCTCAACAAAGCACTTTATGGTCTTCATCAAGCACCGCGGGCATGGTATGAGACATTATCTAAGCATTTATTGTCTAATGGTTTCGACCGTGGACAGATTGACTCGACTCTCTTCATACGGAAAGCAGGAGGTGACATTCTTCTTGTGCAAGTATATGTCGACGATATTATCTTTGGGTCGACCAATGAAGGGATGTGTAGGGAATTCGAGAAGGTGATGAAGTCCAAGTTTGAAATAAGCAATATGGGTGAACTGTCATTCTTTCTAGGTCTGCAAGTCAGTCAAAGAGAGAATGGTATTTATCTACATCAAACTAAGTACGTGCAGGACATCTTGTCAAAATACAAGATGAGTGATAGCACTACTTATGGCACACCAATCCCAGTCAATCATGGTTTGCATCCCGACAGAGATGGAAAGGATGTGGACAGCAGGTTGTACCGTGGGATGATCGGATCACTTATGTATCTCCCAGCTTCAAGACCCGATATAATGTATGCTGTGTGCTTGTGCTCAAGGTTTCAGTCACAACCAAAGGAGTCTCATATGATAGCAGTAAAGAGAATTTTCAGATACCTGAAAGGGAAACCCCGATTAGGTCTTTGGTACTCTAAGCAGTAGTCATTCGACTTCAAAGCCTACACTGATTCAGATTATGGCGGTTGTAACCTTGACAGAAAGTCAACTTCTGGTGGATGTCAATTCTTAGGAGACAGACTGGTCTCCTGGCAGTGCAAGAAGCAGTCAACGATTTCTGTCTCAACTTGTGAAGCAGAATACATTGCTGCAGCGAGCGGTTGTTCTCAGATATTGTGGATTCAGCAGCAATTGAGAGACTACGGCTTAAACTTCACTGGAACTCCTCTATTCATTGACAACAATGCCACTATGTCCATCACAAATAACCCGGTGAAACATTCCAAAACTAAACATATAGAGATTCGCCATCATTTCATCCGTGATTGTGCTGAAAAGCATTTAATTGAACTTGTAAAAGTTCACACGGATGACAATCTTGCTGACCTTTTCCCAAAGGCATTTGATCGATCCCGTTTTGAGCATCTTGTCAACTTGATAGGAATGTTCAATCCTGAGTGAAAACTAAGTTTTTTTAACTCAATTCAATTCATGGAAGTTAAATTTTTAATTCCTTTAAAGTTTCTGTATAGTTCTTTTAGTTTTAAAATATTATACAAAAATCAAAAACAAAATAGAAAATGGTGAAAATTTCAAAGTTAACTTGAGAAAAGAGGAAATGATAGTACATCAGAAATAATCTAAACTTCATAGACTGCTCATATGTGAAATGATTGCGTCATGCTTACTTATCTGTTTAATATTATCATGTTTTTAATCTGTTTATTTATAAGTAATTTGAATTGTCAGTAGGCTGTATGCGTCATTGAATCACTAGTAGTGTGGAAACTAAATCTAAATTACAACTGTGATTTGAACCCATGTTTGCAAGCGTGTGTGAGTAAAAGATTAGAAAAGATCACTATCAGATAAAGGATGTTAGATCTTGAAAATAATTTTCTTTTGAGATCAGTTTCGGGTTATGTTGTTAGCACAATTAATGCGGTTCATCTCACTGCCCATACTCACAAGTATGCAAGGAGAGATTGAATCAAGACATGTCTCTACATTAAGCGTTGAGCATGTATTAACCCTTGAATCATTCCTGGTTCATTGAAATCAAATCCAGATAAAAGTTGGATCCCCTTACCTTATAATCAAACACCATGTTCATTATCCCGAATCATCATACCGATATTCAAAGAAGAAAATCACATGAAACCAAGACAAAAGAATCACTCGGTTCTGAATCTTATGATTCCTGATAATCCTTATGGATTCTGCTTGATTTTTCTGTGCTAATTGATGTAACTTCATTCTGAAAATTAAGAAAATAATTGAAAATAATCTTAGATGCCTTGAAGATAGTGCAAAATATCATAGTATCTCAGTGGGGTACACGTTGTATTTCTTATAATTAATACCTTAATACACAAGAACATGATACAAAGATGCGTATAGTTTCAAATCTTATAATATTGTCAACTTGAATTACTTGTCTATGTGCTTATTACGTATGAATAAAGAGTAATACATGACATGATCCCATATTCTTTGATGTTTATATTATATCGTTTTTGCTATAAGTTAGCCTGATATGATCCTCTGCTCGTGTCTTTGATCAAAATAGCTTGTGTGAATACTTGTATATTTCTATGAGAAAAGATCAAAAATATTTTAAGTTTATGCATAGTTCAACTTTATTCAGAAAAAGCCAAAAATATTTTTATTTAACCTTCCTGAATTGATTTTGAATACTCTTGATTGAACGCTTTTATCTTGTTCGTTATTTGACTTAAAATCTTCATAATTTGAGTTGAAAGGGTGCGCACATAAGGGTCTCTGTGTACTTGATAAGTGCGCATGAGGTAAACCCTGCGTACTTAACAAGTACGCAAGACTTAAGTCATGCGTACTTAGTAAGTACGCAGGAGTTAAGTCCTGCGCACCTAGTAAGTACGCACGACCAATATGTGTGGGGTATATATACAGGACTTAGAAAACTTTTTTAGGTTTATCACTTACAAATAGTTTTCTTTTTCCCTGTGATATTCCCTCCTACCATCGTCCTCAAAAATTTCAAATGTTCCAACCGGATTTTTCGTCCCACTCATTGTATAATCATCTTCAAACATCCACTTGGTGAGAATCTCGGTCCGTGTAATCCATTAAATCCCAAGTTTCGACCGATTCATCGATGGTTTTGAGTGTGAATTTATTGACCGATTTTGGTGTTCTAAATACAAATTAAGACCTAAAACTTGTTAATAATCACTAATCGAAACCTATTGACTCCGAATTTGTCCTTAACATGGTTTGATTTTGGCCTTGACCCTCGAGTGACCGTGGTTTCCCCTGGGTCGTGTTCTAGGTCACAAAATGGTGTGTTTTGGTAGTTACTGGTGTCGATAATGGTCCCATGAGTTAGAATCGTTGATTCCGACTTAGTGGTGACCTACTCGACCCGGTATTGGTACAATCTGTGATGTTTTCAAGTTTCCGAAATTTTTGCTAAGGGTTGTTCTTGCACACTTAGCAAGTACGCAAGAAATTGCGTACTTGTTAAGTACGCAAGGGGAAAATCCTGCGCACTTACTAAGTGCGCAGGACCAACACTTAGAAATTTTTCCTAAGTCTGAAATTTTTTTCAAAGTGTAACTACTATACTATGTCATGTGTGTCTACTTCCAGTGTTATAGGTTGTTCTGAATATGTTTTCTGTGTGTGTTTGCAGGCTATGGCTCGTGCATTCACTGACGAATTCAACCTATTGGCTAACACCGAACCAGAATGGAAAGGCGCAGCCTTGCAATACAAGGAGATTGTGGATTTTCTGAACAGATCAAAAATAAGTTATGCAATCTCAGCAAACCCAACTGTCTCAAGACCTTACCTGGAGCAATTCTGGGAGACTGCAGAGCACGATTGCACGGTATCCCCGAATGTCATAAGGGCTACCGTTGACGGTCGGGCTATTGCTATCTCTGAGGATACAATAAGGAGAGTATTGCAGTTCGGAGACCTTGCCACCGACCCGACATCCTATCTAGATTACTACGTGGATGGGTGTTGGAGGCACAGAATGGGATATGTCGGGGCAAGGGACTATGCTTCTTACAAGAAGATGTGGGTATTGGATCAATGGCGTTACTTTGCCCACATCATGATCGTGTGCATCTCATCCAGGAAAGCGGGGAAAGATGCCATGGGTCATGACCTTTGCAGCGGCCATGGTGGGCCTGTCTCTCAATCGGGGCTACAACTTCTCTCGCTATATCTTCAAAGCACTCAATGACCAGATAAATACAACAGAGAGGTTCAGGTTCCTTTTGTACCCGAGTTTTGTGCAGCTCCTGATCGATGATGCATTGCCAAACCTACGTGCTATCGGGGAGAGACTGCAGGTAAAAAGGGTGGACAAGAGAGTCTTTGCTCAGTTTCTAAAGCCAGGCAGTGTAGAACCTACCCCTGCGCACACAGAACTCTTTGGCCACCTACTGAATGAAGCATACGTCGCTCCTGAAGATTGGAACTGGTATAGTCCCAACTCAGCACCAGAATTGAGTGATGACTCTGGTGAAGAGCAAGAGGAAGATCATGATGATGATGAAGGTGATGTTGGTGGTGCTGAGGAATCCGATTCGGAGGCAACAGAATCAGATTCTTCTGATTCCGATGACGCACCATCACAGGCACATCCGAGAAGGTCGGCACAGGTAACCCTGCCAGCTTCGTCTTCAAAAAGAAAACGACAAAGCTCGAGCAGCGAATATGAGCCGGATTCCGACTCTGACGCTGCTCTACAAAGACAAAGGCGTGAGGGTACCAACAAGAAAAGGGGGGATCGGCAAGAGGTTGCTATCCCCACGGTTGCAGAGATTCCGACTGTGCAGCCAGTACAAGTTGAAGCTGCCCGTCCAGAGTCAGAATCTACCCCGCCAGCACAGCAACTGTATAGAAGGAGGAGAAGGCCACTGGTACAAGCAGATGTGGCAGTCACGGCGGTCACAAAGGTGATTCCTGTGACGGTGACCCTCCCTACTCCAACCGTCCAGGTGACGGTGACTGCTCCACTTTTCACGGAGCCAGTCACCATCACCCCAACCATAACTCCCATCATTACATCCCCCATCCCAACACCCACCAAAGAGCCGTCAGGTCAACCCTTTAACTACAGTGATTTCTCACAGGGGTTCGACTTTGACACAATCTTCTCTTCCCCCATCCACAACGCCGAAGCCTCATCATCTAGGCATCCGGATCCAAATGATGCTAGGATCGATGTGCTAGAAACCCAAGTTGCTGGCTTGTTGAAGACTATTCAAAAGTCAAAAGAGGATTCTGATGTTCAACAAGCACAGATAAACTCTCTGGCAGATGAAGTTAGGATTCTGCGTAGCCAAAGAACGGGGACTGATGAACGGTTGAAGAATGTCATAGCACATAATGAACTGTTAATGAAGACTAATGAAATGATTCTAGGCCACAGAACTTCACTTGAGCTAAGGATGGATTTGCAGAGAAAAGAGCACGAAGCTATGGTCAAATTAGTTGGTGAACTGACCAAGAAGCTAGGTGCTCAGGGGGAGAAGGAGACAGAGAAAGAGAAAGAGAAAGAAAAGAAATCCACCGGCGCCGAGTCTTGTCATCCAGTCGATCTGAATAAGGAAGATGATAAAGACAAGGATCCTGAAGTCGGTCCTAGTGGAGGTGAGCACCTAGCTTTGGCGATTGTGCCCATCTCTTCTGTTCCATTGGCCGAGGGGGAGTCTACTCAGCAAGAGGGTGGTGATACCTCAGGTGGTGGTGGCGGAGATAAAGGGAAGTCAGCGGCTGATGTGCTCAAGGACTTATCTGATGATGAGATCCTCTATTTAGAGCCTGACTATTCCAAAGAGGCACAGATCGATGCTCTCCTTAATCTGGAAGAAGGAGAGATCGACTCTGGTGATGACTGGAATGAGGATGACGATGATGTGGTGATAGAGATTCCCAAGGGCGACGGGGAAGGAGAGTACGAGTTAGAGGATGGTGAGATCTTTGAAGTACCATCGCTCGAATCTCTGCTCGACACAGGCTCAGTTGACATGGCAAGTAATGTTGAAGCTACAACTGAAGCCTCCCCGGTCGACCCTATACCTGTGGACCCCGAGGCACAAAAAGAGAAAGACATGCCTTCTGCATCTACAAAGGGTCTAGCTCCCATGTGGCAAAAGACGTCTATCACAGACAAGCACGGAGCGACAGGAATGATCTTGGCTGTTAGGTTCGAGGAGGACAAACAGTTGTTCGCCATCAAAAGATCTGGGGGGTTCAATACTTGAAACCCACCAGTGAGGTGTTCAACTCTTTGCCCAAGTACGACCTAGTTAACCTCACAAACCGCGATCTACTAAGTCACTCGAATAATGCAGTAGCAATGGGTTTGTGGGTAACACTACAGCGGGAAGCGAGATCAGGGAAATTTGAATACCTCAAGCCTCAGGTGCCCAGAAGAGTCAAGGATAAGCACGCTGTGCATCCTGTGACTAAGAAGCCCATAAAGAGATTGGTATACAAGCCAGTACGATGTGAAACTAAGATTCCCCTGAGCAAGTTACCTCAGGATATTCTTGGTGACATGTGGTACTGGTACGTTGATCCAAAATCAGGCGAGGCTGTGGTAATGAGTAAAGGTAAGTCAGCAAGTGGAAACATGGTGCCAAAGGAAGTGATCAGGATATTTGATGAAGTCTGCTTCATCAACTTTTCTGTGAACGATCTGGAGGTACTAGCCGACAAGTACTGCATCCACACTGACGAATGGACGAAGCTTCTCTCTGCCAAATACGACAAGTTGATCAAGTTCTGTCTTGATTACAAAAAGAAGATGGAAAAGGAACAAGTGCTGTGAAGACTGAAGAATGAAGACTGAAGACGATGAAGATCCCGAGCTGTTGTCAAGGGGGAGTTTGTTGATGCACTTTCCTGTGACAACACTCTGGATAGAGTCTTAGTTTGTATTTCTAATGTCTGTAATTTGTCTTTGTATGTAAGAGTCGTTATGTAATAGTTTATCGAGTTATATTCACTTTTACATAATGTATGTTGTTTTCTGCTAAGTGTTTTGCGCACTTACATGTGCGCGGGAGAAAGCTCCTGCGTACTTAGCAAGTACGCAAGAACACCTTTGCGTACTTGTTAATTACGCAAGAGCAATTCGTCCTGCGCACTTGCTAAGTGCGCAGGCATCAGGTCTGTATAAATAGGATAGGTTCACAGAGAGTAAGTACGCAGAACCATTTGTTTAGACGAACTCAGTTCTGCTAAGTACGCAGCTTGTATTCTCTCTGTAACCGTCGAGTGTTTATAATACAAAGAACGTTTATTGTGACTCTCGTGTTTGGTTTACTTTGTTTAGTAAGACTCTCCACCTAGTCACGGGTATTCCGCAACCCGCTGCGACTAGTAGACCACTTGCATGTGACGATCCGACACAACGAAGGGACCTACATAAGTACGCAGGAGTTAAGTCCTACGCACTTAGTAAGTACGCACGACCAATATGTGTTGCGTATAAATACAGGACTTAGAAAATTTTTTAGGGTTTATTACTTTCAAATCGTTTTCTCATGTGATATTCCCTCCGACCATCTTCCTCAAAAATTTCGAGTGTTCAAACCGGATTTTTCGTCCCACTCATTGTTTAATCATCTTCAAACATTTACTTGGTGAGAATCTCGGTCCGTATCATCCATTAAATCCCAAGTTTTCGACCGATTCATCGACGGTTTTGAGTGTGAAATTAATGACCTATTTCGGTGTTCTAAATACAAATTAAGACCTAAAACTTGTTAATAATCACTAATCGAAACCTATTGACTCCGAATTTGTCCTTAACATGGTTTGATTTTGGCCTTGACCCTCGATTGACCGTGGTTTCCCCTGGGTCGTCATCTAGGTCATAAAATTGACGAGTTTAACAGTTACTTGCAGTGGATAGTGGTCCCATAGGTCTTAATCAAGTATTTCGACCTTGTGGTGACCATAATCCACAGGAATGCCTCACTTTTGTTTGAAATTGAGATTTCTGGAGTTTTGGCTAAGTACAAGTCTTGCGCACTTAACAAGTACGCAAGAAGTAACTAGTGCGTACTTGATAAGTACGCAAGAACTAACTCTTGCGTACTTGCTAAGTACGCAGGAACAACACTTAGCAAAATTTCCTAAGTCTGAAATTCACTTCATTGAGTAACTGCTAAACTGAGTCATGTTTATCCAGTTCCAATGATACGTGTTGTTCTGATTATGTTTTCTGTGTGTTTCTGCAGACTATGGCTCGGGTATTCACTGATGAGTTCAACTTGTTAGCAAACACTCAACCTGAGTGGAAAGGGGCGGCTTTGAAGTATCGGCAGATCATTGACTTTTTGAACTGATCAAAAATAAGTTATGCAATCTCAGCTGACCCAACAGTCTCAAGACCTTACTTAGAGCAGTTCTGGGAAACGGCAGAGCATGACTGCACGGTATCCCCTAATGTCATAAGGGCTACCGTGGATGGTCGGGCTATTGCTTTCTCTGAGGATACAATAAGAAGGGTCCTGCAGTTCGGAGACCTCGCTACCGACCCGACATCCTATCCAGATTACTATGTGTATGGGTGTTGGAGGCATAGAATGGGATATGTCGGAGCGAGGGACTATGCTTCTTACAAGAAGATGTGGGTTTTGGATCAATGGCGGTATTTTTCCCACATCATGATCGTGTGCATCTCGTCTAGAAAAGCGGGGAAAGATGCCATGGGTCATGACCTTGCAGCAGCCATGGTGGGCTTGTCTCTTAATAGGGGCTACAACTTCTCTCGCTACATCTTCAAAGCAATCAATGATCAGATCAATACAGCAGAGAGGTTTAGGTTCCTATTGTACCCGAGGTTTGTGCAACTCTTGATTGATGATGCATTGCCAAACCTACGTGCTATCGGGGAGAGACTGCAAGTAAAACGGGTGGACAAGAGAGTATTTGCTCAGTTTCAAAAGCCAGGCAGTGTAGATCCTACCCCTGTGCATACTGAACTCTTTGGCCACCTGCTTAATGAAGCATATGTCGCACCAGAAGATTGGAATTGGTATAGTCCCAATTCGGCACCAGAGATGAGTCGTCTTCCAAAAAGAAAGCGACAGAGCTCGAGCAGCGAATATGAGCCATCATCTGACTCTGACGCTACTCTACAAAGACAAAGGCAAGAGCGTGCCAACAAAAAGAGGGGCGATAGGCAAGAGGTTGCTATCCCCAGGGTTGTAGAGATTCCGACTGTGCAGCAGGTACAACCTGCGGCTGACAGTCCACCAGCACGATTGCTATCAGAATCTACCCCACCAGCACAGCAACTGTACCGTAGGAGGAGAAGACCACAAGTTCAAGCTGAAGTGGTAGTCACGGCGGTCACAGAGGAGATTCTTGTGACGATGACCCTCCCTACTCCAACCGTCCAGGTGACAGTGACTACTCCACTTCTCACGGAGTCAGTCACCATCACCCCAACCATAACACCCACTCCCATCATTACATCCCCACACCAACCTCACACCACTGAGCCCTCAGGTCAACCCTTCAACTATGGTGATTTCTCACAAGGGTTTGACTTTGACACAATCTTCTCCTCCCCCATCCATAATGCCGAAGCCTCATCATCTAGGCATCCTGATCTGAATGATGCAAGGATCGATGTGCTAGAGACCCAAGTTGCTGGAATGTTGAAGACCATTCAAAAGTCAAAGGAGGAGTCTGATGCTCAACAAGCACAGATCAATTCCCTGGCCGATGAAGTTAGGATTCTCCACAGCCAGAGAACAAGGACAAATGAGCGACTGAAGAATGTGATGGCACAGAATGAGCTGCTAATGAAAACCAATGAAATGATTCTAGGCCACAGAACTGGATTTACAGAGGAAAGAGCACGAAGCGATGGTCAAATTAGTTGAAGAACTGACCAAGAAGCTTGATGCTCAGGGGGAGAAAGAGAAAGAGAAAGAGAAAGAGAAAGAAAAAGAAAAGAAATCCACTGGTGCTGAGCCTTGTCATCCAGTCGACTTGACTAAGGATGATGATAAAGACAAGGATCCTGAAGCCGGTCCTAGTGGAGGTGAGCACCAAGATTTGGCGACTGTGCCCATCTCTTCTAATCCAATGGCTGAGGGGGAGTCTACTCAGCAAGAGGGTGGTGATACCTCTGGTGGTGGTGGTGATAAAAGGAAGTCAGCGGCCGATATGCTCAAGGACTTATCTGATGATGAGATCCTTTATATTGAGCCTGACTATTCCAAAGAAGCACAAATCGATGCTCTCCTTAATCTGGAAGAAGGAGAGATCGACTCTGGTGATGACTGGAATGATGAAGATGAGGACGTGGTAATAGAGATTCCCAAGGGCGACGGGGAAGGAGAGTACGAGTTAGAGGATGGTGAGATATTTGAAGTACCATCGCTCGAATCTCTGCTCGAAACAGGCGTTGACATGGCAAGCAATGTTGAAGCTACAACTGAAACCTCCCCAGTCGACTCTACACCTGTGGACCCCGAGGCACCAAAAGATAAAGACATGCCTTCTGCATCATCTGAGGGTCCAGCTCCCGTGTAGCAAAAGACGTCCATCACAGACAAGCACGGAGCTACGGGTATGATCTTAGCTGTTAGGTTCGAGGAGGACAAGCAGCTGTTCGCCATCAAAAGATCTGGGGGGGTTCAATACTTGAAACCAACCCGTGAGGCGTTCAACTCTTTGCCCAAGTACGACATTGTGAACCTCGTAAACCGTGACCTGCTGAGTCACTCGAGTCATGCAGTAGCAATGGGTTTGTGGGTAACACTACAGCGGGAAGCAAGATCAGGGAAGTTCGAATATTTCAAGCCTCAAGTGCCCAGAAGAGTCAAGGATAAGCACGCTGTACATCCGGTGACTAAGAAGCACATAAAGAAATTGATATACAAGCCAGTGCGATATGAAACTAAGATTCCCCTTAGCAAGTTACCTCAGGATATTCTTGGTGACATGTGGTACTGGTACGTTGATCCAAAAACGGGCGAGGCTGTGGTTATGGGTAAGGGTAAGTCAGCAAGTGGAAACATGGTGCCAAAGGAAGTGATCAGGATATTTGATGAAGTCTGCTTCATCAACTTTTCTGTGAACGATCTAGAGGTACTTGCCGACAAGTACTGCATCCACACTGACGAATCGACAAAGCTTCTTTCTACCAAATATGACAAGTTGATCAAGTTCTGCCTTGATTACAAAAAGAAGATGGAAGCTAAGGAACCGATGCTGTGAAGACTGAAGATTGAAGACTGAAGACGATGAAGATCCCGAGCTGTTGTCAAGGGGGAGTTTGTTGATGCACTTTCCTGTGACAACACTCTAGATAGAGTCTTAGTTTTGTATTTCTAATGTCTGTAATTTGTCTTTGTATGTAAGAGTCGTTATGTAATAGTTTATCGAGTTGTATTTACTTTTACATAATGTATGTTGCATTTCTGTTAAGTGTTTTGCGCACTTACAAGTGCGCAGGAGAAAGCTCCTGCGTACTTAGCAAGTACGCAGGAAGACCCATGCGTACTTGCTAAGTACGCAAGAGCATTTGGTCCTGCGCACTTGCTAAGTACGCAGGCATCAGGTCTGTATAAATAGGTTTGGTTCACAGAGGATAAGTACGCAGAACTCATAGCTTAGACGAACTCAGTTTGTTTAGTACGTAATTTGTAATCTCTCAATAACCATCGAGTGTTTATAATAGAAAGATCTTTTATTGTGACTCTCGTGTTTGGTTTACTTTGTTTTAGTTAGACTCTCCGCCTAGTCACGGGTATTCCGCACCCGGTCCGACTAGTAGACCACTTGCATGCAACGATCCGACACACACGAAGGGACCTACAATACAGCAATGTCAGACAGTCATGAAGCAATCATTTCCTGTTTATGCAGACTAAGAAGTTTAGATCAAATCATATAAGCAAAAACATAAATACACACACCAGTTAGTCAATCTATGGTCATGTGTATGTGATCACCTACTGATGTACTATCATTTCTTCTCTAACTTCAAGCAGTGCCGATTTTATCTTTTTCAAATTTGTTTAGGTTTTTCAGAAAGCAAGTGAACTAGAGAAAAATAACGCATAAAACTATTTACTTTTAAATAATCTAGAAAACTAAAAGAAAAGCTTCCATGAAAAACCGTTTTGAAAACCTTTGTCACGATGGATTAAGCATACCAATCATTTTAGTAAGAAATTCAAACTGTGTACAATCGAATGCTTTGGTAAACAAATAAGCAAAATTGTCGTTCATATGAACTTTCACCAGCTCAAACAACTTCTTCTCTGCACAATCACGAATGAAATGATGTCGAATCTCTATGTGCTTTGTCTTTGAATGTTTCACAGGATTTGTTGTGATCGACATGGTGGCTGTGTTGTCAATCATCATTGGTGTCCCTATGAAGTTCAAACCATAATCCCTCAACTGTTGTTGAATCCACAGAATTTGGGAACAAAAACTGGCTGCTGTAATGTATTCTGCCTCACATGTTGAAATTGCAACCGAGGTTTGCTTTTTGCATTGCCAGCACACAAGTCTATTCCCTAGAAATTGACAACCACCAGACGTCGATTTTTTATCCAAACCACAACCTCCATAATATGAATTTGTATAAGCTTTGAAATAAAAATCAGAATTGATGGGATACCACAATCCTAACTTTGGTGTACTCTTTAAGTATCGAAAGATTCGCTTAACAGCAATCAGATGAGACTCTTTAGGTTTAGACTGAAACCTTGAACACAAGCAAACAGCAAACATAATATCCGGACGTGACGATGTCAGATACATTAAAGACCCAATCATGACTCTATATAACCGACAATCCACCTCTTTCCCTTTCAGGTCAGAATCTAGTTTGTGACTAACAGGAATTGGAGTATTGAAAGTTGAAGCATTTTCCATATCAAACTTCTTGAGAATATCAGCAACATATTTTTTTTGATGAATATAAAAACCATCTTCCTTTTGATCAACTTGAAAACCCAAAAAGAACGATAGTTCTCCCATGCTGCTCATCTCGAATTTCAACTTCATCACTCTCTCAAAATCTTTACACATATCGACATTCGTTGATCCAAAAATTATGTCATCTATATAGATCTGAACAAGTAATAAATCTCCCCCTGTTTTTCTGATGAAAAGGGTAGAATCAATTTGACCACGTTCAAATCCATTATCAAGTAGATGCACCGACAACGTTTCGTACCAAGCACGAGGAGCCTGATGAAGACCATATAATGCTTTATCTAATTTAAACACTTTATCAGGAAACTTGGATCTTCAAAACCAGGCGGCCGTTTCACATAAACCTCTTCCTTTACCTTTCCATACAGAAAAGCACTCTTGACATCCAACTGAAAAACCTTGAAACCTTTGAAAGAAGCATATGCAAGAAACAATTTGATCGCCTCAATCCTCGCAACTGGAGCATAAACTTCGGTGTAATCAATTCCCTCTTGTTGATTAAATCCTTGAACAACAAGTCTTGCCTTATTACGTACCACAACACCATGATCATCACGCTTACATTTGAAAACCCACTTTGTGCCAACAGATCTTGAGCCTTTGGGTAAGTCAACCAAGTCCCAAACATGCAACTTATCAAATTGAGCTAATTCCTCTTGCATGGCCTCAATCCAACAATCATCATCTAGAGCCTCAACCACATTTTTAGGTTCTGTTTGAGAAATGAAGCAAGCATATAAACACGTCTCCAAGATACTTGTATCAAAAATTTGAGCATACAAACATGAATTTTTAGCAAGTGTATGATGTCTCGTTTGAACACTTGCATTCAAATCACCAATAATATTGTCAGTGGAATGGTACTTATGCACACGAGATTGGGGAATATCCGAAGTTTGAATAACTACATCAAGATTAGAAGGCAACTGTAAGGCCACTTTCCCGGGTAACCTCACTTGTTGGATTTACTCATAAACATAGTCATAAATACTGAACTTAAATTAAAAACATTCGAGAGTAGCGGAAGCAAACATCATTCGAATTTATAACATAACATAACAGCGGAAGTCTTAACATATATAAAAGTAATGGGATATCAGTCGTTTGTCGGGTAACCATCACGCCTTCGCACGACCCTTTCTTTTGTTACCTGAAATGTATACTAAAAGTCAGCTAACGCTGGTGAGTTCTAGTTTAAAAACAATCAGACATAACATTTATCTTATCATTAAGTATCATATATATACTTATATACTATAAAATACGTACATTTTCATATTCTTTGCTTTACTGTTCTCGCATATCATTCATACTGAGTATATACATATATAGGGGGAGGATCAAATAAGAAGTTGTTTTCGACTAAGAAATCTAAGAAGTGACAAAAACATTAAGAAACGATATCAAACGAACTCGGATTGAGCTCATTCCAGCGGCGTTGGAACCGTATCGTCGAACTCTACCATCTTAGCTTTTAGGGTTTAGCTTTTAGGGTTTAGATCTTAGCATTGAATTTTAGGATTTTAGCCTTAGGGTTTAGCCTTAGGGTTTAGGTTTTTTTGGGGGGTGGGGGTGGGGGTTTAGGTTTTTGGGGGTGGGTGGGGGTGGGTTTAGGTTTTTTTTGGGGGGGGGGTTAGGTTTTTGGGGGGTGGGGGTGGTGGTTTTAGGCTTTTCGGGGTGGGGTGGAGGGGGTTTAGGTTTTTGGGTCCGGATTAGAGTTCGATGAGACGGTTACAACGCCGCTTGAATGAGCTCAATCGGAGTTCGTTTGACCCACTTCTTAGCGTTTCTTAGCGAAAAACCACTTCTTAGCGGAACCTTCCCCTACATATATATATACTTACTTTGGTGAGAACATTCATTGGTCATACACATACTGGTGATCAACCCGTCTTTTACTACTTATGTCACAAAGACATACACCATCAAGCTACCGTCGTAGCCCCTTTACTCATCCGGTCCTAGAAACCGTTCGCCATTAAACCGTCCGTCTTGACCGTCCTACCGTCGTAGTCCGTATATTCGCCCGTCTGCCCTAAGGCATCCGTTTCCCACGCGAACTATTGTTTATGCAACCGTTATACTATTATAAGGCAATTTCTTGGACCGTCCATTAATGCCTTTCATACATCCTATCTGATGAAGGAACGTGTTTTTCCCGGTTGCAAAATAGTCACGTGGTCGTCCGTCTACCACAGTAGCCGTTGTCATCGAAGCGTCCATTACGTTTACATACATTCATAACATGAAATATATAAAATATAAAGCCAGATTTCATTCATTCACGTTATGTCATTCTTTCATTCATTCTTTATAATCATACGTTTCATTCTATGTTCATCATTCATTTTGATACATATATGTATATGTCACGTATGATCACATTGGCATTCATAACATTTATTCATTTAGCGTATACACTTCAGCCCCAAAACATTTAATAAGGTTTTCACATAACATAGAGGGGGCACATAGAACTCACCTGATGAGCTAGTCTCGTCCAGTCCTAACAGCGATCCAATGAGTGCCACACACGATCTGGATTGGTTAATTACACATACATCAGACCTAATTTAAATTACACACTTTTACTTCAACTGAACTAGGCGAACTTAAGGCTAAGTTCGCTGCCGTCAAGTCTAGGCGAACTTGTCCTAAGTTCGCCTGACTTGACCAAGCGAACTTAACCAAGCGAACTTAATCAAGCGAACTTAATCAAGCGAACTTAATCAGGCGGACTTAATAGGCGAACATGCTAAGTTCGCCTCTTGATGGCCATAAGCGAACTTGCCAAGAAAACTTGTCAAGCGAACTTGATAAGTTCGCCTCAACCATTCCAGGCGAACTTGAAAAGTTCACATGTCGAACAGTCATCTTCCCCAACAAGTCCGAAATTCTTACATGCTAACCCGATCATGCCAATCTTACAACTTTATTTTTTCAAAACGTGCGGTTTTCATTCTAGATGCTAGTCCTAAGCTTATTTTCAAGTTTCATCCGTAAAAACGTCACCTATTTAGCTAAAACCCGAAAATCCCAAATTAAACAAAAACTCAGTTTTGGGTCGAATCGTTACCTGGATTGGGATTCTGATCCGGAGGTTTTGCTCACGAGCTCAGCAGTAACGTGCTCCTTTAATTCCGGGTCGATCCGTCAACTTTCTCTCTCTAGGCCCGAGCTCTCCTTTCTCTCTCTAACTTTGCAAATGGTAGAAGCTTGAGGCTATCTTGACCTTTATATACCTGGGTTTTCCCTCGGCCCGTTGGAGCCGAGCCCAAGCCCAACCATTTTTCCTTTCGTTTTTGATGATTAAATCTCGATCGCGTTATTATTTATTTATTTACTATTTTTGGGATGTTGCAGCAACTCCCTGCAAGTGATGCCGGTGGAGATAACTCATCAACTATGTCCTAAATGTCGTTAGACGAGTCTTGGAACACAGTTTCATCATCTTCACTATCACCTTCTTGTTTTAAACCCGAAGTTGAAACTACATTCGGATCAACTGGAGAAGTACCCACAATCGGAATAACCGAACGCGGATCTACAATTGAGTCATTATTGCTGTAAGACTGATAAAAAATTTCTGCTTTGGCTGGAGAAACTGCAGGAGGAACATTGAAAGATCTGAATAACGCATCATAATCAAAAGCCCAATATGGACCTTTTGCATCTTGAGGAACAGAACGATTATCACAATCAATTTGAAACCATTCTTCAATTTGACGTAATTCTTTGTTAAAGACTCTATTGTTATGAGAATTTGCAGCATATCCCAAGAAAATTCCCTCAATTGCTTTAGAGTTGAATTTAGTAGGAACATCGCGAGTCTTCAACAAGGTACATGGATTTCCAAAAGGCAAAAGATACGCCAAGTTAGGTTTTCTATTGTTCAGCAATTCATAACATGTGTTTTTGTGTTTCTTCACGGTCATAACTCTATTGAGAACATGACAAGTTGTATTCACTACCTCAGCCCAAAAGGTAACAGGCAGCTTTGAATCAGATAACATAGTACGAGCCATCTCAATAAGAGTTCGATTCTTCCGTTCAGCAACACCATTTTGTTGAGGAACATAAGGAGCACTGAACTCATGATGGATGCCCTTCTATAAAAAGAATAAACCCATAGTTCCATTCTTAAACTCAATTCCATTATCACTCCTAATCCTCCTGACTTGCAATTTGAATAAAGTCTCAAGCCCCACAATCAGGAACATAAGAATATCAGCCGTTTCATCCTTAAAAGCAAGAAACTTGACCTAAGAAAACCTTGAGTAATCATTTGTCACAACTAGACAATAAGATTTTCCACCTTCACTTTTGACACTAAAAGGTCCGAACAAATCCATATGCAACAACTCTAAAGGAGTCACAATAGAATTGATCAACTTTGATGGATGAGATTTCTTGTGCTGCTTCCCTTTCTTGCAGGGAATACAGTCTTCATTCACATGAAACCTCATAGCAGGGACACCAGAAACCAACCCATTCTTGACAAGATAATTCATTTTTCTAAAATGTATATGAGCCATTTTTCGGTGCCATAAAGCTGATTCGGATTCAAAAGCTTTCGAAAGAAGACATGTTGGAACAGACGAAGTAGTCATCGCAGTGCTCATGTCGAGCATATATGTATCATTCTTTCGAGGAGCTCTCATAAGTATCCAATCTCCAGGTATCTCAAACCTCGGCCTCAACACCAAACACTCTGACTTATTAAAGTGAAATGAGAAATCTTTATCACAGACTTGTGAAACAGATAACAGATTGTGTTCCAACTACTCCACATAGTTGACTTTCTCAAAACTCAATCTTCCATTTGACATTGTGCCTTGGCCAGAAATATTTCCTCCTTTCTTACCTGCAAACGCAACATATCCTCCTTGGATTTCTTTAACATTCTCCAATAAGTTAAGATTTCCTATCATGTGCTGAGAGCATCCACTATCAACAAACCAATGGTTGCCGACACTCCTCCTTGGAGTTCCCTGCACACAAACAGAAATGATTAGTTAGTAATAGAGACCTGATGTGTTGCAAAACACACATGCATTTCCCTTGTAGTTCGTGTCGTTTTTGTATAGGTTTAGAGTCGTTTTGAGTCGTTTATGTTTAGTATTGAGTTATGTATTGTTTTGTAGGTAATCGTGTCACTTTGGAGCTCAAACGATCAAGAACTATGAAGAAACGAGCACACGAGACCCCGGGATGAAAACGGAAAAAGTCGGGAAAGAGCCCAACCTTAGAAGAGGCATATCTTGAGCTAGAAAATTAGTTACGGGGCCCATAATATATCGATTTGGGGTGGCTCGACGAGAGGAGTTCAAATCTCCAGGATGTCCTCGCGGTACGCGAGGCGTGATGGTCAAATCCCTCGCGGTACGCGAGGGACCAGTTTTCCTGCGCGACTATTTTGTCTCTGGAGGTACGCGAGAGACTTGCCAGAAACCTCCCGCGGTACGCGAGAGACCCCAGGAACGCGAATTTTGACCTATTTTCAAGGCTAAATAGATTAGGACTCTCCCATTCTTATTCAAGTCGATTCCAGCCGTCAAGTTAGGACCTTTTGGCGATTTTGAGGAAGAAGAAGGCTAGTGGAGCAAGGAGTTGGAGTTTTGGAACCCGAATTGGTTATTCGTGATCGTTCGGTTTATGATTCTTCTTCTTTTATCTTTACTTTGTTTAATTGAACCTATGACTATGTTTATGACTTCTGTTTTGGTTGTTTTGAACATGTTTGTTGGCTAGATTTTGCATACTGCCTAGATTTAAGATGATTGCATGTTAAAGTTATGATTTTTATTGGTTTTTGGATTCAATTGATGGGTTTATGATTTAGTAAAGATCTTTGGTTGATTATGTATGATGTTAGTATATATTTACTGCTGATCTTGTGGTTGTTTGTGATTTCCTGCGTTGATTGTGGTTGTCTGCCAGTTTGATCTTCGTTTTGTGGTCATAGATCTTAGGGTTTGTGATTGTGAGTGGTTTCTAGACGTAGTAGCCATAGGAATTCATAAGTGATTACTGATTAGAAGTGAATGTGTGTCCTAGTTCAATACCCGAGATGTGAGAATTAGTCGTTTAGTCTTCGTCATTAGGAATCCGAGTATTAACAGTCTGAGAGGACGTTAGTGTTAGGTGTCTAGTGAATTTAGCTATCCGAATCATAGTAGTTAGCTTGAGATTACCCCGTGCATTCCTTGAGTGTATGGTAGACGGTGAGACTGAGAGGTAATCCGTTTATTAGGGTACTTGTCATAGTTGGAAATACCTGAGAAGTGATCCAATTATCTGGTGAGTTTAATACGCTTTAGGTAGCTGAGTTGGTGACATCCCGAGACCGAGAGTGATCAGGAATCCATTAGGTTATCTAGAGTTGTTTCATTAGAAACCCAGATCCATCATAGTTTTCAGAACCGATAGAAGTTATACTTTGCAAGTAAGATTCTTAACCTAGGTAGTGCCTTCCCTATTCTTGAATTCGTTTAAAGAGTTCTGCTTGATAGTTGAGTGTCGTTAGTTAGAAAGTTTACATCAAGTTTTTGGCGTCGTTGCCGGGGACACTTAGGCGATAGCGTATCTAACTTTGATTGAACTTATCTGATTATTTGGTCTTTTTGTGTTTTGAGTCTTTTCTATTTTGTTGAGTCTAGTTTGTGTGTCCTTTAGTGAGTCTTTGTTTTTAGTGTGTCTAGCTTGTATCTTGAGTCTGCTTAATTAAAATTTTTTTATTTAATTTTTATTAATTTTTTTCATTATGTGTGAAATCTGTGGAGGACCCCATTTTACTTGTCGTTGCCCATATTCATCGGGGGAATCCGCAAACTGCTATGATTATGCCTATCCGCAGGTACAGCCACGTGCGGAATACAGGACTCGAGAGGAGTTGAACGCCTGGTGTAGAGAGGCAAATGAGCAATATGAGAGAGATATCCAAGCAGTGATGGCTCGTATTGGATCACACCGGCCGACAAATATAGATCGTGTGGTATACGATCAAGAGGGGAATGAAATTGGGATCGAAACTGCATCGGGGGAGTTAATACTGGGGACTACAATGGACGACGTGCAAAGCACAGTGACAGAAGGTGAAGCACAAGTCCCACCTCCAGGTAATTATTCTGACCTTGATTGCAATACTGATTTTTGTTTGTCGTCTTCTACACAAGAGCAAATAGTTCATTACTTGTCTTGTGAGAATGAGTTGATGCAGGTAATAAGGGATGAAGACACAATCAAGGAAGAGCAAAGGAAGGTGCAAGAAATCATGAACACTCAATGGCACCTGATAACTAGAGCCGAACAATTACACTTTCTAGAAGAAAATGGGAGGCTCATGGATGAGCTAGAAAGTATCAAGCTACAAAAGGAAGAGGCACCTCCGGAACCGAGGACAAAAATGGGCGTAGTAGTCCCACCCTCGGACCTGCAGGGTCTTAAACAAATTCGGCCGGGTGTGTATGATTTCTCTGGGGATGATAGTGATGATGATAGTTTTTGGAGTGAAGATGAAGAGTTGATTGAAGAAGAAGAAGTAGAGATCCCTAAAACCCCAACTGAAGGCGATTGTCTAGAAGAAGGATTGGCAGGTTTATTCGAAGAAGAGGATGTTAGGGAATCTCAGCCTGTTGATCCATTGGTTGGGAGTGAGGACGATGTTATGCAAGAATTGCAAACAGAGCCGAGGACGAAAATGGACTTCTTCGTCCCACCCTCGGTTCTACAGGGTCTTAAGCAAACTCGGCCAGGCGTTTATGAATTCTCTTGGAGTGACTGTGATGAGGATGAGTCATTAGATGAAGATGAACGAGAAGATGTGGATTTATCTGACTCTATGGAATGGATGTTTAGTGAAGAGGGTCTGCTAGAGTTGGAAGAGAAAGAGAAGGAGATAGAAGGAGAACAGGTCCCATCCTGGGAGGATGAGTTTGGTGATGAGTTGTTGGACCTGCCGACTCCTAGTGAAGAAGGATTTGACCCACTTGGCGATCTAAGGCTCCTTGAAGATTTGCTATATCAAGGGCCAAGTGTGGGGATAGAAGAAGAGGTGAAAGTGCAAGAGGTTATCAACGAACCACGAACCGAGCTGGTGTCGGACCTACCACTTTTCACCCAAGATAGAGAGAGGCAAGAGCCCGTGGAGGAAGTAGATGGTGGATCGCCACCCTTATCAGCACGACCACGGGACAGGGCGAGAAGACGTATGGACCGGCATGTTATGAAGGTCCTGGGATGGTCATACAAGGACCATAGGAAGGAGTATACTGGAGATGACCAATCACCGCACTACATGCCCCGTATCAGGTTTGGTCCAGGTAAGTTTAAATATTGGTGGACCGACCCGTTTACATTTTTAAAAATAAATTTAAGGTCTGCCACCCATGTTTGTCAAATCGGTGGTAGACCAATCATACTAAACGGGCCGGATGGGGGCGGCATAAAGGAGAAGCCTCCTGATAGGCTTGCTTGAGTCTCGGGCAAGTGCCCGGGATGTAGAGTTTGTGTGCATTCGTTGGTGTGAGTCCGTGTCTGTTTTTATGTTTTTTGGTATGTGTTTTGTTTGTGTCGTGTTGTGCAGGGAATTCGTGCTTGATTCGGTGAGGAAAATCATCGGGAGTGAAGTTCCAAGTATGTTTACATATGTTTTTATGCTTGGGACGGGTTTTAGTGAGTTTGGGTAATGAAAAATTTTAATGGGTGAAAAATATTCTAAGTATAAAAATTGGAAAATTTTCCAAACTTTCTGTGAAGAACACCCTCTCGCGGTACGCGAGAAAAATCTGTCCAGGTCTTCGCGGTACGCGAAGGACAAAATTCCTGGCCGACGATGATTTTTGTTCCTCGCGGTACGCGAGGAATAGAATCCTCCCTTCTCGCGATACGCGAGGAAATGCTGGATTTGCCCTTCCTCCTTTGTTTCCCATGGTTCTCCATACCCACTATCACCACTACCACAAACACTACTACTCTTTTATCACCACCATTTTCATTATCATACACCTCCCATCCACCTCATCTATCCAACATCCATTGTTATCACCACCACCATCCACTATCATCCATATCACCACTATCATTCACCACCCCCTTCATACAATCCGACCACCACTACCATCATCCATCATCCACCACGACCATGGGAGACCTAGAAACTGTTCGTGACCGGTGATCTACTTGCTGTGGCATTCATGTCTATGTGTTTGCCACCCGTTGAGTACGTTTATCTGCATGCCATCTATCTTGAGTCTTTTAGTTTTTCGTAAGTCATTCGAGTCTTTATTTTTTATTTTATTTGAGTCAGTTTGATGCTGCGGGTATGTTTGAGGTTTATTTTGCAGGTTTTATCATCTCGCCCATACTCAATCTCCATTCGGGCAGGATTGATCATCACCATTACCAGTTTGTAAAGGCAACCCGTCAGTGAGATGTGCAAGCCGCGAAGGAAATGCTATACGGTTGCACAAGTGGAAGAACGAAGCTGCACAGAATCTTGCTATCATTACCAGCTAAGTCGCTTCCACTTTACCATCTTTTATTTTTGAGTCTTTATTTTAATTTTATTTTTAGTTGTTTCTTAGTTCACATTGAGGACAATGTGTCGTTCAAGTGTGGGGATGGGAAACCTCTTGAGTCTAGTTTGTTTAGTTTGTTTTTCTTTTATAAATAGTCTATTTTTGTATTTTTAGGTAAAAATTTGAAAAATTTGAAAAAAATGTCCTTTGAATTAGAGTTTTTGCAAGCAAAATGGAAGATGATAGGTATAACTGGAAATGCTTGTAGAATTTAAAATAAATAATGATAGAAAACGCGTATAGTCTGTGATGTTTTGGTAGATCTAGCCTTTTTGAAAGCTTAAATATCCTGTTTATGTTGTTTAGGAAAATTAATTGATAAATTCATGAAATCTTGTGGGTAATCATCTTAGAGTGTCGGTAATACTGAAACTGTCAACATAGGGTGATAGGTACCACGTTAAGTTAAAATTTAGAGTTTTTTTGAAATTTTTGGCACACCACTCTCTTTTTATGAAAATAAATTCGAGTTTGGTGGCGCCTAAATCCATAATTCCATATAATGAGTATAATTAATCGATTGAAAGCTTGAGTTTTGACCTACGTGTTACCCTCCGGGATCGCGACTTGGTTGATACACCCATGGGTTGGGATTTAAGTGATCAACGTGTTGGATAAATAAGATTAATTTATGTGTTTCCCACGGGGATGGTGACTCTGTGGATACGCCTCTAAGTTGATTTCTTATGTGCTTAATTGATAAACTGCATCCTATGTGCTACCTTCTGGGATGGTGACCTGGGAGACGCACCACTAGGTGAGGTTGATTCATACATTTGATTGTGCTCATTGACATTTCATTCCATATTTCATTTGATTTCTAAAACCTGTAAATCTTAGTTTAACGTGGTGGGAGAAATCTATACTGTTTAACCTGTGCCTAAACATGACCTTGAGACGGGATTAGGTGGATCTGTAGCTTTTAAGTGTGAGACAAATAGATAGATTGATCTGCTTGTATAAATTGGATTTAGAACAAAACGGGGGCTTAATAATTGGTGTTGGGTTTAATCGGAACGAAATATCAATTGTTGCATTTTATCGTGTGATTATATCTGTGTTAATAAATTTATAAGATTGTTAAAAGTGTTTTCCAGTTGTGATTCCATTGTAAAGGTCTTTTTCGAGGACGAAAAAAGGTTAAGTGTGGGGATGTTTGATGTGTTGCAAAACACACATGCATTTCCCCGGCAACGGCGCCAAAAACTTGATGTCGCTCGGACGGTCTATAAAAATAACTATATAAAACCTAACCTAGACTCTCTAGCTTTAAATTTATAAATCTAGACTCAATCTAATACTAGACCACACAACCGGCAAGTGTACCGATCAATGTAGTAAAGCCTAATGAAGTCCGGATATCGAACCCACGAGACACTAGCAATAACCCTACCTAGACTCTGACTCAACTAACTAAACTGAAATATATTGGGGGATTTTGTGTTGTAACTTAATGTAAACTTTCTAACTAACGACACTCAACTATCAAGCAGAACTCTTTAAACGAATTCAAGAATAGGGAAGGCACTACCTAGGTTAAGAATCTTACTTGCAAAGTATAACTTCTATCGGTTCTGAAAACTATGATGGATCTGGGTTTCTAATGAAACAACTCTAGATAACCTAATGGATTCCTGATCACTCTCGGTCTCGGGATGTCACCAACTCAGCTACCTAAAGCGTATTAAACTCACCAGATAATTGGATCACTTCTCAGGTATTTCCAACTATGACAAGTACCCTAATAAACGGATTACCTCTCAGTCTCACCGTCTACCATACACTCAAGGAATGCACGGGGTAATCTCAAGCTAACTACTATGATTCGGATAGCTAAATTCACTAGACACCTAACACTAACGTCCTCTCAGACTGTTAATACTCGGATTCCTAATGACGAAGACTAAACGACTAATTCTCACATCTCGGGTATTGAACTAGGACACACATTCACTTCTAATCAGTAATCACTTATGAATTCCTATGGCTACTACGTCTAGAAACCACTCACAATCACAAACCCTAAGATCTATGACCACAAAACGAAGATCAAACTGGCAGACAACCACAATCAACGCAGGAAATCACAAACAACCACAAGATCAGCAGTAAATATATACTAACATCATACATAATCAACCAAAGATCTTTACTAAATCATAAACCCATCAATTGAATCCAAAAACCAATAAAAATCATAACTTTAACATGCAATCATCTTAAATCTAGGCAGTATGCAAAATCTAGCCAACAAACATGTTCAAAACAACCAAAACAGAAGTCATAAACATAGTCATAGGTTCAATTAAACAAAGTAAAGATAAAAGAAGAAGAATCATAAACCGAACGATCACGAATAACCAATTCGGGTTCCAAAACTCCAACTCCTTGCTCCACTAGCCTTCTTCTTCCTCAAAATCGCCAAAAGGTCCTAACTTGACGGCTGGAATCGACTTGAATAAGAATGGGAGAGTCCTAATCTATTTAGCCTTGAAAATAGGTCAAAATTCGCGTTCCTGGGGTCTCTCGCGTACCGCGGGAGGTTTCTGGCAAGTCTCTCGCGTACCTCCAGAGACAAAATAGTCGCGCAGGAAAACTGGTCCCTCGCGTACCGCGAGGGATTTGACCATCACGCCTCGCGTACCGCGAGGACATCCTGGAGATTTGAACTCCTCTCGTCGAGCCACCCCAAATCGATATATTATGGGCCCCGTAACTAATTTTCTAGCTCAAGATATGCCTCTTCTAAGGTTGGGCTCTTTCCCGACTTTTTCCGTTTTCATCCCGGGGTCTCGTGTGCTCGTTTCTTCATAGTTCTTGATCGTTTGAGCTCCAAAGTGACACGATTACCTACAAAACAATACATAACTCAATACTAAACATAAACGACTCAAAACGACTCTAAACCTATACAAAAACGACACGAACTACAAGGGAAATGCATGTGTGTTTTGCAACACATCAAGACCCAAGCCGTTTTGGTCTTGGGTCGGCCCGATTAATCTAAATAAACAATTTCTTTCAAAACACAATCATATTTCTACACGACTTTAGAAGATGGTTTCTCAGAAACAGAAACTAAAGAATTTGGAATCCATTTTGATTGACAATTAACCATCTCATGTTCCTTTGATGACTTCTCACATTCAACATTTTTGTTCACCACAGGTTGTTCCACAAGCTTTCTCAACCGTCTATTTCGTCGTCGACGTTGTGGTCTTGACAATTTCACCTTTGGTTGTGTAATTTCACCAGAAGAACCAACCTTGATTGTGATAAGCCAAGAAGCATCCTGAACAAATTGCTTCTTACCACTTTTATCCTCAGTAGGATTCACATCAACAGACTTTACCGCTGATTTCACCGGTGGATTTACAAAAGGTCTTGCCAATTTTGGATTCTCCAGACGCTTTTCCAAATTCTTGTTTTGACAGTCTTTCAAGATATGACCAATCGTACCACAATGAAAACAAGTACGTTTTTCTTTGTATACTCGAACATACTTTTCCTTCTGAACCTTGAGTGATGTGGATGATGAACACTGAGAATGAGTGTTTAAAGATTGAACAACCTGTTGATTTCCTTCTTCAAGTTTCTTTTTACAAAAATCAAGAGTTGAGACTTTCTCAATCTTGTTTATTTCTTGTGAATCAAAACCACCACTTACAAAAGGTTTAACTGGTTTATAAGTAGATTTAGGTTTTGGTTGTTTAATCAAATCATCCGGTTCAGTTAGAATGCAATTGTCTCTAGTCACCTTCTTTATCACAACTGGTTCCACATACTTGCAATCCTTCACTATACCTTCAACTTTTTTGAGTCAAAAACGTCATCATCAGATGAATCTTCATATATCATATCCTTACTAGTAACAGGATTGATATTCAACACAGTTTTTGGTTCCAAATCTTCAACCAAAACTTCCTCAGTCAAGCATAGGGTATAATTTGCATTAAAAGGTGGAAAAAACCCAACACCTCCCCCAATATCTGTATCATCAAAAGAGGGACAAGAACCAACCCCTCCAATAACCTTTGCCCCCAAAGCTGTTTCATTATAATATTCCAACAAAAAACTGAAATTCATATAACCCTCAAGCTTGCGTAACAATTTTGTTACCTCTGTCTGTGACACAGCAAGTTCATTAATTTTCTTTTCATACTCAGAGTATGACACATCGAGGTGAAACGCTTGTTCATTAACTTTGGTTTGCAAAACTTTAATATCATCTTTTAGAGATTCAATTTTAGCTTTCAAACTGTTTCATTTTCCTTCAAAGTTTGGTTCGATATGTACATTACTTTCATGTCACAGATGAGATTCGTGTTATCATCACACAATCTCGTAATTTTGAATTCAAAATCAATGCATTTTAAACAAGAGTCAACCTGTTTTACCTGCTTAGAATCTGCCATGAATGCATTCCCCTCAGCTAACATCTCTGCAATCTTTTCTGTAACCTTTCCAGCAGCTCCATCATTGAGTAAATCTTCATTTGAAAACTTTGGTTCACTCTTATGAGGCACTGACTCTTCACTTTCATGTAAACTCCTAGAATCTGTAGAGTCACTATCAGAAGAACCGCTTTCATTTCCATCTTCATGATGTACTTCAGCCAGAAAAGCTTGACTAACATGAGCCACAATATCTTCCAAATGAATACCCCAGTCATAATTTTTATCTTGTTGAGAAATCAAAGCTGTGGAAGTATTCTGCTTGTTTTGATTGCCTTGAGATTTTGAGGAACCTTGATTATGATTTCTTGGTTTTGTGCATTCCCGAGCAAAATGACCAAACTCTTGACAATTGTAACATTTAACCTTAGATTTATCCATCCCCATCCTAGTCTTGCTTGATGCCCCCAATAAACTTCTTTCCAGTTCGCTTCAAGTGATTTTTACCTTGTCTCATCCATAAAATCCATATTCCACTGAATATTCATTTCTTCCAAAGCATCTTTATCCAACTGCTTAAAATCTTCCTCAATCATATCTGGATCAGTAATCTTTATCCAACTGCTTAAAATAAATTCTTGGATCTTGATAGACTGTGTCTTTCTTCTGTTTGTGTAAATCATATGATTGAATCTTTCCCATCAAGTCTTCAAGACTCAGATCATCAAATCCAGATTGCTCTTTTATCACAATGGTGTACATCTCAAAATGTGCAGGTAGTGCATCTAGAAACTTCTCAAGAATCTTTTTGTTTTTGTAAGTAATGTCATTGTTGACCATTTCACTTAGAAGATTATAATATCTTGACATAAGTTCATCCATAGATTCACCATCAAAGTGTTTAAAAACACTGAACTGTTTCTTTAACAATTCTTTTCTGCTCTTCTTGATGTTAGTGTTACCCTCGCATCTTTTAGCTAAACCTTCCCAAAGTTGACGAGAAGTCTTAAACTTCTTGAAAGTATGGTAGATATCCAAAGGTAAACACATGGAAAAGCTGCAAGAGCTTTCTTTTCACGATCATATAACTTCTTTTCCTCATCACTAAGAGCTGAAATTGGTTTTGGTGTATCTGAAACACCCATATGACTATGAACAGGATGCTCATATCCCTCACTAATAGGAATCCACAAACTTGTGTCATTGATATTAACATAATTCTCAAATCGACTTTTCCAATGAGAATAATGTTTGAGATTCATAAGCCTCGGTGGCTTGGTTGGAGTACCAATCTCATTGTCATAATTCAACAAATGAGTCATATTGTTCACTTGATTTGATGTAGACATCCTTGAACACACTTCTACACTTAGAAAATTTTACAAGTTTCTGTATGAAGCGAACTTAACAAATTCTCCTACTAACTTCGCCTAAATGGAATCCAGCGAACTTAATAAGTTCGCTTGACAAGTTCGCCCGTAACTAATCAGACAAGTTCGCCTGTTTCAGCTGAAGAACAAGGAGGATTGTTCTAACACCTAAACTCACGAACAGATCCGAAAATTTCGATATCTCTCGATTTTGAATGAATTAGAGAAATTCCTTCCGTAGGATTCTTCAAATGATGATTTAGAACACTTCCAACGGATCAATTTTGGTAAAACAACACCAAAAATGAATAAATCACTCAAAATTCATCTCTAAAAATTGTCAAAATCTCAAGAACACGGAAACTTCTGAAAATCTTCATCTTATTGTGAAAAAGCAATCGAGACAATGTCAAACAACTGTAGCTAATCAAGAGCAATGGCTCTGATACCACTTGTAAGTCCCAACGGGTCTAACGATCGATCTCTGCTGTAAAACACGTGATACGTACACGAAGTGCGGAATCCTTACGTATACGTATGTCTTGAATACTCACGCACGCAATACAATCACACAAGACAAGATATCATAAAAAGCTCCTTGTATTCATCAGTAAATAGTAAACACATAGTAGTTCTAGAAAGATACAGAAGATACAAATGAGAACAACTCTTGAACTATTTATAGACAAAACAAACTGAATCAGGCGAACTTAATAAGTTCGCCACCTTTAGTTCAGGCGAACTTGTTAAGTTCGGCTCGACTATATCAGGCGAACTTATTAAGTTCGCCTGTGCAAAATTAAACTATTACAATACAAAACATACAAAACTATAAACATAAAGACTAATCTATACAAAGCTAGTTGTCACAAAACATGCACCAATATAAAGAAAGAAAACTTATTTTATTTTTATAAAACTAGCTAACCTCCCACCATATTGGTGAAACTTGTTTGGACTCGAACCCAATTGATAGTTTTTTTAAAAAAACGACTTGTTTTGACCCGGAATAATTTTTCTCCAAACCCGTTTTGACCCGTAGTCATTTTTTCTCGTAACCCGTATTGACCCGAACCCGTTATGACCCGCGACCCGAACCCGCCCGACCCCGACCCGCTCAGTTTGTCAGGCCTAATACTATATAATAAACAAGTAAAATAGGATGACACTTGTCACAATTCTAGCCCTCCTTATTCTTATTTTCCCGCATTTCTCTTCTATTAATAATCAACTTCAATATTTTAGGCAACTATTTATTTCAATTTTTATTTATATATTTTTTAATTTAAAAATGTGTTTATCATCAATTAATTAATTCAATCATATTTTTATGAACTTTACAAACTGAAACAATTTTATAGCCAGTTAAGATAAAATAGAAAGATTTTAATCATATATTTACATATTCATATTGTTCCATTTTGACGAGTGTATGTGTTAAAAGAGTATATTATATTTTATTCAACATATGTAATACACAAGTTTATTCAACACGTGTATTACACGGGTTTTAAAAATATATTTTTTTTATTACTATGTATTTAACATTTTATTTATACAACCCGTGTTTTAAGATAGTAAATAATAAAAGAAAATAAGAAGAATAAAAAGTCAAATGAGTTTTAGAATTTTGATAGCCACAATTAATTAAACTTATTTTTAAAACAAAACAGATAGCTGCTATCAGTTTATTTTATATATAAATTTTGATAAATAAAATCAACTTGTTTGATATCGACCTTCCACTCAATCGTTTACCTACCATAACCACCATTAACTTTCAGAAGTCTTTTCAACGTTTCACCCAACGGAGGAAGTTTCGGCTTACATTCCTAATAATAATTTCGATTAATGATGAACAAATATTTTTATCCGTCGTCTTTGACTCGTAACAATTTCTTACGAGAGAAATACCAAAACTTTGGTAAACCAAAGTGGTGTTATTTTATCATGATTCCCTACATGTTACTATTATTACTGACTTTTAATACATGTAACCAACATTTTTTTTAAATTTATTTAAATTTTTGCTCCGTTTTCTTAAACTAAATAAATATAAGGTACAACTAATAGATAAAATGAAATATATGATTTTTGGTATTATACTAATTATTAAAAAGTAAGTTTCAATTGTGAGTATAAATTACTATTCAAAATGTACAAGTTTTTATGCATACTGTACAAGTATATATGAATGCTTTTGCTACTTTTTTTTTAATTTCTCATATGGAGCACTAGCTGAAAAGTTTGATTTTAGAAATGAAAACCATCAGATGTGTTTAGAGGAGTGATGCCTACAATTTAGGCTTTGGCAACCGGCTCTGGTTCAAAATCTGAAACCCATCCTTTGATAAGTTTTGATGGATTTAATTCTATTTTTTTCTTTCGTTTTTAATTTAGAACCATAAATCTTATACGCGTTTCTCACGCATGGTGAATTTACTTAAAGATTTTTGTTTTATTTTATAAGATTTCAAGAACTTTAATTTCTTCCGCGGTATAACACGCTGCAACGCACGTTGATAAAAGCAAGTATTGTCACCCGGAAGTCGCCGTAACGCGCAATGCCTCCTAATTAAACAATCAAACAATCACCAACTTGGGTGAATAGTAACGTACTACAACTACTGCAACTGGTACAACATTTTATGCATAATGATATATCAGCCACGTGTTTACTTTGCCCTTGCACACCTCCTGCTTCCGTTTGTTGTCGTGTCTAGCAAATACAGCGACACAGAGAGATGAAATTCCTCAGTTTATATTAAACTTAAAGTGGTGTTATTCTATCATGATTCACTACTTGTTAGTTGTTACTATTATTACTGAATTTTTATACATATAACAAACATTTTTTTTAATTAGAAAGGATTAATCTTGATTTTTTTAATTTTAGCTAGGTTTCTTATCCTAGATATAACGTACAAATCTATAACATCTAATAAATAAAAATATTTTGGGATACTTGTCAATTAATCAGGGGATCTAAAATTTTGTTTTCCCGTCAAAATCATTACCCTTACTTTCATATTCACGCGGACCTTATTTCGGGTTATAACCCGTTTCTGCAAAATTCGGGTTATCCTAAGCGTTTGTTCCAAACCAACTGCAAACCCTAACACACGACTTTGAAACCTTCGCCGCTACACTCCATCCTCCATTCAAGATCTTCCCATCATCGTTACACTCCATCCTTCGCCGCTGTCGTTTCACTCAGTCTATCGCGGCTTTGTTCTTCATTCTGTCGCAACAGGTATCTTCAATATTCAACGATGGTTCAATCTTTGTTTTATTTTGTTTTGATTTTGATTATTAATCGCCGTTTCTAACTCTTAGGAAATCTTTATGTTTCCTTATGTCCTACTTGCAGCAAAACAATCAAAAGATCTTCATTGTCGTCCTTCAGGTCAGTATTGTTATTGTGGTTTTGTTTCATGCTATCTATCTAGGGCTTATTTTCATCTACAACCTCAAACCCTGAAGCCTATAGCTTAGATGAGAATAAAATGTTAGCATAATAAGTTGTTATGGGCCCTGTTATGGACCTTAGCCCAGGCCCATAAGCTAATCTTCACTTGAATAACATTGAGCTCCATCTTTTCTCTGTACATGTTTGTTTGTTAACATGTTATCAGAGCCTACTCGATTCATTCTTGATTGAAGATTTTTGTTGTCGCTTCCGCTCCGTTATTGATTCGTTCGTTGTTTGGTTGTTCGTTGTTGTCGCTTCCGCTCCGGATTTCTTTGACTCGTGAGGTATCAAAGTCACGGATTTTGTTTTATTTGAACTAACTTGTGTATTTGGAAGAGCTTTGGACAGATTGACAGGTTTGGACCTCGTTTCTGTCCCGTTTTACGAAGTTTGTAGTTTGTTCACGAAGTTTGCGGTTGTCACGAAGTTTGCGGTAATCGAAGTTTGCGGTAATCAAAGTTTGCGGTATTTGAAATTTGCAGTTATTCTACTGCGGTTCAATCTATTAGTACTCGTGTGGATGGTAAAAACTACACCTACTGAAGTTACGTAATGAAAAACTTTTTTCAAGGGAAAAATATGTGGGATTATGTCACAGGTACTAAGGGAAAGCCTACTGACAAGTCTAAGGTTGATGAATATGTCTTAGCTCTCGATACATGGGAAACGGATAACTCAAAAGTTATAACTTGGATCAACAACTCTGTAGGTCAGTCCATTGGTATTTAATTGGCTAAATATGATACAGCTAAGCAGGTTTGAGATCATTTGGAAAAGTTGTATACTCAATCTAACTTTGCTAAGCAGTACCAGTTGGAGTTTGATATACGTGCTCTTAAACAGAATGAGATGAGAATTCAAGACTTCTATGAAGCTATGTCAGATTTATGGGATCAATTGGCACTTACGGAGTCTACAGCATTGAAGGTGTTTAAACCTTATATTGATCGAAGGAAGGAACAACGTTTGGTACAATTCTTAATGGCATTACGTTCAGATTTTGAAGGACTGCGTGGAATGATTCTTCATCGTTCCCCTCTTCCAACAGTTGATTCAGTTGTTCACGAGTTGATTGCATAGGAAACTCGGTTAAAATCGCAGGTTGATAAAGCTCCTAAAGTAACTACTACTCCAGATGTGTTGTTGTTCCCCCTAATTAGTCCAGACAATGTGCTAAAGTTGCTTTTGATGAATCTGCATTCTGCAAAGGGAAAAATCATTAGAAGTCTCAATGTCCATTATTACTTAGCAGAATGAATTCTAACTTGCAGAAGCCCCCACAACAGAACAAATCAGGTGGACAATTTATGTCTCGCACATCCACCTCTGTTGGTTCATCTGGTCCATCTTCATGGACATTTAAACCACCTCAGTTTACTGCTGCTACACCACCATCTGTAGAAATGACCAAACCACCATCTGCTCTGGATCCGTAAGTATTTGAACAGTTCAGACAGTTTCTTGTTGCCAACCCTACCGCTATGTCTGATGCAGGATTGTTATCATCTGGTACCTCAGGTATTTCGTCATCATTATGTATTTTAGACTCTGGTGCCTCACATCATATGTCTCCCTGTCTGTCTTCTTCTCTTTCTTTGTCTCCAGTTTCTCATGTTCCTGTCATGTCTGCTAGTGCTACATCCATGTTGGTAGAGGGTGTTGGATCTGTGTCTACCCATCATGTGTCTCTCAATGATGTATATTATATTCCGAAGCTTGCCTTAAATCTTGCTTCAGTCAGTTGTGTAAGTCTGGAATTTGGGTTTTCTTTTGTGACACTATTTGTGTTGTGCAGGATCAACACACTCAAAGGGTGATTTGGGATCGGCCGTAGGGTGGGAGATTTATATGTCTTAGAAGAACTCAAAGTGCCTGCTCCTGATGTTGCTGCCTCCAGCGTTGATTTATCCTCTTTTCGTTTAAGTCCTTTGTCGTCTGAATTTTATATTTAGCATTCTCGTTTGGGACATGTGTCCGCATCTCGTTTAAAATTTTTGGTTTCCACATGTGTTTTGGGTCAGTTGCAAACCTGTGATATTTCTGTCTGCTTTACCTTTTGATAAAAGTATTTCTCATTTTGTTACACCATTTGATATTGTTCATTCTGATGTGTGAGGACCATCCCAAGTATCCACTAAGGGTGGTTCACGTTATTACGTTTCCTTTATCGATGATTACACCTGTTATACCTGTGTGTACCTTATGAAACGTAGATCTGAGTTCTTTGACATTTATAATATACATTTAGAGCTTATGTTCAAACGCAGCATTCGGCTGTGATAAAGTGCTTCAGGTGTGACTTAGGGGGTAAATACACCTCTAATGATTTTACTCAGTTGCTTGCATCAGATGGTACCATACACCAATCGGCTTGTACTGACACCCCTCAACAGAATGGTGTTGCTGAAAGGAAACATCGTCATCTTATGGAAACCGCTCGTTCATTCCTTTTATCTGCTGAAGTACCTAGTGTCTTTTGGGGAGAAGCACTTCTGACCGCCCAACATGTGATTAATAGGATCCCTACTTTTCACAATGATGGGATGTCTCCATTTGAAAGTCTTTTCGGTGAACGCCCAGATTATGGTGAATTACGGGTTTTTGGATGTACTTGCTTTGCTCTCCGTCCTCATGTTGAACGAGACAAATTGACAAATAAGTCAGCCTTATGTGTTTTCTTAGGCTATGCCAGTGGTCCCAAAGGATATGGCACGGGACAAAAAGGATACCGTTGTTTTGATCCTGTAAGTCAGAAGTTATATGTGTCAAGACATGTTACTTTTCTTGAACGTATTCCATTTTATTTGATTCCAGCTAAGTCCCATGATTTAACAAAGTCAGATCTTCAGAATATTGATCCTTTTGCTAGCAACATTGATGTCCCAACCTCTGATGTTCCCGATTCGTCTGTTGATCCTAATATGCCTGCTCCAGATACTTCTGTTGCACATGATGTGCCAGTTCATGAACCTTCCACGTTATCTGGCACCAATGTTGATTCTCCTCCACCTCCGAGAAAGTCTACTCGTGCATGTAAGTCTACTCAACTTCCAGATTTTGCGTACTCTACATATTCTACTTCGTTTAGTTCATTTATCGCGGGTATTAATCATATGTCTGAACCACAATCATATAGAGAGTATATCTCTGACCTTCTATGACAAAATGCTATGGATGAAGAGCTCACTGCTCTTCATCAGACTCACACCTGGGATATGGTTCCTCTACCACCAGGTAAACATAAGGTTGGTTGTCATTGGGTGTATAAGATTAAGACAAAGTCTGATGGCTCTGTTGAACGGTACAAGGCCAGACTTGTGGCAAAAGGATATTCGCAAATGTATGGTATGGATTATGAGGAGACCTTTGCCCCTGTGGCAAAAATGACAACAGTTCGTACTTTAATTGTTGTTGCGTCCGTTCGACAATGGAAGATCTGTAAAATGGATGTCAAAAATACCTTTCTGAATGGTGATCTTCATGAGGAGGTTTACATGACTCCACCCCGGGAATAGCTCATTAGCCATGTGAAGTTTGTCGGCTTCGAAAAGCTCTATATGGGCTCAAACAGGCGCCTCGTGCCTGGTTTGAAAAATTCTCTACAGTTATCACTTCCCTTAGCTTTCTTCCTAGCAATCATGATTCGACATTATTTGTTCGATGTACGAATGCTGGACGCATTCTCTTGTCTTTATATGTGGATGACATGATTATTACAGGCGATGATTATAATGGCATTGAATCCTTGAAACGTGACTTGGCCCGTCGTTTTGCTATGAAAGATTTGGGATTATTACGGCATTTTTTGGGATATGAGCTCAAACATGCCCCTCGTGCCTGGTTTGAAAAATTCTATACAGTTATCACTTCCCTTAGCTTTCTTACTAGCAATCATGATTCAACATTATTTGTTCGATGTACGAATGTTGAACGCATTATGTTATCTTTATATGTAGATGACATGATTATTACAGACGATGATTATGATGGCATTGAATCCTTGAAACGTGACTTGGCCCGTCGTTTTGCTATGAAAGATTTGGGATTATTACAACATTTTTTGGGATATGGGCTCAAACAGGCCCCTTGTGTCTGGTTTGAAAAATTCTATACAGTTATCACTTCCCTTAGCTTTCTTCCTAGCAATCATGATTCGACATTATTTGTTCGATGTACGAATGTTGGACGCATTCTGTTGTCTTTATATGTAGATGACATGATTATTACAGGCGATGATTATGATGGCATTGAATCCTTGAAACGTGATTTGGCCCTTCTTTTTGCTATGAAAGATTTGGGATTATTATGACATTTTTTGGAGATTGAGGTAGCTCAATCTAAAAAGGGATATCTTCTCTCTCAGACGAAGTATATTTCGGATCTGTTTCAACGTTCAATACTTACTGATAACAGAATTGCAGACACTCCTCTTGAAACCAACGCACGTTACTCTCCCATTGATGGTGTTCTCTATCTGATCCGAGTCTATATCGTACCATTGTAGGCAGTTTGGTTTATCTTACAGTTACTCGCCCTGATATCGCTCATGCTGTTCATGTGGTTAGCCAGTTTGTTACCGCTCCTAATTCTCTTCACTGGGGAGCTGTTCTTCGTATTTTGAGATATCTTCATGGCACTCAGTTTCAAAGTCTTTTATTCTCTTCTACGTCTTCTCTGGAGTTGCGTGCCTATAGTGATGCTGATTGGGATAATGATCCCAATGATCGTAAGTACACTACTGGTTTTTGTATTTTCCTTGGTGATTCCTTAATCTCATGGAAAAGCAAGAAACAAGACGTTGTCTCTAGGTCCTCCACTGAATGTCATGCTATGGCTGTGACTACATGTGAAATTGTTTGGTTACGATGGCTTCTGGTAGATATGGGGGTTGTTGTTTCCTCGCCTACCCCCATTACATTGTGATAATCAAAATGCTATGCAGATCGCCAAGAACTCTGACTTTCATGAACGAACAAAACATATTGAGATAGATTGTCATTTTACTCGTCATCATCTTCAGCTCGGGACCATCTCACTTCCTTTTGTTCCATCAGCCTTGCAGATTGCAGATATTTTCACCAAAGCTCAATCGGCATCTCCGTTTCGTTTTTTGTGTGACAAACTCTCAGTGTTTATTTCTATTGCATTGTGAGTTTGAGGGGGGATGTTAGCATAATAAATTGTTATGAGCCCTGTAATGGGCTTTAGCCCAAACCCAGTTATCTTTCTATTTAATGTTGCTTTCTTATTCATTTGTAAGCTAATCTTCACTTGAATAACATTGAACTCCATATTTTCTCTGTCCATGTTTGTTTGTTAACAATAAATACTTTTCTTTTGTAGTGATATTTAAAGGCAGGATACAAATAAACAGGAATTTGGTACCAATTTAGCGGGAAATGGATGGACCGCTCCTTAATGGCGACGATGTAATATTATGACATATTTTGTTTTTCGGTTGGTTTAGCTGGAATGGATTGGAAAAGATGGGATCTCAGCCCTTGCTTTGGTTGGTATTAAATCTATCTAATGCCTATTATCACTGGTGAGTGGTGCATATAAATCATTTTAAGTTTTCAACAATTTTTAAGAACTGATTATATGGAAATTTGTTACTTGAAAAGCTATGTGAAGGCTAGAAGAATATATAATAATGTGTGTTTTTTTATTACTTAAAAAAACTATTTTTCTGGAACTTATAAAACAATGCCTGCAAATATTATAGGAGAATTTTTGGTTAAAAACGACATCCAAGTTACCTTTTTGTATGCTATTTTGGTAAGGCAAGTTAACAAACACATAGTTCATATTTTGTAAACAGTATTAACTATGTTTTTTTTGTGCAAATCAGGGTCTCCAAGGAAGCAGAGTGTTGCTTACCATTAAGTGTTGCTTACCATTGTAAGGTCCTGTTGCTTTGATGGTACTTCCCCCTTTGAAAGCACCTCAGCCTATGGAAGGTTGTTGCTTACTATATGTTTTTACTTATGTTATATCTACATATATGCTTCCACCTTGACTTTCCATTTTGAATTAGATCTCATGAATGAAATAGGTATACAAATTTCACAGTAGAGGTTGAATCCGTTAGTTGTTATTTAACTTTTGATTTTATATTTTGGATACATTAGTTGTTGGTTAACCAGAAGTTAATACATTTCCATTAGTTTTATTGTACAAACCATCAAATTGCTTATAAAGAGTGTATTTCAGCTTCAATCTTTTAAAGAATTTATTATAGAGAATTTGTCTGGCGGTCGAGGGGTGTGACGGGCGGGGTTGGGGTCGGCCGACAGGGGTGTCGGTGGCTAGCGGCGATGAGTGGTCGGGTCGGTGGCGAGAGGCGGGGTCTATGTCGGGACCCGACGGGGGTCGGGGTCGGTGTGGGTGGAGACATAGGGTGAGTGGTCGGAGATTTCATTTCCTTTTAGTGAATTCCTTCACAATTTGGAAGGAATTTGAAATCTTTCATTTGAAGGAATTAATTCAAATTCCAATTGCAATTCTTTTATCTACCAAACATGTTAAGAATTGAATTCGGATTACAATTCCAACGAATTTTACAAACCAAACACCTAAAGGAATAGATATCAAATTCCAATTCCGTTGAATTCCCCTTACTCTTTATATGTATTACTTTTTATATGTATTGAGGATAATGCTTTTTGTATTCGTAAATCTTTGTATTATATATAAGTTACAGATGCTTAATATTATTATGTTATACATTTTTTAATTATACGTTTTATTATTATTCTAACCCGTGTAATACACGGGTCTCTAACCTAGTAATAGATAAAATGAAATATATGATTTTTGACGTTTATATTAAACTTAAACTGGTGTTATTCGATCATGATTCACTACTCGTTACTATTATTAAAGAATTTTTCTACGTATAACCGACATTTTTCTAAATTTAGAATCGATTGATCTTGATTTTTTAAATTTTAGCTCGGTTTTCTTATACCCAAAATATAACGTACGATTAATAGATAAAACTAGTTTTTCTATCCGCGCTTCGCTGCGGTAGTCTGGTCATTATCGGTTCGACTCGTTTGCGTGGATAAATGTTACATCGAAACGCAGACTTGTTATGACGTACGATACTGAAAAAATGCTTGAATTTGAATACAACTCCGTGTTCAATATAATTTAGACCGGAACGTTGAACATAAAAACTTAAAAATACTGCGATTACCATTTTAAAAAAAAATTAACGAACGAAAGTTATCACAGAAAATAAAATTAATAAAAAAACTAAATGGGTTAAAAACGTATATTATATATAGTATAAGGAGTTAAAACGAATATATATAAGGGATGAATGATATATATGATAGATGATATGTGATGATTATGGTGAGACTGGTAATTAATGGTGATGGCATTATGGTAGGATAGATGGTGGGTGCATGGTGATGGATGATGTGGGTGGTGGTGTACGGTGGTGGTGTACGGATGTGGATGACCATGGGAAAACAAGACAAGAGGGAAAATCCAGGAGGGCCCCGCGTACAGCGAAGAAGTAAGCCACATCCCTCGCGTACCGCGAGGGACTGGAACACAGGCCGGCTCAAGACTTTTGTCTCTCGCATACCGCGAGAGACTTGGGCTCAAGCTTCGCGTACCGCGAGGAGGTGTTAATCACAGAAAGTTAATAAAAATTTTCAATTTTATACTTAGAATATTTTAGACCCCTTAAAATCCCTTTTTCACCCAAATTCTTTAAAAACTCATTCCAAGCATAAAAACTAATGTAAAAATACCTGGAATTTCGTTCCCAATGATTTTCCTCACCGAATCAAGTGCGAATCCCTGCAAAATACCACACTCACAAAACACAATACTGAAAAACACAGAAAAATACACGGACTCAAATCAAAGAAGCATACAAACTATACACTTGGGTTCTAACCCGAGCACCAAACCACACTAATTAGGAGGCTTCTCCTTTATGCCTCCCCCGTCCGGCCCGTTTAATGTAATTGCTCTACCACCAATTTGACAAACTCTGGTGGTAGACCTTAAATGGGTGTTGAAAGATCTAAACGGGTAGGTCCACCAATATTTGAACTTACCTGGGCCAAACCTGATACGTGGCATGTAGTGAGGTGATTGGTCATCTCCAGTATATTGCATCCTATGGTCCTTGTGTGACCATCCCAGGACCCTATGAACATGTCGGTCCATACGTTTCTTTGCCCTGTCCCGTGGTCGTGATGATTTGGATGGCGAACCACCATCTAATACCTCCACGGGTCTTTTCTTCTCTTTCTCTCTGGTGCAATGTTATGGTTTTGACACCAACTCCCCCACTTGCACCTCTTCTTTCACCCCCACACTTGGCTCTTGATATAGCAAATCTTCAAGTATTTTCAGCTCGCCAAGTGGGTCAAACTCTTCTTCATTATGATTCGGCAAGCCCCCCAACTCGTTGTAGGTCCCTAATTCGGTGTGTGACGGATCTCTAGACTCGCGGTACGACACGGTGATAACGTGCGGAATCCATGATCAACGTGCTCGTGCAACTCAATCAACAACAATGGTGTAAATAAACGCTTTGTATTTCCACCACAATATCAGTTTACAATAATCCTGTCTCTAATCAGTTCCTCCTGATATCGTGTCTCTCATTCTATTTCACAGACTCTGTAAACTCCTATATATAGACATCTGATAAGTTCGCCTAAAAGATGCTTAGGCGAACTTATTAAGTTCGCCTCTAATAGGCTAAGCGAACTTAACAAGTTCACTCCTAAAGATGCTTAGGCGAACTTGTTAAGTTCGCCTCCCTATGAACTTGCACAGAGGCGAACTTAATAAGTTCGCCTCACTATGAACTTATACAGAATTTTATCAACAGTTACAAAACATGTCCTAACAGACTCCCCTTTAACTGTTGCTAACAATTCTATCAATTACAAGTCAAAGACTCTAAGACTAAGACATAATATCTTCAAGCTCGTTGTCACTAGAATATGCTCCAACAGACTCCCCCTTGACAACAGCTTTAGAAGATTGTCATCAGTCTTCATATATCATCAAACACACTATAGTCTTCGTTTTGTTCATCTGCACATTTTCTTTCTATCTAGAAGAAAACTTGGGAGAAGGACCCCTTGTCAGCTTCTGTCTGCAAAATTCAGTTTATGCAAAGGAGAACAACCAAGAATAACCAACAATTAAGATTTCCATGGAAGCTGAAAAAATAAAATCTTTTTGGTTTTTCAAACATAAGAAAGACAAAATCTTTTTGGTTTTTCTCTATACAAACTAAAATGTAAAATACAAAATCACATCTTTTTGGTCGAACATCACGAGTAAGAAGATCATATCAGTATATATGAGATATCAATCACACATCTTGGATATAAATCCATATAGTATCAAATGGTATCCTATGTCATTCTTTCAAGATTATCACACTCTATCTTTTAAAGACTTTCATATTGCATGTTATGATACGCGATAAACATTCAAAGAAAATAGGATCAGGCTATGACACACAAATTCAAATTGTCAATATTATAAGATTTGAAACTAAAGCATCTCATTCCCACTTTCTTGTGAGTTAAGGTACCATTTAAGTATAAAATACAACGTGTACCCCACTAGTATGCCAACAGAAAGTAAATGCACTATCTTCAAGACATATGAGATTTTACTAAAGATTATCCGAATTTCCAGAATAAGGAGACATCACTTAGCACATGAATAGCAGAATCCAAATTGGATTGTATAGGAATCAATGAGATTCATAATTGAATGATTCTATGTTTTATATATGTGGAATCATACGATTCAGGTACGTGGATCCAACTGTTAAATGGATTATGAATTCAATGGAATCTGTAAAGATGATTTATCAATATGATCTAAGGGCTAGTATATGTTTGACAGATGTTGTCAAGTACATATCTTGATTATACTTCAAATTGCATTCTTTTCGGGACATGGGCACTGAAGCAAATCGAATGAATAATGCTAAGGACATAACCCGAAACTGATCTTATAGGACAATCTTTATTAAAAGCTAATATTCTTTATCTGATAGTGATCTTTTAACACACACACCCAGGCATAAAATGGGTTCAAATCACAGTTGTAACATATGCAATTATGTTTTCACACTACTAATGGTTCAATGACGCTTTTAGTCTACTGACAATTCAAATTATATGCATACACAACACTATCATTTCCTACTTGTGCAGTCTCTGAAGTTTAGATCAAAACATATAATTCAGATATATTAACATAAAGCACCAACCAGTCAATCTAAGGTCATGTGTGAAAGAACATCTACTGATGTACTATCATCTCTTCTTTAACTTCAAGTAATGTCGATTTTATCTTTTTCAATTTGTTTGGATTTTTCAAAATCTTTTTCAAAGAAAAATAAAACAAACGAAAATAAACCTTCCATGATAACATTTTATGAAAAATAACATTTTATTTGGTTACCCAGGATTAAGCAAGTCAATCAATTAAAAACTCAAACAGATGTAATCCTGCAATTGAATGTCTTTGCCTTTGTCACCAACACAGTTCTGTACTCCCCCTGTCCTATAGATTCCCTCTCAACTAGTCAAATGGTTGCATCAACGACTTTATGCTCACCATCGTCATCCTAAGTTTCAGGTTATCATTTGGACTTTGTAAAACTATTTCCAAAACATTGTGTGTGACATATTCTCCCCCTTGAGCATCAAGTCGTTGAAACAAATAGATTCTCAGTTATCAACAACTCGTTACTCTTGCAGATGTCATTCACTGCCATGTGCTTAGAACCACCACTATCAACAACCAAAATGGTATTAATAGTCCCTCTTGGTAAATCCTGCACAACTAACAAGAAACATTAATTTGAAATTAGGACCCAAGCCATAGTAGTCATGGGTCGTCCATATGTATCAAAATAATAAACCTCATTCCATTCACAATCAAATCTCTCGTCGATTTTAGGTGATTGCTCCGACGAGTCAGAAACAGAAACTTTAGATTTCCAAACATACTTCTGTTCCTTGAGTTCTTTTTGCTTAAAATGTGAAGTGTTTGAACAATCTTGTTCATTTGAAAAATGTTTATATTGTGAAAACTCTTGTTCTAAAAGTTTTCTCAATCTTCTGTTTCTCTTCCGTCTTTGAGGTCTAGAAAGCATAACCTCATATTTTGAATTACCCTTTGGTGTATCATGAGGTTTAACCACATTTGGGTTAACATAAGGCTTACCATGAGTTTTTACCTTTCCTGGAGTAACATGTCGGTTACATTTGGCATTGTGAGGACAAGCAATCTGAATATGACCCACAAGACCACAGTAAAAGCAAGATCTCGTCTCACTATATTCTCTCATATAAGGAATCTTCACACGATAAGATGCATTTGAAGAAGATTCTCTTACATGAACTTCTTTTGGAGTTTGAGAATGAATAAACTTTTTCTCAACAGGTTTTGATTCAGGCTTCATCTTCTCAGGAACTACATGCTTCTTCCCTTTTATTTTTGTAAGGACAGTTCACCATAATGTGTCCCATCTCATTACAATGAAAGCATGTACGCATGTCTTTATAATCTCTGACATATGGAACTCTCCTTGAATTTGAAGAACTTCCAAATGTATAATTTCCAGATGAATTATAATCAACCTTTGAGTCTTCTTTCTTAACCTCTTTCGGTATCCCCTCTACCTTAGGTTCATCAAAATATTCATCATCACTCTCATCAGAATACACCATATCTTCACCTGTGACTGGATTCACCTTCAACACAGTCTTAGGATCTAAATCCTCATCGTTTATAATCTCAGGTGTAACAGAATAATTTCCGTTGAATGGTGGAGGAACATAGCCAATACCACTAGTTCCCTTCCCCTCTTCAGTATTCTCATGATAATATCCTAATAAGAATGATGAATTTGCAAAGATTTCTAACTTTCTATGTAATCTAATCACATTTAATTTAGATTCAGCTAGTTCCTTATCTTTCTCAGCAAGATCATTATTTCGTTTCTCAATTTCTTCAAAGGGCATATCCAGGTGATATGCCTGCTCTTTGATCTTCAAAGTCAGAGAATTTATATCCCTCTTCAGTGATTCTATTCTTTCAATACACACATTCTCATTATCCTTTAATTTCTGATTTACCGTGTGCATCGATTTCATATCACAAATGAGGTTGACGTTGTCATCCATAACCCTCATCATTTTATCCTTAACTGAAACACAGTTAGAACAAAACGTTTCAGAGTTAGAAAATACCTCAGGTTTTACTTCTGAAGAAGACGCACCAGGAGCCATGAATACGTCATCATCAGCTTCACTCTTTTGTTCAACAATGACAGGCTCTGCATCAGTTTCTAATTCACTCAGATCATCTTCAACTGTCTAAAAACTTTCTTCACTCATCACATCAGTCTCAGTAGATTGATTACTTTCACCAGAACGAATACTCTCACTATCAGTTAAATCTATAGAAGAATCACTTTGAGAATAACTCGGCTTCTCCAATGCTTCTTTGATCAAGACCACAAACGCTTGAGAATTTGCTTCACCCTTTTTCTTCAAAGCTTCCCATAGTTCTCTTGAAGTTGGACACTTCCCGAGACTATGAATGATTTCTTTTGATAAAGACAACGTTAAAGTTTCACGCGTCTGCATCTCTCGATCAAACTTCTGCGTTTCTAGTTTACTAAGAGCTGTCACTGGTTTAGGAACATCATAATATCACATATAGTCATAAGTATGATGCACATATCCTTCAAATATGGATGTCCAAAAGTTTTCATCAGTTTCTGATACGAACTGTTCGAACCGGACTTTCCAGCTACGAAAATCTGATATGCACAAAAGTCTCGGTGGCATAGTTCCAATCTCATTATCATCATAAGAAATTGACATTTTGAAATTTTTGCGAAAATATCCGGAAAAAATTTCCCGCCAAAATACTCTTTTTTAAAAATTTCAAAAATGATTCAAAACAACCATATAAGCTTTCCCTAAAAAATTTGGACAAGAAAAAATTTCCCGCCAAAATACTTTTTTTTTTAAGAACACTAGCTAAGTTCGCCCGATACTGCCTAAGCGAACTTAATAAGTTCGCCTGACTGAGCGAACTTGACCCGAGCGAACTTGTTAAGTTCGCCTGATTAAGTTCGTCTAATCTGCACCAAGCGAACTTATTAAGTTCGCCTCTCTAAGTTCACCTGCAACAGAATTGCTAAGTTCGCCTGCATTAGCTGTTCAACGAAATACGAACCAAAAATTCAAAAAATCATCATATCTTGCTGAATTGATGGAATTTGATTAAATTGAACCGTAGGAATGTGTAGGAACTGATTAGGAACACTTCTATCGGATCAATTTCATCAAATGAATCCAAAATCAATCCAAAATGATCAAAAATTCTCCATTTTTTAAGGACACAAAAAAAATGAAAAATCTTCAAAATATCTGAAATTTGATATTGATTGGACACGAAAACACCACGAATCTTCTATAATCAAGAGTAAAAGCTCTGATACCACTATCTTCAACATGTGAGGCCCCAAACCCGGGAGGCCCCACGCGTTGGATTTACTCATTCACAAACAGTTCTCAAACTAGAATATCAAATAACGCAGCGGAAAATTTCATTTCAAACATAACATTACATCGTTTAACATGCGGAAGCGTAACATTTTCAAATACATGTACATAACAAAAACAACTCGTAACGGGATGCCAGTCTTCATATCATCCGGGTAACTCCTCAAGCCGCCCAGCATCACCGTCCATCATCATAACTTCCTTAACCTGAATGTGCATACTAAAAAGGTCAGCTACGCTGGTGAGTTCTAGCATTTCATAAAAACTTAAACATCAACATTTGCCAAAAACGTATCATTCATTTAGTAAAAACCTTTCACAAAAGCATGTAATAATTTAACATCTTTAAAAAAAAGGTTTCGTACCCATATCATCATCAACATCATAATCATAAACACCGTTAAACGGATCGTTCATTAAAACTTTTAACATTCATTTAAGTCATACATTATTATCTAAATCTGTGTTACCCTTCGTTCCGTCATTTAGTATGGTATTGCCCCTAAGGCTTAACTGCACGAAGACCGACAATACCATACATTCCGTCAATTCCCTTTTGGTATTGCCCCCAAGGCTAACTGCGCGAGGACCGACAATACCCATTCAGTTGCCCTTATGGCTCTCATGTCCATAAACCGACAACTTCCATCGACGGTTATGACTCTCAGCCATAACATCGTCGGATCATAATTTAACCTTACATGGGGTCACGTTAACCCCTGAGTAACCGTCGTTACTCCCTTTTACCAGTTGTACAACATCATAACCATTGACATGCCACAGAGACAATGCCCCTGTTGTTCTTGTGGCAACTATGGCTCGCTGTCCATAATCTACCACAAGGCTGGGAATCTCATTCCCAGACTTCATTCGTCAATTCCATTCATTCGACAGATTAGATTTGTAATGACTTCTTTAAAACCTTTACCTCTTTCTCTTCTCATTAAACATTTCCTCATTTAAACCGTTCATAAAGCATTCGTAACCCTTTTTGGCAAAAACATTTCAAAACCTTTCCTTTCGTAAACATCGTTTCAACATTTCAAAACCTTTCCTTTCGTTAAACATCATTTCGTTAAAACATCATTTCGTTAAAACATCATTTCGTTAAACATCATTTCGTTAAACATCATTTCGTTAAACATCATTTCGTAAGTATGCACACCAGCCCAAAAACATTAACAAAACATTTAAAAGAGGGCTCTAGAACTCACCTGATACGCTAATATGGGTTGTCCTAAACGAAGGTCCGACAACGTCACTTCCGATCTGAATTGATTAGTTAAATACACATCAGACCTAAATCCCGACTCTAACGGTTTACTCGTTCTGTTACAGGTGAATACACTGACTTCACTTACTGATGCAGACCTATCGAAACTACTTAGTTTCGACAGGTGCAGGCCCATCGAAACTTCTAGTTTCGACAACTGCAGGTCACTCGAAACTTCTAGTTTCGACAACTGCAGGTCACTCGAAACTTCTAGTTTCGACAACTGCAGGTCACTCGAAACTTCTAGTTTCGACACCTGCAGGCCACTCGAAACTCTAGTTTCGATACCTGCAGAACTCAGCTATCTTCCCCAAAAACCCTAACTTTCGCATGCAGGTCCGATCTTGTCAAGATCCGGACTTTTTACATTCAAAACGTGTATTTTCCCTTCGTGATTCCAGATTTATAACCCTTTCCTCATTTGGTTTATAAAAACCCGTCATTTTCCCGAAAATACCCGAAAACCCAAAAACGAACAAAAACTCAGATTTGGTTCGGGTGTTACCTGATTTCGAGATTCTGATCCGGAGGTTTTGCTCACGAGTTCAGTAGCAACAAGCTCCTTCAATCTCGGGTCGATCCGCCAACTTTCTCTCTCTACGGTTTCTCTCTCTAGATTCTTGCAAATGAGAGAAATGGTGTGTGTGTTGGCTATTTAAAGGGAGGAAACCCCCCCTTCCTTCAAGTTTGCCGGCCCAACCGGCCCGGCCCGTTACGCCTCGTTCTTTTATCCCGTTCGTCCCGGTTCAACCCGTTATTTAAAATCCTCATTTATTTTGGGATGTTACAAGTCTACCCCCCTTACAATAGGTTTCGTCCCCGAAACCTATCATAAGTCAAACAGTTGAGGGTACGACTCCTTCATTTCCGTCTCCGTTTCCCATGTAGCTTCCGATCCCTTCCGGTGCTTCCACTGGACTTTAACCAACTGGATAACTTTGTTACGTAAACGTTTCTCTTTCCTGTCTAGGATGGCCACAGGTTCTTCGATGTAGTTAAGGCTGTTGTCGACCTCGATGTCGGTAAGTGGTACGTGAGCCGTTTCATCCGCCAAACACTTTCGCAAGTGTGATACATGGAAGGTAGGATGAATCCCACTTAACTCATCAGGCATTTCCAACCGATAAGCGACTTCACCAACCCGTGCCATAATCCTGAATGGTCCGATAAACCTCGGACTTAACTTTCCTCTCTTCCTGAATCGTATGATTCCCTTCCAGGGCGACACTTTCAACATTACTCTGTCCCCAACATTAAATTCAATAGGCCTTCGTCGTCTATCCGCGTAGGATTTCTGACGATCTTGGGCGGCCTTCATTCGTGCTTTGATCTGATCAAACCTTTCCGACGTTTCTTTTACAACTTCAAGACTTCCCAATTCCTTCTGTCCAATCTCACCCCAACAAACCGGGGTCCTGCATCTCCTCCCATACAACATTTCATAAGGCGGCATGCCTATCGTCGTGTGATGACTGTTGTTGTAGGAGAATTCGGCTAACGGCAGATGACTGTCCCAACTGCCACCGAAGTCGATAATACAAGCACGAAGCATGTCCTCCAACGTCTGAATGGTCCTTTCGGTCTGACCATCCGTTTGCGGGTGGTATGCCGTGCTGATATTAAGTCTCGTACCCATCGCCTCGTGAAATCTTTTCCAGAACCTCGATGTGAATCGTGTGTCCCGGTCGGATACAATCGTTAAAGGCATCCCATGCCGCGCCACTACTTCGTTAATAAATACTTCCGCTAACCTTTCCGACGAGAACGTCTCGCGAATAGGTAGAAAATGAGCACTCTTCGTTAAACGGTCCACAATTACCCAAATGGTGTCATGACCTTTAGCTGTGCGAGGTAGCTTGGTTATGAAGTCCATAGTAATGTGTTCCCACTTCCATTCCGGTATCTCAAGTGGTTGAATTTTCCCATACGGTTTCTGGTGTTCGGCCTTTACTTGTGAGCAAGTCAAGCACTTGCTTACGTATTTCGTCACTTCGTGTTTCATTCCAGGCCACCAGTATTCCTTCTTCAGATCTTGGTACATTTTGTTGGTACCGGGATGGATAGAGTAACGAGACTTATGAGCCTCATCCAAGATTTTGGTTCTAAGCTCGCCACCCATAGGTATCCATACCCGACCATAACATGTCCTAACACCAAGGGTGTTATATTCTAACTTGTCTTGTTGGCCAACCATCCTTTCCTTCTTTATGTTTTCCTCTTTAAGCGCCTCATCTTGAGCCTTTTCGATTTCCCTCATCACATCCGATGTTACCACACACTGGCAAGCTTTCACTCTAATAGGAGTAGGCACATCCTTTCGGCTTAGAGCGTCAGCCACCACGTTTGCCTTTCCAGGGTGGTACATAATTTCACAGTCATAGTCTTTCAAAAGTTCCAACCATCGCCTCTGCCTCATATTTAACTCCTTTTGCTCGAAGAAGTACTTCAGACTTTTGTGATCGGAGTATATGGTAAACTTTACCCCATAGAGGTAGTGCCTCCAAATTTTTAATGCAAACACAACAGCAGCAAGTTCCAAATCGTGAGTCGGATAGTTGACTTCATGAACCTTCAGCTGTCGTGATGCGTATGCGATCACTCTTCCACGTTGCATCAGCACACACCCCAACCCCTGACCCGAAGCGTCAGAGTATACCACCAGGTCTTCATTGCCCTCGGGAAGGGCCAAGACTGGAGCTTGGGTTAGCTTTTCTTTTAACTCCTTAAATGCCTCATCCTGCTTCGGACCCCATTCGTACTTTTCTTCCTTTCGTGTCAACTTTGTCAATGGCGAAGCTATTTTCGAGAAATCCTGAATGAATCTCCGATAGTAGCCTGCCAACCCTAAGAAACTGCGGATCTCCGTTGGCGTCTTAGGAATATCCCAGTCCCTTACCGTCGTTATCTTTGCTGGGTCTACCATAATGCCGTTCGGGTTAATGACGTGACCTAGGAATTGGACTTCCCTAAGCCAGAACGCGCATTTGGAGAACTTAGCATACAACTTCTCCTTCTTTAGAGCTTCCAACACTTCCTTCAAATGACAAGCGTGATCACCCTCATTCTTGGAGTAGACGAGGATATCATCAATGAACACAATTACCGATCGGTCCAGCATCGGTCGACACACCCTATTCATCAAATCCATGAACGCTGCGGGGGCGTTCGTCAATCCGAAAGACATTACGCGGAACTCGAAATGTCCATAACGCGTGCGAAATGCAGTTTTCGGTATGTCTTCTTCCCTCACCTTCAACTGATGGTACCCGGACCGAAGGTCGATTTTCGAGAACCAACTTGCGCCTTGCAATTGATCAAACAGGTCATCGATCCTTGGTAAAGGGTACTTGTTCTTTACCGTTCGTTTGTTCAACTCACGATAATCGATACACATTCTCATTGAACCATCTTTCTTCTTTACAAACAACACCGGAGCACCCCACGGCGAGATGCTCGGTTGGATAAATCCTTTCTCAAGTAACTCGTCTAGTTGGACCATAAGTTCCTTCATTTCCACTGGTGCTAGTCGATATGGAGCCTTAGCCACGGGCTGGGCATCTGGTACTAAGTCGATTCGGAACTCAATTTCTCTATCGCGTGGTATCCCAGGCAACTCCTCTGGAAACACCTCCGGGTACTCGCGTACCACGGGTACATCGTCCAGTTCTTTCACTTCCTTACACTTGTCAATTACGTATACCAGATAAGCCTCGCATCCGCGCCTCAAGTAATCTGCTGCCTTAATCATCGAGATGACGTTGGGCATCGGGGCATCGCGATCCCCAAGTACTTCCACTTCGCTACCGTCCGGAGCCTTGAGTCGGATTATCTTTCGTTTGCATATAATTTGAGCCTCGTTGGCAGTTAACCAATCCATACCTAACACGACATCAAACCCTCCCAAAACCATAACAAATAATCTGACGGGAAATCTATGGCCTTCTATCTTTATCGTGGAATCGTCAACTACTTCGGTTACCATTACGGTTCTACCCTCAGCGGTTTCTACATTAAAGGCTCGTTCTACTTTACTAACCGTGTACTTTACTCGTTTACAGAAAGTTGCAGATATAAAACTCTTACTGGCACCCGAATCGAATAACACTGAAACAAAAGTGTTGTCAAGGATGAACGTACCTGACGCCACATCGGGGTCCTTCCTGGCCTGTTCTTGCGTTAGTGCATACGCTCGAGTCTTCGCTCGAGATCCCTCTCCCTTCTTTTCCGGGCCCTTTCCCTTCCCGGTTTCCCCCATCCTTGGCTTCGGGCAGTCCCTACTCAGATGACCGAAATCCCCACAGTTGTAGCACTTGTAGTGTTGTGTGCACTCACGGGCGTAGTGTCCGGTCTTGCCACACTTAAAGCACAGGTTAGATCCCAGTCTACATTCACCTACATGCTCCTTTCCACACTTCTTACAAATAGTCGGCTCATCCACCCGAGCCCTTTTATCGCGAGCCCCAAACATCTTTCCACCAGTTCGCTTGTTTGAGAAGCTCGGTCTCTTCTTTGGTTCCTCGATGGCGGCGACATTCAGTGCCAGATCATCAAATACTACGCCGCTCAGTTCTACTACCGAATCATAGGTAGTAGGGGCGTTTGCCTTAACATATGTGCGGACCTTGTCCGGCAACCCTTGAATATAACAAGCGATCTTTCTTTCTTCAGTAGTGACAAGGTGTGGCACCAGACGTGCCAGTTCATTGAACCGTGTCGTATACTGCCGGTGCGTCATGCTCCCAGCCTTCAAACCCAGAAATTCCCTTTCTACCTTTTCGATCTCATTCCTTGGACAGAAATTCTTGATCACCAAAGTTTTCAAATCATCCCACATCATCGAATCAACCACCTCGTTCCCCTTAGCCTGGCGTACACCTTCCCACCAGTGAGATGCTTCCTCCCTCAAGGAGTTAGCAGCAAACTTCACGACCTGATTCGGTCGACATTCACTCAGACGAATGGCGGCTTCCATACGAATTACCCAGTCAAAAGTAGCCACCGCGTCCTTCTTTCCAGTCAGAATTGGCGGGTCACATGCCTTAAAGGACTTATAATCGCATCCGCGAGCAGGCGGTGCATTGTCGGTCTCATTGTTCTGAGCACCAATTGCCGCGCTAGACCCACCCGCCCCATTGACCTGCTTCAACGCTTCAGCCAACAGACCTGGCAGAGAATTCTTCATCAATTCTGTGAATTCTCGAGCTATAGCTGCTCTCACTTCTGGTTCAAAAGTGAAAGGTTGCTCTTCGACCTGTGTCTGCTCGGCTTCATGCACACTAACCGCCGGTTCAGTGTGAACACTTCCTTCTTCACTGTGTTCTTGGCGCGCAGGAATCCTGCCACGCCCACCATTTCGACCGCCGGTACGACCACCGGTACGGCCACCACGCCTTCCGTTCCCTCTCCTCGCCATTTCGTTCTATAAGACAAGAAATCCAATGTCATCACGCTAGTTAACAAATAAAATTCAATAAGCACTGTAAGATGTTAATATACACTGGCCATCTGTAATTAACCATTACACTACTTTTCGATTTCCATTTGACCACCTTTGTGATTTCATCAGAACTCAAGTCCTCATCTAACCTCTTCTAAGGCATACTATATACGTAATATATATACTACCTTCATACCTGATGCTGTGGCTCGAGTTACCCGTACTGGCATCCGCTTTCGGTCCCATTCTCAGTTTAAGTTCAGACACAGGGAGTGTCCAAATCTCTCAAACTATTGCTCTGATACCAACTTGTGAGGCCCCAAACCCGGGAGGCCCCACGCGTTGGATTTACTCATTCACAAACAGTTCTCAAACTAGAATATCAAATAACGCAGCGGAAAATTTCATTTCAAACATAACATTACATCGTTTAACATGCGGAAGCGTAACATTTTCAAATACATGTACATAACAAAAACAACTCGTAACGGGATGCCAGTCTTCATATCATCCGGGTAACTCCTCAAGCCGCCCAGCATCACCGTCCATCATCATAACTTCCTTAACCTGAATGTGCATACTAAAAAGGTCAGCTACGCTGGTGAGTTCTAGCATTTCATAAAAACTTAAACATCAACATTTGCCAAAAACGTATCATTCATTTAGTAAAAACCTTTCACAAAAGCATGTAATAATTTAACATCTTTAAAAAAAAGGTTTCGTACCCATATCATCATCAACATCATAATCATAAACACCGTTAAACGGATCGTTCATTAAAACTTTTAACATTCATTTAAGTCATACATTATTATCTAAATCTGTGTTACCCTTCGTTCCGTCATTTAGTATGGTATTGCCCCTAAGGCTTAACTGCACGAAGACCGACAATACCATACATTCCGTCAATTCCCTTTTGGTATTGCCCCCAAGGCTAACTGCGCGAGGACCGACAATACCCATTCAGTTGCCCTTATGGCTCTCATGTCCATAAACCGACAACTTCCATCGACGGTTATGACTCTCAGCCATAACATCGTCGGATCATAATTTAACCTTACATGGGGTCACGTTAACCCCTGAGTAACCGTCGTTACTCCCTTTTACCAGTTGTACAACATCATAACCATTGACATGCCACAGAGACAATGCCCCTGTTGTTCTTGTGGCAACTATGGCTCGCTGTCCATAATCTACCACAAGGCTGGGAATCTCATTCCCAGACTTCATTCGTCAATTCCATTCATTCGACAGATTAGATTTGTAATGACTTCTTTAAAACCTTTACCTCTTTCTCTTCTCATTAAACATTTCCTCATTTAAACCGTTCATAAAGCATTCGTAACCCTTTTTGGCAAAAACATTTCAAAACCTTTCCTTTCGTAAACATCGTTTCAACATTTCAAAACCTTTCCTTTCGTTAAACATCATTTCGTTAAAACATCATTTCGTTAAAACATCATTTCGTTAAACATCATTTCGTTAAACATCATTTCGTTAAACATCATTTCGTAAGTATGCACACCAGCCCAAAAACATTAACAAAACATTTAAAAGAGGGCTCTAGAACTCACCTGATACGCTAATATGGGTTGTCCTAAACGAAGGTCCGACAACGTCACTTCCGATCTGAATTGATTAGTTAAATACACATCAGACCTAAATCCCGACTCTAACGGTTTACTCGTTCTGTTACAGGTGAATACACTGACTTCACTTACTGATGCAGACCTATCGAAACTACTTAGTTTCGACAGGTGCAGGCCCATCGAAACTTCTAGTTTCGACAACTGCAGGTCACTCGAAACTTCTAGTTTCGACAACTGCAGGTCACTCGAAACTTCTAGTTTCGACAACTGCAGGTCACTCGAAACTTCTAGTTTCGACAACTGCAGGTCACTCGAAACTTCTAGTTTCGACACCTGCAGGCCACTCGAAACTCTAGTTTCGATACCTGCAGAACTCAGCTATCTTCCCCAAAAACCCTAACTTTCGCATGCAGGTCCGATCTTGTCAAGATCCGGACTTTTTACATTCAAAACGTGTATTTTCCCTTCGTGATTCCAGATTTATAACCCTTTCCTCATTTGGTTTATAAAAACCCGTCATTTTCCCGAAAATACCCGAAAACCCAAAAACGAACAAAAACTCAGATTTGGTTCGGGTGTTACCTGATTTCGAGATTCTGATCCGGAGGTTTTGCTCACGAGTTCAGTAGCAACAAGCTCCTTCAATCTCGGGTCGATCCGCCAACTTTCTCTCTCTACGGTTTCTCTCTCTAGATTCTTGCAAATGAGAGAAATGGTGTGTGTGTTGGCTATTTAAAGGGAGGAAACCCCCCCTTCCTTCAAGTTTGCCGGCCCAACCGGCCCGGCCCGTTACGCCTCGTTCTTTTATCCCGTTCGTCCCGGTTCAACCCGTTATTTAAAATCCTCATTTATTTTGGGATGTTACACAACATCTCCAAATTCATTTTCCCAGGATGGGACATGCTCCTCTTGGATCATCTCAACCAAAGACTCATCCCGTGGCTCGCCGGGATGAACCTAACTATCATCCTCTGTCTCGAACAACACGGCTAATCCCTCTTCAAAGCACTCATCGTCAATCAGGGTTTTAGGGATCTCTATCAGCTCTTCTTCTTCAATCACATCTTCATCATCACTCCAAAAGCCATCATCTATATTCCATGGTGGGACACCAAAATTTTGGCCTGATGTCCTGTTGAACCGGAGGTGGGACTTTGATGTCCATTATCGTCTCCGGCTCTCGAGTTTCCTGTGACTCCTGCACTGTATCATCATCCCAAGAAAAATCATAAACGCCCGGCCGAAATTGCTTAACACCTTGCAGATCCGAGGGTGGGACTAAGACATCCATTTTTGTCCTCGGTTTTATCTGCGATTCTTGCGAAATATCATCCTCACAAGACAAGTGTAAAGAATCGTATGGATCATTGTGATTTTGCATAAAATTAGTATGGAATTCATCAGTTCTGCAATCAAGGTCAAAAACTTACCTGGAGATGGGACTTATGCTTCACCTTCTGTCACTATGAATTGCAGTTCATCCATTTTTTCCTCGAGTTCTAGAATGTCCAGAATCATTTCTCTTGATGCAGTTTCAGTTCCGATGACATTCCCTTCACAATCATAAATCACACGCTCCATATTTTTCGGCCGATGTGATCCAATGCGAGCGATTATTTCCTGGATTTCTTTCTCATATTGCTCATTTGGCTCTTTGCACCAGGCATTCAACTCCTCTTGCGTTCTATATTCCTTATATGGATGTACCCACGAAACCTTGTTTTACATATGTAAAAAAAAACTTTTTTTTATTTGATGTCGTCCAGACGGTCTATAAAAATAACTATAAAAACCTAACCTAGACTCCTAAGTAATAAATGGAAAACCTATGAACTAAACCGCACTGACAGGCAAGTGGACCTATTGAGTGTAGCACAGCTTAATGATAAACCGGATTATCGAACCCTAGAGACACTATGAATAACCAAATAGACTCTGACTCGACTAAAGATTGATTGGTTTGGGGGGTTTACTACACTACTGAATTAACTAAGGAATGTAATAAATTAAGGTCGACTCAAACTATCAAGACAAAAGCTAAGGTAAAATCAAGAATGGGAAGAATACCACCGAGGTCGGAATCCTACTTGCAAAGCTCAACTCCTACCGGTTCTGGAAACTATGATGGATATTCTTAGGAAACAGCTCTAGACAACCTAGTGTATCCCTAATCACTCTCAAGATGTCACCAACTAAGCTAACTAAAGGTGTAATAACTCACCATATTGTTGGATCACTTCTCAGGTATTTCCAACTATGATAAAGTACCCTAGTGGACATATTATCTCTCAGTCTCACTATCCATCATACATTCAAGGAATGCACGGGGTAATCATAAGATAACAACTATGACTTGACCTAGCAACGATCACTAGACACCTAATACTAACGTCCTCTCAGACTGTTAACTCTTGGATTCCTAATAACGAAGACTAGACAACTAATTCTCACCTCTCGAGTATTGAACTAGGACACACATTCACTTCTAATCAGCAATCAAAGACAACTCCTATGGTCACTACGTCTAGCAAACCACCAAAATCACAAACCCTAAGATCTATGACCTACATACGATAATTGAATTGGTAGACAACCACAATCAATGCATGAAATCAATAATCGAACACAAATCAGAAGTAAACATACATATATCATTATAATTATTAACTCAAGACCTTTACAAAATCATCAAATCATCATACGAATCCAAAAACCGATAAAAACTTAAACTTTAACAAGCATTCATCATGAACGTAAGTAGTATTTAATGTTCTAGCCAAGAATCATACTCAAAACGTCCAAACAGAAGAATCAAACATGGATAACATGGTTTCAATTCTTGAAAAGTAAAAGAAAGAAAGAAAAAGTGAACCAGATGATGTAATCGACCCGATTTCCGATCTCCAACTTCAATTAACACTCCCAATTGATCCTAGAATCTTTCTCCCACTTGGAATCACCAAAAAGCTCTCAACTTTACGGCTGGAATCGCATAATAAACCCTAGGATCGAACATAAAAATAGGCCAAAAAGCCCGTATCTGGGGTCTTTCGCGTACCGCGGGGGGTTCTGGAAAGTCTCTCGCGTACCGGGAGAGACAAAATAGTCGCGCAGGATTTCTGGTCCCTCACGTACCGCGAGAAAATGGACCCAAGCCTCGCGTACCGCGAGGAGATAACTTGATTTTTAAATTCCTCTCGTCGAGCTACCCCAAATCGATATAAAATGGGCCCCGTAACTAATTTTCTAGCCCGAGATATGACTCTTTTAAAGTTGGACTCTTTCCCGACTTTTTCCGTTTCTCATCTCGTGTTCTCGTGGGCTCGTTTCTTTCACGCTTCTTGATCGTTTAAGCTCAAATATGACCCGATAACCTACAAAACATCACATAAGTAAATACTAACTATAAACAACTCAATATGATTCTAAAACTATACGAAAATGAAACGAAACACGACAGAAATGCATGTGTGCTTTACAACACATCGTTATTTTTGAAATGGATTCTACATTCAATTTTATCACTTTAAGTGAAAAAAAAAGTGTCGAGTGGATTTTTTTTTTTAAATTTTAAAAACAAATCTGACGTTTTTTACATATGTAATTGCTGACGTATTGCATACTTAAGAAAAAACACGCTGATTTTTGTTACTTTTTATTTTTATTTTTATTCAACGCTTTTTTATTTTTTTGAGACCGGGGTTTTTTTATATAAATAATCAATCCCAATTTTTAAAAAAAAAATCTAATTTTTTTTAAAGGGTTTCGTAGGTTTTTTTCATCTCAAGAGGGTTTCTTTTCTACCATTTTCATATATATATATACATATGTATACACTAAATGTCATCAGGGGCTTTAAATAAAGGGAAAATTACCAAAATGGTCATTTGACCGGTCAAATTTATCAAAATGATCACACTTTTTCAGCCTACTAATTCATATTCATTTAGGCAAATAAAAGGCTAAAGACAGCTAGCTTAGCCGGTATCTAATTCCGTGTCAAATACCCTTTTTGTCATACCCCGCTAAGGCGGAAGTAAGGGATGTAACCGGTATATCGCATTGAGCACAAGTACAAGAGAAACTGAGGAAAATTGTCCATTACATTGAACCATACTACATGCTTCTAACGAAAGTAAAAATACACGAAAATACCGAATCAATACAAAGTGTCTAAAATTCTTTACTACAACCAAATGTATAAAATAATAATTCTTTCCAAAAGCAAGCCATTTAAAGCTCATGATCAAAATAATTGTTTACCTAAAAAGCATGTTTCAAAAACGGGTCAACTATAAAAATAGTTGGTGAGTACGCAGGTTTTGCATCTCAATAAGAAAAAGTAAGTAAATAAAGTTCAAAATTTAATAGTAACCATCCGCAGATGATCAAGTACGTGTGTTAAGATATAATTACACTGAACCGCAATCAAAACCGTCAGACTAGTTGTTGCCCATGTATCCAGGTGTCGAATGTGAACACCTACTATGGCTAATTATGCGCCCAAATGACCCAACAAGTCTGGTTTGTGCGACCAACCCTGGGCGGGGGTGTCAACCCAAATAGTACTATTCATAATTCTCATTGGTTATCCAAGCTAATTGATTGCGTTAAAGTGTGGACTTAATACATTCATAAGTAAACCCAGGAAACACCGTGTGTTGTGTGAAATAGCTTTCCCCCCGTAAAATAGTAAAAATGAAAAGTGGGGCCGTGAAACTCACCTGAGAGTGAAACGCGTAAAGTACAGTAAAATCGAGAAACCGTAAATGATGGTATCCTAACTGAGTCCTACTAACAAGTAGACACGAAATACATTTAGGAAACCTAATATGTAAGGCAAAGTCAACAAAGTAAACCAAAGGCAGCTATGCAATCAAACACATACCCAAAATCCATGCACGCGCATACGAACCGTTAAAAATTGTAAAACTGGTTTTTATATAAATTGGTGACCGCAAAACTTTAAGTTTTAGATTTTAATAAAGAACAACAGTAGTTATAAAATAATATATGATAAAATCTCAAGTCACAGTTTCGTTTGATCAAGAACGTTGTTACGCGCGTAAAGTCTGGTTTACGGTTTAAGAATCCGATTCGTCCGAAATTAGGGTTTCAGTGTGATTTTAACACCCAAATAAAATGTCCAAATCTAAGTTTTAAAATGCTAATGGTTCTGTCCAACATTTCTTAAGACTTTTATAAAAAACATTTTAATACAAAATTTTTCAAAATAGTAATTTTTTATAAAGTTTTAATGGATCATAATTCAAAAATCATACTTATACATAAAATTAATGCTTTAAATTTTCACCAATTTATCATATATAAGAAATATAATTTCTGACCAAATTTAATAAATTTTTGATATTCGGATTATTTATTATGAATATAATATTGTTAAATGTTAACAAATTCGGGAAAAATAGTTAGAGTTATCCAATATTTACTAAATTGTTACCAGATTAGTTTTAGGTCCATATGAGATTACATTACTAATTTAAAGTCTATATGTTGTCCAGAAGTATACGATCCCAATTTCATTTGTTTAATCTTTATAAATACCAAAAACCTAGTTATACAACTCCAATTATCAGCAAATTTGGACAAGAGACATATTTTATCATATACTAACTACACACTAAAATCTAGAATTTTATAAAATCTAGAGGTATTTTTCCTAATTTTCATGTATTAAACTTGTGTGAATTTTAATAAATAATCTATAAAGAGTTTAGTTACCAAAACATCCAGATCTTCATTTTAAAACATATCCTACTGTTTTAAAATAACTTTGGGTGCTAGATCAACAATTTTTTTAAAATCCATCAAGAACATGGATATTCTTGAATATTCAAACATCCAAACAAGTTTAATCAAATATTATACCTTCCAATCAGCAAATGAAGGTGAAATTTGATGCTCTTCTCCTGTGATTATTTGATTTAACAACCTACAATCACAATGTGGTTCAATTCCAAGATCAAAGACTCAAAATCAACAAAAATGCACTTTTTAACTCAAGAAAATGCAAGTATGAACACCCAAGTGTTCATACACTTTGATCATCAAATTTTACAAGATTTTAGCTAGATAACTCATTGTGAATTATTACAACTAGTTTCCATCCACAAATCCTTGTTAAAATCACAAGATTCAAGTTAAAAACTCTTTAAAACCACAAAACTTGAAAATCAAAATGAGTGTGTGTAGCGTATTCTTGGTGTGCTTGGGAACACATGCAAGATTCAAAAAAGAAAAATCAAAGGTGAAAACATGTTAAAATACCTTCAAATCACTAAGAAAAAGCTCATAAATCCATTGAAACCAAGAATCAAGGCTTGGATTAGATGTTCTTGAGCTAGATTATCAATTTGAGAGTGTTTGGACAAAAGGGGAAGGGGTTGGGGCTGATTTGGTGCAGGGGAAAAGAAAGGAAAAGAGGTGGGAGAAGGGTATTTATAGGTGGAGATGTCTTGAGTTTAAAAAAAAGATTTTTATAAAAATATACCTACTTTTTTTATAAAAATTACACCTCTAAACATTTTAATAGATATTTTTATCGAAACACAAAAATCTAGTATCCCAAAATAATGAATTTTGACAACTTTTAAAACATAAAAACTCAAAAACTTTTAAGAAGTTATACCGGGTATTTACTGGGAGAACCACCTATGATCGTTAATTTAATCAAGAATCACAAAAGTTAGCACATATAAATATTATAAAACATATTTTTCAACTAAATTTAAATATAAAAGTTAATTTCAAGAAATTAAATTTTACCGTTTAATTAACGCGTGTCACACCCCAACCGACGACGGATTATACTTCGGGGCGGGCGCGGTTGTTTAAAAGCACAAGGTTGACTAATAAAGTTTAAATATTTCATTAATGGAATTTCAAGGTTCAAACATAACAAAAGAAACACATTTTTCACAACACGACGATAACATAAGTTTAATTAAAGGTATTCTAGGTCCAAGCACCCTATGTGTTCACAAGCAAAGCCTCAAACTGGAGCACCTGAAACATGTTAAGTAAACTGTCAACTAAAAATAGTTGGTGAGATACAAAGGTTTTGACACCGTTTAACAAAGTTTCTAAAAGTTTCACAATTCGCTATGATTAATGTATCTAAGTATAAATGTGAGAAAAAGCAAGTTAAACATTGTGTATTTCAAACCTCCAACCAAGTTTAGGCATAACCCGAGAGTTACCCTTGAATGTTTTAAGTATAAATCCAGTAACAATCACCATGGGCTCCCCCCGAAGGGTCAATCAATCTAGGTGGATTGGTCAAATACAATAGATCTATCATTGTCACTGTAGGCTCGGCCAAAGTTAATGAACATGCTAGTTTTAAGTTTAATTTAAGCATGCAAGTCTCAAAAGCATATAACACATAGAAAACATATAAGCATAGTTGTATTCGAATTGTATAAGTTTAAAAAGTTTGAACATGTTCCACCCCAAGTTTATAAATCAAAACAAAGCAAAAAGGGCTAAGTATACTCACATGGAAAGATGCAAGAGTATCCAACAAAGGTTAAATATAGTGAAGCTTCGAGGAAGGATATCCTCACAACAATCCTAAATAACAAGTATAAAGTTTAAGGATTTATCATAAAAGTCTACGACAAAGATCTAGGATTTCAAGACTATCTAGGGTTTCACATGAGAGGCGGGAATGATTATGTTCATAGAGTTTAGATTTATAACAAGTTTTTAGAAGAATTATTATAAAGTTTATTAAGTTTGAAGTTTAAAATAATAGTTTTTCAAGTATCATATTTAAAATATTATTTAAGTATAAAATAAACAAGCATTAAGATAAACCGATAAGTATTTAGCTAGAAGAATAGTAACTATTAATTATCTGATTGTTTAAATAATTATCAAGTATGAGTGATAATTATCTAAAATAGAGTAAATAATTATTAATAATAATAAAAAAAAGTTTGTATACTTTATCTAATAATGATTAATATTAATTAAAATTATTTAAAGTGTTTAATCATTAAGTATTTACTTTCTAAACTATGACTTGTAATTATTTAAATAATATTTAGAAAGTGTTTAAGATTTTAAATAAATAAATTGTTTATAAAATGATTTCTTGTTATTTACAAATGCATAAATATTTTAAAATAAGTTTATGTTTTATTTATAAGTATTTTAAAGTTTTTATAAAGTTTTTAAGTTTATATGTATTCTAATTTTTTTAAATGAATAAAAATGTATTTATTTTCCTGTTTTAATTAAATAAATACTTAAGTTTTAAGTTCTAAATCTATAACTTTTATAAAAGTGTATAAATGTATAAGTTTCTGATTTCTAAAGTAGAAGTACAAATTTTATAGATTTTTCTGATTTTATAACATTTATATAAATTTTCTGTTTAATTTATAAGTTTATAAATAATATTAAAGTTTGTCACAAAAGATTTTATTTATTATAGGAAATAAATAATAAATTAAGTTTTCAAATTTTATAACATAATTCCAGATCATTTTATAAGTTTTACAAAAATCTTTAAATATTTAACATTAAATATTTAATAAGTTTTAACTAAGTTTTTTTTAATTAATTAATATGTTTTCTAGAAACAAAAGTATAAATAAAATTTGGTTATGAGTTTATAAAAATGTAGTCAATTTTATAAAAATAAATGAAAGTGTGTAAAACTGTTTAAAAGCATAAAAAAAATAAAAACACAAAACTTGGGTTGGCCGGATTCGAACCCGGGCCACCCAAGTCCACACACGCACGCACTAACCACCCGGCTAAGGGCCTTGCTGGGATATAACTCAGAAAACAAATTGATAAACACAATCCCATTTCATCCCTAATTCCCGTATGAACTCTAGAATTTCAATCTTGAAATACGAATCGAATTCGCCTCTGTCATTGTAAATTGACAGGGGGCTTTCGATCCTTGGGCATAAACAACGAAGATGGACATACGAATTACCTATTTTGGTGCCGGATTTAGGGAGAACTAGTCGAGTTTCAGAAACGGCCGACCACGGTTTCAATCGAAGGATACCAGTATAATGCGAAGGAATTTAGTGTATACAGAGTTAAGGTGTGGTGTCGTTGAGGTGTCTAGGCCGCTATTTATAGTCAATTTCGTCATTAATTGCTAGATTAGTTGGGGGTTTATGGTTGAGTTTAAACGGATCGAATCCTGCTTCACGCGTGTTACAGTTGAAATCGAGCGTTAATGCACCTTGGGTTTGGGTCGCATGCGTGAAGGGACAATCGAGGTTCGATGAATCTATCCGGAATCGTGATTTCGGGTAATGAGGGACAAGAACCGGGCTGAGCAAGACTCGAACCCACGATCGAGTCTAGGTTCTGGGATTTTGAGTTAGTTAACAACAAGTCCCTGAGGTTTTGAGCATTTAACATTTTATGCTAAAACTTGCATTTTTGTTTTAAAATAAGTTTCAGGAATGACAGTTTGAACCCTAAACTTTATAAAATAAATGTTTTATAAAATCCAATAAATTTCATAGTAAAATTTCTAAATCTATGATTTTATAAGTTTTATGTATTTAAGTTTAACAAGATTATTATTTGTTTTATTTAGATGTGAACCTACAAAGGTTTATTATATATATATTTTTTGTTTAGTTACATATATATTTGGGTACATATATATAGGTAATGAATATAAGTTTCCTTTTATAATTTTAAGAATTTAGACTCAATGAGGGTTCAAGGTCAGAAATACGTGCAAGGATTTGAAATTGATACGTTCACAAAAATCGAAAATAGGCGGTTTACAATAGATTTAAAAGTTTGATAATCGGAATTTATACATCGAAAAACCCTGGAAATTACAACGCGTTCGCGATATACGCAGTGTATGCACTTAACCGGGTTTTCTAGTTCGGATCTTAGTGTTCGTCTAAGGCAATGTTCCTACAATCTCTAGAAACACTTAAAATATATAGAACCAAAATATTTAAAAATATAAGCGTATAAGAAGTTAAGAAACGGTATTGACCCGAAAAGTCGTGGTTGTCACACTTTTGTCAAAGTTTAACCAACCAGATCTCAACACGTTGCGGCACTGACTTTTTAGTCGACTAAATCCGTCTATTTAGACGGCTTAGCTGACGTGTTTTTTTTCCACAGCTTGGCTCAATTTTAGCCAGTTGTTTGGCTTTACTTAGCCGGCTATTTGAATGTTCATAGCCGGCTATTTTTTTTTAAAATAAACACAATAATCTCTCTTATAATAAAAAACTAAATTATTTGTCACTTGTCATCATCTCATTCAATCTTACACTCTTTTTCCCCCAAAACCATTTGATATTATTATAACTCTTTGAATTTGAAATTGAAATCCCATAATTACTCACTATTTTGAATCTTTCTTTTATAAATTGATAATTAATTCTAATTTGAAATTTACTCAAATCTCACACCTTGTTCAAAACTTGAGTAATTAATATTTTTATGTTTAATTTATATTTTGATTAATATTGTTACTGTGCTTGGTCGATTTTTTAAAGACAATTTTCTTTATATTTTTTTATTAATATTGTTCACTCAATAATAAATCTCTATTATAATAAAAAAAACTAAATAAATGGACACATGTCATCACCACATTCAACCTTATAAGTTTTTTCAACCCAAAACAATATTTACATCAACTATTCAATCTTTCCATTTTATAGCTTATTTTTTTAAATATACAAATACACATTTTACCAAATGAATTCATCATTATTATCGTTGACTCAGTTTTTATTTAAACTATCATTAAAAGTGAATGTTTAAAAAAATAGGAGATTAAAAAAACGACTTTTTAAAGTTTCATTATTAAAAAGGTGAGTTTTTAAAATTTTATCATCAAAAGGCAAGATTTTTTAATTTTAGATAAAAAAAATTGAAAATACTACTTTTGTATTTTAAATAAAAATGTGTTAGAATAAAGTTTACTAATACTTAATTAGTAGTTTTTTTAATTTAATTTGATATTTATAAATAAATTTTTTATTTTGATTTTGAAATTTTAATATAAAATTAAGAAATTTATAAATATTTATTTTAAAAGTGTATTATGTTTTAAACTTTAAGTTTTAGTTAAATGACAAGAATTATTTTTTCAAAAAAATATATTTGGTTTCAATTTTTATTTAATAGTTTTAACTTTTTTCATATTTAATTTTGAAATTTTAAATTTATATTGTGTTGATGTATTAAGGAGTACGATTTTTAAATTTGAAGTTTTAAAATTTGAATTTAAAACACGATATACTGTTGAAATTTAAAGTTTATTTGTATATTTTTATTTTATTTTAAATGAGAGATTAAATATTAAAATTTAGCGAGATTTTCGGTATAATATGCGAGATTAAAAAAATTAATTTTGATACGTAAATTTAATTACAAGTTAAATATTTGTAAATATGGTACAAAATCAAGGTTAAAGTTTCTACAAAAATACTGATAGAGTTTCAAAAACTAATATTTTTGAGAAATAACGTATTCAAGGAAATCATTGAAAAGTTAATGGGTGTTAAATATAGAAAAGTTACCAATACCACGTCAAATGTTGTATACAATGAAGTATTTCCACATTTGTAAATAATTATTGTAAGGTTTCATTTGACGTGTGATTTAATGTATTGTAAAAAGAATACCACATATGAATTGTATTTTCATGTATATTTTTGATGTTTTGATTACTTTCATCCATATAATCTTAACATTTAACAAAATGAAAAATTACCAATACAATATCAAATTTGTATAAAAATAGGTGTTAAAATATTTTTCATTATAATCTTAATGTTTCACCCCGTATAACACACGGGGTTAAAGGTAGTTATATAATAATTAGTCAAATACAATATAAGTTTAATGTTTTAAAATAAACACGACAATCATATAAAACATAGTGCTCAAATACAATATTGGTGTATTTGACATTCTATTTGATTACTATTTTTATATGATTGTTGTGTTTATTTTAAAACATTAAACTTAGATTGTATGTGACTAACTATTATATAATTGTTGTGTTTGCTATGAACATTCAAATAGCCGGCTAAAATCGAGTCAAGCTTGGGAAAAAATACACGCCGGCAAAGCCGTCTAAATAGATGGCTTTAGCCGACTAAAAAGTCAGTGCCGCCACTTGTCGATATCTGGTTGGTTAAAACTTTGACAAAATGGTATTTGGCACTGAATTAGGAGCCGGCTAAACTAGTCATCTTTAGCCTTCTATTGGCTTTAAATGACCATGAATTTTTTTTGAACAACGAACATTGAAATGTTGTGACGTCGCACCCCCCACTCCCGTCACATGTAAGAGCCTCGTCCAACTCCGGCCAATATGCTGCCTTAACCGGGCCCACTTGGCATCAGAGTTGGAGAGCATCCAAGGAAAAATATCTCCCAATACGGCCCCTTCCAGCTTGAGGGAGAGTCGAGGCTCGAACCCTGGATCGGCGTGGGTAAAACCCATGTATATCAGCCTAAGCTATGCCTCATTTATATGCCACATAAACTAATGTGAAGAGCGAGGATTGAACCTGTATCATTAAAAAGAGGTATCTTTAACTGGTAAAATTTCCATTTTCTTAATTTACTCTTAAATAAAACAAAAAGGGACACATGGAAATCGAACCAACATGCACCGGTTTAGAGGTGCACAACAAAACCAACTCCTTCAAAGTTGTCTTTGTTAATAATTTTAAAACACAATATATATAAATAGAATTGTAATTGAATTGAATAAAATCACAAAATTTGCACGTGTCACTCTCTGGTTACTCCTCATCTTTATTTTTCCGCCTCTCTCTCCTATTAAATATTATATTTTCTATTTCTCTCTCATATTAAATAATAATCTTTATATCAATAAATCTAATTACGAATATTTATTATTATAAATAGTTATTATATCATCAATCAAATGACTTAATATGAACTAACATTTATTAATTAAATTAAAAATTTAATACTCAGTTGAAAAAAAATGTTTTAAAAACTAACTTAACAGACCTTATAAATGTTACGACAAATTACATTTTTTAAAAACATATTTTGACAAATGTGTTTGTTAACAAATTACATTATATTTTATTAAATCGATGTAATATACTGGTTTACACGGGTTTTTAAAAATATAAAATATTTATTTCTAAATATATAACATTTTATTTATTTAGCTCGTGTAATACACGAGATTTTAACCTAATATATATTAAAGCAACGCACAGGAGGTTTGGATATCATATTTCAATGATGGTACGACACCGATCAGCGAAAATAAAGGTTAGGTAATGTACGATTTATAGATATTTTGACGTTTATGTATTAAACTTCTAATTCCAAAGCAATTTTGGTCAAGCCGGTAAAATATGATTGAAAAAACCGATGGCAACGAATAAGATAGCACAAACAAAGTACACAATACACATTATGAATTTTTTTTTTTTAAAAGGTTTAGGTGAAAAAAATATTTATTAAACACGTGTATTTTTTTTTTAAAACAATTTTTTTAATTTTTGTTGATAGTGAGAATTGAACCCATGATCTATCTAAACCTTAGTGTTCCTTAGATTATTTTCTTCTACCATTGGACCACCAACCCTAATGTAAAAGCTTCATACATGTAGTTGGAAACTTATTTATCAAAATAGATGTTTTTTTTTATTTTTAACTAAATAACTATCTTTTTTTTTCAAAACATCCTTTATAAAAGCGTTCATTTTGTTCAATGTTTTTTTAATATCGTTCGCTTTTTTAAACATTGTTTTTAAAATCGTTCGGTTTTTTAAACATTCTTTTCAAAACCATTCGGATTTTTTTAAACGTCATTTTCAAAACCATTCGCTTTTTTTCCTAAACAACTTTTTTTAAAACCGTTCATTTTGTCTAAACGTTTTTTTAAACCGTTCAATTTGTCTAAACGTCTTTTTTTTAAATCGTTCGTTTTTTTTTCTAAACATCTTTTTTAAAACCGTTCGTTTAAGAAAAATTTAGGAAATATAATAAATAAATGTTTTTCATGACACGTGTCGACTCCATATTCAATCTCATCAATTTTTATTTGACTCTCTCTCTTATTAAATACACATATATTTTTTAATAATAATATATATTAAATAAACTACTAATTATACAAATAAAACACATTTATTTTAAATTATCCCTTATTATAAAAAATTTAAAATCTAATTATGTAACTTTTATTTTAAATCAAATAGTAATTGAAAGTCAAATTACATTAAATACTGATTAATGTATTTTTGAAACTCAATTATATATTAATTTTTTATTTTTTTTATTTTGTTTACTATCTTTGGTATACGTAATATATTTTTACACGTGTAAAATACATACATAAAGATTTAAGAATTTTATGTATTAATATTTTTTACCCCATGTGAATTATACGCGTTCTAAGCTATATGTAATATGTAAATATTTATTACTAAGTATATAAAATTACACTTATTCAGCCCGTGTAATATACAGGAACTTAACCTAGTGATTTTATAAAAGAAATGGTTATTAGATTAGTTAAAACTAAGGAAAAAAAGAAAACACCCATTTTAATACATAATTTTCTAAGTACATCTATTTGATAAATATTTTTTTTCAAATACAATCTTTAAAAAAAAACTCCACATTATGCAACAACTTCTTCTACGAATATATCATAAGTATTGTTTATTAAGGAGGGTCTTTTCGGACGACTTTTAAATATATATTTTTGAGACTTGAAATATAATTGATTTTAACATAATAGAAAAAAAAATTATAATAATAGTAATAACTATACTAATTAATAGGGTTAGGTTATAGTAGAAAGAGTTTTAAAAATAAAAAGAGTAAGAAAGATTCTAGACTTGACACGTGTCCTTTTATTGTTTTTAAAGGGAGTGCATAATGGTTATTGTGTATTACACAATGAACTTGTATTACACAACGACCTGACTAATTACATAATAACCAGATATTACATAATAACCAGATATTACATAATGATCAGACATGGTATTACACAATGACCTTGTATTACACAATGACCTTACTAATTACACAATGACCAGATATTACACAATGACCAGACGTGGTATTACACAATGAACTGGTATTACACAATGACTTGACTAATTACACAATGACTTGACTAATTACACAATGACCTGACTAATTACACGATGAACTTGTATTACACAATGACCTGACTAATTACACAATAAACTTGTATTACACAATGAACTTGTATTACACAATGACTTGACTAATTACACAATGACCAGATTTTATACAATAACCTGACTAATTACACAATGAATTTGTATTACACAATGATCTGACTAATTACACAATGACCAGATATTACACAATGATCAGACGTGGTATTACACAATAAACTTGTATTACACAATGACCTGACTAATTACACAATTAGCTGGAAAACGTAAAATACAATGATAAATACATATAACACAATGAACTTGTATTACACAATGAAATTGTATTACACAATTACCTGACTAATTACACAATTAGCTGACTAATTACACAATTAGCTGGAAAACGTAAAAAAAAAACGTTTTTGTTTATAACGACACTATACTCGTTCTAAAGATAAAAAAACGCTCGTTTTTATGGTGTAATTTTTTGAAAAAATAATTTCATATGTAAAAGTTATGAACGTTTAAAAATGAGGAGGTAACTTGATAAAAAATCAACAAAAGTGGCCAAAACTAAAATATCATTTAACAACGTTTTCTCCTATAATTTAATCTCAAGCATTAAATCTTTTTTACAATTTAATCTAATGGCTCTAAATCCTTCTCACATTTCTTAGAGTTAGAATTTTTTTTACCTGAACCTAATCCCTAATTAATATATACGTAATAAATAAGTAATTATTTATAACACGTGTCGTAATTATTGAGCCTAATAATTCTTTTACCCGTTTATTTTACTTTATTACTAAGTATATAATATTTATTAATTAGTTTTTAAATCTTTATTACTATTTATAATTTTCTTTTAATTTCTTAAATCTACTATTTAATATTTTTTTCTGAATATTTATTACTAATTATTTAATATTTTATTTATTTAACTCGTTTAAAACATGAGTTTTTAACATAATAATAGTCATAATAAAAAGGACAACGGAGACTATAATAAGATCAATGTTATAAACCATATATTTAATACATACATTATACCCCCATTAGAAGGATTAAACAATATATATTTATTATATGGTCGGTTACAAGTCCATGTATTACTATATAATATGTGTTAACCATATGTGATGAGATGAATCGATAGAGTTTCCTCTCAATATTATTCTAATAAAAAATTATTGACAACAATAAATATCATCGTAAAATATGAAGTTCAGTTAACAACTATAAAATAATAATAACTAGAAATTAAACCAACGCGATGAGACGGGGTTGCAAACTTTGTTACGTGCATTGCGGCAGTGACATTAACATGACTAAGTACGTAAAAAAAGATATCAAGATGTCGTGACTCTTTTTGGAGAGAAAAATAGATAAATCGTGGTGCGAATATATGCTAAAATTGAAACGACAAACTCGTTAATAAAGTTAGTAACAAAGTAAAAATAAAATAACAAATATAAAAACATAATTTTTATAAACGAGTATAAAAATAATAAAAGAAAAAAAAATAAAATTTGAAGGATAAACTTGAGAATTTAGAAGTTTATAGAATAGAGTTGAACGAGTAAATTGAAACTTTAGAAAATTGATGATATATTTAAAATTTTAGAAAGCTAAGAGGATAGAGGGGGGGAGAGTTGGTAAATGAAACATTGATTGGTGGCTTTAATTTGATTGGTCGCCATGGGACAGGGGTAAGCATGGTAAAATGGGTGGGTTGGGTAACATGTCAGGATGGATTCGGGTCAAGATAGATTATGACAAAAATGAGTTTGGGTTAAAACGAGTCGTTTTAAAAAAAGTATCAATTTGCTTCGGATTAAAATGGGTTGTAACAACGCAGTAGATCAGGTCAAGATGTTTTAGAAAAGAAAAGTACCAAAATATGCTACCCGTTTGAAACTCATTATAAATTTACATAGTTTTTAAACAACCCATCTTGACCCAAATTGTTTTAAGGTATTACCCATTTCAACATGTTTTGTGTTATGGCGTTACTCAATTCAACCCAAATACAAAAAATATTTACCAAAACCAACTATTTCTCCTACTTTGGGTCAAAGGAAGAGGTTGAAGTGGTGATCTCACCCCCAACTAAAAAGTTGTTGGTTCGAGTCTTGAGGATGACAGTTATATCCTATATTAACTAGGTGATGTCCATTCTATCCTAAATAATCTTAATGTTCAAACAAAATTGATTGGCCACCAACAATGCTATGGAAGGGTATAGTAATAATGTAATTAGTAAAAAATAATAAAAAGAAGAAAAGTAATAATAATAAGGATTATTGAATTTTAATAATCTCACTTTTACCAGTTGATGAAATATAATCACAACTGGAAATATTTTTACCATCAGTCCTTACTTTCAAACTATTTTCTTACATTGGACCCCCACGTTAAAAATACTTAACGGCGTTAGATTTTATATGACGTGGACACCTACAAACCGCCGAAAAGTCGAGCCAATCTAGCAGTGGTCTTGTGGTTGGTTTTGATATTGGATATGGTGGTGTTTAACTTGTCTCGTTTGTCCGACAAGTCCAAACAGAGACAACGATGGTGTTTAACGAGACCAGTTAAACACCACAAGAGACAATTTCAAAACCCACTACGAGACCACTGCTAGCTTGGCTCAACTTTCCGACGTTTTGCTGATGACCACGTCATATAAATCTAACGGCGTTAAGTTTTTTTAACGGGGTGTCCAATGTAATAAAATAATTTAAAAGTAGGGACTAGTGATAAAAATATTCTCAGTTAGATTTATTATTGACCAATTAGTAAAATGTGAGATTATTAAAATTCAATAATCTTAATAATAATAATAAGAACATGATTGTTTTTAATATTGTTAAATGAAGATAAAGAAAGAAGAAAAAGAGAAGTTAGGAGTTGGAGATAAGGATAAAAAGATAATTATGATGATAATAATATAAATTAATTATAGAGATGATGTTAATAAATATAATAGTAATAATAATATTACTTGACAAATTAAAATATATGATGTAAAAGCGGTAAATATGTTATTTCAATATCTTTTCTACTTTGTTTTTCTTAGAAAGTTAAAGCCAAGAAGAATATGTTTAGTAATTATCGAAAGCTGTTATTTAAAACATATATGAACATCTTATTGCATGTCGCATGGGAAGGTAATAGTCGCTGAGCAAAAGCTTTGTAAAAAAGTAATAAAGTTTTAAAAGTGTTCTAATTAGGTAATTCAAGTTTAAAAATGTTTTAGTTAAGTCACTCAACTTTCATTTTTTATTTAAATTATAGGTTTTAACATGTTCTTTTTATGTTTCAATTAGAAATATTTTTTTTTCATTTTTTTATACTAATGTGAAATGGTGACGTGAATTTTAAATTATTTTTTTATTTTTTAATATAATTAACATGTTTTTTTTTACTTTTTTTTTAAATAAAATTACATATATTGAAAATATCGACCCACACATCTTCTCCTCCATAAGTTTGTTGACACATTTCGTGTTTCGATTATGGCTTGATTTGAAGGTTTAGTGACCCAATTTGAATAAAAAATACATTTGTAACCTAATTGGAACACTTTTAAAATTTCATTACTATTTTATGAAGTTTTACCTTCTAAGGGGGTGTTTGGGATTACTTATTAAGCTACTTATTAACTTATTAACTTTTTTTAAAAGTTAATAAGTTAAAAGTTTGTTTGGATAAATCAAAATAAGATGAAAATATAAAAGAAATAAGTAGTTTTTAAAAAGTACACTTACTTTTCAAAACTACTTATTAACTTTTTGAAAAAGTTAATAAATAGTTTTGAGAAGTAATCCCAAACACCCCCTAAATAAATCTAGAAAAGTCATCAAAATGTAAAGTGGTATACTCTGTAATTCAAAGTTTGATATCTATACTATATAATAAATAAAGGTTTTAGTGGGACAGTTGTCACTCTCTTATGCATCTTCATCATTTTTCCCGACTCTCTCTCCTATTAATTATACAAAATTTCTTTAATTGTTTTTTTATAATTTTTTGTTTCTCGACTCTCTCTTCTATTAAATACGAATGATTTGTATATATATTTTTTTTCATAAAACGTTTTTCATTTAAAAAAATAGGTTTGTTTCATAAAACATTTTTAGAAATTGAACGTTTCTTTCATTCTTTTATAGATCATTTTTAAAAAGTAACTGTATAATGTTTCTAAAACTTGTATTAAAAAATTATGTAATATGACATAAGTATATAATATGTAAATTTTTATGTAATATGACATAAGTATATAATATGTAAATTTTTATGTAATATGACATAAGTGTATAACATTGTATTTATTCAACTCGTGTAATACACGGGGTTTCTAACCTGAACTCCAGAACCTACATTAGAAAACATAGTTGATTAAATGATGGGGGGAGCTTGGACGTATAGCAAGATTGAATAAGAGATATGGCATACGAGAATAGTATATGAAATCACAAAGGCGACCGGAGATGAGCGTGGTTAATACTTCATAAAGCACCTTAGCAATTACTAGTAATGCCCCTATCGACCTCAGTCTTGTTTTTTGCTAGCTTTAGTCTAGAACTATACTATCCCATTAAACGTCGAATATCTTTCAGAGCTTCTAACATCAGTAAAGACAAGCTTTCTGTCTTTCTTCTGTTCTCAATGTCACTATAACTTCAAGCCTGGACCCGCTATACGATGTATTAGTAGAACCCCTGGGATCGACCCGTTCAGTAGAATTCCGAAGAAAGACTGTTGGCAGCAAGTGAAGACATTTCTTTGGCCCTTCAAAAAAAAATGCGGGCATGGTGGATTTATTATTATATATTAAAGATACGATGCATCTATTGAAGCTTTTATAAGTTAATATATCATGTTAGTAAAGTGGCTTAAAACCCGTCAGGTTTTTATCGGGTAATTACCCGTCAGGTTTTTATCGGGTAATTACCCGTCATGTATCGGGTATACCTGCGGATCTTGGGTAAACCCGCTAGTTTGTAAAAAATACTCGTTGGGTATACTCGATCCCAAACCCGTTAGGTATCTATCGGGTATATATAAAGTTGTAATTAAAATAAAAGAGAAAAATATAAAATCATGTTTGGTATATACATTTAAAATAAATACGGTACATATGCTTAATATCAATGTGGTATATACACTTAAATTAAATAAAAAAGAAAGAAATATATGCCAGGTATGTAATAGGGTAAACGAGCATATGGTATCGGGTAATCGGGGCGGGTAAACGGGTATATCATTTTTTTTGAACGACGAACATTGAATGTTGTGACGTCGCACCCCCCATCACATGGGAGAGCCTCGTCCAACTCCGGCCAATATGTTGTCTTAACCGGGTCCACTTGGCGTCAGAGTTGGAGAGCATCAAAGGAAAAATCCCACCCAATACGGCCCCTTCCGGGCTTGAGGGAGAGCCGAGGCTCGAACCCTGGATCGGCGTGGGTAAAACCCTGGTGCATCAGCCTAAGAACTAGGCCTCATTTGCATGCCTCAGAAATTAATGGTGGTGGCAGGGATTGAACCTGGTTCCCTTGGGACTTCAGGCCTCACCTCAACCACTACACCACAACCTCTTTGACGTAAACGGGTATATCATCATATCCCATACCCGTCACAAACCTATGAAAAATTTCAAATGTAATCCCAAACCCGTCCCGAATAATTCAGGTTTTAGATTTTCCCATCAAATTCGAGTTTCTTAACAGCGTCATATGCTCCACAAATGTATACAAAAAGAAAAGTGGATTGTAAGGTTTGATATCTGTAAGCTATTATTCAACAAAAAATATGAAGAGAACCAAATCCTCATGACATTTGAAGAAAGCAAAACTTCCACAACTTATACACGTAAAGTCACCGACCATCATGTCCCACGTTGAATCTTAACCCCTCTGGTCTAAGCCCACCAGCATAGAGTGGTGACATATTAAAATTCTTCCAAAGGATATTATTGGACTTCTCATTCACTTAAAAACACCATTTTCTAATTTTATATTTTATTTTTTAAAAGCTTTCTGTGTCTCATTCTTCATATCCATCTCTATTTAATTAAATAATACTTTATTCTTTTTTAATTATATTTTCTCTTTTTCCACTCACATTTACTAACAAAAATATAAAAAATGGATATAGGGGTGAACCCCTCAAATATCAAGGATGGGACTGCTTTTCTTTAAAAAAAAATATTAGGTATAAAGATAGGAGATGAGATGAAGTGAGTTTTTTTTAGCTTATTTTACTAAAACTAGTTTAAGTGAATATCCGAATTCCAACCGTTACCCGTTTTATCTCTAAGGAACATGTGGGTCAATATATCATCTGGATATCCAGTTCTCTAATTGGATAATATACTAGCTTAGAACCTGTGTATTATACAGGGTGAAAAAAATATCAATATATAAAAGTTTTAAATCTTTATATATTTATCTTATAGGTGAAAAAATGTATTACATATACTAACAATAGAAAACAAACCAAAAAATACGTAAAATTTCATATATAATTGAGTTTAAAAAATACATAAAATACTATTCAATTTAATTTGACTTTCATTTATTATTTGATTGAAAACATAAGGTAGATAATTATATTTCAAAGTTTCTTATAATATAAAATAATTTAAAATAAATTTGTTTTATTAGTATAACTAATAATTTGTTTAAAAATATATTATTATTGAAATATGAAAATGTATTTATTATGAGAGAGATGCGAAATTTTTTTTATAAGGATGAATATGGAGGCGACACGTGGCAGTGAGAAACCTTTATTTATTATATAGTATAGATACAGAAAAGTGGATGTGAAGAGAGGATTATTTGTCATTTTTACTCACGCGTTTGGTTCTATCTTCTCTCGTCTGTTCCTGCGTTAGGGTAGTATAGCTAGGGGTGTTCAAAAAAATCCGAATCCGATACCGAACCCGAATTATCCGAAATTCCGAATTCGAATTTTCGGATTCGTATATTAATATTGGAAAAGTTCGGATATTTCGGATATCCGAATCCGAAATATTTTATTTTTTATATTTTTATTTATTTAAATATATATAACAAATTAAAGGTTTGAAACACAGAAAACCCTAAATCCCTTCTACCCACGCTTCTGTGTCCTACGCTTCTAAGTTTTTCACCTTCCCAACTCCCACGATCGTCACTCATCGTCCCTGCTGCCTCAAATCCGACTCCCTCCTGCCACCTGTGACCTGTCGACTGCCTCCTTCCGGCCGTCTGCTACCTGTGTTCCGGCCGTCTGCTACCTGCGTTTCAGCCGCTGCGCTTGCTTGACGACGACACTTCTGCATTCTGTTCTTGGATGATTGAAAGGTAAATCTGAGTTATTACATGGTCTTTATACTTGTATATGTTTCTTTCCTTCTTTGTGTTATGTATCTACTAAATTTTCTTTTCACAATTCAAATCTTCAAATGTACAGTAATCTGAGTTAATAAACTTTTGACTAGTTATAAATTTGTAACATTAAAGATTTACATATTTGTTAGTTTGTTAATGGTCAATTTTTTTTTTTGGAATTCGGATATCCGGTTTTCTATCTGAATCCGTTTCCGAAATTTCGAGTTCGGATACTCGAAATTTCGGATACGGATTCGGATAGTGAAATCCACTATCCGAAATTTTCGGATATCCGAAAATTCAGATATCCAGTTTTGAACACCCTAAGTATAGCAGAGTATTGTTGAGTGTCTTGAGAGTTATTCTCTGTATTAGGGTCATTATATTGATGATCTAGTCTTATCAGGGGTGACTCTACAGTATAAGTAACTAAAGTAATCGTTTTAGGCCATCAAATTTTAAGGGTCTTAAACGATTTGTATTCTCAACTTTTGTGTTTTCAGAGAGGTGATAATTTCACGACTTTTATGTTAACATTATACGTTTTGACGCTTCGTTAAATTACATTTTAATTTTTTTTATATATTTACAAAACTTTCATAGAAGGTCTCAATTTCAATGTTTATTTTAGACCACAAAATATGTTAAGCCGACCCTGAGTCTTATTGTTGTTTTTGATAGTTTTTTCTTGTTAGAGTCATGAATTGCGTATGTGAATAGTCAATAGATGCTACCATTTTATAATCCTTAACCAGTAGTGTATCTTTTTACTATGTTTAATTTTATATACCAGTAATTCTACCCGTCGCGCGTTGCAGTGGCGTAGAAACGTACATTGACTTGAACTTATACTATCGAATGAAAACGTATTATTTTTTACTTGATTCCAACAGAATTTACGTTTAAACGTAGACCAAATGACTTGTTTATAAAAAAAATTTACATCAATACGTGGCCAATTATAAACGTACATAAAAATAAACAAAGAAACATATGAGGTTATGACAAGTCGTTTAACCCAGAAAAAATTGAATAAAAACACAAGAAAAAAACAAAAGAAAAAACATGTTTTGGCGTTGACACTAACGTACCTAAGCTAATAAAATTAACATACGAATTTGAATTGGATCGGTTTTGAAAATTGAACCATAATAAAAAAAATAATAAAAAGAAATACAAAAAGAACCAAAAATTTTTTTTTGCTAGCTGCTTCGAACATGCCACCAAGACATAAACCGACAATGACTATTAAGATTTAGTAATATGGGGATGAGGTTGGGGTCGGGGGATGGGCTGGGAATCCTCTTAGGCTTGTTAACATTTCTAGAACTCACAATATTCCCGACCCATTCTCTATGTCCATCTTCATATTTAACCAATAGTATTTGACTATGGGGATGAGGTTGGGGATGGGCTGGGAATCCTCTTAGGCTTGTTAACATTTCTAGAACTCACCCATTAACCACTCGGGCATCGACCCAATGCCTAATTCATTTTAGACGTTCCATAATCAACTTCCTTTCGTCTCCCAGGCAGATTTGACAAATACATATCACTTGATCTAAAATACAAAGTCCCACTGAGTAGACTATTAGAAGGGCTTGACAAATATGGATCATTTGATAGAAAATCCCACTCCTATAGTCTTGAGTCTTGGTACACCCCTAGAGGGACTTGAACCCTCGTTTTCTTCGTGAAAGAGAGAGGTTGTAACCACTGGACCATAGGGGCCTATGGCCACCTTGATTCATAAATCAACTAGAAATAATAGGTCTCGGCCGCCTTTAGGAAATAAAAAGCACTAGAAATACAATAGGTAATAAGAAAAATAACATAGGTAATTAATGCCTAAGACCACCTTAACTTAATATAACTCAGGCCGAGAGCCGCCTTTAGGAGATGAATAGGAGATGAATCAAACCGAAAAACTCGTTAACTATTCTGGAGGTTTATGGTAATCAAACTTTACCATTAAATTACAACCTTGAAACTTGATTTCATTGGTCTTTCTCGTCTTTATCTCTCTCATTCATAAAGGGTTCTGCGTTGGATCCAAGATCCTTTACTCTCCGGTGGATTCAAGATGCTTTACTAAAATATGATTTGACCACTTAAATTATATTGCACCCTAAGTCATACTGTTAATTGACGACAGGACAGGAGGGCAATAAAAGAAGAGAGAAGACGGAAATATAGATTAGGTATATCCGCGCTTTAAGTTAAGAAATACAACATTCATTATAGTTTTCTGGTATTCAATATTCAAGTAGATTAGAATTTTAATACCGTTATACATTATAATATAAGAAACTGAATAAGAAACTGAATCAGTTTTGATATTCTAAAACAAATCCCAAAGCAGAGTAATCCTAAATGGTAGAATTATGTTTCTAGGACTGTTTTATCAATTCCGTTCCAGTTGCATCTCTTAAAATAAGTTCAGTATCAATTTTTATTTCACCTATCTCAAAGATTCCAGTCAAAGATTCATAGAATCGAAATTCCATCATTGCCAGTGTGATAATCCGGACTTTTCGAGTTAACTGCGTTACTATAATCCAGTTAAATCCTGACTTAGTTAAACTTAACTCAAACTCCAGGGACTAGAATTGTCAGCTTGCAAACTCAAACCTCACGGACTAATTGTGAAATTAGCCTAAACCTATTTCTATTTGACTTGCTAAAGTCAAAATTCACAAAAAGGTATTTCTGTTGACTTTAGTAAGTCAACTAACCTGATTCTTAACTCATTCTAACTACAAGGACTGGTTCTGTCAACTTTGTAAACCTAACTGCAAGAAACTATGGGGACTGCTTCTGTATTTATTCAAAAGTTGATTTGTGTTGACTTTTGAAAGTCAAAATCCCATCCTTGAGCTTTTATAAATAAAATATCATTGTTATTATCAAATAAAAATAATATGTTTTTATTATTTTCAAACCGTAACTTCGTATAAAATAATATGTTTATATTATTTTCAAACCGTGACCGTATTATTAAATAATATATATTTATATTATTTCGAATCATTTTATCACATCGTGTATCGATTGAGACTAAATAATAATATAATTAATTATATTATTTACCCGATTATATTTATTATTATTTTTGTCATTCGCCGCGTAAAGTAATTCCTAACTCCGTGGACACGTTCGTCTACTCTTAATTATTAGAGCGTTACTTTAGGACGTTTAATCTCTCGTATTGTCGTCACATATTCCCATTGTATCCCTAACTATTATGTGTATAATTCTAGGGCATACGTAAGTCGTGCAGGCTAACACTTGAGATTTCAAATCTCATACTTGTGTGATATTACCTACTACGCAACGCATGTGAGTTTCACGGCCCCTTTATACTTGTTTTACTATTGGGGGAGAAACATGCTTACACACAACATATTTGACTTGTTTCCTGTTGAGGAGAAACATGCATATACACAAACATCATTTTACTTGTTTTCCCGTGAGGGAGAAACAGGTACACAAGCAAATATTATTTTACATGTTTTTCCCGTTAGGGGAGAAAACATGACGCAACTATTTGATTATGGTACTTTAGATGATATCACTGTTGAGGCTAAGCGTAACACACTATCACAGAAAGTCCTCATCTTATATCGGACCGTTAATATGGATCTTAGCGAGGTAATGTTTAGTAGTAGTACTAGGTTTGACAAATCCCACCCGCGTTAGTTGCGCTAACTCGATTAGAGATCGAACGGGTGAAATGTTAGCCTACTCACACCGCCAGTGTTGATAGACCTGGTAGGAGGCAAATAAACAAGCAGTCAGCTTCTGTTGCGAGCGCTTTAGTAAGACATGAACATAGGCTAGCTACCTATAGATATGCATGTTGAATGTACATAATTTGACAAACACTCTCTTATTACAAACTTGAAACCCGTGAACTCACCAACCTCGTGTTGACACTTTTTCTTACATATTTCTCAGGTCGCTTTGGCACAGGTTGCACACTTAGGACATGCATGGAGTCCTACTGTCATTTCATTCATTTCAAACATGATAAACAGTTTACTTAATTATATTGATTGACGTTTGTGGCGTGTAACTACTTTTAATTTTATATTAACGTTTACGCTTCCGCATTAACTCTGAGCATTTATGTTATGACTTTTAAGTCCCATATAGTGTCGTTTGATGTAACTAATGACTGAGATCCTGGTGTGTCACCTTCCAAACGGTAAAACTCCGTTAGTGGAATTTGGGGGTGTGACAGATTGGTATCAGAGCCATTGGTTATAGAGAACTAGGATTGCATACTAGACTATAGCCTTACACATTAGTTACATGGCACATACACTTGTACCCGATACACATAGCACCTATACGTACATTGTAGTGCAGGCATGTAACACCATCCGTATCACCCTCAGTTGGTGAGGGGCACAACATTGGCATTGCATCATCATTCCCAGTGGCGACACTCGGGGAATCACCAGAATATCATCCACTTCCGTCCGAGGGCAGCGAGACGGAGCCTTCAGAGGAGTTACTTGCATCACCATTACCCGTTGGGCATGGTGGGCTTTCTCAGGTCCATATTATGGACGGCACTCAGCACTAACGCATATCTCTTTGGGAGTTGGGATCGTCGGAGGTGAGTCCCTACTGTACCCGCCAGCAACAATACGCCGAATGAAGGCAGACCGTTGCACGCATTATTGCAGAATCCATGGACACGTAGATGTCATCACTTTCCGAGCCATGGGCTCGCTTCCTTGGTCAATATTCTGTTGAGAATAGATGGACCACAAAATTGAGAACGCATATTCAAACCCTATTATGACCCAGTTGAAAGGACGGCTACTTTGCTGCTTCCTGTAACCCGTATCCATGAATTAGTTTCACTTCTCGAAGTCGTGTTTCATGTTCATGATTGCTTCATGTGCATATTCCCATCTACAATCCACTGGATTAGACTCTCGTATTGTGTTTCAACTCGAGTGAATACTCGGATCAAACGATTCCTTACTACTCATCCCGATATGAGTTCTAATTGATCAAAGCATAGTTGATGACTAAGCTTTTCGATGACTTATCATATCTGACAACACTATGTACTCAACAATATAACCTAAAGGACATTATGACACAGGACAGGGAGAACAAGGGTGAGCATGCGAAGCAAATTATCATTACGGGTGCACACGTAATAGTAATTTGAGGTGCATGTAAGTCCTGGTAAAGCCTAGTGTGTGGATAAATAGTCCTAAGTAGTAATCTACAAACTTAAGTTTCCACTATCTGTAGAGACTCTCATAACCCACTCAACGACTAGTTGGTATCGTTAAACTCGTTTAACAGTCGATAGACGCGACTATCAGGTTGAAAATGTTTACGGACACACTGAATTATCATCAATGGGATCCATCAATGTTATTTTCACCCATGTAAGAGTCTTAGTGATCTTACAACTCTCATTCAAACTTAATCAATAGAACCACCTAGAGTGAAACTTTAGTAGAACCTCAGAGTAAAACCACCGACTCCAACTATGTACACAAAATTTGAGGAATTCTTTCTATGCTAACGCGTTATTCCTTACACTCCTACAATAAATCCCACTTAAACTTGTTACCTCATCCTGTGACTAATCCTTAGTCTAACTTCGAATTTTACTCAAGCATATTCAATCCTGTAAACGGATTTCTTTCTTCACGAAATGATCCCGTTGATCCAATGACATTAGGAAATGAAGATTTAACCTAACCAACCATCAGTTGAACGCAACTACTTAAACATACATCCTATCTCTTATGCTACTGGAATCTATATCTCATTAGACTTTTCTTCCTTACATGTGAACCTCCTCCCTTAGCCTATGTATTGGCTGACACTTGCCTTATAAGCGCGGGTCTCACTAGAAGTCTCAGCACGATTTCACAAATTCCATGTTAATGCGTTGTGCTCTAACTCTATTAAAAGCCAAGTATACTATTGAGATAGCAGACTGTAATATCCCGCATCGGTTGAAAGGGAGAGCAATACGTTCCTTATTAGGAGGTGGATACCTTCTCTATTGAGACGCGTTTTGCCTGGGCGAGCAACTCGTCGGGTGAAAACAAAACTGTGAGTTCCTAGATGGGCAACCCATCGGGGGCAAAGCGGACAATATCTTGGTACGGTTTGCTTGGGCTGTTACTCAGAAAATCGAAACAACTCGCATTCTTGCAGATGTAAACTAGCATTGGTTAGTAATAAACTTGACATTGACCGTCTGCCAGTTACACTTGGCAGTTTCGACCTTATTGTCGGTATGAATTGGTTATCCAAGAACCAACCTGAGGCCATCTGTTGTGACAAAAATGTTTGCCTTCCTCTCCTTAGAGGGGAAATCCTTTCTTTCCAAGGCAAAAGGGAGTGGTGCAGTCGTTGGCATCATATCCTTCATGAAAGCATAGAAATGTCTTCGAAAAGTTCATACTGCTAATTTTGGCTCTCGTCGCCGAGCAGTCATCCGAGGAGAAGAAAAATGGATGATATCCCAATCGTACGTAACTATCCGGAAGTAATTCCCGAGGACTTGCGTAGTTTACCACCGCACCGTCAAGATTGAATTCCAAATTGATTTAGCACCCGGAGCAGCACCGATTGCTCGGGCACCTTACAGACTGGCACCCAGTGAATTACAAGAACTGTCCACTCAATTGCAAGATTTGTTGGAAAAAAGGTTTCATCCGACCTAGTTCATCACCGTGGGGAGCTCCGGTACTATTTGTCAAGAAGAAAGACGGGACTTTCCGCATGTGCATCAATCAACGTAAGCTGAACAAAGTAACTATAAAGAACCATTATCCCCTACCCCGCATTGATGATCTGTTTCATCAACTCCAAGGATCATGCTTCTATTCCAAGATCGGCCTTAGATCCAGTTATCATCAGTTGAGAGTCTGAGACGAAGACGTCTCTAAGTTTCAGAACTAGGTATGGTCACTACGAATTTATGGTCATGCATTCCGGATTAACAAACGCACCCGCGGTGTTCATGGACCTCATGAACTGTGTGTGTAAACCCTACCATGATCAGTTCTTCATCGTTTTCATTGACGACATCCTCATCTATTCCAAGAACTAAGGGGAGCATGAGGAGCACCTACGTTTGATTCTGGAATTGATAAAGCAGGAGCAGATGTATGCTATGTTTTCCAAGTGCGAATTCTGGATTCGCGAAGTTCAATTTTTAGGACATGTGGTTAACGAGAATGGAATACATGTCGATCCATCTAAAATAGAAGCCATCAAGAATTGGACAGCACCGACGACTCCGACAGTGGTGCGACAATTTCTGGGATTGGCTGGCTATTATTGTCAATTCAGCGAGAGATTTTCAAAGATAGCCCAACCCCTCACTACTCTTACTCAAAAGGGGAAACCCTATAACTGGAGCAATACTCAGGAATCAGCATTCCAACTGTTAAAACAGAAACTATGTAGTGCACCCACCCTATCTCTTCCCAAAGGAACGGATGACTTTGCAGTGTATTACAATACCGCTATTCAAGGTCTCAGTTGTGTACTAATGCAACGCGAGAAGGTTATCGCATATACTTCTCGAAAATAGAAAATTCATGAGAAAAACTACACAACCCATGATTTGGAATTAGGAGCTGTAGTATTTGCACTGAAAATCTGGAGACATTACTTGTACAGTACCTAATACACTGTCTACACCAATCATAAGAGTCTTCAGCACATCTTCGAACAGAAGGAGTTGAACATCCGACAACGTCGTTGGTTCGAACCTTTGAACGACCATGACTGTGCAATCAGATACCATCCGGGCAAGGCTAATGTAGTAGCTGATGCTCTAAGCCGTAAGGACACCAAACCCAAACGAGTTCGAGCATTACATTTTACTATTCACACCAGATTACCTGACAAAATCCATAGTGCTCAACTCGAAGCCCTTAAAGAGGAAAACCTACCGCTGGAAGCCACACGCGGTATGGAAGAACAACTTGAGGTCAAATCAGATGGCATTCGCTACCTGGCAGAGCGAATATGGGTTCCGGCATATGAGAACTTAAGAGAACTAGTTATGGATGAAGCTCACAAATCTCGATACAGTATTCATCCAGAAAAAAAAATGTATCATGACCTAAAGGTACTATATTGGTGGCCAATGATGAAGGCTGATATAGCCACCTATGTGAGCAAGTGCCTGACTTGCGCAAAGGTCAAAAATAGAATACCAAAAGCCTTCTGGCTTACTGCAACAACCATAAATTCTTATGTGGAAATGGGAGCAAATTTTCATGGATTTTATCACCAAATTACCCTGAACTCCTAGCGGATGCGACACCATCTGGTGATCGTAGTTCGTTTGACAAAATCCGCTCACTTCTTAGCGATCAGAGAGACTAACAAAATGGAAAAACTTACTCGTACTTACTTGAAAGAAATAGTCTCTCGGCACAGGGTGCCAATCTCTATCATTTCGGATCGTGATGCACGATTCACTTCTCGTTTCTGGCAGTCGTTACATAAAGCCTTAGGCACGCGTCTAGATATGAGCACAACATACCATCCTTAAACTGACGGCCAGACAGAAAGTACTATTCAAACGTTGGAGGACATGCTACGAGCTTGTGTGATTGATTTCGGTAACACTTGGGAGTCTCACCTACCGTTGGTGGAGTTTTCCTACAACAACAGTTATCACACTAGCATCAAGGCAGCTCCATTTGAAGCACTTTATGGACGGAAATGCCGTTCTCCTATTTGTTGGGCCGAGGTTGGGGATAGTCAACTTACATGTCCCGAACTCGTACTTGAAACTTCTGAGAAAATCACTCAAATTAGAAACCGTATGGCAACAGCTCGTGATCGTCAAAAGATCTATGCCGACAAACGTCGTAAACCGTTAGAGTTTCAAGTAAGTGATATGGTCCTATTAAAAGTCTCACCTTGGAAAGGTGTAATCCGCTTCGAAAAGCGAGGCAAACTGAATCCTTGTTATGTTGGAGCGTTCAAGATAGTGAAGAGAATTGGCCCAGTAGCGTACCAACTGGACCTACCTGAAGGACTTAGTGGTGTACACGATGTCTTTCATGTCTCGAACTTGAAGAAATGTCTAGCAGACGAGGCACTCGCAGTTTTGCTTGAGGAACTACAAATTGATGAACAATTACGCTTCATTAAAGAACCGGTAGAAATCCTGGATAGGGAAGTCAAAACGCTTAAACTCAGTAAGATCCCTATCGTCAGAGTTCGTTGGAACTCGAAACGCGGACCGAAATTCACATGGGAGCGAGAGGACCAGATGATGTGCAAACATCCTCATCTGTTCAAGCACTCTACGTCATAAACTTAAGATACTATTCTAATTTTCGGGACGAAAATTCTTTCAACTATGGGATGATGTGACAATCCGGACTTTTCGAGTTAATTGCGTTACTATAATCCAGTTAAATCCTGACTTAGTTAAACTTAACTCAAACTCCAGGGACTAGAATTGTCAGCTTGCAAACTCAAACCTCACGGACTAATTGTGAAATTAGCCTAAACCTATTTCTATTTGACTTGCTAAAGTCAAAATTCACAAAAAGGTATTTCTGTTGACTTTAGTAAGTCAACTAACCCGATTCTTAACTCATTCTAACTACAAGGACTGGTTCTGTCAACTTTGTAAACCTAACTGCATGAAACTATGGGGACTGCTTCTGTATTTATTCAAAAGTTGATTTGTGTTGACTTTTGAAAGTCAAAATCCCATCCTTGAGCTTGAATTTATGAAATCTGTTGATTTGAAACCGTCATTCATGATCATCACCATTAAACGACATCATTAAGACTTTAAGACACCATTACTAAGCAAATTAAACTCAATTATGAGCTTTAATTTGAGACCGTCGACTTCATGGACAGACAGCCTCAAATCCACCAAATTCGTATGCCATTTCACAAACAAATCACCTGCGCACCTAAATCGAGTCCCACAGAGCCCGTTACATCATCTAATTTGGTCGGAGAAGTGGCTGGAATAGTCGTGGACCAAAACTGTCGAAGTCGGAATCCATTCTAAGCGTACACCATCATTTCCAGCAACCATTCTGGTAATTGTTTACACGCTTAGTTTCGTTTCAATACCTAGACCAAAAGCCCTATAATTATTTAAACATACAACATCGAATCGATCGCGAACCAGATTCTAGGGTTCATTCGAAACCGGTTTAATCGAACTCTAACCTAGACACAGTTTTAATCCAATTAAACTATATAGTTAGAATCACCATCACCCACTCTTTGAAAACCTTATGATGATTCAGTCTTAAAACATCGAATTGGTTATGAACAAGAATCTAGGGTTCTTCGTACGAACTGCTTAGTTGAACCCTAATCTACAATCGTTTTCAATCTAGTTAAACCCAGGGGTAGTTTCACAATGCCCTAATTTGTAAAAGCCCTATGAATTCAACCGTTTTTAATATTTGATTTAATCGATTTGATTCTAAGTTGAACCTAGGGTTTTTCGGATCTTTGAAACAGAAATTAACGAACCTAAACTCGACCATTTTACAATTAAACTCACCTTCAGATTCGTCATACCCAGAATTACAAAACCCTTAAACTTGTTTTATCATTCGCGACTGAAATCGATGGTTTGGGGACATGTTTTGCATTCGGTTCGTTAAAGGGGGAATTTACTTAGTTAAACTTAACTCAAACTCAGGGACTAGAATTGTCAGCTTGCAAACTCAAACCTCACGGACTAATTGTGAAATTAGCCTAAACCTATTTCTATTTGACTTGCTAAAGTCAAAATTCACAAAAAGGTATTTCTGTTGACTTTAGTAAGTCAACTAACCCGATTCTTAACTCATTCTAACTACAAGGACTGGTTCTGTCAACTTTGTAAACCTAACTGCAAGAAACTATGGGGACTGCTTCTGTATTTATTCAAAAGTTGATTTGTGTTGACTTTTGAAAGTCAAAATCCCATCCTTGAGCTTTTATAAATAAAATATCATTGTTATTATCAAATAAAAATAATATGTTTTTATTATTTTCAAACCGTAACTTCGTATAAAATAATATGTTTATATTATTTTCAAACCGTGACCGTATTATTAAATAATATATATTTATATTATTTCGAATCATTTTATCACATCGTGTATCGATTGAGACTAAATAATAATATAATTAATTATATTATTTACCCGATTATATTTATTATTATTTTTGTCATTCGCCGCGTAAAGTAATTCCTAACTCCGTGGACACGTTCGTCTACTCTTAATTATTAGAGCGTTACTTTAGGACGTTTAATCTCTCGTATTGTCGTCACATATTCCCATTGTATCCCTAACTATTATGTGTATAATTCTAGGGCATACGTAAGTCGTGCAGGCTAACACTTGAGATTTCAAATCTCATACTTGTGTGATATTACCTACTACGCAACGCATGTGAGTTTCACGGCCCCTTTATACTTGTTTTACTATTGGGGGAGAAACATGCTTACACACAACATATTTGACTTGTTTCCTGTTGAGGAGAAACATGCATATACACAAACATCATTTTACTTGTTTTCCCGTGAGGGAGAAACAGGTACACAAGCAAATATTATTTTACATGTTTTTCCCGTTAGGGGAGAAAACATGACGCAACTATTTGATTATGGTACTTTAGATGATATCACTGTTGAGGCTAAGCGTAACACACTATCACAGAAAGTCCTCATCTTATATCGGACCGTTAATATGGATCTTAGCGAGGTAATGTTTAGTAGTAGTACTAGGTTTGACAAATCCCACCCGCGTTAGTTGCGCTAACTCGATTAGAGATCGAACGGGTGAAATGTTAGCCTACTCACACCGCCAGTGTTGATAGACCTGGTAGGAGGCAAATAAACAAGCAGTCAGCTTCTGTTGCGAGCGCTTTAGTAAGACATGAACATAGGCTAGCTACCTATAGATATGCATGTTGAATGTACATAATTTGGCAAACACTCTCTTATTACAAACTTGAAACCCGTGAACTCACCAACCTCGTGTTGACACTTTTTCTTACATATTTCTCAGGTCGCTTTGGCACAGGTTGCACACTTAGGACATGCATGGAGTCCTACTGTCATTTCATTCATTTCAAACATGATAAACAGTTTACTTAATTATATTGATTGACGTTTGTGGCGTGTAACTACTTTTAATTTTATATTAACGTTTACGCTTCCGCATTAACTCTGAGCATTTATGTTATGACTTTTAAGTCTCATATAGTGTCGTTTGATGTAACTAATGACTGAGATCCTGGTGTGTCACCTTCCAAACGGTAAAACTCCGTTAGTGGAATTTGGGGGTGTGACAGCTAGATCTATAGGATTTTCTTTGATGGATAATGAGCCAGCAAAAATGATATTTTTTTTAGAATTCGATATGGATGAATATAAATAACTGACAATTTCAAAATAATCCGGGATAGACGCAACTTCATATTTAAAATTTAGAGAAATTACCTCTACTCCATCACATTTCTCATCTTCATATACACCCTATCCTTATATTTTTAAGAAAATTTAAAGTAAACCCTCATATTTAGAGATTCACTATTAAACACCCTAAAACTTTTTTAATTTAAATCTTTAAATTCTTATTTTTTTAAACATCATAATTTATGTTTCATTACATATTTAAAATTTAGAGAAATCACCTCTACTCCATTACATTTCTTATACTTATATACACCCCATCCCTATATTTTTAAGAAAAACTAAAGTGAATCCTCATATTTAGGGATTCACTATTCAACACCCCAAAACTTTTTTAATTTAAATTCTTATTTTTTTTAAACATCATAACTTATGTTTCTAACTTTTTTTAACTCTTTATTATTTTTTACTCAAATTATAGTTATTAACATAAAATTTAAATGTTTGGATGCTTAGTTTTATTTAAAAACTTTACAAATTTGTGAACATTACAATCTTTGGATTCATTACATTTGTATGCTTAATCCTTAAATTTGTTGTTTTTTAAACCAATATGTCCTAACCGAACCAAAATGGTCATTTTTAAATGAACTTGTTCTAAAAAAATTTATTACAAATCAATTTTAGAAGAAAAAGATAATAAGACATAATATTGATTAGTTAAAATTGTAAATGGAAGAAATCTATACTACTATATAAAGCATATTGAAAGGATAACAATATAATTTAACTTAAATTTTAAGACAGTTAAGAACATTCATACTACATTTGATACAAGTGTTGATGCATCAACAATTAAACATTTACAATTTTACCCCACTTATTTAGAAATCTATGCTCATCCCACATCGGATGAGAAAAGAAACATGCATGAAATAATTGACTATAAAAGGACTCTTTGACTTTTCTAAAGAATTCATCAATTCTATTATTTCTTTGTCCTATATTGATGAACAAAAACAAAAGTGGAGGGACCACACACTCTATAAAGTGGAGGCCCTAACCAAAACATTAACTGAAATATTTGGTTATCTATCTTTAAAAACGACTAGCTTCGGTTAGAAGCAATTCGGTTTTTCACTTTTGAAACTTGGGCCAGCTCAGTTTTTTGGATAAAAATTGAAAACTTAAGCAAAGAACGACTTGGGTTGGAGTTTGAAAATTCTATTTAGTTAACAAGAACACGGAAAGTTGAATGCATTTTTATCAAAACGCTCATTTTATAACATACTAATCCTTTGATGTTTTGTTTATTTGTTAAATTTTTAGACACTTAAGAACATCTATACTACATTTGGTACTAGTGTTGATGCATCAACAACTAGCCATTTTAAAGTTTGTACTTCTTGTTTACAAATCTATGCCCATCCCACATTGGATAAGAAAATAAATATGGATGAAAAAAATGACTATAAAATGACCATTTGGCTTTTCCAAAGAATTCATCTATTTTATTGTTTCTTTGTCCCATATCGATGAGGAAAACAAAAGTGGAGGGATCACATACTCTAATCCTTTGATGTTTTGTTTATTTGTAAAATTTCGATTTCTGTAACATACCAAACCTACCTAAAACTTTAAAGTTTTGAATCCAAGATTAAAGATGGTCTGGATCAATCCATCAACTTGATATCAATTGAATCATGTTGATTTTAGTGAGAGTGTAAGACTGTAAAATACTAAACCCAAGAGTAACGTCGTGGTATTTCACACTCACGCGGGTTTCCCTACTTTTTAATCTATATCTATATTACCTTTTAATGCATATTGGGTGAGCAAAAGAATAATTTTACCCAATTTTAAGACACCATCTTAAATATCACTTGTTAAACATAATATACAAGTACATCAAATCCTAATCCTTTAAAGCTAAACCAATTTTATTTTTACTTTCTAGCTTGTCCCACATTGGTGATTTACCCAATCTAATAATACAACAAACCACTATAAATATAGAAGCCTCCTTAGTCCTTACTTGAGAAAATTGAACCATGCCCTTTTTGGCTAGGTTGGGTAAACAATAAAAATTTTTGTAGTGCAAAAATTTGGATACTTAACTAAGGTTTGAAGCTTGTTTGATAAAAGCTAGGCTTGAAATCGTTCCAGTTGCAATCAATATTTAAGGCATGTCAGATTAGATTGCACTCTTAAAAAGAGACACGATGACACCCGCCGCTTTACGCTGTCCAACCCGCTAGTAATTAAAAAAAATATAGAGAGATAAGGATGAAAATGGGATGTAGGAGGTTTTAAAAAATAAGAAATAAATTTAGAAAATAATGATTTTTAATTAAATTTTAATGTTGAGTATAAGAAACCTACTATGAATGCTATGGAATGATTATCTCTTGAATAGATAAATTAAGTGAGTTGAAGATACCAAAATCTCTTGCATTGGGGTGGTGGCCCAATGGTAAGAGAAAAACCTATTAACATCAAGGTGTTGTGTTCAAGTCTCGAGAAGCTTAAAAATTTATCTTTAAAAAAAAGTTTGTAATATTAATAGAAGAAAAGCAACAAAAGTGAAATTTTCGTCAAAAACTAGGTTTTCCTCCCAACACGTTGCGCCGGGGATTTAGCCACGATCCAAAATATCAAAATATGGAGATAAAAACACGTCACAATAACGGTCATTCCGACATAAAACCCTAACACATCAAGAAACTCGATTGAAACCCAGGTCACAACAACGCCTACACCCTTAAAAAATTAAAAACAATGAAAATGAAACACAAAAACAAAAAAATTTTGGATGGGCGCAACCTCAAACCGGGGCTAACATCGGTGATACGATCCTGAATATCAAACTTAAATAAAAGAACACGTCATGATGGCTGTCACTCTGTCATAAAACCCTAAAGTGTACCCATGTAAGACCCCAAACCGGACACCCTACAATTGGTTCTCATTACTGAGTATTCTCTTTAAAACTCTTATCTATTATAAAAACATACAACCGAAGGGTCACTCAAAATAGTAATTATCTTTCAATAACGTTATTACACATTACCTTACTCTAGGGAGTGTTTTCAGTGGACACTAGAAATTGACCAACCACAGCATCTGCCATGACACAGGCCGTGAGTCTGTTTTTCTTTTAAACCGCAACATTTTTTCATAAAATATATATACAATTATAATGGAAGATATAACATGAGAAAAGGTTGGTGGAGATGATAGCGCCCCTCCTCTCCCTACCCGCGACTCGGGTTTGAACCTCATTTGAATATTTAGATCTTTAAATACATAAAAAGAATTTATAAACAGTTAGCAGCGAAATATATAATCAATCAGATTTATGTAGTTATTAAAAAAAGATTATAATAATTGCTTTTTATTTTTTTTTGATAACTCAAGAAGAGTAAAATAGCACAAAGTTTTGCCTATAGTCATATAAGTGATATTTATTAAGCATTTTGCCTATAGTCATATAAGTGATATTTACTAAGCATTTTGCCTATAGTCATATAAGTGATATTTATTAAGCAATAGAAGTGTTCTAAAATTATATTATACTAGTCGTTTTATCTCGTTAAAATAATAACCATTAATATTATCAGTATGATCAAAAGTTAATAAACCTAAAACAGATGAGCTAACCAGTTTAAGCAAATCCTATAAAACTAATGAAAACTGAAGCAAAATGGTGGAAAGCCTCCGATACTCGCCTTTGTTTGGTGGCTAGTTGGTTTTAAGTTGGGGTTTGACTAGTTAAATCGATAAACTGGTAAAATCGAACTGTGTTCAACAACCTATCTATAAAATTCAGATTTATTAAATTTCTAAAATCATATACAATTTTGACAAACTCTATGGATGTGTTATGTAATCAACTCTAATGATTCATATTAAAAACTCGTTGGCTATTTTTAGCATTGTCGATGACGTCAAGTTTAGATTAAAAAATGTTGGGGGTATTTTGTACACACCAACTTAGTTGAAGGGCCCTAATTGAAACTTTTCGTTCAACGGGCAGACATTTTTGAACGCAGAATTTCTACTACATTCTTACGGCTCTCATTATCCGTTGACCAAATATTCTAGTCTAACTTATTTAAATATTCAAATTGTATCCCACGTATTATTATTAACTAAAATAATTTGCCTATGAAACTTTCATTTCCTTATTATTTAACCACTGAAGTTTTAAAGCTTATAAATAGCTCACACCTTTTTATTTTTGGTTTTGTTTTCTAAATTTTTCCTTTTATCCTTTATACTATATATGATATACGATTTTACATCGTTTCATTTTCTATTAACTTCGTTTTTCTTTAGTAACTTTCGTTTGTTAGCTTTTTTTAAAATATGGAGTGCGCAATTATTTTTAGTTTTTTTTTCAACGTTCCGATGTAATTGTTTTTTTAAAACGGATTGTATTCAAAGTCGAGCTTTTTTTGTGTGTTTTTGCATTTAGCGAGTGTCGTTACCGTTGTGGTACCGTGACGAGCCGAACCTATTATGAGCGAACAGCATCATTGTCGGTATTGGTATTATCGGAACCCGTATCGGTTCTCGCTTTTATGGTTTTCGAGGACCCGAACCAGTAATTTGTTTATTATTTTATTTTCTCCTTTTATTATCATATAGTTTATGTTTTTTTTATTAACATTATTTTTACCGTTGCATCTACGTTTTCATTTAAATTTTATTAAAGATGAGTCCGACCCCCGCCATCCAATTACCAAAAAGATTATTTTGTTTTTATTATTTTAGTTGGAAAGTAATGTTTAGTCTTAATCTATTAATAAATAATTAATATAGTATTGTACTGATTAAAGAAACATATAAGTATATATTATATAATAACATTTTGAATATAAGTTTGTTGAAAATATGATATTATTATATATCTTTAATATATGGTTATCAACACCAAAAAGTGTTTTAAAAACCGGACGAGACATTGAACCGGATGTCTTATCGGTCCACTGGTCGGACCAGATTACGAACCGGACAGCGTCTTAAAGAATATTAAAGTACACATAACAATCCAAATATCCAACAAACATAATTCAAACTTAAAATTTTCAAAAATATCCATCCAACTTAAAAAATGCATATAACAGTCATTTTTTAGGAATACAGGTTCAAACATTTCATTCAAATATCGAACAAACATAATTCAAAATTAAAAATCCAACAAATATAATCCAAAGTGGGGACTTTTAGAAAGTGAAAACCCAAAAAACAAAGAAAATTGTTTTAAAAAAACCGGTCCACCGGTTCAACCTGAAATATCACCGAACCAACCGGTTATTTTGAAACCCGTTTTAAACTATGTGATCGAACTGTTAAGATGACCGAGCCCCGGTCGGTCCGGTCCCTTTTTAAAACATTGCCTAAAATATATTAGTCGGTTCCTTAAGTTTTCCTCTCTTATATATACCCTAATGATCTCATTGTAATGTACATTTATCAATAATGTCTCTCTTATCTATTTCTCTTTCTCATATTACTTTGTTATTAGACTAGTTTTACAAAACATCACTAGTACTCTCTCTAAAAACCTATGATCACGATTTTGATTGGGAAATTTATGGGGTGTAGGCTTGAACCCAACTGTAAAGTTTCTGATTTGGGAAACGGTTCACGGCCTGAAATATAATTTGTTTTCCCAAAAGTGGTGTGGGCTTGAACCCAATTGGTCATGTATGGATTAATAATCAGGAGTCCAAATAAAAATAACAAATAGCACACTGCACACATATATGGTAGTATTGATAAATTTAATAAACGTATATAAGTTTATATTTTAACAAATTAATATTTAGTAAATTAAAATTAATTAATTATTTATCTAATTTATTCTGCGAAAAAAATATATCAAAGCACAAGTGAAATTGTTGATCGATTTCGTTCTAAATTACATATAATTACATTCCATATTTTAAATCTTCAATTGTTATAAATTAGGGAGAATTTCAGCACTCCTCGGCCGAGTAGTAATTCGCGGTAATGATGATAAAACGAGCGTGTTAAGGTTTGTAATATAAAAATTAAATTATGAAAGAAAAAACAAAAATATAAGCTTAATAAAAGCTTAGGAAAATGGAATAATTAAAAAAAAATACTAAAAAATAAACCCAGTGAACTCCAACCGGTCGGCTTAACCATCAAGCTAAAGTCAATTATGTACGTGATTCCCAACTAAAAATGCTTTATGCAAAAAAAAAATATGATTAAACAAAAAAAATAATTAAAAATGCGCGCTCATAAGCGGTTGGGTTTGTCACAGCACCGAAATGGTAACGTCGCTCGTTATAACTTACGACACAAAAAAATACTACCGATATCGGATACTATAATACCACAACACCACAAAAGATGTTGTTCGGTCATAAGTGGTTAGGTTTGTCACGACACCGAAACGGTAACGTCGCTCAATGTGGCGTACGACACAAAAAAAATATTTGATTTTGAATACAACTCAATTTTTTTACACTGGAACATGAACAAAAAAACGCACCTTTCAATATTTTTAAAAAGGTAAGGAACGAAAGTTATAAAAGAAAACTAAATTATTATAAAATAGAGAGGGTTAAAAACGTATATTATATATACTATAAAGGCTGAAAACGAAAAAAAAAACTACTCATTGTCCAACACATTGACCACTAATGTGCACTATTCACATATTATGATATTACTAAATTGTATGTTTATATAATATAAGTACTGTGGTTATCAACAAGTATACCGATAGACTCTGTTATAGATATACTTATCATGTATTGAAGTGGTTGATAGAGTTATTTAGAAATAGTGGGTCATTTTTTTATTAAAATAATAATAACGATACTCTCTTATAAGTGGGAGTGATGAAACCATGTAGAAGCAACTGGCCTTTTCAAAACACACAAGTCACAGATCCTAGTTGGCTAGTTAGTTTTTTTTTAACGGCCAACAAACATAGAATTGCCTAGGTACTCCGTACGAGGTGACCCATTGGTAAAAGACCACCGCCAGCTTGCCCAACCCAGCCATACGGAGCTCTTAAGCGCCCAAAGTTATCTCCAGTTCCGGGAAAAACCCACCCGCCCGAAAGCCCACTGGTGGTAAAACCTGGACGCCCTCAGGATCGAACCGGAGATCACAAAGATCCAGGTCTTTCTTCATTGAGCCACCATGCCCCTTCCCAAAGTGATGCTAGTGTGAATAGAATCTGAGTCTTTTTTAGAGAATCCAGACTTCTTAGCATTAGGGTGAAGGGGGCCATTAACCCATTTACTCATTTATTCATCAAAACTGCCCAATAGAATTTTGTCACCTCAAAACTACTCATTTACTTAGATTTAATTGGAAACACCCTACTTATTTACTCACCCACTTTTTTTATAAAAAGAAATATTTAAATATGAGAGATGTGTGTGGTAGTGGTGGGCTCCACTAGAAGTGAGAGAGTAGAGAGAGTGAGATCACCGAGTAAATATACTCGGCCAAGCTACTCGGTCAATCTACTCGGTTTAATGGGGGTGGTGTTACCTATCTACTCGGAAGCCTTCTCTCCTACTCGGCCCGAGCCGAGTAGGGTGCCCCCATCACCCTTACACCATATTGGAAGTTGCAGTTGGCTAGTTAGTTGATACGGAGTATCCACCGTTTTACCCGGTCAAGCATTGGATTCTTCAAAGCCACGTTTCCCATTATTGCATGCATGCCACATTAAATTAGGAGAAGTTGCACGTTTATTTTCCCACTAATGCATTTTCATTTTCGGTTGCTTAAATTTAGGAGCTAGCAGTTTCTCTTTCAAGTATTTAAGTTGTAGTTGCATGGTTTGGAATTTTAATTAAGAAAATTGTTTCAAATCTTTAGTGTTTCTTAATTTGCTTTGGGAGTGAATGCCTATTAGAAAAAGGCTAATTATCTTGAGAGATTGACCTCTCGAATCGGTCTCTATCATTAGTTCAATTGGTATCTCATCTTGCACGACCTTCCCTCTCTGTTTGACCTCCAATCCTAACATCATATTTCCTAAATATGTAAATCGTAATCGGCACTTCCCCTTTGTTCTACCTCTGTCGAATCGACCTTTCCCGTTCTAGCCTTCTAGGTGTACCAGCAAACCACCATCCCTTGTTGAACCAAATTTCCTGTTGCTGATTACTAATCAAATGTAAATTTCTTCTTTCTTGTTCTTTTTGTGTTTTGACTAGGTTTGAATTTTGATTTGGCTTAATTTTTTGCTCTTGATATCTGCATGTATACTTTGTTTCCCAATATGAGCATTTGGTTATTCATTCTTACTCTTGACTCTTAAGACATGTTGTTTAGTTCTTATTCACTTTTACGCATCTAGCGTGTACAATATGATAAATTTTGGTGACTTATATGTCAAATTTAATAAATCACTATAAATGATTAATTTTGATGACTTATATGTCAAATCTATTAAATCACTATAAATATCATCCCGAGTACATACTACGTCATCTATGTATATAGATTCATTAGAAATCATGTCTTTAGTTTATTGTTTCATACTATCGCATATGTAAATTGAAAGTATACCATGCGAGTCAGAAAGGATAATACAAAGAATTTAAAGAAGTTATAATTAAGGAACCCTTGAGTACGGGTGTTCACGGTTCGACTTAAAACCATGAAACCGTTTAAACTGGTCATTGGTTTGGTTTCACGATCGGTTTTTTCGTTTAAGTTTCAGTCGGTCGGTTTCAAAATTTTCAAACCGTAGTGAACGGTTTGGTTTACGGTTTATACCGAAAACCGGCCGTATAATACCAGACCGAACCATAAAATTAGTATATATATTATTTTGTAAGATATCTGATATTAGGTATAACTAATTAATTATTTTGAGCATTTAAGCTTACTTCAATTAAAATTTTAAAATAATAAATGGGCTTAGTGAACCGATGGGTAACACAACATATACATATTTTTTGTTCCATACTGAAAACATATATTCATATATTTTAGTTCTATAATTCAATTACCTACAAAATTCAAAATGACAAGTCTTCATGTATAACTTACAACTCCTTAATGCATATGCTCATTCCTCATGCATGCTTATACTTATGCTTATCTTGCTCCTCCAACATTTTTTTACTTAGAAATATTATTTCTACTTTTTTTTTAACTGAATATATCTTTAATTTTTTTTACTTCCTTTTTATATAGTAAACAAATCATTTTAACCAACCATTAACTTTTTACTAATTGCAATAAACTTTTTACGTTTACATGTTGACAATAAAATTTTATTTTTTGTATATTAACCACAACACTTATAAAATTTTATTACATTTCAACATAACTTTTATTAAAAACGGAGCCGTTGAGACTTCATACGCTCTCTAAACGTGTCTTCTCTAAACATGTCTTCTATCAACGTTTCGACATGATTTTTTTACTTTAGTAATGTTTTCTTTTAAAATATTATGTTTTCGTACATTACGAATATACGTTGCGTCGTGCTTACTTTTATCTACGTTTCGGTATAAATTTTATCCACATTCGATCTGGTCTACGCTTCGACGATATCTTTATTAAAACCGAGTTGTGTGCGACGTGTTTTTTATATGTATTTTTATATTAATAATTGAATGTAGAAACTTCATACGCTTTTCTAAACATACTTAACCATGTCAATGTGATCGCCTTCTATATACTTTTCGATAACGTGTTAGCAACACTACCGCCACAATGTGTGTGTTTACGTCACCATTTCATTTATGCACTAAAGTTTCGAATATTAACGACTCTGTTGCAACTGGCGTTTAAGAGTCGAGTCGCGGTTACGAGCGCCCAGCCGCGGAGCGCGGGCATGTTTACTAGTTAACTTCTATTTGAAAACATATATACTTAGTATTTTCTGTTGTACATATATAATGATGTGTGAGCATATGTTGGGCTGTTACAATATTATACAGTAGCTTTTGGACAACAATTTTTTGATAGGTTTGCTTGAAAACAAATGCACATAGATTAAGGTTTGTTAAGATCATAATGATATTAGTTAAAACCCGTCAAATATAAGATAAATTTACTCGTGGACAAGGATATAAAAGAACTCTTTGAAAAGAAACAAAGTGGTGAATGTGTTGAAACCGTGAAACCAAACTGTATTCTTTTATATATTCCGTGTTGCACAATTGTATAAAGGCCTAATGAGCCCAGCCGTGAAGCCAAACCGGAACCAAACTGTTAGTAACGGTTTGGTTCAGTTTTAAGTTTCAAAGGTTTGGTTTCGGTTTTCGAAAGTCAAAAACTGTTATTAATGCTTTGGCTCATGGTTTGAGCTAAAAACCGTCACAACTAGACCGTGAACACCCCTACCCCTAAGTGCAGTTCAAATTGTAATATCCGACCTCTCATACCATCAATATTGTCTGCTTTGCCTATTAAAAACTCACGGATTTGTTTTTGGTTACCCGGGGTGAAAACTTCTTAGGGGTCACCAATCCCTGGATTACCCACACCTGAGCACACTTAACTGTGTAGTTCTTCTCTCATCCACAACTAATGTGTCCAATACACGTTGATGGTATTTGAGGCGGGGCATTCCTTATGAACCACGAATCTCTTCTAGCCACGACCAATGTGGGATTTGCCTAGGGTATTACAATGAGCCGTGCAAATCTTCTCTGTATCGTTACAATCACCCCCCTTGTGGACTTATCGTCCTTGATGAGGTTTGCTCCCACAATCCCAATCAGAGATGTGGGATTTGCCTAAAGCGTCCTCTTGGACACTTAAGAGGAATCACCATCCTTGATGAGGTTTTCCCCACCATATCGAACGATGATTGATATCGTTTGGTCGGTCAAAAACAATCCTTAAACACTTAACTAGTAAGGGTAAGAAGAGTATCGTATCCACGAGGAGTTTGTGGAAAGTGTCACTTTGTTACAATACTTGAAAAACAGAAAATAGTAAATACTAATTTGGATTTGGGTTTAAAACAATAATGAGGAAGGTAATCCTCTCCGAGATTCGGGTATGCAAACACGTCACTTCAAGTTAATTAGCAAGTGATTACATAGACATAATTATACGGTTCAATTGAATTCAGTGATAATAGAAGAACCCGTTGTAAATAAAACTTATTCTCACATAAACATCATAGATTAACCAACTATAATCCAACCCCCAAGTTGTCCCCGATGTAAAGAAACCCGAGACAATTGAGACTTGAACAACAATTCAAAATCAATTAACGAAGTTTAAAGCATTCAATCTATAAGTGAAATCATATGGCTTAACATGCCAATCAAGATTACAAACCAAAGCTAATCATTCCAGAAAATAACAAGTGTTCACAAAACCCTAGACCCGGAGAAGACTACAAGAGATTTAGCCACTCATACTCATAACAATAATCAAAACTAATGTACTAGGACTTACAATCATGAAAGATTAAGAACAATCGACCTAATAATGGTGGAAATTGCCTTCTTGGAGCTCATGAACGGCTGGTATCGAAGATGGGGAAGAATGGGGGCTGATTGAGATTAAAACCCAAATTAGGTTATTTTTCTTGTAAAAACACATCTTCGCGTATCGCGAAGATGCTTGCCCAAGTCCTTCGCGTGGCGCGAAGGATAAAAGAGTCGGGGCGCCTTCTTGATTCTTCGCGTGCCGAAAATATTGAAGCCCAGGTCTTCGCGTGTTGTGAAGACCAGAAATTCCATAAAACTTTGACTTTATGACTTTTTCAACTCCGTGCTTCGTGCCCGACTGCTTCTCTTCCTTTTCTCGCTCTTTTAGCACATTAAACCTGGAAGGCACATGCAACCACAAACACACATAACACCGAACAAAGATACAAACTAAAATGATTAAAACACACACAATACGACGAATAAACCGAGGTTATTAAACCCTACATCACATCCCCACAGTTACTCTTTTGCGTCCCGAAAAAGAATTATGTAGTGGGATCATAATTGGAACCTGCTTTCACAATCTCATTCAATTAATCATTCAAACATAATCACGCATTGACTATAACAATTGGTATTTCCATCCGACTAAACCCAACCATCGACCTATCGAGCCCCCAATTATGTGATCTACTATCCTATTCATTACCAAGTAACAGCTTGTCTATGGATCTCACACTCAGAAAGCTACAACTTAGCCTAATCCCATCTCAAGGTCATGATTAGGCACGGGTTAAACCTTATAGATTTCCCACCACTAAAAACACCAATTTACAAGTTTTTGAAAATTGTGGAATTATGGATCGATAGATGCATGTTTTTGAGCTTTTATTAATATTTTATGAATAAACCTAACCCACTGGTGTTTCAATCACGCTGAAACTCGATATTTGACACATAGGCTATAGTTTTTAAGCAATGAAGTACATAAGCTTCGGAATACGGGTGTATCCTTCAAGTCGCCACCCCGAAGGGAAACACATAAACCTAACTTAATCATCCAATATTGATCACTTAAGTCCCGCCCATGGGTGTATCAACCAAAACACTATACCGAAGGGTAACACGTAGGCGAAACTCAAACTTTCAATTGATTTAATTAAGCTAATGCAAGATGGATTATGGATTGCGAGCGCCACCAACTTTCGGATTTATTTTCATAAAAAGAAAGTGATGTGCCAAGTAATTTGTAAAACTTATAAATTTTTGCTTATAGTGATACCTATCACCCTATATTGACAGTTTCGACCTTGCCGACGCCCCTAAGATGATAACCCACAAGACATCCTGAATTAATTATCAATTAAACCTAGATACACTATCATGATATTTAAGTTCTTTAAGTCGGTTGTGCCTACCAAAACATTACAAATCAAACACGCTTTCTATTATTTATTCAATTCAATTACGCACAAGCATAGTTCCAATTGTACATATCATTTCCCATGTAACTGCAGAAATTCTGATCCAAAGACATTTTTGAATTTTTTTTAAATTTTTACGGATTTTCAAAAAGTTTTTTAAACTATCCAGACTCAATGAACACTTAGACGACAGTTTCCCTCCCCACACTTAAACACTACATTGCCCTCAATGTAGGAAGAGAAACAGGAACGAAAAGAAATATACAAAAACAAGGACTTAACTGGATAAGCGATTGTATAACATTTCATTCACGATAGTGCTCCACAGACGCAAGCATGCAGCCTTGTACAAGAATCAAGCGGACAATCATCACCCAAATGGAGATTGAGTACAGGCAAGAATTCCAAATCTGCAAAATTAAGCTAAAGCACACCCACAAGCGTCATATCGACTCAAGATAAAGACTCAAATAAAAATAAAAGACACGACGGACTCACACAATTAAAAACAAAATTTAATTAGTTTTTTTTTAAGTTCGCGCGTCACGAAAGGCGGGGGCACGGTCTTCGCGTACAGCGAAAATCAGAAAACACAGCCGGACAGCCAAATCCTCACGTGTCGCGAACAAATGGGTTGAGATCTTCGCGTGGCACGAAGAACCTTTGGTGACAGAAAGATTAGACGAAAAAATGGGTGTTTGCCTTAGAAAAAATTTCAACCTCTAAAAACTCAAATTTTTCCAACTACTCCAAAACTTGTGCCAACACTTTATTTAAGTACTTACATATTTGGAACGTGATTCCCCAACATTTCTCTTGCCAAAATTGACCCGAAAACCTACAAAACTAAGAAAAACTACAAAACATACCGAAAACATCAAAAATTACAAAACTTTACATATGGTGCCCCCCCTCCCCCCCCAAGAACTTGTGCATTGCCCTCAATGACACCTAGATGAGTCCAAAGCACTTCAAAGGCTTCCCCAGACTTGGTCAAATGCATAAAAACAAAGAATCAAATCAATAAAGTTCTAACTCACTTTTGTAGGCATCACAGATGCATTTAGCGTATGCATCAAGCCTTTTAAACCCCTCGGTAGCCCGAGTGGACGAGTTTAGTCTCCATCTTCTAGAATTATCAAGAACAACACCTCGACTTGCTTATCCGGACCATTGATGTCATTAGGCTCTAAGTACGGCTTAAGCCAGTTGCCATTCATTGTTTACCTCAAATGGTCTTCAAAGTCCTCAATTTCCACATCACCCGAAGACCCACCTTGGTCACCAGGTAAGGACCTGTCCACTTGCTCTTCAGTTTACGAGGGAAGATATTCAACCTTGAGTTGAACAACCACACCTTTTGCCCAACTGCAAAGTTTTTCAACCGGATCTTTACATCGTGCACCTTCTTCATATTATCCTTGTAGGACGAGGCAATCTCATATACATCATCCCACAACTCTTCCAACTCACTCAGGCACAACTGTATTTGCTTACCTGCATCATCATAATCAAGATTAACATTTTTAATAGCCCATAATGTTCGATGAGCCAACTCCACATGTAAGTGACATCCCTTCCCATAGACCAACCGGTATGGAGTAGTGCCAATAGGTGTTTTATATGCAGTACGATATGACCACAAGGCATCATTTAGTTTGTTTGACCAATCCTTGCGGTCAGACCGTACTGTTTTCTGCAAATTTTCTTTGATTTGCCTATTGGACACCTCCACTTGTCCACTTGTTTGTGGATGGTATGGAGTGACAATCCGGTGGTCTACACCACAGCGTTTCAGCAGTTTGCCAAAATGAAAGTTCTTAAAGTGGGATCCCCCATCACTTATGATCACACGGGGAAGCCCAAATCTAGAGAAAATATTTGATTGAATTTGCCAACCACGCTATAGTCATTGGTCTTGGTGGTAATTGCTTCGACCCATTTTGACACATAGTCAACGGCCACCAAGATGTACAAATTGCCAAATGAATTTGGGAATGGGCCCATGAAATCAATTCTCCATACGTCAAAGATATCAACAACGAGGATTGGTTGCATGGGCATCTCATTCCTCTTTGTGATACTACCCATCTTTTGGCAATTGGTACAAGTTCGAGCAAACTTAAACGGATCTTTAAAAATAGTGGGCCAAAATAACCGGCAAGATAAGATCCCATGCCCTGTTTTCTAGCCACTAAAAAGGCCTCCACACGCAGATGCATGTGCAAGTTCCAACACTGCTGGGATTTCTGATTCAGGAATGCAGCGTCTGATGAGTTGGTCCGCTCCCATCTTGAACAAGTCTGGTTCATCCCACATGTACTGGTTGACCGTTGTCAAAAATGTGTTCTTCTTCTTGGTCCAGTCTTTAGGAATAGTACCTATAACTAAATAAATAGTAATACCTGCATACCAAGGATCATAAGAAGTAATAAACATTAAACACTCATCTGGGAACTGTTCATTGATTTCAGGAGTGACATCATCCTCTTCCCTTTGGATCCGTTCTCACAGCCCTTCTTGTCCCGGATTTCCAGATTAAATTCCTGCAACAAAAGGACCCACCTGATCAATCTAGGCTTGGCATCCTTCTTTGCCATCAAATATACTGCATGATCAGAATAGACAATTACTTTGCTACCCCAAATATAAGACCTAGAATTGTCTAAAGCATAGACAACTGCAAGCAACTCCTTCTCTATTCTAGTGTAATTCAATTGAGCACCAGAGAGGGTTTTGCTGACATAGTAAATGATAACAAGTCTTTTGTCTACCCTTTGACCCGAAACAGCCCCAACTGCATAATCACTAGCATCAAACCTTATTTCAAAAGGAAGACTCCAATATGGTGATTGCAAAATTGGGGCTTGTATCAATTGATCTTTTAAGACATTAAAAGCAGTTAAACATTCTTTATCAAATTCAAAAGGCACATCTTTGATAAGTAAGTTACATAAAGGTTTTGTGATGACACTAAATCCCTTAATAAACCTATGGTAAAACCCGACATGCCTAGAAAAGAGCTCACACCCTTGACATTCATTGGGGGAGGTAATGTTGAAATAACACTAATTGTAGCCTTGTCTACCTCAATCCCCCGACTTGACACCACATGACTCAACACAATACCCTCTTGAACAATAAAATGGCTCTTTTCCCAGCTTAAAACCAAATTAGTTTCTACACATCGTTGTAAAACTTTAGATAATTCATGTAAACATAATTCAAACGATGAGCCAAAAAACTGAAAAGTCATCCATAAAGACCTCAAGAGACTCCCTGACCATGTCCGAGAAAATACTCATCATACACCTTTGAAAGGTGGCCGGGGCGTTGCACAACCCAAATGGTATCCGCCTAAAGGCAAAGGTACCATAAGGGCATGTGAAGGTGGTCTTTTCCTGGTCATCAGGATGGATGGCTATTTGGTTATACCCTGAGTAACCATCTAAAAAGCAGTAAAATTTCTGACCTGATAGCTTCTCAATGATTTGGTCAATAAAGGGAAAAGGAAAATGATCCTTTGATGTGACAGCATTCAATTTCATGTAATCATTATACACACGCCACTCGGTTACCGACCGAGTGGCAATTTTCTCACCATTATCACTTGTCACTACCTGTATACCTGCTTTCTTGGGCACTTTTTGGGTTAGACTCTAATATAGTGCAAAGCACACATCTTTATTCCTAGGTTTTAGTGTCATTTTACTTAGTTTTGTGTTCGTGTTGAGTCATTTTTGGTATCTATTGAGTCTTTGTTGTGTTTACAGGTGCTCGTGATAATTACAAGTCAAAATCCGAAGAAACCGAGCACGAGAATGAAGCCCGAAGTTTAAAAGAGAAAAAATGGGAAATTTCAGGTCTTCGCGGCAGGTATGCGAAGAAAGAAGATGGTGGAAAAAACCATTATGCAAAAGGGTTCGTATCTTTGCCGTCTAGAGAGGTCCAGAGGGTGATTTTGGGAGAAAGAAGTTCGATTGAAGGCTAAAGGTGATAGCCTTGGACTCCGGGTTTGTGATATTTTACGAGTTTGAGACTTTATTCTTAATTGTTGAGATTGAAACCATGTTTTGGGTTATTTACTTCTGTTTTGGTGTGTTGAACATGATCTTTGGCTAGATCTTAAATACTGCTTAGGTCATATGATGAATACTTAGTAAAGTTATGATTTTTATCAGTTTTTGGATTCAATTGATGATTTATTGATTTTGTAAAAGATCTTTGGTTAATTATTATGATGTTAGTGCATGTTTGATTCTGGTTGTGAGTTGATTATTGTTCTTCATGTTATCTTGTTGAATGTCTTTCATAAATAGATGCATATTTAGGTTGTTTGCTTGTTGTTTATGACCTGAATGGTTTGCTAGACGTAGTGATCCATAAGAACTTTAGTTGAATCCTGATTAGAAGTGAATGTGTGTCCTAGTTCGATACCCGATATGTGAGAATTAGTTGTCTAGTCTTCGTCATTAGGAATCCGAGTTTTAACAGTCTCAGAGGGCGTTAGTATTAGGTGTCTAGTGATTGTTGCTTGTCAAGTCATATTAGTTATCTCGATATTACCCCGTGCATTCCTTGAGTGTATTGTGGACGGTGAGACTGAGAGGTAATCTGTCCATTAGGGTATGTTATCATAGTTAGAAATACCTGAAAAGTGATCCAACAGTCTGGTGAGTTAGTACAACTTTAGGTTCCTTAGTTGATGACATCCTGAGAGTGATTAGGGATCCACTAGGTGATCTATAGTTGTTATCCTTAGAAATCCAGATCCATCATAGTCTACAACCGGCAGAAGTTGTGCTTTGCAAGTAGGATTCCGACCTAAGTAGCATTCTTCATATTCCTGATATCTTCCTTAGTTCTTGTCTTGATAGTTGAGTCAACATTAGTTTATTGCATTATTAGTTATAATCAGTAGTGTAGTAAACCCCCAATCAATCAAATCTTAAGTCCGAGTCAGAGCCTGTTTTGTTATTCGTGGTGTCTCTAGAGTACGATAACTTGGTTTACCTTTAAGCTGTGCTACACTCGATAGGTCCACTTGCATGTCAGTGCGGTTTAGTTCATAGGTTTTCCTTTTATTACCTAGGAATCTAGGTTAGGTTTAGTAGTTATTTTATAGACCGTCTGGACAATTCTATTCTCGCTCTCTAGGCGTGCATTTACATGGCTTGACACCCTTCCTGACAATTCTATCACCATCTGGGAGGATCTTCAAGCCTATTTTTACAAGAAATACTATCCATCTTCCAAGGCCTCTCACCCCAAGGATCAAATCCACTCCTTCCGGATGGATCCCGACGTGCCTTATCATATGGCCTGAGAGCGGTTCAACACGCTGTTGAGCCGATGTCCCCAGCATGGTCTATCAGACTGGGCGATAGTGGAGAAATTATACAATGGTCTCACCTTCGAGAAGCAGCAAATGTTCAATACATCTGCGGGAGCCCCTACCATGGAGAGACTCAAGCCATCTGAGTGCGAAGAAATGTTCGAGAGCTTCGCTCAGGCCGAACAGTAGTATCCATCTACTAGGACTTCCATTCCTAGTGCTAGATCATCCACCTCAACCTCGGGAGGTGTGCATTAGGTCACCCCTGATTCTAGTATGGCTGCTGCACTCGCCTTAATGGCTAACGAGATTAAGGAGCTGAAGCTCAGTGTTTAGCGGTGTCAAGTGTGTAGGGGAGGCCACGACACCCGGGACTGCCCAGTCAATAATCCAGAGCAGGTGAGCTATGCTGGAAACCAGTACCAGAGCCAAGGGTATAACAACCAAAATTCATTTGGCTCGGGATGGTGATCTGGAAATAACCCACTGGGGTTTAATGGTCGTCAGCAGTATCAGCAGAATGGAGGAGGAGATACAGGACCTAGCACGGGAAGCAGTGTCGACACGACTACGATAAAGGAGATACTGGAGACTCAGACACAGCTGCATGCCCACTTAGTCTAGCAGGACAGGGATGCTAGGTAGAGATTGGATAGCCACGACGCTCTATTGAAGAATCAACAATCGGCATTCCATGATCTAAAATGCACGGTTGAGGACATCGCTAAGAGTTTGAAGGATCAACAGGGAGGTCCTCCTTCAAGCTCCAATGCTTCAGTGATGGCCGTGTCAGTTAGGAGTGTGGGGGAGAAAGAGTTTGCTGAGGATGACCCCCACTCCAGTGCGTACAATATTCTGTCACCTGAGGCTCGATTACTGAGATCGATGCCAAGATGGTCGAGGGGCAGGTGGACGAGGAGAGAGTAGTTGTGATACCTGCCACGACGACAGAGGAGAAGAAGGAAGGGGAGATGCAGACCCCCGAGATTGACCTGATTCGTGTTCCCTACCCAGCACGCTTGCTGCCATTCAAGCAAGCCAGGGAACACGGTCACTTCCTTGATATGTTTAAACAACTCAAGGTCAATCTTCCACCGATAGAGACCTTCCAACGGATGCCAAAATATGGCAAGTTCCTTAAAGATCTTCTTTCCAACAAGAAGAAACTCGAGTAGGTCTCTAAAGTCTCACTTAGTGAGCAATGCTTTACGGTGGTGCAGAACAAGCTACCACTCCGTGTGCATTCTTGATGCCTCCATGGACGATCATCGGGACTCTAATCCAATAGCGGATGTTGTTGATAGAGATGAAGTAGGGATGATAGAGGAGCCTCCGGATTGGTTGGAGGAGTTTGAAAGGAAATTGGTAGGGTCCTCATTTTTAAGTGCTAGCAATGATGAGTTCAGTTTAAGTGACATATTAGCTCAGGTGGAGAAGATATTCTGTGAATCGCCAGTGGTTGAAAGTGTAGAGGTCGTGTCTTTAGAAATACCTATTACCAAACCTCTACATGTTATTTGTGCTGAGGGGAGAGAGACCGAGTCACCTCCTAGGTCTAGGCCTCCCCGTAAGAGAACCCGTACTTCAATATGTTCATCTAGGTTGAGGGTAGTGAAAACCCTAAGTGTGGGGACGTTGTGGGGTAAGAATCTACTAGGATATTTGGTTCATATCATGTTCGGACCGGGTAGATATAAGTTGTGGTGGAAGGACCTGAGTGGAAAGAGTGTACTGTTTGATAGGAAGCTGAGTATGCTGAGGTTGTGGAGGACCGAGATGCAGCTAAAGATGAAGGAGGTTCCAGTTAGGATCAATGAGAAGCCTCCTTATAGGCTTGTTTGAGTGTCGGCCAAGTGCCCGAGATGTAGAGTTTGTATGCATTACTTGGTCTGAGTCCGTGTTAATTTCTGTGTTTTTTCAGTTTGTGTGTTTTGTCTGTGTCGTATCTTACAGGGATTCGTGCTTGATTTGGCATGGGAAATCTTTGGGAACAAATTTCCAGGTATGTTTTATTTTGGTGTTTGGGGTAAAAAATTTTCTAAGTATAAAATTGAAAATTTTTTCGAAACTTTCTGTGACTGACCCTCCTTCGCGGTACGCGAAGAATGACCACAAGTGTGACACTTCTGATTTTCACTACTTGTACTCATTCTAGACTTATCAATGAAAATCCACATGACATTTCATTTTACTTGAAATCCTATTCAGACGTTGTTACAATACTAGTTCACATGTGAAACATTACGTTTATGCTTGATTTCAAAGACTTATACTTATCTGTGATTGATTCATGGATCGCACGTAGAATTAATTAATTTTTATGACACATTAAATACACATGAACCAACCCCATACATCTCAAACATGTTCTTACAACCCATTCAATGTGAATTGATGCTTAAAAGTACTAGTTAGTACTTTCGTGCGATCGTTCGCCTTTTAAACCGTCGTTAACTACGTACCGTCCACGACCGACAAATCGTTTAACATGACATTAATTTATGTTTTAAATGTTTAAAATATTCATTTCTTTAATTAAAACAAAGTTTGTTTGCAAAACTTTCCTTAAATAAATCTTGAAATTCGAAAAACGATCAAAAAGTCCGTTTTCTCGCCCACCGATCGCCAACTACTATACGCGAATAACGTAACTTTAACTTAAATGATTTTAGCTAAACATACTCTTTTTGTTATGACAATCAACTTTAATGTTGAAAACATTTGACAATTTCGCTTAGAAATGCTTAAAATCGCAATTTTCGAATGCGCGCACTCAACCGGATCAAGCTAGGACCCAACCCACCTACTCTTGGACCTAGCCCAAGCAAGAAATCACAAAAAAACCAGCCCCATTGAGGAAAATTTCACAGATTTGAGGGCCCTAAAACCCTAAATTCCTTTCCAAGACATTCCATATTTACACCCTTTCAACCATTAGTATAAATAGGAGGCTTAGGATCTTGTTTTCTTTGCTAATTCTCCCTCAAACACTCCCAACCCCTCCTAAGTTGTGAAATCCCTTCCCAACCTTGAAGATTTCGAAAATCCCTTAGAGGATTCCAAGAGTTTGAAGATCAAACAAGTAAGTAACCCTCCGAAGTTGAATACCGTCTTTTTATTTTATTCTTTCTTCATCCCCTCAATATTTTTCTATTTTCTATCCATGATCACTTGATCATGTGAAACCTCAGCCCTAAAAACCCTCTAATAATCTTAATCAAACTAATAAATCAAGCTAACATCACCAACTAACAAACAAAGGATCCCGTTTGCAATGGCGGCTATGCCGTCGCATTCTGTGAATCCTCAAGACAACTATTGCAAAAGTGGCTCTGCCGATGCTTTAGTATATTCTTGCTAACTTAAAATATGTTATTTATTATATATTATCACTTATATGAACTCACACGCTAATTAAATATAGAATCCGCTTGCTCGTGTCGGCTATGCCGATTGCATTCTATGATTCTCCAAAACGCTTCTGTGAATATCATGGCTAGACCGGTGACACGGGACGTTTTGGCTAACCTAATCTGATTATATTATGTATTATAGTAACATAATAACATTCGTCTAATTTTTATTTGCGCGTTCGGTAATCTTAAAACCCTAAACGGACCACTTAAGTGCAACCATTGATTTTGGACAGAAACTGTGCTGAACTTAACTGAGCGTAACTTGACCATAATTAATCTAAACTGAGCAAACTCAATATCCACGACGTAGTTCGTCGAATTTCCTTTCCAACCATAATTGGATCGTTTTCTAATTCAAAAGTATGACTCCGTAGTAGCCAAAACGGGACAGAAACCTTTTTCAGTACCTTCTGTCTTGTTGGACTATTTTGGCTATGATCCGAGTCTCAAATTGAAAAACTTTCTAAACGAAACTTCTTCGGAACGACTTAAAATAATTCCCTGTAAAATTTCATAATTTTTAGATGTCTTTTGATATTTTTAACAATCCCGTTTCTGTTCAGCTACTTTGCTGTCCAAATCTGAAAATCAACTAAAACTCTATTTTTGCAACTAATTCTTAATCTTATGACCCGAACCGCCTATCTAACACTCGTAACCATCGAACCTACCCTAAAACTGGTTTATTTATTTGTTTAGGGTCTGGTCCGTGATTCATCTCGTCTATTCGTTCAAGTTTCTTATCTCGTCTAGCTTTCAAGGTGAGACTTCATAGCCCCACTTTATTCAAATCGTTTTGGGGGGAAACATGTACGCGTTGGCACGCATTAAAACACGTTTTCAAACAATTCTAAAACAAGCGAATCATATATGTATGTGAGTAAATGAACACAACATGATAAACGTTAAACTTGCAAATCCTTAACTTGAAACTTTCAAGCCAACGGTAGTACAGATATGGGCCATAGGATGGAAACCGCATATACTTTATGGACAACTTTTGGTTGGACATCTTATTCGTTATTAGTGCAACTTGCGAGTTGTACCACTTATTCGTTACTCATCATTTTAGGTTGGATTTGCTAATCATGTGTTTTTTTTATTACGTGCTATATGATGATCTTGGAATATGAATTGTCACATTTGCCAAACTTATACTTTTATTAAACCTGTGATTTCTCACCAACTATTTTTAGTTGACACTTTTTTTTCGTACATGTTTCAGGTGATTAAGCTCGTGATAGGTTAAGTCAATATCACATAGGATTTGCCTAGATATCAATTGAAGAATCTTATTTTAAGTTGCTTGTCTTTTGAACATGTTATCTGTTTGGTTTAATTAGAAACTTATGTAATTGAGATTTTTTTTAATATTATGAAAATTTAATAGTAAATGTCTTTATTCCATTGTGTTCTTTTGTCAATTAAGTCGCACCCGTGGTTAAGATGCATGGTTGGGGTGTGACAGATTGGTATCAGAGCCATGGTTATAGAGAATTAGGCAACCATTTGACCTAGACTATAACCTAAGCTCCCCTTTGAAACTTATATGCTTATGTGATTCTAATCCACTAACTCTCTTATCTTTAGTATGTCGTCGTACTCTGCTGACATCTCTAGCAATTCAAGCCTTATTTCCGATGATGGGTCCCAAAGCCCAATTAGTTGGAGTAGGCTAATCTCACCACGATCATCTTTCTCTGGAAGCCTGCTACCCTCGAAACATAATGTCAAGCCCGAGTTAATCTCCGATGCGACAAGCCGGCCTGCACCGAAGCCTGAAGTAATCAACATATCAAGTGATTCGAAATCCGAAGACCAAGAGAGCCATGTTGGAACCACTTCTGAGGCCCAATTCCCGTTCAAGAAAAGAAAGCTGACTTGTGAAGCTGAATCCAACTCTTGGGCAAGGCCCAATCCATAATGTTCTCATCAAAATCAAAGGCTTGGATAGTGATACTAGAGACACGTGTAATCTGGAAGGGTGAGCGCCAGTACACTGGGGGTCTTGTCAAAGGAAAGTGAGGCACGTTCGTTACGAGTCGCACTTACCTGGGGACCCTTGGAGTGAGTGCTCACTTATAGGCTAAAACACGTCTCACTAGTTTCATTCATCCGAATCTTGAATTTTGACTAGTCAGTTTTGTCTTTATATTTCATTTGTAATTCAACATATATGTTTTAAATATATGTTTTATTTATCTTGTAAGACATTAATATTAATGAATGAGTGATTTTATTTATAAATATTGTCACTTTTAATTCTTGAATGTCTATCCTAACTACCGACTTATGATTTCTTTTTCGTAGAATGCCTCCTCGTCGTGATCCTGATAACACCGTGGCTAACACCAGTGAAGCCTCCGCCGAAACCACCGCCATAGCCACCTTGCTCACTCAACAACTTGCTGCGGTCTTACCCACTATTGTCACTCAAATCAACAACTCCACCGGAGGATCTAGTGGGAGTGTTTGTACTTTCAAGCACTTCAACTCTTGTAACCCACACAAGTAGCTTAGATGTGAAGGTGCGACAGGGCTATTGCAATGGTTTGAAGGCATGGAGAACACATTTGAGATGAGTGACTGCCCCGATGAACTTAAGGTAAAATATGCTTCAAGTGCCTTCCAAAGGAGGGCACTGACTTGGTGGAATGCTGAAAAGAAAATCCGGGGTAGGGAAGGAGCTCTTGCTATGACTTGGGATAAGCTCAAGGAAATTATGATCGAGGAGTTATGTCCTAGCAATGAGATGAAGAAGTTGGAGATTGAGCTATGGGACCTTACCCAGGATAGTGGGGAGAGTGAGGCGTACACCACACGCTTTCATGAACTCTGCATCCTAGTCCCTCATCTGGTTACACCCTTGACCCGAATGATTGATCGTTATATTGGAGGCCTTCCGCCTCAAATTCGAGGTCCTGTCATGGGTAGTAGCCCATCAACACTTGAAGCTGCTATTCGTTTATCTGCGTCCTTAACGGACGATCTAGTTAAGTCTGGAGTTCTATTCAGGAAAGGTGACAAGAGAGTTAAGGAGGAAGTGGCGAAAAAGCCTGAGTATCGCCACAAGAAGCAAAAGACCTCTAAAAGCTTTGCCATGGTTACCCCAGCTGTTCCTGTTGCCCAAGTAGCACCTAGACCTGCACCTGGGAGGAAGCCATATAGTGGATCACTACAAAAAACCAATGCCCGAAGCTCAACAACAATAACCGAGGTGCACGTGCTCGCACTTTTGCCATAGGAGCAACCGAGGCCAGAAATGACAATGCCGTGGTTACTGGTACGTTTCTCATCAATAATTGTTATGCCTCTATCTTATTTGATACCGGAGCGGATAAAAGCTTTGTCTCCTTAGAATTTGAACATTTACTTAAAACTTGTCGTACCGCTCTTGAACCTTCTTATACTATAGAAATAGCTGATGGCAAACTAACCGTTGTGCATTCCATTGTCCGAGGTTGTGCTCTAACTCTCAACGATCACACATTCCCTATCGACCTGATTCCCATCACTCTTGGGAGTTTTGATATCATCGTGGGAATGGATTGGCTATCCCACAATCATGCGGAAATCTACTGTTCAGAGAAACTCATTCGTATCCCTCTACCATCCGGTGAGACCTTGAAAATATTTGGAGAGAAACCTTGCAAAGGTTTGAAATTCATCTCCTGCATGAAGGCACGTAGATATTTAAGGAAGCGATACTATGCTTTCTTGGCACATGTGGTCGAGAAATCTGAAGAAAAGAAATTACAAGATATACCGATCATCCGAGATTTTCCGGAAGTATTCCCTGATGACTTGCATGGACTCCCTCCAACTCGAAAAGTTGAATTTCGGATTGATCTTTTACCGGGAGCTAACCCCATTGCCAAATCTCCGTACCGCCTAGCCCCTTCTGAGATGCAAGAACTATCTAGCCAACTGCAAGAGCTGCTGGACAAGGGATTCATTAGACCGAGCTTCTCACCTTGGGGAGCTCCGGTTCTCTTTGTCAAGAAGAAGGATGGGTCCTTCCGCATGTGCATCGACTACCATGAACTAAACAAGCTTACCATCAAGAATCGTTACCCGCTACCTAGGATCGATGACCTTTTCGATCAACTGCAAGGAGCAACTTGTTTCTCGAAGATTGACCTCCGATCTGGGTATCATCAACTCCGAGTCCATGAAGAGGACATTCCCAAAACTGCTTTTAGAACTCGTTATGGACACTACGAGTTCATGGTTATGCCTTTTGGGTTAACCAATGCGCCCGCGGTGTTCATGGACCTCATGAACCGTGTCTGCAAACCCTACCTAGATCAATTTGTCATTGTCTTCATCGATGACATCTTGATCTACTCCTGAACCAAAGAGGATCATACAACCCACCTTAAGCTGATTTTGGAACTCTTGAAGAAGGAACAACTTTATGCTAAATTCTCCAAGTGTGAATTCTGGCTTAGAGAAATTCATTTCTTGGGTCACGTGATCAACAACCAGGGTATACACGTCGATCCAGCCAAAGTCACCGCTATCAAGAATTGGAGTACACCATCCACACCCTCTGAGATCCGTTCGTTTCTGGGTTTGGCGGGTTATTATCGAAGATTCATCCCGAACTTTTCGAAGATTGCCCTGCCTCTCACTACATTAACTCAGAAAAATAAGCCTTTCGTCTGGGAACAAAAGCAAGAAGATGCGTTCCAAACTCTTAAGCAGAAATTGTGCAACTCCCCTATTCTAAGTCTTCCCGATGGCAATGATGATTTCGTTGTATACTGTGATGCCTCAAACCAAGGTCTTGGTTGCGTGTTGATGCAACGAGACAAGGTCATAGCCTATGCATCCAGACAACTCAAGGTTAACGAAAAGAACTACACCACTCATGACCTTGAGTTGGGTGCGGTGGTCTTTGCTTTGAAAATCTAGAGACATTATCTCTACGGCACTAAATGTGTGGTTTTTACTGATCACAAGAGCCTTCAACATATTCTGAACCAGAAAGAACTCAACATGAGGCAGCGACGTTTGGTTGAATTACTTAGTGACTACGATTGCGAAATTCGTTACCACCCGGGGAAAGCTAATGTGGTGGCTGACGCCCTTAGCCGTAAGGACCGAATCAAACCCACCCGTGTGCGAGCCATGGGAATGTTGGTCCAAACTAGTCTCAAAGATAAGATCCTCCTAGCTCAAAAACAAGTTGTTGCAAATGATGAGTTGAAGAAGGATTTGGATTGTGGTGTCGAAAAGCACTTGGAACCCAAACCCGATGATCACCTTTACTTCATGGGTCGAATTTGGATCCCCGACTCAAGTGAGGTCCGAACCCTTATCCTTGATGAAGCACATAAATCCCGTTATTCTGTTCATCCCGGTGCTGATAAGATGTATCACGACTTGAAAGAGTTTTATTGGTGGCCAAGAATGAAGAAAGACATCGCCCTCTATGTAGGGAAGTGTCTTACTTGCTCTAAAGTTAAAGCTGAGCACCAGAAACCATCTGGTCTTCTCCAACAACCCGAAATCCCACAATGGAAATGGGAGCAAATTTCCATGGACTTCATCACTAAGCTTCCGCGAACCTCTAGTGGTCATGACTCCATCTGGGTCATTGTTGACCGCTTAACCAAATCTGCTCATTTTCTCCCAATCCGTGAGGACTACAAAATGGAGAAGCTTTCCAGACTCTATATCAATGAGGTCGTGACACGTCACGGTGTCCCTCTATCCATTATCTCCGACCGTGATAGCCGTTTTACCTCCCGATTCTGGCAATCTTTACAGAAAGCTTTGGGAACTCATTTGAACCTTATCATGGCTTACCATCCCCAGACTGATGGTCAAAGTGAAAGGACCATACAGACCTTGGAAGACATGCTCCGTTCTTATGTGATTGACTTTGGAGGAAGTTGGGATCAACACTTGCCACTCATCGAATTCTCTTACAATAATAGTTACCATACGAGCATCAAGTGTGCCCCTTTCGAGGCTCTATATGGTAGGAAGTGTCGATCTCCGGTGTGTTGGACCGAGATCGGATACGCTCAAATCACCGGTCCCGAACTCATTCAAGAAACCACCGACAAGATACTTCAAATTCAAGAAAGACTCAAGGCCTCTCGCGATCGTCAAAAGAGTTATGTTGACAACCGTAGGAAGCCCCTTGAATTTCAAGTCGGTGATAGAGTCTTACTCAAGGTTTCCCCCTGGAAAGGTGTTGTCCGATTTGGGAAGAAGGGAAAGCTAGCCCCTAGGTTCGTTGGGCCATTCGAAATTCTTGAAAGGATTGGCCCAGTAGCCTATAGACTCAAGCTACCAACCGAACTTTGTAACGTTCATGACGTTTTTCATGTATCAAACCTTAAAAGGTGCCTTGCTGATGACACACTTCAAGTTCTGGATGATGTTCGTATCGACAACTCTATGCATTTCATCGAAAAGCCCGTTGAAATCATGGACCGTGAAGTCAAGCAACTCAAGCGTAGCCGCATCCCTATCATGAAAGTTCGTTGGGAAGCCAAGCATGGTCCTGAGTTCACCTGGGAACGTGAAGACCAAATGAAACATAAGTACCCTCATCTCTTTCTAGACCCTACAGCCTCTACTAGTTGAATTTTGGGGACGAAATTCTTTTAACTAGGGGAGATTGTGACACTTATGATTTTCACTACTTGTACTCATTCTAGACTTATCAATGAAAATCCGCATGACATTTCATTTTACTTGAAATCCTATTCAAACGTTGTTACAATACTAGTTCACATGTGAAACATTACATTTATGCTTGATTTCAAAGACTTATACTTATCTGTGATTGATTCATGGATCGCACGTAGACTTAATTGATCTTTATGACACATTAAATACACATGAACCACCCCCATACATCTCAAACATGTTCTTACAACCCATTCAATGTGAATTGATGCTTAAAAGTACTAGTTAGTACTTTCGTGCGATCGTTCGCCTTTTAAACCGTCGTTAACTACGTACCGTCCACGACCGACAAATCGTTTAACATGACATTAATTTATGTTTTAAATGTTTAAAATATTCATTTCTATAATTAAAACAAAGTTTGTTTGCAAAACTTTCCTTAAATAAATCCTGAAATTCGAAAAACGATCAAAAAGTCCGTTTTCTCGCCCACCGATCGCCAACTACTATACGCGAATAACGTAACTTTAACTTAAATGTTTTTAGCTAAACATACTCTTTTTGTTATGACAATCAACTTTAATGTTGAAAACATTTGCCAATTTCGCTTAGAAATGCTTAAAATCGCAATTTTCGAATGCGCGCACTCAACCGGATCAAGCTAAGACCCAACCCACCTACTCTTGGACCTAGCCCAAGCAAGAAATCACAAAAAACCCAGCCCCATTGAGGAAAATTTCTCAGATTTGAGGGCCCTAAAACCCTAAATTGCTTTCCAAGACATTCCATATTTACACCCCTTCAACCATTAGTATAAATAGGAGGCTTAGGATCTTGTTTTCTTTGCTAATTCTCCCTCAAACACTCCCAACCCCTCCTAAGTTGTGAAATCCCTTCCCAACCTTGAAGATTTTGAAAATCCCTTAGAGGATTCCAAGAGTTTGAAGATCAAACAAGTAAGTAACCATCCGAAGTTGAATACCGTCTTTTTATTTTATTCTTTCTTCATCCCCTCAATATTTTTCTATTTTCTATCCATGATCACTTGATCATGTGAAACCTCAGCCCTAAAAACCCTCTAATAATCTTAATCAAACTAATAAATCAAGCTAACATCACCAACTAACAAACAAAGGATCCCGTTTGCAATGGCGGCTATGCCGTCGCATTCTGCGAATCCTCAAGACAACTATTGCAAAAGTGGCTCTGCCGATGCTTTAGTATATTCTTGCTAACTTAAAATATGTTATTTATTCTATATTATCACTTATATGAACTCACACGCTAATTAAATATAGAATCCGCTTGCTCGTGTCGGCTATGACGATTGCATTCTATGATTCTCCAAAACGCTTCTGTGAATATCATGGCTAGACCGGTGACACGGGACATTTTGGCTAACCTAATCTGATTATATTATGTATTATAGTAACATAATAACATTCGTCTAATTTTTATTTGCGCGTTCGGTAATCTTAAAACCCTAAACGGACCACTTAAGTGCAACCATTGATTTTGGACAGAAACTGTGCTGAATTTAACTGAGCGTAACTTGATCATAATTAATCTAAACTGAGCAAACTCAATTTGCACAACGTAGTTCGTCTAATTTCCTTTCCAACCATAGTTGGATCGTTTTCTAATTCAAAAGTATGACTCCGTAGTAGCCAAAACGGGATAGAAACCTTTTTTCAGTACCTTCTGTCTTGTTGGACTATTTTGGCTATGATCCGTGTCTCAAATTGAAAAACTTTCTAAACGAAACTTCTTCGGGACGACTTAAACTAATTCCTTGTAAAATTTCATAATTTGTAGACGTCTTTTGATATTTTTAATAATCCCATTTCTGTTCAGCTACTTTGCTGTCCAAATCTGAAAATCAACTAAAACTCTATTTTTGCAACTAATTCTTAATCTTATGACCCGAACCGCCTATCTAACACTCGTAACCATCGAACCTACCCTAAAACTGGTTTATTTATTTGTTTAGGGTCTGGTCCGTGATTCATCTCGTCTATTCGTTCAAGTTTCTTATCTCGTCTAGCTTTCAAGGTGAGACTTCATAGCCCCACTTTATTCAAATCGTTTTGGGGGGAAACATGTACGCGTTGGCACGCATTAAAACACGTTTTCAAACAATTCTAAAACAAGCGAATCATATATGTATGTGAGTAAATGAACACAACATGATAAACGTTAAACTTGCAAATCCTTAACTTGAAACTTTCAAGCCAACGGTAGTACAGATATGGGCCATAGGATGGAAACCGCATATACTTTATGGACAACTTTTGGTTGGACATCTTATTCGTTATTAGTGCAACTTGCGAGTTGTACCACTTATTCGTTACTCATCATTTTAGGTTGGATTTGCTAATCATGTGTTTGTTTTATTACGTGCTATATGATGATCTTGGAATATGAATTGTCACCTTTGCCAAACTTATACTTTTATTAAACCTGTGATTTCTCACCAACTATTTTTAGTTGACACTTGTTTTTCGTACATGTTTCAGGTGATTAAGCTCGTGATAGGTCAAGTCAATATCACATAGGATTTGCCTAGATATCAATTGAAGAATCTTATTTTAAGTTGCTTGTCTTTTGAACATGTTATCTGTTTGGTTTAATTAGAAACTTATGTAATTGGGATTTTTTTTAATATTATGAAAATTTAATAGTAAATGTCTTTATTCCATTGTGTTCTTTTGTCAATTAAGTCGCACCCGTGGTTAAGATGCACGGTTGGGGTGTGACAACAAGTCTCTCGTGGTATGCGAGAGACAAACAATTGGGTCGGCTGGTTTCTCAATCTCTCACGGTACGAGAGAAACCGTCCCTGACTCGTCACGGTACACGAGGGGTGTCTGGAATGGTTTTTATTCCTTGTTTCCCATGGTCCACCTTCTCTGTGTCCAACCACAATTTCACCACATCGCCCATACCCGTCACCACCACCATCCATATCATCCATTACCATTTCCACCATCTATCCTACCATTAGCACACCACCTACCATTCACCATTACCAACCAATTCATCATCATCATTCATTCACCGATCACCATGACCATGGGAAACTAGGGACCCGTTTGTAACCGATGATCCACCTTGCTGTGGTGTTCATGTCTATGTGTTTGCCACCCTTCGGGTACGTATCCATGCATATCTATCAAGAGTCATTGTGAGTCAATTTGAGTCAGTGAGTCTTTTATTTGAGTCAGTTTGATACTGCGGGTTTGTTGTGAGATTTATTTTGCAGATATTCTTTGTCCTGTCCGTACTCAATCTCCATTCGGGCGGGATGAATGCTTCTATCACTTTGTAAAGGCAACCCAGCAGTGTGTGCAACCACGACCGAAATGCTATACGGTGCACACGAGTTAGAACGAAGCTGCAAATTTGAATGTTTATCACTACCAGCTAAGTCGCTTCCTGTTTTTTTTTTGCATTTTTTTTTGTTGTATCTTGCTTCATATTGAGGACAATGTATCTTTCAAGTGTGGGGATGTGAGTGTTTAAGTTTTAGTTGGTGTCTTTAATAAAAATCCAAATATACAAAGAAATGAAAAATTGAAAAAATGTCCTTTGAAAGTATACGTTTTGCATAACAAAATGGAAAATGATAGTATAACTGGATCTACTTTGTTGATTTTAAATGATTTAAATAATAGAAAACACGTCTAATTAGTGATGTTTGGTAGACTCAACCAACTTGAATATCTTAAATAGTCTGTGAGTGTTACTTAGGAATAATCACGTAATAAAATCATGAAATCTTGTGGGTACTCATCTTCGGTTAACCGTAACATCCCTAAAACCAAATATCTAATGGGTCGGGTTAACGGGTGAACCGAGCTTCTAATAAGTGACATAGCCGGTATATATATCGGAAAGTAAAGCTTGGTTTAGTGAAGTTAAGGGAACCCGGTTAGTCTTTGTTGTAAAGATTCTAGATAGAAACGCGTCAAAGGAAACAGGAGGAACCTGAAGCGTAACATCGAAAGGGTATAAACATGACTTACGCGCAAACCCTAGAGCCATCTCGACTCTAGGTGTCCGACTGCTGGAAATCAAGTGGGATAGGCGAGGAGCCGGTGACTTCGGCAGGGAGGAAGAACACGATTGACGAGGTGGTCCGACAGGTAACACTCGTTCGCATACTTCTCCTTTTTACATTTACGGTTTGCTTGATTGGTTAGGGTTTTTGGTTTGGATTATGGTTTTCCGGTCGGAAGGGGAGGTAACTACGGCTGTAAAGATGCTACGAGTTATAGCAGGTGGAGATGATGGGCGGTGGCATCGCATGACAGTGAGAGACGGCAAGAACGGAAGGGGGAGCGAGAAAAAGGGGGAGCGAGAGAAAGGGGGCGGCGGGTTGCAGGCGTACGACGTGGAGGCAGCAGAAGTTGCCGGCGGCTTTTGCGATGGTGTCCGGCGATAGTGCAACGGCGGGGGACGGCGATGATACCACTTCCGACGTGATGATGGTGGTGGCGGAGTGCTATGGTTGCGAGCAAGGATGATGATGGCGTCAATTAGAGTTTCACGGTGGAGAAAACGGGGGCGGCTCACGCGGTGGTGTAGAGTGGGAGGATCGGAAAACACTAAGGATCTCGGTTAGAGTCATGCATAGCGAGGGTGGCATGCTTGCATATAAAACCAGACTAATGTATACGCGTTCCAGGTTTGGGCTTGCATGGTGACGTTTTGCTAGTTCGGTATCGCATAACATAAGTTTTGTGCATGCATGATAAGTGAACCGTTCGGGTATATGAGTTCTAAGCGGGTCAAGGAGGATCCGACGTATATAATGTGGGGGTATCGTACATACTTTCATGAGGTGTTAATATAATTAATCGTGTTAAAGGTTTCGGGTTCGAACCCGATATGTTTTGAATATAAAATGCTTATTTAAGAGTCGTAGGGTATATGGTGTGTTCATAGAAATATGTGAGCTAAGGGCATAAGTTATTAATATGTGATGTGATAAGGGTAGATCGAAGAGAGCCGGGCTTTAAGCTAAAGGCTTATGATTTCATGTGGGGTATAGGTTGTCCTAGTGTCATGTGCGTGGTGCAGGTGTAGTTAACGAGTCAAGTAAATGATGTGTGATATTATGTGCTTTATATTTGTATGACGTGTTGCATCATTGTCTATACGACATGGCAAACGGGATTTGTGAAGGATGAAGTTCGTCGGGAAGTCACCAACGGTGACATTTGTTTAACAGGTTAGTGATGAGCTCGGGGTGGGTTGAACGCCCTGACGAGGGTAACCCTGACGAGGGTACATTGATGAGGTATGTGTTTACGAGTATATTTATGTGGTGTTGAATTGCATGCAAACGTAGAGTCATAATTGTTATGTATGTGATGATATTAATGTGGCGATATTAATGTGATGTGTGAGTAATTATTGTAGTACGTAGAGATAGATTGACCGTTATATCAATGCGGAGATGTGATGTATATAGATTTCGTGTCCATTGATTGTGACAGTATTGGTTAGGGCTGAGTAAGCAGATGTGTAGGGTTTTGTTGTGTTAGTCAAGCGTTGAGTTAACACACGTTCTAGAGTAAGAGTGACTATTGTAGTAGGTTTGACTTATGTCGACAAGAATGGAGAAATATTATTGTTATTATTTCCCTATTATTACTACTATTATTGTGGGACGAGTCTTAGGTAATGAGCATGTATGGGATACCGTGTGATACAGGGGTTATCTATTTGTAACGATTTGGTAACTAATATATAAGGAATGTTGGTCCTGAGTAAACCTTAAATAACCTTTATGAAAAGTTGGCTTTTAATTCAACTAAACTATTAGAACTCACTCAGCGTAGCTGACTTTGTGTGTGAGATAGATTGTTTTGCACGTAAGCGTTATGTTGACGTATCTTGACTTAGGAGCGGGGCTACTCGGATTGGTGTGCAGACATTCGTGAGGTAAACTTAATAACATTAAATGGTAATAATTTGTTTTGAAAGACTTCCGTTGTAGTTTGAATTGCAATAAATGCGTCTTTAAATAAGAATTACCCGTTTTGAGAACCAGTTGTAGGATGCCCGGGTTGGGGTCTTACAAGTTGGTATCAGAGCTGCGGTTTAAGAGAAAACTGGTATTTTTAAACAAATGAAATACTTTAACTTAAACCGAAAATGGGACAAGGGTGAAACGAATGCCACTACGAGTAACCGCAAGCCAAGAGGTACGTCTATCGAGTTGAGCAGTAATTATTATTTACCATTTCCGTAGTGTTACGATAGGTAAAACGATTGGTGTGAGTAAGTGATTTATGGTTCCCTATGGGAACATGATGTGTGCTATGTGTTGTAGTAGTATGTAGAACTACGTGGATTTATGTGGCATGATTAGGTGGGATTATGTTTTTTGAAGTTGGGTATTGTGAAGTTGCATTAATTGTAGCTATGTGTTTGCTAGCATGGTTTAATAAATTGTGTGCAACCATATGCGGTGTGTAACTATGATTATTATGAGAACTTGATAGATTATTTTGTGATGTTATGTGAGTTGTGTGGGATGCATGTGCATCCGGTGTGCGTGAAGGTAGAAAGTTAGTGTGAGTATGGTGGGAAAGGTTTAGAATCCGAGCAGTGATGTGGACCACCAAATTGCATTTGATCACCGTGATTTGGCAGTCTTCGATTACTCTCATATTCTGGATTTTTGCCCATAGTAACCACTCTAGCGTTCTATCTTGAGTAGGATTATGTCGTTAAGACGAGGCATACTGTAACATTTCTGATTTTAGTATTCATATTTTCAATTCAATGTAATGCATTTCGAACTCAATACTCGTGCACTGTCTTGTTCTATTTTTCCGCCTCAAATTAAATGCAATGATTCAATACAAATCCACAAGTTTTGCTCGATTATATACACTTAAACATTATACAAGTAACTATTTAGTTCAAACTTATAGAACCTGAAAAGTCAAGAATTAAAGTTGAACAAAATACCAAGAAACCTTAATTAGCAGGGTCGTGCTTCGTCCTGGCACGATCGCGCGACTGGTCCTGGAATGATCGCGCCGGGTGCCTAAGCACGGTCGCGCCTATCTTGGCACGGTCGCGCCTGCGTAACAGTCAAAACGTAAATGCAGTTTCAAAACGCTTGGTCGTTTGAATTCGAACCCGATGTGCGTTTCACTTTCAGTATCAAAGAAAATAATTGTCAATTTCGATCATTACCACCCAATTACGAATTCTCTCAAGAAAAACCGTCCAAAATTTCTCCCAAGCCTCGAATCATTCTTTTCGATCCTTTTGCTAGCAATTAATCAAGAAACTCGATCCTCCGAGCATCTCTAAGTTTTCTGAAGCGTTGGAACAGCCGGAATCGCAGCAGAAGACGCCGGAAGCCATTCTCACCGTCGTCGGGACTCTTTTCTGCCGTTCACTAATCAATTCAATAGGCTTCAGGGTAACTATAATCTTTTCCTCAGTCGATTCAGTCTCTTTATCAAAATCCCCTTATCAATTTTGGCTTTCAATATGTAAACCATCCCGAATCAAAATTATTATTTTAACAAAAAAATGATTTAGTCGAACCCATTCTTAAGCACGATTTCTATACAATTAAGTTATTTAAATAGACTCGTAACAACTCAGTAATCAAAAGCCCTAACAATTCCAACGCTATAAATACAAGATTTGTTCAATTCGTGTCTGATTCGGAAGAGACACGGTCGCGCTAATCATCTAGCGCGGCCGTGCCTCATGAAACGCGATCGTTCCGAGTAGCAGCGCGGTCGTGTCCCCCTGTCCAGACCAAATCATGCCCTTTGGGCTAATCCCTGTTGTGTCTAAGAATCTTGGACACGACCGTGCCAGGCCAAGGCACGGTCGTGCCCCTTGATTTGTTTAGTTTATGGCCTCTGTCGGTCAACCCGGTCACGCCCCGGCTAGCGAGGTTGCGCCCGTGGCTTGAGCACGATCGTGCCCCTCAGAGGCACGGTCGTGTGTGAGTCAGATTTTTGGCAGAATTATAAATTTTATATCTTTCAATCAGTAATGTTTCAGATTTTATAAAAAATGTGTTTTAATTATTTAAAAAGGATTAAAAGTTTGATCTTGGAATAAATATCATTTATTTAAAGTTATAAAAATTAAATTTATATTTATTGTAAAAGCTTACACATAAATGATATTTTAAATGTCTAGGTTACAAATTTTTATAAATGAATAAGATAATGACTATTTATTTAATTCATGTTTAAACAAAATCAATTATTTAATTATTTTCCTAAGCAATAATTTTATACCTTACTCAATTATTTATTCAAATTCAAACCTTAATCAAAGTGTTTTGATAATATTCATTTTAAACTTTATATTTTATTCAACACATCCAAGTTCAAATCAATAACATTTTACTCAAGTCCAAACCATCATTTAACTTACACTGTTGTGCACACTATTTGATACAACATACATTACTCTTTAGGTTAATTTGTGCACTCGAGGATCTTTATTTTTCTATCTATTATCCTTGTTAGCTACACCTCCTTATCAAGTGAGTATTTCATAGCCCCTTTTACTCTTTTACACTTTTGGGGTGAAACATGAACATTATTCAAATTACACATTACATTTACACAAACAACACAAAGTACAAATCCTATTTACATTCATGTGTGCAATTTGAGCTTTATGCTCGAGTGCTAGGTGTGCTAACCTTTGTATGTGATTATGTGCAATCATTAACTATACAAGCCGACGGTTTTCAATGATAGATCTATTGAGTCTGACAAACCCACCCAGGTGCGCGGTGATTGAAACCGACAACACAAATTTTGCATGCGAGTTACAAAGGTTTGGTTGTACATGGTTACACAATAGCTGCTCCCCATAAATGCCTTATTTATCATGATATGTAAAGGATTTGTTTTCAACTATATGCTATCTACATACAACTGTGTTATACTCACCAACTTTTTAGTTGACTTTATTTTATTCATGTTTCAGGCCCTAATATGTGAGAATGATTCAAGACGTGCTCAATATAGGATTTGGACTTAGCAATTTAAATCAAGAATTCTATGAGTTGTTTTATGTTTCTTTGTTTGAATTTGGTTTTTACTTGGATTATTTGTAATGGAAATTTGACTTTAATATATTTCAATCTAGTCAACCATGTGCTATGAACAGTCTTACATGTCCCGCCCCGATGATTCCGCCATCGGTCGGGGTGTGACAGATTGGTATCAGAGCCTTGGTTATAGGGAATTAGGTTATTAGACACCTTGACCTAGACTATAACTTTAGGACAACCACTTATGCTATACTTTATGATTATGTGCTATGTGCTACATGTTATATGTTACATGCTTAGTATGATTTCTTATTATTTCATTTTGATGACTTATGTGTTTTAAATCCATGACTTATTAGGATATTCTTAATAATTAAATAAATAATATCCGTTCCTATATTCTAAAATCTCATAATATTTCTATCTTCTTTCTATCTTTATCCTTTCTAAGCATGTGGAAAATTCTTGAAGCAAAAATCTTTAAAAATTTTTATTTCTTCGTTAAGGTTTTTAAACTTGTTAAATTATTTTAGGACACGTGCAATCTGGAAGAGTGGCACATGTATTTTGGGTTTTCTGTCTAGGAAAGCATTTCGCATAAATCCCAATCAACCGAGGGACCCGTATGCTTTCCTGGGAATTCCCGAGATGAGTGTTTACTTATAGGCTAAAGCATGTCTTCTTGAAAATTATATAAGTTTAATTAACCTTAATGTGCCATGGTATTCAAGTGATTTTGTCACTTTTGACTACAATCCAAACTAAGAATATCTATTTTTATTTTTGTTATCTCATTCTATTAAATCCTATCAAATCTCATAAGTTCTTACAATCTTTCTTGTCTTGTGAAAAATCTGTAGAATGCCTCCTCGTCGTGCTCCCGCAACCAACGCCAACACCGACATTGCTGCTATTCTTACCCAATTGGTGACGCAACTCACCCAAGCCAATGGTGCCACCAATGGCAACAATGGTGGAAATGGAAGCAATAGTGGTAATAATGGTGGAAATGGTGGAAATGGTGGTAACAATCCATCTCAATGCACCTTCAAGCACTTCAACTCGTGCAATCCCCTCAAGTTTTATGGAACTGAAGGAGCTACTGGACTCCTTCAATGGTTTGAAAGCATTGAGAATACCTTTCTCAATAGTGACCGTCCCGACAACCTCCGTGTTCGTCATGCTACAAGTGTCCTACAAAAACGGGCACTTATATGGTGGAATGGGGAGAAAAGGAATAGTGGTGTTGACATAGCTATGGCCTTACCTTGGGATGAGGTCAAAAGGCTTATGACCGAGGAGTTCTGCCCTCGAAATGAAGTGAAAAAGTTAGAAGCTGAATTTTGGGATCTTGCCCAAGATAATAGGGAAAGCTTAGCATATACAACTCGGTTCCATGAGTTGAGTCTTCTTGTACCCCACATGGTCACTCCTTTGTCCCGTTGTATCGAAAAGTATATTGGTAGACTACCAAGACAAATCCAAGATACTGTCTTAGGTAGAAATCCTGCTACTCTGGAGGATGCTATTCGTCTATCCGCTACCTTAACTGATAATCATGTGAAAGCTGGAACTCTTACCAAAAAGAGTTCTAAGAAAGTTTCTGAAACCGTAACCCCTCCTACTCACAACAAAGAAGCCACAACCGAGCCCTCTCGCAATAATAGGAAAAGGAAGGCTAGAAACTATGTTGTGGTCACTCCTTCTATTCCTGTTATCCAAGCTGCACCTATGGTTCAGACACCGGTCAAAAAGCCATATGTTGGAATTTACCCACTTTGTGCCACCTGCAACTACCATCATCCCCAAACCATCCCATGTCGCCTTTGTACTTATTGTGGGAGATATGGTCATACAGTTAGTGTTTGTAGGACCAAAGCTCTTACGAGCCAAGTCAACCCACCAAACCAAACCAACACCCAAGTGGCTAATCAAGGTGTACCCGCTATTGCAAATGGGCGAGCATGTTATGAGTGTGGTAACCCGAACCATTTCCGTGATCAATGCCCAAAGTTAGTCAATGCTAGACAAGGTGGAGCTCGTGGGCGTGCTTTCAACATAAACGCCAATGAAGCTCAAGCCAACAATGACGTGGTCAATGGTACGTTTCTTGTTAATAGTCAATATGCCTCCATTTTATTCGATACCGGGGCCGATAAAAGTTTTGTGTCACTTAATTTTGAACCTTTACTTGCAAAGACTCGGTCCCAATTAGAGAAAACATTTACCGTTGATGTAGCAAATGGTGACTCCCTTACAATTTAGTCCATTATCTATGATTGCTCTTTAGAACTTAATGATCACACATTCCCAATCAACCTTGTTCCAATGCCACTAGGAAGCTTTGATATCATCATAGGCATGGATTGGCTATCGAATCATCATGCCGAAGTCATTTGCTTCGAGAAGTGTATTCGAATACCTCTACCATCGGGAGAAACGTTAAGAGTCTTTGGCGAAAAGCCTTGTAAAGGGCTTAAATTAATGTCATGCACTACTGCTCAAAAGTACTTATGAAAGAAGTACGTGACCTTTTTGGCCCATATCGTTCAAAAGGATGTTAAGAAGAAGAGTATTCAAGATATCCCCATTATCCGAGATTTTCCTGAAGTATTCCCCGAAGACTTATCCGGTCTTCCATCCGTTCGTCAAGTAGAATTTTGTATTGATCTTGTGCCCGGAGCTAACCCCGTGGCTAGAGCCCCTTATCGTCTTGCACCTTCTGAAATGCAAGAACTTGCAAGTCAACTTCGAGAGCTCTCCGAAAAGGGATTTGTAGGATCGTAAGATTACAAGGTGATTCTGTTCTAGTTGATATTGGCGGAAACAATAGCAACCAACAAAGTAAACAAGTAAACAGCAAGAATACTGATAAATGCACTGTTGTATTAGACTTCTGAGATTACAAGTTTACAAGTAAAACACTATCAAGAAGCACTATCAAGGCACACAAGCACTAGTAACCACACTTTGTTTGAAGTGTTTACAAGATATATATAGTAACTTAGAATCAAGACAGACCCTTGATTCTAAGGATCAGATCTAACACAAACCGTTGATCTTGTTTATTAATCTAAATTACACGCAAAGGCTAATCTAGATAACTTTACTGAAACGTCTTCTTAGGCATCATTGTTTGCATGCTTGGAGACGCGCGACATTGTCCTTTATTGGTTGCACCACTGAGGTTCCTTTTGCTTGGAGTGTGGCAGTTGCTTTTGCAGAAAGGTGTCAGAGGCGCTTCACATGGATAGTCAGCTGTTTGGTCTTCAGTGAATAAGGCTATCAGCTGCTGATAAGCCCATCATCAGCACCTTGTGTTGAACGCTGCTGATAAGCCTATCAGCAGCAACAAGTGTTGAATGCTGCTGATAAGCCTATCAGCAGCAACAAGTATTGACTGCTGCTGATAAGCCTATCAGCAGCAATATGTGATGAATGCTGCTGATAAGCCTATCAGCAGCATTTGTACTTAGAATAATTTGGTAGCAATCAGTCTTTGGTTCTACAAACTCCCCCTAGACTGATGCAACCAAAATTCTTCTAATCATTTTGCTGCTGAAGCTTTTGCATGTGGCTGACTATCCTTTCAACCTCATAGCCTCTTGGATCCTTGCTGGGATTGTTCAGTGGAAGTTCAGACAGAGTCTTGATGTCTTTGTGTGGCATTTTGTAGATTGCTTTGCTTGAACATCTCATCTGCTGCTTCTTTACATCAATCAGAGTGAACTCATCCAAATCAGCATTGTAGGACCAAGATATAAATGGAGAGTGGGACTTGAGTGGTTTGATATCCATGACTACATCTTTGCTAGGGTTGAAGTAATGTCTGATTGCTAGCATAAGATGTTTCCCTCTCTCATTTGCAGGCTCATGAGCTTCACCCAGCTCCAAAATTCTTCTTAGGTCTGAATCTGGTAGTTGCAGAACTTCATCAACAGACTTGTATGTAGATCTTCTTCTTTCAGTTCTCCCCCTGAAGATCTCAAACCTTTGATCCTGTGGATTGTAGACCCATTCAACTATGTTTCTTGAGTCTTCAGGTTCCGATGAGGATTTGGATTTCTTTAAGGGAGGCTGTTGATGAGTGGGAGCTGGGTGGGATGATTTGGACTTGTTGGGTGGAGGAGTGGAAGGTTTGGGGAGGAGAGTGGGAGGATGATGGACTGAGGAAGAGGTAGGTGAGGGAGAAGGCTTGGGTTTCTTTGTCTTTGGTTTTTCTTCTTCTTTGATAAGTACCCTTTTCTTTGAGCCCTTCTTCCCTAGTCTTTCTTCCTCATCCTTTTTAACTTTTAAGTAGAGGGCTTGCAGGTTCATGAAATTCATGGGACCTAGCCTCTTTCCACTATCTCCTCTAGCCTTAAGGAAGTCAATCATGACCTTCCTTTCTTCATGGGTTCTTTTATTCAGTGCAATGGTCTTCTTGGACTGTAGCTTGGCTTTTTCTTCTTCTTCAGCCTTTTTCTTGCTAGCCAATTGACCCTGCTGACCCATGAAGGCTCTGTAGATCTCTTTTTTTAAAAGTTTTTCAAGGTAGTCTGCATCCTCACCTTGAGAGATCAGAGCTTCAGTCCACTCCTCCCTTAATTCTTTTGCTAATTTAGAATCAGTGATTCTAAACTTAGCATCTTCCTTCCTCTTCTTTTCATTCTCTTCTTCTACTTCCTTGGCAAGCTGTTCCTGCAGCTGTCTGGCAAGTTGTTCATCTTTCTCAACTTGGTCGACTGCAGGAATCTTTCTTTTCAGTTCATCCAGCTGTCTAGCATACAGCTGGATGGTTTGTTCTCTTAGGAGAATGGCTGTTTTTCTTTCTTGAGCCTTTTTCATGTCAGCCATCTCCTCTTCTTCTCTTCTTCTTCTTTTCTCTTCCATCTCTCTTTTCTCTTTTTGCAACCTCTCTTCATCTTCATCAGTCATGATTCCCTTTCCTTTGTTTACATTGGATGCCTCTGCTTCAGCTTCACTAATCACAACACCAGATGATGATGCTGCTATTGGGATCTCTGCCTCAGCTTCATTGGCAAGTTGAGGGATTGACAAGGGATGGTCACTTTCTTCATCAAGTTGATACTCAGGACCTTCTATTTCTCTCAGTTGATCCCTAATTGAAGATCTTGCGCCAAAAGCTGCAGATGTGATATCAACTTGTGGAGTATCTGAGTTGGAGTCAGCATCAGAAGTTGACACAGACTCTTCCTGAGGAATCAGTCCTTCTTCTTCAAGATGGGCTCTGATAGTAGCTATCATTGCCTGGCTTTCAAGAGAGTTGACGTTGCAGATGTTTGCCCTGAGCTAAAAAATCTTGAATAGGAAGTCTGAGGGCAGCTGAAGGATGTTCCTGGTGTTGATGATGAGAGAGGAGCCGTTGCTGAGCAGAAGAGTGTGGTCAAGGGACTTAGTGCTCACCCAACCTAGCACGTCCAAGTCCTTGACCAGGAAGGCATACAGGAATCTTCGAAGGCCCAGAACTTCTTCTTCAGGGAGAAGACTGCTCCTTGTTATTTCAAGATTGCTAGGAGTCAGTCTCCTTTCTGCGGCCGCTGAGGATTCAGGATAAGCTACCCGATGTGCTGCTTGTAGGAATCTTTGGAACCTGGGTAGATTATCCTCCATCAGGTCGTAGAACCTGCCAATGGCAAGTTCTGCTGAGAGATCTGCTGAGTTGTTGATGCAGTTTGATACGTATAGCTGTAGGACTTGGAGGGTATTGATAGAGTTCCAGTTCAGCTCTTCTACTCCGCTGAACTCCCATCCAATCCAAAACCTCTCAGCTGATCCATCATACCCCCAAGCTAGAATGAAGTCAAATTCTAGCTTCTTTGATGATCTGAGTAGTTGGGGGGTAGAGGATTGACCAATGATGGCTGCTGCTTCAGGGATGATGCTGAATGGTGTATTTGGTTGTTCTGTGTCTTCAGTACCATTCAGCATTTCATCGACAGCCCTGACGACCAACTTCCAGTCTTCAGATTTCTCTTCGTCTTCGTTATCTGTGGCTGGCAAGTCATGAATTTGTACAAAAGCCGGCTTGAATAGTGAACTTTGAAGTACAACCTGCTCTTGAATCCAGTCGTCAAGACTGTCTGTATCTTCTTCCATAAAGACCATCTCCCCCTTTTTGGTTGCATCAGTAGACAGGTAAGCATCAGTTTGGGTGCCTACTGATACAAGGGAGGGAGTGGCTAAAGTTGGGCAATGATGGGCTTCATGCATAGAGACTTGGTGTCTTAGTTTGAACACTTCAGCCTCTAGCATAGCCACCCTGGCCGTCAATTCCAAGTTATGAAGTTTCAGTCTGTCCTCATCCACAGTTGTGGAATCCTTGGACCCAGATGGGGCCGTAGGCTGAGCCTCAGCATCCCCATCACCCGTGGTTTCTTGGCGCCTGGGATTCCTCTCAGTGAGGGTAGTTTCCAAGGAAACACCCTCGCCATGAGTTTTCGTGGTTGAGGTCTTAAAGATGTTGTCACTGTCCTCCTGGTCATGTGATGGACCAGCAGTAGTGACAGCCTCTTCCACATCCACTCTTTCGATACTCCTAGAGTGGACCTTCAAGGGTGAAGAACTGGGGTTGGGTGTTTCGGAAGCAAGACCAATCAGTACCTCCTTGATAGTGGTAGTTGGAGAAGGTACATCACTTTGGTCAGGTTCCTCCACACTTAAGTTCAAGGAAGATAGGAATAGCTCAAAGGGCTGTTCTATGGATCCGGGAAGTGATCCTAATCCTAATAGAGAGACTTCCGAAGGAGTCTCCCTAGTAATGTGGCTTTCCCTTATGATATTCTCACTAGAATGTTGTGATTCTGAGTGAGGGATGTTGGCTTGGGTTTGGGCCTTGGAGGCAAGAGAAGAAGGAGTTCTCTTGCCCCTCTTCCTTGTATACTTGGCTGCAACCGGGGCCCTGTGTTCCGGTTGAGCAATCAAACTGTGGGTGAGTAATGTATGTGCCTGTGCATCCTCAGTAGAATGCACAGGGGTTCGATCAAGGGAAACAGTAGTTTGAGTTTGTGGCAGTGAGGTGGAGGGTGTGGGATCAGTATCAGCTGGGTTTGCTGAACTGTCACCCTGGGCACTTTGCGTGTTCAACATTGTAGACAACAATGGAACATCGGCCCCTGAGAACTTTGATGAAACTGTTCTCATGCTTTGAAAAATGTTGTTCTTATGTCCTAGAATTGAGTAGATTCTTGCAGTTTTTGAAAGATCTTGGTGCTCAATGTTGAACACTTCCTGCAAGAATCTTGGGTACATGAAGAACTGTGATTTCACCCCTTCTTGAAGGTTGTATCTCAAACCGTCAAGAATGAGGTGGGAAAAATTGAAACCCGCCCCAGTTATCATACCGTGAATTGCCGACGCAAGTCCGGAGCTAAGTTGGTTCCAGCCACTCCTCTTCTGGGATATGCATTGGAGAAGAGTGTGGCAAAGATACTTCCATTTGGGACCCATGAGTGCCTTCTCTATCGTATACTCTGTTTGATTCCCAGTGTACCCTATGGATACAAAGGTCCTCATGTATACGTCTCTGGGGTAAGAGATGGCGTCCCCTTCATCTTGAAGCTTGAGGTGTTGGCGGAGCTTTGCTTCAGTGATTATCATCTCCTTGCCGTCTACTGTGCCACTGATTTGGGGAGTGCCCTGGTCAGTAGAATACACGGCAGAGCTCCAAAAATCTTCCATGTGGGAAGTATAGATGGTTGGGTTGACTGTTAGGGCATGGTGGATTTTGGACCGACAGAGGAAGTCGATCATATCATCGAATCCTTCGGATTTCTTGCCTTTTATTAGGCATGCAGTGAGGTTGTGATATGGGGAAAACCTGTCGTTTGGGTTGTTTATGTCTGCGCCTGCCATTGTTATGGATTTGGAGGGAAGAGAGAAGGGTGTTTGAATGGTGGTTAATTATTTAGGGCTTTGAATGCTGTGGGGACGGGAGAGAAAGTGATGGGAGATAGGTTTGAAATTGAATATGAAGAGGTTGTGGGAACGTTTGAGATTGTGATATAACGGCAGACGAAGAAAAAGCAACTTTACTTGTACAGTACAACCTGTTTCACTTTTCATTGTTACAGCTGTAAAGCACTCGAGCAGTCATGGTGAAGACTGAGAGTAATTTTTACCTCGGGTAAAAGTTAATGTAGACTTGTTTTACCCATCAGCAGTAAACTTGGTTGCTGCCGATGGTGAGCTATCCGCTGCAAACTTGGTTGCTGCGGATAGTGAAGTCTTTCAGCAGCAGATTTGGGTGCTGCTGACAGTTGTATTCATTCCGCAGCAAAAAGGTTGTTGCTGACCGTCTTAAAGCTGTCCGCAGGAAACTTGTTCCTGCTGATAACTTAAAGCGATCAGTGGCAAAGGTTTTGCTGCTGAAGAGAAAAACTGTCAGCAGTGAAAAAGGTGCTGCTGACTATAACCTTTTATTAAGAACAAAAATATAGACATATTTACAAGGAAAGATAAGAATTAGAGACATGTCTTATTCAAAGTTCATCATGCCAATTGATTCAACTAGATATCGAAATCTTGCTTCATCAAAAGGTTTAGTGAACAAATCAGCATATTGCTCATTTGTGTGAACCTTGGATAGGACAATTCTCTTTTTCTCAGCTTGATCCCTGATAAAGTGATACCTGATGTCGATGTGCTTAGTCTTGGAATGCTGCACTGGATTATTCGTGATAGAGATAGCACTCATGTTGTCAATGTGAATTGGAGTCTGCATGAAGGTCATTCCATAGTCAAGCATTTGATTTTGGATCCAGATGACCTGTGCACAGCAGCTTGAAGCTGCAATGTATTCTGCTTCAGCTGTTGAAGTAGAGACACATGTTTGCTTTTTGCATTGCCATGAGATGAGCCTTCCTCCAAGAAATTGACATCCCCCAGATGTGGACTTCTTGTCCAAGTTGCAACCCCCATAGTCACTGTCAGTGTAGGCATAGAGATTGACATTTCCATTCTTTGGATACCATAGCCCAAGTTTTGGAGCTCCCTTTAGATATCTAAGGATCCTTTTGACAGCTTGAAGATGAGACACTTTTGGAGCTGCTTGAAATCTTGCGCAGAGACAAACTGCAAACATGATATCTGGTCTTGAGGCAGTGAGATACATGAGAGACCCTATCATTGCTCGATACTGATGTTGATCAGTGTCTTGTCCTTCTTTATCCGGAGATAATTGATGGTGCACTTGCATAGGAGTTCTTGCAGCAGAGCAGTCAACCATTTTGAACCTCTCCAAGATGCTTTTGACATACTTGGATTGACTTATGAAGATTCCATTTGGTACCTGTTTGACTTGAAGTCCTAAAAAGAAATTTAGTTCACCCATTGAACTCATTTCAAATTTGGAATGCATCAGAACTTCAAAGTCTTTGCAGAGTTTCTTTCTTGTAGATCCAAAGATAATGTCATCAACATAAATCTGGACCAACAAAATTTCTCCCCCTTTATCTTTGATGAAAAGTGTCTGATCAATGGCCCCCCTTCTGAAGTTGTTGCTAAGTAGATATACAGATAAAGTTTCATACCAGGCTCTTGGGGCTTGGTGTAAGCCATAGAGAGCTTTGTCCAGTTTTAAGACCTTATTTGGATGTGCAGGATCCACAAAGCCTGGAGGCTGTTTGACATAGACCTCTTCACCAATCTTGCCATACAGAAAGGCACTCTTCACATCCATTTGATAGATCATAAAGTTTTTGGATGCTGCATATGCCAGAAAGATTCTGATGGCTTCCAGACGGGCAACAGGAGCAAAGACTTCATCATAGTCAATGCCTTCTTCTTGAGTGTAACCTTGAGCTACCAGTCTGGCTTTGTTCTTGACCACGATGCCCCTTTCATCTTGCTTGTTTCTGAAGACCCATCTTGTTCCAATGGTTGTTTGACCAGGTGGAAGATCAACAAGCTTCCAAACATCTTGTCTTTTGAATTGCAGCAATTCTTCCTGCATTGCTTCAATCCAGCTGTTGTGCTTGAGAGCTTCATCAATCTTCTTGGGTTCCACCTGAGATAGAAAGCAAGAGAACAAACAAATGTTGGCTTCATGAGACTTACTTCTTGTCTGGATACCTGTGTGGACTTGGCCAATGATGTTTTCCAGAGGATGCTCTTTGTTTATTCTCTGAGCTGGTATCACATCCAGTCGTATTCCCTCTTCAAGATTACTTTGGTTTAGATCAGGATTGTCTTCAGTTGAGAGGAGAGGAGCTTGAAGGTCCTGATCATTGTGTTCCACATTGTCAGCAGTGTTAGCATCAGAGGCCTCTTCAGCATGGATTGAGGAGGCTTCATTAAAGATTTCTTGGTCAGAGAGATTGCTGCTTGTGGTGTTGGAAGTACCGGCTTCACCTGTACTGGCTTCAATAGCTTCTGCCACTGATGGAGGATCAATGGATGGCCTTTTCATCCTGATGTAGGGACTGGGAAAATCCAGTCTGTAGTCAGAAGAGGAGGTTGAGGCAGAAGATGTTAATTTTGAAGAGGAAGACTCCATATTTGAGAATATGAGAGGCTCAAATATCTGGGTGAAGGAGTCTATATCAAAGAGCCAGTTAGGACCTTTGCCTTGTTCACAGACAACGTGTTCCCTGTATTCCACATTAGCAGATTCTTCCACAATCCGAGTCCTAGAATTGAACACTCGGTAGGCCTTTGATTGAGAGGAGTAACCCACAAAGTAACCTTCATCAGACTTTGCACCGAATTTAGGAAGAACTCCATGTGTGATGAGGATGGTACATGGACATCCAAAGGGCTTCAGGAAGCCAATGTAGGGAACTCTTTTGAGCCATAGTTCATAGGGTGTTTTCTGGAGAGGCTTAACAATAAGGACTCTATTCTGCACATAACAAGCTGTGCATACTGCTTCCGCCCAGAAAGTAAGGGGCAGCTTTGAGTCAGCCAGCATAGATCTTGCTGATTCAATCAGAGTCCTATTTCTTCTTTCAACAACCCCATTTTGTTGAGGGGTTCTTGGAGCACTGTATTGCCTTTCAATGCCCTTGCTCTTACAGAAACTATTCAAAGTGTGATTTTTGAACTCTGTTCCCTGATCACACCTTATGATCTTTACCTTCAGATTGCTTTGATTCTCTACCCTAAGAATATAGGATTTGAGAATCTCAGCAGTTTCATCTTTTGTTCTTAGGAAGAATACCCATGAGAATCTGGAGAAGTCATCAGTTATCACCAGACAGTAGGACTTTTTGCCCATTGACATGACATTCATAGGACCAAAGAGATCCATATGCAGTAGCTGGAGAGGAGTGTCATTCGTGTTCAATGTCTTAGGCTTGTGGGAACTCTTGTGTTGTTTTCCCTTCAAGCAGGCAATGCAGTGATCGTCTAGCTGGAATTCTTTGTCAGGAAGCCCTCTGACAAGATTGTCCTTCACTAATTTATTGATTGTTTTGATGTTAACATGGCTTAACCTCTTGTGCCAGAGAGCGGATTCATCTACTGATGCCTTTGACAGAAAACATGAAACACTACCAGATGGAGTGGCTTCATTCATGTCAAGCACATATAAGTTGTCCTTTCTACGAGCAGTTAGGAGAATCTTCTCTGGAGGAGGTTTAGATAGGCCAGGAGCTAACACGAAACATTCTACGAGCAGTTAGGAGAATCTTCTCTGGAGGAGGTTTAGATAGGCCAGGAGCTAACACGAAACATTCTTTGTCAGTGAAGAGCATCCAATGCTTTTGATCACATACTTGGGAAACACTCATGAGATTGAAGTCAAGTTCTTTAACATAGTTGACTCTTTCAATACTCATCCTTTCATTGGACACAGTTCCTTGTCCAGTGATAGATCCACCCTTTGAGTCACTCCCAAAGGCAACATATCCTCCATTGAAATGTCTGAAGTTAGAGAGGATGGACCTGTTGCCTGTCATGTGCCTGGAACAGCCGCTATCTACCACCCAAGAATTGTGTTTATTGCCTAGCTGTCCCTGCACATGGAAGATATCTAATTAGAGGGAGGATCATTGTAGCATGCAGCATTGTAGAATATCGTTGCTAATTTGCCATTGTCAGCATACTTGCAGTCAGTGGAACCAATAGTTATGCTTGGAGATTGTTTGGGCTTCCATTGCTGTGTTGGTGGTTTTCTAGCTTTCTTTACATTGTCGGCAGAAGATGTTGTTGCTGACAATTCTGGCTTATCCGCAGCCGATTTTGCTGCTGAAGGCTTTGCTGGAGCAGTAGCAGTTTTTGCTGCTGGAAGCTTTATTTTGGATTTTCCTTTGTCAGCAGCAGATACTTTTGCTGCTGATGTCGTTGTTTTTGATTTTGCTTTGTCAGCAGCAGAGACTTTTGCTGCTGAAGGCTTTGCCTTTGGTTTCCTGGACTTTACTTTATCAGCAGCGATTTTGTTTGCTGCTGATGGGTTGAACACAGATGACCGATTTGTAATCTGGTTAAAAGGGTTGAACTTGCATGTTACAGCAAAGTGGTTTGATTCCCCACATATGATGCAAGTTTGTTGAGGTTTCTGCATCTTCACTCTTTGAGGGGATAGAGATTCTCTGAATTTTGTTGCCTTTGCATTATAGCTTCTCACCTGTTTGTTTCTGTTTGTTTTCTCAAAGGCATGCTGCTTTGAGTTTCTTTGGTATTCAAGGTAGTGAAAGCAGGTGCTGGCAGTGTGATTGTATTTGCCACACACAAAGCAGGATAGTGCTATCTTGTCCCGGTGAAAGTCCACATAGTTCTTACTTTGAAACAAATCTTTGAAGTTCCAGGGATAAGCTTTGTTATGCTCAAAAGTGGCTTCTTCCAGAGTCTTTTGAACATATGGACCTTTTTCTCCAGGTGTATGAAAACTATCAAACACCTTTGTCTTTGACTGAGACTTGGGGTTGGTGAAACCTGATGTCTCTCCCTTTTCAATGTTTAGCTTTCTTCCATTTTGAGGATAGCTAATCTTGATTTGTTTGAATGGGATGGGAGCTGGAATAGTTGAAGTAACAACAGGACATTCAGTTTTGTTCAGAACAGCTTCAGAGATGGGAGCAGATGGGACTGCACTAGTTTCACAGTGATCTGAGCAGGTTGACTCAGATTCTGAAGAGGTGGAGCAATCTTCCACAAAACGTGCATCCATTGAAGGATCAAGGTTTCGGTTTGCCGTATCAAGATTTTGCAGTATTGAAGCTTGGTTCGTGAATGGCAACATAGTCAGCAGGAGGAGGAACTGTCTTGTACTCGTCATCATGATATCCAAGTCCAGTTTTTACCCTTTCATGGATTTGAATATCTAACAATCTTTGTAACTTTTTAGATGAAAATTCATATTTTTCAACATGAACTTTCTGTTCAGCCAATTCAGCTCTGGTAGCTTTAAGTTTTACTAATAGATCATCAATCTGAGTTTCAAGATTGATTTGTTCATGTTTTAATGAAGAAATCTCTTTCTTAAGGCAGTTAATCTTTTCTTTGTAACTGTCTTCGACCTTTTTGAATTCAGATTTCATTTGGTGAAACTCTTCATTTTGATCTATTAGATTTTGGTTATGCTTTCTATAACCTAAAACTTTGTCAATGCAAGCTTGAGAGCAAAGATGTTCAAATACCTGAGGTGGTATCTCTGCATTGTCTGCCATTAGTGCTTGGTTGGAGGCAGGAACATCTTCATATTGAAAACTCCAGTCAAATTCTGTAGTTCCAACATTTGCACAGGCTGCAGTTTGTGCTGGAGGAGTTCCTTGCTGCTGCCTGGGCTGACCTTGGTAACCTTTTCTTTGATGGCTGGCACCCTGATTGGCTTTGGGTGCCTTGCACTCCCTAGCAAAGTGACCCATTTGGTTACAGTTGTAACATCGGATCTCCCGGTTCTAGAATAAAACCTTTTTGCTCTGAGGGAGAGCATGGCATATGAGTGCTGAATATCCATTTCTTCAAGATCATCTGGATGAAAGCATTCCAGATCCTCCTTTTTGAAGTACATGCTGCTTGAGTTGTCAGAGACAAAAGCAGTAGAGGTTGGCTGTTGAGGAGGTGCCTCAAGAAGAAATGGTGATGAGTTGGATTGTGAAGCAGTTGGTGTTTGAGGATGAGTAACAATGGGAGGATAGTAGTTGCTTGCACTAGGACCAGAATGATCAGAGTGAAGCGCTGAGGTGGTGGTGGAGGAAGTGGTAGCTGATTGATAACTGGAGCTCCTTTCTTTAGCTTGAATCATTTCTAATTCATAGGTTTTGAGCATGCCAAAGAGCTCAGTCATCTGAAGAGTCTTCAGATTCTCTGTTCTTCTGATGGACACTGTATATAATGTCCAGCAACTAGGAAGAGATCTTATGAACTTCTTGAGAATGTCTTCATTCTCCAGCTTTACCTTGGAGCACTGCAGTTCTCCAACCAGGTACGTGTACCTGTTATATAAAACTGTTAGTGACTCACCTTCCTTCTAGACGAAGTTTTCATACTGTTGCTTGAGAATGTCACGTCTGTTCTCCTTGACCTCCTCAGATCCAGCAAACATCTTTTCCAAGGCTCCCTATAACTCCTTTGCAGTTTTGTGAGCCTTGAAGTTGTGAAAAACTTCATTTGGAAGGCACATTTGGATAGCTCCTAATGCCTTGAAGTCCACCTCCATTTTCTTTATGTCTTCTTCAGAATACTTGGAGGGTTCCTTCGGAACTAGTGGTCCTTCGGAGTCAGCAGAGGCCACCATGGGAACATAAGGTCCATCTCTTATGGATTTCCACATTCCGTATTCATGGTAGCAGAAGAAGCTTTCCATACGGTTCTTCCACATATCATAGTCCTCCCCAGACACCAACCTCGGTGGTCGGTTGATACTGCCGATGTCTTCAGATCCATGACTTTGTGCCATTTTGTTTTGTGTGACTTGATCAAGAATAGAGTTTTGAATAGAATCAGAAAGTGATTAAACAAATGTTAGTTTGTTTAATCTTGAGGCAAAGCTCTGATACCACTTGTAGGATCGTAAGATTACAAGGTGATTCTGTTCTAGTTGATATTGGTGGAAACAATAGCAACCAACAAAGTAAACAGCAAGAATACTGATAAATGCACTGTTGTATTAGACTTCTGAGATTACAAGTTTACAAGTAAAACACTATCAAGAAGCACTATCAAGGCACACAAGCACTAGTAACCACACTTTGTTTGAAGTGTTTACAAGATATATATAGTAACTTAGAATCAAGACAGACCCTTGATTCTAAGGATCAGATCTAACACAAACCGTTGATCTTGTTTATTAATCTAAATTACACGCAAAGGCTAATCTAGATAACTTTACTGAAACGTCTTCTTAGGCATCATTGTTTGCATGCTTGGAGACGCGCGACATTGTCCTTTATTGGTTGCACCACTGAGGTTCCTTCTGCTTGGAGTGTGGCAGTTGCTTTTGCAGAAAGATGTCAGAGGCGCTTCACATGGATAGTCAGCTGCATCGTTTGGTCTTCAGTGAATAAGGCTATCAGCAGCAGAGATGAGAATAATACTGCTGATAAGCCCATCAGCAGCACCTTGTGTTGAACGCTGCTGATAAGCCTATCAGCAGCAACAAGTGTTGAATGCTGCTGATAAGCCTATCAGCAGCAACAAGTGTTGACTGCTGCTGATAAGCCTATCAGCAACAATATGTGATGAATGCTGCTGATAAGCCTATCAGCAGCATTTGTACTTAGAATAATTTGGTAGCAATCAGTCTTTGGTTCTACAGGATTCATCCGTCCGAGTCATTCACCGTGGGGTGCACCCGTCTTATTCGTCAAAAAGAAGAATGGATCATTTCGCATGTGTATTGATTACCGTGAACTCAACAAGCTTACTATCAAAAACCGTTATCCTTTGCCTAGAAATGATGACCTCTTTGATCAACTTCAAGGTTCTACTTGCTTCTCAAAGATTGATCTTCGATCTGGTTATCACCAACTCCGTGTGCAAGAAGACGATATTCCAAAGACTGCCTTCCGAACAAGGTATGGTCATTACGAGTTCATGGTTATGCCTTTTGGACTAACCAATGCACCCGCAGTTTTCATGGATCTCATGAATCGTGTGTGCAAACCGTACCTCGATAAATTCGTGATAGTTTTCATCGATAACATCTTAATCTATTCCAAGACTAAAGCCGACCATGAGCAACATCTTAGATTGGTTTTGGATCTCTTAAAGAAGGAACAACTATATGCCAAATTCTCCAAATGTGAATTTTGGTTAAAAGAAGTTCAATTTCTTGGTCATATTGTCAACGACAAGGGTATTCATGTTGACCCTGCAAAAATCGAAACCGTTAAGAATTGGAATGTCCCAAAGACCCCCACTGAAGTTCGTTCATTTCTTGGTCTTGCGGGATATTACCGTCGCTTTATCTCCAACTTCTCCAAGATTGCTGTCCCCCTTACCGCTTTGACCCACAAGGGCAAGACTTATGAATGGGGACCAAAGTAAGAAGAAGCTTTCCAAACCCTTAAGCATAAGTTGTGCAATGCTCCCATTTTGACTCTCCCTGATGGGAATGATGATCTAGTTGTCTACTGTGATGCTTCCAACCTAGGTCTTGGTTGTGTCCTCATGCAACGAGGCAAGGTAATCGCCTACGCATCACGACAACTCAAGATTCACGAGAAGAATTATACGACGCATGATCTTGAGCTGGGTGCGGTCGTATTCGCGTTAAAGATCTGGAGACATTATCTCTATGGTACAAAATGTGTGGTGTTCACCGACCACAAAAGTCTTCAACATATCTTTAACCAAAAAGAACTCAATATGAGGCAACGACGTTGGGTTGAACTCCTTAACGACTATAACTGCGAGATTCGTTACCATCTCGGCAAAGCGAATGTTGTAGCCGACGCTTTGAGTCGAAAGGACCATGTTATGCTTCATTGTGTCCAAATTCAAACCGATATTCAAACCCGCATCTTAGAAGCTCAACACGTCTCAGTCACCGAGGGTAACATGTACGAGGAAATGTCGTGTGGTGTTGAACTTCTGCTTGAATCAAAACCCAATGGCTTACTTTATTACTTGAACCGTATTTGGGTTCCCGACCGCGATGATCTCCGTACATTTCTCATGAACGAGGCTCACAAGACTCGTTACTCTATTCATCCTGGTGCGGATAAAATGTACCAAGATCTTCGCCAACAATATTGGTGGCCCGGTATGAAAAAGGACATTGCTCTTTATGTTGCCAAATGTTTAACCTGCTCCAAAGTCAAAGCCGAACATCAACGTCCTTCTGGTTTGCTTGAACAACCGGAAATTCCCGTGTGGAAATGGGAGAACTTAGCCATGGATTTTATCACCAAACTCCCTCGCACCTCGAGTGGTCATGATAGTATTTGGGTGATCATTGATCGTCTCACCAAGTCTGCTCATTTCTTGCCTATCCGTGAAGACTATCGGGTTGAGAAACTAGCCCGAATTTACATCGACGAAATCGTGAGTCGTCATGGTGTTCCCTTGAACATAATATCTGATCGAGATGCCCGGTTCACTTCTCGATTTTGGCAATCTCTCCAAACTGCTCTTGGTACACGATTAGATTTGAGGACGGCCTACCATCCCCAAACTGATGGTCAAACCGAGCGAACAATCCAAACTCTTGAAGACATGCTTAGAGCTTGCGTAATCGATTTTGGTGGCAATTGGGATTCACATTTATCCCTCATTGAGTTCTCTTACAATAATAGCTACCACACAAGTATCAACATGGCTCCATTCGAAGCTCTCTATGGTCGCAAGTGTCGTTCTCCTATCTGTTGGAACGAGATTGGTGAAGCACAAATCACCGGTCCCGAGTTAATTCAAGAAACATCCAACAAGATTATTCAAATCCGTGACAATATTCGAGTAACGAGGAGTCGGCAAAAGAGTTATGCCGACAAACGTCGAAAACCCTTGGAATTCCAAGTCGGCGATCTTGTTCTTCTTAAGGTGTCTCCGTGGAAAGGTGTGATCCGTTTTGGGAAGAAAGGCAAGTTAGCACCTCGTTATGTTGGTCCATTCAAGATCCTTGAAAGGATTGGGAAAGTGGCTTACAAGTTCGAGTTACCTCCATCTCTTGGAAATGTGCATCCTACATTTCATGTATCTAATCTGAAGAAGTATCTCGCTGATGAAAATCTCCATATACCGCTTGACGACGTGCGCATTGATGAAACGATGCACTTCGTTGAGAAGCCGGTGGAAATTATGGACCGTGGAGTCAAACAACTCAAGCGAAGTCGCATTCCTATTGTCAAAGTTCGTTGGGAATCTAAGCGTGGTCCTGAGTTCACTTGGGAACGAGAAGACCAAATGAAGCTCAAGTACCCTCATCTTTTAATTAATACTGTTGTTTCCTCTAGCTAAATTTCGGGACGAAATTCTCTCAACATGGGGAGACTGTAACATTTCTGATTTTAGTATTCATATTTTCAATTCAATGTAATGCATTTCGAACTCAATACTCGAGCACTGTCTTGTTCTATTTTTCCGCCTCAAATTAAATGCAATGATTCAATACAAATCCACAAGTTTTGCTCGATTATATACACTTAAACATTATACAAGTAACTATTTAGTTCAAACTTATAGAACCTGAAAAGTCAAGAATTAAAGTTGAACAAAATACCAAGAAACCTTAATTAGCACGGTCGTGCTTCGTCCTGGCACGGTCGCACCAAGTGCCTCGGCACGATCGCGCGACTGGTCCTGGAACGATCGCGCCCGGTGCCTAAGCACGGTCGCGCCTATCTTGGCACGGTCGCGCCTGCGTAACAGTCAAAACGTAAATGCAGTTTCAAAACGCTTGGTCGTTTGAATTCGAACCCGATGTGCGTTTCACTTTCAGTATCAAAGAAAATAATTGTCAATTTCGATCATTACCACCCAATTACGAATTCTCTCAAGAAAAACCGTCCAAAATTTCTCCCAAGCCTCGAATCATTCTTTTCGATCCTGTTGCTAGCAATTAATCAAGAAACTCGATCCTCCGAGCATCTCTAAGTTTTCTGAAGCATTGGAACAGCCGGAATCGCAGCAGAAGACGCCGGAAGCCATTCTCACCGTCGTCGGGACTCTTTTCTGCCGTTCTCTAATCAATTCGATACGCTTCAGGGTAACTATAATCTTTTCCTCAGTCGATTCAGTCTCTTTATCAAAATCCCCTTATCAATTTTGGCTTTCAATATGTAAACCATCCCGAATCAAAATTATTATTTTAACAAAAAAATGATTTAGTCGAACCCATTCTTAAACACGATTTCCATACAATTAAGTTATTTAAATAGACTCGTAACAACTAAGTAATCAAAAGCCCAAACAATTCCAACGCTATAAATACAAGATTTGTTCAATTCGTGTCTGATTCGGAAGAGACACGGTCGCGCTAATCATCTAGCGCGGCCGTGCCTCATGAAACGCGGTCGTTCCGAGTAGCAGCGCGGTCGTGTCCCCCTGTCCAGACCAAATCATGCCCTTTGGGCTAATCCCTGTTGTGTCTAAGAATCTTGGACACGACCGTGCCAGGCCAAGGCACGGTCGTGCCCCTTGATTTGTTTAGTTTATGGCCTCTGTCGGTCAACCCGGTCGCGCCCCGGCTAGCGCGGTTGTGCCCGTGGCTTGAGCACGATCGTGCCCCTCAGAGGCACGGTCGTGTGTGAGTCAGATTTTTGGCAGAATTATAAATTTTATATCTTTCAATCAGTAATGTTTCAGATTTTATAAAAAAATGTGTTTTAATTATTTAAAAAGGATTAAAAGTTTGATCTTGGAATAAATATCATTTATTTAAAGTTATAAAAATTAAATTTATATTTATTGTAAAAGCTTACACATAAATGATATTTTAAATGTCTAGGTTACAAATTTTTATATATGAATAAGATAATGACTATTTATTTAATTCATGTTTAAACAAAATCAATTATTTAATTATTTTCCTAAGCAATAATTTTATACCTTACTCAATTATTTATTCAAATTCAAACCTTAATCAAAGTGTTTTGATAATATTCATTTTAAACTTTATATTTTATTCAACACATCCAAGTTCAAATCAATAACATTTTACTCAAGTCCAAACCATCATTTAACTTACACTGTTGTGCACACTATTTGATACAACATACATTACTCTTTAGGTTAATTTGTGCACTCGAGGATCTTTATTTTTCTATCTATTATCCTTGTTAGCTACACCTCCTAATCAAGTGAGTATTTCATAGCCCCTTTTACTCTTTTACACTTTTAGGGTGAAACATGAACATTATTCAAATTACACATTACATTTACACAAACAACACAAAGTACAAATCCTATTTACATTCATGTGTGCAATTTGAGCTTTATGCCCGAGTGCTAGGTGTGCTAACCTTTGTATGCGATTATGTGCAATCATTAACTATACAAGCCGACGGTTTTCAATGATAGATCTATTGAGTCTGACAAACCCGCCCAGGTGTGCGGTGATTGAAACCGACAACACAAATTTTGCATGCTAGTTACAAAGGTTTGGTTGTACATGGTTACACAATAGCTGCTCCCCATAAATGCCTTATTTATCATGATATGTAAAGGATTTGTTTTCAACTATATGCTATCTACATACAACTGTGTTATACTCACCAACTTTTTAGTTGACTTTATTTTATTCATGTTTCAGGCCCTAATATGTGAGAATGATTCAAGACGTGCTCAATATAGGATTTGGACTTAGCAATTTAAATCAAGAATTCTATGAGTTGTTTTATGCTTCTTTGTTTGAATTTGGTTTGTACTTGGATTATTTGTAATGGAAATTTGACTTTAATATATTTCAATCTAGTCAACCATGTGCTATGAACAGTCTTACATGTCCCGCCCCGATGATTCCGCCATCGGTCGGGGTGTGACACATACGACATCGGTCAGGCTTGATGCCCTTACTAGGGGGAATGCAGAACGACCAGTCAAGACGATGAATGCTACGGGTGAAACTGCTTGTGAAATGGGAGTAGTTTTGGCGCTTCTCGTGCCAAGTGTGATTAGATCTTCGGTCGGCGACATACCGCGTGGAGCTGTGATTGGAAAGACGGAACATATAAAGAGATCAATGTCGGTTGTACGTAATTTTCTTCTAGGATGTGGACCTGCACGGTTGAGAGATCGACCACTTGCGGTGGTTAAGAGAGCTTTGTTTCAGGAGGAATCGGAGGAGGAGACGCCAGCTGCACCTGACGTGGTCTAATAGTGATTTGGCGAACAGTGTTTGGGATGCTCGATTGCTTAATGAGTAGTTAGTAGACCAGTTGTCATGAGAGATTTCTAGGTGATTTGACATTATGACTAACTAGATGTTTACGTTGTGTGATACTTAATGCAAATATTGATTATTTGATTTGACATTGGTTCTGAGTTTTACCGCGTGGCGATTTGACCGTGATTAAAAATAGTCGTATTTGTGATAGCCAACTATTGTGAGTGTAGTGTTAAATTTAGTGCGGTATGGTGTGATTATGTGATTACCTTTTGAACAACGTGAGTTCACATTAAATGTAATCCTTGCTGTGTTGCTAGTGCCTGGCTAATTAGATGGTATAAGTAGACTTGTATAGACATGAGTTTTGAAATTGTTTGTGTCTACAATCTTAAGATAGTGTCACCAAGGTGATAATGATCAGGTGATGTTTGGAGTACAATGGGTGTGTTGCACTTGTGTGAAAATGCAGGACGAGGTCATGTGGGGAATTATGACTTATATATTATGTGTATAGTTGATTTGGGTGACGTCTTGTGTCTAGACTGATTCATGTGTTATCCTGAACCATTGGTACGACCCGCTAGGGTGAATAGAAGATAGGGTTCAATTGTGTTTGTGTGTGTTTATAAACGACGGGGTCATATTGTACATAGGTAGATTTGCTCAGGTCTAGCTAGTTGTGTGTGTGCACTTTGTGCAAGTTAGAAGGTGGGGATACTAGTACGTACGTAGGACATTGTGTGTTATGTAGTTTTTTTGTGTTGGTGTGTGTCCTTGTAGTACACGCTTAGTCGTGCATAGGACGGATGGTCGGAGTGTTCAAGTTTAGAGTTTCTATCTTGACGATTTTCTCGAAGATGATACATCGAGGTGATGCGAGGAGTTTGACGTCTTTCTGGACGGTCGGCGATGTGCTCTTATGAAATGCCTATGCTTAAATCTAGGGAATTTGGAGCACAAAGCCAATGAGTGGAGTTGCGAGAGTCGATGATGGAAGCGTTACGCTGACGCTGGATCGGAAATAGTCATGACGTGATCGAGATGGCGACATGGAGTATTCCAACACGAAGAATTTAAGGTGACAAAAGGGTCTCTATGGAATACGTTCCGTATAGAGAATGCTGGCAAGGTAAGATACAAGAGTAGTGGAAATATTTACTCCGAGCGAGACGAAGAATACCTAACGCTTATGCTAGGGCGGATTTCATATTCGTATTTGTGGAATGAGACGCAGTCGGTAATCGCGTGGTAAGCAAGGAGAGCATAATCCAGGAGGGATAAGTGCAGGGTTACAAACAAGTGGCTGGAAAAGGAACGCCTACTCGTAAGAACATGACTAGTATAAGGCAGGCTCCTGTGGAGTGTCAAGTGAAGCAAATGCATTACTTCCAAGGAGGGCATGAAGGGGAAATGTGGACTTTTGAGAATCATCAGGAACCAGTGGTTATAACTCTAGTCTTGAGTGGTATGTGGTTACAAAAAGGGTATATTGAGCGCGTAATAAACAAGTAGATGGATACTTTAGTAGTGAAATTTTGTGGAAATCAGCGTAGCTTGCACAAGCTCCTAGAGGTCATCACAGAGGGGCAGAAGTGATACCCTTATGGGTAGGGCAGTGGGCTTGGGTTGGAAAATATCGCAGGATAACGATCAAAGTATGAGGCAAGGAGTATGACGACTTCAATCTGGAAGAACGAGAAATGTTCCTAGACGTGAGAGGCATGAAGCATATATAGGGAAATGACTGTCGAAATGACGAGATCATCAGGTATATACAAGAGATAAGTGCAATCGTGCACATGATCTGAAACGAAAGTATGACAAGAGAACGAGCCGGTAGTAGTGTTGTGATACATAATACATGGGACATTACTTAAAACGGGGGCAGGGATAGCAGGTGTGGTGAGGTATTGGTGATGCAAATAATCATAAAACCTTCGTGAATGGGCATTTAATCAAGGCAACCTCTAGCAAGTGTCTAGATGGCGAGAGGTGGAAATGCACCCGTTTGACTAATGGCTAGAAAGACGAGAGATGAGGGGATGAGGGGGGGGGGGGGGTTGAAACCTTCAATCCCCAAAGTTGAAAGCGGGCAAAGGAGAAGACTTCTTGAACACCAAGGATGGTGACCGAGTTGAAGAGTAAAGTGACTGTGTTGTTATGAACAGCGAATGGATAGCACTAAAGGATAAGATGAACTAGTTGAACAGAAGGAGATATGGTGTTGCTTGTACCAACGCAGGATTCGAGGACGAATCATCTTTTAATGGGGTATACTTGTAACATCCCTAAAACCAAATATCTAATGGGTCGGGTTAACGGGTGAACCGAGCTTCTAATAAGTGACATAGCAAGTATATATATATCGGCAAGTAAAGCTTGGTTTAGTGAAGTTAAGGGAACCTGGTTAGTCTTTGTTGTAAAGATTCCAGATAGAAACGCGTCAAAGGAAACAGGAGGGACCCTAAGCGTAACACCGAAAGGGTATAAACTTGACTTATGCGCAAACCCTAAAACCATCTCGGCTCTAGGTGTGCGATGGCCGGAAATCAAGTGGGAGAGGCGAGGAGTGATGTAGGGTTAAATATCTTGTGTATAAATGTTTGTTTTTGTACGTTTTAATAGTTTAATTGTGTTTATCGATTCGGTTTTATGTGTGTCTTGTAGTTTGGTGTGTTACAGGTTAAATGTGCTAAAGAGCGGAAGTTTTCGAGTCATATATGTGAAGGCACGAAGCCTGAGAGGTCAAAGAAAGAGAAGTCAAAGCTTAAAAGTCAAAATCTTGGAAATTAGGATCTTCGCGCCACGCGAAGATCCGGGGAAAGAAGTTCGCGGCACGCAAGAGCTTTGAAAAGGGGCCGCGACTATTTTGGCCTTCACGACACGCAAAGTTTTGGTCTGGGAAGTTTGCGACACGCGAAGAAAGGGATTACGACAATTTTAAACATAATTGTAATTATAAACGCATTATGATCCCATTGTCGATTATCATTCTTTACAGCCGTCCTAGGGGAGTTCTTATGCTATTTTGAGCATAGTTTGGTCAATTGTTCTTGTTTTCTAATGCTTGTAAGTTCTAGTTTAATTACTTTAACTTTTTCGACAATCATGAGCGGCTAAACGCTTTCGTGATCCCTCCGGGTGAACGGTTTATGCATGTACTCGTATGATTTTAGTAGATGATCAACATTGGATTGAAGTTTTGTGAACCCTTTAAGTTCTTTGAATTCAATTGTGTGTTTGACTTATTAGCAATTGCATGTTTTCAATTTATTACATCAATCGTCGTTTCTTGGTTTTCTTGCATCGGGAATAATCCGATTTTGTGATTGAATTGACTATTGTGTGGTTGGGTTAAACAATTTAAACAAGGTTATGTCTATGTAATCTCTGATCTGATTTGAAACTAAAATTATGCATGTGTTTTGCTGAATCTGAATCCCGGAGTGGTCATTCTTCTCCAATTGTTTTTACAACTCAATTTAAGTGCTTTTCATAATTCTAAGTATTCTAAGTAATAAATTTTTAATCTTTAGTGGTAATTGAATTGGTTTTATCTTAAATAGCATTCTCCACGAGTTCCCTGTGGATTCGACAGCCCTACTTCCCTATCTATAGTCTAAGTAGCTAAGGAGTAGTTTTTAATATAGTTTTTTATTAGCCTTCGACACGCGATCAAAATGGCGCCGTTGCTGGGGAACTTGTGTGCAAAGTGCTATTTTTGATTTATTTTGTTTAGTGCTACTAATTTTGTGCTTACGTGTGCAGGGACAGTTTTATGCATACTAGGCGCTCAGGAAGAACTTCATCAATATTGTTTGATCCAGAGATAGAGAAAACAACAAAAGAAAACAGAAAAATTCAAGGAATAGTCCAAACAATCTTAGAAAAACTTGATAGTCCTTCGGTAAGGATGTCACAGAATCAACCCATGAATCAAGATCCAAATCAAGGTGGGGAAGAAAACCCACCTATTCCACCGCTACCAGATCTTTTATTTTCCAACCAACCACAAAACCAACCAAACCCACCTCACAACCAACAACCACCAATTCCACCAAATCAAAACCAACCACCTCCTCCACAAAACCAGAACCAAAATCAACCACCACCCAGATTCCAACAACCATTACCTCAACCCGTATTCCAAAATCAACCATACCAACCACATGATAGCTACCCGAGCTACTCTAATTATGAAGATGAAGATAGTCACCATCCATAGCGTGGTTCTCAACACGAGAATTGGAACGAAGAAGAATAGTGGTATGACTTAAACCACCAGGAGGCATTCCATCCCTGTGATCAGAGGCAGAATATAGATGGATGAGTTCAACCACCACTGAGAGCAGATTATGGTATTCAAGCAAGGAACAACCGTCAAGGATATATGGGTAATTTGGAATGAGAGAACAGGTACAGACAGCCCGGTAACATACAACCACCGAGACATGAGCAAGGGGTGGATAGTCACTTTCGTCCCGCTTTAGCTTTAAATGCTTCCCCCGTCATCCCCCCAGTTCATAGGGGGAATGCATTCGAGATCAGATCGGGTTGTCTTGGGATCCTCTCACACTTCTATGGGAAAGCTACTGAAGAGCCTTACATACATTTGTTTGAAAATGAGGCTACTTGTGGGACCATAGGTGGTCAGCGGTTCACTACTGATGAGGTGAAACTGATGCTTTTCCAGTTTTCACTAAAGGACTGGACAAAACAGTCGTTCTTGTCCCTACCAGCTGCAAGCATTGCCACCTGTGCAGAATTACATCAGCAGTTCCTGGATGAATACTTTCCACCTCACAAAACTAATGAGGACCGAGCTGCTATATGGGATTTCAAGCAACAGTCAGGGGAGCCTTTCTAAGAGGCATTCAAGAGATTCAAAGAGTTGCTTCGAAATGGCCCACATCATGGGATATAAAAGTGGGAGCTCATACAGGCCTTCTATGATGGGCTATTACCTAAGGATGTGAGAGATGTCAACGCCACAAGTGCAGGTTCATTCTTTGAGAATCCTGTGGATGTTGACTGGGAGATTTTGAAGAAGATGGCGGTAACATTAAAGAGGCAAGATAATGCCAGCAGATGAGCAGAGACGGCAGTAACTGATAAAGTAGTTGATTATGAGACACAAAAGCTTCTGTATGCCATGGAAATTCAAATGGCGAGGCTTGGTAAGCCTAGTGGAAGAGAGGTGTCCAATGTCTCACAGGGATACCCGGTGTGTGATGGTTGTGGTGACCTGGGCCATATTGTGGAGAGATGTCCAAGAGAACAAGGAAAGCCAGAAGAAGTGAACCAGATTGGAGGTGATAGGAAGCCGGATTTGAATGCAACACACTACCATTCGGGACTCATAAATCATCCTAATTTTAGGTACGGTAATGAAAATAATCAAATGAATCCTATCTTTCACGTTCCTGATGTGCAGGTTGGGAATCAGCAGCAGTACCAGAACCGCCAACAAAGCTACAATGCAGGCGGGTACCAAAGGAACTCAGGTAATCAGGGGTACCAACATGGGGGATATCAACAGAGAAACTACCAACAAAATCAACAAAACAAACCTGCAGCTGCGGCAATATTGGATTCCCTGAAAAGACTTGAACAGGATAAAGAGATCCAGATCAAAACCAATGAGTTGTTCGAACGACAACTGGGTTGGTTGACTGAAAGGATAGCAGACATAGTGGGGAGAGCACCAGGGCAACTTCCAAGTGATATAAAGTTAAACCCTCAACACCATGGTGTCAGCTCCTCCAGTTCAAGGAATGCAAATGTCTCCCAGGTAAGTACCCTAAGAAGCGGTAAGGTTTATAACAATGTCACCTCAGCATCACCGGATGTTGAGAGACTGGTAGTTGACTTAGGAGAGGATGGTGAGAGTGATAGCGATTCGGAAGCAGTTTTTATTAAACAGCATAAAAAGTAACTTTTTCTAAAACATCGAAAACTAAACCGAACACAGCTGTCATTCAAGGTGTAGGGGTGGAGAATAATATCATCCCTTATCCTACTGCTCTATTGGAACCATCTAAGAAGATTGTAACTAAAAGGGGCCCACAACAAGATGAGTTGTAGGACATGTTTAAACAAGTGAAAATTAACCTTCCCCTTTTAGATGCAATCAGGCAAGTACCAGCTTATGCGAAGTACTTGAAAGAATTATTCAACCAGAAACGGCATCTTAAAATGCCCAAAAAGCTTGACCTAATAGACAATGTCAATGTCGTTTTTTCAGGTGCATTGCCACCTAAGCTACAGGATCCAGGAGCACATTTAATTTCTATGCAAATTGGTGAACTAAAAATCAATAAGGTTATCCTAGATCTTAGAGATAGTGTTAGTATTCTCTCGGGAAGTTTATATGACTAGTACGACTTTGGTCCTCTACAAAAGGTTGATACCACTATGGTTTTGGCAGATCTTACTCTTAAACTTCCTAGGGGAATACTAACCGATGTAATTGTAAAGGTGGAAGATTTTTACTATCCTGTCGATTTCTTAGTACTTGATTATGCAGCTCCTACTATTGACAAGCATCCTAATGTGATATTGGGAAGACCATTCTTAAGAACAACTCAATGTGTAATTAATTGCATAACAGGTACAGTGGACATGGCATTTGGCAACCGAAGGTTAAGTATAAACATATATGCTAGTGCTATTCCAATTCTAATCAATGGCAAATGCTTTATGGTAGACGTTATTGAGGGGGTGTCGCCCTCATGAAAATAAGGATGAAACCCTGGAACCATGTATTGTTTGTGACTAGAAACAGGAGGAGTATGAGCTTGATATGCAGGAAGCAGAGGCACAAGTGGAGGTGTATGCTTTGAGAGAAAAAGTGCCAAACTGGTAACTTTAGGTTGAGAGTCTGCCAGATTATATTGATACTCAGCTAAAGCCATCACTTGAATCACCACCTAAGTTGGATCTGAAAGATTTGCCTAAACATTTAAAATATGCATTTGTGGGTGACAATAACACTCTTCCTGTTATCATTGTTGCAGGTTTAACTGAGGAACAGGAGCAGACATTGATGAATGTTTTGATTGCCCATAGGGCAGCAATTAGGTGGACCATAGCAGATCTAAAAGGGATCAGCCAAGCAATTATCATGCATAAGATCGTCACAGAAGAAGAAGCAAATCCTGAGCGGGATGATCAACGAAGGTTGGATCCTAACATGCGTGAAGTGGTAAAGAAAGAGGTGCTCAAGGGGCTAGATGTGGGTATCATCTACCCCATCTCTAACAGCAGTTAGGTGAGTCCTACTCAGACAGTGCCTAAGAAAGCTGGCATCCATGTAATAAAGGGAAAAAGTGGGGAAGAGATTGCCACTCGGCCGGTAACCGGGTGGCGAATCTGCATAGACTACAGGATATTAAATGTTGCAACATCAAAAGACCATTTCCCTCTCCCTTTCATTGATCAAATCATTGAGAAACTTGCAGGTCAGAAGTTTTATTGTTTCTTAGATGGGTACTCGGGTTATAATCAAATTGCAAATTGTAATACATCCAGAGGACCAACAAAAGGCCAGGTTCATTTGTCCATATGGCACCTTCGCTTTTAGGCGAATGCCTTTCGGCTTGTGTAACACCCCGACCACCTGTCAACGGTGCATGATGAGTATCTTTTCAGATATGATCGGGGAGTCTATGGAAGTCTTTATGGATGATTTTTAAATATTTGGCACAACTTTTGAAACTTGTTTGAATCAATTAACTAAGGTATTAAAAAGATGTGTTGAAACTAATCTGGTACTTAGTTGGGAGAAAAGCCACTTCATGGTTCAAGAAGGGGTGGTTTTGGGCATGTTAACTCTAGTAAGGGTATTGAGGTCGACCATGCAAAAATCCGGGTCATTTCAACTCTACCACTACCAAACAGTGTCAAAGGCGTCCCTTCCTTCTTAGGACACGCAGGGTTTTACAGAAGGTTCATTAAAGGTTTTAGTGTCGTAACCAAACCATTGTGTAATCTACTACTGAAAGATTTCCCTTTTGGTTTTGATAAAGAGTGTTTAGATTCATTTGAATTAATTAAACAAAAATTGGTAGAGGCCCCTATTTTAAAATCACCGGATTGGTTGTTACCCTTTGAAATAATATGTGATGCAAGTGACTATGTCATGGGGGCCGTATTAGGACAACGGGTAGATAAGAAACCCGTGGTGATATACTATGCAAGTAAGACTCTTTCTGATGCTCAGCTTAATTACACCACAACTGAGAAGGAGCTACTTGCAGTAGTATATGCACTGGAAAAGTTTAGGACATATATCTGGGGCAGTAAAGTTATTGTTTATTCTGATCGTAATGCAGTCAGGTACCTCATGGCAAAGAAGGATGCCAAGTCCAGGTTGATCCGTTGGATCTTGTTATTGCAGGAGTGTAACTTGGAGATCTGTGACAAGAAGGGGAGTGAGAATGTCATGGCAGAGCATTTGTCATGCATTGTGCAGGATGGAAGTGAATCTGAGGGGGATATTAATGAAACATTTCCTGATGAACAATTACTATCAGTTTCTACTACTACTTGGTTTGCTAGCATTGTTAAATATTTGGCTATAGGTGCAATTCCGGAATATTGGTCTAATAAAAAAAAGGCACCAGTTCATCGCACAGGCGCGCCGATACATCTGGGATGAACCAGACTTATTTAAAGTGGGCGCGGATCAACTAGTTAGAAGGTGCATACCAAAGTCAGAGATTTAATGTGTGTTGGGTTTGGTACATGCATCTGCATGTGGAGGTCATTTTAGTGGGCAGAAGACGGGACGGAAGGTATTTGAAGCAGGCATATTTTGGCCATCCATCTTTTGGGATGCTTTTGAGTTTGCCAAGAACTGTGTGAACTGTCAGAAGATGGGAAGCATTTCAAAGAGGAACGAGATGCCATTGCAGCCAATCCTAGTTATGGATTTGTTTGATGTATGGGGCATAGATTTTATGGGGCCATTTCCGAACTCTTGCGGGTATCTCTATATTCTGGTGGTTGTGGATTATGTATCCAATTGGGTAGAGGCTATAGCAACAAAGACAAACAACCATGCAGTGGTGCGCAAATTTGTGCAAACCAACATTTTTTCCTAATTTGGAATCCCTCGTGCAATCATAAGCGATGGGGGATCACATTTCAAGAACTTCCAATTCGGGAGATTGCTTAAATGTTATGGAGTCGATCACCGAATAACTACCCCATATCACCCACAGACCAGCGGGCAGGTCGAAGTGTCCAACCGATGATTGGTCAGGAAAACTTGATGATGCCTTGTGGGCTTACCGCACTGCCTATAAAACTTCAATCAACACCACACCGTACAGATTGGTGTATGGCAAGGGGTGCCACTTGTCGGTTAGATTGCACATCGGGCACTGTGGGCGGTCAAAGAGGTTAACCTTGACTACGATGCTGCGGGTATGGAACGTAAGTTACAACTGAATGAGCTGGAAGAGTTACGGGATGCAGCGTATGAGTGTGCTTCTGCTTATAAAGATCGGATGAAGAAAGTACATGATGCTAGGTTGAAGAAGATGACGTTTTAAGTGGGGCAGAAAGTTTGGCTCTACAATTCTAGGCTCAAGTTGTTTCCAGGAAAGTTGAAGAGCAAGTGGATGGGCCCGTATCTAATTACACGGGTAGGTAACTATGGGGATATTGAGATTGAAGACTTCGATGATCATTTAAGGCAAGTGGTGAATGGCCACCTGTTGAAACCATATCTGGAAGCAGTGGACATCAATTTCATTGAAGAATCATGGAGTGTTTTGAAGAATCCTTAACCATAATGAAGTACACCGCGTCTGGCTGAAGACGTTAAACTTAGCGCTACTAGGAGTCAACCTAAGGTTAGTTAACTTTAATTTAACGTCTAGTTAAATAAACGTTGTGGGTGTGTTGCCTAGAAACCCTCACGAGACTAAACTCGTCCACTCGGGCTACCGAGTGGTTTAAAAGGCTTGTTGCATATGCTAAATGCCTCCATGATTCCTACGAAAGTGAGTTAGGTTGTTATTTCTTTTATCTAGTTAATCGTATGCAATTGTCCAAGTGTGGGGACGTCTCTGGGGAGATTGTGGTTGGATAGAGTGTGATTGAGGGCAATACACAAACCCGTGGGGGGTAGGATGCCGTTGTAGAGTTTGTCCAAAGTTTTGAGTTTTTCGGTATAGTTTTGCGTCTTTTCTAAGTTTTTGCAGGGTTTCGTGGCAAATTGGGTGATAAAAACCATCAGGAAAGGCATTCCAGGTATGTGTGTATATAATCTAAGTGTTGGAATGAATTTTGAAAAAGTGGAAAATTTTGATTTGAAAAACTCAAAATTTTCTAAGGCAAAAAGTGAAAAAATTTCCAATCTTTTTATGAATAAGGTGTCTTCGCGCCACGCGAACTTCCAAAGAAAGTTCTTCGCGACACGCGAAGAACAAAAGTGATAAACCGGATGAGTATTGGTTCTTCGCGACATGCGAAGAACTGGCCCCATGTCTTCACGACACGCGAAGACCCTGAAACCCTAATTTTTGAATTTTTTTATTATTTTTTATTATTTGAGTCGTTCGAGTCAGTCGGGTCTTTTATTTTTCGTTGAGTCATTATATTAAGTCGATATGATGCTTGTGGGTTTGCTTGGAGCTTATTTTTGCAGGTTTGGATTTAGTTTCTCATACGCAATCTCCATTCGAGAGACGATGATACAATCTTGAACGTTCTTGTACAATGCAACCCGCTAGTATCCCCGGAGCACGATCGCGAATGAAATGCTATACGGTCGTATATCCAACTAAGTTTTTCTTTTAATTTTTTGTAATTTTCGTTTGGTTTAGTGTCGCTCTTTCTACATTGAGGACAATGCAGAGTTTAAGTGTGGGGAGGGGAGACCTAGTCCAGGTCTGAGTTTTAAGTCTTTTATTTCGAGTGAGTTTTGAGCCATAAAAATATAAAAATAATTATCAAAAATGTCCCTGGATTAGAATTTTGCAATTAAATGGAAAATGATAGTACAATCGAGAATTTGCATGTGGAATTTAAATAAATAACAATGATAATCAAAACATGTCTAATTCGTAACGTTTTGGTAGGTCCAACCGATTCAAAAGCTTAAATATCCTAATAGTGTATCTAGTTTTAAATGAATAATTAATTCATGATATCTCTTGGGTTCTCATCTTAGAGGTGTCGGTAAGGTCGAAACTGTCAATATAGGGTGATAGGCACCTTTATAAACAAGAATTTATAAGTTTTTAAAATTATTTGACACACTGCTTTCTTTTTATGAAAATAAATCCGAAAGTTGGTGGCGCCTGCATTCCATAATCCATCATTTAATGAGCTTTAATTAATTAATTTGGGAACTTATATCTTGCCTACGTGTTACCCTCCGGGATAGTGACTTGGTTATACACCCATGGGCGGGACTTAAGTGATCAATATTGGATGATTAAGTTAGGTTCACGTGTTTCCCTTCGGGATGGTGACTTGAAGGATACACCTATGTTCCGAAGCTTATGTACTTCATTGCTTAAAAAACTGCAGCCTACGTGTCATATATCGTATTCCAGCGTGATTGAAACAGCACTAGGTTAGGTTTATTCATAAGTGTTAATAAAATCTCATATCATTCATTCATCGATCCATTATCCATTTTAATTTTTAAAACTTATAGATTAGTGTTTATAATAGTGGGAAATCTATATGGTTTAACCCGGGCCTAAACATGACCTTGAGATGGGATTAGGCTGAGTTGTAACTTTCTGAGTGTGAGACCCATAGATAAACTGTACACTTGGTAATGTATATGAAATAGTAGATCACATAGTCGGGGGCTCGGGAGTCGGTGGTTTGGTTTAGTCGGATAGAAATACCGATTGTTACGATTAACATGTTATGAAAATATGTGCTGTGTAAAATTGAAAGTATAAGTTGCAAGTTTCCCGGTTATGATTCCATTGCATTATTCTTTTTCGGGACGAAAAAGGTCAAGTGAGAGGATGTGATGTAGGGTTAAATATCTCGTGTATAAATGTTGGTTTTTGTTGTTTTAATAGTTTGGTGTGTTACAGGTTAAATGTGCTAAAGAGTGGAAGTTTTCGAGTAATATATGTAAAGGCACGAAGCCCGAAAGGTCAAAGAAAGAGAAGTCAAAGCTTAAAAGTCAAAATATTGGAAATTAGGATCTTCGCGCCACGCGAAGATTCGGAGAGAGAAGTTCGCGGCACACGAGGGCTTTGAAAAGGGGGCCGCGACTATTTTGGCCTTCGCGACACGTGAAGTTTTGGCCTGGGAAGTTCGCGACACGCGAAGAAAGGGATTACGGCAATTTTAAACCTAATTGTAATTATAAACCCATTATGATCCCATTGTCGATTATCATTCTTTCCAGCCGTCCCAGAGGGGTTCTTAGGCGATTTTGAGCATAGTTTCGTCAATTGTTCTTTTTTTCTAATGCTTGTAAGTTCTTGTTTAATTACTTTAACGTTTTCAACAATCATAAGCGGCTAAACGCTTTCGTGATCCCTCCGGGTGAACGATTTATGCATGTACTTGTATGATTTTAGTAGATGATCAGTAATTGATTGAATTTTTGTGAACCCTTTAAGTTCTTTGAATTCAGTTGTGTGTTTGACTTGTTAGCAATTGCGCGTTTTCAATATATTACATCAATCGTCGTTTCTTGGTTTTCTTGCATCGGGAATAATCCGATTTTGTGATTGAATTGACTATTGTGTGGTTGGGTTAAACAATTTAAACAAGGTTATGTCTATGTAATCTCTGATCAGGTTTGAAACTAAAATTATGCGTGTGTTTTGCTGAATCTGAATCTCGAAGTGGTCATTCTTCTCCAATTGTTTTTACAACTCAATTTAAGTGATTTTGATAATTCTAAGTCTTCTAAGTAATAAAGTTTGAATCTTTAGTGGTAATTGAATTGGTTTTAACTTAAATAGCAATCTCCACGAGTTCCCTATGGATTCAATAACCCTACTTCCCTATATATAGTCTAAGTAGCTAAGGAGTAGTTTTTAATATAGTTTTTTATTAACCTTCGCCACGTGATCAAGGATCCGGTGACTTCGTCTAGGAGGAAGAAGACGATGACGAGGTGGTCCGACAAGTAACACTCGTTCGCATACTTCTCCTTTTTTACATTTACGGTTTGCTTGATTGGTTAGGGTTTTCGGTTTGGATTATGGTTTTCTGGTCGGAAGGGGAGGTAACTACGGCTGTAAAGATGCTACGGGTTGTAGCAGGTGATGATGATGGGTGGTGGCGTCACATGATAGTGAGAGACGGCAAGAACGGGAGGGGGAAGTCATGGTGGTGCCCGGTCCGTGGGGTGGCCGACTGCCGAGAGCAAGGGGACGACGGGCTGCACGCGTACGGCGTGGAGGCAGCAGCGGCTGCCGGTGGCTTATGCGATGGTGTCCTGCGATAGCGCAACGGCGGGGGACGGCGATGATACCACTTCCGACGTGAAGATGGTGGTGGCGGAGTACTACGGTAGCGAGCAAGGAGGATGATGGCGACCCTTAGGGTTTCACGATGGAGAAGATGGGGGCGGCTCACGCGGTGGTGTAGAGTGAAAAGATCGGAAAACACTAACGTGCCCGATTAGACTCATGCATAGTGAGGGTTGCATGCTTGCATATAAAACCCTACTCGTCTATACGTGTTCCATGGGGTTTGGGCTTGCATGGTGACATTTTGCTAGTTCGTTTCGCATGACGTAAGTTGCGTGCATGCATGACAAGTGAACCGTTCGGGTATATGAGTTCTAAGCGGGTCAAGGAGGATCCGACGTATATAATGTGGAGGTAAAGAGTTCGGTAAATCTGAAAGGCGAACAATTGAGATCAAGTGTCGTGATTGTTATTATTTTATGCGTTAGACGACGTATCTATAGAACGTGTTTGATTATGTGATCATACGTGTGACACGTACGGGTTCCGAGCGCAAACAGACGAGTTGTAGAGTAAGGACTCAGACACAACATATCCAGTGAGTTTCCAATCCCCCTCTTCTAAACGTTTTACTGTTTTGGGGCTATCGTACATACTTTGATAAGGTGTTAATATAATTAATCATGTTAAGGGTTTCGGGTTCTAACCCGATATGTTTTGAGTATAAAATGCTTATTTAAGAGTCGTAGGGTATATGGTGTGTTCATAGAAATATGTGAGCTAAGGGCATGAGTTATTAATATGTGATGTGATAAGGGTAGATCGAGGAGAGTCGGCTTTAAGCTAAAGGCTTATGATTTCATGTGGGGTATATGTTGTGCTAGTGTCATGTGCGAGGTGCAGGTGTAGTTAACGAGTTAAGTAAATGATGTGTGATATTATGTGTTTTATATTTGTATGACATGTTTGCATCATTGTCTATACGACATGGCAAACGGGATTTGTGAAGGATGAAGTTCGTCGGGAAGTCACCAACGGTGACATTTATTTAACAGGTTAGTTATGAGCTCGTGGTGTGTTGAACGCCCTAACGAGGGCACAATGATGAGGTATGTGTTTACGAGTATATTTATGTGGTGTTGAATTGCATGCAAACGTAAAGTCATAATTGGTATGCATGTGATGATATTAATGTGGTGATATTAATGTGATGTGTGAGTAATATTATTGTGGTACGTAGAGATACATTGACCGTTATATCAATGCGAAGATGTGATGTATATAGATGTCGTGTCCATTAATTGTGACAGTATTGGTTAGGGCTGAGTAAGCAGATGTGTAGGGTTTTGTTGTGTTAGTCAAGCGTTGAGTTAACACGCGTTCTAGAGTAAGAGTGACTATTGTAGTAGGTTCGACTTATGTCGACAAGACTGGAGAAATATTATTGTTATTATTTCCCTATTATTACTACTATTATTATGGGATGAGTCTTGGGTAATGAGCAGGTATGGGATACCATGTGATACAGGAGTTATCTATTTATAACGATTTGGTAACTAATCTATAAGGATCGTGGGTCCTGAGTAAACCTTAAATAACCTTTATGACGAGTTGTCTTTTAATTCAACTAAACTATTAGAACTCGCTCAGCGTAGCTGACTTTGTGTGTGAGATAGATTGTTTTGCAGGTAAGCGTTATGTTGACGTATCTTGACTTGGGAGCGGGGCTACTCGGATTGGTGTGCAGGCATTCGTGAGGTAAACTTAATAACATTAAATGGTAATAAATGAGTTTTGAAAGACTTCCATTGTAGTTTGAATTGAAATAAATGCGTCTTTAAATAAGAATGACCCGTTTTGAGAACCAATTGTAGGATGCCTTGGTTGGGGTCTTACAGTAACGGTAATACTGAAATTGTCAACATAGGGTGATAGGTACCACGTTAAGTTAAAATTTAGAGTTTTTTGAAAATTTTCATGGCACACCACTATCTTTTTATGAGAATAAATCCGAGTTTCGGTGACGCCCGTTCCATAATTCCATAACCATGAGCTTAATTGTTTGAAATATGAGTCTTGCTTATGTGTTTCCGTCTGGGATGGAGACTTGGAGGATACACCCCTAAGTGAGATTTATGTGCTTAAATGTGTAGAACCTAGTCTATGTGTTAGCTTCCGGGATAGTGACTTGGTTAAGATACCTCTAGACGAAAGTTTTTTTGCTCAAATTAATGCTCATTTCCATCCATTTATTCCATATTCCATTGATTTCTAAAAACCTGTAAATCTTAGTTTAAGGTGGTGGGAAAATCTATATGGTTTAACCCGTGCCTAAACATGACCGTGAGACGGGATTAGGTAGAGTTGTAACTTTTAAGTGTGAGTCACATAGGTTGATTGATTGTTATATAAAATGGAATTAGAACACATCACGGGGGCTAGATAGTTGGTGCTTGGTTTTAATCAGACAGAAATACTGATTATTTATTTTTAACGCGTGAGTCCATTTGTGCTAATTGGAAATTGATTATTAAAGTGAGATTGCAGTTATGATTCCATTGCAGACTTTTTTGAGGACGAAGAAAGGTTAAGTGTGGGGATGTTTGATGTAGTGCAAAGCACACATCTTTATTCCTAGGTTTTAGTGTCATTTTACTTAGTTTTATGTTCGTGGTAAGTCGTTTTTGGTATATATTGAGTCTTTGTTGTGTTTACAGGTGCTCGTGATAATTACAAGTCAAAACCCGAAGAAACCGAGCACGAGAATGAAGCCCGAAGTTTAAAAGAGAAAAAATGGGAAATTTCAGGTCTTCGCGGTACGCGAAGACTAGGAGACATTCTTTCGCGGTACGTGAAGAAAGAAGAAATCCGGACTCGACTATTTTGTCCCTCGCGGTACGCAAGGGACTGGCCAATCTCTTTCGCGGTACATGAGAGAGTCGTAGTCCGTGAAAAAAACCTAAAAATCGAATTAAATAGATTTGTAACCCCATTATGAAAAAGGGTTCGTATCTTTGCCGTCTAAAGAGGTCCAGAGGGAGATTTTGGGAGAAAGAAGGTCGATTGAAGGCTAAAGGTGATAGCTTTGGACTCCGGGTTTGTGATATTCGCTTATTCGGTTTACAAGTTTGAGTCTTTATTCTTAATTGTTGATATTGAAACCATGTTCTTGTTGTTTTACTTCTGTCTTGGTGTGTTGAACATGATCTTTGGCTAGATCTTAAATACTGCTTAGGTCATATGATGAATACTTAGTAAAGTTATGATTTTTATCGGTTTTTGGATTCAATTGATGATTTTTTTTATTTTGTAAAGATCTTTGGTTAATTATTATGATGTTAGTGCATGTTTGATTCTGGTTGGGAGTTGATTAGTGTTCTTCATGTTATCTTGTTGACTGTCTTTCATAAATAGATGCATGTTTAGGTTGTTTGCTTGTTGTTTATGACCTGAATGGTTTGCTGGACGTAGTGATCCATAAGACAGTCAGTTGAATCCTGATTAGAAGTGAATGTGTGTCCTAGTTCAATACCCTAGAGGTGAGAATTTGTTATCTAGTCTTCGTCATTAGGAATCCAAGTGTTAACAGTTTGAGAGGGCGTTAGTATTAGGTGTCTAGTGATTGTTGCTAGTGAAGTCATATTAGTTATCCTGAGATTACCCCGTGCATTCCTTGAGTGTATCGTGGAAGGTGAGACTGAGAGGTAATCTGTCCATTAGGGTACATTATCATAGTTGGAAATACCTGAGAAGTGATCCAACAGTCTGGTGAGTTAGTACAACTTTAGTTTCATTAGTTGGTGACATCCTGAGAGTGATTAGGGATCCACTAGGGTATCTATAGTTGTTATCCTAAGAAACCCAGATCCATCATAGTCTATAACCTGTAGAAGTTGTGCTTTGCAAGTAGGATTCCGACCTAGGTAGTATTCTTCCCATTCCTGATATCTTCCTTAGTTCTTGTCTTGATAGTCGAGTCGACCTTAGTTTATTGCATTATTAGTTATAATCAGTAGTGTAGTAAACCCCCTAATCAATCAAATCTTAAGTCCGAGTCAGAGTCTGTTTTGTTATTCGCGGTGTCTCTAGGGTACGATAACTCGGTTTACCATTAAGCTGTGTTACACTCGATAGGTCCACTTGCCTGTCAGTGCGGTTTAGTTCATAGGTTTTCCTTTTATTACTTAGGAGTCTAGGTTAAGTTTAGTAGTTTATTTTATAGACCGTCTGGACGACATCAGACACACCCATGGACTGTCAGAAATGGGATAGATGTTCCCAGCGTCCAACCACTTTAAGACCTCCTTCTTGACAACTTCACGCATGTTGGGATTTAATCGACGTTGTGTATCCCGTGAAGGTCTTGCATCTGTATCTGTGATGATCTTGTGCATCACAATGGAGGGACTGACACCCTTCAAATCAGCAATGGTCCAACCAATTGCAGCCTTGTGATTCTGAAGCACCTTCAGTAGTGCCTCCTCTTGTTCCTCATCCAGGTTGGATGCAATGATGACAGGTAGAGTCTCGTCCTCCCCTAGAAATGCATACTTTAGGTTTTTGGGGAGGTCCTCCAACTCTACCTTTGGGGGGCTGACAAGTGATGGTTTCAACCTCGAATCAATCTCTGTTGGTAGACTCTACACATGATGTGTCCATGGAGGTCTACCATCCCTCACAGCTAACGCTTCAACAATCATTTCCTCCTCTTTCAAGTCAAGCTCCATTTCCTGTTCAACACTGTTGTGACACCCGACATTTCAGGTCAATATCCGTACATGTATTAAACAAGTTTACGTTATAATTATTTTTGTGATTTATTTAATTTCACAAACAAGGACATTAAGGTCTAACAAAGACCGTACATGGTCTCATTTTAAATTTTTGGTAATTCTGGGAATTACCGGTTCACATACCCGTATAAACCGACTAATACGAACGTTAGTGGTTAATTTAAATAACCAGAAAAATATATAGGCATATATATTACACAAACTTTACGTGGAACAATAAATTATTTTTAGAATAAATTTATAATACCGTGGAGAACCTAAACCGAATTAAATTACCCCTTAAAACTATAATTGATATTAATACCATTAATAAACTAATACTTAAAACTAATTATTAACACTCAAATCACTTTTTGACTTTATCGGCCGAAGCCAGAGAAAACCATTCCCCCTTTTCACTCGTCCCATACCTTAACTGAGAAAACTCAGACAAAACCATACTCCCTTCAATCAAAACTCTCACGAATCCCTTTTATCTCTCATTTTCATACGGCAAACTTCTTCATTTCTCTTCAAAATCGAAGCCAAGTTTTAAGGCAAAACTTACCACAATTTGGTATTTTAAGAAGATTTCAAGTGTTCTAAAGAAAGTTTAACAGAAGATTCAAGACTCTTCTCTGTTTTCTTTCATCATCTTCATCTCGGTTTTAAGGTAAAAACTCAATACTATCCACTTTATTTTCTTTAAAACCGTATCTAAGCATACAAAATGTTCAATCGCAAGTAAGATAACAAGAAAAGTGTGTCAAATTCAAGTTTTAAAACATAAATATGCAGGACTGATTCTGTCAAACAGAAGTCCAGTAATCGAAACTAGGACTTTCGATACCTGTTGATCAGTCGAAACTAGGTAGTTTCGATACCTTTTATTCAATCGAAACTAGGTTGTTTCGATAACAACTACTCAATCGAAACTAGGTTGTTTCGACACTCAAATACTCAATCGAAACTAGGTTGTTTCGATACCTGACTACTCAATCGAAACTAGGAAGTTTCGACACCAAACTACACAATCGAAACTAGGTAGTTTCGACACCAGTTAACTCAACCGAAACTAGGTAGTTTCGATACCTAATTACTCCATCGAAACTAGGAAGTTTCGATACTCAATTGCCCAATCGAAACTAGGTAGTTTCGATACCTGTGTCAGTCCCCTTTTGGGCAGTAACTAAGATCTATTTTTATAACAAAACAAGTGTTGAAAATTTAAGAAGATATTTTAAACAAAAGCAACCAGATTTACAAAGTCGGTGAACAATTTGCAATATAAGACGATCGGTCTTAACACAATTTACCCTTCGGTATTTAGGGTACGAATAGTCAAGTTTGACTACAACAAGTATCATACAAGTATACACAAACTCAAGGTGAGTTTCACGGCCCCTTTTTACTGTTTCTATATTTGTGGGAGAAACATACTTACAACTATTTTATGGGATGACAAGAGAATAAGGCACGACTTTTATGTTTACATGAGATGAGAACAACAATTGGAGGCCGCTAAAGTCCCCTGGAACAACGTAGTAACCATTAACTGTAGCCTAGGGTCCTATGAATAGTACTATGGAGAGTGACGTCTCCCGGTCATGGTTAGTCGCGCTAACCACAATCTGGAGGATTTATGGCCGCATAGAACCTGATAACGATTAATAGGGGCTCACACATGTCATGGTTTGGTTACGCCTCATGTTTGAACATATTATTTGTATTCCTAGCTAGTTTACAAATGGGTCAACAATTCTTATTCTGTTTATCACATACACCTGAAACTATTTACGAACAATTGAATTTTACAAAGAACTATTTGATTAAACCTGTGAACTCACCAACCTCGTGTTGACAATTTTAAGTATGTTTTTCAGGAAATTGAACGTGATCGCAAGGTTAGCAATGTAGATTACATGCATGCACGATGGATACAACTTTTGGGGGGATTTCTCTTGTATAACTCATTGTAATAGAGTCATATTTGCGAAATCTTCACTTTTTGTAAACTCAATTTACATTTTGGAATGTAAACCTTTAAACTTGTTTATGTATCCATTTATCATGTATGCGTTTGCGGTAATCATATGCTTTGGAAACCATGAACGTCGCGCCTCGCGTTTCCGCCTTGGCGGGGTGTGACAGATTGGTATCAGAGCCATTGATTATAGTGAACTAGGAATCTAAATTGGAACCTAGTCTATAATCTAAATGACTCACTAAAACGTTTTCATTGCATAAGTATTGCATAACCAGTCATTTTGTCATGTGGATATTGTAGTCACAAGCATGTCGTCACATTCACATTCTGACCCCGTCTCTGACACTGAATCAAACGAGGAACTTTCCACCTTACGTCCCAAAAATCGAGTACAAACCCGTAGCTCCACACCACCTAATGTCGCCTTGGGAGAACCGCCTATTGTCTACCGAAAGAAAAGCGGAGGACCAGTTAAGGTGCAAAGTGCTAGGAAGAAGGTTCGACTTCCACGCAAAAGGACTCTAGCAGCCCGTGACCCGGAAGACTTGGAGACCGGTGAGGAACCATCTAGGAAACGACCCTGTTACCACCCTATTGTGGGAACTATCCGTTGGATGCCCAGTACCTTGGCAAGATGGAGGGAGATGGAGGGCATCCCATCTACCTTTGAGCTCGGAGAGTCTTCTAACTCCCCAACACCCCTACCCCACACTGGGGAAGCCATAGAGCTCACTATGCCTACCTTGGTAGCTCGTGTTCGTACGCACGAAGAGCGTCTAGATGATCTCCTAGACGATATTCGGGCACATGGGGATGCAGCCACGCGACTTCGTCAAGGGCTCGGATCTCGAGTTCAGACTCTGGAGGACCACACCCGAGACATACAGGGTGCCACAAACTATATAGAGTTGAGAGCTGACATGGACTGGCAGTTCACTGTCACAGTCCGAGACATGGTGGAGGCGCTGGAAGAGAGGACTTTAGCTGCTGAATTCGTGGCGAGAGCTAGCGTTGTCATGGCGGGACTTGCCATGATGATTGGATTGTACTCCCACTTCTTCTTTTAAACCTATTATGGGCGGGTTGTGCCCGTAGTACATTAAGTAGTTTAAAACTTTAGTACTGATGAGGTCATGTGAACCCATCCCTTTTTGTATCCATATCTTTTGGGAACAATGTACTATATATGTTTTAACTATGTATGTGATGGTTTATATTGTAATGATGGTTGTTTACGTTTGATGTTGTTGTATCCTTATGTCATGCGCTATCATTATTGTCATATAATGTTGTTTCTTTTTAATTAATATGTTAGAAAGAACGTCATGGCACCTAAGCGTAGGACAACCCGTAACACTACCTGTGACAACAACGAGGCGATTTCCCCAAACGTGGAACAACTCATAGCACAGCGAGTAGCTGCTGCCATGGAGCAGTATGAAGCCAATCGAAATAGTGGAGGAGGAAACGGCAGTGGTACCGGCGGAGGAGGTGCAGGAGGTAGCGGTACAGCCGGAGGTTCTGGAGGTTCCGGAGGTAATAAAATAAATAACCCATAACATATAGTCATGATCCGAATTAATGACGTTATGACTTGTAATTCTACAGATGCTCCAATTAGGAAGTGCTCCTACAAGACCTTTCTATCTTGCAAACCCCGTAACTTCAATGGCACCGAGGGTGCAGTTGGACTAATGAGATGGATAGAAAAGATGGAATCGGTGAATGATATTAGTGAATGCACCGCTGACTGCATGGTGAAGTATTCTACATGCTCACTCACTGATAAAGCTTTAACCTGGTGGAATTCACAAGTAAAGACTTTGGGAAGGCAGATAGCATATGAATTGTCATGGGAAGACCTAAAAGCCATGATGATCGAGGAATACTGTCCTCGAAATGAATTGCAAAAGATCGAATCTGAAATGTGGAATTTACAAATGACAGGAGATGATGTTGCTGGCTACACTGACCGATTCAATGAGTTAGCAATCTTGGTTCCACACATGGTTACCCCAGAATACAAGAAAGTTGAAAGATATTTATGGGGTCTCGCACCTCAAATTCGAAGCCTAGTGACTTCATCGAACCCTATGGATGCCAAAAGTGCCATAACTCTAGCTTTCAAGCTAAGGGATAATGTTGTACGTGATGGTTTGTTTGGGAAGAAGGAGACCGAAGAAGGAAGGTCTGGGGAAAAGAGGAAATGGTTTGGAAAACCAAGTAATCAAAACAAGAATCAAATTTACAAGAGACCTGAAACTATGAAAGCCTTTGTTGCCAACACTGTGGAACAAAATGGATACCTTGGAGCACGACCAAGGTGTGACAAGTGTGGATATCATCACAGTGGAAAGTGTACTCAATGTGGAAAATGTAAAAAGTATGGACATCTAACCCATAACTGTAGGAGCAATGCGAACTTTAATAAGATAAATCAAGCAGCATGAAAAGTCAACCCAGGAACAGAAAGGATGAATTAGGGATGCTTTGAGTGTGGAGATCCAAAGCACTTCAGAAAAGACTGTCCAAAGTTGAAGAACCAAAACGACAATCAGGCCCGTGGAAGAGCATTTGTGATGGGAGCTGGTGACGCACGACAAGATCCGAACATTGTCACTGGTACGTTCCCGATAAATAATCACTATGCCTCTATACTTTTCGATACGGGTGCTGATATGAGTTTTGTGTCAAATGACTTTAAGTCCCTACTCGGTATTAAGCCCAGCAAACTAGACCAAATTAGCAAATGGAAAATTAATTAAAACCGAAGAAGTCATTCAGGGTTGTACCTTATGTTTTAAGAACCACACATTTAGTATAGACCTGTTACCCGTTGACTTGGGAAGTTTTGATGTTGTTATTGGTATGGATTGGTTGTCGAAGAATCACGCCGAGATTGTTTGTTTTGAGAAGATTGTCCAAATCCCACTCCCGAACGGAGAAGTTCTTTCGATTCAAGGTGAGAAGAGTGGAGTGGCATTAAGGATGATAAACTGCATGAAAACTCGTAAGTACCTACGTAAAGGCTATTGCGTATTCCTGGCTCACGTCGTCGAGAAGAAACCCGAGGAACGTCGACTTGAGGATATACCAATTGTTATGGATTATCCTGAAGTTTTTCCTGAAGACTTACCTGGATTGCCGCGACCAAGGCAAGTCGAATTCCGAATCGACTTAGTACCAGGAGTCGCACCAGTTGCGCAATCGCTGTATCGATTAGCACCTTCTGAAATGCAGGAATTATCAAATCAACTCCAGGAGTTGCTTGATAAAGGTTTCATAAGACCGAGTTTCTCACCTTGGAGAGCTCTGGTCCTATTCGTAAAGAAAAAGGATGGAACCTTTAGGATGTGTATTGATTACCGAGAATTAAACAAGCTTACAATCAAAAACCGATACCCACTTCCTCGAATAGATGATTTGTTCGATCAACTACAGGGTTCTAGCTTCTACTCTAAGATCGATCTACGTTCGGGGTATCATCAACTAAGAATCCAAGAAGAAGATGTACCAAAGACGGCATTTAGGACTCGTTACGGTCAATACGAGTTCCTAGTTATGCCATTTGGTTTGACGAACGCACCAGCTGTCTTCATGGATTTCATGAACCGCGTGTGCAAGCCATACTTGGATAAATTCGTGATTGTATTTATCGATGACATATTAATATATTCACGAACCAAGGAGGATCATGAACACCACCTGAAATTAATTTTAGAACTACTCAGCAACGAGAAACTTTACGCTAAATTCTCGAAGTGTGAGTTTTGGATCCGAGAAGTACATTTCCTTGGACATGTTATCAACAAGGAAGGAATTCACGTTGATCCATCTAAAATAGAAGCGATCGAAAACTGGGAAGCACCAAAGACTCCAACCGAAGTGCGTCAATTTTTGGGTTTGGCCGGTTACTATAGACGATTCATTGAGAATTTTTCAAAAATAGCCCTGCCCTTAACCACATTAACCCAGAAAGAAAAGAAGTTTGATTGGAGTGTCAAGCAAGAATCAGCTTTCCAATTACTGAAGCAGAAGCTGTGTAATGCACCGATCTTATCCCTTCCGGAGGGAATCGACAATTTTGTCGTATACTGCGATGCATCACACCAAGGACTTGGTTGTGTGTTAATGCAAAGAGACAAAGTCATCGCATATGCCTCACGACAACTAAAAGTGTACGAAAAGAATTATACGACCCATGACTTGGAATTGGGTGCAGTTGTGTTTGCACTCAAGATTTGGAGACATTATCTTTACGGTACAAGATGCACTATCTTTACTGATCACAAGAGTCTTCAACATATCTTCGATCAAAAGGAACTTAACATGAGACAACGTCGTTGGGTAGAACTACTAAACGACTATGACTGTGATATCAATTACCACCCCGGGAAAGCCAATGTCATAGCAGACGCATTAAGTCGCAAAGAACGAGTTAAAACACTTCGTGTTCGTGCCCTAGGATTAACAATTCAAACGAGTCTCACGAATCAAATCCGGATGGCACAACAAGAGGCAATCAAAGAAGAAAACCTTCAGAATGAAGCTTTACGAGGAATGATAAAGCAGTTGGAACCAAAGTCAGATGACACTTTATACTTCATGAATAGAATTTGGGTGCCATGTTTTGGTAACTTACGGGAGTTGGTTATGGACGAAGCCCACAAGTCCAGGTACTCCATTCACCCAGGTTCAGATAAGATGTATAAGGATCTAAAAGAATTATATTGGTGGCCTAATATGAAAGGAGATATTGCCACGTATGTCAGTAAGTGCTTAACGTGTTCAAAAGTAAAAGCCGAACATCAGAAACCGTCTGGTTTACTACAGCAACCAGAAATTTCCCAATGGAAATGGGAACAAATTTCTATGGATTTCATCACGAAATTACCCAGGACTTCCAGTGGTTATGATACCATATGGGTAATTGTCGACCGTTTAACAAAATCTGCTCACTTTCTGCCAATGAAAGAAACTGACAAGACAGAGAAACTTGCAAGACTCTATGTTAAAGAAATTGTGGCAAGACACGGAGTGCCAGTTTCTATTATCTCTGATAGAGACAGCAGATTCGTGTCTAGAATCTGGAAATCATTACAAGAAGCCATGGGCACACGTCTTGACATGAGCACGGCATATCACCCACAAACAGATGGTCAAAGTGAAAGGACTATTCAGACATTAGAAGATATGCTCCGTGCGTGAGTAATTGATTTCGGAGGAAATTGGGATACTCATTTACCGTTAGCAGAGTTTTCCTACAATAACAGCTACCACACGAGCATTAATGCAGCTCCGTTTGAAGCTTTATATGGTCGTAAATGCCGCTCACCGCTATGTTGGGCGGAAGTTGGTGAAAAACATTTGACAGGCCCTGAGATTGTCCAGGAAACCACTGATAAGATTTTCAAAATTAAGGACCGTCTGAAGCGGCCCGAGATAGACAAAAGAGCTATGCTGATAACAGACGGAAACCATTAGAATTTCAAATTGGTGACCGAGTAATGTTAAAAGTATCACCATGGAAAGGCGTTGCAAGGTTTGGTAACCGTGGTAAACTCAACCCTAGATACGTTGGACCTTTTGAAATACTGGCTAGGGTTGGCCCTGTAGCTTACAAGCTCAAATTGCCACAAGAACTAAGCAATGTACATGATACGTTTCATGTATCAAATCTCAAGAAGTGCTTGGCAAACGAGACATTGATCATACCGCCAAATGAAATTCATATTGATGATAAACTTCATTTCATCGAGGAACAAATTGAGATTACAGATTGGAAAGTTCAAAGGTTGAGACGTAGTCGAATCAAACTGGTTAAAGTACGTTGGAACTCAAAACGTGGTCCTGAGTATACATGGGAACGAGAGGACCAAATGAAAATAAAATACCCCTCCTTGTTTAAGGATACACCAGTTCAAGATGACACAAATTGAATTTTGGGACGAAATTCCGTTAACATGGGGAGAATGTGACACCCGACATTTCAGGTCAATATCCGTACATGTATTAAACAAGTTTACGTTATAATTATTTTTGTGATTTATTTAATTTCACAAACAAGGACATTAAGGTCTAACAAAGACCGTACATGGTCTTATTTTAAATTTTTGGTAATTCTGGGAATTACCGGTTCACATACCCGTATAAACCGACTAATACGAACGTTAGTGGTTAATTTAAATAACCAGAAAAATATATAGGCATATATATTACACAAACTTTACGTGGAACAATAAATTATTTTTAGAATAAATTTATAATACCGTGGAGAACCTAAACCGAATTAAATTACCCCTTAAAACTATAATTGATATTAATACCATTAATAAACTAATACTTAAAACTAATTATTAACACTCAAATCATTTTTTGACTTTATCGGCCGAAGCCAGAGAAAACCATTCCCCCTTTTCACTCGTCCCATACCTTAACTGAGAAAACTCAGACAAAACCATACTCCCTTCAATCAAAACTCTCACGAATCCCTTTTATCTCTCATTTTCATACGGCAAACTTCTTCATTTCTCTTCAAAATCGAAGCCAAGTTTTAAGGCAAAACTTACCACAATTTGGTATTTTAAGAAGATTTCAAGTGTTCTAAAGAAAGTTTAACAGAAGATTCAAGACTCTTCTCTGTTTTCTTTCATCATCTTCATCTCGGTTTTAAGGTAAAAACTCAATACTATCCACTTTATTTTCTTTAAAACCGTATCTAAGCATACAAAATGTTCAATCGCAAGTAAGATAACAAGAAAAGTGTGTCAAATTCAAGTTTTAAAACATAAATATGCAGGACTGATTCTGTCAAACAGAAGTCCAGTAATCGAAACTAGGATTTTCGATACCTGTTGATCAGTCGAAACTAGGTAGTTTCGATACCTTTTATTCAATCGAAACTAGGTTGTTTCGATAACAACTACTCAATCGAAACTAGGTTGTTTCAACACTCAAATACTCAATCGAAACTAGGTTGTTTCGATACCTGACTACTCAATCGAAACTAGGAAGTTTCGACACCAAACTACACAATCGAAACTAGGTAGTTTCGACACCAGTTAACTCAACCGAAACTAGGTAGTTTCGATACCTAATTACTCCATCGAAACTAGGAAGTTTCGATACTCAATTGCCCAATCGAAACTAGGTAGTTTCGATACCTGTGTCAGTCCCCTTTTAGGCAGTAACTAAGATCTATTTTTATAACAAAACAAGTGTTGAAAATTTAAGAAGATATTTTAAACAAAAGCAACCAGATTTACAAAGTCGGTGAACAATTTGCAATATAAGACGATCGGTCTTAACACAATTTACCCTTCGGTATTTAGGGTACGAATAGTCAAGTTTGACTACAACAAGTATCATACAAGTATACACAAACTCAAGGTGAGTTTCACGGCCCCTTTTTACTGTTTCTATATTTGTGGGAGAAACATACTTACAACTATTTTATGGGATGACACGAGAATAAGGCACGACTTTTATGTTTACATGAGATGAGAACAACAATTGGAGGCCGCTAAAGTCCCCTGGAACAACGTAGTAACCATTAACTGTAGCCTAGGGTCCTATGAATAGTACTATGGAGAGTGACGTCTCTCGGTCATGGTTAGTCGCGCTAACCACAATCTGGAGGATTTATGGCCGCATAGAACCTGATAACGATTAATAGGGGCTCACACATGTCATGGTTTGGTTACGCCTCATGTTTGAACATATTATTTGTATTCCTAAGTAGTTTACAAATGGGTCAACAATTCTTATTCTGTTTATCACATACACCTGAAACTATTTACGAACAATTGAATTTTACAAAGAACTATTTGATTAAACCTGTGAACTCACCAACCTCGTGTTGACAATTTTAAGTATGTTTTTCAGGAAATTGAACGTGATCGCAAGGTTAGCAATGTAGATTACATGCATGCACGATGGATACAACTTTTGGGGGGATTTCTCTTGTATAACTCATTGTAATAGAGTCATATTTGCGAAATCTTCACTTTTTGTAAACTCAATTTACATTTTGGAATGTAAACCTTTAAACTTGTTTATGTATCCATTTATCATGTATGCGTTTGCGGTAATCATATGCTTTGGAAACCATGAACGTCGCGCCTCGCGTTTCCGCCTTGGCGGGGTGTGACAACTGTCACACACAAAACACCCCTCTATGGATTCATCCTCAAAATGAGGATAGCCTCCTTCAATGATGTCTGCCATAAAGCATTCATCACTAGGCAGAGGGTTAGATTCATTTGAAAAGATATTTAAACGGACCCTTCTATTACCAAAAGTCATATCAACTGTGCCTAAGCAACAGTCAATCAAAGAGTGGGATGTGGCTAAGAAGGGTCGACCCAAAATGACGGTTGGTTGAGTGACCTTTTCAGATTGCACATAGTCAAGAACCAATAAATCCACCAGATAGTAGAATTAAACCACTTTCACTATCACATCACAAACAATCCCTCTTGGTAGTTTAGGGGTCAAATCCGCCAACACCACAGTGGTATTGGCTCGACGCAGTGGACCAAAATCATACTGGTAATACAAACTCCCAGGAAGGATGCTCACACTTGCTCCAAGACCCAATAGCGCCTTGCCCATTTAAAATCACCCACTTGTATAGAAATTATGGGCGCTCCTAGATCTTGGAGTTTAGGTGGAAGAGCACCAGTCAAAATTGCACTGACTCGTGCATTCAGATCAAGCTTTTCAGGAATTTTATTATGCCTTTTCTGAGTGCACAAGTCTTTCAAATATTTAGCATAGACTTGTAATCGTTTAATTGAATCAAGAAGAGGTATATTATTTTTACCTATTTGAAAAGATCCCAGATTTCCTCCTGTTGAGGACCTCTCTTCTTGACTGCCACCTGTTTACCTGCGTTCACTAAAGAAGCAGGGAATGGCACCCTTGGAGGCACCACCCCCCATTGTTATTAGTAGATGATGTTTTAGGAAAATGTGTTTCTTTTTTATTTGGAAAAGCAACCAGTGTAACTGGAATCGGCTAGGGTTCATCATCACTGATATCATGCTCATCAATGTCATCCACCACACCATCAACAAAGGTTGGTGGAGGTGCAACCTTGTTATCATAAATCTTACCACTTCAAAGATTACTGTCCTTGCCCACGTGGTTGTTCTTCATGTTTCTGCTCCCCGAACTGTGATGAGATGGATTGGTCACCGTATCACTTGGAAGCTTGCAACTACTCTTCCTCAACTCAGCTATCTTAGTGGCAAACTACCCCATTTGAGTGGTCAAAACTTGCACAGCTTTATCGCGAACATCATCAACTTGACTCTTCTTTTGCAAGTCGTGTTGAATGGACTTCAAGATATCCAACATTGCATTCTCAGTAGTCTGATTGGAAGATCCAGATGATCCTCCATGCTCATTCCCCCTTTGATACCCCCATTGATTGTTGCCTTGATTATAATTTTGGTTTCGGGGTGGGTATGGTTTTTGAGCTCTTTGACGGCTACCTTGGAAGTTGGGGTTGGCTCAATTTGAGGCATCCCCATACTGAAGGGTGGGATGATTTCTAAGGCCCAGGTGGTATTTGTTGGAGTTCATGTCATAGTTTCTACCACCCCCTTGAACATAATGCACATCCTCATAAGTACATGTGCAACTGGCACCATTATGCCCCAATTCCCCACAGTGATCACATACCTCATATTGTTGACCTCCCGTGCCCAGATTCGCTACCTGCTTTTCTAACTTCTTTAACCTGTTCGCCTCAGAGCTAAGGCTCTCAACTGCTCTCACCACTGAATGTCATGCCCGTCTACAAGATTGGGCTTTTCTCTTGGAGGTTCGTGCCATCTTCTCTAAATAGTCCCAGTCTTCATCCACAAAGTTAGTACCAAATGTACCATTAGAAATAGAGTTGAGGTCACGGGCATTATCATCTGTCAAGCCTTCATTAAAGGCATTCAACATTTCCCACATTTGCAATCCATGATTTGGGCAGTTCTTGATCAACATCTTGAACCTAAGGAAAGCTTCGTGAAACAGTTCCCTAGATTGTTGTTGGAAATTTCTGATGTTCTTCCTAGCATCACTAGTTCTCTGATTGGTGTAGAACTCATCCAAAAACTATTGTTGCATATCACCCCATGTGTAGATAGATGCAGACGGTAGAGAGTGGAACCATTGTTTAGCCTTGTCTTCTAGGGTGAATTGGAATAATACCTACTTCACATCATCTGGTGTGAATCTCTGTCCCCCAATGGTGTTGCACATAGCATCATAGGCACTCAGGTGCAAATAAGGCTCCTTTGTCCCCAAACCATGATACTTAGACAAATTCTGAATTGCCTAGGAATGAATTTCAAATGACCTTCCATGTTGTTATGGAATAAAAATTGGATATGGATTGTAAGCAATGGAAGGTCTGAAGTAGCTCTCAATCCCTCTAACAGGGCCTCTGTCATGTCTCCTTGGAATGCCTCTCGGATTGTCAACAGGAGGAATTGCATTCCTAGGACCAGGTCTTCTTTGCCTGTTTACAGGCTGCTGCTGCTGTTGTGGAATTGGTGCAGGAATGTCTTGCTAAGGTGGTTGCTGTGGCAACCTTTGATCAAATTGATGCTCATTCGGCCTTTAAAACCGAACACCTGTATCCTGTCTCCTGTACACTGGTAACCTAACCCTCTGTCTTTCCCTTCTGTCACCATCATGTGTATCATCCTCATACTCATCAAACTCATCGTCAAAGCCATCTGCCTCATCCTCATAATCTAGACCTGAAGTGTATAGATGGAAACCCGGTGGTGGGGTTGAATGGAATATAGAAGACTTTGTGATTGGTGGTTGAGAGGTGGGTGGTATGGTATTTGTATCTGGTACTATCCTCACATATGGTGAAGAATAGTGAAAGTCGGGTTTGAACTCAAAGGGTTGGTTTATTTATGGTAGTGGTTGGCCAAAGTTGGGTAATGGTGGAATTTGGCTAGTGGATTGGTTGAGGTTTCCATCTGGCCTGGGTGGAGTAACAGATGGTGAGAACATACCCGAGGAGGGCTGCTGTTCGGGTGGTACCTGACCTGCAGGAGCAGGTCAGTTTGCTTCCCATGATCCGGTTTAGTCTCCATTTGAGATGGAGAAGATACCACTTTGTTTGTTCTGTGAAAAACCATGTTTTGCCTAGCAGTCTTCTCAATTTCCGGATCAAAAAACAAAGGAGATGATTTCCTATAGTACCTTGTATGATGCATACAATTGATGAATCGCTTGCACAACACAAACAAGAGAACCCGTGTAATGCTGAACAAAGCAAAAATAAGACAAGAAATTTAAATAAGAAATTTTGATTTTGTGAGATGTAGCAAACAATAACAAATTAACACTAAGCGCGCTAACTCCCCGGCAACGGCGCCATTTTGATCGATTTCGTTTGGTCGGTCAAAAACAATCATTAAACACTTAACTAGTAAGGGTAAGAAGAGTATCGTAACCACGAGAAGTTTGTGGAAAGTGTCACTTTGTTACAATACTTGAAAAACAGAAGATAGTAAATAATGATTTGGATTTCGGTTTAAAACAATAATGAGGAAGGTAATCCTCTCCGGGATTCGGGTATGCAAATACGTCACTTCAAGTTAATTAGCAAGCGATTACATAGACATAATCATACGGTTCAATTGAATTCAGTGATAATGGAAGAACCCGCTGTAAATAAAACTTATTCTCACATAACCATCATATATTAACCAACTATAATCCAACCCCCAAGTTGTCCCCGATGTAAAGAAACCCGATACTATTGAGACTTGAACAACAATTCAAAATCAATCAATGAAGTTTAAAGCATTCAATCGATAAACGAAATCATATTGCTTAACATGCCAATCAAGATTACAAACCAAAGCTAATCATTCTAGAAAATAACAAGTGTTCACAAAACCCTAGACCCGGAGAAGACTACAAGAGATTTAACCACTCATACTCATAACAATGTTCAAAACTAATGTACTAGGAGTTACAATCATGAAAGATTAAGAACAATCGACCTAACAATGGTGGAAATCTCCTTCTTGGAGCTCAGGAACGGCTTGTATCGAAGATGGGGAAGAATGGGGGCTGATTGAGATTAAAACCCGAATTAGGTTAATTTTCTTGTAAAAACACATCTTCACGTGTCGCGAAGATGCTTGCCCAAGTCCTTCGCGTGGCGCGAAGGAAAAAAGAGTCGGGGCACCTTCTTGATTCTTCGCGTGCCGCAAAGATTGAAGCCCAGGTCTTCGCGTGTCGCGAAGACCAGAAATTCCAGAAAACTTTGACTTTTTGACTTTTTCAACTCCGTGCTTCGTGCCCGACTGCTTCGCTTCCTTTTCTCGCTCTTTTAGCACATTAAACCTGGGAGGCACATGCAACCATAAACACACATAAAACCGAACAAAGATACTTGCTAGGATTGCCTTCAAAGATATCTTTTCTATCTATATATAATCCTACATGATACACATTAAATGATGTTTAGACTTTCATATCTTGATTTCAGCTTTGTTTTTTATAGACAACAGTAGAGACGAGTCAAATATTATATATTTTTAATTCTCTTTTAATTTGCTTTCGTGCTTTTTAACGCTCCTTTTTACAACGATGTTACATTTTCTTTACTTCCGCAAATACCGTTGCGACGTTTTTTTAGTGCATGTTCTTGCGTACAGCGCATCTTCACAACAACATAAATTTAACTTTTTTTAATTCGCTTTTGTGTTTCTTAACGCTCATTTTTACAAAAAAAAAACATTTTTTTTAATTTATGAATATACCGTTGCGGCATGTGTTTTTATCTATGTTTCGATCTTCAAAACCGAGTTGCCTCCACTTTATACACTTATCTTTACATACTTAAGAACGTCAATGTGACCGCTGCAAAGCGCAGCAACATTCACTAGTTTTCGTATAAAATCCAACTAAAGCAGCCTCAATATAGATATCTCACTTAAACAACCGTTCATTGGGCTTCGGTCGCCGACTTCCATATCATTAGGTCACCAGCTTCCTTGACCTTTAGGCATTGGGCAGACATCAGCCCCTATACATAGTCGTACGACATTGCGGAGACCTGTGTTTGTTGATAAACAATCACCCAGGCTTGGTCACAACGACCTCCTTTGTGAGAAGGCTACCCCTTCTCCCAAAGTTATGGGGCTATTTTGTTGAGTTCCTTAGTCAAAATTTAAAATTATTTTGAGTCTTCTAAATAAATCGCATTTTTTTAACTAATCTTAATATTAACATAGTTTTCATTTTTTTGTAATTACTAAATTTGTTATGATATTTAAAGTTGCTTAACGAGCGAGCCGAGTCGAGCTAGATGTATCATAGGCTCAGCTCGTTTATTCTTAACGAAATGTAATTTAAAATCAAGCTTGATTCATAAAAAGTTTGAGCCAACTTATTTATTTTGTTTTTCAATTTTTTTTTAAAATAACACTTTTATGTAAATCTAAAATTTATAAATAGATTCAATACGAGCCCAACGAGCAAGCTAATGAGATTAGCTTGATGTAAAACATGGGCTTAGAAACGTTAATATATATTAGAGATTAGGATCTATAAACATTAAATTTTGAGTTTTATTTTGACGAGTCAAACAAACGAGCCATCATTTATAAATGAGACGATTTTGTGTGTGTTTTTTTATAACTTTTGGAATAGTCATATTTAATATCTTGTTTTGAAATTTATATTAGACGAAACAACACCGATAAACCTTGTATGATAAAAAGTTATTCATAAAAACAAGAAGCAAAGTCTATTAAATTAACGATACAAATAACATAATTGTATAAAACTTGGCAAACATTTCTGATCAGTCGTTTCTTTATTCTCGGTGACCTTTTGGTAATGATCTTAATTAAGACTTAACTGAATTAGGGACAACGTATTCAGAGAGCCATCCTTGTATAATGTTGGTCACGGTGTCTCGTTGAGCGACTAACCAACATGGGTCCGAATCCAATGGAGTTGTAATGTCCAAGCAATGGTGTCCTTAATATATAAACAAAAAAGTCATTAGTTTATAAATTAATGTAATAGTGCTCGATTTCTGACTATAAACTAGTTTTTGTTTGTATGTGAACAAAAACCTGGTTACGTTTCCATGATTTTGTAGTAGAATCTACAGGTCGTGGACACTTACCTTCCTCGGTGTATACAGCTACAACTGTATCTGATATATTTTGAAGAACTCTGTAAACAATCAATACAAAAAGTGTCAAGTCTTTTAAAGAGTTTGACATGAATCATATATATTATGTTCAATATGTGCAACCAAACTTACCCTCCAGAACTATATGGATCGCGTAGCCCGTTGGAGAAGATAATGTTGCTCGTGAACTTTTCGAGCACTGTTTTTATACCCTTGAAACATTGTATAATCGTACATTTAGTTCTACTTTTTTTAAACACTTATATATATGATGATATGGACGATAAAATGAAATATTATTGAAAGATTTCAACATACATGGCCACCAAATTCAATCGGTACATGACTTTTAAAAGACGTTAGTTAGAACACATAACTATATATATGAATTTCTATGTGTTGGTTAGTTTAGGTTTTTAGGGGTGGGTTAGGCTTTTTGGTTTAGTTTAGGTTTTTGTAGGGGTGGGGGGTTTAGGTTTTTGGGGGGTGGGTGGGGTGGGTTTAGGTTTTTGGGTGTGGGTGGGGGTGGGGGTGGGGGTGGGGTGAGGGGTTAGGTTTTTGAGGATGGGTTGGGTTTTTTGGGGTACTACACATATGCAGTAGAAGTTTTTTGGTTTTCTTAAAATGAGTTTTTAGTGAACTCACCCCATATATATATATAGGGGAAGATCATCAGAAAACTCATAATTTATGAGAAAACCAAAAACCTACTTATTTAAGATAAAAAAATCATAACACAAAAAATAAATCAAAAATTAAAAAACTGCTTCGGATACCTTGTTTCCCACGTCATCCTTGTTCAAAAAAAAATTCGAAAAGTAGTGGATTTAGCTTTTGTCGAAAAGTAGTGGATTTAGCTTTTGGGTTTAGTTTAGCTTTTAGATTATGTTTTTGAAGTGCTGAGAGGGGTAGGGGTTTAAGTTTTTGGGGGGTGGGTGGGGGTTTAGGTTTTTGGAGGGTTTAGGTTTATGGGGGATGGGTGAGGGGGTAGGTGGGGTGGGGTTAGGTTTTTGGGTGGAGATAGGGTAGGGGGTTTAGGTTTTTGGGGATGGGATAGGCTTTTTGGTTTAGTTTTTGGCTTTAGTTTAGATTTTTGAAATGGTGGGGTGGGGGGTTCAGGTTTTTGGGGGGTGGGTGGGGGTTTTAGGTTTTTTTGGGGTGGGTGGCTGGGGTGGGTTTAAGTTTTTGGGGGGTGGGTTTAAGTTTTTGGGGGGTGGGATGGGGGGTTTAGGTTTTTGGGTGGGGGTGGAGTGGGGGGTTTAGGTTTTGTAGAAAACTTATTTTCATGAAAAAACCTAACCCCCCCCCCCACCACACCCCCACCTAAAACCCTAAACCCACCCCCACTCACCCCCTCACCCACCCCCCAAAAACCTAAACCCCTCACCCCACCCCTCAAAAAACTTAAACTAAACCCAAAACTAAACCAAAAAGCCTTACCCACCCTCAAAAACCTAAACCCCCCACCCCACCCCCACCCAAAAACCTAACCCCACCCCACCTACCCATTCACCCACCCCCTAAAAACCTAAACCCCCCACCCACCCTCCAAAAACCTAAACCCCCACCCCACTCCACCCCTACAAAAACCTAACATTAAAGCTAAACTAAATTCAGATGTATGATAATGATAAAAGGATATTTTATTTCACAATTGTTCTTCCAAAAGGAAGAACTTCTTGATATATTACAACATTTTCCCTTAAAAGGGAAACTACTAAGACATTAGCGCTAAGGCCTCCTGCCACAGCGGTACTTTTATGGCTCCAGGACTCCAGGTTTTATAACAAAATTCAGAGATATGATAATGATAAAAGGATATTTTATTTCACAATTATTCTTCCAAAAGGAAGAACTTCTTGATATATTACAATATTTTCCCTTAAAAAGGAAACTACTCAGACATTTTCCCTAAGGCCTCCTGTCATAGTAGTAAAGCTAAACTAAATTCAGAGGTATGATAATGATAAAAGGATATTTTATTTCACAATTGTTCTTCCAAAAGAAAGAACTTCTTGATATATTACAACATTTTCCCTTAAAAGGGAAACTACTCAGACATTTTCCCTAAGGCCTCCTGCCACAGCGGTACTTTTATGGCTCCAGGACTCCAGGTTTTATAACAAAATTCAGAGGTATGATAATGATAAAAGGATATTTTATTTCACAATTGTTCTTCCAAAAGGAAGAACTTCTTGATATATTACAACATTTTCCCTTAAAAGGGAAACTACTCAGACATTACAAGGGAAACTACTCAGACATTAGTTTAGCTTTTAGATTAGGTTTTTGAAGTGCTGAGAGGGGTAGGGGTTTAGGTTTTTGTGGGGTGGGTGGGGGGTTTAGGTTTTTGGAGGGATTAGGTTTATGGGGGGTGGGTAAGGGGGTAGGTGGGGTGGGGTTAGGTTTTTGGGTGGAGGTGGAGTAGGGGGTTTAGGTTTTTGGGGATGGGATAGGCTTTTTGGTTTAGTTTTTGGGTTTAATTTAGATTTTTGAAATGGTGGGGTGGGGGTTTTAGGTTTTTTTTTTGGAGGGGGGGGTGGGGTGGGGGATTTAGGTTTTTGGGTGAGGGTGGGGGGTTTGGGTTTTGTAGAAAACTTATTTTCATGAGAAAACAAAAAAAAACTTCTACTGCATATGTGTAGTACACCCAAAAACCCAACACACCCTAAAAAACCTAACCCCCCCCCCACCTAAAACCCTAAACCCACCCCCCTCACCCCCTCACCCACCCCCCAAAAACCTAAACCCCTCACCCCACCCCTCAAAAAACTTAAACTAAACCCAAAACTAAACCAAAAAGTCTTACCCACCCCCAAAAACCTAAACCCCCCACCCAAAAACCTAACCACATCCCACCTACCCCCAAAAACCTAAACCCCCCACCGACCCCCCAAAAACCTAAACCCCCCACCCACCCCCCAAAAACCTAAACCCCCACCCCACTCCACCTTTACAAAAACCTAACATTAAAGCTAAACTAAAACCAAAAAACTAAACCTAAAAGCTAAACCCACTACTTTTCGAGTTTTTTTTTTTGAACGAGGACGACGTGGGAAACAAGGGCTCTGAAACAGTTTTTTAATTTTTGATTTGTTTTTTGAGTTATGATTTTTTTTAACTTAAATAAGTAGTTTTTTTATTTTCTTATGAATATTGAGTTTTTTTATGATTCTTTCCATATATATATATATATATATATATATATATATATATATATATATTTGTGTGTGTATTTGTTTTTGCTTACGTTGTATTCCTTTGAAACAACAGAATCGTATCCAGTTTCAGGAGTTAGCCAACAAAAAGTAGAGGATTGGAGCCGACGATGCATATGCTCCGTATGCCACGTGAGGATATTTAAACGAAACCACGAAGCTAGCACTAAATGGGTATCACGAGACATATCATCGGACATGAAACTTTTGTCAAAATAGAGTATATACAAATATATAAGGTGACGTCCATCATAGCTTGATCATCAAAATAAAAAATAAAGCCAATAAAAAAAGACATGTGCTAATTTATGCGACGTATCTTATGAGAATCTCGTAATTATTTAGAAGATATTTACGCGGTGTTACTTCTTCAAAAGGCAAAACCAATAAAAAAAATTAACATTGTGTTCAAATTATATTATTTTCTCACATAAATTAGCGACAAGTCTTTTCAAAGGATCATTTTGCATAATTTGAAAATGTGTCATTCTTATTGGTCTTTTGCAAGTAATAAGGTGACAAGCAATGCATAACGTATGTGAAAAGAAATAGCCCGTAATTTACATTATTCTTAAAATATAAAATCATGTGGTATTATTTTGGTGAAGTAAAACTTACTTCCACCATACGAGGCTCCAATTGTTATGACGGGGCAATTCTCCGCTGACATGTTCTTTTTAACATCAAGTATTATCTGAGCGTAATCTGCTAAAGCTTGTTCTGAGGTAAAGAATCCAAGAGTGCTACTGTTTCCGTACGCCTCCTCTTGAGATCCAAATAGCATCAAAGTCCCGTAGTATTGATGCTTTAATGTAGAATCTGTCAATTACATGCATAAAAGGTATACTTACTACCCAAAATAATAATTTAGCATGCAAACATACCTCAATATACACCAAGAGAGCGTTAAATCGTGAAGCAAGTGTCCAAGGAAACCCTAGATACTCGACGTCTCCTATGACATCACTTTCTTCACCGGTATAAATAAATATTGGGGAGCTTTTAGTGGGCCCACCCCAGTATTTACGTATCACGACATAACGTTGTTGAAAGGTCGTGTAACTTTCTATCTTAAAATTGAAATGGTCTAATGTTTGTGTGTAATTATAAACTTCATACTCTGGAGGGTTCTCAGAACTTTCAACAATAACCTTTGTTGGGTTTAATCGGTTTATGGCACCTAACCTATGTGTTCGAAGCTTTTTCTAGACACACAAGTTAGTACTACACACAAGTTAGTACAACTATCGTGAAAATTTTAAAAAGAGGAGAAAACGTAGTTGCATCATTGTTTATATGATTACACTACAAGATTTTCAACCGACTCGCATTCGACCTAAATAGTTGAAGATTTACGACGGCTTTTGTCAATAATAATCGTCAAAAACTAGGTTTTTGACTTTATAATATATTATCTTTGTTTGAAAGAAAATGTGGTTGTATTTTAATAACTTATAGTGGTGTTATTTACAATGGACAAATCTTATTTAACTTTGTCGATTACTAGAAAGCCTTCAAACAAGAATTCATAAGGGTGTCCGGTATACCCCCGTAAAAGGCGTGATTGGCATGGAACACCACCCCCTCGTTGGCGTGAGGGGGGGGGCGTGAGTTGGCTCGTGGGTGATTTCCAAAATTTGTACCATTGACTTTGAGAGAGCTGTTCAACGGCTAGAAGCATTTAAATTTTATTTTGTTTTTCAAAATAACACTATAAATATCATATTTTTACCTCATTTTTGAGGCACGACTCCATTAGCTACTTGGGAAATTTTGAGGCGTTCGCCGAAATAGCAAGCATTGTCGGACCCAAGTGGCAGCACAACTCCAGGTGGTGGTTTGTCAAAGAAACGGTCCTCAGCCGAGATGTTGGAAAATCCGGCGATATCCGACGGAAGAACTTTCTATGATCTAAACCATGATGCACCGAAGACGTGGAAGAATTACCTCGACCGATCGGAAAGAAAAAAAAACGGAAAGCTTCCCACTCGGATTCCGCTACCGCTCACAACAAGATCGGTCAACAGATGGTTGATGAAATGAGACAATTTAACTTGTATCAGAAGGAGAAGATCGACATGAAGAGGAAAGACTACAAAAATCTCTCCCTCAACATTGATCATCTACATAAACCAGAGCGTGAGTTTTTGGAGAACGAAAAAAAAAATTGAAGGAAAAATATAATATTAATGATATTTAATTTAAAGTTTTAATTCGTATTTTTTATTTAAGTTGTGTATTTCAATTTTTTTAATATAATATTAATATTTAATTTTTGTTTAATTTTGAATGAATAAAAGTTGTATAAATAAAAAATAAAAATATTAATACTTTCACCACTCATAGTCATAGGTATACACCTCCATTGTAAGAGTGGTGTGAGAAAATTAGGTGAGTAAGTTGGTACAGACGTGCTGTGCACTTTTTGCTCACACCACTAATATTCATATGGGTATACTCCATGTTTTATGACATGATATTTTTATAGATTTTTATGCATTGAATACTTGTATATAATAAAATAAATATAACTCAGATTAAAAAACCACGACTTGTCCGCCTTAGAAACATAGTACGTATCGACATTAAAAGTTGTTTTTTCGTTTTTGAATTATACGAGAAAAATATTTTATTTTAGGTTCTATTTTATCCTACAAAAGCCTGTACATGTAGAAAATTATTTTTTCGTATAACGCGTCTTTTAGGGGGAACATGCGTTTTTAAAATAAAGGTCAATTTAGATGCACCGTAGAGTTAAAAAAAAAATTGTAACTTTTTACAATTCGTAATCTTATCACAGTCTCAATACAAACCATTGAAATAGTGAAATCTAACGACTCAAATCTTTCTATGCTCCTGATGAAATTTCACTTTTTATTTGATCTGAATTATAATAATATAAATTAAAGAGGTTTGTATATTTCCGAGTATTCCAATTGATCAATGTACATGAGTATATACTAGTGGGGAGCCCGCGCGTTACGGTGGAGCATAAATTTAGAGGTTTGTTTGGGAGAAACAAGTCCAAATGGCCTTAGTGTACCAAAAATCTAATTTATATTGCACGCATAAAAGGAAAACACTGATTATGTTGTTCTATAATTAGAAACATTTTACTACTGTTCATTAAAAACACAAAACACAACACTTCCCATCCATTAAAACATAAGGATAAATGCTCCATAAAGCTAGTTTATGTTCTTTGATTTTTTCCATGGTCTTTAGAGCTGTTTAACAAGAAAACCATAAAATGTGAATACTTGATCTACATTTATTTATGACTAGTAAAAATGAAATTAACAAGTTGTAAAGAATGTAAAACACTAAAGGTGCTAGGATCAGATAGGAGCCACCATATCATTTTTGCCAAATGTAGAAATGTTCTGCAAACAAAGGATTTGTACTTGTTAAAAAGTCTAATAATTATCAAATCTATAGTGAGTTACTGATGAGAACAGGAAAATTTTACAAAAGGAGCTGCCAAAAGTCTTGTAAAACAAAGGGTAGGATTAAATCTTGCCAAAATAAAATATATGAGGTGCAATTATAAAAAGTGACACTCAAAACCCTAAGTTCTTAACTCTGGAAGAACATAACACCCATTTATATGTACTATACCAGGGGAAAAAAATACTCAAATTAACAAATTATATATTGTATATTATTGATATAAAAACAATTTACAAAATAAAACAAATATTATGCCCTAATGTATGAATCAAATTAGGGCAAAAAAGAGTATTTGTTCCAGAAACATTGTTCGAGAACTATTTATTCAAATTAGGGCAAAATAAACTATTGTGATCAAGTGTTATGGTATATGCATCTGTAACTATTTGTTCCAGAAACATTAAAAAATCTACAATTCTTAAAGTATAGATAGAAAATTAAAAAATTTAATCACTCCACAAATCTAATTAAAAACGGAACGTTAATAGAAATTGGAATAATCCAACTAATAACATAAATTTGCTCTAGGGCGCGCTTTTTTAAGCCAAGAAATTTCAAGTAGCATTATTTGGACAAAAAGAATACGAAACAGTTGCTAAACTTGCTAATTGACAAATGATGATATGGTGTGTTTCTCATTTTGAAGGCTTAAAGATTATTGATAAATGTCAAGAGGGAGAGACCTTTTTGGAGACCAGAAAAAAGCTGATAAGCAACATCAAAGAATGGAATATGATTGCTCAAGAGTTAGAGCAATACCTGTTGGGTTGTGAGCACATCCATGAAGATGCACAAAGGATCCTTCTAGAGCAGCCTGATTGCATAAAAATTATTTTTATGTTTTAGATACTAATATTAAAAGTAAATCATGGCAACTCCCTGAACAAATTACACAATTAAAAGTGATTGGCGTTTTAGCATCTAAAGGTTTTTGTTAGACCTGACATCCTAATGTAACTTCCAAACCAAGACCTGCAAAAGAGAACTTCCAAAATCGATAAATATAATCATAAACACGTAATATGGTTTTGGGAAATTGATATACCATGACTATCTCTGTATCTTCCAAATTCAGACATGCCAGTTGGGTCTCAATTCCCTACACTCTTGGGCATCTGTTAACGACTTAACGCTTGGTCAGCTTGCCCAAATCATATCCAACACATACTCTGATTTGAAAACAATGTTGCATCACTTGAGTCAAAATCAATTGCATGTTACAAGGCCGGCATAAAATTATCATATTTTAAAATCAAACAACTTCCTTTCAACTGTCATAAAATATTACAATCAAAATCAATTGCCTGTTACAAGGCCGGTATAAAATTATCATATTTTAAAATCAAACAACTTCCTTTCAACTGTCATAAAATATTACAATCAAAATCAATTGCCTGTTACAAGGCCGGTATAAAATTATCATATTTTAAAATCAAACAACTTCCTTTCAACTGTCATAAAATATTACAATCAAAATCAATTGCCTGTTACAAGGCCGGTATAAAATTATCATATTTTAAAATCAAGCAACTTCCTTTCAACTGTCATAAAATATTACAATCAAAATCAATTGCCTGTTACAAGGATGGTATAAAATTATCATATTTTAAAATCAAACAACTTCCTTTCAACTGTCAAAATATTACAATCAAAATCAATTGCCTGTTACAAGGCCGGTATAAAATTATCATATTTTAAAATCAAACAACTTTCTTTCAACTGTCATAAAATATTACAATTAAAATCACACACAAGGATCAGAATGTACACTTGCCAATACTGCACGAGAACCTCCATCATTTGCAATGTAAACACCATTGCAAATCTCTATTGATCCTCAAAACTCAAATCAATCTCAACAATTTATGACCAAGGTACATGCGGATATCATAAATCTGTAACAATACATGATCATGTTAATAAACTACACCTCAGTCAAAATTAACATGAATCGGCTTCTCTGGGACAATTAATCAAACACATTGAATGCAACTTATAACATCTCATGGTTGAGACTTTAATCACACCTTCGATCAGGAACTTTTCAAATACCGCTAGGACAGTTAGATATCACAATCATGCTTTAAGAAATCCAACATTACATATGATCAAGTAATTACTTTAAGGTGATAATCCTTGTTCGGCTTACTCAAATCAAGATTGAATAAAGTCCTTTTTACTAAAAAATAGGGGGGAATTAAGTTATAACTTATGGAGTTATGGGGTAGGAAAGAAAGACATTCTATTATCTTGATAATAAATAATTAGAAAAACATAATCATAATCAGTTTTAATTAAGCTAACATTTAGTTCAAAGTTCACATTTTAAAAGCAAATCCAAACAAACCCAAATCAAACAATGTTCCTACATCATGTCTGGTCAAACATTCAATATGGTTGTCAAGTAAAAATCAAATACCTACCTTTATCTTGGAAAGACCAATAACCAAATAGAAGAATCAGCTTGACCGCTACTAAAAATGTCACCGTATTTTTCAAGGTTAACAGCCGGAGATACTCGTACTTGGGCTGGTGGCCGGATAAAACGCCACCGTGTTCGAGGATGAGCGACGATGGTTATGGTGACCGTAGACATGATCGATCTATAAAAAACCAAAAACTTCTTTTTGGCACCCCAAAAACTCCATCGCCTGAAACGATCGGTTCTTCGGCCAGCATCCTGCTTCCCCTTTCTTGGAAATCTGGCGATCCCTCCTTATCTCATTTAGGGTATGTTTTGGATTTTTTTTAAGCTCTTTATTAACTTAATAACTTGGGTGGGGTTCGTATGTAGCGGTAAGAGGAGAGTCTCACAACGGTTCTAACCTTATCCAAGACATAAAAATAAAAAGAAAAAAAATAGAATAAAAAATTTGCTTTTAAAAAAAATTAACTTATTAACTTTTTTAAAAATTTAATAAGTTAAAAGCTTATTTGGATAAACTAAAAGGAGATAGAAAAATGAAAAGAAAAAAAGAGTTTTCAAGAAGTAAGTTTTACTTACTTTTCAAAAATACTTATTAAGTTAATAAGGAGTTTTCAAAAGTAATCCCAAACAAACCCTTAATCATGTCAGAAGAAAATGGAAAAAAGATGAAGAGCGATGAGGCAGTGGGAGGAGAGACAGATGATAAAAGGGTTGGTAGTGGGTTTTTTTTAAACGGAAGGCAGTGGGAGGAGAGACGGATCGATTGCTCAGCCGTCTTACAATTTGATGCAAAAGACCAAAATGTCCCTCTAACATCTTTTATAAAGAAGTATAGATAAAGGAGTAAAGATGGGTTAAATGGTAATTAGTTGTTTTAATTGTAGAAATGAATTAGAATGTAATTAAACGTATTTTAGATGTTGGTAATGTGTACTCTATGCCAACAAACTTGTCTTTTATGTCTTAATTTTTTTGGTAAATTACCACCATATCCTCCCTATATGTATTATATAGTAGTATATATATAGATATAGACAATAGATAACCCTAATGAGCTTAACCTTAATAGGCTTAACTCTAATTACTATACAATATTTATTACACATCCGTAGTTTGAACGAGAGGAAGACAAACATTCAAATTGGAGCAACCGGAGAAAGACGAGCATTCAAATTGGAGTGAGAATCCATTAGGAAGACAACAAACTCTTGGTGAAGATATCAGCATATTAGGAGGTTGATGGAACATAAAGAATGTGAAATTGTCCCATTGCCACTTTTTCTTGAAAAAGTGAATGTCGATCTCAATATGTTTGGTGCTTAAATGTTGTACCATGTTGGTGGATGATAGACAGTGCTAACATTGTTACTGTATAGGATGGAGGCACGAAGTAAAGGAGAATGAAGCTCGAGAAGTAGATTGTGCATCTAACATGCTTCAGCAACCGTCCGTATTAGCAACTCTACGGTATTCAACTTCATCACTATAGCAAGAGACAATAACCTTATGCTTGAAAGACCAAGATAATAAGTAAACACCCAAAAACACACAATACCCAAAAGGGGATCTACAAGTATTTAGATAATCACCCTAATCAACATCAGAAGATGTTGTAAGACGAGATGTGTATGATTGTGACACCCGCAAAATTCAGGATTTTAAAACCGAGTTGTTGGCCTAACCCAAGTAGGTACAATAGAAATTCAAGCCCATTTGAGGCCCAATAAGGATCCAAGCCCGTTAGAGGTCCAAGTTTACACATTCCGAACATCATACTAGCCACATAGTTTCGTCTAATGACTTGTTACGTGATTCTGAGAATTTGAGGAAATATATAAAAAGTACGTGATTCAGAAATTTTAAACGTTAAACGCATCAGACATCGGTCCATAAACGGATATTCAGCACGACGATTGTTTAAGATAACGAATTATTAGTATTTACTCCGAGCGACTATTTAGGGATTTACGCGTGAGTCATACGATGTAAACTTAATCTAGTTATATGGTACTCGGGGTAATTAAACGATATAGATGATTATTTGTACTATGTCATTTAATTTAAACCACCAATGTTATTATTACTATTGTTATTATTATTATCAATCCAGAAATAATAATTTTAATAGAATGAGTGACGTTTAAACGAACGAACACGCTAGACACACGGTGATGGCACAAACCTGCTCGGACAGCGGTTGAGAAGAGAGTTCATAAAATATATATCTGATTAATATTTATAATAACGTTTTACATTTCTAATTATATTAAAATAATAACCCGAGAATTTTAGTCTAGACGGAGACTCGAACGGATACGCGGTTCTGCAAAACCAGTATTTTTCCTCTTGAAAACCCCCACCCCATAACCCTAGGTATAAATTCATCACATTCTCCATTTCCTCCCTCATTTTCTAGCCTCCACACATTTTTAGAGAGAGACCGTGAGAGAGAGAGGTCATGAGAGAGGGGGAGGAGGGTTCGGCCACACCCGGCGGCCTCCCTCCGACGGACATACGGCGGCTCAGCCACATGATAAGCGGTGGAGCAAGGTGGTTCAAGGCTGAGCACGGCGGCGTTGTAGATCGAACAGAAATTCCGACGAGTGCACCACACCTCTCGGTAGATCTAGAGGCTCTGAGTTCGACGATGCTGGTGGTTTAATCATTGACGCGGCGGTGACGGAGTTAGGAGGCTCCAAGGCCTCCCCGTTTTTCTGTTTTCTCAGCCGAAATTCGACAAGGAAACCGTTGTACGCAACGGCGATGGCTAGGGTTCATCCCTAGTTCGAGCGACAGCGGCCTTGTGGAGTCAGATGGCGACGGAGCTAGGGTTCCGGCGTAGATCCGATGAGCGGAGAGCTTTTCCGGCGTTTCCCGTTTTTCTGGCGAGCTCTAACGGTGGTGCTAGGATTCTGACGAGGTCAAGAGTTGTAGATCTTGGTTTTCCATTTCGTTTAGCCGATGATTTAAGGTAAAATCCCGTGTCTAGTCTCGTTTCCTAGTAATATAAGACCCCCTAATGACCGATATGTTGTTACATGTACTGATTGAGGTATTCGGGTGTTTTTCCGGCTAGATGGTGGCGGCGGGAGGCGATTGTCGGCCGTGGAACGAGGCTGCATCCGCGAGACAGTGACGGGTCAAGGCGTGATAGAATGTTTTTCTCAATTTTGGAGCTGTTCGGGTCGGTCCCAACAAGTTTTGGGTTTTGATCTAAGTTAGTCAACGAAAGTCAACGTGAGTCAACGGGTTCGTATACGCGAACCGAGTATCGAGAGAGGTAAAATCGCACGCTAAACGCTTTATGCTTAAAATTATAAAAGATAAACGTGTGTGCGCGGTCAAATACGTTGAGCTCTAAACGAATCGCTAAAAATAAATAAATGTTAACGTAACAACAAGTAATAACGAGTCATGATAACGTGTGATTTGTGAATGGATTTTGTACAGACTTAACGTAAAAGTCTTGGACGATAAGTACAATTAACACCTAATACGTACACATATTATATATTACTTGATATTAACCTTTTCGTTATGGTAGTATTATAAAAACCGATATGATCTATGAAATGGGACAAATTGGATGATAAGCATATTTTTATAAATATATAATGGTTAGATTCACTTGGATGACTAAAATAGTTTATACAAAATAAATACGTTTAAGATATGATTTTAACTCTAGATAATTTTATTTAAATATATATATATATATATGTATATATAAGGCATATATATAACATTTTGGTATATTGTCGAATGACGTTTAAATGTATGACCCGATTGACTAAATGAGGATTTGTCGATCAACAAGTAGTGCATACAATTATATTTTCATAAATATAAACGTACCATTTAAAAAATATATATATATACTTAAAGTTGTGATATACATATATAAATATTCACGCTTTTTGTTTTTCTTGAAGAATCAAACGGTTAATATGTAACACGACATTTAGACCCAAATACATGATTATATATTCACATGCACGAACCTAAGAGATATATTTAGATCATTAAAATTTCTGGATATTTAACCCAAACAGTTGGGTACTTGGACGGATATGTTTTGAAAACTTAGATCCTTACAAATTTGAACAAATACCTTTCCACATATATATAATGGTATCTATATATAAAAACGTATGCATTTGATATAAACTAACGAATATTATAAAACTAGTTACATATGTAATAATATGAATATATGTTATAAGAACATATGATAGTTTTATTAAAACATGGGATTTCACACATTCCGTTAAATGTCACAAGAGCGGAAATTATTAACATAAATTAAAAGTGCATAACGTTATGTACAATGGGGTGCAAGACAAACTAAATAGTTATAAACATAACTACTGGGACATATTCGAGTTGAGAATCCTAACTCGATCTAAGTAACTAACATCACCCATCGTTAAATCGACAACGTATATTAAATCGGTAATACCTTTAAGAACTAAGAGAGCTCAACCGCGCACGTGATAGCCCAACACGAGTTTAGACTCGCTTTACATTATTAGGGTTAGTCTATAAAGCTCATTAAGTATCTACAGGTATCATAGGACTCGAATAGGTGTAAACCCGTGACTATCACGTGGACATTGGTTTCCATTGCTATCAGAAGGACATTAGTGCTCCTAATACATCATCAGGTGAGTTTCACGGCCCCTTTTTACTGTTTTCTATTTTGGGGGAAAAACATGTTAATTTCAAACGGTATGATAACTAGAAAATGAGAAACAAGCATCTGATTCCCTTGTGAGCATGAGTTAACACTAAAAGGTCCTCGGTATTTCGAACTATAACCATTAGCTATGGACTTAGCCGTAGATCGATATGAATAGTACTATTCGGGTTGACACCCCCAATCATGGTTAATCGCGCTAACCCGACCAACATGGTTAAATGATTGCATATTAGGTCTTGTTGTTTCTCATTGTTTAAAGGTACAATGGGCTGTGGCAAAATTCAAGAATCCGTTAAAGGTTTGGTTATAGGCTTGTGCATCACATAATTCATTTGTGCTAGCTAGACAACGATGAATCAACCGCTAACTTGTTTTGCTTATCATATGCATAAAGTGAATTTTGAGCAAAGGATTTCGCCAATGGTATACATACCAATGGATTTGCTAGTCAATTTCGAGAAACGGGTTTTGCCATTGGTATACGTATCAATGGTCTTGACAGTGAATTTCGAGCAAAGGATGTTGCCAATAGTACCCGTACAAACAGTTTTGTCAATCAATTTCGTGCAAATGGTTTTTGCCGAAGGATTTCGTATAAATAGTTTTTGACAAACGATTTCGTAAATATGGTTTTCCCAATTGTATTCATTTAAAACCTGTGAACTCACCAACATTGCGTTGACATTTTTGAGCATGTTTTTCAGGTAATACATAGCTACGACATGGTTGAATAGGTTAAACATTTGGATTAAGCCCTTAGAAGATGGAGACGCAGAATGTTCGACATATTTAGAAGTCTTTATTTAGCTTCCACTGTTGTGTAATGCTACCAATTGTTATAACCTTAATTTATTTATTTATTTACTAAGTAAATAATTTGAGGGTGTTACAATGATACATATGGTTGTAGCCCATGATCTACAGTTCCTTTTATGTTACGAAGAATATGCTTGAGGCATTAAAGTGTGATTCTAGTGGACCATACATATATAGAGAAAACATGTTGAACAACATATTAGATATCTGGTCTAGTGATGTTCAATATTGTAGAGCACCAACAATTGTTTGATATAATAAGGGATCTTCTATCACACCCTAACCGACGACGGAATACGTCGGGGCGGGACATGTAGACTGTTCAAAAGCTCATGATCAAACTAAATTGCATAATTTTATTAAACTGATTTAAAAGTACAAATACATATTTTTTATACAACAAAAGCTAACAACAATTTCAATTTAACTGTCACTAGGTCGATAAGCTCCTAAGTGATAAACTTGTACTTCAAACATTTCCACCTGAAACATGCTTTAAAATGAGAGGATCAACTATAAATAGTTGGTGAGCATACATAGGTTTAAATATATCAAGTAGTTTTCAAGTGTTGTATACAATTCATATGACACATGGTAAATAAGGCATTTATGGAGAATCTATAGTTAAACTAGGTGAACAATCAAACCTTGTGACTGAAGGGCATAACACTCAATGTTATCCTAATGTAGGGCATAACACTTAATGTTATCCTGATGTAATGTCGAAAATAATCACCCTACCTTGGTGGGTTTGTCAGACACAATAGATCTTTCAATGTTACTGTTGGCTTGTAAAGAGTTAATGATTGCACGTGTATGTCATGTATACGTAGTTTAACTCATAGCATTCAAGCACAAATCACACATATGATCATAAAGTAGAATTGTATATATTGTAGTTGCAAATATTTTTCAATGAACATCATGTTTCACCCCAAAATGTGTAAAAATGTAAAAAGGGGCTATGTAAAACTCACATGTATTAGTTGTTGTAGATAACACGAGCAATAGGTAGCACAAGTGATTAGTTTGATCACAATGTCAACCTATAAGTGGATAACATGCATCTAATTAATGTTATGCACAAAATCGTTAGACAAAGTCTAAGGTTTAACGAGAATTGAATAAAAGTCTAATTGGATAAATGCGGGGGTTTGTACAATGTGTTTGTGTAATTTCATGTAATGGATGTGTATAGATTTGTGTTTGTATTTGAATAAAAGTTTAATATAAAATGTGATATCAAAGTATATATAAAATAATAATTGTTTTAGGGTTTTTATGGAAATAGATAAATAATTTAAATAAATAAGTTATTTTTATTTATTTATTTATTATTATAATCGTGTGTTATTTAAAAGATGTGTGTAAATATATATTAGCATATATATATTTAAGAAATTTTAAATATAAATTAAACCCTCAATGAATTATTAATGTAAAAAGGTATCTAATTTAAATAAATAAATTTTTTTTATTTATTTATTATTAAAATAGTGTGTCCTTTAAAAATCAGGGAAGTGTGAATATATAGATTAGTATATATTTAGGAAAATTATATTTGTTTAAATACAAATTATCCCCAAATGGATTTTTAATGGAAAATGATTTAAAAATATATATATATGTTTTATGAAATTTCTTAAAAATGATAATGTGTTTTTATAAATATCTTGACAAAATTTTATAAAAATAGGTATTTTAAATGCATTTTCTTGTAAATTAAGATTTCAATTTAAAATAATTTTTAACTGATTTTTATTTTGAGAATAGAGTTTTAATACAATTTAAATTGTAAGAACAATGGTTTTCCTTTAAAATTTGTTTGTTATTGTACTACATCGGTTCTATAGACTATAGGTTTTATAAAATAGTTTTTATAAAACATTTAGAATGTTAAAACTATCCCAAAAAAATAAATGAGGACCACCCGGCTCGAACCCGGGTGGTTCCTATGTGAGGTGACCAACTTACCACTGGGGCGAGGGACAATTACTGAGATTCATCCGGTTCTCAAAAGACTTATCATGAATTCAAAAAAAAAAAGGTCGGGTCTAGCTTTAATATGAAAGCAAAAAGGATGTTGAGTGTGGGTTTCGAACCCATGCCACCTGGTTTGGTGGTGCAATGGCTTACCGGCCAGACTAGGTGGTTTCGCTGGTATAATATGAAACCCGATAATTTAAATACGTATAATGGATAAAAAATTATCCCCAATTCAGAAAATGTATGAACAGTTCAAGAATTTCAGTTGAAATCGAGCCCGATACAATCTGATGTTACAAATTGATAGGGGCTATTGGAATGTGTCATAATACGAATCTAAAGACGTAAACCTTACCTGAGTTGGTAAAGGAACGAGTTCAGACGGCTAGAATTACAGGTTCGGTGTTCTTGGTGCTCGATCGAGGCCCAGCGATGGAATGGGGTGGGAGTATGGGTTCAGAGAGTTTGTAAGGGGATGTGTAAAGGTGAGGGAATGATTCCGATTGTTCAATTTCATCGTAATCGCTCGATTTGATTCGGACTTGAAGACAACTTTCGGCACGATTCACGCGTCAATTCGTTTAATCCACAATGAATTTGGTCGCGTTTTAGGTTCGAGTTCTTAATAGCACTGATTGAGCGTGATTTGTGGACATCAATGCATTTTAATTTTTTGATTTGGGATTGAAATTGACTCGGTTTGACTCTGGGAAGTCAAACTATTCAAATCGGTTGAAATTTCGAAATTGACCACGCAAAGTGTTAAGTCGGGTTGTTAATTGAGATTGGGAGAGATCAATAATTGCATAAGCATACATGGAAAGTCCATAACAGATGGGTTTGATCGATCTTGGTATTGATGTAGGATCGTAAGATTACAAGGTGATTCTGTTCTAGTTGTTATTGGCGGAAACAATAGCAACCAACAAAGTAAACAAGTAAACAGCAAGAATACTGATAAATGCACTGTTGTATTAGACTGCTGAGATTACAAGTTTACAAGTAAAACACTATCAAGAAGCACTATCAAGGCACAGCAAGCACACTTTGTTTTAAGTGTTTACAAGATATAAATAGTAACTTAGAATCTAGACAGACCCTTGATTCTAAGGATCAGATCTAACACAAGCCGTTGATCTTGTTTATTAATCTAAATTACACGCAAAGGCTAATCTAGTTAACTTTACTGAAACGTCTTCTTAGGCATCATTGTTTGCATGCTTGGAGAAGAGCGTCATTGTCCTTTATTGGTTGCACCAGTGATGTTCCTTCTGCTTGGAGTGTGGCAGTTGCTTTTGCAGAAAGGTGTCAGAGGCGCTTCGCATGGATAGTCAGCTGCAACGATTGGTCTTCAGAGAATAAAGCTATCAGCAGCAGAGATGAGAATAATGCTGCTGATAAGCCTATCAGCAGCAACAAGTGTTGAATGCTGCTGATAAGCCTATCAGCAGCATTTGTACTTAGAATAATTTGGTAGCAATCAGTCTTTGGTTCTACAAACTCCCCCTAGACTGATGCAACCAAAATTCTTCTAATTACTTTGCTGCTGAAGCTTTTGCATGTGGCTGACTATCCTTTCAACCTCATAGCCTCTTGGATCCTTGCTGGGATTGTTCAGTGGAAGTTCAGACAGAATCTTGATGTCTTTGTGTGGCATTTTGTAGATTGCTTTGCTTGAACATCTCATCTGCTGCTTCTTTACATCAATCAGAGTGAACTCATCCAAATCAGCATTGTAGGACCAAGATACAAATGGAGAGTGGGACTTGAGTGGTTTGATATTCATTACCACATCTTTGCTAGGGTTGAAGTAATGTCTGATTGCTAGCATAAGATGTTTCCCACTCTCATTTGCAGGCTCATGAGCTTCACCCAGCTCCAAAATTCTTCTTAGGTCTGAATCTGGTAGTTGCAGAACCTCATCAACAGACCTGTATGTAGATCTTCTTCTTTCAGTTCTCCCCCTGAAGATCTCAAACCTTTGATCCTGTGGATTGTAGACCCATTCAACTATGTCTCTTGAGTCTTCAGGTTCAGATGAGGATTTGGATTTCTTAAGGGGAGGCTGTTGATGAGTGGGAGCTGGGTGGGATGATTTGGACTTGTTGGGTGGAGGAGTGGAAGGTTTGGGGAGGAGAGTGGAAGGATGATGGCCTGAGGAAGAGGTACGTGAGGGAGAAGGCTTGGGTTTCTTTGTCTTTAGTTTTTCTTCTTCTTTGATAAGTACCCTTTTCTTGGAGCCCTTCTTCCCTAGTCTTTCTTCCTCATCCTTCTTGACTTTGAAGTAGAGGGCTTGCAGGTTCATGAAGTTCATAGGACCTAGCCTCTTTCCATTCTCTTTCTTCATGGGTCCGTTTATTAAAGGCAATGGTCTTTTTGGACTGTTGTTTGGCTTTTTCTTCTTCTTCAGCCTGTTTCTTCTTTGCCAACTGACCTTGACCCATGAAGGCTCTGTAGACTTCTTTAGTTGATAGTTTCTCAAGGTAGTCTGCATCCTCACCTTGAGAGACTAGAGTCTTTACCCACTCCTCCCTCATTTCTTTAGCTAGTTCAGAATCGGTTATTCTGAACTTAGCTTCTTCTTTCTTCTTCTTTTCCAATTCTTCCTCTTCTCTATTGAATTGTTCCTGCAGTTGAAGAGCAAGAGCTGCATCTTCTTCAATCCGGTCAACTGCAGGAATCTTTCTTTTCAGTTCATCCAGCTGTTTAGCATACAGCTGGATTGTTTGTTCTCTTAGGAGAATGGCTGTTTTTCTTTCTTGAGCCTTTTCAGGTCAGCCATCTCCTCTTCTTCTCTTCTTTTTCTTTTCTCTTCCCTCTCTCTTTTCTCTTTTTGCAACCTCTCTTCATCTTCATCTGTCATGATTCCCTTTCCTTTGTTTACATTGGATGCCACTGCTTCAGCTTCACTGATCATAACAGCAGATGATGATGCTGCTATTAGGATCTCTGCCTCAGCTTCATTGGCAATTTGGGATGTGAACATGGGAAGGTCATTGGCCTTGTTCGATTTGCACTCAGGACTTGTGACTTCTTTCAACATTTCTTTGATAGTTGATCTTGACCCATATGCTGCAGTGCAGATGTCTACTCGAGGGGAAGCTAAGTCAGTGTCAGTGTCAGAGTTTGACACATATACTGCCTCAGTAATTCTTCCTACTTGTTCAAGTTTGGCTCTGACAGTAGCTATCATTGCCTGGCTTTCAAGTGAGTTGACATTGCAGATGTTTGCCCTGAGTTGAAAGATCTTGTAGAGAAAGTCTGTAGGAAGTGACAAGATGTTCCTGGTGTTGATGGTGAGAGAGGTGCCGTTGCTTAGAAGGAAGGTATGGTCAAGAGACTTAGTGCTTGTCCATCCCAGCACATCTAAGTCTTTGACGATGAGGCAGTACAGAAATCTTCTTAGGCAGCAAATTTCTTCTTTGGTGAGAAGACTGCTCCTTATAATGTCAAGTCTTCTAGGAGACAGTCTTCTTGCTGCTGCTGCCGAAGATTCAGGATAAGCTACCCGTTTTGCTTTTTGAATTAGTCTTTCGAAGTGGGGTAGATTATCCTCCATCAAGTCATGGAACCTGTCAATGGCAAGTTCTGCTGAGAGATCTGATGCGGTGTTGATGCAGTTAGTTAAATGCAGTTGTAGGACTTGGAGGGCATTGAGAGAGTTCCAGTTTAGCTCTTCTACACCACTAAACTCCCATCCAATCCAAAACCTCTCAGCTGATCCATCATACCCCCAAGCTAGAATGGAGTCAAATTCTAGCTTCTTTGATGCTCTGAATAGTTGGGGGGTTGAGGATTGACCAATGATGGCTGCTGCTTCAGGGATGATGCTGAAGGACATAGATGTTTCGTCTTGGTTGTTTTCATCCATCAGCACCTCATCTATAGCTCTGACAACTAACTTCCAGTCTTCAGTGATTTCTTCTTCTTCATCATCTGAAACTGGCAAGTCATGAATTTGGACAAAAGCTGGTCTGAATAGAGTACTTTGGAAGGCAGCCTGCTCTTGAATCCAGTTTTCGAGACTTTCAGTGTCTTCTTCCATAGGGACTTTCTCCCCCATTTTGGTTGCATCAGTGAACAAATAGGCATCTGTTTGAGTGCCCATTGAGACAAGAGAGGGAGAAGCCGTGGAGGGGCATTGATGGGCTTCATGCAACAAGGCTTGGTGTCGTAGTTTGGACACTTTAGCCTCAAGCATAGCCATCCTGGCCGTCAATTCCAAATTGTGTAGTTTCAGACTGTCCTTATCCACAGTTGTGGAATCCTTGGACCCAGATGGGGCCGTAGGCCGAGCCTCAGCATCCCCATCACCCGTGGTTTCTTGGCGCCTGGGATTCCTCTCAGTGAGGGGAGTTTCCAAGGAAACACCCTCACCATGAGTTGCCGTGGTTGAGGTCTTAAAGATGTTGTCATTGTCCTCCTGGTTATTTGATGGACCAGCAGTAGTGACAGCCTCTTCCACATCCACTCTTTCATTACTCCTAGAGTGGACCTTCAAGGGTGAGGAACTTGGGTTGGGTGTTTCGGAAGCAAGACCAATCAGTACCTCCTTGATGGTGGTAGTTGGAGAAGGTACATCACTTTGATCAGGTTCCTCAACACTTAAGTCCAAAGAAGATAGGAATGGCTCAAAGGGCTGTTCTATGGATCCGGGAAGTGATCCTAATCCTAATAGAGAGACTTCCGAAGGAGTCTCCCTAACAGTGTGGCTTTCCCTTATGATATTCTCACTAGAATGTTGTGATTCTGAGTGAGGGATGTTGGCTTGGGTTTGGGCCTTGGAGGCAAGAGAAGAAGGAGTTCTCTTTCCCCTCTTCCTTGTATATTTGGCTGCAACCGGGGCCCTGTGTTTCGGTTGAGTAATCAAACTGTGGGTGAGTAAAGTATGTGCCTGTACATCCTCAGTAGAATGCACAGGGTTCGATCAAGGGAAACAGTAGTTTGAGTTTGTGGCAGTGAGGTGGAGGGTGTGGGATCAATATCAGCTGGGTTTGCTGAACTGTCACCCTGGGCACTTTACGTGTTCAACATTGTAGACAACAATGGAACATCGGCCCCTGAGAACTTTGATGAAACCGTTCTCATGCTTTGAAAAATGTTGTTTTTATGTCCCAGCATTATGTAGATTCTTGCAGTTTTTGAAAGATCTTGGTGCTCAATGTTGAACACTTCCTACAAGAATCTTGGGTACATGAAGAACTGTGATTTCACCCCTTCTTGAAGGTTGTATCTCAAACCTTCAAGAATGAGGTGGGAAAAATTGAAACCCGCCCCAGTTATCATACCGTGAATTGCCGACGCAAGTCCGAAGCTAAGTTGGTTCCATCCACTCCTCTTCTGGGATATGCATTGGAGAAGAGTGTGGCAGAGATACTTCCATTTGGGACCCATGAGTGCCTTCTCTATCGTATACTCTGTTTGATTCCCAGTGTACCCTATAGATACAAAGGTCCTCATGTATACGTCTCTTGGGTAAGAGATGGCGTCCCCTTCATCTTGAAGCTTGAGGTGTTGGTGGAGCTTTGCTTCAGTGATAATCATCTCCTTGCCGTCTAATGTGCCACTGATTTGGGGAGTGCCCTGGTCAGTAGAATACACGGCTGAGCTCTAAAACTCTTCCATGTGGGAAGTATAGATGGTTGGGTTGACTGTTAGGGCATGGTGGATTTTGGACCGACAAAGGAAGTCGATCATATCATCGAAACCTTCGGATTTCTTGCCCTTTATTAGGCATGCAGTGAGGTTGTGATATGGGGAAAACTTGTCGTTGGGGTTGTTTATGTCTGCGCCTGCCATTGTTATGGATTTGGAGGGAAGAGAGAAGGGTGTTTGAATGGTGGTTAATTATTTAGGGCTTTGAATGCTGTGGGGACGGGAGAGAAAGTGATGGGAGATAGGTTTGAAATTGAATATGAAGAGGTTGTGGGAACGTTTGAGATTGTGATATGACGGCAGACGAAGAAAAAAGCTACTTTACTTGTACAGTACAACCTGTTTCACTTTTCATTGTTACAGCTGTAAAGCACTCGAGCAGTCATGGTAAAGACTGAGAGTAGTTTTTACATCGGGTAAAAGTTAATGTAGACTTGTTTTACCCATCAGCAGCAAACTTGGTTGCTGCCGATGGTGAGCTATCCGCTGCAAACTTGGTTGCTGCGGATAGTGAAGTCTTTCAGCAGCAGATTTGGGTGCTGCTGACTGTTGTATTCATTCCGCAGCAAAAAGGTTGCTGCTGACCGCCTTAAAGCTGTCCGCAGGAAATTTGTTCCTGCTGATAACTTAAAGCGATCAGTGGCAAAGGCTTTGCTGCTGAAGAGTAAATCTGTCAGCAGTGAAAAAATTGCTGCTGACTATAACCTTTTATTAAGAACAAAAATATAGACATATTTACTAGGAAAGATAAAAATTAGAGACATGTCCTATTCAAAGTTCATCATGCCAATTGATTCAACTAGATATCGAAATCTTGCTTCATCAAAAGGTTTAGTGAACAAATCAGCATATTGCTCATTTGTGTGAACCTTGGATAGGACAATTCTTTTTTTCTCAGCTTGATCCCTGATAAAGTGATACCTGATGTCGATGTGCTTAATCTTGGAGTGCTGCACTGGATTATTCGTGATAGAGATAGCACTCATGTTGTCAATGTGAATTGGAGTCTCCATGAAGGTCATTCCATAGTCAAGCATTTGATTTTGGATCCAGATGACCTGTGCACAGCAGCTTGAAGCTGCAATGTATTCTGCTTCAGCTGTTGAAGTAGAGACACATGTTTGCTTTTTGCATTGCCATGAGATGAGCCTTCCTCCAAGAAATTGACATCCCCCTGATGTGGACTTTTTGTCCAAGTTCCAACCCCCATAGTCACTGTCAGTGTAGGCATAGAGATTGACATTTCTATTCTTTGGATACCATAGCCCAAGTTTTGGAGCTCTCTTTAGGTATCTAAGGATCCTTTTGACAGCTTGAAGATGAGACATTTTTGGAGCTGCTTGAAATCTTGCGCAGTGACAAACTGCAAACATGATATCTGGTCTTGAGGTAGTGAGATACATGAGAGACCCTATCATTGCTCGGTACTGATGTTGATCAGTGTCTTGTCCTTCTTTATCCGGATATAATTGATGGTGCACTTGCATAGGAGTTCTTGCAGCAGAGCAGTCAGCCATTTTGAACCTCTCCAAGATGCTTTTGACATACTTGGATTGACTTATGAAGATTCCATTTGGTACCTGTTTGACTTGAAGTCCTAAAAAGAAATTTAGTTCACCCATTGAACTCATTTCAAATTTGGAATGCATCAGAACTTCAAAGTCTTTGCAGAGCTTCTTTCTTGTAGATCCAAAGATAATGTCATCAACATAAATCTGGACCAACAAAATTTCTCCCCCTTCATCTTTGATGAAAAGTGTCTGATCAATGGCCCCCCTTCTGAAGTTGTTGCTAAGTAGATATCCAGATAAAGTTTCATACCAGGCTCTTGGGGCTTGGTGTAAGCCACAGAGAGCTTTGTCCAGTTTTAAGACCTTATTTGGATGTGCAGGATCCACAAAGCCTGGAGGCTGTTTGACATAGACCTCTTCACCAATCTTGCCATACAAAAAGGCACTCTTCACATCCATTTGATAGACCATAAAGTTTTTGGATGCTGCATATGCCAGAAAGATTCTGATGGCTTCCAGACGGGCAACAGGAACAAAGACTTCATCATAGTCAATGCCTTCTTCTTGAGTGTAACCTTGAGCTACCAGTCTGGCTTTGTTCTTTACCACGATGCCCCTTTCATCTTGCTTGTTTTTGAAGACCCATCTTGTTCCAATGGCTGTTTGACCAGGTGGAAGATCAACAAGCTTCCAAACATCTTGTCTTTTGAATTGCAGCAATTCTTCCTGCATTGCTTCAATCCAGCTGTTGTGCTTGAGAGCTTCATCAATCTTCTTGGGTTCCACCTGAGATAGAAAGCAAGAGAACAAACAAATGTTGGCTTCATGAGACTTACTTCTTGTCTGGATACCTGTGTGGATTTGGCCAATGATGTTTTCCAGAGGATGCACTTTGTTTATTCTCTGTGCTGGTATCACATCCAGCCGTATTCCCTCTTCAAGATTACTTTGGTTTAAATCAGGATTGTCTTCAGTTGTGAGGAGAGGAGCTTGGAGATTCTGATCATTGTGTTCCACATTGTCAGCAGTATTAGCATCAGAGGCCTCTTCAGCATGGATTGAGGAGGCTTCATTAAAGATTTCTTGGTCAGAGAGATTGCTGCTTGTGGTGTTGGAAGTACCGGCTTCACCTGTACTGGCTTCAATAGCTTCTGCCACTGATGGAGGATCAATGGATGGCCTTTTCATCCTGATGTAGGGACTGGGAAAATCCAGTCTGTAGTCAGAAGAGGAGGTTGAGGTAGAAGATGTTGATTTTGAAGAAGAAAACTCCATATTTGAGAAAATGAGAGGCTCAAATATCTGGGTGAAGGAGTCTATATCAAAGAGCCAGTTAGGACCTTTGCCTTGTTCACAGACAACGTGTTCCCTGCATTCCACATTAGCAGATTCTTCCACAATCCGAGTCCTAGAATTGAACACTCGGTAGGCCTTTGATTGAGAGGAGTAACCCACAAAGTAACCTTCATCAGACTTTGCACCGAATTTAGGAAGAAATCCATAGCATAGCTCTGATACCACTTGTAGGATCGTAAGATTACAAGGTGATTCTGTTCTAGTTGATATTGGCGGAAACAATAGCAACCAACAAAGTAAACAAGTAAACAGCAAGAATACTGATAAATGCACTGTTGTATTAGACTGTTGAGATTACAAGTTTACAAGTAAAACACTATCAAGAAGCACTATCAAGGCACAGCAAGCACACTTTGTTTTAAGTGTTTACAAGATATAAATAGTAACTTAGAATCTAGACAGACCCTTGATTCTAAGGATCAGATCTAACACAAGCCGTTGATCTTGTTTGTTAATCTAAATTACACGCAAAGGCTAATCTAGTTAACTTTACTGAAACGTCTTCTTAGGCATCATTGTTTGCATGCTTGGAGAAGAGCGTCGTTGTCCTTTATTGGTTGCACCAGTGAGGTTCCTTCTGCTTGGAGCGTGGCAGTTGCTTTTGCAGAAAGGTGTCAGAGGCGCTTCGCATGGATAGTCAGCTGCAACGATTGGTCTTCAGAGAATAAAGCTATCAGCAGCAGAGATGAGAATAATGCTGCTGATAAGCCTATTAGCAGCAACAAGTGTTGAATGCTGCTGATAAGCCTATCAGCCGCAACAAGTGTTGAATGCTGCTGATAAGCCTATCAGCAGCATTTGTACTTAGAATAATTTGGTAGCAATCAGTCTTTGGTTCTACAATTGAATTGCAAGAATTCGGCTATTTGACTTTTTAAAAGTCAACATAGGTCCAAATTGTTGATTAAAGTCAAAATTTAGATGGAAAGGCTCAATTTCAAGGGTGGGGGTTCAAAATTGAGGGTCTAAATGTCCAAAGGGTTCAAGACTAGAATTGAATAAGGTTTAACCTCAATTATTTTATTTAGAGTTCATGATAATAAAAAAAGAACTTTTTTATACACTTTATAAACTTTATTTTATTTTATAAAAATCTATAAAACTAATTATATTATAAATTTATAATGATTTTTTTTAAATTTAATAATTGTTTAAACTAACAATTATTCCTATGTGATTTCTTTAAAGATTTTAGATATATAAAAATGTTTGCATACATGTATTTCTAAATGATTATATACATACCTACATACTTATGTGATACATATATAAAAGAATGGGATTGATATGTGTGTAACTTAATAGGTAGTGTGGCATGATGAGTTTGAACAAGTACGGGACTTCAAGTGTTTTTTTTATTGTACATGAAAAATATGCCCCGTCCCTTGCGTACCGCGAGGGACAAATTAGCCGCGCCCATTTCTAGATTCCCTCGCGTACCGCGAGGGACCTGTTTTTCACAATTTTCATTTTTAATTCTTGGACTTCATTCTCGTGCTCGGTTTCTTACATGATTTTCACTTGTGTGACAATCCGAACTTTTCCAGTTAACTCCGTTAACAAAATCCAGTTAAAGTTAACTAAGTTAACTTAACTCAACTTCAGGGACTAATTCTGTCAATAATCTAAACTTAAACTCCAAGGACTAGTTATGTAATATCCCTAAACTATCATGTTGACTTTTATAAAGTCAAAATCCTAATTCTGTTGACTTTAGAAGTCAAACTAACAAAGTTCTAACTCCATCCAAACTTGAGGGACCAATTCTGCCATTGTCTAAACTCAAGAACATGAAACCTCATGGACTAGTTCTGTAATTAAGCTAACTTTGATTTTGTTGACTTTCAAAAGTCAAACCATGCGTTCTTTGATCCAAGTTCACGAGTGATAACTGAAATTCGTCCAAATTAATAATCGAATTGGACATTTAAAAACATTAACGTTCGTCTTTAAACCCCTAATCATCGACATTAAGTCGAATTAAACCTAATAAGGCTAATTCAAGTCATAACCGTCGACACGTTCATGGTAGACAATCAAATTCGACGAACTCGTGTGATAATCTCACAATCTAGCACTCTGCGCACTTCATTCGATCATCATTAGAGCAATTGCACACACCGGACGAGTCAGAATCACTGCAGAAGCCGCCGGAGATCAACCAGTTGTCGTCGACACCTGTTCTAGCCGATCTCCATCAATCCGACACTTGTTGTGGTAAATTCTTGAACCTTTAACTTTGTGTTAATCCTCTGATGGAAAGCCCTATCACAATTGGGGCTTATACCATCCAATTCGATCAATTCAGAATCTAGGGTTCATCACAGACCGATTTAATCAAACCCTAGTCTAGACCCAATCAAAATGAATTTAACCTATACAGTTAGATTCGCAATACCTTACTCTTTGAAAACCCTTTGTCAATTCGATGTTTTATTATAAAAATCGTGGTAACCCGTAATCTAGGGTTCATATGAAACCAAGTTGTCGAATTCAACTCTAAACCGTGTTTAAACCAAATCAAACTATACCTTTAGACTCGTAGTCTTCTGTAGATTGAAAGCCCTGTGAAATATCGGGCTCCCATCGTCAAATTGATCTTGATCCAGTAATTAGGGTTCATCCTGGAAACGATTTGGGGTTTTCGATCTTAAACACAAAATTAATGCAATTAAATCACATCATCAGATTCACAATGTCGTTTTTTGTTAAAAGCCCTATCATTCTATCAACTTTTATTATTAGAATACTTCAAATCGATTCAGTGTTCATAAACTAGGGTTACGGATTTTCTTTCTGTAATTAAACAATCTTAAACATAAAAACTTTGCAATTAAACCTAACCACGGGACCGCCACAACTCGATTATCAAAACCCACGCACTGTTATTGCCAATCAATATCGGGATCGAGAGATTCGAGCTTGGGTTGGTTCGGCCCGCGTGGGGAAGAAGAACCCATGAGGGTTGTTTGATAAAGGATTTCTGATCTGGTTATCATCGCGACCCCCTTGCGGGCGGGACTGGTTAGAGGCTTGGGCGTGTGTGGGAGAGACCCGGGTTCGAGACCAGGCTCCCACAATTAATTTTTGAACATTTTCTGATAATATTTCATTAATAAAAATCAAACCCTATATTATTATAATATTATATAAACGTGTTTTAGCCCGGAAAACAACCCGTGGGCTCGGGTTTGAATTTTGTAACAAATTTTATTATTTCTTTCACTTTTAAAAAAATAATGTATTTATGTATTTTTCAAACCGTAATCTCGTATAAAATAATATAATTATATTATTTTCAACCCGTGACCAGTATTAATAAAATAATATATAAATTATATTATTTCCCTAACCTTTGTAAACAACTCAAACGCATGAAAATAATAATTTAATTATTATCCGTTATCAACTTTCGACGCGTGACGCAAATTCCATAAAATCGTTATAATAAGATATGTATATATTCATATATATATATATAAAGCTCCGTTGACACGTTCGTTTATGCCTAAATCCTTAGAATGCATTAGGACATTCTAATTTTCCGTGTCGTCGTCACAATTCCCATTATTATCCCTAATTTATGTGTTTATAATTTTAGGGCATTCGTAAGTCTTTTGAGACTTACACTCGTGGTTCCAAATCTCTTACTTGTGTGATACTACCTACAACGCAACGCATGTGAGTTTTCACGGTCCCTTTTTACTGTTTTAACTTGGGGGAGAAAACATGATTAAAATATTTTGAGATTTTGTAATTCGTATGTTATCGATGTTAAAGCTAAGCGTAATACGTTATCACAGAAAGTCCTCATCTTATATCGGACCGTTAATATGGATCTTAGCGAGGTAATGTTTAGTAGTACTACTGGTTTGACAAATCTCACCCGCGTTAGTCGCGCTAACTCGATTACAGATCGAACGGGTGAAATGTTAACCTACTCACACCGCCAAGGTTGATAGACCTGGCAGGAGGCAAATAAACAAACAGTCAGCTTCGGTTGCGAGCGCTTGAGTTAAACATGAACATAGATTAGCTACCTATAGATACATATTGAATGATCATAAATCTGGTAAACGCTTATTTATATATTGAAACCTGTGAACTCACCAACCTCGTGTTGACATATTTTCTTACATGTTTTCTTAGGTCGCTAAGATAAGGCACAGGTGCACATTAGGGCATGCATGAGATTCTTCTATTTTGATTGTTGCTTATTTATGTTTGTTTGGATTATTTTGTATTGTACTTGGTTTGGTTGGACGTTTGGACTTTTGGACTTTTGGTTTGGGCGCGCGTGTTTTGCGCATTTACTTTTCTTTATGCTTCCACATTGAAACTCTGATTGATATGATATTTTCATTTGAGTCCCATGTAGAGTCGTTCAAAGTAACTAATGTCTGAGATCCTGGTTCGTTACTTCCCAAATGGTAAAACTCCGTTAGTTAAAATTTGGGGGTGTGACAACTTGTATCCACCACGAGCACCTGTAACATGACATAGACTCAATACGTAACAAAAACGACTAAAAACAAACACAATACTATTTAAAACGAACTAAAACAATAGAAATAAAGATGTGTGTTTTGCACTACATCACACCTCTGGAGCTTCTTGTTGGGCTTAGATCCTACTGGTCGTCAGTTGGACAATCGTGGGGGTGTTCGTGTATAGAGACCAAGGGTGTCACCCGAACCACAATTGATTATATTAGGACATCATATAAGTTGCCAGCAAAGGATGTATGAGGTTCGGATAAGTGAACCTGAGATGTGAATATGTTGGAGGTACTAGACAGCTCATGCTCATGGTCATAGTGGCTGCCATGCTTCTGGCGAGAGATAGAGAAGCTATTGCTTGCTCAAAGGTTATTAGCGCTAGAGGTTGTACAGTTACATGCTTCTTTGTATGTTGTTTTTAACGTTCAGTGTTCACGGTTTGTTCATCAAACATTACTTCATCCGCTATTTTTATTCCGCTAATTTGAAATGGGATACATGAAACTAATGGGCATAGAAATGTACAAAAGCATGCAAAAGATGAATGGTTAAATAGATTCCTTTTGAACGAGGTTATGTAATAAGAGCAAATTATAAATTACGTCATGTAATTATTACTTAAATTTCAGTATACGTCATGTAACTAAGGAAATTACAGAAAACGTCTTTTATGTTTAAAAAACCTTGCACGTTACGTCCTTTATCCTAACGACTGATAAATTTTACCTTTAAGTCAGGTCATGTACATGAAAGGACCATTTTTATAATTTTTTTCTATGAATGAGGGTTTACAGAAATAGTCCTTTTACGGTAAAAAGACGTCGTTAGGCTACAGAACGTAACGCGCAAGATTTTTTAAACATAAAAGACGTTTTCTGTAATTTTCTTAGTTAAAGGACATATACCGAAATTTAGGTAATATTTAAAGGACTTGCAAACACACGAACATATGCAATTTTGATCAAATTAAATTACAGTACTTCGCATTTGTGATAACAGTTGAAGTAGTTGGATAGTGTTACCAAATACTAGGTTAAACGAGGTAACTAGTTTGAACTATTGTCTCAATGTTTTGACCATGATGGTCAATTAGGTTAAGGTTTGACCATGATAGTCAAACAGATCAGGATAGTGAAAATAATAGTTTTGATCATCGGTTTTTCAAAACATTTAATTTGATATACAAGTTGATCATGTGTAAATGGTTTGGACAATCCAGCCAACATCGATTAAATTATCAGTAGTAATGCTTGACAAAATCGTAAATGAAAGGTTTAAATTTGAAAGTATCATAACTGAAAGTTGAAAAAATGTTTGAAAACAGTTTTGGATAAAAAAAATCACAAAAGTTCAAAGTACTGGACTGATACAAAATTTGTAAAATACACGGTTGTGTGAAAAACAAAATGTTTTAAAAACCGATTTTTAAACTTCACTAGGGGTGTAAAGTTTAAACAAGCCGATCCAAGCCCGAGCTCGACTAGGCTCGAGCTCGGGCTCGTTTATTTATTATTAATTAATTATATATATATATATATATATATCTATAATTATTTTTATATAAACTTTATTATAATTTTTATGTATAACAAAATATATATTATTTAAGTTATTTTTTTCATAATTTTATAAATACTAGTTATTATTTTATAAATATACATTTAATACATTAATTAAAAAACTATATAAATAGAAGGCTCGTTTAGGCTCGCGAGCCGGTTCGTTTATAAAATAAGCTTATTCTTAGGCTCGGGCTCGGGCTCGTTTAAGCTCGGCTCGATTCGAGTTTTTAGTGAGCCGATCTCGAGTAGCTCGCGAGCCGGCTTGGCTCGTTTACACCCCTAAACTTCATCGGTTTAGGCTGAGAAATGGTTCAACCGGGTTAAATAGTTAACACTATAATTACATAAAAATACAAAACTTAAAAATAATCCAAAAGTACATTATTACATAATAAAAAATAATCCATAATAAAAAAATATTCCAAAAGCACTCAATTTTTCAACAAAGATTTTTTTAAATAAAGGTATGCAATTGCTTTATGTCATTACAGTGTTGAATGAATCAAGTTCACGATCGCTTAAAAGATTGAAGAAGAACTAATCAATCAATGTTTTAGGTTACACAAATTTTAACGGCAAGCAAAATTGCAAAAGGACGATGTTTTTTTACTGGGCCGCTAACCTTTTTGAATAGGAACTGAGCAATTAATTGTTTTTCTAAACTAGGCTTTAGATAACTGAGCAATTAATTTTAACAGCAACCAGAAGGATGATGGCTTTCTAAACTAGGCCGCTAACTTTTTTGAAAAGAAACTTAATAGTTTTTTTTTTAATTTCAAACCTAAAACCGGTACAACAGTATAACCCAGTATTACCGGTAATACCGGCTGTACAACTTACAAACCGTTTTTCCAATTTACCGGCCTCAAACTTACCGGGCTAGTGACTGAAACCCGATTCAACCGGTATTACCGGCGAGTTTGAACTTAAAACATTGGAAAAACAAAACATTGATATAAAGCATATAGTTATTTATTTGTATATAAATACCAAAATGCATTTCACTAAAAATGACAGCAAAATCACATCATGCTACAAAACTTGAGACTGGCGAAGTAACAAACAAATAAACAAATAGCAGTAAAATGAGGCTAACTAATAAACGTACTGTAAAAAACCAGAGTGATCCAAGACGTCTAGGTCCCAAAAAGCCCAAAGCAACTAGTTAACTTAAACTCAAGACGTTTAAAATATTGTAACTTTGTTAACTAAAATCCAGAGCCATGAACAAAAACACCAGCAGAAAATAAACATTTATTTCTACACCATACATACTATCAATGTTGGTAACAAACATATAAAGCAGTGAAAACGCAAACAAGCAACCTCTTGTCAGTAATTGTTAATTAGCACCCAAAACATGAAAGTTTTAACAATTCACCTCATAACAGAAACATCAAATTTACTTGAACTCAAAAGTCGGTGGCATAGGCGACTCAAAACTCTCCAAAACTTCACTCTTAGCCTTGGCTTTCGGTTCCTCTTGCTTGCCCCCTAACAGACCACCAAACCAGGACGGTGAAGAAGATGAAGATTCAGTAGACTCCGCTTGTGACGATCGATTCGGCAGTTGAAATCCCGGAGGCATATTCGCAGCCGGCTGAGGCATCTCTTCAATCATGACAGGCATAGGCTGTTGAGCGCTAAGAAACTTATTAAGCATGATCCCCGCGCCTTCAATTAGGGCTAACAAAACGCCCCCAAAAACAGCAGATCTGGTGGCGGGGCCCAAACCCTGACGCATCTGGAGAAACCCTCCCGTGGCGGCGCCGGCGATGATCGAGTTCCATGGATCCTCCTTCTGGCGGACGTAGACCATGGTGCAGTCGAAGGTAGAGAACAGGCCGCCCCACACGGCGAAGCTTCCGCCGACACGTGGCGCGTTCATACGGACTGCATCGATGCCGCCTTTGAAGCGATCGCCTTTGGGTGAGTTGTAGATGCCTTTGAGGTAGTGGAAGGCGGAGCCGCCGACGGCTCCCATGCCGAAGGCGCCACCGATGTCGTCTAGGATGCGGTCCGGGCAGGGCTCTCGGGAGGTTTCAGGGGTGCCCATGAGGAATGATCTAGAGAGAGAAATCAGGGTTTACGAGGGTTTATATTCGTTGAACGCGTTCTAGGGAGGTTTCTGAAGTAGCCCCCAGTTTATTGATTAATAGCAATAAGATCCCTAACATAAAACATTAATCGCTACATTTAAAAAAAATTAGGTAGGTTTTTTTTTTATTGCGAGTGGCCGGTAGTAGCTTCGCATAACCACTACCAGTCCATTAATATTGTGGTGTGACAACATTAGAGCTACTTATGTTGGGTCTATATATGTGAGGCTGACGTATCAAATAAACATAAGTGTTGGTGTAATCGAATAAAAGTGCATTCGGGTTTGGTAATTGTGAACTAGGTTCACGGTAGTGGGTCTTGAGCCGGCCATTGGGCCGAGACACCTTGTTTTTGCGTATAGGCTTTTCTATTATGTATAAATAGATAAATGTGCAACATTATTAGAGTTAGACTAGTTGAGAATCGTCTAGTGGTTAGCGGTCATTGATATTTTTCTATGTAATTTCGATTGGCAATACAACTGTATTTACTTTGAATCATTTGTTCTTGAATCACCACACTAAGAAGATTCCGCCTACTTTGTGTGATAGTTTGATATCTCGTTCCTACTTGTTTGCGTGTTTGAAGATCCATAGAGAGATTTGAGACCTACAATTGGTATCAGAGCCATTGAAGTCATTCAATGCTTGGATTTGGATTTGGATATCAAAGATTCAATATTTAAGGTATTTCTTAAAGTTTTCGGTTGGTTTTTGTCACTGATCGTTTGTTTTAGGCTAGATTTTCATCTTTTCTACTAAAAATCAAAGTGTTATATTACTGTTCCATGGTGAAATTATCGGTATATTGCTTCTGTTGGAAGGATTTAATCTTGAAAAGTGCTTGGAATCATCTTCGTGTTCATCGAAAGTATTCTGGTTTCAAAATTCAAATCTCATAATTCTCGGGATTAAGTTTGGAAACCAAATCAGGAATATCTCAGGGAGTTCACGGGTGGTAGTTCTCGGGTAGTCTTCACGGGTTATCTTCTCGGGAAACAAGCACATGGTTTAGGTTCACGAGCTTTGGGTTCACGTGCTCTAGTTCACGGGTTCAATTCACAGTACAGGTTCACGGGTTATCTTCTCGGGAAAACTTCACAGGAACTTGTACTTCACGACTGAAGTTCACGGTTTATCCCTAATTCACGACTGAGTTATAGTTCACAGGAAATTTACTAGTTCACGGCTCATATCCAAGTTCTCGGTAATCTCATACTTCACGGGATAAAAAAAAGTTTTTTGGCGGGAAAATTTTTCTTGGTCAAAATTTTGAGAGGACGTTTATACCTCTATTTGGATGTGTTTTTGAAAAGTTGACAATATTGGATTTTTTGTGAAAATTTTTGGTGAAAAAAAAATTAGTATCTAGCTAAGTTCACAAATCAAGACATGATGTTTTCTATGTCTGGAATAGTAGGAAAAGGCTCATCATCTTCAGCTTTAATTCCACCTGATGTAACATCTGACCTCGGTTCCTAATTGTGTATTAATAAGGTGAAGATGTATAGAAAACAAAATGCTGATTTAATTTTTGAAATTGAAAATCTTAAATATCAAAAATCAAAGTTTTTTTTAAAACTGAGAAGGCATATAAGGGAGTGATAGAAGCCGGTAAGAAATATATTTTACTTCTCAAATCTCAATTTAGTGAAAAATGTTGTGTGTTAACTGATACTAACCGTTGGCCATCTGGTGTAATGGTAGCCCAAAGACTTCCCATAGTGGATGTCTTGGGTTCGAATCCTGGCCACAGCAAAAAAGGGGGTCTGTGACCAGGTCAGGGGGTTTACCCAGTTGGGGGGTTTCTCCTAAGGTGGGCTGCCCTGGATATTCTAGGTGTTGCCCCGAGGAAACCCAACTATCCTAGAATATCTAGGTATTGCCGTTAAAAAAACTGATACTAAAGAAGATATTAAAAGATTAACTGTTGAGTTAGAATAGGCCAGATCAAATCTTTGCAGAAGCAAAGTTCAAAGTACAATTTTTTGGTCAATCTAGTAACGTAGTTATATGATGGAAAACCAACTTCATAACCTGGGAATGGGTCGAAAGGGATTGGGTATAACAATATGCCTCCTCCTTTAAATGGAAATTTCACTATTGTTCCACCATCTGTTGAGGAACAAGTGGCATGTGATAAGGAGTTCTCCAATGGCAAATCATCATATATTGATGAATTTAAATTATTATCCTTGGTGAAGCAGGAGCATCCGACCCAACAAGTGGACCGAACCGAACTCGCATCCGCGAACGGCCCGTATGAAAGATAATGGAAAGTGGCTATTTGTTTGGAAGATATCAAGTTCATATCTTTAATAATTTTTAATTTGTATTTCCATGTACATGTTTTAGTTGTTTAGCATAAGTAGGGCATGTAGGCTTTATTATTTTGGAGACATTGTTTTGATCAGAAGATTGTAATCAAGACCTTTGGGGCTTGAGACAACCGACTTGGCTGGAACCTTCGGGTTCAAGGCCGTTGAATAAAATCATATGTTACTGAGCCATTTGAGTATTATAGTGGATTCGATATCATTTGGTATCAAAGCTTTGGGTTGTTTAAATGGCACTGCGTGAAGGAATATGCTTTCTCATCATAGAACCGTCGACAAAGGCAACGACGAAAGTATGTTCGGTTCGCGTGCCCAAAGAAGCAACGGCTTTCTGTTTGCAGATCCGCCGGAAGAGGCAGCAAAGGAATCCGTCTCGACTTACGGGGTGCAGTTCTTGAAGTAAACCAAACTAGGGTTTCATGTCCGGGACTGAAACCGGGGGGAGGATGAGTATCCTCCAATGGAAGCAATCTATGTGACACCCGGCTAATTAAGGTCAACCCCGTTAACTAAATTACGTTAAATCTTAACCTAAATAACTCATTTCAAATCCCAGGGACTAATTCTGTCAAAAATTAAACTAAAACTACAAGGACTAATCTTGCCAAGTCCCAAAACTGAATCTATTGACTTGCAAAGTCAAAATCAAGGGAAATTGAATCATGTTGACTTCTAAAAGTCAAATATGTGACCCCTTTGATCCAAATTCGTGAGATATACCCGAAATCTATTTGAATTCATAACCGAAATGAACCTTAATAGCAATTATGATCATCATTAGAGCCTTAATCACCATCATTGCGTCGAATTAAACCAAATTATGAATATTGAACTTGTAACTGCTAACCTTGCTATTATTGCACACAAATTCGTACCAATTAGATCACTACTCCTGAAATTTAACCCCTACACACCTTAGTCGCATCAACAAGCAGCTATTGTCTACACCAATTCGTTCGGAGACGGAGCCGTAATCACCGGAGACTAACCCACACGTCGTCGGACTGAGCTTTGGTCGTACACCATCAATTCGTGCATCATTCTGGTAATTAAACATTCCCTCAACTTCGTTTTTATTCATAGATTGAAAGCCGTATGACAATTCGATCGATTAACATCAAATTGAACCCAATCCAGAATCTAGGGCTTGTTCATAAATCGATTTGGGGGTTTTGATCCTAAACTCAACCTCGATCAAATTAAATCACATAGTTAGATTTGAAATCCTTTGTTTATTAAAAGCCCTATGCTAATTTGATCTTATAACATCGAATTTTTCTAGATCCAGAACCTAGGGTTCATACGTTTTCAGTTTAATCTAACCACAGTTCAGACACAACCTCAATTCGATTAACTTGTACGGTTAGAATTGCAATCAATCTTGTTAAAAGCCCCATGATTTCAATAGATTTCATCATCAGATTTGTTTAATTTGATTCTTAATCAAATCTAGGGTTTTCGGTTCTATAAACTGAAATTAAACGACTTTAGACTTGTTGTTTTTGCAATTAAAACTACGCACAGACTCGAATTTGGTTAATGAACAAAACCCCTATGATCCTTTGATCAATCACAATCGAATCGAGGGATTTTGAGGCTGGAATCTTGTTCGGCTCGATAAGGGTGAAAAACACAGTGTTCTTGAATGTTAAAAACATTTCAAAATCAATTCTATCGCGATTCCCTAGCAGGCTGGAGTGGTTAAATCTCTGTGCTGTTGGGGGAGAGACTCGCTATTTTGTTTTAAAACACATTTTGATATTACTTTAATTATAAAAGCATTTCCTATATTATTATAATATTATAATAATACGTTTTAAACCCGAAAACCACCTGTAGGCTCGGGTTTGGTTTGTAACCCATATCTATTATTATTACCCATTTATAAAATAATATATTTATATTATTTTTAGCCCATGACTCCAATCTAAAAATAATATATTTATATATATTATTCTCGTCACGTTTATAAACATTTTGCAATACTTCGAACATATAAATAATATAATTATTTATATTATTTACCCATAAATACATTCTCAAATAAAAATAATATATTTATTATTTTTACCACATAAATGATTATTTTATTAATACTACGAACTTAAAAATAATATATTAAGTTATATTATTTTCTTAGACCATTTATAGATGGTATAAACGCACGGATATATTTATTATATATTATTCGTAATTAGAAACATTTGACAGGAAATGTATTTATCCTAATAAACATATTAAGAAACCCTTATTCCCGTGGACAAGTTCGTCTACTCCTTAATCCTAAGTATGTTTTAGGACGTCCAAATCTTCCGTGTCGTTGTCACAAAAATCTCATTGTATCCCTGACTATTATGCTTATAATTCTAGGGCATATTCTAGGGCATACATAAGCCGTTCACAAGCTAACACTTGTGGTCCCTTTTGCATCCTCGTGTGGTGCTACTCGTACGCAACTCGGGTGAGTTTTCACGGCCCCTTTTACTGTTTTAAATTGGGGGAGAAAACATGACGCAACTATTTTTTTATTATTGTAATTCATATGTTATCACTGTTGAGGCTAAGCGTAACACACTATAATCGAAAGTCCTCACATATCGAACCGTTAATATGGATCTTAGCGTGGTAATGTTTAGTAGTACTACTGTGTTTGACAAACCCCACCCGCGTTAGTCGCGCTAACTCGATTGGAGGTCGAACGGGTGAAATGTTAGCCTAATCACATTTGTCAGAGTTGATAGACCTGACAGGAGGCATGCGAACACAAACAGTCAACTTTGGTTGCGAGCGCTTTAGTAAGACATGAACATAGGTTAGCTACCTATAGATACACATATTGAATGTACATAATCTGGAAAACGCTTTCATTACGATATTGAAACCTTTAAACTCACCAACCTAGTGTTGACACGTTTTCTTACATGTATTCTCAGGACGTTAAACAGGTGCACGTTAGGGCATGCATGGTGTGTAAGACCCCAACCCGGGCATCCTACAGTTGGTTCTCATAACGAGTCTATCTCATTTAAAATGCGTTTATTGTTAGCTCAATTATAGCGGAAGACTTTCTAAATTCTTTTGTTGTTATTTAATGCGTTCAACACACCTCGAGCTCATCATTAACCTGTTAAATAAATGTCACCGTTTGTGACTTCCCGAAGGACCTCATCCTTCACAATCCCGTTTGGTGTGCCATAATGACAACGACGCAAACTCGACACATAAATAAAAACACATAATATCACACGTCATTTACATAACTCATTAACTACATTTGTTACTCATGTATAACCCTAGAACAACCTGTTTCTCACAAGAACTCATAAGCATTTAATATATGGCCCAACTCTTTCCAATTAGACCATAACACATCACACATCAACAATCCCTACCATTAGCCCACGTATTTCTATGAACGCATCATTAACCCTACAACTCTTAATAATCATTTTATGTTCAGAACGCATTAGGTTAGAACCCGAAACCCTTAACATGATTGCATATATTAACGCTTCTTAAAAGTATGTACGATAGCCCCAAAAGAGTAAGCATTTAAAAGAGGGGGATTAGAAAATCACAGGTTTGACGATCCCCACAAGCACTGTAAGGCTTCCTCGTGTAAACCCGAACCTGTTAACGTGTTATCACACCGTCAATGTACATTCTATCCATATGTCGTTTCTATCTGAATATAAACGACTCTGCTTAATCCGGGTTATCCTGAACCCGTTCGGAACCTGCATGCATGCATGTTTACATGCCATGCAACGTGTTAGTCTCGTGGGTTACGAGTACCTGAGCCGAGACCCCCATGAACACGCATGTCATAACCGGTGTTGTACCGTCTTCCCTAGCCACGCACCACCATGTCACCACCACTCCCATCGTCCTCAGCCTTGTAGCCGCATCCGAACCTTAGCCGGTCACCACCTTTGCACCACCACTATGAACCATCAACGTGCAACACCGCCGTGCTCCGCCATGCAACTCTAACCTCGCGTAGTGTACGTATTCCAGTTGGGTTTCCTTTCGTGCAGGAAAACCCTAACTGGTGTAAACCACACCGGCCACCGTCCCGTCCTCCATCTCTTCCGTCATAAACCATCATGCACCACCGCACTCCACCTTTTTCCTTGTGTCCATCCCTTTTGCCTTGATTATTTCTAGCCGAACATCACCCAACTTCTCCACCGCCATATGTCGCTGCAATGCCGCCCTGGCTAAGGTCACCGCAGCTTCCGCCACCGTCACACGCCTCCAACAGGCCGTCACCACCCTCGTCGTAGCCTATTCCAGCTTGTCGCCTTTACTCCGCCCGCCTGCTACCCCCCACAACAACCGCCGTCATAGCTTGTCACCCCTTCCACCATCTCCCTTCGCCGCCTCCATAACCACCGTTGGTGGTTACCACCACCCTCGCTGTCGTCGCTGGCATTGGAACCCAAAACCCTAGTCAAAACTTTTAACAAGAATTCGTAAAACACGTTACCAGAAAAGACAACGAGAATTACCGTAGAGAAGTTCGGAAGCCGTGTATGCAGTCCCGTCGTAGAACCACCTCCGTCCACCATGTCCGACCTCCTCCCCCTTCGTGTCTCTCTCCCTCTGCCGTCACAACACACCTAGGCCGAATGGCCTAGGGTTTGTGTTAAGGATGATATATAAATCTTCCCGGTTTACATCCGGGTCCCCGAGCTTCTCTTTTATGCGAAATGTATCCAAACCGCTTAATTCGGCTAACCGAGTCTTTTAATCCCGCTAGTCCAAGCTTTAATTCAATAATCCAAGACAACCATGTCATTTATTAGAAATTCGGGTCATCCATTAACCCGACCCATTAGCTATCTCATTTTAGGGATGTTACAAGTCTATCCCCCTTCAAAGATGATTCGTCCTCGAATCCTACGTTAGCACAAACCAACACAAGTCGTCCTTTTTCATACACGCATCATTCCTGGTTATTACTTTTCAATACGGCCAACAACCTTGGTGTTCGAAGAAGTCTTCTCCATTTCCTGATCTTAACTTTGGGACTTGTGGTTCTCACCTAGATACCCCTTTATCACATGTCCTTTCAACTTTTTCCCAACCGATACCACATCGTCGATTAACTACTTACTTCTCCCTAATCCTGATCCACTCACCGTACTTATATCGTCTTTCTTGCGTAGTCCTAATGATCTCGTCATTCCGACGGTCATTCTAAAAATAAGGCTCCTTGCCTTTCATAATCAGAATTGTTCGTCACCCTCCTCATCTCGTGCTCTAATCGCCACCCAACGATGATTCCTTAAAACTCAGGTACCACTGTTTTGCCACAGATGTGATACATCTCTTGCTCTCAAATGACCTCCAAGAAATGGTGCCAATCTTTACTGAACTCTCCTAATGGTTCCCCACCACAGTATTCCTTTACTTCTTTATCCCATGTTTAGTATGCCCTTCAAGTATGTACATACACTTAACACTAGGGTAATTTCGCCAGACCTCGATGTTCTTAAAAGCTCACCTACCACCGTCGTATCTATTTCAATAGCCAACATTGTCTTTATTCCAATGCTCCACCGGAGCTCCCTTTAAGCCAGTCGTAAGCTTGCTAGCGTAAGCCTTTCCTTCTCAGTCACTTATGTGCAATCCTACACTTACCCTTCTCACGTTTCATTCTTCTCATCATTGCTCTATCATTGCCACACGATCACCGATTGCATCTCATTCATCATGTACGAACATTAAGTACGCCCCGGCATGTGCCCCAACTATCCCTCGTCTCGTTCATAAAGAACATATCTATCATTCTTATATTTTACCTTGACGAAACTTCTCCTATGGGACGTATTCCAAGGAGAACCTATCGTCACTTCGTCCACTCCATGCTGAAATCCCTAGCGTCGCCACCTCGATCATGTCATAACTAGTTCCAATCACGCGTCCACGTAATGCTCGCATCGTCATCTCCCACTGTTGTACTCCTAGGCTCTGTGCTCCGCATTCCCGAGATATATGTATAGGTATCTCATAAGAGCACCTTGATGATCGTCTCGAATAACATCGAAACTCCGCGTATCGCATCGATGTATCACCGTTAAGAATATCGTATAGATAGAAGCACTATACCTGGGTACACCGACCATCCATCCTGTGCTCAACTAGGTGTGTACTAGAAGGATACACCGACATAACATACAATGTTCTACATATGTACTAATAACCCAGCCTCCTAACCCGCACGAAGTGCACAAAACTAACAAGACCTGAGTGAATTTTCATGCATACAATAAGACCTCACCATTTATAAACACACTAACTCTTGAACCCTACTTTCTATTTATTATAACGGTAGCTCCTACCACACGTCATCACATATTCACACAGAATTCACACGGTCGTACCCCAACGGGTAATATTAATGGTTTAAGGCAACACACTACTCGACCTAGACATAAGTGAACCCTATACACATTCATACACACAATATATATAATCATTATTTTCCGCAGGACCTTGTCCTAGACATTTACACCCACTAAGGATGTATAATCATGACTTCTCACAGGACCCTGTCCTGCATATTCACGCAAGGTGCAACGCACCACTTATGTTTCATATCCCCCACCTAGACCTTAACTCATAGATGACACTATCACACGTTCGTTAACACAGGGAATTTCATGATTCATATCTACACAAGTCTACTCACACTATCCAATCAATCACATCAGAATTTATATTTAGTATGGACTCACGCCATGCAAAATATAATTATCAAATTACCCAAACTGCATATAGCTTCCTATCGCAAGAACTATACACCACATTCATAGACACAATTATTGTTAACTACGTCCAAATCACATTACGGTAAAGCAAAAGTCAATATCAAAATCAAATAGTCAATATTCCAGTCAAACACCGCACCACCTAAGCGTCTAATCAATAAAGTCACCCCGCAATATCCCGTGGAAATTGTCACTATCACCGATCATTCAGAAAAATCAAATATTTCAAACAGTGTTTGCAAGGTTGCTACTAAACTGCCTCAGGTGCATCTGCTGCATCCTTCTCTAGTTCTTCCTCATCGGATCCCGGATCAATCACTAGATCCTCTTGGAATAGGGTTCTCTTAGCTGTCACACGTGGTTGGTCCTCCAGCCATGCAGGTCCACATCCTGGAGGGAAATCGCATACCGCTGTCACCGCTCGCTCTTCCATCCGATAGTTTTGGTCATAGCACCATGCGGAACGCCACTATCCTCAGTCCTAGTTATGTTTGGTGTAGGAAGAGTCAACTCTACTCCCGTGTCACTGACCGTTTTGTTCACAACATTCGTTGGTTCGTCCTGACGACCTGCCCCCATCCTAGCCAGAGCTTCTCGCCTGACCGATCTAGTCCGCCTTGTCTTAACCATCAGTACCTGCATAAGATAGAACGTTGGAGTGATTAATATGGGCATAAATTTAGAATATGAGAGCAATCATAGACTGCCAAATTACGGTGATCAAATGCAATTTGGTGGTCCACATTACTGGTCGTACTCTAAACCTTTCCCATCATATTCACACTAGCTTTCTATCTTTCACACACCAGATGCACATGCATCCCATGTAACTCACTTAACACCACCCAAATATATAGCAATTCATATTATATATCACACTTGCACACTACACATGGTTACACACAAATTCATTAAACCATGTTAACACACCAAGCTATATCACTTAACACAATTAATGCTACTCCACCTTAATTAACTCACCAAAAATGATTTCACCAAATCACACCACGCAATTTCACATAGTTCTACATAGTACACATCATGTTCCCACACGGAACCATAAATCACTCACTCACACCAATCGCTTTACCTATCGTAACACTACACAAATGGTAAATAACAATTAATGCTCAACTCGAAAGATGTACCTCTTGGCTCGCGGTTACTCGTGGTGGCATTCGTTTCACCCTCGTCCCATTTTCAGTTTAAGTTATGGTATTTTATTTTAATAAAAACACCTATTTTCTCTTAAACCATGGCTCTGATACCAACTTGTAAGACCCTAACTCGGGCATCCTACAGTTGGTTCTCATAACGGGTCAATCTCATTTAAAATGCGTTTATTGTTAACTCAATTACAACGAAAGTCTTTCTAAATTCTTTTGTTGTTATTTAACGATATCAAATTACCTCACGAATGCCTACACACCAATCCGAGTAACACCGCTTCCAAGCCAAGATACGTCAGCCTTACGCTTACCTGCAAAACAATCTAACGTACACACAAAGTCAGCTACGTTGAGTGAGTTCTAATAGTTTAATTTGAACGAAAACCATTAAGTCATATTCATTAGTTTAATCCACTCCGGACCCTCCGGTACTTACAAAATAGTTTTATGATTTACTAACAAATAGTTAACCCCCTGTCATCCCACGACATCTCATAATCATTCATTACCCGGGACTCAGCCCGTACTACCAATAATATTAATAATAATCTTACCATCCCGTCGACATAGACCTAACTTACTATACTAATAACGCATACCCAAGAACATGTATTAACTCCACACCTGGTTAACACAACATACTCTAGATATGGCATACTCAGCCCTGACCCAGACTTACATAACCAAATAACACAACAGCTATACACGTCACGTCAAAAAATTAATACGACAGTCAATCTAACTCTACACACCACAATAATATTATCCACTCATCATTTAACATCGACGCATTAATAAAATCACATGCATAATAAATATAACTCAATGTTTGCATGCAATTCGGCACACACATAACTATATACGTAAACACATACCTCGTCACTACACCCTCGTCGGGGTTACCCTCGTCAGGGCGTTCAACACACCCCGAGCTCATCATTAACCTGCTAAATAAATGTCACCATTGGTGACTTCCCGAAGGACCTCATCCTTCACAATCCCGTTTGCTGTGCCATAATGACAACGATGCAAACTCGACACATAAATAAAAACACATAATATCACACGTCATTTACATAACTCATTAACTACATTTGTTACTCACGTACAACCCTAGAACAACCTGTTTCTCACAAGAACTCACAAGCATTTAATATAAGGCCCGACTCTTTCCAATTGGACCATAACACGTCACGCATCAACAATCCCTACCCTTAGCCCACGTATTTCTATGAACGCATCATAGACCCTACGACTCTTAATAATCATTTTATGTTCAGAACGCATTAGGTTAGAACCCGAAACCCTTAACACGATTGCATATATTAACGCTTCTTAAAAGTATGCACGATAGCCCCAAAATATTAAACATTTAAAAGAGGGGGATTAGAAACTCACACCTGTTAATGGGTTATCACACCGTCAGTGTACATTCTATCCATATGTCGTTTCTATCTAAATATAAACTACACTTCTTAATCCGGGTTATCCTGAACCCGTTCAGAACCCACATGCATGCATGTTTACATGCCATGCAACGTGTTAGTCTCGTGGGTTACGAGTACCCGAGCCGAGACCCCTATGCACGCATGTCATGAACATGTGAATCCTTAACCGGTGTTGTACCGTCTTCCCTAGCCACGCACCACCATGTCACCACCACTCCCATCGTCCTCAGCCTTGTAGCCGCGTCCGAACCTTAGCCGGTCACCACCTTCGCACTACCACTGTGAACTATCAACGTGCACCACCTCCGTGCTCCGCCATGCAACTCTAACCTCGCGTAGTGTATGTATTCCAGCCGGGTTTCCTTTCGTGCAGGAAAACCCTAACTGGTGTAAACCACACTGGCCATCGTCCTGTCCTCCATCTCTTCCATCTTAAACCACCATGCACCACTGCACTCCACCTTTCTCCTTGCGTCCATCCCCTTTGCCTTGATTATTTCTAGCCGGAACATTACCCACCTTCTCCACCGCCAAAAGCCGCTGCAACGCCACCCTGTCTATAGTCACCGCAGCTTCTTCCACCTTCACACGCATCAAACAGACCGTCACCACCCTCGTCGTAGCCTATTCCATCTTGTCACCTGTACCCCTTTCATCGTTTCCGTTCGCCGCCTCCATCACTACCGTTGGTGGTTACCACCACCCTCGCTGTCGTCGCTGGCATTGAAACCCAAAACCCTAGTTGGAACTTTTAACAAGAATTCGTAAAACACGTAACCAGAAAAGACAACGAGAATTACAGTAGAGAAGTTCGGAAGCCATGTATGCAGTACCGCCGTAGAACCACCTCCGTCCACCACGTCCGACCTCCTCCCCCTTCGCGTCTTTCTCCCTCTGCCGTCCCAACACACCTAGGCCGAACGGCCTAGGGTTTGTGTTAAGGATGATATATAAATCTTCTCGGTTTACATCCGGGTCCCCGAGCTTCTCCTTTATGCTAAATGTATCCAAACCGCTTAATTCAGCTAACCGAGTCTTTTAATCCCGCTAGTCCAAGCTTTAATTCAATAATCCGAGCCAACCATGTCATTTGTTAGAAATTCGGGTCATCCATTAACCCGACGCTTTAGCTATCTCGTTTTTGGGATGTTACATGGTGTCTAATTGTTATATCCATGACTTGTCAACTATCTACATTTATTATGTTTCCTATTTTTACAATCAGACTTGAGCACGTTTGTAACTATCTACATTTATTATGTTACACCGTCAGTGTACATTCTATCCATAGTGTCGTTTGATGTAATTAATGACTAAGATCCTGGTTTGTCACACACCAAACGGTAAAACTCTGTTAGTGGAATTTGGGGGTGTGACAATCTATATATAGTTTTTTTTTAAAAGAGGGTGTTGAGATTTTATTGGTCGCAAGCTTTCAATGAGCGTGTGAGAGTTCTTATAATTACTCTTGGCCACAATAACTGAATTTGTATTTTGATTTTGTAATACACATTGTGAGTGCTTTGTATATTTTTTCAATTAAAGCTTTCTTCCCCAAGTAACAGGTTCTTAGCCGCTACACGCTCGGTTCTTGGTCGTTTTACCAAAAATCAAGTATAGGTGAGTGTAACAACAAAGGGGAGACACAATCAGTTTTTGGTATTATCTTTGTGGGTGATTTGTTTTTTACGGTATTCGGAACATCAAACAGTGGTGACCAAGAACGGAGATGAACATCAAACAAATGGGTTAAAGACACTGAGGGTTGTGGATCGTACAAGACTCGTGTTCAAGTCTTCTTTCAACTCGAGGACTATGATGCAGAAGCATCCGACCCAACAAGTGGACCGAACTGAACTCACATCCGCGGACGGTACGTATGAAAGATAATGGAAAGTGGTTATTTATTTAAAAAATATCAAGACCATATCTTTAATAATTTTTTATTTTTATTTCCATGTAAATCTTTTCGTTGTTTAGTATAAGTAGGGCATGTAGGGTTTATTATTTTGGATACTTGGTTTTGACCATACGATTGTAATCAAGACCTCTGGGGATTGAGACAGCCGACTTGGCTGGAACCATCGGGTTCAAGGCCGTTAAATAAAATCATATGTTACTGAGCCATTTGAGTATTACCGTGGATTTAGTATCATTTGGTATTAGAGATTTGGGTTATTCAAATGGCTCTGCATTAAGGAATATGCTTGCTCGATCGTAGAACCACCAACAGAGGCAACTGCGAGAGTATGTTTGGTTCGCGTGACAGAAGAAGCAATGGTTTTCTGTTTACAGATCCATCGGACTGCATACTAGACTATAACCTCACACATTAATTACACTACATAGACATTTATGTTTGGCACTTATATCTTACGTTGAAGGCTATGTCTTCACCACCTACATCACCCATTGCTCACGAGCACGGTGTTCCTATCTTGTCTTCACTAGAGCCCAAGAGGCGTCGGCTCTTAACATCCCAGAAACCTAATTATTGATGGTTCAAGCGAGCAGGCGACCCAGCTCCACATTGAATAAGAAAATTAGTACGTGCGGTAGTTCAAAGAACGTTTAACTACCGAAAAAAAAGACGTTTAGCCGGTTAAAAGATATGGATTGTGATAAAAAAACGCGCGAGAGGAAAACCTGAGGACTAAAGTGTAAACCCACAAAGGTTTAAATACTATCATTAGACAAACCCTAGACCATTTTTGCCTAGGCTTACGCACGACGGCAGCAAGAAGCCGGAGAGGGAGGCAAACGCCGACAATGGAGGTTTCTGGGAGGTGTTCGTACGACGGAGATGAAGGATACGACTAGGTAACTTTGGGTTCTATTTGTTTACGTGTTTTCGGTTGTTGTGAATAGAATTATGATCATGGTTTCGTTGCCTTTTTCCTTGCGCAACGGTTGTTGCATCTTCATTATTTTAGGAGGGTTGAGTTTTGTGTTCTATGATTATGAGGATGTGGGATTCGGTCCGAGAAAGCGAAAAAGGAGAAGGACAAGCAAAGCTTCTAATCCAAATTGGTCCACGGCTTCATCTAAGTCTAACCTACCTCTTTTACTCCCTATTTGATACAAGCAGGTAACGTGAGATTAGATTTAGAGCTTTTGTGGATTTCAGCCTAAATCACGAGAAGGAAGAAGAGACGAAGGTAGGGACTGTTCTAGGGGCTGGTCTAGACTCTCTCATGAGTCTCTAACATAGTTGGACAGCCCACGTGGTCACATTAAGGAGTATACTCGGCTATGTTCCAAGATAACGGACTCGGTAGGGCGATGGCGGGGAGTGGCTAAGGACGGCAGCGGTGGTGGCGCTGCTTGGACTTGATGAGGGGAAGGTTTGGTGGCAAGCTGGCTAGAGGTTCACCCGACATGAATGGTGATGGTGCCCGGCGGCAGCATGTGGCAGCCATGGTGGCAGCCGTGGTGGAGTGTCGAGGAACCGGCGGCGACGTTGGATGGCGGTGCTCAGCAACGGCCAAAAGTTGCAGTGATGGTGCATCACAACGACGAGAACAAAGATGGCAATAGTGAGGGTACTCCTGGTTGTGCTCGGCTAGCGGTACACATGGAAGAATACGAGGACAACGATAGTGGCAAGTGGGTGGTGGTGCACGACGTGGGAACCAGAGTAGCATCGGTTAAGGTTTTGGTCGCATGGCTTACGTGCAAGGGAGAAAACCAGTTCATGTACGCGTGTGCTCAAGGGAATGGGGTTGGCATGGACTTATCTGTGCATGCATGGTATGAACCATGTACATGTGTACAAATTTCTAAGCGGGTCGGGGGCGACTCAGTTTGAAGGACTTGGAGAATTAGAGTTTTATGGAAATGTGGTGGCAAGCGGACGGGGCATAGAGTGTCGGAACCCTAGTTTATGAACATGTTATTGAACGTAGATTTTGAACTTGTCTGATCATGGGATCATGCATTTACAGGTTCATGCTTCGAGCAAAGAGACGAGTGGCAGTGCAAGGACGGAGGCTGGACATACCCTGTGAGTTTCTAATCCCTTACTTTTAAATGTTTTACTGTTTTGGGGCTATCGTACATATTTTCAAGAGGTCTTAAAATGTTTAATCATGTTACGGGTTTCGGGTTCTAATCCGATGTGCTTTTGAAACAAAATGAGTATAAAGGAATTGTATGGTCTATGATGTGTCTATGTGAATGTTATAACTAGAGTTACGAGTGAGTGACGTGTTAATGGTCGATTAGGGGAAGTCGGTACTTAAGCTCAATGCTTATGATTTCCTATGGATTATATGTTATTCTAATGTTATATGTGAGGTGCATGTGTAGTTAACAAGTCATGTATATGATGAGTGATATTATGTGCTTTATATTTGCGTGACGTGTTTGCGTTGTTGTCTATATGAAATGGAAAATGGGATTTATGAAGGATGAGGTCCTTCGAGAAGTCAGTAACGGTGACATTTATTTAACAGGTTAATGATTAGCTCAGGGTGCGTCGAACGCCCAGACGAGGGTGCGGTGACGAGGTGTGTGTTTACGTGTATATTTACAGGTGTGTGGAAATGCATGCAAATGTTGAATTATATTTATTTTGCTTGCGATGTTGTTAATGTGGTAATGTTAATGTGACATGTAGAGGATATTAAGGTGGTAATTCTAACGTGACATGTGAATGTTATTATTATGGTGAATAGAGTTAGATCGACAGTGGTGTGAGGATTGTGAGGTGACGTGTACAACTGTCGTGTCGGTTGAAATGTAATAGCCTTGAGTAAGAGCTTTTGGAAACTTTGCCAGAATCGAGAAGTAAATCTACTATCTCTATCTGAAACAATAGATAGTGGCACGCCGTGTAATGTTACGATTTCATTAACGTACAACTGTGCCAACTTATCCATATTGAACGTTTCTTTCATAGGAAGAAAATGAGCAGACTTAGTAAGTCTATCAATGATAACCTAAATAGTAACATTTCCTCGACTCGTTCGGGGAAGTTTTGTAATGAAATCCATGGTTATTATTTCCCATTTCCAGACAGGAATTTCAAGTTGCTGTAACAAACCAGATGGCTTCTGATGTTCAGCTTTAACTTGAGAACAAGTCAAACATTTTGCAACATAGATAGCGATATGCTTTATCATTCCTATCCACCAGTAATTGGCTTTTAGGTTTTTGTACATCTTATCGCTTCCAGGATGCATTGTGTATTTAGATTTATGGGCTTCCTCAAGAATTTCTTCACGAGTATTCCTGTAGATAGGAACCCAAATTCTTTTATTCATTCTAAGGATTCCATCGTCTCCTTTGATCAACTGATCAATCTTGCCTCTCAATCCTTCTTTCTCAAGGTTGGGTTCTTGCAAGGCAAGTTTTTAAGATTCCTTAATACGAGTAATAAGATCGATTTGGAGATCGAGTCTTAAAGAACGAACTCGTTTAGGTTTCTCATGTTCCTTTCTGCTTAGAGCATCGGCTACGACATTGGATTTTCCTTCATGATAACAGATTTCACAATCGTAATCATTCAGGACTTCCATCCAACGTCTTTACCTCATATTCAGCTCCTTCTGACTGAATATGTACTTCAAGCTATATAATCGATAAATACAGTGAATTTGACTCCATATAGATAGTGCCTCCATAATTTCAGTGCGAATATTATGGTGCCCAGTTCTAAATCATGAGTCATATAGTTCTTTTCATGACTTTTCAATTGACGAGAAGCATAAGAAATAACCTTGCTTCCTTGCATCAGCACACAATCAAAGCCGGTGTGTGAAGCATCATAGTATACTGAAAAGAGTTCATTTCCATCTAGCAAAGCCAATATAGGTGCTTGAGTCAGTTTCTGTTTTAGAGTTTCGAACGCTTCAGATTGTTTAGGACCCCATTCATACTTAACTGACTTACGGGTCAGAGAAGTTAATGGTACTACGATTGGAGACAAATCTTGGATAAATCTCCGATAGTAACCAGCTAATCCGAAAAAACTACAGACATCAGTTGGTGACTTCGGGATTTCCCACTTGGATATGGCTTCAATTTTGACAGGGTCAACTTGAATACCATTGATATTGATTACATGACCAAGGAATTGAACTTCTGACAGCCAGAATTCACATTTTGAGAACTTAGCATATAAATTCTCTGTTCTAGAATTTCAAGTAAGATTTTCAAATGATTGGCATGATCTTTTTTACTTTTGGAATAGATGAGGATATCGTCAATGAATACGATAACGAAATTGTCCAAATAAGGTTTACAGACTTGATTCATCATATCCATGAATGCTGTTGGTGCATTAGTAAGTCCAAATGGCATTACCGTGAACTCATAATGACCATATCAAGTTATGAAAGCAGTTTTAGGAATATCTTTTTCCTGTACTTTCAATTGATGATAACCAGATCGAAGATCAATCTTAGAGAAACAATGATCTCCTTGGAGTTGATCAAAAAGATCATCGATTCGAGGGAGTGGATAACAATTCTTTATCGTAACCTTGTTTAGGTCACGATAATCAATAACATGCCAATTGATCCGTCTTTCTTTTTAACGAATAAAACTGGAGCTCCCCAAGGTGATGAGCTTAGTCTTATAAATCCTTTCTCCAGTAGTTCGTCTAATTGCTTCTTTAGTTCTGCCATTTCGTTTGGAGCTAATCTGTAAGGGGATTTAGCAATAGGTGCCGTACCAGGTACAAGATTAATTCTGAACTCCACTTCTTTCTCAGATGGAATCCCAGGCAGTTCATCAAGGAAAACATCAGGGAATTCAGCCACAACCGGCACATCTTCAATCTTCGTCTTAGTGTCAGTAGTTACAGAAACAAGGTATGCTAAGCATCATTTTCTTAAGTATTTTGTGGCTTTTAGCATAGAAATTATTCCAACAGAGTTGGATAATTTGTCGCCGTTGATCGTAAGAATATTGCCTTTCGGTGAACGAAGTTCTATTGCCTTTTTATCACATAGGATACGGGCTTAGTTAGAGGCTAACCAATCCATTCCTAAGACAATGTCAAAACCTGCCAAAGTCATTGGCAACAATCTTACAGGTATAACATGTCCTGATAATGTGATGTGGCAATCGTTAAGGATTTCAGAGATTTGGACTAGGTCACAATTGGCAGTCTCCACCACGTATTTCTTGTCTAATTTTGCTAGAGTTTTATTTAACAGTTTACATAATCTATGACCTATAAAACTTTGGTTTGCACGGGAGTCAAATAAAACTCGAGCATAAATATCATTGACAAGAAATGTACCCGTGATGACATCGGGTCTACCTACTGCTTCGTGAGTGTTAAGAACAAATGCCCATGCATTCTTCTTCACTCCATCTGCAGGTTTGGGACCTGTCCCGTCCGTTTTCTTCTGCTTTGGACATTTAATTTTGATGTGACCAGCTTCCCCACATCCAAAACAAGTAATTGATTTCTTTTTGAAGCAATCTTCGGTCTTGCGTCCGGACATTTTACAATAGTTGCAGAAAATTCCCGCAAGACATTGTCCCAAGTGCCTCCTTCTACACTTTGGACACTCAGGGATGGAAGAGTTGTTATTTCGAGGGGTAAAGTTGGACTTCTTGTATCCACTCGGGCCTTGCCCAGTTATATCCTTCTTCTTCTTTCCCTCTTCCTGATTTCTTATCAGGCTGGTAGTTAATGATGCCCCTAGATCCATGGCATCATCAAGATTTTCACAATTTGTGACCTTCACCATGTCGCGAATTTCTCCGATCAAACCCTAGATATAACGTTTGATCAGATTTGATTCAGGGGTTGCAAGATATGGAACAATTCTAGCATATTCCAGAAGTTTAGTAGCATACTCCTGATGATTTGTTCCGATCATTCTTAAACTTAAAAGTTTTCCTTCAATCTGTTGCCATTCATTCTGGGGAAAGTATTTCTTCTCAACCCTTGCCTTAAAGGCATTCCAGTCCAATGCATAGGCTGCATATCTGCCCTTGGCAGCAATAATGTTGTTCCACCATTCTAAGGCTTGATCTTTGAATAAATTGGAAGCATATAGAACCTTGTCCTCCTCAACAAATTTGTTGATTGCCAAAACTGACCCAGTCTTCTCAATCTATCTTAATGTGGCCATTCCACCTTCTTTTCCAGAGAAGTTATATGGCTTACAATCCTGGAACATCTTGTAGTACAACCTACTACCTTCTTTTTCTTTGCTAAGTGACTGTAGTTATTACCCATACTCTCATCCTTAGAAGAGTTATGGTAATATTCTTCTCTTTTGGTCTTCTTGGATTTGTGAGAAACAGGACCCTTTGGTTCTAAAGTAATAGGTTTCGATTGGGTCAGTGTTCGTGTTTGTCGAGAATGAACAGATTGAGGAATCAAAGGTTGAATAGATATTCGGTCAGCTTGTCTCTTTTCAAGCTCTGTTAAAATCATTGGAAGGGAATCCTTGATTCCTTCCGTGATCATCTTTTGGAGTTTTTTTCGGGACTCATTATTTTCAGCAGCATTATCCATCACTGCTTGCTTTTTCTTGCCCCTCGTGTTTTGAGAAGGTCGAGTTTGTTTCGACATTCTATTAAGAGACAATACTTGAATTAAAACAGGACTTTTTATTGATAAAATATTTACAAGAAGAAAATACATATGTAAAAATCATTATTTCTAAAAATTTCTAAAATTCTTTTCTTCAAGAGCCTAAACTAGAAGGGCATTCCATGCTTCTACTTCAGCCTTTTCTCTTTCCAGTTCAGCTATCCGGTTTAACAACATTTGTTCCCTCTCACTTCTTGACGCATTCTCATTTATATGCGGAGCAGGAACAGGAATCGTCTCATAATATGGAACATAAGGTATATTAGAATCAGCGCGTTCTTCTTCTTTAGGATCACATTTATTTTCATAAGGAAGTTCGGCATATCTCTCATGAAAATATTGTGGATAAACAGGAGTGATGGTATAGCTTCCAGCAGTTGGAGCATAATAAAAACTTATAGAAGGATTTTAGGGAATACTAGGATTTCCTATGTCTCCGAGGCTTCTGAAAGTAGAACTTTTAGTTTTCTCATTAAGTTCTATATTGTTTCAATTGTTTTACGGTCAAAGTAATTAGCAGGAGCAAAATTTAGAAGAAAACTAGGACCTTTGCCCTTTCCAACCATTCTGAAAATTAAAAACAAACGATATTTTATTATCATAAAACATATTACAATAAAAGTAAAATACAACAAAATTTCAATCTTTCATCAACTCCTTCCCCAAAGTCTTCAGATCCTTTCCATACTCATATACCTGTTTCCCATAAAATTGGGTTCTATTCTTATCCATGATTTTCTTCTTGGTTATCTCGTCCGTTTAGCGTAACGAACGATCTAAACATTCGATATGGGAAGAAGGCATAGTATACTTATAACCATATTTAGTAGGAGGACCACGAATACCCATCAACATATCATTATAAACATGATGAAATTCGGGTGGTGATTGAAAGTAAGCTTGGTAAGGATCATATGTTGGTTCGGGGAACATGTATGGATCCTACATATCCGGGGATCCAGAGTTATAGGACTGATAATCAGAACTGTTTGAGATAGGGTTATTGAAAGGATAATAATTAGGGTTTTCAGAAGCAAATTGATATTGGGGATCTTTAGAAGGATTTTCTTCAGATGATTTAATCTGACTGGATTATGCCTCATTTCCTTGCACAGATTGGGCAGCAGTATTCCAGTTGCTAAAGCCTGATCCAACATCCATCCATTGGCTGGAAGAGTGTAAGGCCCCAAACCCGGTAACCCGACACGTTGGCATACACGTAAGCACAGTAGTAAATGACATCAAATCATCTCAATAAATGCAACGGAAAACAAACAGTCAACAGTGGTCAATGACCCAAATCTCAAACATAATCCAATCAAGTAATAATATCTAAATCATTCAACATCAAAATGGAAAATAAATGTCATCACAACGATCACGGTAACCAAACGCCATCCAGAAGCCGCCAGCTCACACTTTCTCCTTACCTGAAATACATGCTAAAAGTCAGCTACGCAAAGTGAGTTCTATAGTAATTCGTTCGGGGCTATTAAGTCCCGAACCTTTATTAAAAACCGTTCACGTCTCAAAGGTTTTCTCATTTACTTTACCGTTTAATCAAATAATATATTTTATCGACGTACACGAAATCATGTCAACTGGTCTAAGGACTCGTGCGATCATGACTCGTCGACTGATCATCGTCTGTCATAACAACTAACTGACCAACACTGACTTACTATCACGCTTAAGCAACCCATTTCATCCGACTAAGGTCAGACTCAATTCACGTCGACTAGAGTCGACACACTATCAATTAACTCCTAGTTAATCGTCACGACATTCAATTACGTGACGTCAAATCCTACGCATACAATTATAACTATTCTTTCACAACACAAATATTAACATCAAACCCTTTTCATTTCATGCCTTCGCTATATTGCACGTTGTATGTATTCATGCCCAAAACTACAAAAAGTTTAAAAGTGGGCGATAGAAACTCACCTTTGCTAGATACGTCCCGATCCCTAGAACCCGCTAACTTCCCGTGCTCGTCTTTCGACCGCGTACCTAACAAATACACAAGTTACGAGTCAATACACGACCCGTCGATACTCTACACCTATACTACTAATCCCGACACTACGCATGAGTGCATGCCCGTGAGTGATGCCATGCACCTCGAAAACCCTCGTTCTCGACCTCGGCATCCTCTCGCGAATCCGGATTCACTTCGGCCTTCCCTTCCGGTCACCGTATTGCGCCGAAGCACCTTCCCCCGAGGGTTCCCGTTCTTAACCGACGTCGCACCACCGCTGTCCAGCTCCGAGAACCGCTCCCATGGCCTCCCGGGACCACCACCGCCCGTCACTGCCGTCGTCGAGCCACCGCAGCCCCGTCGCCAATATTCGGACCACCCGTGAGCAGCCCCCCGGTCCTCTTCGCTGCTGCCCTGCACGTCCTTGCGCCACCACAACCGTACCTCGCCCTCCTTCGACTTGCTACCGCTGTCCCGACCTTATGACACACGCCGGCCACCATCGTGAGTTCGGCCAATCACCTGACACCGCGCAAATGTTCAAAAACAGAAATCATAATCTTAACGAGTCTAGATTAGAGTTATACCTTCGATCCAAGTGACTCGTGCTAACCGAATCACCAAGAACTCGTCTCTTTCTTCACTACTCGTCTCCTACGAAACCCTAGAATCATTTAAATGATTATTACGATTATCCAAAGCTTAAAACACATACACGATGATTAGAGTCTCGTGATTATACCTTGATCTTAACCAAATCGCGATGAACGGATTCTCCCCCTCTCCCTTCTCTTCTCGACAGCCGTAAGAACCCAAATAGGGTCTCCCCCATGCGTAACACCCTTTTGGGTGTTGCTCCTCGGACCGGGCTTGGCCCCAGCATTCCATCGGCTAGCCCCAAGGCTTGGCCCCTCTCGTAACTTGGTTTTTATAAAAACCTCCCCAGAGTTTCGATAGTTACATAGTAACCCCCGTCTAACTATTTACTAAAGTAATAACGCACTAACCCTGTCAAGTCTCAATATTTGCTAATATTTATTTACAACTTTACAAACCCGTTTTATTAAACGAAAAACCGGGATGTTACAAAGAGTGTTGGGATTGAGGGTGGTATTCAGGAGAATTAGGGAGTACAGCGAATGGGTCATCATTATAGTAGGGTGAACATATAGGATTCTGTTGTGAACCTAACGGATGGTATTCCGGAGATTCTTGCTTAATAGGACGATTAGGATCATAATACGGAACAGTATTTCCTCCAGACATCTGCAATCTTATCATATCAGTATTTGTCTTATTCAAGACTTAGATACTAAAGCCAGTATTTTAATCTTAGCTAAAGTTCTACAAGGATGGTTATCTTTCCAGAGTAGTACCTCCAAAAGATATGTTCATAGGTAAGAGCGACGGGTCTATGAGAGATTTATACACCGCTCTTTCCTTAGACAGAACACTTCCGTTTGTCAGATAACTACATACCGGTCAGAAGGTTACCTTGTTTTCTTATGGTTAAAGCTTAGATACTAGATCCAAGTATCTAATTCGCTAAAACCTGTGGCTCTGATACCAACCTGTCACACCCCGCCTCAGGCACCCCCTGGACGTGTGCGAGCCCGATTGGTATCGTTTGGTTACTTGATTTCAGAGTTTGATAAAATACATCAGAAGTCTTTTTCAAAGGATCGTTACATCATTCTTTCAACCTCAAGGGTTGTAATTGTAAATACTAAAACTTAGTTGGAAAACAAAAGCCTTGTATTTACGTTATAAACATAGGGTTTTAATACCCTTCTCATTTGATTACAAAACATAGTTTGAAATCAAATACATGATGAGCCACTTGAAATAGTATAACACAGGGTTGATCAGTTCCCTGGTCCTATCTCCTTCTTTAGGATTTCCCTTTACACGAGGCCTGAGAATCCTACGTGCATTCCATCCTTTATTTTCCTGGGACAGATCTCATGTCTGCCCATATACCATTCTCATCATATTTTAATCATTACCTGGAAAACATTTTGAAAATAAAACGTCAGCGCGAACGCGGATGAATACAATATCTTGACATAAAACCATTTGGCACATACAAGTATTAATTTCATAATCACAACTTCCTGTTCAATCTACACACTCAGCAGGTCCGTCCTGTTCAGTCGCACCACGGTATACACTGGCTTAGCTTATAACAGCGGACAGGTCTACGCCTCTGAATTTGTTATAAGATAAGTACCAGCCGTAATCCGGGAATTTCACCTGAGACTCGTGTATCCCTTGCAAGTTTTACGTATACCTATGGCTTGAATGCTTGGTTCGTAGAAGAACGTTGAGCATTATTTCATTAACCTTTATTTGGCCATTTTCGTAAATAAAATGTTTGACACAAGTTTTGAAAGAGATAAAGTATTCACCTTTTGTAGGGATGAGTCTCCAAAGTTGAAAGCCTATAAGCTAGTTCCTTATCCTTGCTTCTCTAGCGTTTTGACCTTCTAAGAGCGTTTCTTCTTAAACCGAGCACTAGAACGAGCGGGAGTTGGACCTGGATCGTCGCGAGTGGGATAAGGATTACCAGGAATGAGATTTAGAAGTTGGAAATGGTTTGGGATGAGAAAAACCGAATGAGATCGTCCAACTATTTATAGGCTGCAATTTTGGTCCATGTCGGACCGATATGGCTGAGGATGTCGGTCCGACATCCGATTTAGACCACGTCAGCCCTAGATGTCCGCATCTGATTGGACTGAACATATTTGGCGGCATATCGGATCGATATGTGGACCATGTCGGTCCGATATCTAGACCCCCGTCCTATCATTAGGGCTGAGTCATTGGATACGTGTCAATACCACAAATTGCGGCTGAGATGAGGTTGTCAGACCGCTATGGATCGATGTCGGTCCACTAACCGACCTAACCACTTATTTCAGACCAATATGAACTGAGAAGTCGGTCCGGTATCGGACTTAGTTTAACATCGGTTCGATATCATAACTTAGTTCACTTCGGACCGATATGAAGTACGACGTCGGTCTGATATCAACTTAATTTCATAAGTTTCCTTGATTTTCAACCCTAGACTTTGGTGTATTTACACTTATAGTCCCTAGGGTTTACGTTTTGTCAAATCTTGGATGTTTTTGTGACAGGTGTTACAACATCTGCAAACCGCCAGAAAGTCAAGCCAAACTAGCAGTGGTCTCGTGGTGGGTTTTGAAATGCACATACACCACTTGTGTTTCATCTATCAACCATGTGTCTTCCTAAATTCGAATCCACAAAGCACATTATGTCAACGTCTTCTCCTTTTGGATACGATAATCCAAGATTAATGGTTATTTTGATGTATCGAAAGGTTAATTTGTCGGCTTCATAGTGTGACTTCTTCGGATTTCCCTGAAATCGTACACAATGACAAAAATTATACATAATATCTCAAGTTTCTGTTATTAAAGCAAAAAAAACATAATCCTTTATTTTCTTGAATTAAAAGACATAATAATAGTGTTTTAAAATTTCGAAGTCTTTTTAATCCGGTCAAATTTTACTTCACATTCCACCTACCGTACCGATCTCCGCTCACCGCATTCAAACACCAGCTACAACCTCCTCAGTCCCTCTGCTCACTTCACCCGCGCACCACCGCTGGCCGGCGCATTTGCCACCACTCGTGCGGCGGCCCACAGCTCATTTAAAGTATTTCTCTCCCGTCGAGGTTATATTAAAACGGTTAGTCTTTTCACTTACCTATTTACCTTTTTCTTCAATTTATGCTTATATATAATCATTCACAATCCAATCGCCGTCAGCAAATCTAGAAACGTTTGTAGATCCTTTCTCATTTCTTCTCTCACATTTCAGCAGCTGAGCTAGGGCTCAAAGCTATGGAGCTAATTGTGGTCACTTTGATTATTGGCTTCTTGTTGAGTTTGTTGTTTTTAGCCCCTAGATTTATCAAATCCGGTAAACCTCTTCATTCATTATAACGTTTGTTTCTCATATGACTTTTGTTATTATATCCTATTTTTGTCTTGCTTTCTTGAATCTAAAGTGGATTGATGCTTGATTGTTTTCTGTGATTTGCATTGCTTCTATGTATGGAGTGTTTTCAGCTTTTAATCTATGCAATTTCTGCAATGCAGATCAAACCAAGAAGGTTCATTCAGATGCTAACAGTAAGGTACTTGATTGAGTTTCATAACATTGTTTGGGCATATTTTTATGGCAAATTGGATTTTAATAATCCAAAATAATCCATACCGGCAATTTGACCAATGACACTCCTGACTTTCACTTTTGTTGCCAAGGGTAATCCCATTAGCATACTCGATTTCGCTCCCAATGATAATTATGAAAGAGATGGGGAAACTTACAAGCGAAATAGAGTGTAAATCTATGATGGATTGTCCTTGAAAACTACAGTTAAAATTAAGAGTGTCATTGGTCAAATTGTCAGTATGGATTATTATCATCCAGTGGGTGATGGCTTGGATTATTAAAATCCAAGTAGCCTATTTTTAATTATAACTCTAATACAACTATTTGTGTGGTTAGATTGCATGAGTTTAGGCTGCAAATATCTATGTTAATTCACCAACACACACATATCCATAGAAAGAGTTTTTAGCAGGGTTTTGGTTGTCTTTAAGATGCAGATTCATAAAAAGTTGCTTTTGTTAAAATCTGACAATTTCATAGGTCATGATAGAAGGTCTAAATAATTCATGCTTTTGGATTTGAAAGCACTAGATCTTGATTTGTGAAATAAAACTGTTTTGATTCTGGGATGTGGTGAGTACTGCAGTCTATTGACAGCGGTGTTGTTTTTTTCTCGCGGTGTCAAAAAGATGAGTTGTATGTATTTTATATTGTTCAGGATTTTTAGCAAGTGCGAATGAATATTATAGTGTTGTATGCATTTTAAATGTAGGTTTTAAAATCATACAACAAGGCTGAAGTTTCCTTGCACAACAAGAGGACAGATTGCTGGATCATCATCAAAGAGAAGGTTCTGTTAGGTTATAATGTTATATAACCTATTACTTTGTTTGATCATTTTGAATATGCATACATGTGAAAAAACCCCAAAAGGTTCATATGTTTCACTATGAATCGTAGGTATATGATGTCACGCCTTATGTAGAAGAACACCCTGGTGGCGATGCAATTCTCGCTCATGCTGGGGATGACTCAACTGAAGGATTTTTTGGGTGAGCTTCCGATTCTGATGTAATCTGCATGTTTGATTTTAAAAAGCTTACTTTCTTCATGCTAATCATTCATAAAGTGTAAATTTTATGTATTTAGTTCAATGGTAAATCAAGTATACTTGAGGTGGCAAAATTTGTGGGTCAGGTGTGTTGGGTACCATGTAAACATTATTTGTAGGTGTCGGATTGTATTGACTTAAAACACACTGTACAATAAATAGTTAGTACATCTAAGCTACAAAGTTTGTAGGTTCTTGTAATCTTGTTACGGTATTGTTTAGTGGCATCAATTTCGACCCATTTACTTATGAATGGGTCAGTTTGGGTTATGTTTTATATCTAATGGGTCAACTGGTCAAGTGGTTACATGAAAATAATCGTATAATATAGTAAACGGGTCGGTTGAAAATTGCCTAAAGTGTTTTTTCATATATACAACCTCTGATGTCACTTTATTCTAAAAGAGTATGATAAGACTCCAGTTCCAGCTCCATGTAAGGTGTACTCGAGAAGAGGAAAGAAAACTAGCGGATCAGAATTTGGAGCATTCATTGTTGTATTCGGATCATGGGTTGACCCACTAGGTCAAAGCATTGGCGGGAAAGAAGAGTAGTGGGAGGGCTGTTACGCGCAATTCACTACTGGAAGCAGTTAGCACCACGTAGTAGTATTAGTTTCAAGCTTTGTTTTCATTATTTCCAGTTCAATATTTTATCATCAAGTTTCTTGTAATTGGAGAGAGAACCCTTCTCGAATTGGATCTTTTCTTTTGAAATTCAATCAAGCCGACCGCTTCCATTCATTGGTTCTATCAATTTGGTTCCATTGCTTTGTAGACTCAAACGGGTCGGTTGCTTATGAGCAAAGCAACGCAAGTAGGTCTCAAGACAGTGGTTTAACACCTCTGTTTGTCCGTCTGTTTGGGGGTGGTAGCTGGTACTCAGCTGGAGTTTAGTTTGGGTTTAGACGGAACAGTTCTTGCATAACATCTCGATCAGACACAACGAATCTAGGAAACCTGTGCAGGCGAACGGTCTCCTTGCAGAAGGCAGCTGCCACACCTTTGGCAGTGAATGGGTGAGCTAAACAAATGAAGTGTGCATACTTGCTAAGCCGGTTGACCACCACCAAATTTGTATCAGATCGATTAGAGGAGGGTAAGCCCATGATAAAATCCATGGAGAGGTCTTCCCAAATACGTGTGGGAATGGGGAGGGGCTGAAGTAGGCCTGCAGGAGATAAAGTCTGGTACTTTTGTTGTCAGATCAAACATTGCTGAACATAGAGACGGATTTCTTGTTTCATACTGGGCCAAATATTGCTCGGAAAGTCGTTTCAATGTCTTAAGAAACCCAACATGACCGCCCACCGGTGTATCATGTCCCTCCTTGAGTAATTTGAGCTTGAGGGATGGTATATCCGGGATGACCAGTCTCCCGTTGAAAAATAAGAACTGATCCACAAGAGAGAAACCTGGGTCAGCCGCTTTGTCGGATTGTAACTGCTGAATAATGTTATGTGTATAGGGGTCCAACCGCAACCCTTCCTGCACATCAGCTAACTCAACACAATAAACCATGGTTAATACCAATAGTTCACTGGAGTGTGGCCGTGGGGATGGTGCATCTGCCCCTCTATTTTCTTTGCCTGCTCGATGAGTAATGGTGAAGTCATATGGCGTTAGTTTCAGTAACAAACGTTGCTCTGTAGTGGTTATCCGTTGCTCAAGCAAAAACTTAAGAGTAATGATCCGTATGGATAATGAAGTGCCTACCCACCAAATAATGGTGTTCCATTTATGCACTGCTAGGACTAAGGCTAACAACTCACGATCATATGCAAATTTAAAACGGTTGGAAGGTGAAAGCCCTTTGCTGAAATAGGCTACCGGGTGACGCGTCACATTCCACCACAAAATTTTAGAGAAATCAGGCAAGTGTAACACTGGGGTGGATGATTCAGTTTTCTTGCAAACGCATCCAACCGTTTCGTTCTCTTTCATCTTCATAGCTTCCAGTTCACTCCCCAACGTTTGCAACCGTGCTTTCTGAACCATCTCTGCTCCTAGATGTAGGATCTTGATCGAATTCCATACCTCTTTCGCGTTTTGGTGTACTGAGCCACCTACATCAGAATGTCTTCAGGCAGTGTCTGAAATATCATTGCCTTTGTAGTAGCCACTTTCTTCTCTTCCACTTCTAGATCCAGTGCTGCATTCACCCCCCCCTCCCAACAAAGGCCATAGGCCCTCAAGATCTGCTCCATGAGAATCGACCACGTGGTGTAGTTCGATTCGGTCAACTTCGGGCATTGAAGTGACACATTCCCTTGCTCACGTACTGGACCCACTGCTCGGTTCGGATATGACATTCTTTCTCTTTCTTTCTCCTCCTTTCCGCTTTCTTTCTTTCTCCTCCGTTCTGCTTTCTTTCTTTCCCTTTCTTTCTTTCTCCTTCCTTCTTTCTTTCTACTTTCTTTCTTCTTTCTCTACTTTCTGTTTTCTTTCTTTCTTCTTTCTGAAAATCCAACCCTCCCTTCAAATCATCAAGAATTTGTTCTTGATTACTACTGTTGCCTTTGTTATTCGGCCAGAACAGAAGAACAAAAAAATGAACTTGTTGAAGCCTTCTTCGATTGCTGCTCCACCCAGATCAGAGGAGAACCTGTTTTCACCTGCAGGTTGATTCCTTCAGTCCTTGCTTCCAGCCGAGAAAGACTGCTTACCCAGGAAAACTCACTGAGTCAAACAATCAAGAGCCTATCCGCTCTAATACCAATCAATGTCCAGGTATCACCAACTAGAAATCGCAACCCAGAATGAAGATGAACAAGAAACAGATTGCGATAAACAGATAGAACAAAGACCCAATTTACGTGAACTCCATTATCATTCCATACCAAACTCACGTACATAGCAGCCATTTAAATAAGAAACATAAACCTAACCTAACTTAACCTCCAAGTTTAATATTCTCCTAAAATAAACATACAAGATTAGCTCAACCTGCACCCCTTCGGATGTGATCACATGGCCTAAGAACACGACTTTAGGTTGGCCGAAACAACATTTGGTGAGCTTGACAAAGAACTGATGGTCACGTAGCAATTTCAGAGCTTGATTCAGGTGCATGAGGTGTTCTTCCATACTGGGGTAGTAAGTTAGGATGTCATCAAAGAAAACGAGTACAAACCTGCGCAAATAAGGGAGGAACAACTCATTCATCACGGCTTGGAATGTGGAGGGGGCGTTGGTAAGGCCAAAGGGCATAACTTTAAATTCATAATGCCCGGAATGGGTATGAAAGGCAGTTTTGGGAACATCCAGGTCTTGCACTCTGATTTGAAAATAACCCGAGCGTAAATCCAACTTAGAGAAGATTTTAGCCCCATGCAATTCATCCAATAGTTCATCAATGTTGGAAATAGGATACTTGTCAGCTATGGTGAGTTTGTTAAGTGCCCTATAGTCCACACACATCCGCCATGTGTTGTCTTTTTTCTTGACCAACAAGACTGGGCATACCGTGGGCTTTCATGGTGGTTGGATAAGTTTTTCCCAAGATGGCGTGCAAACTGATCTCCGCGACCTCGTGCTCATTAGTCTCGGCGTTTGTCGCTTCAATAATGGGTGAGCCTTCGGGAACCATCTAAAATTTGAATAAAATATTATTTTTGGATATTAGCACCAAATTTCCATAAGAACTACCTTCAATTTGCTTTTAGTATTAGTCACTGGCGAACCAGTATGGGGCACGGGAACCATCTAAAATTTGAATTTTTATTCAGAAAACATGTAATAATATTTTTAGGAATTCTCTTAAACCTGTAATAGGAATTACCTTGACCATGGCCTATCAAAACTCAGCCCGTCAATTTAATCCCTGTATCCAAACACAAAATAAATCCAACTCTCTTGCTTCTCAAAACTCCCTTTTTAACACCTTACAATCCTTGTTTCTAAACACTCATTAGTCTCTAAACACTGCAAGATATTGCACAATCCACGGTTCTTTCTCAAAGTCTCATCACTCACTCAGGGTGGCACGGTGGTAAGCGCATGATTCTCCGCTAGCAGAGGACTCAAGTCCAAATCCTGCTTCCACTGGCTTCCTACAATTCTTGAAGGCCACCTGTCCGGCGCAAGCTACGATTTGCCTGACCATGTTGGTTAGCAGGGTATTGACGGGTCGTGAGTTTTCTAGTTCTCATGGTTACAAAAAAAAAAGTTTTCCATTTCTAGGTTTCAATTTGTGTATCAGGTATTTAGGCACTAAATTTGTGTATTAGGTATAGTCATGCCTTTGTATGTATTAGGTATAACACATGTATCCCTGAATTGCTAACTAATTATATTGTGTAATTTGCTAATTGTTTGAAACTTCTACATCACTGAAACCTAAAACACAAATTGGAGCCTAATTGTAACTCTGTTCATTATTTATAACTGAATTGTGTAATATGCTAATGTATATTATGTATGGTAATTGTTATTTAACTTTATACCTCATATTAACAACCCGACCCGACCCGACCCATTCAAGTAAAGAAACCACATGGTTTTGAATCGTGATTTACCACTCATAAGCTAACTATGTACATTTATGTGTGGCAGGCCACAACATGCTACCCGAGTATTCGATATGATCGATGACTTCTACATTGGAGAGCTAGAGAAATGATGGCATTTAACTTGTTCATTATGCAGGATTTGCAATTTGTTTTCATGATTATGACATAAATTCTACTTGGATGAGATTCTGTCTTTGATGAATGTAGAACATAATTTTCTGAATACAAACAATTTTATCCCACAAAGATATTCTTAATTATGGATAAATTCTATATTTTTGTGATAAAAAGCTGAAAGGTATCTATCAACACTTTCAGACATGTTGATAATATTCGAGAACCAGTGTATACTTTTTTTGGTTACAATCTTGTATGGTTTGTGTGACATTGTGAAAGAGTATTGCAATCCTATTTCGATTTACTTTTTTTGGATCTATTTTTTTTGTGCCCAACAATCCAAAAATTAAGAATTTCTTTTTATATAAATGTTGGAAATCAGGCCCAAGAATACGAACACGGAATTTGATCTTAACAACCGGTCGCCTCTTTCTATTTTTTATTTCTTGACTTTCAAATTACATAAACCTAACCATCTATTTATAATAGATAAACCTTGCTAACCAAGTCTTCTAATCCTACTCAAATACTTAAGATAACCCAAACATGCTTGGTATTATCCCTAACCTACTAGATAATTACCAAGTATTAATTAAATAAATATTCAAATAAAACAAAGACTCATACTAGAACTCAAACTTTTAGTTTTCACATTTGAAGTCAATAATTTACCCAACAATAAATAACTGCTCCATTTCATTTTCGAATAAAATCTAACTACACTAATACTTTTTTGTTTTTTAATATTCATGGAAGAATAATAGAATATTGATAGTGCATAATGAATAATTAGATTATTTAACTATTAATTAAAAAATTAATGGAGCTATATTATATTTTTTTATTTTACATGTGTTTATAAAAAAAAATATCAAACATGGTGTTAGGGTGGAGGGAGTGATACCCCATTGAACCATGTTATTTTACCCTCTCCAACCCTCTCATTTCACCTGATAAAATTGTGCCATGTTATTTTACCCTCTCCAACCCTAAAGAGAGGGCGTGAAAGCATTTGAACCCATGATTTTTTTAAAAAAAATTATAAAATACTAGATTTTCATTAAATTAAAATAAAATTCTACATATTAAAAACCTAAAATTTAAAAATAATAAGAAGTAAAAAAAAAGAGATTATTAACCTAAAAAACATGAAACATCAAAATAACCTAAAATTTACACGGCCAATTGTATTTTGTCGTAATTTTTCGTTTACGTTTGAGTACCATTGACAAAAAAAGGTTCGGGGATATCGTCATGCTTTTTTAGAAAATATTCCAAGTCGCGGTCATGTTTTTCTTTCGAAAGCATTTCTTGTTGTTTCTCCAAGAGTTGCACCGCGAGTTCATCTCGTCTTTGTTTTGTTTCCTTCCTTTTCTTGCGGTATTCTACTTTTTTCTCTCTTTCAACATCTTTAGCCACCTTAAATTCGGAAAGAACCTCCACCAAACTATTGCTTGAAGACTCGGCGGTTTTCTTTCCTTTGCTCCTGCGAGTCGGTTGATTCGGTAGGGATTGTTCGTTTAAGTCGGGGAGGTCTCTCGAGGAAGGGTTGTTTGTACCTTCATTTCCGGATTCAGATGTTTTTGATTTCTTGGACGATTGTTGTTCAAACTCCTCATCCACAACCGCGGCGGCTTTCCATTTGGGACGGTCTTTGAGAATCTCCCATGCCTCGACGAGGGTGAAACATTTCCTCTCGTAGAGGTTTCGGTAATTTTTTTTGTGCTTCTTTCATGATGTTCACATCTGACATCCCACTACCCCAACGACGTTTCTAAAAAAAACATAAATTTAAAAAATATGTTAATACATTACAAAAAATATAAAATATACGCAATAATTAAAACATCACAAAAATTGAATAAATAATTTACCGCTAGCGTGTATAGGCCATTTAAATTGTTGATCTTTGTTTTCATTGACGTCCACTTTGAATTCAATTGATATCTAGTGCGGGTAGTTCCACCATTAGCCCGTCTAAATGATCTAGCAGACGTTACCAAAAGGATTCGACTTTTTGTTGATCACCAATTGTTGGGTCCTCGGATACATGTATCCAAGATTTAGGCAGAGCCACATATTCCTTTTCGGTCCAAACCTTCTTGTTCGTCCCGTTCGGGAACTTTGCTTTACCTTTACGTTGTTGTTGTGGTTGAGTTTCTTGTTCTTCTTCATAGACTTGTTGGTCTAGAGATTTAATGTAACATCCCAAAAATAAAACGATAGTTAAAATAATGAAATAAACGAACGAGGCATGTCGGGTCGGGTCGGATGGGCCGACGGGCTAGAAGGGGAGCCTCCCCTATAAATAGCCAAGGTCAACACCATTTCTCTCATTTGCAAGTTCTAGAGAGAGAAACCGTAGAGAGAGAAAGTTGGCGGATCGACCCGAGATTTCAGCAAAGTGTTACTCCATAAATCGTGAGAAGAACCTTCGGATCAAAAGCTCGATTCAGGTAACGATCCGACCTAAATCTGAGTTTTAGTTCGTTTTTTGGTTTTTCGGGTTTTGGGTGAAAAGACAACGTTTTTACGGATGAAATTGAAAGATAAACATAGATTTGAGTTCCTTAATGGAAAACAAACGTTTCGGATGCAAACAGGTTCGAGATCTTGACGTGATCAGACCTGAATGCGAAAGTTAGGGTTTTGCGAAGAAACAGATCGTGCGCACTTACCAAGTGCGCACGGAGCAGGTCCTACGTACTTATTAAGTGCGCAGGAAGAGGGGTCTGCGCACTTGCTAAGTGTGCAGGCATCAGGCTGATTAGGTAAAGTCGGTATGTTTAGAAGGTTAAACCGTTAGACTCAGGATTGGGTCTGATGTGTATTTAACTAATCAATTCAGATCGGAAGTGACATTGTTGGGCCTTTGTTTAGGACAACCGAGACTAGCTTATAAGGTGAGTTCTAGAAGCCCTCTTTTAAATGTTTTATATAATGTTTTCGGGCTGGTGTGCATACATATGAAATGATGTTTTATGAAATGACATTTTATGAAACTATGATTATGAAATGAAATGAAATGATTTGGAACGAACGGTTTATGGAAATAAAGTTTTATGCATGGAATGTTTACGAACGAATGTTTAATAAGAAATGGTTTAAAGTAAAGGTAAAGGGTTTCGAGAACGAGTGAAAAGGTTTTGTGAAAAGAAAAGAAAAAGGGCAAAGATTTTAAAGAAGTCATTACAAATCTAATCTGTCGAATGAATGGAATTGACGAATGAAGTCTGGGAATGTGATTCCCAGCCTTGTGGTAGATTATAGACAGCGAGCCATAGTTACCATAAGAGCAACAGGGGCAGTGTCTTGGTGGCCTGCCAATGGTTTGATGTTGTACAACTGGTATGGAGTAACGACGGTTACTCAGGGGTTAACGTGACCCTACGTCAGGTTAAATTATGATACGACGGTGTTATGGCTGAGAGCCATAGCCGTTGATGGAGGTTGTCGGTCTATGGACATGAGAGCCATAGGGGCAACTGAATGGGTATTGTCGGTCCTCGTGCAGTTAGCCTTGGAGGCAATACCAAAAAGGGAATTGACGGAATGTTGTGGCAATGACGGCGATACGTAACGGTTGTCCACGGCATGCAGGGTTCCTTCGGGGACACAGAGACGCGTAAAGAAAGATACAGATTTTAGATAGTAATGTATGACTTAAATGAATGTTAAATGTTTTAAACAAATGATCCGTTCAATGTGTTTAAATGTTTGAAGGTTTATGAATGAAAGGCCCTGTTTTCTTATACGTGATGTTAAACCCTAATGAATGTTTTGAATGATGAACCATTTCTTAAATCGAACGAAAACTAGAACTCACCAGCGTAGCTGACTTTTTAGTGTGCACATTCAGGTTAAGGCAGGTATGGATGATGGACGGTGATGCTTGGCAAGCGATAAGAGTTACCCGGTTGATCATGAAGACTGGCATCCCGTTATGATTAGATTATGATATGTTTTTGTAATAGACTATGTTACGCTTCCGTTGTTAAACAATGTAATGGTTATGTTTTATTTAAGTATTTTCCGCTGCGTTATTTGATATTCAAGTTTAATAACTGTTTGCGAATGAGTAATTCCAACAAGTGAGGCCTCCCAAGTTTGGGGCCTTACAAGTTGGTATCAGAGCAATAGTTTGAGAGATTCGGACACTCCCAGTGTCTGAACTTAAACTTTGAATGGGACCGAAAGCGGATGCCAGTACGGGTAACTCGAGCCATAGCACCAGGTATGAAGGTAGTATATATTTACATATATAGTATGCCTTAGAAAGGGTTAGGTAAGGACTTGTGTTCTGATGAAATCACAAAGGTGGTCAAATAGAAATCGAAAGGTAGTGTAATGGTTAATTGCAGATGGCCAGTGTTTATTAACATCTTACAGTGCTTATTGAATTTTATTTGTTAACTAGCGTGATGACATTAGATTCCTTGTCTTATAGAACGAAATGGCAAGGAGAGGAAACGGAAGACGTGGTGGGGGCCGTACCGGTGGTCGTACTGGCGGTCGAAATGGTAGGCGTGGCAGGACCCCTGCGCGCCAAGAGTATAGTGAAGAAGGAAGTGTTCACACTGAACCAGCGGTTAGTGTGCATGGAACAGAGCAGACACTGGTTGAAGAACAACCTTTCACTTTTGAACCAGAAGTGAGAGCAGCGATAGCTCGAGAGTTCACCGAGTTGATGAAGACTTCTCTGCCAGGTCTGTTAGCTGAAGCATTAAAGAAGGTTAATGGGGAAGGTGGGTCTAACCAGGTTGATACCCCGAACATTGAGGCAATCAACGCACCGCTTAACCGTGGTTGCGACTATAAGTCCTTTAAGGCATGTGACCCACCGGTCCTCACTGGAAAGAAAGACGCGGTGGCTACATTTGATTGGGTGATCCGTATGGAAGCCGCCATTCGTATGAGCGAGTGTCGAATGGATCAAGTGGTAAAATTTGCTACTAACTCCTTGAGGGAGGAAGCATCCCATTGGTGGGAAGGTGTACGTCAGGCAAAAGGGAGCGAGATTGTGGATGCGATGATGTGGGCTGACTTGAAAACTTTGGTGATCAAGAATTTCTGCCCAAGTAACGAGATTGAGAAGGTAGAGAGAGAATTTCTGGGTTTGAAGGCCGGGAACATGACGCACCGGCAATACACAACCCGATTCAATGAACTGGCACGTGTGGTGCCACATCTTGTCACTACCGAAGAGAGAAAGATTGCCTGCTATATTCAAGGGTTGCCAGACCAGGTCCGCACCTATGTTAAGGCAAACGCCCCTACTACCTATGATTCGGCAGTAGAGCTAAGTGGCGTGGTATTTGACGATCTGGCACTGAATGTTGTTGCCGTTGAAGAGCAAAAGAAGAGACCGAGCTTCTCAAACAAGCGAACTGGGGGAAAGATGTTTGGGGCTCGTGATAAGAGGGCTCGGGTGGATGAGCCAACCGTTTGTAAGAAATGTGGAAGGGAGCACACAGGTGGATGTAAACTGGGATCTAACTTGTGCTTAAAATGTGGCAAGACCGGGCACTACGCCCGTGAGTGCACACAACACTACAAGTGCTACAACTGTGGGGATGTAGGTCATCTGAGTAGGGACTGCCCGAAGCCTAGGATGGGGGAAACCGGGAAGGGAAAGGGCCCGAAAAAGAAGGAAGAGGGATCTCGTGCGAAGACGCGAGCGTACGCACTGACGCAGGATCAGGCTAGGAAGGATCCCGATGTGGCGTCAGGTACGTTCATCCTTGACAACACTTTTGTTTCTGTGTTATTTGATTCGGGTGCGAGTAAGAGTTTTATATCTGCGACTTTTTGTAAACGAGTGAAGTACAATGTGAGTAAGCTAGAAAGGGCCTTTAGCGTAGAAACCGCTGAGGGTAGAACCGCGAGAGTGACCGATGTAGTTAACAACTCCACGATAAAGATAGAAGGTCATAGATTCCCTGTCAGATTGTTTGTTATGGTTTTGGGAGGGTTTGACGTTGTGTTGGGTATGGATTGGTTAACTGCCAATGAAGCACAAATCATATGTAAACGAAAGATAATCCAACTCAAGGCTCCGGATGGTAGCAAAGTCGAGGTCTTTGGAGATCGTGACGCCCCGATGCCAAACGTCATCTCGATGATTAAGGCAACAAATTACTTGAGGCGCGGATGCGAGGCTTATCTGGTGTACGTAATTGACAAGTGTAAGGAAGTGAAGGAACTAGACGATGTACCCGTGGTACGCGAGTACCCGGAGGTGTTTCCCGAGGACTTGCCTGGGATACCACCCGACAGAGAAATTGAGTTCCGAATTGACTTAGTACCAAATGCCCAGCCCGTGGCTAAGGCTCCATATCGACTAGCACCAGTGGAGATGAAAGAGTTAATGGTACAACTAGACGAGTTACTTGAGAAAGGATTTATCCAACCGAGCATCTCGTCATGGGGTGCTCTGGTGTTGTTTGTGAAGAAGAAAGACAGTTCGATGAGAATGTGTATTGATTATCGCGAGTTGAACAAACGTACGGTGAAGAACAAGCACCCTTTACCAAGGATCGATGACCTATTCGATCAATTGCAAGGCGCAAGTTGGTTCTCAAAAATCGACCTTCGGTCCGGGTACCATCAGTTGAAGGTAAGGGAAGAAGACATACCGAAAACTACATTTCGCACGCGTTATAGACATTTCGAGTTCCGCATAATGTCTTTCGGATTGACAAACGCCCCCGCAGCGTTCATGGATTTGATGAATAAAGTGTGTCGACCAATGCTGGATCGATCGGTAATCGTGTTCATCGATGATATCCTCATCTACTCCAAGAATGAGGGTGATCACGCGTGTCACTTGAAGGAATTATTGGAAGCTCTGAAGAAGGAAAAGTTGTATGCTAAGTTCTCAAAATGCGCGTTCTGGCTTAAGGAAGTCCAATTCCTAGGTCACGTCATTAACCCGAACGGCATTATGGTTGACCCAGCAAAGATAATGACAGTAAGGGAATGGGACATTCCTAAGACGCCAACCGAAATCCGTAGCTTCTTGGGATTGGCAGGCTACTATCGGAGATTCATCCAGGATTTCTCGAAAATAGCTTCGCCGTTGACAAAGTTGACTCGGAAGGAGGTAAAGTACGAATGGGGTTTGACCCAGGATGAGGCGTTTAAGGAATTGAAAGAGAAGCTAACCCAAGCTCCAGTCTTGGCGCTTCCCGAGGGTAATGAAGACTTGGTGGTATACTCTGACACGTCGGGTCAGGGATTAGGGTGTGTGTTGATGCAACGCGGTAGAGTGATTGCATATGCGTCGCGGCAGTTGAAAGTTCACGAAGTCAACTATCCGACTCATGATTTAGAACTTGCAGCTGTCGTATTTGCATTGAAAATCTGGAGGCACTACCTTTATGGGGTGAAGTTTACTATTTACTCCGACCATAAAAGTTTGAAGTACTTCTTCGAACAAAGGGAACTTAATATGAGGCAGAGACGCTGGTTGGAACCATTGAAGGACTATGACTGTGAAATCGTGTACCATCCTAGAAAGGCAAACGTGGTGGCTGATGCTCTAAGCCGAAAGGATGTGCCTGCTCCTATTAGAGTGAAAGCTTGCCAGTTGGTGGTAACATCGGATGTGATGAGAGAAATCGAAAAGGCTCAAGATGAGGCACTTAAAGAAGAAAACATAAAGAAGGAAAGGATGGTTGGCCAACAGGACAAGTTGGAATATAACACTCTTGGTGTTAGGACACGTTTTGGGCGGGTATGGATACCTATGAGTGGCGAGCTTAGAACCAAAATCTTGGATGAGGCTCATAAGTCTCGATACTCTATCCATCCTGGTACCAATAAAATGTACCAAGATCTGAGGAAGGAATATTGGTGGCCTGGAATGAAACACGAAGTGACAAAGTACGTAAGAAAGTGCTTGACTTGCTCTCAAGTAAAGGCTGAACACCAGAAACCGTATGAAAAGATTCAGCCACTTGATATACCTGAATGGAAGTGGGAACACATTACCATGGACTTCATAACCAAGCTACCTCGCACAGCTAAAGGTCATGACACCATTTGGGTAATTGTGGACCGTTTAACGAAGAGTGCTCATTTCCTACCTATTCGCGAGACGTTCTCGTCGGAGAGGTTAGCAGAAGTATTTATTAATGAAATAATAGCACGGCATGGGATGCCGTTGACGATTGTATCTGACCAGGACACACGATTCACATCGAGGTTCTGGAAAAGATTTCACGAGGCGATGGGCACGAGGCTTAATATCAGTACGGCATACCACCCACAAACGGATGGTCAGTCCGAAAGGACCATTCAGACATTGGAGGATATGCTTCGTGCTTGTATTATCGATTTTGGGGGCAGTTGGGACAGTCATCTGCCGTTAGCCGAATTCTCCTACAACAATAGTTATCACACGACGATATGCATGCCGCCTTACGAAATGTTGTATGGGAGGAGATGCAGAACCCCGGTTTGTTGGGGTGAGATTGGACAAAAGGAATTAGGAAGTCTTGAAGTCGTAAAAGAAACGTCGGAAATGTTTGATCAAATCAAAGCACGGATGAAGGCCGCACAAGATCGTCAGAAGTCCTATGCGGACAGACGACGAAGGCCTATCGAGTTTGATGTTGGGGACAGAGTAATGTTGAAAGTGTCGCCCTGGAGGTATGATCATACGATTCAGGAAGAGAGGAAAGTTAAGTCCGAGGTTTGTCGGACCATTCAGGATAATGGCACGGGTTGGTGAAGTCGCTTATCGGCTAGAGTTGCCTGATGAGTTAAGTGGGATTCATCCTACCTTCCATGTATCACACTTGCGAAAGTGTTTGGCGGATGAATCGGCTCACGTACCACTTACCGACATCGAGGTCGACAACAGCCTTAATTATGTCGAAGAACCCGTGGCCATCTTAGACCGAAAGGAGAAGCGTTTGCCTAATAAAGTTATTCCATTGGTTAAAGTCAAATGGAAGCATCGAAAGGGATCGGAATCCACTTGGGAAATGGAGACGGAAATGAGGGAGTCGTACCCTCATCTATTTGACTTATGATAGGTTTCGGGGACGAAACCTATTGTAAGGGGGGTAGACTTGTAACATCCCAAAAATAAAACGATAGTTAAAATAATGAAATAAACGAACGAGGCATGTCGGGTTGGGTCGGATGGGCCGACGGGCTAGAAGGGGAGCCTCCCCTATAAATAGCCAAGGTCATTACCATTTCTCTCATTTGCAAGTTCTAGAGAGAGAAACCGTAGAGAGAGAAAGTTGGCGGATCGACCCGAGATTTCAGCAAAGTGTTACTCCATAACTCGTGAGAAGAACCTCCTGATCAGAAGCTCGATTCAAGTAACGATCAGACCTAAATCTGAGTTTTAGTTCGTTTTTGGGTTTTTCGGGTTTTGGGTGAAAAGGCAACGTTTTTACGGATGAAACTGAAAGATAAACATAGATTTGAGTTCCTTAATGGAAAACAAACGTTTTGGATGCAAACAGGTTCGAGATCTTGACGTGATCAGACCTGAATGCGAAAGTTAGAGTTTTGCGAAGAAACAGATCGTGCGCACTTACCAAGTGCGCACGGAGCAGGTCCTGCGTACTTATTAAGTGCGCAGGAAGAGGGGTCTGCGCACTTGCTAAGTGCGCAGGCATCATGCTGATTAGGTAAAGTCGGTATGTTTAGAAGGTTAAACCGTTAGAGTCAGGATTGGGTCTGATGTGTATTTAACTAATCAATTCAGATTGGAAGTGACATTGTTGGGCCTTTGTTTAGGACAACCGAGACTAGCTTATAAGGTGAGTTCTAGAAGCCCTCTTTTAAATGTTTTATATAATGTTTTCGGGCTGGTATGCATACATATGAAATGATGTTTTATGAAATGATATTTTATGAAACTATGATTATGAAATGAAATGATTTGGAACGAACGGTTTATGGAAAGAAAGTTTTATGCATGGAATGTTTACGAACGAATGTTTAATAAGAAATGGTTTAAAGTAAAGGTAAAGGGTTTCGAGAACGAGTGAAAAGGTTTTGTGAAAAGAAAAGAAAAAGGGCAAAGGTTTTAAAGAAGTCATTACAAATCTAATATGTCGAATGAATGGAATTGACGAATGAAGTCTGGGAATGTGATTCCCAGCCTTGTGGTAGATTATAGACAGCGAGCCATAGTTACCATAAGAGCAACAGGGGCAGTGTCTTGGTGGCCTGCCAATGGTTTGATGTTGTACAACTGGTATGGAGTAACGACGGTTACTCAGGGGTTAACGTGACCCTACGTCAGGTTAAATTATGATCCGACGGTGTTATGGCTGAGAGCCATAGCCGTCGATGGAGGTTGTCGGTCTATGGACATGAGAGCCATAGGGGCAACTGAATGGGTATTATCGGTCCTCGTGCAGTTAGCCTTGGGGGCAATACCAAAAAGGGAATTGACGGAATGTTGTGGCAATGACGGCGATACGTAACTGTTGTCCACGGCATGCAGGGTTCCTTCGGGGACACAGAGACACGTAAAGAAAGATACAGATTTTATATAGTAATGTATGACTTAAATGAATGTTAAATGTTTTAAACAAATGATCCGTTCAATGTGTTTAAATGTTTGAAGGTTTATGAATGAAAGGCCCTGTTTTCTTATACGTGATGTTAAACCCTAATGAATGTTTTGAATGATGAACCAATTCTTAAATCGAACGAAAACTAGAACTCACCAGCGTAGCTGACTTTTTAGTGTGCACATTCAGGTTAAGGCAGGTATGGATGATGGACGGTGATGCTTGGCAAGCGAGAAGAGTTACCCGGTTGATCATGAAGACTGGCATCCCGTTATGATTAGATTATGATATGTTTATGTAATAGACTATGTTACGCTTCCGTTGTTAAACAATGTAATAGTTATGTTTTATTTAAGTATTTTCCGCTGCGTTATTTGATATTCAAGTTTAATAACTGTTTGCGAATGAGTAATTCCAATGAGTGAGGCCTCCCGGGTTTGGGGCCTTACATTTAATTACAAAATCTACATTTTCAAACGGGTTAAAGTCTTCTTGAACAATCCTCTCCAACTCTTCCATTAGAAGATGAGTTTCTTGTACATCGGTGTCAACATGTCCCGGGGGATTGAAAGGTTGATTGTGGTCATGTTGAAAAGGTGGGGAAGTAGGTGCGGGTGGAAACGGTTGATTTTGGTATTGAAACGGTTGATTTTGGTGTTGAAACGTTTGATTTTGGTGTTGAAAGGGTTGATTTTTTGTATTGAAACGGTTGGTTTTCGTATTGCGGTTGCAGTTGAGATGCCCGAGGTTGACTTGAACGAGGTCGTTGCGGTTGACTTGAACAAGGGTGTTGTGGTTAAGAGACACGCACTTTGGGACGGTATTGTTTTGGAGGAAGATGAATTCATTTTTTTTAAGTGTGAATGAGATTGAGAGAAAGTGTAAAAAAATATTTGTGTGAAAAGATATATTTATAGGTGAAAAAATATTTATTTATTTAAATAACCATCCCCCCTCCCCCCCCCCCCCCCAACGGCTACAAAAGTGTCAACGGCTACAATTTTTGAACTAGCTTTACAACCCGTGTGGAGAAGCCCTCGCCAAGCCCTCGTTTGTTGCGGCGGTGTAGCCCGTGAGCAACCCGTTGGACGACTCCCTTCACCCTCAGGTTTTAACTTTTTTTCAATTTATTTACTTTTTATACTCTTTCTATACTTTACATGTAGCTAAGGTAAATTGATGATTATACCTTTCTATTTAGTTACATAATATAACAGAGTTAGTATCAAAAACTAAAATAATAAGAAATAAAAAAAAAAGACTGAAATAACATGAAATAAAAACTACATATTGAAACTGAAAAAAAAGATTGTAATGACAAGAAATGAAAATTATTATATACACGGTAAAAGAAATTGTAATTTATGGATTAAAAACCAAACTTTTTAATAAACTAGGGGCAAAACAATAATTTAGTCTTTATATAGTGGATTTTCCTTCCCTCATCCATGTTTGTTTTTCCCCTTGAATAAATAAAGGTTCAACGCAGACATTTGCAGATTCGACCATCTTTACTTAAAAAAATATATCAAAAGAAGATGGCGAATCAGTGCTCCAATGGCGGATTGTAACAAATCTTCAAATTTGAACTCTATTGATCTCTCCTCCCCAGATATCCCTACCTCTGTATCCTTACTCAAACATGTCTCTCTCTCTCTCTCCCTCTCTCTATATGTATATGTATACGTATGCCATAAGGCTTTTGGTCTGGTGATCAGGAGGTTTTTTCTGTAAAGGTTTCCTCCTGTGATAGTTATGGGTTCAAATCCTGACAAGGTTTCTAACGAGCAGAATTTTGTCGGTACTCTCCACAATTATTGGTGTTAGATGTTAAAAAAATTGTATATGTATGTACTAGGTTAGTACTTAGAAACCCGTGTTTTACTGTTGAATAAATAAAATATTAAATAGTTACTAAGAAAATAATAAATAGCGAGTAACAAAAGAAAAAATGAAAAAAAGAATCTTGGACTGAATCATGACACGTAGCGTAACCATTTACTTATTTGTTAGGTATAGAAATTTATATGCATGTATATGTGTATTGATTTTGTTTTACAGTTCGATATAAAATTTGAGGATATAACAAAACCAGTGTTTTGGTTTTTTTTTTTTTGGTGTTTTAAGGTTTAACAAATTTGGGTGTTAATTTTTATTTGATGTGATTGATAGGCATGTATGGAATCTGGTTTTTTCTATGTTACCAATCATGGAATAAGTGAGGAATTTATGGATCAAGTTTTCAGCCAAAGCAAGAACTTTTTTGATCTTCCATTGGAGGAAAAGATGAGGCTTCTTAGGAACGAAAAGCATCGAGGCTACACGCCGGTTCTTGATGAGCTTCTTGATCCTGCTAATCAAATCCAAGGTTTGTTTGTTTGTCCAAATTCATGTATGGGTTTTAATACTCTGTCTGTAATTTTTGAGCTTTTGTTAATTGATGTTGTAGGTGATCACAAGGAGGGGTTTTATATAGGTGTTGAATTGCCTGAAGATGATCCTGAAGCTCAAAGGATGTTTTACGGGCCGAATTTGTGGCCTGAATCAGGTATTAACCAGGTTTAGACTAGGGTTAAGGGGGTGTTTGGACATGCGTTTAGAAGTGATTATGGTCTGTTGAATAATCAGATTATTAAATAATTAGCTGTAATAAAACGGGTTCTAGAAGTGATTTTGCTCTTTGAAGCTGTGACAATTAGATAATCGTGTGTTTGACAAATTCTGATTATTTAATAAAGTAAAAGATAAGAAGGCTAAGAAAGGGTCCTGCTACTAGTACACCCCCTAAAAGGGGTTTTACTGAATGCACACCCCCTCCCCTATTACATCAAGTCATTTCATCTTTTCAAATCACTCGCTCGCATGGTATACCCTATATACATATTATCCGCAGGGGGTTGATTAGTAAACTAGAGGGTGTTCGTTTAGCCAACCCCCAAAAATATACATTTTGATAAGACGGGAGGACGTTGCGTGAGGTGAGAGTGTAGGTATCCAAAATGTGACTTGACCTTTAAATAATTAAATATCCAAAAGCGGAATTTGAGTGTCCAAACATTAAACACTGGTTATCGGATAATCAATTTCAAAACGCAATTCCAAACACCCTTCTAAAATTATATTGTTCTACAACATTCAAGTTTGCAATCATTCATCCACCCCTTTGTTAATATTAAATATTAATATTTTTAATGGTGAAATTAGTAACTTGTTCGAATGGTGGTTGCAGATATCTTGCCTGGATGGAGGCAAACTATGGAAAAATATCAGCAGCAGGCTCTGTTAGTTTTCATAAGCCTATGAACCATAAACAACAAAATTTATAAAAAAAATAATATTTAACTGTGACATTTTCAGGGAAGTAGTTAGAAAAATTGCAAAGCTCATAGCTCTTGCACTTGATCTAGATGCCAACTTTTTTGAACAACCAGAAATGCTTGGGAAGCCTATCGCAGTCTTACGGTTATTGCATTATCCAGGTGAAAAGTTAACTTCATTTTCAATGTTTCAAACATCTGTGTTATAAAAGACGATAAGAAAGTTGGTTTATGTTGCAGGTCAAGTATCCGAGCCTGCAAAGGGGATATACGGGGCTGGTGCACACTCTGATTACGGGTTGATTACTCTCTTGGCAACCGATAGTGTTTCTGGACTCCAAGTATGCAACAAATATTAGCCACTATACATACCCTTATAATTTCCAAATAATTTGATCTTTTCTTTTTAAATATTTTTTTTAGATATGCAAAGACAAAGATGCGAAGCCTCAAGTGTGGGAAGATGTTGAACCGTTAAAAGGGTAAGTCGCTATAATCTTTACACCATAGACAATGATGAACATTGTTGTTCGTTCTTGGCAGATACACCAGGAAGTTTATTATATAATGACTCTGTTCATAATAGGGTTACATAGGCCTAAATATATAGCGTTGAATATTACGCAAAGATACCCTCAAATATTACACGTAAATACCCTATAGACTATGATAATGATTAATAAGAACATAACTAGTCTAAAATTGCCTCTTACATTTGATGGATTATATGTATGTTTCAGAGCGTTTGTGGTCAATCTTGGCGATATGCTGGAACGATGGAGCAACGGTATTTTCAGGTATAAGTGTTATCCTGGTGTGTCTCATTGTTTTGCAAAGATTGACTTTTTCCAAGTTTTGACTTTTCTGGATTTGACTTCCATTGATTTGTTGAACATCTCAATTTTTGAAAGTTTTAGTGTTGATTTGGATTCCCACATGAACAACGATTTTGTTCTCCAGGTCAACATTGCATCGAGTGTTGGGTAATGGGCAAAAGCGATATTCTGTATGACCACTTCTCGTCGATTTTCTTTGTACAAAATTTAAAAAAATGCATATTTAAAGCAGCAACTTGTTCATACTAAAGTGTATTCTTCTTTTGTATGATTAGATCCCATACTTTGTGGAGCCTAGTCATGATTGTGTGGTTGAATGCTTACCTACTTGCCAATCAAGAGAGAACCCTCCCAAGTAAGTATTAAATATAACATACGAGACACGTTTTACTTTTTGCTTATACTTGTTTATGGGATCTTGATCGTGTTAGGTTTCCTCGTGTCAAATATGAAACATATCTCCTTCAACGATACCAGGACACCCATGCGGATCTTAGTGCATATAACAAAGCCTGAATTTGAATGCTTGCCATGGAGAGTTTGTTGTATTTTGACAGTAATTGTGTCTGAAACCAATAATATCTTTTTATATGAAGCAGTTGGTATACATCAACTTTTATATCAAGTGATTTATATCTTTTTTTATCATATATTTTATATCTTTTTTCTTAATAAATATTGAATAAAAATGGTGGATTTTAAGACAAAAAACAAAGGAGTAAACAATTTAATATGACAGATTGAGCATAAAATAAATGTAATGATTAAAAAGCTTATTTTTTATATTGAACTAAATACAAACTTCGCAACATAACCACTGAAAAATATAAAGATTCCAACATACAGCCAAAGAAGGTAAAAGCAAGATAACAAGACTCAGATTAAGCAAACACTTTGAACAACAAAGGAGTTTGCTGTTTATCTGTAGGCGCGGTAGTTGGGGGTGTACATACAACTCTCGGCATACTTCACCAGATCAGCAGGGCGTGGGAGACGTGTTGCCAAACCTGCAAAGTAACAAAACGGGTTACTATAATCTTTCTGATCCCGAATTTGAAAAAGTAAGCATATAATAGAAAATGTCACTAAAAGTAGTAGGTGGCACTTTTGGCCCGTTTACTTTTGAATGGGTCGATCCGGGCCTCCGGGGATGACGTTATGTCTCGTAATACGTCAAAAGGGTAATATAAAAATAGACTTAAAAAACTGGTCCAATGCTACCCAAAGGTTTTATTTAAGGCATAGAACCTTATCATTCATTTTTATTCAGTTATTTCGATTAGTAATTAAATAATAAAAAAAAATTGGCATATCTACGTTTACAGTTTTTTGGAAAAAAGTGTTTTGGGTCAATCATACCAGAACTGTTTCAACCTGTACAAAAAGTAGTCATTTTGACCTCGTTACCAAACCCCTCTGACCCGCCCAATTTGCGACCTCTACACGAAGGTAAAGCCACACTTACCAAGATCATATGCTTTAGCAGCAACATTTGCAGCAATATTAGCTGAAATCTTTCTGATGTTAGTAAGTGGAGGGTAAATCATCCCTTTATCATAGTGCTCTTGTGTTACTTGGTTAGCCAATGCTTCAGCTGTAACAAAAAATCACTTATTTAGTTCTGTGATGATACGTGTGATCCGTGTCTAAAATCCACAGCGGTCTGAACAGATTCATCAATATGTTGATATTTGTAATGCATTCTTTGTTGGTACTTACATGCTGCCAAAAGCATCTCATCGTGTACGCGAATCGCACCAGAGATGACCAACCCGAAACCAAGTCCAGGGAAAATGTAAGCATTATTTGCCTGGATTTAAATGAAAACAAAATAATATGAGTGTGCATGATGGATTTACACCAAGAATTGAATGAATGACTAAAAGTAAGAGTATAACCTGGCCAGGAATGAAGAGGTTGCCATTGTATTCATAAGGATCAAAAGGACTGCCACTGGAAAATATTGCACGGCCCTACACGATGATTGATCAGAGGTTAAGTTTGTGTTAATATGAGAGTTTTTTTTTAACTTTTTTTATATGGAAGTTCAAAGTAGCGAGTTTCAGTTACCTCGGTCCAGGTGTAGGCTTGTTCAGCAGTGCACTCGGCTTGTGAGGTTGGATTGGAGAGGGCCATAATAAGCGGTCTCTGCAAACAATAATATGTTCATTACTTCAGTTTATGTCCCCTACAAAAAAATACCCATTTCTGACCCACACACATTTTGACCGGTTACCCGACCCGCACATTTTGCTACCTCTAAGTGTGTGTGTGTGTGTGTGAGAGAGAGAGAGAGAGCTAACCTCGTTGACGGCTGCCACGGCCTCAATCACATCCTTAGTAAATGTCTGTCCTACCCCAGAAGTTCCAATCAGGACAGATGGTTTGATAGCCTGATGATTATAGGAAATGAAATCAAATGCCATGCAAAACTGGTAAAAAATGTGATCATGAACAGTGAAAAATCATTATATCGTCTCACCTTGACGGCATCCAAGAGAGTTGTAAGAGGCTCATGTTCATGAGCCCATGATTTCTTAAAGTGCTGAAGGGATTCTTTACGAGAACTAACAATCAACCCCTGAAGAAGCAATCATCATATGACAAACCGAGAAGCGCATTATAGAGAAGAAAAGTAAAGATCCACCTGTACCCACCTTAGAGTCCACAAGCCATATCTTCTTACGAGCTTCTTCAACGGGAATATTTGTCTATAAAAAACAAAACGATAAGAAACTATAATACAACTAAAACATAATCTTAAGCATAGAACTGGTACCTTTGTTGATATTTCAAGTGCTATAAGCTCTGCTATACCAGTACCTGCCTGAAATACAAAGATGTATAAGATGTCAGTGAAATTAAAGAGTTCATTCCTCTGTAATCCTAATGCATTATGCATAGAAATTAAAGAGTAAAGGCACATGTGTATTTAGTTATATGCACAGATGCTTCATCAATTAGTATTCCCAGATTCATTGAATGATTAGAGGCTGCATATCTTTTTATTTGAGTTGGGTTGGGGTGGTCAACACAATTTTTTCTTCATGTCAAATCAGATTGGGTTGACTTGAAACACTTTTGCCCATTTTATAAACATTTTTTTATAAATAACTTGACAGTTGAATATGATTACAGAAGTATTATTACAATTATAATATAATTTTGTGAACAAAACAATTTAGTAAGTTGTATGCACTAACAATACAATATGAAGGACTTTTGACCCGTTTGATCAAATTCCATTTTAGCTAAACTTTTGGCGTATACTAATCTAACCTGTTAAAAGTAGAACATAACTAGAATCGCTCATATGCTCAGAAAAACAATAATTTTTTTTAACGCAAAAAAAAAAGAACAGGTAGACTTTTATGCACACTCAGACCAAAATCCACATGCTCATTTTTCCAGGTTAAAGTTATTGATATTAGGTTTGAAAAGGATCACAAAAATAAAAAGGGTCTTACTTCCCCAGCACCAAGGAACAAGAATGTGTGATCAGCCAAGCTACCACCAAGTAATTTCAGTGATGCAATAAGACCAGCAAGAACCACAGATGCAGTCCCCTGCAACCAAATAAACAAAGTTATATATGGATTCAGAGATTAGCACAGTGCAAATTTATCAATCAACCATATATAATACCTGTATATCATCATTGAACACCAAATGACTGGTTTTATATTTGGCCAACAGCTCAAATGCATTATGGTTTGCAAAGTCTTCAAACTGCAAATTTTAGACAATACCAGCATAAGAGTGCATGAAAAGATGCATTTATGACTAAGTTAGAAGACGCAAAGATTATTTACCTGTATGAGGACTTTTTCACCATAGTTCTGCTTGACTGCATACATGAACTCTTCAAGTAAGTCATAATATTCCTGCAGAGACAATAGATGTTAAAGCTTTCCTCTATATCAAAGAAAAACATGATTAAGGTGACAATAAATCCACGCAACTTTAATGACCCTAATTTAGTATGAACAGTCTTGATGTACCTTTCCAGTGGCCCTCTTTTGTTTAAGACCAATATAGAACTCATCATCCAGTAGCTTCTGATTGTTTGTTCCCACATCAATGGTAACAGGCAAACACTACATAGCAAGTTAAAGACCATAAATAAATTTACAATGAACCCATTTTCAAATTGGAAGATGTGGATATCATCTGCCTACTAAATTGAATACAAAATCAAGAAATTTTATTAAGGCTTACCGCAGAAGGCCTAACTCCTCCAAGTGCAGTATATAAAGCAAGTTTCCCAACCGGAATTCCCATACCCTGTAAAAATTTAAAAAATTACATTATTAGACTACAATAACACATCATCTAATAAAGTCATATAACTTCTATGACATTGATGAAAACATAATCATAAAAAGAAGACAATTAGCTTATTTTACCTGACACCCAAGATCTCCCAATCCCAAGATACGCTCACCATCTGTCACCACAATGACTTGAATATTCCTCTCAGGCCAGTTCCTGAGTACCTCAAGAATCTTGCCCCTGTACATTCAGGTTATTTCAATCATTGTCAAGTCATACTAATTTGGAATAATTTATATGAAGTAAACACAGTTCAATCTGTCAGCCATACTTCTCTTTCAAGCTAATGTAGAGACCCTGAGGGCGCTTGAATATACTCCCATATTTCTGGCAAGCCTCACCAACTGTGGGTGTGTACACAACTGGGAGAAGTTCTTCCACATTATCAATAAGAAGCTTGTAGAACAGCCTCTCGTTTCGTTCCTACAGACCATAACAGAACGAATATGATTATGAACTACTAATAATATGATCTTGTGTAAAATAACAATATTCATCTAACAATGGTCATTTTCAGAAACTGCACAAATTCAACTTGTGAAAAATATTGATTACTGGAAATAAAAATAAAAAAAGTCAATAATATTCATGGTTGTAAAAATCGTTAGGCGCTAGTCGGGCGGTGAGGTAGGGCCTAGGCCTAGGCGGGATTAATCGGGGCCTAGGCGGGATTAATAGGATTTGAATTTTTATATGTAATTTTCAGTTTTTTATATATATACACACATTTTTATATGTAATTTTTATAAAAATGTTCATTTTTAAACCACACCAAAGGTTTTCGCCGGAAATTTAAGGTTTTCGCCGGAATTTGGCCAGAAAATTCAGGTTTTCGCCGGAATGTTCACCGAAATCTGGCCGCCTAGGCCCGCCTAGGCGCGATTTGGACCGCCTAGCGATTTTTGAACCGACTAGGCCAAAATTAGTCGTTAACGAGCCGCCTAGCGACTAATCGGCGCCTAGGCGCAATTTTTACAACACTGATAATATTCCAAATGATACCTCGAGTTCCATCATAGCCACATATTTGTGCAAGGGAACTTCATAACTGCGAATATTTTGCATCAATTTCTTCTCCTGGTGAGTCATAATTCATAAACACAATATATTATATAACCGAAATGACATTTTTAACCGAAATAGATCTTCAGTGTTCATGGATATTATGTGACAAATGCAAACCTGAAGCTCCTGTGTTGAAACAGCCGGAGGCAAAAGACCACGCAAGTAATGAGAATCTCTTTCCCTCTCAGTGAACGCAAGCCCCTTGTTATGATGTGGATCCCTCAGCAAAGTGTATCCACTAGAAACAATAATCATTTACAGTTACAGCAAAATCCAAGAAGACAATCTAAATTTCTAAATAAGATTGGTTTATTTCTTCAAATTATCTTACTAATTATCAGTATACAATCACATTCTATCACTATCAACCTCGCCCTTTCATCCCTAAATCCTCACACCAAAACACATCCTAACTAATTGATGCAACCAGCAGAACTTCAAGTAAATTAAACAAGAAAAAATCAGCAAATCGTCTAGGTCAAAGGTCAATTCACCATCAATTAACAAATAACTCCAAACTTGATAAAAAGGATGGAAAGCCTATTGCAGACAATTAACCTAATTATTCATAATTTCGTACTGATTTAGCATTTACAATAACAAATATACATCCAAAAGCTTCCTATCAACTTCAAAATCCAGATCGTAACAAGCGCTTAAACGTGCAAACTCAACACATTCAAGCTTAAATTCTGAGAATATACAGTTATATAACTAATTAACTATATATACTTTTAATACAAAGTTGATTTATCGAACGGAGATTTCCATATTTTCCGATCACGACGATCACTAGGGTTATACCTGGCGACAGAAACAGTCCACGGCGTGATGAGTTGGTCCTCGGAGGCACGATCTTCACCGTAAACGTCGTCAACGCCACCGCCGACGGTGGAGTTGGGATCAACAACCGACTCTCCGTCCTTCAACAGCTTCAGTGTGCTCGACATTTTTTGGTCTAAAATTCAAAATATTATTAAATGTATTTGAAATGATGTGATGAACTCATACATAGCACTCGAGTATATATACACACATCCGATTCCAAAGTTACCTACCGAGAGCAAAACAGTCAAACATATACATGCATATAATATTCATATATGTATACGCGCATTGACAAAAGTTGACCGGAGAACAATAAAAATAAAAATAAAAATAAATAAATAAAAGATCTTATTTTGATTCTTCATACTATTAAAATTCAACACAATATTTTATGTTTTTGGTAAATTGAATTATTGAATTTAGTAATAGAAACTATTACCAAATAAATAATGATTGATATTTTGATTGATAACATTTGTAACTTATATTTTTATTATAAAAAATATATAGTTGTCTTACATTTACGCTTAATTTTCACTAAATTTCATTCACAAAGATAATTATGAGTGAAAATGTGAAATGGGGAAATATATGTTTCTTGTAAGCGAAATCAAAAATAAATTTATACTATATAATAAATAAAAGTTTCCCAATGCCATGTGTCGTCTTCATATTCATTCTCATAAAAATTTTCCCGCCTCTCTCTTATAATAAATACATTAACATATCTATACTATATAATAAATAAATGTTTTTGCTTGCCACGTGTCGTCTTCGTATTCATTCTCACCATTTTTTTCCCGCTTCTCTCTTCTATTTAATGCACTTATATTTTTCAATAATAATATATATATTTAAAGAAAAAAAAACACTAATATATATATAGTAATATTGTATAATCTATACTATATAATAAATAAAGGTTTTTGCTTGCCACGTGTCATCTCCGTATTCATTCTCACCATTTTTTTTCGCATCTCTCTCCTATTTAATGCACTTCTATCTTTTAATAATCTATACTATATAATAAATAAAGGTTTTTGCTTGCCACGTGTCGTCTCCGTATTCATTCTCACCATTTTTTTCCCACCTCTCTCTCTTATTTAATGCACTTCTATCTTTTAATAATAATATATATATTTAAAGAAAAAATACTAATCTATACTATATAATAAATAAAGGTTTCTCAATGGCACGTGTCGCCTCCATATTCATCCTCATAAAAAATTTCCCGCATCTCTCTCATAATAAATACATTTCCATATTTTCAATAATAATATATTTTTAAACAAATTATTAATTATACTAATAAAACACATTTATTTTAAATTCTCTCATATTATAAGAAACTTTAAAATGTAAAAAGTCAAATTACATTGAATGATATTTAATGTATTTTTAAACTCAATTATATATTATTTTTTACATATTTTTTGATTTTGTTTTCTATTGTTAGTATATGTAATACATTTTTCCATCTATAAGATACATATATAAAAAATTAAGAATTTTATGTATTGATGTTTTTCACCTTGTGTAATACACAGGTTCTAAGCTAGTTTTCAATAATAATATATTTTTAAATAAATTATTAATTATACTAATAAAACACATTTATTTTAAACTATCTCATATTATAAGAAACTATGAAGTGTAATTATTTAGCTTATATTTTCAATCAATTTTTAAACGAAAGTCAAATTACCGTTATCTTCAATATTTAACATACTTCAACATACTTCGGTATCTTGACAGGTTCCGGTATCCTCAATATTTAACCGTTGTATCTTTCGTCTATTTTGACTAATACGCAGGTAAAACACGTGTAGTCAAGTTCATTCCTGAAGAATCGCTCCTGGAGTAAAAAAGAACGTGTTGAAGACGCGTGGAATGACTTGCAACGGTCACATTTGAAGAATTAGTCTATCATGGGATTCTCGGATAGTTAGTTAGCTTTATCCTTGTATTTATTAGGCACAACATTCACTACGCATTTAGCTTCTAAACTCATAATCACCTCTGTAACACTTAGATATCGATCATCTACTGCTCGTACTTGTAATCTTTTTTACCATTTATTGAAGAAACGAGGCAGGGGACGATTGTCACCTCCCGGGGTTTTATGCCGGTGATCCCTAAAGATCAAGGACTTTCCTCGTAAACATCCGTGTCACTTTTTACCACCGCGACCCCCACCACAACCACCCACCACCGCCATCGCCATTGCCCACTGACACCCACCACCACCACCATTCACCACCGATTTTATTCGTTCGTCTTTTTTAGCTTACCAAACAACATAAAGTAATAATTTATTGCATTTACTCATGGTAACCAAACAAAGACAATGGAGTGAAATGGTCCATTTCATTCCTTTGTCCATTTCATTACCTCGTTCATTTCATTCTCTCGTCCATTTCATTCTCTCGTCCATTCCATTACCCTATACCGAACAAACCATGATCGAAATTTTAACACATACATAATAATATAATACTAAGTTTTTTTTATTGAGGGCGGCTTCCTTTTATTCGCCCATCACTGATTAAAGTTGAGGATGAGATGGAAATAATATTTTGAGCATAAGTGTTTCCTATATGGCTGTTTTGTTGAAAATTTAATGTCAAATCACTAATTACGATTTTTAAATACGATAAACTAAACCATTTAGGTTTGGTCAATCAACCATTTGAATCGTTCGGTTGTGACAGTTTAGTTTTAACTGTTTGAACAAATTTTTTTTGAGAATTTAAATTGTTAGTTTATATTAAAATTATTAGAATGATACATATGGTTTATGAACACTACGAATATAACTACATATTCGAAATTAAAAATAATAATAAATGTTAAATGGATGGTCCGATTTACAAGATCGGGTTAAAGTTTCAAATCGCCAGCCTTACCTTTCAATTGTAACCGAACCTTATAAATTTCAAATCAAAGTAATTAGTCTAGATACATTAGGATAATTTTTTCTAACTTTATTATGAACTAGGTTAAAGCCCATGTTTTACACGGGTTGAATAAATATGACTTGTTATAAAACAGTATTTTCTATGGATATTTTTATGTTGAATGTTATTAGTCATATGTGAAATAACAAATAATGAAGATTTAAGAATTATAAAATTATATTTTAAAATAAGATATAATTGAATCTTTCTTATGATTTAGTAAATTTTAATAAAATATTAGAATGAATTTTAGATATTTAATTATTTAACATCATCATTATTTAATATGAGAGAAAGGAGAAATACAAAAATCTAGATTTCGTCAGAAGTCGACACGTAGCAAGTATAGTTATTCTTTTATTATAATATAGGTTAGAAACCCTGTATATTATACATGGTGAATAAATGCAGTATTATATATACTCGGTAATGAAGATCTAATATTACATAATTTTTTAATACAAATTTTAGAAACGTTATATAGTTATTTTTTTAAAATGTTTTATAAAAAGAATGAAAGAAATGTTCAAATTATAAAAATGTTTTATGAACAAAGTTATTTTTTTAATTAAAAATGTTTTATAAAAATAGTTATAGAAATCATTATTATTTAATAGGAGAGAGAGGCGGGAAACAAAAATTATATTTTTTTTATAGAAACTTGTATCATTAATAGGAGAGAGAGGCATAAAAAAAATCCTAATAACTTGTGACATCTCAAAATCCTCAAAACCTTTATTTATTAGTATGTATAGATATAGATACTTCTAATAATGGGAATGGACCCAAGGATAAATTAAGAGGATGGTCGGGACAGGCAGACGTATTAGTGGATAACCATCCACCATAGATGTTACAGGCGGGCTTTTGCAATAATAATGCATATTGATAAAGACATTTATATTGTTAATTATTTAAATGATTTATGTATAAAATAAATTACGCATGTTGATTTAAATCATAATTTATGGAAATCAACACAGTTAGTAGTTATTTTTAGAATTAAATAATTTATAATGTCAGCAATTCCTAAAACATAGGACCTTTAAAAGAAGAATTAATGGAAAACAACAATTTTTATGTTTTTCCATCACAATCATCTATTTGTGGTGTCGGTATCTTTACTGTTGTAACGGTGTAACTTAAATCGATAACTTCTTTCTTTTAGAACGGCCAAGACTTCTTTAAAATTAGGAGGTATTGAGTTCAAGTATCACTTGTGATAAAAAAAGAGTTTTAGGTTAGGTTAGGGGTTTTTCTCACCTACAGTGGGTTTCCTCCTTATGTTGATAAAGATGACCCGGTGAGCCAATGACCCATTAGTGATCCAAATTACTGTTAAGAAAAAAAAAAAACTAATTCACCACAGTAACTTTTATCTATACATCATTACACCCAAGCCTCTATAGTAATTATTTTATTAAAAGTATAAAATTGTTATGTAACTTATAAAATTGTATACATATACTTGTGTGTGAATATTTTGATTGAAAAAATATATATAATATTAAAAGTATAACTTTAACACATTAAAGTCTAGAAGCTGGAAGTATAACTTTTGAATATTGAATTATATCTCATGTCGGGTAAAATTGGCATTTTGATACCTTCTTTTCTTTTCGATTTTTTTTCCCCTAAAATTGACACGTCAAACTTCATAAGAGAAGTCCCATTCACATGTATTTATTAATTATTTTAAATTTGTAAAAGTATATTAAATGAATATTCGCCAAGCTATGCCACGAATATTTTTAATTATACCACTTTCCATAATGGATTGTTTCATATGTTTTTAAAAGAAAACGCCAACTAAACCGATAACAGTAATATTTTTAATCTAAACAAGAATTCTTTTAACAGTATTGATACAAAAAAGCATTAAAACAATAACAAGCGTGAGCAGCCACCGACATGTGACACGTATATTATAAAAGAATAAATAAATGTGTTAAAATACAAGCAACAAAGACACATATGTTACACAAACGTAAGCGTTTGAAAGCCCTAAATTCTTACTCTACACACACATATAGAGGCTGGTCCGTGCAAAAAGTATTTTTTCGTGTGAAACTTACAAAATCACTAGGATGCGACATGTGTATTTTAGGCTAGGGAATAAATCCGTCTGTATCCGGCTCCCCGCTAGCTCTTTTGATTTAATACAATCATTCATTGTTGTTTTAAAAAAAACTAGGATGCGACATGTGTATTTTAGGCAAGGGTATATGTTTCCGTATAATTACGCACTTTAATTTCGCTAAGAAACGCTAAGAAGTGGGTCAAACACATTCCGATTGAGCTTATTCCAGCGGCGTTGGAACCGTCTCATCGAACCCTAATCCGGAACCAAAAACCTAAACCCCGCCTCCAACCCCACCCCGAAAAGCTTAAAACCACCACCCCCCCCCCCCCCCAAAACCACCACCCCACCCCTGTAGGATCGGTGATTACAAGATGGTTCTATTTTAGTTGAGATTGGCTGAAACAATCACAACTATGCAATGTAAACAGATAAACAAAGAGAATACTGATAAATGCAAATTGTATTGATCTTCAATGTTTACAAGATTTCAGAGAAAAACTCTAAGGAAGCACACTTGTACAAATGTAAGATACAATACATATAAAGGAACGTAGAATCAAGACAGACCCTTGATTCTAAAGATCAGATCAAACATAGACCGTTGATCTTGGACAGTTACAAGCTATACTACTATTGGTAGACAACTAAAAGACAAACTGCAGCAAACAGTTGTATTCAGGTCAAAAGTCTTCTTAGGAATCTTTGCAGAAGACTTCAGAAGTGGTTTGTCTTTAATCATTTGCACCAATAACATTCCTTCTGTTGATAGATGTGTCAGCGTTGTGGCAGAGGTGTCAGTAGCAAAGTCAAAGCTGCTGATGATTTGCCTATCAGCATCATCAAGTGTTTGATGCTGCTGAGAAGCCTATTAGTAGCAACTCTGATCTTCAGCAGATAAGGCTATCCGCATCATAGTTGTTCATCAACAGGAGAACAACTATCTGCAGTAACTAACCTTATCCGCAGTAGCTTGTTGGCCAGTAGAAAAATTGTGGAGTCCGCAGCAGTTGTACTTAGAGAATTTTGTAGCCATCAGTCTTTATATCTACAAACTCCCCCTAGACTGATGCTACCAAAACTCTCTTATTGCTGTTGTTGCTGAAGCTTTTGCATGTGTGCAACAATCTTTGCTGTCTCATAGCCTCTAGGGTCCTTGCTTGGATTCTCAAGAGAAAGTTTAGATAGAGACTTGATGTCCTTGCTTGGCATGCTAAAGATGGCCGTGCTAGTGTTAGGACATGTTTTGTAACTGTTGATAAAATTCTGTGTAAGTTCTGCTAGAGGCGAACTTAACAAGTTCGCCAAGCCTATCAGAGGCGAACTTAATAAGTTCGCCTGGTTTATCAGAGGCGAACTTAATAAGTTCGCCTAAGCACAGTGAAGCGAACTTGTTAAGTTCGCCTGGTGCAGAACACTGCTTATAAATAGACAGAATAGAGTCAGTTTGAGTGAACATAACAGAACGGTGAGAATTCTTGTAACGTGATATTGGTGAAATACAAAGTGTTTATTTACACCGTTGTTGTTGATTGAGTTACACGAGCACGTTGATCATGGATTCCGCACGTTATCACCGTGTCGTACCGCGAGTCTAGAGATCCGTCACGCAACGAATTAGGGACCTACAAGTGGTATCAGAGCCTTTGCTATTGATTAGCAGAAGATTCGTGGTGTTTTCGTGTCCAATCAACATCAAATTTCAGAGATTTTGAAGATTTTTCATCTTTTTTATGTTCTTGATAAAAATGGAGAATTTTTGATCATTTTGGTTTGATTTTGGATTCATTTGATGAAATTGATCCGATAGAAGTGTTCCTAATCAGTTCCTACACATTCCTACGGTTCAATTTTATCAAATTCCATCAATTCAGCAAGAAATCATGATTTTCGGTTCGTATTTGGGTTGAACAGCTGAACCAAGCGAACTTAACATTCTGTTGCAGGCGAACTTAATAAGTTCGCTTCACTCAGTATTAGGTGAACTTAACAAGTTCGCTTGGTGAAGATCAGGCGAACTTAACAAGTTCGCTTGGGTCAAATTCGCCCGGGTCAAGTTCGCTTGTACAGTATCAGGCGAACTTAGTGTTCATAAAAAAAAAAAAAAAATTCGCTCGGATTAATGACGATTTTTGGTTGATTTTGGTTCGCGACCGTGGTCTGAAGTGTTCTTGAGTTTGAATCTGTTGAAGCAAGCGAACTTGCTGATTTCTTGTGCAGGCGAACTTAGTAGCAGGCGAACTTGTCAAGTTCGCTTCTCACATGATTAAGCAAACTTATTTTAGGCCAACTTGATCAGATTTTTGAATTCTGGTTTAAGCGAACTTATTAAGTTCGCTTGGTTGATTAAGTTCGCTTGGGTGGTTCAGTCAGGCGAACTTATTAAGTTCGCTTAGGCAGGCGAACTTAGCTAGTGTTAAAAAAAAAGGTATTTTGGCGGGAAAATTATTCTTGTCCAAATTTTTTAGGGAAAACTTAAATGGTCGTTTTGAATCATTTTTAAAATTTTGAATTTTCGAAATTTTTTAAAAAGAGTATTTTTGCGGGAAATTTTTTCCGGTTATTTTCGCAAAAATTTCAAAATGTCAATTTCATGTGATGATAATGAGATTGGAACTATGTCACCGAGACTTTTGTGCATATCAGATTTTCGTAGCTGGAAAGTCCGGTTCGAACAGTTCGTATCAAAACTGATGAAAACTTTTGGACATCCATATTTGAAGGATATGTGCATCCTACTTATGACTATATGGGATATTATGATGTTCCTAAACCAGTGACAGCTCTTACTAAAGTAGAAAAGCAGAAGTTTGATCGAGAGATGAAAACGTGTGAAACTTTAACGATGTCTTTATCAAAAGAAATCATTCATAGTCTCGGGAAGTGTCCAACTTCAAGAGAACTATGGGAAGCTTTGAAGAAAAAGGGTGAAGCTACTACTCAAGCGTTTGTGGTCTTGATCAATGAAGTATTAGAGAAGAAGAGTGATTCTCAAAGTGATTCTTCTGCAAATTTAACTGATAGTGAGAGTATTCGTTCTGGTGAAAGTACTTAGTCTATCGAGACTGATGTGATGAGTGAAGAAAGTTTTCAGACAGTTGAAGATGATCTGAGTGAATTAGAAACTGATGCAGAGCCTGTCATTGTTGAACAACATAGTGAAGCTGATGATGACGTTTTCATGGCTCCAGGTGCATCTTCTTTAGAAGTAAAACCTGAGGTATTCTCTAACTCTGAGACGTTTTGTTCTAACTGTATTTCAGTTAAGGATAAAATGATGAGGGTTATGGATGACAACGTAAACCTCATTTGTGATATGAAATCCATGCACACGGTAAATCAGAAATTAAAGGATAACGAGAATGTGTGTATTGAGAGAATATAATCACTGAAGAGGGATATAAATTCTCTGACTTTGAAGATCAAAGAGCAGGCATATCACCTGGATATGTCCTTTGCAGAAATTGAGAAAAGAAATAATGATCTTGTTGAGAAAGATAAAGAACTAGCTGAATCTAACGCAGAGGTAATCAAATTGCATAGAAAATTAGAAAGCTTTGCAAATTCATCATTATTATTAGGATATTATCATGATAATACTGAAGAGGGGAATGGAACTAGTGGTATTGGCTATGTTCCTCCACCATTCAACGAAAATTATTCTGTTACACCTGAGATTATAAAAGATGAGGATTTAGATCCTAAGACTATGTTGAAGGTGAATCCAGTCACAGGTGAAGATATGATGTATTCTGATGAGAGTGATGATGTATATTTTGATGAAGCTAAGGTAGAGGGAATACCGAAAGAGGTTAAGAAATAAGACTCAAAGGTTGATTCTAATTCATCTGGAAATTATACATTTGGAAGTTCTTCAAATTCAAGGAGAGTTCCATATGTCAGAGATTATAAAGACAAGCGTACATGTTTTCATTGTAATGAGATGGGACACATTTTGGTGACCTGTCCTTACAAAAATAAAGGAAAGAAGCATGTAGTTCCTGAGAAGATGAAGCCTGAATCAAACCCTGTTGCAAAATCTGGCGTTCCAGAGAAAATAAAGCAAAAAGAAGTTCATGTAGGAGAATCTTCTTCAAGTGCATCTAATCGTGTGAAGAAGAAGAAGTTCCTTGGCATCACGATCTAGACGAGTTACTTGAGAAAGGATTTATCCAACCGAGCATCTCGGGTGCTCCGGTGTTGTTTGTGAAGAAGAAGGATGGTTCGATGAGAATGTGTATTGATTATCGCGAGTTGAACAAACGTACGGTGAAGAACAAGTACCCTTTACCAAGGATCGACGACCTGTTCGATCAATTAAAGGGCGTAAGTTGGTTCTCAAAAATCGACCTTCGATCCGGGTACCATCAGTTGAAGGTGAGAGAAGAAGACATACCGAAAACCGCATTTCACACGCGTTATGGACATTTCGAGTTTCACGTAATGTCTTTTGGATTGACGAACGCCCCCGCATCGTTCATGGATTTGATGAATAGAGTTTGTCGACCAATGCTGGATCGATCGGTAATCGTGTTCATTGATGATATCCTCATCTACTCCAAGAATGAGGGTGATCACGCGTGTCACTTGAAGGAAGTATTGGAAGCTCTGAAGAAGGAAAAGTTGTATGCTAAGTTCTCTAAATGCGCGTTCTGGCTTAGGGAAGTCCAATTCCTAGGTCACGTCATCAACCCGAACGGCATTATGGTTGACCGAGCAAAGATAGTGACGGTAAGGGAATGGAATATTCCTAAGACGCCAACTGAAATCCGTAGTTTCTTGGGATTGGCAGGCTACTATCGGAGATTCATCCAGGATTTCTCAAAAATAGCTTCGTCGTTGACAAAGTTGACTCGGAAAGAGGTTAAGTATGAGTGGGATTCGACCCAAGATGAGGCGTTTAAGGAATTGAAGAAGGGGCTAACCCAAGCTCCAGTCTTGGACCTTCCCGATGGCAACAAAGGCTTAGTAGTATACTCTGACGCTTCGGGTCTGGGATTGGGATGCGTGTTGATGCAACGCGGAAGAGTGATCGCGTATGCGTCACGACAGTTGAAGATTCACGAAGCTAATTATCCAACCCACGATTTGGAACTTGCTGCTGTCGTATTCGCATTAAAAATCTGGAGGCACTACCTGTACGGGGTGAAGTTTACTATTTACTCTGACCACAAAAGTTTGAAGTACTTCTTCGAACAAAAGGAACTTAATATGAGGCAGAGGCGATGGTTGGAACTCTTGAAAGACTATGACTGTGAAATAATATACTATCCTGGAAAGGCAAACGTGGTGGCTGACGCTCTAAGCCGAAAGGATGTGCCTACTCCTATTAGAGTGATGATGAATATTTTGATGAAGCTAAGGTAGAGGGAATACCAAAAGAGGTTAAGAAATAAGACTCAAAGGTTGATTCTAATTCATCTGGAAATTATACATTTGGAAGTTCTTCAAATTCAAGGAGAGTTCCATATGTCAGAGATTATAAAGACAAGCATGCATGTTTTCATTGTAATGAGATGGGACACATTGTGGTGACCTGTTCTTACAAAAATAAAGGAAAGAAGCATGTAGTTCCTGAGAAGATGAAGCCTGAATCAAACCCTGTTGCAAAATCTGGCGTTCCAGAGAAAATAAAGCAAAAAGAAGTTCATGTAGGAGAATCTTCTTCAAGTGCATCTAATCGTGTGAAGATTCCTTATATGAGAGAATATCGTGAGACGAGATCTTGCTTTTCTTGTGGTATTGTTGGTCACATTAGGATTGCTTGTCCTCACAATGCCAAAGGTAACCGACATGTTACTCAAGGAAAGGTAAGAACTCATGGTAAGCCTTATGTTAACCCAAATATGGTTAAACCTCATGCTATACCAAAGGGTAATTCAAAATCCGAGGTTAGGCTTTCTAGACCTCAAAGACGGAGGAGAAACAGAAGATTGAGAAAACTTTTAGAACAACAAGAGTTTTCACAATAAAATCAATTTTCAAATGAAAGAAAATGTTTAAACACTTCACATTTTAAGCAAAAAGAACTTAATGAAAAGAAGTATGTTTGGAAATCTAAAGTTTCTGTTTCTGACTCGTCGGAGCAATCACCAAAAATTGATGAGAGATTCGATTGTGAATGGAGTGAGGTTTATTATTTTGATACAGATGGACGACCCATGACTACCATGGCTTGGGTCCCAATTTCAAATTAATGTTTCTTGTTAGTTGTGCAGAATTACCAAGAGGGACTATTAATAACATTTTGGTTGTTGATAGTGGTGGTTCTAAGCACATGGCAGGGAATGACATCTGCAAGAGTACAGAGTTGTTGATAACCGAGAATATATTTGATTCAACGACTTGATGCTCAAGGGGGAGAATATGTCACACACAATGTTTTGGAAAGAGTTTTACAAAGTCCTAATGATAACCTGGAACTTAGGATGATGATGGTGAGCATAAAGTCGTTGATGCAACCATTTGACTAGTTGAGGGGGAGTCTACAGGACATGGGGAGTACAGAACTGTGTTGGTGACAAAGGCAAAGGCATTCAATTACAAGATTACATCGGTTTGAGTTTTTAAATTGATTGACTTGCTTAATCCAGAGTAACCAAGTAAAATGTTTTTCTTAAAATGTTTTCATGGAAGAGTTTATTTTCATTTGTTTTACTTTCTTTTAAAAATATTTTGAAAAATTCAAACAAATTGAAAAAGATAAAATCGACATTACTTGAAGTTAAAGAAGAGATGATAGTACATCAGTGGATGTTCTTTCACACATGACCTTAGATTGGCTGGTTGGTGCTTTATGTTAATATATCTGAATTATATGTTTTGATCTAAACTTCAGAGACTACACAAATAGGAAATGATAGTGTTGTGTATGCATATAATTTGAATTGTCAATAGACTAAAAGCGTCACTGAACCATTAGTAGTGTGAAAACATAATTTCATATGTTACAACTGTGATTTGAACCCATTTTATGCCTGGGTGTGTGTGTTAAAAGATTACTATCAGATATAGAATATTAGCTTTTAATAAAGATTTTCCTATGAGATCAGTTTCGGGTTATGTCCTTAGCACTATTCATTCGATTTGCTTCAGTGCCCATGTCCCGAAAAGCATGCAATTTGAAGTATAATCAAGATATGTAATTGACAACATCTGTCAAACATATACTAGCCCTTGGATCATATTGATAATTCATCTTTACTGATTCCATTGAATTCATAATCCAGATAACAGTTGGATCCACGTACCTAAATCTTATGATTCCACATAGATAAGCCAAGACATTGAATCATTCGATTATGAATCTCATTGATTCCTATACAATCCAATTTGGATTCTGCTATTCATGTGCTAAGTGATGTCTCCTCATTCTGGAAATTCGGATAATCTTTAGTAAAATCTCATATGTCTTGAAGATAGTGCATTTACTTTCTGTTGGCATACTAGTGGGGTACACGTTGTATTTCATACTTAAATGGTACCTTAACTCACAAGAAAGTGGGAATGAGATGCTTTAGTTTCAAATCTTATAATATTGACAATTTGAATTTGTGTGTCATAGCCTGATCCTATTTTCTTTGAATGTTTATCGCGTATCATAACATGCAATATGAAAGTCTTGAAAAGATAGAATGTGATAATCTTAAAAGATATTAGTTTGATTGGTCAAGGCTTGAAAGAATGACATTGGATACCAATTGATATTATATGGATTTTATATCCAAGATGTGTGACTGATATATCATATATACTGATATGATCTTCTTACTCGTGATGTTCGACCAAAAAGATATGATTTTGTATTTTACATTTCAGTTTATATAGAGAAAAACCAAAAAGATTTTGTGTTTCTTATGTTTGAAAAACCAAAAAGATTTTATTTTTCCAGCTTCCATGGAAATCTTAATTGTTGGTTATTCTTGGTTGTTCTCCTTTGCAAAAACTGAATATTGCAGACAGAAGTTGACAAAGGGTCCTTCTCCCAAGTTTTCTTCTAGAAATAAAGAGAGAAAGTGCAGATGAACAAGACGAAGACTACAGTGTGTTTGATGATATTTGAAGACGGATGACAATCTTCTGAAGCTGTTGTCAAGGGGGAGTCTGTTGAAGCATATTTTGGTGACAACGAGTTTGAAGATATTATGTCTTAGTCTTAGAGTCTTTGACTTGTAATTGATAGAATTGTTAGCAACAGTTAAAGGTGAGTCTGTTAGGACATGTTTTGTAACTGTTGATAAAATTCTGTGTAAGTTCTGCTAGAGGCGAACTTGCATATCAGAGGCGAACTTAATAAGTTCGCCTGGTCTATCAGAGGCGAACTTAATAAGTTCGCCTAAGCACAGTGAAGCGAACTTGTTAAGTTCGCCTGGTGCAGAACAGTGCTTATAAATAGACAGAAGAGAGTCAGTTTGAGTGAACATAACAGAACGGTGAGAATTCTTGTAACCTAATATTGGTGAAATACAAAGAGTTTATTTACACCGTTGTTGTTGATTGAGTTACACGAGCACGTTGATCATGGATTCCGCACGTTATCACCGTGTCGTACCGCGAGTCTAGAGATCCGTCACGCAACGAATTAGGGACCTACAAGTGGTATCAGCGCCTATTCGTGGTGTTTTCGTGTCCAATCAACATCAAAAATCTGAGATTTTGAAGCTTTTTCATCTTTTTGTGTTCTTGATAAAAATGGAGAATTTTTGACAATTTTGGATTGATTTTGGATTGTTTTGATGAAATTGATCCGATAGAAAGCTTCTAATTGACAAATTACACAATCCTACGGTCCAATTTTGTTTAATTCCTTCAATTCAGTGATTAATGACGATTTTTGGTTGATTTTGGTTCGCGACCGTGGTCTGAAGTGTTCTTGAGTTTGAATCTGTTGAAGCAAGCGAACTTGCTGATTTCTTGTGCAGGCGAACTTAGTAGCAGGCGAACTTGTCAAGTTCGCTTCTCACATGATTAAGCAAACTTATTTTAGGCCAACTTGATCAGATTTTTGAATTCTGGTTTAAGCGAACTTATTAAGTTCGCTTGGTTGATTAAGTTCGCTTGGGTGGTTCAGTCAGGCGAACTTATTAAGTTCGCTTAGGCAGGCGAACTTAGCTAGTGTTAAAAAAAAAGGTATTTTGGCGGGAAAATTATTCTTGTCCAAATTTTTTAGGGAAAACTTAAATGGTCGTTTTGAATCATTTTTAAAATTTTGAATTTTCGAAATTTTTTAAAAAGAGTATTTTTGCGGGAAATTTTTTCCGGTTATTTTCGCAAAAATTTCAAAATGTCAATTTCATGTGATGATAATGAGATTGGAACTATGTCACCGAGACTTTTGTGCATATCAGATTTTCGTAGCTGGAAAGTCCGGTTCGAACAGTTCGTATCAAAACTGATGAAAACTTTTGGACATCCATATTTGAAGGATATGTGCATCCTACTTATGACTATATGGGATATTATGATGTTCCTAAACCAGTGACAGCTCTTACTAAAGTAGAAAAGCAGAAGTTTGATCGAGAGATGAAAACGTGTGAAACTTTAACGATGTCTTTATCAAAAGAAATCATTCATAGTCTCGGGAAGTGTCCAACTTCAAGAGAACTATGGGAAGCTTTGAAGAAAAAGGGTGAAGCTACTACTCAAGCGTTTGTGGTCTTGATCAATGAAGTATTAGAGAAGAAGAGTGATTCTCAAAGTGATTCTTCTGCAAATTTAACTGATAGTGAGAGTATTCGTTCTGGTGAAAGTACTCAGTCTATCGAGACTGATGTGATGAGTGAAGAAAGTTTTCAGACAGTTGAAGATGATCTGAGTGAATTAGAAACTGATGCAGAGCCTGTCATTGTTGAACAACAGAGTGAAGCTGATGATGACGTTTTCATGGCTCCAGGTGCATCTTCTTTAGAAGTAAAACCTGAGGTATTCTCTAACTCTGAGACGTTTTGTTCTAACTGTATTTCAGTTAAGGATAAAATGATGAAGGTTATGGATGACAACGTAAACCTCATTTGTGATATGAAATCCATGCACACGGTAAATCAGAAATTAAAGGATAACGAGAATGTGTGTATTGAGAGAATAGAATCACTGAAGAGGGATATAAATTCTCTGACTTTGAAGATCAAAGAGCAGGCATATCACCTGGATATGTCCTTTGCAGAAATTGAGAAAAGAAATAATGATCTTGTTGAGAAAGATAAAGAACTAGCTGAATCTAACGCAGAGGTAATCAAATTGCATAGAAAATTAGAAAGCTTTGCAAATTCATCATTATTATTAGGATATTATCATGATAATACTGAAGAGGGGAAGGGAACTAGTGGTATTGGCTATGTTCCTCCACCATTCAACGAAAATTATTCTGTTACACCTGAGATTATAAAAGATGAGGATTTAGATCCTAAGACTGTGTTGAAGGTGAATCCAGTCACAGGTGAAGATATGATGTATTCTGATGAGAGTGATGATGTATATTTTGATGAAGCTAAGGTAGAGGGAATACCGAAAGAGCTTAAGAAATAAGACTCAAAGGTTGATTCTAATTCATCTGGAAATTATACATTTGGAAGTTCTTCAAATTCAAGGAGAGTTCCATATGTCAGAGATTATAAAGACAAGCGTACATGTTTTCATTGTAATGAGATGGGACACATTTTGGTGACCTGTCCTTACAAAAATAAAGGAAAGAAGCATGTAGTTCCTGAGAAGATGAAGCCTGAATCAAACCCTGTTGCAAAATCTGGCGTTCCAGAGAAAATAAAGCAAAAAGAAGTTCATGTAGGAGAATCTTCTTCAAGTGCATCTAATCGTGTGAAGAAGAAGAAGTTCCTTGGCATCACGATCTAGACGAGTTACTTGAGAAAGGATTTATCCAACCGAGCATCTCGGGTGCTCCGGTGTTGTTTGTGAAGAAGAAGGATGGTTCGATGAGAATGTGTATTGATTATCGCGAGTTGAACAAACGTACGGTGAAGAACAAGTACCCTTTACCAAGGATCGACGACCTGTTCGATCAATTAAAGGGCGTAAGTTGGTTCTCAAAAATCGACCTTCGATCCGGGTACCATCAGTTGAAGGTGAGAGAAGAAGACATACCGAAAACCGCATTTCACACGCGTTATGGACATTTCGAGTTTCACGTAATGTCTTTTGGATTGACGAACGCCCCCGCAACGTTCATGGATTTGATGAATAGAGTTTGTCGACCAATGCTGGATCGATCGGTAATCGTGTTCATTGATGATATCCTCATCTACTCCAAGAATGAGGGTGATCACGCGTGTCACTTGAAGGAAGTATTGGAAGCTCTGAAGAAGGAAAAGTTGTATGCTAAGTTCTCTAAATGCGCGTTCTGGCTTAGGGAAGTCCAATTCCTAGGTCACGTCATCAACCCGAACGGCATTATGGTTGACCGAGCAAAGATAGTGACGGTAAGGGAATGGAATATTCCTAAGACGCCAACTGAAATCCGTAGTTTCTTGGGATTGGCAGGCTACTATCGGAGATTCATCCAGGATTTCTCAAAAATAGCTTCGCCGTTGACAAAGTTGACTCGGAAAGAGGTTAAGTATGAGTGGGATTCGACCCAAGATGAGGCGTTTAAGGAATTGAAGAAGGGGCTAACCCAAGCTCCAGTCTTGGACCTTCCCGATGGCAACAAAGGCTTAGTAGTATACTCTGACGCTTCGGGTCAGGGATTGGGATGCGTGTTGATGCAACGCGGAAGAGTGATCGCGTATGCGTCATGACAGTTGAAGATTCACGAAGCTAATTATCCAACCCACGATTTGGAACTTGCTGCTGTCGTATTCGCATTAAAAATCTGGAGGCACTACCTGTACGGGGTGAAGTTTACTATTTACTCTGACCACAAAAGTTTGAAGTACTTCTTCGAACAAAAGGAACTTAATATGAGGCAGAGGCGATGGTTGGAACTCTTGAAAGACTATGACTGTGAAATAATATACTATCCTGGAAAGGCAAACGTGGTGGCTGACGCTCTAAGCCGAAAGGATGTGCCTACTCCTATTAGAGTGATGATGAATATTTTGATGAAGCTAAGGTAGAGGGAATACCAAAAGAGGTTAAGAAATAAGACTCAAAGGTTGATTCTAATTCATCTGGAAATTATACATTTGGAAGTTCTTCAAATTCAAGGAGAGTTCCATATGTCAGAGATTATAAAGACAAGCATACATGTTTTCATTGTAATGAGATGGGACACATTGTGGTGACCTGTTCTTACAAAAATAAAGGAAAGAAGCATGTAGTTCCTGAGAAGATGAAGCCTGAATCAAACCCTGTTGCAAAATCTGGCGTTCCAGAGAAAATAAAGCAAAAAGAAGTTCATGTAGGAGAATCTTCTTCAAGTGCATCTAATCGTGTGAAGATTCCTTATATGAGAGAATATCGTGAGACGAGATCTTGCTTTTCTTGTGGTATTGTTGGTCACATTAGGATTGCTTGTCCTCACAATGCCAAAGGTAACCGACATGTTACTCAAGGAAAGGTAAGAACTCATGGTAAGCCTTATGTTAACCCAAATATGGTTAAACCTCATGCTATACCAAAGGGTAATTCAAAATCCGAGGTTAGGCTTTCTAGACCTCAAAGACGGAGGAGAAACAGAAGATTGAGAAAACTTTTAGAACAACAAGAGTTTTCACAATAAAATCAATTTTCAAATGAAAGAAAATGTTTAAACACTTCACATTTTAAGCAAAAAGAACTTAATGAAAAGAAGTATGTTTGGAAATCTAAAGTTTCTGTTTCTGACTCGTCGGAGCAATCACCAAAAATTGATGAGAGATTCGATTGTGAATGGAGTGAGGTTTATTATTTTGATACAGATGGACGACCCATGACTACCATGGCTTGGGTCCCAATTTCAAATTAATGTTTCTTGTTAGTTGTGCAGAATTACCAAGAGGGACTATTAATAACATTTTGGTTGTTGATAGTGGTGGTTCTAAGCACATGGCAGGGAATGACATCTGCAAGAGTACAGAGTTGTTGATAACCGAGAATATATTTGATTCAACGACTTGATGCTCAAGGGGGAGAATATGTCACACACAATGTTTTGGAAAGAGTTTTACAAAGTCCTAATGATAACCTGGAACTTAGGATGATGATGGTGAGCATAAAGTCGTTGATGCAACCATTTGACTAGTTGAGGGGGAGTCTACAGGACATGGGGAGTACAGAACTGTGTTGGTGACAAAGGCAAAGGCATTCAATTACAAGATTACATCGGTTTGAGTTTTTAAATTGATTGACTTGCTTAATCCAGAGTAACCAAGTAAAATGTTTTTCTTAAAATGTTTTCATGGAAGAGTTTATTTTCATTTGTTTTACTTTCTTTTAAAAATATTTTGAAAAATTCAAACAAATTGAAAAAGATAAAATCGACATTACTTGAAGTTAAAGAAGAGATGATAGTACATCAGTGGATGTTCTTTCACACATGACCTTAGATTGGCTGGTTGGTGCTTTATGTTAATATATCTGAATTATATGTTTTGATCTAAACTTCAGAGACTACACAAATAGGAAATGATAGTGTTGTGTATGCATATAATTTGAATTGTCAATAGACTAAAAGCGTCACTGAACCATTAGTAGTGTGAAAACATAATTTCATATGTTACAACTGTGATTTGAACCCATTTTATGCCTGGGTGTGTGTGTTAAAAGATTACTATCAGATATAGAATATTAGCTTTTAATAAAGATTTTCCTATGAGATCAGTTTCGGGTTATGTCCTTAGCACTATTCATTCGATTTGCTTCAGTGCCCATGTCCCGAAAAGCATGCAATTTGAAGTATAATCAAGATATGTAATTGACAACATCTGTCAAACATATACTAGCCCTTGGATCATATTGATAATTCATCTTTACTGATTCCATTGAATTCATAATCCAGATAACAGTTGGATCCACGTACCTAAATCTTATGATTCCACATAGATAAGCCAAGACATTGAATCATTCGATTATGAATCTCATTGATTCCTATACAATCCAATTTGGATTCTGCTATTCATGTGCTAAGTGATGTCTCCTCATTCTGGAAATTCGGATAATCTTTAGTAAAATCTCATATGTCTTGAAGATAGTGCATTTACTTTCTGTTGGCATACTAGTGGGGTACACGTTGTATTTCATACTTAAATGGTACCTTAACTCACAAGAAAGTGGGAATGAGATGCTTTAGTTTCAAATCTTATAATATTGACAATTTGAATTTGTGTGTCATAGCCTGATCCTATTTTCTTTGAATGTTTATCGCGTATCATAACATGCAATATGAAAGTCTTGAAAAGATAGAATGTGATAATCTTAAAAGATATTAGTTTGATTGGTCAAGGCTTGAAAGAATGACATTGGATACCAATTGATATTATATGGATTTTATATCCAAGATGTGTGACTGATATATCATATATACTGATATGATCTTCTTACTCGTGATGTTCGACCAAAAAGATATGATTTTGTATTTTACATTTCAGTTTATATAGAGAAAAACCAAAAAGATTTTGTGTTTCTTATGTTTGAAAAACCAAAAAGATTTTATTTTTCCAGCTTCCATGGAAATCTTAATTGTTGGTTATTCTTGGTTGTTCTCCTTTGCAAAAACTGAATATTGCAGACAGAAGTTGACAAAGGGTCCTTCTCCCAAGTTTTCTTCTAGAAATAAAGAGAGAAAGTGCAGATGAACAAGACGAAGACTACAGTGTGTTTGATGATATTTGAAGACGGATGACAATCTTCTGAAGCTGTTGTCAAGGGGGAGTCTGTTGAAGCATATTTTGGTGACAACGAGTTTGAAGATATTATGTCTTAGTCTTAGAGTCTTTGACTTGTAATTGATAGAATTGTTAGCAACAGTTAAAGGTGAGTCTGTTAGGACATGTTTTGTAACTGTTGATAAAATTCTGTGTAAGTTCTGCTAGAGGCGAACTTAACAAGTTCGCCTAGCATATCAGAGGCGAACTTAATAAGTTCGCCTGGTCTATCAGAGGCGAACTTAATAAGTTCGCCTAAGCACAGTGAAGCGAACTTGTTAAGTTCGCCTGGTGCAGAACAGTGCTTATAAATAGACAGAAGAGAGTCAGTTTGAGTGAACATAACAGAACGGTGAGAATTCTTGTAACCTAATATTGGTGAAATACAAAGAGTTTATTTACACCGTTGTTGTTGATTGAGTTACACGAGCACGTTGATCATGGATTCCGCACGTTATCACCGTGTCGTACCGCGAGTCTAGAGATCCGTCACGCAACGAATTAGGGACCTACAAGTGGTATCAGCGCCTATTCGTGGTGTTTTCGTGTCCAATCAACATCAAAAATCTGAGATTTTGAAGCTTTTTCATCTTTTTGTGTTCTTGATAAAAATGGAGAATTTTTGACAATTTTGGATTGATTTTGGATTGTTTTGATGAAATTGATCCGATAGAAAGCTTCTAATTGACAAATTACACAATCCTACGGTCCAATTTTGTTTAATTCCTTCAATTCAGTGATTAATGACGATTTTTGGTTGATTTTGGTTCGCGACCGTGGTCTGAAGTGTTCTTGAGTTTGAATCTGTTGAAGCAAGCGAACTTGCTGATTTCTTGTGCAGGCGAACTTAGTAGCAGGCGAACTTGTCAAGTTCGCTTCTCACATGATTAAGCAAACTTATTTTAGGCCAACTTGATCAGATTTTTGAATTCTGGTTTAAGCGAACTTATTAAGTTCGCTTGGTTGATTAAGTTCGCTTGGGTGGTTCAGTCAGGCGAACTTATTAAGTTCGCTTAGGCAGGCGAACTTAGCTAGTGTTAAAAAAAAAGGTATTTTGGCGGGAAAATTATTCTTGTCCAAATTTTTTAGGGAAAACTTAAATGGTCGTTTTGAATCATTTTTAAAATTTTGAATTTTCGAAATTTTTTAAAAAGAGTATTTTTGCGGGAAATTTTTTCCGGTTATTTTCGCAAAAATTTCAAAATGTCAATTTCATGTGATGATAATGAGATTGGAACTATGTCACCGAGACTTTTGTGCATATCAGATTTTCGTAGCTGGAAAGTCCGGTTCGAACAGTTCGTATCAAAACTGATGAAAACTTTTGGACATCCATATTTGAAGGATATGTGCATCCTACTTATGACTATATGGGATATTATGATGTTCCTAAACCAGTGACAGCTCTTACTAAAGTAGAAAAGCAGAAGTTTGATCGAGAGATGAAAACGTGTGAAACTTTAACGATGTCTTTATCAAAAGAAATCATTCATAGTCTCGGGAAGTGTCCAACTTCAAGAGAACTATGGGAAGCTTTGAAGAAAAAGGGTGAAGCTACTACTCAAGCGTTTGTGGTCTTGATCAATGAAGTATTAGAGAAGAAGAGTGATTCTCAAAGTGATTCTTCTGCAAATTTAACTGATAGTGAGAGTATTCGTTCTGGTGAAAGTACTCAGTCTATCGAGACTGATGTGATGAGTGAAGAAAGTTTTCAGACAGTTGAAGATGATCTGAGTGAATTAGAAACTGATGCAGAGCCTGTCATTGTTGAACAACAGAGTGAAGCTGATGATGACGTTTTCATGGCTCCAGGTGCATCTTCTTTAGAAGTAAAACCTGAGGTATTCTCTAACTCTGAGACGTTTTGTTCTAACTGTATTTCAGTTAAGGATAAAATGATGAAGGTTATGGATGACAACGTAAACCTCATTTGTGATATGAAATCCATGCACACGGTAAATCAGAAATTAAAGGATAACGAGAATGTGTGTATTGAGAGAATAGAATCACTGAAGAGGGATATAAATTCTCTGACTTTGAAGATCAAAGAGCAGGCATATCACCTGGATATGTCCTTTGCAGAAATTGAGAAAAGAAATAATGATCTTGTTGAGAAAGATAAAGAACTAGCTGAATCTAACGCAGAGGTAATCAAATTGCATAGAAAATTAGAAAGCTTTGCAAATTCATCATTATTATTAGGATATTATCATGATAATACTGAAGAGGGGAAGGGAACTAGTGGTATTGGCTATGTTCCTCCACCATTCAACGAAAATTATTCTGTTACACCTGAGATTATAAAAGATGAGGATTTAGATCCTAAGACTGTGTTGAAGGTGAATCCAGTCACAGGTGAAGATATGGTGTATTCTGATGAGAGTGATGATGTATATTTTGATGAAGCTAAGGTAGAGGGAATACCGAAAGAGGTTAAGAAATAAGACTCAAAGGTTGATTCTAATTCGTCTGGAAATTATACATTTGGAAGTTCTTCAAATTCAAGGAGAGTTCCATATGTCAGAGATTATAAAGACAAGCGTACATGTTTTCATTGTAATGAGATGGGACACATTTTGGTGACCTGTCCTTACAAAAATAAAGGAAAGAAGCATGTAGTTCCTGAGAAGATGAAGCCTGAATCAAACCCTGTTGCAAAATCTGGCGTTCCAGAGAAAATAAAGCAAAAAGAAGTTCATGTAGGAGAATCTTCTTCAAGTGCATCTAATCGTGTGAAGAAGAAGAAGTTCCTTGGCATCACGATCTAGACGAGTTACTTGAGAAAGGATTTATCCAACCGAGCATCTCGGGTGCTCCGGTGTTTTTTGTGAAGAAGAAGGATGGTTCGATGAGAATGTGTATTGATTATCGCGAGTTGAACAAACGTACGGTGAAGAACAAGTACCCTTTACCAAGGATCGACGACCTGTTCGATCAATTAAAGGGCGTAAGTTGGTTCTCAAAAATCGACCTTCGATCCGGGTACCATCAGTTGAAGGTGAGAGAAGAAGACATACCGAAAACCGCATTTCACACGCGTTATGGACATTTCGAGTTTCGCGTAATGTCTTTTGGATTGACGAACGCCCCCGCAGCGTTCATGGATTTGATGAATAGAGTTTGTCGACCAATGCTGGATCGATCGGTAATCGTGTTCATTGATGATATCCTCATCTACTCCAAGAATGAGGGTGATCAAGCGTGTCACTTGAAGGAAGTATTGGAAGCTCTGAAGAAGGAAAAGTTGTATGCTAAGTTCTCTAAATGCGCGTTCTGGCTTAGGGAAGTCCAATTCCTAGGTCACGTCATCAACCCGAACGGCATTATGGTTGACCGAGCAAAGATAGTGACGGTAAGGGAATGGAATATTCCTAAGACGCCAACTGAAATCCGTAGTTTCTTGGGATTGGCAGGCTACTATCGGAGATTCATCCAGGATTTCTCAAAAATAGCTTCGCCGTTGACAAAGTTGACTCGGAAAGAGGTTAAGTATGAGTGGGGTTCGACCCAAGATGAGGCGTTTAAGGAATTGAAGAAGGGGCTAACCCAAGCTCAAGTCTTGGACCTTCCCGATGGCAACAAAGGCTTAGTAGTATACTCTGACGCTTCGGGTCAGGGATTGGGATGCGTGTTGATGCAACGCGGAAGAGTGATCGCGTATGCGTCACGACAGTTGAAGATTCACGAAGCTAATTATCCAACCCACGATTTGGAACTTGCTGCTGTCGTATTCGCATTAAAAATCTGGAGGCACTACCTGTACGGGGTGAAGTTTACTATTTACTCTGACCACAAAAGTTTGAAGTACTTCTTCGAACAAAAGGAACTTAATATGAGGCAGAGGCGATGGTTGGAACTCTTGAAAGACTATGACTGTGAAATAATATACCATCCTGGAAAGGCAAACGTGGTGGCTGACGCTCTAAGCCGAAAGGATGTGCCTACTCCTATTAGAGTGAAAGCTTGCCAGTTGGTGATAACATCGGATGTGATGAAGGAAATTGAAAGAGCTCAAGATGAAGCACTTAAGGAAGAAAACATAAAGAAGGAAAGGATGGTTGGCCAACAGGACAAGTTGGAATATAACACCCTTGGTGTTAGGACACGTTTTGGACGGGTATGGATACCTATGGGTGGCGAGCTTAGAACCAAAATCTTGGATAAGGCTCATAAGTCTCGGTACTCTATCCATCCTGGTACCAATAAAATGTACCAAGATCTAAGGAAGGAATACTGGTGGCCTGGAATGAAGCATGAAGTGACGAAGTACGTAAGCAAGTGCTTGACTTGCTCGCAAGTAAAGGCCGAACACCAGAAACCGTATGGAAAGATTCAACCACTTGATATACCGGAATGGAAGTGTGAACACATTACCATGGACTTCATAACCAAGCTACCTCGCACAGCTAAAGGTCATGAAACCATTTGGGTAATTGTGGACCGTTTAACGAATAATGCTCATTTCCTACCTATTCGCGAGACGTTCTCGTCGGAGAGGTTAGCGGAAGTATTTATTAACAAAGTAGTAGTACGGCATGGGATGCCTTTGACGATTGTATCTGACCGGGACACACGATTCACATCGAGGTTCTGGAAAATATTTCACGAGGCGATGGGCACAAGCACAGTTGTCAATAGCGCTCGTAGCACGCGCTATAGCGCGCTACATAGCGTTTCGTTAAGGCCCCGCTATTTCCATTTCTCGACCAGATAGCGACCCAATAACGTTTTTTCTTTTTTTTTTTAATTTTTTTAATTTTTTACTTGATTAATATAAATAGGGTTGCTAATAACCCTAATATATGAAGATTTAGATGATTATTGATTATAATTGTTACAAATCCTACAATAGTTGAATATAAAATATTTTCAAAAATTTCTAGCAGTGTATTGCTAAACGTGAAATAGCGCCAGCTATTTACCGCTATTCGCTACGTAGCGTATAGGTGGCTTGTCGCTATTTACCGCTATTCGCTATTGACAACTATGGGCACGAGGCTTAATATCAGCACGGCATACTGATGCTTGTGAAACTATATATATTTTAATAGAGATTTATCACACAATATTAGTTTTAAAAAGGGTTTTCACCAAAGACTAATCACACACACATCGGGCAGTGTACCCGTCGGATAGCAATATAGTAAAGGTAAGAACCGGATATCAATCCGTGGACACGGTGGAATGCGATAATAAACCGGAACTAAAATCCAATCAAGTAAGGGTAAATATGTTTAAGTTGATTTTTTTGATTAAACTAATATGTAAGAATATAAAACTAAACTAAGAACACAAATCAAACAATCAAGGAAGAAATATCACTTCGGTCTCGAATCCATTTAGTAGACATCCAACAACAACTATAGATACACGACACGCACACGATATATAAGTTGACTAAATTCTCGTCAAAGACATCTAATCAAATGATTCTTCAGAAAGTTAGAATGAATTATACAAACTAACCACCTAAATTCATACAATGAAGCTCACGTGTTATGAATACGTCAGTGTTTAATAAAGATTGGACTAGCTTCCTGTCAAGGTTGGCTAATTCAACAACTAGTTGGAAAGATTACACGAATCAACACATAACCCACCTCAAGTTGATTAAAGTAAACAACAACATGCACTTATTCAACATACAATGTTCATATCAAGATTACATAAACTAGAAGATTGCGTCAACAAGTCCTAGATGAACATAATACTAAACATGACACACCGTAACAAGCACTTTGTCTTTCCAAACATAAGTACAAGGATGCATATTCAAGAGTTTTCAATCATAAACAAGACTTCATCCACCATTCCTAGTCAAAAGCCATGAACTAGCATACATAAATACACTAATCAATGAATATATGCATAGACCATGGGTTATCCAACATACAAAGCCAATACACATACAAATCTTGCAAACAATATCAACTCCCAAATACACAATATCATTGAGGAATAATCATGCCATTGTTATAACATTAACATAAACTATGCCAAAATCCATAAATGTTGTCAAACGTTACTAAACTTCATCTAAACCAAAGTGATGTCAAGAGTTAGCTCATGGTGAGCATAAGAACAGGAACAAAGCAAGGAAAAGTTACAAGACTAATAAAGAAATGCCAAGAATCGAACAACTTCCCCAAGCTAGATGATGATGATGATGATGTATGGTGATCCTCTTGATGTTGTAGTCCTTCCTAGAAGCTTGAAATATGGCTAGAAACAAGGAAATTCGGAGCACAAAACAGTGCTAAGGGCTTCAACTCTCCAGGTCTCCAGACTTCTGATGTGAGGAAAACTTCTGATATTTATAGAACAAGGGGCACGACCGTGCCTAGTGGGAAGGCACGCCCGTGCCAGACAAGGGAACGCAACCGTGCCTAGGGTTAAGCACGGTCGTGGGACAGGTGGTTGACCGATCTGCTTCTTTCATTGGCTCTCTTGCTTCGAGGTGTCAGACTCACGGGTGTACACGCGACCGTGGGGTGTCAGGGCACGGTTGTGCCTTGACTTTTGGCTTGGCGCGGTCGTGCCATGTACGGGGCGCGACCGTGCCTAGGGTTAAACAAGCTTGGCATGACCGTGCCAATTAGGGACACGACCGTGCCTCTATCACAGAAACCCTAAAACTTCACTTTTCTCCTGGAAATCCCATGTTTGTTCACTAAGCTTCACAAAAACCTACAAAACAGGAAATGAAGCAAATAAGTGTCTAAACGTTGGAAGTAACCAAGAATTGATCGTTAAATGAGCGAAGTTTTGTGCCGAAAAGATGTGTAATTTCAAGCACATCAAACAACCCCACACTTGAACATTGCTTGTCCTCAAGCAAGAAATCAAAATAAAACAAAACTTCCAATAACACTATGGATCAATTCGGAAAACCGTAAGCATTAATAAATTTGTAAAGGTTTGACAAGAAATGCAAAATTAACTAAATGAAACCCAATGAACCCAATGAAGTGACAACCGAATGAGCAAATGAATATGCCTAGGAAATCATTAGCATGCAACTTTATGCTTCTCACAATGTTCACACACACTCGGGAATATATATGATCATACAAGTAATGGTGTATGTATAGAACACTCAAATGCCAAGACAATTAACATGCATAAACCATAAGCTTGCTAAAAGATCAAATCTCTATCAACTAACATGAAACAAAGCACAAATCAAGAGGACTTTAAACGGGTTGCAACTTGGCAATGGTTAAGGGTAAGGAAATGGAATTTAAAAGTGGCTAAATGGCTAAAAAACCCGGCGGTTATGCTAATTCAAAAACTAAAACACTTCTAATATGAAAAATAACTTAACTAATACTTCCGTATATAAATAAGAGCTAACAACTGAATTCTTTCCATCTTTGCTCACAAAATTGCTTTAATCGACTATATTTCACCTAATTTTGGTTTTTTTTTTTTTCACTATTTCTTTTCTTTTGAAGGGAACTAAGTCAATATGCATCTTTCCTTAGCTAAAAACTTCTCAAGAATTTGAAGATTACAACAAAGTAAAAGCTATAAAATTAACATTAGCCGACCGGATTTCTAACACGGGTGAAAAATAGAATAAATAAGTAAAAAGGCTAATGAGGGTTTAATGGCGGTGTAATGTGGGTAATAAAAGAAAGAACATGGGATAGGCTCAACGTGGTTAACTAGTGGATGTGTTCGGGTAAGGGAAAACAAAGATAAAAGGCTAACAAAGTGGTTTATCCTAATGCCTCAATCATTTTTATGCAATATTTATGTTCATGATTTCGAAATGTATACTGAAAGCAAGTTCTAAAAAGCATGAAACATCCGGCACACTCAAATCCGCAAAAACGAGAGAAAACAATGTCTAAAGCTATCAAGGCTCAAAAATAAACTCACGAAAATGGAAAGGAATGGGTGTAAGCAAAAGGTTACATGCAATTTATTCGTTTAGCACACTAAAACTCATGATTATCACAAAAAAATAGGTTTGACTCAATGGAATTTCTATCTCAATTGCTTTCGAAAAATCAAACCTCTATTATTTACTAAAAATTGTGAATGCTAAACAGTTAACTTTTAATTTAGTGCCAATAAAAAAATATGAAAGAATATTTTGTAAAAAATGAATCGATAAAATGCTAAGAGGACGAACAACGCGCGAATACAATCCCACCCTACACTTAGAATTGTACATTGCCCTCAATGTACAATAAAAAATAATGTAAAGCAAAGAATAAACACCCAACCCCACACTTAGAAACATACATTGCCCACAATGTATACAAAAACATGCAAAGCAAAATGGAGTGTGAAGGGATAGCTGAAACTTCCCTCGTGTCGATCATGGCACACGCAAAATCCAACCCACAACAATGACGTTCCACGTAGTTCCATGTAGTTCCACAATTCCAAGATCTAATCAAGACTAACATCAAACACAGATCAGTAACATCAAGCCAAAATATAAACACAAATATATACAACAGTACATGGAAACAAAAGTAAAAGAAAACAAAAGTACAAGGAAACAAAAGTACAACATAAACGCCGTAGCGCGATACAAGAGTTTGTACAATACAACAAAAGTACAACTCACAAAAATGATACTAAAAGGCAGTGGGAGGTACTACTCCCACTGCATACCCTCAAGGTCGATGTCGGCGGCCCCGCCTCCTACGCCTTCTGCCGCTGGTGGTGATGGTGGTGGTGACTGATGATGCGGTGGTGATGGTGGTGGCTGAAGCTGTGGTGATGGTGGTGGCTGATGCGGTGGTGATGCTGGTGGCTGATCAGGCTGCTGCTCTGGCTGCATGAAGAATGGAAGGGGAACCACGTATGGTGCCCCGCCAGCAGCAGCAGCGGCGCACTGGACCTCATACTGCCAGGCCCAGTAACGCATAAACATGTCATGTGGAATGACAACCGGAGGCGGTGGTGGCGGCGGAGGCGGAGGAGGCGGCTGATCGGGCTGATGAAGCTCATGAACCTGCTCCTGTTGAGCGGCGGCCTCGGCCTCGGCCTGTACACGATCTGGATCAGGGCCCGAACGGTCTGGATCCCACGTCCGTCCCCATCGATCCACCAATCTAATCCCCCCTGCGTCGCGCCGAGCGACGTGCATGTTGCGCAATGTCTCCATAGACATCACGACAGTCTCGGCCACAGGGGTCAGATCCCCTATCAAATCGTCTGTCAGCAGCTGGAAGTGTCTCGCCAGCTTGGTCACGAAGTGACCTCCACAAATGGCGCTGCTGACGTCGCGCCCCGAGCTATTTACCAAGTACCCCGCGATAGAATGCGCGAGATTACAGGCGCGCGGGCGTACAAGGAAAAATAGGTAAAATAACTCCCTAAGGTTCACCACCGTCTCCCCCTGACCTCTCCCAGAGATCGAATAAATGATGCACGGTGAAGAACACGATGTAACGGATCCCGAAGGCTCGAAGCCTTGGTCAAACTCGGATCGTAAATCCCGAACCCAAACTCATGCCAAAACTGATCCTTATCCTCCTCTGTCGGGAATTCGGTGATCCCCTCAGTGAACAACTCTGTCTGAAGCTCCTGTCACGTGTATAACCCAAGTAGCCTCCCAAATCTGGCGACAGACATCGCGCGCCACTCCCCGCCGAGCCTAAATCTAACGGTCTCGGGCTGCTCCAAATCCGCGCAAGGATAATCGAACTCGTAAGTGGAGAAAAACTCCATCACGAGCTCGACGTACTGAATGGCATGAAGCCTGAACAACCGGCGCCAGGGGGCGGTGACAATGTCGTTCCACCGGTCCCGCTGACCGATGGCATCGATGGCGGCTGGCTCTAAACGACGAGTAGCTAGAATCCGGCCTCTACGGGGCCACAAAACATCCAAACGAGCCTCGTACTCGTGCTCGTTCATGTCATACTCGAGGTACGGGTGGTCCCTGTTGCCTGCCATCTGCACGACGACAAAAATGAAGTCAGAACAGTTATGAAGACGCTAGACTGAAATTATGAAGTTTCTGACCAAAATTATGAAGGGGCACGACCACGCCTAGGCCAAAATCTAAGCCCACGGCCGCGCCTTGGGCGACCACGGGCAGTCCAACTCGGGAGACACGGTCGCGCCTGAGAAGGGGCACGACCGCGCCAAGACAAAAAAAACAAAGCCCACGGTCGCGCTGTGGGCGACCACGGGCAGTCCAAACCCGGCAGACATGGTCGCGCCTGAGAAGGGCACGACCGCGCCTAGGTCAAAAAAAGAAGGCCACGACCGCGCTACTGTGACACACGGGCGCGCATTGGACAAACCTAACTTGGCACGATCGCGCAAGTGGAAGGCATGGCCGCGCTCAATCAAAAACTTCATCCTGGAAACCATTTAAGCCAGGCACGACCGCGCCTAGGTCAAGAGCGCGGTTGTGCTCCTCCCAAAATAGGGGTTTCAGATTCAAAATAACACAGTTTAAGCACGATTACAACGGGGCATTTAACACAACACAATTCAAGGACATAGAACTACCTATTTCTACTTATTTACACCTAAAATGACGTTCAAAAACAGAAAAAGACGAAAACCCTAGAATTTTACGATCCTAATCATGAACATAACAATGAAAAGATTAGAATAGCGTGGGCGTACCTGACTTCGAAGGAACGGAGATCAACAATGCAAAATAGAAGAAAATCGATCGCACGTAGGGGGGGGGGTTCTTGTTTTTTAGGGGAAAAAGTGAAGAGAAAATGGTATCCGCCGTTTAACCTTACTTAACCCGCCCAAAATTTATGAGACACGACCGCGTCTCTTACATAGGCACGACCGCGCCTATGGTTATAGGCACGACCGCGCCCATAGCTAGGCACGACCGTGTCTCATGCCCAACAGACAGAGAAACCTGATTTTTTAAGAAGAGTATTCCAAACCCGACTGCGATTCTTCCAAGTTAAAATTTCTAAAAATTCAGAAGACATACCTGTGACATTCCAAACATTGTCCCAAATCCGCTCGATCCAAAACACGTCCCGATAACCTTATCTCAAAAATAAATGGTAAAATTCTAGAAAAACATGATATAAAAACTAAGAAAATAATTGGAAGATAAAATGAACACACATAACTAACGGGTGAAACCCGGACATGCTAAGATTATTAACGAGTCATTAGCTAGACTCGTGTCCTTATGCGTGTCAATTTAGGACAAATGATGGGGCAAATCAACAAACGGGTGGCATATGATTCTTGAATACCCATCCGACCCGTTTGGTTTAATGCATTTAGCACCGGTTAGTGACAACCAATAGTAAATGCGAAAACGAAGTGACGGGTCGTGCCACCACACTTGTATTTGCCCGGACCGAACCTGAGGCACATGATGTAGTGAAGGAGGCGATCATCCCGGCAAGATAGTGTTGACTTGCCATGCTATGTGGACCGATGTCGCGCCTTCCAAATCGGTTGGTCCGTGAAATGTCTCGCCTTCTCCCGCTGTTCGGATGACTCGTATGACGAATCGTGATCATGATCAGTCGCGGGCCGGCTCTTCTCGGTGTACAACGGAGGATCGGGCGTCACCATAGTCATTGGTTCGTTGGTGAACCCATCCGTTTGCACATCTTCCTCGTGGTAACCCCATAGATCAAACGGGTACTCGTCACTATAACTCCCATAGTCGCGATCCATGAAAATCACTGCAAAGAACACTCAAACAAAACGATCACGCGTACCAGATAAAAATAAACATAAAATAAAATCCGAAGAACTATACACAAAAACAAGACAAATATGATAAAATAAAAATAAAACAAATTTAAATAAGGAAAATTATTTACCAAGATATAGACAAATATATACTAAATAACTAAATAATAATTCCAATCGTTCTCGCACACACCGTATCCCCGGCAACGGCGCCAAAAACTTGATGCTTGTGAAACTATATATATTTTAATAGAGATTTATCACACAGTATTAGTTTTAAAAAGGGTTTTCACCAAAGACTAATCACACACACATCAGGCAGTGTACCCGTCGGATAGCAATATAGTAAAGGTAAGAACCGGATATCAATCCGTGGACACAGTGGAATGCGATAATAAACCGGAACTAAAATCCAATCAAGTAAGGGTAAATATGTTTAAGTTGATTTTTTTGATTAAACTAATATGCAAGAATATAAAACTAAACTAAGAACACAAATCAAACAATCAAGGAAGAAATATCACTTCGGTCTCGAATCCATTTAGTAGACATCCAACAACAACTATAGATACATGACACGCACACGATATATAAGTTGACTAAATTCTCGTCAAAGACATCTAATCAAATGATTCTTCGGAAAGTTAGAATGAATTATACAAACTAACCACCTAAATTCATACAATGAAGCTCACGTGTTATGAATACGTCAGTGTTTAATAAAGATTGGACTAGCTTCCTGTCAAGGTTGGCTAATTCAACAACTAGTTGGAAAGATTACACGAATCAACACATAACCCACCTCAAGTTGATTAAAGTAAACAACAACATGCACTTCTTCAACATACAATGTTCATATCAAGATTACATAAACTAGAAGATTGCGTCAACAAGTCCTAGATGAACATAATACTAAACATGACACACCGTAACAAGCACTTTGTCTTTCCAAACATAAGTACAAGGATGCACATTCAAGAGTTTTCAATCATAAATAAGACTTCATCCACCATTCCTAGTCAAAAGCCATGAACTAGCATACATAAATACACTAATCAATGAATATATGCATAGACCATGGGTTATCCAACATACAAAGCCAATACACATACAAATCTTGCAAACAATATCAACTCCCAAATACACAATATCATTGAGGAATAATCATGCCATTGTTATAACATTAACATAAACTATGCCAAAATCCATAAATGTTGTCAAACGTTACTAAACTTCATCTAAACCAAAGTGATGTCAAGAGTTAGCTCATGGTGAGCATAAGAACAGGAACAAAGCAAGGAAAAGTTACAAGACTCATAAAGAAATGCCAAGAATCGAACAACTTCCCCAAGCTAGATGATGATGTTGATGATGATGTATGGTGATCCTCTTGATGTTGTAGTCCTTCCTAGAAGCTTGAAATGTGGCTAGAAACAAGGAAATTCGGAGCATAAAACAGTGCTAAGGGCTTCAACTCTCCAGGTCTCCAGACTTCTGATGTGAGGAAAACTTCTGATATTTATAGAACAAGGGGCACGACCATGCCTAGTGGGAAGGCACGCCCGTGCCAGACAAGGGAACGCAACCGTGCCTAGGGTTAAGCACGGTCGTGGGACAGGTGGTTGACCGATCTGCTTCTTTCATTGGCTCTCTTGCTTCGAGGTGTCAGACTCACGGGTGTACACGCGACCGTGGGGCGTCATGGCACGGTTGTGCCTTGACTTTTGGCTTGGCGCGGTCGTGCCATGTACGGGGCGCGACCGTGCCTAGGGTTAAACAAGCTTGGCACGACCGTGCCAATTAGGGACACGACCGTGCCTCTATCACAGAAACCATAAAACTTCACTTTTATCCTGGAAATCCCATGTTTGTTCACTAAGCTTCACAAAAACCTACAAAACAGGAAATGAAGCAAATAAGTGTCTAAACGTTGGAAGTAACCAAGAATTGATCATTAAATGAGCGAAGTTTTGTGCCGAAAAGATGTGTAATTTCAAGCACATCACATACCACCCACAAACGGATGGTCAGTCCGAAAGGACCATTCAGACCTTGGAGGATATGCTTCGCGCCTTTATTATCGATTTTGGCGGCAGTTGGGACAGTCATCTACCGTTAGCCGAATTCTCCTACAACAATAGTCATCACACGACGATAGGCATGCCGCCTTACGAAATGTTGTATGGGAGAAGATGTAGGACCCCGATTTGTTGGGGTGAGATTGGACAAAAGGAATTAGGGAGTCTTGAAGTAGTAAGAGAAACGTCAGAAAGGTTTGATCAAATCAAAGCACGAATGAAGGCCGCACAAGATCGTCAGAAATCCTATTTGGATAAACGACGAAGGCCTATTGAGTTTGATGTTGGGGATAGAGTAATGTTGAAAGTGTCACCCTGGAAGGGAATAATACGATTCAGGAAGAGAGGGAAGTTAAGTCCGAGGTTCGTCAGACCATTCAGGATAATGGCACGGGTGTGTGAAATCGCTTATCGGCTAGAGTTGCCTGGTGAGTTGAGTGGGATTCATCCTACCTTCCATGTATCACACTTGCGAAAGTGTTTGGCGGATGAATCAGCTCACGTACCACTTACTGACATCGAGGTCGACAACAGCCTTAATTACATAGAAGAACCCGTGGCCATCTTAGACAAGAAGGAGAAGCGTTTGCGTAATAAGATTATCCAATTGGTTAAAGTCCAATGGAGACATCGAAAGGGATCGGAAGCCACTTGGGAAACGGAGAAAGAGATGAAGGAGTCGTACCCTCATCTGTTTGACTTATGATAGGTTTCGGGGACGAAACCTATTGTAAGGGGGGTAGACTTGTAACATCCCAAAAAAATAAAACGATAGTTAAAATGACGAAATAAACGAACGAGGCATGTCGGGTCGGGCCGGATGGGCCGGCGGGCCGGAAGGGGAGCCTCCCCTATAAATAGCTTAGACCTCCATCATTTCTCTCATTTGCAAGTTATATAGAGAGAAACCGTAGAGAGAGAAAGTTGGCGGATCGACCCGAGATTTCAGTAAAGTGTTGCTCCATAGCTCGTGAGAAGAACCTCCGGATCAGAAACTAGATTCAGGTAACGATCGGGCCTAAATCTGAGTTTTTGTTCGTTTTTGGATTTTTCGGGTTTTGGGTGAAAAAGTAACGTTTTCACGGATAAAACTGAAAGATAAACATAGTTTTTGAGTTCCTTAATGGAAAACGAACGTTTTGAATGTAAACAGGTTCGGGATCTTGACGTGATCTGACCTGAATGCGAAAATTAGGGTTTTACGAAGAAACAGATCGTGCGTACTTATCAAGTACGCACGGAGCAGGTCCTGCGTACTTATCAAATACACAGGAAGAGGGCACTGCGTACTTATCAAGTACGCAGGAAGAGGATCCTGCGTACTTATCAAGTACGCAGGAAGCAGGGTCTGCGCACTTGCTAAGTGCGCAGGCATCAGATTGTTTAAGTAAAGTTAGTATGTTTAGAATGGTTAAACCGTTAGAGTCGGGATTGGGTTTGATGTGTATTTAACTATCAAATTCAGATCGGCAGTGACGTAGTGGGACCTTTGTTTAGGGCAACCCGGATTAGCTTATCAGGTGAGTTCTAGAAGCCCTCTTTTAAATGTTTTATATAATGTTTTCGGGCTGGTGTGCATACATATGAAAGGATGTTTTTACGAAACGATATTTATGAAACTATGTTTATAAAATGATGCTTATGAAACTATGTTTACGAAATGAAATGATTTGGAATGAACGGTTTATGGAAAGAAAGTTTTATGAATGGAATGTTTACGAACGAAATGTTTATAAAGAAATGGTTTAAACTAAAGGTAAAGGGTTTCGAAAATGAATGAAAGGTTTTATGGAAAGAAAAGAAAAAGGGCAAAGGTTTTAAAGAAGTCATTACAAATCTAATCTGTCGAATGAATTGTAGGTCCCGGGAGCCTCGTCGCGCAGCGGATAATAACACGATCTGTTCTGTGATTTGTGTGGGAACAAAGAAACTAGACAGAGAAACACGAACACAGACAAAAGATAATGAAACAAAACGTAATCCATAACAAAGAAGTCATCCCGTATTACAGACTACATACCGAAGGAACACACATCTCTCATCTAAGCTCACGGTCCAGGGGTCGGGAGAGCTCTTCCCGACCCGGATAAACCTAGTTCCAGAGTTCCACCTACAAATGAAGACAAGTCTTCTATTTATAGGGGCAGGAACACTTCCTGCGTACTTGACAAGTACGCAAGGCAAAAGCCTTGCGTACTTACTAAGTACGCATGGTTTGGTCATGCGTACTTGACAAGTACGCAAGGCAAAAGCCTTGCGTACTTACTAAGTATGCAGGACCAAACTGGTGTGCAGGCTAAGTACTCAGGAACACCCTCCCGCGTACTAGCCACGTACACCGATACATATAATTTAATCTATAGTTACAAAACATGCTTCTACATGAATGGAATTGACGAATGAAGTCTGGGAATGTAATTCCCAGCCTTGTGGTAGATTATGGACAGCGAGCCATAGTTTCCATAAGAGCAACAGGGGCAGTGTCTTGGTGGCCTGCCAATGGTTTTGATGTTGTACAACTGGTAGGGAGTAACGACGGTTACTCAGGGGTTAACGTGACCCTATGTAAGGTTAATTTATGATCCGACGGTGTTATGGCCGTGAGCCATAGCCGTCGATGGAGGTTGTCGGTCTATGGACATGAGAGCCATAGGGGCAACTGAATGGGTATTGTCGGTCCTCGTGCAGTTAGCCTTGGGGGCAATACAAAAAGGAAATTGACGGAATGTATAGTATTGTGGAATGACGGCGATACGTAACTGTTGCCCACGACATGCAAGGTTCCTTCGGGGACACAGAGACGCTTAAAGAAAGATACAGATTGTAGATAGTAATGTATGACTTAAATGAATGATAAATGTTTTAAACAAATGATCCGTTCAATGTGTTTATGATGAGGAAAAAGGTTTGAAGGTTTTCAATGATGAACGAAAGGCCCTGTTTTCTTATACGTGATGTTAAACCCTAATGAATGTTTTGAATGATGAACCATTTCTTAAATCGAACAAAAACTAGAACTCACCAGCGTAGCTGACTTTTTAGTATGCACATTCAGGTTAAGGCAGGTATGGACGATGGACGGTGATGCTTGGCAAGCGAGAAGAGTTACCCAGTTGATCATGAAGACTGGCATCCCGTTATGATTAGATTATGATATGTTTATGTAATAGACTATGTTACGCTTTCGTTGTTAAACAATGTAATGGTTATGTTTTATTGAAGTATTTTCCGCTGTGTTATTTGATAATCAAGTTTAAGAACTGTTTGTGAATGAGTAAATCCAACAAGTGAGGCCTCCCGGGTTTGAGGCCTTACACGGAGAGTTGACTCTGGAATTTTGTGGATTTTTCGTTTAGAATTTCTTTGTATGGATAAAGGCCTAGAGGCATGGAGGTAATGCAACATGGTGAACTCGAGAGACATTCTTGGGTTAACTTAGTCCACAAGCCGATGTGGATCTTACAAATGGGAATTTTCTTCACGTACGTTACACCAAGTGAGATAATCCAAGGATTATGGGCATGTCGTATGACGAAGTGCGGTCTTGTACAAATCTTGGAGTATCGGAAAAAATGCTATCGGTAGACTTATTAGGGTGGTCGTGGTGTACAACTCGGGTGGAGTTGATTATTATTACTGATGCGAGGAGATCAAACTCGGGAAACTAGTGTGGGTGTGAGGAGGAGTTAGTGGTGGCTTCAAGAAAACCAAATGTTCTAGCCAAGCTAGAAATCCATTTGGAAAGGCAATGTTGTTGCCATATGTGTGGAAATTATATAAGTAGATGATGGGACACACTACACCATAGTGTTTTAGTCCTAATGATGGGTGCTACAGTGGTTACAAGTCGGGACTCATTCGAAATGAATGTCCCGAGTTAAAACACACGAATGAAAAGGGAGAAAATAGAAATTTTAAGGCTGTCGAGCCGAACATTTCTATCTACCAAAGACGGGGCTGAAGTCTTTTGGCATAATTGTTGGATTAGATCATATGGGAATCAGTGGATTCGGAGGCGATCAACATTGCAGATTTTCCTAATATTGGCTAATGTATGAGTTAATAATCAAAAGATGTGGGTGAAAAAATCAGATAGAATGGATTATTAGGATTGTAGTGGAAATGGTGTGGTTACTTAGTAATCATACCAATGTCATGTATGACTAAAGGGTGATGCGTCGATCCGTTCTCACCTTGAGACGATGAGACACATGGCGCAAGAATTGGTGTATGCATGGCTCATGCCATTGACACTAACCGGGCAATGGAATACTTGATGTTCCAGTTGGGAAGAAGTTCATGAGGGTTCTATATCTAAATATCTATACTTGGGGTGAAACCGTGCTCTTGAAGAAAAAAGGAATGGAAGAATGTATATGAACAATTGTTTAGTTTGAACAGGTGTCTAAGTCCTAGTTCATCAATGAAAGTGGAGGAGGACGTTATCCCATGATTGGTATTATTTCCTTTATGAATACTTTGAGATTGCGGATGTAACTTTCTGGCTTATTAGAAGTTATGCAGTTTATGTGGATCATTGTGAAAGGCGAGTAGACCCTTGTATGCTAATACGGTGGTCATTTATTCGATGATAGTCATTTTTATCTTGGAAGCAAAGTCTTTTAAGCTCATTATCCTCGTGACTTTTCTAAAATTCCATGAAAGGAGAGGTCTTTATTCGGAATGAATTTTTGTGCCATTTTGGATTTGATGGGATCCATTATTGGATGAGGCGGTAAATTCTAAAGACTTATATATCGACCCGGTAATGATTAATGTAATCAAGGGTAAATGGTGCTTCAAGTCTTAGAACTACACGACCGGTGATTGAAAATAAAGTCTTCGAACTTCAAAGGGATATTGTAAGATTGAGATCCTTGAATCTCAAAGGATGACTTACGCTAAATTTGTTGGGATAAACAATGCATTGGATTATTGAAAGAGGGTTTGGCTATGGATTTTAACTTGTCATTCCATGTCACACCCCCAAAATCCACCAACAGAGTTTTACCGTTAGGGGCGTGACATAACAGGATCTCAGTCATTAGTTACGTTGAACGACTCTATATGAGTTTAATAAAAACCACTAGCATTGCTCATAGTCACGATGCAACACTAGAAATGAAAACACTGATTTGATGTAAGACTTGCGGAAGCGAAAAGTTAAATGAAAAACATGCGCCAAAACAGTGTTTTCATTTCTAGTGTTGCATCGTGACTATGAGCAATGCTAGTGGTTTTTATTAAACTCATATAGAGTCGTTCAACGTAACTAATAACTGAGATCCTGTTATGTCACGCCCCTAACGGTAAAACTCCGTTGGTGGATTTTGGGGGTGTGACAGATTGGTATCAGAGCCATTGGTTATAGAGAACTAGGAAATGCATACTAGACTATAACCACGTACATGCATTAGTTACACAACACTTACACTCATACATGGCACTCACTCATCTGGTTACAGGAAATGTCAACCCCACCCAATTCACCAGTATCCCCAGTCGTCCAGGAGCACAATGTTCCTACAGTACCTTTGCCAGAGCCGAGGAGACGTCGACTCAACCCGATCAACACCACAGTAGGGCATGATGAGCCTATTCATGTGCGTGTCAGAGGCAACATGCAGGATTGGGATTGGTATCCCGATAGGATCAGGAACTGGATCCGCGAGGAGGAAGTCCCACCTCCACTCACTACTGACATTGCTTCTTCTTCTTCATCATCTTCTGTACGAGCTTTGCCACCATTGCAGTACCCCTATGAGCAGGTGATAGCTGCCTTTGTGGCTAGGATGGACCGGGAGATCCGGAACATGAGATATGCAGCTGGAGAGATTACAAGCATACTTCAGCGAGAGATGTTGATGAATCAGAGGATCACCAAACTGACTGCAGATTTAGCAGCAACTGATACAGCTCATGAGAATTTAGCAAATGGATGTGTGGATATGGAGGACCGACTGAACACTGCAGAGTGGAACCTAGATATACTCCACACTAGGATTGAGCAGGTTGATGCACGACTTGCAGCAGTTGAGGCAGCAGGAGTTGCACCAGAGGATGTACCAGAGGATGCACCTGCAGGAGATCAGGATGAGGATGATGATGCAGCATCCGATGTTACATCAGTTGGCAGTGACATTTGATCATCTATCTTCATTAATTATTTACGTCTTTTCTTTTAAACCTAGATGGGCAGGGTTGTTCCCATCCAACATATGTTTCTAGAATTTTGATGTTTGGTTGAATTTAGTTGTAATCGTTACAATTTATTTTATCAAGTATTACTATTATTGAAATGTTAGATGTTGTGGTTTAAATTTCTTTATTTACTTGTACTTGTATGATGATAAAATGCGATGTATTTTTCTCATTATTGTATGTTGTGAATGTAAAGATAATGTCTGGAAGAGGAAATGGACGTGGTGGACGCGCCGGAGGACGCGGTGGTCGCGGAAACATTAACATGACTGCAGCCGAGCTAACGGCACTCATAAATGAGCGTGTGGCTGAAGCAGTAGCAGCTACTCACGCCGCTATTAATGCTGGAGGTAAAGCAACATATTATCGACTCTAGTGAGTCATCTTTCATCCTAAACTCAAATTCAAATATGGTATTCTTAAAGCGCATTCTTGTTTACAATTCAGGTCAGCATAACCACCAGCAGGTTTGTACTTTCAAGGCGTACATGGATTGCAAACCTCACTCATTCAGTGGAGCCGAAGGGGCTGTTGGCTTACTCCGCTGGATGGAGAAATCTGAATCCGCTTTTGCAATGTGTAACTGTCCACCGAATAATCAGGTGAAATATGCATCTGGCACACTTGAGGGTCCGGCCCTTACTTGGTGGAACTCACAGGTGCAAATGTTAACTCTGGAAATGGCAAATGCTTTGCCATGGGATGAATTTAAGACTATGCTGCGGGAGGAGTATTGTCCCCGCGATGAAGTACAGAAACTTGAGAGCGAATTCTGGAATATCAAGATGGAAGGATCTGAGATTGAGGCCTACACTACTCGTTCGCATGAACTGGCGAACTTGTGTCCGCAAATGGTAACACCTCCCTATAAGAGGATCGAGAAATTCATTGATGGTCTGGTTCTGCAAATTCAGAGCATGGTGACATCTTCTAATCACACTAAGATCCAGCAAGCAATCAGGTTGGCTCATAGGCTAACCGATCAGGCAGTCTCTCAGGGCACTCTACCCCCTAGAGGTGCTTTATCAAAGCCAACTGACAACAAGCGGAAATTTGACAGTTCTTTCCCCAAAACTTTCCAGTCAAACCCACCTTCTCAGCAACAGCAACAACAGCATCGCAAGCTTGAACCTTCAAAGAACAACAATCAGTCTAACTCTTCTCAACAGAATCAGGGTTCTTATAATGGCAAGTACCCGAAGTGCAATAAATGTAACTTTCACCATCATGGAGCATGTGACCGATACCGTTGCCAACGGTGTGGAAAGATGGGTCACTTGGCTAAAGACTGTAGAGTAGATCTGTAGAACAAACAGACACCACCTGGAAACGCACCCAAAGGTTGTTTTGAGTGCGGTAAAGAAGGGCATTTCAAGAAGGATTGTCCGCAGTTGAGGAGAAACGGGAACGGGAATGGGAATGGCAACAATCATCAGGGTGGTAATGGAAATGGTAATTACCACCATGGTGGAAATGGTAATAACAACGGGAATGGTGCAAAGGGTCGAGCATTTGTGATTGGATCGGGAGAAGCTCGGAATGATCGGAACGTGGTTAATGGTATGTTTCTTTTAAACGATCATTATGCTTCTGTACTTTTTGATACTGGCGCCGATAGAAGTTTTATATCTAGAGAACTTAGTGGTCAGTTAGGAATAAACCCAATTTTATTAGAACACCATTATACCGTAGAGATAGCAGACGGTAAAGTAATCAAGGCAACCCACATTCTCAAGGGATGTCAATTAGAACTTTCTGGTCACAAACTCGACATCGACCTCATGCCAGTTACACTTGGCAGTTTTGACATAATTGTGGGCATGGATTGGTTGTCTAAAAACCAAGCTGAGATCATTTGTAGTGAGAAGATCGTTCGTATACCCCTTCCTAGTGGGGAGATCCTATCCGTTCAGGGCGAAAGAAGTGGTGCAGCCATGGGCATCATATCTTTCATGAAGGCTCAGAAGTGTCTGCGTAAGGGTCATACCGCAATTCTAGCCCTTGTCGCTGACAAGTCTACCGAGGAGAAAAAGTTAGAAGATATCCCTATCGTTCGCGAATTCCCAGAAGTATTTCCTGAAGACCTACCTGGTCTTCCACCCCATCGTCAGGTCGAATTTCAGATTGACCTAACACCCGGAGCAGCGCCTATTGCTCGAGCACCTTATAGACTGGCACCAAGCGAGTTGCAGGAACTATCCACACAACTGCAAGAGTTGTTGGATAAAGGTTTTATCCGACCGAGCTCATCGCCATGGGGAGCTCCAGTCCTATTTGTTAAAAAGAAAGATGGAACTTTTCGCATGTGCATTGACTACCGAGAGTTGAACAAAGTAACAGTCAAGAACCGCTACCCACTACCCCACATTGATGATTTATTCGACCAACTTCAAGGGTCAAGTTTCTACTCGAAAATCGATTTAAGGTCTGGATATCATCAGCTGAGAGTTCGAGATGAGGATATATCCAAGACTGCATTCAGAACCCGGTACGGCCATTTCGAGTTTTTGGTCATGCCATTTGGATTAACCAACGCACCCGCGGTGTTCATGGACCTCATGAACCGTGTGTGTAAACCTTATCTGGATCAATTCGTCATTGTTTTCATTGACGATATCCTCATATACTCTAAGAGTCAGGAAGAGCATGAGGAGCATCTGCGTTTGAACCTTGAACAACTGAAACAGGAGCAGCTGTACGCGAAGTTTTCCAAATGCGATTTTTGGATTCGCGAGGTTCAATTTTTAGGACATGTGATCAATGAGAAGGGAATACATGTCGATCCAGCCAAAGTGGAAGCTATTAAAAATTGGGCAGCACCAACAACTCCAACCGAAGTTCGGCAATTCCTAGGATTGGCCGGATACTACCGTCGTTTTATCGAAGGATTTTCAAAGATTGCCCAACCCCTCACCTCCTTAACCCAAAAAGATAAACCCTATAATTGGAGCGAGACTCAAGAATCAACATTCCAGCTACTGAAGCAGAAACTATGTAGCGCACCTTTCCTGTCTCTACCAGAGGGAACAGATGACCTCGTGGTGTATTGCGATGCCTCCATCCAAGGTCTCGGTTGTGTATTGATGCAACGCGACAAGGTTATCGCATACGCTTCTCGACAGTTAAAAATCCACGAAAAGAACTACACGACTCACGATTTAGAGTTAGGAGCCGTGGTGTTTGCACTCAAGATATGGAGACATTACTTGTACGGTACCAAGTGCACCATCTACACCGATCACAAGAGTCTTCAGCATATTTTTGAGCAGAAAGAGTTGAATATGCGTCAACGTCGTTGGATCGAGTTATTAAACGACTATGATTGTGCAATCAAGTACCATCCGGGCAAAGCTAATGTGGTAGCCGATGCCCTAAGCAGAAAAGAAACCAAACCCCGATGGGTTAGAGCATTACAACTCACTATTCATACAGGATTACCCGAACAAATCCGTAATGCCCAACTCGAAGCATTAAAAGAGGAGAACTTATCGTTGGAATCTACACGTGGTATGGAGAAACAACTTGAGGTTAAAGCAGATGGTATTCGCTACTTAGCAGAACGAATATGGATACCAGTATATGAAAACTTAAGAGATCTAGTCATGGATGAAGCTCACAAATCCCGATACTCTATCCATCCGGGATCCGACAAGATGTATCACGATCTCAAGGTTTTGTATTGGTGGCCGAACATGAAAGCCGATATAGCCACCTACGTGAGCAAGTGCCTGACTTGTTCCAAGGTCAAGGTGGAGTACCAAAAGCCATCCGGATTACTTCAACAACCGGAAATCCCGATGTGGAAATGGGAACAGATTTCCATGGATTTCATAACCAAATTACCCCGAACCCCTACTGGATGTGACACAATCTGGATGATAGTGGATCGCCTAACCAAATCCGCTCATTTCCTTGCTATCAAAGAGACCGACAAAATGGAAGAGTTAACTCGCCTATATCTTAAAGAAGTAGTATCCCGACATGGAGTGCCAATCTCCATCATTTCGATAGAGACGCCCGATTCACCTCACATTTATGGCAATCATTACAGAAAGCTCTAGACACGCTCCTGGACATGAGTACAGCGTACCATCCTCAAACAGATGGCCAGAGTGAGCGTACCATACAAACCCTAGAAGACATGCTACGAGCTTGTGTGATCGATTTCGGAAACAGTTGGGAGACTCACTTGCCTTTAGTGGAATTCTCTTACAATAACATCTATCATACTAGCATCAAAGCAGCACCGTTCGAGGATTTGTACGGGAGAAAGTGTCGATCACCACTTAGTTGGGCTGAAGTTGGAGATAGCCAACTTACGGGTCCTGAACTTGTGCATGAAACCTCAGAGAAGATCGTGCAAATCCGAAACCGTATGGCGGCAGCTCGTGACCGTCAAAAGAGTTATGTAGACAAGCGCAGAAAACCGCTAGAATTCTAAGTGGGCGAAAAAGTGTTATTAAAGGTTTCACCTTGGAAAGGTGTGATTCGTTTCGGGAAACGAGGAAAGTTAAACCCGCGTTACGTTGGACCATTCGAGATAGAGAAAAGGATCGGTCCAGTAGCATACCAACTGAACCTACCGGATACACTCAATGGAGTGCATAATGTCTTTCATGTCTCAAACCTAAAGAAGTGCCTGTCAGATGAGACACTTGTAGTTCCACTCGAGGAGTTGGAAATTGATGAACAGCTACGTTTCATTGAGGAACCCGTTGAAATCATGGACCGAGAGGTCAAAACTCTCAAGCGCAGTAAGATACCTATTATAAGAGTTCGCTGGAACTCGAAGCATGGACCGAAGTTCACGTGGGAACGCGAGGATCAGATGATGAAAAAGTATCCTCACCTGTTCAAACATTCAACGGCAAACACGGAAGGTACTAACTAAATTTCGAGACGAAATTTATTTCAACAAGGGGATGATGTGACAAACCTAAACTTTTTGTTTCAGACGTTACCGACTTCGTTTAATTTTCGGGACGAAAATTCTTTCAACAAGGGGATGATGTGACATCCGGCATTTCAGGTTATTCCCGACAAACACAAACTCAGTCATATCAGTTTTTGTTCATGCATTGCACTTAATCAATTCGTTAGTTCGCAAACATTTAAGTAAAAGAGGATCGTTAACTCCGTTAGTATTCCCCGTTAAAAATCAGTTAGTAACATCATGGGAGTGTTTTGTAAATTTCAAAAAAAAATTTGAATGTTTGACTTCTGGAAGTCAAAGGATAAAGTTATCACCAAATTGATTTCAAATTCGAAATTTGAAACAAAATTGACGAATTTTACGTTCGTATATCGCGTCCCTTAACCCAAACCGACTTATCCCTACATCTAATTCGCTTATAATCAGTCTTGAACTCTAGTTCTTCCCCATTCGAAGCCGTCGCTGCTGATTCATCCCGTACCCCTCGGTTTCAAGCGAATTCAGGTTAGATACTTGTATGTTCTTGAACGTTTTTACCTGCTAATCAAAAGCCCTAACATCCCTAACCTTGATTTGTACTCTAATCGATCCAACTTTGAAGTTTTAAACCTAAAACTCGTCGAAACCCTAACAGGTTTGTAAAACTCACTTAAACGATCTTCAAAACTAAACTAAATCCATCACTCTATTCGGTTTTTAGTGTATAACAAAACCCCTAAATCAATTTTGGATAATACTAAACGATTAAAACGAATTTGAACCCATAACAGTAGCGATTGTTTATGTTCCTGTAATGCTGGACTTCTTACAACAGGTTCTGTATACGTATTATGTAACCCCGACTATTTCGCAATTGTGAAGGCAGCTCAGTTGGTATGACTGCGTGACCTGCAACTGTGAGGTCGCGGGTCCGAGTCCCGGCCCACACAGTTTTAATTATTTTTCTGTTTTCTAGCTCTTATGAACCTTTCAACCCTTTTTCCAGATTTTTAGTTTCCAAATTTCACTGTTTAGGAAATAAATAAAATTCACAAAGGTTATTAAAAACCACCATAAATCTTTATAAATCGAACGTGGTTAATAGTAATTGTTAGAGTATGTTTCGAGAGAAAAATCGTATTTTTGTTCTAAGAGAATATTTTGATAATTATGAAATTTATTAAGTTAAGCATTTATTTTATCTATTAGATCGAGTTAATCACGCCGATTATCTTGAGTCATAAAAATATAATAGGGATTAGTTCTTATACGTGGTGTATTTGTGTAGAACTCGTGTAGTACGATACCCTCAATCCTCTTTGTGTAAACTTGTGTGGAATACCTATCATCACTTTCGTCAGGTGAGTTTCACGGCCCATTTTCTTACTTTTTAAACTTGGGGGAGAAAACATGGGTACGAACATTTAGATCTTACATTTCTTTTATATCACTTGTGTACTAAGCGCAAACATATCATGAAAGTCCTTACTTATCGAACCGTTAGTATATGGGTTAGCGAGGAAATCTTGAGTAGTACTACTGGCATTGACAAGCCCCACCCGCGTTAGTCGCGCTAACACGACAGGTAGTCGAACGGGTGTAACATTGACCTAAACATTCACCATTGATTATGATAGTCATGGTGGGAGGCAGTACAAACATAAACAGTCAGCTTCAGTGTCGAAACGCTTTAGTAACATGTACTAGGTTAGCTACCTATGATATAAATTGTAAATGGTATTATCTAGTAAACTTTACAAACATTGAAACCTGTGAACTCACCAACCTAGTGTTGACACGTTTTAGCATGTTTTCTCAGGTAATTAAGGTACAAGCACAAGCTAAGGCATGCATGCATACGCAGTCTATCATTTGCAAACTCAAGAATTATTTATTTTTAAATATCGTTGAATTGTTTATTTTGGCGCATGTTTTTCATTTAACTTTTCGCTTCCGCAAGTCTTACATCAAATCAGTGTTTTCATTTCTAGTGTTGCATCGTGACTATGAGCAATGCTAGTGGTTTTTATTAAACTCATATAGAGTCGTTCAACATAACTAATGACTGAGATCCTGTTATGTCACGCCCCTAACGGTAAAACTCCGTTGGTGGATTTTGGGGATGTGACATTCCATAGGAAGACCGTTACCTTGTCGGTTGTCTTGGTGACTCGGGCATTAGAATCGATTATGTCTATATGTAATGAGGCAGGGGTATTCACATTCGATTGATTGAATTACTAAATGATGAACGGTGTCGAATACCATTTGATTGGGTGGTATTGAATGTTGTGAACCTAAGAATCATGGTGTAATTCAAAACTTTGCGTGAAAGATCTTGTATGTTGAGTGCGAATGAAAAATCCACTCAGGGTGAATAGAAAACCCTAAGTGGATTTAGGGAGGAGGTGTATTGAAATTCAAATGAGGATTTTGGTGACATAAAAGTCCCTTAATGAGGGGGTGTATCGGTTTCGAAAATATGGGAGGCCAAGTCCCCGTTTAGCGGAACTGTTCAGATTTCACTTTAGTTTGTTAAGTAGTATGCCATTAGGAGTTACTCAGGGGACCGTGTAGACTCCATGATACATTTCTCATGGTTCATCCATGGGAATGTGTGGCGAGAGAAGGGGATGTTGCTTATCATAGCGTTGTTAAGGTGGATGATGAATGTTCATCTAAAGAAACTAGTGGTTATCTTAGATAGAAAGGTTAAACGCTTGTGGTATAAGCGGATTAACCAGTTGTTGGATTTGCGAGATCATTAGATAAGGTGCGGGAACTACTCGAGAATCTGAAGACAGAAACTTGAGTGTTACCCTAATCTATTGGGGGAACGGGTTTCGGGGACGAAACCCAAAATTAGGGGGAGTGATTTGTAACGAACCAATTTTCAGGTTTATAAAAATAATTTGGAAATTATATTATGGGGTATAATTAAATAAATGAAAGTTGGAGACTAATTACAAAAGGTGAAAATGTCTAACTTTGGTGCAAGGGGTTAAATTTACAACTACAGGGACTGGTTTTGTAATTCACCCAAATCTGATTTAGGTTTGGGGATAAGTAAGGCGACACACACACACTTGTGTGTGTATGTGTCTTTCAAGTGTGAGAGAGGAGCAAGAGAAGTGGCTAGGATCATCAAATTAAGAAGATGCATGTGATTTCAGTTGGTTTTGGTGTAATCCTCTCATTCCAAACATCAAGTAAGCATCCTTTCATCTTATGAATCCAACATTTATGGTGTTCTTGGTGGGTTATGGTGAAATCAAGCTATGAAGTTGTTTGGGTGTTGTAAATGATTAATAACTTGATAAAAGTTATAATATAGCTTTATTAAAGGTTAAGGGTAGTAGATAACATCATGTCAACATCCAATTTGATGATTCAAGAATTAGGGTTCTTGAGAGTGATTTGGGGATTTTCAAATTGGATGTGTTTAAAAGATGAAATGAAGGTTGGTAAGGGTCTATGGTGGTAACAGACACTTTAATTGATAAGAAACCTCAATCAAGTTGATGATTTAGAAATTAGGGTTTGGGGGTTTTACAATGTGAGGTGTTTAAATGGTGAACTAAGTATGGATAAGTGTTTATAGTATAATATAAACACATTTTCAAGTATAAAACCCATGTGATTTGGTGATTCCCAAATTGGATGAAATTATGGAAATTGGGGTGAAATCCTTAACGGGTCAAAATGGGTAGAAATGGAATATTAATAGTTAAAATCTTGTATGGGGCTTAATAAACCATGATTAGAAGATAGTGAAAATCATAAGATCTTGGGTGGGTGTTAAACTCCAATTAGTGTATGTACTGGGGTAATTTAGATTACTAAAACATGTGGAATGTTTAGGTATTCAAGGCGTTAAAGATGTTAGCTTTGAAGACCGAGTGGAATCTTCATTGGCAAAGGTAAGTGCTTTGCACTTATTTAGTATTAGATATGTAGTATATGTGTAAGTAGTTTATGTTGTATGCTATTTACATGTTGTTAACGTGTTTCACTTGTGTCACATAAAGTCAATGCTTAATTGTTATGGTAGAACTTGTATGTTTGACTCAATGTGAAAATTTAGTCAAACTAAACCATTGATGTGTAATAATGTGTGTAAATTGGCTTAAGTGGTATCTAGCTAAACTATATTAACTAATGTGGTAAAATTAGATTATGTGGGTAATAGTCCAACTTAAATGTGCAAATGTGGTAAAACGGTGTAATTAGACTATGTGGTTAATAGTTAAACTTGAATGTGAAAATGTGGTAAATAGATGTATTTAGACTATGTGGTTAATAGTCAAACTTGAATGTGCAAATGTGGTTAAATGGTGTAAATGACTCGGTCAAGAGTCAACTAAAATGTAGAATGTAGTAACATTAGACTATAATTGACTTAATGTGCTAAAAGTCAATTGTTGGTTCTAAAATGTTTATTAGGTTGATTATATGAAGTGTGGATACTTCATGGAGGTGTTACGTGAAGTTAAATACTTCACGGGTGGTAGTGATGTCAAATACCTCACGGGTGAAAGTGAAGTCAAATACTTCACAGATGACATGAAGTGTGGATACTTCATGGGTCATCATGGAGTCAAATACACCATGCGGAAAATCAAATGGTGGTTCTCGTAATAGACATGTGGATATGTCAAATTGATGAATCGTGAAATGTTAGGACTTAGTATGAGTCGATGCATGTCTTAGATATAGGTCGTTGTATGCCTAAAAGATTATATGATTGAACTTGAAGTTAACCACTTCAAGAGTAGAAAAAGAGTAATGGTGCTCGGGTTTGGGGGTGGATAATTAACCAATTCATGTTAGTAGATGTGGATAATCATATATGTAGTTTAAACATGAGCTTATAATGGTTATTAGCTTAAATATGAAAACGGGTTGTGATACACGAGTATGAAAATAAAATAAAACTGCAATAACATACTATTAGCCCAGCTCCTGCTGTAAGCTACGGAATAGCAATATCCTACGACCCTCCTAAAGATGGCCTATGGCTGGATTGGACCTTACGGCCTAGAAATTCTGCCTTACGGCCACACCTTACGGTCTACGCTGGAATTTTCGGATTTTTGAGTTTTTGACCTATTGTTGTTGTAGGGACTTGTGGGAGGTCCCTAAGACTTCTTATCTATACTAACCATGTTCAAATTAATGTTTTGAATGTAGGGAAAGCTCCAGAGTGATCTCGGGTCCTGCATCAAGTGGATTGGATTCTCGTAGTCGTGTATTGCAATTGGTTGTCTTAATATTCTCGTGTGGAGTCTTTACAAACTATTTGGAGTTATAATAAGTTATGGATAACTTGTTAGTATTTTTGTTAAACTAATTTAGGTAGGTATGTTAGTTTAATCCGTGTTTGTAAAACTTAACGTCTGAATACGTTAAATGTTGTTTTGGGACCTAACTTCCACATTGTTTTAAAAGTTTAAAACGGTTTGAAATTTTGGGTGTTACAGTATAGGATTTTGAATCACCCGATTCGAAGTCCGTTTGGTCTAGATACAAACCAAATTAATAATATTAGTTAGTTTCGGTAGCTTTGGATGTTGGTCAACAAAAGTCAAAGACGATCAAGCTTTAGTGTTATATTAGTCTTGTATTTTAGGACATGCAAATTCATAAGCGGAACGTACGGAAAGCTACATTCGTGTTAAATATCTTGTATTTAATTATTTAATTTAAACATGCAATCGATTATAAGATTTGAGCTCTAGAAGATATGTGTACATAATATTAATCATTTATATACAACTGGAACCAAAATATTTATGTGTCTAATACTTGATATGTAACTATTATTTGAAATAAAAGTCATCATGTATGAACTTGCAAATATATATAAATATATATGCTTATTTTATGGAATTAGACGGCAAATCGGAAACACAATATTTATATACAAAAAATATAAACTTATTGGAAATCCCTACTCGAGATAGGTAATCATTACCTAATCAACAATTAGCAATCTATTAACAAGCATCAGAGTAATACTACTTAATGATTCAATAGAGCGCAAGCGTATGTAAATAAAATTAACCATAATAACATAAGTTGTTACTGTAATTGCATTTAGGGTTTTGATGTGATTACTTGCATACAGTGTAATTGCATTATGTTGATACACTTAGCTGGACATCGACGTGAGTTCATAGCCCCACTCTTTTTACATATTTCAAGCATTTTGGGGGATAGTGTACATACAAACATTTTTATGAACATGATACGAGCATTTTACATGAAACATTCAAACATTGTTGTAAAAATGATATGAACATTGTGAGTTTCACAGTCCCCTTTTTATTGAAACACTTTTTGGGTAAAAACATATTATTACACATTTTCTATGAACATATAAATGTTTTGTAAACATAAGAACATTTTTGTTAAATAAGAACATTTTTGTTAAATAAGAACATTTTTAATAACACATATCAGTTTCATTTTATATGAAACTTCTAATCATTTTTTATGAACTTCTAAACATTTTTATAATCATTGTACATTTTATAATGAACATAAAATAAACATCTTTGTATATATAAGTAAGACATAATTAATGAACATAGTCCACTTGTTTACATAACCATTAACTCTTGTGAGTCGACGGAGGTATGGGTAGTACTACTTGGAGAAATCCCCACGCACAGTTGGGAAACCCCACTGCGATTTATGAGTTCTCTAGAGGCTTGTAAGTCATTGCGACATATTATCTGCATATGTTTGTTGATAAACATAAATATTAATATTTGTACATTTAGCATGTGTGGCTTTAATTATTAATACCCAGGGATTCGATGAGCGTATTAGGTACTGAGTACAGGGTTGGTTATGGACTTACTTATTATACAAAACTTGGCACATTACTCTTGGCACATTATAATGTGGAAAATTAATACGAGCATGTTTGGTGAATTGTAATGAAGAGTACATCAAAAATAAACATACTTTAGTACAATATAAATGAACATGTTTTTACAAAAACACAACATATGAACTCACCAGCATTATTGTTGAAATTTTTAAGTATACTTTTGTTTCAGGTTAAAGAAAATGACAACCTATGTGAATTTCAGTCTTAATTACTTGATGGTCCCTACCTGCATAAAGTGAATATTTATGTGCTACCTGGATGAAACGTGTTGATGTCATCTTCGTGTATAAGTATTAGGCTTCTATGAGGGAAAAGTTTTGTTAAAAGCACTACGCTTCAAATTCCATTGCATAATCAATGTGTTTCGATCCCAACGTCTCGCCCGACTCCCACGGAACATTCGGTGTGACATTAAGTAATGAACCGGATTCCAGTATAAATGATCATGTTAGGTACTACCTTAGGCTTGCCACACAACTTAATGATTGTACTAAACATGAACACATGTATGGTCACCAAGCAGTTTATGACATAAAGCACATAGACTTTTGCATAAGAACATTGGTAACTAAATTGTATATGTAATGTAATTATAGACATGTTTCACCCCAAAAGTATAAAAAGGAAAAAAAAAAAGGGGCTATGTAAACTCCCTTGTAATGAAGCTAATAGTTGTATGAATTGTAAATGATGGATAGACTTCGTGAGGATTTCTCACTACCCACCTACACATATAATTTGTATTCTAGACTCAATAAAGAATTCTAAGTTTATTCGAGTTTCTAGGGATTCTTGGAATTTGGGGATAGAGTTTGTACAAGTTTGTAGGAAAATATAAGTTTATCACCAGCATTGAGGTAATAATAAAGTGGTTTATTAAGTAGAATTTATTAAAATCTCTAGTTAGTTATACAATATTTATAATAATAATATCTATAAATTTATTTAAATACTTATTCTAAAAATAATTAATAAATAAATTGTGGATTAGAAAAGGCGTAGATAACTATTCTATTTAAATAAAATAATTATTTAAATTATCTAAATAACTTCTTTTACTTAAATGATTAATAAAAGAGGTATTAAATACATGTAAGCTTTAAGTGAAATTAATTAAATTTGTATAATTATTTATCTAAAATAATTATTTAAGTATTTATATAAATTTTAAAATATTTTAAATACTTATTCTTTGCCAAAGATAATTATTTCTATGTTTTAATAATGTTTTAAATAAAAACTAGTTTTATAAACATTACCATTTTTTAAATGAAACAACATAATTAGATTTATTTACATAAATCATTTTTATATTGTTTATTTAGAAATTATAATACTTATAATATGTTTTTAATGAATTAAAATGATTACAACATCATTTTATATTTTATCTGTTTTTATGAAAGTTATTGAATACTTTTATTAGATTTATAGAAATAATTTTGGATTTAAAACCTTGGTTTGGAATAGAAATAACAAATAATGGCTTAAAAAGGGGGGAGGGGGTTGAACACGTGACCTACTATGTGTGAGTGCAGGTGTTTAACCAAGTGATCTGGGCGTTTACCTTGTTAAAGAAAAGGAAAGTTTAACTTTTAACATATGGGTTCCAAACACCTTCTTCCCCAAACATTCAAATCAAAACCCTAACTCCAAATCGACCTCGATTTTCATACAATTTGTAACAGTAACGTCAGGGCTTTGATTTTTTGTGTAAAAACGAGTAGGAATATTGTGTGAATACCTGAAATTGGAATTGATTTGATGCAAGGACTATGAGACGCGCCACTCATCGACGATCACGACTGGAATGGGTAAAGGGCCGATCTTTGTGGCCGGTTCAAGTCGTAAATCGATAGGAGCTTACATGGGACGTTAACACATGCGTTACATGTTTAAATTCGACGGGATTACGAGTTTTGAAGTTCGATTCATGTGTTTACAATCTATAACCGAAAATTCCAAATTGGTTCTTAATTAGCATGTGAATTCGCAATAAAACATGAATTATTCCTCTTAATGGTTGTAAATGAGTGGAGAAACGCTTTGGGAACGTTTCAATTTCCATAACAGCCGGTATTGATGGATTCTTGCATCTGAATTTGACTTTTGTAGTTAAAATTGGGTAAGAACTCCTTCCAGGGTTCAAACAAAGGAGGCAATGTGTATTACACAATAAGGGAAGAGTTAGCATTGATGAGAGATCTTGGTCTTGGCAATCTGACCATAAACGAGCCATCAGATTAGTTATACCTTCATGATCTGCGTATTGTAGAGGATAACTTTTAACACAAGGTTAAGGTGCCCAAAGGATTTCGACTCCCTTGGCAGAATACCTCCTTGTAGATTTTATACCGACTTTTGTATTAGAGTTTTGATTTCAAAACTTGTGTACAAACAACAGGGTTTCATACCCAAGTATTTATATCAAGTATTTTTTTTGTCTACACAACGAGATTTTGATATTTACAAACCAATCCTTGAGGTTGGGACGATTGATAAAAAGATCCTTTTTGATTAAAAACCATGTTCTGAATGTGCCAACTGACGGTGCAGCCCAGTAACGTCTCGCAGCTACCCGGGCCGGGGTGCGACATTGGTTGGTATCAGAGCCTGAGGTTTTAGCGAGTTAGATACGTGGATTTAGTATCTAATCTTTAATTGTGTAGTTGACACAATTGGTATTTTCGTACCTACCTACCTAGCCGTGCCAGTGGAAAGTGTTTAGCCATTCACTAAGCCATGGTGAACCGGGATCTCAATACTAATTAAATATATTTTTGTTCTTGGGTCCAAAATACGTACCTATACGAGTAAAGAGGATGATTTTCGATCCGAGCATCTTCTTATAAGAAACGTTAATATCAACTCGTTTAAATGTTATATGTTATTTCACGAAACGCGAAATCGGAATTCGGTGGATTAAATATTTAGAGAAATATTTATTGGTTATGTCGTATTTAATTATTTAGAATAATTAATTACCAAAAGACGGGATGTGGTTATATATATATATATATATATATATATATATATATATATATATATGGAACATATTTTAACGGTTTTATATCTAATAGTTAAATATAAAAACATGTTCAGTTTACGCAAGATTTGTTCATAATTAGTGTAATTATAAACTACGGGGACTAGAACTAAGTGTTTCAACGCAGTTATTCGCCAAAGGTATAATCTTGAAACATCCGATGGTTGCGGTTTTAAGTATTATTGTCTAAATGTTCGTGTATTCGGATCACTGTCGGATAAAGTTTAGGACTTTATTATCGTGTGCCATTGAAATTGCTTCCGCTTCGTAAATATGATTTTGTTAAATACTTTATTTAAACGTTGAAACTGGTGCATGATTCCAACAGTGGTATCAGAGCCACCTTTAAACACTTTTAGACATAATTATTTATTTTTCGATCGTCGTTTTATTTGTCAACACTTTGGTTAACAAAAGATCGAACCTTTATCGTTTGGATTGATTGTGTTTGGAACATCGAGCCCTAGTGACATGTGGTTGTGTTTGTCATGATGTTTGGTTTTTATATTCTTTGTATTTTTGGGTTATTTAGAACTAGATGTAATAGTTAGGTTTTATTTTGTTTATTTATTTTTATTTATTGTAAACTATTGATATGTCATCATTTATATATGTTTTACATGTATAATAATCCTCATATTATGTTACTAATTGATGATTAAAATGATTATATTTGTAATTGCTGGTTATTCGGTTTGATAATATAAATCAAGTTAAATCATATAAAAAAACACCAAGAAATCAAGCTTCTAGAAGGATCATTCTCGAGCTTTGACCCCCAAGAAGTCAAAATTGGTCAACAAGGAGTCAACAAGAAGCTAAAAGACAAAACAGGGAGAAGACAGGGCTTTGCACGGCCGTTCATCCCATTGCACGGTCGTGCATTGCCTATATTGCTCCCCAAGGATCTAGTACAATGTTCTTTATACCCTATTTGATTCCCGGTGTGTTTGCACGCTAGTGCAATCCAATGCACAGTCGTGCTTTGCTCATTTTAAGGCTTATAAATAGAGGTAAGCATATAACACGATGGAACAAATTTCTTGACCTAGTATTACAATCTGAAGAACGTCCTTAGATACAACAAGAAAATTACTAGGGGTAAGCATATAACTGAATTAACCGAACCGTAACCGAATTAACCGGCAAAAACCCGAACCGAACAATTAACCGACGGTTCGGTTACGCCAAAACCGATTAACTGAAAAATGCGGTTCGGTTTCGGTTTTGGTGTGTGACATAACCGAATTAAACGAACCGATTGTACATGTAGCTTTTCAAAATATGTGATGTTCTTAAGTCACAATTGTGTATCCATCTAGTTTTCAGTAATACAACCAAACATAAGTACTGGATATATCCAAATGTCATATAAACTACCTTTTTCATTATCACAAGTATTCATTGTCTACTAAAAAAAACCTTGTTATGTAAGGTTTTGTTCAATTATACTTGAATTTTTAGGAGGATGCATTATTAGTTCCTGTTAGAAATTAGAAAAAATTTTTAAATATCCAACATGCTATTCTAATTATGCAAATGGATTATTTTTTATGTTGAATCCTATGCAAAATACAGTAGGTTTTGATTGCAAGCTTATCAGAAACTTTCAAAATGTTTTTTCTGCATACTTGAAAGTGATTCCTAGGGCATCATAAATTAGGAGCAATACTCATATTCATCTTAGTGAAGATCTATTTGATGACTTAGAGTTTGTTTTGTTTGAATAATCAACCAAGAGGATTGAATAATGGGAAAGATTAAAACCATGGAAAAAGTCTGACATCTTTTTGGTAGAAAAGTGTCCCACATCGGTCTGGAATATTTTCAAACAATTTCTTACAACACTAAGATGCTATGTCTCAACAAAAAATATGAATTATTGTTAAAGCTTTGATCCAATATTAAGCTAAATAATAATTAACAAAAAGCGTTCAAACAAATGATTATTAACGTAAAAAAAGTACAAATTTTGTTGGAAGGTAAAATAATGGTTAACCGAATTAACCATCGTTAACCAAACCGAATACCCTTTCATAACTGAAAAACCGAAACAGATTTAATTGAAACCGATCGGTTAATAAAAACCAATAACCGAAAATTTCGGTTTCGGTTCGGTGGGATGCACACGCCTACAAGAAATTACACCCCTACCTAAGCAGCCACTTGGGTATGCTAGCGAGTTTGTTCTAAATGCTTGGAATAAATTTAAGGATGATGCCAATTTCATATCAGACAATTTGCGTGCATCTACCAGCCCAGGGATTAGAGCCGCACTTCATCGCTTGACTGCTTATGACATGATCCGTAACTTGAAGAAGAGATACTGTAACATCCCAAAAAAAAATAACGACGGAACAATAAGCGGAATGAGGATATAATAAAGAGGTGCGCAAAGGAAAAGGGCTTGGAGGTCACTTGTTGGGCCGAAAAGGGGGAAGGAGGGGAGGGTTTAAACCCTAGCCTCCACACACACATATTCCCCATTAACTTGTTCAAGCTCCATACAATTTCTAGAGAGAGAAACCCGTAGAGAGAGAAAGCTTTAGATTGAGTTGAAGATCGACCCTCTACCTTGCTACACCACTCGAGTGAAGAGTTGCTGAAGGAAGGAGTCGATTTGAGATAAGAAACTCTCACATTTCTATGTTTTCCTCGAAATGGGTTTTTACGGGTTTTGACTAATAAAGGTCGGGTTTTTATGGGTCAATCGATGTCAAACTTCAGATCTGGAATCACGAGAGGAAAATACACCTTTTGAACGTAAAAAGTTCCAAACTTGAGAAATAACTCGATCCAGATCTGAACCCATGCAAAACTAGGGTTTTGGGGGTGAAAACTGGAGGTTCACGGCTGGGATCCCCAGTTAGGGTTCACGGCTTGGGATCCCGGATGAGGTTCACGGCTTGGGATCCCGGATGAGGTTCACGGCTTGGGATTCCCGGGAAAGGTTCACGGCTCGAGTGGGGTTCACGGCTAGGATCCCGAGTAGGGTTCATGGCTGGGATCCTGAGCAGGGATCACGGCTGGGACTTCGGGACTAAGTTCACGGGTAAGCACCCTAGAACTCCCCATGAACCGTGTACACCTAAGTTCACGGGAAGGAGCCGTGTACACCTATGAGGTCGTGTACTCCTAGGTTCACGGTATGAAGGGATAAATGTAATGGCTTGTATTTGAAGTTAAGATTAGGTTGTGTACGTACAGGTTAGAAGATCCTTAGAGACCTTTGACCGTGTTTATCTCAGGTGAGTTCTAGAAGCCCTTCTTTAAATGTTTTAATTAATATTTTGGGCTTGTGTGCATACATGCGAAACGATGTTTATGAAATGATGTTTACAAAACGAGGTTTATGAAATGATGTTTATGAAGGACGATGTGATGAAATGTTTGGCCAAATGAATTTTATGAAAGGTTTACGAATGAAATGTTATTTAAAAAAACGTACGAATGCCTTAACTAAAATGAGGTAAAGGTTTTGAGAAAGTCACGAATGAACGAATCTGCCATGAGTTCCTACGGGAGCTAGGGTATGTATGTATGTATTGGTCTTACCTTACGGGGGGCCTTTGTGGCTGGCTAACGGTTGTACAACTGGTTGAGGATGGGGTGACGACGGTCACCCATGGGATTACCGGGATCCCGATGGAAGGTACTATTCCTTGCGGGGAAATAGTGCCTAAGGTATGTTTAGTCTTCCTAGATGTAACAAGCCTTAGGAGACATGTGTTTGGTATTCCTAGAGGTAACGAGCCTTAGGAGACCTGGATGACGGATGACTTAGAGGTAACGAGCCATAAGTTCATCCGCTGGTAAGCGAGGTATTGAATTAACAGTTATGAGAAGGCGCAGATTCTTTTCAAGTTGACTTATGTTATGATGCTATGTTACGAAGTTATAATGTCGTTAAGTTATTGCATGTTATACGTACGCTTTTATTAAATAAATGTATATTATGTTTTTGACAAAATTATTATGATAAGGTTTATGTAAAGCTAGAATTCACCAGCGTAGTTGACTTTTAGTATGCACATTTAGGTTAAGGGCAGGTATGGATGATTGACGGTGATGCTTGGCAAGTGAGAAGAGTTACCCGGCTGATCATGATGACTGGCATCCCGTTATGTTTTACTTATTATGTGTTTATGCTTTAAACAATGTTTACGCTTCCGCATGTTTAACTATGTTGACGTTATGTTTGAACAAAATTTTTCGTTACGTTATTTGATATTCAAGTTTAAGAACTGCTTGTGAATGAGTAAATCCAACAAGTGAGGCCTCCCGGGTTTGGGGCCTTACAAGTTGGTATCAGAACAATAGTTTGAGAGATTTAGACACTCCCAGTGTCTGAACTTAAACTGTGAATGGGACCGAAAGCGAATGCCAGTACGGGTAACTCGAGCCACAGCATCATGTATGAAGATAGTACATATATTTACATGTATAGTATGCCTTAGAAAGTGTTAGTTTAGGACTGGTGTTCTGATGGAGTCACAAAGGTGGTCAAATAGAAATTGTGAGGTAGTGTAATGGTTAATTGCAGATGGCCAGTGTATATTAACATCTTACAGTACTTGTCAAATTCTATTTGTTAACTAGTGTGATGACATTGGATTCCTTGTTTTATAGAATGAAATGGCGAGGAGAGGAAACAAAGGCGTGGTGGGGGTCGTACCGGTGGACGAGGAAGAACTCCTGCTCGTCAGGGGCACAGCGAAGAAGGAAGTGTCCACACTAAACTAACGGTTAGTGTGCATGGGACTGAGCCGACTCATGATGAAGAGCAACCTTTCACTTATGAACCAGAAGTGAGAGCAGCTCTAGCACGTGAAATCACAGAGTTGATGAAGACTTCTCTGCCAGGTCTGTTGGCAGAAGCACTAAAGAAAGCTAATGAGGAACGTGGGTCTAACACGGCAACTATTGCCCTGAACAACGAGACTAACAACGCACCGCCTGCTCGCGGCTGCGACTACAAGTCTTTTAAGGCATGTGACCCGCCTGTTCTGACTGGGAAGAATGACGCGATGGCTACCTTTGGTTGGGTAATCCGTATGGATGCCGCTATCCTTCTAAGTGAATGCCGGGCAAATCAGGTGGTGAAGTTTGCTGCTAACTGCTTGAGGGAGGAAGCATCGCATTGGTGGGAAGGTGTACGTTAGGCTAAGGTAGATGAGGTGGTTGACTCGATGATGTGGAATGACTTGAAAACTCTGGTGATCAAGAATTTTTGTCCAAGGAATGAGATCGAGAAGGTAGAGAGAGAATTTCTGGGAATTAAGGCTGGAAGCATGACCCACAGGTAGTATACCACACGGTTCAATGAACTGGCACGTATGGTGCCACATCTTGTCACTACTGAAGAAAGAAAGATCGCCTGCTACATTCAAGGGTTGCCTGACAAGGTCCGCACTTATGTTAAAGCAAACTCCCCTACTACCTATGATTCAGTAGTATAACTGAGCGGCGTGGTATTTGATGATCTGGCACTAAATGTCATAGCCATCGATGATACCAAGAAAAAGCTGAGCTTTCATGCTAAGCGATCAGGAGGAAAGTTATTTGGGGCTCGTGAAAAGCAGGCCAGGGTTGGCGAGTTAGCAGTCTGTGGGAAATGTGGAGGGAGGCATGCATGTGAATGCAAGCTAGGGTCAAATCTGTGCTTCAAGTGTGGCAAGACCGATCACTACTCCCGAGAATGCACACAGAGCATTAAGTGTTTTAATTATGGCGAAAGCGGCCACATGAGCCGGGGATGCACTAAACCAAGAGTGGGTGAAGCGGGAAAAGAGAAAGGCCTTGAAAGGAAAGAAGAAATGCCTCGAGCGAAGACTCGAGCGTATGCACTAACACAAGAACATGCCAGGGTAGACCCCGATGTGGCGTCAAGTACGTTCATCCTTGACAACACTTTTGTTTCTGTGTTATTTGAATCGGGCGCAAGTAAGAGCTTTATATATGCTACTTTCTATAAGCTGGTGAAATACTCAGTCAGTAAACTAGGAAGGTCCTTTAGTGTAGAAACTGCTGAGGGTAGAACCGTAAGAGTAACCGAAGTAGTTGACAATTCCACAATAAAAATAGAAGGTCATAGATTCCCCGTCGGGTTGTTTGTCATGGTGTTGGGAGGGTTTGATGTTGTGTTGGGTATGGATTGGCTAACTGCCAACGAAGCACAAATTATATGCAAACGAAAGATAATTCGACTCAAGGCTCCGGATGGTAGCGAAGTCGAAGTCCTCGGGGATCGCGATGCCCCAATGCCTAACGTCATCTCGATGATCAAGGCCACAGATTACTTAAGGCGCGGATGCGAGGCATATTTGGTGTACGTGATTGAAAAGTGTAAGGAGGTGAAGGAACTAGATGATGTACCTGTGGTACGCGAGTACCCAGAGGTGTTTCCAGAGGATTTGCATGGGATACCACCCGACTGAGAGATCGAGTTCCGAATCGACTTAGTACCAGATGCCCAGCCCGTGGCTAAGGCTCCATATCGACTAGCACCAGTGGAGATGAAATAACTAATGACCCAGTTAGACGAATTACTTGACAAGGGATTTATACAACCAAGCATCTCGCCTTGGGGTGCTCCAGTATTATTTGTGAAAAAGAAAGATGGTTCTATGAGAATGTGTATCGACTACAGGGAGTTGAACAAATGTACAGTGAAGAACAAGTACCCTTTACCAAGGATCGACGACCTGTTCGATCAATTACAGGGAGGAAGACATACCGAAAACCACGTTTCGTACGCGTTATGGACATTTCGAGTTTCGCGTAATGTCCCTCGGATTAACAAACACCCCCGCAGCGTTCATGGATTTGATGAATAGGGTGTGTCGACCGATGCTAGACGGATCGGTAATTGTGTTCATCGATGATATCCTCATCTACTCCAAGAATGAGGGTGATCACACATGTCATTTGAAGGAAGTGTTGGAAGCTCTAAGAAGGAGAAGTTGTATGCTAAGTTCTCCAAACGCGCGTTCTGGCTTAGGGGAGTTCAATTCCTAGGTCACGTCATTAACCCGAATGGCATTATGGTTGACCCAGCAAAGATAAGGACGGTAAAGGATTGGGATGTTCCTAAGACGCCAACTGAGATTCGCAGTTTCTTGGGATTGGCAGGATACTACCGGAGGTTCATCCAGGATTTCTCGAAAATAGCTTCGCCATTGAAAAAATTAACACAGAAGGAAGTAAAGTATGAGTGGGGCTCGACCCAGGAAGAGGGGTTTAAGGAACTGAAGGAGAAGCTAACCCAAGCTCCAGTCTTGGCCCTTCCCGAGGGCAATGAGGACTTGGAGGTATACTCTGACGCTTCGGGTCAGGGATTGGGGTACGTGCTGATGCAACGCGGGAGAGTGATCGCGTATGCATCCCGACAGTTAAAAGTTCATGAAGTTAATTATCCGACTCATGATTTGGAACTTGTTGCTGTCATATTTGCAATGAAAATCTGAAGGCATTACCTTTACGGGGTGAAGTTTACTATTTACTCCGACCACAAAAGTTTGAAGTACTTCTTTGAATAGAGGGAACTGAATATGATGCAAAGGTGATGGTTGGAACTTTTGAAAGACTATGATTGTGAAATCATATACCATCCTGGGAAGGCAAACGTGGTGGCTGATGCTCTAAGCCGAAAGGATGTGCCTGCTCCTATTAGAGTGAAAGCTTGCCAGTTGGTGGTAACACCGGGTGTGATGAGAGTAATTGAAAAGGCTCAAGATGAAGCACTTAAAGAAGAATACATAAATAAGGAAAGAATGGTTGGCCAACAAGGCAAGTTGGAATATAACACCCTTGGTGTTAGGACACGTTTTGGACGGGTGTGGATACCTATGGGTGGCGAGCTTAGAACCAAAATCCTGGATGAGGCTCATAAGTCTCGTTACTCTATCCATCCCGGTACGAACAAAATGTACCAATATCTGAGAAAGGAATACTGGTGGCCTGGGATGAAACATGAAGTGACGAAATACGTAAGCAAGTGCTTGACTTGCTCTCAAGTTAAGGCCAAACACCAGAAACCGTATGGGAAGATTCAACCACTTGATATACCATAATGGAAGTGGGAACACATTACCATGGACTTCATAACCAAGCTACCTCGTACAGCTAAAGGTCATGATACTATTTTGGTAATTGTGGATCGTTTAACGAAGAGTGCTCATTTCCTACCTATTCGCGAGACGTTCTCGTCGGAAAGGTTAGCGGAAGTATTTATTAACGAAGTAGTAGCACGACATGGGATGCCTTTAACGATTGTATCTGACCGGGACACACGATTCACATCGAGGTTCTAGAAAAGATTCCACAAAGCGATGGGCATGAGGCTTAATATCAGTACGGCATACCACCCGCAAACGGATGATCAGTCAGAAAGGACCATTCAAACGTTGGAGGATATGCTCTGTTCTTGTATTATAGACTTCGGTGGTAGTTGGGATAGTCATGTTCCGTTAGCATAATTCTTTTACAACAACAATTATCACTCGACTATAGGCATGCCGCCTTACGGGATGTTATATGGAAGAAGGTGCAGGACCCCGGTATGTTGGGGTGAGATTGGACAGAAGGAATTGGGAAGTCTTGAAGTCGTTAAAGAGGCGTCAGAAAGGTTTGACCAGATTAAGGCACGAATGAAGGCCGCTCAAGATCGTTAGAAGTCCTATGCGGATAAACGGCGAAGGCCTATTGAATTTGATGACGGGGATAGAGTAATGTTGAAAGTGTCACCCTGGAAGGGATCATACGATTCAGAAGGAGAGGGAAATTAAGTCCGAGGTTTGTCGGACCGTTCAGAATATTGGCACAGGTTGGTGAAGTCGCTTATCGATTGGAGTTGCCTGATGAGTTAAGAGGGATTCAACCTACGTTCCATGTGTCACACTTTCGAAAGTGTTTGGCAGATGAATCTGCTCACGTACAACTTACTGACATCGAGGTCGACAACCACCTGAACTGTATCAAAGAACCCGTGGCCATCCTTAACCGAAAGGAGAAACGTTTATGAAATAAGGTCATCCAGTTGGTCAAGGTGCAGTGGAAGCACAGGAAAGGGTCTGAAGCCAATTGGGAGACCGAGATGGAAATGAGGGAGTCGTACCCTCAACTGTTTGACTTATGACAGGTTTCGGGGACGAAACCTTTTGTAAGGGGGTAGACTTGTAACATCCCAAAAAAAATAAGCGGAACGAGGATGTAATAAAGAGGTGCGCAAAGAAAAAGGGCTTGGAGTTCACTTGTTAGGCCGCTTCCATGGGCCGAAAAGTGGGAAGGAGGGGAGGGTTTAAACCCTAGCCTCCACACACACATATTCCCCATTGCCTTGTTCAAGCTCCATACAATTTCAAGAGAGAAAAACCTGTAGAGAGAGAAATCTTTAGATTGAGTTGAAGATCGACCCTCTACCTTGCTACACCACTCGAATGAAGAGTTGCTGAAGGAAGGAGTCGATTTGAGGTAAGAAAATCTTATTTTTCTATGTTTTCCTCGAAATGGGTTTTTACGGGTTTTGACAAATAAAGGTCGGGTTTTTATGGGTCAATCGATGTCAAACTTCAGATCTGGAATCACGAGAGGAAAATACACCTTTTGAAAGTAAAAAGTTCTAAACTTGACGAATCACTCGATCCAGATCTGAACCCATGCAAAACTAGGGTTTTGGGGGTGAAAACTGGAGGTTCACGGCTGGGATCCCCAGTTAGGGTTCACGGCTTGGTATCCTGGATGAGGTTCACGGCTTGGGATCCCGGATGAAGTTCACTGCTTGGGATTCCCGGGATAGGTTCACGGCTCGAGTGGGTTTCACGGCTAGGATCCCGAGTAGGGTTCACGGCTGGGATCCTGAGCATGGATCATGGATGGGACTTCGAGACTAAGTTCACGGGTAAGCACCCGAGAACTCTCCTTGAACCGTGTACACCAAAGTTCACGGGAAGGAGCCGTGTACACCTATGAGGCCGTGTACTCCTAGGTTCACGGTATAAAGGGATAAATGTAGTGGCTTGTATTTGAAGCTAAGATTAGGTTGTGTACGTACAGGTTAGAAGATCCTTAAAATGTTTTAATTAATATTTTTAGGCTGGTGTGTATACATACGAAACAATGTTTATGAAATGATGTTTACGAAGGACGATGTGATGAAATGTTTTGCCAAACGAAGTTTATGAAAGCTTTACGAATGAAATGTTATTTAATAAAACGTACGAATCCTTTAACTAAAATGAGGTAAAGGTTTTGAGAAAGTGACGAATGAACGAATCAGCAATGAGTTCCTACGGGAGCTAGGATATGTATGTATGTATGTATTGGTCTTACCTTACGGGGGGCCTTTGTGGCTGGCTAACGGTTGTACAACTGGTTGAGGATGGGGTGACGACGGTCACCCATGGGATTACCGGGATCCCGATGGAAGGTACTATTCCTTGCGGGGAAATAGTGCGTAAGGTATGTTTAGTCTTCCTAGAGGTAACGAGCCATAGGAAACATATGTTTGGTCTTCCTAGAGGTAACGAGCCTTAGGAGATCTGGATGACGGATGACTTAGAGGTAACGAGCCATAAGTTCATCCGCTGGTAAGCGAGGTATGTAATTGACGGTTACGAGAAGGCACAAATTCGGTTCATGTTGACTTATGTTATGATGCTATATTACAATGTTATGATGTTGTCAAGTTATTGCATGTTTTACGTATGCTTTTATTAAATAAATGTATGTTATGTTTTTGACAAAATGTTTATGATAAAGTAAAGCAATAACTCACCAGCGTAGCTGACTTTTAGTATGCACATTCAGGTTAAGGGGAAGGTGATGCTTGGCAAGTGAGAAGAGTTACCCGGCTGATCATGATGACTAGCATCCCGTTATGTTTTACTTATTATGTGTTTATGCTTTAGACAATGTTTAAGGTTCCGCATCTTTAACTATGTTGACGTTATGTTTGAACGAAATTTTCCGCTGCGTTATTTGATATTCAAGTTTAAGAACTGCTTGTGAATGAGTAAATCCAATAAGTGAGGCCTCCCCGGTTAGGGGCAATAGTTTGAGAGTTTGAGAGTTTGAGAGATTTAGACACTCCCAGTGTCTGAACTTAAACTGTGAATGGGACCGAAAGCGGATGCCAGTACGGGTAACTCGAGCCACAGCATCAGGTATGAAAGTAGTACATATATTTACACGTATAGTATGCTTAGAAAGTGTTAGTTTAGGACTGGTGTTCTGATGGAGTCGCAAAGGTGGTCAAATAGAAATTGTGAGGTAGTGTAATGGTTAATTGCAGATGGCCAGTGTATATTAACATATTACAGTACTTGTCAAATTCTATTTGTTAACTAGTGTGATGACATTAGATTCCTTGTCTTATAGAATGAAATGGCGAGGAGAGGAAACAAAGGCGTGGTGGGGGTCGTACCGGTGGACGAGGAAGAACTCCTGCTCGTCAGGAGCACAGCGAAGAAGGAAGTGTCCACACTGAACTAACGGTTAGTGTGCATGGGACTGAGCCGACTCATGATGAAGAGCAACCTTTCACTTATGAACCAGAAGTGAGAGCAGCTCTAGCACATGAATTCACAGAGTTGATGAAGACTTCTCTGCCAGGTCTGTTGGCAGAAGCACTAAAGAAAGCTAATGAGGAACGTGGGTCTAACACGGCAACTATTGCCCTGAACAACGAGACTAACAACGCACCGCCTGCTCGCGGCTGCGACTACAAGTCTTTTAAGGCATGTGACCCGCCTGTTCTGACTGGGAAGAATGACGTGATGGCTACCTTTGGTTGGGTAATCCGTATGGATGCCGCTATCCTTCTAAGTGAATGCCGGGCAAATCAGGTGGTGAAGTTTGTTGCTAACTGCTTGAGGGAGGAAGCATCGCATTGGTGGGAAGGTGTACGTTAGGCTAAGGTAGATGAGGTGGTTGACTCGATGATGTGGAATGACTTGAAAACTCTGGTGATCAAGAATTTTTGTCCAAGGAATGAGATCGAGAAGGTAGAGAGAGAATTTCTGGGAATTAAGGCTGGAAGCATGACCCACAGGTAGTATACCACACGGTTCAATGAACTGGCACGTATGGTGCCACATCTTGTCACTACTGAAGAAAGAAAGATCGCCTGCTACATTCAAGGGTTGCCTGACAAGGTCCGCACTTATGTTAAAGCAAACTCCCCTACTACCTATGATTCAGTAGTATAACTGAGCGGCGTGGTATTTGATGATCTGGCACTAAATGTCATAGCCATCGATGATACCAAGAAAAAGCTGAGCTTTCATGCTAAGCGATCAGGAGGAAAGTTATTTGGGGCTCGTGAAAAGCAGGCCAGGGTTGGCGAGTTAGCAGTCTGTGGGAAATGTGGAGGGAGGCATGCAGGTGAATGCAAGCTAGGGTCAAATATGTGCTTCAAGTGTGGCAAGACCGATCACTACTCCCGAGAATGCACACAGAGCATTAAGTGTTTTAATTGTGGCGAAAGCGGCCACATGAGCCGGGGATGCACTAAACCAAGAGTGGGTGAAGCGGGAAAAGAGAAAGGCCTTGAAAGGAAAGAAGAAATGCCTCGAGCGAAGACTCGAGCTTATGCACTAACCCAAGAACAGGCCAGGGTAGACCCCGATGTGGCGTCAAGTACGTTCATCCTTGATAACACTTTTGTTTATGTGTTGCAAGTAAGAGCTTTATATCTTCTACTTTCAATAAGCTGGTGAAATACTCAGTCAGTAAACTAGAAAGGGCCTTTAGTGTAGAAACTGTTGAGGGTAGAACCGTAAGAGTAACCGAAGTAGTTGACAATTCCACGATAAAAATAGAAGGTCGTAGATTCCCATTCAGGTTGTTGGTCATGGTGTTGGGAGGATTTGATGTTGTGTTGGGTATGGATTGGCTAACTACCAACGAAGCACAAATTATATGTAAACGAAAGATAATCCGACTCAAGGCTCCGGATGGTAGCGAAGTCGAAGTTCTCGGGGATCGCGACGCCCCGATGCCTAACGTCATCTCGATGATCAAGGCCACAAATTACTTGAGGCGTGGATGCAAGGCATATTTGGTGTACGTGATTGAAAAGTGTAAGGAGGTGAAGGAACTAGATGATGTACCTGTGGTACGCGAGTACCCAGAGGTGTTTCCAGAGGATTTGCCTTGGATATCACCCGACAGAGAGATCGAGTTCAGAATTGACTTAGTACCAGATGCCCAGCCCGTGGCTAAGGCTCCATATCGACTAGCACTAGTGGTGCTGAAAGAACTAATGACCCAATTAGACGAATTACTTGACAAGGGATTTATACAACCAAGCATCTTGCCTTGGGGTGCTCCGGTATTATTTGTGAAAAAGAAAGATGGTTCTATGAGAATGTGTATCGACTACAGGGAGTTGAACAAACGTACAGTGAAGAACAAGTACCCTTTACCAAGGATCGACGACCTGTTCGATCAATTACATGGCGCAAGTTGGTTCTCAAAAATCGACCTTCAATCCGGGTACCATCAGTTGAAAGTAAGGGAAGAAGACATACCGAAAACCGCGTTTCGTATGCGTTATGGACAATTCGAGTTCCGCGTAATGTCTTTCGGATTAACAAACGCCCCCAGCATTCATAAATTTTGATTAATAGGGTGTGTCGACCGATGCTAGACCGATCAGTAATTGTGTTCATCAATGATATCCTCATCTACTCCAAGAATGAGGGTGATCACGCATGTCACTTGAAGGAAGTGTTGGAAGCTCTAAAGAAGGAGAAGTTGTATGCTAAGTTCTCCAAATGCGCGTTCTGGTTTAGGGAAGTTCAATTTCTAGGTCACGTCATTAACCCGAACGGAATTATGGTTGACCCACCAAAGATAAGGACGGTAACGGATTGGGATACTCCTAAGACGCTAACTGAGATTCGCAGTTTCTTGGGATTGGCAGGTTACTACCGCAGGTTCATCCAAGATTTCTCGAAAATAGCTTCACCATTGACAAAATTAACACGGAAGGAAGTAAAATACGAGTGGGGCTCGACCCAGGAAGAGGCGTTTAAGAAACTGAAGGAGAAGCTAATCCAAGCTCCAGTCTTGGCCCTTCCCGAGGGCAATGAAGACTTGGTGGTATACTCTGACGCTTCGGGTCAGGGAGTGGGGTGCGTGTTGATGCAACGCAGGAGAGTGATCGCGTATGCATCCCGACAGTTAAAAGTTCACGAAGTTAATTATCTGACTCATGATTTGGAACTTGATGCTGTCATATTTGCACTGAAAATCTGGAAGCATTACCTTTACGGGGTGAAGTTTACTATTTACTCCGACCACAAAAGTTTGAAGTACTTCTTTGAACAGAGGGAACTGAATAGGAGGCAGAGGCGATGATTGGAACTTTTGAAAGACTATGATTGTGAAATCATATACCATCCTGGGAAGGTTAGCGGAAGTATTTATTAACGAAGTAGTAGCACGACATGGGATGCCTTTAACGATTGTATCTGACCGGGACACACGATTCACATCGAGGTTCTGGAAAAGATTCCACGAAGTGATGGGCACGAGGCTTAATATCAGTACAGCATACCACCCGCAAACGGATGGCCAGTCCGAAAGGACCATTCAAACGTTGGAGGACATGCTCCGTGCTTGTATTATAGACTTCGGTGGCAGTTGGGATAGTCACCTGCCGTTAGCAGAATTCTCTTACAACAACAGTTATCACTCGACTATAGGCATGCCGCCTTATGAGATGTTATATGGAAGAAGGTGCAGGACCCCGGTATGTTGGGTTGAGATTGGATAGAAGGAATTGGGAAGTCTCGAAGTCGTTAAAGAGACGTCAGAAAGGTTTGACCAGATTAAGGCACGAATGAAGGCCGCTAAAAATCGTCATAAGTCCTATGCGGATAAACGATGAAGGCCTATTGAGTTTGATGTCGGGGACAGAGTAATGTTGAAAGTGTCACCCTGGAAAGGGATCATACGATTCAGAAGGAGAGGGAAATTAAGTCCGAGGTTTGTCGGACCGTTCAGAATATTGGCACGGGTTGGTGAAGTCTCTTATCGGTTGGAGTTGCCTGATGAGTTAAGAGGGATTCAACCTACGTTCCATGTGTCACACTTGCGAAAGTGTTTGGCAGATGAATCTGCTGACGTACAACTTACTGACATCGAGGTCGACAACCACCTAAACTATATCAAAGAACCCGTGGCCATCCTTGACCGAAAGGAGAAACGTTTATGAAATAAGGTCATCCAGTTGGTCAAGGTGCGGTGGAAGCACAAGAAAGGGCCTGAAGCCACTTGGGAGACCGAGATGGAAATGAGGGAGTTGTACCCTCAACTGTTTGACTTATGACAGGTTTCGGGGACAAAACCTTTTGTAAGGGGGGTAGACTTGTAACATCCCAAAAAAAATAAGCGGAATGAGGATGTAATAAAGAGGTGCGCAAAGAAAAAGGGCTTGGAGTTCACTTGTTAGGCCGCTTCCATGGGCCGAAAAGTGGGAAGGAGGGGAGGGTTTAAACCCTAGCCTCCACACACACATATTCCCCATTGCCTTGTTCAAGCTCCATACAATTTCAAGAGAGAAAAACCCGTAGAGGGAGAAAGCTTTAGATTGAGTTGAAGATCGACCCTCTACCTTGCTACACCACTCGAGTGAAGAGTTGCTGAAGGAAGGAGTCGATTTGAGGTAAGAAACTCTTATTTTTCTATGTTTTCCTCGAAATGGGGTTTTACGGGTTTTGACAAATAAAGGTCGGGTTTTTATGGGTCAATCGATGTTAAACTTCAGATCTGGAATCACGAGAGGAAAATACACCTTTTGAAAGTAAAAAGTTCCAAACTTGACGAATCACTCGATCCAGATCTGAACCCATGCAAAACTAGGGTTTTGGGGGTGAAAACTGGAGGTTCACGGCTGGGGTCCCCGGTTAGGGTTCACGGCTTGGGATCCCGGATGAGGTTCACGGCATGGGATCTCGGATGAGGTTCACGGATTGGGATTTCCGGATGAGGTTTACGGCTCGAGTCGGGTTCACGGCTAGGATCCCGAGTATGGTTCACGGCTGGGATCCTGAGCAAGGTTAAATCCAACATATGAGGCCTCCCGGGTTTGGGGCCTTACAAGTTGGTATCAGAGCCAGGTTTCGATCCTGGGACCCGTGGGTTATGGGCCCATCAAGATTACAACAAGGATCCTTCTTACTCTTTAATGACACACTTTATGGAGGTTACTATGGAGAATCCGAGATGTGTTGTGATCATGAGGAAAGCATGCATTCCCATAGATGATCACTTAGTCCTACACATTAGTATTGATGGCATATATGATGACTATATCAGGGAAAAACATCAACCTAATCATTATGACGAGGTGAGGGATTTCATTTCTTGGTACTCCAAGGTGGAACCCAAGGATGCTTTGAGCATGACATGATTTATTGACCAGCTTGAGAGGACTGGGGTTTACCCTAGTAATTACATCCTTCTAGATACATTCAATGATGAGCTTTACTTATCCTTCACAAGCAAAGAGGCACCGGATGACACTGTCAAGACCGGGGATAAGGGCAAATCAATTGGTGAGACCAAGACACGCCTCTCTAAACCCAGATGTCGTGTGAGAGAGATGTCTGAAGCTGTTGATACTACAGAATGCTTTAAACTTCAGATATCCAACAACTTTTCTTTATTTCTTTATCACTTAAAAGTTAGACTTTTAATATGTGCAAAAACGTACTATTTTTGCAGAGATAGAAGAAAAGAAGGGAAGCCGAAAGAAAAGGAAGATGGACAAAGCTTGATGATTAATTCAATAGTTTGATTACACCATTGGATGATGTTACATTTATTTTGTTTAGAACAAACTAAATTCCGGGTATATTTTCTTTTTAGCATTGCATGATTATTTTATAAGTGAGACTTATTATTGGAAACTATTTTATGCAATATATTGTTATGTATTATGAATTGAGAATTCAAAAACCCTATAAGTGACATGAAATATGGATCATGTGATGCATGTTACTCAAGTCAAATAGATATTGTATTAGATCGGATCTAATAGATACCATGAATTGCTTTAAAACAAAATTAATCAAGTCTTATAAAATGTTATATCAGACACAGTGTTTTATGCATAACAATCAATTTAAATAAATTGAAAGGGTTTCAATAAATTCTCTATAAACAATCTTATGAGATAAGATATAAATATAAGAGTTATCATTGCTCTACCACTAAGTAGTTAGTCATAAGAAGTCATCTACCCCAATAATTGACATAACTTAATCTAAATCACTAGCCTTGAACCAAAAGGTTCATCTAGAACAGGTATACTAAATCAAATGAGATATGAAAGTAAGGAAGAGTCCTATGAACAATTAAGGATAGGATGTTATGAACTCTTATACGAAAAAGTTTCGTGTACCAACTTAATAAGTCATCGAAGATAAGAATAAGATTGAAACTGTTCATGACCAAACATATACCTGATTCTTGAACAAGAAGCAAATGTTGTTTAAGTTCTAAATAACAGGTATTATTCAAATGCATAAACATAAGAATTCATATATAAAAGGATGAAATCTTTAAGAATATATGAAATTATGTGAAAAAATAAACATAAGATAAGATCTTATAGAGTTGACATATGAAATCTTGTAATGAAAGAATAAGATTCTTTAGTAAGTCATTTCATGATGACCAAGACACACAATCCATACTATGACAAATGAGATTTGATCAGACTACAATATGAATGAAATTCATGAGGTTGTGGAAATTGTTTTAGAAACAATATATGGCTTAGCTTGATATATTATCAATAGTTGATAACAAAGGAATTACATTCCAAGTTTCCTTGAAGGGAAACAAATTACAAGTTTTGAATTGTTGAATAAACTAATCAAAATAAACATGTATTGTGAATACAAGAACGTTTTATAATAAATCAGCTTCAAAGAAAGTATGAAAGTCTGAATATGTCCGAGACTTTTGAATCTTTAGATTGATGAGATCGACTCAAGGAAGATTCAATATGATAGATGCAAAGGCTAGTGGGAGAAAATATCTGCACCAAAGGAAATGTGTAGAGACACATTATCAAGAGGAGTGTATAGAGATACACGGAATACCATGAAAGGGGATGATAAGTGTTATCATAGAATGTATAGTGATACATTGCTAAATAACGAGTTTAACATATCACTAAAAGATTAAGTATCTCTAGATATAGATTTCAAATTTGTGTCGATTGCAACCATATATGAGAAATATATAAAAAGGAGATTTTAAAGTTAAAACCATTGTAATCCAATGACATTAGTAAGATTGTCTTAATGTTTCGTGTGACAAGCCAATAAAGACAAATTACTAACATTATCTCTAATCCTAACTCATGTTAGGATGAGATGAAAATGAAAGATTTCATGTGGATTCATCTAAATGATAATAAGTTATGTCAATACTTTCATATGATGAAAGAATTTTGAAATCAACTATATCATAATAAAAGGAAATGCTTGAGAAGCATAAAATGGTGGAATCATAATAGGTTATGATGAGATTCTGCTATCTTATGAGATAAGAGACTGGAGTACTAACTTTGACTAATAAGAAGAGTTATTGAAACAAGATCATAAAAGCGTTGTAACAACTTATTAGTCAAACAATGTTATCTTCAGAGTTAAGATATCAACACCAAAAGGAAATCATTAAGAATGATTAATAGACCACAAGAATATCAATGTTATGAAAGAAAGAGTTCCCTTAGTATCCACATTACAACATGAGATTTTGAAATATGGAAACTTTAGAAAACGACATTCTGAAAGAGTTCAGATAGTTTCTAAAAGTTGGAAAGGTGTTCCAAAAAGGTTTTTCCATCATGAGTTTCATTAATGTGATCATGAAACTTAGAGACATCACATTAAACAAAGTTCACACAAATCAATATCTAGCTGGCCCATTCACTAAGCCTATGCCTCAATCTATATATGAGGACCATGTTGATAGGTCTTAGATTTGCTAGATTTTGTGTTTGATTCATGGGAATCAATCTGAATGAAAGACTATTGTGAATTGGATGATTGGTTCATTGTGAATGAATGTCGAAATAGTTGGAGATCATATTCACAGATAATCATGAGAGAATGATTATTGGACGTAACTCATTTCAAAACTATCTTCATGGATCAAGGTCTTAAGAAGTTTTGAATATGGTAAGATATGTCGATCCTTCGACCCGAGGCACATATTAGAACTAACTTTAACTGAAGTTTGTTCTTTGATCATACGTAACGTTGTTCCTTAAAAGATAGTAATAAGGGTATGATTTGGAATAAATCTGAAGTTAAATGGGAGTTATACGTGACCAAAGGAATTTTGCTCTCCTTTGATTAGGAATTAGACATGTTGGCGCCCTCGTTAAATTCGAACTGGTATAAATCGCGTGGCCACGCACAAAGTAAGAGTAGTTTGTTTAGACCACTTTGAACTAGAGAACGAGAACAAGAATGGTTGAACAACGTATGAGAAGTGACTTGTATCCATGTCTCATGTCCAACGGATGACCTAAACAGAAAGGATACATAGATATGCTTACCATGAATGTTGTAGTTGGTTAAGTAAGAGTTACTTGAAGGCAAGAAAATAATTGACAATTGTAATACGTCATACCTTAACGGGGGCAGTGAGATGCAGCTAGGTCTCCACCACTATCTACGTTGAACCGATTAATCGATGAATCGTCCATGTGGGAGATTGTTGGATATTAGATGTCTGGTCATCATTAATATCAACGTTGCTATCGAAATACGATCTGAAGAGTTACATTTGGGCAATGAACAAATCATAGTGTTTAAATGTTAATGTTATTTCACGAAACGTGAATTCGGAATTCGGTGGATTAAATATTTAGAGAAATATTTATTGGTTATGTTGTATTTAATTATTTAGAATAATTAGTTACCAAAAGACAGAATGTGGTTATATATATATACAGGGGTGAGTTCACTAGAAAACTCATTTTCATAAGAAAATCAAAAAACTCCTACTGCATATGTGTAGTACACCCAAAACTCCAACCCACCCTCAAAAACCTAACCCCCTCCCCACCCCCACCCAAAAACCTAAACCCACCCCACCCACCCCCCAAAAACCTAAACCCCCTACCCCTCCCCTCCAAAAACCAAAACTAAACCAAAAACCTAATCCCCCAACCCCACCCCCACCCAAAAACCTAACCCCACCCCACCTACCCCCTCACCCACCCCCCAAAAACCTAAACCCCCCACCCCGCCCCACCCCTCCAAAAACCTAACCTAAAAACTAAACTAAACCCAAAAAACTAAGTCCAAAAGCTAAACCCAGGGGAACAAGGGCTCCGAAGCAGCTTTTTTAATTTTTGATTTATTTTTTGAGTTATGATTTTTCTTTACCTTAAATAAGTAGTTTTTTTTATTTTCTCATGAATATTGAGTTTTCTTATGATCCTTTCCCTATATATATATATATATATATATATATATATATACATATATATATATTAATGGAATATATATTAACGGTTTTTATATCTAATAATTAAATATACAAACATGTTCGGTTTACGCGAGTTTTGTTCATAGTAATTATAAACTACGGGAACTAGAACTGATTAAGAGTTAACTGGTGGGTAATTAAAGGTTAATTAACCCAGGGGTTGACTTGTTAATTGGTTTACTATAAATATATCTCAAAGTCAAAATCCTAAAGGAGTTTTTTTGGCCTCCTCCCTCTCTTGCGAACCTGACCGGCCACCCCCCCTCTCAGTCGTCGGTAACCCGGACACCGTGCCAGCCGCATCCGCCTGCCGACAGGCCACTAATGTCCCACCGAGAACCGCTGGAGCTGCATAAACCCCATTCGTCGTCCTGTCACACCCTCAAATTCCACTTCGGGCTATACCTGCGGGGCGTGACCCGAAAGGATCTTTACTATTGAATTATTTTGAACGACTACTAAATGATTTTCAAAATACATGTTTTATGCATGACTCGAACGAGTCCAAAATAAAGTTTGACATATTTCAAAGTAAGAGTGCGAAAGAAATGTTTAAATGTTTACAACATTTGATAGTAGGGATAATAAAATAATATTTATCAAAATAGGATGCTATGCATGAATAGTGTATGACTCCACTGGGTGCATTGTAGCCACATATCCTAGCATTCAAAGGCCTGGTGTAAACATGCTAACATGAGTCAACATAAAGTTGGTGAGTTCACAGGTAAATGTAATGGAAATTATGTTTATGAAATGTATGGAAAAATATATATACTCTACACAATCATTATTGATCAGACAAAATCAAAAATTATCATAAGTCCATCAATCAAAGCTTAACTGTAGCCACTTTAAAGGAAAAAGATGTGGTTCGCCTCTTTGTGCCTTGCACATGAATGGATTATGTTAATTATGCACCCATTCGACCTCCAGTCGAGGTTAGCGCTACTAACTCGGGCAAAGGTTGTTAAACCTAACAGTACTACTGTTCATGATCACCTCGCTTACGGACAAAAATAACGGTTGATTCCTAGAGGACTTTGTACACACCATGTACAAAACTTATATAATTAATGTAGCTGTGTAAGTATGGAAACTGTAACATTTGGAAAATGTATACTTGAGCATGTATCTCACCCCAAAAGGAAATGAGTAAAACATGGCTGTGAGAACTCACCTGATAAACGACTTGAAAATTCTTAGCAAATCCTGGCTAAATGAGACGACCTACTCGTGCCCTAGGAAACATTTAGGGCTTTTAAGGTCTAAAAATTTGTAAATGTTTAACTATGAACCCTATGCATCCAAATGAGTTTTAAAAAGTGTCTTTGACGTTTCAAAGATTGTTTTGACTAGACGACCCGTTGGTGACACATTGGACTTAAGCATTCAAACCCTAACATAGAATTCAAACCTACTTTGAAATAGTCTATTATCGTCTAATAAACACACTGGCACATTCGATTGGAATTTAGAACTTGAAACATAATTGTTGAAACATTAAAGTTTCCTTAATTAGAAAGTCAAGTTTTTAAGTCCTAAACATGGCAACTATGCAAAGTTAATGTTCACACATGAAATTAGGCATGTTATAACACATATAGAACATTTCAATGTTTACTTGATATAAATAGACAAACATGCGAGTTTCGGATAATTAAAGTTTTCTATTATAGCAAGACTATGTCAAGTTTATAGAATAACAACATATATTATCATACAATGCACTTAGTTAAGGGTTACTAAGTCATTTAGACCTTCTAATCATGCTAACAACTTGCAAACACAACTCTTGGAAGAATAAAGTTTCCTTATTTAAAAATCGGGCTCTAAAACTCATGCACATGCATTTTAATCCATCATTTTAGTCAATTATACTTACATAATGTTCACTATACTAGTTTCATGCTTTAAATGTACTCAATCATGAAGTTCCTCAAACATGTCTAAGAAATAAAGTTTCTAAAAATAGAAAACGGGCCTAAAACATCATGAGCATGTGATTTTACTGAAAAAAAAATCATACACTCTCTATATCTAGTGTTTATGCATCATTTCCACCAAACAAAACACATCATAACTTCCTTTATCAAAAATCCATATTTTAAAGTTTCCATATATAAAACCGAGCATGAAATCTCATATGCCCAATTGTTCTAGATAGCAAACCTACACATATTATCCATTAATTATGCATATCTAACCATTTTCCACCATCAAATCACCCTAAACATGGCATCTAGCATGAAGCCCAAAATTAAAGTTTCCTAAAATAGCAAAACCGAGCATGCATGTATCATCCAACACTTTTGACAACAAAGTTTGCACATATTGTCCATCTACAACTGCTATCACAACATAATCCATCATCAAATTAACAAAATCCCATCATCTAACACATGCACATATAATAAAGTTTCCCTATATGGAAATCGAGCCTATGAACAAAATCCGGGTCCAAAGTCACCAACAATATGTACAATTTGAGTTGTAAAACACATTTTCTTTAAGAATCCATGGTTAAAATTTCATAAAAATGAGTTTTCTTTGGAAGCATGTTCATATGAACATGAATATGAAATGGAGAAAAAGTGGGTTTCGGATGCTTATCAAACTCGAAAATTTGATGGATTGTTGGATGGATCTTCTTGCAATTGCTTGAATCTCACACTTGAGCGTTTGGATTTGATTGAAAAATGATCAAAATCAACAAAAGATGAAGATGACGATGGGTGGAGGTGATTTCGGCCAAAGACGGGGAAGGAGAGAGAGAGATGGAGTGAATGTTGGAATGGGTGGAGGTGGGGGGTATTTATAGGGTCTTGGGACACCGGGTGATGGAAAACGAATAGTCATCAATTTTTTACGAAAACCCCGAATAGGTATGAACGAAATTATTTAAAAATATGATGACTCATGTTGGTAAGTTTAAGATATAAAATTTTCATAATTTTATTTAAAAATGCCGGTACATACTGCAGATTGGCCGGACAGCGTTAAAACAGAAAGTTTCTCGAAAAATTCCTGAAAAATTCACAGAGTCTTAGAATAGCATATCACAGTATTACATGTAATTTGTGCATACCAAATATATGTCTAAGTGTATGCCTAGAATTAATCATCTAACTAGTGCACACCGTGTGTCCACCGGACTGTGCTGAAAATAAAAGTATTTCTATAAATCATCGAAAATTTCATGTAGGCATGATTAATTAAATCACAGTGTTACATATAATTTACACACAAATATTATATGTCTATGTATTTATTTGAAATTATCACCAACGATTGTGCTGCAGGACGCGTGTTTGATCGGGTAATCTTTTGGATTACCGACACTTGTAAATGGATTGACTTGCTAACTGTGAAATGGACTTAATTACTATAAAATTAAGTGGGATACATGACATATGCTATGATCTAAGTCTTAGTCGGGTATGGATATTGACCTGAATTTTTGCCGAGTGTCACACCTCCTACGTGTAAGCCAATCTCCGTGAACCGGGTTCAACTCACAAGCCGAACCGAGTTGTTCATGAGACAAGTTCATGTGACAAGTTTGTGTATTGTCATCTAGCGTGACGTTTTTTCCACCCGAGTGTTTCAACGTTGTTATTCTTCAAAGGTATAATCTTGAAACATCATATGGTTGCAGTTTTAATTATTAATGTCTAAATGTTCGTGTAATCGGATCACTGTCGGATAAAGTTTAGAACTTTATTATCGTGTGCCATTGAAACTGTTTCCGCTTCGTAAATCTGAATTTTGTTAAATATTTATCTTAAACGTTAAAATCGGTGATGATTCCCAACAACGTGGATGTTTTCCTTTACAAGTCATTGAACGACTGTGTTGCATGACAGGTTTCTTCGACTTTACGACTGAACTTGCTCGTCGAGATTCCAGTGACGCAATATACGAGCTATGTCTCGCAGGGTCACATATGCTTTGTTGAGAGTCTATAAAAGAGTTGTGTCTCACGGCATCCTCGGATTGTACAAACGAGTTGCTTCTCGCGCCGTCCTTTTTCCTTTGTTGTTTCTTTTTCAAAGTTTGATGACCACGAGTATCTTCTTTGCTCGAATTGAACCGAGTGGACCTTTGCTCGTGCTTGGTTCGTTTACAAACCGAACCGAGCCGATCGGGTCGCTTACAACCAAGCAGAAAATCGAACGAGCATTATCTGAGCAATAAATTTTCCGAGTGAACGTCGAGCGAGCGACGAACAATTTGGACAACCCTACTGTGTAGTGTGCCGTTCGAATTGTAGATCCGCAAAAGCTGCTCGTCGCTGATCGGTTGATCAAGAGGGAGAAATGATTTGAGACTTGAACCGCAGAGCCGCAAAGGCTGCTCGTGCAGGCGACATCTGATTAGGGTTAGAGATTTAGGCAGAAACGATTTGAGACTTTAATTGAGGAAAAGGCTCTGAGCGTGAACTAGTAAAGTAATGTAATTAGTAAACATGTTTTTTTTTCCTTTTTAGGTTTTAAGTTGTGCTACTCTTGACTCACTATAAGAAGTTTCATAATGGATTTGACCAAAAGAGTTATTTATAAATGTATAAAATACTAATTCATTAATTATATATATATATATATATATATTTATTTATATATATATAAATTATAAATTAATCCAAGCCAAACCGAACGAGCAACGAGTGAGCGTACCTTTGCTTGTGCTCGGTTCGTTTACAAACCGAACCAAGCCGATCGGCTCGTTTACAAACCGAACCAAGCCGATCGGCTCGTTTACAAACCGAGCTGAAACCGAACGAGCATATTTTCAAGCGTTTTTCAAACAAGTTCGAACGACTTTCAAGCGTGAGCATTTTGGATAGACCTATTTAGATGGCCCGCCGAATGCACATTCTTTTAACTCAAACTAATAATTATTTACTTTCATTTTGACTGGTAGCTTGTTATTATGGTGTGGGAAGACTTGGTACGTATGTCAAACAGTGCTAAGTTTGTCTTTTATCCTACACTCTAGTAGAAATATTATTATTTTATGAAAAGAAAATTAGGTGTGCATGTAGCCTGACAAGACCACACACTAGGTGCATAATTCATATAGTGAACAAAAACGTACGTATTTTTATGTTAGAAAATATCACTACTTTAATTAATTTTCAATACAAATCGCTTATGATACAAACACATTTTTAGAGCATTCATAAGAGGTCTTGCATATATTTGTTAGTGAGTTTCTTATATTTTAAGGGATGATTTAAAGTGGTTGTGAGTGAAGCAGAGAGAAAATATATAAATTTTCTGTATATTTGAGGGAAACACTGTTTACCTGTATAAATTTTTTAATACTTTTTTAAAGTGGTTGTGAGTGTAGGAGAGATAAAATGTAATGATAAAGGTATAAAAACGTATTATTTAATTAAAACGAAGAAAGAAAAGATATTGATTTTAGTTAATTATAGGGATGAGAATAAAAAAGATACCGTGAATCCTCTTAGACTCTAGATTTTAACAACTGAATAATCTCAAGATATATAGTATCCTCTAGGACAAAAAGATCTTTACAAAATATATAGGAATGCTTATGTCCGAGAGTTCTTTATTCTAGCTATTTTACTATATATATCATCTATAAACATGGAACCATGTACAACATATAGCGCGATATATAGTAAACTAGTTTAGATCCCGTGTATACACACAGGGTGAAAAATATCAATAAATAAGATTTTTAAATCTATACAGGTGTAAAAATGTATCTATTATAAGGATAGAAAATAAAACTCAAAATATGTAAAAAGTAATATATAATTGGATTTCGAAAATACATTAAGTACTATTTAATGTAATTTGATTTTCATTTATTATTTAATTAAAAATAATTTTTTTTCATAAAGGATCATTTAAAAAAATATATTTTATTAGTATAATTAGTAATTTCTTTAAATATATATTTTTGTATAAAGATGGAAGTGCATTTAATAAGAGAGAGAGGCGGGAAAAAAATGATAAGAATGAATGTGAAGGCGACATGTGGCATGGAAAAACCTTTATTTATTATATAGTATAGATATGTTATAACATATATTTGTTGTCAGTGGCGAATCTTGAAAAAAAAACGCAAGGGGAGATTCTTTTTTCCTATCAGGAGGGTCGGAACTATAAAACTTTCGACAGAATACATATAAATTAACACTACAGAGCGAAAAATCGGGAGGAGGGGTGGAGACGGGCCTCCCTGGCCCTAAGCATACTTCGCCCTGTTGTTGTCGTATGTTATACACTAGTTTTTTTTTTCTTTTTTTGAGGCAAATTTCTTAATTTTTATAAGAGTGGACTTGAACTCATGACATCCTTAAATCTTGGTGTTACTAAAAGATTTTTTTCTACCACTGAGCCACCAACCCCAATGACTTATATAATAGTCATGACTTCAACATAAATATATGATACTTGTCAAAAGAAAGGTGCTTTCGCATCACAATTTTGTATGTGTTATAAACCCACATACTTCTCGACAGATGCTACGGTACATATGTTGTCGCACAAGGCATAACTTTATCTACCACGTAATTTATTTGTCATTCTTATACACAACAGAAAAAGAAAACAAAAGGAATACTGAGGCAATTCAAAAAGGAATACTGAGGCAATTCAACGATTTTTGGATTTTGGAGTAACAAAATGAAAGCAACAGTTGAGTTACTTGATCTTAATGTAAATTTAAATAGTTAAGATGGAGCTTCAACAAAATTTTGGTTAATAATTGGTGTGAAATTGGGGTACTCAAGTTCATTTATTCTCATTAGCAAAAAACAAAAATGTGAAGGTTTGGAAAAAATGTTACACAGTGGGTGGAGATGAAAATTTCTTGTGGTTTTGGAAAAAGGCTGTTGCCCAACTGTGTGAAGTTCAGGAGTTGATTTCCCTTACCGCACTTCTACATTCGATTGAGCTGCAATACGATCCCGATGAATGGCGTTGGGCAGGTGGCGGAGATGGTACTTTCACTGTTGCGACTTTAAAATTAGATATCAACAAAGGTATGCTCCCGGACTGCCCCTCGGATTTTGTGTCGCTAAATTGGATACCTATAAAGGTTAGTATATTTGTTTGGCGGGCAATGCAAGGTAAAATTCCATCTCTTGTGGAGCTCGCTAAAAAGAACGTCTTGTTGGAAAATACGGTATGCTTGACTTGTGGTGAGCAACTAGAAACTACATATCACCTTCTACATAAGTGGTGTACTTTTTACAATACATTAAATTAAACGTCAAATGAAACCTTACAATAATTATTTACAACCTTGAAAATAGTTCATTGCATACAACATTTGACATGGTATTGGTAACTTTTTCATGTTTAACACTCACTAAATGCAACAAAAAATAGAGTTTATTTTCTTCACAAAATATCCAAAGTCGTTCGAAAAAAAAATCACAAATAGTACGAACCTGATTGAAATCAGTAGGGAGTCAAAGAAATCGAACATAATCAAACTGGTCAACGATTTCTTTGAATGCGTAGTTTATCCATTTTATTAGTATTTTAAAATCCTATCAACTTTTTAATAGAAACTTTAACCTTGATGTTGTAACATATTTACAAATATTTAAGATATAATTAAATTTACGTATCAAAATAATTTTTTTTTAAATCTCGCATTTTGAACGAAAAATCTCACACAACTTTTAATATTTAATCTTTCGTTTAAAATAAAATAAAAAAATACAAATAAAGTTTAAATTTCAACAATATATCGTCTTTTAAATTCAACTTTAAAAATCGCACTCCTTAATATATTGACACAATTTAAATTTAAAATTCCAAAATCAAATATGAAAAAAAAACTAAAAATAATAAACTAAAATTGAAACCAAACATATTTTAAAAAAAATCTCGTCATTTAAATAAAAATTAAGTTTAAAATATAACACAATTTTAAAAATAAATATTTATAAATTTCTAAATTTTATTTAAAAATTAACTATTAAAATTTCAAAGTCAAAATAAAAAAATTATTTTTAATAAATATCAAACTTAATTAAAAAAACTACTAATTAAATATTAGTAAACTAAAAAAAAACAAAAAAAAAACCCTGTGTGTTACACAGGTAAAACGTTAAGATTATATTGATAATATCTTATAACTTTTTTTATACAAAATTGATATTGTATTTTAACTTTTAATTTTGTTACATGTTAAGATTATATGGATAAGAGAAATCAAAACATCAAAAAAATACATGAAAATATATTTCATAAGTTGTAACCTTTTTACGGTACATTAAACTACATGTTAAATGAAACTTTATAATGATTATTTACAAACTAGGTTATATACCCGTGTAGAGGTTGTTTAATAGATAAATGAAAGTACAATAATGTGTAAAAAAATTAAAATAATGTGTAAAACAATAAATAAAGTTCTTTGTTTCCTTAATTAAGTAATAATTATAATTCAAATTTTATATTATCTTTTTTGAAAAATAAAAATATTAACATAATTAAATTTCGAAATTCAAACTTACTTAAAATAGGAAAAATTTTATTGAGAAAATATATGGTGATGTGTGGCATTTTTTTGTAACTTCCAAAATTTTGAGGAAATGAAAGTCCAGGGACTAAAAGTGTAAAAGTCCCAAAGTTAAAGGACTTAAAAATAAAGAAATTGGAAACTTAAGCCGGTAGCGGACCGCTACCGGGTTACATAGCGGTCCGCTACATGTGGACGAAGAAATAATGAGGGAATGACACGTGGCAGGTATGTGTCGTGTGACTCAGCCCTATGGCGGACCGCCACCAGGCGGGTAACGGTCCGCCAGCCGCAATTTGGCTCGAACAATAATAGTGTGACATGTGTATAGTGACTCGCCAGAAAGGATTAGGTAGCGGACCGCTACCCAGAACCTTAGCGGTCCGCTACGTGTGCAACAAGTTGGACGGCTGGCAAGAGGCGGTAGCGAACCGCTACCGCCAAGCTTAGCGGTCCGCTACAGGTCGTGTTCCAGCCCTATAAATAGTTGAGATTGTTGTTCATTTGAGAAACGACAAACAGCAACCACCACACACCCATGAATCTCGAGGAGCCCCGAACGACGGTTATAAGCATAGTGGTTACGAGTGCGGTACGCAACGAGTGCAGTTCGAGTCAGTGAAACGTTTAAAGCGAGGAACGAACTTAGGAACTACCCAAGGATAATGTAAGTACAATGGACCCGTACCCTATACACGGTTATGTGAAATACGTGTTGATATGATTATGTGATATGCGTTATGTGGTATGATGAGGGTACGGGGTAATGACGGATAAGTCTAAACACTAAACGAGAATAATGGAGTAGTCACGACGTATCCAAGGGGTGGTGGATCCGCCACTGGTACTTCCTATATATAAACCTCTTATGTATTTCATGGTGAAACCACTATAAATATTTAGGGGTATAGACTAATAAAGAATAAAGAAATATAGTAAACGTACGGGAGAACATCCAACTGGTATGTAGTTATCTGACAAACGTAATGTCCTGTCTAAGGAAAGAGTGGTGTATAAATCTCTCCTAGACCCGTCACTCTTTCCTGGGAACATCTCTATTGGAGGTACTACTCTAGAAGGAAAATCACCCCAGTTTACAGTATATGACGAATACGAATATGAGATGAAAAGTATACCATGCATAATGAATATGAATATGTGATGAACATGAATAAGTGAAATGCATGATGAATATGTGAATGCATGATGATACGTGCAAACATGAATAAGTATGATGGAACAAGTCTAAACCACAAAATGAAATAACGGAGTACTCACGAAGTGTTAGATGGGTGGTGGATACGCCGCTGGTACTTCCTATATATAGACCCTTCTAATGCATCATGGAGAAACCGTTACAAAATTTTGAGGTAAAGACTAGTTGGTGAGTAAATCAAGCATATATATATGGAATGAAAACAAATGTTTGATACATTTGGGAGGTTGTGAGTCAAAGATACTCAAGGTCCCAAATGAAATGAGATACCCGGCCTGAAAGGTGGATCTCAATAAAGAAAATAAAAGGGAAACTCTAGGCCTACGGGGCTGAAAGAGCAAACTCTAGGCCTACGGGTCTATACTGACAAGTATTAGGACCTTGCCAATACTCAGACCGGAGGTACGGCCTGTGATGGTTGCGAGGGGGTTAGCACACCCATAAAACATACGAAAAGCGTGACCGGAGGTACGTCCGGAGATGGTCACGTGGGTGCCGAGAGCCCGAGAAAACTTGAACAATAAGAACCTAAAGGGTTCATAATAAAATGAACGATGCAGTGTACTTACTTAGAGTGAGCTAATTCAAAAACGTTTTGCAAACACTGCAGGAAAAAAGCACGTGGAATGAAGCTTCCTGTTGACAGAGCTGTCGGAGTTGGAAAATCCCTATAGAGGATAATGTAAATATATTATCCTTGTAAAACAATATATTATTATAAATGAAAAGGTTACCTTAGCCATTATGGAAAGGTTTTTACTGATCTGGGACATGTTTTCCGCATTAAACTCTGATAAAATAAGAGTAAAATAAGTAGGGTGTTTCATTTTTGGATCATTTAATAGAATAAGGATTTGAAAATATTTCATTGTATGCAACATTTGACGTGGTATTGGTAATTTTTCCATGTTTAGCAAAGATTAATAGCTTGAGTCTATCTCTACCTTTTAACTCTTGATAATGTATCATACAGCTGATCATGAAAAAACACAAGATCTTTCAATACAAACCAACATTTTAAAGTGATTGCCATAAACTTTTATTCATGGTCATTGCAAAACATACAACAATTGTATATTTTCTTCTTTGGAGTTTTAATAAAATTATTTTGTCTGAATGTCTTATAGGGATAAAATTGTGATAACCAATGTTGCTTCCAAATAAAATTCTTGATTCTATAACGCGATTACATTGTGATTTGAGCTGAAGTCTTGTTACATTACCTAAACCATTTTTTCATCAATATTTCTTAATAGCATAACTAGAACGCCGACATTTAAAACTAATTTATGGTTTGACAAACCTAATAATGTAAGTCCATTTAGAAAATCAGGAGATTATATGTAACATCCCAAATTTTTATTCGGAGCGTTAAGAGACGATCAAGGAGGTTTAAACGTATTAACGAACCCAAACCGTATGCAACCATGAGTCACCACATGATTCAACATGTGTCAATGAGTCATATTAGAATGCAACATGTGGCGGGATACATGTCACATCCACAAGCATCCTATCTTACAAGGTGACAAGTGGTGATGAGTCACCATGCAATGTACCACATAGTGACATTTGGTGGACACATGTCACACCCATATGCCTCCTACCTTCCTATAAATAGCAGTCATATATGTCTTCATTTTCATATTGAAGAGTGATAAAGGTTAGAGAGAGAGAAACTAAAGAGAAGGAGAAAGAGAGAGGAAGAACTTCCGGCGACCGGTGGTGGTTCGACGCGGTGGTGCACGGTGATCGGAGTTACGGGTCTTCACCCAAAACCATTTGTTAAAATTCTGAACGCGTTGGTAAGCTCTGATTTCCCAGAATCTTGCCTTAAGGTCGCTAAAAATGAGTTTTTAGAATCTGTCCAGAATAGTTTTTATTTGCGCGGTTTTAAAGAATCGAACGATCTGGAAAATCCAACTGTTGGATCATCTTGATTTTTAAGCAGAGGGTTTATAAAACTTGTATGATCATTTTGAATGGTGAAATAAGAAATGGAGTTGTTTAAGTCCGATTTTTATAGCCGTTTTGACAGCAGGTCGAAGATGTGTTTTTTCAGAAAAACGCAGCTGCAGAGATCGGGTATTTCCCGGAGATCCAACCGTTGAAATGAGATGAAATTTGGACTATAGATTCCTAACATACAGATGATTATTTCTGCCAAAGGAATTTATGATCGGAAGTATGTAAGTATAGTTTTATACTGACCAGTCCATGATAATTTCTAGGTAGAAGTGAAAAGCGTGGTGAAACGATAACTTGTGAATTGAGCATTAGCTAAGGTGAGTTCTATGAAGCCCTTTTTAAATGTTTTAAATAATGTTTTCAGGCTGGTGTTCATACGTAACAATGTGACGATTTTATAAACACGATGTTTGATGTTTATGATGTTTTAAAAAACGATGCTTATGAACGATATTTTGGAAAGAAAGGTTATGAACGATGTGTTTATGAAATGTTTTTCCAAATGAGGTTTACGATGTGTTTACAAACTAATGATTTCGAATAAAACATATGAATGTTTTAACTGAAGTTTTGATGTAAAGAAGTGAATGTTTATGAAAATCACAAACGAACGAATCTGCCATTATTCCTTAGGGAATTGAGGTTATGGGTATAGGATGTATGTTATGGGCCTTACCTTTTAGGGGCCTTTGTGGCTGGCCAACTGTTGTACAACTGGGGTGATGACGGTCACCATGGGATTACCGTGATCCTTGAAGTAGGTACGACTTACCTTATGGGGTAATTGTGCTGGAAGTTAGGTACGACTACTCCTCGGAGTATCGTGCTGGAAGTTTGGTATGTGTAATCTTTGTGATGCCGTGCTTGAAGTTTGATATATATCCTATGAGGTATCGTACTTGAAGTTTGGAATTGACGGTTATGAGAAGACGCAGATTCGATATGTTTGTGTTATGTTATGTTTTTGCATGCTTTACATACACTTTTATTAATGAAGTTTAAATGTTATGTTTTTTGGCGAAATATTTGAAATTAAAACTAGAACTCACAAGCGTAGCTGACTTTTAGTATACACATTCAGGTTAAGGACAGGTATGGACGTTGGACGGTGATGCTTGGAAAGCGATGAAGAGTTACCCGGCTGATCACGAGGACTGGCATCCCGTTATGATGTGATTACGTTATGTTATGTTTAGACAATGATTATGATTTCGCATGTTTAACAAAGTTACTATTATGTTTAAATGAAAGTATTCCGCTGCGTTATTTGATATTCAAGTTTAAGAACTGTTTGTGAATGAGTAAATCCAACGACTGGGGTCTCCCGGGTTTGGGGCCTTACAAGTTGGTATCAGAGCAAAAGTTTGATAGATTCGGATACTCCTAGTGTCTGAACTTAAACTGTGAATTGGACCGAGAGCGGATGCCAGTACGGGTAACTCGAGCCACAGCATCAGGTATGAAGGTAGTATATATATTTACATATGTAGAATGTCTTAGAAAATGATAGATTAGGACATGTGTTTTGATGGAATCATAAAGGTGGTCAAATAGAATTCACGAGGTAGTGTAATGGTTAATTGCAGATGGCCAGTGTATATTAACATCTTACAGTACTTGTTGAATTTCATTTGTTAACTAGCGTGACTATATTAGATCATTTCTTTTTTTTTTTAACGAAATGGAGGGTAGAATAAGCGGAAGGCGTGGTGGGGGTCGTACCGGACGGCACGGTAGAATGCCCGCCCACCAATTCTACAACAACGAGGCAAGTGTTCATGCGGAACCGGGAAGTAGTGTGCATGAGACCGTGCGAGTGTGTTCCGAGTTGTCATCTGTTGTGTGGACTTAGCGCGAGAGTGGTAAGAGGCGTTGAGAAGAATACCGAGATGAAATCTCAACTTTGAAGAGACATGAGTATTATGAAATGTTATAAGAGGAACTAGAATGCTCGAGTAAGGTAAATTGGCAATTACGTTTGGATCCGCGAAAGTGTTAATTTACAGGTGCACGTGCATGATAGCGAACCTTATGGTGTTAATTAATGCTTACGTATCAGAGTTGACCTTATTACTCAACTATGACTACGAGATGTTAGTCACCCGAGTAACGATTTAAAGAGATTGATGAACCTCATTAGTAATAGTAACAAAGTCAAAGTTAGTGTACCTTGTAAAGGTGAATGATGTCAGCAAGTACGAGCCACGGGCAATATGAGGAGGAATGAAACTTTGGTTTTACCTAAGTCAGACAAGCATAGGTATGAAGAATGTCAATGAGCTAGTGTGGACTACGCTTAGCACCAGTGGAAATGAAAGAAGTAATGGCACAACCAGACGAGTTACTTGAGAAAGGATTTATCTAGCCGAGCATCTCTCCTTGGGGTACTCTGGTATTATTTGTGAAAAAGAAAAATGGTTCTATGAGAATGTGTATCGACTACAGGGAGTTGAGAAAACATACAGTGAAGAACAAGTACCTTTTACCAAGGATCAACGACTCGTTCAATCAATTACAGGGCGCAAGTTGGTTCTCAAAAATCGACCTTCGATCCGAGTACCATCAGTTGAAAGTAAGGGAAGAAGACATACCGAAAACCACGTTTCGCACGCGTTATGGACATTTCGAGTTCTGCGTAATGTCCATCGGACTGACGAATACCCCCGCAGCATTCATGGATTTGATGAATAGGGTGTGTCGACCGATGCTGGACCGAACAGTAATAGTGTTCATCGATGATATCCTCATCTACTCCAAGAATGAGGGTGATCACGCATGTCACTTGAAGGAAGTGTTAGAAGCCTTGAAGAAGGAGAGACTGTATGCTAAGTTCTCCAAATGTGCGTTCTGGATTAGGGAAGTCCAATTCCTAGGTCATGTTATCAACCCGAATGGCATTATGGTTGACCCAGCAAATATAATGACGGTAAGAGAACGGGGTATTCCTAAGACGCCAACTGAAATCTGTAGTTTCTTAGGATTGGCAGGCTACTGTCGGAGATTCATCCAGGATTTCTCGAAAATAGCTTCGTTATTGGCAAAGTTGACACGGAAAGATGAAAAGTATGAATGGAGTTCGACACAGGAAGAAACATTTAAGGAACTGAAGGAGAAGCTAACCCAAGCTCCAGTCTTAACCCTTCCCGAGGACAATGAAGACTTTGTGGTATACTCTGACACTTCGGGTCAGGGATTGGGGTGCGTGCTGATGCAACGTGGAAGAGTGATCGAGTATGCTTCACGGCAGTTGAAAGTTCACGAAGTCAATTATCCGACTCATGATTTGGAACTTGTTGCTGTCGTATTCGCATTGAAAATCTGGAGACACTACCTTTACGAGGTGAGGTTTACCATTTACTCGGACCACAAAAGTTTGAAGTACTTTTTCGAACAAAAAGAACTGAATATGAGGCAGAGGCGATGGTTGGAACTTTTGAAAGATTATGATTGTGAAATCATATACCATCTTGGAAAGGCAAATGTGATGGCTGATGCTCTAAGCCGAAAGGACGTGCCAGTTCCTATTAGAGTGAAAGCTTGCCAGTTGGTGGTAACACCGGATGTGATGAAGGAAATTGAAAAGGCTCAAGAGGAGGCACTTAAGGAAGAGAATATAAAGAAAGAGAGGATGGTCGAACAACGGGACAAGTTTGAATATAACACCCTTGGTGTGAGGATACGTTTTGGTCGGGTATGGATACCTATGAGTGGTGAGCTTAGAACCAAAATCTTAGATGAGACTCATAAGTCTCGTTACTCTATCCGTCCAGGTACCAACAAAATGTACCAAGATCTGAGGAAGGAGTACTGGTGGCCTGGAATGAAACATGAGGTGACAAAGTTTGTAAGCAAGTGCTTAACTTGCTCACAAGTAAAGGCCAAACACCAGAAACCGTACGGGAAGATTCAACCTCTTGATATACAGGAATGGAAATGGGAACACATTACCATGGACTTCATAACCAAGCTACCTCGCATAGCTAAAGATCATGACACCATTTGGGTAATTATGGATCATTTAACGAAGAGTGCTCATTTCCTACCTATTCGTGAGACGTTCTCGTCAGAAAGGTTAGTGGAAGTATTTATTAACGAGGTAGTAGCACGACATGGGATGCCGTTAACGATTGTATCTGACCGGGACACACGATTCACATCAAGGTTCTGGAAAAGATTTCACGAAGCGATGGGCACGAGACTTAATATCAGCATGACATACCACCCACAAACGGATGGCCAGTCCGAAAGGACCATTCAAACGTTGGAGGATATGCTCCGTGCTTGTATTATAGACTTCGGTGGCAGTTGGGACAGTCACCTGTCGTTAGCCGAATTCTCCTACAACAACAGTTATCACTCGACAATAGGCATATCGCCCTACGAGATGTTGTATGGGAGGAGGTGCAGGACCTCGGTCTATTGGGGTGAGATTGGACAAAAAGAATTGGGAAGTCTCGAAGTCGTTAAAGAAACGTCAGAAAGGTTTGACCAGATTAAGGCACGAATGAAGGCCGCCCAAGATCGTTAGAAATCCTATGCAGATAAACGATGAAGGCCTGTTGAATTTAATGTTAGGGACATAGTGATGTTGAAGGCATCGCCCTGGAAGGGAATCATACGATTCAGAAAGAGAGGGAAGTTAAGTCCGAGGTTTGTCGGACCGTTTAGGATATTGGCACGGGCTGGTGAAGTCGTTTATCGGTTGGAGTTGCCTGATGAGTTAAGTGGGATTCATCCTAAGTTCCATGTATCACACTTAAGAAAGTGTTTGGTGGATGAATCTGCTCATGTACCACTTAACGCAATCGAGGTCGACAACCACATAAACTATATCGAAGAACCTATGTCCATTCTCGACCGAAAGGAGAAACATTTATGAAATAAAGTAATTCAGTTGGTCAAAATATAGTGGAAACACAGGAAGGGATCTGAAGCCACTTGGGAGAAAGAGACGAAAATGAGGGAGTCATACCCTCAGTTATTTGACATATGACAGGTTTTGTAAGGTTTCGGGGATGAAACCTTTTGTAACGGGGTAGACTTGTAACGACGATCTAGGAGGTTTAAACGTACTAACGAACCCAAACTGTATGCAACCATGAGTCACCACATGATTCAACATGTGTCAATGAGTCATATTAGAATGCAACATGTGGCGGGACACATGTCACATCCATAAGCATCCTATCCTACAAGGTGACAAGTGGTGATGAGTCACCATGCAATGCACCACATAGTGACATGTGGTGGACACATGTTACACTCATATGCCTCCTACCTTCCTATAAATAGCAGCCATATATGTCTTCATTTTCATATTGAAAAGTGATAAAGGTTAGAGAGAGAGAGACTAAAGAGAAGGAGAAAGAGAGAGGAAGAACTTCCAGCGACCGGTGGTGGTTCGACGCAGTGGTGCACGGTGATCGGAGTTACGGGTCTTCACCCAAAACCATTTCTCGACATTCTGAATGCTTTGGTAAGCTCCGATTTCCCTGAATCTTGTCTTAAGGTCGCTAAAAATGAGTTTTTTGAATCTGTCCAGAATAGTTTTTATTTGCGCGGTTTTAAAGAATTGAACGATCTAGAAAATTCAACTGTTGGATCATCTTGATTTTTAAGCAGAGGGTTTATAACACTTAGATGATCATTTTGAACGGTGAAAATAAGAAATAGAGTTGTTTAAGTCTGATTTTTATAGCCGTTTTGATAGCAGGTCGGAGCTGTGTTTTTCTGAAAAACGCAACTGCAGAGATTGGGTATTTCCCGGAGATCCGACCGTTAAAATGAGATAAAATTTGGACTGTAGATTCCTAACATATAAATTATTATTTCCACCAAAGGAATTTGCGATCGGAAGTATGTAAGTATAGTTTTTATACTGACCAGTCCATGATAATTTCTAGATAGAAGTGAAAAGCGTGGTGAAACGATAACTTGTGATTTAAGCATTAGCTAAGGTGAGTTCTATGAAGCCCTTTTTAAATGTTTTAAATAATGTTTTCGGGCTGGTGTGCATACGTAACAATGTGACGGTTTTATAAAAACGATGTTGGATGTTTATGATGTTTTATAAAACGATGCTTATGAACGATATTTTGGAAAGAAAGGTTATGAACAATGTGTTTATGAAATGTTTTTCCAAATGAGATTTACGATGTGTTTCCGAATGAATGATTTTGAATAAAACGTACGAATGCTTTAACTAAAGTTTTGATGTAAAGAAGTGATGTTTATGAAAGTCACAAACGAACGAATCTGTCATTATTCCTTAGGGAATTGACGTTATAGATATGGGATGTATGTTATGGGCCTTACCTTTTAGGGGCCTTTGTGGCTCGCCAACTGTTGTACAACTGGGGTGATGACGGTCACCATGGGGATTACCGTGATCCTTGAACTAGGTACGACTTACCTTACGGGGTAATCGTGCTGGAAGTTAGGTACAACTACTACTCGGAGTATCGTGTTGGAAGTTCGGTACGTGTCATCCTTGTGATGCCGTGCTTGAAGTTTGGTACGTATATCCTATGAGGTATCGTACTTGAAGTTTGGAATTAACGGTTACGAGAAGACGCAGATTCGATATGTTTGTGTTATGTTATGTTTTTGCATGCTTTACGTACGCTTTTATTAATGAAGTTTAAATGTTATGTTTTTGGCAAAATATTTGAAGTTAAAACTAGAACTCACCAGCGTAGCTGACTTTTAGTATGCACATTCAGGTTAAGGACAGGTATGGACGTTGGACGGTGATGCTTGGCAAGCGATGAAGAGTTACCCGGCTGATCACGAGTACTGGCATCCCGTTATGATGTGATTACGTTATGTTATGTTTAGACAATGTTTACGCTTCCGCATGTTTAACAAAGTTACTGTTATGTTTAAATGGAAGTTTTCCGCTGCGTTATTTGATATTCAAGTTTAAGAACTGTTTGTGAATGAGTAAATCCAACGAGTGAGTTCTCACGGGTTTGGGGCCGTACATTATAAACTTTCATCAAAATTATCATCAAGATGCTCTGACTGATTAATACTATTTGTACATGTGTGCGAGAAAAATATCGCTAAACTTTTAATATTAAATCTCTCATTAAAAAAATAATAAAAGATACTAATAAAATTTAAATTTCAACAATATATCGTCTTTTAAATTCAAAATTAAAACTTCAAATTTTAAAAATTTTCACTCCTTAATGTTTTGGCACAATTAAATTTAAAATTCCAAAATTAAATATGAAAAAAAAATTAAAACTAATAAATTAGAATTGAAACAGGTAAACATATTTTTTGAAAAAAAAAACTCGTCATTTAAAAAAATTGAAGTTTGAAATATAATACACTTTAGAATCAAATATTTGCATGTTTCTTAATTTTATTAAAAACTAAGTATTAAAATTTAGAAATCAAAATAAAAAATATATTTATAAATATCAAATTTAATTAAAAAGCTACTAACTAAATATTAGTAAACATTATTCTAACACATATTTATTTAAAATACAAATGTAGTATTTTTAAATTTTATATGTAAAATTAAAAAAAATCTTATTTTCTAATAATAAAATTTTAAAAAATCATTTTCTTAATAATAAAACTTATAAAAACTCGCTTTTTTAAAATCTTCAATTTTTTAATTGTTGATTTTAAAAAATATATATATTAACTTTTGATGATAATTTTTAAAAAAAATGTGAGTTAGTGGTAATAATGATGGGTTGATTTGATAAAAATGTTTACTTATGTAATTTAAAAAAAAATAGGCTAAATATGAAAATATTAAATGAAGGATATAAATAAGGTTTTTGTAATATCCTGGATTTTTTCGACCTATTTTCTTAGATAATATATATTTATTTAATTAATATGTATTTAAGAAAAACATTTATACTTACATAGATATATATATATATATATATATATATATATGTATGTGTGTATGGGACTTATTTAAAAATATATAAATGTATCTTATGGATAAAGTGTGTTAAAATTTTTAAAACCTTATAAGTTTGTAATTATATAATTAATATAATTAATAAACTTATTTTGAATACTTAAACTTGTAAAGTAGAAAACTTAGAAATTATTTTATAGAATTATAAAATAATAAAACTTATAAAATTTATTTAGTTTTATAAAAATAAAACATATTTATTTTTATAAAAAGTCCAGGGACTATAACGTCATTTCTGAAACTTGTTTTAAAACTCAAAATCATGTTTTATACATGAAATAATAAAGCTTTGGAACTTTAGGGACCAATAGTGTAAATAATCTAAACTTCCGGAGACCAAACCAGTCGCAGGTTCGAATCTCACATCAACCAGTTTTGAGCCGAATTATTCGAAAACGCGTTAAAAGACGAATTGAATGCTCCTCGAGCTCCGACTCAGGCATGCGACCATAACCCAATGCCCTTCAATGCTCAATTTCGTGTCTAACACCCGCGTGATTCAAATTTAACCTCGTTTATCTCACCCGTAATCTCCCCAACTGTTCGAGCCTTTAAGACTGAAATTGGATATAAATACCAGTTGTATCACCTTGGCGACATCACCCTCAAACTCTCTGAACATTCAATTCCATTATCTTGTACCTGCATTGCTCAATCTGAATTGGTGGACAGCCGTACCTGTGACCGAACCTGTTCTCACTCAATTCAAGATCATTCCAGGTAATTCTCATGGCCATTCTTCTCGTTTTTAGTTACAGATCAAAAGCCCCTGTCAAATTACACTGACAGAGGGTAAATCGATTCGTAATCTGGGTTTGAAATTCTAGGGTTCATACGGGAATTAGGGAAGAATTTGGAATGTGTTTATCTATTTAATTTGAGTAAATTACAGAAATCGTCCTTTATGTTTATAACATTTTTCACTGTATGTACTTTAGCTTAAAAATTATCAAAGATCGTCCTTTACGTTTAAATTTGTTGCGGTTTACGTCCTTTAGCCTAACAGACGTTAAGTTTTTCAGTTAACTCCATGAGAGTGTTTCGATCTTTTTACCCACAAAAAATTATGTAACAACCCCAAATTTATTCACTTACTAAATAAATAAATAAATTAGGGCTGCAACCATCGGTAACATTACACAATAGCGGAAGCTAAAATAAAGAGTTCTAAAGTGTCGAACACCTTCACAACAACTAAAAGAATACATAGACCTAAAGACGTACAAGTCTAAATGGACTTGACGTTAAACGACCATGCGTCTTCGTCTTCTAAGGTCTTAATCCAAATGCTTAACCTATTCCAACCGTGTCGTAGCTATGTATTACCTAAAAAACATGCTAAAAAATGTCAACGCAATGTTGGTGAGTTCACAGGTTTTAAATAAATACAATTGGCAAAAACATTTGTACGAAATCCCTTGGCAAAAACCATTTGTACGAAATCGATTGACAAAACTGTTTGTACGGGTACTATTGGTAAAATCCTTTGCTCAAAATTTACTAGCAAACCATTGATACGTATACCATTAGCAAAACTCGTTTCTTGAAACTAACTTACAAACCATAGGCGAAATCATTTGCTTGAAATTTACTTTATACATATGATAAACAAAACAAGTTAGCGATTGATTCATCGATGTCTAGCTAGCACAAACGAATTATGTAATGCACAAGCGTATAACCAAAGCTTTAAAGAATTCTAGAGTTTGCCCCAGCTCATTGTCCTTTAAACAATGAGAAAAACAAGACCTAATATGCAATCATTTGACCGTGCTGGTCGTGGTTAGCGCGACTAACCATGATTGGGGGTGTCAACCCGAATAGTACTATTCATATCGATCTATGGCTAAGTCCATAGCTAATGGTTATAGTTCGGAATACCGAGGACTTTTACGTGGAACTCATGCACACAAAGGAACCAGATGCTTGTTTCTCATTTTCTAGTTATTATACCATTTGAAATCAACATGTTTTTCCCCCAAATATAGAAAACAGTAAAAATGGCCCGTGAAACTCACCTAGAACACGTCTAAAGAAATGCTAGCACAAGCCCAAATGTGTAAGGAATACCGACTTACCCGTGCCCTAATACAACAAAGGCACCTTAAGGTATAATGAAATACACTAGCAATCATGTTGGTAACATAACATTCACCCAACTAGCTAGACTCGTTTGGAAAATCATTTGTTGTTTGAACATGTGACTCGACGACCCGTTGGTGATTATGTCTAGAACAATACGCAAATATATATTTATAAAGTATATAAATATAAATGATACAATTCTCGTAACTCGTTCTCGGATTCTCGCTTAGAAATAACATGCTCGGTTAAACGGATTATATATATAGTATAAATACTCATATGAAATCTACAAAAACGACGGTTTTCATGCTAAGGAACTTACCAAGTATACTAATATATGTATAAGGTTTTAAAATACTTTTTATGAGTTCAAGACTCTAGTTTTATATTTTGTAATAATAACATATTTGCCAATTTTTAAAGGCTAACTTATATATATATATATATTCTTTTACAACATAATTTGTCCACAAATTTAATCTAATGTTTTTAAGATAACTTTTTAACAAAAACACATTATTTTGATTTAAACTTTTATGTTTTCAACATAGTTTACCATTTTAGATATTAAAGTCTTTTAAGTACGATAAGAAAATTTTATTTACTAATATCACTAGTAAAGTATACATTCACTTTTTATTAAGTCTCTTATATATATATATATATTAACTAGTCCATATTTTGTATTAAGATCATATGTCAAAAGTCAAAATGTGTCCATAAGGTTCAAATCACTATATAAACTTATAAATGGTCCATATAATACATATACAAGCACAGAACATAAAAATACTTAGTTCTATATAAATGTTATATAATAATCATAAAATGCAACACCTAATAATAAATGACATATATCACCAACAACTTATTTGTGTAATTTTTCTTTGTAATAAAAGTTTTATATATCTCCATATGACATAATTTATATAACTTTTTTTTATGATCTTGTAAAGTATGACACATATATTTATAAAAAACATACAAGATTATAAACATAGATCCATGATTTCTTTTTTTTACAACGACTCTTTAATAGTTTTTCTTCTAAATGAGTTGTAGTTACACAATGGGTTTATTTTTATATAAAAGCTTTTACAAAATTTTATTACTAGAGATTATATCTCTTTTGTAAAGAAAATCTAGTCTTAAAAAGATCCATGCTTTAAATCTCAAGTTAACAAGCTTTTGGGTGAATATTTCATGCATGGACTAGATGTCATACATCAAAGAATATATTTTTAAAAAGATGGAGTTTTTAGTTCTTACAAAGAAGGAGAGTAATGAACCTAGAAGATGGAGAGGAAGTTCTAAGCCTTGAAATCTTGTTATACCATCTTGAAATGCACCAAAATTACTTGAATTCTTGTATTTAGGATGAAAGAAAGTCAAGATTGTGTGTGTTGTATGTGTTCCGTAAGAAAAGGAGAGGAATAGAGTGAGATTGAGTGTGATACTTGGTTGGAAAGTGAGGTGTTTAAAGGTGTAAGAAAGGTATGGTTTAGAGTCTTGGAAATGAGGATGAGCATGGCATATAACTTGCACCAACAAAGAAAGAAAGAAAGAAAATTTGTGAGTGGGGTCCACCTAACCCATTTTCAGCCAAGAAAAGTCAAAACGGGGATGGTTTGGGTGATTAGAGAATTAGATGGTAGGCTAAGCACTTTACCCGGTTGTTAAGGCGTTAAATTTTGGTTACTGTTTGGAACGGTAATTTAGCTCGTTTTTCTTCTTTATTTCATTTAAATAGGGGGTTAACTAGTTTGTTGAAAGATGTCTAATTGTATATTGTAACATTCATAGACACTCTTAATATTATGTAAGCCCGGTTAAAAATGACACTAGACGATAAGTTCTTAAAATTATGTCGTCATGGATTATTTTATGCAACGAGGACCCTAATTATTATAATTAAATATATAAATATAATATGATGTGTTATTGGTCTTTGGACATTAATTAGGACACTAAATTAATCACCAACGGTTACTTTCGTTGAATTAACCCGGCGTGCATGCCGACAATTTTTGAAACTATCAATGCAAAATATACTAACTAACGGCTTTGCTAGAAACTTATAAACTTCTACATTTTTATAAAATTTATATCTAAATTAAATCAAAGCTGGTTTAATCAATTATTTAAAACAAGAAAATAAATGTAATTTTATAAACTTATAAACTTTAAAAACAGAAACTTTAAACTTAATAAATCTTAGACTTACACATTTTATAAAACTTATATTTTATATAAAAAAGAAACTTATTTGTTTATATATAAAATTTAAATAGGAAAATAAATATACTTTATTTATTTTCTAAATGTTTACAAACTTATAAACTTTATAAAATAAAATAGAAACTTTAAAACAATTATAAACTTATATTTTGAAACATAGACTTTAATTAAATACTTATAAACATTGAAAGAAACTTTATAAACTTCATTTAAGCTCTAAAAACACTTATAAACTTATAATTAAAATTTATAAAAAGTTCTAGGTAACATATTTGGTTGAACTTATAATTTCATATTGTTTATTTAAACTTATATTTACATTTTTAACATTATTTATTTACAAATTAAATTGTAAAATAAATGTTAATACATAAATACTATAATAAATCTTAAATGATTTATATTGATTAAATAAAGTAATTAATCTTGTAAATAAATATTTTATCCTTAATAATTATGTATCCTTTAAATACTTATTATTAATCTTTAATTCTTATTTTAATCTTTGATTATTACTTAATCTTGAAATAATTATTATTAACCTTTAATAACTATTTATTCTTTAAATAATTCTTATTAAATCATTAATAATTGTTTAGTCTTTCATCTAACTATTATTACAACTACAATTACAAATACTTAGAAGAACTATTTTTTTATTATTATTGCCTATTGTGTTTAATTAATAATTGTAAGACTTTTAAATAATCATGTTAATTAATAATTATTCTAAATCATAAACTTATTAAACATGGATATCCAAGTCTTGTATTATTCATTCAACACCTTATTAGAAACTTTGATTTAAACCTCACAATCATTCTCGTCTACCTTTTGGAACCATAGTTAATCTTAGAATCCTATATACTTGCCATAGACTTATAAGATCAATTTTGAAACTTTAGACTTGTGTTCTTAGGCTTGTTGTGAGGATATTCTCCCTCAAAAGTCTTGCCACACTTAAATCTTGTTGGATACTCTTCATCATTCCAAGTGAGTATATTTAGCCCCTTTTTGTTTTGTTGTGTTTATAAACTTGGGGTGGAACATGTATCAAACTTTCAGACTTATACAATTCTTGTACAACTATGTTTATATGTTTATTCTTGTGTGATGTGCCTTGAGACTTGCATGCTTAAATTAAACTTAAAACTAGCATATTCATTAACTTTGATCAAGCCTACAGTGACAATAATAGAGCTATTGTATTTGACCAATCAACCTAGATTGATTGACCCTTCGGGGGGGGGGAGCCCATTGTGATTGTTACTGGATTTAAACTTTTAAGGGTAATCTACGAGTTATGCCTAAACTTGGTTGGAAGGTTGATATGCACAAGGTTTAACTTGTTTGTTCTCACACTTATACTATAGAATGCACATACATAGTGAATTGTAAAACATTTTCAAAGACTTGTGAAACGGTGTCAAAATCTTTGTATCTCACCAACTATTTTTAGTTGACAGTTACTCAACATGTTTCAGGTTTACAAGCATGAAGTTTTATTGTGATTACATAGCATGCTTTGGACTTAGAATACTTATCAAATAAAACCTTGTATTCTTGTTATGCTTTGTTCTTTTATTTGTATTGTAACCTTGAAAGTTATTAATGAAACTATTTAAACTTTAATAGTCAACTTTGTGTTTTTTGAACAACCGCGTCCGCCCCGACCTATAATCTGTCGTCAGTTAGGGTGTGACAGTTTTTTTTGTAGAGGGGGGGGGGGTTGTAAGATGAAATGTGGTGATGTCAAATAGCAAACAATTTAATCTTTTATTAGAATAGACACTTTATTCTAATAGACATTTATTTAATGTACAAAAGTAGTATTTGAAAATTTTATATGTAAAATTAAAAAATCTTATTTTTTTAATAATATAACTTTAAAAACTTGTTTTTTTAATAATAAAACTTTAAAAACTTGTTTTTTAAATGTCCTATTTTTTAATTCTTGATTTTTTAAAGTATTCATTTTTTATGATAGTTTAAAATAAAATTTTGATTCAATGATAATAATGATGAATTTATTTGGTAAAATGTTTATTTATGTAATTTTTCAAAAAAACATTTACTTAAATAAGAAAAGATTGAATAGTGGATGTAAATATGGTTTTAAAGAAAAAAAAAGTTATAAGGTGAAATGTTGTGATGACACGTGTCCAATTATTTAGTCTTTTATTAGAATAATAATTAAGTTAAAATCCCGTGTATTACGGGTTGAATAAATAAAATATTATATATTTAGCAATAAAAGTTTTATATTTTTAAAAACCCGTGTATATTACATCGGTTAAACTATTTATAATTAAATAAAAAATATCCATGATTAGATTTGTATTAAATATGAGAGAGAGTCGATAAAAAATGATATAAATGAACCAGAAAGTGACACGTGCCAATAGAATTTTATTTATTAAAATAAAAATTATTATTATTTATTAGGAGAGAGAAACAGAAAAATTAATATTTAATAGGAGATAGAGACGAGAAATTAAAGGTGATGAGTAACAAAGAGTGACACATGTCTCTCATGGTTTTCCTTTATTATATAGCATAGAAGAGTTTGTTGTTCAATTTTTTTTTCACATTTATACTACTTAATAAATAAGTAAATTAGGTTGACACTTGTCACAATTCTAGATCTCCTCATTCTAATTTTCTCACCTCTCTCTTCTATTAATAATCAAATCTACTATTTTAGGCAACTAAATTAATTATTTGTTTCAGTTTTTATATACACATTTTTGAATTTAAAATTGTGTTTATCATCAATTAATTTTTTCAATTATATTTTTATAAACTCTACAAACTGAAAATAATTTTATAACCAGATAGGATTCAAATAAAAAACTTTTAATCATATATTTACATATTCTCATTGTTCTATTTTGATGAGTGTATGTGTTAATAGATTACACTATACTTTTATTTAACCGTTATAATACACAAATTTATTCAACCCGTGTATTACACGGGTTTTAAAACACATAGACTTCTATTACTAGGTATTTAACATTACATTTATCCAACTCGTGTAATACGGGATATCAACCTAGTTATAATGAACAATTATTTTAAATTATTTAACAACAGATAACATTACTATTACTATTATTATTAACTTAGTTTAGATGAGAACGTGATGGAATAGTAGACTTTCGCTTTTTAAACTTTTACCACAGAAGTTTTCATTTTTATAAATTGCACTGCTTCACCAACCCCTTACCTACAGTAAATAGGGTACCCAAAGCAAAGTAGGTTGCCAATTAGCCCGATACAAGAACATCACACTACCAATTGAATATCTAACTTCTGAATTTTTTCCATTATAAACAAAACACAACTCCCAAAGGGAAATTACATAGAGATAGAAGGCAAACGGGCAACAAGCTGCGCCGCCAACCCTTTTTGAATAGCAAAACCAAGTCTTTTAAAAACTACATCTACAGATCTTGGGGTCATAACATTACTATGCATGACCCGCTGTACTCGGTTAAGCAACTCCACGGCCTCTGGTGCAAGGAAACCAAAAGTGTCAAAAGCAAATGGTATAAACACGTGTTGGTTGTCAAGACACGCTTTCTCGTGTTTGGTCACTTTGCTCGAAGCAGCTTTTAGGGCAGCCTGAGTCCTGACTCACCGTGAAAGCACTAACTCCCAAGCCCACCAGAGGGGAGACCCCTGTTAGATCTACACACGCATGTTTCCCACCTATCCACCCAAAGACCAAAATGTCAGCGGGTCTAAGTGTTGATCTAATAAAATATTGTATTCTTTTTCAATATTGTATTCTTTTTCAATATTTTTCTTTAATACGTATCAATAATTTGATAAAATAAAATATCATTGATCAAATTCTTCAGATACCAAAGTGATGTTAAAAAACCTCTATAACTGTTTTTACGTTTATAGTACGTGGATTTTATTTAAAAAAAAAAATAATCAACTTACATTCATAGATGTAATGAACTAGTTTCATTTAAATATTTATTATTCAAAAGCAGATTAGCATCAGTCATTCTGCAGACTGCACCTTCACAACGGGAACTTTCACACACATAGTTTCGCACCTTCTTCCGGCGAGTATCATTCTCCGGCGACCGTAACTTTTGAAATTGATACACAGTAACGATGGACAGTGAAGTAGAAGTTCCGCTTCCGTTTTCGGTGGACCAGTTGATCGAGGAGATATGTGTTCAGAAGCTTCTACCATTGCCGGACGTCGCTGCTCGGAGGTCTCTTTCGAAGATCTGCGAAGAGTCTGCCATTGACGTTTTGAAACGAATCAGTACGACGTCGACTAGGATTTATAATTTTAGTGGATTCATTGTTTTTATGGTGAATAGGTACGGATCGGTGGCTCATGGTGAAGCGGAGAGCATTCGTCTATCGCCGCATCATCCGTCGTCGCCTTCTTCTACAGTCTGTTCTAGTCCCAAAAGTAAATTTCTACTCAACTTTATCAGAATTTAGTATTTTATTTACTCCATTCCCAAAATGTTTGCATTTTAGGACCTTTTAATGTGAATTAGGGTTTTTATACCTTTTGAAGAAATTTCTAATGTTTTGATAAAAGTAACGGACAGCTAACTGGCGGTCTTGCTGGTCCACTAGTAGGATAGGATTTGAATGCGTAAATAAATAAAACACAGAGACAGAGGTTAATAAGAAACAAAAAAGTAAAAGAAATTAAAATCTGATCTTTCGTCCGAGCTGTTCAAATGAAAACGGTTCAAAGAGCATCACATGACGGGCTTGGTTTTAAAAAGCGCGACGTGCCAGGGGTGGCGCTTTTGTGTAGGCAAGGCGAGCATCATACAAAAGACGCACTCGAGGCGCCCTCTTTAGGCAAAAAAGGCATAGGGAGCAGGCTTGGAAGCGCGCTTTTCATACATGGGCTGGATTTGTGCTTCGGGAAGTTATACAGTAGGCTTTTTAATTTGTACATATCTATGTTGTCAAAAGCGCACTAGGCGCTCTGGCGAAGCCCAGCGCAAGAAAAGCGCCTCGTGGCAGTCCAGGCGCATTTCCGGCGAAACCTACAACTTCCGGCCAAATTCCGGCGAAAACTTGCAACTTCCGGCCAATTTCCGGTGAAAACCTGCAACTTCCGGCCAAAAATTGGTCTGAACTCTGCCTTTGCATATTGGAAAATATGAGAAAAAGAAAACTTGGAGAAGATGAGAACGTGAACATGCATCAGCCTTTTTATTTTTTCTTCAAGTTTGTCTTTTATTCCTTTTTTGTGAAAGTATTGCTTTTCAATGTTGTTTGGACTACAGGTTTTTACTTCCTATATTTTTTATTTTATGTTTACTTTGTTTAAGAGCATTCTCTGCATGTTATTTATATTCCATATCCTTATCATTATAATTACACTAAAAAACACTACTTTTTCTATCTTTTATCTCTACTTTTCTCTCTACTTATCTTTATAATTATACTAAAAACCACTACTTTTATCCTTATTTTACAAAAACCTTATATCTTTTCTCTCTCCTTCACTCACAACCACTTTAAACCACTCCATAAAATATACAAAAGTCACTCACATAATTATAAGGAACGGGCTGTGAATGCTCTAAGTTTCTTTCTGTATGTATATATTTTACTAAACTGTTATCTTTATTTTTTATTATATATATATAATATAGTTAAGCTGAGATTTTTTATATCTCATATTTTTAAAAGGTTTTTAAACTTTTTTATATTGGTTAGATGATTTTAATTGCTAAATATATTAATTTTTAACTATATTTGGGGAGTAATATTAATTTTATATGCATGTTATATATATATATTTTATATTTTTTTTATTATTGCGCCTTATTTGTCTTGGGCGTGCGCTTTTTCTGTGCCTAGGCTCTAGGCGAGGCCTATGCGCCTTGAGTGCGCCTTGCGCCTTTGACAACATAGGTACATATTATTTAGATATTAAAACATATATATAGCTTATTTGTGTGTAAATTTTGGGTAAATGATAGTAGAAACCTATACGAAATATATTCAAAATTTATATAAAAAATGTGCCTCGTGTACGAAAAGCGGTGCGCTTTTACACCTCAGTTTTGGACCTTGTCGCTTTTCTCCGCTTCTCGCTTTTTAGAACCAAGCTGACCGGTTAGGCACTAGGTTACTGGTTCGACCGGTCTAGTCCGGTCATGAAAACATTGCAAGTTTGGTAATTACATAGTTGTCAAAGGCACTAGGCGCAAAAAAAGCAAAATTCTGAGAAAAAAGCTCAGTTAAATGGATAAAAATTAAAATATAAATTAAATAAAAGCTATTATATAACATTTAATATCATCTATTAGTACCAAAAGTTCTAAAATAGTAAAGATTCAAATGTAATTCCAAAACTTGAATAACAAAATGTTCAAAGTTCCAAAAGTTCAAATTCAAATACCCAAATGTTCAAATACCAAAATTTTCAAAACTTGAAAACCAAAAAGTTAAAAAAGAAATAAATAGTAAAGGTTCAAATGATCATTGTTCTTCATGAGTCCTCAAGACCATCATAAGGATCTCGCCTTAAAATCAAAGTGCGTTTATTGCACCTTGCCTTAAAATTGCGCCTAGGCGCACAAGGTGCTCGCTTTTGATAACTATGGGTAATTAGTTTGCATTGTGAGATAAGATATACAAATAATACTCTTTTTGGTTTGAAAATCTAAAGATGTTCGTGTGGTATCAATTTGAAATTTTCAAAATCATTTTTTCTAGGGATTATATCATCCTATATATTTTCATATGATTTGTGTTTATTTTGATGTTTGGTATTCTAGTTCTATCTGTCTTCTTGTAAATGACTCCACATTTGACATTTAAAAGAAGAACATGTAGGGATTATATCGTTTTGCTTTTTCTAATACAGAAAGTGGATTATATGATTCTCCAACTTTGAAGGAGGTTTTAGAATCACCTTGCTGTTGTAAGGGTGCTAGTCCTGTGATGACTCAGTATTATGCTCCTACAAGCAGCAGCCATTCAGGCTTATCTTGTTCTAGTTTGAAAGATGCAATTCCTGCTTACGGTCCAAGTGTCAGCCACAGTGTTTCACCGTGTGTAAAGCGATTTCTTACCTCACCTAGTTCTAGTTCAAAGGGCACAAATGGTCACCAAGTGGACCAGAACTTCTCTAGCCCTCCAAGAGCTAGCCATTGTGGTTCACCAGTTCAAAAGAAAGTATTTACACCATTTGGTCCTCCAACTTCAGACTATCAAATAAGCCAGCAGTTACTGATTCTTGCTGAGCTGGAATTCAGGAAACTATTCATGGTACATAGTTACATTGGAAGGTTAGTTGCTACTGATGGAACCGTTTTGTGCTATTTTATCTGAACTTCAATTATTTATGCCAAAATTTTCTTGCAGAAACAAGCTGGATGATGTTGTCTCTGTTGAAGAAGCAATCAAAATAAAATCGATGAAATCGTTGCGAATGCTTGATTTTGAGGATTGGATGTGGAGCAACTTTGGCAACCGTTACTGCCAACTGCCTGATAGAGCCATGGTACATGATCCTTTTTCCTGTTTTCTCTAATTCACAAATATGTATAGTTGCAGACTAATGATTTGATAAGATTATATATTTTCACATTGAATTATCTGGGACGTTAAAAATTCCATTTTCTTTTAAAAGTTTGGTCAATTACAACAAGTGTTTTTTTCTCAGATATTACCGTTTGAAAATCTTTCTTATATACTTAGATGCCTATCTAATTTACTATTTCTGTAACAATGGGTTGAAGACTAACTGGATGTCATGACGTTGAATAGTGATAACCTGGTTCTCCTGGCATTTTATTTATTTATTTGCAGTATCTTAACTGGGATTCCGGGAAGACACACCTGTATACTTGTTATGTGAGTTCCGATGGGGGTTACCAGTTTAAGGTTTGTATTTTCTCCTCTAACTATTAATAGTCATGCCTGGTTAGTTATATAGAAACACATGATTGTTTTCCTAATAAATATTAGTTATATAGGAACACATAATTGCCTTGCATGTTTATTTTATAATTCTAGAAGTGTTTGCTTTGAAGTTCATATGCGACCTGGAAGGCTAGAACACGTCCTATACTCCTATAGGTGATGGTGTTGACAAATTCAACATAAAACTTAACCTATGATCATAACGTTATTGTGGTTTCACATGATCTGTAAAACAATTAGAATGCAATATAATAATACTTTTGGGGAAATTAGATTAATGATCTACCTTGTTGAAGCCATTATGATGATATTATGAGTCAAACAATTTCTGTTTATACTTTATATCTCTTAATTAATGAAATACTTGTTCTTGATGAGAGTAACTAATTGATAAAACATAAAGAAGTATTAATGAAAACTACTCGTTATACACTTCAAACAAAGGATAAAATCATCCATCAAGGTTTACCAATTTCTAAGGGACAATTGGTAATTTTCCAAAATTGTCAGCTAGAATTGTAATATTACCATACCCCAAACAAGCATATCTTGGATTATTTGATGAATGTTTCAGGACTAACTGAAACTTCTATATTTAACTACACTCTTTTTTATTATTGCAAACACTTTTCTGCTCTTAGTTTTGATACACTTGCAATGTCAATCACGTTGTTTGCAGACAACTATTATCCAAGCTTACATTTCTTCCTCGTTTGTTCAATATTTTATTATTCTTTTATGTGATTTTATTTCCTTACAATATTTTTAGGGTCCATTTCTTGATACAAAAAAAACTCACCTGCAAAGGGCAATAGGAGACGAAAATGTTTTGATTGTCAAGTTTGCAGAGGCTGCAGACATGTTGACTTGTAGAAATTATGAAACAATTGCAGAAGCAGGGATTGTTGTCGGGTTAAGACGTTATCGTTTTTTTGGTAATTTTTAAAAATGCACCTTTAGCTAGTACAAAATGTGCTACTGATATCTGATGTACTACACAATATGTTTTTTGATATTTTTGATTGTTTTAACACAACCAAGAAGCTTTGCTTGTGTTATTTCTCAGTATTTAAAGATGAAGGCAAAGAAAGACACGCTAATGGAAAAGAGGACAAAAAACGAGGGTCTCTTGTGAAATGCTATTTTATTAAAAGAGAATCTATTGCACCTTGTGATGATAGAGACACTTTCTTAACGAATTACAAAACTACCCATGATGTACGGTGTCTCTTCATGCATGTGCATATGGTCTCTAGCATAGCGAAGTATATGGCTAGGTTAGGCGATCAAAGATATTATATTCACGGACTATAGTTTGAGGTGGCAAGATGGGCGGCCGGGTTAGATAACGGGCCTCAACAGGTCCGGGTTGAAACACTTCATTTTTAGTACCGGTGGGGTAGGTTGACCTGTAAACACATTTTTATCCATTTTTTTATAAATAGCTAATGCTTAGGAGTACAAAAATTACAATAATAATCCAAACTTTGAATAAAATGATAAAAGAGGTTGTATGCATTCAGTGACTTTCAACCCATTCGACTCATTGACACGTTTAAGATAAAACATAACCCAAATCAACCCATTAATAAGTAAACGGATCAAAATTGCCATCTCTATTAAGTAAATCCATATAGACACTTATGATCTTTATGTGTAATACAGGCTTTCCCTTATCCTATCAGCAACAATAAAGCTCCAAGTTGATCTTGCTACAGTGTCAGTAGAAGAAATTGATGACATTCCTTGCATTGTATAACTTATTGACTTTTTTCTTAAGTAGTCATCTATCTTTATCACCCTTTGACGTGTCCCCTCATACTGGGAAAGCCAAACTTTATGATAACTGTAGGATGAAAATGGTTATATTGTGTGTGATGAAGATGGCGAACCATTGATACAAACAGACGGAACCGGATTTATATCTGAAGATCTAGCTCTCTTGGTCCCAAGCGACTTTCATGATGCAAAGTATATGAAAGATAAAAATTACGAGGTTAAAATCACATTTCCCTTAACAATACTTGTACATACATAACTAACTATATAGTGGCCACATTCTATGTTGGTTGGATTACTATACTGTATACGCAAAAAATGGTTTATGGACTGGGGTCTTAGTGAGAGCAGCCTCTCTATCCCTTGGGATAGAGGAAAGGTTTGCCCTCTTCTCACCCTCCCTAGACCCTACCAATAGCTCTACTATGAGTGAGATTTTGCTAGGTATGTTTGCTTTTTACATAACTATAGAGTGGGATCTTTGTAAATATGTTGTTGTTGACAGAAGTTTGACTTTATTCAACCTGAGATTGGATCAGCAGGCCTTGGAGGAAGACAGGTGTCAGTTAATGAACCGGTAAGTAGTGTTAATGCTTCTTGGTCTATGTGGTTGGTTGGTTACACCGAGGAATTTGAAAAAAGAATTGATAGTTTTTTGTTTTATTTTACTTTTACCAGCCTTTGCTGATCCAGTGTCGTTTGTTTCATGAGGGTTCTGCTGTTAAAGGAACTCTTCTTGTTAATAAGAAGGTATTAAATAAACTTTCTATAAGCAATTTAATCCCCAAATCATTTAAACAAATTTTCTATGCGGGCATTAACATTTTCCCCCCAAATGATTCTTTTAGCTCAAACCAAGAACGATCCAGGTCAGACCATCAATGATCAAGGTTAGGAAAGATCCAAGATTGTCAGATACAGAATCTTTTAATTCTCTTGAAATAGTTTCTGTAAGGTATATTCCCTATGATTTTTTTCCCTTTCATCTCATGTCAAATTATGAATCTATTACATCTTATCATATTACTTGTTCTCAACTTGTGAATAAATAAAATTATATATATTTTTGCAGTCATAAACCGAATCCGGCTAAACTTTCAAAGAATTTGATAGCGCTTCTAAGCGTTGGAGGTGTCCCAGATGAATATTTTTTGGATTTACTAGCAAAAACTTTAAATGATGTTCAAAGAGTATGCGTTGATCGACGTGCAGCATTTCGAAGTATTTAAAGATTCTAACCGTTATTTCCATTATTTTTTTTTATCTAATTCTTTTTCTGAGGATCCTTATGACTACCATGCTTCCTATGTAGTCGCCAACATCAACCAGCATATAGATAATTATGGAATTTCTATCGAAATGTTCGGGGCCCTCATTCCTCTTAATGAACCATACTTTCAGTATAGGTTATCACAGCTGGCCAAAGAAGAGAGAAAAGCGCTTGGTCAAGGAAAAATCCCACTTACCGAAAGCTTTTATTTAATAGGAACAACTGATCCCACTGGAACCTTGAATAGTGATGAAGTTTGTGTTATTCTGTAATAATTCACTTTTTTTAAGTTTTTAAAATCTATAGCTTTATGTAAATAAGCACATCTTTAAAATGCTACACTCACAAATTTATTGCTGTTTAAAAATGCAGTGAGAATGGTCAGATATCAGGCACGGTTCTAGTGTACAGGAATCCGGCCCTTCATTTTGGAGATGTACATGTTTTAAATGCTCGGTATGTGAAGGAATTAGAAGATTATATTGGAAACAGTAAATTTGCTATATTCTTTTCCACAAAAGGAAGAAGATCAGTTGCAAATGAAATTGCAAGTGGGGATTTTGATGGGGATATATATTGGGTTTCAAGAAACCCTCAGGTTAATATTCAGTATATTTTCAAGTTCCATTGTTCCTAATTTTATAAAAAATAGTTAATGATCACAGATTGTGGCTAATTTGTGGATTAACATTCTTGTTACCAGCTGTTAAGTCACTTCAAACCGTTTGAGCCATGGACACGTAGTTACTCAACACCAAAGGCAACTAGTAAGAACCCGAGTGACTTGTCATCTGAAGAGTTGGAGACGGAGTTGTTTAGACTACCTTTTTCAACAAAAACACACAGGTGCATTCATTTTCTGACTTGTTTCCTTTTATAGAAATTTCTGTTGTGCTCTTTGTTGAACATGAAGGATAACACTTTCCCATTTTGGGATGCACATATTTGATTCAAAATTGCCATTTTTAAAAAGTTTTACAATATTCCTTCAATCCTAAGAAATTGCATAATGTTTTTTTTTTGTAACTAAGGGCCCCACCAATACCTTGCTAGCCAATGAGATTAGGTAAAATGGCCTTCAAGGGGTTAGAGGCAGAAACCAGTGGAAGCTGGATTCGAACCTAAGACCTCTGTTAGAGGGAATCATACGCTTACCACTACGCCACCCCCTTGATGGTTCCTTGAGCATACTTGTGATGTTTATTTATATGATTTAACATTTTAACACCTTGAAACAATCCAGTAGTGCAGCTGGAATTGCAGCCGATAGCTGGTTGGTATTTATGGATCAGTACATGACATTGCAAGATGATGATGGTGAGAAGAATGCCATCAAGAAAAAGATGTTGAATTTAATTGACTTATACTATGATGCTCTAGACGCGCCTAAAACTGGCAAAAAGGTTATTCTCGTCCTTTTACCAATGTTTTACTCTGTTTGGATTTTGTATCAGAGAACTTTTAGTTATCAACTAGTGACGATCCGACAAACCTCTAACCACTTTACTTGGTTTTTCTGTTGCAAAACTGAGCACCTTTTGAAAAATTACCAACATTATGACTATTTTTCTATTTACACTCCATAATTTATCGTTAACACTCGTCCCTGAAACAGGTTGTAGTTCCTAATAATTTAAAAGCAACACGATATCCTCATTACATGGATCGAAAAGCAGTATATCACTCGACATCTATTCTTGGAAAAATTTATGATGAATTTCAGAATTGTAGAAGTGAGAAGTTACCGGTACAAGGTGAGCCTGCTCTATTAACGCATTATTTTTTTTCATTAAGTTTTTATATATACCATTTTTGCATGATTCTGTGCAGATATCTGGAAATTACCAGAGTTCAACGTCAGCATACCTGATTCGTGCTTGAAAATGTGGAATGAACGATACAAAACCTATAGACAAGATATGACGGATGCATTGACACACAACGATGAATCAAAAAACGCTGCAAGCAGTGTGATCACAAAGTATAAGCAAGTATGTATTTTATCCAACTGCTTATTAATTTGGACCGACATATATATTATTCGAATAGGGGTGCGCTCAATACAGAACCAATTTTAGGTAAGAATTGTGAGAACTGCATAAGCTAGGTTTAGTGGGAGACAGATAGAGAGGTGGTTATGAGGTTATATAATTGCCTTATGTATCATAGATAAAGCAATATGCATAAGTGTTTATGTCATGTTGATCACAGTTTTCTACTTAAAATTGGATTTGTATTGAAATTTGAATATATCCGCAAATAATATTTAAGAAAACAAAAAACCTATGAAATACTGACAAATTATGATCCAGATGTTATACAGAGCCCCGGATTTCAAAGACAGCACTAAGAACATTGAGGATGTGTACAATGAAGCTCTCGCGATTTACCATGTTAGTTATGATTACGCGAAAATCCGAAAAGATGTTATAAAATGTGGGTTTGCTTGGAAAGTTGCTGGTTCAGCCCTTTGTTCATATCATAGGAAGATTCACTGTATGAAGACAGGAGAAAGAGAAATTACGTTTCTATCCTCGTCATTTGATGGTATATTTTGAGAAATTATTTGAAGTTATGTTTATCTATGAATCTTTCGAAAGTGTACATCAATGTAGCATGTTGTACGGAGATGTATTTATGTGAAAAGATGTAATTATACTAGAGATGTTTGTTTAACGGTGTCCTGTAATAGAAGTTCCAACTTTGTCTAGTCCAAATCACATTACAAAATGACTTGTAATTTTTTTTCCGGGTGAATGGCTTATTTTTTAGAGATGTTTTTTAACTAAAACCTCAACCGAACGCTCAATGAACCGTTCGTAAATCTTTTAACGAAAAGTTTGTTTATTTAACAGACGAATAAACATGAACAAAAATAATTATGCATTTAATTAAACCGACGAGCTTACACATGTTCTGTTCATTCACTTACGTTCATACATGTTTGTTTATGTTCATTCATTTTACGGTTGTTAAATATTATTTTAAGGCCCCTTCCTAAGTTCATTTATTACATATTTATCTAACATCTAATTTTAATTATATATTTTCCCTTCATAAAACTTATATATTACATATTTATTTAATTCATTTAAAATAACTTATTGAATTACTATTTTACCCTTAATGAACCAATTAAAATACTATTTACATATATTTCGTTCCTAAATATATCAATTTAGATATAAGAGTAAATAGGTAATTGTGTAATCATTGGGTAAATATGTAATTGATTTTTATGATTGAATATATATGTTATTAAGGAGGTTAAGAGGGGGAAATATGTAAAAACCTATTTGATTTTTGCATTTTCTACTAATATTATATACATTTATTTTTTCATTCGTTTAGCCCGTGATAAGTCCAAAAATACTTTCATAGGAGCCTATATTTACGCTTAGGAGCCTGATCCATTTACTCAATCTTGTTCAAACCAACATGAGTACTACTGAATTGCAACTCATCATCATGATTATGATGAATTGGTGATTTGAAGTTTGGTGTTTTAAAGCTTGCTTTAGTTTCAATGCTTTTGTTTACTTTTAAAGTTAAGTTTGATGATTGTTGTGTTTCGACATGTTTTCTTTAAATTGATGTTTCTCCAGTTATGTTTGTCTACGTTCAGTTATGTTCATATGCTTATGTTCGGTTATTTTGGAGCGGTAGTTTACAAGGACGGTTTATATATATATATATATATATATATATATATATATATAGAGTATATATTGGATAGAATCTCATTTCACTTGTGAAAACCCTATAAACCCATTTTGTGGTCCATATTTTGCCACATCCATGTTTTCAACAACTTTTGTTTTTATGCATCAAGGGTGTAATGGACATTTACTTAGCCAAAAACTCTCTCAATTTTCAAGACCTGACATTCACATTACTTTAGTTCATCTCTCTCATTCCTTTTTAATTTCAAAAGCATCACCATCACCATCACCATCACCATCACCATCACCATTTCTCTCTAACTCTCTCTAGATATACCATCACCATTTCTCTCAAACTCTCCATCTTTAGAACTGTCACGAATTTCCATCATTAGATAACCCAAGTAATAATGCATCACCTCCATCTTTAGAGATCCGTACGCTGTGGATCGGAGATTTGCAATACTGGATGGATGAACAATATCTCCTTAGCTGTTTTGCTCAGACCAGCGAGGTTTATAACATATGTTTTCTTATTCTGCAGTTGTATCTTGTTATCTAATTAGAGTTTGTTTTTATTCAGATTGTAGATTGCATAAGTTTTCTTCCTCTCATTCTGTAATGTCATCGAGATATCTCTTAACTTAGAACTTTGCATAATTGCAAACTTTTTATTTTATGTGTAACTTTTGCATAAAATTCCTAGTTAGATAAAAATGAGATTTAAAAAAAAATCTTTTTATTTAATACATATTTATATTGTTGAATACTTGAATGATAGTAATTTAATTTTTTTTAATACTTATTTATATTGTGACATATTTTGTGACTTAAAAAATTCCCATTTTTTAGCATAATTTTCTTTTGGATCTTTAAACATATTTTGTGACTAAACAAATTCTCATTTTTTTTAGCAAATTTCCATTGTGTTTTTAGCATAAATTCCCTTTTTATTTTTAGCATAATAAATATTGTTTTCTTTGTGGCTAGAATGAAAACCATATGAATTGTGAAAACCCATGAAAAGTTTATGTAACATCTTTATTTTTATTTTTTTAAAATAGAGAACTTTTTTTTAAAAGAAATATGAAACAGTTGTAAAAATTACCATTTTTGTGTTGTTACGTATGTAACACGTGCTGTTACATATAAAAATTGGATTTTTTTTCCTAATTGTTACATATTTTTTTTAATCTTCGGCTTTTTTGTATTATTTTTTATAAAAAGTGACGAAAATATGTAACAAAACTACCCTATTTAAAAAAAATAATAATAAAACTGTTACATTTGATTTTGGATTGTAGTAATTATAAGTTTGGTTTGATTTTGAATAACATGAGTTTGATTTGATTTTGAATAACATGAGTTTGATTTGATTTTGAATAACATGAGTTTGATTTGATTTTGAATGATAGTAATTATAACAACTGTGCAATAGATCTGGTAAACGTTTGCAACTTCTTTGTTTGGTTTTCATGGTTATTTATTTTTCGTTCATTTTTTTTAACCATTTCAATTTTGATCTTCAGAATTCATGTAAACAAGTTTTGAAGTTGTTTAGTATATCAGTTTTGAGGTCCTGTCTACAACACAATGTTGGTTACATATGTAATTAACAAAATGTTACATATGTAATTAACAAAAGGTTACATCTGTAACACAAAGTGAATTGTTATCTACGAAGTAGAAGATTCGTAAATAGCCCAACTGAGTTGCAATCTTGGACAGCAGAAGAGAGGCCAAGGTAAATAGGTTAAGAGTTGGAAAAACGCAGATGGTAGTTCTTAAGTATAGTAAAAACCGAAAACTGAATATTAGTTTTTTGTTATGTTGTATAGCATGTAATATATCGGGTTTGCATTTATATTTATATTGTATTGTATTTACATCTAATGTAACACCAGTGTATTACATAAATGTAACATTATGTTACATATGTAACATCACTATATATTACAATTGTGTTATAAATTAATAATCAAGATGAATATGTAATGATATATCACCAAGGCATATGATATTACATATATGTAACACGTTATTATGTTTTAAAAAAGATCGTTTTTATAAAGTCTTGTTGAAAAAAATCTCGTTTTTTAAAACAAGAATTTAAAAACTTTATCGACCAAAAAAATCTTGTTTCAAAAAAACTAAAATTTGAAAAATGTTTATGTAACAATCCTAGTTACATATGTAACATGTGTTAAAAAATATGATTCAATAAAAAGAATAAAATATTTTTTTGGGTTACAAAAAATTCTCGTTTTTATCTTGAATTAAAAAAAAATGATTCTTTTAAAAGTCTCTTGGTTTAAAAAATGTTGTTTCTATTTCTTTGTAAGTTTTCGGGAATCCAAAAAATCTGGAATTTAAAAAAACTAAAATTTAAAAAATGTTATGTAACAATCCTAACCACATATTTAACATGTGTTAAAAACTGAAACTTAAAAAAATGTCATATTTAAAAAAATCTCATTTAAAAAATTGGAATTAAAAAAAAACGTTTTAATAAAAATCGTAGAAAAGATGGAAATTGAAAAAAATTGAAACTAAAAAACGTTTTGTTAAAGAAATTGAAACTAAAAAAAGTTTTAATAAAAAACTATAAAAACACGGAAATTGAAAAAAAAGAAATTTTGTTAGCTACATATGTGACATTTTAAAACTTGTTTTTATAAAGTTTTAAATTTTATTTTTTTTATAAAAAAAAAGATAAGAATTATCATTTAATATTTTTTGTTTCAAATTAAAATAATAATAATAGGATTTAAAAAAAAAGAAAAGAGAATGTTGAAATGATTGTTTGACTTTTTAAAAAGTAGAAAAGATAGTTGGTGAGTAAATTGACCATAGTGTCCTTCTTGCAATTTAATTAAATGGTAGTTTTTTATTTACTTTTAATCTCAACCATAAAATTCAAAATAATGTAATGAAACATGTGGTCTAAAATGGGTTTTCAAGGTTTGCACAACTCATTTGGGTTTGCAATCTAACCCAACCCTATATATATATATATATATATATATATATATATATTAAATGGGCAACTTTAAATAATAGTAACCAAGTTTTTTCATCTGTTTTATTTTAGTCAATCAAACTTTTTGTCTCATTTTAGTCACTCAAGTTTCTCATATGTTTCATTTTTGTCACACAAACTTTTTTGTCTCATTTTAGTCACTCAAGTTTCACATGTTTTTCCAATCTTTCGCAATTACCATGTTACGAGTTACTTTTTTTTATTTCATTTTATGGATATGACGAAAATGAAGTCCAAAAATCCAAAAAAAGTAACATGTTAACCTCGTAATTGCGCAAGATTGAAACATGTGAAACTTGAGTGACTAAAATAGTTTGAGTGACTAAAATGAAAGATATGCTAAGCTTTAGTGACTAAAATGAGACAAAAAAATTTGAGTGACTAAAATAAAACAAATGAGATAACTTTATCTCATTTTATTATAATAAATGAATAACTTTATCTTTCACGTGTCGACTACTGTTGAAGTATAAATTTTTGTTTCATGCATCTCTCTTTTATTAAATAACCAGGTTAGAATCCCGTGTATTACACGAGATTGTATATTAAAAAAGATAAAACTTATAAATTTGTAAATACGTCATAACTTGTCAAACTATTATGATCGTCTCGAGATATATCAAGTGTATATGTGTGTGTATAACAAATTAATATTTTTCTTTAATTAGTTATACTTTGATTTCATATTATATATTCTTATTTAATATAATTGGTATTCTTTTTTAATAACATATTTATAATATTATTATTATTTAATAAGATAGATGCACATTTATTAGGAGAGAGAGACAAGAAAACTAATGTGAGAATGTATGAGGATGTGACAAGTGTCCATCTCAAACCTTTATTTATTAGCATAGACTAGCTTTAACCCCGTGTGTTACACGGGTTGAAACTTTAAGATTGCATTGATAAATATTCTAACAACTTTTTTATACAAATTTAATATTATATTTCTAACTTTTTTATTTTGTTACATGTTAAGATTATATGGATAAAAGTAATCAAAACATAAAAAAATACATGAAAATACATTTCATAATATCATGACTCTTACATTGCCTAAACCATTTTTTCTTCAATATTTCTTAATAGCATGACTGGAACATCGACACTTAAAACTAATTTATGGTTTGACAAACCTGATAATGTAAGTCCATTTAAAAAATCAGGAGGTTATAAACTTTCATCAAAATCATCATCAAGATGTTCTGATTGACGGATACTATTTGTAATGTGAAAAATCTCGCTAAAATTTTAATACTAAATCTCTCATTAAAAATAATAATAAAAATATACAAATAAAATTTAAATTTCAATAATATATCGTCTTTTAAATTCAAAATTTAAAACTTCAAATTTTAAAATTTTCACTACTTAATATTTTGACACAATTAAATTTAAAATTCTAAAAATATAATATGAAAAAATTAAAAATAATAAATTAGAAGTGAAACTTGTAAACATATTTTTTTTTAAAATCTGGTCATTTAAAAAATTAAAGTTTAAAATATAATACACTTTGAAAAATAAATATTTGCTAGTTTATTAATTTTATTAAAAATGAAGTATTAAAATTTATAAATCAAACAATAATTAAATATCAGTAAACTTTATTCTAACACTTGTTTATTTAAAATTTCCTATTTTTTAATTCTTGATTTTTTTAAAATATTAAATTTTGATGATAATTTAAAAAAATGGGAGCCAATGTTAATAATGATAAATTGATTTGATAAAATGTTTATTTATGTAATTTAAAAAAAAATGCTAAATATAGAAGTATTAAATGAAGGATATAAATGTGGTTTGAGAGGAAAAATTTGTAAGAGTGAATGTGATGATGACAAGTGGCAAAATCATTTAGTCTTTTATTAGAAGAGGGATTTTCTCAACTATTAAATAATAATTATTTTAAATAATTAAACATCTAAAATGTATTATAATATTTTATTAAAACTTACTAAATAATAAGAATATTTCAATTACATCTTATCCTAAAATGTAATTTTATATTCTTAACTTTTCATTATTTGTTCTTCCTTTCTTGAAATAAGACCAATGGTCTGACTTTTTGAAAATACGCAAATGGTTTGACTTTTTGAAAATATGTAGAGTTGTTAGACAGCAAAATATTAAAAATTAAATCAATTATTAAATTTAAATTTAATTTGTAGCAATGCTCGGTATTCTTGAGAAATTGATTGAGATTATTTATAGGATGATACTAAAGGGTAATTACAAGCCGAACCATGTAGAAAAAGCTTAATTAAATTAAACTTGGACTTATGTGGTTATTGGTTGATGTTAACATGATTTTGGACAAACATACACCATTGTTACAAATAAATTTCGACTTGTGAACGTGAACGGTCTGATCTAATTCTTTAAAAATTAATACTACTAAATTCTACTTTTAAACCAAAAAAATGTTGAAAAAGGAGATGTTATTTCTTTATATCTTTCTAATAATGTGATGGTGACTCGCCTATCTCTTCTCATCTAGACCTAGTAACACTATAATAGCATAAAACTATGATCTACTATAACTTTGTGTAATAAAAATTGTCCTGGTCTGCTAACAGATATTATAACATTTTAAGATGAATAAACTATGAACAATATCTTTTAAAGGGTCTATAGAACAACTATGAACATGGTTTTGCAAAATTAGGGTTGACAGGGTTGTGCTTCAACCAGTGGCGGAGCTTGAAAATTTTCGCGGGGGGGCCGGGAATTTTTTTCATATAGGGGGGGCCGGAACTATAAAATTTTCGGCCGAATACATATAAATTAACACTACTGAGCGAAAAATCGACCGAATACATATATATTAACACTTCTGAGCGAAAAATCGGGAGGGGGGGGGGGGGGCGGGGCCCCCTCGGGCCCCTTATATCCTCCGCCCTTGGCTTCAACCACATACAGTCGTGCTGATTTGGTGGGAAAAGGGGTGGGGATGGTGAGTGGTCTGTGTGCTAAGAGAGTGATAGGATAAGAGTTTTAAATGTTTTTTATTTTAATTATTATTTTGTGTAGACACAAATGGTCCTTTAAGTATTTGGTAAATTACAAAAATAGTTTATACATGTGAAAATACCAAAATGTCTTTACCTTTAACAGAAAAAACTAACAGAGTTAGTGTCATGGGTTTGATTGAAACAATTAGGTAACCACATGGAGCAAAAAAGTCAATTTGAAACTAATGGATCAAAACCGTTATTTTGACCAAATCACATGGGCCATAAACGAAGTTTACTCAATAAAATATGTTACCATACACACATTCTTATTATAATAAATAGAGTAAACTGCAATTTTTGTCTCTGACCTCTCGGGTTTGTATAAAATATCATGTTTTATCCACCTTTAACACTATTGATTTCCAACGTTTGATATTTTAACACTATGCGTCCCTGGTTCTAACGTCAGTTACCAAGTCCATTAGTTACCGCTCGCGTGCTGATACGTGAGGGGTAATTTGGTTTTTTCAACCCGAGTAAACAACACTTTTCGTCCTTGAGGTTTGCACAAAATATCAAGTTTCATCCACCTTTAACACTATTGATCCCCGAAGTTTGATGTTTTTGTTTGATTCGTATGCCCAAGGAACAACAACCAATATTATTGCTATTGATATATAATACTAAAGGGTCACACACTGAGTAATTATCAAGGATATGTTTAAATACGTTTGAACGATTTAAGCCAATCAAGACGTACTCTTAATTATTAGATGTAATAATCAATGAAAAAGAATCATTCTTATTTAATATAGATATATAAATATATGTATTTACATGTATTTAAATAAATGATTAAAAGGATCGAATTACAAATATGTAATTTATTCTCACTTTTTTATTGTAATTTTAAGGGTTGTCCATGCTCATACATATTTATGTGTGACACTATTCTTTTGTTACTAATTAGTAAGAACACAACTCTTAATTTGTTAGGAGTTTGTAAAAAAAAACTAGTTAATAATTACACATCACATGTGGATAAAATACATATATATGTTTTGTATCAAATGTCATCATTTTTTGCTTGCTTTTATTAAATCTCGACTGAGACATTTCATGGCAGAAAATTGATGAAGTTTTTGGACTATCCTATACCGGTCAGTTTAACATATTTTGTGTCATAAAGTGACCGTTGAAATTAAGGTCTTTTATGAAAGTTTTATAAATATATAAAAAAATTAAAATGTAATTTATTGGAGCGTCAAAACGTATAATGTTGACATAAGAATTATGAAATTATTATTTCTCTTTTAATTTTTCAATCTAAGGGTCTAAAACAATTGATTTAATTGCTTGTATCGAAGAGTGACCCCTCATCTATACACTTTGTTTCACTTTGTTTTTTTCATGATTACATGGGATAAGGTGGTACGGATGAGATATCTTTTATCCACTAGTTTATATGTAATTTACTAGAATTGTACCACTTGTTTTTCCTTTCCTCTATACTTTCGGCAGGTGGCCTGCCATGCTATCCAATAAAATATGAAATAGCAAATGGAAGATTAGAGAAAGTGTGTGTATAAGGTCATCAGTTCATGTGAAAGACACATTATTGGTGTAAATTTTGATTAGTTTTTTCATCTATTTTGTTTGATAATTCTCGACAGCAAGGCTGTCTTCTTTAGCCTATTTTCTAGCAAATGGAATATGTATTTTGTGATTAAAAATAAGTAACATCCCAGAAATTCGTAAATTAATGGTTCGGGCTAGTAGGCGACCCGACCCTTTGTTAAATAAGAAGATTTATAAGGTTAGTCGTTTAAGGTGCGTTTTAACAAAGGAGAGGAGTCGGTTAGTCATTTAAAAAGATAGTTCGGGATCGAAACGTACGAGACGGATTAAAAGGGACCTGAATGGAACATCGTGGGGGTTTAAATACCACTTATATCACAAACCCTAGGCCATTCGGCCTAGGTGTGTGCGTCGACAGAGAGAAAAGACGCGAGAGAAACAGAGGAGGTGGCTGGACAAGGGTGGACCTCGGTGGTTCGACGACGGGTATGCGCCAACGACTTCCAAACTTCGTTAAGGTAATCCTCGTTCGTACTTTGGTTACATTTTTGTATCGATTCTTGCATGGGGATTACGGTTAGGGTTTTGGGGGTTCTTGATCATGGATGGCGACAATGGTGGAAGTGTGGGCGGCCGGCTGAGGGGATGGTGGTGGGTACTGGTGTAGCATGGCGACGACAGCTTGTGGGATAAGTGTGAGGGTGGAAGACGACAGGAGGGTGGTGCCGACGACTGTTGTGACGGCTGTGGGGTTGGTGTACCACGGTGGCAAGCGGTGGAGGATGTTAGTGGTGATGCCCGGATAGGGTTTGGCAAGACGAGGACGACAAAGATGACGGTAACCACAGGGGTCGCTGTCATGGCGGCATACGACGTGGACAAGGGGAAGCGATGACTATCTGAGTTCGCTGTGGAGGTGCATGAAGGCGGAGGACGGCGATCACAACTTGGGCAACAAAACTTGGTGGTGGTGCTTGGTGTTTGTTAATGGTGAATGACGGGTCAAGGTGGTCGTTGTGTGGGTAACGCATGGTGGTGCATGGACGGGCTCAGCTAGGGTTTGCATGGCACACTTACACGCATACCCAACCCGGTTGGAGCATTTGGTTTCTAAACAGGCCAAGGACGGTCTGACACGAGTTGGTATTGCAATATGAAGATGGTTAAAGGTTTGCATGGCACACGTAGGTGCATGCATGAGTCCCAACTCATTCAGATTTTTAAACGAGACAAGGAGGATCTGACTCGGGTAAAAGAAAGGAGCGGAGGAGAATGAGCTTCGTGATTTAATTATTGTTATAGGTTGTCGATGTATTTTAGATCGTGTCTGATCATGTGATCATACAATGACAGGTTCAAGATTTGAGTGGGAGCACGGTTGCAGAGCAAGGCTCGGATCTCTGTAACCGATGAGTTTCTAATCCCCTTTTTACTATTTTTACTGTTTTGGGGCTATCGTACATAATTGCGTGTTTTATTCTATTAATCAAACGTATTATAAGCTCCGATTAAACCTGAAGTGTTTCACGAGATAATTATGTAATAATTAAACTAAGGGTCTATGTGGTGTCCTTAGGTGGTGTGAACAGTGGGTTAGGAAGATAAGTGTGTGTCGTACTATGAATTGTTCGGGATGTGTCGGGAAATGAGTTTAGACATGTTATGGTTACATTTAGGAGATGTTGGCATGGGAACCCGTACAAGGTTCAAGCTTAGTTAACGAGTCATGTAAATGCTAGTATAATGTTATGCGTTATATGCTTGATGGTGTGCATGTTTGTGTCATTGTCCTTGTGACACGACGGGTAATGATGTGAAGGACGAGGTCCTTCGGGAAGTCACAAGAGTGACAATGCCTTTGGGGGCAGTAATGAGCTCGGAGTATTATAAAAGCCACGACGAGGGCGGTTGTGACGAGGTAGGTGAAATCCTACGAAGGTAATTGTTTGTGTGCATTTATGTTTAATTTATTACAAGCACGTGTTTATTGATAATTAGTGTGTTGTAATGTTATTGCTTTGATGCTAAGCAATTGACTGATTGTGGTGTGGGAACGAGGTCGTGTTTAGGACTACTGTGTAATAGCCATTGTAAGAATCAGTGTTAGTGCTAGTCGGGTCTATGTTTAGGAGTTGGTTGTTTTAACCAGATTTCATACTGATACGTGTGGTAAAGTACATGTTAGTAGAACGGTAAGTTCGGTCCATGACGGAGAACTTACAAGATTATGTGTATGAGTTGAGTCTAGGATTGGTGAACCCTTATGGGATATTGTAAGATAACTAGGATTATCAGTATGTCAATAAACGACAAAACTTAATTTATAAGGACAGTAATGTCCTGAGTTGAATTAAATATTATTGGTGACGTGAATGTTTCTTTTAAAAATAAACTGTTAGAACTCACTCAGCGTAGCTGACTTTGTATATACGTTAAATTATTTTGCAGGTGGGTTTCGTTGTCGATGTATCTTGGCTTGGGAGTGGTACTACTCTGATTGGTGGGCATGCATTCGTAAGTTAACGTTAAGATCGATAATGTGTAAAAAGGATACAACTAATTTAATTAAGACTTCCTCTGATTGTTTTTGTATTAAAATAAATACTTTTAAAGAGAATACCTAGTGATGAGACCCATATGTAGAGTGCCAGATTTGAGGCCTTACAAAACAATACTAAAATCATCTCAAGTCTAATTGTTAGTTTGGTTGTTGTTTTAGAATCGGTCTTGTGGTTTTACTTTCCATGTTTATATACTTTTGGAGGTCCATTCAAGAAGGATTTCTTGAGCTATTTATAATCACATCTTGATATGTACTACGGATTTACATTAGCTAGTTGCTCCGTGTTGATACACTTTGGAGGAGTTTCTAGTTTGATATCTTTATCTACGAATTCAAGTTATTTAGCAACCACTTCTCTTCAAAGGTTGTAGTTCTAAACCCACAATGGTTGATTTTGTTTTTGGTTTCATTATCTTGCATTTGGATACTTGGTGGGAATCTTTAAAAATGTTTTAATAGACCACGTGTATTTCTTGCTTCTGTTGCTAAAAGTTTTAAAAACCTACACGTATATTCCCAACAGTTTTAACACTATGTGTCCTTGGTCTTAACGTCAGTTACCAAGTCTGTTAGTTACCCCCCACATACTCTTCATGTGAGGGGTAATTTGGTATTTTCAACCTTGGAAATCACCGGTTGGTTAAAATTCAGGCGACATGTAGCCTTGCATACCTTCAGATTTCATGAATTTTGAGTTTGATATAATCGATATGGCTTCAAAACTGTAATTTGTTTCCCCGCAAAACTCCGCCTTGCCGAAATGGCATATTTTCATGTTTAGTGATGTCAATTGCATAAAAATTATGCTAGTGCTTTTGATGTGATTCAGGATGAATTTCTTCTGTAAATTGATAAGAAATTTATCCAGAATCACATCAAAAGCACTAGCATAATTGTTACACAATCATCATCACTAAATGTGAAAATATGCAATTTTGGCATATCGGAGATTTGCGGGGAAACATATTGCAGTTCGGAGCTAGAATTGGTTTAATCAAACTCAAAATTCAAGAAATTTGAAGGTACGTGGGGATACATGTCGCATGAATTTCAATCAGCTAATGATTTTCAGGGTTGAAAAGACCAAATTACTACTCACGTGATGGGCACATGGGGGGGTTTTATTAACGGACTTGGTAACTGACGTTAGGATCAGGGATACATAGTGTTAAAACATCAAACGTTGGGGATCAATAGTGTTAAAGGTGGACGAAACCTGATGTTTTGTGCAAACCTCAGGGACGAAAACTGTAGTTTACTCTGGTTGAAAAGAACAAATTACCCCTCACGTGATCGACACGTGGCAAGTGTACCTATCGCAGCATAATATAGTTTAGTTAAGAACCAAGTATCGAACTAATGGGCACGGTCGAGTTCCAATACTCAACTTTTGTTATCGTTTAGCTGGATTAATTAGTGAGTGAGTTTTGTGTGCTTGTGAAGCAGAAAAGTTAATGACGGTAAAGTAAATAACATAAAAGTAAAACGTGCGTAAAGTGTGTAACAGAAATGTAACTAGTAGAATAGTATATAGCAGAAAAGTAAATAAGGCGAAAATGATCAGATTACGGAATTTATTGCTTCGGGATTAGAATCAGCTTGGTACGTGATAATGTTAAGTTGACTAATTCAGTGGTATGACTACTACAAACTTGTGACCCGGGTCACCGCTAGAGATTCGTCCTCACTACATTTGATTTGCAAATTATAATCTTTAAAAGTGATAGTGCCTCCTGTTAGGGACTGTCACACCCGTAACGCAGGACAGTCATCTACCAGAGTAGTACCTCCAACAGGTATGTTCCCCGGTAAGAGCGACGGGTCTAGGAGAGATTTATACACAGCTCTTTCCTAGACAGAACATTCTGTTCATCAGATAACTACATACCGGTTGAAGGTCGCCTTCTAGTTACAGTGACGTTGATAACAAAACACACAACGGAAGACTTAACATCATAACTTATTTCATTTCATAACATAAAGTTTGTACAATAGGGACTGACTGGCAAAATACAATATAATCAAATTCTGGACTTATAGCTCACAAAGAATCATGCCAATCACTCAGGCCTTATGGTCACCCAGGGACCTGCCCTCAGTCATCCATACTTCCAACCTTTGTACACTTCCTGGAATGCCATCTACCAGCTAGGGTTCACCTGTGCTAAAAAACATTTGAATACATTTTGAACCAGCTTACGCTGGTGAGTTCATAAACAAAATCTTCCTTTCGTGTATCCCTGATCGAGAATGAATACCCCGTATGGGAATTAAAATCACCCTGTCCAACCCATCACTCAGTAACCTCTGCTTTACTCGGGTTCTGAGTATACAACATACATATATACAGGGACCTTACGGCTCGCTGGTTCCATACATACCAGATCTAAAACAAGAGGATGAGTCTTGTCCCTAGATCCCACCCCATTCATGGCCATAATAAGTACTTATTATAGGATATATGCACAGACAACATTGGGATCTCAGATACAAAATCATTTACAAAACATTTCATAGAGCACAGTTTAGAGGAATTCACCTCCACCAGAACCTCCTTCTGTTTTGAATATAAAAATCAACACTTCACCAGAATCCTAGATCATATCCGACATTATCATAATCAATATTCCTATCTTAGGTTCACATAAAGAAACCTTAGGGTGTTAAGAAACCTTACCTCGACGTTATCTATGGCAGTTTGCGGACGAATTGCGAGGAACCGGACTCTCGGGAGCGAATCAGAACCTCGGGAAACGGTCTACCAGAGCTTAAGTGTGTGTTTTGGAAGGTGTTAGTGTGTGCTAAGATCTGAAATCGATCCATCTATTTATAGGGTAAAATCGGACCAGTAGCGGACCGTTATCTAGGGGATGTGTCACACCCCTAAATTTATTCACTTAATAAATAAATAAATAAATAAATCAGGTTGCAACGATTGGTAACATTACATAAAAACGAAAGATAAAATAAAGACATCTAAGGTGTTGAGCACCATTACAAATACTAAATTGAAGTAGTGCATTAACCTAGAACAATATAGGTTAGAACCTACTTGAGGTTTGACAATTATGCTTTTTCGGATTCTAGGGTTTTAATTCGAGTAGTTAACCTATTCCAACCGTGCCATAGCTATTTGTTTCCTGAAAAACATACTTAAAAATTTCAACACAAAGGTTGGTGAGTTCACATGTTTAATTGTTGCAATGTAAAGTCGTTTTCCTTGAAAACATTGATATTGTGTACATGGGCGTAATATAAAAAGTGTTTTCCTCGAAAACAAGTGATGACTTCATAATCATAAAATGAATAGTTTTTCCAAAGAAAACATGTGATGACTTCATAGTCATAAAAATAGTAATTTTCCCAACGAAAACATGTGATGACTTCATAGTCATAAAATGAGTAGTTTTCCCACATGAAAACATGTTAATGAATTTATGCCCACATAGGAACGTTAACCAAAACGAGTAGCGGTTTCAGGTGTCTATGGTAAACAAAACAAGTAATGTTGACCCATTTGTAAACTAGATAGGCATACAAATAATATGTACATACATGAGGCATAACCAAACCATAACACATGTGTTTTGGCCCTCGGTCGTACCTCACGAGAAATGTTTGAACAATAGGCAGTCATTTGGCTAGAGTACCCATGGTTAGCGCGACTAACCATGACCGGGGGTGTCAATCCCAATAGTACTATCCATAGAATCCCAGGCTATCTATAGCTAATGGTTATAAATATGATGGTCAGGGACTTTCAGCGCTCTATATGTGTTTACTCATGCAAACATAAAGCTCGGGTCTTGTTTTCTTGTTACCATATTAAAATGTTTGTAATTGTGTTCCAGGATTTCAAACGTGTAAGCAAATATGTTTCAGGTTTTCTTAAATGTATCAAGTAATGATGTTCCCCAATGTATAAAATGTGTTAAGCAAGTATGTTTCTCCCCCTGATGTTTCTAAAACATTTAAAAGTTAAAAGGGGGCCGTGAACTCACCTGGTGACGTGTCAGGAACACTAATGTCCTTCTGTTAGCAATGGAAACTAATGTCCGTGTGATAGTCACAGGCTTATGTCTTAATCGAGTCTGACGATACCTTTCCATACACCTGGTTTGCATACGTGAATCCGCTGACTAGTTTGACTTTCGTTGACCGGGTTTGACCACAGCTTGGAATGCTCAAATCTGTCCAAAAAGCATATTTTTAATACTTGGAAAAGAAACCCGGCCACTTAACACACTCGGTCTAGCCGGTATAACATGTTTTTAACAGGAAAGCGTTTAAAGTCGAAAGCTAATCTTTAAGCATTAAATCCGACCTTAAATGTCATCGATCGGGTCGAGGGATTAATATGCAAATGGGAATTGGGGCGTTTGGAGCTACCCGGGAACTGATAGGAAACTGAGAATCATCGGAGTACACTTCTAGTCGTCAGATCTCTAGCCGGAAACCGTGGGCTCCCGTTGCCGCTGTCACTACCGGTGTTCACCACCACCGTTGTCTTCTGGGGCTTCTTTCTTCCCTAGACTCGCCGCCGACTATAGCCGCTACCATTACCACCCTCCTCCACCTGACCCGTTTCAGCCGCCGTGAGACCCAACCGAGCCATCGTCGGCTAAGCTAGGGCAAAATCCTATCCACCGCCATCTGATGGAGCTCAGTTAGCTCTCTTCCTCTCTCCTACCTCGTGACATGCTCGGACTGAGAACCATAACCCACCACCATCTCCGCCTGGCCTGGCGGCTTCACTCCCCACCATCTTCGTTGACGTGTACCGGAGGGGCCGTCAGAGGTTGGCTCGCCTCTTCCCTATCTTCTCTCCATCTCGTAACTCTCTCTAGACCCACACACACATGCGTTTGTTTTGTTTGTAATGGAAATGAAGGGTATATGGTGGGTGTTGTTGAAAGGAATATGTGAGTGAAGATGAAGAAATGTAAGTTGTAGAGAGAAGGAGAGGAGCCGAGAGAAGGAGATGAGAGGTGAGCTGGAGAGTTTTTGGTAGTTGAAAATGAGGAATGGTGAAGGTTATGAGATGATGTACGGTTTTAAGAAGAAAAAGCGAAGCAATTGGGTTGAGTGTCTTGGAGGTTATTGGAGGGCATGGGAAAGAGTTCTTTGGAAGTTACACATTTTGTCATTTTCTTACATTCTCAAATCTCCGTATGTGTGTGCATATATACGTATGTGCATGTATGTGTGATTTATGTCATCTATGCATGAATGGTATTTGAAAAGCAAAACAATCACGTGAAAATGGAGTCAGATGCATCGATTTTTAGGAAATGCAATCTTGACAAAATGATAATATTTTAAATATCTTGCAAAATCATCTCTAGATTTTAAAAGATTTATAAATAAATAAGTTATATATATAAATCATGTAGAAGGGGCAGATGATTATCAGTGTAAACTGAACTGGCTGATGCATATCACGCACACTCATGTCTCGGAATGTTAATAAATTCTATTTTCTTATTCCTATAATATAAGACACGATAATACATCATAATTTAAATATTTATATTGTAAGATTTCCGTTCTGACTGCTAAACAATCAAGTACACGCCTATATCGCGTGTCTAAATGCGTTCGCTCGTTTAAACGTTTTGCATTCCAAATGGAACTATTATTTTTTTAAATAATAATAATAATAACAACATTAGTAATTTAAAATGATAAAGTATAAATCGCTGGTATTGTTTAATTATTCCCGGTCGTCGCAGTCGCGCATTCCATGCCGTATAACTCACGCGTAAAGGTTCTTAAATTAATCATTCCGATAAATATTAATATTAATAATTACTATTAATAGTTCGTTTACTCAAGTAATCGTTCTTGCCGAGTACCCGATATTATGCCGATGTCTGACGCGTTAAACATTTTAATATGCTGGACCGCGTACGTACTTCTATCGTTTCGTAAGTTTTTAGAATGACGTAACAAGTTTAAAAAAAAGGAATCGAGTGACTAGCATGATGTTTGGATTATGAATTTCGGGCCTCCAATGGGATTGGATCCTTATTGGGCCTCGAATGGGCATGGGTTTCTACTGGGCCTTATTGGGCCTAGTTGGGTTTAGCCCAATAGTTAGGTTTTAGATTTTGAAATTTTGCAGGTGTCACATTCTCTCTTCCTTAAAGAAATTTCGTCCTCGAAATTTGTTTTATATACATGAATTAGGGTTTCGTACATGGATGCTTAAGGAGAATTCTGACTCCTTCCAATAGTAGTCGGTATGTGTAGGTAAAGTGGTTATCGCTTCGACTATCGATATTAGATGTGTGAAGATTCGTGAGGTCAACGCATCATGTAACAGTGTAACGTTACTGTTAGGCAGACATTATGCCAATTGGGTAGCTTTAGGAATGCCACTTAGATATGTCATCAAGTGACCGATATTGATTATACCACTAAGTGACAAAGTCATCACTAGAGCTTCATGAACTAAAGAGATTACAACTATACAGGTCATATTCGTGTAGTGAGTGAGTCATTAAGGGGATGTCTAATCGGTGTGAATAAAAATAGCGAGTTTTCACCATTCAAGTGAACAACTCACACACTAAGTAAACAGTCTATGAATAGCCATCGGAGCATTTCATTAGGTGATTATTTTCATCATAGTGTAACTTTATGATCACCATCCTTGATAAGGACAACAAAAGTGCATTCATGCACACGGGTTTCCGAAGGTGTAAGGGTACATATACTTTATTAATGCTCCTTTTTTTTTCTCATGAAGACCACATCATGATCGAACCTACAAGGAAATTATCGGAAACCCAGTAAAGATTTGTCGAATGGTTTAATGAAATGTTCACATGTTAGTTCATAACCCAGTAATTGACCGTTCATCGCAACGAGTCAATGACTTAATGCATCCTATCTTACAAGAACATGAGTTTCAGACATTTCATCTGTCTAACTAGTGTTTAGGTTGCACTGATTTAGTTGGGTTCCAAGAAATAGTATCAACGTATACCCTTTCTCATAAAGGAGTTGGAATGGTTTAGAAAGACATATTATGAAATAGATATCGAATAATAAACCTTGAGACAATAAAACCTTGTAATATCATTGAATCGTGAATATCTCGGGTAGTTCCTCTAAAGATTGAGCTGAATCTAGATGAATAAGAAGGAGAATGTCAAAGTATTTGGAAATAGTCTAGTCGATTTTTGGCCCTACGAATACTAGAGATAAATGAATCTCCATGGGGTTCAAAGAAAAGTGAGAATGGCTCTCAAACCAATCACTAAGAGTTTGTGACGCAGTTTCACATATATTCATTTTCTAACTGCATATCTATCACCTTCTTGTAATCGGATAACAATGACATAACACAAAATGAAACTTTATGGTTGTTCCCTTATATTTCTCGAAGGCGTTTTCTTGGAACATTAAAATCCTACTCTCATATTAGGTTCTACGCCATGTGAACTTTTTCCATTAAAACTGGTTGCAGTAGATTAAAGGTTTCAAGATTTCTTGTATGCTTCCACTGTCGACGATTTAGTTTAATACTTCATTACCATCGTTTGCGTTACACTTCTACTGTAGTCTGGTATTTAGGCTGTAATATATATTGATTTGCGAACTCATGACTTGACCATCATTTCCACAAGATAGATAAGTCTTAAGGACTTCTAGACTGCAGTCCGTCTACATGGGGAGGTAAACAGTCACATCGTGGAAATGGCCTCATAGAAAATGGTGTTTCCTCGAAACTGACTCAAAGCTTGCTAGCCCATTAAATTGGTAGATTGTGATGTGATATCATGGTCAGTTTAGTCAAGGGCTTGACTTCTCATTACAAAGATGTCGGAATCATTACCACGAGATAGATAAGTCTTAAGGACTTCTAGACTGCAGTCCGTCTACATGGGGAGGTAAACAGTCACATCGTGGAAATGGTTTCATAGAAAATGGTGTTTCCTCGAAGCTGACTCAAAGCTTGCTAGCCCATTAAATTGGTAGATTGTGATGTGATATCATGGTCAGTTAGTCAAGGGCTTGACTTCTCATTACAAAGATGTCGAAAGATAGACGAGAATCAGTTTAAAAATTTGGAAATAGTCAAATGCGAGGACGTCATGCTCTTATGTTCCTCAAAGATAATGCATAGATATTCTAAAAGATCTTGGAAGAGTAAATGTAAAATTTTGGAGGAACGCTAGACTTTCAAGAGAGCAATGTCAACTACGATTCATCTTTTGTTCACCATCCTGATAACGTACAACTTTAAACGGTCCACAATCGTAGGGCACATAAATAATTTCTCAAATCTCAACATAGGTCCTTGATTTCACGTTAAAGTTGGTCGAAACAGATCATAGGGTTTTCAGAGTCTGCCTCGTGATCTATCGTTGAAGAGGGTCGAATTGATTATTTACCAACAACTGGTAGCACAATATGTCTGTAACGTCCTTGGCTTTCGATTGGCATTATCATGACTCACCATTCTGTAATTCACCTTCTCTGGGCACGTTTTATGAGCTTGTATATCTGCCTCATGCTTCGGAAGCTAGGTAACGAGATCGAAAAGAGAAAATCCATGGCTGAATCTCAAAAGTTGAAGTAGTACTTTACAGAAGATTTCCAAAATTGGTCCAAATACCGAGGTCGATTCGACTGAGAATACATCTCTTCACCGTTTCGGTTAAAATTGTCGTGACAATGAAGCCTTAGTAAGGGTTTTGGATTTATTAGAATTTGACAATGAAAGAGATGATGTACATTTCCACGTCACTTGCGATAGCCCATGGTGTGATGCCTTTTTGGCTCAACCCTTTGGTTATGGTAATTTCGATCATTAATCGATTGATTAGAAATTGAGATTAGGAATACAGATTAATCATGAACATTAGCTCGGACAATAAGACTCACCAGACTTCTCATGCGCTACAAATTATGATTATGTGTGCACCCGTAATGATAATTTACTTCGCATGGTCCCTCTAGTGTTTCCTCTATCACAAGCTCTCAGCTAAAACGGAACTGGAATGTTCATTAGGGCGTGTCATTGCGTTACACTTTTGTGTACAATGTATATGTTTTATTGGACCACTCTTAGTCATGCGTACCAATACCCCTAGATCTGCTGACTAAGGTTGTTGTTGGATGGAGTTTATAGCAGAGAGACACATTCAGTGTCCTTTATGATGTGTGCGGTGGAAGTCAGGCACTATGTTAAGGCAGAGATCCTTAAATTTACGTCGAGCAGATCATGCTCCAAGTTTGTATATACGTGTGGATCATCTTGATCCCAATGAGTCGATGGGTCTTCTGATCAGTAAAGTTCTCTCCCATTCAGTCCTGATTATCCACCTCGGGTTCCCTTCTGATCGGGCAGTCCCGTCTGCCATATCTCATGTTGAAGGTTTTTATCATCCAATTCAGCAAATCATGAAATAGAGTATATATACCATACCGAATGAAGACAACATATGTCAGAAAAGAAAACTGACTTCAAAGCTAGAGTAGATGTAGGTGTGGCGTAAGTACAGGTTCAGGTACGAGCTCAGCCTGTTGGGACACCAAGATCGGTAATTGGAGAATACTACCATCGTCATCCGAGCTCAACTCGTAACTCGATCTGCTAGGGCTACAGTGTGTTGAGTACCCATCATCCTTCGCTCGTAATCTGAACAATGACATTCTGTTGGATCAAGTTGTAGGTTTTTATTATTTCCATATTGTTGTACATGTTAATATTTTGTTACATGTGTCATGTAAATGTATTAAGTATTAGTGTAGCTAATGACACTCTAGTGTACTACATACACTAATGGTCTACTCAAGTTGTTCAGCGGTGGTTGGAATTTCTATGCTCAGGCCTTGGGTGTTCTTAGTGTGATGTAAGTCTTAGAAATCTTGGTCCCTAATTAAGTCTGGTTAGAGCCTAGGTGACACTAAGGAAACCTAATTCGCTAAAACCATTGGCTCTGATACCAATATGTCACACCCCCAAATTTATTCACTTAATAAATAAATAAATAAATCAGGTTGCAACAATTGGTAACATTACACAACAACGTAAGATAAAATAAAGACATCTAAGGTGTTCATCACCATTACAAATACTAAATTGAAGTAGTGCATTGACCTAGAATTATATAAGCCAGAACCTACTTGAGGTTTGACAATTATGCTTCTTCGGCTTCTAGGGTTTTAATCCAAGTAGTTAACCTATTCCAACCGTGCCATAGCTATTCGTTTCCTGAAAAACATACTTAAAAATGTCAACACAAAGGTTGATGAGTTCACATGTTTAATTGTTGCAATGTAAAGTGTTTTTCCATGAAAATATTGATATTGTGTACATGGGCATAATATAAAAAGTGTTTTCCTCGAAAACAAGTGATGACTTCATAGTCATAAAATGAGTAGTTTTTCCAACGAAAACATGAAATGACTTCATAGTCATAAAATGAGTAGTTTTCCCAACGAAAACATGTGATGACTTCATAGTCATAAAATGAGTAGTTTTCCCACATAAAAACATATTAATGAATTTATGCCCAGATAGGAAAGTTAACCAAAACGAGTAGCGGTTTCAGGTGTATATGGTAAACAAAGCAAGTAATGTTGAACCATTTGTAAACTAGCTAGACATACAAATAATATGTACATACATGAGGCATAACCAAACTATAACATAGGTGTTTTGCCCCTTGCTCGTACCTCACGAGCAATGTTTGAACACTATGCTGTCATTTGGCCAGAGGGACCCATGGTTAGCGTGACTAACCATGACCGGGGGTGTCAATCTCAATAGTACTATCCATAGAATCTCAGGCTATCTATAGCTGATGGTTATAAATATGATGGTCAGGGGACTTTCAGCGCTTTATATGTGTTAACTCATGCATACATAAAGGTCGGGTCTTGTTTTCTTGTTACCATATGAAAATGGTTGTAAATGTGTTCCAGGTTTTCAAATGTGTAAGCAAATATGTTTCAGTTTTCTTAAATGTATCAAGTAATGATGTTCCCTAATGTATAAAATGTGTTAAGCAAGTATGTTTCTCCCCCCGATGTTACTAAAACATTTAAAAGTTAAAAGGGGGAGTGAACTAACCTGGTGACGTGTCAGGAACACTAATGTCCTTCTGTTAGCAATGGAAACTAATGTCCGTGTGATAGTCACGGGCTTATGTCTTAATCAAGTCTGACGATACCTTTCCATACACTCGGTTTGCATACGCGAATCCGCTGACTAGTTTGACTTTCATTGACCAGGTTTGACCATGGCTCGGAATGCTCAAATCTGTCCAAAAACAAGTAATGTTGACCCATTTGTTAACTAGCTAGGCATACAAATAATATGTACATACATGAGACATAACCAAACCATAACACATGTGTTTTGCCCCTCGCTCGTAGCTCACAAGCAATGTTTGAACACTATGCTGTCATTTGGCCAGAGGGACCCATGGTTAGCGTGACTAACCATGACTAGGGGTGTCAATCCCAATAATACTATCCATAGAATCCCAGGCTATCTATAACTAATGGTTATAAATATGATGGTCAGGGGACTTTATGCGCTCTATATGTGTTAACTCATGGAAACATAAAGGTCGGGTCTTGTTTTCTTGTTACCATTTGAAAATGTTTGTAAATGTGTCCAAGGTTTTCAAACGTGTAAGGAAATATGTTTCATTTTTCTTAAATGTATCAAGTAATGATGTTCCCCAGTGTATAAAATGTGTTAAGCAAGTATGTTTCTCCCCCCGATGTTTCTAGAACATTTAAAAGTTAAAAGGGGGTCGTGAACTCACCTGGTGGCCAGGTGACGTGTCAGGAACACTAATGTCCTTCTGTTAGCAATGGAAACTAATGTCCGTGTGATAGTCTCGGGATTATGTCTTAATCGAGTCTGACGATAACATTCCATACACACGGTTTGCATACGTGAATCCGCTTACTAGTTTGACTTTCGTTGACCGGGTTTGACCACGACTCGGAATGCTCAAATCTATCCAAAAAGCATATTTTTAATACTTGGGAATGAAACCCGGCCACTTAACACACTCGGTCTAGCCGGTATAACATGTTTTTGACAGGAAAGCATTTAAAGTCGAAAGTTAATCTCTAAGCATTAAGTCTGACCTTAAATGTCGTCGATCGGGTCGAGGGATTAATATGCAAATGAGAATTTGGGCATTTGGAGCTACCAGGGAATTGATCGGAAACTGAGAATCATTGGAGCACACTTCTGGTCGTCGGATGTCTAGTTGGAAACCGTGGGCTCCCGTTGCCGTCGTCACTGCCGGTGTTCACCACCACCGTTGTCTTCTGGGGCTTCTTTCTTCCCTAGAATCGCCGCCGACTATAGCCGCTACCACTACCATCCTCCTCCACCTGACCCGTTTTAGCCGCCGTGAGACCCAACTGAGCCATCGTCGGCTACGCTAGGGCGAAATCCTAGCCACCGCCATCTGATGGAGCTCAGTTAGCTCTCTTCCTCTCTCCTACCTTGTGACCTGCTCGGATTGAGAACCACAACCCACCACCATTTCCGCATGGTCTGGCGGCTTCACTCCCCACCAGTGTCATTGACGTGTACAGGAGGGGCCGTCAGAGGTTGGCTTAACTCTTCCCTGTCTTCTCTCCGTCTCGTAACTCTCTCTAGACCCACACACACATGCGTTTGTTTTGTTTGTAATGGAAATGAATGGTATATGGTGGGTGTTGTTGAAAGGATTTTGTGAGTGAAGATGAAGAAAGTGTAAGTTGTAGAGAGAAGGAGAGGAGCCGAGAGAAGGTGATGAGAGGAGAGCTGGAGAGTTTTGGTAGTTGAAAAATGAGGAATGGTGAAGGTTATGAGATGATATACGGTTTTAAGAAGAAAATGAGAAGCAATTGGGTTGAGTGTCTTGAAGGTTATTGCAGGGCATGGGAAAGAGTTCTTTGGAATTTACACAGTTTGTCATTTTCTTACATTCTCAAATCTCCATATGTGTGTGCATATATACGTATGTGCATGTATGTGTGATTTATGTCATGTATGCATGTATGGTATTTGAAAAGCAAAACAATCACATGAAAATGGAGTAAGATGCATTGATTTTTAGGAAATGCAATCTTGACAAAATGATAATATTTTAAATATCTTGCAAAATCATCTCTAGATTTTAAAAGATTTATAAATAAATAAGTTATATATATAAATCTTGTAGAAGGGGCAGGTGATTATCAGTGTAAATTGAACTGGCTGATGCATATCGCGCACACTCATATCTCGGAATGTTAATAAATTCTATTTTCTTATTCCTATAATATAAGACGTGGTAATACATCATAATTTAAATATTTATATTGTAAGATTTCCGTTCTGACTGCTAAACAATCAAGTATACACCTTTACAGCGTGTCTAAATGCGTTCGTTCGTTTAAACGTTTTACATTCCAAATGGAAGTAATATTTTTTTAAATAATAATAATAATAACAACATTGGTCATTTAAAATGATAAAGTATAAATCGCTGGTATTGTTTAATAATTCCCGGTCATCGCAGTCGCGCATTCCTTGTCGTATAACTCACGCGTACAGGTTCTTAAATTAATCGTTCCGATAAATATTAATATTAATAATTACTATTAATAGTCCGTTCACTCAAGTAATCGTTCTTGCCGAGTACCCGATAATTTGTCGATGTCTGACGCATTAAACGTATTAAAATATTGGACCGCGTACGTACTTCTATCGTTTCGTAATGGCTTAACAAGTTAAAAAAAGGAATCGAGTGACTAGCATGATGTTTGGATTATGAATTTCGGGCCTCCAATGGGATTGGATCCTTATTGGGCCTCGAATAAGCATGGGTTTCTACTGGGCCTTATTGGGCCTAGTTGGGTTTAGCCCAATATTTAGGTTTTAGATTCTGGAATTTTGTAGGTGTCACAGGATGTCGGTCCGCTACCGACCCTAGCCGCAATTTTGCCTTCGGGCCTACGTGGCGTACCGCTATGACTCGGATGTCGGTTCACTATCGGACCATGAGTCCAGATGAGTCACAGGACACGTGTCATCTCCCAGTTCATTACTTCCTCAGCACGTATCGGACCATTATGCCTTGGATAGCGCTCCGCTATCCCTCTGATATTAAAATTTTCATTTTAAGTCCTTTGTCTTTGAAGAATGTAAAGTTCAACTCCTGAACTTTATATTTTGACACTTTTGGCCCTTGGGAATTATCTGGGTGTTACTAATCCCCCCTCCTTAAAAGAATTTCGTCCTCAAAATTCAGCATTGGTCAAATAGATGAGGATACTTAGCTTTCATCTGTTCTGTTAATTCCCAAGTTTTGTCGGCACTCTTCCGACCTTGCCACTGTATCAATACCATTGGTATTGTTTTCTTTCTTATCTTTCGATCTTGAGTTCCTAAGATTTTAATGGGTTTTTCGGTGAATTGGAGTTTATCATCGACATGAACATCATCTATCGAGATTGCCTGATCGGGGTCTGCTAAGCACTTACGTAAACATGACACGTGAAACGTGTTATGAATACCTTGCAATGCTTCAGGCAATTCGAGTTTGTATGCTACAGCTCCAACTCTTTTTATGATTTTATAAGGTCCAATATACATTGGCCCTAATTTCCCACGTTTCCTGAAACATACAACACCTTTCCATGGTGATACTTTCAACATGACGTAGTCACAAACTTGGAATTCTAATGGCCGTCGACGTCTATCTACGTAACTCTTTTGTCGATTTTGTGCGGCTTTCAATCTTTGTTTGATCTGGACTATCTTATCAGTTGTCTCCTGTAAGATTTCTGGTCCAGATAGTTGGCTATCCCTAACTTCCGTCCAACAAATTGTGGTTCTGCATTTCCCACCGTATAGTGCTTCAAATGATGCAACCTTTATATTTGAATGGTAACTGTAGTTGTAGGAAAATTCTATCAAAGATAGGTGATTATCCCAGCTACCTCCAAATTCTATTGCACATTCTCTCAACATATCTTCTTGGGTTTGAATTGTTCTTTCAATTTGTCCATCGGTTTGAGGATGATATGCTGTACTCATGTTGATTCGAGTTCCCAATTCTTTCTGGAAACTAGTCCAAAACCAAGAAGTGAACCGACTATCTCTATCAGAGATAATAGATAGCGGTATACCATGTCGGTTTACGATTTCGTTGATGTAGAGTCGGACAAGTTTATCCATTGAATAATTTTCACTGATAGGGATGAAATGTGCTGATTTAGTTATTCTATCAACTATAACCCAAATGGCATCATGCCCTTTTTGGGTCCTCGACAACTTTGTAACAAAGTCCATAGTAATCCTATCCCATTTCCACACAGGTATCTCCAACTGTTACAGTTGACATACGGGTTTCTGATGTTCAATTTTGACTTGAAGACAAGTCAAACATTTCTCTATATACTGAGCTATGGACCTCCTCATGTTCGGCCACCAGAATTGAGTTCTCAAGTCCTTATACATCTTATTATCTCCAAGAAGTATCGAGTACTTAGATTTGTGAGCTTCGTCCATTACTTTTTGTTTGGATTAGTCTAGGAATCCAAATTCTGTTTCCAAATCATAGGATTTCGTCATCGCCTTTGGTTAGTAATTTCTCTTTACCAACCATGCGCTCTTTCTTGATGTTATCTTCTTGTAGTGCTTGAGTTTGAATTTCCTTGATTTGATCCATCTAGTCTACTCTGACTTCAAACCTTAAGGATCTTATCTTGATGGGCTTGACTCTTTCCTTCCTACTTAGTGCATCTGCTACAACATTAGCTTTCCCGGGATGATATTTGATCTTACAATCATAGTCGTTAATGATTTCCATCCATATCCTTTGTCTCATATTCAAATCTTTCTGATTGAATATATGCTAGAGACTTTTATGGTCTGTATATATCACACACTCAGTACCATATAAACAGTGTCTCTAAATTTTTTGAGCAAACACTATGGCACCAAGTTCAAGATCGTGTGTGGTATAGTTCTTCTCATGAACTTTAAGTTGTCGTGATGCGTAGACTATAACCTTTTCTCGCTGCATCAACACACAACCTAGATCAATTCGGGAAGCATCACAATAGATGACGAAGTCATCATTTCCTTTGGGTAATGCTAAGATTGGTGTTGAACTAAGTTTCTGTTTAAGGGTTTTAAAAGTCTCGTCTTGCTTATGACCACATTCAAACTTTACCGCTTTCTGAGTCAAAGTGGTTAATGGAGTAGCATTCTTGGAGAAGTCTTGTATAAATCTTCGGTAGTATCCTACTAGACCAAGAAAGCTTCGAACCTCAGTAGGCGTCTTTGGATTTTCCCATTTCATAACATCTTCAATCTTGGCTGGATCTACTTGAATTCCCTGTTGGTTTATAACATGCCCTAAGAATTTTACCTCTTGTTTCCAAAACTCGCATTTGAAAAACTTAGCGTACAACTTTTCCTTTTTAAGGGTTTCCAAGATTATCTGAAGCTGTTTGGCATGATATTCTTGGGTTGGAGAATAGATAAGGATATCGTCTATGAATACTATAACGAATTTGTCCAAGAATGGTTTGCAAACTCGGTTTATTAGGTCCATAAATGCTGCGGGAGCATTAGTTAGACCTAATGACATAACTAAAAACTCGTAGTGTCCATAACGGGTTCTAAAGGCAGTCTTAGGTACATCTTCCTCCTGTACCTTCAACTGATGATATCCAGGTCTAAGATCTATCTTCGAAAAGTATTTTGCTCCTTGCAACTGATCGAACAAATCATCTATCCTAGGCAATGGATATTTGTTCTTCATCGTGAGTTTGTTTAATTCCCGATAATCTATACACATACGCATACTTTCGTCCTTCTTCTTCACGAACAATACTTGTGCTCCCCAGGGTGAAGTACTTGGACGTATGAAGCCTCTGTCTAATAATTCTTGAATCTACTTCATCAATTCTTTTTACTCGGAAGGTGCAAGATGATAAAGTGACTTAGCCACGGGTTTGGCTCCAGGTATGAGTTCGATTCAGAATTCGATTTGTCTATCCGGTGGTAGACCAGGTAATTCTTTCAGAAATACATCCGGGTGATCACATACTACATGAATGTCCGCAATCTACTGTTCGGGTTTAGAGTCTAAAGCATAAACTACAAATACACTACATCCTGTATTCACACATTTCTTAGACTTATCTACAAAAATTGTTTCAATGTTATTCTTATCACTATCATATTGTATCAACATAGACTCTCTGTTAGGCCTACAAATCCTAACAGCCCATTGATCATAATTGATCTAAGCATGGCATTGGTTCAACCCATCCATTCCAATGATTACATCGTACTTGCTCATACTCATTAGCATTAATTCAATCACCGAATTCTCATTGCCTAGGGTCATCTTGCAATTTGCATACGATTCCGTTATCCTAATCTGCTCACCACTTGCCGTCTCAACTACGTAAGCATGCTCAATTGGAGTAGGTGACATGCCTAAATGCAAATTAAAGGCATCCGAAACAAAACTTCTATTTGCTCCTGTATCAAACCGAATTTTAGCATAGATATCATTAACTAGGCACGTACCAGCTACCACTTTGGCATTGTCGTTCCTTCTCCCTTCACCTATCACTAACACCCGACCTTTTGCCCCTCCTCCGGGCTTCTGTTGTGCCGGTTTGGTATAATTTCTTGCTATATGTCCCTCCTCATTACAATTAAAACACTTAAGAGTAGGACAAGATGTTGCAATATGCCCTTACTTCTGGCATTTGTAACATTTTATTTCTTGAGGTTTTCTCACCGGATTATTTCCCTCCCTTCTAGGGAACTTGAAATTCCTTGGCTTAAACCGATACATCACCTCCTCACTCTTCCTCTTTGTTTCTACAGGTTTTACCTCTACCGCTTTCTCAGCCTTATCTTTAGCCTCTTGAGCTGCCACATCATCGTAAACTATGGCACTTAATGCTAGAGCCGAATCCATCATTTGTGGTGCAACGGTTTTTACCAAGGTTCGCACCTTTAGAGGTAAAGCTTTGATAAAGTGTTTGATCCTTCGGGTTTCGGGTGTCACTAGATGTGGCACCAATTTTGACATCTCATCAAATTTTGTTGCGTACTCCTGATGTGTCATTGTTCCAGCCTCCGGATGCTGAAACTCTTCCTCAGCTTATCAATTTCATTATGAGGACATAATCATTGTAGGATTAGTTCCTTGAACTCGTTCCATTTCATGTTTTCCACCACTTATTTAGCTTGCTTCACAGACTCCCACCAGTCTAAAGCATTGGTTTCCAAAGAATTGGCAGCAAACTTGACTGCTTGATCACTTCTACATTCACTCAGCTTGATCACGACTTCTATCTTCGTGATCCACTGAGTAGTATCAATGGCTTCCTTTTTGCCATCAAATGGCTTAGGTTTGCCGCCTTCGAAGGATTTATAACTACATCCTTCATGATTCTCAATCCATTTGCTCCTCCGGTGGTGTTATTATTATTGTTGTTTCCTCCTCCAACTGTTCCAGTGCCCATTCTTCCTGAAAGAACTTCATCTAATAATTCGGGTAACGTGTTTTGTAACGCCTTAGTGACTTCACTTGCCACAGTATCTTGGAACTGAGTTTCAGACATAACTACCTCTTCAGCATGAGGACCGTTATTATTGTCATTCTCGTTTGTTTCGTGATGGTCGTTAGTATCGGTGTTAACTTCAGTTTGCCTACGGCTCCTAGTGACCGGAGTTCGACCTGTTCCTCTACCTCTTCATCTTCCTCGTCCAACCATTGTCACCTATATACACAGATGTATGACATCAGAATTTATTCGTATAACCGGTTATGATCTAGAAAATCAGAAATCAGAAACATTTGGCCAAGAATGTACTTAATATCTGTTTTCTCGTCATCTCCTGTTATATTCCTAATGATTATCCACATCTCAACTTATATCATGTTGGCATTCCAGCTACAGCTTTACTCAGAGCTCTTAGTTTAAGTCTAGATACTAATCTGCCCTATTAGTATCTAAATCCCTTAAACTGCGGCTCTGATACCAACTTGTCACACCCGTAACATAGGACAACAATCTACCAGAGTAGTACCTCCAACATATATGTTCCTAGGTAAGAGCGACGGGTCTAGGAGAGATTTATACACCGCTTTTTCCTAGACATAACATTCCGTTCTTCAGATAACTACATACCGGTTGAAGGTCACCTTCTAGTTACAGTGACGTTGATAAAAAAACAAACAACGGAAGACTTAACATCATAACTTATTTCATTTCATAACATAAAGTTTGTACAATAGGGACTGACAGGCAAAATACAATATAATCAAATTCTGGACTTACTGTCACCCAGGGAACTGCCCTCAATCATCCCTATTTCCAACCTTTGTACACCTCCTGGAATGCCATCTACGAGCTAGGGTTCACCTGTGCTCAAAAACATTTTAAAACATTTTGGATCAGCTTACGCTGGTGAGTTCATAAACAAAATCATCCTTTCGTGTATCCCTGATCGAGAATGAATACCACGTATAGGAATTAAAATCATCCTGTCCAACCCATCACTCAGTAACCTCTGCTTTACTCGGGTTCTATACATATATACATGGACCTTACGGTTCGTTGTTCCATACGTACCGGATTTAAAACAAGAGGATTAGTCTTGTCCCTAGATCCCACCCCAATCATGGCTATAATAAGTACTTATTATAGGACATATGCATGGACAACATTGGGATCTCATATACAAAATCATTTATAAAACATTTCATAGAGCATAGTTTAGAGGAACTCACCTCCACCAGAACCTCCTTCTGTTTTGAATATAATAATCAACACTCCAAAAGAATCCTAGATGATATCCGACATTATCATAATCAATATTCCTATCTTAGTTTTACACAAAGAAACCTCAGGGTTTTCAGAAACTTTACCTCGACGCTATTTATGGTAGTTTGGAAACGAATTGTGAGGAACCGGACTCACGAGAGCGAATCAGAACTTGGGAAATGGGCTACCAGAGCTTAAGTGTGAGTTTTGTAAGGTGTGAGTGTGTGCTAAGATCTGAAATCGATCCATCTATTTATAGGGTAAATCGGACCTGTAGCGGACCGTTATCGAGAGGATGTCGGTCCGCTACCGACCCCAGCCGCAATGTTGCCTTCGGGCCTACGTGGCGGACCGCTATGACTCGGATGTCGGTCCGCTATCGGACCATGAGTCCGGATGAGTCACAGGACACATGTCATCTCCCAGTTCATTACTTCCTCAGCACATAGCGGACCGTTATGCTTTGGATATCGGTCCGCTATATATTAAAATTTTCATTATAAGTCCTTTTTCTTTGAAGAATGTAAAGTTCAACTCCTGAACTTTATATTTTGACACTTTTGGCCCTTGGGAATTATCCGGGTGTTACAGGGACAACATCTACCCTCAACCCATCGAATGGTCATCTCCGGGTTCGTTTAAGACATCAGACTCAAAATGCTTTATATTAAAGTTAAATAGGTGATTATATTTTGCTCACCGAGAGACGGTGTAACAATGGGACCAAGTATAAAGACGTACTGTTCTGAGTTCACCAATTCTTGGTCGCATAATATTCTCGTATAAAGACATACGATCTTAGAAATATAGACCAAGCCTTGGCTTATCAATCTCTGCTCGTATGAAGACGTACGAGTTTCAAAGGAAGTTTGATTAAAAAGGGTTTTACGATCTTACTCTTTAAAATCAAGACACTCGCAAATATAAAGACGGATTTAGATAGTAATAAAAGCCCATTAAGATATGGTTTTTGAGAACGAATTAGTTAAAGACATAAACATACCACTTCATTAATATGTTAAACATTAACATGCACCAAACATCATCTTCATCCTAGCAATACAAAGAAGTTTTAGCCACGAATGGCCATAACGACTAGCGTAATGATGAGTTTCGTAGGCTCCCCTATTGTGGAACAAGGAGGAAGAGCCCATATACTCTATACTTTCTACTCTAACTACGAGAATGCTCTCTTCTTGAGTGTTATTTTTATCTGGATTGGTGTGTGGAATGAAGAACTCAAGCCTCCTATTTATAGGCCTCAAAATGTGCAATGCACGGCCATGCAATGGGTTGCACGGTCGTGCAAAGGCCTAGGGAATCAAACAGGGTACAGAGCACACAGCCCTGGTCCGTGGGGGAGAAGACAGGGTAATGCACGACCGTGCATTGGGATGCACGGCCTTGCATCCCTCTGTTTTCTCCCAGCTTTGTCTTTTAGCTTCTTGTTGACTATTGTTGACCAATTTTGACTTCTTGGGGGTCAATGCTCGGGAATGAACCTTCTAGAAGCTTGAATTCTTGGTGTTTTTGATAGGATTTAGCTTGATTTATATTTTCAACACCGAATAATCTGCAATTACAAAATATAAGTGTTTTAAGTATAAATTGCAAGATTATTATTCAATTAGTACCACAATGTGGGATTATTATGTATGTAAAATATGTATAAATGATGACATATCATAACACCCCACACTTAAACTTTGCTTGTCCTTAAGAAAACTCATGCATGATCACACCCATAACTAAAAACTTTACAAGGGTAATGGAATTTCAACTAGTGTTGGAACTCCGGGATAACTCTAGAGCTGCTTATTCTATTTTTGTATTTTTCTGCTTTAAGATGATGGAATCCATGACAACCTTACTAGAACTTTGATTATGCAATAACTCCTCACTACTCACAATGTTCACTCAACTCTAGGGTTATATATATATGGATAATGTAAGTGAAGTGGAACACTCAAGTTCGGATCGAATTATGCAATGCTCATAAGCTTGTATGCAAATCAAATCTACACCAACTAACTAAGTTGTATGCATGAATCAAGAAGACATAAAAGGGTTGTAATGTGGCTAAAGTAAAACTAAAGGTGAATATGAAAACTTTTTGGATTTTTAGGGGTTTTAAGGGGTTTGAAGGGCTGCAACTATCGCAAAACACTCAGCTACGGCCTCATGGCTTAAAATGGAAAATACTAACGGATATGTACTTAGATCATGAGGGTTTAACTAATCTGAGGGCTCGTTTATGGTTAGATTGCCAAGACCAAGATCTCTCATCAAATTCAACTCGTTCCTTATTGCGTAATACACATCGCTGCCTTTTCGTGTGGTTTCTTCGGCTCGCAGCCTAACAGCACCTACTTCAATCAGGTATGTATATTCACTTTGGGCTCAAGTTTGATTCTTGCTACACTTTCCATTGTGGCTCCTGTTGCCACACTTTCTACATTTATCATATCTTTTGGCTCTTCTTTTAGCGGCACTTTTTGACAAGCCGCATAATGGTGGCAATTGTTCTTGCTTGCGCCACTGTTTTCTTACATCATTGGTTGCTTGAAAAATCTTTTCTCGGAGTTCGGTTGGTAATTCAGGCTTTGTGAAATGAAGGCAGAAAAGAAAATTGAAATCAAAAGGATGCATGTCCAGTTCTTTAAGGTCTCCCGGTAAAAGACCAACTTTTTTTTTCAGAGACAAGACAAATCGTTCAATAATCCTTCTTCCTCAATTTCCTTGAAATAATGTTTCTGTGAATTTCCTGCAGATAGTTTGGGTTTTTCCTAATTCATCCACAATTTGTATATTCCAATTCTTCTGAGTAGGGCAGATTCTTTCCAAAATTGTCCCGATGATAATAAACTTAAAATGACAACGTAGGATAATTTTCTCATTTTGAAGACAGTCAACCAATAACCGGTGTTTACGAAAAACTGGTTGGGTGATAAGTATGGGTAATAGAAAAGAAAAGGCTCAGAGGGCTATTTTGGCGGACAATATTTTTGGTATTTTTAGATAATAAAGGTGATAAAGACCTAGGTGCCTCAATCATTTCCATGCTTCCACTAGTTCATGGTCTTGATATGTATAAGTCATACAAGTTCTAATTATGCATAGAATTCAATCGAATAAACACTCAATATACCAAACGAAAGAGCATGCAAGAATAATGATAATAATGCTCATGAAAAGGCTTGTAAGTCCCAATCCTTTGGATCTTTGATGAATACACTAATGAAAACACACATGATAGAAAACTCTCACAATCACTAGGTGGAAACTAGTAATCGTGGTGATTCAAGAACAATGAAACACTTGTAAAAAACTCGTATATTGCTTTGGAGAAATTACAAAGAAAAACAAACACAACCACTAACCTCACACGGTTAGGGTATACATGTATTTATACTTAGTCTAAACAACTAGCCCGTTAAACATGTACTCGGCCCAAAGGCCGGTCCAAAATACCCAAACCGTGAACCCTAGTTCACGATGATACTACACAAAATAAAGCTTAATCATACACTGAAACTAGGTCCAACAATCTCCCCCTAGGATTAAGCTTACATGTCTTCAAAAATTGATGTCTTCACCATGATCTCCACTCTCTGCATACAACTTCTTCCTCAAGATGTCAGCAACAGCAACATTAAAAATCTTTGCTTGTTCTTCCCATAGCTGCTCATGCCGAATTTGGCTTCTTGCTAACACTTTGATGTCTTGTTCGCTGAACTTTGACAAATCAAACGGATCCAGTATCCTCAGCTCTGCTTGATCAGTAACTGTTAATGATTCAACTATAATTGGATCGTATGCCCATTATTGAAAGTCTCTCAGAGTATTCACTGGCATCTTCTTGTGAACTGGGACTATCTTGACTATCTTGAGAGCATGCCATATTACATTGTACTAGTCCTTACCTGTTTGAGGATCTTTAACTCCTTTAGCCTTTTTCAGCTTGGACTCAGCTGTTTTCAGTTTAGAAAAGTTTGTTAAGCACTGTTCATTCAGAAATGCGCGAAACATCTCAGCCGATCCATTTCTCCTCTATTCTCAAAATAGGCTTCGTTTAGCTGATGAAGATCGAGTTTAGTCAATGAGCTAAAGTCATTATCACTCTTATAGTATTCCAAACGGCCACTCTTTCTCTTAACCACATACAGATTTTTCTCTGAATCAAAAGCCCAAGAAGCAATACTTGACCTGTCCCCTCTCTTTGAATAGTAGCTTTCTATTGTAACAGTTACATGAGTTTCAGAGGGTGGACCAGGAGGCAGCCTCCATGGAGGATTTGCTAGTGTCAACCCTCTCAGACACATCTGTAGTTGAGCTTGGAATGTTGACTTCATCATCAATGTCTTGATTCAGTCTTTCCATCTCTGAATCTGATGAACTCTCAACTCTTTCATCTTGAATGTCTTTGGCTGGATTTGAATCCAAGTGACTAGGAGAGTCATTTTCTTTTGGATCTGTAAGGTCTCCTTCAAAATCAAAGTTGATTGGATCACTCCCTTGAGTGTCATCTTGATAATCTCCTTGATCTTTACTTCCAGAATCTCCACCTCCTTGATCATTGTCATCATTGTTTGTACCAACTGTGGACTGTTCAGCTTGCTTTCCCTTAAGGTCGTCAACTTGCTTCTTAAGCTCATATACCAAGGTAATAAGGTAACCCTGATTAGCTTTCAAAGTCACAATATTTGAGTTTTGGGTAGCTACCTTCTGTTCCAATTCAAACACTCTTTCCTGCAACACATGTGGATCCACAGGAGCAGGTGTAGAAGAATCTACAGGGCTCTTTCCTTTGGCTTTCTCAGCTTTATACGCTTCAGTTGAGGAGACTAAGAACTGATTTGTATCAAAATCCTCGGAAGTTGGCCTACCTGAGATGATGATTGAGGTTGAGATATAGTGGGAAAAGGTGATTTGAGTACTTGAGTGGGTATGGAAGTTGTTGAATTGGGAATTTGTGTAGGTGTAGGTATGGGTATTTGAGATGGTATTCTAGCATGTCTCGGATCTCTTCGTTTCCGTGGTTTGGAAATTAAGTCCTGATCTGGTGTGTAATCAGCATCGTTGCCATCTTGATTAGACAAGGAAGTGAGAGTAGGATTCTCAATTCTACGCCTTTTGCTTTCCATTTCTCTAACAAACCGATTGATAGGTACTAGTGGTCTTTCGGGAGTACCTTCACTGTCAGAAGAAGATATAACTTCAGCATCTTCTAACTCGGGCACAATAGGATCTTGTGGTTCTGGATCAAGTTGTTGTTCAATTTGTGGTTGAACAGGAAGTTGATGTTCTTCAGCAACCTCAGCTTGCACAGCTGGTTCTTCTACTTCTTCATCAGGTAGAGCAGTAAATCTACCTAACTTTTTCAGAGGACGCAACCCTTGATATACTCTCTTTCCCTGCTTGTTGACATTCATGAACTTGAAGATCATAGGACCCATAGCTTTCAGGTCCAAAGTTTCAATGGTGGGTTCGAAGTTAGCATGATTTCTATTAAGGATGATCTGTAGAAACCTGGGATATATAAGAAAGACATCCTTCTTCCCACCTTTCAGATTGTTTTTAAATTATTCAAACACCATCTTTGAGAAATTCTAATCCAAGCTCATGGTTAGGGCAACCATAGCTGAAGAAATGGTGGTGTTTATCTCGTCAATTCCTCCTTTTCTTCCTGATAAGCAGTTCATGCACACATGAGCAAGATACCTCCAATATGGATGTAGAATCTTCTTGTATAGAGGTGGATACAGACCCTCATAACCCATCCTTGTAAGAATTGGAGTAACAACATCTAGATTCAGTTTGATAGGATGAGCTGGTAGATATCCAAACTGTAAAGCAGTTCTGATTACAACTTCAGATACTCTAATCATTTTAGCTTGAATAGTACCAATTATGCATTCCTCTCCATTGTCATTAGGATGTATTGTTGCAGTGGACCAAAAGTCTTGAATGTGACTTCTGTAGATGATTGGATTTTCCATGATAGCAAAGTTGATGGGGGAAAGTGTCAAGCCCCCAACCATTGATCTAAAATACTCAAACTCTTCAGGCGGATCCAGAGTGAAAGCACAAACATTGTGATCAGCAACAAATTTCATTTCAGCCATATCTGCACAAAACTCAATAACTTAGAACCATATCTTTAAATTAAATAAATAATCTGAAAGGAATTTTCTCAACGGTTCTTGACGGATTAGGGGTTTACGGCTTATAACTTGTTCTCGGTTGATAACGTTTACGGCTCAAATACACAACGTAAACAAGGTACACGGTTTCCAGGAGGTTCACGGCCCAAATTCTGTATACGGGGAAGGCCAATGGTTCACGGTATTTTGAAATACCCCGTGAATGGTGCTTAAGAAGACGCTGAAGTTGAGTTAGTTCTCAAATTGAAGGATCCAACCTTCCAATTTTCACTTTCTACTCTTGCACCAGCACTTGCCAACTCAACATGAACCTAATCGACCCTTCAATTTCAGTTTCTAAGTATCATACCCGACCCTTTTGATTATAGATACAAACTCGTGTGGGTTTACGGTTACCCACAACGCGAATCTGTTCAATATTTCATTTAAATGTTCAGAAAATGTACCTGTAATCAGTCAAGGAAACTTGAAACAATAATCAATGAGCAGGAGATCACCTGTGAACGTTACAAATCGTCGATAGGAATGAGAGAGATTCCTTTACCGTGAACATAAAACTCACAATAGGGTTTGTTTAAATCCTTTTAAATGATCCTGGTTTCAATTTTTTCTTGTAAAATGGGGGCCCACCGTGAACCTTGGTGGGCCACTCCAACAACCCGAATACTCAAAGATTAGTCCCTTATATGCTTTATTTCAAAACCTTAAACTTGGTCATTTTAATCCTTTAATAAAAAAAATTAACTAAGCAAAATAAATTAGTTATACAATCATGACTCAATTAAAGCATAGACACACTTAAATTAAACACATTCTAACCACTGACGAGTTTCTTAGGAAGTTTGCAATGGGATCATATCATTCTGTAGGCAGACCAAGGAACATTTAATTCAGACTCTTTTTTGTATTTTTCTTGATTCTCCCCCTAAATTTGTGCATAAAATCAAAACTGTACAAATTTAACTACGAAGAAAAATATTTTTGGTGACCAATTTAATCTTTAAAACCAATCATTTTCAGGGACTCTACAAGCACATTGAATCGAGATGTATCAAATGCTTTAGTGAAGATATCTGCAACATTGTTGTCAGAATCAACCATTTCAAGACATATGAGATTTCTCTCAAAGCAGTCGCGAATGAAATGCACCTTGATATCAATATGCTTGGTTTTAGAATGTTGAACCGGATTTTTCACAATTAGCACAGCAGCCTCATTACCACAGAAAATAAGAGTATTAAGAAAGGTCAAACCGTAATCCAGCAGTTGATGTTGCATCCAGATGACTTGTGAGCTACAAGCGGATGCAATAACATATTCAGCCTCAGAAGTAGAAGTAGAGACTGTGTGTTGTTTCTTGCATTGCCAAGAGATTAGCCTATCCCCTAGAAATTGACAGCCCCCACTTGTAGATTTTCTGTCTAATTGACATCCTCCATAATCACTGTCACAAAAAGCATACAAATCAAAACCAGAGTCTTTGGGATACCAAAGGCCATGCCTAGCCTTGCCCTTTAGATACCGAAAGATATGTTTAACAGTAGTTAAATGGGACATCTTGGGATTAGCCTGATAACGAGCACACTGACACACATCAAACATGATATCTGGATGATTGGCTGTCAAATACATCAGGGATCCAATCATAGATCTATATTGTTTCTGATCAACAACAGTTCCATTTATGTCAGCCTACAGAACTTGCCGAGCAGCCATAGGAGTAGAAGCAGCCCGAGCATCTGTGAATTTGAACTTGGCGACAATGTCATCCACATATTTGCCTTAATGAATGAGAATGCCATCGCTTGATTGTTTAACTTGTAACCCGAGAAAGAATGTCATTTATCCTAAATCACTCATTTTAAACATATTTTCCATAACCTTCCTGAATTATGTGCACAAATCATCATGTGTGGACCCAGAGATGATATCATCAACATAAATTTGCACAAGAATGAGATCGTCCTCCACTTTTTGAACGAACAGAGTTTGATCAACTGCACCGCGGGTGTATCCGTGTGATAGCAGATGATCAGTAAAAGTGGCATACCAAGCCCGCGGTGCTTGATGTAACCCATATAAAGCTTTATCGAGCTTGTAGACATAATCAGAATGATCACTGTCTTCAAAACCAAATGACTGACACACATATATCTCTTCTTTTACCTTTTTGTACAGAAATGTTGTCTTGACATCCATTTGATAAACTGTGAAGTTCATATAAGATGCATATGTCAAGAATATTCAAATAGCTTCCAGACGAGCAACGGGAGCGAACACTTCCTCATAATCTATCCCCTCCTATTGATAGAACCCCTTCACAACCAATCGAGCTTTGTTTCTGATGATCACTTTGCTTTCATCTTGTTTGTTTCTAAACACCCAGCAAGTGCCAATATCTTTCTTGCCCGGTGGCAGCGGCACCAAATCCCAGACTTGCAGTTTAGCAAACTGATTTAGCTCTTCACGCATTGCATCAACCCAACTCGGCTCAAGGAGAGCCATCTTGATGTTCTTTGGTTTGATTTGAGAAACAAAACAGGAGTAAAGGCACCTTTTTATATCTCCTACAGTACTTTTGGTTTTAACCCCGTCTGTCAGTGACCTAATTATGGTGTCAACGGGATGATCTTTATTGACTCTATGTGACGAAACATCAGGAACTTGCACTGTGAGAGGAAAATTTGTAACATTCTCTTGTATCTCTTCATTGAATTCAATGATAGGGTCGGAAATCGGATTCTCGACCATACTTTCATCAGGAATTGGCTCCTGGAATGTAGATGAGTCTACAGTCTCAGGTGTAGTTGTACCCTCATTGACTACTTATGTGGAATTCTCAGCAGTTGCTGGTGAATCCTCAGAGATATTTGTTGAAACAAGAACGATCTCAGCATTAGATCCAGATCTGTCACCACCGCGTGTTCGATAACTTCTGGTGGATCAACAATGAGCAGTGGTCCGGTATACGAGTCTTCAGTGTCACTTATATCAAATGATTCATTAGGAGACCCTGCAATTTCATCAGTACAGATATTAAATGATTTAAACAAAGAATGATAATCAAATAACCATGATGGAAAACACTCAGCATCAGTGGGATTGTGCTCCTGTCAATCAACATAAGTCGATTTTCTGATCTCTTTGGTGACCTTGTTGTAAACTCTATAAGGAGTTGTGTTAGAGCCATAGCCAACAAAGTAACACTCATTAGCCTTTTCATTGAACTTTGGTGTGGATTCTGTATGTAGTACAGTACACGGACACCCAAAAGCTCTGAAGTATCCAACTCGTGTCTTTTCATTGTAAACGGCCTCGTATGGAGTCATTTGGAGTTTATTGTTGAGAAGGACCTGGCTGAGCATGTAGCATGCTGTGTTTACAGCTTCTACCTAGAAGAACAAGGGCAATTTTGATTCAGAGCATTGTTCTTGCTTCCTCAATGAGAGTTCTGTTCTCTCTTTCAGCAACACCATTTTGCTGAGGTGTGCGAGTTACACTGAATTGTCTTGCTATCCCTTTTTCAGCACAAAACTGATTCAAAACTGTGTTTTTTAATTCAGTTCCATTATCACATATGATTGCTTTCACCTTCACATCTCTTTCATTTTCAACCAACACAATGAAGTTCTTTATCAATTCTGCAATCTCACACTTATTAGCCCAAAAGAAAACCCAAGAGAAACGTGAGTAATCATCAGTTATGACCAAGCAGTAAGACTTTTGCCCAATGCTCATCACATTCATAGGACCAAATAAGTCCATATGAAGAAGATGAAGAATGCAGTCAATAGAATTAAACATTTTTGACTTATGGGGCTTTCGGTGTTGTTTCCCTTTGGCACATGCAACACATTTCTCAATTGAAAAGAACTCAGAAATAGGTAGATCACGAACATGAATACCTTTGGCAATACGGTTTAAGTTTTTTAGATTAACATGTCCAAGATGACGATGCCACAACATAGCATCAAATTCAGCTGATTTTGATAAAAGACAAGAATTTTCATAAACATGTTTACTATTCATGTCAATAACATAAGAGTTTCCTTTACGGGGTGTCCTTAACAAAATCCATTCCTCAGGAACCATAAATCCTGGTTTTAAACTTAAACATTCTTTCTTTGTGAAATGTGCTGAAATTTCCTTCTCACAAATTTGGGAAACACTTAGTAAGCTATGATTTAGCTCACTGACGTAACTTACGTCATTAAAACTTAAAGACCCATTAATCACAGTACCTTTCATGCTGATTTTACCACCTTTACCTCCCGCAAATGAGACATATCCTCCATTAAAGTTTTGCACATCATGAAGTAGAGACATGTCCCCTGTCATGTGTCTGGAACATCCACTATCAACAAACCATAGATTATTGACAGTCCTCCTTGGGTGTTCCTACACATTATGCGAGATCAATTAGTCATTGGTACCCATGCCATAGTAGATCTGGGTATTCCGTTAGCGTCAATATATGACACTTCTTGCAAACATATATCATTATTTGACTCAACTTTGTTATTTAACACAACGACATTCTTTGCTTTCCAAACATGCTTAGATGGAACAGATTTTTTATTTTCTTTAGTTGGTTGAGAATTAATCTTTTCCTTTAGTTTATAGTTATTTTTCTTTTGCCTTTCGAAATAAGCCTGTCTGTTTCACTTGGCAACATTCCAATCTCCATCCGAAGGTTTGTTGTAGATTGAGTGACTCTTCATTGCCTCAGACTTGGTAGTCTTCATTGGCTTAGAATCCATCTTTCAATTTGACATCTTATGATTTTGAGCATAATATGGAATATAAGGACGATAAACACAGTGTTTTGCTAGATGTCTTGGCTTTCCACAAGTATAGCATGATTGTTTCTTGAATCTGTGAGGATATGAGTCATCTTGTTTGTAAACCTGTTTGGGTTTCTGATGCTGACGAGCATGTCTTTGTTCAAACCTCAAATGTTGATGATTATATTTTGCATAAAATCGATCCTTTGTGAAATGCTTAGGTGAAGCATTTGAGGTTTTAACATTGACCCTTTGATTAGTCACAGGTCTGGTTTTTTGGAAAACATGTTTCTCAGTTTTTTTTCGTTTGTCAACATTTTAACGAAAACAATATTTTAATTATCATAAGCATTTTTAGAAATAGAAGCATTCAAACCAATAGAATCACGCATAACAGAGTTTTTCAAAACATAAATAACTGAAACATTGTTTTCAATTTTGTTATGATTCAAATTAAGACTGCAAACTTGTGACTTATCATCTTCATCATCCTCACTTGACCAATCATGTATTTCTACTTGTTCTGCACATGAGGTATAAACATTAGAATTGTTCAGACATTTATTATCTGAAGTCATGGATGGTGATTTAGATCCATCATCGCATGACTTGATCCCAGGAGTGAACATGAAAAACTCCTTTACTTGTTCCTCAATAGTCGGGGGAATAGTGGTACAATTTCCATTAAACGGAGGAGGCATGTTATGATACCCAAGCCCTTTACTTACCCGACTTGTGCAGTTGAGTTTCAAGTATGTCGACAACCTTACTCAATTGACCAAAGAACTCCACTTTAAATTTGGCTTCAGCAAAATTTGATTTTGCCTTTTCTAATTCGGTGGTTAATCTAGCAATTTCTTGATTTGCATTAGTAAGCCAACAACATTTAGTGCTCAACTGAGAGCATAGATTTGCAGTTACCCTAGGTGGAGTTGTAGAAGAGGATGTTGCAGATATCTCCTCAACTACATTGTCCATGAAAGCATGATTCAGATTCAGTTCCTTGAGTTGGTCTGCCCAATCATATCCACTGGTTTGTTGACTAATTAGAGCCTTGGAGTTGTAAGCAATCTTTCCTCCAGCAGATGTTCCAGCCTCATTTCCCTTTTGTTCCTTTGGTTTAGTGCATTCTCTTGCAAAATGACCTGGTTCATGACAATTGTATCTCCGAAGAATGGACTTATTGAAACCGATCTTCTTTCCAGTATCCTCACTCCACCTGAACTTTCCAGTCTTGTTAATGAAGTTCTTTGCTCTAAACATAGCCATAGCTAGTTGCCATGAGATATCCAACTCCTCCACATCTTCTGGACGGATCTGATTAAGTTCAGTTGTGAGCACCTATGAAGGTGACAGGTTTCCAGACACAAATGCTGCATAGCAGTTCATAATTCCAGTACACAATGAAGTGTTGACTTCAATGAGTTTGCCATGTTGAGCAAAGTATGCCTGTTGTTCAAATGCAGAATGTAACATCCTAAAAATAAAACGACAATTAAAATAACAGAATAAACGAACGAGGCATGTCGGGTCTGGCCGGATGGGCCGGCGGGCTGGAAGGGGAGCCTTCCCTATAAATAGCCAAGGTCACCACCTATTTCTCTCATTTGCAACTTCTAGAGAGAGAAACCATAGAGAGAGAAAGTGGGCGGATCGACCCGAGATTTGAGAAGTGTGTTGCTCCAGAGCTCGTGAGAAGAACCTCCGGATCAGAAACTTGATTCATGTAACGATTTGGCCTAAATATGAGTTTTTATTCGTTTTTGGGTTTTTCGGGTTTTGGGTGAAAAGGTAACGTTTTCACGGATAAAAATGAAAGATAAACATAGATTTGAGTTCCTTAATGGAAAGCAAACGTTTTGAAGTAAACAGGTTCGGGATCTTGACGTGATCAGACCTGAAGGCAAAAGTTAGGGTTTTTGCGAAGAAGCAGTTCGTGCGTACTTATCAAGTACGCATGAAGATGATCCTGCGTACTTACCAAGTACGCAAGAAGAGAATCATGCGTACTTATCAAGTACGCATGAAGAGGGTCATGCGTACTTATCAAGTACGCATGAAGAAGGTACTGCGTATTTATCAAGTACGCATGAAGCAAAGTCTGCGCACTTATTAAGTACGCCAGAACAAGTCCCTGCGCACTTGCTAAGTGTGCAGGCATCAGGCAGGTTAAGTAAAGTCAGTATGTTTAGAATGGTTTAACCGTTAGAGTCGGGATTGAGTCTGATGTGTATTTAACTAATCAATTCAGATCAGAAGTGACGTTGTTGGTCCTTTGTTTAGGACAACCGAGACTAGCTTATAAGGTGAGTTCTAGAAGCCCTTCTTTAAATGTTTTAATTAAATGTTTTTGGGATGGTGTGCATACATACGGAATGAGGTTTGAAATGAGGTTTACAAAACGATGTTTACGAAATGATGTTTACGAAATGATGTTTACGATACGATGTTTACGAAATGATGTTTACAATATGATGTTTACGAAATGATGTTACGGGATGATGTTTATGAAATGTTTTGCCAAATGAAGTTTACAAAAGGTTTACGAAAGAGATGATGTTTTGTTTAATAAAACATACGAATGCTTTAACTAAAAAGAGGTAAAGGTTTTATGAAAGTCACGAATGAACGAATCTGCCACGAGTTCCTACGGGAGCTAAGGTATGTATGTATGTATTGGCCTCACCTTACGGGAGGCCTTTGTGGCTAGCTAATGGTTGTACAACTGGTTGATGATGGGGTGACGACGGTCACCCATGGGATTACCGGGATCCCGAAGGAAGGTACTATTCCTCGCGGGGAAATAGTGCCTAAGTTATGTTCTGTCTACCTAGAGGTAACGAGCCTTAGGAGACGTATGTTTGGTCTACCTAGAGGTAACGAGCCTTAGGAGACGTATGTTTGGTCTACCTAGAGGTAACGAGCCTTAGGAGACATATGTTGGGTCCACCTAGAGGTAACTAGCCTTAGGGGACCTGTGTGACAGATGACTTAGAGGTAACGAGCGTTAAGTTCATCCGCTGGTATGCGATGTATGGAATTGACGGTTACGAGAAGGCGCAGATTCGGTTCATGTTGACTTATGTTATGATGTTATGTTACGATGATGTTAAGTTATTGCATGTTTTACGTATGCTTTTGTTAAACAAATGTATGTTATGTTTTTGGCAAAATGTTTATGTTAAGGTTTTATGTAAAGCTAGAACTCACCAGCGTAGCTGACTTTTTAGTATGCACATTCAGGTTAAGGGCAGGTTATGGTGATGGACGGTGATGCTTGGCAAGAGAGAAGAGTTACCCGGATGATATGAAGACTGGCATCCCGTTATGAGTTGTTTATGTTATGTTTATGTATTTGACAATGTTATGCTTCCGCATGTTTGAACAAGTTTTAATTATGATGAATGAATGATTCTGCTGCGTTATTTGATATTCAAGTTTAATAACTGTTTGTGAATGAGTAAATCCAACAAGTGAGGCCTCCCGGGTTTTGGGCCTTACAAGTTGGTATCAGAGCAATAGTTTGAGAGATTCGGACACTCCCAGTGTCTGAACTTAAACTGTGAATGGGACCGAAAGCGGATGCCAGTACGGGTAACTCGAGCTACAGCATCAGGTATTAAGGTAGTATATATTTACATATACAGTATGGCTTAGAAAGGGTTAGGTAAGGACTTGTGTTCTGATGGAATCACAAAGGGGTCAAATAGAAATCGAAAGGTAGTGTAATGGTTAATTGCAGATGGCCAGTGTATATTAACATCTTACAGTGCTTATTGAATTTTATTTGTTAACTAGCGTGATGACATTGGATTCCTTGTCTTATAGAACGGAATGGCGAGACGAAAGAGCGGAAGGCGTGGTGGGGGCCGTACCGGTGGTCGTACCGGCTGTCGAAATGGTGGGCGTGGCAGGACCCCTGCGCGCCAAGAGTATAGTGAACCGGCAGTTAGTGTGCATGGAACTGAGCAGACACTGGTTGAAGAACAACCTTTCACTTTTGAACCAGAAGTGAGAGCAGCTATAGCTCGAGAGTTCACCGAGTTGATGAAAACTTCTCTGCCAGGTCTGTTAGCTGAAGCATTGAAGAAGGTTAATGGGGAAGGTGGGTCTAGCGCGGCAACTGGTGCCCAGAACAACGAGACCGACAACGCACCGCCTGCACGCGGATGCGACTATAAGTCCTTTAAAGCATGTGACCCACCGGTCCTCACTGGAAAGAAAGACGCGGTGGCTACGTTTGATTGGGTGATCCGTATGGAAGCTGCCATTCGTCTGAGCGAATGTCGAAGTGATCAAGTTGTAAAATTTGCTGCTAACTCCTTGAGAGAGGAAGCATCCCATTGGTGGGAAGGTGTACGTCAAGCAAAAGGGAGCGAGGTTGTGGATGCGATGATGTGGGCTGACTTGAAAACTTTGGTGATCAAGAATTTCTGCCCAAGGAATGAGATTGAGAAGGTAGAGAGGGAATTTCTGGGTTTGAAGGCCGGGAGCATGACGCACCGGCAGTACACCACACGGTTCAATGAACTGGCACGTCTGGTGCCACATCTTGTCACGACTGAGGAAAGAAAGATTGCATGCTACATTCAAGGGCTGCCGGACCAGGTCCGCACCTATGTTAAAGCAAACGCCCCTACTACCTACGATTCGGTAGTAGAACTGAGCGGAGTGGTATTTGATGTTCTGGCGCTGAATGTCGTTGCCATTGAAGAGCCCAAGAAGAAGCTGAGTTTTCCCGCTAAGCGATCGGGTGGGAAGTTGTCTGGGGCTCGGGACAAACAGGCCAGGGTAGGCGAGACGGCAGTCTGTGGAAGATGTGGGGTGAGACATACGGGTGAATGTCGGATAGGGACAAATCTGTGGTACAAATGTGGCAGGACTGGGCACTACTCCCGGGAATGCAGGCAAGGCTTTAAATGTTATAATTGTGGTGAAAGCGGTCATATGAGCCGGGAATGCACCAAGCCTAGAATGGGTGAAGCCGGGAAAGGGAAAGGCCCGGAAAAGAAAGAAGAGAGGCCCCGAGCAAAGACTCGTGCGTACGCACTAACGCAAGAACAAGCCAGGACAGATCCCGACGTGGCGTAAGGTACGTTCATCCTTGACAACACTTTTGTTTCTGTGTTATTTGATTCGGGTGCCAGTAAGAGTTTCATATCTGTGACTTTTTGTAAACGAGTGAAGTACACTGTGAGCAAGTTAGAAAGGGCCTTTAGCGTAGAAACCGCTGAGGGTAGAACTGCGAGAGTGACCGATGTAGTTGACAACTCCACGATAAAAATAGAAGGTCATAGGTTCCCTGTCAGGTTGTTTGTCATGGTTTTGGGTGGGTTCGATGTCGTGTTAGGTATGGATTGGCTAACTGCCAATGAAACGCAAATTATATGCAAAAGAAAGATAATCCGACTCAAGGCTCCGGATGGTAGCAAAGTCGAGATTTTTGGAGATCGTGACGACCCGATGCTTAACGTCATCTCAATGATCAAGGCAGCAGATTACATGAGGCGCGGATGCGAGGCTTATCTGGTGTATGTGATTGACAAGTGTAAGGAGGTGAAGGAACTAGACGACGTGCCCGTGGTACGCGAGTACCCGGAGGTGTTTCAAGAGGATTTGCCTGGGATACCACCCGACAGAGAGATTGAGTTCCGAATCAACTTAGTACTAGATGCCCAGCCCGTGGCTAAGGCTCCATATCGACTAGCACCATTGGAGATGAAAGAGTTAATGGCACAACTAGACGAGTTACTTGAGAAGGGATTTATCCAACCGAGTATCTCGCCGTGGGGTGCTCCGGTGTTGTTTGTGAAGAAGAAAGACGGTTCGATGAGAATGTGTATTGATTATCACGAGTTGAATAAACGTACGGTGAAGAACAAGTACCCTTTACCAAGGATCGACGACATGTTCGATCAATTGCAAGGCGCAACTTGGTTCTCAAAAATCGACCTTCGGTCGGGGTATCATCAGTTGAAGGTGAGGGAAGAAGACATACCGAAAACTGCATTTCGCACGCGTTATGGACATTTCGAGTTCCGCGTAATGTCTTTCGGATTGACGAACGCCCCCGCAGAGTTCATGGATTTGATGAATCGAGTTTGTCGACCAATGCTGGATCGATCGGTAATCGTGTTCATCGATGATATTCTCATCTACTTCAAGAATGAGGGTGATCACGCGTGTCACTTGAAGGAAGTATTGGAAGCTCTAAAGAAGGAAAAGTTGTATGCTAAGTTCTCCAAATGAGCATTCTGGCTTAGGGAAGTCCAATTCCTAGGTCACGTAATTAATCCGAACGGCATTATGGTTGACCCAGCAAAAATAGTGACGGTAAGGGAATGGAATATTCCTAAGACGCCAACTGAAATCCGCAGTTTCTTGGGATTGGCAGGCTACTATCGGAGATTCATCCAGAATTTCTCAAAAATAGCTTCGCCATTGACAAAGTTGACTCGGAAGGAGGTAAAGTACGAATGGGGTTCGACCCAGGACGAGGCGTTTAAGGAATTGAAGGAGAAGCTAACCAAAGCTCCAGTCTTGGCCTTTCCCGAGGGCAATGAAGACTTGGTGGTATACTCTGACGCTTTGGGTCAGGGATTGGGATGCGTGTTGATGCAACGCGGAAGAGTGATCGCGTATGCGTCACGGCAGTTGAAGATTCACGAAGCTAATTATCCGACTCACGATTTGGAACTTGATACTGTCGTATTTGCATTGAAAATCTGGAGGCACTACCTCTATGGGGTGAAGTTTACTATTTACTCCGACCACAAAAGTTTGAAGTACTTCTTCGAACAAAGAGAGCTTAATATGAGGCAGAGACGATGGTTGGAACTCCTGAAAGATTATGACTGTGAGATCATGTATCATCCTGGAAAGGCAAACGTGGTGGCTGACGCTCTAAGCCAAAAGGATGTGCCTACTCCTATTAGAGTGAAAGCTTGCCAGTTGATAGTAACACCAGATGTGATGAGAGAAATTGAAAGAGCTCATGATGAAGCACTTAAAGAAGAAAACATAAAGTAGGAAAGGATGGTTGGCCAACAGGACAAGTTGGAATATAACGCCCTTGGTGTTAGGACGCGTTTTGGATGGGTATGGATACCTATGGGTGGCGAGCTTAGAACCAAAATCTTGGATGAGGCTCATAAGTCTCGGTACTCTATCCATCCTGGTACCAATAAAATGTACCAATATCTGAGGAAGGATTACTGGTGGCCTGGAATGAAGCATGAAGTGACAAAGTACGTAAGCAAGTGCTTGACTTTCTCGCAAGTAAAGGTCGAACACCAGAAACCGTATGGAAAGAATCAACCACTTGATATACCGGAATGGAAGTGGGAACACATTACCATGGACTTCATAACCAAGCTACCTCGCACAGCTAAAGGTCATGATACCATTTGGGTAATTATGGACCGTTTAACGAAGAGTGCTCATTTCCTACCTATTCGCGAGACGTTCTCGTTGGAAAGGTTAGCGGAAGTATTTATTAACGAAGTAGTAGCACGGCATGGGATGCCTTTGACGATCATATCTGACCGGGACACACGATTCACATCGAGGTTCTGAAAAAGATTTCACAAGGCGATGGGCACGAGGCTCAATGTTAGCACGACATACCACCCACAAACGGATGGTCAGTCTGAAAGGACCATTCATACATTGGAGGATATGCTTCGTGCTTGTATTATCGATTTTGGCTGCAGTTGGGACAGTCATCTGCCGTTAGCCGAATTCTCCTACAACAATAGTCATCACACGACGATAGGCATGCCGCCTTACGAAATGTTGTATGGGAGAAGATGTAGGACCCCGGTTTGTTGAGGTGAGATTGGACAGAAGGAATTAGGAAGTCTTGAAGTCGTAAGAGAAACATCGGAAAGGTTTGATCAAATCAAAGCAAGAATGAAGGCCACTCAAGATCGTCAGAAATCCTACGCGGATAAACGACGAAGGCCTATTGAGTTTGATGTTGGGGACAGAGTAATGTTGAAAGTGTCACCCTCGAAGGGGATCATACGATTCAGGAAGAGAGGAAAGTTAAGTCCGAGGTTTGTCGGACCATTCAGGATAATGGCACGGGTTGGTGAAGTCGCTTATCGGTTAGAGTTGCCTGTGGGATTCATCCTACCTTCCATGTATTACACCTGCGAAAGTGTTTGGCGGATGAATCGGCTCACGTACCACTTACTGACATCGAGGTCGATAACAGCCTTAACTACATCGAAGAACCCTTGGCCATCTTAGACAGAAAGGAGAAGCGTTTGTGTAATAAGATTATTCAACTGGTTAAAGTCCAATGGAAGCATCGAAGGGGATCGGAAGCCACTTGGGAAACGGAGACGAAAATGAGGGAGTCGTACCCTCAACTATTTGACTTATGATAGGTTTCGGGGACGAAACCTATTGTAAGGGGGTAGACTTGTAACATCCCAAAAATAAAACGACAGTTAAAATAACGGAATAAACTAACGAGGCATGTTGGGTCGGGCCGGATGGGCCGGCGGGCTGGAAGGGGAGCCTTCCCTATAAATAGCCAAGGTCACCACCTATTTCTCTCATTTGCAACTTCTAGAGAGAGAAACTGTAGAGAGAGAAATTTGGCGGATCGACCCGAGATTTTAGAAGTGTGTTGCTCCAGAGCTCGTGAGAAGAACCTCTGGATCAGAAACTTGATTCAGGTAACGATTTGGCCTAAATCTGAGTTTTTGTTCGTTTTTGGGTTTTTCGGGTTTTGGGTGAAAAGGTAACGTTTTCACGCATAAAACTGAAAGATAAACATAGATTTGAGTTCCTTAATGGAATGCAAACGTTTTGAAGTAAACAGGTTCGGGATCTTGACGTGATCAGACCCGAAGGCGAAAGTTAGGGTTTTTGCGAAGAAGCAGTTCGTGCGTACTTATCAAGTACGCATGAAGATGATCCAGCGTACTTACCAAGTGCGCAAGAAAAGGATCCTGCGTACTTATCAAGTACGCATGAAGACGGTCATGTGTACTTATCAAGTACGCATGAAGAAGGTACTGCGTATTTATCAAGTACGCATGAAGCAAAGTCTGCGCACTTATTAAGTACGCAAGAACAAGTCCCTGCGCACTTGCTAAGTGCGCAGGCATCAGGCAGGTTAAGTAAAGTCAGTATGTTTAGAATGGTTTAACCGTTAGAGTCGGGATTGGGTCTGATGTGTATTTAACTAATTAATTCAGATCAGAAGTGACGTTGTTGGGCCTTTGTTTAGGACAACCGAGACTAGCTTATAAGGTGAGTTCTAGAAGCCCTTCTTTAAATGTTTTAATTAAATGTTTTTGGGCTGGTGTGCATACATACGGAATGAGGATTGAAATGAGGTTTACAAAACGATGTTTACAAAATGATGTTTACGAAACGATGTTTACGATACGATGTTTACGAAATGATGTTTACGAAATGATGTTTACGATATGATGTTTACGAAATGATGTTACGGGATGATGTTTATGAAATGTTTTGCCAAATGAAGTTTACGAAAGGTTTACGAAAGAGATGATGTTTTGTTTAATAAAACGTACGAATGCTTTAACTAAAAAGAGGTAAAGGTTTTATGAACGTTACGAATGAACGAATCTGCCATGAGTTCCTACGGGAGCTAAGGTATGTATGTATGTATGTATTGGCCTCACCTTACGGGGGGCCTTTGTGGCTGGCTAACGGTTGTACAACTGGTTGATGATGGGGGTGACGACGGTCACCCATGGGATTACCGGGATCCCGATGGAAGGTACTATTCCTCACGGGGAAATAGTGCCTAAGTTATGTTCTGTCTACCTAGAGGTAACGAGCCTTAGGAGACGTATGTTTGGTCTACCTAGAGGTAACGAGCCTTAGGAGACGTATGTTTGGTCTACCTAGAGGTAACGAGCCTTAGGAGACGTATGTTTGGTCTACCTAGAGGTAACGAGCCTTAGGAGACATATGTTGGGTCCACCTAGAGGTAACGAGCCTTAGGGGACCTGTGTGACGGATGACTTAGAGGTAACGAGCCTTAAGTTCATCCGCTGGTATGCGATGTATGGAATTGAAGGTTACGAGAAGGCGCAGATTCGGTTCATGTTGACTTATGTTATGATGTTATGTTACGATGATGTTAAGCTATTGCATGTTTTACGTACGCTTTTGTTAAACACATGTATGTTATGTTTTTGGCAAAATGTTTATGTTAAGGTTTTATGTAAAGCTAGAACTCACCGGCGTAGCTGACTTTTTAGTATGCACATTCAGGTTAAGAGCAGGTTATGGTGATGGACGGTGATGCTTGGCAAGAGAGAAGAGTTACCCGGATGATATGAAGAGTGGCATCCCGTTATGAGTTGTTTATGTTATGTTTATGTATTTGACAATGTTACGCTTCCGCATGTTTGAACAAGTTTTAATTATGATGAATGAATGATTCCGCTGCGTTATTTGATATTCAAGTTTAATAACTGTTTGTGAATGAGTAAATCCAACAAGTGAGGCCTCCCGGGTTTGGGGCCTTACACAGAAGCTTTAGCATTTGCAACAGTGTGAGTGACTGCACCCCCATTTCCAGTCCCTCCTTGTGTGACACTCGACAAGAAGGCACTATTTCTCTTTTGCACCCCAGCTGAGTTGATGGTGTTCACATGGTTTACCTTTCTTTGCTGGTCATCTATATCATAGGATTTGATAATGGAGTTCAAATCATTCAAGGTAACAGTGTTTAGGTCTTTAGTACGTTTCAACAAAGCACCATTTAGAAGTTTCCTATTTAAATCACCATCACTAATATTAATCTGTGCTCCTCTAATCTCTGACACTAACTTGGTGAATCTTTGTAGCTGGATCTCTAGATATTCACCCAGAACATGATTAAACATATTGAATTTTTGCAAAATCATTTGCTTTCGGCTAGCCTTCATGTCATCATTTCCTTTAAATGTCTCCTCAAGCGCTTTCTAGAGTTGTTTAGCTGATGTACAATATGTAACACCCCAAATTCTATAGGAAATGAAAGAGCAGGGTCTAAAAGTGCAATTAACCCAAAGTTAGAGGGCTAAAAGTAAAAAAGGGTGAAAATGGAACGATGTCGGACCGACATCATACATAACGGTCCGACATGTAGGGCGTAAGGAAGAACTCCGGACATGACACGTGTCCGATGACTCAGCCTTGATGTCGGACCGACATCCAGACACATATCGGTCCGACATTATTGCCCTCGAGCGGCAATTGAAAGAATCACTGAGGAATTTTTTCAACTCTGTCAAACGATGGAAACAGTAGATGAGATCACGGGGATCTTTTACGATAAAGATAGGTTCTGTCCAGCTTTATTGACAACCCCGGAGATGTGGATGACGAGATATCATCTTGTTTTGAAAACAGAGATTAGAGAATTTATTCATCCATCCAAGTGTGCAAACTTGGAGGAAATGATTGATTGGACTCGGGAACGTGAGACAGAGCTCAAGAGGCAGACTAAAAGAGATGGAAAAAGGAAAGGAGAAATTATCCTTCTCCTATTCCTCTTAAGAGCTTTAAGTTCAACAAACCGGGAGGCGGTTCCTCCTGAAGAAAGGGTATTCAAAATTGTAGGACTTGTGGCAAGAGGCACCCGGGAGAGTGCCGACTCAAAGTGACGAGTTGTCACAAGTGTGGGAGGTCAGGACACACTGCATTGCAATGTATGAGTGGCACCCAACTATGCTACAACTGTTATAAGCCAGTACAATTTAGCAGGGAATGTCCTGAGCTAAAATCTCAGACAGAGAAGACCGGAGAAGGGTCTAGAGTCGCAGATAATGAGATAAAAAAGATCGAAGCCCCGAAGCCAAGGGGTAGGGCTTTTCAGATCACTACAGAGGAAGCGAAATATGTTCCTGACGTTGTATCAGGTACATTACTCTTGAATTCCCTACCTGCTTGTGTTTTATTCGATACTGGAGCTAGTCGATCATTTATTTCTTTAAAATATGCGAACTCTAGAAACTTTAATAGAAGTAAGTTGGCTAAGGCATTAGAAGATGAAATCGTGAATGATCGAAACTGCGTTGTAACTGAAATATGCCGAGATTGCCGACTACTAACAGAGGGAGAAGAATATTCGGTCAACTTAATTCCGATGCAGATGTAAGAATTCGACGTAATCATTGGAATGGACTGGTTATCTTCACATGCTGCAATGATTATATGCAATCAAAAGATTGTACGATTCATGACACCTACAGGAATGGAAGTTAGTGTCATTGGTGAACGACGGAACCAGATCACGTTGTGTACGATGGCCAAGATAAGTAGCTACGTGAGACAAGGCCACTAAGCCTTCTGAGCCTACGTAGCTGATGCGAAGATGAAAGGGAAGGAACTGGATCAAGTTCTAGTAGTGAAAGAATTCCCAGAAGTATTCCCAGACGATCTTCCAGGTGCTTCACCTGAGAGAGAGATCGAAATTAAAATTGATTTAATTCCTGAAGCTAAGCCGGTAGCTAAGGCTCCATACCCGTTAGCACCAACTGATATGAAGGAATTAATGTCACAACTACAAGAATTGTTAGACAAGGGATTCATACGTCCAAGTGTATCCCCTTGGGGTGCACCAGTTCTGTTTGTAAAGAAGAAAGACAGTAATATGAGGATGTGTATAGACTACCGCGAATTGAACAAACTAACTATCAAGAATAGGTACCCGTTACCTAGAATTGATGATCTGTTTAATCAATTACAAGGATCAAGTTGGTTTTCCAAGATTGACTTAAGATTTGGTTATCATCAGGTCAAGGTACGAGAAGAAGATATACCTAAGATAGCTTTTAGAACTCGTTATGGACACTATGAATTCGTAGTGATGCCATTCGGAGTGACAAATGCCCCGACAGTTTTCATGGATCTCATGAATAGAGTATGCCGGCCAATGTTAGACAATTTCGTTATTGTCTTCATCGATGACATTTTGATTTATTCAAAGAATGAAGAAAAACATGCACAACATCTTCTTGAAGTACTTAGTACTTTATGGAAGGAGAAACTGTACGCTAAATTCTCAAAATGCGCATACTGGTTAAGAGAAGTTTAGTTTTCGGGTCATGTTATAAACGCAAAAGGTATCTCAGTAGAGCCAGGAAAGGTAGAGGCTGTAATGAAATGGTCTCCACCCAAGAATCCGTCGGAAGTTAGAAGTTTCTTGGGATTAGCTGGCTATTATAGAAGGTTCATTAAGGACTTCTCTAAGATAGCCACCCCATTAACTAAGCTAACTCGAAAGAATTTGAAATACGAATGGAATGCGGCACAAGAGAAGGCATTCCAGATACTAAAAGAAAGATTGACACAAGCTCCAGTCCTGGCATTACTAGAAGGAATAAAAGACTTTGTGGTATACTCCGATGCCTCGAAACTTGGGTTAGGATGTGTTCTGATGCAAAGAGGAAAGGTGATAGCCTACGCCTCTCGAAAGCTAAAGACACATGCATTAAACTATCCAACCCGTGATCTAGAATTAGCTGCAGTAGTGTTTGCACTAAAGATCTGGAGGCGTTATCTGTATGAGACGAAATGTACGATTTACACAGGCCACAAGAGTCTTAAGTATTTCTTTGACCAGAAGGACTTAAACATGAGGCAACGATGATGGTTGGAACTGGTCGAGGATTATGATTGTGAGATTTTGTATCATCCCTGAAAGGCTAACATAGTAGCCGATGCTCTAAGTCGAAAGGAAGAGCATCATCCTATTCGGGTGAAAGCATATAAGTTAGTAATAACTCCTGATTTCATGAGACAACTTCGAGACGCACAAATCGAAGCATTAAAAGGTGAGAATGTTAAGAAATAAAGAATGGTTGGTTAGGAGAAATTTCTAGAAGAGAATGAGTATAAAGTCAAGACTCAATTTGGTCGTATGTGGGTACCACAATCAGGTGAGTTTAGACTTAAAATTCTCGATGAAGCTCATAAATCATGATATTCTATTCATCTGGGTACTACAAAGATGTACCAAGATCTGTGTAATGATTATTGGTGGCCCGGAATGAAATTTGATATCATGAAATATGTAGCTAAATGCTTAACTTGCCTACAAGTTAAAGTAGAACATCAGAAGCCATACGGAAGGTTACAACCATTAGAAATCCTAGAATGGAAGTGGGAACATCGCACTATGGACTTCATAACCAAGCTACCAAAGACAGCTAGAGGTTATGATACCATTTGGGTGGTTGTTGATCGATTAACTAAAAGTGCTCATTTCTTAGCAATACTTGAAACGTACTCTTCAGAAAAGTTAGCTGATTTATTCATCAAAGAAATTGTTTCCACACATGGAGTGCTAGTCTCGATTGTTTCTGATCGAGATACTCGTTTCACTTCACGTTTTTGGAAGAAGTTTCATGAGGAGATGGGAACTAGATTATTGATCAGCATGGCATATCATCCCCAGACCGATGGTCAAAGTGAGAGGACAATACAAACTCTCGAGGATATGCTGCGTGCTTACATAATTGATTTCGGTGGAAGTTGGGATAGCCATCTGCCATTAGCAGAATTCTCATACAATAATAGCTACCATTCCAGTATTGGTATGCCACCATATGAGATGCTCTATGGTAGAAGGTGTATAACTCCAGTATGTTGGGGAGAAGTTGGTCAGAGAGAATTGGGCAGCAAGGAAATAGTTCAAGCCACTTCAGAAAATCTTGACTTTATCAAGGCACGTTTGAAAGATGCACAAGATAGACAGAAGTCATACGCAGACAAGAGACGTAGACCAATAGAATTCCAAGATGGAGATTATGTCTTATTGAAAGTATCTCATTGGAAAGGTCTAATCTGATTCAAGAAACGTGGAAAGCTAAGTCCACGATTCATTGGTCCTTTCAAAATCATCAAAAGAGTCGGAAGGGTAGCTTATCAATTAGAGCTACATGAAGAATTGAATAAGATACACAACACGTTCCATGTATCTTATTTAGGAAATGTTTGGCGGATGACGCAGCACACATTTCGTTAGAAGAAATAGAAGTTGATGATAGACTAACATATATTGAAGAACCTATCAAGATTCTAGACACAAAAGAGAAGCAGCTACGTAACGAAACAATCAAACAAGTACTAGTGCAATGGAAGCACAGAAAAGGGTCAGAGATGACCTAGGAAAGTGAGGAAGAAATGAGAAAGAATTACCTTCAACTATTTAAGGATTAACAGGTTTCGAGGACGAAACCTAATTTAAGGGGGGGGGGGGGGAGTTGTAACACCCCAAATTCTATAGGAAATAAAAGTCCAGGGTCTAAAAGTACAATTAACCCAAAGTTAGAGGGCTAAAAGTGAAAAATGGAAAGATGTCAGACCGACATCATACATAACGGTCCGACATGTAGGGCGCAAGGAAGAACTCCGGACATGACATGCGTCTGATGACTCAGCCTTGATGTTGGACCAACATCCAGGCACATATCGGTCCGACATGTAGCGAGCAAGGCAAATAGACCGACAGAGAAAATGTCGGACCGACATTCCCAAAGATATCGGTCTGACATAAGTCCCAATTCAGCCCTATAAATAGATGAGTTTGGCCGTTCAAATGGAAACAACACACCAACACCAAAACCATCACCTTCACACACACGACTCCCGAGGAGCCCCGAACGACGGTTACGAGCACAGTGGTTACAAGTGCGGTACGAAATGAGTGCGGTTCGAGTTCGGAGAAGCGTTTAAAAGCGAGGAACGAACTTACGAACTACCCGAGGATAATGTTAGTACACTGGACACGTACCCTAGACACAAATACGTGAATTATGTGTTCAAATGATACGTGATATGTGATATGTGCTATGTGATATGACGAGGGTACGGGGTAATAACGGATTAGTCTAAACACTAAACGGGAATAATCGAGCAGTCACGACTAATCCAAGGGGTGGTGGATACGCCGCTGGTACTTCCTATATATAAACTTCTTGTATACTTCGTGATTAAACCATGATGAACGTTTAGGGGTATAGACTAATAAAGAATAAAGAAATATAATAAACGTACGGGAGAACATCCAACCGGTATGTAGTTATCTGACAAACGGAATGTCCTGTGTAGGAAAGAGCGGTGTATAAATCTCTCCTAGACCCGTCGCTCTTTCCTGGGACATCTCTGTTGGAGGTACTGCTCTGGAAGGAAAATCACCCCAATTTACAACATATGACAAATACGAATATGAGATGAAAATATACAATGCATAACGAATGTGAACACGTGATGAATATGAATACGTGAAATGCTTGATGAATATTTGAATGGATGATGATACGTGCAAACATGAATGAGTATGATGGAACGAGTCTAAACCCTAAAATGGAATAACGAGTACTCACGAAGTGCTAGAGGGGTGGTGGATACGCCGCTGGTACTTCATATATAAAAACTCTTCTAATACATCATGCAGAAACTGTTACGAAGTTTTAACGGTGAGAACTGGTTGGTGGATAAATCAAGCATATACATGAAATGAAAACAAATGCTTGATACATTTGGGAGGATGTGAGTCAAAGATACTCAAGGTCCCAAATGAAATGAGATACTCAGCCTGTAAATTAGATCTAAATAAATAAAGAAGAAAAGAAAAGAAAATGGGAAACTCTAGGCCTACAGGACTAAAAGAGTAAACTCTAGGCCTTCAGGGCTGAAAGAGTAAAAGACTCCAAGCCTACGGGGCAGAGGAATGAATAAGTCTTCGTGATAAATGCAAGGATGCCTATACTGACGAGTATAAGGACCTTGCCAATACTCGGACCAGAGGTACGACCTGTGATGGTTGCGAGGGGGTTAGCACACCCATAAAATATATGAAAAGCGTGGCCGGAGGTACGTCCGAAGATGGTCACGTGGGCTCGAGAGCCCCAGAAAACTTGAACAATAAGAACATAAAGGGGTCATAATAAAATGAACGATGCAGTGTACTTACTTAGCGTAAGCTAATTCAAAAACGTTTTCTAAACACTGCAGGAAAGAAGCACGTGGAATAAAGCTTCTTGCGGACAGAGCTATCGAAGTTAGAAAATCCCTATGTATAAAGATGTAATTATATCATCTTTTGTAAAACAATATATTATTATAAATGAAAAAGTTACCTTAGCCATTATGGCAAGGTTTTACTGATCTAGGACATGTTTTCCGCATTAAAATCTGATAAAATAATAGTAAGATAAGTAGGGTGTTTCACATTCCCTGAACTTGTGGGCTATATCAGGTGACAAAGTCATTGTTAGAGAGGCCAATGCCTCCTCTGAGTAATTTTCCATCTGTTTGATTGCTTTGGTAACATCTGGCTTGTCATACATAGGAATCTGAAGCCCCTTAATTATGCTTCTCCACATCTTGGCCTCAAACAGCATGACATGATTTCTGTACCTAAACTTCCAATCCACAAAATCTTCAGCCGAAGTGAGTCTAGGTGGTTTGGTGCTTGTACCAATTTGTAGGTCTAACAAGCTATTCAGATTCATGGTTTGTTGCAAAGAGTTCATTTTATCAGAGTATTAGGTCCTTGATCAAACCTGAAAATTAGTTAAAAAAAATGAACTCGTGAACTTGTCGGTACCATGAGCTATAGAGAGCCCGTAAACAAGAAGGTGAAACTCGTGAACTTTCTATTAGCACTTGAATCACTTCTGACCCGTGAACAGATGTAAATCGTGAACCCGAAGACTCCCGTGAACCAGCAATGTAACCGTGAACAAATGAAACACCCGTGAATCAGAAGAAAGATGTGAGCCTTAAAACTACTTGAAACCCATGAAGTATACCGAGTAACAATGAGCTACTTGAAAACCCGTGAACTATTTAGAACCCGTGAACGTTCTAGACCCCGTGAACTTGTAATGAAGCCGTGAACATAGAGAAATGTATCTCTCATGAACCTGAACCCTAAAATATGAAGCCGTGTAGACTTCCCGTAAACCCTTTAGCAAATCCGTGTAAGCTGACCGTGAAGATGTGACCCGAGAACCGTCCCGTAATATAATCCCTTGAATCAAGCTTTGGCTTGATTTAGTTTCCAAAATTAATTCCGAAAATCATGGAATTCAAATTTTGAACTCCAAATCAAACCTGAAGAAAACGAAGATGTTTATTATGAACACAGAGATGATTCTCAATTAAATTCAACCCAGAATTCGTCTGATAAACAGCAAAATAACCCAGAAACCATGAGCAAAGATTTATTTTTAGCAGAAAAATATGGTAATCCTTCACAAAACACTGATTAGTACCAGAACTCAACAGAAATTAGTAAAGATACCTCGACAACGGTGATTCTTGAATCGTTGATATCAATAACCGAGCCTTGAATGACTTCAATGACTCTGATACCAATTGTAAGTCCCAATCCTTTAGATCTTTGATGAATACACTAATGAAAACATACACGATATCAAATTCTCACAATCACTAGGCGAAAACTAGTAATCGTGGTAATTCAAGAATAACGAAACACTTGTACAAAACTCTTTGGAGAAATTACAAAGAAAAACAAACACAACCGCTAACCTCACACGGTTAGGGTATACATGTATTTATACTTAGTCTAAATAACTAGCCCATTATACATGTACTCGGCCCAAAGGCCGGTCCAAAATACCTAAACCGTGACTACACAAAATAAAGCTTAATCATACACTGAAAATAGGTCTAACAAGGCTCAGATTATTCTCACATGGAAACGGATGGGATAGGGTTTAGTGATTTGTTATGCATAATTTCCGTTTGTTTCTACTTGCCATGTCTTCATTTTATTTAATAGGTGCAAACTCCAAAAAGGTTTAGTTTAAAAAGGGTTTAATTTTTTTGAAAATTTTTCGGGTTTTTTTTAAGGTAGATTTTTGTATTGTTTTAGTCAAATGGGTAAAAAATCACAAGTTAAATTTTACTGCTTTGAGGTTAACACTCCTGAATCTCTAATTCCATACCCCCACACATAAAAGTGTGCATTGCCCTCAATGTACAAATGCATGTAATGGAATGTTATGCAGGAATTTAAATGTATGAGTTTTAAGGAAAAAGAAACTAGTACTCCCCCGGTTAATTCAGTGTATAACCTAAGGCCAAAACTTATTGGCTGTCAGGCTATGCCTATCAGCTGCTTGTCAACTTGTTGCTTCAAAGACTTCATCAAATTTCTCAGAAATTTGATGTGGTTTCTGGCTCCAGACTCGTAGAGTTGGAGTGTAACTCCTCAAAGTACATAGATGATCTGGTGATGTTATTCTACCTGAAACATAAAATAAGACATAAAAACGAACAAGGAAAATAAAAGATAGTAGTTAAGCTACTAAGGTCCTAGTATCGAGAAGGCATACCTGGGGGCTGAAGTAATTAGAAACTTAAATTGGGAGAAACCAAACCTGATGTCCATGATTTCCGCCGTATGCACCAACTTATCAATTTATTTATGATCATCGGGTTGTCTCCTGGAAGCGCTACGTTTATTTAAAGGTATTTAGCCCAACCCGTACGTGCTGTTGGTGGAATAATCTGTCAAATGGGTGGCTTGTAATATGGAGAGGATCATCCAACCCAATTGATAACCATGCGTACAATGATAATAAGTTGATCCAGGAATTAGTGGAGTCCATCCTGGACTAGCTAGATAACGGAAAACAGGGTAAAAAGTGTTCAAACTTAGAACGGTCATAACTGGAGCTACGTTTGTAGTTAGAAGGCCCTCTACCAGGGGACGGAAAGGCCTCGACGAGTCGGATCATGTGGCAAACAGCCGTAGGCAGCTTGTCCCAGTGATCCAAGCCAATTTCCGCCATTAAGTGGCCTAATTTCTTAAATCAAAGACTTTTCCCAATTTTCAACTTTTTATACCTTCAACTTTTTAGTGTCAAAATAGGTGAATCATTGATTTATATAATTTCACAGTTTATTTATAGTTTTAATTTTATTTTGGATGGATCGATTTGAAATTTTGAAAATTTTTATAAACCTGCCAAATTTAGAATGTTCTACAGAAGAGCACCTAAAAAAAGTGGTGTAATTAAATCACGCCACCACCATTTGAAATTTCCTGGACCAAACTTCAAGAAACCCATGTATTGAAGGAGACGGTCACCCCGGTATGATAATTTTGTCACGTAATCTTCATTGGATGAATGTTTCTTCTTCCATGAGAAGTGGTCCTCAGAGTGATGTGTCATATCCCATGGCTTATGTGATTCATGTAATGATTCACTGATATGCTTGGTCACAGGCCAGTTATCACTGTTACAAGGAAGAGGTATCACCATTTTCATTTGTTTGTTGGTGATTACATCCCCCTGTGCTTCCATATTTAGGATTCCCACCGATTCCTCTTTAAATCTTTGCTCTTCTAGCTCATTTGATTGTTTAGCTTCAAGCTTCTCAGAGAAGTCAGGAAGTGATTGTAAAGTTGCAGTAGCCCTTTCTTCTGAATCATCATGTCTCACCTCTGACTGATCCTTGTTTATGAAGTTGGAAGGTTTTTACTCCTTAGAGTCACTTGACCCTACTAAAGATGTTGAAACTATAACTTCCGATTCTTGGACTTTGAAGGAATCATCTTGTTGTTCAGTCAGAAAGCTCTTTAGGATTTGAGCCTTAATTTCTTCCAAATTATGAAACACTTGTTGTTCAGTTGCAGAGCTCTTTAAGAGCTGAACCTTAATTTCTACTAAATGACGAAACAGATTTCCCGGGGTTCGTGAGTCGGAATCTAGAGCTGAGTGTTGAATTTCTTGGGGCGGTGTGGTTTCCTCATATGGTTGCCCGTAGGGTTAGTGGAAATGTGTGGAATACCCTTGATAATGATAACAATCTTGGGTATAGTGTGGTTCCCCACAGATCTCACACCAAACCTCCGAATAGTGGTACCCATAGTTGTCTTGGTATCCCCCATAACAACTCTCGTAGTTGTCACCCATGAAAGTTGCTGTAACGAATAATAAAAACAAACCATAAAAGAAAATGTTGAGGTTAAAAAGGCCAATCCGATAACTCGATTTTTTCTTGAAATCACCGTGTCCCCGGCAACGGCGCCAAAAACTTGACGTGTTTGTGAATTAAGTATATAAAAATATAAATAAATATATTTTTAAGATGATTTCACAAGATCATGTTTTAAATTTATAAAATAATAATTATGTTAACTTAAAGCACACACAATAGGCAAATGTACCTATCGCAGCGTAATATAGTTAGGTAAGAACCAAGTATCGAACCAATGGACACGGTCAAGTTCCAATACTCAACTTTTGTTATCGTTTAGCCGGATTAAATAGTGAGTGGGTTTTGTGTGCTTGTGAAGCAGAAAAGTAAAAGACGTTAAGTAAATAACATAAAAGTAAAAATGTGCGTGAAGTGTGTAACAGAAATGTAACTAGCAGAATAGTAAATAGCAGAAAAGTAAATAAGGCGAAAATGATCAGATTACGGATAGTATTGCTTCGGGATTCGAATCAGCTTGGTACGTGATAATGTTAAGTTGACTAATTCAGTGGCATGACTACTACAAACTTGTAACCCGGGTCACCACTACATTTGATTTTCAAATTATAATCTTTAAAATGGAAGTGCCTTCCGTTAGGGACATCATTTACCCTCAACCCATCGAATAGTCATCTCCGGGTTGATTTAAGACATCAGACTCAAGATGCTTTATATTAAAGTTAAATAGGTGATTATATTTTGCTCACCGGGAGGCGGTGTAACAATGGGACCAAGTATAAAGACGTACCATTCCCAACATGAGTTCACCAATTCTTGGTCGCATAATAATCTCGTATAAAGACGTACGATCTTGGAAATATAGACCAAACCTTGTCTTATCAATCTCTGCTCGTATAAAGACGTACGAGTTTCAAATGAAGTTTGATTAGAAACGGTTTTACGATCTTACTATTTAAAATCAAGACACTCACAAATATAAAGACGGATTTAGACAGTAATAAAAGCCCATCAAAAGATGGTTTTTGAGAACGAATTAGTTAAAGACATAAACATACCACTTCATTAATATATTAAACATTAACATGCACCAAATATCATCTTCACCCTAGCAATACAAAGAAGTTTTAGCCCCGAATAGCCATAACGACTAGCGTAATGATGAGTTACGTAGGCTCCCCTATTGTGGAACAATGAGGAAGAGCCCTTCTACTCTCTACTCTAACTACGAGAATGCTCTCTTCTTAAGTGTTCTTTTGGTCTGGATTGGTGTGTGGAATGAAGAACTCAAGCCACCTATTTATAGGCCTCAAAATGTGCAATGAACGGCCGTGCAATGGGTTGCACGGTCATGCAAAGGCCTAGGGAATCAAACATGGTACATAGGATACTGTCCTGGTCCGTTGGGAAGAAGACAGGGCAATGCACGACCGTGCATTGGGATGCACGGCTGTGGTTTGCATAGTTGTTACACTATCATCATCACTAAATGTGAAAATATGAAATTTTGGCATATTGGAGCTTTACGGGGAAACATATTGCAGTTCGGAGATAGATTCGGTTAAATCAAACTCAAAATTCAAGAAATTTGAAGGTACGTGCGGATACATGTCGCGTGAATTTCAATCAGCTAATGATTTTCAGTGTTGAAAAGACCAAATTACCACTCACGTGATGGGCACATGGGGGGGGGGGGTTTATTAACGGACTTCGTAACTGACGTTAGGATCAGGGATACATAGTGTTAAAACATCGAACGTCGGGGATTAATAGTGTTAAAGGTGGACGAAACCTAATGTTTTGTGCAAACCTCGGGGATGAAAACTTTAATCTACTCTGGTTGAAAAGACCAAATTACCCCTCACGTGATCGACACGTGAGGGGTAACTAATGGACTTGGTAACTGAAGTTAGGACCAAGGATGCATAGTGTTAAAACATCAAACGTTAGGGATCAATAGTGTTAAAGGTGGATGAAACTTGATGTTTGAACAAACCTTAGGGACGAAAACTGCGCTTTATTCTAATAAATAATTTCCTAGGAGGACTGATGTGCTTGTTTTAATATAAAAATACAAGTAAATATATTTTTATGATGATTTCACAAGATCAGGTTTTAAATTTATAAAATGATAATTACGTGAACTTAAAATACACACAATAGGCAAGTGTACCTATCGCATCGTAATATAGTTTAGGTAAGAACCAAGTATCGAACCAATGGACACAGTCGAGTTACATACTCAACTTTTGTTATCGTTTAGCCGGATTAATTAGTGAGTGGGTTTTGTGTGCTTGTGAAACAGAAAAGTAAATGACGGTAAAATAAATAACATAAAAGTAAAAACGTACGTGAATTGTGTAAGAGAAATGTAACTAGCAGAATAGTAAATAGCAAAAAAGTAAATAAGGCGAAAATGATCAGATTACGGATAGTATTGCTTCAGGATTTGAATCAGCTTGGTACATGATAATGTTAAGTTGACTAATTCAGTGGCATGACTACTACAAACTTGTGACCCGGTTCACCCCTAGAGCCACGTCATCACTACATTTGATTAACAAATTACGTTCTTTAAATTAAAATAGTAGTGTCTCCCGTTAGAGACAACATTTACCCTCAACCCATCGAATGGTCATATCAGGGTTGGTTTAAGACATCGGATTTAAATTGCTTTATATTAAAGGTAAATAGTTGATTATATTTTGCTCACCGGGAGGCGGTGTAACAATGGGACCAAGTACAAAGGCGTACCGTTCCCAACATGAGTTCACCAATTCTTGGTCGCATAATAATCTCGTATAAAGATGTACGATCTTAGAAGTATAGACCAAGATTTGGATTATCAATCTCTGCTAGTATAAAGACGTACGAGTTTCAAAGGATGGTTGATTAAAAAGGGTTTTACGATCTTACTCTTTAAAATCAAGACACTCACAAATATAAAGACGGGTTTAGACAGTAATAAAAGCCCACCGAAAGATGGTTTTTAAGAACGAATTAGTTAAAGACATAAACATACAACTTCATTAATATATTAAACATTAACATGCATCAAACATCATCTTCACCCTAGCAATACAAAGAAGTTTTAGCCACGAATGGCCATAACGACTAACGTAATGATGAGTTACGTAGGCTCCCCTATTGTGGAACAATGAGGAAGAGCCCCTCTACTCTCTACTCTACCTACGAGAGTGCTCCCTTCTTAAGTATTTTTTGGTCTGGATTGGTGTGTGGAATGAAGAACTCAAGCCTCCTATTTATAGGCCTCAAAATGTGCAATGAACGGCCGTACAATGGGTTGCACGGTCATGCAAAGGCCTAGGGAATCAAACAGGGTACAGAGGACACTGTCCTGGTCCGTGGGGAAGAAGACAGGGCAATGCACGACCGTGTATTGGGATGCACGGCCGTGCATCCCTCTGTTTTCTCCCAGCTTTGTCTTTTAACTTCTTGTTGACTATTGTTGAACAATTTTGACTTCTTGGGGGTCAATGCTCGGGAATGAACCTTTTAGAAGCTTGAATTCTTGGTGTTTTTGATAGGATTTAGCTTGATTTATATTTTCAACATTGAAGAATCTGCAATTACAGAATATAAGTGTTTTAAGCATAAATTGCAAGATTATTATTCAATTAGTACCATAATTTGGGATTATTATATAAGTAAAATATGTATAAATAATGACATATCAGTTATCAAGATCCTTCGTAAGGACTATTGTCTTAGGATCTGGTCTATTTGGTTTGGTAAGATATGGTGCTTTTTCCTTTTTTAAGTCCCTTGTTTTCTGTAGTTGATAGTCCAGATTGGAGCCGATAAATTTAGAGATTTCAAGAGGATCACTTTACATGCATTCATATCATCCAATATTGTTACTTATTGTTTTCCGATACGGAGTGTTAACATTCCTTCATTCATGTCAATGACGGCTCTTGCAGTGTCTAAGAATGGACGACCCAAGATTAATGCTACGAAAAATTCGGGTCCCATTTCTAAAACCATGAAGTCGGCTGGGAAGACAAACTTGCCAACTTTTACCAATAAGTTCTCAATAACACCTATAGGTGTTTTAACCGATCCATCCACGAGTTCAATGGTTGCATTAACCGGTCGAGGTTGTCCAATGTTGAGCTTTTGAAACATAGTGGAGGGAATAACATTTATGCTTGCTCCTAGATCAGCGAGTGCGTAAGTAATAGGTAGCGGCCCTATAAAACATGGTAAGGAAAATTTCCCAGGATCTGAAAATTTCTTCGGGAGATTCCTTTCAATAAGAGCGACACAATAATTTGTTCTTTTTATCGCTTCTTCCAAGTTTCTCTTGTTTGTAAGGAAATCCTTAAGGAAACGTCCATATTTTGGCATTTGTTGGATAATGTCCAAAAAATGAATGTTGACATGGATTTGGCCCAAGAGCTCTATGAATTTATCATATTGCTCACCAGTTTTTTACTTAACTAGCCTTCCTAGGTATGGTGTGTGAGAATTGAACGTTCTTTTTGTTGGAAGTTTTGGAGTGAGGTCCGCCGTAGGCGGTTGGATCACTATGGGTGAGCAGAAAACCGAATTAACTGAACCGAAACCGAATTAACTGACAAAACCAAACCGAAATAACCGAACCAAACAAAAAACCAAAAAAAACCAAACCGAGAATAACCGAAACCGACATTTTCTGTTCGGTTTCGGTTATTCATTTACCCATAACCGAATTAACGGAACCGAACCGAATGACATCAATTTGTAATATTTTTATAATAGCACCCATGCTCCTATAACATTCTTAATTCACACAAACTTAATAACTCCATATTCACATTAACTTTTAATGCAACTATCCCCTTTTATGTATAGGTGTATGTAGTTATTTTAAATTACACAAAAAACTTACACAGTCAATCTTTTGGTGTCTTATTTATGTAGCTTTTTCAATGTGTCTTTACCATTGCAAATGTTAATTACTTGAGATTGAAGAGAAAAATATCCAAAAAAAAGGTTTGTGGCATCACACATTGGAGAGAAGAGAAATATAGTCAAGGGAAGTATGCTATAAATAAAGAAGGGATGACACCCAACTAGAATTAATAAAGCTTGGAAGTCTTTTTGGAGACTTTTGGCATTAGTATTTCATGTTTTTTAAGTTTGTTTTTCATTAATAAATGTTATTTTTTGGCTTGGTTTGCATTGGTTAACCTAATAGGTGGCTAACCGAACCGAATGCACTTAATTAACCGAAACCGAATGGTTATTAAATTTCATTAACCGAAAGTTTCAGTTTCGGTTTCGGTTAGAGGTGAAAACCGAACCGAATCGAACTTTACACACCCTTATTGATCACACTAGGATGTGCTTTCTGAGTACTTGAACTTGCAGGCTGTGGACGGAGCGATACTCCGGTGACTATCTCTCTCCTAGGTGATTGGACCTCTTCTCCTGGCATGGGTAGACTTTGCTATTCCTTAGAGTAATAGCACTTACGTTGGCTTTTTGGATTAGTCTCGGTGCTACTCGGGAGACATCCTGGTTGTCTTTCGGACAAAAGTTTTGCTATTTGTCCTAATTGCGTCTCAATGGTTTGAAGGGTAGCTTTCTGTGTCTTGAACTCAGCTTCATGTAGACTAAACCTTTCCTCGTATTGCTTGTGACGAGAGTCTGCTAGGAGGGCTTGACTTTCGGTAGTAGAGATTAGCTTAGTCACTGTGTCATCTAGACTCATCCCATTACCCGTCTTGTTTGTTCCTTGAAATTTCATGAATTTTGAGTTTGATTTAACCGATATGGCTTCGAAACTGAAATTTGTTTCCCCGCAAAGCTCCGCCTTGCCGAAATGGCATATTTTCAAGTTTAGTGATGCCGATTGCATAACAATTATGCTAGTGCTTTTGATGTGATTCTCGATGAATTTCTTCTGTAAATTGATAAGAAATTCATCCAGAATCACATCAAAAGCACTAGCATAATTGTTACACTATTATCATCACTAAATGTGAAAATATGCAATTTTGGCATATTGAAGCCTTGCGGGGAAACATATTGCAGTTCGGAGATAGATTCGGTTAAATCAAACTCAAAATTCAAGAAATTTGAAGGCACGTGAGGATACATGTCACGTGAATTAAAATCAGCTAAGGATTTTTAGGGTTGAAAAGACCAAATTACCACTCACGTGATAGGAACATGGGGGGGGGGGTATTAACGGACTTCATAACTGACGTTAGGATCAGGGATACATAGTGTTAAAACATCAAACGTCGGGGATCAATAGTGTTAAAGGTGGACGAAACCTAATGTTTTTTACAAACCTCGAGGACGAAAACTGTAATTTACTCGGGTTGAAAAGACCAAATTACCCCTCACGTGATCGACACGTGAGGGGTAACTAATGGACTTGGTAACTGAAGTTAGGACCAAGGATGCATAGTGTTAAAACATTAAACGTTAGGGATCAATAGTGTTAAAGGTGGATGAAACTTGATGTTTGAACAAACCTTAGGGACGAAAACTGCGCTTTATTCTAATAAATAATTTCCTAGGAGGACTGATGTGCTTGTTTTAATATAAAAATACAAGTAAATATATTTTTATGATCATTTCACAATATGGGGTTTTAAATTTATAAAATGATAATTACGTGAACTTAAAATACACACAATAGGCAAGTGTACCTATCGCAGCGTAATATAGTTTATTTAAGAACCAAGTATCGAACCAATGGACACGGTCGAGTAACAATACTCAACTTTTGTTATCGTTTAGCCAGATTAATTAGTGAGTGGATTTTGTGTGCTTGTGAAGCAGAAAACTAAATGACGGTAAAATAAATAACATAAAAGTAAAAACGTGCGTGAATTGTGTAAGAGAAATGTAACTAGGAGAATAGTAAATAGCAAAAAAGTAAATAAGGCGAAAATGATCAGATTACGGATAGTATTGCTTCAGGATTTGAATCAGCTTGGTACATGATAATGTTAAGTTGACTAATTCAGTGGCATGACTACTACAAACTTGTGACCCGGTTCACCCCTAGAGCCACGTCATCACTACATTTGATTAACAAATTACGTTCTTTAAATTAAAATAGTAGTGTCTCCCGTTAGAGACAACATTTACCCTCAACCCATCGAATGGTCATATCAGGGTTGGTTTAAGACATCGGATTTAAAATGCTTTATATTAAAGGTAAATAGTTGATTATATTTTGCTCACCGGGAGGCGGTGTAACAATGGGACCAAGTACAAAGGCGTACCGTTCCCAACATGAGTTCACCAATTCTTGGTCGCATAATAATCTCGTATAAAGATGTACGATCTTAGAAGTATAGACCAAGATTTGGATTATCAATCTCTGCTCGTATAAAGACGTACGAGTTTCAAAGGATGTTTGATTAAAAAGGGTTTTACGATCTTACTCTTTAAAATCAAGACACTCACAAATATAAAGACGGGTTTAGACAGTAATAAAAGCCCACCGAAAGATGGTTTTTAAGAACGAATTAGTTAAAGACATAAACATACAACTTCATTAATATATTAAACATTAACATGCACCAAACATTATCTTCACCCTAGCAATACAAAGAAGTTTTAGCCACGAATGGCCATAATGACTAGCGTAATGATGAGTTACGTAGGCTCCCCTATTGTGGAACAATGAGGAACAGCCCCTCTACTCTCTACTCTAACTACGAGAATGATCTTATTTTAGTGTTCTTTTGGTCTGGATTGGTGTGTCTAATGAAGAACTCAAGCCTTCTATTTATAGGCATCACAATGTGCAATGCACAGCAGTGCAATGGGTTGCACGGTCGTGTAAAGGCCTAGGGAATCAAACAGGGTACAGAGAACATTGTCCTAGTCTGTGGAGGAGAAGAAAGGGAAATGCACGACCGTGCATTGGGATGCACGGCCGTGCAACCGTCTATTTTCTTCCAGCTTTGTCTTTTAGCTCCTTGTTGACCAATTTTGACTTCTTGGGGGTCAATGCTCGCTAATGAATCTTCTAGAAGCTTGAATTCTTGGTGTTTTTGATAGGATTTAGTTTGATTTATATTTTCAAAACAGATCAGATCAGATCTGGATACCTTTCAGTGATCCGATTACACGCGTATAGACAATAATAATAAATAAATAAATAAACACAACCATAGGGTGTTTAGGTTTTATACCTTTGACGAATCAACCGGATTGAAACACTCGGGTACAAAGAACGTCACGCTAGATGACAACTACGAGCTCGTCACACGAACTTGTTACACAAACACACTTGATCCGGCTAGCGGGTGGAACCCGGTTCGCGGTACTCGGCTCGCGTGAACAAGAAGGCCGACCGACTAGGGTTTTGGCGACGGCGGTGGATCACGGCGGTGGATCACGGCAGTGGTGGTTGGGCTCGTCGGATGGCAGCGGCGGCTGGAACGGTGGCAACAGTGGCGGCCGGTCGGTGGTGGGTCGCAAAACCGGGTGCCGGTTTTCTTCCTTCTTGTGCAAACTTGATGGTGGCTAGAACTGGTTTTAGGGTTTTAGCATTATGTTATATTTATAGTAAATCTAATTACACTTAAAAACCCGAATAATTAACCTTTAATTATTAACTGAATAACAATTAATCAGTTCCAGTTCTTATAGTTTATAATTACACTAATTAATAAACTATCTTGTGCTAACCAAACTGGTTCTTTATTTAAGTATTAAATATAAAAACCTATCAATATATATTACACTAATATATATATATATATATATATATATATATATATAACACCACATTCCGTCTCTCGTTAGATTTAATTATTCTAAATAATTAAATACGACGTAACGAATAAATATATCCCTAGATATTTAATCCACCGAATTCTTAATTATTGTTTCATGTAATAACGTTTAATAATTAAACGATATAATTTGTTCTTTGCCCAAGGTGTAACTCTTCAGATCGTACCTCGATAGCAACGTTGATATTATCGATGATCGAACATCTAATATCCGACAATCTCCCACTTGGTCGATTCATCGATTAATCAGGTCAACGTAGACAGTGGTGGACGCCTAGCTGCATCTCACTGCCCCTAACAAGGTATGACGTATTTATAATAGTCAACTAGCTCCTTGTGTTCAAGTAACTCTTACTTAACTAAGTACAATAGCCCTGGTAAACATATATCTATATATATACATATATATATATATGTATATATATATATATTTGTGTGTGTGTGTGTCCTTTCTGTTTAGGTCATTCGTTAAACATGAGACATAGATACAAGTCACTTCTCATATTTGGTTCAACTATTCTTGTTCTCGTTCTCCAATTCAAAGATGGTCTAAACAAACTACTGTAGTTTTTGCGTGGCCACGCGATTTATACCAGTCTGAATCAACGAGGGCGCCAGAATGTCCAGATCCTAATTAAAGGATAACATAATTCCTTTGGCCACGTACAACTCCCACTTAACTTCAGATTATTCCTGATCATATCCTTATTACTGCCAGTTAAGGTACATCGTTAGATAAGATCAAGGAATATAACTTTAGTCAGAGTTAGTTCTAATGCGTGCCTTAGGTCGAAGAATCAATAGATTTTACCATATTCAAAACTTCTCAAGACTTTGATCCATGAAGATAGTTTTGAAGAGAGTTACGTTCAATAATCATTCTCTAATGATTATCTGTGAACATGACGTCCAACTGTTTAGCCTTTCATTCCTAATGAACCAATCATCCAATTCACAATAGTCTTACGTTCAGATTGATTCCTATGAATCTGATCGACTACGAACATTTAGAATATAACATAATATTCAAGGATTTCTAAAACGTATAAAATATCGAATCATAAAAACATCTATTTATAATGCACTTAACTTTTAAGCCAATATAAAATACAAATGTTTCTATATTGTTCGAAAGGCACCAAATACTAACAAATCAAACTCAAGTCTAGCATTTCTATCACCTATCAACATGCTCCTCATACAGATTGAGGTATAGGTTTAGCGAATGGGTCAGCTAGATATTGATTTGTGTGAATTTGTTTTATCGTGATATCTCCAAGTTACATGATCCCATTAATGAAACTTAATGATGGAAATCTCTCTTTTGGAACTTCTTTCCAAACTATTAGAAGTTATCTGAAAACACTTTCAGAATATTATTTTCTAATATTTCCAGGTCACAACATCTCATGTTTGTGCAAATGTTATTGATGGAACTTTTCTATCATATAACGTTGATGTATCATAATCATTATCAGATAATGTTGATGTATCGTGTGATCATTCTCAATGATCATCTCATGGTGTTTGTATCTTAACTTTTAAGATCGTTGTGTTTGACTAATAGGTCATCATAACTAATTATGACCTTGTTCCAAGAACCCTTCCTGATAGTCAAAGTTGGTACTCTTAGCATCTTATCCAATAAGATAGCATTGTCTCATCATAACACTTTATGATCACCATTGTGTGCTTCTCAAGAATTATCCGTTTCTTTCTTTCGTCATAACTAAATTTCAAAGTTCTTTCATCGTATGAAAAATATTTACGACGCTCATTATCCTTTTAGATGAAACCATATGAACCATTTCATTTTCATCTTATCCCAATTACTATGGGTTTTGGATAATGTTAGCAGAAATGTTAACGGTACATGTTTTTATTGATTTGTCACACAAAACATTTAAGACATCTTTATTAATGTCAATAGATTGTTGCAATTCTTACTTTAGAATCTTTCCCTCTTATATATCACATTTATATGAATGCAATCAATGTTAGCTTTGAAATTTGATCTTCTAAAGATACGTTATCTTTCAATAATATGTTTTAAAATATAACTCGTAATCTCAGTAATGTATCGCTATATATTCCATGATAACACTTATCATCCCGTGTTTATTTTGTGTATCATTATACACTTTATGATAACATTTATCATACCTAGGGATGTTAAAAAATATCCAAATCCGAATCCGAATTATGCGAAATTCCGAACAAGAAATATCCAAATTTTCGTATTCGAATTCAGATAGTGATTTTCAAAATTTTCGGATAGTTCGGATATCCGAATTTTTTATATTTATATTATTTTTTAAAATTTTAATTAAAAAATAAAATGCTTTTAAAACCCTACCAGTGTCTTACTCTTATTCACACATTGAATTCACATTCACGTAAAAGTATATTCAGCCGCCATCTTCGTTCCAACCACTCCACCATCTCCGTTTCTGATTACGTCCACTCCAACAGGCCACCGGCTTCTCCACCAGGCCACCGACTTCGTTCCAACCGCACCCATCGGCTTCTCCACCAGCGGACCCGACATCTCCGTCCATCGCACCCACTGGCTTCTCTACCATCGAATCGATGCCTTTGACGGCAACGGTGCGGCTACGACGGTGAGTTGTTAAAAATTGAAGCGGTTGTTAAGTGGTATGGAGGAAGAGAACGAGAAGAACATCGGAAAGAAGAAGAAGAGGTTATGGATCTTGTTATCGAAGGAAGAAATTGAAGAAGATGTATACGCGTTTACCGGATCGAGACCGACTCGAAGACCTAAGAAACGTTATAGAACCGCACATAAACATGTTGATGTATGTGTGATTGCGAGATCAAATTGTTTTCCAATTTAACTCTATTTCTTAATAATATCACAATTTAGAACTTTGTTTTTTTTTCACATTTCGGATATCCGTGTTGGGTATAATTTTGAGACTGATGCTGTCAATCGAAATTACAGTATCGAAACTATTAGTTTCAGTTGAACTTTTGTTCAATCGAAACTACTTGTTTCGGTTGAACATTTGTTCAAAGTTTCGATTACCTGTTTTTCAGGCCCATTGGGCGGTGGCTTGGAAAACAAGGCGCATGTGCTTGGCCTCCTATATAGCAGATTATGTCCTAGGAGTGAGAGTGTGTCTGTAGAGGGAATCACCACCCCAGGGGGAGCTCACCCTGGGGTGAGACTAATTGTTAGTGTATGATCGAGCCTTTATTTTCATTTCAATCAAAGAATCATACGTTTTTATGCTTTCAATTAGCTGTTCTTTTTCACTTTCATATGTTTCTGTTCGTATATGTGATTCCCGCACCCGTCTCTACCCATTTGTGATTCGAGAGTGATACCGGATCCAGAGATTCCGCCTCTCGATCCGGACTGTTTGAAGAATTTCTCCGCAGATCTGTGTCTACAGGTCTGCTCAGGACCTACAATCCGGTTTACTATCCGAATATGTATCCGAAATTTCGGTTACGGATTCGGATAATAAAATCCACTATCCGAAATTTTTGGATATCCGAAATTTCGGATATCCGGTTTTGAACACCCCTAATCATCCCTATCTGTGGTTTTTCCGTGTATCACTATACACTCCTCTTAATAATGTGTCTCTTACACATTCTTATTGTTGTAGGTATTCATTCCCACTTGCCTTTGCATCTATATTATTGAATCTAATTTGAAATGATCATATCAGTTTCAATGATTCAATGTTCTCAGACATGTCCAGACTTCTATACTTTTCTTGAAGCTAATTTATTACAAGAACATTCTAGTATTCATAATACATGTTGATTTTGATTAGTCTAGATAACTTTTCAAAACTTGTAATCTGTATCCCTTTAAGGATACTAGGAATCCAATTCCTAATTTATCAACCTTTGATAATCTATTAGGATTCTCGTATTAACGATCCATTTGTTGTTTCTAAAACAACTTATACGTCTTGATGAATCTCATTCATGTGTAGTCTGATCAAATCTTTATTTATCGTAAATGGATTGTGTGTTTGGATTATCATTGGATGATTTAACTAAAGAATCTCATTATTTCATCGTATGATCCCTAGTGTTTGTTGTAAAAGATCTTATCTTTTCTTTCATATACTTATCAATTATAAAATATCTCATCTTTTGTTTATGACAAACATTTATATATTTCTAGCATCTGATCCTTGTCTGTATATGAAACTTTATGTCTATGCAATTGAATAATTCTATTTATTCATAACTTTAAACAACATTTGTTTCTTGTTCAAGAATCAGGCATATCACGGTTATGAACAGTTTCAATCTTATTGAAGTATTTATTAAGGCAGTAGACAAAACTATTTCGTATGGGGGTTCATAACATCCTATCCTTATTTGTTCATAGGTCTCTTTTATATTCATATCCCATATGAATCTTTATCCCTGTTCTGGATGAACCTTATGGTTCAAGGCTAGTGATTTGGATCTTGTGAAGCTGCTTTGTATGACTAACCACTTAGTCTTATAGTAGTGATAACTCTTATCGCTCTTTTATTAATTCATTGCAGGCAACAACCATAATGCATTAAAGATTTAATAAAGTCATACTTAAAATATTCAAGCAATATTCAAAAGAAAATAAATCCGGAATTTAAATTTGTTCTAAACAAAAATAAGATAACATTATCAAATGATGTAATCAACAACTTGAAGTAATCTTCAAGCTGTGTCTGTCTTTCTTTTCTTCTTCCTTTCCTTCCTTTCTTTTATCTCTGCAAAAATCCAGTTTGCATACGTTAAAAGTCTAACTTTTAAGCGATAAAGAAATAATGGAACAAGTTGCCTAGATACCTGAAGTATATGCTTTGAAGCATTCTCTAGCAACAACAGCTTCGGGCATTTCTCTAACACGACATCTGGGTTTAGAGATCTTAGCCTTGGTCTCACCAATAACTTTGTCCTTATCCCCGGTTTCGACAGTCTCTACCGGTACCTCTTTGCTTGTGAAGGACATGTGGAGATCATCACTAAACATAGCTTGAATGATGTCATCACTTGGATAAACCCCGGTCATCTTAAGCTGATCAACAAATTGAATCATTTTTAAAGTATCCTCTGGTTCAACTTTGGCGTACCACGAGATGAAATCTCTCAGCTCGTCAAAACGACTAGCTAGGAGTTTATCCACTTTGTAGTCATCAAATGTGTCATTAATAATCATGTTAATGACCAAGTGATCTTCAATTGGAATACGTGCTTTCTCGAGTTCTGCCACTAACTTTCTCATGATCACGGCACGATCCAGATTCTCCAAAGCCTCGTCTTTAATGTATGTCATCAAAGAGTAAGAAGGATCCTTATTGTAATCTTGATGGTAGCTCCACTTCAAGTTACGTATCATGTCATAAGCTGATAACTGCCGGATTGAAGCTCGAATCCCGGGACTAACAGATGCTAGTATAAGGTTTGATATATCAGAGGTATCATCCCTAAATTTCTTCCAAGCCCTTAGAACAAATTTCCCAGCATCTCTAGGTGGCTGTTCTGGGACAGGGTATTTAAAAACATGCATCTTCTTGTTATATCTAAGGACTTTCTTTAGATTGTAGTACCATTACAAGAAGTTCGTTCCATCGAGTTTGATTTTAAGAATATCGTTAAGACGCTCTAGGATAACAACATCAGAATACAGAGCCATCTACAAGATTCAATTAAATTTTTATTATTTTCATGCTTTAATTATCTTAATTATATTAATGACCCAAAGACAAAATTATTTATAATTAAGAATAAGATCCCGGTTTACTATATTATAGTGAATGGCTAAGCACTTTTCACTAGTATAGCTAGATAGGTAGGTAACGATTACCGATTGTATCAACTATACAAATCTTGGTTTGAGGGGCATGACAAGCAAGGTCACGCTTAGATACGTTTCCATCAGTTACGCCCACTTAAATGACTTAAGTGATATTTGTCCTTCAGTTTTGACTGTAGTCCCGGCCTAAGTGACTTAGGAATCGCAATCCTACCTTTAACCAAAACCGTGGCGTCATGCAGGGTAATTCGCTAACATTGGTGTTTTAGTCTAGTTGAAGGGTCATAATTAAGGGTGGCGCTAAAATATCGATTTTTAATAATTGGGATTTCTTTAATGTTTTAATTTACCGGTTAAGGGTCAAAAAACATTTTGAACGACGCATAGCATGAAATTAGTCGTGCAAATTTTAGTAAACCAATTTTACTATATAAGTTTGTGAAATGCTTTTCAACACTCGACACTGTCCAATTTTAAATACGTTATTTAATCAAAATTGGTCGTTAGTCGCGAACTAAATTTTAAACTAATTAAACTTTAATCAATTTAAATATGTTTTTAAATAAAACAATTAAATTAAAAAACTCGTTTTACTTTTAAATAAAAACTACTTTTATTTAATTACCTTTCCGAGAAATTTTAAACCTTTTAATATTCTCGTCGTTTTATATGATTGTGTTAAATATTTTATAAAAATATGTGCTGTTTTAATTATTATCCTAAATAATTATATCAACCACAAACATACAAAACAACCATCGAGCCACTAGTAAGTTTTTTCGATTTCGTTCGAGCCATCAAACGAGTGACCGAACCAGTCTAAGGGACAACAAATAATAATAAACGTGTCGCCTCCCACTTAGTCCAAGATCTCTATCTTCAAACTCACGTATTTGTCAATCCATGTTTTCAAATCTTCGTCTTGATAGGTTTACAACTTTTATACTTTTACAATAAAAAGAAATAAAATAAAAGAAACCTATCTATTACATCCGGGTTCCAAATAACAAAAAAAAAATAAAATACAAAGATAATAAAAACAAACATGAAAAACAACCACGGGTCACTAGGGCTCGATGCTCCAAACACAATCACAACCAAAACGATAAAGGCTCGATCTTTTGTCAAACAAAAGTTTTGACAAATAAAACAATAAATCGATTTAAAATAAACAATTATGTCTAAACGTGCGTAAAGGTGGCTCTGATACCACTGTTGGGAATCATAGTACCAGTTTTAACTTTTTAAAACAATAATTATTTAAACCTTTTAAATAAATAAATCAGATATATTTTAGCGGAAGCGATTTAACAATACCATTAACTGATCAGATCCGGATTCATTTCAATGATCCGATTACACGCGTATAGACAATAATAATAAATAAATAAATAAACACAACCATAGGGTGTTTAGGGTTTTATACCTTTGACGAATCAACCGGATTGAAACACTCGGGTACAAAGAACGTCACGCTAGATGATAACTACGAGCTCGTCACACGAACTCGTTACACGAACACACTTGATCCGGCTAGTGGGTGGAACCCGGTTCACGGTACTCGGCTTGCGCGAACAAGAAGGTCGGCCTACTAGGGTTTCGGCGACGACAGTGGATCACGGCGGTGGTAGTTGGGCTCGGCGGATGGCAGCGGCGGCTGGGACGGTGGCAGCAGTGGCGGCCGGTCGATGGTGGGTCACGAAACTGGGTGCCAGGTTTTCTTCCTTCTTGCGCAAACTTGATGGTGGCTAGAACTAGTTTTAGGGTTTTAGCATTATGTTATATTTATAGTAAATCTAATTACACTTAAAAACCCGAATAATTAACCTTTAATTATTAACTGAATAACAATTAATCAGTTCCAGTCCTTATAGTTTATAATTACACTAATTAATAAACTATCTTGTGCTAACCAAATTCGTTCTATATTTAACTATTAAATATGAAAACCTGTCAATATATATTACACTAATATCTAACATATTATTCAATTGGTACCATAATGTGGGATTATTATGTATGTAAAATATGTATAAATGATGGCATATCAAGGACACGTGTCTTTCTCTTGTGTCTCCCTGCTTTTATTTTTCTGCTTCTCTTTTCTACTAAATAATGATATTTAAAGAATATTTTTTAGATATTTAATGTAAATTTAATTATGGACAACGCGATGATAAAATAGGTTGTGTAATACATATGTTACCTAGTTACTTATATAAATTGTGTAATATTGTGTGCATAATTAGTTAATAATGTTGTGTGATAATTTATAATGCGCGTAATTATGTAGTTTTTTGTGAGTGATTATGACACTGACCGATTTACTTGTCATTAAAGGACACGTGTCGCGCATCCTAGGGACTTCATTTCATTTGTACAATAATATATATATGGTAAAGTTCCACTAAAAAGTGGTTTTTCGCTAAGAAACGCCAAGAAGTGAGTCAAACGAACTCCGATTGAGCTTATACCAGCGGCGTTGGAACCGTCTCATCGAAATCTAATCCGGACCCAAAACCACCCTCCACCCGCACCCCCAAAAATCTAAACCCCCCTCCAACCCCACCCCAAAAAGCCTAAAACCACCACCCCCACTGTAATGCCCGAGATTTTCCGACCCATCTTTTGCACGTGCTACTAAGTTAAAACACGATTTCGTGTTAAAACTATTTTCTCAAAACAATAGATATTAATTTTGAATTAATATATAAATAATTTATACTTGAAACATATATATGTGTGTATAAGTATATGTGAAATTTATTTAAAAGTATGAATATATCTATATATATTCATGGATGCTTAAAACTTTGTAAAACTATAAATAATATAAATTTATGTTAACTACTTAAAGTTATGACAAATCTATAAAAATTTATAAGATAAAATCATTTGAGAAAAACTTATTAAATCTTTTTACATATTTGATTTTATAGAAACCTATTTATTTTACAAAGTCAAAGGACCAAAACTGTTAATTCAGAAACTGGTTTTAAACTAAAACTTAACTACTAAACATAAAATGTGAATCAGTGGAAACCCCAAGGACCTGTTCTGCCATAAACCCAAACCTCCGAAGCAGATCCCGATCGCGAGTTCGAAACCCGCTGAAACCGGTTTCACTCGTCTTTTCCCCAAAAACGCGTTTCCCGTCCAGATTCGATGAACCTCGGGTTCCTTTCACGCATGCGAACCAACCCCCGATGTCTTCAATACTATAGCACGGCCCGAGACACGCATAAATCCGAATTCAAAGCCGTCGGCTTCAACCCCCACCTCCTCAACTGTTCACGCATTGAATGCCAAATTGGCTATAAATATCGACCCCTACACCTCATAAGCATCATCCCGAAACTATCTAAACCTTCAATTCAGTTGTTCATCACCTGCATTGCCGTTTGAAAGATCGCGACAGCCGACGAGCCACCACAGCCCGTTCTCACTCATTTCGATATCATTTCAGGTAAATCAAATGGCCATTCTCTTCGTAATCATGTGTAGATCGAAAGCCCTCTGTTTAATTCCATTAAAAGAGGGCAAATCGATGTGTAATTGGGAGAAATCGATTCTAGGGTTCTTGAGCAAATTAGGGACGATTTGGGAATAAACTTATCTATTTGATTTTCCTGTATTAAACCTCCGAGACCCGTAGGCGGGGTGGTTAGCGTGTGCGTGTGTGTCTTGACCCGGTCAATGACCTGGGTTCGAGCCTGGTTAACCCCCAGTTTTCGGTTTTTCATTTATTTTTATGCTTTTACTCAATGTTAAAATATCTAATAATTTTTATAAATCATATTAAACTGTGATAATTATAAAAATGAATTTTTATTATACTTTTGTATACAGGAACTATTTTAACTAATTAAAACTTAGTTAAAACTTATCAAACTTTGATAATAAATATTTAAAAACTAGTGTCACACTATTTGATAACTCTTGTGCTTATAAACATTGCTATCTACATGCTACATAGTTGATTCATTAAGTGCTACCCTAAGTTTCACCACACACTTATACACACCTAATTCTTCATACACCGTTAATCTTACACACATGACACCATCATCTTTTGTGAACAAAAATTAAATTATTGGGCCCATGCCCATTAATAATAAACTAAAAAGCCCACTTATCCTTCAAGAAGAAGAAGCCTGCTGGAATGAATAAACCTTACTTTGGGCCTCAAAGCCCAGTCCACAATGATTCTCATCATGACCATGAGCCCAACAATAGTGTTATTAGTACATGATGGTTGGAAGAGTGTGTAAACCCATGAGAGATTCTGGCTACGGAAAGACAGGGTACTTAAGTGTGTCTTTGTGACCCACCCCTCTTTCCTGGGAATTCTCCTCATGGATGCACTACTTATAGGTCAAGTGTTACTTCTAAAATACTATTGTGAAGACTCGGTGTTATGACTAATCAAACTCTAAATCTAAGAGAACTCCTATATTTAACACTCGGTAATTTATTATCGCTTACAACCTTTTCATTTTTCTCTGCTAGACATGGACTCCTACTCTCCTTCCTCCCCGGTATACCATCCCAGAGCAGAGTCTGATCAGGAAGAAGACATCGGGTCATGAGTGTATCGGTCACCAACACCCCCAGCTGCTAGGCCAAGGTTTGACGTAAGGGCGGATTGGATTAGGAACACTAGCCCGAGACTTCGAGCATCTGGATCACCCTCATCAAGAAACCCGTTTCAGACACCTCATCTACACAACCAGTTACCATCCCATCTGAGGTACCCCTACCTAGCACCCGACCCATATCACCCTAACCCTAGGGAAAGGCATACAATGGCACCCCCTAGTGCTATGGGAGTCCCATTCGATGCCATTCACCAATATGTGAGGACCTCAGAGTTCGTGAGACAAGGGATGGAGCACGGGATAAGGCACGACTTGCAAGGACAAAGAATAGATAGCCTAGCAAATCAAATATGGTACCAAAAGGAGAAAATTTCCACCCTCGAAAAAGAATGCTTGAGAATCGCACGAAAGCAGCTAGAGCTTAGGCCAGATCGGCTACCCGAGTAACCATAGCGGTGCTCGTCTTGGTGATTATCTGCTTCCTAGTGGAAAGCTACCAGAGACGTTAGCAGAAATTTCTATTTATTGTCCTTAAATTTTCAGTTTGAGAACCATTTCCCTAGTTTTTAATAATGTTCAACATTTTAGCATTTAATAAATTTTATATTACAACTCTAAAGTTATTATTCATTGATTTGACACAGTGAGTGAGAATTACACCCGTCATATTTTCATCAGAATTCTCCAAGTATCATCTTCCTCATTCACTACAATTTAATACACAACCGGCAATCTCCTTCGTAAACAAATCATCCTATTATTTGATTTAAACAACCTCGTTAATTTGTTCAAACAAAACGTTTATCAAACTTTTAGATAGTATCTGAGATATAAAATTTTCTATAAACATTTTCACCTTGTAAGAAAATTTAATACAACCTGTTTTATAAAAGCATTATTTCAAATTGATAAATAATTATGACTTGTCCTTGTTAAATTAATTATTTCTAAACCTTGGCTAAGTTAATATACAACTACTTGTTTAGCCATTAATTTCTCTTAAAAATATTCTCCTTATAATAATTGAAAATTTTAATAAAAAGGTTTTCCTATAAATTGTCCATTTATTTAGATTATTCAACTCATTAGTTTCATTACCATATTTATCTAAAAACAAGAACAAATTACAATCACCTATATACAAACAAAAATCAGTTATTCGTAAACACATTACTCAGAATGTTTGTAGAGCCTCCTCGTTATCTTTCACCTTCGGTAATATATAAGTGTACTTGCCACTTCAAGAGACGACCCTTTTCGCGTAGACGTTAACCATCCCTACAAACCTCAACGAGATTTAAAAAGCTAAAACCTAACTACCCAACGTCAAACAACATGCTTGTCCGCAACACTTGATCACATACAAAACTCGTTAGAATACGTCACCAGTGTTGTAAAACTCGGCCTAGGCGGCCTAGTACTCGGCGAGTAATCGGTAGAGTGCCGAGGAGCTTTTCTTCAACTCGGTCAACACTACTCGGAATCGGTCAAACTCGGTCAAACTCGGTCCAACTCGGTCAACTCGGATTTTCACTGTTTTTAACCGATTTTCGCTGTTTTTCACCAATTTTCGCTATTTTTCACCGATTTTTATTGGATTTTTAATGTTTTTCACGGAGATACATTAGAAGAAGAGAATTAAATAATTATTATGTCTATAATATTTAAATAATTAATATCAATTTTTGAAATACTTTAGTATGTATCCTTTTGATTTACATTGATATTCACAAATTTTGTTATAAATATTAGTAAACTTATGATATTTGACATATGTATAATTTCCCGAAAATTAATTTCCTTGTAATTTACCATGTCCGAGTACTCCCCACCTAGGCCGAGTACTCGCAACTCCCTAGTCGACCGACCTGGCAGCGCTTAGCGACTTTTGCAACCATGTACGTCACTCACGAAATTCAATAATCTACGTATGCACGTTCACAAAATACATAGCCCGATCACATAATACACGAAACTTAGTTGTTTGCAATATACAACATGATACATAACAATTGTTGTTGGTACATAATACTAGATTGACCACATTGAACATGAAACTTATTTGGTTACAAAGTACATGATATTAAATTGTGCACATTATACAATATATATGATACTAAATTATTTATATTACACATGAAAGTTGAACTGTTTACAAAATACATGATACTAAGTTGTTAACATCATACAGGAAATTCATTTCTTGCATTATACATGATACTAAATTGTTTACATTACACATGAAATCTTATTGGTTTACAAAATGCATGATACTAAGTTGTTAACATCATACATGAAATTCATTTCTTACCATGATACTAAATTGTTCACGTTACACATGAAACCTATTTGATTACAAGCTACATGACGCTAGATTATACATGAAACCTGGGTGCTACATTATACATGAAACTAAATTGCTTACAATTGTTGCAATTGATTGTTTACATTATACACAAGGCATGGTCATACACTTTTTTTCACCAAAGTTGAAAACCATAACACATTGAAACAACTCAGGGTTTGACGTATTCTTGATTCAAACCCGAGTAAACTATGGAACCTTAAGTTATACTACCTTATTACTCTTTAGTTACTAACTGACCTGCCTATTTAGGGACATAGTACTTATTAACAACTCATACGTGAAAACAATAGACATGAACTATATGAAATTGTGTCCTTTTGACCCATACACAAAGGAAGGATCTATACGGACCATGCGATGATTTGAGTAATTACGGGTGCACACGTAATTATAAAAAATTATCGCATGGAAAACATAGTGAATTTTGTCGTGTGTTATGTGTGACAATCCGACTTTTCAAGTTAACTCCGTTAGCAACCCGTTAAATATTCTCTTAAATCCTAACCCAGTTAACCTAATTTTAAACCCCAGGGACTATTTCTGTCAAGAATTAATCTTAAACTGCAAGGACTAGTTACGTAAATCACCAAAAATTAATTTCTGTTGACTTTGAGAAAGTCAAAATCGTATGTTTTGTACCTGTTGACTTCTGGGAGTTAAACCCGTACTCTTTTGGTCCCAATTTAAATTCAAAATTGAAAATATTCTTGGATTGGTAACTGATATGCACATTAATGCCTAAAACGTTCATCATCAAGTCCTTAATCATTAACATTATGCTTGAATTAAACCAATTAATGGCTATTCAAATCAAATCGGCCGAAACCGTCAACCACCATGCTATACGCATCAAATTCGTTAATCTCGATCATCATTCACCATGCTATCGGCGTATCTAGATCGAGTTCCTCTGAGTATATTACACCACCCAATTTAACCTAAGATTAAGCCGGAGTAGTCGGAGACCGAGACCGCCGAAGTCGGAAAACAAGTTGGTCGAGCACCTTCAATTCTCATCGCATTTTGGTAATTAAACATTCCCTCACCTTCGTTTTTACTCGTAAACTGAAAGCCCTGTGATAATTCGAGCAATTAGCATCGAATTGAACCCAATCCAGAATCTATGGTTTGTTCTAAAATTGATTTGGGGCTTTTGATCCTAAACTCGGTCTTAATTCAATTAATTCATATGGTTAGACTCGCAATCATCTACTCTTTGAAAGCCCCATATCAATTGAATCAATCATTATCAAATTTTTCAAGATTCATAAACTAGGGTTTGTCAAAATCGGATTTGGGGGTTTCAATCTTAAACGTTATCTTAATCAAATTAAATCATGCCATTGGATTCGCAATGTCCTGTTTAGTAAAAGCCCCATGTTTTCATCGAGTTTTTACATTCATTTTGATCAAATCAATTATGTGTTCTTGCATAGGGTTTTTGAACTTTGAATCAAAATTTAGACATGCCTAAACTTGTTGTTTTTCGAATTAAAACCTACCCCCAGATTCGTGACACCCCGATTAACAAAACCCCCATGCCACCTTTTTAAATCATGATCGAATTCGTGGGTTTTGGGTCTTGGCCGATCGCGAATGTGAATGTGTCACACCCCGACCGATGGCGGAATCATCGAGGCGACAATGGAATGATTGTTCAAAAGCTCATGATAACTAAAATATTGCATAATTCATTAATTTAATTTAAAGACAACAAATATCCAAGTACAATACATTTCAAATAACCTAGTCTAGTTCAAAACATTGATTTATTTAACTAGGTCCATAGTTCTTAAGTGGAGGAATCTTCAGCAAGCAATCACCTATCCAAACCTGAAACATTATTTAAATCAAGTGTCAACTAGAAAGTTGGTGAGTACATAGGTTTTGTAGTTCCGATAAGTAGTAGGTAAAAACGTTTTGCAACTCATTATTTATCTTGTTAAACATAGCATATATGGTGTATCATTTATCTAAGCACAATTCAAACCTTGATTGACGCGCTTGAACATAGCACAACAGCTAAGTCCGGTATGTTTGAATATAGTTACCCACTATATCCGGTATGTTTGAATATAACACGCGGCTATATCCGAGTATGCAGTAATAAACACCCTAACCGGGTGGGCTGGTCAGGCACAATAGATCTATTAATATTACTATTGGTTTTCTTGTGTTTAAATGTATGTACATCCAAGATAATAAGCATATAGTCCACATGTATAACACGTATAAACAATGTGAGTAGCATGTATAATGTTTCACCCCAAAATGTGCAAAAATGTAAAATAGGGGCTATGTAACTCACCTGGCTAGCGGATATGATAATCCACGAGTGCGGGTGATAAGGACGTTGAAACCTAAGCACGATGAATTCCTATGTGGATAGATAAGTATTATTGTATGTTTTATTTGTATGTGCGTATTCGTATTTAAATGTGTATGGGTTTTATAATAATATCCTTTAATATTTATTTGTATAAAATATGGTAGAAAATAATAATGACTTGGTAAAACTTTAACTTAAAAATTATATATATATATATTGTTAAAATATTTCATTTTTAAATAAGTAGTTATTATGTATTTATAAAAGTTTCTATTTATTTATTTATATTATCATTATTATTATATATATATTTTTTTGTAAGTTGAAACTAATTTAACAAATTTATAAAAATATAATATTTATTATTTTATAAAAAATTTTGTGGGTTAAATATGTATAAAAGAATTTTAGTGGTTTCCGGAATAAACGAACGAGTAAACCGACTTGTTTTAGTTTTTATTGTATAAAAAGAATGTTAAAATAAGTTAAAATAAATAAATAAAATAAAAACAGAATAAAAAATTGGGCCGAAGGCCAACCGGGATCGAACCCGCGACCTCTGCCTTAAACACACACACGCATAACCAGCCGGGCTACTGCCCATCGCTGGTTATGTGTGCATCAGTTTATTTAAATACACAAAGGCAAAACAGGTCGCTGGTCCTCGGCAACCGGCAAACCGTGTCCGAGGACACTTGGTTTGCCCGGTAACTCACGGGCGATGGTCGTGTTTTCGATTGGGGTTGATTACCAGTGGCTAACAGGAACTAATGGAACCAAAATAAAGCTCGAACCTGGTCGGCAGAAGTTTAAACCCGAAAATGTCAAGAATGGGAATCGATCTTCTGGATGGAATTAGCCTTTAAAAACTTGGTCACAGCTTCACTCGGAGACGACGAATGCAATGGTGCCTTCAATTTGGAGTGAGAGTGGGTGGAAGGGGGGTAGCGAGCTCGTGCAGATCCGACTATGGCTATTTATAGCTGAGCTCGTTTCGTATGATAAAACGTGAAATTGAGCACGTCCCGAAACTCTTCTGGACGAGACGAAGCTATCGAGCTATCGTGCATGCGTGGAGGTTGACTGTCGGGCTTGAATTCGGGCGTGGGTTCTCGGCCACTAACAGGATCAGACGATCCGTATGTTGGGGAGACCAATTGGTCGGGGGTTCTTGTTCATGTAGGCAAGATGAGTTCAGACATGCCTTTAGCGGCTGTTGAGGTGCACGGAGCAGCCCTGTCGGGGTGTTCGCCGAAAAAAGCTTTGGACCGCCGGACAAACGTTGGGGACAACCGGAAATGCGAATTTGGTTTTGGCAGTTTCAGTCCCTGAAGTTTGATTTTGATTTAATTTAGTCCCTGGAATAACTACGGATAAGACCTTATAGTTTGATTTGTACAGAAATAGTCCCTCAACAGATTTTATCTTAAAACCTTCTAGTTTGAAAATTTTCAAAACAACCCCTCAACTTTTATAAAAATAAATTTCTTTAATTTCTTTTAATTTCAAATATATTTTATAAACTTATTTTATTATTATTATTATAAATAATTTTTATAAAAGTTATTTATCTTATTTAAATAGGTTATTTTATTAAATATCCAACCTTTAATTTTAGATTTTTTTTATATAAAATTTTATATAAGTTTTAAAACTTATAAAATTTTAATTAATTTAAATCCGTAAAATGAAAATACCTATTTGTATAAAACTAAATAAAACACTCGTATTTTATTTAATTTGAGAATGATTACACGATAATTATATTACAAGTGCGCGAATGAAAAATCCGAAACGTCACAGTCTCCCCATGTTAAATGAATTTCGCCCCGAAATTCAACTATTGGAGGCTATGAAAAGAGATGTGGATACTTGGTCTTCATTTGGTCTTCACGTTCCCAAGTGAACTCGGGTCCACGTTTAGACTCCCAACGGACCTTGACAATGGGGATGCGGCTACGCTTGAGTTTCTTGACTTCTCGGTCCATGATTTCCACGGGTTTTTCATCAAAGTGCATTTTCTCGTCAGTACGCACTTCATCAAGAGGGATGTGGAGATTTTCGTCAGCTAGACACTTTTTCAAATTAGATACATGAAAGGTCGGATGAACGTTGTTGAGTTCTGAAGGAAGATCGAGTTTGTATGCCACTTTTCCTACCCTTTCGAGTATCTTGAATGGACCCACATATCGAGGTGCAAGTTTTCCTTTCTTTCCAAATCGGACTACGCCTTTCCAAGGTGATACTTTTAGGAGAACCATATCCCCAACTTGAAATTCCAAGGGTTTTCGTCTTTTATCGGCATAGCTCTTTTGCCGACTCCTTGCTACTCGAATGTTGTCACGGATAAGGGAGATTTTATCGGTGGTCTCTTGGATAAGCTCGGGACCGGTGATTTGTGCTTCACCAATTTCGTTCCAACAAATCAGTGAACGACATTTCCGTCCATAAAGAGCTTCAAACGGTGCCATGTTAATACTTGTGTGGTAGCTGTTGTTGTAGGAAAATTCGATCGGTGGTAGGTGAGAATCCCAATTGCCACCAAAGTCAATGACACAAGCTCTAAGCATATCCTCGAGAGTTTGGATTGTTCGCTCGATTTTTCCATCAGTTTGAGGATGGTAAGCCGTACTTAAGTCCAAACGAGTACCAACCGCAGATTGTAATGATTGCCAAAATCGGGAAGTAAAACACGAATCATGATCAGAGATGATGCTCAAAGGGATTCCGTGATGACTCATAATTTCATCTATGTAGATCCGAGCCAATTTCTCGACTCGATAGTCCTCACGAATAGGCAAGAAATGAACAGACTTTGTAAGTCGGTCGATAATAACCCAGATACTATCGTGCCCACTAGAAGTGCGTGGAAGTTTGGTGATGAAGTCCATAGCAAGGTTCTCCCACTTCCACATGGGAATTTCTGGTTGTTCGAGGAGTCCGGAAGACTTTTTGTGTTCGGCCTTCACTTTAGAACAAGTTAAGCATTTTGCCACAAAGAGGGCAATATCCTTTTTCATGCCGGGCCACCAATATTGCTGACGAAGACCCATGTACATCTTATCAGCTCCGGGATGTACTGAATATCAAGTTTTGTGGGACTCGTTCATCAAAAATATACGAAGGTCGTCGCGATCGGGAACCCAGATACGGTCCAAGTAATACAATAAGCCGTTGGCATTTTTTAACTACGAAGGACGAAACTGCTGACATTCTTCAATACCTGATCCTGAGCTTGGAATCTCTTTGCAAGTTGAAGGTTAGAAGAATAAGGAGTGACAAAGAAATTGAATTCAATAATAATTTAATGAAACTTTTCTGTCTCAAGAAGGGGATCCGCCACGAATTTAGAGCCCCGTACACACCTCAGCAGAATGGAGTCGTAGAACGGAAGAACAGAACCTTGATTGAGACTGCAAGGACAATGCTGTTAGATGCAAAGCTTCATGTCACTTTCTGGGCAGAAGCAGTTAATACAGCTTGTCACGTCTTGAACAGAGTTCTGGTTGTGAAGAGGCACAACAAGACTTGTTATGATTTGATCAACAATCGACCTACCAATCTTGACTATCTAGTTCCTTTTGGTAGTCCATGTTCCTTATTGCTACAATACAAAGATCGCAAGTCTAAGTTTCATGCAAAAGCGGTAGAAGGCATCTTCTTAGGATATGTTGCCAACTCGCCTTGCAAGAGAGTGTATAAGATAGGAACTCGTACTGTCGAGGAATGGTTTGAAGTGGATTGTAGTAAACAAAGCATTCCACCAGAACCAACTGGTCCAGCTTGGGGTTTTGATTATGATGCGCTATTCAAATCTTTCAATCTTCCTGATTTGTCTGCAAATGATGCCGCAAATGTATATGAATTATTTGGTGGCGGTGAGGACTCCAGTTTCTCAACACGTGCTACTGTACCGATTGTAACTCCTGATTCCTATGCTGCATCTGCTTCTGGAACTCATAATGCTGATAACAGTGAAGATGTTCATGTTGACGGAAATGACGCTCAAGCTAATCCTAACACTCATGTAGGAAATGATGCTCCAGCTGATCCAATCAACATTAAATCTTCTTCTTCTGGAACACAGGATATGGGGGAGTTAAGCATGAACCTTGATTCAGAAATTCAGGAACCAAATGTACTAGAGATGAGAGTGCATAAGAATCATCCAATTGACAACATTATTGGTGATCCTCATGCCGGTGTTCAAACTCGTCATCGAACCATTGCTGAGAACACTAGTCTCTACTCTGAGATACTTGACACTGGTGTCATGGAAACATGTCTGCATGCTGCATTCGTGTCCCAGTTAGAGGCGAAGAATGTGAAAGAGGCTCTCGCTGACAACTGCTGGATTGAGGCAATGCAAGAAGAACTGTCTCAATTCCAAAAGTTGCATGTGTGGGATTTGGTTGACTTGCCAAGAGGCGTACAACCAATTGGCACTAAATGGGTGTTCAAATGCAAGACGGATGATCGTCATGTTGTGGTAAAGAACAAAGCAAGGTTGGTTGTTTAGGGTTTTTATCAACAAGAGGGCTTGGATTACACAGAAGTATATGCCCCAGTTGCTAGACTTGAGGCCATTCGACTGTTTCTGGCTTATGCCTCATATGTTGGATTCAATGTCTATCAACTTGATGTGAAGAGACTTTTCCTATATGGAAAAGTTCATGAAGAGGTCTATGTCTCTCAACCTCCCAGCTTTGAAGTCCGCATAATATCAATAAAGTGTATAAGCTCGACAAAGCACTTTATGGTCTTCATCAAGCACCACGGGCATGGTATGAGACTTTATCTAAACATCTACTGTCTAATGGTTTCGACCATGGACAGATTGACTCAACCCTCTTCATACGGAAAGCAGGAGGTGATATTCTTCTTGTACAAGTGTACGTCGATGACATTATCTTTGGGTCTACAAATGAAGAGATGTGTAGGGAATTCAAACAAGTGATGAAGTCCAAGTTTGAGATGAGTAACATGGGTGAATTGTCGTTCTTCCTGGGTTTGCAAGTCAGTCAAAGAGAGGATGGCATGTATCTGCATGAAACCAAGTACGTGCAGGACATCTTGTCAAAATACAAGATGAATGATAGCAGTACTTATGGCACGCCTATCCCCGTCAATCATGGTCCGCATCCTGACAAAGATGGAAAGGATATGGATTGCAAATTGTACCGTGGGATGTTTGGATCTCTTATGTATCTCATAGCTTCAAGGCCCGACATAATGTTTGCTGTATGCTTGTGCTCAAGGTTTCAATCACAACCGAAGGAGTCTCATATGATAGCTGTAAAGAGGATTTTCAGATACTTGAAAGGGAAACCCCGATTGGGTCTTTGGTACTCTAAGCAACAGTCATTTGACTTCAAAGCCTACACTGATTCACACTATGGTGGTTGTAACCTTGATAGAAAGTCAACTTTTGGTGGATGTCAATTCTTGGGAGACAGACTGGTTTCCTGGCAGTGTAAGAAGCAGTCAACGGTTTTTGTCTGAACATGTGAAGTAGAATACATTGCTGCAGCTAGCGGTTGTTCTCAGATATTGTGGATTCAGCAGCAATTGAGAGACTACGTCTTAAACTTCACTTGAACTCCTCTGTTCATTGACAACAATGCCACCATGTCCATCACAAACAACCCGGTGAAACATTCCAAAACTAAACATATTGAAATTCGCCATCATTTCATCTGTTATTGTGCTGGAAAGCATCTCATTGAACTTGTAAAGGTTCACACGGATGGCAACTTTGCTCACCTTTTCACTAAGGCATTTTATCGATCCCGTTTTGAGCATCTTGTCAACTTGATAGGAATATTCATTCCAGAGTGAAAACGTGTTTTTCTTAAATCAATTCAATTCATGAAAGTAAAATTTTAATTATTTTAATATTTCTGTATAGTTATTTTAATTTTCAAATATTTTACAAAAATTCAAACAAAATAGAAAATGGAGAAAATTTCAAAGTAATCTTGAGAAAAAAGGAAATGATAGTACATCATAAATGATCTAAACGCCATAGACTGCTCATATGGGAAATGATTGCGTCATGCTTACTTGATTGTTTAAATTGTTGTGTTTTTAATCTGCTTATTTACAAGTAATTTGAATTGTCAGTAGGCTGTAGGCGTCTTTGAATCATTAGTAGTGTGGAAACTAAATCTAGACTACAACTGTGATTTGAACCCATGTATGCATGTGTGCGTGTGTAAAAGAATACAAAAAGATCATTATCAGATAAAGGATGTAAGATTTTAGCAAATATTTTCTTAAGAGACCAGTTTCGGGTTATGTCTTTAGCACAATTACTGCGGTTCATCTCACTGCCCATACTCACAAGTATGTAATGAGAGATTTGTTAGGACATGTTTTGTAACTGTTGATAAAATTCTGTATAAGTTCATAGAGAGGCGAACTTAATAAGTTCGCCTAGCCTATTAGAGGCGAACTTAATAAGTTCGCCTGGTTTATCAGAGGCAAACTTATTAAGTTCGCTTAGTCTATCAGAGGCGAACTTAATAAGTTCGCTTAGTCTATCTGAGGCGAACTTAATAAGTTCACTTAGCCTATTAGAGGCGAACTTAATAAGTTCGCTTAAGCATCTTTTAGGCGAACTTGTTAAGTTCGCCTACTGTAGAACTGGTGCTTATAAATAGACAGAGTCTGTGAAACAGAATTAGAAGAGTGGAGAATAGACGATATCAGAGTAGACTTGATTAGAGACAGAATCTTGTAAACTGATATTGTGTTGGAAATACAAAGATTTTATTTACACCATTGTTGTTGATTGAGTCACACGAGCACGTTGATCATGGATTCCGCACATTATCACCGTGTCATACCACGAGTCTAGAGATCCGTCACGCACCGAATTAGGGACCTACAACTGGTATCAGAGCTATTGCTCTTGATTAGCAGAAGATTCGTGGTGTTTTCGTGTCCAATCAACATCAAATTTCAGAGATTTTGAAGATTTTTCATCTTTTTGTGTTCTTGATAAAAATGGAGAATTTTTGATCATTTTCGATTGATTTTGGATTCATTTGATGAAATTGATCCGATAGAAGTGTTCCTAATCAGTTCCTACGGTTCAATTTAATCAAGTTCTATCAATTCAGCAAGATATGATGATTTTTGGAATTTTTGGTTCGTGTTTGGTTGAACAGCTGATGCAGGCGAACTTAGAGAGGCGAACTTAATAAGTTCGCTTCACTCAGTATTAGGCGAACTTAATAAGTTCGCTTTGTGAAGATCAGGCGAACTTAACAAGTTCGCTTCGGGTCAAGTTCGCTTCTCAGTGAGGTTCAGGCGAACTTATTAAGTTCGCTTGTACGCGAACTTATCTGTTTGCTAGTGTTCTTAAAAAAAAAAATTTGGACATCCATATTTGAAGGATATGTGCATCCTACTTATGACTATATGGGATATTATGATGTTCCTAAACCAGTGACAGCTCTTAGTAAACTAGAAAAGCAGAAGTTTGATCGAGAGATGAAGACGCGTGAAACTTTAACGATGTCTTTACCAAAAGAAATCATTCATAGTCTCGGGAAGTGTCCAACTTCAAGAGATCTATGGGAAGCTTTAAAGAAAAAGGGTGAAGCAACTTCTCAAGCGTTTGAGGTCTTGATCAAAGAAGTATTGGAGAAGCCGAGTTATTCTCAAAGTGATTCTTCTGTAGATTTAACTGATAGTGAGAGTATTCGTTCTGGTGAAAGTACTCAATCTACTGAGACTGATGTGATGAGTGAAAAAAGTTTTCAGACAGTTGAAGATGATCTGAGTGAATTAGAAACTGATGCAGAACCTGTCATTGTTGAACAAAAGAGTGAAGCTGATGATGACGTTTTCATGGCTCCTGGTGCATCTTCTTCAGAAGTAAAACCTGAGGTATTTTCAAACTCTGAAACATTTTGTTCTAACTGTGTTTCAGTTAAGGATAAAATGATGAGGGTTATGGATGACAATGTAAACCTCATTTGTGATATGAAATCGATGCACACGGTAAATCAGAAATTAAAGGATAATGAGAATGTGTGTATTGAGAGAATAGAATCACTGAAGAGGGATATACATTCTCTGACTTTGAAGATCAAAGAGCAGGCATATCACTTGGATATGTCCTTTGCAGAAATTGAGAAACGAAATAATGCTCTTATTGAGAAAGATAAGAAACTAGCTGAATCTAAAGCAGAGGTGCTCAGATTGCATAGAAAGTTAGAAAGCTTTGGTAATTCATCATTCTTATTAGGATATTATCATGAGAATACTAAAGAGGGGAAGGGAACTAGTGGTATTGGATATGTTCCTCCACCATTCAATGGAAATTATTCTGTTACACCTGAGATTATAAACGATGAGGATTTAGATCCTAAGACTGTGTTGAAAGTGAATCCAGTCACATGTGAAGATATGGTGTATTCTGATGAGAGTGATGATGAATATTTTGATGAAGCTAAGGTAGAGGGGATACCGAAAGAGGTTAGGAAAGAAGACTCAAAGGTTGATTCTAATTCATCTGGAAATTATACATTTGGAAGTTATTCAAATTCAAGGAGAGTTCCATATGTCAGAGATTATAAAGACAGGCGTACATGCTTTCATTGTAATGAGATGGGACACATTGTGGTGACCTGTCCTTACAAAAATAAAGGAAAGAAGCATGTAGTTCCTGAGAAGATGAAGCCTGAATCAAAACCTGTTGCAAAATCTAGAGTTCCAGAGAAAATAAAGCAAAAAGAAGTTCATGTAGGAGAATCTTCTTCAAGTGCATCTTATCGTGTGAAGATTCCTTATATGAGAGATAATCATGAGACGAGATCTTGCTTTTCTTGTGGTCTTGTGGGTCATATTCGGATTGCTTGTCCACACAAAGCCAAAGGTAACCGACATGTTACTACAGAAAAGGTAAGAACTCATGGTAAGCCTTATGTTAACCCAAATGTGGTTAAACCTCGTGATACACCAAAGGGTAATTCAAAATCTGAGGTTAGGCTTTCTAGACCTCAAAGACGGAGGAGAAACAGAAGATTGAGAAAACTTTTAGAACAACAAGAGTTTTCACAGTCTAAACATTTTTCAAATGAACATGATTGTTCAAACACTTCACATTTTAAGCAAAAAGAACTTAATGAAAAGAAATATGTTTGGAAATCTAAAGTTTCTGTTTCTGACTCGTCAGAACAATCTCCAAAAATTGATGAGAGATTTGATTATGAATGGAGTGAGGTTTATTATTTTGATATAGATGGACGACCCATGACTACCATGGCTTGGGTCCCAATTTCAAATTAATGTTTCTTGTTAGATGTGCAAGATTTACCAAGAGGGACTATTAATAACATTTGGTTTGTTGATAGTGGTGGTTCTTAGCACATGACAGCGAATGACATCTGCAAGAGTAAATAGTTGTTGATAACTGAGAATCTATTTGATTCAACGACTTGATGCTCAAGGGGGGAATATGTCACACACAATGTTTTGGAAAGAGTTTTACAAAGTCCAAAAGATAACCTGAAACTTATGATGACGATGGTGAGCATAAAGTCGTTGATGCAACCATTTGACTAGTTGAGGGGAAGTCTACAGGACAGGGGGAGTACAGAACTGTGTTGGTGACAAAAGCAAAGGCATTCAATTACATTACATCGGTTTGAGTTTTAAATTGATTGAATTGCTTAATCCTGAGTAACCAAGCAAAATGTTTTTTCGTAAAATGTTTTAATGGAAGGTTTATTTTCGTTTGTTTTACTTTCTTTGAAAAAGATTTTGAAAAAGCCAAACAAATTAAAAAAGATAAAATCGACATTACTTGAAGTTAAAGAAGAGATGATAGTACATCTGTAGATGTTCTTTCACACATGACCTTAGATTGACTGGTTGGTGCTTTATGTTAATATATCTGAATTATATGTTTTGATCTAAAATTCAGAGACCACACAAATAGGAAATGATAGTGTTGTATATGCATATAATTTGAATTGTCAGTAGACTAAAAGCGTCACTGAACCATTAGTAGTGTGAAAACATAATTTCATATGTTACAACTGTGATTTTAACCCATTTTATGTCTGGGTGTGTGTGTTAAAAGATCACTATCAGATAAAGAATATTAGCTTTTAATACAGATTTTCCTATGAGATCAGTTTTGGCTTATGTCCTTAGCACTATTCATTGGATTTGCTTCAGTGCCCATGTCCCGAAAAGCATGCAATTTGAAGTATAATCAAGATATGTACTTGACAACATCTGTCAAACATATACTAGCCCTTGGATCATATTGATAAATCATCTTTACTGATTCCATTGAATTCATAATCCAGATAACAGTTGGATCCACATACCTGAATCTTATGATTCCACATATATAAGCCAAAACATTGAATCATTCGATTCTGAATCTCATTGATTCCTATACAATCCAATTTGGATTTTGCTATTCATGTGCTAAGTGATGTATCCTCATTCTGGAAATTCAGATAATCTTTAGTAAAATCTCATATGTCTTGAAGATAGTGCATTTACTTTATGTTGGCATACTAATGGGGTACACGTTGTATTTCATACTTAAATGGTACCTTAACTTACAAGAAAGTGGGAATGAGATGCTTTAGTTTCAAATCTTATAATATTGACAATTTGAATTTGTGTGTCATAGCCTGATTCTATTTTCTTTGAATGTTTATCGCGTATCATAACATGCAATATGAAAGTCTTGAAAAGATAGAGTGTGATAATCTTGATAGATATTGGTTTGATTGGTCAAGGCTTGAAAGAATGGCATAGGATACATTTTGATATTATATGGATTTTATATCCAATATGTGTGATTGATATCTCATATATACTGATATGATCTTCTTACTCGTGATGTTCGACCAAAAAGATGTGATTTTGTATTTTACATTTCAATTTATATAGAGAAAAACCAAAAAGATTTTGTGTTTTTTATGTTTGAAAAACCAAAAAGATTTTATTTTTCCAGCTTCAATGGAAATCTTAATTGTTGGTTATTCTTGGTTGTTCTCCTTTGCATAAACTGAATATTGCAGATAGAAGTTGACAAGGGGTCCTTCTCCCAAGTTTTCTTCTAGATAGAAAGAGAGTGTGCAGATGAACAAGACGAAGACTACAGTGTGTTTGATGATATCTGAAGACGGATGACAGTCTTCTAAAGCTGTTGTCAAGGGGGAGTCTGTTGGAGCATATTCTGGTGACAACGAGATTGAAGATATTATGTCTTAGTCTTAGAGTCTTTGACTTGTATTTGATAGAATTGTTAGCAACAGTTATAAGGGAGTCTGTTAGGACATGTTTTGTAACTGTTGATAAAATTCTGTATAAGTTCATAGAGAGGCGAACTTAATAAGTTCGCCTAGCCTATTAGAGGCGAACATAATAAGTTCGCCTGGCTTATCAGAGGCGAACTTATTAAGTTCGCTTAGTCTATCAGAGGCGAACTTAATAAGTTCGCTTAGTCTATCTGAGGCGAACTTAAAAAGTTCGCTTAGCCTATTAGAGGCGAACTTAATAAGTTCGCTTAAGCATCTTTTAGGCGAGCTTGTTAAGTTCGCCTACTGTAGAACTGGTGCTTATAAATAGACAGAGTCTGTGAAACAGAATTAGAAGAGTGGAGAATAGACGATATTAGAGTAAACTTGATTAGAGACAGAATCTTGTAACCTGATATTGTGGTGGAAATACAGAGAGTTTATTTACACCGTTGTTGTTGATTGAGTCACACGAGCACGTTGATCATGGATTCCGCACGTTATCACCGTGTCGTACCACGAGTCTAGAGATCCATCACGCACCGAATTAGGGACCTATAAGATTGAATCAAGACATGTCTTTACATCAACCGTTGAGCATGTATACACCCTTGAATCATACCTGATTCATTGAAATCAAATCCAGATAAAAGTTGGATCACCTTACCTAAATCCTCAGACTCCATATCTATTAACCTGAATCATCATATGATATTCATAGAAGAAAATCCAATCAAACCAAGACATCTGAATCACTCGATTCCGAATCTTATGATTCTTGATAATCCTTATGGATTCTGCTTGATTTTTTCTGTGCTAAACGATGTAACTTCATTCTGGAGATTTGAAAATCTTTGGAAAAATCTTAGATGTCTTGAGATAGTGCAAGTTACATTTCTGTAGCATATTAGTGGGGTACACGTTGTATATCCTAAAATTAATACCTTAACACACAAGAACGTGATACATAGATGTTTATGGTTTCAAATCTCATAATATTGCCAACTTGAATTACTTGTTTATGTGCTTATTATGTATAAATAAACTGTAATTCATGACATGATCCCATATTCTTTGACGTTTATCTTGTATCGTTTTTGCTAAAGGTTAGCCTTATATGATCCTCTGCTCGTGTCTTTGAGCAAAAATAGTGTGTTTGTATATACTTGTAATTTGAGTTGAAAGTTTGAGCACACAAGAGTCTCCGCGTACTTATTAAGTGCGCATGAGGTAAACCCTGCGTACTTAACAAGTACGCAAGAAGTAATTCATGCGTACTTAGTAAGTACGCAGGAGTTAAGTCCTGCGCACTTAGCAAGTACGCAGGACAAATATGTGTTGGGTATATATACAGGACTTAGAATTTTTTTTACATTTATCTCATTCAAAATTCGAACTACTGTTGAATATCCTCTGCTCATTTTTACTCAAAAAATTTTGAGTGTTCCTAACCGGTTTTTCGTCCCGATTCTATTCTCAACATCGGATAAACATCATTTGGTGAGAATGTTAGGGCTTTTCACCCATGAAATCTTGACTTACGGACCGATTTAGGATTTTGAAAAATTCAGGGTTTAAATATTGATTTTGGATATTTCTTGGTCGTTTTGGTAACACATTATGATCAAAACTCTCTTAGAATCATCAATCGAACCTTATTCATTTCTTAATCGCCCATGACGGTCTTTGATTTTGTCCTTGACTTACTATTTGATCGTCGGTTCGTATGGGTCGTTTTTTAGGTCAAAATTTAGGTCAAAATTTGACTAGGTTAGCGGGTCATTGATGTGGATAGAGGTTCCATAGGTACTTATCATGGTTTTCGACCTTGTGGTAACCCTATTCCACGTCAATGTCTTACATCTGCACTACAATACCGAGAGATAGTTGATTTCTTGAATCGTTCAAAGATCAGCTATGCTATATCAACAGATCCAATAGTCTCAAGACCGTACCTGGAGTAGTTGTGGGATACAGCGGATCATGACTGCACGGTAACCCCTAATGTCATTCGGGCTACTGTGGCGAGTCATGACATTGCTTTTTCTGAGGACACAATTAGAAGGGTCTTACAGTTCCGGGATCTCGCCACCGACCCAACTGCCTATCCTGATTACTTTGTGGATGGCTGTTGGAGGCAGCGTATTGGATACGTCGGTGTACGAGATTACTCTTCCTACAAGAAAATAAGGGTGCTCGATCAGTGGAGGTACTTTGCCCACGTGATGATCATGTGCATCTCTTCCAGGAAGGCAGGGAAGGATGCTATGGGACATGATCTTGCAGCAGCCATAGTTGGCTTGTCTCTCAACATGGGTTATAACTTCTCAAGATACATCTTCAAGGCCTTAACTGATCAGATCAATACGGCTGAGAGGTTTAGATTCCTGTTATACCCAATATTTGTGCAACTACTGATCAATGATGCGTTGCCAAATCTGTCTGCTATTAGGGAGAGACTGCAAGTCAAAAGGGTGGACAAGAGAGTGTTTGCACAGTTTCTAAAGCCAGGCAGTGTAGAACCTACCCCTGAGCATACCCCACTCTTTGGCCACCTGATTAATGAAGAATATGTGGCACCAGCTAATTGGAGATGGTTTAGTCATGAGTCTGAGCCAGAACTCAGTGAACATTCTGATGAGCAACAAGAAGATGAGGACGTTGAAAGTGAGGATGAATTTTCTGAAGGAGGAGACGACGAAGCGAGTAATGATGGTGCTGAAGGATCCGACTCCGAAGATACAGAGTCTGATTCTTTTGATTCTGATGATGCACCATCACAGGCACACCCGAGAAGATTGACAAAGGTGACCCTTCCTGAGTCATCTTCTAAGAGAAAGCGACAATCGACGAGCAGTGAATACAAGCCAGATTCTGACTCAGACACTGCTATACAACGACGAAGACGTGAAAGTATCAATAAACAATTGGGGGATAGGCAACAACAAGCTATTCCTCGTGAGGGAGAGGATAGTGCTCAGAGGCAAGTACAAGTATCGGCTGCGAGTACTGATTCAGCTTCTACCCCACCTTCACAACAGTTGTACCGGCGACAGCGGAGCAGGCCATAGGTTACACCTGATGTGGCTGTCACTGCTATCACAGAGGAGGTTCCTGTGATAGTGTCCCTCCCTGTACCATCTGTCCAAATGGTGATGACTACTCCGATTCTTACCGATTCAGTCAACATTACTCCTTCCACCACTCCGACAACCACCATCCCATCCACAATCCCTACTACCACCTTTGAACCTATCAGTCAACCCTACAACTTTAGAGACTTTTCCCAGGGTTTTGACTTTGATATGATCTTCTCATCCCCACTTCATAATGTTGAAGCCTCTACATCTAGGAATCCTGATCCAAATGATGCACGAATTGATACTTTGGAAGCCCAAGTCGCTGCTCTACTTGAAACTGTTCAGAAATCAAGGGAAGAATCTGAGGCTCAACAGGCTCAGATAAATTCCTTGGTGGACGAAGTTACTATTTTAAGAAACCAGAGAACTTGGACAGAAGAGATACTAGCAAATGTGATGGCCCAGAATGAACTACTGATCAAAACAAATAATATGATTCTGGGACACAGGTCCTCTCTAGAGGTTCGGTTTGACATGCAACGGAAAGAACATGAAATGATGGTCAAATTAGTAACTAACCTGACAAGAAGCTTGATGCTCAGGGGGAGAAAGAAAAAGAGAAGGAGAAGGCATCTAAACCTACCGGTGATGAGCCTTGTCATCCAGTTGATCTGACAAAGGATGATGACAAAGACAAGGATCCTGAAGTCGGTCCTAGTCGAAGTGAGTAACAAGCTTTGGCGATAGTGCCCATTTCTGCTGTTCCAATGGCTGAGGGGGAGTCGACTCACCAGGAAGGTGGTGATGCTTCTTGTGGATATAAAGGAAAGTTTGTAGCTGACATTTTGAAAGATCTATCTGACGACGTGTTGGATAATGTGATCTTATTCTTAGAGCTAGACTATTCCAAAGAAGCACAGATCGAGGCTCTCTACAATCTTGAAGAAGGAGAGATCGACTCTGGTGATGATTGGGATGAGGAAGATGATGAAGTGGTGATAGAAGTTCCCAAGGGCGACGGGGAAGGAGAGTATGAGCTTGAAGATGGAGAGATCTTTGAAGTTCCATCCTTTGAAGCTTAACTTGACACAGGTTCAGTTGAGACTACTAGTACTGTTGAGGCGTCGACTGAAGCCTCCCCTGCCGACCCTACACTTGTGGATCCAGAGGCAAAGAAAGACAAACATGTGCCTGAAAGTTCATCAAAGGATCCGACTCATGTATGGCAAAAGACTTCAATCATAGACAAACACGGAGCGACAGGGATGATCTTAGCTGTGAGGTTCGACGAGGAGAAGAAGTTGCTTGCAATCAAGCGAGCTGGGGGAGTTCAATACTTGAAACCAACCAGCGAAGGTTTCAACTTCTTGCCGAGATATGACCTCGTGAACCTAGTAAACTAAGAGCTGCTGGGTCACTCAAATAACGCAGTAGCGATGGGTTTATGGCAGGTTCTATAGCATGAGGTAAGATCTGGGAAATTCGAAATGTTTAAGCCTCAAGTGCCCTAGCGAGTCAAGGACAAGAACGCTAGACATCCTGTGACTAAGAAAAGCTTAAAGAAACTGGTATACAAGCCAGTGCTATGTGAAACCAAGATTCCCCTGAACAAGTTATCTCAGGATATCCTCGGTAACATATGGTACTGGTACGTAGATCCTAAGGGCGAGGTGGTAGTGATTGGAAAGGTGTGGTCCGATAGTGGAAGCTTAGTGCCAAGGGAACTGATCAGAGTGTTTGATAAAGTCTGCTTCATAAACTTCTCTGTGAAAGATCTGGAGGCACTAGCTGACAGGTACTGCATGTACACGGACGAGTGGACACAGTTCCTTGCTTCTAAATATGACAAGGTGATCAAGTTCTGCCTTGACTACAAGAAGAAGATGGAAGCTAAAGCTGGGGAGCAGTGAAGACCGAAGACAATCCAGAGTTGTTGTCAAGGGGGAGTTTGTTGAAGCACATTTGTGTGACAAGCACTCTGGATAGTGTCTTAGTTTATTGTACTTGTCTTGTATGTTTTTTATTTGTATTGTAATGTCTGTATGTATTAGTTATCGAGTTGTAATTTCTAATGCATGTCATTGTTGTAATTATTCTCTAAGTGTTTTGCGCACTTAGCATGTGCGCAGGAACTAGTTCCTGCGTACTTAGCAAGTACGCAAGAATACTCTGCGTACTTCCTTAGTACGCATGAACAATTTGCCCTGCGCACTTGTTAAGTGCGCAGAGATCAGCTTTTGTATAAATAGAATAGGTTGACAGAAGTTAAGTACGCAGACATTTGCACTCATTATTTTCTCTCTGTAACCGTTCGAGTTTATAATTGAAGGAACTTTAAAGTGATTTCTTTGTCGGTTTACTTTGTGTTGTTTAATTCTCTACCTAGTAACGGGTATTCCGCACTCGGTCCAACTAGTCACACACCCACACGTAATGATCCGAGACACCCGGGGACCAACACTTGAGAAGAGCCAAGCGTTTCCTGAACAGAACAGGAAGAAAGTTCATTGGTGGGAATTCAAATGCCAAGGTTGGTTTTGATAAATCCAAAGCCAAGTGCTATAAGTGTCAGAATTTTGGACACTTTGCTCGTGAATGTCAAAAGGACAAAGCACCGGCCTCGGGTTTCACCAGACCTAGCCAAGGAAACGGTCAAGGGTACAACAACTCCAACAACCGCAATCAAAGTCAAGGTGGTATGTCCAACGCTTTGGTAGCTCAATAGAACGATAGCTTTGATTGGGGTGTTCATTTGGAGGATGCCATTATTGCTTAAACACAGGTTGGTCTCATGGATGAGATTATGGAGATGATGGAAACAGAGGAACGGGAAGCTTCTGTGGCTGACCAAGAAGAGTCTACAACTGCAGTTGCCCTCATGGCTATTGGAGAGGCATCATGTTCATCAAATGAGGTAGATTCTAACTCTTTTGCTGTTATTTCTTGTTCAAAATGTCTGAGCTTAAAGGATGAAAATTATAAGCTTCATGACAAAATCGAACCCCTTCGTATTGCAACTTTAAGCTACAAAGAAAACAAAAAAAGATACAAAGATTCAATTGAAACTTTGAAGAAAGATAAGAATGATTATTCACTTAAAATCAGTGATCAACAATTTCATTTGGATGTTGCGTACAAAGGGTTGGAAAAGAGAAACAATGAGATCACCAAGCTGCAAAATGAGATCTTGCAGTTGAAAGGCAATATTGAGAAGTTGAAAAACTCTCGTTTTGTGGTGGAACACTACGAGTCTGTGGTGAGACAAATGAATGGCTTAGGGCTGGGTACTAATGCCATTCCTCTACCAGTAAGAGAGAAATTTGTCAACGGCTTAATTGACATTGATCTGTCTTGCCTTGAATAGTTCTCGAGTCAGGATGATTCCTCTAAAAAGGATGATTCCTCAAGTAAGGCTGACTCTGCATCTGATGAAGAGTTCTTTACTGCTTCTGATGATGGGTTTGAGAACACCTTCCCTAATGGTGTAGTCTCCGTGGAGTTGCTCGGTGAACAGAAAGTGAAGAAAAACACTGTCACTGATCGTGATAATTGTATTTTGACTGAACCCGATATCATTGAATAAAATTAAAAATTAAAAGTGATACTTTATGGGGGATATATAAACATTAATCAAGTTAAAAAGGAAGCCTTTTCAGCTCATTATGGGCTTGGCTATCAAGAAAATATGCAAAAGTATTATATTCCCAAAAACCAATCACCATCGGGTCAAACTAGTGTTCATCAAACAACCTCTCCTGTTCATCATGCTGAGCCATCCAATGTCAAATCAAATGAGCCTTACAGGAGGACTTACAAAGATAGGAAAACCTGTTTTCACTGTGGTATGGTCGGTCACATCATTGTGAACTACCCGAATAAGAACCAAGGGAAACGGCTAGTTGTTTCACAACCATCTGTTATCCCCAAGTCACCACCAGTGAAACAGCCTAAAAGTCTAAAGAAGAATGAGGTGAAACCACCAATGAAACCTTTGGTGAAGCCAAAGACCACCTCTGAGGCTAAACCTACTGTTCCAAAAAGGGAAAAGCATCCTACTAAACCCTGTGCATCTACCTCTAGTAGTGCACCAAATGGTGAGAAACCTGTGGTAAAACTCTCCAAACCACAGAGAAAAAGAAGAAGAAGGAACAAGAGATTGAGAAAGATGGAACAGCTGGCTAGAATTCAATCAGGTGAAGCTTCCATTAGTTCACATGCTGCTGTTGAATCTAAGCATACTGTTCCAGTTAAGAAAAAGAAGAGGTCCTGGAACAAGAAATCCAAAAGTTCTCAATCTCCTGATCCCAAGTCTTCAAAAGATTCATCCATTTTTGATAGTCGCGACTGTGAGTTAATAGAGGTTGTTTATTTTCAGAAAGACAGACGACCCAAGACCACTATGGCTTGGGTCTCCAAATCTAACTATCTTGTTTGTGACACATGCAGGGACATCCGAAGGTTACTATCTCTAATCGTTGGTATGTAGATAGTGGATGCTCCCGGCACATGACAGGTAACATGGCCCTACTTCAAGATGTCAAACCATTCAGAGGCGGCTATGTGGCCTTTGCTGGAGAGAAAGGTTGTAGTATAACGTGTCAAGGCGTGGTTTCGAATGGCTGTGTTAGCTTCGACATCATCAACCACTGCGAGCAGCTGAAGCATAACATGTTGAGTGTCTCCCATATGTGCGACAAGGAGTACTCGGTTATGTTTAACAAGATAGAATGCATGATTCTCAAACCTGGTTTTGAAGTTCCTGAAGACAGGATTCTGATGCGAGCACCAAGGACAAACGACACTTATCAGATCGATATGAGCATGGCAACAACCACCTCATCAGTTGCTACTTGTTTGCTTACCAAAGTTGGCTCAATCTTGTGGCATAGGAAACGCGGACACATTTCTTATCGAAAAATGAATCATCTTGTCCGAAACGGTTTGGTAACCGGTGTTCCAAAGCTAAGATTTGTCGTTGCAGATGACTATATGCCTTTTAAAAAGGGCAAACAGCAACGGAAGTCTCACAAGCCCAAGCTCCAAAACTCCATCGATACCCCTTTGGAGTTATTACAAATGGATCTGTTTGGCCCCATAAGTATCAGGAGTATTGGAGGTAAGTCATTCTGTCTGGTTGTAACTGATGATTTCTCACGATTTTCTTGGGTGCATTACCTGATCCTGAGCTTGGAATCTCTTTGCAAGTTGATGGTTAGAAGATTAAGGAGTGACAATGGAACTGAATTCAACAATAATTTGATGGAACTTTTCTGTCTAAAGAGGGGGATCTGTCACGAATTTAGTGCCCCGTACACACCTCAGCATAATGGAGTTGCAGAAAGGAAGAACAGAACCTTGATCGAGACTGCAAGGACATTGCTGTCAGATGCAAAGCTTCATGTCACTTTCTGGGCAGAAGCAGTTAATACAGCTTGTCACGTCTTGAACAGAGTTCTGGTTGTGAAGAGGCACAACAAGACTTTCTATGAGTTGACCAACAATCGACCTCCCAATCTTGACTATCTAGTTCCTTTTGGTAGTCCCTGTTCTTTATTGCTGCAGTACAAGGATCGAAAATCTAAATTTCATGCAAAAGCAGTGGAAGGCATTTTCTTAGGATATGTTGCCAATTCACCATGCAAGAGAGTGTACAATATAGGAACTCGTACTGTCGAGGAATGGTTCGAAGTGGATTGCAGTAAACACAGCATTCCACCAGAACCAACTGGTCCAGCGTGGGGTTTTGATTATGATGCGCTATTCAAGTCTTTCAACCTTCCTGATTTATCTGCCGATGATGCCGCAAATGTGTATGATTTCTTTAATGGCGGTGATGACTCCAACTTCTCAACCCGTGCCACTGTACCTATTGTAACTCCCGATTCTAATGTTGCATCTGCATCTGGAACTCATGATAGTGAAGACGTTGAAGTTGTCCATGTTGGTGGAAATGACACTCCAGCTAATCCTAACACTCATGTAGGAAATGAAGCTCCAGCTAATCTAATCAACATTGAATCATCTTCTTCTGGATCACAGGATATGAGGGAGTTGAGCACGAATCTAGACACAAATCTCCAGGAACCGCATGTACTAGAGACGAGAGTCCATAAGAATCATCCAATTGACAACATCATTGGTGATCCTCATGCCGGTGTTCAGACTCATCATAGAACCATTGCTGAGAACACTAGTTGGTACGCTGAGATACTTGACACTGGTATCATGGAAACATGTTTGCATGCTACATTCGTGTCCCATTTAGAGCTGAAGAATGTGAAGGAGGCTCTCGCTGACAACTGTTGGATTGAGGCGATGCAAGGAGAACTATCCCAATTCCAAAAGTTGCATGTGTGGGATTTAGTTGACTTGCCAAGAGGCGTACAACCAATTGGAACCAGATGGGTGTTCAAGTGCAAAACGGATGATCGCCATGTCGTAGTGAAGAATAAAGCAAGGTTGGTTGTTCATGGATTTTATCAATAAGAGGGTTTGGATTACACTGAAGTATACGCCCCAGTTGCTAGACTTGAGGCCATTCAACTGTTTCTGGCTTATGCCTCCTATGTCGGCTTCAAGGTCTATCAACTTGATGTGAAGAGAGATTTCCTGTATGGAAAAGTTCATGAAGAGGTCTATGTCACTCAACCTCCTGGCTTTGAAGATCCGCATAATATCAATAAAGTGTATAAACTCGACAAAGCACTTTATGGTCTTCATCAAGCACCTCGGGCATGGTATGAGACGTTATCAAAACATCTACTGTCCAATGGTTTCGATTGTGGACAGATTGAATCGACCCTCTTCATTCGGAAAGCAGGAGGTGATATTCTACTCGTACAAGTGTATGTCGACGACATTATCTTTGGGTCTATAAATGAAGAGATGTGTAGGGAATTCAAACAGGTGATGAAGTCCAAGTTTGAGATGAGCAACATAGGTGAATCGTCATTTTTCCTAGGTCTGCAAGTCAGTCAAAGAGAGGATGGCATCTATCTACATCAAACTAAGTATGTGCAAGACATTTTGTCGAAATACAAGATGAATGGTAGCAATACTTAAGGCACACCTATCCCTATCAATCACGGTTTGCATCCAGACAAAGATGCAAAGGATGTGGATTGTAAATTGTACCGTGGGATGATCGGTTCTCTCATGTATCTCACAGCTTCAAGGCCCGACATAATGTTCGTTGTATGTTTGTGCTCAAGGTTTCAGTCACAACCAAAGGAGTCTCATATGATAGCTGTCAAGAGGATATTTAGATACTTGAAAGGGAAACCCCGATTGGGTCTTTGGTACTCAAAGCAGCAGTCATTTGACCTAAAAGCCTATACTGATTCAGACTATGGCGGTTGTAACCTTGATAGAAAATCAACTTCAGGTGGATGTCAATTCTTGGGAGACAGGCTGGTTTCCTAGCAGTGCAAGAAGCAGTCAACGGTTTCTGTCTCAACATGTGAAGCAGAGTACATTGCTGCAGCGAGCGGTTGTTCTCAGATATTGTGGATTCAGCAGCAATTGAGAGACTATGGCTTAAACTTCACTGGAACTCCACTGTTCATTGACAACAATGCCACCATGTCCATCACAAACAACCCGGTGAAACATTCCAAAACTAAACGTATTGAAATTCGCCATCATTTCATCCGTGATTGTGCTGAAAAGCATCTCATTGAATTTGTAAAGGTCCACACGGATGACAAATTTTCTGACCTTTTCACTAAGGTGTTTGATCGAACACGTTTTGAACATCTTGTCAACATGATAGGAATGTTCAATCCGGAGTGAAAACGTGTTTTTCTTAAATCAATTCAATTCATGGAAGTTAAATTTTTTATTTCTTTTAAATGTTTTCTGTATAGTTCTTTTAATTTTCAAATATTTTACAAAAAATACAAACAAAATAGAAAACCGAGAAAATTTCAAAGTCATTTTGAGAAAAGAGGAAATTATAGTACATCAGAAATGATCTAAATGTCTTATATTGCACATATGGGAAATGATTGTGTCATGCTTACTTGATTGTTTAAATTGTTGAGTTTTTAATCTGCTTATTCACAGGTAATTTGAATTATCAGTAGGCTGTAAACGTCTTTGAATCATTAGTAGTGTGGAAATTAAATCATTACTACAACTGTGATATGAACCCATGTTTGCTAGTGTGTGTGCGTAAAAGAATACAAAAGATCACTATCAGATATAGGATGTTAGATTTTGGCAATTATTTTCTTCTGAGACCAGTTTGGGGTTGGGTTGTTAGCACAATCAATGCGGTTCATCTCACTACCCATACTCACAAGTATGCAATGAGAAATTGAATCAAGATATGACTTGACATCAATCGTTGAGCATATGTTCACCCTTGAATCACTCCTGGTTCATTGAATTCAAATCCAGATAAAAGTTGGATCCCCTTACCTAAATCCTCAAACACCATATTCATTATCCTGAATATCATACCGATATTCACTGAGGAAATCACATGAAACCAAGACAAATGAATCACTCAATTCTGAATCTTATGATTCCTGATAATCCTTATGGATTCTGTTTGATTTTTCCTGTGCTAATTGATGTAGCCTCATTCTGGAAATTTAGAAAATCATTGGGAAAATCTTAGATGCCTTGAGATTAGTGCAAAGTAAATTCATAGCATAACTGTGGGGCAAACGTTGTAGATTTATAACTATTAGCTTAACACACATGAACATGATTCTAAGATGCTTATGGTTTCACATCTTATAATATTGCCAACTTGAATTACTTGTTTATGTTCTTATTACATATGAATAAATAGTAATCCATGACATGATCCCATATTCTTTGATGTTTATCTTGTATCATTATTGCTATAGTTTAGTCTGATATGATCCTCTGCTCGTGTCGTTGAACAAAAATAGCTTGTGTGTGAATATGTGTATATCATTATTAAGAAAAGATCAAAAAGTTTTTAAGTTTGTGTAAAGTTCAAATTCCAATTAGAAAAACCAAAAATATTTGTGTTTAACCTTCGCGAATTGACTTTGAATCCTCTTGATTGAATGTGCTTATCATGTTCGTTATTTGACTTTGACTTTTTCATAATTTGAGTTGGAAAATTGACTTCACATAAGTCTCTGCGTACTTAACAAGTGCGCAAGGGTTAAACCCTGCATACTTAACAAGTACGCACGATTGTTGTAGGCCGGGTATATAAACAAGTGTTAGAACTTTTTCTCGGTTCATCTTATTTAAACGAACTTAACACTGTTGTATACTCCCTGTTCGATTTTCATTCAAAAATTTGTGTGTTCCTAAATGATTTTTTGTCCCGATCTTAGTTTCAACATCATCTAACTAACATTTGGTGAGAATCTTGGGCCATTTCATCCGTTAAATCATGTGTTATGGACCGATTTGTTACTTTGAAAACCTAGGGCTTTGAAGCTTGATTTCTGACAATTTTGGGTTGTTTTTGCAATGCATTATGGCCTAAAACATGTTTAAGATCATCATTAGAAGCTTGATCATCACTTAAGCATCCATTTCGACCTTTGATTTTCTTTTTGACCTAGTCAGTGACCGTAGGTTCACGCCTGGGGACACTTAGGTCAAAATGACCAGGTTGTAGCACAACTTTGATGTTGGTTTTGGTTCCCATGGTCACTAACATGCTTTTCGACACATTTGTGACCAACAACAACATCCAACTTCACATTTACAGATTTTGGAATTTCAAAATTTTGCACAAGTGTTAAACCTGCGTACTTAACAAGTACGCAAGACATAGGTCATGCGTACTTGCTAAGTACGCAAGGCATACACCCTGCGTACTTGACAAGTGTGCATGAAAGCCAAACTTGAAATTTTTCTGAGTATGAATTGTCTGTTCATTGTGAATGTGCTATACTTGGTCATGTGTATTAAATTCCAATGAGTCTTCTTATTCTTATTGTGTTTACTATTTGTTTTTGCAGTGATGGCTCGTGCATTTACAAGTGAGTTCAATCTGCTGGCACTTACTAAACCGGAATGGAAGGGTGTTGCACTTGAGTACCGGGAGATCATCGATTTCTTGAACCGCTCAAAGATAAGCTACGCTATTTCAGCAGACCCTGTCATATCAAGACCGTACTTTGAGCAGTTCTGGGATACAGCAGAACATAACTGCACAGTAACCCCCAATGTCATTCGGGCTACTATGGCAGGTCATGATATTGCCATTTCTGAGGACACAATCAGGCGGGTCTTACAGTTCCGGGATCTTGCAACTGACCCAATTTCTTATCCTGATTATTTTATGGATGGATGTTGGAGACAACGTATAGGATACGTCGGTGTGAGAGATTATTCATCTTACAAGAAGATGTGGGTGCTAGATCAGTGGAGGTACTTTGCCCACATAATGATCATGTGCATTTCGTCTAGGAAGGAAGGGAAGGATGCCATGGGACATGATCTAGCCGTTGCCATGGTTGATTTGTCTCTCAACAGGGGCTATAACTTCTCAAGATACGTCTACAAAGCCCTAATTGATCAGATCAATACGACAGAGAGGTTTAGGTTCCTGTTATACCCTAGATTTGTACAACTCTTGATCAATGAGGCGTTGCCAAATCTACCAGCTGTTGGGGAGACACTGCAAGTGAAGCGGGTGGCCAAGAGAGTTTTCTCACAATTTCTAACGCTAGGCAGTATAGAACCTACCCCTGTGCATACTCCACTCTTTGGCCACCTGATCAATGAAGCGTATGTGGCACCAGCAAATTGGAGATGGTATAGTGCAGAGTCTGAGCCTGAACTCAGTGAACACAGTGATGAACAACAGGAAGAGGAGGAAATTGAATATGAGGATGAAGTGTCTGAAGAAGGAGGAGACGAAGAAGCGGGAAGTGGTGGTGCTGAAGAATCCCACTCAGAAAAGACCAAGTCAGATTCATCTAATTCTGATGATGCACCATCTCAGTCACACCCAAGGAGATTCACGAAGGTGACCCTTCCCAAGTCATCTTCCAAGAGAAAGAGACAAGAGAGTAGCAGTGAATATGAGCCCAATTCTGATTCGGGTGCTGCTATACAGAGACGCAGACGGGAAAGTATCAACAAGCGTTGGGGGGATAGGTAACACCAACCTATTCTTTGTGAGGTGGAAGTAAGTGCTCAGAGACAAGTAACAGTGACAGCTGCGAGCACTGAATCGACTTTTACCTCACCTTCACAACAGCTTTATAGGAGACGGCGGAGGGGGCCACGTGTCACACCTGATGTGGCTACCACTGCTATCACAGAGGAGGTTCCTATGATAGTGACCCTCCCTATACAGTCTGTCCAGGTGGCGGTGACGACTCCTATTCTCACTGAGTCTATCACCATCACCCCAACCACCATCCAAACAACAACCATCCCTACCTCAATCCCTACAACCACTCTCCAACACATCAGTGAACCCTTTCATGACATTGACTTCAACCTGGGGTTCGATTTTGGAGAATTATTTTCCTTCCTGACTAATCAAGCCGAAGCATCGTCATCTGGGGGACCTGATCCTCGTGATACCCAGATCACTACCTTAGAGACTCAAGTCGCTGGACTTCTTGAAATGCTATGGAAATCGAGAGAAGAATCTAACAAACAACATGGGCAGATTAACTCTCTGATTGATGAGGTAGCCACGCTAAAGAAACAGCGGGCGACTGATGACAAGTAGCGTTTAGAGCATGACACGATGGTGAAATTGGTCTGTGATATGGCCAAGACGCTTGCTGCTCATGGGGAGAAATTGAAAGAGCTGTTGGATAAGCAATCACCCAAGCCTAGCAGTGAAGAGGCTTGTCACTTAGTTGACCTAACTAAGGGAAATGGTCAGGACAAGGATCCTGAAGCCGGAACGAGTGGAAGTGAGCAGCAACCGTTAGCTTTGGCGATTGTTCCCATTTTCTTCGTGCCTATGGTTGAGGGGGAGTCCACTCATATTGAAGAAGGAGGTGATGCTTCAGGTGGTAATAACGGAAAGTCGGTGGCTGACATTTTGAAAGATTAATCTGACGATGTGTCGGATGATGTGATCTTACTAGTAGAGCCGGACTATTCCAAGGAAGCACAGATCGATGCTCTCTGCAATTTGGAAGAGGGAAAGATCGAGTCTGGTGATGATTGGGATGAGGAGGATAAGGATCTTGTAATCGAAGTTCCCAAGGGCGATGGGGAAGGAGAGTATGAGTTTAAAGATGGAGAGATTTTTGAAGCTCCATCCTTTGAAACTCATCTTGACACAGGTTCAGTCGAGCCTGATAGTACTGTTAAGGCGTCGACTGAAGCCTCCCCTTCCGACTCTACACCTGTGGATCCAGAGGCACAGAAAGACAAACATATGCCAGCAAGTTCATCGAAGGATCCGTCTCCTGTCTGGCAAAATACATCAATCATAGACAAACATGGAGCGACAGGGATGATCTTAGCTGTAAGGTTCGAGGAGGACAAGAAGTTGTTTGCACTCAAGCGAGCTGGGGGGTTCAATACTTGAAACCAACCAGCGAAGCTTTCAACTCCTTGCCAAGATACTACCTCGTGAACCTAGCAAACCGAGAGCTGCTAGGTCACTCAAATCATGCAGTAGCGATGGGTTTGTGGCAGGTTCTGCAGCGAGAGGGAAGATCAAGGAAGTTCGAGGTTTTTAAGCCTCAAGTGCCCAAGCGAGTCAGGGACAAGAATGTTAGACATCCCGTGACTCATAAAAGCTTAAATAAACTGGTATACAAGCCAGTGCTGGGAGAAACCAGGATTCCCTGAGCAAGTTATCTCAGGATATTCTCGGTAACATATGGTACTGGTACGTAGATCCTAAATCGGGCGAGGAAGTGGTAATTGGAAAGGTGTGGTCCGAGAGTGGAAGCTTAGTGCCAAGGGAACTAATCAGAGTTTTTGATGAAGTCTGCTTCATAAACTTTTCTATGAAATATCTGGAGGCGCTAGCTGACAAGTACTGCATCTACACGGACGAGTGGACAAAGTTCCTTGCTTCTAAATACGACAAGGTGGTCAAGTTCTGCTTTGACTACAAGAAGAAGATGGAAGCTAAAGTTGGGGAGCTGTGAAGACCGAAGACAATCCAGAGCTGTTGTCAAGGGGGAGTTTGTTGAAGCACTTTTGTGTGACAAACACTCGGGATATTGTCTTAGCTTTTGTACTTGTCTTGTATGTATTTATCTTTGTATCTTAGTGTCTGTACGTATTAGTTATCGAGTTGTATTTACTATTGTATATACTCGTGGTCTAAATTCTCTAAGTGTTTTGCGCACTTAGCATGTGCGCAGGAGTTATCTCCTACGTACTTAGCAAGTACGCAAGAACTCTCTGCGTACTTGCTAAGTAAGCATGAGCTATTTGCCGTCCGCACTTGCTAAGTGCGCAGAGCCCAGGTATAGTATAATTAGGCAAGGTTAACAGAAGTTATGTACGCAGTCATGCGCACTCACTTGTAACATCCCTGTAACCTACAAGTTTTATAATAGACGAATTTTGAAAGTGTTTTCGTTGTCGGTTTACTTTGCGTTACTTGATTCTCCACCTAGTCATGGGTATTCCGCACCCGGTCCGACTAGTCACACACCCACACGTAATGATCCGAGACACTCGGGGACCTACATAAGTTTTATTATCTTGACCTAGACTAACGTTTGTGAGATCTCTTACCCATGCTTGAGCATATTAGACTACATCTTAAACAAATCCTAATCATCAAGTTCCCATCAAATCCATTCCAAGTGACGCATTTCACCTTTAGATTCTTCGAAAGATCTCTCCTTAACTCTCTTGAAACTAAAATCCACTGATATCATTCATACTTAACTTGAGCTTTAGACCTAAATCTTGTTATCTATCATACTCCTCGAACCGACAGTCAAAACCCATTGAGAATCCAAACCCTCACCTTTGCTGGTTCAGTAGACCCCACTAGTTAAATTTCGGGACGAAATTCCCTTAACATAGGGAGACTGTAACATCCATGATTTTACTGGCCTAATTTTTATTTCATTTAACAATCCATTTCAATTCCGTACCGGTTCAACACAATATGTCACGTTAATTACTATCTTAACACGTATCAATCTAAGGTTTCAACCGTGCACATTAACATATTATTTTCCTAATATATACTTACATTATATTATAGAGATAAATCAAACATGTGAGTTTCAACTCCAAAATTTGCAATTTTTATCATTTGTAAACACACACATATTTATACATATTCGGTTCCACTAAATAAATCAAGTAAACAGCTTCAACTTTATTAATATATATATATATATGTAATTGTAAAATTAGATCATGTAGTTACGCCTTTCAAAAATATACATATGTTTCTTTATGAATGAATATTCAAATATATATATATATATAAATACATTGGGTTTTGTTAAATAAACCATTTTGTAATTTTATGAAAATGGAAACTTTCTCTTTATTAAAACTATATTAAAACATTTGATGTTTAAGTTTTTTTTCTTTTTTTATATAAAGACAATTTTTATAAATAAATCTAAATCAAATAATTAGATCTTGAACCACTCTCTATAGCAATTGAACCCTCCCTTTTTGCATTTGAACCCCCTCTTTGTTTCTTGAACCCTGGAACCATAAGAAATCGAATTTTGACTTCAAAAGGTCAAAACCGAGTTCCACCTCTTAAATCCCTTCAAATCCGGAATAGATCTTTGTAGGTCCCCGGGTGTCTCGGATCATTACGTCTGGGTGTGTGACTAGTCGGACCGGGTGTGGAATGGCCGTGACTAGGTGGAGAATCAAACAACACAAAGTAAACCGACAAAGAAATCACTTTAAAGTTCCTTCTATTATAAACTTGAACGGTTACAGAGAGAAAATATTGAGTGCAAATGTCTGCGTACATATCTTCTGTCAACCTATTCTATTTATACAAGACTTGATCTCTGCGCACTTAATAAGTGCTCAGGGAAAATTGTTCATGCGTACTTAGCAAGTACGCAGAGTATTCTTGCGTACTTGCTAAGTACTTAGGAACTAATTCCTGCGCACATGCTAAGTACGCAAAACACTTAGAGAAATTATACAACAATAACATGCATTAGAAATTACAACTCGATAACTAATACAAACAGACATTACAATACAAAGACAAAACATACAAGACAAGCATAAAAAATTAAGACACTATCCAGAGTGTTTGTCACACAAAAGTGCTTCAACAAACTCCCCCTTGACAACAGCTCTGGAATGTCTTCGGTCTTTACTGCTCCCCAGCTTTAGCTTCCATCTTCTTCTTGTAGTCAAGACAGAACTTGATCACCTTGTCATATTTAGAAGCAAGGAACTTTGTCCACTCGTCCGTGTACATGCAGTACTTGTCAGCTAGTGCCTCCAGATCATTCACAGAGAAGTTTATGAAGCAGACTTCATCAAACACTCTGATCAGTTCCCTTGGCACTAAGCTTCCACTATCGGACCACACCTTTCCAATCACCACTGCCTCACCCATTTTAGGATCTACGTACCAGTACCATATGTTACCGAGGATATCCTAAGATAACTTGCTCAGGGGAATCTTGGTTTCACATAGCACTGGCTTGTATACCAGTTTCTTTAAGCTTTTCTTAGTCACAGGATGTCTAGCATTTTTGTCCTTGATTCGCTTGGGCACTTGAGGCTTAAACATTTCGAATTTCCCAGATCTTACCTCTCGCTGTAGAACCTGCCACAACGCTACTGCGTTATTTGAGTGACCCAGCAGCTCTCGGTTTACTAGATTCACGAGGTCGTATATTGGTAAGGAGTTGAAAGCTTTGCTGGTTGGTTTCAAGTATTGAATCCCCACAGCTCGCTTGATTGCAAACAACTTCTTATCCTCGTCGAACCTCACAGCTAAGATCATCCCTGTCGCTCCGTGTTTGTCTATGATTGAAGTCTTTTGCCATACAGGAGCCGGATCCTTCGATGAACGTTCAGGCATATGTTTGTCTTTCTTTGCCTCTGGATCCACATGTGTAGGGTCGGTAGGGGAGGCTTTAGTCGATGCCTCAACAGTACTAGCAAGCTCGACTGAACCTGTGTCAAGATGAGATTCAAAGGATGGAACTTCGAAGATCTCTCCATCTTCAACCTCATACTCTCATTCCCCGTCACCCTTGGGAACTTCAATCACCACATCATCATCTTCCTCATCCCAATCATCACCAGAGTCGATCTCTCCTTCTTAAAGATTGCAGAGAGCCTCGGTTTGTGCTTCTTTGGAATAGTCTAGCTCTAAGAATAAGATCGCATTATCCGACACGTCGTCAGATATATCTTTCAAAACATCAGCCACCGACTTTCCTTTATTTCCACCTGAAGCATCACCACCTTCCTGGTGAGTCGACTCCCCCTCAGCCATTGAAACTGCAGAAATGGGTACTATCGCCAAAGCTTGTTGCTCACTTTTACTAGAACCGACTTCAGGATCCTTGTCTTTGTCATCGTCCTTTGTCAGATTAACCGGATGACAAGCCTCATCACCAGTAGATTTTGATGTCTTCTCCTTCTCTTTTTCTCTCTCCCCCTGAACAGCAAGCTTCTTGGTCAGTTCAGCTACAAACTTGACCATTATTTCATGTTCTTTCCGCTGCATGTCAAAACGTACCTCTAAGGACGTTCTGTGTCCCAGAATCATATTGTTCGTTTTGATCAGTAGTTCGTTCTGGGCCATCACATTTGCAAGTCTCTCTTCAGTCCCAGTCCTCTGGCTTCTCAAAATAGTAACTTCATCCACTAACGAATTTATCTAAGCCTGTTGAGCCTCAGATTCTTTCCTTGATTTCCAAACAATTTCAAGTAGACCAGCGACTTGTGTTTCCAAAGTATCTATCCGTGCATCATTTGGATCAGGATTCCTGGATGTAGAGGCTTCAGCATTATGGAGGGGAGATGAGAAGATCGTATCAAAGTCAAAACCCTGGGAAAAGTCTCCAAAGTTATAGGGTTGATTGACAGGTTCAATGGTGGTAGTAGGGATTGTGGATGGGATGGTGGTTGTAGGAGTGGTGGAAGGAGTGATGGTGACTGAGTCAGTAAGAATCGGAGTTGTCACCGCCACTTGGATAGATGGTACAGGGAGGGACACTATCACAGGAACATCCTCTATGATAGCAGTGACAGCCACATCAGGTGTAACCTGTGGCCTCCTCCGCTGTCGCCGGTACAGCTGTTGTGAAGGTGGGGTAGAAGCGGAATCAGTACTCGCAGCCGATACATGTACTTGCCTCTGAGCACTGACCTCTGCCTCACGAAGGATAGCTTGTTACGGCATATCCCCCGTTGCTTATTAATACTTTCTCTCATACGTCTTTGTATAGCAGTGTCTGAATTAGAATCGGGTTCGTATTCACTGCTAGTCGATTGTCGCTTTCACTTAGAAGATGACTCGGGAAGGGTCACCTTCGTCAGTCTTCTCGGGTGTGCCTGTGATGGTGCATCATTAGAATCAGATGAATCAGACTCTGTATCTTCGGAGTCGGATTCTTCAGCACCAACACTACCCGCTTTGTCGTCACCTCCTTCAGACAATTCATCCTCACTCTCAACTTCCTCATCTTCTTGTTGCTCATCAGAATGTTCACTGAATTCTGGCTCAGACTCGTGACTAAACCATCTCCAATCAGCTGGTGCCACATACGCTTCATTAATCAAGTGTCCAAAGAGTCGGGTATGCTCAGGGGTAGGTTCTACACTGCCTGGCTTTAGAAATTGTGCAAACACTCTCTTGTCCACCCGTTTGACTTGCAGTCTCTCCTCAATAGCAGGCAGATTTGGCAACGCATCATTGTTCAGTAGTTGCATAAATCTTGGGTATAACAGGAATCTAAACCTCTCAACCGTATTGATCTGATCAGTTAAGGCCTTGAAATCGTATCTTAAGAAGTTATAACCCCTGTTGAGAGACAAGCCAACCATGGCTGCTGCAAGATCATGTCCCATAGCATCCTTCCCCGCCTTCCTGGAAGAAATGCACATGATCATCACGTGGGCAAAGTACCTCCGCTGATCTAGCACCCACATCTTCTTGTAGGAAGAGTAATCTCGTACACCGACGTATCCCATACGCTGCCTCCAACAACCATCCACAAAGTAATCAGGATAGGCAGTTGGGTCGGTGGCGAGATCCCAAAACTGTAAGACCCTTCTAATTGTGTCCACAGAAAAAGCAATGTCATGACCCGCCACAGTAGCCCGAATGACATTAGGGGTTACCGTGCAGTCATGATCCGCTGTATCCCAGAAATGCTCCAGGTACGGTCTTGAGACTATTGGATCTGCTGATAATGCATAGCTGATCTTTGAATGATTCAAGAAATCAACTATCTCTCTGTATTGTAGTGCAGCACCCTTCCATTTCGGTTATGTAAGTGCAAGGAGATTGAACTCACTGGTAAAGGCACGATCCATCACTGCAAAAACAAACAGTAAACATAATAAGAACAAGAAGATTCATTGGAATTGAATACACATGACCAAGTATAGTACATTCACACTGAACTGAAAAACCAGACTTAGAAAAATTTCAGAAAAAGCCTTTCTGCGTATTTGTCATGTACGCAGGGTTTAGGTCTTACGTACTTAGCAAGTACTCACGACTAACGTCTTACGTACTTGTTAAGTACGCATGACTTAACACTTAGACAAATTATGAAAATCCAAAATCAGAAGCTTGTGAATTTGATGTTGAATATGGTTGCCATTACGTCGAAAACAATGTTTACGACCAATGTAACCTATTTCAACCCCAATAAAGTACCATAAGATGGTCATTTTGACCTAAGTGTGAACCAACGTTATCTTTTAGTTCAAACACGATATCAAAACCAAAATCAAGACCAGTTAAGGACGACTTCTTAAAGATTGAGGTTCGATTAATGCATTTAACCATGTTTTAGGTCACAATTTAAGTCAATAACAACCAAACACGGTCCAAAAAACATCATCAAAACCCTAGTTCTTGAGGGCAAAAAATCAATCCCAAAGAGTCGATTTAGCGGATGAAAGGCCCTAAGATTCTCACCAAATGTTGTTTATCCGAAGATGAAACAATGATAGGGACGAAAAAGCTCTTTGGAACACATGGAATTTTTGAGGAAAAAATGGGCAGAGGGTATTCAACAGTGGTTCGAAGTTTGAATGAGAAAATGATGAAAAACCTCTAACACCTGTTTAAATACCCCGACAAACTCGGTCTTGCGCACTTGATAAGTGCGCAGGAAGTAACTCTTGCGTACTTAGCAAGTACACATGACTTCTTGCGTACATAACAAGTACGCAAGGTTTAACTCTTGCGCACATAACAAGTACGCATAAATCAATGTTCACTCAAAATTTCAACTCAAATTATGAACAAGTCAAATTAATTAACGAACAAGAGAAGCACATTCAATCAAGAGGATTCAAAGTCAATTCAAGAAGGTTAAACACAAATATTTTTAGCTTTTCTGATTAAAATTGAACTGTACACAAACTTAGAATATTTTTTATCTTTTCTAGATAGAAATATACAAGTAAATACAAACACACTATTTTTGCTCAAAGACATGAGTAGAGGATCATATCAGGCTAAACTTTAGCAAAAACGATACAAGATAAACTTCAAAGAATATGGGATCATGTCAAGGATTACAAGTTATTCATACGTAATAAGCACATAAACAAGTAATTCAAGTTGGCAATATTATGATATTTGGAACCATAAACATCTTTGTATCACGTTCTTGTGTGTTAAGGTATTAATTTTAAGATATACAACGTGTACCCCACTTATATGCTACAGAAATGTAACTTGCACTATCTCAAAGCATCTAAGATTTTTCACAAGGATTTTCAAATCTCCAGAATGAAGTTACATCGTTTAGTACATCGTTTAGCACAGAAAAAATCAAGCAGAATCCATAAGGATTATCAAGAATCATAAGATTCAGAATCGAGTGATTCGGATGTCTTGGTTTGATTGGATTTTCTTCTATGAATATCATATGATGATTCAGGTTAATAGATATGGAGTCTGAGGATTTAGGTAAGGTGATCCAACTTTTATCTGGATTTGATTTCAATGAATCAGGAATGATTCAAGGGTGAATACATGCTCAACGGTTGATGTAAAGACATGTCTTGATTCAATCTCTCACTACATACTTGTGAGTATGGGCAGTGAGATGAACCGCAGTAATTGTGCTAAAGACATAACCCGAAACTGGTCTCTTAAGAAAATATTTGCTAAAATCTTACATCTTTTATCTGATAATGATCTTTTTGTATTCTTTTTACACACGCACACATGCATACATGGGTTCAAATCACAGCTGTAGTCCAGATTTAGTTTCCACACTACTAATGATTCAAAGACGCCTACAGCCTACTGACAACTCAAATTACTTGTAGATAAGCAGATTAAAAACATAACAATTTAAACAATCAAGTAAGCATGACGCAATCATTTCCCATATGAGCAGTCTATGGCGTTTAGATCATTCCTGATGTACTATCATTTCCTCTTTTCTCAAGATAACTTTGAAATTTTCTCCATTTTCTATATTGTTTGAATTTTTGTAAAATATTTGAAAATTAAAAGAACTATATAGAAAACTTAAAAGAAATAAAATTTAACTTTCATGAATTGAATTGATATAAGAAAAACAAGTTTTCACTCTGGATTGAACATTCCTATCAAGTTGACAAGATGCTCAAAACGGGGTCGATCAAACGCCTTAGTGAAAAGGTCAGCAAAGTTGTCATCCGTGTGAACCTTTACAAGTTCAATGAGATGCTTTTCAGCACAATCACGGATGAAATGATGGCGAATTTCAATATGTTTAGTTTTGGAATGTTTCATCGGGTTGTTTGTGATGGACATGGTGGCATTGTTGTCAATGAACAGAGGAGTTCCAATGAAGTTCAAGCCGTAGTCTCTCAATTGCTGCTGAATCCACAATATCTGAGAACAACCGCTAGCTACAGCAATGTATTCTGCTTCACATGTTGAGACAGAAACCGTTGACTGCTTCTTACACTGCCAGGAAACCAGTCTGTCTCCCAAGAATTGACATCCACCAGAAGTTAACTTTCTATCAAGGTTACAACTGCCATAGTCTGAATCAGTGTAGGCTTTGAAGTCAAGTATCTGAAAATCCTCTTGACAGCTATCATATGGTACTCCTTCGGTTGTGACTGAAACCTTGAGCACAAGCATACAGCAAACATTATGTCGGGCCTTGAAGCTGTGAGATACATAAGAGATCCGATCATCCCACGGTACAATTTGCAATCCACATCCTTTCCATCTTTTTCAGGATGCAGACCATGATTGACGGGGATAGGTGTGCCATAAGTACTGCTATCATTCATCTTGTATTTTGACAAGATGTCCTGCACATACTTGGTTTGATGCAGATAAATGCCATCCTCTCTTTGACTGACTTGCAGACCTAGGAAGAACGACAATTCACCCATTTTACTCATCTCAAACTTGGACTCCATCACCTGTTCGAATTCCCTACACATCTCTTCATTTGTAGACCCAAAGATAATGTCATCGACATACACTTGTACAAGAAGAATATCACCTCCTGCTTTCCGTATGAAGAAGGTCGAGTCAATCTGTCCACGGTCAAAACCATTTGACAGTAGATGTTTAGATAATGTCTCATACCACCATAAAGAGCTTTGTCGAGCTTATACACTTTATTGATATTATGCGGATCTTAAAAGCTGGGAGGTTGAGTGACATAGACCTCTTCATGAACCTTTCCATACAGGAAAGCACTTTTCACATCAAGTTGATAGACCTTGAAACCGACATAGGAGGCATAAGCCAGAAACAGTCGAATGGCCTCAAGTCTAGCAACTGGGGCATATACTTCTGTGTAATCCAAGCCCTCTTGTTGATAAAAACCCTGAACAACCAACCTTGCTTTGTTCTTCACTACAACATGACGATCATCCGTCTTGCATTTGAACACCCATCTGGTGCCAATTGGTTGTACGCCTCTTGGCAAGTCAACCAAATCCCACACATGCAACTTTTGGAATTGAGACAGTTCTTTTTGCATTGCCTCAATCCAGCAGTTGTCAGCGAGAGCCTCTTTCACATTCTTCGGCTCTAACTGGGACACGAATGCAGCATGCAGACATGTTTCCATGACACCAGTGTCACGTATCTCAGACTAAAGACTAGAGTTCTCAGTAATGGTTCGTTGACGAGTTTGAACACCGGGATGAGGATCACCAATAATGTTGTCAATTGGATGATTCTTATGCACTCTCATCTCTGGTACATTCGGTTTCTGAATTTCTGAATCGAGGTTCGTGCTTAACTCCCCCATATCCTGTGTTCTAGAAGAAGAAGATTCAATATTGATTGGATCAGCTGGAGCTTCATTTCTTACACGAGTGTTAGGATTAGCTTGAGTGTCGTTTCCGTCAACATGAATATCTTCACTGTTATCACTGTCATGAGTTCCAGATGCAGATGCAGCATAGGAATCAGGAGTTACAATCGGTACAGTAGCACGTGTTGAAAAACTAGAGTCATCACCGCCACCAAATAATTCATATACATTTGCGGCATCATTTGTAGACAGATCAGGAAGATTGAAAGATTTGAATAGAGCATCATAATCAAAACCCCAAGCTGGACCAGTTGGTTCTGGTGGAATGCTGTGTTTACTACAATCCACTTCAAACCATTCCTCGACAGTACGATTTCCTATATTGTACACTCTCTTGCAAGGCGAGTTGGCAACATATCCTAAGAAGATGTCTTCCACCGCTTTTGCATGAAACTTAGACTTTCGGCCTTTGTATTGTAGCAATAAAGAACATGGACTACCAAAAGGAACTAGATAGTCAAGATTGGGAGGTCGATTGTTGGTCAACTCATAACAAGTCTTGTTGTGCCTCTTCACAACCAAAACTCTATTTAAGACGTGACAAGCTGTATTAACTGCTTCTGCCCAGAAAGTGACATGAAGCTTTGCATCTGACAGCATTGTCCTTGCAGTCTCAATCAAGGTTTTGTTCTTCCGTTCTACAACTCCATTCTGCTGAGGTGTGTACGGGGCACTTTAGACAGAAAAGTTCCATCAAGTTATTCTTGAATTCAGTTCCGTTGTCACTCCTTATTCTTCTAACCATCAACTTGCAAAGAGATTCCAAGTTCAGGATCAGGTATTGAAGAATGTCAGCAGTTTCGTCCTTTGTACCTAAAAAATGCACCCAAGAAAAACATGAGAAATCATCAGTTACAACCAGACAGAATGACTTACCTCCAATACTCCTGATACTTATGGGGCCAAACAGATCCATATGTAATAGCTCCAAAGAGGTATCGATGGAGTTTTGGAGCTTGGGCTTGTGAGACTTCTGTTGCTGTTTGCCCTTTTTACAAGGCATACAGTCATCTGCAACAGTAAATCTCAGCTTAGGAACACCGGTTACCAAACCGTTTTGGACAAGATGATTTATTTTTCGATAAGAAATGTGTCCGAGTTTCCTATTCCACAAGATAGAGTCAAGCTCTGTCGCTTTGGTAAGCAAACAAGTAGCAAGTGATGAGGTGGTTGTTGCCACGCTCATATCAATCTGATAGGTGTCGTTTGTCCTTGGCACTCTCATCAGAATCCAGTCTTCAGGAACCTCACAACCAGGTTTGAGAATCAAGTATTTAGTCTTGTCAAACATCATTGAGTACTCCTTGTCGCACATCTGGGAGACACTCAATAGGTTATGCTTCAGCTGCTCGCAGTAGTTGATGTTGTCGAAGCTGACACAACCATTTGAAACCACACCTTGACACGTGATACTACCACCTTGACACGTGATACTACTGCCTTTCTCTCCAGCAAAGGCCACATAGCCGCCTCTGAATGGTTTCACATCTTGAAGCAAGGCCATGTTACGTGTCATGTGCCGGAGGTATCCACTATCTACATACCAACGATTAGAGATAGTACCCTTCGGATGTCCCTGCACGAGTCACAAAAAAAAATAATTAGATTTGGAGACCCAAGCCATAGTGGTCTTGGGTCGTCCGTCTTTCTTGAAATAAACAACCTCAATTAACTCACAGTCGTGACGGTCAAAAATGGATGAATCTTTACAAGAATTGGGACCAGGGGATTGAGAACATTTGGATTTGTTATTCCAGGACCTCTTCTTTTTCTTAACTAGAACAGTAGACTTACATTCAACAGCAGCAGGTAAACTAGTGGAAGCTTCACCTGACTAAATTTCAGCCAGCTGTTCCAGCTTTCTCAATCTCTTGTTCCTTCTTCTCCTCTGTGGCTTAGAGAGTTTCACCATAGGTTTCACACCAGTTTATGCACTACCAGAGGTAGATTCACTAGGTTTAGCTGGTAGCTTTCCCCTTTTTGAAACAGATGGTTTAGCCTCAGATGTGATCTTTGGCTTTACCATAGGTTTTACTGGTGGTTTCACCACATTTGCTTTTGGACTTTTGGAATGCTTCACTAGTGGTGACTTAGGGATAACAGCCGGTTGTGAAACAATTGGCCGTTTCCCTTGGTTCTTAGCAGGACAGTTCACAAGAATGTGACCAACCATACCACAATGAAAGCAAGTTCTCTTTTCTTTATAAGTCCTCCTGTAAAGCTCATTTGATCTTGTATTAGATGACTCAGCATGATGAGCATGAGAAGTTGTTTGGTGAACAGTAGTTTGACCCGATGATGATTGGTTTTTGGGAGTATAAATTTTTTGCAAATTTTCTTGATAACCAAGCCCAAAATGAGCTGAAAAAGCTTCTTTCTTAACTTGATTAATGTTTTTATATCCCCATAAAGCATCACTTTCAATTTCTCATTTGATTCAATGATATCGGGTTCAGTCAAAATACAATTATCACTACCAGTGATAATGTTTTTCTTAACTTTCTGTTCACCTAGCAACTCCTCAGAGACTACTCCTTCAGGGCAGGTGTTCTCAGACCCATCATCAGAAGCAGTAAAGAAATCTTCATTAGCTGCAGCGTCAGCCTTACTTGAGGAATCATCCTTGTTAGAGGAATCATCCAGACTTGAGGACTCATCAAGGCAAGACAAATCAATGTCAATTAAGCTGTTGACAAATTTCCTGGTAACTGGTGGAGGAATGGCATTAGTACCCAGCCCTAAGCCATTCACTTGCCTCACTACAGACTCGTAGTGTTCCACCACAAAACGAGAATTTTTCAACTTCTCAATATTGCCTTTCAACTGCAAGATCTCATTTTGCAGCTTGTTGATCTCATTGTTCCTTTTCTCTAACCCCATGGAGTTATCGTATCCTCTGAAGCTGTGGAATAACTCCCTGGTCAAAGCCATAGTGATAGATCCATGTGCCTTCTTCTCTCTATCATAAACTTTCTTTTCTTCTTCATCAAGTTTAGAGATAGGCTTGGGAACTTCCTCATCAAGGTAGGTGTATGTGGGATGCTTATAGCCCTCTAGAATGGGTATCCACAACAAAGAATCGGTATAAGAAATATAATGTTCAAAGCTTGCTTTCCAGTTTGAATAATCATTTACATTAAGCAGTTTTGGGGGTTTCTATGGGGTTCCGATCTCGTTGTCATAGTTCAGAAGGTTACCGAGGTTCTGAAGATTTGACATGGTGAACACTTAGTCAAATTTCAGAAAAGTCAAAGAAACTTGCGCATTTGTCTCTGGCCTTACGCACTTAACAAACCTAGTGTTGCGTATTTAGAATTTTCTCTTGCGTACTTGATAAGTACGCAGGAGATCAAGTAAGTACGCAGCAAATATGGTCTTGCGTACTTGGTAAGTACGCAGCAAGACTGTACTTGTTTCCAAATAAGGTAAGTACGCAAGTCACTTTTTCACTACTCTCACCAACTTTTTTCGGTCACTGGAAATCACCGGAGACGGCAGAAATCGAAAAATTAACCAAACAAAATGAGCCAAAGGGTCAGAAACTCGTTTCTAACCAACGTTTTATGCTCAAAACACTCAAATACACAACAAAATTCGGTTTTTGAGTGATTTTTGCTTCTAAAATAGTGCTCAAGATCTACCCCTATTTTATCACAAAAATCAACAAAAACACCCACTTTTGCTTGCAAAAACTCTGTAGGATGTGTAGAAGATGCTCCTAACACACTCACAACACTCGAAATCAAGAGCTAAGCTCTGATACCACTTTGTAGGTCCCCGGGTGTCTCGGATCGTTACGTGTGGGTGTGTGACTAGTCGGACCGGGTGCGGAATGCCCGTGACTAGGTGGAGAATCAAACAACACAAAGTATACCAACAAAGAAATCACTTTAAAGTTCCTTCTATTATAAACTTGAACGGTTACAGAGAGAAAATACTGAGTGCAAATGTATGCGTACATATCTTCTGTCAACCTATTCTATTTATACAAGACCTGATCTCTACGCACTTAACAAGTGCGCAGGGCAAATTGTTCATGCGTACTTAGCAAGTACGAAGAGTATTCTTGCGTACTTGCAAAGTACGCATGAACTAATTCCTACGCACATGCTAAGTACGCAAAACACTTAGAGAATTTATACAACAATAACATGCATTAGAAATTACATCTCGATAACTAATACAAACAGACATTACAATACAAAGACAAAACATACAAGACAAGCATAATAAACTAAGACACTTGTCACACAAAACTGCTTCAACACAACTCTCGGTTGGAAATTCCTTAATCCGTAAATCAAACCAGTAATCCCTGAAATTACACACGTAATCGCAGCCGTCCACGTTTTCTAATCATCCTAAAAGTACCCGCTAGTCTGCCACAACTCGTATCAGCCTCAAAATCTTCCTCTTGAATCTCCATTCCCCCTCCTGTCGTGAATGGCTTTGGAACCCTCAGTGAGTCGACTTCCCTGCTCAGCAATCAAGTCACTTCAGGTAATCTTCTTTCTTTTGCTAGTCGATTTCGTCCCCCTGCGTTTCCTGTTTGGATCGATGGGCAAATTAGGGTTTGGATGGGGTTAACCCTCTATGGTTTCGATCTATTGTTTGGGGGGGGGAGAAGCAATAGACTAGAGGAGTATTAGTTTTTTAATTACTTCCTGATTATCTAAACAAACTTAACATATGGTCCAGTGGTTTGGTTCTTGCACTAACAATAGGCAAGGCACGGGTTCAATCCCTGCCTGCACTGTTTCTTTTTTTTTTCTCATCCTTTGTTTTATTTTAATTTTTTTTTGCACCTTCCTTTCTCTCACACATGTATATATATGTACATATTTATATATTTATGAGCTCCTATATTTAAAAAAAAAGTAGTATTCAAGTCATTCTTGAAACATAAAACAATTAAAATATCCCTATATATATATATATGTTTAGTTATTATTTGAACGTTATTATTACTAAAGTATACTTCGAAAGCATGATAAACATCGTTATTTTAACATAAACCCCATTATTTTACATATATATCTTTTAGAACTATAAAATATCAAAGTTGTAACGTCATCAAAGTTGTAACGTCATGAAAATTGTTAAACTAAAAAGATTTATATATATATATATATATATACATATTTATAAATTTTAATGATTAGTAGTAATGCGAGTTTATTTACAAATTTTAATGATTCTGTTTATCTTATTTATAATATTAGTAGTACTAAATAAAAAAAATCTTATGATTTAGACTTTCATAAATAATACAATTCCAATTCACTTAACTAATTTGTTTATATAAAATTATATCCTTATAAATACTACTATCACCTAATAACATTTATTTTATTGCCCAAATTATTTTCACCTATAACATTATCATAATAATGAAAATATCAATAATTTATAAGTAATATTTATTGTTGACTCCTACAATTTCTTTTATAAATGAAAATTTATAAAACATTATTACATGTAATTTCATCGTTAAAATTTGAATCTCTAAATAATCTCGTTCACTTGTTCGTTCCAAACCCTAAAGTACCAAATCGTCTCGTTCTTTTTCCTTTTAATCGTTCCTATACATATTAAATAACATATCTTATTTAACTTAGGACATACTTAATTCGTGTTGCTACAAGTTACAAGTCCAACCATCTACTTATCAAGGTGAGTTTACACAGCCCCTTTTTACACTATTTATATTTTTGGGGTGGAACATGAGTACAATTATACAATGTTTACAAACTACACAATACAATTTTGTAAAGCCCCTTCCCGGGTAACCTCACTTGTTGGATTTACTCATAAACATAGTCGTAATTACTGAACTTAAATTTAAAACATTCGAATTTAATCATTACATAACATGACATAACATGACAGCGGAAGTCTTAACAATTAAAAATATAACATTGTCTTAACACATATACTAAAGTGGGATGCCAGTCTCGTGTCGGGTAACCTTCACGCCATCGCACGACCCTTTCTTCCTTTACCTGAAATGTATACTAAAAGTCAGCTAACGCTGGTGAGTTCTAGTTTAAAGACAATCATACATAATATTTATCTTATCATGAGTATTATATATATATATATAATATACTTAACATTCGAGCCTTTACATATTCTTTGCTTTACTATTCTCACATAACATTCATACTGAGTACATGCATATGTACATACATACTTACTTGGGGAGAACATTCATTTGGCCATAAACATAAGGGTGATCAACCCATCAGACTTGTCGCGAATGTCACAAAGACATCGCAGTGAGAGCTACCGTCGTCACCCTTTTCATAAACCGTCCGGCTCTAGAAAACCGTCTGTCGATACATAAATCCGTCCGGAAACCTTTGTCCGTCCGCTCTTAACCCGTTCTACCGTCGTAGTACGGTCATTCGCCCGTTTTCCCTGGGGCATCCGTTTCCCATGTGGCTATTATGTATGCAACCGTTACTACATGTAATAAGGCATTTGCTTCGACCGTCCATGAGTACCTTTCTTATACGTCCTAGCTTGCGAAGGAACGTTTATTTTTATCCCGGTTGCAAAATAGTCACGTCGTCCGACTACCAAAGTAGCCGTTGTCATAGAAGCATTCATAACGTTTACATACATTCATAACATGCAATAAATATATAATATAAAGCAAGACTTCACTTATTTACGTTATGTCATTCTTTCATTCATTCTTCATAATCATACGTTTCATTCTTTGTTCATAATTCATTTTCGTATATAGGTGTATATATATATTTGTATACCACGTATGATCACATTGACATTCATAGCATTTATTCATTTAGTGTATACACTTCAGCCCCAAAAATTTAAATTGATTTGCACATAACATAGAAGGGGGCACATAGAACTCACCTGATAAGCTAATCTGGGTTATCCTAGACAAGGGTCCAACAACGTCACTTTCGATCTGAATTAGGTAGTTAATTACACATCAGACCCAATCCCGACTCTAACGGTTTAATCATTCTAAACATACTGACTTTACTTAACCAGCCTGCTGCCTGCCCACTTAGTAAGTGTGCAGGGCCTTGCTTATGCGTACTTGAAAAGTGCGCAGAGCATTCTTCTTGCGTACTTGGAAAGTATGCAGGATCTTCCTCCTGTGTACTTGGTAAGTACGCAGGACGTCCTTCTTGTGTACTTGATAAGTACGCAATACCTGTTTCCTGGACAAAAATCCAAAATTCTTGCATGCTAACCCGATCATGCCAATCTTACAATTTTCTTTGATCAAAACGTGCGGTTTTCATTCTAGATGCTAGTTCTAAGCTTATTATCAGGTTTCATCCATAAAAACGTCTCCTATTTAGCTAAAACCAGAGAAACCTCAAAACGAACAAAAACTCAGATTATAGTCGAAACGTTACCTGGATTGGAATTCTGATTCAGAGGTTTTGCTCACGAGCTCAGCAGTAACGTGCTCCTTCAATCTCGTGTCGATCCGTCAACTTTCTCTCTCTAGACCCGAGCTTTCCTTTCTCTCTCTAAAGTGATGAAATGAGGTTGAAATGGCGAGGTGGGCTGCCTCGCCCCTTATATACCTGGGCTTCCATCAGCCCGTTGGAGCCGAGCCCAAGCCCATCCGTTTTTCTTTTGTTTTATGACGATTAAGTCTCTATCGTTTTATTATTTACTTATTTATTATTTTTGGGATGTTACAAATTCCACCCTACATTTATGTGTGCAATTTGAGCCTTATGCTTGAGTACTAGGTGTGCAAACTACAATTTGTGTGCAATTTACATTTGCAATCATTAACTACACAAGTCGGCGGTTAACAATGATAGATCTATTGAGTCTGACAAACCCACCCAGTTAGGGTGATTGTTGCCGACAACACAATTTGGTTATTTGCATGCTAGTTACAAAGGTTTGATTGTACTACTTGGTTTCACAATAGTAACTCTCCATAATTGCCTTATTAACCATGATATGTATGGATTGTATACACACAACACAATGATACTATTTAGAGTCAAAACCTATGTATGCTCACCAGCTTTTTAGTTGACCTTGTTTTTATCATGTTTCAGGTACAAATCTTTGAGTTCATGTTTCAAGTTGCTACATATAGGACATGAGGACCTAGTTGAAATAAACAGATTAAACTTGTTGATGTATTTCATTTTCTTTGATTGATTGAATGTAATTGTTGAACATTGTTATGAAATTGAGAAAAAATTGATATATGAAACGTTAGTTGAATCATGTGCTTATGAATAGTCTACATGTCCCACCCCGACGTGTTCCGCCGTCGGTTGGGATGTGGCATAATTGAGCTAAACGTTCATAATGATCAGAACTAAAACCCTTTGATACATCAGAATCGTCATCAACAGATGCAGCGGGAATATCCGAAGAACTAGAACTAGTATCAGCAACATTTCCCTCTGCTTGATGTACAGGAGAATGAATAACATCTTTATTTAGGTCATCCATATCTATTCCCAAATCATGATTTGCATTTTCATCAACATTAGCATCAACTTGGTTATCAACTGGAACTTATTCAGGATCATTAACTTGAACATTTTCTTGAACTTGAATTGGTTCATAGACTTCAATATTTTCTTGATGAGCCGGTTCTTGTATTTGTGCTTGAACTTGAGGTTGTTTTACCTCTTGAACATGTTGTTGTTGTTCTTCTTCTTGATTTGGACCCAATTCCTCAGGATGAAACCAATTATCATTTGGAGGCGCCACATAATCAGGATTGATAATGTGTCCAAATAAGGGAGTAGGAACTAGAATCTATCAACATTTTGTTGTTTGACCTTTGTACAATCTGTAAAGATTCTCTTGGTCATAGGTGTCAAGGTAAGACGCTGTGGATGGTGAGGTAGGTTAGGAATCAGATGATTCAAAATCATTTGGATAAATCTAGGGTACATGACAAACCCTTGACCTTCAGGAGGTGTGATTTGCATAACAAGCTCTCTGAATATGTATATGCAAAGTTAAAACGTTTATTCAGAGTCAGAGCAACCATTGCAGCTTGTAAAGAAGATTTTAAACCATCGGTACCCGCCTTTCTTGGTGACAAGCATTGTATAATAACATGCATGAAGTACCTCCATTGACCAACCAATCCTCCTTTCCTAGCTTGGGTTTCATTCTGTCTTCCTCGATAACCCATTCGTTGAAAACAACCCATGATAATGTATCCACAGAAATTTCAACTTCAGTATTGTTGACTGTAGCATGTAGCACACTTGGTTCAACATTAGAATCATGTTGCACTGTAGCTTAGAACTGTTGAATAAATAGGAGGCTAATATAGGGATTAGCAAACAATGCTAAGTGCAATCTTGATCTGTTCAGAAATTTGATTATTCCTTGGTAATTCACCGCTTCAGACATCTCTAGATCCAATAAAGCCACTTGATTATGTTTGTACTCAACACGATGATCCATCTATAACAATTTGGACAACCAACATTAGAATACAATCAGATAGTAAACACACACACATAGTAAACATAAACATATAACACAAATGTAACAAAAATTAAAAATAAAAAAATAACAACAAACAAAATTTTAACACTTGAAAATTTTACAAGTCCAAACACTGTTGTGCCCCTAGGAGAACTTAATAAGTTCACTTAGTGTTGCAAGAGACGAACTTAATAAGTTCGCCTGAACATGTTCGCATGTCGATACAAGTTCAAGCCAGAGATGGATCATGTTCAAAACAATGGATTCGACGCAAATTAGACACTCAAATAGCAACTATCAACACCGATATAGCATACACAAGCAACAATTTCAATTTTGAACCACAAAAACACCCTCTATGAACCTAGAACAAATCCGACAGTCAAAGCATGATTTTCGATTCAAAATTTTTTATTCTGGACGATTTAACGGATGAAATTGCTTGTAATTACCTTTAAAAGAAACGCAATCACAATTTGTATTAGAAACAAACACAGAAAAACCGATCAACCAGTCCAAGTTATCACAAGATCAAGTTCACGTGACTATTACAATGTTCGCTCAAATATGTTCACCTGAGAATATTTCAATATGTGGTAAGTTCGCTTACCAGGTAAACAAAATATGTTCGCTTAACCAGACTTAGAAATTTTGAACTTTTCAAACTTGTTCAAGCTTCATCCTTTCCATTTTGAAACCTTTTCATCTTCCATCTGGAACATGCATCCGATCCAATCCCGAACATTTTTATGAAAATTAAATAAAAAAATAGAATTTCCATGGAAGACGAAAAGAAAATCTTTTTAGATTTTATCTATACAAACAAAATCACATATTTTTTGTTTTTATCTGTACAAACTGAAACACATATTTTTTTATTTTTCTGAAATATATCAACACAAACACATATTTTTGGTTTTTCAGAAATATATCAACACAAACACATATTTTTGGTTTGAACATCATGAGTAAGAAGATCATGTGAGTATATGAGCAGTTCATCACACATTCTATTATGAAATATGGGTCATCTATGATACTTTAGAATCTTGACAAACTTGATTTAAACTTCCAACTTATCACGATATTAGCTTATGAAATCATATCATATCAAACAGAAAACAATCTTCCTTGGAATTCAATCAATCTTTTCTTTATCATATTCAACTAGTGTCAAGATAATCAATTTGGATATTGTGATACATGATAATACTTTTCATATCAAATCCTTTTTCGTTCATTTCATTCTTTTCAACATATACTTGAAATGATACGCAACAAATTTCAGTGTAAACAAGATTAAGTCATAACATGCTTAATTATTCATACCGAGTTTGCAATACAAAGCATGTAAACCTAAGTTGTCAGTATTATAAGATTTCAAACTACAAGCGTTTTTCTTCCAAATTCATGTGAGTTAGTACCATTTAGATGAAAAACATCGTGTACCTCACATATATGCCTAACTTTAAAAATAAAATTGCATTATCTTCAAGACATATATAATTTTCTGCAAGCTTAGATCAATCTCCAAGATAAAATTATCTCTGTTAGCACAATGATAAGAATAGCAGATCCCATAGGATATAAGAATCATGAAGATTCAGAATCAAAAGATTCTAATGAATTGACTTTAGAATGAGAATCAAAAGATTCAGGTATGATGATCTAACTATTATCTGGATAAGTTTCAATGGAATCAGTATAGATGATGTATCAATATGATCCAAGGGCTGGTATATGCCCAATTGTTGTTGTCAGAAAACATATCTTAGTTCAACAACACATTGCATTTGTTTTTGGGACATGGGCAGTGAAGTGAACTGAAAAGATTTGTGCTAAAGATATAATCCGATATTGGTCTCATGAAAATCTTAAAATCATATATTATTTATCTGATAATGATCTTTTACACACACACCAGGCATACAATGGGTTCAAATCACATATGTTGTCATTTATTGTTTAGTTTTCACACTACTAATGGTCCAAAAACGCTTCTAGACTACTGAAAATCTAAGTTACAAACTCATACTCAAATTATAATCCATCAGATTATCAGAATTAGAGCATTTATAACACTATCATTTCTTGTTCATGCTGACCTTGAAATTTAGATCAAATCAAAAGAACATCAGCACAATTACTATATCATATCAAAAGGTCTTCTATGGTCATGTGTGATAAACTTTTCACTGATGTACTATCATTTCTTCTCTAACTTCAAATGATGTCAATTTTATATTTTCATTTTGTTTTGAATTTTTATAAATAATCATTTTGACTGAACATAAAATGCAGAAAAGTAATAAAGCAATAACGAGAAAATAAAAACAAACCTTCCATGAAAATTGTTTTGAAAAAATTTTATTCGGGATTGATCATACCAATCATCTTGATTAGAAATTCAAACATGGTACGATCAAATGCCTTAGTAAAGAGATCAGTAAAAGTATCATCAGTATGTACCTTCACCAGCTTAATCTACTTTATATATGCACAATCACGAATAAAATGATATCTAATTTCAATGTGCTTCGTTTTACTGTGCTTAACAGGATTATTTGTTATGGACATTATGGCAGTGTTATCAATGAACATGGGGGTGCAAGTGAAATTCAAACCATAGTCTCTTAATTACTGTTGAATCCACAAGATATGGGAACAACAACTTGCAGCAGCATTGTATTCTGCTTCACATGTTGAAATGGATACTGTAGTTTTCTTTTTACACTGCCACGAAACAAGACGATTACCCAGAAATTGGAAACCACCTGTTGTAGATTTTCTTTCCAAACAACAACCACCGAAATCAGAGTCGGTATAAGCATTAAATTCAAAGTTAGAACCTTATGGAAACCATAGCCCTAATCTTTGTTTTCCTTTCAGATAACGAAAGATACATTTGACTACGATCAGATGAGATTCCTTTGGTTTTGCTTGAAATATGGAACAAAGACATATAGCAAACATTATATCCGGCCTCGAAGCATTTAGATACATAAGAGAACCAATCATTGCCCGATAAAGACGGCAATCAATGTCTTTTCCATCCGGATCAGGATTTAACTTGTGATTCACTGGAATTAGAGTATCATATGGGGTACAGTCTTCCTTCTTGAATCGCCTCAAGATGTCTTTGGCATACTTAGACTGATGAATCAAGAAACCATCCTCCTTTTGATTCACTTGAAGTCCAAGAAAGAATGATAACTCTCCCATAACTGACATTTCAAACTTTGATTTCCTAACGCTCTCAAACTCTTTTCATAACTCTTCGTTTGTTGAGCCAAAGATAATGTCGTGTACATATATCCGAACCAGTAAATAATCTCCCCCTGCTTTTTTTATAAACAAGGTCGAATCAATTTGGCCACGTACGAAACCATTGTCCATGAGATGCTTTGACAAAGTTTCATACCACGCTCAGGGTGCTTGATGTAAGCCATAAAGAGCTATATCAAGTTTAAACACTCTTGACGGATGAATTGGATCTTCAAACCCCGGTGTCTGACAAACATATACTTTTTCTTTGACCTTGCCATACAAGAAAGCACTCTTAACATCCAGTTGATACACTTTAAATCCTTTGAAGGAAGCAAACGCCGGAAACAAACGAATAGCTTCAAGCCGACCCACGGGAGCATACACTTCAGTGTAATCAATACCTTCATGTTGATTGAAACCCTTAACAACCAATCTTTCTTTATTCTGTTCCACGACACCACGATTATCCTTCTTACATTTAAAAACCCATTTGGTGCCAATCGGATACATGCCCTTTGGAAGATCAACCAGATTCCACACCTTCAACTTATCAAATTGAGCAAGCTCCTCTTATATTGCTTCTATCCAATTGTTATCCTGTAAAGCCATTTCCACATTCTTAGGTTCAACCTGAGAAATAAAACAAGAATGTAAGCAAATATCAAGAACACCAGTATCTTTAACGCATGTATACAAACAAGTATTTTCAGTTAAAGAACGTGTTTTCACTCCATCTCTCAGATTCCCAATTATATTTATCACCGGATGATTTTTAAGCTCTTTAATTGAAGCCACTTAAGGAACCGGCAACACATCAATTTGAGTTGTTTCATTTTGAGAAAGAACTTCTTAATTCACTGGTATTTTCGAATCCAGATTCGTAGGAATTGTAACCTTTCTGATTTTCATGTTTTTCCTATGTATTTTATGCCGTGCAATAAAAGATTTCAACCTTACATTTATTGTTCATATACACTTACAAGCATACACGCGTTCATTATAATACAATATTAACGAAAACAATCTTACAAACCTCGAGGACCAAACTTGACCAAAACTCAAAACAGCATCAATATTACAAAACTACAAGGACTAGTCTTGAAACTTCCAAAAACCAACACAAGCACGGTCGCGCCTAGTCCTAGACACGGTCGCGCTTGTGCCATTAACACGATCGTGCTTATCATGAAGCACGGTCGCGCCTCGTTCACAGTTGGACTCCGCAAAGTCAAACCGACTCAAATCTTGTCCAAAAATAGATTGTAAACACGTTTAGAAGGTCGCGAAACTTGCAGAAGAAGATATTCGGCTAATTGAGACTAAAACACGACCAAATACACATGCAATCGTCCCAATACTCGCAAATTCTAAACCGACTCTTTTTTTTTAAAACGAATCAAGTAATTGGGGCAAGAATCAAACGAATTAAGTTAAGCCCATACCTACCCGAGACATATATAAACTTCCCTAAACCCTAAATCCATCATTCCATCATCTCTATCTCGTCTGTCGATCAAGAAAAAGCCGTGAAGTCTCCTTGTAGCCGTCTGCACTTGTTGCCCATTCAAAACAGGTTAGTAATAGTTCATTAGGATCGTCTCTCCAAGATAATCGAAAGCCCTAACTTAATTCGTAATCACATTACATGATTTTACAGAATTGAATCTGAGTTTTGATAAAAAATGGTTTTAAACGATCGACACGTTAAACAGGATATAAACCTAATTAAATGGTGTAATTCGATTCGCAAACATCATATCAATGAAAACCCTAAGTTTCTAATCTGTTGTATTACAAGAATCAGGCGAATTGCTTCTGGAATTGACCAGACACGGTCGCGCCAGACTATGAGCGCGGTCGTGCCTGACCAAGCACAGTCGTGCCCCGTAAGAGGCCCGGTCGTGTTTACCGATCAAACCAAGTCCTGACCTAGTCAAAACCCTAGGCGCGGTCGTGCCGGATACGGACGCGGTCGTGTCTCAGGACCAGACTCTTGTTTTGACTTCTGACCAACCACGGGCGCGTTACCGACCAAGCGCGGTCGCGTACGTGCCGGGCGCGGTCGTGCCATATACAAGCACGGTCGTGCTCATCCCTTAAAACAGAATCTTTACTTTTATTTTTATTCTGTTAATTTGATAAATAAATAACAGTTTAAATAATGATTTTAAGACAAACCCTACACGTTTAAGAATGACAAATTCACTTCCGTCATTAAATAACGCAAATCAATAACACATATACATTGTTCATTAGGTCGAACCTAGCAATCTACAACACATCGTTGTTTTCCATTTGCTTGTGCAACCTACACGCTACATAACACGTGAGTTACATAGCCCCTCTTTTACTCTATTTTACAAACGTTTTGGGGTGGAACATGCGTTCTATTTACATGTTTTCAATTATACACATATACAGTTCCATCCTATGCATGTTTACAGTTTTGCGCTTTGTGCTTGAGTACATTTTGTAGACCAATTATTATGCTCTTCATGTACAATCATTAACTAACAGCCGACAGTAAACAGTGGTAGATCTATTGAGTCTGACAAACCCACCCAGGTAGGGTGACTGTTACTGACAACACAAGTTTTGAGTGCAAGTTACAAAGGTTTGATTGTATAGGTCACATGATGTTTTTCTCTCCATAAATGCCTTAATTGTCATGATTGTATTGGACTGTATGCACACAACACGTATTTTGCTATCACACGATTAAACCTATGTTTTCTCACCAACTCTTGTAGTTGACCCTCTCATTTAACCATGTTTCAGGTACCAATGTTTGAAGTGATCAAGATATGCTACACATAGGACTTTGGACCTAGAATTTAATTAAACTAGCTTATTTGATGTAATTTACATTTATGTTTTGTGGATTGATTGTGCTTTGTTGAACTTATCTATTTACAATGAAAACAATTATTAATTATTCAAACTTTAGCAAACCATGAGCAATGAACAGTCTGCACGCTTCACGCCCCGACGTTTCCGCCGTCGGTTGGGGTGTGACAGGAATCTCCCCCTGAACTTGTGTAGAAGTAGAAGAATCATCAATGATTAATGGATCAGCCGAAGAATCTTGAAAGAGAACTTCATCTTCTTCACTGTCAGAATCTTGAGGTCCCGAATAAGAGGTAATATTTGGATCATAATTAGAGGATGAGGGGACAGATGAATGATGTACCGACTGTGGTGTAAAACTTCATACAACAAAGTTGCTTCCTCAGAAGAAAGATCAGAAGATAATGAAAAGACTTGAACAAACTGTCATAATCAAACGCCCATTCTGGACCAACCGCCGTTTGAGGTCTAGAACGATTAGAACAATCAGTGTGGAACCATTCCTCAACTTGACGAGTTTCTTTATTATATAATCTTTTGTTCGTTGAATTTGCAACATATCCCATAAATATTCCTTCAATCTCCTTTGCACTGAATTTGGTCGGAACATCTCGAATCTTCAAAAGAGTACAAGTATTTCCAAAAGGAAGTAGATACTCCAAATTAGGCTTTCGATTATTGAGCAGTTCATAACATGTCTTATTATGGCGCTTCACGGTCAGAACTCTATTCAAGACATGATATGCAGTATTCACAACCTCAGCCCAAAAAGTAACAGGAAGCTTAGAATCTGCAAGCATTGTTCGTGCTGTTTCAACTAAAGTTCTGTTCTTTCGCTTAGCAACGCCATTCTGTTGAGGGACATATGGTGCGCTAAATTCATGATGAATTCTTTTTTGTAAACAAAAGAGACCCATCTTGCTGTTCTTGAACTAGCTACCATTATCACTTCTAATTCGCCTGACCTTCTGTCTACACGAATTTGCTAAACCCAGGATTAAGTATTGCACTGTCTCTGTCGTTTCAGCTTTTGAAGCTAAGAACTTAACCCAAGAGAATCTAGAGAAAGCATATGTAACCACCAAACAATAGGATTTTCCTCCAATGCTACAAATACTGATCGGTCCAAACAAATCCATATGAAGTAGCTCCAACGGAGTCACAATTGAATTCTTGTTCTTGGATCTGTGGGACTTTTTCTGTTGTTTGCCCTTCTTGCAAGGTATACAATCATCAGGGACAGAGAACTTCATCTTAGGAACACCAGTAACCAGATCATTCTTCACCAAGTAATTCATTTTCCTGTAATTGATGTGAGCAAGCTTCATCTGCCAAAGAATAGAATCATATTCAGACGCCTTTGAGAGTAAACATGTCGGAATGGAATCCGTTGTCGTTGCAACACTCATGTATAAAACATATGTGTCATTTCTCCTTGGTGCCTTCATAAGAATCCATTCTTCAGGAATAACAAATCCCGGCTTCAAAATATAACATTGAGCATCATTGAAATGGAATGAGAACTTCTTGTCACATACTTGAGATACACTCAGAAGATTGTGTTCAAGTTGCTCAACAAAGTTTACTTTCTCAAACTTAACCTTGTCATTCTTCAAAGTTCCTTGACCAGTTATGTACCTGCCTTTATTACCAGCAAAAGCGACATAACCGCCATTAATTTTAATAACATCTTCTAGCTATCGAATATTTCCTATCATATGTCGAGAACAACCACTATCAACATACCAAGTATCAGAATCATAGACATTTCTTCTCCTGTCATCGGATTAACCTTCAAAACAGTCTTTGGATCTATATCCTCTTCATTGATAATTGATGGTTCAACCACATAATTACCATTAAATGGTGGAAGAACAAATCCAACTCCAACTGTTCTCTTAGCAGGATCAGCATTGTCATTAAAACTTTCCAGCTTTCGATGTAATCTGATCACCTCTGATTATTTATCTGAAATTTCCTAGTTTTTCTCAGCAACTATCTCATTTCTCTTTTCAATTTCTGCATAGGACATATCCAGATGATATGCATGTTCTTTGTACTTCAACCCCAAAGAATTTAGATCTCTTTTCAGTGATTCAATTCTTTCCATACATAGCTTATCATTATCCTTCAATTTTTGATTTACCATATGCATGGATTTCATATCACAAATCAAGTTTGTATTGTCATCCATGACTTTCATCATTTTATCCTTCACAAACACACAACTAGAACAATAGATATTACAGATAGAGTCTTTTACCCTTGAAGGATCGGACATGTCAGCCATGAAGACTTTAGAAATTGGAATTTCCTCAAACATATCAAGAGATCTTGTAGTTAACACAATCTCATCTTCAGATGTACTTGATTCAGAAGAAACTGCAGTAACAACATTGTTTACTACAACTTTTTCATCTTCAATGCTTTCTTCAGATGTTACATTTTGACTTTCTTCATCACTCCTTGAACTATCTCCATCACTTGAACTATCATAATCCGATGTTTCCTCAGAATGAATTTCTGCCACAAATTCTTGACTCACAGCACCAACCAGATCTTCTAGATGAATGCCCTAATCATAATTGTCATCATTTTGTGCAACCAAAGCAGATGATGTTGAAGCATGAGTTGAATTGCCAGATCCAGTAGATCCATGTGGTTGAGGTCTATTATTCTGAAATCTGTTATTCTTCATCTGAGAGTCAAATTCAACTTTTGGCTTGACACATTCCTTGGCAAAATGCCCATATTCTTGACAATCGTAACATCGAACTTTTGGTTTATCAAATCCCATTCTTGTTCGACTATTTGAACCAATATACTTCCGGCCATTTTTCTTCAGAAAATCTTTTGCTTGTCTCATAAGCATGGTCATATTCCATTGAATATTCATTTCCTCCAAATCAACGGGATCAATTTGACTAAAATCCTCTTCAATTACTTCAGGATCATGAATCTTCCCTCCAATAAAGTTTTCATATGATGCCATGAAGGAAGAAAACATTACCAAATAATCATCAGCAACCCTTTGATTTACATGATGTGAATTTGTTTTATGTGATCCAGATGTTGAATTTGATGTATTAGCAGAGAATCCAGTCTGACACGAAAAACCAGATATATTCTCACTTGAATTATCTTGACCATCACCAGAAAATAAAGCAACTCTAGATCTAGATTTTCTAGAAGTCTTTGCAAAATACATAGCAGGATCTTGAATATGCTCCATATTTGTCTCCTTTTTCCTCATATTCAAATCATGAGATTGAATTTTTTTCAAGAACAACTTCAAGTGACATGGATTTGTATTTTTCATTTTCTTTAATCAAAACTGAATACACGATGAACTTTGATGGTAAAGATTCCAAAAACTTGTCATTAATCTCCTCAGGTTCATAAACCACTTTAGCACTTGATAACTCACTCAGCAAATGATAAAATCTTGTAGCAAGATCATCCAGAGACTCATTCTAAAAGTGTTTGAATACCAGAAATTGCTTCTTCAATAACTCTTTCAGGCTTTTCTTCACATCAAGACTTCCTTCGCATCTTTTCTGTAAAGCATCCCACAATTGTTTTGAAGATTTAAACTGCTTGAAACTATGATAAATTTCCTTTGGAAGTGACATAGAAATGCTCGCCATTGCTTTCTTTTCACGATCGAACAACTGCTTTTCTTCATAAGTTAACGCAGATATCGGCTTGGGAACAATATCACTATCCATCCACGAGTACGCCGGACGAGTATATCCTTCCAGAATAGGAATCCATAAACTGGTATCAGTAAATGACACAAACTGATCAAATCGATCTTTCCAGTTTGGATAATCAGCAAGACTCAACAGTTTCGGTGGTTTTTGAGAAGTCTAATCTCATTATCATAGTTGAACATGTTAGTAACATGCACCATGTTAGCCATAACAACAAGTATACGAAAATCACAAGTAAAACAAAGAGTAGAACAATTTACCCTCAAGCGAACTTAATATGTTCGCTTCTCACCTGTTTAGGCGAACTTGACCCAGAGCGAACTTGATAAGTTCGCTTAAGCAAGAATAGAGACTAAATTCGCCTAATAAGTTCGCTTGTAACAGAATTTCGAAATTAAGTTCGCCTGTATCAGCTGCAAGAACTCAGGAAGAAGAACTCTTCAACCAAAACACGAACCAAAATTTCTGAAAATCATCATATCTTGTTGAATTGATGGAATTTGATGAAATTGAATTGTAGGATTGAGTGTAACTGGATTTAGAACACTTCTAATGGATCAATTTCTCTAAAAACACCTCAAATTTGATGAATTTAACCCCAAAATCCTCTCAAGAACTTGAAAACTCCATGAACATGAAAATTATGCAGAAATCAACCGTTTTTGTTGTCAAATCATATACAAATCATCACAAATCACGAGCATAGGCTCTGATACCACTTGTAGGTCCTCATGACACCTCTTTAGATCGTCGAGACGTGACGTATCAATAACACGGAGTGCGGAATCCAACCGTATCACTGATTGTGTATACGAGACCATAGAAACAGTGACAATCACACAATGTAAATAATCTTCACTTCTATATCATTCCAATTCAGAGTTTACATAACTTGAGACTTAATCACAAAAACGCATACAGAAACAGAACATGTAAACTTTATTTATAGACACCATTCTAATATAGGCGAACTTAGTAAGTTCGCCTCACCTTGTATTAGGCGAACTTAAAACTTACACAACACTTAGACATTTTTAACAAAATATTACAAAACATAAAGACATACAAATCTAACTATTACAAACTTTTTGTAGAATTAAAGACTGATGGTAACAAAATTCTCTAAGTACAAATGCTGCTGATCTCAAAGTTTGCTGCTGACCAACAAACTACTGTGGATAAGCTTATCTGCAACGGATACTTGTTCTTCTGCTGAAGAACAAATCTGCTGCGGTAGCCTTATCTGCTGAAGACCAAAGTTGCTGCGGATAGGCTTCTCAGCAGCATCAACACTTGATGCTGCTGATAGGCAAATCATCAGCAGCTTTGGATGGTCACATCTTGCTGCTGATCAAAAACTCTACTGCTGATAGTTATTCATTCATTGAAGATCAAACGTTGCTGTTGACCAGCCTTGCAAGCGTCACTAACAACTTTCTGTAAAAGCTACTGACACACTTAAAGCAGAAGGAACCTCAATGGTGCAACCAATGACGGACAACAATGCTCTTCTCCAAGCATACAAGTAATGATGCATAAATAAGACGCTTCAATAAAGTTAGCTAGCTTAGACTAAACTTGTATTGTTAGCTTTATACAAAAGATCAACGGTCTGTGTTAGATCTGATCCTTAGAATCAAGGGTCTGTCTTGATTCTAAGTTAGTATAAATACTGTGTAAACACTTCATTGTATGTGTGCTTCTTGATAGAGTTTTCATTTGTAATCGTTTATTCACAAAAGCTCAATACAACAGTGTTCTTATAAGTATTCTTTCTGTTTACTCGATTATACTTGTGTAGTTGCTATTGTTTCCACCAATTTCAACTAAGAACAGAACCATCTTGTACTTTCACGATCCTACAAGTGGTATCAGAGCTTTGGCTCAGATTAAACAAACTCACACTTGTTTAATCACTTCTGGTTCTATTCTAAACTCTCTCTTTAATCAAGTCACCCAAAATCACAAAAACAAAGATGGCACAGAGCAATGGATTTGAAGACATCGGCAGCATCAACCGACCACCAAGGTTTGTATCTAGGGAAGACTACGACATGTGGAAGAATCGCATGGAAAGCTTCTTCTGTTATCAGGAGTATGGAATGTGGAAATCCATCAGGGATGGACCCTACACTCCCATGGTAGCCTTTGCTGATTCTAGAGGACCACTAGTCCTGAAGGAGCCCTCCAAGTACTCAGAAGAGGACATAAAGAAGATGGAGGTGGACTTCAAGGCACTTGGAGCTATCCAAATGTGCCTTCCAAATGAAGTTTTTCATAACTTCAGAAGTTACAAAACTGCTAAGGAGCTCTGGGAGGCTCTTGAGAAGATGTTTGCTGGCTCAGAGGAAGTCAAAGAAAACAGAAGGGACGCCCTGAAGCAGCAATACAAAAACTTCATCTGGAAGGAAGGTGAGTCACTAACCATTTTGTATAACAGGTACACGTACCTGGTGGGAGAACTGCAGTGCTCCAAAGTAAAGCTAGAGAATGAAGATATTCTCAAAAAGTTTATCAGATCTCTCCTAAGCTGCTGGACACTATATACAGTGTCTATAAGAAGAACGGAGAATTTAAAAACTCTCCAGATGACAGAGCTCTTTGGCATGCTGAAACATATGAATTAGAAATGATTCAAGCCAAGGAAAGTAGCTCCAATCATCAATCAGCCTCTTCTTCCTCCACCATCTCATCTGCGCTTCACTCTGACCACTCAGGTCCTAGTTCCAGCAACTACTATCCTCCCATTGTCACCCATTCACAAACTCCAACCTCTCAAACAAACACCTCACCATTTCTCCTAGAAGCTCCTCCTCAAACCTCAACCTCTGCTGCTTTTGTTTCTGAAAACTCAAGCAACATGTCCTTTATCAAGGAGGATCTGGAATGCTTTCATCCAGATGACTTAGAAGAAATGGACATACAGCACTCGTATGCCATGCTCTCTATAAGAGAAAAAAGGTTCTACTCTAGAACCGGAAGACCCATTCCAAGCAACAACTCCAACACCAGAGTTGGATTGGATAAAAGCAAACTAAGATGTTACAATTGTAACCTACTGGGTCACTTTGCTAGAGAATGCAAGGCACCACGAGCAAATCCAGCTACTCCTCAATCAAAACAAGCTCACCAAGCCCAACCCAGACAACAACAGCAACAAGCTACTCCTCCAGTTCAAACTGCAGCCTGTGCAACTGTTAGAACTTCTTACTTCGACTGGAGCTTCCAGTATGACGAGCTGCCTGCCAACAACCAAGCGCTTATGGCAGACACAACTGAGATACCGCCTCAGGTATATGAACATCTCTATTCCCAAGCTTGCATTGATAAAGTTTTATGTTATAGAAAGCATAACCAAATCCTTATAGATCAAAATGAAGAGTTTCATCAAATACAATATGAGTCCAAAAAGGTTGAAAATACTTATAAAGAAAAAATTAACTGCCTTAAGAAAGAGATTTCATTGTTAAAACACGAACAAACTAATCTTGAAACTCAGATTGATGATCTACTGGTCAAACTAAAAGCTACCAGAGCTGAACTGGCAGAACAGAAAGTTCATGTTGAAAAATATGAATTTTCTTCCAAAAAGTTACAAAGACTTTTAGATATTCAAGTCCATGAGAAGGTAAAGACTGGACTTGGGTATAACAATGATCAGTACAAATCTGTTCCTCCTCCTACTGACTATATTGCCATTCACGAACCAAGCTTCAATGTTGCAAATCTTGACACTGCAAACTGAAACCTTGATCTTTCAACGGATGAACCTTTCGTCGAATACTGCACTACCTCATCAGAATCTGAGTCAACCTGCTCAGACCATGATGAAACCAGTGCAGCCCCATCTGAAGTTGCTCTGAATAGAGCTGAAGTTCCTACTGTTATTCTAGCTATTGCAGCCCCTGTCCCATTCAAACAGATCAAGATCAACTATCCTCCAGATGGAAGAAAGCGAAACATTGAAAAGGGAGAGACATCAGGATCCACGAACCCCAAGCCTCAGTCAAAGCCAATCACAAAGAGGAAGGTGTTTGATATATGTCATACGCTGGATAAAAAGTTCCATATGTTCAAAAGACCCTAGAAGAAGCCACTTTTGAACATAACAAAGCCCATCCATGGAACTTCAAGGATTTGTTCCAAAGAAAGGACTATGTCTACCTTTCAAGAGACAAACTGGCGAGATCATGCTTTGTGTGTGGCAGATATAACCACACTTCCAGCACCTGCTTTCATTACCTGGAATACCAAAGAAATTCAAAGCAGCATGTCTTTGAAAAGACTAACAAAAACAAGAAGGTAAGAAGCTACGAGGCCAAATCAACTAAGTTCAGGGAGTCTCTATCTCCCCCAAGAATGAAGGTGTCAAGACCACAACAAACCTGTATCATTTGTGGTGAAACCAACCACTTTGCTGCCAAATGCAGATTTAATCCCTTCAACCAGATTGCAAACTGCTCATCTAGATTTACACCATCAGCAGTAAACAAAACATCTGCTGATCTTGAAAAGTCTGGAAAAACAAAAGTTAAGCCTTCAGCAACAAAAATGTCTACTGCGTATAAAGGAAAATCAAAGGCAAAGCCATCAGCAGCAAGAGTGTCCACTGCTGATAAGGCAAAATCCAAGGCAAAGCCTTCAACAGCCAAAAATGCTGCCACTCCAGCAAAGCCATCAGCAGCAGAATCTACTGCTGACAAGCCAGAAACATCAGTAGCAAAATCCGTTGCTGACAATGTGAGGAAAACTAGAAAATCACCAACAAAGCAATGGAAAGACAAACCATCTCCAAGCATTATCATTGGTTCCATTGACTACAAACATACTGAAAAGGATAAACTAACAACCATCGTTTACAAGTCTGCAGACTCTTGGGTTCCTCCCACTAATTAGATATCTATCATGTGCAAGGACAGCCAGGTCACAAGAATAACACCTGGGTGGTAGACAGTGGTTGTTCCAGACACATGACAGGCAACAGATCCATCCTCTCTAACTTCAGACATTTCAATGGAGGATATGTTGCCTTTGGAAGTGACTTAAAGGGAGGATCCATTACTGGACAAGGAACAGTGTCCAACGAAAGAATGAGCATTGATAAGGTCAACTATGTCAAAGAATTGGACTTCAATCTCATGAGTGTTTCCCAGGTCTGTGACCAAAAGCATTGGATGCTCTTCACAGATAAAGAATGCTTTGTACTATCTCCAGGCTTATCCATACCTCCTCCAGAAAGCATTTTATTAACTGCTCAGAGAAAAGAAAATCTCTATGTACTGGACATGAATGAAGTCACTCCATCTGGGAGTGTTTCCTGTTTTCTATCAAAAGCCTCAGTTGATGAATCAGCTCTCTGGCACAGGAGATTAAGCCATGTTAATATCAAAACTATTAACAAATTGGTGAATAATAATCTTGTCAGAGGGCTTCCTGACAAAGAATTTCAGCTAGAAGACCACTGCATTGTGTGCTTAAAGGGGAAGCAACACAAGAGTTCTCACAAGCCCAAGACCTTGAATACAAATGACACTCCACTACAACTGCTGCATATGGATCTCTTCGGTCCTACAAATGTCATGTCAATGGGCAAAAAGTCATACTGTCTGGTGATAACTGATGACTACACCAGATTCTCTTGGGTATACTTCTTGAGAACTAAAGATGAAACTGCTGAAATTCTCAAATCCTACATTCTGAGGGTAGAAAATCAAAGCAATCAAAAGGTAAAAATCATAAGGTGTGATCAGGACACAGAGTTCAAAAACCACACTTTGAACTCTTTCTGTGAAACCAAGGGGATAGAAAGATAATACAGTGCTCCAAGAACTCCTCAACAAAATAGAGTTGCTGAAAGGAGAAACAGAACTCTAATTGAGTCAGCAAGATCTATGTTGGCTGACTAAAAACTGCCTCTCACATTCTGGGCAGAAGCAGTTAGCACAGCCTGCTATGTGCAAAATAGAGTTCTCATTGTCAAACCCCTCAACAAGACACCTTATGAACTTTGGTTTCAAAGAGTTCCCTACATTGGGTTTCTAAAACCTTTTGGGTGTCCATGCACCATTCTCATCACACATGGGGTTCTTCCTAAGTTTGGTGCCAAATTTGATGAAGGATATTTGTAGGCTATTCCTCTCAATCAAAGGCCTATAGAGTATTCAATTCAAGAACAAGAATTGTGGAAGAATCAGCAAATGTGGAATGTAGAGAACACATTGTCTGTGAGCAGGGAAAAGGTCCAAACTGGCTCTTTGACATAGACTCTTTCTCCTAAATATTTGAGCCTCTCACCTTCTCAAATATGGAGTCTACGTCTACACAAACACCTGCCTCCACTTCATCCACTGACTACAGACTGGATTTTTCCAAATCTTCTATCAGTCTGAGAAGACCATCAATTGATCCTCCATCAGTTGTGGAAGCAATTGAAGCAAGTGAAGCCGGAACAAGATTGTCTAATGTAACCAGCAGCAGCCTGTCTGAAACTGAAAATCTAAATGAAGACTCTTCGGTGAATGTTGTAGATGCTGATGATGCTATTGCTGAAAATATTGATGTGGCTAATGATGTTGAAGACTCTTCCACCATGAATGAAAAGACCCCTGATCAAAATCAAAGCAATCTGGAGCAAGGGATACAGCTGGAGGTGGTACCAGCACAGAGGATCCACAAAGAACATCCTCATGAAAATATTATTGGCCAAGTCCACCAAGGAGTCCTCACAAGAACCAAATCTCACGAGGCCAATATATGCTTGTTTTCATGTTTCCTATCTTAGGTGGAACCCAAGAAGATAGATGAAGCACTCAAACACAGCAGCTGGATTGAGGCAATGCAGGAAGAATTGCTGCAATTCAAGAGGCAGGATGTCTGGAAACTTGTTGATCTTCCACCAGGTAACTATGCTATTGGCATACGATGGGTTTTCAGGAACAAGCAAGACGAGAGAGGTATTGTATTCAAGAACAAAGCCAGACTTGTAGCTCAAGGCTACACTCAGGAAGAAGGAATTGACTATGATGAAGTCTTTGCTCCTGTTGCCAGGCTGGAGGCCATCAGAATCTTCCTGGCATATGCTGCATCCAAGAATTTCACTGTCTATCAAATGGACGTAAAAAGTGCCTTTCTGTATGGGAAGATTGGTGAGGAAGTATACGTCAAACAGAGGTTTTATAGATCCTACACATCCTACTCAAGTGTTCAAACTAGACAAAGCTCTGTATGGCCTACATCAAGCACCAAGAGCCTGGTATGAAACCTTGTCAGGATATCTACTAAGCAACAACTTCAGAAGAGGTGCCATTGACCAGACCTTGTTTATCAAAGATGAAGGGGGAGAAATCTTACTAGTTCAAAATTATGGTGATGATATCATCTTTGGATCAACAAGTAAACAGCTGTGCAAAGACTTTGAGATTCTGATGCACTCAAAGTTTGAAATGAGTTCAATGGGTGAACTAAATTTCTTTTTGGGTCTACAAGTCAAACAGGTCCCAAATGGAATCTTCATCAGCCAATCCAAATATGTAAAGAGCATTTTGGAAAGATTCAAAATGGCTTACTGCTCTGCTACAAGAACCCCTATGCAAGTGCATCATCAGCTGACTCCAGACAAAGATGGCCAAGACACTGATCAACATCAGTACCGTGCAATGATAGGGTCTCTCATGTATCTCACTGCCTCAAGGCCAGATATCATGTTTGCAGTATGTCTCTGTGCAAGATTTCAAGCAGCTCCAAAGATTTCACATCTTCAAGCCGTCAAGAGAATCTTTAGTTACCTAAAGGGAGCCTCAAGACTTGGTCTATGGTACTCTAAAAATGAAAAGTTTAATATGTATGCATACACTGACAGTGACTATGGGGGATGCAACTTGGACAAAAAGTCCACTTCAGGGGGATGTCAGTTTCTGGGAGGGAGACTGATTTCATGGCAGTGCAAGAAGCAAACATGTGTTTCAACTTCTACAGCTGAAGCAGAATACATTGCAGCTTCAAGTTGCTGTGCACAAGTCATCTGGATACAAAGTCAAATGCTGGATTACGGGATGACTTTCATGGCAACTCCAATTCACATTGACAACATGAGTGCTATATCAATCACAAACAATCCGGTGCAGCACTCCAAGACAAAGCACATTGACATCAGGTATCATTTCATAAGAGATCAAGCTGAGAAAAAGAGGATTATTTTAACCAAAGTTCATACGAATGAGCAATATGCTGATTTGTTTACAAAACCTTTTGATGAAGCTAGATTTAGATATTTAGTTGAATCCATTGGTATGATGAACTTTGATTAAAATCTATCTCTAAAACTCTATTTTAAAATGTGTTTTGCCTTTTGTTGTAAATAAAAGTTATAAGTCAGCAGCATTTTTGTCCTTCAACTGCTGACAGGTTTAATTTTCAGCAGCAAAAGATTTGCAACTGACTGCTTTAAGTTATCAGCAGGAACAGGCTTCCTGCGGATAACTTTAAGACTGTCAGCAGCAACATCCTTGCTACGGATTACTAAATCCATCAGCAGCAGATGAGTTTGCTGCTGACAGACTTAACCTTCCGCAGCAACCAAGTTTGCAGCGGACAGGCTTATTCATCCACAGCAACCAAGTTTGCTGCTGATGGGTAAATTTAAGTCCAAATTAACTTTTACCCGCTGTAAAAATTAACGTCAGTCTTTACCATGACTGCCTCGGTGTATTACAGCTGTAACGGTAAAAGGTGAATGAGGATGTACTGTACAAGTCATTTTGCTTTTTCCCTCCTCTGCCGTTATAAGAACAAATCAAATTTCCTTACCACCTCTTCACCTTCAATTTCACCCTAAACCCACATCACTTTCTCTCAAGTCCCCCCCACATTCAAAGCCCTTCATCCTTAAAACATTCAAAGCCTTCCATATTCTTAAACCTTCAAACCTTCCCTCCAAAATCAAACAACAATGGCAGACATCAAAAACCCTGACGATAAGTTCTCCCCGTACCATAACCTTACAGCATACCTAACCAAGGGAAAGAAATCCGAAGGATTCAATGATATGATCGACTTCCTATGTCGATCAAAGATCCATTTTTCCCTCACAACCAACCCTACCATATATATCCCTCATATGGAGGATTTCTGGAATACCGCCGTCTACTCTACCGAACAGGGGATTCCCCAAATTAAAGCAAAGGTAGACGGCAAGGACATCACCATCTCGGAAGCCACACTCTGAAAACATTTTAAGCTTCAAGATGAGGGAGGAGCCATCTCATACTCAAAGGACGAGTACATGAGGACCATAGGGTACACTGGAAATCAAAATGAGTATACAATAGAGAAGGCGCTGATGGGCCCTCCATGGAAGTATCTCTGCCACACTTTTCTCCAATGCATATCTCAGAAGAGAAGTGGATGGCATAAAGTGAGCTCCGCACTTGCCTCCGCCTTCCATGGTATGATTACTGGCCTAGGCTTCAACTTTGCACACCTCATCTTTGAGGGTTTGAGATATAACCTTCAAGAGGGTGCAAAGCAACAATTTTTTATGTACCCAAGATTCTTGCAGGAGGTTTTCAATCAAGAACTAAAAGAACTTTCAAAACATGCAAGAATCTACATCATGTTGGGACATAAAAATAATATTTTTCAAAGCATGAGAATTGTTTCCAAAAAGTTCTCAGGGGTCAATGTTCCATTGTTATCTACAATGCTGAACATACAAAGTACCCCGGGTGACAGTTCAGCAATCCCAGCTGATACTGATCCCACACCCTCCACCTCACATCCTGAACAACAGTCTGCTTCCACCATTCGAACCCATGTGCATACTACTAAGGATGCACAGGTACAAAAATTACTTACACCTGTTTTGGATGTTATCGTTCAACCGAAACACAGGGCCCCAGTTGCAATGACATATACCAGAAAAAGGATAAGAGAACTCCTTCTTCTCTTGCCTCCAAGGCCCAAACCCAACCTCTAATACCTCATTCAGAATCCCAACATTCTGATGAGAATATCAAAAGAGATAGCCACAACACTAGAGAGACTTTCTTGGAAGCCTCTCTATTAGGATCAGGATCACATCCTGGATCCATAGAGCAACCCCCTGAGCCATTCCATTATTTCTCTTCTCTGAACCTAAGAGCAGAGGCACCTGGTTAAGATGATATACCTTCTCCAACAACCACTATATCGGGGGTATTGATTGACTTGGCTGCTGGCGCACCCAACCCAGGTTCATCACCCAAGAAGGTTCACTCTGGTAGTATTGATAGAGTGGATGTGGAAGAGGCTGTCACTACTGATGGTCCATCAAATGACCAGGAGGAAAGTGACAACATCGCTGAGACCTCAACCACGGCAAATCACAGTGAGGATGTTTCCTTGGAAACTCCCCTCACTGAGAGGAATCCCAGGCGCCAAGAAACCATGGGTGATGGGGATGCAGAGGCTAGGCCTAAGGCCCCATCTAGCTCCAAGGATTCCACAACTGTGGATGAGGACAGACTGAAACTTCATAACTTAGAATTGACGGCCAGGGTGGCTATGCTAGAGGCTGAAGTGTCCAAACTAAGACACCAAGTCTCTATGCATGAAGACCATCAATGCCCAACTATGCCTACTCCCTCTCTTGTATCAGTGGGAACTCAAACAGATATATCCTTTTTCACTTATGCAACCAAAAAGGGGGAGGTGGTTACCAAGGAAGATGATGCTGACAGCCTCGAAGAATGGATACAAGAGCAGACTGTGTTTCAAAGTTTCCTATACAAACCTGCTTTTGTTCAAATCCATGACTTACCAGACTCAGTAGATGAAGAGGAAGATGTTACTAAGGATTGGAAGTTAGTTGTTCGAGCTGTTGATGAGGTGCTACAAGAAGAAACTCTTCATGAAGACACACCTCCATCATTCAGCCTTCTTCCTGAAGCTGCAGCCATAATAAGTCATTCATCAACCCCCCCAACCCTTTCCAACTTCAAAGAAGCTAGAATTTGACTCCATTCTAGCTTGGGGATATGATGAAAGAGCTGAGAGATTCTGGATTGGATGGGAGTTTAGTGGAGTAGAAGAGCTAAACTGGAACTCTCTTAATGCCCTCCAAGTTCTCAATCTGTATCTGACAAAATGTGCCAACACTTCATCAGATCTCTCAGTAGAACTTGCAATCAGCAGGTTCTATGACTTAATGGAGGATAACATGCCCTGGTTTGAAAGACTACTAAAAGAAGCAAACAGGGCGGCTTATCCTGAATCTTCATCAGCAGCAGAACAAAGACTTGCTCCGAGAAGACTTGACATAATCAGGAGCAGTACTTTAACTGAAGAAGAGGTTATCTGCTGGAGAAGATTCCTGTACAACAGAATGGTCAGGGATGTAGAAGTGCAAGGATGGATAAGCATTGATTCCCATGACTTCACCTTCTTCCTGAGCAATGGATCTTCTCTCTCAATCAACATCAAAGAGATCTTGCTCCTACCTTCAGCTTTCCTGCACAAAGTATTTAAGCTCAAATCACTCATCTTCAATGTAAACTCCTTGGAAAGTCAAGAAATGATCAAAATCATCAAGGCTTCTCTTTATACGGAGGAATCTGGATCTGACTCAGACCTATCCTTTCTCTCTTCTCCAACAGTTAGACTGAACACAGTAGAAGAATCAAAGAGAAGAGACGAGGAAAAGATGAAAGAAGCATGGAAAGAAGTGACAGGTACGGAATGGAAAGAAGATGAAGAAAATTCCCTTCCCTTGTCCATTCCCCAACATACCAATGAAGCTAAAGCTGAGATCTCAACAACATCTACTACACCTACTGTTGTGGTCCATGAAGCTGAAGCTGAGGCATCCAACAAAGATAAGGGAAAGGGACTAATGACCAAAGAAGATGAAGAAAGAATTGAGAAAGAGAAGAAAGAAAAGGAGGATAGAAGAAGAAGAAGAAGAAGAGAAGAATAGGAGATGGCTGAACTAAAGAAAGCTTAAGACAGACTCACAGCCATTCTCCTCAGAGAACAACAGATCCAGCTGTATGCAAAACAGCTGGATGATCTGAAAGTAAAGATTCCTGTAGTTTATCAAATTGAAGAAGATGAAGCTCTTGCTCTTCAACTGCAGGAACAATTCGATAGAGAAGAAGAAGAGATACAGAAGAAGAAGAAGAAGAAGAAAGAGACTAAGTTCAGAATAACTGATTCTGAACTAGCCAAAGAAATGAGAGAGGAATGGGTAAAGGCTCTGATTTCTCAAGGTGAGGATGTAGACTACCTTGAGAAACTATCCAATAAAGAAATCTACAGAGTCTTCATGGGTCAGCAGGGTCAATTGGCAAACAAGAAAAAGGCTGAAGAAGAAGAAAAAGCCAAACAAAAGTCCAAAAAGACCATTGCCTTTAACCGAAGATCCCATGAAGAAAGGAAGATCATGATTGACTTCCTTAAGGCTAGAGGAGAGAGTGGAAAGAGGCTAGGTCCCATGAATTTCATGAACCTGCAAGCCCTCTACCTTAAAGTCAAGAAGGATGAGGAAGAAAGACTGGAGAAGAAAGGCTCCAAGAAAAGGGTAATCATTCAAGAAGAAGAAAGGAAAACAAAGAAACCTAAGCCTTCTCCCTCACCCAACACTTCCTCAATCAAACAACCTTCCACTCTCCATCCTAGACCTCCATCCTCTCCACCCTCAAAGTCCAAATCCTCACACCCAGCTCCTACTCATCAACAACCTCCCAAAAAGAAAAACAAACCCACTTCCAAACCAGAAGACTCAAGAGAAATAATCAAATGGTCATACAGCTCTCAAGACCAATGGTTTGAAGTTTTCAGGGGGAGGACAGAAGTTAAAAGATCAATTTATACATCTGTTGATGAGGTACTATAGCTTCCAGATTCTGATCTAAGAAGAATGATGGAGCTGGGTGAAGTCAATGAGCCCATGAATGAAGGTGGGAGACATCTGTTGCTGACAATCAAACATCACTTCAACCCCAGCAGAGATGAAATCCTTGATGTTAAACCTCTCCAATCTCACTCTCCATTCATCAGCTGGTCCTACAAGGCTGAAAAAGATGAGTTCACATTGACAGATGTTAAAGGACAGAAGATGAGATGTTCAAGCAAAGCTATCTTCAAAATGGCCAACAAAGACATCAAGACTCTATCTGAGCTTCCTCTTAACAATCCCAGCAAGGACCAGAGAGGATAGGAGGTTGAAAGAATTGTCAGCCACATGCAAAATCTTCAACAACAAAAGCAGTAAGAGAGTTTTGGTAGCATCAGTCTAGGGGGAGTTTGTAGAAATAAAGACTGATGGCTACAAAATTCTCTAAGTACAAATGCTGTTGATCTCAGAGTTTGCTGCTGACCAACAAACTGCTGCGGATAAGCTTATCTGCAGCGGATACTTGTTCTTCTGCTGAAGAACAAATCTGTTGCGGATAGCCTTATCTGCTGAAGACCAGAGTTGCTGCGGATAGGATTCTCAGCAGCATCAACACTTAATGCTGCTGATAGGCAAATCATCAGCAGCTTTGGATGGTCACATCTTGCTGCTGATCAACAACTCTACTGCTGATAGTTATTCATTCATTGAAGATCAAACGTTGCAGCTGACCAGCCTTGCAAGCGTCACTGACAACTTTCTGCAAAAGCTACTGATACACTCAAAGCAGAAGGAACCTCAATGGTGCAACCAATTACGGACAACAATGCTCTTCTCCAAGCATGCAAGTAATGATGCATTAAGAAGACGCTTCAATAAAGTTAGCTAGCTTAGACTAAACTTGTATTGTTAGCTTTATACAAAAGATCAACGGTCTGTGTTAGATCTGATCCTTAGAATCAAGGGTCTGTCTTGATTCTAAGTTAGTACAAATACTGTGTAAACACTTCATTGTATGTGTGCTTCTTGATAGAGTTTTCATTTGTAATCGTTTATTCACAAAAGCTCAATACAACAGTGTTCTTATAAGTATTCTTTCTGTTTACTCGATTATACTTGTGTAGTTGCTATTGTTTCTGCCAATTTCAACTAAGAACAGAACCATCTTGTACTTTCACGATCCTACACTTTTGTCACACTTCTATGTCCTAACAGACTCCCCATTGACAATAGTTTGATCTTCTGTCTTCAGTCTTCATGATGAGCTCTTCCAATTCTCTGGTAACTTGTTGTGTGCACATACATCATACTTATAACATATCTCCAAAAAAAAATTGTATTGTAGTCCCTTCTCTCTCCACACTCTTATAAACATGATCTCATTCTTTTTCAAAGTCCGCTGGTCTTTCTTTGAAAAGTTAACAAGGTTCATAGCATCATAGAAACTTACTATGACCTTATTATCCTTTTCTTCAATCCTTGTTTCCCCAGTATTCACATCGACATACCACCATTTCATGCTTCCTAGAAAATCCTGTGGTATTTTCCTTAAAGGAATCTTTTGTACATATTTCAACTGTTTTTGTTGTCAAATCATACACAAATCGTCACAAAACAATCACAAATCACGAGCATAGGCTCTGATACCGCTTGTAGGTCCTCATGACACCTCTATAGATCGTACTCGAGACGTGACATATCAATAACACGGAGTGCAGAATCCAACCGTATCACGGATTGTGTATACGAGACAATAGAAACAGTGACAATCACACAATGTAAATAATCTTCACTTCTATATCATTCCAATTCAGAGTTTACAGAACTCGAGACTTAATCACAAAAACGCATACAGAAACAGAACATGTAAACTTTATTTATAGACACCATTCTGCTATAAGTTCGCCTCACCTTGTATTAGGCGAACTTGCTAAGTTCATCTCTTGCAGAACTTACACAACATTTAGACATTTTTAACAAAACATTACAAAACATAAAGACATACAGATCTAAACTATTACAAGCTTTTGTCACACTTCTATGTCCTAACACATGGCAGCCGTGCAAAGCAGATGCGCCACATGTCCGTAGCAGACCATATGATATGGGCCTGCAATGGCGGTCTGCCACCGACCACACGTCATAAGGGCTGACGCATGCCCTACGCGTGTCCAGGACACGTGTCTGATGCACATGGTCCCTAGGGACCTACGTAGCGGACCGTTAGCATGGGTGCTGGCGGTCCGCCAGCCAAGGTTTACTCGTAGCGGACCGGTAGCCAGGTAATTGGCGGTCGAACACCCCTTTAGGGGTCAGATTCCTTGACTCCGTAGCGAACCGTTAACCAATAGGTAGCAGTTTGCTACCTTCTAAATTGTAGAATTTCTTAATTTATTTTTTAACTCTCGGGTTTCCGTTAATTACTGCTATTTCTTAAAATATCCTGTCAATATTGGGACCACATTTTTGGCAGGTATGATGTCAGATCCACTATAGGGGTGGCGATCGAGCCAGACACCGCCACCCAAGACCTGCCGCCCGCTCACGAGAAGCTGCCACAGCATCCTCGACATGTTCTTTGACATGTTAGGCTGTATAGGGCCACACAGACCTTGCTCGAGGGACTTGATGCCGACTCACGACGACAAGCTTTTCAGAGCGACCGGATGGAGGACTTGATGATATGGGCGGTAGATCGCCTCGTGGATCTGTCACGAGCCGCCAGCATCGAGCCACCACCACTACCACTGCCATGTCAGTATCCAGGCGACGCCGATCAGGATCAGAGCGGCGCAAGTCAGGATCAGAGCGGCGCGGATTAGGCGTAGTTGTTATTTTAGTCAGTTGTATTTTTTGTTATGTATGTACAAACATTTTGATGTAATATATGTAATGTTTTGGTTATTTGTTTGGTTGGTTATGATATTTTACATGTAATGTTTAGTTTGTTTACGTATAAAATGTTTTATTAACAAAGTTATAAATTAAAAATGTAATAACGATGAATATGTTATAAAAGTGTTAGTAATATTATTTAAAATTTTATAAAAATTGATAAAAAGATAAATATTATATAAATTAAAGTAAATTCCTATACGTGTCGTATAGCACTTTACACCACGTATATGGATTTTGTATCCCAAAATCTATCAAGTTTGAAGCAAAAATATTACAAGTGACGCATACGTCGCGTATAGGGCCAGCCGTCAAACAAGAAATGATACGTAACATTCTGTGCGTGCAGACTTAAACCCTATACGTCTCGTATTGTCATATACAAGGCGTAAACGTGGTTGAGGGTTTGAGATAAATGTCATAAAAAACCAGGGCGTAAAATTGTCTGTTTGAAAAAATTGTACCTAATCTTACGACATGTGTCAGTGAAAGTGAGGCCATATTCCTATTTTGTTTAGCAAACTAAGTTTGAAGAAAGTACATGAAAGGAGATGTATCATGATGGAATAGTATGTACAGTATAAAGCTACAAGAGCTTTCGATAAAAGTTGACACATGTATTTTTTTTTTTGAACGGCAGAATTTTTTATTTTTTTTGAAATTTTTTATTTTATTTTATATATATTGTCTTAGACAAGGTTTAAACCTACGACCTTTTGATTATGAGACTTCTCTTTTATCACCAGACCCCAACCCCAACCCCAACCCCAACCCCAACCCCAACCCCAACCCCTCTATACATACCTTACCCTGATTTTGACAACCCAACCCCAACTCCTCTATACATACCTTACCCTGATTTTGACAATATGACATTACTGTTGAAAATGATGGCTATGTGTCGGTTTGTCTAATAATAATTTTGACATTTATGTATGGATATTATTATAGAGATTTGTTGTAGTACACTCTAAAATAAGTGATGATTTTTTTTTCTTAAGGTTATGTTCTTTTCTTTAGAGCATTCTCAGCAGCGAGTGAAGGAGAGAGAGAAAAAGTATAAATATTTTGTATATTTGGGAAAAACACTGTTTACCTGTATAAATATTTTAATATTTTTTGAAAGTGTTGTGAGTGGAGGAGAGAAAAAAAAGTAATGATAAATGTATAAAAAAATATTATTTAATTAAAAAGTAGAGAGAAAATATAGTAAGTTTTAGTATAATTATAGAGATGGGGATAGAGAAACTGATGTGATTGCTCTTATGAATATATTCGTTCTTGGTCATGTTTTGGTTGATGGTTGTCCGACTTTTGAGTTTTAATTAGAGAGAGGATTACGACAAGAAGATCCGTTGTCTTTTTTTCTTTTCATTTTGACAATGGAGAGTTTACATGTGGCCATAGAGCTATCTTTGAGACAGGATTCTTTCGGGGTGTTACTGTTGGGGAAAAACGATAGGAATTTCTCATTATTCAAATGATGTCATTATTACAAGGGAGTGGTTAGATAAAAATATGGAGAACATCGTCACAGCTTTGAATTGCTTTTATGTGAAGTCTAGATTAAAAATAAATGAAACGTTTTTTACCAGATACATCTCATAGTTACCACAAAACATGAATAATATAGTTCTTAAACTTTGAATTCAAAATCAATACAGCGAAAGTCTCACATAAACATGATCAAATAACACAACCAAATAAAAACATTCAAACATAAACAATCAATAAATTTAATCAACTAGAAATGTCAGTCTTCAAGTCAATGTAGCCCTTCACTTCAACCAATATGACCTCTCGCAGCTCCACAAGCAACTCAATTCTCATATGAAATACATACTAAAGAGTCGGATATATTGAGTGAGTTATATCTTTACTTTAATAATTATAAACCCCGTTTATCCTTTAACATAGCTTTAATTATAAAAATAACCAAAGCTTATAATTCATTTAGGTTTTAACAAAACATTCATTGTACCTTCAATTGTTACAATTTCATTATTATGAAATCCTTTACATTCACTATCGTTGTTAAAAACCTTGTTTTAGGAAACCGAAAAGGTAACCAACATTCAACCGTCCATTCAGATTATATCGCCCTAAGGCTAACTACACAAAAATCGACAATATAATTACTGAACCATTGCCTGAAGACAAAGCTCCTATACGCTTGTACAAGACAAGACTTTACCAAACCATTGACTGAGGAAAAAGTTTCCATATGCTCGTATACAAGATTCGTATATCTACTTACCATAGAGATAGAATTCCTTTTTTGTTTGCACAAGGCAATGCTCGTATGTTGCTTGTTTACAAGACTCCACCGTTCAATCAATTCATGCACTCACATTCATTTAACTATCACATAACACATCTAACACATACACGTTACAATACACACGTATTAACATTTAAGTATAACACATGCCATCTATCACATTCCTTCACTACCGAAGTACCATCATTTCATGTGTGCAATAACCATTCAACATATATATTCATGTAGGACAAATAGAGTAAAGTACACAGATGGTCCCAGTGGTTTACTAAAATTTTAGATTTGGTCTCTAGTTTTCTAAAAGTACACAGATGGTCCATAGGGTTTGCACTTTGTAACGCATTTAGTCTCCAAACTTTTCCAAAACTACATGTATGGTTTTGTGGTTTGCACTTTGTAACGTATTTATTCTCTAACTTGTACCTTCTAAAACTTTTAGATTTATTGGTCGGGGACTAAATGCGTTACAAAGTGCAAACCATAGGGACCATCCATGTGCTTTTGAAAAGCTAGGGACCAAATCCAAAATTTTGACAAACCACATATCTGTGTACTTTACTTAGGACATATATATAATTCTATCATTGTCTTTCCAGTACCGAAGTACAACCATTCACTTATTTATGTTATCTTTATAAATATAATTTAAAAGACTGTACAAATAAGTTTACTCTATCTCTATTCATTCATTTCTTTTACAAAATATATTATATTTTATAAAACATTAATCCGTTCATCTATGCCATACAAGTTAAGTATGCATCTCAACCCAAAAACATAAAAAAAGGGCAATAGAAAGTCACCACGTACACTATCATTATCCTTTATTCTTCTGTCAAGCTAGGTGGTAAGCGACACGATCTATCGAATTATACATATGAAACCTATCAAATTCTAGCTAAAGGCCGGGCTTAGTGTTTCCAGAACACTCAGTCGCTCCCAATAGTGTCGATGGTGAAAGTGTCATCCCATTAGTATCGAAACTTATTGTCCCCCCCCCCACCCATCATTAGTGACGTTATCAATCAGTCACATCACTACCTCGATTTTCACCATCGTCCCCACATGACCCGCAACTAGTGTCGTCTCAAGAAACATTGTCGCCACTTGAAGATCATGTGTTTCCTACACTGTTTTTTACACAAATTCGTAACTTTTTACGTCCAAAACTCTTGTATAACTTTTATTAAGAAAACCCTTGAGTCTAACTTTTATTAAGATCATGTGTTTCCGACACTGTTAAAACCCCCGTTTATTGATCAAAACCCTAGTTTTTCACCTAAAACCCTAACCGAACATAAACACAAGATTGGGATCAATTCTTACCATGTAAAGGCTCTGCTTCTTTGTGTTTTCTCTGTTGGAAGGATTACCAACTACTTCAAATGCTTGAAGGCTTCTAAAACACCAAAATCTTTGATTCCTCAAGCTTTCGCTCTCTAGCTTTCTCCTCTCACTCTCTATTAAAATTCGTGAATGTCGTGAATGAGAGGTTGGTTGGCGTATGTAAGGGATTAAGGGAGTCCCATCCCTTTTACTTTTTAGCCCCGAGTCCTTAAACCTTTCGCTTTAGACCCCAAACTTGCAAAACAAACAAAACCGGGTTTTAGGATATTACAATAATTTTGCATACGTCAAGTTTATATGGAATTGGGGTGGATTTCTCTGAGGTCGGCAGCCTTGCTTATGTTGCGGGTTGCAAACTGGAGAAAACTCCATATACGTATCTGGAATCCAGTGGGCTCTAATATGGCGAGAATTGAATGGTGGTAACCGATCATTAACAAATTTCATAACCGTATAGCTAACTGGAAGGCTAAGATGTTTTCAATAGGTGTTCGATCAATTTTAATATCGTCGGACCTTGGATCAATCGGTAATTATTTTGTCTTTATTTCAATTACCGTTGCAGGTGGAGACAGTTTTAGAATGCATTCACTCGAGATTCTTTTGAGGTGGAGATGATTCCTCTAGGAAGGTAGCGTGGATTAAATGGAAGTCGGTTCTTACTAATAAAGAAAAAGGAGGGTTGGTCATAAGAAGTTTACATTCTTTTAATCGTGTTGTTTAAAAATGGAGGTGGATATTAGTTGATAATCCAAATGTTCTTTGATTTAATGTTATTCATGGTATTAATGGTGTTTTTTTTTTCTTTTTCTTGGAGGATCTTATAGGGGTAAAAGTCACGGGTTTGGAAAAGAATTATTAAATTCGTTCTTTATCTTAATGATAAGGGAGTGATTCATTTATCCTTACTGAGAAAAAAAGTGGGAAACGGGGAAGTACTTTTGGCATGGTAGTTCTACGCTCACATCTAGATTTAATAGAATCTATAACTAAGATGCTGATAAAAGGAGCTCTATTAGTAACTTGGGTTGTTCTTAAGCCATTTGAATACGCTCATGGATGTGCATCAAGTGCAGCGACGAAACTACAGGAGGGTCCGGTGCCGATCATGTTGTATGTTAAAAGGGTTATCCAAAAGGGAAACATTTTGGGTAGTTTGACGCTCCAAATCTTCTAGTGAAGACTATGAAGACGATAGCACCATCACCGCACTACGTTTTCCGTTTTTCCGGTCGCCGGCTACCCTGCAAGTTACTTTCTGTCTTGTTTGGATAGAATAGAAAAAGGAAGAAGACGGTGATAATTTAAGTATATATTTTAGAGGGTTAATATAGACTATGAATAGGGAGTAAAAGTAAGTGATTTTGTTTATTTTCAGTCAAATCAATGGTCAGAGATTTTTAATTTCTTTTTACTGTGCATTAATTTTTTTTTTCGAAAGGCAAAACGATAATTCTCTTGTTCAGGGATTTTTAATTTTTTTTTTACCATGCATTAGTTTTCATTGAAAATAATAATTTTCTTTTACAGTGTAGAATGGTCGATAAACCATTAAATGAAACTGTAGTAATAGAAACTAATTTTGGTAAGTCTAATATAACTATCAGAAGAAAGATAAAATGGAAAGAAATTAACTTTTCAGAAAACTGGATCCTTAATAAGGCTACAACATCTCAACAATATGTTAATAATTACCCTTTAGAAATTATACAATCTGAAGAAGGAACTGTACAAATTCAATTTGAATAGATTAGAAACACTTCTTCAATACCTAGTTCTTTATCTTCTAGGTCTTTGTCCTCTCGACAACATATATCTCCTCTGGGATATACTGTTAGAAGCCCTTCTAGAGCTTCAACTTCAAGAGTTAGGGAAACTTTCCCTGCAACAGAAACATTTAATCGATTAAGGATAAATCCGGATAATATAGTCCAAGGAGTCCAAGTAGATCCGGAATTAACCGAATCAGATGTTGAATTTGTTTAATGGATTTTAAAGAAAAAATAAATTTTAATCCAGGATCTCCTATAAGAAAAGAGATCAATAAAGAATTCCAATTACCCAAATAGGAATTATTTAGAAATTGGTTTTTTAATAATTTTAAAGAAACTTATGTAAATTTCTTTAAAGAAGAATATTATAAAGATTTAATTATAAAAAATGAGATTATACCATTTATTCTTTGGTTTATATAAAAATACACGGGAAGTATTATTTATGTTATTGAAAGAGAGTTCATTATTAAAGGAGAAAAATTAATTTCTAATATTTTTCCTCCTACTCAATCTTTTAAAATTGAAAAAGATAATGAAGTAAGGTATTATCAAACCTTTCAAAAATTGTTAAAAGGAGATATTTTACCTATCACGATTTCTCATATAAATGATTTAACTAAACAGCAGAATTATACAAATTTATATTTAATAATCCTAGGAGAACAAATCCAGGATTTGTCTACTAAGATGGATAGGATAATATCCTACTTGAAAGAGAAAAACATATCTGCTAAGCCAGCTTCTCTTCAAGAAAAAATTGCTACTCCTAGTATACAACTTCCTCCGGAAGTTACAGATTTTAAATTAAAATCTAAGGATAGTCTAATAGCAACTTTAAATGAGACAATGGACGCTCTAAAAAGTCTTAAAATAAGTACTCTGACAGAATTCTCTGAGGAAAATTACCAAGAGGAAATTAGGGATCAAATTTCCAAACTTTCTAAGTGGGCAGATAAGCCTACTCAGAGAAAATATTATTATCCTAGACCTACCCCACAAGATATCCTTATAGAAGAACAAGAGTATATAGTAAATAACTCTTATAGTGGAAAAATGATCTATGAATGAAACATAGATGGTCAATCAGAAGGACAAATATATAATACGGTCCATAGAATTCTTATGTATAGTACAATTTGTAAAAATAATAATAACTCAGTAAAAACCATAGCTAATATGATAATATCATATTTTACTGGCCAACTAAAAGGTTGGTGGGACAATTATTTATCCTAACCAGATAAGGATAAAATCCTTAATAGCGTCAAACAAGAAGAAGGTGCTAGTACCAGCAATACCGAAAGTAATGTTGTATACACCCTAATAGTAAATATTATAGAACATTTTACTGGAAGATGGTCTGAAGATTCTGAAAATATTAAAACTCTTCTATAAAATTTAAGATGTAGAACTCTGACATCTTTTAGATGGTATAAGGATACCTTCTTATGTAGAGTCATGAAACTCCCCAAGGCTAATAGTTCTCATTGGAAATCAAAGTTTATAGATGGCCTTCCTCATTTGTTTGCTGAGAGAATAAAAGGCAAATTAAGAGTAAATGGTGTCATAAATTATGACAGTTATACTTATGGAAAACTCATAGGTACCTGTGTTCAAGAAGGAATAAGCCTATGCAATGAGATAAAACTTAATCAATAGATTAAGAAGCATTCTTTAAATGAAAGAAAACAATTAGGAGATTTCTTTGGCCAATTTGGCATAGGAAATAAACCTGATGGGTCTATAGAAACCAGGAAAGAAAATTCTTCCCATAAAAAACATTACAAGAGGAAGAAATATAGGAAAGAAGAAAAACCTTATAAAAAGAAAAAATATATGGAAAGAAAAGAATTTCCTAATGATTTTAAAAAAATTATAAAGTGCAGAGAATGTGGCAAATTAGGCCACAAGGCAAAAACTTGTTGGGTTTGAAAGAAACTTAACAAAATTGAAGATAGAGAATTAAGAGATAAGATTAATGAAGTCTTATTACATGACAGTTTTGAAGAAACTGATTCTGAGCAATCTTCCTCAGAAGAAGAAAAACAAAATATTTTAAAATATGAAAGTTTTGATTCCTCTGAATCAGAGGAAGATCATTGTCCAGCAAACTGTAAAAAAGATTGTTGCAAAAACTCTTCTGAAATGTCAGAAGAAGAACTTTATCAAATTATTTCTCAATTCCAAGATATGGAAATAAATGTTTTAAGCAACGAGATTTTAGATCTTTTAAAAGTCATAACTGATCCCCAAATAAAAGAAAATTTGATTTTTGAATACCTAAATCAACAAAGGAATGAGGAAGTTTCTTCCTCAAATAATCCTCAACAGGATTTAAAACCTTTTTCTCTAGTTGAATTAAAAAGACAACTAGCTCAAAGAAATCAAACTTCTAGACCTGTTAATATACATGATTTAAAAATTAAAATTGATAACCTAAAAGTTGATATCAAAATTCTTCAAAGGATAATAGGAACCTAGAAGAAAGAATTTTTAAGCTTGAGATTCCTCAGAATAATACCTCTGAAGAAATCCCTAATAATAGTCAAGGAGGATTTTTATAAAGTATTGTAGATATTATAACTACACAAAAATGGAATATTAAAATAAAACTTCTCATAGAAGATAGTTTTTTCATAAATGTTATAGCGCTAGTTGATAGTGGTGCTGATCTAAACTGTATCCAGGAAGGAATTATTCCAACTAGATACTTTCATAAAACCTTCCATAACTTAAGTTCTGCGGGAGGAGAAAAATTAAAAATTGAATATAAAATACCACAGACTCATATTTGTCACAATGAAACCTGTATTCCTACTAGTTTTATTCTAGTTAAAAACCTTACTAGTCAAGTTATACTTGGAACCCCTTTTCTAAACAAAATATTTCCTTTAAAAAATATTGATAATAAAGGGATAACTAGATTTTTCCAGAATAAAGAAATATATTTTCCATTTATTACAAATCCTTTTTCTAGGACTTTAAATAATGTAAAAGAATCTCTTTTTACAAGCAAAAATAAATCAAATTGATTTTTTACAAAAAGAAATATTTTCTTTAAATATTCAGGACAGAATAAATAACCCGCAATTACATGATAAGATAAAAATAATTAATAATGTAAGGCCCCTATTTTCGGGTGACCTCACTTATTGGATTTACTCATAAACAAAGTCATCAATACTGAACTTTAAATTTAACATATTCTATTAACAGCCAAATACATTCACGTTTGAGTACATTACAGCGGAAGTCTTAACATTTAACACATACACCATTGTTTAACAAAAACATAAATCGGGATGTCAGTCTCTAGCCGGGTAACCTTCACGCCTTCGTACGACCCTTTTCTTTGTTACCTGAAATGTATACTAAAAGTTAGCTAACGCTGGTGAGTTCTAGTTTAAAATGATTAGATATAAACATTATTTCCTTAAAAGTATTCATAAGTTTATACGTAAGAAAATAATTACGTATTCTTAACTATTTATTTTCTTTCATCATTTTTGAGTGACTACACTGATGTGTATTCACCTTTACTTTCCTAAACATTCATTTGGTCATACACATAAGGGTGATCAACCCGTCTTTTACTACGTATGTCACAAAGACATACGCCATGAAGCTACCGTCGTAGCCCTTTGACTCGTCCGGTCCTAGAAACCGTCCGCCATAAAAACCGTCCGGCCAACCTTCGGCCGTCCGTCATACCGTCCTACCGTCGTAGGCCGTCCTTTTCGCCCGTCTACCCGAAGGTATCCGTTTCCCACGTGCTACCATGTTTGCAACCGTTCTACATATGATTTGGCATTTGCTTCGACCGCCCATTTATGCCCTTTTTTATTTCCTTGCTGATGAAGGAACGTTTTTGTCCCGATTGCAAGATAGACACGTGGTCGTCCGTCTACCGTAGTAGCCGTTAGCATCGAAGCGTCCATAACATTCACGTATATTCATAACATGCAGTATATATATAATATAAGGCAAGATTTCATTCATACTTTGTAAACATACGTTTCAATCTTTATTCATAATTCATTTTCATATATTTATATATCACGTATGTTCACATTGGCATTCATAATGTTTATTCATTTAGTGTATACACTTCAGCCCCAAAAATATTTATAAATCATTTGCACATAACATAGAGGGGGCACATAGAACTCACCCGATCGGCTAGTCCTGTTCTGTCCTAACTGCGGTCCGATGAGCGCCGCACACGATCTGGATTAATTAATTATACACGTATCAGATCTAAACCAAGTTACTTTCCTAACACAGCTGACATAGGCGAACTTAATGCCTAAGTTCGCTTCCACTGGACTAGGCGAACTTATAGGCGAACTTAATGCCTAAGTTCGCTTCCTCTGACCTAGGCGAACTTATAGGCGAACTTAATAAGTTCGCTTACCCTTGGCCAAGCGAACTTGCCAAGCGAACTTAATCAGGCGAACTTGATAAGTTCGCCTCCACCAAGCGAACTTAACAGGCGAACTTGCTAAGTTCGCCTGCACCAGCAGTCATCTTCCCCAAACAGTCCGAAATTCTCGGATTTGGGTTCGATTATGTCAAAACTTCAACTTTCTTTGCTCAAAACAACCGGTTTTCATTGTAGATACTAAACCTAAGCTTATTCTCAAGTTTCATCCGTAAAAACGTCATATTTTCACCCGAAAACCCGGAAACCCAACCTAAGCAAAAATCTCAGTTTTGGCTCGAATGGTTACCTGGATGACGATTCTGATTTGGAGGTTTCGTTCACGAGTGCAAGAGACACGAGCGGGTGCAATCTTGTGCGATTCCAACACTTTCTCTCTCTACGTTTTTTTCTCTCTCTAGAATTGTAAAGAGGAGAACAATGAGGGTCTTAGGCTATTTATAGGGGAGACCTCCCCAAGCCCGGTTCGCAACTGACTCGGCCCGACTTCGGCTCGCGTGAACTCGTTAACTTTATTTCTCGCCATTTTAGGATGTTACAAATAATCAATTTATGTTACAAATATGTAATGATCATCCAAATGTTTTTTGCGATAGAAAGAAACATATTGTTTCACTCCCCTCTGAAGATGATTTTAATGATAGTAAAATCACTACTAAGGCTAGACCTTGTTAGATGAATTCCGAATATATGGAATTATGCAAACAAGAGATCAAATCTCTTCTTGACAAAAACTTAATCAGAAGATCAAAATCTCCTTGATCTTGTACTGCTTTTTATGTTAATAAACATTCTGAGAAAGAAAGAGGTATTCCTAGATTAGTTATAAACTACAAACCTCTAAATAAAAATTTAAAATGGATTAGGTATCCTATACCTAATAAAAAAGATTTATTAGACAAATTATATAATGCCATAATATTTTCAAAATTTGACTTAAAATCTGGATATTGGCAAATTCAGATAAATGAAAAAGATAGGTATAAAACTGCTTTTGCAGTACCTACTAGCCATTATGAATGGAACGTTATGCCTTTTGGGTTGAAAAATGCCCCGTCAGAATTCCGAAATATTATGAATGATATCTTTATTCCTTTTAGTGACTTCATAATAGTCTACATAGATGATATCCTTGTATTTTCTAAAAATATGGAAACTCATTTTAAACATCTTGATATATTCAAGAATATAATTATAAAAAATGGTTTAGTCATTTCCAGACCAAAAATGATGCTTTTCCAAACTAAAATAAGATTTTTGGGTCATAATATTGAAACAGGAAATATTATTCTTATCAACAGAAGTATTGAATTTGGGTCAAAATTTCCAGATGAAATTTATGACAAAACTCAACTTCAAAGATTCTTAGGAAGTTTAAATTATATTCTTTCCTATTATAAAAATCTAGCAGAGGATACTGCCATCTTATATGAAAGGCTAAAAAAGAATCCTCAACCTTGGTCAGAAAACCATACTAAGGCCATTCGAAAGATTAAGCAAAAGGTCCAAAACCTTCCTTGCTTAATGATAACAAACCCAGATTAGGGAAAAATTATTGAAACAGATGCCTCTGATATAGGCTATGGAGGAATCTTAAAACAAATTTCTCCATTAAACAAACAAGAAAGTCTGGTACGATTCCATTCAGGAAAATGGAATAATAGCCAGAAGAACTATGCTACTATTGCAAAAGAAATTCTAGCAATAGTAAAATGTGTTTTAAAATTTTAAGATGATTTATATAATCAAAAATTTATTATAAAACAGATTGACAAGCGGCTAAATTTATGTTCGCTAAGGACTTCAAACATGATGTTTCAAAACAAATGTTTGCTAGATGACAGTCTCATTTAGCCCCTTTTAATTTTGAAATTATTTATAAAAAGGGTAGTGATAATAGTCACCCTGATTTTCTTACCAGAGAATACTTGAATTAATGGCTCTGATACCATTTTGACAAGATCTTATTAAACTTAAAATAAATTTTTGTATAAGATTAAAAATATTTAAAAATTTTAGACCATAGGGTATTTTACAAGTACAGGGTATTATTTTAAGATGTGGTCGATAAAGGTCAGACCATAAAAAGCCTTTGCATCCTAGCATTATCGGCTACAAGGTCCCTAAGAATTTAACCACCACCTTATAATTCTACTATGTTCTTAACCTGTCTGAATTCTATTTGAAAACATTTTTAATTTTATAATTCTAGAGGACCAATTAAAAGAACTCTCCTAGAAATTCAGGAGATGATAGAAGAACGCACTCTTCGGATTAATAATCAAGAAGTAGCGAAGGAAGACATTCTTGAAAATAATTTTTTAACTTCACAGACAAAAAGAAAAATGATTGAAAACATTAATATTCATATTTCTTTTTGTAGATTTAAAATTTGTTTATTAGAACAACAAAAGAAAATTATCTCATGTGGATGACTTTTTCAGACATGATTCCTTGAGAGCAAGGAAAAAGAGGCAGAGGAAGATCTTCTTTCTACAGAGGTAGAGGAGATTACAATCCTCATCCAAGGATTATATCCCAAATTGGAAGTCAAAGGCTCATAGCCGAAAACATTGCTTCATCATCCGGTTCTTCAAAATCAGAAGACATCCTTTATAAGGAATTTTTGGCTTATAAAGCCTCTCAAGATATGTCTAATAAAGACTCATCTTCTACATCATATGCAAAAACTGTTTCAAATGAAGCAGAAGAAGATATCTCTAATTGAACAAAGAGCCCAGAAAAAGAAGTAATACTTCTTTTAGAGAAAAAAGATATAAAATGGAAAAATAATCCATGGCTGTTAATAAACAGATACATGGACATAGGATTCTATCCGACTAAGGCTTATAAACCCAGGTATTTTTATGAGCAAATTCTTAAGAAAGAGAATTGTGAAATAGAGCATTATCATGCTGGACAGCCTGAAGTTTATAATTTCAGCAAGATCGTTATTAAACAGCTCATACCTGTAGAAACCTGGGGAACTTCCCCAATGAAAGAAAGGGAATTAATACATCCCTAAACAAAGACTCCCATAAAGTATAATTACTGGGATTATAAAAATGCCTTTTATAAAGCATTTCTTTATGAGAATCCAAAGCAGAAACATTCATGGTTTATAAAAATCTGCTCTCATGTTTACAAGCAGGACATTCCTGTTTGGTTTTACAACTGGTGGCAATATTTTGGTCCTTCAGTTAATATTCTCCCAGATTTATTCAAAACCTTTTATAAACAATGGGCAGAAGTTTCTCCAGCTCTCATAGAAGCCCAGCAGGAGGACAATTTTATAAAAAATTTGCCTACTTTACATTTTTATGTTCAGTTCAGTATCCCATGGATCTGGAAATGGACACCTGAGGTTGACTATGACAACCATAAAATCCTTTGTATCCAAAGAGTCTTCTATACAAAATTTTGGAAGAAAATGACTCTTACTAATATTGATGGCATCATAGAAAGCCATGACACTATAAAAATGATCGAGAAGACAATTGAAGACTATCAAGAACAAATAAACAGTCTTCCCCAGAAAGAGGCTCCTAGTCCTTTCAAACACATAATAAGAAAGATTCAAACTCTTAAAGGTACTGATGAAATCAGTAACAAAGAGATTATGGATTTCTATCTATCCGAGATGAAGAAGGATATGCTAAAGAATTTTAGAAAAGAAGGAGCATCTCCTTCAACGATGTCCACTTCCTCACAAGCTGAAGAAGATGAAGATAATAATCTTACAAAAGAAGCTCAGTCCAACAATGACGACGACCCAATAAACGAAGATTATATCAATAATATTTTAATAGAATATAAAAAAGATTTCCAGCCAGAAGAATCTTCCAGAAAACAAAAATCCAAAAAACAATAGGCCCACAGTCACGTGAAGAAAGACTCTAATAATTCAAGGTGTGGCCGACAGAATAATACGCACTGGACTCATAATTGCCAGCTACTATTTTCTTTTGAGAAAGATAGCAAAATAATTGTTATTTACTATTTACTTTTGACAAATGTGTCTTGTAGGCCCCATATGGGACCATTGTGTGTTTGTTTTTTCTTTTTTCCCCGCCTATATAAGGGGACTTTTATGCTTTGTAGAGAACAACCCTGGAGAACATCTTCAATACTCTCTCTCTCTTGTACACATCTTTTAAATAAAAATTGAAGTTTGAAGTTAGAAGCTTGGTGAAACGCCCCAGAATTTCTGATAAAAAATTTAATTTATTTAATTTCTTATTTCATGATTGCCTCTTTCAGAGGCTAAGTTTTTAAGTGTTGATATGCCATGATAACTTGAACAGGTAAAAAAAAGTATAAAAGTATAAAATTGAAAATGTTTTCAAATAGAATTTAGACAGGTTAAAAACATAGTAGAATTATAAAGTGGTGGTTAAATTCTTGGGGACCTTGTAGCCGATAATGCCAGGATAGGGCGCAAAGGCTTTTTATGGTCTGACATTTACCAACCACATATTAAAATAATATCCTATACTTGTAAAATACCCTATGGTCTAAAATTTTTAAATATTTTTAATCTTATACAAAAATTTATTTTAAGTTTAATATAATTTATTTATCATTCATTTTACCTAAGGTTTATAATATATGATTTCTTGTCATATTTTTAATGTGTTTTGTGTGTGTGTGTGTATATATATATATGAAGAATCATGAGAAAACTCAATGTTTATGAGAAAACAAAAAAAAACTATTTATTTAAGTTAAAAAAATAATAAAAATTCATAACTAAAAAAATAAATCAAAAATTAAAAAACTGCTTCGAAGACCTTGTTTCCCATGTCGTCCTCGTTAAAAAAAAATAAATAAAATAAATAAACTCGAAAAGTAGTGGATTTAGCTTTTAAGTTTAGTTTAGTTTTAGGTTAGGTTTTTGGAGGGTGGTGGAGGATTTAGGTTTTTGGGGGGTGTGTGAGGGGGTAGGTGGGGTGGGGTGGGGTGGGGGTTTTAGGTTTTGGGGGGTGAGTTAGGCTTTTAGGTTTAGTTTAGGTTTTTGGAGGGGAGGGGTGGGGTGGGTGGGGGTTTAGGTTTTTGAGGGGTGGGTGAGGGGGTGGGGTGGGTTTAGGTTTTTGGGTGGGGGTGGGGTGGGGTGGTTTAGGTTTTTGGGGGTGGGTTGGGTTTTTAGGTGTACTACACATATACAGTAGGAGTTTTTTGGTTTTCTCATGAAAAATAGTTTTCTAGTAAACTCACCCCTATATATATATATATATATATATATATATATATATATATATGGGAAAGTTCCCCTAAGAAACCTAATTTGTCTAAGAAATCTAAGAAACAATCTCAATCATTCAATTTAATGATCAATGATTGAGATTTAAGTGTATCAAATATAAGGGGTGGAAGGGCATTGTAGGAAACTCACAATTATTGACTTTTTCAAGTTACCCCACATATTTCAAATGGGCATAACTTTTTGATAAGAATTTTTTTTTAAAATAATTACACTATAAAATCGAGTGTTTTTTTACCTTTAATTCAAGTATAGTATTGCTATATTTTTTAACAAAAAAATGACGCTAGGCAAAACTGTGCTGTTTGTGCTGTTTTGTAAAACAACACAGTTTTTTGTGTTGTTTCGTAAAACAGCACAGTATTTTGTGTTGTTTTGTAAAACAGAACAATTAACTGTGATGCCTTATCATAAAACAACACCAAACATAACAATTAATTGTGTTGTTTTATTATAAAATAGCAACAAAACAACACAATTAATCGTGTAACTTTATCTTCTTAGCTAACTCAGCACAAACAAAATCAGCACAAAAAAACAAGTATATCAAACCAGCACAAAAATATTTGTTGCAAATGTTGATGAGGATTCTAGCAAATTGAACACGGGAAAAGATGCGATTGGGTTAACTGTCCTGTGAGACGACAATATAAGGCGGCTTGTAACGGTTCAACCGTCCCAAAATGCAACCCTGAAGCTGCTGTGAGCTCATCATTATCCAACATTATACAAGATTCAACTCCTTCACTTGTCTCCATGATTAACAATCGATTTGTCGATGATGACCTGTAGCATTACCGAGACCCATTTTCTTTGGTACAGCTGCAGAAATGGAGTATAAGTGGATACTTTTCTGCTGACATGAGAATATGGGTCGACCGAGAAACGGGTTCATTACTTTTAAAAAATCAAATCAAACCCAACCATGAACATGTTAAAAAGAGATTAAATGGCATCCTAGACGGTCGGATACAAAATCAATCCAATGATTCGATCTTTAAAGTGGTGATATTCAACCAATCCATCCCAAAACCCGCTACAACCTTATATTAAACCAAACGAGCATGTATCTAAACCATTTGATACGGATATCGACCTTGACCCAAACGAGGCTGACCCAGGTGCTGTTGACGACCCAGATGGAGACCAGGAACAAGGTTGGATCGTAAATATTGAGACCTGATCAATTTGCATAGAGGTGGATCAAGATTGCATGGATTTGAATTATTTTAATTTCTTTATTTCATAGTGTTTATCATTTATTTGTCATTATTGTTTTTTTTTGTTATCCTTATCAACAAAAAATTCTACTGGGATCCCTATGGATGGGAGTATTTTGTTTTTTGTTAATTTGAAAGCTTCTTTACTTTTAAACAATGTATTGCAGGAATGCTTTCACAAATATGATGGTTAGTGGCCCGAGAATATTTCTTCCAACAACAAAGATGATAATAAAGTTGAAAGTGTCATCATTTGCCGGGAAATTCCGTCATCCACCATTAAAGCATATGAATATACCCTATTGAGTAATGGAATTGAAGATGGATACGTCTCGATCTTAATTGAAGATTGTGGATTTGAAGATTGTTTTTTTACTAGCTTCCAAAAATACCCTTACTCATAAACTAAGGAGATTGCCACATGTCAAGCTTGGATTTATTCTTAGGTTTCTTAGCCTAATAGGGCTTCTTAGTTGAACCATCTCTTACACCAAAAAAAAACCTAAACCCTAAAAGTTAAACCCTAATGCAAAACCGTAAGGCTATAATCCTAAAATTCAACGCTAAAATCTAAACCCTAAAAGCTAAACCGTAAAATCTAAGATGGAAGAGTTCGACGATACGGTTCCAACGCCGCTAAAATGGGCTCAATCGGAGTTCGTTTGATATCGTTTCTTAATGTTTTTGTCATTTCTTAGACTTATTAGCGAAGAACAATTTATTATTTAAACCCCCTATATATATATATATATAATATACATATTAGATGGGCAAGATGGTAATTTTACCTTAATATCTTAAAATTAAGAGTTGTACCAACATTTAAGCTTAGAGTACAACTTTCAAAGCTTACTTTAACCAAAGACTTTAAAAAAGATTTCAAAATTCAAATCCTTTCCATTCCATCAGGTATCTTTCCATTCTACTCTCTGCATCGACAAAAACCCTAGCCCTCTATTCAACTTCATATCGATCTCTCAATCTCAGAACCCCATCACCAATCTTCACATCCGGACACCGCCGTCGCCGGAAGACCCTCATCAGGTATGTTAGGTTTGACGCTTTACTTCTGTCTCCCCCTATATTTTTAGGGTTTCTAATTCATCCTAAATTTCTGCAATGTCTCTCTCTACGCGCTCCTTCTTCATAAAATTCAGGTCACTTCTCTATGTAATTTGTAGTTGTACATATTAGATTCGTTGTATTTCGAGCTAATTATAGAAGCATGTTTTGTAACTATAGATTAAATTCTATGTATCGGTGTACGTGGCTAGTACGTAGGAGGGTGTTCCTGAGTACTTAGCCCGCACACCAGTTTGGTCCTTGCGTACTTGTCAAGTACGCATGACCAAACCATGCGTACTTAGTAAGTACGCAAGGCTTTTGCCTTGCGTACTTGTCAAGTACGCAGGAAGTGTTCCTGCCCCTATAAATAGAAGACTTGTCTTCATTTGTAGGTGGAACTCTAGAACAAGTTGAGAGATGTCCGGGTCGGGAAGAGCTCTCCCGACACCTGGACCGTGAGCTTAGATGAGAGATGTGTGTTCCTTCGGTATGTAGTCTGTAATACGGGATGACTTCTTTGTTATGGATTACGTTTCGTTTCATTATCTTTTGTCTTTGTTCGTGTTTCTCTGTCTAGTTTCTTTGTTCCCACACAAATCACAGAACAGATCGTGTTATTTCCGCTACGTGACGAGGCTCCCGGGACCTACAAGTGGTATCAGTGCCTCGGTGTTCGTTGATTTGTGTTCCAGTTTCGGGTTTTAGGGTTTTCGAGCAGATCTGAAAAATAAAAGTTCGCTACTTTTTCTTGCAAAAATCCTCAAATCCGAGTTTGTTATCACTTCATTTGGTGTTTGGAAGGCTAAGGGTTTGTTAGATGATGTTTTCGAAGCTTTTGGAAGCATTAATTTCTTAGATCCATCACTTTTCGAGCATTTTCCTCAAAATCCGTCAAGAACGCTGTTACTTTTTTATAAGTACGCAAATTCAGTTTTTCTGCGTACTTACTAAGTACGCATGGGTTTTGCCCTACGTACTTACTAAGTACGCAAGAGAAGTTGTCCTGCGTACTTGTTAAGTACGCATGAGTATTTCCTCTGCGTACTTAGAATGTACGCATGGGCATTTTGCGAACTTATCAAATACGCATGAGCACTTGGCTTTGCGTATTTACTAAATACGCATGAGCACCCTTTATGTGCGTATTTACTAAATACGCATGAACTAGCCTCTGAGATTCAAAAAAAAAAAAGTTTTTTGGCGGGAAAACTTTTCTTGGCCAAAATTTTGTGTGATAATTTGTACGCGTGTTTCCGCCCATTTTTGAGAAGATAGTAATTTTGGTTTTTCTGGACCAGAATTTGTATACGATGTGGCTTGGCGAAACACGAACGAGATTTTTGTTGGATGATACCACTTGTCATACATTGTTTAAGGGTCCATACCTGAAAATGTAGGCTACGAGTATCCGGGATACTTATTTAATAGGGTATGAATGCTGAACTAATGGGAGCAATTGGGTCGTCATCGGCTAAAGGTCTCGTTTTATTTGTGAAGATGTGGCTGCTTTGGTCTTTCGAAAAAAGAATCATCTTGTTTAGGTATTCAAACCTGAATATGTAGGCTACGAGTATCCGGGATACTTCTTTAATAGGGGATGAATACTGGAACAACTTGAACCCAAGGATTTGCTGCTTTGGTTCTTTGCAAATGAATAAAGAATAAAATCCTAGAGTTGGCTAGTTGTGCTTTTTGAGGATTTGAGTGAAGTGGTGATGAAGCTGGTCATAGTTTACAGAGAAATGAGGGGGATAAAATCTAGTATTCATGAGACATTAAAGAGGTGGTGGAAAAGTCGTTGGTACTTCCTATATATATACCTCTTTGACGTAACATGGATCTCAACCGTGATTTCTCGTGTAAACTATATTTATCGTGTTTGATTCTATCATGTGTCTTCAAGATGAAGCTGGATATTCGTTGGATTATTAGTTGAAGATGGAACCTTTATCATTGGTCGATGGGATAGGAAACATACCCTTGTTTCTGGTCTAGTCAGATGGAGCTTAACCTGAAAGGGGATATTGGAAATGAACATCTTCGGGAATTTGGTTGACTCGTGAAGATACAGGATAGAGTTGGACACATCTGGTTGAAGACTTAATTTTATCTTACTGGAATTCCTATGGGAGCTGATTAGTTTGATGCAGGTTATTGGAAACTCAAACTCTCTATCATATTCCAGCTGATTTAGAGTTGTCTTAGTCTACTATTGTTACCTGGTTAGGAAGACATTGTAAGACTCAGAGTCCTAAGTCAGGGTGGAGGTTGCTACTGCTAAGAGGATGAACTACAATGAGTTGTATTGGGTTAGTTGGTTCTTATTGAAGCACTTGGTTTGGTCTACAATGAAAGCTACAGTTATGAGGGAGTCGGGTTTATCATCACTCGGCAACTGAAGACTGAAGTTTGAAGATTTGAAGATCTCAAGTGGAATGCCAGAAGATCAAGTCTCGCCAGAAGACACTTGATGTCATTAGTTTAGAGGGAGTCTGTTAGGACATTCTTTGTAAACTGATGTATATCAGTGTTAGAGATAGATAGAATTTGATGCTATAGTTAAGAGGGAGTTTGTAGAAGCATGTTTTGTAACTATAGATTAAATTCTATGTATCGGTGTACGTGGCTAGTACGTAGGAGGGTGTTCCTGAGTACTTAGCCCGCACACCAGTTTGGTCCTACGTACTGAGTAAGTACGCAAGGCTTTTGCCTTGCGTACTTGTCAAGTACGCATGACCAAACCATGCGTACTTAGTAAGTACGCAAGGCTTTTGCCTTGCGTACTTGTCAAGTACGCAGGAAGTGTTTCTGCCCCTATAAATAGAAGACTTGTCTTCATTTGTAGGTGGAACTCTGGAACAAGTTGAGAGATGTCCGGGTCGGGAAGAGCTCTCCCGACCCCTGGACCGTGAGCTTACATGAGAGATGTATGTTCCTTCGGTATGTAGTCTGTAATACGGGATGACTTCTTTGTTATGGATTACGTTTCGTTTCATTATCTTTTGTCTTTGTTCGTGTTTCTCTGTCTAGTTTCTTTGTTCCCACACAAATCACAGAACAGATCGTGTTATTTCCGCTGCGCGACGAGGCTCCCGGGACCTACACTAATTGTTTCTAGCTTTACTTTTGGATGAAATCTGTGTATTTTGTTTATGTACTTGATCGAACGAACTGTTTTTAGTCCTGTAGTTTTGTAGAACTATAGATTTGTTGGATGATATTACACCATTGTCAACCTTTTCAAAATGTTGTTCTAACAGGATTTGAAGTTGCCGACCAACAGAGATTTGATTTTTGTTTCAGGGAAAATTGTTTCTAACAGGAGCAAAGGTATGACAGACCACATTGTTTTTGAGTTGTTTAGTAAAAGTCTTGTTACCTAGATCTGGTTCTACGTTTTTAATTTATTGAATATATCTACTTTAGTGTGGTTATGAAATTCTATTACAGTTACCCGCAAATTATTTCTTTATAGATTTTTTTGTGTATGAAATTTATTTGCTTATGATAGTGCATATCACCTTGGATCTGGTTTTATTTTATTTTTTGATTTGTTTATGGAATATTTCTTTAGCTAAGACTTTTGTAATCAAGTAGCATTAGTGTGGCTATGAAACTCTATTACATTTGCCCTGAAATTACTTCTTTATAGAAATTTGGTCGCTCAATATTTGTGATGTGTCATGTTTGCAGGGATTCACGTTGACTAAACAGAGTTTACAAAGATACAAACCAATTTGGAAAGCAATTGCAGCCAACAGGAACGCATCAGCTGCATACTTTATTAGAGGGTATAATCTGTTTAGGTAGTAATGAATAGCCCATAAATTTCTTATATTAACTCAATCCAAAAGAAACATTATGTTGTGTGTTGATAATAAAAATGTGATTTTCAATTCATTTGACCCACTTGTGTATTCTTTTCACTTGAGCAGGTTTGTAAGGTGAAGTTAAGAGCCATAAAAACTCAGTCTTGAAGTTTATGAAACTGGGTTCCGATCTATGAAGCTGGTCTATCTTATACTCCGGGAGTGATGACCACCTTTGTAAGGTAGACTTTTGATGATGTTTATTAAGTTTTGAGTTTTGCCTATTGTGCCTTTTGGTATTGGCTCTTGAGTATTTACACAAGTTATTCTTGACTTTGAACCATCTTTATAAAGATAATTAGTCGAGATTTGAATCATGCAGATAGAAAATAGTCATGTTCTATATGAACTTTATAGTACCAATTTTGACCTTTGATTATTACCACTTCAATGGCAACATTGTTTAGACAATCTTTATAAATACTGTTTGTTTTATTACAGTTATGACCCATTGACTTATAAATGTGTCAAACTTGGTTTGTGTTTTATTTTAATCGATTCAAATAAAAAAAATGAGCTAAAAGCAAATGGGTCATATGTGTTGAAAGTCATTTTATTAGAATTATTTCATTAATTCTCTCTGATGTATCTGCTTTGTGACATTGATTAGTTATTTTTCAGATTATTTAATCGTGCACTGATGTTACATTGTCAATTGATAAGTGGATTGTTTTTCCAGCTTAGGGGCCTAAGAAGGAAACTTGTCACGTTGACATGGTAGGGCGAAGAATGTTCTAGAGTGGCAATAGCTGGACTCGGTTTGGATGGGGTCAGGTAACTATGAAGATACATTATTTATAAAAGTTGGCAAAATGGGCTGGTAGGGATGGGGGATGAGTCAAAACGGGTTTTCGCAGCAGACCTATTATGCAGCATACCTACTGTTGTAGCAGACCTATTTATGCAGCATACCTACTGTTGTAGCAGACCCTGACCTATGAAAAGATGCAACACACCTTATTCCCCTACTGTTGTGGTTAAACTATGCATTACATTTTTTGTAAATGGTTTATTCCTTTCTAATGCTTTCTTAATTATTATAGTAATATATGAATTTTTGGTTAAAATCTTAATGTAATTACTTGCGTATGAAGTTACAATTTTTAACTTTTCATTTCTCCTTGTGATAATGAAAAGAAGGACGACTACAATAAATTGGCAGGTAAACGGGAAACAAGTTGCGCTGCAACCCTCTTTTGAATAGCAAAACCGATCCTACTAAAAACAAAGCTTTGGGTCTTAGGTGCCGAAATATTACTATACACGACTCGTTGAACCATGTTTAGGAATTTCACTGCATCCGGTGCTAGGAACCCAAAAGTATCAAAAGAAAAGGGATAAACACGTGTTGGTTCTCTAAACAAGCTTTCTCGTGTTTAACAACTTTGCATGATTCCGCCTTTAAAGCAACATGGCCCGTCACAACCCTATTGTTCCTGAGCCTCACAAGAGGGGACATTCCGATATGAATTGAACTTCACATTGTATGTGAAATCGCTATATGGCAGTAGTGAGTGCAGTGAATAATCTTGAAGTATTAAGTATGATTGCTGAAGCCATGAAGAAAGTAGGAAGGGAAAGTGTGGCGACTCTTGAAGAAGGAAAACTGCTGAAAACAGTTTGTACGTTGTGGAATTCATGCAATTTGAACGTGGTTATCTTTCTCCATATTTTTGTTATAGACAATGAGAAAATGTATGTTGAATATGAAAATTGCAAGGTAATATTATCACGATGTATAAATCTCAATATTTGTTTTTGTTAGTTATATCATGACTAATGACCTAAACTTGGTCAAAGTATATGATTTTCCAACTTACTGTAAATTCATTGTATAGAAATAAATTAAAAAAAATGGCATTATGAATTTAATTATTGTTTATTGGCAGATAATGGATACTGCTTATTTGAGTCAGAAACCTTAGGAAATGGGGGTGCATAAAAGGAAAGGGGTTGTGAATCTTGATGTGCATAAATTGCCCGAAAGACAAAAGAGCGAGCGTGATCGTCGAATGTACTATTCAAACATTTTTTTGTGATTTTTATTTTTTTAATGTTCATAAACTTTTTATTAATTATTTATTTACTACACATGTTAGAATGAAGGCTATTAAAGGTAGATTGTCAAATGACATTATGTTTTTAGATTTTATTTACAAATGACATTGTTTTTTTAGTTTTTAGATTTTAGTTGTATTAGGACGCTATTTTTATATTGGATTTAGGTGTTATTGGGGATATAGCTATGAGACACTTTGCTACTGATGACCCAAGAAAAGATTATGAAAGAAGGGATACATCATGTTGATGTTAATGTTCAATGTTGTGTTGTAATTAAAACTAAATTAGGTGCACATCTGATTTTTAATGGGTGCTGAAATGGACTGGTGTGAGGTACATCGCCTTTTTAACAGTGATTCGTGTGTGGTTGGGTCAAAGTATTTTAATAACATGCAAAGATGAAAAAAGTTTGTCATTGATGATTCAAGAAGCAGGCGAAGGTCTTACAGTAAAACTTCAGCATATAAGTTCTCTTTGCATGAAGAAAGTTGGTCATCCTTTTGTTCCATGATGATAATTCTGTAAAAAGAGTTGTTTGTTGCTATTATGTTTTTAGATGTTAATATAGGATATGTTTTTGATTGTTTTGTAAAAAAGAAATTAGGTTTGACTCAAAAAGTCAAAGTCACTAAGCATGTGATCCATTGTTTGCTCGGACAGGCAGTGGAATACAAGTCATTTGACCAATTATCCATCAAAGATGCAAGCTGTGATTAAAACTTATGTGACATATCTCAACATTATTAGGCAGATAGATTACTATAAAGACGGGCACTCATGGATATACAGAAAAGTTTAAACAACCATGCCTCTAGAGTGATGAATTGTTACATAAAATTACAGTTATTTGTAAAACTGATTACAGGATAGAAGACACTATTGGACATATGTAATATACTATATATTACGAAAGGATTGATAAACTAACAGAAAACAAGTACCACGTTGTAAATTATCGTCGCCACCGCATTGCGCGGGTTTCCTGCTAGTATATATATATATATATATATATATTCCCATAAGAAGTACAATTTGGCTAAGAAGCAATCTCATCCATTCAAACAGATGATCAATGATAGAGATTTAATTTAGGAAAAACAAGGGGTGAAGGGATATTTTTGGAAAACCCAATAGTTGATTTTTTTCTTCAAATTCCTCCACTTTTTTTAAACGTACATAACTTTTTCATACGACCTTATTTTAAAAAAAAATATTACACCATAAAACCGAGCGTTTTTTACCTTTAATTCGAGTATAGTAATGCTATATTTTTTTGTAAAAACAAAATCGACACTTAATGAAATTGTGCTACTTTACGTAAATATGCCGTTTCTGATAAAAACAATACAATTAATTGTGTTGCATTCTAAAACAGCACAATTTACTGTGATACTTTATCATAAAACAACACAAAACATAACAATTAATTGTCTTGTTTTACTATAAAATAACATCAAAACAACACGGTTAATTGTGTAATTTGCTTTTCTTAGCTAACCAAGCACAAACAAAACCAGCACAACAAAACTAGTATATCAAACTAGCACAAAATAACATTTTGATACATAAGCTTTTTGTTACCAACACCGTTTGTTAGTGTACGGATGCTTTAAATTTTTATTTTAAAAAAATGCTACCAAATTAGACACATAATAATTGACTAAAACTAGCACAAATTAAAAAACCAGCACATTTACGTAAATTGTGTTGTTTTACCATAAATCAACAAATTTTTAATGTGCTAAATTGTGATGTTTTACTAGAAACCAACACATTTACGTAAAATATCACAATTTCATTAAGTATCGATTTTGTTTTTACAAAAAAATATAGCAATGCTATACTCAAATTAAAGATAAAAAAGCGCTCGATTTTATGGTGTATTTTTTTTTTAAAAATAACGTCCTATGAAAAAGTTATGAACGTTTAAAAAAAGTGGGGGAAGTTAAAAAAAGTGGCTATTACTTAATACCCTTACACCCCTTATTTTTGCTACATTTAAATCTCTACCTTGATCATCCAATTGAATGAATGAGATTGCTTCTTAACCAAATTGCACTTCTTATTTGAACCTCCATATATGTGTGTATATATATATATATATATATATATATATATATATATGGGTGATTTCACTAGAAAACTCATTTTCATGAGAAAACAAAAAAAACTCCTATTTCATATGTGTAGTACACCCAAAAACACAACCCACTCCAAAAAACCCCACCCCCACCCAAAAACCTAAACCCACTCCCAAAAACCTAAACCCCCCACCCACCCCCCAAAAACCTAAACCCCCCGCCCCACCCCCACCCCTCGAAAAACCTAAACTAAATCCAAAAACTAAACAAAAAATCCTAACCCACCCCCAAAACCTAAACCCCCCACCCCACCTACCCCCCTCACCGACCCCCCAAAAACCTAAACCCCCACCCACCCCCCAAAAACCTAAACCCTCCACCCCTCCAAAAACCTAACTTAAAAGCTAAATTAAACCCAAAAAACTAAACCTAAAAGCTAAACCCACTACTTTTCAAAATTTTTTTTTGAACGAGGACGACGTGGGAAACAAGGTCTCCAAAACAGTTTTTTAATTTTTGATTTATTTTTTGAGTTATTATTTTTTTATTATTATTTTTCACCTTAAATAAGTAGTTTTTTGGTTTTTTCATGAACATTGAGTTTTCTTATGATCCTTCCCCTATATATATATATATATATATATATATATGGGGGAAGGATCAAGAGAAAAACACAAAGTTAGGCTAAAACCAAGGATACCACTAAAACAATGTGTAATACTATAGGTTACGTACACGTAACGACAATTTTTTTGTTTTCTGTTTACTTATACCTAACGCAATGGGTTACGCATACGTAAGCCAATATTTAAATGTGTTTTTGATAAAAATGTGTAATATTACATTGATACTCTTATAAAAAAATAAAAAATAAAAAAAATAAAAATATAATATTATTATATTATTGGTTAAAATTGATTTTTTTTAGTGATTTTCTCGGTTTTCGCCTAACTATATGGTTTTCTCTTGATTAAAACTAGTAGGCAGTAGAGTGATAAAATATAATCTATTTATATGCTAGTGTTCGTAAAAATATATATTATGACCCTCCAGGTAAAAAGGCCAATGATCAAGTGGTATCATAGCTATTGGTTATCAAATGGCTTTGGGTGAGAGAGAAGACCATCTCATTTGTAGATTTTCCAAACGAGACAAAAGTAGAGCTATTCACTACCCACGTGCTCTTGAAAAAGGTCGTCTTTCTATTGATCGATGTCGTTTTATCGGTCAAAAAAATAAGAATTTAATACATAGTGGAAAGTCGAGTCGTCTCCATGAGAAATCAGTGAAAATATTAATTGCTTAGTTTAGTAAATTATAGGTAAAATATAGATCAAATAAAGATGTAACTCCCTCTAAACTTCAGGTTCTAGGTTTCACATAAAACTCAGTTGTTTAATTAGACACCACATAGACATAGTGTTGGAAAATCAGTTAATCACAACAATTGAAGACATGTTCTTTGTCAGAAAACCTATGCAACTAGTTTTGTCATCAACCAGTACTATTCTATTACCCAATTTACTAGTGTCAAGTTAACCCCCTTTAGTCACCCAACCCGCTTCTAGGTTTCGTCATCAACCGAACGCGATTGTAAAGAAAGAAAATTCAAAACACAACCATAAACTGTTTAAATCAACCAATACATCAATCCGTTCTATTATTGTCAGAAACTAAACAGACCCAAAATTATAATCAACTGAATCAAAACATAAAACATATACGAACCGTCCGCCCAAAGGAAGCCATATAAGATTTAGCCAATCATATTTAAATACTTTGACCTTGATGCCATGCCTAAACACCTCCTAATTCTCGATATTATTTTGCCTTGTGCATTCTTCGAAAATTGTAACCTATGCCTTCTCTAATTCTCTTCGTCGAAAACCCCTCAAATTGCCGTCTGAATAGAGGTGCACAAAAGAACCGGAACCGATCCGATGGATTATCCGAAACCGGATCCGACTAGAACCGGTTTTTTTAGAACCGGTCCGGATATTTTGAGAACCGCCGGTTCCGGGACCGGTTCTGGGTTTTTTGACGGACCGGATAAAAATCGGATATTTTGGAACCGGTTTTTTTCGGACATTTTGGAACCGGTTCCGAACCGCCTTCTAACGGTGAAAACTTATTTTATATTTTAGACTCGGTAATTCAAACTTATAAAATTCAACCAAAAATATTTTCAATATCTTTTGATAACGCTTCAAATAACACAAACGCGGTCGAAAAATTAAAAATAAAATATGAACCGCCTTGTAACGGTGTTTTTTTTCATAGTCGATGTGTTGCACACATCATTAACTTGGTTGTGCAAGACGGTCTAAACGTCCAGGAAATAAGAGACGTTAAAGAAAATTTTAATTTTTAAATTTTTTTTTCCGGAACCGGTTTTTTTTATCCGGTCTGGTTCTAAATATCCGATCCGGTCCCAATAGGTTCCAAGTCTCCACACCCGGAACCGGATCCGATCCGGAACCGGTTCTAATGGATCCGGTTCTTGACCAACGTTGACGGAACCGGTCCGGATCCGAACCGGATCCAGTTCTGAAAAAAAACCGGTTTGTGCACCTCTACGTCTGAATTCTCGTCCCTCTTTTGATGCTTTGACCTTTTTATTCATTCGTGGGCCACACCAATTTCATCCTAATGTCTTATTTCTTTTATTTCTTCTCATTTAGACCATCATCATTTATTTTCTTTTATGTTGAAATCCATCACAGGCCCAAGACATAGAATGATAATTGTTGCTACAATGAATATGCTAGGGGTATTCGCTGCTTCAACAAATACAAGTCAGAGTGAGGGTCTTGACGTTCTCGCTTGAATCAGCTGTTTGAGGTACCTGATAAGAACAAAGCACCGTTAGTTTCACCGTAGGAGGGGGCCCTCCTGCGATCAGCCTCCGACGTGAGAATAAGATAACGGTTCTTTGGGAGTGATAAGGAACTTGGAACGAGATCGATAAGTGTAAAAGTGTAAGAGTGAGTAGTGAGAATGGACTTGGGATTTAGAGAGCCCAAGTCCTTCTCTTATACCTGAGTCTGCTCTGGCTTCATGATATATGCGGATGTATCCCCTTCTCTTTCCTGTCCCTGCAGCAAGGCCCTTTCTCTTTTGGTGTAAAGAGCCAAAGTCCTCTATAGGGACAAAGGTCTCTCTCTTCAAGGCCATTAAGACACGTTGTCTTATAGCCTTGACTTCCTGGAGATTCCAAACAGGTCGCTATCACTTATGCCACGTCACCTCGTTGCTTGGGAGACGTGGCTTTGTGGTTCTACTTAGTACGTGTGCTTCATTGATGAAGCCGACCTTCATGATCGTACCCACGTCATCAGCCCCCCAGTCAGGAGTGCTTATTGTGTAGTAATGAGGGCTTTTGACTAAACCCTATTAAAAACTTCGTTTCGTTTCTTTGCTTTGTCCTTTTCTAAGTGATCCGGTTTTGTTTTAATTTCTGGTTGGATAATTCGACGCGGGCTTCTCGAGATGATGGGACGGCTTGCGTCAGTTATCATTTCTCTCTCCTGATTTCAATTTTGAATTTTGAAAAAAACATTTCCTTTATATTCAACCGAACCCTTATTTTGAATCTTTTTCAAATTTTCCAACGGTTTCTTCCCCCCAAGGGTTTTCTTCTTCCTTGTTCTTGCTTCTCTTTTGCCGATTGGTGATTGTGAAGGTTAGTTCTCATTTTTCTTTTGCGTTCTCTTTCGTAACCATGTCTAAGAACGATTTAAGCATCCAGACCTTGAAAATGACCCAATCTGTGGTGGACGAGTTCTGCCAACAATGGGGTTTGGATGCGAAGTTTCGTTTGACCGCTCCGATCATGGGGAAACCGTCGATCAATGTCCGGAGGGCATGCTTGCTATGTATAGTCGTCACTTTGAATTCTCGAACCTCCGATACCCATTTTCCTTCTTTTTCTTGCGTTTTCTTCAGTATTATCGTCTCAACTTTGGTCAATTGTCGCCTGTTGGAGTTAGTAAAGTCATCTACTTTGAGGTTGTGTGTAGATCCCTTGGTTATGAACCGAACCTTATCATGTTTAGCCGTTTCTTCCGCCTCACAAAGAATGGTAACTGGTATACTGTGGAGAAAACCAAGTGTGAGGAGGGGCTTGTGTCCGTAACTATTTCTTGCCTTCGTTCCTAGAAAGATCACTTCTTCTAAGCTTTGAATAAAATTCTGGCCTTTACTGCAACGAACCAAAATCCGGGTTTCGTTTTCAAATAAATAAATATTTCTAATTAAAATTAGGGTGAAAATAATATTTTATAAATAAGTTGAAACAAGTGGGTTTCAAGTTAGTAATGGGGTTATACTAGTTTTTAACTAGTTTTGGAATGAAATGGGTGAATTGGAAGTGGAGGGGCTAAATGTGTAATATGGCAAATCTACCATTTTGACTAAAAGAAGTCAAAATTGAGCTTTTGCTCATTGTGTTGGGTCGTTCATTTCAAGAGAGGAAAAAGGAGAAAACAGAATTGGAGCTAAATCTTGCATTTGAGCTTGAATTTGTGAAGGTTTTGGCTCACACAACACCTTCCTAACATCATGTAAGTCATTATCTTCCTTTGATTTCACTTTTGAATGTGTTAGTTGGTGGGTTTTGTAGAAATCCAGATATTTTGAATGCATGTGGTTAATTGGTGTTAGATTGTAGATAATCTAGCTAAACTAAAGGTAAACAATGATGATTAACATCCTAGAACCCTTTGATTTTGATTATGAGAAGTTAGGGTTCATATAGAGAAAATTGGGGGGTGTTTGGATTATGATAATAAAATGTTAAATTAGTGATGATTAAGTGTTTATATGGTGTTAGACACTTGAATGAACACCGAATTAACCTAATGATAATTATTGAATGAAAAATTAGTGCCAAGGAATTGGAAAGAAAACTCAAGTAGGTAAGTTTGGATTGAAAGAAGGTGTTTGGTTATGGGAATAACCCAAACGTGTCAGTTTGGATTGGAAATGGAAAATTGGGTTGTAAACCCAATTATAATATGATTTTGATGTATGATTAGATTACTAAACTATGTGAATGTGTTTAGGTAATCAACTTGCAAAACTTAAAGCGGGAGCGGTATCGTCTAACCCGAAAGGTAAGTGCCTTTGCACTTACTTAGTATTGATGATAAAGGGTGATACATGTGTTATGTGTGCATACTATGTTATCGAAATAAATGTGTATGAAAGCGTATGAACTAGTATGTGTAAATGAATGTAGTTATAGTTGTAATACTATAATGGATATGGGTAAATGAATGAATGTAATTATAGTTGTAAAACTATATTGGATATGTGTAAAGGAATGAATGTAATTATAGTTGTAAGACTTTAATGGATACGTATAAATGAGGTTATGGTTTAAATACCATAATGGAAATAAGGTTATGATCTAAGTATCATAATGGAAATGAGGTTATGGTTTAAATACCATAATGGAAATGAGGTTATGGTTTAAGTACCATAATAGAAATGGGATATGAGGTTATGATCCAAATATCATAATGGAAATGAGGTTATGGCTTAAGTGCCATAATGGAAATGGAAAAATGTGATAATTATATTTGAAAAATGAAAAGAATGGAACTTGGAAGGTGAAATGCAAGTTAATTGTAGCCTAATGACAAATTAGCTGCAAACGGGACAAATGGGTGAAAACAAGTTGTAATTACTTGTTTGATATGTTTATCTTCATTACTAATGGCGATATGTTTATGTGGTTATGTAGGAAAAGCTCCGATGTAGTCCAAGTCAAGTCTGAGGCGTTGGTGGGTTCTCGTATGCGTAAATGGTTGATTTTGGGATGTAAATTGAAATCCTCGTAAGGGATGTAAATTTGAAACAAGAATTGATGTTTTGGTGTATATTTTGGTGAATGAATATTTGGTCAAAAACCCAAGTACTTGGGATATTTTTGGTGTTATGTTGATTTGGTGAAAACTTGAAAATTTGGCAAAGTGTTGGAAATCTGGGAAAAACCTTATTTTCTGTTTACTGGGCTTCTTTGCGGTACACAAAAGACAGGGGATAGTCTTTCGCGACACGCGAAAACTTGAATCCCGGACAGCCAAAATTTGGAGTTTTCGCAGTACGCGAAGAAGTGGTGAAGGTTCTTCGCGGTACGCGAAGAACCATTCTCCCAGACAAATTTTCTGGGGTTCCCTCGCGTTACGCGAAAGGGTTGCCCTGGATCTTCGCGGTACACGAACGGTGTAAATAATAATAATAATAATAAAAATTCTTGGGATAAATGCTTCCGCGCGTTTAAATGTTTTATTAATTGGTGTTCCAATTAAGGGTGTTACAACTTGGTATTAGAGCAATGGTTTGAGGGATTTGGTGTGGGTGACACCAAACTTAAACCGGATGCTCTTGATATGGGGTAAATGATACGAGAATCTATGAAGGACTTGACTAAGACTCGGAGCTTACGGAAATGAAAGGTTAGTAATGATTTGATAAAGTGGTTATATATATATATATGGTAAATATGAATATGTATATGTATGAATGAATGACAAGGTGTTATGTGTGCCGAAACTTGTTTTGTGGTTTGTTATATGGAGATGATAATTACAATTGGGCATAGCGTATTATTAAACATGTCTGGCAAATATGATTAATAAGACGAAATGTGCAAGGGACTTTAGGATAACCATATCACAATGAACATATGCAAGGATTAGGTGAAGGTGATTATATATGTATGTATGTATATAGGTAGATATATATATATATATACTTAATGCATATAAGAGTGTAAGTGTGATGGATACCTTAGGTATTGAAAGTGTAAGGATGTTAAGGAGTTTTTTTTTCTAATTCTCAGTTAAGAAATGGCAGAAGAAGTGAGTAATGAACCGTTGGATCCAAGAATCCAAGAAATGATAAAAGAAGAAGTGGCCAAGGCCTTCGAGCAAGCCACATCCTTGTTGATGGAGGAGATGAGAGGGGCTATTAAGCTTACCCTCGAAGAGTTATTGAAAGAGAAGGAGAGGGAACCACATGGTTGTACTCTAAAAGAGTTTATGGTGATAAAGCCCAAGGAGTATAATGGGCAAGTGGACCCGATCCTTAGCCACAGGTGGGTGGTTGATATGGAATCTAATTTTGAGACTACCAAATGTAAGCCCGAGGATAGGGTGATGTTTAGTGTGCCTTTATTGACGGGGAGGGCAAAAGAGTGGTTGTTGAATCTCCAAAAGGAGAGGGGTGAATTAGGGGTGACCTCCATGAATTAGGAGGAGTTCAAGATGGCCTTTATGAAATATCATTGCCCTCAGGCCGCAGTGGATAGGATAACTGAGGAGTTCCTCCTCATGAGGCAAACTAGTGAGTCAATAGATGAATTGGCTGGGGCCTTCTTTGATCGCGCCAAGTTCTGTCCAGGCGTGGTGTCAACTGAGAAGGCGAAGATTGACAGGTTTTATGCTATGCTAACGGTGGAGTTCAGAGATAGCATATCTCCATCCTCTTTTACCACACTTGTAGATTTGATAAACATGTGTTGGGAAAGGGAGGTGGAGTTGAGGAGGCAAGAAGCTAGAGGGGAAAAGAGGAAAAGGGAGATTGTGGATCAGGTTGTGAAAAAGATAAAGGGTGGGAGCCCTAGTAAGAAGCCTTTTAACAAGTACTCTTCCAGAGGGTGCAAAGTTTGTGGGAAAGAGCATTTCGGGGAATGTAGGAAGGGGACCGTTGTTATAAATGTGGGAAGTCGGGGCACATGGCTAGTCAAAGTACAAGCCAAATTCATTTGTGCTATAATTGTTACAAGCCCAGGCACAATAGGGTGAATTGTCCTGAGTTGAAACAAGGTGGAAGTGAGAGGAAGATAGAGATGCCAAGGCCAAAAGGGAGAGATTTCCACATCTCGACGAAAGAGGCAAAGAAGAACTCAGAGGTGGTGTCAGGTACGTTCAAGATTAACTCTTTACCTGCACTAGTTCTTTTTTATTTGGGGGCTAGTCGTTCGTTTGTCTTTGAAATTTGTTAAGCATTCTTCGTTTCTAAGTAGCAAGTTAGATGAACCCTTAGAAATCGAGGCGGCAAATGATAAGAGTTTCCTAGTATTTGATATTTATAGGGATTGCAAGCTAAGAGCGGGGGGCGAAACATTCTTTATAGACTTAATTCCTATGACCATGGGGGATTTTGATGTGATAGTAGGGATGGATTGGTTGTCAAAGAACAAAGCTAATATTCTATGTGGACCTAAGGCGATACAACTCGATTCTCCGTCGGGTGAGTACATTTACATTGAAGGTGAAAAGAGAGGCAAGGAAAGATTGTGTTCTTTTGTGAAGGCAACGAAGTACTTGTTGCGTGGGTGCAAGGCATACATGGCTTGTGTTGTGGATGTGATTGAGAAAGTAAAGGATATTCGTGATGTTCCAGTTGTAAATCAGTTTGATGATGTGTTTCCAGATGAGTTACCGGGGGTTCCACCGGAGAGAGAAGTGGAGTTTGGGATCGATTTAATACTGGGTGCTAAGCCGGTAGCCAAAGCACCTTATAGATTGGCCCCCTTGGAAATGAAAGAGTTAATGGAGCAATTGCAAGAGCTACTTGATAAATGTGTATGGATTATCGGGAATTGAATAAGTTGACGGTGAAGAATAGGTACCCGTTACCTCGGATTGACGACCTCTTCGATCAATTGCAAGGGGCGTCATGGTTATCTAAGATTGATTTGAGATCCGGGTACCATCAATTGAAAGTGAAAGAAGATGATGTTCATAAGAAAACTTTTCACACTCGATACGGTCACTACGAGTTTATGGTTATGCCATTCGGTTTAACCAACGCGCCCACGGTTTTCATGGATCTTATGAACCGAGTGTGTAGACCGTTTCTCGACCGTTCAGTTATTGTGTTTATAGATGATCTTCTCATCTATTCACGAAATGAAAGTGATCATGCCTTTCATCTTCGTGAAATTATTGAAGTGTTGCAAAGGGGGACGCTTTATGCTAAATTTTCAAAGTGCGCATTTTGGTTACGCGAAATCCAGTTCTTGGGTCATGTGATTAACGAGAAAGGAATTACAGTCGACCCATCCAAGTTAGTGGCGGTAAAATATTGGTCATCACCGAAGACGCCTTCTGAGATTAGGAGTTTCTTGGGGTTGGCGGCTTATTATCGGCGGTTTATTAAGAACTTCTCTCGGATTGCCTTGCCGATGACGAAGTTAACGCGTAAGGAGACTAAATTTGTTTGGGGTCCCGAGCAAGAATCTACCTTTCAACTCTTGAAAGAAAAGTTGACTAAGGCGCATGTTTTATCTTTGCCGGACGGGACTGAAGATTTTGTGGTGTATTCGGATGCCTCGCATTCGGGGTTGGGTTGTGTTTTGATGCAAAAGGGGAAAGTAATTGCCTGTGCGTCTAGGCAATTGAAGACTCACGAGGTGAATTACCCTACCCATGATTTAGAGCTTGCGGCCGTGGTTTTCGCGCTCAATATTTGGAGGCATTATTTATATGGGGCTAAGTGTACTATCTACACGGATCACAAAAGTCTCAAATATTTCTTTGGCCAAAAGGACCTCAACATGAGACAAAGGCGGTGGCTTAAATTGGTCAAGGATTATGATTGTGAGATACTTTATCATCCGGGTAAAGTGAATGTAGTAGCAGATGCTCTTAGCCGGAAGACGAGCCATACACCTATCAAGGTGAAGTCATTTAAGATGACAATTTCATCATCTCTTATTGATGAAATCTGGGAGGCCCAAGTGTTAGCACTTGGTGGTGATTTGAAAAAGGAACGGATGGTTGCTTATGTTGATAAGCCTGGGGAAAATAGTACGGGTTTAAAGATATGCTTTGATAGAATTTGGATTCCTAGGTGGTCAAGTGTTTTGACAACTATTTTAGACGAGGCGCATAAATCCAAATATTCTATCCATCCGGGGGCCACAAAGATGTTTTATGATTTGAGGTGTCATTTTTGGTGGCCGGGTATGAGGCGTGATATTGTTAAGTATGTGGAAAGATGTCTCACATGCTTAAAGGTAAAGGCGGAGCATCAAAAGCCGTATGGAAAGCTTCAACCGCTTGAAATACCGCTATGGAAATGGGAGAACATAACCATGGATTTGATCACTAAACTACCAAAGACTCGAAAGGGTTATGATGCGATATGGGTAGTAGTGGATCGGTTGACAAAGAGTGCACATTTCCTTCCTATGAAGGAAACGTATTCTTTTGATAGATTGGAGGAAATGTATGTGAAGGAAATTGTCACGTCATGGTGTGCCGGTGTCGATTATATCGGATCGTGATACGCGATTTACTTCTTGTTTTTGGAAGAAATTCCATGAGGATATGGGGACTAGATTGAATCTTAGTACCGCTTATCATCCACAAACGGATGGTCAAAGTGAGCGAACGATTCAAACGCTCGAGGATATGTTGCGAGCGTGTGCTTTGGATTTTAGGGGTAGTTGGGACGACCATTTTCCGTTGCCGGAATTTTCGTACAACAATAGCTACCATTCTAGTATTGGTATGCCGCCTTTTGAGGCATTGTATGGGAGGAAGTGTTGAACACCCGTGTGTTGGGGTGAAATTGGTCAACGGGAACTTTGTAGCAAGCAGGTGGTCAATGAAACTATTGGTAGCATTGACCAAATAAGGGCACGCTTAAAGGCATCTCAAAATTGCCAAAAGTCCTATGCGGATAATAGAAAGCGGACGATTGAGTTTCAAGTGGGGGACTTTGTGCTTTTGAAAGTCTCTCCTTGGAAAGGGGTGATACGGTTAAGGAAACGGGGGAAGTTAAGTCCATGTTTCATCGTACCGTTTAAGGTGATAGCAAGGGTGGGTGCGGTAGCTTACTGTTTGAAGCTACCAGAAGGACTAAGTAGACTTCATAACACATTTCATGTGTCTCATTTGCGAAAATGTTTGGCGGATGAATCTACTTTTGTTCCTTTGGGTGATATACAGTTGGATGAAAAGTTAAATTATGTTGAGAAACCGGTGGCAATCTTGGATAGAAAAGTGAAGCATTTACGCAATAAAGAGATTAGCCAAGTTTTGGTGAGGTGGAAACATTAGAAGGGAGCGGAAATGACTTGGGAAACCGAGGAGGAAATGCTCAAATATTATCCAAACCTTTTTATATGAAGTCGGGTTTCGGGGACGAAACCCAAATAAGGGGAGGTGATTTGTAACGAACCAAAATCCGGGTTTCGTTTTCAAATAAATAAATATTTATAATTAATATTATGGTGAAAATAATATTTTAGAAATAAGTTAAAACAAGTGGGTTTCAAGTTAGTAATGTGGTTATACTAGTTTTTAACTAGTTTTGGAATGAAATGGGTGAATTGGAAGTGGATGGGCTAAATGTGTAATATGGCAAATCTGCCATTTTGACTAAAAGAAGTCAAAATTGAGCTTTTTCTCATTGTATTGGGTCGTTCATTTCAAGAGAGGAAAAATGATAAAATAGAATTGGAGCTAAATCTTGCATTTGAGCTTGAATTTGTGAAGGTTTTGGCTCACACGACACCTTCCTAACATCAAGTAAGTGATTATCTTCCTTTGATTTCACTTTTGAATGTGTTAGTTGGTGGGTTTTGTAGAAATCCAGAAATTTTGAATGCATGTGGTTAATTAGTGTTAGATTGTGGATAATCTGGCTATACTAAAGATAAAGAATGGTGATTAACATCCTAGAACCCTTTGATTTTGATTATGAGAAGTTAGGGTTCATATGGAGAAAATTGGGGGTGTTTGGATTATGATGATAAAATGTTAAATTAATGATGATTAAGTGTTTATATGGTGTTAGACACTTGAATGAACACCAAATTAACCTAATGGTAATTATTGAATGAAAAATTAGTGTCAAGGAATTGGAAAGGAAACTCAAGTAGGTGAGTTTGGATTGAAAGAGGGTGTTTGGTTATGTGAATAACCCAAACTGGTCAGTTTGGGTTGGAAATGGGAAATTGGGTTATAAACCCAATTATAATGTGATTTTGATGTATGATTAGATTACTAAACTAGGTGAATGTGTTTAGGTAATCAAATTGCAAAACTTGAAGGGGGAGCGGGATCGTCTAACCCGAAAGGTGCCTTTGCATTTACTTAGTATTGATGAGAAAGGGTGATACATGTGTTGTGTGCATACTATGTTATCGAAATAAATGTGTATGAAAGCGTACGAACTAGTATGTGTAAATGAATGAATGTAGTTATAGTTGTAATACTATAATGGATATGGGTAAATGAATGAATGTAATTATAGTTGTAAAACTATATTGGATATGTGTAAAGGAATGAATGTAATTATAGTTGTAAGACTTTAATGGATACGTATAAATGAGGTTATGGTTTAAATACCATAATGGAAATAAGGTTATGATCTAAGTATCATAATGGAAATGAGGTTATGGTTTAAATACCATAATGGTAATGAGGTTATGGTCTAAGTACCATAATGGAAATGGGATATGTGGTTATGATCCAAGTATCATAATGGAAATGTGGTTACGGCCTAATTTCCATAATGGATATGGAAAAATGTGTTAATTATGTTTAACAAATGAAAAGAATGGAACTTGCAAGGTGAAATGCAAGTTAATTGCAGCCTAATGACAAATTAGGTGCAAACGGGTCAAACGGGACAAATGGGTGAAAACAAGTTGTAATTACTTGTTTGATATGTTTATCTTCATTACTAATGGTGATATGTTTATGTGGTCATGTAGGAAAAGCTCCGATGTAGTCCAAGTCAAGTCCGAGGCGTTGGCGGGTTCTCGTATGCGTAAATGGTTGATTTTGGGATGTAAATTGAAATCCTCGAAAGGGATGTAAATTTGAAACAAGAATTGATGTTTTGGTGTATATTTTGGTGAATGAATATTTGGTCAAAAACCCAAGTACTTGGGATATTTTTGGTGTTATGTTGATTTGGTGAAAACTTGAAAATTTGGCTAAGTGTTGGAAATCTTGGAAAAACCTTATTTTCTGTTTACTGGGCTTCTTCACGGTACGTGAAAGACAGGGGATAGTCTTTCGCGACACGCGAAGACTTGAATGCCGGACAACAAAATTTTGGAGTTTTTCGTGGTACGCGAAGAAGTGGTGAAGGTTCTTCGCGGTACACGAAGAACCATCCTCCCAGACAAATTTTCTGGGGTTCCCTCGCGGTATGGGAAAGGGTTACTCTGGATCTTCACGGTACGCGAAGGGTGTAAAAAAAATAAAAAAAATCTTGTGATAAATGCTTCCGTGCGTTTAAACGTTTTATTAGTTGTTGTTCCAATTAAGGGTGTTACATTTACTGTAATCCCTAGGAATCCATCCGATCCCCTTAACCTTCCCGAACCTGATGTTTCAATCCTTGGACCATGTCTTCTATAGTAAGCTTAAGTCTTTTTCTTCTCCGCTTCGTGTTTATCCGGAGAAGTTGCTTGTGAAGCTTGGGTTAAGTGTGCTATGGGATCCGACATTTGTTCCTCTGTTAACTTTAAATGGTAAGGGTATGGATTTCATTTTGCTTTTACGCATATGTTTATTTGATTCCTTTTGCTTATTGTCTATCCTTTCTTTGTAGATATGAGTGCCTTGGATTTTCTCTTACTGCAAGATTCTTCGGATGTGGAGGAGGATAGAAGAGATCTGGAGAAAGGTAAGACTATCGCGTTGGTGCTGAACAAATCTGTTCGCTATGAGGGTGGTGTTTACGTTGGTGTTTCGGATGTTGCTAGGACGAAGATGGTTAAGGGTATGGGCAATAAGCTTGCATCTACTCCCAAGGTCAAGAAAGGTAAAGCTCCTTTGCGTTCTAGCAAGAGGCTTGCTACATCTAGTGCTCGTGCGTTTGCCACTCCATCTCCTGGACTCATTGATGTTTCCGATAATGATGATGATTTTCTTGCTGGTTGTACTGGGTCCGTTCCTTCCATAGTGAAACTGGAACCCCTGGATGGTGAGAGTGATAGTGGTGATTCGGGTGGTAGTGGTGGTAAAAAACCTGAGCTTGTGCCGGAGGAGGCTGGTAATGTTTATGTTCCGGAGTGGTCTACCAATAATGGTAACTCTATGAAGAGTCATTTTGTTTGCCAGGAAATGGTTTACCACTTTGCTACTCCTTCCGATCGTGATGCTCTTCGTGGTGACACTGACCAGGCACTCATTGGACGCATTCTTGTCAATGCTGCTAGACTTCTTACCTCTATCCCTGAAGGTATTGATCGTCTTTGTGCTAATGCCAAGAAATTTGATTGTGCAGCCCAAAAGAACTTTGCTTTGAAGGAACAACTTGCCAATGCTCAGAGTCACGTGTCTGGTTTATCTATTCATGAGAAGCAACTTGTTCAAGATCTTGATACTGCTTGTTGGGTATAGAATTGAGACTGATGTTGTCAATCGAAACTACAGTATCGAAACTACTAGTTTCGGTTGAACATTTGTTCAATTGAAACTAGGTAGTTTCGATGCCTGTTTTTCAGGCCTGTTTGGCAGGTGGCTTGGAAAACAAGGCACATGTGCTTGGCCTCCTATATATAGCAGAATATGTATTAGGAGTGAGTGTGTGTCTGTAGAGGGAATCACCACCCCAGGAGGAGCTCACCCTGGGGTGAGACTAATTGTTAGTGTATGATGAGCTTTTATTTTCATTTCAATCAAATAATCATACGTTTTATGCTTTCAGTTATCTGTTCTTCTTCACTCTTATACATTTCTGTTCGTGTATGTGATTCCCGCACCAGTCTCTACCATTTCTGATTCGAGAGTGATACCGGATCCAGAGATTCCGCCTCTCGATCCGGACTGTTTGAAGATTTCTCCGCATATCTAAGTTCTTTTAGTTCTGTTCAGGACCTACAAGTGGTATCAGAGCTTTATGCTCTTGTTTCTGAGTATTATCAGGTTTTTGCGATCGATTCTAGGTATTTTTCTATGTTTTATTGAAGTTTTCTGTATCTGGATTCTACGAGCATTGTTCCATTGAAAAACGGTACTGTTTCATCAATTTCTGGCGTATTTTGTTAGTGGTTTAAAGATTGGAGGTTAGATTAGTGATCAGGAGTATTAGACGCATCTTTTCGCTGGATTGGATTGCTATTTCGGTGACATTTATTTATGAGGTTGATCATCAATGGAGGTTTTCTGAATTGGGGAAGAAGGCATCAAAACTACCTTGGGAAACATTATCTTGATCATTGAATCTTCCTGTCTGTACCTTGTCTGGTGAAGGTACAATCGAAACTAGTTATTTTGTCTTGTTCTAATCGAAATTACTTAGTGTAGCGTGTTTACCCGAAACTTGGGTATCGAAACTACTGAGGTTCTGCTTCTTTTTGACCAAGTGATTATTCACCGAAACTAGGAGTTTCGAGCAAATTTCTTTCAATCGAAACTAGGAGTTTCGATCAGTATCTCTCTATCGAAACTAGTAGTTTCGATGAAGTTTGTCCACCCGAAACTAGTTACTGTTTTAATTTCGACCTCTGATATTATGGCAAATTCAAGTTCAAATGAGTATTCTGGAGGGAACAAACCACCTGTTCTTGTGTCCACAAGGGACTTTGATGACTGGACAAAGAAAATGAAGACTTTCTTTCAATTTCATGATCACACCTTACTGAATTCAATCAAAGATGGTCCTCACAAACCCATTATCATTACTGCTGATGTTCAGCGTCCTAAGAATGTGGTTGAATATGATGAAAAGGACATTGCTTTGATTGCCCGAGACAAAAGGCCTATGGGACTATTGATATGGCTCTTCTTATGGATATCTTCAACACTTTTGCCGAGTACACCACCGCCAAAGACTTATGGGTAGTCTTCTGTACCAGATTTGAGGGAAGTGCAGAAGTTAGGGAGAGTAAAAGGGATCTGATCAAGAAATAGTATGAAATGTTCAGTAGTGTTAGAGGTGAATCTATGTTTGACTTGATCAACCGTTTCTCAAGCATTGTGTCTAGGCTGAAGGTAATGGGTGTTGAGTACCCAACTCTGGAGCTAAACAAGAAACTTCTAGATGCTCTCCCTAAGGAGTGGAATATGTACCGTATCATGATCAAGAAGACTGAGAATCTGAGTGCCTTATCTCAACAGGAAGTCTACAGCATCCTTGAATCTTATGAAATTGAGATCGAGAAAGGTGTAATCACTCCCACCAACCAGTCTAGAAACACAGCTCTTATGGATCAAGCTCTTCTAGTAGCTCATACTTTCAGACTGAGGTCCTCCTTCTGCTGCTATTCAATCTTCTAGTTCATCTGCTCCACAAAAGACTATTAGTATGATTCCTGATGAATATGTCCCAATCATGACTGCCTTCATGTCGTGCTATGATGCACTGATTTCTGGAAACTTAACACCGGTCAGTTTTCAACCTGATGACTTAGAGTAGATCAATCCTGATGATTTGGAGAAAATGGACATTGATTGGTGCATGGCTATGCTGACTTTAAGAGCCAAGAGATTCATCAAAAGGACGGGTTTGGATAAATTCAAGTAGGGAAAGACTCTTGGGTTTGACATCAAGAAGGTGAGGTGCTACAATTGTGTCCAGCTGGGTCATTTTGCAAGAAACTGCAAAGAACCTTCCTCCAATGATCAACATGAGAAGAAGACTTCCTCTGGAAAGCAAGCTGCTAATCCTCTCAAGACCAGTACATCTTCAAGTTCCACAACTCTTGTCTGTCACGCTGATGGACACTATCATTGGGGAGAACAAGTCGAGGAAGCTGCTGACAAAGCCTTGATGGCAGATGTGGAGGACAAGGGCAAATGTGTCATGATTGAGCCAGCTGAGGATCTCACTGCTGTACCTGCTAAGGTTATTTCTAAACTTTGTAGTGCTAGGTCTTGTTTAAATGAAATTCAGAAATACAGATTCATCAATCAAGCTTTGATTGACGAACGAGATCACATTAAGGTGATGTATGACTCTGTAGCCAAAAATGAGAAATTGTACTTAAAGAAAATTCATGATATTTATGGAGAAAACCGTTCTTTAATTGTGCAACTTAATACTCAAACCATTAATAATAAAATTTTGGGTGAAAGAGTCCAAAAGGCAGAAAAGGCTAAGTTACAAGTTGATCACATGGATATGGATCAGAAAATTTTATTTGGAATAATTGATAAATAATTTAATAGAAAAGGCACAGAGGGTCTCGCTTATAATTCTCATCCACCACCTTATTCTAAATCAGGTAGATTTGCTGACATGCCTGTTGCTCATGTTCCTACTCCTTTTGTGTGTACTTTATCCGCTAATGACTATATTACATCTTCAGATTCTGACAGTTTTGCTTCATGTGCAGAGTCGAATTGCGTAACTTTAGAAGATAATTGTGATGGGAGTACCAGTTTTGGAAATGTTTTAAATGAAATTGAGTCGGATGAATGTAATAATATGTCAGTGTCAAAACCATATATTTGTGAACACGTTGAAAACTTGTATTTTGATTCTATGCCTGCTGAGCATATCGGATTGGGATGTGATATTTCTAAATTTAAAAATGCTTTACCCTTTATTCCTAAATCTTTGAATGTTGTGCCATGTGCTACCAAGTTTAAAAGTGCATGAATTATTGTGAATGATGTACCATGTGAAACCATGAGCAACATGGAATTTTTCATATTAAAGGAAGAACAACGTCTTCTTGACAAAGTTATTGAAGAGAGAATCGTATCATGTTCAAATGCCTCAACATCACAATCATCTTCATCTTGTGACGACAATTATCAGGCTAAGATGTCTTGCGACAAAGTTTGTTTTGGTTGTGGTGCTTTAAATCATGTTTCAAAAAGTTGTAAATTGACAACAATCGATTGTAATAAAGAATCGTCTCCCAAAATTTCACTGAATTCAAATGTGCCGTCTAAGTCTTCTCACAGTAGAAAATCTAGGCGTAAAAGAATTAAGAATGCTAAAAATTATTTGAAAAGAACCTGGAAAATTAAAAATAATGTTTATATGATGACCATGCTTCATCTAAGGAGGATTCTGATTATGATTCCCATGCGATGTCCTATCTTGACAAGAAACTTCTTGATAACAATGGTATTGGTCAAAATGTCTAAATGGTTCGTTGTATATAAGGTCAACCAAGAAGAACCGGAGGTAACATCTGACATGTAGATAGTGGATGTTCAAGACACATGACCGGTCATTTTAACTTGCTGCAAGATTATCATCCAATGGATGGAGATTATGTAGCTTTTGCTGGCAATCCAAGATGAGGGACGATTGAAGGACAAGGAACAATATCGAATGGTGTAAATAGTCTGGAACATGTCAACTTCATTCCCCAATTGAAGTATAATCTGATGAGTATTTCTCAGATTTGTGATAAGGACATATGTGCCCTGTTTAATTCAAAAGAATGCCTGATCTTGAAGCCTGGAGTGGTGATACCAGAAGAACTCATTCTCATGCGTGCTCCCTGAAGATACAATACCTATAGCTTGGATATGAACAACCCATCGGGAATTGAATCATGCTTTCTTTCAAAGGCTTCTGAAGATGAGTCATTTCTGTGGCATAAGAGGTTGGGACACGTAAATTTTAAAACCATGAACTGCCTGGTTCGAGGAAACCTTGTCTCTGGATTACCTCTCAAAGATTTTTTTCCTATGGAACACTGTATCTCATGTTCCAAGGGAAAACATCACAAATCTTCCCATAAACCTAAAACCACAAATTCTATTGACTCCCCTCTACAATTACTTCACATGGATCTCTTCGGTCCTGTGAGTGTCATGAGTCTTGGACGAAAATCTTACTGTTTGGTGGTAACGGATGACTTCTCTCGGTTTACTTGGGTGTTCTTCCTGGCCAAGAAAGATGAGACGCCAGAGATTCTGAGGACCTATCTGCTTCAAATTGAGAACCTCTTCAATCTGAGTGTGAAGACTATCCGCAGTGATCATGGAACAGAATTCAATAATGCCACTCTTGATTCCTTCTGTGAAAGCAAAGGAATTTCTAGACAATTCAATGCACCGCGTACTCCTCAACAAAACGTTGTAGCTGAAACAAGAAACCGCACGCTGATTGAAGCTGCAAGAACAATGATTGTTGATTCCAAGATTCCCGTGACCTTCTGGACTGAAGCGGTCAACACTGCATGTTTTGTGCAAAATTGGGTTCTCATCACCAAAAGCTACAACAAAACACACTATGAAATCATGTACAGAAGAAAGCCAGTTATTGATTTCTTCAGAAAGTTTGGGTGTGTGTCACGATGGTGAATACGTCAGATCAGCTAAACAAGTTTGAAGCCAAAGCCAATGAATGCTATTTTGTGGGCTATTCATCCAATCAACGAGCTTTTCATGTTTACAACAAGCAAAGAAGGATGGTGCTGGAATCTATTGATAATAATTGGCATGAAAGCAATCATACAGACGCAGGGGACGATCCTAATTGGCTTTTTGATGTCGAATCATTTTTTAAGTCATTTAATCTTCCTGAGCTTTCAAATGAGCTAACTCCTGCTAATCCTTAGTTTTCTGTGAACAATTTAGGGAACATAAATGATCAAAGTTCTTCTTCATCCACTCAAAATGAAATCCCTGTACCTGCTGATGCTGAATCCAATATGGACTCTTCTGGTTCTGGTGCAACAAGTGAAACTGTTGAAGACAACACCATTCTGATTGTGGATGTTGCCCCACAATCAAATGCTGAAGATCCTATTGTTAATGAAGCTGATCCTCCTGCTGACAATATTACAAATCTGGATGAACTCTTGGAAGAATATGAGATTACTCAGTTGAGAATTCACAAGAATCATCCCACCGACAACATCATTGGTCTGCTCAATGTGGGTGTTCGTACCCAAAGTGCTTATGATGCATTAGACAACAACATGTTCTCGTGTTTTATATCTCAACTAGAACTTAAGAATATCAAAGTAGCTTTGCTTGAGAACAGCTGAGTGGAAGCAATGCAAGAAGAGTTGCAACAATTCTCATAACTAAATGTGTGGAATCTGGTGGATCTTCCCAAGAACAAAGTTCCTGTCGGCACTCGTTGGGTATTTCGCAACAAAAAGGATGAAGGAGGAATTGTGGTTCGGAACAAAGCTCGTTTGGTTGTTCAAGGCTTCTATCAAGAAGAAAGGGATTGACTTTGAGGAAGTTTTTGCACCAGTGGCTCGCTTGGAAGCCATCAGAATATTTCTCGCCTATGTAGCCTATATGGACTTCACTGTTCATCAAATGGATGTCAAAAGCGCATTTTTGTATGGAAAAGTTCAAGAGGAAGTTTATGTTAAGCAGCCACCGGGTTTCATTGATCCTAACTTTCCAGACCGTGTCTACAAGTTAGACAAGGCACTGTATGGTCTTCACCAAGCACCTCGTGCGTGGTATGAAACGTTATCAAAGCATCTGCTTAAAAATGGTTTCACACGAGGAGCGATTGACCAAACTCTGTTTAAACGGAAGGATGGAAAGGATACAATCATGGTGCAAATCTATGTGGACGATATCATCTTTGGATCCACAAATCCTCGTCTTTGCAAAGAATTCGAAGAAGTGATGTGTTCTAAGTTCGAAATGAGCCCTATGAGAGAAATGAAGTTCTTTTTAGGATTGCAAGTTGATCAGTCCGAGTCAGGAATTCTCATTCATCAAGAGAAATATCAGTCCGAGTCAGGAATTCTCATTCATCAAGAGAAATATGTGAAAGAAATCCTGACCAAGTTCAAAATGGCTGATTCCCATAAAGTCAAAACTCTTGTGGAAGTTCGACATTGTCTGTCTCCTGATGTGGATGGTTAAAGCGTTGATCAGCATCTCTATCACTCTATGATAGGATCTCTCATGTATCTCACTGCCAGCAGACCCACATCATGTTTGCAGTGTGCTTGTGTGCATGTTTTTAGGCTAATCCTAAACTCTCTCATTTATCTGCTGTCAAACGTATTTAGAGATATTTAAAGTACAAACCAAAATTGGGTCTTTGGTATCCTAAAAATGATTTGTTTGATCTTGTGGATTATTCAGATTCAGACTACGAGTGATGCAACTTAGACCGCAAATCCACTTCTGGAGGTTGTCAGTTCCTTGACAACCGCCTTGTCTCATGGCAAAGTAAGAAACAATCCATCGTTTCCCAATCCACTGCCGAAGCCGAATACATTGCCGCCGCCCTTTGTTGTTCCCAAGTCAGATGGGTACACCATCAACTGCTTGACTATGGGATCACAATCCTTGAGACACCCATTCTTTGTGACAACACTACCGTTCCCCATATCACAACCCAGTTCAGCATTCTAAAACCAAACACATCGAGATTAAACATCATTTTATTCGTGACTGTGTTGAAAAGAAACATATTCTGATCGTTGAGGTCAAAATCGACAAGCAAACCGCAAACATTTTCACAAAGGCTTTTGACTGTACCAGATTTGCCCAACTAGTGGAGATGCTTGGAATTACAAATTCTTTTATGTATAGTTTTCTTAATTATCTAGCAAACCTTTTGGGGGAGAAATGAGAATTTAATATGTCAAAATTGAAAAGAATTGCTTTGTGTACAGTCTTACAAGTGGTTTTGTTACAGGAAATGTGAATCTGACATTTGAGAAATGATAGTGTTTGATCACATCTCTTGAACATGGAATGGAACAAAAGCAATGGTGTTTACTGAGGTATAGCTGGTGGGCCCGGCATATGGTTAAAACTTGTAAATAGTGTGAAAACCTAAATTCTATCTCATACTTGTGTGTTTGAACCCATTATTGAAACATCTAACCCATTTTGTATATTAAGGAAACCAATTCAATCAGATACAGTCCTACGTGTTGTATTCCTATTCATACGCCAAATGATCGTCAAAGTAACGACATTTACCACCGATGACCCCGTATGTTTTGCTTACGCAAAGATCTCGGGTGTTCATCTTTTCCCATCCACTTGGTTGATTTGAACCTGTCTATTTTGCTTACGCAAAGATCTCGGGTGTTCAACATTTTTCTATCCGCTTGGATAATTTTACGACTTCTTCTATTTTGCTTACGCAAAGATCTAGAATGTTCGTACCTTTTTAATATCTACTTGGATATTTTTCATTTTAAAATCTTCTAATCCACTTGGATTTCTTATTTTATTTTGGTGGTATTTTGAAATTATTAAGATGGTACCTTGGTTAATCAGCAAGAGATGATAGGATGAAAATGGGTATTTCTTGAGGATTGATAGGTTTTTCAAAACCATTTTATTTCAATATGTGGGGTACACCTTGTATGATGCTTAAATGGTACCTTATAATCACATGAAAACTATGTACAAACAAATGTTCGGGTTTACTTTGCACAAATATCAACTATCTTCAGGGACTCACAGTAGTTGAAGGAAGTGTTTCAAGAGACTGACCAGATCTGATCTCATGTTGGATCTTTTCCAAGAAGGTTAAAGTGTAAATATCTTGTGAATAGTTTATATTTTTTTTCTGTTCTATGGCTACCGAAACTCCAAGTCACCCGAAACTACCATTTCACCCCGAAACTTCTATTTCACCCCGAAACTTCATTTGCCTATCGAAACTAGTAGTTTCGACAGGGGCATTTTGGTCTTTTACCACATGGGAAAATTAAATGAGTTCATAATCCAATTTCTTCGTTGTCAAGGTTCACTTTACCGTCTCCAATCACTTTACACTTTCTCTCACACACACAAAAACTCTCAAGCCGTCGGTCTAAGTTTGCAAAATCAGTGATTTTTCATCTGATTCCTTCGTAGTCTTCATCATAAGGTAACAATGTTTGTGAGTTTTCTGAGAAATTTCAGATGAACACTCCTAGGGCTTGAATTTGAAAGTGTTTTATGACTGTTACATCATTTTTATGGCATATTAGGGCTTAGATCGTGTTCGTAATCTTACCATTGTAAATAACTTACATCTTTATGTTCACATTTGCAGATTTGTCTTTGAATCATCGGTAAGATGAAGTTTCAGCAATCACAGACTACTCTTCCCTTTTATTCTATCTTTTTCGTGTGTTTGATAGTTATAAGTGTCTGTAAATATCTGTCTTGATTATCTGTGACTGTTTCTCTGTATTTAAGTATGATTCAAGGGTTTGGGCATCGAAACTAATAGTTTCGATAAAAGGGGGTGTTTCTCTTTTAAAATGAGTTTTAAAATTTGAACAGGTTTTTCAATTGAAACTACGATACCCAAATTTTCCCTAGTCTCTTTACCTGAAACTTGTTGTTTCGATCGAAACTAATAGTTTCGATAAGGCCTTTCCTAAAATTTTCTAAGTATTGATCGAAACTTGTTGTTTCGATCGAAACTAGTAGTTTCAATAAGGCATTTTCTGAAATTTTCTAAGTGTTGTTTCGATAGGGTTTGTCTTAGAAAAAATGTCTAAGTGTTGGTTTAAATAGTTTCAATCAGGTTCTTCTCTGAAACTTCTCTAAGTATCAAGCTTGTTTGATCTTGTATGTTTGCAGATATGGATCTACTATTTGTTAAGAGACACAATGTCTGTGCATTTCTTGATGCCAACGATCCTAAGAGTGCAGAGTTTGTTCCAGTCTTGACCTTTTTGGCCAACTCAAACATCAGTTTTGCCATAAGTCACAACATCCCAGTTTTTGAAACAACCATAAGGCAATTATGGGAGTCAGCAGAGATTGTAACTATTGAAAATGTGGACCACATCAGAGCTACTGTTCATGACCAAGAAGTTGTATTTTCTGAAGCTACTATTAGAGAAGTGTTACATCTCAATGATAATCCACAGGCTCCTATTGAATTCCCAAATTTCTACATAAAGGAGTTCTTTAGAAGAATGGACCATTTAGATGAATTCAAAAGTGGCCAAATCATTAAGAACTCCCTTCCAACACACTGGAGATATTTTGTGCATGTTTTCATCCACTGCTTGTCTATTCGAAAGGGTGGATTTGATTCAACCAATTCCATGGTGGCATTTGCAGTATTAGGTCTGATCAAAGGAAGAGATTATAACTTCTCTGGGCTGATATTAGGCAGCTCAAGGATAACTTGACAGGAGCTGTTAAAGAAAAAATTCTTGTGTATCTAAGATTTCTACAAATTATCATCAACCACCTTCATCCCGAGCTTCAACAAGGCGGAAACGTATTTGTGTTTGACCACATGATTGTCAAGACCCACAGTTACATGAGGAGTACAAATAAAAGAACAAACAAAGCCATTGCTGACATTCCATTGTTTGGTCATTTCATTGGTGAAGAAGAAGAGTTCATCCCTAATATTGACCCAGATCTGGAAGTAGAAGATCTTTCATCAGAGGAAGAAGAAGTGGCTGAACAAGATCAGGGAAACCAGCTAGAGGCTGAGGCTGAAGCTGAAGTTGAGGTTGAAATGCCTCATGTACAAGAAAAAGAACAGCCAGCTGATGAGCCTATACTAGAAGCTCCTTTTGTTGAGGAAGTACAAATTGCTATTGAGCCAACGGTTAATGTAGAAGATGGTACACAAGAAGGTGAGGAGGAGGTTGCAGAGTCTAGTGGGACTCTGGATGCGGGAATCTACGGGTCAGACTATTACAAGTCTAACTCCGATGCTTAAACTGAACCCCCTGCATCATCTTCCAAAAGACCAGCTGACACAGATTATGATTATGAGCTTGAAGAGCCCAAGGCTAAAAAGATAAAGACTGGGTTTGAAGATATATCATCTTCCTCTTATTCAAGTATTGATACACCATTACCTACACTTCCACCATCACCTCATTCCTACACCACCATCATCACCTCAACAAGTACACATCCCTACACCACCACCATCACCTCAACAAGTACACATCCCTACACCATCACCATCACCTCAACATGTACATATTCCAACTCCACCTACATCACCATCTCATGAACCAACTTCATCGGTACCATGGGTCAAGACTCTAAGTTTAGAAGTGAAGAAGCTACAAGATCATGTTCAAGAGAAGGATAAGGTTATTGAAGGCTTAAGAACTGAGTTGAATGAGTGCAAGGAAGAAGTGAATGACTTAAAGCTGGAAGCTGGGGGCTTACATACCCAACTTGAAGTCCAGCAGACTCAACTAGAAACCCAACAAAAGCTTATTTCAAAGCAACAAGAAGAGTTCAAAGCCTTAGCTGAGATAGTTGAGCAACTCAAGGCTTCCTTAGTAAAGCCTGTTCAACAACAAGCTACCACCTCCACAGCTCAGGGGGAGACCACTTCGGGTGTGGAACCCTCTTCCCCTGCTTTGGTCACTAATCCTGAATTTGCAATGACCATTTTCTCTGAACTTGCTACTAAGACTAAGGAGACTGTGGAGGTTAAAGTAGAAGAACAAGAGTTTGACCTTCCCCCAGCAAGTGAAAGAAGAGAAGATAGGAAGAGAGGGAAGGGAACTGTGACTGAGGTTGAAACAGTGATTTTAGATGAAGAGGATGTGGCATCTGATGATGAGCTCAATGCCCTCCTTGATGAAATAGACAACTTTGGATACAATGATCTTCATCCAGAAATCCTACCTACAGAAGAGCTAGAGGCTAAAAGAGTCCGATACTTTACTGAATAAGGAGATGAAATTCAGACTATATCTAATGAAAACCAAGATGAAGAGGATGTCCAGGTGAACATTGTGAAGCCTGTTGTTACTGATGAACCAACTCCCACAGTGCCTGAAGCCACCAAGCTCCAACTCAACCTCCTATTGATCCTGAATATCTAAACCTGAAGAAACCGTAGTTGAGGAGGATTGTAGAAGAGGAGAGCCCTCAGACATATGAGTGGATTGCTGAGCACCAAGAGCTTAAAAGGCCTCCTGTTGGATGAAAGTATGATGCATAGAGGAAGTTGTTCATCATTAGAAGATATAAGGGAGGAGTTCAGCATTTTAAGAATATGACTGACTTCCAAACTCTTCCCTTTTATGACCTGAGAGATCTAGCCAAGCTTCCCCTTCAAAATCCAGGGAAGGTGATGATGGCTTCAGACTTTGAACACTTCCTGCATAACCAGGTGAATTGTGACTTCAAGGGGATGAAGCCTAGAAAGACAAAGAAGAAAATCTCAAAGACTAGGTTGCATCCCAAGACTAACAAGCCTTATGTCTTCTTGAGGTACAAACCAACACAGACCCACAAGATCATCACTCTTCCCAAGTCAGTTCCGGTTTAATTCCAAAAATTCAGAAAATGGTACTACAATCCAAACATTAGAAGTGCCGTGATTGAGTGTGAAGGCAAAGAAGACATGGTGATCTTTGAGACAATGGAGTTGCTGAAGTTTCAGCTAGATGATCTGAAGGTCCCGTTCAAGAACCATATTCAGGCCTATAGTGACGAAGATGAGGCGGATGCTAAAGCATATCAACAGGTTGTGACCCTTCATGTCAAGCCTTACATCCAGAAGCCTACTGAAGGACTAGCTGCTTAGAGGAGAGCTGAAGACAGTAATGCAACATCTTAGGGGGAGATTGTAGAGTCATGTAATTTAAACTGTTGTCATTATTATGTTTTAAACAATGTTAGTCTAGTTTACTTATTCGTCATTTCAGTATTGTAATTTCATTTTGATGTAATTTAATGCTTTAATAATTTAAGTCTAGGCCATCGAAACTACTTAGTTTCGACTGAGGTTTGTTCAATCGAAACTAGTAGTTTTGATAGATAGTAGTTTTGATAGGTTTGACTATCACTTGTAAATGTTCAACCGAAACTAGTAGTTTTGGTTGACATAGTTTCGATACCTGTCAACTACTATAAATAGCCTAGTTTGAGAATTTTTAGGGTGTGAGTAGCGGCTGTAACCCTGAACCTTTCTCTTTCACAAGTTTCTGAATCAATACACATTTTGCAGTTGTTTATGCTATTGTTCTTACAATTACATATCATTTTGTGTTGATTCAAGTGTGGTTAGCCTGTTAGCTTCACCAATTCTGATTCTACCTTCTGTTTCACCACTATACACACAGTTTCTGCCTGTGTGCGTATGTAATCGATCATCTGAGTGATTTCCAAGTGAAATCAGGACCTACCTTGCTCGTAAGCAGTATGATGTTGATAGTGAGAAGCTTGCTTCTTTGAAGCAGAGTTTGGAGGAAGAGAAAGAAAGATGGATGCTGAGAGGATTGCGCTTGATGCTGAAAGGTCAGTGGTTCAAGCAGAGAAGGAGAGTTGGATGTTGTTATTGGGGAATAGAAATCTGGGGCTGAGGTTCTTGCTGAGGAGAAAAGGTGGCTCATGGAGCACGTGTTTCAACAGGTGGTTGCTTATCTTCTTCATAGTAATGAGTTCAATGCTCCACTGAGCGATGTGTACAAGAAGCTTTTAAAGCGGGGACGCCATATGGGACTTGTTTCTGGTTACAAGAATCATCCTTTGACGCCAATCTCTGAGTGTAGCAACTACCATCCTGAGGCGTAGCAGGATTCTATTGAAGCTATTCAGCATATGGAAGATCTAAAATATCCTTACATTCATGAACTGTCTAAATATTTTGATAGGCCCTTGTCTGAGTTGCAAGATTTGGAGCCACAAGGCTTAAAGAAGGAAGCTGCTGAGTCCATGTTGAAATCACTTGGAAGCAAGCGCTCGCGGGATCATATCTCTGACAGATCTCCAACACTCTTTTATACTGCAATCCTTGTTCTCTCCATTCATCAGTAAACATGATCTCATTTTTTCTTAGAGTTCTCCGATTTGATGATTAAAGTTTTAATCATGAAAAGACACCCTATTAGGTCAATCTCAGATCAGTTTCAAACTGTGATGAACACAGGATCAAAAGAACCATTTCCCATCGATTTAACAGATAAAATTCCATGAAATTACCTTAGATAGAATCGCAAAGGAAAACCGATCAAGTAACAACCACGAAAAATTCAAATAGCACAATCCGAATTCAAAATTTGACAAGTTCACGAAAATGGAATAAGTTCGCTCAAACAGGAAAAAGGGTAAAGAGATATGTTTGCCTGAACAAGATATTTATTCACACAATTAAGTTCGCTTCATTAGGCGAACTTGTTAAGTTCGCTTCATTAGGCGAACTTGTTAAGTTCGCTTAAAAAGCTACAAGCGAATATATTAAGTTCACTTAATAGAGGACAGGCGAACATGTTAAGTTCGCTTCAAACCATTTCCTTGAACAATTTTGTCAACCGTCAACACGTCACATTCTTGAGAACTTCCATCTGTAGCATGTATCCGATCCAATCCCGAATCATTTTAATAAAAGATAGAATTTTCATGGAAGATAAAAACAAAATCTTTTTGGATTTTATCTGTACAAACGGAATCACATATTTTTGGTTTTTATCTGAGCAAACTGAAACACATATTTTTGGTTTAACATCATGAGTAAGAAGATCATATCAGTATATGAGCAATTCATCACAGTCTATCAATAATTATGGGTAACCTATGATATGTACTAAAAGATGATATTCATGTGAAATAAATTCACTTATTCCTTTAACCATAATATGAAACAATCAAACTCATTCTTATGCTATTCATATCTTTTACATTCTATGCAATTTTTGCAATGAAAATTTATAAATCCTTCATATTCATGTCTTTGACATTTTTGACTCTTTTCGATTCAAATGATTCACTTTTCTTGTCAACTTTTCAAGCAATTTGAACAATACTTGAAATGATACGCGATAAATTTCAATGTAAACAAGATCATGTTATAAAATGCTCAATTATTCATACCGAATTTGTAATACAAAGCATGAATTCTTAAGTTGCCAATATTATACAATTTGAAACCACAAGCGTTTTTCTTCCAATTTCATGTGAGTTAGTACCATTTAGATGAAAAACATCGTGTACCCCACATATATGCCTAACAGAATTTAAAATTGCACCATCTTCAAGACATATACAATTTATTGCAAGATTAGATCAATCTCCAAGATGAAATTATCTCTATTAGCACAAGTATAGAATAGCAGATCCCAAGGATATATGAATCAAGATGATTCAGAATCAAAAGATTATAATGAATTGGCTTTATAATGAGAATCAATAGATTCAGGTAGGAGGATCTTCTTCAAGTGCATCTTATCGTGTGAAGATTCCTTATATGAGAGAATATCGTGAGACAAGATCTTGCTTTTATTGTGGTCATGTGGGTCATATTCGGATTGCTTGTCCTCACAAAGACAAAGGTAACCGACATGTTACTCCAGAAAAGGTAAGAACTCATGGTAAGCCTTATGTTAACCCAAATGTGGTTAAACCTCGTGATACACCAAAGGGTAATTCAAAGTCTGAGGTTAGGCTTTCTAGACCTCAAAGACGGTGGAGAAACAGAAGATTGAGAAAACTTTTAGAACGAGAGCTTTCACAATCTAAACATTTTTCAAATGAACAAGATTGTTTAAACACTTCACATTTTAAGCAAAAAGACCTTAATGAACAGAAGTATGTTTGGAAATCAAAAGTTTCTGTTTCGGACTCGTCGGAGCAATCATCGAAAATCGATGAGAGATTCGATTGTGAATGGAGTGAAGTTATTATTTTGATACAGATGGACGACCCATGACTACCATGGCTTGGGTCCCAATTTTAAATTAATGTTTCTTGTTAGATGTGCATGATTAACCAAGAGGGACTATTAATACAATTTGGGATGTTAATAGTGGTTGTTCATAGCACATGACAGGGAATGACATCTGCCAGAGCAATGAGTCATTACAGAAGTTGGTAAATCTATTTGATTCAACGACTTGATGCTCAAGGGGAGAATATGTCACACAATGTTTTGGAAAGAGTTTTACAAAGTCCAAAAGACAACCTGAAACTTAGGATGACGATGGTGAGAATAAAGTCATTGATGCAACAATTTGACTAGTTGAGGGGGAGTCTACAGGATAGGGGGAGTACAAAATTGTGTTGGTGACAAAGGCAAAGGCATTCACTTACAGGATTACATCGGTTTGAGTTTTTAATTGATTGACTTTCTTAATCCCAAGTAACCAAGTAAAATGTTTTTCATAAAATGTTTTCATGGAAGGTTTATTTTCGTTTGTTTTACTTTCTTTGAAAAAGATTTTGAAAAATCCAAACAAATTGAAAAAGTTAAAATCGAAATTACTTGAAGTTATAAGGAGAAATGATAGTACATCAGTAGATGTTCAGTCACACATGGCCTTAGTTGGACTTTATGATGCTTATCTAATATATTTGTGATAAATGTTTTGATCAGAACTTCTTAGACTGCACAGTATGGGAAATGATAGCTTCATAACTGCTTTTGCTTAACAAAATTGATACTTGCTGCTTATATTTTAATTTGGATACTAGCATGTAGTCTGAATTGTCGATAGGCTATGAGTATCTTTGGTCCATTAGTAGTGTGACAATATAAAGAACTTTGTGACAACTATGATTTGAACCCATGGTATGCCGGGTGTGTGTGTAAAAGATCATTATCAGATAAAGAATATAAGATCTAAAGTACTTCATGAGACCAGTATTGGTTATGTCGTTAAACACAATTTTTTCAGTTCACTTCACTGCCCATGCACCGAAAAACATGCAATGTGAAGTTGGACTAAGATATGTTTCTAACAAGATCTGTTGGAACATATACTAGCCCTTGGATCAATATCCTGATTCCATTGAACATATCCAGATAACAGTTGGATCACGCTACCCTATGTCATTGAATCAATTGATTCCTTGATCAATCTTATGTTAAAGAATTCTATTGGTACAATCTTTCTGTTACTATGAACCATGATACTTCATCCAAACCAAGACATTTGAATCATTTGATTCTGAATCATTCTGATTCTCTGCTTGATATTTTCCTGTGTTTATCGGTATAATTCATCCTGGAGATTGAATATTATCTTGTAATGATCTTATATGTCTTGAAGATAGTGCACATTTAAATTTCTGTTGATATATTTATGGGGTACACGTTGTATTACAAAATAAATGGTACCTTAATTCACAAGAACATGGGACAAAAATACTAATGGTTTCGATTCTTATAATATTTACAACTTAGATTGACATGTTATGTGTTGCAAATTCGTATGTAATAAGCATGTTATGATCTGATCCAATCTTCTTTGAAGTTTTTCGCGTATCATTACATGTTTTGGTTGAAGCTTAAAAGATTTGATCTTATCTGATTCAAAAGATGTTACTTCATATAATTGATTGGAAATTCAAAAGAAAGAAATGAAAGAATGAATCTGGATAGGATACCCATAGAATGTTTAGGGTTGTTTATCCAAAATGTGTGATTGATGCATTGTTTATACTAATATGATCTTCTTACTCGTGATGTTCGACCAAAAAGATGTGATTTTGTATTTTACATTTTAGTTTGTACAAAGAAAAGCCAAAAAGATTTTGTGTTTCTTATGTTTGAAAAATCAAAAAGATTTTATTTTTTTCCACCGTCCATGGAAATCTTAGATGTTGGTTATTCTTGGTTGTTCTTCTTTGTAAAAATTAAATAATGCAGACAGAAGTTGACAAGGGGTGCTTCTCCCAAGTTTTCTTCTAGATAGAAAGAGAGAGTGTGCAGATGAACAAGACAAAGACTACATAGTGTTTGTTGATATATGAAGATGGATGACAATCTTCTGAAGCTGTTGTCAAGGGGGAGTCTGTTAGAACATATTCTGGTGACAACGAGTTTGAAGATATTATGTCTTAGTCTTAGAGTCTTTGACTTGTAATTGATAGAATTGTTAGCAACAGTTAAAGGGGAGTCTGTTAGGACATGTTTTGTAACTGTCGCTGAAATTCTATGTTGTAAGTTAGCGAAGCTGTCAAGTTCGCCTAAGGAACTTAGAGCGAACTTGATAGGAGAACTTGCTAAGTTCGCCTAAGCTTGTTAGGGGCGAACTTAACAAGTTCGCATTTGGTCTTTGTGGTTTCCCTATAAATAGAAGTTCACATGTCAGTTTTAGGTGTGGATTAGAGTGGATTAGAGTTGATCAGTGTAGAACAGAAACTGAGAGATCTTGTAAACTGATATTCTGAGTGGAAATACAAAGAGGATTATTTACACCGTGTTGTTGATTGAGTTACACGTTGCACGTTGATCATGGATTCTTCACATTATCACCGTGTCGTACCGCGAGTCTAGAGATCCGTCACGCACCGAATCGGGACCTACAAAGAATCAGTATAGATGATGTATCTAAATGATCCAAGGGTGAATATTATCATATCTCATTGATTTGATGGAATTTGATGAAATTGAACCGTATGATTGAGTATAATATGATATAGAACACTTCTAATGGATCAATCTCATCAAATTAATCCAAAATCATTCCAAATTTGTCAAAATTTCTCCATTTTTGTCAAGAACACAAACAAGATGAAAAATTCTTCAAATTCTCTTCAAATTTAGTGATTTTTTAAGTTGATTGTACACGAAAACACCACGAATCTTCTGCTAATCAAGAGCAAAAGCTCTGATACCACTTTGTAGGTCCCGATTCGGTGCGTGACGAATCTCTAGACTCGCGGTACGACATGGTGATAATGGGCGGAATCCATGATCAACATGAAACGTGTAACTCAATCAACAACACAGTGTAAATAATCCTCTTTGTATTTCCACTCAGAATATCAATTTACAAGATCTCTCAGTTTCTGTTCTACACTGATCAACTCTAATCCACTCTAGTCCACACCTAAAACTGACATGTAAACTTCTATTTATTGGGAAACCACAAAGACCACAGGAGAACTTGTTAAGTTCACCCCTAACAAGCTTAGGCGAACTTAGCAAGTTCGCCTATCAAGTTCGCTCTAAGTTCCTTAGGCGAACTTGACATCTTCGCTAACTTACAACATAGAATTTCAGCAACAGTTACAAAACATGTCCTAACAGAAGCTGGTGGTTCGAAATCCCTTACCTCGGTGTCCCTGGGAGGGAACGCGAGGCAGAGCAAAAAGAGTTGCTTCTGCTGACAAAGTTGTTGCTGCTTCTGACTCGGTTTCAGAAGCAATGAAGCCTGATGTTTTTGATCCGGAGAAGGCTGGTGATCCTTATGCTTGACTGAAACCTTTTTATGGATGTTGTTGTTATGTTGAACAATTCTTATGCTTATCTTTCTGAACATACTATTTGGACACTGCATGGTCATGTCTAATGTAAGCCTTTGTTGGTGTAAACAAATTAATTTTGCTTGTCTTAACTTGATGGTGCCCTATGTGGCTTGAACTTGCTTTTATTCAAAAAGTCTTTTGGACCTTATATTGTACATCTTGTTTGTAACTTGACCTTGTCAGGTCATATGCCTTGTTTGTTTGCTTGCATAGTCAAACGTTTGAACCAAGGGTTTACCTTGTTGGCTTGATTTTATTTTATTTGGGAATATAAGATACTTCCCTTGCTATCATTTTTATGTGTTTGTGTTTTCATAATTAGAGGTTTTGTCAAGGCATGATGCTGCATACATCATACTAGATAATTCCAAGTTATTACTAACACGAAGTGTTATCCTATCTGTTGGAAGCCCTTTATATTTGTGATTTTACTTGGGCGTGATCATAAGCTTGAATATTCTCTTATGGAGCATTTTTGATGGGAGCTCACCCGCTTCAAAGGTAAACAAGACTTAGTACCTAAGGAGTTTTATTGTTTTAGGAACTCAACCTTTATACGGGTAAGACAAAACTTGAACCCGTTGAGCGTTTTGGCCTAGGAGCTCATCCCTTTACATGGAGAGGTTTTGCCCAGACCCCATGGAGCTATGTGTTTATAGGAGCTCACCCTCGATAGGATAACAAGATATCAATTATACTTTAAAATGCCCATTTCATTCATTGAACTTGTTTCATACAAAACAGTTGTCATAAAATGCCTTTTGGACTACATTAATCACGACTTATATGAAGAAGCGTTGTTGGTGTTTAGCATTCCAGTGCCTTGGAAGCCTTTTTCCTTCCATGTCATCAAGTTTGTACGAACCTCATCTGTTTGCTTCTGCAATCTGGTAAGGACCTTCCCATTTAGGGCCCAATTTTCCGATATCCTCTTGTCTGCTTTCACCATTGTTTCGGAGTACCAGGTCTCAAACTTTGAAACATTCATTTTTGACCCTTTTTTGTAGTAGGATTCCATTTTTTGCTTGTATCTGGCCTCCTTGATTCTTGCATGATCGCTGGCTTCTTCCAGCAGATCGAGGTTCTGCATTATCTCTGCATTGTCGTGATGCATTGATTGCTAATTCGATGTGTGGCTACCTATATTTCAGTATGAATCATTGCTTCTGAGCCGAAGACTAGACTGTATGGGGTGCGGTTGTGGCTTGTTTTCTCCGTTGTCCTGATAGCCCACAAGACGCTTGGTAACTCTTCCAGCCAATCTTTACCATGTCGTCCGAGCCTTGTTTTTATCCCGGATACAATGCTCTGATTCATTCGTTCCACTTAGCCATTGGACTTAGGGTAAGCGACAGAACTAAAGATTTGTTTTATGTGTATCTCCGTACACCAAGCGCTGAATGGTTTATCATCGAACTGTTTGCCATTGTCAGTGACAATTTGTCCTGGAAGGCCGAAGCAGCATATGATTTGTTCCCATACGAAGTTTATCACCTGTTTGGCAATAGTTGTTATATTTTTGGTCGATGCGGCCGAATTTATAAATGATTTGATTTTTAATCAAGGAGAAAACGTGTTTTCCCGTTATCGAAGCTAGTGGTTTGACCTTGGGCCACTTGGTGAAGTAGTCGATCGCTTCCAGTAAGAATTTGACTTTTCCTCTTGCTTCGGGGAATAGGCCAACAATGTCCATTCCCCATTTGTAGAACGACCATGCTGAAGTAACGGTCACTAGATCATGCTTCGGACTTGCTTTGATTGGTGCATGCAGCTGGCAACCTTCACACTTGTGTATTTCTTCCGAAGCGTCCTTATGCATTGTGGGCCAGTAATAACCCAAGTTCATCAGTTTTGTGACCACTGATCTAGGACCAGAGTGGGTCCCACATATTCCTCCGTGTACCTCTCTGATCAAGTAGATACTTTGATCTGGTCTGACACAACAAAGGAGATGTGTTAAGTAGGACTTCTTGCAAAGATGGCCATCTTCGATCACGTATTGCTTAGCTTTTATCTGCAGCCTTACTACTTATGCTTCATCATCTGGCAGTGTTCCTTCTTTCAAGAAGTCTATGACCGGAGTCATCAAGTTCTTTTCCTCTTCAGTTATGACATCATGTATTTCTTCTTCACAGATAGATGGAGCTTTGAGTACTTCCACTAGGACCTTCTTTGTTAGGTGTGCAAAGGTAAGTGAGGCCAGCTTACTAAGGGCATCAACCTGCTTGTTCTTAGATCATGGCACTTGCTTCACGCTGCAACTCTCAAAACTTTGAATTAACTCTTGTGCTTTGGATTTGTATTTCTTCATGCTCTCTTCTTTTGCCAGGTACTGGTTGTTGACCTAGATGGCTATTAGTAGTGAGTCAACAAACACTTGTATCTTTGACACCTTCATCTCTTTAGCTATCCTTAGGCCTGCGAGTAGGGCTTCATATTCGGCTTCATTATTGGTGATTGGAAAGTCTAAACGAAGGGCGTATCTAAATTCTTTCCCCTCGGGATTTAATAGTACCAGACCAGCTCTGAAACCTTCTGTTCTAGAGGCTCCGTCTACGAACAACATCCATGTGTTTGGGGGATGCTCCTATTGTTCATCGTTCTTCGTTATCTTTGTTGCTTTTTTTGGTTCCTTCGGGACTTCGGTAAGGAAATCAGCTAGGACTTGAGCTTTGATCGTTGTTCTTGGTACATACTCTATCTTGTGTTCTCCAAGCTCGATGGCCCATTTTGCTAATCGACTTGATGTTTTAGGCCTTTCAAGTATTGTTCTGATAGGTTGATCGGTGACCACCTTTATTGGGTGTGCTTGGAAGTATCTTTTGAATATTCTTGTAGTGTGTACGAGGGAGAGAGCCAGTTTCTCCATCGAAGGGTAGTTTACCTCAGCTTCTTTCAATGCTCAACTAATGAAGTATACCGGCATCTGCACATGGTTTCTTTCTATCAGCAGCACAACACTTACAGCATCATTACATGCTGAAAGAAAAACAAAGATTAGTTCTCCAGCCTCGGGGGCTACCATTGTAGGTAGTGAGGCTAGATTTTCTTTCAGCTTCTGAAAGGCAGCCTCAATTCTTCTGTACACCTAAAATCTTTCTTGTCTAAGCACCCATTTAGTGTTTGGAAGAAGGGTAGTGATTTTTCTGCTGATTTTTGACAAAAATCGCCTAAGGGCAGCAATTTTTCCATTTAAGCTTTGCACATCTTTCTTTGTTCTTGGAGACCTCATTAGGGATGAGATCGGTACCGTACCTGTACCGAACCGGTACCATACCCGTACTGAACCGGAACCGCCCGAATTTTCTTGAAAAACGGGTACCGATACCAGTAACGAAAATATAGAATCGGTACCTGTACCGGTACAGTACCTGTATTTCGGTACTCGGTACCTGTTTGGTACCCGAGTACAAATTTTCATAAATCATTGGTTTTAATACCGTTCATTTTGTTAAATATCTTTTTTACAGCCGTTCGTTTTAACGAGTTCATGAGTCGACCTATTTAAAATGGCGGTTATTTAAAAAAGGAATTAAAAAATAATGAACGTTTTGAAAAAAAAAACATTTTTTCAAACGTCATTTAAAAAAAATGTGAAATGCTTTCATTCCACCAAAGCAATTTTAAATAGTTTTTTTTTGTTTAGTGTTTAAATATTTTTTTAACTGAAAAAAAAACGTATCTTTCCTTTTGTTCAATGTTTTAATATATTTTTTTTCAAAACGCTAATATTTTTTAATTCCTTTTTTCAAAATCCATAATTTTAAGAAACGAGCGGTTTTAAAAAGATGTTTAGAAAAAAATGAACGCTTTTAAAAAAGACGTTTCGACAAAACGAATGGTTTTAAAAAAGACGTTTAGAAAAAAAAGACGTTTAGACAAATTGAACGGTTAGAGAAAAAGTTTAGACAAAACGAACGGTTTTAAACATGATGTTTAAAAAAACGGTTTTGAAAAATGATGTTTAAAAAATCCGAATGGTTTTGAAAAGAATGGTTAAAAAAGCAAACGATGTTAAAAAACATTGAACAAAATGAACGATTTTATAAAGGATGTTTTGAAAAAAAAAAGATAGTTATTTAGTTAAAAATAATGAAAATAAAGAAAAACTCCTAGAAAATAAAGAAAAGCTCATAAAAAACACTCATTTTGGTAAATAAGTTTTCAACTACACTATTTGGTAAATATTTTTTCCACCTACACCCTTTTGGAAAAAAAAACTCAAATTTTGAGTGGGGTTGGGGATGTCGGTTCGTTCAGATTAGAGAGTGGGGTTTTGGAAATTGGAAAGGTGATAGATATTATGAAATTATGGTATTACAAAATAACAAATTCCCATAAAAAAGACCCTAAATATTTTCGGTATTTTCGGGACTAAAAGGGTACTTTTCGGTAAAGTACAGGTACCGGTACCGACCAGTACCGATACCGAAATAAGAGAAAATCAAGTCCCGGTACCGGTACCCGTTTTGATTTTTCGGTACCGGTACGGTACGGGTACTGGGTACCAAAAGCTCATCCCTAGACCTCATCTCCATGACCGCTCGAACCTTGCTAGGATTGGCTTTTATGCTTTGCTTTCCTACAATATGGCCCAGGAACTTGCCTCTTCAAAGCCGACGGAGCACTTTCCTGGGTTGAGCTTCATGCTGATGCTTCGAAGGTTGTCAAATGTTTCTCTGATGTTTTTTATCATTCTTGCTTTTAATCACTAGATCATAGGCGTCTAAGAAGCACTTGTACTTGAAACCTGTTAAAGAGTCAACTTTTAAGTCTATTTCTAGCAAAGGATAACAATCCTTCGGACATGCCTTTATTTAGATCTTTAAAATCTACACACATACGCCAGTAACCGTCTGATTTTTTGACCAGAACTGGGTTTGCCACCCATGATTGGTATTGCATTTCCCTTAGGATTCCTGTTTTTACCAGTTTGTCTACTTCCACACATGCAGCTTGGCTGCTGTCAGGGGCCAAACTTCTTTTCTTCTGTATTATGGGATTTATACCGGGTGCTATGTTGAGGGAGTGTTCAGCTATATCCCTTGGTACTCCTACCATGTCAGCAGGACACCAAGCAAACACGTCCTTGCTTTCCCTCAATAGGTCTTTAAGCTTGCTTATCGCCTTGGGTGAGAGATCACTACTTATCTTCACTTTCTGGTCCGGGTAGGAAGGATTTATGCTCAGCTCCAAGATTTTCCCCTGCTTCTGCTCTTCGTTCTCTTCTGCACCAGCGATGAGTAGAGCTTCCTTCTTCGGCTTGATTGTTGCTATCCCCCGATCAGTGGGGAACTTCATTAGACCGTGCGTAGTGGAAACTACGGCTCTAAAGGTGCTTATACCTGGCCTTCCAATGATTATGTTATATATTGATGGTGCCCGGACCACTAGGAACGTGAGAAGCTCCGTTCGGGAGAGTGGTCCGTCCCTGAGACAAACTGTCAGCTTTTTTGGCCAAGCGGGAGCACTCTTTCTCCCAAGAATATGATGAGTGGAGTGTCTGCTTCTTCCAATCTTGCCTTAACTTCCTCTTTTAGTTGTAAAAAGCATCTTTCATACATGATTTCGGAAGCGGCTCCACAATCCATGTAAATCCTGTCAACGAATATCCCTTCTATTTCAGCTTCCACAATGATTGGCGTGAAAATCAGCTCTGCTTCCTCCGTTGGGGGGAAGCATATACATTGCTTGTCCCAAAATTCTCCTCTGGACCATTTTTGTGTCTCGCTTCTAGTGAGGTGTATCATGCTCATTTCCTTACCTTTTCCTTTTCCCTTCAGACCTTTCTTCTTTTTAATGTCCTTTACCAAATGAGCGAGTTCTCCAGATTTCACTGCTTCTTCTATCCGCTTCTTTAGCTTGTAGCAGTCATTGGTGTGATGACCTCTGTCGTCATGGAATTCGCAATACTTGCTCGAGCTTATTGCTTCGGAAGACTTTGTGAGAGGACGTGGAGGTCTGAAGCTATACCTGGCTTCCTCAGTTGCCATTATCTCTTCTGGTGTCTTAGTTAAAGCTGTAAAGGCAATGTATTTTTCTTTTTTCGGCGTGATCTTATGATACGGAGGACGATAACGGTCGTCCGCTTTTATTGAATCGCGATGGTGGTTGGACCTTCTTTTCATGAAGGAATGAAACTCCGGCTTCGTGCCAGAAGAGTGGTGACTTTTCCAAAGGTCTCGCCTCTTGGATTCCAGATTTTGCAATGCTTCTTTTCCCCTGCTTCTTTTCCCATCAAGTATGCTTCTGCTTGTTCAAGAGCTTCATCCATGGTTTGAGGGATGTTCTTGTTCAAATCTTCAATGAGTTGTTTCGGTCGTACTGCGTTTATGAAGCCAAATACTCTCATCTTTTATGTTTCCCCTGCGTAGGACAGTCCTTCTTTCTTGTATCTGTCTATGAAACTTCGGAGACCTTCGTCTTCCTTTTGCTTGATCTGATACAGTACAACAGCGTCCTTCGTGTATTTCTTCAGCTGGGTGAAATTAGCAAGGAAACTTTGACTAAGGTCGTCGAGAGAATTAATGCTTCTTTCAGGAAGGCTGCTGAACAATAGTCGTGCAGATCCAATGAGTGTTTGCATGAACATGTGATAACACTCGGCATTCGTCCATCTTTCAACGCCTACTGCAGCAGAAAATACATGCAGATGGTCTTTAGGGTTATCATTCCCATCATATGTTTTAATTTTTGCCGACATCTTTATCTTTGTTGGAAAGTCAAAGTTGGCTATTCTTTCAGAGAAGCATGACAACGAAGTAGACCGGTATGGTCGAAATACTTCGTTTGTCTCTGTCCTGGTGACAGCGGGAACATCCTGCATCAAGGGTCTCACTGCCGGTGCCACCGGACCGTTCGTCATGGGAGCCATATATTGCCGAAGCTGATCCTCACCTACTGCGGACTAAACCACGGATATGCCACTGGCTAGGTGTTGCCAGGGGTAAGTAGTCTGCCATGGGTTAGCGTATTGAGCCATCATGTACGCAGGAAGCTAGGGATGAACCATGTTGGGTATGTGAACCCAGGGTGTTGAGTTGTGGGAATAGGGCAACTTACATTCATCGGGGCTGGCATTCCCATACTTCGTGCTAGTGGCAGGGACGCCATAGCCTGGCTCATCTGTAGCGACACAGGAGAATACATCATAGGCTGTGTGAGCTGCATCAGCTGCTTAACTGTGTACTCTATGTTTCGTGCATCAAGGGAGTCTGGTTTAGAGAAGAAGGATTCTCTCTCTGGACACTAGGTCTTGCTTCTGTTGCAGGGATCCTGTTCTGGTTCGGACCAGAGGTGATAGCCGCTTCCTCATGGATAGCATTAATCCCAAAAGGAGGAGGTGGAATAGGTGAGAATGTCACCTCAGGTTTGTCTTCATACGCCAATCGAACCTTGACACCTTTTGCACGTTCTTCTTGTACGTAACTATTCATCAGATCCCTCAGTCGAAGGAAATTCTTCTGCACTCCTTCAGGCGTAACATCCATCCTTTCCATAGGCAGCAAGGTATCCGTCCGAGGGGACGCCCTCGCTATTTTGAAAGGAGAAGGAGTCTGAAACGGAGAGTTGTTTTGCAACAGTTCGACAAGAGGTCCGTCTGTTGCGGGAGAGTTTCTTACTGCTTCTTGTCGTGACGTCTGGCTAGAAGCAGATCGTAAGTGATAGGGAGGTGGGGTTGCGTCCACCCCTGGAGAAACGTCATCACCTGACATCAAGAACACTTAGGAACATAAGGAACGGAACTACGCGTGAAGCTCTATTCTAAGTAGCGCCGCCCCACGGTGGGCGCCAACTTGTTGCTACAACGAATATGCTCGGGGTACTCGCTGCTTCAACAAATACAAGTCAGAGTGAGGGTCTTGACGTTCTTTCCTGAATCAGCTGCTTGAAGTACCTGCTAAGAACAAAGCACCGTTAGTCTCACCGCAGGAGGGGGCCTCCTGCGATCAGCCTCCGGCGTGAGAAAAAGTTAACGGTTCTTTGGGAGTTATAAGGATCTTGGAATGAGAATGATAAGTGTAAAATTTTAAGAGTGAGTAGTGAGAATGGACTTGGGATTTAGAGAACCCAAGTCCTTCTCTTATACATGAGTCTGCTATGGCTTTATGCTATGTGCGGGGGTATCGCCTTCTCTTTCATGTCCCTGCAGCAATGCCCTTTCCCCTGGTGTAAAGAGCCAAAGTCCTCTATTGGGACAAAGGCCTCTCTCTTCAAGGACATTAAGACACATTGTCTTATAGCCTTGACTTCCAAGAGATTCCAAATGGGTCGCTATCACTTATGCCACGTCACCTCGTTGCTTGGGAGACGTGGCTTTGTGGTTCTGCTTAGTACGTGTGCTTCATTGATGAAGCCGAGCTTCGTGATCATACCCACGTCAACAATAATAATAACATTTTTCATTTGTTGTAGTCCATTCAATGTCCAAGACTTATCACGTGAGTCTATTGCCAAAACAAATAGAATTATGAATCAAATACCCAAATTCACCATTTAAATTTACTTAATCATAAAGTGAATTATTATTTATACGTGTTCTTTTTTAGTTTATATACATTTTATTGTTTTTAACTCATTATATATAAAAACCTTTAAACTATAAAAATATGTCAAACTAAATTATTTCACACATTATTAGGGCTAAAAACATATGATTATATACATTTAGCACCAGTAAATCAACCGCTTATCATCTACTCACAGACCTAGGCGGTAGTGGGGTTGGTCCCGACCTACGGGATCTCAAGGTTAAGTGATAGCGTGTGTTTAATATAAAAAAATATAAGTAAATATATTTTTAGGATGGTTTCACGAGATCAGGTTTTAAATTTATAAAATGATAATTATTTTAACTTAAAACACACATAATAGGTAAGTGTACCTATCATAACGTAATATAGTTTAGGTAAGAACCAAGTATCGAACCAATGTACACTGTCGAGTTCCAATACTCCACGTTTTTTATCGTTTAGCCAGATTAATTAGTGAGTGGGTTTTGTGTGATTGTGAAGCAGAATAGTACATGACAGAAAAGTAAATAACGGTAAAGTAAATAGCATAAAAGTAAAAATGTGCGTGGTGTGTAACATAAATGTAATTAGGAGAATAGTAAGTAGCAGAAAAATAAACATGTCGAAAATGATCAGGTTATGGATAGTATTGCTTCGAGCTTCGAATCAGCTTGGTACGTGATAATGTTAAGTTGACTAATTCAGTGGTATAACTACTACAAACTTGTGACCCGAGTTACCGCTAGAGCCTCGTCTTCACGACATTTGATTCACGAATTATAATCTTTAAATTAAAATGGTAGTGGCTCCCGTTAGGGACAAAAGTTGCCCTCAACCCTTCGAATGGTCATCTCCAGGTTGGTTTATGGCATCGAACTTAAAATGCTTTATATTAGAGTTAAATAGGTGATTATATTTTGCTCACCGGGAGGCGGTGTAACAATGGGACCAAGTATAAAGACGTACCATTCCCAACATGAGTTCACCAATTCTTGGTCGTATAATAAGTTCGTATAAATACATACGACCTTAGAAGTATAGACCAATCCTGGGCTTATCAATCTTTGCTCGTATAAAGACGTACGAATTTCAAAGGAAGTTTGATTAAAAAGGGTTTTACGATCTTACTCTTTAAAATCAAGACACTCACAAATATAAAGACGGATTTAGACAATAATAAAAGCCCACCAAAAGGTGGTTTTAAGAGCGAATAATTAAAGACATAAACATACTACTAAATTAATACGTTAAACATTAACATGCACCAAACATCATCTTCACCCTAGCAATACAAAGAAGCTTTAGCCATGAATGGCCATAACGACTAGCATAACGCGGAGTTTCGTAGGATCCCCTATTGTGGAACAAGGAGGAAGAGCCCCTCTACTCTCTACTCCAACTACGAAATAAGCTCTCTAGTGTGTTCTTGAGGTATGGATAGGTGTGTCTAATGAAGAACTCAAGCCATCTATTTATAGGTCTCAAAATGTGCAATGCACGATCGTGCAAATGTCTCGGGAATCAAACATGATACAGAGGACATTGTACTGGGCCGTGGGGAGGAAGTCAGGGATTGCACGGCCATGCAATGGGATGCACGGCCGTGCATCCCCCCTTTTTCTCTCCTGGTTTGTCTTTTAGCTCTTTTTGACTATTGTTGTCCAATTTTGACTTCTTGGGGGTCAATTCTCAGGAATGAACCTTCTAGAAGCTTAAATTATTGGTGTTTTTGATAGGATTTAGCTTGATTTGTATTTTCAACACCGAATAACCAGCAATTACAAAATATAAACGTTTTAAGCATCAATTGCAAGGTTATTATTCAATTAGTACCATAATATGAGGATTATTATGCATGTAAAACATGTAAAAATGATGACATATCATTAAGCGACTCCGACATCTATTCAATAATCTTGAAAAACAACAATATGTCAAACGGCTCTGTGATCTGGAGTTGCAACGAGTCAAGCATCAACTGATCATCTATCACCCACCTTGGTTCTTTGAACCACTCTATCCAGAGAGTGTGTCAGAAGACAAACCCGTGTTTTATGAAGATGGGAATAAGGATGAAGGAGAGCTTAGTGGAGATCATGCATGGATCACCAAAGCCTTAAACAAAGGCGTTGTTCAAGAGTGTCAGCCATGGTGTGATGTTCTTGGAGTGTTGCCATAGGGCGGTAGCATGAGGCCAAAGACAGGTAATTGGGCTAGCCGGGATTGGGTTATTAAGACTGGATCGGTGGAACTTGGGCCTGCAAGCATTCGTGATCACTTTGGGCTTGAAGAAAGTGGATCGAAAGAACAACTAGGGGTTAATTTAGTTCGCTGAATCAAAAGGAATTGGGCTACCAAAGCAACTCCCCTAAGGTGGTCACTATTGGGCCAATTGTTGTTGGGCCTCCAAGCAGCGGGCCAAGAATAGAAGGCGGCCTAGTTAGGTGATACGGGCTTAACGAGATGTAGGTGCCTCTAAGGAAGGACGAGTCTCAGACGGGTTAGGAAGGACCAGGGGAATTTAAAGAGATGCTCTTCGTGTCTATTCCCTTTCCCCATTTCCTGGATCCTTCTAAAACCGAGGAGTTGTTCTCTTGTTTCTCAAATATCTCTCACAACGGAGAGTTAGGGTTTGCGGGAGAAAAGGTAGAGGTTGAAGTATCTCCTTCGGATGATGTGGCACAAAAGAAAGAGGTGAGAAACCTTATTGGGTATGGTCATACTGTAGCGTGCATGGTGGTAAGGGCATCGGTAGCGCCCGACATTCGCGTTCTGTTGTGCCAATGGTGGTCAAAGCTTTCGAGTACAGCAACCGGTAGATGGTGGAGTACTCGGTAAGTTATTCTTTTACCCTCTAGTGCACCCCTATAATTGATGAAATAAACTAAACATTGGGTCATATATATGCATTTTAGAAATGTTGGGGTCTATACGTAATTGTTAAAAGGTGTATCGTTTACTAAATGATGCGCCTGTATCTATTAGGGTTATAACCCCCCCTCCAACGCGTATGCAAGCAACGTACGAATGTTTTGAACGAACTCCCTAAAATCAAGCAAGTAATATCAAGTTTGTTGTGTTTGTTCATCATATAAGTGTCTGATTTACCAACAATTGGTATAAGAGCACCATGTTTAACTGGTTCAAGGGAAGATGGAAGTAAGCAATTCGTGATCGAAAGAAAGGAGCGACCGTTGTGAAATCAATTGTTGTTCTATTTAAAATCAATTAAAGAAATTGAAAGAAGCAATATTTTTCCCTAATCAATTGGCGATCATAGGCATTGATTTGTCCCTGTGTAATCATTCAAAGGGAACCAGAAAAAGGAAGCATCGTCTTTCCCTCCAAATTGACGACTGGAAAAAGAACGAAATATATTTTTTCATTCGATCAATAAAATGTTTCATTAGGGCAGCGATGTTTTAATAGATAAGCCATGTGTTATAATCAAGTTGCAAGTCCATTCCTATGTTAAGAAGGAATATGTAGCGACATTGATTGAAAGCAAGAACCAGGGAAACAAACCTTGGTCGATCAAAAAAGTGATAGGTCTGCAAATCTCAGGTATGTTCGAAATTGAAATATGATCACGTCCCATATTTGCAATACAAGACCATTCTGTAATATTGATATTAAAGAAAAAAAAGGAAGTCAATCAAAAGGTATTGGTAAGGGGCCATTTTAAATTGATAGAACATAAGCAATCTGTGGCATAATGTTTATCTTTTTTCTGCCCCTAAATATGAAGTCAAAATTGAGGCATACACATGTATTATGAAGATTAGTTGACAATCAAAGGGATTGTGGGTTATTACTATTTAACCTACTGATCATAAATAAAAATTAAACTAGACGGGTTGATTGAATTGTTGTTCAAAATTCAACAAAATTCAAAAGGGTTGTGATTTTTGTATTCTTTTCAAAGTAAGAAACAAAAAATAATTTAAAAGGCAAGTTGAATCCTTAATCAATTAGAGACGGGCAAGAAAAATCTAGAACCCTTTGTAGGTTCTTAGCAAGTCAAACCAGACCCGTGTGGTTCGAATAACAAGTCAAACTGAATTATAGCGATTCGTATAAACAATTAGCAAGAAAGTCCAAGCCTTCATCATTCATCGAGTATAGCAAGAAACTCCGAGCCTTCATGGTTCGTTGAGTATAGCAAGAAATTCCGAGCTGTCATGATTTGTTGAGAAACAGCTAGTAGCAAGAAACTTCGAGCCTTCCTAGTTTGTTGAGTATAGCAAGAAACTTCGAGCCTTCGTGGTTTGTTGAGATACAACAAGTAGCAAGAACAAGTTCTGACCTATTTGTTTCTTTGAGCATAGCAAGTAACAAGCTTAATTCTTTTGGTTCATAGAGCATAGAAAGAATAAGCTCCGACCTTTTTTTTGTTCGTAGAGCATAGCAATTAACAAGCTCCGACCTTTTTTGGTTCGTAGAGCATAGCAAGAACAAGCTCTGGCCTTTTTTTGGTTCGGTGATCATAGAAAGTAACAAGCTCCAAACTCTTTGGTTCGTAGAGCATAACAAGAACAAACTCTGGCCTTTTTTGGTTTGTAGAGCATAGAAAGAACAAGCCATGAGCCTTTGTGGTTCGTAGAGCATAGAAAGAACAAGGTTCGAGCCTTTGTTGTTTGTTTAAAATAGCAAGTAGGACCTTTTGGTTCAATTAGCATGTAGAACCAACTTTGGTTGAAAACAACAAAAGCAAATAAGTAAGAAAGCATGACTAGCAAAGAGGATAAGAAAATAAGAAAGCACAACGGTGCCAGTTTGTGGGCAAGGAAACATATCCCTTTAATGCCCAAAGCTGACTGAATTAAATTACACTCAATGGCACTTATGGCAGAAACAATCTTGATGGCATATAGCTTTTGGGAAACGTTTGTTTCAATAGAAGTAGTGGATGAAAAGAAGGCTCACACAATGAAATCAATGATCTTCCAAACATTATCGGAAGATGTGTTGATGCAAGTTGCACAACATTCAAGTGAAAAAGGAAGTATTTGATTCAATTAAGATTCAAATCCTTGGAGCATATATGGTTCAGAAAGCTCATCTACAAACTTTAAGGAGCGATTTAGAAACTCTGAGAATGAAACCAAACGAAATGGTAAGAGAATTTTCCAAAAAGTTGGGCAGCACAAAAGCCAAGTTAAAAAGTCTTGGTAAAATTCTCAAAGATAAAATAATTATGAGAAAGCTGCTTAACTCGATTCCAAAAAAGTTTCTAACAGTCGTGGCATCCATCGAACAAGTTTCAGAACTTGATAAAATGTCATTTGAAGTAGTGGGTAGAATAACCGCATTTGAAGAACCCCTCAAAAGTCACGATGAACCAGAAGCAAATTATCAAAAAAAACTTGTTATGGAAAGTTCAAGCAATCAAGGCCATGGTAGAAGACGTGAAAGGAACTTTAACAAAGGAGAAGGTGGACATGAAAAGGATATGGCTCGAGGAAATAAAAGCAAGTTTCAGTATTATGAATGTGGAAAACTCGGTCATTTTGCAAAAGAATGAAGCAAATGGAAGTACAAGTAGAAAGACAAGCTATAAGAATCCAACCTCGTATAGAACAAATTCCCTGAAATCAAGCAAGTAATATGAAGTTTCTTGTGTTTTTTCACCATATAAGTGTATGATTTACAAACAATAAAGTCGGGCCATGATGTGTACATGATTAAGTCTATAGATAAAATATATATATATATATATATATTAGAAATGGTTTCACAAGATCAGGTTTTAAATTTATAAAATGATAAATACTCAAACTTAAAACATATACAATAGGATTAGGCAAGTGTACCTATCGCCGCGTAATATAGTTTAGGTAAGAACCAAGTATCGAACCAATGGACACGGTTGTGTTACAATATGATGTCGTCCAGACGGTCTATAAAAATAACTACTAAACCTAAATTAGACTCCTAAGTAATAAATGGAGTACCTTTGAACTGAACAGCACTGACAAGCAAGTGTACGTATCAAGTGTAGCATAGCTTAACGATAGACCGGATTATCGAAGCCTAGAGACACTTTGATAACTATACTAGACTCTGACTCGGACTAAAGATTGATTGTTGGGGGGGTTTACTACAATAATGATTTAACTAATAATGCAGAAAACTAAGAACGAATGCAACTATCAAGACAAGGTATTAAGGTAATATCAAGAGATGGAAGAATACCACCTAGGTCGGAATCCTACTTGTAAAGCACACACTTCTACCGGTTCTGGAAACTATGATGGATCTGGGTTTCTAAGAAAACAACTCTAGAAAACCTAGTGGAACCCTAATCACTCTCAAGGTGTCACCAACTAAGGAGCCTAAAGATGTAATAACTCACCAGACAGTGGATTACCTTTCCGTGTCTCCAACAATTATAATGTACCCAAATAGACTGGTTACCTTTCAGTCTCACTGTACGCAATACATCGAAGATGCACAGGGTAATCTTATGATAATACCTATGACTCAGAATAGTAACGATCACTAGACACCTAAACCAACTTCCTCTCAGACAGTTGACACTCAGATTCCTAATGACGATGACTAAATGACTATCTCTCACTTCTCGGGTACTGAGACAGGATACACATTCAGATCTAACATATATTCAATCATAATTTCTCTGGGCTGCTATGTCTAGCAAACCATACAAATGACCACAATCACACGGACTACGATCTAGATATGAAAATCAAACTGGAAGACATCCTCAATCAACATACGGAATTGAAATCAAACATAAATTAGATTCAAACATGCAATATTCATCATAATTTGTAGAGATAAAGACTAATGGCTACAAAATTCTCCAAGTACAATTGCTGCGGACTCCACAACTTTGCTACTGACTTACTAGTTACTGCGGATAAGGCAAGTGCTGCGGATAGCTATGTTCCTCTGCTGATGAACATTGTTACTGCGGATAGCCTTATCTGCTGATGTCCAAAGTTGCTGCTGATAGGCTTCTCAGCAGCATCAAACATTGATGCTGCTGATAGGCAAATCATCAGCAGCTTTGACTTTCCTACTGACACCTCTGCTGCAACACTGACACATCTATCAGCAGAAGGAATGTTATTGGTGCAGATGATTAAAGACAAAGCTACTACTTCTGAAGTCTCCTGCAAAGATTCCTAAGAAGGCTTTTGACCTGATTATTACTGTTTGTTGTAGCTTGTCTTTTAGTTGTCTACCAATAATAGTGTAACTTGTAACTGTCAAAGATCAACGACTTGTGTTTGATCTGATCCTTAGAATCAAGGGTTTGTCTTGATTCTAAGTTCCCTTATATGTATTGTATATTCCATTTGTACAAGTGTGCTTCCTTGGAGTTTTCTCTGTAAGTTGTAAACCTTGAAGATTAATACAATTTGCATTTATCAGTATTATCATTTTTTCTTGTTTACATTGCATAGTTGTTATTGTTTCCGCCAATCTCAACTAGAACAGAACCATCTGTAAACACCGATCCTACAAGTGGTATCAGAGCTTTGGCTCTCAGATTAAACAAACTCACACTTGTTTCATCACTCTCTGGTTCTGTTTGTCTCTTTGCAAAAACCATCTATCCAAAAGTATGGCACAGAATACTGGATTTTATGATATTGGAATCCTCACCAGACCACCAAGACTGGTGTCTGGAGAAGACTATGATATGTGGAAAAACATAATGGAAAGTTTCTTCTGTTATCAAGAATATGGAATGTGGATATCCATAATTGATGGTCCTCATATACCCATGGTGGCCTCTGCTGATTCCGGAGGTCCATCAGTTCCCAAAGAAGCTTCAAAGTACTCTGAAGAAGACATTAAGAAGATGGAGGTAGATTTCAAAGCCTTGTGAGCTATACATATGTGCTTACCAAATGAAGTTTTTCATAACTTCAGAGAATACAACACTGCCAAGGAGCTATGGGAAGCTCTTGAGAAGATGTTTGCTGGATCAGAAGAGGTGAAGGAGAATAGAAGAGACATCTTGAAGCAATAATATGAAAACTTTGTCTGTAAGGAAGGTGAGTCTCTTACTATTCTGTACAACAGGTACACTTATCTTGTGGGATAGCTACAGTGCTCTAAAGTAAAGCTGGAGAATGAAGATATTCTCAAAAAGTTCATCAGATCACTTCCAAGTTGCTGGACACTCTACACAGTGTCAATTAGAAGGACTGAAAATCTGAAGACTCTGCAGATGACTGAGCTGTTTGGTATGCTAAAGACATATGAATTAGAAATGATTCAAGCCAAATAAAGAAGCTTAGGTCATTCAACAGCCTCATCATCCACCACCGCTTCTTTTGCACTACACTCTGACCACTTAGTTCCTAGTTCAAGCAACTACTATCCTCCCATTGTTACCCATCCTCAGACTCCCAACTCACAATCAAATAACTCACCATTTCTCCTTGAAGCCCCACCTCAGACAACCTCTGCTGATTTTATCTCTAAAAACCCAAGCAACATGTCCTTTATCAAAGAAGATCTGGAGTATTGTCATCCAGATGACTTAGAATAAATGGACATACAACATTCTTATGCCATGCTATCTCTCAGAGCTAAATGATTCTACTTTAGAACTGGAAGACCCATTCCAAGCAACAACTCTAACACTAGAGTTGGCTTGGACAAAAGCAAGCTTAGATGTTACAACTGCAACAAACTTGGTCACTTTGCCAGAGAATGTAAGGCACCAAAGGCAAATCCAGCTACTGCACAACCAAGATAAGCCCATCAAGGTTAAGCAAGTCAAGGTAACACCCCTCCTGCTCAAACTGCAGCTTGTGCAGCTTTTGGAACAGCTGATTTTGATTGGAGCTTTCAGTATGAAGATCTTCCTACCAACAACCAAGCGCTCATGGTAGACACAACAGAGATAGCACCTCAGGTATATGAACATCTATGCTCTAAAACTTGTATTGATAAGGTTGCAGGTTACAGAAAGCATAACCAAAACCTTATAGATCAAAATGAAGAGTTTCACCAAATGAAATCTGAATTCAAAAAGGTTGAAAACAGTTAGAAAGAAAATATTAATTGCCTAATGAAAGATATTTCATCATTAAAACATGAACAAACAAATATTGAAACTCGGATTGATGATCTATTGGTTAAGTTAAAAGCTACCAGAGCAGAGTTGGCAGAACAGAAGTTCATGTTGAGAAATATGAATTTTCATCCAAAAAGCTACAAAGACTTTTGGATATCCAAGTTCATGACAGAGTAAAAACTGGTCTTGGATACCATGCTAAGCAGTACAAATCTGTTGCACCACCTGCTGATTATGTGGCAATTCATGAACCAAATTTCAACCTCACAAATCTTGAGCATGCAAACTGAAACCTTGATCCTTCAAAGGAAGAACTTTTCGTGCAAGACTGCAATACCTCATCTGAATCTGAGTCCACATGCTCAGATTCCAGTGAGACAAGTGAAGCTCCATTACTTCCCCCAAATGAAGTAATCCAAACAAATGGTCTAAGTCCTTTCATTCCCTCAATACCAGTACCTCAAACCACCAAACAGATCAAAATTAGCTACCCTCCTAAAGGGAGAAAGTTAACTGTTGAAAAGGGACAATCCTCAACCTCCACCAATCTTCAAGCAAGCCAAACCATCCAACCCAGGAAGGTGTTTGACATCTGTCATGCACCTGGAGAGAGAGCTCCATATGTACAGAAAACATTGGAGGAAGCCACCTTTGAGCACAACAAAGCTCATCCCTGGAAATTCAAAGATCTGTTCAAGAGAAGGGACTATGTGTACTTTCAAAGAGACAAACTGGCTAAATCATGTTTTGTCTGTGGCAAATACAATCACACTGCTAGGACATGCTTCTACTACCTTCAGCAGCAAAGAAATCTCAAGCAACATCCTTTTAAGAAAACAAACAGGAACAAGAATGTAAGAAGCTATGAAGCCAAGACAACTCACTTTAAAAAATCTCTCTCTCCACCAAGGAAGCAGCTCACAAAACCTCAACAATCCTGCATCATATGTGGTGAATCGGACCAGTTTGCTGCAGATTGTAAGTTCAATCCCTTCAACCAGCTTCCACAGCATTTTAGCCTACTAAAAAACAGAAGCCACTCTATAGAAAAATTCCAATAGAGAACCCATTTTTAATATAAAGGTAAAGCAGGAGAAGCATGTATCTGTGAAACAATCAGCATCCAACAAAAATGCTGCTGATCATTTGAAGCTGAAGAAACCCAAACCCAAGCCTTCAGCAGCAACCAAATCTGCTGCCAATCAGTTAAAGCCATCAGCAGCAACCAAGTTTGCTGCTGATCAGCCAAAGTCTTCAGTGGTCAAGGTTGCTGCTGATCAAGCAAAGCCATCAGCAACAAAAGCCACATCTGCTGCTGATAGAGTAAAAAGATCTAGAAAACAACCTCAACAATGGAAAACCAAGTCCACGGCTTCATTCCCTCAAAGCATCATCATTGGGTCCATTGAATGCAAGCATACTGATGATTTTGGTCCAAAGACACACTCACCCAAGTCTACAAGCTCTTGGGTTCCTCCCTCTAACTAGATCTCTCTCATGTGCAGGGACAACCAGGTCACATGGATAACACCTGGGTTGTAGACAGTGGTTGTTCCAGGCACATGACCGGCAACAGGTCTATCCTCTCCAACTTCAGACATTTCAATGGAGGATATGTTCCCTTTGGGAGTGATTCAAAGGGAGGATCTATAACTAGACAAGGAACTGTGTCCAATGAAAGAATGAGTATTGAAAAAGTAAGCTTTGTTAAAGAATTGGAATTCAATCTCATGAGTGTATCTCAGGTCTATGATTAGAAGCATTAGATGCTTTTTAAAGAAAAAGAATGCTTTGTGCTCTCCCATGGGTTAAGCAAACCTCCTCCAAAGAAGATTTTGTTGACTGCCCAAAGAAAAGACAACCTATATGTGCTTGATATGAATGAGGTCACTCCATCTGGCAGTGTATCTTGTTTTCTGTCCAAGGCATCAGTTGATGAATCAGCTCTGTGGCACAGGAGATTAAGCCATGTTAATGTAAAAACTATCAACAAGTTGGTGAAGGGAAATCTTGTTAGAGGTCTTCCTGATAAGGAATTCCAACTTGAAGATCACTGCATAGCATGCTTATCTACTTAGCAACAACTTTAGAAGAGGTGCCATTGATCAGACCTTGTTTATCAAATATGAAGGGGGATAAATCCTACTTGTACAAATCTATGTTGATGGCATCATCTTTGGATCAACAAGGAAGAAGCTGTGCAAAGACTTTGAGGTCCTGATGCACTCAAAGTTTGAAATGAGTTCAATGGGTGAACTAAATTTCTTCTTGGGTCTCCAAGTCAAAAAATTTCCAAATGGAATATTCATCAGTCAATCCAAATATGTCAAAAGCATTTTGGAAAGATTCAAACTGGTTGACTGCTCTGCTGCAAGAACTCCTATGCAAGTGCACCATCAACGGACTCCAGACAAAGATGGTCAAGACACTGATCAACATCAGTACCATGCAATGATAGGATCACTCATGTATCTAACTACCTCAATGCCTGATATCATGTTTGCAGTATGTCTATGTGCAAGATTTCAAACAGCTCCAAAGAATACACATCTCCAAGCTGTCAAGAGAATTTTTAGATACCTAAAGGGCGCTCCAAGACTTGGGCTATGATATTCTAAAAATGACAAATTCAACTTGTATGCATACACTGACAGTGACTATGGAGGATGCAACTTGGACAAAAAGTCCACATCAGGGGGATGTCAGTTTTTGGGAGGAAGACTGATTTCATGGCAATGCAAGAAGCAAACCTGTGTATCAACATCGATAGCAGAAGCATAATACATTGCAGCTTCAAGTTGCTGTGCACAAGTCATCTGGATACAAAATTAAATGTTGGACTATGGGATGACGTTCATGGCAACTCCCATTCACATTGACAACATGAGTGCTATATCAATTACAAATAATACTGTGCAGCACTCCAAGACAAAACTCATTGACATCAGGTATCACTTCATAAGAGATCAAGCTGAGTAAAAGAGAATCATTTTAACCAAAGTTCATACCAATGAGCAATATGCTGACTTGTTTACCTAACCATTTGATGAAGCTAGATTTAGATCTTTAGTTGAATCCATTGGCATGATGAACTTTGATTAAAATTTGTCTCTAAAATCTTGAATAAAATGTGTTTGTCTTTCTTTGTTGTAAATAAAAAGTTAACAGTCAGCAGCAAACATTTTTGCTGCTGACAGGTTTAGTCATCAGCAACAAAGAATTTGTCACTGACTGCTTTAAGTTATCAGTAGGAAAAAGTTTCATGTGGATAGCTTTAAGGCAATCAGCAGCAACCAAGTTTGTTGTTGATAGGCTTAACCATCCGAAGCAACCAAGTCTGTTGCTAATGGGTAAAATGAGTCCAAATTAACCTTTACATGCTGTAAAAACTACTTCCAATCTTTACCATGACTGCTACAGTGTGTTACAGCTGTAAAACAGTGAAAAGTAAATGGGTTGTACAGTACAAGTAAAGTTGCTTTTCCCCTCGCTTGCCGTTATAACAAAATTCAAATTTTTTCCTTCACCACTTCACATTCAATTCTGACCTAACCCTCATCTTTTTTCTCGGGCATTCAAAGCTTTCTCATACTTAACCAACTTTCAAAAGCTTCCTCCTTCCCTCCAAACCTAACCATAATGGCAGTGTCGACATCAACAATCCTAATGACAAGTTCTCCACCTACCATGTAGATATAAAGACTGATGGCTATAAAATTCTCTAAGTACAACTGCTGAGGACTCCACAGTTTTGCTGCTGACCAACAAGCTGTTGCGAATAAACTTGTTTGCTGCGGATAGCTGTTCTCCTGCTGATGAACATTTCTGCTGCGGACAGCCTTATCTGCTGAAGACCAGAGATGCTGATGATAAGCAAATCATCAGCAGCTGTGAATAGTTGAGTCTTGCTGCGGATCATCAACAATATTGCTGATAGCAATATCCGATGAAGATCAATCGTTGCTACTGATTGGCACAGCAAAAGCAACTTTAACACAGACAACTTTCCGCTATAATTCTGACACATCCTATGCAGAAAGAATGTTACTGGTGCAGACAATAAAAGACAACAACGCTCTTCTTCCAAAGACGTTTGAGTAAAGTTAACCATTGTAGTATTTGTTGTCTTAACGTGTAGTATAGCTTCTATACAAGATCAACAGCTTGTGTTCGATCTGATCCTTATAATCAAGGGTCCGTCTTGATTCTAAGTTACTATATAAGTAGTGTATCGTTTCATTGTACAGGTGTGCTTTCTTAGAGTTTTCTCTGTAATCTTGTAACCATTGAAGCTTAATACAAATTGCATTTATCAGTACTCTTTGTGTTTACTAGTTTACATTGCTTAGTTGTGATTGTTTCCGCCAATCTCAACTAGAATAGAACCATCTTGTATTTACCGATCCTACAAGTGGTATCAGATCTTTGGCTCTCAGATTAAACAAACTCACACTTGTTTAATCACTCTCTCGTTCTATTCAATACTATGTCTTTGCTAAGACACCCTTTATCACAAATCCAAAATGGCACAAAACAATGGTTTTGAAGATATTGAAAGCATCAACAGACCACCAAGACTGGTGTCTAGAGAAGACTACGATAAGTGGAAGAACAGGATGGAAAGTTTCTTCTGCTATCAAGAGTATGGGATGTGGAGATCCATTAATGATGGACCATATGTACCCATGGTGGCCTCTGCTGATTCTGGAGGTCCATCAGTCCCCAAAGAACCTTCAAAGTATTCAGATGAAGACATCAAGAAGATGGAGGTAGACTTCAAAGCTTTGGGAGTCATTCAGATGTGCTTGCCAAATGAAGTATTTCCTAACTTCAGAGGATACAAGACTGCCAAGGAGCTATGGGAGGCTCTTGAGAAGATGTTTGCTGGGTCAGGAGAAGTGAAAGAAAATAGAAGAGGCATTCTGAATCAACAATATGAGAACTTTGTCTGGAAGGAAGGGGGAGAGCTACAGTGCTCTAAGGTGAAGTTGGAGAACGAGGACATTATCAAAAAGTTTATCAGGTCCCTGCCAAGTTGCTGGACACTTTACACAGTGTCAATCAGAAGAACTGAAAATTTGAAGACCCTACAGATGACTGAGCTGTTCGGCATGCTAAAGACTTATGAATTAGAAATGATTCAAGCCAAAGAGAGAAGCTCAAGTTACTTAACAGCCTCATCATCCACCATCACTTCCTCTGCACTTCACTCTGACCACTCAGTTCTCAGTTCAAGCAACTACTACCCTCCTTTTGTTACACATCCCCAGACTCCAACCGCACAATAAAAAAACTCACCATTTCTTCTTGAAGCATCACCTCAAACAAACTCTGCTGCCTTTGTCTCTGAAAACTCAAGCAACATGTCCTTTATCAAGGAAGATCTGGAATGTTTTCACCCAGACGATCTAGAAGAAATGGACATACAACACTCCTACGCCATGCTTTCTCTTAGAGCAAAAAGGTTCTACTCTAGAATTGGAAGACCAATCCTAAGCAACAATTCCAACAGCAGAGTTAGGTTGGACAAAAGTAAACTGAGATGTTACAATTGTAACCAACTTGGTCATTTTGCTAGAGAATGCAAGGCACCAAAGGCAAACCCAACTGATGCTTAGCCAAGACAAGCCCACCAAACTCAGTCAAGACAACAACAACAGCAACAAGCCACTCCTCCTGCTCAAACTGCAGCTTGTGCACTTGTTGGAACTATTGACTTTGACTGGAGCTTTCAGTATGAGGATATTGATGCCAACAATCAAGCTCTAATGGAAGACACATCAGAGATACCACCTCAGGTATATGAAAATCTGTGTACTTAGGCTTGTATTGATAAGATTCTTGGATATAGAAAACATAACCAGAATCTCATAGATCAAAATGAAGAGTTTCACCAAATGAAATCTGAATTTAAAAAGGTTGAAAACAGTTACAAAGAAAAGATTAACTGTTTAAAGAAAGAGATTTCATCATTAAAACATGAACAAACAAACCTTGAAACTCATATTGATGATCTTCTAGTTAAGTTAAAGGCTACAAGGGCGGAATTAGCAGATCAAAAGGTCCATGTTGAAAAATATGAGTTTGCATCCAAAAAGCTGCAAAGACTTTTGGATGCTCAAATTCATGAAAGGGTAACTGTTGGAGTTGGGTTTCAAGCTGAAAAACCCTACAATGTTGTTCCTCCATCGGCTGACTATGTAGCCATTCATGAACCAAGTTTCAATCTTTCCAATCTTGATCTGGCCAACCGAAATCTTGACCCTGTTGTCCAAGAAACCTCTGTGCAAGAATGCACTACTTCATCTGAGTCTGAGTCCACATGCTCAGACTCCACTGAAACCAATAAAACTCCATCACCACCTGCCTTTGAAGTTATTAAAGCCAACAATCCAAGCCCTTTCATCCCATCAAAAACAGTACCAGTATCTCAACTCACTAAACAAATCAAAATCAGCTATCCTCCAGAAGGAAGAAAGCTAACTGTTGAAAAGGGACAGTCTTCAATCTCCACCAACCCAAACCCAGTCTACCTAGAGAGAAAGCTCCATATGTTCAAAAGACATTGGAGGAAGCCACCTTTGAGCATAACAAAGCCCATCCCTGGAACTTCAAAGACTTATTCCAGAAAAAGGACTATGTGTACTTTCAAGGGGACAAATTGGCTAAATCATGCATTGTCTGTGGCAAATACAACCATCCTGCCAGCACCTGCTTCTACTACCATCAGCAACAAAGAAATCTCAAGCAACATGCTTTTGAGAAGACAAACAAGAACAAAAAGGTAAGAAGCTTTGAAGCCAAGGAAACTCATTCCAGAAACTCTCTATCTCCACCAAGGAAGCAGCTGCGAAAATCTCAACAATCTTGCATCATTTGTGGTGAATCAGACCACTTTGCTGCAAATTGTAAGTTTAATCCCTTCATCCAGATTCTTTATCAAGTCCCTCCTAACCAAAATCCTATCAACAAAAGAACTTCTACAGAGAAACCATCTGTTAACAAGGTAAAGAAGGATAGGCATACATCCGTTGTTAAACCATCAGCAGCAACCAAGTCTGCTGCTGCTCGAGTAAAACCGTTATCAGCAACAAAATCTAATGCTGACAAGCCAAAGTCCTCAGTAGAAAAATATGTTGCTGATAAGCCAAAGTCCTCAGTAGCAAAATATGTTGCTGATCAAGCAAATCTGTCAGCAGCCAAAGCAACATCAGCTGCTGATAAAGCAAAGAGATGTGGAAAACCTCCTCCTCTGCAATGGAAAGCCAAGATCCCAGTCCCTCAAAGCATCATCATAGGCTCCATTGAGTGCAGCACTCCAAGACAAAGCACATTGACATCAGGTATCACTTTATAAGAGATCAAGCTGAGAAAAAGAGAATTATATTAACCAAAGTTCATACCAATGAGCAATATGCTGATTTGTTTACAAAACCTTTTGATGAAGCTATATTTAGATATTTAGTTGAATCCATTGGTATGATGAACTTTGACTAAAATCTTTCTCTAAAAATTGTTTTATAAATGTGTTTGTCTTTGGTTGTAAATAAAAGTTATAAGTTAGCAGCAACCATTTTAGCTGTTGACAGGTTTAATCTTCAGCAGCAAAGAATTTGCCACTGACTGCTTTAATTTATCAGCAGGAACAAGTTTCCTACGGATAGCTTTAACGCAGTCAGCAGCAACATTTTTGCTACGGACCATTGTATCCATCAGCAACAATTGAGTTTTCTGCTGACAGACATAACCATCCGCAGCAACCAAGTTTGCAGCGGATAGGCTTAACCATCCGCAGCAATCAAGTTTGCTGCTGATGGGTAAAAATAAGTCCAAATTAACTTTTACCCACTGTAAAAATTACTTTTAGTCTTTACTATGACTGCTATAGTGTATTACAGCTGTAACAATGAAAAGTGAATGAGGTTGTACTGTACAAGTAACTTTGCTTTTTCCCTCCTCTGTCGTTATAACACAAATCAAATTTCTCCTTAACCTCTTCACATTCAATTCCAACCTAACTTTCACCATTTTCTCTCAAACATTCATAGCATTCAAAACCTTCCATACTTAACCACCTTTCAAAAACTTCCTCCTTCCCTCCAAACCCAACGACAATGGCAGAGGTCGATATAAACCAGCCCGATGATAAGTTCTCACCTTACCACAATCTCACCGCATACCTAGTAAAAGGAAAGAAGTCTGAGGGGTTCAATGACATGATCGACTTTCTCTGTCGATCAAAGATATATTTTGCATTAACCGTCAACCCCACCATATACATCCCTCATATGGAGGACTTTTGAACACCGCCGTCTACTCTACTGAACATGGGATACCCCAAATCCAAGCCAAGGTAGACGGAAAATACATCACCATCACTGAAGCTACCCTCCAAAAACATCTCAAGCTTCAAGACGAGGGGGCTGTCATTTCATACTCAAAGGAAGAATATATGAGGACCTTTGTATCCATAGGGTACACTGGAAATCATAACGAGTATACCATTGAAAAGGCGTTGATGGGCCCTCCATGGATGTTTCTATGCCACTCTTCTACAATGCATATCACAGAAGAGAAGTGGATGGCACCAAGTGAGCTCTGCACTTGCCTCTGTTGTTCACGGTATGGTCTCTGGCCAAGGTTTCAACTTTGCACATCTCATCTTTGAAGGTTTGAGATATAACATCCAAGAAGGTGAAAAGCAGGCTTTTTATATGTACCCAAGGTTCTTGCAGGAGGTTTTCAACAATGAACTAAAAGATCTTTCAAAACCTGTAAGAATCTATCTTATGCTGGGTCATAAAAATAATATTTTTCAAAGCATGGGAACTGTTTCTAAAAAGTTCTCAGGGGTCAATGTTCCATTGTTATCTACAATGATGAACATACAAAGTGCCTAGGATGATAGTTCAGCAATCCTAGCTGATACTGATCCCACACCCTCCACTTCAAAACCTAAACAACAAATTGCTTCCACTGTTCGAACCCCTGTGCATACTACTAAGGATGCACAGGCACAAAACTACTTACACCTGTTTTGGATGTTATCACCGTCCAAATGGAACACAGGGCCCCCGTTGTGACAAAATATACCAGAAAAATGAGCAAGAAGACTCTTTCTATTCTTGTCTCACCGGCCCAATCCCAACCTAAAAGCCCTCATTCAGAATCCCAACATTCTGACGAGAATATCAAAAGGGATAGCCAAACCATTAGAGAGACTTCCTTGGAAGTTTCTCTATTAGGATCAGGATCACATCCCGGATCCATAGAACAAAATGCTGAGCCATTTCATTATTTTTCTTCTCTGAACTTAAGTGCAGAGGCACCTAGTCAAGATGATATACCTTCTCCAACTACCACTATCTCGGAGGTATTGATTGACTTGGCTGCTAATGTACCCAGCCCAAGTTCATCACCTAAGAAGGTTCACTCTGGGAGTGACGATAGAGTGAATGTGGAAAGGGCTATCACTACTTCTGGTACATCAATTGACCAGGAGGACAATGATAACATCACTAAGACCCTAACCACGACAACTCACAGTAAGGATGTTTCTTTTACTTCACTAAGAGGAATCCCAGGTGCCAAGAAAACCAGGGTGATGGGGATGAAGAGGCTAGGCCTAAGGCCCCATCTAGTTCCAAGGATTCCACAACTATGGATGAGGACAGACTGAAACTGCAAAATTTGGAATTGACGGCCAGGGTGGCAATGCTAGAGGCTGAAGTGTCCAAACTACGGCACCATGTCTATATGCATGAAGCCCATCAATGCCCTCCAGTGACTACTCCCTCCCTTGTATCAGTGGGCACTCAAACAGATGAAACTCTATGCACTGATGCAACCAAAAAGGGGGAGATAGTTACTATGGAAGATGTGCTGACAGCCTCGATGAATGGATACAAGAGCATGCTGCTTTTCAAAGTTCTCTCTACAAACCTGCTTTTTTTCAAATCCATTACTTGCCACACTCAGTAGATGAAGAGGAAGATATCACTGAGGATTGGAAGTTAGTTGTCTGAGCTGTTGATGAGGTGTTAAAGAATGAAAGTCAAAATGAAGACACACCTTCATCACTCAGCATACTTCCTGCTGCTACGGCCATATCAAGACAGACCATTGCCCCTCAATTCACTCCGACGGCAAATAAGTTAGAATTTGACTCCATTCTAGCTTGGGGGTATGATGGTCTATCTAAGAGATTCTGGATTGGATGGGAGTTTGGTGGAGTAGAAGAGTTGAATTGGAATACACTAAATCCACTTCAGGTTCTTGAAATGTATCTATCAAGCTGCATCAACACTTCTACAGATCTCTCAGCAGAACTTGCAATCGACAGGTTCTACGTCTTGATGGAGGATAATCTACCCTGGTTTGAAAGGCTCCTAGAAGAAGCAAACAGGGTTGCTTATCCTGAACACCATGCAGAATCTTCAACAGCATCAAAACAAAGATTGACTCCAAGACTTGACTTGATCAAGAGCAGTGTTTTAACAGAAGAAGTTCTATGTTAGAGAAGATTTTTGTACAATGAAGTGGTCAGGGGCCTGGAAGTGCAAGGATAATCAAGCATTGGGTCCTCTGGCTTTAAATTCTTCTTAAGTGATGGATCATCGTTCACAATCAACAACATCCAAGAGATCCTGCTCCTCAAACCTGACTTCCTGAACAAGGTCTTTGAGCTTAGAACACACATCTGCAACATCAACTCCTTAGAAAGTCAAGCAATGATCAAAATTATCAAAGCTTATCTTGAAAAGGAGGGATGGCTTGCAATGGATGACTCTGACTCAGATCTATCCCTTCCCTCCAAACTAACTGACAGACTGAGTGCAACAGTAGTTTCAAGAAAAGTGGCTACTCAAAATGTCAAAGAAGCCTTCAAAGCTATACATGGGAGTGAATGGGAAAAGGAAAAAAGTGAAGCAGTCCCTTCCTCTGTGTCGATTCCTCAACTTGCCAATGAAGCTGAAGCTGAGATCCCAACAACATATCTTACATCTGTTGTTGTTATCCATGAAGCTGAAGTGGAGGCATCCAACAAAGACAAGGGGAAGGGCATCATGACAGAAGAAGAAGAAGAAAGATTAAAGCAAGAGAAAATAGAAAGAGAGAAGAGAAGAAGGGAAAGAGAAGAAGAGGAGATGGTAGAGTTTAGAAGAATTCAAGAAAGAAAATCTTCCATTCTCCTCAGAGAACAACAGATCCAATTGCATGCTAGGCAAATGGATGCTCTGAAAGTTAAAATTCATGCAGCTACTCAATTACAAGAAGATGAAGCTCTAGCTCTTCAGCTGCAGGAACAACTGAATAAAGAAGAAGAAGAGAGAGAGAAGAAAAGGAAAGAAGAGGCTAAGTTCAGAATAACTGACTCTGAACTAGCCAAAGAAATGAGAGAGGAGAGGAGTGGATAGAAGCTCTGATTTCTCAAGGTGAGGATGCAGACTACCTTGAGAAATTGTCAAATAAAGAAATCTACAGAGCTTTCATGGGTCAGCAAGGTTAACTGGCAAAGAAGAAAAGGGCTGAAGAAGAAGAAAAAGCCAAGCAGAAATCCAAGAAGACCATTGCTTTTAACATTAGGACCCATGAAGAAAGGAAGGTCATGATGGACTTCCTAAAGGCTAGAGGAGAAAGTGGAAAGAGGCTAGGTCCCATGAGCTTCATGAACCTGCAAGCCTTGTACTTCAAAGTAAAGAAGGAAGAGGGAGAAAGATTGGGGAAGACAGGCTCCAAGAAAAGGGTAATTACTCAAGCCGATGACAAAGAACCAAAGAAACCCAAACCTACTCCCTCATCCACCCCTTCCTCTATCCAACAACTTTCCACTCTCCCTCATAGACCTCCCTCCTCTCCACCCAAAAAGTCCAAATCCTCCCACCCAGCTCCTCCTCATCAACAGCCTCCCAAGAAGAAAACCAAACCTACTACCACACCAGAAGATTCAAGAGAAATTGTTATCTGGTTCTATAGCAATCAAGATCAATGGTTTGAGGATTTCAGGGGAAGGACAGAGGTAAAAAGATCAATCTACAAATCTGTTGATGAGGTAATGCAGCTCCTAGATTCTGATCTTAGAAGAATGATGGAGCTTGGTGAAACTCATGAGCCTGCGAATGAAGGTGGGAGGCATCTATTGCTAGTGATCAAACATCACTTCAATCCTAGCAAAGATGTAATCTTTGATGCTAAACCTCTCCAATCCCACTATCCATTCATCAGTTGGTCCTACAATGCTGCTCAGGATGAGTATACTTTGATAGATGTCAGAGGATAGAAGATGAGATGTTCAAGCAAGGCTATCTTCAGTATGCCAAGCAAAGACATCAAGACTTTGTCTGAGCTTCCTCTTAACAATCCCAGCAAGGACCCTAGAGGCTATGAGGTTGCAAGGATAGTTACCAACATGCAAAAGCTTCAGCAACAAAAGCAGTAAGAGAGTTTTGGTAGCATCAGTCTAGGTGGAGTTTGTAGATATAAAGACTGATGGCTACAAAATTCTCTAAGTACAACTGCTGCGGACTCCACAGTTTTGTTGCTGACCAACAAGCTACTGCGAATAAGCTTGTTTGCTGCGGATAGCCGTTCTCCTGCTGATGAACATTTCTGCTACAGACAGCCTTATCTGCTGAAGACCAGAGATGCTGCTGATAAGCAAATCATCAGAAGCTGTGGATAGTTGAGTCTTGCTGCAGATCATCAATAATGCTGCTGATAGCCATATCCGATGAAGATCAATCGTTGCTGCTGATTGGCACAGCAAAAGCAACTTTACCACTGACAACTTTCCGCTGCAATTATGACACATCCCATGCAGAAAGAATGTTACTGGTGCAGACAATAAAAGAAAACAACGCTCTTCTTCCAAGTATTCAAGCAATGATGTCTAAGAATACATTTGAGTAAAGTTAACCATTGTAGTATTTGTTGTCTTAACGTGTAGTATAGCTTATATACAAGATCAACGGCTTGTGTTCGATCTGATCCTTAGAATCAAGGGTCCGTCTTGATTCTAAGTTACTATATAAGTAGTGTATCGTTTCATTGTACAAGTGTGCTTTCTTAGAGTTTTCTCTGTAATTTTGTAACCATTGAAGCTTAATACAAATTGCATTTATCAGTACTCTTTGTGTTTACTAGTTTACATTGCTTAGTTGTGATTGTTTATTCCAATCTCAACTAGAATAGAAGCATCTTGTATTTACCGATCCTACATACCATAATCTAACTGCTTATCTTGTCAAAGGGAAGAAACCTGAAGGGTTCGACGACATGATCGATTTCCTATGTCGGTCGAAAATACACTTTGCACTAACTGTCAACCCCACAATCTACATACCTCACATGGAGGATTTCTGGAACTATGTCGTCCTCTCTACCGAACAGGGGACTCCCCAAATTAAAGCCAACGTAGACGGCAAAGACATAACCATCAATAAAGCTATACTCAGAAAGCATCTCAAGCTTCAAGACGATGGTGCCGCCATCTCATACACCAAGAATGAATACATGAGGACCTTTGTATCCATAGGGTACACTGGAAATCAAGATGAATACACCCCCTTGGAAGTTCTTATGCCACACTCTTCTACAATGCATATCTCAGAAGAGGAGTGGATGGAACTAAACTCTGCTCTCGCCTCCGCTGTTCATGGTATGGTAACAGGGCAGGGTTTCAATTTCTCTCACTTGATATTTGAAGGGTTGAGATATAACCTTCGGGAAGGAGCAAGACAAACCTTCTTTACGTACCCAAGGTTCCCGCAGGAAGTTTTTAACCATGAACTAAAAGATCTTTCAAAACCTGCAATAATCTTCATGATTTTGGGACATAAAAACAATATTTTCAAAGTATGAGAACTGTTTCAACAAAGTTCTTAGGGGTCAATATTCCATTGTTATCTACAATGATGAACATACAAAGTACCCAGTGTGACAGTTCAACAGTCCCAGCTGATACTGATCCCACACCCTCCACCTCACAGCCTGAACATACAACATCTTCTACCCTTGATCGAACACCTGTGCAACCTATTGAGGGTGCATAGGTACAACAAATACTTACCCCTGTTCTACAAGCCCAACTGGAACACAGGGCCCTAGTTGAGGCAAGATGTAGCCGCAAAAGAAAAAGGAGCAAGAAGACTCCTTCTATTCTTGTCTCCAAGTCCCAATCCCAACCTAAAAGCCCTCACTCATAATCACAACATTCTGGTGAGAATATCAAAAGGGATAGCCACACTGTTAGAGGACTTCCTTTGAAGTTTCTCTATTAGGATCAGGATCACATCCCGGATCCATAGAACACCCACTTGAGCCTACACACTTTTTTTTTCATTGAACTTAAGTACAGAGGCACCTAGTCAAGAGGATGTACCTTCTCCAACTGCCACTATCTCGAAGGTATTGATTGACTTGGTTGCCAAAGTACCCAGCCCAAGTTCATCACTTGAGAAGGTTCACTCTGGGAGTGATGATAGAGTGAATGTGGAAGGGGGTATCACTACTACTGGTCCATCAATTGAGTAGGAGGACAGTGTTAACATCATTAAGTCCCCAACCATGGCAACTCACAGTGAGGATGTTTCTTTTGAAACACCCTTCACTGAGAGGAATCCCAGGCACTAAGAAAACCAGGGTGAAGGGGATGTAGAGGCTAGGCCTAAGGCCCGTTCTAGTTCCAAGGATTCCACAACTGTGGATGAGGACAGACTGAAACTTCATAACTTGGAATTGGCGGCCAGGGTAGCTATGCTAGAGGCTGAAGTGTCCAACTTAAGGAACCAAGTCTCTATGCATGAAGCCCATCGATGCCCAACTATAACTTCTTCTTCCCTTATATCAGTGGGAACCCAAACAGACCCAACTCTATGCAATGATGCCACCAAAAGGGGGAGATAGTTACCATTAAAGATGACAAAGACAGCTTGGATGAATGGATACAAGAGCAGGCATCCTTTCAAAGAACACTATTCCAGCCTACTTTTGTTCAAATCCATGACTTGCCAGTCTCAGAAGATGAAGATGAAGAGATATCTGAGGAATGGAAGCTAGTTGCCAGGGCTGTATATGAAGTATTCCATGAGGAGATGGAGATTGAAAATATAGATGAAGAAATGCCTTCCTCCTTCAACATACTTCCAGCTGCTGCTGCTATATCAAGACAGATAATATCCCCTCAATTCAATCTAACTGCACATAACCTTGAGTTTGACTCCATCTTTTCATGGGGATATGATGGTTTATCTGAAAGATTCTGGATAGGGTGGGAGTTTGCTGGTGTACAAGAGCTCAGATGGAAAAACTTGAATTTATTTGACACCCTATCCCTACACCTGACTGAGTGCATTAACACATCTGACAATCTGTCTCCTATGCTTGCTATTGAAAGATCCAATACCATATGTGAAGACAACATGCACAGATTTGAAGACTTTCTTGGGCTTTCTACAAAAGTGGCATACAATAACTTTAAGGATGAAGAAGCAGAGTCCTCCAAAGCAGCAGAAGAACGATTTGAAAGGCAAAGCCAAGTGACCAGAAGCAGTGTCTTAACAGAAGAACAAGTCCTATGCTTAAGAAGATTTTTATACAATGAATTTGTCAGGGGTTTGGAAGCTCATGGATGGTCGAGCATTGAGCCTTCAAGGTTCCAATTCTTCTTATGTGCTGGATCATCCTTTATCATCAACCACATTCAAGAAATCTTACTCCCTCAACTCAGACTTCCTTTATAAAGTATTTGAACTCAGGTCACATATCTGCAATATCAACTCAGTAAAAAGTTAAGAAATGATCCTGATTGTAAAAAACCGTCTGGAAAATGAGGGAATAACTGCAATGGATGACTCTGACTTAGATTTGTCCCTTCCCTCTTCTCCAACTGTTATCCTGAACACCGAAGAAGAATCTAGACGAAGGGAGAAACAGAAGGTCATGGCATATTGGAAGGAAGTAACTGGAGAAGAATGGCAATTGGGTGAAAATGAAGAAGTCTCTCCTCCTTTGATTACTCCTCAAATTTCCAATGAAGCTGAAGCTGAGGTCTCAACAGTATCCCCCACGTCTGCTGTTGAGATCAATGAAGCTGAAGTAGAGGCATCCAACAAAAACAAAGGAAATGGAATTATGACTGAGGAAGAAGAAGAAAAGATAGAAGAAGAAAAGAAAGAAAAGGAGAAAAGAAGAAGAGAAAGAGAAGAGGAGGAGATGGCTGAGCTTAAAAAGGCTCAAGAAAGAAAGGTTGCCATGCTCCTCCCTCTATTCAACAACCTTCCACTTTCCCTCCTAGACCTCCCTCCTATCCTCCCAAAGAGTCCAAATCCTCTCACCCAGCTCTCCCTCATCAACAGCCTCCCAAGAAGAAAACCAAACCTACTACCACACCAGAAGACTCAAGAGAAATTGTAGTATGGTTTTATAGCAATCAAGACCAGTGGTTTAAAGTATCCAGGGGGAGGACAGAAGTAAAAAAAGAACAATATATAAATTTGTCGATGAGGTGATGCAGCTTCCATATTCTAATCTTCAAAGAATGATGGAGCTGGGTGAAGCTCATGAGCCTGAGAATGAAAGTGGGAGACATCTGTTGCTAGTGATCAAACATTACTTCAACCCTAGCAAAGATGTTGTCATTGATGTCAAACCTCTCCAATCCCACTTTCCATTCGTTAGTTGGTAATACAATGTTGTAAGTGATGAATACACTATGATAGATGTCAGAGGACAGAAGATGAGATGTTCAAGGAAGGCCATCTTCAGCATGCCAAACAAAGACATCAAATCTCTATCTGAACTTCTTCTTGACAATCCAAGCAAGGACCCAAGAGGCTATGAGACAACAAGGATTGTCGCACACATGCATAAGCTTCAGCAACAAAGGCAGTAAGTGTTGCAGCATATTCTGGTGACAACGAGCTTGAAGATTTTATGTCTTAGTCTTAGAGTCTTTGACTTGTAATTGATAGAATTGTTAGCAACAGTTAAAGTTAGGACATGTTTTGTAACTGTTGATAAAATTCTGTATAAGTTCATAGAGAGGCGAACTTAACAAGTTCGCCTAAGAATCTTTAGGAGCGAACTTGTTAAGTTCACCTAAGGAATATTGTACAAGTTCATAGAGAGGCGAACTTCATATTTAGAAGCGAACTTGTTAAGTTCGCCTATAGCAGGTTTGTGTCTATAAATAGGTGTTTACAGATTCTGTTCTAAGAGGAGAGAGAGAGAGAGAGCAGAAGGGGATTGAACGAGTGTATTCTGTGAATTTGTAAACTCTGTGTTTGGTGGAATACAAAGAAAAGTTTATTTACCTGTTGTTTCTATTGTCAATTCGTATACAAACGTTAACACGGTAGGATTCCGCACTCCGTGTTATCGAGACGTCCTGTCACGAGATCGATCTGTAGATGAGTCATGTGGACCTACAAAGATTGAAGAATCAAAATCTGTGAAACAGAACCAAGAAGGTGTTGATTCTAAATCATCTGGTACTTATACATTTGGAAGTTCTTCGAGTTCAAGGAGAGTTCCATATGTCAGAGATTAAAAAGACATGCGTACATGCTTTCATTGTAATGAGCTAGGACACATTGTGACAAATTGTCCTTACAAAAATAAAGAGAGGAGGCATGTGTTTCCTGAGAATATGAAGCTTGAATCAAAACCTATTGCAAAATCTGGCGTTCCAGTGAAAATAAAGCCAAAAGATGTTCATATAGGCGAATCTTCTTCAAGTGCTTCTTATCATGTGAAGATTCCTTATATGAGAGAATAGAGTGAGAAGAGATCTTGTTTTTATTGTGGTCTTGTGGGTCACATTCGGATTGCTTGTCCTCACAACGCCAAAGGTAACCGACATGTTACTCCAGGAAAGGTAAGAACTCATGGTAAGCCTTATGTTAACCCTAATGTGGTTAAACCTCGTGATATACCAAAGGGTAATTCAAAATCTAAGGATAGGCTTTCTAGACCTCAAAGACGGAGGAGAAACAGAAGATTGAGAAAACGTTTAGAACAACAAGAGCTTTCATAATCTAAACATTTTTCAAATGAACAAGATTGTTCAAACACTTCACATTTTAAGCAAAAAGACCTTAATGAACAGAAGTATGTTTGGAAATCAAAAGTTTCTGTTCCGGACTCGTCGGAGCAATCCCCGAAAATCGATCAGAGATTCGATTGTGAATGGAGTGAAGTTTATTATGTTGATACAGATGGACGACCCATGACTACCATGGCTTGGGTCCCAATTTCAAATTAATGTTTCTTGTTAGATGTGCATGATTAACCAAGAGGGACTATTAATACCATTTGGGATGTTAAAAGTGGTTGTTCATAGCACATGACAAGGAATGGCATCTGCAAGAGTAAAGAGTTGTTGATAATTGAGAATCTATTTGATTCAACGACTTGATGCTCAAGGGGGAGAATATGTCACACACAATGTTATTTTGAAAAAGATTTAAAAGTCCAAAAGACAACCTCAAACTTAGGATGACAATGGTGAGCATAAATTCGTTGATGCAACCATTTGACTAGTTGAGAGGGAGTCTACAGGATAGGGGGAGTACAGAACTGTGTTGGTGACAAAGGCATTCAATTACATTTGATTACATCGGTTAGAGTTTTTAATTGATTGAATTGCTTAATTCCAAGTAACCAAGTAAAATGTTTTTCTTAAAATGTTTTCATGGAAGATTTTATTTTCTTTTGTTTTACTTTCTTTCATAAAGATTTTGAAAAAGCCAAACAAATTGAAAAAGATAAAATCGACATTACTTGAAGTTAAAGAAGAGATGATAGTACATCAGTAGATGTTCTTTCACACATGACCTTAGATTGACTGGTTGGTGTTTTATGTTAATATATCTGAATTATAAGTTTTGATCTAAACTTCAGAGACTGCACAAATAGGAAATGATAGTGTTGTATATACATATAATTTGAATTGTCATTAGACTAAAAGCGTCACTGAACCATTAGTAGTGTGAAAACATAATTGCATATGTTACAAATGTGATTTGAACCCATTTTATGCCTGTGTGTGTGTTAAAAGACACTATTAGATAAAGAATATTAGCTTTTAATAAAGATAGTCCTATGAGATCAGTTTCGGGTTATGTCCTTAGCACTATTCATTCAGTTTGCTTCAGTGCCAATTTCCCGAAAAGCATGCAATTTGAAGTATAATCAAGATATGTACTTGACAACATTTGTCAAACATATACTAGCCCTTGGATCATATTGATAAATCATCTTTACTGATTCCATTGAATTCATAATCCAGATAACAGTTGGATCCACGTACCTGAATCTTATGATTCCACATATATAAGCCAAGACATTGGATCATTCGATTCTGAATCTCATTGATTCCTATACAATCCAGTTTGGATTCTGCTATTCATGTGCTAAGTGATGTCTCCTCATTCTAGAAATTCGGATAACCTTTAGTAAAATCTCATATGTCTTGAACATAGTGCATCTTACATTATGTTGGCATACTAGTGGGGTACACGTTGTATTTCATACTTAAATGGTACCTTAACTCACAAGAAAATGGGAATGAGATGCTTTAGTTTCAAATCTTATAATATTCACAATTTGAATTTTTGTGTCATAACATGATCCTATTTTCTTTGAATGTTTATCGCGTATCATAACATGCAATATGAAAGTCTTGAAAAAGATAGAGTGTGATAATCTTAAAAGATATTGGTTTGATTGGTCAAGGCTTGACAGAATGTCATAGAATACCATTTGATATTATACGGATTTTATATCCAAAATGTGTGATTGATGCATTGTTTATACTGATATGATCTTCTTACTCGTGATGTTCGACCAAAAAAATGTGATTTCGTATTTTTACAGTTCAGTTTCTACAGAGAAAACCCAAAAAGATTTTGTGTTTCTTATGTTTGAAAAACCAAAAAGATTTTATTTTTCCACCATTCATGGAAATCTTAATTGTTGGTTATTCTTGGTTGTTCTCCTTTGCAAAAACTGAATATTGAAGACAGAAGTTGACAAGGGGTCCTTCTCCCAAGTTTTCTTCTAGATAGAAAGAGAAAGTGTCTAGATGAACAAGACGAAGACTACAGTGTGTTTGATGATATATGAAGACGGATGACAATCTTCTAAAGCTGTTGTCAAGGGGAGTCTGTTGGAGCATATTCTGGTGACAACGAGCTTGAAGATATTATGTCTTAGTCTTTGACTTGTAATTGATAGAATTGTTAGCAACAGTTAAAGGGGAGTCTGTTAGGACATGTTTTGTAACTGTTGATAACAATATTGTTTAAGTTCGTAGAGAGGCGAACTTGTGCATCTTTAGGAGCGAACTTGTTAAGTTCGCCTAAGGTGCTGTGTGTTCCTATAAATAGGTGTTTACAAGTCTTAGTGTAAAGACTTGGAAAACTTCAGAGAGAGATCAGACCTGAGAATCTGAGAAAGATTGTAATCATTGTTTGATAAGGAAATACAACGAGAATATTATTTACATTTTGTGATTGTTATCGTTTCTGTCATCTTGTGTACACATTCATTGATACGGTTGGATTCCGCACTCCGTGTCATTGATACGTCACGTCACGAGATCGATCCGTAGCATTAGTCTAGGGGAGTTTGTATAGATAAAGACTGATGGCTACAAAATTCTCCAAGTACAATTGCTGCGAACTCCATAATTTTCTACTGACTTACTAGTTACTGTGGATAAGGCAAGTGCTACGAATAGCTATGTTCCTCTGCAGATGAACATTGTTACTGCGGATAGCCTTATCTGCTGAAGTCCAAAGTTGCTGTTGATAGGCTTCTAAGCAGCATCAAACATTGATGCTGCTGATAGGCAAATCATCAGCTGCTTTGACTTTGCTAATGACACCACTGCTGCAACAGTGACACGTCTATCAACAGAAGGAATGTTATTGGTGCAGATGATTAAAGACAAAGCTACTACTGCTGAAGTCTCCTGAAAAGAATACTTTTGACCTGATTATTATTGTTTGCTGCAGCTTGTCTTTTAGTTGTCTACCAATAGTAGTGTAACTTGTAACTGTCAAAGATCAACGGCTTGTGTTTGATCTGATCCTTAGAATCAAGGGTCTGTCTTGATTCTAAGTTCCTTTATATGTATTGTATCTTCCATTTGTACAAGTGTGCTTTCTTAGAGTTTTCTCTGTAACTTGTAAACCTTGAAGATTAATACAATTTGCATTTATCAGTATTTTCATTGTTTCTTGTTTACATTGCATAGTTGTTATTTCGACTGTTTTCAAACTCTCAGCCGGCTCCTGTAACACGTTACTACCTGTAGGCAGTTCATCAAACAAGGTGAAAATTAGGAAACTTTTGGGATCAGGTGGTAGCTTTCTTCCTCAAGATTCTTTACAAAACCATTAAACCATTCAACGAATCCAAAATCGAATAAAAAACAAAGCTTTAACAAAGTATCCATCATAACCTAGGCAGTATTAATGTTTTAGCCTACAATCATGATCAAAACAACCATAGCAGAAGTAATAAACAAGAACATAGCTTCAAACACGGAAATCAGAGATCAAGATTCGCACTTTAACACCGAATAAGCTAGACTACACAAACCCGGAATCAAAAGCCTCGATCTTGCACTTCAATCCTCTTTCCTAAGCTACAAAATCACCTTTGAACCCTCTCTAGATAGCTGGAATTCGAACCCGTGACCTAATTCCTTTATAATTCTATTTAATTTCGATTTAGGGCTTTTTACGGATACCAGGGCCTCTTGCGTATAACGAGACAATGTGGGAAGTCCCTCGCATACCACGATGGATAATTTAGTCATGGCCCCTTTTTACTTTCCTCGCGTATCGCGAGGCTTAGAAACTTCTCCTTCGCGTACCGCGAAGGACTGGTTTTCAATACTTTTACTTTTGAACTTTAGACTTCATTCTCGTGCTCGGTTTCTTCGGGTTTTCACTTGTATTCGACTCGCGCACCTGTAAATCCAACTAAAAATAAAAATGCAAAAATAAAACAAGAAGCGACTTAGTTGGTTATGCATATGCTCTAAAATGTACAGCTTCGTTCTTACTCGTGTGCACCGTATAACATTTCGGTCGCAGTTGCACATCTCTGTTGGGTTGCCTTTACAAACTAAAATAAGCATCGGTTCCGCCCGAATGGAGATTGAGTACAGACAAGATGATTAATACCTGCAAAATAAATCTCACAACAAACCCGCAACATTAAACTGACACAAATAAAAATAAAGATTTGACTGACTCAAACTAAGGCTCTGGATCGAATGCAGAGACACGTACCCGATGTGTGGTAAAGACACAAACACGAACGCCACATCAAGGTGAATCATTAGAAACGAATGGTTCTCGAGTTTCCCGTGGTCATGGAGGATAATGAATAAATGATGATGGTAGATGAGAATGGTCGTTGATAGTGATGGTGGAAATGGTGGATGGTGTGATGGTGATGTGGGTGAATGAAAATGGATGATGGACGGTGTGGGAAACCATGGGAAAATAGGAGAATAAAAGGTGTTTCGGGAAAATCTCGCGTACCGTGAAATAGGATGGGCTGCCCCTCGCGTACCGCGAGGAGCTGGAAATGTAGCCGGCCAAACCAACCATCCCTCGCGTACCGCGAGGGTTTCCTCTTCACTTCTCGCGTACCGCGAGAGACCGTTGGTGACAGAAAGTTAAGAATTTTTTTCAATTTTTATACTTAGAAATTTTTTTACCCTTTAAAATCCTTCATCACCCAAATTCCTTAAAACTTGTTCCAACTATAAAAACTTGTGTAAAAATACCTGGAACTTCGTTCCTGATGATTTTCCTCACCGAATCAAGCGTGAATCCCTACAAAAACTGACACGAACAAAACACATACAAAAAAACACAGAAAATGACCCAGACTCAGACCAAGGAATGCATAGAAATTCCACATCCCGGGCACTTGCCCGAGAGTCAAATAAGCCTATCAGGAGGCTTCTCCTTGATCCTAACCAGAACTTCCTTCATCCTGCATGGTATCCCGACTCTCCATAGCAATATGAAACAATTTCCAACATTTAGACCTTCTATACATATATCAATTAGGTCTTTCCACCACATCTTAAACCTACCCGGTCCAAAAATGACCTGGTTCAAGTACCTTAGCAACCTATCATCCCTAAACTTCCCCACACTTGGGGTTTGCACTACCCTTAACTCACATGAATCTCTCCACACACAGGTTCTCTTACAGGGTGGTCTAGACTTAAGGGCTCTAGAACTAGGGGTTAGATCAACACTTCCCCCCTCCACATGGACACTAATGACGGGCAAGGGCTTGGGCACAGGCGGTTCTAATGGTGTGAACTCTAAAATATCACCATGATCTTCGGGATCCTCTACACTCTCCTCCATCCCCACACTTGGGGTTTTGCCTATGATTGCATCTAGCTCTGCCTTCATCTTCAGCAGGTCATCAGGCACAGCATCACCGTAATCGTTCGGCGCATCAAGCAACTCTTTTAACTCTGCTGCCCAATAAGATAACAACCCTAAGTTAGGTGCGAGTTCATCAACTCCTATCTCTGGATCAGAGTCCCGATGATGTTCCATGAAGGCATCAACCATGCACATGGAGTGGCTCTGCTCACCAACTCCCTGCATGGACTTTGTAGAATCGAATGTGACCGACTCATCCCCCACACAAAGTGTAAGATTTCTGTCAAATACATCGATCAATGCCTTGACGGTGCGCAAGAACGGGCGCCCTAGGATGAGTGGGACTTTGTCATCCACATCCATGTCCAGGATTACAAAATCCATGGGGGAGACAAATTTGCCTACTTTTACTGGAAGATTTTCCACAATTCCCCGTGGATACTTGACTGAATGGTCAACCAAGCATACTTATGAGGAGTCAAGCGAGCTGGGTGTGACAACCCTGATTTCTATGTCTGATCCTATTATTTTATCTTGTAACCTATTGAGATTCATATGCTATGAACCTTTTTGACCCCTCGTATCACTGTGATATCATTTCATTTCAAAATTCTGAGTCTGTTCTAAAGCGAGTATTCTATTGCGCTTTATAACGACTTGCTTATTCTATTGTGATTCTATATTTGATTCTCGTATTCATTCGAGAACTTGCTACTTATGGTAACTTCGGATGCCTTTGATTCCATCTTAACCTAAATAATTAAAGTTTGTAACATTATTAAACTAAAGTGTAACTTTAAGGACTAAAATTATGCTTGTGTAAATTTCAGGGTTTCTTTTGTAAACGTCCTCGAAAACTGGTTAATTTTTGTAAATTTAATCATATATTATTATTAAAATTAGTTAATTTCGAAATTCATATTTTAATATATATATATACTATTATTATTTAAATTAATAAAACCTTAAACCTATCTAAATGATTTAAAAACCATTATCTTAATATAAATCTTATACTAATCTTTTCCATAACTAACTCAAACTCATCCATATCTTTTTTCACTTTTTGGCCGTAAATCTCATCTAGATCTCCCATAATTCAAATTTTATTTACTTACTTTTTTTATTAAATTCTATTAAAAATAACAAACTAATCCAAATATTTTGCAATCCTACTCCAAATAACTATTTAATTTTGAGAATAAGTCCCTAATCCCACCGTATAAATAGAGCCCTTATTCCTCATTAATTCTTCGCACCTCAACGATCCTTTAGGGCTCTGTAGCAACTAAAGGTCGTTCTTCTCATCTTTTGGAAGATTTTAGCTTAAATTATGTCATTCTAAGTAAGTTGTTCTCATGTTCTTGCTTGTTCATAATTTTTCTTTCAAAAATTTTCATAACTAGCTTAGATCTATGATTCCCTAAGATGTTTATATTATAATCATAGACCAATTCAAGATCAAAAGCCCTATTTAATTAAACTTGTTCAAACTTTTATTTAAAAACTTGGTTTTGATCTTTCTTGTTCCTTTCAATTTCAACAATCATGTTTTTACTAAAACTCCTTATTTTTAAATTAAACCTCTCTAATATTCAACTTATATCATTTCTATATTTACTAAACTTATATTTTCACTTTAACCCTTATACTTTTTAAACTTACCAAACAAACCCTATACTTGGTCTAGTATACTAATAGAGTAACTTTCAAACTGGTATGTAGTTATCTTACAAACATTAAAGTTCTGGCTAAGAAAAGACGGGGTTCTGATCTAACCAACTCTTTCCTAGGAACTGTACTGTTGGAGGTACTACTCTGGAATGATAACCACTATAGTGTACAACAACGACTTTCAACTAATTACAATAACAACCCCTCTATTATTCTAAACTTGTTTCTAATTAACTTAACAAACTTACTTAGTGTGACATCCGTCAATTTTTCGTTAGTTCCGTTAATCCAAATTCAATTATCTAGTAACCCGGTTAACTCAATCTTGAACCTCAGGGACCATTCCTGCCAATATTTAATCTTAAACTACAAGTACTAGTCATGTAAATATGCAAAACCAAATCTGTTGACCTGGAAAGTCAAAATCAAGAGCATGTGGTTCCTGTTGACTTCTAAAAGTCAACCTTGTGACACCTTTGATCCAAATTCGCAACTACAACTGATTTATGGTCAAATTTGTAACTGAAATTGCATATTGTCGGCATTAACGGTCATCATTAGGGTTTTAATCATCGTCATTAATCGAATTAAACCCAATTGTGGGTAATCAACCTATAACCGTCGAAAACCACCTCCATTTCAAACGAATTCGATCATTTTGTCTGTTTTCCTCTCAATTCATCACCTTGCGCATACTAGACGAACCCCACTGATCGTTTCTCCCACATCAGTTTCGCCGGAGAAGCAGTCAGAGTCACCGAAGACTAAACCATTCGAGGTCGGAACCCTAACTAGTCGAACTCCATCAATCCGACATCAATTGAGGTAACCAAACACACCTGTAGACTCGTTTTCACCCATAAATCGAAAGCCCTAAGCTAATTCTTGTCTATATCATCGTATTGGTCAGGTACCGAATCTAGGGTTCATCGTCTAAAAGGTTTAATCGAACTCAACCCTATACTCAACCTCAATGCAATTGAATCATAGGGTTAGACTCGCAAACATTAACTCAATGAAATCCCTATGATCCCAACCCTTAATCTTATCAAATTTAACCGAATCGAATTCATGTTAGAATCTAGGGTTTTCGGGATTTCAATTGAGTAATTAACCAACCTAAACATGTTGTTTTTGCAATTAAATACACCCACAGGTTTGAAGTGGATTGATAATCAAAACCCCTAAACCCTTGTTGCAAATTATTGTTGAAATCGATGGATTTAGGGTTGAGTTTGGAATCGGGTTCGTGTTGGGGGAGAACACAAAAACCTTCTGTGTTAAAACCTTTTGAAACCACCTTCTGTTGCAAGACCCAAGCGGGCGGACATGGTTAGGACGTTAGACTGATACACAGGAGACCCGGGTTTGAATCCGGTCTCCTGCGATATTTGTTTTGGGACTTTTTGCTTAATTAATCTTTTCAAAATAAATTTCTATGGTATTATAATATTATATTAAAATGTTTTGACACCCGAAAATACCCGTATGCTTGGTATTAAATTTATAAAACATTTTAGATATTATTTATAACAATATAATTTATTGTTCCCTAAACTATTATTAAAATTCATAAAAACATGCCAACAGTGATTTTATATTAATATTCGGGTTTGAATTTTATAACTCGTGTTAATTATTATTCTCATGTTTTAAAATGATATAATTGTTTACATTATTACTCACTTTTATATTCTCGAATAAAAATAATATATTTATTATTTTTGTCGCATAAATGATTCTCGTGTTATTACTTCAAACTTAAAAATAATATAAAAAGTTATATTATTTTCATAAACCATCATTTAAAGGTGCAAATGCATGAATATTTATTTAATAAATATTATTCGTAATTAGAAAACTCTCGATTCGAAGCGCACCTATCCTAATTGATATATTAAGGAAAACCCTTACTCCCGTGGACATGCTCGTCTACTCGTTAACCATTAGAGCGTCATAGGACGTTCAACCTTCCGTGTCATCTTCATAAAAATCCCATTGTATCCCTGACTATTATGCTTATAATTCCAGGATATGCTTATAATTCCAGGACATACTTATGTAGTTCACAGGCAAACTCGTGTGTTTCCTACTTGCATCCTTGTGTGGTGCTATCTACTCGTACACAACTCAGGTGAGTTTCACGGCCCCTTTTTACTTGTTTTACTACTGGGGGAGAAACATGCTTACACACAAACATTATTTTACTTGTTTTCCTGTTAAGGAGAAACATGCATACTCACAAACATTATTTTACTTGTTTTCCCGTTGGGGAGAAACATGCATACACAAACAGTATCTTACTTGTTTCCCCATTGGGTAGAAACATGCATACGAACCGGCATCCGTTACTCGTCTCTCATCCAGGGAGAGACATACACACGGACATGGATCATATAGTATTTCATTACCACTTGTGTACCTAAGTGCAAACATAACATGCAAAGTCATTACACACTCGGACCGTTAATATATGGAGTATAGCGAGGAAATTTGAGTAGTACTACTGGGTTTGACAAACCCCACCCGAGTTAGTCGCGCTAACTTGATTGGAGGTCTAATGGGTGTAAATTTTCCTAAACATTTTCCATTGTTGATGTTAACAATGGCGGAAGGCATCTCAAACATAAACAGTCAGCTTCGGTTGCGAACACTTAGAGTAACTTGTACATTGTCTAGCTAGCAATAGGTGTGACTTACGTATGTGGATCCTGCAAACACTCAAACAGTTTATTTACTTGTAAACATGTGAACTCACCAACCTTGTGTTGACACTTTTCTTACATGTTTCTCAGGTCGCTAAGGCACAGGTTGCACCCTTAGGACATGCATGGAGTCCTACTATCATTTCATCCTCACGCAAACATTCAAAACAATTTACTTGTTTTATTAAACTAAACTTGGGCGCGCTTGTTTTGCGCATTTATTTTCTCATTTAAACGCTTCCGCATTAACTCTGAACTTTTATGATATTACATTTATGTCCCATATAGTGTCGTTTGATGTAACTAATGACTGAGATCCTGGTTTGTCACGCACCAAATGGTAAAACTCCGTTAGTGGAATTTGGGGGTGTGACACTTAGGGAATCCTTAAGTCCTTCAAATCCAAGTTACTACAAGTTCAAGTTCAACCCCTTTCACTTGCAAGGTGAGATACATAGCCCCTTTTACTTTTTATCTTTGGGGTGGAAAACATGCTAGTATATCAAAGATTGTTCAAACTATTTCAAACTCAAATACTACTTTTGCAATTTCAATAACTTTCTATACTTGTAAACTTAAAGGGTTTTATACACACTCTACAACCATTAACTTGGGATAAACCAACGGGAGTAAGTCATAGATCTATGGGCCTAAGAAGCCGATCTAGTTCTTGAGTTGACGAGCCGCGATATCAACTTGAAACTAGATATATGAAAACTGCAAAACTTGTTATTCATGCTATATCAATACTATGGAAACCCAATCTTGTCATTAGGTTTGGTTGAAGCGAATGTATAAAAGTTGGTTTACTTGTTATTGAAATTTGTTTATGATTTGCAAATCCTTGTTATCTAGTACTATGTATCTACTTAAACCTATGTTCTCACCAACTTTTTAGTTGACCTATTTTAGCATGCTTTTCAGGTAATGGAAACTAAGTTAATGCTTCGATCATGCTAGGATTTCAAGGAATCATGCTTTAGTGGACTTAGCTAGATGTTAACAAAAAGAAGATTTATTTATTCTACTTGTATTGTTTGATTTATGTGAATCCCTCTTATCCTTTGATAATCAAGCCTCTAGTCTTAAAAAAATTCTGAAAAGGCGGAAACAATCTAGAACGCTCCTATAACCGAGTAGATCGAATCAAACGTGAATAACAATGAAAACCGCCAAACAAACAAGATGTAACATCAAACTCATGATCTTCATTAATGGAAACTTGTAAATAGATCTGATCACAAAAACATACAAAGTGTGAAATCTAGTTACAAGTTCAAAAGACAACACTATATATACACTAAATATTTCGACCAAAATCTTCTGACCGAAAATGTTTTCGACCGAAAACTTTAGACTTGTATATTTTCAGCCTAAAGATTGATTTCTATGGACTACTAGGTTTCAAAAATCTCCCCTTAGTCCACAGAACATCAACTTTTTTACTTGTTGTCTGCAGCAGGCTTGGCTTCAACCTTGATCCTCTTTGATTCCAGATCGGCAAGTCTTTTCTTTATCATCTTAGCTTCATACCCGCATTGACAAGCAAACGAGCAACAACTCTCATATATAGCTTAGCTTCAGTCTTTATCTTTGATGATATAAATATCATGGAATGATCCAAAGATTTAAACTACAGTCAAAGTGTTGCTATTATGATATGTCTCTTAAACTTAGGTGATACTACTAACCATCTTGTAACATCCCGAAGATCCGTAAGCGAATAGTTCGGGCTAGTGGACTAACCGAATCTTTGTTAAATATCTCGGTTAGTAGAAATTGCCATGTAACGCTTGATTCGGTGGGAATAGAAGGACCGGTAAACCGTTTATTGATAGTTTGGGGTTTAAAATGCACGAGACGGATGGAGAGGGACCCGAGTGTAAATCCGTAAGGGTTTAAATACATCCTTACACAAACCCTAAGCCTCTCGGCTTGGATTTGTGTGCAACGGCAGGCTCCGAGATAGAGGGAGCAAGGTGGCCGGACAGGAGGGGCGGTGTGGTTCGCACGACGGTGATGAGCAAAGGAAACTCCGGTGCACGAAAGGTAAGCCTCGTATTTCACTCTTATGTTCTTGTTCCGTGTTGTTTAGAAGCACGCCTAGGGTCCGAGATTGTGATCTCGGCTAGTGAAGGAGTCGGGGAAGAGAAGGCGTTGGGTGACATTGGTGATCACGGGTGGCGGTGAAGGGTTGGTAGTGTCGCATGGGGGTGGAAAACGACAGGGAGGGGGAAGTCATGGTGGTGCGCGGTTCGTAGAGTGGTCGGCTGACGGGGAAACAAAGGACAAAAGCAGGAGGGTGACGAGTTGTGGGCGAGCGGCGGGGTGGCGACAGCAGTGCTTAGCGGCCGTCGGTGACTGCAGTGGTGGTGTCCTACGGCAATGTAACGGTGGGAGGTGACGGTGGTATCATTTTCAGTATGAAGAATGGCTCGGATGGAAACCGTTAATGGTGGTAGTGGTGATACGAGTCATCTAGGGTATTCACGGTACGATGGAGAAGATGGTGACGATGATCGAGTCGGGTAGGGCTTTGCCTTACATGGCATGCATGCGCGTATGGGACTCGGTGCGGATGTGTGGGTTCTCGTGGGACTAGGGTTTTGCATGGAAATGCATGTGCTCGAGGGAGCATGGAAATGGGGACGGCTCGGGTGCATGGATCATAAACGGGTCAAGTACGGTCCAACCCGTGTGTCCGTAGAGCTAGAGTTCGAAGAGATCAGAATGACGAGCAAAAGAGACCAAGTGTCAAGATTTATTTATTGTATTTTATACGTTACTCGGCGTATCTTAGGATGTGTTCTGATCATGTGATCGAACGTTTGGCAGGTTTGGGTTTTGAGCATGAATGGACAAGTTACAAAGCAATGACTTAGACTCGGCATATCCAATGAGTTTCTAATCCCCTATTTTTAATGTTTTACTGTTTTAGGGCTATCGTACATACTTTCAGGAAGTGTTAATATAATTAATCATGTTAAGGGTTTCGTGTTCTAATCCGATGTGTTTTTGAAATAAAACGAGTATTAAGGAATCGTAGGGTCTATGGTGTGACCATGGGAGTTGTGATAGCTAGAGTTACGAGTGATGAATGAGTGACATGTTAAGGGTCGATTAGGAGAAGTCGGGCCTTAAGCTAAAGGCTTATGATTCTATGGGGGGCATATGTTGTTCTAGTATTATGTGTGAGGTACAGGTGTAGTTAACAAGTCATGTATATGATGTGTGATATTATGTGTTTATTTTTATGTGTCGTGTTTGCATCGTTGTCATTATGACATGGCAAACGGGATTGTAAAGGATGAGGTCCTTTGGGAGGTCACCAGTGGTGACATTTATTTAACAGGTTAATGATGAGCTCGGGGTGTGTTGAACGCCCTGACGAGGGTGCAGCGACGAGTTATGTGTTTACGTGTATAGTTATGTGTGTGGTGAATGGCATGCAAACATTGAGCTATATTTATTATGCATGTGATGTTATTAGGGTGGAGATGGTAAGTGATGTGTCGATAATATTATTGCGTAGAGTTAGATGGATTGTCATATTAAAGTTGTGGCATGACGTGTATAGCTGTCGTGTCAGTTAATTGTGAAAGTCTGGGTTAAGGCTGAGTAAGTAGATGTCTTGGGTTTTGTTGAGCTAATCAAGTGTCGAGTTAATACATGTTTATGGGTACGAGTTATTAGCATAGTAGGTTCGACCTGTGTCGATGAGAATGCGAAACTATTAATACCATGGGATGAGTCTTGGGTGGTGATTCGTTATGGGGGAAACGTGTGATAACAAGGTTAACTATTTGTTAAGGAATGTTAAAACTATTTTATAAGGGTCGAGGGTCTAAAGTTGAGTTAAAATAACTTTTGGGAAGAGATGGCTTTTAACTAAATTAAACTATTAGAACTCACTCAGCGTAGCTGACTTTGTGTGTACGTTAGATTGTTTTGCAGGTAAGCGTAGCGTTGACGTATCTTGTCTTGGAAGCGGTGTACTCGGACTGGTGTGCAGGCATTCGTGAGGTAATTTAATATCATTAAATAACAATAAAAGAAATTAGAAAGACTTCCGCTGTAATTGAGTTAATAATAAATGTGTTTTAAATGTGAATGACCCGTTATGAGAACCAATTGTAGGATGCCCGGGTTAGGGTCTTACACCTCTCTATCTTTACTCTACTCTATTCTAGTGAGAAACCTTGAGAGACTCTCCCTTATTACTAGCTTTAAATGAGGAGTCAAGACCCTCTATTTATAAGCAAAATTTGGAGGAGATCATGGATGTAACATCTATAAAAAAATTTGTCCTAAATTTATCAAGAATTTAACCCTGAGGGTTTAAAATTTAATTAGGTAAAATTTTAAATATTAAAAAGTCAAATATATGAAAATTTGAACGGTAACGAACGAGTGCTGAGGAAGGAATTGGCCGGAGAATGACATATATCCAGTGACTCATGATTGTGATCCAACACGTGTAAACCCTATGACGAACTGTCACGGCCTCGTAAAGGTTCGTTGATGTGCGCCAAATTATACATGTTTTTCAGATCAAATGTCATTCCTTTTTTATGTGTATTATTAACAATCTTGTGAATTAGTCCCTTAATTGATTCATATTGAGTTTTCAGGTCCTAAAGTCCAAGATTTGATCAAAGGAGCGGAAAAAAAATCCAAAATCAAGAAGAAATTATCAAAGCAGCAAGACAAGCACGAGTCATGCCTCATCAGGCACACCTCCGTGCCCTAGGTTAGCAGACAAGAAAACATCTGGGACCCACTCCCCCGTGTCCAAGAAAACACGCCACCGTGTCAAGGGTCAAGCATGCCCGTGCCTATGCTCAACACGCCCCCATGTGGAACCAACTTGTCCACAACTGTTTTGACCAAGTTAGTGGAGCAGAAATCAAGAACGCACGGGGCCGTGCCTTATAAACCACGGCATGTGCTCGAGTTCTTGATCAGACTATAAATAGTTGGTTCTTGTATCATTTGTGGAGAGCTTGGTAGAGGGTTTGTAGCCATTTTGACAAGAGAATTCATTATAATAGAAACTTATATGCTTTATAACCGACAAAATCAGCAAGCCTCTCAACCTCCAAGCGATCAACTCCAACACCATAAAGAGAAGATTTGTGCAGGTTAATTTTTAGTCCAGATGCCAATAAGAAAGCAATTTAATGCGATACCTACGTTTTCCATGTTAACGTATAGAAAAGATGAGAAATACCAATATCACCAACCCGAGCACCACAAAATAATCTGGCTTATTCAATATCTGTAAACGCCACATATAGACCTTCCATTGCGAGAATAAACTAAAAACGGAGCCATTGGGTCGCCTTGCCTTAGACCTATTTCCAATTTAAATTCTGAAGATTTACCAAGATTAAAGCTAGAGCCGAGTGTAAGAACGAGCGAATCCAACCTACCCATTTTCTACCAAGTCAATTTTAAAAATTAATTACTTCTTTTTTTCATTTGGAGTACCGATCCACAAGCTCGCTAAGGATTAACGGACTGTCACGGATTTGGCGACCCGTAACGAATGTTGATTGCTCGGGACTACCAAGACAATCAATGAGACTCGACAACCGGTTAGTCAAAATTTATATTGCAAATCGATAAGACTGATAGGTCTAAAATCCGTAACCAAAATAAGGCTCCCAGCCTTCGCAATAAGCGTGATAAATGACAAGTTGCATCCGATCGGAAGAGCGAGAGAATGAAAAATTTCCAAACAAAACCGCATATATCATTCTATAGGAGATCCCAATAATGTTTAGTAAATCCAATAGAAAATCCGAGACGATTTTTCACCGGCACACGATCACACCGCCTTTAATTTCAGCCAAAGATAACTCCGATTCAAGACTAGCAACCTGAATCACTGATAAGGATCCAAACCGAGGACTACGACTAGCGAATATCACCCCATTATCTTTAAATTTCTCGCGAAAGTGATTAAAAAAACAATTTTTATACGTTGAGGATCATCAATCCAAAGCCCTTCATCTTTAATCCCCCTAATCTTTTCTTAATAACCAAACCATGGAAGAACTTGAAGTTCTCGTCTCCTTCCACACTCCAATTCACCTTTGCTTTTTGCAGCGCAACAAGGTTAAATACTCCAAATCCCAAATTTGTTTTAAAATATTTCTTCTATCAAGACCGGCAGAAGGACCAAACTCTCCCTTGTCGATATCAAGATCCAAATTATGAAGGTCATCCTGCAAAGCCCTCAAAGAATCAAAAGGCTTGGGTCTAACCTTAATCCACAATTTAATTTTACCTTTGAGGAACTTGAGTTTATTTTTGAAATTAACGAGACAATTATTCAACCGAGAATGCGAATTGTCACCTCACGTATACGAAATCAAAAGATCAAACCCCTCCATTTTCAACCACGAGTTGTAGATTTTAAATGGAGTAGCCCCCAAAATCCAGACTTTTTGTTTCAATAGAATCGGACGATGGTCAGACATCGCTCTATCCAATGCAGTGACTTAGGGATCAACTCCAACGATTCGGATGCAAGATTTGTGAATGCTTTGCACTTCAGTGCCGACCTCATTCTCTCTCCACTTGACATCGAACCGAATTAAAGTCATCAAAAGATTTGTGTTTGTGGAATTTGAAGATATTTCATAAAAACTTAAAAGATTTGAAACCAAGATTATTGATCAAGATAATGTTAATAAAATCCTACAAATCCCGCTTCAGTTTCAAGTTAACGACGGATTGGATGACATTAACTTCTTCGTCAATTCAAAAAGAAGCTAATTATCCGAAAAACTAAAGTGTTCACCTAATCAAAAGAGCCTATAGCATACAATCATACATGCTTCCTGAGAACCCTATCTTCATGCATGGGTTACGAAAGTCTCTACAAATTAGACGTGCACAAAAAAACTCGCACGTCTAGATGTGATCCTAGCTCATATCAACATATTTAAATCAACACAAGACGCAGCAATGGAATCAGACATGTCTAGAGCCTGGGTAAAAGACTAGAAAGGGGCCCGTTTATGGGCTTGAAATCAAGTCATTGAGGCAACTTTTATATCGGTAAGAACCCATCACCGAAAAACTCGCACACTCCATTAATACCTTACCAACTAATGAGACAAAGTAAAACACAGCTTGCGCTGGGCTGGTGACCTTCATTGATGCAATTCTGTAAAAAAGCTAACTCTAGTGATAAAGAAACACTAGCCTTCTCCCAAAACCGAATAAAAAAGTATGAACAACTAATGCAAACGATTCATTTTACATTAACACGAATTACAGTTATTTATGTTTACTGACATCAAGAATTAAAATCAAACATATATAAAGAAAAGGAAAAGTTCATATGTTCAACAAGGGCAGAGCTCATGTTAAATACTACAAAAGCTAGAGGTTATATGTTGGTAAATAAAAAATAAATTATTTTTTTTTTCGAACTCCTGCCCTTGTATTCACCCTTTCAAACTGTAATTTTAAACTTAAGCAGGACAAGGGAAATATAGGTAAGTTGTTATATCGGGCCGAGACATGTTACCGCCCTTAAAAAAATTAAAGTTATGCAAATTGAATGGCAGTGTTGAGATGTAAAAGAAACTTATCAGGGTAAAATATGTTTGTCAAGTCCCATAGACTCAGCAAATTCTCTTGAAGACATGGTGTCTGCTTGCTCCTGCTCATTGCAAAAAAGAAAAAAAATGTCATTTAATTTAATGATTGATTTGAAAATATAGTCATGTTTTAGCTTCTATTAGTTTCAAATTCAAACCTAAAAACCTGAGTAGCTCGTACCTGAAGTCGATGCAGCAGATACATCATAAAGAGGTGCACAAATACCTGCATATACATATATAATTTATCTCCAAAACCATCATAAAAGAAAGGAAAAAAATGTAACATTATCCCACAAAAAAGGGGCAATTTTGTTACCATGTAAAAGACGAGGAGAAGTCGCGCAACAGGATATCGCCAGAGGAACCTCATAGCCCTAACAGCACCAGAATCTAAAATTTTTGCAGCCTTCTGAAGCTGCAATTGGTAAAAATATGGATGACTTAAAAGCAGCAAGGGAGAAGAGAAAGGGTATGCATGGCAATGCTACTAAGTTACCTGTATGTTTGCCCCAACCAAGTGGCGATGATGAAAAGGGAGAGGCCTGAAATTAATATGTTAGTGGGCATTTAAATTTAAATTTGGGTGAAAAGAAATAGGATTATATTAATCCAAAGAATACTGGATTCAGATCATTCATCAATACATATAGTGGAATAAATTGTATATCGCATCGTTTTGAATGTTCTCAGAGCACATTTAGGGCATGTTTTGTTTGTAGTCGATGGAATTCATTGGAATCTGGAATTAAGGGATAACATGCTTAATTGGACAATTAAAGGAATTAGAATTGAAATGAATTTCCTCAAACTCATTCAACTAAAGGAATTTAATATTTCTTCCTGATACTGATAGTGAAAGAATTCAACAGAAGGAACTAGAATATCCCTCTCCCTCGCAACCGCCGCCACCACCACCACTTCGCATTCGAATTTCTTTAACAAATTTACGAACCAGACAAGATTATTTTTCCAACCAAACACATCACAGATTCCAATTCCTTTGATAGACCCCAATCCCAATTCTTTTGATAGATCATAGTCCCTTCAAAAAAAAAATTATGAACCACACACCCCTTTAATTTACCACCTCATTTGCATTTGAGAAGGGGAAAAGGGGGGTTTCACGATAAACAAACATGTTGCTGTGAAACTTGATTTGCATCACCATTGCTAATTGCAATTATGATGCCAATAAACAGGAGATTGCACCAACAATATTGTAAAAATAGAAAAAATAGGCGACAATATGAAAATATTGTCAGAAAAAGGAATAGAAAAGCAACATACTCGAGAGCTTTCATGTCAGTTTCTTCTTCCCAATTTGTTGATGCACGGCGTGGGATTCTGCTTCTTTCTACTTCTACCTGATCAACTCAAAGTCAAGAATTGAGTATATATGAACATCTAGAACCAAGTGACAGTTGTTCCAGACTAATTACTAAAATGAGCAATCACCATTTTATTACAGTTGCCAATTTCACAAATTATATATATAAAAAAAGGCAAACCTGGGTTGTGACTTGTGAGGCAAAAATATTAACTTTGAACAAGTATTAATCACAAGCTACAAACACTTAATGCAATGTTTTCAATGTTACAATTTAGCCCTTCTAAAAATTACAAAACATACCCCTCCACTTTAACTAAACTTACCATTTAAACCCTAGACTTTTTCAAATGTTTTTTTTTCCTTTTTTTTCTAATCAAAAGTTGACATGTGTCCTATTTATAAGCTTTTTTTCATTGATAACTTTTAAAATATGATGTTTTGTAAAATCTATACTAATAATAAAGGTTTTAGGTGGACACTTGTCACTTCCTCGTGCCTCCTCACATCGGTTTTCCCGCCTCTCTCTCCTAATAAATGTGCCTCTATCTTGTTAAATAATAATGATATTATAAATATATTAGTAAAGAAGAATATTAATTATATTAAATAAGAATATATAATAGGAAATCAAAATATAACTAATTAAAGAAAAATACTAATTTGTTATATACACACACATTTCCACTTGATATATCTCGAGACGATCATAATAGTCTGACAAGTTATGACGTATTTACAAATTTATAAGTTTTATCTTTATTAATATGCAATCTCGTGTAATACACGGGACTCTAACCTAGTTCTAAATATACCGTTGCAGCGTGTTTATTTATCTACAATTTGATGTAACTTTCGTTTAAAACGGAATTGCGCGCGATAATGTACAAGTCGTCTAAGCACCTGCGTACACGTCGTCGAAGCTGTATACATAGCGCCACAACTTCGAAAGATTCTCTTTACGTGCTTGAACCCGCAGCTTAGCTCGCAATTTTATGCTTTAGCTTTATACAGAAGTCCATCCGCATCGCGCGGGGGAGTCCCACTAGTTTACTTATCAATGGATGATTTGAGTTGTGTTTTGATTTCAAAAGGGTTAAATAAAAATATTAGCTAAAAGGAAACAAATCAAACAAGTTGAAAGTTGCCCCATGCTATTTTCAATAGTTGTTTTGTAGTAATAATGAAAGCATTTGTTATTTTAAGAAATAGATAAAGAAAAGTGTTTACGGGCCAAAACCAGCCCGGCCCGTTTCATTTAACTCATACCAGCCAGAACCCGTGTTTACCCATTACCTGATGGACCTACCGACCCACCCATATTGCCACCTTTACATTTATAAAACATGCAAAAAGTGAGCCAATAATAAACCTGAGCTTCTTTAATACGTTTCATCTCCTTCTCTAGTTGGAACTCTGCGGCAGCCTTTTCACTAGTCATCGCCTCCAACTGTGTTTGCTTGTAATACTGATAATGCATATTGTCATGTTTTCATCATTGTAAATTAATAGAATATTCATCACTGAGAAACTAAAATTACCAATAAATCTGTAAGTTCCCTGTACCGTTTCTCAAGCTCCATATGCTCCTGCAAAGCAGCACCATAAATCTAATAGGTCTAAAAATGTAAAAACAAGGCCTAGAAAATGAAAGTCAATTGTCCTATGTATTATTTCAAAATTTAGTTACAAAACAGAAGGTAAAATCTAAAACGAGCATATTTGGTGAAGTTTTCCATAAGCTGTTAGCAATCAGATCAGGTAAATATTTCTTGAAATCATTTGAGGTTACTGCCTCATTTTATATGCAAAAACAAACCATAAAAGGAAACTAATACAAGTAGAGTACATCTGTAGGATTCGTGTGTAAACATACAAAGTAAATAAATCACGGGATTTATTGATGGAATAACTGTTCACCGTTTACAAATGAAGGGGGTGGGGTATTTATAGGTATCGTAGGGGTGTGTTCCCTCCATGGTACCGGTTCGGTGCATAGTTGTCAATCCCGTAGCGGGCGCTATAGCGCGCTACATAGCGTTTCGTTTAGGCTCCGCTATTTCCAGATAGCGACCATATAGCGACCAGATAGCGATTTTTTTTTTTTTTTTTTTTTTTTTTAACCAGTTTTTTACTTGATTAATATAAATAGGGTTGCTAATAACCCTAATATATGAAGATTTAGATGATTATTGATTATAATTGCTACATATCCTACAATAGTTGAATATAAAATATTTCTAAAAATTTCTAGCAGTGTATCGCTAAACGTGAAATAGCGCCCGCTATTTACCGCTATTCGCTACGTAGCGTATAGTGGCTTGTCGCTATTTACCGCTATTCGCTATCGACAACTATGGTTCGGTGGGTGTGACGGTGGTAACCGCCACCACCTTAGATTATGCCTAATAATACAATTAAATACTATGTTTAGAATGATAATAATGCTAACTTAGGACTGAATCAATATTAATAACAACATCAAGAAATTCTAAAACTATAAATAACTATCTCTAACAAAAATTATAGTTAATCAGTTCAGCAAAAGTAATAACTTGATAAAGATGCAACATATTTCAATTGACATTTACTAAAATGATAACTTATTCAGAGGTATTTGGTTGACAGGCTAGAAAAAGTAACACCCACCTAAGAAGTTCACTCTGGTGAAAACAATTTCTAGTGGTGTCAGTCATTTGTGACTTAAACCAACCCTTGCAATAGCTCCAAGAAAATAAGCATATGATGGAACATTCCACAAATTCAATTTTATTTATAGGGAGGCAAAAACCATGAATAAATAAAAAACAAGTACAAAAATACTATCGGTATAGCTGAAGCAAGATAAGTAAGCTCAGTAGCTGACAAACACGCATGCCCATTCGGAAAAAAAGGTAGAGAATGATATTTATTGGTAAACACGGTACTCAGGCAAAAGAACCACATAATCTCACAATTTAAAACTAAAACAATAAAAGCTAATACCTGGCGTGAATAATGCTCAGCATCCCTTTTCATGGCAGCCATTTCCACTCTCACTTTTTGAACTTCAGCCTGCAATCACTAATCAGCCATTGGTTCTTCATTTTGGACCATCAAATATTGAATTTTGAGATTAGGTTCTTAATTAGTTTTTGATTTTTATTAGCCATAATCTGCACAAACAAAGGAAAAAATAAAAGCAATCTCAGCCCCGCTCCATCCCGGGGGGAAAAAACTTGCCTCCATAGAAGATAGCTTCATCTCAGCATCTCTCTGGCCTTGACGTGCACGTTCTACTTCTTCTTGCCAAGCTTGCATCTATACATTTAGAGCTTGATGTTAGCATGCAGATAGGTTACAATTACTGAGTTTATGATGCGTTAGCTTCTGATAACTAGATATGCAATGATTAATCAAACCCCACAAACTATTCTTGAAATTACTTTCAAAAAGTCTCTGAACAACTAGGATATTATCAACTTGCATGCATAGTAAAAACATGAAACTCGTAGATAAACTTGGTAATTGTATTGTATTATTGTGTAATGATATGGTGATTACAAGAGAGTATAAATAGAATACATAATTACATAATGAACCCATCTACTATTGACTAAGTTATTATTTGACTAATATTCCCCCGCAAGCTAAAGGCGTGTAGCGACTAGTAGCTTGGACCGTAGATGGATAAAACGTTCTGAGGGCAACGGCTTGGTGAATATATCAGCAATTTGGTCATTGGTGGAATTGAACTGAACCGAGAGTTTTCTTGCAGCAACTTTTTCTCTAACAAAGCGGAAGTCCACTTCAACATGTTTTGCGCGAGCATGAAATACTGGATTGGCGGATAAGTATGTTGCTCCCAAATTATCACACCACAAAACAGGAACTGATGTCATCGGAACATGAAGTTCATGTAGAAGCGCTTCAAGCCAAGTGAGTTCAGCAACCGTGTCAGCTAAGGCTTTGTATTCAGACTCTATGGATGACCGAGAGACAGTTTTCTGCTTTCTTGCAGACCAAGAGATCAGATTGGAACCATGATAGATGGCGTATCCCCCGGTGGAGCGACGGTCATCCGGGCAACCAGCCCAATCAGCGTCCGAGAAGGCACGCAATGAGGAGGTGTAGGCATCTGTATAAGCGTGCAAAGTAGACCCAGAATTTTGCGTAATCAAAAGACCAAATGTTGATGTGCCATTAAGGTACCGAAGAACCCGCTTAACAACTGCCCAATGGTTTGTAGTTGGTGAATGCATAAATTGACAGACCTTGTTAACTGCATAGGCGATGTCGGGGCGAGACAAGGTGACATATTGGAGAGCACCAACAAGTTGACAGTATCGAACTGGATCGTCATATAGCGGGCTGTCATTAGAGGATAAGTTTGCTGTTGTAGACATGGGTGAAGGAACGGTGTAGCTTGTGAGAGACCGGCCCGATGTAAGAGTTCCATGATATATTTTTGTTGAGACAAAAGCGCATCCGATCCTTTTGAAATCACCTCGATACCCAAAAAATACGATAGGGGGCCCAAATCCTGAATGGAAAATGTGGTACTTAGACTTTTAATAACATGCTCAATGACTCCAGAATCATTACCAGTCAGAATTATGTCATCAACATAAACTAGCATGTAGAGGATTGTGCCCCTAGAAGAATAAATGAACAATGAGGGGTCGGTTTTGGACCCCTTGAAGCCGAGAGCAGTCAATGCCACGGATATCCTATTAAACCATGCCCGTGGAGCCTGTTTCAGGCCATATAACGACTTGTGAAGCAAACAAACGTGATCCGGTTTTCGTGGATCAATAAAGCCCTGTGGTTGCTTCAAGTACACTGTCTCAATCAAGTCACCGTGCAAGAAGGCGTTTTGAACATCCAATTGTCTAAGAGACCATCGTTTGGTGACAGCAATAGAAATAACAGTTCTGATGGTAGTTGATTTTACCACGGGGCTAAAGGTTTCATGGTAGTCAACTCCGGGTTGTTGGTTGAAACCTTTAGCCACTAAACGCGCTTTGTAACGTGTAATGGAACCTGTTTGATCTCTCTTAAGTTTATACACCCATTTGCAGTCAACCACATTTGCATTAGGAACCGGTGGGACAAGAGACCAAGTGTTATTTCTGATCAGAGCTGCATATTCTGCAGCCATGGCAGCCTGCCACTTTGGAGATTTGTTGGCAACAGCAAAAGTGGTGGGTTCGGTATCGGACATGGTTGTAAAAATCGCTAGGCGCTAGTCGGGCGGTGGGGTGGGGCCTAGGCCTAGGCGGGATTAATCGGGGCCTAGGCGGGATTAATCGGATTGGAATTTTTATATGTAATTTTCAGTTTTTTATATATATACACACATTTTTATATGTAATTTTCAAAATTATATATATACACACACACATTTTTTAAAGAAGCTGGAAATTACAAGAACTAAACTGAAAATCGCCGGAAATTTGCCTGAAAGTCGCCGGAATCTCGCCGGAACCGCCGGAATGTCGCCGGAACCCTACCGGAATATCACCGGAAAAACGGGAAGTGGCCGATTTTTGGCCGACTAGGTCCGCCTAGGCCCGATTTTGACCCAATTTTTCCGATTAGCGATTTTTAGTCCGATTTGGACAAAAAAAATCGTCGACCAGCCGCCTAGCGACTAATCGGCGCCTAGGCGCGATTTTTACAACACTGGTATCGGAAGAGGCGGTGGTGGTAGTGTAGGCTGACGGATCAAAGGGAACACGCTGTTTGGGATTAGGGCGGAGATGGGCAGGCCGGTGTTTAGTGGGAGAAGGTGCGGGAGAAGCAACCTCGGTGACAGGAGGTTGGGATTGAGGCTGCTGAGGTTGTTTAGGACGGCGACTGTAGGTTGAAGGGGAGGGGAGGGCTGTTCGGGTGGAGTATGGGGCTGTACCCGAGAAGGAGGTGTGTGTGTAGGGCTGGTTGGTGGGGTAGATGGTGCTGAATGGTGAGGGCTGGTTGGTGGGGTTGGGGCTGCTATGTTATGGGCTGGAGAAGGAGCAAAGGCAGGATAAGATGAAACATACGGGTCGGAAGGAGGAGGGGACGAGGACTGGGACGAGGACTGGGACAAGGGTGTTAGAAAAGGAAAGTTTTGTTCGGTAATTCGAACATGACGAGCAATATAGATGCGATCAGTTGTAGTGTCCAGACAACGGTAACCATGGTGTATGGGGTTGTACCCGAGAAAGACACAGGAAATAGATCGAAAATCCATTTTATGTTTGTTGTACGGGCAAATGTGTGGGTAGCATTGACAACTAAAAACACGCAAAAAGGAGAAATCGGGAGATATTGGATGAGGTACGAGACGGCATTCGGTTGATCAGGTAAACGGCAGTTTCATAAGCAAAATGCCAAAAATGGGTTGGAACACCGGATTGGGCAAGTAAAGTGAGACCCGTTTCCACCACATGTCTATGGCGGCGCTCAACAAATCCGTTTTGCTCACTAGTATGTGGACATGAGCGACGGTGAATAATGCCAAGGGGAGAGAAAAAATTGGAGAGATTTCGGAACTCTCCTTCCCAAACCAATCAGTTTGAACAGTTTTTAGTTTGGTGTTAAACTGCCGTTCAACCATGACAAGGAACTGTTTAAAAACAGTAAAAACATCGGATTTTTGTTTTAAAGGAAAAATCCACATGTATCGGGTAAAGTGATCCACACATAGTAAGAAGTAATGGTGACCATCATAAGAGGTAACAGGAGCGGGTCCCCAAACATCACAAAAAATTAAATCCAAAACACACGCACTTTTAAAATTAGAAGAATCCAAATGTAGTTTCGATGTTTTCCCAATATGACAAGCATTACAAGGAGAATTCGAACTATTATTTAAAACAGGAAGAGAATATTTAGCTGTGGATGAGGATGTCCAAGCCGTTGATGCCATGTGTGGATAGGAGCACGAACAGCTGTGAAAGCAAGTCTTGGAACAGGTTGAATTTGAGGAAGACGAATGGAGTAGAGCCCGTGTTCACTTGGACCCGTGAGGAGGGTAGTGCGTGTAAACTTGTCCTTCACAGGAAAGAAAGTAGCATGAAATTCAAAAAAGACATGGTTATCATGACAAAACTTTTGTACGGAAAGGAGATTTTTTTTTATTTGTGGAACATGAAGAATATTGGATAAGAAAAAGGTTTTGTTAGGTGAAGAAAAACGAGTTGAACCAATATGTAGAATGGGTAAACCCTTACCGTTGCCAACATGAAGAGCATCCTCACCAAAGTATGGTTCAGCAGTGCCAAGGCTAGACAGGTCTGGAGTTACATGGCTATTAGAGCATGTGTCCGGGAGCCATGAAGATGCTTGGGAGGGATAATCAGCATGATTGGCCGAGGACTGCTGTCTCGAGCGCATGGTAGCCGGGTCACGGTTGGGGCAATCTGATGGTATGTGTCCAATACCACACCTGATACACGTACCATAAACTGTGTTTTGGTTTGAGGCCCAGTTGAATTGACTTTTGTTTCCCCCATTGTACCTGTTGTTGGACCCACGACCACGACCACGGTAGGGTGAGGTACGGCCACGTCCACGATGCTGAGACGTAAAGAAGGCCTGGGACTGCTGAGTTGTGGGCTGAAGATGAAAGCCAAGTTGTGAGGCAAGCTGGGTAAAGGCCTGTAAAGGATCTGATTGTGAGGGAGTCGGCGGCTGGGAAGATTCAGCAGTGGTGACAGCAAAAGCTTGTGAGGGTGGGAGCACTAGAGCCGACTGGTTGATCATGTAATCATGGTCAGCAAGAAGACCATACAACTCGGTGAAGGCTGCGGGAGTCTCTCTTGTAAGAATGTTGGATTTTAATCCGTTGTACTCATCCCGGAGACCTGCAATAACAATCATGACAAGATCCTTTTCCTTAAACGGTTCATTAAAATTAGCAAGAGCATCTTGTAAGGCTTTGGCTCGATTTAGATAGGTTGAAGATGTTTCGTCGCCCTGCATCTGAATCTTCAAGAGATGACTTTTGAGGGTGTATTCCCGAGAAGACGTATGAGGAGCATATGCACGTTCTAATGACAGCCATAGTTCTCTAGATGTTGCACCTTGGACATGTGGGAATGATGCTTCCGAGATGGTAGAGATGAGTAACATACGGACATGAGCATCATTGGCAACCCATGTCATGTAGTTAGGGTTAGGCTGTGGTACCGTAGCATCATCCTTGTCTGATGAGGCAGCCCTTTCGATCAATGGTGGAGGACAAGGAATGGTACCATCAACATAACTGATTAGATTGTTGGTTAGAAGAAAAGGATGAATCCTTGTTTTCCAAAAACCATAGTTAGTTGGAGACAAAGTAAATCCGAATTTATGAGAATTGTGAGATGTTTTCTCGGTTGTGGAGAAAGCAGCAAGTAACGCCATTGTTTAAGGCTGGGTTGTTGAGAAGGAGCAGGTCGGAACAGCCCCTACAGCTGTGATGAAGCCGGAATAGTGTTGACGTCTGTTAGGGTTTGGAAAAAAAAAGTGGCAGCAATTAGGGTTGAGAGCCTAGCTCTGATACCAAGATAAACTTGGTAATTGTATTGTATTATTGTGTAATGATATGGTGATTACAAGAGAGTATAAATAGAATACATAATTACATAATGAACCCATCTACTATTGACTAAGTTATTATTTGACTAATACTCGTAAAGAACATTTACAAATAAATTATTTAAAGTATCCTACTACCTGAATAACTTGATTGGCATCTTCTGGAGACTTCTTCTGGCCTCGGCGGGCACGAGCTTCCATATCTTGCAGTTCTTGAGTTAAACTAGAACATTCAACCTAATAGCAGAGATGGTCTTTGAACTTGATAAATATATTAGAAATAAGTTTATGTAAAAGAGCCTGAAGGATAAGTTACCTCAAGTAGTGCCACCTTCTGCTCAAGCTCTACTGCTTTTGCAGTCCTTTCATCAGTTGTTCTCTAACACAGGGAACCAGTAGCAAAAAATGGTTATAATCACAGGCATAAACAAAAATAAGTAGAGGGCTGTAACTGACTTGTTCCACAACTCAAAACTATCACCATATTTAGTTATAGAAACTCAGTAATTATGCTATTAATATGTTAATAAGAGCAAAATCATGTTGTGTATATCACATTTAATTATAGCAACTCAAGTAATTATGCTACTAATAGAGGCAGGCTGAAATTTAAGAGAGCAAAAAGCTAATGTTGTTTGATTGAGTAGTATATTTAAAGTAGCTAACAGAAATGAACCCAACATTATTTATGTGCATCCTACATCATGGTGAAAAGACCAAACAAACCTTAGAAAACGTTCATTACACAGACAACATAACAAGTAAGAGGCACCAAAATATATCATTGTATCATCAGATAAAGCAAATATAGCATGCTCAATAGAGGTGGAAATTTTGACCCGTTTACGTATGAATGGGTTGATTCGGGTTATGTTACATCTCTAGCGCGTCACATGGGTAAAATCAAAATAAAAAAAGACCTAATAAAGAAAACAAATCAAAAGGTTGATTTGATTGAAACTTGCCAAATTGTACATTGCATAAAACCTCCTAAATCAGTTTAATTAAACAGAATAATATTTTTTCATAATCATTTTTAAGACAGTAAATGACAAGCAAATTAAAATTTTGGAAAAAATGTGTTTTAGGTCTACCCGACCAGAGCCATTTTGATCTGTTACCCAACCCAAAGCTCATACTGTTAGAATCAAACACGCAACACACAAACAAGAAAGATAAAGAGACACAAGATTTACGTGGTTCGGTCAATGTGACCTACATCCACGGGGGCAACTAGGGTTTTCTTTATTGAGTGATGATGAATTACAAGTACAAGAGATTAATTTATAGGCATAAATTAGGGTTAGACCCTTAATCAACAAGTTAACTAAACTGGGCCCGCTTCGGGCTAGGGCCGGCTGACCCGAAGCCTACATCCCAACAATCTCCCACTTGGAGGCTTCGAAACACGTTCAACTCCACTTTGTACTTCTGCAAATGAAAACCCCTCTGATCTTCAGTACTCCTAGTTACCCCGTCTCCTCAACATTATTCCTGGAGACCAGCTGAAGCTATGCAAAGCTTCAGCTTATCCAGCGCCACAGATTTGGTAAACATATCTGCTGGATTCTTCGCACCCGAGATATTCTTCAGACTGATTGTTCCTTCATTGATCAATTCTCTGACGAAGTGATATCTCATCCCTATGTGCTTTGTCTTCCCATGATAGACGGGATTCTTGGCAAGTTTCACTGCACTCTCATTGTCACAATACAATGAGTAATCAGATTGTCGTTTCCCCAACTCTTCAAGAAATGTTCTTAACCAAATTAATTCTTTGCTGGCCTCAGCAACAGCCATGTACTCGGCTTCTGTAGTTGATAAAGCAACACTCTTTTGAAGACGGGACATCCAGCTCATTGCTGTACCTCCCACTGTGAAAACATACCCTGTCGTACTCTTAAACGACCCTTTACAACCACCTAGATCTGCATCAGTGTAACCCCTGAGTATAGCATCTTTCCCCTTAAAACATAACCCCATCTTCTGAGTACCCTTCAAGTATCTGAGCACCCACTTGACACCTTCCCAATGTTCTTTCCCTGGATCAGACATGAACCTACTGATGACCCCAACGGCATGAGCTATATCTGGTCTAGTGCAGACCATGGCATACATAAGACTGCCGACTGCCGATGCATAAGGAACGCTAGCCATCTCTGCTCTTTCTTCTTCAGTTTTAGGACATTGGTCCTTGGTAAGCTTCAAGTGACTTCCCAATGGAGTATTTCTAGGCTTGGTCTTTTCACTGTTCATCTTGAACCTCTCTAACACTTTCCCTATGTATTTTTCCTAAGAAAGTGTAAGAGAACCATCATTTTTGTTTCTGGTTATGCTCATTCCCAAAATCTGTTTGGCTGCACCCAAGTCTTTCATCTCAAATTCTTGAGACATCTGTTTCTTCAACTTGCTAATTTCTTTCATATCAGATCCTGCAATCAACATATCATCAACATAAAGTAACAGTATGATATAAGAGTTGCTGAACTTCTTCAAATAGCAGCAATGATCCATCTGGCATCTCTTGAACCCTGACCTCTCCATGAAGTTATCAAACTTCAAGTACCATTGTCTAGGTGCTTGTTTCAGACCATATAAACTCTTTTTCAGTTTGCAGACCCAATTCTCTTTCCCAACAACCTGAAAACCCTCAGGTTGTGCCATGTAAATGTCTTCATCGAGATCACCATGAAGAAAAGCAGTCTTCACGTCTAGCTGCTCAAGGTGTAAGCTTTCTGCTGCTACAAGACTCAGAACTAATCTAATGGTTGTCATTTTCACCACTGGAGAGAAGATCTCATCGTAATCAACCCCCTTCTTCTGTTGAAATCCCTTGACAACTAAACGGGCTTTGTACCGTTTAGACCCATCATGTTCGTCCTTGACCCTGAAGACCCATTTGTTTTGTAGAGCTCTTTTGTCTGGCGGAAGCTTGACTAAGACCCATGTTTTGTTCTTATTCAAAGAGCTCATTTCATCCTTCATAGCATGCTCCCACTGGAGCGAATCTTTCACCTTTACCGCTTCAGTGTAATTCTCTGGTTCACCATTTTCTGTCAAGAGAATATAATTAACTGAAGGACCGGGACTGTATCTGTCAGGCTGTTTAGTAACTCTGGTGGACCTTCTGACCCAGTTTGCAGACTGGTCAGGCTGCTGAGGGGGTTGTTCATCTTCAGACTCTGAACTCCCACTGTCAGAAACTCCTCCTGACTCTTCATCATTACCACCATCGGGAAACATGTCAACATCAGGTTCGGGAACCGGTTTCTGGTTTTCTATCTCAACCTCCACATACTCTTTCTGAACCTTAGAATCTTTCCTGTCTTTGTACAATTCTGCTTCATTGAAGGTAGCATGTTTACTTCTGATTACCCTTCTTCTTTCAAAATCCCACAGCCTGTAGCCCATTTGATCTGCCCCATAGCCAATGAAGGTGTATTTCTTGGCTTTTGCATCCAACTTGTCACCATCTTTATTTAGGTCATAAGCACTGCACCCGAAAACTTTCAAGTGCTCATAGTTGACCGATTTACCCTTCCATTCTTCTTCAGGAACTTTATAGCCCAACGGTACCGAAAGCCCACGGTTGATAAGATAGGCTGCAGTGTTAATTGCATCAGCCCAGAACGTCTTTGGGAGCCCTGCATTCAATCTCATACTTCTGGCTCTTTCGTTCAACGTTCTGTTTATTCTTTCTGCGACTCCATTTTGTTGAGGAGTGCCTGGAACTGTCTTTATCATCCGAATGCCATGTTCAGCACAGAAATTAGTGAACTCTGTGCTGATGTATTCCCCTCCGTTATCCGACTTCAAGCATTTTACCTTTAAATCAGTTTCAAGTTCAACAGCAGTTTTCCATTTCTTAAAAACATCAAAAACTTAAAATTTATTTTTAAGAAAATACACCGATACCTTGCGTGTGGCGTCATCTATGAAGGTTACATAATATCTCGAGCCTCCTAAGGATGGAACTGGTGTTGGTCCAAAAACATCTGAATGAATGAGCTCCAATTTCTGAGCTTTAAGTGTCTTGCCAGTCTTCACAAATGACACCTTCTTTTTCTTCCCGAGAACACAGGGTTCACAGAACTCTGACTCGACCCGTTTTATCTCTGGAAGTTTTCCCTTGGCGACGAGATTTTTCATCTTCTTTTCACTCATATGGCCGAGCCTTTGATGCCACAAACTCGAAGGACTCGGCCCGCTAGTCACTGCATTAATACCACTTGCGGGTACTTCAACCATGTATAACGTACCCCGTTTCTTACCCTTTGCAATCACCATATTTCCCTTAACGACCTTCCATTGCCCTCCACCGAAAGTAACATCATATCCCAGATCGTCTAACTGCCCGACAGAGATCAACTTTCTCCTGAGGTTTGGAATAACCCTAACATTCTCCAATGTCCAAGTGGTTCCCAAGGAAGTCTTTAAGTCTACATCACCAATCCCTGTAATATCAAGAATCTGATCATCAGCTAACCGAACTCTACCGTGATTACCTGTTCGAAGATTTCGGACCATATCAGGGCATGAGACCGCGTGGAATGATGCACCTGAATCCATGATCCAGGATTCCACGGAACTCTCAACACAGCATATGAGAGTCTCATCTTCAGATTCTTCATCATCATGTTTTTCGACTGTCACATTGTTTACTTCTTTCTTTACGGTCGGCGGTTTAGGGCACTGGTTTCTGAAATGCCCTTTCTCTTTGCAGTTCCAACATTCAATGTCAGCCCTTGGCTTTGACTGACCTCTCTTTCTTGACTTGGATCTACCTCTGTTTCTCCCCCTTTCACTCTTTCTCCCCCTTGACTCAGTACTCAGCAGGGAATTTGATGATTCTCCGGTACTTCTTCTTCGAGAGTCTTCATTCAAGATCAAATCACGAACCTTGCTGAACGTTAAAACATCAACAGAACCTGTGACTGCAGTGATTGTTCCTGACCAACTATCAGGTAATGAAGACAAAAGTAAGCACGCCTGTAACTCATCATCAATTTTAAAGTTTACTGAAGACCGACGTCTCAGATGAGAATTAAAAACATTAATATGATCAGTAACTGAACTTCCCTCTTTCATGCGGGTATTAACCAATTCCCGGATCAGAAACACCTTGTTAGCAGCTGATGGTTTCTCATACATGTTGGCCAACGCATCCATTATGCCACGTGCTGTGGTTTCCTCCAAGATGTTGTAGGCAACGTTCATTGACAGAGCAAGCCTTATAGTTGACTTGGCTTTCTTGTCAAGTGCCAACCAAACTGGTGTCATCGGTGTGGGCGGTGGTTCTAGTACCAAATCCAAATCCTTCTGAATTAGCAAATCGGTGATTTGCATTCTCCACCATCCAAAGTTCTGCCCGTCAAACTTTTCTATCTTGGTCTTTCCTTCCTCAGCCATTATCCAACTACAAATGCTTAATGATCGAGTCAAAACTGGAATAGTGTTCGAACACAACTTTTGGCCGGCTGCCTGAACTTGAGTGTTGTTCTATCGCACACTACCCGTGAGATCAGTTTCAAAAAAATCGAAAAACAAAAGGAGTTGATAACGCACCTGAGCTTCTTGAAAAATACTAAAAATAACCCAAAAAACCTAACCTTGTAAAACGTGCAGCCCACCCGAAAATCGCAGCAGCGAAATCAAACAAAAACAGCGGCTGTTTGACTTTTTCTGGTCAAACTCAGCAGGCTGTTGACTTTTCTGGTCAAACTCAGCAGCTGTTGACTTTTTCTGGTCAAACCCTAGCGGCGGCACTGTAGCGTCGGAACACTGTAGCGACGTACTGTTCACGACGTTACTGTTCACGCGGGCGGCGTACTGTAGCGGCGGCACTGTAGCAGCCGGGAACACTGTAGCGTCAGGAACACTGTAGCGACGTTACTGTTCACGCAAGCGGCGTACTGTAGCGGCGGTTACTGCTCACACGGTGGCGGCGGCGGCAAACTGACCTGTGGTTGCGATTGATCGATCAAGAGCCCGAGCTCTGATACCAGTTGTTAGAATCAAACACGCAACACACAAACAAGAAAGATAAAGAGACACAAGATTTACGTGGTTTGGTCAATGTGACCTACATCCACGGGGGCAACTAGGGTTTTCTTTATTGAGTGATGATGAATTACAAGTACAAGAGATTAATTTATAGGCATAAATTAGGGTTAGACCCTTAATCAACAAGTTAACTAAACTGGGCCCGCTTCGGGCTAGGGCCGGCTGACCCGAAGCCTACATCCCAACACATACTTCCACCTCTTATACTCAGGTATGACAGAAAAACAAATACATGTTGAGGATACCTGAATCTTGGCTAAGGCTGTGGATGCATCAAGAGCCCGGTGTTCTAGTTCTACTTCCCTTTCCATTGCAGCCTATTATCGTGAGAAATCATTACTTTGTAGGCTACTGATGAAAACATGAAAAAAAAGGAAATGAAAAAGGCAAAAGTAAGTGATCCAAACCATCTTGGTAGCATTGTGTGCAGCACGCTCCTCTTCTGCTCTTCGTTCAGCAGATGAAAGCTCCTCTTTCAAAGCCTGCACAATGACAGTCAACAATGTCAGAAATACACAGTATAAGGCAAGGCCCAAATAAAAATTTTAGTGCATCACTTTTATGACGACTTCAACCAGTTTCTTACTTGCATCATCCTAGTTTCTGTTAGTTCTCTATTCCTCATTATCAACTCCATGTTTGCCTGGTAAAATGTAAAACATTTTGTAATATAATAAGCTTGAGAACAAAATTTATAAAGGAGACAGGTATCATCAGTTTAATTTTGTGGTGACTGACAAATAAGGTATATCAAAATGATCAAGTACAGAATTGCAAGTGTAATGAAGTGAGCACAAAATCATTATACAAAATGTTGCTGGAGATTCAAGAGCTCGATAGAGAGCTTGTTGAGGAGAAACTCTTGTGACTTATTTATTAAATAAACTAGTTAGTTGCAGCAATATTTGGAATTATTTATGCTTCTAAAGTGGGGAAACTCATATATTTAATATTTTAATTTACATCAAACTAAGGCAGGCTAGACACTTCAACAGTCACATAATACGAGATTAGTATTTTCTTTACTTTTACTAGTGAAAAAAATAGCCCTTCAAAAGAAAAGGTCATATTCAATCAAATTTGGAATCTGGTAGCTTGTGCGAAACAGGTCGATAAATATTATCAAATGCAGATAGAATAGACCCTAATATCTCCAGAAATTATAGCAATTCCAGAAACAAAATCATAAAAGGTAGGAAGAGTAAGATGTAAAACTTGCATTCTTGATAGGAGTGCAAAAACCTGCAATGATGCCAAATTTCCTTCAGATAAAGCAGCCTGCTTTTTAAGTGTGTCCATGGAACTGAGAAGTGATTCGATTTCAGTATTCTTTGCACCCAGGGCCTCCAACATGCTTGAATCCATTATGTTCACCTTCTCCTTTGATAAAGACGATTCTTTTTGCAATTGCTGTATGCGTGCTTCATATGATTTACTTAGCTCTCTCTGTTAAAAGTAGAATAATTAACATGTGAACCACTTTATTTGATATAAAAAAAATGCCAGAACATAATAATGCATTCACAGTTTCCCACTGTACCTCTGCTACAAGAAGCTCCTCTAATTGCGCATTTTCTGATTTGTATTCTTGAAGGCGTGATGAAAGACCAGCACAAACCTATAGAAAGCACCACAAGCATGATCTTCACTCTTTTTGGTTTCATAATATTTGCTATTGTTTTTCTGTTACTAATCACATTACACACACATATTCATAAAGAAACAACAATCTGCCATTATCACCAGTAAGGACTAAACCATAATTATAAGATGAAATATACTTGTAATCTTACCCGTGCCAACCTAGCCTCTTTTGACTGACCAGTAGTTTTTGAACTTTCAAGCAGCCCCTGTGCCTATTAAATAAAATGAAAAAAACCATAAAATCCTTGTAGGCCATGCAAGTACGCAACCCACACAATAGAGGTCGCGAAGTGGGTCGGGGAGATAAAAAACGTCCACGAACTTTAATTTTTAGAAGATAAATTATTTACAGTTATGATTACAATTTACAAAAAATATAGAGTAAATTTCGTTTTGAGTCCCTGTGGTTTGTTCAAAAAATCGCTTTGAGTCCAATGGTTTCAATTGGACTTTTTGAGTCCTTGTGGTTTGTCAATTATCACAATCAACTCCAGGTCCCTAACGGCATCCAATTTTCCTGTTAAGTTTTTATGAAATGACAAAACTACCCTTAATAGTAAAAATCACAACCTAACCCACCACCACCCCCATTTTCACTTCTGCAACCCTAACCCACCCACCACCATCGCCATTTCTTCTTTTTCTTCACTCACCATCGCAAAGTCCTCATCTATCCAACCCAACATCTTCATCTTCCTCACCTAAACACCTCAACATTTTAATCAATTGTAAAGCCTTGATCTATCCAAATCAACGCTCAAATTAGGTGGAAGGTGGAGGGAACGCAAATGAGATACAAGGGTGTGTGTGGCGATGGCAATTTACAGCGGTGGGCGGCGATGGCCATTTACAGCGGTGGGCGGCGATGGCCATTTACAGCGGCGATGGTGGTGAAGACGAAGTCGCCTGCGTTGAAGGTGGCCGTTGATGAAGGCGATGGAAATGGCCATTACTTACCATGAAGCCACGGTTTTGCCGAGGTTCAGATTCCAATCGGCTCACAAAATTTTGGGTTTATTTTTTACGGCGATGGCCACTACTTGTATGTACAAATTTGGGAATCTCACAAATTAATGGATGGGGGCCTGCAAATTCATCCTCTGATAATAACTTAAGGTGCTTCCTTCCATTTGGTTTATGTGTATAACTCCACCAGAACTCGAGTTCTTAGTTTTGCTTTGAATTACTTAATTCTTCTAGTCACCTGGTCCGTTTGGACATTTCTACCAACAGATTCCAGGAAGTATACCTGATTTCTTTCATAAGCTTTGTTTTGATACCCCAGACCTCCCTCCAAAGAGGAAATTCTCTTTCAGTTTCATTATTTATTTGGAAATTGTCTTTTATTTTTCACCCTACCTTAAAAAAACATCTGGATCTTTGTGTGTTTAGCAATTTGTTTGATTTAAAGCTTGAATATCAAGCAATTTAAAGTTTGGATTTGAAAAAGAAGACATTGGTGAAGATGAATGGGATATATAATTTCAGTTTTATATTTATTTATTAACAAGGGCATTTTGGTCTTTTCACATAAAGTTAACAGAATCATCCTAACGGTGTTAGTGTCATGGGCTTAATTGAATCAAAAATGAAACCACAAGGACTCAAAAAGTCCAATTGAAACCATTGGACTCAAAGCGATTTTTTGAGCAAACCACAGGGACTCAAAACGAAATTTACTCAAAAATATATTATTTCCAAAAATAATCTTAATCTTTTGAAGAAAATGAATCAGAAGGCTTTGAACCTTTAATGCAATAAAACTACACTTTGGGCAGCTTTCGACCCATTTGATCAGTATCCTTTTGATCTATTTTTTACCATTTGATCCGCTCGAGATAAAATATAACCCGAATTGAACTATTTTTAAGTAAATGGGTCAAAATTGCGACCTCCATTAACAAAGAATGCAAGAATATGACGCCAGTTTACCTCGTCAAGCTGGTCTTCTACTTTCTTAGTGGAACCAGGCCGATCTGGTACTTTCCTTGGCTGATGTACTTTCTTCGGGGAAGCAGGCTCATCTTGTTTTTTCTTTGGGGATTCAAGTTGATCTTGTACTTTCTTTGGGGAAGTTACAAGTGTATGTTCTTGATACTTGTTTTCAACTAGCTCATGTTGAGTTTTGAGGTCAGCCACTTTTGGTGAATTATCTTTTGAAGAAGATGTATCTGAATTTACACATTGAGATCCCTCTTTGTTCTCCCTTCCTTTATCTTCTAATAAGGCATCTTGACCAGAATCAGTGGGATGATTTTCCTCAGCCTCAGTCTCTTCCAAAGTTACCGGCTCCTCACCAGATTTTAAAGAATCCCTATTGACATGATCATCATTGAAGATTGGTGGAACAGCCTCTCGATTAATATTTTCAGTTGCTGTATCTTCATCGTACACAGGAACATCTGATTTAGAGACATCATTATTAACTTTGTGTTGTTCCTTGTCTTGAGATTTAATCCCATCATTATCAGTTGAAGCAGTAGGCAGGACTTTATCAGATGAAACTGTTGACAATGGTGCACAGGAACTAGTTTTCTTCAAGGAAGTATCACCCTTTGCAGACTTCTCATCTGAAGATTTTCCCTTTTTAGACTGCAAATAGTGTCACTTGATGAGATCACTCGAGAACAAAATAGGTGTATGAATCCCACAAGAAACCTCTAGAATACCTTTAATTTTAACTTTTTACTCTTTTCTTGATATCCTTGTCCATTGGAGGCTTGATGGTGCAGTATAGTAACATCTTGGAAAATAGAGAAATTAGTCAAATAGATGAACAATTGAACACCATGCATATATCAGAAGTAGAGGCGACAAAATCATGCATATAGTATCTATCTTTTATTTTATTTCTCAACGCAAAAACTGTTGTAAAATACTGACTCCATAGGTGTGTGTGTAACATTCGTTCTAGAGACCAATGACTCCTATTTCATTATTATTTCCAGGTTTTGTGCCAGCATAAGATATAATACATTTGTAAACTAGAACACTGCACAAAGCCAAGAGAGACTGTCATGTAGGTATCATAAAAGTACATGGATACATTCTTTTCTAGATTTTCAACGTGATAAAGAAAAACATTTACTAACCTGGTGACTCTGAACTTGGTTGTTCATCTCCAACTACAAGCTTTGCCCTTCGATCTACAACTTCAAACAAATCTGTGCAACACATACCATGAGCTTTGCTTTGAAGAAACTTCAATTTCATAAAATATTATATGTGACAACTGACAAGTAATAAGGATGTTGCCTAGCATACTCTGATAGATACCAGGGAATCACAGCTTGATTTATTGAAAATACTAAGATAGTCGGCCCGATTCGAGAGGGACTAATCTGTTACGTGTGGAGTCTCGTTTAAAGGCGGACGGCCCTAATTAGGGTTAGCCGGCCCTAATGGGCCTATCTCTACGGTTTGGGCCTAACTTGGAGAACAAGTTAGGAACCCTAGTTTTAATCTATAAATACCCTATGTTGTAATTGTAATATGTGTGCCTTTGACCTTAATGAAATAACCTAGTTGCAGCCCGTGGACGTAGGTCCCCCACTGGGACGAACCACGTAAAATTCTTGTGTCGTTTATTTTTCTGTACCGCGTGATTATTGTTTGTGCATGTGTGTGTGTTGATTCCGCTGCGCCACTTTGTTCCAAACAAGTGGTATCAGAGCTTTGGCTCGTTGTTTACACACGGTCTACACGGTTTTCGATCGAGAAAAAGGTTAGAGGCTGATCGAGGGTTGATTTCAGATCTGCTGCTACAGTACCGCCGCTGCTACAGTACCGCCGCCGCTACAGTGTTTCCTGCTGTGAACAGTGTTTTCGAAAAAAATTTCGTTTTTCTGCTGCTGTTCCAGGGATGATTCGCAGCCTGGTTTCTTGTTTTTTGGGCCGCCGGAATTAGGGTTTTTTCAAACCTTAGGTTGCGCAAAAGGGGAAAGAAAACAGGGCTGTTTTGGAAGAAACAGGGCTGTTCGGGACTGATTCGGAGCGATTTTGCAATTAGAGTTTCTGTTATGGATCTCTTGGAGTTGCTGGTTTCACTAGGGTTTGCAGGTGAAGCGTCGGGTCGGGTCTTTCGGGTTTGTATCGCAGGTATAAATGGTTTTGTTTATAGTACCGGGTTAATCTCTTTGAAGCCGCCAATTAGGGTTTGGTTATAAAACTCTTGGATTCATCGGGTAAAAGTTAGAGATTTGGTTAGTTTTCTGTTGACTGTTTATTATCAACTGTTTGGGAACCGAGTTATGTGAAATTCAGTATTCGGGTTTAGATTTTTCTGTGAGGTTTATGTTGGGTGTGAAGGCTTATTGGGCCGGCCTGGGTCAAATGGGCCCGGTGGGCCTGTGCTGATTTGGGCTGGGCTTTTGGGTCATATGCGGCTGGGCCTCTTGGGCATATTAAGGCTGAAAGAACAAGATTAGAAGCTGGCGGCAGCCTTAGGGTTGTTTGGTTCTATTTCTTGTTGATTAAGTTATTGCCTTATTTAATTAACCCTAATCTTGGTATTATATATATCCCTATGATGTAATTGTATTCCTTGAGCATCTAATAAGAATAAACCCTAGTTGCAACAGTGGATGTAGGTCACCTTGACCGAACCACTATAAATCTCTCGTGTCTCTTTTCTTTTCTGTTTATTGATATTGTGCGTGTGTGTGATTCCGCTGCGTTACCGACTTTGATACCTAACAAGTGGTATCAGAGCTCTGGCTCGTTGTTTACACACGGTCTGCACTGGTTCAATCGCTGAAGGGGTTAAGGGCTGTTCGAGACTGCTGATTCTGTCCGATTTTCCTTGTTGTGGTTCTGTTTCGATCTGGCGCAAGGGCTGTCGAGATCTGAAGGGCTGTTTTCTGTTTGCTGCTGATTACGGCTGTTTTCTGGTGATAGGAGGGCTGATCGCAGCCTGATCCAACTGCTGATTACTGCCGTAACTAAGGTTATAAGAACCCTAGTTGTTGCCGCAAGAGACGGGTAAAGCAGGGGCTGTTCGGTTTTTTTTTGTGATCTTGCGATTAGGGTTTGGTCTATTAAACCCTTGAAGTTGCTGCTGGTCACGGGTTTTGTAGGTGAAGCGCCGGTTCGGGTGTTTCAGGGTTTAGGGTTTCTTTGGAGGTTGCTTGACTTCGGTTGGTGGACTTTCTTAATTTTGGTTTTTTTTTATATTTTTTCTGATTCTCGTTTGCAATGGCTGAAGACGGGAAAATTCGAATCGAAAAGTTTAACGGGACTGATTTTGCATGGTGGAAGATGCAAATAGAGGCGTTATTCGGTGAAAACGATTTGGAGATGGTATTGGCAGAAAAACCAGATGGAATAAGTAAGGCTGACGAAGTGGTTTGGAACACTAAGGACAAAAAGGCGAGATGTAAGATTGTACTAGCTTTGACAAGGAGCGTAGCGTTCAATATCAAAGAGGAAACCACGGCTTATGGTATGATGACGGCTCTGTCAAACATGTATGAAAAGCCGTCTGCCGGTAATAGAGTGTTCCTGTTAAGAGAGTTATTCATGATGAGGATGAATGAGGGAAGCTCGGTGCCTGATCACATAAATAATATAAATTCAATTTTGTCCAGGCTATCGACCGTTGGGACAAAGCTTGATGATGATACTCAAGCTGCGATACTGTTATCCTCTTTGCCTGACAGCTGGTCAGGTTATGTGACGGCGATCACTAGTGGAGCTGGGAATTTGAAGTTTAGCGTGGTCCGGGATAGTATTCTAGGTGAGGATATTCGCCGGAGGAACACTAGTGGAGAATCTTCGTCTTCTGATATATTCAATGTGGGCAGAGGAAGGGTAAATAACAGGAGCAATGGGAGTAGGGGAAGGAGTTCGTCTAGAGCTCGGAAAAATGTGAGGTGTTGGAACTGCAATGAAGTTGGGCATGTGAAAAGTCAGTGTCCAGGAAGGAATAAGGAAGAGTCTGGGAAGAATGAGGGCAAAAGGCAGGTAAACACGATTCAGGCAGATGAGGAATCTGATGATGATGTTTTGGTTTGCTGTGTAGAGTCTTCTACAGATTCTTGGGTTATGGATTCTGGTTCTTCGTTTCACGCGATGCACAGCGGGGAGACGATGGAGAATTTAAAGGTTGGTAACTTTGGGAAGGTACGAATAGCTAATGGTGATGTTCTTGATGTTACGGGCATGGGTGACGTGAATTTGGTTACTTCTTTGGGAACCACATGGAACTTGAAGAATGTCAGGGTTATTCCAGCTTTGAAGAGTAAGCTTATCTCTATCGGTCAGCTGGATAAACAGGGACTAGAAGTAAAGTTTGGTGGAAGCAAGTGGAAGGTAACTAAAGGTAATCTGGTAATTGCTCGTGGAAACAGGCGAGGTTCTTTATACATGGTGGAGGTACCTGCTGAGGGAAGTATGACCATCCCTCAAAACAAAGTTAGGTTCGCTGAATCAAAGGGGCGAAAGAAGGTTCAATTTGCAAAAGGGGAGCCTAATGCCAAGGTGATTCAAGATGAGCGGGGTCGGAGGTCAAAACCGGGTCAGGGGTTTGGTGACAGTGGGAGCATGGGGCGTGTTCCGGGTACAGTTACAAAACAACGGTGGGTTTTGAAGACCGGTAGTCCGACTGTGAAAATCTCTCCTATGGAAGTCTTGCTAAAGGAGGAGAGTGGTGGTTCTCGGGTTATCTCTGGAACTGGTAGATCGTGCAAACCAGTTGAGATAGAGAATGAGTTGGAGCTCGGGGGAGCCTCAACTGCCCTTTCATGTACTTGATGAGAGGGGGATTGCAACTAGGGGAACTTTGATGAAGTCTGAGCTTGTTTATGGGGACTGAAGGCTCGGGAGACTTTGGATAAGGAGGATACTGGAATTACTGGATTAGGGATAACTTAGATGGTGTTTGTGGATTGAGCAAAGCCTTCAAGTGGGAGATTGTTGGGTGTGAAGGCTTATTGGGCCGGACTGGGCCAAATGGGCCTGTGCTGATTTGGGCTGGGCTTTTGGGTCATCTGCGGCTGGGCCTCTTGGGCATATTAAGGCTGAAAGAACGAGATTAGAAGCTGGCGGCAGCCTTAGGGTTGTTTGGTTCTATTTCTTGTTGATTAAGTTATTGCCTTATTTAATTAACCCTAATCTTGGTATTATATATATCCCTATGATGTAATTGTATTCCTTGAGCATCTAATAAGAATAAACCCTAGTTGCAACAGTGGATGTAGGTCACCTTGACCGAACCACTATAAATCTCTCGTGTCTCTTTTCTTTTCTGTTTATTGATATTGTGCGTGTGTGTGATTCCGCTGCGTTACCGACTTTGATACCTAACAGTTTATTGCAGGAGTAGATCGGTTTAATGACAGTGTTTGGTAGAACATCTGTCAACTTCAGGCCCGTGACATTACTGTGTTTATTTCACTGTTTCGATATGTTTTCTGTTTGCTATTGTTATGGCTGAAGACGGGATGGTTATTATCCAAAGGTTTAATGGTTTGGAGGTTGGTTGGTTTTGTCAAAAGAACTTGGGTGTGGTACTGTGGGATAAAACCGGTGAAAATGGAACCAGCGGGTGTAATGGTGACGACATAAGTGAAAAAAAGAGAAGTCAGGTGATATTGCTCGGTTGAAAGATTTGTTCGGTTAGGGTTAGCCGATCGGGTGTACGGTCGCGGAATCCGTGGTATCGTTTGCTTTCATGAAAGCTCATCTGCTGTTATAAACGTAGTCGGTTAGTTGGTCTAGAACTGTGAAGCTATTTCTTGTTCGGTGGTGATCAGTGGTACAACATTTGGCATGGGTTGGGATAACAGGGACAGTGGGAGCTGGGCACAGTTAACTTGGTGGAGCTGCATGGAGGTATGTGACATTCTTTAGAGTCGATGTCAAAGATAGTAAATTCTGCTTCTGAGAATGTGTCTGGGATAATGCATTGGGACTCAGTGAAGGTAGTGGAGACTCTTGGGTTCAAGATTCTGGTATGCTTCATTACTCACTTCTGTGAAGCATTGGGAATCTATCGTTTGAAGACTTTGGGAAGATACAGGTTTATGTATCGCTGGAAGAAGGGAACCAACTTCCGAATATTAAAGTCTTGGCTCGCTGCATCGGGTAGAGCTAAGTGGATTCATTTTGAAAGAGTGAATCCTGGAGCCATGTGGATGTCAGCTAAGCGCATTCGGAGGTTTAAACCAGGTCAGGGGTTTTGAGAACAGTGGGAGCATGGGACATGTTCTGGGTACAGTTTAAAACACCGTTGGGTTTTGAAGACCGGATTTCCGAATGGAAAATCTCTCCTGGGTTCTTGCAGGTTTTGGAGAGTGGTGTTTCCTCTAGAAGTCTCTGGAGCCGGTAGTTCAAGTGAGTAGGTGTCGGTTGAGATTTAGGATGAGTCAATGGCGGGTTTTGCCATGGCTGGGTCAGTGATAACTGTTGGGTTGGAGCTCGGGGGAGTTTCAACTGGCTCTTCTGGTAATTGAGGAGCGGGCTGCTGCAACTAGGAGCATTGGATTGAAGTCTTAGCTTGTTTATAGGAACTGAAGGCTTGGAGGACTTCTAATAGTGAAGTGTTAGCTTGTTCTTAGAACTGAAGGCTTGGAGGATGTCTGTTATTGAAGATTACTGGAGTTACTGGTATAGGGTCTACTTGGATGGTGGATTGAGGATTGCTCGAGTCTCCAAGTGGGAGATTGGTAGGTGTGGAGTCTCGTTTAGAGGCGAACGGACCTAATGGGCCTATCTCTACGGTTTGGGCCTAACTTGGAGAATAAGTTAGGAACCCTAGTTTTAATCTATAAATACCCTATGTTGTAATTATAATCTGTGTGCCTTAGAGCTTAATGAAATTGATGCAGTCGGGATTGACTCAAGCAGCGGCCCAGGTCGTGGCCCAATCCACAGCAGCTCCGGCCCAGTTGTGAGACCAATTGAAGACCCGGGCTGAGCCTGGTCGGCGCTGACTTGGACTGCAAGTTGGGATTTATTTTATCTATTTATTATTATTATTATTTGATTAGAATTGGGGTTTTGATTCAGTTTCCTTTTTTTGTTTATTACCTAAAGTCATGGCTAGGTTTAGGCTTTAAGTACGTATGTTTTCTGCTTATGAAGACAGTTTTTTTATTATTATTTCTGAATAGAATTACACAGCTTGTTCTTGTGATTGTTTGATCCAACGTGATTGCAATATTGCATCAGTTGGTATCAGAGCACGGAGATCAACTATGGCGGAACGTGGAAAACGTGTTCATCGACAGGATCGTAGAAACGCCGACCGAGGCAACGAAGACTATCGACGCGACCCACGTGACATCGACGAGATTGCACGCTTACAACAACGGATCCGGGATCTCGAGTTGCAGCATGAACCTCGTGGTGATGAGAACACCGAAACTGACCCTAGCATCTGGGATGATGGGGCCGGGTATCAAAACCCGTTTGGGAGGCACCAACAGGGGAACTTCTTTGAACGAGAACACCAATCAGACCCTCTGCGTAACTTAGGGATCAGAATTAAGGTACCTGAGTTTGACGGCAGAGTCCAACCCGACGAGTTTCTAGACTGGCTTCACACGGTCTAGAGAATTTTTGACCTCCGCGACATCCCCGACAGGTACAAAGTTAAACTTGTGGCTATAAAATTGCGTAAGTATGCTTCGTTGTGGTGGGAGCACGTAAAGAAAAAACGAGCTCAAGAAGGACGATCTAGGGTTACCACTTGGGAAAAGATGCGGAAACTATTACGTGAAAAATTTTTACCCCCTAACTATCGCCAGGAAGCTTTCTTGGATTATCATAACCTCGCCCAACGGTCATCAACCGTTGAGGAATTAATTGCTGATTTTGACAGGTTAAGAATGCGTTGTGGCGCCGAAGAGGAAGAAGAACATGTCATTGCTCATTTCTTTGGAGCCCTACGACCCGAAATCGTTGATGTGGTCCAATTACAGCCTTATTGGACTTTTGACGATGTTTGCCAATTGTCATTAAAGGTCGAAAAGCAACTCAAAGCGAAGAGTAAACTCCCAACCGTCAAGTCCAGCCCCTTTAAACCCGAGACATCCCAGACATCCCGGACCCCTTTCAAAACTGAGACGTCCGGCAGCCGCCTCAGTCCTGTCAAAACCGAGGCTTCTTCCACTGCTCCCCTCGGGGCTTCCCGTGCACCTAGATGTTTTAAATGTGGGGGACTCGGGCACTTTGCCAGGAATTGTGCTAATACCCAATTGGTGACACTCACCGAAGACCTACCACCCTTGTACGACACTGAGGATGATCAAACAAAAGATGAGCAAGCTGAAATTGTTTACCCGGATAAGGGTGAAGCCCTAATCGTTCAACATGTACTTAGTGCAGCACCAACCCGAACCATTAATGACACCCTTTGGCTTCGCAACAACATCTTCCGCACTCGATGCACGGCTAAAGGTAAAATATGCACTATTATTATTGATGGGGGTAGCTGCGAAAATATGGTCGCGACAACTATGGTCTACAAACTCGGTTTAAAGCCCGAACCTCATCCCGACCCCTATCAGTTAACATGGCTTAAAAAGGGAAACGTAGTAAAAGTAAACCAACGGTGCTTGGTCCAATTCAGCATCGGGAACCGCTATTCCGACGAGGTGTGGTGTGAAGTAATTCCCATGGACGCATGTCACATCCTTTTGGGACGACCATGGCAGTATGATAGACAGACTCGCCATGATGTGTTTCAAAACACTTATTCGTTTAAAAAGGATGGCGTGAACGTAACTGTAGCCCACCTTGACACCCGCGACACAGGGACCGAAGCATTAATCCTTAACAAATCAGCGTTCTTAGACTTTACCCGGAGTACCAAACCACCGATTCTGTTTGCTTTGGTTATAACCGAAACAAACCCAGCAGCCCCTAAACCGTCGGCCGAGTTACAGCCCCTGATCGTTGAATTTTTTTATGTGTTTCCAACAGAAATACCCGCGGGTCTACCGCTGGTCCGGGAAATTCAGCATTGTATCGACCTTGTACCCGGGTCAGTCATTCCCAACAAGCCCGCCTACCGTATGAGTCCGAAAGAATACGAGGAGCTACATCGACAGGTTAGTGAACTCCTTGATAAGGGACTAATTCGTGAAAGTATGAGCCCTTGTGCAGTCCCGGCCCTTCTTGTTCCCAAAACTAACGGAACGTACCGGATGTGTATCGATAGCCGCGCGGTCAACAAAATAACCATTAAGTACAGGTTCCCCATTCCTCGGTTTGAGGATCTCCTCGATCAGTTACATGGGTCTATGGTGTTCTCGAAAATCGACTTGCGCAGCGGATATCATCAGATACGGATGAGACCCGGGGATGAATGGAAAACCGCTTTTAAAACCAGAGATGGGTTGTATGAGTGGATGGTGATGCCTTTTGGTCTCTCAAACGCGCCAAGTACGTTCATGCGCCTTATGAATCACATTTTTAGACCTCTTATTGGTCGATGTGTAGTCGTCTACTTTGATGACATTTTGGTCTTTAGCACGGATCTGCAACAACATCTACACCATCTCCGGCAGGTCTTCTTAATCCTACGAGAACAGAAACTTTATGCTAACAATGAAAAATGTTGTTTCTTGTCTCCCGAGGTTTTGTTTTTGGGTTACCTTATTTCAGGTAACGGCATTCGGATGGATAAATCCAAGATTGAAGCGATTCTTACTTGGCCCGCGCCAACTACATTACATGAGGTTCGGAGTTTCCATGGGTTGGCATCCTTCTACAGCCGATTTATCCGAAACTTTAGTGCAATTGTGGCCCCTATTACCGACTGCTTGAAAGGAAATTCCTTTCGTTGGACTCCTGCAGCTACAAAAGCTTTCGAAGAACTCAAACGATGTGTGACTCAAGCCCCTGTCCTTGCACTACCCAATTTTCAGATTACTTTTCAGGTGGAATGTGATGCATCGGGTTCCGGGATCGGGGGAGTCCTTAGTCAAGCGGGCCGTCCTATAGCTTTTTTCAGTGAAAAGCTTAGCGAGGCTAAACAGAAATTTAGTACCTATGATAAAGAATTTTACGCCATCGTACGCAGTTTGGAATATTGGCGTCACTACCTTCTCCATACGGAATTTATTCTTTTCTCGGATCATCAAGCCCTTCGGTTTATTCAGGGTCAACTTAAGCTCAACCCCCGACATGCTAAATGGGTCGAGTTTTTACAAGAGTATTCTTTTGTCATTCGGCACAAATCCGGGGCTACCAACACTGTAGCCGATGCCTTGAGCAAGCGGCGAGCTCTTCTTACATCGCTTCAAGTTCGGGTGGAGTGGTTCGATAACTTTTGTACTTTGTACCCGGATGATCCGGATTTTGCAACATTATGGGAGGCGTGTCGAATAGGCGCAACGAATGGACATTCTCTACAGGATGGATTCTTGTTCAAAGGAACGCGGTTGTGTGTTCCCAAGTGTTCGTTACGGGATGCTATTATTCTTGAGGGGCACCAGGGAGCTTTAGCAGGTCACTTCGGGAGAGATAAAACTCTCCACTTGATTAAGGAACGATTTTTTTGGCCAAAGATGAGTGTTGACGTTACTCGCATTGTGGACAGGTGTCGTACGTGCCACATTGCAAAGACTCATCATACAAATGCGGGCCTTTACACCCCATTGCCAGTCCCCGATGGCCCAGGGCAGGACGTCAGCCTTGATTTTGTCGTAGGTCTCCCGCTAACACAGCGCAAGAAGGACTCTGTTATGGTAGTAGTCGATCGTTTCTCTAAGATGGCACATTTCGTTCCATGTGCCCAGACTTATGACGCAAGTCAAGTCGCCCGCTTATATTTTGAAGAAATTGTACGCCTACATGGTATTCCTAAGTCTTTGACATCGGATCGGGATGTCAAGTTTGTAGGCCATTTTTGGCGGACATTATGGAGGAAACTAGGGTCCCGCCTTAATTTTAGCAGTGCTCACCATCCCCAGAGTGATGGTCAAACCGAGGTTACTAATAGGAGTCTGGGAAATTTATTGCGCAGTTTGGTTGGTACTAACCCAAAACAGTGGGATCTCGTTTTGCCTCAAGCGGAGTTCGCTTATAATAGGTCCTCACATCGTTCTACGGGTATGAGTCCATTTTTGGTCGTGTACGGCCGAAATCCATTTACACCTCTGGATCTTGCTCCTCTCCCCGCGGTTGAGCATTACAGTACCGAAGGTGATGATAGGGTTACCCAAATTAAACTCATTCATGAACAGGTACGCGACAAGATTGCCAATAACAACATCGTTTATCAAAGAAGAGCTAATGTGAAGCGCAAAAAAGTAGTCTTTCATGAAGGAGATCTTGTGTGGGTGCACCTTAGCAAAGACCGTTTTCCGGAAAAGCAAGCAAACTACAGCCCCGGGCGGATGGACCTTTTAAAGTGTTGGAACGCATCAATGACAACGCTTACAAGATCGACTTGCCTGGTCATTATAATGTGTCTGCCACTTTCAATGTGGCCGATCTTTCACCATTTGTTCCGGAGCTGGACGATCCCCTTGACTCGAGGACGAGTCCTTCCGAAGAGGGGGAGAATGATGCAGTCGGGATTGACTCAAGCAGCGGCCCAGGTCGTGGCCCAATTCACAGCAGCTCCGGCCCAGTTGTGAGCCCAATTGAAGACCCGGGCTTAGCCTGGTCGGCGCTGACTTGGACTGCAAGCTGGGATTTATTTTATCTATTTATTATTATTATTTGATTAGAATTGGGGTTTTGATTCAGTTTCCTTTTTTTGTTTATTACCTAAAGTCATGGCTAGGTTTAGGCTTCAAGTACGTATGTTTTCTGCTTACGAAGACAGTTTTTTGATTATTATTTCTGAATAGAATTACCCAGCTTGTTCTTGTGATTGTTTGATCCAACGTGATTGCAATATTGCATCAGAAATAACCTAGTTGCAGCCCGTGGACGTAGGTCCCCCACTGGGACCAACCACGTAAAATTCTTGTGTCATTTATTTTTCTGTACCGCGTGATTATCGTTTGTGCATGTGTGTGTGTTGATTCCGCTGCGCCACTTTGTTCCTAACATAATCCCCCATACAAGAACACTTGATAATCAAAATAAACAAGACAAAGAAAAATAGAACAGGAAATGGAATACTTAAATGGAAAATAGAACAATTACTAATCCTAAACACCAGCCCCTACGTTCAGCCTTCTGTCCTTCCTCTTGACTTTGACTCCCCTAACACTCAGCTCCCCACTAATTCAGCCCTAAAACTTTGCCCCTGGTTGTCTGGGTTAAGGTAAAGTGGAGTCGTATCAATACTTCCTGCCCAGGGAAACGACTTGTCCTCAAGTCGAAAAGACAGAATCTGTCTCGGCAGCTTTTGTGAGGGTTTCCAAAACGATTTGAGTGCGAGATGGTGGAAAGTGTTAGAATTTTAAAGATTTGGTGGCAGTCCTCGCAGCTGGTAATCTTGACCCGCAATAGTGAATTCCAATGTCATCTTGCTCCAATTGGCTAGGACCACATCGACTCCCCCTAGTGAGAACGGATAGAAGTCTTGGGTGATTTGAAGAGCCCCAATTTTAATAAAAACATCCTTGCACATTCGGTTACAACTAATAATGTCCCTGTTGCCAATCCGCACACCAAAATGTGGCACTGTTTGTGCGGGCAGATTCACTTTTTGAACTAAAGAATCCGCAACAAAGTTATGAGTTGACCCACTGTCAGTCAGAATCAATAGCCTAAAACAGCCTACATTAGCCCTAAACAAGCCTGGAAAGTTGAACTTAGTAATTGTATTGTATATAAAAGACTTGAAATAGATTACAATATATAGTCATCTTTAGAGAGATGAAAAGACATACATCTTACTACTCTAATAAATGAAAATCTCTTCAGGACATGTGTCACTCTCTGGTTACTCCTCATCTTTATTTTCCCGTCTCTCTCTCCTATTAAATATTAAATTTTCTATTTCTCTCTCCTATTAAATAATAATCTTTATATTAATAAACCTAATTACGAATACTTATTATTTAATTATAAATAGCTATTATATCATCAATCGAATGAACTTAATATGAACTAACATTTATCAATTAAATTAAAAAATTTAATACTCAGTTGAAAAAAAATGTTTTAAAAACTAACTTAACAGACCTTATAACTGTCACGACAAATTACATTTTTTGACAAATTTATTTGTTAACAAATTACATTATATTTTATTCAACCGATGTAATATACTGGTTTATTCAACCCGTGTATTACACGGTTTTTTAAAAATATAAAATTTTTATTACTAAATATATAACCTTTTATTTATTTAACCCGTGTAATACATGGGATTTTAACCTAGTTAAACAATACATTTAGAGACATAAAAAGATGAAAAGACATACATTAAACAATACATTTAGAGACATAAAACCTAGTAGTAAATGAGAGGTTATGAAAGATGAGAAGTCTTATGACAAACAATCTTGACTAATATCCCCTCAAGCTAAGGCCGGGAAGCGACCTATAGCTTGGACCGTAAGCAATTTAGGTTGAAATGTAAAAACATAAAACTTTAAAGGATAGAGGGTCTTCATCTTCTCCTAGTGTCGCCAACTTTAGCCGTTTTGAAGTTTCGCCACTTGCTAGTTTCGCCGGCATCATCAACTGTCGCAAGTTTGTGGGGTTTGTTCCCCTGTTCTTTCTTCTCCCCTGATTGTAGATCAGAATGTTGAAACCCTCGCAGGAAATGGGAGCGAAAAGTTTTGTGACTTTCGCGAGGTGCAAGTCGCCGGAAAAACGGCCATACTTCTATAGTGGTGGCGACCGCGTCTAGGGTCACAAAAGTAGGATGTATCTGCTAACCCTTGACGCGGGGAGGAGCTGTGGTGGCATACCTGTGGTGGAAGCAGCAGCATGGAGAAGGCGAAGTTAGTTCCGCCATAGGTGTAGGCGGCGGTGGTGATGTTTTTGTGGTTGTGTATGGCGGCAGAAAAGGTAATACACGAGAAGACCGAGCGCAGTTGGTTGGTGTGGTGGAAGGCAGGGCAGGGCGACCGCCCTTCTGGCGGTTGTCTTCCTTAGCTCTGAGCCTCTGATACCAAGTTGAACTTGGTAATTGTATATAAAAGACTTGAAATAGATTACAATATATAGTCATCTTGAAGAGAAGTCAAGAAACAATAGAAAGATGAAAATACCTACATTAAACAATACATTTAGAGACATAAAACCTAGTAGTAAATGAGAGGTTATGAAAGATGAGAAGTCTTATGACAAACAATCATGACTAATATGGAATTAACCTAAAAGAGACCAAACAAGCCTAAAACCATAGTTGTCAGTAGCGAATAGCGGTAAATAGCGACAAGCCACTTATACGCTACGTAGCGATAGCGGCGCTATTTCACGTTTAGCGATACACTAGCAAAAAATTTTCAAAATATTTTATATTCAACTATTGTAGGATTAGTAGCAATTTTAATCAATAATCATCTAAATCTTCATATATTAGGGTTATTTGCGACCCTGTTTATATTAATCAAGTAAAAAAATTTAAAAAAAGGAATATTCGCTATATGCTCGTTGTTCATTCGCTAAACACCATATAGCGACCGCTACATCGCGCGCTATAGCGGTCGCTATTGACAACAGGACCTAAAACATGTCTAAAACCCCTAAAAATGGTGTTTCTATACTATGCGCCAGCCCTCGCAAAAAAGCGCCTTGCGACGAGGCTCCGGGCGAGGCATATGCGCCTTGCGACGAGGCTCTGGGCGAGGCCTATGCGCCTTGACAACTATGGACCACACAACTCATTCAGAGCCTTTTCAAGGGCCTAGATATACTTAAGATTCAAGAGAGGGGCCGGGCGGACAGTAAAAGCTCATTTAGTAGACAGCGAGCAAGCAGCATGCACCTACTCCTATCAAAATGAAAAGAAGTTGAACTTGAACTGAAGAAGCGAGCCTCTATCAGAGAAAGGAAAGTCGTTGCGCGTTAGCGCATCCGTTTTCTTGCTCGTTAGCGCCCTTCCTTCAGTTGGCTTCGCCTTATCTATTCATCTCTTTTTTAAAATGGAGATTTAGGGATCTCTCTTGTTCATAGATCTTGAAACCAGATCTAAACAAAGCCATACCATGCCCTCGGGGGAAACTAGTGATGATTGCCATGAATGCAGCCCTCGAGGACGTGTACAAGGTCTTTGTCGATTCCTATCAACATGGTGCACCTCAGAGGGGTGTGAAAAGGCCGTGGAGACTTTGACCGAATGAATAGGGATCAATGGATAGACATTTTTTGAGGAGGAGAATCCAGGATGAACATTATACCGGGTCGGGTTCTTCTTCTACCCGTATCGAATAGAACACGCTGAGCCAAATCTTCTTCATGTAAAACCTGCTTGATTTAGATCAGGAAAATCGTGTGGTTTTATGAAACCATGTGCTATGGCTCGAATTCGTAGTCAATCCTATTTCCGATAGGGACAGTTGACAACTGAATCCGATTTTTCCCATTATTTTCATATCCGCAATAGTGCGAAAAGAAGGCCCGGCCCTGGTCGTTCAGAAAAGAGATTCTTTCTCGATCAGAGTAGTGGAATGGAAGGCACTACAAGAAAGATATACTCCTTTTCAAATCGCCCCATGAGGAGGATAAAGTCAAAAGTGTACCAACACTGGGATCTGATCATAGGCGCCGTGAAGTGTTTGGATGCGAAGGCGATGGTTTTTAGATTCGGCAAAAATGAGATGTGTCCTGCACGAAGTACATCGAATTTTGGAGATATCCTGTAATGTCCTTTTTGTACCTAGATAAGGACGACCTCGAGAGAGCAGACGACCAGTAGAGCAGGTGCTCCATCTCGTTCCTGCTGCGTAGGTCTAAGGTAATTCACAGTGCTAGCAGATCAAAAGTACGGAAGTGGGCCCTGACCCTTTTCTAATAGGGCCAGCGCTACCTATAAAACGGGAATGTTCATCCTCTCTTAAAGTCCGTTATGGATTTCAAGTCGGGAATAGAGCTAGGGTAAGCAATATAGATCACCCCTGACTCTCTCTCTATAAAAAAAGCCCTTCTTAATTCTTAACTTAATAAGGCTTCGGCCCTTTGGAGTAAAGGGAAGTGCAGATCTGGAGTGTTTGGACGAGAAATAAAGGCTTTGCAGCAAGCGCTCTCCACTCTTCATGCATACAATTCCAAAGTTACACACAATGCCTGCTTTAGGAAAATTTCATACAGTTGCAACCTAAATGTTGATTTCTCATTTATTCTTGCTTTTTGGTTGACTAAAAAATGGAAGCATGAATAAGTAGGCATGGATGGGAACTTCACTAATGCCAAAACTTAATTTTGCGAGAAGAAATTTGCTCAAATATGATATAATATCTGCTAAACCAGGTTGTGCGGTTTGTTTGACAAACTAACTCCACGATCATTATAATAAAATCATTTTTGTTAGCAATGTCTGCTTTCATATCATGCTGGTAGTAATAGTTACTTTCGTAATTACATCACGTTTATGCTTTCCCCTAAATCCAAATCATCATCTTACTTTCTCTTTAATTCAACACAGACATCCGCTTAAGTATTATATTTAATACTAGCGAATCTTACAAACAACAAATACCAAATTAACAGCACCGGTGAATCGGCGATGTGATTGATACCTACACTCACACCTCCATTTACCATACCACATAACCTAGCTTCAGGTGTGATTTACATACTAACTCCTATGATCAGATCTCATGCATATAACTTAACTATCAAACGCCTGTAACCCTAAATACGGAGTCAATTCACATGATCAATCCCACAATACATACCATGTAACAGCAATATCATCCTCCAACTATCGTCAAATTAAGCTATATTGATTGAGAAAAGGAGCTAGGGTAGAAAAACTGAATCATACATACCTTCAGCAGCTTTGAGCCAATGAGCCATTGCAATTGATCAGTGCTAAAGAGCTAAAGCCATCGAAATGAACTCAAATAGAATGACTGGTTTATGCAAGTGATGAATCGTTGGGCGAAATACGATACCAATAGTTCTGAAATCAAATATTTGATTTGGATTTGATGCGAAGCGGTGAAGAACAGCGACTTTACAGTGTAAGGAATTGATCAAAGGGGATTCTCCTGAAAGTTATTGTACGAGTTTGGGTTAATTTAGGGTTAGTTACAATAAAAACGACAAAAGTTATGAAATTTAAGTGATTCTCATAACTGAATTTAGGTACAAGTATCCTTTAAATAATCTATATCTATACAACAGGGGAGGATTAGGGCCAGAAAAGAGAGAAAACTCTACGGGACACGTGTATAATGGGAGAAAAGAAATAAAAGGGCAATGGCGTTAAAATGCTTAAAACAAAGGGAAGGAATCTGCTTATGCAAGGGACATGTCATTTTCTTTATTTTTTAAAAATATCCATAACATTTTTATACGTAATTATTTTTTTTTAAAAAATCATCATAAAATCAAGCATTTTTTATATTTCCAACGAGTATGGTATTGTTATATTTAAAAAAAAGACCAATTGGGTGTTGTTTGAAATTATGAGTTTTTATGGTGTTTTATGAATTTTTATGTTTATGATATTAAAGTTTTAAGCTAAAATGTAAAACACCATGACAAAAACAAAACGTCATAAATATAAACACGTCAAAACATCATTACCAAAAAAGACCATATTGAAATCTGTCATTGTGAAAACGCCATGACAAAAAAAAACTAAAACGTCATGTTCAAATTGGCATCTAAGTGTATAACACTATGACCAGAAAAACTCCATGTTGAAAACACCATGACTAGAAAACTCAATGTTGAAAAACACTCAGTTGAAAACACCATAAATGCAAAACATCATGTTGAAAAAATTCACTTTAATTCGAACACAACCTTAACCGGGTTTATGTTTATGGTATTGAAATTTTAAGTTAAAAGTGCAAAATACCATGACAGAAGAAAAAACGCCATAAACATAAACACGTCAAAACACCATGACCAAAAAAAGAAAAAAAGACCATGTTGAAACTTGTCATTGTGAAAACGCCATGACCAAAAAAACTAAAATGTCATGTTCAAATTGGGGCACATGTGTAAAATACCATGACTAGAAAAACTTCATGTTGAAAAACACCATGACTAGAAAAACTTAATATTGAAAAACATCAAATTGAAAACACCATAGATGTAAAACAGCATGTTAAAAAAACTCACTTTAATTCGAACACAGCTTTAAATAAGTTTTCTGTTTATGGTGTTGAAAATTTAAGCTAAAAGTGTAAAACACCATAACTGAAGCAAAACACCATAAAAATAAACACGTTAAAACACCATAACCAAAAAAGACCATGTTGAAATTTTTCATTGTGAAAAAACACCATGACAAAAAAACTAAAACGCCATATTCAAATTGGTCCTCATGTGTAAAACACTATGACCTTTAAAACTCAATGTTGAAAAACACCATGACTATAAAAACTCAGTGTTAAAAAATACTCAGTTGAAAACACCATAGATGTAAAACACTATGTTGAAAAAAACCCACTTTAATGTAATTTAAACAAAAATGATTTAAAAGAATATATACATATAGCAATACCATACTCGTTGAAAAAATAAAAAACGCTCGATTTTCTGGTGAATTTAAAAAAAATGACATATAAAAAAGTTATAGACGTTTTAAAAAAAATTGGGTAAATGACATGTAACTTGCATGTGCAAGCTTTAGGGTTGAGTCTTCCTATTCTACCCCTCCTGGTGGTTTTCAGGTTTCAACTATTTACCAAAATGCCACCACGTTAATCTCCACCACAAATGACCATGATCTAATGGCCTAGTTTCCTTCCTAAACTTTGTATGGTTTTATCCCTTTCTAGCTTAACCTCTACCCTATACAATAATACATATTAGAATGACGTTGTAATTTATAAAAAATTTATAAACATCTAATACAAATTATTGTGCATAAGGTACACTTTACCAATTCATAAAATATGATCATTTACTATTTAACCCTATAATTAAAGTCAACACTTAGTAATTACTATTATTTAATGTACATGAAATTATTTAATTCACTACATTAAGTATTATTTTATTTATAATAATTAAATTTAAGATTTAAGTTTACATTTACTATTTATATTTTTATAACTAAACTGGCTTTAACCCCGTGCGTTACACGGGTAAAACATTAATATTATAATGATAAATATTTTAACAACTCTTTTATATAATTTGGTATAACCGATGTTGCTTCCAAATATAATATTCAATTCTATAACGCGGTTACCTAGTGATTCGACGTATTACATTACGTAACCCATTTTTTCTTCAATATTTCTTAATATCATAACTAGAACACCGACACTTAAAACTAATTTATGGTTTGACAAACCTGATAATGTAAGTACATTTAGAAAATCAGTAGATTATAAACTTTCATCAAAATCAAGATGCTCTAATTGACGGATACCATTTGTACTTGTATACGAAAAATCTCACTAAAACTTTAATGCTAAATCTCTCATTAAAAAAATAATAAAAATATACAAATAAAATTAATATTTCAACATTATATCGTCTTCTAATTTCAAAATTTAAAACTTCAAATTTTAAAAATTTCACTCTTTAATATTTCAACACAATTAAATTTAAAATTCCAAAATTAAATATGAAAATAATCAAAACTACAAAATTAGAATTGAAACTTGTAAATATATTTTTTAAGAAAAAAATATGGGCATATAAAAAAACTAAAGTTTAAAATATAGTATGCTTTTAAAAATAAACATTTGTAAGTATCTTAATTTTATTAAAAACTAAGTACTAAAATTTATAAACCAAAACAAAAATTGTTTATAAATATCAAATTAAAAAAAACTACTAACTAATAATCGGTAAACTTTATTTTAACACATATTTATTTAAAATACAAACGTAGTATTTTCAAATTTTATATGTAAAATTAAAAAATCTTGTTTTTGATAAAAATATTTAAAAATCTTTTTTTAATATTGAAATTTTAAAAACTCTTTTTTTTTAAATCTCCTATTTTTAAAATTCTGAATCTATTTAAAATATTTTATTTTGATGATAATTTAAAAAAAAGTGAGCCAATGGATATAATTATAAATTGATTTGGTAAATGTTTATTTATGTAATTTTCTAAAAAAAAGGCTAAATATAAAAGTATTAAATGAAAGATATAAATGTGGTTTTGAGAGGAAAAACTTTTGAGATTGAATGTGGTGATGCCAAGTGGCAAAAATATTTAGCTTTTTATTTGAAGAGGGATACTATTTAAATTAAGTATTAAGTTTTGTAAACTTTCTTATTTTACAAGTTATAAGAGAAAACAAAATATTCTCAAAATTAACTATAAAGATTTAGATAATTTAAAGACTAAAATTGTAATTTTTTATAAAAATAATAGGTGATTAATTAGGATAATTGATCACTTCAAAAAACTATAATTGTATTTTTAGTTAAATAGTAAGGAAATGAAAAAAATAATAATAGAAAAGTAATAATAATTGTGAAAGGGAAGAACCACCAGGGGGTCCTCGAACATGCGTCGTGTGCGCGTACATGTAAATGTGGCGCGCGAACCACTTTGGTCGGCGTCCATTTCTGTTCTCATTCATCACGGTACCAACACGTCACCTCAGTTAATATAACTCACGATACCTAAAAAAGACTCTATTTTGAATATGATTTCGTTTTTAACAAAGTTTATACCATGACGTCAAGAAAAAATAAAATAAACAAACAAACGAAAATTGTTAAGGAAAAATTAGATCATATATACTATAAGGGGTAAACTTGAAACTTTAAAAATTTAAGAAGGTTAAAGTTAAATTATACAAAGCTAAGGGGCCACTTTTACTATTTAACAAAGTTGAAGGGGTGGATTTACCATAAAACAAAGTTGGAGGGGTGACGTTGTCGATGGCATTTGCCACCGACACTTGCTATTAAGTATTACTATAATTGGGTCCTTATATTTAATAAGAATAAAATATATCTAATATAAACTATTAAAAAAAATTAACACATAATTAAATCTTACTTACCGGTTTTATACGAATGGTTTTGGCATAAACGGCAAAGCAAACGGTTGGCTATGGTTTAAAATTTTTAAAAGCAACCGAACGAAAGTTAAGAAAAAAAACCGACGATAAAACCAAACTGATAGACCGGTTTCATGGTTTCATACCGAAACGTAAACACCCCTCTTGCCCGTTATAGTCGCAAGACATCTTGTTATGACGCTAATAGCTACTATAGATCAGAAATTGATACGGGTCAGGGTTTTAGGCAAAAACCCTAAAATCCTTTTCTAGGCATTTCTACGTGAACACGAAAGCCCTCTCTTCGATTCGATGAGTATTCACAGTTTTTCATTGCAGAGTTTTTGGAACCTACAATTGGATTGTTGTTTATTAAACTCTGCAAGTGATTTTTAAACGCGTTTATTTTGGTTGAACTGAGAGGAGCTTGTGCACTCATTTCGGAGTTATGGAGGAAGAAGCAAATGAATTCGGATATAACGAAGTCCATGCAAATTAATAATTTATTGAGGTGCTTCGAAGATTCTCACAAGCTTAATTCCAGCGATGGTTTCAATCGAGCGAACCAGGTATCCATTGATTTTGATTGTGTGTTTGTTTGATTGATTCCTGTCCATCCTGTTTATTTATTTATGAATTTGAGTATGTAAATATGAAATTTGTAGAACAAAAGTGTTAATATTAGGTGTCGCTTGTTTGCAGAACCGGTCAAATGAATTGAATTTTGAATTGAAATTTGTCATTTGAATTTGACTTAGAATGTCTAAATGTTGGATTTGGTCCATAATTTTGAAAATTTTCATTGGCAATCCCAAATCTATATCTATATCCATATCTATATCTATACATACTAATAAATAAAGGTTTTTGGTGCCACATGTCACTCTCACGGCCACCCTCCCCTTATTTTTCCCGCTCATTCTCTGATCCGATTAAAGTAACACGCGGATCTTATTTTGATCCACTTTGTTGATTCTTTACCCGACTTTTCTTTCATTTCACTGGAACCCTAATCCATATACACCCTTCATATTGACTTGCTCCTCACCTCGCGCCGCACCACTCCCCTTCCTCGCAGAACTATATGGTTTTACCACCACCGTAACCGCTGTCGTCTCATGGTGACGAAGGCACGATCTCTGTCTGATGTCGATGAAGGTAACACCGCTGCAACTATTCTGCTTTCATGATTTGAAGATTTACAAAAGGTTAGGTTTTCAAAATTTCATTATTTTCTTCTTTGTTACACATCTCTAATTCTTATTTCCTGTTGTCAATCGATCGAAGAAGCAAATACCTTAATCTTCATCTCTTCATTTGAAGATCCGGTTACACCTTTTTAACATATTCTTTAGGTTATGTATTCTAAATTTAGTTTTTTTCTTCTTTGTATGTGTATTGTCTTTGATTAGTAAAATTTTGTTTGTTTTCTTTCTCTGGTTTAAAACAAAAAAAGGGGATTTTTTTTATCTGTGCAGTGTAGAATCAATTTCTGTCCAAATTATATTATGGTTAATCATAAGGTTGATTATAGTTAAACTTGAAGTTATCTATAATCTATTCGTGCATTGTCGTGGTTAAAAGTTAATGAGCTGTTAATTTCTCAAATTATTTTAGATAATTAAACCAAGACACTTGTATTAAACATAAGAATATTAGTGAATCGGGTTGTTGAATGCGTTAACAATTTTTAGTTAATCTGTTTTTTATTTGTTTTTTTAATTAAATATGTTTTTTGATTTCAAGCTAAGAACATCGTTGTATATAATCCAGTTGATGTTCGTACGATATAGGATTTTGAGGGAACATTTGTTTTATGTTGAAGATTGTAACATAACCCGAGTTTAATCCCGTTGAAATTTTTTTATGCAGGGTATTATGGTGATGACTCGGGATTCTTTCGCTAACGGTGTGTTTGGGATTGCTTTTTAACTGCTCGGTTTGAGAGAAAAAAAATGTAAGAGTACAAGAAACCATGTTATCTAAATAATTAGATTATCATAAACAAGTCTTTTTTAATTGGTTTTACCTACAACAACATTGATTCTTTGAATTTGTGCTTTATAGGGTTTCATCGACGATATCTGAATCACCAATCGGTTCGTTACATTTTTTAGTTTGGTTTTGTTGTTCGCTGGATACAACTATCAGCACACCAAGTATCACAAACGTAAGTCTGCCTCTTTCTGCTTGCTTTAATAATTTGGTACAGACTTGTTATAATGAACGTGAGTATCTCTTTAGATAAAAGAGCCTCTTTCTTTCGGGTTTTTTTTTTGTTTTCCATGTATGCAGGCTTGATTTGAGATGTTATGAAATCGATTTTTACCTCTTATAGTTTTTTTATGAAGCTGTCACATTTTAAGTTTAGTGGTGTTAATTAAGCCACTGGTTTCTGTAATCTTATGTTTTTGAATGCTTTTGACTCGTAATGAATTACAAGAATGATTTTTCTGTTTATAACATAACGACTTTGCCATATTTCTTGCTGATTTTGGGTTGTTGATATGGGTTGTATTCTAAAGGTGTTAATTTTGAAGGTAAATTTGTTTTTTTTTTATTAAAATCCTAGAAGCTTAAATTTGAGATGTTTTATGTGGTTTTTTTTATTAAAATTAGTTCATTTTAAACAAGTGGGTACAAACTTGTTATAATGAACGTGAGTAACTCTTTAGATAAAAGAGCCTCTTTTTTCGGGTTTTTTTGGTTTTCCATTTATGCAGGCTTGATTTGAGATGTTATGAAACATTTAAAAAACATAACATGCTTATCGTTTTTAGAATTGAGATAAGAAAAGATTGATTCATAACCAAAGTTGGTATTTATACTTTGTTCATATTAATTGAACTTGAATTTGAAATGACAAAATGACATCAATTTCTTTCCTTACAGTCAACTTTTTTCTTCCCTGCTGCTACAGACAATTGAAAGCAACAGATTGCTATCTACCTGATGTATACTCTATGACTTCTTAAAATGTCAAAGACAACATCATAATCTTACTTGCTTTTAAAGGAGTGTTAAGAAGCATATTATTTAGTTCTAATTTCACATGTTATTTTACCATTTGTGGGTTGGGCAGTCCATAGCAGTTTTGACCTTAAAAGTCAGAGTGATTGCATACATCACCCTCAAAACTTATAGAAGTGTGTATTTATCTAATACATAAGTTTTTAATACATAAATGTATGAAGCATGTTTTAGGCATGTATGTAATTTTGCAAGTTTTGAGGGGGTTATGTACTGGTTGCCTCTTACAAATTTGCTTCAAAGTACATGTTTTAAGTTAAATAACTAGGATGTAGAAAAACCAAGATAGTAAATAACAAACTAACATGTAAAAAAACTAAAATTTGATGTGGCTTTTTAAATTTTTACAGTGCATGTTTTAATGGGTATAAAAGCTTCATTGTTGGACCCTCATGGTGTTCTTCAAAATTGGGATGTTGATTCTGTGGATCCTGAACATGGTTACTTGCTCTTCAGAATCACTTGTCATTTGGTTGTAAGTCACCAAGTCTATCTTCATAAACCCTCACACACTTATGGTGTTTTAATGTGTTTGTGTGTGTGATTAAGCAGATTAAGGCTCCTAAATAAACACAATAATCTTGAATTGAATGCTTAATTTTAGTTTTTTTAAGCCTGATGTGTATTAAGTATCTTGAATCTTGAAAGGAAGAAAACTCCATAATATTTTTTTAATTTCTTTGTAAATGTTTGACTTTTCTAAAGTCTTTTAACTTTAAAACCGATAAAATTTCTTAACCACTCCTATTTTTATGTTATAGTTTCTTTAATCTTGAAAAGAAAAAAAACACCATAATCAAGATGAAATCTTTTGCTTGCATCCACAAATTAAAGTCAACTTTGACTCTTAAAGTCAATGTTTTAGATTTAACTTTCAACTTCAAAATTGGTAAGAATTGTTTTCCTTATGAACACAAAAACGATAAGCATGTTATGTTTTTTAAATGTATTATGACCACCGGAAAACTGTTTAATCTTAAAAAATATGCTAACTCAATATATGTTTTAGTAAGTAGCATAAATATATTAATAACTTCAAATTATCTTACTTTGTTAGTAATAACTTCAAATCATTCAAAATATATAAAAATGGCTAAGTGGGCTAATTTTAATCGTATTTAATGAGTGATTTTGGTGTAGATTGTTACAGAATAATCGCATTACCGGACCAATCCCAGCAGAAAGGTGACAAGCAAAAGTGGCAAAACGGTTAGTACAAAATCCTCTTATTTTTCTTATTTTTAATACTCAAAGCGCCGGTCCTGTTACATGATCAATGTTAATAGCCAAGATTTTAAAAAATTTCCCTCTCGGTCGCTTCTTGACTTAACTTTTTCTTCAACTGGATTACTTTTTCAGTCTTCATAACCTCCACGTTTGATTTTTCCATTGGATTTGGGCTCATTTTTGAGCTTCTTTTTTGGTTGGTTCTTATTTACCACTGTCTCAATATTATGATAAACCATCACTTCATCTTTAATCTTTGGAGCCAAATAGAACCTCAAGTAACCCATTTCTAATCTTGTATCTAACTACAATTGGCACTTCAAAAGCCAATCTCACAGTCACTTGGCTAGCAAATGTGGTTGCCTTTGTGAATAAGTTCATGTACCTCATTCTAAATGTCAATGAAACCGGTGTCTCCATTTTGATTATAGTCGCTTCTTCTGGCTGCAAAAGTTTAGTTTACACACCAATCAAGTTTAAATTTCTCACATAAGACAAATTCACGAGTTGAGTTAGCAAGTCTAGGTTATACCAACAAACACATTTAACTAAATGGCTCGTGTTCTAGCGGGTTCACATGTTGACATGTTACTTTTATTCTTTATATTATGTTTTGAAGTCATAACTTAAACTGATTGGGTATTTTATGTCACAGATTTAAAAAAGTAAACGACGAAAGAGCATCAAGTTTTATAAGTTAAACGTAATAATTTTATAGGTATTTTTATTTTTTATTGTAAATATTTAATTTTAAAGTATTAATATGTAAAGAATAAATTGAAATAAAATAATTTTTTAGGCTAAATAAGTGGTGTTAATGTCAATCTGTTTCATGTCGTGTTCAAGTTCATGTCCTGTTAACAAAGATGGAAGATGTTATTTCATATAATTAGTTTACATACCTTGTGAACACAATCATTTTGTGTGAACACAATATTTAAAGTACCATTGTCACCTTTATTGAAAACTTTACCCCTTCCTTTATAACATATATCACATCTATAATCAGGAATTTGATTACAAGATAAGCATTCAGGATTCAATTTTTGAGAAGTAGTGGATTATGGAACAGATACCAGTGTCTCCTATGGTGCTAAGTTCTTTGCAGTGGTAGTGGATGTAAGTTCCTTTGAGTTTACTCCGGATGAGTGATTCTTTGATTTTGATCCGGATAGCTACTAAAGAAATTAAAGTGGTATTACAATCAATGATTTGTAAATTCATTAATAAAATGTAGTTATATACAATCAATGGTTTGTCGTTTTTGTTTTTTTATATAATGATTTTTTATTTCGAGAACATACAACACTTCGACAATTTACAATATTTGCTTCATATTATCATTATCATATTTCTTATGTTAAATCCATGTAACACACGGGTAATAACCAAGCTATATAATAAATAAAGGTTTTGCTATGACACGTGTCGCCTCCATATTCATTTTCATCAATTTTTTCCCGCCCTCCATCTTTTAACAATGATATATATTTAAATAATATATTAATTATACTAATAAAACACATTTATTTTAAATTATCTCTTATTAAACTTTGAAATCTAATCATTTAACTTTTATTTTCAATCAAATAATAAATGAAAATCAAATTAAATTAAATAGTCTTTAATGTATTTTCGAAATCCAATTATATTTTAGTTTTTACATATTTTGAGTTTTGTTTTCTATCCTTAGTATATGATACATTTTTACATTTGTAAAATATACATAAAAAGATTTAAAATTTTTATTTATTAATATTTTTCATCTCGTGTGTATACACGGGATTTAAACTAGTTATGTATAAACGTAATATGTTTGGTCCCTGGAGTGAATGACATTTAACTTTTCTCTTAAAAATTTAGAAAATGATCAAAATACCCCTTTAAAAAACAAAAAATAAAAAAGGCTTTTTAAAAAAATGTTGGTGCTGTTTGAGAAATAGGGATATAAATATTGGTTTTTTTAAAAAAAATTTATAGTCTAGGGGTACTTTGGTCATTTTTAAAATAATTTACAGAAAAGTTAGATGCCATGCCATTCACACCAGGGACCAAACATGTTACGTTTATATATAACTTGGGACTGTTAGTGTAATTTTTTAAACTTAGGGACTAAATCCAAAATTTAGACATACCACAGGGACCATCCATGTACTTTTAACTCTTTGAATTTTGTTAAAGTAACTGGATTTGGCATCAAAATTTATCAAAGTTATTGGAATTTGTTACAGAAATTGGAATTCCATTGTGTTGACAACATAAATTTGTATTGTTAATTTGTTAAAAAGTTGGAATGTAGTGATAGAAGTAGTGGCAGTGGCGACGGGAGTGGCAGATTCCGATTCCTTTGGTTTAATTGATTTACAGTATGAAAGGAATGTTGTATTTAAAGGAATTTATTCTGATTTCAGTTACATTCATTCTCCAACCAAACATGATATCGTTTGAATTCAGATCCCAATTTCTAACGAATTATACAAACCAAACATGTATGAGTGGAATTCAGATTCCAGTTAAATTGAATTTTAGCGAGCTAAACGCCCCATTAGTTGCAAAATGTGGGATTGAAATCTTGATTGCTTTTTGAATAGTTTGATGAGTAGGATGGAATAAGATGAGTTTCAAAAGAAACAAGTAAACAAAAACTTCCATTGTATGGAAATTTGAAGATTATATATACACATACATTTTACCAAATACACGAGTATTTAAGTGTCTCGACAGAGACGGAAAAAAAGGCCCATATGAACAAAATATATAAACTATTTTTTTTAAACGACGATTAACGTTATAGCAATAAACATAAAAAAAAACACAACAACAATTCGTCTTTTTTTTATTTTAAAAAAGCCTTTGATACTGGGTTTTAAGTTTAAACTAAAAATTTTGCCCCGCACTTTGCGGCGAAAGACAGACCTTAAATGGTTGAGGCGGTGTCATTAACATGGCTAAGTAAAGAAAAAAGATTCGTGGTTAAATACATAAAAGAAATGTATGAAGTTACGAAGGCTTGGTTGTGGAAATCAAAACATATATAAAAGACAGTTATATAACTGTATTGATGTTTTTCAATCAGTGTCGGTCTCGGTCTCATTCTTCACTGTACCCGCATGTTATGGTGGGGTGGTGCGATAAAAATAAACATATGAAGTTATGACGGATACGTTATGGTGATTTAAACATTTATAGAATATATTATGTCCATGCAAAATGTGGTTTAGTAATGAGCCACGTGGCTTGCGATGGGAGGCTCACCGACTATGCAAAATGTGGTTTAGTAAATAAGTCCAACCATTATAAAGATTAAAAGTGTCCAACCATTGATATTGGGTTTTAAGTTTAAATAGGCACAACCATTATAAAGATTAAAAGTGCACAACCATTATAAAAATTAAAAGGGTCTAACCATTATAAAAAGGGTCCAACCATTATAAAAAGGGCTCAATATATTTTTAAGTTTTTATAAAAAAAGACCAAATATATAAAACCGGTATTTAAAATTTTATAAAAAAACACACATATATATATATATATGTCCCGTAAAAATTTTAGCCCTCTAAAAAAAAGGGGCCTGGCCCGGCTTAGCCTACCCATGGTGCCAAGACTTCTACGGTTCTTAATCCTTATTGGAGGTTTTTGGCGGTTGGCACACACTCACATTTTTTGGCGATGTATTGGGCTTCATTTGCAGTAATGGGCTTACGCGCTCCATGTTCAAGAACAGACAAATATATAATCATTATTGTAGTGATTCTTTGACTTTTCTTGGAATATTACATGCAGTGCAGTGATGTAGTATATATTACACTCGAACATTTCATATTTAATATTTTGATAAAAGTTTTAGAATTTTAAGTGGGGATGTTCTATAAATAAGTATTATTCCTTTTATTTGAATTTTACTTATAAAGATTTTTTTATTGACATTGTGATAATATGTTTAATAAAATGTAATTAACCAACTTCAATAACCGAACCAAACTCTTTTTTGTTTGCAAATGAAGGGTTTTGTTTTATTAATAGCATCTAATGCCACTAAATCATAATCGAAATTAGAGGGGTGTCTATAGATCGTTGAAACTGATTTGATTTTTCAAGAAGCATGTGAACAGTTTTAATTTTTTTTTTTGTTATTTCTTAGTCCGGTTTTTTGAGTTTTGTTTTTTACAACTTTTTTTTAATTATTTTTACGTTACAAGTTTTAATATTCCTGTTCTATTAACGTTTTAAAATATACAATCGCCAAATACAACTACATGTATGCACAAAAAGTTACGTGCCCCGCCGCGAAGCGACGGTGGTAATCCTAGTTTAATATATGGCTATGCAATACTTCATGCTACTTTTATATTAATGCAGACCCTGATTTATAATACTTCTATTGCAGGGGGTAACAAACCAAGCGTCTACGTTCGCTAAATCATTTATTGGTTCTATTCAGCGGTGTCGATTGTTTTCATCTGCACCTTCTCAAACTAATGAAAATGAGACTGTCGAATCTACGAACGAGCCTGGTAATAGCACAGAGGCTAACAATGCTCCTCAAACAGAATTTCCTGACAATAAAGGGGATTCGGGTCCCAAATTGGTTATTTAAAAAATCATAAACGAACCATCATTTTTCAATCAGTTCGGTTATTTCAGTTATTGTTCGGTTATTTACGATTTTGCAGCCAGGGTACACGCTGCATGAACGAATCATACGACCAGCTGAAGTTGGCTTAGTTTCGCAGGTGGCTGCAGACAATGAGACACACTAGAAAGTAGAACCGATAATGTGAAGCAGTCACCCTCTTATATTTTCCAAAAATGTTCATCCTACAAACAATGTATGTTGTTTTTGATGTTGAATGTACTATTGTTCTTAACAAGAATCATGTTTTTGAACTTCAGATCAGAATTTCCCTTTTGATCCGCTATTGTTTGGTTAAGGAAGTTATTGACTAATGTTTCAAATCTTTGGCTGGTAAGAATCGACTATGACATCTGAACGCCAATTCACAAAGAGACGTAAACAAGTCAAGTCGTTTGTGAGCTAGTCGAGATCATCTTATTATAGCTCAAACCAAGTTGAGCTAAGCATGATCTCGAGCCTAAATCTGAGCCCATATGATAAACGAGCTTGAGCTTCATACATCAAAGTTCAACGAGCTTATTACTTAAATAAATATAATAAATAACTTTATAATTAATACTATGGAAAATTTTCCCAATAGCAACTAAGTTTCTTTAAAGTTAATAAATACTAACAAAAATTCATATATGTTCTATTTAGGTCATTTAATTTAAAAAATTATGTAATTTATATAAAAAAAAAAGAGGGCGAGCCTTGGAGCAAATGATAAGGTTACTGTTTTTTGATCTTGAGGTCATGGGTTTGAGTCGTGAAAACAACCTCCTGCACAAAGTGTAAGGTAAGGCTGAGCACAACAGATTGCAATGCGATCCGACCCCTGCACAAATGCGGGAGCTAAGTCAAGCACCGGGTGCGCCCTTTCTTTATAAAGAAATTTACAAGATTGGAAATCTAATAAATGTTGAATGACTTTAGAGAGAAAAGAAAGCTTTGAGCGTATTTAGTGAAACACTTAAGAAACTTGGTTACTACTCGAATAACTTTTCCATGAATGTTTATATATATATATATATATATACAATTATGATGAATATAATTAATAATATATGATTTATAAATATAATTATATATATATATATAGCTAAGGGTTCAAACGCTAACCAACTTTTTATGTGATAACCGTGCTAACCACTATAAAACAATCACATAATTTATAAATTATTTTTTATTTTAAATGTTAAAATAGTATATAAGTATCTTGAATAAATATTTTGAATGTAAAAACGGAAATGATGAGTTTTACGTATACGTACCAAATAATGTTACATATATGTGACACATATTGTTTACATATATGTAACATTAACATGATGATATTGATACATATACGTAACACTATGTTTGAGAGTGGTTATCACATAAATATTGGTTAGTATTTGAATCTCACCCTATATATATATATATAGGGTAAGGATCAAATGTAAACTTGTAAACAAAAAAACCAAATTCTGACCACACATTTATTTTCATCTTATTTTAATCAATTCATCAAAAGTTAAAAAACTGCTTCGGGTGGGGGGTTTAGGTTTTTGGGGGGTGGGTGAGGGGGGTAGGTGGGGTGGGGTTAGATTTTTGGGTGGGGTGGGGTGGGAGGATTAGGTTTTTGAGGGATGGGTGGGGGGTTTAGGTTTTTTTGGGGGGGGGGGGGGGTGGGGTGGGGGTAGGTTTTTGGGTGGGGGTGGGGTGGGGGGGTAGGTTTTTGGGTAGGGGTGGGGTGGGGGGGTAGGTTTTTTATGGTGGGCTGGAGTTTTGGGTGTACTACACATATGCAGTAGGAGTTTTTTGGTTTTCTTATAAAAATGAGTTTTCTAGTGAACTCACACCTATATATATATATATATATATATATATATATATGTGCGTGTGTTTGTATAAATGAGTATATATGCATATAAATAAAATAAACAAAGAGTTAATAAATAATACAAGAGTCGAGCCCGAGTTGATCCCGAGCTTGAAAAATTACTCATGAACCGAACTCGAGCTTTAGACATAATGCTCAATACAAACCAAGTTTAAGCTTAGTCCGTACTAAGTTCTACTCGCTTACACCCTAATTTCACTGGTTCTCACAAGCTATAACCAGGAATCTTTTCAAGTTTCCTCTCTTTCATTATCTTTCTCATCCTTCCAACATCTTCCCACAACCCATTGCTAGCATAAATATTTGACATCACAACATAAACACCATCATTCCAAGGCTCCAATTGTTGCAAATGCTTGGCCACCCATTCCCCTATCTTCACATCCCCATACTTCTCACAAGCACCCATCAAACACCCCCATATCACCACATTAGCCTCCATTGGCATCTCTCTCACCACCTCCCTTGCTTCCTCAATCAACCCACATCGACCGAACAAATCCACCATACATCCATAATGCTGCAACCACGGCTCGATCTTGTACTCACCCTTCATCATATTAAAGTACCATTTCCCTTCCTCCACAAGCCCACCATGCACACACGCGCTCAACACTCCCACAAAGGTCACACCATTAGGTGCAACACGCGCTTCCCTCATCCCACGAAAACACTCTAACGCATCCCTTACATGCCCATGCGTCGCATACCCAACAATCATCGACGTCCATGAAGAAACATTTCTTTCACACATTCTTACGAAAACCTGATAAGCTAGATCCATCCTACCACATTTCCCATACATGTCCACTAACGAATTCGACATCAAAACATCCGATTTACCCAACCTTTTCGCCTGAAAAACACACTTGTGCAACTGAAGAGCCAAACCCAAATCCCCTAAACTCCCACACGACGAAATCACACTAACCATGGTCACATCATCCGGTTCCAAACCATTTCTCTTCAAGTCCAAAAACACGTCTACCGCATCTCTAGCACGCCCACTTCGCGACAACCCTCCTATAACCGCATTCCAAGAACCAAGACTCCTCTCAGGACTTTCATCAAACACCTTATATGCATCATCAAACTCACCCACCTTAGCATACAAATTGATAAACCCACTCTCGGAAAACAAATTAGTCACTAACCCATGTTTGATAGCAACCGTATGAAGCTGTTTAACTATTGAAATATCGGGTTTCTGAGACACGGCTTGCAGAACAACCGGCAGTGTGTAGGTATCCGGGTGGACCCCAGCACGTGACATGGCTATGCTTACATATAGTGCATTGGAGGGGGAAGAAAATCTGGTGTATGCTCTTATGATGGTGTTCCAATAGAAGGGTGCGTTGTGGATGTAAAGCATTTGGGTGCGGATAACATGAGCGTAGATTTGGTTAAGTTGGTGTATGTTTGTGATTTGGGTTGAAATTGTTTTGGCCCAATCTTGGGAGTGATTTGCATGGTTTTGGGGATTAAGTGTTGCTTGATTTGAAGAAAGGCTGTGGTTTGAGTGGAATGATATGGTGAAGTATTTGGGGATTTGGTGTCTTGAGATGTTGAAGAGAGGGTGGATTGACGTCATGTGTGTCTCTTGATGAAGAGTTTGTAAAGAATTTACTACGATTTATTCGTTATGATGATGTGATGGAAAATAGAAATATTTTATTAGTTTTATTAATTCAATTTTAATCATGTTACCTAATATGATTCACACCCTAATTATTATTAGGTTATCTGTTGTGGGCATGAGTGTCACCTCAAGTATTCACACCAGAAACACTGTATTAGGGTGTTGGGGGCCATTAACCCCGTTACTCATTTACTCATCAAAACTGTTCAATAGAATTTTGTCACCTCAAAACTACTTATTTACTCATTTACCCAGATTTCATTGGAAACACCTACTCATTTACTCACCCACTTTTTAAAAAATAAAAAATAAATAAATAGAAATAGTGTGAGTGGGAGTGGTGGGGTCCACTAGAAAAAGAGTGGAGAGAGGGTGGCTTCATCCGAGTAAATATACTTGTTCCATACTACTCGGCTATTTAACCTGCCTCTACTCGATTCATTGGGGGCGGTGTACCCCCACTTACCCGGTCCCCTCTCACATACTCGATCATACGCGGGTATCCCGCCCCTAACACCCTTAGAGGGTGTTAAGGTAGTTTCACGAAGGCAAAGGGTAAGTTTGCATTTAATTAGTCAACACTTCAACAATCCCTCATCAATTCATTTTTCTATTTTTTAATACAATATTTATATTTAAATTTAATTTGATTTTTCTTAAATAACTCGTGATTGATAATTATTAAAAAAAATATATACACATGCTTGTTTTTTTTCTGAACATCCCGGTATAAATTTTAACGAATACGAAGTTGTTTTTTTTTTAAAGTTTATTTTTTGTGTTGTAAGTGGTTTTGACACGCATATTCTTATTTATGGATACTAGATTAGTATTTTTATTCTTTTGTCTTCATTTTATTAAGTAATGATTCAAAATTTAATGCAGTCAATAACGTGAAAGTGAAACCGTTACAAAGTTTAGTGGTTCTGGTAGTGATTGCTCGTGTGTTGACGTGACGAACCATGATTATACTTTTTAGTGAAACCATCTTACTTAGCCTGCGATGAAATTTAGACTTTTTAGTGGTAATAGTTGTCAATGTCATATTAGTCATGGTGGGAGTGGGAGTGGGAGTGGTTGTAATATATTAAGATGAAAGATATTAAATAAATATGTAGTTTATGTATGTTCAATGAATAATGAGTAATTAAAAGAAATTAAATTTGATAGGAAATATATCTAAGTTGATATACAGCTTGGTTTTAAAAAGCGAGAAGCGCAGCGAAGCGACAATGTCTAAATCCGAAGCGCAAAGCGTAAATCGCAAAAGCGGACCGATTTTCGTACGCGAAGCGTAAGGTGCTTATATAATTTTTTTTATACATCACATTGGTTTTTAGCATCCCCTACCCAAACTATAGCCATAAATAAGGTTTATATATGATTTAATGTATAAATTACTTACATGTACAACCTCTTTAGCTAAATGTATAACACTTTGAAGCACAAAAACAGACCCTGTACAAGAATCGAGCTTTTAAGTGCGATTTTTTTTTCAAAAAAGTGGGAGTTTTGTGTGAGTCTTGTACAGTGTGCGAGTTGTGTGACAAGACTCACAAAAGATGGCGCCCCAGGTCGAGTCGCGAGTTAGTTCGCGCTTTTTAAAACGAAGATATAGAGTTTAGAGTTACGGTTTTGTTAATTCAATTTTAATCCTCATGCCTAATATGCCGAACACTCGGGGAGAGTGGTAATGGTAATGGTTGTAATATATCAAGACAAATGATATTATATAACTCAATAGTTTAGTTTAGTTATGTTTAATGAGTATCTTAAAAGATGTTAAATTTGATAGAAAATATATCATGTTGATATAAGATCATCAGAAGTTTTGATATAGGGTTTAGGGTTTAATAGTTTGATTTTGCTTTTCACAAGCTTTATCAAGTACACATATGAATCAAATGCAATGATTGATGATCTCTCGTTTTCATGTTCATATCATAAAACATTATAATGTAAGCATGACATCAAACTTATTAATTTTTTTTTCTCTATCGAAATCCTTAAGAGGAGAGTTTATAGTATTAGTTTGAATCAAACTATTGAGTCTTGGTCTCATTTCTCGTCATCGTATGACTATGTCTTTGGATACTTAAATAATTTAATACACATCTAGATTAACAAGCGTATAATTTCTATCAGAAAACATTTAGCCTATATCAGAAAACATTTAGCCAATCAGTATCAAGATAATCCAAGATTGTTTAAGTTTCATTAAAGATTTAACTATTTAAGTATATTGAAATTGTATGCTTACATATAATCTTCCATCTCAATCATTGCTACAAGTTATTAATGGTGTAATCCCAATAGATGACTAATAATACGTTGATATACGTGTGTTCTGATATAAATTTATTACGACTCAGATTCAAAACCTATCATTCTTAAAAGAGTTCTTTTCGGTAATCATGAGAACTTGTTACTGAAAAACTCATGGGATCCAACCAATACTCTGTTGACCAACGAGATTACATAAATTGCAATTTGCATTGGATAAACGTCCTTTAAGAGGTTATGACAGAAAACTAGTAGATGCAAGATTCAAACCTGAGACCTTTGTTAAAAGAGAATCAAACTTTCAAGTCTTACCACATTACTAAGAAATTATGCTTATATACAAACTTTTTTATTTTCTTGAAATCGTGAAAACTCGGTTTATCACCACTCGTACAATTTTAATAAAGTGATTTACCCGAAACCCAACACAAATGTTCTGTCGTATAATGGAGTGAAATTGCTTTAAAGATGGCGATTATTTGCCTCGAAGCAATAAGTTATAACTACAATTTACATTTTCGGTTTACATTAACCAAAGCTATCATTGCCAAAAGATATTGATGGTGTAATAAACAACACAAGTTTTTTTTAATTCTTAACATCCTTACATTCTCTCTCTTAGCACATTTTCAAGTTTCATGGTTGCATTTGATAAAAAGATCTTGTGGCTCTTGTTAGTTGCTTTGGGGGTACACCCATATTACATCTAATTTACCTGTGGAAAAAAAGGCTTCTAATGCCAAGGATTCTTTTTCGTTATTGTTCTTGTTTTCGTTGGACCTTTCGAGCTTGTTTTCTGCAAAATAAAATGTTTGTAAGTCAATTTCGGTAAAAAACATAAAAAGACACGAAAAAAACATGTATATATACCGATCTAGATTTCTTTGTCTTTCCCCGAATCCTGTTCTTCTGAGGTTTTAGTTTATATATACGAACCATCCAATGGTGAGTCGTAAACACCTACAGACACATACATACAATGAGGCAGTTGGTCTTCATGATGTTAACTTGAACATCAGTATACGCGAAATAAGTATGGTTTTATTCAAACTTACCTCTTCAAAATGAGTTAATTTAAAATATTTCTTTCCGATTTCAGTCCCCCTTACTCTATCGTAGCCTTTACCACCATCAGTCTCCACAAACCTGGATTAGATAACCGAGGTCAAGTGTAAAGAAGAAATGAGTAAGGAATACGCTCCAAAAACCAGTTAAATTGTGCAACTGTATTACCTGTAATATGATAGTTTGTACATGAGGCTATTTAGCATGGTTGGAGTGGCCTGAGAATCAATTCGGTACTGACCATCTCTCTGTGTAAAAGGACATGGATGAATCAACTCGAAGTCAAGACTTTTAAACATTGATGCATATGAATATTTATATATATAGAGAGGGGGGGGGGTGGTTCTCAATACAAAACAAATTTGAAGTAGAGAACTGCAAGAACTACAAACACATGCACCTATTACTTTAAATTGTGATGTGATAAGGTGGTTTTGTAGCAAAATAATCGTCTCTCTCTCTCCCACGAATATGGACAACATAACGTACAAGTGTTTATGCGGTTCTTGCACTATATATGTATGTATGTACTTACAAGATAATCAGGCTCCTTGATATGTGGGAAGACGCCTCCTCCTATACGAACCATCCATAGGAACTTATTTATGTCATCACTAGAGTAGCCCACAACACCTGAGATGTGAAAAGATGATAATATTTCTTCTTGCTTATTATCTATTTCTTTTTTTTAATCTGTTAAAGAAAACCAACCACCAAAAACAACAAGGACATATTTTACATCCAGTGAGTTGAAAATTTCCCAAGCAGCTTTTTCAGGAGATGACATGGCGGTACCAACAGTGGCAATATGTGTGTTGTTCCATGTGTTATTGTCCACAATAACTGTGCGGTTAGCCATTGCAGTTGTTTGGTAACCATAGTCCCACCAAGATGCAACCTGAAGGTAATTAATAAGTCGATTAAAATCCTCACAAAACCATACCCAGTGTGACAATTTCGACCCTGCTAGTTATGAATGGGTTGATATTCTTATGTTTTATCTCCAACGGGTCAAACGTGTAAAATAAAAAATAAAAAAATAGGTTTAAACAAACAGGTTGAATGACACGCAAAGTGTATTTTTAATGCATAAAACTTCTTCGAATAGAAACTTTGAAATAACATATGTATCACACACAATAACTTACTTTATCATCTACATGAGTGTTATGGCTTAACCATGCATATGCCTCTCTGAAATCATCAAAAACATGAAGCCCGTCACGCGAATGAGAAGTAAGTACAATTGAAGGAGCTGAATATGCCTCTGCTGCAGCCCAAACACTATGGACCTACAAGGACATTTATAAATAAATGTTAACTTCAAGTGTAACAACGACAAATTATGCAGTTATGCATATGCGGAATATTCATGAACCAACTTTATCGTTTTTCAAAATTTAATACAAACGATTTTTGATAAAATAAAAAACCGGTTCAAACCATCAAGCCAAACGACCCAACCAGCCCGACCGGTTTGGTTTGCTGTTTTACGAAACAGTAGTTAGCGGTTAGACCCATAATCTTCGTCAAAACCGGCTGAACCGGACCGTGAACACCCCTGAGTATAAAGATGAAGGATTTTCAATCCCTTTTTTGTATTCATATGCATATTACCACATAGAAGGCAGCAAGCAACACAGTTAAGAAGAGAGCAAACACAGATGCCTCAACAGGTAAGATTAGGGGCCTCTTTTCAGTCTGGGATTTCTTCAGAGGCTTTTCAACATTCTCCTTTTCTTTCTTTTTGTTTTTCTTGGAAGGTCGTTTCTTCAGCGACTCTTCTTTTTTTTCAATCTCCTTCACATTATTTTCCATAGAAACAGTACTAGCTGATACCGTATCCCCTGTCTTGGCGATCAATTTAAAAAAAAAACATATAAATATATCAAGAAATAATTGTATCACTAAAATGTGCCATTCAAAAACCACATTGAGTACTTACTTGAAATGCATAGAATTTAATTGATCTTGTAAAAGCATCAAAGGCTTCAGAAAGAGCAACTCCAGACATTATGCATGCAGCTGGAGCAAACACAAGCATTAGTCGTACCTGCCATGTCATTAGACATAAGGGCTAAGATGATTGGAGCATAAAGTACATTAAAAACATGAATATTATGTGTGGTAAAATTCATACCATGACCCCAGAAAAATATACCGACATTACTATGTAAAGAATCACAAAAGAGCTTGCATCAGATAGCGGTGAAAAGCATGCCTGATAAATAACAAGGTGTAAAAGTAGAATGGGTAAGAAACCAGAATAGACATGAAACCTAAAATGGTAGAATGCCAAGAACAGGTCAAAGTGGTTAAAAGTTGCCTAAATCATATTTTTAATGCATATAACCTCCTAAATCATTTTACCCATGAATTTCAGTAATACTGTTTTATAGATAATTAGCGCGTCAGTTATATATTAAACATTTAAACATACAAAAAAATGGTGTTTCCGGATCAACCCAACTGACCCGGTCCATTTCAATCTCTATTAGTAAATAAATGACCTGATTCAACTCCAACGTAATGTTGATCTGTTACTCAACTCGTAACCCGCCCGACCCGCGCATCCTACCACCTCTACCAAGAACTGAAATCCAGATAATTATCCTGAACTTACAATAATTCCAGCAGGAACCAAGAATGCTAATACATTAATATCCATGAAGTACGATGGCCAAGTAGGTGGTTGATGTTCGCTGACACTTGCAATAATTGGTATGTACTTGCTTGCATACGTTCTGACAGAATACAAGTGTCTCAGAAGAAAGCAATTGACAAAATGGAAAGGAGATTGATTTTGTTTACTGAAGGCATAATGACTAGTAAAAGAACATAAAATGATACTACATTGCTGATGTCATAAACGGTTAAAAGGAAAAAAAGACATGAAACTCACGGATCAAGAAGACTTAGACTTCGTCCACTCCATCCCTTTGTGGGACTAGATGCAACCACTGCTATAAGTACAGCTACTACAGCACAGCATACCACCCTGAATGAAAAAGGTAATAAATATACAAGAGGAAGTTTTCTAAACCGGGGGTCTCTCCGGGAGAAGCCTCTTTATCCTATGGATATAGGTAAGGTTTCCCCTCGTTTCACTCTCCCCAAACCCTGGCCTACTATATGAGTGGGATTTTGCTGCGTATGTTTGTTTGTATACAAGAGGAACTTTCTGCTTGTGGGCAGTTGAAACTACATAAATTTCATATTTGTAAGGTAGGCGTAGGACGAAAAATCTATGTGAATAAATCATCTATTGTTGTTGAAATATACTGTTTAATGCGATATAGGGATTTTCGTTATTTAAAAAAGGGCTTATATACAAGTGCAGACAAGAAACAACATTAACGGAATTCTATTTTGTGATGAAGATTTAAAAATGAAAAATAAAATAAATCAAGCTTACAGGCCAACAGATATAACAAGGGTGGCAGCTACTTTAAACATCTTTGGAGAGAGAATTCCTTTGATATAATATGCAAGAGCAACCACATGAATAATGATGAAAACCTGTAATAAATTTACAAAAACAAAGAGATGGTAGATTTTAGTAAGAAGGTAACGGCAACATGAACACCCATATTTTTTATATGGCAAGTAGATTAATGCATGTCAAATGAGAATACTCGGTGGTACTATTGCTTAGTTATTTCTATTGGATTTTGGATTCTTCACTCTTACGTTAAAGCATGAACTTTTTGTGTTAACAGATATATGTACACGTTCAACCTTAATATAACACATATACAAAGATATTTCATTTCTAATAATTGGTTCTACGCTAAATCACCCAAAAAGGCATTGAAAATAGAATTGCATAAACAACACCCTTAACTTGTCTGTGTAACTCACCAAAAACGATGCAAAATGTTCTGATGTCATGACCGCATTAAAACCAACAACAGGCACTAATGCTGCCATTAATGTTCCTAAGACAACCTGCATATAATTGACAAAAAAGCAAAAATTAATATATACTTATCCCAATATCACTTATCGTGCTAAACCTAGGAAATCATCATAGAGTTGCATACATTCTTTCCTACCATTAAATAGTTAGTGCATTCCTTCTTTCAAGTTAGCAGATATGGGCTCTAATAAGAAAATGTCAGAAGCAATCTTTTTGTTCCTTACTGTATTGTTTTCATTCTTATTTTAATATTCTTATTTTAATAGAAAACACAACAAAATGAAGAACTTACAAGTGGAGCATATGCAATGTATAGCCGAGGTGAATAGCGACTAGTCACAATGCAAAGAAGCACATGCATTGGTATGAGGTTGATAATAAAAGTGTACCCTCCCCAAGAGCAAACCTAAATGAAAGAAAAAACTGATATAAGCAACCTAAGAAAAAAATACAAGAAAAAGAGAAGTAAAACAAGATAAAGCTTATGTACTTGAACAGAAATGATTCAGTATTGAATGTATCATTACTACCATGTAGAAGTATGAAATGGAGTTTAAAGTAGCATAGAAAAGAGATCCCGTGTTCAATGTCTGCAGATAAAGTAATAACTGTTAGAAAATTGTTTTATACCCGATCTATTTACAACATTGTTTGTCTAGAGAGACGGAAATTGAAAGCAACTTCTACAAAAAGTTAACCTTTATATAGAGATAGAAGGTGAAGATCAAAGCGAAGATGGCTACAGCTTCATTGTCATAGCTCCCAGCCACTGATCGGGATATGTAGGATGGTACCTGTAAGACATAACATATGCATGTTGAAAATTTGTGTAGACTAAATTTAGTTGGCCATTCATGAACATGGAACAAAATATGCCATTAATCTTGCAGATCAGTTACAAATATCTATCTTGATGTGAACTGGTGCAGCTTAGGCAACAGTTTCAGCACATGAGATAAATCATTGAATTTTTCTATTAGTTCTTTTTCTAAACATGCCAGGATAGAAAGAACAAGAAACAATAAATCCTTTTCCCAAACTTTTTGGGATGCACAAACAAGGCGATTCGTTCACATATTAAAGCATGGCTTATACATACAACAATATGCATCAATTTACATCTAAAAGAATACTTTGTTGGGGGTAATTTCAGTTTAGCCGACCTCATGTGGAGGTGAAGTCGGTGGACTAACCCAAGAATACTTAAACATGACAAGTATCAGATAAAATGATTTACCATGGCCAGAAGAACTGCAGCTGTTAGTCCAGCTCCTACTCCCTTGACTTCCTAAATAAAAGCAAGAGAACAATAATGAGACATCTTACAAAACTAAGTGTGTAGAATTATTTATTATAATCCAAAACCAGATTAAAAACAAACCTTTGTCAAGAGATATGTTGCCCATGCAGCAAAGGCAGAGAATACAGGAGCCGTGAATACACAAACAGTTTCCACTGATAGAGGAATATTCAAGAAGTGGAGTGCCCTGCAATAATGAATCAGTAATCATCCACACCGAAAATAATGTTACAGATGATCTTAATCTTCTAGAGATATAATCTATAACCTATTCCAACTAATTAGAAATAAAGTCTCGTTGTATTCTATGTTATCGAACAAAGAGAATTTTATATATGAGAAATTGGTTTAAGTGGCAGGGTTTAAATGATTTAGTCATAATAACAGAAATCATCAAATACGCACTTCCACATAGTTGCAGCTGTTAAAGTCAATCCAGGGTAAACAGTTCCACCAATGACTCGCCCAAGAGGATACCTTAAGACAAGTAAGAAATAAGATGTATTAGTTTCGTTTGCTAATAGACTAAAAAAATAAAAAAAGAACTCAAACAAATTTACCAGGTTCGATCATCAAACCAATTCCAGAAGTCATACACACCATTCTTTGTGAGAAACTGCAATCCAATAATATCTCGTCATAGTTAATATGCCTTTAAATAAAGAAACATAAAAATGTTATGCACACATCAGCAACATAGGCATTAAGGGGTTCAAAAAGAAATATTGCAGCTCCTGCAGTCAAGGCACTTCTGTATGCAGTATTTAGACAATGAAAAATGTATCTTTTACAGTATCTAGGTGGGAGACTATTACACATTCCACATTTCCACCTGCCCTCATAAACAAGTCAACAAGTTGTTGTTTAAATGAACATGCAAAACAAGAAGAGCATTAACTCTTTGATAGCACAGATTCAAATGTACAAACTTTGCTTTAGATTCTGACAAGGAAATAGATCCTGCACTATTATCTTCAACACTAACAATAGTAGTTAAGGACCCGGAGAACAGCAATTGAAACAGCTCTTTCTTTGTAAAAGCTCCACAAAGTTCAAGTCCAAAAAGAATTCATCCATAATTTTCATGATTGAAATAAGACCAAACTTCTGAACCCATGATATAACAGAAATAGTGCAAGGACACAATTCTACCTCTCAATCAAGGTACATAACCAACTTAAGAAGCTTTATGTACATTCTCAAAGGCATATATAGATACAGAGTTACAGACACAGATACAATCATGACCTATATCAAATTAGAGGAACAATTGCTACTTTTATTTCAAATTAAACGGCAATTTTTGACAGGTTCCTGGAAGTTACAACAACGTGCAGTAACTCGATAAAATCATGACTCATAAACAAAAACCTAAATCGCTATAAAAAAATTACAAATCTAGAAATCAAACCTGAGTAACTCTGTAATTGAAATAAGGATCGAACTCGTGAATAACACTTTCATACTTAATAACCTGCAACAAAAATGTAGCAAAAACATTACTGCAACAAAAAAATCAGAATCTGATCAATTAGGTCAACCCTGACCACTGCGTAAGCTCCAATAAACTTACCGAGAAAAGACGGATCGAGAATGCGAGTACACCGATCAATAGGAGAATAAAGAAAGCGAGGATATTTCCGGAGGCATTCCGGAGAGTCGACGAAGGCGCTGCCGTTGTATCTGTAGAGGCCGCCATTAACGGCGGTAATGAAGCTTTGATATGTGTGTGTGTGACTGTGTGTTTGAGTCTATAGTGATTTCGCCGGAGGCAATCGGAGAAGACAATAAAGAGACGACTTTTTCAGTTTCTCTAGCTCCGGTGCGGGTCCTTTTACAAATTTACCCTTGATCCGTACATTGAATTCGAGGAGTTGGGACCTACATGTATACATCTAATTTAATTTATTTAATTTAATTTTTAATTAATCAAGCCTCCAATTTTAGACTATCCAATGGAATTTATAGCGAAAAAAATACGAAAATGAATATTTGATCAGAAAAGTTATTATAAATGGATATCCAAATTTAGCTTCATAATTCATGGACATTACTCTTGTGAGTCGGCGAGCCGGCTAAGCTAGCCTACTCATATTTCTATGCCAACATTCATTTTTACAGTGTACGAACCAACCGGATTGCGACACGTGGCCGGCTAAGCTTTAAAAAAGTGGAGGCTAAGCCGGCTAATAGCTTGTTATAGCCGTCTGGCTTTTTTTAAGGCTTAGCCGGCAAACTAAAAAACTTAGTCGACAAAAGTAAATGCTTACACAGCAAAAACCATGATCTTAAAAGACAATATTTTAAGGTTTAGCCGACAAACTTATAAGGTGTCACAAAACTTAGAAGGTAGCCGTCAAACTTGTTGACTCATATGTAGGCTCAGAACGAGTAGAGGATTCTTCTCCTTTTGATTTCGATGACATATGTGAACGAAGAAGGATTTTACATGTGTGTCGAGAGTGCCCACTTTTGTAACACCTTTTAAGTTTGCCGACTAAACCTTAAAATATTGTTTTAAGACCATGGTTTTTGTTGGGTAAGCATTTACTTTTGTCGGCTAAGTCTTTTTAGTTTGCCGGCTAAGCCTTTTAAGTTTGCCGGCTAAGCCTTAAAAAAAACGTCAGACGGCTATAGCAAGCTATTAGCCGGATTAGCCTCCGCTTTTTTAAGGCTTAGCCGGCCACAATTGGTTCGTATACTGTAAAAAGGAATGTTGCCACGGAAATATGAGCATGCTAGCTTAGCCGGCTTTAGCCGGCTCACAAGAGTAATGTCCATGAATTAGGAGGCTAAATTTGGGTCTCCATTTTTGATAATTTTTCTAGTCAAATGTCAATTTTCGTATTTTTCCCATTTATAACCTATGACCTAATTGTCTAGTGATATGTTATTTGTCTTCTATAAAAATGGTATGGAATCAAATCCTTATAAATGAAAAGTTAAGTGAATTTTAGATGTAAAAGATTTGTTGTTAAAAAAATGGTAGAAATTATAGAAGTTTGAAAATTTTCCTTTTATAAAGTAACCATGTAAGTTTTGGTTAAGAATGGCATATAAGTGTTATAATGTAGTGTAAGGACATGTTTGGTAATTATTGATAAAATTATGTATTGTAAAGTGGCGAACTTGTTAGGTTCGTATAAGTTCTTAGAGTGGCGAACTTAACAAGTTCGCCTAAGCATCTTGAGTTGCGAACTTAGTAAGTTCGCCTATAGTGTTGTGGTCTTTGTGGTTTCCCTATAAATAGGTTTACAAGTCTTGGCTTGAGAGAGGAGAACAGTAGAACAGACAAGAGTAGAGAGAACTTGTAAACAATGATTTGTAGTGGAAATACAAAGAGGATTATTTACTTTGTGTTGTTGAGTGCTTTACATGTTGCACGTTGATTATGGATTACACACGTTATCACTGTGTAGTCCCGCGAGTCTAGAGCTCTGTCACGTCACATGGACCTACAATTGGTATCAGAGCCTTGTGCTCTCGATTAGCATCAGATTCGTGGTGTTTTCGTGTACAATCAACATCAAAGTTCATTGATTTTGAAGACTTTTTCATCATTTTCGTGTTCTTGACAAAATGGAGAAATTTTGGATTCGTTTGAAGATTTTGATCCGATATGATTGTTTCTAATCATCTCCTACACATTCCTACGGTTTAGATTTGTTATATTCGATCATATACATCAGAATTCATGATTTTTAGAGGTCTGAGTTCGTGTTCTTCCTGAGATTGCAGCTGTTTCAGGCGAACTTGCTGATTCGGTTACAAGCGAACTTAATCAGGCAAACTTAACAAGTTCGCTCAGGCAGTTTCAGGCGAACTTACTAAGTTTGCTAGTGTTGATAAAAAAAATTGGATGTTGTAATTTTGGAACTTAACCAGGCGAACTAACTAAGTTTTTTGGAGGGAAAATTTTTTTTGTACAAATTTTTGAGGGGGTGTTTATATGTTTGATTTGAGTCATTTTTTAGAATATTGTAATTTTGGATTTTTTTACTAAAAAGAGTTTTTTGGAGGGAATTTTTTTTCGAAGATTTTCACAAAATTTTCAAGATGTCATATTTTTCTGATGATAATGAGATTGAAACACAACCACCGAGGCTTTTGTGCATATTAGATTACTTTAGCTGTAAAGTCCGATTCGAGCAGTTCGTATCAGACATTGATGCAAGTTTTTTGGATACCCATATTGGAAGGATATGTGCATCATACATATAATGATCTTCCTAAACCAATGCCAGCTCTTACTAAAAGAGAAAAGCAAGTGCATGATCGAGAGATGAAGACGCGTGCGACTCTTTAAATGTCTTTACCAAAAGAACTCTTTCATAGTTTCAAGAAGTTTACATCTTCAAAGCATTGAAGAAGAAGTGTGAAGACAATATTGGGAGTATCAAGGTTGTACTCAAGGAAGAAGTTCCTACTCAAGTGTTTATAGCCTTGATCACAGAAAAATTAGCAAATCAGAGTGATTCTGAAAATAATTCTTCTAGAGAATTCAGTAATAGTAAGAGTATTCAATCTGTTGAAAGTACTCAGTCTAACGAGAGTGATGGGATGACTGAAGAAAGCTTCCAGACAATTGAAGATGATCTGAGTGAATCAGAAAAGGAAATTGATGCAGAGCCTGTCAATGTTGACCAAAAGAGTGAAGTTGATGATAACGTATTCATGGCTCCTGGTGCATCTTCTTCAGAGGTAAAAATTGAGGTAGTTTCTAACTCTGAAACTTTTTGTACTAACTGTGTTTCTGTGAAGGATAAAATGATAAAGGTTATGGATGACAACACAAATCTCATTTGTGATATGAAATCGATGCACACGGTAAATCAGAAATTAAAGGATAATGAGAATTTGTTTGTGGAGAGGATAGAATCACTAAAGAGGGATATAAATTCTCTTACTTTGAAGATCAAAGAAAAGGCGTATTAGTTGGATATGACTTATGCAGTGATTGAGAAAAGAAATAATGATATTGCTGAGAAAAATAAGGAACTTGCTAAAACTAAAACAGAGGTGATTAGATTGAATAGAAAATTAGAGGCCTTTAGAAATTCATCATTCTTATTAGGCTATTACAATGATAACACCGATGAAATAAAGGGAACTAGTGGTATTGGTTATGTTCCTCCACCATTCAACGAAAATTATTCTATTGCACCTGAGATTGTAAAAGATGAGGATTTAGATCCTAAGACTGTGTTGAAGGTGAATCCAGTCACATGTGAAGATATGGTGTATTCTAATGAGAGTGATGATGAAGATTTTGATGAAGCTAAGGTAGAGGGGATACCGAAAGAGGTTAAGATAGAAGAATCAAAAGTTGTGAAGCAGAACCAAGAAGGTTTTGATTCTAAATCATCTGGAGGTTATACATTTGGAAGTTCTTCAAACTCAAGGAGAGTTCCATATGTCAGGAATTATAAGGAAAAGCGTACACATTTTCATTGCAGTGAGATGGGATACATTGTGGTGAATTGTACTTAAAAAAATAAAGAGAAGAGGCATGTATTTCCTGAGAAGATGAAGCCTGAATCAAAACCTGTTGCAAAATTTGTAGTTCCTGAGAAAATAAAGCCAAAAGAAGTTCATGTCGGTGAATCTTCCTCAAGTGCATCTTGTCGCGTGAAGGTTCCTTATATGATACAATATCATAGAAGAGATCTTGCTTTTACTGTGGTATTGTGGGGTCACATTAGGATTAATTGTCTTCACAACGCCAAAGGTAACCTACATGTTATTCCAGAAAAGGTTTATGTTCAGTCTTATGTTAAACTGTAACACTCTTAATTGGAACACCAATTAATAAAACATTTAAATGCGCGAAAGCATTAATCCCAAGAATTTTTTTTACTCTTTCGCGTACCGCGAAGGATTAGGGACCTCCCTTCGCATACCGCGAGGGAGTCCCAAATCACTTGTCCGGGAAAAAGGTTCTTTGCGTGGCACGAAGAACTTCCTGTCCATCTTCGCGTACCGCGAAGGAGCCTCAAAATGGCTGTCCGGATTTCAGGTCTTTCGCGTGTCGCGAAAGGCCCTCCTACTTCTTTCGCGTACCGCGAAGAAGCTCAGTAAACAGAAAGTTTACTTTTTCTCCCAGTTCCAACACTTAGCCAAATTTTTTACAATCTTCACCAAATCAACATGACACCAAAAATTTCCAACACTTGGGTATTTGGCCAACATTCAAACATCATTTATACACACCCAAAAACATAAATTCATGTACCAATTTACAACCTTTCGAGGATTTTCTATTGAACCCCAAAAACCACTAATTACGCATACGAGAATCCTCTTTTCGCCAATTGGACTTGACTCGGACTACATCGGAACTTTTCCTACATAGCACCACATGTATCAACCGTTAGTAATGAAGATAAACATATCAAACAAGTAATTACAACTTGTTTTCAGCCATTCACCCATTTGACCCGTTTACACCCAAATTTTCATTTGGCTACAAATAACTTGCATTTCACCTTGCAAGATTCATTCTTTTCTTTTGTCAAACATAATTAACACATTTTACATTTCCATTATGGCACGTAGGCCATAACCTTATTTCCATTATAATACTAGGATCATAACCTCATATCCCATTTCTATTATGGTACTTAGACCATAACCTCATTTCCATTATGGTATTTAAACCATAACCTCATTTCCATTATGATACTTAGATCATAACCTTATTTCCATTATGGTATTTAAACCATAACCTCATTTACACGTATCCATTATAGTCTTACAACTATAATTACATTCATTCCTTTACACATATCCAATATAGTTTTACAACTAAAATTACATTCATTCATTTACCCATATCTATTATTAGTTTTACAACTATAATTACATTCATTCATTTACACATACTAGTTCATACACATTCATACACATTCATTTCAACAACATAGTATGCACACATAACACATGTTTCACCCTTTATCATCAATACTAAGTAAGTGCAACGGCACTTACTTTTCGGGTTAGACGATCCCACTCCCCCTTCAAGTTTTGCAATTTGATTACCTAAACACATTCACCTAGTTTAGTAATCTAATCATACATCAAAATCACATAATAATTGGGTTTACAACCCAATTCCCATTTCCAACCTAAACTGACCCGTTTGGGTTATTTCCATAACCAAACACCCTCTTTCAATCCAAACTCACCTACTTGAGTTTCCTTTCCAATTCCTTGACACTAATTTTTCATTCAATAATTATCATTAGGTTAATTTTGTGCTCATTCAAGTGTCTAACACCATATAAACACTTAATCATTCATTAATTCAACATCCTATCATCATAATCCAAACACCCCCAATTTTCTCCATATGAACCCTAACTTCTCATAATCAAAATCAAAGGGTTCTAGGATGTTAATCACCATTCTTTACCTTTAGTTTAGCTAGATTATCAACAATCTAATACCAATTAACCACATGCATTCAAATTTCTGGATTTCTACAAAACCCACCAACTAACACATTCAAAAGTGAATTCAATGGAAGATAATCACTTACTTGATGTTAGGAAGGTGTTGTGTGAGCCAAAACTTTCACGAATTCAAGCTCAAATGCACGATTTAGCTCCAACTCCTCTTTTCTCTTCAAACCATCGACCTCTTCATCCAAAATGAAGACAAATTTGACTTTCACTAGTCAAAATGGTAGATTTTGCCATGTTACACATTTAGCCCCTCCACTTCCAATTTACCCATATCACTCCAAACTTAGTTAAAAACTAATATAACCCCATTACTAACTTGAAACTCACTTGTTTTAACTTATTTCTAAAATATTATTTTCACCATAATACTAATTAGAAATATTTATTTATTTAAAAACGAAACCAGGATTTTGGTTCGTTACATAAACCAAATGTGCTTAAACCTCGTGATACACCAAAGGGTAATTCAAAATCCGGGGTTCGGCTTTCTAGATCTCAACGAAGAAGGAGAAACATAAGATTGAGAAAACTTTGAACAACAAGAGGTTTCCCAATCTAAACGTGTTTCAAATGAACCAGAATGTTCAAACACTTTACATTTTCAACAGAAAGAACTTAATGAACAAAACTGTGTTTGGAAATAGTTTTCGTTTCGGATTCGTCGGAGCAATCACTGAAAACTGATGAGAGATTCTACAGTGAATGGAGTAAGGTCATTTATTTTAATACTGATGGACGATCCAGGACTACTGATATGTCATAATTTATACATGTTTTACATGCACGATTATCCCCATATTTAGCACAAATTATAGAGAAAATGAAAAGATATGATACTTGATCTACTTATTTGTGTTACAACCAGATAATTAACCCTTGAATGCAAAAACATGAAGAAAACATTAAAAAAATAAGGAGAAATCAGCATTCAGAAGCCAATTGAACGGAACCGAACCAAGGAAGTCAATGTTGAATATCAAAAAGTCAACATGGAGGAAAATAGGGCAATGCACGGTCGTTCATTGCATTTCACGACCGTGCATCCCTTAAACACCTCTCCTGTACACTCCTGCTCTGCCATATTCCCTCACATGCAAGAAATAAGTGCTTTGCACGACCGTGCATCCCATTGCATGGCCGTGCATTACCAAAATCTTTGTCTGACGGTATCTGAGGAATAAGCATCGGCTAACTCTGTGCCAGCAGCCGCGTCATTCTAGTGTTTTAGGTGTCTAAGATCAAGAGGTGTGAAGGCCTTAGTGCTCTGCTAAGAGCCGGAACTCTCTTGGTTTTGGTCCATTTTAGCTTTCTTGTTTATTTTCCTTTTTAAAGTCTTGTAATATGAAATGATTCTTCTTGTTCGAGTAAAACAAGAGGCAACCTATACCCACCCTCCCTTGGTGTTGGAATACTTCCACACATTATCTAAGGGTTAGTGGAGTCACTTGTATGGTCATTCATGGCTAGTTCTCTTGTGTTGCTCGAGTTGGTTGAACTTTAATTAATTAATGAAGTACTTTTTAGTATGTTATGTTTTTAAAGTCTTTACTATAAGTTATTTTAAAAAGACAAGAGTAACTGATCTTTAAACCAATCTAATAATCTTAAATCTTGTGAGTTATTCAAGCAAGACTTCTTGCTTGGGAAGCTTATTCGGTGTTTGTACGGTCTATATACAAATCTTGGTGCTAGCACGGTCGGTTAGTATAGATTTAATATTATGGGTTGATTGGAGGTTTGGGTCTTCAACAAGTCGTTTGAGCCCTAACCAGACTGGGCGGTTTATGTCGGTATTTCTTTACTTCTCTTGTGTCGGCTTGCAGACGACTTCTAGCTGGAGCCATGGGGTTTGATCTTGGGAATGAAAGTCTTATTTATTTAAAATAATATTATAAGTAAAGAAAACTATTTAAGAACATAATTTGTTAGGTCCGAGCATTCATAAATTACCTTTGGAGGAAGTCGTGCATTCTGACTTACCGGAAGAAGTTACAAGACCAGACTTACGTCAGTCATTGGATAATCTTAGTCCGAATAATGAATCGTGAGATACCGACAGACTTGAGACCCCGCTCAGGGTCCGCTAGATTCATTAAGGAACAGTTGGCTTACCGTATCCACTGTTCCGTTACGAAATACTAACTTCCCTATCGAAAGGGTTAGTACTAGTAACTATGACCAACCTTACATTAAATATAACATTAGTTAACAAGGGATAACAACTAGAGTAACACCTTAAACGAAATAATATTTCTAATTACATGTCTTATCTTTTTATTTTCTATTTAAACAAAACCCATTTTTCAACTTATTATCCTAGTCAGACAATAGCGAGGGTTGAGTACGTGATGTAGTGCAAAGCACACATCTTTATTCCTATGTTTTCGAGTCGTTTTAACCAGTTTTGTATTCGTTTTGAGTCATTTTTGTTATGTATTGAGTCTATGTTATGTTCTCAGGTGCTTATGATGATTACAAGTGAAAACTCGAAGAAATCGAGCACGAGAATGAAGCCCGAAGTTCAAAAGTAAAAAAATGAGTAAAAATCAGGCCTTCGCGGTACGCGAAGACCAGAAGGAGTTCTTTCACGGTACGCGAAGAACTTAAAAATCAGCCGCGACTATTTTGACTTTCGCGGTACGCGAAGGCTTGACCATATTTTCTCGCGGTACGCGAGAGATGGAATTTCCGAGAAAAAACCCTAAATTCAAATTAAATAGAATTGTAATGCTATTTTTTCGGAAGTTCGATTGATTGCCGTCCAGAGACCATCTTAGGGCGATTTTGGGAGATTAGGAAGCAAATTGAAAAAAAAGCTTGAAGCTTTGGATCACGGGTTTGTAGTTTTACATATTCGGTTCCCAAGTTTGATTTTGATTCTTGATTTGACAAGTTTGAAACCATGTTCTTGTTTGATTCTGCTTGTTTAGTTGTTTTGAACATGATTCTAGGCTAAACTTTATATACTGCCTAGGTCTTATGATGATTGCTTGATTAAGTTGTAATTTTTATCGGTTTTGAATTTGAATGATGGTTTAATGATTTTGTAACGATCCTAGTTTGAATAATTATGATGAATAAGCATGCTTGAATCTTATTGTATGGTTAATTATTGATTCCTTGCGTTGATGATGGTTGTCTGCTTGTTCGATTAACGTATTTAGGTCATAGATCTTAGAGTTTGTGATTTCGGTGGTTTGCTAGACGTAGTAGCCATAGGAGTTGTGCTTGATTGCTGATTTGAGTTAAGTGTGTGTCCTAGTTCAATACCTAGAGGTGAGAATTAGTCGTTTAGTCTTCGTCATTAAGAATTCGAGTGTCAACTGTCTGAGAGGAAGTTGGTTTAGGTGTCTAGTGACTGTTGCTATTCTGAATCATAGTTGTTATTCTAGGATTACCCCGTGCATTCTTCGAATGTATTGTGGATGGTGAGACTGAGAGGTAATCCATTCATTAGGGTACTTGATCATAGTTGGAAATACCTGAGAAGTGATCCAACAATCTGGTGAGTTTATTACATATGTAGGTTCCTTAGTTGGTGACACCTTGAGAGTGATTAGGGATCCACTAGGGTGTCTATAGCTGTTTCTTTAGAAACCCAGATCCATCATAGTCCAAAACCGGTAGAATTTGTACTTTGCAAGTAGGATTCCGACCTAGGTGGTATTCTTCCTATTCCTGGTATCTTCCTTAGTTCTTGTCTTGATAGTTGAGTCGACCTTAGTTCATTGCATTATTTATTGATAGTATTTATTGTAGTAAACCCCCCAATCATTAATCTTAAGTCCGAGTCAGAGTCTGTTTTGTTATTCGTATTGTCTCTAGGGTTCGATAACTCGGTTTACCATTAAGCTGTGCTACACTCGATAGGTCCACTTTCCGGTCAGTGCGGTTTAGTTCACAGGTTTTCCATTTATTACTTAGGAGTCTAGGTTAGGTTTTTATAGTTATTTTTATAGACCGTCTGGACGACATCAAGATTTTAGCGCCGTTACCGGGGACACTTGGCAATAGCAATATTAACTATGATTAGTTCTTTGTTTGAGTTTTGGTTTATTTGTTTTCTTTGAGTCTGTTTTGTGTGCTTGTCCTACGTGCTACTTGTGTGTCATATCTGTGTGTCTAATATAGGATCGAGTCCTTCTGTTTTTGAGTCTTTTTTCTTTCCATCTTAGAGTCTTTCTACTTATGCACAATACTCGTTCACAGGGGTCAAAAACCTTATTCAGCTTTCCTAGAGCCTGAACGAGAGCTGCACGAGCGCACCCGCGACTTTCAGGAGCGTTTGAAAGCATTGTGTGAAAACCAGGTACGTTCTACTAGCCCTATTCCATTTCCTACCATGGGCGACGCTGATCCACCAGCGAGACATACTGTACACCAGAGGGCCAGTGATGAGGTCACTGGGGCGAGATCTTCGATCACCCGTCCCGCTATTCCAAATGTTAATTCCTGGTAGATCCCATCACATGTCATGAGTACGATCACTCATGCTACTCAGTTCCATGGCCTTGAGGATGAGGATGCACCCGGACATGTGTCCCGATTCGCGCGCATATGTGATACCTACAATATAACATGTGTATCTAAGGACGCAATCTACTTGCGTCTCTTCCCATTCTCGCTCTCTGGGTGTACTTCTACTTGGCTCGACAACCACCCAGACAACTCGATTACCACTTGGGAGGATCTCGAAGCCAAGTTCTTCAAGAAATATTATCCACCTTCCAGGGCCGCTCACCTTTGGGATCAAATCCATTCCTTTCGGATGGATCCTGATGAGCCTATCACATGGCCTGGGAGCGGTTCAACGCGCTGTTAGGCCGATGTCCCCAACACGGTATTTCTGACTAGGTGATAGTGGAGAAATTCTATAATGGTCTCCCTTTCGAGAAGCAGCAAATGTTTAATACAGCTGCGGGAGGCCATATCATGGAAAAATTTGAGCCTACTGAGTGTGAGGAGATGTTCGAGAGCTTCTCTCAAGCCGAACAGCAGTACCCATCTTCTAGGACTTCTATTCCTAGTGCTAGATCATCCACCACATCTCCCAGAGGTGTGCATCAGGTCACTCTTGATTCTAGCATGGCCGCTGCCCTCGCCTCAATGGCTAACGAGATTAAGGAGCTAAAGCTCAGTGCTCAGCGGTGTCAAGTGTGCAGGGGAGGCCACAACACCCATGATTACCCAGTGAATAATCAGGAGCAGGTGAGATATGCTGGCAACCAATACCAGAACCGAGGGTACAACAACTACAAGTCATTTGGCTCGAGATGGAGATCTGGAAATAACCCACCGAGGTTTAATGGTCATCAGCAGCAGCGGCATGGAGGAGGAGATACGGGACCTAGCATGGGAAGCAGTGTCGACATGACCATGGTAAAGGAGATGCTTGAGACGCAGACACAGTTGCTTGCCCACTTAGTCCAGCAGGATAGGGATGCTAGGCAGAGATTGGATAGCCACGACGCTCTATTGAAGAATCAACAGTCGACATTCCATGATCTGAAACGCACGGTAGAGGACATCGCTAAGACTCTGAAGGATCGACAAGGAGGTCAATATTCAGGCTCCAACGCTTCAGTGATGGCTGTGTCGGTCAGGAGTGTGGAGGAGAGAGAGGTTGTAGAGGATGACTCCCACTCCAGTTTGTACAATATTTCATCACCTGAGGAGGTCAAGAAGATTGACTGGAGGGCTCGATTCACTAAGATCGATGCCAAGATGGCCGAGGAGCAGGTGGACGAGGAGACAATAGTCGAGGTGCCTGTCGAGAAGGCAGAGGAGAATAAGAAGGGGGTGGAGATGAAGACCCCCCGAGATTGACCTGACTCGTGTTCCCTACCCAGCACGTTCGCTGCCATTTAAGCAAGCTAGGGAGCACGGTCACTTCCTTGACATGTTTAAACTTCTCAAGGTCAATCTCCCGCTCATAGAGACCCTCCAGAGTATGCCAAAATATGGCAAGTTCCTTAAAGATCTTCTTTCCAACAAGAAGAAACTCGAGGAGGTCTCAGAAGTCTCACTTAGTGAGCAATGCTCTGCGGTGGTGCAGAACAAGCTGCCAGAGAAACTGGGAGATTCAAGTCGTTTCACTATCCCATGTCACCTAGGCAGCTTGCCTTTGCACCACGCGTTGGTCGATCTAGCTGCTAGCATCAATCTGATGCCCTATTCCGTATATAAGCAGCTAAACCTAGGCGAACCCCGACCCACGCGCATGAGCATTTCCTTGGCTGACCGTTCAGTCAAGTATCCACGGGGAATTGTGGAGAATCTGTTAGTGAAAGTAGGTAAGATTGTTTTCCTCGTGGACTTTGTGATTCTAGATATGGAGGTGGATGACGGAGTCCCACTCATCCTCGGGCGCCCATTCCTACGCACCGCCAAGGCCGTAATCGATGTCTTTGACGGGAAACTCACACTTCATGTGGGGGATGAGTCGGTAATATTTGATGCCACACAGTCTGTGGAGGATGTTGGCGAGCATAGCCACTCCGTGTGCATGCTTGATTCTTTCATGGACTACCATCAAGACTCTGCTCCACTGTTAGAAGTTGGTGAACCCGCCCCTAATTTAAAAAGAACCATCTGATTGGGCATTTGAGTTAGAGAGATTGTTGGATGAGTCGGACGAATACGATGATGAGGTGCCTGATGATCTGCTGGGGATGATGGCAGAGCTAGATGCAATCATAGGCAATACCCCAAGTGTGGGGAAGTTAGAAGAGAGTGTTGAGGATCCCGGTGGAGGTTTAGAGATCATATCCATAGTTAATCCCAATCCTGAACCGCTACTCGTCACTGTCGTGCATTATGAGAGGGGGAGTGTTGACCCGACCCCGAGTTCTAGTGTCCCTAGGTCTAGGCCGCCCCGTAAGAGAACCCGTGCGTTGATAGATTCATCTAGGGTGAGGGTAGTGCAACCCCCAAGTGTGGGGACATCCAGGGGTGACAAACTACTAGGATACTTGAACCGTTTAATCTTCAGACCGGGTAGGTATAAACTGTGGTGGAAAGAATTGAGTGCTAGGGTATGGAGGTGAAGTTACTAAGTTGGTGTAGGACCGGAAGGCCGTGGAGGATGAAGTCGGTACCGGTTAAGATCAAGGAAAAGCCCCCTGATACACTTGGTTGATTCTCGGGCAAGTGCCCAGGATGTAGAGTTTGTATGCATTACGTGGTCCGTGTCAGTGTCGTTTTATGTGTTTTTCGGTATTGGTTGTTTTGTTTGTGTCATGTCTTGCAGGGATTCGTGCTTGATTCGGTGAGGAAAATTGTTGGAAACGAAGTTCCACATATGTTTTGCATTGGTTTTTGTCATTGGGAATACGTTTTAAAGGGTTTGGGTGAAAAATATTTTTAGGAGGCAAAAATGTTTCTAAGTATAAAATCATGAAAAAAGCTCTTAACTTTCTAGGAATGAGGGTCCCTCATGGTACGCGAGGCTCTGGTGGACAATCTTCACGGTACGCGACGTCCAAAATTTTGGGACGGCTTAATATCCACTCCCTCGCGGTACGCGAGGGGTGGACAGGGTTCTTTCGCGGTACGTGAGAGCCCCCTGATTTACTTATTTGCCCTCTGTTTCCTATGGTTTCCTATACCGTTCACCCTCACCAACTCCACCACCATTAACATACCACCATATCATCTATCACATCATCCATTACTATCATATATCATCTATCATACCCACCATCCATTGCATCCATCCATCATTCACCCATTACCATCATCACCATATCATTCATTCACCGACTATACCACTGACCATGGGAAACTTGGAAACCGATTCGTGACCGATGACCCACCTCACCGGGGCATTCATGTCTATGTGTTTGCCACACATCGGGTACGTATCCTTGCATATCTATCCAGAGTCTTAGTGAGTCAGTTTGAGTATTTTGTTTGTGTCAGTTTAATGCTGCTGGTTTGTTGTGAGATTTATTTTGCAGGTATTGTTCGTCCTGTCCATACTCAATCTCCATTCGGTGGGACTAAATGCTTCTATTACTTTGTAAAGGCAACCTAGCAGTGTGTGCAACCGCGACCGAAATGTTATACGGTGCACACTAGGAAGAACGAAGCTGCACATTCACATTTGTTTGCATCTGCATTACTAGCTAAGTCGCTTCCTGTTTTTTTTTTTTTTGCATTTTTATTTTTTCGTTGTGTCTTGCTTAACATTGAGGACAATGTGTCTTTCAAGTGTGGGGATGTGAGTGTCTAGGTTATGTCTTTATAAAAATCAAAAAATACAAAAAAACTGAAAATTAAAAAAAAAAATGTTCTTTGAAATAAAAAGTTTTTGCATAATAAATGAAAAATGATAGTACAACTGGATCTGCTTGTTGATTTTAAATGAATAAATTTGTAGAAAACGTGTTTAATAAGTGATGTTTTGGTAGACTCAGCCAGCTTAAATAGCATGTGAGTGTTACTTAGGATTAATCACGTAATAAATTCTTGATATCTTGTGGGTACTCATCTTAAGGTAATGGTAATACTGAAACTGTCAACATAGGGTGATAAGTACCACGTTAAGTTAAAATTTAGAGGTTTTTAAAAATTTTCAAAGCATACCACTATCTTTTTATGAGAATAAATCCGAGTTTCGGTGGCGCCCATTCCATAAATCCATAATTCCCTAACTATGAGCTTAATTACTTTGAAATTTGAGTCTTGCTTATGTGTTTCCCTCTGGGATGGTGACTTGGAGGATGCACCCCTAAGTGAGATTTATGTGCTTAAATGTGTATAATCTAGTCTATGTGTTAGTTTCCGGTATAGTGACTTGGTTGAGACGCCTCTAGACGAAAGTTCTTGTGCTTTAATTAACGCTCATTTTCACCCATTCATTCCATAATCCTTTGATTTCTAAAAATATGTAAATCTTAGTTTAACATGGTGGGCAAATCTACATGGTTTAACCCGTGCCTAGACATGATCGTGAGATGGGATTAGGTAGAGCTGTAGCTTCTAAGTATGAGTCACATAGGTTGATTGATTGTTGTATAAATTGGAATTAGAACACATTACGGGGGCTAAATAGTTGGTGCTTGGATTTAATCAGACAGAAATACTGATTATTGCTTTTTAACGCGTGAGTATATTTGTGCTAATTGGTAATTGATTATTAAAGTTAGATCTCAGTTATGATTCCATTATAGACTTTTTCGAGGACAAAAAAAAGGTTAAGTGTGGGGATGTTTGATGTAGTGCAAAGCACACATCTTTTTCCTATGTTTTCGAGTCGTTTAAACCAGTTTTGTATTCATTTTGAGTCGTTTTTGTTATGTATTGAGTCTATGTTATGTTATTAGGTGCTTATGATGATTACAAGTGAAAACCCGAAGAAACCGAGCACGAATATGAAGCCCGAAGTTCAAAAGTCAAAAATGGGTAAATATCAGAGGCCAGAAGGTGTTCTTTCGCGGTACGCGAAGAACTTAAAAATCAGCCGCGACTATTTTGGTCTTCGCTTATTTTCTTACGGTACGCGAGAGATGGAATTTCCGAGAAAAAACCCTAAATTCGAATTAAATAGAATTGTAATGCTATTATTCGAGAAGTTCGATTGATTGCCATCCAGAGACCATCTTGGGGCGATTTTGGGAGATTAGGAAGCAAATTGAAGAAAAAGCTTGAAACTTTGGATTCCGGGTTTGTAGTTTTACATATTCGGTTCCCAAGATTTGATTTTGATCCTTGATTTGACAAGTTTGAAACCATGTTCTTGTTTGATTCTGCTTGTTTAGTTGTTTTGAACATGATTCTAGGCTAAACTTTATATACTGCCCAAGTCTTATGATGATTGCTTGATTAAGTTGTAATTTTTATCGGTTTTGAATTTGAATGATGGTTTAATGATTTTGTAACGATCCTAGTTTGATTAATTATGATGAATAAGAATGCTTGAATCTGATTGTATGGTTAATTATTGATTCCTTGCGTTGATGATGGTTGTCTGCCAGTTCGATTAGCATATCTAGGTCATAGATCTTAGGGTTTGTGATTTCGGTGGTTTTCTAGACGTAGTAGCCATAGGAGTTGTGATTGATTGCTGATTTGAATTAAGTGTGTGTCCTAGTTCAATATCCGAGAGGTGAGAATTAGTCGTTTAGTCTTCGTCATTAGGAATCCGAGTGTCAACTGTCTGAGAGGAAGTTGATTTAGGTGTCTAGTGACTCTTGCTATTCTGAATCATAGTTGTTATTCTAGGATTACCCCGTGTATTCTTGGAATGTATTGTGGATGGTGAGACTGAGAGGTAATCCGTTCATTAGGGTACTTGATCATAGTTGGAAATACCTGAGAAGTGATCCAACAATCTGGTGAGTTTATTACATATGTAGGTTCCTTAGTTGGTGACACCTTGAGAGCGATTAGGGATCCACTAGGTTGTCTATAGCTGTTTCTTTAGAAACCCAGATCCATCATAGTCCATAACCGGTAGAAGTTGTACTTTGCAAGTAGGATTCCGACCTAGGTGGTATTCTTCCTATTCCTGATATCTTCCTTAGTTCTTGTCTTGATAGTCGAGTCGACCTTAGTTCATTGCATTATTTAGTGATAATATTTAGTGTAGTAAACTCCCCAAATCATCAATCTTAAGTCCGAGTCAGAGTCTGTTTTGTTATTCATAGTATCCCTAGGGTTTGATAACTCGGTTTACCATTAAGCTGTGCTACACTCGATAGGTCCACTTGCCTGTCAGTGCGGTTTAGTTCATAGGTTTTCCATTTATTACTTAGGAGTCTAGGTTAAGTTTTTATAGTTATTTTTATTGACCGTCTGGACGACATCAGTACGGGTTCTGTGTCCATGGTTCGATACTTGGTTCTTGCCCATACTATACTACGTCGCGATAGGTATACTTGCCTATTGTGTGTGTGTTTAGTTAAAGTAATTATCATTTTAATTTATAAATTTAAAACCTAATTTTGTGTAGCTCTAAATAGAATATATTTATTACTACTAAAAACATGCTATCAACTACCATGGCTTGGGTCCCAATTTCAAATTAATGTTTCTTATTAGATGTGAAGAATTAACCAAGAGGGACTATTAATACCATTTAGTTTTCTAATAATGGTTGTTCATAGCACATGACAGGGAATGACATCCGCAAGAGCAAAGAGTTGTTAGAAAAGTTGGTAAATCTATTTGATTCAACGACTTGATGCTCATAGGAGAATATGTCAAACACAATGTTGTTTTGGAAAGAATTTGACCAAATCTGTAATGTTACAGGTTAAAATTCAGAGCACGATCCTGAGTAATGCGTGATCCAAGATCCGGTATCCCGATAAGGTCAGTGTCCCGAATATTACTAACGGCTACTTGTCTGTTATTTTATTAATCGCAGGTGAAGCATTTGCAAACTGATACGTGTCTAAAGACTCACTCAATGGACGTGGATCACGTGTAGAACGTGTGGAATATGCGTGGAATAGTTTACAACAGTCACATGAGAAGATAGAGCCAAAGACTAGAATATCAGATAGTTAGTTATGCATATTTTTGTATTTAATAAGCGATAGATCGTATAGGAAACCACACAACACCTGCACTCACAATTTCTGTAACAGTTAGCTTACGATTGTATTTGCTCTCTTTGTACTCGACAGTTCTTGTTTTATAAGGCAGCCCGACTTTCGTCGACTCCTGAGGTTTTATGCCGGAGATCATCAAGGATCAAGGGCTTTCCTCGTAAACACTCGTGTTGATTTTACTGTTTTACATTCATAGATTTAACAAGCACACCACCTCACTCTCGAAATTTAGTTACAAAGTTAGTTCGTATAATTTTTACCCAAAACAATTTGGCACCCACCGTGGGGAAAGTGGTGCTTTTTATCTTCAAATATTTATTAAAATTTTTGTTTAATCACTATCTTTCGAAACTGATTTAAAAAATGTCGTCCCAATCCAAAAACGTTTCTGTCTCTGCTCCATTTTCAACCTTCGGTCTAGTTATCCCTATTCCTCCCCTTCCTTCATTCTAGAAAAAGAATGATAGTCAGCCTCGAAAGACTGTTTCTGCGGGTTTTTCAGGATCCGGAATATCCACTAGCCCACCTGTGCTCATTTCAAATGACGAACTTCTCAAAGTATTCTCCGAAGTAAAGTAGCAGATGGAACAATAGAAAAAGACTAATCGGGCAATATTCAGAGAGCTTGAAAGGATCAAAGACTCAAAGAAACCGGTGGAAATGAAAAATCCATTGCAACCAAGGGCTTTGAACTTTTACTATCCGGGATCTTCGGGGGTCCATCAGGGAGATTTCCTACCCATGCGGACTCGAGTCACAACTCTTGGTCCAACTCCGGCTACCAGAGTTACTACAACTCAAGATCTTGGATTCACCCCGGGATCATCTCTCAGAGATACGGACATGGGTAACACATTCAATAATTTTTCGAATGCTAACAAATCTGTGCAGGATACAGGGATCACTCCTTCCATGGCGAAAGAATTGAAAAAGCTGAGCGAGATGATCTCTAGTGTGCCTGGTGTGGTACAACCCATACCCGAGATGTCCGCTACCAGCCACAGGACTTCCAGATTCGCTTTTCCCATTTGTGATTCTTAGATCCCCAAGCGTTTTCAAACTCCCAACATGAAGCTGTATGATGGGATAACGGATCCCGAGGAGCATGTGACACAATATAGAGAGAGAATGGAGATCAACCCCATTCCTTTGGACCTGAAAGAGGCTTGCTTATGCAAAGGCTTTGGTTCTACCTTAATAGGATCAACCTTAAAATGGCTACTTAATGTTCCTCCATACTCTATTACTTAATTTGCTCATTTAATTAATCTGTTTAACCGTCAATTCTCATGCAACAGAACTTTTGAAAGATTGACAAGTGACCTATACAGGGTAATTCAAAATCTAGGAGAATCCCTTCGAGATCATGTTAGCAAGTTTGGCAAAGAATCCCTAGATATCCCAAATCTCGATGTAGCTACAACAGTCCAGGCCTTCAAAATGGGATTGAGGAAAGATTCTCAATTTTATGAAGAACTTGTCATGAATCCTTGTAGGAACCTAGTCGAAGTCAGAAACAGGGCACTAAGATTCATCAAGCTAGAAGATGATAAGAAGATTCAGCAAAGGATGGACGCTCTAACCAGTTATAGTCAACCTAATCGGAAGACTGAGACTGCACCCTTCAAACCATATAGATCTAAGCCATATTCCAAACCTGATAATCATAGAGTCAATGCTGTGGAAGATGACGAGGAGGAAGAAGAATATATTAAGTTATCTAAATATTGTTTTTCACTTGACACAATTTGTTTGTTATATGCTATGCAGGATCTTGGACACAAAGCCAGGTGGCCCCGTAAATTCGAAAAGAATACTGGGGGCAAAGACAAGTCCAAATGGTGTGCCTTCCATGAAGATTTCGGACATGTCACTGAGAATTGCATTGCCCTACGTAAAAAGATAAGCTATCTCTTGAGCATGGGATATCTTAAAGAATTTCTAGGCATAGGAAAGAAGGAAGTTAGGGATCACGACAAAGTCCCACAAAGAGCCAAATCTCCGCCGCCCGATGCCAAGGTAATAGGATTTATTTCTGGTGGTACTTCTTACTCTGCAGCTAAGAGGAATGCGAAAGAAGCCAAAATAGAGAAAGGTGATAGACCCCTCAGAACTTCTAGTCTAACAGAAGAAAAGATAATCTCCTTCAACGAAGATGACAAGGATAACGTGCAAGTCCCTCATCATGATGGCCTGGTAATCACCCTATATGTTGCGAATCACTTCATTCGAAGAATACTGATCGATGGAGGAAGCTCGGTGAATATAATTCAGCATGATGTCCTGAAAAGGATGGGGATCCCGGATTCCGAAATTATATCCAAATCTGGAGTGCTAGTGGGATTCAGCGGAGAAGTCAAAAACACAGTCGGAGAGATAAAGCTTCCGATATATATCGAAGGGGTAAACACTATACAAAAATTTTGCATAATTGATTTTTATCCTGTTACAACGTTATACTAGGGAGACCCTGGATACATGATATGAAAGCGGTACCCTCGACATACCACCAATGTGTCAAGATGCCAACTCCTTGGGGAAGAAGTTGAGAGATTGTTAAAAGCAGGAATGATAAGGGAAGTAAAATTCCCAAGGTGGCTAGCCAATGTAGTGGTGGTCCAGAAGAAGAATGGGAAATGGAAAGTTTGTGTAGACTTCACAGACTTAAATAAAGCATGTTCTAAAGATCCCTTCCCTCTACCACACATAGACTCAATGGTTTATGCTACAACAGGCCATGAGATGTTAACCTTCATGGATACTTCATCAGGATTTCAACAGATCCAGATGGAACCCTCAGACTAGGAGGATACTGCCTTCATGACCCCGACAAGTATCTATTGTTATATTGCTATGCCCTTTGGTCTAAAAAACGCAGGTGCTACATACCAAAGGCTAGTATACATGATGTTCAAAGACAAACTTGGGGACACTATGGAAGTCTATATTGATGACATGGTGGTGAAGTCAAAGAAAGCTGAAGATCATCCCAGGGATCTTGAAGAAGCATTGGATATCCTAGATCATTATAACATGAAGCTTAACCCTTCCAAATGCCACTTTGGAGTGGGGGCAGGAAAGTTTCTAGGATATATGGTGACTAAAAGTGGGATAGAGGCCAACCCTGAGCAGATCAAGGCAATAATCAACCTGAAATCCCCAGCCAATACCAAAGATGTCCAAAGGCTAACTGGCAGAGTAGCAGCACTCAATAGATTTATCTCAAGATCCTTAGAGAGATGTAAAGAAATTTATGATATCCTAAAGAAAAACAAAAGATTCGAATGGGAAGAGAAGCATGGGCAAGCACTCCAGGCACAAAAAGAGTATTTGTCCACAGCTCCTCTATTAATAAAACCTGAAGATGGCGAGCCGTTATCCTTATACTTAGTAGTATCTAGACACTCTGTAAGTGCTGTCCTAGTTAAAGATCATGAAGGTCACCAACATCCAGTATACTATGTAAGTAAAAGTCTACTTCCGGCAGAAACCATGTATTTTCATTTAGAAAAAAATGATATTAGCTTTAATAATGGCATCTACTAAACTTAGACATTATTTTGAGACTCATGCTATACATGTTAAGACTAATTATTCAATTAAGTGTGTTTTGAGAAAGCCAGAAATGTCTGGAAGAATGGCTAAATGGTCAGTCAAACTCAGTGCATATGATCTCAAATATAATCCCAGAACAACAATAAAATCTCAAGCACTTGCAGATTTTGTGGCTGATTTCAGCAGTGATATCCAACAAGAAGCAGATCTCGAAGTTCAACAACTAGAGGAATCCAAGGATAAATGGATTTTATTCACAGATGGTGCATGTCACACCCCAACCGACGGCGGAATCATCGGGGCGGGACATGTAGACTGTTCATGAGCTAGGTTGACTAAATTGTAATATGTTAAATCCATTTCCATTCAAACAAACATGAATCAAATTCAAAGTACATAATGAAATACAATTTGTTTTTGAATTAAGATTAACTAGGTTCAAAGCCTATGTGTAGCATGTCTTGATCAAACTCATATGAAAGCACCTGAAACATGAATAAAATAAGGTCAACTAAAAAGTTGGTGAGTATAACACAGGTTTGTATATAGGTAGCATATAATTTGTAAACCAAATCCTTTACATAACATGATAAATAAGGCATTTATGGGGAGCAACTATTGTGTAACCAAGTACAATCAAACCTTTGTAACTAGCATGCAAAAATTGTGTTGTCGGTTTCAATCACCGCGCACCTGGGTGGGTTTGTCAGACTCAATAGATCTATCATTGAAAACTGTCGGCTTGAATAGTTAATGATTGCACATAATAGCATACAAAAGTTAGCACACATAGCACTCGGGCATAAAGCTCAAATTTGTACACATGAATGTAAATAGGATTTGTACTTGTGTTGTTTATGTAAATGTAAACATGTAATTTGTATATAGTTCATGTTTCACCCCAAAAGTGTAAAAGAGTAAAAGGGGCTATGAAATACTCACTTGGTATGGAAGTGTAGCTAACAAAGAGTATAGATAAAATAAGAATCCTTGATACGCACGAGTTAACCTAGATAATAATGTATATTGAATCAAATATGTGCACAAAGTTTAAGTCTAAAAATGAAGGTTGAATTTGCGTATAAAACTATTGATTTGTATTTAAAAGTATTGAATAACATATATAAAGTTTTGAAGTAAATATTTTTGAAACATTTTGATTAAGGTTGGAAATTGAATAGTAAAATAAAATATTTATAAAATCATTGATTATGAAAATAAAGTATGTGTTAAATGTAATTTAATAAATAAATAAATGTTTTTATTTAAAATGAAGAATAAATAAATAATCTTTATTTATTTATTTATAAAGTATGTAACTTACAAATAAAATGTTTTAAATGAAAAGTTTAATAACAAATTTAATTTTATAAAACTTTTAATTAAATGATTTTCCATTATTCCAAGATTAATTATTTGATCTTTTCAAATACCTTTTTATAAAACTAACTATTTTTATTTAAAAAACTTAATCTGGAATTTTTACAGATTAAAATAAAACAACAATAATTCTGATCAAAGATTCTGACCTAGACACGACCGTGCCTGGGAAGGACACGACCGCGCTCGAACCACGGGCGCGACCGCGCTAGTCGGGACGCGACCGGGTTTGATCAAACAGAGACCAACTTGGATAATTCAAGAGGCACGACCGTGCCTTAGCTCGGCACGGTCGTGTCTATGATTCTTAGACACAACAGAGATTAGCCCAGAGGGCATGACTAGGTCTGGACAGGAGGACACGACCGCGCTGCTATTCGGCACTACCGCGCTACATGAGGCACGGCCGCGCTAGATGATTACCGCGACCGTGTCTCTTCCAAATCAGACACGAATTGAACAAATCTTGTATTTATAGCGTTGGAATTGTTAGGGCTTTTGATTACTGAGTTGTTACGAGTCTATTTTAATAAATTAATTGTATGGAAATTGTGTTTAAGTATGGATTCGATTAAATCATTTTTATTAAAATGAGAAATCCGGTTCAGGATGATTTCTATGATGGAAGCCCCAATTAACAGAGGGCTTTTCATAAAGAGACTGAATCGACTGAGGAAAAGATTATAGTTACCCTGAAGCGTATCGAATTGATAGTTAACGGCAGAAAAGAGTTCCGGCGACGGTGAGAATGGCTTCCGGCGTCTTCTGCTGCGATTCCGGCTGTTCCAACGCTTCAGAAAACTTAGAGATGCTCGGAGGATCGAGTTTCTTGATTAATTGCTAGCAACAGGATCGAAAAGAATGATTCGAGGTTTGGGAGAAATTTTGGACGGTTTTTCTTGAGAGAATTTGTAATTGGGTGGTAATGATCGAAATTGACAATTATTTTCTTTGATACTGAAAGTGAAATGCACATCGGGTTAGAATTCAAACGACCAAGCGTTTTGAAACTGCATTTACGTTTTGACTGTTACGTAGGCGCGACCGTGCTAAGATAGGCGCGACCGTGCTTAGGCACCGGGCGCGATCGTTCCAGGACCAGTCGCGCGATCGTGCCGAGGCACTTGGCGCGACCGTGCCAGGACGAAGCACGACCGTGCTAATTAGGGTTTCTTGATATTTTTCAACTTTAGTCCTTGACTTTTCAGATTTGATAAGTTTGATTAACATAGTTTCTTGCATAGTGTGTAAGTGTATATAATCGAGTAAAACTTGCGAACTTGTATTGAATCATTGCATTTAATTTATGGCGAGAAAAATAATAAGACAGTGCACGAGTATTGAGTTTGAAATGCGTTACATTGAATTGAAATATGAATACTAAAAATCAGAAATGTTACAGTGCATCTATTTGTTAGGACATAGATGTATGACAAAAGCTTGTAATAGTTTAGATCTTTATGTCTTTATGTTTGTAATGTTTTAGTTTTGTCTAAGTGTTGTAAGTTCCGTTAGAGGCGAACTTAGCAAGTTCGCCTAGTCTTAAGTTCGCCTATAGCAGAACAAAGTCTATATATAGAGTTTACATGTTCAGTTTTTGTAGTGGTTTTGAATGTTATATTCTCTATTTCTGTAAACTCTGTGATTTGGTGAAATACAAGAAGAAGATTATTTACATTATGTGATTGTTACTGTTTCTATCATCTCGTATAGACAATCAGTGATACGGTTGGATTCCGCACTCCGTGTTATTGATACGTCACCTCTCGAGTACGATCTATAGGAGAGTCATGTGGACCTACAAGTGGTATTAGAGCCTATGCTCATGATTTTTGTATGAATTGACAAGAAATTGGTTGACTTTTGCAAATTTTCATCTTCATGGAGTTTTTAAGTTCTTGAGAGGATTTTGAGGCTGATTTAATCAATTTGGAGGTGTTTTTGGAGAAATTGATCCATTAGAAGTGTTCTATATCACATTATACTCAATCCTACGGTTCAATTTCATCAAATTCCATCAATTCAGCAAGTTATAATGATTTTTGAAAATTTTTGTTCGTGTTTTGGTTGAAGAGTTCATCTTCTTGAGCTATTACTGCTGAACCAAGCGAACTTATTTTTGAAATTCTGTTAGAGGCGAACTTATTAGGCGAACTTATCTTCTATTCTTGATTAGGCGAACTTGCCAAGTTCGCTTGTTGAGGATTGGAGCGAACATACTAAGTTCACTTGAGTGTGTTCTTGGTAGTTAATGAACCTGAGGAGATCAACGATAAGTTTTTGGAATCTTTACCATCAAAGTTTGATGTGTATTCTGTCTTGATCAAAGAAAATGTCAAATACAAATCCATGTCTCTTGAAGATGTTCTTGGAAAAATTCAATCTCATGATTTGAATATGAAGAAGATGGAAATTAATATGGAGCATATTCAAGATCCTGCTAAGTATTTTGCAAATACTTCTATCAAATCTGGATCTGGTGTAGCATTATTTTCGGGTGATGGTCAAGATAATTCAAGTGAACATATGTCTAGGGTTTCATGTCAAACTGGATTTTCTACAAATACATCCACCTCAACATCTGGATCACATAATTCAAATTCACATCATATAAATCAAAGGGATGATGATGATTATCTGGCGATGTTTTCTTCTTTCATGGCATCATATGAAAACTTTATTGGAAGAAAGATTCATGATCCTGATGCTCTTGAAGAGGATTTTCGTCAAATTGATCCTGTTGATTTGGAGGAGATGAATATTCAATGGAATATGACCATGCTTATGCGACAAGCAAAAGATTTTCTGAAGAAAACTGGCAGGAAGTATATTGGTTCAAATAGTAGATCAAGAATGGGGTTTGATAAAACCAAAGTTAGATGTTATAATTGTCAAGAATATGGTCATTTTGCTAAGGAATGTGTGAAGCCAAAGGTTGAATATAATTCTTAGAAAAAGTCTAACGGTTATCAAAGTAACAGAACTCCACCACAGGGATCTACTGGATCTGGAAATATTGCTCATGCTTCAACATCATCTGCTTTAGTTGTACAAGGTGATGATAACTATGATTAGGGTATTCATCTAGAAGATCTGGTTGGTGTTGTGAATCAGGCATTTGTAGCAGAAATTCACTCAGAAGGAACATCTGATGATGATAGTTCTAGTGATGGTGATATTTCAAGGAGTGATGAAGATAATCAAACGGTTAGTTCTGAAGAGAATATTGAAGAGGTGAATATTGCAGTTCAAAATATTGAAGCTGAAGTTCTATTGGATTCAAATGATTCTGAGGATGACATTGTGTTGCCTAAACAATCTGATGACATGACTTAAGATATTCCAATGGCTAAAGTCTTCATGGCTAACATGTCTGATTCTTCAAAGGTATAAGATTCTATCTGTAATATCTATTGTTCTAATTGTGTTTCTGTGAAGGATAAAATGATGAAGGTCATGGATGACAATACCAATTTGATTTGTGATATGAAATCCATGCATACGGTTAGTCAAAAGTTGAAAGACAATGATAAACTGTGTATGGATAGAATTGAATCATTGAAGAGAGATTTACATTCATTGGGGTTGAAGTACAAAGAACAGGCGTATCATTTGGATATGGCCTATGCAGACATTGAAAAGAGAAATGAACTAGTTGCTGAGAAAAACAAGGAGATTTTTGATAAAGAATCAGAGGTGACCAGGTTACATCGAAAGCTGGAGAGTTTTGGAAATTCATCAATTCTTTTGGATTATTTTAATGATAATGCTGATCTTACAAAGAGTGTAGCTGGAGTTGGGTTTTTTCCTCCACCATTTAATGGAAGTTATGTTGTTGAACCAGCAATCATAAATGAAGAGGAGATTGATCTAAAGACAGTTCTGAAGGTTAATCCAGTGACAGGAGAAGAAATGGATTATGATTCTAACATTGATGATGAAGTGTTTGATGAACAAAAGGTTGAAGGTGTTCCTTAGGAGGTGAAACTTGATGAACCGGTTGTGGTGAAACAAGTTACAAGAGATCGGTGCATCTTAACTGAACTTGATACAGGTGTTCAGCCAACTATTTCAAAAGTTTTGTCTCAAAGTGGATTTGTAAGTGCTGGTCATGTTCAGAAGCAATCCAATATTCCATCTCCAAAGGTGACTCAATCTACGGTTTCAAAGTCTCGTGTTGGAGAATCGTCAAGACAAGTTTATGTTCCAAAGAAGAAAGTTGAAATTGATGTTAAATCTTCTGAAGGATATTCATCTGGATGTTCTTCGTCTTCAAGAAAAAGTCAGTATGTCAGAGATCATCGGGATAAAAGAGTGTGCTTTCATTGTAATGAAGTTGGACATATTTTGATTAATTATCCTTACAAGAACCAAGAGAAGAAACCTATGATTCTAGACAAAGTCAAATCAAATGTTGTTAAATCACATACAAAAGTTGTGCAGATTCTGAAAAGACCTAATATGGGAAAGCCTACATCTGATGTTGTGAAAAGTGTTTCAGTGAGGCTATGTATGCCTAAACAGTCATTTGCTAGATCTTCGGGATTTAAGCAAAATGAAAAACTGCATGTGAATGCGGGACATGTGTCATCTAAACTAGTGTTTGATCATACTGGTGGTGGATATGATGCTGCTTTTCAACAGTATTTTGAGAATCCAAAAATTGGAATCACAAAGTATTCTCAACCTGAGGTCAAATTTCCCGACCACAATGACGGAGATGTAACAGAAAATTAAATAAACTTTTAGAAACATCCGATTCTGAAAACAATAATTCTAAAAATGTTTTTTGAAATAATCATCATGAGTCTCCACCGAAAAGTTCTGGTTATGTTGGACTTTATGTACCAGGGGTTGATGATAAAGTTGATCATGAATTCATTGAAGTAGTTTATTTTGATACTTCTGGAAGGCCCAAGACCAATATGGCTTGGGTTCCCATATCTAACTGATTTCTTTTGTTTATGTAGGGGCAACCAAGGAGGACTTTCAACAATACATGGTATGTGGATAGTGGTTGTTCTCGACATATGACAGGAAATATTCGGTTGCTAGAAGATGTTATTAAAATCGATGGAGGTTATTTCGCTTTTGCTGGTAGTAAAGGCGGTTACATAACAGGTCAATGAACTTTGAAGAATGACAAGGTTAAATTTGAGAAGGTTAACTATGTTGAGCAGCTTGAACACAATCTTCTGAGTGTATGTCAAGTATGTGACAAGAAGTTTTCATTCCATTTCAATGATACTGAATGTTATATTTTGAAGCCGGGTTTTGTCATTCCTGGAGAATGGATTCTTATGAAGGCTCCAAGGAGAAATGACACTTATGTTTTAGACATGAGTGTTGCTACGACAACGGATTCTATTCTGACACGTTTACTCTCAAAGGCGTCTGAATCTGATTCTATTCTTTGGCACAGGAAGCTTGCACACATTAATTACAGGAAAATGAATTATTTGGTGAAGAATGAGTTGGTTACCTGTATTCCTAAAATGAAATTCTCCGTTCCTGATGATTGTATTCCTTGCAAGAAGGGCAAACAACACAAAAGGTCACACAAATCCAAGACAAAGAATTCTATTATGACTCAATTGGAGCTTCTTCATATGGATTTGTTTGGACCGATTAGTATTAGAAGCATTGGAGGAAAATCCTATTGTTTGGTGGTTACAGATGATTTCTCTAGATTTTCCTGGGTTCAAAAGCTGAAATGACAGATATGGTACAATTCTTAATCCTGGGTTTAGAGAACTTGTGCAAACAGAAGGTCAGAAGAATTCGAAGTGACCATGGCAGCGAGTTCAAGAATAGCAAGATATTTTGTTTACAAAAGGAAATGCATCATGAATTTAGTGTGCCATATGTTTCTCAACAAAATGGAATTGCTGAGTGAAAGAACAGAACTTTAGTTGAAACTGCACGTACGATGCTTGTAGATTCTAAGCTCCCTGTTACTTTTTGGGCTGAGGCTGTGAATACTGCCTGTCATGTGTTGAATAGAGTTCTGACTGTGAAGCGACACAATAAGACGTGTTATGAGCTGCTTAATATTCAGAAGGCTAATTTGGAGTATTTACTTCCATTTGGAATCCTTGTACTCCGTTGAAGGTTAGAGATGTTCCAACAAAATTCAGTGCTAAGGCTATTGAAGGAATATTTCTGGGATATGTTGCAAATTCTACTATCAAGAGAGTTTATAACAAAGAAACTCGTCAGGTTGAGGAATGGTTTCATATAGATTGTTCAACTTGTTCTTTACCTCAAATGGCGATTGGTCCAGACTTGGCTTTTGTTTATGACAGCTTATTCAAGTCTTTTCATTTACCTTCTGATATTTCTCCTGAAGAAGCTACTGTGTTGTATGAATCTTGTCAGGATGCACAAGAAGGAGGTTTTATACCAACTTTGGTTCCTAATTCATCTGTTCCCTCTTCATCAAATCCTGATCCAAATATTACTTCTTGTTCGGGACCACAAGATTCTGATAGTGACGAAGAAGATGTTGTTTTTCAAGATTCTTCAGCTAATCCATTATTCGTTGATGATCCGTCTACTTTGGCACATGTTCAGGGGGAGATTCCTACGAATCTGGATTCAGAGATAACAGTGAATTAGGATATTCTTTCTCAAACTGAAACGACTCGAGTTAATGTGTTGCCAGTACCTGAAGTTGCTTCAATTAAAGAACTCAATGATCATTCGGTGACAAATATAATTGGGAATTTGAGAGATGGAGTGAAGACGCGTTCTTTAATCGAGAATACTTGTTTGTATACGTGTATTAAGGATACTGGTGTTCTTGATGTTTGCTCATATTCATGTTTTATTTCTCAGGTCGAACAGAAGAATGTGGAAATGGCTTTGCGCGATAACAATTGGATAGAAGAAATGCAGGAAGAGCTTGCTCAATTTTGTAGGTCCTAATTTCACTCAAAAATCACTCAGATGATCGATTACACATACACACAGGCGGAAACTGTGTGTATGGTGGTGAAACAGAAGGTAGAATTAGAAATGGTGAAGCTAATAGGCTAACCACGCTCAGAAATCAACACAAACAGATGTGAAACTGTAAGAACAATGCATAAAACAAATGCAAATTGTATTGATTCAGAGAAAACTGTGAAAGAGAAATGTTCAGGGTTACAACCGCTACTCACACCCTAAACATTCTCAAACTAGGCTATTTATAGTAGTTGACATGTATTTGGTTGAACATTTACAAGTGATGATCAAACCTGTCGAAACTACTATCTATCGAAACTACTAGTTTCGATTGAACAAACCTCAATCAAAACTAGGTAGTTTCGATGGCCCAGACTCAAACTATTTAAAGTAGTAAATTACATAAAATGAAATTACAATACTGAAATGACAAATAAGTAAACTAAGCTAACATAGTTCAAAACACAATAATGACAACAGCTTATTTAGAATTACATGACTCTATAATCTCCCGCTAAGTTTTTGCATTACTGTCTTCAGCTCTCCACTAAGCAGCTGGTCCTTCAGTAGGCTTCTGGATGTAAGGCTTGACATGAAGGGTCACAACCCATTGATATGCCTTAGCATCCGCCTCATCTTCGTCACTGTATGCCTAAATATGATTCTGGAACAGCACCTCCAGATCTTTAGGATGGAATTTTAGCAGCTCCATCGGCTAAAAAATAACCATATCTTCCTTGCCTTCACACTCAATCACGACACTTCCAATGTTTGGAATATAGTACCATTTCTTGAAAGTTTGGTGTTGAACATGCACTATCTTAGGAATAGTGATGGTCTTGTGGGTATGTGCAGGCTTGTACTTCAAGAAGACATAAGGCTTGTTGGTCTTGGGATGAAACCTAGTCTTTGAAATCTTCTTCTTTATCTTCCTAGGCTTCATCCCCTTGAAGTCACAATTTACCTGGCTGTGCAGGAAGTGTTCAAAGTCTGAAGCCATCATCACCTTCCCTGGATTTTGAAGGGGAAGCTTGGCCAGATCTCTTAGGTCATAGAAGGGGAGAGTTTGGAAATCAGTCATATTCTAAAAGTGCTGAACTCCTCCCCTATATATTCTAATGATAAACAACTTCCTCTCAGGATTATACTTCCAACCCATTGGAGGCCTTTTCAGCTCCTGATGCTCAGCTATCCACTCATAAGTTTGTGGGCTCTCCTTTGGTACAATCCTTCCCATCCATGGTTTCTTTGGGTTTGGGTAGTTAGGATCAATAGGAGGTTGAGTGGGAGCTTGAGTGGCTTCAGGTACTGTGGGAGTTGGTTCATCAGTGACAGTAGGCTTCACAATATTCACCTGTACATCTCCCTCATCTTGATTTTCATCTGATAGAGCTTGAATTTCATCACCCTCTTCTGTAAAGTAACGAACCCTTTCAGTCTCTAGCTCTTCAGTCGGTAGGATTTCTGGATGAAGGTCATTGTAGCCAAAATTGTATATCTTCATCCAGAATCATGGTTTCAACATCAATTGCAGTTCCCTTCCCTCTCTTCCTAGCTTCTCTTCTTTCACTTGCTGAGGGAAGGTCCAACTCTTGCTCTTCAATTTTAACTTCCACAGCCTCCTTTGTCTTGGAAGCAGGGCTAGAAAAGATAGTCATTGATGACTCATGATTTGTAACAAAGGTAGGGGAAGATGGTCCACCAGCAGAAGTGGTCTCCCCATGAGCTGTGGAGGCAGTTGCTTGTTCAGAGGTTTTGACCGTTGAAGCTTTGAGTTGCTCAACAATGTCAGATAAAGCTTTGAAATCTTGTTGTTGTTGAGAAATAAGCTTCTGTTGGGTTTCTGGTTGAGTCTGCTAGACATCAAGTTGGGTATGTAAGCTCCCAACTTCCAGCTTCAAGTCATTTACCTCTTCTTTGCATTCATCTAGTTCAGTTCTTAGACTTTCAATAACCTTATCCTTCTTTTGAACATGATCTTGTAACTTCTTCACTTCCAGACTTAGGGTTTTGACTCTTGGTACATATGTTGTTGGTTCGTGAGATGGTGATGTAGGTGGAGTTGGAATATGTACATGTTGAGGTGATGGTGGTGGTGTAGGGATATGTACTTGTTGAGGTGATGGTGGTGGTGTAGGAATAGGTGCTTGTTATGGAGATGGAGGTGGTGTGGGAATGGGTGCTTGTTGTGGTGATGATGGAGGTGTAGGTAGTGGTGTGTTAGTAGTTGAGTCAGAGGAGGAAGAAATATCTTTAAACCCAGTCTTAATTTTCTTGGCCTTAGGCTCTTCAAGTTCATAGTCTGAGTCTGTGTCAGCTGGCCTTTTGGAGTCTGACCCGTAGATTCCTACATCCAGAGTCCCACTAGACTCTGCAACCTCCTCCTTACCTTCTTGTACATCAGCTTCTACATTAACTGCTGGCTCAACATTAATTTGTGCTTCCTCAATAAAAGGAGCTTCTAGTATAGGCTCATCAGCTTGCTGTTCTTCTTCTTGTACAATAGGCATTTCAACCTCAACCTCATCATCAGCCTTAGCCACAACCACTTGCTAGTTTCCCTGATCTTGTTCAGCCTCTTCTTCTTCTGAAAGATCTTCTACTTCTAGATCAGGGTCAATATCAGGAATAAACTCTTCTTCTTCTCCAATGACATGACCAAACAATGGTATGTCAGCAATGGCTCTGTTTGTTCTTTTATTTGTACTCCTCATGTAACTGAGGGTCTTGAAAGTCGTGTGGTCAAACACAAACACGTGTCCGCCTTGTTGAAGTTCGGGATGAAAGTGGTTGATGATGATCTGCAGAAATCTTGGGTACACAAGAAATTTTTCTTTGACAACTCCTGTCAAGTTATCCTTGATCTGCCTAAATATTAGCCCAGATAAGTTATAATTTCTTCCTTTAGTCAGACCTAATACTGCAGATGCCACCATGGCATTGGCTGAATCAAATCCACCCTTTCGAATAGATAAGCAGTGGATGAAGACATGCACAAAATATCTCCATTGAGCTGGAAGGGAGTTCTTAATGATTTGCCCACTCTTGAATTCATCTAGATGGCCCATTCTTCTAAAGCACTCCTTTATGTAGAAGTTTGGGAATTCAATAGGTGTCTATGGATTATCATTGAGATGTAACACTTCTCTAATAGTTGCTTCAGAAAATACAACTTCTTGGTCATGAATAACTGCCCTGATATGCTCCAAATTTTCGACAGTTATGATCTCTGCAGTTTCCCAGAATTGCCTGATTGAGGTTTCAAAGACAGGTACATTGTGACTGATGGCAAAGCTTATGTTAGAGTTCACCAGGAAGTTCATGCCTGGAACAAACTCGGCACTCTTCGGATAATTAGCATCCAGGAAAGCACAGACATTGTGCCTCTTAACAAATAGTAGATCCATATCTGCAAGCATACACAATCAATCAAACTTGGTACTTAGAGAAATTTTAGAGAAAAGCCTGATCAAAACTATTTGAACCAACACTTAGACAATTTATGAGACAAGCCCTATCGAAACTACTAGTTTTGATCGAAATAACAAGTTTCGGTCAACACTTAGAAAACTTCAGAAAATGTCTTATCGAAACTACTAGTTTCGATCGAAACAACTAGTTTCAGGCAAAAAAAGACTAGGGAAAGTTTGGGTATCAAAACTACTATTTTTGATTGAAAACTTGTTTAAATTTTGAAAAACCTATTTTTAAAAGAAAAGCATATTTTTATCGAAACTCCTTAGTTTCGATGCCCAAACCCTTGATCATACTTAAAACTCCCAGAATCCAGACTCAAAGAAATTTACAGTAAAAAAAGATAAAATAAGGATTAAGAGTGGCCTGTGAGAGTCGAAACTTCATCTTACCAATGATTCACGGATAAAACTGCAAAAATGTACACATATGTTAAAACACAGATAATGTAGATGTTGTAACCAGTAAATAGAACCAAAACGACCATGGTTATGAAGATTTAGTTGATAAAACCCTCAGAATTCAAACCCTAGGTCTACAGTTTGATCAGTCACACATACATACGAACCAGAAACATTACCTGATGAAGACGACGATGGAGGATCTGGTGAGAAAGATTGATTTCGCAACTTAGACCGAAGGTATTTGAGGGCTTTTGTGTGTGTGAGAGAAGAGGTAAAGTGATCGGAGACGGTAAAGTGAACCTTGACGATGAAGAAATCAGATTATGAACTCATTTAATTTTCCCATGAGGGAAAAGACCAATATGCCCCTGTCGAAACTACTAGTTTCGGTAGGTAATGGAAGTTTCGGATGACTTGGAGTTTCGGGTGACTTGGAAGTCTTAGTTAACTTAAGAAGTTTCGATAGCCATGTAACAGATAAAAATAATTAATAAAAAACTATTCACAAGATATTTACACTTATCTTTTTGGAAAAGATCTAACATGAGATCAGATCTGGTTAGTCTCTTGAGCACTTCCTTTTGCAATCAACTACTGTGAGTCCCTAAAGATAGCTGATATTTGTGCAAAGTAAACCCGAACATTTGTTTGTACATAGGTTTCATGTGATTATAAGGTACCATTTAAGTATGATACAAGGTGTACCCCACATATTGAAATAAAATGGTTTTTGAAAACCAATCAATCCTCAAGAGATACCCATTTTCATCCTATCATCTCTTTCTAATTAACCAAGGTACCATCTTAATAATTTCAAAATAACACCAAAATAAAATAAGAAATCCAAGTGGATTAGAAGATTTAAAACGAAAAATATCCAAGTAGATATTAAAAAGGTACGAACATTCTAGATCTTTACGTAAGCAAAATAGAAGAAGTCGTAAAATTATCCAAGCGAATAGAAAAATGTTGAACACCCGAGATCTTTGCGTAAGCAAAACAGACGGGGTCAAATCATCCAAGTGGATGGAAAAAGAATGAACACCCAAGATCTTTGCGTAAGCAAAATATACAGGGTCATCGGTGGTAAATATCGTTACTTTGACGGTCACCTGGCGTATGAATAGGAATCCAACACGTATGCCTATATCTGATTGAATTGGTTTTCTTAATAGATAAAATGGGTTAGATGTTTCAATAATGGGTTCAATCACACAAGTATGAGATAGAATTTAGGTTTTCACACTACTTACAAGTTTTAACCATATGCCGGGCCTACCAGCTATACCTTAGTAAACACCATTGCTTTTGGTCCATTCCATGTTCAAGAGATGTGATCAGACACTATCATTTCTCAAGGGTCAGATTCAATTTTCCTGTAACAAAAACACTTGTAAGACTGTACACGAAGCAATTCTTTTCAATCTTGACATATTAATTTCTCATTTCACCCCCAAAAGATTTGCTAGGAAATAAACCATACATAAAAGGAAAATCTTTTTGGAAATATTCTTGACAGTTAAGCATAAACATAAAAACAACGAATATACACAAGGGTTACTGAAAGTTTATCATTCCAAGCATCTCCACCAGTTGGGCAAATCTGGTAGACAAAAGCCTTTGTGAAGATGTCTGCGGTTTGCTTGTCGGTTTTGACTTCAACGATTTGAATATGTTTCTTTTCACTACAATCACGGATAAAATGATGTTTGATTTCGTTGTGTTTGGTTTTGGAATGCTGAAATGGGTTTTTGGTGGTATGGGGAACGACAGTGTTGTCACAAAGAATGGGTGTCTCATGGAATGTGATCCCATAGTCAAGCATTTGATGGTGTATCCATCTGACTTGGGAACAACAAAGGGCGGCGGCAATGTATTCGGCTTAGGCGGTGGATTGGGAAACGGTGGATTGTTTCTTACATTGCCATGAGACAAGGCGGTTGCCAAGGAACTGACAACCTCCAAAAGTGGATTTGTGGTCTAAGTTGCATCCCTCGTAATATGAATCTGAATAGGCCACAAGATCAAACGAGTCATTCTTAGGATACCAACTGCAGTGATCAAACGAGTCATTCTTATACAACAGATTTACCTATCTTGTAGGTGAGCTGCAGTGCTCAAAGGTGAAGCTAGAGAATGAAGATATTCTCTAGAAGTTCATCAGGTCTCTACCAAGCTGCTGGACACTTTACACAGTGTCAATCAGAATAACTGAGAATCTATAGACTCTCCAGATGACTGAGCTCTATGGAATGCTAAAAACCTATGAGCTAGAGATGATTCAGGCAAAAGAAAGAAGTTCAAGCTACCAAACAGCCTCAACATCCACCACCACCTCCTCTGCCCTCCATTCTGAGCACTCATGTCCTAGTTCAAGCAACTATTATCCTCCCATCATCACTCATCCTCAAACTCCAATCTCTCAAACAAACCCATCTCCATTCCTCCTAGAAGCTCCTCCTCAAACATCAACCTCTGCTGCTTTTGTTTATGAAAACTCAAGCAACATGTCCTTTATCAAGGAGGATTTGGAATGCTTTCATCCATATGATTTATAAGAAATGGACATACAACACTCGTATGCCATGCTCTCTATAAGAGCAAAAAGGTTCTACTCTAGAACCGGAAGACCCATTCCAAGTAAGAACTCCAATACCAGAGTTGGCTTGGATAAAAGCAAACTAAGATGTTACAACTGTAACCTACTGGGTCACTTTGCTAGAGAATGCAAGGCACCAAGAGCAAATCCAGCTACTCCTCAGTCAAGACAAGCTCACCAAGCCCAACCCAGACAACAACAACAACAAGCTACTCCTCCAGTTCAAACGGCAGCCTGTGCAACTGTTGGAACTTCTGAGTTCGACTGGAGCTTCCAGTATGAAGAACTGCCTATCAACAATCAAGCTCTTATGGCAGACACTACAGAGATACCACCTCAGGTATTTGAACATCTTTGCTCTCAAGCCTGTATTGATAAAGTTTTGGGTTATAGAAAGCATAACCAAAACCTTATAGATCAAAATGAAGAGTTTCATCAGATGAAATCTGAGTTCAAAATGGTTGAAAATACTTATAAAGAAAAGATTAACTGCCTTAAGAAAGAGATTTCATCGCTAAAACACGAACAAACTAATCTTGAAACTCAGATTGATGATCTACTGGTCAAACTAAAAGCTACCAGAGTTGAACTGGCAGAACATAAAGTTCATGTTGAAAAATATGAATTTTCCTCCAAAAAGTTACAAAGACTTTTAGATATTCAAGTCCATGAAAAGGTAAAGACTGGACTTGGGTATAACAATGATCAGTACAATTCTGTTCTTCCTCCTGCTGACTATATTGCCATTTATGAACCAAGCTTTAATGTTGCAAATCTTGACACTGCAAACCGAAACCTTGATTCTTCAACGGATGAACCTTTGGTCGAAGACTGCACTACCTCATCGGAATCTGAGTCAACCTACTCAGACCATGATGAAACCAGTGCAGCCCCATCTGAAGCTGTTTTGAATAAAGTTGAAATTCCTACTGTTCTTCCAGCTGTTCCAGCCCCCGTACCATTCAAACAGATCAAGATCAGCTATCCTCCAGATGGAAGAAAGCTAAACATTGAAAAGGGACAGACATCAGGACCCACAAACCCAAAGCCTCAATCAAAGCCGATCACAAAGAGGAAGGTATTTGATATATGTCGTAAGCCTGAAGAAAAAGTTCCATATGTTCAAAAGACCCTAGAAGAAGCCACTTTTGAACATAACAAAGCTCATCCATGGAACTTCAAGGATCTGTTCCAAAGAAAGGACTATGTCTACCTTTCAAGAGACAAACTGGCAAGATCATGCTTTGTGTGTGGCAGATATAACCACACTTCCAGCACCTGCTTTCATTACCTGGAATACCAAAGAAATTCAAAGCAGCATGCCTTTGAAAAGACTAACAAAAACAAGAAGGTAAGAAGCTACGGGGTCAAAGCAACTAAGTTCAGGGAGTCTCTATCTCCCCCAAGAGTGAAATTGCCTAAATCTCAACAAACTTGCATCATTTGTGGTGAATTAGACCACTTTGCTGCAAACTGTAAGTTTAACCCATTCAACCAAATCCTTCATCAAGCCCCTCAAAGACAAAAGGTAAAGAAGGATCAGCATACATCGGTTGTTAGTCAAGTTAAGCCCAAGAAAACAAAGCAGAAGCTTTCAACAGCAACCAAGTCTGCTGCTGATAAGCTAAAATCCTCCGCAGCAAAATCTGCTGCTAATAAGGCAAAGCCATCAGCAGCAAGAGTGTGCACTGCTGATAAGGCAAAATCCAAGGCAAAGCCTTCAGCAGCAAAGAATGCTGCCACTTCAACAAAGCCATCAGCAGCAGGATCTACTGTTGACAAGCCAGAAACATCAGTAGCAAAATCTACTGCTGACAATGTGAGGAAAACTATAAAATCACCAACAAGGCAATGGAAAGCCAAACCATCTCCAAGCACTGTCATTGGTTCCATTGACTGCAAACATACTGAAAAGGATAAACTAACAACCATATTTTTCAAGTCTGCAGACTCTTGGGTTCCTTCTACTAATATGAAATCTATCATGTGCAGAGACAACCAGGTCACAAGAATAACACCTGGGTGGTAGACAGTGGTTGTTCTAGGCACATGACAGGCAACAGATCCATCCTCTCCAACTTCAGAAATTTCAATGGAGGATATGTTGCCTTTGGAAGTGACTCAAAGGGAGGATCCATTACTGGACAAGGAACTGTGTCCAACGAAAGAATAAGCATTGATAAGGTCAACTATGTTAAAGAATTGGACTTCAGTCTCATAAGTGTTTCCCAGGTCTGTGATCAAAAGCATTGGATGCTCTTCACAGATAAAGAATTTTTTGTACTGACTCTATGCTTATCCACACCTCCTTCAGAAAGCATTTTATTAACTGCTCAGAGAAAAGAAAATCTCTATGTACTGGACATGAATGAAGTCACTCCATCTGGGAGTGTTTCCTGTTTTTTATCAAAGGCCTCAGTTGGTGAATCAGCTCTCTGGCACAGGAGATTAAGAGATGTTAATATCAAAACTATTAACAAATTGGTGAAGAATAATCTTGTCAGAGGGATTCCTGACAAAGAATTTCAGCTGGAAGACCACTACATTGCATGCTTAAAGGGGAAGCAACACAAAAGCTCTCACAAGCCCAAGACCTTGAATACAAATGACACTCCACTGCAACTGCTTCATATGGATCTCTTTGGTTCTACAAATGTCATGTCAATGGGCAAGAAGTCATATTGTCTGGTGATAACTGATGACTACACCAGATTCTCATGGGTATACTTCTTGAAAACTAAAGATGAAACTGCTGAAATTCTCAAATCCTACATTTTCAGGGTAGAGAATCAAAGCAATCAAAAGGTGAAGATCATAAGGTGTGATCAGGGCACAGAGTTCAAGAACCACACCTTGAACTGTTTCTGTGAAAGCAAGGGGATAGAAAGACAATACAGTGCTCCAAGAACTCCTCAACAAAATGGAGTTGCTGAAAGAAGAAACATAACTTTTATTGAGTCAGCAAGATCTATGTTGGCTGACTCAAAACTGCCACTCACATTCTGGGCAGAAGCAGTTAGCACAGCCTGTTATCTGCAAAACCGAGTTCTAATTGTCAAACCCCTCAACAAAACACCCTATGAACTTTGGTTTCAAAGAATTCCCTACATTGGGTTCCTAAAACCTTTTGGGTGTCCATGCACCAATCTCATCACACATGGGGTTCTTCCTAAGTTTGTTGCCAAATCTGATGAAGGATATTTCGTAGGCTATTCCTCTCAATCTAAGGCCTATAGAGTATTCAATTCAAGAACAAGAATGGTGGAAGAATCAGCAAATGTGGAATGCAGAGAACACATTGTCTGTGAGTAGGGAAAAGGTCCAAACTGGCTCTTTGACATAGACTCATTCTCCCAAATATTTGAGCCTCTCACCTTCTCAAATATGGAGTCTACGTCTACACAAACACCTGCCTCCACTTCATCCATTGACTACAGACTGGATTTTTCCAAATCTTCTATCAGTCTGAGAAGACCATCAATTGATCCTCCATCAGTTGTGGAAGCAATTGAAGCAAATGAAGCAGGAACAAGACTGTCTAATATAACCAGCAGCAGCCTGTCTGAAACTGAAAATCTAAATAAAGACTCTTCGGTAAATGCTGTAGATGCTCTTGCTGAAAATATTGATGTGGATAATGCTGTTGAAGACTCTTCCACCATGAATGAAGAGACCCCTGATCAAATTCAAAGCAATCTGGAGCAAGGGATACAGCTGGAGGTGGTACCAGCACAGAGGATCCACAAAGAACATCCTCAAGAGAATATTATTTGCCAAATACACCAAGGAGTTCTCACAAGAAGCAAATCTCACGAGGCCAATCTATGCTTGTTTTCATGTTTCCTATCTCAGGTGGAACCCAAGATGATAGATGAAGCACTCAAACACAGCAGCTGGATTGAAGTAATGCAGGAAGAATTGCTGCAATTCAAGAGGCAGGATGTCTGGAAACTTGTTGATCTTCCACTAGGTAAATATGCTATTGGCACACGATGGGTTTTCAGGAACAAGCAAGACGAGAGAGGCATTGTAGTAAAAAACAAAGCCAGACTTGTAGCTCAAGGCTACACTCAGGAAGAAGGAATTGACTATGATGAAGTCTTTGCTCCTGTTGCCAGACTGGAGGCCATCAGAATCTTCCTGGCATATGCTGTATCCAAGAATTTCACTGTCTATCAAATGGATGTAAAAAGTGCCTTTCTGTATGGGAAGATTGGTGAGGAAGTATACATCAAACAGCCTCCAGGCTTTATAGATTCCGCACATCCTACTCAAGTGTTCAAACTAGACAAAGCTCTGTATGGCCTACATCAGGCACCAAGAGCCTGGTATGAAACCTTGTCAGGATATCTACTAAGCAACAACTTCAGAAGAGGTGCCATACCCCAGACCTTGTTTATCAAAGATGAAGGGGGAGAAATCTTACTAGTTCAAATTTATGTTGATGATATCATCTTTGGATCTACAAGGAAACAGCTGTGCAAAGACTTTGAGATTCTGATGCACTCAAAGTTTGAAATGAGTTCAATGGGTGAACTAAATTTCTTCTTGGGTCTACAAGTCAAACAGGTCCCAAATGGAATCTTTATCAGCCAATCCAAATATGTAAAGAGCATTTTGGAAATATTCAAAATGGCTGACTGCTCTACTGCAAGAACCCCTATGCAAGTGCATCATCAACTGACTCCAGACAAAGATGGCTAAGACACTGATCAACATCAGTACCGTGCAATGATAGGGTCTCTCATGTATCTGACTGCCTCAAGGCCAGATATCATGTTTGCAGTATGTCTCTGTGCAAGATTTCAAGTAGCTCCAAAAGTTTCACATCTTCAGGCTGTCAAGAGAATCTTTAGATACCTAAAGGGTGCCTCAAGACTTGGGCTATGGTACTCTAAAAATGACATGTTTAATCTGTATGCATACACTGACAGTGACTATGGGGGATGCAACTTGGACAAAAAGTCCACTTCAGGGGGATATCAGTTTCTGGGAGGGAGATTGATTTCATGGCAGTGCAAGAAGCAAACATGTGTTTCAACTTCTACAGCTGAAGCAGAATACATTGCAGCTTCAAATTGCTGTGCACAAGTTATTTGGATACAAAATCAAATGTTGGATTATGGGATGACTTTCATGGCAACTCCAATTCACATTGACAACATGAGTGCTATCTCAATCACAAACAATCCGGTGCAGCACTAAAAGACAAAGCACATTGACATCAGGTATCATTTCATAAGAGATCAAGCTGAGAAAAAGAGGATTATTTTAACCAAAGTTCATACGAATGAGCAATATGCTGATTTGTTTACAAAACCTTTTGATGAAGCCAGATTTAAATATTTAGTTGAATCCATTGGTATGATGAACTTTGATTAAAATCTATCTCTAAAAATTCTATTTTAAAATGTGTTTTGTCTTATGTTGTAAATAAAAGTTATAAGTCAGCAACATTTTTGTCCTTCAGCTGCTGACAGGTTTAATCTTCAACAACAAAAGATTTGTAGCTGACTGCTTTAAGTTATCAGCAGGAACAGGTTTCCTGCGGATTTATTTAAGACTATCAGCAGCAACATCCTTGCTGCGGATTATTAAATCCATCAGCAGCAGATAAGTTTGCTGCTGGCAGACTTGACCTTCCGCAGCAACCAAGGTTGCAGCGGACATGCTTATTCATCCACAACAACCAAGTTTGCTGCTGATGGGTAAATTTAAGTCCAAATTAACGTCAGTCTTTACCATGACTGCCTCGGTGTATTACAGCTGTAACAATAAAAGGTAAATAAGGTTGTACGGTACAAGTCATTTTGCTTTTTTTTTTTCTCCTCTGCCGTTATAAAAACAAAATCAAATTTCCTTACCACCTCTTCACCTTCAACTTCTCTCTAAACCAACATCACTTTCTCAAAAGTCCCCACCAACCTTCAAACCTTCCCTCCATGGAAGTATCTCTGGAAATCAATAGGGTACACTGGAAATCAAAATGGGTATACAGTAGAGAAGGCGCTGATGGGCCCTCCGTGGAAGTATCTCTGCCACACTCTTCTCCAATGCATATCTCAGAAGAGAAGCGGATGGCATCAAGTAAGCTCCGCACTTGCCTCCGCCTTCCATGGTCTTCTTCTTGCGCTTCTTCGCGCCACCACGGAGATGAAGGACAAAGTGGAGAGTTGACTCCTTCTGGATGTTGTAATCGGCTAGGGTTCTGCCATCCTCAAGCTGTTTTTCGGCGAAGATTAGACCCTGCTGGTCTGGCAGGATGCCTTCCTTGTCTTGGATCTTTGCCTTCACGTTATCGATTGTGTCGAAGGATTCGACCTCAAACGTGATCGTCTTACCCGTAAGGGTTTTCACGAAGATCTGCATTTTGCCGATTTGGAGTGATAAGATGAACATGTCTCCAAAAAGTTCTCAGGGGTCAATGTTCCATTGTTATCTACAATGCTGAATATACAAAGTACCCCGGGTGACAGTTCAGCAATCCCAGCTGATACTGATCCCACACCCTCCACCTCACATCCTGAACAACAGCCTGCTTCTACCATTCGAACCCCTGTGCATACTACTAAGGATGCATAGGCACAAAAATTACTTACCCCTCTTTTGGATGTTATCGTTCAATCGGAACACAGGGCCCCGGTTGCAACGACATATACTAGGAAAAGGGGCGAGCAAACTCCTTCTTCTCTAGCCTCCAAGGCCCAAACCTAACCTAACAGCCCTCACTCAGAATCACAACATTCTGGTGAGAATATCATAAGGGACAGCCACATTATTAGGGAGACTCCTTTGGATGTCTCTCCATTAGGATCAGGATCACTTCCCGGATCCATAGAACAGCCCCCTGAGCCTTTCCTTTTTCTTCTGAACTTAAGTGTTGAGGAACCTAATCAAGATGATGTACCTTCTCCAACTACCACTATCTCGGAGGTACTGATTGATCTTGCTTCCAACACACCCAACCCAAGTTCTTCTACCCTGAAGGTCCACTCTAGGATTTATGAAAGAGTGGATGTGGAAGAGGCTGTCACTACTGCTGGTCCATCAAATGACCAGGAGGACAGTGACAACATTGCTAAGACCTCAGCCACGACAACTCACAGTGAGGATGCTTCCTTGGAAACTCCCCTCACTGAGAGGAATCACAGGTGCCAAGAAACCATGGGTGATGGGGATGAAGAGGCTAGGCCTAAGACCCCATCTGGATCCAAGGATTCCACAACTGTGGATGAGGACAGACTGCAACTTCATATCTTGGAATTGACGGCCAGGGTGGCTATGCTAGAGACTGAAGTGTCCAAACTAAGACACCAAGTCTCTATGCATGAAGCCCATCAATACCCAACTTTACCTACTCCCTCCCTTGTATCAGTGGGCACCCAAACTGATGCTTATTTGTCCACTGATGCAACCAAAAAGGGGGAGATGGTCCCAATGGAGGAAGACTCAGACAGTCTTGACGACTGGATTCAAGAGCAGGCTGTATTTCATAGTACAAGATAGTTGTTATTGAAGCGTTTTTTGGTTGAAAGGATAGTCAGAAACATGCAAAAGCTTCAGCAACAAAGGCAGTAAGAGAATTTTGGTAGCATCAGTCTAGGGTGAGTTTGTAGAAACAAAGACTGATGGCTACAAAATTCTCTAAGTACAAATGCTGCTGATCTCAGAGTTTGCTGCTGACCAACAAACTGCTGCAGACAAGCTTAACTGCTGCGGATACTTGTTCCCCTGCTGAAGAACAAATCTGCTGCGGATAGCCTTATCTGCTGAAGACCAAAGTTGCTGTGGATAGGCTTCTCAGTAGCATCAACACTATATGCTTCTGACAGGAAAATCATCAGCAACTTTGGATGGTCACATATTGCTGCTGATCCTCATCTTTGCTGCTGACAGCCGCGTGCCTTGAAGACAAATCATTGCAACTGACTATCCATGCCAAGCGTGACTGACAACTTTCTGTAAAAGCAACTGACACACTCAAAGCAGAAGGAACCTCAATGGCACAACCAATGAAAGACAACAATGCTCTTTTCCAAGCATGCAAGTAATAATGCACAAAGAAGACGATTCAATAAAGTTAACTAGTTTTAGACTAAACGTGTAATAGTTAGCTATATACAAAAGATCAACGGTCTGTGTTAGATCTGATCCTTAGAATCAAGGGTCTGTCTTGATTCTAAGTGAGTACAAATACTGTGTAAACACTTCATTGTAAGTGTGCTTTTTGATTTAGTTTCATTTGTAATCGTTTATCTGCAAAAGCTTAATACAACAGTGTTCTTATTAGTATTCTTTCTGTTTACTCGATTATACTTGTGTAGTTGCTATTGTTTCCGCCAATTTCAACTAAGAACAGAACCATCTTGTACTTTCACGATCCTACACATTTTAACTGCAAGATCTCATTTTGCAGTTTGTTAATTTCATTGTTCCATTTTTCCAACCCTCTGTATGCAACATCCAAGTGAAGTTGTTGATCGCTTATTTTTAGAGAATATTCACATTTTTCTTTTTTCAACGTTTCAATTGAATCTTTAAAACGTTGTTCGTTTTCTTTATAGTTTAGAGCTGCCATACTTATGGGTTCGATTTTGTCTTGAAGCCTAGAATTTTCAAGTTTTAGCCCTAGACATTTGGAACATGAAATAACAGAAAAAGGATTAGAATCTACCTCAGAAGATGAACTTGTTGCTTTTCCAATGGCCATGAGAGCAACAGCAGTAGTCGATTCCTCTTTATCAGCTACAGAAGCTTCCTTTTCTTCAGCTTCCTTCTCCTCCTCTGTAGCAGCAGTAGTAGATTCTTCTAGGTCAGCCATAGAAGCTTCCTTTTTCTTAGCTTTCATCATCTCCATGATCTCAGCCATGAGACCAACCTGAGTTTGAGCAATGATGGCATCCTCCAGATGAACACCCCAATCAAAGCTGTCGTCCTATTGAGCTACCAGTGTATTGGACGTTCCAGTTTGGCTTTGATTGTGGTTGTTTGAGTTGTTGTAGCCATGGCTGTTTCCTTGGCTAGGTCTGGTAAAACCCGAGTCCGGTGCTCTGTCTTTTTGACATTCACGAGCAAAGTGTCCATAGTTCAGACACTTGTAGCATTTGGCCTTGGATTTTTCAAAACCAACCTTGGCATTAGAATGCCCGCCAATGAAGTTTCTTCCTATTCTGTTCAGGAAACGCTTGGCTCTCCTCAATATCATGGCCATATTCCACTGAATATCCATGTCCTCCATGTCACCAGGATCCACTTGATTAAAGTCTTCTTCTATTGTTTCAGGATACGTTAGCTTGCCGCCAATGAAGTTCTCATAGGCAAGCATACACGATAACAATAATGCTACATGATCTTCAGCTATTTTGGCTATAGCTGATTGGTTAGCTGAAGTTGTAGCGGGAGGATTTCTTGAGGGATGTTGTTGATGAGATCCAGAACCAGATCCGGATGCTGCATAACATGCATGACCAGCACAAGCTTTTACAGTTTCTTCCTCATGAGAGTTTCCAGAGAAAAGGGCAATTCCAGAGCCCGATGACTTGGTTGTAGAAGACGTCCCATGATACATAAAAGGGTTTTGTATCTGAGGTCTTCCTGAGCTCTCCTTTCTTTTTAGGTTCATGTCATGAGCTTGCACCTTTCCAATTGCCTCCTCCACTGTCAACTCATAGAATTTTGGATTTTCCCTCATCAGGGTTGTGTACATCTCAAATTTGGGTGGCAAAGCATCCAAAAACATTTCCACCGGCTCTTCATCTGGATACCTGAGTTCAAAAGCCTTCAACTCAGTCTGTAGATGATAGAATCTAGAGATGAGGTCATCTAAAGATTCGTTCTCTAAAAATCGGAAGCATTCATAATGCTTCCGGAGTAGATCCCGCTTACTCTTCTTGATATCACTATTTCCTTCGAATCTTTTCTGTAAAGCTTTCCAAAGATCCTTAGAATTGTCATAACCTCGGAAACTGTGGAACAATTCCCGAGTTAATGCCATAGTGATTGAACCAAGTGCCTTCTTTTCTCGATCATAAGCTTTATTTTCTTCGTCAGAAAGTTTAGAGATATGTTTGGGCATGGTTTCATCAAGATAGATGTGTGTGGGATGCTTATATCCCTCAAGGATTGGTATCCATAGCGATGAGTCGGTATAAGAAATGTAGTGCTCAAAACGTGCTTTCCAATTAGAATAATCATTTACGTTCAGCAACTTTGGCGGTTTCTGTGGTGTACCGATCTCATTATCATAGTTTAAAAGGTTTCCAAGATTCTGAAGATTCGACATAGTGAACACTTAGTCAAATTTCAGAAAAATCAGACACAGTTGCGTACTTGATATTGGCCTTGCGCACTTGAGAAATGGTCTTGCGTATTTAAGATTTGCTCTTGCGTACTTGATAAGTACGCAGGAGTAAATGATAAGTACGCAGGATATAACTTAAGTTCGCACAAGATCAGTCTTGCGTACTTGTAAGTACGCATGAGATTAGTCTTGCGTATTTAGTAAGTGCGCAACATAACTGTACTTTTTGCCAGAAATGGTAAGTACGCACAACACCTTTTCAGCAACTCTCACCAAACTATTCCGGTCACTGGAAAATCACCGGAGATGGTAAAAATTGGACTGATGATCAATGCAAATGAGCCAAAGGGTCAGAAACTTGTTTCTAACCAACCTTTGATACTCAAATCACTCAAATACACAACAAAATTCGGTTTTTGAGTGATTTTTGCTTCTAAAATAGTGCTCAAGAGCTACCCCTATTTTATCACAAAAATAAACAAAAATAACTCTTTTTGCTTGTAAAAACTCGGTAGAAACTCTCCAAACTCACTCACAACACTCGAAATCAAGAGCAATGCTCTGATACCACTTGTAGGTCCCTCGGGTGTGGCGGATCGTCACATGCAAGAGGGTCTACTAGTCGGACTGGGTGCGGAATACCCGTGACTAGGTGGAGAGTCAAACAACACAAAGTAAACCAACAAGAGAATCACTTTAAACATTCTTTCTATTTTAAACACTTGAAGGTTACAGAGAGAAGTACTGTGATTACAATTTGCGTATTTGCTACTGTGACTGCCTATTTCTACGTACTTAACTTCTGTCAACCTATCCTATTTATACATGACCTGATGCCGTGCGCAGGGCAAAATGCTCTTGCGTACTTAACAAGTACGCAAAGGTATTCTTGCGTACATGCTAAGTACGCAGTAGCTTTCTCCTGCGCACATACAAGTGCGCAAAACACTTAGAGAATTATGCAACATTCAATATGTAAAAGTAAATACAACTCGATAAACTAATACATAAAGACTCTTACATACAAAGACAATTATAAACATTAAAGTAAAAACTAAGACTCTATCTATCCAGAGTGTTTGTCACAGGAAAGTGCTTCAACAATATGACCGGGTGTGTGTGTAAAAGATCATTATCAGATAAAGAATATATGGTTTTAAGAATTTCATGAGACCAATATCGGGTTATATCTTTAGCACAAATTCTTTCAGTTCACTTCACTACCCATGCCCCGAAAAACATGCAATGTGTTATTGAACTAAGATATGTCACTGTCAACATCTGTTGGAACATATGCTAGCCCTTGGATCATATTGATATATCATCTATACTGATTCCATTGAAATTTATCCAGATAATAGTTGGATCCTCATGCCTGAATCTTTTGATTCTCATTCTAAAGCAAATTCATTAGAATCTTTTGATTCTGAATCTTCATGATTCTTAGATCCTTTGGGATATGCTATTCTTCTCTTACGCTAATAGAGATAATTTCATCTTGGTGATTGATAATCTTACAATAAATCATATATGTCTTGAAGATAATGCAATTTTAATTTTTGTTGGGCATATGTGTGGGGTACATGATGTTTTTCATCTAAATGGTACTAACTCACATGAATTTGGGAGAAAACGCTTGTAGTTTCAAATCTTATAATATTGACAACTTAAGTTTACATGCTTTGTATTGCAAATTCGGTATGAATAATTGAGCATACTATGACCTGATCTTGTTTACTTTGAAATTTACCGCGTATCATTTCAAGTGGTGATTGAAAAGTTTGAAAAGATTGAAAAAGAATGAAAATATGTGATTTGAGTAGTCTGATCTTGGTTCTTAAATATCAAATTTGGATGAATAGATTGTAATCTTGATCATAAGTTTGAAAAGAATAAGTGAATTAAGTTCACAAGAGTATTAAATTTCATTTCATAAAGTGTATTCTGAAGTATCATAGGTTACCCATAGTTTGTGATAGTATGTGTGATAAATTGCTCAGATGCTGATATGATCTTCTTACACATGATGTTCAAGCAAAAAAATATGTGTTTGTATTGATATATTTCAGAAAAATCAAAAATATGTGATTCTGTGTGTACAGATAAAATCCAAAAAGATTTTCTTTTCGTCTTCCATGAAAATCCTATCTTTTTAATTTTTATAAAAATGTTCGGGATTGGATCGGATACATGTTTCAGATGGAAGAAACACAAGGTTTGAAAGTGAAAGGTTGAAGCTTGAACATGTTGCAAATTCAATAATTGTTAAGTGGGAAGGTTTGTGTTGGCCTAAGCGAACATAGCTAGTTCACCTAGTTTTAGTTTAGGCGAACTTAGCAAGTTCGCCTAAGGAAGCGAACATAAGTGCATGTTTAAATGCAAATTCAGGAAAATATAATCAGTTACTTCTTGATTTTATTTGAGCGAACATAACAGAAGCGAACTCTGTAACAGTTGCGCGAACTTGAATTTTTTGAAATTCTGGTGTGTTAGATCGATTTTTCATTGTTCAGATGTTGTTCATCTTGTGACTGCGCTTCTGTTTAAGGTAATTACAAGGGTTTTCATCCGTTAAATCGATCAAAAATTAATGATTTTGAATCTGAACTTTGGGTTTTAACTGTCGGACTTGATCTAGGATCATAGAGGGTGTGTTTGTGTGTCAAAGTTGAAATTGTTGCTTGATAATACTTTATCGGTGTTGATAGTTGCCTGTGATACTTAATTTGATTGGAATCCTTCATTTTGAACATGGTCGATATCTGGTGTTCATTTTTATCGATAGGCGAACTTGTTCAGGCGAACTTATTAAGCTCGTAAGCGAACTTAGTAAGTTCGCCTAGGGATACATGACTGATTTGGACTTGTAAATTTTTCTTGTGTTAACTTTTTTTTTTTGTTTTTGTTAAAATTTTTTTAGGATGGTTTTGTTTTTGTTTGTGTTTTCCATATATGTTTGTGTTACATGTATTCCTTATGTGCATATATACTAATCGTGTTCATATCCAAATTCGTTTACAGATGGATCGTCGTGTTGAGTACAAGCATAATCAAGTTGCTTTATTAGATCCTGAAATGTCTGAAGCTGTGAATTATAAAGGAATCATAAACTTCCTAAATAGATCCAGATTACATGTGGCGTTGTCAGGAAATCCCTACATCAGTTTACCTTATATACAGCAATTCTGGGCTACTGTTAAACAAGATACAAATGTTGATCCACAAGTCTTAAGAGCTACAGTGAACAATACTGATGTGGTTATCTCTATGGATACTATTCGAGCTGCTCTTTCTCTAGGAGGAGGTAATGATGATCCTATCAGTTTACCTGGTACCTTAATTATGGGATGCTTTCAAAGGATGGGTTACCGAGGAACACCAAATGATACTCAAGCTAGAAAAGGTGGTCTAGTAGTGGAGGTACTTTATGCATGTTATCATCCGGTGCTTGTCACCAAGAAAGGCTAGAACTGATGGGTTGAAATCCTCATTACAAGCTGCTATGGTTGCATTAACTCTGAACAAGCGTTTCAACTTTGCATTATATATATACAGAGAGCTTGTAATGCAAATCACTCCACCTGAAGGTCAATGCTTTCTTATGTATCCTCGGTTTATCCAAATGATTTTGAATCATCTGATCCCTAATCTACCACAGCATCCACAATGTCTCACATTAACTCCAATGACCAAAAGAATCTTTACAGATTGTACAAAGGTGAAGCAACAAAATGCTGCTTTGATTCATGTTCCTACTTCTCTATTCGGTCACATTATCAATCCTGATTATGTAGAGCCTCCGAATAACAATTGGTTTCATCCAGAAGAGTTGGCTTAGGATCAAGAACAACCTCAACAACAACAGCCTCAACAACAACAACAACAAGAACAAGAACAAGAACAAGAACAAGAACAAGTACATGCACAAGTTCAAGTTCCAATTCAACAAGAAAATGTTCAAGAGAATGAACCAGCTAATGTTGATGCTGATGTTCATGATCCTGCTGATGAGAATGTTGATCTCAATGACAATCAAGACTTAGGTCTTAACATGGAAGACTTTCAAGATGATATTGTATAATCACCCATTCATGAAGCAAAAGGGAATGTGGTTGATACTAGTACAAGTGATTCTCTTGTCCCTGATGCTGATGCAACTGATTCTGATTCTTCACGTGATTTTAGCTTAGGACATTATGAAAGGTTGTCTAATATGCCTTTGGCTAATGCTGGTAAACGAGTGAAATCCAGAGCCAAGAAACCAAAACTGTAGAAATAAAGACCGATGGCTATAAAATTCTCTAAGTACAAATGCTGCTGATCTCAGAGTTTGCTGCTGACCAACAAACTGCTGCGGATAAGCTTATCTGCAACAGATACTTGTTCTTCAGCTGAAGAACAAATCTGTTGCGGATAGACTTATCTGCTGAAGACTAGAGTTGTTGCGGATAGGCTTCTCAGCAGCATCAACACTTGATGCTGCTGATAGGCAAATCATCAGTAGCTTTGGATGGTTGCATCTTGCTGCTGATCAACAACTTTGCTGCTGATCAACAACTTTGCTGCTGATAGTTATTCATCCATTAAAGATCAAACGTTGCAGCTGACCAGCCTTGCAAAAGCAAAAGCAACCATTACCACTGACAACTTTCGGCTACACCACTGACACACTCCATGCAGAAAGAATGTCACTGGTTCAGATAATAAAGCACTACAACGCTCTTCTCCAAGCATGCAAGCAATGATGCCTAAGAAGACGTTTGAGTAAAGTTAACCTTTATAGTGTTTATTGTCATTATACGTAGAATAGCTTCAATACAAGATCAACGGGCTGTGTTAGATCTGATCCTTAGAATCAAGGGTCTGTCTTGATTCTAAGTTACTATATAAGTAGTACTTAGAGTCATTGTATCTTAGTACTTTTATTAGAGTTTTCTCTGTAATCTTGTAACCATTGAAGCTTAATACAAATTGCATTTATCAGTACTTCTTGTGTTTACTTGTTTACTTTGATTAAGATGTGATTGTTTATCGATCCTACAAGTTGATTTGAAGTGGTATCAAAGCTTTGGCTCACAGATTAAACAAACTCACACTTGTTTAATCATTCTTCGGTTCTATTCTAAACTATCTCTTTGTTAAAGTCTCTCACTATCACAAATTAAAACAAAATGGCTCAAAACAATGGATTTGAAGATATTGGAAGCATCAACAGACCACCAAGACTGGTGTCTGGGGAAGACTACAATATGTGGAAGAACAAAATGGAAAGCTTCTTCTGCTATCAGGAATATGGGATGTGGAAATCCATTAAAGATGGACCATACATACCCATGGTGTCCTCTGCTGATTTCGGAGGTGCACTGGTTCCCAAAGAACCCTCCAAGTACTCTGATGAAGACATCAAGAAAATGGAGATAGACTTCAAAGCATTGGGAGCTATCCATATGTGCTTACCAAATGAAGTTTTTCATAACTTTAGAGGTTATAAAACTGCAAAGGAGCTATGTGAGGCTCTTGAAAAAATGTTTGCTGGTTCAGAAGAAGTCAAAGAAAACAGAAGAGACATTCTGAAGCAGCAATATGAAAACTTCGTCTGGAAGGAAGGTGAGTCTCTAACGGTTTTATATAACAGATTTACCTATCTTGTAGGTGAGCTGCAGTGCTCAAAGGTGAAGCTGGAGAATGAAATATTCTCAAGAAATTCATCAGGTCTCTACCGAGTTGCTGGACACTCTACACAGTGTCCATCAGAAGAACTGAGAATCTGAAGACTCTCCAGATGACTGAGCTCTTTGGAATGCTAAAAACCTATGAGCTAGAGATGATTCAGGCAAAAGAAAGAAGCTCAAGCTACCAAACAGCCTCAACATCCATCACCACCTCCTCTGCCCTCCATTCTGACCACTCAGGTCCTAGTTCAAGCAACTATTATCCTCCCATCATCACTCATCCCCAAACTCCAACTTCTCAAACAAACACCTCACCATTTCTCCTAGAAGCTCCTCCTCAAACCTCAACCTCTGCTGCTTTTGTTTCTGAAAACTCAAGCAACATGTCCTTTATTAAGGAGGATCTGGAATGCTTCCATCCAGATGACTTAGAAGAAATGGACATACAGCACTCGTATGCCATGCTATCTACAAGAGCAAAAAGGTTCTACTCTAGAACCGGAAGACCCATTCCAATAACAACTCCAACACCAGAGTTGGCTTAGATAAAAGCAAATTAAGATGTTACAACTGTAATCAACTGGGTCATTTTGCTAGAGAATGCAAGGCACCTAGGGCAAACCCAACAGCTCCTCAATCAAGACAAGCTCACCAAGCCCAACCAAAACAACAACAACAACAAGCTACTCCTCCAGCTCAAACTGCCGCTTGTGCTGCCGTTGGAAATTCTGACTTTGACTGGAGCTTCCAGTATGAAGATTTGCCTGCTAACAACCAAGCTCTTATGGCAGACACAACTGAGATACCGCCTCAGGTATATGAACATCTCTGTTCCCAAGCTTGTATTGATAAGGTGTTAGGCTACAGAAAGCATAATCAAAACCTTATAGATCAAAATGAAGAGTTTCATCAAATGAAATATGATTTCACAAAAGTAGAAAACAGTTATAAAGAAAAAATTAACTGCCTAAAGAAAGAGATTTCATTACTAAAACATGAACAAACCAATCTTGAAACTCAGATTGATGATCTACTGGCTAGATTAAAAGCTACCAGAGCAGAATTGGCAGAACAGAAAGTTCATGTTGACAAATATGAATTTGCATCCAAAAAGCTGCAAAGACTTTTGGATGCTCAAATTCATGACAAGGTAAAAACTGGTCTGGGGTATCATGCTGAACAATATCAAGCCGTTGCACCTCCTGCTGACTACGTTGCCATCCATGAACCAAGCTTCAATCTCTCAAATCTTGAAAAGGCCAACCGAGATCTTGATCCTTCAAGACATGAACCATTGGTACAAGAATGCACTACCTCGTCAGAATCTGAGTCAACTTGCTCAGAGTCCACTAAAACTGAGGAGGCCTCATCACCAGTACAAATACCTGCACTGCCTGTTCTTGAAGTCATTCAAACAAGTACTCCTGTCCCTTTACCAGCTGTCCCAGTTCCAATGCCTTTCAAACAAATCAAAATCAGCTATCCTCCAGAAGGAAGAAAGCTAAATGTTGAAAAGGGGCAGTCTTCAACCTCTAACAACTCAAAGCCTCAAAGAAAGGTGTTTGACATATGTCATGCGCCTGGAGAAAGAACTCCATATGTTCAAAAGACATTGGAAGAGGCCACCTTTGAGCACAACAAAGCTCACCCCTGGAACTTTAAAGACCTATTCAAAAGAAAGGACTATGTTTACCTTTCAAGGGACAAACTGGCCAAATCATGCTTTGTCTGTGAAAAATACAACCACACTGCTAGCACCTGCTTCTACTACCTTCAGTAGCAAAGAAACCTCAAACAACATGCTTTTGAGAAGACACACAAGAACAGAAAGGTAAGGAGTTCTGAAGCCAAGGCAACTCACTTCAGGAACTCTCTTTCCCCACCAAGGAAGCAGCTGCCAAAGCCTCAACAATCTTGCATCATCTGTGGTGAATCAGACCACTTTGCTGCAAATTGTGACTTTAATCCCTTCAACCAGATCCTTCATCAAGTCCCTCCTAAACAAAAGCCTATCAGCATGAGAACCTCTACAGAAAAGCCCTCCATCAACAAGGTAAAGAAGGATAAGCATACATTGGTTTTTGAACCATCAGCAGCCAGCAAAAATGTTGGTAATCAAGCCAAGCCCAAGAAACCAAAGGACAAGCCTTCAGCAGCAACCAAGTCTGCTGATGCTCAAGCAAAACCATCAGCAGCAACAAAATCGGCTGCTGAAAAGCTAAAGTCATTAGCAGTAAAATCTGCTGCTGATAAAGCAAATCTATCCGCAGCCAAGGCAACATCAGCTGCTGACAGAACAAAGAGAACTGGAAAACCATCTCCTCAGCAATGGAAAGCCAAGATCCCAGCTTCTATCCCTTCAAGAATCATCATTGGTTCAGTTAAATGCACACATGCTGAATCTGATATTCCAAGAACCCTTTTCTTTAAGGATGCAAGCTCTTGGATTCCTCCCACTAACTAGATCTCTCTTATGTGCAGGGGTAGCCAGGTCATAAGAATAACACCTGGGTGGTTGTCAGTGGTTGTTCCAGGCACATGACAGGCAACATATCCATCCTCTCCAACTTTAGACACTTCAATGGAGGATATGTTGCCTTTGGGAGTGACTCAAAAGGAGGATCTATTACGGGACAAGGGACTGTGTCAAATGAAAGAATGAGTATTGATAAGGTCAACTATGTTAAAGAATTGGACTTCTATCTCATGAGTGTTTCCCAGGTCTGTGATCAAAAGCATTGGATGCTCTTCACAGACAAAGAATGCTTTGTACTATCTCCTGGCTTATCCAAACCTACTCCAGAGAAGATTTTATTAACTTCTCAGAGAGAAGAAAATCTTTATGTGCTCGACATGAATGAGATCACTCCATCTGGGAGTGTATCCTGTTTTATGTGAAAAGCCTCAGTTGATGAATCAACTCTCTGGCATAGGAGACTAAGCCACGTTAACATCAAAACCATCAACAAATTGGTGAAGGAAAATCTTGTCAGAGGGCTTCCTGATAAAGAATTCCAACTAGAAGACCACTGTATTGCTTGTCTAAAGGGGAAGCAACACAAGAGTTCTCACAAGCCCTAGACTTTGAATACAAATGATACTCCACTACAACTACTGCATATGAATCTCTTTGGTCCTACAAATATTATGTCAATGGGTAAGAAGTCATACTGTCTGGTGATAACTGATGACTACACCAGATTCTCATGGGTATACTTCTTGAGAACTAAAGATGAAATTGCTGAGATCCTTAAATCCTACATCCTTAAGGTAGAGAATCAAAGCAATCAGACGGTGAAGATCATAAGGTGTGATCAGGGCACAGAGTTCAAGAACCACACTTTGAATTGTTTCTGTGAGAGCAAGGGAATTGAAAGGCAATACAGTGCTCCAATAACTCCTCAACAAAATGGAGTTGCTGAAAGAAGAAACAGAACTCTAATTGAGTCAGCAAGATCTATGTTGGCTGACTCAAAACTGCCTCTGACATTTTGGGCAGAAGCAGTAAGCACAGCCTGCTATGAGCAAAATAGAGTTCTCAGAGTCAAGCCTCTCAACAAGACACCCTATGAACTATGGTTCCAAAGAGTTCCATACATTGGATTTCTAAAACCTTTTGGATGTCCATGCACAATTCTGATCACACATGGGGTTCTTCCTAAGTTTGGTGCAAAATCTGATGAAGGATATTTTGTGGGCTATTCCTCTCAATCCAAGGCCTATAGAGTATTGTGGAAGAATCAGCCAATGTGGAATGCAGAGAACACATTGTCTGTGAACAAGGAAAAGGTCCAAACTGGCTTTTTGACATAGAATCCTTCACCCAAATATTTAAGCCTCTCATCTTCTCAAATATGGAGTCTTCCTCTTCTCAAACACCTGCTTCCACCTCCTCTGACTACAGATTGGATTTTCCAAAATCTTCTATCAGTCTGAGAAGACCATCCATTGATCCTCCATCTGTTATAGAAGCCATTGAAGCAAGTGCAGCCAGAACCACAATCTTTAATGTCACCAGCAACAGCCTATCTGAAAATGAAAACTTGAATGAAGACTCTTCGGTAAATGCTGTAGATGCTGCAAATACCATTGCTGAGAATACTGATGTAGCTGTTGATCTTGAAGACTCTTCAACCATGAATGAAGAAATCCCTGATCAAAATCAAAGCAATCTTGAGCAAGGGATACAGATGGAGGTGGTACATGCACAAAGGATTAACAAGAAACATCCTCTGGAAAATATTATTGGCCAAGTTCACCAAGGAGTTCTAACAAGAAGAAAATTTCATGAGGCCAATATATGTTTGTTTTCATGTTTTCTATCTCAGGTGGAACCAAAGAAGATAGATGAAGCTCTGCAACACAGCAGTTGGATTGAGGCAATGCAGGAAGAGTTGCTGCAATTCAAGAGACAGGATGTCTGGAAGCTTGTTGATCTTCCACCTGGTCAATCTGCCATCGGCATAATATGGGTATTCAGGAACAAGCAAGACGAGAGAGGCATTGTATTCAAGAACAAAGTCAGACTTGTAGCTCAAGGCTACACTCAGGAAGAGGGATTTGACTATGATGAAGTCTTTGCTCCTGTTGCCAGACTATAGGCCATCAGAATCTTCCTGGCATATGCTACATCCAAGAATTTCATGGTCTATCAAATGGATGTCAAGAGCGCCTTTCTGTATGGGAAGATTGGTGAAGAAGTATATGTCAAACAGCCTCCAGGCTTTGTAGATCCTGCACATCCTAACCAAGTGTTCAAACTAGACAAAGCTCTATATGGCTTACATCAAGCCCCAAGAGCCTGGTACGAAACTTTGTCTGGATATCTACTAAGCAACAACTTCAGACCTTGTTTATCAAAGATGAAGGGGGGAAATCTTACTGGTACAAATCTACGTAGATGATATCATCTTTGGATCAACAAGGAAGAAGCTGTGTAAAGACTTCGAGATCCTGATGCACTCAAATTTTGAAATAAGCTCAATGGGTGAGCTAAATTTCTTTCTGGGTCTTCAAGTCAAACAAGTCCCAAATGGAATCTTCATCAGCCAATCCAAGTGTGTCAAGAGCATTCTGGAAAGATTCAAGATGGCTGACTGCTCTGCTGCAAGAACCCCTATGCAAGTGCACCATCAGCTGACTCTAGACAAAGATGGTCAAGACACTGATCAACATCATTACCGTGCAATGATAGGGTCTCTCATGTATCTCACTGCCTCAAGGCCATATATCATGTTTACAGTATGTCTGTGTGCAAGATTCCAAGCAGCTCCAAAGATTTCACATCTTCAAGTTGTCAAGAGAATTTTCAGATACCTAAAGGGAGCCCCAAGACTTGGGCTATGGTACTCTAAAAAAGATAAGTTCAATCTGTATGCATACACTGACAGTGATTATAGGGGATGCAACTTGGACAAAAATGTAGGTCCAGGAAACTCAACTACTGATCGAACTCGTGATATGACGTTTCTATAACACGAAGTGCGGAATCCTTCGTGTTAAAGTTTGTATACTAACCGACAATTCAAAACAACACACGTAAATAAACTTCTCCAATATATTCAGATTCAACAATGGTTACAGACTCAATCAGACAAATCGTTCTCTCTATTCGGTGTTCTATCTAATGACTCTGTAAACACATATATATAGAAACTAACCTGCTGTAAGCGAACTTGTTAAGTTCGCCTCCAACAGACCAAGCGAACTTAAAAAGTTCGTCTCAGTTAGACCTAAGCGAACTTATTAAGTTCGCCTCTGATAGACCAGGCGAACTTAACAAGTTCGCCTCTAGGCATACTTGTATAAACACTTAGCAACTTTATACAATTACATACCAAAAACATAAAGACATAAAATCTAACTATTACAAGCTTTTGTCATTACAAATCTATGTCCTAACAGACTCCCCCTTGACAATAGCTTGATCTTCTGTCTTCAGTCTTTATCTTGAACTCTTCCAGTTGTCTGGTAGTCTGCTGCTAGCATGCACACCGTATCTTCTGCATATCTCCAAAACTCTTTTATACTGTAGACCTTGTTCTCTCCATTCATCAGTATACATTATCTCATTCTTTCGCAGCATCCTCTGATCTTTCTTTGAAAAATTAATAAGATTCATTGCGTCATAGAAACACACAATGACCTTATTATCTTTATCTTCAACCCTTGCTTCACCAGTATTAACATCAACATACCACCATTTCATATTCCCAAGAAAGTCTTGAGGAATATTCTTTAATGGTATCTTGTGAATAGCACGCACTGGTCTATACTTGTATCTCCAGGTTACTTTCCCAGTCTTAGGATCTGTAATCTTCACTCTCTTTCCCTTCTGTGGTTTCAGCCGTTCATACTTACCCGAACTACCTTCTTTCTTTATCAGGTTTGCTATCACATCAGCCAAACCATTCTTCGATATATTTATGAGTGACTTTGAAGCTAGACCATTTATTTCACACCTCGGCAAGGTATTGAAATATTTGATCCTTGGCTTTAAGTATTGAACACCATCAGATCGTTTGATTACAAACAATTTTGTTTCACCATCATAGAACCAACTAATGATCCTTCCTATACACTGCTCTTTATTCACATATTTCTCTTTCTGAGCAGGTTGTACTGGAGACTTGGGTAGTACCTTCATCCAACTATTTACTACTTCTCTCCACTGTTCTCGTGTCATTCCTGTATCTCTGAACATCACAGGTTCTTCATTAATCTTCGGAGACTCAGTGTGAGTAGTTTCAGTTTCAGCACCCTTATTGAATTGAAGATTCTCATCATCAGTATCCATCTTTGACTCAGCTGTATCATCAGGCAATGTGACGTCTTCAATAGAGTCCATAGAGTCAGTTATTCCGTCATAAGAGAACTCAGGAACAACATCCTCTTGGATGAAGTTATACGGCACCTTAAGACCGTCACACCCTTCATAAGTAACACTGTCTTTATCTTTCTCTATTTCAATCTCTACTATTTCTCCTTCTTCTATCTCAGTGTCTGACATATCATCTTCCATGTCATTGAATAAATCGTCAATATCATTAAGACATTCAATCTTTTCAGCTTCCTCTTCTTCTGAATCTTGAAAGAATTCTAATAACATAATTTCTTCTTCATTAGTACCAGAAGTATCTTTGTCTTTGTTTCCTTCAAGAGATTGTGATGTCGACTCCCCCTGAACTCTAGATATAGGATTAGCGTCAGTGTATTGACGATCACCCTCAATATTTCCAGCAGGATCATTGTCTTCATCATCATGTCTTTGAATTGACTCTGTGTGACAAGTATCAGGTATCCTCAACTCCCCCTGAGCGTCAAGACGCTGAACGAGTTTGGACACTAATGCTTGCATATCAGCAATCTGTTGAGCTTGAGTCTGAATCACCAGCTTTCGTTGAGAATCAATAGACACAAGAGAGTTAACTTGTGTTTGTAGAGATAGCACTTGAGATTCAAGGAAAGTTATCCTGTCAGAATTAGAAGGCTTTGACGGACCAGCTGTTGATTGTGGAATAGAAGGATTCGAAGTAGTAGGAATCTCTATAGGAACAGGAGATGGAACTGGAGATGGATCCTTAGATCTTGGAGGAGTAACTATCAGAGAAGCAACAAAATTAGCATCTTCAACTCCTTGAGAAGATCTTGCAGCAGCAATTGACGCAGACATTAATTTTTGACGTGAAGGATCTGGATTAAAGTCACTGTCAGTGTCAGAACTTTCATCTACCAACGATCTTTTTCCAAGTACCGATCCGGAAGGAGGATCCCGAACAGACTTGCGTCGTGGTCGTATGGCTTGAGATTTAATGCGTTTTCCAGCATTAGCCAGTGGAATAGCAGCCAACCGTTCATAATGACCTGGAGAAAAATCCCTAGATTCATCAGAATCAGTGCTGTCATCATCAGATGATGTTGTATCACTTGAACTGGAACTAGACTCAGCATCTGTCACCACATTCCCTTCATGTTCATGAATGGGCGAGTTCACAGCTTCATCAAAAAAATCATCCATGTTCATACCCAGATCTTGATTAGGATCATGAACGACCTCTTCTTGAACTGGTTCCTAAATCGGAATATCAACTGCAGCCTGTGGAATAGGAACATGTTCAGGAATATGAATTTGAGGTAGTACAGGAACTTGGATTTGTGGTTGTTGAACTTGAATTTGTGGAACTGGTATCTGTTGTTGTTGGGCAAGTTGTTGTGGTTGTTGCTGTTGTTGTTGTGCTGGAACATTAACTCCTTGAGCTTGAGCAAGTTCATTAGGATGAAACCAGTTGTCATTAGGTGGTGCAACATAATAAGGATTGATTAAGTGCCCAAACAGAGGAGTATTAACCGGAATCAGCGTTGCATTTTGCTGTTTCACCTTTGTACAATCTGTAAAAATACGTTTTGACATCGGAGTCAAAGTCAATCTTATGGCATGTTGTGGAAGATCCGGAATAAGATGATTGAGTATCATTTGAATGAATCGAGGATACATCAAGAAACCTTGACCTTCAGCCGGATTTATCTGCATTACCATCTCCCGATAAAAATAAAGCGGAAAATTGAATCTTTTATTCAAAGTTAAGGCCACCATTGCTGTTTGAAGAGCCATCTTCAAGCCATCGGTACCAGCTTTTCGCGGAGAGATGCATTGTACAATCACATGCATAAAATACCTCCATTCTCCCACTAATCCACCTTTCCTAGCTTGTGTATCATTTTGTCTTCCACGATATCTCATCCTTTGAAAACAACCCATAATAAGAGTGTTAGGATAAGATATTGGATCTTCAGCATTTCCACCCAAATCTAGAGCAGCACGAATTGTCTCTTCTGAAATTGTAATCTCTATATTATTGACTGTTGCACGAAGGACATGTGGTTCCACATCGATATCTTGATGTACAGTATCCCAGAATTGTTGGATGTACACCAAGCTAATATAAGGATCCGCAGATAATGCAACATGTAGTCTTGATCGATTCAGAAAATTGATAATGCCCTGAAAATGAACTGCTTCTGGCAAGTTAGGATCTAACAACACCACTTGATTATGCTTATATTCGACACGTCGAGCCATCTGTGAAAAATTTCGGACAACACATCAAACATTAGTAGACTAACACATATATGAAACAACAAACAAAACAAAAAAATCAAACAAAACAAAAAAAATCTTAAAAAAAATTTCAAACAAAAACAAATTTTAACAAAAAAAATCACAACTCCTTTTTCACTTCTGACCCCTAGGCGAACTTAATAAGTTCGCTTAGTAGTCCAAGAGGCGAACTTATTAAGTTCGCCTGACAAGTTAGCTTCGAACAAGTTCGCTTGAACCTGAGACGTTTCAAATTCAAAACACAGATTTTCTTCAAACTTCGGCAAATCGATCGTCATCATGAAATAACCATGTACAAGCAATCGAATAACACATTACAATAAAAAATGAGGATCAATTTTATATTTAGGTAAAAAATTAGGTCAAAAATTGTTCCTGTAACCGTTCGACGAAATCCGAAACTAAAAACCTCGAATACACTCAATTTAGCGGATGAAAATCAACGAAACTACCTTTGTTAGATTCGCAATGCGATTTCGATCAAGATTCAACCAGAAATTAACACTCACAACACTATTTTAAAATTTTGATAAATTTGGGCAAGTTCGCTTGTTCTGAGGAAGACGATGAGAGACAAGTTCGTCTGATTCAACACTTATTCAGGTTAAGTTCGCTTGATTAAGCGAACTTGTTAAGTTCGCTTAACAAGCCTTCGGCGAACAAGATAAGTTCACTTCACCCTTGACTGAAAATTAAGTTCGCTTCACTGATTTAAGCGAACTTATTAAGTTCGCTTCACTGTACACAGGCGAACTTAATTACTTTTTCAACCTTTTTGCCTTGAACACAAATTTTACCAACTTCAACCTTTCAAATCTTGAACTTCCGTCAGCAACACATATTTGATCCAATCCCGAACAATTTTAATAAAAGTTTAGAATTTTCATGGAAAGTAAAAATCAAAATATTTTTGAATTTTATCTATACAAACGGAAACACATATTTTTTGATTTTTCTCTGTACAAACAGAATCACATATTTTTGGTTTTTCTCTATACAAACAGAATCACATATTTTTGATTTTTTTTATATGAATAAACTGAAATGACATATTTTTGGTTTGAAATCATGAGCAAGAAGATCATATCAGTTATTCAATTAATTCATCACACATATTATCAATAACAAAGGGTAACCTATAGTAAGAGACCATTCAACTCAATTTTGTGCATTTTGCATCTTTTTCATTTTGAAACTCATTCAATTTGAATAATATTTGAAATGATACGCGATAAATTTCAAAGTAAATAAGATCAGGTTATAAAATGCTCTTTTATTTATACCGAATTTGAAATATAAAGCCTGAATTCTTAAAATTGTCAATATTATATTATTTGAAACTATAAGCGTTTATTCTCCAAGTTCATGTGATTTAGTACCATTTAGATGATAAACATCGTGTACCCCACATATATGCCAAATAGAAAATAAATGCACTATCTTCAAGACATATATAAGATTTTACTAAAGATTATCCAAATATTCAGAATGAGGAGACATCACTTAGCTCATGAATAGCAGAATCCAAATTGGATTGTAAAGGAATCAATGAGATTCAGAATCGAATGATTCAATGTTTTGGCTTATATTTGTGGAATCATAAGATTCAGGTACGTGGATCCAACTGTTATCTGGATTATGAATTCAATGTAATCAGTAAAGATGATATATCAATATGATCCAAGGGCTAGAATATGTATGACAGATGTTGTCAAGTACATATCTTGATTATACTTCAAATTGCATGCTTTTCGGGACATGGGCACTGAAGCAAATCGAATGAATAGTGCTAAGGACATAACCCGAAACTGATCTCATAGGAAAATCCTTATTAAAAGCTAATATTCTTTATCTGATAGTGATCTTTTAACACACACACCCAGACATAAAATGGGTTTAAATCACAGATGTAATCATATTATATTTAATTTTCACACTACTATTAGTTTCAAAACGCTTTTAGCCTATTGACAATTTAAGTTTCAAATTTTATACACAAATTATAAAACAAATTATCAAGAATAGAACATTCATAACACTATCATTTCTTATTTATGCAGACTTTGAAATTTAGATCAGATCAACTTATTTTAATCATTCATATATCCAGGTCTACTAAGGTCGTGTGAAATGAACTAATCACTGATGTACTATCATTTCTTCTCTAACCTCAAATGAGGTCAATATTTATATTTTTCAATTTGTTTTGACTTTTTATAATTTAGACTTTTTGACTGAAAAAGTAACTGCAGAAATGTAATAAAGCAATAAAAGAACCTAAAAGAAAAATTTTCCATGAAATTCTGATTTTGAAAAACTTTTATTCGGGATTGATCATACCAATCATTTTAATTAGGAATTCAAACCTGGTACGATCAAATGCCTTAGTAAACAAATCAGGAAAATTATCTTCAGTGTGTACCTTGACCAGCTCAATCAACCTTTTCTCTGCACAATCACGTATAAAATGATATCGAATTTCGATGTGCTTAGTTTTACTATGTTTAACAGGATTATTCGTTATGGACATAGTAGCATTGTTATCGATAAACATGGGGGTTCCTGTGAAATTCAAACCGTAATCTCTCAATTGTTGTTGTATCCACAGGATCTGTGAATAGCAAGTTGCAGCAGCGATATATTCTGCTTCGCATGTTGAAATCGAGACTGTGGTTTGCTTTTTGCATTGCCAGGATACAAGTCGATTACCTAAGAATTGGCAACCACCTGTTGTAGATTTCCTGTCCAGACAACAACCACCAAAATCAGAATCAGTATAAGCATTGAAATCAAAGTTAGAACCATGAGGATACCATAGCCCTAAACGTTGTTTTCCTTTTAAATACCGAAAGATTCTTTTCACAGCAATTAAGTGAGATTCTTTTGGCTTTGCCTGAAATCTGGAACAGATACACACGGCCAACATTATATCCGGCCTTGAAGTGGTTAAGTACATGAGGGATCCAATCATAGCTCTGTAAAGTCGACAGTCCACATCTTTTCCTTCCGGGTCAGAATTTAACTTATGATTGACCGGAATTGGAGTATCGTATGAAGTACAGTCCTCCATCTTGAACCGGCTCAAGATGTCTTTGACATACTTGGACTGATGAATAAAGAAACCATCTTCCTTTTGATTTACTTGTAAACCTAAGAAAAACGATAACTCTCCCATAGCAGACATTTCAAATTTCGACTTCATAACACCCTCAAATTCTTTGCACAACCCTTCATTTGTCGAGCCAAATATAATATCATCCACATAAATCTGTACCAGTAGGTAATCTCCCCCTGATTTCTTTATGAATAAGGTCGAGTCTATCTTTCCACGAACAAAGTCATTCGCCAAAAGATGTGTAGATAAAGTCTCATACCACGCACGAGGAGCCTGATGAAGACCATAGAGGGCCTTATCTAGCTTGAAAACCATGTTCGAATTCAGTGGATCTTCAAACCCCGGCGGCTGACACACATAGACTTCCTCCTTGACCTTTCCATATAAAAATGCACTCTTGACGTCTAATTGAAACACCTTAAAACCTTTAAAGGAAGCAAAAGCTAGAAACAGCCTTATAGCTTCAAGCCTCGCAACCGGCGCATAAACTTCGGTGTAATCAATTCCTTCTTGTTGATTGAAGCCCTGGACAACTAATCTTGCCTTATTGCGTACCACGACACCTCGATCGTCCTTTTTACATTTAAACACCCATTTTGTTCCTATCGGATACGCACCATTCGGTAAATCAACAAGATTCCAAACCTTCAGTTTGTCAAATTGAGCTAGTTCTTCCTGCATAGCTTCTATCCAGTTATTGTCATTTAAAGCCATCTCGACATTCTTGGGTTCAACCTGTGAAATAAAGCAAGAATGTGAGCAATCATCAAGAACACCAGAATCTTTAATGCAAGTTTACAAACAAGTATTGTCAACAAGAGAATGAGTTTTCACTCCATCCTGTAAATTTCCAATTATATTTGTTACTGGATGATCTTTGTGTTCCTTGATGGATGCGACCTCAGGAACCGGCAACACATCAACTTGAGTAGAGTCAGATTGATAAGAATAATCTTGAGGAATTGGAATTTCCGAGTCTAAATTTGTTGGAATCTCCCCCTGAGCCTGTGTCGAAGGTAATGGATCATCACTCAACAGCGGATCAGTAGAAGAATCTTGAAAAATAGCATTATCCTCCTCACTCTCTGAATCTTGCGGACCGAAACAAGAAGCAACATTAGGATCGGGAGCAGAAGTAGATGGAATCGATGAATTGGGAACTGCATTTGGTAGAAATCCATTGTGCTGTGCATTTTGACAAGAATCATAAAGAACAGCAGCATCTTCATCAGAAATATCAGAAGGTAAATGAAAAGACTTGAATAAGTTTTCATAATCAAATGCCCAATCCGGACCAATCGCCATTTGTGGTAAAGACCGATTTGAACAGTCAATATGGAACCATTCTTCAACTTGGCGTATCTCTTTGTTATAAACCCTCTTGGTTGTCGAATTAGCCACATACCCCAGAAAAATCCCTTCAATAGCCTTTGCACTGAATTTAGTTGGGACATCTCGAACTTTCAGTAGGGTACACGGATTACCAAAAGGTAGTAAGTATTCCAGATTCGGCTTTCGATTGTTTAACAATTCATAGCAAGTCTTGTTATGTCGCTTGACGGTCAAGACCCTGTTCAAAACATGACACGCAGTATTCACAGCTTCAACCCAAAAGGTGACTGGAAGCTTAGAATCTGTAAGCATCGTGCGAGCTGTTTCGACCAACGTCCTGTTCTTTCGTTCAGCGACACCGTTTTGTTGAGGAACATATGGCGCACTGAATTCATGATGAATTCCTTTTTGTAAACAGAATAAGCCCATTTTGCTATTCTTAAATTCGCTACCATTGTCACTCCTGATTCTTCTGACTTTCAGATTGAATAAATTCTCCAAACCCAGGATTAAGTTTTGTACCAACTCAGTGGTTTCAGCTTTAGAAGAAAGAAACTTAACCCATGAAAATCTTGAGTAATCATCAGTTACGACCAAGCAGTACGATTTCCCACCAATGCTCCTAATACTGATAGGACCGAACAAATCCATATGCAGCAACTCCAAAGGAGTTACGATAGAATTCGTCGACTTTGATTTGTGAGATTTCTTTCTTTGCTTCCCCTTCTTGCATGGAATACAATCATCAGGAACTGAGAATTTCATTTTCGGAATACCAAGCACAAGATTATTCCTAACAATGCAGTTCATCTTCCTGTAGTTTATGTGAGCTAGCTTCCTGTGCCACAATATTGAATCAGATTCCGACGCCTTGGAGAGTAAACATGTTGGAATTGAATCCGTTGTAGTAGCGACACTCATGTCAAGGATATACGTGTCATTTCTCCTTGGAGCCTTCATGAGAATCCATTCATTAGGAATCACAAAACCCGGTTTCAGAATATAACATTCATGATCGTTGAAATGGAACGAAAACTTCTTGTCACAGACTTGTGATACGCTTAAAAGATTGTGTTCCAGCTGCTCAACATAATTCACCTTTTCAAATTTAACTTTGTCATTCTTTAACGTTCCCTGGCCTATTATGTACCCGCCTTTATTACCCGCAAAAGCGACATAACCACCATCAATTTTAATCACATCCTCAAGCAATTTCACATTCCCTGTCATATGTCGAGAGCAACCACTATCCACATACCATGTATTGTTGATAGTCCTCCTTGGTTGTCCCTACATAAACAACGAGAATCAGTTAGAAAGTGGAACCCAATCCATCGTGGTCTTGGGTCGTCCGGATTGATCAAAATAAACAACTTCTTGTAATTTACAATCAATTTTATCATTCACTTTTGGAACAGAAGTTTGACAATCAGACCTTTTCAAAGAAGAACCATTTTTATTATTTGGAAAAACATTATTTGATATATTATTGTCAGATTCAGATGTTTCCAAAATTTTTTTTAATTTTATGTTTCTTCTTCTTCTTTGAGGTCTAGACAATTTAACCTCCTGAAAAGTATCTTTTGAAATCCCAGTTTTTGGAATCTCAAGTTTCTCTCTGCATACAAAAGATTTAGCATGCAATGTATTCTGTTGTTTAATTCCATAGGAATTAACAAAATATCGTCCAGTCATATCTTTCTCCAAACTAGAAGACGATTTTCCTTCATCATTTCTTTTCAGAATTTTCACCACTTTCGGTTGTGAAGGAACAGTCTTCATTTTACCCTTGTTCTTGTATGGACAATTAATCAAAATATGACCAGGCTCATTGCAATGAAAGCACACTCTTCTTTCTTGATAACTTCTGAAATAAGATGTTTTCTTTGAATTTGAAGAACCATCAAAAGAACAAGCTTCAGAGGAATGCCCCGAACAATTTATCGGCTTCTTAGGAACATAAGTCTGTTTTGGCACCTTTGAAGAATTTACCTTTTGAAAACCAGTCACCACAAACCCACTTGACTGTAAGATTGGAGAAAGTTTAGTTTTAACCACTTTCACCTCTTCAGGTTCAGTCAAAATGCACCTATCCCGAGTAACATTCTTCACAACATTTGGTTCCTCAATTTTCACTTCTCTCGGAATGCCTTCAACCTGTGAATCATCAAACACTTCATCTTCTGTATCAGAATCATACACCATGTCTTCACCCGTCACTGGATTTACTTTTAATACTGTCTTTGTATCAATCTCCTCTTCATGAATGATTTCAGGCTCAATCACATAATTCGCATTGAACGGAGGAGGAACAAACCCAATACCAGCAACCCTTTTAGTGGGATCAGCATTAGCATTGAAATAATCCAAAACTACAGATGAATTCTCAAACTGTTCCAGCTTTCTATGTAACTTTATCACCTCAGATTCTTTTTCAGAAATCTCCTTGTTCTTTTGGGCAACTACTTCATTTCGTTTTTCAATTTCAGCATAAGCCATATCAAGATGATAACCCTGCTCTTTGTATTTTAACCCAAGAGAATTTAAGTCTCTTTTCAAAGACTCAATTCTATCAATGCACAATTTATCATTATCTTTCAGTTTCTGATTAACTGAATGCATTGATTTCATGTCACAAATCAAATTTGTATTATCGTCCATGACTTTTTGTAGTTTATCTTTAACAGAAATGCAATTAGAACAAAATATATGACAAACAGAGTCTTTTACCTTAGTCGGGTCAGACATGTCTTCCATGAATACTTTGGCAATCGGAATATTCTCTGAATCTTCACCAACTGAAGCATTTTCTGTAAGAACAATTTCTTCCTCAGCAACCCCTATCACAGCACCAGAATCAATACTTTGCTCTCTTTCTTCCTCATCATCCACGCTTGGAACACTATCATCATCACACGAATCATCACTAGAACATTCATCATCAGTAGACTCTTCTGGTTTTTCTGAATGAATTTCTGCAACAAAAGCCTAACTCAAAGCACCCACCAAATCTTCCAGATGAATGCCCCAATCATAGTTTAATCGTTTTGAGCAACTAGAGCTGATGATCCAGATGCATGATTTGTATTACCAGAAGGACCATGACTTTGATTACCAGATGAACCATGTGACTGATTCCTATTATGCTGAAAGTTAGATTGCTTCTTTTGAGAATCAAATTCTACCTTTGGTTTCAAACACTCCTTAGCAAAGTGACTATACTCTTGGCAGTTGTAACACCTAACTTTGCTCTTATCAAAACCCATACGTGATTGACTATTTGAACCAATATATCTTCTCCCAGTTCTCTTCAAGAAATCTTTAGCTTGTCTCATTAACATGGCCATATTCCATTGGATATTCATTTCTTCCAGATCAACAGGGTCAATCTGTCTGAAATCTTCCTCTATTACCTCAGGATCATGTATTTTTCCTCCAATGAAATTTTCATATGATGCCATGAATGAAGAAAACATAGCAAGATAATCATCAACAACTTTCTGATTCACATGAGATCCAGATGATGTTGAAGCAGTAGTAGCAGAAAATCCAGAATGGCTTGTATGACCAGAATAAATTGGAACTCCAGAACACTGATCATTTGAAGATTCTTGAGCATCACCAGAAAAGAATGCCACTCCAGTACCAGATTTACCAACATATTTGGCAAAATACATCGAGGGATCCTGGATATGCTCCAAATTAGTCTCTTTCTTTTTTAAATTCATGTCAAGTGATTGAATCTTCCCTAGGACTTCTTCAAGAGACATGGTTTTGTACTTAACATTTTCTTTGATCAAAACCGTATACACATCAAACTTTGATGGTAAAGCCTCCAAGAATTTATCATTTATTTCCTCAGTCTCATATACCACAGATGCACTAGCCAGTTCACTAAGAAGATGATAGAATCTTGTAGCAAGACCATCCAAAGATTCATTTTGAAAATGTTTAAAAACTAGGAACTGCTTCTTTAGTAACTCTTTTCTACTTTTCTTCACATCTAAACTCCCTTCACACCTTTTCTGTAGTGCTTCCCACAGTTGTTGAGAAGACTTGAACTGTTTAAAACTGTGATAAATTTCTTTTGGTAGAGACATCGAAATGCTAGCCATTGCTTTCTTTTCTCGATCAAATAGCAGCTTCTCTTCAGTAGTTAAAGCGGACACTGGTTTCGGAACATCATCCTTTCCCATCCATGAATAAGTAGGATGCGTATATCCTTCAAAAATTGGAATCCATAAACTAGTATCGGTAAAAGATGCGAATTGGTCAAACCGATCTTTCCAATTTGAATAGTCAGCTAGATTCAGCAACTTCAGGGGTTTTTGAGATGTACCAATCTCATTATCATAATTGAACATGTTTGTGACTTGAACCATATTTGCCATGTTAAAAAAAATTTCTGAAAAATTTCTAAGTATTGAGCTGTTTTACCCTCAGGCGAACTTAATAAGTTCGCTTTAGTGAGTACTAAGCGAACTTGATATCAGGCGAACAAGACAAGTTCGCTTAAGGAGGAAATCCGGTAAGTTCGCTTAACAGCTAAGTTCGCTTGAAATGTGAGAAGCGAACTTAATAAGTTCGCTTGCTAAGTTCGCCTGCACAGGAACTCAGCAAGTTCGCTTAAACTGCTGTAACAGATTCAAAAGATTCTTCACCCAAACACGAACCGAAAACTTCAAAATTCATGATTTCTCAGCGAATTGATGGAATTTAAGGAAATTGAACCGTAGGATTGTGAATTTTATCAAATAGAACAGTTCTATCGGACTAATTTCGTCAAAAACCCTTCCAAAATCACGAATTCAGCAAAGAAACGATCTTCAAGAACTTGAAAAACTCCATTGTTGCAGAAACTTCAAAAATGTTGAATTTCTTGTCGAATTGTACACAAAAACCGTCACTGATCACCGAGAATCGTACTTAATTCATGAGCATAAGCTCTGATACCACTTGTAGGTCCAGGTAACTCAACTACCGATCGAACTCGTGATATGACGTTTCTATAACACGAAGTGCGGAATCCTTCGTGTTAACGTTTGTATACTAACCGACAATTCAAAACAACAAACGTAAATAAACTTCTCCAATATATTCAGATTCAACAATGGTTACAGACTCAATCAGACAAATCGTTCTCTCTGTTCTCTCTGTTCGGTGTTCTGTCTAATGACTCTTTAAACACATATATATAGAAACTAACCTGCTGTAAGCGAACTTGTTAAGTTCGCCTCCAACAGACCAAGCGAACTTAAAAAGTTCACCTCAGTTAGACCTAAGCGAACTTATTAAGTTCGCCTCTGATAGACCAGGCGAACTTAACAAGTTCGCCTCTAGGCATACTTGTACAAACACTTAGCAACTTTATACAATTACATACCAAAAATATAAAGACATAAAATCTAACTATTACAAGCTTTTGTCATTACAAATCTATGTCCTAACAAAAAAGTCCACTTCAGGGGGATGTCAGTTTCTGGGAGGGAGACTGATTTCATGGCAGTGCAAGAAGCAAACATGTGTTTCAACTTCTACAGTAGAAGCATAATACATTGCAGCTTCAAGTTGCTGTGCATAAGTCATCTGAATACAAAATCAAATGCTGGATTACGGGATGACTTTCATGGCAACTCCCATTCACATTGACAACATGAGTGCTATATCAATCACAAACAATCCGGTGCAGCACTCCAAGACAAAGCATATTGACATCAGGTATCACTTCATAAGAGATCAAGCTGAGAAAAAGAGAATTATTTTAACCAAAGTTCATACCAATGAGCAATATGCTAATTTGTTTACAAAACCGTTTGATGAAGCTAGATTTAGATATTTAGTTGAATCTATTGGTATGATGAACTTTAATTAAAATATATCTCTAAAAATTTATCTTTGTAAATATGTTTATCTTTTGTTATAAATAAAAGTTACAAGTCAGCAGCATCCATTTTTGCTACTGACAGGTTTAATAATCAGCAGCAAAGATTTTGCCACTGACTGCTTTAAGTTATCAGCAGGAACAAGTTTTCTGTGGATAGCTTTAAGGCAGTTAGCAGCAACTCTCATGCTGGGGATCAATGCATCCATCAGCAACAATAGTGTTTGCTGCTGACAAACTTAACTATCCACTGCAACCAAGCTTGCAGCGGATAGGCTTAACCATCCGCAGTAACCAAGTTTGTTGCTGATGGGTAAAAAATAAGTCTAATTTAACTTTTACCCGCTGTAAAAATTCCTTTCAGTCTTTATCATGACTGCTATAGTGTATTACAGCTGTAACAGTAAAAAGGTGAATAAGGTTGTACTGTACAAGTCATTTTGCTTTTCCCTCCTCTGCCGTTATAAGAACAAATCAAATTTCTTCACCACCCCTTCACATTCAATTTCGCCCTAACTCCCATCACTTTCTCTGAAGTCCCCATAACATTCAAAGACTTCCATTCCTAACCACCCTTCAAAATCTTCCCCTTTCCCTCCAAACCAACAAAAATAGCAGACATAAACAATCCTGATGATAAGTTCTCCACATATCACAACCTTACAACATACTTAACCAAAGGAAAGAAGTCCGGGGGATTCGATGATATGATCGATTTTCTGTGCCGATCAAAGATACATTTTACACTAACAGTCAACCCTACCATTTATATTCCTCATATGGAGGATTTTTGGAATACCGCCGTCTACTCTACCAAATAGAGGATTCCCCAAATAAAAGCTAAGGTAGACGGCAAGGGCATCATCATCTCTGAAGCTACTCTCCGAAAACATCTTCAGCTTCATGATGAGGGGGCATCCATCTCATACTCAAAGGAGGAATACATGAGGACCTTTGTATCCATAAGGTACACTGGAAATCAAAATGAGTACACAATAGAGAAGGCAGTGATGGGCCCTCCATGGAAGTATCTCTGCCACACTCTTCTACAATGCATATCTCAGAAGAGAAGTGGATAGCATCAAGTGAGCTTTGCACTTGCTTCTGCTTTCCATGGTATGGTTACTGGCTTAGATTTCAACTTTGCACACCTCATCTTTGAGGGTTTGAGATATAACCTTCAAGAGGGTGCAAAGAAACAATTTTTTATGTACCCTAGATTCTTACAGGAGGTTTTCAACCAGGAACTAAAAGATCTCTCAAAACCTGCAAAAATCAACATCATGTTGGGTCATAAAAATAATATTTTTCAAAGTATGAGAACTGTTTCCAAAAAGTTGTCAGGGGTCAATGTTCCATTGCTATCTACAATGGTGAACATACAAAGTACCCAGGGTGACAGTTCAGTAATCCCAGCTGATACTGATCCCACACCCTACACTTCAAATCCTGAACAACAAGCTTCTTCCATTGCTCGAACCCCTGTGCAAACTACTAAGGATGCACAGGTACAAAAATCACTTACATCTGTTTTGGATGTTATCGTTCAACTGGAACAAAGGGCCCCAGTTGCAACGACATACACTAGAAAAAGGAGCAAGAAGACTCCTTCTCTTCTTGTCTCAAAGGCCCAATCCCAACCTTAAAGCCCTCATTCAGATTCCCAACTTTCTGATGAGAATATCAAAAGGGATAACCAAAATATTAGAGAGGCCTCCTTGGAAGTTTCTCTATTAGGATTAGGATCACATCCCGGATCCATAGAACAACCCGCTGAGCCATATCATTATTTCTCTTCTTTGAACTTAAGTGCAGAGGAACCAAGTCAAGATGATATATCTTCTCCAACAACCACTATCTCGGAGGTATTGATTGACTTGGCTGCTAATGCACCCAACCCAAGTTCATCACCCAAGAAGGTTCACTCTAGTGGTACTGACAGAGTGAATGTGGAAAGGGCTGTCACTACTCCTGGTACATCAGCTGCCTAGGAGGACAGTGACAACATCACTAAGACCCTAACCACGACAACTCACAGTGAGGATGTTTCCTTTGAAACACTCTTCACTGAGAGGAATCCTAGGTGCCAAGAAAACCAGGGTGATGCGGATGCAGAGGCTAGGCCTAAGGCCCCATCTAGCTCCAAGGATTCTATAACTGTGGATGAGGACAGACTAAAACTTCATAATATGGAATTGACGGCCAGGGTAGCTATGCTAGAGGCTGAAGTGTCCAAACTAAGGCACCAAGTCTCTATGCATGAAGCCCATCAATTCCTAACTGTGTCTTCTCCCTCCCTTATATTAGTGGGCACTCAAACAGATAACACTCTATGCACCGATGCAACCAAAAAGGGGGAGGTAATTACCAAGGAAGATGATGCGGACAACCTAGAAGAATGGATACAAGAGCAGACTGTGTTTCAAAGTTCGCTATACAAACCTGCTTTTGTTCAAATCCATGACTTGCCAGACTCAGTAGATGAAGAGGAAGATATCACTGAGGATTGGAAGTTAGTTGTCTGAGCTGTTGATGAGGTGTTGCAAGATGAAACTCTCCATGAAGACACACCTCCATCATTCAGCATACTTCCTGAAGCTGCAGCCATAATAAGTCAAACATCTACTCCCCAATTCTCACTAACTTCAAACATCCTAGAATTCGACTCCATTCTAGCTTGGGGGTATGATGGCATAGCTGAGAGATTCTGGATTGGATGGGAGTTTAGTGGAGTAGAAGAGCTAAACTGGAACACTCTTAATGCCCTCCAGGTTCTTAATCTGTATCTGGCAAGATGTATCAACACATCATCAGATCTCTCAGCAGAACTTGCAATCATCAGGTTCTATGACTTAATGGAGGATAATATGCCCTAGTTTGAAAGACTACTAAAAGAAGCAAATAGGGTGGCTTATCCTGAATCTTCATCAACAGCAGAACAAAGACTGGCTCCAAGAAGACTTGACTTAATCAGGAGCAGTGCTTTAACTAAAGAAGAAGTTATCTGCTGGCGAAGATTCCTGTACAACATCATGGTCAGGGACTTGGAAGTGCTAGGATGGGTGAGCACTTATTCCTCTGATTTCACCTTCTTCCTAAGCGATGGATCTTCTCTCTCAATCAACATCAAAGAGATCTTACTCCTACCTTCAGACTTCCCGCATAAGGTCTTTGAGCTCATATCACTCATCTGCAACATAAACTCCTTAGAAAGTCAAGAAATGATTAAACTCATCAAGGATTCTCTTTATAAGGAGGAATCGCCTGCAATGAATGACTCTGACTTAGATCTATCCCTTCCCTCCTCACCAACTTTCATACTGAACGCATCAGAAAGGTCAAGAAAAATGGCTGCTCAGAATATCAAAGAGGCCTTTAAAGCTATATATGGGAATGGATGGGAAAAGGAAGAGAGTGAAGCGGTCCCTTCCTCTGTGTCTACTCCTCATCATGCCAATGAAGCTGAAGCTGAGATCCCAACAGCATCTCTTACATCTGCTATTGTGGTCCATGAAGCTGAAGCAGAGGCATCCATCAAAGACAATGGGAAAAGACCTATGACAGAAGAAGATGAAGAAAAGTTATTGAAAGAGAAGAAGGAAAGGGAGGAAAGAAGAAGAAGAGAAGAAGTGGAGATGACTGAAATAAGAAAAGCTCAAGAAAGAAAAGCGACCATTCTCCTCAGAGAACAACAGATCCAGCTGTATGCCAAACAGCAGGCTGATCTGAAAGTCAAGATTCCTGCAGTCTATCAAATTTAAGAAGATGAAGCTCTTGCTCTTCAACTGCAGGAACAATTTAATAAAGAAGAAGAAGAAATAGAGAAGAAGAAGAAGGAAGATGCCAAGTTTAGAATAACTGATTCTGAGCTAGCCAAAGAAATGAGAGAGGAGTGGATAGAAGCTCTGATTTCTCAAGGTGAGGATGCATACTACCTTGAGAAACTATCAAATACAGAGTTCTACATAGCCTTCATGGGTCAGCAGGGTCAATTGGGAAATAAGAAAAAGGCTGAAGAAGAAGAAAAAGCCAAACAGAAATCCAAGAAGACCATTGCCTTCAACAAAAGAACCCATGAAGAAAGAAAGGTCATGATTGACTTCCTAAAGGCTAGAAAAGAGAGTGGAAAAAGGCTGGGTCCCATGAGTTTCATGAACCTGCAAGCCCTTTACTTTAAAGTCAAAAAGGAAGAGGAAGAAAGACTGGGGAAGAAAGGCTCAAAGAAGAGGGTAATAAATCAATAAGACGAAAGGAAACCAAAGAAACCCAAGCCTTTTCCCTCATCCACCACTTCCACTATCCAACAACCTTCCATTCTCCATCCTAGACCTCCCTACACTCCACCCATAAAGTCCAAATCCTCCCACCCAGCTCCCACTCATCAACAACCTCCCAAGAAGAAAAGCAAACCTACTACCAAATCAGAAGACTCAAGAGAAATTGTCAACTGGTTCTACAGCACTCAAGATCAAAGGTTTGAAGTCTTCAGGGGAAGAACAGAAGAAAGAAGATTAATTTATACAACTGTTGATGAGGTATTGCAGCTTCCAGATTCTGATCTAAGAAGAATGATGGAGCTGGGTGAAGCCAATGAGCCTGAGAATGAAGGTGGGAGACATCTGTTGCTGGTGATCAAACATCACTTCAACCCCAGCAAAGATGAAATTATTGATGCAAAACCTCTCCAATCCCACTCTCCATTCATCAGTTGGTCCTACAATGCTGAAGAAAATGAGTTCACCTTGACAGACGTTAAAGGACAGAAGATGAGGTGTCTAAGCAAGGCTATCTTCAAAATACCAAGCAAAGATATCAAGACTCTATCTGAGCTTCCTCTTAACAATCCCAGCAAGGACCCAAGAGGCTATGAGGTTGCAAGAATCGTTAGCCACATGCAAAAGCTTCAACAACAAAATCAGTAAGAGAGTTTTGGTAGCATCAGTCTAGGGGGAGTTTGTAGAAATAAAGACTGATTGCTACAAAATTCTCTAAGTACAAATGCTGCTGATCTCAGAGTTTGCTGCTGACCAACAAACTGTTGCGGATAAGCTTATCTGCAGCGGATACTTGTTCTTCTGCTGAAGAACAAATCTGCTGCGGATAGACTTATCTGCTGAAGACCAAAGTTGTTGCGGATAGGCTTCTTAGCAGCATCAACACTTGATGCTGCTGATTGGCAAATCATCAGCAGCTTTGGATGGTTGCATCTTGCTGCTGATCAACAACTCTGATGCTGATAGTTATTCATCCATTGAAGATCAAACGTTGCAGCTGGCCAGCCTTGCAAAAGCAAAGCAACCATTACCACTGACAACTTTCGGCTACACCACTGACACACTCCATGCAGAAAGAATGTCACTGGTGCAGATAATAAAGCACTACAACGCTCTTCTCCAAGCATGCAAGCAATGATGCCTAAGAAGACGTTTGAGTAAAGTTAAACTTTATAGTGTTTATTGCATTATACGTAGAATTGCTTCAATACAAGATCAACGGTCTGTGTTAGATCTGATCCTTAGAATCAAGGGTCTGTCTTGATTCTAAGTTACTATATAAGTAGTACTTAGAGTCATTGTATTTTAGTGCTTTTCTTAGAGTTTTCTCTGTAATCTTGTAAACATTGAAGCTTAATACAAATTGCATTTATAAGTACTTCTTATGTTTACTTGTTTACTTAGATTAAGTTGTGATTGTTTCCGCCAATCTCAACTGGAATAGAACCATCTTGTATTTACCGATCATACAAAGACGTAAGTCTGTCCGGGGTCCTCCTCCTGGTGCAGCACTTGGTAAACGAACATTACTTGATGAATCTTTTGATTCTGACATGGAGTTAACTCCTTCTTCAAAGACACAGAAGCTTATGTATGCTTCTATTGCTGCTGCTCATTCTCAAGGTGTTGAAGATGCTGAGTTTATTGATTCTTTGCTTATTACCCCTCAGCCATCTTAACATACTTCAACAGTAGTTAATCCTGCTTCTAAGATTCCTGCTTAATCTCAAACTGGTCCTTCTATCTCTTCTGATTCTGAAAGAATTGCATATCTTGAATCTTAAGTTATTGCTTTACAAGGTCAAGTTGATGTCCTGGTGGCTACTGATTCTAGACGAGAGTTAATCATTCAAGATCAATCTAAGCAGTTATCTGTGATGAAACTTCTGGTTTCTAAGCTTGTAGAGCGTCTTGACGCTCAGGGGGAGATGAGGATACAAGATACATGTCATAATGACAAGATTCAGAGAAAATATGATGATGGCAATGATCCCAGTGGCAACATTGAAGGTGATCGTCAATATGCTGAGGTGAATCCTTTATCTAGGGTTCAGGGGGAGTCAACATCTGCTAGTATTGAAGGAAGTAAAAAGGGAAGTGAAGCTAATGATGAGATTCTACTTTTAGAATTCTTTGAAAATGATTCTGATATTGAAGATGATGCTGAAAAACTTGAATGTTTGGATGATATTGATGAGTTATTTGATGATCTAGAAGATGATATCTTGGATTCTGAAGTTGAAGAAGGAGAAATTATTGAGATAGAGATTGAGAAAAGTAAAGCTGATATTACTTACGAAGGTTGTGATGGTCTGAATGTGCCATATAACTTCATCCAAGATAATGTTATTCCTGAATTCTCCAATGAAGAAATAACTGATTCTATGGACTCTGCTGAAGATGCATCAAAGCCTGATGATTCTGCTCAATCAAAGATGGATACTGAAACTACTCACTCCATGCCATCCATGTCATCTGAAGAACCAGTGATGTATAGGGATACTGGTATGACAAAGAAGCAGTGGAGAGAGGAAGTGAACAGTTGGAAAAAAGGTCTTACCTAAGACTCCTTTACTTCCTGCTCAGAAAGAACGATATGTAAACAAAGAGAGGTGTATTGGAAGAATTATAAGTTGGTTTTATGATGAGGAAGTGAAACTATTTACCTTAAAAAGATTAGATGGTGTACAGTACTTGAAGCCAAGGATCAAGTATTTCAATACCTTACAGAGGTGTGAAATGAATGGTCTAGCTACGAAACCACTGATAAATAGATCAAAGTTTGGTTTGGCAGATGTGATTGCAAATCTGATAAGCAAAGAAGGTGGATCTAGAAATTATCAAAAGATGAATCCTTATAAAGGTAAGAGAGTAAAGCTTGTTGATCCTAAAACTGGTGTGACAACTTGGAAAGACAAGTTTAAACCAGTAAAAGCTGTGCAAAAGATTCCGTTAAGAAAAATACCACAAGACTTTCTTGGAAGCATGAAGTGGTGGTATGTTGACGTGAATACTGGAGAAGCAAGAGTTGAGGATAAAGAGAATAAGGTGATAGTAAGGTATTATGATGCTATGAATCTGATAAACTTCTCAAAGAAAGACCAGAGAACATTAAGGAAGAATGAGATAATGTTTACAAAGGAATGGAGAGAGCAAGGATTACAGTATAAGAGAGTTTTGGACATATGTCACAAGTATGGTGTGCATGCAGGCATGTAACGAACCAAAATCCAGGTTTCGTTTTCAAATAAATAAATATTTCTAATTAATATTATGGTGAAAATAATATTTTAAAAAATAATTTGAAACAAGTGGGTTTCAAGTTAGTAATGGGGTTATATTAGTTTTTATCTAATTTTGGAATGAAATGGGTGAAATGGAAGTTGAGGGGCTAAATGTGTAATTGGGTTTTTCTCATTGTTGTTGGGTCGTTCATTTCAAGAGGAGAAAAAGGAGAAAACGATTTTGAAGCTAAATCTTGCATTTGAGCTTGAATTTATGAAGGTTTTGGCAAACACAACACATTCTTAACATCAAGTAAGTGTTAATCATCCTTTGATTTCACCTTTGAATGTGTTAGATGGTGGGTTTTGTAGAAATCTAGGAATTTTGAATGCATGTGGTTAATTGATGTTAAATTGTTGATAATCTAGCTAAACTAAAGGTAAAGAGTGGTGATTAACATCCTAGAACCCTTTGATTTTGATTATGAGAAGTTAGGGTTCATATGGAGAAAATTGGGGGTGTTTGGATTATGATGATAGGATGTTGAATTAGTGATGATTAAGTGTTTATACGGTGTTAGACACTTGAATGAACACCAAATTAACTTAATGAAAAATATGGAATGAAAATTACTGTCAAGGAATTGGAAATGGAAACTCAAGTAGGTGAGTTTGGATTGAAAGAGGGAGTTTGGTTATGGGAATAACCCAAACGGGTCAGTTTGGGTTGGAAATAGAAATTGGGTTGTGAACTCAATTATATTGTGATTTTGATGTATGTTAGATTACTAAAATAGGTGTATATGTTTAGGTAATCAAATTGTGAACCGAGAAGGTGGTGCGGGATCTTCTAACCCAAAAGGTAAGTGCTTTTGCACTAACTTAGTTTTGATGATAATGGATGGTATATGTGTTATGTTGCATACTATGTTGTTGAAATGAGTGTGAATGAATATGAATGAACTAGTATGTGTAAATGAATGAATGTAGTTATACTTGTAATACTATAATGGATGTGTGTAAATGAATGAATTTAGTTATAGTTGTAATACTATAATTGATATGTGTAAATGAGGTTATGATCTAAGTATCATAATGGAAATGAGGTTATGGTTTAAATACCATATTGGAAATGAGGTTATGATCTAAGTATCATAATGGAAACGAGGTTATGGTTTAAATACCATAATGGAAATGGATATGAGGTTATGATCCAAGTATCATAATAGAAATGAGGTTATGGCCTATGTGCCATAATGGAAATGGAAAAGTGTAATCAAAATGTTAATTATGATTGACTAATGAAAAGAAAGGAACTTGTAAGGTGGAATGCAAGTTAATTGTAGCCTAATGTCAAATTTGGTGCAAACGGGTCAAATGGGTGAATGGGTGAAAACTAGTTGTAATTACTTGTTTGATATGCCTATCTTCATTACTAATGGTTGTCACATGTGGTGTTATGTAGGAAAAGCTCTGATGTAGTCAAGGTTAAGTCCAATTGGCGAAAGGAGGATTCTCGTATGCATTTTTGGTGTTTTGGGGGTTTAAATGAAAATCCGTAAATGTTGTGTAAATTGATATTTGAAGTTGTGTTTTGGTATATATTTTGTGGTGTTGAATGTTTTTAACCAAAACCCAAATGCTTGAAATGATTTTGTGTCATGTTGGTGAAAATGTTTGAAATTTGGCTAAGTGTGGGAACTGGGCAGAAAAATTAACTTTCTGTTTACTAAAGGTCTTCGCGCCATGCGAAGAATGGGTGAGGGTTCTTCGCGTGGAGAAGAACCATTCTTCTGGACTCGATCTTTCAGGACTCCCTCACGCCACGCGAAGAGATGTCCCATGATGTTCGCGACACGCGAAGGGTAAAAAAAAATAATTCTTGGGTTAAACGCTTCCGCGTGTTTAAATGTTTTATTAATTGGTTTTAGAAATTAAGGGTGTTACAAGGCAGCAAGTTACCAGAGAATTGGAAGAGCTCATCTTGAAGACTAAAGACAGAAGATCAAGCTATTGTTAAAGGGGAGTTTGTTAGGACATAGATGTATGACAAAAGTTTGTAATGCTTTAGTTTTGTCTAAGTGTTGTAAGTTCTGCTAAAGGCGAACTTAGCAAGTTCGCCTAGTCTTAGTAAGTTCGCCTATGGCAGAACAGAGTCTATATATATAGTTTACGTGTCCAGTTTTTGTAGTGGTTTTGAATGTTATATTCTCTGTTTCTGTAAACTCTGTGATTTGGTGAAATACAAGAAGAGGATTATTTACATTGTGTGATTGTTACTGTTTTCGTCATCTCGTATACACAATCAGTGATACAGTTGGATTCCGCACTCCGTGTAATTGAGACGTCACCTCTCGAGTACGATCTTGTCACACCCCAACCGACGGCGGAAACGTCGGGGCGGGACATGTAGACTGTTCATGAGCACATGGTCGACTAAAATTTAATAATATTAAGACGTTACATTTCCATTCATAATTCCAAATACAATAATACAAGAATATTTGAAATACATAACATATTCATTTGTTTCAATTAACTAGGTCCACAACCTAAGTGTAGCAACTTGATCAACTCAAACTTGTGTACCAAAAACATGATGAAAACGAGGTCAACTAAAAAGTTGGTGAGCATACATAGGTTTTGACTCTAAATAGCATCAAAGTGTTGTGTGTAAACAAATCCATACAAATCATGATTAATAAGGCAATTATGGGGAGTTACTATTGTGTAACCAAGTAGTACAATCAAACCTTTGTAACTAGCATGCAAAACAAAGTGTGTTGTTGGTAACAATCACCCTAACTGAGTGGGTTTCTCAGACTCAATAGATCTATCATTGTTAACCACCGGCTTGAATAGTTAATGATTGTACATGTAATTGCACACAAAGTAGTTAACACACCTAGTACACAAACATAAAGCTCAAATTGCACACAAATTGCAAAGTGGATTTGTATTGTGTAGTTTGAGTAAATCATTGTAATTGTTCATGTTTCACCCAAAAAATGTAAAACAATGTAAAAGGGGCTATGTAAAACTCACCTGTAATAACTGTGTAGATAACACGAGCAAATATGTAGCACAAGTGGTTCTCAAATCACAAGTTAACCTAGAGTGAAATTGTATAAATTAGAATTAATAACATGCACAATGTCTAAGGTAGAGTCTAGGGTTTCAACAGAAATGAGTGTAGGGACTTGTACAAAGGGTTCGTGTTATTCCGTGTAATAACAATGTAAGTATGATAAGCGTTTTAGAGTGTAAGTTTAAATAAACAAATTCCTTTTATTTGTATTGATTAATGTGTCTTTAAAAGGAACACGATATTATCTCTATTAAAATAAGTATATTTATTTATTTAATAAAATGTGTCAACACATGTATATTTGTATAAATTAGAACATTAAATAAGTTTGTTATTATAAAAGGTAACTAGAAGATATTGTTTTAAATAAATAAATTCTTTGTTTTTATTTATTTAAAATAAAGTGCTTCAAAAAAGAAAAGACTATTTATATAACAAACTTAATATATTTTTAATATTTTTTAAATGAATATAATGATTTATGGTTTTTATAAAACATGATAAAGAATTTCATAAAATTCAAGAAATAATTTATAAAATAGTTACTTGGTTTTGTAATTTAAATGCTTTAATTTAAAATAACTCTTAAATTGTTTTTTTATAATGATAAACGGGTTTTGAAACCAATTAAATTGTAAAAATAAATGTTTTAGGTTTAAAATTGTATGTTATGTAGGAAAACATCCCAAATAATATTAGGTTTATAATAATATTTTTATAACACTCCTAAAACCCATACAAATGTAAAAAAAAAAATAAACACAGGCCACCCGGCTCGAACCCGGGTGGCTCCTGTGTGGAGAGTGCAAGAGACCACTGGACCAGGGGCTCTACCCGTGACACTGAACAGGTCCGAATTCTTTTAAAATGGAGATACAGTGTAGTCGGGTCTGGGTTTAGAGTTTGCGCAAAAAGAAACCGGTATGTGGGTTTGAACTCGCGACCTGGACCGAGGAGGGATTGGAGTTTAACCAAGTGATCTGGCATCAAGCCTTGATAAGGATCTGTATATTAACTTATTTGTAAAACAGTCCCAACCCGACATCTTCCCCATTCGTGCAACCCGTAACCCTAGCCTCAAATTAACCCCGATTAAAATCTATGCTTACAAAGTGATATGGGCTATTGACAAGCATTCAATAACGAAACGATTGGTACAAAACTTACGTGGTTTGATGAGGGATTGAGGAGGAACGACTGTAATGCAAATCCGACTGTTCTTGAGGCTCAACGGCGTGCTGGAGGTGAAGTGCATATTGATTGCGGGTTTAGAGAGTTTGTAAATGGTTATGCGGAGGCGTGTGGATGGATTAATTGCATTGATTTCGTTTTAAAAGCTTAATTTGATTCGGGCTTAAAGGGGGTAACCGACAGCTGTGATTACACGTTAAATTTGTTTGACTTGGAACGAATTGGGTCGTGAACTAGGTCTGTATTCATGCTAGGATTGATTATGCGTGATTTCCGGGTTTAAAATGCGTCTGATTGTTTGATTGAGGATCGAATTGAGCGCAGTTTGACTTCGTGAGGTCAACCTGTTTTTAATCTGAAATTAGCCGCCTGCACTGTCAAATTGAAAGGTCTTGACGAGTTAGGTGGGATCGATAGATGTTTACTCATTCTGGGAAAGTTGAAAATGAACGATTGGTTCTATTTTGAAAGTTTGGATTACCCAAATTCGACCATGTTGACTTTAAAAAGTCAAAACAGGTTAAGTTTGTGAGTGGCGGGTCAAAATTTAGGATTTGGGGGTTTAACTTCAAAGATGGGGTTCAAATTTAGGGTCCAAAGACAATAGGAGGGTTCAATTGAAAAATTCACACTAGTTTATTCAAATTGTAAATATATGTGTGTATTTATCTTGACTTTAAATTTCATAAAGCTTAAATCTTTCTTTGATACTTTATAAAAAAAAATACTAATTATAAATTTATAATGTTAATTATATACTTGTAAATCAAATATCCCAGTGAGGTTTAAATAGATATATTCCAATACATGAATATAATTTGTGTCCATGTAGTTATAAATAAATATGCAAATATGTGTTTTAGATATTTATATGTAACGCAAGGTTTAAATCAAAAATATTAAAAAAATGATTTATAGGGCATAATGTGCTTGAACAATTATAGAATTTAAATGTGGTGTTTATTATTGAAATAACTAAGATAAAATAGGGTCGGAAAAATCATGGGTGTTACAGTATCCACATGTTGAGGGAATTTCGTCACGAAATTAAACTGGTGGGGTCTACTGAATGAGGAAGGAAGTGAGTTTGAGTTTTGATTGTCGATTTGAGGAGTATGATAGATAACCTGATTTAGGTCTAAAGTTCAAGTTATGTATGAATGATATCAGTGAGCTTTAGATTCAACAGAGTTAAGGAGGGATCTGTCAAAGTATCTAAAGGTGAAAGGCATTACTTGGAATAGACCTTTATGGTAGCTTGACGATTAGGGTTTATTTAAGATGTTGAGGTATATGCTCAAAACTGCTAGTGGATAAGAGGTTTCGCAAGTATTGGTCTAGGTCAAAACTTCACGTGACACGAACAACGCTACTTCTGATAATATGATAGGGCACTTATGTATAGGAAGTACCATCGGCGTATCCACCATGCCCTTGTCATATCACATTAATTTCGTTGTCATATATCACGATAGGTTTTAAGTCACAACGCACGACAAAATTCACTATGTTTTCCATACGCTGATTTTTATAATTACGTGTGCACCCGTAATTACTCAAATCATCGCATGGTCCGTATAGATCCTTCCGTTGTGTGTGGGTCAAAAGGGCACAAATTCACTTAGTTCATGTCTATTGTTTTCACATATGAGTTGCTAAAAAGTAACTATGTCCTTAAGTAGGCAGGTCAGATTGCATCTAAAGGGTAATAAAGTAGTATAACTTAAAGTTCCATAGTTTGCTCGTGTTTGAACAAGAATACGTCAAAAACCAAGTTGTTTTAAGGGGTTGCAGCCTCCTCGTGTTTGGACAAGGATACGTCAAACCCCGAGTAGGTTCAATGTGTTATGGTTTTCAAGTTTGGTGTACAAAGTGTATGACCATGCTTCATGTATATTGTGATCAATCAATTACAACAATTGTAAGCAACTTAGTTTCATGTATGATGTAGCACCCAAGTTTCATGCATGATCTAGTGTCATGTAGCTTGTAATCAAATAGGTTTCATGTGTAACGTGAATAATTTAGCATCATGTATATGGTAAGAAATGAATTTCATGTATGATGTTAACAACTTAGTATCATGTATTTTGTAAACAATTAAACTTTCGTGTGTAATATAAACAATTTTGTATCATGTATGTTATATAATGTGCACAATTTAGTATCATGTACTTCATAAGCAGGATAAGTTTCAGGTATAATGTGAGTAACGTAGCATCATGTATAGTGTGAACAGTTTGGTATTATGTATTCTGCAAACAACTAAGTTTCATGTATTATGTGATCACTCCACTATAATGTATGTTGCAAACAAGTTTCGTGTGTTATGGGATCGGTGTAACATTATGTGTATTGCAACTAAGTTTCAAGTATTATGTGACCATGTATAATATGTTCAATCTGGTATCATATATCAAAACATCAAGTTTTAGGTATCGTGTGATTGACCTACTATTATGCATATTGTAACTAACTAAGTTTCATGTATCATGTGATCGTGTATGATGTGCTCAATCACGTATCAATCTAACAAGTTTCATGTATCATGTGATTATTCTAGCATCATGCATATTGTAAACAACTGAGTTTTATGTATCATGTGATCGTGTATGATGTGCTCAATCATGTATCAATCTAACAAGTTTCATGTATCATGTGATTATCCTAGTATCATGCATATTGTAAACTACTGAGTTTTATGAGAAGGTTCGTTTGTAAGTTATTGGATCTCGTGAGTGAATTAAACTATCGAATTTTGAATGTAGTCGAGTGTTGCAGGCAAGCGTGTTGTTTGGCCTTCATGTATAACGTGGATAGTTGGATTTTAAATTGTAAATCTTGCTGAGGTTTATATGAATGACTAATGCCTACGCGAAATGTTTCAGTTCATTGTAGTGTCTAGTAAGGTCATACATTTCTGGATTTGTAAGATAACGAGAAGATCGTGTAGATATTTACAGTAGTGTGTTTCCGAATAACTGATTGGTGCTCTTTGTTTGTAACTAAATAAGTAGTTGTAATCTATTCTTGTTTGTAAATTAATAACGTGGTGAAAATAATAAGTTAAATAACCAAATAAATGGATAAATGATTTTTTTTTTAATAAAGAGAAAATTTCAAGAGAAAAAAAAATGGCTAATTTATTTAATAACTCAAGCCAAGATTTAAAAATAATTAATTTATGAAATAAAAGTCTTAAGTAATTATTAATTAAGATGATACTTCTATAAAACAAGTTGTATTAAGTTTCCTTGCAAGGTGAAAAAGTTTATAGAAAAATTATATTCCACATAATGTTTATAAACTAAAGGTTGATAACTGCTTTGTTTGAACAAAACAATGATGTTGTTTAAATATGTTAATAAAATGATTAGTTTACCAAGGAGGCTTAGGTGCGTGTACTAAGTTGTAATAAACGAAATGATGATGTTTAGATTGTACTCATTTGATAGTATAATCAAATGGATACTTTGACAAATCAAAGTGATTCAAATTCCTATACTTTCAAGAGGACATGCTTTAGCCTATAAGTGAACACTCACTTCAGGAATTCCCAGGAAAGCACACGGATCCTTCAGTTGATCTGGATTTATATGAAATGCTTTCTTAGACAAAAGACCCAAAGTACAAACATTCACCCTTCCGGATTGCACACATTCTTTACTAATTTTCAGAACTCAAAAACTTTGACGGGATTTAAAATCTTAATAGGATTTAGGCCTATGAGTAATTTTTTTTTTCACAAATGATGATGGTGACAGGTGTGTGATATTTAATGGTGCATGAAGAATTATGGGTGTATAAGTGTGTGTTGAAACTTAGGATAGCAATTAATGAATCAAATATGTAGCATGTAGGTAGTAATGAATATAAGCACAAGAGTTATCAAGTAGTGTGACACATAGACTACTAGGTATTTGTATAATGCGGTGTAATTACTTAGGATAACATGTAAAAATATTCACACGAGGAAATAAAAATGTAGCATGTAGTAGCATGGCATAGTATGGGTGTCCTAAGGTTATAGTCTAGGTCAGAAGTGTCTAATAACCTAATTCCCTATAACCAAGGCTCTGATACCAATCTGTCACACCCTAACTGACGGCGGAAACGTCGGGGCGGGACATGTAGACTGTTCATGAGCACATGGTCGACTAAAATTTAATATATTAAGACGTTACATTTCCATTCAAAATTCCAAATACAATAATACAAGAATATTTGAAATACATAACAAATTTATTTGTTTCAATTAACTAGGTCCACAACTTAAGTGTAGCAACTTGATCAACTCAAACTTTTGTACCTGAAACACGATGAAAACGAGGTCAAGTAAAAATTTGGTGAGTATACATAGGTTTTGACTCTAAATAGCATCAAAGTGTTATGTGTAAACAAATCCATACAAGACATGATTAATAAGGCAATTATGGGGAGTTACTATTGTGTAACCAAGTAGTACAATCAAACCTTTATAATTAGCATGCAAAACAAAGTGTGTTGTCAGTAACAATCATCCTAACTGGGTGGGTTTGTCAGACTCAATAGATCTATCATTGTTAATCGTCGGCTTGAATAGTTAATGATTGTACATGTAATTGTAAACAAAGTAGTTAACACACCTAGTACTAAAACATAAAGCTCAAATTGCACACAAATTGTAAAGTAGATTTGTATTGTGTAGTTTGTGTAAATCATTGTAATTGTTCATGTTTCACCCCAAAAATGTAAAACAGTGTAAAAGGGGCTATGTAAAGCTCACATGTAATAATTGTGTAGATAACACGAGCAAATATGTAGCACAAGTGGTTCTCAAATCACATGTTAACCTAGAGTGAAATTGTATAAATTTGAATTAATTGCATGCACAATGTCTAAGGTAGAATCTAGGGTTTAAACAGAAGTGAGTGTAGGGACTTGTACAAAGGGTTCGTGTTATTCCGTGTAATAACAATGTAAGTATGATAAGCGTTTTAGAGTGTATGTTTAAATAATCAAATTCCTTTTATTCGTTTTGAATAATGTGTCTTTAAAAGGAACACGATATTATCTCTATTAAAATAAGTACATTTATTTATTTAATATAATGTGTCAACACATGTATATTTGTATAAATTAGAACACTAAATAAGTTTGTTATTGTAAAAGGTAACTAGAAGATATGTTTAAATAAAAAAATTCTTTCTTTTTATTTATTTAAAATAAAGTGCTTTAAAAAAGAAAAGACTATTTATATAACAAACTTAAATTATTTTTATAATTTTTTAAATGGATAAAATGATTTATGGTTTTTATAAAACAGGATAAAGCATTTCATAAAATTCTAGAAATAATTTATAAAATAGTTACTTGGTTTTGTAATTTAAATACTTTAATTTAAAATAACTCTTAAATTGTTTTTTTTATAATGATAAACGGGTTTTGAAACCAATTAAATTGTAAAAATAAATGTTTCAGGTTTAAAATTGTATGTTATGTAGGAAAACATCCCAAATAATATTAGGTTTATAATATTATTTTTATAACACCCCAAAAACCCTTACAAATGGAAAAAAAAATAAACACAGGCCACCCGGCTCGAACCTGGGTGGCTCCTGTGTGGAGCGTTCCAGAGACCACTACACCAGGGGCTTTACCCGTGACACTGAACAGGTCCGAATTCTTTTAAAATGAAGATACAGTGGAGCCTGGGTTGGGATTAAAGTTTGCGCAAAAAGGAACTGGTATGTGGGTTTGAACTCGTGACCTGGACCGAGGAGGGATTGGAGTTTAACCAAGTGATCTGGCATCAAGCCTTGATAAGGATCTATATATTAACTTATTTGTAAAACAGTCCCAACCCGACATCTTCCCCATTCGCGCAACCCGTAACCCTAGCCTCAAATTAACCCCGGTTAAAATTTGTGCTTACAAAGTGATATGGGGCTATTGACAAGCATTCAATAACGAAACGAATGGTAGAAAACTTATGTGGTTTGATGAGGGATTGAGGCGGAACGAGTGGAATTCAAATCCGACTGTTCTTGAGGCTTGACGGCGTACTGGAGGTGAAATGCAGATTGATTGCGGGTTTAGAGAGTTTTTAAATGGTTATGCAGAGGTGTGTGGATGGATTAATTAGATTGATTTTGTTTTAAAAGCTTAATTTGATTCGGGCTTAAAGGGGGCGACCGAAAACTGTGATTACGCGTTAATTTGTTTGACTTGGAACAAATTGGGTCGTGAACTAGGTCTGTATTCATGCTAGGATTTATTATGCGTGGTTTACGGGTTTAAAAAGCGTCTGATTGTTTGATTGAGGATCAAATTGAGCGCAGTTTGACTTCGTGAGGTCAACCTGTTTTAAATCTGAACTTAGCCACGTGCACTGTCAAATTGAAAGGTCTTGACGAGTTAGGAGGGATCGATAGATGTTTACTCATTCAGGGAAAGTTGAAAACGAACAAATGGTTCCATTTTGAAAGTTTGAATTACCCAAATTCAACCCTGTTAACTTTAAAAAGTCAAAACAGGTTAAGTTTGTGAGTGGTGGGTCAAAATTTAGGATTTGGGGGTTCAAGTTTAAAGACGGGGTTCAAATTTAGGGTCCAAACACAATAAGAGGGTTCAATTGAAAAATTCACACTAGTTTATTCAAATTGTAAATATATGTGTGTATTTATCTTGACTTTAAATTTTATAAAGCTTAAATCTTTCTTTGATACTTTATAAACAAAAATACTAATTATAAATTTATAATGTTAATTATATACTTGTAAATCAAATATCTCAGTGAGGTTTAAATAGATATATTCCAATACATGAATATAATTTGTGTCCATGTAGTTATAAATAAATAAGCAAATATGTGTTTTAGATACTTATATGTAATGCAAGGTTTAAATCAGAAATGTAAAAAAAAATGATTTATAGGGCATAATGTGCTTGAACAATTATAGAATTTAAATGTGGTGTTTATTATTGAAATAACTAAGATAAAATAGGTTCGAAAAAATCATGGGTGTTACAGATCTATAGGAGAGTCATGCGGACCTACACTAATATCTGAGGAACAGGCCTTGGAATCATACTAAAATCGCCACAAGGGGACATACTACCCCAGTCAATAAGTTATGAGTTCCAGGTAACCAACAACGAGGCAGAGTACGAGGCGCTGATAGCAGGATTACAACTTGCTTGTGATATGAAGATCAGGTATCTCGAGGTATATGTGGATTCACTATTGATTACTAACCATTTCAATGGCTCATACGCAACAAAGGGTGAAAGATTAATCAAATACCTCGAGATAGTTAAACAATTATCTGTGAAATTCAAAATCTTTAGTATAATACAGGTACCAAGGGAAGACAAAGCTGAAGCTGATGCCTTAGCAAATCTTGCCTCAGAACTCAAGATCCTAGAAGGAACCACAATACCGATCATACATATCCTAAGTTCAACAATTGAATAGAAAAACGAAGTATCCAATACGGAAGCTGAAGAAGCGGATACTCGGGATCTCAAGTCCAGTTAAAGATCCTGGATCCCACCTATTATAAAATATTTACAGGATGGAGAATTCCCGAAAGATGAAAAGAATCACAGGGATTTTTGTATGAGAATATCTCGTTTTATAATATTACATGACGTTTTGTATAGAAAATCTATTGCATGTCCTTATTTGAAATGTTTAGAAGATCCTGAAGCACTTGAAGTCCTCAGAGATATACACGAAGGCGACTCTGGAAATCACACTGGAGGCAGAGCACTCTTCTCAAAGATCCTAAGGACAGGATACTATTGGCCAACCATGAGGAAAGATGCCATGGACTATTCCCAAAAGTGTGATGCATGCCAGAGACATAACAACATCCTTCACCAGCCAGCAGAACCCTTGTACCCAATTATTTCTTCTTGGCTATTTATGAAGTGGGGAATGGATATAGTTGGCAAGCTCTCAAAGGCACCAGGAGGAAAAGTATTTATGTTAGCAATGACAGACTACTTCTCTAAATGGATCGAAGCCGAAGCATTCGTTCAAGTCAGAGAAAAGGAAGTTATATCCGTTATCAAGCGCAACATCCTGACGAGATTCAGTATCCCAGCAGAAATAACATGTGACAACGGATCTCAATTCATTGGCAAAAGAACAACCAACTTCTATGGTAGCTGGGGAATTAAGATCATAACTTCTACCCCTGTGTATCCTCAAGCCAACGGACAAGCAGAATCCAGCAACAAGATCATCATCAATAACCTCAAGAAACATTTGGGAACAAAGAAAGGGAAATGGGCCAAAGAACTGCCATTTGCACTATGGGCAGATAGAACAACTGCAAAAATGCGACAAGTCAAAACCCATTCTCTTTGGTGTTTGGCACTGAAGCTATGATCCCCACAGAAATGGTTATCCCTACAGCCAGAACCAGTCTTTGAACTCAGGAAAATAATAGTGAAGCTCTCTCAAATGATCTTGATACCATTGATGAGCTCAGAGACCTTGCCAAGGTTCGCATTGCAGCCTATCAGCAAAGGATAGCAAGGTCATATAACAAAAACATAAGGATCAGGAGGTTTCAAGTGAGTGATCTCATATTGAGAAAAGCATTCCAAAATACTACCAATCCTAGCGACGGAAAACTCGCACCAAAATGGGAAGGCCCATATTTGATTGATTTAGAGGCAAGCAAGGGTGCTTATTGGTTAGCAACCTTGGAAGGAGATATATTGCCAAGATCCTGGAACGCTATTCATCTAAAAGCTTATTTTATGTAAGTTAGAATTTATATTCTATTCTAACTTAGAATGGTAAGTATTCTTTCCATTTCAATTAATTTTATTATCATTTAATATCAATATACTGACTTGAGCGTCAGAGGTGTGTTAGCCTAGCTAACACCCACCTTCACCAAGAATTCCTATTTTGCAGGAAGTATCTCCAGGGATCCCGACACAAGACAGATATTGGTCATCTCTCCTACGTTAAGGTATCCTGCATAACTTCTAAGGTTTAAAGGTTTTCACCTTTCTACGAATTGAGTTTAAACATTCCGCCAGTAGCACACGATGTTCGAGTATAGTGCAAGGTGGTGCGACCAGACCATGTAAAAGTGGCTGACAATTTCATCATTGTTGGCTATAACTTGTTCTCTACGATAGTATCAGACGTGTTACTCCTAAGGTTTTTATCATTTTCATGCTAACTCAAGTCTGGCTTGGCCCATGTTTTTTATATCACAAATGTTTATTACTTAGCAAATGCTTATCATTGGTATGCTAATTCAAGAGTTACGATCGAATCAAAGACTTATACCAATTCTGAAATTCTACTACTGATCATACAACATGATTGGCAAACATACACAGGGGACAACTCAAGGTTACAACACTTCTTATAATATTCATCAAAGTTCTTGTATGTATGTCTATCTATTTCAATTCTTATATCTAAGCTTATTTCTTGATTCACCATTAGAGGCAGAATCAAAATATGTTTGACTAAGTCATGATTTGCTCTACTTATCAAAACAAAACTACATTTCTATGCTTCATAAATTATCCTTGAGGATCCTGAATCCCGAAAATTCTGCTTAAATCTATTTTCCCAAAATAAACCTCAAGTTTCTACAAACACATTCAATCTCAAGAACAATCATGGTAGAATAGTCAAAAGATACTAATATTAGTCACGCAAAAAATAGAAAATGTCCTGGCTTCATCCAAAACATGACCCATCCACCGAGGACATAAGTCAGCAAATTGTCTATCCCGTACCGGGATCCCATCAACAAGAAAAGTAAATTGTTCAAAGTTATCAAGTCAAACACATCCATATTAAAACCATAAACACCAGGGCTCGGGCCTAGGCATCAATACCTTCACTGCCCTGATCAACCACCTTACCTGCATCCACTGCCTCATGCTCCTCAGACACTATCGCCGAACCTTCAACATGATCCTCAGCTACCATTATCCCTGCATCCTTCTCCGATATCAGCTCTCCTCCTAACTCGGCCACCAGCCTCTTCCACTCTTCAAAATCCCAAGTGCTCCTGTCAAAATCTTTATCCTCAGCTTCCTTGGCCATCTTGATTCTAGACTGGAAGATAGAAATAGCAGCAGAAGTTTTGTCTTGTTCATTGGACTCGTCAATATCCCGGGCATGCTGAAGGAGCATCTCCTGCATTTCAGCTTTAACCTGAGCAAGCTCCTTGGAGATGTCTGAAAGTTTCTTATCCTTGATGGCTCCATTCTTCTGCAATTCTTGGATCTTCAGCTTGTTCGCATCAGACTCTTTCAAGAGTTGATTGTGGAACATAGCCATCTTGTTCAGAGCCTGTTTCACTTAACGTATTAGTTGATATGTAGGGCTAATCCTATTATTTAGGATAGTGAATATTACTCACCAAATGACTAAGGTTATGCAGGATCCTATGAGCATCAGCAAAGTCTGTGCAATCTTGGATGTACAGTTCGGCAGGATCCGAGATCTTCCGTTTCTTATTGGAAGATGGCTTAGCAGTGGAAGCTTCTGGCTTAGGAGCATTCGGTTTGGCTGCTGGAGTGATGGCTTGCTGAGATTCCTTCTTGACAGCTTTACCCTTAGTGACCATGCTATCAATGTCGTCAAGGGCAAATTTGGAGTTTGATTTGTGAACGCCTATTTCAAAAGAACAGGTTAATTTATTATTGATAACCAATAAAAGAAAAATAAACGTGTTGCTTTTCTTACCAAACATACTTGACTCGGAGAAAGAAGCTTCTGTAACCTAGAGTTTGATTTGTGAACGCCTATTTCAAAAGAACAGGTTAATTTATTATTGATAACCAATAAAAGAAAAATAAACGTGTTGCTTTTCTTACCAGACATACTTGACTCGGAGAAAGAAGCTTCTGAATTAACCTAAAGCAAGGGATTCTTGAATCTAAAGGTCTGCTCGATAGGCTCAAAGTTAAAAAAGGCAGCAACCTTCTTGGCATTATCCGGAGGAGGAGGAGCAAATATATCAAACTTCGGCGCTGAAATAAAAACAAAAAAATATAGAGTTAATGTCCTAGATATCCAATTACCAAAGATCCTACAAGATAGAGCCCTACCCTTCACAATCCACTTGATTGGCAACTTATCCCCACCAGGAATCGAATCTCTTCTCACGAAAAAGAAATTGTTTTTCCATTTCGAATCATTCTGAGTGGTTTTCAAGATTAAGTGGGTCATGCCAGTTTTGATTTGAAACAGAAATCGAGAAGAGCCGTGGCTCCAAAGATTGTAAATATGGGCTAATTCCAAAGTAGAAAACTCTATGGCATGATGTTTAATCAAGAATTCCATGGTATGCAAGGTTCTCCAAACCACAGGCATGATTTGGGCGTAGCTACGACCACTCTTTTGGAAGAAGTCAGTGGTAAGAGAGGGAAACGGATATGTGAAACCAAGAGAAAATGGAAAAAACGGAAAGCAAACCCAGGTATCAGAGGTAAAATCGGCTCTGGTTTTGGGATCAAAAGGCCTAAATATGATGTTTTCAGGGAAAAAGCCACCATATTTGAGGGATTGAATGTCAAGATCCGTAAATAGGCATTTTTCAGAATCCGGATTGACTATCAAGTTTTGACTATAGAGATCATCGGTAGGAGTAGAAGAACGAGTATTCTTCTTGGCCATTTCGAAAGCAAAAACAAGAAAAATAAGAAAAAGATGAGATTGTTACCTGGAATCTCAGAGAGAAAATGGAGAAGATGAAGTCGGAATGAAGTGAAGAAAGAATAATTATGTGTAATTATAACCGCATCGATTCATGTCTCCTCACACCCTCGTTTCCCGCACAACGTCTTATCAAGCAGCCGTATTAAGTGATAAATTTGAAATTAAAAAATTTTACAGCTGTAACTCGTAACTACAACTGTCAAATTTTGGGGACAATTGTTACGGGTTAAAATTCAGAGCTGGATCCTGAGTAATGCGTGATCCAAGATCCGGTATCCCGATAAGGCCAGTATCGTGAATATTACTAACTACTACTTGTTTGTTATTTTATTAATCGCAGGTGAAGCATTTGCAAACCGATACGTGCCTAAAGACTCCCTCAATTGACGTGGATTACGTGTAGAACGTGTGGAATATGTGTGGAAAAGTTTACAACGGTCATATAAGAAGATAGAGTCAAAGACTAGAATATCGGATAATTAGTTATGCATATTTTTGTATTTAATAAGCGATAGATCGTATAGGAAAACACACAACACCCGCACTCACAATTACTGTAACATTTAGCATACGATCTTATTTGATCTCTTTGTACTCGACAGTTCTAGTTTTATAAAAGTTATAAAGGCAGCCTGACTTTCGTCGGCTCCCGAGGTTTTATGCCGAAGATCATCAAGGATCAAGGGCTTTCCTCATAAACACTAGTGTTGTTTTGACTGTTTTACATTCATAGATTTAACAAGCACACTACCTCACTCTCAAAATTTGGTTACAAAGTCAGTTCGTATAACTTTTACCCAAAACATGTAGCATCCCAAATTTTAAGAAAATAAAAGTCTAGGGTCTAAAGTGTAAAAAGCCCAAAGTTAAAGGCGTAAAATGTAAAGAAATTAGGAAACTCAGCCGGTAGCGGACCGCTACCGGGTTACATAGCGGTCCGCTATGTGCGGACTAAGGAAGTGTGGGTGGGGTGCCACTCCAAGCACGCGTGGAATGTTGACTGGACAGGGTAGCGGACCGCTACTAGGCGGGTAACGGTACGCCAGCCGCGAATTGGCTCAGAAAACGAGTGTGCGACATGTGTATAGTGACTCGCATAGAAACGTGTGTGTCAAGTTGGACAGCTGGAACAAGGCGGTAGCGGACCGCCACCGCCTAGTTTAGCGGCTGGCTATGGGTGATAGTTTAACCCTATAAATACTTGCCTTTGTCGTTCATTTGAGAAACAACAACAACAATTCCACTAACACACACACACTAGCACGAATACCAAGGAGCCCCAAACGACGGTTACGAGCGCAGTGGTTACGAGTGCGGTATGCTGAGAGTACGGTTCAAGTACGGAGAAGCATTTAAAATAAGGAACGAACTTAGGAACTACCCGAAGATAATGTAAGTACACGGGACTCATACCCTAGACACAAATACGTAAGTTATGTGTTTAAGTGATACGTACCATGTGAGATGTGATATGAGAAGGGTACGGGGTCGTGAGGGATTAGTCTAAACACTAAACGGGAATAATGGAGTAGTCACGACGTATCCAAGGGGTGGTAGATATGCCGCTGGTACTTCCTATATATAAATCTCTTGGTGCTTCATGGTGAAACCATTATGAATGTTTAGGGGTATAGACTAATAAATAATAATGAAATATAGTAAAAGTACGGGAGAACATCCAACCGGTATGTAGTTATCTGACAAACGAAATGTTTTGTTTAAGGAAAGAGTGGTCTATAAATCTCTCCTAGACCCGTCACTCTTTCCTGGGAACATCTCTGTTGGAGGTACTGCTTTGGAAGGAAAATCACCCTAGTTTACAATATATGACGAATATTAATATAAGATGAAAGTATACCATGCATAATGAAAGTGAATACGTGATGAATATGAATACGTGAAATGCATGATGATACGTGAAAACATGAATGAGTAAGATGGAACGAGTCTAAATCATAAAATGGAATAACGGAGTACTCACGAAGTGTTAAAGGGGTGGTGGATACGTCGCTAGTACTTCCTATATATTAACCCTTTTTGTACATCGTGGAGAAACAGTTATGAAGTTTTATGGTGAGGACTTGTTGGGAAGTAAATCAAGCATATACATGACATGAAAACTAATGTTTGATACATTTGGGAGCCTGTGAGTTAAAGATATTCAAGGTCCTAAATGAAATGAGATACCCAACCTGTAAGGTGGATCTCAATAAATAAAGAAGAAAAAGGAAAAAAAAAGAAAACTCTAGGCCTACGGGGCTGAAAGAGTAAAAAATTCCAAGCCTACAGGGTTGAGGAATGAATGAGTCTTCGTGATGTGACACCCATATCCCGGATCACCCGAGATGCCAGCCACTTGTCAGATTTACTCATGAACATATAGTAATCATAGAAACATACACAGCGGAAGACTTTAAAACACTATTTATTTATAAAATTTGTCTTAGTACATTCTAAAAAGAAAGTACAATATGATACTAATGCCAGTCTTTAGTTTGTGGATGCCAGATAACCCGCTCATGATGCCTCCTTGCCTTTTGTGCTTGAGACCATACTCTTACCTGACACACATGCTTAAATACGGGTCAACTTATGCCGGTGAGTTCTAGGTTTTAATCAAAATATCTTTGACAAATCGTCTTTCCATTCCATGTCGGTTTTATCCAAACATAATGTTAATCTTGCACAACTTATATCTTTTCGAGGTTCGTAAACCTCTCAAGTGGTCGCACCACTTACCATTCCCTTTATATAAAGGCCATTCCCCTGTTACATTCACTTTGAATCGTTCACTTTTAATCTTGCACAACTTAAGTGTTTGAATCGTTTTTTCACTTTGACCATCCGTTTGAAGATGATATGCCATGCTAATTAATAACTTAGTTCCCATCTCTTTGTGGAATTTCTTCCAGAAACGTGACGTGAAACGCGTGTCACTGTCAGATACGATTGAAACTGGCACTCTATGCCTTGAACAATTTCTTTAATAAATGCTTCAGCTAACCTTTCAGAAGAGTAAGTCTCACATATTGGTAAGAAGTGAGCACTCTTAGTTAGCCTATCAACTATCACCCATATGGTATCATAACCTTTAGCTGTTTTTGGTAGGTTAGTTATGAAGTCCATAGTGATATGTTCCCACTTCCATTCTGGAATATCTAGTGGCTGCAATCTGCCATAAGGCTTTTGATGCTCTGCCTTGACTTTAGAACAAGTCAAGCATTTAACCACATACTTCATGACATCGAATTTCATACCGGGCAACCAATAATCTTGGCGTAGATCTTGGTACGTCTTTGTAGTACCCAGATGAATCGAATATCAAGATTTATGAGCTTCATCTAAAACTTTAGCTCTGAATTCACCTTTTTGTTGTATCCACATACGGCCGAATCGAATCTTAACTCCATACTCGTTTTCTTCCACGTATTTCTCTTGTCCAACCATTCTCTTCTTTTCAACATTTTCTACTTTCAATGCGTCTATCTGAACGTTCCTGAGCTGAGTCATGAAGTCAAGTTATTAATTAATTTATATGACTTCACCCTCATAGGAGGATGCTCTTCTTTACGGCTTAGAGCATCTGCCACTACATTTTCTTTTCTTGGGTGATACAGGATCTCACAATCATAATCCTTTATCAGCTCTAACCATCTTCGCTGCCTCATGTTGAGATCTTTTTCCTCAAAGAAATACTTAAAGCTTTTATGATCTATGTAGATGGTGCACTTAACTCCATATAGATAATGCCTCCATATTTTAAGTGCAAATACTACTGCAACTAATTCTAAATAATGAGTTGGGTAGTTAATTTCATTGGGTTTGAGTTTCCGTGAAGCATAGGCTATAACCTTGCCTCTTTGCATTAATACACATCCCAATCCCTATTAGGAAGCATCAGAGTAAACTACCAGATCCTCAGTTCCTTCTGGTAAAGACAACACCGGTGCCTGAGTCAATTTCACTTTTAGCATTTGAAAAGCATTTTCTTGCTCTATTCCCCATACAAACTTTGTCTCCTTCTTTGTGAGTTTTGTCAATGGGGTAGCAATCTTTGAGAAATCCTGATAAACCTTCTATAGTAACCAGCCAAACCTAAGAAACTGTGTATCTCTGTAGGTTTCTTTGGCGGGTTCCATTTCATTACAGTCTCTATTTTCAAAGGATCTACCAAAATTCCCTATGCGTTTATCATATGACCCAAGAACTAAACTTCCCGGAGCCAAAACGCACATTTAGAGAATTTTGCATATAACTTCTCTTTTCTCAGAGTCTCTAGCACTTCCTTGAGATGACATGCATGATCTCCTTCATTTTTTGAGTAAATTAGAATATCATCTATGAACACGATCACCGATCGGTCCAACATCGGTCGACAAACCCTATTCATGAGGTCCATGAATGCAGCAGGGGCATTAGTCAAACCGAATGACATTACTAAAAACTCATAGTGTCCATATCTTGTAAAGAAGGTCGTCGTTGTAGTGTCTTCATCTCTAACTTTCAGCTGATGATAACCTGACCTTAGATCGATCTTTGAGAACCAACTTGCTCCTTGCAGTTGATCAAAAAGCATCGATCCTTGGTAACGGGTATTTATTCTTTATAGTAAGCTTATTCAGCTCCCGGTAGCCTTTCACAAAAAGAACCGGAGCACCCCAAGGTGACATACTTGGTTTAATGAATCCTCTGTCTATCAACTCTTGTAGTTGTGACATTAATTCCTTCTTTTCTGATGGAGCTAAATGATATGGTGCCTTAGATACAGGCTTAGCAACAGGTACTAAGTCAATTCGAAACTCCACTTCTCTTTCTGGAGGTATTCCTGGTAATTCTTCTGGGAAGACATTAGGAAAATTACAAAGTACTGACACATCTTTTAATTCCTTAGTTTTCACTTTGGAATCAATAGTGTATGCCAAATTGGCTTCATTGCCTCGAGTCATAAACTTCATAGATTTCATCATGGAAATAATCCTAACGACTGATCTTAACTTATCCCCGTGTATTGTAATCCATTTCCATCTAAAGTTAGTATTTGCACTGCCTTCTGGTTGCAAATGATCTGGGCGTCGTTTGTTCCCAACCAGTCTATTCCTAGGACTATATTAAATCACTCAAGAATCATTGGATATAGTCTAATGAGAAATTTATGTCCTTCAAGATCGATGAAAAAATCTTGAATGACTTATGCCACCTTCATCGTTTTACCAATAGCCGTTTCAACTTCAAAGGTTTCGTTTAATCTTATAGTAGGTCTATCTAAAGAAGGAGAGAAATCTAAAGATACAAAGCTTCTACTAGCACCAGAGTCAAATAATACAGTAGTAGGTCCGTGATTGACAAGAAACGTACCAGATACTACATCTGATAATGCCTTAGCCTCTTAGGTTGTCAGAGTATAAGCTCTACTCTTGGCTTTCGAGGCTTCTGTTTCCTTTGCCTTCACGGCTCAGGATTGTTAATCTTAAGTGTTGGGCATTCTAACATTCTATGCCCACTTTCTCCACATTTAAAACACTTGGGTTTGAGAGGATAGTTGAGCGCCAAATGCCTTGTCTTGCCACATTTGAAACAAATGCCAGATTTTAACCTACATTCTCAGGCATGATTCTTTCCACAGGTGGTACACGTAGTGACACCACTTGTAGTTATTCTCTTCTTCCATCCACCATCATTTTGCTTTTTCTGGTCCTAAGAACTTTTAGACCACTTCCTTTTTTATTCTACTAGGCGGGAACCATAGACCTCGTAGTACATAGTCGAAGCAAGTTGTACGACGTATCTAAATCTTTTCAATTCCAAAGTTTTCACTAGGCTTCAGATTTCCAGTGGTAACCCTTGTACATATCTCATAATGCGTACAGCCTCAGGGGTCACTAGGTGGGGTACCAAACGGGCCATCGTGTTAAACTTTGTAGTATACTCTCGGTGAGTCATACTACCGACTTCTAACCTAAGAAAATCTCTCTCGAGTTTGTTCATTTCATTATCAGGGCAAAACTCCTCAATCAACAACCTATTCAGTTCTTCCCAAGACATCCGGTCAATAGCCTTCTCACCCATAGCTATAACCAGATTCTCCCAACAACATAACACCTATGATACAAATGAGTGAGCTGCGTATTTCAACTTCTGATCATATCTGTATTCGCTAATCTTGATTACCGCTTCAATTTCCTGGATCCACTGATGAGTAACTGTGGCATCCTTTGTACCGTCAAACTTTGGAGGACTGCCATCCTTGAATACTTTGTAGGAGCATCCCTTCTTTTCTTTCGTCACTGTTTTGACTTCGTAAGAATCATCGGATTCATATTCATAAAGATCATCATCGTCTATATTCTTAATGACCTCTTCTGTTTTATCTTTCTTTCTATTTTCCTCTAGGCTAGCTAATAGGATAGGCAAAGCTGTATCCAAGGCTTTAGCTACAACCATGTCTATTGCACTTTTTAATTGAGGTTCAATTATTGGTTCATCTACTTCAATATGATCCCTATTTTCTATTTCGGGTTCGTCATTTGCGGTAAACCACGTTTGCCTTCCGGAGGTATTGGGATTAACCCTTCCTCCTCTTCTTCCTCTACCTCTACCGGCCATTTTAAACAAAAGATATGAAGTGTTTTAATATTCGCATGATAGATTGATAGCTAGAACACAAGTGTATTGTAAACGTTAATAACTGTGGCCACAACAAAATTAATCATTTACGCCACTTTCGCTTCTGTAGTTATCCTTCTATCATGTTCGTACTAAAATACTCATACCTTTCTCTTTACCCTTAGCATCAGACTATCTTGACTGGCATTTCTACTGGCATTCTTAGTGTCCCTTAATCTTAGTTTAAGTCTAGATACTTGGGCAAGTATCTAAATCTCATAAACTATAGCTCTGATACCAACTTGTGACACCCACATCCCGGATCAACCGAGATGCCGACCACATGTCGGATTTACTCATGAACATATAGTAATCAGAGAAGCATACACGGCGGAAGACTTTATAACGTTATTTATTTATAAAATTTGTCTTAGTACATTATAAAAAGAAAGTACAATATGATACTAATGCCAGTCTCTTGTTTGTGGATGCCATATAACCCGCTCATGATGCCTCCTTGCCTTTACTGCTTGAGACCATACTCTTACCTGACACACATGCTTAAACGTGGGTTAACTTATGCTGGTGAGTTCTAGGTTTTAATCAAAATATCTTTGACACATTGTCTTTCCATTCCATGTCGGTTTTATCCAAACATAACGTTAATCTTGCACAACTTATATCTTATCGAGGTTCGTAAACCTCTCAAGTGGTCATCACCACTTACCATTCCCTTTATATAAAAGGTCATTCCCCCGTTACATACCGCAAAGGAATGTAACGATCCGCATTCATTTCGTTCCCGTTCGAAGGTATAGAAATCACTGCCTATAAGTTGCAAGATATTATCTGGGATTTGACCATACGTGGCAAAATATTTCTTTACAGACCAAAGTGGTCAAAACCTTTCATGTCAATGCAATCACTGCCAATGACGTCTTTTCATCATCATTTATCTTGGTAAACCAAGACAAGTCTTAAAACATTTCATATTTCAAAAATCATCCTTTTTTTCAAAACAAGGTGGTTATCTTCCCATAGTAGTACCTTCAACAGATATATTCCCAGGAAAGAATGACGGGCCCAAGAGGGATTTATACACCATTCTTTCCTCAGACAGAACATTCCGTTTGTCAGAAAACTACATACAGGTCGAAAGTTTAACTTTCGTTTTTACAACATGAAACATTTCTTGCAACATTATGGATACTGGCTCAAGTATTGATACAGTACCAAAAACATTTATCACATCTATACTCTATAATAAATAAAGGTTTTGGTTAGACAATTTTTTCCGTTTCTCTCTCATATTAATTACATAAGTTTTCCTTAATTATTTTTAAATATTTTTTTGTTTTTCGTATCTCTCCTATTAAATAATTATGATTTCTATAATTTTTTTATAAAATGTTTTTTATTTAAAAAATATAGGTTTGTTCATAAAACATATTTGGAAATTGAACATTTTTGCATTCTTTTTATAAAACATTTTATATGACGTTCTAAAATTTGTATTAAAAAACTATGTAATATGCCATAAATATGTAATGTGTAGATATTTACTATTAAACATATAAAATTGTATTTATTCATTGCATTTATTCCACCTGTGTAACACATGGGGTTTATAACCTAGTGTGTATTATGCCCAAGTTATTTAAAAACATTTAAAAGGGGCATCATAGAACTCACCTTTAACTTCCTGTTTGTTTAAATAATATGTACGTGCTAATGTAGCTAGCATAACAACTTGAATCAGGTCTTAAGTCATTATTACTAGCTTAATGGAAATAACCAAGTCCTTAGGAACTAATCGAAACCTTACCTCAACACTATCTCCTGCGTAAATGGAACCGAAAAGCTGGAAACCGGACATCCCTACGTGAAACGGGGCTCGGGACACGTTTACCGTGGTAATGTGTGTGTTTTGTGAGGTGTTGGGACTGTGTGAATGCTCTAAAGTCGACCAACATGTCCAACTATTTATAGGCTACCCGATGGGTCCATAGCGGACTGTTATCTATATGCATGTCGGTCCGCTATCCAAGTGTGGCATTGTAATTTACTTAACGAGCACATAACAGACCATTATCCATTCCATGTCGGTCTGCTATGAATGAATTGCGGCTAGCAGACCGCAACAGATCATATGTCGGTCTGCTATCAGTCTTCCACGTGTCAGGTTTCAACGATTAGTCACCCGACACGTGTCACCTCATGAGTGATCCCTTGTCCCCTACATAGCGGATCGTTATCCTTGAGATGTTGGTTCGACATCTGTCTATTTTTCAAAATTTTCATTTTCAACCCCCTGGACTTTAATTTAATTACAACCTAACTCTTATATTTTAACTTAATGTCATTTAACCTACTAGGGATTTATCAAATGATACTTTAGCCCTTACATTTTAATTTTATTGAAAATTGGGGTGTTACACGTGACAAATGCAAGGGGTCTATACTGACGAGTATAAGAACCTTGCCAATTCTAGGACCGGAGGTACGACCTAAGATGGTTGCGAGGGGGTTAGCACACCCATAAAATATACGAATGACGTGACCGGAGGTACGTCCAGAGATGGTTACGGGGGCGCCGAGAGCCTGGGAAACTTGAACAATAATAAGAACCTAAAGGGTTCATAATAAAATAAACGATGTAGTGTACTTACTTAGCGTAAGGTAATTCAAAAACGTTTTCCAAACACTATAGGAAAGAAGCATGTGGAATAGAGCTTCCAATGGATGAAGCTGGTCGGAGTTAGAGATCCCTATGTAACATGATGTAATTATATTATCTTTTACAAAAAAATATTATTATAAATGAAAAAGTTACATTAGCCGTTATGGAAAGGGTTTGTAATCTGGAACCTATTTTCTGTAATAAAATACTTTGATAAAATAAGGAATAAGTACGGTGTTTCAAAGTCCAAAAGACAACCTGAAACTTAGGATGACAATGGTGAGCATAAAGTCGTTGATGCAACCATTTGACTAGTTGAGAGGGAGTCTACATGACAGGGGGAGTACAAGATTGTGTTGGTGACATTGGAAGAGGCATTCGATTACATTCGATTATACTAGTTTGAGATTTTGATGGATTGAAATGCTTTATCTGAGTAATCAAGTAAAATGTTTTTAAATGTTTTTCATGGAAGTTTTGTTTTCTTTCAAAAAGAGTTAGAAAATCCAAACAAATTTGAAAATTTTCAAATCGACATTACTTGAAGTTAGAGGAAAAATGATAGTACATCAATAGATGTTCTTTAACACATGACCTTAGATTGACTGTTGGTGCTTTATGTTTATTCAATATATCTGAATTACATGTGTTGATCTAAACTTCAGAGACTGCACAAATAGGAAATGATAGTGTTGTGTATGCATATAAATTGAATTGTCAGTAAACTAAAAGCGTCACTGAACTATTAGTAGTGTGAAAACATAATTGCATATGTTACAACTGTGATTTGAACCCATTTTATGCATGGGTGTGTGTGTTAAAAGATCATTATAATATAAAGAATATGAGGCTTCAAGTATTTCATGAGACCAATATCGAACTATATTGATTAGCACAATTTTTCCGTTCACTTCACTCACCATGCCCCGAAAAACATGCAATGTGATGTTAAACTAAGAATTGTTTCTGACAACATCTATTAGAGCATATACTCGCCCTTGCATCAGTATCTTGATTCCATTGAATACATCTAGATAACAGTTGGATCACGATACCCTGCTTCATTGAATCAATGGATTCCTTGATCATTCTTATATTGATATATTCTTCTGTTACCATGAATCATGATATTTCATCCAAACCAAGTAATATGAATCATTCGATTATGAATAATTATGATTTTTGATAATCCTACGGGATTCTGCTTTTTTTTTCTATGCTAATTGAGATAGTTTCATCCTGGTGATTGAGTTGATCTTCGCATAAGTCTCATATATCTTGAAAACAGTGCAATTTACTTTCTGTTGGCATACTAGTGGGGTACACGTTGTATTTCATACTTAAATGGTACATTAACTCACAAGAAAGTGGGAATGAGATGCTTTTAGTTTGAAATCTTATAATATTGACAATTTAAATTTGTGTGTCATAGCCTGATCCTGTTTTCTTTGAATGTTTATGGCATATCATTACATGCAATATATGAAAGTCTGAAAAAGATAGACTGTGATAATCTTGAAAATTTGAGATGGATATTTGTACAAGATGCATGTTTGACAAGTCTGAAAAATGGATACTTGAAAGAATGCATAGGATACCAAATTACCTTGTTATACAAATTTATATCCAAGATGTGTGATTGATATATCATATATGCTGATATGATCTTCTTACTCGTGATGTTCAACCAAAAAGATGTGATTTTGTATATTTTTATTTTAGTTTGTACAGAGAAAATCCAAAAGATTTTGTGTTTCTTATGTTTGAAAAACCAAAAAGATTTTATTTTTCCAGCTTTCATGAAAATTTTACTTGTTGGTTATACTTGGTTGTTCTCCTATGTAAAATTAAAAATTGCAGACAGACGTTGACAAAGGGTCCTTCTCCCGAGTTGTTCCTCTAGAAAAAAAGATGTGCAGATGAACAAGACGAAGACTACAATATGTTTGATGCTGATAATAAAGACTGATGACATTCTTCTGAAACAATTGTCAAGGGGGAGTCTATTGGAGCATATTCTGGTGACAACGAGCTTGAAGATTTATGTTTTAGTCTTAGAGTCTTGGAATTGTAATCTGTTAGAGTTGTTAGCAACAGTTAAGGGGAGTCTAATAGGACATGTTTGGTAATTGTTGATAAAATTCTGTATTGTAAAGTGGCGAACTTGTTAGGTTCGCATAAGTTCTTAGAGTGGCGAACTTGAGGTGCGAACTTAGTAAGTTCTCCTATGATGTTGTGGTCTTTGTTGTTCCCTATAAATAGGTTTACAAGTCTTAGCTTGAGAGAGGAGAACAATAGAACAAACCAAAGTAGAGAGAACATGTAAATAGTGATTTGTAGTGGAAATACAAAGAGGATTATTTACTTTGTGTAGTTGATTGCTTTACGCGTTGCACGTTGATCATGGATTCCACACGTTATCAACGTGTTGTACCGCGAGTCTAGAGATCCGTCACGTCACATGGACCAACATTTAGTTTGTGCGGTTTGGTGAAGTGGTAAATATATAATAGTTAGACTGGTGAGTGGTTATCTTACTTCAACCAAGTTTCGAGTTTTAGGTCCTTGGTTATCCAGGTGTTGCCCTGTTGGATCATAATGTTAATAGTGATACGTAGAAGGTAGATTATGTGAATATGGATATAGTATATATCCATCTATTGTAACTCTAATCATTTACACAATCTATACAATACAACACAATTACATACAAAAAAGTTGTTTAACTTGGTATTAGAGCTAAGCACCTTCATGATGTCGTCGCCGCCACTCACAACTGCCGGCACATCCGTCAGAGCTCCGCCCATTGTGTTACAGCCACACAATCGGCTCCTATTCTCCTACATGTTTCACTCTCGTCATTTATAGCTTCAAAACTAGCCCACAGTCGACTAGTTTATGTCTGTAGGATCGGTGAATACAAGATGGTTCTATTCTAGTTGAGATTGGCGAAAACAATCACAACTATGCAATGTAAACATGTAAACACAAAGACTACTGATAAATGCAAATTGTATTAAGCTTCAATGTTTACAAGATTACAGAGAAAACACTAAGGAAGCACATGTAGGATCGGAAAATACAAGACGGTTCTATTCTAGTTGAGATTGGATCACAACTAAGCACTGTAAACAAGTAAACACGAAGAATACTGATAAATGTAATTTGTATTAAGCTTCAATAGTTACAAGATTACAGAGAAAACTCTAAGAAAGCACACTTGTACAATGAAAGCATACACTACTTATATAGTAACTTAGAATCAAGACAGACCCTTGATTCTAAGGATCAGATCTATCACAAGCCGTTGATCTTATATACTAGAAGCTATACTACACGTTAAGACAATAAATACTACAAAGGATAACTTTATTCAAAAGTCTTCTTAGGCATCATTGCTTGGATACTTGGAAGTAGAGCGTTGTTGTCTTTTATTGTCTGCACCAGTAACATTCTTTCTGCATGATATGTGTCAGAGTTGGAGTAGAAAGTTGTCAGTGGTAAAGTTGCTTTTGCTTTGCCAATCAGCAGCAACGATTGATCTTCAACAGATATGGCTATCAGCAGCAAAGTTGGTGTTCCGCATCAAGACTCAACTATCCAAAGCTGCTGATGATTTGCCTATTAGCAGCATCAAGTGTTTGATGCTGCTGAGAAGCCTATCCGCAACAACTCTAGTCTTCAACAGATAAGGCTGTCCGCAGTAGAGTTGTCCATCAACAGGAGAACAACTATCCGTAGCAAACAAGCTTATCCGTAGCAGCTTGTTGGTTAGCAGCAAAATTGTGGAGTCCGCAGCAGTTGTACTTAGAGAATTTTGTAGCCATCAGTCTTTATATCTACAAACTCCCCCTAGACTTATGCTACCAAAACTTTCTTACTGCTTTTGTTGTTAAAGCTTTTGCATGTTGGCAACTATCCTTGCAACCTCATAGCCTCTAGGGTCCTTGCTAGGATTGTCAAGAGGAAGCTCAGACAGAGTCTTGATGTCTTTGCTTGGCATATTTAAGATGGCCTTTCTTAAACATCTCATCTTCTGTCCTCTGACATGTACTCATCCTGAGCAACATTGTAGGACCAACTGATGAATGGAGAGTAGGATTGGGGAGGTTTAGCATCAAAGATTACATCTTTGCTAGGATTGAAGTGATGTTTGATTACTAGCAACAGATGATTCCCACCTTTATTCTCAGGCTCATGAGCTTCACCCAGCTCCATCATTTTTCTAAGATCAGAATCTGGGAGCTGCATTACCTCATCTACAGATTTGTAGATTGATCTTTTTACCTCTGTCCTTCCCCTGAAAACCTCAAACCATTGATCTTGATTGTGGTAGAACCAGATAACAATTTCTCTTGAATCTTCTGGTGTGGTAGTAGGTTTGGTTTTCTTCTTGGGAGGCTGTTGATGAGGAGGAGCTGGGTGTGAGGATTTGGACTCTTTGGGTGGAGAGGAGGGAGGTCTAGGAGGGAGATTGGAAAGTTGTTGGATTGAGGAAGGAGTGGATGAGGGAGTAGGCTTGGGTTTCTTTTGTTTTCTATCTTCTGTTTGAGTGTTTACCCTTTTCTTTGAGCCTGTCTTCTCCAATCTTTCTTCCTCTTCCTTCTTGACTTTGACATATAAGGCTTGTAGGTTCATGAAGCTCATGGGACCTAGCCTCTTTCCATTTTCTCCTCTAGCCTTCAGGAAGTCCATCATGACCTTCCTTTCTTCATGGGTCCTAATGTTAAAAGCAATGGTCTTCTTGGTTTTCTGTTTGGCTTGTTCTTCTTCTTCAGCCCTTTTCTTGTTTTCCAGTTGACCTTGCTGACCCATGAAAGCTCTGTAGATTTCTTTATTCGATAATTTCTCAAGGTAGTCTGCATCCTCACCTTGAGAAATCAGAGCTTCTATCCACTCCTCTCTCATTTCTTTGGCTAGTTCAGAGTCAGTTATCCTGAACTTAGCCTCTTATTTTCTTTTCTTTTCTCTTTCTTCTTCTTCTTTATTCAGTTGTTCCTGCAGCTGAAGAGCTAGAGCTTCATCTTCTTGTAATTGAGTAGCTGTAGGAATTTTAACTTTCAGAGCATCCAGTTTCCTAGCATGCAACTGGATCTGTTGTTCTCTGAGGAGAATGACAGCTTTTCTTTCTTGAATCTTTCTAAACTCTGCCATCTCCTCTTCTTCTCTTTCCCTTCTTTTCTTTCCCTTCTTTTTTTCTCCCTTTCTCTCTTCTCCTTCTTTAATCTTTCTTCTTCTTCTTCTTCTTCTGTCATGATGCCCTTCCCCTTTTCTTTGTTGGATGCCTCTACTTCAACTTCATGGATCACAACAGCAGATGTAAGAGATGCTGTTGGGATCTCAGCTTTAGCTTCATTGGCAAGTTAAGGAATAGACACAGAGGAAGGGACTGCTTCACTCTCTTCCTTTTCACATTCACTCCCATGTATAGCTTTGAAGGCTTCTTTGAAATTCTGAGCAGCCACTTTTCTTGACTCTACTGCTGCACTCAGTCTAACAATTGGTGAGGAGGGAAGGGATAGATCTGAGTCAGAGTCATCCATTGCAAGCCATCCCTCCTTTTCAAGATAAGCTTTGATAATTTTGATCATTGCTTGACTGTCTAAGGATTTGATGTTGCAGATGTGTTCTGAGCTCAAAGACCTTACGTAGGAAGTCAGGATTGAGGAGCAGGATCTCTTTAATGTTGTTGATTTTGAAAGATGATCCATCACATAAGAAGAATTGAAAGCTAGAGGACCCAGTGCTTGACCATCCTTGCACTTCCAGGCCCTGACCACTTCATTGTAGAAAAATCTTCTCCAACATAGAACTTCTTCTTCTGTTAAAGCACTACTCCTTATCAAGTCAAATCATGGAGCCAGTCTTTGTTATGATGTTGTTGAAGATTCTGCATGGTGTTCGGGATAGGCCACCCTGTTTGCTTCTTCTAGAAACCTTTCAAACCAGGGCATATTATCCTCCATCAAGACATAGAACCTGTTGATTGCAAGTTCTGTCGAGAGATGCAGCTTTATAGGTACAGTTCAAGAACCTGAAGTGGATTCAGTGTATTCGAATTCAGCTATTCTATTCCACCAAACTCCCATCCAATCCAGAATCTCTCAGATAGTACATCATATCCCCAAGCTAGAATGGAGTCAAATTCTAGTTTATTTGCAGTCGGTGTGAATTGAGGGGCAATGGTCTATCTTGATATGTTTGCAGCAGCAGGAAGTATGCTGAATGACAAAGGTGCGTCTTCATTTTGAATTTCATTCTTCAACACCTCATCCACAGCTCGAACAACTAACTTCCAATCCACAGTGATATCTTCTTCTTCATCTACTGAGTCTGGCAAGTCATGGATTTGAACAAAAGCTGGTTTGAAGAGAGAACTTTGAAAAGCAGCCCGCTCTTGTATCCATTCTTCGAGGCTATCAGCATCATCTTCCATAGTAATTATCTCCCCCTTTTTGGTTGCATCAGTGCATAGGGTTTTATCTGTTTGAGTGCCCACTGATACAAAGGAGCGAGTAGTCACTGGAGGGCAATGATGGGCTTCATGCATAGAGACTTGGTGCCGTAGTTTGGAGACTTCAGCCTCTAGCATTACCACCCTGGCCGTCAATTCCAAATTTTGAAGTTTCAGTCTGTCCTCATCCACAGTTGTGGAATCCTTGGAACTGGATGGGGCCTTAGGCCTAGCCTCTACATCCCCATCACCTTGGTTTTCTTGGCACCTGGGATTCCTCACAGTGAAGAGTGTTTCAATAGAAACGTCCTCACTGTGAGTTGCCGTGGTTAGGGTCTTAGTGATGTTATCACTGTCCTCCTTGTTAATTGATGTACCAGAAGTAGTGATAGCCCATTCCACATTCACTCTATCATCACTCCCAGAGTGAACCTTCTTAGGAGATGAACTTGGGTTAGGTACATTAGCAGCCAAGTCAATCAATACCTCCGAGATAGTGGTAGTTGGAGAAGATATATCATCATGACTAGGTGCCTCTGTACTTAAGTTCAAAGAAGAAAAATAATGAAATGGCTCAGCAGGTTGTTCTATGGATCTGGTATTTGATTCTGATCCTAATAGAGAAACTTCCAAGGAAGTATCTCTAATGGTTTAGCTACCCCTTTTGATATTCTCATCAGAATTTTGGGATTCTGAACGAGGGCTTTTAGGTTGGGATTGGGACTGTGAGACAAGAATAGAAGGAGTCTTCTTGCTCCTTTTTCTGGTATATTTTGTCGCAACTGGGGCCCTGTGTTCCAGTTGGGTGGTGATAACATCCAAAACAGGTGTAAGTAGTTTTTGTGCCTGTGCATCTTTAGTAGTATGCACAGGGGTTCGAACAGTAGGAGCAGTTTGTTGTTCATGTTTTGAAGTGGAGGGTGCGGGATCAGTATCAGCTAGGATTGCTGAACTGTCACCCTGGGTACTTTGTATGTTCATCATTGTAGATAACAGTGGAACATTGACCCCTGAGAACTTTTTGGAAATAGTTCTCATGCTTTGAAAAATATTATTTTTTTGACCCAGCATAAGATAGATTCTTGTAGGTTTTGAAAGATCTTTTAGTTCATTGTTGAAGACCTCCTGCAAGAATCTAGGTTACATATAAAAAGCCTGCTTTGCACCTTCTTGAAGATTATATCTCAAACCTTCAAAGATGAGACGTGCAAAGTTAAAACCTTGGCCAGTGACCATACCGTGAACAACAGAGGCCAGGGCAGAGCTCACTTGATGCCATCCACTTCTCTTTTGGGATATGCATTGTAGAAGAGTGTGGCATAGAAACTTCCATGGAGGGCCCATCAACGCCTATTCGATGGTATATTCATTCTTATTTCCAGTGTACCCTATGGATACAAAGGTCCTCATATACTCTTTCCTGGAGTATGAAACGGCAGCCCCCTCATCCTGAAGCTAGAGATGTTTTCTGAGGGTAGCTTCAGTGACGATGATGTATTTGCCGTCTACCTTAGCTTGGATTTGGGGAATCCCCTGTTCGGTAGAGTAGACGGCGGTGTTCCAAAAGTTCTCCATATGAGGGATGTATATGGTGGGGTTGACGGTTAATGCAAAGTATATCTTTGATCGACAAAGAAAATCGATCATGTCATTGAACCCCTCGGACTTCTTTCCTTTTACTAGGTATGCGGTGAGATTATGGTAGGGTGATAACTTGTCATCGGGCTGGTTTATGTCGACCTCTGCCATTGTCGTTCGGTTTGGATGGAAGGAGGAAGTTTTTGAAAGGTGGTTAAGTATGGAAGGCTTTGAATGCTATGAATGCTTGAGAGAAAATGGTGAAAGTTAGGTTGGAATTGAATGTGAAGAGGTTAAGGAGAAATTTGATTTGTGTTATAATACGGCAGAGGAGGGAAAAAGCAAAGTTACTTGTATAGTACAACCTCATTCACTTTTCACTATTACAGCTGTAATACACAATAGCAGTCATGGTAAAGACTGAAAGTAATTTTTACAGTGGGTAAAAGTTAATTTGGACTTATTTTTACACATCAGCAGCAAACTTGGTTGCTGCGGATGGTTAAGCCTATCCGCTGCAAACTTGGTTGCTGCGGATGGTTAAGTCTGTCAGTAGCAAACTCAATTGCTGCTGAAAGATGCAATGATCCATAGCAAAGATGTTGTTGCTGCCTGCCTTAAAGCTATCCGTAGGAAACTTGTTCCTACTGGTACCTTAAAACAGTCAGTGCCAAATTCTTTGCTGCTGAAGATTAAACCTGTCAGCAGCAAAACTGTTGCTGCTGACTTATAACTTTTATTTACAACAAAAGACAAACACATTTTAAAAAAAATTTAGAGTCAGATTTTAGTTAAAGTTCATAATACCAATAGATTCAAGTAAATATCTAAATCTAGCTCCATCAAAAGGTTTTGTAAACAAACCCGCATATTGCTCATTGGTATGAATTTTGGTTAAAATAATTCACTTTTTCTCAGCTTGATCTCTTATGAAGTGATACCTGATGTCAATGTGCTTTATATTGGAGTGCTGCACTAGATTGTTTATGATTGATATAGCACTCATGTTGTCAATGTGAATGGGAGTGGTCATGAAAGTCATCCCATAGTCCAGCATTTGGTTTTGTATCCAGATGACTTGTGCACAACAACTTGAAGCTGCAATGTATTCTGCTTCTGCTGTAGAGGTTGATACACATGTTTGCTTCTTGCACTGCCATGAAATCAGTCTTCCTCCCAGAAACTGACAACCCCCTGATGTGGACTTTTTGTCCAAGTTGCATCCCCCATAGTCACTGTCAGTGTATGCATACAGGTTGAACTTGTCATTTTTAGAATACCATAGCCCAAGTCTTGGGGCTCCTTTTAGATATCTAAGAATTCTTTTGACAACTTGAAGATGTGTATTCTTTGGAGCTTCTTGGAATATTGCACAAAGGCATACTACAAACATGATATCTGGCCTTGAGGCAGTGAGATACATGAGTGACCCTATCATTGCATGGTATTGATGTTGATCAGTGTCTTGACCATCTTTGTCTGGAGTTAGTTGATGGTGCACTTGCATAGGAGTTCTTGCAACAGTGTAGTCAGCCATCTTGAATCTTTCCAAAATGCTCTTGACATATTTGGATTGACTGATAAAGATTCCATTTGAAACTTGTTTGACTTGAAGACCCAGAAAGAAATTTAGTTCACCCGTTGAACTCATTTCAAAATTTGAGTGCATATGGATCTCAACTCAAAGTTTTTACACAACTTCTTCCTTGTTGATCCAAAGATGATGTCATCAACATAGATTTGTACCAGTAGGATTTCTCCCCCTTCATCTTTGATAAACAAGGTTTGATCAATGGCACCTCTTCTGAAGTTGTTGCTTAGCAGATACCCAGACAGAGTTTCATACCAGGCTCTTGGAGCTTGATGTAAGCCATAGAGAGCTTTGTCTAGTTTGAACACTTTGTTAGGATGTGTAGGATCTACAAAGCCTGGATGCTGTTTGACATATACTTCCTCACCAATCTTCCCATATAGAAAGACACTCTTGACATCCATTTGATAAACCATGAAATTCTTGGATGCAACATATGCCAAGAATATTCTGATGGCCTCCAGCCTGGCAACAGGAGCAAAGACTTCATCATAGTCAATTCCTTCTTTCTGAGTGTAGCCTTGAGCTACAAGTCTAGCTTTGTTTGACTAGGTGGAAGATCAACAAGTTTCCAGACATCCTGTCTCTTGAATTGCAGCAACTCTTCCTGCATTGCCTCAATCCAACAGCTGTGTTTCAGAGCTTCATCTATCTTCTTGGGTTCTACCTTAGAAAGAAAACAGGAAAACAGACATATATTGGCCTCATGAGATCTGCTTCTTGTTTGAACTCCTTGGTGAACTTGGCCAATGATATTTTCCAAGGGATGTTCCTTGTTGATTCTCTGTGCTGGTACCACATCCAATCGTATCCCTTGCTCAATATTGCTCTGATTTTGATCAGGAAACTCTTCATTCATGGTGGAAGAATCTTCAATATCGACAGCAGTATCAACATTATCAGCTGCAGCATCAATAACATCCGAAGCAAATGCTTCTACAGCATTTACAAATGTGTCTTCATTCAGATTTTCATTCTCAGAGAGGCTGCTGCTGGTGACTTTTGAGAGTCTGGTTCCGGCTTCACTGGCTTCAATAGCTTCCACAATAGATGGAGGATCAATAGATGGCCTTTTCAGTATGATAGAGGGAATGGGAAACTCCAATCTGTAGTCAGAGGAAGATGTAGAAGCTGGTGCTTTGGAAGAGGTAGACTCCATATTTGAGAAGATGAGGGGCTCAAATATTTGTGTGAAGGAGTCTATATCAAAGAGCCAGTCTGGGCCTTTTCCCTATTAACATGTGATGTGTTCCCTACATTCCACATTGGCTGATTCTTCCACGATTCTTGTTTTTGAGTTGAAAACTCCGTAGGCCTTAGATTGAGAGGAATAGCCCACAAAATATCCTTCATCTGACTTGGCACCAAACTTAGGAAGAACCCCATGTGTGATTAGAATGGTGCATGGACATCCAAAAGGTTTTAGAAATCCAATGTAGGGAACTCTTTTGAACCAGAGTTCATAAGGTGTCTTGTTGAGAGGCTTGCCAATTAGAACTCTATTCTGCACATAGCAAGCTGTACTGACTGCTTCTGCCCAGAATGTGAGAGGCAGTTTTGAATCAGCCAACATTGATCTTGTTGATTCAATTAGAGTTCTATTTCTTCTTTTAGCAGCCCCATTTTATTGAGGAGTTCTTGGAGCACTGTATTGTCTTTATATTCCCTTACTCTCACATAAATAGTTCAGAGTGTGGTTCTTGAACTCTGTACCTTGATCACACCTTATTATTTTCACCTTTTGATTGCTTTGATCTCAACTCGAAGAATGTAAGATTTAATAATTTCAACAGTTTCATCTTTTGTTCTCAAGAAGTATACCCATGAAAATATGGTATAGTCATCAGTAATCACCAGACAGTATGACTTCTTGCCCATTGACATGACATTTGTAGGACCAAATAGATCCATATGCAGAAGCTGTAGTGGAGTGTCATTTGATCTCAATGTCTTGGGCTTGTGATAACTCTTGTGTTGCTTCCCTTTCAAAAATGCAATGCAATGATCTTCAAGTTGGAATTCTTTGTCAGGAAGCCCTCTAACAAGATTTTCCTTCACCAACTTGTTAATGGATTTGATATTGACATGACTTAATCTCTTATGCCAAAGAGCTGATTCATCAACTGATGCCTTTGACAGAAAACAAGATACACTACCATATGGAGTGACCTCATTCATGTCAAGCACATATAGGTTATCTTTTCTCTAAGCAGTCAATAGTATCTTCTCTGGAGGAGGTTTGCTTAAGCCAGGGGATAGTACAAAACATTCTTTATCTGTGAAAAATATCCAATGCTTTTGATCACAGACCTGGGACACACTCATGAGATTGAAGTCTAATTCTTTGACATATTTTACTCTTTCAATACTAATCCTTTCATTGGACACAATTCCATGTCCAGTGATTGATCCTCCTTTTGAATCACTCCCAAAGGAAACATATCCTCCGTTGAAGTGTCTGCAGTTAAAGAGGATGGATATGTTTCCTGTCATGTGCCTGGAACAACCACTGTCTACAACCCATGTGTTATTCTTGTGACCTGGATGTCCCTGAACATGAGAGAGATCTAGTTAGAGGGAGGAACCCAAGAACTTGCAAACTTGGGTAAGTGTGTTGTTGGATCATCAACATTAGCATGCTTGCATTCAATGGAACCAACGATGTTGCTTGGAGGGATAGAGGCTGGGATCTTGGCTTTCCATTGCTGAGGAGGTGGTTTTCCAGATTTTTTTGCTCTATCAGCAGTTAATGTTGCTTTGGCTGCTAACAGATTTGCTTGAGCATCAACAGTTTTTGCTACTGAGGACTTTGGCTTATCAGCAGCAGATTTTGTTGCTGCTGATGGTTTTACTCGAGCAGCAGCAGACTTGGTTGTTGCTGAAGGCTTGTCCTTTGGTTTCTTAGGCTTTACTTGATCAACATCATTTTTGCTGGCTGCTGATGGTTTAACAACAGATATATGTCTATCATTCTTTACCTTGTTACCAGATGGTTTCTCTGTAGAAGTTCTTTTGTCGATAGGCTTTTGGTTAATCTGGTTGAGGGGATTAAACTTACAATTTGCAGCAAAGTGGTCTGATTCACCACAGATGATGCAAGATTGTTGAGGTTTTGGCAGCTGCTTCCTTGGTGGGGATAGAGAGTTTCTAAAATGAGTTACCTTAGCTTCAAAGCTTCTTACCTTTTTGTTCTTGTTTGTCTTCTCAAAAGCATGTTGTTTGAGATTTCTTTGTTGCTGAAGGTAGTAGAAGCAGGTGCTGGCAGTATGGTTGTATTTTCCACAGATAAAGCATGATTTAGCCAATTTGTCCCTTTGAAAGTACACATAATCCCTTTTCTTGAATAAGTCTTTGAAATTCTAGGGATGGGCTTTGTTGTGCTGAAAGGTGGCTTCTTCCAATGTCTTTTGAACATATGGAGCTTTCTCTCTAGGTTGAATAGTTTTGGGTTGAGGATTTGGGTTGGTGGAGATTGAAGACTGCCCCTTTTCAACAATTAGCTTTCTTCCTTCTGGAGGATAGCTGATTTTGATTTGTTTGGTAAGTTGAGATACTGGTACTATTTTTGAAGGGATGAAAGGGCTTGGATTGTTGGCTTTAATAGCTTCACATGTAGGTGGTGATGAAGCTTTATTGGTTTCAGTGGAGTCTGATCTTGTTGACTTAGACTCGGATGAAGTAGTACATTCTTGTACAGGCGTTTCTTGGACAACAGGGTCAAGATTTCGGTTGGCCAGATCAAGGTTGGAAAGATTGAAACCTGGTTCATGAATGGCTACATAGTCAGCAGGTGGAGGAACGACATTGTAGAGTTGTTCAGCTTGAAATCCAATACCAGCGGTTACCTTTTCATGAATTTGAGCATCCAAAAGTCTTTGCAGCTTTTTGGATGCAAACTCATATTTTCCACATGGACCTATTGGTCTGCTAATTCGGCCCTTGTAGCTTTTAACTTAACCAGAAGATCATCAATTTGAGTTTCAAGGTTGGTTTGTTCATGTTTTAGTGATGAAATTTCTTTCTTTAAACAATCAATCTTTTCCTTGTAACTGTTTTCAACCTTTTTAAATTCAGATTTCATTTGGTGAAATTCTTCATTTTGATCTATGAGATATTGGTTATGTTTCCTGTATCCAAGGACCTTATCAATACAAGCTTGAGTACAAAGATTTTCATATACCTGAGGTGGTATCTCTGATGTGTCTGCCATGAGAGCTTGATTGTTGGCTGGAAGATCCTCATACTGGAAGCTCCAGTCAAAGTCAGCAGTTCCAACAGCTCCACAGGCTGCAGTTTGAGCAGGAGGAGTGGCCTGTTGCGGTTGTTGCTGTCTTGGATGAGCTTGGTGAGCTTGTCTAGTCTGAGCAGTAGCTGGGTTTGCCTTTGGTGCCTTGTATTTTCTAGCAAAATGACCAAGTTAGTTATAGTTTTAACATCTCAGTTTGCTTTTGTCCAAGCCAACTCTGGTGTTAGAGTTGTTGCTTGGAATGGGTCTTCCTGTTCTAGAGGAGAACCTTTTTGCTCTTAGAGAGAGCATGACATAGGAGTGCTATATGTCCATTTCTTCTAGATCATCTGGATGAAAACATTCCAGATCTTCCTTGATAAAGGACATATTGCTTGAGTTTTCGGAGACAAAAGCAGCAGAAGTTGTGGTTTGAGGTGGGGCTTCAAGAAGAAATGGTGAGTTGTTTGATTGGGAGGTTGGAGTCTGGGGATGAGTGACAATGGGAGGGTAGTAGTTGCTTGAACTAGGAACTGAGTGGTCAGAGTGAAGTGCAGAGGAAGTGGTGGTGGATAATGAGGCTGTTGAGTAACTTGAGCTTCTTTCTTTGGCTTGAATCATTTCTAATTCATAAGTCTTTAGCATGCCAAACAGCTCAGTCATCTGCAGAGTCTTCAAATTTTTAGTTCTTCTGATTGACACTGTGTAAAGTGTCAAGCAGCTAGGCAGAGACCTAATAAACTTCTTGAGAATGTCTTCATTCTCCAGCTTCACTTTTGAGCACTGTAGCTCTCCCACAAGGTAAGTGTACATGTTATAAAACACAGTTAGAGACTCACCTTCCTTCCAGACAAAGTTCTCATATTGTTGCTTCAGAATGTCTCTTCTATTTTTTTTAACTTCTTCTAAACCATCAAACATCTTCTCAAGAGCCTCCCATTGCTCCTTGGCAGTCTTGTATCCTTTGAAGTTGTGAAATACTTCATTTGGCAAGCACATCTGAATGGCTCCCAAAGCTTTGAAGTCTACCTCCATCTTCTTGATGTCTTCATCTGAATACTTTGATGGTTCTTTGGGGACTGATGGACCTACGGAATCAACAGAGGCCACCATGGGTACATATGGTCCATCTTTAATGGATCTCCACATCCCATATTCTTGATAGCAGAAGAAACTTTCCATCCTGTTCTTCCACATATCATAGTCTTCTCCAGACACCAGTCTTGATGGTCTGTTGATGCTTCCAATATCTTCAAAACCATTGTTTTGTGCCATTTTGGATTTGTGATATAGTGTGTCTTAGCAGAGAGATAGTATTGAATAGAACCAGAGCGTGATTAAACAAGTGTGAGTTTGTTTAATCTGAGAGCAAAAGCTCTGATACCACTTGTAGGATCGGAAAATACAAGACGGTTTTATTCTTGTTGAGATTGGCGGAAACAATCACAACTAAGCACTGTAAACAAGTAAACACGAAGAATACTGATAAATGCAATTTGTATTAAGCTTCACTGGTTACCAGATTACAGAGAAAACTGTAAGAAAGCACACTTGTACAATGAAAGGATACACTACTTATATAGTAACTTAGAATCAAGTCAGACCCTTGATTCTAAGGATCAAATCGAACACAAGCCGTTGATCTTGTATACTAGAAGCTATACTACACGTTAAGACAATAAATACTACAAATGATAACCTTACTCAAACGTCTTCTTAGGCATCATTGCTTGGATACTTGGAAGGAGAGCGTTGTTGTCTTTTATTGTCTACACCAGTAACATTATTTCTGCATGAGATGTGTCAGAGTTGCAGCAGAAATTTGTCAGTGGTAAAGTTGCTTTTGCTTTTCCAATTAGCAGCAACGATTGATCTTTGGCAGATATAGCTATCAACAGCAAAGTTGGTGATCCGCATCAAGACTCAACTATCTAAAGCTGCTGATGATTTGCCTATCAGCAGCATCAAGTGTTTGATGCTGCTGAGAAGCCTAACCGCAGCAAATATGGTCTTCAACAGATAAGGCTGTCCGTAGCAGAGTTGTCCATCAGCAGGAGAACAACTATCCGCAGCAAACAAGCTTATCAGCAGCAGCTTGTTGGTCAGCTGCAAAAATGTGGAGTCCGCAATAGTTGTACTTAGAGAATTTTGTTGCCATCAGTCTTTATATCTACAACACACTTGTACAAAATGAAGATACAATACATATAAAGGAACTTAGAATCAAGACAAACCCTTGATTCTAAGGATTAGATCAAACACAGGCCGTTGATCTTGGACAGTTACAAGCTATGCTACAATTTGTAAACAACTAAAATACAAACTACAGCAAACAGTTGTGATCAGGTCAAAAGTCTTCTTAGGAATCTTTGCAGGAGACTTCAGAAGTGGTTTGTCTTTAATCATCTGCACCAATAACATTCCTTTTGTTAATAGATGTGTCAGTGTTGTAGCAGAGGTGTCAGTTGCAAAGTCAAAGCTGCTGATGATTTGCCTATCAGCAGCATCAAGTGTTTGATGCTGCTGAGAAGCCTATCAGCAGCAACTCTGGTCTTCAGCAGATAAGGCTATCCACAACATAGTTGTTCATCAGCAGGAGAACAACTATCCGCAACAACTAACCTTATCCGCAGTAGCTTGTTGGTCAGTAGCAAAATTGTGAAGTTCGCAGCAGTTGTACTTATAGAATTTTGTAGCCATCAGTCTTTATATCTACAAACTCCCCCTAGACTGATGCTACCAAAACTCTCTTACTGCTGTTGTTGCTGAAGCTTTTGCATGTTTGCATCAATCCTTGCTGTCTCATAACCTCTAGGGTCCTTGCTTGGATTGTCAAGAGGAAGTTCCGATAGAGACTTGATGTCCTTGCTTGGCATGCTAAAGATGGCCTTGCTAGAACATCTCATCTGCTGATCTCTGACGTCTGTTATATTGTATTCATTCTTCTCAGCATTGTAGGACCAACTAGTGAATGGAAAGTGTGTTAGGACATAAATGTATGACAAAAGCTTGTAATAGTTTAGATCTTATTGTCTTTATGTTTTGTTAATGTTTTGTCTAAGTTTTGTATAAGTTCTGCTAGAGGTGAACTTAGCAAGTTTGCCTAGTCTCATGAGAGGCGAACATAGCAAGTTCGCCTAGTCTCATTATAGGCGAACTTATTAAGTTCTCCTATAGAAGATACTTTGTCGATAAATAGAAGTTTGCAATTTCAGTTTTTTGTCTAGGTATTTGAACGCTTTGTTTTTGTAAACTCTGTGATATTGAGGAATACAACTAGAAGATTATTTACTTGCTGATTGTTATCGTTTCTATTATCATCTTGTGTATACATACGTGATACGGTTGTATTCTGAACTCCATGTCTTTTATACGTCACGTCACGAGATCGATCTGTAGTGGAGTCATGTGGACCTACAAGTGGTATCAGAGCTTATGCTTGTGATTTGTATGTGATTTGTGAGTGATTTGTGATGATTTGTGTACAATTTGACAAGAAATTGATCATTTTTGCAAGTTTTCATTTTCATGGAGTTTTCAAGTTCATGAAGTTGATTTTAAGGCTGAATTCGTGGATTTGAAGTTGTTTTTGGTGAAATTAATCTGATAGAAGTGTTCTAAATCATGAAATACTAAATCCTACGTTTCAATTTCTTCAAATTCCATCAAATCAGTGAGAAATGATGATTTTTGGAACTGTTGGTTCGTGTTTGGGTTGAAGACTCATCTTCTTGAGTTCTTATAGCTGTGTAGGCGAACTTAGTGCTGGAAATCTGTTACAGGCGAACTTAGTAGGCGAACTTATCTGATTTACTTGATTAAGCGAACTTAACAAGTTCGCTTGATAGGCTTGAAGCGAACTTATTATCTTGGCCTAGGTGTGATCTTGTTCAAGACTTAGTAATTTTTTTGAAAATGGCAAATATGGTGCAAGTGACAAATATGTTCAATTATGATAATGAGATTAGTACATCTCAGAAACCACCAAAGTTGTTATGTCTTGCAGATTATCCGAACAGGAAAGATCGATTTGATCAGTTTGTGTCCTTTACCGATACGAGCTTATGGATTCCAAATTTGGAAGGCTATACACATCCGGCATACTCTTGGATGGGAAAGGATGATGTTCCTAAACCAGTTTCTGCCTTGACTACAGAAGAGAAACAATTGTTTGATAGAGAGAAGAAAGCTATGGCTAGTATTTCAATGTCTCTTCCTAAGGAAATTTATCACAATTTTAAACAAATCAAGTCTTCTAAACAATTGTGGGATGCTTTACAAAAGAGGTATGAGGGTAGTCCGGATGTTAAAAAAAAGCAGAAAAGAATTATAGAAGAAGCAGTTCTTAGTGTTTAAGCATTTTTAAAATGAATCTTTGGATGATCTTGCAACAAGATTCTATCATTTGCTGAGTGAATTATCGAGTGCTTCAGTTGTCTATGAAACTAAAGAGATAAATGATAAGTTCTTATCAAATTTCGATGTGTATTCAATGTTGATAAAAGAGAATGTCAAGTATAAAACTATATCTCTTGAAGATGTTCTTGGCAAGATTCAGTCACATGATTTGAATATGAAAAAGAAGGAAACCAATATGGAGCATATTCAAGATCCTTGAATGTATTTTGCTAAGTCTTCTGGTAAAACCGGTACATGTGTTGCTTTCTTTACTGGTGATAATCAAGATACTTTAACTGAACATGGTTCTGGAGTTCCATGTCAAACTGGATTTTCTGCAAACACAGCTCCTTCATCGTCTGGATCACATCATATGAATCAAAGAGTTGTTGATGATTATTTAGCAATGTTTTCTTCCTTTATGGCATCGTATGAGAATTTTATTGGAGGTAAGATTCATGATCCGGATGTTATTGAAGAGGTTGTTGTTGATGCACTTTCCTGTGACAACACTCTGGATAGAGTCTTAGTTTGTATTTCTAATGTCTGTAATTTGTCTTTGTATGTAAGAGTCGTTATGTAATAGTTTATCGAGTTGTATTTACTTTTACATAATGTATGTTGTTTTCTGCTAAGTGTTTTGCGCACTTACATGTGCGCAGGAGAAAGCTCCTGCGTACTTAGCAGGTACGCAAGAACACCTTTGCGTACTTGTTAAGTACGCAAGAGCAATTGGTCCTGCGCACCTGCTAAGTGCGCAGGCATCAGGTCTGTATAAATAGGATAGGTTCACAGAGACTAAGTACGCAGAACCATTTGTTTAGACGAACTCAGTTCTGCTAAGTACGCAGCTTGTATTCTCTCTGTAACCGTCGAGTGTTTATAATACAAAGAACGTTTATTGTGACTCTCGTGTTTGGTTTACTTTGTTTTAGTAAGACTCTCCACCTAGTCATGGGTATTCCGCAACCCGGTGCGACTAGTAGACCACTTGCATGTGACGATCCGACACACACTAAGGGACCTACAAGTGGTATCAGAGCGTTGCTCTTGAATTCGAGTGTTGTAAGTGAGTTTGGAGACGTTTTACTGAGTTTTACAAGCAAAAAGAGGTATTTTTGTTGATTTTTGTGATAAAAAAGGGGTAGCTCTTGAGCACTTTTTTAGAAGCAAAAATCTCTCAAAAACCGATTTTTGTTGTGTATTTGTGTGTTTTGAGCATCAAAGGTTGGTTAGAAACTTGTTTCTGATCCTTTGGCTCGATTGCATTGATCATCAGCCTACTTTTCACTATCTCCGGCGATTTTCAGGTGACCGGAAAAGGTTGGTGAGAGTTGCTGAAAAGGTGTCCTGCGTACTTACCATTTTTGGTAAAAAGTACAGTTTTCTATGTACTTACTAACTACGCAAGAGTTATCTCCTGCGTACTTACAAGTGCGCAAGACTGAACTTGTGCGAACTTAAGTTATATCCTGCGTACTTAATATTTCCTCCTGCGTACTTAACAAGTACGCATGAGTAAGTCTTAACTATGCAAGACCATTTCTCAAGTGCGCAAGGCCAAAACCAAGTGCGCAACAGTGTCTGATTTTTCTGATTTTTGACCAAGTAATTCACTATGTCGAACCTTCAGAATCTTGGAAACATGTTAAATTATGATAATGAAATCGGTACACCTCAGAAACCGCCTAAACTATTAAATGTAAACGATTATTCCAATTGGAAGGCGCGTTTTGAGCACTACATTTCATACACCGACTCATCATTATGGATACCAATCCTTGAGGGATATAAGCATCCCACACACATCTATCTTGATGAAGAGGTGCCAAAGCCCATCTCTAAGCTTGATGAAGAACAAAAGAAAGCTTATGATCGGGAAAAGAAGGCTCTTGGCTCAATCACTATGTCATTAACTCGGGAATTGTTTCACAGTTTCCGAGGTGTGACACCTCCAAGGATCTTTGGAAAGCACTTCAGAAAAGATTTGAGGGGAACAGTGACATTAAGAAGAGTAAGCGGGATCTTCTCCGGAAGCAGTATGAATGCTTCAATTTCATGGAAAATGAATCGTTAGATGATCTCATATTTAGATTCTATCATTTACAAACGGAGTTGAAAGCTTTTGAACTGAAATATCCCGATGAAGAACTGGTGGAAAAATTTCTTGATGCTTTGCCACCAAAGTTTGAGATGTATACAACCCTGATGAGGGAAAATCCTAAATTCTATGAGTTAACAGTAGATGAGGCTATAGGTAAGATTCAAGCTCATAACATGAATCTTATGAAGAAGGAGAGCTCGGGAAGACCTCAGATACAGGACCCTTCCATGTATCATGGGATGACTTCCACTTCAAAATCATCGGGCTCTGGAATTGCCCTCTTTACTGGACACTCCAATGAAGAAGACCACTCAAATGGGTGTGGTGGTCATGCTTGTTATGCATCCGGATCAGGGTTGGGAACTAATCATCAACACACCTCAAGAAATCCTCCAGCTACGTCTTCAGCTAACCATTCTTCAATAGTCAAAATAGCTGAAGATCATGTAGCATTGTTTTCATCATGTATGCCTGCGCATGAGAATTTCATAGGCGGCAAGCTAACGGATCCCGAAACTATTGAAGAAGACTTTAACCAAGTGGATCCTGATGATATTGAGGACATGGATATTCAATGGAATATGGCCATGATTTTGAGGAGGGCCAAGCGTTTCCTGAACAGAACAGGAAGAAAGTTCATTGGTGGACATTCTAATGCCAAGGTTGGATTTGATAAATCCAAGGCCAAATGCTACAAGTGTCTGAACTATGGACACTTTGCTCGTGAGTGTCAAAAAGACCGAGCACCGGCCTTTGGTTTCACCAGACCTAGCCAGGGAAACAGCTACGGCCACAACAACACTAGCCACCACAATCAACATCAAGGTGGTTCGTCAAATGCACTGGTAGCTCAGCATGACGAAAACTTTGATTGGGGTGTTCATCTAGAGGACGCCATCATTGCTCAAACACAGGTTGGTCTCATGGCTGAGATCATGGAGCTGTTGGAGGCTGAGAGAAAAGAAGCTGAGGAGATGGAAGCTTCTGTAGCTGTTGAAAAGGAGTCTACCACTGCCGTTGCCCTCATGGCCATTGGAGAAGCACAGAGTTCATCATCTGAGGTAGATTCTAACCCTTTCTCTGTTATTTCTTGTTCTAAATGTCTAGGGCTAAAGCTTGAAATTTCTAAGCTCCAAGACAAAATCGAACTCCTATCTATGGCAGCTCATAATTACAAAGAAAATGAAAAACGTTTTAAAGAGTCTGTTGAAACGTTGAAAAAAGAAAAATGTGAATATTCTTTACAAATAAGTGAGCAATAAGTTCACTTGGATATTGCGTATAGGGGGTTAGAAAAACGGAACAATGAAATCAACAAACTGCAAAATGAGATCATGCAGTTAAAATGTACAAATGAGAAGTTGAAAAACTCTCGCTTTGTGGTGGAGCACTACGAATCAGTAGTGAGGAAATTGAAGGGCCTAGGTCTTGGTACCAATGCCATTCCTCCACCTATAAGTGGGAAGTTTGTCAATAGCTTGTTAGACATTGATCTCACTTGTCTAGATGAGTCCTCTGATAAGGATGATTCCCCTAAAAAGGATGAATCCTCAAGTAAGGCTAACTCCACATCTAGTGAGGAGTATGTTACTGCTTCTGAAGATGGGTCGGTTAACACTTGCCCTGAAGGAGTAGTCTCTGAGGAGTTGTTGATTGAACAGAAAGTCCACAAAAACATTATCACTAATGGTGATAACTGCATTTTAACTGAACCTGATATCATTGAAACAAATGATAAACTTAAGGTAATGCTTTACGGGGGTTATAAAAATATTAACCAAGTTAAGAAAGAGGCTTTTTCAGCTCATTATGGGGTTGGTTACAAAGAGAATTTGCAAAAGTATTATACCCCCAAAAACCAAACTGAAAAAGGTCAGACTTCTGTTCATAAACCAACTCCTCCTGCTCATAATGGAGAGTTATCTAAGGCCAGATCTAATGAGCCTTACAAGAGAACTCATGTGGACAAGAGGATGTGTTTTCATTGTGGCATGGTTGGTCACATTCTTGTGAACTGTCCATCAAAGAACCAAGGAAAACGGCATGTTGTCAAACACACAGCCATTATCCCTAAGTCGCCAATAGTGAAACCTCCCAGAAGTCCAAAGCAGAATGTGGTGAAACCACCAGTACAACCTATGGGAAAACCTAAGATTAAATCTGAGTACAAACCATCTGTTGCAAGAAAGGTAAAGCAACCTGCTGTACCTCGTGTGTCTACATCTGGTAGTACACGCACTGGTGAGAAATCTGTGGCTAGACTCTCTAAGCCACAAAGAAGAAAAAGGAATAAGAGGTTGAGAAAGCTGGAACAGCTGACTAAGACTCAATCGGTGAAGCTTCCACAAGTTCACCGGCTGTGGTTGAGCCAAAGTCTACTGTTCTGGTTAAGAATCAAAAGAGATCCTAGAACAAGAAAGTTAAAGGTTCTCAATCTCCTATTCCAAATTCATCCAAAGATTCACCAATTTTGAACAGTCATCATGACTGTGAGTTGAAAGAAGTAGTTTATTTTGAGAAGGATGGACGACCCAAGACCACAATGGGTTGGGTCTCCAAATCTAACTAATTCTTTTGTTACTCGTGCAGGGACGTCCGAAGGGTACTATCTCTAACCGTTGGTATGTAGATAGTGGATGCTCCCGGCACATGACAGGAAACATGGCCTTGCTTCAAGACGTTAAACCATTCAGAGGCGGCTATGTGGCCTTTGCCGGAGAAAAAGGCGACAGTATCACGTGTCAAGGCGTGGTTTCGAACGGTTGTGTCAGCTTTGACAATGTCAACTTCTGCGAGCAGCTGAAGCATAACCTGTTGAGTGTCTCCCAAATGTGTGACAAGGAGTACTCGGTGATGTTTGACAAGTTAGAATGTCTGATTCTCAAACCCGGTTTTGAGGTTCCCGAAGACTGGATTCTGATGAGAGCACCAAGATCAAACGACACTTATCAGATCGATATGAGCGTGGCAAAAACCACCTCATCAGTTGCTACTTGTTTGACTACAAAAGCGACAGAACTTGACTCCATCTTGTGGCATAGGAAACTCGGACATATTTCTTATCGTAAAATGAATCATCTTGTCCGAAACGGTTTGGTAACCGGGGTTCCTAAGTTGAGGTTTACCGTTGCAGATGACTGTATGCCGTCTAAAAAGGGCAAACAGCAACGGAAGTCTCACAAGCCCAAGCTCCAAAACTCTATCGATACCCCTTTGGAGCTATTACACATGGATCTGTTTGTCCCCATAAGTATCAGGAGTATTGGAGGTAAGTCTTTCTGTCTAGTTGTAACTGATGATTTCTCACGTTTTTCTTGGGTGCATTTTTTAGGTACAAAAGACGAGACTGCTGATATTCTTCAATACCTGATCCTGAGCTTGGAATCTCTTTGCAAGCTGAAAGTTAGAAGAATAAGGAGTGATAACGGAACTGAGTTCAAGAATAATTTGATGGAACTTTTCTGTCTCAAGAGAGGGATCCGTCACGAATTCAGCGCGCCGTACACACCTCAGCAGAATGGAGTTGCTGAACGGAAGAACAGAACACTGATCGAGACTGCAAGGACTATGCTGTCAGATGCAAAGCTTCCTGTCACTTTCTGGGCAGAAGCAGTTAATACAGCTGGTCACGTCTTAAACAGGGTTCTGGTTGTGAAAAGGCACAACAAGACATGTTATGAGTTGATCAACAACCGACTTCCCAATCTTGATTACCTAGTTCCTTTTGGTAGTCCTTGTTCCTTGTTGCTACAGTATAAAGACCGTCAGTCTAAATTTCATGCGAAAGCGGTGGAAGGCATCTTCTTAGGATATGTTGCCAATTCGCCCTGCAAGAGAGTGTACAACATAGGAACTCGTACTATCGAGGAATGGTTTGAAGTGGACTGTAGTAAACACAAACTCCACCAGAACTAAAAGGTCCAGCTTGGGGTTTTGATTATGATGCGCTATTCAAATCCTTCAATCTTCCTGACTTATCTGTAGAAGACGCCGCAAATGTTTATGATTTATTGCGTGGCGACAATGACTCTAGCTTTTCTACTCGTGCTACTGCACCAATTATAACTCCTGATTCCAATGCTGCATCTGCATTTGGAACTCATGATAGTAATGACAGTGAAGATATTCTTGTTGATGGAGATGACGCTCCAGCCAATCCTAACACAACTGTAGGAAATGAAGCTCCAGCTGATACAATAAACATTGAATCTTCTTCCTCTGGAACACAGGAAATGGGGGAGTTAAGCACGAATCTAGATCAAGAAATTCAAGAACCGATTGTACCGGAGACGAGGGTGCATAGGAATCATCCAATCGACAACATTATTGGTGATCCTTATGCCGGTGTTCAGACTTGTCATAGAACCATCACTGAGAACACCAGTCTTTACACAGAGATATTTGACACTGGTGTCATGGAAACATGTCTGCATGCTACATTCGTGTCCCAGTTAGAGCCGAAGAATGTGAAGGAGGCTCTCACTGACAACTGCTGGATTGAGGCGATGCAAGATGAACTGTCTCAATTCCAAAAGTTGCACGTGTGGGATTTAGTTGACTTGCCAAAAGGCTTTCAGCCAATTGGTACCAGATGGGCGTTCAAATGCAAGACGAATGATCGTCATGTAGTTGTGAAGAACAAAGCAAGATTGGTTGTTCAGGGCTTTTATCAACAAGAGGGATTGGATTACAATGAAGTATATGCCCCAGTTGCTAGAATTGAGGCCATTCGACTGTTCTTGGCTTATGCCACATATGTCGGCTTCAAGGTCTATCAACTTGATGTGAAGAGTGCTTTCCTTTATGGTAAGGTACATGACTCAACCTCCCAGTTTTGAAGATCCGCATAATATCAATAAAGTGTAGAAGCTCGACAAAGCACTTTATGGTCTTCATCAAGCACCGCGGGCATGGTATGAAACATTATCTAAGCATTTACTGTCTAATGGTTTCGACCGTGGACAGATTGACTCGACTCTCTTCATACGGAAAGCAGGAGGTGACATTCTTCTTGTGCAAGTATATGTCGACGACATTATCTTTGGGTCGACCAATGAAGGGATGTGTAGGGAATTCGAGAAGGTGATGAAGTCCAAGTTCGAAATGAGCAATATGGGTGAACTGTCATTCTTTCTAGGTCTGCAAGTCAGTCAAAGAGAGAATGGTATTTATCTACATCAAACTAAGTACGTGCAGGACATCTTGTCAAAATACAAGATGAGTGATAGCACTACTTATGGCACACCAATCCCAGTCAATCATGGTTTGCATCCCGACAGAGATGGAAAGGATGTGGACAGCAGGTTGTACCATGGGATGATCGGATCACTTATGTATCTCACAGCTTCAAGACCCGATATAATGTTTGCTGTATGTTTGTGCTCAAGGTTTCAGTCTCAACCGAAGGAGTCACATATGATAGCTGTGAAGAGAATTTTCAGATATCTGAAAGGGAAACCCCGATTAGGTCTTTGGTACTCTAAGCAGCAGTCATTCGACTTCAAAGCCTACACTGTTTCAGATTATGGCGGTTGTAACCTTGACAGAAAGTCAACTTCTGGTGGATGTCAATTCTTAGGAGACAGGCTGGTCTCCTGGCAGTGCAAGAAGCAGTCAACGGTTTCTGTCTCAACTTGTGAAGCAGAATACATTGCTGCAGTGAGCGGTTGTTCTCAGATACTGTGGATTCAGCAGCAGTTGAGAGACTACGGCTTAAACTTCACTGGAACTCCTCTATTCTTTGACAACAATGCCACCATGTCCATCACAAATAACCCGGTGAAACACTCCAAAACTAAACATATAGAGATTAGCCATCATTTCATCCGTGATTGTGCTGAAAAGCATTTAATTGAACTTGTAAAAGTTCACACGGATGACAATCTTGCTGACCTTTTCACAGAGGCATTTGATCGATCTCGTTTTGAGCATCTTGTCAACTTGATAGGAATGTTCAATCCTGAGTGAAAACTAAGTTTTCTTAAATCATTTCAATTCATGGAAGTTAAATTTTCAATTCTTTTAAATTTTCTGTACAGTTCTTTTGGTTTTAAAATATTTTACAAAACTCAAAAACAAAACAGAAAATGGAGAAAAAAATTCAAAGTTAACTTGAGAAAAGAGGAAATGATAGTACATCAGAAATAATCTAAACTTCATAGAATGCTCATATGGGAAATGATTGCGTCATGCTTACTTATCTGTTTAAAATTATTATGTTTTTAATCTGTTTATTTACAAGTAATTTGAATTGTCAGTAGGCTGTATGCGTCTTTGAATCACTAGTAGTGTGGAAACTAAATCTAAATTACAACTATGATTTGAACCCATGTTTGCAAGCGTGTGTGATTAAAAGATTAGAAAAGATCACTATCAGATAAAGGATGTTAGATTTTGACAATAATTTTCTTTTGAGATCAGTTTCGGGTTATGTTGTTAGCACAATTAATGCGGTTCATCTCACTGCCCATACTCACAAGTATGCAAGGAGAGATTGAATCAAGACATGTCTCTACATTAACCGTTGAGCATGTATTCACCCTTGAATCATTCCTGGTTCATTGAAATCAAATCCAGATAAAAGTTGGATCCCCTTACCTTATAATCAAACACCATGTTCATTATCCCGAATCATCATACCGATATTCAAAGAAGAAAATCACATGAAACCAAGACAAAAGAATCACTCGATTCCGAATCTTATGATTCCTGATAATCCCTATGGATTCTGCTTGATTTTTCTGTGCTAATTGATGTAACTTCATTCTGAAAATTAAGAAAATAATTGAAAATAATCTTAGATGCCTTGAAGATGGTGCAAAATATCATAACATCTCAGTGGGGTACACGTTGTATATCTTATAATTAATACCTTAATACACAAGAACATGATACAAAGATGCATATAGTTTCAAATCTTATAATATTGTCAACTTGAATTACTTGTTTATATGCTTATTACGTATGAATAAAGAGTAATACATGACATGATCCCATATTCTTTGATGTTTATATTGTATCGTTTTTGCTATAAGTTAGCCTGATATGATCATCTACTCGTGTCTTTGATCAAAAATAGCTTGTGTAAATGATTGTATATATCTATTTTGAAAAGAACAAAAAGATTTTAAGTTTTTAAGTTTATGCATAGTTCAAGTTTAAATCAGAAAAAGGCCAAAAATATTTTATGTTTAATCTTCATGAATTGCATTTGACTCCTCTTGGTTGAATATTTTTATCTTGTTCGTTATTTGACTTGAAAATCTTCATAAACTCTGAGTTGAAAATTGCGCACTTAAGGGTTGTGCGCACTTGTCAAGTACGCACGAAATAACACTTGCGCACTTAACAAGTACGCAAGAGTTAAGCCTTGCGCACTTGTTAAGTACGCAAGAGTTAATTCGTGCGCACTTAACAAGTACGCACGAGCAGTAAGTGAGGGGTATATATGTGACACTTAGAATTGTTCTCAGCTTCACGCATTCAAAACTCAAAATTTCCCCCATGCAATTTTACTCTCAAAATCGTTTGTGTCCAACCATCTTTTCGTCCCGTCCATACTTTCATCATCGTATTTCATCTCAGTGGTGAGATTATAGACCGATTTCATCCGTTTAATCGCGACTCTGGACCGTATTTCTGACCTAGAATCTTTGTAGGTTAATGCCGACAAAATTTGGGGTAATATGGGGTTGTTTGGGTAACTTATTATCTGTAACAAGCGAATAGGAAGCTTTAATCGACTCCCTAATCATCTCCTGGTCCTCGATTGATCCGTCGGTTGAAGTTGAACCGACAGTGGGTCGGCGACTGGTCTAGGTCAAAAATTGAACGAGTGTAGTGTTGATAATGGTACCATAGGTTAGAATCCTTGATTCCGACCTAATGGCGACCTAATCAACTCACGTTTTGAACGAATTACAAGTTTCTGGAATTTTTGCTAAGGGTTGTTCTTGCGCACTTAGCAAGTACGCAAGAAATACTTCCTACGTACTTGCTAAGTACGCAAGAGGAAAATCCTGCGCACTTGCTAAGTGCGCAGGACCAACACTTAGAAATTTTTCTTAAGTTTGAAAATTTTTTCAAAGTGTAACTACTATACTATGTCCTGTGTGTCTACTTCCAGTGTTATAAGTTGTTCTGAATATGTTTTCTGTGTGTGTTTGCAGGCTATGGCTCGTGCATTCACTGACGAATTCAACCTATTGGCTAACACCGAACCAGAATGGAAAGTCGCAGCCTTGCAATACAGGGAGATTGTGAATTTTCTGAACAGATCAAGAATAAGCTATGCAATCTCAGCCAACCCAACAGTCTCAAGACCTTACCTGGAGCAATTCTGGGATACTGCAGAGCATGATTGCACGGTATCCCCGAATGTCATAAGGGCTACCGTTGACGGTCGGGCTATTGCTATCTCCGAGGATACAATAAGGAGAGTATTGCAGTTCGGAGACCTTGCCACCGACCCGACATCCTATCCAGATTACTACGTGGATGGGTGTTGGAGGCACAGAATGGGATATGTCGGGGCTAGGGACTATGCTTCCTACAAGAAGATGTGGGTATTGGATCAATGGCGTTACTTTGCCCACATCATGATCGTGTGTATCTCATCCAGGAAAGCGGGGAAAGATGCCATGGGTCATGACCTAGCAGCGGCCATGGTGGGCCTGTCTCTCAATCGGGGCTATAACTTCTCTTGCTATATCTTCAAAGCACTCAATGACCAGATAAACACAGCAGAGAGGTTCAGGTTCCTTTTGTACCCGAGGTTTGGGCAGCTACTGATCGATGATGCACTGCCAAACCTACGCGCTATCGGGGAGAGACTGCAGGTAAAAAGGGTGGACAAGAGAGTCTTTGCTCAGTTTCTAAAGCCAGGCAGTGTAGAACCTACGCCTGCGCACACTGACCTCTTTGGCCACCTACTGAATGAAGCATACGTCGCTCCTGAAGATTGGAACTGGTATAGTCCCAACTCAGCACCAGAGATGAGTGATGACACTGGTGAAGAACAAGAGGAAGAGCATGATGATGATGAAGGTGATGTTGGTGGTGCTGAGGAATCCGATTCGGAGGCAACAGAATCAGATTCTTCTGGTTCCGATGACGCACCATCACAGGCACATCCGAGAAGGTCGGCACAGGTAACCCTGCCTGTGTCGTCTTCAAAAAGAAAACGACAAAGCACGAGCAGCGAATATGAGCCGGCTTCCGACTCTGACGCTGCTCTACAAAGACGAAGGCGAGAGAAAGCCAACAAGAAAAGGGGCGATAGGCAAGAGGTTACTATCCCCAGGGTTGAAGAGATTCCGACTGTGCAGCCAGTACAAGTTGAAGCTGCCCGTCCAGAGTCAGAATCTACCACGCCAGCACGGCAACTGTTTAGAAGGAGGAGAAGGCCACTGGTACAAGCAGATGTGGCAGTCACGGCGGTCACAGAGGTGATTCCTGTGACGGTGACCCTCCCTACTCCAACCGTCCAGGTGACGGTGACTGCTCCACTTCTCACGGAGTCAGTCACCATCACCCCAACCATAACTCCCATCATTACATCCCCCATCCCAACACCCACCAAAGAGCCTTCAGGTCAACCCTTTAACTACGGTGATTTCTCACAGGGGTTCGACCTTGACACAATCTTCTCTTCCCCCATCCACAACGCCGAAGCCTCATCATCTAGGCATCCGGATCCAAATGAAGCTAGGATCGATGTGCTAGAAACCCAAGTTGCTGGCTTGTTGAAGACTATTCAAAAGTCAAAAGAGTATTCTGATGCTCAACTAGCACAGATAAACTCTCTGGCGGATGAAGTTAGGATTCTGCGTAGCCAGAGAACGGGGACTGATGAACGGTTGAAGAATGTCATGGCACAGAATGAACTGTTAATGAAGACTAACGTAATGATTCTAGGCCACAGAACTTCACTTGAGCTGAGGATGGACTTGCAGAGAAAAGAGTACGCAGCGATGGTCAAATTAGTTGGTGAACTGACCGCGAAGTTAGGTGCTCAGGGGGAGAAGGAGACAGAGAAAGAGAAAGAGAAAGACAAAGAAAATAAATCCACCGGTGCCGATTCTTGTCATCCAGTCGATCTGACTAAGGATGATGATAAAGACAAGGATCTTGAAGTCGGTCCTAGTGGAGGTGAGCACCTAGCTTTGGCGATTGTGCCCATCTTTTCTGTTCCATTGGCTGAGGGGGAGTCTACTCAGCAAGAGGGTGGTGATACCTCAGGTGGTGGTGGCGGAGATAAAGGGAAGTCAGTGGCTGACGTGCTCAAGGACTTATCTGATGATGAGATCCTCTATTTAGAGCCTGACTATTCCAAAGAGGCACAGATCGATGCTCTCCTTAATCTGGAAGAAGGAGAGATCGACTTTGGTGATGACTGGAATGAGGATGACGATGATGTGGTGATAGAGATTCCTAAGGGCGACGGGGAAGGAGAGTACGAGTTAGAGGATGGTGAGATCTTTGAAGTACCATCGCTCGAATCTCTGCTTGACACAGGCTCAGTTGACATGGCAAGTAATGTTGAAGCTACAACTGAATCCTCCCCGATCGACCCTATACCTGTGGACCCCGAGGCACAAAAAGAGAAAGACATGCCTTCTGCATCTACAAAGGGTCCAGCTCTCGTGTGGCAAAAGACGTCTATCACAGACAAGCACGAAGCGACAGGTATGATCTTGGCTGTTAGGTTCGAGGAGGACAAACAGTTGTTCGCCATCAAAAGATCTGGGGGGTTCAATACTTGAAACCCACCAGTGAGGCGTTCAACTCTTTGCCCAAGTACGACCTAGTTAACCTCGCAAACCGCGATTTGCTAAGTCACTCGAATAATGCAGTAGCAATGGGTTTGTGGGTAACACTACAGCGGGAAGCAAGATCAGGGAAATTTGAATACCTCAAGCCTCAGGTGCCCAGAAGAGTCAAGGATAAGCACGCTGTGCATCCTGTGACTAAGAAGCCCATAAAGAGATTGGTATACAAGCCAGTACGATGTGAAACTAAGATTCCCCTGAGCAAGTTACCTTAGGATATTCTTGGTGACATGTGGTACTGGTATGTTAATCCAAAAACAGGCGAGGCTGTGGTAATGAGTAAAGGTAAGTCAGCAAGTGGAAACATGGTGCCAAAGGAAGTGATCAGGATATTTGATGAAGTCTGCTTCATCAACTTTTCTGTGAACGATCTAGAGGTACTAGCCGACAAGTACTGCATCCACACTGACGAATGTACGAAGCTTCTCTCTGCCAGATACGACAAGTTGATCAAGTTCTGTCTTGATTACAAAAAGAAGATGGAAGCTAAGGAACAAGTGCTGTGAAGACTGAAGAATGAAGACTGAAGACGATGAAGATCCCGAGCTGTTGTCAAGGGGGAGTTTGTTGATGCACTTTCCTGTGACAACACTCTGGATAGAGTCTTAGTTTGTATTTCTAATGTCTGTAATTTGTCTTTGTATGTAAGAGTCGTTATGTAATAGTTTATCGAGTTGTATTTACTTTTACATAATGTATGTTGTTTTCTGCTAAGTGTTTTGCGCACTTACATGTTCGCAGGAGAAAGCTCCTTCGTACTTAGCAAGTACGCAAGAACACCTTTGCGTACTTGTTAAGTACGCAAGAGCAATTGGTCCTGCGCACTTGCTAAGTGCGCAGGCATCAGGTCTGTATAAATAGGATTGGTTCACAGAGACTAAGTACGCAGAACCATTTGTTTAGACGAACTCAGTTCTGCTAAGTACGCAACTTGTATTCTCTCTGTAACCGTCGAGTGTTTATAATACAAAGAACGTTTATTGTGACTCTCGTGTTTGGTTTACTTTGTTTTAGTAAGACTCTCCACCTAGTCACGGGTATTCCGCAACCCGGTGCGACTAGTAGACCACTTGAATGTGACGATCCGACACACACGAAGGGACCTACAGATGTCAGACAAATTGATCCTGTTGATCTGGAAGAAATGAACATTCAATGGAACATGGCCATGCTTATGCGACAAGCAAAGGAATTTTTGAAGAAGACTGGAAGGAAGTATATTGGTTCTAACAGTCAATCACGAATGGGGTTTGACAAAACAAAAGTTTGATGTTATAATTGTCAAGAATATGGTCATTTTTTCCAAAGAATGTATGAAGCCGAAAGTAGAATTTCATTCTCAGAAGAAGCCTAATACTTTTAAGAACAATCATACTCAGTCACATGGTTCCTCTGAATCTGGGAATTCTAATCATGCATCCACATCATCTGCATTGGTTGCTCAGAATGATGAAAATTATGATTAGGGTATTCATCTAGAAGATCTGGTTGGTGATGTGAGTCAAGCTTTTGTAGCTGAAATACACTCTGAAAATCCCGAAGAGTCAACTGATGATGATAGTTCAAGTGATGGTTAGAGTTTGCACAGTGTTGATGAAGAGCATGTTAAAGTACAACCTGTTGATTCTGATATTGCTTCTGCCTCTGGTGTATCTGAGGATGATATAGTGTTGACTAAAAGATCTTCTGATGATGATGAATCTAAAGATATTCCAATTGCTAAAGTCTTCATGGTAGATATGTCCGATCCTTCAAAGGTAAAAGATTCTATCTGTACTATTTACTGCTCTAATTGCATATGTGTGAAGGATAAAATGCAAAAGGTTATGGATGATAACACGAATTTAATTTGTGATATGAAATCTATACATGTGGTAAATCAAAAGTTGAAAGATAATCTGTGTATGGATAGAATTGAATCGTTGAAAAGAGATTTAAATTCTTCGGGGTTGAAATATAAGGAACAAGCATATCATCTGGATATGGCTTATGCTGAAATTGAAAAGCGAAATGAAATTGTCGCTCAGAAAAACAAAGAGATTTCTGATAAAGAATCTGAAGTGGTCAAATTACATCGAAAGCTGGAGAGTTTTGGAAATTCATCTGTGGTATTGGATTATTTTAATGACAACGCTGATCCTACAAAGCGGGTTGCTGGAGTTGGGTTTGTTTCTCCACCATTTAATGGGAATTATGTAGTTGAACCAGAAGTTATTCATGAGGAGGAACTTGATCCAAAGACAGTGTGAATGTTAATCCTGTAACTGGTGAAGACATGATGTATGATTCTGATACTGAAAACAAAGTGTTTGATGATAAAAAAAAGTTGAAGGCATTCCTAAGGAGGAAAAAATTGATGAACCAAAGGTGGTGAAACAAGTTACCCGAGATAGGTGCATTTTGACAGACCCTGATGAAGTGATTCAACCTAAGCTTTCCAAGGTGTTACAAACAAGTGGTTTTGTTGCTGCTGGTCTTCAGAAGAAGCTATCATCAAAGGTGACTAAACAAGTTTATGTTCAAAAGAAGCCGGTTGACAGTTCAGTAAAATCTTCTAAAGCTTGTTAATCGGGTTGTTCATCAAATTCAAGAAAAAGTCTCTATATCATAACTCATCAAGATAGAAGAGTTTTCTTTCATTGTAATGAAGCGGGTCATATTCTGATTCACTGTCCTTATAAGAATCAAGAAAAGAAGCCTAGGATTTCATAAAAAGGCAACTCCAAGAGTGTTCCCCGCCAACAACAAGTGGTGACGATTCTAAAACGAACTAATGTGGGAAAGCCTACATCCGATGTTGTGAAGAAAGTTCTTTTGAGGCAATCTGTGCCTACTCAATCATTTGCTAAATATTCGGGATTTAAGCAAAATGATAAACATTTTTCTAAACCAGTGGTTAGTCATACTGGTGTGAGAAATGTTGTTACTTTTCAAAAGCATTCTAAGATTCCACGTGTTGGAATCACAAAAGATTCTCAACCTGAGGTCAAACTTTCTCGACCATAAAGAAGGAGATGCAACAGAAAGTTGAAGAAACTTTTGGAAACATCTGAATCTTACAATCATAAATCTAATAATGTTTTTCAACTTAATCATACTGTGTCTCCATCGAGAAGGTCTGATTGTGATCTTTATGTCCCACAGGTTGATGACAAAGTAGATTGTTAACTAATTGAAGTCGTTTATTTTGATCCTTCTGGATGACCCAAGGCCAAATGGCTTGGGTTCCCATTTCTAACTGATTTTCTTTGTTTATGTAGGGGCAACCAAGGAGGACTATCAACAATACGTGGTATGTGGATAGTGGTTGTTCTCGACATATGACAAGGAATATTCGTTTTCTTGAAGATGTTATTAAAATTGATGGTGGTTATGTCGCTTTTGCGGGGAATAAAGGCGGGTACATAACTGGTCAGGGTACTTTGAAGAATGACAAAGTCAAGTTTGAGAAAGTGAACTATGTGGAGAAACTTGAACACAATCTTTTGAGTGTATCTCAAGTGTGTGACAAGAAGTTCTCATTCCATTTCAATGATACTGGATGTTGTATCTTGAAACCGGGTTTTGTTATTCCTGACGAATGGATTCTAATGAAGGCTCCGAGGAGAAATGACACATATGTCTTAGACATGAGTGTTGCCACGACAACGGATTCTATTCCGACATGTTTACTCTCTAAAGCGTCTGAATCAGATTCTATTCTGTGGCACAGGAAGCTTGGTCACATCAATTACAGGAAAATGAATTATCTAGTGAAGCATGATCTGGTTATTGGTGTTTCAAAAATGAAATTCTCCATTCCTAATGACTGTATTCCTTGCAAGAAAGGGAAACAACACAAGAAGTCCCACAAATCTAAGACTAAGAATTCAATTGTGACTCCATTGGAGCTGCTACATATGGATTTGTTTGGACCGATTAGTATAAGGAGCATTGGCGGTAAATCTTACTGTTTGGTGGTAACAGATGATTTCTCTAGATTTTCATGGGTTAAGTTCCTTGCTTCTAAAGCTAAAACCACAGAGATGGTGCAATTCTTAATCCTGGGTTTAGAGAACTTATGCAAGCAGAAAGTCAGAAGAATTAGGAGTGACAATGGCAGCGAGTTCAAGAATAGCAAGATGGGTTTATTCTGTTTACAAAAGGGAATTCATCATGAATTCAGTGCGCCATATGTACCTCAACAAAACGGAGTTCCTGAACGTAAGAACAGAACTTTGGTTGAAACGGCACGTATGATGCTTGCGGATTCTAAGCTTCTAGTTACTTTTTGGGCTGAGGCTGTGACTACTGCTTGTCACGTTTTAAACAGAGTTTTGACCGTGAAGCGACACAACAAGACATGCTATGAGTTGCTTAATAATCGGAAGCCTGTAGGTCCCTAATTCGGTGAGTGACGGATATCTAGACTCGTGGTACGACACGGTGATAACGTGCGGAATCCATGATCAACGTGCTCGTGTAACTCAATCAACAGCAACGGTGTAAATAAACGCTTTGTATTTCCACCACAATATTAGTTTACAATAATCCTGTCTCTAATCAGTTCCTCCTGATATCGTCTCATCTCACTAATTAACAGACCCTGTTCTGTCTATTTATAAGCACCAGTTCTGCACCAGGCGAACTTAACAAGTTCGCCTAAAAGATGCTTAGGCGAACTTATTAAGTTTCTCCTCTAATAGGCTAAGCGAACTTAACAAGTTCGCCTCTGATAAACCAGGCGAACTTATTAAGTTCGCCCCTCTATAAACTTACACAGAATTTTATCAACAGTTAAAAAACATGTCCTAACAGACTCCCCTTTAACTGTTGCTAACAATTCTATCAATTACAAGTCAAAGACTCTAAGACTAAGACATAATATCTTCAAGCTCGTTGTCACCAGAATATGCTCCAACAGACTCCCCCTTGACAACAGCTTTAGAAGATTGTCATCCGTCTTCATATATCATCCAACACACTGTAGTCTTCGTCTTGTACATCTGCACATTCTCTTTCTATCTAGAATAAAACTTGGGAGAAGGACCCCTTGTCAACTTCTGTCTGCAAATATTCAGTTTTTGCAAAGGAGAACAACCAAGAATAACCAACAATTAAGATTTCCATGGAAGCTGGAAAAATAAAATCTTTTTGGTTTTTCAAACATAAGAAACACAAAATCTTTTTGGTTTTTCTCTATATAAACTGAAATGTAAAATACAAAATCACATCTTTTTGGTCGAACATCACGAGTAAGAAGATCATATCAGTAAAAGCAATGCATCAATCACACATTTTGGATAAACATCCCTAAACATCTAAGGGTATCCTATCCAGATTCATCATTTCTTTATATCAGATAAGATCAAATCTTTTAAGATTCAACCAAAATATGTAATGATACACGATAAACATTCAAAAAAATAGGATCAGGCTATGACACAAAAATTCAAATTGTCAATATTATAATTTTTGAAACTAAAGCATCTCATTCCCACTTTTTGTGAGTTAAGGTACCATTTAAGTATGAAATACAACGTGTACCCCACTAGTATGCCAACAGAAAGTAAATGCACTATCTTCAAGACATATGAGTTTTACTAAAGATTATTCGAATTTCCAGAATGAGGAGACATCACTTAGCACATGAATAGCATAATCCAAATTGGATTGTATAGGAATCAATGAGATTCATATTCGAATGATTCAATGTCTTGGCTTATATATGTGGAATCATAAGATTCAGGTACGTGGATCCAACTGTTATCTAGATTATGAATTCAATGGAATCAGTAAAGATGATTTATCAATATGATCCAAGGGCTAGTATATGTTTGACAGATGTTGTCAAGTACATATCTTGATTATACTTCAAATTGCATGCTTTTCGGGACATGGCCACTGAAGCAAATCGAATGAATAGTGCTAAGGACATAACTCGAAACTGATCTCATAGGAAAATCTTTATTAAAAGCTAATATTCTTTATCTGATAGTGATCTTTTAACGCACACACCCAAGCATAAAATGGGTTCAAATCACAGTTGTAACATATGAAATTATGTTTTCACACTACTAATGGTTCAGTGACGCTTTTAGTCTACTGACAATTCAAATTATATGCATACACAACACTATCATTTCCTATTTGTGTGGTCTCTGAAGTTTAGATCAAAACATATAATTCAGTTATATTAACATAAAGCACCAACCAGTCAATCGAACGTCATGTGTGAAAGAACATCTACTGATGTATTATCATCTCTTCTTTAACTTCAAGTAATGTCGATTTTATCTTTTTCAATTTGTTTGGCTTTTTCAAAATGTTTTTCAAAGAAAGTAAAACAAACAAAAATAAACCTTCCATGAAAACATTTTATGAAAAACATTTTACTTGGTTACTCAGGATTAAAAAAGTCAATCAATTAAGAACTCAAACCGATGTAATCCTGTAATTGAATGTGTTTGCCTTTGTCACCAACACAGTTCTGTACTCCCCCTGTCCTGTAGAATCCCCCTTAACTAGTCAAATGGTTGCATCAACGACTTTAAGCTCACCATCGTCATCCTAAGTGTCAGGTTATCATTGGGACTTTGTAAAACTCTTTCAAAATAACATTGTGTGTGACATATTCTCCCCCTTGAGCATCAATTCGTTGAATAAAATATATTTGCAGTTATCAACAACTCGTTATTCATGCAGATGTCATTCCCTGTCATGTGCTTAGAACCACCATTATCAACAACCAAAATGGTATTAATAGCCCCTCTTGGTAAATCCTGCACAACTAACAAGAAACATTAATTTGAAATTGGGACCCAAGCCATGGTAGTCATGGGTCGTCCATTTGTATCAAAATAATTAACCTTACTCCATTCACAATCGAATCTCTCATCAATTTTTGGAGATTGTTCCGACGAATCAGAAACAGAAACTTTAGATTTCCAAACATACTTCTGTTCATTAAGTTCTTTTTGCTTAAAATGTGAAGTGTTTGAACATTTTCTTTCATTTGAAAATTGAATTGGTTGTGAAAACTCTTGTTGTTCTAAAAGATTTCTCAATCTTCTGTTTCTCCGCCGCCTTTGAGGTCTAGAAAGCCTAACCACAGATTTTGAATTACCCTTTTGGTGTAACATGAGGTTTAACCACATTTGGGTTAACATAAGGCTTACCAGGAGTTCTTACCTTTTCTGGAGTAACATGTCGGTTACCTTTGACGTTGTGAGGACAATCAATCCTAAGGTGACCCACAAGACCACAGTAAAAGCAAGATCTCGTCTCACGATATTATCTCATATAAGGAATCTTCACACGATAAGCTGCACTTGAAGAAGATTCTTCTACATGAACTTCTTTTTGCTTTATTTTCTCTAGAACTCCAGATTTTGCAATAGGTTTTGATTCAGGCTTCATCTTCTCAGGAACTACATGCTTCTTCCCTTTATTTTTGTAAGGACGGTTCACCACAATGTGTCCCATCTCATTACAATGAAAACATGTACGCCTGTCTGTATAATCTCTGACATATGGAACTCTCCTTGAGTTTGAAGAACTTCCAAATGTATAATTTCCAGATGAATTAGAATCAACCTTTGAGTCTTCTTTCTTAACCTCTTTCGGTATCCCCTCTACCTTAGCTTCATCAAAATATTCATCATCACTCTCATCAGAATACACCATATCTTCACCTGTGACTGGATTCACTTTCAACACAGTCTTATGATCTAAATCCTCATCTTTTATAATCTCAGGTGTAACAGAATAATTTTCGTCGAATGGTGGAGGAACATAACCAATACCATTAGTTCCCTTCCCCTCTTTAGTATTCTCATGATAATATCCTAATAAGAATGATGAATTTCCAAAGCTTTCTAACTTTCTATGCAATCTGATCACCTCTGCTTTAGATTTAGCTAGTTCCTTATCTTTCGCAGCAAGATCATTATTTCGTTTCTCAATTTCTGCAAAGGACATATCCAGGTGATATGCCTTCTCTTTGATCTTCAAAGTTAGAGAATTTATATCCCTCTTCAGTGATTCTATCCTTTCAACACACACATTCTTATTATCTTTTAATTTCTGATTTACCGTGTGCATGGATTTCATATCACAAATAAGGTTTACGTTGTCATCCATAACCCTCATCATTTTATCCTTCACTGAAATACAGTTAGAACAAAACATTTCAGAGTTAGAAACTACCTCAGGTTTTACTTCTAAAGAAGATGCACCAAGAGCCATGAAAACGTCATCATCATCTTCACCCTTTTGATCAACAATGACAGGCTCTGCATCAGTTTCTAAGTCACTCAGATCATCTTCAACTGTCTGGAAGCTTACTTCAGTCTCTACATCACTCTCGGTAGACTGAGTACTTTCACCAGATCTAATACTCTCACTATCACTTAACTCGGTAGAAGAATCACTTTCCGAAACACTCTGCTTTACTACTTCTTCTTTGATCAAGACCACAAATGCTTGAGTAGTAGCTTCACCCTTTTTCTTCAAAGCTTCCCACAGTTCTCTTGAAGTTGGACACTTCCCGAGACTATGAATGATTTCTTTTGGTAAAGACAACGTTAAAGTTTCACGCGTCTTCATCTCTCGATCAAACTTCTGCTTTTCTAGTTTACTAAGAGATGTCACTGGTTTAGGAACATCATAATATCCCATATAGTCATAAGTAGGATGCACATATCCTTCAAATATGGATGTCCAAAAGTTTTCATCAGTTTCTGATACGAACTGTTCGAACCGGACTTTCCAGCTACACTAATCTGATATGCACAAAAGTCTCGGTGACATAATTCCAATCGCATTATCATCACATGAAATTGACATTTTGAAATTTTTGCGAAAATATCCGAAAAAAAAATTCCCGCAAAATACTCATTTTTAAAAATTTCAAAAATTCAAAAATTCAAAAATGATTCAAAACGACCATACTTTTTGTTTTTTTTAAGAACACTAGCTAAGTTCGCCCGATACTGCCTAAGCGAACTTAATAAGTTCGCCTGACTGAGCGAACTTGACCCCAAGCGAACTTATTAAGTTCGCCTGATCTGCACCAAGCGAACTTATTAAGTTCGTCTCTCTAAGTTCGCCTGCAACAGAATTGCTAAGTTCGCCTGCATCAGCTGTTCAACCAAACACGAACCAAAAATTCCGAAAATCATCATATCTTGCCGAATTGATGGAATTTGATTAAATTGAACCGTAGGAATGTGTAGGAACTGATTAGGAACACTTCTATCGGATCGATTTCATCAAAAGAATCTAAAATCAATCGAAAATGATCAAAAATTCTCCATTTTTATCAAGAACACAAAAAAGATGAAAAATCTTCCAAATCTCTGAAATTTGATGTTGATTGGACACGAAAACACCACGAATCTTCTGCTAATCAAGAGCAAAAGCTCTGATACCACTTGTAGGTCCTCATGGCGCTTCTACGGATCGATCTCGTGATAAGACGTGACATTAACTCGAAGTGCGGAATCCAACGAATCAACGTTTATACTCACAAAAGACAATGTAGACAGTCAAGTAAATAACATTCTGAATTGTATTCCAAATCACAGTAGAGTTTACAGACTCAATCAGAGTAATTCAATAATTCTCTGTTTTTTCGATATCGACTAACTCTGTAAACACACATATATATAGCCGTCTGAGCTGATATAGGCGAACTTATTAAGTTCGCCTCTAACAGACTAAGCGAACTTAACAAGTTCGCCTCAGATAGACTTAAGCGAACTTATTAAGTTTGCCTCAGTTAGACCAGGCGAACTTAACAAGTTCGTCTCTAGGTAAACTTGAATAATCACTTAGTAACTTTTACATAACAAAACCATAAAGACATAAGATCTAACTATTACAAGCTTTTGTCATTACAAACTATGTCCTAACAGACTCCCCCTTGACAATAGCTTGATCTTCAGTCTTCAGTCTTCATGATGAGCTTTTCCAGTTATCCGGTAGTCTGCTGCCAGCATGCACTCCATATCTTCTGCATATCTCCAAAACTCTCTTATACTGTAATCTTTGTTCTTTCCATTCATCAGTGAACATTATTTCATTCTTTCGCAACATCCTCTGATCTTTCTTTGAGAAATTTATAAGATTCATTGCATCAAAGAAACATACAATAACCTTATTATCTTTATTATCAATCCTTGCTTCACCAGTATTAACATCGACATACCACCATTTCATATTCCCAAGAAAGTCTTGAGGAATCTTTTTCAACGGTATCTTGTGTACAGCACGTACTGGTTTATTCTTGTAACTCCAGGTCACCTTCCCAGTCTTCTGATCTGTGTTCTTCACTCTCTTTCCTTTTTGTGGTTTCAGTCGTTCATATTTTCCTGAACTAACTTCTCTCTTGACCAAGTTTGCTATCACATCAGCCAAACCATTCTTCGATCTATTAATAAGAGGCTTTGAAGCTAGACCATTCATTTCACACCTTGGTAAGGTATTGAAATACTTGATCCTTGGCTTTAAGTATTGAACACCGTCAAATCTTTTAATTTCAAATAATTTTGTATCACCATCATAGAACCAACTTATGATCCTTCCTACACACCGCTCATTATTCACATATTTCTCTTTCTGAGCAGGTTGTGCTGGAGACTTAGGTAGCACCTTCATCCAACTATTTACAACTTCTCTCCACTGTTCTCTTGTCATCCCTGTATTTCTATACATCACAGGTTCTTCATTAACCTTCGGAGACTCATTGTGAGTAGTTTTAGTTTCAGCATCTTTATTGGATTGAATATTCTCATCAACAGTATCCATCTTTGAATCAGCAGTATCTTCAGGCAGTGTGACGTCTTCAACAGAGTCCATAGAATCTGTTACTCCTTCAGAAGTGAATTCAGGAATAACATCATCTTGGATGAAGTTATACGACACTTTAAGACCATCACAGCCTTCATAAGTAACATTATCTTTATCTTTCTCTATCTCTATCTCTACTATCTCTCCTTCTTCTATTTCATTATCAGACACTTCATCATCCATGTCATTGAATAAATCATCAATGTCATCAAGACATGTAATCTTTTAAGCTTCTTCTTCTTCAGAATCTGCAAAGAACTCCAATAATAGAATTTCTTCTTCATTAGCACCAGAAGTATCTTTGTTTCCTTCAAGTGATTTTGATGTCGACTACCCCTGAACCCTTGATATAGGATTAGCGTCAGTGTATTGACGATCACCCTCAACATTTCCAGCAGGATCATTGTCTTCATCATCACGTCTTTGAATAGACTCTGTGTGACATGTATCATGTATCCTCAACTCCCCCTGAGCGTCAAGACGCTGAACGAGTTTAGACACCAATGCTTGCATGTCAGCTATCTGTTGAGCTTGAGTCTGAATCACCAGCTGCCGTTGTTAATCAGTAGACACAAGAGTATCCACCTGAGCTTTAAGTGTAAGCACTTGAGATTCAAGGATAGTAATCCTTTCAGAATCAGAAGGCTTTGACGGACCAGCTGACGATTGTGGAATTGAAGGACTTGCAGTAGGATTAATAACTGGAGGAACAGGAGTTATAACCGGAGATGTATCTTTAGATCTTGGAGGAGTAACAATCAAGGAAGCAACAAAATTAGCATCCTCTACTCCCTGCGAAGATTGAGCAGCAACTATAGTAGCAGACATTAACTTTTGAGTCTTTGGATCTGGATTAAAGTCACTATCAGAATCAGTACTCTCATCAACCAAGGATCTTTTTCCAAGTACTGAACCGGAAGGAGGATCCCGAATAGACTTTCTTCTTGGTTGTCTGGCTTGAGATTTAATGCGTTTTCCAGCAGTAGCCTGTGGAATAGCAGCTAACCGCTCATATTGATCTGAGGAAAAATCCCTAGATTCATCAGAGTCAGTGCCTTTAGTAACAGGTAATATCGTATCACTTGAGCTTGAACTAGATTCATCATCAGACACCACATTCCCTTCAGCTTCATGAATGGGCGAGTTCACAGTGTCATCAACAAAATCATCCATGTTCATTCCTAAATCATGTTCATGTGCATGAACGACCTCCTCTTGAACAGGTTCATGAATAGGTATTTCAACCTCAGCTTGTGGAATTGGAACTTATTCAGGAATAGGAATTTATGGTTGTACGGGAACCTGAACTTGTTAAACTGGAACTTGTTGTTGTATCGGTTGCTGTGGAATTTGTTGTTGTTGTTATGGAACATTTAAGCCTTGTAGGATCGTGAAATTACAAGATGGTTCTGTTCTTAGTTGAGATTGGCGGAAACAATAACAACTACACAATTACAATCGAGTACACAGAAAGAATACTGATATAAACACTTTTGTATTAATCTTTTGTGAATAAACGATTACAAATGAAAAACTCTAATTTCGAAAGCATGCTTACAATGAAGTGTTTACTCGATATATATACTAATTTAGAATCAAGACAGACCCTTGATTCTAAGGATCAGATCGAACACAGACCGTTGATCTCTTATACAAAAACTAACAATACACGTTAAAGCTAAACTAGCTAACTTTATTGAAGCGTCTTCTTTATGCATCATTGCTTGCATGTCTGGAGAAGAGCATTGCTTAGTTTCATTGGTTGTGCCATTGAGGTTCCTTCTGCTTTGAGTGTGTCAGTTGCTTTTGCAGAAAGTTGTCAGTGACGCTTGGCATGGATAGTCAGCTGCGACGATTTGTCTTCAAGGAACACAGCTATCAGCAGCAAGAATGAGAATGATGCTGCTGATAAGCCTATCAGCAGCAACATTGGTGCTATCCGCAGCAGATTTGTTCTTCAGCAGGAGAACAAGTATCTGCAGTAGATAAGCTTGTCCGCAGCAGTTTGTTGATCAGCAGCAAACTGTGAGATCAGCTGTATTTGTACTTAGAATTTTGTAGCCATCAGTCTTTGTTTCTACAAACTCCCCCTAGACTGATGCTACCAAAATTCTCTTACTGTCTTTGTTGCTGAAGCTTTTTCATGTTTCTGACTGTCCTTTCAACCTTATATCCTCCATTGGGACCATCTCCCCCTTTTTGGGTGCATCAGTGGATGAATAAGCGTCAGTTTGGGTGCCCACTGATACAAGGGAGAGAGTAGGAAAAGTTTGGAATTTATGAGCTTCATGCATAGAGACTTGGTGTCTTAGTTTGGACACTTCAGCCTCTAGCATGACCATCCTGGCCGTCAATTTCAAGATATGAAGTTACAGTCTGTCCTCATCCACAGCTGTGGAATCCTTGGATCCAGATGGGGCTTTAGGCCTGGCCTCTTCATCCCCATCACCCATGGTTTCTTGGCACCTGGGATTCCTCTCTGTGAAGGGAGTTTCTAAGGAAACATCCTCACTGTGAGTTGCCATGGTTGAGGTCTTAGCAATGTTGTCACTGTCCTCCTGGTCACCAGCAGTAGTGACAGCCTCTTCCACATCCACTCTTTCATAACTCCTAGAGTGGACCTTCAGGGTAGACGAACCTGGGTTTGGGTGTGTTGGAAGCAAGATCAATCAGTACCTCCGAGATAGTAGTAGTTGGAGAAGGAACATCATTTTGATCAGGTTCCTCAACACTTAAGTTCACAAGAAAAAGGAAAGGCTCAGGGGGCTATTCTATGGATTCGGGAAGTGATCCTAATCATAATAGAGAGATATCCAAAGAAGTCTCCCTAATAATGTGGCTGTCCCTTATGATATTCTCACCAGAATGTTGTGATTCTGAGTAAGGGCTGTTAGGTTGGGTTTGGGCCTTGGAGGCAAGAGAAGAAGGAGTTCTCTTGCCCCTTTTTCTAGTCGTTTCAACCGGGACCCTGTATTCCGGTTGATCGATAACATCCAAAAGAGGTGAAGTGATTTTTGGTACCTGTGCATCCTTAGTGGTATGCACAGGGGTTCGAATAGTAGAAGCAGACTGTTATTCAAGTTGTGAGGTGGAGGGTGTGGGATCAGTATCAGCTGGGATTGCTGAACTGTCACCCGGGGTACTTTGTATGTTCGGCATTGTAGATAACAATGGAACATTGACCCCTGAGAACTTTTTGGAAACAGTTCTCAGTATCATGTGCCTGGAACACCCACTGTCTACCACCCAAGTGTTATTCTTGTGACCTAGCTGTCCCTGCACATGATATGTTTCTAATTAGTAGAAGGAGCCCAAGAGTCTGCAGACTTGAAAAAGATGGTTGTTAGTTTATCCTTTTCAGTATGTTTGCAGTCAATGGAACCAATGACAGTGCTTGAAGATGGTTTGGCTTTCCATTTCCTTGTTGGTGATTTTCTAGTTTTCCTCACACTATCAGCAGCAGATTTTGCTACTGATGTTTCTGGCTTGTTGACAGCAGATCCTGCTGCTGACAGCTTTGTTGAAGTGTCAGCATTCTTTGCTACTGTAGGCTTTGCCTTGGATTTTGCCTTATCAGCAGTGCGCACTTTTGCTGCTGATGTCTTTGCCTTATCAGCAGCAGATTTTGCTGCGGAGGATTTTAGCTTATCAGCAGCAGACTTGGTTGCTGCTGAAAGCTTTTCCTTTGTTTTCTTGGGCTGGACTGGACTAACAACCGATGTATGCTGATCTTTCTTTACCCTTTGTCTTTGAGGAGCTTGATAAAGGATCTGGTTGAATGGGTTAAACTTACAGTTTGCAGCAAAGTGGTCTGATTCACCACAAATGATCCAAGTTTGTTGAGATCTAGGCAGCTTCACTTTTGAGGGAGATAGAGACTTTTTGAACTTTGTTGCTTTGTCTTCGTAGCTTCTTACCTTCTTATTTTTGTTTGTCCTTTCAAAGGCATGCTGCTTTGAATGTCTTTGATATTCTAGGTAATGAGAGTAGGTGCTGGCAGTGTGGTTATATCTGCCACACACAAAGCATGATTTTGCCAGTTTGTCTTTTGAAAGGTAGACATAGTCCTTTCTTTGGAACAGATTCGTGAAGTTCCATGGATGAGCTTTGTTATGTTCAAAGGTGGCTTCTTCTAAGGTCCTTTGAACATATGGAAATTTTTCTTCAGGCTTACGACATACATCAAATACCTTTCTCTTTGTGATTGGCTTGAATTGAGGCTTGGGGTTTGTGGGTTCTGATGTCTGTCCCTTTTCTAGCTTTCTTCCATCTGGAGGATAGCTGATCTTGATCTGTTTGAATGGCACAGGGGCTATAACAGCTGGAAGAACAGCAGGAACTGCAACTCTATTCAGAACAGCTTCAGATGGGACTGCACTGGTTTCATCATGGTCTGAGTGAGTTGACTCATATTCCGATGAGGTAGTGCAGTCTTCGATGAGAGGTTCATCCGTTGAAGGATCAAGGTTTTGGTTTGCAGTGTCAAGATTTTCAACATTGAAGCTTGGTTCGTATATGGCAATATAGTCAGCAGGAGGAGGAACAGATTTGTACTGATCATTGTTATACCCAAGTCCAGTCTTTACCTTCTCATGGACTTAAATATCTAAAAGTCTTTGTAACTTTTTGGAGGAAAATTCATATTTTTCAACATGAACTTTCTGTTCTGCCAGTTCAGCTCTGGTAGCTTTTAGTTTGACCAGTAGATCATCAATCTGAGTTTCAAGATTAGTTTGTTCGTGTTTTAGCGATGAAATCTCTTTCTTAAAGCAGTTAACCTTTTCTTTATAAGTATTTTCAACCTTTTTGAACTCAGATTTCATCTGATGAAACTCTTCATTTTGATCTATGAGGTTTTGGTTGTGCTTTCTATAACCCAAAACTTTATCAATACAGGCTTGAGAGCAAAGATGTTCAAATACCTGAGGTGGTATCTCTATAGCGTCTGCCATTAGAGCTTGATTGTTGACGGGCAGTTCTTCATATTGAACGCTCCAGTCGAACTCTCCAGAATGGGTGATGATGGGAGGATAGTAGTTACTTGAACTAGGACCCGAGTGCTTAGAATGGAGGGCAGAGGAGGTGGTGGTGGATGTTGAGGCTGTTTGGTAGCTTGAGCTTCTTTCTTTTGCCTGAATCATCTCTAGCTCATAGTTTTTAGCATACCGAAGAGCTCAGTCATTTGGAGAGTCTTCAGATTCTCAGTTCTTCTAATGGACACCGTGTAGAGTGTCCAGCAGCTAGGTAAAGACCTGATGAACCTTTTGAGAATATCTTCATTCTCTAGCTTCACCTTTGAGCACTGCAGCTCCCCTACAAGATAGGTAAAACTGTTGTATGAAATAGTTAGAGACTCATCTTCCTTCCAGACGAAGTTTTCATACTGCTGCTTCACGATGTCTTCAAACCCGTTGCTTTGTGCTATTTTTGTTCTTGGTGACTTGATGAAATAGAGAGAGTTTAGAATAGAACCAGAAGTGATTAAACAAGTGTGAGTTTGTTTAATCTGAGCCAAATCTCTGATACCACTTGTAGGATCGTGAAATTACAAGATGGTTCTGTTCTTAGTTGAGATTGGCGGAAACAATAACAACTACACAATTACAATCGAGTACACAGAAAGAATACTGATAAGAACGCTTTTGTATTAATCTTTTGTGAATAAACGATTACAAATGAAAAACTCTAATTTCGAAAGCACGCTTACAATGAAGTGTTTACTCGATATTTATACTAACTTAGAATCAAGACAGACCCTTGATTCTAAGGATCAGATCGAACACAGACCGTTGATCTCTTATACAAAAACTAACAATACACGTTAAAGCTAAACTAGCTAACTTTATTGAAGCGTCTTCTTTATGCATCATTGCTTGCATGTCTGGAGAAGAGCATTGCTTAGTTTCATTGATTGTGCCATTGAGGTTCCTTCTGCTTTGAGTGTGTCAGTTGCTTTTGCAGAAAGTTGTCAGTGACGCTTGGCATGGATAGTCAGCTGCGACGATTTGTCTTCAAGGAACACAGCTATCAGCAGCAAGAATGAGAATGATGCTGCTGATAAGCCTATCATCAGCAACATTGGTCTTCAGCAGATAAAGCTATCCGCAGCAGATTTGTTCTTCAGCAGGAGAACAAGTATCCGCAGCAGATAAGCTTGTCTGCAGCAGTTTGTTGATCAGCAGCAAACTGTGAGATCAGATGTATTTGTACTTAGAATTTTGTAGCCATCAGTCTTTGTTTCTACAAGCCTTGAGCTTGAGCAATTTCATCAGGATGAAACCAGTTGTCATTAGGTGGTGCAACATAATCAGGATTGATTAAGTGACCAAACAAAGGAGTATTAACTTGTATCAATGCGCCATTCAGCTGTTTCACCTTCGTGCAATCAGTAAAGATACGCTTTGACATCGGAGTCAAAGTTAATCTTATAGGATGTTGTGGAAGATCCGGAATAAGATGATTTAGAATCATTTGAATAAAGCAAGGATACATCAAAAATCCTTGACCTTCAGCAGGATTAATCTGCATGACCATCTCTCGATAGAAGTAAAGGGCAAAATTGAATTTCTTATTCAACGTTAAAGCCACCATTGTAGTTTGAAGAGCCATTTTTAAACCATCGGTTCCAGCTTTACGAGGAGAAATGCATTGAATAATCACATGCATGAAATATCTTCATTCACCGACTAAGCCACCTTTACGTGCTTGTGTATCATTCTGTCTCCCATGATAACCCATCTTTGAAAACAACCCATAATAAGAGTGCCAGGATATGAAAATGGGTCTTCAGCATTACCACCCAAATCAAGAGCACCACGAATTATTTCTTCAGATATGGAAATTTCAGTATTATTGACAGTGGCACGAAGAACATGAGGTTCTACATCCGTATCCTGATGAACTGTATCCCAAAATTGCAGTATGTATACCAAACTGATGTAAGGATCAGCGGATAAAGCAGTATGGAGACGCGAACGATTCAGAAATCCGATTATTCCTTGAAAATTGATTGCTTCGGACATGTTAGGATCTAACAATGCCACCTGATTATGTTTATATTCGACACGTCGAGCAATCTTAAAACATTCGGACAACAAAACACATTAGTAGAAATAACAAACACAAAAAAACAAAAAAATTTAAACAAAAAAAATAAAAAAATAAAAAATTTTTCTAACACTTAAAAATCACAAGTCCAAATACTCTCTGACCCCAAGGCGAACTTAATAAGTTCGCTTAGTGTTGCAAGAGGCGAACTTATTAAGTTCGTTTGGACAAGTTCGCTTCAAACAAGTTCGCTTGGAACAAGTTCGCCTGAACCTGTGACGATACAAATTCAAACACTGAATTTCAAAAATCAGGCAAATCAATTTAAACACATGAAACAGGTATTGTATATCGATCGATTATCACTAAGTAAACAATTCTAATGATCAATTTTATATTTTTAGTCAAAATTAGGTCAAAAACCGTTCTGGCATGCTCACGAAGGAAACCGAGAGGAAAACATCAAAATACACACGATTGAACGGATGAAAATCAGTGAAATTACCGTAGTTGTGTTCGCAAATCAACTTGGAATAAGATGGAAACAACAAACAACCCTAACAACACAGATTAAAAATTTCGAAGAGAATGCAGATAAGTTCGCTTTGAACAAAGAAGACGATGACTGATAAGTTCGCTTGGCCAAAAGCCTTAAACACATTAAGTTCGCTTATTTAGGCGAACTTGTTAAGTTCGCTTAACAAGCCTTCGACAAACATGCTAAGTTCGCTTCACCATCCACAGACAAACAGATTATGTTCGCTTCACTGTTCTTAAGCGAGTACACAGGCGAACATAATATCTATTCACTTTTGCCTTGAACAAAATTTTACCAACTTCAACCTTTCAAGTCTTGAACTTTCGTCAGCATCATGTATCCGATCCAATCCCGAACAATTTTAATAAAAGTTTAAAATTTGCATGGAAAATAAAAATTAAAATCTTTTTGAGTTTTATCTATACAAAAGGAATCACATACTTTTTGGATTTTATCTGTACAAACGGAAACACATATTTTTGGACTTTTATCTGAATAAACTGAAATCACATATTTTTTACTAAACATCATGAGCAAGAAGATCATATCAGTATCCAATTAATTCATCACACATTTTAGTAATGACAAAGGGTAACCTATAATATGAAACCATCCAACTCAGTCTTGTGCACTTTGCATCTTTTTCATTTTGAAACTCATTCAATGTGAATAATATTTGAAATGATACACGATAAATTTCAAAGTAAATAAGATCAGGTTATAAAATGCTCTTTTATTTATACCGAATTTGAAATATAAAGCATGAATTCTTAAATTTGTTAATATTATAAAATTTGAAACTATAAGCGTTTATTCTCCAAATTCATGTGATTTAGTACCATTTAGATGAAAAACATCGTGTACCCCACATATATGCCAAACAGAAATATAAATTGCAATATCTTCAAGACATATACACTTTATGTTAAGATTAGATCAATTTCCAAGATGAAATTATCTCTGTTAGCACAAGAATAGAATCAGATCCCAAAGAATATAAGAATCATGATGATTCAGAATCATAAGATTCTAATGAATTAGCTGAATAGTGAGAATCAATAGATTCAGGTATGAGGATCCAACTATTATCTGGATAAAATTCAATGGAGTCAGACTAGATAATGTATCTAACTGATCCAAGGGCGAATATATGTTTTAACAGATTTTGAAAGCATATCTTAGTTCAACAACACCTTGCATGTTTTTCGGGGCATGGGCAGTGAAGTGAACTGAAATAAATTTGTGCCAAAGATATAATTCGATATTGGTCTCATGAAATTCTTTATAACCATATATTCTTTATCTGATAATGATCTTTTACACACACACAGAGGCATATAATGGATTTAAATCACAGATGTAATCATATTATATTTAATTTTCACACTACTATTAGTTTCAAAACGCTTTTAGTCTATTGACAATTTAAGTTTCAAAACTCATACGCAAATTTGAAAACAAATTATCAAGATTAGAGCATTCACAATACTATCATTTCTCATTTATGCAGACTTTGAAATTTAGATCAAATCAACTCAGTTTAATCAATCATATATCAAAGGTCTACTAAGGTCGTGTGAAATGAACTAATCACTGATGTACTATCATTTCTTCTCTAACCTCAAATGATGTCAAATTTTATATTTTTCAATTTGTTTTGACTTTTTATAAATTAAAAACTTTTTGACTGAAAATGTAAATGCAGAAATGTAATAAAGCAATAAAGAAATTAAAACAAAATTTTCCATGAAATTCTGATTTTGAAAAGATTTTATTCGGGATTGATCATACCAATCATTTTAATTAGGAATTCAAACCTGGTACGATCAAATGCCTTGGTAAACAAATCAGCAAAATTATCTTCAGTGTGTACCTTGACCAGCTCAATCAACCTATGTGAGCAATCATCAAGAACACCAGAATCTTTAATGCAGGTATACAAACAAGTATTGTCAACAAGAGAACGTGTTGTCACTCCATTCTGTAAATTTCCAATTATATTCGTCACAAGATGATCTTTGAGTTCCTTGATGGATGCAACCTCTGGAACCGGCAACACGTCAACTTGAGTAGAGTCAGATTGATAAGAATAATCTTGATTAAATGGAATATCTGAGTCTAAATTTGTAGGAATCTCCCCCTGAGCCTGTGTCGAAGGTAATAGATCATCACCCAACAACGGATCAACAGAAGAATCTTGAAAAATAGCATTATCCTCCTCACTCTCTGAATCTTGTGGATCTGATCAAGAAGCAACATTAGTATCGGGAGCAGAAGTAGATGGAAGCGATGAATTTGGAACTGCATTTGATAGAAATTCATTGTGCTGTGCATCCTGACAAGAATCATAAAGAACAACAGCATTTTCAGCAGAAATATCAGAAGAGAAATGAAAAGACTTGAATAAGTTTTCATAATCAAATGCCCAATCCGGACCAATTGCCATTTGTGGTAAAGACCGATTTGAACAGTCAATATGGAATCATTCTTCAACTTGGCGCGTCTCTTTGTTATAAACCCTCTTGGTTGTCGAATTCGCCACATACCCCAGAAAAATCCCTTCAATAGCCTTCGCACTGAATTTTATTGGGACATCTCGAACTTTCAATAGGGTGCAAGGATTACCGAAATGTAGTAAATAATCCAGATTCGGCTTTCGATTATTCAGCAATTCATAGCAAGTCTTGTTATGTCGCTTGACGGTCAAGACCCAGTTCAAAACGTGACACGCAGTATTCACAGCTTCGGCCCAAAAAGTAACTGGAAGCTTAGAATCTGCAAGCATCGTGCGAGCCGTTTCGACCAAAGTCCTGTTCTTTCGTTCAGTGACACCGTTTTGTTGAGGAACATATGGCGCACTGAATTCATGATGAATTCCATTTTGTAGACAGAATAAGCCCATTTTGTAATTCTTAATTTCGCTGCCATTGTCACTCCTGATTCTTCTGACTTTCAGATTGAATAAATTCTCCAAACCCAGGATTAAGTATTGTACCAACTCAGTGGTTTCAGCTTTAGAAGAACGAAACTTAACCCATGAAAATCTTGAGCAATCATCAGTTACTACCAAGCAGTACGATTTTCCACCAATGCTCCTGATACTGATAGGACCGAACAAATCCATATGCAGCAGCTCCAAAGGAGTTACGATAGAATTCGTCGATTTAGATTTATGAGATTTCTTTCTTTGCTTCCCCTTCTTGCAAGGAATACAATCATCAGGAACCGAGAATTTCATCTTCGGAATACCAAGAACCAAATCATTCCTAACAATGTAGTTCATCTTCCTATAGTTAATGTGAGCTAGCTTCCTGTGCCAAAATATTTAATCAGATTCTGACGCCTTGGAGAGTAAACAAGTAGGAATTGAATCCGTTGTAGTGGCGACACTCATGTCAAGGACATACGTGTCATTTCTCCTCGGAGCTATCATGAGAATCCATTCATCAGGAATCACAAATCTCGGTTTCAAAATATAACATTCAGCATCGTTGAAATGGAATGAAAACTTCTTGTCACAAACTTGTGATACACTTAAAAGATTGTGTTCCAGCTGCTCAACATAATTCACCTTCTCAAATTTGACTTTTTCATTCTTTAACGTACCCTGTCCAGTTATGTACCCGCCTTTATTACCCACAAAAGCGACATAACCTCCATCAATTTGTTTAACATCCTCAAGCAATCTAACATTCCCTGTCATATGTCGAGAGCAACCACTATCCACATACCATGTATTGTTGATAGTCCTCCTTGGTTGTCCCTACATAAACAACGAGAATCAGTTAGAAATAGGAACCCAAGCCATCGTGGTCTTGGGTCGTCCAGATTGATCAAAATAAACAACTTCTTAAAATTTACAATCAATCTTATCATTCACTTTTGGAACAGAAGGTTGACAATCAGAATTTTTCAAAGAAGATCCAATGTTATTATTTTGAAAAACATTATTTGATATATTATTGTCAGATTCGGATGTTTCCAAAGTTTTCTTCAATTTTCTGTTTCGTCTTCTCCTTTGAGGTCTAGACAATTTAACTTCCTGATGAGAATCTTTTGAAATTCCAACATTAGGAATCTCAAGTTTCTCTTTGCATATAAAAGATTTAGAATTCAATTTATCCTGTTGTTTAAATCCAGAGGATTTAACAAAAGATCGACCAGGCAAATTCTTCTCCAAACTAGAAGACGACTTTCCCTCATCATTTCTTTTCAGAATCTTCACCACTTTCGGTTGTGAAGGAACAGTCTTCATTTTACCCTGGTTCTTGTAAGGACAATTGATCAGAATGTGACCAGCCTCGTTGCAATGAAAACACACTCTTCTTTCTTGATAAGTTCTGAAATAAGGAGTTTTCTTTGAATTTGAGGATCCATCAGAGGAATAAGCTTCAGAGGAATGTCCAGAACAGTTTATCGGCTTCTTTGGTACATAAGCATGTGTTGGTACCTTTGATGAATGTACTTTTTGATAACCAGTCGTGACAAAACCGCTCGATTGTAAAATTGGAGAAAGCTTAGATGTACCAACTTTCACTTCTTAAGGTTCAGTCAGAATGCATCTATCTCGGGTAACAGTTTTAACAACTGTTGGGTCATCAATTTTTACCTCTTTTGGAATGCCTTCAACCTTCTTCTCATTAAACACCTCATCATCAGAATCAGACTCATACACCATATCCTCCCCAGTTATCGGATTCACCTTTAACACAGTCTTTGGATCTATCTCCTCTTCATGTATGATTTCAGGTTCCACCACATAATTTGCATTAAACGGTGGAGGAATAAATCCAATTCCAGCAACACGCTTAGTAGGATCAGCATTTGAGTTAAAATAATCCAAAACAACCGAAGAATTTTCAAATTTTTCCATCTTTCTATGAAGTTTGATCACTTCAGACTCTTTGTCAGATATTTCTTTATTCTTTTGAGCAACAACTTCATTACGTTTTTCTATCTCAGCATAAGCCATATCTAGATGATAACCCTGCTCTTTATATTTTAACCCCAGAGAATTTAAGTCTCTTTTCAAAGACTCAATTCTATCGATGCACAATTTATCATTATCTTTCAGTTTCTGATTAACAGTATGCATTGACTTCATGTCACAAATCAAGTTTGTGTTATCATCCATGACCTTTTGCAATTTATCTTTAACAGAAATGCAGTTAGAACAGTAAATATGACAAACAGAGTCTTTTACCTTAGACGGATCAGACATGTCTGCCATGAATACTTTGGCAATGGGAATATCGTCTGAATCAGCACCATCAGAAGCATTTTGAGTAAGAACAATATCATCCTCAGCAACACCTGATGCAGCATCAGAATCAATATTCTGCACTTGTTCTATTTCTTCATCAACGCTTGGAACACTGTCACCATCAGAAGAATCATCACTAGAACTTTCATCATCGGTCGACTCCTCTTGTTTTTCAGAATGAATTTCTGCCACAAAAGCCTGACTCGCAGCACCCACCAAGTCTTCCAGATGAATGCCCCAGTCATAGTTTTCGTCATTCTGAGCAACCAATGCCGATGAAGCAGATGCATGATTTGTATTACCAGATGAACCATGTGACTGATTCCTATTATGCTGAAAATTAGGCTGCTTCTTTTGAGAATCAAACTCGACCTTTGGCTTCACACATTCCTTAGCAAAGTGACCATATTCTTGACAGTTGTAACACCGAACTTTGTTTTTATCAAAACCCATGAAAGATCGACTATTTGAGCCAATATATTTTCTACCAGTTTTCTTCAAGAAATCTTTAGCTTGACGCATCAACATGGCCATATTCCATTGGATATTCATTTCTTCCAGATCAACAGGGTTAATCTGTCTGAAATCTTCTTCTATAACCTCAGGATCATGTATTTTACCTCCAATAAAATTCTCATATGATGCCATGAATGAAGAAAACATAGCAAGATAATCATCAGCAACCTTCTCATTCAAATGAGATCAAGATGAAGTAGAAGTTGTAATTGCAGAAAATCCAGAATGGATTGAATGACCAGAATGAATTGGAACTCCAGAACACTGATCATTTGAAGAATCTTGAGCATCACCAGAAAAGAATGCCACTCCATTACCAGATTTACCGATAGATTTGGCAAAATACAATGAGGGATCCTGGATATGCTCCAAGTTAGTCTCTTTCTTCTTCATATTCATGTCATGCGACTGAATCTTCCCTAGAACTTCTTCAAGAGACATGGTTTTATACTTAATATTCTCTTTGATTAAAACCGTGTACACATCAAATTTTGATGTTAAAGCCTCTAAGAATTTATCATTGATTTCCTCAGTCTTATACACCACAGAAGCACTTGCCAGTTCACTAAGAAGATGATAGAATATTGTAGCAAGATCATCCAAGGATTCGTTTTGAAAATGTTTAAAGACCAAGAACTGCTTCTTTAATAGCTCCTTTCTACTCTTCTTCACATCCAAACTTCCCTCACACCTTTTCTGTAATGCTTCCCACAGTTGTTGAGAAGACTTGAACTGTTTAAAACTGTGATATATTTCCTTCGAAAGAGACATCGAAATACTAGCCATCGCTTTCTTTTCCCTGTCAAATAATAACTTCTCTTCAGTAGTTAACACTGACACCGGCTTTGGAACATCATCCTGTCCCATCCAAGAATAAGTCGGATGCGTATAACCTTCCAAAATCGGAATCCACAAACTGGTATCGGTAAAAGATACAAATTGGTCGAAACGATCTTTCCAATTTGAATAATCAGCTAGATTCAACAACTTCGGAGGTTTTTGAGATGTACCGATCTCATTGTCATAATTGAACATATTCGTGACTTGAACCATATTTGCCATTTTTCCTGAAAAATTTCCAAGTGTTGAACTCCCTTTACTCTTAGGCGAAGATAATAAGTTCGCCTCTGAGACACCCAAGCGAACTTAATGAGAAGCGAACTTAATAAATTCGCTTAAACCAGAAACTTGAAATCTGCTTAAGTTTGCTTAAAAATAAGTTCGCTTAATCCTGTGAGAAGCGAACTTGACAAGTTCGCCTGCTAAGTTCACTTGCTAAGTTCGCCTGCACACAAATCAGCAAGTTCGCTTGCAGTAACAGAATCAAGATCAAGAACACTTCAGACCACTTTCGCGAACCAGAGACATACTGAAATCATCGTTAATCACTGATTTAAAGGAATTAATCAAAATTGGACCGTAGGATTGTATAATTTCTCTATTAGAAGCTTTCTATCGGATCAATTTCGTCAAAATTCTCTTCAAAAACACCAAATCAGATCTGAATCAGTCTTGAAAACTCCATGAAAATGAAAAACTCAAAAATGACGAATTTCATGTCAATTTGCATATAAAACCGTCTAGAATCAACAAGAATCACGAGCATAGGCTCTGATACCACTTGTAGGTCCCTAAATCAGTGCGTGACAGATCTCTAGACTCGCGGTACGACACGGTGATAACGTGCGGAATCCATGATCAACGTGCTTGTGTAACTTAATCAACAACAACGGTGTAAATAAATGCTTTGTATTTCCACCACAATATAAGTTTACAATAATCCTGTCTCTAATCAGTTCCTCCTGATATCATCTCATCTCACTGATTAACAGACCCTGTTCTGTCTATTTATAAGCACCAGTTCTGCACCAGGCGAACTTAACAAGTTCTGCACCAGGCGAACTTAACAAGTTCGCCTAAAAGATGCTTAGGCGAACTTATTAAGTTCGCCTCTAATAGGCTAAGCGAACTTAACAAGTTCGCCTCTGATAAACCAGGCGAACTTTCTCTATGAACTTACACAGAATTTTATCAACAGTTACAAAACATGTCCCAACAAAGCCAAATCTGGAGTATTTACTACCTTTTGGCAATCCATGTACCTTGCTGAAGGTTAGAGATGTCCTAACCAAGTTCAGTGCTAAGGCTATTGAAGGGATCTTTCTGGGGTATGTTGCAAATTCTACTACCAAAAGGGTTTATGATAAAGAGACTCTTCAGGTTGAGGAATGGTTTCATATTGACTGTTCGAATCATTCTTTACCTCAAATGGCGATTGGACCAGACTGGGCTTTTGATTATGACAGCTTATTCAAGTCTTTTCATTTACCTTCTGATATTTCTCCTGAAGAGGCTGTTGTGTTATATGAGTCTTGTCAGGATGCACACAATAGTGGTTATATACCGACTGTGGTACAACATTCATCTATTCCATTTACCTCTGCTCCAGATCCTAATGTTGCTCCTTGCTCGAGACCACAAGATTCTGATAGTGAGGAAGACCCTGTTGTTTTTCAAGATTCTTCTGCTGATCCATTATTAGTTGATTAACCTTTTACTTCGACACACACTCAGGGGAGATTCGTACAAATCTGGACTCGGAGATCCCAGTTAATCAGGACTTGTCTTCTCAATCTGAAACGACTCAAGTTGATGTGTTGTCGGATCCCGAAGTTGCATCAATCAAAGAACTCAAAGATCATCCGGTGACAAATATAATTGGGAATTTGAGAGATGGAGTGCAGACGCGTTCTATGATTGAAAACACTTGCTTGTATACATGTATTAAAGATACTGGTGTTCTTGATGTTTGCTCACATTCATGTTTTTATTTCTCAGGTCGAACCAAAGAATGTCATAATGGCTTTGCGTGATAACAATTGGATAGAAGCAATGCAGGAAGAGCTTGCTCAGTTTGATAAACTCAAAGTCTGGAATCTTGTAGATCTTCCAAAGGGTGTGTATCCAATTGGCACTAAGTAGGTATTTAAATGCAAGAAACACGATTGTGGTGAGAAATAAGGCAAGATTATTCGTACAGGGTTTCAATCAACAAGAGGGAATTGATTACACCGAGGTTTATGCTCATGTTGCTAGGCTTGAAGCTATTAGGTTGTTTCTTGCTTTTGCTTCATACAAAGGGTTTAAGGTGTTTCAATTAGATGTGAAGAGTGCTTTCTTATATGGAAAGGTCAAGGAAGAGGTTTATGTGTGTCAGCCGCCGGGGTTTGAAGATCAAGTTCATCCGTCTAGAGTATTCAAGCTTGATAAGGCTCTCTATGGTTTACATCAAGCTCCCCGTGCGTGGTACAAAACGTTGTCTAAACATCTTATGGACAATGGCTTTGTGCGTGGCCAAATTGACTCGTCCTTATTCATAAAGAAAGCAGGGGGAGAATACCTACTGGTTCAGATATATGTAGATGATATTATTTTTGGCTCTACAAATGAAGGGTTGTGCAAAGAGTTTGAGAGTGTTATGAAATCGAAGTTTGAAAATGTCAGCTATGGGAGAGTTATCATTCTTCCTAGGACTTCAAGTTAATCAGAAGGAAGATGGTTTCTTTATTAATCAGTCCAAGTATGTCAAAGACATCTTGAGGCGGTTCAAGATGGAGGACTGTACCCCATACGATACTCCAATTCCGGTCAATCATAAGTTGAATTCTGACCCGGATGGAAAAGATATTGATTGCTGACTCTACCGGGAAATGGTTGGATTTCTCATGTACTTAACCGCTTCAAGGCCAGATATAATGTTTGCTGTGTGTATTTGTTCCAGATTCCAAGCAAAACCAAAGGAGTCTCGTTTGATCGCAGTAAAGAGAATCTTTCGTTATCTGAAAGGAAAACAAAGATTGGGACTATGGTTTCCACATGGTTCTAACTTTGAATTCAATGCATATACTGACTTTGATTTTGGTGGTTGTTGTTTGGACAGGAAATCTACAACAGGTGGTTGCCAGTTCTTGGGTAATCGTCTGGTGTCCTTGCAGTGCAAAAAGCAAACTACGGTCTCCATTTCAACATGTGAAGCAGAATACATTGCTGCTGCAAGTTGTTGTTCACAAATCTTGTGGATCCAACAGCAATTAAGAGACTACGGTTTGAATTTTAAAGGAACCCCCATGTTTATTGATAATACTGCTACAATGTCTATCACAAATAATCCTGTTAAGGACAGTAAAACGAAACACATTGAAATTAGATATCATTTTATTCGTGATTGTGCAGATAAAAAGTTGATTGAGCTGGTGAAGGTACATACCGATGATAATTTTGCTGATCTCTTTGCCAAGGCATTTGATCGTACCAGGTTTGAATTTCTGATCAAAATGATCGGTATGATTAATCCCGAATAAAAGTTTTTCAAAATTTTTTTTTCATGGGATATTTTGTTTTAAATTTCTTTTATTGCTTTATTACATTTCTGCATTTTAAATTTGAGTCAAAAATGGTTATTTATAAAAATTCAAAACAAAATAAAAAATATAAAATTGACATCATTTGAATATTAGAGAAGAAATGATAGTACATCAGTGAATAGTTCATCACACATGACCATAGTAGACCTTTGATATGTTGATATATGATAGTATAAAGTATTTGATTTGATCTAAATTTCAAAGTCTGCATAAATAAGAAATGATAGTGTTATAAATGCTCTACTCTTGATAATCTGTTTTAATTTGAATATGAGTTTGAAACTTGAATTGTCAATAGACTAGAAGCGTTTTTGAACTAATAGTAGTGTGAAAATTAAATATGATATGATTACATATGTTATTTGAATCCATTATATGTCTGAGTGTGTGTGTAAAAGATCATTATCAGATGAAGAATATATGGTTATAAAGAATTTCATGAGACCAATATCGGATTATATCTTTAGCACAAACTCTTTCAGTTCACTTCACTGCCCATGCCCCGAAAAATATGCAATGTGTTGCTGAACTAAGATATGCTTTCTAACATCTGTTGGAACATATATTCACCCTTGGATCATTTAGATACATCATCTATACTGATTCCATTGAAGATTATCCAGATAATAGTTGGATCCTCCTACCTGAATCTATTGATTCTCATTCTAAAGCCAATTCATTAGAATCTTTTGATTCTGAATCATCTTGATTCATATATCCTTTGGGATCTGCTAATCTATTCTTGTGCTAATAGAGATAATTTCATCTTGGAGATTGATCTATTATTGCAATAAATCGTATATGTCTTGAAGATAGTGCAATTTTATATTTTGTTGGGCATATATGTGGGGTTCACGTTGTTTTTCATCTAAATGATACTAACTCACATGAATTTGGGAGAAAAATGCTTGTGGTTTTAAATTTTATAATATTGGCAACTTAAGAATTCATGCTTTGTATTACAAATTAGGTATGAATAATTGAGCATTTTATGACTTGATCTTATTTACATTGAAATTTATCGCGTATCATTTCAAGTATTATTCAAATTGATTGAAAATTTTGAAAAGAAAAGAGACAAATTTCTATGAACGTCAAGTATATAGAGAATTTATAAAGAAATTAACAAAACTGCAAAGGTTACATAAGAATGAGTTTGATTGTTGCATATCAAATTTGAAGTTACAATTGAAGTTATTTCACATGAATATCATAATTCTGTGCGTATCATAGATTACCCATAGTTTGTGATAGAATGTGTGATGAATTGCTCATATACTGATATGATCTTCTTACTCATGATGTTCAACCAAAAATATGTGTTTTAGTTTGTTCAGATAAAAACCAAAAATAAGTGTTTCAGCTTGTTCAAAGAAAAACCAAAAATATGTGATTCCGTGTGTACAGATAAAATCCAAAAAGATTTTGTTTCCGTCTTGCATGAAAATTCTATCTTTTATTTTCATTAAAATGTTTCGGGATTGGATCGGATACATGGTACAGATGGAAGATCACAAGAATATGGTATGTTGACGGTTGAGGTTTATTTGAATTCTAAATTCCAAAATTGTTCAAGGAAAAGGATTGAAGCGAACTTAATATGTTCGCCTAAAGCTTGTTAAGCGAACTTAATTGAGAGTATATATTAATTTTCAGGCGAACATAACTCATACCCATTCATACTTTTCTTGAGCGAACTTGTTTTGAGCGAACATAGCCACAGTATAGCGAACTTGTATGTTTGAATTTCTGGTTGTTGTTGAAATTTTTCTGAGTTGGTTCTTGATCGATTTTGAATTGCGAGTAGTTCTAAGGTAGATTCATCATTTTTCATCCGTTAAATCATCTAGAAATTACCTAAATAACCCTATGTTCTTTGCGACTTTACATTCGGTCTAAATCTAGGTCTACAAGGGTGCTTTTAATGGTTTAACAGTGAAATTGATGTTCAATAGTGGTTCGGTGTTGCTATACGATGCTTTGTTGTGTGTTCAATTTGCATAAAAATGCCTGATTAAACAAGTTTGAATTCTGTGATGAAGATGTATCGACAGGCGAACTTGTCTAGGCGAACTTATTACGTTCGCCTCTTGCAACACTAAGCGAACTTATGAAGTTCGCCTAAGGGTTCAATGCAGTTTGGACTTGTGATTTTTGGTGAATTTTTTTTTGTGTTTGATTTTTTGTTGTTTGTTTCTAGGTTTGTGGTGTACATATCATGTGTCTATCCTATGTGTGTTTGTTATATTAATAATGTTTGTTATCTGTCCAATGCATTTACTGATGGCTAGCCGTGTTGACTACAAACATAATTAAGTGGCATTGTTAGATCCGCATATGTCCGAGGCAGCAAATTTCAAGGAATCATTAATTTCCTGAATCGTTCAAGATTACATGTGGCATTATCAAGAGATCCGTATATAAGTCTGCCATATATCCAACAATTCTGGGATACAGTACATCAAGACACTGATGTTGAACCTCATGTGCTTCGAGCTATAGTTAATAATACAGAGGTGGCAATATAAGTTGATACTATTCGTGCTGCTTTAGCATTGGGAGGTGCAAATGAAGACCCTATATCTTATCCTGGAACACTGATCATGGGTTGTTTTCATAAGATGGGATACAGAGGAAGACCTAATTACACTCAAGCTAGAAAAGGTGGTTTTTTTGGTGAATGGAGGTACTTTATGCATGTCATCATCCAGTGCTTATCTAAAAGAAAGGCTAGAACTGATGGACTGAAGAGTGCACTTCAAGCTACAATGGTAGCATTGACCCTGAACAAAAGGTTCAAATTTGCTTTGTATATATACCGTGAGTTGGTCATGCAAATTAATCCTCCTGAAGGTCAAGGGTTTCTCATGTACCCTAGGTTCTTACAAATGATTTTGAATCATCTCATTTCGAATCTACCGCAGCATCCACTACGTTTGACCATGACTCCAATGACCAAAAGGATCTTTACTGATTGTACCAAGGTTAAACAATAGAACATAGCTTTGATTCAAGTTCCAACTCCTCTGTTTGGTCACATAATCAATCCTGATTATGTTGAGCCTCCTAATGATAATTGGTTTCATCCTGAGGAGTTAGTTCAAGGACAGGATCAAAATAAAGCTCCACAACAACAACAACAACAACACCAACATCAACGACAAGCTCAAGCACAAGCATAAGTACAAGTTCCTATTCAGCAAGAACAGGTTCAAATTCCAGTTGATATTCCTGTTAATGAACCAGTTCAAGTTGAAGCTGTTGTAATTAAAGATGTTCAAGACTTTGGTCTTAATATGGATGACTTTAATGATGACGCTATGAACTCACCCATTCATGAAGCTGTAGGGAATATGGTCGATACAAGTTCTAGTGATACAATACTTCCTGATTTTGAGGCTACTGACTCAGATTCGTCTAGAGATTTTAGATCAGATCACTATGAGAGACTGGCTAATTTTCCATTGGCAAATGCAGGGAAACGTGTTAAATCTAAAGCCAGAAAGCCGAAAGGTAAGTCTGTTCGGGATCCTCCTTCCGGTTCAGTACTTGGAAAACGAACATTAAATGATGAGAGTTCTGACTCGGATAGAGAGTCTATTCCAGTTCCAAAAGCACAGAAGCTTATGTCTGCTTCAGTTGCTGCTGCTCACTCGTCTCAAGGTGTAGAGGATGCTACTTTTGTGGAATCCTTACTTGTTACACCTCCTTCATCAAAACGTCCTTCTCCCGTGATTACTCCTACTCCTAAAGCTACTCAATCATCTGCTGCTGGTACTTCAAAGACATCTGATTCTGAAAGGATTACTTATCTTGAATCATAGGTGATTGAATTGCAAAATCAGGTAGATGTTCTTGTGAGTACTGATTCTCAGAGACAGTTGGTCCTTCAGGCTCAGGCAAAGTAGTTAGATGAAATGAAGTTATTTGTGTCCAAACTTGTTGAGCGTCTTGATGCTCAGGGGGAGTTAAGGATCCATGATACTTGCCATACTGAGTCAATTCAAAGAAAGGATGGTGATGGCAATGATCCTAGTGGAAATATTGAGGGTGATCGTCAATACGCTGACGTGAATCCAATATCAAGAGTTCAGGGGGAGTAATCTACATCGGGTAATATTAAAGGAACCAAGAAAGATTCTGGTGTCAATGAGGAGATTCTGCTACTGGAATTCTTTCAAACTGATTCTGATGTTGAAGAAGATGATGCTAAGAAGTTAGAGTGTTTGGATGACATTGATGAACTGCTTAATGATGTTGAAGATGATATGTTTGATAATGAAGTTGAAGAAGGAGAAATTATGGAGATTGAAATAGAGAAGAGTAAAGTTGATGTTACTTATGATGGTTGTGACGGTCTGAATGTGCCTTATAACTTCATCTAGGATGATGTTATTCCTGAATTTTCATATGAAGGAGTGACAGATTCTATGGGCTCGGTTGAAGACGTTACAAAGCCTGATGATACTGCTCAATCCAAAATGGATACTATAGCTGATACTACTCGTTATGTGTCTCTTAAGACTAATGAAGAACCTGTGATGTATAAAAATACAAGTATGACTAGAGAATAGTGGAGGGAAGTAGTTAACAGCTGGAAGAAAGTGTTACCTAAGTCTCCTATACAACCAGCTCAAAAGGAAAGATATGTAAATAAAGAGTGTTGTGCTGGAAGAATCATTAGTTGGTTCTATGACGAAGAAATTAAATTGTTTGCTCTCAAGAGATCTGATGGTGTTCAGTACTTAAAGCCTAGGATCAAGTATTTCAATACCTTGCCGAGGTGTGAAATCAATGGTCTTGCTACTAAACCGTTGATAAAAAGATCAAAGTTTAGGCTAGCTGATGTTATAGCTAAACTGATTAGAAAAGAAGGTGGATCAGGAAAGTATGAGAAGCTGAAACCATAGAAGGGAAAGAGAGTGAAGCTTGTTGATCAGAATACTAGTGTAGTTACATGGAAATATAAGTTCAAGCTGGTAAGAGCTTTGAAAAAGATTCCATTGAAGAAAATACCACAAGATTTTCTAGGAAATATGAAATGGTGGTATGTGGATGTAAATACTGGTGAATCCAGAGTAGAAGATAAAGATAATAAGATCTTTGTGAGATTCTATGATGTAATGAATGTTATTAATTTTTCTAAGAAAGATCAAAGAACTCTAAGGAAAAATGAGATCATGTTTACTGATGAATGGAGAGAAAAAGGATTGCAGTATAAACGGGTGTTCGAGATATGTCATAGATATGGAGTGCATGCAGGCAACAGACTACCAGAAAATCGGAAGAGCTCATCATAGAGACTGAAGACAGAAAATCAAGCTATTTGTTAAGGGGGAGTCTGTTAGGACATAAATGTATGACAAAAGCTTGTAATATTTTAGATCTTATTGACTTTATGTTTTGTTAATGTTTTGTCTAAGTTTTGTATAAGTTCTGCTAGAGGTGAACTTAGCAAGTTCGCCTAGTCTCATGAGAGGCGAACTTTCTAGTCTCATTAGAGGCGAACTTATTAAGTTCGCCTATAGCAGATACTTTGTCTATAAATAGAAGTTTGCAGTTTCAGTTTTATGTCTAGGTCTTTGAACGCTTTGTTTCTGTAAACTCTGTGATATTGAGGAATACAACGAGAAGATTATTTACTTGCTGATTGTTATCGTTTCTATTGTCATCTTGTGTATACATACGTTGATAAGGTTAGATTCTGCAGTCCGTGTCTTCTATACGTCACGTCACAAGATCGATCTGTAGTGGAGTCATGATGTGTTAGTATTTACACATCTTTTTGGCACAAAACTTCTCTCATTTAACGATCAATTCTTGGTTATATTCAACATTTAGACACTTATTTGCTTCATTTCCTGTTTGTGTAGGTTTTTGTGAAGCTTGGTGAACAAACAAGAAGATTCCAGGATTAAAAGTGAAGTTTTAGGGTTTCGGTGATGGAGTCACGGTCGTGTCCCTATGTGGCACGGTCGTGCCAAGCTTGCAAACCCTAGGCACGGTCGCGCCCACATCTTGCACGACCGTGCCAAGCCAAAATCCAAGGCACAGCCGTGCCTTGGCCCCCCACGGTCGCGTGTAGCCTCGTGAGTCTGAACATCCGTACGTCCTCGATCAGTGGTACCCAATGGAAGCTACGGATCGGTCAACCCTCTGTCACACGGTCGTGTTAAGACCTAGACACGACCCCGCCTTTGTACCGGGCACGGTCGTTGCCTTCTCTCATGGCACGGTCGTGCCTACCCTTTTCGATTTAAACAGAACTTAAACTCTCATTCAGGGGGAGAGCATCCAGGGATAAACACCTATTGTTCCATCTCGTATCTTCCTTGTTCCAGCCATATTTCAAGCTTCTTGGAGAGGATACAACATCAAGAGGATCACCATACATCAACAACAACATCTTGGCTTAGAGGAGTGGTTTGATTCTTGTTTTCGTATCATGTTTCTCACTATTTTTCCTTGCTTATTTGTAATTTTGATGCTCATGATGAGCTAAAAATCTTGTTCACTTTTGTTTAGATGAAGTTTAGATACATTTGACAACATTCATGGATTATTGGCAATTATTGTGTTAATGTTATGACAACCGTATGATTATTCTTTGATGAAATTATGTATTCAAGTATTTTGAGTTGTTTACAAGACTTGTATTTGTGTATTCCATTTTATGTTGGAAAACTTGTGGTTTATGCTTATATTCATGGATTGGTGTATGTATTTATACTAGTTTATGGCATTTGACTAGGAATGGTGAATGAAGTCTTGTTTATGAATCATTATATTTGTATGTTTAACCTTATGCTTATGTTTGGAAAGACAAAGTGTTTGTTATGATGTGTCATATTTAGTATTATGTTTATCTAGGAATTGTTGACACATCCTCCTAATTTATATAACCTTTATATGAACATTGTATGTTGAAGAAATGCATATTGTTGTCTAATTTAATCAACTTGAGGTGGATAGTGTGTTGTTCATATTATCTTTCCCAATAGTTGTTGGATTAGTGTACCTTAATCGGAAGCTAGTTAAATCTTTATAAACATTGACATGATTATTAAACATGTGAGCTTCATTGTATGACTTTAGGTGGTTGGTTTGTGTAATTCATGCTAGCTTTTCGAATGGTCATTTGATTAGATATCTTTGACGAGAATTTAGTCAATTTATGTATCGTGTATTTGCCATGTTTCTATGAGTGTATTGAATGTATTCTAGATGGATTCGACACCGAAGTGATATTTTCTCCTTCATTGTTTGACTTGTGATTTTAGCTTAGTTTATATATTTGCATGATAGTTAATTAAAACAAACTCTCCAAAACATCTTTTACCCTTACTTGATTGAATCTTAGTTCCGGTTAATTATTGCATTCCACCGTGTCCACGGATTGATATTCGGTTCTTACCTTTACTATATTGCTATCCGACGGGTACACTGCCCGATGTGTGTGTGATTAGTCTTTGGTGAAAACCCTTTTTAAAACTCATATTGTGAGAAAAATACTTACAAAAATATATATATAGTTTACACGCATCAAGTTTTTGGCGCCGTTCCCGGGGACACGGTTTTGCGAGAATGATTGGAATTAATTTTTAGTCATTTAGTATATATATTTTTGTGAATATCGTGTTTCCTTGTTTGTTATTTTGCAATTTTGTGTGTATAGATATTTTTGCATTTTACTTGTTATTTTTAGCTTCATTTGTATATATATACATCTTGGTTTTTATCCCATTTTATTTTTCATTTTTATTTTCATTTTTATTTTATTTTATTTTTGTTTTATTTTTGTTTTTGTCTAACTTGTGTTTTCTTTGTCCTAGGTTCGCGTATTTAAATCTAACTTGTCGTGCAGATCGTGTATGTTCTCAACTCCCGTCGAGGAGGTTCCTGAGCCGTCTTCCAAGCCGGAGCGTGATCTTCATCGGAGATTGCGAGCCCGTTCCCTATTTGTGGCCCGATTACTCGAGTTTGATGTGGTTGTTGTTGACGAGATTGTTGTTGACGAGGTAGAGGAGATGGCGAACGAGGATGCGGGTCGGACGCTTTCGGATTTTGCAAACCGACACTTGAGGGTTTGGAGTCGAGCATCAATAGGCTGACGGTTGGAGCACACCAGTTCGAGATCAAATCCAGCATTATACAGATGGTGCAGAACATGTGTCAGTTCGATGGCAAGGATCACGAGGATCCTAATACTCATTTGGTCGGTTTCTTAGAGATTTGCACCACTTTCAAAATTCGTGACGCTACCGACGATGCTATTCGGCTCCGGTTGTTCTCGTTTTACTTACGGGATTGAGCCAAGGCTTGGTTACTGTCACTTCCCCCTAGGTCCATTAGTACTTGGGACCAGATGGCTGCTAAATTCTTAGAAAAGTACTTCCCTCCGGAGAAAACATCAAAGTTGAGGGCTAGGATTCTTTCTTTCCAGCAGGACGATGGGGAGACGATCTATGAGGCATGGGAGAGATTCAAGGAACTGATGAGGAACGTTCCCCACCATGGATTGTTGAAGTGGCAGCAGTGTGAGACCTTTTACAATGGTCTAGAGATGACTGGGAAGCAGCTGATCGACGCATACGCGGGTGGAGACATTGGAACGAAGACACCCCAGGAGGCGTATGACTTGCTAGAGAAGGTGGCATCAAAGAGCTACACTCCGCATACTTCCCGAGCAAGAACTAAGAGGCAGGGTGTCCATCAAGTGGATGGAATTACCTCTTTAGCTGCCCAGGTGGAAACACTTTCCACCAAGATTGATCAGATGCACGTCCATAAGGCCCAGTCCTTGTGTGAGTTTTGTGGTGGGGCGCATCCCACGAGTGCTTGTCAGGTTAGGAATTAGGGGGCCCACTAGCAGGTTGATTTCATGTCCAACCAGAATCGTCCCTAGAATAATCCCTACAGCAACACATATAATCCAGGGTGGAGGAATCACCCGAATTTCAGTTGGAAGTCTGGTAACAATAGCCAGCAACCACCCGGATTCACTCAGTCCCCCCATTCCAGCATCAGTCCCACCAGTCTCAGGGACAAAGTTCCCAGTTTCGACCCCAACAGGGCCAATTTCAAGGCCAAGGTTCTAGCAGCGGTCCACCACCCGCACCTGAGGGTAAATCCAGTTTGGAGGACATAGTCGCACGACTACTTGCCAACTCAGAGAGTCAGAATCAGTTGGCAGAGAAGCAGAACCGGTACATGGAGGAGCGTTTCCACACGCATGAGACTGAGTTGAGGAATCAGAAAGCTTCGATCCAGACCATAGAGAACCAGGTCGGGCAGATCGCGAAGCTTCTTTCTGAGAGACCGCCAGGTGGCCTGCCTAGCAACACTGAGCCCAATCCCAATGCTCATGTGAAGGCCATCATTTTGAGGATCTATAGAGACACAGGACCGGATCCACAGGTTCCTGTACATGAGTCGTCCGAGGAGGAGGTTGTGATTGAGATTCCTGATAAGACACCGCCGAGGGGTAAACCGGCGAGCACATCGCACCCTCACGAGCCTGTGAGAGATTACACTACCGCCGTTCCATACCCAGGCAGATTGAAGAAGCAGAAGATGCAAGAGTATTATGGTAAGTTTCTAGGGTTGGTTAAGAAGTTGCATATCAACTTACAATTTGTGGAGGCTCTAGCTCAGATGCCTAAGTATGCGAGATTCCTGAAGGATATCCTCATGAATAAGAGAAAATTGGAGGAGTTGTCTCAGGTGACGCTGAATGAGGAGTGTTCGGCGGTGATTCAGAACAAGCTACCAGAGAAGAGACGAGATCCGGGGAGTTTTACCATCCCCTGCTTGATAGGTATCTTGTCGGTTAGCAACGCCTTAGCTGACCTTGGTGCTCGCATTAACCTCATGCCATATGCGGTCTTTGCTAAGCTTGAGTTGGGAGAACCTACACCGACACGCATGAGTATCCAGCTGGCCGATCGCTTAGTCAAGTATCAGCGAGGGATAGTGGAGAATATGTTGGTTAAGGTTGATCGTTTTGTGTTTCCTGTAGACTTTGTGTTTCTGGACATGGATGAGGACAAGAATGTCCCTATTATCCTAGGTCGACTGTTCCTGGCCACTGCCAAGGCCCTGATTGATGTGTATTCGGGGAGGCTTACATTGAGGGTGGATGAAGAGGAAGTGACCTTTGATGTGGGGAGATCCATGCAGCACACCCAGAATCAGGATGATTCACTTTACTTTGTTGAGGCTATTTATTCTTGTGTGAGTGATCATCTCTAGGACACAGCTGAGGAGGAGTCCCTGGACACCCAGATTGTAGGAGGGGAGACATTTAATCCGGTTGGTGAGGATCAATTTGATGAGCAGTTGCATTGCCAGGAGAGCTATGAGTTTCCCCAGTGTTCAGCGGTTTTTACGATGGTTGATAGAAAATCTGAGCCGATTGAGCGGCCTTCTATTGAGGACCCACCACCTGTTGAGCTTAAGGAGCTCCTGAGCCATTTGGAGTATGCCTTTTTAGATGGTGAGTCTCGATTACTTTTCATTATCGCCTCTGATTTGACGAGTGATGAGAAGGAGAGGCTACTGGAGGTGCTGAAGCAGCACAAGCAGGCTATTGCATGGAGGATTATGGACATTAAGGGAATTAATCCCTCTTTCTGTACCCATAAGATCCTTATGGAGGATGACTACAAGCCCGCTGTGCAGCACCAGAGGAGGTTGAACCCGAACATGCAGGAGGTAGTGAAGAAGGAGGTGATTAAGTTACTAGATGCTGGTTTGATTTATCCCATCTCCGATTCACCTTGGGTTAGCCCGGTTTAGGTTGTCCCTAAGAAGGGAGGCATGATTGTCATCACCAACGAGAGGAATGAGCTGATTCCTACTCGTACAGTCACCGGTTGGAGAGTTTGCATCGATTACCGCAAACTCAATGATGCTACTCGGAAAGACCATTTTGCCCTCCCGTTCATTGATCAGATGTTGGAGAGATTAGCGGGAAAGATGGTCTATTGTTTCTTGGATGGCTTCTCTGGCTACTTCCAGATCCCGATTGCTCCTGAGGAACAGGAGAAGACGACATTCACATCTCCCTATGGCACATTTGCTTATCGGCGGATGCCCTTTGGATTGTGTAATGATCCGGCCACTTTCCAGCGTTGCATGGTGGCCATTTTCCATGATATGATTGAGGACTCCATGGAGGTTTTCATGGATGACTTTTCTGTGTTTGGGAGTTCCTTTGATCATTGCCTCGAGAATCTGGAGAGGATGTTCGCTAGGTGCAAAGAGGCCAATCTAGTGTTGAACTGGGAGAAATGCCACTTCATGGTGAAGGAAGGCATTGTGCTTGGGCACAAAGTTTCATGCGCGGGGATTGAGGTTGATACAGCTAAGATTGACACCATATCTAAGCTGCCCCCGCCGACTTATGTGAAATCTATTCGGAGCTTCCTTGGTCACGCGGGCTTTTACAGGCGCTTTATTAAAGATTTTTCTAAGATTGCCCGACCGATGACCCAGCTTCTTGAGAAGGAAGCCCAGTTCGTGTTCTCCGACGAGTGCCTCAATGCATTCGATTTATTGAAGGAGAAGTTGGTGAATGCCCCTATCATGGTGGCTCCTGATTGGAAGCTGCCATTTAAGATCATGTGTGACGCGAGTGACTTCGCTGTTGGGGTGGTTTTAGGACAGAGGAGAGAGAAGCAGTTTCATGGGATTTATTATGCGAGCAAGACGCTCAATGACGCCAGGAGCATTACACCACGACTGAGAAAGAGCTCCTAGACGTTATCTTCGCTTTCGATAAATTCCGATCTTATCTCGTCCTATCAAAGACCATTGTATTCATCGATCATGCAGCCCTTCGGCACCTGTTCAGCAAACAGGATGCCAAACCCCGGCTAATCCGATGGGTTTTGCTGCTTCAGGAGTTCGACATTGAGATCAGCGATAAGAAGGGCGCGGAGAATGTCGCAGCGGACCACTTGTCCCGTCTTGAGTGCTCAGCTTCATCTGAACTTGTGGGGTCATCCATAATTGACAATTTTCCCCACGATTTTCTCATGCACATACAGACACAGGATGAGGAGTGTCCATGGTTTACTGATTTTGCAAACTTTCTTGCTAGTGGGATTGTGATTAAGGGCTTAACGCATCAGCAGAAGCGAAAGTTCTTTGCGGATGTGAAGCACTATCTTTGGGAGGATCCTTATTTGTTTCGAGTCGGGGCTGATCAGATCGTGCGCAGGTGTGTATTTGGAGATGAGGCACGTTAGGTGCTTAGACACTGCCACAAGGGCCCGACAGGTGGACATCATGGAGCTACCATGACCGCGAAGAAGGTCTTTGACGCCGGTTTCTTCTGGCCTACCATCTTTCGGGATGCTCATGAGATGATCCGAGCTTGTGACGCTTGCCATAGGGCGAGCAACATTTTGTCTAGGAATGAGATGCCCCAGAATAGCATCCGGATTTGTGAGATTTTTTATGTCTGGGGTATTGACTTTATGGGACCTTTCCCAGCTTCTCGTGGCAACCGGTATATCCTAGTCGCCTTTGACTACGTTTCTAAGTGGTCCGAGGCTCAAGCCTTGCCTACTAATGATGCTAGGGTGGTTGTTCAATTTCTGAAGAAGCTGTTCTCTCGCTTTGGTGCCCCCATGGCTCTTATCAGTGACCATGGGACCCACTTCTGTAACTCCCAGTTGGAGAAGGCTCTATCACGATATGGTGTGAACCATAGATTCTCCACAGCCTACCATCCACAGACCAGTGGACAGGTAGAGGTCATGAACTGGGGCATAAAGCGGATTCTTGAGAAGACGGTTGGTCAGAACCGTAAGGATTGGTCGAACAGGTTAGATGATGCACTTTGGGCCTTCCGGACTGCCTATAAGACGCCTATTGGTACCGCACCATTTAGGTTGATCTATGGGAAGGCGTGCCATCTTCCGGTGGAGTTGGAGCATAAGGCTTATTGGGCGTTGAAGGCGGTGAATCTTGACTTGGTGAGCGCGGGAGAGAACCGGTTCATTCAGATTCATAAGCTTGATGAGTTGAGGAATCAAGCCTATGCAAACTCCACGATCTACAAGGAGCGCACTAAGAGTTTACATGACCGACGCTTGAAGGCCAAGAAGGAATTCCAAGTGGGTGGTCGTGTGTTGCTTTACAACTCTAGGTTGCGATTGTTTCCCTGGAAGTTGAAGTCCTGATGGACGGGTCCCTACACGGTCAAGGAGGTGTTTCCTTATGGGACCGTCGAGATTGAGCACGAAGATGGGAGGATCTTCAAGGTCAACGGTCATCGTCTTAAGCCATACATTGACGGACCGGTTGACCCGGCATTGGAGGTGGTTGACCTCCACCCCAAGGACAAATGAATTCGGGGACTTGAGTCTAGCTAACGACTCGTTAATAAACTTAGCCTGTTCCGGTATCATCTTTGGTAACAATTCTTAGATTTTGTTTCTATGTTTATCTTCTTATTTTTATTTTTATTTTTTTTAGGATTTTACCATTTATTTTTGAGTTAGGTGATCGGAACTTGTTTTGGATCAAGCGGACTTTGGTTAGTGATTGGGATGTCTCAGGTATGTTTTATGAATTTTTAGACATTTTAGTTTGGAAGAATCGCAGTCGGGTTGGGTACAAGCTGCATAAAACTCAGGTTTTTCTATCTGCTGGGTTAGAGACACAGTCGTGCCTCACTATAGGCGCAGTCGTGCCTCTAACCCTAGGCGCGGTTGTGCCTAAGTGATTAGGGTAGTTCAAATTAGTTTCAACAGACTTTTCACACGCCTGCCCCACCAAACCACCCCCTATTGCGATTCTCTCAAATTTCCGCCGCGTTGCTTCCTCCTCCATGATCTAATGTACGATTCGACTCCCTTGTATTTGTTTAGAATTAAGTTCGGTAGTCCACTTGCATTTAACGATTTAGGGTTTGAGTAGATTTTTTTTAGTTTTTCTTCAATTTTCCGTTTGATTATTTCTTGTAGCCTGTAAATACGTAGGATCACTGTTTTAGACCTCTTGGAATGCTGATGTATCAAAAGCCCCTTCATAACCATGCTAAAATATGTGAAATTTTGACTCTGAAAACCCTAAAAGGGGTTGAGCACGGTCGCGCTCATGACCAGGCGCGGTCGTGCTCGGCTTTTGTAGTTTCCAGGATATAGGTTTAGTTGCGCGCGGTCGTGTCTCCTACTAGCGCCGTCGTGTCAACTTTGGTTTGTTCTTGGCGCGGCCGTGTGTTTCCCTAGCGCGACCGTGGGCTTCATTTTTGACCTAGGCGCGGTCGTGTCCTGTATTGGCACGACCGTGTCTCCGGGTTGGGACTGCCCGTGGTCGGCCATAGCGCGACCGTGGGCTTGGATTTTGGCCTAGGCGCAGTCGAGCCCCTTTCCAGGTGCGACCGTGTCCCCTTCATAATTAGGTCAGAAACTTCATAAATTAAGCTTAGCGTCTTCATAACTGTTTTGATTTTAATTTTGTTGTCGTGCAGATGGCAGGCAACAGGGACCACCCGTACCTTGAGTTTGACTTGAACGAGCATGAGTACGAGGCTCGTCTGGATGTTTTGTGGCCACGCAGAGGCCGGATTTTAGCCGCTCGTTGATTAGAGTCGGCCGCTATAGACGCCATCGGTCAGCGGGACCGGTGGAACGATCTCGTCACCACCCTGTGGCGCCGCTTGTTTAGACTTCACGCGATTCAGTATGTCGAGCTTGTGATGGAGTTTTTCTCCACTTATGAGTTTGATTATCCTTGCGCGAACCTAGAGCAGCCCGAGACGATTAGGTTTAGGCTAGGAGGGGAGTGGCGAGTGATGTCAGTTGCCAGGTTCGGGAGATTATTGGGCCTGTATACGAGACAGGAGCTTCAGACTGAGGTATTCACCGACGGTATCACCGAGTTCCCGACAGAGGAGGACGAGGACCAGTTCTGGCACGAGTTTGGATTCGGGGATGTATGATCCGAGTTTGACCAAGTGTTAGGACATGTTTTGTAACTGTTGATAAAATTCTGTGTAAGTTCTGCTGGGCTATCAGAGGCGAACTTAATAAGTTCGCTTAAGTCTATCAGAGGCGAACTTATTAAGTTCGCTTAGCCTATTAGAGGCGAACTTATTAAGTTCGCCTAAGCACAGTGAAGCGAACTTATTAAGTTCGCCTGGTGTAGAACAGTAGCTTATATATACATAGCAGAACAGAACAGAGAGCTTAGAACAGAGGTGATACGATATCAGAGTAGACAGATTAGAGAATTTCTGTAATCTTGTAACCTGATATTTTGGTGGAAATACAAAGCGTTTATTTACACCGTTGTTGTTGATTGAGTCACACGAGCACGTTGATCATGGATTCCGCACGTTATCACCGTGTCGTACCGCGAGTCTAGAGATCCGTCACGCAACGAATTAGGGACCTACAAGTGGTATCAGAGCTTATGCTCTTGATTAGCAAAAGATTCGTGGTGTTTTCGTGTCCAATCAACATCAAAAATCTGAGATTTTGAAGCTTTTTCATCTTTTTGTGTTCTTGATAAAAATGGAGAATTTTGGACAAATTTGGATTGATTTTGGATTATTTTGATGAAATTGATCCGATAGAAAGCTTCTAATTGACAAATTACACAATCCTACGGTCCAATTTTGATTAATTCCTTCAAATCAGTGATTAATGATGATTTCCGTATGTTTCTGGTTCGCAAGTTTGGTTTGAAGAGTTCTTGAATTTGAATCTGCTGAAGCAAGCGAACTTGCTGAATCTGTTGTGCAGGCGAACTTAAGGAAGCGAACTTAATAAGTTCGCTTGGTGCAGAGTAAGCGAACTTAATCAGCAGGCGAACTTAATCAGCAGGCGAACTTAACAAGTTCGCTCGGGTCAACTTAAGTTCGCTTGAATTTTTAAAAAAAAAAAAAGTATTTTGACGGGAAAATTCATCTTATCCAAATTTTTTAAAAAGAGTATTTCGAAATTTTGAAATTGGAAAAAGATCGTTGGTAGATGAAAGTTCTGACACTGACAGTGACTTTACTCCAGATCCTACACGACAAAAGTTAATGTCTGCTTCAATTGCGGCTGCACAATCTTCTCAAGAAGTTGAGGATGCAAATTTTGTTGCTTCTCTGATAGTTACTCCTCCAAGTTCTAAAGATCCATCTCCAGTTCCATCTCCAATTCCTACAGAGATTCCTACTACTTCGAGTCCTTCTATTCCTCAATCCACAGCTGGTCCATCAAAGCCTTCTGATTCTGACAGGATTACTTTCCTTGAATCTCAAGTGCTTACTTTACAAACACAAGTTAACTCTCTTGTGTCTATTGATTCTCAACGACAGCTGGTGATTCAGACTCAAGCTCAACAGATTGCTGATATGCAAGCGTTAGTGTCCAAACTCGTTCAGCGTCTTGACGCTCAGGGGGAGTTGAGGATATCTGATACTTGTCACACTGAGTCAATACAAAGACGTGATGATGAAGACAATGATCCTGCTGGAAATATTGAGGGTGATCGTCAATACACTGACGTTAATCCTATATCTAGAGTTCAGGGGGAGTCGACATCACAATCTCTTGAAGGAAACAAAGATAAAGATACTTCGGGTAATAATGAAGATGAAATTTTGTTATTAGAATTCTTTCAAGATTCAGAAGAAGAGGAAGCTGAAAAGATTGAATGTCTTGATGACATTGACGATTTATTCAATGACATGGAAGATGATATGTCAGACACTGAGATAGAAGAAGGAGAAATAGTGGAGATTGAAATAGAGAAAGATAAAGATAGTGTTACATATGAAGGCTGTGACGGTCTTAAGGTGCCGTATAACTTCATCCAAGAGGATGTTGTTCCTGAGTTCTCTTATGACGGAATAACTGACTCTATGGACTCTATTGAAGACGTCACATTGCCTGATGATACAGCTGAGTCAAATATGGATACTGATGATGAGAATCTTCAATTCAATAAGGGTGATGAAACTGAAACTACTCACACTGAGTCTCCGAAGATTAATGAAGAACCTGTGATGTTCAGAGATACAGGAATGACACGAGAACAGTGGAGAGAAGTAGTAAATAGTTGGATGAAGGTACAACCTAAGTCTCCAGTAAAACTTGCTCAGAAAGAGAAATATGTGAATAAAGAGCAGTGTATAGGAAGGATCATTAGTTGGTTCTATGATGGTGAATCAAAATTGTTTGTAAACAAACGATCTGATGGCGTTCAATACTTAAAGCCAAGGATCAAATATTTCAATACCTTGCCGAGGTGTGAAATAAATGGTCTAGCTTCAAAACCACTCATAAATAGATCGAAGAATGGTTTGGCTGATGTGATAGCAAACCTGATAAAGAAAGAAGGTAGTTCGAGTAAATATGAACGGCTGAAACCACAGAAGGGAAAGAGAGTGAAGATTACAGATCCTAAGACTGGGAAAGTAACCTGGAGATACAAGTATAGACCAGTACGTGCTATTCACAAGATACCATTAAAGAAGATTCCTCAAGACTTTCTTGGGAATATGAAATGGTGGTATGTTGATGTTAATACTGGTGAAGCAAGGGTTGAAGATAAAGATAATAAGGTCATTGTGTGTTTCTATGACGCAATGAATCTTATTAATTTTTCAAAGTAAGATCAGAGGACGCTGCGAAAGAATGAGATAATGTATACTGATGAATGGATAGAACAAGGTCTACAGTATAAAAGAGTTTTGGAGATATGCAGAAGATACGGTGTGCATGCTCGCAGCAGACTACCTGACAACTGGAAGAGTTCAAGATAAAGACAGAAGACAGAAGATCAAGCTATTGTCAAGGGGGAGTCTGTTAGGACATAGAATTGTAATGACAAAAGCTTGTAATAGTTAGATTTTGTGTCTTTATGTTTTGTTATGAAATTGTAAAGTTGCTAAGTGTTTTTACAAGTAAGCCTAGAGGCGAACTTGTTAAGTTCGCCTGATCTAACAGAGGCGAACTTAATAAGTTCGCTTAGGCATAACTGAGGCGAACTTGTTAAGTTCGCTTAGACTGTTTCAGGCGAACTTAACTAAGTTCGCTTACAACAGTTTTGGTTCTATATATATGTGTTACAGAGTCATTAGACAGGAGAGAACAGAGATCGATCTGAGAGAGAAACAATTGTCTGATTGAGTCTGTAACCATTGTTATTTGGAATATAATCGAGAAGTTTATTTACGCTTGTTGTTTGAATTGTCGGTTAGTATACAAACGTTAATACGAAGGATTCCGCACTTCGTATTATAGAAACGTCATATCACGAGTTTGATCAGTAGTTGAGTTACCTGGACCTACACCAAGGCTTCGAGCCTTCAGGATCCCTTGCACCGTGTTCTTCATCGTTGCATTGTTTATTCTATTTTTGGGAGAGGTCAGGGGGAGACAGTAGTGAACCTTATAGTGCTATTTTACCTATTTTGCCTTATACGCCCGCGCACCTGCAATCTTACGCATTCCATCGCGGGGTACTTGGTGAACAGCTCCGGGCGCGATGTTACCAGCGCCATTTGTGGAGGTCCCTTCGTGACCAAGATGGCGAGGCATTTTCAGCTGCTGACCGACGACTTGATAGGGGACTTGACCCCTGTGGCAGAGACCGTCGTGATGATCGTGCAGACACTGAGAAACATGCACGTCGCTCGTCGTGGCGCAAGAGGGATTAGATTGGTAGATAGATGGAGACGGACGTGGGATCCAGACCGTCCGGGTCCCGATCCAGATCTTGTACAGGCTGAGGCCGTTGCCGCCGCCCATCAGGCACACACCGCTTAGCAGGAGAGGAGCAGGGGCACGAGCATCATGTGCCCGACCAGCCGCCTCCTTCGCCTCCGCCGCCACCACCGCCTACGGTTGTTATTCCACAGGACCTGTTCCTGCATTACTGGACCAGGCAGTATGAGGTCCAGTGAGCCGCTGCTGCTGCTAGCGGGGCACCATACGTGGTTCCTCTCCCATTCTTTATACATCCGGAGCAGCAGACCTATCAGCCACCACCATCTCCACCGCATCATCAACCACCACCATCTCCACCGCATCATCAGTCACCACCACCATCACCACCAGCAGCAGGAGGCGAGGGAGGCGGGGCCACCGGCATCGACCTCGAGGGCGTGCAGTGGGAGTAGTACCTCCCATTGCCTTTTGTTATGATTTTTGTGAGTTGTACTTTATTGTATGTTATACAAACTCTTGTATCACGCTTCGGCGTTTATGTTGTTCTTTTGCTGTACTTTTGTTTCCATGTACTGTTATATATATTTGTCTTTACATTTCTGTTTATATTTTGGCTTGATGTTACTGATCTGTGTTTGATGTTGTTATTCTTGATTAGATCTTGGAATTGTGGAACTTCTTGGAACGTCATTTTTATGGGTAATGTATGTTCTAAGTGTGGGGTTGGGTGTTAATTCTTCGCTTTACATTGTTTTTGCATACATTGAGGGCAATGTATGTTTCTAAGTGTAGGGTGGGAATTTATTCAAGCGATGTTTGTCCTTCTGAGCATTTTATCACTTCATTTTTGAAAACTCTTCCTTCATAATTTTTATTGACACTAAATCAATTTTATAAAATTAAAAAACACATAAATATAATAATAATTAACAGTTTAGCATTCACAATTTTTAGTAAATAATAGAGGTTTGATTTTTCGAAAGCAATTGAGATAGAAATTCCATCGAGTCAAACCCAATTTTTTGTGATAACCATGAGTTTTAGTGGGCTAAACGAATGAATTGCATGTAACCTTTTGCTTATACCCATTCCTTTCCATTTCCGTGAGTTTATTTTTGAGCCTTGATAGTTTTAGACATTGTTTGCTCTCGTTTTGCGGATTTGAGTGTGCCGGATGTTTCATGCTTATTAGAACTTGCTTTTAGTATACATTTCTAAATCATGAACATAAATATTGCATAAAAATGATTGAGGCATTAGGATAAACAACTTTTTTAGCCTTTTATTTTTTTATTATTTTCTCTCACCCGAACACATCCACTAGTTAGCCACGTTGAGCCTATCCTGTCGTTTTCTTTTATTACCCACATTACACCACATTCAAACCTTCATTAGCCTTTTCATTTATTTTTTCGCCCGTGTTAGAAATCTGGTCGACTAATGTTAATTTTATATCTTTTATTTTGTTGTAATCTTTAAATTCTTGAGAAGTTTTTAGCTAAGGAAAGATGCATATTGACTTAGTTCCCTTCAAAAGAAAGAAAATAAATAGTGTAAAAAAAAATTCATCAAAATTAGGTGAATTATAGCCGATTAGAGCAATTTTGTGAGCAAAGATGGAAAGAATTCGGTTATTAGCTTTTATCTATACGAAAGTATTAGTTAGTCTATTTTTCATATTAGAAGTTGTTTTAGTTTTTGAGTTAGCATAACCGCCGGATTTTTAGCCATTTAGCCACTTTTAAATTCCACTTCCTTACCCTTAGCCATTGCCATGCTACAACCCATTTAAAGCCCTCTTGATTTGTGCTTTGTTTCATGTTAGTTGGTAGAGATTTGATCTTTTAACAAGCTTATGATTTATGCATGATTCATTGTCTTGGCATTTGAGTGTTCTATACATACTCCATTACTTGTATGATCATATATACTCCCGAGTGTGTGTGAACATTGTGAGAAGCATAAAGTTGCATGCTAATGATTTCCTAGGCATATTCATTTGCTCATTCGGTTGTCACTTCATTGGGCTCATTGGGTTTCTTTTAGTTAATTTTGCATTTCTTGAAAATCTTTCCAAACCTTTAAAAGTTTATTAATGCTTACGGTTTTCCGATTTGATCCATAGTGTAATTGGAAGTTTTTTTTCATTTTGATTTCTTGCTTGAGGACAAGCAATTTTCAAGTGTGGGGTTGTTTGATGTGTTAGTATTTACACATATTTTTGGTACAAAACTTCTCTCATTTAACGATCAATTCTTGGTTATATTCAACGTTTAGACACGTATTTGCTTCATTTCCTGTTTTGTAGGTTTTTGTGAAGCCTGGTGAACAAACAAGAAGATTCCAGGATAAAAAGTGAAGTTTTAGGGTTTCTGTGATGGAGGCACGGTCATGTCCCTATGTGGCACGGTCGCACCCACATCTTGCACGACCGCACCAAGCCAAAATCCAAGGCACAGCCGTGCATTAGCCCCCCACAGTCGTGTGTCGCCTCGTGAGTCTGAACAACCATACGTCCTTGATCAGTGGTACCCAATGGAAGCTACGGATCGGTCAACCCTCTGTCACACGGTCGTGTTAAGACCTAGACACGACCGCACCTTTGTACCAGGCACGGTCGTGCTTTCTATCTTGGCACGGTCGTGCCTTCTCTCTTGGCACGGTCGTGCCTACCCTTTTCTATTTAAACAGAACTTAAACTCTCATTCAGGGGGAGAGCATCCAGGGATAAACACCTATTGTTCTATCTCATATCTTCCTTGTTTCAGCCATATTTCAAGCTTCTTGGAGAGGATACAACATCAATAGGATCACCATACATCAACAACAACATCTAGGCTTGGAGGATTGGTTTGATACTTGTTTTCATATCATGTTTCTCACTATTTTTCCCTGCTTATTTGTAATTTTGGTGCTCATGATGAGCTAAAACTCTTGTTCACTTTGGTTTAGATGAAGTTTAGATACATTTGACAACATTCATGGACTATTGACAATTATTGTGTTAATGTTATGACAACCGTATGATTATTCTTTGATGAAATTATGTATTCAAGTATTTTGAGTTGTTTACAAGACTTGTATTTGTGTATGCCATTTTATGTTGGAAAACTTGTGGTTTATGCTTATATTCATGGATTGGTGTATGTATTTATACTAGTTTATGGCATTTGATTAGGAATGGTGAATGAAGTCTTGTTTATGAAACATTATATTTGTATGTGTAACCTTATGCTTATGTTTGGAAAGGCAAAGTGTTTGTTATGATGTGTCATATTTAGTATTATGTTTATCTAGGAATTGTTGACACATCCTCCTAATTTATATAACCTTTATATGAACATTGTATGTTGAAGAAATGCATATTGTTGTCTAATTTAATCAACTTGAGGTGGATAGTGTGTTGTTCATATTATCTTTCCAACTAGTTGTTGGATTAGTGTACCTTAATCGGAAGCTAGTTCAATCTTTATAAACATTGACATGATTATTAAACATGTGAGCTTCATTGTATGACTTTAGGTGGTTGGTTTGTGTAATTCATGCTAGCTTTCCGAATGGTCATTTGATTAGATATCTTTGACGAGAATTTAGTCAATTTATGTATCGTGTATTTGCCATGTTTCTATGAGTGTATTGAATGTATTCTAGATGGATTCGACACCGAAGTGATATTTTCTCCTTGATTGTTTGACTTGTGATTTTAGCTTAGTTTATATATTTGTATGATAGTTAATTAAAACAAACTCTCCAAAACATCTTTTACCCTTACTTGATTGAATCTTAGTTCCTGTTAATTATTGCATTCCACAGTGTCCACGGAATGATATCCGGTTCTTACCTTAACTATATTGCTATCCGACGGGTACACTGCCCGATGTGTGTGTGATTAGTCTTTGGTGAAAACCTTTTTTAAAACTCATATTGTGTGAAAAATACTTATAAAAATATATATATAGTTTACACACATCAGGTCATGTGGACCTACAAAGTGGGATTGGAGAGGTTTAGCATCAATGATCACATATTTGCTAGGATTGAAGTGATGTTTGATCACTAGCAACGGATGCCTCCCACTTTCATTCTCAGGCTCATAAGCTTCACCCAGCTCCATCATTCTATGAAGATCAGAATCTGGTAGCTGCATCACCTCATCAACAGATCTATAGATTGATCTTTTTACCCCTGTCCTTCCCCTAAAAACCTCAAACCATTGATCTTGATTGTTGTAGAACTAGGTAACAATTTCTCTTGAATCTTCTGGTGTGGTAGTAGGTTTGGTTCTCTTCTTAGGAGGATGTTGATGAGGAGGAGCTGGGTGAGAGGATTTGGACTCTTTGGGTGGAGAGGATGGAGGTCTAGGAGGGAGAGTGGAAGGTTGTTGGATAGAGGAAGAAGTGGATGAGGGAGTAGGCTTGGGTTTCTTTTGTTTTCTGTCATCAGTTTGAGTGTTTAACCTTTTCTTTGATCCTGTCTTTCCCAATCTCTCTTCCTCTTCCTTCTTGACTTTAACATATAAGGCTTGCAGGTTCATGAAGCTCATGGGACCTAGCCTCTTTCCACTCTCTCCTCTAGCCTTCAGAAAGTCCATCATAACCTTCCTTTCTTCATGGGTTCTTATATTGAATGCAATGGTCTTCTTGGTTTTCTGTTTGGCCTTTTCTTCTTCTTCAGCCATTTTCTTATTTGCCAGTTGACATTGCTGACCCATGAAAGCTCTATAGATTTCTTTATTTGATAATTTCTCAAGGTAGTTTGCATCCTCACCTTGAGAAATCAGAGCTTCAGTCCACTCCTCTCTCATCTCTTTGGCTAATTTAGAGTCAGTTATCCCGAACTTAGCCTCTTCTCTTCTCTTCTTCTCTCTTTCTTCTTCTTCTTCTGTATTATGTTGTTCCTGCAGCTGAAGGGCTAGAGCTTCATCTTCTTTTAATTGTTCAGTTGTAGAAACTTTGACCTTTAACTTATCTAGTTGCCTAGCATGCAACTGGATCTGCTGTTCCTGGAGGAGTATGGTAGCTTTTCTTTCTTGGATCTTTTTAAGCTCGACCATCTCCTCGTCTTCTCTTTCTCTTCTTTTCTTCTCTTTTTCTTTCTCTATTCTTTCTTCTTATTCTGTCATGATGACCTTCTCTATGTCTTTATTGGATGCCCCTGTTTCAGCTTCATTGATCACAACAGCAGATATGAGAGATAATGTTGAGATCTCAGCTTCAGCTTTAATGGCAATCTGAGGAGCAGACAAAGTGGAAGGGACTGCTTCACTCTCTTCCTTCTCCCATTCATTCCCATATGTAGCCTTAAAATCCTCTTTAACATTTTGAGCAACCACTTTTCTTGACTCTACTGCTGCATTCAGTATAACATTTGGTGAGGAGGGAAGCTATAGGCCTGAGTCAGAATCATCCATTGCAATCCATTCCTCCTTTTCAAGAAAAGCTTTGATAATCTTGATCATTGCTTGACTTTCTAAGGAGTTGATGTTGCAGATGTGTGTCCTGAGCTCAAAGACCTTATACAGGAAATCTGGGTTGAGAAGCATGATTTCTTGAATGTTGTTAATTTTGAAGGATGATCCATCACACAAGAAGAACTGAAAACCAGAGGACCCAGTGCTTGACCATCCTTGCACTTCCAGGCCCCTGACCACTTCATTGTACAGAAATATTCTCAAACATAGAACTTATTCTTCTGTTAAAGCCCTGCTCCTTATCAAGTCAAGTCTTGGAGCTTGTCTTTGTTCTGTTGTTCTTGAAGACTCTGCAGTATGTTTAGGATAGGCCATCCTGTTTGCTTCTTCTAGAAACCATTCAAACCAGGGCATGTTGTCTTCCATCAGATCATAAAATCTTCTAATGTCATGTTCAGCAGGAAGATCTGTAAAATTGTTGATGCACTCTGTAAGGTATAAATCCAGGATATGGAAGGGATTTAAAGTATTCCAATTTAACTCTTCAATTTTGCTAGATTCCCATCCAATCCAAAACCTTTCTGATAGACCATCATACCCCTAAGACAGAATTGAGTTATATTCCGGATTTTGTGCGATCAATGGGGAATGAGGGGATATGACTTGTCTGGAGATGCTGGCGGCAGCTGGAAGTACGCTGAATGACAAAGGTGTGTCTTCATCTTGACTTTCATTCTTCAACACCTCATCAACAGCTCTAACAACTAACTTCCAATCCTTAGAGATATCTTCCTCTTCATCTACTGAGTCTGGCAAGTCATGGATTTGAACAAAGGCAGGTTTGAAGAGTGTACCTTGAAAAGCAGCCTGCTCTTGTATCCATGATTCAAGGCTGTCAGCATCATCTTCAGCAGTAACTATCTCCCCTTTTTGGTTGCATCAGTGCATAGAGTTTCATCTGTTTGAGTTCCCACTGATACAAGGAAGGAGTAGTCACAGGTGGGCATTTATGAGCTTCATGCATAGAGACTTGGTGCTTTAGTTTGGACACCTCAGCCTCTAGCATTGCCACCCTGGCAGTCAATTCCAAGTTTTCAAGTTTCAGTCTGTCCTCATCCACAGTTGTGGACTCCTTGGAAAATAGATGTGGCCTTAGGCCTGGACTCTGCATCCCCATCACCTTGGTTTTCCTGGCGCCTGGTATTCCTCTCAGTAAAGAGTGTTTCAAGAGAAACATCTTCACTGTGAGTTGCCATGGTTGGGGACTTAGTGATGTTATCACTGTCCTCCTGGTCAATTGATGGACCAGAAGTAGTGATAGCCCCTTCCATATTCACTCTATCATCACTCCTAGAGTGAACCTTCTCAGGTGGTGAACTTGGGCTGGGTACTTTGGTAGCCAAGTCAATCATTACCTCCGAGATAGTGGCAGTTGGAGAAGGTATATCATCTTGACATGGTGCCTCTGTACTTAAGTTCAACGAAAAAGAAGTGTGTATAGGCTCAAAAGGTTGTTCTATGGATCCGGGATGTGATTCTGTTCCTAATAGAGGGACTTCCAAGGAAGTCTCTCTAACAGTTTAGCTATCCCTTATGATATTCTCATCAGAATGTTGGGATTCTGAATGAGGGCTTTTAGGTTGGGATTGGGCCAGAGAGACAAGAATAGAAGGAGTCTTCTTGCTCCTTTTTCTTTTTCTGGTATAACTTGCCTCAACTGGGGCCCTGTGTTCCAATTGGGCTTCCAAAACAGGTGTAAGTATTTGTTGTGCCTGTGCACCCTCAATAGGATGCATATGGGTTCGAACAATGGAAACAGATTAAATGTTCAGGCTTTGAAGTGGAGGGTGTGGGATCAGTATCAGCTAGGATTACTGAACTGTCACCCTGGGTAATTTGTATGTTCATCATTATAGATAACAATGGAACATTGACCCCTAAGAACGTTTTGGAAACAGTTCTCAGGCTTTGAAAAATGTTGTTTTTATGCCCCAACATCAGGTAGATTCTTGCAGGTTTTGATAAATCTTTTAGTTCATTATTGAAAACCTCCTACAAGAACCTTGGGTACATAAAAAATGCCTGTTTTTCACCTTCCTGAACGTTATATCTCAAACCTTCAAATATTAGATGTGTAAAATTGAATCCTTGGCCAGTAACCATACCATGGACAGCAGAGGCAAGAGCAGAACTCACTTGATGCCATCCACTTCTCTTCTGAGATATTCATTGAAGAAGAGTATGGCATAGAAACTTCCATGGAGGACCTATCAGCGCCTTTTCTATTGTGTGTTCGTTCTGATTTCCAGTGTACTCTATGGATACAAAGGTCCTCATATATTCTTCTTTTGTATACGAGATGGCGGCCCCCTCATCCTAAAGCTTGAGGTATTTTCTGAGTGTGGCTTCAGTGACAGTGATGTCTTTGCCATCTACCTTGGCTGTGATTTGGGGAATCCTGTGTTCGGTAGAGTAGACGGCTGTGTTTCAGAAATCCTCCATATGAGGGATATAGATGGTAGGGTTGACGGTGAGTGCAAAATTGATCTTTGATCGACAAAGGAAATCGATCATATCATCAAACCCTTCAGACTTCTTTCCTTTAACCAGGTATGCGGTGAGATTGTCGTAGGTTGAAAACTTGTAATCGGGATGGTTTATGTCGACCTCTGCCATTGTCGTTGGATTTGGAGGGAAGGAGGAAGTTTTTGAAAGATGGTTAAGTGTGAAAAGCTTTGAATGCTTGAGATAAAATGGTGAGAGTTAGGATGGAATTGAATATGAAGAGGTTAAGGAGAAATTTGTTTTGTGTTATAACGGCAGAGGAGGGAAAAAGCAAAGTTACTTGTACAGTACAACTCATTCACTTTTCACTGTTTTACAGCTGTAATACACTGTAGCGGTCATGGTAAAGACTGAAATTACTTTTTACAGTGGGTAAAAGTTAATTTGGACTTATTTTTACCCATCAGTAGCAAACTTGGTTGCTGCGGATGGTTAAGTCTGTCAGTAGCAAACTCAATTGCTGCTGATGGATGTAATGGTCCGCAGCAAAGATGTTGCTGCTGATTGCCTTAAAGCTATCCAGATGAAACTTGTTTCTGCTGATAACTTAAAGCAGTCAGTTGCAAATTCTTTGCTGCTGATTTATAACTTTTATTTACAACAAAAGACAAACACATTTTATTCAAAAAAAATTTAGAGACAGATTTTAGTCAAAGTTCATCATACCAATGGATTCAACTAAATATCTAAATCTAACTTCATCAAAAGGTTTTGTAAACAAGTCAGCATATTGCTCATTGGTATGAACTTTGGTTAAAATAACCTCCTTTTCTCAGCTTGATCTCTTATGAAGTGATACCTTATGTCAATGTGCTTTGTCTTGGAGTGCTGCACCGGATTGTTTGTGATTGATATAGTACTCATGTTGTCAATGTGAATGGAAGTAGCCATAAAAGTCATCCCATAATCCAGCATTTGGTTTTGTATCCAGATGACTTGTGCACAACTACTTGAAGCTGCAATGTATTCTGCTTCTGGTGTAGAAGTTAATACACATGCTTGCTTCTTGCACTGCCATGAAATCAGTCTTCCTCCCAGAAACTGACATCCCCCTTATGTGGATTTTTTGTCCAAGTTGCATCCTGCATAGTAACTATTAGTGTATGCATACAGGTTGAACTTATCATTTTTAGAATACCATAGCCCAAGCCTTGAGGCTCCCTTTAGGTATCTAAAAGATCTCTTGACAGCTTGAAGATGTGTATTCTTTGGAGATGCTTGGAATCTTGCACAAAGGCATACTGTAACATGATATCTGGCCTTGAGGTAGTGAGATACATGAGTGATCCTATCATTGCATGGTACTGATGTTGATCAGTGTCTTGACCATCTTTGTCTGGAGTCAGTTGATGGTGCACTTGCATAGGAGTTCTTGCAGCAGAGCAGTCAGCCATCTTGAATCTTTCCAAAATGCTCTTGACATATTTGGATTGGTTGATGAAGATTCCATTTGGAACTTGTTTGACTTGAAGACCCAAAAGGAAATTTAGTTCACCCATTGAACTCATTTCAAACTTTGAGTGCATTAGGACCTCAAAGTCTTTACACAACTTCTTCCTTGTTGATCCAAAGATGATGTCATCAACATAAATTCGTACCAGTAGGATTTCTCCCCCTTCAACTTTGATAAACAAGGTCTGGTCAATGGCACCTTTTCTGAAGTTGTTGCTTAGTAGATATCTAGACAAAGTTTCATACCACGCTCTTGGAGCTTGATGTAAGCCATAGAGATCTTTGTCTAGTTTGAACACTTTGTTAAGATGTGCAGGATCTAGAAAGCCTGGAGGCTGTCTGGCATATACTTCCTCCCCAATCTTCCAATACAGAAAGGCACTATTGACATCCATTTGATAAACTATGAAATTCTTAGATGCAACATATGCTAGGAAGATTCTGATGGCCTCCATCATGGCAACAGGAGCAAAGACTTCATGATAGTCAATTCCTTCTTTCTGAGTGTAGCCTTGAGCTACAAGTCTGGCTTTGTTCTTGACTACAATGCCTCTCTCATCTTGCTTGTTCCTAAATACCTATCTTGTGCCAATAGCAGTTTGACCAGGTGGAAGATCAACAAGTTTCCAGACATCCTGTCTCTTGAATTACAGCAACTCTTCCTGCATTGCCTCAATCCAACTATTGTGTTTCAGAGCTTCATCTGTCTTCTTCGGTTATACCTGAGATAGAAAGCAAGAATACAGGCATATATTGGCCTCATGAGTTTTTCTTCTTGTTTGAGCTCCTTGGTGAACTTGGCCAATGATATTTTCCAGGGGATGTTCCTTATTGATTCTCTGTGCTGGTACAACATCTAATTGTATTCCTTGCTCAAGATTGCTTTGATTCTGATCAGGAATCTCTTCATTCATGGTGGAAGAGTCTTCAATATCAGCAGCAGCATCAGCATTATCAGCATCAGCATCTGGAGCAGATGCCTCTACATCATTTACAAATATGTCTTGAAGTTCATTCTGATTTTCATTCTCAGAGAGGCTACTGCTGGTGACATTTGAGAAGCTGGTTCTGGCTTCACTAGCTTCAATAGATTCCACAACAGATGGAGGATCAATAGATAACCTTTTTAGTCTTATAGAGGGACTAGTGAACTCCAATCTGTAATCGGTGGCAGATGTGGAAGCTGGTGCTCTGGAAGAGGTAGACTCCATACTTAAGAAGATGAGAGGCTCAAATATTTGGGTGAAGGAGTCTATATCAAAGAGCCAGTCTGGGCTTTACCCTGTTCACATGCAATGTGTTCCCTACATTCCACATTGGCTAATTCTTCCATAATTCTTGTTCTTGAATTGAATACTCTGTAGGCCTTGGATTGAGAGGAATATCCCACATAGTATCCTTCATTAGATTTGGCACCAAATTTAGGGAACTCTTTTTTACCAGAGTTCTTAAGGTGTCTTGTTGAGAGGTTTGACAATGAGAACTCTGTTCTGCACATAGCAAGTTGTGCTGACTGCTTCTGCCCAGAATATGAGAGACTGTTTTGAATCATCCAACATTGATCTTGCTGATTCAATTAGAGTTCTGTTTCTCCTTTTAGCAACCCCATTTTGTTGAGGAGTTCTTGGAGCACTGTACTGTCTTTCTATGCCCTTGCTCTCGCAAAAACAGTTCAAGGTGTGATTTTTTAACTCTGTACCTTGATCACACCTTATAAATTTTGCCTTTTGATTGCTTTGATTCTCAACTCTAAGAATGTAAGATTTAAGAATCTCAGCAGTTTCATCTTTTGTTCTCAAGAAGTATACCCATGAAAATCTTGAATAATCATCAGTTATCACTAGACAGTATGACTTCTTGCCCATTGACATGACATTTGTACAACCAAAGAGATCCATATGCAGCAGCTGTAATGGAGTGTCATTTGAATTCAAAGTCTTGGGCTTGTGAGAACTCTTGTGTTGCTTCCCCTTCAGGCATGCAATGCAATCATCTTCAAGTTGGAATTCTTTGTCAGGAAGCCCTCTAACAAGATTTCCCTTTACCAACTTGTTGATAGTTTTTACATTGACATGGCTTAATCTCCTGTGCCAGAGAGCTGATTCATCAACTGATGCCTTTGACAGAAAACAAGATACACTACCAGATGGAGTGACCTCATTCATATCAAGCACATATAGGTTATCTTTTCTCTAAGAAATCAATAGAATCTTCTCTAGAGGAGGTTTGTTTAAGCCAGGGGAGAGCACAAAACATTCTTTATCTGTGAAAAGCATCCAATGTTTTTGATCACAGATCTGAGACACACTCATGAGATTGAAATCCAGTTCTTTGACAAAGTTTACTCTTTCAATACTCTTTCTCTCATTGGACACAGTTCCTTGTCCAGTAATTTATCCTCCTTTTCAATCACTTCCAAAGGCAACATATCCTCCATTGAAATGTCTGAAGTTGGAGAGGATGGCTCTGTTGCCGGTCATGTGCCTGGAACAACCACTGTCTATGACCCAGGTGTTTTCCTTGTGACCTGGTTGTCCCTGCACATGTGAAAGATCTAGTTAGAGGGAGGAACCCAAGAACTTGCAGACTTAGGTGAGTGTGTTTTTGGATCAGCAACATCAATATGCTTGCACTTAATGGAGCCAATGATGATGCTTTGAGGGATAGAGGCTAGGGTCTTGGCTTTCCATTGTTGGGATGGTTTTCCAAATCTTTTTGCTCTGTCAGCAGATGATGTTGCTTTGGCTGCTGAAGGTTTTGCTTCATCAGCAGCAGATTTTGCTGCTGGAGATTTTGGCTTATCAGCAACAGATTTGGTTGCTGCTGATGGCTTTACATGATTAGCAGTAGACTTGGATGCTGCTGAAGGCTTGTTTTTTTATTTCTTCAGCTTCACATGATCAGCAGCATTTTTGCTGGCTGCTGATGGTTCAACAACAGATACTTGCTTCTCCTGCTTTACCTTTCTAACAAAGAGTTTCTCTGTGGAAGTTCTTTTGTAGATTGGATTATATTTAGGAGTGGCTTGTTGAAGGATCTGGTTGAAAGGATTGAATTCACAATTAGCAGCAAAGTGGTCTGATTCACCACAAATGATGCAAGATTGTTGGGGTTTTGGGAGCTGCTTCTTTGGAGGAGAGAGAGATTTTCTGAATTCAGTTGTCTTGGCTTCATAGCTTCTTACCTTTTTGTTCTTGTTTGTTTTCTCAATGGCATGTTGCTTGAGATTTCTTTGATGTTGAAGGTAGTAGAAGCAGATGCTGGCAGTATGGTTATATTTGCCACAGATAAAGTATGATTTAGCCAATTTGTCCCTTTGAAAGTACATATAGTCCTTTCTCTTGAATAGGTCATTGAAATTCCAGGGGTGAGCTTTGTTGTGCTCAAAGGTGGCTTCCCCAAATGTATTTTAAACATATGGAGCTCTCTCTCCAGGTGCATGACAGATATCAAACACCTTTCTCGGTTGAATGGTTTGGTTTGCTTGGAAAATTATGGAGGTTTAGGATTGTCCCTTTTCAACAATTAACTTTCTCCCTTTGGGAGGATAGCTAATTTTAATCTGTTTGGTGAGTTGAGGTACTAGTACTGGTATTGAAGGGATGGAGGGGCTTGGACCATTGGTTTGAATAACTTCAAACGCAGGTAGTGATGGAGCTTCATTGGTTTAAGTGGAGTCTGAGCATGTGGACTCAGACTCAGATGAGGTAGTGAATTCTTGCACAAGTGGTTCTTCCTTTGAAGGATCAAGATTTTGGTTGGCCAGATCAATATTGGAAAGATTGAAACTTGGTTCATGGATGGTTACATAATTAGCAGGTGGTCCAACAGTTTTGTACTGGTCAGCATGGTACCCTATGAACTCGGACATCTAAAAGTCTTTGTAGCTTTTTAGATGCAAATTCATATTTCTCAACATGAACTTTCTGTTCTGCCAACTCTGCTCAGGTAGCTTTTAATTTAACCAATAGATCATCAATCTGAGTTTCAAGATTTGTTTGCTCATGTTTTAATAATGAAATATCTTTCTTTAGGCAGTTAATCTTTTCTTTATAACTGTTTTCAACCTTTTTGAATTCAGATTTCATTTGGTGAAACTCTTCATTTTGATCTATAAGGTTTTGATTATACTTTCTGTAACCTAGAACCTTATCAATACAAGCTTGGGAACAAAGAGGTTCATATACCTGAGGTGGTATCTCTGTTGTGTCTGCCATGAGTGCTTGGTTGTTGGCAGGAAGATCTTCATATTGGAAGCTCCAGTCGAACTCAGCTGTTCCAACAGCTGCACAAGCGGCAGTTTGAGTAGGAGGAGTAGCTTGTTGCTGTTTTTATTGTCTTGGCTGAGCTTGGTGAGCTTGTCTTGGCTGAGCAGCAGCTGGGTTTGCCAATGGTGCCTTGCATTCTCTAGCAAAATGACCAAGTTGGTTACAGTTATAGCATCTCAGTTTGCTTTTGTCCAAGCCAACTCTGGTGTTGGAGTTGTTGCTTGGGATTGGTCTTCCTATTCTAGAGTAGAACCTTTTTGCTCTAAGAGAAAGCATGGCATAGGAGTGCTGTATGTCCATTTCTTCTAGATCATCTGGATAGAAACATTCCAGATCTTCCTTGATAAAGGACATATTTCTTGAGTTTTCAGAGACAAAGGCAGTAGAGTTTGTTTGAGGTGGGGCTTCAAGATGAAATGGTGAGTTGTTCGATTGTGAGGTTAGAGTCTGGGGATGGGTAACAATAGGAGGGTAGTAGTTGCTTGAACTGGGAACTTAGTGGTCAGAGTAAAGTGCAAAGGAAGTGGTGGTGGATGATGAGGTTGTTGTTGAGTAACTTGAGCTTCTCTCTTTGGCTTGAATAATTTCTAATTCATAAGTCTTCAGCATGCCAAACAGCTCAGTCATATGCAGAGTCTTCAAATTTTCAGTTTTTCTGACTGACACTATGTAGAGAGTCCAACAGCTTGGCAGAGACCTGATAAACTTCTTGAGAATGTCTTCATTCTCAAGCTTCATTTTGAGCATTGAAGCTCCCCTACAAGATAGGTGTACCTGTTGTACAGAACAGTAAGGGACTCACCTTCCTTCCAGTCAAAGTTTTCATATAGTTGCTTCAGGATATCAAACATCTTCTCAAGAGCCTCCCATAGCTCTTTTGCAGTCTTGTATTCTCTAAAGTTGTGAAAAAATTCGTTGGGCAAGCACATTTGGATGGCTCCCAAAGCTTTGAAATCTATCTCCATCTTCTTGATGTCTTCCTTTAAATACTTTGAGGGTTCTTTAGGGACTGATGGACCTCCGGAATCAGCAGAGGCCACCATGGGAATATATGGTCCATCTTTAATGGATCTCCACATCCCATACTCTTGATAGCAGAAAAAACTTTCCATCATGTTCTTCCACATATCATAGTCATCTCCAGACACCAGTCTTGGTGGTCTGTTGATGCTACCAGTATCATCAAAACCATTGTTTTGAGCCATTTCAGAGTAAATGGTGTTTTAGCAAAGAGATAGTAGTGAATAGAACCAGCGAGTGATTAAACAAGTGTGAGTTTGTTTAATCTGATAGCCAAAGCTCTGATACCACTTGTAGGATCACTGAATACAAGATGGTTCTATTCTAGTTGAGATTAGTGGAAACAATCACAACTATGCCATGTAAACAGGTAAACACAAAGAATACTGATAAATTCAAATTGTATTAAGCTTCAATGTTTACAAGATTACAAAGAAAACTCTAAGGAAGCACACTTGTATTAAATGAAGATACAATACATATAAAGGAACTTAGAATCAAGACAAACCCTTGTTTCCAAGGATCAGATCAAACACAGACCGTTGATCTTGGACAGTTACAAGCTATGCTACAATTGGTAGACAACTAAAATACAAACTGCAGCAAACAGTTGTGATCAGGTCAAAAGTCTTCTTAGGAATCTTTGTAGGAGACTTCAGAAGTGGATTTTCTTTAATCATCTGCACCAATAACATTCCTTCTGTTAATAGATGTGTCAGTGTTGTAGTGTAGGTGTCAGTAGCAAAGTCAAAGATGCTTATGCTTTGCCTATCAGCATCATCAAGTGTTTGATGCTGCTGAGAAGCCTATCAGCAGCAACTCTGGTCTTCAGCAGATAAGGCTATCTACAACATAGTTGTTCATCATCAGGAGAACAACTATCTGCAGCAACTAACCTTATCCGCAGTAGCTTGTTGGTCAGTAGCAAAATTGTGGAGTCCGCAGCAGTTGTACTTAGAGAATTTTGGAGCTATCAGTCTTTATATCTACAATGTCTCTTTACACCCATTTCTGACATAGCCACCACCTTAAACCCTAGTTTTTCGTTCCTTGTTCTTCAATTTTTTTTCGTTGGTTGATGGCTTTTTGATCATTTTCTTTGTTTTTGTTTTATCAAAACATTGAGTTTTACCTGAACGACGCTCTTTTGTTTTGAATGAAAGTTCTTTGGACGAAACTCTCTTAGACAAAACTTACAAACTTTCGTTCTGAACGAAAGTTTTCCCAGGCGAAACTTTCTCCAACCGAAAATTTTTAACCAGACGAAACTTTCCATGCACCAAAGTTCCCATAAAACTTCCATCCTAAACCTTTGCACAACCAAAACTTTCACCTTATCTAACTTTCGTCTCCCAACTTTTCCTCTACCAATTTTTTTGCCTAACCTAGACAATTCAAATGGCTATGATTACCATCATTACACCACAAAAAGCCTCTCACAACTCCAACAAATTTGCTTTCACTATATCCCCTATAAATTATGGTTACTGGATAACCATGCTTGAACCTTTCCTCATTACAAATAATCTTTTTAGATATGTTGACGGTTCTATATCCTATCTTGAACAATATATTGCCACTGCTTTTGATGCTACAACGACTATCACTTTCAACCCTAACTACACCACATGGATCCACAATGATTCCCATGTTTGAATGATTATAATCTCAGCAGCCTCTTAAGCATCATCCTTTCATGTTCAAGGCACAATTTGTAAGGCCCCTTTTTCCCGGGTAACCTCACTTGTTGGATTTACTCATAAACATAGTCATAATACTGAATTTAATTTAAAAGCATTCAAGAGTAGCGAAAGCGAACATCATTCGAATACATAACATAACAGCGGAAGTCTTAACAATTAAAAACATAACATTGTCTTAACATATATAAAAGTGGGATGTCAGTCACATGCCGGGAAACCATCACGCCTTCGCACGACCCTTTCTTTTGTCACCTGAAATGTATACTAAAATTCAGCTAAAGCTGATGAGTTCTAGTTTAAAAACAATCAGACATAACATTTATCTTATCATTAAGTATTGTATATATATATATATATAAAATACGTACATTTGCATATTCTTTGCTTTACTGTTCTCACATAACATTCATATTACGTATATATATATATATACACATACATACTTACTTTGGGGAGAACATTCACTTGTCATACACATAAGGGTGATCAACCCGTCATAATTGTTGCGTGAGTCACAAAGACAAACGCCTTAAGAACTACCGTCGTAGTCCGTTTCATAAACCGTCCGGCCCTAGAAACCGTCCGTCGTAACATAAATCCTTCCGGCAACCTTTGTCCGTCCGCCTAAAACCCGTCCTACCGTCGTTGTCCGTTCATTTGGCTGTCTGCCCAAAGGCATCCATTTCCCTCGCGGTTATTATTTATACAACCGGTCTACTTATAATAAGGCAATTGCTTCGACCGTCCATTAATGCCTTTCATACGTCCTAGCTGATGAAGGAACGTATTTGTCCTGGTTGCAAAATAGTCACGTGGTCGTCCGTCTACCGAAGTAGCCGTTATTCAGGAAGCGTCCATAACGTTTACATACATTCATGACAAGCAATATATATATATATATATAATATAAAGCAAGATTCCATTTATTTACATTACGCCATTCTTTCATTCATTCTTTGTAAACATACGTTTCATTCTTGGTTCGTAATTCACTTTAATATATATTTGTTCCTATCACGTATGATCACATTGACATTCATAACACTTATCCATTTAGTGTATACACTTCAGCCCCAAAACATTCAACAAGGTTTGCACATAACATAAAGGGGGCACATAGAACTCACCTGATGAGTGGTTTCTAAATACACCTAGCTGGTCACTGAACCTCACTAAGGTCACACAAAATCTGTATATTCAGGTCATATAGTATGAGATAATGAACCTAAACGACACTTAACATAAACGACACTTAACATTTCAATTCTTAAGGCTAGGCGAACTTAAGTAAGTTCGCAAGGTTTGGGTGTAGGCGAACATGACAAGTTCGCCTGCCGATTGGTCGAATTTTCATAAGCATAGGAGAACTTAGGTAAGTTTGCCTCTTTTATATATGGGCGAACTTAGTACGCGAACATGAGTTGGCGAACATAGTCAGCGAACATGAGTTCGGCGAACTTAATCAGTGAACATGAGTTAGGCGAACTTAATCAACGAACATGAGTTAGGCGAACTTAATCAGCGAACATGAGTTAGGCGAACTTAATCATCGAACATAATAAATTCGCTTTTTTGGGTTCAGGCGAACTTGGTAAGTTCGCTTTTTTGGGTTCAGGCGAACCTTCAAACGTTTTCAACCTTCAATCAGACCCCAGATCAGGTCTGCCCGACTCGAGTTGTTCAGACCTCAAACGTTTTCGGTTCAGAACGTTCCATTTTCATTCGTGAATTCAAATATATGCTTTGTTTTGATTATTATACTTAAAAACCTACACTTTATTCATATTTAACCCGAAACCCCAAGAGTTACAAAAACTCGGATTTGGGCATGGTGGTTACCTGTTGTCGCCTCCTTTTTGCTGTAAGACGGTCCAGAGATGATGGCAACCGATCTACGAGGTTTTGAGCTTGATTCCCGAGCTTTCTCTCTCTAGACCCGAGGCCTCCTTCTCTCTCTAAAAGTTGCGTGACTAAGGATGGAATGGATAGGAGGGCTGCCTTGTCCTTTATATATCTGGGCTCCCTCGGCCCATTGAAGCCAAGCCCAAGCCCGCTCCCCTTCTTTTTTGTTTTTTTTTTTTGCTTTTGCGTTTAAATATTTCGACTAAATCTTCGGCCTCACTATATTTATTCGTTTTATTATTTTTGGGATGTTACAAGTCTACCCTCCATAGAAAGGTTTCGTCCTCGAAACCTGATAATCGTTAAACAGCTGAGGGTATAGTCCCCTCATTTCGTCTTCTTTTCCCAAGTAGCTTCTGAACCCTTTCTGTGTTTCCTTTGTACCTTTACTAACGGGATTGACTTATTACGAAGTCGCTTTTCGGCTCGGTCAAGTATAGCTATTGGTTATTCTACATAGTTTAAGCTTTTATCCACCTCGATCTCGTCGTATGGTATGTGAGCTGTGTCGTTAGCTAGGCACTTGCGTAAGTGCGACACGTGGAACGTAGGGTGTATTCCACTAAGGTCAACGGGTAGGTCGAGTCTATAAGCAACTTGACCCACTCTTGCTAAAATCTTGAATGGTCCGTCAAACCTTTGACTTAGTTTGACACGTTTTCTGAATCGGATGATTCCATTCCATGGTGATACCTTTAGCAGTACCATGTCCCCTACTTGAAACTCTAAATCCCTTCTTCTCTTATCCGTGTATGATTTCCGTCTGTCTTTTGCGGCTTTCATTCGAGCTTTGACTTGATCAAATTTCTCGGAAGTAGCTTTGACCACTTCGAGACCTGCAAAATCCTTCTGTCCAATTTCCCCCCAACAAACTGGGGTCCTACATCTCCTTCCATACAACATTTCAAAATTCGACATGCCAATAATTGAGTGATAGCTGTTGTTATATGAAAATTCTGCCAATGGTAGGTGGTTGTCCCAGCTCCCATCGAAGTCAATGATACAGGCCCGGAGCATGTCCTTCAAGGTCTGAATGGTCCTTTCAGATTGACCATCGGTTTGAGGGTGGTAAGTGGTACTGGTGTTTAGTTTAGTGCCCATCGCTTCATTGAATTTCTTCCAAAACCTTGACGTGAATCTAGTATCCCTGTCGGACACAATCAACAATGGTGTACCATGTCCGCTCACAATTTCCTTGATAAATATTTCTGCTAGTTTTTTAGACGAAGAAGTCTCACGTATTGGCAAGAAGTGAGCACTTTTCGTCAAGCGGTCGATGATCACCCAAATGGTATCATTGCCTTTAGCTGTTCGCGGTAGCTTGGTAATGAAGTCCACCGTGATCTCGTCCCACTTCCATTCCGGTATTGGTAAAGGTTGCATTTTACCACATGGTTTCTGGTGCTCGGCCTTAACTAGTGAACACGTTAGGCACTTGTTCACGTACTCAGTCACATCATTCTTCATGCCAGGCCACCAGTACTCTTTCTTCAAGTCTTGATACATTTTGTTTGTCCCGGGGTGGATAGAATAGCGAAACTTATGGGCCTCATCGAAGATTTTGGCTCTAAGCTCGCCAATCTTAGTTATCCACATCCGGTCAAACCTAGTTCGTACACCGTATGCATTTGCATCCAAATTACCTTGTTGTCCTACTATTCTTTCTCGTTTTATATTTCTTTCCAATAGTGCTTAATCTTGTGCCTTTGATATTTCACTCATAAAATCTGGCGTTATAATCAGCTGACACGCTTTGATCCGGATAGGTGCCGATTCTTCCTTTCTGCTTAAAGCGTTAGCCACTACGTTTGCCTTAACTGGATGGTACAATATCTCACAATAATAGTCTTTCAGTAGCTCTAACCACCTCCTTTGTCTCATGTTTAATGTCTTTTGTTCGAAAAAGTACTTCAGGCTTTTGTGATCGGAGTAAATGGTGCATTTAACTCCATACAGATAGTGTCTCCATATTTTAAACTACTGCCGCTAACTCCAGATCATGAGTTGGGTAGTTAACCTCGTGAATCTTTAGTTTTCGCGAGGCGTAAGCAATTACCTTTCCTCGTTGCATAAGTACACAACCTAAACCCTGACCCGAAGCGTCAAAGTAGACTACCAAGTCTTTATTTCCCTCAAGTAGTGTCAAGACTGGAGCTTAGGTTAATGGTGTCTTAAGTTCCTCAAACGTGTTGTTTTGGGTTGGACCCCATTCATATTTTACTTCCTTACGTGTTAGTTTAGTTAGTGGCGAGGCTATTCTTGATAAATCTTGAATGAACCTCCGATAGTAGCCTGCCAATCCTAGAAAACTTCGTATCTCTGTTGGTGTCTTTGGGACATTCCATTACTTTACTGTCTCGATCTTTGCAGGATCTACCATGATGCCATTTGGGTTTATCACATGACCTAGGAATTGGACTTCCCTAAGCCAGAACGCGCATTTAGAGAATTTTGCGTACAACTTTTCCTGCTTTAGCACCTCCAAACCCTCTCTTAGGTGACAGTGGTGCTCACCCACATTTTTTGAATAGATCATAATGTCGTCTATAAAAACTATCACTGATCGATCCAACATTGGTCGACATACTCTATTCATCAAATCCATGAACGCTGCTGGTGCGTTGGTTAATCCGAAGGACATCACGAGAAACTCATAATTCCCATAACGCGTGCGAAACACGGTCTTTGGTACGTCTTCGTCTCTTACTTTCAACTGATGGTAACCCGACCTAAGATCGATCTTTGAGAACCAACTCGCACCTTGCAGTTGATAAAAAAGGTCGTCTATTCTAGGCAGTGGGTATTTGTTCTTTACTATCATCTTGTTCAATTCACGGTAGTCAATGCACATGCGCATGCTGCCGTCCTTCTTCTTTACAAATAGTATCGGAGCGCCCCATGGTGAAATGCTCGGTCTGATAAATCCTTTTTCTGCTAATTCCTCTAGTTGAGACATCAATTCTTTCATTTCTGACGGAGCCAATTGGCAGGGGCCTTTGGCAACGGGCTCAGCTCCTGGCAATAAGTCAGTATGAAATTATATTTCCCGATCGAGTGGCAACCTAGGTAGATCCTCATGGAACACTTCCGGAAAGTTGCACACCACGGGTACATTCTTGAGTTCCTTCGTTTTCATTCTATCGTCAATAACATACGCCATATAAGTTTCACAACCGCGCCTCATGTAACTTTCGACTTTGATCATCGAGATGACGTTCGGCATCGTGCAATTCCAATCCCCGTAAACCGTAATTGGACTGCTGCTAGGAGCTTTGAGGTATATCCTCTAACGTTTACATATGATTTGAGCTTCGTTGGCAGCTAGCCAATCCATACCCAATATTATATTGAATCCTCCTAAGGTGAGAAGGAATAATCTAGAAGGAAACTTATAGCCCTCTATTTCTATGAGTCAATCCTCTGTTACTTGGAATAATGCCGAATTTTTACCAACGGCAATTTGCACGCTAAAGGCCCTTACTATGGTGTTGATAGTGCAATCTAGTTTACGACTAAATGCATTTGATATAAAGCTTTTACTAGCACCAGAGTCAAATAAAATAGCAGCATGTTCATCATTAACTAGAAATGTACCTGACACAACATCAGGGTTTCCTCTTGCTTCCTCCTCAGTCAAGGCGTAGGATCGAGTCCTAGCCTTCGGCTGTTCCTTTTCAGCTTCCTTCTCCTTTCCCGAATCGGATTGTCTGGTTCTCCTGCAATCCCTAGGCATGTGTCCATATTTTCCACAACTTTGGCACTTGACGTCCTTTAAGCAATCCCGGGTGTAATGCCCCGGCTTTCCGCACACACAACGCATGGTTGAGCCAACTACACATTCGCCTTGGTGTTTCTTTAAGCATTTCTTACAAACTTCATACTCTTCTGCCCTAGGCTTCTTCATCTCAGCGGTGTATTTTCCCTTTCCATTGCCTTTGAATGAGTTCTCCCATTTCCGCTTTGGAGCTTCGGGAGCTCTGTCCTCGTTAGCATAATCGTCATAAACGATTCCAGACAGATGGACCACCGACTCGAAGGTCGAGGGTAGATTAGCTTTCACATGAACACGAACTCTTTGAGGTAGGCACTTCACATAGTACTTGATCAGTCGCTCTTCAGTCTCTACCAGGTGGGGTACCAGTTGAGCTAGCTCGTTGAACCTAGAAGTATATTGGCGGTGCGTCTTGATGCCAGCCTTGAAGTTTAGGAATTCATTTTCCACCCGATCAATTTCGTTCTGGGGATAAAACTTTTGGATTATCAGCTTATTTTGGTCTTCCCATGTCATTCTGGCAAGAGCGTTTGGCGACTTTGTCCTCTGAATATTTCTCCACCAACTTAGGGCTTCATTGGTGAAAGAATGAGCAACATACTTAACGGCCTAGTCAGGTCGACACTCACTAATGTTGATTACGACGTTCATCCTCTCAATCCATTCAAACGTAGCCACTGAATCTTGGTTCCCATCAAACTTTGGTGGGTCACCGTCCTTGAAACCGTTGTAAGTACACCCTCGAATGTTTGGTCCCACCCTTACTTAAATCCCCATCACTGTCATATACTTTCTCTTCATGGTTTCCTTCATCCTCCTCTTTGCTTTTCTTTAGTGCCTCAGATAGTAGGTCTACCGACTCGGCAATACGTTCTTCAGAGTGAGTACAACCTCGCGGGTAATAGCATCCCTAACCTCGGGTTCCAACTATAGAGACCCTTGATTGTCGTCCCCAGTTGGGGTCACATTAGTTTCGTGCACACTCTTAGTGTGTTCTGCGTGCACACTCTCTTCCTCTGCACGCCTTTGATTCAATGGACATCTACCGACTAGGCCAGTGCGACCGCCTCGGTGTCCGGTTCTTCCTCCACCAGCCATAGTTCCTAGTTTCCTGATAGTTATAAAGGGAATACAATAATGTCATTCCTTCAGATCATAGTTTTAGAACAGTACGAGCAAGGTAAATTTTTAATTACAATGACCGATTTGTGATTACTAATTTACATTGCTTTTCGGGTTTAAAACTCTTCAAATTGGTTGTGACATTGACATCAATTTGTTCTAAGTTAAGGTATCTATTCTTATCCACATGCATTAACTTTAGTAATTACTTACCGTACTGGCGTTGGTGTTGGCTACCCATACTGACATCTGTGCGTTCGTCCCATAATCAGCTTGAGTCCAGACATTTAGGGATGTCTGAGCCTCTCAAACTATTGCTCTGATACCAACTTGTAAGGCCCCTATTCCTGGGGTAACCTCACTTGTTGGATTTACTCATAAACATAGTCATAATACTGAATTTAATTTAAAAGCATTCAAGAGTAGCGAAAGCGAACATCATTCAAATACATAACATAACAACGGAAGTCTTAACAATTAAAAACATAACATTGTCTTAACATATATAAAAGTGGGATGTCAGTCACATGCCGGGTAACCATCACGCCTTCGCACGACCCTTCCTTTTGTCACCTGAAATATATACTAAAAGTCAGCTAACGCTGGTGAGTTCTAGTTTAAAAACAATCAGACATAACATTTATCTTATCATTAAGTATTATATATATATATATATATATATAAAATACGTACATTTGCATATTCTTTGCTTTACTGTTCTCACATAACATTCACATTGCGTATATATATAAACACATACATACTTACTTTAGGGAGAACAACCGTCGTAGTCCGTTTCATAAACCGTCCGGCACTAGAAACCGTCCGTTGTAACGTAAATCTTTCTGGAAACCTTTGTCCGTCCGCCTAAAACCCGTCCTACCGTCGTAGTCCGTTCATTCGGTCGTCTGCCCAAAGGCATCTGTTTCCCTCGCGGCAATTATTTATACAACAGTTCTACATATAATAAGGCATTTGCTTCGACCGTCCATTAATGCCTTTCATACGTCCTAGCTGATGAAGGAACGTATTTGTCCCGGTTGCAAAATGGTCACGTGGTCGTCCATCTACCGAAGTAGCCGTTATTCACGAAGCGTCCATAACGTTTACATACATTCATGACAAGCAATATATATATATATATATATATATATATATATATATATATATATATATATATAAGCAAGATTCCATTTATTTACGTTACGCCATTCTTTCATTCATTATTTGTAAACATACGTTTCATTCTTGGTTCGTAATTCACTTTAATATATATCTGTACCTATCACGTATGATCACATTCATATTCATAACACTTATCCATTTAGTGTATACACTTCAGCCCCAAAACATTTAACAAGGTTTGCACATTATATAAAGGGGGCACATAGACCTCACCTAATGAGTAGTTTCTGAATACACCTAGCTGGTCACTGAACCTCACTAAGGTCACACACAATCTGTATAATCAGGTCATATAGTATGAGATAATGAACCTAAACGACACTTAACATAAACAACACTTAACATTTCAATAAGGCTAGGCGAACTTAAGTAAGTTCGCAAGGTTTGGGTGTAGGCGAACATGACAAGTTCGCCTACCGGTCGGTCGACTTTTCATAAGCATAGGCGAACTTAGGTAAGTTCGCCTCTTTTATATATGGGAGAACTTAGTACGCGAACATGAGTCGGCTAACATAGTCAGCGAACATGAGTTAGGCGAACTTAATCAGCGAACATGAGTTAGGCGAACTTAATCAGCGAACATAATAAGTTCGCTTGTTGGGGTGCAGGCAAACTTGGTAAGTTCGCCTGTCGCGACCTTCTTCTCCAATCATACCCCAGATCAGGTCGGCCCGACTCGAGGTGTTCAGACCTCAAACTTTTTCGGTTCAGAACGTTCCATTTTCATTCGTGAGTTCAAATATATGCTTTGTTTTGATTATTATACTTAAAAACCTATCCTTTATTCATTTTTAACCCGAAACCCCAAAAGTTGCAAAAACTCAGATTTGGGCATGGTGGTTACCTGTTGTCACCTCCTTTTCGCTGTAAGATGGTCCAGAGATGATGGCAACTGATCTCCAAGCTTTTGAGCTTGATTCCCGAGCTTTATCTCTGTAGACCTGAGGCCTCCTTCTCTCTATAAAATTTGCGTGACTGAGCATGGAATGGAGAGGAGGGCTGTCTTGTCTTTTATATATATGGGCTCCCTCGGCCCATTGAAGCCGAGCCCAAGCCTGCTCCCCCTTCTCTTTTGTTTTTTCCTTTTGTGTTTAAATATTTTGACTAAATCTTCGGCCTCACTATATTTATTCGTTTTATTATTTTTCAGATGTTACACAATTGCTCGTGAACTATGGCTCTCACTTAAACGCGCATATTCCCCTCACACTACCTCTAGGGAATACATGCTTAGGGCACAACTTCTTAAACTTCAAAAAGAATGGAGATGAAACTGTTGGGAATCCATGTATCCGTTTTAACTTTTAAATCATATTTAATTAATCATATTAATTAACAAATTAGATTTGCATTAGTAGAAGCGTTTGTACATGTCAATGGTTCTAAACCGGTATCCCGTCAGTGATCTATTACACGCGTATAAAAAATAAATAAAACCAACCATAGTGGATTAAAGATTATACCTTTGATGATAACCAAAAGATTCACACATTGAATCAATGAACGTCTCGCTGGTTATTTGATCACGAAACCCGCAAAAACCAATACCCCGTCACACAGGATTTGCTCAAAACCGACCACGCAATATGTCACACCCCGCCAAGGGCGAAGACACGAGGCGTGGCGATCCATGGTGTTCATAGCCTTTGATCACAACAAACGACTTCTAATGCATTCATAATCCAAGGTTTAAGTCATTACACAAAATCATAAATTATTTTAAGACAATAAATGCAACATGCCGCACTTAACCAAGTGAACGACTTTTCAATGACAAGTTTGTTAGCAATGACCTAGATGCTCTCATGTTATAACCAAAAAACTCCACAAGTTTTCCTACGTGCATGCATACCTTTTTCCACCATGTTTTAGTTACCTGAGAAAACAAGCTTAAAAAGTCTACATAAAGTTGGTGAGTTCACACGCTTAGTTGAAATGTTTGATGTTAGACCACAAGATTTCTAGTTTTGTATTGTTCACCAGAACAATGATGTACGACTACCACTAATTAAAACAATAGTGTAAGTCTATTATTATTTCCATGAGCTCCCAACCGAACTCGACGTTGTTGTTGTGCCCCTAACCCAATGTTCTTAACGCCAAACATTGTAATAGTCGGTGAAAATTATGCACCCGGTTTGATCTCCAGTCAAGGTTAGTGCGACTAACCACGGGTGGGGGTGCCAACCCAAATAGATATATTCATACATTCCACGTTCATACCATAATTAACAGTTACATAATAAGAGGGGACTTTGATGCGTTAAATGAGTTGACTCATGTAACAATGTTGGTACTTGTGTCAAGTTGAGCAAGTTTTCTCCCCCGTGTGTTTAAAAAAAAATTAAAACAAGTAAAAGTGGGGTCAGGAAGACCACTGTAGTTGTCGAGGTGGTCAGTGATGATGTAAGTTGTAAGTAGGGCTGTAAACGAACCGAACCAAACAAAGCCTTGTTCGTGTTCGTTCGTAAAGCATTTAACTTGTTTCTGAACAGTTCATGAACACTAACCGAACAAAATTTCATGTCCATCTTCGTTCATTAAGGAAATGGATTTGTTCACTAACGGTTCACGAACGGAACCAAACGAAGGCTAGTTTGAGACTTTTGATGTCAACCCTAATGTCTTTCGAAATAAACATTTAATAAGATCATTTTAATATCAAGTTTTTTGTACTTGTATCGAACTTACTTTACTTAGTTAACTTTAGGGTAAAAAATAAAATAAAAATTAAAGAATATATAAAGTTTAGATAAAATAAAATAGAAATATACAAAAATATTTAATGAACAACATAAACAAACGACACATGAACGAACACGAACGTAAACGAACATAAACGGACGAATGTTAATAAACGAACGTTCACGAACACAATTAAATGAACGAGACCTCTGTTCATGTTTGTTCATTTAGTTAATAAGACGGAATTCCTTGTTCATGTTCGTTCATTTATTAAACGAACGAACGTAAACAAACTTCCCCCCGAACGGTTCACGAACTGTTCGCTGAATGTTCGGTTCATTTACAACCCTAGTTGTAAGTCCAAACTGTCTTGACCTAGCTCTGCCCTAAGTTAATTAAGACACCTTAAGGTCTAAGTAGTTATTCATGAGGTGGGTTGGTCACACGACCAATATCTCGAAGTCTTGACCCTTGCCTTGTAAAAGTCTATAAGGGAATAGTCTATAAGGGTCTGACCCGATCGCCGTTGGTGATACGACTTGTTGTTCAAATAGTTATATTTATTAAAAATCTCTTTAATAAAAATTAGAGTATACTGCCATTTTCGTCCATGTGGTTTGATTGTTATTGTCATTTTCATCCAAAAGGTTTGTTTTTCTCTTGTGTATCCTCGTGGTTTGCAAAACTTGTCATTTTCATCCAACTGTTTAATCTCATCCATTTTTTAACTTTAAATGAGGAGTGTTTTTGTCTTTTTAACAAAACCGTAGGTCTAACGTATCCATGCTCCACCATTAAAAGATGGAAAAAAGGTTAAAAAAATACTCCCTCATTAAACGTTAAAATGTGGATGAAGTTAACCAATTGGATGAAAATGACAAGTTTTATAAACCACGAGGATACACAAGAGAAAAATAAACTTTTTGAATGAAAATGACAAAAAACGACCAAACCATAGGGACGAAAATGACAATTTACTCTAAAATTTATGATATAGACTTTAACTATTAAGTTCCTCGTTTTCGATTTAAGTCGTTTCTTGTGCCATAATAAACATATAACATATATTTATTATAAATGGGTGTGAAAATATCATAAAATAATTATTATATTATTTTATTTTTCTCAAACTTACTTTTAGTTGTTTTCATCAAGTATATTTATGTATGAGTATATATATAAATATATATTTATCAATTTTTCATAAAGTTAATATATTTATGTGAATTTATACCAACAATGATTTATAAAATTTTCCATGTATTTACATGTCCCCTTTCCTTTTGTAATAATTATAAAATTTTTCATGTATTTACATGTCCCTTTTCCTTTTGTAATAATTATAAAATTTTCCCTGTATTTACATGTCCCTTTTCCTTTTGTAATAATTATAAAATTTTTCATGTATTTACATGTCCCTTTTTCTTTTGTAATAATAATAATTATGCATAAATATATTATTATTACTTAAGTCATTATTTTTAAATGAAAGTCATATTTAAAAATAGTGATTAAAAATAATCATTAAACTATAATAACACTTAGGGATTTTACAATTTTTACCTGTTGTCTTTTTCGTTAACAAACCGTCTTTTTAATATTATTTAAAAAAAATAATAATAATATTAATAATAATAATAATAATCGGGTATAACCGTTTTTCAAACATATCACCAACTATTTAATAATAATAGAAATAGGTCGAGCGCTCATGTTAATAGTCGAGAGAGAAGGTGGTGGAGTTAACACGAGACTCGTTTTCTTCGTTTGTTGTCTCGTATCACCCATTTAACTTCCGAAATAACCCGTACACTCCATATACTCGAGACCCGGTGCCCGAGACTCGTACAAGGCCGCGATGTTGGGTTCTTTTTTCCCGAAACCCATAAGGTGGTGGGGTGTCTCGGGGCTACCGTGGGTGGAGGTAGCGGCGTACAGAGGTGACTGCGGAGGTGGTGTAGGGCTGTGATGGTTGCAAACCGGTGAGGGAGAGGGTGCTGGTGTAGGGTTGCTGCCAAGAGAGAGGGACAAGGGAGGTGGCGAAGGGCGGTGATTTATATATTATGGAGGTGGTAAGGTGGTGGTTGGAGGTTCTCGGTAGTGGTGTGGTGATGTTGGGGGTGGTGGTTTATGGTGGCTGATGAGTGTGATGTTACTCCTGTCGTGGAACCGAGAAGAATCAAAGGGAGAGGGTGGGCTTCGGGTGGTGGTGTGAGCCGAGAGAAGAGAAGAGCAAAAAGTGTTGTGGGTTTGTTTGAGTGTTTCATTAATGCATGTATATATATTGCCCATGGTGGCGTAATAATCACTAGGTTTAGTTGGAAGACTTGTGGTTTTTGTGTCTGGGAGGAGTATATAAAAGTGTTCTTGTCATATTGTAAGTAGAAGTGTTCTTCGTGTCACGTAGGGATCTATATTAATATCTCTAATAATTTGACCTCGACTAATGTCTGTGAGATGTCTACCGAGTGATACCTTGTAATCATATTAGGCTATATCCTAAACAAGCGTTGAATATCAAATTCCCATCGCTCTCGTTGCAAGTGATGCATCTCATCTTTGTAGCTCAAAAATTAATCTAGGGTAATTTTCTCCTTAATTCTCTTAGAACTAAATCCACTATCACCATCCATGCCTGACACGATAACCTAACTTGACCATGAGCATCAGACCTAAACCTTGTCACCAAATATACTCCTCAAATCAGCAATCAAAGCTCGTTGAGAATCCAAACTAACATCTTTTTCCTAATTCACTAGCCTTCAACAGTTGAATTTCGGGACAAAATTCCCTCAACTTGGGAATACTGTAACATCCATAATTTTCCCGTCATATTTTATTTATTTCTTTCTTTTATATAATAACGACATTCCATTTCAACCCAGTACTTACTCGACAAAATATGTCACATTAACTATTATTTTAATGTGTAACAATTTAAAGTTTCAATCATTTATTTACATATTATTTTCTAAGCCATGTCCACCGGTAAGTTTGATTGTTTCATTACATAAAAATAACACTTTTAATCCTGATTTGATTTTTATAAATTCAATAAGTATGTCTAGTAATTTTTATAAAAACAGAAAACATAAAATAATGTTCTATTCACTTTTAATTTATTAAAAACGTATCATAGATATTATAAATTTCTAAATAAATAATATAAATGATTTATTTAAACAAATCGAATTATATTTTTATTTATAAAGTGATAATGTTTATTAAACAAATTATAATTTATTGTTTAAACATTATTAATTCGACTTCAAACATAAATAATTATTTTGCAAAGAATAATTATGTAAAACATTTTTTTAGAAATACTTAATTAATTATTTTAGATAAATAATTATACAAATTCAATTAGATTCATTTAAAGCTTATATTTACTTAATATCTCTTTTATTGAAATAAAATAAATTATTTAAATAGTTATGTATTTACATAAAAAAATTAATAAACCCTTTCCATTCCATAAATTATTTATTAATTATTTTTAGAATAATTATATAAATAAATCCCAATATAATATTATTTAAACATTTTTCCATTCCATAATTTAGTTATTAATTATTCTTAGAATAATTATATATATAAATTACTATTTAAACCTCTATCAATTTCATAATTTATTTATTAAATCATTTTAGAATAACTATATAAATAAATTCAAATATATTATTATCATACAACACAATTTATTTGAGATTCTAATTAATTCTAATTAATATTACCTTATCACTATTTTACATAAACATGTATTTTCTTACAAAACTTGTACAAAACCCACATCCAACCCCAAACTCTAAAATCCCTAGAAACTCAAATAGGTGTAGAATTGTTTATTCTCATTAAGTCTAGAATACAAAATTTATCTGTGTAGTTTTATTGTGAGGAACCCTCACGAGGCCTATCCAGCTCTAACTATCCTTACCATTACTAGCTTCATTACAGGTGACTTTACATAGCCCCTTTTTACATTTTTATACTTTTAGGGTGTAACATGTCTACAACTATATTTTATACATGATTCAATACCTTTGTTCCTATGCAATTGTCTTTATGCTATATGTCTTAAACTACTTGGTGACTATTACGTGTGTTCATGTTAGTACAATCATTAACTTGTGTAGTACAATCATTAACTTGTGTAGCAAGCTTAAGGTAGTACCTAACATGATCATTTGTAGGGAAATTCAATTCATTACTTAACACAAATCTTGGCGGGTTAGTGTATACATTTGGAACTTCATGTGTCACACCCCCAAATTCATTTGCTTTATAAATAAATAAATAAATTAAGGTTGGAACGATTGATAAAATTACACAATAGCCGAAGCTAAAATAAAGACTTCTAAGGTGTTGAACACCATTACGAATACTAAAATAAAATAGTACAGTGACCTAGAGCCATAGAAATCAAATCGACTTGAGGTTTGACAATCATGCGTCTTTGGCTTCTAGGGTTTTAATCCAAATGGTTACCCTATTCCAACCGTGCTCTGGCTATTTGTTACCTAAAAAACATAGTTAAAAGTGTTAACACAAAGGTTGGTGAATTCACAAGTTTAATTATTAAAATGTAAAGTCGTTTTCCTTAAAAACATTGAAATTGTGTACATGGGCATAGTATAAAAGCGTTTTCCTTGAAAACATGTGATGACTTCATTGTCATAAAATGAGTAGTTTTCCCAACGAAAACATGTAACGACTTCATAGTCATAAAACGAGTAGTTTTCCTCATGAAAATATGTTAATGAATTTATACCCATATCAAGCCCTCTTTAGAGAAATTATTAAATATAGGAACGTAAACTAAAACAAGTAACAGTTTTAGGTGTATATGATAAACAAAACAAGTAAATGTTGTCCCATTCGTAAACTAGCCAAGAGTACAAATAATATGTACATACATGAGGCATAGTCAAACCATGACACAGGTGTTTCGCCCCTCACTCGTACCTCACGAGCAAATGTTTGAACACTCTGCGGTCATTTGGCCAGAGGGACCCATGGTAAGCGCGATTAACCATGACCGGAGGTGTCAATCCCAATAGTACTATCCATAGAATCTCAGGCTAATGATTATAAATATGATGGTCAGGGGACTTCCAACGCTTTATATGTGTTAACTCATGCAAACATAAAGGTCGGGTGTTGTTTTCTTGTTATCATACAAAAAGTAGTTGTAAATATGCTTCGTGTTCTCCAAACGTATCAAGTAAATATGTTTCATGTTTTCAAACATGTAAAGCAAGTATGTTTCTCCTCCGATGTTTCTAAAACATTAAAAAAATAAAGAGGGGCCGTGAAACTCAACTTGTGACGTGTCAGGAACACGAATGTTCTTGACATAGCAATGAAAACCAATGTATACGTGATAATCACATATTGCGTCCTATTCGGGTCCTACGATACATTTAGGCATTTAATGAATTTTATAGACTAATCGTAATATTTTAAAGCTAGTTTAAACTCGTATTGAGTTATCATGCGTACGGATGAACTCGTATCCAGTTGCCTATATTCTAATGGTCACATTCAAATGTATTAGTTTATCGAGTTCGTGGTTGTGCTTAACATTATGTACTTATAATTTAACAATCACAGTTCTTGTTCGTGATTCTTAACGCATTGTGTGTAACTCAGTTTTTTGATAAAACTGTGTCCACGTTTTATCATATATTCAAATGAATAATCAAAGTATTCAAATATATATATATATATATATATATATAGTTTCAAAACCGAAAAATATACATGTACACAGTTTCGTAAATAGTTGTTCAGGTTTATGTAAAGTATACGTGTAGGCGTTTGTCTCAAGTAATATTTATGCATACATATATACATTTATATTTGAAGCTAAACATCGTATTAAGTAATACTTGTTGGTTTAGATAAAATGTAGTGTTTAGAACTACTCATTTAATATAAAATTACAATTTTTATGTGTGACAAAATGTATCACGTTTTTAACAATCTATTTTTCATAACTATTTCGATAATATTCGTGCAAAGTACCAATTGTTCACACCATAAACTCAAAACCCTAATAATAATTCAAGTGTATATATATTTATATTGTATATTCATATTTATGAAAAATATAGTTGTATTTACCCTTGTTAATTGTCAAAGCTTCGTTTGTCCGGTCTACTTATACGTTTAAATACAATTTGTCAACATTTTATATAGGTACGAATATGATTATACCAAGCGCTTAAGGTCCAAAATTATCTAATCGTTTTATGCCACGGATGTAATATAACTTGTTTCTCCCGTTTACGAAATAATATTTAATAATCCTTCAAATGATTCGTTAGTCGTACTAAAAGCTTCCGTTTAACCAGTTACGTATTTACGAACATATATATTTCCTCGTTTGATAATAATTATATATGTTAGTTGAAACGAACTCTTTTAACGGGATATACGTGTTTACCTTGTCGTTAACAATATTCATTAAGTTATTACTATTTTTACCATTAGCAGATCCCTTTAATCTCAACACAATTTAACCGCACATGGGTTTAACTTACGCGTAATTAAATATAATCACATTAGCGCGGGTTTTATACCTTTTGGGGTCCCGTTTACGAACTGACCACGTTTGACCGGCATTGACTGGGTTTGACCATGGATCGGGACGTCGTCATCTGTCCAAAAACATGTATCGAACACCCAAGAATGAAACCTTATAGATCGGGACGGTAGGACGACGAACAGAGCAGACCTGATCAGTTTGGGGGATGCCGGAGACTCGCCGAAAAACCGGGAGTTGCCGGAACCCTGGTTTCTCGCCGGATCCGTCTCACACTGCCCCACCATAGCCACTACCGACTCAGCCCTTGCTTCCCACCACTGTTGCCATCGTTTTTAGCCCGCCGGAAGACAGGGTTTCACAACCCTGGCCGCCACCGTGAGGTAGTCGAAAAATCGGGTTAGCCGGAAACGAGTCCCCTTTGCCGGAAAGGTCATACCCGCTACGACGTCTCCTCCCCCTTTCTCCCACGCCGACTAGGGAACCAAGACCCCTCACCATTCCGCACTACCGTCGCCGCCATTACACAGGCGGAACCCTAGTCGTCGGCGTCGTCTTTTGAGGTCATTTCCACCCCCACTACCACGAATCAGAGGGAACCACCACCACCATTGGAAACAGGGTGATGAGACCTAGCAGGCTAGGTGGTTCACTCGCCACCACTCGCCGCCGCCACCGTGCTGCGTCGTTTGCCGCCGCAGGTCTGCCGGAGTCCGGCCACTACTCTCACTCTCTCCCATTTTCACCTTTTGTGTGTGTTGAAGTTTTTGGATAAATGAAGAGAATGAGGGGTGTTCTAATACTTATAGGCGGGGTTTTAACGAGTTTAATTCGTGTAACCAACCCGTCTACGTCATGTTCTTGTGTTAATCGATTGCTCGATCTTTATTTTAAAATTCTTAGAACTTTGAAACGTCATTAATAATATTATATACGTATTTTAAGACGTGAGATTTAAGTTTCGGTTGATGAACGAACATGTACGCGTTGGTACCACGTTTTCACGCATTCATTCTTTTCAAACGTTTTCGCTCCGAGTTTGTAGAATATTATTTTACTAATCATATTAAAATATTATTTGTTATATTTGTCGTATCACATACGTATTGGTAACAATCGTATTGTTATTGTTTGTTTTACGAGCATCTAACGAATTAGCATCCGTTTATACGTACTTCGCGTGTATTTATATACATAGCCTTTCATCTAAATATTAATACTTGATGTAAAATAATTCATTATCTTTCATAATCGTTCTGACGAATATCCGGTAGTGACTGATGTCTAACGCGTTAAACGTTTAAAATACCGAATCGCGTACATACATCTATTCTTTCTTAAATTCTCATAATTGCGTAACAAGTCATTAGACTAAGCCGTGTGACTAGTATGATATTCGGATTGTGTAAATCAGAACCTCTAACGGGCTTGGATTCTTATTGGGCCTCAAATGGGCTTGGATTTCTATTAGGCCTAGTTGGGCCTAGTTGGGCATAGTCCAACAACTAGGTTTTAGATGCGGTAATTTTTGCAGGTGTCACATTCTCCTCTCCTTAAAGAAATTTCATCCTTGAAATTTATCATAGATACATGGATTAGGATTTCGTGTCGTTGCTCCATTTTCGGATTCTTAGTGAGAATGTTGGCTCATTCCAAGTATTAGTCGGTAATCTAAATAAAGTGGATATCTCATCACTAATGATATTGGATGTGTAAAGATTTGAGATGTCACTGTATCATGTATTCGTGTGTCGTTACTGTTGAGCATTCATTAAATCAAATAAGAAGATTTAGGAAAATCTTTGAATATGTCGTTAAGTGAACAACGTTGACTATACTACAAAGTGATAAAGTCATCACTAGAGTTTCCTAAACAAAATGAATTATAACCAGAGTGGTCATATTCGTGTAATCTATTAGTCATTAAGAGAATGTCTAGTCGGTGTGGGTTCATTTAGTGAGTTTTCACAAATCAAGTGAACAAGTCACACCAAAATAGCAATCAAGGATTAGACGTTGTAACACTTCGTTATGAGATCCATCGCATAAATGTGAAACTGTATGATCATCATCATTGGTAATGAATAACGAAAGTGCATTCATGCACACGGATTTCCAAGAGTATATGGGTACGTACTTTTTATTCAGATCTGGGTTTTCTGTCATGAAAGCTGAATCATGATGGAATCTAACAGAAATTTATCGAAAGTTCAGTAAAGATGTGTCAAAAGGTTTGATGAGATGTTCAAGTCTTAGTTCAATATCAGGTACCAGACTATTTCTTGTAACGAGTCAATGCCTTGATGCATTAAAATCTTTCTAGAACAAAAGATTCTACGGATATTTCATCGGTCTAACCGGTAGGTGGGTTAAACTGATTCGATTGAGTTCCACGAAATAATATCAGCGTAAGCACTTTCTCACAAGGAAATTGGAATGGTTTAGCGAAACGTTAGTAGTTGTCTAGATAGTGAATTCGACAACTGTGATATGGATTATAAAACTTCATGGAGGCATGATCTCTTGAGATTAGCCTTGATTTTATCCAATTACGTTACTAGTGACTCCATCACACATGTCATTCGTAACCTTGATTAGATACAGAACTTAACAAAAGAGGTGTCGAGCAATACGATCGAAGCAATAGAGCTTTCCTAGTAACATTGTATCATCTAAAATTTTGAATCGTTCAGATTCCTATGATCTCTCCTAAGATGGAAGTGAAATCTCGATGAAGAAAGAAAATGTCAAAGTATTTGGGAATGGTATAGTTAACTTGACTCAACATATATTAAAGATAAATGGATCTTCATAGGGTTCAGAGAAAAGTGTTTGTGAATAGTCTAGCTTTCGTGTGGAAAAGTAGTGGTTCGTCAAAATGAGGAAGTAAAGGTCACATCGTGGAAGTAGTCTCATAGGAATAGTGTCTCCTGAAGTCGATTCCGTGTTCACCAATCATTGAAATGGTGAGCTTTGATGTAATATCGTTTTTAGTTTAGACTGAGTCTTGACTCTCTTTAGATAGATATTAGAAATAGACAAGAATCAAGTATAACTTCAAAAGTTTGTTGAATGTGAGAATGTCTTAAGTTCCTTACAGAAAATGTATAGATATCTCGAAAGAACTTGGAAGAATGAATGTACATTAAAAGGGAATTTGATAAGTCAAAAGAAATGTATATGTGTAGACTTACAAGGGAGTAATGTCAACTACAGTTCGTCCTTTGTTCGTCTTCCTGGTTGCGTACGGTTTTAAAAAGTCATCAATCATAGATCAGAGAATTAAATCCTCAGACTTCAAATTAGGTCTGTGATTTCCTATCAAAGTTGATTGAAATGAATCATAAGGGTTTAGAATTTGTCTCGTGACTTAGCGATGAAGAGGGTCGAATTGATTAGTTGCCAACAACTAGTACTACATTATGCTTGTAAACTCCTTGGCCTTTGAATGGTATTATCATGATTTACCATTTCGTATCTTACCTATATCGGTTATAGCCTTAAAGTCCTTAGTGCAAGGGCTTAAGCCATAGAATTGAGGTAATGAGTGTCAAGTGTTAAGAGTTTTATTTTATCTAGGTACGTTTAAGAGTATGTATATCTATCTCATGCTTTGATAGATAGATAACGAAATTGCAAAGAGAAAATCTATAGCTGAATCTCAAGAGTTGTAATAGTACTTTACAGAGAATTTCCATATTCGGTCCAAGTCATGAGGTCGAATCAACTAATAATAGACATACTTAGCGTTTAGGTTGAAATTTTCATACCAATGAAGTCTCTATAAGGGTTTTGGATTCTTTAGAATTCGAAGATGAAGGAAATGATGTACAAATCCACGTCACTTGTGATAGCTCATTGCATCACCTAGTGCCTTTTGGCTCAGCCCTTTGGTTATGGTAATATCCATCATTAATCGAGTGATTAGGAATTCGGATTAGGAATACATATTACTCATGAACATTTGCTCGGACAATAAGACTCACTAGAGTTCTCATGCGCTGCAAATTATGATTACGTGTGCACTCGTAATGATAATTTATATCGCATGGTCCCTCTAGTGTTTCTCCTATCTCAAGCTCTCCGTTAAGGGATCTGAAATGTTCATTGGATCATGTCATCGTGTCGCACTCTTGCGTAAGAGTGTGTATGCTCTATCGGATTACTCTTAGTCATGCGCACCGATGCCCGTGAATCTGCCAACTAAGGCAGTTGTTGGATGGAGTTAATGGTAGAGAGACACAACTGGTGTCCACTATGTAACATCCTAAAATGGAGAGAAATAAAGTTAACGAGTTCAAGCGGGCCGAAGTCGGGCCGAGTCAGTCGCGAACCGGGCTTGGGGAGGTCTCCCCTATAAATAGCCTAAGGCCCTCATTGTTCTCCTCTTTATAATTCTAGAGAGAGAAAACCCATAGAGAGAGAAAGTGTCAGAATCACATAAGATTGCACCCACTCGTGTCTCTTGCACTCGTGAAGGAAACCTCCAAATCAGAATCGTCATCCAGGTAACTATTCGAGCCAAAACTGAGATTTTTGCTTAGGTTGGGTTTCCGGGTGAAAATAGGACGTTTTTACGGATGAAACTTGAGAATAAGCTTGAGTTTAGTATCTGGAATGAAAACCAGTTGTTTTGAGCAAAGAAAGTTGATGTTTTGACATAATCGAACCCAAATCCGAGAATGATGACTGCTGGTGCAGGCGAACTTAGCAAGTTCGCCTGTTAAGTTCACTTGGTGGAGGCGAACTTATCAAGTTCGCCTGATTAAGTTCGCTTGGCCAAGGGTAAGCGAACTTATTAAGTTCGCCTAGGTCAAAGGAAGCGAACTTAGGCATTAATTTCGCATAGGCCAGTGGAAGCGAACTTAGGCATTAAGTTCACCTATGTCAGCTGTGTTAAGAATGTAACTTGGTTTAGATCTGATACGTGTATGATTAATTAATCCAGATCGTGTGCAACGCTCATCGGACTGCAGTTAGGACGGAACAGGACTAGCCGATCAGGTGAGTTCTATGTGCCCCCCCTCTATGTTATGTGCAAATGATTTATAAATATTTTTGGGCCTGAAGTGTATACACTAAATGAATAAATGTTATGAATGCCAATGTGAACATACGTGATATATAAATATATGAAAATGAATTATGAACAAAGATTGAAACGTATGTTTACAAAGTATGAATGAAATCTTGCCTTATATTATATATATACTGCATGTTATGAATATATGTGAATTGTTATGGACGCTTCGATGCTAACGGCTACTACGGTAGACGGACGACAATGTGACTATCTTGCAACCGGGACAAAAACGTTCCTTCATCAGCAAGGAAATAAAAAGGGGTATAAATGGGCGGTCGAAGCAAATGCCAAATCATATGTAGAACGGTTGCAAACATGGTAGCACGTGGGAAACGGATACCTTCGGGTAGACGGGCGAAAAGGACGGCCTACGACGGTAGGACGGTATGACGGACGGCCGAAGGTTGGCCGGACGGTTTTTATGGCGGACGGTTTCTAGGACCGGACGAGTCAAAGGGCTACGACGGTAGCTTCATGGCGTATGTCTTTGTGACATACGTAGTAAAAGACGGGTTGATCACCCTTATGTGTATGACCAAATGAATGTTTAGGAAAGTAAAGGTGAATGCACATCAGTGTAGTCACTCAAGAATGATGAAAGAAAAGAAAAAGTTAAGAATACGTAATTATGTTCTTATGTATAAACTTACGAATAATTTTAAGGAAATAATGTTTATATCTAATCATTTTAAACTAGAACTCACCAGCGTTAGCTGACTTTTAGTATACATTTCAGGTAACAAAGAAAAGGGTCGTGCGAAGGCGTGAAGGTTACCCGGCTAAAGACTGACATCCCGATTTATGTTTTTGTTAAACACTGATGTATGTGTTAAATGTTAAGACTTCCGCTGTAATGTACTCAAATGTGAATGATTTTGGCTGTTAATTGAATATGATAAATTTAAAGTTCAGTATTGATGACTTTGTTTATGAGTAAATCCAATAAGTGAGGTTACCCCGAAATAGGGGCCTTACAAGTTGGTATCAGAGCAATAGTTTGAGAGATTCAAACATCCCTAAATGTCTGAACTCAAGCTGATTATGGGACCAACGCACGGGTGTCAGTCTGGGTAGCCAACGCCGACGCCATCACTGTAAGTAAGTACTAAAGTTCATGTTTGTAGATAGGAATGTATGCCTTAACTTAGAACCAATAGATGTCAATGTCTTGACCAATTTGAAGAGTTTGGAACCTGAAAAGCAATGTAAATTTCTAATCACAAACCGGTCACTGTAATTAAAAATTTACCTTGTTCGTAATGTTCTAAAACTATGATCTGAAGAAATGGCATTGATGTATTCCCTTTATAACTATCAGGAAACTAGGAATTATGGTTGGTGGAGGAAGGACAGGACGTCGAGGCGGTCGTACTGGCCGAGTAGGTAGACCTCCACTGAATCCAAGACATCAAGAAGAAGAGGATGTGCACACAGAAAACACTGAGAGCGTGTACCAAACTAATGTCACCCCAAATGGGGGCGACCATCAAGGGTCTCTACAGTTGGAACCCGAGGTCAGAGATGCTATTGCCCGTGAGGTCGTGCTCACTTTGAAGAATGTATTGCTGACCTACTATCGGAGGCATTAAAGAAAATCAAGGAAGATGATGAAGGGAACAATGAGGAAAAGGTATATGACAGCGATGGGGATGAAGTAAAGGTGGGATCAAGTAAACGGGGGTGCACTTATAAAGGTTTCAAGGACGGAGACCCACCCAAGTTTGATGGGAACAAGGACTCGGTGGCCAACCTCGAGTGGATCGAGAGGATGAACGCTGTCATCAACATCAGCGAGTGTCGATCCGACCAAGCTGTTAAGTACGTTGCCCATTCTTTCACTAACGAAGCACTAAGTTGGTGGAGGAATGTTCAAAGAACTAAGTCACCCAATGCTATCAACAGAATGACGTGGGAAGACTTGAAAAAGCTTATAATCCAAAAGTTCTGCCCACAGAATGAGATCGTGTGGAGAACGAATTCTTGAACTTCAAAGCTGGCAACAAGACTCATCGCCAGTATACTTCAAGATTCAATGAACTAGCTCAACTGGTACCCCACCTGGTAGAGACGGAAGAAAGACTGATTAAGTACTATGTGAAGGGCCTACCTCAAAGGGTCCGTGTTCATGTGAAGGCCAACCTACCCACGACCTTCGAGTCGACAGTGAATCTGAGCGGAATCGTCTACGACGACTACGCCAATGAGGACCCGACACCTGAGACACAAAAGAGAAAATGGGAGAACCCGTCTAGGGGCACCGGGAAAGGGAATGTGGTAGCTGAAATAAAGAAACCAAGGTTAGAGGAATATGAAACTTGCAAAAAGTGTGGAAAACGCCATTTTGGCGAGTGCCGAATCGGCACCACCATGTGTTATAAGTGCGGGAAGCCGGGGCACTTCTCTCGAGAGTGTTTAAAGGATGTCAAGTGCCAAAGTTGTGGAAAATATGGACACCATACTAAGGATTGCTGGAAAACCGGGCAGTCCAGTTCGGGAAAGGGAAAGGAAGTTGCAAAGGAACAACCGAAGGCTGGGACTCGAGCCTACGCCCTGACTGAGGAGGAAGCAAGGGGAAACCCTGATGTCGTATCAGGTACGTTTCCAGTAAATGATGAACCTGCTGCTATCTTATTCGACTCTGGTGCTCGTAAAAGCTTTATATCCAATGCATTTAGTCGTAAACTAGATTGCACTATCAACACCATAGTAAAGGCCTTTAGCGTACAAACTGCCGTTGGTAAAAATTCGGCAGTATTCCAAGTAACCGATGATTGTATCATAGAAATAGAGGGCCATAAGTTCCCCTCTAGATTATTCCTTCTCACATTAAGAGGATTCGATGTAGTACTGGGTATGGATTGGTTACCTGCCAACGAAGCCCAGATCATATGTAAACGCAAGAGGATACACCTCAAGGCTCCAAGCGGCACTCCAATTACGGTTTATGGGGATTGGAATTGCACGATTCCTAACATCATCTCGATGATCAAGGCCGAAAGTTATATGAGGCGCAGTTGCGAAGCTTATCTGGCGTACGTTATTGACGAAAGGATGAAAGCAAAGGAACTCAAGGATGTACCCGTGGTGTGCAACTTTCCGGAAGTATTCCCTGAGGATCTACCTGGATTGCCACCCGATCGGGAAATAGAATTTCAGATTGACTTACTGCCAAGAGCTGAGCCCGTTGCCAAAGCCCCCTACCGATTGGCTCCGTCAGAAATGAAAGAATTGATGTCTCAATTACAGGAATTAACAGAAAAAGGATTTATTAGACCAAGCATTTCGCCATGGGGCGCTCCGGTACTGTTTGTAAAGAAGAAGGACGGCAGCATGCGCATGTGCATTGACTACCGAGAACTGAACAAGAAGACAGTAAAGAACAAATACCCACTGCCTAGAATAGATTACCTCTTTGATCAACTACAAGGTGCGAGTTGGTTCTCAAAGATCGATCTTAGGTCGGTTTATCATCAGTTAAAGGTGAGAGAAGAAGATGTACCGAAGACCGCGTTTCGTACGCTTTACGGGCATTACGAGTTTCTGGTAATGTCATTCGGGTTAACCAACGCACCAGCAGCGTTTATGGACTTGATGAATAGAATATGCCGACCGATGTTGGATTGCTCAGTGATAGTTTTCATTGACGACATACTAGTTTATTCGAAGAACGAGGGTGATGACCACTGTCACCTAAGAGAAGTATTGGAAGTGTTAAAGCAGGAAAAGTTGTACGCAAAATTCTCCAAATGTGCTTTCTAGCTTAGGGAAGTCCAATTCCTAGGTCATGTGATAAACACGAAAGGCATCATGGTATATCCTGCGAAGATTGAGACAGTAAAGGAATGGAACATCCCGAAGACACCAACAGAGATACGAAGTTTTCTGGGATTGGCAGGCTACTATCGCAGGTTCATTCAAGATTTCTCAAGAATTGCCTCGCCACTAACCAAACTGACACGGAAGGAAGTAAAGTACGAATGGGGTCCAACCCAAAACGACGCGTTTGAGGAACTTAAGACACGATTAACTCAAGCTCCAGTCTTAACACTACCTGGGGGAAATGAAGACTTGGTAGTCTACTCTGACGCGTCGAGCCAAGGTCTGGGATGCGTACTTATGCAACGAGGAAAGGTAATTGCTTACGCCTCACGACAACTAAGGATTCACGAGGTTAACTACCCAACACACGATCTAGAGTTAGCAGCAGTAGTCTTCGCCCTAAAAATATGGAGACACTACCTATATGGAGATAAGTGCACCATTTACTCCGATCATAAAAGCTTGAAGTACTTTTTCGAGCAAAAGGAATTAAATATGAGGCAAAAGAGGTGGCTAGAACTACTAAAGGACTACGATTGTGAGATACTGTACCATCCAGGAAAGGCAAACGTAGTAGCTGACGCCTTAAGCAGAAAGGAGCAATCTGATCCTATCCGGATCAAGGCGTGTCAACTGATATTAACGCCAGATTTGATGAGTGAAATATCAAAGGCTCAAGATGAGGCACTATTAGAAAGAAATATAAAACGGTAAAGAATAGTAGGACAACAAGGGAATTTGGATGCAAATGCATATGGTATACGAACTAGGTTTGGCCGGATGTGGATACCTAATATTGGCGAGCTTAGAGCCAAAATACTCGATGAGGACCATAAGTCTCGCTATTCTATCCACCCCGGGACAAACAAAATGTATCAAGAGTTGAAGAAAGAGTACTGGTGGCCTGGCATGAAGAATGATGTAACTGAGTACGTGAACAAGTGCCTAACGTGTTCACTAGTTAAGGCCGAGCACCAGAAACCATGCGGTAAAATGCAACCTCTACCAATACCGGAATGGAAGTGGGAGGAGATTACGATGGACTTCATTACCAAGCTACCACGAACAGCTAGAGGCAATGATACCATTTGGGTGATCGTTGACCGCTTAACGAAGAGTGCTCACTTCTTGCCAATACGTGAGACTGCTTCGTCCGAAAAACTAGCAGAAGTTTTTATCAAAGAAATTGTGAGCAGGCATGGTATGCCGGTGTCGATTGTGTCTGACCGGGATACTAGATTCACGTCAAGGTTTTGGAAGAAATTTAACGAAGAAATGGGCACTAGATTGAACATCAGCACAGCTTACCACCCTCAAACCGATGGTCAATCTGAAAGGACAATCCAGACCCTAGAAGACATGCTCCGGGCTTGCATCATCGACTTCGATGGGACAGCCATCTACCATTGGCAGAATTTTCATACAACAACAGTTATCACTTAACGATTGGCATGCCGCCATTTGAAATGTTGTATGGAAGGAGATGTAGAACCCCAATCTGTTGGGGGGAAATTGGGCAGAAGGATTTTGCAAGTCTCGAAGTGGTCAAAGCTACTTCCGAGAAATTTGATCAAATCAAGGCTCGAATGAAAGCCGCAAAGGACAGATAAAAATCATACGCGGATAAGAGAATAAGGGATTTAGAGTTTCACGTGGGGGACATGGTACTGTTAAAGGTATCACCATGGAAAGGAATCATTCGATTCAGAAAACGTGGCAAACTAAGTCCAAGGTTTGTCGGACCTTTCAAGATTTTAGCGAGAGTGGGTCAAGTTGCTTACAGACTCGACCTACCCGTTGAGCTTAGTGGAATACACCCTACGTTCCACGTGTCGCACTTACGCAAGTGCCTAGCTGACGACACAGCGCACATACCTTACGATGAAATCGAGGTGGATAACAGTCTGAATTATGTCGAGGAACCAATAGCCATCCTTGACCGATCTGAGAAGCGACTACGCAACAAGTCAATCCCATTGGTCAAAGTTCAATGGAAGCACAGAAAGGGATCAGAAGCGACCTGGGAAAAAGAAGACGAGATGCGGGAACTATACCCTCGGTTGTTTAACGCATAATTGGTTTCGAGGACGAAACCTTTTTAAGGGGGGTAGACTTGTAACATCCTAAAATGGCGAGAAATAAAGTTAACGAGTTCAAGCAGGCCGAAGTCGGGCCGAGTCAGTCGTGAACCGGGCTTGGGGAGGTCTCCCCTATAAATAGCCTAAGGCCCTCATTGTTCTCCTCTTTACAATTCTAGAGAGAGAAAAACCGTAGAGAGAGAAAGTGTCGGAATCGCACAAGATTGCACCCGCTCGTGTCTCTTGCACTCGTGAAGGAAACCTCCAAATCAGAATCGTCATCCAGGTAACTATTCGAGCCAAAACTGAGATTTTTGCTTAGGTTGGGTTTCCGGGTTTTCGGGTGAAAATAGGACGTTTTTACGGATGAAACTTGAGAATAAGCTTGAGTTTAGTATCTGAAATGAAAACCAGTTGTTTTGAGCAAAGAAAGTTGAAGTTTTTACATAATCGAATCCAAATCCGAGAATTTTGGACTGTTTGGGGAAGATGACTGCTGGTGCAGGCGAACTTAGCAAGTTCGCCTATTAAGTTCGCTTGGTGGAGGCGAACTTATCAAGTTCGCCTGATTAAGTTCACTTGGCAAGTTCGCTTGGCCAAGGGTAAGCGAACTTATTAAGTTCGCCTAGGTCAGAGGAAGCGAACTTAGGCATTAAGTTCGCCTATAAGTTCACCTAGGCCAGTGGAAGCGAACTTAGGCATTAAGTTCGCCTATGTCAGATGTGTTAGGAATGTAACTTGGTTTAGATCTGATACGTGTATGATTAATTAATCCAGATCGTGTGCAACGCTCATCGGACCGCAGTTAGGACGAAACAGGACTAGCCGATCGGGTGAGTTCTATGTGCCCCCCCCCCTCTATGTTATGTGCAAATGATTTATAAATATTTTTGGGGCTGAAGTGTATACACTAAATGAATAAATGTTATGAATGCCAATGTGAACATACATGATATATAAATATATGAAAATGAATTATGAACAAAGATTGAAACGTATGTTTACAAAGTATGAATGAAATCTTGCCTTATATTATATATATATATACTGCATGTTATGAATATATGTGAATTGTTATGGACGCTTCGATGCTAACGGCTACTACGGTAGACGGACGACAACGTGACTATCTTGCAACCGGGACAAAAACGTTCCTTCATCAGCAAGGAAATAAAAAGGGGCATAAATGGGCGGTCGAAGCAAATACTAAATCATATGTAGAACGGTTGCAAACATGGTAGCACGTGGGAATCGGATACCTTCGGGTAGACGGGCGAAAAGGACGGCCTACGACGGTAGGACGGTATGACGGACGGCCGAAGGTTGGCCAGACGGTTTTTATGGCGGACGGTTTCTAGGACCGGACGAGTCAAAGGGCTACGACGGTAGCTTCATGGCGTATGTCTTTGTGACATACGTAGTAAAAGACGGGTTGATCACCCTTATGTGTATGAACAAATGAATGTTTAGGAAAGTAAAGGTGAATGCACATCAGTGTAGTCACTCAAGAATGATGAAAGAAAAGAAAAAGTTAAGAATACGTAATTATGTTCTTATGTATAAACTTACGAATACTTTTAAGGAAATAATGTTTATATCTAATCATTTTAAACTAGAACTCACCAGCGTTAGCTGACTTTTAGTATACATTTCAGGTAACAAAGAAAAGGGTCGTGCGAAGGCGTGAAGGTTACCCGGCTAAAGACTGACATCCCGATTTATGTTTTTGTTAAACACTGATGTATGTGTTAAATGTTAAGACTTCCGCTGTAATGTACTCAAATGTGAATGATTTTGGCTGTTAATTGAATATGTTAAATTTAAAGTTCAGTATTGATGACTTTGTTTATGAGTAAATCCAATAAGTGAGGTTACCCCGAAATAGGGGCCTTACACACTATTAACAAGATGTGTGTAGTGGAAATCAGGCACTATATTAGGGTAGAGATCCTTAAATCAGTGCCGAGCAAATCACGCTCCAAGTTTGTACATAAGTGTCGATCTACATGATCCCAATGAATCTATGGGTCTCCTGACCTGTGTAGTTCTCTCCTGTTTAGTCCTGCTTATCCGTCTCGGGTACCCTTCTTCTTGGGCAGTCCCGTCTGCCATAACTGATGGCGAAAGTTTAAATCATCCAATATAGCAATTCATGAAAAAAAAAAGAGTTTATATACCACACCAAATTAAGACAACATATGTCAGAAAGAAATTGACTCGATGGTTGGAGTAGATATAGGTGAAGGTACATGTTCAGGTACGAGTTCAACTTGTTGTGATACCAAGATCGGTAACTAGAAATTACTACCAGCGTCATCTGAGATCAATGTGTAACTCGGTCTCCCACGGTTACAGCGTGCCGAGCACCTGTCATCCTTGCTTCGTAACCCGAACGGTGATATTCTGTTCGGTCATATTGTAGGTGTCTATTGTTTCCACATTGTTACACGTATTAGATGTTAGTCACGTACCAAGTAATTATACTTACCATTATTATAGCTAATGATATTCTAGTATAACCACATACGTTAATGGTCTACTCGAGTTGTTCGGTAACGGTTGGAATTTCTATGCTCAGGTTTTGGGCGTTCTTAGTGTGATGTGAGTCTTAGAAATTTTGGTCCATAGATGAGTCTGGTTAGAGCCTAGGTGACACTAAGGAAACCAAATTCGCTAAAATCATTGGCTCTAATACCAATCTGTCACACCCCCAAATTCATTTACTTTATAAATAAATTAATTAATTAAGGTTGCAATGATTGGTAAAATTACAAAATAGCGGAAGCTAAAATAAAGACTTCTACGGTGTTGAACACCATTACAAATACTAAAATAAAGTAGTACATTGACCGAGAGCCATATAAATCAAATCGACTTGAGGTTTGACAATCATGCGTCTTTAGCTTCTAGGGTTTTAATCTAAATGGTTACCCTATTCCAACCGTGCCCTGGCTATTTGTTAGCTGAAAAACATAGTTAAAAGTGTCAACACAAAGGTTGGTGAGTTCACAAGTTTAATTATTGAAATGTAAAGTCGTTTTCCTTGAAAACATTGATATTGTGTACATGGGCATAGTATAAAAGCGTTTTCCTCGAAAACATGTGATGACTTCATAGTCATAAAATGAGTAGTTTTCCCAACGAAAACATGTAATGACTTCATAGTCATAAAACGAGTAGTTTTCCCCATGAAAATATGTTAATGAATTTATACCCTTGTCAAGTCCTCTTTAGAGAAATTATTAAAGATAGGAATGTCAACCAAAATAAGTAACAACTTTAGGTGTATATGATAAACAAACCAAGTAATGTTGACCCATTTCTAAACAAGCTAAGAGTACAAATAATATGTACATACCATTATTATACTTATGACCCATTTCTCCCCCGATGTTAGTCACGTGCCAAGTAATTATACTTACCATTATTATAGCTAATGATATTCTAGTATAACCACATACGTTAATGATCTACTCGAGTTGTTCGGTAACGGTTGGAATTTCTATGCTCAGGTTTTGGGCGTTCTTAGTGTGATGTGAGTCTTAGAAATTTTGGTCCCTAGATGAGTCTGGTTAGAGCCTAGGTGACACTAAGGAAACCAAATTCGCTAAAATCATTGGCTCTAATACCAATCTGTCACACCCCCAAATTCATTTACTTTATAAATAAATAAATTAATTAAGGTTGCAATGATTGGTAAAATTACAAAATAGCGGAAGCTAAAATAAAGACTTCTACGGTGTTGAACACCATTACAAATACTAAAATAAAGTAGTACATTGACCGAGAGCCATATAAATCAAATCGACTTGAGGTTTGACAATCATGCGTCTTTAGCTTCTAGGGTTTTAATCTAAATGGTTACCCTATTCCAACCGTGCCCTGGCTATTTGTTAGCTGAAAAACATAGTTAAAAGTGTCAACACAAAGGTTGGTGAGTTCACAAGTTTAATTATTGAAATGTAAAGTCGTTTTCCTTGAAAACATTGATATTGTGTACATGGGCATAGTATAAAAGCGTTTTCCTCGAAAACATGTGATGACTTCATAGTCATAAAATGAGTAGTTTTCCCAACGAAAACATGTAATGACTTCATAGTCATAAAACGAGTAGTTTTCCCCATGAAAATATGTTAATGAATTTATACCCTTGTCAAGTCCTCTTTATAGAAATTATTAAAGATAGGAATGTCAACCAAAATAAGTAACAGTTTTAGGTGTATATGATAAACAAACCAAGTAATGTTGACCAATTTCTAAACAAGCTAAGAGTACAAATAATATGTACATACATGACGCATAATCAAACCATGACACAGGTGTTTCGCCCCTCACTCGTACCTCATGAGCAAATGTTTGAACACTATTCGGTTATTTGGCCAGAGGGACCCATGGTTAACGCGACTAAACATGACTGGGGGTGTCAATCCCAATAGTACTATCCATAGAATCCCAGGCTAATCTATAGCTAATGATTATAAATATGATGGTCAGGGGACTTCCAGCGCTTTATATGTGTTAACACATGCAAAAATAAAGATCGGGTCTTGTTTTCTTGTTATCATACAAAAAGTAGTTGTAAATATACTTCGTGTTCTCCAAACGTATCAAGTAAATATGTTTCATGTTTTCAAACATGTAAAGCAAGTATGTTTCTCCCCCGATGTTTCTAAAACACTAAAAAAATAAAGAGGAGCCGTGAAACTCACCTGGTGACATGTCAGGAACACTAATGTCCTTGAGATAGAATTGAAAACCAATGTATACGTGATAATCACATAATGTGTCCTATTCGAGTCCTACGATGCCTGTAGGCATTTAATGAGTTTTATAGACTAATCCTAATAATGTAAAGCTAGTCTAAACTCGTATTGAGTTATCATGCATGAGGTTGAACTATGTTGTCGATTTAACGATTGGTAATAATTATTATTTAGGTTGAGTCGGGATTATCCAGTTGCCTATATTCTAATGTTCACATTCAAACGTATTGGTTTATCGAGTTCATGGTTGTGCTTAACATCATGTACTTATAATTTAACAATCACAGTTCTTGTTCGTGATTCTTAACGCATTGTGTGTAACTCAGTGTTTTGATAAAACTGTGTCCACGTTTTATCATATATTCAAATGAATAATCAAAGTATTCAAATATATAAATATATATATATATATATATAGTTTCAAAATCGTAAAATATACATGTACACTATTGAGTTTCGTAAATAGTTGTTCAGGTTTATGTAAAGTATAAGTGTAGTCGTTTGTCTCAAGTAATATTTATGTGTACCTATATATATTTATATTTGTAGCTAAACATCGTATTAAGTAATACTTGCTAGTTTAGATAAAATGTAGTGTTTATAACTACTCATTTAATATAAAATTACAATTTTTATGTGTGACAAAATGTATCAAGCTTTTAACACTCTATTTTTCATAACTATTTCGATAATATTCGTGCAAAGTACCAATTGTTCACGCCATAAACTCAAAACCCTAATAATAATTCAAGTGTATATTTATTTATATTGTATATTCATATTTATGAAAAATATAGTTGTATTTACCCTTGTTAATTTTCAAAGCTTCGTTTGTCCAGTCCACTTATACGTTTAAATACAATTTGTCAACATTTTAGATAGGTACGAATATGATTATATCAAGCGCTTAAGGTCCAAAATTATCTAATCGTAATATTTTGTATAAATCGTTTTACGCCACGGATGTAATATAACTTGTTTCTGCCGTTTACGAAATAATATTTAATAGTCCATCAAATGATTCGTTAGTCGTACTAAAAGCTTCCGTTTAACCAGTTACGCGTTTACGAACATATATTTCCCCGTTTGATAATAATAATATATGTTAGTTGAAACGAACTCTTTTGACGAGATATACGTGTTTACCTTGTCGTTAACAATATTCATTAAAGTATTTTTATTTTTACCGTTAGCAAATCCCTTTAATCTCAACACAATTTAACCGCACACGGGTTTAACTTACGCGTAATTAAATATAATCACATTAGCGCGGGTTTTATACCTTTCGGGGGTCCCGTTTATGAATTGACACGCTCTAACTCTCAAAGATAGCGCATTGACCACGTTTGACCGAGTTTGACCAGCGTTGACTTGGTTTGACCATGGATCGGGACGTCGTCATCTGTCCAAAAATACGTATCCAACACCCAGAAATGAAACCCGGCCACCAAAATCACTATACCTATAACGTATAATAACGGATCTAGACGGAAATATAACCAACATTATTAAAATCAACTTAGATTATCAAAACTGAGCTCAAACCTTATAGATCGGGATGGTAGGACGACAAACAGAGCAGACCTGGTCAGTTTGGGAGATGTCGGAGACTCGCCGGAAAACCGGGAGTTGCCGGAACCGTGGTTTTTCGCCGGATCCGTCTCACACTGCCCCACCATAGCCACTACCGACACAGTCCTTGCTTCCCACCACTGTTGCCATCGTTTTTAGCCCGCCGGAAGACAAGGTTTTACAACCTTGGCCGCCGCCGTGAGGGAGTCGAAAAATAGGGTTGGCCGAAAACGAGTCCCCTTTGTCGGAAAGGTCATAGTCGCTACCACGTCTCCTCCCCCTTTCTTCGACGCCGACTAGGGAACCAAGACCCCTCACCATTCTGCACTACCGTCGCCGCCATCACACAGGCGGAACCCTAGCCGTCGTCGTTGTCTTCGAAGGTCGTTTCCACCACCACCGCCATGAATTAGAGGGAACCACCACCACCATTGGAATTAGGGTGACGAGACCTAGCGGGCTAGGTGGTTCACTCGCCACCACTCGCCGACGCCGTCGCCGCCGTCGCAGGTCTGCCGGAGTCCGGCCAGTGCTCTCACTCTCTCCCATTTTCACCTTTTGTGTGTGTTGGAGTTTTTGGATAAATGAAGTGAATGAGGGGTGTTCTAATACTTATAGGCGGGTTTTAACGAGTTTAATTCGTGAAACGAACCCGTCTCCGTCATGTTCTTGCGTTAATCGATTACTCGATCTTTATTTTAAAATTCTTAGAACTTTGTAACGTCATTAATAATATTATCTACGTATTTTAAGCCGTGAGATTTAAGTTTCGGTTGATGAATGAACATGTACGCGTTGGTACCACGTTTTCACGCATTCGTTCTTTTTAAACGTTTTCGCTCTGAGTTTGTAGAATATTATTTTACTAATGATATTAAAATATTATTTGTTATATTTTTCGTGTCGCATACGTATCGGTAACAATCGTATTGTTATTGTTAGTTTTACGAGCATCTAAAGCGAATTAGCATCCGTTTATACGTACTACACGTGTATTTATCTGCATAGTCTTTTTTCTGAATATTAATACTTGTTGTAAAATAATTCATTATCTTTCATAATCGTTCTGACGAATATCCGGTTGTGACTAAAGTCTAACGCGTTAAACTTTTAAAATACCGAATCGCGTACGTACATCTATTCTTTCTTAAATTCTCATAATTGCGTAACAAGTCATTAGACTAAGCCGTGTGACTAGTATGATATTCGGATTGTGTAAATCGGAACCTCTAACGGGCTTGGATTCTTATTGGGCCTCAAATGGGCTTGGATTTCTATTAGGCCTTATTGGGCCTAGTTGGGCATAGTCCAACAACTAGGTTTTAGATGCGGTAATTTTTGCAGGTGTCACATCATGCAATATGGGATTGTGCATAGTTTGATTATACGCTTTGGAACCTCGTATGTTTTCACATTTATGCTTTTGACATGCTTTGAACATATTGTATTGCAAACTTTATTCAACTTTGTTTGGTGTCAAAAACTATGTTTCTCACCAACTACTTGTAGTTGACATTTACTTACATGTTTCAGGTGCACCTGTTTGAGGACTGTGTTGAACACTTAGGACTTTGGGCCTAGCAATAATGAAGTTAAATTATGTTTACGTTATGAACACTTTGTTTTCTATTTTTTTTGTAACAGGTGCTTTTAATTTTGATGAATAGATATTTTCACACATTTAATAGATGATCATGTGTTTACAAACAACCGTGCCAGCCCCGACGTATAATCCGCCGTCGGCCGGGGTGTGTATATTGGTATCAGAGCAATGGTTATAGGGACTTAGGTTATTAGAAACCAATGACCAAGTTTAAAATCTTAGGATACCCTTGTGTGATTATCCTACATGTTATCCTAGGTATTACATTGCATGATAAAATACATGTTATTTTGTGTGCTACGTTACTTGATAACTTACATGTTTACACAATTGTTATTCATGTAATACCTTATTGTCACACTGTTTGATTAGTCCACATCTTACCTGATTAATTCCACTAAATGACATCTTAAGTTTTACCATACACTTACTCATATCTAAGACTTTATACACTTTCATACCTAATGTCTATTAAAATTTTAAAATCCCATCAAAGTTTTAGGTTCTGAATATTAGTAGAGAACATGTGCACCCCGAAAGGGTGAATGCATGTACTTTAGGTCTTCTGTCCAGGAAAACATTTCATATAAATCCATATCAACCGAAGGATCCATATGCTTTCCTTGGAATTCTCGAAGTGAGTGTTCACCTATAGGCTAAAGTATGTCTTCTAAGTATATGAACTTAAGTCACTTTGATTTGTCACAGCATCCATTGGGTTATGCCCCAAATGAATACAATCTAAACATCATTCTTTTAATTATTACAATTTGGTATCTAAACCTCCCTATCTGATCCTTACACTTAATCTTATTTAAGTTCCTATACCCTTTCATCCTTATGCCTTAAAAATCATATCATCCCTATCATCACTTGTAAGAAATCTAAACCCTTAGACCATACCATTCAAGGAAAGGATGAAGCACACCTTTGAGCCACAACACACAATCCATAATGATTCTCACCATAACCATGAGTTCAAATAATAATGTTAATGATAGATAATGGCTGGAAGAGTAAGTGAAAATCCATGAAAGATTCTGACTAAGGAAAGACTTAGTACTTAGGTGTGTCCCTTGTGACCCACCTTTGTAGTTAACACTTACCATTGCATTATAAGGACTCGGTGTTATGATTAGTCAAATTTTAAACACATGAACACCTTTGTACTTAACACTTACAATTACATTATCACTTACGACCTTTTCCGTGCTAGACATGGCTTCTTTATTTCCTCACTCCCTGGAGTATCACCCCGCAACAGAGTTAGTATGGGAGTAAGATTGTGAATCCCCATCACCAAACGACGGTCACCGGAACAACCAGCTGTCGGATCCATGACTAACCGCAGAGCAAGTTGACTTAGGAGCGTGAGCATGAGACTCCGAGCATCTGAACCACCTCCACCGAGAGACCCTTATCTAGCACCTAATTTGTACCACCCAAACCCAGGAGCAAGATAAGCCATTGAACTTACCAATTCAATAGGATTTCCATCTGATACCGCTCACCAATATGTGAAGACCGCAGAGTTTCTGAGACAAGGAATGGAGCATGGAATGAAGCATGACATGCCAAGTCAATGAATAGATAACATGTTGGGCCAAGTACGGTACCAGGAAGACTTGATTGCAAATCTTGGCACCCACATAGACATCATGGAAGGAGACCGGGAAATACTTGATGCACGTACGGAGACAACTAGAGCTAAGGTCCGATTTGCTATACGAGTAACCATAACGATGTTCATCTTGGTGCTCGTCTACTTCCTGGTGGAAAGCTACCTGAAACGTTATCCGGATTTTTGATTCTCATTTTTAAAATTCACTTTAAAACCGTCACTCTATAATAAGTGTTTGACATTTTATCATTCAGTATTAAAACCTTACCATAGAATTATCTTATGCGAATGCTATTACTCGCTGACTTAATATTACAAGTATGAAATACATCTCTTATTTTCATCAAGATTACCCAAACATCGCGTCAACATTGCTAATTTAGAGAAGCATTCCAAACTCCCCTTTCTGTTGAGTAGCATATTGTAAACCCTTAAAAGGGAATTTTTCTAATAGACTTGAAACCCATATCATGTTAGAGGTGATTATTGGGCTTTAACCGGACTGGACCGGGACCGGGACCGTTAACAGGGTAAATTGGGGACTAAGGACCAGACCAACTGTTAACGAGTTGGTCCAGGCTTTAACGGGCCGGACTTTGGGCTTTAGTATTCAAGCCCGTTTAATTTAGTCTACAATCATTCTTTCAAAACATAATACATAAATTAATAATTAGTCTACAATCAATCCTTCAAAACATAATGCATAAATCATTATATGTAGTCTTTAATCTTTGTATGAGATATATGTAATTGATCTGGGTTGCTAATTATGACTAGTAAATATCAAAAGTGATGGATAGCGCTTTAAAGTATTGAAAAAGCTTTTGCAAATAACAACAAATGTTCATAATCAAAAGTATGAGGGCGCAAATTGTAATATGAAATTGTACATTCAGTTATAGTTCTCATAAGCGATAAATGAAAAGTATAAAGAAAGTTTAAGAAACATATACATTTATATACCAAAACTGGATAAAAAAAACTACATTTCTTCAAAAAATTGTTCTCATGTTAAAATAAAAAGAAAACTTGAGAACGGTTATTGTTTAAACTGAGAAAAAAAGATATATAACTATAGTTAATATTTTCACAAGCGTTAAGTGTTCTAATAATAATAATATAAAGGAAATTTTTAAATATAGTTTAGGTAAAACATCAATTAAGGGTTAGGTTTTGTATGAAATTACTAATTGTTCTATACACACGGGCTTTACGGGACTTTTTGAAAACCCGTGGGCTTAGACCGGACTTGGACCGTAACCATTAAGCTATGAAAGGTAGGACAAAAGACCGGATCGATTAGAGGCATCATGGGTCGGGCCCGGTTTTTATGGGCCGGTCCTTCGGGCCAACCCGTTTAATGCACACTCCTATATCATGTGCAAAAAAAAACTATATAAATAGTATTATATTATGATATCACTCCATTTTTGGCTTGCTTTAATAGTTGGCACTTAAACCTTCTTTGTAAACTAATTAATTTGTTATTACTTGATTCAATCAATATAGCTATTTTGTTCAAACAAAACATTTATCAAATCATTGGTTTATAGATATTATCTAGAATATAAATTACCTATAAACACATTTCACCATGTAAAGAAACTTAATACAATTTTTTTTATAAAAAACATTAACAAATATCTTATTATCGTAGTTAATAATTAGTTATGACTTTTAATTCGTTAAACTAATTATTATTTAAATCTTGGCTTAATTACTAAATAATTTAGCCATTATTTTCTTTTGAAACATTCTCTTTATGACAATTAAATTAAATTAAAAAGGCGGTTTTTATTTATTTATCCAATTACCAATTCATTCAAATTATTAGTTTCACTAAATTATTAATTTATAAACAAGTGTAAATTTCAATTACTTGTTTATTTACAAACCAAAAAGCACACGTCAGTTATTCATGTACACCTTATTCTAAATATCTTCAAAAACTTCCCACTATCTTGCACCTTCGAAAATGTATGATATTACTAGCCACTTCAACAAAATGAATCATTTTGCGTAAGCATTAGCCATTCATATAAACATCAAAAAAAAATAAAAATTTAAAACCCAACTGCCTACATTGTACATAAACGTCGAGCAAAACGCTTGTTCGTAAAACTTGATCACCTACAAAATTCAATAGTTTACGTAACTCATGAGATTCAAGTATTTACATATGAACATTCACTATATACATAAAACTAAATTGTTTACATTATACACGAAACTTGGTTGGTTGCAATATACATGATACTAAAGTCTTTACATTATACATGAAACTTGGGTGTTTACATTATACACGAAACTAGATTGTTTACATTGTTGCAATTGATTAGTCACATTATACATAAAGCACGATCATTCACTTTATTCATGAAAGTTAAAAGCTATAAACTTTGAGCTACTCGGGGTTTGACGTATTCTTGTTCAAACACGAGGAGGCTATAAAAATTTAAACTACTCGAGGTTTGATGTATTCTTGTTTAAACACGAGCGTACTATAAACTTCATGGGTAATCGGGAGGATTATGTCATCTACCTAGGGCACCATGTATGGAGTGGTGTCACATTGTTATTCTTTATTTTCTACTTGACTTTACTATCTAGAGACACAGTTGTTTTTTTGCAACTCATACGTGAAAACAATAGTTATGAACAAAATGTTTTTGTGTCCGCTTTTAACCCACACACAATGGGATGATCTATACGGACCATGCGACGATTTGCGTAATTACGGGTGCACACTGTCACACCCCGCCCGGCGGCGGATTATACGTCGGGGCTGACGCAGTTGTTCATAAGCACATGATCATCTATTAACAAGTGATAATATTATTTCATCATAGTTAAAGCATCCGTTACAAATTGGAATGGAAAACAAAGAGTTCAAACATGACATAAGTTGAATTTAATCTTTAATAAAGCTAGGTCCAGAGTCCTAAGTGATCAAGTAGTGTCCTCAAACTGGTGTACCTGAAACATGTGAGTAAATGTCAACTACAAGTAGTTGGTGAGTAACATAGGTTTTGACACTAAACAAAAGTTAAGTATGAGTTTACAATTCAATATGTTCAAAGCGCGTCTAGAGCATAAATGTGAAAACATGCAGGGTTCCAAGCGTACAATCAAGCCATGTTATATGTATGCACAATCCCCCAGATTGCGTGGAGTTCTAAATGTAAACACTAATCCGCCAAGGTTCGTGTTAAGTAATGTATCGGATTCCCGTATAAATGATCATAAAAGGTACTACCTTAGGCTTGCCACGCAAGTTAATGATTGTACTAACACGAACACACGTTTTGGTCACCAAGCAGTTTAAGACATAAAGCATAAAGACAAAGGCATAAGAACACAGGGTATTGAATTGTGTAAGTAATGTAATTGTAGACATGTTTCACCCCAAAAGTATATAAAATGAAAAAGGGGTTATGTAAATTCACTTGTAATGGAGCTAATAGTGGTGTGAATTGTAAATGGTAGATAAGCTTCGTGAGGATTTCTCACAACCAACCTACACAGATAATTGTATTCTAGACTCAACGTACGTCTATTGGAAATGAAAGTAAAGAACTCTAAGTTTATTTGAGTTCTTAAGGATTCTTGGAACTTGGGTTTGGATATAGGGTTTGTACAAGTTTGTAGGAAAATATATATAATGATAAGTTAATACTAATTAGAATTATTTAGAAGCTCTAATTAATTACATAGCATTTACAATAACAATAGGTTTGGATGTAATTATTCTAAATTAAATAGACAATTTAGGAAAAAGTTTATATAATAATACGTTTGGATTTATTTATATAATTATTCTAGAAATAATTAATAAATAATTTTTCTTAATGGAAAAATGGTTTAAATAGTTTATTTTACGTAAATAAAATAATTAATTTTGCTATTTAAATAATCCATTTAAGTTTAAATGACTTAAAAGAGATATCAATTTAAATACAAAAGTTAAATGAAATTGATTAAATTTTGTATAACCATTTATTTAGAATAAGTAGAAATTGTAAAGTGTTTTTAAATAATTATTCTTGCTAAAATAATTATTTATGTGTTTTTAAAAATATGAATGCTTAAACAATTAATCAAAGTTGGTTTAATAAGCATTATTATTTTATAACTAAAACCACATAATTAGATTTGTTGAATTAACTCATTTATTTTGTTCGTTTAAGGGTTTATAATAAAATAAATTAGATAAAATGTTATTTTGTGTATTCTGTTTTTATAAAGATCACAAAACATATTTATTAAATTTATAAAAATTTAATTAGAATTTTAAAACATTAATAATAGCGTTTAAAGTATTAAAAGGGAATAAATGCCAAAAAATAAAAAGGGCCACCGGGACTCGAACCCGCGACCTCGGGAACATGGGGAAATGTCTTAACTAATGAACTCGGGCATGTTCCTTGGTTAAGAACCCGCTACAATATCCCAAATACAACAAGCCCAAACCCTTCGTCCCCAAGCGAAATTCCGAACCCTAGTCCTCCAATCGGCTCGTCCTAAGCAACGATTGGCACGATAACCATGGGGCTTTTGATCCTGACATCAAGGCAATTCTAAAGGTATAAGAAATACATGTAATGGTTGCGTGAGGAGGACGAACGGATGGAACCTCTGGTTCGGTTATCTTCGACTTCGATCGCGTTCTCGGAGTATTAAGAGAGGTGTTTGAGGGCTCAGGAGGATTTAGGAAGGTGTCGTGAGTATATATGATCAGGTTGCATAGTCTAATTTCGTTCGAATCGCACCAATTAGTAGTGGGTTTAAGGATGTCGGTTACGGGATTGATTAAGGGTTAATAAGTTAAAATTCGTTTCAATTGATTCATCATTGGCATTTAGTATTGATTGTATAACGTCTTAGCACGAGTTATGATCATTAACAGCTTCGAATTTCAAACGTTTGGATTGAATTCTATAGCAGTTTGACTTGGGAAAGTCAACTGTCGCATGAGGGGTTTGGATTCGGGTTTTTCCATTGTTCTCTGTCCAATTGGTTTGTTAAACGCATATGGATTTAGCCGTGAAATGTTCCATCAAGACTGGCAAGCATTAACATCAAGGAATCGGTCCGATTATGAAACTGAAATGATGATTGTTGACTCTGAAAGTCAACTGACGGGTGGTGGGGGTTTATTCCTTGGTAAAGGCTCAAAATTGATAAGGGGGGGGGGGGGTTTCAAAACTCTTTAATTGCTTAAAATTCATTTGTGGATGTAAAACTAAATAGATTTTATAAAAACTAAACTTATTCGGTTTAATCTAAAAAAATTCATATGGTTTTATTTTAACATGTTCAAATATGTGACTTTGTTTTAAAAATCAAACAACTATTTTTAATAGGATATGGTTAATACTTGTAAGTATATAAGTATGTCTATGTTCATGATTATATATATATGAGTGAAGTTATATGAATTGAAATCCATGGGTTGCATTTATGAACATTTATAGTAATAAAATGTTTACTGATATACATAAGTAAATATACCTATACATCTTATACATAAAATAAAGAGATAATATGTAGTACAAGGTTAAAAGATTTCGAATTGATACATGTAAATAAAGAAAATAATAGTTAATATGGCATAATATATATATGGACAAGTACAGGGTTTATGTGTGGTGTTATTTTTGCATGAGGCGATAAATAAATAAAAAAAATTGGGCCGGAAAATCATAGATGTTACAGTATCCCCTAGTTGAGGGAATTTCGTCCCGAAATTCAACTGTTGGAGACTACTGAATCAGGAAAAGGTGTGAGTTTGGATTTTTAAATAGTTTTGACTGTCGGTTTAATGAGTACAATTGGATACAAGATTCAGGCCTGTTACTCAAAGTTAGGCATGAATGGTAATAGTGGATTTTGGTTTGGGGAAAATTAGGGAGAAAGTTGTTGAGGAATATTTTGGACTCAAATGATGGGATACCTCACTTGATGAGAGATTGAGGGTTAAGACTTGTTTAGGATGTCGTCTAATTTGTTCAAAAAGTATCACTGGGTAAAGAATCCATAGACATGGTCAAGGTCAAAATGATAGAAGACTCTACGTGACACGAACAACGCTACTTCTGACCTTATGACAGAAACACCAGCGGCGTATCCCCCATTGCCCTTATCATATCGTCTTAGTTTTGTTACTATGTATCACGATAGGTTTTATGTCATCACACATGACTAAATTCACTATGTTTTTCCATGCGCTGACTTTTATAATTACGTGTGCACCCGTAATTACTCAAATCGTCGTATGGTCCGTATAGATCATTCTATTGTGTGTGGGTACAGAGGGGTAACAAGATCACTAAGTTCATAACTATTGTTTTCATATATGAGTTGCTAATGGGTAACAGTGTCTCTAGATGGTAAAGTCAGTTAGGAAGTAAAGGCTAACAATGTGGCACAACCCCATACATGGGTGTCCAGAGTAAATGGCATATCTCTCCAGATTACCCATAAAGTTGATAGCTCTCTCGTGTCTGAACAAGAATACGTCAAACCCCGAGTAACTCAAAGTTTATAGCTCCCTCGTGTTTGAACAAGAATATGTCAAACCCACGAGTAACTCAAAGTTTATAGCTCCCTCGTGTTTGAACAAGAATACATCAAACCCCGAGTAACTCAAAGTTTATAGCTCCCTCGTGTTTGAACAAGAATACGTCAAACCCCGAGTAGCTCAAAGTTTATAGCTCCCTCGTGTTTGAACAAGAATACGTCAAACCCCGAGTAGCTCAAAGTTTATAGTTATCAATTTTCATGGATAAAGTGAATGATCATGCCTCATGTATATAGTGGACAATCAATTTTGAATAATGTAAACGGTCTAGTTTCGTATGTAATGTACGCACTCAAGTTTCATGCATAACGTAAATAATCTAGTATTATGCACATTGTAAATAACCAAGTATCATGTATCGTGTGAATAATCTAGTATCATGCATATTGCAAGTAATCAAGTTCCGTCTATAATGTGATCAATCTAGTATCATGTATATTACAAGTAATCAAGTTTCATGTATAATGGAAATAATCATGTATATTGTATACAACCAAGTTTCATGTTTAACGTGAACAATCAAGTTGCGTGTATAATGTAAACAATTTAGTCTCGGGTATATTATGAACGTTCATATGTAAATAATTGAACCACATGAGTAACATAAACTATTGAATCTTGTCGGTGATCGAGTGCTGCGGACAAGCGTGTTGTGCAATGTAGGTAATTGGGTTTCAAGTTTTCATCTTTGTTGATGGATGGTTAGCGCCTATGTGAGATGGTCCATCTTTTCGAAGTGGCTAGTAAGTTCATACACTTTCGAAGGTGCAAGGTGATGAGAAGGTTTTACATGTATTTAGAATAATACGCACACGAATAACTGTTTTGAGCTTTTTGTTTGTAAATGGCAAGTAATTGAAATTTATCTTTGTTTGTAAATTAATAAGTGAAAGTAATAGGTTGAATAACTAGGTAATTGGGTAAGTAAAAACCTTTTTATTTATTTAGTTATCATAAGGAGAATGTTTCAAAAGAAAATAATGGCCAAATTATTTCTTAATTAGGCCAATAATTTAAAAGTAACGAATTAAGAGGTCGTAATGAAATAATTAATCGAGTCATAATTAATTATTAACTAAGACAAGAAGATACATGTTTTTATAAAACAAATTGCATTAAGTTCCTTCACAAGGTAAAGGGGTTTGTAAATAATTTATATTCTATATAAAATTTATAAACCAAGGGTTTGATAAAGGTTTTGTTTGAACAAAATAACTATATTAGTTAAATTGGGAAATAACATAATAATTAGTTTACAAAGAAGGTTTGGATGTCAATCATTAAGAAAGTTAAAAATAATAGCATTTATATTTGGGTACATGATATGGGTTTCAATTTAAGTTTTAAGAAAACGTGAAATAGAGTATCCGGCTAACATCTCAGATAGTTTTCCACCAGGAAGCAGATAAGCACCAAGACGAACATCGTTGTGGTTATTCGTATTGCAAATTGGGCTTCAGCCCTATTTATTTCCATATGTGCATCAAGTATTCCCTGGTCTCCATCCCTTTCCTCAGAAACTCTGCGGTCCTTACATATAGGTGAGCGGTATCAGCTGGAACTCCTAAGGCACTAGTAGGTTCCTTGTATATTGTCCTGCTCCTGGATTTGGATGGTATAGGTTAGGTGCTAAATAAGGGTCTCTCGGAGGTGATTCAGGTGCTCGGAGTCTCAAGTCTGCTCCTAAGCCAATCTGTTCTGCAGTTAAACATGGATCTGGCAGCTAGTCATACCGATGACCGGTTGTCTACTGATGAGGACCCAAAGTCTTCCTCTTGTGTTGACTCTGCTTCGGGTTGATTCTCAGGGGAGTAGGGAGGGTAAGAGACCATGCATAGCACGAAAAGGTCGTAACTTTAATGGTAAATTGTTAAGTTCAAAGGTACATGAGTTTAAAATTTGACCAATCATAACACCGCGTTCTTGTAATAATATATCATGAGTAACACTTGACCTATAAGTAGTGTACCCATGAAAAGGATTCCCAGGAAAGAGAGGTGGGTCACAAGGGACACACTGAAGTACTCAGTCTTTTCTTAGTCAGAATATTTCATGGAGTTACACCCACTCTTCCAGCCATCATGTACAAGTGACATTATTATTTGAACTCATGGTTATGGTGAGAATCGTTAGGGATTGTGTCTTGTGGCTCAAGGGTGTGCTTCACCTATTGGAGCAGTTTCTTTTCCTCGGATGGTAAGGGCTAAGGGTTTAAATCATTTGTAAATGATAATAATGGTGATAAAATTTCCAAGGTATAAGGATGAAGAGGTATAGTTGACTTAAATATTATTAAGCGTAAGTATAAAATATAAGGTTTAGACTTGTGTACCAAATTATAATAATTAAGCGGATGATGTTTAGATTACATTCATCTGGCGTATAGCCGAATGGATGCTATGACAGATCAAAGTGATTCAAGTTCTTATACTTTCAAGAAGACATGCTTTAGCCTATAGGTGAACACTCACTTCGAGAATTCCCACGAAAGCATACAGATCCTTCGGTTGATTTGGATTTATATGAAATGCTTTCCTAGACAGAAGACCCAAAGTACAGGCATTCACCCTTCCGGATTGCACATGTTCTCTACTAATTTTCAGAACCCAAAACTTTGACGAGATTTGAAAATTTTAATAGGTATTGGATCTAGGAGTTTAAATCTTTTCATGAGTGAACAGTGATGATGTGTAAAGATGGAAGTGTGCATGTCAAAACTTAGGATAGCAACTAGTGATATCAAATAGGTATTGCGCAGGCAGTTCAAATAGTGTAACAAATTAGGTATTATAGTAGTAGCAGTTTTTGTGAACATGTAGGTTATCAAGTAATAAAGTACATAAGAAAAAAAAATCGTAATGTATCATGCAATGTAATAACCCAGATATTATGTAAGATACTTACATAAGGGTATCCTAAGGTTATAGGCTATAATCTAGAAATATGTTTCAAGTAATCCATATAGTTTCAAATAATTCCATGTAGTCCTTAGAATGTTGTAGTTCATGTAATTATATCATGTAAACAGAAATAGATAGATGTAGGTAACTATGTGTATAAATGAGTATAAAGTGGAGTTCTTAATAAAAGACACGAGTTAAACTCATGTTTGGGGACTCCTAGGTTATAGTCTAGGTCATGTGTGTCTAATAACCTAATTCCCTATAAACCTGGCTCTGATACCAATCTGTCACACCCCGGCCGGCGGCGGATTATACGTCGGGGCTGACGCAGTTGTTCATAAGCACATGATCATCTATTAACAAGTGATAATATTATTTCATCATAATTAAAGCATCCGTTACAAATAGGAATGGAAAACAAAGAGTTCAAACATGACATAAGTTGAATTTAATCTTTAATAAAGCTAGGTCCAGAGTCCTAAGTGATCAAGTAGTGTCCTCAAACTGGTGTACCTGAAACATGTGAGTAAATGTCAACTACAAGTAGTTGGTGAGTAACATAGGTTTTGACACTAAACAAAAGTTAAGTATGAGTTTACAATTCAATATGTTCAAAGCGCGTCTAGAGCATAAATGTGAAAACATGCAGGGTTCCAAGCGTACAATCAAGCCATGTTATATGTATGCACAATCCCCCAGATTGCGTGGAGTTCTAAATGTAAACACTAATCCGCCAAGGTTCGTGTTAAGTAATGTATCGGATTCCCGTATAAATGATCATAAAAGGTACTACCTTAGGCTTGCCATGCAAGTTAATGATTGTACTAACATGAACACACGTTTTGGTCACCAAGCAGTTTAAGACATAAAGCATAAAGACCAAGGCATAAGAACACAGTGTATTGAATTGTGTAAGTAATGTAATTGTAGACATGTTTCACCCCAAAAGTATAAAATGAAAAACGGGCTATGTAAATTCACCTGTAATGGAGCTAATAGTTGTGTGAATTGTAAATGGTGGATAAGCTTCGTGAGGATTTCTCACAACCAACCTACACAGATAATTGTATTCTAGACTCAACGTACGTCTAATGGAAATGAAAGTAAAGAACTCTAAGTTTATTTGAGTTCTTAGGGATTCTTGGAATTTGGGTTTGGATATAGGGTTTGTACAAGTTTGTAGGAAAATATATATAATGATAAGTTAATACTAATTAGAATTATTTAGAAGCTCTAATTAATTACATAGCATTTACAATAACAATAGGTTTGGATGTAATTATTCTAAATTAAATAGACAATTTAGGAAAAAGTTTATATAATAATATGTTTGGATTTATTTATATAATTATTCTAGAAATAATTAATAAATAATTTTACGGAATGGAAAAATGGTTTAAATAGTTTATTTTATGTAAATAAAATAATTAATTTCGCTATTTAAATAATCCATTTAAGTTTAAATGAATTAAAAGAGATATCAATTTAAATACAATAGTTAAATGAAATTGATTAAATTTTGTATAATCATTTATTTAGAATAAGTAGAAATTGTAAAGTGTTTTTAAATAATTATTCTTGCTAAAATAATTATTTATGTGTTTTTAAAAATATGAATGCTTAAACAATTAATCAAAGTTGGTTTAATAAGCATTATTATTTTATAACTAAAACCACATAATTAGATTTGGTGAATTAAGTCATTTATTTTGTTCGTTTAAGGGTTTATAATAAAATAAAATAGATAAAATGTTATTTTGTGTATTCTGTTTTTTATAAAGATCACAAAACATATTTATTAAATTTATAAAAATTTAATTAGAATTTTAAAATATTAATAATAGCATTTAAAGTATTAAAAGGGAATAAATGCCAAAAAAATAAAAAGGGCCACCGGGACTCGAACCCGCGACCTCGGGGACATGGGGAAATGTCTTAACTAATGAACCCGAGCATGTTCCTTGGTTAAGAACCCGATACAATATCCCAAATACACCAAGCCCAAACCTTTCGTCCCCAAGAGAAATTCCGAACCCTAGTCCTCCAAATCGGCTCGTCCTAAGCAACGATTGGCATGATAACCATGGGGCTTTTGATCCTGACATCAAGGCGATTCTAAAGGTATAAGAAATACCTGTAATGGTTGCGTGAGGAGGACGAACGGATGGAACCTCTGGTTCGGTTATCTTCGAGTTCGATCGCGTTCTCGGAGTATTAAGAGAGGTGTTTGAGGGCTCAGGAGGACTTAGGAAGGTGTCGTGAGTATATATGATCAGGTTGCATAGTCTAATTTCGTTAGAATCGCACCAATTAGTAGTGGGTTTAAGGATGTCGGTTACGGGATTGATTAAGGGTTAATAAGTTTAAATTCGTTTCAATTGATTCATCATTGGCATTTAGTATTGATTGTATAACGTCTTAGCACGAGTTCTGATCATTAACAGCTTCGAATTTCAAACGTTTGGATTGAATTCTTTGGCAGTTTGACTTGGGAAAGTCAACTGTCGCATGAGGGGTTTGGATTCGGGTTTTTCCATTGTTCTCTGTCCAATTGGTTTGTTAAACGCATATGGATTTAGCCGTGAAATGTTCCAGCAAGACTGGCAAGCATTAACATCAAGGAATCGGTCCGATTATGAAACTGAAATGATGATTGTTGACTCTGAAAGTCAACTGACGGGTGGTGGGGGTTCATTCCTTGGTAAAGGCTCAAAATTGATACGGGGGGGGGGGGGGGGTTTCAAAACTCTTTAATTGCATAAAATTCATTTGTGGATGTAAAACTAAATAGATTTTATAAAAACTAAACTTATTAGGTTTAATCTAAACAAATTCATATGGTTTTATTTTAACATGTTCAAATATGTGACTTTGTTTTAAAAATCAAACAACTAGTTTTAATAGGATATGGTTAATACTTGTAAGTATATAAGTATGTCTATGTTCATGATTATATATATATGAGTGAGGTTATATTAATTGAAATCCATGGGTTGCATTTATGTACATTTATAGTAATAAAATGTTTACTGATATACATAAGTAAATATACCTATACATCTTATACATAAAATAAAGAGATAATATGTAATACAAGGTTAAAAGATTTCGAATTGATACATGTAAATGAAGAAAATAATAGTTAATATGGCATAATATATATATATATATATATATGGACAAGTACAGGGTTTATGTGTGGTGTTATTTTTGCATGAGGCGATAAATAAATAAATAAAATAGGGCCGGAAAATCATAGATGTTACACACACGTAATTATAAAAGTCAGCGCATAGAAAACATAATGAATTTTGTCGTGTGTGATGACATAAAACCTATTGTGATACATAGTAACGAAATTGAGATGATATGATAAGGGCATGTGGGTACGCCGCTGACACTTCATATATAAAAGTGTTCCTGACAATATTGTCAGTAGTAGCGTTGTTTGTGTCACATAGGGTTCTCTATTAATTTCACCTTGATTAATGTATGTGAGATCTCTACCGAGTGATAGATTTTAAACATATTAGGCTATATCCTAAACAAGCATTGAACATCAAATTCTCATCACTCTCCTTGCAAGTGACGCATCTCATCTTTGTAGCCCAAAAAATATTCTAGGGCAATTTTCTCCTTAATTCTATTCGAACTAAATCCACTACCACCATCCATGCCTGACACGATGACCTGACCTGACCATGAGTATCAGACCTGAACCTTGTCACCAACTATACTCCTCAAACCGGTAATCAAATCTCGTTGAGAATCCAAACTCACATCTTTTTCCTGATTCAGTAGCCTCTAACAGTTGAAGTTCAGGACGAAATTCCCTCAATTAGGGATACTGTAACATCAATAATTTTCCGGCCATATGTTATTTATTTATTTATTTTATACAATAATGACACTTCATTTCAACCTCGTACTTACTCAACAAAATATGTCACATTAACTATTATTTTAATGTGTAACAATTTAAAGTTTCAGTCATTCATTTACATATTATTTTCTATATCGCGTATGTAGGTATATTACATGCATATATATACATATACTATGTTATGTTAAATACCATATAATAAAGCGGATCATAAAACTGAGATCGGATTAAAGCATTAAATCATTAAAACGGATTCGTAGGCCAAAAGGAGATGGCTTTACATAAATAATTCAAGATAAATAAAATGATGATAGGTAAAGGTCAGACCCATAAACAGCCTTGTGCACCAATTCGGCAATAAGTAGATATAAGGTCCCCAAGAGTTTAACCATCATTTTAGATGTCTAAAATTATCTATAACCTTGCCCACAACCAAATCCTTTTTTTTAACACGTATTTTCGGATGCTGAACTTCAAGCTTTGCAATAAAAACTTCAAATATTACAGAGGTATGTTACAAGAGAGTAGTAGTGGAGATGTTCTCCGAGATGGTTTACAAGAGAAGAAAGTCCCCATAATATAGGCGGGGAAAAAACATAAAAGATTCCCAAGATGGGACTTAGGCAAACAATTTTGTCAAAAAGAAAACAGTAAATAGCAATTATTTTGCTAACTTTATGAAAAGTAAATAGGGACTGGCCATTATTATGTCAGAGGCATAATGTTGTCTGCCTTTAATTATTAAAGGCATGTAGCTGTCTCTTCTTGGGGCCTATTTCGTTATTTTCCTTTTTGCTTTCCAGATGATTCTTCTGGGCTGAATTCTTGCTTGTGTTCTGCAAGAACTGTTTTAATATATTCTTCATCTAAAGGATCCACAATATCTTGCTGACCTTCGTGACCAATTTTTTCTGTATCTTTTTCTTCCTCATTTTGAGACGATGTAGACATTATTGAAGGAGATCCTTCTTGTCTGAAATTCTTCATAATGTTTTTTTTCATTTCTACTAAGTAGAAATCCATGATTTCTTTATTGCTGATTTGATCAGTTCCTTTAATTGCTTGTATTTTTCTGACAATGTGCCGGAAAGGGCTCGGAGCCTCTTTGTGAGGATGGCTATTTGTCTGATCAATATAATCTTGAATTGCTTTTTTAATTTTTTCTATAGTATCATGACATTCTATGATACAATCATTGTTGACTAGAGTCATATTTTTCTAGAATTTTGTAAAAAAGACTCTTTTAATACAAAGAATATTCTGGCTGATATAACCAACTTCTAGAGACCATTTCCAGATACATGGGATACTGAACTGGACAAAAAAATGAGATGCAGGCATATCTTTGATGAAGTTATCATTTTGCTGAGCCTCTATTAAGGCTGGAGAAACATTTACCCATTGGGTGTATAGATTTTTATATAAATCAAGAGGAATATTTATTAATGTGCCAAAAGATTGCCACCAATTATAGAACCAGATTGGAAATTACTGTCCGTAAGTATGAGAGCAAATTTTTATGAACCAAGAATGTTTTTGTTTTGGATTCTCATATAAAAATGCTTTATAAAAGGCATTAATATAGTCCCAGTAATTATATTTAATCGGGACTTTTGTTTGGGGATGTATGATCTCCCTTTGTTTTAATGGAGAAGTTCCTCATGCTTCTACATATATAATTTATTTTATCACTATCTTTCTAAAGCTGTGAATATTAGGCTGGCCACCATGATAGTGTTCTATTTCACAATTTTCTTCTTTTAGAATATGTTCATAGTATTGTCTGGGCTTATAAGCCTCAGCAGCGTAGAATCATGTATCCATGTATCTGTTTATTAACAACCACGTATTATTCTTCCATTTGATGTCTTTATTTTCTAAAAGAAGAATAATCTCTTTATGTGGACTTTGAGTCCAATTTTTTATATCATCTTCTGTTTCATTGAAAACAGTTTTAGCATATGATGCTTCAGAGTCATTTGATTTTTCCTTTAAAGCTTTGTAAGCTAGAAAGTCCTTATAAAGGATGTTATCTAATTGTGTAGTTGAACCAGTAGAAGAGGAAATATTCTCTGCTACTAATTTTCGATTCCCAATCTGGGATATAACCCTTGGGTTTGAGCTACCTCTTCCTCTATAAGAGGAAGATCTTCCTTGGCCTTCTCTTCCTTGGTCCCAAGGAAGCATCTCTGTAAAATTAATCCACATGAGATAATATTTTTCTTTTCACATAATTTTTGTGATTTCTTAATTAGATAAGCAATATGCTTATTCTTGTTTTTAACTTAATAAGATACTGTTTTAGGATGTAAAAAAGGATTTTCTTGGATTTCAATAATATGAGTTTGTTGTCGTGATATATCATTAGCAATTTCTTCTCTATGGTTATGAATTTCAGAGAGAGCCATTTTTAACAATCCTCTGTAATGGGCTACTTAATCAAGATATTCCCTAGTAAGAAAATCAGGAAGACTATTATCACTACATTTTTTATAAACAATATTAAAATCAAATGGGGCTAAATGTGATTGTCATCTTGCAAACATCTGTTTTGAGACATCATGTTTGAAATCTTTAGTAAACATAAATTTTGCTGCTTAACAATCAGTTTTTACAGTACACTGTTGATTATATAAATCATGTTGAAATTTTAAAACACATATTATTATTGCTAGAATCTCTTTTGCAATAGTAGCATAATTTCTTTTGACTGTTATTCCACTTTCCTGAATGGAATCTGACCAAATTTTCCTTCAGTCTAACCATCTATGTTCCATTCATAGATTATTTTTCTTCTATAAGAGTTGTTAACAGTATATTCTTGTTCTTCTATAAGAACATCTTGAGTAGTAGATCTAGGGTAATAATATTTTCTCTGGGTTGGTTTGTTAGCCCATTTGGAAAGTTTTGAGATTTTATTATTTATTTCTTCTTGATAATTTTCTTCAGAAAAATCGGTTATAGTATTAATATTAAGATTTTTAAGAGCATTAATAGTGTCATTTAAAGTTTTTATTAAATTGTCTTGAGACTTTATTTTAAAACTTGTAACCTCAGGAGGAAACTGGATATTAGGGGTAGCAATTTTCTCCTTTAAATTTTTATTGGTAGATATATTTTTTTCTTGGAAATAGGATATAATTTTATCCATCTTACTAGACAAATCTTGTAATTGTTCTCCAAGAATTACTAAATATAAATTTGTGTAATTTTGTTGTTTTATTAATTCATTTATATGAGAAACAGTAACATGTAAAGTATTACCTTCCAATAATTTTTGAAAAACTTGATAGTATCTTATTTCATTATCTTTTTCAATTCTAAAAGATTACGTAGGAGGGAAGACCCTAGAGATAATATCTCCATTAACATTAAATTTTCTTTCAATAACAGAGATAATACTCTCAGTATAACTTTCTATGAACCATGGAATAAAGGGTATAACCTCATTTTTTATAATTAAATCTTTCTAAAATTCATCTTTGAAAAAATTTATATCAGTTTCTTTAAAATTTGTAAAATCCCAATTTCTAAATAATTTCCATTTGGGTAATTGAAATTCTTTACTGATCTCTTTTCTTACCTGAGATCCAGGAGTAAAGTCTATTTTTTCTTTAAAATCCATTAAATAAAATCGATTTCTGATTCGGTTGATTCATGATCTATGTGAACTCCTGTAACTATATTATCAGAATTTATTTTTAATCTGTTAAATTTTTTTGTTGTAGGAAAATCTTCCCTTATCCTAGAGGTAGAAGCTCTAGAAGGACTTTTAACAGTGTATCCTAAGAGAGAGATGTGATAATGAGAAGATAAAGATGTAGTAGACATAGATCTAGACAAAGGAGTTTTTCTAAGTTGTTCAAAAAGAATTTGAACAGTTTCTTCTTTAGTTTGTATAACTTCTAAGGGATTATTATTTACATATTGTTGAGATGTTGTAGCTTTATCAAGGATCAAATTCTCTATAAAGTTGATTTCGTCCCATTAAAATAAAGTCTCGAGACAATTTAATAAAAAATTTAAATGACACTATTAATGCTCTTAAAAATCTTAATATTAATACTACAACTGATTTTTTTAAAGAAAATTATCAAGAAGATATAAATAATAAAATCTCTAAACTTTTCAAATGGGCTGACGAACCAACCCAGAGAAAATATTATTACCCTAGACCTACTCCTCAAGATGTTCTTATAGAAGAACAAGAATATATTGTTAACAACTCTTATAGCGGAAAATAATCTATGAATGGAACATAGATGGTCAGACTGAAGGATAAATTTATAATATTGTCCATAGTTATGTATAGCACCATCTGTAAGAATAATAATAGTTCTGTTACAACTATAACAAACATGATTATATCTGGATTTACAGGTCAGTTAAAAGGATGGTGGGATAATTATCTATCTCAAGCTGATAAAAATTGTAAGGCCCCAAACCCGGGTGACCTCACTTATTGGATTTACTCATAAACAAAGTCATAAATACTGAACTTTAAATTTATCATATTCTTTTAACAGCCAAAAACATTCACGTTTGAGTACATTACAGCGGAAGTCTTAACATTTAACACATACACCATTGTTTAACAAAAACATAAATCGGGATGTCAGTCTCTAGCCGGGTAACCTTCACGCCTTCGCACGACCCTTTTCTTTGTTACCTGAAATGTATACTGAAAGTCAGCTAACGCTGGTGAGTTCTAGTTTAAAATGATTAGATATAAACATTATTTCCTTAAAAGTATTCATAAGTTTATACATAAGAAAATAATTACGTATTTTTAACTATTTATTTTCTTTCATCATTCTTGAGTGAGTACACTGATGTGCATTCACCTTCACTTTCCTAAACATTCATTTGGTCATACACATAAGGGTGATCAACCCGTCTTTTACTACGTATGTCACAAAGACATACGCCATGAAGCTACCGTCGTAGCCCTTTGACTCGTCCGGTCCTAGAAACCTCCGCCATAAAAAACCGTCCGGCCAACCTTCGGCCGTCCGTCATACCGTCCTACCGTCGTAGGCCGTCCTTTTCACCCGTCTACCCGAAGGTATCCGTTTCCCACGTGCTACCATGTTTGCAACCGTTCTACATATGATTTGGCATTTGCTTCGACCGCCCATTTATGCCCCTTTTTATTTCCTTGCTGATGAAGGAACGTTTTTGTCCCGGTTGCAAGATAGTCACGTGGTCGTCCGTCTACCGTAGTAGCCGTTAGCATCGAAGCATCCATAACATTCACGTATATTCATAACATGCAGTATATATAATATAAGGCAAGATTTCATTCATACTTTGTAAACATACATTTCAATCTTTGTTCATAATTCATTTTCATATATTTATATATCACGTATGATCACATTGGCATTTATTCATTTAGTGTATACACTTCAACCCCAAAAATATTTATAAATCATTTGCACATAACATAGAGGGGGCACATAGAACTCACCTGATGAGCGGGTCCTGAGATACTATCACCGGTCAGTAGGCGTCTCTAGGTGTCACACAAAATCTGTATAAGTCATTCGTATAAGTTAAGATAACTTATCTAACCTGACACTTTGTTTCTATCTTAAGGGTTTGGCGAACTTAGATAAAGTTCGCCCTGCATTGATTCAAGCGAACTTAGTAGTTTCGCAAACATCAGTCTTCCTTCCCAAACAACCCAATCCCTAAAGATGACATCCATATTTATAAAATATACTTCTTTGATCCTAACGGAGATTGGACGGAGTCCCGTTTGTTTTTATCTAAAGCCCGACAACATTAGTTGTCTATTTCTATTACAATATCATGACAAATATTCCATAATAATTGAGTTTCAACTTCTAGCCTCGATATCTTTTTATGCCTTTATCATCTAACACTTATAAAAACAATAAATCTTTGCCGGTTATCATTTATTAAATAAAGCCATTGTTAATCGTCCTCAATATGATACCCGAAACCCGAACTAATAATAGTAATTAATGTTCTACGAGTCTTAAGGATATACCTTCCGTACACGAACCCGGAATACAACCGAGACCAGACCCGAACCGTATCCATCATTATCATCATCCTATAACCATCATCATCAGCATCATATTATCATCATCGAAACTACTAAATCATCATCATCGAAACTACTACATCACCATCATCGAAACTACTAATTCATCATCATCGAAACTACTACATCACCATCATCGAAACTACTAAATCATCATCATCGAAACTACTACATCACCATCATTGAAACTACTACATCACCATCATCGAAACTACTAAATCATCATCATCGAAACTACTACATCACCATCATCGAAACTACTAAATCATCATCATCGAAACTACTACATCACCATCATCGAAACTACTAAATCATCATCATAACCTGTTTACTTCGTACAGCCCCACCTTTCGGCTGCCACCATTTCCCGAAACTACCATCATGAACACCCTTTACCCGAAGCTACTGCTTTGATCCACCTCTACCCGATTATCATTACCAAGCTCGTGATAAAAGTAATCGAAGGTGAGGGATGGAGCCTGGTTGCTGCTCGAAACTATCCTCATGAACCTACTGCTGCCCTAATCTCGCCGCCACCACCATACCCGAAACTACTGTTATTAGCCACCACTCGGACCATCACCATCCACCCGAAACTACTGCTGCCAGATTCTGTTCACCGCCGTTAACCGCCATAACCGGAAACACAGAGGACTTCACTGCTGCTGTCGGAGCCATGGCGGTAGCTCCCACCACCTTCACTGTCGTTAGCTAGGACGAACCACCACCTTTAGCAGCCGTGAACCACCATTAATAGACCTGAAACGCTAAGAAACAACGCTGTCACCGGTTTCTGTTTGTTATCGTCCTCGTGAGCTTGAGACGGAGCTGAGAACCGAGCAAGTTTGATGTCTAAACGGTCGGATTAGGGTTTTCATGTTGAAGAGGTATGTGGGGGGTAGTATTGGCGACGAGAGGGAGAAGGGAATGGAGTTGCACGTTCACAAGAATGGGAGTGAGGGCTGAATCGTCGATGGCGGCTAAGAGTAAATAAAATGGGTTTAGGTTTTAGTAATTTTTTTCATTTATCCCCCCTTTACTTTGTATAACTCTCATTTTTCAACTGTTAATTAACTTGGTATTTAACTATCATGCCTTACTTTCGTTTTGATAACATTAGTCTTAAACGAACCCTCACGTTTTAAGTGTTAGAGAATTTGGGATGTTACAAGTCTACCCTCCTTATAAGAATTTCGTCCTCGAAATTCGGTGTTTCTCGTAACAAAAATTACTCTTTGCATCTCATGACTGAGTAACCACTTAGATTCTTGTAAATTGGCATGTCTCGCGTTATGGTGATCATTCAATGCCATTCCTAGACTGCATGTAATTAGGGTTTTCATGTCCCTACTACCTCTTGTTCTCTGTAACTAACATCTCGTATGTTAGGGTGAATAGTTTAACCTACTTTACTCTTGAGCGTGTCTCATGAGTGGACTTAACTAGATCCACCAAGCTCTTGCGTGATGTAACATCCCAAAAATAATAAAACGAATAAATATAGCGAGACCGGTGATTTAGTTGGAATATTTAAACAAAAAGGGAGCGGGCCTGGGCCCGGCTTCAATGGGCTGAGGGAAGCCCATGCGCATAAGTGGCAAGGCAGCCCTCTTCCCTGCTCATTTCCCCAACTCACACAGCTTTTAGAGAGAGAAAGGAGAGCTCGGGTCTAGAGAGAAAATGACGGATCAACTCGGGAATTCAGGAGAACGTTGCTGCTGTTCTCGTGATCATATCCTCTGAATCAGAAATCCAATCCAGGTAACGATTCGATCACATTATGAGTTTTTGTTCGTTTTGGGAGTTTTCGGGTTTTGGCTAAAAGATAACGATTTTTCGGATGAAACTTGAAAGTGAGCTTAGGTATAGCATCTAGAATGAAAACCAAACGTTTTGATCTAAGAAAAATAGAGATTTTGGCTCGATCAGACTCGCATGCAAAAGAAACTGCAATTTTGGGGAAGACAATGTGCAGACCCATCGAAACTACTTAGTTTCGATATGTGCAGATCCATCGAAACTACATAGTTTTGATATGTGCAGTAGTTTCGATATATGCATACCTATCGAAACTACCATAGTTTCGATATGAGCCACGATCCGAAGCTAAGTTTACACCTAAGTTACCTATCGAAACTACAAGTTTCGACAGAAGCAACCTAACGAAACTACAAGTTTCGACAGAGGCAACCTATCGAAACTACAAGTTTTGACAGAGGCAACCTATCGAAACTACAAGTTTCGACAGAGGCAGTCTATCGACACTATCAAGTTTCGATATAAGTAAACCCATCGAAACTACTAAGATCAAGTATAGTAATATCTAATGCCATCTAGGAGCACTACCTTATGAGTATGACTTTATTACACAGATCGTGAGTAACATTAGTGACGCTCAGTAGCCAGCTAAGTGTACTTCGGAAACTACTCATCAGGTGAGTTGTATGTGCCCCCTTCTATGTTATGTGCAAATGATTTATAAATGTTTTGGGGCTGAAGTGTATACACTAAATGAATAAATGCTATAAGTGTCAATGTGATCATACGTATATATATATAAATACCTATATATGTGAAAATGAATTATGAATAAAGAATGAAGCGTATGATATAAAGAATGAATGAAAGAAGGACATAACGTAAAAGAATGAAATCTTGCTTTATATTACATATATATTGCATGTTATGAATGAATGTAAACGTTATAAACCCTTCTATGACAACGGCTACTTCGGTAGACGGACGACCACGTGACTAATTTGCAACCGGGACAAAAACGTACCTTCGCAAGCTAGGACGTATGAAAAGGTATTAATGGACGGTCGAAGCAAGCCTTAACTAATGTAGAACGGTTGCATACATAATGGTCACGTGGGAAACGGATGCCCTAGGGCAGACGGACAAAAATGACGGACTACGACGGTAGGACGGTAAAGAGCGGACGGACAAAGGTTGCCGGACGGATTTAATGATATGACGGACGGTAATGAAACGGGCTACGACGGTAGCTCTGACTGCGATGTCTTCGTGACATTCGCGACAAGTATGACGGTTGATCTCCCTTAAGATTATGGCCAATATGTGTTCTCTCAAAGAAAGTATGTATGTACATATGTATATACCCTCAATGAATGTTATGTGAGAACAGCAAAGTAAAGAATATTTAAAAGTACGAATATACATATATACATTATATTCATGTTAAGATAAATATTATGTATGATTGTCTTTAAACTAGAACTCACCAGCGTTAGCTGACTTTTAGTATACATTTCAGGTAAGGGAAGAAAAGGTCGTGCGATGGCGTGAGGTTACCCGGCACAAGACTGACATCCCACTTTTGTTTGTTAAGAATATGTTATGTTTTATTTGTAAAGACTTCCGCTGTTATGATTATGTAATTGGATGATGAATGTTTTAAATTTAAGTTCAGTATTTATGACTATGTTTATGAGTAAATCCAACAAGTGAGGCCTCCTGTTTTAGGGGCCTTACAAGTTGGTATCAGAGCAATAGTTTGAGAGATTTAGACATCCCTAAATGTCTAGACTCAAACTGATTATGGGACCAACGAACGGATGTCAGTATGGGTACCCAACGCCAACGCTAGCACGGTAAGTAAGTCATAAAGTTAATCCTCTTGCATAGGAATAGATACCTTAACTTAGAACAAATAGATGTTAATGCCACGACTGATTTGAAGAGTTTCGAACCCGAAAAGCAATGTAAATTAGTAATCACAAACCGGTCACTGTAATTAAGAATTTACCTTGCTCGTACTATTCCAAACTATGATTTGAAGAAATGACATTGATGTATTCCCTTTTTAACTATCAGGAAATTAAGAACTATGGCTGGTGGAGGAAGAACAGGACCTCGAGGAGGTCGCACTGGCCGACGAGGTAGACCTCCGTTGAACCCAAGATTTGAAGAAGAAGAGAGTGTGCACGCAAAGCACACCAAAAGTGTGCACGAAACAGAAGTGACCCCAATTAGGGACGACAGTCCAGGACCTATACAGTTGGAACCTGAAGTCAGGGATGCAATTGCCCGTGAAGTTGTGCTCACTTTGAAGAAGGTATTGCCTGATCTACTATCTGAGGAAATAAAGAAAAGTAAAGAGGAGGATGAAGGAAACCACGAAGAAAAAGTATATGACAGCGACAGGGATGAGATAAAAGTGGAGTCAAGCACTAAAGGGTGCACTTATAAAGGTTACAAGGATGGAGACCCACCCAAGTTTGATGGTAGAAAGGATTCGGTGGCTACTTTGGAATGGATTGAGAGAATGAACGCTGTAATCAACATCAGCGAGTGCTGACCAGACCAGGCGGTTAAATATGTTGCTCATTCTTTCACCAATGAAGCACTAGGTTGGTGGATAAATATTCAAAGAACAAAGTCACCACATACCCTTGCTAGAATGACATGGGAAGACTTGAAAAAGCTCGTAATCCAAAAGTTCTGCCCACAGAATGAGATTGATCGTGTGGAGAACGAGTTCCTAAACTTCAAAGCTGGCGACAAGACTCATCGCCAATATACTTCAAGGTTCAACGAGCTGGCCCAACTGGTACCACACTTGGTGGAAACCGAAGAACGTATGATCAAATACTATGTCAAGGGTCTGCCGCAAAGGGTCCATGTCCACGTAAAAGCCAACCTACCCTCGACCTTCGAGTCGGTAGTCAACCTGTCTGGAATCGTTTACGACGATTATGCCAACGAGGACCTGGCACCTGTGACACAAAAGAGAAAGTGGGAGAATCCGTCTAGAGGCACCAGAAGAGGGAATGAAACAACTGAAATTAAGAGACCGAGGTTGGACGGATATGAAATGTGCAAGAAATGTGGAAAGCAACATAGTGACGAGTGTCGAATCGGCACCACCGTGTGTTATAAGTGCGGGAGGCCGGGGCACTACTCCCGAGATTGTTGGAAGGACGCCAAATGCCAAGTATGTGGATTGTTTGGGCATCTAACAAAGAACTGCAGGAAGGCCGGCCAATCTGGTTCGGGAAAGGAGAAGGAACATGAACAACAAAAGGCAAGGACTCGGGCCTATGCCTTAACTGAGGAAGAAGCAAGGGGAAACCCTGATGTCGTGTCAGGTACGTTTCTAGTTAATGATGAACGTGCTGCTATTTTATTCGATTCTGGTGCTAGTAAAAGCTTCATATCAAATGCATTTTGTCGTAAACTGGATTGCACTATCAATACCATAATAATGGCCTTTAGCGTACAAACTGCCGTGGGTAAAAATTCGGCAGTATTTCAAGTAACTGAGGATTGCATCATAGAAATAGAGGGACATAAGTTTCCATCTAGATTATTCCTTCTCACCTTAGGAGGATTCGATATAGTATTGGGTATGGATTGGTTAGCTGCCAACGAAGCTCAAATCATATGTAAACGTAAGAGAATACACCTAAAAGCTCCTAGCGGCAGTCCAATTACGGTTTATGGGGATTGGAATTGCACGATGCCAAACGTCATCTCGATGATCAAGGCCGAAAGTTACATGAGGCGCGGTTGCGAAGCTTATCTGGCATATGTTATTGATGATAGAATGAAAACGAAAGAACTCAAGAATGTACCCGTGGTGTGCAACTTTCCGGAAGTATTCCCTGAGGGTCTACCTGGGTTGCCACCCGATCGGGAAATAGAATTTCAGATTGACTTACTACCAGGAGCTGAGCCCGTTGCCAAAGCCCCCTACCGGTTGGCTCCATCAGAAATGAAAGAATTGATGTCTCAACTAGAGGAACTAACCGAAAAAGGATTTATTAGACCGAGCATCTCACCATGGGGCGCTCCGGTACTTTTTGTAAAGAAGAAGGACTGCAGCATGCGTATGTGCATTGACTACCGCGAACTGAACAAGAGGACAGTAAAGAACAAATACCCACTGCCTAGAATAGACGACCTTTTTGATCAACTGCAAGGTGCGAGTTGGTTCTCAAAGATCGATCTTAGGTCGGGTTACCATCAGTTGAAAGTAAGGGAAGAAGACGTAACAAAGACCGCGTTTCGCACGCGTTATGGGCATTATGAGTTTCTCGTGATGTCCTTCAGATTAACTAACGCACCAGCAGCGTTCATGGATTTGATGAATAGAGTGTGTCGACCCATGTTGGATCGATCAGTGATAGTTTTTATAGACGACATACTGGTATATTCGAAAAGTGAGGGTGATCACCATTGTCACCTAAGAGAAGTTCTGGAGGTGCTAAAGAAGGAAAAGTTGTACGCAAAATTCTCCAAATACGCGTTTTGGCTTAGGGAACTCCAATTCCTAGGTCATGTGATAAACCCAAATGGCATCATGGTGGATCCTGCAAAGATCGACACAGTAAAGGAATGGAACATCCCAAAGACACCAACAGAGATACGAAGTTTCCTGGGTTTGGCAGGCTACTATCGAAGGTTCATTCAAGATTTCTCAAGAATAGCCTCGCCATTAACTAAATTGACACTTAAGGAAGTAAAATATGAATGGGGTCAAACCCAAAACAACGCGTTTGAGGAACTTAAGGCACGATTAACCCAAGCTCCAGTCTTAACACTACCTGAGGGAAATGGAGACTTGGTAGTATACTCTGACGCTTCGGGGCAAGGTTTAGGGTGCGTACTTATGCAACGAGGAAAGGTAATTGCTTATGCTTCACGACAACTAAAGATTCACGAGGTTAACTACCCAACACACGATCTAGAATTAGCAGCAGTAGTTTTCGCGTTAAAAATATGGAGGCACTACCTGTATGGAGTTAAATGCACCATCTACTCCGATCACAAAAGCTTGAAATACTTTTTCGAACAAAAGGAACTAAACATGAGGCAAAGAAGGTGGTTAGAGCTACTGAAAGACTATGACTGTGAGATATTGTACCATCCAGGCAAGGCAAACGTAGTGGCTGACGCTTTAAGTAGAAAGGAAGAATCGGCACCTATCCGGATCAAAGCGTGTCAGCTGATCATAATGCCAGATTTGATGGGTGAAATAACAAAGGCACAAGATGAAGCACTGTTAGAAAGAAATGTGAAACGGGAGAGGATAGGAGGACAATAAGGGAACTTAGATACAAATGCATACGGAGTACGAACTAGGTTTGGCCGGATGTGGATACCTAAGATTGGCGAGCTTAGAGCCAAAATACTTGATGAGGCCCATAAGTCTCGATATTCTATCCACCCCGGGGCAAACAAAATGTATCAAGACTTGAAGAAAGAGTACTGGTGGCCTGGCATGAAGAATGATGTGACCGAATACGTGAACAAGTGTCTAACATGTTCACTAGTTAAGGCCGAGCACCAGAAACCATGCGGTAAAATGCAACCTTTACCTATACCGGAATGGAAGTGGGAAGAGATCACAATGGACTTCATTACCAAGCTACCGCGAACAGCTAAAGGCAATGATACCATTTGGGTGATCGTCAACCGTTTGACGAAAAGTGCTCACTTCTTGCCAATACGTGAGCCTTCTTCGTCAGAAAGACTAGCAGAGGTATTTATCAAGGAGATTGTGAGCAGACATGGTATGCCGCTGTCAATTGTGTTCGATAGGGATACTAGATTCACATCAAGGTTTTGGAAGAAATTCAATGAAGCAATGGGCACTAGACTGAACATCAGCACCGCTTACCACCCTCAGACCGATGGTCAATCTGAAAGAACCACTCAGACCTTGGAGGACATGCTCCGGGCCTGTATCATTGACTTTGGTGGGAGCTGGGACAGCCATCTACCATTGGCAGAATTTTCATATAACAACAGCTATCACTCGACTATTGGCATGCCGCCATTTGAAATGTTATATGGGAGAAAATGCAGAACCCCGGTTTGTTGGGGGGAGATTGGGCAAAAGGATTTTGCAAGTCTTGAAGTGGTCAAAGCAACTTCTGAAAAATTTGATCAAATCAAGGCTAGAATGAAGGCCGCAAAAGACAGACAGAAATCATACGCGGATAAGAGAAGAAGGGATTTAGAGTTTCAAGTGGGGGACATGGTACTGTTGAAAGTATCACCATGGAAAGGAATCATCCGATTCAGAAAGCGTGGCAAACTAAGTCCAAGGTTTGTCGGACCTTTCAAGATTTTAGCAAGAGTGGGTCAAGTTGCTTACAGACTCGACCTACCCGTTGAGCTTAGTGGAATACACCCTACGTTTCACGTGTCGCACTTACGCAAGTGCCTAGCTGACGACACAGCTCACATACCTTATGACGACATCGAAGTGGATAACAGTCTAAATTATGTAGAAGAACCAATAGCCATTCTTGACCGAGCTGAAAAACGACTACGCAATAAGTCGATACCGTTAGTCAAGATACAATGGAAGCACAGAAAAGAGTCAGAAGCTACATGGGAAAAGGAAGACGAGATGAGGGGACTATACCCTCAATTGTTTAACGTATGAACAGTTTCGAGGACGAAACCTCTTTAAGGAGGGTAGACTTGTAACATCCCAAAAATAATAAAACGAATAAATATAGCGAGACCGGTGATTTAGTTGGAATATTTAAACAAAAAGGGAGCGGGCCTGGGCCCGGCTTCAATGGGCCGAGGGAAGCCCATGCGCATAAGAGGCAAGGCAGCCCTCTTCCCTGCTCATTTCCCCAACTCACGCAGCTTTTAGAGAGAGAAAGGAGAGCTCGGGTCTAGAGAGAGAAAGTGACGGATCAACTCGGGAATTCAGGAGAACGTTGCTGCTGTTCTTGTGATAATATCCTCTGAATCAGAAATCCAATCCAGGTAACGATTCGATCACATTATGAGTTTTTGTTCGTTTTGGGAGTTTTCGGGTTTTGGCTAAAAGATAACGATTTTTCGGATGAAACTTGAAAGTGAGCTTAGGTATAGCATCTAGAATGAAAACCAAACGTTTTGATCTAAGAAAAATAGAGATTTTGGCTCGATCAGACTCGCATGCAAAAGAAACTGCAATTTTGGGGAAGACAATGTGCAGACCCATCGAAACTACTTAGTTTCGATATGTGCAGATCCATCGAAACTACATAGTTTCGATATGTGCAGTAGTTTCGATATATGCATAGTTTCGATATGAGCCACGATCCGAAGCTAAGTTTACACCTAAGTTACCTATCGAAACTACAAGTTTCGACAGAAGCAACCTATCGAAACTACAAGTTTCGACAGAGGCAACCTATCGAAACTACAAGTTTCGACAGAGGCAACCTATCGAAACTACAAGTTTCGACAGAGGCAGTCTATCGAAACTATCAAGTTTCGATATAAGTAAACCCATCGAAACTACTAAGATCAAGTATAGTAATATCTAATGCCATCTAGGAGCACTACCTTATGAGTATGACTTTATGACACAGATCGTGAGTAACATTAGTGACGCTCAGTAGCCAGCTAAGTGTACTTCGAAAACTACTCATCAGGTGAGTTGTATGTGCCCCCTTCTATGTTATGTGCAAATGATTTATAAATGTTTTGGGGCTGAAGTGTATACACTAAATGAATAAATGCTATAAGTGTCAATGTGATCATACGTATATATATATAAATACCTATATATGTGAAAATGAATTATGAATAAAGAATGAAGCGTATGATATAAAGAATGAATGAAAGAAGGACATAACGTAAAAGAATGAAATCTTGCTTTATATTACATATATATTGCATGTTATGAATGAATGTAAACGTTATAAACCCTTCTATGACAACGGCTACTTCGGTAGACAGACGACCACGTGACTATTTTGCAACCGGGACAAAAACGTACCTTTGCAAGCTAGGACGTATGAAAAGGTATTAATGGACGGTCGAAGCAAGCCTTAACTAATGTAGAACGGTTGCATACATAATGGTCACGTGGGAAACGGATGCCCTAGGGCAGACGGACAAAAATGACGGACTACGACGGTAGGACGGTAAAGAGCGGACGGACAAAGGTTGCCGGACGGATTTAATGATATGACGGACGGTTTTCTAGAGCCGGACGGTAATGAAACGGGCTACGACGGTAGCTCTGACTGCGATGTCTTCATGACATTCGCGACAAGTATGACGGGTTGATCTCCCTTAAGATTTTGGCCAATATGTGTTCTCTCAAAGAAAGTATGTATGTACATATGTATATACCCTCAATGAATGTTATGTGAGAACATCAAAGTAAAGAATATTTAAAAGTACGAATATACATATATACATTATATTCATGATAAGATAAATATTATGTATGATTGTCTTTAAACTAGAACTCACCAGCGTTAGCTGACTTTTAGTATACATTTCAGGTAAGGGAAGAAAAGGTCGTGCGATGGCGTGAAGGTTACCCGGCACAAGGCTGACATCCCACTTTTGTTTGTTAAGAATATGTTATGTTTTATTTGTAAAGACTTCCGCTGTTATGATTATGTAATTGGATGATGAATGTTTTAAATTTAAGTTCAGTATTTATGACTATGTTTATGAGTAAATCCAACAAGTGAGGCCTCCCGTTTTAGGGGCCTTACACGTGAATCTATCATGTTATGTAAGTCATGGATTTCTATCAACACTTAGAAGTGTCTCTTTGGTAGCCTGGGATCTAGTTTAAATTGTCTACATCGTGCCTTAGACAGTTGTTATCATTCACTTTCTAAGCCGCTTTGGTTATTACGTGTACCTCATAAATTATCCTCTGTGCATTCGCCCACGAAAGGCCATACCATGTTGTTCCCGAATGAATCCCATCATCTTGTTCCCGAAAGAACCATATGAGTTTGTTCCCGAAGGAACCTTGTCATTTCGTTCCCGAAGGAACCATATCATTGCGTTCCCAAAGGAACGTTTCATTCACGAAGGAACCATTAGAAGCATTACTCTATCATATTCAACTTTCTGAGAAGGTATTCATTCAGACGGAATACTTGGTATACAATCCTTACATTCATATTCCTGTACACGTAACTCCCTTCTTGCCTTTCTTTAAAACATAATCGTCATGGTTTCACATTTCTTATAATTAGTCTATTATGCTCTATCCGTTCTTTGTACCATTGAATAGTCTTAGGGATTGGCATCCCTTATGACCAAAATATACATCTTCTACTTTTCGTGATCGTTAACATTTTCTTCTGTATGTGAACCTTTTTGAATTACATTCATAGGTTTCGTTACGAATAGATGACACGGGCGGTGATACTCGATCATTCCTTTCACTTCTGGTCTCATTAGGTTCTTTATTAGCTTTTCAATTTCAGCAATCTCACGTGCTATTGTTTTGTCTTAATCACTGTAGAGTGTTTTCTGGCTTGCCTTGAGTCCTTGCTGGTACTCATTCCTTACTTCACATCATTGTTCATAAGTTGAACCTCACATTCATTCCGATCAAACAATCCCTAGGTTGGATGTAGTTTCACATGATTTTGTTGCACGTTGTAATTATCATCGCGGTTCCAGTCGTTTGTTGTCGTTGATATATCTATCTTCTCGTCTCAGTGAATAATCTTAGTAGTTTATCTAGGGTTGTCTTCTACATGGAGAGATACCATTTGTGCATTCCTGCACTCATATTTTCGTTGGACATATAGTTGTGTGGTTATTCTCTTCGCATGTCCATGTTCACTCATCATATCGCTTTTGCGTTAAGCATAGACAACTCCTGTTGAAAAGCAGTTCTCTAAACGTGTGCTTGTCTGACATATGTAGCACTCATGTCTCATACTTAACGTGTAATCCTTGGTAGTTACTTTCCCAATTCGAAACAAACAAGTGTTGAGTTCCTCAAATTCTACTTAATTGGTCTTCGTCGTTCGCGGGTTGCCATGCGATGCAGCCTTCTCACTGGGGCTTGATAGGCCCTTTCATCATCCTCATACTAATCCTCTTCTAGTGCAATCTTTCCATTTCTTTGTGTTTGATTGATTTACTTCTTCCATCACTGTTGCATCAGGTTCCGGACCAGGTTTCATCAATCTTTCTAATCTTGTTTCTTCGTGTCACTTAAATTCAGTAAACTTCATTTAGGGTTCCATTCCTTCTCATTCCACCTTCGGAGTGTCGTTGTTGCCATCATTCATCTTGCTAATTCGTTACAATCGCCATTACTTAGGTGACTAATCTCATAGTCTTGGTTGGAGTGATTAAATTGTTTTTGGTGACATGTGTATTAATCCACACGATAAGGTTCATCAGTATGCACAAGCACATGTAAATTTACAATTACGTGGATCCTGACGTAATTGCCAACTTACCTTACTTGTGAATTCCTGATTTGTCTTATAATGCTTCATAATTTAAATGTCTTCTACAAACGGTGTTTAATCCATGTATCCTTCTTCCCCTTCTGAACTCCTTGTTGATGGAAGTCATTCATGAATGTTCGTTACTAGTCTACTCGGACCGTTGATATTCTGTCATCTTTCTTTCTTTGTGTTTATCGAACTCTGGCTCGTTGTTTGTGATTCACCTCACATGGATCTCACCGTTCTTATAATTTGTGCGCATTTCGTAGTATTAGGCTAACATCTCTTTCACTCTCTATGGTGAGTACATACGACGGATGACAAATCGAGACACATTTACACAGTAAAAGATTGATAACAGTAGCTACGTGTTATTATTAATCCTTTAATGTACTCATGTGCTCAAATTGTCTACCATCTTATGTCCTATGTGTAATTATTCATATCAGTAGTGATATTGGTAACTAAGGCATGCGTCCTATGCTAAGGCATCTACCCTGAGTTACATACATTAACATTGATACTTACTTACTTGTTTTGGCGTTAGCGTTGGCTACCCAGACTGACATCCGTGCGTTGGTCCCATTATCAGTTTGAGTTCAGACATTTAGGGATGTCTGAATCTCTCAAACTATTGCTCTGATACCAACTTGTAAGGCCCCAAACCCGGGTGACCTCACTTATTGGATTTACTCATAAACAAAGTCATAAATACTGAACTTTAAATTTATCATATTCTTTTAACAGCCAAAAACATTCACGTTTGAGTACATTATAGCGGAAGTCTTAACATTTAACACATACACCATTGTTTAACAAAAACATAAATCGGGATGTCAGTCTCTAGCCGGGTAACCTTCACGCCTTCGCACGACCCTTTTCTTTGTTACCTGAAATGTATACTAAAAGTCAGCTAACGCTGGTGAGTTCTAGTTTAAAATGATTAGATATAAACATTATTTCCTTAAAAGTATTCATAAGTTTATACATAAGAAAATAATTACGTATTCTTAACTATTTATTTTCTTTCATCATTCTTGAGTGAGTACACTGATGTGCATTCACCTTTACTTTCCTAAACATTCATTTGGTCATACACATAAGGGTGATCAACCCGTCTTTTACTACGTATGTCACAAAGACATACGCCATGAAGCTACCGTCGTAGCCCTTTGACTCGTCCGGTCCTAGAAACCGTCCGCCATAAAAAACCGTCCGGCCAACCTTCGGCCGTCCGTCATACCGTCCAACCGTCGTAGGCCGTCCTTTTCACCCGTCTACCCGAAGGTATCCGTTTCCCACGTGCTACCATGTTTGCAACCGTTCTACATATGATTTGGCATTTGCTTCGACCGCCCATTTATGCCCCTTTTTATTTCCTTGCTGATGAAGGAACGTTTTTGTCCCGGTTGCAAGATAGTCACGTGGTCGTCCGTCTACCGTAGTAGCCGTTAGCATCGAAGCGTCCATAACATTCACGTATATTCATAACATGCAGTATATATAATATAAGGCAATATTTCATTCATACTTTGTAAACATACGTTTCAGTCTTTGTTCATAATTCATTTTCATATATTTATATATCACGTATGATCACATTGGCATTTATAACATTTATTCATTTAGTGTATACACTTCAGCCCCAAATATATTTAGAAATCATTTGCACATAACATAGAGGGGGCACATAGAACTCACCTGATGAGCGGGTCCTGAGATACTATCACCGGTCAGTAGGCGTCTCTAGGTGTCACACAAAATCTGTATAAGTCATTCGTATAAGTTAAGATAACTTATCTAACCTGACACTTTGTTTCTATCTTAAGGGTTTGGCGAACTTAGATAAAGTTCGCCCTGCATTGATTCAAGCGAACTTAGTAGTTTCGCTAACATCAGTCTTCCTTCCCAAACAACCCAATCCCTAAAGATGACATCCATATTTATAAAATATACTTCTTTGATCCTAACGGAGATTGGATGGAGTCCCGTTTGTTTTTATCTAAAGCCCGACAACATTTGTTGTCTATTTCTATTACAATATCATGACAAATATTCCATAATAATTGAGTTTCAACTTCTAGCCTCGATATCTTTTTATGCCTTTATCATCTAACACTTATAAAAACAATAAATCTTTGCCGGTTATCATTTATTAAATAAAGCCATTGTTAATCGTCCTCAATATGATACCCGAAACCCGAACTAATAATAGTAATTAATGTTCTACGAGTCTTAAGGATATACCTTCCGTACACGAACCCGGAATACAACCGAGACCAGACCCGAACCGTATCCATCATTATCATCATCCTATAACCATCATCATCAGCATCATATTATCATCATCATCGAAACTACTAAATCATCATCATCGAAACTACTACATCACCATCATCGAAACTACTAATTCATCATCATCGAAACTACTACATCACCATCATCGAAACTACTAAATCATCATCATCGAAACTACTACATCACCATCATCGAAACTACTACATCACCATCATCGAAACTACTAAATCATCATCATCGAAACTACTACATCACCATCATCGAAACTACTAAATCATCATCATCGAAACTACTACATCACCATCATCGAAACTACTAAATCATCATCATAACCTGTTTACTTCGTACAGCCCCACCTTTCGGCTGCCACCATTTCCCGAAACTATCATCATGAACACCCTTTACCCGAAGCTACTGCTGTGATCCACCTCTACCCAATTATCATTACCAAGCTCGTGATAAAAGTAATCGGAGGTGAGGGATGGAGCCTGGTTGCTGCTCGAAACTATCCTCATGAACCTACTGCTGCCTTAATCTCGCCGCCACCGCCAGATTCTGTTCACCGCCGTTAACCGCCATAACCGGAAACACAGAGGACTTCACTGCTGCTGTCGGAGCCATGGCGGTAGCTCCCACCACCTTCACTGTCGTTAGCTAGGACGAACCACCACCTTTAGCAGCCGTGAACCACCATTAATAGACCTGAAACGCTAAGAAACAACGCTGTCACCGGTTTCTGTTTGTTATCGTCCTCGTGAGCTTGAGACGGAGCTGAGAACCGAGCAAGTTTGATGTCTAAACGGTCGGATTAGGGTTTTCATGGTGAAGAGGTGTGTGGGGGGTAGTATTGGTGACGAGAGGGAGAAGGGAATGGAGTTGCAGGTTCACAAGAATGGGAGTGAGGGCTGAATCGTCGATGGCGGCTGAGAGTAAATAAAATGGGTTTAGGTTTTAGTAATTTTTTTCATTTATCCCCCCTTTACTTTGTATAACTCTCATTTTTCAACTGTTAATTAACTTGGTATTTAACTATCATGCCTTACTTTCGTTTTGATAACATTAGTCTTAAACGAACCCTCACGTTTTAAGTGTTAGAGAATTTGGGATGTTACAAAAATAAAATCCTTAACAGTGCCAAACATGAATAAGGAACTAGTGATACTGAAAGTAATGCAGTTTATATATTAATTGTAAACATCAAAGTAATGCAGATGGTTTGAAGATTCTGAAAATATGAGAACTTACTACAAAATTTAAGATGTAGAACTCTCACGTCTTTTAGATGGTATAAAGATACTTTCGTATGGAACTCCCTAAGGCTAATAGTCCGCATTGGAAGTCAAATTTATAGATGGTCTTCCACATTTATTTGCTGAAAGAATAAGAAATAAACTAAGAATAGATGAAGTCATAGATTATGAAAACTATACCTATGGTAAACTTATAGATACCTGTATTCAAGAAGGTTTAAGTTTATGTAATGACATAAAACTTAATCAACAAATTAAAAAACATTCTCTAAATGAAAAAAGACAATTAGGAGAATTCTGTAGTCAATTTGGTATAGAAAATAGACTTGATAGGTTATCCGGAACTAGAAAAAGAAATTATTCTCCTATAAATCATTATAAAAGAAAAAAAATTAAAAAAGAAGACAAAAAACCTAATAGAAAATATAAAGAAAAAAAGAATTTTTGATTCAAATGAATTCAAAAAACTAATAAAATGCAGAAAGTGTGGTAAATTAGGCCATAAAGCAAAAATTTGTTGGGTTAGGAAAAAGATTAACAAAATAGAAGATCGGGAATTAAAAGATAAAGTCAATGAGGTTTTATTAAATGAAAACCGTAAAGAAACTTATTCTGAGCAATTTACCTCAGAAGAAGAGAATTTAAATATTTTAGAAGATGAAAGCTTTTATTCTTCTCCAGAAGAAGAAAATAAATGTTCTATAAACTGCAAAAAAGATTGTTGTAAAAACTCTTTGGAAATATCAGAAGAAGGTCTTTATCAAATTATTTCTCAATTTCAAAACATTAAAATTAATTTTTTAAGCAATGAGATTTTAGATCTTTTAAAGGTCGTTGATGATCCCCAAATTAAAGAAAAATTAATTTCAGAATACCTAAAATAACAAAAATCTGAGGAAACATCTACCTCTGACAACTCTCAAAAAGATTTAAAACCTTTTTCTTTAGCTGAATTAAAGAGACAGCTAGCTAAGAGAAACCAAATTAATATACATGATCTAAAAACAGAGATTGATAATCTAAAGCTTGATATCAAAATCCTTCGAAATGATAATAGAAATCTAGAAGAAAGAATCATAAACCTTGAGATGAATAAGAATGAAAAGATTCCTCAAAATAATTCAGGAATATTTTTAGAAAGTATTATGGATATTATAACCACATAAAAGTGGAATATTAAGGTTAAACTTCTTATTGAAGAATTTTTTTTTATAACTGTTACAGCACTTGTTGATAGCGATGCTGATTTAAATTGTATACAAGAAGGTATTATTCCTTCGAAATATTTTAAAAAAACCTCCCATACTTTAAGTTCTGCTGGTGAGGAGAAGTTAAAAATTGAGTATAAATTACATCAGGTTTATGTTTATCATGATGAGACCTGTATTCCAACTAGTTTTCTCTTGGTTAAAAACCTTACTAGCCAAGCTATACTTGGAACCCCTTTCCTAAATAAAATTTTCCTCTTAAAACATATATTGATAATAAAGGAATAACTGGATCTTTTCAAAATAAAGATATATATTTTCTATTTATTACAAATCCTTTTTCTAGGACTCTGAATAATGTAAAAGAATCTCTATTACAAGCAAAAATAAATCAAATCAATTTTTACATAAATAAATATTTTCTTTAAATATTCAAGATAGAGTAAATAATCCAAAATTACCAGATAAAATAAAAATTATTAGTAATCAATTCACTTTGTAAATATGCAATGACTATCCAAATGTTTTTTGGAATAGAAAGAAACATATTGTTTCTCTACCTTATGAAAATGATTTTAATGATAGTAAAATTACTACCAATGCCAGGCCTTGTCAAATGAATTCCGAATACATGTAATTATACAAACAAGAGATCAAATCTCTTCTTGACAAAAAAATAATCAAAAGGTCAAAATGTCCTTTGTCTTGTACTTTTTTTTATGTTAATAAACATTCAGAACAAGAGAGAGGTATTCCTAGATTAGTTATAAATTACAAATCTCTTAATAAAGTTTTAAAATGGATTAGGTATCATATACCTAACAAAAAAGATTTACTTGATAAATTACATAATGCTATGATATTTTCAAAATTTGACTTAAAATCTGGATATTGGTAAATCCAAATTGATGAAAAAGATAGGTACAAAACTGCTTTTGTTGTACCTACTGGAGATTATGAAAGGAATGTTATGCCATTTGGATTGAAGAATGTCCCATCAGAATTTCAGAATATTATGAATGGTATTTTTATTCCGTATAGTGATTTTATAATAGTCTATATCGATGATATCCTTGTATTTTCAAAAGACATTGAATCTCATTTTAAACATCTTAATATATTTAAAAATATTATCATAAATAGTGGTTTAGTTATTTCCAGACAAAAAATGATGCTATTCCAAACAAAAATCCGGTTTTTAGGCCACAATATTGAAACTGGAAACATTGTTCCTATCAACAGAAGTATTGAATTTCGGTCAAAATTCCAGGATGAAATTTACGATAAAACCCAGCTTTAAAGATTTCTAGGAAGTCTTAATTATATTCTTCCTTATTATAAATTTAGCTGAGGATACTTCCATCTTATATGACAGACTAAAATAGAATCGTCAACCATGATCTGACAAACATACCAAGATTGTTCAGAAAATTAAGCAAAAGGTTAAAAACCTTCATTGCCTAATGATAGCCAACCCGAAATGGGAAAAATTATTGAAACATATGCCTCTGATATAGGCGACGATGGAATTCTTAAACAGGTCTCACCAGTAAATAAACAAGAAAATTTGGTCAGATTCCATTCAGGAAAGTGGAATAACAGTCAAAAGAATTATGCTACTATTGCAAAAGAGATTCTAGCAATAGTAAAATGTGTTTTAAAATTTCAAGATGATTTATATAATCAACAGTTTACTATAAAAACTGATTCTCAAGCAACAAAATTTATTTTTACTAAAGATTTCAAACATGATGTCTCAAAACAGATGTTTGTAAGATGACAATCACATTTAGCCCCATTTGATTTTAATATTGTTTATAAAAAAGGTAGTGATAATAGTTTTCCTGATTTTCTTACTAGGGAATATCTTGATTAAATGGCTCATTACAGAGGACCGTTAAAAATGGCTCTCTCTGAAATTCATAACCAGAGAAAAGAAACTGCTAATGATATATTACGACAACAAATTCATATTATTGAAATCCAAGAAAATCCTTTTTTTACATCCTAAAACAATATCTTATTATGTTAAAAACAATAATAAGTATATTGCTTATCTAATTAAGAAATCACAAATATTATGTGAAAAGAAAATTATTATCTCATGTGGATGAATTTTACAGAGATACTTCCTTGGGACCAAGGAAGAGGAGGCCGAGGAAGATCTTCCTCATATAAAGGAAGAGGTAGCTCAAACCCAAGGGTTATATCCCAGATTGGGAATCGAAAATTAGTAGCAGAGAATATTTCCTCTTGTACTGGTTCAACGACACAATTAGATAACATCCTTTATAAGGAGTTTCTAGCTTACAAAGCTTTAAAGGAGAAATCTAATGACTCTGAAGCATCATATGCTAAAACTGTTTCCAATGAAACATAAGATGATATAAAAAATTGGACTCAAAATCCACATAAAGATATTATTCTTCTTTTAGAAAATAAAGACATCAAATGGAAGAATAATCCATGGCTGTTAATAAACAGATACATGGATACAGGATTCTACCCTGCGGAGGCTTATAAGCCCAGAAAATACTATGAACATATTCTAAAAGAAGAAAATTATGAAATAGAACACTATCATGGTGCCCAGCCTAATATTCACAGGTTTAGCAAGATATTGATAAAACAAATTATATTTGTAGAAGCATGGGGAACTTCTCCATTAAAAGAAAGGGAGATCATACATCTCCAAACAAAAGTCCCGATTAAATATAATTATTGGGACTATATTAATGCCTTTTATAAAGCATTTTTATATGAGAATAAAAAAAAAACATTCTTGGTTCATAAAAATTTTCTCTCGTACTTACGGACACGAAATTCCCGTCTGTTTCTATAATTGGTGGCAATCTTTTGGCCCATCAATAAATATTCTTCCTGATTTATATAAAAATCTATATACCCAATGGGTAGATGTTTCCCCAGCCTTAATAGAGACTCAGCAAAATGATAACTTCATCAATGATATGCCTGCATCTCATTTCTATGTCCAGTTCAATATCCCATGTATCTGGAAATGGTCTCCAGAAGTTGGTTATACCAACCAGAATATTCTTTGTATTAAAAGAGTCTATTTTACAAAATTCTGAAAAAAGATGACTCTAGTCAACAATGATGGTATCATAGAAAGTCATGATACTATAGAAAAAATAAAAAAAAAAACAATTCAAAATTATATTGATCAGGCAAATAGCCATCCTCACAAAGAGGCTCCGAGCCCTTTCCGGCACATTATCAAAAAATTACAAGCAATTAAAGGAACTGATCAAATCAGCAATAAAGAAATCATGGATTTCTACTTAGCAGAAATGAAAAAAAAAAGACATTATGAAGAATTTCAGACAAGAAGGATCTCCTTCAACAATGTCTACATCGTCTAAAAATGAAGAAGAAGAAGAAGAAGAAGATACAGAAAAAATTGGTCACGAAGGTCAGGAAGATATTGCTGATCCTTTAGATGAGAAAATATCAATACAGTCCTTGCAGAATACAAGCAAGAATTCTGCCGAGAAGAATCGTCTGGAGAGCAAAAAGGAAAGATAACGAAATAGGCCCTAAGAAGAGACAGCTACAGGCCTTTAATAATTAAAGGCAGACAACATTATGCCTCTGACATAATAATGGCCAGTACCTATTTACTTTTCATAAAGTTAGCAAAATAATTGCTATTTACTATTTTGTTTTTGACAAAATTGTTTGCCTAGGTCCCATCTTGGGAATCTTTTATGTTTTTTCCCCGCCTATATTAAGGGGACTTTCTTCTCTTGTAAACCATCTCGGAGAACATCTCCACTACTACTCTCTTGTAACATACCTCTGTAATATTTGAAGTTTTTATTGCAAAGCTTGAAGTTCAGCATCCGAAAAAGGAAACTCGTTTTTATTGCAAAGCTTGAAGTTCATCATCTGAAAAAGGAAACTCGATACAATTCCTTAATATTCTTATTTTCTTGTGTTATAAATGATCGCCTCTATCAAAGGCTAAGTTTCTGAAGTGTTGAAATGCCATAATGATATGAACAAGATATGTGTTAAAAAAAAGGATTTGGTTGTGGGTAAGGTTATAGATAATTTTAGACATCTAAAATGATGGTTAAACTCTTTGGGACCTTATAGCCACTTATTTCCGAATTGGTGAACAAGGCTTTTTATGAGTCTGACCTTTACCTATCATCATTTTATTTATCTTGAATTATTTATGCAAAGTCATGTACTTTTGGCCTACGAATCCGTTTTAATGATTTAATCCGCTTTATTATATATATATATATATATATATACCTTATGGATTTTAATCGTATAAATTACATCTTTTTATATATAAGGATTTATATGTTAGCATCTATAAATATAAGCATGTAAACATATTATCAATAACCTCAATCTGAAGTGTCGGTCTACTTAAAAAAATTTAACTTTAGTCCGTCACCTTTATAAATAAGAAAAATAACCCTTTAATTTTATAAAATATTACTTTAACATACCCTATGTTTTTTAAAGTTTTAAGTTTACCCCTGTACTATATATAATTTGATTTTTCCTTAATAATTTTAGTTAGTTTGTTATTTTTTTCCTTGACGTCGCGGTATAAATTTTATTAAAAACCAGATCGTATACTAAATAAGGTATTTTTTATGCGTCGTAGGTTATATCGACTGACGGTAACGTGTTGGTACCGTGAAGAATTAGACCGACACTGACTGAAAACATCGGTACCGTTAAATAACTGTCTTTTATCTATGTTTCGATATCGAAAACCGAGTTGCAGTAACTTCATATGTTTCTTTTATGTTTAACTATGTTTATTTTTTTGTGCTTAACCACGTTAATGTTATCGCCTCAACCGTTCCCGACGCGGAGCGAGTAGCAAAATTTATTTAACATCCAAAAAAAATAGTAAATAAATAAATAATAACGCAATAGAGATTTAACCGTAAAAAATGAAAGGAAAATGGATGTCCCAAAAAAAATAGTAAATAAATAAATAATAACGCAATAGAGATTTAACCGTCAAAAATGAAAAGAAAATGGATGGGCTTGGGCTCGACTCCAACGGGCCGAGGGAAGCCCAAGTATATAAAGGTCAAGACAGCCCTAGGACTCTCATTTCTTCCACAACTTGCAATCTAGAGAGAGAAAGGAGAGCTCGGGCCTAGAGAGAGAAAGTTGACGGATCGACCCGAAATTGAAGGAGCACGTTACTGCTGAGCTCGTGAACAAAACCTCCGAATCAGAATTCCAATCGAGGTAACGATTCGACCCTAAACTGAGTTTTTGTTCGTTTTGGGGTTTTTCGGGTTTTAGCTAAATAGGAGACGTTTTTATGGATAAAACACGTAAATAAGCTTAGAACTAGCATCTAGAATGAAAACCGCACATTTTGATCAAAGAAAATTGTCAGATTGGCATGATCGGGTTAGCATGCAAGAATTTCGGACTTGTTCAGGAAACAGGTCTTGCGTACTTATCAAGTACGCAAGAAGGATGTCCTGCGTACTTATCAAGTACGCATGAGAAAGATCATGCGTACCTATCAAGTACGCAGGAGGAAGATCCTGCGTGCTTATCAAGTACGCAAGAAGAATGTTTTACGCACTTGTCAAGTACGCATGAACCAGGCCCTACGCACTTGCTAAGTGTGCAGGCATCATGCTAGATAGTTAAGTCAGTATGTTCGCCTAATTCAGTATAACTAAACCGTTAGAGTCGGGATTGGGTTTGATGTGTATTTAAATACCTAATTCAGATCGTACGTGACGTTGTTGGGCCTTTGTTTAGGACAACCAAGATTAGCTTATCAGGTGAGTTCTATGTGCCCCCTTCTATGTTATGTGCAAATCAACTTAAATGTTTTGGGGCTGAAGTGTTTACACTAAATGAATAAATGATATGAATGCCAATGTGATCATACGTGATATACTAATATATATTTATATATATATATATGAAAATGAATTATGAACAAATAATGAAACGTATGTTTACAAAGAATGAAAGAAAGAATGACATAACGTAAATAAATGAAATCTTGCTTTATAATTATATATATTGCATGTTATGAATGTATGTATACGTTATGGACGGAAACGAAGCTAACGGCTACTTCTGTAGACGGACGACCACGCGACTATTTTGCAACCGGGAAAAGTACGTTCCTTCGCAAGCTAGGACGTACAAAAGGCATTAATGGGCGGTCGAAGTAAATGCTTTAATAGTATAGCGGTTGCATAAACAATAGTTCGCATGGGAAACAGATGCCTTAGGGCAGACGGGCGAATATGACGGACTACGACGGTAGGACGGTTAAGACGGACGGCCGAAGGTTGGCCGGACGGTTTTAAGGCGGACGGTTTCTAGGATCGGACGAGTAAAAGAGCTACGACGGTAGCTTAAGGGCGTATGTCTTTGTGATATACGCAGTAAAAGACGGGTTGATCAGCCTTATGTGTATGACCAATGAATGTTAAGGAAAAGTAAAGGTGAATGCATATCTATGTAATCACATAAGAATGATGAAAGAGAAGCAAAAGCTATGAATACGTATTTATATAAATGTATATATAATTATGCATACGCTTAAAGAAATAATGTTCATACCTAATCGCTTTAAGCTAGAACTCACCAGTGTTAGCTGAATTTTCGTATACATTTCAGGTAAAGAAAGGAAGGGTCGTGCGAAGGCGTGATGGTTACCCGGCAAGCGACTGACATCCCACTCTTGATTGTTAATTAAAAATTTTATGTTTTTAATTGTTAAGACTTCCGCTGTTATGTTATGTATTTGAATGATGTTTGTTTTCGCTACTCTCGAATGTTTTAATTTAAGTTCAGTATTTATGATTATGTTTATGAGTAAATCCAATAAGTGAGGTTACCCGGGAAAGGGGCCTTACAAGTTGGTATCAGAGCAATAGTTTGAAAGATTCAGACATCCCTAAATGTCTGGACTCAAGCTGATTATGGGACCAACGCACGGATGTCAGTATGGGTAACCAACGCCAACGCCAGCATGGTAAGTAAGTACTAAAGTTAATGCACTTGGATAAGAATAGATACCTTAACTTAGAACCAATAGATGTCAATGTCACAACCGATTTGAAGAGTTTTGAACCCGAAAAGCAATGTAAATTAGTAATCACAAACCGGTCACTGTAATTAAAAATTTACCTTGCTCGTACTCTTCTAAAACTATGATCTGAAGAAATGGCATTGATGTATTCCCGTTATAACTATCAGGAAACTAGGAACTATGGCTGGTGGAAGAAGAGCAGGACGCCGAGGCGGTCGCACTGGCCGAGTCGGTAGACCTCCATTGAATCAAAGACAGGAAGATGAAGAGAGTGTGCACGCAGAACGCACTGAGAGTGTGCACAAAACATATGTGACCCCAACCGGGAACGACAATCAAGGGACTATACAGTTGGAACCCAAGGTCAGGGATGCTATTGCCCAAGGTCAAGCAATCGTGGGTGTACTTACAAAGGTTTCAAGGACGGAGACCCACCCAAGTTTGATGGGAATAAGGATTCAGTGGCTACGTTCGAATGGATTGAGAGGGTGAACGCTGTAATCAACATCAGCGAGTGTCGACCGGACCAGGCTGTTAAGTATGTTGCTCATTCTTTCACCAATGAGGCACTAAGTTGGTGGAGGAACATCCAGAGGACAAAGTCGCCAAACGCACTTGCCAGAATGACATGGGAAGACCTGAAGAAGCTGATAATCCAAAAGTTTTGTCCCTAGAACGAAATTGATCAAGTGGAAAATGAATTCCTAAACTTCAAGGTGGGCAGCAAGACGCACCACCAGTATACTTCTAGGTTCAATGAGCTCGCTCAACTGGTACCCCACCTGGTAGAGACTAAAGAGCGACTGATCAAGTACTATGTGAAGGGCCTACCTCAAAAGGTCCATGTTCATGTGAAAGCTAATCTACCCTCGACCTTCGATTCGGTAGTGAATCTGAGCGGAATCGTCTACGACGATTATGCCAATGAGGACCCGGCACCTGAGACACAAAAGAGAAAGTGGGAGAACCCGTCTAGAGGCACCGGAAAAGGGAATGTAGCAACTGAAATTAAGAAACCAAGGTAATATGAATATGAAACTTGCAAGAAATATGGACGGCAACATTTTGGCAAGTGCCGAATCGGCACCACCACATGCTATAAGTACGGGAAGCCGGGGCACTTCTCCCGAGAATGCGTAAAAAACATCAAGTGTCAAGTATGTGGATTGTTTGGACATCTGACAAAGAACTATAGGAAGGCCGGCCAATCTGGTTCGGGAAAAGAGAGGGATCAGGAACAACAAAAGGCAAGGACTCGGGCCTATACCTTAACTGAGGAAGAAGCAAGAGGAAACCCCGATGTCATGTCAGGTACGTTTCTAGTATATGATGAACATGCTGCTATTTTATTTGACTCTGGTGCTAGTAAAATCTTTATATCAAATGCATTTAGTCGTAAACTAGATTGCACTATCAACTCCATAGTAAAGGCCTTTAGCGTACAAACTGCCGTTGGTAAAAATTCGGTAGTATTCCAAGTAACAGAGGATTGCATCATAGAAATAGAGGGCCATAAGTTTCCCTCTAGATTATTTCTTCTCACTTTAGGGGGATTCGATATAGTATTGGGTATGGATTGGCTAGCTGCCAACGAAGCTCAAATCATATGTAAACGTAAGAGGATACACCTCAAAGCTCCTAGAGGCAGTCCAATTACGGTTTATGGGGATTGGAATTGCACGATTCCGAACGTCATCTCGATGATCAAGGCCGAAAGTTACATGAGGAGTGGTTGCGAAGCTTATCTGGCATGTGTTATTGACGATAGAATGAAAACGAAAGAACTCAAAAATGTACCCGTGGTGTGCAACTTCCCGGAAGTGTTCCTTGAGGATCTACCTGGGTTGCCACCCGATCGGGAAATAGAATTTCAGATTGACTTAATACCAGGAGCTGAGCCCGTTGCCAAAGCCCCCTACCGATTGGCTCCGTCAGAAATGAAAGAATTGATGTCTCAACTAGAGGAATTAACAGAAAAAGGATTTATCAGACCGAGCATTTCACCATGGGGAGCTCCGGTACTATTTGTAAAGTAGAAGGACGGAAGCATGCGCATGTGCATTGACTACCGCGAATTGAACAAGAGGAGGGTAAAGAACAAATACCCACGGCCTAGAATTGACGACCTTTTTGATCAACTGCAAGGTGCGAGTTAGCTCTCAAAGATCGATCTTAGTACAATCAGCTGACACGCTTTGATCCGTATAGGTTCCGATTCTTCCTTTCTGCTTAAAGCGTCAACCACTACGTTTGCCTTGCCTGGATGGTACAATATCTCACAATCATAGTCCTTCAGTAGATCTGACCATCTCCTTTGTCTCATGTTTAATTCCTTTTGCTCGAAAAAGTACTTCAGGCTTTTGTGATCGGAGTAAATGGTGCATTTAACTCCATATATAGTAACTCCATATTTTCAACGCGAAAACTACTGCCGCTAACTCTAGATCGTGATTTGGGTAGTTAACCTCGTGAATCTTTAGTTGCCACGAGGTGTCAGAGTAGACTACTAAGTCTTCATTTCCCTCAGGTAGTGCCAAGACTAGAGCTTGGGTTAATCGTGTCTTAAGTTCCTCAAACACATTGTTTTGGGTTGGGCCCCATTCGTACTTTACTTCCTTACGTGTTAGCTTTGTCAGCGGCGAGGCTATTCTCGAGAAATCCTGAATGAATCTCCGATAGTATCCTACCAATCCCAGAAAACTTCGTATCTCTGTTGGCGTTTTCGGGATGTTCCAACCTTTTACGGTTTCGATCTTTGTAGGATCCACCATAATGCCGTTTGGGTTTATGACATGACCTAGGAATTGGACTTCCCTAAGCCAGAACGCCCATTTGGAGAATTTTACGTACAACTTTTCCTGCTTTAGCACCTCCAGAACCTCTCTTAGGTGGCAGTGGTGATCACCCTCGCTTTTCGAATATACCAGTATGTTGTCTATAAAAACTATCACTGATCGATCCAACATGGGTCGACATACTCTATTCATCAAGTCCATGATGCTGCTGGTGCGTTGGTCAATCTGAAGGACATCACGAGAAATTCATAATGCCCATAAGTCTAGCTATTTTATCCACCCCGGGACGAACAAAATGTATCAAGACTTGAAGAAAGAGTACTGGTGGCCTGGCATGAAGAATGATGTGACAGAGTACGTGAGCAAGTGCCTAACGTGTTCACTAGTTAAGGCTGAGTACCAGAAACCATGCGGTAAAATGCAAGCTCTACCAATACCGGAATGGAAGTGGGAGGAGATCACGATGGACTTCATTACGAAGCTACCGCGAACAGCTAAAGGCAATGCTACCATTTGGGTGATTGTCGACCGCTTGATGAAAAGTGCTCACTTCTTGCCAATACGTGAGACTTCTTCGTCAAAAAGACTAGCAGAAATATTTATCAAGGAAGTTGTGAGCAGACAAGGTATGCCGCTGTCGATTGTGTCCGACAGGGATACTAGATTCACGTCAAGGTTTTGGAAGAAATTCAACGAAGCAATGGGCACTAGACTGAACATCAGCACCGCTTACCACCCCCAAACCGATGGACAATCGGAAAGGACCATTCAGACCTTGGAGGACAGCCTGTATAATTGACTTCGGTGGGCGCTGGGATAGCCATCTACCATTGGCAGAATTTTCATATAACAATAGCTATCACTCAACTATTGGCATGCCGCTATTTGAAATGTTGTATGAGAGGAGATGTAGGACCCCGGTTTGTTGGGGGGAAATTGGACAAAAGGATTTTGCAAGTCTCGAAGTGGTCAAAGCTACTTCCGGGAAATTTGATCAAATAAAGGCTCGAATGAAAGCCGCAAAAGACAGACAGAAATCATACGCGGATAAGAAAAGAATGGATTTAGAGTTTCAAGTAGGGGACATGGTACTTTTAAAGGTATCACCATGGAAAGGAATCATCCGATTCAGAAAACGTGGCAAACTAAGTCCAAGGTTTGTCGGACCTTTCAAGATTTTAGCGAGAATGGTCAAGTTGCTTACAGACTTGACCTACCCGTTGAGCTTAGTGGAATACACCCTACGTTCCACGTGTCGCACTTACGCAAGTGCCTAGCTGATGACACAGCTCACATACCTTACGAAGAGATCGAAGTGGATAATAGTCTAAATTATGTGGAAGAACCAATAGCCATTATTGACCGAGCTGAGAAACGACTACGCAATAAGTCGATTCAATTAGTTAAAGTACAATGGAAGGATAGGAAAGGGTCAGAAGCGACATGGGAAAAAGAAGTCGAGATGAGGGGACTATACCCTCAATTGTTTAACATATAAACGGTTTCGATGACGAAACCTCTTTAAGAAGGGTAGACTTGTAACATCCCAAAAAAAAATAGTAAATAAATAAATAATAACGCAATAGAGATTTAACCATAAAAAATGAAAGGAAAATGGATGTCCCAAAAAAATAGTAAATAAATAAATAATAACGCAATAGAGATTTAACCGTCAAGAATGAAAGGAAAATGGATGGGCTTGGGCTCGGCTCCAACGGGCCGAGGGAAGCCCAAGTATATAAAGGTCAAGACAACCCTAGGACTCTCATTTCTTCCACAACTTGCAATCTAGAGAGAGAAAGGAGAGCTCGGGCCTAGAGAGAGAAAATTGGCGGATTGACCCGAAATTGAAGGAGCACGTTACTGCTGAGCTCGTGAGCAAAACCTCCGAATCAGAATTCCAATCCAGGTAACGATTCGACCCTAAACTGAGTTTTTGTTCGTTTTGGGTTTTTTCAGGTTTGAGCTAAATAGAAGACGTTTTTAAGGATGAAACTTTAAAATAAGCTTAGAACTAGCATCTAGAATGAAAACCGCACATTTTTATCAAAGAAAATTATCAGATTGGCATGATCGGGTTAGCATGCAAGAATTTCGGACTTGTTCAGGAAACAGGTCTTGCGTACTTATCAAGTTCGCAAGAAGAATATCCAGTGTACTTATCAAATACGCATGAGGAAGATCCTGCGTACTTATCAAGTACGCAGGAGGAAGATCATGCGTGCTTATCAAGTACGCAAGAAGAATGTTTTGCGCACTTGTCAAGTACGCATGAACCAGGCCCTACGCACTTGTCAAGTACGCATGAACCAGGCCCTGCGCACTTGCTAAGTGCGCAGGCATCAGGCTAGATAGTGAAGTCAGTATGTTCGCCTAATTCAGTATGATTGAACCGTTAGAGTCGGGATTGGGTTTGATGTGTATTTAAGTACCTAATTCAGATCGTACGTGACGTTGTTGGGCCTTTGTTTAGGACAACCAAGACTAGCTTATTAGGTGATTTCTATGTGCCCCCTTCTATGTTATGTGGAAATCATCTTAAATGTTTTGGGGCTGAAGTGTATACACTAAATGATATGAATGCCAATGTGATCATACATGATATACTAATATATATTTATATATATATATGTGAAAATGAATTATGAACAAAGAATGAAACGTATGTTTACAAAGAATGAATGAAAGAATGGCATAACGTAAATAAATGAAATCTTGCTTTATAATTATATATATTGCATGTTATGAATGTATGTATACGATATGGACGGAAATGAAGCTAACGGCTACTTCTGTACACGGAAGACCACACGACTATTTTGAAACCGGGAAAAGTACGTTCCTTCGCAAGCTAGGACGTACAAAAGGCATTAATGGGCGGTTGAAGTAAATGCTTTAATAGTATAACGGTTGCATAAACAATAGTTCACGTGGGAAACGGATGCCTTAGGGCAGACAGGCGAATATGACGGACTACGACGGTAGGACGGTTAAGACGGACGGCCGAAGGTTGGCCGGACGGTTTTAAGGCGGATGGTTTCTAGGACCGGACGAGTAAAAGGACTACGACGGTAGCTTAAGGGCGTATGTCTTTGTGATATACGCAGTAAAAGACGGGTTGATCACCCTTATGTGTATGACCAATGAATTTTATGGAAAGTAAAGGTGAATGCATATCTATGTAATCACATATGAATGATGAAAGAGAAGCAAAAGCTATGAATACGTATTTATATAAATCTATATATAATTATGCATACCTTTAAAGAAATAATGTTCATACCTAATCATTTTAAACTAGAACTTACCAGCGTTAGCTAACTTTTAGTATACATTTGAAGTAAAGAAAGGAAGGGTCATGCGAAAGCGTGATGGTTACCCGGCAAGCGACTGACATCCCACTCTTGATTGTTAATTAAAAACGTTGTGTTTTTAATTGTTAAAACTTTCGCTGTTATGTTATGTATTTGAATGATGTTTGTTTTTGCTACTCTCGAATGTTTTAATTTAAGTTCAGTATTGAAGAACCAAATACTGATGGCTACAAAATTCTCTAAGTACAAATGCTGTTGATGTCAGAGTTTACTGCTGACCAACAAACTGCTGCGGACAAGCTTATCTGCTGCGGATACTTGTTCTTCTGCTGAAGAACAACTCTGTTGCGGATAGCCTTATCTGCTGAAGACCAAAGTTGTTGCGGATAGGCTTTTCAGCAGCATCAACACTTGATGATGCTGATAGGCAAATCATCAGCAGCTTTAGATGGTTATATCTTGATGCTGATCAACATTTTTGTTGCTGACAGCCTTGTGCCTTGAAGACAAATCATTGCAGCTGACTATCCATACCAAGCGTCACTGACAACTTTCTGCAAAAGCAACTGACACACTCAAAGCAGAAGGAACCGCAATGGCACAACCAATGATAGACAACAATGCTCTTCTCCAAGCATGCAAGTAATGATGCATAAAGAAGATGCTTCAATAAAGTTAACTAGATATAGACAAAACGTGTAATAGTTAGCTACATACAACAGATCAACGGTCTGTGTTAGATCTGATCCTTAGAATCAAGGGGCTGTCTTGATTCTAAGTGAGTATAAATAATCTGTAAACACTTCATTGTAAGAGTGCTTTTTGTGCTTTTTGATTGAGTTTCAATTGTAATCGTTTATCTGCAAAAGCTTAATACAACAGTGTTCTTAAAAGTATTCTTTCTGCTTGCTCGATTACATTTGTGTAGTTGTTATTGTTTCCGCCAATTTTAACTAAGAACAGAACCATCTTGTAATTGCACGATCCTACAAGTGGTATCAGAGCTTTGGCTCAGATTAGACAAACTCACACTTGTTTAATCACTTCTGGTTTTATTCTAAACTCTCTCTCTCTCTTTCATCAAGAATAAAGATGGCACAGAATAACGGATTTGAAGACATCGGCAACATCAACCGACCACTAAGATTGGTATCTGGTGAAGACTACGACATGTGGAAAAATCGCATGGAAAGTTTTTTCTGCTATCAGGAGTACGGAATGTGGAAATCCATCAGGGATGGACCCTACACTCCCATGGTGGCCTCTGCTGACTCTGGAGGACTACCAGTTCCAAAGGAGCCCTCCAAGTACTCAGAAGAGGACATAAAGAAGATGGAGGTAGACTTCAAGGCACAAGGAGCTATCCAAATATGCCTTCCAAATGAAGTTTTTCATAACTTCAGAAGTTACAAAACTGCCAAAGAGCTCTGAGAAGCTCTTGAGAAAATGTTTGCTGGCTCTGAGGAAGTCAAAGAGAACAAAAGAGACATCCTGAAGCAGCAGTATGAAAACTTCGTCCAGAAGGAAGGTGAGTCTCTAACTGTTCTATACAACAGATTTACCTATCTTGTAGGAGAGTTGCAGTGCTCAAAGGTGAAGCTAGAGAATGAAGATATCCTCAAGAAGTTCATCAGGTCCCTACCAAGCTGCTAGACACTTTACACAGTGTCAATCAGAAGAACTGAGAATCTGAAGACTCTCCAGATGACTGAGCTCTTGGAATGCTAAAAACCTATGAGCTAGAGATGATTCAGGCAAAAGAAAGAAGCTCAAGCTACCAAACAGCCTCAACATCCACCACCACCACCTCCTCTGCCTTCCATTATGAGCACCCGGGACCTAGTTCAAGTAACTACTATCCTCCCATCATCACTCATCCTCAAACTCCAATCTCTCAAACAAACAACTCACCATTTCTCCTTGAAGCTCCTTCTCAAACATCAACCTCTGCTACTTTTGTTTCTGAAAACTCAAGCAACATGTCCTTTATCAAGGAGGATCTGGAATGCTTTCGACCAGATGATTTAGAAGAAATGGACATACAGCACTCATATGCCATGCTCTCTATAAGAGCAAAAAGGTTCTACTCTAGAACCGGAAGACCCATTCCATGTAACAACTCCAACACCAGAGTTGGCTTGGATAAAAGCAAACTAAGATGTTACAACTGTAACCTACTGAGTCACTTTGCTAGAGAATGCATAGCACCAAGAGCAAATCCAGCTACTTCTCAGTCAACACAAGCTCACCAAGCCCAACCCAGACAACAACAAGCTACTCCTCCAGTTCAAACTGCAGCCTGTGCAACTGTTGGAACTTCTGAGTTTGACTGGAGCTTTCATTATGAAGAACTGCCGGTCAACAATCAAGCTCTGATGGCAGACACTACAGAGATACCACCTTAGGTATTTGAACATCTTTTCTCTCAAGCCTGTATTGATAAAGTTTTGGGTTATAGAAAGCATAACCAAAACCTTATAGATCAAAATGAAGAGTTTCATCAGATGAAATCTGTCACACCCCGACCGATGGCGGAATCATCGAGGCGGACAATGGAATGATTGTTCAAAAGCACATGATAACTAAAATATGGCATAATTCATTAATTTAATTAAAGACAACAAACATTCAAGTACAATACAAATTCAAATAACCTAGTCTATTTCAAAACATTGATTTAATTAACTAGGTCCATAAGTTCTTAAGTGGTAGAATCTTCAGCAAGCAATCACATATCCAAACCTGAAACATTATTTAAATCAAGTGTCAACTATAAAGTTGGTGAGTACATAAGTTTAGTGGAACCGATAAATAGTAGATAAAAACGTTTTGCAACTCATTGTTTATCTTGTTAAACATAGCATATATGGTTGTATCATTTATCTAAGCATAATTCAAACCTTGATTGACGCGCTTGAACATAGCACAACAGCTAGGTCCGGTATGTTTGAATATAGTTACCCACTATATCCGATATGTTTGAATATAACACGCGGCTATATCCGAGTATGCAGTAATAAACACCCTAACCGGGTGGGCTGGTCAGGCACAATAGATCTATTAATATTACTGTTGGTTTTCTTGTGTTTAAAGTAAATGATTGTACACCCAAGATAATAAGCATATAATTGTAGGTCCAGGTAACTCAACTACTGATCAAACTCGTGATATGACGTTTCTATAATACGAAGTGCGGAATCCTTCGTATTAACGTTTGTATACTAATTGACAATTCAAACAACAAGCGTAAATAAACTTCTCGATTATATTCCAAATAACAATGGTTACAGACTCAATCAGACAATTATTTCTCTCTCAGATCGATCTCTGTTCTCTACTGTCTAATGACTCTGTAACACATATATATAGAACCAAAACTGCTGTAAGCGAACTTAGTTAAGTTCGCCTGAAACAGTCTAAGCGAACTTAACAAGTTCGCCTCAGTTATGCCTAAGCGAACTTATTAAGTTCGCCTCTATTAGAGCAGGCGAACTTAACAAGTTCGCCTCTAGGCTTACTAGTAACAACACTTAGCAACTTTACAATTTCATAACAAAACATAAAGACACAAAATCTAACTATTACAAGCTTTTGTCATTACAAATCTATGTCCTAACAGACTCCCCCTTGACAATAGCTTGATCTTTTGTCTTCTGTCTTTATCTTGAACTCTTCCAGTTGTCAGGTAGTCTGTTGCCAGCATGCACACTGTATCTTCTGCATATCTCCAAAACTCTTTTATACTGTAGACCTTGTTCTATCCATTCATCAGTATACATTATCTCATTCTTTCGCAGCGTCCTCTGATCTTTCTTTGAAAAATTAATAAGATTCATTGCGTCATAGAAACACACAATGACCTTATTATCTTTATCTTCAACCCTTGCTTCGCCAGTATTAACATCAACATACCACCATTTCATATTCCCAAGAAAGTCTTGAGGAATCTTCTTTAATGGTATCTTGTGAATAGCACGTACTGGTCTATACTTGTATCTCCAGGTTACTTTCCCAGTCTTAGGATCTGTAATCTTCACTCTCTTTCCCTTCTGTGGTTTCAGCCGTTCATATTTACCCGAACTACCTTCTTTCTTTATCAGGTTTGCTATCACATCAGCCAAACCATTCTTCGATCTACTTATGAGTGGTTTTGAAGCTAGACCATTTATTTCACACCTCGGCAAGGTATTGAAATATTTTATCCTTGGCTTTAAGTATTGAACGCCATCAGATCGTTTGATTACAAACAATTTTGATTCACCATCATAAAACCAACTAATGATCCTTCCTATACACTGCTCTTTATTCACATATTTCTCTTTCTGAGCAGGTTGTACTGGAGACTTGGGTTGTACCTTCATCCAACTGTTTACTACTTCTCTCCACTGTTCTCGTGTCATTCCTGTATCTCTGAACATCACAGGTTCTTCATTAATCTTTGGAGACTCAGTGTGCGTAGTTTCAGTTTCAGCACCCTTATTGAATTGAAGATTCTCATCATCAGTATCCATCTTTGACTCAACTGTATCATCAGGCAATGTGACGTCTTCAATAGAGTCCATAGAGTCAGTTATTCCATCATAAGAGAACTCAGGAACAACATCCTCTTGGATGAAGTTATACGGCACCTTAAGACCGTCACAGCCTTCATATGTAACACTATCTTTATCTTTCTCTATTTCAATCTCCACTATTTCTCCTTCTTCTATCTCAGTGTCTGACATATCATCTTCCATGTCATTGAATAAATCGTCAATGTCATCAAGACATTCAATCTTTTCAGCTTCCTCTTCTTCTGAATCTTGAAAGAATTCTAATAACAGAATTTCTTCTTCATTATTACCCGAAGTATCTTTATCTTTGTTTCCTTCAAGAGATTGTGATGTCGACTCCCCCTGAACTCTAGATATAGGATTAGCGTCAGTGTATTGACGATCACCCTCAATATTTCCAGCAGGATCATTGTCTTCATCATCACGTCTTTGTATTGACTCAGTGTGACAAGTATCAGGTATCCTCAACTCCCCATGAGCGTCAAGACGCTATTCATGATTTCTCAGCGAATTGATGGAATTTAAGAAAATTGATCCCTAGGATTATGAATTTTAACAAATGGAACAGTTCTATCGGACTAATTTCGTCAAAAACACTTCCAAAATCACGAATTCAGCAAAGAAACGATCTTCAAGAACTTGAAAAACTCCATTGTTGCAGAAACTTCAAAAAGTTGTATATCTTGTCGAATTGTACACAAAAACCGTCAATTATCACCAAGAATCGTACTTAATTCACGAGCACTTTGCTCTGATACCACTTGTAGGTCCAGGTAACTTAACTACTGATCAAACTCGTGATATGACGTTTCTATAATACGAAGTGCGGAATCCTTCGTATTAACGTTTGTATACTAATTGCAATTCAAACAACAAGCGTAAATAAACTTCTCGATTATATTCCAAATAACAATGGTTACAGACTCAATCAGACAATTATTTCTCTCTCAGATCGATCTCTGTTCTCTACTGTCTAATGACTCTGTAACACATATATATAGAACCAAAACTGCTGTAAGCGAACTTAGTTAAGTTCGCCTGAAACAGTCTAAGCGAACTTAACAAGTTCGCCTCAGTTATGCCTAAGCGAACTTATTAAGTTCGACTATGTTAGAGCAGGCGAACTTAACAAGTTCGCCTCTAGGCTTACTAGTAAAAACACTTAGCAACTTTACAATTTCATAACAAAACATAAAGACACAAAATCTAACTATTACAAGCTTTTGTCATTACAAATCTATGTCCTAACAATAATCCACATGAATAACACGTATAAACAATTTGATTGAGTAGCATGATATAATGTTTCACCCCAAAGTATGTAAAAATGTAAAATAGGGGCTATGTAACTCACCTGGCTAGCGGATGTTTTAATCCACGTGGGTAGGTGATAAGGATGTTGAGGTCTAAGCACGTTGAAACCCTACGTGGATAAATGGGTATTATTGTATGTTTGTATATGTGTATTCGTATTTAAATGTGTATAGGTTTATAATAACATTCCTTAAAATTATTTGTATAAAATATTGTAGTAAAATAATGATTTTTTTTGTAAAATTTAGCATCTAAATATATATTTAATCTTGTTAGATATTTATATTTTAAATAATTTGTTATAATGTTTATTGTATTTATATATAATAATAAATAAAAGGAAAAGTTTCTATTTGTTTAATTATTATATATTTTTGTGAGTTAAAATTATTTTAACAAGTTTATAAAATATAGGGTTTATTATTTTATAAAAATTGGACGGGTTAAATATGTGAAGGAAAAAAGTTATTTAATGGTTTCGAAAATAAACAAACGAGTCAACCAACCCGTAATAGTTTTTATTGTATAGATATAATATTAAAATATGATAAAATAAAAACAGAAAAAATTTGGGTTGGGCCGGAGGCCATCAGGATCGAACCCGCGACCTAAGACTCAAACACACACACGCATAACCAGCCGGGCTACTGCCCATCGCTGGTTATGTGTGTATCATTTAATTTATAAACACACACGCAAAGCTGGTCGCTGGTTCTCGGCAACCGACAAACCGTGTCCGAGAACACTGGTTTGCCCGGTAATCGAAGGTTTGAGGTCGGGTTGTCGATTGGAACCGATGGCAAGATGATAACAGAAGGTAAAGGAACGATTTTGAGACTCTTACTTGGTCGCGAATGGTCTGGACGACAGGGCCGATGGTCCGAAAATACCATGATCGGGAATCTATGATTCGAGATGAATTGGGCCCTAAAAATCTGGTCACAGCTTCACTTAGAGGCGACGAACATAATGGTAGTTTCAATTTTGAGTGAGAGTGGGTGAAGAGGGGATGGCGAGCTCGAGCAGGTCCGATAATGGCTATTTATAGCCGAGCTCGCTCCCGATAATGAGACTTGCAATTGAGTGTGTCTGGACATTCTTCTGGGCAAGACGAAGCTATCGAGCCGTTTTGCAAGCGTGGAGGTCTACTGACGAGGCCAATTGCGCGGCGTCGAATTTCGACCACAAACATGATCAGACTTTTCGTATGTTTAAACGACAAATTGGTCGGGGGCTTATGCTCGCGTGGGGACGACGAGGTCAGAGGGACCCTTTTCGACTGTCGAGGTGCAGGGAACAGGCGTCTCGAGGAGTCGCCGGAAAATGGCTTGGACCGCCGGACAATGAAGGAGGTGACCGGAAATACGAATCGAGATTTGGCAACTATGGTTCCTGAAGTTTGATTCTGTTTTAATTAAGTCCCTGAGATAATTACGGATGAGTCCTTGTGGTTTGATTTGTCCACATTTAGTCCCTTAACTGATTTCTGTTTTAAAACCTTGTAGTTTAATTATTTTCAAAACAGACCCTTAACTTTTATAAAAATAATTAATTTGATTTCTTTTTAATTTCAATTATATTTTATAAACTTATATTATTATTATAAATATATTTTTATAAAAGTTAATTATTATTTAGATAGATTATCATATTTATGTTATGAACCTTTTAAATTTAGATTTTTATAAAATTTTATAAGTTTAAAACTTATAATTTTTTTTTAATTATTTTAAATCCATAAAATAAAAATAAAAAAAATGTATACTTTGTATAAAATTTTAATAGAAATACTTGCATTTCATCCAATAGAAAATGTTTACATGACATATAATATAAAAGAGTAAATTAAAAACCCGAAATGTCACAGTCTCCCCATGTTAAAGGAATTTCGCCCCGAAATTCAACTAATGAAGGCTATGAAAAGAGATGCGGATATTTGGTCTTCATTTGGTCTTCACGTTCCCAAGTGAACTCGGGTCCAGGTTTAGACTCCCAGCGGATTTTGACAATGGGGATGCGACTACGTTTGAGTTTCTTGACTTCACGGTCCATGATTTCCACTGGTTTCTCAACAAAGTGCATTTTTTCGTCAATGCGCACTTCATCAAGAGGGATGTGGAGATTCTCGTCGGCTAGGCACTTTTTCAAATTAGATATGTGAAAAGTCGGATGAACGTTGCTGAGCTCGGAAGGAAGATCGAGTTTGTAGGCCACTTTTCCTACCCTTTCGAGTACCTTGAATGGACCCACATATCGAGGTGCAAGTTTTCCTTTCTTTCCAAATCGGACTACGCCTTTCCAAGGTGATACCTTTAGAAGAACCATATCCTCAACTTGGAATTCCAAGGGTTTTCTTCGTTTATCGGCATAGCTCTTTTGCCGACTCCTTGCTACTCGAATGTTGTCATGAATAAGAGAGATTTTATCGGTGGTCTCTTGGATAATCTCGGGATCGGTGATTTGTGCTTCACCAATTTCCTTCCAACAAATCGGTGAACGACATTTTCGTCCATAAAGAGCTTCAAACGGTGCCATGTTAATACTTGTATGGTAGCTGTTGTTGTAGGAAAATTCGATCAGTGGTAGGTGAGAATTCCAATTGCCGCCAAAGTCAATGACACAAGCTCTAAGCATATCCTCGAGAATTTGGATTGTTCGCTCGGTTTGTCCATCGGTTTGGGGATGGTAAGCCGTGCTTAAATCCAAACGAGTACCAAGCGCAGATTATAATGATTGCCAAAATCGGGAAGTAAAACGCGAATCACGATCGGAGATGATGTTCAATGGGATTCCGTGATGACTTACGATCTCATCAATGTAGATCCGAGCCAATTTCTCGATTCGATAGTCCTCATGAATAGGCAAGAAATGAGCAAACTTTGTGAGTCGATAGATAATAACCCAGATACTATCGTGCCTACTAGAAGTGCGTGGGAGTTTGGTGATGAAGTCCATAGCAAGGTTCTCCCACTTCCACATGGGAATTTCAGGTTGTTCGAGGAGTTTGGAAGGCTTCTGATGTTCGGGCTTTACTTTAGAACAAGTTAAGCATTTTGCCACAAAGAGGGCAATATCCTTTTTCATGCCGGGCCACCAATATTGTTGACGAAGACCCATGTACATCTTATCAGCTCCGGGATGTACCGAATATCGAGTTTTGTGGGACTCGTTCATCAAAAATATACGAAGGTCGTCGCGATAGGGAACCCAGATACGATCCAAGTAATACAATAGGCCGTTGGCTTTGGTTTCTAGCAAGAGTTCTACACCACATGCCATTTCTTGGTACATGTTTCCCTCGGTAACCGAGGTGTGTTGTGCTTGGAGAATGCGGGCTTGGATATCGTTATGAATATGAACACTATGAAGCATGATACGTTCCTTACGACTCAAGGCATCGGCTACAACATTTGCTTTGCCGGGGTGGTAGCGAATCTCGCAGTCGTAGTCGTTAAGAAGTTCAACCCATCGTCGTTGCCTCATATTAAGTTCTTTTTGATTGAAAATATGTTGGAGACTTTTGTGGTCGGTGAAAACCACGCATTTGGTGCCATAAAGATAGTGTCTCCAAATTTCCAAGGCGAAAACGATAGCACCCAGCTCGAGATCATGGGTCGTATAGTTCTTCTCATGGATTTTGAGCTGACGTGATGCGTATGCAATTACTTGACCACGCTGCATAAGAACACAACCAAGACCTTGGTTGGATGCATCGCAGTAAACGACAAAGTCGTCATTACCACTAGGAAGAGTTAGAACAGGAGCGTTGTAGAGCTTGTGCTTGAGAGTTTGAAAAGCTTCCTCTTGTTTGGGCCCCCACTCGTAAGGTTTACCTTTGTGAGTCAAGGCAGTGAGCGGAACCGCAATCTTGGAGAAATTTGAGATGAAGCGACGATAGTAACTCGATAGTCCAAGGAAGGAATGAATCTCGGTAGGAGTCTTAGGAGTACTCCAATTCTTTACCGCTTCGATTTTTACCGGGTCCACATGAATCCCCTTATCGTTGACTATGTGTCCCAAAAATTGAACCTCCTCCTTTAGCCAGAATTCACACTTGGAGAACTTGGCGTATAGTTGTTCTTTCTTCTAGAGCTCCAAAATCAAACGAAAGATGTTGTTCATGCTCCGCTTTCATTTTAGAATAGATGAGAATGTCGTCAATGAAAACGATCACGAACTTGTCCAAATAAGGTTTGCATACACGGTTCATGAGATCCATGAAAACCGCAGGTGCATTAGTCAAGCCAAAAGGCATGACCATGAACTCGTAGTGACCATATCTAGTCCGAAAGGCAGTCTTCGGAATGTCTTCATCGAGAACACGAAGTTGATGGTATCCGGAACGAAGATCAATCTTGGAGAAACATGTTGAACCTTGAAGTTGATCGAAAAGATCGTCGATATGGGGTAAAGGATAACGGTTCTTGATTGTAAGCTTGTTGAGTTCACGATAATCAATGCACATTCAAAACGATTCATCCTTTTTCTTTACGAACAGCACGGGAGCACTCCAAGGTGAATGGCTTGGTCGGATGAATCCTTTGGATGAGAGTTCTTGTAATTGACTTGCGAGTTCTTGCATCTCGGAAGGTGCAAGACGATACGAAGTTTTTTCCACGGGAGTTGCTCCGGGCACAAGGTCAATACGAAACTCTACTTGTCTAGGGGGAGGAAGGCCGGGTAAATCCTTGGGGAATACCTCGGGAAAGTCTCGAATGATCGGAATATCTTGCAATTTCTTACCTTTGTCTTTCGTGTCAACTACGTGGGCCAAGAAGGCAACGTACTTTTTCTGCAAGTACTTTTGTGCAAATGTGCAAGACATGAGTTGAAGACCACGACACGGTTTTTCACCGAAAATAACTAACGTGTCGCCCGAAGGGAGAGGTATACGAATGCACTTTTCGTAGCAAATAACCTCGGCATGGTGCTTGGATAACCAGTCCATGCCAACTATAATATCAAAGCTTCCCAATTGCATTGGAAGGAGATCAACAGAGAATTCATGATTATTAAGCTCGAGATTGCAGTCGCGGATAACAAAATTTATAGTAATAGATTGTCCGTTTGCTATCTCCACAAAATAAGAATTGTCAAGTTTCATTCTTTGTTTAGCAAGTCGAGATTTAAAGGTAAGAGACACAAAACTCCTATCGGCACCTGTATCAAATAAAATGGATGCATAATGATTGTTTACGAGAAACGTACCGTTTATCACGTCGTTGTTTGCTTGTGCCTCATTAGCGTTTATATTAAACGCTTGTCCTTGGGGACCACCTTGATGATGAAGTTTTGGGCATCAGTCACAGAAATGGTTTGGGCCTCCACATTCGTAACATGCCCGACCATTGAGAGGTGCCGGATAGTTTGGACGGTTGGCTGGAGCAGCTTGATGGACGGGTACGGCAAGTAGTGACCACGTGTCTATATCGTCCGCAGCTTGAACACAATCGGCATGGTAAGTTAGCAGGATGGTGGTACTTACAGGTTTGACATTGGGGATTTGGACCCAAATAAGGTTTTGGGTTTTGACCCAAAGGGGCCACTTGAATAGCAGGTATGGTGGGAGTTACAGCTGCGAAGTTTTGACCCTTTCGTTTCTTGTTGGGGTTAGAAGACTCGGGCTTTACGTCTTTGACGGCCGCAAGAGTAGAAACAACCTTTTTGGAACCCTTTCTTGATAAGGTTCCGGCTTTGACGTGGTTGTCGGATAGCGTACCGGATAGACGAATAGCAGCTTCAAGTGTGGGAGGATTGCTTCCTAACACAGCATCCTGAATTTGCATAGGCAGCCCGCCTATGTATTTTTCAATTTCCCGAGCAAGGGGAGTGATCATATGAGGTACCAATAGGCTCAGCTCTTGAAATCGGGTGGTGTAAGCCAGATTATCCCCGCTGTCTTGGGCAAGATCCCAAAACTCAGTCTCGAGCTTCCTCATTTCATTTCGAGGACAGAATTCATCAGTCATGGCTTTCTTCAGATCATCCCATGATAAAGATGTAGCAACCTCAACACCACGAGTGCGTTTCTCACCGTTCCACCAGGTGAGGGCTCTCTTTTGAAGTACACTTGTGGCATAGCGAACCCGAAGATTATCGGGACAGTCACTGTTTAAGAACGTGCTTTCCATGCTTTCAAACCATTGAAATAGGCCGGTAGCACCTTCAGTCCCGTAAAATTTTGTAGGGTTGCACGAGTTAAAGTGCTTAAACGTGCATTGAGGCGGGTTGGTACCACCGTTTCCTTGGATGTTGTGAGACCTGTCACTGTTGTTATTGGCTTGGGTCATTTGTCCTACCGGTTGGGCAAGAAGAGTAGCAAGATCCGGGTTGGAAGTGCTAGATTTTGCACGTCGAGGAGGCATTCTAACACCATAAGAAAAGACAATGATATTTTAGATAAAGTGGGTATACATGAGCTATAGTGGGAATAATGTAAGCAGAAATGCGGGATTCATCATGTCGCGTGCTAATGTATGTGTATTTATTCAAGGTTGATGGGGAAAATAAGCCATCTAATCCGGGTAGGAGATGATATCATAGATCATTATTCGCGCAATAGGAATTGCCGGGATTCGCATGCACTACAAATCTTTATTACGTGTGCACCCGTAATAATGATTTGCTTTGCATGTTCATCTAGTGCTTCCTATCTTGCTATAATGTCCCCAAATTTTGAGTTTAGGTTCGGATCGTATTCTTGCGAATACAATGACTTATCAACGTTAAGTAATTCCTCCAAAACTTTCAAGGAGACATGCTTTAGCCTATAGGTAAACACTCACTCCAGGAATTCCCAGGAAAGCATACGGGTCCGTTTATTTGGATTTATACGAAATGCTTTCCTAGACAGAAAACCCAATGTATAGGTGTCACCCTTCCGGATTGCACAAGTCCTTTACTGGTTTCAAGGAATTAAGTCGTTGACGAGATTTTTCAAGAATTTAATAGACTTGTGAGTCTATGAGTATAAAATATGTAGGAATGTTGCAAATAGTATAGATGAGGAAAGAGTATAGATAAGGATGTGTAGTGTGTTTGTTTGCATATGTTTATTTGTCAAATGTGTATGTAAAGTATGTATTGTGTGTTTAAAGCCTTGTATGTATGCGTATAAGTCTCATGCACTAAACTTGGGAAAATTCAAATAATATCTAACTACAAATAATCCACATAGCAATTAATCATTTAGCACGTAACACATAAAAGGGAGTCCTAGGGTTATAGTCTAGGTCATTGTGTCTAATAACCTAATTCCCTATAAACCTGGCTCTGATACCAATCTGTCACACCTCGACCGATGGCGGAATCATCGAGGCGGACAATGGAAAGATTGTTCAAAAGCACATGATAACTAAAATATTGCATAATTCATTAATTTAATTAAAGACAACAAACATTCAAGTACAATACAAATTCAAATAACCTAGTCTATTTCAAAACATTGATTTAATTAACTAGGTCCATAAGTTCTTAAGTGGTAGAATCTTCAGCAAGCAATCACATATCCAAACCTGAAACATTATTTAAATCAAGTGTCAACTATAAAGTTGGTGAGTACATAGGTTTAGTGGAACCGATAAATAGTAGATAAAAACGTTTTGCAACTCATTGTTTATCTTGTTAAAATAGCATATATGGTTGTATCATTTATCTAAGCACAATTCAAACCTTGATTGACGCGCTTGAACATAGCACAACAGCTAGGTCCGGTATGTTTGAATATAGTTACCCACTATATCCGATATGTTTGAATATAACACGCGGCTATATCCGAGTATGCAGTAATAAACACCCTAACCGGGTGGGCTGGTCAGGCACAATAGATCTATTAATATCACTGTTGGTTTTCTTGTGTTTAAAGTAAATGATTGTACACCCAAGATAATAAGCATATAATCCACATGAATAACACGTATAAACAATTTGATTGAGTAGCATGAAATAATGTTTCACCCCAAAGTATGTAAAAATGTAAAATAGGGGCTATGTAACTCACCTGGCTAGCGGATGTTTTAATCCACGTGGGTAGGTGATAAGGATGTTGAAGTCTAAGCACGTTGAAACCCTATGTGGATAAATGGGTATTATTGTATGTTTGTATATGTGTATTCGTATTTAAATGTGTATAGGTTTATAATAACATTCCTTAAAATTATTTGTATAAAATATTGTAGTAAAATAATGATTTTTTTTATAAAATTTAACATCTAAATATATATTTAATCTTGTTAGATATTTATATTTTAAATAATTTGTTATTATGTTTATTGTATTTATATATAATAATAAATAAAAGGAAAAGTTTCTATTTGTTTAATTATTATATATTTTTGTGAGTTAAAATTATTTTAACAAGTTTATAAAATATAGGGTTTATTATTTTATAAAAATTGGACGGGTTAAATATGTGAAGAAAAAAAGTTATTTAATGGTTTCGAAAATAAACAAACGAGTTAACCAACCCGTAATAGTTTTTATTGTATAGATATAATATTAAAATATGATAAAATAAATAAATAAAATAAAAACAGAAAAAATTTGGGTTGGGTCGGAGGCCATCAGGATCGAACCCGCGACCTAAGACTCAAACACACACACGCATAACCAACCGGGCTACTGCCCATCGCTGGTTATGTGTGTATCATTTAATTTATAAACACACATGCAAAGCTGGTCGCTGGTTCTCGGCAACCGGCAAACCGTGTCCGAGAACACTGGTTTGCCCGGTAATCGAAGGTTTGAGGTCGGGTTGTCGATTGGAACCGATGGCCAGATGATAACAGAAGGTAAAGGAACGATTTTGAGAGTCTTACTTGGTTGCGAATGGTCTGGACGACAGGGCCGATGGTCCGAAAATACCATGATCGAGAATCTATGCTTCGGGATGAATTGGGCCCTAAAAATCTGGTCACAGCATCACTCAGAGGCGACGAACACAATGGTAGTTTCAATTTTGAGTGAGAGTGTGTGAAGAGGGGATGGCGAGCTTGAGCAGGTCCGGTAATGGCTATTTATAGCCGAGCTCGCTCCCGATAATGAGACATGCAATTGAGTGTGTCTGGACATTCGTCTGGGCAAGACGAAGCTATCGAGCCGTTTTGCAAGCGTGGAGGTCTACTGACGAGGCCAATTGCGCGGCGTGGACTTTCGGCCACAAACACGATCAGACTTTTCGTATGTTTAAACGACAAATTAGTCGGGGGCTTATGCTCGCGTGGGGACGACGAGGTCAGAGGGACCCTTTTCGGCTGTCGAGGTGCAGGGCAGGCGTGTCGAGGAGTCGCTGTAAAATGGCTTGGACCGCCGGACAATGAAGGAGGTGACCGGAAATACGAATCGAGATTTGGCAACTATGGTCCCTGAAGTTTGATTATGTTTTAATTAAGTCCCTGAGATAATTACGGATGAGTCCTTGTGGTTTGATTTGTCCACATTTAGTCCCTTAACTGATTTCTGTTTTAAAACCTTGTAGTTTAATTATTTTCAAAACAGACCCTTAACTTTTATAAAAATAATTAATTTGATTTCTTTTTAATTTCAATTATATTTTATAAACTTATATTATTATTATAAATATATTTTTATAAAAGTTAATTATTATTTAGATAGATTATCATATTTATGTTATGAACCTTTTAAATTTAGATTTTTATAAAAAATTTTAAGTTTAAAACTTTTAAAAATTTTTTAATTATTTTAAATCCATAAAATAAAAAAATGTATACTTTGTATAAAATTTAAATAGAAATACTTGCATTTCATCCAATAGAAAATGTTTACATGACATATAATATAAAAGCGTAAATTAAAAACCCGAAATGTCACAAAATCTGAGTTCAAAAAGGTTGAAAATACTTATAAAGAAAAGATTAACTGCCTTAAGAAAGAGATTTCATCACTAAAACATGAACAAACTAATCTTGAAACTCAGATTGATGATCTACTAGTTAAACTAAAAGCTACCAGAGCTGAACTGGCAGAACAGAAAGTTCATGTTGAAAAATATGAATTTTCCTCCAAAAAATTACAAAGACTTTTAGATATTCAAGTCCATGAGAAGGTAAAAACTGGACTTGGGTATAACAATGATCAGTACAATGTTGTTCCTCCTCCTGCTGACTATATTGCCATATACGAACCAAGCTTCAATGTTGCAAATCTTGACACTGCAAACCAAAACCTTGATCCTTCAACGGATGAACCTTTCGTCGAAGACTGCACTACCTCATCGGAATCTGAGTCAACCCACTCAGACCATGATGAAACCAGTGCAGTCCCATCTGAAGCTTTTCTGAATAGAGTTGCAGTTCCTGCTGTTCTTCCAGCTATTCCAGCCCTGTACCATTCAAACAGATCAAGATCAGCTATCCTCCAGATGGAAGAAAGCTAAACATTGAAAAGGGACAGACATCAGGACCCACAAACCCCAAGCCTCAGTCAAAGCCAATCACAAAGAGGAAGGTATTTGATATATGTCGTAAGCCTGAAGAAAAAGTTTCATATGTTCAAAGGACCCTAGAAGAAGCCACCCTTGAACATAACAAAGCTCATCCATGGAACTTCAAGGATCTGTTCCAAAGAAAGGACTATGTCTACCTTTCAAGAGACAAACTGGCAAAATCATGCTTTGTGTGTGGCAGATATAACCACACTGCCAGCACCTGCTTTCATTACCTGGAATACCAAAGAAATTCAAAACAGCATGCCTTTGAAAAGACTAACAAAAATAAGAAGGTAAGAAGCTACGAAGTCAAAGCAACTAAGTTCAGGGAGTCTCTATCTCCCCCAAGAGTGAAGCTTCCTAAATCTCAACAAACTTGCATCATTTGTGGTGAATCAGACCACTTTGCTACAAACTGTAAGTTTAACCCCTTCAACCAGATCCTTCATCAAGCCCCTCAAAGACAAAAGGTAAAGAAGGATCAGCATACATCGGTTGTTAGTCAAGTTAAGCCCAAGAAAACAAAGTAGAAGCTTTGAGCAGCAACCAAGTCTGCTGCTGATAAGCTAAAATCCTTCGCAGTAAAATCTGCTGCTGATAAGGCAAAGCCATCAGCAGCAAGAGTGTCCACTACTGATAAGGAAAAATCCAAGGCAAAGCCTTCAGCAGCAAAGAATGTTGCCACTTCAACAAAGCCATCAGCAGCAGGATCTACTGTCAACAAGCCAGAAACATCAGTAGCAAAATCTGTTGTTGACAATGTGAGGAAAACTAGAAAATCACCAACAAGGCAATGGAAAGCCAAACCATCTTCAAGCACTGTCATTGGTTCCATTGACTGCAAACATACTGAAAAGGATAAACTAACAACCATCTTTTTCAAGTCTGCAGACTCTTGGGTTCCTTCTACTAATTAGAAATATATCATGTGCAGGGATAGCCAGGTCACAAGAATAACACCTGGGTGGTAGATAGTGGATGTTCCAGGCACATGACAGGAAACAGATACATCCTCTCCAATTTCAGACATTTCAATGGAGGATATGTTGCCTTTGGAAGTGACTCAAAGGGAGGATCCATTACTGTACAAGGAACTGTGTCCAACGAAAGAATGAGCATTGATAAGGTCAACTATGTTAAAGAATTGGACTTCAATCTCATGAGTGTTTCCCAGGTCTGTGACCAAAAGCATCGGATGCTCTTCACAGATAAAGAATGTTTTGTACTGACTCCAGGCTTATCCACACCTCCTCCAGAAAGCATTTTATTAACCGCTCAGAGAAAAGAAAATCTCTATGTACTGGACATGAATGAAGTCACTCCATCTGGGAGTGTTTCCTGCTTTTTATCAAAGGCCCCAGTTGATGAATCAGCTCTCTGGCATAGGAGATTAAGCCATGTTAATATCAAAACTATCAACAAATTGGTGAAGAATAATCTTGTTAGAGGGATTCCTGACAAAGAATTTCAGCTGGAAGACCACTGCATTGCATGCTTAAAGGGGAAGCAACACAAAAGCTCTCACAAACCCAAGACCTTGAATACAAATGACACTCCACTGCAACTGCTGCATATGGATCTCTTTGGTCCTACAAATGTCATGTCAATGGGCAAGATGTCGTACTGTCTGGTGATAACTGATGACTACACCAGATTCTCATGGGTATACTTCTTGAGAACTAAAGATGAAACTGCTGAAATTCTCAAATCCTACATTCTCAGGGTAGAGAATCAAAGCAATCAAAAGGGGAAGATCATAAGGTGTGATCAAGGCACAGAGTTTAAGAACCACACCTTGAACTGTTTCTGTGAAAGCAAGGGGATAGAAAGACAATACAGTGCTCCAAGAACTCCTCAACAAAATGGAGTTGCTGAAAGAAGAACAAAACTCTTATTGAGTCAGCAAGATCTATGTTGGCTGACTCAAAACTGCCACTCACATTCTGGGCAGAAGCAGTTAGCACAGCCTGTTATGTGCAAAACCGAGTTCTAATTGTCAAACCCCTCAACAAAACACCCTATGAACTTTGGTTTAAAAGAATTCCCTATATTGGGTTCTTAAAACCTTTTGGGTGTCCATGCACTATTCTCATCACACATGGGGTTCTTCCTAAGTTTGGTGCCAAATTTGATGAAGGATATTTCGTAGGCTATTCCTTTCAATCAAAGGCCTATCGAGTATTCAATTCAAGAACAAGAATTGTAGAAGAATCAGCAAATGTGGAATGCAGAGAACACATTGTCTGTGAGCAGGGAAAAGGACCAAACTGGCTCTTTGACATAGACTCCTTCTCCCAAATATTTGAGCCTCTCACCTTCTCAAATATGGAGTCTACGTCTACATAAACACCTGCCTCCACTTCATCCACTGACTACAGACTATATTTTCCCAAATCTTCTATCAGTCTGAGAAGACCATCAATTGATCCTCCACCAGTTGTGGAAGCAAGTGAAGCAGGAACAAGACTGTCTAATATAACCAGCAGCAGCCTGTCTGAAACTGAAAATCTAAATGAAGACTCTTCGGTAAATGTTGTAGATGATGTTGATGCTCTTGCTGAAAATATTGATGTGGATAATGCTGTTGAAGACTCTTCCACCATGAATGAAGAGACCCCTGATCAAAATCAAAGCAATCTAGAGCAAGGGATACAGCTGGAGGTGGTACCAGCACAGCGGATCCACAAAGAACATCCTCAAGAGAATATTATTGTCCAAATACACCAAGGAGTTCTCACAAGAAGCAAATCTCACGAGGCAAATATATGCTTGTTTTCATGTTTCCTATCTCAGGTGGAACCCAAGAAGATAGATCAACATCAGTATCGTGCAATGATAGGGTCTCTCATGTATCTCACTGCCTCAAGGCCAGATATCATGTTTGCAGTATGCCTTTGTGCAAGATTTCAAGCAGCTCCAAAAGTTTCACATCTTCAGGCTGTCAAGAGAATCTTTAGATACCTAAAGGGTGCCCCAAGACTTGGGCTATGGTACTCTAAAAATGACATGTTTAATCTGTATGCATACACTGACAGTGACTATGGGGGATGCAACTTGGACAAAAAGTCCACTTTAGGGGGATGTCAGTTTCTGGGAGGGAGATTGATTTCATGGCAGTGCAAGAAGCAAACATGTGTTTCAACTTCTACAGCTGAAGCAGAATACATTGCAGCTTCAAGTTGCTGTGCACAAGTCATCTGGATACAAAATCAAATGTTGGATTATGGGATGACTTTCATGGCAACCCCAATTCACATTGACAACATGAGTGCTATCTCAATCACAAACAATCCGGTGCAGCACTCAAAGACAAAGCACATTGACATCAGGTATCATTTCATAAGAGATCAAGCTGAGAAAAGAAGGATTATTTCAACCAAAGTTCATACGAATGAGCAATATGCTGATTTATTTACAAAACCTTTTGATGAAGCCAGATTTAAATATTTAGTTGAATCCATTGGCATGATGAACTTTAATTAAAATCTATCTCTAAAATTAGTTTTTGTGTTTTGTCTTAATGCTGTGAATAAAAGTTATAAGTCAGCAGCATTTTTTTGTCCTTCAGTTGCTGACAGGTTTAATCTTCAGCAGCAAAAGATTTGCAGCTGACTGCTTTAAGTTATCAGCAGGAACAGTTTCCTGCGGATTTCTTTAAGACTGTCAGCAGCAACATCCTTGCTGCGGATTATTAAATCAATCAGCAGCAGATAAGTTTACTACTGACAGACTTAACCTTCCGCATCCACAGCAATCAAGTTTGCTGCTGATTGGTAAATTTAAGTCCAAATTAACTTTTACCCGCTGTTAAAATTACCGTCAGTCTTTACCATGACTGCCTCGGTGTATTACAGCTGTAACAATAAAAGGTAAATTGGGTTGTACTGTACAAGTCATTTTTCTTTTTCCCTTTTTTGCCGTTATAAAAACAAATCAAATTTCCTTCCACCTATTCACATTCCACTTCTCCCTAAACCAACATCACTTTCTCTCAAGTCCTCATCCACAGTTGGTAATTTCTCTCAAGTCCTCATCACGTTCAAAGCCCTTCATCCCTCACTTTCATACCCAACCAAGTGAAAGATATCCGAAGGATTCAATGATATGATCGACTTCTTATGTCGATCAAAGATCCAATTTGCCCTCACAACCAACCATGCCACACATATCCCTCATATGGAGGATTTCTGGAGTACCGCCGTCTACTCTACCGAACAGGGGATTCCCCAAATCAAAGCCAAGGTAGACGGCAAGGATATCACCATCTCGAAAGCCACACTCTTCTCCAATGCATATCTCAGAAAAGAAGCGGATGTCATCAGGTAAGATCCTCACTTGCCTCCATCTTCCATGGTCTTCTTCTTGCGCTTCTTCGCGCCACCGCGGAGACGAAGGACGAGGCGAAGATTTGACTACTTCTGGATGTTGTAATCGGCTAGGGTTCTGCCGTCCTCGAGCTGATTTTCGGCGAAGATTAGACGCTGCTGGTCTGGCGGAATGCCTTCCTTGTCTTGGATCTTTACCTTCACGTTGTCGATTGTGTCGAAGGATTCGACCTCAAACGTGATCGTCTTACCCGTTAGGGTTTTCACGAAGATCTGCATTTTTGCCGATCTGAAGTGATAACATGAGAACTGTTTCCAAAAAGTTCTCAGGGGTCAATGTTCTATTGTTATCAACAATGTTGAACATACAGAGTACCCCGGGTGACAGTTCAGCAATCCCAGCTGATACTGATCCCACACCCTCCACCTCACATCTTAAACAATAGTCTGCTTCTACCATTCGAACCCCTGTTCATACTACTAAGGATGCACAGGCTCAAAAATTACTTACACCTGTTTTGGATGTTATCGTTCAACTGGAACACAGGGCCCCGGTTGCAACGAAAAATACTAGGAAAAGGGGCAAGAGAACTCCTTCTTCTCTTGCCTCCAAGGCCCAAACCCAACCTTACAGCCCTCACTCAGAATCACAACATTCTGGTGACAATATCATAAGGGACAACCACATTATTAGGGAGACTCCTTTGGATGTCTTCTATTAGGATCAGGATCACTTCTCGGATCCATAGAACAGCCCCCTGAGCCTTTCCTTTCTCTTCTGAACTTAAGTGTTGAGGAACCTGATCAAGATGATGTACCTTCTCCAACTACCACTATCTCGGAGGTACTGATTGATCTTGCTTCCAACACACCCAACCCAAGTTCTTCTACCCTGAAGGTCCACTCTAGGAGTTATGAAAGAGTGGATGTGGAAGAGGCTGTCACTACTGCTGGTCCATCAAGTGACCAGGAGGACAGTAACAACATTGCTAAGACCTCAACCATGGCAACTCATAGTGAGGATGCTTCCTTGGAAACTCTCCTCACTAAGAGGAATCCCAGGTGCTAAGAAACCATGGGTAATGGGGATGTAGAGGCTAGGCCTAAGGCCCCATCTGGATCCAAGGATTCCATAACTGTGGATGAGGACAGACTTCAACTTCATATCTTGGAATTGATGGCCATGGTGAATATGATAGAGGCACATCAATGCCCAACTTTTCTTACTCCCTCCTTTGTATTTGTGGGACCCAAACTGATGCACATTTGTCCACTGATGCAACTAAAAAGGGGGAGATGGTCCCAATGGAGGAAGACTCAGACAGTCTTGACGACTGGATTCAAGAGCAGGCTGTATTTCAAAGTATAAGATGGCTGTTATTGAAGCATTTTCCTTTGGTTGAAAGGATAGTCAGAAATGTGCAAAAGCTTCAGCAACAAAGGCAGTAAGAGAATTTTGGTAGCATCAGTCTAGGGGGAGTTTGTAGAACCAAAGACTGATGGCTACAAAATTCTCTAAGTACAAATGCTGCTGATCTTAGAGTTTGCTGCTGACCAACAAACTGCTGCGGACAAGCTTCTGCTGCGGATAGCCTTATCTGCTGAAGACCAAAGTTGCTGCGGATAGGCTTTTCAGCAGCATCAACACTTGATGCTGATGACAGGCAAATCATCAGCAGCTTTGGATGGTTATATCTTGCTGCTGATCAACATTTTTGTTGATGACAGCCTTGTGCCTTGAAGACAAATCATTGTAGCTGACTATCCATACCAAGCGTCACTGACAACTTTCTGTAAAAGCAACTGACACACTCAAAGCAGAAGGAACCGCAATGGCACAACCAATGACGGACAACAATGCTCTTCTCCAAGCATGCAAGTAATGATGCATAAAGAAGACGGTTCAATAAAGTTAACTAGATATAGACAAAACGTGTAATAGTTAGCTACATACAACAGATCAACGGTCTATGTTAGATCTGATCCTTAGAATCAAGGGGCTGTCTTGATTCTAAGTGAGAATAAATAATCTGTAAACACTTCATTGTAAGAGTGCTTTTTGTGCTTTCTGATTGAGTTTCAATTGTAATCGTTTATCTGCAAAAGCTTAATACAACAGTGTTCTTAAAAGTATTCTTTCTGCTTGCTCGATTACATTTGTGTAGTTGTTATTGTTTCTGCCAATTTCAACTAAGAACAGAACCATCTTGTAATTTCACGATCCTACAAGTATTTATGACTATGTTTATGAGTAAATCCAACAAGTTAGGTTACCCAGGAAAGGGGCCTTACAATTTATTTTGCCATGTTTCTTTTTGTGCTTAGCCAAGTTAATGTCACCACATCAACCGTTTAAGATCCATCTCCCACCGCAGAGCGCGGGGTAGCATTTCTAGATTATATAAATTTGAAACTATTAAACGAACTATATTTGTTTGAACCATCCATATTTGTTTGAACCATCCTACAAGTATTTATGACTATATTTCTTAACCATTGTAAATTTATTTAAACTTAAATGATCCTATTTGCATTTGAACCATCCATAATGCTCTTGAACCCTCCCTTGGTCACTTTGGACATTTCCATTTGAACCTTTTACCATGTAGTTGAACCCCCCCCCCTCTTATTTTGACTTTCCCTGATTCCTTGACTTTTGAAAGTCAACAACGGCCGAATCATCTCTAAGATCATTGAATCGGTGTGTTTTAACTAGTCATAGTCATACTAAAACATTGCTATAATAGTTACAATCCAGTTTTTTAACTCAATTCAATCAAATTCAATGATTTCATCTCCAAATGACCTATAACCGTCCTAAACTCAATTCAGATTCAATTCGTACGTTTTACATGCAATTGAGCCTATAAAATGGGTCTATCACCATCGCGACATAATCCACATAGCCTCAGTACACTGAAATCTGTAGAACCAAAGACTGATTGCTACCAAATTATTCTAAGTACAAATACTGCTGATAGGCTTATCAGCAGCATTCATCACATGTTGCTGCTGATAGGCTTATCAGCAGCATTCAACACTTGTTGCTACTGATAGGCTTATCAGCAGCATTCAACACTTGTTGCTGCTGATAGGCTTATCAGCAGCATTCAACACAAGGTGCTGCTGATGGGCTTATCAGCAGTATTATTCTCATCTCTGCTGCTGATGGCCTTATTCACTGAAGACCAAACGTTGCAGCTGACTATCCATGTGAAGCGCCTCTGACACCTTTCTGCAAAAGCAACTGCCACACTCCAAGCAGAAGGAACCTCAGTGGTGCAACCAATAAAGGACAATGTCGCGCGTCTCCAAGCATGCAAACAATGATGCCAAAGAAGACGTTTCAATAAAGTTGTCTAGATTAGCCTTTGCGTGTAATTTAGATTAATAAACAAGATCGACGGTCTGTGTTCGATCTGATCCTTAGAATCAAGGGTCTGTCTTGATTCTAAGTTACTATAAATACCTTGTAAACACTTCATAGCAAGTGTGCTTTTAAGTGTGTCTTTTATGTGCCTGGATAGTGCCTTTTGAGAGAGTTTTACTTGTAATCTTGTAACCTCAGAAGTTTAATACAATAGTGCATTTATTAGTATTCTTGCTGTTTACTTGTTTACTTTGTTGGTTGATATTGTTTCCGCCAATATCAACTAGAATAGAATCACCTTGTAATCTCACGATCCTACAAGTGGTATCAGAGATTTGGCTCAAGATTAAACAAACTAACATTTGTTTAATCACTACCTGATTCTATTCAAAACTCTATTCTTTTTCAAGTCACACAAAAAAAAATGGCACAGAGTCATGGATCTGAAGACATCGGCAGTATCAACCGATCACCGAGGTTGATGTCTGGGGAGGACTATGATATGTGGAAGAACCGTATGGAAAGCTTCTTCTGCTACCATGAATATGGAATGTGGAAATCCATAAGGGATGGACCTTATGTTCCCATGGTGGCCTCTGCTGACTCCGGAGGACCACTAGTTCCGAAGGAACCCTCCAAGTATTCTGAAGAAGACATCAAGAAAATGGAGGTGGACTTCAAGGCACTAGGAGCTATCCAAATGTGCCTTCCAAATGAATTTTTTCACAACTTCAAGGCTCACAAAACTGCAAAGGAGTTATGGGAAGCCTTGGAAAAGATGTTTGCTGGATCTGAGGAGGTCAAGGAGAACAGACGTGACATTCTCAAGCAACAGTATGAAAACTTCGTCTGGAAGGAAGGTGAGTCACTAACAGTTTTGTATAACAGGTACACGTACCTGGTTGGAGAACTGCAGTGCTCCAAGGTAAAGTTGGAGAATGAAGACATTCTCAAGAAGTTCATAAGATCTCTGCCTAGTTGCTGGACATTGTATACAGTGTCCATCAGAAGAACAGAAAATCTGAAGACTCTTCAGATGACTGAGCTCTTTGGCATGCTCAAAACATATGAATTAGAAATGATCCAAGCTAAAGAAAGGAGCTCCAGTTATCAATCAGCTACCACCTCCTCCACCACCACCTCAGCGCTTCACTCTGATCATTCCGGTCCTAGTGCAAGCAATTACTATCCCCCCATTCTTACACATCCTCAAACACCAACTACTTCACAATCCATCTCATCACCATTTCTTCTTGAGGCACCTCCTCAACAACCAACCTCTACTGCTTTTGTCTCTGACAACTCAAGCAGCATGTACTTCATAAAGGAGGATCTGGAATGCTTTCATCCAGATGATCTTGAAGAAATGGATATTCAGCACTCATATGCCATGCTCTCCCTCAGAGCAAAAAAGGTTTTATTCTAGAACCGGAAGATCAGTTCCAGGCAACAACTCAAACACCAGAGTTGGGCTTGATAAAAGCAAGATTCGATGTTACAACTGTAACCAAATGGGTCACTTTGCTAGGGAATGCAAGTCACCTAAAGCCAATCAGGGTACAAGCCATCAAAGATAAGCTTACCAAGGTCAGCCCAGGCAGCAACAAGGAACTCCTCCATCACAAACTGCAGCCTGTGCAAATGTTGGAACTTCAGACTTTGACTGGAGTTTTCAATATGAAGATGTTCCTGCCTCCAACCAGGCACTTATGGCAGACAATGCAGAGATACCACCTCAGGTATTTGAACATCTTTGCTCTCAAGCTTGCATTGACAAAGTTTTAGGTTATAGAAAGCATAACCAAAATCTGATAGATCAAAATGAAGAGTTTCATCAAATGAAGTCTGAATTCAAAAAGGTCGAAGATACTTACAAAGAAAAAATTAACTGCCTTAAGAAAGAGATTTCTTCATTAAAACATGAACAAACCAATCTAGAAACTCAGATTGATGATCTATTAGTAAAACTTAAAGCTACCAGAGCTGAACTGGCTGAACAGAAAGTTCATGTTGAAAAATATGAATTTTCATCTAAAAAGTTACAAAGATTGTTAGATATTCAAGTCCATGAAAGGGTAAAAACTGGACTTGGATATCATAGTGACGAGTACCAGACAGTTCCTCCTCCTGCTGATTATGTTGCCATTCACCAACCAAGCTTCAATACTGCAAAACTTGACATGGCAAACCGAAATCTTGATCCTTCAATGGATGCATGTTTTGTGGAAGACTGCTCCACCTCTTCAGAATCTGAGTCAACCTGCTCAGACCACTGTGAAACTAGTGCAGTCCCATCTGCTCCTTTCTCTGAAGCCGGTTGTCCTGTTGTTACTCCAACCATTCCAGCTCCCATCCCATTCAAACAAATCAAGATTAGCTATCCTCCAGGTGGAAGAAAGCTAAACATTGAAAAGGGAGAGACATCAGGCTTCACCAACCCCAAATCTCAGTCAAAGTCAAAGGCGTTTGATTTCTCTCATACACCTGGAGAAAAAGGTCCATATGTTCAAAGGACACTAGAAGAAGCCACCTTTGAACATAACAAAGCTCATCCCTGGAACTTCAAAGATTTGTTTCAAAGTAAGAACTACGTGGACTCTCATAGGGACAAGATAGCAGTATCATGCTTTGTGTGTGGTAAATACAATCACACTGCTAGCACCTGCTTTCACTACCGTGAACACCAAAGAAACTCAAAGCAGCATTCCTTTGATAAAACAAACAGAAACAAACAGGTGAGAAGCTATGATGCAAAGGCAACAAAGTTCAGAGAATCTCTATTCCCTCAAAGAGTGAAGATGCAGAAACCTCAACAAACTTGCATCATATGTGGGGAATCAAACCACTTTGCTGCAACATGCAAGTTCAACCCTTTTAACCAAGTTGCAAATCGTTCATCTGTGTTCAACCCATCAGCAGCAAACAAAATCGCTGCTGATAGAGTAAAATCCAGGAAACCAAAGGCAAAGCCTTCAGCAACAAAATCCTGTGCTGCTGACAAAGCACAACCAAAAACAACGGCATCAGTAGCAAAAGTATCTGCTGCTGACAAAGCAAAATCCAGAACAAAGCTTCCAGCAGCAAAAACTGCTGCTGCTCCAGCAAAGCCTTCAGCAGCAAAATCGGCTGCGGATAAGCCAGAATTGTCAGCAACAACATCTTCTGTCGACAATGTAAAGAAAGCTAGAAAACCTCCAGCACAACAATGGAGGGTCAAACAATCTCCAAGCATAACAAATGGTTCCATTGACTGCAAGCTTGCTGAAAATGGCAAATTAGCAACGATTATCTACAATGCTGCAAGCTACAATGTTCCTCCCACTAATTAGATATTTCCCATGTGCAGGGACAGCCAGGCAACAAGCACAATACTTGGGTGGTAGATAGCGGCTGTTCCAGGCACATGACAGGCAACAGGTCCATCCTCTCTAACTTCAGACATTTTAATGGAGGATATGTTGCCTTTGGGAGTGACTCAAAAGGTGGATCTATCACTGGACAAGGAACTGTGTCCAATGAAAGGATGAGTATTGAAAGAGTCATCTATGTTAAAGAACTTGACTTCAATCTCATGAGTGTTTCCCAAGTATGTGATCAAAAGCATTGGATGCTCTTCACTGACAAGGAATGTTTCGTGTTAGCTCCTGGCCTATCTAAACCCCCTCCAGAGAAGATTCTCCTAACTGCTAATAGAAAGGACAACTTATATGTGCTTGACATGAATGAAGTCACTCCCTCTGGTAGTGTTTCATGTTTTCTATCAAAGGCATCAGTTGATGAATCCGCTCTCTGGCACAGGAGGTTAAGCCATGTTAACATCAAAACAATCAATAAATTAGTGAAGGACAATCTTGTCAGAGGGCTTCCTGACAAAGAATTCCAGCTAGATGATCACTGCATTGCCTGCTTGAAGGGAAAACAACACAAGAGTTCCCACAAGCCCAAGACATTGAACACAAATGACACCCCTCTCCAGCTACTGCATATGGATCTCTTTGGTCCTACGAATGTCATGTCAATGGGCAAAAAGTCATACTGTCTGGTGATAACTGATGATTTCTCTAGATTCTCATGGGTATTCTTCCTAAGAACAAAAGATGAAACTGCTGAGATTCTCAAATCCTATATTCTTAGGGTAGAGAATCAAAGCAATCTGAAGGTAAAGATCATAAGGTGTGATCAAGGAACAGAGTTCAAAAATCACACTCTGAACAGTTTCTGTGAGAGCAAGGGCATTGAAAGGCAATACAGTGCTCCAAGAACCCCTCAACAAAATGGAGTTGCTGAAAGAAGAAATAGGACTCTGATTGAATCAGCAAGATCCATGCTGGCTGACTCAAAGCTGCCCCTTACTTTCTGGGCGGAAGCAGTAAGCACAGCTTGTTATGTGCAGAATAGAGTCCTTATTGTTAAGCCTCTCCAGAAAACACCCTATGAACTATGGCTCAAAAGAGTTCCCTATATTGGCTTCCTGAAGCCCTTTGGATGTCCATGTACCATACTCATCACACATGGGGTTCTTCCTAAATTCGGTGCAAAGTCTGATGAAGGTTACTTTGTGGGTTACTCCTCTCAATCAAAGGCCTACCAAGTATTCAATTCTAGGACTCGGATTGTGGAAGAATCTTCTAATGTGGAATGCAGGGAACACGTTGTCTGTGAACAAGGCAAAGGTCCTAACTGGCTCTTTGATATAGACTCCTTCACCCAGATATTTGAGCCCCTCATATTCTCAAATATGGAGTTTTCTTCTTCAAAATCAACACCTTCTGCCTCAACCTCTTCTTCTGACTCCAGACTGGATTTTCCCAGTCCCTACATCAGGATGAAAAGGCCATCCATTGATCCCCCATCAGTGGCAGAAGCTATTGAAGCCAGTACAGGTGAAGCCAGCACTTCCAACACCACAAGCAGCATTCTCTCTGACCAAGAAATCTTTAATGAAGCCTCCTCAATTCATGCTGAAGAGGCCTCTGATGCTAATACTGTTGACAATGTGGAACACAATTATCAGAACCCTCAAGCTCCTCTCCTCACAAATGAAGACAATCCTGATCTAAACCAAGGTAATCTTGAAGAGGGATTACGACTGGATGTGATACCAGCTCAGAGAATAAACAAAGAGCATCCTCTGGAAAACATCATTGGCCAAGTCCACACAGGTATCCAGACAAGAAGTAAGTCACATGAAGCCAACATTTGTTTGTTCTCTTGCTTTCTATCTCAGGTGGAACCCAAGAAGATTGATGAAGCTCTCAAGCAGAACAGCTGGATTGAAGCAATGCAGGAAGAATTGCTGCAATTCAAAAGACAAGATGCTTGGAAGCTTGTTGATCTTCCACCTGGTCAAACAGCCATTGGAACAAGATGGGTCTTCAGAAACAAGCAAGATGAAAGTGGCATCGTAGTCAAGAACAAAGCCAGACTGGTAGCTCAAGGTTACACTCAAGAAGAAGGCATTGACTATGATGAAGTCTTTGCTCCTGTTGCCCGTCTGGAAGCCATCAGAATCTTTCTGGCATATGCAGCATCCAAAAACTTTATGATCTATCAAATGGATGTGAAGAGTGCCTTTCTGTATGGCAAAATTGGTGAAGAGGTCTATGTCAAACAGCCTCCAGGCTTTGTAGATCCTGCACATCCAAATAAAGTCTTAAAACTGGACAAAGCTCTCTACGGCTTACACCAAGCCCCAAGAGCCTGGTATGAAACTTTATCTGGATATGTACTTAGCAACAACTTCAGAAGGGGGGCCATTGATCAGACATTATTCATCAAAGATGAAGGGGGAGAAATTTTGTTGGTCCAGATTTATGTTGATGACATTATCTTTGGATCTACAAGAAAGAAGCTCTGCAAAGACTTTGAAGTTCTGATGCATTTCAAATTTGAAATGAGTTCAATGGGTGAACTAAATTTCTTTTTAGGACTTCAAGTCAAACAGGTACCAAATGGAATCTTCATAAGTCAATCCAAGTATGTTAAAAGCATCTTGGAGAGGTTCAAGATGGCTGACTGCTCTGCTGCAAGAACTCCTATGCAAGTGCACCATCAATTATCTCCGGATAAAGAAGGACAAGACACTGATCAACATCAGTACCGAGCAATGATAGGGTCTCTCATGTATCTCACTGCCTCAAGACCAGACATCATGTTTGCAGTTTGTCTCTGCGCAAGATTTCAAGCTGCTCCAAAAGTGTCTCATCTTCAAGCTGTCAAAAGGATCTTTAGATACCTAAAGGGAGCTCCAAAACTTGGGCTATGGTATCCAAAGAATGGAAATGTCAATCTCTATGCCTACACTGACAGTGACTATGGGGGTTGTAACTTGGACAAAAAGTCCACATCAGGGGGATGTCAATTTCTGGGAGGAAGGCTCATCTCATGGCAATGCAAAAAGCAAACATGTGTCTCTACTTCAACAGCTGAAGCAGAATACATTGCAGCTTCAAGCTGCTGTGCACAGTCCATCCGGGTCCAAGGATTCCACAACAGTGGATGAGGACAGACTGAAACTTCATAATTTCGAATTGACGGCCAGAGGCTGAAGTATCCAAACTAAGACACCAAGTCTCTATGCATGAAGCCCATCAATGCCCAACTTTAGCCACTCCCTCTCTTGTATCAGTAGGCACCCAAACTGATGCTTACCTGTCTGCTGATGCAACCAAAAAGGGGGAGATGGTTTCTATGGAAGAAGATAAAGACAGTCTTGACGACTGGATTCAAAAGCGGGTTCTACTTCAAAGCTCACTATTCAAGCCTGCTTTTGTACAAATTCATGACATGCCAGCCACAGATAACGAAGACGAAGAGAAATCTGAAGACTGGAAGTTGGTCGTCAGGGCTGTCGATGAAATGCTAAATGGTACTGAAGACACAGAACAACCAAATACACCATTCAGCATCATCCCTGAAGCAGCAGCCATCATTGGTCAATCCTCTACCCCCCAACTACTCAGATCATCAAAGAAGCTAGAGTTTGACTCCATTCTAGCTTGGGGGTATGATGGATCAGCTGAGAGGTTTTGGATTGGATGGGAGTTCAGCGAAGTAGAAGAGCTGAACTGGAACTCTCTCAATACCCTCCAAGTCCTACAGCTATAAGTATCAAACTGCATCAACAACTCAGCAGATCTCTCAGCAGAACTTGCCATTGGCAGGTTCTACGACCTGATGGAGGATAATCTACCCATATTCCAAAGATTCCTACAAGCAGCACATCGGGTAGCTTATCCTGAATCCTCGGCGGCCGCAGAAAGGAGACTGACTCCTAGCAATCTTGAAATAACAAGGAGCAGTCTTCTCCCTGAAGAAGAAGTTCTGGGCCTTTGAAGATTCCTGTATGCCTTCCTGGTCAAGGACTTGGACGTGCTAGCTTGGGTGAGCACTAAGTCCCTTGACCACACTCTTCTGCTCAGCAACGGGTCCTCTCTCATCATCAACACCAGGAACATCCTTCAGCTGCCCTCAGACTTCCTATTCAAGATTTTTCAGCTCAGGGCAAACATCTGCAACGTCAACTCTCTTGAAAGCCAGGCAATGATAGCTACTGTTAGAGCCCATCTTGAAGAAGAAGGACTGATTCCTCAGGAAGAGTCTGTGTCAACTTCTGATGCTGACTCCAACTCAGATACTCCACAAGTTGAAGCCACATCTGCAGCATCTGGCACAAGATCTTCTCTTAGGGATCAACTGAGGGAAATAGAAGGTCCTGAGTATCAACTTGATGAAGAAAGTGATCATCCTTTGTCAATCCCTCAACTTGCCAATGAAGCTGAGGCAGAGATCCCAATAGCAGCATCATCATCTGTTGTTGAGATCAGTGAAGCTGAAGCAGAGGCATCCAATGTAAACAAAGGAAATGGAATCATGACTGATGAAGATGAAGAGAGGTTGCAAAAAGAGAAAAGAGAGATAGAAGAGAAAAGAAGAAAAAGAGAAGAAGAGGAGATGGCTGACATGAAAAAGGCTCAAGAAAGAAAAACAGTCATTCTCCTAAGAGAACAAACCATCCAGCTGTATGCTAGACAGCTGAATGAGCTGAAAAGAAAGATTCCTGCAGTTGACCAGATTGAAGAAGATGCAGCCCTTGCTCGTCAACTGCAGGAACAGTTCAATAAAGAGGAGAAAGAATTGGAGAAAAAGAAGAAAGAAGAAGCTAAGTTCAGAATAACCGATTCTGAACTAGCTAAAGAAATTAGGGAGGAGTGGGTAAAGACTCTAGTCTCTCAAGGTGAGGATGCAGACTACCTTGAGAAACTATCAACTAAAGAAGTCTACAGAGCCTTCATGGGTCAGCAGGGTCAATTGGCTAGCAAGAAAAAGGCTGAAGAAGAAGAAAAAGCCAAGCTACAGTCCAAGAAGACCATTGCACTGAATAAAAGAACCCATGAAGAAAGGAAGGTCATGATTGACTTCCTTAAGGCTAGAGGAGATAGTGGAAAGAGGCTAGGTCCCATAAATTTCATGAACCTGCAAGCCCTCTACTTCAAAGTTAAAAAGGATGAGGAAGAAAGACTAGGGAAGAAGGGCTCCAAGAAAAGGGTACTTATCAAAGAAGAAGAAAAACCAAAGACAAAGAAACCCAAGCCTTCTCCCTCACCTACCTCTTCCTCAGTCCATCATCCTTCCACTCTCCTCCCCAAACCTTCCACTCCTCCACCCAACAAGTCCAAATCATCCCACCCAGCTCCCACTCATCAACAGCCTCCCCTAAAGAAATCCAAATCCTCATCTGAACCTGAAGACTCAAGAAACATAGTTGAATGGGTCTACAATCCACAGGATCAAAGGTTTGAGATCTTCAGGGGGAGAACTGAAAGAAGAAGATCCACATACAGGTCTGTTGATGAAGTTCTGTAACTACCAGATTCAGACCTAAGAAGAATTTTGGAGCTGGGTGAAGCTCATGAGCCTGCAAATGAGAGAGAGAAACATCTTATGCTAGCAATCAGACATTACTTCAACCCTAGCAAAGATGTAGTCATGGATATCAAACCACTCAAGTCCCACTCTCCATTTGTATCTTGGTCCTACAATGCTGATTTGGATGAGTTTACTCTGATTGATGTAAAGAAGCAGCAGATGAGATGTTCAAGCAAAGCAATCTACAAAATGCCACACAAAGACATCAAGACTCTGTCTGAACTTCCACTGAACAATCCCAGCAAGGATCCAAGAGGCTATGAGGTTGAAAGGATAGTCAGCCATATGCAAAAGCTTCAGCAGCAAAGTAATTAGAAGAATTTTGGTTGCATCAGTCTACGGGGAGTTTGTAGAACCAAAGACTGATTGCTACCAAATTATTCTAAGTACAAATGCTGCTGATAGGCTTATCAGCAGCATTCATCACATGTTGCTGCTGATAGGCTTATCAGCAGCATTCAACACTTGTTGCTGCTAATAGGCTTATCAGCAGCATTCAACACTTGTTGCTGCTGATAGGCTTATCAGCAGCGTTCAACACAAGGTGCTGCTGATGGGCTTATCAGCAGTATTATTCTCATCTCTGCTGCTGATGGCCTTTCACTGAAGACCAAACGTTGCAGCTGACTATCCATGTGAAGCGCCTCTGACACCTTTCTGCAAAAGCAATTGCCACACTCCAAGCAAAAGGAACCTCAGTGGTGCAACCAATAAAGGACAATGTCGCGCGTCTCCAAGCATGCAAACAATGATGCCAAAGAAGACGTTTCAATAAAGTTATCTAGATTAGCCTTTGCGTGTAATTTAGATTAATAAACAAGATCGACGGTCTGTGTTCGATCTGATCCTTAGAATCAAGGGTCTGTCTTGATTCTAAGTTACTATAAATACCTTGTAAACACTTCATAGCAAGTGTGCTTTTAAGTGTGTCTTTTATGTGCCTGGATAGTGCCTTTTGAGAGAGTTTTACTTGTAATCTTGTAACCTCAGAAGTTTAATACAACAGTGCATTTATCAGTATTCTTGCTGTTTACTTGTTTACTTTGTTGGTTGCTATTGTTTCCGCCAATATCAACTAGAATAGAATCACCTTGTAATCTCACGATCCTACAAAATCCACCTCAAAAACACCTCTGGTACCCGATTCAGACTCACGAAGTCAATTTCTGATGTTTTAGCCAAGTCCCACCATCTCGTAACCATTTCAGGTAAAACTAGTACCAACGAACTCGCTTTGACCCATGGATTGAAAGCCCCATGGTTTGAAGGTCAATGGTTGGGTAATTCGATCGATTGGGAGATTAGGGTTTGTGGAAATAGATTTGGGATTCTAATTAATTCTAATTAATATTACCTTATCACTATTTTACATAAACATGTATTTTCTTACAAAACTTATACAAAGCCCACATCCAACCCCAAAATCCCTAGAAACTCAAATATGTGTAGAATTGGTTATTCACATTGAGTCTAGAATACAAATTTATCCGTGTAGGTTGATTGTGAGGCACCTTCACGAGGCCTATCCATCTCTAACAATTAATACCATTACTAGCTTCATTACATGTGAGTTTAAATAGCCCATTTTTACATTTTTATACTTTTGGGGTGAAACATGTCTACAACTATATTTCATACATAATTCAATACCTTTGTTCCTATGCGACTGTCTTTATGCTTTACGTCTTAAACTACTTGGTGACCATTACGTGTGTTCATGTTAGTACAATCATTAACTTGTGTGGTAAGCCTAAGGTAGTACCTAACATGATCATTTTTGAGGTGTTTGAATTAAGTTTTAGTTTATCACTAACGCGATATGGGGTTTGATGTGTTTCGGAAATCTCTAAAATTTCCTTTGTACTTTGTAGGTCCACATGACTCTCCTCTAGATCGTACTCGAGATGTGACGTATCAATGACACGGAGTGCGGAATCCAACCATATCAAAGATTGTGTATACGAGATGACAATAGAAACAGTAACAATCACAATGTAAATAAACTTCTTCTTGTATTTCACCAAATCACAGAGTTTACAGAACTAGAACTTGAACATTCAAAAGCATTAAAAAAACTAAACATGTAAACTCTATTTATAGACTTGATTCTGCTAACTCAGACTAGGCGAACTTGTTAAGTTCGCCTCTAACAGAACTTACAAGACTTAGAATAAAACTAAAACATTACAAAACATAAAGACATACAGATCTAAACTATTACAAGATTTTTCATACATCTATGGCCTAACAGACTCCCCCTTGACAATACCTTGATCTTTTGTCTTTATGACGAACTCTTCCAATTCTCTGGTAACTTGTTGCCGGCATGCACTCCATATCTGTGACATATCTCCAACACTCTCTTATACTGTAATCCTTGCTCTCTCTCCATTCTTTTGTAAACAGTATCTCATTCTTTCTTAGAGTTCTCTGATCTTTCTTTGAAAAATTTATAAGATTCATTGCATCATAGAATCTTACAATCACATTATTCTCTCTATCTTCAACTCTTGCTTCTCCAGTATTCACATCAACATACCACCACTTCATGTTTCTAAGAAAATCTTGTGGTATCTTCCTTAATGGAATCTTTTGCATAGCCTTAACTGGTTTAAACTTATACTTCCAAATTGTCACACCAGATTTAGAATCTACAATCTTCACTCTCTAACCTTTCTGAGGAGTTAACTTTTCATACTTTCCAGATCCACCTTCTCTGCTTATCAGATTTGCAATCACATCTGCCAATCTAAATTTTAATTTGTTTATCAGAGGCTTTGTAGCTAGACCATTCATTTCACACCTTGGTAAGATATTGAAATATGTGATCCTAGGCTTCAAGTATTGTACACCATCTGATCGTTTCAATGCAAACAATTTTACTTCCTCATCATAAAACCAACTTATGATTCTTCCAATACACCTCTCTTTATTTACATACTTCTCTTTCTGAGCAGGTTGTATAGGAGACTTAGGTAAGACTGTTTTCCAGCTGTTTACTAACTCTTTCCATTATTACTTTGTCATACCAGTATTTCTATACATCACCGATTCTTCAGATGACATGGAAGGCATGGATTGAGTAGTTTCAGTTTCAGCTTCCAACTTTGATTGAGCAAAGTCATCAGACTTTGATGTATCTTCAGTAGAGTCCACATAATCAGTTATCCCTTCATTGGAGAATTCAGGAATAACATCATCTTGGATGAAGGTATATGGCACATTCAGACCATCACAACCCTTATAAGTAACATCTACTTTACTTTTCTCAATCTCTATTTCAATAATTTCTCCTTCTTCAACCTCAGGATCTAAGACATCATCTTCTATATCATCAAATAGCTCAACAATATCATCCAAACATTCAAGCTTCTCAGCTTCTTCTTCAATATCAGAATCATTTTTGAAAAAATTCTAAAAGCAAGATCTGCTCATTAACTTCATTACCATTCTTACTTCCTTCAATACTAGCCGATGTTGACTCCCCCTGAACCATAGATATAGGATTCACGTCAGCGTATTGATGATCATCTTCCTTATTTCAACTAGGATCATTGTCATCATCATCATCATGTCTTTGAATAGAATCAGTATGACATGCATCTGGTAACCTCATCTCCCTATGAGCGTCAAGACGCTCTACAAGCTTAGAAACCAAAAGTTTCATCTTAGCTAGTTGCTTAGATTGATCTTGAATGACTAACTCTCTCTTGGAATCAGTAGCCACAAGAACGTCAACCTGACTTTGTAAAGCAATAACTTGAGATTCAAGATAAGTAATTCTTTCAGAATCAGAAGACATAGAAGGACCAGCTTGAGATTGATCAGGAACTTTAGGAGCATGATTAATCACTAGAGAATTATGTTAAGATGGCTAAGGTGTAATAAGTAGAGAATCAATAAATTCAGCGTCTTCAACACCTTGAGTAGTTGCAGCAGCATTAGAAGCAGACATAAGCTTCTGTGTCTTTGAAACAGGAGTAAACTCCATGTCAGAATCAGAAGATTCATCAATCAATGTCTGTTTACCAAGAGTTGTACCAGGAGGACGACCATGGACAGACTCACGTCTTAGTTTCTTGGCCCTGGATTTCACTCTTTTACCAGCATTAGCCAAAGGAAAATTAGCCAAACTTTCATAATGTCCTGAGCTAAAATCACGTGAAGAATCAGAATCAGTAGGATCAGCATCGAGAACAATAGTAGCATCACTTGTACTAGTATCAACCACATTCCCTTCAGTTTCATGAATGGGTGATTGTACAATATCATCTTGAAAATCATCCATGTTAACACCTAAGTCTGGATTATCATGGACATCAACATGCTCATCAGCATGTGCATGAATATCAGTATTAACATGAACTGGTTCATTTTCTTGAACATCTTCTTGTTGAATAGGAACCTGAACTTGTTCTTGTTGTATTGGATCCTGAACTTGTTCTTGCTATAATTGAGGTTGTTGTTGTTGTGGTGGATCTTGATCTTGAACCAACTCCTCTGGATGAAACCAATTGTTATTCGGAGGCTCAACATAATCAATATTGATAATGTGACCGAATAAAGGAGTAGGAACATGAATTAATGCAGCATTATGCTGTTTCACCTTAGTACAATCAGTAAAGATTCTTTTAGACATTGGTGTTAATGTGAGACGTTGTGGATGTTGTGGAAGATTAGGAATCAGATGATTCAAGATCATTTGGATAAACCAAGGATATATAAAGAAGCCTTGACCTTCAGGTGGAGTGATTTGCATTACAAACTCTCTGTATATGTATAAAGCAAAGTTGAAACGCTTGTTCAGATTTAATGCAACCATTGCAGCATGTAAAGAGGATTTCAACCCATCAGTTCCAGCCTTTCTTGGTGACAAGCACTGGATGATAACATGCATAAAGAACCTCCACTAACCACTAGACCACCTTTTCTAGCTTAGGTGTCATTTTGTCTTCCTCTGTAACTCATCCTCTAAAAGCATCCCATAATCAATGTTCCAGGTAACTGATAGGATCATCATTAGCACCTCCTAGAACAAGAGAAGCTCGAATTGTATCCACAGAAATCACCACTTCAGTATTGTTCACTGTAGCTCGTAAGACATGTGGATCAACGTTCGTATCATGATCAACTGTAGCCCAGAACTGTTGAATATATGGTAAGCTGATATACGGATTTCCTGAAAGAGCCACATGCAACCTGGACCTATTCAGAAAATTGATTATTCCTTGATAGTTAACAGCTTCTGACATTTCAAGATCTAATAAGGCTACTTGATTATGCGTGTACTCAACACGACGATCCATATGTATATGCATTTGGACATGAACAACATTAGTATGTATACACATAAGATAAACCCAAAACACTTATGCACACAATAATGAACACAATGAAGTAACACAAACATGCATGATAGACACACACAAAAACACAAAACAAAATTAAAAAAATTAAACACAAACAAAAAAATTACAAGTCCAAAAGCACTACTGAGCACCTAGGCGAACTTACTAAGTTCGCTTAGAGTTGCAAGAGGCGAACATATAAGTTCGCCTGAACAAGTTCGTCTGTCGATACACATTCAAACCAGAATTTAAACTTGTTCAAAATGATGGATTTTGAGCAAATTATCTAGTTAATCAACAACTCACAACACCGATAGACCATTATCAGGCAACAATTTTGATTTTCAACCACACAAACATGTCAAATAAGTAACAAACAGGTTCAACGCAAACTTGTGTATTTCAGAACAAATAAAGATGATTTTAGATCGATTTAACGGTTCAAAAACCTTGAAACTACCTTAAAAAGAAGCGCAATCTCAAGATTATCAAGAATCAAATAGAGAAAAACCTATCAACTACACCAACAATTCGTAAAATCAAGTTCGCTCAAATGTTTCAACGTTCGCCTCAGTTATGTTCGCTTGACAAGAATTCAAAGGGTATGGATTATGTTCACTTTAAACGGTATATAAACCCACTGTTAAGTTCGCTTAGTTAGGCGAACTTGCTAAGTTCGCTTATCAAGTATCAGGCGAATATGATGTGTTCGCTTAACAAGCAACCAACCACTGTTCACACTTAGCAAATTTGTAACTTTTAACTTGTACAAATTCCAACTATCCAATTTCCAAACCTTGTTATCTTCCATCCGGAACATATATCCGATTCAATCTCGAATCATTTTAATAAGATTAAAAGATAGAATTTCATGGAAGACGGAAAGAAAATCTTTTTGGATTTTATCTGTACAAACAGAATCACATATTTTTGGTTTTTATCCTTACATACGGAAACACATATTTTTTATTTTTTCTGAAAAATACAAACACATATTTTTGTTTGAACATCATGAGTAAGAAGATCATATCAGTATCTGAGCAATTCATCACACAGTCTATCACAAACTATGGGTAACCTATGATACTTTGGAATACACTTCATGATATGAAATTTGATACTCTTGTAAATTTAATTCACTTATTCTCTTCAAACTAATGATCAAGATTACAAACTTATTCATCCAGAGTTGATTTTTAAGAAACAAGTTCATCCTCTTTTTAATTCTTTTTAATCATTTCAATCTTTTCAATCAGTTCGATCTTTTCAATCTTTTAAGCATCACTTGAAATGATACGCGATAAATTTCAATGTAACCAAGATCAGGTTATAACATGCTCAATTATTCATACTGAATTTGCAATACAAAGCATGAACACTTAAGTTGTCAATATTATAAGATTTGAAACTACAAGCGTTTTTCTCCCAGATTCATGTGAGTTAGTACCATTTAGATGAAAAACATCGTGTACCCCACATATATGCCCAACAAAAATTAAAATTGCATTATATTCAAGACATATATGATTTATTGCAAGATTAGATCAATCTCCAAGATGAAACTATCTCTATTAGCACAAGTATTGAATAGCAGATCCCGAAGGATATAAGAATCATAAAGATTCAGAGTCAGAAGATTCTAATGAATTGGATTTAGAATGAGAATCAATAGATTCAGGTAGGAGGATCCAAGTATTATCTGGATAAATTTCAATGGAATCAGTATAGATGATGTATCAATATGATCCAAGGGTGAGAATATGTTCCAACAGATATTGTTAGAAAGCATATCTTACTTCAACAACACATTGCATGTTTTTCGGGGCATGGGCAATGAAGTGAACTGAAAGAATTTGTGCTAAAGATATAATCTGATATTGGTCTCTTGAAATTCTTAAAACCATATATTCTTTATCTGATAATGATCTTTTACACACACACCCATGCATATAATGTGTTCAAATCACAGATGTAGTCATATCTTATTTAATTTTCACACTACTAATGATTCAAAAACGCTTCTAGTCTACTGACAATTTAAGTTCCAAACTCATATTCAAATTAAAATTAAACAGATTATCATTTTTAGAGCAATTATAACACTATCATTTCTTGTTCAGGCAGACTTTGAAATTTGGATCAAATCAATTCAATATGAGTGTCACACCCCAACCAACGGCGGAATCGTCGGGGCGGGACATGTAGACTGTTCGTGAGCTCAAGGTTGACTAAATTGTAATATATTAAATCCATTTCCATTCAAACAAACATGAATCAATTCCACAGAACATAATGAAATACAATTTGTTTTCGAATTAAAATTAACTAAGTCCAAAGCCTATGTGTAACATGTCCTGATCAAACTCATATGATAGCACCTGAAACATGAATAAAATAAGGTCAACTAAAAAGTTGGTGAGCATACACAGGTTTGTATATAGATAGCATATAGATTTTGAATAAACAAATCCTTACATAACATGAAAATAAGGCATTTATGGAGAGCAGCTATTGTGTAACCAAGTACAATCAAACCTTTGTAAACAATCACCCCAATCTGGGCGGGTTTGTCAGACTCAATAGATCTATCATTGTTTACCGTCGGCTTGAATAGTTAATGATTGCACATAAATTGCACACAAAAGTTAGCACAACTAGCACTCAGGCATAAAGCTCAAATTGCACACATGAATGTAAAGGGGATTTGTATTTGTGTAGTTTGTGTAAATGTAAGCAGTAGTTTGTATAGTATTCATGTTCCACCGCAAAATGTGTAAAAGAGTAAAAGGGGCTATGTAATACTCACCTGTAATGAAGCTAGTGAGTTGTATGAGTAGTAAACGATAGATAGGCTTTGTGATGTTTCCTCACAATTAACCTACATAGTAAGTTTGTATTCTAGACTCAACATACGTCTAAAGGAAATGAAAATAAGAAATTCTAAACATAGTTGAGTTTCTAGGGATTCTTGGGATTTAGGATTGATTATAGGATTTGCACGAGTTCAAGAGGATTGTAATAATGATATAGATATAATTAGATTTGATTAGCATTTCTAAGTAATATAAGTATTCGTAATAATACACTAGAATTTATTTAAATAATTATTATAAAAATAATTAGTAAATAAATTTGATTTGGGAAAAGGTTTTAAATAATTGTTTTATGTCCATAACGGAATTATTTAAACTATAAAAAAAAATTCTTTTACTTTAATAAAAGAGATAAATGTAAGCTTTAAATGAATTTAATTGAATTTTCATAATTACTTATCTAGAACAATTTATTTGAATTCTTATAAGTTTAAGAATGTTTTAAATAATCATTCTTTGTCAAAATAAACACTTATATATTTAACATTGAAATAAAAATTTTTAAACAATAAATTATAAAACATTATTATTTTATAAATAAATAACATAATTAGATTTGTTTAATTAACTCATTTATATCGTTTATTTAGTAATTTATAATAGGCTTCTAATAAATTAAAAGTGAGTAAAATATCATTTGACATTTTCTATTTTATAAAAGATTCTGATTATATTTTTCAGATTTATGAAAATTAAATCAAAATTTAAAATATTGTTTTATCTTTTAAAATAACCAAATAGTTTAAAACAGAAAAAAAACGAGTGGGCGCGGGACTCGAACCCGCGACCTAAGCTGTGGAAGCATATGTGTTTAAACAACTACTCTGGGCTAATGACATTGCAAGAGATATGAATGTTTGAGTTTTAATAAATAGTCTCAGTGCGTTACTTGTAAACCCTAACCCAATCCACCACGAATTCCCACGGTAACGGGATTAAAACGATAGGGCTTTCGTTCCCGAGATAAAAACGAACTTAATGGTACGAGGATTACCTGAAATAGTGGTGTAATGAGGGTGCACGACTGGTTCGCGCAGGTCCGGGTTCTTAGACTGCGAATCGAGATCCAGAGGTTGTTTGATATGAAATTGCGAGTTCAGGAAGCAAAACGGAGGTGTCGCAACGATTCTAGGTAGGTTATATGGTTCCAATTTTACATATAACGTACGAATTGATTTCGGATTTGAATTGGAACGGTTACAAGCCTAATATTCAAATCGATTTGTTCAATTCGAAATGAATTGAGTCTAAATTAGGGTATGGATTCTTACGAAAATAGTCAGGGCGTGATTTGCGGATGTTTAAACGCATTTAATTTTCTGTTTTGAGATCAAATTGATTTGCCTTTGACCCTGAGAAGTCAAATGGTTTGAATCTGAAATTGACCGCGCATTTGATTGAATTGGGATGTTAAATCGGTTGAGATATGGTCAATAATCAATCGTGTAAATATGGTACGTCCAGAACAGGTGGAATCGATAGATGATAGCTTTGATTTGCAAAGATTTCTTTTAGATGTTTGACTTTTGGTAGTCAACCGGGTTAAAATGGGGTAAATGGTCAATATTTTGATTAAAGGGTTCAATTCCAAGGGAGGAGGGTTCAAATGTTTAGATGGGGGGGGGGGTTCTTTGTAAAAAAAAAAGTCCTAGACTAATTTTAATTGAAGTTTTGTTATAAAATTGTTTTTATAAAACTTGAAATCTAAAATATTATTTATTTTATTTTAAACTATTTCATATAGCAAATTCCATTTTTACAATATTATAAATTATATAAAATGGTTTATTTGATACAAATAATTATATTTATATTTACATGTATATTTATAATTAAGTACATAGTATATATATATATAAAGAGATGTAAATACGAACTTAAGGCTCATAATATTTATAATAAAGTATATATATATATATAAGTATATGCTTATAAATATACATATATATGTTATATATATAATAGAAAAACAATATGTTATTGTAGGGTTGAAACTTGAAATTGTTATACGTTCAAATAATAATTAATGTGACATAAGATGTTGGATATGTACGGGATTTGAAATGGAGTGTCATTATTACGTAAAGATAAGATAAAATTATGTCAGAAAATCATGGATGTTACAGTATCCCCAAGTTGAGGGAATTTCGTCCCGAAATTCAACTAGTGGAGGCTACTAAATCAAGAGCGGGGTGAACTTGGGTTCTAAACGGGTTTTGATTGTCAGTCAGAGGGGTATACAAGATTCAGGTATGTTTCTCAAGGTCAAGCACGAATGATGACGAATGAACTTAAGGAGAACAACTGTCGAATAATAATTTGGATTCTAAAGGTGAAATTCATTACTTAGGATGGTTTGATGGGGACTTGATGATCAGGGTTTGTTTAGATGTAGTCTAATATGCTCAACAATTGTCAATGGATAAGAGATTTCATAAACATTGGTCTAGGTCAAAACTTCACGTGACACGAACAACGCTACTTCTTATAATATGATAGAGCACTTATATATAGGAAGTACCATCGGCGTATCCACCATGCCCTTGTCATATCACATCAGTTTCGTTGTTACATGTCATGATAAGTTTTAGGTCACAACACACGACAAAATTTACTATGTTTTCCATGCGCTGATTTTTATAATTCCGTGTGCACCCGTAATTACTCAAATCATCGCATGGTCCGTATAGATCATTCCGTTGTGTGCGGGTCAAGAGGGGCACAATTTCACTCCGTTCATGTCTATTGTTTTCACATAAAAGTTATTAAAAGTAACTATGTCCTCAAGTAGGCAGGTCAGTTAGCAACTAAGGAGTAATGAGGTAGTATAACTTAGAGTTTCTTAGTTTACTCGTGTTTGAACAAGAATACGTCAAACCCCGAGTAGTTTCATTGTGTTATGGTTTCCAAGTTTGGTGAACAAAGTGTATGACCATTCTTTGTGTATAATGTGCTCAATCATTTGTAGTAATTGCAAGCAACTTAGTTTCGCGTATAATGTAAACACACAAGTCTCATGTATGGTCTAGTGTCACGTAGCTTGTAATCAAATAGGTTTCATGTGTAGCGTGAACAACTTAGCATCATGTATTTTGTAAATGAATAAGCTCTCATGTGTAATGTTAACAACATAGTGTCATTTGTATCGTAGGAAATGAAGTTCATGTATGATGTTGACAACTTAGCATCATGTATTTTGTAGCTTAATAAGTTTCATTTTTTAATGTAGTCAATCTAGTATTTTGTACCAAGCAAACAATTGTTATGTATCATGTATATTGCAAATAAACTGGTTTCATGTGTTATGTGATCAGTCTAGTAAATTGTGATTTGCAAATAAACTAGTTTCATGTGTTATGTGATCAGTCTAGTAAATTGTGATTTGCAAATAAACTAGTTTCACGTATTATGTGATCGTGATGTGTATCTTGTGAACATGCATACATAAGTTATTAAATTTCGTGTGACATATACTAACGAGTTTTACATGTGATCAGGTGTTGCGAGGCAGCGTGTTGGTTTATGTTCGTGTAGGATGTGGTAGTTAGGTTCTAGCTCTTTAAATCTCGTTGAGGTTTGTAGGGATGGTTAATCGTTTACGCGAAATGGGTCGTCTCTTGAAGTGGTAAGTGAAAGATAACGAGGAGGTTCTGAAAACATTCAGGGAAATGTGTTTACAAATGCTGATCTTTGTTTGAAAATAGGAAATTGTAACTCGTTCTTGATGGTAGATATATGAAGTAGTGAAACCATTGAGTCAAATAATCTAAATAAATAACCAATTTATAGGAAAAAAACGTTTTATTAAATTTTCAATTATTATAAGAAGAACATTTTTTTTTGAGAAATTTATTGGCTAAACAAGCGGTTGTATATTAATTTAACCAGGGTTTAGAATTAGTTGATTTAACGAGGAAAGTCATAATTATTTATCAATTTGAAATACTGCTTTTATAAGACAGGTCGTATTAAGTTTCCTTATAAAGTGAAAAGGTTTATGGAAAATTTATATTTTTGATACTATCTAAAAGTTTGATAAACATTTGGTTTGAAAATAACAAGGTTGTTTAAGTCTAATAGGATGAGTTGTTTACGAAGGAGATTGTTGGTAGTATACTAAATCGTATTTAATGAAGAAGGTGATACTTGGGACATTTTGATGAAAGTATGATGGGTGTGATTCACACTCAACGGGTCAAATCAATGAATAATAACTTTAGAGTTGAAATACATAAAATTGATTAAATGCTGAAATGTTAAACATTACTCAAAACATAGGGAAATGGTTCTCAAAATGAAAATTTAAAGATAATAAATAATTTTGTTAACGTCCCTCGTAGCTTTCCAGTAGAAGGAAGATAATTCCCAAGACGAGCACAGCTATGGTCACTCGGGTAGCCGACCTGGCTTCAACTCTAGCTGTCTCCGTGCGATGCTCCAGTATTTCTTTTTCAAGGATGGAGATTAACTCCTTTTGGGTCTCTTAGTGGGGGTGGTAACTGATTGTGGAGATGGGGTGTCTGATACGGGTTCCTGGGTGCGGGTGATCCGGATGTTCGAAGTCTTAGGCCAGTGTTCCTAATCCAATCTGCCCTTACATCAAACCTTGGCCTGGCAGCTAGGGGTGGTGATGACCGATACACGGGTGAAGTGATGTCTTCTTCCCAATCAGACTCTGCTCTGGGACGGTATACCGGGGAGGAAGGAGAGTAGGAGTCCATGTCTAGTAGGAAACAATAAAAAGGTTGTAAGTGATAATAAAATATTGAGTGTTAAATATAGGAGTTCTCATATGTTTAGAGTTTTACTAGCCATAACACCGAGCCTTCACAACAGTATTTTAGAAATACAATTGACCTATAAGCAATGCATCCCTAAGGAGGATTCCCAGGAAAGAGGGGTGGGTCACTAGGACACACTTAAGTACCCTATCTTTCCTTAGCCAGAATCCCTCATGGGCCTACACACTCTTCCAGCCATCATGTATTAATAACACTATTGTTGGGCTCATGGTCATGATGAGAATTGTTGTGGACTGGGCTTTGAGGCCCAAAAGTGAGGTTTATTTATTGCAGCGGGCTTATTCTTCTTGGAGGGTAAGTGGATTCTTAGTTTATTATTAATGGGCATTAGGCCCAATTAGGCCCAATAGTCTAGATTTTGATCACCAGAGATGGTGAAATTTTGTGTGTGAGATTAAGGGTGTATGAAGAACTAAGTGTGTATGAGTGTGTGTGGAAAAACTTAGGATACTACTTTAAATAAATCAAATAGGTAGCATTGAATAGAAGACAAAAGTTGGCAGGTAATGTGACACATAGACTATTAAGTATTGTATCATATGATGTAATTATTTAGTATAACATGTAAAATTATTCACATAAGAAATAATCATATAGCATGCAGTAGCATGACATAGTATGGGTGTTGTAGGTCCAGATTTCTCTTGAAATCACTGATTTGATCGATTATGCACACACACAGGCGGAAACTGTGTGTATGGTGGTGAAACAGATAATAGAAACATTGTTGGTGAAGATAACAGGCTAACCACAGTTTGAATCAACACGCAAATAGTATGAAAGTGTAAGAACACAGTGAATAAACAACTGCAAATTGTATTGATTCAGGAAAAATGTGAAAGAGAAGGTTCAGGGTTACAGCCGCTACTCACACCCTAAACATTCTCAAACTAGGCTATTTATAGTTCAATCGAAACTACTAGTTTCGATTGACCATTTACAAGTGACACAAAACTGTCGAAACTACCATCTATCGAAACTACTAGTTTCGATTGAACAGACTCAATCGAAACTAAGTAGTTTCGATGGCCCAGACTTAGAAATAAAAACAGTAAATTACATAAAACTGAAATTACATTTAATGAAATGACAGAAAGTAAACTAGTCTAAAACTGTTTTAATCAAACAATAAATGACAACAGCTTATATCTCACATATGACTCTACAATCTCCCCCTAAGCTGTTGCATTACCGTCTTCAGCTCTTCATCAAGCAGCTGGTCCTTCAGTTGTCCTCGGTATAAAAGGTTTAACATGGAGAGATACAACCCGTTGGTAGGCTTTAGCATCAGCTTCATCTTCATCACTGTATGCCTGAATGTGATTTTGAAAAAGGATTTCCAGATCTTCAGGCTGAAACTTCAATAGCTCCATGGGCTCAAAGTTGGTGATGTCTTCCTTGCCCTCACACTCGATCACTGCACTGCCAATAATTGGGTCGTAGTACCATTTTCTGAAAGTTTGTAGCTGGACAGGTATAGATTTTGGAATGGTGATGGTCTTGTGTGTTTGGGCAGGCTTGTATCTTAAGAACACATATGGCTTGTTAGTCTTAGGATGAAACCTAGTCTTTGAGATCTTCTTTTGAGTTTTCCTAGGCTTCATTCCTTTGAAATCATTATTGACTTGAGAATGCAGAAATTTCTCAAAGTCATAAGCCATCATGACCTTCCCAGGGTTTTGTAGTGGAAGTTTGGCTAAATCCCTGAGGTCATAAAAAGGAAGGGTTTGGAAGTCAGTCATATTTTTAAAGTGCTGAACTCCCCCTCTATATCTTCTTATGATAAAGAGCTTCCTTTCAGCATCATACTTCCAGCCATATGGAGGTCTTTTTAGTTCTTGATGCTCTGCTATCCATTCATATGTCTTAGGGGTTTCCTCCTGAATTATTTTCTTAAACCAAGACTTTCTTGAAATTGGAGGTTCAGGAGCAACCGAGGGTGAATCTTGTGCTGGACCGGATTCGAAGACTGTAGTGGTTGGTTCAGGAGTGACTGTTTTGATAAGATTAATCTGAACATCATCTTCACCCTTTTCTTCGTCAGATAAAGTTTGAATTTCATCTCCGTCTTCCGTAAAGTATCTAGTTCGCTCAGTCTCCTTTTCTTCAGTGGTCAGGATTTCTGGATAAAGATCATTATACCCAAAGTTTTCGATGTCTTCTAAAAGGGCATTCAGCTCATCATCGGATGGGATGTCTTCTTCATCAAGAATCACGGTCTCTATTTCAGTGGAAGTCCCTTTCCCTCTCTTCCTTGCTTCTCTTCTCTCACTAGCTGAGGGAAGGTTTAGTTCTGTACCTTCAACTTTGACTTCAATCGTCTCTTTTGTCTTTTCAATATGCCCAGCAAATATAGTTAGTGTAGATTCTGGATTAGTAACAAGGTCAGAAGATGAGGGTTCAACCACAGATGTGGTCTCCCCCTGAGCTATTGAAGTAGTTGGTTGTTTTTTCACAGGTTTAACCATTGAGGCTTTGAGCTGCTCCACTGCTTCAGCCAAAGCTTTGAATTCTTCATTTTTCTTTGATATTAGTTTCTGCTGTGTTTCAAGTTGAGTTTGTTGGACCTCAATTTGGGTATGTAAACCCCCAACTTCCAGCTTCAGGTCTTTAACCTCTTCTTGGACATTATGCAAATTATTTTTTAAGCCTTCAATTTCTTCTTCTTTCTTTTGAATTGTATCCTGTATTTTCTTCAGTTCAAGGCTTAGAGTCTTAACTCTTGGTACAGGAGAGGCTGAATCATGAGTTGGTGATGTGGGAGTAGTACGGATGGGTGATTGTTGTGGAAATGGTTGTGGAGTGGGTTGTGGAGATGGTTGTGGAGATGGTTGTGAAGATGGTTGTGGAGTGGCTAATAGAGAATCTGATGAGGATGACAAGTCTTCAAATCTTGTTTTGATTTTCTTAGCCTTAGGCTCTTCTTCCTCAAAATCAGAACCTGACTCAACCTGTCGTTTAGAGGAAGATGCAGGATGCATTGTTCTATCATCTGAATCAGACTTGTAGTAGTCAGATCCATAAATCCCTGCATCCAGAGTTCCACTTGATTCTGCGACTTCCTCCTCAACTCCATGCATGCCAGCCTCAACAATAACTGCTGGCTCTTGAACTATCTGAATTTGTTCAACAAAAGGTGCCTCTATCACAGTCTCAATGATGGGTTGTTCTTGTTCTTGAACTTCAGGGACGTTTATCTCAATCTGAGCTTCATCAATAGGTGCATTACCTTGATCTTGCTCAACTTCCATTTCCTCTTCTTCAGATGATGAGTTCTCTTCTTCAAGATCAGGGTCAATGTCAGGGATAAATTCTTCTTCTTCACCAATAATATGACCAAACAGGGGAACGTCAGCTATAGCCCTGTTGGTTCTCTTGTTAGTACTTCTCATATAGCTGAGAGTCTTGGCAATCATGTGATCGAACACAAAGGTGTTCCCACCTTGTTGCAGCTCAGGATGAATATGATTGATGATAATTTGTAGAAATCTAGGATATGCCAAGAATTTCTCCTTCACGGCTCCAGTTAGATTGTCTTTTAACTGTCTGAATATGAAGCCAGAAAAGTTGTAATCTCTTCCCTTGATTATCCCCAAAATAGCTGAGCCCAGAGTGCTGTTTGCTGAATCAAACCCTCCTTTTCTTATTGATAGGCAGTGAATAAACACGTGCACTATATATCTCCAGTGGCTTGGTAAGGAGTTCTTGATTATCTGGCCACTCTTGAATTCATCTGGATGACCCAACCTTCTAAAGCATTCTTTAACATAGAAAATTGGGAATTCAATAGGTGCATCTGGATTATCATTAAACTAAAGCACCTCTTTAATTGTAGCTTCAGAAAGTAAGACTTCTTGGCCACGCACAGTTGCTCTAATGTGCTCTATATTCTCAACTGTGATGATTTCTGCAGTCTCCCAGAATTCTCTTATAGTTGTCTCAAACACCGGCAGATTATTGCTGATGGCAAAGCTAATGTTGGAGTTTGCCAGGAAGTTTAGTACAGGAATGAACTCTGCAGCCTTAGGATCATTGGCATTGAGGAATGCACAGACATTGTGTCTTTTTACAAATAAGAGATCCATACCTGTAAAGTTTATCAATTTTGCACAATAAGTAAGATTTCTGAAAATACTGAATCGAAACAAGATATATCAACACTTAGAAAAAATTTGAAATCCTAACTGTCGAAACAACTAGTTTCGATTGAGATCAACACAGTCGAAACAACTAGTTTCGATGGAGATCAACAGTGTCGAAACAACTAGTTTCGATGGAGATCAATCACTGTCGAAACAACTAGTTTCGATGGAGATCAAAACTGTCGAAACAACTAGTTTCGATGGAGATGAACTTATCGAAACTATCTAGTTTCGATCAGAGATACTAGGGCAAGTTTGGGTGTCGAAACTAGTAGTTTCGATTGAAAACTTTTAAGATAATTTTGAAAGTGTTGAACCCCTTTATCGAAACTACTTGGTTTTGAAACCCAAACCCCTCTGATTCGTTATACTCAGACTTAATATAAACAAGTTAAAAGAAACGTTTAGAGTAGCCTGTAAGTGACGAAACTTCATCTTACCGGATGTGAGACGTTATCTGCAGGAATACACAATAATCGTGAGTTCTAAGATGATTAAAATGTATGCAAACACAAAGAAGCACACAAACGACTGTTATTATGAAGATTTAGTCGAACAAATTTTAAATTTTGAAACCCTGGGTCTGCCGTTTTGCAAAAAAAATCATCAAAAAGAGGTAGTGAGACGTTACCTGATGATGGAGACGATAGAGACAACGGGGAAAATCAGTTGATATCTTGCAACCCAGACCGACGATTTGAGAGATTGTGTGAATGACGGAGAAGGCGAAAAGGTTTTTTGAAAAAATATGAGTAGGAATCAGTATGACGGGAGGGATTGCTTATGAAGGCTTTTAATTCTCGTGAGACAAAAGACAAAATTGCCCCTGTCGAAACAACTAGTTTCGATAGGACAAACTAGTTTCGATATGTACAAAGTAGTTTCGATAGGTTAAAGTAGTTTCGATAGGTCAAAGTAGTTTCGATATGTACAACTAGTTTCGATAGTTCAAAGTAGTTTCGATATGTACAACTAGTTTCGATAGTTCAAAGTAGTTTCGATATGTACAACTAGTTTCGATAGTTCAAAGTAGTTTCGATATGTACAACTAGTTTCGATAGTTCAAAGTAGTTTCGATATGTACAACTAGTTTCGATAGTTCAAAGTAGTTTTGATATGTACAACTAGTTTCGATAGTTCAAAGTAGTTTCGATATGTACAACTAGTTTCGATAGTTCAAAGTAGTTTCGATATGTACAACTAGTTTCGATAGTTCAAAGTAGTTTCGATATGTACAACTAGTTTCGATATTTAATAAATAAAATTATACACAAGATATTTACACTTTTCTTCTTGAAAAAGATCCAACATGAGATCAGATCTGGTCGGTCTCTTGAAACACTTCCTTTTGCAATTCACTATTGTGAGTCCCTGAAGATAGCTGATATTTGTGCAAAGTAAACCCGAACATTTGTTTATACAAAGATTTCATGTGATTAGAAGGTACCATTTAAGCAACATACAAGGTGTACCCCACATATTAAAATAAAATGATTTTGAAAAACCTATCAATCCTCAAGAAGTACCCATCTTCATCGTATCATCTCTTTCTGATTAACCAAGGTACCGTCTTAGTAATGTCAAAGTACCACCAAAATAAAATAAGATATCCAAGTGGATTTAGAAAAATTAAAATAAAAAAAATATCCAAGTAGATATTAAAAAGGTACGAGCATTCTAGATCTTTGCGTAAGCAAAACAGAAGAAGTCGTAAAATTATCCAAACGGATAGAAAAATGTTGAACACCGAGATCTTTGCGTAAGCAAAACAGACAGGGTCAAATCATCCAAGTGGATGGGAAAAGGATGAGCACCCGAGATCTTTGCGTAAGCAAAACATACGGGGTCATCGGTGGTAAATATCGTTATATTGACGGTCACTTGGCGTATGAATAGGAATCCAATACGTAAGCCTGTATCTGATTGAATCGGTTTTCTTTGATATAAAAATGGGTTAGATGTTTCAATAATGGATTCAAACACACAAGTATGAGATATATATTAGGTTTTCACACTACTTACAAGTTTTAACCATATGTCGGGCCTACCAGCTATACCTCGGTAAACACCATCGCTGTTGGTCTATTCCATGTCCAAGAGATGAGATCAGACACTATCATTTCTCAAAGGTCAGATTCAATTTTTTTCTGCAACTTGTAAGATTATATACACAGCAATTCTTTTCAATATTAAAATATTATATTTCTCCCCCAAAAGATTTGCATGGATATTGTTCAAAAAAAAAAATCTTTTTGCAATTTTCTTAGACAGTTTAAACAGAGTTAATAATAATAAAAAATAATAAAAAAATAAAAATAAAAAAATTATTTACACAATTTACTGAAAGTTGATCATTCCAAGCATTTCCACCAGTTGGGCAAATCTGGTAGAGTCAAAAGCCTTTGTGAAGATGTCTGCGGTTTGTTTATTAGTTTTGACTTCAACAATTCTAATATGCTTCTTTTCAACACAGTCACGAATAAAATGATGTTTAATTTCAATGTGTTTGGTTTTGGAATGCTGAACGGGGTTTTTGGTGATATGGGGAACGGCAGTGTTGTCACACAGAATGGGTGTCTCATGGAATGTGATCCCATAGTCAAGCATCTGATGGTGTATCCATATGACATGGGAACAACAGAGGGCTGCGGCAATGTATTCGGCTTCGGCGGTGGATTGGGAAACGGTGGATTGTTTCTTACATTGCCATGAGACAAGGCGGTTGCCAAGGAATTGACAACCTCCAGAAGTGGATTTTCGGTCTAAGTTGCAACCCCCGTAGTCTGAATCTGAGTAAGCCACAAGATCAAACAAGTCAGTTTTAGGATACCACAGACCCAATTTTGGCTTATACCTTAAGTATCTTAAAATACGTTTAACAGCAGATAAATGAGAGAGTTTAGGATTAGCCTGAAAACGTGCACACAAGCACACTGCAAACATGATGTCGGGTCTGCTGGCAGTGAGATACATGAGAGATCCTATCATGGAGCGATATAGATGCGGATCAATGCTGTCCCCATCCATATCACGAGTCAAACAATGTCGAACTTCCACAGGAGTTTTTACTGGATGGGAATCAGCCATTTTTAACTTGGTCAAGATTTCTTTGACGTATTTTTCTTGATGGATAAGGATTCCTGACTTAGACTGATCAACTTGTAGTCCCAAAAAGAACTTCATTTCCCCCATGGAGCTCATCTCAAACTTAGATCGCATCACTTCTTCAAATTCTTTGCAGAGACGGGAATTTGTAGATCCAAAAATGATATCATCCACATAAATTTACACCATGATTCTATCCTTTTCTTCCTTCCGTTTGAACAAGGTTTGGTCAATTGCTCCTCGTGTGAAACCATTCTCAAGCAGATGCTTTGATAAAGTTTCATACCACGCACAAGGTGCTTGGTGAAGACCGTACAATGCTTTGTCTAACTTGTAAACATGGTCTGGAAAATTAGGATCAATGAAACCCGGCGGCTGCTTGACATATACTTCTTCTTGAACTTTGCCATACAAAAATGCGCTTTTGACATCCATTTGATGGACGGTGAAGTCCATGTAGGCTGCATAGGCGAGAAACATTCTGATGGCTTCCAAACGAGCCACTGGTGCAAAGACTTCCTCATAGTCAATCCCTTCTTCTTGATAGAAACCTTGAACCACCAGACGAGCTTTATTTCGAATCATAGTGCCGCCTTCATCCTTTTTGTTGCGAAAGACCCAACGAGTACCGATTGGAACTTTGTTCTTGGGTAGATCCACCAAATTCCACACATGTAGCTTTGAGAATTGCTGTAGCTCTTCCTGCATTGCTTCCACCCAGCTATTTTCTAGTAGAGCTGCTTTAATGTTCTTTGGTTCAGTTTGAGAGATGAAGCAAGAAAACATGCTGTTTTCAAATGCTTCACAGGCACTTCGGGTACTAACACCCACATGGAGTGGTCCAATGATGTTATTGGTGGGATGAATCTTGTGAATTCGCAGCTGAGGAATTTCATCTTCTTCCACGACTTCTTCCAAATTGGTAAGATTTTCAGCAGGAGAATCGACAATATCATTAATAGGATCTTCAGCAAGTGATTGTGGTGCAACATCTACTATTGGAATGGAGTTGTCTTCAATAGTTTCACTTGTTGCACCAGAACCGGAAGACTCCATATTAGATTCAGCATTAGCAACAACAGGAATTTCAACCTGAGCAGATGAAGAAGAGCCTTGATCATTTACGTTCCCTAGATTATTCACAGAGAAGTAAGGATTAGCATGAGTTGATTCAATAGAGAAATCAGGAAGATTAAATGACTTAAAAATGAATCAACGCAAAGAGCCAATTGGGACCGTCTCCTGCGTCCGTATGATTGTTTTCATGCCAATTGATATCAATGGACTCCATCACTATCCTTTTCTTCTTATGGTAGACACGAAAAGCACGTTGATTGGATGAGTAACCAACAAAATAGCATTCATCAGCTTTGGCTTCAAACTTGTTGAGCTGATCTGAAGTGTTCAGCATTATGCATACACACCCAAATTTTCTGAAGAAATCAATAACTGGCTTGCGCTTGTACATGATCTCATAAGGTGTCTTGTTGCAAATTTTAGTGATAAGAACCCGATTTTGCACAAAACATGCAGTGTTGACCGCCTCAGCCCAGAAAGTCACGGGAAGCTTAGAGTCAACAATCATAGTTCGTGCAGCTTCAATTAAAGTGCGGTTTCTTCTTTCAGCTACACCGTTTTGTTGAGGAGTACGAGGTGCACTGAATTGTCGAGAAATTCCTTTGCTTTCACAGAAGGAATCAAGAGTTGCATTTTTGAATTCTGTTCCATGATCACTGCGGATAGTCTTCACACTTAGATTGAAGAGGTTCTCAATTTGAAGCAGATAGGTTTTTAAAATCTCTGGCGTCTCATCTTTTGTGGCTAAGAAAAACACCCAAGTGAATCAAGAAAAATCATCTGTTACCACCAGACAGTATGACTTTCGTCCAAGACTCATGACACTCACTGGACCAAAAAGATCCATGTGAAGCAATTGGAGAGGAGAGTCAATGGAATTGGTGGTTTTAGGCTTATGTGAAGATTTGTGCTGTTTTCCTTTGGAACATGAGATACAGTGTTCCATAGGAGTGAAATCTTTGAGAGGTAATCCAGTGACTAGGTTGCCTCGAACCAGTCGATTCATTGTTTTGAAATTTACATGTCCCAACCTCTTATGCCACAGGAAAGATTCATCTTCAGAAGCTTTTGAGAGAAAACACGATTCAATGCCCGATGGGTTGTTCATATCCAAGCTATATGTGTTGTATCTTCTGGGAGCACGCATGAGAATAAGTTCTTCTGGAATCACCACTCCTGGTTTCAAGATAAGACATTCCTTTGAATTGAATAAGGCACAAAAGTCCTTGTCACAAATCTGTGAAACACTCATCAGATTGTATTTCAACTGAGGAACAAAGTTGACAAATTCCAGACTATTTACTCCATTTGATACTGTTCCTTGTCCTTCAATCTTTCCTCCTCTTGGGTTTCCAGCAAAAGCAACATACTCTCCATCAATTTGATGATAATCTTGCAGCAAGTTAAAGTGCCCAGTCATATGTCTTGAACATCCACTATCTACATGCCAGATGTTATCACCGGTTCTTCTTGATTGACCCTATACACAACGAACCATTTATACGTTTTTACCAACATTGTTTCAATCAAGAGATCTTAGTGCCAGGATATGACATCTCATTGGAATCAAAATTACAACCATCCTTTGATAAAACACGGTCATCAAATAGAACATTATTTTTAATTTTCCACGTTCGTTTTAAATGATTTTTAACATTTTTAATTCTTTTACGCCTAGATTTTCTACTGTGAAAAGACTTAGGCAACATGTATGAATTTAATGAACTTTCGGAAGGCGATTTTTCATTAGAATTTGTGGTTGTCAATTTACAACTTTTTGAAACATGATTTGAGGCACCACAACTAAAACAGACGTTTTCACAAGATATCTTAGCCTGATAATAGTCATCACAAGATGAAGATGATTGTGATGTTGAGGAATCTGAACATGAGACGGTTCTCTCATCAATAACTTTGTCTTGAAGACGATGTGCTTCATTTAATCTGAAAAATTCCATGTTGCTCATGGTTTCACGTGGTACATCATTCACAATAATTCCTGCACTTATAAATTTTGTAACACATGGCATAACATTCAAAGATTTAGGAACAAAAGGCAAGGCATTTTTAAATTTAGAAACATCACATCCCAAACCCGTATGCTCAGCAGGCATAGAATCAAAATACAAGTTTTTAACGTGTTCACAAATATTTGGTTTTGACACGGACATATTATTACATTCATCCGACTCAAGTTCTTTTAAAATAGTTCTATCATTAGCACTCTTATCACAATCATCTTCGGAATTTACACAATTTGACTCTACACAAGAAGCAAAACTGTCAGAATCAGAGGATGTAATATAATCATTAGGAGATAATGTGCAAACAAAAGGTGTAGAAACATGTGCAGTAGGCATATCAGCAAATCTCCCTGATTTAGAATAAGGAGGTGGATGAGAGTTATACCCAAGACCTTCTGTGCCTTTTCTATTAAATTGTTTATCGATTATTCCAAACAGAATTTTCTGATCCATATCCATGTGATCAACCTGTAATTTGGCTTTTTCTGCCTTTTGGACTCTTTCTGTTAAAATTGTATTATTAATGGTTTGAGTATTGAGTTGCACAATTAAAGAACGATTTTCACCAGAAATATCACGAATTTTCTTTAAGTAAAGTTTCTCATTTTTGGCCACAGAGTTATACATTACCTTAATGTGATTTCGTTCATCAATCAAGGCTTGATTGATGAATCTGTATTTTTGAATTTCATTCAAGCAAGATCTAGAATTACACAGTTTAGAAATAACCTCAGCAGGCATAGCAGTGAGATCCTCAGCAGGTTCAATCATGACACACTTGCCCATGTCCTCCACATCAGCCATCGAAGCTTTATCAGCAGCTTCCTCAGCTTGATCTCCCCAATGATAATGTCCATCAGCCAGAAACACAAGAGCTGTGGAGCTTGAAGATGTGTTTGTCTTTGGAGGATTGGTAGCTTGTTTTCTAGAGGAGATCTTCTTCTCTTGCTGATCCTTGGAGGACGGTTCCTTGCAGTTTCTGGCAAAGTGACCCAACTGATCACAATTGTAGCATCTCACCTTCTTTATATCAAACCCAAGTGTCTTTCCCTGCTTGAATCTGTCTATGCCGGTTCTTTTGATGAATCTTTTGGCTCTTAAGGTCAACATGGCCATGCACCAGTCAATGTCCATTTTCTCCAAATCATCAGGATTAATCTGCTCCAATTCATCAGGTTGAAAGCTAACCGGTGTTAGATTTCCAGAGATCAGTGCATCATATCATGACATGAAAGCAGTCATGATTGGGACATATTCATCAGGAATCATGGTGATAGTCTTTTGAGGGGCAGAGGAACTGGTAGAATTAATTGCAGCAGCTGAAGGAGGGACATCAGTCTGAAAGTATGGGCTACCGGATGAGCTTGATCCAGCGATGAGAGATGTGTTTCTAGACTGATTTGATGGGGTGACTGCTCCCTTCTTAATTTCAATTTCATAAGATTCAAGGATGCTATAGACTTCCTGTTGAGACAGAGCACTCAGATTCTTAGTCTTTTTGATCATGATTCGATACATATTCCATTCCTCAGGAAGAGAATCTAGGAGTTTCTTGTTTAGATCAATAGTAGGGTACTCAACTCCCATTACCTTCAACCTTGATACAATGCTTGAGAAACGGTTGATCAAATCAGATATTGATTCTCCCTTTACACTGCTGAACATCGCATATTGTTTCTTGATCAGATCTCTTTTGCTTTCCCTGACATCCTCACTTCCCTCATATCTTGTGCACAATGCAGCCCATAAGTTTTTGGCAGTTGTGTACTCAGCAAAGATGTTGAAAATATCCATAGGAAGAGTCATGGCAATAGTCCCGTAGGCCTTGTTGTCTCGGGCAATCAACGCAAGATCTTTCTCATCATACTCAGATACTAACTTAGGACGTTGAACATCAGCAGTAGTAGTTACGGGCTTGTGGGGACCATCGGTGATAGAACTCAACAGTGTATAATCGTGAAATTGAAAGAAAAGCTTCATCTTTTTAGTCCAGTCATCAAAATCTCTTGTGGACACAAGAACAGGTGGTCTATTTCCCCCAGAATGTTCTGTTGAACTTGAAGTGGCCATAATATTTTGAATCGAAACTAAAACAGTAACTAGTTTCGATAGGTCAGCTTCTATCGAAACAACTAGTTTCGATAGAACAACTTTTATCGAAACAACTAGTTTCGGTAGAACAACTTTTATCGAAACAACTAGTTTCGATAGGACAGCTTTTATCGAAACAACTAGTTTCGATACTGAAAATTTTCGAGGCAAGTTTCGATAACCAGAGTTTCGATAGAGATAAGACAAAATATAGTTTCGATAGTACCTTCTCCAGACAAAATGTAGACAAGAAGTTTCGATGATCAACGGAAATCAGAAACTGTCCCCAGTAGTTTCGATGCCTTCTTCTCCAAGCTCAGAAATACTCCATTGATGATAAGCTCCAGAAATCAATAGTGCAGAAATAACAAACCAATCCGGCGAAAACCTTCGACTAACCCTCCTGATCACTAATCCAACTTCCGATTCTGAAAATACGATCAAAAACCCTTGGAAATCGATGAAACAGTACTTCCGAGAATAGATGTGCAAAATCCCGAAATAAGCTCAAAATACCTCACAAATCACCTAAAATCAATCACATAACCTGATAACACTCAAAAAGACAAGAGCATAAAGCTCTGATACCAATTGTAGGTCCAGATTTCTCTTGAAATCACTGATTTGATCGATTACGCACACACACAGGAGGAAACTGTGTGTATGGTGGTGAAACAGATAATAGAAACAGTGTTGGTGAAGATAACAGGCTAACCACAATTTGAATCAACACGTAAATAGTATGAAAGTGTAAGAACACAGTGAATAAACAACTGCAAATTGTATTGATTCGGGAAAAATGTGAAAGAGAAGGTTCAGGGTTACAGCTGCTACTCACACCCTAAACATTCTCAAACTAGGATATTTATAGTAGTGACATGATCGAAACTATGTTCAATCGAAACTACTAGTTTCGATTGACCATTTACAAGTGACACAAAACTGTCGAAACTACCATCTATCGAAACTACTAGTTTCGATTGAACAGACTCAATCGAAACTAAGTAGTTTCGATGGCCCAGACTTAGAAATAAAAACAGTAAATTACATAAAACTGAAATTACATTTAATGAAATGACAGAAAGTAAACTAGTCAAAAACTGTTTTAATCAAACAATAAATGACAACAGCTTATATCTCAGATATGACTCTACAGGTGTCCTAAGGTTATAGTCTAGGTCAAGAGTGTCTAATAACCTAATTCCCTATAACCAAGGCTCTGATACTAATCTGTCACACCCCAACCGATGGTGGAATCGTCGAGGCGGGACATGTAGACTGTTCGTGAGCTCAAGGTTGACTAAATTGTAATATATTAAATCCATTTCCATTCAAACAAACATGAATCAATTCCAAAGTACATAATGAAATACAATTTGTTTTCAAATTAAAATTAACTAAGTCTAAAGCCTATGTGTAACATGTCCTGTTCAAACTCATATGATAGCACCTGAAACATGAATAAAATAAGGTCAACTAAAAAGTTGGTGAGCATACACAGGTTTGTGTATAGATAGCATATAGATTTTGAATAAACAAATCCTTACATAACATGAAAATAAGTCATTTATGGAGAGCCGCTATTGTGTAACCATGTATAATCAAACCTTTGTAACTAGCATGCAAAATTGTGTTGTCGGTAACAATCACCCCAATCTGGGTGAGTTTGTCAGACTCAATAGATCTATCATTGTTTACCGTCGGCTTGAATAGTTAATGATTGCACATAAATTGCACACAAAAGTTAGCACAACTAGCACTCAGGCATAAAGCTCAAATTGCACACATGAATGTAAAGGGGATTTGTATTTGTGTAGTTTGTGTAAATGTAAGCAGTAGTTTGTATAGTATTCATGTTCCACCGCAAAATGTGTAAAAGAGTAAAAGGGGCTATGTAATACTCACCTGTAATGAAGCTAGTGAGTTGTATGAGTAGTAAACGATAGATAGGCTTTGTGATGTTTCCTCACAATTAACCTACATAGTAAGTTTGTATTCTAGACTCAACATACGTCTAAAGGAAATGAAAATAAGAAATTCTAAACATAGTTGAGTTTCTAGGGATTCTTGGGATTTAGGATTGATTATAGGATTTGCACGAGTTCAAGAGGATTGTAATAATGATATAGATATAATTAGATTTGATTAGCATTTCTAAGTAATATAAGTATTCGTAATAATACACTAGAATTTATTTAAATAATTATTATAAAAATAATTAGTAAATAAATTTGATTTGGGAAAAGGTTTTAAATAATTGTTTTATGTCCATAACGGAATTATTTAAACTATAAAAAAAAATTCTTTTACTTTAATAAAAGAGATAAATGTAAGCTTTAATTGAATTTTCATAATTACTTATCTAGAACAATTTATTTGAATTCTTATAAGTTTAAGAATGTTTTAAATAATCATTCTTTGTCAAAATAAACACTTATATATTTAACATTGAAATAAAAATTTTTAAACAATAAATTATAAAACATTATTATTTTATAAATAAATAACATAATTAGATTTGTTTAATTAACTCATTTATATCGTTTATTTAGTAATTTATAATAGGCTTCTAATAAATTAAAAGTGAGTAAAATATCATTTGACATTTTCTATTTTATAAAAGATTCTGATTATATTTTTCAGATTTATGAAAATTAAATCAAAATTTAAAATATTGTTTTATCTTTTAAAATAACCAAATAGTTTAAAACAGAAAAAAAACGAGTGGGCGCGGGACTCGAACCCGCGACCTAAGCTGTGGAAGCATATGTGTTTAAACAACTACTCTGGGCTAATGACATTGCAAGAGATATGAATGTTTGAGTTTTAATAAATAGTCTCAGTGCGTTACTTGTAAACCCTAACCCAATCCACCACGAATTCCCACGGTAACGGGATTAAAACGATAGGGCTTTCGTTCCCGAGATAAAAACGAACTTAATGGTACGAGGATTACCTGAAATAGTGGTGTAATGAGGGTGCACGACTGGTTCGCGCAGGTCCGGGTTCTTAGACTGCGAATCGAGATCCAGAGGTTGTTTGATATGAAATTGCGAGTTCAGGAAGCAAAACGGAGGTGTCGCAACGATTCTAGGTAGGTTATATGGTTCCAATTTTACATATAACGTACGAATTGATTTCGGATTTGAATTGGAACGGTTACAAGCCTAATATTCAAATCGATTTGTTCAATTCGAAATGAATTGAGTCTAAATTAGGGTATGGATTCTTACGAAAATAGTCAGGGCGTGATTGGCGGATGTTTAAACGCATTTAATTTTCTGTTTTGAGATCAAATTGATTTGCCTTTGACCCTGAGAAGTCAAATGGTTTGAATCTGAAATTGACCGCGCATTTGATTGAATTGGGATGTTAAATCGGTTGAGATATGGTCAATAATCAATCGTGTAAATATGGTACGTCCAGAACAGGTGGAATCGATAGATGATAGCTTTGATTTGCAAAGATTTCTTTTAGATGTTTGACTTTTGGTAGTCAACCGGGTTAAAATGGGGTAAATGGTCAATATTTTGATTAAAGGGTTCAATTCCAAGGGAGGAGGGTTCAAATGTTTAGATGGGGGGGGGGGGTTCTTTGTAAAAAAAAAAGTCCTAGACTAATTTTAATTGAAGTTTTGTTATAAAATTGTTTTTATAAAACTTGAAATCTAAAATATTATTTATTTTATTTTAAACTATTTCATATAGCAAATTCCATTTTTACAATATTATAAATTATGTAAAATTGTTTATTTGATACAAATAATTATATTTATATTTACATGTATGTTTATAATTAAGTACATAGTATATATATATATAAAGAGATGTAAATACAAACTTAAGGCTCATAATATTTATAATAAAGTATATATATATATATATATATATAAGTATATACTTATAAATATACATACATATGTTATATATAATAGAAAAACAATATGTTATTGTAGGGTTGAAACTTGAAATTGTTATACGTTCAAATAATAATTAATGTGACATAAGATGTTGGATATGTATGAGATTTGAAATGGAGTGTCATTATTACGTAAAGATAAGATAAAATTATGTCAGAAAATCATGGATGTTACAATAAGCATACATATAATATCATATCAAAGGTCTACTATGGTCATGTGTGGTAAACTATTCACTAATGTACTATCATTTCTTCTCTAACTTCAAATGATGTCAACTTTTAACTTTTTCAATTTGTTTGGAATTTTTATAAATACAAATTTTTGACTGAAAGTAAGAATGCAGAAAACTAATAAAGCAATAAAAGAAAATTAAAACAAAATCTCCCATGAAATTTGATTTTGAAAAACTTTTTTTCGGGATTGATCATTTTGATCAGAAATTCAAACATGGTACGATCAAATGCCTTGGTAAAGAGATCAGCAAAATTATCACCAGTATGTACCTTCACCAGCTCAATGAACTTTTTATCTGTATAATCACGAATAAAATGATATATTGAATTTCAATGTGCTTTGTTTTACTGTGCTTAACAGGATTATTAGTGATGGACATTGTGGCAGTATTATCAATGAACATGGGGGTTCCTGTTAAATTCAAACCATAGTCTCTTAATTGATGTTGGATCCACAAGATTTGGGAACAACAACTTGCAGTAACAATGTATTCTGCTTCACATGTTGAAATGGAGACTGTAGTTTGGTTTTTGCACTACCATGAAACAAGACGATTACCCAGAAACTGACAACCACCTTTTGTAGATTTTCTGTCCAAACAACCACCAAAATCAGAGTCAGTATATTCATTAAACTCAAAGTTAGAACCATGTGGAAACCATAATCCCAATCTTTCTTTTCCTTTCAGACATCGAAAGATCCTTTTGACTGCTATCAAATGAGATTCCTTTGGTTTTGCTTGGAATCTGGAACAAAGACACACAACAAACATTATATCTGGCTGTGAAGCGGTTAAGTACATGAGAGAGCCAATCATTGCCCGGTAGAGTCGGCAATCAATGTCTTTTCCATCCGGATCAGGATTCGATTTATGATTGACCAGAATTGGTGTATCGTATGGGGTACAGTCTTCCATCTTGAATCGGCTCAAGATGTCTTTGACATACTTAGACTGGTGAATAAAGAAACCATCTTCCTTCTGATTAACTTGAAGTCCAAGGAAAAATGATAACTCTCCCATAGCTGACATTTCAAACTTCGATTTCATGACACTCTCAAACTCTTTACATAACCCTCCGTTTGTTGAGCCAAAAATAATATCATCTACATATATGAACTAGTAGATAATCTCCCCCTGCTTTCTTTATGAATAAGGTCGAATCAATTTGGCGACGCACAAACCCATTATCCATGAGATGTTTAGATAATGTTTCGTACCATGCTCGGTGAGCTTGATATAGGCCATAAAGTGCTTTATATAGCTTGAATACTCTAGACGGAAGAACTGGATCTTCAAACCCCAGCGGCTGACACACATAAACCTCTTCCTTGACCTTACCATATAAGAAAGCACTCTTCACATCTAATTGAAACACCTTAAACCCTTTGTAAGACGTAAAAGAAAGAAACAAACGAAGAGCCTCAAGCCTTGCCACAGGTGCATACACTTCGGTGTAATCAATTCCTTCTTGTTGATTGAACCCTTGTACAACTAATCGTGCCTTATTTCTTACCATGACACCACGATCATCTTTCTTGCATTTAAAAACCCATTTAGTGCCAATTGGATACACGCCCTTTGGAAGATCTACAAGATTCCACACCTTTAGCTTATCAAATTGAGCAAGCTCTTCCTGCATTGCTTCTATCCAATTGTTATCGCGCAAAGCCATTTCCACATTCTTTGGTTCGACTTGAGAAATAAAACATGAATGTGAGCAAACATCAAGAACACCAGTATCCTTAATACACGTATACAAACAAGTATTCTCAATTAAAGAACGCATCTGCACTCCATCTCTCAAATTCCCAATTATATTTTTCACCGGATGATCTTTAAGTTCTTTAATGGAAGCAACTTCAGGAACCGGCAACACATCAACTTGAGTCGTTTCAGGTTGAGAAGAAATCTCCTGATTCACTGGTATCTCCGAGTCCAGATTCATAGAAATCTCCCCCTGAGCATGTGTCGAAGTAGACAGATAATCAACGAATAATGGATCAACTGAAGAATCTTGAAAAACAACATCTTCTTCTTCACTATCAGGATCTTGTGGTCCCGAACAAGAAGCAATGTTAGGATCAGAAGTAGAAGTAGATGGAACAGATGACCTTTGAACCAAAGTCGGTATAAAACCTCCATCATGTGCATCCTGACAAGACTCATACAACACAGCAGCTTCTTCAGGAGAAGTATCATAAGGTAAGTGAAAAGACTTGAATAAGCTGTCATAATCAAAAGCCCAGTCTGGTCCAATCGCCATTTGAGGTAAAGAACGATTTGAACAATCAATATGAAACTATTCCTCAACCTGATGAGTCTCTTTGTTATAAACCCTCTTGGTAGTAGAATTAGCAACATACCCCAGAAATATTCCTTCAATAGCCTTAGCAATGAACTTGGTTGGAACATCTCTAACCTTCAACAGAGTACATGGATTTCCAAAAGGTAGTAAATACTCCAAATTAGGCTTTCGATTATTAAGCAACTCATAACATGTCTTGTTGTGTCGCTTCACGGTCAGAACTCTGTTCAAAACATGACATGCAGTATTCACAGCCTCGGCCCAAAAAGTAACAGGGAGCTTAGAATCTGCAAGCATCGTACGTGTCGTTTCAACTAAAGTTCTGTTCTTTCGTTCAGCAACTTCGTTTTGTTGAGGTACTTATGGCACACTAAATTCATAATGAATTCCCTTTTGTAAACCAAATAAACCCCTCTTGCTATTTTTGAACTCGCTTCCATTGTCACTCCTAATTCTTCTGACTTTCTATTTGCACGAATTCTCTAAACCCATGATTAAGTATTGTACCAATTCTGTTGTTTCAGCCTTTGAAGCTAAGAACTTAACACAGGAAAATCTAGAGAAATCATCTGTACTGACCAAACAGTATGATTTTCCTCCAATACTTCTAACACTAATCGGTCCAAACAAATCCATATGAAGCAGCTCCAATGGAGTCACAATAGAATTCTTTGTTTTGGATTTGTGGAACTTCTTGTGTTGTTTGCCCTTCTTGCACGGAATACAATCATCAGGAACGGAGAATTTCAATTTAGGAACACCAATAATCAACTCATTCTTCACCAAGTAATTCATTTTCCTGTAATTGATGTGAGCAAGCTTCATGTGCCACAGAATATAATCTGATTCAGACGCCTTCGAGAGTAAACATGTCGGAATAGAATCTGTTGTCGTTGCAACACTCATGTCTAAAACATATGTGTCATTTCTCCTTGGAGCCTTCAAAAGAATCCATTCTTCAGGAATAACAAATCCCGACTTCAAGATATAACATTCAGTATCATTGAAATGGAATGAAAACTTCTTGTCACATACTTGAGAGACACTCAGAAGATTGTGTTCAAGTTGCTCAACATAGTTAACCTTCTTAAATTTAACCTTGTCATTCTTCAAAGTACCTTGACCTGTTATGTACCCGCCTTTATTCCCAGCAAAAGCGCCATAACCGCCATCGATTTTAATAACATCTTCTAGCAAACGAATATTTCCTGTCATATGTCGAGAACAACCACTATCCACATACCAAGTATTGTTGATAGTCCTCCTTGGTTGGCCCTACATAAACAAAAGAAATCAGTTAGAAATGGGAACCCAAGCTATTGGTACATAAAGTCCAACAGAAAGTCCAACAGAATCAAAACTTCTCGATGGAGACTCATGTTGATTATTTTGAAAAACTTTTTTAGAAGTATTAATATCAGACTCAGATGTTTCCAAAATTTTCTTTAATTTTCTGTTACGTCTCTGCCGTTGTGGTAGAGAAAGTTTAACCTCAGGTTGAGAATACTTTGTGAATCCAACATGTGGATTCTCAAAATGATGTTTAAAATCAGCAACATTTCTACCACCAGTATGCACAAACACTAGTTTAGAAAAATGTTTATCATGTTGCTTAAATCCCGTAGATTTAGCAAATGACGGATAGGCACAAATTGCCTCAGTGGAATACTCTTCACAACATCAGACGTAGGTTTTCCCACATTAGGTCTTTTCAGAATTGTCACCACTTTTTGTTGTGGGTGAACAATTTTTTATTTGCCTTGTTCTGGAAGCATAGGCTTCTTTTCTTGATTCTTGTAAGGACAATTAATCAGAATATGACCCACTTCATTACAATGAAAACACACACTTTTATCCCAATGATCCCTGACATACAAACTTTTTCAGGAAGTCGAAGAACACCCTGAAAAATTTCCTTCAGAAGATTTCAATGAACATTCAACTTTCTTCTTTGGAACATATACTTCTTTAGACACATTAGAGGATATCTTCTTAACATGACCAGCAGAAACAAAACCACTCGTAGAAAAAACTTTGGAAATAGTAGGTTGTACAACTTCATCAGGTTCTGTTAGAATACATCTATCCCTTGTAACCTGTTTCACCACTTTTGGTTCATCAAGTTTCACTACTTTAGGAAAACCTTCAACTTGTTGTCATCAAACACTTTATCATCATTGTCAGAATCATAAACCATTTCTTTTACGGTCACTGGATTAACCTTCAGAACTGTCTTTGGATCAATCTCCTCTTCATTTGTGATTTTTGGTTTAACTGCATAGTTTCCAATAAATGGCGGAGGAAAAAATCCAACTCCAGCAACTCCCTTTGCAGGATCAGCATTGTCATAAAAATAATCCAACAAGACTGATGAATTTCCAAAACTCTCCAGCTTTCGATGTAAATTGATCACTTCTGATTCTTTGTCAGAAATCTCCTTGTTTTTCTGAGCAACAATATCATTTCTCTTCTCGATTTCAGCATAAGCCATATCCAAATGCTATGCTTGTTCCTTGTACTTTAACCCCAAAGAATTTAAATCTCTTTTCAAAGACTCAATTCTATCCATACACAGCTTATCATTGTCTTTCAACTTTTAATTAACCACATGCATGGATTTCATAACACAAATCAAGTTGGTATTATCATCCATTACTTTCTGCATTTTATCCTTCACAAAGACACAATTAGAACAGTAAATATTACAAATAGAGTCTTTTACCTTTGAAGGATCTGACATATCTGCCATGAAGACTTTAGCAATTGGAATATCTTCAGATACAGCATCATCAGAAGATCTTTTAGTCAACACAATTTCATCTTCAGATATATTAGATGCAGAAGTATCTTCAGAATCAACATTGTGTACTTTAACATTTTCTTCATCGTAACTTTTCAAACTTTCACCATCACTTGAACTATCATCATCAGTTGTTTCTTCAGAAGTTTCATTATGAATTTCAGCTACAAATGCCTGACTCACAACACCAACCAAATCTTCTAGATGAATACCCCAATCATAATTTTTATCATTTTGTGCAACCAAAGCAGATGATGTGGATGAATGATTTGAATTTCCAGACCCAGAAGAACCATGTGAATGAGAACGATTGTTCTGAAAAGTATTTGTTTTTTTTTAGAATCAAACTCAACTTTTGGCTTCACACATTCCTTAGCAAAATGACCATATTCTTGACAATTATAACATCGAACCTTTGATTTATCAAACCCCATTCTTGTTCGACTATTAGAACCAATATACTTCCTGCAAGTCTTCTTCAGAAAGTCTTTTGCTTGTCGCATAAGCATGGCCATATTCCATTGAATATTCATCTCCTCTAAATCAACAGGATAAATTTGACGAAAATCCTCTTCAAGAACATCAGGATCATGAATCTTTCCTCCAATAAAGTTTTCATATGATGCCATGAAAGAAGAAAACATTGCCAAATAATCATCAGTAACCCTTTGATTCATATGACATGAATTTGTATTTTGTGATCCAGAAGGTGAAGTTGATGTACTTGCAGAAAATCCAGTTTGACTTGAAGCTCCAGAAAATGTTCCAGATATATTTTCAGTTGTATTGTCTTGACCATCACCAGAGAAAACTGCAACACCAAATCCAGTTTTGCCAGAAGTCTTTGCAAAATACATAGCAGGATCTTGAATATGCTCCATATTTGTCTCCTTTTTCTTCATATTCAAATCATGAGATTGAATTTTGCCAATAACATCTTCAAGAGACATGGTTTTGTACTTGACATTCTCTTTGATAAAAACATAATACACATCAAATTTTGAAGGTAAAGACTCCAAAAACTTATAATTGATCTCCTCAGTTTCATAAACTATCGATGCACTTGATAACTCACTCAACAAGTGATAAAATCTTGTTGCAAGATCATCCAGAGATTCATTTTGAAAATGTTTGAAAACCATAAATTGCTTTTTCAATAACTCTTTCCTAATTTTCATCACATCTAGACTACCTTCACACCGCTTCTGCAAAGCATCTCACAATTGTTTATAATATTTAAATTGTTTAAAACTATGATAAATCTCATTTGGAAGTGACATAGAAATGCTCGCCATCGCTTTCTTTCACGGTCAAACAATTGTTTTTCTTCAGTAGTCAATGCAGAAAATGGTTTAGGAACATCATCCTTTCCCATCCATGAGTATGTCGGATGTGTATATCCTTCCAAAATAGGAATCCATAAACTTGTATCAGTAAACGACACAAACTGATCAAATCGATCTTTCCAATTTGGATAATCAGCAAGACTTAACAACTTTGGTGGTTTCCGAGAAGTACCAATCTCATTGTCATAGTTGAACATATTAGTAACTTGTACCATGTTTTCCATAATCAACAATTTCTCAAAAAATAACAAGTAAAACCAAGATCACACTCAAGCGAATTTAAGAAGTTCGCTCTAATCCTCCTCGAGTGAACTTGATCCCAAGCGAACTTGATAAGTTCGCTTAATTAAAGATACCAGATAAGTTCGCCCCTAACAGACTTTCAAAAATAAGTTCGCCTGGTTCAGCAGCAACAACTCAGGAAGATGAGTTCTTCAACCAAAACACGAACAAAAACTTCCGAAAATCATCATAACTTGCTGAATTGATGGAATTTAATGAAATTGAACCGTAGGATTGAGTATAATGTGATTTAGAACACTTCTAATGGATTAATTTCTTCAAAATCACCTCCAAATTGATGAATTCAGCCCCAAAATCACTCTCAAGAACTTGAAAACTCCATGAACATGAAAATTTGCAAAAGTCAACCAATTTCTTGTCAAAACATACACAAATCGTCACAAATCAATCACAAATCACGAGCATAGGCTCGAATACCACTTGTAGGTCCACATGACTCTCCTCTAGATCGTACTCAAGATGTGACGTATCAATGACACGGAGTGCGGAATCCAACCATATCAAAGATTGTGTATACGAGATGACAATAGAAACAGTAACAATCACAATGTAAATAAACTTCTTCTTGTATTTCACCAAATCACAGAATTTACAGAACTAGAACTTGAACATTCAAAAGCATTACAAAAACTGAACATGTAAACTCTATTTATAGACTTGGTTCTGCTATAGGCGAACTTAGTAAGTTCTCCTCTACTCAGGCTAGGCGAACTTGTTAAGTTCGCCTCTATCAGAACTTACAAGACTTAGAATAAAACTAAAACATTACAAAACATAACATACAGATATAAACTATTGCAAGCTTTTGTCATACATCTATGTCCTAACATAGTTGGGTAGTGGTTGGACTCAACTGGAACGGGTTAGACGTAATTAATTAAAATTAGTCTAATATACACAATCTTATGTAATTATATAATTATGTGGTAAAATTACCGGTCATCACATAAAAAAAAACCAGTTCGGAACGTAGAAGTGAACGACATCATGTGGTGGTGACCGGCGGCAAAAAACCGGACGGGGGGTTGGTTTGGTTCCTTGTGCACGAAGGTGTGGAGGTTAAGAGTTGGATTAGGGTTTGAGGTTAAGGATATATTTATAATCCCTCTATTTACAACCTGCATCCATTGGGAGTTAACTGTTAATTCCCTAGCAATTAAATATTAATTACTTTTAAACATAGCATTTTACTAATTACAAATAATTAGTAAATCCCAACCGATTAACGTTTAACTCTTAAATGTATAAACCTTTCGTCATTTAATTATTTCTCTAAATAACTAATCACTGAATTAACCGTTTAATTTTTTCTCTGAATATTTATCCACCAAATTAAAATACGCGTTTCATGAACTATAATATTTACGACTAAACATTATTAATTTGTTCGCTTTCTAAAGTGTAACTCTTTGGATCGTAACTCGATAGCAACGTTGATATTATCGATGATCGGGCATCCCATATCCGACATAAAACTTAACTCAACTATCTCAGTCATGCCCAATACTAAGCAATTGTACTGGCTAACATTGAAGAACATGTCAAAGACAAAGATCTTGTTCTATATGTCATCTTCGAGCTGCGTGAGGAATACAATGGCCTCAAATGCACAATTCTTGTTTGGTCTTCTCCTTTGATATTTGGTGAACTTTATGGTCTTCTAAGTGACCATGATTGTATGGTTACAAAGCCCCCACAATTTGTTTCTCTACAGTCTTCACGGCCACTATGTAACATCCTAGGAATACGAAAGCTAACAAGTCGGGTTAACGGACGGCTCGAAGCTGTAATTAGCTTAGTCATGAGTAGTGTTGGTCGAAATTTGTATGCGAACTATCGAAATAGACTCATATGGTTGTTATTAAACAGTTCAGACTAAAAACGCGCAGTTAAATATAACTGAGGAGTCGGATGTAACTGTAGGATGCATATAAGCAAACTTTTGAAAAACCCTAAGCCATTTTGGCTTGGTCTTGTGCGGCTGCATAAAGAATCCGAGAGAGGGAGAGAGCCGCCGGAGAAGGAAGGAGGAGCGCGGTGGTGATCGCACGGTGGGATTGTGACAGCGTTGAGTGGGGAAGGAACTCACCTGTGCGTAAGGTAACTTCCGAATCCTATTGTTTTACTTCTTGTTTCAGGTTCCGATTAGGGTTTTGGGTGGTAAGGTGGTCACGGCTAGTGACGAAGATGAAGGAAGGGGTACGGTTGGTGATCGTGGCGATCATTGGTGAAGGCAAGTCTGGCAGTGATGTCCTTGGCGGCAGCATACGGTGGACCTGGGTGATGGAGTGGTAGTTGTGTTGAGTTGAGGAGCCGACGAGAAGGGTAGCAGGTTTAGCCGGTGGTGGTATACCATAGCGGAAGGAAAAAGGCTGGAGGCAGTCGGCGATGCACGACGGCGCTGACACCGGTGGTGGCTGTGAGGTTGGCACGAGGCGATGTTGGAGTGGTGGTGTCATACGACGGCTAGCAACAGAGGCGTCAAGGGCCACGAGGTGGTGTTGCACAACGAGGGAAACCCGAGTGCTACCAAGTAAGGGTTTGCACATAGCGTGCATGCATGCATGCGTAGGAACCCGGTTCGGGTGGGCGCGCGTTCATGGAGCTAAGGTTTTCATGGCGGCTGCATATGCGTGCACGTAAGCGGGAAGTTAGGGTCTCGCGGGAAGAGAGGTTGCGATGACGAGCCGAGCATCGGGGTTTAGTGATTGATTTACGTTATTAGATGTAAGTTTAGAATGTATCTGATCATGCGATCACACATTTTTCAAGTTTGGGATTCGAGAATGGACGGACGAGTTGCAGGGCAAGGACTGAGGCTCGACATAACCGGGGAGTTTCTAATCCCCTACTCATTATATGTTTTAGTACTTTTGGGGCTATCATACATGCTTAAGAAACCAATCTATTAATTAAATGAGTTAAAGGTTTGAGTTAATGATTCGAAGGGTCGACGAGGTGTTAGTGTACATTATGGGTGTTAGGATTAAGAGAGTTATTGATGTGAGCGTTGTGTTAAGGGTTAGTCAATGGGAGTCGGGATATAAGCTAAACGCATATGAATACGCGTATGATACTGTCACACCCCGAGAAATGACACCCCGGGCGTACGACTCAGATTGGTACCTATTTTGAATAATCATTTTATTTGCACAGCGAAAATTACATGGTTCTGAGTTTTATGAAAATTCTCGACTTTTATAGTCGAGTAACTGCCATTTTCATAAAACATGGGGAATTAAACACCCCCAATAATTTACAATCATTATTCTAAAAATTCAAAGTTTTATACTTCGGATTACAATACTGTTTAATAATATCCCGAGCCACAAGAGCCATGCTCTATTTACTGTAGTAACCACCATCTGGTTCAAAGCTGAGAAATGTATTATGGATTCTAGGGTATATCCTCCCTAAACCACTACCTTATTATCAAGGCTATTCATGACTACTTGAAAAACATTTTGAAAATATACGTCAACAAAAGTTGGTTAATTACATTTACAAGACACAAAACATTTTGCTACATGAAACAGTTAAATCTATTTAATCATAATTTGCATAGTAACATACACATACACTACCACCTCATACACTAGCAACTGAAATTCAAGTGGATATAACTTCCGGTGTATCTCCGGCTACGCTATAATCCTTCCACAAGAATAAAGCTAGCCATACCATAGCCGCACCATGGTCATATACTAGCAACTGAAATTCAAGTGGATATATGTAACATCCCGGAAGTTCGAGAACTAAGTGAATCGGGTTATTAGTTGAACCGAGCCTCTTTCAAGAAGCAAGGGTTATGTGGTTTCACGTGGAGCTCGGATTAGCAAAGTTAGGGGACCCGATAGGTCGTTATTGTTAAGGTTCAGGTCAGAAGCGCATAAGAATTATGGGGAAGGGCCCGATGCAAACTTTGAATAGTTTAAATATCATGTTAAGAAAAACCCTAGGGCACTTCGGCCCTAGGTGTATGCGACGGCAAGAGAGAAAGAGGGTGGACGGCGGTGGTTCAACGACGAGTTCCGGCAACGTGATCTCCTAATTGTTTCAAGGTACCCTCATTTAATCCCCATTCGTGTCTTTCATTCTTGTTTGCATGAATCGTATCGAAACTCGGTTAGGGTTTTGTGTGTTTGGCCGGGAACTACGACGAGGGGGAGAGAGAGAGGCTCGGATGTGGGGGCGATCACGGGAAGCAGGCCGACTTCGGGATGATGGTCTCAGTCGTGTGAGGAGGACGCGGTGGTCGGCTGTGGTGGCGGAATGCATAGTCTAGGTGGCATATGTCCGAGAACGGTGGTGGTGACGCATCCGGTATGCGGGAGTAGGCGGAGAAGGGCTATCGGGTGTAGGGGTGAGTATTGGGCTTTGACCGGAACGGACCGAGACCGGGACCGTTTAAGGGGTAAACTGGGGACCGAGGACCGGACCATTTGTAGATGGGTCGGTCCGGGCTTCATCGGGCTTTAACGGGCCGGTCTCGGGCTTTAACATTCAAGCCATTTATTTAAATATATATTTTTGTTTCCACTGTCGTGTAATATATAAACATAACAAAGTAGTCATAAAATAAATGGAGATGCAATTAAGGGAAACGAAACATGGGTGCTTTCAGATAACTATATGTAAGCTAAACAAAGAAGCGTGCGAATGTAATTTACAAATACGAATACATCTTGACAATCAAATAATGCAGTCAACAACCGCAAACAAGAGCTACTTAAGCATATCAAGTTAGACTCAAAGAATCAATTTTTTCTAATGCATAAAGTGAATCCTTAAAAAATAATGCATAAATCAGTAGGTAGTCTTAAACAATTTTTAAAAAAATTCAAAAATCCATTTTGTCTACGGTAGCACCAGAAACCATTGCCAATCAATTCAATTCAAACTTAAACAATTAAAAAAATTAATAAAGAATCCTTCAAAAATAATGCACAAATCAGTATGTAGTCTTCAATCTTGATTACTTCATTCGTCAATCGCCACCAATCCCATGTTCTCAGAAATATCTATAAAAAAATAAAAATAGTGATTAGAATTTCAAAAACTGTGATCAATTGTATATAGCAATTCAAGAATAACAATTTCAACCAACCTTGTGCTAGATCTTCAAGTTTTTCCAAATCATTGCTTTCATTGATTTCTTTGCTTGATTTTCGAACCCAATCTTGGATACAAATTAATGCTTAAACAATTGGAGGGGATAACGAACTTCGATACGAGTCCACTACCCGTCCACCGGTACTGAAAGCTGACTCTGAGGCAACAGTTGAAACTGGAATAGCCAAGATGTCTAAAAAAAGAAAAAAACAATTAGCATAGTACTAAATCATTAAATAAGTGTATAAAAAAGTATGTAATACCTTTTGCCATCTTGGAAAGAATCGGATATCCAGAGGAATTTACTTTCCACCACATCAATATATCAAAACTGGGACTATTTTCTTCAATGTCATCTTTGAGATACTTTTCAAATTCTGTTTTTTGACCAAAGGAAAGAACTCCACCTCCCCGATATTGTTGAAAAGCATCAAGAAACGAGTTTTCACCAACTCGAAACTGTTCAAATTTATTATCTACTTTAAGGGGGTTACTTGTACCCGTTCCATACATAACCTCATACTCTTTAAATAGTGATTGCATCTCACTTTTGACATCATCAACCATGGTATCTACCATCTTTTTAAATTCTTCGTTTGTGGTTTTTTATCTTCTTCTTTGTGTTTGTCAAGTTCTTTCCTAATCAACGTACAAATTCTCTCACAAGTAAACTGTATAATATGAAGCTTCATACTAGGATCAAGTATAACTGCAAATTCCAACAACATATTTTTCCTACCTTCATTACCAAAATACTTTTCAAACTTGTGTTTCATCAGGGATGCGATCTCCATGAATTCATATACTTGGCTCTTTTCATTCAATAACTTATCTAAAAAATCACTCACATCCATAACCTCGCAAAAGAACTGCTGTGCTATAACATATGTTGAACATGAAAATTTTTCAGTTTTTCGTTCAAAAAGTCCAAGTAATTCTACCATCTTAGTCGCATACAACCAATCAGTTCTATCGGGGATTTCAACCGAATCATTCCTATAGCCCTTAACTCTTTTACCATATAGTTCAAAGGCTTTTTCAAATTTGATCGCTCTTTCTAACATATCGTGCGTGCTGTTCCATCTAGTGGAGACATCAAGGGATAACAAAGCTTTTGATTCAATATTTTTTCCTTAGCATACGATTTAAACTTGTCGAGCCTAGCAGGTGACTTTCATATGTATCTAACTGCATTTCGAACACGCTCGATTGTTTTATCATGTTTTGACAATCCATCTTTAACAACTAGGTTAATGATATGAGCTAAACACCTAACATGAAGATACCTACCACCACGCAACAGATTAGGTAAACTAGCCTTCAGTGACTCAACCGCAACATCGTTTGACGATGCATTGTCCATGGTGATAGTCATTACACGTATCAGTAGTAAGGCAAACTCTTTGTTTACTTTTAACAAAATAATTTTTCACTTTTTTCTTTTCTTCCAAATAGTAGTCGCTAATGTCACGAGCAATAGTAAAACGTGAAGGGATATTAAAAGATGGACAAATCGTCTCCATGAATTCCCTAAACCCCTCATGTTCAACGAATGAGAATGGAAGTTCATCCACAACCATCATCTTAACTAAAGCTTTCCTAGCTTTAGCCGGATCATACTTTCATGTTTTCAAGGTAGCATTACTTCCCCCCGCCCCGTCATCCATTTTTTTCATAAACAAGTTTTTTTGATTTTCTAGATTAACAAGATTTGACTTACATATATTTACATGTCTTTTCATTGTGGATGTGCCATTCTCTGCACAAATATATCTAGCACAATAGTTGCATAAACCCTTCTTTTTCCCCTCTACGTAGATTTCCTTAAAATGCTTCCAAACAAGAGATGAATACTTTCTTTTTCTCTGACTCTTCAGATGTTTCCCAACTTCTTTTTCATTTGCGGGTTGGCCTTCGTCGCCACTTGATATAACATCATGATACTCTTGTGAATCCATCTACAATCAACATTTAATTCATCAATATATATTACAATTGACATTCAATAACTCCTAGAGTAACATGCAATACAACTTAATAAATACATACAACTTAATGCATCAATACATGTTGCCATCGAGAAAACAATTCACAAAACTAATTGTTGCCATCGAGAAAAAAAAACTAAACATTTCCTATTAAAATTCACAAACTCATGATATTACCCTCCTAACCTCGGATTACTTGTTGCCATCGAGAAAAAAAAACTAAACATATCCTATTTGTTTATACCGATTAATATACCCGACCAGCCCGACTCGACTAACCAGAAACCTGATCACTTTTAAAATTGAATAAAAAGTGTATGAATTTAGCAATATACATATAATAGCAAATATAGATTCATGATGAGTGCAAGAATTCATATATGCAATGTTTCTCTTGTTTTCTATCAAAAAGAGTATATTAATATCCAACCAGATCCAACCCGATACGATGAACCCGAATCCTCTTGATGTTAATTTGAGATAATTACCTGGAATCCGCTTGATGTTAATCGGTTGAAATATTTGAATTTTGAAGATTGAATGTAGGAACTTGGAAGACTAAGAATATTGCCTATGAAGTTGATTGGTAATATTCTATCACTTTCTGCCGTAAATGTCAACTTGGAATGAATTTCAATATTATTCAATTTCCATATATAAGATTATATCCCTAGAAAAAATAGAGATGCATGCATATGGGGTTATAATCGGGCTTTACGGGCTTTTTTAAAGAACCACAGGCTTAGCCCGGACCGGGACCAGGACTGTTAAGCCATGAAAGATAGGACCTAAGACCGGACCGATTATACACATCATGGGCTGGGCTCGGGCTTAACGGGCCGGTCCTTCGGGCTTTCACGGGCCAACCCATTTAATGCACACCCCTAGTTGGGTGTGGTGGTGTTCGAATGATACAAGAACGCGTACGACGGGAATGGTGACAACGGTGGTGGTCTACTGCCGTAGGTGGAGAGATGGAGATGGTGGTGGCTACGGGTGGAGAAGGGCGGCGGCAACAGAGGTGCGGCTGTGATGAGGTGGCGGGGACCGTGATGGTCTCGGGTGGCCCCAACAGCAGCCCGACAGGCTGTCAGCGACCAAACGGCATGGACCGAAGACGACGAGCGGCTGAGTTGGGTGGCGAAGTGCGTGGCGGTGGCGCGTGGTGTCGAACCGCTAGGGTTTAAACCCGGCAACGAAGGTGAACACGACGAAGGTGGCAAGGTCCGGGGGAGTTCAGCTAAGAGAGGCATGAGAGCGTGACATGCATGCATGGTTGGAAACCAGCACGGGTTAACGTGATCGCGTAAACTAGGGTTTTTCGCAGGGCATGGTCTGCATGACACACGTACGTGCATGCATGGGAGCTCAGGTTTGGGTGCACGAGTCCCATCCAGTTCGGAGGTGATGTTACACGTAAACCCAAGAGGTTAGGATCTCATGGAAAGAACTAGCAAGCTGATAAGACGACATGGGGGTTTATATTTTATGCACCTCAAGGCATACGTGTAGAACGCATTCTGACCAAGTGATCATACGTTTGAACAGGTTCTAGACTCTATAGGATAGACGAGTTACAGAGCAAGGATCAGCACTCGACACATTCAGTGAGTTTCTAATCCCCCCCTTTTAAACGTTTTACTGTTTTGGGGCTAACGTACGTACATTCACGTGGTGTTAATATTATGAATAATGATAAGGGTTTCGGGTTCTAACCCTCTATATTTTGAATATAAAAATGGGTATTAAGAGTCGTAGGGTCAGTGGTGTGCTAAGGGTGGATCGGGGAGAGTCGAGCTTTAAGTTAAATGCCCATGATTTTATGTGTGAGTCAATGATATGGTTTGTTAGTGCGCGACGTGTTAAGGGCCGAACGGGAACGGTTGTGCCCTGTATTAAATGCTAATGATTTTACCATATTAAATATGTTGTTCTGGGATTATGCGTGCAGTGTGTGTGGTTAGTGAGTTATGTGTATAGGTGTGATATTACTTGTTTATATTTAAATGTCGGGTTTGCTTCGTTGTCCATGTGGCACGGAAAACGGGATCGTGGAGGACGAGGTCCTTCGGGAAGTCACCAAAGGTGACAGTTAGTTGACAGGTTAACGATGAGTTCAGGGTGTGTTGATCGTACTAACGAGGGTAACCCTGAAGAGGGTACATCAATGAGGTATGTGTTTGCATGCGCATATGTATATAAGTGTTAATGTTCATGCTAATGATTAATTGTATTTACTGTGTTATTGTGACGTGTTGAATTGTGACGTGTAGGGTTAGACTGACCGTTGAGTCAGGACTTGTGAAGTGACGCGTATAAGAGTCGTGTCAGTTAATTGTGAGAGCCTTGGTTAAGGCCGGATGTGTTAGTGTTTTAGGGTAGGTTGTGTTAACCCAGAGTCGAGTCAATATGTATTCTTGGGTAATTAAACGGTTACGGGATATCATGGGATGACACGGGAGTAGTCATTCCTTAATAAAGAGTAATTATACTTTATAAGGACCGGAGTGTCCAAGTGAATTAAACCGAAGAACTTGGTGTGGTGGTTTTTCTTTAATTTAAACTATTAGAACTCACTCAGCGTAGCTGACTTTGTGTGTACGTTAGATTGTTTGCAGGTAAGCGGCGTATCGGCGTATCTTGGCTTGCAAGCGGCGTTACTCGGATTGGTGTGCAGACATTCGTAAGGTAAACCTAAGGGCAATAAATGGTCATAAATGTTTTTAGAAAGACTTCTGCTATAGTTTTAATTACAATAAATGTGTTTTTAATGAATACGACCCGTTATGAGAACCAACTGTAGGATGCCCAGGTTGGGGTCTTACAATATAACTTCCGGTGTATCTCCGGCTACGCTATAATCATTCCACAAGAATGAAGCTAGCTACCATAGCCGCACCATGGTATGTATATCAATTTGATCAAACCATACGTACAATAAATGGCAAGATGCTTCCCGTAAGTTACCTTTATGTATTAGATATATTTAACCGGGTTCATGCCATTTTTATATTTATTGTGTATACATTTGGCGTCCTTGTCCCGAGTAGGTTGACTACAGAGAGTTACGTCCCAGTTTTACGTCTGCTACGGGTAACCCCCGTTTTATGTTTCCTATCGAATACCTGAAGGATAACCAATGTATACACTAGCCTCTTTCTCTAGTAAATCGACTACTGAGATTTACGTCCCAGTTTTACGTCTGCTGCGGGTAACCCCCGTCTAATGTTTTTCTTACAGAGTACCTGAGGCTTTTCTTTTATTTATCAGTTTGCTCAAAGTAATTTAAAAGTGTGATATATGTTTAAAAACAATAAACATATTCACGACATGGTTGTATGATAACCCCAAAATATTTCAACATGTTTTAAAAGTGGGGAATTAAATGTATTCACCTTAAAGTTGAGTTCCTAACTGAAAGCAGCGCTTCGTCTCCTATTCCAAAGATTTTTGGGTCCTGATACAGTAACCCTATGTTAGGTTAGGGTATACCTAACAAATTATTATTTTGGTCGATATCGGCTAACATTGCCTTGGTTAAGCATAGGTAATCAAGTCCTTGCCTAGCTATGGCTAGGTTACCTAATACCCACCCTAATAATAACCCTAAGGTCTATTATTATCCTGGTTGATATTGGCTAACGCTGCATTGGTTAAGCATGGATGATCAGTCCATGCCTAACTAAAGCTAGGCTACCCAATATCTAGAATAATAATAATCCTAAAGCCTAATAATAATAAAAATAACTAATAATTAACTAGACATAAAATTAAACGAGAATGTACCTGAAAACTATCTACGGCAATTTGATGTAGAGTCTCCCTACTTGTGCTCCAAAATAATTATTAACAACACACAAATGGGCATTGAAAACTCAGGATTCTATTTATATTAGAGTGTTCCCAAGAAAGTTAGAACCGTATCGTCAAACTCTACCATCTTAACTTTTAGGGTTTATCTTTTAGGGTTTACATACAATAGTCAAATAAACATTAGTAAGTTTTCTTTGATGATTCCATAAGTAAAATGATTTATATCAAATGAACTCCGATTGAGCTCATTCCAGCGGCGTTGGAACCGTATCGTAGAACTCTACCATCTTAGCTTTTAGGGTTTATATTTTAGCGTTGAATTTTAGGATTTTAGCCTTAGGGTTTAGATTACAGGGTTTAGGTTTTTTTAGGTGTAGGGGTGGGGATTTAGGTTTTTGGTGGTAGGTAGGGGTGGGTTTAGGTTTTTGAGGGGGTGGGGTGGGGGTGTAGGTTTTTGGGGGTGGGTGGTGGTTTTAGGCTTTTCGGGGTGGGGTTGGAGGGGGTTTAGGTTTTTGGGGTGCGGGGGGAGGGGGTGTGGGGTTTAGGTTTTGGTCATTTCTTAGCTGCTGAAATGAGCTCAATCAGAGTTCGTTTGATATCGTTTCTAAACGTTTTGGTAATTTCTTAGATATCTTAGCAAAAACCTACTTCTTATTTGAACCTCCCCCTATATATATATGTGTATATATATATATGGTGAGGTTCAAATGCTAACCAATATTTATGTGATACCATGATAATCACTCTCAAGTATAATGTTACGTATACGTACCAAATAATGTTACACATACGTAAACACTATGTGTCACGTATATATAACATTATTTTGTACGTAAACGTAACACTCATCATTTCCGTATTTATGTTCGAGATATATCTTCATGATACTTAAATACTCTTTTAAGAATTAAAACAAAAAATAATTTATAAATTATGTGATTGTTTGATAGTGGTTAGCACGGTTATCACATAAAAAATTGATTAGTATTTGAACCCTTCCATATATATATATATATATATATACTAGCTTACAATCCCGTGTACTACACGGGCTGATTAACAAAAAATGTTGTTAATCATAAATTTGTATATACTTCATAATAAAATGATTTATATTACATACAATAGTCAAATAAACATTAGCAAGTTTTCTTCGATGATTCCATAAGTAATAATATAAAAATAACTAAATTTAAATTAACTCTATGATTTGGAGACATTGGAATGATATGAAAAGTATTTGCAATTTGATGATCGGAGTAGAAGACAAGAATATGTAAATTACTTACAGATTGATAACTCAGATGAGAGATGAAAAAGGGAATCAACTGTTACAAGAAGATTGTATGTGAAAAGAATTACATGTAGCTGATATTTATATAGGAAAATCAAGGTTCGAATTTTGATAAATTTAAATAAATTACATAAATAAAGCCTTAATTGTAGGATTATTTGAGACGACTTTCTGATTTTTGGAAAGTTTTGGTGATGTATAAATAAAATATAAATTTTGAATGAATTCAAATCATTTTGTTTAAAATTTAAATTCAAAAAATGGAAATGATCATCAGTTTAAAAAAAATGGAAAGGATGATTATAGCATAAAAGAAATTGATATTTGAAGAATTTTTAATACTTATATTTAGGAATTAATAATCAAACTTGTTTACTTATTTGATTGTTTACTTATTGAAGGGAAAGATTGAAAACTAATTCGGGTTAGATTGGATCCAAGTTAGATCCGCGTGTGGTGGTGGTGGTAGTTTAGGCGGGAAAATGTGTTCCCAAAAACCTTTATTTATTAGTATGTATATATATATATATATTGTTATAATATAACTAGAATTACCTCAAGATTAGTGTTTGTAACATAAGAAATTTAGAGGGGATAAGAATAAGAAGTAGAGAAATGCATAGACTTTTATAAAAGTGTATACAAGAGGTGCACTTTCTCATTCACTTTGAGGTGATATTTATACTACAAAAGTTACTACATGGTAAACCAATAAACAAGATAAACTATTTGGAGTACATGTAGGTATGAAGCTAGGTTGAAAAATGTGTTCATCCATATCTTTTAATATTTCATAACACTCCCCCTTGGATGACACTTTTTTTCAATTTTGGAGATTTTGAAGTACTGCCTCATTAAAAACCTTGCTAAAGAAAACCCAGTGGGAAAAACTTTAGCCAAGGAAAAAAGAGTGCAGCATATAGCTCCCCTTCAAGTTGTCATCTGTAACTCACTATATAGTCCGTACATGTCGCATTCCAATATCATGAACGTGTTTCCTGAAAATTGATGTAGGGAGTGCCTTTGTGAAAAGATCAGCTGAATTGTTGCTAGATTGGACATATCTGATTTCAACCTGATTCTCTTTGATAAGGTCCTGAGTGTATGAAAAGAATCTTGGCGGTATATGTTTTGTTCTGTCACTTTTGATATATCCTTCTTTCATTTGCGAGACACAAGCCGCGTTATCTTCGTAGATTGGAGTTGGACTTTTATCTTTCTCTAGTCCACAGGAAGTCATTATGAGTTGTGTCATAGATCTCAGCCATACACATTCTCTGGAAGCTTCATGTAGTTCAATGACTTCAGCATGATTTGAGAATGTTGCAACAAGTGTTTGTTTCTGAGAACGCCATGAAATTGCAGTTCCTCCATTCATAAATACGTATCCAGTTTGAGATCTCGCCTTATGAGGATCCGATAAATAACCTGCGTCTGTATAACCAACCAAACCTTCTTTCGAATAGTTAGGATAAAATAAGCCTAAATCAATAGTTCCTTGAAGGTATCGAAAAATATGTTTAATCCCATTCCAGTGTCTTTTTGTGGGGGATGAACTAAACCTTGCTAACAAATTAACTGCAAAAGAAATGTCAGGTCTTGTACAGTTAGTAAGATACATAAGAGCTCCAATTGCACTGAGGTATGGTACCTCTGGACCAAGGATTTCCTCACTATCTTCGCAAGGGCGAAATGGATCATTTTCGACATTGGGTGATCTAACAACCATTGGGGTGCTTAAAGGATTTGCCTTGTCCATATTGAAACGTTTTAAGAGCTTTTCAGTATAATTTGATTGATGCACAAGTATTCCATTATTCGTATGCTCAATTTGTAAACCAAGACAATATCTTTCATTTCAAATTCTTTCTTTAAAAGGGTAATCACTTCATGGATTTCTTTATGTGTGCCAATTATATTTAGATCATCAACGTATACAGCTATGATCACACATCTTGATGTTGTCTTCTTAATAAAGACGCACGGGCAAATAAGATTATTTGTATAGCCTTTACTTATCAAATAATCACTCAAACGATTGTACCACATCCTTCCAGATTGTTTCAATCCATATAAAGATCTTTGTAATTTGATTGAATACATTTCTTTAGGTTTTGAGCTTAACGCTTTAGGGATTTTAAATCCTTCAGGAATTTTCATGTAGATGTCATTATCAAGTGAGCCATACAAGTAAGCTGTAACGACATCCATAAGACACATTTCTAAATTTTTAGAGACAGCTAAGCTGATTAAATATCTAAAGGTAATTGCGTCCATAACGGGAGAATATGTTTCCTCGTAGTCAATACCTGGCCTTTGGGAAAAACCTTGAGCTACGAGTCTCGCTTTATATCTTGTAACTTCATTTTTCTCATTCCGCTTTCGCACAAAAATCCATTTATATCCTACAGGCTTTACGGCCTTAGGTGTAATAACAATAGGTCCAAAAACCTTCCGTTTATTAAGCGAATTTAATTCAGCTTGCATAGCATCTTTCCATTTATCCCAGTCATGTCGATTTTGACAGTCGTTGACAGATTTTGGTTCAGGATTGTCATCCTCGCTCATAATTTCACTTGCCACAGAATAAGAAAATATCTCATCAATATTTTCCATTTCATTTCGGTTCCATAATATATGTGTATGACCGTAGTTGATTGACATATCTTTGTTGGTATCATTCACTTCTTCCTCAGAAAATGTTTTGATATTTGACGTTTCATTAGAATCAATTTCCTTTTCAAGTCCTTTTCTTTTTCGAGGATTTTTATCCTTTGAACCAATCGGCCTTCCGCGTTTCAAACGCTTCTGAGATTCATGAGTCATGTTATCATCTACTTGTTTATGTGGAATCTCAACTAGAGCGGGAGCATTAGCAGCTGGTAAATGAGATTTAGTTACCCTTTTTGTATCGGTAAATGCATCAGGCAATTGATTTGCAATTTCTTGAAGATGCATTATCTTTTGAACCTCTGTCTCACATTGTCTTGTCCTTGGATCCTGATATAACAATGAAGGTTCACACCATGAGACATCATTTTCTTGATTTTTTCTTTTCTCCCCCTAATGCCGGGAAAATTATCTCATTAAAGTGGCAATCAGCAAAACGTGCTGTAAAGACATCACCTGTTAAAGGTTCAAGATATCTTATGATCGAAGCTGTTTCATATCCAACATATATTCCCAACCTTCTTTGGGGACCCATTTTAGTGCGTTGTGGTGGTGAAATAGGAACATACACTGCACATCCAAAAGTTCTAAGGTGGGAAATGTTTAGCTCTTGGCCAGACACAAGTTGTAGAGGAGAATATTTGTGATTTGCACTTGGTCTCATACGAATCAATGATCCAGCATGTAAAATTGCATGGCCCCAAATGGACACAGGAAGTTTTGTTTTGAATATTAATGGTCTAGCTATTAGCTGGAGGCGTTTGATTAACGATTCAGCTAAACCATTTTGTGTATGTACATGAGCAACTGGGTGTTCGACAACAATTCCAATAGACATACAATAATCATTAAAAGCATGTGATGTAAATTCACCAGCATTATCGAGTCTCACTCTTTTAACAGTATAGTCAGGAAAATGTGCTCGTAATTTAATAATTTGAGCAAGGAATTTAGCAAAAGCTACATTACGAGTTGATAATAAAGAGACATGAGACCATCTACTCGATGCGTCTATTAAGACCATGAAGTATCTAAATGATCCACATGGTGGGTGAATTGGTCCACATATATCACCTTGAATTCTTTCAAGAAACATAGGTGATTCCTTTTCAACTTTTAACGGTGAAGGCCTTGTAATCAGTTTTCCAAGTGAGCAAGATGCGCACTGATGTATTTTATCCGTTTGAGGAATCTTTTGATCCTTTAAGGGATGCCCATGTGTATTTTCAATTATCCTTTTCATCATTGTAGACCCTGGGTGGCTCAATCTGTCATGCCATAAGTTGAATATACCATGATCACAACATTTTTCTCTAATTGCCATATGCGCTTGAGGCACTTTAATATGTGTATAATGTAAACCTGAATGGAGCATTGGTAATTTTTCCAAGATGTGATTTTCATTCATGATATGCAAATATTTTTCATTATCAACAGTCCTTGACTGTGTATCGTATCCATTATGATATATGTTTTTGAAAACAAATTTCTCGTTGATTTTGGGGAAAATAAAGCATTCTCTATTAAAAGCTTTGTACCATTTGGTAATACTAAATTAGCTTTTCCCACTCCTTCTATTATATCTGTAGGACCTGATATTGTATCAATAGTTCCCTTTGTTGGTTTCAATTCACAAAAATATCTCTTCGACTTAAGAATAGTGTGTGTGGCACCACTATCCGCAATACACATATCTCCATCCTTTGTTTGATCTCGCGCTCCATTGATTTTCATTGAATAAAAGAATTAAGAGAGAAAAATAATAAATGTGTAAAGTATTCGTTACGAGATCTTCAATAAGATATATTTATTATGTTAAATATATTGCATGAAAGATTAAACATAGTTAAGCATACTTTGGGAAAATACATAATATATTACATGAAATAGAAACTAATTAAACATAGTCAAACATAATTAGGAAAATACATAAAATGTTATATGAAAAGGGGATACTAATTAAACATAGTCAAACATAGTTTAGAAAATACATAATTATCACTAGTAACACTTATTTCATAGTCCCAAGTCATCGATGAAGTCTGAGTTATTAAGCTCAGTTTTGGCATTGTTAAAATTATCTACATGGTTCACTTCTTTCTCCTTTCCTTTAAGGGACGCTTGGTATAGTTTACACAGATGTGAAGGTGTGCGACAAGCCTTTGACCAGTGGTTTGAACTTCCACATCTAAAACATGAACTGCCATGATTTTGAGACGTTCCGATTTCATTTTTAAATTTATTTTGTTGGTTGGGATTGCCATTTTGTGGAGTGTGGTAATTGTTGGCTCTTTGGATACGACCACGACCACGATAATTACCTCGATTATAATTGTTGTTCCATTTGAAGGAATGGTTGCGACCATTATTAAGGTTTTTATCTAAATGGCTACGTCCACGACCTCGTCCCCATTTACGTCCATAATTTTTAGTATCATTATTGTTAACAGCATTAGCTTCTGAAAATGCTAGTGATCCCGTGGGACGAGCTTCATGATTTTTCATTAATGGCTCATTGTTTTTTTTCTGCTACGAGGAGAAAAGAGTTTAGATCAGAATATCTTTTAAACTTTTGCAATCGATATTGTTGTTGCAAGTTTATATTCGATGCATGGAATGTGGAGAAAGTTTTCTCCAACATATCTTCCTCCGTAACATTTTGCCCACAAAATCTGAGTGTTGAACATATTCTATATAAAGCAGATGTGTATTCATTTACTTTTTTAAAATCTTGGAACCTGAGATTGTTTCATTCATCTCTAGCAGTAGGAAGCAAAACTTCCTTTTGATGATCAAATCTGCTTTGTAAATCTTTCCACAACATGTGTGGGTCATCACAATTTGAGTATTCAAATTGTAACATTTTGTCAATATGTTTGTGGAGGAAGACATCAGCTTTCGCTTTATCTTGCTCTGAGCATTTATTTCCTTCTTGTATTGTTTCAAGAACTCCTATTGATTTTAAGTGCCTTTTTACGTGTGCCGTCCATGGCATATAATTTTCTCCAGTAATTTCAAGAGCTGGAAATTCAATTTTTGCAATGTTTGACATTTTGTTGCTAAACATAATAGAGCAAATAATAAGATAAATATTAGAATCCATATATATCAATAAGCATTGAGATACAATAGAGTGGTAGAGCTATAAACAAATATATAAACAATAAAAGTTTAAATTCTTCAGGTGCGACTTCAGAAAGTGGGATAATAACTAAAATGAGCATTATGGTGGCTAATAATAAAGCTGGGTGAATCATCTTTAAAAACTGTCTTGGATAAATTTGAGAAAATTAGATAATCTGTTTGTTGTAAGAGAAAAGAGATTGTCAATTTATAGTAAAAAATTATATTTGTTTACAAACGGTCATGTTACCGTTGTGTGTTTGAAAATTACTTTTGTAAAAGCGAAAAAAGTAATTTAGACATAAATTATGAGATTAAGACGTAAGAATAAAATTTAGTATGCACAAAATTAAGAAAGGATAATAATGTTAGTATGCATAAATAAACGTTAGCAAAAGAATAAAATGTCAGTATGAATAAATAAACGTAGTAAACATAATTAAAAGTTAGTTGACATAAAATAAAGATTAGTTACATAAATAAAAGTTAGATGTATAAGTAAAAGTTAGATTGACATATAAATAAAATGTTAGTTGCATAAATAAAAGTTAGTGTGCATAAATAAAGTGTTAGATTGTTAGTAGTCCCATAGTTAGCAAATGTCCATAATAAGATGTCCTATATACTTATTTCATTTTCCATAATACTTGTCTTCTCAATATATATTATGAACTTTTATTAATGAAGTGTTTACCTTGCTTATGATGGATGTCTTTGTGCTTTTATGATCTTCTTGATTAAGATATAAGAACTCTCGTGCTGATAACGTGTTATAATATAACTAGAATTACCTCAAGATTAGTGTTTGTAACATAAGAAATTTAGAGGGGATAAGAATAAGAAATAGAGAAATGCATAGACTTTTATAAAAGTGTATACAAGAGGTGCATTTTCTCATTCACTTTGAGGTGATATTTATACTACAAAAGTTACTACATGGTAAACCAATAAACAAGATAAACTATTTGGAGTACATGTAGGTATGAAGCTAGGTTGAAAAATGTGTTCATCCATATCGTTTAATATTTCATAATATATATATATATATATATATATATAGGGGAAGGTTTCACTAATAAGTGATTTTTCGCTAATAAACGCTAAGAAGTGGGTCAAACGAACTCCGATTGAGCTCATTCAAGCGCCGTTGAAACTGACTCATCGAACCCTAACCCGGACCCAAAAACCTAAACCCCCCTCCACTCGCACCCCCCAAAAACCTAAACCCCCATCCAACCTCACCCCGAAAAGCCTAAAACCACCACCCCCACCCCCTAAAAACCTACCCCCTTCCCCAAAAAAAAAAAAAAAACCTAAACCCACCACCAAAAAACCTAAACCATAAAATCTAAACCTTAAAAGTTAAAGCCTAAGGCTAAACCATAAGGATAAAACTCTAAAATTTAAACGTAAAATCTAAACTTTAAAAGCTAAACCCTAAAAGCTAAGATGGTAGAGTTCGACACTACGGTTCCAACGACGTTGAAATGAGCTCAATCGAAGTTTGTTTGATATCGTTTGTTAAGGTTTTTGTCATTTCTTAGATTATTTATGACGTCATCCGTTCTTAAATCCTGTCTAACCAGTCCGACCAGTGAACCTCTAAGACGTTCGGTTCAGTGTCCGGTCCGGTTCTGAAAAAATTGCTCATGAAGTCACGATTTTTCAATCTATTCTCAAAATTAGTCGTCATATATCATACGAAGTCAGAGTGCGATCATTAAATCATTCGATTCAGCTATTGAGTTAGCATGTATGTTATTTCATTCTCTTAGTAATTTTATTTTTTTGGATCTGGATTTAATTGATAAAGAAGTATGATTACAATAAAGTGACAGGTAAACGGGCAACAAGTTGCGCCGCAACCCCCTTTTGGATAGCAAATCCAATCCTACTATAAACAAAGTTTTTGGTTTTAGGGCCCGAACAATTACCATACATGACCCGTTGAACCATTTTCAGTAATTCCACAGCTTCCTGGGCTAGGAAACCAAATGTATCAAAAGCAAAAGGGATAAACACGTGTTGATTATCTAAACAAGCTTTCTCGTGTTTAGCAACTTTGCCTGCTTCTGCCTTCAACGCAGCATGGCCCGCAACAAACCCATTGTTCCTGAGTCCCACGAGAGGGGACACTCCTGTAAGGTCCACACAAGCGTGTTTCTCCCCTACCCACCCAAACAAAAAAATATCAGCTGGCCGAAATTTAAATGTTCTGCAATTGATTTTGAGGGTTTCAATGCTTTCCATTATGCATTCTGTAAACCTAATAGAAATTGTGTTTAGATGATTTTGTATGTTGCATCGTTTCAATTTATGTTCAATTTAGGCACTTTGATAATCAAATTAAAAAAGACTTTCAAACATAAAAAAAGCCATTGAAGTAACAAAAGTGGAAGAAGGCTTTATACAACAATTAATTTGTAGTCGCGGAAATGAAATAGCAATATATAACAGACATACAGTATTGTTAATAGAGTTGATTTTAATGGTTTGTACGATATCATCTTTTTACATGAAAGAGTTTAATCTATACTATATAATACATAAAGATTTTTACATGTCACGTGTCCTATCTATATTCATTTTCATCATTTTTTTCTCGACTCTCTCTCTTATTAAATACGCATCTATATTTTAATAATAATATATCTTTAAAGAAAATACTAATTATACTAATAAACTTATTATAAGAAACTTCTAAATATAATTATGTAAGTTTTATTTTGGATCAAATACTAATAAAAGTAAAATTGAATTAAATAGTAATTAACGTATTTTTGAAACCCAATTATATATTAATTTTTACATATTTTGATTTTTGTTTTTCTATCATTCGTATATTTAATACATTTTTATATACATAAAAAATTAATAATTTTATGTGTTGATATTTTTTACCCCATGTGTAGACACGGGGTTATAAGCTAGTTGAAGAATAAAAGCTTATGTTGGACATGAGTGAGTAGAAACCGAGAACCATACAATCTGTTGTCATTCAGGTTCATCTACAAACATTCTTTGATCATTTCTTTATTAATCTAATTTTTCTTCACCCGCTTGATCTGGTTTAGATTAATATCACTACACGTGACACATTTATAATCGTATGAGCTGAAATTGTCACTTAAACTAGTTGTACCAATATTTCATAATCTTACGTATTCTTAAGTGCACTATAGTAGCTAAAACAATGTCCTAAGTAAAATCTCATAAGCTAGTTTACTCTTCTTTCGACATGTTAGGGTCGTAAGGGATAAATATATTTTAGTAAAGGGCCTTGGTTTTTTACTTTGTCTTATGCCCTAAATTGATTGAGCTGCCCCTGATCATAAATATACTTAGAAGTCGGTAAGAGTAATATTCTTATATCATATTAGTACATTTAAGGGCGGGACTCGATAACCTTTAGCTCTTCCAAGTAAGCCAAACAATTCTCCTCCAATAATTGATTTGAATATAATGGGATTTGTTTAGCACGAACTTTTGGGTGAGCCCTTGATCCAATCTCACGTTGGACCAGATTTCTACAAGTTTTTTTCTTCTTTTTTTAACCGGTCAATAGAGACTGTTTATTCTACACACTCTACTTCTAAAATCATTAGACATACCTTCAACAAGATTTGAACCCCACATGATGTGGGTACAGAATACAGATATCAATGGTCAAAGAAGATAGATGAGAGGCTAGATAGAAATTTTAGAGAGACTCATAACATAATACTTCTTCTTGTTAAACATTAACCAAAGAAAGGAACCCTTATATAGCGAATTACATGAACTAGAACTACTGGACATGGGAAACAACATGGGGTAGGGGGCATCCCCCACTACACTTGTGGCTAATGTCTTTTGTATTTTGATATGTAGACAGGTTCATTGGTCGAAAGCTAATGTGATCAAGTCTTGGGAGAGAGTCAACGAAGTGAAGATTTTGTGTTGTTGTTGATGACCAATTGTGTAGTTTTCTTATTGGGTCAAGTGGACTCATCATATAATTGTATTTTGGAGTATAATTAAAGAGTTATGGGTTTAGTTTTTCTAGCAAATTAAGGCAACAAAACAAACATTACTCCAACGTGCATGATTGCAAACCAAAACCCACAACAAAACAAACATTACTCCAACGTGCATGATTGCAAACCAAAACCCACGTGCCGCATGGGCGCATGCCATCTACGTCCCACGATCCACGCCTGACCCGTAAGTTCGGTTTAACCCGATACATATCACCACAATCATTTGGTTAATGAGTACACTACTTTACTACTAGTATGTCCCCAAAAGGACTCTACAAGCTCGGTTAACAACATATACAATAAGCATAATAACCATCAATACCAGATTATCAAATAACTTCTTATATACCTTTAGAAAAACAAATTCACTATGCCCCCTTCAATTCTGTACATATTAGCAAAATGTTCATACAGGAAAAAACAAATATTTCACATAACCATTCCAGAAAAAGAAAAAGAAAAAAAAAAAAAGAAACCACAAAAAATTATCAAAAATAAATAACTTCAAAAAACCACTCAACGCTATGCTCGGATGGACCATCGACAAATGCTCCATGTCGGGAATCACATTCTGTACACACTCGAAAGTTATAACCACAAACACAATCAATCTCAAAGTTTTTTTGGGAGATTGTAATTTTTCTTCAGGAAGGTGGTGGCTGCCTTGTCGTTACGATGACACAAAACTCTCAAGATGGTGTTTGGTTCATTCGGGCCCCACTGGTCGGTTGTTGAAGGCAAAGGAAGTCTTGATTTGGTGGATGAACCATGCCCATCAGTCAACATTACAGATTTGAATTTCTCAATAAGGCTGCAAGTATCAATGGAGAAAAGGGGTAGCACACCTTTCACTGTGACTGAATGTTTTCCTATCAAATCGCGTGGTAATCCATCACCATTTGACCAAAACAAGTCCATAAGAAACCGAAAATCTTCTTGTATGATTGATGAATCTTCTGGAGTGAAATTACGAGAAGGACCTCCAGCAAGCAGAACCAACAAGAACCCTTCAAATGAAGCTCGCATTATGTTTGTGATCAAACGCGTTCTAACTATGTTATCTTGTACTGTTTCTGCTACAACTTCAAGATTCTCTTCTAGCTCTTGCAGAAAAGGTTCAATTCTTGAAGATGAAGTGTCTCCTACATATAAACTGTCCCAAAATACATGCTTTAATTCTACAAATATGAGTTTATACGCAACCGCCTCACATACTTGTTGAATCGCTTCTACGCAAGAAGCCAAAGATAACTCGAAGTTCTTTTTCGAGCTATTTATGATACTGCCATCGCGAATTCCTATACTTTTTAAGTGGGCAACTGTCCTTTTTTCTAACAGATCTAAATCTTTTCTGATGTGATGAAAAGTATTGACACGAACGCACATCTGTGGTATATCATAGGAATCATTATCATCTATAGTGTTTAGTTGAGATTTCCTCCTTTGAAGTATTTGTGACCTATCTTTTTTCTTGAATACACCATTGAGTTTTGACCCGCCTTTACATCGGGTCAAAGGAGGCAATATTGGAAGAGAAGAGCTTCGAGCTCCTATATATATGAAGAAAAATAGAAAGTTATTTTCACAAAAATAAAAGGAAAAATGGATTATCATAATTATTAGAGATGACAAACTCATTCAGGTTATGGTTGATCTCTAATGGGTCAAATGGGTAATATCAAAAGGGAATATACCACCAAATAATAACCACTCACCCTTTTTTCTAACAACAAAAAGCACTCAAGTTTCAATATTGTTTTGTTGTAATTTGTCTTTATAAATGTTTGATTTTTTTTTTAAATTAGGTGACCTAAATGGAACATATATGAAACTTGATTACAATTTAGTGATTATTTTTTTTTCATGTTTACCTGAAGTAGGAGGTAATTTGAAGAAAAAAATCATTAAATAATAACCAAGTTTCATAACTATTCCATTTAAGTCAACTTGTAGTAATCAAGTTTCATATATATTGCATTTAAATCGCTTAATTTCAAAAAAATTAAACGTTTATAAAAAGATTTCACAATAATGGAACAATAAATGAAACTTGAGTGGTTTTTATAGTTAAAATAAGTACGAGTGACTTTTATTGGAACAATACTGAAACTTGGTTATTATGTCATCATTTAATCCTGAGAAATATTAGCTAAAAATGAACCGAGTCAAACGGATTGAAAGTCACCCCAAGTGTACTTTTATTAATTCACAAAACCTCCTAAATCATTTTATTCCATGTACCATATTATTATTATTATTATCATCATATTTGGCACACTATTTGTAAACAAAAGTTCAATTATTCCTAAAGGAAAGTGTTTTTGAGTCAACCCGACCCATTTTAGCTAGTCAAACGGGTTGAAAGTCGCCCCAAGTGTACTTTTAATTCATAAAACCTCCTAAATCATTTTATTCCATGTATCATATTATTATTATTATTATTATTATTATTTGGCACAGTATTTGTAAACAAAAGTTCAAATATTCCTAAAGAAAAGTGTTTTTGAGTCAACCCTGCCCATTTTAACCTCTTACCCAACCCGCCTGTTTTTCTACCCCTAGATTATTTATGATCAACAAGTCCATGTTACACTTACCACAACCGGATTTTGCCTTTAATATGTAATCTTGAAGGCGCGTATCAAGACTGCGCATTAATTCAGGAAGCAAATCAGGATGCATTGGTATTGGCAATAAAAAGAATGCTTCCAAAGTTTCATCAATAGTTCTTAGAACCTCCACTGCCGAAGGAGCAAACCGTTCTCTATTTGCTTTTGGGTTCCACACCTATAATTGCAAAGAAGTGAGGGAGTGTATTTTGGGAATGAAAGGCGTACAAAATATGAAAATACTCATGTAGTGTTCATTTAATAGGCAAAAAGTACAATGAGATCCCAAATTTAATGTTTTATACTATGTTAAAAAAAACTATAAACATACTGCATTTTATCTCCCTATAATGATACATCCTAAATAGCATTTTCACTTTTATTCCTATCAGTATATACTAGAAGAACATCCTGTTAGTATCTTATTTATTGGTTAAATTATTGTTTTGAATATTTAGGAATTCAAGATATGATTTTTCATAATGACTGAAGTTTAGGAATTCAAGATCATGCAACCAAACAACTAGCACTCCCCTATCCAACGCAAAACTTGACTCGCAACATAGTTTAGCGGAAGTCCTTGATTAATGATCGAATACCTAAAATACCCCTTAATAAAACAAAACTCAGAAAACTTCTGGACCATAAATAATCTCCAGTACTCATTATTGATGATAAATAGAGAAACTTGAAAGATATCTTCAAGAAAGAGGAAATGTTACATACATTTTAAGACAACCAAAAATTGAAAGCCCATACATTTTCTCTTTTGGGACATGTAGAGTAATAATGTAAACATCAACACTAGAGACTGTGTGTGAGTTATTTGTCATATAACAAATTGGCGCTAGAGGGGTGAATCCCGACCCACTTACTACAAATGGCTCAATTTGAGTGATCTTTTATCTCTAACGGGTCAAATGGGCCAAACAAAAAATTGATTAAAAAAGAAACAGGCCAAGGAGTCGAATTTCATCCAAAGAGTAATTTTAACGCAATAAATTATAATGATTTAGTTTTTGGAATTTATTAAAAACAAATTTAGAAAACTAGTCAAAAAATGTTTCTCCATGACCCGTATAAAACTACCCTTATATACGCACCCGACCCGCCCATTTTGCCACCATAAAACAGAAGGTGAGAAGCATACCTCTTGCTGCAAATTTCTATCAACCCATTCTTCAAGTCTACCAACTCGAGTTTTTATCCAAGATTTGACCAAATCTACTATCACGGCTTCAGCTTCATAAGGAGTCATCTCTTGAATTATTGACTTTCCACCATCATCACTGTTGACCGAGTCTTCCACCGCCATCTGCACTAAATCTTTTTCCAACTTATCGGCTGTTATTAACACTTGTATAACATCGGGAGTCAACTCTTTGATCCCTGAAACAAATTTATGCACCTCTTGTCCAAAACAAGAATGGAGAGTTGCTACTGCTACACCAACTGCAAGAGGATTCCATTTTTGTAGTATTGGACTGTAAATCTCCTTTTCGGTAAATGCCAAGTCAGTTATATCTTGTGCAAGCATACATAGTGCTGGAAGATGATTCAGTTGACTTTTTGCTGACTTCCGGTTTTTGCCGGCTTTCTCGCTTTCCTGAATTAAATAAATTGAATGAAGAATGAGTTCTGTAGAAGAACAGAATATGCAATTTTGGTGGTATTTTATCTCAAACGGGTCATATAAATATTTAGCTAAAAGGGAAAGGTCAAATGGGTTAAAGTCTTCCAAAGTCAAATTTTAATGCATACAACCTCCGTTATATTCAAAGAACTTCAGGGTCAACCAAGTTTTTGCATACAACCTCCGTGAACGCATACAACCAAGTTTTTGCTCACATTTTTTTTTTTAAAATTGAAAAAGAGAGAAAAAAACTTCAGGGTCAACACTGCTCGACCTGACCCATTTCAGCCCGTGCCAAGAGAAAGACCAGCTTCAACCCAAACCCTATTTGGCCCATTACCCAACCTGCCGTCCAACCTGCCCATCTTGTATTCGTTAAGTTTACCATATGTTCCAATTTAGCCTACTACACTAGTTATATCAAATGAAAACCTGATTAATGCAAAATGTCAAAACTTGCCTGACTAAACGCCTTGCGCATTGAAGACCTGATATAAATGTCAACGTTGGCATTTGCAAGATCAATGATATTCCTTCTACCATTCTCATGAGGATTTTCTTCGGCCAATATGGTGGCTGCAGACAAACCAAGAGAGAGAATACTTTGCATTAAGTCAATATTACCCCTGTAAAACGACTCATGGTAAGCTAAAAGCCCTCTTTCGGCCCACTCCAACATCGAGTTCATTGTCAAACACAAAATCTTGAAATATCCTGAATCCAAAGTTGACTTCGCGTCTTTTTTGACTTCTAACAATAAGTTATCAGTAGCAAAAAGGAAATCATTCTCAACTTGACCCGTTGATACATAATGGTTAAATAAAACCCATGAAAAACAAAGATTATGTAACCTCTGGTCAATTCCCAAAATACCCCAAGTCTTTTTTACAAGTTCTAACACCTCATCAACCTCTTCAATCATGGATGTCGGCTCTTCAACATCAAAAAGAGCTTCAAGAAGAACTTGATACAGCCGAAGATTCAACGGAGCCCCATCTGCCCAATGACACGCGTCAGGCGCATAATCATCAGCAGACCGACAAGCGAGCTGCATTGCAACCGCCCGTAGGGTTTGAACCGTTTCACTATGCCTCCCGGTCTCCATGGGTCTTTCGCGCGCCCCACGGATGATCTGGCGGAGTTGTTGAGCCGCCGGGTCTTTTCTATCTAGAGGTAGTTTAGGGTGGAGTAACAGTCCCGCCTCGAGTACCTTCAAGTTTCTTTTCTGCCATATTTCATATTCTCGTTGCGTTGGGAAATCAGAAGATTTAAACTGCTGCAAAAGCTCTACAGGTAGAACTATAGACTCAATTCGCCTCCCAAGCTGAAAATTGTTTGTAAATTGTAATTACTAATTAGCATCTAGTGATCTTCACAAGCATAAATCTTGATAATTTGAAGCAATTTTGGTAAGATGTTAGATAAAAGATTGTAAATTTAGTGTAAATTAACTTATGAACCATCAACACTAGCTAGATTAAGCTAGGGTGCTCAATGGTTCGATTTTCGGTTTGTATGGTTTATTCAGTTTTTAAATTTTTTAGTCCTATATGTTAACCGAACCGGAACTGTATTGGGAATTTGTCAAACCGAACCAAAATCAACCGAATAAACTAAATTAAAAAAAAATATTAACCGAATTAACCAAACTCAACATATATAGTTATCACTTATTCGGTTGAACAGACCGAATTAAAAAAAATGTATATCCGTTAAGTTAACCGAAAACAGAATTCACAATTAGAATACGGTTAGGAACCGAACCGAAAACCGAATTCACAATTCGGATAGGTTTTTTTTGGCTACGGTTACTGTTAAGTTTTTGGTTTTTTTCACCGCTAAGATTAAGCCACCAATCTGTGTGTTCTTTGCAAATTTGAAAATTTACAATACCCGAATCTTCAAAAGTTTAAAAAGATTCTAATTATAAGCTTGATTACCTGTCCAGCAGCAATTCGCAACAACGCACGCCTAACCCTAGAATCAACTTGTTCCGGGATTCTCATCTGAACCCTCATCAGCTCCCCCACCGTCGCCGGCCGATTCTCCGTCGCCGACGAACCATTCGACTCCGAACCATCGTTCTTCTTTTTGGACTTCATACCCAACGCCTTCTTCACCTTACTGGCAGTCGTCAACGTGAGCGACCGCTGCAGCGATGGCAACGACGACGCCCTATCAGACGACCTACCAGACGACTGAGACACATAAGTCAACGGCCTACTTCCGCCGGAGCTCCGGCAAGCCCCGACAAAGATCTCATAAGCGGTTTCTCGAAGCTCAGAGTCGGATAGATCCGAACCGAGTTGGCCAAACGGGTCGGATAGGTCGTTAGATGACAATACCGGGATCATATAACCACCGTTGTTCTCAATTGGCATGACGGTGGGCTCCGATTACCTGTTAATTAAACTAATCGATGATCGATGAGTACAAAAAAGATTTAAAGGATCGTCAATTGGGGTTTTTTTATCTAAAATTTACAACAAACCCTAAGAAAAAGGGGGAAATAGTAAATGGGTCGGAAATTGGGAATAATTATTGCTTTAGTTTGAAGAATGAATGATGTGCTTGCTTTATGAGGTGCGAATTGCTACGAGTGTTGAAAGAGTAAACCGAACGCGGTGATACAAACGGCTACTTCAATGTTTGTGGGATTCACCGCCGGGACCCACCGCCACCAGTATTGATGCTTTGTTTTAGTGTTGAAAGTCAATAAAAAAATAAATGAAGATGAAAATGAAGTTCAATTCTATCACAATTTAATAGTCAACTCAACAAGGTTTTCGTGGTGGGAGCTTCAATTGCGTTGATTTATTATTATGATAACATTATTATATACAACTTTGTTGTGAGTTTGATTTTTAAAAATGATTAAATTAAATGAAATATAGTTTTAGGAAAAATGTTTGTTTTAATTTTGAACCAATTCAGATCGTGTTTCATGTCGACCCGTTTTTGTTTTCATTTATGAATAAAAGTAATACCTAACGACTTAGTAACAATTTAACTAATTAATAATCCGACTCAAATTAAACCTTTTTGACGTGTTGGAAGAACTCCTGGTAAAAGGTTTTATAAGACAGAGCATTTCACCGTAGGGTGCTCCGGTTCTATTTGTAAAGAAGAAAGATGGTTCTATGAGGATGTGCATCAATTACATGGAATTGAATAAGCGAACAGTGAAGAACAGATGCCCGCTTCCCAGAATTGATGATTTGTTTGACCAGTTGCAAGACGCAAGTTGGTTCTCGAAAATTGATTTACGATCAAGATATCACCAATTGAAGGTAAGTGAGGAGGATATACCGAAGACCACGCTTCGCACATGGTTTCTCGTGATGTCTTTCAGGTTGACTAACTCCCTGGCGGCGTATATGGATTTAATGAACAGAGTGTGTCGTCCAATGTTGGATCGGTCGGTAATAGTATTCATAGATGATATTCTCATCTACTCAAAGAGTGAAGGCGATCACGCCTGTGGCCTGCAAGAAGTACTATAAACTCTGAAGAAGGAAAGATTGTATGACAAGTTCTCCAAATGTGCGTTCTGGCTTATGGAAGGTCAATTCCTAGGTCACGGTATCAACAAGGACGACATTACAGTTTATCCGACAAAGATTTTAACAGTGAAGGAATGGGATATCCCGAAAACGCCGACCAAAATACCGAGTTTCTGGGATTGGCAGGCTACTATCGGAGATTCATACAAGATTTCTCGAGAATAACCTCGCCTCTGACAAAGTTGATAAGAAAATAAGTTAAGTATGAATAGGGACCGGTTCGCAAAGCCATCTGGGGAATTGAAGGAAACCTTGACTCAAGCACCGTTATTGGCCCTGCCCGAGGGCAATGAAGACTTAGTGATTTATTCTAATGCTTCGAATATGGGATTGGGTTGCGTGTTGATGCAACAAGGAAAGGTGATTGTGTATACATCACGTCAATTGAACACTGAGGATCTAGAGCTTGCGGCTGTGGTCTTCGCTATAAAGATCTGGATACATTACCTCTACGAGGTCAAGTGTACTATCTACTCCGATCACAAGAGTCTAAAGTATTTCTTCGAACAGAAGGATTTGAATATGAGGCAAAGACGATGGTTAGAGTTGTTGAAAGACTGTGATCTTGAGATCTTGTACCACCCGGGGAAGGAAAACATGGTGGTTGACGCTCTGAGTCGAAAGGAGAGACAAACTCCTATCAGAGTGAAAACATGGTAACTATGGATACCTAAGGAAGTTGAGCTTAAGGCTAAGATTCTCAAATAAGTCTATCAGTCTCGTTACTCTATACATCCAAGCACCACTTGTAAGACCCCAACCCGGGCATCCTACAATTGGTTCTCAATACGGGCTGTTTTCATTAAAAACACATTTATTGTAAATCAAAATACAGCGGGAGTCTTTCTATTCTCATTTATGACCATTTCATGTTATTAGGTTTACCTTACGATTGCCTGCACACCGATCCGAATAACGCCGCTTCCAAGCCAAGGTATGTCAATACACTGCCTACCTGCAAACAATCTAACGTACACACAAAGTCAGCTACGCTGAGTGAGTTCTAATAGTTTAATTTAAATAAAAACCACCACACCAAGTTTTTCGATTTAACTTACCCAGGATCCTCCGGTCCTTAAAAATATAATTACGCTTTATTAACGAATGACTAATCCCTTGTCACCCCATGACATCCCGAAACCGTTTATCACCCGAGACTCAACCCATACTACCAACATACATAATAACAACCTTACAATCACAACAGCATAGACTCCACATACTATGTTAACAACTCATATCCAAGAATACCCAATGACCCGACTCTGGGTTAACACAACCTACCCTAGAACACTAACACATCCGGCCTTAACCAAGGTTCTCACGAATAACTGACACGACTTTTATGCACGTCACGTCACAAATCCTGACTCATCGGTCAGTCTAACTCTACACGTCACAATTCAACACGTCACAATAACACAATCTCATACAGAGTAAATATAACTAATCATTAGCATGCAAATTAACACTTATATGTATGCATGCAAACACATACCTCATCGCTGCACCCTCGTCAGGGTTACCCTTGTCAGGGCATTAACACACCCCGAGCTCATCGTTAACCTGATAAATAAGTGTCATCCCTAGTGACTTCCCGAAGGACCCCGTCCTCCATGATCCCGTTTTTCGTGCCATAAGGACAACGAGGCAAACCCGACACTTAAATATAAACACGTAATATCACACATTATATACAAAACTCATTAACTACACACGCACATCACGCATAACCCTAGAACAATATATTTAATGTTATGAATTCATTAGCATTTAATACAGGGCACGACCATTCCCGTTCGGCCCTTAACACGTCACTTATTAACAACCCATATCCCTAACTGTAGAAATAAAGACTGATGGCTACAAAGTTCTCTAAGTACAAATGCTGCTGATCTCAGAGTTTGCTGCTGACCAACAAAATGTTGCAGACAAGCTTAACTGTTGCGGATACTTGTTCCCCTGCTGAAGAACAAATCTGCTGCGGATAGCCTTATCTGCTGAAGACGAAAGTTGTTGCGGATAGGCTTCTCAGCAGCATCAACACTATATGCTGCTGACAGGAAAATCATCAGCAGCTTTGGATGGTCACATCTTGTTGCTGATCCTCATCTTTGCTGCTGACAGCCGCGTGCCTTGAAGACAAATCGTTGCAGCTGACTATCCATGCCAAGCGTCACTGACAACTTTCTGCAAAAGCAACTGACACACTCAAAGCAGAAGGAACCTCAATGGTACAACCAATGAAAGACAACAATGCTCTTTTCCAAGCATGCAAGTAATAATGCACAAAGAAGACGCTTCAATAAAGTTAACTAGTTTTAGACTAAACGTGTAATAGTTAGCTATATACAACAGATCAATGGTCTGTGTTAGATCTGATCCTTAGAATCAAGGGTCTGTCTGAGTATAAATACTGTGTAAACACTTCATTATAAGTGTACTTTTTGATTGAGTTTCATTTGTAATCGTTTATCTGCAAAAGCTTAATACAACAGTGTTCTTATTAGTATTATTTCTGTTTACTCGATTATACTTGTGTAGTTGCTATTGTTTCCGCCAATTTCAACTAAGAACAGAACCATCTTGTACTTTCACGATCCTACAAGTGGTATCAGAGCTTTGGCTCAGATTAAACAAACTCACACTTGTTTAATCACTTCTGGTTCTATTCTAAACTCTCTCTTTCAATCAAGTCACCCAAAATCATAAAAACAAAGATGGCACAGAGCAACGGATTTGAAGACATCGGCAGCATCAACCGACCACCAAGATTGGTATCTGGTGAAGACTACGACATGTGGAAAAATCGCATGGAAAGTTTTTTCTACTATCAGGATTACGGAATGTGGAAATCCATCAGGGATGGACCCTACACTCCCATGGTGGCCTCTGCTGACTCTGGAGGACTACCAGTTCCAAAGGAGCCCTCCAAGTACTCAGAAGAGGACATAAAGAAGATGGAGGTAGACTTCAAGGCACTAGGAGCTATCCAAATGTGCCTTCCAAATGAAGTTTTTCATAACTTCAGAAGTTACAAAACTGCCAAAAAGCTCTGAGAAGCTCTTGAGAAAATGTTTGCTGGCTCTGAGGAAGTCAAAGAAAACAGAAGAGACATCCTGAAGCAGCAGTATGAAAACGTCGTCTGGAAGGAAGGTGAGTCTCTAACTGTTTTATACAGCAGATTTACCTATCTTGTAGGTGAGCTGCAGTGCTCAAAGGTGAAGCTAGAGAATGAAGATATTCTCAAGAAGTTCATTAGGTCTCTACCAAGCTGCTGGACACTTTACACAGTGTCAATCAGAAGAACTGAGAATCTGAAGACTCACCTGATGACTGAGCTCTTTGGAATGCTAAAAACCTATGAGCTAGAGATGATTCAGGCAAAAGAAAGAAGCTTAAGCTACCAAATAGCCTCAACATCCACCACCACCTCCTCTGCCCTCCATTCTGAGCACTCAGGTCCTAGTTCAAGCAACTATTATCCTCCCATCATCACTCATCCTCAAACTCCAATCTCTCAAACAAACCAATCTCCATTCCTCCTAGAAGCTCCTCCTCAAACATCAACCTCCGCTGCTTTTGTTTCTGAAAACTCAAGCAACATGTCCTTTATCAAGGAGGATCTGGAATGCTTTCATCTAGATGATTTAGAAGAAATGGACATACAACACTCGTATGCCATGCTCTCTATAAGAGCAAAAAGGTTCTACTCTAGAACCAGAAGACCCATTCCAAGTAACAACTCCAATACCAGAGTTGGCTTGGATAAAAGCAAACTAAGATGTTACAACTGTAACCTACTGGGTTACTTTGCTAGAGAATGCAAGGCACCAAGAGCAAATCCAGCTACTCCTCAGTCAAGACAAGCTCACCAAGCCCAACCCAGACAACAACAAGCTATTCCTCCAGTTCAAACTGCAGCCTGTGCAACTGTTGGAACTTTTGAGTTCGACTGGAGCTTCCAGTATGAAGAATTGCCTGTCAACAATCAAGCTCTTATGGCAGACACTACAGAGATACCACCTCAGGTATTTAAACATCTTTGCTCTCAAGCTTGTATTGATAAAGTTTTGGGTTATAGAAAGCATAACCAAAACCTTATAGATCAAAATGAAGAGTTTCATCAGATGAAATCTGAGTTCAAAAAGGTTGAAAATACTTATAAAGAAAAGGTTAACTGCCTTAAGAAAGAGATTTCATCGCTAAAACACGAACAAACTAATCTTGAAACTCAGACTGATGATCTACTGGTCAAACTAAAAGCTACCAGAGCTGAACTAGCAGAACAGAAAGTTCATGTTGAAAAATATGAATTTTCCTCCAAAAAGTTACAAAGACTTTTAGATATTCAAGTCCATGAGAAGGTAAAGACTGGACTTGGGTATAACAATGATCAGTACAATTATGTTCCTCCTCCTACTGACTATATTGCCATTTATGAACCAAGCTTCAATGTTGCAAATCTTGACACTGCAAACTGAAACCTTGATCCTTCAACGGATGAACCTTTCGTCGAAGACTGCACTACCTCATCGGAATCTGAGTCAACCTACTCAGACCATGATGAAACCAGTGCAGCCCCATCTGAAGCTGTTCTGAATAACGTTGAAGTTCCTGCTGTTCTTCCAGCTGTTCCAGCCCCTGTACCATTCAAACATATCAAGATCAGCTATCCTCCAGATGGAAGAAAGCTAAACATTGAAAAGGGACAGACATCAGGACCCACAAACCCCAAGCCTCAGTCAAAGCCGATCACAAAGAGGAAGGTATTTGACATATGTCATGCGCCTGGAGAAAGAGTTCCACATGTTCAAAAGACATTGGAAGAAGCCACCTTTGAGCACAACAAAGCTCAACCGTGGAACTTTAAAGACCTATTCAAAAGAAAGGACTATGTTTACCTTTCAAGGGACAAACTAGCCAAATCATGCTTTGTCTGTGGAAAATACAACCACAATGCCAGAACCTGCTTCTACTACCTTCAGCAGCAAAGAAACCTCAAGCAACATGCTTTTGAGAAGACAAAGAAGAACAAACAGGTAAGAAGGTTTGAAGCCAAGACAACTCAATTCAGAAACTCTCTTTCTCCACAAAGGGAGCAGTTGTCAAAACCTCAACAATCTTGCATCATCTGTGGTGCATCAGACCACTTTGCTGCAAATTGTAAGTTTAATCCTTTCAATCAGATTCTTCTTCCAACCCCAATTATACAGAAGCCTATCAGTAAGGTGAAGAAGGATAGGCATACGTCTGTTCTTAAACCATCAGCAGCCAACAAAACTGCTGCTGATCGAGTAAAGCCCAAGCAACCAAAAGGAAAGCCTTCAGCAGCAACAAAGTTTGCAGCTGCTCAAGTAAAACCATCAGCAGCAACAAAATCTGCTGCTGATAAGTCAAAGTCCTCAGATGCAGCTTCTGTTACTGAAAAGGCAAAGAGAGCTGGAAAACCACAAACTCAACAATGGAAGGCAAAGAAACCACCAAGCATCATCATTGGTTCAGTTGAATGCGTCTATCCTTTGTTATAAATGTGTTTGTCCTTTGTTGTAAATAAAAGTTATCTATCAGCAGCAGATGAGTTAATTGATGATAGATTTAATCTTCAGCAGCAAAAGATTTGCAGCTGACTACTTTAAGTTATCAGCAGGAACAGGTTTCCTGTGGATTTCTTTAAGACTGTCAGCAACAACATCCTTGCTGCGGATTATTAAATCCATCAGCAGCAGATAAGTTTACTGCTGACAGACTTAACCTTTCGCAGCAACCAAGGTTGCAACAGACAGGCTTATTCCTCCACAGCAACCAAGTTTGCTGCTGATGAGTAAATTTAAGTCCAAATTAACTTTTACCCGCTGTAAAAATTAACGTCAGTCTTTACCATGACTGCCTCGGTGTATTACAGTTGTAACAATGAAAAGTAAATTGGGTTGTACTGTACAAGTCATTTTGCTTTTTCCCTCTTCTGCCGTTATAAGAACAAATCAAATTTCCTTACCATCTCTTCACCTTCAATTTCACCCTAAACCCACATCACTTTCTCTCAAGTCCCCACCATATTCAAGCCCTTCATCTTTAAAACATTCAAAGCCTCCCACATTCTAACCTTCCCTCCAAATCAAACAACAATGGCAGACATCAATAACCTTGATGATAAGTTCTCCCCATACCACAACCTTACAGCATATCTTACCAAAGGAAAGAAATCCGAAGGATTTAATGATATGATCGACTTCTTATGTCGATCAAAAATCTACTTTGCCCTCACAACCAACCCTGCCATATATATCCCTCATATGGAGGATTTTTGGAGTACCGCCGTCAACTCAACTGAACAGGGGATTCCCCAAATTAAAGCCAAAGTAGACGGCAAGGATATCACCATCTTGGAAGCCACACTCAGAAAACATCTTAAGCTTCAAGATGAGGGAGCAGCCATCTCATACTCGAAGGACGAATACATGAGGACCTTTGTATCCATTGGATACACTGGAAATCAGACCGAGTATACGATCGAGAAGGCGTTGATGGGCCCTCCATGGAAGTATCTTTGCCACACTCTTCTCCAATGCATATCCCAGAAGAGGAGTGGATGGCATCAGGTGAGCTCCGCACTTGCCTCCGCCTTCCATGGTATGGTCACTAACCAAAGCTTCAACTTTGCATACCTCATCTTTGAGGGTTTGAGATATAACCTTCAAGAGGGTGCAAAGCAACAATTTTTTATGTACCCAAGATTCTTGCAGGAAGTTTTCAATCAAGAACTAAAAGAACTTTCAAAACCTGCAAGAATCTACATCATGTTGGGACATAAAAATAATATTTTTCAAAGCATGAGAATTGTTTCCAAAAAGTTCTCAGGGGTCAATGTTCCATTGTTATCTACAATGCTGAACATACAGAGTACCCCGGGTGACAGTTCAGCAATCCCAACTGATACTGATCCCACACCCTCCACCCTACATCATGAACAAAAGTCTGCTTCTACCATTCGAACCCCTGTGCATACTACTAAGGATGCACAGGCACAAAAATTACTTACACCTCTTTTGGATGTTATCGTTCAACCGGAACACAGGGCCCCGGTTGCAATGACATATACTAGGAAAAGGGGCAAGAAAACTCCTTCTTCTCTTACCTCCAAGGCCCAAACCCAACCTAACAGCCCTCACTCAGAATCACAACATTCTGATGAGAATATCATAAGGGACAGCCACATTATTAGGGAGATTCCTTTGGATGTCTCTCTATTAGGATCAGGATCACTTCCTGGATCCATAGAACATTCCCCTGAGCCTTTCCTTTCTCTTCTAAACTTAAGTGTTGAGGAACGTGATCAAGATGATGTACCTTCTCCAACTACCACTATCTCAGAGGTACTGATTGATCTTGCTTCCAACACACCCAACCCAAGTTCTTCTACCCTGAAGGTCCACTCTAGGAGTTATGAAAGAGTGGATGTGGAAGAGGCTGTCACTACTGCTGGTCCATCAAATGACCAGGAGGACAGTGATAACATTGCTAAGACCTCAACCACGGCAACTCACAGTGAGGATGCTTCCTTGGAAACTCCCCTCACTGAGAGGAATCCCAGGTGCCAAGAAACCATGGGTGATGGGGATGAAGAGGCTAGGCCTAAGGCCTCATCTGGATCCAAGGATTCCACAACTGTGGATGAGGACAGACTGAAACTTCATAACATGGAATTGACGGCCAGGGTGGCAATGCTAGAGGCTGAAGTGTCCAAACTAAGACATCAAGTCTCTATGCATGAAGCCCATAAATGCCCAACTATACCTACTCCCTCTCTTGTATCAGTGGGCACCCAAACTGATGCTTATTTATCCACTGATGCAACCAAAAAGGGGGAGATGGTCCCAATGGAGGAAGACTCAGACAGTCTTGACGACTGGATTCAAGAGCAGGCTGTATTTCAAAGCACATTATTCAAGCCTGCTTTTGTACAGGTTCATGACTTGCCAGCTTCAGATAACGAAGAAGAAGAGACATCTGAAGACTGGAAGTTAGTCTTCAGGGCTGTTGATGAGATGCTGAATGATGCTGAAGACACAGAACAAACATATACATCTTTCAGCATCATCCCTGTAGCAGCAGCCATCATAAGTCACTCCACTGCCCCCCAATTTCCTCTGACTTCAACACAGCTAGAGTTTGATACAATACTAGCTTGGGGGTATGATGGAAAGTCTGAGAGGTTCTGGATTGGTTGGGAGTTTGGCGGAGTAGAAGAGCTAAACTGGGACTTCCTCAACATCATCCAAGTCCTTCACCTATACCATCTACAATGCATCAACAACTCAACGGACCTCTTAGCAGAACTTGCCATTGGCAGGTTCTATGACTTGATGGAGGATAATCTACCCAACTTTCAAATACAAATACAAGCAGCAAAAAGGGTTGCCAATCCTGAATCTTCAACAGCAGCAGAAAGAAGACTGTCTCCTAGAAGACTTAAAATAATAAGGAGCGGTCTTCTCACAAAAGAAGAAGTTCTGTGCTGGAGAAGATTCATGTACAATAGAATGGTCAGGGATGTTGAAGTGCAAGGATGGACAAGCACTGACTCCCATGACTTTACCTTCTTCCTGAGCAATGGATCTTCTCTAACAGTCAACATCAAGGAGATCTTGCTCCTACCTTCAGCCTTCCTGCACAAGGTCTTTGAGCTCAGATCACTCATCTTCAATGTCAACTCCTTAGAAAGTCAAGAAATGATCAAGATCATCAAGGCTTCTTTGTATAAGGAGGAATCTGGATCTGACTCAGACCTATCCTTTCTCTCTTCTCCAATAGTCAGACTGAACACAGAAAAAGAATCAAAAAGAAGAGAAGAGGAAAAGATGAAAGAGGCATGGAAGGATGTGACAGGTATGGAATGGGAAGAAGATGAAGTCAGTTCCCCTCCCTTATCCATTCCCCAAATTGCCAATGAAGCTAAAGCTAAGATTCCAACAGTAGCACCATCATCTGCTGTTGTGATCAGTGAAGCCGAAGCAGAGGCATCCAACAAAGATAAGGGAAAAGAAATTATTACCAAAGAAGACAAAGAGAGGCTGCTAAGAGAAAAGAAAGAGAAAGAAGGAAGAAGAAAAAGAAGAGAAGAAGAGGAGATGACTAAAACAAAGAAAGCTCAAGATAGACTCACATCCATTCTCCTCAGAGAACAACAAATCCAGATGTATGCAAAACAGCTGGATGAGCTCAAAGTAAAGATTCCTGCAGTTTATCAGATTGAAGAAGATGAAGCTCTTGCTCTTCAACTGCAGGAACAATTTGACAAGGAAGAAGAAGAACTAAAGAAGAAGAAGAAGGAAGAGGCTAAGTTCAAAATAACTGATTCTGAACTAGCCAAAGAAATGAGAGAGGAGTGGGTAAAGGCTCTAGTTTCTCAAGGTGAGGATGCAGACTACCTTGAGAAACTATCAAACAAAGAAAATTACAGAGCCTTCATGGGTCAGCAGGGTCAATTGGCAAATAAGAAGAAGGCTGAAGAAGAAGAAAAAGCCAAACAAAAGTCCTAAAAGACCATTGCCTTTAATAAAAGGACCCATGAAGAAAGGAAGATCATGATTGACTTCCTTAAGGCTAGAGGAGAGAGTGGAAAGAGGCTAGGTCCCATGAATTTCATGAACCTGCAAGCCCTCTATTTTAAAGTAAAGAAGGATGAGGAAGAAAGATTGGAGAAGAAAGGCTCCAAGAAAAGGGTAAACACTCAAGAAGAAGAAAGGAAATCAAAGACATCCAAGCCTTCTCTCTCACCCAACACTTCCTCAATCCAATAACCTTCCACTCTCCTCCCTAGACCTCCCTCCTCTCCTCCCTCAAAGTCCAAATCCTCACATCCAGCTCCTACTCATCAACAACCTCCCAAAAAGAAAAACAAACCCACTTCCAAACCAGAAGACTCAAGAGAAGTAATCAGATGGTCATATAGCCCTCAAGACCAATGGTTTGAAGTGTTTAGGGGGAGTACAGAACCTAAAAGATCAATCTATATATCTGTTGATGAGGTACTGCAGCTTCCAGATTCTGATCTAAGAAGAATGATGGAGCTGGGTGAATCCTCTGAGCCTGAGAATGAAGGTGGGAGACATCTATTGCTGGCAATCAGACATTACTTCAACCCCAACTAAGATGAAATCATTGATGCCAAACCTCTACAATCCCACTCTCCATTCATCAGCTGGTCCTACAATGCTGAGAAGAATGAATTCACTCTGACATATGTTAAAGGACAGAAGATGAGGTGTTCAAGCAAAGCTATCTTCAAAATGGCAAGCAAAGACATCAAGACTCTATCTGACCTTCCTCTTAACAATCTCAACATGGACCAGAGAGGATATGAGGTTGAAAGGATAGTCAGAAACATGCAAAAGCTTCAGCAACAAAGGCAGTAAGAGAATTTTGGTAGCATCAGTCTAGGGGGAGTTTGTAGAAATAAAGACTGATGGCTACAAAATTCTCTAAGTACAAATGCTGCTGATCTCAGAGTTTGCTGCTGACCAACAAACTGCTGCAGACAAGCTTAACTGCTGCGGATACTTGTTCCCCTGCTGAAGAACAAATCTGTTGCGGATAGCCTTATCTGCTGAAGACCAAAGTTTCTGCGGATAGGCTTCTCAGCAGCATCAACACTATATGCTGCTGACAGGCAAATCATCAGCAGCTTTGGATGATCACATCTTGCTGCTGATCCTCATCTTTGCTGCTGACAGCCGCGTGCCTTGAATACAAATCGTTGCAGCTGACTATCCATGCCAAGCGTCACTGACAACTTTCTGCAAAAGCAACTGACACACTCAAAGCAGAAGGAACCTCAATGGCACAACCAATGAAAGACAACAATGCTCTTTTCCAAGCATGCAAGTAATGATGCACAAAGAAGACGCTTCAATAAAGTTAACTAGTTTTAGACTAAACGTGTAATAGTTAGCTATATACAACAGATTAACGGTCTGTGTTAGATCTGATCCTTAGAATCAAGGGTCTGTCTTGATTCTAATTGAGTATAAATACTGTGTAAACACTTCATTGTAAGTGTGCTTTTTGATTGAGTTTCATTTGTAATCGTTTATCTGCAAAAGCTTAATACAACTGTGTTCTTATTAGTATTCTTTCTGTTTACTCGATTATACTTGTGTAGTTGCTATTGTTTCCGCCAATTTCAACTAAGAACATAACCATCTTGTACTTTCACGATCCTACACTAACTCACACATAAAATCATAGGCATTTAACTTAAATCCCGACTCTCCCTGATCCACCCTTATCACACCATTGACCCTACGACTCTTAATAATCATTTTTACTCAACACATAGCAGGTTAGAACCCGAAACCACGTGAATGCACGTACGTTAGCCCCAAAACAATAAAACGTTTAAAAGAGGGGGATTAGAAACTCACTAGTGATGTCGAGTGTTGATCCTTGCTCTGTAACTCGTTTGTCCTCTCGAATCTCGCACCTGTCAAACGTATGATCACTCGATCAGAATGCGTTCTACACATATGCCTTGAAATGCATAACATATAAACCCCCACATCGTATTGTCAGCTTGCTATTTCTTTCCCTGAAATCCTAACCTCTCGGTTTTACGTGTAACGTCGCCTCCAAACTGGATGAGACCCGTGCACCCAAACCCTAGCTCCCATGCATGCATGTACGTGTGCCATGAGGACCATGCCATACGAAAACCCAAGTTTACGCGATCACGTTAACCTGTGTCGGTTTCCAACCATGCACGCATGTCACGCCCTCGTGCTTCTCTAGCCTAACTCCCCCGGGCCTCGTCACCTCCGTCGTCTTCACCTTCATTGTTAGGTTTAAACCCTAGTGGTTTGACACCACGCGCCACCGCCATGCACTTCACCGCCCAACTCAGCCGCTCACCGCCTTCGGTCCACACCGCTTCGTTGCTGACAGTATGTCGGGCTGCTGTCGTGGCCACCCGAGACGATCACAGTCCCCGCCACCTCGTCATAGCCATGACCCGCTTCTCCCATGCACTACACCACCCCTCCGAGATCACCTCCGCCGACGTCACCATGTTCTGGCCATGCCTCCAATCAGCCGTACACCACCACCATAGCCATCGGGTACCTTCGTTGAAACCAACACCAAGACCAACTCATCGCCACCTAGTCGCTGCCGCCACAATAACCCAGTCGTCCCCGTCGGCCATCAATACGTCGGCTGCACTCTACCGTCCACGCCAACCCAAACGGGTTATCCCAACCCTGTCACGCCATACCCAAGTCATACCCGTCACCGGCCAGTCACTCTCCGGGGCTGTCGACATCCGTGACCAAGAATCTAACCCTAACCGAGTTCTCGTGTTCAACGAAACGAAAAAGAAAAGAAACAAGATGAGAACAATGGTTACCTTGTGTGCGATGGTACGTCGGACCGCTCCCCCGTCACTGTTACGCTTCTTCTCCGGCCACTTCCTCTCCCCCGCTCTCTTTTCTGCCGTCACGTACCTAGGGTCCAAGATGGCCTTAGGGTTTGTGCTTAAAGGGTTACTTAAGCCACTCCCAAGTTTCATTCCGGGTCCTCGCACTTCTGAACTTGCGCCATTCGAACCCAAGGATTAAAAACAAACGACTAATTAACATTCGAATCTTATTGGTTTAAACTTTACTTGTCGTTCCCGTCATCCGACTTATACCAAGATGTTTTCGGGTCGTCCAGTCACCCATCTCATTAATATAAGGATTTCCGGGATGTTACACCACAAAAATGTATCAGGACCTGAAGAAGGATTATTGTTGGTTAGGCCTGAAGAATGATGTGACCTCCTATGTAAGCAAGTGTCTAACTTGTTTGCAAGTAAAGTCCAAGCACCAGAAGCTCTACGGTAAGATCCAACCTTTGGAGAAATCGAAGTGGAAATGGGAACACATCACGATGGACTTCATTACCAAGCTACCTCGTGCAACTAAAGGTTTTGACACCATCTGGGTGATCGTGGACCGACTAACGAAGAGCACTCACTTTCTACCGAGACGCGAGAACTTTTCATATGAACAGTTGGCATAAGTGTCCATAAAGGAAATTGTGGCTCGTCATGGAGTACCAGTGTCCATTGTTTCGGACAGGGATACGCGGTTCACTTCGTGGTTTTGGAAGAAGTTTCACGGAGCGATGTGTACTAGACTGAACATAAGCACAACATATCATGCTCAAACGGATGGCCAGTCCGAAATGACCATTCAGACCTTGGAGTTAATGCTTCGTGCATGTATCAAGAATATGTTATACCGCTTTGAAATCAGCCTTTTGATGATCATTTTTTGACACAAATCGTCTGTTATTTCTTGTACTAACAACCTATAATCAATGGTGGTTCCAAAACAAGTAATAAAATCAAAATTCAAGCTTAGATTTCATCAAAAAGTCAAGTATGAACACTTCTTTTCTTGAGTTTTCTTTAAAAATCTTGAAAGATTATAAACTAAATTCATCTATGAACCCCCTTTTTCAAAACATAAACAAAACATGATTTTTGAAGAGTTTAAACACTAGTTAAAAATCAAATCACCCAAAATCAATATTTCAAAAGGTGGATGTGTGTGGATGATCAAGAAAATGTGTTCGGATCACTTATAATGCCTTGAATTCTTTTCTAATTTTCTGGAAAATGGATGAAAACTAAAGGAGATTGCATGATTTCTTGAGATTTTTTTTTGAAATGGAGAGAGGAGCACCGAAATTGGCCCTGCCCGAGGGCAATGAAGACTTAGTGATTTATTCTGATGCTTCGAATATTGGAATGGGCTGCGTGTTGATGCAACAAGGAAAGGTGATTGTGTATGCGTCACGTCAACTGAACACCCACGAAGTCAACTACCCGACTCACGATCTAGAGCTCGCGACTGTTGTCTTCGCTTTAAAGATCTAGATACATTACCTCTACGATGCCAAGTATACCATATACTCAGATCACAAGAGCCAAAAAATTTTCTTTGAACAAAAGGAGTCGAATATGAGACAAAGACGATGGTGGAGTTGTTGAAAGACTGCGATCTTGAGATCTTGTACCACCCGGGGAAGGCAAGCGTGGTGGTTGACGCTCTGAGTCGAAAGGAGAGACCAACTCCTATCAGAGTTAAAGCATGCCAACTATGGATACCTAAGGAAGGTGAGCTTAGGGCTAAGATTCTCAAATAAGCCCATAAGTCTCGTTATTCTATACATCCAGGCACCACTAAAATGTATCAAGACCTGAAGAAGGATTATTGGTTGTCGGGCCTAAAGAATGATGTGACCTCCTATGTAAGCAAATGTCTAACTTGTTTGTAAGTAAAGGCCGAGCACCAGAAGCTCTACGGTAAGATCCAACCTTTGGAGATACCAGAGTGGAAATGGGAACATGTCACAATAGACTTCATTACCAAGCTACCTCGTGCAACTAAAGGTTTTTGACACCATCTGGGTGATCGTGGACCGAGTAACAAAGAGCACTCACTTTCTACTGTGACGCGAGAAGTTTTCATATGAACAGTAGGTATAAGTGTTCATAAAGAAAGTTGTGGCTCGTCATGGAGTACCAGTGTCCATTTTTTCGGACAGGGATACGCGGTTCACTTCGTGGTTTTGGAAGAAGTTTCACGGAGCGATGTAACTTTGTTGTTATTGATGGTGTTAACTTGGTAGTTATGATATGTTATCATTTATACATATTTTACATGCATAATAATCCCACATTATGGTACTAATTGAATAATAATCTTGCAATTTGTGCTTAAAACACTTATATTTTGTAATTGTAGATTATTCGGTGTTGAAAATATAAATCAAGCTAAATCCTATCAAAAACACCAAGAATTCAAGCTTCTAGAAGATTCATTCCCGAGCATTGACCCCCAAGAACTCAAAATTGGTCAACAATAGTCAACAAGAAGCTAAAAGACAAACCTGAAAGAAAAAAGAGGGATGCAGGGTCGTGCATCCCATTGCACGACCGTGCATTGCCTTTCTTCTCCTCCACGGACCAGTACAGTGTCCTTTGTACCCTGTTTGATTCTCTAGGCTTGCACGGTCGTGCATTGCACATTTTGAGGCCTATAAATAGGAGGCTTGAGTTCTTCATTACACACACCAATCCAGACCTAAAGAACACTCAAGAGGAGAGCATTCTCGTAGTTAGAGTAGAGAGTAAAGAGTAGAGGGGCTCTTCCTCCTTGTCCACAATAGGGGAGCCTACGAAACTCATCATTTCGCTAGTCATTATGGCCATTCGTGACTAAAATTTCTTTGTATTGCTAGGGTGAAGATGATGTTTGGTGCATGTTAATGTTTAACCTATTAATGAAGTGGTATGTTTATGTCTTTAACTAATTCGTTCTCAAAAACCATCTTTTTGATGGGCTTTTATTATTGTCGAAATCCGTTTTTATATTTGTGAGTGTCTTGATTTTAAAGAGTAAGATCGTAAAACCCTTTTTAATTAAAATTCATTTGAATCTCGTACGTTTTTATACGAGCAGAGCTTGATAAGCCAAGGCTTGGTCTATACTTCTAAAATCGTACATTATACGAGATTATTATGCGACCAAGAATTGGTGAACTCATGTTGGGAACGGTACGTCTTTATACTTAGTCCCATTGTTACACCCCTCCCGGTTAGCAAAATACAATCACCTATTTAACTTTAATATAATGCATTTTGAGTCCGATGTCTTAAACCAACCCGGAGATGACCATTCGATGGGTTGAGGGTAAATGTTGTCCCTAACGGGAGGCACTACCACTTTTCAAGATTATAATTTGCAAATCAAATGTAGTGAAGACGAGGCTCTAGCGGTGACCCGGGTCACAAGTTTGTAGTAGTCATACCACTGAATTAGTAAACTTAACATTATAATGTACCAAGCTGATTCAAAACCCGAAGAGATACATTACGTAATCTGATCATTTTCGCCTTATTTACTATTCTGCTAGTTATATTTCTGTTACACTTTACTCACATTTTTACTTTTATGCTATTTACTTTACCTTCATTTACTTTTCTGTTTCACAAGCACACAAAACCCACTCACTAATTAATCTTGCTAAACGATAACAAAAGTTGAGTATTGGCACTCGACGGTGTCCATTGGTTCTTACCTAAGTATATTACGCTACGATAGGTACAATTGCCTATTGTGTGTGTTTTAAGTTAACGTAATTATCATTTTATAAATTTAAAACCCGATCTTGTGAAATCATCCAAAAATATATTTCTTTATATTTTTATACACTTATCACACGCTATCAAGTTTTTTGGCGTCGTTGTTGGGGACACGGTGATTTTAAGAAAAATTCGAGTTAACAGATTAGCCTTTTTAATCTTAAAATTTTTATGGTTTGTTTTGATTGTTCTTTACAACAACTTTCATGGATGACAACTACGAGAGTTGTTATGGAGGATACCAAAACGACTATGAGTATCACTATTCGGAGGTTTGGTGTGAGATCTGTGGGGAACCACACTACACCCAATATTTTTATCACTATCAAGGGTATTCCACAGATTTTCACCAACCCTACTGGCAACCATATGAGGAAACCACACTGCTCCAAGACTCATGGACCATAGGAAATCTATTTCGTCATTTTGGAAGAAATTAAGGTCCAAATCCTAAATAGCTTTCCCACTAAACAACAAGATGATTCCTTCAAAGTCCAAGAATCGAAGGTTATGGTTTCAATATATTTAGTAGGGTCAAGAGACTCTAAGGAGCAAGAACCTTCCAACTTCACAAGCATGGATCAGTCGGAGGTGAGACCGGATGATTTAAAAGAGAGGGCTACTGCAACTTTACAATCACTTCCGGACTTCTCTGAGAAGCTTGAAGCTAAACAATCAAAGGAGCCAAAAGAGCAAAGATCTAAAGAAGAACTGGTGGGAGTCCTAAATATGGAAGCACAGGAGGATGTAATCACCAACAAACAAATGACAATGGTGGCACCTCTTCCTTGCAACAGTGATGCCCGGCCTGTGACCAAGAATATCAGTGAATCATTCCATGAATCACATAAGCCACAAGATAGGGCACATCACTCTAAGGACCACTTCTCATGGAAGAAGCAACGTTCATCCAACGAAGATTACGTGACAAAATTATCATACCGTGGTAACCGTCTCCTTCACTACATGAGTTTCTTGAAGTTTGGTCCAGGAAATTTCAAATGGTGGTGGCGTGATTCAAGTACACCATTTTGTTTAGGTGCTCTTCTATAGAGCATTCTAAATTTGGCAGGATGGACTCCACTAATTCCTGGATCAACTTATTATCATCGTACGCATGATTATCAAATGGGTTGGATGAATCTCTCCATATTACAAGCCACCCGTTTGATAGATTATTCCACCACGAGCATTAAATTGGAAATTCGCGAAACAAGTATGGGTCAGGCTAAAGACCCTTAAATAAACGTAGCGCTTCCGGGAGGCAACCCGATGATCATAAATAAATTCAGATGTTGGTACATACAGCCAAAAGCATGGACCTTAGGTTTGGTTTCTCTAAATTTAAGTTTCTAATTACTTCAGCCCCCAGGTATGCCTTCTCGATACTAGGACCTTAGTAGCTTAACTACTATCTTTTATTTTCCTTGTTCGTTTTTATGTTTTCTTTTATGTTTCAGGTAGAATAACCTCACCAGATCATCTCTCTACTTTGAGGAGTTACACTCCTGGAGCCGGAAACCACATCATATTTATGAGAAATTCGATGAAGTCTTTGAAGCAACAAGTTGACAAGCAGCTGATACGCACAACCTGACAGTAACAATAAGTTTTGGCTTTAGGTTATACACTGAATTGACCGGGGGAGTACTAGTTTCTTTTCCCTTAAAACTCCATGCATTTAAATTCATGCATAGCATTTCATTACATGCATTTGTACATTGAGGGCAATGCACACTTTTAAGTGTGGGATGGGGAATTAGAGATTCTGGACTGTTAACCTCAAAGCAGTAAAATTTAACTTCTGATTTTCTACCCATTTGACTAAAACATTACAAAAAAAACTTACCCTTTAGAAAACCCAAAAAAAAATTCAAAAATTTTAAACCCTTTAAATCAAAACCTCTTAGAGTTTGCGCCTAATTAAATAAAATGAAGACATGACAAGTAGAAACAAACGAGAATTATGCATAACAAATCACTAAACCCAATCCTATCCGTTTACATGTGAGAATAATCTGAGTCTTTCACGAGCATTATTATCATTATTTTTGCATGCTCTTTAGTTTGGTATATTGAGTGTTTATTCGATTGAATTCTATGCATAATTAGAATTTGTATGACTTATACATATCGAGACCATGAACTAGTGGAAGGATGAAAATGATTGAGGCACCTAGGACTTTTATCACCCTTATTATCCATAAAATCCAAAAAATCACAAAAATAAAATCCGCCTAGATAGCCCTCTGAGCCTTAGCCTTTTCTTTTCTAAACCCATACTTATCACCCACTCAGCTTTTCGCAAACACCAGTTATTGGCTAACTGTCTTCAAAATGGGAAAATTATCCTATATTTTCATTTCAAGTTCATTATTATCAGGATAACTTTGGAAAGAATCTGTCCTACTCAGAAGAATTGGAATATAAAAATGGTGGATGCATTAGAAAATTATCCGAACTATCTGCAGGAAAATTCAAGGAGATATTATTTCAAAGAAATTGAGGAAGAATGAGTATTGAAAAAGTCGTCTTAAAAAAGAGAGAGAGAGAAGTTGGTCTTTTACCGGGAGACCTTAAAGAACTGGACATGCATTCCTTTGATTTCAATTTGCTTCCCTGCCTTCATTTCACAAAGCCTAAATTACCAACCGGACTTCCGAGAAAAGATTTTTCAAGCAACCATTGATGTAAGAAAATGGTGGCGCAAGCAAGAACAATTGCCACCATTATGCGGCTTGTCAAAAAGTACCGCTAAAAGAAGAGCCAAAAGATACGGTAGATGTAGAAAATGTGGCAACTAGAGCCACGATGGAAAGTGCAGCAAGAATCAAACTCGAGCCCAAAGTGAATATACATACCTGATCGAAGTAAGTGCTATTAGGCGGCTAGCCGAAGGAACCGTACGAAAAGGAAGCAATTTGTATTACGCAATAAGGGACGAGTTGAACTTGATGAAAGATCTTGGGCTTGGCAATCTGACCATAAACGAGCCCTCAGAGTAGTTATACCCTCATGATCTGAGTAATGTAGAGGGACCCTTTAGTACTTTCCATTTTAAGCCATGAGGCTTTAGCTAAGTGTTTCGCGATAGCTGCAACCCTTCAAACCCCCTTAAAACCCCTAAAAATCCAAAAAGATTTTCATTTTCACCTTTAGTTTTACTTTAGCCACATTACAACCCGTTAAAGTCCTCTTGATTTATGCATACTACTTAGTTAGTTGGTGGAGAGTTGATTTGCATACAAGCTTATGACCATTTATAATTCGATTCGAACTCGAGTGTCCAACTTAGCTTACATTATCCATATATATATAACCCTAGAGTTGAATGAACATTGTGAGCAGTGAGGAATTTTAACATAATTAAAGTTCTAGTAGGCCTGTCATGGATTCCATCATCTTAAAACAGAAAAACATAAAAATAGAATAAGCAGCTCAAGAGTTATCCCGGAGTTCCAAAACTAGTTGAAATTCCATTACCCTTGTAAAGTTTTAGTTATGGGTGTGATCATACATGAGTTTGCTTGAGAACAATCAAAGTTTAAGTGTGGGGTGTTATGATATGTCATCATTTATATATATTTTACATGCATAATAATCCCACATTATGTTACTAATTGAATAATAATCTTGCAATTTGTGCTTAAAATACTTATATTTTGTAATTGCAGATTATTTGGCGTTAAAAATATAAATCAAGCTAAATCCTATCAAAAACACCAAGAATTCAAGCTTCTAGAAGATTCATTCCCGAGAATTGACCCCCGAGAAGTCAAAATTGGTCAACAGTAGTTAACATGAAGCTAAAACACAAAGCTAGAAGAAAAAGGAGGGATGCACGGTCGTGCATCCCAATGCACGGTCGTGCATCCCAATGCACGGTCGTACATTGCCTTTCTTCTCCTCCACAGACCAATACAGTGTCCTCTGTACCCTGTTTGATTCCTTAAGCCTTTGCACGACCGTGCAACCCATTGCACGGTCGTGCATTGCATATTTTGAGTCCTATAAATAGGAGGCTTGAGTTCTTCATTCCACACACCAATCCAGGCCTAAAGAACACTCAAGAAGAGAGCATTCTCGTAGTTAAAGTAGAAAGTAAAGAGTAGAGGGGCTCTTCCTCCTTGTTCCACAATAGGGGAGCCTAGGAAACTCATCATTACGCTAGTCGTTATGGACATTCGTGGCTAAAACTTCTTTGTATTGCTAGGGTGAAGATGATGTTTGGTGCATGTTAATGTTTTACCTATTAATGAAGTGGTATGTTTATGTCTTTAACTTATTCGTTCTCAAAAACCATCTTTTTGATGGGCTTTTATTATCATCTAAATCGTTTTTATATTTGTGAGTGTCTTGATTTTAAAGAGTAAGATCATAAAACCTTTTTTAATCAAACTTCCTTTGAAACTCGTACGTCTTTATACGAGCAGAGATTGATAAGCCAAGGCTTGGTCTATACTTCTAAAATCGTACGTCTTTATACGAGATTATTATGCGACCAAGAATTGGTGAAATCATGTTGGGAACGGTATGTCTTTATACTTGGTCCCATTGTTACACCGCCTCCCAGTGAGCAAACTACAATCACCTATTTAACTTTAATATAATGCAATTTGAGTCTGATGTCTTAAACCAACCTGGAGATGACCATTCGATGGGTTGAGGGTAAATGTTGTCCCTAACGGGAGGCACTACCACTTTTAAAGATTATAATTTCAAATCAAATGTAGTGAGGACGAGGCTCTAGCGGTGACCCGGGTCACAAGTTTGTAGTAGTTATACCACTGAATTAGTAAACTTAATGTAAGGCCCCAACCCGGGAACCCGACACGTTGGCATACACGTAAGCACAGTAGTAAATGACATCAAATTGTCTCAATAAATGCAGCGGAAATTAAACAGTCAACAGTGGTTAACGACCCAAATCTCAAACATAATCCAACAAGTAATAATATTCAAATAACTTAACAACGAATAGCAAATAAATGTCATCACGAACACGCACGGTAACCAATCGCCATCCAGAAGCCGCTAGCTCACACTTTCTCTTTACCTGAAATACATGCTAAAAGTCAGCTACGCTGAGTGAGTTCTATAGTAATTTGTTCGGGGGTATTAAGTCCCGAACCTCCATAAAAACGATTTACGTCACAAAAGTTTTTCTCTCTTTTCTTTACCGGTTAATCAATTATATATTTTATCGAACGTTGAGTGAACGTTGTCAGTTATAACCACACACCGACCCACACCGACGTACTATCACCCTTAAGCAACCCATTCCATCTGACTAAGGTCAGGCTCAATTCCCGTCGACTAGAGTCGACCCGGTAATAATTAATCTCATAATATCAAAGCATCGTATTAAATAACTCGACACCAATCCTACGCATACAATTATACTATCGTATCATAACACCATTACAAATGTCAAAACCCTTATTATTTCTTGTCTTTACTATTCGGCACGTTGCATGTATTCGAGCCCAAAATGTCACACCCCAACCGACGGCGGAAAACGTCGGGGCGTGAAGCTGTGCAGACTGTTCATAGCTCATGGTTGCTAAAGTTTGAATAATTTAAACATTCATTTTCATTACACGTAGCAATTTCATAACATACAAGAACCAAATGTAGCGATTACAAAATATAAATAGTTTAGATTAATTGCTAGGTCCAAATCCTATATGTAGCAGCTTGTAACACTTCAAACATTGTCACCTGAAACATGGTTAAAAACAAAGTCAACTAAAAAGTTGGTGAGAATACATAGATTTTTGTGTCATGTAATAGAATATAGTGTCGTGTGCATACAATTCATACAAACATGGCAATTAAGGCATTTATGGAGAGATACCATCGTGTGACCTGGTAGTACAATCAAACCTTTGTAACTAGCATGCAAAACAAACGCGTGTTGGCAGTAACAGTCACCCTACCTGGGTGGGTTTGTCAGACTCAATAGATCTATCACTGTTTACTGTAGGCTATAAAATAGTTAATGATTGTACGTGAATAGCAAACTGCGTGTTGGTCTACACACCTAGTACTCAAGCACAAAGCTTAAAATTGTAACACATGATTGTAGGGTGGAATTGTATATTGTGTAGTTTGTAAACATAGTAAATAGAACGCATGTTCCACCCCAAAAGTTTGTAAATAGAGTAAAAGAGGGGCTATGTAACTCAGTTGTGTTGGAGCGTGTAGTTTGCACAGATCAACAAAAATACCAAGCGTGTTGTAGGTCGCTACATTTGACCTATCGAATGAGGGTATAACGCGTGTCACTGTTTGTGTTATTTTGTGTCCAAAGTGGGTTCGTTGGTGGTTTGTGTGTTTAGGGTTGGTTTTGGAATAATAAATTAGTAGCGATATATATATATATATTTATTTAAATAAAATTTAATTAAACGATATTTGTTTAAATCAATATATATATATATATTTGTATAAATAAAAATGATTATATAAATTCACGATTTCATCGGTTTTGAAACTATCGGGAATTAATCGTTTTAAATTTCTAAATCAGCGATTTGGTATATAAATGATTCCCGGGTCTTGGGATTTTATAACTTAAATTTTTATAAACAAGTTTTGAAATGTTTAAATAAAAACATATTAAATTAAGTTTGAAAATAATAAAATTAAAGTTTCTGGTCAAGGAGCACGACCGTGCTCAAGTAGGGTACGACCGCGCTCGTTGCCGGGCGTGACCGTGGTGGTCTGAAACGCGCCCGTGGTCGAGTCAGAAGGTACTTCATAGGTTCTGGACATAGAGCACGACCGTGCTCGTATCTGGCACGACCGCGTCTAGTGTTTTGTTTTTGGTCAAGACTTGTTTGCTCGGTAAGCACGACCGGGCCACACCTGGGGCACGATTGTGCTTGGTCAGGCACGACCGCGCTCAGGGATGAGCGCGACCGTGTCGGGTCTTTTCCAGACACAATTCGATCGATTCTTATAATAAACGCTCCTGTATTCTTAGGGCTTTCATAGATTAGGTGTTTGCGAATGTATCTACATAGTTTGATTGTATTTATATCGTGTTTAAGTGGTAGTTCGAGTAAAAGTTTAGTTTTCGGCTCTTTGGTTCAAAATCGAATTGATTGTGTGATATAACTACGAATTAGTATAGGGCTTTCATCCTAAGGGTAGATACGAAGCTAAGGAGGTGTTACTTACTCGTTAACAATGGGCAATTTAATGCAGTCGGCTACGGGTCAAAGAGTCGAGCTTCTTGGCGATCGATTGGACTCCAGAGACTGTTTGAGCGTCGAACGAGAGTTTTGGGAGACTGGGTGGGCTTATATGAAGGCGTAGAAATCGTGCAAGTTGCTTTATATCCACGAATTCGAGAGACTCGGTTGTGGTGTGAATGGGATTAAAAAAATTGTGCAAATTGGACGACATTTGATGCATGTTTCAGACGGAATTCAGACGAGTATGGTCTGACGCGCGAAGACCGGCTTTTCTCCATTTTAAATTTCGTGAATTCAGCGGGTATGGTATGATTTGACTTCTGCAGAGTCAAGTGGGTTCATCAGCGCGACCGTGCCTACTTTAGGCGCGACCGTGCTTAGGTCTGCAGGCGCGACCGTGCTTGCCTAGTTTTGTAGTTTTTTTGAGTTTTGTCAGATTTTGGTCCTCGGGGCTTGTGAGATAATGGTGTTTTTGTTTAATTTGTTATTGTAATAGAATAGTTTGTATATGTAACTGCATCGTAGTTTGTTTGTACACGAATCGAAACTGAAATGTGTTTGTTTATTGAAATCAAACGATTACATGATGAAAATCAGAAATGTTACAGTCTCCCCTTGTTGAGGGGATTTCGTCCCGAAATTCAACTAGTTGAGGTTGCAGAATTGGTGAATAGGTGAGGATACTTGAGTTTCATTTGGTCTTCACGTTCCCAAGTAAACTCAGGACCGCGTTTTGAATCCCAACGGACTTTGACTATAGGGATGCGACTGCGCTTGAGTTGCTTGATTTCACGATCCATGATTTCCACTGGTTTCTCGACGAAATGTATCGTTTCATCAATGCGCACGTCGTCAAGAGGTATGTGGAGGTTCTCATCAGCAAGACGTTTCTTCTGGTTGGACACGTGGAAGGTTGGATGAACATTGTTGAGTGCTGGAGGTAGCTCAAGTTTGTAAGCCACTTTCCCGATTCTTTCAAGGATCTTGAACGGGCCTACGTAACGAGGTGCTAGCTTGCCTTTCTTTCCAAAGCGGATCACACCCTTCCAAGGGGATACTTTGAGAAGCACAAGGTCACCCACTTGGAATTCCAAGGGTTTTCGTCGCTTGTCGGCATAGCTCTTTTGTCGACTTCTCGCTACTCGGATGTTGTCACGGATTTGAAGGATTTTGTCGGATGTTTCCTGAATTAACTCGGGACCGGTGATTTGTGCTTCACCAATCTCGTTCCAACAGATGGGAGAACGGCATTTGCGACCATAAAGAGCTTCGAATGGAGCCATGTTGATGCTGGTGTGGTAGCTGTTATTGTAGGAGAATTCAATAAGTGTCAAGTGTGAATCCCAATTGCCACCAAAGTCTATGACACAGGCTCTCAGCATGTCTTCGAGGGTTTGGATTGTTCGTTCAGTCTGGCCATCAGTTTGGGGATGGTAGGCTGTGCTTAAATCCAATCGTGTGCCAAGTGCCTTTTGCAGAGATTGCCAAAATCTGGAAGTGAAACGAGCATCTCTGTCGGAGATTATGTTCAAAGGTATACCGTGACGACTCACAATTTCGTTAATATAGATTCGGGCCAATTTCTCAACCCGATAGTCTTCACGGATGGGCAGGAAGTGTGCAGACTTTGTGAGACGGTCAATGATTACCCAAATGCTATCATAGCCGTTTGAAGTACGGGGGAGTTTAGTAATGAAGTCCATGGCTAGATTTTCCCATTCCCACACGGGGATTTCCGGTTGTTCAAGTAAACCGGAAGGACGTTGATGCTCGGCTTTAACTTTAGAGCAGGTTAGACATTTAGCAACATAGAGTGCAATGTCTTTCTTCATACCAGGCCACCAATATTGTGGTCGAAGATTGTGATACATTTTATCCGCACCGGGATGAATAGAATACCGAGACTTGTGTGCTTCAGTCATGAGGAATTCCCGGAGATCATTGCGATTGGGAATCCAAATACGATCCAAGAAATAAAGCAAACCATTGTTTTTAGTCTCTAGTTGGAATTCAGCACCGCACGACATTTCCTCATACATATTGCCCTCGGTAATCGAGACGTGTTGAGCTTCTAGAATACGGGTTTGAATGTCGGAATGAATCTTGACACTTTGGAGCATGACGCGTTCTTTACGGCTCAGCGCATCGGCTACAACATTAGCCTTGCCGGGATGATAACGAATCTCGCAATCGTAATCATTGAGGAGTTCAACCCAACGTCGTTGCCTCATGTTGAGTTCTTTTTGATTGAAGATGTGTTGGAGGCTTTTGTGGTCGGTAAATACCACACATTTCGTGCCATATAGATAATGCCTCCAAATCTTCAAGGCAAATATGATTGCACCTAGCTCCAGATCGTGAGTCGTATAGTTCTTTTCATGGATCTTGAGTTGCCTCGATGCATAAGCGATTACCTTGCCTCGTTGCATGAGAACACAACCAAGGCCTAGGTTAGAGGCATCACAGTAGACGACTAGATCATCGTTTCCTTCGGGAAGAGTCAGAATAGGAGCATCACATAACTTCTGTTTAAGAGTTTGGAAAGCTTCTTCTTGTTTCGGCCCCCATTCATAAGGTTTACCTTTATGTGTCAAGGCGGTGAGGGGAACAGCAATCTTGGAGAAATTGGAAATGAATCTTCGGTAATAACCCGCTAAACCAAGGAACGAACGAACCTCGGTAGGGGTTTGAGGAGCCCTCCAATTCTTGACAGCTTCGATCTTGGCAGGGTCGACATGTATTCCCTTTTTATTGACAACATGACCCAAAAATTGAACCTCCTTTAGCCAGAATTCACATTTGGATAACTTGGCGTATAATTGTTCGGTTCTCAGGAGATCCAAAATCAGTCTAAGGTGCTGTTCATGTTCTTCCTCAGTCTTGGAATAGATCAAGATGTCATCGATGAAAACAATCACGAATTTGTCAAGGTATGGTTTGCACATGCGGTTCATGAGATCCATAAAGACAGCAGGTGCATTGGTCAACCCAAAAGGCATAACCGTGAACTCGTAATGACCATATCTTGTTCGGAAGGTGGTCTTTGGAATATCTTCTTCTCGGACACGCAGTTGGTGATAACCAGATCGAAGATCAATCTTCGAGAAACAAGTAGAACCTTGGAGTTGATCGAAGAGGTCGTCAATCCTAGGTAACGGGTAGCGGTTTTTGATTGTAAGCTTGTTGAGCTCTCGATAGTCAATACACATGCGGAATGAACCATCCTTCTTTTTAACAAACAAGACCGGTGCACCCCACGGTGAATGACTTGGCCGTATGAAACCTTTGTCAGCGAGTTCTTGAAGTTGACTTGCAAGTTCTTGCAATTCGGAAGGTGCAAGCCGGTATGGAGCTTTAGCCACAGGGTTTGCTCTGGGTATAAGATCGATTCGAAACTTTACTTCCCGAACAGGTGGAAGACCGGGTAAGTCGTCGGGAAAGACTTCGGGAAACTCCCGAATGACGGGAATATCTTCTATTCTTCTCTCCTTGTCTTCTTTTTGAATCACATGAGCTAGGAAAACCATGCACTTCTTTCGAATGTATTTCTGGGCAGTTATGCATGACATCAGTTTAAGTCCTTTGCAAGTTTTCTCGCCAAAGACTTTCAATATGTCTCCCGGTGGAAGAAGTACTCGGATGTACTTTTCAAAGCACATGACCTCGGCATGGTTTTTAGATAACCAGTCCATGCCGATGATGACGTCAAAGCTTCCCAACGGCATTGGTATAAGGTTGACTGGAAACGTGTGACCATTGAGTTCTAGTGAGCAGTCATGAATGATGGAGTCAATAGTGATGGAGTTTCCATCCGCTACTTCAACGGTGAAGGTTTTCTCGAGTTTGGATCGTGTTTTTGCAAGTAAAGGTTCAAAGTTAAGTGACACAAAACTCTTATCGGCCCCGGTATCAAATAGTATAGATGCAAATTGTTTATTTACAAGAAACGTACCGTTGACCACATGATCGTTGGCTTGAGCTTCATTGGCGTTGATGTTGGAAGCACGTCCACGAGCTCCGCCCTGATTATTGTTCACAAGTTTTGGACATTGGTTTCGGAAGTGGTTCGGGTTGCCACATTCAAAGCAAGCCCGTCCATTTGCATTGATTGGAACCACTTGATTAGCTCCGGGTTGATTAACCGGGTTGGCTTGAGTAGTAAGTGCCTTTTGTCGGCAGATATTGGTCGTATGGCCAAGTTTCCCACAATGATTGCAAATGCGACATGGGATAGTTTGTGGGTGATGATAGTTGCAGTTGTTGCAGAGTGGGTAGGTACCTCCATAAGCTTTCTTGGCTGGATTTTGAGCCAAGGGTGCAACTTGATTAATTGGGGCGGCCGGAGTGACTACTGCAAAATTTTTCGCCTTTCTCTTCCTGGTGTTTCGATACTGTTCGGTTTGAACTTCTTTGACATGAGTAGGAGGAGTTGTGGTGTCAGAAACTTTCTTGGCCCCCTTTTTGGTAAGAGTACCTGCTTTAACGTGATTATCGGTCAGTGTGGCAGCTAGACGAATAGCATCTTCTAGGTTTGCAGGATTTCTTCCCAGAACAGTGTCCTGGATTTGTCTCGGTAGGCCACCGATATATTTTTCAATACACCTAGACAAAGGTGTAACCATGTGAGGTACCAGCATGCTCAGTTCGTGAAAACGGTTGGTGTACGCCAAGCTTTCACCGCTATCTTGGGTAAGATCCCAAAATTCCGCTTCCAGTTTCTTCATCTCGTTTCGAGGACAGAATTCCTCGGTCATGATCCTTTTCAGCTCATCCCATGGCAGAGCCATTGCTACTTCTACTCCCCTTGTTCTCTTCTCCCCATTCCACCAGGTTAGTGCCCGTTTTTGGAAGACACTAGTGGCATGGCGAACACGCAGATTGTCCGGACAGTCACTATTGAGGAAGGTGCCCTCAATATTTTCGAACCATTGAAGGAGTCCCGTGGCTCCTTCGGTACCATAAAATTTCAGGGGATTGCACGAGTTGAAATGCTTGAAGGTACATTGTGGCGGGTTGGCACCACCGCCACTACCAGTATTAGCACTACCACTGGCGTTTCCATTGTTGTTGTTATTGGCTTGAGTTAATTGAGTTACTAGCTGAGTGAGGAGAGCAGCAAGGTCGGTATTATTGTTGTTGGCATTGCTGGTATTGGTGTTGGTTCTATTGTTGGCGTTGTCGGTGTTGTTGCGGTTGATGTTACGACGAGGAGACATTCTATAAAAAGAGAATGATACAAAAATGTTGTGAGAATTTATAAAAATCCGTTGAAATTTAGGATAGGAGGAAAAATAACATATTTATTTCATAGTTCGGATTGTTTTCAAGTAATCACATTTCTACTTGAACACAATGACATATTAAGGTTAATTAGACTCGTATAATTTTCAAGGAGACGTGCTTTAGCCTATAGGTAAACACTCATCCCGGGAATTCCCAGGAAAGCATACGGATCCCTCGGTTGATTGGGATTTATATGAAATGCTTTCCTAGACAGAAAACCCAGGATACAGATGTCACCCTTCCAGATTGCACATGTCCTTTAATAATTAACAGAGTCTAAAACCTTAACGGGTATATAAAAATATTTTTGATAGACTAATGTCTACGAGTATGAGTTTTTCCACAAGTTATGGCGATGATGACATAGAAGCAGTTAAGGAGGATATGCGGCTTAGGATACGGGTATGGATAAGATTTATTTAATTTATTATTTACGCATGCTTATTAAGTCATGTAGTCTAAACATTTTAAGTATCAAATAACTAACACATAAAGCATGTGACATATAGCAAATAGCACGTATCACATAAAACATGTAATATGACATTGTTGGGTGTCCTAAAGTTATAGTCTAGGTCAATGGTGTCTAATAACCTAATTCCCTATAACCAAGGCTCTGATACCAATCTGTCACACCCCAACCGACGGCGGAAAACGTCGGGGCGTGAAGCTGTGCAGACTGTTCATAGCTCATGGTTGCTAAAGTTTGAATAATTTAAACATTCATTTTCATTACACGTAGCAAGTTCATAACATACAAGAACCAAATGTAGCGATTACAAAATATAAATAGTTTAGATTAATTGCTAGGTCCAAATCCTATATGTAGCAGCTTGTAACACTTCAAACATTGTCACCTGAAACATGGTTAAAAACAAAGTCAACTAAAAAGTTGGTGAGAATACATAGGTTTTTGTGTCATGTAATAGAATATAGTGTCGTGTACATACAATTCATACAAACATGGCAATTAAGGCATTTATGGAGAGATACCATCGTGTGACCTGGTAGTACAATCAAACCTTTGTAACTAGCATGCAAAACAAACGCGTGTTGGCAGTAACAATCACCCTACCTGGGTGGGTTTGTCAGACTCAATAGATCTATCACTGTTTACTGTAGGCTATAAAATAGTTAATGATTGCACGTGAATAGCAAACTGCGTGTTGGTCTACACACCTAGTACTCAAGCACAAAGCTCAAAATTGTAACACATGATTGTAGGGTGGAATTGTATATTGTGTAGTTTGTAAACATAGTAAATAGAACGCATGTTCCACCCCAAAAGTTTGTAAATAGAGTAAAAGAGGGGTTATGTAACTCACTTGTGTTGGAGCGTGTAGTTTGCACAGATCAACAAAAATACCAAGCGTGTTGTAGGTCGCTACATTTGACCTATCGAATGAGGGTATAACGCGTGTCACTGTTTGTGTTATTTTGTGTCCAAAGTGGGTTCGTTGGTGGTTTGTGTGTTTAGGGTTGGTTTTGGAATAATAAATTGGTAGCGATATATATATATATATATATTTATTTAAATAAAATTTAATTAAACGATATTTGTTTAAATCAATATATATATATATTTGTATAAATAAAAAAGATTATATAAATTCACGATTTCATCGGTTTTGAAACTATCGGGAATTAATCGTTTTAAATTTCTAAATCAGCGATTTGGTATATAAATGATTCCCGGGTCTTGGGATTTTATAACTTAAATTTTTATAAACAAGTTTTGAAATGTTTAAATAAAAACATATTAAATTAAGTTTGAAAATAATAAAATTAAAGTTTCTGGTCAAGGAGCACGACCGTGCTCAAGTAGGGCACGACCGCGCTCGTTGCCGGGCGTGACCGTGGTGGTCTGAAACGCGCCCGTGGTCGAGTCAGAAGGTACTTCATAGGTTCTGGACATAGAGCACGACCGTGCTCGTATCTGGCACGACCGCGTCTAGTGTTTTGTTTTTGGTCAAGACTTGTTTGCTCGGTAAGCATGACCGGGCCACACCTGGGGCACGATTGTGCTTGGTCAGGCACGACCGCGCTCAGGGATGAGCGCGACCGTGTCGGGTCTTTTCCAGACACAATTCGATCGATTCTTATAATAAACGCTCCTGTATTCTTAGGGCTTTCATAGATTAGGTGTTTGCGAATGTATCTACATAGTTTGATTGTATTTATATCGTGTTTAAGCGGTAGTTCGAGTAAAAGTTTAGTTTTCGGCTCTTTGGTTCAAAATCGAATTGATTGTGTGATATAACTACGAATTAGTATAGGGCTTTCATCCTAAGGGTAGATACGAAGCTAAGGAAGTGTTACTTACTCGTTAACAATGGGCAATTTAATGCAGTCGGCTACGGGTCAAAGAGTCGAGCTTCTTGGCGATCGATTGGACTCCAGAGACTGTTTGAGCGTCGAACGAGAGTTTTGGGAGACTAAGTGGGCTTATATGAAGGCGTAGAAATCGTGCAAGTTGCTTTATATCCACGAATTCGAGAGACTCGGTTGTGGTGTGAATGGGATTAAAAAAATTGTGCAAATTGGACGACATTTGATGCGTGTTTCAGACGGAATTCAGACGAGTATGGTCTGACGCGCGAAGACCGGCTTTTCTCCATTTTAAATTTCGCGAATTCAGCGGGTATGGTATGATTTGACTTCTGCAGAGTCAAGTGGGTTCATCAGCGCGACCGTGCCTACTTTAGGCGCGACCGTGCTTAGGTCTGCAGGCGCGACCGTGCCTAGTCCTAGGCGCGACCGTGCTTGCCTAGTTTTGTAGTTTTTTTGAGTTTTGTCAGATTTTGGTCCTCGGGGCTTGTGAGATAATGGTGTTTTTGTTTAATTTGTTATTGTAATAGAATAGTTTGTATATGTAACTGCATCGTAGTTTGTTTGTACACGAATCGAAACTGAAATGTGTTTGTTTATTGAAATCAAATGATTACATGATGAAAATCAGAAATGTTACACAAAACTACAAAATATTTAAACGTGGGCGATAGAAACTCACCTTTGCCTGATACGCCTCGATCTTTAGAACCAGCTAACGTATCGTTCTCGCTCTTCGATCTCGCACCTATCGGATGGACGACTCGTGTGAATCGAATCGTCAAAGGAACTCGTCTCCCTCAACCGGCGCCTCCCTTTGAAACCCTGCTCTCGATCACCGACGGAACCCGTGACGTGCTCTCCCTCTTTCTCCTTTCTCGGCAGCCGCAGACACTAAATGGGGAACCCCCCTTCCATAATAACCTAAAGGGTGGTAGCTGGACCGGGCTTGGCTCCCCGCGTCCTACCGGCCCCACTCGGGCTTGGCCCATCTCCATTTTTTTTTGTTAAAGTGCACCTTCAAGTCTTGATAATTATAAGTAACCCTCGCCTAATTATTTACAAAACGTTAATCGCACTAACCCCGTCCAGTCTCCTAACCTTGTGAATAGGTATTTACAATATTTACAAACCCGTTTTCTAAACGAAAAACCGGGATGTTACAAGTCCTCCCCCCTTAAAGAGGTTTCATCCGCGAAACCTGCGTCATCTAGAAACAAATGTGGATACCGTTTACGTATATCCGCTTCCGGATCCCATGTAGCTTCGGATCCCTTACGATATTTCCATTGCACTTTAATAATAAGGATCACTTTCCTTCGCAGCCTCTTTTCCTTTCTATCCAGTATAGCCACTGGTTCCTCCACATAATTTAACTTGTCGTCCACCATAATGTCGTCTAACGGTACGTGTTCTGTAGCATCAGTCAAACACTTCCGTAAATGGGACACATGAAACGTTGGGTGTATCCCTGCCAATGAATCTGGCAATTGCAGTTGGTAAGCGACACTACCAACATGTTCCTCTATCATGAATGGTCCAATATATCTCGCACTAAGCTTTCCTCGTTTCTGGAAACGAATAATGCCTTTCAAGGGTGACACCTTAAGCATCACATAATCTCCTGTATTAAACTCTATAGGTCACCTTCTCTTGTCAGCGTAAGACTTCTGCCGATCCTGAGCGACTTTCATTCTTTGCGTCACCAATTCAAACTTCTCGGAAGTTGCTATCACAACATCTAAACTCCCTAACCCATTCTGTCTGATTTCTCCCCAGCATACCGGGGTTCTACACCTTCTCCCATGAAGCATCTCATCCGGCGACATCCCAATAGTCGCTTGATAACTATTTTTATAAGAGAACTCCGACAACGGTAGGTGACCATCCCATGCACCTCCGAAATCAATCACGCATGCACGCAGCATGTCCTCCAACGTTTGTATCGTTCGCTCTTACTGTCCGTCAATCTGAGGGTGATACGTCGTGCTAATGTGCAATCTCGTCCCCATGGCTTCATTGAACCTCTTCCAAAACTTGGACGTGAATCTCATATCCCGATCGGATACAATAGAAATCGGCAGTCCATGCCTAGCTACGATCTCATTAATAAACACTTCGAATAACCTCTCTGATGAGAAAGTCTCCTTAATCGGTAGAAAATGAGGATTTTTCGTCAACCGATCCACTACTACCCAAATAGTGCCGAGCCCCTAACCCGTCTTAGGTAATTTCGTAATAAAATCCATTGTGATATGCTCCCACTTCCACTTTGGAATTTGTAAAGGTTGAATTTTTCCATAAGGCTTCTGATGTTCTGCCTTAACTTGCAAACACGTCAAACACTTTCTCACATACTAGATCACATCATGCTTCATTCTCGACCACCAATAGTTGCCTTTCATATCCTGAAACATCTTTGTCGTTCCCGGATGTATCGAATACCTTGACTTGTACGCTTCGTCAAGTACCTGCTCTCTAAATCCACCAAACCGTGGTATCCAAATACGGTCATCCTTGACCCACACCCCTTGACTTTTCTCAGTCAACAGATCACGATGTCCAAAAATCCTTTCTTCTTTTAGCCTTTCATCTCTCAGGGCTTCCGTTTGCACGTTCTTTAGTAAGGTCCGAAAATCCGACGTCACTACTAGTTGACACACTTTGACTCTAGTTGGCGTGTGTTCTTCCTTACGAATTAACAAGTCCGCCACTACATTTGCCTTTCCCGGATGGTAAAGGATCTCACAGTCGTAGTCCTTGATTAGCTCCAACCACCTCCTCTGCCTCATATTCAACTCATTTTGCTCGAAGAAGTACTTCAAGCTTTTATGATCTGTGTAGATCATACACCTGATTCCATACAGGTAGTGTCTCCACAACTTGAGTGCAAACACCACCGTTGCTAACTCCAAATCATGGGTAGGGTAATTCACTTCATGCGTTTTCAATTGCCTTGACGCATACGCTATCACTTTCCCTCATTGCATTAACACGCAACCTAACCCCAAATAAGACACATCCGAATACACCACTAAGTCGTCCGTACCTTTTGGTAACGTTAACACTGGTTCTTCCGTCAATTGCTTCTTTAACTTTTGAAATGCACCTTCTTAATCCGGTCCCCAAGCAAACTTCACTCCTTTTTGAGTCAACTTAGTTAATGGTGTTGCCAGTTTAGAGAAGTCCTTGATGAACTTCCTGTAATAACCGACTAACCCTAAGAAGCTACGCACCTCCATTGGATTCTTAGGAGCGTTCCAGTTCACCACTGCTTCAATCTTTGTATGATCCACCATGATCCCTTCCGGGTTAATAACATGCCCCAGAAACTGCACTTCCCGCAGCTAAAACGCACACTTTGAGAACTTAGCATAAAGCTTCTCTCGTCTCAACGTCTCTAACACTTCTCGTAGATGATCTCCGTGCTCCTCCTCACTCTTAAAGTAAATCAGAATATCATCGATAAACACAATCACTGATCTATCCAGCATTGGATGGCACATGCGGTTCATCAAGTCCACGAATGCTGCCGGAGCATTCATCAATCCAAAGGACATAACCAAGAACTCATAATGTCCATAGCGTGTCCTAAATGCCGTCTTCGGAATATCTTCTTCTCTAACCTTCAGCTGATGATATCTTGACCTCAGATCTATACGTGAAAACCACTTTGCTCCTTGCAGTTGATCAAACAAGTCATCGATACGCGTTAACGGATACTTGTTCTTAATCGTCAACTTATTGAGCTCTCGGTAGTTGATGCACATGCGCATGCTAATGCTACCATCCTTCTTCTTCACAAACAAGACCGGTGCACCCCATGGTGACTTACTTGGTCTTATAAATCCCTTGTCCAACAAGTCTTGAAGTTGCTCTATGAGCTCCTTCATCTCTGTCTGCCAATCGATACGGAGCTTTAGCAACCGGCTGAGCTCCTGGCTGTAGATCGATCTGGAATTCTATCTCTCGCTCCGGTGGTTCTCCCGTCAAGTCACCAGGGAAAACATCCACAATGTGACAATCCGACTTTTCAAGTTAACCCCGTTAGCAATTCTGTTAAATATTCTGTTAAATCCTAACCAAGTTAACTCAATTCTAAAACCAAGGGATCAATTCTGTCAAAGCTGAAGATGCAAGGGCTGGTTTTGTAAATAACCAGAAACCCTAGTAGGCACGGTCGTGACATGTTTTGGCACGGTCGCGCATCTTATTGGCACGGTCGCACCTCTTGCCCAGTTGAAACGTAAACACAGCCTTTAAACGCAAATCCGTTCGAATATCAAGTTTGTAACGTAAAATCTCTAATGGCGATCATCATTGAGCCATTATCTCATGCTTTAACACTCGTAATGGCCGAATTCAACTCCATCATTGTCTTTAACTTGAAACCGTCGACCTCCTCATCTTATACTCATCGAATTCATTCATTTATGTTGTTACTCTCTCAAATCAAGCAACTACACACCTCTATCGATCCTCTATGAAGCTTTTGAGCATTTCAATTTGGCCGGAGAGCCGCCGGAAGTCAAGCCACTCGAAGTCGGAACTCGTTTTACAAAAACTCCATCGATCTGTCATTCTTTCTGGTAATTGAAACTCTCTACACCTTCGTTTTTGTTTATAGATCAAAAGCCCTTGGTTAATTTGGGCTAGTCTCATCGAATTTGTTGTGAATCAAATCGAGGGTTCATGTGTTTACGGTTTACTCGATCTCTATTCTTGACTTGATCATAATCAAATTAAATTGCATCATCAGATTCGTAATTACTTGATTAGCAAAACCCCCATGTCTTTTTGTCAATCGCGATTGAAACCAAACGGAATTGGACTTATTGGGTTATTCTGTTAAACTCTGTGACTATGTATCCAGGAGACACGGTCATGCCAAGTTTTAGAACGGTCGTGCCTCATACTCTGACCCGGTCGTGCCTCTTGGCTAGACATGGTCGTGCCTTAGAACCCTAGACACGGTCGTGCCTGGCTCAGACACGGTCATGCCTAGTGATCAGCTTTGTTGTGTCTTCTGTTTGATCAAAACGGTCGCGCCCCTGACCTTAACGCGGTTGTGCCTTGTCTTGGGCGCGGTCGTGTGTGTGTAAACCTTTTGTCAGAATATTTTGATTAATATTTATATTTTCAAAACAATAGTTATTATATTATATTAATATGTTTTAAAACCGGAAAACCACCCGTAGACTCGGGTTTAGTCTTGTAACTCGTATCCATTATTTAAAACTTGTTTATAAAATAATATATTATTTCCAATCCTTGAACTCGATTAAAAACGATATATATTTTTATATTATTATTATTTGTCACTCGTCGTAAATCGTAGTTTTCCTTAATTAAATAATTTAAGAATCCTGTATTCTCGTGAACACGTTCGTCTACTCGTTGATCTTTAGAGCGTTTTACTTTAGGATGTTCCTCATTCCGTGTTGTCATCACAATTCCCATTTTAGTCGTAATAATTATGTTGTAATTCTAGGGCATTCGTGAGCCGTGTCGGGCTAACGCTTGAGATTTCAATCTCGTACTTGTGTGATTACTACCTACGCAATCAAGTGAGTTTTCACGACCCCTTTTACAGTTTTAAAACCGGGGGAGAAAACATGACGTAAACGCTTTTGGTTTTGTAATTCATATATGTTAGCACTTGTTTGACTATGTGTACACATCTATCATTAAGTCCTCACATCGTACCGTTAATATGAATATAGCGAGGTAATTTGAGTAGTACTACTGGGTTTGACAAACCTCACCCGCGTTAGTCGCGCTAACCCGATTGGAGGTCGAACGGGTGCAATATTGACCTAAACATGTACCCTGGTTGACAGGCCTGGTGGGAGGCAAACACATAAACAGTCAACTTTCGGTTGCGAGCGCATTAGTTAACATGTATATGGGTTAGCTACCTATTGATTTATATGTTGAATGTACATTAACCTATTAAACTTTGTTACAAACTGAATCATGTGAACTCACCAACCTCGTGTTGACATCTTTTCTTACATGTTTTCTCAGGTCGCTAAGATAAGGCACAGGTGCACATATAGGACATGCTTGGAGTCCTATTTTTGAATTATACTTTATTATGTTTGGACTTTTTTCGTTTATGTTTGGACTGTACTTTTTGGGCGCGTTTGTTTTGCGCATTTACTTTCTTTTTGCGCTTCCGCATTAACTCTGATTGATATGATATTTTCAGTTTAGTCCCATATAGAGTCATTCAATGTAACTAATGACTAAGATCCTGGTATGTCACTTCCCAAATGGTAAAACTCCGTTAGTTAAAATTGGGGGTGTGACAGATTGGTATCAGAGCCAGGTTTTAGAGAACTAGGATTGCATACTAGACTATAACCTCACACATTAGTTACATATCTTAAGCGTTATGTGTTGGCACACATATATTACATTACAGGACCATGTCGTCAACCCCACCACCATCACCTAAGGCACCAGGACATGATGCACCTATCTTACCATCCCCGGAGCCCAAAAGGCGCCGAACTAGTTCTAGTGACAATTCGGTTGATCAGGGTGAACCGAGTAGCGCGCAAGCAACGAATCCTGCTCGTAATCGGAATGAATACCCGAAAATGATCCAAAGATGGATCGAAATGGGAAATGTCCCATCACCCTACTTTGGTTCCACTTCCTCGTCATCTACTTTGCCTAGCTTGCCATATACCATGTAACAAGCTTTTTCGGCTTTTGTATTTTACATGTCTAGGGAGTTAAGCATTGTGAAAGATGCTACTGATGAGATACCCAAAATTCTGCAGCGGGAGTCACAAATAGAGGAGAATAAGGAAGGGATAGAGCTTTTGACCGCTGAGCTAGCAGTGACGGATCAAGTCCTTAACCATCTAGTGGATAAAGTTCAGCATTTGGAGACGAGGGTGGATACCTCGGACCATGCTGCTGAGGGGATTCTGGAGAGAGTGACTCAGCTGGAAGCCCAAATGCAAGCATCACTTTAGCCGACGAATATCCCACTTTCTGACGACGAGGAGGAGCCGTTTGAGGATGAGCCCTTAGAGGAGGGGCCACCCGAGTAGGAGCCGGTCGACATTGATGATGCACTATCATGTGTTTCCTCCGATGACGAGGATGTTTGATGATTTTCTATCTTATCCTTCCTTTCATTTTTGCTTTGTTTATGTTCTTTCTATTTCAAACCTAGATGGGTAAGGTTGTTCCCATTCAATAAAAGCATGAGAAGTTTGATGTTTTGAGTTATTTATTTTGTAGCTTTATAATTTATTTAATTTCAATGTATTAGATGTTGTGTTATCATTTCCTTACTTGTACATATAATGTTTGAAATGCGATATATTTCTCATTATTTTGTATTTGTGAATGTGAAGAATCATGTCGGGAAGAGGACGTGGAGGTCGTGCTGGTGGCCGAGGTACCATTAACATGACAGCAGATGAGCTGGCGGCACTAATCAACGATTGTGTGGCTGAGGCTCTAGCAGCACAGAATGCTGCAAGTAAATGCTATAACCATTTGACTAGTGAGGTCAATTCATCTCTTAAAGCGCCTTTCCCAAGCTCTATAATCTCGATCCTATACTATGTTTCTAAATCAAGGTCAACAGAATCAGCAACCAGCATGCACATTCAAGACATTTATGGACTGTAAGCCCCACACCTTTAGTGGAGCTGAAGGAGCTGTCGGACTACTCCGGTGTTCCGAGAAAGTAGAGTCGGTATTTGCCATGTGCAACTGTCCCCTGGCCAATCAGGTCAAATTTGCTTCTGGTACTTTGGAGGGCCCGACTCTCACATGGTGGAACGCTCAGGTCCAAATGTTGGGTCTAGCTATGGCTAATGCACTCCCGTGGGAGGAATTTAAGACTATGATGAATGAGGAGTACTGTCATCGGGATGAGATCCAAAAGTTGGAAGGAGAATTCTGGAACTTGAAAATGGAAGGTTCTGAAATTTAGCTACATACAACTCGATCCCATGAGCTTGCTACCATGTGCCCACACATGGTGACTCCTGATTACAAGAGAATTGAGCTATACATTGGAGGCTTAGTTCCTCAGATTCAGAATATGGTTACAACATCCAACCCTACTACCATCCAGCAGACTATCAAACTCGCCTATAAGTTAACCGATCGGGCGGTGACTCAAGGGACTCTACCTCCGAGGGGTTCAGTTTCTAAATCCACCGAAAATCATAAGCGCAAGTTTGATCACAACTCCAACTCCCACTCCAACTTTAAGGAATCCCAGTTTAATCAACCGCAGCAGCAGCAACGTAAGTTTGAGCCTGCTAAGAACTTCAATCAGACGACCTCTTCAGGTCAAGGTCAGGGCGGTTATGCGGGAAGAGCCCCCAAGTGCAACAAGTGTAGCTTCCACAATGTCGGTACTTGTAACCGTTGTCAACGGTGTGGCAAGATGGGTCACGCTGCAAAAGATTGTAGGGTTGATATTCAAAACAAGCAACCATTTTGACCACATGGATTTACAGGAGGATGTTTTCAGTGCGGCAAGGAGGGACATATTCAAAGGGATTGTCCTCAGTCGAAGAAGGGTGGAAATGGTAATGGAAACGGCAACAACAATAATCAAGGCAACAACAATGGTGGTAACAATGGCAATAATGGAGGGAATGGTGCGAAGGGACGAGCCTTCGTGCTAGGATCTGGAGAAGGTCGATATGATCATAATGTGGTCACCGGTAAGTTCCTCTTAAACAATTACTTTGCTTCTGTCCTATTTGACACCGGTGCGGATATGAGTTTTATATCTAAGAAGCTTAGTGATATGATTAAAGAAACTCCAAATCTGTTAGAAGCTAAGTACATAATAGAAATAGCCGATGGCCAAATAATTGAAGCAACCCACATTTTTAAGGGTTGTAAGCTTGAGTTGGCTAGTCATAAACTTGATATCGACCTTATGCCGGTCACACTTGGTAGTTTTGATGTAATTGTCGGCATGGATTGGTTATCTAAAAACCAATCCGAAATCATCTGTAGTGAGAAAATCGTTCGCATTCCTCTTCCGAGTAGGAAAACTCTTTTCGTTAGGGTGAAAAGGTTGGTCCAGTCATGGGAATCATATCCTTCATGAAAGCACAGAAATGTCTTCGAAAAGGGCATACTGCTATTCTGGCTCTCGTCGCCGAGCAGCCATCTGAGGAGAAGAAGATTGATGATATTTCGATCGTTTGTAACTATCCTGAAGTATTTCCCGAGGATTTTCCTGGTCTACCACCACACTATCAAGTTGAATTTCAAATCGACCTAGCACCCGGAGCAGCACCGATCACTCGAGCACCTTACATACTAGCACCGAGTGAATTGCAAGAGCTATCTACTCAACTTCAGGAATTGTTGGATAAAGGTTTCATCCGACCTAGCTCATCGCCATGGGGAGCTCCAGTTCTGTTTGTTAAGAAGAAGGACGGGACTTTCCGTATGTGTATCGACTACCGTGAACTGAATAAAGTGACAATCAAGAATCGTTATCCTCTGCCTCATATAGATGATCTCTTTGATCAACTCCAATGATCAAGCTTCTATTCCAAGATAGATCTTAGGTCTGGCTACCACCAAATGAGAGTCCGTGATGAGGATATCTCTAAGACTACTTTCAGGACAAGGTACGACCACTATGAGTTTATGGTCATGCATTTCAGATTAATCAATGCACCTGTGGTGTTCATGGACCTCATGAACCGTGTGAGTAAGGCATACCTTGATCAATTCGTCATCGTTTTTATCGACGACATCCTCATTTATTCCAAGAACAAGGAGGAACATGAGGAACATCTACGCTTAATTCTGGAATTACTTAAGCAGGAGCAGTTGTATGCTAAGTTTTCCAAGTGTGAATTCTGGATCCGGGAAGGTCAATTCTTAGGAAATGTGGTTAACGAGAAGGGAATACATGTCGATCCATCAAAGATTAAATCCATCAAGAATTAGGCAGCACTGACGACTCCGACTGAGGTGCGACAATTTCTGGGATTGGCTGGTTATTACCGTCGATTCATCGGGGGATTTTATAAGATTGCACAACCTCTAACTACCTTAACTCAGAAGGGTAAAGCCTATAACTGGGGCGACAACCAGGAGTCAGCATTTCAACTCCTTAAGCAGAAACTTTGCAGTGCACCTATTCTAGCTCTTCCGGAGGGAACAAATGATTTTGAGGTGTATTGCGATGCATCCATTCAGGGTCTGGGTTTTGTGTTGATGCAACGAGAAAAGGTTATCGCATACGCTTCACGTCAATTAAAGATTCATGATAAAAACTACACCACTCGTGACTTAGAGTTGGGAGCCATAGTTTTCGCACTTAAGATATGGAGACACTACTTATACGGTACCAAGTGCTCTATCTTCACCGATCACAAGAGTCTTCAGCATATCTTCGAGCAGAAAGAGCTGAACATGAGACAACATCAATAGGTCGTGCTCTTGAATGATTATGACTGTGTAATCAGATATCATCCGGGTAAAGCTAATGTTGTAGCTGATGCCCTAAGTTGAAAGGAAACCAAGCCCAAACGAGTTCGAGCATTACAACTTACTATTCACCCCAAATTACCTGACAAAATCCGTAGTGCTCAACTCGAAGCCCTGAAAGAGGAGAACCTACCGCAGGAAGGTATACGTGGTATGGAAGAACAACTCGAGGTCAATCTGACGGTATTCGCTACTTCACTGAGCGGATATGGGTTCCAATATTCGGGAACTTAAGGGAACTGGTCATAGATGAAGCTCATAAATCTCGTTACTCCATTCATCCAGGTTCCGACAAGATGTACCATGACCAAAAGGTGCTGTATTGGTGGCCAAAGATGAAGGCTGATATAGCCACCTATGTGAGCAAGTGCCTGACTTGCGCAAAAGTCAAGGTTGAATATCAAAAGCCTTCTGGTCTACTCCAGCAACCAAAGATTCCCATGTGGAAATGGGAGCAGATATCCATGGACTTTATCACAAAATTGCCACAAAATCCTACCGGATGTGATACCATTTGGGTAATCGTTGATCGTTTAACAAAGTCCGCTCACTTCTTAGCAATCAAGGAAACAGACAAAATGGAGAAGCTTACTCGTATTTACTTGAAAGAAGTAGTATCTCGAAATGGGGTGCCAATCTCTATCATTTCGGATCGTGATGCATGATTCACCTCCCGTTTCTGGAAATCGTTACATAAAGCTTTAGGCACGCGTCTAGATATGAGCACATCATACCATCCTCAAACTAATGGCCAGACGGAGCGTACTATTCAAACCCTGGAGGATATGCTACGAGCTTGTGTGATTTATTTTGGTAACACTTGGGAGTCTCACCTACCGTTGATGGAGTTCTCCTACAACAACAGTTATCACACTAGCATCAAGGCAGCTCTATTTGAGGCACTATATGGACGGAAATGTCGTTCTCTTATTTGTTGGACCGAGGTTGGAGATAGTCAACTTACGGGTCCTGAGCTCGTACTTGAAACTTCTGAGAAAATTGTTCAAATTAGAAACCGTATGGCAGCAGCTCGTGGTAGTCAAAGGAGCTATGCCGATAAGCGTCGTAAACCGTTAGAATTTCAAGTAGGGGATATGGTCTTGTTAAAAGTCTCACCTTGGAAGGGTGTCATTCGTTTTGAGAAACGAGGCAAACTGAATCCTCGTTATGTTGGACCATTCAATATAGTGAAGAGAATTAGTCCAGTATCATATCACTGGACCTACCCAAAGGACTTACCGGTGTACACAACGTCTTTCACATCTCAAACTTGAAGAAATGTCTAGCAGACGAGTCACTCGCGGTTCCTCTTGAGGAACTTCACATCGATGAACAGTTGCGTTTCATCGAAGAACCTGTGGAAATCATGGATATGGAAGTCAAAACGCTAAAACACAGTAAAATCCCTATTGTCAGAGTCCGTTGGAACTTGAAACGCGGACCGGAATTCACGTGGGAGCGTGAGGATTAGATGATGCGCAAGTATCCTAATCTGTTCAAGCACTCCACGTCAAACTTTTAAGATACTATTTTAATTTTCGGGACGAAAATTCTTTCAACTAGGGGATGATGTGACATCTGGAAAAAAAATTATTTATTTAATTTTCGGGACGAAAATTCTTTCAACTAGGGGATGATGTGATAATCCGACATTTCAAGTTAACCCCGTTAGCAATTCCGTTAAATATTTTGTTAAATCCTAACCAAGTTAACTCAATTTAAAACCAAGGGAACAATTTTGTCAAAGCTAAATTTGCAAAGGCTGGTTTTGTAAATAACCAGAAACCCTAGTAGGTACGGTCGTGCCATGTTTTGGCACGGTCGCGCCTCTTGCCCAGTTGAAACGTAAACGCAGCCTTTAAACGCAAATCCGTTCGAATATCAAGTTTGTAACATAAAATCTCTAATGGCGATCATCATTGAGCCATTATCTCATGCTTTAACACTCGTAATGGCCGAATTCAACTCCATCATTGTCTTTAACTTGAAACCATCTACCTCTTCATCTTATAATCATCGAATTCGTTCATTTCTGTTGTTACTCTCTCAAATCAAGCAACTACACACCTCTATTGATCCTCTATGATGCTTTTGCGCATTTAAATTTGGCCGGAGAAGCAGCCGGAGCCGCCGGAAGTCAAGCCACTCGAAGTCGGAAACTCGTTTTACTCGAACTCCATCGATCCGTCATCCTTTCTGGAAATTGAAACTCTCTACACCTTCGTTTTTTGTTCATAGATCAAAAGCCCCTTGTTAATTCGGGCTAATATTATCGAATTTGTTGTGAATCAAATCTAGGGTTCATGTGTTTACGGTTTACTCGATCTCTATTCTTAACTTGATCATAATCAAATTAAATTGCAACATTAGATTCATAATTACTCGATTAGCAAAACCCCCATGTCCTTTTGGTCAATCGCGATTGAAACCAAACGGAATTGGACTTACTGGGTTATTCTGTTAAACTGTGTGACTGTGTATCCAGGAGGCACGGTCGTGCCAAGTTTTAGCACGGTCGTGCCTCATACTCTGACCCAGTTGTGCCTCTTGGCTAGACTTGGTCGTGCCTCAGAACCCTAGACACGGTCGTGCCTGGCTCAGACACGGTTGTGCCTGGTGATCAGCTTTGTTGTGTCTTTTGTTTGATTAACACGGTCGCACCCCTGACCAGCACGGTCGCGCCCGTAACCTTAACGCGGTCGTGCCTTGTCTTAGGCGCGGTCGTGTGTGTGTAAACCTTTTGTCAGAATGTTTTGATTAATATTTATATTTTCAAAACAATAATTACTATATTATATTAATATGTTTTAAAACCGGAAAACCACCCGTAGACTCGGGTTTAGTCTTGTAACTCGTATCCGTTATTTAAAACTCGTTTATAAAATAATATATTATTTCCAATCCTTGAACTCAATTAAAAACGATATATATTTTTATATTATTATTATTTGTCACTCGTCATAAATCGTAGTTTTCCTTAATTGAATAATTTAATAATCTTGTATTCTCGTGGACACGTTCGTCTACTCATTGATCTTTAGAGCGTTTTCCTTTAGGATGTTCCTCATTCCGTGTTGTCGTCACAATTCCCATTTTTAGTCCTAATAATTATGTTGTAATTCTAGGGCATTTGTGAGCCGTGTCGGGCTAACGCTTGAGATTTAAATCTTGTACTTGTGTGATTACTACCTACGCAATCAGGTGAGTTTTCACGGCCCCTTTTACGGTTTTAAAACTGGGGGAGAAAACATGACGTAAACGCTTTTGGTTTTGTAATTCATATATGTTATCACTTGTTTAACTATGCGTACACATCTATCATTAAGTCCTCACATCGGACCGTTAATATGAACATAGCGAGTTAATTTGAGTAGTACTACTGGGTTTGAAAAACCTCACCCGCGTTAGTCGCGCTAACCCGATTGGAGGTCGAACGGGTGCAATATTGACCTAAACATGCACCATGGTTGATAGGCCTAGTGGGAGGCAAACACATAAACAGTCAGCTTTCGGTTGCGAGCGCATTAGTTAACATGTATATGGGTTAGCTACCTGTTGATTTATATATTGAATGTACATTAACCTGTTAAACTTTGTTACAAACTGAATCCTGTGAACTCACCAACCTCGTGTTGACATCTTTTCTTACATGTTTTCTCAGGTCGCTAAGATAAGGCACAGGTGCACATATAGGACATGCATGGAGTCCTATTTTTGAATTATACTTTATTATGTTTGGACTGTTTTCGTTTATGTTTGCACTGGACTTTTTGGGCGCGTTGGTTTTACGCATTTACTTTCTTTATACGCTTCCGCATTAACTCTGATTGATATGATATTTTCATTTTAGTCACATATAGTGTCGTTCAATGTAACTAATGACTGAGATCCTCGTATGTCACTTCCCAAACGGTAAAACTCCGTTAGTTGAAATTTGGGGTGTGACACGCAAACTCCTGCACCACTGGAACCTCTGATAAATCCACAATCTTTGCTTCTGTATTGGTGACATAAGCTAAGTATGCCCCGCACCCACACCGCAATGACTTCCTCGCCTTCATCATAGAGATAACTCTCGGTAGAGAGCTCACTCTGTCGCCATACACCGTCACCACCGTTCCTTCTAAGGACTTTAACCTTACCATTTTTTGTCGCCAAACAATGTCCGCATCGAACGCAGCCAACCAATCCATCCCCAACACAACATCAAACCCTCCTAGAGCAATAATAAATAATCTAACAAGGAATCTATGACCCTCTAGATCAATAAAACAGTTATCTAACGCTTCAATGACTTTAGTGGGCGATCCCACCGCGGTCTCAACACTAAACGGATTTTCAATCATTCTAGCGTTCCTATACAAACTCTTGCAAAAAGATGGGGCTACAAAGCTCATGCTTGCCCCTGAATCAAACAAAACCAAAGCTGGTACGTTATTAATAAGAAAAGTACCTAAAACAACATCAGGGTCAGTCTTGGCTTTAGCTGCAGTCATATTGAAAGCTCTAGCTTTAGCCTTAGACTTTTCGTCTTCTTTCTTCACTGGGACTGCCTCCCTGCTTGGTCCCGCACCCTGTCCTACCTTTCACTCTTTCGCCAGATGGCCTAGACCCCCACACTGGTAACACTTAGGACCGTGTAGGCTGTCTCTAGCAAAGTGTCCCGCCTTGCTGCACCTATAACAAGATCCCGCATCAGCCCTGCACTCACCCGAGTGCATCTTACCACACTTGCGACACGAATCAAGTCCGTCGGTCCTAGCCTTCTTCACAAACGGAACCTTCAAATCTTTACCTAACCTTTTGAGGGGTACGGTCCATTTCTTATCCTCTGGTTTCTTCTCTTGCACCTCAGCTCCCATAACATCATCATACAAAGTCCCACTAAGCTCCACCGCACCGTCAAAACTCGAAGGCTGCTGAGCCTTGACTAAATGCCTAACACGATCTGGTAGACCGGATACAAACAACTTCATCCACCACTCATCATTTCCAGCTAAATGTGGCACCAGACGTGCCATCTCTATGAACTTCGATGTGTACTCACGATGAGTCGATTTACCAGCCTTGAAAGTCAGAAACTCTCTCTCTACTCTCTCAAACTCTCCCGGAGCACAGAACTTCTTCCTAACCAAACCCTTCAGATCCTCCCAAGTCATAGCTTCCAGCTCCTGAGTTGTCTTTCTCTCTTTCACCGAGTTCCACCAGTGCAAAGCCTCAGCAGAGAAAGAGTGAGAAACAAACTTCACTATCTGCTCCGGCTTGCACTCACTGATATAGATGGTGGATTCCATGTCAGTAAACTAGTGATATGTGGCCACTGCATCCTTCAACCCATCGAACCTAGGCGGATCTCACTTCTTAAAGTGCCCGTAGTCACAGTTGCCGCCAGTTCCAGTCGATTTCTTCTTCTTTTCCACCTCCACTAGCACTCTCGTCTCGAGCTCCTCGAATGTTGCCTTCACTATATCCGGCAGAAACTCATGGATCATCTCAGCCACTTCCTTCTTAACTGCTTTGTGAACCTCAGGTTCGAACTGGAATCCTTCATTGTGCTCAGAATGCACCGAAAGTTCAACACGCACTGACGGTTCAGTATGAACCGACACCTCTTCATGAGTTAGATTGTAGTCTTAAGGGTTCTCACGACGCCCCCTACCGGTAGCATTACCCGCAGTCTGTCTCTTAGGTGCCATCAGTTACTAAAATTAGCAACAAACATAGCAATACTTAGGTATCATTTAAAACGATCTGAGCAGTGCAATTAGTTAATGACGGTGGCCAATAGCCATTACCCGCTTGCCTTGCCTTTCAGGTTTTAAACCATCCCTATACTGCATCTTGGCATAACGCCCTTGTCTTAGCCTACTAACACACACACACATATACACTAATTCATACCAGGCGCTTCTGGCTTTTGGTTACGCGTGATGACATTCCCTACACATTGGTCCCATTCTCAGTCTAAGTCTAGGCATCGAAGGATGCCCAGATTATTTAAACCACCGCTCTGATACCAACTTGTAAGGCCCCAACCCGGGAACCCGACACATTGGCTTACATGTAAGCACAGTAGTAAATGACATCAAATTGTCTCAATAAATGCAGCGGAAATTAAACAGTCAACAGGGTCAACGACCCAAATCTCAAACATAATCCAACAAGTAATAATATTCAAATGTCTTAACAACGAATAGCAAATAAATGTCATCATGAACACGCACGGTAACCAATCGCCATCCAGAAGCCGCTAGCTCACACTTTCTCTTTACCTGAAATACATGCTAATAGTCAGCTACACTGAGTGAGTTCTATAGTAATTTGTTCGGGGGTATTAAATATCGAACCTTTTTAAAAAACGATTTACGTCACAAAGGTTTTTCTCTCTTTTCTTTACCGGTTAATCAATTATATATTTTATCGACATACACGAGATCACGTCGACTGGTCCAAAGACTCGTACGCTCATGACTCGTTGACTGAACGTTTTCAGTTATAACCACACACCGACCCACACCGACGTACTATCACGCTTAAGCAACTCATTCCATCAGACTCAATTCCCGTCGACTAGAGTCGACCCGGTAACAAATAATCTCATAATATCAAAGCATCGTATTAAATAACTTGACACAAATCCTACGCATACATATATCCTATCGTATCATAACACAGTTACCAACGTCAAAACCCTTATTATTTCGTGCCTTTACTATTCGGCACGTTGCATGTATTCGAGCCCAAAACTACAAAACATTTAAACCTGGGCGATAGAAACTCACCTTTGCCTGATACGCCTCGATCTCTAGAACCCGCTAACGTATCGTTCTCGCTCTTCGATCTCGCACCTATCGGATGGATGACTCGTGTGAATCGAATCGTCAATGGAACTCGTCTCCCTCAACTGGCACCTCCCTTTGAAACCCTTCTCTCGATCACCGATGCAACCCATGATGTGCTCTCCCTCTTTCTCCTTTCTCGGCATCTGCAAACACCAAATGGGGAACCCCCCCCCCCCCGCCGTAATAACCTAAAGGGTGGTAGCCGGACCGGGCTTGGCTCCCCGCGTCCTACCGGCCCTACTCGGGCTTGACCCATCTCCATTTTTTTTTGTTAAAATGCACCTTCAAGTCTTGATAATTATAAATAACCCCCGCCTAATTATTTACAAAACGGTAATCGCACTAACCCCGTCCAGTCTCCTAACCTTGTGAACAGGTATTTACAATATTTACAAACCCGTTTTCTAAACGAAAAACCGGGATGTTACACTTAACATTATCACGTACCAAGCTGATTCAAAACCCGAAGCAACACATTCCGTAATCTGATCATTTTTGCCTTATTTACTATTCTGCTAGTTACATTTCTGTTACACACTTTACGCACATTTTTACTTTTATGCTATTTACTTTACCGTCATTTACTTTTCTGCTTCACAAGCACACAAAACTCACTCACTAATTAATCAGGCTAAACGATAACAACAGTTGAGTATTGGAACTCGACCGTGACCAATGGTTCGATACTTGGTTCTTACCTAACTATATTACGCTGCGATAGGTACACTTGCCTATTGTGTGTGTTTTAAGTTAACGTAATTATCATTTTATAAATTTAAAACCTGATCTTGTGAAATCATCCAAAAATATGTTTTTTATATTTTTATATACTTATCACACGCTATCACTGTGACACCCGGCAAATTCCAGTTAACATTGTTAACTTAAACCCAGTTATCTCACTCTAACTCAGTTAATTCAGTTAACACAATTACAAACTTCAAGGACTAGTTCTGCCAATTCCTAAACTGATGTGCATTATACCAGAGGGACTAATCTGGTAATTAATCGATTCTTGACTTCTGTTTGACTTTGGAAAGTCAAACTCGCGATTTTGCCCAAATTCGAATCCCATAATCACCTCCTGTTGAAATCCGTAACTGTTAACCACGATTAAACCAGTAACGAACATCTTTTACGCATTAAACTCCATTATTGATTCGTAATCAAACTGATTTATGGCTAATCAAAGCCGTAACCATCAAAACGTCCCTTACCTCTATCAAAGTCGATCAATTTGACCATTCAATATGCAATTAAGCTCATGCGCATCCTATACGAGTGTTAGAGAATCACCTGCACACAGCAATTCAATTGTAGGCGAATCCAGTAGCATAGGAGATCGACTAGCGTAAATCGGAACTCGGTTTAGTCGATCACCATCAATTCGTCAATGTTTCTGGTAACTAATCGCACCCTTAGCTTCGTTTTTACCCTCTAAATGAAAGCCCTATGATTATCGGGGCTCATATCATCGAATTGATTGAGACCCAGAATCTAGGGTTCATACGAAACCCACTTTGGGGCTTTTGATTCTAACCTCGATTAAAATTCAATTGAATTATATGGTTAGACTCGCGACCATCTACTATTTGAAAGCCCCATATCAATTGAATCAAATAACATCGAATTGATTATAAACTGTAAACTAGGGTTCTTCATAAAAACGATTTGGGGGTCTCGACCTTAAGCTCAACCTCAATCAAATTAAGTCACACCCTCATATTTGAAATCCTTGTCTGAATAAAAGCCCCATGTTTCCACGAAGATTTAATATCCAAATCGATCAAATTGATTCTTAGTTCATAACTAGGGTTTCGGCCCTTTAATCGCTGATTAATCGATTCAGAACTTGTTGTTTTTGAAATTATTTACACCCTCAGACTCGCCACCCACCAATTATAAAAACCCCTAAACTTTTGTTGACATTCGTAATCAAATTCGTTGAATTTGGGGTGGGGTTTGGTCTCGGGTTCGAAAGGGAAGGGATGAACACACCGGCTGTGTGTTAAAAGAATTTAAATCGGGTTTTGTTTGCAAAGCACCGGGTAGTGGAACTGGTTAAAGTGTTGTGCGTATAGGGGAGGGACCCGGGTTCAAGTCCCCCCCGCTGCTGTTTTGATTTTTGTTTATTTTAAAACCATTGTTTTAATATTTAATTAAACCATATGATATTATAGTAATATAATAAAAAGGTTTTAACTCGAAAAATCCCCATGGACTCGGTTTAGTGTTATAACTCATTTTTAATAATAATTCTCATAATATAATAGTATATTATATTATTTTTCAAACCATCGTTTCCGATGAAAATAGTGATTTCTTTCAAACCGTGACCTTGATTAAAAGTAATATTTTATAATATTATTGTCGCCACATTAACAATATTGCGTGACGTTTCAAACTTATAAATAATGTGATTATTTATATTAAATGCGCACGTTTATATTCTCAAATAGAAAAAAACACATTTATTATTTTATTATATATTATTTTGTCGTTCGTCGCGTAACGTATACATCTTAATTACTAATTAAAGAATTCTAATTCCCATGGAAACGTTCGTCTACTCTTGATTATTAAAGCGTTTCTTTAGGACGTTCAATCTCCCGTGTTGTCATCACATATTCCATTGTATCCCTAATTGTTATGTGTATAATTCTAGGGCATACGTAAGCCGTTGCAGGCTAACACTCGTGGTTGCAATCGTATTTTAGTGTGAACTACCTACGCCGTTCAGGTGAGTTTTCACGGCCCCTTTTACTGTTTTATCTTGGGGGAGAAAACATGTCGCAAACTATTTTTTGGAATATTGTATTCATATGTTATCAATGTTAAAGCTAAGCGTAACACGCTATCACTGAAAGTCCTCAACACACATTGAACCGTTAATATGGATCTTAGCGAGGTAATGTTTAGTAGTACTACTGGGTTTGACAAATCACACCCGCGTTAGTCGAGCTAACTCGATCGGAGATCGAACGGGTGAAATGTCAGCCTACTCACATCGTCGGGGTTGATAGACCTGGTAGGAGGCAAATAAATAAACATTCAACTTCGGTTGAGAGCGCTTAAATTAAACATGAACATAGGTTAGCTACCTATAAATACATATTGAATGATTAATAATCTGGTAAACGTTTATTTATTTACTGAAACCTGTTAACTCACCAACCTCGTGCTAACATCTTTTCTTACATGTTTTCTCAGGTCGCTAAGATAAAGCACATGTGCACATATAGGACATGCATGGGATTCTCCTATTGATTGATGTTTTATTAAATTGTTTGGACTTTGTTTTGAATTATGTTTGGTTTGGACTTTTGGACATTTTGGGCGCGTGTGTTTTGCGCATTTACTTTTCTTTACGCTTTCGCATTAAACTCTGATTAATATGATATTTTCATTTGAGTCCCTTGTAGAGTCGTTTGATGTAACTAATGACTGAGATCCTGGTTTGTCACTTCCCAAAACGGTAAAACTACGTTAGTTGAAATTGGGGGTGTGACAGATTGGAATCAGAGCCATTGATTATAGAGAACTAGGATTGCATACTAGACTATAACCTCACACATTAGTTACATATCATGAGCATTATATATTGACACTTATGTATTACGTTACAGGATCATGTCGTCGACCCCACCACCATCACCTAAGGCACCTATCTTATCATCCCCGGAGCCCAAAAGGCGCCGGACTAGTTTTAGTGACAACTCGGTGGAACAGGGTAAACCAAGTAATGCACGAGCAAGGAACACGACACTTAATTGGAGTGCATATCCGAAGATGATCCAAAGGTGGATCGAGCTGGGAAATGTTCCATCGCTTTATTTTGGTTCCACTTCCTCATCCTCCACTTTTCCAAGCTTGCCATGCACCATGGAGCAAGCTTTTGCAGCTTTTGTATTCATCATAACTAAGGAGTTAAAGGAGATGAAGGAGTCCACTGATGAGATACCAGGCATTCGAGAACGAGAGCCACAATGGAAGAAAACAAGGAGCAAATAGTGCATCTGACCGCTGAACTAGCAGCAACGGATCAGGTCCATAACCTTTTGGTGGATCGGGTTACACATTTGGAGACGAGGGTGGACACCTCGGACCATGATGTAGGAGGAATTCTGGAGAGAGTGGCAAATCTGGAAGCCCAGCTGCAAGTAGCAGACCATGCTGTTGAAGGACTTCGAGAGAGAGTGACCCACTTAGAAGCCCAACTACAAGCAGCCCTATTTCCAGAGGACATTCCACTTTCAGATGACGAAGAGGAGCCCTTCGAGGATGAGCCCTTAGAGGAGGAACCAGTGGAGATCGACGATGCACAATCATACATTTCCTCCGATGACGAGGATGCTTGATGATCTTTCTATCCTATCTTTCCTTTTTCATTCATGCTTCGTTTATGTTATTTCTCTTTTCAAACCTAGATAGGTAAGGTTGTTCCCATTCAATAAAAGCATGAGAAGTTTAATGTTTGAGTTATTTATTTTGTAGCCTTACAATTTATTTAATTTTCAAAATGTTAGATGTTGTATCTCCTTATTTGTACATAAATAATGTTTAATATGCGATATATTTCTCATTGTTTTGTATTTATGAATGTGAAGAATCATGCCGGGAAGAGGTCGTGCTGGTGGCCGAGGTACCATCAACATGACAGCAGCTGAGCTAGCGGCACTAATCAACGATAGTGTGGCTGAGGCTCTAACAGCACAGAACGCTGCAGGTAAATGCTTTAACTATTGACTAGTGAGGTCAATTCATCTCTTAAAGCGCCTTTCCTAAGCTCTATAATCCCAATCCTATATTATGCTTCTAAATCCAGGTCAACAGAATCAGCAGCCAGCCTGCACCTTCAAAACATTTATAGACCGTAAGCCCCACACCTTTAGTGGAGCTGAAGGAGCTGTCGGACTGCTTCGTTTGTTCGAAAAAGTAGAATCGGTATTTTCCATGTGCAACTGCCCATTAGCCAATTCGGTCAAGTTCGCTTCCGGAACTTTGGAGGGCCCGGCTCTCACTTGGTGGAATGCACAGGTCCAGATGTGGGTTTGGCTATGGCCAATGCACTGCCGTGGGAGGAGTTTAAGAAAATGATGAAGGAGGAGTACTGTACTCGGGATGAAATTCAAAAGTTGGAAGGAGAATTCTGGAACCTAAAGATGGAAGGTTCAGAAATTGAGTTTTACACCACTCATTCCCATGAGCTTGCTACCATGTGCCCACACATGGTGACTCCAGACTACAAGAGGATAGAACTGTATATTGGAGGCTTAGTGCCTCAGATTCAGAGTATGGTCACCTCATCCAACCCTACTACTATCCAGCAGACGATCAAGCTAGCCCACAAGCTAATCGATCAGGCGGTGACACAAGGAACTCTACCTCCGAGGGGTTCAGTCTCTAAATCCATCGACAATTATAAGCGCAAGTTTGATCACAACTCCAACACTCACTCCAACTCCAAGGGATCCCAGGTTAATCAACCTCAGCAACAGCAGCAACAACGTAGGTTTGAGCCTACTAAGAACTTCAACCAGGCGACCTCTTCAAGTCAAAATCAGGGTGGTTATACGGGAAAATCTCCTAAGTGTAACAAGTGCAACTTCCATCACTTCGGGGTTTGCAACCATTGTCAGCGGTGTGGCAAAATAAGTCATGCTGCCAAAGATTGTAGGGGTGAGTTGAAAGCCAAGCAGCCTTTTCAACAGCCTGGGTCTACAAAGAGTTGTTTCAAGTGTGGGAAGGATAGACATTTTCAGAAGAATTGTTCTCAGTTAAAGAAGGGAGGTAATGGAAACCACAACCCTAATCAGAATAACAACAATGGTGGCAACAACGACAATAACGGAGGGAATGGTGCGAAGGGACGAGCCTTCGTGCTAGGAACTGGAGAAGCTCGTTATGATCATAATGTGGTCACCGGTAAGTTTCTCTTAAATAATTACTTTACTTCTGCCCTTTTTGACACTGGTGCTGATATGAGTTTTATATCTAAGAAACTTAGTGATATGATAAAAGGAACTCCAACTCTGTTAGAAGCTAAGTATGTAACAGAGATAGCTGATGGTCAAATAATTGAAGCAACTCACATTCTTAAGGGTTGTAAGCTTGAGCTGGCTAGTCATAAACTTGATATCGACCTTATGCCGGTCACACTTGGTAGTTTTGATGTAATTGTCGGCATGGATTGGTTATCTAAAAACCAAGCTGAAATCATCTGTCGTGAGAAAATTGTTCGTATTCCTCTCTCGAGTGGAGAAACCCTTTCCGTTCAGGGCGAAAATGTTGGTGCATTCATGGGCATCATATCCTTTTTGAAAGCTCAGAAATGCCTTCGAAAAGGGCATACTACTATTTTGGCTCTTGCTGAGTAGCCATCAGAAGAGAAGAAAAATGATGACATTCCCATCGTTCGTGAATTTCTGGAAGTATTTCCCGAGGATTTGCCTGGTCTGCCACCACCCCGTCAAGTTGAATTTCAAATCGATCTAGCACCCGGAGCGGCACCGATCGCTCGGGCCCATTATAGACTAGCACCTAGTGAATTACAAGAGTTGTCCACTCAGTTACAGGAATTGTTGGATAAAGGTTTCATCCGACCTAGCTCATCTCCATGTGGAGCTCCGGTCCTGTTTGTCAAGAAGAAGGACGAAACTTTCCGTATGTGTATCGGCTACCGTGAACTGAATAAAGTCACAATCAAGAATTGTTATCCTTTGCCTTGTATAGATGATCTCTTTGATCAACTCCAAGGATCAAGTTTCTATTCTAAGATAGATCTTAGGTCCGGTTACCATCAATTGAGAGTCCGAGATGAAGATATCTCTAAGACTGCTTTCAGGACAAGGTACGACCACTACGAGTTTATGGTCATACCTTTCGGATTAACCAACGCACCTGCGTTATTCATGGACCTCATGAACCGCGTGTGTAAACCATACCTTGATCAATTTGTCATCGTTTTCATCGACGACATTCTCATTTATTACAAGAACAAGGAGGAACATGAGGAACATCTACGTTTAATCCTTGAATTACTTAAAAAGGAGCAGCTGTATGCTAAGTTCTCCAAGTGTGATTTCTGGATCCGGGAAGTTCAATTCTTAGGACATATGTTTAACGAGAAAGGCATACATGTCGATCCATCAAATATTGAAGCCATCAAGAATTAGGCAGCACCGACGACTCCGACTGAGGTGCGACAATTTCTGGGATTGGCTGGATATTACCATCGATTCATCGAGGGATTCTCTAAGATTGCACAACCTCTCACTGCCTTAACTCAATAGGTTAAAGCCTACAACTGGGGTGATAACCAGGAGCTAGCGTTTCAACTCCTTAAACAGAAACTTTGCAGTGCACCCATTCTAGCTCTTCCGGAAGGAACGGATGATTTTGTGGTGTATTGTGACGCATCCATTCAGGGTCTGGGTTGTGTTCTAATGCAACGAGAAAAAGTGATCGCATATGCTTCGCTTCAACTAAAGATTCACGAGAAAAACTACAACACTCATGATCTAGAGTTGGGAGCTGTAGTTTTCGCACTTAAGATATGGAGACACTGCTTGTACGGTACCAAGTGCACTATCTACACCGACCACAAGAGTCTTCAGCACATCTTCAAGTAGAAAGAGCTGAACATGAGACAGCGTCGTTGGGTCAAGCTCTTGAATGATTATGACTGTGCGATCCAGTATTATCCGGGTAAGGCTAATGTTGTAGCTGATGCCCTAAGTAGAAAGGAAACCAAGCCCAAACGAGTTCGAGCACTACAGCTTACTATTCACCCTGGATTACCTGACAAAATTCGTAGTTCTCAACTTGAAGCCTTGAAAGAGGAAAACCTACCACTGGAAGGTACACGTAGTATGGAAGCACAACTCGAGGTCAAATCTGACGGTATTCGCTACTTCGCTGAGTGAATATGGGTTCCGATATTCAGAAATTTAAGGGAACTGATGGCCAGACGGAGCGTACAATTCAAACTCCAGAGGATATGCTACGAGCTTGTGTGATTGACTTCAGTAACACCTAGGAGTCTCACCTACCGTTGGTGGAGTTCTCCTACAACAACAGTTATCACACTAGCATCAAGGCAGCTCCATTTGAAGCATTATATGGACGGAAATGTCGTTCTCCTATTTTTTGGGCCGAGGTTGGGGATAGTTAACTTACAGGTCCTGAACTCGTACTTGAAACTTCTGAGAAAATCGTTCAAATTAGAAACTGTATGGAAGCAGCTCGTGATCGTCAAAAGAGCTATGCCGATAAGCGTCGTAAACCATTAGAATTTCAAGTAGGGGATATGCTTTTGTTAAAAGTCACACATTGGAAGGGTGTCATTCGTTTTGGGAAACGGGGCAAGCTGAATCATCTTTTGTTAGACCATTCAAGATAGTGAAGAGAATCGAACCAGTAGCGTATCAACTAGACCTACCTGAAGGACTTAGTGGTGTACACAACGTCTTTCACGTCTCAAACATGAAGAAATGTCTGGCAGACGAGTCACTCGTGGTTCCTCTTGAGGAACTACACATTGATGAACAATAAGTTTCATCGAAGAACCAGTTGAAATCATGGATAGGGAGGTCAAAATGTTAAAACACAGTAAAATCCCTATTGTCAGAGTCCATTGGAACTCGAAACGCGGACCGGAATTCACGTGGGAGCGCAAGGATCAGATGATGCGCAAATATCCTAATCTGTTCAAGCACTTCGCGTCAAATTCTTAAGGTACTATTTGATTTTCGGGACGAAAATTCTTTCAACCAGGGGATGATGTGATATCCTGGGAAATTTTTATTTATTTATTTAATTTTCGGGACGAAAATTCTTTCAACTAGGGGATGATGTGACAATCCGGACAAATTCCAGTTAACATTGTTAAAACCCCAGTTATCTCACTCTAACTCATTTAGTTCAGTTAACTCAATTACAAACTTCAGGGACTGGTTTTGCCAATTCCTAAACTGATGTGTGTGAAACCAAAGGGACTAATCTGGTAATTAATCGATTCTTGACTTCTGTTTGACTTTGGAAAGTCAAACTCGCGATTTTGCCCAAATTCGAATCCCATAATCACCTCCTGTTGAAATCCGTAACTGTTAACCACGATTAAACCAGTAACGAACATCTTTTACGCATTAAACTCCATTATTGATTCGTAATCAAACTGATTTATGGCTAATCAAAGCCGTAACCATCAAAATGTCCCTTACCTCTATCAAAGTCGATCAATTCGACCATTCAATCTGCAATTGAGCTCATGCGCATCCTATACGAGTGTTAGAGAATCACCTGCACACAGCAATTCAATTGTAGGCGAATCCAGTAGCATAGGAGATCGACTAGCGTAAATCGGAACTCGGTTTAGTCGATCACCATCAATTCGTCAATGTTTCTGGTAACTAATCGCACCCTTAGCTTCGTTTTTACCCTCTAAATGAAAGCCCTATGATTATCGGGGCTCATATCATCGAATTGATTGAGACCCAGAATCTAGGGTTCATACGAAACCCACTTTGGGGCTTTTGATTCTAAACTCGATTAAAATTCAATTGAATTATATGGTTAGACTCGCGACCATCTACTATTTGAAAGCCCCATATCAATTGAATCAAATAACATCGAATTGATTATAAACTGTAAACTAGGGTTCTTCATAAAAACGATTTGGGGGTCTCGACCTTAAGCTCAACCTCAATCAAATTAAGTCACACCCTCATATTTGAAATCCTTGTCTGAATAAAAGCCCCATGTTTCCACGAAGATTTAATATCCAAATCGATCAAATTGATTCTTAGTTCATAACTAGGGTTTCGGCCCTTTAATCGCTGATTAATCGATTCAGAACTTGTTGTTTTTGAAATTATTTACACCCTCAGACTCGCCACCCACCAATTATAAAAACCCCTAAACTTTTGTTGACATTCGTAATCAAATTCGTTGAATTTGGGGTGGGGTTTGGTCTCGGGTTCGAAAGGGAAGGGATGAACACACCGGCTGTGTGTTAAAAGAATTTAAATCGGGTTTTGTTTGCAAAGCACTAGGTAGTGGAACTGGTTAAAGTGTTGTGCGTATAGGGGAGGGACCCGGGTTCGAGTCCCCCCGCTGCTGTTTCGATTTTTGTTTATTTTAAAACCATTGTTTTAATATTTAATTAAACCCTATGATATTATAGTAATATATTAAAAAGGTTTTAACTCGAAAAATCCCCATGGACTCGGTTTAATGTTATAACTCATTTTTAATAATAATTCTCATAATATAATAGTATATTATATTATTATTCAAACCCTCGTTTCCGATGAAAATAGTGATTTCTTTCAAACCGTGACCTTGATTAAAAGTAATATTTTATTATATTATTGTCGCCACATTAATAATATTGCGTGACGTTTCAAACTTATAAATAATGTGATTATTTATATTAAATGCGCACGTTTATATTCTCAAACAGAAAATAACACATTTATTATTTTATTATATATTATTTTGTCATTCGTCGCGTAACGTATACATCTTAATTACTAATTAAAGAATTCTTATTCCCATGGAAACGTTCGTCTACTCTTGATTATTAGAGCGTTGCTTTAGGACAATCAATCTCCCGTGTCGACATCACATATTCCATTGTATCCCTAATTGTTATGTGTATAATTGTAGGGCATACGTAAGCCGTTGCAGGCTAACACTCGTGGTTGCAATCGTATTCTAGTGTGAACTACCTACGCCGTTCAGGTGAGTTTTCACGGCCCCTTTTACTGTTTTATCTTGGGGGAGAAAACATGTCGCAAACTATTTTTGGAATATTGTATTCATATGTTATCAATGTTAAAGCTAAGCATAACACGCTATCACTGAAAGTCCTCAACACACATTGAACTGTTAATATGGATCTTAGCGAGGTAATGTTTAGTAGTACTACTGGGTTTGACAAATCACACCCGCGTTAGTCGAGCTAACTCGATCGGAGATCGAACGAGTGAAATGTTAGCCTACTCACATCGTCGGGGTTGATAGACCTGGCAGGAGGCAAATAAATAAACAGTCAACTTCGGTTGAGAGCGCTTAAATTAAACATGAACATAGGTTAGCTACCTATAAATACATATTGAATGATTAATAATCTGGTAAACGTTTATTTATATACTGAAACCTGTGAACTCACCAACCTCGCGCTGACATCTTTTCTTACATGTTTTCTCAGGTCGCTAAGATAAGGCACAGGTGCACATATAGGACTTGCATGGGATTCTCCTATTGATTGATGTTTTATTAAATTGTTTGGACTTAGTTTTGAATTATGTTTGGTTTGGACTTTTGGACATTTTGGGCGCGTGTGTTTTGCACATTTACTTTTCTTTACGCTTCCGTATTAAACTCTGATTAATATGATATTTTCATTTGAGTCCCATGTAGAGTCGTTCGATGTAACTAATGACTGAGATCCTGGTTTGTCACTTCCCAAAATGGTAAAACTCTGTTAGTTGAAATTGGGGGTGTGACAATCACAGTTGCTGAAGAGACTGTTGCTGCTGACTGACATTCTTTTTCTTCCTGTTGAAGATGGGCTTTTCTGTTGGGGTTATTTAATAGACAAGTTTTTGTCTATCAGGAATAATCTTGAATGTTTTGGTGGTGTTTTAAGTTGAGCAATTTGTTTGAAAGGATTGAATTTATAATTTGCAGCAAATTGGTCTGATTCATCACAAATGATGCAAGATTGTTGAGCTCTTGTGGGTTTTGCAGTAGCTTCATTCCTTGGTGGAGACATAGACTTCTAGAACTAATTGGTTCTTGCTTCAAAGCTTCTCACCTTCTTGTTTTTGTTGGTATTCTCAAATGCTTGTTGCTTGAGATTTCTTTGTTGCTGAAGATAGTAGAAGCAGGAACTTGTTGTATTATTGTATTTTCCACATACAAAATAGGATTTTGCAATTTTGTCCCTCTAAAAATACACATAGTCCTTTCTTTTTAACAGATCCTTGAAGTTCCATGGATGATTCTTGTTATGTTGGTATGTTCAAAGGTAGATTCTTCTAGTGTTTTCTATACATATGTCTTTCTTTCTTCAGGTGAATGACATATGTCAAACACTTTCTTTGTAGGGTCGGTGACTTTTGAGGATTGGCCTTTTTCAATAATCAGCTTTCTTCCTTGAGGATAGCTAATCTTGATCTATTGGGTAGGTTTTACTACTAGAATAGATGGAATGAAAGCACTTAGAAAGTTAGTTTAAATTAGTTTTCCAGTTTTTGTGGTTTTCATGATTACTTCATTGGTTGAAAGTAATGGGACATCAATGTTTTCTGATGAGTCTGGTTTATCATCCATGATTTTCTGATATTATTTTAAAATATTTTATACGATAATGACACACCATTTCAAGCCCGTACCTTGCCCAACAAAATATGTCGCACCAATTATTAATTTAACACGTAGCCATTTAAAGTTTCATCCTTATTCAAATATATTATCTTCTGGGTTGAATTTATATAACATATATATATATATATATATATATATATGTATATTTATAGATTCATATTGTTATACTAATTATTAATATGTACATATATGAATGTATTTATTGAACAAACTGACGACACAATTTATAAATTTAATGAAAGTGGAAATTTGTTCTTTTATAAAATACATATAGTTTCACAAGTAATATTATAAAAATGGAGTTTTCTATATAAAATAGTTTATGATAAGTTAAATAATGTTTTAGTTTACAAGTTTTTATAAAAACTAGAGTTAATTGCTAAAATGGCCCATGTGGTTTGTTTGAATTGCAGATTTAGCCCCCATAAATGAAAAAGTGCTAATATAGACCAAAGGTTTGGACCCGGGTTGCAAAAATGGGCCCTGCTGTTAAATGAAGTTAAAAACTAATGAAACTTTAACCCAATCAAATTGAAGCCCACTATCACTTCCTCCACCGTCACTGTTACTTCCTCACACAAATCATACTTACAACTAGCATCCTCAAACCCAAATTTCGGTTTCAAGTTGTTTCCATTAAAATAGAATCAGATTAAAAAGAAGTATTCATAATTCTTCTTTTTGAGTCTCCTCTTTTCAAAATATTTAATTATTTTATATATTTTAAAAATACTTATATAACAAGATATTTATTATGTGAGATGCAAGATCTGTGAGAATTAAATATCTTTATAAGAGAATTGGTTTTACTAGGTATAGTCGGTTTCAGACGAAAGTAGAAGAATACGTGGTACGATAATCGGGTTTTTGTATCATTTAGAGACTCATCTTTGTAAAAGGTTGCATTTTAGGCATCCCAAATTGAATAGGATCTGTGCAAAAATGGTCCCTGCCACTATGTGAAGTTAAATGGCAGCTGCTTTGTTCCACATTGCTTCACTCACAACTTCTTCCATTCTTCTTCAGGTAATCCACTCACATACTCTCAAAAATTTGTTTCTATTTCACTTCAACTTTACTTGTTCATCGATCACCAGCAGGACAGAAGAACACGATTCTCGGTAAAATCTGTATTTTTGGCTGCCGCCTTCTGTTCGCACAGATCCTGCACTCAAATTCGAGCCTCCTACACTGATTTCTCCGCTTCTCCTAACACCGATAGATCAAATTTCAGTTTTGCTTGTATTGTTTTTTAGGTCTAATTGTGTGTTAGTTAGTTAATTGATGATTTTATGTTGTAGGTTTCACCAAGATCCTTCAATCACATGCCATCCACGTGGGTTAAAGTTTCGTTAGTTTTTAACTTCATTTAACGACAGGGGCCATTTTTGCAACCAAGGTCCAAACCTTTGGTCTATATTTGCACTTTTTCTTTCCTGTGGGCTAAATCTGCAATTCGAACAAACCACAGGGGCCATTTTTGTAGTTAACTCTAAAAACTATTTTATAACAAATAAATTGGTCTTGAACCCCATGTTAATGCCTTGAACCCCCTTTAATTTGAATTTGAACCCTTTAACCCCAATTCTAACCCCCATTCATCACATTTGACATATTTTGACTGTTAAAGTCAAACAGTCCCAAATTTCTTGCAAATCGATTAAACCCGATTGATATGGACTTTACATATTTTCACAGCCGAGTATCAACTATATCCAAACCCATTTAATACTTAAATTCATCTAATTTGAGCGGTCAATTTCAAATTTGAGCAGTTTGACTTTGCAGAGTCAAACCGCTTTCAAATAAAGCTTCAATCACGAAATCACGACGCGTTTAATCCCGTAAATCACGATCACTCACTTCGTGCATGTATCCAGAACTCATTCGCGTCCCAATTCATTCTGAATCAATCAATTTAATGCGGAAATCATCCCTGTGGCTGTCACCTCCATTCCCGAATTAAATCGAGCATTTAAGACCAAATTAAACCCTTAGAATTACTCCCTCACTTGGCCAAACCCTCTCACAAACTCCCTAATCTCTATCGTAACCGGCATTGCACCTCTGAAGCTCTGTCCAACTCGAAGAACACCGGAACTTTCCGTCGAGTCGTACTCGATCATCTCACAGCCATAGCAGATAATCCATACATCAATAGAGTCATTTTTGTCTGGGGATTAAAAGCCCCTTGAATCTAGAAACTATCGGTCGATCGTTTGGGCAATCACCATGGCTAGGGTTAAGGGTTGAATGAATCGGGAAGGGGATGGTTTGGGTTTGTTTATTTTAGGATTAGCGAATGGGTATTATGTCAAGGCATCCGCCCTGTTCCACCGGTTAAGTCGCATGACCCGCACACGCGTGGTCGCGGGTTCTAAACCCACAACCCGACCCCTTTTTGCGCATTCTCTAAACCAGACCTAGCCTCCCTGCTTTGTTCACGTTAATACCAAATCGATCCATTTCTGTTGCATGGGTTACTCCCCTGGTCTGGTGTGAGTGCTGCCTTCACAGAACCCACCCGGGTTCGAGCCGGGTGGTGTCCTTTATTTTTTTAAAGAGCTTTTTTAACAGCCCAAACTATTTATAAAAATTATTTTATAAACCTAACATCCTATAGAAAAACTCAGTATAGTAACTAGTAATCTTAAACATAAAACAACTACATTTATAATTTTAATGATTTAAAAATCTCATTTTCAATATTAACAATTTAAAACTTTATTTTAAATTATTAAATTACCAAAGAAATACCTATTTTATAAAATCTTGTCTAGTTATATTAAAATACTTTTATCATGACTAGATAATTTCATAAAACCATCTTTATACAATAAATCATATCTTTATCTATTTAAGATTTACAATTTTATTCAAACAAATTTAGCTTTTCTAAATATATATTAATACATATATATATTTTTCCATGTTTCCTTATAGAGACACCCTATTTTAATAATTAAAATAAAAAAATTTATTTATTTAAACTTAAACCCTAAGACAATTATTATTTTTATTTTTACTTTGAACTTATATTTTCATATCAAATTTTTATCTACTTACATCATTTTTACATAACACAACTCTTTGTACAAAGCCACACACATATCAAAACTCGTTAAACCCTAGACCTTGCCTTAGACTTTGTACGTATTATTAATCCAAGTTAATACATTTCACTCCAGGTTAACTTCTGATTTTGAGACTCACTTGAGCTACATAATTGCTCTTGTTGCCTACACATTTGATACAAGTAAGTTTACATAGCCCATTTTCCTTTGGTACATTTTTTGGGTGAAACATGATTACTCAACAAACATTAGTTGCAATTACACACGTACAATTCTACAATATGATCGTATGTGTTTATTTGTGCTTTGTGATTAAATGCTATTTGTTAAGGCTACATATACATGACATACTCATGCAATCATTAACACATTACTTTAGGATAACATTTGTTATTATGCCCTACATCACGATAACATGTGTTGTTATGTCCTACATCAGGATAACATGTGATGTTATGCCCTACATTTACATCATGATAACATATGTTGTTATGCCCTACATTTACGTCAGGATAACATGTGTTGTTATGCCCTACATTAGGATAACATGTGTTGTTATGCCCTCCAGTTACAAGGTTTGATTTGTGCAACTAGCTTAACATAGATTCTCTATAAATGCTTTATAAACCATGTATCATATAAATCGTACACAAAACATTTATCAAAACCTATGTATGCTCACCAACTATTTATAGTTGACCCTCTCATTTTATCATGTTTCAGGTACGGATGTTTGAGTTAAGATTCAAGTTACTTCACTTAGGATTGAGGACCTAGTTTTAAACTTAATAAAGACGTACATGTATTTATGACTCTTGTAAATGTTGTAATTGTTTATTTGAACTATGAAATGAAATTGATTGTGTAATTATTACAACTATTAGTAAACCATGAGCTTATGAACAGTCTGCAAGTCCCGCCCCGACGTTTCCGCCGTCGGTTGGGGTGTGACATCTGAGTGTAAGGCCCCGAACCCGACACGTTGGCATACACGTAAGCACAGTAGTAAATGAAATCAAATCAACACAATTTAATGTAGCTGAATTTAAACAGTCAACAGTGGTCAACGACCCAAATCTCAAACATAATCCAATCGAGTACTAAAACCTAAATAGTTCAACATCATAACAGAAATTAAATGTCAACACAGCAATCACGGTAACCAAATGTCATCCAGAAACCGCCAGCTCACACTTTCTCTTTACCTGAAATACATGCTAAAAGTCAGCTATGCTAAGTGAGTTCTATAGTAATTCGTTCGGGGATAATAAGTACCGAACCTTTATTAAAAACGATTTACGTCACAAGGGTTTCATTACTTTACCGTTTAATCAATTATATATTTTTATCGACACACACGGAATCATGTTGACTAGTTTACGGACTCGTGCGATCATGACTCATTGACTGATCACGTCAGTCATAACAACTCACCGACCAACACCGACTTACTATCATGCTTAAGCAACCCATTTCATCCGACTAAGGTCAGACTCAATTCTCGTCGACTAGGGTCGACACAATATCAATTAACTCCTAATTAACCGTCACGACAATCAATCACGTGACGCCAAATCCTACGCATACAATTATAACTATTATTTCACAACACAAATATTAACATTAAAACCCTTTTCATTTCGTGCCTTCACTATATTGCATGTTGCATGTATTCATGCCCAAAACAACAAAATGTTTAAAACTGGGCGATAGAAACTCACCTTTGCTAGACGCAACTCGATCACTAGAACTTGCTAACTTCTCGTGCTCGTCCTTCGACCTCGTACCTAACAATTACACAATACACGAGTCAATACATGACTCAACATTCGTCTAATCGCTCACTCACTCGACTATCCCGGCATTACGCATGATCACATCTATATGCATGACGCCATGCAAAAACCCTAATCGCCACGCAAACTGCCCATGCACGTATACGCACCCGTACACGATCACGGGGGTCACCGGACACGTATCGGCTATCTCCGGCTCCCCTCGTGGCTACCGATAACTCCCAACCAGTTCCCGCCGCCTCCGGCCACCACCCGCAGCTCCCACGTCCTTCGGCCACCCGCTGCCACGGGTCCACCACGTTGCCGTCATGCCGTCTTCGTCCCCAACGGCCTGTCACGGCCATCACCACGTCACCCTAGCCCTTGTCGGCTTCGCACCTATCCTCCCCGCCTTGTGGTCCGTACCCGACCCTAGCCGGCTCCTCCTTCGACCTCACTACACATGCCGGTCATCCCAAAGGGTTTGGCCAAACACCCCAATAGTCCCACAACCCATAAATAACATTCATACGAATAGAATGAAGCGATTATACCATTCAATCGGAAGACTCGTGCTCGTCGAATCACCGATCGTCCTCGTCTTCTATAAGCACTTGAGTTTTAACGAAACCCTAACACCACAACCATGTAAATAACGATCTGATAATCGCACATGTGAATTTAGAGAGTAAAGAATGCGAGTTCTTACCTCGAATCACCTTGAACCAGAAGCTCTAGTCGCCCCATTCGTCTCTCTCGATCTCAGCAGCCGCAAACACCCCAATGGGGTTTCCTCCCCTTGCGTAACACCCTAATGGGTGTGTTCCTTGGACCGGGCTTGTCCCCCCACGCGCCACCAACCTCTCGGCCCGACCCCTTTCGAAACTTTTACAAAGTTCCCCCATTAGGTCTCGACATCTACACTTTAAACCCCAATTAATTCTTTATAAAAACAATAACACGCAAATCCCGTCAAGTCTCCTAATCTTGCGAATAGTTATTTACAATAATTACAACCCGTTTTCTAATAAAAAAACCGGGATGTTACACTAAGCAGGTGGAATCAGACTCTATGGAGGTACTACATTCTTGCATAGAAATGTTTTCTTTGGTGGGAGGTTTCAAGATTGTTGAGGTTGAAGTTTGGTTCATGGAAGGCTACATAGTCACTAGGTGGAGGAACAGATTTGTACTTTTCGGCTTGATAGCCAAGACCGGTAGTTACCTTTTCATGGATTTGAGCTTTTAACAATCTTTGTATCTTTTTGGATGCAAAATCATACTTATCAACATGAACCTTTTGATCTACCAATTCATCTCTTGTAGCTTTTAACTTAACTAATAGACCGTCAATTAAAGTTCCAAGCTTAGTTTGCTCATGTTTTAATGACAAAATCTCTTTCTTAAGGCAATTAATCTTTTCTTTATATGGTTTTCAACCTTTTTAAATTCAGATTTCATTTGATGAAACTCTTTATTTTGATCTATTAAGTTTTCGTTATGTTTCCTATAACCCAAAACTTTATCAATACAAGCTTGTGAGAAAATATGTTCATATACCTGAGGATAAATATATGTGGTATCAACGAGCTTGATTTTGAGCAGATATTTCTTCAATCTGAAAGCTCCAGTCAAAGTCAGTTGGTCCAGCCTGTTGAGTTGCACAAGCAGTAGTTTGAGCAGGTTGAGTATTTTGACCTGCTTAACCTTGTTGAGTTTGCCTTGGTTGTGCAACTGTTGAATTTGCTTTTGATGCCTTACATTCTCTAGCAAAATGACCAAGTTGACTGCAGTTATAGCACCTTAACTTACTTTTGTCCAAATCGACTCTTGTCTTTGGACTGTTGCTTGGGATGGGTTTTTTGGTTCTTGAATAGAACCATTTTGCTCTGAGTGACAACATGGCACATAAGAGTGTTGTATATCCATTTCTTCCAAATCATCTAGATGGAAGTACTCCAGATTTTCCTTGAAAAAAGACATGTTGCTTGGGGTGTCAGAAATAAAGGCAGCAGAGTTTTGAGGAGGTGCTTTAAGAAGGAAAGGAGAGTTGTTCATTTGAGTGTTAGGTGTTTGTGGATGTGTGACTATGGGAGGGTAATAGTTGCTTGTACTTTGTGGTGTATGGTCAGAGTGAAGTGCTAAGGAGGTGGTGGTTGTCACACCCCATTAGTTCCGAGGGAGTCGGGGTGAGACATCAGCGTCGAGGCACATTGGTTATGCAGCGGAATTTAAAGCGTAGGGTTTTAAACAAAAACTTTTCCCCAAATATCACATAAACATTTACCTCATGTAAGTAGTGATCATCAAGCAAGTAAAACTGATGCACACATAGGTAAATAATTTCTTTATCCTGAAACAAAAGCATACACGAAAACGAGTCAACAATAATGTTGGTGAGTTCGTAAGTTTGATTAACGTAATGAAGAGCAGTTTTCCCTGAAAACAATGATAACATGTACATGGCCAAAATATGAAGTCGTTTTCCTTGAAAACATTGATAAAATGCTCGTGGTCATAACATTAATAATAACATTTGCACGTAACGAATGACAAAATCATTTGTATGTAAACGATTGGCAAAACAAATTTGCACGGAAACGATTTGGCAGATCCATCTGCACGAAAATGATTCAATGTATATGATAAATAAAACAAGTAATGTTTGACCCATCCGTAAACTAGCAAGGAATACGAATAATATGTTCATACATCTGGCATAACCAAACCATGACAAAGGTATTTCTTGTAACATCCATGACTTTTGCTCGTATTATATTTCATTTTTGTATAATGATAACATTTGTGATCATCATACAGTTTCAACCTCGTTATAACATACTTGTACTTTACATCGAGCCATATCAATTTTCAAACGTATAACGACTCGGAGTTTCAAATTTTAAACTTTTATTTCACATTTTCTTTATATATTTGATATATATGTATATATTTTGGTTAAATTAAATAAATTAATTATAAAGTTTAAGTTTCAATATATATATATATATATACACATACAAGATTTTATTGTTATAAAAGAAAAATGTTAATGATAAAATAAATAATGTACAAGTTTATTTTAAGCAAATTAGAAAGCCTTTGAACCCCCTTTGTAGCAATTGAACCTCCTGAAGAGGTTGATCCCTTCACCTTGAACCTCCCTTGGACCCTGAATGTGTTCAAACACATGTTTGACTTTAAAAAGTCAAACGGCGTAAAACCTCTTCTAATTCCCCATAATCCACATTCAAACCTTCCTTTTTTTTGAATCCTAAACATTCATGTTCGATTAATGATCCCGTATCAAGCTCCAATTTGACGGATTTGGACCGAAATCGAAGATTTGAAAACCATTAAAGAGAATCACGTAAATGGGTGCAAGATTTGGGAAATCACTGAAATCAAGTCCCGAAATCTCGTCAATCCAGCTGTCAAACGCGTTCCTAAACGTCCTATATATATCCCTAAACCATTACACTCGAAATCACCGCAAAATTTTCACACTTCCTCTCTTTCTCGGTTGAATCAATGCAAAGAAGGAAAAGCCTTCAAACCTACGATTAACCCAGCGTCGACATCAGGTATCATTCACTCGTCATTTCAGTTTTTCCTGGTCTAGATTCCATGCTCGGTCGTTTTGGGATTTTGGGGATTAAGGGGCTGGGTTGCGACCTGTGTGCAGGGAAGAAGGGATTGCGAAACATTTGGGTTATAACTATGGCAATCTGGTTGGTTTAACAAATGATGTTCTGGTCCAATGGTTAGCAACATGTCACTCTAGCAAGGAGGTCGCTGGTTCGATCCCTGCAAACGACCTCCCTGCGCCTTTTTTTATTCCTGATTTGTAATTTTCTCACACTCACACATATTTATAATTGTAAACTATAATTAATATGTTACGGTGGGTAAACAAGTTTTTCAAGAGCGTTATAATTATTGTCCTTTTGTAAATAAAAAAAGGGTATTATATATATATATATATATATATATATATATATATATATATATATATATATATATATATATATAGGTTTTATTGTTTTCTAAGAACATTTAGACCATGTTTAAATAGGTATTTATTTTCGTTACCACTAATTATTTATATGACGAATGTTAGCGTGTATCATGAACCCTATTATTTGATAAAATTTATCGTATCATTTAAACGAAAGGGATTTATTACTTAAACCATTAAAAATGACTTGAGCTACAAAATCAAACAAAATCAATACAATTTTATATGATAAGTTTTATTAGACGTTTTAATTATCATTATCATGATTATTATTATCATTATTAGTAGTAGTATTATTATTTCTTGCACAAATAATATGATTTGATATTACGATTTAATCCAAACAATATCCATATAAATACTATAATGTTCCAACAAGACGACCATTAAGATTACTTAATATCTTAAATTTACAATTTATAGTTATTTGATGCCACCTAAAATCTCTTTTATAAATATAAAGTTATAAAACATTATTTCATGTAACTTGTTTTATACATTTAACTTATTATCATTCGAATATTTAATATCCTTTCATTCGTTCCAAATCCTATATTCCCGAATTGTTCTGTTCTGTCTTTATTCGTTTTAATCGTTCCTATATATTAAAAAAACATATCATATTTATTTAGGGCATCGTTAAACCGGTTCACCCGTCCTCCCAATCTTGTTCAAGTTTGAGACTCCATATTAAGGTGAGATTCATAGCCCTCTTTTACTTTTACTTTTGGGGTGAAACATGTATATCTATAACTTGATAACTCAACTATTTTATCAAAACAAATTCTTGAACAAGGAATTTCAATTATGTGCTTGATATTTGAACACTAATAACAACATTGCAATCATTAACTTGTTTACAAGCCTAAGGTAGTACTAGTATGGCCATATAGGAGAAACCAATATTACATTTCAATGGCACAATCTTTGTGATTGTGGATGCAATAACATTTCAACGGCACAATCTTTGTGATTGTGGATGCAATAACATTTCAACGGCACAATCTTGGTGATTGTGGATGCAATAACATTTCAACGGCACAATCTTTGGGATTGTGGATGCATATAACATTAAGGGTTGATTGCAATAAATTTGGTGTTGATATGATTACACACTTGTTTGAACTTGCATTGAATTTGTTTTATATCTTTTATGGCAATTTATCTTTATAACTTATAAACCTATGTCTCTCACCAACTTATTGTTGACCCGTTTACTTTACATGTTTCAGGGAATAATAACTAGAAGGTGAAAGATAATATAGGATTTCTCAAGGACTTAGTTAATTAATTTGAACAATGTTTTCATTTTGTTTGTTTGTGTATTGAACAAGCATTGAATATTAATTTTGAAATTTAATAAATTTTGTGATGCTTTAGCATTTATCTTTATACCCTGTGCTATGAACTAAATGTGTGACACCTTGCGTTTCTGCCTTGACGGGGTGTGACATATTGGTATCAGAGCCTTGGTTATAGAAAATTAGGCTTAGAAAGACCTAGACTATAACATAGTACTCTCTTACAATTTCATAGGAACTTTATGTAATTTATATACTAACTTTATTTCTTCTTAGCCATGTTATCCTATTTAACCGATGTTTCCAATAACACGCATGTCTACTCGAACCTTTCTTCACCCACACTCATTAGGGAACCCTTGTATAGCCTCATCCATTGGACCTCGTTAATGAAGTCAAGTGAAGGAACCAACATGACTAGGCCCATAAGGATGAAGGCCCTGAACTATTATCTAATACCACGAGCAAATACAAGGAAAGAAAGGAGGAAGCTAAAGAAGCCCACTTACATTTAAGGAAAGGAAGCTTGCTCTAGTGCATGGCTCTCACTCTTTGGCTTCAAAGCCCAATCCATGATGTTCCCATCAAAATCAAAGGCCCAAAATGAAATGTGCTAGGGACACGTGTAATCTGGAAGGGTAAGCGCCTGTACACTAAGGGTTTGTCATTAGGAAAGTGGGACATGCTCGTTACGAGTTACACTTACCTGGAGACCCTTGGAGTGAGTGCTCACTTATAGGATAAAACACGTCTCACTAGCATTATTCGCACGAACCTTGAATTTTGATTTGTCAAATTTTCATCTCTAAGTATTTTCCCATTGTAACTCAACATATATGTCCAAATATATGTTTTATCTATCTTGTAAGACATTTCCTATTAATGAATAAGTGGTCCTATTTACGAATATTGTCACTTATATTATTTTTATGACTTTCTTCTTTAAATTCTGGACATAAGCACAAGTATTGTGTCTCTATCTTTATTCATTTGTAATTCAAACAAATTTTATAACAAATGAAATTCCATCCTTGCTTGTTTACGATTCTATTGCTTGTCATTTTATCCAAACGTGCTGGAATGCCTCTTCCTCGTAACACTACCGAAAGCAACGAGATTACCACCATTATCTCCCATCAACGGTGTCAGGATCTGTAATTAATGTGGTGACCTTAACCACCTCAAAAACCATTTCCGCAAGTTGAACCCTATCAACAATCAAGCTTTTCAAAGTAGAGTTTTGTCTTAGGAGCACTTGAAAACCGCCGATATTAAGGTTAACGCAGACTCTGCTAGTTAAGTTTTGTGATGAAGTTCCTTTAACTATGGGAGACTTGGTAACCTTGATTATCTCATTGCGTCTTATTCACTACTTGGATTTATCTCAATTTTATGGTTATCTGCCTTATTCTGTGAATTGTTATCTCAGTTTTACTACTTTGGTGTTAATTTCATTTTATGAATTGTTATATGTGAATGTCACTACCCACGCACTAATTCAATCTTGTAGGCATAAATTACTTTCTGTCATGTTATCATCAAGATTACCAAACTTGCTACTTGTATTTTAAAGCAACTCGCTACCATTATCCCTAACATGATTACTCGAGCAATGACTAAACACCTTCAATATCTCTAGGCATAGGTAACCATTTACCTTCGACAATCCAATCTAATGGAACTTGTAGAAGGATAAGAGAAACTAAGGTGATCATGCAAAGTAAGCAATTATTATGGGTGCACACGTAATAAAAGTTTACAGTGCATGCGAATCCTAGCAACTCCTATCCTGTAAACAATAGCCATTACTTCTATGAACATTTGATTTCAACCAAAAATCTCGGGAACCGTATATCTCAACTGTGAGGTTGAATATGGTTACTAAATCAATAAACTTTTCTTAAGTTCATATCTCATTCGTATATCTATACAATGAAGCTTAAGTACACTCATTTCTTTTATGTTTAAGTAACCTTCACCAGTTGAATTTCGGGGACGAAATTCCCTCAACTTAAGGATACTATAACATCCATGACTTTTGCTCGTATTATATTTCATTTTTGTACAATGATAACATTTGTGATCATCATAGTGTTTCAACCTCGTTATAACATACTTGTACTTTACATCGAGCCATATCAACTTTCAAATGTATAACGACTCGGAGTTTCAAATTTTAAACTTTTATTTTACATTTTCTTTATATATTTTATATATGTATATGTATATGTTTTAGTTAAATTAAATAAATTAATTATAAAGTTTAAGTTTCAAATATATATATATATATATATATATATATATATATATATATATACATATAAGATTTTATTGTTATAAAAGAAAAATGTTAATGATAAAATAAATAATGTACAAGTTTATTTTAAACAAATTAGAAAGCATTTGAACCTCCTCAAGAGGTTGATCCATTCACCTTGAACCTCCCTTGGACCCTAAATGTGTTCAAACGCAGGTTTGACTTCAAAAAGTCAAACCGCGTAAAACTTCTTCTAATTCCCCATAATCCGCATTTAAACCTTCCTTTTTTTGAATCCTAAACATTCATGATCGATTAATGATCCCGTATCAAGCTCCAATTTGACGGATTTGGACCGAAATCGAAGATTTGAAAACCATTAAAGAGAATCACTTAAATGGGTGCAAGATTTAGGAAATCACTGAAATCAAGCCCCGAAATCTCGTCAATCCAGTTGTCAAACGCGTTCCTAAACGTCCTATATATATCCCTAACCCATTACACTCAAAATCACCACAAAATTTTCACTCTTCCTCTCTTTCTCGGTTGAATCAATGCAAAGAAGGAGAAGCCTTCAAACCTGCGATTAACCCAGCGTCGACATCAGGTATCATTCACTCGTCATTTCACGTTTTCTTGGTCTTGATTCCACGCTCGATCATTTTTGGGGATTAAGGGGGTTGGGTTGCGACCTGTGTGGAGGGAAGAAGGGCTTGCAGGATGTTTGGGTTATAACTATGGCAATCTGGTTGGTTTAATAAATGGTGTTCTGGTCCAATGGTTAGCAACATGTCACTCCAGCAAGGAGGTCGCTGGTTCGATCCCTGCAAGCGACCTCCCTGCGCCTTTTTTTTTCCTGTTTTGTAATTTTCTCACACTCACACATATTTATAATTATAAACTATAATTAATATGTTATGGTGGGTAAACGAGTTTTTCAAGAGCGTTATAATTATTGTTCTTTTGTAAATAAAAAAAGAGTATATATATATATAGGTTATATTGTTTTCTAAAAACATTTAGACCATGTTTAAATAGGTATTTCTTTTCGTTACCACTAATTATTTATATGACGAATGTTAGCGTGTATCATGAACCATATTATTTTATAAAATTTATCGTATCATTTAAACGAAAGGGATTTATTACTTAAACCATTAAAAATGACTTGAGCTACAAAATCAATACAATTTTATATGATAAGTTTTATTAGACGTTTTAATTATTATTATCATGATTATTATTAGTAGTATTATTATTTCTTGCACAAATAATATGATTTGATATTACGATTTAATCCAAACAATATCCATATAAATACTATAATGTTCCAACAAGATGACCATTAAGATTACTTATTATCTTAAATTTACAATTTATAGTTATTTGATGCCACCTAAAATCTCTTTTATAAATATAAAGTTATAAAACATTATTTCATGTAACTTGTTTTATACATTTAACTTATTATCATTCGAATATTTAATATCCTTTCATTCGTTCCAAATCCTATCTCCCCGAATTGTTCTGTTTCGTCTTTATTCCTTTTAATCGTTCCTATATATTAAAAAAACATATCATATTTATTTAGGGCATCGTTAAACCGGTTCACCCGTCCTCCCGGTCTTGTTCAAGTTTGAGACTCCATATCAAGGTGAGATTCATAGCCCTCTTTTACTTTTACTTTTGGGGTGAAACATGTATATCTATAACTTGATAACTCAACTATTTTATCAAAACAAATTCTTAAACAAGGAATTTCAATTATGTGCTTGATATTTGAACACTACTAACAACATTACAATCATTAACTTGTTTACAAGCCTAAGGCAGTACTAGTATGGCCATATAGGGGAAACCGATATAACATTTCAATGGCACAATGTTTGTGATTGTGGATGCAATAACATTTCAACGGCACAGTCTTTGTGATTGTGGATGCAATGACATTTCAACGGCACAATCTTGATGATTGTGGATGTAATAACATTTTAACGACACAATATTTGGGATTGTGGATGCATATAACATTAAGGGTTGATTGCAATAAATTTGGTGTTTCATGTTTTCAAGAATATTTGTATGCCTTGGCGGGGTGTGACATTTCTGCCCCCAGCTCGTACCTTCTGAGCACACGTTTGAACACTATGCGACCATTCGACCAAAACCGATCGAACCATGACCAGGGGTGTCAATCCCAAATAGTTCTATCCATAGAATCCCAGGCTAAGTCCTTAGCTAATGGTTATTACAATGTTTATGTTGGGGACTTTACGAGCTCCTAATGTTAACTCATGCAAACATATAGGCCAGGTCGTTTTTTTGTTATCATATAAAAACGAGTACAAGTATGTTTCATGTTTTCCAAACGTATCAAGTAAATACGTTTCATGTTTTCTAACGTATAAAGTAAATATGTTTCATGTTTTCAAGAATATTTGTATGCATGTTTTTCCCCAAAATGATTGAAAATAGGTAAAAAGTAGAGGCTATGAACTCACCTCGATGTCCAGCTAAATATATTAACATAATGTCATCATACTGTATGCAAGTAATCACATAGTAACAACTTTTGTTATTAGGATTAATTTAATTCGCATACGCTTGAGCTCTATTGATTCGTTAAGCTGTTACACCAATTTGATGTTCGTTAATGGATTACATTTATTGATTAGGTAATGTTCACCCATCATGAGTTGGGATTTCCAACCGGTATATATTTATTTGTCTAAATGTTATATTTCCCAATTGACCGTCTATCTTCATATATTGAGTATACATATATTCAGATATGAATATAATATTAAAGTCTTTTGATTTAATTAAAAATATGATTATCAATATTTATATATCTTTATTCGAATGTATTTATATAAAATACACATATCGACGTTATTTATTAAACTTTGTGTCATTCGGTATTACTTTATAAAGGTCCAAATATGCATATTCAATATATATATAGGGGTATGTTCTTTTGAGAACCAACAATATGTTAAGAACCGTGAGAACCGCATTAACTCTTCCTCTATTTATAATATAAATTGACTAGAATTCATGTACATTTCAATATGTTTAAGGTTTGGTTTTAAAAGACCTCGAATTTATAGTCTTTTTTTAAATGCATATATGCACTCACACTATATGCACAAATGAATGCATATTTTTATACTTTTCTTAAAAAAATTTAGGAGAGAGGAGATAAACTCAAACTAAGAGTGGGAAGAGATAAATAAAAAATTGTTGTTGAATTTTACTTTTTTCACTAAAGCGATATGTACACGTTTTGTGCAGTTCTTTCGGTTCTCAACATATGATTGGTTCTCAAAAGAACATGCCCCTATATATATATATATATATTAACAACTATGTTCGTCGTCCAAAATGTCCCATATGTATGTGTGATAGAAAAGAAATGAGTTTGAGTATATTGATCTAACAAATGGAGAACTTATAGGGGATTTGAAAGAGCTTATACGTCTCGTATAGCTCTATACGAGGGTATAACTTTTCCAGTTTCCAATGTCAGACATGTTGCAATAGGTACATCGTACCCTATACAGCCTTATATGTGGCGTATATTCGTGGATCAAATTTATCATCAAAGATAATTATAAATGCTAGATATGTAATTTTAGCTTGACTTTTCAAATTTTTTATTCTTGTGGTTATTATTATTATTACAATTTTTTTTTCACCTAAAAGTGAATTCTGTTTTATGTGAAACAATATTTCATAACGATGGTAAACTTAAGAACATGTATATTAAATGTTGTATAAAAATAAGTATTTAAAAGTTTATTAATTATACTTGTAAATTTTTTATTATCATTTATGTAATATTAATTTCAGTTATAAAACGTATTAATTATATCGCTTTAATCGTTAAATCCATTTAACACAAATATCTATAACCTGGTAGTATTTATATCTATACTTTATAATAAACAAGTAAACTATGAGAACACTTGTCACATTTCTATGCTTCCTCATTTTCATTTTCCCGCATCTCTCTCTTATTAATAATCAACTCAACTAAATTAATTATTTGTTTCAATTTTTATCTATATATTTTAAAATTTAAAATTGTGTTTATCGTCAATTAATTTGTTCAATCATATTTTTATGAATTCTATAAACTGAAAACAATTTTGTAAGCATCTAAGATTCAAATAAAAAACTTTTAATCATATATTTACATATTCACATTGTTCCATATTGACGAGTGTATGTGTTAATAAATTACATTATATTTTATTCAACCCACGTAATACACGGGCATATTCAACCCACGTAATACACGGGCCTATTCAGCCCGTGTATTACACGGGTTTTAAAAACATAAACTTTTTATTACTAAGTATATAATATTACATTTATGCAACCCGTTTAATACACGAAATTCTAACCTAGTTATTAATAAAATGATAATCTAACTAAACAATTATAACTCTTAAAATGAAGTGTCGGTGGCTATTTACCACGGACCACTCCACCCCCTCATTTTTAAGAAATGACAATATTCATCCTTAACTTTGTAAACTGTAACTTTGACCCTTTCAAGTTTCTAAAGTTTTGTGTTTATCCCTTGTAGTATATATATAATCTGATTTTTCCTAAATAACTTTCGTTCGCTTGTTAATTTTTTTCTTGACGTCCTAGTATAATATTCGTTAAAAACGGAATCTTATTCAATGTAGGGTATTTTTAGGTGTCGTGGGTTATATCGACTAATAACGTGCTGGTATCATGAAGAATGAGACCGACACCGAATGAAAAACATCGGTTCCGTTATATAATTGTCTTTTATCTATGTTTCGATCTCCACAACCGAGACGCCATAACTTCATACGTTTCTTCCATGTACTTAACCACGTTTCTTTTCATGTTTAGTCATGTTAATGTTATCATCTCAACCGTTTAACGTACGTCTATCGCCGTCGTAGAGCACCGGGCTAATTTTCTAGTTGATAATATATTGAAGAACATTAAAACATTAAAATCATTATTTTGGGTGGCTTCTACTAAACTAGTCTTGAAGAACATATTTTTTCAATTCTTGCAGAGGTTGCTAAAATAGTAAAATCAAATCGGTGGCCGCATGGGTTACGAAAGAAACCTTCGAAATTGGGTCGAATGCATAAACCAGATATAAATGCATCCAAAACACAAGCTTAGGGAAGCTGTCGACTCTCTTTACCGACACACTCATGTCAACCCTGAAGCATACACTCGTCTCGTCCTTAATTGCGTTCGACTCAATGATCCCCATCAAGCCAAACGATTACAATCCCACATGGAAGAAAATCTATACGAACCCACCACCACTTTTATCCACAATCGTCTCCTTGACGTGTATGCAAACTCTGGGAAACTTTCGGATGCACGCAACCTGTTTGATAAAATGCCACAAAGAGATATATTCACTTACAATGCCATGTTGAAAGCTTATTCAAAGACAGGGTCTGTGGATGACTTGCAGGGGCTTTTCAAAAGCATCCCGTGTCGAGATTCTGTGTCATACAATACGGTGATTGCCGGTTTGGGTACAAAAGGTTGTGCACGAGAGGCTTTGGAAATGTTTGTTAAGATGCAGAAACAAGGGTTTGAGGTTACCGGGCATACTTATGTGAGTGTGTTGAATGCGTGTTCGCGGGGATTTGATTTGGGGCGTGGGAAGCAAGTTCATGGGAAGATTGTAGCTTGTGGGTTGATGTGCAATGGTTTTGTTTGCAATGCTTTGACTGACTTGTATGCTAAATGTGGCGAGATTGATGTTGCTCGTTGGTTGTTTGATCGAATGTGTTATAAGAGTGTGATTTCTTGGAATTTAATGATTTCTGGGTACATGAAGAACGGGTTGCCGGAAAGATGTATAGAACTGTATTGTGAAATGAAGTTGTCTGGTTTGAAGCCAGACATGGTTACGGCTTCAAATGTTCTTGGTGCTTTATTTCAAATGGGGCGAATAGATGAGGCGCAGAAGCTTTTTAAGGAAATTGAGAAAAAAGACACCATTTCCTGGACAACGATGATCGTGGGTCATGTTCAAAATGGGAAGGAAGAGGACGCGTTAATGTTGTTTAATGATATGCTAATGGAAAATGTTAAGCCAGACAAGTTTACTGTTTCAAGTGTGGTTAGCGCGTGCGCGCGTTTGGCTTCTTTGTTTTATGGTCAAACAGTTCATGGGAGATCAGTTCACATGGGAGTTGACAATGACACACTTGTGTCCAGTGCCCTTGTTGATATGTATTCTAAATGCGGTTATCCGACTGAAGCGCGCAAGATTTTCAATACAATAGATCCCAAATCAACGGTTTCTTGGAATTCCATGATTTTAGGGTATGCCCAAAACGGTAAAGATTTAGAGGCACTAAGACTTTATGAAGAAATGTTGAACAATGGTATAAAACCAGATAGTATTACCTTTGTTGGTGTTCTTTCTGCTTGTATACATGAAGGACTTACTGAAAGGGGAGAAAGTTATTTTCATTCAATGACAAAACAATATGGGATCAACCCAACTTCTGATCATTACGCGTGTCTGATCAATCTTCTTGGGCGTTCAGGTTGGGTAGAAAAAGCGGTTGAAACAATAAAGGGTATGCCTTACAAACCTAATAGTCTCATTTGGTCAACCCTTTTATCGGTTTGTAAACTTAATGGTGACGTTGAACATGGAGAAATGGCGGCAAAACGACTCATTGAGTTGGAACCGGATAATGCTGAACCTTATATTACTCTTTCCAATATGTATGCTGCAAATGGTAGATGGAAAGATGTGGCAAGCATGAGATCTGTTATGAACAGTAACAAGATTAAGAAGTTTGCTGCTTTTAGTTGGGTGGAAATCGATGGAAAAGTTCATAAATTTGTGTCAGAAGATCGAATGCATCCTGAATCAGAAGCTATTTATCGCGAATTAGATAGGTTTATAAGAAAGCTACTGAAAGAGGGATTCACTCCAAATAAGAATCTGGTGTTGCACGATGTTGGTGATGATGAAAAGCTTCGATCGATATGTTATCATAGTGAGAAGTTAGCTCTTGTATATGGGTTGATGAAGAAGCCTGAAGGAAGGCAACCTGTTAGGATTTTAAAGAATATTCGAGTTTGTAGTGATTGTCATTTGTTTATGAAGTTCGTTTCAAGAATCATTGGACGCGCTATCATATTGAGAGATTCGAATCGGTTTCATCACTTTGTAGGAGGATCTTGCTCATGCAAGGACCTGTGGTGATCTTCTTTGAGTGTTGACTTTTGTTGACCATCAGGCATGATGGCTGTGAACCTTTTGTCATTTGGCTTCATTAAGTTGAAGTTTGGAACCACATCAACTGTAAATTTACAGTTGACAACACTCTTAAAGAATATAAGAAACAGTTGATTGATGATTAAATGATGTAAACTTACCTCCATACTTCTTATATATCTTTAAAATAAAATCAAAATATTTAGGCATGAAATTTCAGAATAAATGAAGTGTAATGTCTTCTCATACATATGTATTTACAGTCATGTTTATTCAATTGTTTGAATTTTGTAAGTAATTCCCCCTTCTCTCAATTACTAATGTCGGCTCTGCCAATAGCCTTCGTCTCATTAAAAACCAAAATTTCCTTTCTTTTTCAGATCTACGTGTTTTCTTATAACCTTTACAAAATCACTGTCTTTAGCTCCTCTAAACCCATCTTCTCAAGCTACCTTTATCTTCTCTCTTTTCTCTACATTCATATGTTTTCTTTTCTTCACGCTTGCACAGGGGGCATCACATGATGAAATCGCCTTCGCAACGTTTTTGTGACTTAACAAGGTTGTTCTGATTTATTCGTTTATAGATGTAATTTTCTATTTGCGGAATCAACATCTGGATGTTTATGTTTTCGTGTGGTTGTTGAGTATGATTTTAAAAAGGGCTTTCAGGGTAGGTAAGTTTTTGTGTTATTTAGATCTCTTTTTCTTTTTCCATAAATCTAGGTCTGGACTTGATATTTAGGTTTTCATATGATTGTTGAGTATGGTTTAAAAGGGGTTTTAAAGGTTTTAGTTCCTGATGGGTGTGAAAATTTTTTATCTTCAAAAATTGATGATAATATTAAGGGAAATCTCGAACATGTTTGTCATGATCAAAATGTGGGAGTTTGTCAAACTTTGTGGACTCTGCATTTTAACAAACTAAGTGGTGTGCAATAGTAAGTGTTTTGGTTTTTTCTTGGTGTTTTAAGCCAGAATTACATCCCTGTCTTTTATTATTAAAAACTTATTTGTTTCTTTTCATATTTATCAATTACTTAATCAAATTCATGTAGTTTAAAACATGCAATAAAGCAGTTCATCCAACTGTAATCATGATCATTTTAATTTAATTCGATTACAAGGAAGATGCGTGATGGTATCTAAGATGAGAGGTTGAGGTTACTAAAGCAAATAAGCAATGATGATGGTAGATGCATGATCTTAAATTGATTATGCTAGAGTTTTTATTTTATTTTTTTTTACACGAAAAAATGCTATAATTATTTTTCTATTTATCATTATTAAATTACAAGAATAGTCCTTTTTTTTAGAAGTCAAAAGACCATATTACCCTTATATGTAAGGCATATGGTTGAACTTAATAGAAAAACTTAACCACAGTTAATGAAAAGGACAAGATTTGTGCAAAGGTTTCAAAAAAGGACGTCCAGTGTAATTATTGAAACCAAAGGACAACACATGCAATTTTAACTATAGTTAAAGAACATAATTTGTAATTTAATCTAAGAAATTTATTACTACTGATATACTCTGTTGCAAAATACAGTATAACATCAGACTTGTTCACTGTTACATCTCTGTTTTCAAGTAATTTTCTGGTTTATATGAAGTGTTCGTATTGTCTTTTTGTTTATGTGTTTTCTTTGTTGTTTTTGTTTCGTGTTGTAGTAGTTGCTATTCCGGTTTGTCTTTCTATTGGTGATGTGAATTTAGTACTTATTACTTTTTGTTGCTTGGTTTTTATGTCGACAGGTCTACTACATTTCTTCAAGAATACTTTTTAACGAAGGTTAGTTTAGCTTAAGCTTTTCCATTACTTTTATGCATAGTATGAACTTTTGTGTTTTGTGTTTTGCTATTTTTGTGAGAATGAATGTATTTTACTTTATGTGTTTGATGCCTTTTCACGTTACAGTTTATTACGTGTATATGTTAAGTGTGTTGTTTACCGCCATCTGTTTTTGATTGTGTTGTAGTTTACGTGTTTCCTTTTTTTCTTCCTATTGTAGTATTATATTACTTTTGTTGTGTCTGCTCCCGACTTCTTAAATGTCTATGCCACGAAAAAGACAACGTACATCTGATGTCTCAATGGCCACGTCTACCAACTACGGTTTTTCGCTTGCCAGCTTCTCATGTTACGACTCCATGTATATAGACAATGGAGAATGTAACAAAGTGATAAGACTCCACCTTCGCAATTGGTCAACAGTCCTGGTTCAGTTACTTTGACAGTCAAAGTCAAGAGTCAAAGTCAGGGGCTGAATTATGGGAGTAAATGTCAAGGGCTAAATTAGGGGAGTCAGAGTCAAGTGGCGGATTTAGTGGAGAAAACTCCTTATGACCTTTTAGTATAAATAGAGTTAGGTCTCTTTTATTTGGGGAAGTATTGATAAGACTCCACCTTCGCAACTGGTCAACAGTCCTGGTTCAGTTACTTTGACAGTCAAAGTCAAGAGTCAAAGTCAAGGGTTGAATTGGGGGAGTCAGAGTAAGTGGCGGATTTAATGGAGAAAACTCCTTATGACCTTTTAGTATAAATAGAGTTAGGTTTCTTTTATTTGGGGAGGTTAAGTTATCTAATATATCTTGTCATAATGTTATTTGGAGAGTAGCCCCTCTCAAATCGGGCCAACTATCTTACTTTTTTTAAATAAAATCAAGCTTTCGTTTTCTAGTATCTATCACAAAGTCTTTGAGTTTTGCCATGCTTTGTTTTGGTACGATGAACGTCTTGCTGTCCTCTTCTAATCGATCTCCTCGCTATAATCATTGTTGTAAAGGTGGGCATGTGCGCCTTCTGCATCCTAACACTCCTCACCCATTTTTGTTCATGGAGAAAGCGGATGGTCACGTACTTTACGCTTGCGTGGTCGCTGTGGACCTAAAGATAAGAATATCACTATGAATATGTCCTACAGGTATCAGTTTCACGCTCGTCTTAATACCTAGACACATTTATTAAGAGGAGGTCGTCTTTTCCAACAGTACTTGGTTGACGCTTACGTTTGTCTAGAAAAAAGTAGGCTGGACTACATCAGACAAAATAAAAATATTCTCATAACCGAATTTCTTCAAGGGATACATGATGCCGTTGTATGTGGTGATACCGAAGGTCGACATATAGGCAAGCGTACCATTTTGCCATCACTATTTACCGGTGGTCCTTGATATATCTATAAACATTACCAAGACGCCTTAGCAATTTTGCAGAGTTCATGGGAACCCACAGTATCTCATTGCCTGAGATTCTTAGGTACATTTCCCAGTTTCCAGCGTTGAAAGCACAAGATCGTCTAGATATTGTCGCACGAGTTTTATATGAACGTCATCTCATTACCATTTGGAAAGGTTGCTGCAGGTTTGTACTCGATCACTTATCCTTGGTACCAGTGTCAACCTTCTAGCCAAATGCTGTAATGACATCTTCTTTGGATGTAGATCTCTACACTATTGAATTTCATAAGTGGGGCTTGCCTCACTGCCATTTGTTGTTATGGGTTTCTAAAACAAATAGAATAACAACCGAAGAACAAATAAGCGATACATTTCTGCAGAAATTCCAGATCCAATAACTTAGCCACAACTACATAAGATTGTGACTGAATTTATGATACATGGACCTTGCGGAATATCAGACCTAATGCACCTTGCATGTCAGCTGGCTCATGTTCAAAGAAATTTCCAAAACGCTATGAATTAACAAGGTTTGATAAAAATGGATATGCACATTACAAAAGACGGTCGTCTCCCCTGTCTGTTCAAAAGAATGGTATTACATTAGATAATGGCTACGTCGTGCTATACAATCGAACCCTGTTGTTACATTACCATGCCCACATAAACGTCGAGTATTGCGGTTGGAGTATGTTGATCAAGTATCTTTTCAAATACATCTCAAAAGGAACAGGTCGTATCCAATATGCGGTCATAAGGACTTTACCTTCTTCAGATAATACTCAAGCCATTAACACTACTGAAATTGATGAGATCAAAAACTTTGTTGATGGAAGATTTATTTGTCCCCATGAGTCCGTGTGGAGAATTTTAAACTACTTTATTAATGATAGGAATTCTCCGGTTCAAGTGTTATCTGTTCACTTAGAAAATATGCAAAACGTTTGTTTCCGATATAATGAACAGTTACGTAATGTGCTTCGAAACCCTGCGACAAAACAAACCACCTTAACAGAATGGCTTCAGAACAATCAGACTAACGAGTGTGGACATCATCTTCGTTATGTTGACTATCTTTCATAATACAGATATGAATCAACAGGAATGTTGGATACGTAGGACCTCAAACAAAACCCCAGCGATCGGAACTCATATACATACATCCAACTGCCGGTGAGCCTTTCTATTTATGGATGCTATTATCACACCAAAAAGCTCATCGATCTTTCATAGACTTACGTACTGTTTCCAACCAGGTTTACCCAAAATATCGTGCTGCATGTCAGGCACTTGGTTTACTTGGGGATGACAACGAATGGATGCACATGTTCGAAGAGGCCGCTTTCTGGGCAACTGCCACTGAATTAAGAATTTTATTCATTCATATGCTATTGTTTTGTGAAATATCAGATCCTAAAAGACTTTGGGATTCACAATGGCGCACAATGGCAGATGATGCAATTCAAAGGAATTGTATCATCAACTATGAAGACCAAATGCAATATGTTGTTTATGAAATTGAGCTTTTATTACGTTCTTTAGCCACTTCTTCGTAGTTATCCGACTTTGGATTACCTCTACCAAAACCTGAGGCACTTGCATCCTTGAAAAATAAACTAATGTTGGAAGAGAAAAACTACGATAGGGAAAAACTAAGACTTGAACATGAATCCTTCCGATCTACTCTACATCAACAACAACACTTTATATATGAATACGTCTTTGTCATCGGGCAAGCAAGTTTTAGCTTTCGTTTACGGCCATGTCGGAACTGGGAAAACATTCTTATGGACTATAATAATTTCGGCGTTACGCTCTGAAGGAAAAAATTGTTCTGGTAGTTGCAGCTTCCGGCATTGCATCATTACTACTTCCTTCCGGCAGAACCGTTCATTCCCGATTCAAGATACCATTAGATTTAACTGATGACTCCATTTGTCATGTAAAGAAAAACACACATCTTGGAAAATCCATCGAAATACATGATACCATTCCAAGATAATGCTCTTACTAAGCTGATTCAGTTTATTTATGAGAATTATACATTGGAAAGTCCAACCGCTGAAAGTCTTTCTGGAAAAGCCATTGTATGTTAATCGCGGTGTCAAGGAACTCTCTGGCCAGGTCTTCGCGTGGCGCAAAAGGCAAAATAGTCGCGGGCCTTTTTCTTTTTCTCGCGTACCGTGAACAAAGTCCTCCCGGTCTTCGCGTATCGCAAAGATCCTAATTTCCACCATTTTGACTTTTTGCTTTAACTTTGACTTTCTTGACTTCCCGGGCTTTGTGCCTTCGTACATATGACTCGTAAATTTCCGCTCTTTAGCACAATTACCCTGTACAACACCAAACTACAAGACACACATAAAACCGACTCTATAAACACAATTAAACTATTAAAACACATAAAAACCGACACTTATACATAGGATATTTGACCTTACATCAAATCCCCACACTTGATCTTTTTCTTCCCGAAAAAGAATACTGCAATGGAATCATAATCGGAAAACTTACAATTTATTTTCATTCTCTTACGTCTTTTGATTTCTCAACACGTTAACTGTAGCAATCGGTATTTCTGTCCGATTAAACCCAACCACCGACTCTCGAGCCCCAAATTATGTGATCTATATGTTATACATTACCAAACATACAGTCTATCTATGGGTCTCACACTCAGAAAGTTATGACTCAGTCTAATCCCATCTCAAGGTCATGTTTAGGCCCGAGTTAAACCTTAAAAATTTCCTACTATTATAAACACGAATTTATATGTTTTTAAATCAGATGGATAATGGATCGATTAATGAATGATATGAGCTTTTATTAATGTTATATGAATAAACCTAACCCAGTGGTGTTTCAATCAAGCTGGAACCCGATATATGACATGAAGGCTGCAGTTTTTAAGCAATGAAGTACATAAGCTTCGGAATAGGGGTGTATCCTTCAAGTCGTCATCCCGAAGGTTAACACATAAACCTAACTTAGTCATTCAATATTGATCATTTATGTCCCGCCCATGGGTGTATCAACCAAGTCATTATCCCGGAGAGTAACACGTAGGCGAAACCTAAGTTCTCAAATTAATTAATTAAGCTCATTAATGATTGATTATGGAATGTGGACGCTACCAACTTTCGGTTAGGCTTACCAAAACGTTACAAATTAGACGCGTTCTTTATTTTTTTTTATTCAATTATATTCCATAAGCAATTTCCAATTGTACCTGTCATTTTCCATTTGTTTGCAAAAATTCTAATCTAGGGACATTTTTGAAAATTTTTATAATTTTTCAATTTTTTATACTTTTTTTCTACTATACAGACTCAGTTTCCCCTCCCCACACTTAAACTCTACATTGGCCCCAACGTAGGATGAGAGACGATTAAAAATAAATATACAAAAATAAAAATATATAGAGAATTGGAAAGGACTTAGCTGGATGCAAGCTGTAACTGTCTTCAATTCAAATTCAGACGATCGTATAGCATTTCCTTCGTGACCGTCTTCCAAATATGCTATTGGGTTGCCTTTTACAAGAATACGAAGCTCGAAGCATCACCACCCGAATGAAGATTGAGTACGGGTGGATCAATCCAAACCTGAAAAAATTAAACTCGAAGCAAACCCAAAGGCATCAAACTGACTCAATATATAACAACATAAAACTAACTCAATAAAAACCGAACATACTCAATTGCACCAAACTCATTTGAAAACCCATGAAACTTCCCCACACTTAGTCGGCTCGCACACAAAAACATAAAAAATAAATAAATAAAACAAAGTCCAAACTCACTTTCGTAGGAATCACGAATGCATTTAGTGTATGCATCAAGCCTTTTAAACCCCTCGGTAGCCCGAGTGAAGTCTCGTGAGGGTTTTTAGAGAACACACCCACAACGTTGATTTAACTAACAAAAAAAAACAAACATACCTTAAGCTGCCTCCTAAGAACGTTAAGTTTAAAGTCTTCAGCCAGACGCAATGTACCTTACTGATGTCATGGTGGTCGGTGGGGTGCTTGCAATCCTTCAACCCCACAATTAAGTTACTCTCATCATCATATTTCTCATCCATAACAACCTGCACAAGTAACACACCAAGTAGTTCTGAACAAAACAAAATTAAAACTAACTAAAAAAAAGATAAAAATAGCCATACTAACTAAAAAAAGATAAAAAAGTAGTTCCCCGGCAGCGGCGCCATTTTGATCGCGGTGTCAAAGTTAATCAAAAACATTTATAAAAGCTACTACTTAGCTACCTTAGACTGTAGAAAGGGAAGTAAGGTTGTCGAATCCACAGGGAATCAGTGGAAAGATTAATTGCTTAATTTAGTAATTTATAATCAAAACACAGATCAAATAAAGATGTAACTCCTTCCAAACATCAGGTTCTAGATTTATGTAAAACTCAGTTGTTCAATGGACACCACATAAACATAGTGTTGAAAAATCAGTTGAAACAGTAATTGAAGACAGATTCTTTGTCAGAAAACATATGCAACGAGTTTCATCTCAAACCAGTATAATCCAATTACCCAATTTATAAAAAATACCAAGTTACCCACTTTAGTCACCCAAACCTGCTACTAGGTTTTGTCATCAACCGAACACAGATTGTAAAACAGAAAACTCAAAGCATAATAATAAACTGTTTAATTCAACCAATACATCAAGCTACTCAGTTATTGCCAGAAACTAAACAGACCCAAAATTATAAACAACTGAATCAAAACATAAAACTATACGAACCGTCCGCCTAAAGAAAGTCACAAGAGATTTAGCCTTGCATCTTCGTAAAAGAATCTCCAAAACTTGATTTGGTTGACATGGAGTCTAGGATAATGAATCCCTTTAAAAGAAAACCTTAAACCTCGTCCTTTTGTTGCTTCTGCCGTCGAGACTCCTTCTCGGTCAACACCTATTCCTATTTAACTATTTTTCTTTTCTTTTTTACAATTCTTGCGATGCCCTTTTAAAACCAAAATTGTTTTTCTTTCTTGTGGTCAACTCAGCCGAAACCCAAAAACAACTTAGCCCAAGTCCACATAACTTTCCAGCCAACTTCCATATAATTCTCCTATGATTTTTCTTTTTTCTGTTTCCGTATCTTTGACTTTTGACAGCCCCAGAATCCTTAAATCACTTTTATTCTTGATCCATTACTCCATATGTGCATTGAATTGATATTATCAATTTATCATTTGGTTCCTGCCATTCACACAATGTAACTTTTTAATAATAATTTCATTTAGTATTTTTTTTTTCATTTTCAAAACATATTAAATTAATTTAGATTGCTAATGATACATAAACATGGTTTCAGATTTTACTCGTTGACAATAATTAGTATCTCTTTTTCTATCTTTAGCTTAATTAAACCGTTTTAACTTGTTTTCTCCAATATATACTGAACAATAAAATACACTCAAAGTAAATTGTTTTGACATATAATTATGGTTAAGAACACAATATTATATACAATTAACAAGTATAAACTAATCACTCATCATATGTCCAAAAAATGAAACCACCAAAGAGATAAATACAATAGTTCTTAATATGACTTACAAAGATAGGAAGACCTATCTGAGCACAGACGCGATTATTCCCAAGGCCAGATGCCAAATTGAGATTACCCTTTGGCAAGAGAAGACATAGCAAATTGACACGGAGGATGTCCTTGGTAAAGCGTTGGCAATCACTTCAACAATTGTCGCTGAATTCAGAGGTACATATTCAGCAAAATGCAAATAAGTACGTACATTGTTTCGTGTTTTTCACACTATGACGTACGTATTTAATTTTTGTAATTAGTAGATACTTAGATTTAAATTATTGTTACATAACGCAGTTTGGATGGAATTTATTTTTACATTACTTGCTGTTGAATTGGATTGCTACCAAACTTTCAGTTTTTTTTTTCTATTTTCAGTTTCATATATGTTGGAAATTTAGTGAAAATGAGTTTTTCACTAACTTTGATGAATGTTATTTCGATCATCAAGTTAAGTGGTTGGATTGAAAAATTTGGAACTTGGTGTCTCTAATAAGAATTTGTTACATCTTTTATGTAAATATGTAACAATTGTTTTAAATCATGTTATAACTAAAAAATACTTTTGATTTATCTTCTTAATAACTTGTGTTTATTACTATTAATTTTGGATTAAAGTCTTTTTAATATGAACTCTTGGTTTATTTTCTATGGATTTTACAATGGACATTTTTGGTTCATTTTATGAAAGAAGAATAGAAGAAAAATTATAGTAAAAACCATAACTTGAGAGTTGAGAGAAAATATTAGAGAACCATTGGTGTCAACAAGTTCAACAAAATTGTGAGATGTGTTCTCTCTAATTCTTCCACCATCTCACACTTCATCTTTTTCTACCTTTTCTAAATACATAATTTACCCGGTGATACCTCGGGTGCGTGGACATCTCTGGCAGTACACGTACCGTTCCAGTTGTTGTACCGTGGGAGACAGACGCGTTCGACTAAGAGGTGGCGTGAAATCTGTTTTAAGGGACCCGTGTTGAACATGAACCCTCAACCAAAACCGTCAACGTTTTGTGTGATAATTTTTGCAGTGATGGAGCATAGTTGAAAATACTTCAACAAGGTGTTCGTTGGAGTGGCTAAAGACATCGGTTTAATTAATTTGTCATATACAAATTGTATTTTTATCTATTTTTACATTCGGTTTTGTGTATGGCATTGTACTATTTATTTCCCATGATTAACGAGAGTATCGTTAATATTATTTTATTATTGTTTTATAATAAAAACTGAGCCAGATTCCTACAATCTTAAAACAGAATTTCGTGAGATTGTTGAGACAATCTTAAAACCTTTTATAAGGATTTTAGGTTCACGAAATGATTTAAAAATAAAAATATTTTAGAGATTTTCATATAATCTTATAAATATATATATATTTTTTTTTGGGAAATATCGTGTGTTGTACTTTTTCCTGTGTTTGGATTTATAAAGATTGGAGTACAATCTTAAATCATATACCGTGCTACAAAACGAATGGTTTGGTTCAACCGTTTGGTTTTAAAACGATTTTGTTATCGTTTAATTTTTTTCTAACATGTGTGTTAGATCGCGTTCATTGGTATAAACCATATGTTTCGTGTAAACGTTAAATTCTCTAACATTCGTGTTAGACGGAGTTTATTTTATAAACAATACGTTTTTTGTAAACGTTTCATTTTTTTTATAACATTCGTGTTAGATAACGGTTTATGGTATAAACCAACAGTTTTAAATACGTTTTGTCCAAACGTATTATTTTCTAACGAGCGTGTTAGAAAAGATTTAATGTATAGACGTTTTTTTGTAAATGTTTAACAATCTACCATACGTGTTAGAGAGATGGTTTGTATTTTCTAAGCCATATTTTTTGAAAACGATTTTTGTGGTCGTTTATTACGTGTGTATTAAAATCGGTTTATTGAGATAAACTATGAAAAAAATATATACATATATGATTTTTGTAATCGTATATTTTTAAACAGTCGTGTTAGAATCAGTCTAATTTGCATAAACGGAAGCTTTAAAACGGTTTTTATAACCATTTACGTCTAACAATTGTGTTAGAAACAATTTATTTTATATAAACATATAAAGCTTTAAAAACGATTTTGTAATCGTTCATGTCTAACAATCATGTTGGAATCGGTTTATTGTGTTAAACCTTACATTTTAATGCGATTTGGAATCGTTTTATTTTTAACGAGCGTGTATATAAGTTTTATAATAAAACTAATTTGGAGTTTATGTTGTTGATTTTGTAATCAAAACATAAAATAAATATAGTTTAATTTTTTAAACAATTGCAAAGCTAAGAAATGTTTTGAAAGAATAAAACATGTGTTTTGCTTATAAATTAGTTCGTTACTCGTGTGAGAAGTAGCATGTATTGAACTATATAATAGTCTCGGGGAGACTATTTGGTGAAAAATAACTAAATATTGTTATGAATAGTTCAAATATAACCACTTGCGATTAGGTTACTATATAAACAAATAAATAAATCAATAATGTATGAAAGACGTAAAATATATATTTTATGAAAAATTGGATATAGTTTAAATGGATAGTGCGAGAAGTGATTTGCACACCTACAACTTGAAGAGTTGTTACCTTGTCTAATGAGATAAGACAAAATACATAAATATGATATATGTAACATACTTTATATGAATACCTCCGAGTGGTATATTAGCGCGTTGATGGCGTACTTGGCCATTTGTACACTCACATCAACAACGAGCCGCTTGACAACATTTTTTGTATCATGACCGCGTGCGCGTGGTCCGGAACATAGGTGGCACGAGGCGGGTGGCGATCGACCGAGTCCCGTGTGGCGTGGGCGTCTTGAGGAGTCCGGGTGGCATGATCCTTCGTGGCGGGTTCCCGGGGGCACGGGTATGAGTCCCGGTTTCCTGAGCACATGATTGAGTGGTGTGGCCTGGTCGTGTCAGGGTCGCGTGTCTGCGCCCGCTGACTGGCTGGGTGTCCGTGTGGCTTGCCTGTCTGTGTGGTTGGGTGTCCGCGTGGCATGGTTTCCTGTTGCGGGGCCAACCGCCTAGTGGCACGGACCAACGACGAGGCGTGGCTGCCATGTGACGTATTCCTTTTGGGGAGCGTGGACCCGCGTGTGCATAGCGCCACAACGTGGCTCATGATGTACAAGTGGTGCAGACCCGTATATTCACAAGTATGAATTTTGACATATAAAAGATATATATGCTAATATAAATCTTTAATGAATCGAGTGAAAATCGTTACGAAGGATTTACCATTTGTTGTTGGAAGTAGTGGAGGTTTTAACCTTCAGCTTGGGAGAGTATCGTAAATATACATAACTTCAAGGAAACAACAAGGCAAGTGTGCAAATCACTTAAAGACAAATGAGTTGATTGTCATGTTGTTAAGTATTAATATAATTGATTTCATTTCAACATAAAAGTGATTGCACACTTGTACAATTCAACCCTTTGTAGGTGATGGATGTGTTCACCAAAGTTATTCGAGTTAAGACTTATGGTTAAGTGCTTATGAATTAACGGTGAAACATTGGAAATTAAAGGTAAAAAGACTATGTTCCTAACTTGAATGAAGAATAAGTCTCATGAATTGTCTAAACTGAGGCATGAATGTTGACAAGGAATATTAGGATATCCCTTAAGGCTGTGAACAATCAGAATGATGCATCTTCTATTCACATGCTTGAGTATTGTAGTCTAAAGCATGCTAGACTAGTAGTAGTTAATTATGATGCTCCGAGGAGACATATTTACTACAAACATTTAAAATGTACTTAGACACAAGAAAGAGTTTGTGTATGGACAAAAACATTATCTTCATTTAATATAAAGAGATTGATATAACTTATGAAAAACTTGATTAACTATATCATGGCAAATGATGTTATCTAGTTTAATGAGGAGAACTCATACTGACTTAGAATCTTTCTAAGTATGTGACTTATGAAAAGGTTAGTTAATTACATTAGTAAGTGTTGGAAGCTTAAACTAAGGCATGTTTTGCCTTGGTTAGTTCAGAAACTCTTGTGAGCTAATGTAATTTGAGTTGAAGCAATGAAGAACTCATTAATACAAAGATGTATATCTTTCATGAGTGTCTAAATGTTGTCATAAGTGAAGTTTGATCAAATAGCAAGAAATGTGGGGGGAGAAACCATTTAAGAAACAACCCTTTAGGGTATGCTTGTGTGAGAACTTTTCTCAAGCACATGTAGAAAGGGAGAACCTTTCATTACCCCATGTGGATGTTATCCAATAACATTTAAATGTGGGGGTGACTTGCATTTGAATCTAGAAAGTTTGGCAATAAGTATTTGGTCATCCAAATTGATATTGTAACGCGTGACCAAGTGGAGTACACAAAGGTCATAAGGAGTCTATCTAGTGTAACTAGTTACATGACTCGATGCCAATTGGTTAGAATCTTGCTAAATGCATGTACCAAAGGCATAGTGGAGATGTGTTTGCCTTGAAATGAGAATTGTACTCTTCAAAGACAATCATTATAACAAGATGTTATAGTCTTAAAGAGCTTGACAATAGGCAATATTAACTTGCTAATTAAGAACACATTATAACAACTCATCTCAATTGCAATTATCTATATTGACTTGACGAAGTCATAGATAATGGTTTTGGATCCAACAACCCGAGGGTTGATGAGAGACGGAGTTGTGGAATGAGACTAAAGCCCATGAAAGACGGTATATGAAGGAAACCTAACTTAGTCAATAGGAGATCTTTTGATCTAAGTCAATAGGACAACCGACTCATATATCTAAGGGTCGTCACTGTGGGGGCATAGCTAATGTATAAGTTGATATACAAGCTAATATATATCCTCCTAAAACTGTAATGGGAGTGTTAAAACACTTCCTAGTCCATTCCTATGAATCGAGTGACAAATTGTAAGGCTAAGCATAATACGTGGTAAATGATTTGGGTAATTCTCAGTAACCATAATGCTTTTAATGATTTGTGGACAAATCACCTATGTTAGAGAGAAGTGGGGTCGCTTCGAATGGAATTAGGGGCACAATTCCTAAAGCTCTCGCAGAACCAGGAAAGTGTTCCAGGACCATTATTGGACACAACAGTGAGGGGATGCTAAGGAGAGTCATGTGTGAAGTATATTGTCGCTTATACAAACAGCCGTAGGTTCAAGGACATCGCGTCTACCAACAGCTAGTAAGCTACGTATGTTTCACAATGGAAGGTTCAAGGGATAACTCTTACCTATCCTATGCAATATTCAACTGTCGAGGTGTCATTGGGTTTTTTGTGTGTTTTGATAGATCTCCATTCATGTGGGGGATTGTTGGAAATTTAGTGAAAATGGGTTTTTCACTAACTTTGATGAATGTTATTTCGATTCTCAAGTTAAGTGGTTGGATTGAAAATTTTGGAACTTGGTGTCTCTAATAAGAATTTGTTACATTTTTTATGTAAATATGTAACAATTGTTCTAAATCATGTCATAATTAAAAAAAGACTTTTGATTTATCTTCTTAATAACTTGTGTTTATTACTATTAATTTTGGATTAAAGTCTTTTTAATATGAACTCTTGGTTTATTTTCTATGGATTTTACAGTGGACATTTTTGGTTCATTTTATGAAAGAAGAAAAGAAGAAAAATTGTAGTAAAAACCATAACTTGAGAGAAAATATTAGAGAACTATTGGTGTCAACAAATTCAATAGAATTGTAAGATGTGTTCTCTCTAATTCTTCCACCATCTCACACTTCATCTTTTCCTACATTTTCTAAATACATAATTTACCCGGTGATACCTCGGGTGCGTGGACATCTCTGGCAGTACACGTACTGTTCCGGTTGTTGTACCCTGGGAGACAGACGCGTTCGTCTAAGAGGTGGCGCGAAATCTGTTGTAAGGGACCCATGTTGAACAAGAATCCTCAACCAAAACCGTCAACGTTTTGTGTGATAATTTTTGCAGTGATGGAGCATAGTTGAAAATACTTCAAGAAGGCATTCGTTGGAGTGGCTAAAGACATCGGTTTAATTAATTTGTCATATACAAATTGTATTTTTATCTATTTTTTCATTCGATTTTGTGTATGGCATTGTACTTTTTATTTCACATGATTAACGAGAGTATCGTTAATATTATTTTATTATTGTTTTATAATAAAAAGTAACCCAGATTCCTACCATATATGGCTTCAGTCTATTCATGGTTCAGTTTGGTTATAAGTCGAGTTTGGTCATGGTTCAATTTGGTTATAAGTCGATTTTCCGTTTTATCATCTGGATTTGAACAGTAAGGGGTAGAAGAAAAATATAAAATGGCTTTTGATTATGGAGAAAGTCTAAACACGAATCCAGATATATTAGAAAAACTTCACTTATAATCAAATAGGTTTGTTGATCAAATAAGTTTAAATAAGGGTTTGAGGAAAAAATAAGTGCTCTGGTTAAATAGTATGAGTCTCACTTAATTAACATATTGACCACTCACAAACAATGTTGATAAATACTTCAAAACAACAGACAAATATTATATTCAAGTCACAAGTCTACTCAGTTATGATCCATCTTGACCATAACTGATTATAAGAAAGGTAGAAGGAGACTGTCCCGTTATCGGACGAATTGAAACAACAAATAAATGTAAAACCAACTTGTTTGATTGACATTCCTCTTGTAGCAGACTGCACGGAATGAAGATTCCTGTCCTTAAAGGATTTTACACGCTCTATCGGCTGTAAGCAACAACGTAAACTCCCAAGATTCAATGCAGAACGATCTGGTGTTCCAACAGCTTTGGAAACCAGAAAACACAAAGGTAGCAGAGAAACAGAAGGATGAAATTCGCTGAAAGGCTATGTATTTTGGGATGATTTATGAGGCTGCAGGACCCTGTATTTATAGCTGCGAATTCGTAACCATCCATGAGAAATTTGGGGAATTGATAACCCCCACCAATTCGTAGTTGAATTGGACTCCTAGTAGTAATCCAATTCCGAATTATCCCACAGTTAGTTATTGCCTTCCTCTGCAAGGTAAAATCACATCTGACCCGTCCGTAGCAAAATAAAAGCTCCTCGCGTCCATTCGCGGACCTCGCGTCTCCTACCCAGCTCGGCACGCGTGTGGGCTTAGCCCACATCCCTTCACTAGGCCCAAACAACTCTTTGGAGACCAATAAGAAAAAAAACCTTATAAACCTATTTAGGTTTCTTTCCCTTTCCTATGTGAGATAGGAAACATACCAACTTGTATATTTCCTAAATTTCCAACAATCCCCCACCAAGTTGGAATGTTTCCTTTTCACTTAGATAGATGATGTCACTAAGGTGTCACGAAGATTAAACCCAGTTTATGGTGATAAATAAGAAGAGACCGATTCAATGGTGTCCTATGGAATTAAACCACAAACCTGATGACCCCTTCGATTTACCCCCACACATCACCGGCCGACTTTGCGTTCTCACTGAGCGCGAATATGACCGTGCGCTATAAATTCTTTTCATGACCCTCTAGAAGATAAACCACAGATCTTCATTTGAGGCGACACCACCTCTAGATCATATAGGCAAAGTTTTACAACATCCTCGTTGCATAGATGCCTCCAAAACTTTGTTAAGAGCATTAGCTCATCCTCGTTCTCGGTAACGACGTACTATCATACCTCACATGGATCTATCAGAATTGATAGTACCTTCTATCGTTAAGTGACTTCGTTGTTACCCTTTAAACTTGAGAAATAGGAGCACTAAGTTCAAGCACCAACGATTCTATTTTGGTTTTAGACCCATGTCTCTCGCGGTATTAACTACCAAATCTCTCGTCAGAGGTTTGGTAAACGGATCACCAAGTTCCTACTCGTCTTGACATAGACAACCTTGATGGTACCACTTTCAACTAGTTGTCTCACAAAATTGTGCCGAAGACCTATGTGTCTTGACTTCCCATTATACACTGCGTTGTATATTCTAGATAGTGTGGCCTCACTATCACAATACATGGGAATAGACGGCATCGGAACATCCCAAAGACGGATGTCTGTGAGTAGATCTCTAATCCACTCTGCCTCCTTGCCAGCTGCGGCAAGAGCTATGAACTCAGCTTCCATAGTTGAGTGTGCAATACACGTCTGTTTCTTGCTCGACCAAGAAATAGCTCCACCAGCTAGAGTATAAATCCACCCACTTATGGATTTTGAATCACTGGTGTGATCAATCCAGCTAGCATCAGAATAACCTTCAAGTATCCTGGAAGATGACGTATATGTCAGTTCAAAGTTTCTAGTCCTTTTCAGGTATCCAAGGACTCTCCCCACTGCCTCCCAGTGCTCAGTTCCTGGGTTGACAGTGTACTGACTCAGTTTGCTTACAGCGAAAGCAATGTCAGGGCGAGTGCAATGCGTTGCATACATCATACTACCAATAGCACTCGCATACTCTAGTTGAGCCACTGCTCTCTCAGAGTTTACTTTAAGATTCACAGCAGGATCCATCGGAGTGTTAAACTCTTTGATGTTCAAATGTTGAAACTTTGTCAGAACTTTCTCTATGTAATGAGATTGACTTAGAGAAATCTGACGTCTGTTCTTTTCACCTTGATCCCAAGGATGGTATCAACTTCTCCTAGATCTTTCATCTTAAAGTTCGAGGACAGGTATTTCTTAGTTTCACAAATACCTTCTAGGTGAGTGCCAATGATCAACATATCATCAACATAAAGACAGATAACGACTGTATAATCGGGTTCACATTTAGTATAAATACATCTATCAGCACTATTGTGTTGAAACCCGAAGGCAGTCACAGTGGTGTCAAATCTCTCATGCCACTGTTTAGGAGCTTGCTTCAAACCATATAGAGATTTAATAAGTCTACACACTTTATTCTCTTGTCCGGGTAAAACAAACCCCTCTGGTTGCTCCAAATAGATCTCTTCTTTTAAGTACCCATTTAGGAATGCTGTTTTAACATCCATTTGATGAATGTACAGTCCTCTCAATGCTGCAACTGCTATAAGAGTTCTAATAGAACTAATTCTAGCAACTGGAACATAGGTATCAAAATAATCGATTCCTTCTCTCTGTCTATATCCTTTAGCAACTAATCTTGCTTTCTAGGCAGAGATGGATCCATCTGGATGATACTTCCTCTTGAAAATCCATTTGGATCCAATAGGTTTCTTACCCTTGGGTAGATTAGCTAACTCCCAAGTACCATTTCCCATAATTGAATCCATTTCATCATTGATTGCTTCCTTCCACAAAGGAGCATCTCTCGACGATATGGCCTCGGTGAAGGTTTTGGGATCATCATCCAAATTAATGGCGAAAATGACCTCTCTCGTCACTTTCCTTTGGGTTCCTTCAACCAAATAAGACAAGTAATCATCTCCATAAATTTTCTTATTTCTGGCTCTAGTACTTCTCCTAGGTTCTTCAATAATTTATGAAGTTTGAACCCTCTCTCGAGAAGTACTGGGAGATGAAGTGGGGTTTGAGTTTTCATCATCTCTAGAAAACTTGTTCTCAAAGAATTCCACATCTCTGGATTCTATAACAGTGCCTGATTCATTATCCAACAATCGGTAAGCCTTGCTATTATGAGCATATCTAATGAATACACTTTTCATAGCTTGGGCTCCGAGTTTGGATCTCTTAGGATCAGGTGTTCGATAATAGGCAACACAACCTCAAACCCTCAAATGCTCTAGGTTTGGTTTCCTTTCTTTCCAAGACTCATATGGACTAGTAGGAATCACACGACTAGTGATCCTATTGTGGACATAACATGCAGTTAACAATGCTTCTCCCCCACAAATTGTTTGGCAAACCAGATTGGTTCAACATACAGTTGACCATCTCACACAAGGTTTGGTTCTTTCTCTTAGCCAAACCATTTTGTTGGGGAGTAAACGGTGAAGTTCTTTCATGTATGATGCCATTCTCTTCGCAGAAAGCATCAAATTTTCGGTTAAAGTATCCGCCTCTGTCCGAGAGAAGAATTTTTATGCGTTTCTCAAGTTGATTTTCGACCTCGGCCTTATATATTTTAAATGCATCAAAAGCTTCGTCTTTTGTACGCAACAGATAAACATATAAATAACGACTCGAGTCATTGCAGAAAGTGATGAAGTATCTCTTACCACCACGGGTAAGCATTCCATTCAGTTCACAAATATCTGAATGGATTAGTTCTAGTAGTGATGTATTCCGTCGTTGGACACTTGTAAAAGGTTTCTTTGTAAATTTTGATTCTACACAAGTTTCGCATTTTTCAAAATCTTTATCGTTTAGTTTAATTAAACCTTTAGTTTACATTTTTTCAATGTTTTTAATAATAGTGTGACGACGTTTGTGCCATAAAGAAATTGAACAAGCAATATAATCAAAAGACATTATTGCATTTAATTCAAAACCAGTAAGATTACAATCAGAAACATCACTAGTACTGGTTCCAATACTACTACTACTATCACCACTATCACTACTAAAACCATCATCACTACTATCAACGTTGATCACAGAAACACCACTGTTCTCAGATTCTTCTTCTGGGTGATCTTCAGCCAGGTCAAGGCGATACATTCCACTCGTGTTTTTAGCTTGACCCACAAACACATTATTCCGAGAAAACCTCACATACAGATTCTCTAGCACCAGCTTATAATTATTCCGCTCAAACTTATCCTCTGAAACAAGACCCTTAGAGATACCAGGAACATGCAACACATCCTGAAGGGTAATTGTCTGACCATTTGTGAAGTTAAGTTGCACAGTGCCCTTTCCATGAACCCCTACACGATGTCCATCGGCACATACCACCATGGTTCCCTCAGGTACGGGACCATAAGTGAGAAACGAGGCTCGATTCCCACAAACATGAACGGTGGCTCCAGAATCCAAAAACCATCCTCTACACCCTAAGATGCGTGTACGAGTAGCAACCATATTCACATCTCCAAGACCCACATTTGCAACCAGGTTGGTGATCTCCGCAATAGCATTTGTGGAGCCAACCGAAGGACCAGATTTCCTATGAGGGCACTCACGTGCGTAATGTCCAGTTTCTCCATAAACATGACATTTTCCAGTCTTCTTTGGTTGATGGTTTTGGTATTGTTGCGGTTTCTTGAACTCTTTCTTTTTCGATGCAAGATGCTTCTTATTATTTGGTACAAACTTCCTTTTCCCAGATCCAGATCCCCGGCAGCCACATGATTCACACTCGTTCCGACCTTACTTCTTTTGTCCCTGTTGCACGTTTCCTCCTCAATTCGAAGGTGCTTCAACAGTTCATCCAAAGAGTAGTCCTCAGATTTATGCATCATTCTTTTAGAGAAATCTTTCCAAGAGGGAGGAGGTTTAGCAATGATAACCCCCACTTGGAATATTTCTGGTAGAGGAATGGCAAGCGCATTTAGTTTGTTCACTAGGACTTGGAGCACATGCACTTGCTCCAAGATCAGCTTGTCATCAACCATTTGGAAGTCCAAATATTTGGCAATAAGGTACTTGTTAGTGCCTTCTTCATGAGCCTTATATTTGAGTTCTAATGCCTTCCAAAGTTCTCTAGCACTTGTTACCGGCGCGTATAAGTCATAAAGGCGATCTGAAAGTGAGTTCTTGATATGGCCAAGGCAAAGATCCTCTGCTTCCTTACGAATAAGTCTTTGATTTTCCAAATCCGAAATTGCTTTATGATCCGGTTCTTTTCCCTCTTTAGGGATAGGATTTTTCGGAATCGGGACCAAGTGCGGATCCAGGACATAGTACAGTTTCAGCACAACTAGCATAAACTTGACTTTGTCGGCCCAACGGGTGAAGTTTTGACCATCGAATCTGTCCAGCTTGACAAACTCTTGGTTCATGAATCGCAGATTAGCATTCGGCAGTTCAACGTCCATTTGTCTGTTTGACTGTTTGATTCAAAAAAATTAGATTAAAATCCTTTAAGATTGTTAATAAATACTTCAAAACAAAACAGACAAATATTAGATTTAAGTCACAAGTCGACTCAGTTATGATCCATCTTGACCATAACTGATTATAAGAAAGGTAGAAGGAGACTGTCCCGTTATCGGACGAATTGAAACAACAAATAAATGTAAAACCAACCTGTTTGATTAACGTTCCTCTTGTAGCAGACTGCACGAAATGAAGATTCCTGTCCTTAAAGGATTTTACACGCTCTATCGGCTGTAAGCAACAGCGTAAACTCCCAGGATTGAATGCAGAACGATCTGGTGTTTCAACAGCTTTGGAAACCAGAAAACGCAAAGGTAGCAGAGAAACAGAAGGAAGAAATTCGCAGAAAGGCTCTTTATTTTGGGATGATTTATGAGGCTGCAGGGCCCTGTATTTATAGCTGCGAATTCGTAACCATTCATGAGAAATTCGGGTAATTGATAACCCCCACCAATTCGTAGTTGAATTGGACTCCTAGTAGTCATCCAATTTCGAATTATCTCACTCTTTCTCTGCAAGCTAAAATCACATCTGACCCGTCCATAGCAAAATAAAAGCTCCTTGCGTCTGCGTCCATTTTGCAGACCTCGCGTCTCCAGCCCAGCTCGGCGCGCGTGTGGGCTTAGTCCACATCCCTTCAGTAGGCCCAAACAACTCTTTGGAGACCAATAAGAAAAAAAACCTTATAAACCCATTTAGGTTTCTTCCCCTTTCCTATGTGGGATAGGAAACATACCAACTTGTATATTTCCTAAATTTCCAACAAACAACACTATGAACTATCCTTTTTTAAGTTAGTTCGTTTTTTTAACTTCCCAACTCATTGTCCTATTATTTTCTAGATTGTTTACAACTGGAATCTACTGCAGCAACCACAACTGCTATTAATCCTGCAATCCCTGCTCTACAGACATACTTGGACAGGTCAGCTATATTGTCATTTTTGTTATGTGTGCTAAACAACAAAAACAAAAATTTCAATCAACAAACAAATGACTGTTCTATATGAGGTAATTTTTTTAAAAGATTCTTATTGACTTTTCTAATACCCACATGACAACACTTTTTGAGTTTTATGTCATCTTTTTTAGTAAAATAGCAGCCGAATTAGATGAACTGACCCGTCTTAGCTACATTCATTGTGTCATTTGGACCTAAATTAAACACATTTTTTCCAGTAACTTAAAATATGCCTTATATATTCTTACAGGTTCAGAGATCTTACTCCTCGCCCAGCTGAACAACACATGGCGATTGCAGCCCTCATGAACAGAGACACAAAGGAGGTAACAACAATTACTACCATCACCACCATAATAGCTACTTTATGCTGACATCTTCCAAACAACAACAGGGTCGTTACACATGTACCGCGAGCATAACTGACATACACGGATACCGTGGTTGGTACTATGTCCTCTGTTTCGAGTGCACAAAAAAAGCGTATCCACAGATGTCTGGTTTCATTTGTGAAGATCATGACATCCTGAACGAACCAATATTCATGTATGTATCAATACACCAACCTTATAATTATTTTTTTGATACATATATAAGATGAAAAAATAGGCAAAGCCACTTTTTTTTCTAACCTTTTGGAGTTGTTACTTTTTTTCTCTTTTTTATATTATTATTTTTTGAGGATGCTTTTAGAAATACAAAAAATTTACATCTTTTTTTTTTAAAACCTACCTTTCTAGAGATAAATGACATATGTTTAAAGTACTACAATTATTTTTATATGGAAAAATTAAAATTACAATTATGTTCACAAATGTCACAAATATTATATTCACTTTTGATATTATAATATTTGAACATTCCATGATATCAATTTTATGAAAACAACACAAACAGGTACAACCTAAACATTGTAATCAATGACAGAACATCATCTACAGAAGGAGTGTTCTTCAACGAAGCAATGAACGACATCCTTAATGTTAGTTGTCGTGATATGGTCATGCTACATGGAATTAAAAATCCAAAGATATTACATGGCATAATCCAATCAATCAAAGGAGTATGAAGACTACTACACATCAACATGAAAAAAATGGTTCAATCACAGTTAAAAAGGCTGAGGATGTCCCCGCTTTACTTCCAACAACATCTGACACCAGTTAACAAGCTTTGCCCCCTACAACACCCGACCCCAAAATGGTCATTACTAAAAGATCCTTGCAACTATCATTAGGTAACATATCTAATGCTTACTCCAATGTCAGGTCATTATCTATACTATTTAACCACTTCTTATTTATATGTTAAGGATTGTTCTTGAAGGATATTGTTGTTATAAATTTGTGCAACCTACCTAACTTTATTGCTCCTTTATTGTTATAATGTATATGATCTTATTTGTATCCAAACCAGGCAAGAGAGAGTCAGAAGATACAAAATCATCCACCAAGAGGCAACAATAGTAACAAGTAACATCTGATGACACAATGCTGGGAAAAGTTGCAACCAATCAACACTTTTCTAACCTCTACTTTTGTGCAACTTAGCTAACTTTATTGCTCCTTTTGTAAATGATATGAATCTATGAGGGCATGTATTCTATGTAGTCTTAATGTTTGTAGTAGCCTCATCTTTATGAACTCTAAGGTAGCGTTTGGTATGTAGGAATAGAAGGTGTAATGGAATGGACGATTACGAGAGAATGAAAAAAATAGTGTTTGGTTGGACGATGGAATGGAATCACTTATTACAAGGAATGTCATTCCCTCTAAATCCCTCAAATTCATTCGATCCATCGCCCTTGTTTTTTTTTTCATTTCATCCCCTCTTTCACCCTTCATCACCACCACACCCTCCTATCACCACTAGCAACCACCACCGCCTCCACCCCCACCACCGTCGCCGCCGCCTCTACCACCCACCGCCATCTCTCGCCGCCACCACCACTGCCACCCACCCCCACCTCCCACCGCCGCCACCTCCCACCACCACCCACCGCCGCCACCTCCCACCACCACCCACCGCCACCACCTCCCACCATCGCCACCGTCACCACCATCCACCACCACCCACCGCCACTTCCCACCACCACCACCACTATCGCCTCCTCCTCCACCACCCACCACCACCTCCTACTTGCCACCCCTACCCACAACCACCCACCACCGTCGCCATCACCCACCGTCACCCACCACCACCACCGCCACCTACCACCACCGCCGCCACTCACCACCGATTTTGTTCCTTAGTCTTTTCTAGCCTACCAAACAATATAAAGTAATAATTTTTTTCATTCCCTCATCGTAACCAAACAAGACAATGGAATGGAATGGTTCATTTCATTCCTTTGTCCCTTCCATTCCTTCGTTCATTCAATTCCCTCGTTCATTCAATTCCCTCGTCCATGACATTGCCCCATCTATATCTATACATACTAATAAATAAAGGTTTTGGATTGCCACATGTCACTCCCTCATGCCTCCTCACATTGGTTTTCCCGCCTCTCTCTCCTAATAAATGCACCTATATCTTATTAAATAATAATGATATTATAAATATATTATTAAAGAAGAATAATAATTATATTAAATAATTAGAATTCAAAATATAACTAATTAAAGAAAAATACTAATCTATACTCCCTAATAAATAAAGGTTTTTATAAAATGGTTTTCTCACCTAAAGTTTAATTATAATTTAAGATTTTAAACCTCTCACAAATAATAAATGCTTAACAAATATAATTGCTAAAATTATTTAATATCATTTGACTAGAATTTAAAAACCGTTTGATTTAAAAATTTTGAACTTTGTATTATTTAAATTATAACAAAATCAATAAATTAACTCTCGCAAATTTACTATAATTAGATAATTAAATTGACAATTTAAAAAAAAATTAACTTATCTTTGTTAAGCAAATAAAAATTAATCAAAATCAACTTTCTAGAATCTAAAAAAATTACCTTATGTAATTTTGTTTTATGAATGTAATTGTAATTTTATTTTTTTCACTATGTAAAGTAAATCTTATTTACACACTTATGAATAATATATGTTTATTTTCATTATCCGTGTAATACACAGGAACTAACCTAGTAATCTATATAGTAGCCTCCTCTTTATGTACTATTTTGCAAACAGTTGATGTAAATAAACCACTGGCAGCCTTTGTTACAATATTTCGTAGTTTACTATTATTGTCAACATATTTGTTACAATCTTTCAACCTTTTAATACACTCACCGTGCCTAACGCTAAACCGCGGCAACGTGCGGGTCAAAACCCCTAGTTTCTATCAAAATTGATTGTTTTCTTCTTGAGATAATCGAGGAAACCTAGACAGTTCTGGTAATTTTAGTTCACTCATTGGAGTCACCACCGGATGAGATTTAGTGTATAGGACTTTTATGGGTATGCTACATTATTACATAACTAGCTTAAAAATCCGGTACATTATGTGAGTTGAATAATGAAAACGATATAATTCATAAATTTCAAAATATTTCTTATGACTGAAATTACATTACATATAATAATAAATTAAAATTTACAATTTTAATTCACAAATTCTCAAATACTTAATTTTAAACTAAATTTGATGTTCTATTGACAAATTTACCACTTTTATCTAAGACTAATAACTTTAGTATGTTTCTACTTTTAACTTTATATAATATAAATAATCAAATATCTTCTTGTTGTACTCAAATTTACCTCCGTCATTTTGAAATCTTTATTCCTTTATTACTGCTATCTATATCAATTTCATCAAAATGAATCCTTCGCTGTTCAAAACAATTTTTAATACAAAAATATGAACTAATTTTTATTGTGGAAATAGTTTTCGATCGAAAATCTCTTACATTCTCTTTTCTTTTCTTGTAAAATGCATTTTTTATAGTTTGATATGTAAAAAAACGAAGGAATTTGTTTGTTTGTTTTATGAGTTTTCGTATAAGAAAATACTATAATAATTATTTGGTTATGTAAATTTATTAATGTAAGTATTTAATTATAAGTTAAATGTATTTTTGTTGAGAGTAATAAAATCTTGAATAAACAATATAGTTAGTAACTTTAAATGATAAATAAGATAAAATAATGTATATAAAAGTAACAATTTATTAAAAAAAAAACAACTACCTCAAATTTGAGACACTATATAATAAATTAAAAATGCTACATTTTCATAAATTGACTTCCCTCGTAATGTATGTCACTTTTTAACTAAATTTTGTATGGATATGAGATAGAAGAAGAATGATTAGAAAATAATGAAGTTAGTTGAATAAGTAAAGAGTTAATTAATTTTAACGAGATTTAATCAAAACGACGTATTTTTAATAGGTAACAGATTTAGGCCGGAAAATGAATGTGAGTTTCTCGTCAAAAATTCTTTTATTCCATAGGTAAGATAGTTCTTTGATTTACATCACACAATTTTGATCCGACGTGAGTTTCTTGTAAAAAAATCTTTTATTCCTAGTAAACCATAAATTTCTTCTTCGTCTTTGGTACTTGTAGATCTTTCACATACTTGATGATCTCCTTGATATAGTAGAGAATAGGCGGGCTAGGTTGGCTGTTCCATCTCCAAATTTGCCACCATATCGACCTTGCGAATAGGCATAATACTATCAAATGATCTACATCTTCTTGACACATTTCACAATTTGGACAAGTCTTGTCTAAAGCATTCGCCCCTCAAAGGCTTTTGATTTAATTGGTTCATAAAATTTTACATAAATTGTTAGTTTGAATTTATGCTACAAAATCTTTAATCTCTCTTTGAAGTGTATGCATTTATAAAACTTAAATATATAATTTTCTAAAAATATCTCAAAACTTTACAAATGTACGATGTGGATACATGACCACCTTTTATATATGCATGAAAAATTGTAAGGAAATTACTATTGCGTAGGCTTTTTCTATCACGAGATTTCTGCTGTTGTTAGTAGAACACTCAAGACAATCATGAGCTACAATCCTGATAGCAAGTGTGACCATGTATAGACTTCGTTTCTAAATCTTTTTAATATATAGAGATGAAATATTTTTTTATTAACAGACTGTTTAGAATTGAGACTGACATTGTCTTCTTAATTTTATACTTCTAGTCAGTATCTTTGTAAGCAAACTTTGTAATGTCGATCAGGTGACAAGCGAAGTCTAGAAAGTTAATTTGGTCGTCAAATTCTAGTTAAGTTTGGTGAAAAACTCTATGGAATTCGTTTGCCACCCAAGCGAACTTGCCGGGTTGGTTGAAAAACTCTATGGAATTCATTTGCCACCCAAGCAAACTTGCCTGATTGGTTTACGACGGCAACTTACCACCTACGAGTACAAAAAGTTCAAACAATAAGTCAATGTACTAGTGTCTTTCCTAAATTACCTGTTTTAGAACATTCACAACATTATCTGTATATTCATATCCATCTTTATTATTTAGAGTTTTTTTTTATTTTGAATAAGCATTATAATCTTTATCTCAATCTCTATATTTAAATTTTATAGTTTAATAAATAAAGATTTTCTAAGTATAGAGATCTTTTTAATCTATAAATTTCTCAAATGAAGTATGGCCGATTAGGTAAATTATGATATCGAGTTCATATTAAACGACATTTAAACTTATTATACATTAAAAAAATGTGTGATGGTAAAGAATTAAAACACTATATATGATTGTAAAGGTGATTACGATAAGAATAATATGATTATTTGAAAAAGAACAGATTTCGGAGATAAATAGGTTATAACTTGTATATAATCTAACTCAAATTACACCATTAATTGACCGCTGAATATATGGAGGTTGTCAACATTAATAAGCTACCTATGAATCTGTCAGAGGTAAGGGGTGTTTGTTTCGCTAACAACCCACCTCTTAATGATTAATTTTACCTTTTTAATTGTTCAACTGCAAAACAATGTTGAACCATTCAGACATCTTAATTGTTTAGCGCTTAATGGTTCTACACTTGCCAAACATCCCCTTAGACTGTGTGTTATCGGTATCTCCTGTCTGCGGGGTGATGAGGTGGAGACCGAGGTTTAGCGGCTACCTCATTGCGGCGTCGCATAAATGCGTTTAGTGCGGAGAATATTTACCGCATTCTCCCTCTCCCTTGCTGCTCAAATCCGACTATTAAATATGACCATTTGTGGAATTCGACCGTTGAACGGCAAAATTAAAAAAAAAAATTGTTTAAAATAAATTCTTATTACCTACTATAAATGCCATTTTAAGATTTAACCCTATACACATCTCAATTATATAAATTGTTGGGATTGATTAGAGACAGATTTGCTACCGCTGTTACAAGGTACCGATGTAAGACTCCAAATCCCGGGAACCCGACACGTTGGCATACACGTAAGCACAGTAGTAAATGACATCAAATAATCTCAATAAATACAACGGAAAACAAACAGTTAACAGTGGTCAACGACCCAAATCTCAGTCACAAGTCAATCAAGTACAAATATCTAAATCGTTCAACATCTTAACGGAAAATAAATGTCATCACAGTGATCACGGTAACCAATCGCCATCCGGAAGCTGCCAGCTCACACTTTCTCTTTACCTGAAATACATGCTAAAAGTCAGCTACGCTGAGTGAGTTATATAGTAATTCGTTCCGAGTATTAAGTCCCGAACCTTTATAAAAAATGATTTACGTCCCAAAGGTTTTCTCATTTAATTCACTGTTTATTCAAATAATACATTTACCGACATACACAAAATCATGTTGACTAGTCTAGGACACGTACGATCATGACTCGTTGACTGATCACCGTCAGCCATAACAACTCACCGACCAACACCGACTTACTATCAAGCTTGAGCGACCCATTTCATCTGATCAATGTTAGACTAATTTTCCGTCGACTAGTGTCAACACGATATCAAATAACTCTAACTTAACAGTCACGATATTTATTTACGTGACACCAATACTATGCATGCAAATATAACTATTATTTCACAACACATATATTAACGTCAAAACCCTTTTATCGTGTGCATTCGCTATATATGTAACACCTGCCACAAAAATGTCCAAGATTTGACAAAAGGTAAACCCTAGGGACTATAAGTGTAAATACACCAAAGTCTAGGGCTGAAAATAAAAGGAAAATTATGAAATTAAGTTGATATCGGACCGACATCGTACTTCATATCGGTCCGAAGTGAACTAAGTTATGATATTGGACCGAGGTTAAACTAAGTCCAATAGCGGACCGACATCTAACTCCATATCGGTCCGAAGTGAACTAGGGTGAGATAACAGACTGGCATCCATTCTCATATTGGTCCACAATAAGTTGCTAAGTCGGTTATCTGACCGACATCGACTCATAACGGTCCGACAACCTCATCCCCGCCGCAATTTGTGGTGTTGACATGTGTCATATGACTCAGCCCCACCGATGGGACATGGGTCTGGATATCGGACCGACATGGTCCACATATCGGTCTGATGTGACGCCAATTATGTTCGGTCCAATCAGATTAAGACATCTAGGGCTGACGTGGTCTAAGTTGGAAGTCGGAACGACATCCTCAGCCATAACGGTCCGACATAGACCCAAATGGCAGCCTATAAATAGTCGGACGATCTCATTCAGTTTTCCTCATCCCAATCACATTTCCAACTTCTAAAACTCGTTCCAGGCAATCCCTAGCCCACTCTCGACGATCCTGGTCCAACTCCCGCTCGTGGTACTGCTCGGTTTAAGCAGGAACACTCGAAGAAAGGTTGTTACGCTAGAGAAATCAAGTTAAGAAGCTAGCTTATAAGCTTTGTACTTTAGAGGATCATTCCCAACAAAAAGGTGAATACTTTATGTCTTCTAAAACTTGTGTCAAACATGTTATTTGCAAAAATGGCCAAATAAAGGTTAACGAAGTAATACTCAATGTTCTTCTACAAACAAGCATTCAGGTCATAGGTACATGTAAAACTTGCAAGGGATACACGGGTCTCGGGTGAAATTCCCGGATTACGACTAGTGCTTATCTTATAACAAATCCGGAGGCGTAGACATGTCCGCTGTTATAAGCTATGACGCCAGTGTATACTGTGGTGCGATTGAATATGACGGGCCTGCTGAGTGTGTAGATTGAACATGAAGTTGTGATTATGAAATTAATACTTGTTTGTGCTAAAATGATTTATGTCAAGATATTATATTCACCGGCGTTCGCGCTGACGTTTTATTTTCAAAATGTTTTCCAGGTAATGAATAAAATATGATGAGAAGGGTATATGGGTAGACATGAGATCTGGCCCAGGAAAAGAAATGATTGAATGCACGTAGGATTCTCAGGCCTCGTGTAAAGGGAAATCCTAAAGAAAGGAAATATGACCAGTGAACTGCTCACCCCTGTGTTGTACTATTTCTAGTGGCTCATCATGTATTTGCTTTCAAACAATGTTTTGTAATCAATTGAAAATGATATTGAACCCTATATTTATAAAGTAAATAAAAGGCTTTTGTTTTCCACTGAGTTTTGGTATTTACAATTACAACCCTTGAGGTTGAAAGAATGATGAAACGAACCTTTGAAAAGACTTCCGTCATGTTTTATAAAAACTCTAAAATCAGAGAAAAGATACCAATCGGGCTCGCACACGCCCGGGGGGTGTCTGGGGCGGGGTGTGACAGGTTGGTATCAGAGCCACAGGTTTTAGCGAATCAGATACTTGGATCTAGTATCTAAGCTTTAACCATGATGCTTTTAAGATAAGAAAACAAGGTGACATTCTGACCAGTATGTAGTTATCTGACAAACGAAAGTGTTCTGTCTAAGGAAAGAGTATAAATCTCTCCTAGACCCGTCATTCTTACGTGAGAACATATCTGTTGGAGGTACTACTCTAGAAAGATAACTATCCTTGTAGAACTTTAACTAATATTAAGATACTGGCTTTAGAATCGAAGTCTTGAATAAGACAAATACTAATATAATAAGATTGCATATGTCTGGAGGAAATACTGTTCCGTATTACGATCTTAATCATCCTATTAAGCAAGAATCTCTGGAATATCATCTGTTAGGTTCACAACAGAATCCTATCTGTTCGCCCTACTATAATGATGACCCGTTTGTTGTATTCCCTAAATCTCCCGAATACCACCCACAATCTCAAAACTCTTCCAGCCAATGGATGGATGCTGGATCAGACTTTAGCAATTGGAATACTGCTGCTCAATCTGTGTAAGGAAATGAGGCACAATCCAGTCAAATTCAGTCATCTGAAGAAGATCCTTCTGAAGATCCCCAATATCAATCTGCTTCTGGAAAACCTAATGACTATACATTTAATAACCTCATTTCAAACAGTTCTGATTATCAATCCTTTAACTCTATATCCCTAGTCATGTATGATCAATATGTATTCCCTAAACCAATATATGATGATCCTTACCAAGCTTACTTTCAATCACCACCCGAATGCCATGATGCTTATAATGATATGTTGATGGGTATTCGTGAACCTCAACATATCGAATGTTTAGATCGTTCGTTACGCCAAACGGGCGAGATAACCAAGAAGATAATCATGGATAAGAAAAGAACCCAGTTTTATGGGAAACATGTATATGAGTATGGATAGGATCTAAAGACCTTGGGGAAAGAGTTAATGAAAGAATGAAATCTTGTTGTATTTTACTTTTGTACTGTAATATATTTTATAATAATAAAATATTCTTTCGTTTTAATTTTCAGAATGGCTGGAAAGGGCAAAGGTCCTAGTTTTCTTTGAAAATTCACTCCTGCTAATTACTTTGACCATAAAATGAATGAAACAACTATAGAACTTAATGAGGAAACTGAAAGTTCTACTTTCAGAAGCCTCGGAGACATAGGAAACCCTAGTGTTCCCTATAATCCTTCTATAAGTTTTCATTCTACTCCAACTGCTGGAAGCTATAACATCACTCCTGTTTATCCACAAAATTTTCATGAGAGATATGTCAATATTCCTTATGAAAATAAATGTGATCCTAAAGAAGAAGAGAGTGCTGATTCTAATATACCTTATGTTCCGTACTACGAGACGATTCTTATTCATGCTCCGCATATAAATGAGAATGTGTCAGGAAGTGAGAGGGAAGAAATGTTGTTGAACCGGATAGCTGAACTGGAAAGAGAAAAGGCTGAAGTAGAAGCACATAATGCCCTTCTAGTTTAAGCTCTTGAAGAAAAGAATTTTAGAAATTTCTAGAACTAATGATTTTTACATATGTATTTTCTTCTAGTAAATATTTTATCAATAAAAAGCTCTGTTTTACATCAATTCCTGCTCTTTTAATAGCATGTCAAAGCAAACTGGACCTTCTCAAAACACGAGATGCAAGAAAAAGCAAGCAGTAATTGATAATGCTGCTGATCATAATGAGTCTCTAAAGGAACTCCAAAAGATGATAACGGAAGGAATCAAATATTCTCTTCCAATGATCTTTACGGAGCTTGAAAAGAGACAAGCCGATAGAATATCTGTTCAACCTTCTAAATCTCTTCACTCTCAAACTCGAACAATAACCCAATGAAAACCCATTACTCTAGAACCAAAGGGTTCCGTTTCTCATAAATCCAAGAAAACCGAAAGAAAAGAACATTACCATAACTTTTATGAGGATGAGAGTATGGGTAATAACTACGGTCACTTAGCAAAGAAGTAGAAGGTAGTAGGTTGTACCAATAAGATGTTCCAGGATTGTAAGACATACAATTTCTCTAGAAAGGAAGGTGGGATAGCCACATTGAGGTGGATAGAGAAGACTGAATCGGTTTTAGCTATCAACAAGCGTGCTGAGGAGGACAAGGTTTTATATGCTTCCAATTTATTCAAGGATCAAGCCTTGGAATGGTGGAACAACATTATTTTTGCCAAAGGCAGAGATGCAGCCTACGCAATGGGCTGGAATGCCTTTAGGGCAAGAGTTGAGAAGAAATACATTCCCTAGAATGAACCGGAATAGATCGAAGGAAAATTTTTAAGTTTAAGGATGATTGGAACAAATCATCAGGAGTACACCACTAAACTCCTGGAATAAGCTAGAATTGTTCCACATCTTGCAACCCTTGAATCAAATATGATCAAACGTTATATCTGGGGTTTGACCGGAGAAATCCGCAATGTGGTGAAGTTCGCAAATTGTGAAAATCTTGAAGATGCCATGGATCTAGGGGTATCATTAACTACCTGCCTGATAAGAAACCAGGAAGATGGAAAGAAGAAGAAGGAGATAACTGGGCAAGGCCCGAGTGGATCCAAGAAGTCTAACTTTATTCCTCGATGTAACAACCCTTCTATTCCCGAGTGTCCAAAGTGCAGAAGAAGGCACTTGGGACAATGTCGATCTGGACCTTATTGCAGTTTCTGCAAAATGTCTGGACACAAAGCAGAAGATTGTTATAAAAAGAAATCAATTACTTGTTTTTGTTTTGGCGAAGCTGGTCACATCAAGATCAATTGTCCAAAGCAGAAGAAAACGGATGTGACATGTCCCAAACCTGCAGATGGAGTGAAAAAGAATGCACGAGCATTCGTTCTTAACACTCACGAAGCAGCAGGTATACCCGATGTTATTACGGGTACATTTCTTATCAATGATATTTATGCTCGAGTTTTATTTGACTCTGGTGCAAACCAAAGTTTTATAGATCATAGATTATGTAGACTAATAAATAAAACTCTAGCTAAATTTGACAAGAAATACGTGGTGGAGACTGCCAATGGTGACCTAGTCCAAATCTCTGAAATCCTTAACGATTGCCATATCACATTATTAGGACATGTTATAACTGCAAAATTATTGCCAATGACTTTGGCAGGTTTTGACATTGTCTTAGGAATGGATTGGTTAGCCTCTAACCAAGCCCGTATCCTATGTGATAAAAATGCAATAGAACTCCGTTCACCAAAAGGTGATACTCTTACAATCAATGGAGATAAATTTTCCAACTCCGTTGGAATAATTTCAATGCTGAAAGCCACAAAGTACTTAAGAAAAGGATGCTTAGCATACCTTGTTTACCGACACTAAGACGAAGATTTAAGATGTGCCAGTTGTAGCTGAATTCCCTGATGTTTTCCCTAATGAACTACCTGGAATTCCACCTGAAAGAGAAGTGGAGTTCAGAATAAATCTTGTTCCCGGTACAACACCTATTGCTAAAGCCCCGTACAGATTAGCTCCAAATGAAATGACAGAATTAAAGAAACAATTAGACGAATTACTGGAGAAAGGACTCATAAGACCAAGCTCATCACCTTGGGGAGCTCCAGTCTTATTTGTTAAGAAGAAAGACGAATCAATGCGTATGTGCATTCATATCGTGAACTAAACAAAGTTACGATAAATAATCGTTATCCACTTCCCCGAATCGATGATCTTTTCGATCAACTCCAAGGAGCTCGTTGCTTTTCTAAGATTGATCTTCATTCCGGTTATCATCAATTGAAAGTCTAGGAAGAAGATATTCCTAAAACTTATTTCAGAACTCAATATGGTCATTATGAGTTCACGGTAATGCCGTTTGGACTTACTAATGCACCAGCAGCATTCATGGATATGATGAATTAAGCCTGCAAACCTTATTTGGACAAATTCGTTATCGTATTTATTGACGATATCCTCATCTATTCCAAAAGTAAGGAAGATCATGCCAATCACCTGAAAATCTTACTTGAATATCCTAGAACAGAGAAGCTATACGCTAAGTTCTCAAAATGTGAATTATGGCTGTCAGAAGTTCAATTCCTTGGTCATGTGATCAATGCCAATGGTATTCAAGTTGACCTTGTCAAAATTGAAGCTATATATAAATGGGAAATCCCGAAGTCACCAACGGAAGTCTGTAGTTTCCTCGGTCTAGCCGGTTACTATCAGAGATTTATCCAAGATTTCTCTCGAATTGTAGTACTATTAACTTCTCTAACCCGCAAGTCAGTCAAGTATGAATGGGGTCCTAAACAATCTGAAGCTTTCGAAACTCTAAAACATAAACTGACTCAAGCACCCATACTAGCCTTGCTAGATGGAAATGAAGGCTTTTTAGTATACTGTGATGCTTCACACACCGGCTTTGGTTGTGTGTTAATGCAAGGAAGAAAAATTATTGCTTATGCTTCTCGTCAACTGAAAACTCATGAAAAGAACTATAAGACTCATGATTTAGAATTGGGCGCCATAATATTCACACTAAAATTATGGAGACACTATCTATTTGGAGTTAAATTCACTATCTTCACTGATCATAAAAGCCTAAAGTATATATTCAGTCAGAAGGAACTGGATATGAGGTAAAGACGTTGGATGGATGACGTGAATGATTATGATTGCGAAATCTGTTACCATGAAGGAAAAGCCAATGTTGTAGTTGATGCCCTGAGCAGAAAAGAACATGAGAAACCTTAACGAGTATGTGCCTTAAGACTCGATCTCCAAGTCGATCTTATTACTCGTATTAAGGAATCTTAGAAACTTGCTTTACAAGAACCCAACCTTGAGAAAAAAGGATTCATGATTGATCAGTTGATCAAAGGAGATGATAAAATTCTTAGAATGAATAAGAGAATCTGGGTTCTTATCTATGGGAATACTCGCGAAGAAATTCTTGAGGAAGCCCATAAATCTAAATATACGATGCATCCCGGAAGCGATAAGATGTATAAAAACCTAAAAGCCAATTATTGGTGGATAGGAATGAAGAAGCATATCGCTATCTATGTTGCAAAGTGTTTGACCTGTTCTCAAGTTAAAGCTGAACATTAGAAGCCATCTGGGTTTTTACAGCAACTTGAAATTACAGTCTGGAAAATGGGAAATGATAACCATGGACTTTATCACGAAACTTCCCCGAACGATTTAAGGGAATGATACTATCTGGGTTATTCTAACACCACAAATTTTTAAAGAAATACAAGTATAAGGGCTAAGATGATCATTTGATAAAACCCTACGGGTTAAGGGGACATTAAGTTAAAGTATAAGGGGTTAGAATGCAATTGGATTAAAGTTCAGGGACTAAAAGTGAAAATTTGGTAAAGTATGCAGATGTCAGACCGAAATCTCAGCGGATAGCGGCCCGCTATGTATGGAGCAAGGAAACAGTCAGGAGGTGACACGTGTCGGGTGACTAATCGCTGAAGTCAGACACGTGGAAAGTTGATAGCGGACTGACATCAGATCCATTACGGTCAGCTAGCCGCAATTCATCCATTGCGGACCGATATGAGAAGTATAACAGTCCGTTATGTAGCCACGAAGCAAAATTACACCGCCATACTAGATAGCGGACCGACATGTGTAGGGATAACGGTCCGCTACGGACCCGTCGGGCAGCCTATTAATAGTTGGACATGTTGGTCGAGTTTAGAATATCCACACAGCTCAAACACACTTAGCCTCGGTAAATGTGCCAAGAAGCCTGGTTCGTGTAGAGAAGTCCGGTCTCTAGCTTTTCGTCTACAATAAGCCGTAGATAGTTTCGAGGTAAGGTTTATGGTTTAGCTTTTTATTTAGTATTTAACGTCACAGTAATCAGAAGGTATCCTTCTGACCAGTGTGTAGCTATCTGACAAACAAGATGTTCTGTCTAAGGAAAGAGTGGTGTATAAATCCCTCCTGGACCCGTCATTCTTTCCTGGGAACATTATTGTTGGACGTACTACTCTTGAAAGATAATAATCCTGGATTACATAATGTGACGAGTATGACTTAGTTACTATTATTAAGCTAAGTTATAATACTACTATATAGGGTTATGAGCTAAGTAGGTAATGCGGTTATAATCCAAGTAAGGATATTGCAGAAAGAGAGATAAACGCTAGAGGTGAGTTCTATGAAGCCCTATTTTAAATGTTTTAAATATTATGGGCTGATACACATGCTATGCAATGTTTTACATGAACGCTATAGTCCTTTTAAATTATTTTGGGAATAATGTCCATGCTATTGCAAAAGATTTGAGAAGAGTTTATGTTAATACCATCTAGTCTTGATTTCAATGGGACGGGTATCCATATTAAAAGTAAGAAATGGTCTAACACTTAAACCCATATAACAGAGTATTGACGAAGTATCAAAGGGGTGGTGGGTACGCCGCCAGTACACCCTATATATAAACTTCTTTGATAACTCGTGGAGAAACCGTTGTAAGGATTTAGGTTAGGGACTAGATTTGGGAAAAGTAAAACTGAAAAGAGGAACATGTTTAGGCATGGATTTGCCAGAACAAACATTTGAAATAAGAATGATTTTGGCATACAAATCATTTTAGAACTTATCATGATTTATCATGATAAAAGAGTAGAGAAATAAGTCTAAGACCTAATACTCCTCGATAGGTATGTTTATGATATACAAAATGAGTGGTGGATACGTCGCCGGTACATCCTATATATAAACTCATTCGATATAACGTAAACAGACCTATACAAGTGTTTTATGGTAAGGGCTTGATTTGAAGTCCTGGTTTAAATACCTCGACAAAGAAGAAGTCTTAACAAAATATTGTTTTGACATAAAAAGAGATGTTTTGACCATAAAGGTCTGTAAGAGAAGATTTTTCCAGGTTTGGCTTAATATCATAAATTAACTGGTAAAAGTTTTGGGCAAGAATTATAGTCAGGACCCTAACCAATAAGCAAACGAGTTCACGATATATAGAATAAGTGGTGGATACACCGATGGTACTTCCTATATATATATATATGATTATTCTATGCATCGTGATTAACCTTGATTATGATTTAGGGTAATGACTATAATGGTAGACGTAATCCCCGATCTATGGATGTAATTCCATTCAGGAAAAGATGAGAAAGAATGTTTTAGAACTTATCATGGTGTGCCTTGATAAGTAAAATAATGGGGTTAGATAGATAAAAAGAGTAAAGATTTTGAGAAAGAAAATGTTTTAGAAACTTAAAACATTTTATGGTATGCCCTGATAAGAAATGGAAGAGAGGTCATGGTTATACCTTGACCGAACAGAGGTCTAGACAATAATTGTCTTGACAAAGAGAAAGAGATAGACTTTTTTGGCATGCTTGCCATGTCAAAATATTTTAGACCATATGGGTCTGTAGAGAAAAGATTTTTTTGCCACCTTTGGCGTAAGATGTCATGCATGTTCTGAGGGTAGAACGAGTCTTGGAACTATGTTTAATTCTCATGATTAAGCATACAAAGAGCCGTAGTAATAAATGATCGGGAGGGTCAGGTATTACTATCAGAACAACATAGACAATGTCTCGGTGACCTGTCAATGGAAGGGTTGTACAATTCATGAGTAGAGGAGTGGTGACGACCACTCAAGGGGTGAACGTGACCCCTGGTAGAGAGTCTAGAAATGGGTGAATACTCATGGAAGACTAAGGTTGTTATGGTTATTTCATACAATCAATGGAAAGATACTTTAAGACATGCACTGACAAAAAGAGTCTATACTCTAACACTTGTGTACAGAGTTCATTCGCAGTATATCGAATAGGTGGTGGATACGCCGCTGGTACTTCCTATATATAAACCTATTCGAATATATTGGGGATTGTCTTGGACATGGGTTTTAGGGGATAGGCAGGGTTTTAGACGAAAGATTAAAAGTCTTTTTAAACACCGGTTTTTAATTACAGACTTATTTTACGAAAGATTTAATAATGCATGTTTTGTGCTTGTTACAGAAAGGGAAAGGGATTAGTATGTTATTGTTATGGGATGAATTTCAAGACAGGATCATGAATGTTGCATAATCCAGAATCCGGTATCCTTGTATTTTCGTTATCCTGAATATTGTTGCTAACAGTTACTTGTCTATTATTTTCTTCATTAATGACAGGTAAAACATTTGTAACGCAGTACTCACTTCAAGACTCGCTCTAGGGGCGTGGACTACGTGTGGAAAACGTGTGAATCAACTTACAATGGTCACAAGAAGAAGATAGGGTCAAGACCATATTTCCCGGATAGTTAGTTATACATGGTTTGTATTTAATTACCGATGAGGTCGTTTAGAAACACACAACACTCGCACTCAGAAGCAATTGTAACACTTAGCTCACGATCTCTTTAGCTCTCTTTTGTACTCGATAATTTCAGTTTTATACAAGACATCAAGGCAGCTCGACTTTCGTCGGCTCCTGAGGTTTTATGCCGGAGATAATCAAGGATCAAGGGCTTTCCTCGTAATCATTCGTGTAAACTTTTAGCTTTTTATATTGTTTCACATCGATTTCACAAAGCACTCTACCTCACTTACAAAATTTGGTTACAAAGTTAGTTTACATAATTTTTACTCAAAACAATTTGGCGCCCACCGTGGAGCTAGTGGTGCTTTTTATCTTCAAATCCTTATTGAAATTTTTGTTTAATCATTATCTTTCGAAACTGATTTCAAAATTGTCGTCCCAATCCAAAAATGTTTCTGTCTCTGCTCCATCTTCAACCTCCGGGCTAATTAGCCATATTCCTCCCCCTCCTTCATTCTCGAAAAAGAATGATGGTCAGCCTCGAAAGACTGTTCCTACGGGTTTTTCGGGATCCGGAATATCCGCTAGCCCACATGTGCTCGTTTCAAACGATGAACTTCTCAAAGTATTCTCTAAGGTAAAGCATCAGATGGAACAACATAAAAAGACTAACCAGGCAATTATCAGAGATCTTGAAAGGATTAAAGACTCAAAGAAACCGGTGGGAGTGACAACTCCATTGCGACCGAGAGCTTTGAACTTTGACTATCCGGGATTTTCGGGAGTCCATCAGGGGGATTTCCTACCTATGTGGACTGGAGTCACAACTCTTGGCCCGACTGCGGCTACCAGAGTTACTACAACTCAAGATCTTGGATTTACCTCGGGATCATCTCTCAGGGATATCGGCATAGGTAACACATTCAATAATTTTTCGAATGCTAATGAATCTGTACAGGATACAGGGATCACTCCTTCCATGGCGAAAGAATTGAAAAGGCTGAGAGAAATGATCTCTAGTGTGCCTAATGTGGTGCAAACCATACCTGAGATGACCGCTGCCAGCCACAGGACTTCCATATTCGCGCCTCCCATTTGTAATGTCGAGATCCCCAAGCGTTTCCAAACTCCCAACATGAAGCTGTATGATGGGACAACGGATCCTGAGGTGCATGTGGGGCAATATAGAGAGAGAATAGAGATCAACCCCATTCACTTACCCTGAAAGAGGCTTGCTTATGCAAAGGCTTCGGTTCTACCTTAACAGGATCAACCTTAAAATGGCTACTTAATGTTCCTCCATACTCAATTACTTCATTTGCTCGTTTAATCAACCTGTTTAACAATCAATTTTCTTGTAGTAGAACTTTTGAAAGATTGACAAGTGACCTATACAGGGTGATTCAAAATCCTGGAGAATCCCTCCGAGATTATGTCCGCAAGTTTGGTAAGGAATCCTTGAATATCCCGAATCTCGACGTAACCACAGCAGTCCAGGCCTTCAAAATCGGATTGAGGAAAGATTCTCAATTCTATGAAGACCTTGTCATGAACCCTTGGAGGAATCTTGAAGAAGTCAGAAACATGGCACTTAGGTTCATCAGACTCGAAGACGATAAGAAGATTCAGCAAAGGATGGATGCTCTAACCAGTTATAGTCAACCTAACCAGAAGACTGAGACTGCACATTTCAAACCATATAGATCCAAGCCGTATTCCAAACCTGATAATCACAGAGTCAATGCCATGGAAGATGACGAGGAAAAAGAGGAATATCCTAAGTTATCTGAATACTGTTTTTCACTTGACACAACTGGTTTATTATATGCTATGCAAGATCTTGGAGACAAAGCCACGTGGCTCCGTAAATTCGAAAAGAACACCGGGGGCAAAGACAAGTCCAAATGGTGTGCCTTCCATGAAGATTCCAGACATATCAACGAAGATTGCATTGCCCAGCATAAAGAAATAAGCTATCTCTTAAGAAAGGGATATCTTAAGGAATTTCTAGGTAAAGGAAAGAAACAAGTCAGGGATCATGACAAAATGCCGCAAAGAGCCAAATCTCCCCCACCCGATGCTAAGGTAATAGGATTTATTTCTGGTGGTTCTGACATTTGTGGTACATCTTACTCCGTAGCCAAGAGGAACGCCAAGGAAGCCAAAACAGAGAAAGGTGTTAGACCCCTCAGAACTTCTAGTCTGAAAGAAGAAAAGATAATTTCCTTGAATGAAGAAAACAAGGATAATGTACAAGATCCTCATCATGACGGTCTGGTGATCACCCTATACGTTGCAAATCACTTCATTCGAAGAATACTGATCGATGGAGGAATCTCGGTGAACATAATCTAGCATGATGTCTTGAAAAGAATAGGGATCCCGGATTCCGAGATTATCTCTAAATTTGCAATGCTAGTGAGATTCAACAGAGAAGTAAAAAATACAGTCGGAGAGATAAAGCTTTCGATATATATCGAAGGGGTAAACACTATACAAAAATTTTGCATAATTGATTCGTTATCTTGTTACAATGTTATACTAGGGAGACCCTTGATACATGATATGAAAATGGTACCCTCGACATATCATTAATGTGTCAAAATGCCAAATCCTTAGGGAGTAGTAAAGATCAACAGCGATCAGCAAGATGCAAAAGATTGTTATACTTCCTCAATGAAAGCATCAGTGAAACTACACAAGCATAGCAATTAAAGAAACATGATAGAGACGTCCTAGAAGCCAAGGAGCAAGATGTCAAGGAGTTATCCCTAAGTCCAGAAGATCCTGACGTCAAGGTATTTATTGGAACCAGTATCCCTGAGGATATTGAGAAAAGCCTCACCAAATTACTAAATAGCAGAATTTCAACTTTTGCTTGGAAACATGAAGACATGACTGGTATTTCTAAATATATTATTACACATAAATTAGGACTTGATAACAGTTTCAGGCCCATACATCAAAAAAGAAGAAAATTCGTTCCAGAAAGAAATACAGTCATCCAAGAGGAAGTTGAGAGATTATTAAAAGCAGGAATGATTAGGGAAGTGAAATTCCTAAGATGGCTAGACAATGTAGTAGTGGTCCAGAAGAAGAATGGGAAATGGAGAGTCTGTGTAGACTTCACAGACTTAAACAAATCATGGCCGAAAGATCCCTTCCCCCTGCCACATATAGACTCAATGGTGGATGCTACAGAAGGCCATGAAATGTTAACCTTCATGGATGCCTCCTTAGGATTTCAGCAGATCCAGATGGAACCCTCTGACAAGGAGGATACTGCCTTCATGACTCCGACAGGTATCTATTGTTATATTGCCATGCCTTTTGGTCTAAAAAATGCAGGTGCTACATACCAGAGGCTAGTAAACATACCATGGAAGTCTATACTGATGACATGGTGGTGAAGTAAAAAAAACTGAAGATCATCCTAGGGATTTTGAAGAAACATTGGACATCCTAGATCATTATAACATGAAGCTCAACCCTTCCAAATGCCACTTTGGAGTGAGGGCAGAAAATATTTTAGGATATATGGTAACCGAAAGAGGAATAGAGGCCAACCCTGAGCAGATCAAAGCAATAATCAACCTGAAATCCCCAGCCAATACCAAAGATGTCCAAAGGCTGACTGGAAGAGTAGCAGCACTCAATAGATTTATCTCAAGATCCCCAGAGAGGTGTAGAGAATTTTATGATATCCTAAAGAAAAACAAAAGATTCGAATGGGAAGAAAAACATGAGCAGGCACTCCAAGCACTAAAGGAGTATTTATCCACAGCTCCTCTACTAATGAAACCTGAAGATGGCGAACCATTATCATTGTACTTAGCAGTATCTGGACATTCTGTAAGTGCTGTCTTAGTTAAAGATCATGAAGGTCAGCAGCATCCGGTATACTATGTAAGTAAAAGTCTACTTCCAGCGGAAACCATGTATTCTCATTTAGAAAAATTAATATTAGCTTTAATAATGGCATCTACTAAACTTAGACATTATTTTGAGACCCATGCTATACATGTCAAAACTAATTATCCAATTAAGTGTGTTTTGAGAAAGCAGAAATGTCTGGAAGAATGGCTAAATGGTCAGTCAAACTCAGCGCATATGATCTCAAGTATGAGCCAAGGTCAACAATAAAATCTCAAGCACTCGCAGACTTTTTGGCTGATTTCAGCAGAGATATCCAACAAGAAGCAGATCTCGAAGTTCAACAACTAGAGGAATCCAAGGATAAATGGATTCTATTCACAGATGGTGCATCTAATATAAGAGTTACATCTTGGAATCATACTAAAATCGTCACAAGGGGACATACTACCCCAGTCAATAAGCTGTGAGTTCCAAGCAACCAACATCGAGGCAGAGTACGAGGCGCTGATAGCAGGATTACAACTTGCTTGTGATATGAAGATCAGGTATCTCTAGGTATATGTGGATTCACTATTGATTACTAACCCTTTCAATGGCTCCTATGCAGCAAAGGGTGAAAGATTAATCAAGTACCTCGAGATAGTCAAACAATTATCTATGAAATTCAAAATCTTTAGTATAATACAGGTACCAAGGGAAGATAATGCTGAAGCTGATGCCTTAGCAAATCTTGCCTCAGCACTCAAGATCCCAAAAGGAACCACAATACCGATTACACACATCCTAAGTCCAGCAATTGAAAATAAAAACGAAGTATCCAATACAGAAGCTGAAGAAGCAGATACTTGGGATCTGGAGCCAAGCCAAAGATCCTGGATCCCACCTATTATAAAATATTTACAGGATGGAGAATTCCCAGAGGATGAAAAGAATCATAGGGCTTTTCGTATGAGAATATCTCGTTTTATTATGTTAGATGATGTTTTGTACAGAAAATCTATTGCATGTCCTTATTTGAAATGTTAAGAAGATCCTAAAGCACTTGAAGTCCTCAAAGATATACACGAAGACGGCTGTGGGAATCACACTGGGGGCACTCTTCTCAAAAATCCTAAGAACAGGATACTATTGGCCAACCATGAGGAAAGATGCCATGGAGTATTCCCAAAAGTGTGATGCATGCCAGAGACATAGCAACATCCTTCACCAGCCAGCAGAGCCCTTGTACCCATATATTTCTTCCTGGCCATTTATGAAGTGGGGAATGAACATAGTTGGCAAACTCCCAAAGGCACCCGAAGGAAGAGTATTTATGTTAGCAATGACAGACTACTTCTCCAAATGGATCGAAGCTGAAGCATTCGTTCAAGTCAGAGAAAAGGAAGTTATATCCTTTATCAAGCGTAATATCCCGACGAGATTCGGTATCCCAGCGGAAATAACATGTGATAACGGATCTCAATTCATTGGCCAAAGAGCAACCAACTTCTGTGCTAGCTGGGGAATTAAGATGACAACTTCTACCCCTATGCATCCTCAAGCCAACGGACAAGCAGAATCCAGCAATAAGATCATCATCAGTAACCTCAAGAAAACATTAGGAGCAAAGAAAGGGAAATGGGCCGAAGAACTGCCATTTGCACTAATGGCAGATAGAACAACTTCAAAAAATGCGACAGGTTAAACCCCTTTCTCTTTGGTGTTTGGCACTGAAGCTATGATCCCTACAGAGATGGTTATTCCTATAGACAGAACCAGCCTTCAAACTCAGACAAATAATAGTGAAGCTCTCTCAAATGATCTTGATACTATTGATGAAATCAAGGATCTTGCCAAAGTTCGCATGGCAGCCTATCAACAAAGGATAGCAAGATCATACATCAAAACATAAGGATCCGAAGGTTTCAAGTGGATGATCTCGTATTGAGAAAGGCATTCCAGAATACTACCAATCCTAGCGACAGAAAGCTTGCACCAAAATGGGAAGGCCCGTATTTGATTTACTCGGAGGCAGGCTTGGTTAGCAACTTTAGAAGGAGATATATTGCCCAGATCCTGGAACGCTATTCATCTGAAAACCTACTTTATGTAAGTTAGAATTTTTGTTCTAACTTAGAAAGGTACGTACTCTTTCCATTTCAATAAATTTATTTATCATTTCATTTCAATATACTAACTTGAGTGTCGGAGGGGTGTTAGCCTAGCTAACACCCACCTTCACCAAGAGTTCTTGTCTTGCAGGAAGTATCTCCAGGGATCCCGACACAAGACAGAGATTGGCCATCTCTCCTACGTTAAGGTATCCTGCATACCTTCTAAGGTTTAAAGGTTTTCACCTTTCTTCGAATTGAGTTTAAACACTCCGCCAGTTGCACACGATGATCGAGTATAGTTCAAGGTGGTGCGACCAAACCATGTAAAAGTGGCTGACAATTTCATTACTGTTGGCTATAACTTGTTCTCTACGATAGTAACAGACGTGTTACTCCTAAGGTTTTTAGCATTTTCATGCTAACTCAAGTCTGGCTTGGCCCACGTTATTCTGGCTTGGCCCATGTTATTCTGGCTTGGCCCACGTTATTCTGGCTTGGCCCACGATGATCTGTCTTGGCCCATGATAATTTGGCTTTGCCCACGTTATTTTGACTTGATAAATTTTATTTGTTTACTTAGCAAATGCTTATCACTGGTGTACTAGTTCAAGAGTCGCGATCGAATCAAAGACTTATACCAATTCTAAAATTCAACTACTGAATATACAATATGATTGGCAAACATACACAGGGGACAACTCGAGGTTACAACACTTCTTATAACATTCACAAGAGTTTTGGTATGTACATTTATCTATTTCAATTTTTAAACTTAGGATTATTTCTTGATTCACCATTAAAGGTAGAATCAAAATTTGTTTGACTAATTCATGATTTGCTCTACTTATCGAAACTAAACTATATTTTTATAAAACAAAGTTTAATAATATATCCTTAAGGATCCTAAATCCCGAATGAATACTATTTTTCCAAAAAAAAACCTTAAATTTCTACAAACACATTCAATCTCAAGAACAATCATGGCAGAATAGTCAAAAGCTACTGATATTAGTCATGCAGAAAAATAAAGGTGTCTCGGGCTTCATCCGAAAAAAGGAACCATACACCCAGGACAAGAGTTATCAAATTGTCTATCCTGTACCGGGATCCCATCAACAAGAAAAGTAAATTGATCAAAGCTATCCATACAAACACATCCAAATTAAAAAGACAAACACCGGGGCTCAGGCCTAAGTATCAATACCTTCATTGCCCTGGTCAACCATCAATACCTTCATTGAATAGTCAAAAGCTACTGATATTAGTCATGCAGAAAATTAAAGGTGTCCCGGGCTTCATCCAATAAAAGGAACCATACACCCGAGATCCCATCAACAAGAAAAGTAAATTGTTCAAAGCTATCCATACAACACATCCAAATTAAAAAGACAAACGTCGGGGCTCAGGCCTAAGCATCAATACCTTTATTGCCCTGGTCAACCATCTTACCCGCACCCGCTACCTCATGCACCTCAGCCACCATTGTAGATCCCTGAACCTGATCCTCGGCCACCGCTTTCTCAGCATCCTTCTCCAAAGTTAGCTCTCCTCCCAGCTCAACCACCAGTCTCTTCCACCCTTCAATATCCCAAGCGCTCCTGTCAAAGTCTTTGTCCTCTGCTTCTTTAGCCATTTTGATTCTGGATTGAAAGATGGAGATAGCAGAGGAAGCATGGGCTTGCTCTTTAGATGTATCAATGTCCCGAGCATATTGGAGATGTGCCTTTTTCATTTCAGCCTTAATCTGATGGATTTCTTTGGTGATATCCAGCAGCCCTTTGCCTTTAGCAACCTCACTCTTCTAGGAGTCCACAAGCTTCTGTTTGCATAATTCCATCTCCTTAACCAGCTGTTCATGGAATCCCATCAGCTTGTCTAAAGCCCGTTTCACATAATATAAATGTTATTTTAGATGTAGGATTATAATCGAATTCCAAGATAGTGAAATCTTCTTACCAGATGGTTGAAGCTATGCAACTTCTTGTGAGCATCAAAGAAATCGGTACAATCCCGGATGTTCAGATCAACAAGATCCTGGATCTTGCGCTTCTTGCTAGAAGAGGGCTTAACAGTGAAAGTGTCAGGATTGGGAACACTTGACTTGGCAACTGGAGTAGGAACAGCTTTGACCTCCTTCTTGACGACCTTACCCTTAGATACCATGCTATCAATGTCGTCAAGGTCAAACTTGGAGCTTGATTTGTGAAGGCCTATTTCAAAAAGACAGGTTAGTTTATTCTTATTGTTTATAACTAATAAAAGGGAATCTTGCTATTTTTCTTACCAGGTATACTCGAGTCGGAGAAAGACACCTCTGGTTCAACTTCCAGCAGTGGATATCGAACTTCGGCGCTGAAAAAAAAATAGTCAGTATCCCGAATATCATGTTTCTAAAAGAAAATCTTACAAGGAAGAATCCCACCCTTTACGATCCACTTGATCGGCAGTTTATCCCCATATGGGATAGAATCCCTTCTCTTAAATATGCATCTTTCAGAATCTGGATTAACTATCAAGTTCTGGCTATGGAGATTGTTAGAAGGAGTAGAAGAACGCGTATGCTTTTTGGAGCAAAAAATCAGAAAAGATGAAAGAGGGATAAGCTTCTTACCTGGAGATAGCAGAGAAATTTTGAAGAAAGATGACTTCGGATTAATGAAAAAAGAAGAATGATTATAGCCCTAATAATAACCGCCTCAATCCACGATGTTTCACTCCCTCGTTTCCCGCACCAAGTCCTATCAAGCAGCCGGTTTCATTTAAAATTGAAATTTTGAAAAATTAACAGCTGTAAATTCTTCGGACAGCTGTCAATTTTTTGGGACAATTGTTATGGGCTGAATTTCAAGACAGGATCCTGAATGATGCATAATCCAGAATCCGGTATCCTTGTATTTTCAGTATCCTGAATATTGTTGCTAACGGTTACTTGTCTATTATTTTCTTCATTAATTACAGGTAAAACATTTGTAACGCAATACTCACCTGAAGACTTGCTCTAGGGACGTGGACTATGTGTGGAAAACGTGTGAATTAGCTTACAACGGTCACAAGGAAAAGATAGGGTCAAGACCATATTTCTCGGATAGTTAGTTATACATGATTTGTATTTAATTACCGATGAGATCGTTTAGAAACACACAACCATCACACTCAGAAGCAATTGTAACACATAGCTCACGATCTCTTTGGCTCACTTTTGTACTCGATAATTTCAGTTTTATAAAAGACATCAAGGCAGCCCGACTTTCGTCGGCTCCCGAGGTTTTATGCCGGAGATCATCAAGGATCAAGGGCTTTCCTCGTAATCATCCGTGTCAAATTTTACCTTTTTATATTGTTTCACAAAGCACTCTACCTCACTTACGAAATTTGGTTATAAAGTTAGTTTACATAATTTTTACCCAAAACAGTTATGATAAAAATGTTTGAAGAAATGAGTTAAAACTTAGAACTCACCAGCGTTAGCTGAAACATTTGAGTATGTGTATTCAAGGAAAGGATATAGCATTGAGAAGGAATAGAAAGGCATTGGAGCAGGTTATCTATCTTTGAGAAGACTGGCTTAGGTTTTATTACAATATTGTAATAGTTTTTATACAATTGAATAGACTTGGTTTTAATAAATAAAAAGTTTTAGTTTCCGCTGCCATTCGTTCTCTGATATACTATATGTTCATGAGTAAATCCGGTGAGTGACCGACATTCCGAGCCAAGCGGGATGTGGGTGTCACAGTTATCATTGATAGACTTACTAAGTCTGCTCATTTTCTTCCTATGAAAGAAACGTTTAGCATGGATACGTTGTCACAGTTATACGTTAATGAAATTGTAACATTACATGGCGTGCCACTATCTATCGTGTCAGATAGAGATAGTAGATTTACTTCTCTATTCTGGAAAAGCTTCCAAAAAGTTCTTGGTACGAAATTGAATCTTAGCACTGCCTACCATCCACAGACGGATGGGCAGAGCGAAAGAACAATTCAAACTCTTGAAGATATGTTAAGAGCTTGTGTCACTGATCTTGGCGGAAGTTGGGATGACCATTTACCTCTAATGGAATTCTCCTACAATAATAGTTATCATATGGGTATACAAGCCGCTCCTTTTGAAGCCTTATACGGTCGTAAATATCGAACTCCAATCTGTTGGTCCGAAATAGGAGAAAATCGGTGTTCTGTACCCGAAATAGTCTTGGAAACCACTGAGAAAGTTATCCATATAAAAGATAGATTGAAAGCGGCTCGTGATCGTCAAAAGAGTTATGCTTATAAGAGACGAAAGCCTTTAGAATTCCACGTCGGTGAAAACGTTCTGTTGAAAGTTTCACCATGGAAAGGCGTTGTAAGATTTGGAAAGAAAGGAAAGTTAAGTCCTTGAAAAGAGTTGGGCCTGTGGCCTATCAACACGAACTTTACTCAATATCATAACTTAGCAACTTACAACGCCTTTCCATGGTGAAACTTTCGGACCGACATCGTACTTCATATCGGTCTGAAGTGAACTAAGTTATGATATCAGACCAAGATTAAACTAAGTCCAATAGCGGACCGACATCTAAGTCCATATCGGTCCGAAGTGAACTAGGGTGAGATAACGGACCGACATCAATTCTCATATCGGTCTGTAATAAGTTGCTAAGTCGGTTATCGGACCGACATCGACTCATAACGGTCCGACAACCTCCTCTCCGCCGCAATTTGTGGTGTTGACATGTGTCCAATGACTCAGCCCTACCGATAGGACATGGGTCTGGATTTCGGACCGACATGGTCCATATATCGGTCTGATGTGACGCCAATTATGTTCGGCCCAATCAGATTAATACATCTAGGGTTGACGTGGTCTAAGTCGGATGTCGGAATGACATCCTCAGCCATAACGGTCCGACATAGACCCAAATGGCAGCCTATAAATAGTTGGATGATCTCATTCGATTTTCCTCATCCCATTCACATTTCAAACTTCTAAAACTCTTTCCAGGCAATCCCTAGCCCACATCCGACTATCCCGGTTCAACTCCCGCTCGTTGTAGTGCTCAGTTTAAGCAGGAACGCTTGTAGAAAGGTTGTTACGCTAGAGAAATCAAGTTATGAAGCTAGCTTATAAGAATTGGACTTTAGAGGCTAATTCCCAACAAAAAGGTGAATACTTTATCTCTTTTAAAACTTGTGTCAAACATGTTATTTGCGAAAATGGCCAAATAAAGGTTAACGAAGTAATGCTCAACGTTCTTCTATGAACAAACATTCTGGCCATATGTATGCGTAAAACTTGCAAGGGATACACGGGTCTCGGGTAAAATTCCCGGATTGCGGCTGGTGCTTATCTTATAACAAATACGGAGGCGTAGACGTGTCCACTGTTATAAGCTATGCCGCCAGTGTATACTGTGGTGCGATTGAACAGGACGGGCATGCTGAGTGTGTAGATTGAACATAAAGTTGTGATTATGAAATTAATACTTGTTTGTGCCAAAAAGATTTTATGTCAAGATATTGTATTCACCAGCGCGAACGCTGACGTTTTATTTTCAAAATGTTTTCCAGGTAATGAATAAAATATGATGAGAAGGGTATATGGGCAGACATGAGATCTGGCCCAGGAAAAGAAAGGATGGAATGCACGTAGGATTCTCAGGTCTCGTGTAAAGGGAAATCCTAAAGAAAGGAGATAGGATCAGGGAACTGATCACCCCTATGTTGTACTATTTTCAGTGGCTCATCATGTTTTTGATTTCAAACAATGTTTTGTAATCGAATGAAAAGGGTATTGAACCATATGTTTATAAAGTAAATACAAGGCTTTTGTTTTCCACTGAGTTTTGGTATTTACAATTACAACCCTTGAAGTTGAAAGAATGATGAAACGAACCTTTGAAAAGACTTCCGCTGTGTTTTACAAAAACTCTGAAATCAAAGAAAAAATACCAATCGGGGTCGCACACGCCCAGGGGGTGCCTGGGGCGGGGTGTGAAAGTATCGCACGTTGCATGTATTCATGCCCAAAACTACAAAACATTTAAAAGTGGGCGATAGAAACTCACCTTTGTTAGACGCAACTCGATCATTAAAACTTGCTAAGTTCTCGTGCTCGTCCTTCAACCTCGTACTAACAATTACATAATACACAAGTCAATACATGACTTGACGTTCATCCTCTCGCTCACTTACGCGACCCGACCCGGTGTGTTAACGCTCGCGTATGCACGTCTCCATGCATGGCTTGCATGCACGCGTACACACCTCAGTGCACACAACCTGACTTCGCATCGCCACATTCGGCTTCCATCAACCTCCACCGTCGCCGTACCACTACGCCGGAACATAGGGGCCACGACTTCTGTCACCTACAACCATTTCCGACCCCGACGACTTGTCCCAGCCGCAACATGCAAATGAGGGCATCCTCATTTGCTTAACACTGATGTCGGACCGGGCTCGGCCCCCCACGCGCTACCGGACCCTCTCCCGGGCTTGAACCATTTCGAAACTTTTACAAAATATACCCTCAAGTCTCGGTAATTATATTATAACCTTGGTCTAATTATTTACAAAAACAATAACGCCCTAACCTCATCAAGTCTCGATGCTTGCCACTAATTATTTACAACTTTACAAACCCGTTCTTCTTAAATGAAAAACTGGGATGTTACAACCGAATTCCACATATTCAAGTTACTAGCGAGGCAAATTTACTACTGAAGTTATAAAAAGTTGTTGTCGAGGTTTGGATCCGATGTCATTAAAGTTAAAGATACTGGAGATTAAAGAAAATGAATTTTATGGGAACTCATCTTTGACTACTCCTTTTGAATGTAACCGTATATCTATGTAAATATAGCTTAGTTTGTTACTTTTGGATACTACTGTGATTGTGGAGAATATCTTGCAATCGGTTACTTTCAGACATGTATAAGTATCATTCGTATTCATTGTACTGATTATCAGTTTTTCATTATCAATGTAAGAGTGTTTGATAGTATTTTCCATTGGGTTATTATTCAAATATTCATACTATCAAATATCACTTGTTTAGATTGTTTCCGAAAGTCTAAACAAAGTGAAACCATTGTGGTCGATCCTGACAAGTGGTATTGGAGCTTTGGATCAAGAACATTAATATAATAATGAGTGTCCTTATCTCGTGGTTATAAATCTCATATCATCTCATTTCTGAATCCCTTCATTACCAAATGTCTCGCTTAGAAATGGACTTTGAAACCGGAACCATTAACAAGCCACTAAGTTGCTTGTTAACGTCTTCAACATGTGGAAAATTAGAATTGAGGAGATTCTTTAATTTTATTATTTCAATCTATGGAGATATGTTCAAGAAGGTATTAATGTGCACATGACCACTTCAACAAAAAATAATGCTATTCCATTACCCAAGGAAGTATCTAGGTACTCTAAAGAAGATAAGAAGCTAAAAGAAAGAGACTTCAAGGTCAAAGTGCTCTTGCAATGGCCATCCCCAATGACATCAACCAAGGTTTACTTCATTGCAAAAGTGTAAAAGAGCTATGTGAGGCACTTCAAACAAAGTTTGAAGGTGCTTAACAATATTATGTTCATACATGAGCCATAACCAAACCATGCCACTGTGAATACCCCTCCCTTGTTCCTCACGAGTATGTGTTAAGACACTATGCGACCATTAAAACCGTGTGGATTCGTCGGTTAGCGCAACTGACTGATCGCATTCCATGACCGAGGGCGTGAAATCCAATAGCACTATTAATAGAATCCCAAGCTATCTGCAGTTAATGGTTATAATTTGTATTTGATCCAGGGGACTTTACGAGCTCTATTAATTTTCCCCCATGCAAACATAATGGCGGTGTCTTGTTTTCTTGTTATCATATATAGAAAATGTTTGTAAGCGTATTCCATGTTTTCAAACATGTCAAACATTGATTTATCATGCTTTCAAATATGTAAGCAAATATGTTGTATAAGTATGTTTCTCCCCCGATGTTTATAAAACATTAAAAGCTAACAGGGGGATGTGAACTCACCTGACGAGCTTTTATTGTGTAAGTGCTAGCAACTATATATTTGTAAGAGCGAGACCTGACTACTCATGCCCTATTTAATACATGTTTCTTAGAACGAGAAACAACGTCTCGAAAGCAAGTTGTTCACCCATCAAGTTGGGTCTAGTTGAAAAGGGTTTTTGTTTAAGAAAATGTCGTATGTTATGGCCCGTTGATGATTAATATTCATTTGTTCATATACTATTCACATGTATTATACTCACACAAACGGGTACAAAAATGTAAGTCATGATCATCAAGTAATTATATGCTTTCAATATATCAAAAAAACCATTTCCTAGTTAGGTGCACAACATGCATCTCTTTACCATAAATCAAAGAAAATAATAAGGATGTAGAGCGTTTTCTTACTACTAGCCAAGCTAGGTATATTTCACAAATGGGAGATGATTTAGAGGAAGGAAAGTGATGTTTTCTTGAATCTGTATCCAAATCTTCTGGAGGATTCACTTGTAGGCTTCCAAGAACATCAAGGATAGATGATTTTTGAGCTAGAAATGGTGTGATCGCCAAGTGAAAATGGATGTGGGTGTGTGGTGTACGTGAGCTGAGAAAGAGAGAACGGGATGGAGAAATGAGAAGTGTGATGTTGTACTAGGTATAGATATATATTAGATGAATTTAGAGGTTGAGTGTCGATGTAGGTGAATGAATAGGGTCTTTCAAATCAAGTCATGATGTTGGGATTTTGTATGAGATTATGGTTGATTAGAGTATGGAGTGGTGGTGGTTAATGTCATGAGCAAGGGGAGAATAAAGAGAGATGTGAGTTTAAGTGGATAGGTGGATAAAATGATGAGTAGTGATGGATTTGATTGTTTCTTGTAAGAGTTTAGGTGATGAATGATTGAAATTTGGTATGATCTTTAACTACAAACTCAAGTAACCATGATTTTTTCAACCCAATGGAAGTCCCATAGGGATGTTTCGGCCGAACTGGGTAATAGGGTTGGGGTTTGGACTGATTAATTGATTTAAGTGTAGTAAGGTGGTGATGTTTAGATCATTAGACGTGTACACCTCAATTAGGATAATAATTGGTAAAATAAAAGTTAATGTTCTCAGTGATTCTCAAATCCAAATTTAACTAGTTAATGACTAGTTTAAGGGGATGTTTAGGATTACTTATTTAAAACAACTTATAAATTTTTAGAAAAAGTAAGTCCTCACTTACTTTTAACTTATAACTTTTTCACCCTTTAAAAACCAACTTTTCCACCATTAATCAAACAAACTTTTGACTTATATATATATATATATACACTCACTAGTAGGGAACCCGCACGATGTGCGGGCTCGACAAATTAATTTTGTGTAAATATTTGCTTAAATAAAAAAATATTTTTTTATAAATTACACCTTATTTGCAAAGGCAAATACAAGTTGCATACATTAGAGGCGGAACAAAACTCGAGTCTGCAAGTCAACTTAAATTGGTCAAAGTTCCAAAAGAACACTTGCATGTCAATCAATACTTCAATACTTCAATAGCATGCAATAATATTATGAAGGTAAGTTACCCAATTCAACCCATTCATAACAAAATGGGTCAAAATTTTGTCACCTGAAATGAGGCAGCAATGTCAGCTTGTAGGTGTTTAGCATGAATACTTGCAGAAGATAAGGGGTCCCAACATCACTGCAAGAAAGATAATGTGAATCATAATTAATGGAAAGTTGGTTAAAAATGAAGAAAGCTATTCTGCACTTGATTAACAATTAAGTTATTTCTCAATAGGGTGAGCAAATAGAATTTAAAATGAAATTGAGCATGTGATCTTTCAATCACAAAGAGGAAACTTTACAATTTTAGCATATAGCTAACCTACTTTGGAATGAGAAATTAGTAGCTATAGAGAAGGATAAAATTGGTTATTGGCAATAACTATTGCTTTTAGACACAATGCAATGACAAAGAGAAAAACTAAACAGACATATCATAACATTTGACATTTCCTTCATTTTACATTCCTATTAATTTTTGTAAACAACACCAAATAGATCAAAAGTCATAAAAACAAACTTGATCGTATAAAAGACCGGCGTTGTCAAACCGCTTCCATGCCTCATGCACCGATAAAATGATTATAGTCATAAAAGCAATACAAACACAATACAACCACTATCTGCAACTATTGATCCCACCACCAAACAACTACCCCAATAAAACCAAATCATGTTATTGAAATTATCTATGATTATGTATTGATGTTCACATAGCGTAGCATGCCATTAGTATGAATTTTCATAGAATGTCGCACTGTTATGTATTGATGCTTACATAGTCGTCCCCTACTATGCATTAAACAAACACCTGACAACTTGCCTGATTGGAAACTACTTTGAGATATATAGTATTATAAACCTCTTCACAGAAACAAACACACACACATTACACGAAACATATACACTCAAACTAAAAACACCTAGCAACTTGCATGATTGAAACTTTTTGAGCCAACCCCTAAAACACCTACCAAAATAAATTAGGATATTTACCTTGAAGATCGATTTTAGAGGTGTGTGGATTAGGATATTTACCATGAGCCATTCTTTCTCCCTAAACTCTATGGCAGGACTGAGCGGTAAACATAAAATTAGTAATTTATATAGAAACATATGATATGTTTTGATTTATCATACTTATTTAACAACTAAACCAAACTTGATATTATTTGTGCTTAAATTCTTATGAGTTCATTCAAACCTGACATCAGTTATGAACTTTCTGTTCCTTAAATTTCACAATTTACCTAACCCAACCCTATTAGTTAATAATTACAGAGTTAAGAAATAGATGCAACCATACCTAGACAAATATATAAGGGGTGAAGCAGGTGCTTGACTTAAGCGCCGCATCTGCACAAGGTCCGGGAGGGCTGGATCGCTTCGCCCCTGCAAAATGTTAACAATTACCTGATCATGCAACAGAGCAAACCAAAATCGACCAAAAAATGAAAACACAAAAGTATGGAAAATGGAGGGTTCGATCGAACCTGTAGTGCTATAAGCAATTGAGTAAGAGGGAGTGACAATAGAATAACATGCATAAACTGAATCTATGAAAATAAACAAACTTGAAAATTTTCTATAACAATAACAATTGTTACACAAATTTATAAAATCATGAATGAACATGTTTGACTTTGAGGAGTCAAATAGACTCTAATTTCTTAAAGTTGTGGGCTTTGCCATCCAAAAAAAGGTTTTATGTGAACCATTTTGGCATCTCCAATTCTCGTTGTCATTTCGGCACAATAGAAGCAACACTAAGTTAACATAAACTTAATCAAGCAACACTAAGTTAACATAAACTTAATCAAGCAAGCAACACAGACCATGGATCATGGTTCCAACAGAAGCAACACTAAGTGAAGAAAACAATATGGAAGCAATCAAAGAGGAAAGAAACCTATGTAAAACAACTTTTGCAGAAGCAAGAAGAAGTGATTCAGTGAAGCAGTGAAGCAGTAAAGCAGAGTCACATATGTTCAGTGTGCATACATTCGCAAGCTCTTGAATAGCAGTCGGAAATACACATAAATCAGTTGTTCAACCCGCACGTACACCTGCAATTCCCTCAAATATGTAACAATAAGAAAGTTATAAATATAATCACAAAATAAAAGCAAGCTTATAGGCTTCTGATGCTTTAATGAAACCTAAACCCCATATCAAGTAATCAACTTTTTCAATATACCCACATTTCAATTGTAAAGCTTGTGTTATGAAGAAACTTGAATCAAGGTTCAATTAACATTTTTTTTCAAAAAACCCTAAATCCACAAACAGAAGCAAACAAAGGAAGTTAACATAACTATACATGATCCTGCAAACGACAAAACCAACAATCAAAGATTACATAGTTCGAAAATAACAATCAATACAAGTGAGAAACTAATCGATGGATCAGAGCAAAAAAGATTATGGTAAGTCACCTGTTGAATTCAAATGAAGCATTACCGAATACAACTGTGTATTCATCTTCCCTGATGGGCCTAAGACCTTATCTGCCCAAATCAAATCCTGGTCGTCCCGCTGAACTTCGCCGCCGACCTGCTTCTCCACACCACTTTCACGATTTGGAATAAAAATCATCAAGTATGTAACTTATGAAGATGAGGGCGAGGGATTTTATTCGGTGAGGGATTTTATTGGCGTGTGCGAAGGCAGTCATTGAATGGGGGGTTTTATGAAGAGTCTCCGAAGCGGTGAAGAATAAAGGTTGAAGGGAGCCGGTGAATGGGTCATTGAATGGGGGTTTTATGAAGAGTCTCCGAAGCGTCGCCGGTGGTGAAGGGAGCCGGTGAAGGGTGAAGGGAGATGCTGTCCGGCGTCTTAAAAAGGCCTCTTAAAACAAATGCTCTATAAAGGAATATATATATATATATATATATATATATATATATATATATATATATATATATATATAGGGAAGTGATCAAATCAAAACCCACTACCCATGAGAAAACCCTAAAACTCTACCATATCTCTTGATCAAAATAAAAGATACTGATCTAATGGCTGCTATTATTTTAAATTAAAATTAAATCATTAAAGACAATTTAAAAGCTGAAAAGGGTAGAATTGTCCAAATATATTTTTTCTCTTTCTTCTTTTCTCTTTCTTATATTGTCAGATCTGATGTTTCTCTTTCTTCTTTACCCTCTTTCAAAATTTCAAGATCTTAAAATGTTTCTCTCAGAACTCATGAGATCTCATAATTCTCCCCCTAAATGTTTCTTCTTTACCGATCCCGATCCGTCTCCAAACCATGACTCTCTCTCATCTCCCATCCATCATTCAACAACCTACAATTCACTCAAGCCACTGCCGCCTGCCGCACCGCCCTGTTGATCTCCGCTTACGACACATCCACTCGCCGACGGTACTTCCTTCCGCCGCCCGTGACGGTGGACCTGTCACTCATCTCATCACTCAAGCCACTGCCGCCAGCCACACCGCCCTGTTTTTCATGGTTTTGAGTCTTTCTGGCTTGGTATGCATTTCATTCAAATAGATCTTGAAAATGGTAATAAAAAGAATTGTTGGGTTTATCCAACAAAGAAACTACAAAACCCACCTCTTTGATTTATGACTTCTAGTTTGAACCAAAACCCACCTTTATGAATCCTGTGATTTATTGGGTTTGCTTTTATGTTCTGGAAACTGATCGAGAAAGAGGGCAAGAAGAAGAATTAGGTTTAATTTTGGATTTTTTTTCTTAAACTTGGACTAATTTGGTTATTATTTTGACTGTTGGGATTTGTTGGGTTTGATTTGTGAGTTTTTTTACTTACTTTATTGTTTGTGTTTCCTTCTGTCACGATGTTTATTCCAATAATCATGGTAATGTGATTGAATAAATGATTTCAGGTATATTTGATAAGCTTGACATTTTCTTATTATTGTGTTTCCTTCTGTCATGATGTTTAATGGTTCCTTTTTTTTTTCATAAAATTAGTTGCAGTTAAACTTTGACTATTTAGGATTATTATTTTTTTCATATGTTTGTGAATATCTGTAATTTTTTATGAGTACAAGTTCTTTATAAAAAAACCCAATTGTTTGTATCTGCAATCTGTAATTTTGTGTTTGATCTTATTTCAAATTGTATTTTGTTGTAACAGCCATTAATGGTTATGTGTTGATATAGTTTGCTTAACTTGTTATTGAGGGATCATTTTTGCACTTGTATTGTATGTTTCAAAGTATGAAACAAGTTGAACAAGTACTAATCTCCAGTTTCAAAGTGCTAGTTTTGTTTGTTTTTGTTCGTGACACTAATGTAACTAGATTATTACACTAATGTAAGTGCTCGTTACATTGATGTAATACCTTGTTTTACCTAGTTTTATTGATGTAATACCAATGTTTTATGTTAGTGTAATACCCCTTTTTAAATCAATGTAATACCTATATTGGCCCATTATACAGCCCACTCCTTTTTGCCATCTCTAATAAAATCTTCATTTTTTATTTTATTTTTATTCTTTTTTGTGATAATTTGAAACAGATTCGGGCACATGCAAAGTACCTTGGCATTCCTCTAATGGGAGATGAGGTGTATGGATGTTCTAGAAGCATGGCCCTATCACGATTGCAGCAAAAGAACACATCAAGCATACATTCTCAGCTTTCACAGCTGGTCTTAAAACTCAACAGACCCTGTCTCCATGCTTTCACAGCTGCTTTTTTTTGTTTCGTCACACCAATGTAAAATAAAATATTACACTAATGTAACCATTTGTTACAGTGATGTAATTATGATGGCCTGAATTTTTTTTATTATACGAATGATAATTTTTGTTAATTTTGTTCATGACACTAATGTAAGTATAGTATTACACCAATTTAACGATTTGTTACATAGAAAATAGGATCGTTACATTGATGTAAATACTGACGTTTCTAAATTTTTTTTTTGAAATTATAACCAAATTAAAGATAAAAATGTGATCTATTTAATGGTATAATTTTTATAAAAAAAAACTTAGTATAAAAAAGTTATAAATGTTTTAAAAACATGGAGGGAATCTTTTTATAAAAAAAAGAGAAAGTTGGGTGGATAAGAAGGTGACACATGTCACCTTCTTATTGATTCTGATTATTGTGTTGAGTAAAATGACTGTTTTACCCTTTTCATATAAAACAAATTGAGAGACACATGGCATGATCTTGTTTAGTCTACTTTTTTCAACCATTGGATGTAGGTTTTAGAGTTTTCTCTTGAAAAGTGGGTTTTGATTTGAACCACACCCTATATATATATATATATATATATATATATATATATATATATATATATATATATATATATATATATATAAGGGTTCCACTAAAAAGTGTTAAAACTGTAGAAAGTGTAGGAAGGATTTTGAGCCACAAGATCATTGGGGTTTGTGATTGAGATTGAGGCGGTGACAAAAAGGTAAATAATTGCAAATTAGATTCCTCCTGGAGGGGTAGAAAGGTAAAATCCGGCCAAAGAACTCCACATGCTAGTCACATGCCATTTCTCTAATTTTTTAAACGTTCATAACTTTTTTAGACGTCATTGTTTTTAAAAAAAAATATACCATAAAATCGAGCATTTTTTATCTTTCCAACGAGTATAGTATTGATATATAAAAAAAAAGATGAAGTGGGTGTTGCATTAAACTGGTCGTTTTATGGTGTATATGGTGTTTTTATGGTGTTTTTTGCTTCTTTTCGCTACTTCACAACAAAATTCGTCCACCGACTGCAACGATTACCCACGGAAACGTAACTATGATTCCGTCTGGTGTTTTAACATTTAAACTTCAATGTTTAAGTCTGTACATGGTGTTTAAATTTGCACAAGGTGTTGTTTAAGTCTGTTCATGGTGTTTAAGTTTATACATGTGTGTGTAAGTCTGTACATGGTGTTTAAGTCTGTACATGGTGTTTTAACATTTAAACTTTAATGTGTAAGTCTGTAAATGGTGTTTTAACATTTGAACTTTAATGTTTAAGTCTGTACATGGTGTTTAAATATGCACATTGTGTTGTTTAAGTCTGTACATGGTGTTTAAGTCTATACATTTGTGTGTAAGTCTGTACATGGTGTTTAAGTCTGTACATGATGTTTTAACATTTAAACTTCAATGTTTAAGTCTGTTCATGGTGTTGTTTAAGTTTGTACATGGTGTTTAAGTCTATACATTTGTGTGTAACTATGTACATGGTGTTTAAGTCTGTACATTGTGTTTAAGTCTATGCATTTTTGTGTAAATTTGTATATGGTGTTTAAGTCTATACATTTGTGTGTAAGTCTGTACATGGTGTTTTAACATATAAACTTTATTGTTTTAGTCTATACATGGTGTTTTAAACTTAGACGTTAATTTACATATAATGTTTTACATGTTTATTGCGTTTTATGGTTATAGCGTTTTAAGTATGAATATGGTGTTTTTACTCTTTACATTGTGTTTTAACATTTTATACATAATGTTTTACAATTAAACTTCAATCTACCCATGGTGTTTTACATGTTTATGTCGTTTAAAATTTCGGACTTGACCACATTTGATTCGGAGTGGATTATAAGTATTAGGAAAATAATTTCAATTTTTTCTACGTGGTGTTTTAAAACGCCATGTGTAATACACCATAGTAGGTGTAAAACACTATCAACAGAATCTAAAACGCCATGTGTAGAACACCATGCCCAAGTGTAAAACACCATGATCAGAATCTAAAACGTCATGTGTAAAACACCATGACCAATCTAAAACCCATGTAGGAAACGCCCAGTTCAAGTTAAAAAAGGTGATTTTTACATGCCCAATCGGAAAAACCATGTGTAAAACGTCATGTGTAAAAGACTATAAACAGAATGTTAAACACGCAGTTCAAAAACACCATAAATTTCCAGTTCAGAAACAACTTAAAACTTCCTATATCAATACCATACTCGTTGGAAAGATAAAAAAACGCTCGTTATTATGGTGCAATTTAAAAAAAATAATAACGCATAAAAAGTTATGAACGTTTAACAAAGATGGGGGGAATACGCATGTGACTTGCATGTGCATTTTCCTTGTCATGTGAGTAGCAGATGATAGGTTTACGTTTTTGCCCTTTTCCTTTTGAATCTTTCTTGGACACATGGTACTTTATGGTGGCTTCCTACACTTCCTACACTTTTTCCACTTTTTACAATATCCCTCCCCTATATATATATATATATATATATATTGTGCATATATTTTGTACTTATAAGTGTTGTAACGGTTATTTAAATAAATCACTAACGTTCGTATTATGTGGGACATATATATATCGGTAATTCCCATAATTACTTTAATGTAAATTGTGTAACTCATGCTTTTGCTAAACTTATAATGTCATTATTGTTTCAAACTAAATAAACACGTTAATAAATAATACATGTATTGACCTGAACTACTGGGTGTCATATTCTACCCTAGTTAAAGAAGTTTTGTCCTTGAAACTTGGTTTAAGTTAACCTCTAGGATTGATTTACTCTATTACGATTAGAGCTTTGTATTCTTGGTTCGTTTCTAGACCACATGGAGAATTTTTTATTCAATCCACTTAGTAGTCGGTATTCGAAGGTAATTTGAATACCTCTGCGACTAACGATATTGGATGTGTTGGGTGAGTCATTAAAATCCTGAGTTAGATGTCGAAGAATTTCCTTATTTGATTACTCTCATTCGAGTGGAGTCGTGTGATAATCATCACCGGTAATGAAAGGAAATGGTACATGCGAATTTTTAATGTATGTTGTCACATACCCTTTATTCATCTACACATCTATGCTATATAATAAATAAAGTTTTCTTAATGCCACGTGTCGCCTTCATATTCATCTTTCCAATAATAATAATATACTTTAAACAAGTTATTAATTCTACTAATAAAACACATTTATTTTAAATTATCTCGTTTTATAAGAAACTTTGTAATCTAATTATCTAACTTGTAAAACTACTTTGAATAGTAATTAATTTAATTTCAAAACTCAATGATAAATTAACTTTTACATATTTTGGATTTTATTTTCTATTGTTAGTATATGTAATTACATTTATAACCTATAAGATATATATAAAGATTCAAAAAATTAATGTATTAATATTTTTTCACCATGTGTAGTACACAGGTTCTAAGCTAGTTTTTAATACACGAAGGCCAAATCGCTATAGATCTTTGAAAGGAATTATTTGATGAGGTGTTTAGGTTTAGTTTAAAACCGGGTACTTGATTGTTTCTTAAAATCAGTCAATGCCTGGATGCATTCAATATTTTCCGAATAAAAGATTCTGACTGGTATTTCATCTTTCAAATCAGTATATAGGTTAAATTTGTTCAATCGAGTTTTAGGAATAACATCTTCGTATGTTATTTCTTTTGGGTAAGCCGGAATGGTTTAGAGGAATCGTTAGTAGTTGTCTAGATAGCGACTTAGACAACTTGGACACGGAATAAAATTTTGGTAAAGATATGATCTCTTCATGAAATAGATGTTGAACCATAACTTGAGACATAAATGTCTCGCAGTAATCTTGAATTGTTAAGATTTATGTGGTTCATCTACCGTCTAAACTTGGCTCAAAGTATTTCAGAATAGCATTGTTGACTTGGCTCAAAAAATACCAAAGATAAGTGAATCTTCATGGGTTTTCTATTAAAGTGAGAATGGGTTTCTAACCAGTTCTCAGAGTTAGTAACGTAGTTCCATTATTATCAGTTTGTTGTAACTGGTTAGCAATGATAGAATGCATAAACGAAACTTTATGTTTGTCCCTTTTGTATTTCTCAAAACTATTTTCTAGGATTTAAAACTTTACTCTTATTTTAGGTTCCGTGTCATCTAAAATCTTCCATTAACATGGGTCACAATATTAAGATTTTATGATTTCTTGTGAGCTCTCGCTAGCCAAGATTGAGTTTAGTCACTACTTTACCCATTGCTTGCACTTCCTACCAACTCCATATGTTTTCTTCAATAAACAGATGGGTTGGATGTTTAAACACATGGTTGAATTGGTGTATGAGACATTCTCCTCAAAGCGTGCTTTCCAGTTTGAATAATCATTTACATTAAGCAGCTTTGGTGGTTTCTATGGAGTCCCTATCTCATTGTCATAATTTAGCAGACTACTAATGTTCTGAAGGTTCGACATGGTCTTTAACTTAGTCAAAAATCAGAATTCCAGCACAACTTGCGCACCTGAGAACTTCTCCTACGCACTTAACAAACTTGTCTTGCGTACTTAGCAAGTACACAGGAAGCAATGACAAGTACGCAGGAACAAAAATCAAGTACGTACATATTTGTTCTTGCGTACTTAACAAGTACGCAGGAATAGTGTCTTTTTTGCCAAATAAGGTAAGTACGCAGGTCACTTTATCCACCTGCTCCACCAATTTTTTCCGGTCGCCGAAAAATGATCAAATCTTCAAATTTTGATGTCATGAACGAATTAATCAAGCTAAAAGGTTAGAAACTTGTGTCTAACAAACTCTTGATGATCAAAACACTCAAACAAACAACAAAAATGTCGAATTTTGAAGGATTTTGCCTCTAAAACAGCGCTCAAAGAGCTACCTCTGTTTTATAACAAAATTCCACAAAATCTGTCACTTTTTCTTGTAAAAAGGCTACTAATTATGTGGAAAATGTTCCTAACACACTCATACACTTGAAATCAAGAGCAAATGCTCTCATACCACTTGTAGGTTCCCGGGTGTCTCGGATCGTTATGTGCGAGTGTGTGACTAGTGGGACCGGGTGCGGAATGTCCGTGACTAGTTGGAGAATCAAACAACAACGAGTAAACCGACAACAAACACGGGTCACTTTAAAACTTCGTTTATTATCAATATTCGCCAATTACAAGTGTGAGAATGAGTGCGTACATACAGACTACAACACGCGGCTATATATACTAACAGACATGATGCCTGCGCACTTAACAAGTGCGCAGGACTTTGTTCCTCCGTACTTAACAAGTACGCAGATATTGTTCTTTTTTACTTGCTAAGTACGCAGGTTCTACTACCTGCGCACTTGGTAAGTGCGCACAACACTTACAAAGATGTTACAAGACCATGTACATACATACATGATTACAACTCGATAAACCAATACGTAGAAACACTTAAATACAAGTACAAATACATAAGGAACAATAATCAAAAGCATAGACAACATCCAAAATGTTTGTCACACAAACGTGCTCCAAAAAAGGGTGAAAATGATAATCTTTTTGGATTTTTAGGGTTTTAAGGGGGTTTGAAGGGCTGCAGCTATCGCGAAACACACAGCTACGACCTTATGGCTTAAAATGGAAAAACTAGCAGGTACCTCAATAGTACTCAGATTATGAGGGTATAACTAATACGAGGGCTCGTTTATGGTCAGATTGCAAAAACCAAGATCGCTCATCAATGCTAACTCATCCCTTATTGCGTAATACGCATTGATGCCTTTTCGTATAGTTCTTTTGGTTTATAGCCTAACAGGTCCTACTTCAATCAGGTGTGTATACTCACTTTGGGAGTAAGTTTGATTCTTGCTACACTTTCCATCGTGGCTCCAGTTGCCACACTTTCTACGTTTGTCGTATCTTTTGGCGGCACTTTTTGACAAGCTGTGTAATGGTGGAAATTGTTCTTGCTTACGCCACTGGTTTCTTACATCACTGGTTACTTGGAAAATCTTTTCTCGGGGTTCGGTTGGTAATTCAGGCTTTGCGAAATGAAGGCAGAAAAGCAAATTGAAATCAAAGGAATGTATGTGAAGTTATTTAAGGTCTTGCCGGTAAAAGACTCACTTCTTTTTTTTTTCTTTTTTTTAATCAAGACAAATTCTTCAATAATTATTTTTCCTGAACTTCCTTGAAATAAAGTTTTCATAAATACCCTACAGATAGTTCGGCTATTTTCCTAATACATCCACTTTCTGTATATTCCAAATCTTTTGAGTAGAACATATTCTTTCCAAAATTGTCTCAATGATAATAAACTTAAAATGACGACATAAGATAATTTTTTTCCATTTTGAAGACAGTTAGCCAATAACCAGTGTTTGAGAAAAGTTGGTTGGGTGGTATGGGTAGTAGAGGCTCAGAGGGCTATCTAAGCGGATAATATTTTTGGGTTTTATGGATAATAAGGGTGATAAAGTCCTATGTGCCTCAATCATTTTCATACCTCCACTAGTTCATGATCTTGATATGTATAAGTCATACAAGTTCTAATTATGCATAAAATTTGATCGAATAATCATTCAATATACCAAACGAAAGAGCATGCGAAAATGATGACAATAATACTCGTGAAAAGGATCGGATTATTCTCACATGGAAACGGATGTGATAGGGTTTAGTGATTTGTTATGCATAATATGCATTTGTGTCTACTTGCCATGTCTTTGTTTTATTTAATTAGGTGCGAACTCAAAAAGGTTTAGATTTAAAGGTTTAAAAGTTTTTGAATTTTTTTTTGGGTTTTACAAAAGGTAGGTTTTTGTAATGTTTTAGTCAAATAGGTGGAAAATAACAAGTTAAATTTTTATCGCTCTGAGGTTAATAGTAGTACTGAATATCTAATTACTCACCCCACACTTAAAACTTTGCATTGCCCTCAATGAACAAATGCATGCAATAAAATGCTATGCAAGAATTTAATTGCATGAAGTTTTAAGGGAAAAGAAACTGGTACTAACCCCTTGTCAATTCGGTGTATAACCTAAAGCCAAAACTCATTGCTGCTGTCAGGCTGTGCCTATCAGCAGCTTGTCAACATGTTGCTTTAAATACCTCATGGAGTTTCTCAGAAATTTGATGTGGTTTTCGGCTCCAGGCTCGTAGAGGTGGAGTGTAACTCCTCAAAGTTGAGAAATGATCTGGTGAGGTTATTTTACCTGACACATAAAAGAAAGCATAAAAGCAGACAAGAAAAATAAAAAGTAGTACTTAAGCTACTAAGGTCCTAGTATCGAGAAGGCATACATAGGGGCTAAAATAATTAAAAACTTAAATTTGGAAAAACCAAACCCGAGGTCCATGCTTTCTGCCGTATGCACCAACTTCTCAATGTAACATTTCTGATTTTATTACCTTTATTTTCAACTCAATGTAACACATTTCAAATTCAAATCTAGTGCAACGATTTAAAGTTATTTGTGTAGACAACTAAACCCTAATTATTAATACAAATCCACAAATTCCAATTCACATATTCTAGAATCCCTATATATATATATATATATATAAATATTTAGACACATACATATACACATTAATACATCACATAAATACATACACATATACAAACACACAATTGACAATTTATTGACACGATTTTTCGAACCCAAAGACCTTGAATTAAACCCAAAGTCCTTGAACTAAACCCAAAGTCACGAAATTTGGATCAAACCCAAACAAAACCCACCTGTTTGACTTTTAAAAGTCAAACAGGGCCGAAACCTTAAAATCCAAGTCTCCATATCGATCAAACCAGTTTCTACGGGCTCCCCTACCATGTACAAGCAATAAGCAACCCAATCTCGGCCCTAACATCAAGCCAATTCGTTCAATTTTGCGGGCTTGATTCAAAATTCAAACAAATACGACTCCTCAAGTCAAACCATATCAATCCGTGTTTAATTCATGAAATTGACGCGTATTGGAACCCGAAAATCACGCATGACTGATCCCGACTGAATCCAGACCTCAAACCTGACTCGATTCATCCAAAAATCGAACCGAAAACACGTGATTTAATCCCGACAGTCATTATTTCCAAATCACAATCAAACCGGGTGATTTGAATGAAATTAACCAAATCAAACCACTCATTCACCTTCGTGAATTGTCACACAAACGCTCTCAACTCTCAATTGATTAACATTTCACCACTAGGAGCCTATCGATCACCAAGATCAGCCGAACGTTTAACCCTGTCGTCCTCATTCATCCCTACACTAATTCAGGTACCGCTTAGGTCATTTGGTTCGTAATTCCCTGCTTATCGAAAGCCCCTTACCAATTCGTGATGGCAGGGGGAATCGAAATCGATTAGGGTTGGAGTTCTTTGCGGGTTGGGGAAGAAACGATTTTGCGGTCAAATTTACTTTCGTGTTTTAATTATTTATGTTCTGTAATAAACCAGCGAAACCACGTGGTCCGGCCGGCAAGTCACTGCGCCGCCGAACCAGGTGGCGTGGGTTCGAAACCCATAACCACCGAACCTTTTTGCGCAACCCTTAAACCCAAACCCGGTTCCACTGTAAGTCCATGTTAATACGTTTAGAAACTGTTTTGTTACACGGGTGAGTCCCCTGGTCTAGTGGTGCTTGTGCGCTATCCATGCAGAAACCACCCGGGTTCGAACCGGGTGGTCTGCAATTTTTTTTAAAATCAGTTCTAAAACTCTAAAAATTTTATAAAAAATATTTTTATAAACCTTGAGACATTTATAGCAGAATAAAAGCAGAATCATTAAATTTCAATATAAATTCCGATTTAATCTGAATTAAAGTGTTAATTTGCATATTAAACTTTTAAAACAAAACTTTAAATATTTAAATTAATTTCTAAATAAAAACAATTAATTTTATAAAAGTTATAAAATATTAACTTCATTAAAGAAAATCAATACTTATTTTTTTAAAGGAAAAATGAATAAATGAAAGTTATTTATTACAAAGGTAAATATATTTTATTTTTTTACACACTTTTATAAATAAATATTTTTGTTACATGTCTTTATAAATAAATAAATAAATTATTTATTTAAACAAGATAAATCATACAACTAAATTTTATATAACTAAATTATTAAGTAATAATAATTATTTAAATTATTTAGTTATTCGAACTCAAAACTTGGTTTAATTATTTTAAAACTATTTATTTAAACCCCCTCACTTTATGAAACATTTCATTCAAGTACGAACCACTAATACTTACCACTCTAACACTTGTCACACATAACCGATTCAATCCTAGACTTAGACATAGACAATTGTACCCACTAATAATTCAAATATACATTATACATTAGGTTAGCGTGGTGAGTTGCAAGGATCAAATTTCAATCTAGTCTTCCGTGTTTAGCTACACCTCGAACCAAGTGAGTATACATAGCCCCTTTTACTCTTTTACATTTTTGGGGTGAAACATGAACACTATTCAAATTACATGTTTACATTTACACAAACAACACAAGTACAAATCCTATTTACATTCATGTGTGCAATTTGAGCTTTATGCCCGAGTGCTATGTGTGCTAACTTTTGTGAACACTTATGTGCAATCATTAACTATTCAAGCCGATGGTTTTCAATGATAGATCTATTGAGTCTGACAAACCCACCTGGTTGAGGTGATTGATACCGACAACACAATTTGCATGCTAGTTACAAAGGTTTGATTGTACTTGGTTACACAATAGTTGCTCCCCATAAATGCCTTATTTATCATGTTATGTATGGATTTGTTTTTTTTTCAAACTATATGCTATCTATATACAAACCTGTGTTATACTCACCAACTTTTTAGTTGACTTTATTTTATTCATGTTTCACGTCCTAATATATGAGATTGATCAAGATGTGCTACATATAGGCTTGGACTTAGTTAAAATAAATAAAGAACTTATGTATTTCAATTATGTGTCTTTTCTTGGATCTGGTGTTTTTGGTTTGGTAAGATCTGGTGCTTTCCCTTTGTCGAGATCTGGTGCTTTCCTTTTGTTAAATTCCCTTGCTTTCTTTAGTTGATAGTCCAGATTGGAATCGATAAATTGGGAGATTTCAAGAGGATCACGGGACATGCATTCTTACCCTCCGATGTTGTATGTCACTGATTGTGTTCTGACACGGAATGTTAGAATTCCTTCATTCATGTCAATGACGGCTCTTGTAGTAGCTAATAATGGACGACCCAAGATTAATGGTACGGAATAGTCGGGTCCCATATCTAAAACCATGAAGCCAACAGGGAAGACAAACTTGCCAACTTTTACCAATAAGTTCTTAATGATTCCTATAGGTGATTTAACTGATCCATCTGTGAGTTCGATGGTTGCATTAACCGGTCGCGGTTTTCCAATGTTGAGCCTTTGAAACATGGTGGAATGCATTACATTCACGCTTGCTCCTAGATCAACGAGTGCGAAAGTGATGGGTAGTGCCCCGATAGAACATGGTAGGGAGAATTTTCCAGGATCTAAAAGTTTCTTCGGTAGACTCCTTTCAAAAAGAGCGACACAATGATTTGTCCTTTTTACCGCTTTTCAATGTTTCTCTTGTTTGTAAGGAAATCCTTCAAGAAACGTCCATACTTTGGCATTTGTTGTATAATATCCAAGAAAGGAATGTTGACGTGGATTTGGCTTAAGAGCTCCATGAATTTCTCATATTGTTCTTCGGTTTTCTACTTTACTAGCATTCCTGGATATTGTGAGACTCAAATGTTCTTTTTGGTGGAACTTTATGAGGAAGGACCATCGCAGGAGATGGGATTAACTTGGGCTGTGGTATTTGAGTAGTTTAACTTGGGAGTTGTGGACGAAGTGGTACCCCGGTGAATATCTTTCTCCTTGGTGATTGGACTTCTTCTCATGGAATTGGTGGCTCTGGGTAAACTTTTCTAATCCTTAGAGTAATAGCACTGACATTGGCTTTTGGATTGGTTTCAGTGTTACTCTGGAGACATCCTGGTTGTCTTTCGGACAAAAGTTTTGCTATTTGTCCTAATTGCGTCTCAATGGATTGAAGGGTGGCTTTCTGTGTCTTAAACTCCGCTTCATGTAGACTAAACCTTTCCTCGTATTGCTTGTAACGAGAATCTGCTTGGAGGGCTTGACTTTCAGTTGTAGAGATCAACTTAGTAACTGCGTCCCCCAAGCTTAACCCATTACCTAGCTTGTTTGTTCCTTGAAATTGTTGATGAGGTTGAAAGTTCTGAGGTTGCCTTTTGCTGAAACTTTTGTTGTTGTCCAAAACCAGATTGTCCTTGGTTGTTATTATCCTTCCAAATGAATTTTGAATGATTCCTCCATCTAGGATTATAGGTGTTACTATAAGGGTTGTTTTGTCGGTTATTTGTTCCAATGAAGTCAACTTGCTCAGCATCGGTGGTGATGCTTATCACTACTTCAATTGTTTCATATGTTGCGTAGACAGTGACGTGACAACATCGAAGGAGTGAACTCCTTGCCTTGCTCCCCTGCTAATCCTTGGGTTGTACCATTGATAGTTGTTCATAGCTATTTCCTCAATTAGGTTGTAATCTTCCTTTGGCCTCTTGTTTCCAAAGATGCCACCATCAGTAGCGTTGAGCGTCTAACGGGCTTGATTGTGCAACCCATTATAGAAGGATGATACTTGTAGCCAAACCTCTAACCCATGCTGAGGACATTTTCTCAACATATCCTTAAAGTGTCCCCATGCCTCATATAGTGATTCACCATCGTCCTGAGTGAAAGTGGTGATATCATTTCTCAACTTAGCTGTTTTGGCCGGCGGGAAGTACTTTGATAGGTACTTTTGGGCGAGATCATCCCAAGTAGTGATTAACCTGGTAGGAAGAGAATTTAACCACACCTTAGCTCACTCCCTTAAGGAAAAAAGGGAACATTCGGAGACAAATTGCGTCATTCGAAACTCCATTTATTTTGAAGGTATCACAAGTTTTGAGGAAATTTGCGATGTGGTTATGTGGATCCTCATCGGGTAATCCATTGAAAGTGCATGATGACTGGATCATGTGGATAACATGAGAATTGATCTCAAAGTTGTTAGCGTCAATGGTCGGTCTTGTGATACTAGACCCCAAAGCATCAAGTTACGGTCTTGCAAATTCGGCATTAGTGTGGTTTTCGGCGGCCATTTTTCTAGCTCGGTTTTCTCGTACTCGGCGGTGGAAGAATCTTTCGGATTCTGCTAAAGGTTGATATAAACCAGTAGTAGAACTTTGGATCATACACTACCTACAAACAAGCGTAAAAGGAAATCAGATGGAAAATGAAAGGCTAATCCGTTAACTCGAATGTTTCTTGAAATCACCGTGTTCCTATCAACGACGCCAAAAATTTGATAGCGTGTGTTTAATTGATGTCGTCTAGACGGTTTATAAAATAACTGACAAAACTTAACCTAGACTCCTAAGTAATAAATGGAAAACCTATGAACTAAACCGCACTGACAGGCAAGTGGACCTGTCGAGTGTTGCACAGCTTAATGGTAAACCGGAATATCGAACCCTAGAGACACTGAATAACCAAATTAGACTTTGACTCGGACTAAACAATGATTTGGTTGGGAGGTTTACTACACTAAGGATTATCACTAAAGAATGCAATAAACTAAGGTCGACTCAACTATCAAGGGGCAAGACAAAGGTGAAATCAGGAATGAGAAGAATACTACCTAGGTCGGAATCCAATTTGCAAAGCACAACTTCTACCGATTCTGGAACTATGATGGACCTGGGTTTCTAAGGATAACAACTATGGATAACCTAATAGATCCCTAATCACTCTCAGGATGTCACCAACTAGGGAACCTAAAGTGTACTAAACTCACCAGATTGTTGGATCACTTCTCAGGTATTTCCATCTTTGATATTGTACCCTAATGGACAGATTACTTCTCAGTCTCACCGTCCACAATACACTCAAAGAATGCACGGGGTAATCTCAGGATAACTACTATGACTTGACTAGCAACAATCACTAGACACCTAATACTAACGCCCTCTCAAACTGTTAACACTCGACTTCCTAATGACGACGACTAGACAACTAATTCTCACCTCTCGGGTATTGAACTAGGACACACATTCACTTCAAATCAGGGTTTAACTAACGTTCTTATGGATCACTATGTCTAGCAAACCACTCAGGTCATAAACAACAAGCAAACAACCTAAACATGCATCTATTTATGAAAGATATTCATCAAGATAACATGAAGACATTAATCAACTCAAAACCAGAACCAAACATGCACTAACATCATAATAATTAACCAAAGATCTGTTACAAAATCAACAAATCATTAATTGAATCCAAAAAACTGATAAAAATCATAACTTTACTAAGTATTCATCATGTGACCTAGGCAGTATAAACAAGTTTAGCTAATCATGAGGAAATCAGAACACAAAAAGTCAATAAAAACATTCATCGTAAACATAAAATAATTAAGCAGCCTGCTAGATTAAATTAATTGACTTGCTTGCCTGCTTTAATAAATTTTAAGCTGTGTGCTAGCTTCTTCAATTCTTTTCTTTCTTTCGATGACTTCTTGTGTAATAATTGAGGTGTTTGATTTCTTGTTAAATGTTCGACAATCCTTCCCAAACAAACAGCCGCCACATGCGTGCAATTCCTCAATGCCAAAATTGGCGTATGCCTCCCTGTGATGTTGCCGTTCCCAAGCTTTCCCCTTTGCTCACGGATTTTTCTTTTTATTATTATTTTTTTTATGACCTAGCCCATTTAACCCAAATAAAATAACATGAGCCCAAACAAATTTAAGCATCCATTAATTTATTTGACCCAATAAAATCTAAGCTTCCATACAAGCCCATTAAACTCTTTTTCTTTGTTTGAGCCTGTTTTATTCCGTGACCTACAAAATTTGAATATAAACCAAATAAGTGTCGATTCAATTGAAATTATTAATAAAATATCTAAAATGAGGGTTTAATATGCATAATATATATATATATATATATATATATATATATATATATAAAATAGCACACATCAAACATCCCCACAATTAACCTTTTTTCGTCCTCGAAAAAGTCTGCAATGGAATCATAACTGAGATCTAACTTTACAAACATCAATTACCAATTAGCACAAACATACTCATGCGTTAAAAAGTAATAATCGGTATTTCTGTCCGATTAAACCCATGCACCAACTATCTAGCGCCCGTAATGTGTTCTAATTCCATATTATACAACAATCAATCAACCTATGTGACTCACACTTAGAAGCTACAGTTCTACCTAATCCCGTCTCACGGTCATGTCTAGGCACGGGTTAAACCGTATAGATTTCTCCCACCACGTTAAACTCAGAGTTACAGATTTTTAGAAATCAATGGATTATGGGATGATTGGAATGAGTATTATTATTTATATATGAATCAACCTCACCTAAGGGTGCATCTCCCAAGTCACTATCCCAGAAGGTAGCACATAGGTTGAAGTCTATCAATTAAGCTCATAAGAATTAACCCATAGGCGTATCTACAGAGTCGTTATCCCCATGGGAAACACGTAGGTCAAAATCAAGCTTTCAGTTTATTAATTATACTCATTATTAGATGGAATTATGGATGCAGGCGCCACCAAACTCGAATATGGTGTGCCATGAAAATTTTCAAAAACATCTAAATTTTAACTTAACGTGGTACCTATCACCCTATATTGACAGTTTCAGTATTACCGACACCCTAAGATGACTACCCACAAGATTTCATGATTTCGTTACGTGATTAATCCTAAGTAACACTCACAGGCTATTTAAGATATTCAAGTTGGCTGGGTCTACCAAAACATCACTAATTAGACGTGTTTTCTATTATTTATATCATTTAAACTCAAACAAGTAGATCCAGTTATACTATCATTTTTCATTTTTTATGCAAAAACTTATACTTTCAAAGGACATTTTTTTTTTAAATTTTACAATTTTTTTGGATTCATCACAATTCACGATGGTGATGAGAGCTTCACGAGCGCACCCACGACTTTCGGGAGCGTTTGAAATTGTTGTGCGAAAACCAGGTACGTCCTATTTGCCCTATTCCATTTCCAACTATGGGCGACGCTGATCCACCAGCGAGGCGCACTATACACAAGAGGGCCAGTGATGGGGTCACGGGCGCGAGATCTTTGATCACTCGCCCCCGCCATTCCAAATATTAGTTCATGGCAGATCCCATCACATGTCTTGAGTACGATCACTCATGCTACTCAATTCCATGGCCTTGAGGATGAGGATGCACCCGGACACGTGTCCCACTTTGCGCACATATGTGATACTTTTAATATCACGGGTGTATCTAAGGACGCGATCTACATGTGTATCTTCCCATTATCGCTCTCTAGGCGTGCTTCTACTTGGCCCGACAATATCCCAGACAACTCGATCACCACTTGGGAGGATCTCGAAGCCAAGTTCTTCAAGAAATATTATCCACCTTCTAGGGCCGCTCGCCTTAGGGATCAAATCCACTCCTTCCGGATAGATCCCGACGAGCCCTATCACATGGCCTGGGAGCGGTTCAACGCGTTGTTGAGCCGGTGTCTCTAGCATGGTCTTTCTGACTGGGCGATAGTGGGGAAGTTCTATAATGGCCTTACCTTTGAGAAGCAGCAGATGTTAAATACAGCTGCAGGAGGCCACATCATGGAAAAGTTTGAGCCTCCCGAGTGTGAGGAGATGTTCGAGAGCTTCGCTCAAGTCGAACAACAATATCCATCTACTAGGACTTCCATTTCTAGTGCTAGATCATCCACCTCATCTTCTAGAGGTGTGCATCAGGTCACTCCTGATTCTAGCATGGCTGCTGCCCTCGCCTCTATGGCCAACGAGATTAAGGAGTTGAACTTTAGTGCTCAGCGGTGTCAAGTGTGTAGGGGAGGCCACGACACCCGTGATTGCCAGGTAAATAATCAAGAGCAGGTGAGCTATGTTGGCAACCAATACCAGAACCGAGGGTATAACAACTATAATTTTTTTGGCTCAGGATGGAGATCTGGTAACAACCCATCTAGGTTTAACGGTCGTCAGCAGCAGCAGCATGGAGGAGGAGATACAGGACCTAGCACAGGAAGCAGTGTCGACACGACCACGGGAAAAGATATGCTTGAGACACAGACATGGTTGCTTGCCCACTTAGTCCAGCAGGATATGGATACTAGGCAAAGATTGGATAGCCACAACGCTTTATTAAAGAATCAACAGTAGGCATTCCATGATCTGAAACGCACGGTAGAGGACATCGCTAAGAGTCTGAAGGATCGACAGGGAGGTCAATCTTCAGGCTCCAATGCTTCAGTGATGGCCATGTCGGTTAGGAGTATGGAGGAGAGAGAGGTTGTAGAGGATGACTCCCACTCCGGTTTGTATAATATTCCGTCACCTGAGGAGGTCAAGAAAATTGAATGGAGGGCTCGATTCACTGAGATCGATGCCAAGATGGCCGAGGAGTAGGTGGACGAGGAGATAATAGACGAGGTGCTTGCCAAGAAGGTAGAGTAGAAGAAGAAGGGGGTAGAGACGAAGACCCCGAGATTTACCTGACTCGTGTTCCCTACCTAGCACGTTTGCTGCCATTTAAGCAAGCTAGGGAGCATGGTCACTTCCTTGACATGTTCAAACTTCTCAAGATCAATCTCCCGCTCATAGAGACCCTCCAGAGTATGCCAAAATATGGCAAGTTCCTTAAAGATCTTCTTTCCAACAAGAAGAAACTCGAGGAGGTCTCAAATGTCTCACTTAGTGAGCAATGCTCTGCGTTGGTGCAGAACAAGCTACCGGAGAAAATGGAAGATTCAGGTCATTTCACGATCCCATGTCACCTAGGCAGCCTGCCTTTGCACCATGCGTTGGCCGATCTAGGTGCTAGCATCAATCTGATGCCCAATTCCTTATATAAGCAGCTAGACCTAGGCGAACCACGACCCATGCGCATGAGCATATCCTTGGCTGACCGCTCAGTCAAGTATCCACGGGGAATTGTGGAGAACCTTCTAGTGAAAGTAGGCAATTTGTCTTCCCCGTGGATTTTGTCATTCTAGATATGGAAGTGGATGATGGAATCCCACTCATCTTAGGACGCCTATTCCTGCGCACCGCTAAGGCAGTAATCAATGTCTTTGATGAGAAACTCACACTTCGTGTGGGGGATGAGTCGTTAATATTTGATGCCACACAGTCTGTGGAGGATGTTGGCGAACATAGTCACTCCGTGTGCATGCTTGATGCCTTCATGGACTACCATCAGGACTCTAATCCGGAGGTAAAAGTAGATGAACCCGCCCCTAATTTAGAAGAACCATCTGATTGGGCGGTAGAGTTGGAGAAGTTGTTGGATGAGCCGTACGAATACGGCGATGAGGTGCCTAATGATCTACTGGAGATGATGGCAGAATTTGATGAGATCATAGGCAAACCCCCGAGTGTAGGGATGAATGAGGAGATTTTAGAGGATCCTAGAGTTCTAGGTGAAGGTTTAGATATAATATTCATAGTTAATCCCATTCCTGAACCGCTGCTCATCACCGTCGTGAATTCTGAGAGGGTGAGTGTTAACCCGGCCTCAAGTTCTAGTGTCCCTAGGTCTAGGCCACCCCGTAAGAGAACCCGTGCATTGATAGATTCATCTAGGATGAGGGTAGTGCAACCCCCAAGTGTGGGGACGTTTAGGGAAACCAGAATGCTCAGATACTTGAAACGTGTTATCTTTAGACCGGGTAGGTTTCAATTGTGGTGGAAAGGCTTAATTGATACATGTAATGAAGTTTCAATGCTTGAGGGTGGTGTTTGTGTGTCATTGATTTAGAAAACCAAGAGACCGCGTAGGATGAAGGAGGTTTTGGTTAGGATCCAGGAGAAGCCTCCTGAGAGGCTTGTTTGATTCTCGGGCAAGTGCCCGAGATGTAGAGTTTGTATGCATTACGTGGTCCGTGTCAGTGTCATTTTCTGTGTTTTTCGGTACCGTGTTTTGTTTGTGTCGTGTCTTGAAGGGATTCACACTTGATTTGGCATGGGAAATCGTTGGGCACAAAGTTCCAGGTATGTTTTGCATTGGTTTTCATCATTAGAACGAGTTTTGAAAAAATTGGGTGAACAAAAATGTTAAGCGGTCAAAATTTTTATAAGTATAAAAATTGAAAATTTTCTTAACTTTCTGTGAACAAGCCACTCTCGCGGTACGCGAAGGAAGTACCCAAGTCTCCCGCGGTATGCGAGAGACAAAAGTTTCGACCGACTTGTTTTTCATTCCCTCACGGTATGCGAAGAGTGGCCTTTGCATCTTCGCGGTACGCGGGGGACCCCCTGATTTGCCCTTATTCCCTTTTTTTCCCATGGTCTTCCGTACCCGCACAACCGTCACAACCACCTATTCCTTACCACTCATCCACCATCTATCTCACCATCATATCATCACCATTCTCATCTATCACATCATCTTTTACCTTCGTCATTCACCATCATCATCTTATTCATCGATCACTGACCATGGGAAACGAGAACCGTTTCGATCCGATGATCCACCTTGCCATGGCATTCATGTCTATGTGTTTGTCACCCATCGGGTACGTGCCCTTGCATATCTATCCAGAGTCAGTTTGAGTCAGTGAATCTTTTATTTGTGTCAGTTTAATGTTGCGGGTTTGTTGTGAGGTTTATTTTGCAGGTATTCTTCGTCCTGTCCGTATTCAATCTCCATTCGGGCAGGATGAATGCTTCTATCATTGTGTAAAGACAACCCAACAGAGTATGAAACTGCGACCAAAATTCTATACGGTGCACACAAGGAAGAACGAAGCTCCACATTGGTTTGCATCTATATTACCAGCTAAGTCGTTTCATGTTTTTTTTTTGTATTTTTATTTTCGTTATGTCTTGCTTCACATTGAGGACAATGTGTCTTTCAAGTGTGGGAATGTGAGTGTTTAGTTTGTCAAGTTTGTCTTTTATAAAAATCCAAAAAACCGATAAAAATCATAACTTTACTAAGTATTCATCATGTGACCTAGGCAGTATAAACAAGTTTAGCCAATCATGAGAAAATCATAACACAAAAAGTCAATAAAAACATTCATCGTAAATAAAAAATAATTAAGCAGCCTGCTAGCTTAAATTAATTGACCTGCTTGCCTGCTTTAATAAATTTTAAGCTGTGTGCTAGCTTTTTTAATTCTTTTCTTTCTTTCGATGACTTCTTGTGTAATAATTGAGGTGTTTGATTTATTGTTAAATGTTCGACAATCCTTCCCAAACAAACAGCCTCCACATGCGTGCAATTCCTCAATGCCAAAATTGTCGTATGCCTCCCTGTGATGTTGCCGTTCCCAAGCTCTCCCCTTTGCTCATGGCTTTTTCTTTTTATTATTTTTTTTCTTTTTATGACCTAGCCCATTTAACCTAAATAAAATAATACGAGCACAAACAAATTTAAGCATCCATTAATTTATTTGGCCCAATCAAATCTAAGCTTCCATACGAGCCCATTAAACTATTTTTCTTTGTTTGAGCCCGTTTTATTCCATGACCTACAAAATTCGAATATAAACCAGATAAGTGTCGATTCAATTGAAATTATTAATAAAATATCTAAAATTAGGGTTTAATATGCATAATATATATATATATATATATATATATATATATATATATATATATATATATATAAATATCACACATCATTAATATATAAAAATATAAATAAATATATTTTTAGGATGGTTTCACGAGATCAGGTTTTAATTTTATAAAATGATAATTACTTTAACTTAAAACACACACAATAGGCAAGTGTACATATCGCAACGTAATATAGTCTAGCTAAGAACCACGTATCGAACCAATGAACACAGTCGAGTTCCAATACTCAACTTTTGTTATTGTTTAGTCGGATTAGTTAGTGAGTGAGTTTTGTGTGCCTATGAAGCAGAAAAGTAAATGACGGCAAAGTAAATTACATAAAAGTAAAAATATGTGTGGAGTGTGCAACATAAATGTAACTAGCAGAATAGAAAAGTAAATATGGCGGAATTGATCAAGTTACGGAGAGTATTGCTTCGGGTTTCGAATCAGCTTGGTACGTGATAATGTTAAGTTGACTAACTCAGTTGTTTGAGTACTACAAACTTGTGACCCGGGTCACCGCTAGAGCCTCGTCTTCACTACATTTGATTCACGAATTATAATCTTTAAATTAAAATAGTAGTGCCTCCCATTAGGGACAACAATTACCCTTAACCCTTCGAATAGTCTTCTCCAGGTTGGTTTAAGACATCGAACTTAAAATGCTTTTTATTAGAGTTAAATAGGTGATTACATTTTGCTCACCGGGAGAGAGTGTAACAATGGGAGCAAGTATAAAGAAGTACCGTTCCCCACATGAGTTCACGAATTCTTGGTCGCATAATAAGTTCGTATAAATGCGTACGACCTTAGAAGTATAGGCCAAGCCTTGGCTTATCAATCTCTGATCGTATAAAGAAGTACGAGTTTCAAAGAAAGTTTGATTAAAAAGTGTTTTACGATGTTACTCTTTAAAATCAAGACACTCATAAATATAAAGACGAATTTAGACAATAATAAAACCCACCAAAAGGTGGTTTTAATAACGAATAGTTAAAGGCATAAACATACCACTTAAATTAATACGTTAAACATTAACATGCACCAAACGTCATCTTCAACCTAGCAATACAAAGAAGCTTTAGCCACGAATGGCCATAACGACTAGCGTGACGATTAGTTCGTAGGCTCCCCTATTGTGGAACAAGGAGGAAGAGCTCCTCTACTCTCTACTTTCTACTCTAACTATGAAATAAGCTCTGTCTGATGTGTTCTTGAGGTATGGATAGGTGTGTTGAATGAAGAACTCAAGCCCTCTATTTATAGGCCTCAAAATGTGCAATGCACGGCCGTCCATTGGGTTGCACGACCGTGCATTGGGTTGAACGGTCGTGCAAAGGCCTCGGGAATCAAACATTGTACACAGGACATTATACTGGGCCGTGGGGAAGAAGTCAGGGATTGCACGACTGTGCAATGGGATGCACGACCATGCATCCCCCCTTTTCTCTCTTGGTTTGTCTTTTAGCTCATGTTGACTATTGTTGACCAATTTTGACTTCTCGGGGGTTAATGCTCGGGAATAAACCTTCTAGAATCTATAATTCTTGGTGTTTTTGATAGGATTTAGCTTGATTTATATTTTCAACACCGAATAACCTGCAATTACAAAATATAAACGTTTTAAGCATCAATTGCAATGCTATTATTCAATTAGTACCATAATTTGGAGATTATTATGCATGTAAAACATGTATAAATGATGACATATCAATAGCTGCAATCCTCTCCTCCTCACGTGTTTCTTCGTTAACACAAGGAGTATGGAACGAAGTAGGGTTTACGGAATTATATGTTCCGTAGGGTCTGTTTGAATCGGAGTAGGGTTTACGGAATTGCATGTTTCGTAGCGTCTGTTTAAATCAACCCTTTCCTCTCTTTACAATGTATAGAGGTGTTCAAACGTCGTTTCAGGTAGCCTCTCCTGGTAGGTATAATTGTTTACATAGGTCTGATTATAACTCTCCTATGTTGGTTCTGCGTAATAGCTTATGGGGGTTTCATAGAAATGTTTTGATGTTTCTATCTTCGCTATGTTTCGGAATGTTCCGCTAGTATATTTGGAGTTTGTTCCGAAATAGGATTTAGATAAGTTTGTTAAACGTTTGTTGTTTCCATGTGGTGTATATTTATGTACAAAGTTGGGTCCTTTACCATTTCCTGCCATTCTAAAGAAAACGAAAAAAATACTCTTTATTAAAAACATAATGGAAATTACAATACATATTTTGAAAATACAAAGAAGTTTATTTCTTCATCATATCTTTGGACTCTTTCATTAATCCTTTGTCTTGGCTCCAAATCCTTCGAGCAAAGGATTTGCACTATTTATCCTTCTTGGCTAACTTCCTGTTAGCCTTTGACATATCCATATAGGTTTCAATCAATTCCTCCTTGGTCAAGATAAGCTCTTTCTTGACCTAATCGATTTCACGAAGAAATCGATCGAGACACTTGATAGGAGATTTTGGTGTAGAGGTAGGATATCCAAACTTTGGAGGAGGGTCTCTGAGACCTAAGACTATGTCATTGTAGACATTCTCATATTCGGGAGTGGGTTTGTGTTTCAGTATTGCTCATGGACTTTAGTCAGGTGGGATCGCTTCTGGATCATCGATCGTAGCCTCAAATATAGCCAAAGGGTCATATTCATCTTGGATATAGAGATCCAATATTTGAGGATGGTTCATATAGTCTACGTATGAACCAGAACAAGCCTTGGTTGAATGAGCTTGTGTTAGCGTAGGTTTCCTCGTTGTCCGATTTATTCCTCATATACAGACCTGATATTACTGGAAAGATTAGATAGTTGGCGTAAGGTTTGTAACTATCCAATTGCGGAGCGTATTCCTCCATGGGTTTTAAATGGGCGAACTCCTCAGATCCGGAGTTCTCCTCTTGATCCTAATAGGTGGATATATTCTTGTATATATGTTCTAAACTCGCCTCCGTAATGGATAGTTTCTTAGTTGGCATCCTTGTCCTCATTCAAGGTTTATTTGCCTTACTAGGTGCAGCCTTGATGTGGTTAACCGAAGGAGGTGTCGGAAAGTGTGGAGGTGTATCAATCCTCCAAATGTTGAAGTTTGATCCTCCCATTTGGCTTAGGCGGTCAGATTCGTACTCCTCCTTAATTATGGCTTTTGGCAAAGAGTGATACCACGAGAAGCTGTAAACCTCCGTCGGTGCGTATGGATTTTCTATAGGCTCATGTTTGATCTCATTAGGACTATAGTAACTACGGTAACCATTTCCTCCAAATATTCCACCTGCAATTACGACACTAATAAGTTAGTATGAATGTCTACTTACTTTTGCTAGTAGGCATGTCTTTTCTTTGTGTTAAAGATTAGATACTAACTCCAAGTATCATTAGTTAAAACTTTAGTCTCTGATACCAACCAATGTCACACCCGCCCCAGGCACCCCTATCACACCCGTAAAACAGGACAGTCATTTAACCAGAGTAGTACCTCCAACAGATATGTTCCCACGTAAGAGCGACAGGTCTAGGAGAGATTTATACACCGCTCTTTCCAAGACAAAACATTTCGTTTGTCAAATAACATAAGTTTATACAATACGGACTGACTGGCAAAATACATTGTAAACAAACTCTGGACTTATAGCTCATGAAGAATCATGCCATTCACTCAGGCCTTATGGTTACACAGGGACCTGCCCTCAGTCATCCCTATTTCCAACATCGGCACATCTCCTAAATGCCAACTACCAGCTAGGGTTCCCGTGTGCTCAAAAACATTTTGGATCAGCTTACGCTGGTGAATTCATAAAGAAAATCAGCTTTACGGTATCTTTGATACAAGAATGAAATGCCCCGTATGGGTCTAACGATCATTCCCTCCAATCCGTCACCCATTAACCTCTGCTTTACTCGGGTTCTTAGTCTACAACATACATATATACAGAGACCTTACGGCGCGTTGTTCCCTATGTATCAGATATCAAACAAGAGTATGTCTTGTCCCTAGGTCTCACCCCAATCATAGCCATAATAAGTACTTATTATAGGATATATGCACAGATATTATTGGGGTCTCAAATAAAATATATTTACAAAATAGTCGGCTAAAGAAAGTTAAATAGCCGGCTAAAGAAAGTCAAATAGCCGGCTAAGGAAAGTTAAATAGCCAGCTAAAATCAAGCAAAAAAACGCGTCGTCTAAGCCAGCTATTTAGTTGGCTTCAGCCCACTTGGAAGTCAGTGCCGCCACGTGTCGTTTTCTTGTGGGTTGAAACTCTAAAAAAAAGTAGTTGGGCACGGAATTTAGAGACGGTTGAACTAGCTAGCTATATCCTACTATTGGTATAAATGACTACGAATTAGTAGGCCGAAAGAGTTTATCCATTTTGGTAAGTTTGACTGGGCAAATTTCCATTTTGGTAATTTTCCCATTATTTTATCACTACATAAACTTGAAGCCTAGACAATGCAAGAAAAGGTAAGAAACGTATTTGAGACTGCACTCAAGAGAAAGGCAGAAGCTTTAGAGAAACAGATTCCTAAAAGGGTACATGTGGAGAGTGAACATAATCTAGTGATGCATCATCATTCAGCATTGGAAAGTGGGATCTAAATACAAGTAACTCATGATACCGAAACAACTTCATCTGTGGTAGCCACCGAAGTCACTCCTTCAGTGACAACTACCAAAGAAACATCAACTATGGCTAACGAACCAACAGGTGAAGAACTTTTTGAAAATGAAGAAAAACAAAGGGAAACTGCGAGTCACAAAAGAAGAAGGAGAAGAAGCTGAGAAATCACTTCCCACAATCCCTCAGAATGTCACCTCTTATCCACATACAATCATTCTTGGAACTAATATGCCAATTGGATTAGCTGATGAGATTACTCAAAGCCTTCATGAGGAAGAGCTTAAAGTTCCCAAAGCGGAAGAAAACCAAAGAAAGCTAATGGTGTACAGATCCAAAGTGGCTTCAAGAATGCAGGAACATAAAAGGGCCAGTCCATAAAAGAAAGAGACAAAGTGCAAAGAAAAGATTGGAAAAATGAGTTGGTGGCTAGTGGAAAGTTCCAAATGAAAGATATGGCTCCTGGAATTAAAATGGCAATCTTTAGTGAAATGATTATGAAAGTGAGAAGAGAAAAGGTAGAAGCTAAAGGATAACTCTCAATCCTAATCCTGCTCCAAGTTCTTCTCCACAAGAAATCATGAAAACCAAAAAGGAAGAGGAAGAGGCAATTAAAGTGGATTTTGAATCTAAACACAAAACTCCTCCACTTCATCAACCTACTTCACCTCAACATCTATCTCTAATACGGCATCAAACCCCATCTCCATAAATAGAAAGAAGAGTATAGCTATGAAGAGAACAAAATCTAAGATCATTTCATGGTGGAATATAGGAAAAAGATATGTGATTAAGAGTGAAGATGGAAACAGAAAAACCTACAAGTGCATATATGATGTTATGGAGTTACTGATTCAGACGATCAAAGGATTATAAGCCTGGGAGTTGACAAGAATCTGAAGATGACAGTTAAACTAAAAGGATTCATTGGCTTTAAAAGAGAAGCAGGTTAAAGATACTCCCACTAAAAACAATCCTATAGTGTCTTGGGAATACTTGAGCAAAATGGAGAAATTCTGAATGACCTTTCAAAATGGAAGACAATAATACCTTTCTGCAGATAGGATTGTGTGTCTAGTTCCTGATGACTTGCAGGCACTCATTGATCTGCCTCTAGTGAATGAGTTATAGATCTAGTTGGTGACTATGTTATTAATTTGATTCAAAGGAAAACGGAAGATTTGTCATCTGATGAAAGTGTAGAGAAAACTAAAAGTGAAGAAAGCTCTTAGTTTTTTGGAAATGAAGATGAGGCTGGTACAAGTGATTCTGTAGAAATGGTTGAGTTTCCTAAGTTCTCTGACGTGTCTCTTACTCACTCTCAAGATCCAATAAGTGAGTGGTTCTTTGCTTCAAATTTATAAAGATTTGTAATCAGAAGAATCTGGTAAAGATTTGAAATATTTGAAGCAATCGTGTTACCTATTACTGAACTGAAGCTAGTAGGTCTCCTACCAATGTTAATAGAAACAGAGAAGGGATATGAGTTGTTAGAGAAGATTAAACAGTCTGTGTGAACTGTGATACAACATTAAGACGTAGTTCCAATTTCATCCATGATTTGTTGGGAGTATTTGAGTGGTAGTGGTAATTTTGAAGTAATCAGGGAAGATGGATCAAGGGAGACTCTTAACACTTCAAGCCTTTTATGCTTGGATGGAAATTCATTGTAACTTTATGTGAGATGCCCTTGATCAACAAAGAAAAGAACGAAATGGTTGTTGGAGTTGAACAATCCCTAAAATCCTTTGCCAAAGCCTTTTCATAGGGGGAGATTGTTGGGATATTATTAAAGACAGATTTTTCACCGTTGTTCCATGGTATCGAGGTCCACATATTCAAGTTACTACCGAGGCAGACTTACTACCGAAGTTATAGGAAATTGTTGCCGAGGTTTGGTTCCGATGTGATTAAATTCAAAGATATTGAAGATTAAAGAAAGCGAAGTTTATAGCATCTCATCTTTGATTATTATTTTTGAATGTAATCGTATATCTATGTAGTTATACCTTAGTTTTTTACGTTTGTCTAGTGCGGTGACTGTGGAGGATATTGTCACATCCCTAAAATCCACAAACGGAGTTTTACCGTTAGGAGCGTGACATACCAGGATCTCAGTCATTAGTTACGTTGAATGACTCTATATGAGTTTAAGAAAACACTAGTATTGCTCATAGTCATTATGCAACACTAGCAATGAAAACACTAATTTAATGTAAGACTTGCGGAAGCGAAAAGTTAGATGAAAAGCATGCGCCAAAACAGTCGCGCCAAAAATAAATAACTCAACAATAAATAAAATAAATAGTTCTTGAGTTTGAAAATGATGGACTTCGAATGCATGCATGCCTTAGCTTGTGCTTGTAACTTAATGACCTGAGAAAACATGCTAAAACGTGTCAACACTGGGTTGGTGAGTTCACAGGTTTCAATGTTTGTAAAGTTTACTAGATAATACCATTTACAATTTATATCATAGGTAGCTAACCTAGTTACATGTTACTAAAGCGTTTCGACACCGAAGCTGACTGTTTATGTTTGAACTTGCCTCCTACCATGACTATCATGATCAATGGTAAATGTTTAGGTCAATGTTACACCCGTTCGACTACCTGTCGTGTTAGCGCAACTAACGCGGGTGGGGCTTGTCAATGCCCAGTGGTACTACTCAAGATTACATCGCTATCCCATATATTAAACGGTTCGATAAGTAAGGACTTGCATGATATGTTTGCGCTTAGTACAACAAGTGATATAATTGAAATGTAAAATCTAAATGTCTGTACCCATGTTTTCTCCCCCAAGTTTAAATCATAAGAAAAGGGGCCGTGAAACTCACCTTAGAGTATGTGCGAAAGAAAGCGAACTTAGAATGCTTGACGACTAACTGCCACCTATAAACACCGGTTTATAAGTGTGTGTTTGTGCAAGATGATAGGAACCCTTAGTATCCAAACAATACTATTGTTTAAGTGTTTAGAAAAGGTTTGCAAGTTTGACTAAGTTTGACCAAGTTTGACTAAGTTTGACCAAGTTTGACCCGACGACCCGTTGGTGACCCGTTTAGTGATTAAATGTTTATTCAGTATAACACTTCTATATTATACACAATGATCATGCTGTAGCACTTAGCAACAAATCCTATTTGTCCTAACAAGATAGCAAGTTTCCATAAATAGCAGGTTTCTAGAAAGTTTCCAAAAATAACATCTTTCTATAAATAGAAAGTTTCCAAAAATAGCAGGTTTCTATAAATAGAAAGTTTCCAAAAATAGCAGGTTTGTTCGGGACTCATGTTTCCTGGAAACCATCATCATTGATATATTCATAGGATCACTCTAACATGTTCTAGCTCATCACATCACATAACAATTGTCTTAGAACCTAAACATGCAAATCATAATTCAAGACAAAGTTGCTATCTTTAGTAACTTATGACTAGCATGCGTGATTTCAAACACCTAACATGTTACAACAAGTTATTGTGTCCTATCTAACATAGAGCTATCATCAAACCATATCATGCATGTCTAAATAGCAAGTTATAACCACTTTTAACAATTAAAGTTTCCCTATTTGGAAAGTTGGTAAAACCGGGTTATGTATTCAAAATCTGATTTCACAATTCATGTAAACATGCATCAAGTAACACATAACCATCATCACCTCATCCTAATCATGTCTAGCATGCAAGATAGAAATCATAAAAAGTTTCCTCTTTTAGTAACTCATCCATTACACGTTTTATTCACACAATTAACACGTCTAATCAATCTCAAATCTTTCAACTAGTATAACTACAACTATATTAATCATAATCCACGTCTAGCATGCGATTCCTACACATCACATAATCAACAATATTCAATTTTCACATCGTATGCCAACTAGGGTTTCATATATGTTCATAAAATCATCAATACAATGCCACAATATCAAACAATTAACCAATTCATTATCATATTTCAAAATCATTAAGTTTGGATAATCTAGGGTTTCGATCTCAAAAATAAAATTGAAAAAGTGACGGAATCAGATGAAACGACTTACGTAGGAATGTTAGGAATGCCTAGACTAACACGTATTCACTTCCGGTTTCGCGATTGAATCTCGATCGATGTGTGTTTGGGTTGTTTAAAGATCTTGGCTCAAAGGAGAGAGTGGGGGCTGATTAATTTCAAAATTTTGGAGTTATGGGATTAGGGTTTTTATAAAATCCTTATATACTCACTCCATGGGCCCTTTCATGGACTTAAAAATTGATTTATGTGCCCCATTGACTAATTAAATGAATTTAAAACACATTTAATTAAATGTAACTAATTAAAATAGTTTCTAATAAATATTTTTATAAAACTTATTTATAAAAATCACTAAAGCAATAAAAGTCACAACGTTCCGCGTAAACGTACGCGATTTCACGAAAGTCTACAGTTTACGCATAAAATCACATAACACGTAAAAGCACATAATTTATACATAACACATAAAAGCATATAATTTATATTAATTATAAATTATTTATTGTTCGAATTATTATTTTTAATTATCACCAACGTTCGGGGATCGACTCGTGCGATTCGGTAATTCTCCGAATTACCGTTACGTGAGTGTTTGTGCAATAACTGACACAATTAATTAACCATAATTAAATGTAATGCATGAGTGAATGTTTGAGATAAATGAGTTTGTATAAACAATGTTTGAACTAACGATGTTTGTGTTAACGGAGTTAACTTGAATTTGTTGGATGTCATATCATCCCCTTGTTGAAAGAATTTTTGTCCCGAAAATTAAACGTAGTCGGTCACGTCTGAAACAAAAATTTTAGGTTTCTCACATCATCCCCTTGTTGAAATAAATTTCGTCTCGAAATTTAGTTAGTACCCTTCATGTTTGCCGTTGACTGTTTGAAAAGGTGAGGATACTTTTCATCATTTGATCCTCGCGTTCCCACGTGAACTCCGGTCCACGCTTCGAGTTCCAGCGAACTCTGACAATAGGTATCTTACTGCGCTTGAGAGTCTTGACCTCTCGGTCCATGATTTCAACTGGTTCCTCAATGAAATGTAGTTGTTCATCAATTTCCAACTCCTCGAGTGGAACTACAAGTGTCTCATTTGATAGGCACTTCTTTAGGTTTGAGACATGAAAGACATTGTGCACTCCATTGAGTGTATCTGGTAGGTTTAGTTGATATGCTACCGGACCGATCCTTTTCTCTATCTCGAATGGTCCAACGTAACGCGGGTTTAACTTTCCTCGTTTTCTAAAACGAATCACACCTTTCCACGGTGAGACCTTTAATAATACTTTGTCGCCCACTTGAAATTCTAGCGGTTTTCTGCGCTTGTCTGCATAACTCTTTTGACAGTCACGAGCTGCCGCCATACGGTTTCGGATTTGCACGATTTTCTCTGAGGTTTCATGCACAAGTTCAGGACCCGTAAGTTGACTATCTCCAACTTCAGCCCAACAAAGTGGTGATCGACACTTTCTCTCGTACAAAGCCTCGAACGGTGCTGCTTTGATGCTAGTATGATAGCTGTTATTGTAAGAGAATTCCACTAAAGGCAAGTGACTCTCCCAACTGTTTCCGAAATCGATCACACAAGCTCGTAGAATGTCTTCTAGGGTTTGTGTGGTACGCTCACTCTGGCCATCTGTTTGAGGATGGTACGCGGTGCTCATATCCAGGCGCGTGCCTAGAGCTTTCTGCAATGATTGCCAGAAACGTGAGGTGAATCGGGCATCTCTATCGGAAATGATGGAGATTGGCACTCCATGTCGGGATACTACTTCTTTAAGATAGAGGCGAGTTAACTTTTCCATTTTTTCAGTCTCTTTGATAACAAGGAAATGAGCGGATTTGGTTAGGCGATCCACTATCACCCAGATTGTGTCACATCCAGTAAGGGTTCGGGGTAATTTGGTTATGAAATCCATGGAAATCTGCTCCCATTTCCACATTGGTATTTCCAATTGTTGGAGTGATCTGGATGGCTTTTGGTACTCCATCTTGACCTAGGAACAAGTCAGGCACTTGCTCACGTAGGTGGCTATGTCGGCTTTCATGTTCGGCCACCAATACAAAACTTTTAGATCGTGATACATCTTGTCAGATCCCGGATGGATAGAGTATCGGGATTTGTGAGCTTCATCCATGACTAGATCTCTTAGGTTTCCATATACTAGTATCCATATTCGTTCCGCGAAGTAACGAATACCATCTGCTTTAACCTCAAGTTGTTTCTCCATACCACGAGTGGATTCTAATGATAAATTCTCCTCTTTTAAGGCTTCGAGTTGGGCATTGCGGATTTGTTCGGGTAATCCTGTATGAATAGTGAGTTGTAATGCTCTAACCCGTCGGGGTTTGGTTTCTTTTCTACTTAGGGCATCGGCCACCACATTAGCTTTGCCCGGATGGTACTTGATTGCACAATCATAGTCGTTTAAGAGCTCGATCCAACGACGTTGACGCATGTTCAACTCTTTCTACTCAAAAATATGCTGAAGACTCTTGTGATCGGTGTAGATGGTGCACTTGGTACCGTACAAGTAATGTCTCCATATCTTGAGTGCAAACACCACGGCTCCTAACTCCAAATCGTGAGTTGTGTAGTTCTTTTCGTGGATTTTTAACTGTCGAGAAGCGTATGCAATAACCTTGTCGTGTTGCATCAATACACAACCGAGACCTTGGATGGAGTCATCGCAATACACCACGAAGTCATCCGTTTCCTCTGGTAGAGATAGGATGGGTGCGCTACATAGTTTCTGCTTCAGTAGCTGGAATGCTGATTCTTGAGTCTCGCTCCAAATATAGGGTTTATCTTTTTGGGTTAAGGCGGTGAGAGGTTGGGCAATCTTTGAGAATCCCTCGATAAAGCGACGGTAGTATCCGGCCAATCCTAGGAATTGTCGAACTTCGGTTGGAGTTGCGGGTGCTGCCCAATTCTTGATAGCTTCCACTTTGGCTGGATCGACATATATTCCTTTCTCATTGATCACATGTCCTAGAAATTGAACCTCGCGAATCCAAAAATCGCATTTGGAAAACTTAGCGTACAACTGCTCCTGTTTCAGTAGCTCAAGGATCAAACGCAGATGCTCCTCATGCTCTTCCCGACTCTTAGAGTATATGAGGATATCGTCAATGAAGACAATGACGAATTGGTCCAGATAAGGTTTACACACACGGTTCATGAGGTCCATGAACACCGCGGGTGCGTTAGTTAATCTAAATGGCATGACCAAAAACTCAAAATGGCCGTACCGGGTTCTGAATGCAGTCTTGGATATATCCTCATCTCGAACTCTCAGCTGATGATATCCAGACCTTAAATCGATTTTTGAGTAGAAACTTGACCCTTGAAGTTGGTCGAATAAATCGTCAATACGGGGTAGTGGGTAGCGGTTCTTGACTGTTACCTTGTTTAACTCTCGGTAATCAATGCACATGCGGAAAGTTCCATCTTTCTTTTTGACAAATAGGACTGGAGCTCCCCATGGCGATGAGCTCGGTCGGATGAAACCCTTATCCAACGACTCTTGCAGTTGTGTAGATAGCTCTTGCAACTCACTTGGTGCCAGTCTATACGGTGCTCGAGCAATAGGCGCTGCTCCGGGTGTTAGGTCAATCTGAAATTCGACCTGACGATGAGGTGGAAGACCAGGTAGGTCTTCAGGAAATACTTCTGGGAATTCGCGAACGATAGAGATATCTTCTAACTTTTTCTCCTCGGTGGACTTGTCAGCGACAAGGGCTAATATCGCGGTATGACCCTTACGCAGACACTTCTGAGCCTTCATGAAAGATATGATGCCCATGACCGCACCACTTCTTTCGCCCTGAACGGATAGGATCTCTCCACTAGGAAGGGGTATACGAACGATCTTCTCACTACAAATGATCTCAACTTGGTTTTCAGACAACCAATCCATGCCCACGATTATGTCAAAACTGCCAAGTGTAACTGGCATGAGATCGATGTCGAGTTTGTGACCAGAAAGTTCTAATTGACATCCCTTGAGAATGTGGGTTGCCTCGATTACTTTACCGTCTGCTATCTCTACGGTATAATGGTGTTCTAATAAAGTTGGGTTTATTTCTAACTGACTACTAAGTTCTCTAGATATAAAACTTCTATCGGCGCCAGTATCAAAAAGTACAGAAGCATAATGATCGTTTAAGAGAAACATACCATTAACCACGTTCCGATCATTCCGAGCTTCTCCCGATCCAATCACAAATGCTCGGCCTTTAGCATCATTGTTGTTATTGTTTCCGTTACCGCCCTGGTTGTTGTTACCATTTCCATTACCGCCCTGATGATTGTTGCCATTTCCATTCCCATTTCTGTTTCTCCTCAAATGCGGGCAATTTTTCTTGAAATGCCCTTCTTTACCACACTCAAAACATCCTTTGGGTGCGTCTCCAGATGGTGTCTGTTTGTTCTGCAGATCTACTCTACAGTCTTTGGCCAAATGAACCATCTTTCCACACAGGTGGCAACGGTACCGGTCACACGCTCCATGATGGTGGAAGTTAAATTTGTTGCACTTCGGGTACTTGCCAATATAAGAACCTTGATTCTGCTGAGAAGTGTTAGACTGATTGTTGTTCTTTGAAGGTTCAAGCTTACGATGTTGTTGTTGCTGTTGCTGAGAAGGTGGGTTTGACTAGAAGTTTTTGGGGAATGAACTGTCAAACTTTCGCTTATTGTCAGTTATCTTTGATAACGCACCTCTATGGGGTAGGGTGCCCTGAGCGACTGCCTGATCGGTTAGCCTGTGAGCCAACCTGATTGCTTGCTGGATTGTAGTAGGATTAGAAGATGTCACCATGCTCTGAATTTGCGGAACCAGACCATTAATAAATTTCTCGATCCTCTTATAGGGAGGTGTTACCATTTGTGGACATAAGTTCGCCAGTTCATGCGAACGAGTAGTGTAGGCTTCAATTTCAGATCCCTCCATCTTGAGGTTTCGGAACTCGCCCTCAAGTTTCTGTACTTCATCACGGGGATAATACTCCTCCCGCGGCATAGTCTTAAATTCATCCCATGGCAATGCATTTGCCATCTCAAGAGTTAGCATTTGCACCTGGGAGTTCCACCAAGTAAGGGTCGAACCCTCAAGTGTGCCAGATGCATACTTCACCTAATTATTCGTTGGACAATTGCACATTGCAAAAGCGGATTCAGATTTCTCCATCTAGCGGAGTAAGCCAACAGCCCCTTCGGCTCCACTGAATGAATGAGGCTTGCAATCCATGTACGCCTTGAAAGTACAAACCTGTTGGTGGTTGTGTTGACCTGAATTGTAAACAAGAATGCGCTTAGGGATACTATATTCAAATTTGATTTTAGGATGAATGATGACTCACTAGAGTCGATAATATGTTGCTTTACCTCCAGCATTAATAGCGGCGTGAATAGTTGCTACTGCTTCAGCCACACGCTCATTTATGAGTGTCGTGAGCTCGGCTGCAGTCATGTTAATGTTTCCGTGACCACCGCGTCCTCCGGCGCGTCAACCACGTCCATTTCCTCTTCCCGACATTATCTTTACATTCACAACATACAATAATGAGAAAAATACATCGCATTTTTATCATCATACAAGTACCAGTAAACAAAGAAATTCAAACCACAACATCTAACATTTCAATAATAGTAATACTTGATAAAATAAATTGTAACGATTACAACTAAATTCAACCAAACATCAAAATTCTAGAAACATATGTTGGATGGGAACAACCCTGCCCATCTAGGTTCAAAAGGGAAGACGTAAATAAGTAATGAAGATAGATGATCAAATGTCACTGCCAACTGATGTAACATCGGATGCTGCATCATTATCCTCATCCTGGTCTCCTGCAAGTGCATCCTCTGGTGCAACTCCTGCTGCTTCAGCAGCTGCAAGTCGAGTCTCCACTTGCTCAATCCTGGTGTGGAGTATATCTAGGTTCCACCCTGCAGTGTTCAGCCGGTCTTCCATATCCACACATCCATTTGCCAAATTCTCATGAGCTGTATCAGTTGCTGCTAAATCTGCAGCCAGTTTGGTGATCCTCTGATTCATCAACATCTCTCGCTGAAGTATGCTAGTAATCTCTCTGCTGCGTCCCTCATGTTTCGGATCTCCTAGTGCATCCTAGCCACAAAGGCAGCTATCACCTGCTCATAGGGGTACTGCACTGGTGGCAAAGCTCGCACACAAGATGATGAAGAAGAAGCAATGTCAGTAGTGAGTGGAGGTGGGACTTCCTCCTCGCGGATCCAGTTCCTGATCCTATCGGGATACCAATCCCAGTCCTGCGTGTTACCTCTGACACGCACATGAATAGGCTCGTCATACCCTACAACGGTATTGATCGGGTTCAGTCGACGTCTCCTCGACTCTGGCAAAGGTACGGTAGGAACATCGTGCTCCTGAACGACTGGGGATGCGGGTGAATTAGGCGGGGTCGACATTTCCTGTAACAGGATGAGTGAGTGCCATGTATGAGTGTAAGTGCTGTGTAACTAATGCATGCGTGTGGTTATAGTCTAGTATGCATTTCCTAGTTCTCTATAACCAATGGCTCTGATACCAATCTGTCACACCCCCAAAATCCACTAACGGAGTTTTACCGTTAGGAGCGTGACATACCAGGATCTCAGTCATTAGTTACGTTGAACGACTCTATATGAGTTTAAGAAAACACTAGTATTGCTCATAGTCATTATGCAACACTAGCAATGAAAACACTAATTTAATGTAAGACTTGCGGAAGCGAAAAGTTAGATGAAAAGCATGCGCCAAAACAGTCGCGCCAAAAATAAATAACTCAACAATAAATAAAATAAATAGTTCTTGAGTTTGAAAATGATGGACTTCGAATGCATGCATGCCTTAGCTTGTGCTTATACCTTAATGACCTGAGAAAACATGCTAAAACGTGTCAACACTAGGTTGGTGAGTTCACAGGTTTCAATGTTTGTAAAGTTTACTAGATAATACCATTTACAATTTGTATCATAGGTAGCTAACCTAGTTACATGTTACTAAAGCGTTTCGACACCGAAGCTGACTGTTTATGTTTGAACTTGCCTCCTACCATGACTATCATGATCAATGGTAAATGTTTAGGTCAATGTTACACCCGTTCGACTACCTGTCGTGTTAGCGCAACTAACGCGGGTGGGGCTTGTCAATGCCCAGTGGTACTACTCAAGATTACATCGCTATCCCATATATTAAACGGTTCGATAAGTAAGGACTTGCATGATATGTTTGCGCTTAGTACAACAAGTGATATAATTGAAATGTAAAATCTAAATGTCTGTACCCATGTTTTCTCCCCCAAGTTTAAATCATAAGAAAAGGGGCCGTGAAACTCACCTTAGAGTATGTGCGAAAGAAAGCGAACTTAGAATGCTTGACGACTAACTGCCACCTATAAACACCGGTTTATAAGTGTGTGTTTGTGCAAGATGATAGGAACCCTTAGTATCCAAACAATACTATTGTTTAAGTGTTTAGAAAAGGTTTGCAAGTTTGACTAAGTTTGACCAAGTTTGACTAAGTTTGACCAAGTTTGACCCGACGACCCGTTGGTGACCCGTTTAGTGATTAAATGTTTATTCAGTATAACACTTCTATATTATACACAATGATCATGCTGTAGCACTTAGCAACAAATCCTATTTGTCCTAACAAGATAGCAAGTTTCCATAAATAGCAGGTTTCTAGAAAGTTTCCAAAAATAACATCTTTCTATAAATAGAAAGTTTCCAAAAATAGCAGGTTTCTATAAATAGAAAGTTTCCAAAAATAGCAGGTTTGTTCGGGACTCATGTTTCCTGGAAACCATCATCATTGATATATTCATAGGATCACTCTAACATGTTCTAGCTCATCACATCACATAACAATTGTCTTAGAACCTAAACATGCAAATCATAATTCAAGACAAAGTTGCTATCTTTAGTAACTTATGACTAGCATGCGTGATTTCAAACACCTAACATGTTACAACAAGTTATTGTGTCCTATCTAACATAGAGCTATCATCAAACCATATCATGCATGTCTAAATAGCAAGTTATAACCACTTTTAACAATTAAAGTTTCCCTATTTGGAAAGTTGGTAAAACCGGGTTATGTATTCAAAATCTGATTTCACAATTCATGTAAACATGCATCAAGTAACACATAACCATCATCACCTCATCCTAATCATGTCTAGCATGCAAGATAGAAATCATAAAAAGTTTCCTCTTTTAGTAACTCATCCATTACACGTTTTATTCACACAATTAACACGTCTAATCAATCTCAAATCTTTCAACTAGTATAACTACAACTATATTAATCATAATCCACGTCTAGCATGCGATTCCTACACATCACATAATCAACAATATTCAATTTTCACATCGTATGCCAACTAGGGTTTCATATATGTTCATAAAATCATCAATACAATGCCACAATATCAAACAATTAACCAATTCATTATCATATTTCAAAATCATTAAGTTTGGATAATCTAGGGTTTTGATCTCAAAAATAAAATTGAAAAAGTGACGGAATCAGATGAAACGACTTACGTAGGAATGTTAGGAATGCCTAGACTAGCACGTATTCACTTCCGGTTTCACGATTGAATCTTGATCGATGTGTGTTTGGGTTGTTTGAAGATATCGGCTCAAAGGAGAGAGTGGGGGCTGATTAATTTCAAAATTTTGGAGTTATGGGATTAGGGTTTTTATAAAATTCTTATATACTCACTCCATGGGCCCTTTCATGGACTTAAAAATTGATTTATCTAGTTCGTGGACTAATTAAATGAATTTAAAACATATTTTATTAAATGTAACTAATTAAAATAGTTTCTAATAAATATTTTTATAAAACTTATTTATAAAAATTACTAAAGCAATAAAAGTCACAACGTTCCGCGTAAACGTATGCGATTTCACGAAAGTCTACAGTTTACGCATAAAATCACATAACACGTAAAAGCACATAATTTATACATAACACATAAAAGCACATAATTTATATTAATTATAAATTATTTTTTGTTCGAAATATTATTTTTAATTATCACCAACGTTCGGGGATCGACTCGTGCGATTCGGTAATTCTCCGAATTACCGTTACGTGAGTGTTTGTGCAATAACTGACACAATTAATTAACCCTAATTAAATGTAACGCATGAGTGAATGTTTGAGATAAATGAGTTTGTATAAACAATGTTTGAACTAACGATGTTTGTGTTAACGGAGTTAACCTGAATTTGCCGGATGTCACAGATATCTCACAACCAGTTACTTTCAAACATATATAAGTATCAGTTGTATTCATTATATTGATTATCAGTTTCCATTATCAATATACGAGTGTTTGATAGTACTTCCATTTAGTTATTATTCATATATTCATACCATCAACTGTCATCATAGTTTCCGCCATTGTAAACAAAGTAGAACCACTATGTTCGATCTTGCCATATATCAAACTAGGTTAGAGACATGTGTATTACATGGGTTAACTAAATCTAAGTTGTTGTAAAAGGTAGTTTCTATAAAGATTTGTATGTTGTATGTCATCATCCATTGGTGAAATAAGAAATAATAAAGATTTATGAATTATGAATAATAAAGATTTAAGAATTATAAACAGCGAATAATAAAAATTTAAGAATTATAAAATTATATATTAAGATAAGGTATAATTGAAATCTTCCTATAATTTAATAAGTTTTTGATAAAATACTAGAATAATCTTTAGGTATTTAATTATTTAAAATAATTATTATTTAATAGCAGAGAGAGACGGGAAAAAAATCTAGATTTTATCATAAGTCGACACATGGTAGATAAATTTATTCATTTATTATAATAATGATATATCTACTTTGACCACTAATCCAAACATACCCAACAATCCAAACAATCCTTTCTATCTTGATAATGTGTATTACCTAGACTTTAATCCAACCCGCAATTGTCATTTGGTGGGTCGAACCAAAGCCAGCCCTATTTCAAACCAAATTCCCAAACCAAGTCTGTCCCCAAAATCCAACCGGCTATGAGCTCCAAAAGAGAGAGCTCTAAAAAAATGACGCTATTCAAAGTGTCGGTTCGACAAGACCTCACCCATTGACTACAGACGAGTGATTTGGCCCGTGCTTAAGTCGATATTTCAGAGGACCCCAAAACCAATAATTATTACATTTATAATGTTTTATTATGCATTGTTTTAAATTTATCATGATTTTTAAATTTATATTGTTTTATTATGTAATGTTTTACTAGGTAACTTGCAAACTTCTCGTCATTTTTGGAAGAGCGTTACGAAACAATTTCATATTACAAAGGCACTGTGAAGAATATCATTTAAACCATCAACTTAACTAGAAATGGAGGGATATGAGACAGAAGTTGACGAAGTTCAACATCATCTACAACAACCTCAATAATCTAAAAAAATGGTATGAGTGATGCTGATATTTTGAAGTCGACAAAATAACAATGCGACGTTTAGCAATATGAAGGTTTGGGATATTGTAAGGCGTTCTACTAAGTGGGTGAGAGTTTCCGAAATGATTAAAGGAAATCAATCATTGAAACGTACTAATACCTCCGAGTCCAACAGCTACTATACAAGCGCTTCAGATGCATGTTGAAATCACATTGACCACAATGAGGAGGATGACAAGCAAAGCCCGGTAGAACCGTTGCGAATCCCATGTGGAATAAAGGAAAAAAGAGTATTAGCGTCAACTTTACCCAAACCTTAAAGTATGGATTTTTATCGGGTTGGTTGGCACAATTCAACGAGATACAAATGGAAAAATTCTTGTTGAAGCAACAAGCGATCGAGAGGGAGTTTTTAAAATCTTGACTACTCCCATTTAACGAGACACAATTTAACTCGAACAGTCCACAATGCGACCGATGCGGTGATAGATAAAATTGTAAAAAAATATGTAATGTTTTATTATTAATATATTATTTTACCATTATGTAATGACGTATTAATATTATTATTATTATAAGTTTAGTGTTTTAAAATTAATGAATACTATTTGTAACAAAAAAAATTTAAAAATGTGTAAGGAGAAAGATGATCATAATATGGTTGAAAGATGAGGATGAAATATGAAGTATGTTGTCGTGATGTAACTAAAGATAAGGAAAGATAAAAGATGACCATGACACATATTATTACCGTAACCATAAGATTTAAAAGCATGTGATAATGATTAAAAACTTTGATTATTTAATTAAAGGATTTTTTAAGGGTTAAAATTATAAAATAAGAATCTATTTTATTATTTTTTAAATAAAGTTAATCATCTTTTTGTAATTATAAAACAACTTAAGTTTTATTTGTTCCATTATTATAAAATGTTTTTATATAGAAATAGTAATTTTTTTTTAAAATTAAATAAGATAAATGTTATGTATACTTGATTACTATTTACAGATTATTATTTTTTCAACTTGAATAGATTTATATTAGTTGTGAAACTTGGTTATTATTTACTGAATTTTTTTTATCACAGTTACATCCTATTTTAGGTTAGAATTAAAAAAAATTATTAAATAATAACTAAAATTCATATATATATTCAATCTAGGTTACTTTTAAAATTTATAAAAAAATGTTCACAAAAATGGAATAATAATAAAACTTTGACTTGTTTTTTAAGCTAAAAGAAATACAAATTATTGGGAAAATTACTAAAATGGACATTTGATCAGTCAAACTTATTAAAATGGACATTTGACCGATCAAACTAATCAAAATGGACATTTGACCAGTCAAAATTACCAAAATTCATAAACTTTTCCAGCCTACTATTTCGTGGTCATTTAGACCAATAGTAGGCTAGAGCCGTCTAGTTCAGTTGTCTCCAAATTCCATGTCCAACTACTTTTTGTCAGAGTTTCAACAAACCAGGAGACGACACGTGGTGATACTGACTCCCAAGCCGGCTAAATCCCACAAAATAGTAGGCTTAGCCGGCACGGTTTTTTTTTGCTCGATTTTAGTCGGCTATTTGACTTTCTTTAAGCGACTATTTGACTTTATTTTCTTATTTGAAATTTTTTTATTATTTTATGCTTTATGATAAGTTTTTCTCTTATAACATTTAAAATATGATATTTTATAAAATTCATAATGTAACGTTGCAACATGTTTATTCTTATCTATGATCTGATTTAAATTTAATTCCAAACAGAGTTTTCATGGTAATTTACAAGCATCGAAACGTGAACGTACAAGCTATCGAAGCCACTTCTAGGTTTTATATTGGTTTTTACTTTTTTTTGTTTAATAAAATACAATGTTTAATGAAATCCGTGATTTGCCGTTTCGACTTGCTGATCATTTTCATTTGTGTTCGACATGAGTTTTTTTAGTATGGTGAATACCGGTCGTCAAAACCAAGCCTTACCAATTTAACACCATGCCGCAACATTCGAGCCATGTCCACTCGTTGTAAGTAAACGCTGATTATTTGATAATAAAATAATCATACAACAAATTATTTTTTAAATTCTAATACAAAAATAATGATACAAAATAATATACCTATGAAAGACTAGATTGCAGAAGAAATATATTATTAATTAATATTGCCATAACGAGGTATCAAAGAAGAAGCTACCAGATAGCATAACACTTCCGGAATTCGCCGGCGTCAGAGACAGAGGCTCTCCACCAACAAATCCACTGTCTCCGTCCCCTACCCACGGCGTAGATGAGTAATTGTTCCAACCAGAGTCCAAACCAACAAAATCGTCCGACACAAAACTATCTTCCAAACACTTAGGCTCCATTATCTCCCTCACCACCTCGGACGGTGTCTTTCCCGTCGACATCTCCTCCGACATCAACATACACCCGCCGGAGCTACTAGACGAAGCCGACAATTTTTCCGTTGTAAGGTGTACCATCGCGGCAGCTTTGGAGGCAGCCGCCTTGATGTCCGGTGGGGAACATGAAACAGGTCGTGGTAAGAGGTTTGAAAGTTCGGGGAAATTAAGAATCGCCGACTTGCCTTTGATGGAAAGTGCGGCCACGTCGTGCGCACGTGCGGCCATTTCCGGGTCAGAAAAGGTTCCAAGCCAGATCCGTGATTTTTTCTTGGGTTCTCGGATCTCGGATACCCATTTTCCCCATGCACGCCTTCGAACCCCTCTGTAAACCGGATGCTTACTGTTGTTTTTGGTGGGTTTGATACTACTGCCGTTGATGGCTTCTCTGATCCGTTTGACCCGTTTCTTGTTCGGATCCTCCGAACCTGGTTGTTTAGATAGTGGGTCGTATATCATTGTAGTGGATATATGATCATATGAAGTGAGAGTGTAAGAGGGGTGGGTCGTGTGTGTGGACGAGTTGAAGTGTAAATGAACACACAAGTGTCATGAGAAGTGTGTATATATAAGAGGGACGATATCAAAACTATAGTGACACTATTACCATGTACAGTTTTCAAGTTCTCATATATAATGTTTTGTGTACAAGGATATAATATTTAATGGGACATGAACAATAAAGAGATGAAGAGGTGGGCCTCATTACCTGTAAAATTTACAAAAAAATCCAAAAATGTTAAATATCTCATACTAAACCTCCTATGTATACCCCCTTCAAACTATTTTTTTTTTGCACTTTAGTATTTTTAGATTTTTTTTAAATAATTGTGAGTTTTCGATCAAGAGGTAGTCATCATCATACTCTTGACAGCTGGCATCCTGACATTGGTGTCAACCGTCATGTGACATCAGACTTATCCAACATTGACAGCTCTGAGTCCTACTACGGTAACAAACTCGTTTCATATTGACAATGATAAGGAACTTCCTATCCTACATATCAGTTTTTCAAAATTCTTTTCTCCAAACAAAACACTAATTTCCATATTTGACGTTCTTCATGTTCAGGATACCAAGTTAAAAAGCTTTAAGTGTGTAATTGTGACAAATTGTATTGATTGTTATAATGATTTTAAGCTATAAAGGAGGGATATATGCTATAACCATATTTATACAAACTAACTTTTATTAATACTAATTACAATTTATCTTTTGAGACATAGTTATCACTTATGAATTTACTTTTAGACATGGGAAAATGGAATTTAAAGCTTGGAAATTACAAACTTGTGATTTTTGTTGCTCGTTTAAAAAAAAACTTTGATATATTTACTTAAATATATTAGAGTAAAATTACTGTATTGGCCCCTCTGGTTTAGGCACTATAAACATTTTGGTCCAAAAAATGATCTTTTATCAAATCAGGACCTGTGGTTTGTAATTTATAACTATATTAACCCTTGGGGCAAACTCCGTTAAGTCATGGCACGTTCCCTTCATTTTCATTTAAACTAATGCTCTATAACCATTTCTTCATCTTCCCCAACCTATAATCTATCATAACCTTCCATTTCCACTCCCTCATATCGCAAGATAATCACTGACATTGTTAGTTGATCGGGTAACTATGGTGTTAACTCCTTGGTATGTTTGATCTGAAGGTGAACAATTTGATCCTTACGCTACCTACGGTTTGTTCCTTTATTTTATCAAAAAATTTGCATGTATTTGATGGTTTCTAACTTTTATTTTTTTGCAGTTTCATTACAGGTACAAACCCTAATTTGTTTACTTTGAAGATATTCCATGGGGGGGTTTTCATCAAAGTTAAAAACCTTTCATCAGATGAGATATGTGTACATGATTGACGCTAATGAGTTCTCTGTTCTTGAGGTCAATGCTATGATCTAAAAAATAGGTTATTCTAAGAAGGAAATTATGTTTTATCATTATAAAGTTCCTAATATGAGCTTGGATTTTGGTCTTAGACCACTAGGAACTGATCTGGATGCCATTTCTACGTTGCAATATGTTTATGAGTTTAAGATGATTGATCTTTATACTGAGCATTGGGTATCAAGGTTAAATGTCTTTGACAAGTCTCCTAGTAAAGTTGTAATTGAGGAATTGGAGGTCCCTGTTCAATCCAAACTTGTGAAATTGAAACCTTTAAGGTTATCTCAAGGAATATATAAAGCTTGTAGAAAACTACCTCTTGTAGTGTGGAAAGAGGATGGTAATGTTAATGTGCATGATGATGATAGGAATTAGGTTGATGATGTTAATGTGCATAATGAGGCTGAGGCTATTGATGTTAATGTGCACGCTAAGGATAGGAATGAGGCTGTTGATGTTAATGTGCAGAATGAGCCTGAGGCTGTTGATATTGATGAGGATAATAATGAGGTTAACTTTAGCATGGAAGATAATGGTATGGAGTTCAACTTTGAAATGGGAGATAATAATGATGATGATTATGGGGTCTCAGAAAGATACATTGTAGGAATATGATGATGAAGGTGAAAATGAAGATACTTTGCAGGATATATATAATATGGTTGAAAAGGTTGATGTTGACATGGGGTTATTCAAATCTAATATTGAGTGGGATTACAATGATGAAGAAAACATGGATGAGGATCTTAAAGATGACGAGGAAGGTGGCTTTGATCTAGATGACTTCAATATTGGCACATATGATGACGACTTGTTAAATATTGTTGTGAAGAAATTAGAAAGAGAAAATGGAAAGCCAAGAATCTTGATGCATTTCCATTTTATGTGGGCCAGTATTTTACAAATAAAGAAGAAATTAAAAGTTTGGTCAAAAGTCATGTTGTGACCACTAGAAGACAACTGTTTATTACAATAAATGAGAAGTTTAGGTTTAGGGTTGTGTGCACAGGTGTTCGTCATGCTTTTAATAATAGTACAGAGGAACAAACAAGAAATTATCCTTGGACATTACACATTTCAAGGAAAAAAGAATTAGATTCTTGGTTAGTAAAGACTTTTATTGAAGACCATAAATGCCTACAAAGTAGCGAGGTCAAACTCTATACTGTGAGTACAATAGCTAAAGAGATAGAATCAGCAGTGGAGTCAAATCCTGGAATACCCATTAATGTTTTTCAATATCTGATTAAGAAGAAATACCAAGTTCACATCAAACTAAAGAAGATTTTTAGGGCAATACAAAGAAAATTCAAGGTGACTTCACAGCACAATATTTGTTTCTTAGGGATAACTATGAAGAGTTGCTTAGTTCCAATCGAGACAGAACAGTTAAGATTGAAGTTGTAAGGGAATTTAATCCCACCACTGAAAGTAGGCAATTTAAACGGATATACATTTGTTATGGAGGTTTGAAGGTTGGGTTTAAGAAGTGTGGGAGAGAAGTGTTGGGTTTGGATGGCTGGTTTATGAAAGGGCCTTTTCCTGGACAGATTCTAACAGCTGTTGGTGTAGATGGTAACAATGGAATTTATTGGTTAGCTTTTGCAATAGTCGAAGCATAATCATCCAGTTCATGGACTTGGTTCTTACAATGCCTTGGTAATGACCTAGATCTATGTACTCATTCAAACTTCACATTCTTGAGTGACAGGCAAAAGGTACAAGAATTCACATACTTCTGCTTGATTATGTTATTTGTAAGGCATCATACCAGATATCAAAAGTTAGTAATGTTCATGTATATTTGTAGGGCATCATACCAGATATCAAGAAGGTCTATCCTTCTTCTGAACATAGGTATTGTCTAAGGCATATCCATGAGAATATGAAAATAAAAAGGAAAGGCAATATGTTCAAGGATATGTTATGGAAAACAGCAAGTGCAACAACAATTCACAGTTTAACAAACACATGGAAGATTTAAGAAAACAAGATTCATCACTACATAAATGGTTGCAAGAAATACCACCAATTCATTAGGCAAGATCCCATTTCAGTGGTATATAATATAAATTGTTTTCATATTCGTTAACATGCGATTTCATTGACAGGGAGGTCAAAGTGTGTTGTATTACTCAACAATGTATGTGAGCTTTTTAATAGACAACTTGTAGGAGTCATAGATAAACCCATCATTACTTGCTTGGAATACATACGAGCGTACATGATGAGGACAATTGGGGTGGTTAACAAGATGATTGCCAAGGTTAATGGTCCATTGACACCCCATCTACAAAGACATTCAACCAAATTAAGTCTGGACCATCTCAGTATAATGTATTGTGTAATGATGAAAACAAATATCAGGTGACTAGACCATGGAATGATAAGTGTGTTGTAGATGTGGGTCGAAAAACTTGTTCTTGTAGAAAATGGGAACTAACAGCCATGCCCTGCAAGCATGCACTAGCTGTGATCTGGGATATGGCTGCAAATGGAATTGAAGTTGAAATCCCATAATATTGGGTTGATGAGGTTTATTGGCTAAGCACATGGAAGAAAGTCTATGAGAACACCATTGTTGCAATCAATGGCAAGGAGATGTGGTCTCCATCAGCTTGCCCTACTTCACTATTACCACCCTAACATCACACCCAAACTGGGAGTTGTCACAGAAGATGACAAGGAAGGGAAAGGTTGTCACATGTCAAGTTTGTAAGCAAAAGGGCCATAACAAGAGGGGTTGCAAGGAGAGAGGTCCTTCAATATCAACACATCCTACAAATCAGCAGCAATGAAGTGTCACGTCTTTTGTTTTGAATGTTGTTTTGGGAAATCAACACATCCTACAAATCAGCAGTAATGAAGTGTCATGTCTTTTGTTTTGAATGTTGTTTTGGGAATTAAGTCTAATGTCTTTTGTTTTGACGTCTTTTGTTTGAATGATGTAAGCACTTAATTATGAACAATGTATGCTTGGTAAAAAGTCATTAGAACCATTAGTTTTGTGATAAGGAACTTCTTTTTTAATAAATATTATATATGTTTTCATTGAATGATAATATTAGATTACAAACCAGAGTCGACAACATTTCCATTTCAATTTCCACAAACAAAAGCATCATTACATAGTTCACATTTCCATAAACAAAAGTTGTAGTACATAATTCACACTACCATTCCAAAAGTTGTACTATTTAGCTTCAAAATATGACCTTTACAACATATTAGGTCAGTTGGAAATGAAATACTCTCAAAAACTAGATAAGTAATGAAAATCACATATTTAAGCCTCCTATTTTCAACAACCATCTTCCTTTGAATTTCTTCTTTGCAGTTGATTTTCCGAAGTAATCCTGGGATGATTACAGTAGCCCTTTCACACATAGGAGGATCAGCCCATACTATAAAACCACATGCCTGAGATTATAGAGAATGATTTAGTTTAGGGAAACCTTCGTCCAGGGTTAGTAGAAGTCCACGAGGTGCGAATCGTAGTTGGAGAACCACATTTGCAGATTACCATCGTCTCTTCTCTGCTTCTCTGCTCTGTGGGTGGAATGAGTGGGGAAGAAATGGTTTTGGGGGGCATTACTTATGGTTTTAAATGAAGAAGAAGAAGAATGCCTCAGGGGCTAATATAGTTATAAATTACAAACCACATGTCCTGATTTAATAAAAGATTTTTTTAAACCAAAATGATTAAAGTGACTAAACCACAAAGACAAGTTTACTCAATATATTATTATTCATTACTGGTAAAAAGAAAACAATATATTTATTTGGCGAAGTAGACATTGTACTTCTTTCACTATCATATATTTTACTAAATTTGTACAGTAAGTCTTAAATCACTATATTTAGTTTTTATAGTATAAAACTCTTTTAAGAACCTCAGGAACTTAACTATGGAATAAATTTATATTTGCTAAAGTTTTATAATTATACAATATAAAAAGACATTTGTTCGGTTCCTGTTCAGCAGTGGATTTTGTTTGGGTGCCATTAGGAGATGATTAGAGATTTATTGGCTGGCTTCTAAACATCCGATTTCTATGTGTTCATGGATTGAAGATCTTAAGATGTCTAAAAAAGATTGGTCACGAAGTCAAGATATAATAGCTTGACTTGATGGTTCATTTGAAGGCTAGGAATGATTCTATATTTAAGAATAATAGTATCAAGCGAGATTTTTTTATTTGATTCAATTTTTTCCACTGTTATCTTTGGTTTTCTAGAAGAAACCGTAAGTGTAGAGTTTGTTGGATAGAGTGGCTTAAAAAACCATCTCCTAGTTATGTAATTCTTATTTTTTGACGGCTAGTTTCTCGCTAGTCGGTGGTGATTGGTGATATATCGGCTGTTAAGAGAAAAAAAGGTTTTTGGAGACCCTTTTATTTATTTTAATATGCAATTTAAAGGATTGAATAATGTACAAATAAAATGCAGAAACTTATACGTATATTTCTGACTTTGCCCTTTTAAAAATTGATAAATACTTCTGTTTATTAAAGCCAGGTCGGTAATTTCTTTAAATTTGTAAAAATAAGATATTTCATAATTAATTACTATAAGACTGATATGTTAAAATAAAATTTATTGCAATGTTATGGGACGTATATAGGAATCGGTGATCTGCCATTTTCATTTTACATTATTTCATTTTGTATTATGTCATTTATGCGCATATGTTATGTAAATGTATTTTTATTTAGTATATTTAGGTATCATTTATGTCCTCATATAAGATATATCCGATAAAATTAAAACGATACATGGTAGATTTATTTGGCACTATGCACGAATGACAAACCCAAATAAAAAAACGTCTGAAGTTTTAAATTACTGATACTGTTGTAGATTTATTCTCTTACAAGGTCATTAAATTATCTCATCATTATATCTACAGATTAAAAATAAACCTCCGGGAATAGTAAAGTTTTTGTTCTTTTCATTTTGGTCAACATAGTTTTGTAGGTTTTTTTTTTACATTTTCAACATTTTCATTTTCAACCCTTATACTATATAATATACGCTTTTAGCCCGTTTTATTTTCTACTAACATTTTCATTTCAACCCTTATACTATATAACATATGCTTTTTGCCCGTTTTATTTTTTATTAATTTCATTTTCCTTTAATAACTTTCTCTTGTTAACTTTTTTCAAAATACGAAGGGCGCGGTTATTTTTATTATTAACTAATAATTCTCCATGGGGAATAGGAGACTTTACCTCTTTTTTTATTTTGACACAAAAGTTTGTGTATTTATAGTTTTGTCACAAACTTCTTTTTACTCAAAGTTTTTTTCTTTTTACAGATTAGCCACAAAACTTCAATAGAGTAAAAGTTTTTTTTATAAAATTACAACAAAAGTTCACTGGGTATTAGTAATAGTTTAATTTTTCTGTAATAACTTTCGTTTGTTCACTTTTTTTGAACGGGATGCACGAGTTTGTTTAAATTTTTTTTAGCGATTCGACTCAATTTTTTTTATCTTACGCTATAGCGAGTATGTGTTAAAATGTAAGTTTTATACCCGTGGACGAGCAGAATCGATAAGTACCAAACTCCCGTCACGTAACACGGGAAAAAAACTAGTTTACATTATTTTAGGTCAAACAGGAGATTTAGCTATGACATTACAATTTAACATACCAGTCAACTAAACATAATAAATTCCTTATGCTCATTATGCATTTCCTTGTATATAAACTAGTGATTAATTAGAGTAGGATCCTAAAAAAATATTTTGCCTAACCAGCTTAAAAATAACATTTAAAAACTTAATATTTTGCTCAAATGATTCGATTGAACTCATTACAGTTGCGTTGGAACTGACTCGTCGAACCCTAAACCCAAATCACTAAATCCTAAACCCTAAAATTAAAACCTAAAAAATTGTACCCTAAATGCTAAAATCTAAAAGCTAAACCACAAAAAACTAAGATAACAAAGCTCGACGATCCAGTTTCAACACCGATGTAATAAGCTCAATCAAAATTCGTTTGAGACAAATATTGAGTTTTTTTTATTTTTTATTTATATTTAGGCTAATATATAAGAGAAAACCCACTTTTTATTTTATACTCCCTGTATATGTAAAAGTGTCATAAATTAACTCAGAAAATATATAATATTCAAGTTAAATATAATAAAAATAACAATCATAATAGTACTTTTATGTGGTGATTTTGGGATCTCAAGGTATAAAAGTATGGTGATGCATGAGTCATTAATAGGGTCTTCATGGGCTTTACTCACATCAATGCATCAAATTAATGAACTGTATTATCGACAATAATTAAATGGACCAGGTACAAATATACAGAAGCTACACATGATTAATATGCCAACTTGATCTCCCACTTTTACTCAAAAGTTTAATACAAATATTTTTTTGCATCTTGTTAGAATTGCGACATTGAAGTAGAGTTCTAATCCCACGCAAGAATATTCGATAATCAACGCAACTACTAACTAATTAAGGATGTGGCTTTCTTTGGCATCGATCATATCGGTAAGTGGTGTAAGATTGCTTCTAGTTTTGTTTTTTAGTGAAGAATTTGCTTAAGCTTCATTCATACGGTGGGATTGGGGATCAAGTTAAAGAGGCTCTTCATGGGATTGTAAAAGTGACATGTTGCTGTTTATGGAAGTTGAACGAGAAACTTTTCTCAAACAAGTCGGTCAAGATTAAAGACATTATTTTGAATGTTAAAACTTTAGGTTTCTTGTGATTTGTAAAAAGATCCCAATATGGGTTGATGTCTTGGGAAAACTGGTGTAAATTTAATATGTTGTAATTTCGGTTGTGGTGTGTTTGGCTTCCTTGGTCGTTGTCGGGGTGGTCTTTTGTTAATGAAATTTTCCGGTAAAAAAACTAATTAAGGATGTGTCACTACGCCAAAATTGAGCTTTGGTCACACTTTTAAAAAAATCGACTTGCCACACTTTTGACTAAATGTGTGGCTAATCCTAGTTTTAGCCACACATTTCTGATTCGTATGAGAAAAAAACCCAGTTATGTGACCTTTAGTCACGCTTTCAGAAACAATGTGACCATAAAAACATCTGTTAGCGACACCTTTAGTAAAATATGTGACATTTACTAGACACGCTTGAAATGTGTGGCCAAATGTGACCAACTGTCATGGTATTTTGTTTGATTTTTCTATTCATGTGACAAAAAACACATCTATTAGCCACACGTTAAGCAAAACATGTGACAATCAGTAGCCACACTCAATTAATGTGACCAAATGTGACCAACAACCATGGTTGTTGTTTGATGGTGTGGCTAAAAGGTAATAGATATGGCCACTTATATTAACTTGCATGTGTGACCAAAGAGTAGTTTATTATGGTCACGATTAAAGATCTTATGTGTGGCTAAATAAAGAAACGGTCATTGTTTTTGTTTAATGATGTGTCTAAAAGCTAATACATATGGCCACGTATATCAGTTTGTGTAACCAAAAGAGTAGTCTTTATTAGCCACGTGTATGATAATTAGCTATTTATAAGTATAACTATAAGTATTTTATGGTCACTGATATAGTTACTTCGTGTGGCTAAAAATAGTCAATAGTCACGGTCAATTGTATATGCGTGGCTAAAAGTAATCTTGGTCTACCACTTCGTGCCGCCAAATTTTAATACTACTGTCAGAAGTTCGATTATATAATGGCCTTCAATACTTCTAGCTCTGCGTCATTTGGGTTTTCTTCTTTGCGAGATTAGGGTTTTCTTCAATACTTCTAGCTCTGCCGCAACTTCAATCGATCAAATCAACAAATAATGGCGATCGAGACAATGGAGACTACGATCGGCAAATGGCGAAGCACCACACTACCAGGGTAAGTATTCTTGTATATACTATGTTCATGTTAGAAATAGGGTTTGCTTGTTCAACATTTGGGTTTTTTCTTGTCGATATCGCAAATGTGTAACATAAACTTGAAATTACAGGTGGTGGGAGGTTCTCAGTTAGTCGCGCCGGCGTCAGAGAATACGCCGGTGGAATTGTGAGCTTCATTCCAGGGGTGTCTCTGAAATCTCCCTCTACCATAAGAGGGAGCAGGACTCTAACTATACACCTGATGCTCTATTTGGGTAGAAGAGGCCACTAGGCCAGGGCAACATTACAGACTTGAGTGATGCTGGGTGATGTTGTGCAAAGAAAACATCTTTATTCCATTGTTTTAGAGTCGTTTTACTTGGTTTTATATTCTTTTTTAGTCGTTTTTGTATACAATTGAGTCGTTGTTATGTTTACAGGTGCTCGTGGTAATAATGAGTAAAAACCCGAAGAAACCGAGCACGAGAATGAAGTCCAAGAAACAAAAGATAAAAATCTGGAAATTTAACCCTTCGCGGTATGCGAAGATCAGAGAAGAATCCCTAGCGGTACGCGAGGGAATCCAGAAAGCAGCCTGACTAGTTTGGCCATCGCGGTACGCGAGGGGCTTGTTCATCTCTCTCACGGTACGCGAGAGAGTCGTACTCCGGGAAAATTTTGTAAAATCTAATTTAATAGAATTGTAATCCCATTATCAAAGGAGTTCGATTTCTAGCCGTCTTGGGAGAGATAAGGGACGACTTCGGGAGTAAAAAGGTGAATCAAAGTGCAAGATCAAAGCTTTTGGATTCCGGGTTTGTTGTAATAGCGTTCTAGGTTTTCAAGTTTGAATCTTTACATTTAATTGCTGTGTTTGAACTATGTTTTGCTTAATTACTTCTGTCTTGGATGTTTTAAGTATGATTATAGGCTAAACATTGATACTACCTAGTCAATTGATGATTACTTTGTTAAAGTTATGATTTTTATCGGTTTTGGATTTCAGTTGATGGGTTTATGATTTTGTAGACGGTCCTAGTATGATAATTGTGATGTACATGTATGCTTGAATCTGATTGTGTGATTAATTATTGATTCCTTGCGTTAATTGTGGTTGTCTGCCAGGTTGATTAGATATCTAGGTCATAGATTGTGATTTCGGAGATTTTCTATACATAGTAGCCATAGGAATTCTTGTTGATTGCTGATTAGAGTTGAATGTGTGTCCTAGTTCAATACCCGAGAGGTGAGAAGTAGTCGGTTAGTCTTCTTCATTAGGAATCCGAGTGTTAACTGTCTGAAAGGAAGTTGGTTTAGGTGTCTAGTGATTGTTGCTAGTCTGAATCATAGTTGTTATCCTAGGATTACCCCGTGCATTCTTTGAGTGTATTGTGGGGTGAGACTGAGAGGTGATCCAATCATCTGGTGAATTTAGTACACTTTAGGTTCCTTAGTTAGTGACACCCTGAGAGTGTTTAGGGATCCACTAGGTAGTCTTTAGTTATAATCTTTAGGAACCCAGATCCATTTTAGTTTCCAGAACCGGTAGGAGTTGAGCTTTGCAAGTAGGATTCTGACCTAGGTGGTATTCTTCCCATTCTTGATTTTACCTTAGCTTTTGTCTTGATAGTCTGAGTCGACCTTAGTTTTCTGCATTCTTTAGTTAATTCAGTAGTGTAGTCAACCCCCCAAATCAAGTCAATCTTAAGTCCGAGTCAGAGTCCGTTTTGTTATTCGTAGTGTCTCTAGGGTTCGATAATCCGGTTTACCGTTAACCTGTGCTACACTTGATATGTCACTTGCTTGTCAGTGCGGTTTAGTTCATAGGTTTTCTTTTTATTACTTAGGAGTCTAGGTTAGGTTTAGTAGTTTATTTTATAGACCGTCTGGACGATATCAAGTTTTTGGCGCCGTTGCCAGGGACACTTGGCAATAGCAATATTAGCTTTGACTAGTTCTTTGTTTGATTTTTGGTTTATTTATTTCTTTGAGTCTGTTCTGTGTGCTTGTCCTCTGTGTTACTTGCGTGTCTAACTTAGAATCGAATCATTTTGTCTTTGAGTCTTTTGTTTCTTCTTATCTTGAGTCATTCTGTTTATGCACCATACTCGCTCGCAGGGATCACCTCCTTATTCAGCTTTCCTAGAGCCCGAGCGAGAGCTTCACGAGCGCACCCGCAACTTCCAAGAGCGTTTGAAAGAGCTGTGCAAAACCCAGGTACGTTCTACCAGCCCCATTCCATTTCCTACCATGGGCGACGCTGATCCACCAGCGAGACGTAAAGTACACCAGAGGGCCAGTGATGGAGTTACGAGCGCGAGATCTTCGATCACTCGCCCCGCCATTCCTAATGTAAATTCTTGGCAGTTCCAAGGCCTTGAGGATGAGGATTCACCTGGACATGTGTCCCGCTTTGCGCGCATATGTGATACCTTCAATATCACGGGTGTATCGAAGGACGCAATCTACTTGCGTCTCTTCCCATTCTCGCTCTCTGGGCGTGCTTCTACTTGGTTCGATAATCTTCTAGACAACTCGATCAACACTTGGGAGGATCTCGAAGCCAAGTTCTTTAAGAAATACTATCCACCTTCTAGGGCCACTCGCGTAAGGGATCAAATCCATTCCTTCCGAATGGATCCTGACGAGCCCTATCACATGGCCTGGAAGCAGGTCAACGTGTTGTTGAGCTGATGTCCTCAGCAAGGTCTTTCTGACTGGGTGATAGTGGAGAAGTTTTATAATGGTCTCACCTTCGAGAAGCAGCAAATGTTTAATACAACTGCGGGAGGCCATACCATGGAAAAGTTTGAGCCTGCTGAGTGCGAGGAGATGTTCGAGAGCTTCGCTCTAGCCGAACAGCAGTACCCATCTTCTAGGACTTCTATTCCTAGTGCTAGATCATCCACCACATCTTCTCGAGGTATGCAACAGGTCACTCTTGATTCTAGTGTGGCTGCTGCCCTCGCCTCTATGGCTAATGAAATTAAGGAGCTGAAGATCAGTGCTCAGCGGTGTCAAGTATGCAGGGGAGGTTATGACACCCGTGATTACCCAGTGAATAATCAAGAGCAGGTGAGCTATGCTGGCAACAAACACCTGAACCAAGGGTACAACAACTACAATTCATTTGGCTCGGGATGGAGATCTGAAAATAACCCACCGGGGTTTATTGGTCGTCAGCAGTATCAGCAGAATGAAGGAGGAGAGACAGGACTGAGCACGGGGAGCAGTGTCGATACGACTTCAATCAAAGAGATGCTTGAGACTCAAACACAGCTGCTTGCCCACCTAGTCTAGCAGGACAGGGATGCTAGGCAGAGAGTGGATGGCCACGACACTTTACTGAAGAATCAGCAATCGACATTCCATGATCAGCAACGCACGGTTGAGGACATCGCTAAGAGTCTGAAGGATCGACAGGGAGGTCAATCTTCAGGCTCCTATGCTTCAGTGATGGCCATGTCGGTCAGGAGTGTGGAGGAGAAGGAGGTTGCAGAGGATGACTCCCACTCCAGCAAGTACAACATTCCGTCACCTGAGGAGGTCAAGAAGATTGACTGGAAGGCTCGATTCGCTGAGATCGACGCCAAGATGGTCGAAGAGCAGGTGGACGAGGAGGAGATGGTTGAGGTGCCTGCCGAGAAGGCAGAGGAGGAGAAAAATGGGGTGGAGATGAAGACCCCCTAGATTGACCTGACGCGTGTTCCCTAGCCAGAACGTTTGCTGCCATTTAAGCAAGCCAGGGACCACAGTCACTTCCTTGAACTATTTAAAAAACTAAAGGTCAATCTTCCGCTGATAGAGACTCTCCAGCGCATGCCAAAGTATGGCAAGTTCCTTAAAGATCTTCTTTCCAACAAGAAGAAGCTAAAGGAGGTCTCTGAAGTCTCACTTAGTGAACAATGTTCTGCGGTGGTACATAACAAACTGCCAGAGAAACTGGGAGACTCGGGTCGTTTCACGATCCCATGTTTCCTAGGCGGTTTGCCCTTACACCACGCGTTGGCTGATTTAGGTGCTAGCATAAATCTGATGCCCTATTCCTTATATAAGCAGCTAGACCTAGGTGAACCTCTGCTGACGCGCATGAGTATTTCCTTGGCTGACCGCTCAGTCAAGTATCCACGGGGAATTATGGAGAATCTGTTAGTGAAAGTAGGTAAATTTGTCTTCCCCGTGGATTTCGTCATTCTAGATATGGAGGTGGATGATGGAGTCCCACTCATCTTAGGGCGCCCATTCTTGCGCACCGCCAAGGCAGTAATCGATGTTTTTGATGGGAAACTCAAACTTTGTGTGGGGGATAAGTCAGTTATATTTGATGCCACGTAGTCCGTAAAGGATGTTGGAGAGCATAGCCACTCTGTGTGCATGCTTGATTCCTTTATGGACTACCATCAGGACTCTGATCATGAGTTAGAAGTTAGTTAACCTACCCATAATTTTAAAGAACCTTCTGCTTGGGCGGTTGAGTTGGAGAGATTGTTGGAGGAGCCGGACAAATACGGTGATGAGGTGCCTGATGATTTGATGGAGATGATGGCAGAATTTGATGAGATCATAGGCAAACCCCTAAGTGTGGGGATGACTGAGGAGAGTGTAGAGGATCCTGATGATCCTGGTGAAGGTTTAGAGGTCCCACATTTCGGAGATTCCATTTATGAACCCTTACCCATCATCGTTGTGCATTCTGAGGGGAGAGAGGTTAAACCAAACCCTAGTTCCAGTCCCCCTAGGTCTAGGCCACCCCGTAAGAGAACCTGTAACTTGATAGATTCATCTGGTTTAGGGAGAATTCAAACCCCAAGTGTGGGGATGTTTAAGGGTGACAACTTGCTAGGATATTTGAACAATGTTATCTTCGGACCTGGTAGGTTTAAGCAATGGTGGAAAGACCTAATTGTTACATGTGATGAAGTTTCTATGCTTGAAGGTGATATGTGTCTGCTAGTGATATGGACGACTGGGAATCCGCATAGGATGGAGGCGGTTCTGGTTAGGATCAAGGAGAAACCTCCTGATAGGCTTGTTTGATTCTCGGGCAAGTGCCCGGGATGTAGAGTTTGTATGCATTACTTAGTCTGAGTCAGTGTCATTTTCTGTGTTTTTCGGTACTGTGTTTTGTTGGTGTCGTGTCTTGCAGGGATTCGCGCTTGATTTGGTATGGGAAATCGTCAGGAACAAAGTTCCAGGTATGTATTGCATTGGTTTTTATCATTAAAACGAGTTTTGGAAAAATTGGGTGAACAAAAATTTTAAGGGCCTAAAATATTCTTAGTATAAAAAGAGATATTTTTCTTAACTTTCTATTACGTAGGCCCCCTCGCGGTACGCGAGCAAGATTAGGCAATCCCTCGCGGTACGCAAGGGACAAATGTAGTTGCCGGCCGAAAACTCACTTCCTCGCGGTACGCGAGGAGTTGGCAGGGTCTCGTCGCGGTACGCGGGGGGATCCTGAGTCACCCCTATTTCCCTTGTTTCTGATGGATACCCGTCACCACCACCATCATTCATCATCATCTACCATCCACCATTCATCCAGTACCATCATCATCATACCATCTATCATAATCATCACCATCATCCATTAATCATATTCACCACTCAACACCGACCATGGGAAACTTTGAAACCATTTCGTAACCGATGATCCACCTTACCATGGCATTCATGTCTATGTGTTTGTCACCCGTCGGGTACGTGTCCTTGCATTATATCTAGAGTCAGTTTGAGTCAGTGTGAGTGTTTTATTTGAGTTAGTTTAATGCTGCGGGTTTGTTGTGAGGTTTATTTTGCAGGTATTGTTTGTCCTCTCCATACTAAATCTCCATTCGGGCGGGACTGATGCTTCTATTAGTTTGTAAAGGCAACCCAGCAGTATGTGCAAGCACAACCGAAATGCTATATGGTGCACACGAGGAAGAACGAACCTGGATACATTTGTTTGCATCTACATTACCAGCTAAGTCTCTTCATGTTTTTATTGTTACATTTTTAATTTAAGTTGTGTTTTGCTTCACATTGAGGACAATGTGTCTTTCAAGTGTCGGGATGTGAGTGTCTAAGTCTTAGTTTGCGTCTTTTATAAAAATCCAAAAATACAAAAAAATTGAAAATTTTTAAAAAATGTCCTTTGAAATCAAAAGTTTTTGCATAATAAATGGAAAATGATAGTACAACTGGATCTACTTGTTTGTTTAAATAATTTAAATAATAGAAAACGCGTCTAATTAGTGATGTTTTGGTAGACCCAGTCGACTTGAATAACTTAAATAGCCTGTGAGTGTTACTTAGGATTAATCACGTAATAATTTCATGAAATCTTATGGGTACTCATCTTAGGTGTCGGTAATACTGAAACTGTCAACATAGGGTGATAGATACCATGTTAAGCTAATATTTAGAGGTTTTTAAAAACTTTATTGGCACACCATTCTCTTTTTATGAAAATAAATCCGAGTTTGGTGGCGCCTGCATCCATAATTCCATCAAATAATGAATATAATTAATAAAGTGAAAGCTTGAGTCTTGACCTACGTGTTTCCCATGGGGATAGTGACTCTGTTGATACGCCTATAGGTTAATTCTTATGTACCTAATTGATAGACTGCATCCTATGTGCTACCTTCCGAGATGGTGACTTGGGAGATGCACCCCTATGTGAGGTTGATTCATATATAAATTTAATAATACTCATTCCATTCGTTCCATAATTAATCGATTTCTAAAATTCTGTAAATCTTAGTTTAACGTGGTGGGAAATCTAAATGGTTTAACCCGTGCCTAAATATAACCTTGAGACGGGATTAGGTAGAGCTGTAGCTTCTAAGTGTGAGTCACATAGATGAATTAATTGTTGTATAAAATGGAATTAGAACACCTTACGCGGGCTAGATAGTTGATGCTTGGGTTTAATCGGGCAGAAATACTAATTGTTTCTTTTAACGCATGAGTATGTTTAACTAATTGATTATTAAAGTTAGATCTCAGTTATGATTCCATTGCACACTTTTTCGAGGACGAAAAAAGGTTAAGTGTCGGGATGTTTGATGTTGTGCAAAGCACACATCTTTATTCCATTGTTTTAGAGTCGTTTTACTTAGTTTTATATTCGTTTTGAGTCGTTGTTTTGAGTCGTTTTGAGTCGTTTTTGTATACAATTGAGTCATATTTATGTTTTACAGGTGCTCGTGGTAATAATGAGTAAAAACCCAAAGAAACCGATCACGAGAATGAAGTCCAAGAAACAAAAGATAAAAATCTAGAAATTGAACCCTTCGCGGTACACGAAGATCAGAGAAGAATCCCTCGCGGTACGGGAGGGAATCCAGAAATTAGCCCGAGTAGTTTGGCCCTTGCGGTACGCGAGGGGCTTGTCCATCTCTCTCGCGGTAGGCGAGAGAGTCGTACTCCAGGAAAATTTTGTAAAACCTAATTTAATAGAATTGTAATATCATTATCAAAGGAGTTCGATTTACAGCCGTCTTGGGAGAGAAAATGGACGATTTCGGGAGTAAGAAGGAGAATCAAAGTGCAAGATCAAAGATTTTGGATTTCGGGTTCGTTGTAATAGCGTTCTAGGTTTTCAAGTTTGAATCTTTACATTTAATTGCTGTGTTTGAACAATGTTTTGCTTAATTACTTCTGTCATGGATGTTTTAAGTATGATTATAGGCTAAACATTGATACTGCCTAGGTCAATTGATGATTACTTTATTAAAGTTGTGATTTTTATCGGTTTTGGATTTCAGTTGATGGGTTTATGATTTTGTAAACGATCCTAGTATGATAATTGTGATGTACATGCATGCTTGAATCTGATTGTGTAATTAATTATTGATTCCTTGCGTTAATTATGGTTGTCTGCCAATTTGATTAGCGTATCTTGGTCATAGATCTTAGGGTTTGTGATTTCGATGGTTTGCTAGACGTAGTAGCCATATGAATTCTTGTTGATTGCTGATTAGAGTTGAGTGTGTGTCCTAGTTCAATACCCGAGAGGTGAGAAGTAGTCGGTTAGTCTTCGTCATTTGGAATACAAGTTTCAACTGTCTGAGAGGAAGTTGGTTTAGGTGTCTAGTGATTGTTGCTAGTCTGAATCATAGTTGTTATCCTAGGATTACCTCGTGCATTCTTTGAGTGTATTGTGGGCGGTGAGACTGAGAGGTAATCCGTTCAATAGGGTACAATATCATAGTTGGAAATACCCGAGAGGTGATCCAATCATGTGATGAGTTTAGTACACTTTAGGTTCCTTAGTTGGTGACACCCTGAGAGTGATTAGGGATCCACTAGATAGTCTTTAGTTGTTATCTTTAGAAACCCAGATCCATTTTAGTTTCCAGAACCGGTAGGAGTTGAGCTTTGCAAGTAGGATTCTGACCTAGGTGGTATTCTTCCCATTCTTGATTTTACCTTAGCTTTTGTCTTGATAGTCTGAGTCGACCTTAGTTTTCTGAATTCTTTAGTTAATTCAGTAGTGTAGTCAACCCCCCAAATCAAGTCAATCTTAAGTCCGAGTCAGAGTTCGTTTTGTTATTCGTAGTGTCTCTAGGGTTCGATAATCCGGTTTACCGTTAAGCTGTGCTACACTCGATAGGTACACTTTCCTGTCAGTGCGGTTTAGTTCATAGGTTTTCCATTTATTACATAGGAGTCTAGGTTAGGTTTAGTAGTTTTTTTATATACCGTCTGGACGACATCACTAGGTCATATAACCACATGCATTAGGATATATATAGCCAGTGAGTTTTATCAGACAACTTGAGGCATGGTTCATTGTTGGTTCGTTTTTCAACAATTTGGATAACCATTGAGTTTTTGAAAAGATATACGGACTCGGTCAACCCTCTGATCAGGTCTTCTAGAGGGTTGACCCGAGCCTGGGTATTCTTTTCTAAAACTCAATGGCTATCTTAATGGATGTTGAGAAATGATCGATGTCATTTGGTCAATAAAAAACAATGCTTAAACATCTTAACTAGTGAGGGTAAGTAGAGTATCTTATCCACGAGTTGTATGTGGAAAGTGTTACTTTGTTACAATAGTCAACCATAGAAAACAATAACAATTGATTTGGATTTGGGTTTAAAACAATAATGAGAGAGGAAATCCTCTCCGGGGTTCGGGTATGCAAACACAAGTTCCTTCAAGATAATTAGCAAGCAATTACATTGACATAACCATACGGTTCAATTGAATTGGGTGATAATGGAAGAACTCGTTGTAAATAAAACTTATTCTTACATAACCATCATAGATTAACCAACTATAATCCAACCCCCAAGTTGTCCCCCATGTAAAGAAACCCGAGACTATTGAGACTTGAACAACAATTCAAAATCAACCAATGAAGTTTAAAGAATTCAATAAATAAATGAAATCATATGGCTTAACATGTCAATCAAGATTACAAACCAAAGCTAATCATTCAAGAAATTACAAATGTTCACAAACCCTAGACCCAAAGAGGATTACAAGAGATTTAGCTGCTCATACTCATAACAATAATCAAAACTAATATATTAGGACTTAAAATCATGAAACTCTAAGAACAATCGACCCAAGAATAGTATAAATCGCCCTCTTGAAGCTCTGGAACGGCTGGAAACGAAGATGGGTCGGGATGGGGGATGCTAAGGATTAAAACCTGATTTAGGTTAAATTTCTTGTAAAAACACTTCCCCGCGTACCGCGAAGATCCGAATCAAGTCCCTCGCGTACCGCGAGGGATAAACTAGTCGGGCGCGCCCCTTTGCTTCCTCGCGTACCGTGAAATTCATGGACAAGTCCCTCGCGTACCGCGAGGGACAAACTAGTCGGACATTCTCCTCTTATCCCTCGCCTACCGTGAGGGATGTCTCCAAGGTTCTCGCGTACTGCGAGAGACCTAAAATCCAGAGGTGTTGACTTTTTGACCTTTTGATCCTCGTGCTTCGCGTCACACCGTTTCGCTTCCGTAATCCGCTCTTTTAACACATAAAACCTGGGGAGGGGGTGACACAACCACAAACACACATAAAACTGAACAAATATACAACTCAAAACAACTAAAACGCACACACAACGAGATATAAACCTGGGTTATTAAACCCTACATCACATCCCCACACTTACTTTTTTGCGTCCCGAAAAAGAATTATGCAATGGAATTATAATTGGAATCTACTCTCGCATTCTCAAACAATTAAAACATAATCACGCATTAACTGTAACAATTGATATTTCTATCCGACTAAACCCAACTACCGATCTATTGAGCCCCTAATTCTGTGATCTACTATCCTATTAATTACTAAGCAACAATGTAAGGCCCCTTTCCCGGGTAACCTCACTTGTTGGATTTACTCATAAACATAGTCATAAAATACTGAATTTATATTAAAAAGAACATTCGTCATCCAATTACATAATCATAACAGCGGAAGTCTTTACAATTAAAAACATAACATTGTTCGAAGACATATAAAACAAAAGAGGGATGTCAGTCTCGTGCCGGGTAACCTCCACGCCATCGCACGACCTCATCTTCCTTTACCTGAAATGTATACTAAAAGTCAGCTAACGCTGGTGAGTTCTAGTTTAATGCAATTAGGTATAAACATTCTTTTCTTTATAAGTATGCATAATTATATATATACACTTATATAAGTACACATTGACTTGAATTGCTTCTCCTTTATCATTCTTCGCAAATACATATAGATATATATTCACATCATTGGTCTCATTTATTTTCATAACTTTTGCTTCTCTTTCTTCTTTATTTTGTGATTACATATATATATATGCATTCACCTTTTCTTTTCTTTTCTTTACATTCGTGGGTAATACTCTTAAGGGTGATCAACCCGTCTTTTGGTTGCGAAGGTCACAAAGACAATCGCCGCGGTCCATCGTCATGGCCCACCTATACTTACAACCGTCCGGCAACAAGTACCGTCCGTCATTTTATTCTTACAACCGTCCGGCAACCTTTGTCCGTCCGTCATGATTTACAACCGTCCTACCGTCGTAGGCCGTAATTCGCCCGTCTACCCGAAGGTATCCATTTCCCATGCGACTATTATTTATACAACCGTTCTACTATAAGATGCCAATTTTTCTTAGACCGTCCGTTAATAACTTTAGTACGTCCTAGCTGATGAAGGAACGCACTTGTGGCATTCGTACGTCCTAGCTGATGAAGGAACGCACTTGTCCCGGTTGTACGATAGTCACGTGGTCGTCCGTCTACCGAAGTAGCCGTTATCATCGAAGCATCCATAACGTTTTCTTATACTTGGCAAGCAATATATACATGGATATAAAGCAAGATTTCTTCTTTACACGTTAAGTCATACTTTCGTTCATTCTTTAAAAATCATACGTTTCATTCTTTATTCAAAATTCTATTTCGTGTAAAGATATATATATATATATATATATATATATATATATTTGTATACCACGTATGATCACATTGACATTCATAACTGTTATTCATTTAGTGTATACATTTCAGCCCCAAAACATTTAATAAGGTTTGCACATAACATAGAAAGGGGGGGGGGGGCACATAGAACTCACCTGATGAGTAGTTTCTGAAATACACTAGGCTGGCTACTGAGCGTCACTAATGTCACTCACGATCTGTATAATAAAGTCATACTCGTAAGGTAGTGCTCCTAGATGACATTAGACATTACTATGCTTGAACTTAGTAGTTTCGATGGATTTGCTTTATCGAAACTTGGTAGTTTCGATAGGTTGCTTCTGTCGAAACTTGGTAGTTTCGATAGGTTGTTTCTGTCGAAACTTGGTAGTTTCGATAGGTTGCTTATGTCGAAACTTGGTAGTTTCGATAGGTTGCTTCTGTCGAAACTTGGTAGTTCCGATAGGTTACTTCTGTCGAAACTTGGTAGTTTCGATAGGTTGCTTCTGTCGAAACTTGGTAGTTTCGATAAGTAACTTGGGTGTAATCTTAGCTTCGGATCGTGGGCTTATATCGAAACTATGGTAGTTTCGATGGGTATGCATATATCGAAACTGAGTAGTTTCGATGGGTCTGCACATATCGAAACTACTGCACATATCGGAACTAAGTAGTTTCGATGGGTCTGCACATATCGAAACTACTGCACATATCGAAACTAAGTAGTTTCGATGGGTCTGCACATCGTCTTCCCCAAAAATCTGAAGTTTTTGCATGCAAGTCTGATCGAGTCAATATCTAAATTTTTCTTTGATCACAACGTTCGTTTTTCATTCTAGATGCTATACCTAAGCTCACTTTCAAGTTTCATCCGCAAAATCGTTATCTTTTTAGCCAAAACCCGAAACCTTCCAAAACGAACAAAAACTCATAATGTGATCGAATCGTTACCTGGATTGTAATTCTGATTCGGAGGTTTTGCTCACGGGCTCAGCTGTAACGTGCTCCTCCAATCTCGTGACGATCCGTCGACTTTCTCTCTCTAGACCCGAGCTTTCCTTTCTCTCTTTAGAAGCTGAGATTGGTGGAAAATGAGAAGTTTGGGCAGCCCTTGCCCTTGCCCTTATATACTTGGGCTTCCTTCGGCCCGTTGGAGCCGAGCCCAAGCCCATCCATTTTTCTTTCGTCATTTGAAAATTAAAATTTCGATCGTGCCATTATTTATTTATTACCAATTTTGGGATGTTACAAACAATTTGTCTATGGGTCTCACACTTAGGAAGTTACAACTTAGTCTAATCCAATCTCAAGGTCATGTTTTGGCACGAGTTAAACCATATAGATTTCCCACCACTATAAACACCAATTTACAAGTTTTTTGAAAATTATGGAATTATGGATCGATGGATGCATGTTTTTTGAGATTTTATTAATAATTTATGAATGAACCTAACCCAGTGGTGTTTCAATCACGCTGGAACACGATATATGACACGTAAGTTGCCGTTCTTAAGCAATGAAATTCATAAGCTTCTGAATAGTTGTGTATCATTCAAGTCACCATCCCGAAGGGAAACACATAATCCTAACTTAGTGATCCAATATTGATCACTTAAGTCCCGCCCATGGGTGTATCCTCCAAGTCACCATCCCGAAGGGAAACACGTAGACGAAACTCAAGCTTTCAATTGATTTAATTGAGCTCATGCAAGATAAATAATGGATGCGGGCGCCATCAACTTTCGGATTATTTTCATAAAATAAAGCGATGTGCCAAGTAATTCTAAAAACTTATAAACTTTTGCTTATAGTGGTACCTATCACCCTATATTGATAGTTTCGACCTTGCTGACACCCCTAAGATGAGAACCCACAAGACATCCTGAATTAATTATCAATTAAACCTAGATACACTATTAGGATATTTAAGCTCTTTAAATCAGTTGGGTCTACCAAAACGTTACAAATCAGTCACGCTTTCTGTTATTTATTCAATTCAATTACACACGAGCAAAGTTCCAATTGTACCTATCATTTTTCAATTAACTGCACAAATTCTAATCCAAGGACATTTTTGAATTTTTTTTTTTATTTTTATGGATTTTCAAAAATTTTAAACTATACAGACTCAATGACAATTTAGACGAAAGTATCCCTCGCCACACTTAAAAACTACATTGCCCTCAATGTAGGAAGAAAAACAAAAACTAAAAGACATATACAAAATTAAAGTACTTAGTTGGATATGCGATCATATAGCATTTCATTCGCGATCGTGCTCCACATATGTAAACGGACAGCCATGTGCAAGAATCAAGCGGAAGTCGGAAATCGTCACCCGAATGGAGATTGAGTACGGGCGATTAATTCCAAATCTGCAGAAATAAGCTCACGCAACACCCAAAAGCATCATAACGACTCAAAAGAATGACTCAAATAAAAGGAAACGATAAGACAGACTCAAATGAATAACAACAAAACCATTTTTTTTCAATGCTTTCGCGTACCGCGAAGCAAAGGGAAAGGACCCTCGCGTACCACGAGGAAATGGGGATACTACCGGACAGCCACAGCCTCCCGTACCACGAGAGAAATGCTGAGGTTTCTCGCGTACCGCGAGGAGCCGAAATTTCTGTCGGACGACTAAAGCTCTCGCGTACCGCGAAGAGTTGGCCAAGGGGCCTCGCGTACCGCGAGGGGGCTCTGGTGACAGAAAGATAAGTTGAAAATTTGGGTTTTTGCCTTAGAAAAATTTTTGACCTTTAAAACTCAAAATTTTCAACTTTTCCCAAAACTTGTTCCAATACTTGAATATTGCTCTTACATACTGAAACATGATTCCCCATCATTTCCCTTGCCAAAATTAACCCAAAAACCTACAAAATCTTATAAAAACTATAAAAAATACTGAAAACATAAAAAATTACAAAACTCTACAAATGGTTCCTTACCCCCCAAGAACTTGTGCATTGCCCTCAATGGCACATAGATGAGCCCCAAAACATTTCAAAGGCTTCCCCACACTTGGTCAAATGCACAAAAACAAAGAAACAAAGCAATAAAATCCTAACTCACTTTCGTAGGCATCACAGATGCATTTAGCGTATGCATCAAGCCATTTAAACTCCTCGATAGCCCGGGTGGACGAGTTTAATCTTGTGAGGGTTTATAGGGAACACACCAATAACGTTCATGCACTAAAACAAAACTAGACAATATACAACTTAGGTTGCCTCCCAAGAGCGCTAAGTTTAACGTCTTCAGCCAGACGCGGTGTACCTAAGATTAGTTACGTGTCTCCATCTTATAGAGTGCTCAAGAACAACACCTCTACTTGCTTGTCCGGACCATTGATGTCATTAGGCTCTAAGTATGGCTTCAAACGATGGCCATTCACTGTTTGCCTCAAATAGTCCTCGAAGTCCTCAATCTCAACACCACCCGAGTGACCCACCTTGGTCACCAAGTAAGGACCTGTCCACTTGCTCTTCAACTTACGAGGGAAGAGCTTCAACCTTGAGTTGAACAACCACACCTTTTGCCCAATTGCAAAGGTTTTCAACCGGATCTTTGCATCGTGCACCTTCTGCATCTTGTCCTTGTAGGTCGAGGCACTCTCGTATGCATCATCACTTAGTTCTTCCAACTCACTTAAGCACAACTGTCTTTGCTTACCTGCAGCATCATAATCCAGATTAACAATTTTTAATAGCCCATAATGCTCGATGAGCCAACTCTACAGGTGACATCCCTGCCCATAGACCAACCGGTATGGAGTAGTGCCAATAGGTGTTTTGTAAGCAGTATGGTATGCCCACAACGCATCATTTAGTTTGTTTGACCAATCCTTGCGGTCAGACCGTACTATTTTCTGCAAGATTTCTTTGATTTACCTACTGGACACTTCCGCTTGTCCACTTGTTTGTGGATGGTAAGGTGTGGCAATCTGGTGGTCTACACCATAGCGTTTCAAAAGTTTGCCAAAATGAAAATTCTTAAAATGAGATCCCCCATCGCTTATGATCACACGGGGAAGCCTAAATCTAGAAAAAAATGTTGATTGCACAAATTTGCAAACCACGCTATGGTCGTTGGTCTTGGTGGCAATTGCTTTGACCCATTTTGATACATAATCAACGGCAACCAAGATGTAGAAATTGCCAAATGAATTTGGGAATGGGCCCATGAAATCAATCCCTCATACATAAAAAATATCAACCACGAGGATTGGTTGCATGGGCATCTCATTCCTCTTAGTGATACTACCCATCTTTTGGCAATTATTACAAGTTCTAGCAAACTTAAAGGCATCTTTAAAGATGGTGGGCCAAAATAACCCGCAAGATAAGATTCTATGCCCTGTTTTCTAGCCACTAAAATGGCCACCACACGCAGATGCATGTGCAAACTCCAACACTGCTGGGATTTCAGATTCAGAAATGCAACGCCTGATGAGTTGGTCCACTCCCACCTTGAACAAATTCGGGTCATCCCAGATGTACTGGTTGACCTTTGTCAGGAAATTGTTCTTCTTCTTCTTCTTGGTCCAGTCTTTAGGAATAGTACATGTAACTAAATAGTTAGCAATACCTGCATACCAAGGATCAGGAGATGAAATAGACATTAAACACTCATTAGGGAACCGCTCATTAATTTCAGGAGTGACATCCTCCTCTTCCCTTTGAATCCATAACAGATGGTCAGCACAAAGTTCTCACATTCCTTCTTGTCTCGGATCTCCAGATCAAATTCCTGCAATAAAAGGACCCACCTGATCAACCTAGGCTTGGCATCCTTCTTTTGCCATCAAATATCGGACAACTGCATGATCAGAATACACAATTACTTTGCTACCCCAAATATAAGACCTGAACTTGTCTAAGGCATAGACAACTGCAAGCAACTCCTTCTCTTTTGTGGTGTAATTCAATTGAGCACCAAAGAGGGTCTTGCTTGCATAGTAAATGACAACAAGTCTTTTGTCAACCTTTTGACTCTAAAACAGCCCCAACTGCATAATCACTCGCATCACACATTATTTCAAAAGAAAGATTCCAGTCCGGTGATTGCAAAATTGGGGCTTGTACCAATTGATCTTTTAAAACATGAAAAGCATTTAAACATTCTTTATCAAAATTCAAAAGGCACATCTTTGAGAAGCAATTTACATAAAGGTTTTGTGATGACACTAAATCCCTTAATAAACCTAGGGTAAAACCCGGCATGCCCTAGAAAAGAGCGCACACCCTTGACATTCATCGAGGGGGTAATGATGAAATAACACTAATTTTAGCTTTGTCTACCTCAATCCTCCGACTTGAAACAACATGACCCAAAACAATACCCTCTTGAACCATGAAATGGCTCTTTTCCTAGCTGAAGACCAAATTAGTTTCTACACATCGTTGTAAGACTTTAGATAATTCATTTAAACACAATTCAAACGATGTGCCAAAAACTGAAAAGTCATCCATAAAGACCTCAAGTGAATCCCCGACCATGTCCGAGAAAATACTCATCATACACCTTTGAAAGGTTGTCGGGGCGTTGCACAACCCAAATAGCATCCGCCTAAAGGCAAAGGTACCATAAGGGTATGTGAAGGTGGTCTTTTCCTGATCATCTGGATGGATGGCTATTTGGTTATAACCTGAGTAACCATCTAGAAAGCAGTAAAACATTTTACTTGATAACTTCTCTATGATTTGGTCAATAAATGGCAAAGGGAAGTGATCCTTTGAGCTTTCTTGGGCACTGTTTGGGTCGGACTTACCCATGGACTGTCAGAAATAGGATAGATGATCCCGGCGTCCAACCACTTCAAGACCTCCTTCTTGACAACTTCCCGCATGTTGGGATTCAGTAGGCGTTGTGTATCCCGTGAAGGTCTTGCATCTGTGTCGGTGATGATCTTGTGCATCACAATGAACAACTGACACCCTTCAAATCAATAATGGTCCAACCAATTGCAGCCTTGTAATCTTTGAGCACCTTTAGTAGTGCTTCCTCCTGTTTCTCATCCAAGTTGGATGCAATGATGACAGGTAGAGTCTCACCCTCCCCCAGAAATGCATACTTTAGGTTTTTGGGGAGGTCCTTCAACTCTACCTTTGGGGGGCTTACAAGTGATGGTTGTAGCCCCGATTTAATATCTATTGGTAGACTATCCACATGATGTGTCCATGGAGGTCTACCATCCTTCACAGCTAGAGCTTCAACAAGCTTTTCTTCCTCCTTCAAGTCAAGCTCCAGTTCTTGTTCAACCCTGTCACAAACAAAACACTCCTCTGTGGATTCATCTTGTGGATTCATCCTCAGAATGAGGATAACATCCTTCAATGATGTCTGCCATAAAGCATTCATCACTTGGCAGATTGTTAGATTCATTTGAAAAGATATTTAAACGGACCCTTCTATTGCCAAATGTCATATCAATTGTGCCTAAGCGACAGTCAATCAAAGAGTGGGATGTGGCTAAGAAGGGTCGGCCCAAAATGACAGTTGGTTTAGTGACCTTTTCAGATTGCACATAGTTAAGAACCAAGAAATCCACCGGATAGTAGAATTGATCCACTTTCACTATCACATCACGAACAATCCCTCTTGGGAGTTTAGGGGTCAAATCCGCCAACACTATGGTGGTATTGGCTCGACATAGAGGACCAAAGTCATATTGGTCATACAAACTCCCAGGAAGGATGCTCACACTCGCTCCAAGATCCAATAGCGCCTTGCTCATTTTGAAATCACCCACTTGTATAGAAATTATGGGCGCTCTTGGATCTAGGAGTTTAGGTGGAAGAGAACCAGTCAAAATTGCACTAACTTGTGTATTCAGATCAAGCTTTTTAGGATTCTTATTATGCCTTTTCTGAGTGCACAAGTCTTTCAAATACTTAGCATAGACTGGTATCTGTTTAATTGCATCAAGAAAAAGTATATTAATTTTTACCTGTTTGAAAAGCTCCCAAATCTCCTCTTGTTGAGGCCCTCTCTTCTTGATTGTCACATGTTTACCTGCATTCACTAAAGAAGAAGGGAATGGCACCATTGGAGGCACCACTCCCCCATTATCAACAGTAGATGATGTTTTAGGAAAAGGTGGTTCTGTTGGAAAAGCAAACCGTGTAGCCGGAATTGGTTCGGGTTCATCATCACTGACAGCATGCTCATTAATGTCCTCCACCACACCATCAACAAAAGGTGGTGTAGGTGCAACCTTGTTATCATAAACCTTACCACTTCGGAGAGTACTAACCTTGCCCATGTGGATGTTCTTCATGTTCCTGTTCCCCGAAGTGTGATAAGATGGGTTGGTCACCGTATCACTTGGAAGCTTCTCACTAATCTTCTTCAACTCAGCTATTTCAGTGGCAAATTACCCCATTTGAGTAGTCATGACTTGGAAGGCTTTATCACGCACATCATCGGCTTGGCTCTTCTTTTGCATGTCTTGTTGGATAGACTTCAAGAGATCCAACATTGCACCCTCACTTATATGATTGGAGGATCCTCCTTTCTCATTCCTCCTTTGATACCCCCGTTGGTTGTTATTTTGACTGAAGTTTTGGTTTCGGGGTGGGAATGGTTATTGAGCTCTTTGACCACTACCTTGAAAATTTGGGTTAGCTTGATTTGAGTCATCCCCATAACGGAAGTTGGGATTATTTCTAAGGCCCGAGTGGTACTTGTTGGAGTTCATATCATAGTTCCTGCCACCCCCTGTACATAATTCACATCTTCATACGTACCTGTGCAAATAGCACCACTGTGCCCTAACTTACCACATTGGTCACAGACCTCATACTGTTGATCCACAATACCCATGTTGGCAACCTATTTTTCTAATTTCTCCAACATGTTTGCCTCGGGGCTAGGACTGTCAACTGCTCTAACTACTGAATGTCTAGCCCGCCTCGACGATTGGGCTTTCCTCTTGTATGTCACTGCCATTCTCTCTAAGTAATCACAGTCCACATCTTCATAATTAGTACCAAAGGTTCCATTAGAAATAGAGTTAAGGTCTCAGGAATCATCATCTGTCAAACCCTCATGGAAGGCATTTAGCATCTCACACATTTGCAAACCATGGTGTGGGCAGTTCTTAATCAACATCTTAAACCTAAGGAAGGCTTCATAAAATAGTTCCCCAGATTGTTGTTGGAAATTTCTGATGTTCTTCCTAGTATCACTAGTTCTCTGATTGGTGTAGAACTCATCTAAGAACTGTTGTTGCATATTACCCCATGTGTAGATAGATGTAGACAGTAGAGAGTGGAACCACTGTTGAGCCTTGTCTTCTTGGGTGAATTGAAACAATACCAACTTCACATCATTAGGTGTGAATTCCTGTCCCCCAATGGTGTTGCACATGGCATCACAGGCACTCAGATGCAAGTATGGCTCTTCTGTTCCCCGACCATGATACTTGGGTAAGCTCTGAATTTCCTAAGAACAAACCTCAAATGATCTCCCATGTTGTTGTGGGATAACAACTGGAGATAGATTATAAGCAATGGATGGTCTGAAGTGGCTCTCAATCCCTCTAACAGGGCCACTGTCATGCCTCCTTGGAATGCCTCCCAGATTATCAACAGGAAGAATTTCATTCCTAGGACCAGGTCGTCTTTACATGTTAATAGGATGCTGCTGTAGTGGGATTGGTGTAGGAATATCTCTCTGAGGTGGTTGCTGTGGCAACCTCTGATCAAACTGATTCTCATTCTGCCTTTCAAACTGAACATCTGTATCTTGTCTCCTATACACAGGTAATCTTGGCCTCTGTCTATCCCTTCTATCCAACTCATGAGTATCATCCTCATACTCCCCAAACTCATCTTCAAACCCATCTGCCTCGTCCTCATAATCTAACCCTAAATTGTATGGATGAAAACCCGGTGGGGGTGTGGAATGGAATATGGAAGGCTTTGTTATAGGGAGTTGTGAAGTTGGTGGTTGTAGGGGATCTGTCATTATCCTCACATATGGTAAAGAATAGTGAGATTCGGGTTTAAACTCAAAGGGTTGGCTTATTGTGGTAGGGAGTGGCCAAATTTTGGTAATGGTGGGATTTGGCTAGTTGATTAGTTGAGGTTATTATCTGTTCTAGGTGGAGGAATAGGTGATGAGAACATGCTCGAGGTGGCTTGCTGCTCTGGTGGTAACTGACCTGCAAGAGGAAGATCAGATTGCTTCCCATGATCCGATTTATTTTCCATGTTGGTTGGAGAAGACACTACCCTGTTAGTTCTATGAAAAACTATGTTTCGTCTGGCAGTATTCTCAATTTCTGGATCAAAAAGCAATGGGGAGGATTTGTTGGAGTATCTTGTATGATGCATACAACTGATAACTCACCTGCACAACACAAACCAGAAAACCCGTGTAACACAAAACAAAACAAAATAAAATAAGACAAGAAAAGTAAGTAAGAATTTTTGTTTTTTGTGAGATGTAGCAAACAATAACAAATTAACACTAAGCGCACTAACTCCCCGGCAACGGCGCCATTTTGATGGATGTCGTTTGCTCAATCAAAAACAATGCTAAAACACCTTAATTGGTAAGGGTAAGTAGAGTATCGTATCCACGAGGAGTATGTGGAAAGTGTTACTTTGTTACAATAGTCAAAGATAGAAAACAATAACAATTGATTTGGATTTAGGTTTAAAACAATAATGAGAGAGGTAATCCTCTCCGGGGTTCGGGTATGCAAACACAAGCTCCTTCAAGATAATTAGCAAGCAATTACATACATATAACCATACGGTTCAATTGAATTCAGTGATAATGGAAGAACTCGTTGTAAATAAAACTTATTCTTACTTAACCATCATAGATTAACCAACTATAATCCAACCCCCAAGTTGTCCCCGATGTAAAGAAACCCGAGACTATTGAGACTTGAACAACAATTCAAAATCAACCAATGAAGTTTAAAGCATTCAATCAATAAATGAAATCATATGGCTTAACATGCCAATCAAGATTACAAACCAAATCTAATCATTCAAGAAATTACAAATGTACACAAACCCTAGACCCAAAGAGGATTACAAGAGATTTAGCTGCTCATACTCATAACAATAATCAAAACTCATGTATTAGGACTTACAATCATGAAACTCTAAGAACAATCGACAAGAATAGTAGAAATCGCCCTCTGGAACGGCTGGAATCGAAGATGGGTCGGGATGGGGGCTGCTAAGGATTAAAACCTGATTTAGGTTAATTTTCGTGTAAAAACACTCCCCCGCGTACTACAAAGATCCGAACCAAGTCCCTCGCGTACCGTGAGGGACAAACTAGTCAGGCATGCCCCTTTGCTTCCTCGCGTACCGCGAAAGTCATGGACAAGTCCCACGCGTACCGCGAGGGACAAACTAGCCGGGCATTCTCCTCTTATCCATCGCGTACCGCGAGGGATGTCTACCGGTTTCTCGCGTACCGCGAGAGACCTAAAATCCAGAGGTGTTGACTTTTTGACCTTTTGATCCTGGTGCTTCACGTCTCACTGTTTCGCTTCCATAATCCGCTCTTTTAACACATAAAACCTGGGGGGACACAACCACAAACACACATAAAACCGAACAAATATACAACTCAAAACAACTAAAACGCACACACAATGAGATATAAACCTGGGTTGTTAAACCCTACATCAAGAAAAAAAAAGCCAACAATGAAACATGGCTTAGGTGGTCTGATAAAATGTTATAGGTAGAAGGTGAACCGGTTAATTTGTTTATTTTATACATGTATGGTCATATGGCAGACGAGGATAACATCTAACAACATCCCTTAAGATAGCCATTGAGTTTTTAAAAAGAATACCAGACTCGGTTAACCCTCTAGAAGACCTGATCATGATGATCAAGTCTTTTAAAGGCTTGACCGAGGATGGTATTCTTTTTAAAACTCAATGGCTACCACAAGGGATGTTTTTAGGAACCGTTTTTTTTTTGTACATGTATATATATTTTGTTAATGAAGAGAAAGAAACCAGTGTGGTTGTTTTGCTTATTTACACATGTATATATTATTGCATTAGTTTGATAAATATTTTGTTAATGTATATTATGGTAATCTTCCTATCATATGGTATATGGTCACGGTTAATTGTATATGCGTGTACTTTTCCATTTGACATGTCGTCAAAACAGTTGAGAAATTTATTTGTTATAATTGCATCAATTGCATGCCGTTTGATTATATACTGATATACCGTAACAATTGACCATATCGTTAAATCCAAAGACATAACAATTGATCATATTGTCCATAATATTTTAAAATACCCCATAATCACAGCAATTGCATACCATTTGGACAACTAGTCAACTGTTATGGTTGAAGCATACCATAACAGTTAAGTTTCTATATAATTGCACCAATTACATACCATGTGATCATATACTGTTGACCACTTGAACTTAAATACCAAATGACCAAAATTTCCAAAATGACCAAATGAAGTTAACAACATTTGAACTGGTTTAACAATTTCATACCATTCGGTCAAATGGTCAACTATTATGGTTGAAGCATACCATAATAGTTGACTTTCTCTATAATTGTAGCAATTGCATACCATTTTACCATAACAGTTGACCAATTCTAAGATGAATCAAACCAAACACATAACAAATTGACCATATTGTCTTTAATTGCAGCAATTGCATACCATTTGACCATACCAGTTGACCAATTCTAAGATAAATCAAACCAAAGACATAACAATTGATCATATTGTCCATAATATTTCAAAATACACAATAATTGCAACAATTGCATACCATTTGGACCTAATTGTCTTTAATTGCAGCAATTGCATACCATTTGACCAAATCAGTTGACCAATTCTATGATAAGTCAAACCAAAGGCATAATAACTGACCACATTGTCCATAATATTTCACAATACACAGTAATTGTAGCAATTGCATGTGGGATATGATCCTACATAAAATATTTGCACATTTTGGTTGACATTTATGGTTGACTTGTGTGTTTTGAAGTTTTCAGCATGACCAAATGAACTTAACAAACCTACAGCAGTATCTATATACAAAATTGCACCTTTGTTTGAAGTTAATACCAAAATCACCAAAATAGCTAAAATAGCCAAAAGACCATTCAGTCAAATATATTCAGACAACATTACATATTAATTCTTAAATACATAACAAACAAAGAAAATGACCAATAAAAAGATCACATTATACAACTTCCTACTTATCATGTCCATCTCCTTTTGTAAATCTTTAACCTTTGACTTGTGTTTTTGCTGCTCAGCCTTCACATCCTCAAGTTCTTTCTTGATATTTAACTTCAGTTTTACAGGTTCTGGATCATTCCATTCCCATAACTAACATCTTCGTCCAGAATTCGATTTAAGGCACACCCAAAATCTCCTTCTAGGGTTCTCATGTGTTTATGATGTTGGAATTCGAGCAGGTAAACCACAGTAGCAGACAACTTGGTTTAAGCTCGAGAAGGAACTTGACATCAGCAACAAAATGTAACAGAAATTAACTAAAACACATTAACAGAAACACACATTAACATATGGTTTTGGTTATGGAAATTAACTAAAACCATTACAAAGAAAATGCTCAACAAAATATACATAAGCACACACATTAATATACAAAAGCTAATTAATCACATATTATGACCAACTTACGGTTATGAGTAGTCGATTGCACTAGACGAAATGTGGGAGGGAAATTTAGGTTGGGGGAAATGGGGGGTTTTGTTGACTTTTAATAAAAACCGGGGGAAATGATGGAGGGAAACAGAATAGTTTAAAACTTTTTCACATAATAAAATATGTGGTGAACAGATACACACGAATGAAGAAGTGTTCCACTGGTTAAGCCTTTAACTTCTACCCAATAGGTCTCTGGTTCTAAACTTGTTGACTGCAATTTTTTTTAATACACAACCCCAATCAGGTTTCATCTCAATGTTTTTGAGTGACCATTTTTTATTGTTTATACCTATTTAGGACAACGACGATCCATCTAATTCACTACTTGTTAGCCCTTACTAGTGGGAATCTATTCTGTATTATAGCTTTCTCTTCCTTTCAGTCCATTTGAATTCCATTTTCTCCTTTTTAAGTTAAGTAGAGTAACCCTTCAAATCATGTATAGTGCTATTTCACAACGACCCGACCCGGCAAAAAAAAATTATGACCTAACCGAAAAAAGTATTCTTATATAAAACAAACATAGACTACAAAAGTGTGAACTAGTGAAAAAAATAACCAAAATTTAAAGAAATTTTTCTTAATTATAACAGGATTAAAGAAACTTTTATTAATTATATCAAAAAATTAACACTCAAACTACACACATTAATTCTAGCCATCATGACCTTCTATTGAAGAGACCTTGAAACTTCACACATTATTTCTATATATTAACACTCATCAAAATATATAGAAATTTAACACTCAACAAAAAAAAATGAAAGGTAGGATCAGAGATTTTTTAGCCATGAGCCAAGAGGAGATTCTTTAAAACCCATAATTTTAAAAACACAATCTTGACACTTTGCGGAATTTAGGCCCAGATTTTGCCAAAAATGTTTACATAATAAAAGTATCTTAACTCAAATATATTAGTTACTTTTACAACTCATTTAGCATGTGGTTCTTAGAAAATTTCAGCATGACCCATTTGAATAAAAGACAATCCTTACGATCAACAAAACCTGTTTAAGAACAAGACGGTAACCAAAATCGCAAGACTCAAAAAGAAACTAAACCCATAACTCTTTAATTATACTCCAAAACACAATTATATGAGTCCACTTGACCCAATAAGAAAACTACACAATCGGTCATCAACAACACAAAATCTTCACTTCGTTGACCCTCTCCCAAGACTTGATCACGTTAGCTTTTGCCAATGAACCTGACTACATATCAATACAAAAGACAACAGCCAGAACTAAATGAATTCACATCTATATGGTCAGTTATATCAACAATTAGATATACAATTTGTAACCGGTATCTTCGGAGATAAATCTGGAGGGATCACTTCTCCGTATGGTAGCACTAGTTCTAAGACTGTCTTGTTAGTCTAAACGACTCGACCACTTTCATCATCAAATCACATATGCTTTACCTACATGTTATCACGACAAAAGGTTAGTCACAGCTAAGCGAGAACTCGATAATAAATGTATTTATAACAAACAAAAAGAAATCTTAATGCCAATAAGACATCACAAACCAGCCCTAGACCACAGGTTCGCCAACTCAATTCACCTGAAGGCGGCCCGTGCAAAAACGCTATTGGCATAAAACTTGACAATTGCAACATAAAGATTGTTAGCAAGCTCTACACACACTTTTGGTCATAAATCAATTCCCTTAATTCACTACTCATTATATACCAAAGCGGGTCATAAATCTAATAATCACCTTGTAGTATTATTATAATTCTACACCTCGTTTATTTATTACATGATACACCAACCAACACTTATAAGAGTACTTATTCACGACCCGTTATCATTTGGAATGCCAAATATACATTTTTGCCTCGTACGACATTATTAAATCTTTGCTGTCAGCGACTATTTTATTGAAAAATCATTCCCAAAACCACATCAAACAACTTCAGAAATATCTATAAAAATTACATAAAATCACATGGTTATTAACTAACTTCACACCAAATTTCAGGCCAAAATAAAATGTTTAAGGCCTCGAAATAACTTCTGCAAGTACGTTGATATGATTAGGACAGCAAATGTATTTTCGTTTTACAAACATGTTTTGACCTCTTAATTAAGCCAGTTTGACTTGAAACATTTGTAGGACCTAAACAAATGTTTCAGAAATATTGAAACTAAATTTCATGTAGAAATGAGATTGTATAGTACCCGAAATAACCCTCGACCCGTAACTGTGTATTGTGGACAACAACAAATTCTTCAACCAAACTATTTACATCTTCACCCAATTAATCACAACCAAACATATATAAGTAGTTAATTTTACATATCATACAAATAAGTAGGTAATAACCCAAGCATGAATGTACTACTCACTCTTAAATCATAATCCTCTTTGAGCATTTTTTAAAAGTGCTAAAGATATGTCACAATTTGTTTATAATCAAGTGTAAATAACTATGTAAGTGATTCTCTACAACAAAGATATAGCATAGAAATTCTTACCATTGCACTTGAATTCCACTCAACATATCAACTCTTAGGTTGTATGTCGTTTTGGCAACTTCCTTAATATCCCTTGGCATACAACTCAATTAGTATATATATATATATATATATATATATATATATATATATATATATATGTATCCTTTATATAATAAATCACTATCTCAAGATGCAACGTGTCATCTTTCTGTGAGGTCAACAAAAGTTTTCCCGCCCAAATTAAGTCAACATAAATTATGGAATCATTATTTCGAATCCATAACTTTCGCTAAATACAATTATGAAGTTTTAATATTATGGAAAGATCCATTCAAATCCTTAACTTTCAAATTATGGAAATTTATAAATTATGATTATCATTATTTTTTTTCATATTGAATATTATTGCTTTATTACTTAAAGTCGTTAGTTATACATAACTTCAGTAATGAGAAATACTTGTAATTTTATGAATTTTGTCGTTTTTATTGTTCAACCTGTGTAGTATACGGGTTTCTAGCATAGTATATATATATATATATACACACACATACTAGCACACATATTATACGTTTGGCAAGTTACTAATCTTTTCATATAGTATAACATCTAGACTTGTAGATAGAGTCACTCACCTTTACCCGTAGAAGTGTTGTTGACTTTTTCATCTGTTTGACTCGTTGTCTTACAAGCCATTGCCATTCCTATCTTGACAACAAGTCAAACTTGCAATTCATTAGAACACATAACAAGGACATTCATCCAATGTATTTATCCACCCATCTTTTAACATGTGTTCTATGTAGAGTATGAAGGCTTTTAGGGTCAGCCGGCCCTAGAGTCTGTCAGGTTACGAGTTTCGGACTGGCCCCATATGGGCTTAACTTGTTGGTTAAGCTATTAACCCTAGACTAGTCTCTATATATATGATGTAATAGTCTTGTAATTCTTTGAGCACCTAAATATAATAAACACCCTAGTTGCAGCAAGTGGATGTAGGTCATACCGACCGAACCACTATAAATCTTTCGTGTCGTTTATTCGTTTTAGCGTGTGTTGCGTGTTGTGTGATACCCTAACAACTGGTATCAGAGCCAGGTTTTGACTCTTGATCGTGTCACACTCACAGCCGCTACCCGGGGTGCTAGGGTTCCGTCGTGAACAGTATTTTCCGGCAGCTACAGTGTTTTCCGGCAGCTACAGTACCACCATGAACAGTATTTAAAAAAAATCGCTACTAAATAGGGTTCCGCCGAACTGCCGCCGACAGAACAAATTTATGTCCCGTTTCCGCTGCTGTTGCCGCTGTTGTTGACCTGGTCAACCGCAGCCGTCAAACCCTAAATCCGGTAAACTTTTTTATCGGTGTTTTTTACTCGTTTATTACTGATTTTGGTTGAGATTGGTTGAATAGACAGTGTCCAATAGAACAGTCAACAAGTTCAGGCCGCCGCCACTGCTGTGTTTGTTCACTGTTCCTGGTCTCGACTCGATCAGTTCTACTCGGTAAGTTTTGTTTCGATGGCAGAAGAAGGTAAGGTAAAGATAGTGACATTTGATGGACAAGATTAAGGATTCTGGAGAATGCAAATTGAAGACATGCTCTATCAGAAGAGCTTACATCTTCCGATAATTGGTTTGACAGCAAAACCAGAGAAGATGTCTGAAGCCGACTGGAATCTCCTAGACAGACAAGCCTTGGGAGTAGTAAGGTTGTCTTTGTCAAGGAACGTGGCCTACAACATAGTCAAAGAAAAGACCACTTCAGGTTTATTAAAAGCCCTGGCTGACATGTATGAGAAGCCCTCTGCCGTTAATAAGGTATTTCTCATCAGGCAATTGGTTAACACCAAGTTGAGAGAAGGTTCGTCTGTTTCTGCCCATATTAATGATTTCAATTCTATTTTAACTCGGTTAGAATCTGTTGATATTAACTTTGAGGATGAGGTACAAGCTCTCCTTCTATTGTCTTCTTTGCCCGAAAGCTGGTCAGGTACTGTTACAGCTGTCAGTAGTTCATCTGGAACTACCAAACTCACATTCAAGGGGATGCGAGATTTAATTCTAAATGAAGACGTACGTAGGAAAAACGCTGGAGAATCTTCCAGTTCTATTCTACATACTGAAGGAAGAGGGAGAAGACCTGAAAAGGGCAATAACAGGGGTAGGTCCAAATCCAGAAAGAGAGGTCAGTCAAAACCAAGGGCTGACATTGAATGTTGGAATTGCAAAGAAAAGGGTCATTTGAGGAGCCAGTGTCCTAAACCAGTCGTTGCTAAAAACAATAAAGAGGTGAACAACGTAACAGCCGATGAAGAAGAAGAGGAAGTAGAAGATGATGCTCTTATTTGCTGCGTTGAAAACACTATCGAGTCCTGGATCATGGATTCAGGAGCTTCTTTTCACGCCGTCCCTTGCCCAGAGCTTGTGAAGAATCTACGAACAGGTAACTTTGGTAAAGTTTGTTTGGCTAATGATAAGACACTTGACATTGCAGGGATTGGTGATGTTGATCTAAAAACCACACTCGGAACCACTTGGACATTGAAAGATGTCAGAGTAATTCCCAACTTGAAGAGGAAATTAATTTCAGTTGGTCAGCTGGATGACCAAGGTCACGGGGTTTTCTTCGGGGATGGTCAATGGAAGGTTATCAAGGGCAATCTCATGATTGCACGTGGAAAGAAGAAGGGGACACTGTACATGGTGGAGGTACCCGCCGACGGTGTTAATGCCATGACTTCAGGTCCGAGTCCATCTAATTTATGGCACCAGCGACTCGGACATATGAGTGATAAAGGATTGAAAATGTTGGCCGAGAAAGGGAAGTTTCCAGATTTAAAGAAAGTTGAAACCGGATTCTGCGAACCATGCGTTCTCGGTAAACAGAAGAAAGTCACATTCTTGAAGACAACTCAGGCACCAAAAGCTCAGAAACTGGAGCTTATTCATTCAGATGTTTATGGACCTACTTCAGTCCAATCGGTAGGAGGATCTTCCTACTATGTGACATTCACTGATGACGCAACTCGAAAGGTATGGGTTATTTCCTCAAAAATAAATTTGAAGTTTTTGATACCTTTAAGAAATGGAAAATTGCTGTTGAAAATGAAACTGATTTGAAGGTCAAATGCCTGAAGTCGGACAATGGTGGGGAATACATCAGCAAAGAATTCACTGCTTATTGTGCTGATCAGGGAATCAAGATGATCAAGACAGTCCCAGGAACTCCTCAGCAAAACGGAGTTGCAGAACGGATGAACAGAACACTTAATGAAAGGGCGAGGAGCATGAGATTAAACGCAGGGCGCCCCAAAATGTTCTGGGCCGATGCAGTTAACACTGCGGCTTATCTAATTAATAGTGGACCGTCTGTTCCTTTAGGTTTCAAAATACCAGAGGAAGTGTGAAAAGGAAAGGAGGTTAGTCTCAAACATCTGAAGGTATTTGGTTGTTCTGCTTACCGTTTATTGAGTGACAGGGATAAATTGGATCCAAAGGCCAAAAAGTGTACGTTCATTGACTACGGATTAGACGAGATGGGTTACCGACTTTGGGATTCTGAAAGTAGGAAGGTAATCAGAAGTAAAAATGTCACGTTCAATGAAACAGAGTTATACAAAGACAAGAATGCAACAAAACCAGAAGTTCAGAAAGAATACATCGTTGTTGATACTGAGACAGGTGATACTGAAACTCCAACAGATATTCAAGACAGTGGGAGCTCAGAGGTTGATGATTCAACCGACAGTGATAGTTCTGAAGAAGAAATTGAAGAACCATCACCAGCTACCGCTCCCGTTCCTCCTGAGACTAAGTGGGTCAGGAGATCTACTAGAGTTGCTGCACCGCCTAAGAGATATTCTCCATCTGCTAATTTTCTGTTGCTAACAGAGAACGGAGAACCGCAATGCTACACAGAAGCCATTCGTCTGAAAGATTCATTGCAGTGGGAGATAGCAATGAAGGATGAAATGAAATCTTTAGAAAAGAACAGAACGTGGGAGCTGACAAAGCTTCCCCCCGGTAAGAAGGCATTGCACAACAAATGGGTGTACAGGGTCAAAGATGAACACGATGGTTCTAAGCGTTACAAGGCTAGATTGGTAGTTAAGGGGTTTCAACAGAAACCGGGGGTTGATTACAATGAAATCTTCTCTCCGGTTGTGAAGATGACTACTATCAGGTTGGCCCAAAGTATTGTTGCTGCCGAAGAGTCTTTATCTAGAGCAGCTAGATGTGAAGACAACTTTTCTACATGGGGATCTGAATGAAGATATTTATATGGCTCAACCTGAAGGGTTTCAGGTTAAAGGAAAAGAAAACATGGTCTGTAGACTAAAAAAGAGTTTGTATGGGTTGAAACAAGCTCCGAGGCAATGGTAGTTGAAGTTTGACAACTTCATGGGTAGATCCGGATACAAGAAATGTGAGATGGATCACTGTTGTTACATCAAGAAGTTCGAAAAGTCCTACATCATCCTCCTTCTATATGTGGATGATATGTTAATTGCAGGTTCTGACATGAAAGAGATAAATAAATTGAAGAAGCAAATGTCAGAAGAATTTGAAATGAAAGATCTGGGTGCTGCCAAATAAATACTCGGAATGAGTATCTCCAGGAACAAAGACGGATCTCTGACACTATCTCAAGAAAAGTACATTGGGAAAGTGTTAGAGAAATTCAAAATGAAAGATGCCAAGTCCTGAAGCACTCCACTAAGAAGTCAGTTTAAGCTTTCAAAAGACCAGTCACCAAAAACCGAAGAAGACATAGCCGAAATGACTAAGGTTCCTTACGCATCAGCTGTGGGAAGTCTTATGTACGCCATGGTGTGCACGAGGCCAGACATAGCACAGGCCGTGGGGGTAGTCAGTCGTTATATGTCTAATCCAGGAAAAGAACACTGGGAGGCAGTCAAATGGCTACTAAGATATTTGAAAGGCACTGCGAAGATGGGGTTACGGTTCTCAGGCAAAGATATTGTTCTAAGGGGCTATACAGATGCAGACCTTGGGGGATGCAAGGATTCTTATAAAAGCACAACCGGGTTTGTTTTTTCAGTGGGAGGAACTGCGGTTAGTTGGATGTCCAGATTACAGAAGAGCGTTGCTCTTTCAACTACTGAAGCTGAGTATATGGCTTGTGCTGAAGCCAGTAAAGAGTTGATTTGGTTGAAGAATTTTCTGGAAGAACTTGGGAAGAAACAGCCAGATAGTTCATTGTTTTGTGATAATCAAAGCGCTATTCATCTAGGGAAGAATCCTGTGTTTCATGGAAAAACGAAACACATTCAGCTTAGGTATCACATCATCAGAGGTGTGATCAGTGATGGTACATTGAAGCTTGAAAAGATTAAAGGAACGGAGAATCCCGCGGATATGCTTACTAAGGTAGTGACCTTAGAGAAGTTGAAGCTATGTATAGCTTCAACTGGCCTTCAGGAATAATGATGAGAAGGCGCTGCAGCTAGAGGTAGAGAAGTTACAAGACTACAAAGAAGACGGAGACAGTTTGAAGTTTATCAAAGCCTCCAAGTGGGAGATTGTAGAGTATGAAGGCTTTTAGGGTCAGCCGGCCCTAGAGTCTGTCAGGTTACGGGTTTCGGGTTGGACCCCATATGGGCTTAACTTGTTGGTTAAGCTATTAACCCTAGACTAGTCTCTATATATATGATGTAATAGTCTTGTAATTCTTTGAGCACCTAAATATAATAAACACCCTAGTTGCAGCAAGTGGATGTAGGTCATACCGACCGAACCACTATAAATCTTTCGTGTCGTTTATTCGTTTTAGCGTGTGTTGCGTGTTGTGTGATACCCTAACATTCTAAACCATGCTTTTACCCTTATCAATATTGATTGGTGTATTACCACCCATTTGACCCGTTATCACCCATTTTAATGAAACCATAAACTACGAGCCAATATTACCAATCAACATACACCATCTTACTTTTAATTCACCCTATAACAATATATAATGATTTTTGGATATAAAATACACCATGTCAAATCCACATACTCATTCGACCCGTTTAGGTGATTAACTCAAAATGACATTTTGATTATATATGTGTGTGTATATATATATATATATATATATATATATACAAATCCAATTCACCATTAGATTTACCATAAACTTATACCCACTAAACAACTCTTAATTATTTCCAAACCATATAAATCAAGTAAACATTGTAAAACATACAATTCTCTACTATTCATTTGATTTAAGCATTTCGTCAAACACCTTGTGCACATAACGTTTAAACCAACATTTTTATTCATATGAACTCTCATACCCTCTTTTGTCGTCAAAGATGTCAATTTATATAAGTCTAATTTGAACATACATTCAAAGTCTTGCTTATATAATCAATTTCACTATTTAGGTGTTTACCTACAAATCTTAACATGGTTCATCCACGTATCCCCCACTTATAAAATCATGGAATTAACACCTAGATCATGACATGCAATCAAAACCCATAACTCAAGTGTTATAAACAAACATTAGACCCAAAATTCGTGGGTCTTGTAACCACAATCACCAAAACCCTAGTTTATGAATTCCATCATCAAACATAGAAAAAGTCTTACCGGAGTCTTAGAAACAGAAGGATGGTAGTATTGGGTTTTAATCCTCCCAGTTCGAGTCATAGAGGTGAATCCCCCTCCTTCCCCTTCGATTTGGCAGGTCCACGATGACAGGGGTTTCATCCCCCTTTTCTCTCTGCGACACCATTCACAAACCAGGAGAAGACCCTGGTTTCTTATTTCTCTTTAATCCCCCTTTATCTATTAACCCCCTTATGTTAATGAATTATCAGTTCCAGTCCTCAAGGTTTGAAACCAACTACAAACACCTTAAACTTTTCAAATGTTAGATGTAAGTCTTTTGTGCATGTTCCACTTCATAACCATTTTAGTCCCCTAACTTTTAAATCTCCATAACAACACTTAGTCAATGAAGTTAGGTTAAAACTTGATAATTAAATTCAATCTTTCAGATGTTAGATGTAAGTCTTTTATGCATGCCAGCAACTACAACCCATGACCCGACCATAATCCTTGTAATTCCATAACCCATGCAACCATACACCCTTTATTTATAATAACAACCAATAACCCACAACTAATGTGACCATATGCATATAATGCTTATGTCTCATGTGCCCATGGGCATGCCTGCCATTGCAACCCATGACCTGACCATAATCCTTGTAATGCCAAAACCCATACGACCATGTACCCTTTAACTATACTAACAACCAATAACCCACAACTAATGTCACCATATGCATACAATGCTTATGTGTCATGAGCATGTCGACCACTACAACCTATTACCCGACCATTATTCTTGTAATGCCATAACCCATGCGACCATGCACCTTTTAATCATACTAATAATCAAGTATACAATGCTTATGTGTCATGTGGGCATGGGCTTGCCACTAACAACCACTAAACTAGCTTGACTTGCACTTAAATGTTGAATTGGACTACAAATATACTTATTGAAACTAAAAGGACAATATGTGAAATTTACTCTTTCCTTAAAAAAACAGCTGAGATAATAAATTTGCAAAAATCCTAAAAAATAACCAAAAAATCTTGAAAATTCATTTGAACTCATTTTGCTAAAATTTTCACCAAAAATATTCAAAAATTCATTTGAAAACTTTCATTCTATTCCCAACACCTTCGTTCTCTTCCCAACCCTAACGAGTCGAGCTCTGGTTTCTGGATCTTCTTCCACCCCAACACCTCCATTCTCTTCCGATCATCTTCTGAATTGATACATGTAATTTTTTTCGTTTTTTCAATTCAATTAATTCTTATATAATTGTTTATTGAAAAAAAAAACTATTTCGCTTGTTTATGAATAGAATTTGATAATTTGTTTTCTGACTTGGCTGATAAAACATTAATACAATTAATTCTTACATTACTTGTGTTCCGAATTGATTGATAAAACATTTATACAGGTAATTTTGTTTATTGAGGTTTGACCTAAACTAATTAATTAGACCTAAAATCATATGACATGAGATTTTGGACTGAACACAAAAAATTAGAAGACTGCTACAGTAGATTATATGATTAGCATATTTCTATTTGAGTAGTTATGTTTCAGTTTGTTTATTGATTATAAACATAGAATTTGATACATTACCATTCATACATCATGGACAATGAACAACAATTTATCGTTAATCAAGTCAATGTCGAAGGAGATCATTCACCAAACAAATACGTCGAAGGAGATTCAACTAAAAATACTAAGAGGGGGTTGACCATGTTACAAAGGTTGCTTACAACATTTATAAACTCTGCTGGAAAAAAAACGTAAAATAACTTTTGATGAACTAGATAAGTTTTCTGGGAAATATAGAGCAGAATTTGCAAGTTTTTTCGGGAGACCTGGCAAGGATAAATGTCGGATTCAGGTTTCTATCATGGAAGAAGGTGACAAAATAAGTAAAGAATAAGTTGTGAGAAAAAATAACGGTTAACATTTATTAATTCTTTTAGTTATAAATGTATTTTTATTTACATTTATTACAGTTTCATGTTGTATTATGTATTGCAGAAGTATTATGATATTGATGAATGTCGTAGGGATCTTGTAATGTTACGGCTTGGTCACCTTCTCTGGAATTTTAGAAGAAAAGTGTATGCGGGATACAATGTACCCAACCTAGATAAATCGAAGAAACTTGCAATAATTCCTAAGCAGTATCAAACATTAGTGGGTCAAACAGAATGGGACAACTTTGTAGCATATACACAATCAAATAAATTCAAGGTGTTAATCTTTTATTCTAATGATTTTCTATTAAAATCTAATGAAAATTTTTTTAACCAGTTTGTGTTGCTTCAAATTGTGTCGAAAAGAACAAAAGAAGCCCGGTGAAAGTACGTTTATGATCATCACTTGGGACGAGGAGGCTATTCTTATCTAAGAGAGAAGCTGGTAACTTTATTCCCAATTCAAGTGTTTTTTTTTGTGTCTAATGATTTTTTGGTTCTATGCCTGCTGCTTTCTGTTGTATATATATTACAAGGTTGAAAACAAGGAACTTGCAATTGATGAAGTCCCCTCCCGTTCCTTTATGTAGAAGAAAGCAAGGAAAACAAAAAAAAAGAGAATACAAGAGTGCTGATGTCAAAGTCATTGAAGATAAAATAGTAAGTTTAACTTTAAACTTTAATTGGTTTATTCTTTTTTTCTTTTTTGATTAAAAAATAGCGATCTCACTACATTGTTTTAAGATTTTTTTTACAGAACAATAGTGAAAAATAAATCATAGATGGAACCTTGACCCTTGCGTTGGGCATGTTACCCTCACAGTTGTATTTGGCAAGGAAAAGGTGGATTTTTAAAAGGTGTTGGATTTGGAGTGACTTCCAGTAGATATTGACAGGGTCCTCGAACAAAAGGATCATAAAAAAACGATTTGCACAACTTGATTTGGAACTACAAAATGAGAGACTTGAGCGTGAGACAAAAGAAGAAGAAATTAAGACCCTTTCCATGAAGGTGCATTTTGTAGGTAAATTATGTTGGATCTAAGCATAGTACTACAAATGCTACCAGATCTAAAATGGTGCAAACACGTGTAGTTTAATTTGTCATTACAATTTCATACTTTTTTTTATAATTTTCCATGTGATTGTTGAATTTGCATAACTTAATTAATTAAATTGTAGCCTTGTAGGTAAATTATGTGGACAACAATCTTAGATCTAGGACACTACAGACGTCACTCTTCAGGATACCACATGTAAAGTAGTGCACAAAGAAGTCACTCCTCAAGCTAACACATCTACAATGGTGCAAAATGAAATGGTAACAAATGCAAGTATATCACAATTTCGATTTTAAATTGAAAAACTAGAAGTATAACACATCTACAATGGTGATTCCTGATTTTCCAGAACATATTTAATTAATTGTAGGAAAATTTGAGAAAAGGAAAAAAAGATGTTGTATCTACGCATGATGTAAGGATCAAACCTAATAGGCTAACGCATCAAGAGATTATCGGGAAGTTCGGAAGACAATATTTTGGAAGTATGCGGCTGCATACTTCAAGGCCTAGCCGCATACCTGAAGTTTGCGGCTCCCAATCGCATATTGAAGTATGCGGCCCAGGCCCAGGCCCAAGCCCAACCTATTACTTGTAATTAGTATAAATAGTTATTTTGTTTTCTGTAATCGGTTAGACTAGTTGTTGAGCGATTTTGTATTGTATTTTCATTGGTTTATCAACATACGAATCGTTTAACTATTGAATTGTGTCTCGTCCTCTTTTATTCTACCTACAAGTCACGTGTCGAGTCTGTTTCCGCCAGGTTCAACACGTTGTTGAATCCGTTGATTGAAGATCCTCAGGAACTCGGACCTTACAATTGGTATCAGAGCCTTAGCGCTCATTGGTGTAGCTTGCAACGGATTTCACTGACTCTCGAGGTATCAAATTTACTGTTTTAGCATTTGTTTAAACTGTCTTGTGCGTTTTGGAGAGTTTCTGGATAGTGATAGGTTTCAGAACTGCGTTTCTATCGCTGTTATTGGAGTTTGCGGTCAAATCAGTGTATTATTGGCCTGAAAATCAGAGTATTTTGCTGTCAATTTCAAAATCTGCAAGTTTGCGGGTGTTGAAGTTTGCAGTTCTTTTAGTTTGCGGGTATTAACGTTTGCAGTATTTCCTGTTTCACAGCTTTCAACTTAACCATATTCCAAGTTTGTGGTTGACCTATAAGTTTGCGGTTACTTGCAAGTTTGCGGTTCACTTCAAGTTTGCGGTTCACTCTAAGTTTGCTATTCACTCCAAGTTTACGGTACACTTTGAAGTTTGCGGTAATCGTAGAAGTTTGCGGTTAATCTCGTTTGTGATTTTTCTTGTGAGTATCTGTGGTTAAGAAATGACTGCTATTAACTCCATGGATAATAAGATTGGTTCCTTAAGTAGACCTCCACGTCTAACCAATGCTAATGACTTTAAATAACTGGAAGTACCGATATGAGAACTTCGCCAAGTATAAGGATTTATCTATCTGGAAGTCTATTGAAAATGGTCCTCAAATTACTATGGTCGGGAATGAGAAGAATGAGTTTATTCCCAAGGATCCTGATCTATATGTGGCTGAAGAAATCCTTGAAATTGAGAAGGATGAGAAAGCTTATGCATGGTTAACCATGGCCTTATCAACTAAAATTGCTCAAGGGTTTAAGAAATTCAAGACCGCGAAATCTCTTTGGGATGCACTGGTGGAAAGGTTTGAAGGAAATTTTGACATGAGATAAAGTCTAAAGGATATGCTGACACAGAAATTCAACATGTTCAAATATGTGAAAGGGGAGAGTCTGTAATCTCAGATCAATAGATTCACGTACTTGATGACTGAGATTAATAGTGCAGGTATTGAGATGACGAATGGTGAACTGAACAATAAACTCCTCAATTCACTGCCATTGAACAGGAATTTCAACATAACTACAATCAAGAGAACTAAGGACATGTATACCACTCCTCTCAGTGAACTTATATCCATCCTAAGGTCATATGAAATGGACGATCAACAAAGACTGATGATGTTTTCATCAGAAACTGTTCATTTAATGTCTCAGGGAAATGCCTTACTATCCAGCATGTCCTTTGCATACACACCAAATTTGTCTGTTGTTTCAAATCAGAAAACTCTTGCTACATCTGTCCAACAAAGTAACTCACCATGCTCAAATGTTGCCAAGGTTGTTGAAATGCATGTTGCTTTCTTTAGTGTTTTCATGAGCAGCTACAATTGCATGCTAGCTGGAAAACTCTCTCCGACTAATCTAATTCAAGATGACACAGATAAAATACATCCTAATGAGTTGGAAGAAATGGATATCAAGTGGCACATGGCAATGGCTTTGCATCGTGTTAAGAGGTTTATTAAAAGGACTGGCAAAAATTCTTTTGATGGGTTGGAGTCTGGTACAAGGACGATTGGTTTTGACAAGTCCAATTTAAGGTGCTTCAGTTGCAGCAAACCTGGTCACTTCGCAAGGGAATTTCCAAAGCCTAAAGTAGAGAAGAGGATCTCATCAAGCAAATCAGAAGAAAAGGAGGCAGCTGCAGCAAGTGACAGCAAAGCCTCGGTGAGTCAGCAATCTGCAGGATATGATTAGGGAGATCAAATACATGAGCTGTCGATGAAGGTGTCAAATCATGCTCTCATGGCAAAGATTGAAGATTCTGAGGTACATACTAATACATGTTCTAATAACAGTGTAGAGAAAATAAACGGATATAAGTATGATAATGAATTGCTCATAAAAGAAATAAATCAACTTAGGCATGACAATGCTGAGCACAAGCGTTCTGAAAAATTGTTTAAAGATAAAATTGATGCAGGTAAAACAGATTTTTCAAAACTAGAAATGGATTTTAGAAATAAAGAATGTCTTTATCATGATGCATTAAAACGAATAGACGACCTTAGTTTAAAGTTGAATGACGATGTGACTCAATTGGCAAAAACTAAGCTCACAATCGAGAAAATTGATCATCCTCAAGTCAGGAAAGTAGGGAATCCAGGAATAGGTTATCATGTAGTTGAACATCCTTTTAATGGCAATTTCACTTCAATGCCAAATGTTCAACTTGAAGATGCTGAAATGGAATATGGCATAGGTCGTAAACCAGATCAATCTTCTTCATCCACACAGTCCACGCCCGTGACTAGTGGTTCCTCACAACATGTGAACGTTTCTAACTCGTCTAAGTCTTGTGCAGCAACATGATTAGTAGAGGGCATAATGGAGAATTGTGAAAGTGATGCCGAGGAGGAGGATCGTGTCTTTAATTCAAAGTATTTGTCTTTTAAAAATATTTTGTCTGGTTTTTCAAAGTCTGCTACTTTTGTTAATTCTGGTTTGAATGTTGGTTTTGAAAATTGTGCTGTTAAAGTTAAGAACAACTTAAAATCAAATTTGAAATCCACCTTTGTGAAAGGTGGGACCTTAGAAAAAGAAGAAGCATAGATTGTTAATGGCAAGAATCATCAATTTGTTAAAAACAAAAACTGCTCTTCAAACCGTAAAAGCAGTAAACCATCCACAAGTCAGTCTGATTCAAAGAAAAAGCCTCAACATTTTACCAAAAGCGAAATTTATGCAAAATTTGATAATCATCATCGTACTTTTGAACAAAATGTTAGGAATGTTGATAGAAATAATTTCAAATCATATCATAGAATTATAATGATGATCAAATGCATGATAGAAGGTTTTCTAGGAACTGTGAAACTGCAGGTTACTTCACAAGTTCTCCTCAATGGTCATTATCATGGGACATCGGATACTATGCCTCGTATCTGAGAAGGCAAACGTGTTATGTGTGTGGGAATCCCGAATACTTTGCTCGAAACAGCGTCCACAATCGTGAACACTCTGGTAGATGTCCGAATGTTTGTCAAAGGGATAATTTATATCAATGGCCACACATGTCTAAAGGACACATAGCCCAACATTACAAAAGGCCCAATGATAAACAATCAGATAAAAGAACTGGTGTTGTGCATAAATCTCAACGTCCTGTTAAAGAAAATAATGTTTTCAAACATAAACAAAAGAAAGTTGAGAAACTCATAAAATTTGAAAAGGGAAACGAAAAGGTCGTCACTCCAACAGTGAGCTCAAATTTTGAAAAACAAAAAATTGTTTGGAAACGAAAACCTAGTGCACAAAAAACACCAGTTGAGTTTAATGACAAAAGAGATATGAAATTACAAAATGTTTCATACCTGGATGATTTAGGGCAACCCAAGACAATCATGGCTAAGGTTCCAGTTACTAATTAATGTGTTCTACCATGCAGGGACAGCCAAGGAGGCCTTTCAACAGCCTCTGGTATGTTGATAGTGGTTATTCTCGGAACATGACAGGAGACATCTCTCAGCTTCATGACATTAAAATGTTGGACGGAGGGTATGTTTCCTTTGCAGGTGATGAAGGTGGGCAAATCACAATGAAATGTGCTGTCACTAATGGTACTCTCTATTTCGAAGATGTGAATTATGTGTCTGAATTGAATCACAACTTGTTAAGTGTGTCTCAAATGTGTGACAAAAAGTTTTCAACTCATTTTACTGATAAAGAGTGTTTGATTTTAAAACCAGGGTTTGTTATCCCTGAGGATTGGATTTTAATGAGAACACTGAGGTGTAAGGACTCATATTTGTTGCATATGAATAGTGAGTCAGCTTTAACAAATAAATGTTTGTTTTCAAAAGCTTCTGATAATGATTCAATGCTCTGGCATCGTCATTTAGGTCACATATATTTGAAAAACCTAAATAGAATTGCTAAAGGAGCACATGTGGTCGGTTTGCCTTTTAAAGAATTTTGTGAAGTTGAAAAATGTATTTCGTGTGCTAAAGGCAAACAGCATAAACGACCACACAAACCCAAGCTGTTTAATTCAATTGAATCTGTTCTTCAGTTGCTTCACATGGATCTTTTCGGTCACGTAAGTGTGATGAGTCTTGGGAAGAAATCTTATTGCCTTGTTGTTACTAACGATTACTCACGATTTACTTGGGTGTTCTTTTTTAGTAAGAAAAGTGAGACTGCATATGTTCTTAGGCAGTTCATGATACTTGTTGAAAATCAACAGAACTTGAAGATTAAGATTATCAGAAGCGAAAACGGGACAGAATTTTGTAACGAAGTTCTTGATAGCTTTTGTGCTGAAAAGGGAATTGCAAGACAGTTCAGTGCTGCTAGAACTCCTCAACAAAATGGAGTTGCTGAACGAAGATATCGTAGTCTAATAGAAGCTGCAAGAACAATGATTTCTGACTCCAAATTGATTGTATTCTTCTGGGCTGAAACAATCAATACAGCATGCTATTTGCAAAACAGGGTGGTATTCAACAAGCATCACTTGAAGACTCCGTATGAAATTATGTTTCAATAGAAGCCGAAGGTCGGTCACTTTAGAGCATTTGGATGCCTATGCACAATGTTGCATAATGACTTGGTTGGATCCAAATTTGATGCAAAGGCCGATGAATGTTACTTCGTTGGTTACTCATCCAGCAAGACAGCTTACATGGTTTACAACAAGAGAAAAGCAAATAGTGGAATCTTAGTACATTGACTAGCAGGAGCTCAATAAAACTGATGCGGATACTGGTCCAAATTGGTTATTTGATTATGATTATGTGTTTAAGCTATTTAATGTTTATTCTGATGTTTCTGCTGTATCAGATGATGGTTTCTACAAGTACAGCACAGTCGATTACATGATTGATGAAGAACCTAATCAAGCATCATCTTTGTCCTCTAGAACTCCTGAATCTTCTTCTCAAGAGAGTGATCAACACATCACTGATCCCATCAACAATGAGACTGCTGCATCTGGCAGTGGTCATGCTTCACAGGAAATTGATGCATCTGGCACTGATCCTGCAATACAGGATACGATTCTTGACTCTAATGTTATTGAGGAGCCGGTTCCCATAACTAAAGAAGCAGATCAGCACTTCACCAAATTACCTGACATGTTACAAGAAGAAGATGTTCCACAATCAAGAATTCATAAGAATCATCCTATAGAGGACATCATTGGTCCTCTCTCTGACGGGGTGAGAACAAGAAGCAAATCAATATCTGCTTATACTCTGCTTTCATATCTCAAGTTGAGCCAAAGAACATTAAAATGGCCTTGAGTGAGGCAAGCTAGGTGGAGGCTATGCAGGAAGAGCTGATGCAGTTTGAAAAACTGATGGTTTGGGAACTTGTGTCGCTACCACAAGGCAAGTTGCCCATTGGTACTCGTTGGGTTTACAGAAATAAGAAAGATGACAGTGGTATTATTGTTCGGAACAAAGCACGAATGGTTGTGCAAGGATTTTATCAGCAAGAAGGGATAGACTATGAAGAAGTGTTTACACCAGTTGCAAGACTTGAGGAAATTCGAATCTTTTTGGCCTATGCCTCATGCATGAATTTCAAGGTGTTTCAAATGGATGTGAAGACAACTTTTCTATACGAAAAGGTTCTAGAAGAGATCTACATGTGTCAACCACCGGGGTTTGAAGACACAAATCACCCACATCATGTCTATAAACTAGACAAAGCTTTGTGTGGCTTACATCAAGCACCACGTGCATGGTATGCCACTATGACAGAGCATCTTCTTGCTAATGGCTACACTCGGGGAGCCATAGATCAAACATTGTTCATTAAGAAGCTGGGAGACGATCTTATTCTTGTCCAAATCTATGTTGATGACATCATCTTTGGATCAACGAATGCTGCATTGTGTAAAGAGTTTGAAGAAGTGATGAAGAAAAAGTTTGAAATGAGTTTAATGGGAGTAATGGCTTTCTTTCTGGGGCTGCAAGTTAAGCAAAGTGATGACGGAATTCTAATTCATCAGGCCAAATATGTTAATGACATACTAATCAAGTTCAATTTTGGGGATTCCAAACCTGCCTCAACTCCAATGGCAACTCGTCCTGTTCTTACTCCAGATCTAGGTGAACCGGGAATTGACCAACATCTCTACAGGTCAATGATTGGCTCATTAATGTACCTGACCGCAAGCCATCCAGACATCATGTTTGCTATTTTCCAGTGTGCACGATATCAGGCTAATCCAAAACTTTCTCACCTTAATGCTGTCAAAAGAATCTTTAAATTCTTGAAGGGCAAGCCTCGGCTAGGCCTTTGGTATCCAAAGGATTCAGAATTTAACTTGTTTGCTTTTACTGACAGTGATCATGGAGATTGCAATCTGGAGAGAAAATCAACAATTGGAGGATATCAGTTTCTAGAGGAAAGACTCGTCTCATGGCAGCGCAAGAAACAGACCACCGTTTCGACTTCTACTACTAAAGCTGAATATGTTGCCGCATCCACATGTTGCTCCTAGGTTATATGGATGCAACACCGATTGCTGGATTACGACTTGAATTTCTGTGACTCTCCTATTTTCTGTGACAATGAAGTTGCTTTACATATTGTTAAGAACCCAGTCCAACACTCTAAAACTAGGCACATAGACATAAGAGTGCATCATATTCGTAACTTTTTTGAAAGAAAACTCATGCATCTTGAGCATGTATCTACTGATAAGAATGTCACTGATATTTTTACAAAGGCTTTTGATTTGGCAAGATTCAACTTTCTGGTTGAATGTCTGAAAATGATTTACTTTGATTAAAAGGTCGCATGTTCGGTCACCAAAAATATTTTTATTAGTTTTTAGCTTGTTTAAATTTTGATTTATTACATAAATACAAAAGTTTAGGGGGAGAAATTTCCTAAAAACGCCAAAAAGATTTTCGGTTTAAGTTTTTGTTTTCATCTTAAATAAAATAAATCAGAAAAATACAAAAAAGATTGTGCTTCTTAAGAAAGATGTTCTATTGAGAAAATCTGAGAACTCTATCTAATGGGAAATGATAGTACATTAGTCTAGAGGTTGGATCATGTTATGTAAGGCATGTAGTTAAAATGATCAGGATCTTAGGGTGCTATGTTGATAGGCCCTGCTAAAACTGAAAGGACAGAATGATAGTGTTTAACTTAAACATAAAGGTCATTACTTTAGTGGGGAACATCTCATAGATTGGTAGAATATTTATTTCCTATTAATAATTGAACACTTATACATAAAGGTTGATGAATTGAGGATGAACATACTATCTCTGGATTGCACAAACCGAAACCCTTCACAAAGCTGACATGATACAAGTCTGTATATATATGTATATAGATAAAAGACATGCAATAGGTGAAAAGAAACTCAATGAAAGTGCAAAACAGAATTTTGAGCAAAAAGACACGCATTGTTAATGTCGTGCAATAGGAAAATTCAAAAAGATATGTCTAAAGACGTACATATTAGTATACTTGTAAATATTTTTCTATTTGGGAACGTGGGTCTGGGAAGGAATCTCCCATCAAGGCATGTAAGTCCGTAGTGCAATGACCCTGAGCATTTACTGTTTGTGAACATGTAAGTCTGTCGTGCTATGTTTGTAATCAAATTTGTCAGAGATTTCCTGATTCCTGAATAGTCCATTGACCCGTACTAGTTATTCTCATTTAGCTATCTTTAGGTGCTCAAAAGATAATGAGGAAGGGAACGTTTATTCGATAAGTTGTGGGGTCCATTCAGTTCATCATAAACTTATCTAATTCATACTAAATTAAATATAGGTTTCTGAGTTGTGAGTGTGGGACCCACTAAAGCATGAATAACTATTACCCGAAAACATGATAACTTCATTCATTACTTGCTTGTCCATTAAGGTATAAAGGCTTGAGTTTAGAAGGATAATATATTTGCAATCACCGAGACCTGTCTAAGAAAATGAGCAGCTGATAAGTATAATTTAGTATGTCCTAGAATGATATGATCTCATAACAGAGTTTCTCTAAAAAATTACTGTGTTTTATTGTTTCAAGGCAGTCCGATTTATTGAAAAGAACAAAAAGATTTTGTGTTTTAGCTTAGTTGAAGTTATTTTTATTTTTATCTTTGTTTGTGATTCATAAGTATCAAAATAACCGTCCCTTCTTGACCTGACAATCCAAAAAGAAAGTTTCTGAAAAGTTCAAAGTTATTCAAAAGTTTACGGCCACATACTTTAAGTTTGCGACCGCATACTTAGTGGAGTCTATAAATAGACTCAAAGTTTGCGGTTCATGGTTTACACCAACCACATACTTCGATTTTACTCTCAAACCGCATACTCCATCTTTGACCTAAATCGACTGATTACTTAATCTCATTGTGATCTCGTTGTCGTATTTGTTCTCAACTAGTACAGGCGACATCAAAGGTAAAGGTCTTGTCCATGGATTCATACTAATAGAGCGTATGAGACACTTGTGCTTGAAACTGAAGTTGAAGTGTCCTTTTGACCAAATTGACCCTCAAATCTCATGAAATTACTGAAATTGGTCCAGTAGACTTGGTCGCAAACTCAAGGAGATCATGATTCACCTGAAAATCCAAAATAAAACTCGTTAAAATCTATAAATTTTGATTTTGTTAAAGTTTGCGGTTAATTTCAAAGTTTGCGGTCACACCAAGTTTGCGGTGTGATTTTAAAATTTTGTGGTCAATCGAAGTTTGCGGTCAAATGAAGTTTGCGGTATGAAAATTTTAAGTTTGTGGTACTCTTAAAGTTTGCGGTTTAATTCAAGTTTGCGGCTGTGACCTAAAGTTTGCTGTTTAATTCAAGTTTGTGGCTATGACCTAAAGTTTGTGGTTTAATTTATGTCACCGACAACTTTGTATGTGTTGTTTTGAAATCTAACTTGTTCTATTGATTGCAGTCATGGCAGGTTTAAAGTGTTAAGGATCACAATGAACCGGAATACTTAGAGGACCCACCACAGAATCACAGTGTGTTCAGATCAATGATTGTGGGTCTGAGGGCATCGAGGGTTTTCCATGCCCTTTCACAACATCCAGATATTTGTGAAGATTTTATTAGAGATTTCTGGAGTACTGCCGATATAATCACAGAGAAGGATGTGGAAGGGATAGCTGGTATAGTTGCGGGAAAGTGAATTGTAATTACCGAAGCTATGATAAGGGCTTGTCTAAACTTTGGTGATAGTCCTGAACATCCTACAAGTTATACTGCTGAACAGATGATTGAAACTTTCCAAAGAATAAGCTATGAGGGTGAATTGCAGTCTATATTAAAGAGATATCTGCCACCGTACTGGAGATACTTGGCACATGTGGTGAATCAGTGTATTTCGGGAAGAAAAGGAGGCTATGATGAGCTGAGTGTCAACATCACATCAATGGTCTATGCATTAGTTACGGGGGAGAATTTCAATTTCTCAAGAGTTGTGTTTGAAGAAATGAGAAGCAACTTACGGGAAAGAAGAAGTATGTGTTCTGAATGTATCCTCGATTCCTACAGATGATCATAAATCGAGAGCATGTAGAGTTGGTCATGACTCAGAGAAGACTGCATGTGAAAGTGATGGATAAAAGCATTTTGTCTTGCATGTATATGAACAAGCATGGATACTATGTCGGACTAAGACCCATAGAGAAATTTGGTGCCTTTCTAGAGATCGACGGTAACCAACCTCAACAACCACCACCTCCATATCCACAACCACCACCACCTCCACATCCACAACCACCACCACATCCACACCCACAACATCAACCACCACCTCCACCTCAGCCTCGTCGTAGACCTAGACGTGTGCGTCAACAGGCTCAAAATCAAGTTGAAGTTCCTGTTGTCAATGAGCCTATAATCCCTAATGTACAACTGGCTGATGAACCTGAAGGTGAATTCAATTACAATATTGAAGGGCCTATATACTTTGAAAATGAAGAGAATGTGGAAAACCTCGAAGATGTGGCCAATTTAGACCTAGACTACTTGATATTTTCTGACAGTGCAACTCAAAGTGTTAAGTGCCACAAATGTGGAACAGAAGATGAATGAGTCCGAAGGTGACTCAGAAAGTGATGAGTTTAATTTTTCAAAGATAGAGAGTGACACATAAACAAATAATACAGAAGCTTACTGATCAAAAGAAAGGCTGCTGGGAAACCTCCTCTCATCAACCCTTCTAAACAATAGAGTGATACTTTCGATTAAGACTACGATTTTGAAGTTGATCTAGTTCCGAGAAAGAGAGCAAATGTTTTTGAACGACTCCCGAAAAAGTCCACACCAATCATCACACCTACCGCTCCTACAAAGAAAGACAAGGGAAAAGAAAAGATTGCTTATGAGCTGGTAGATGTTCAAGCCCTGCAGCAAAGAGTCTTTTGCCTAGAACAAGACTCTGTGGCTAAAGATTCAAAGATTGAAAAGCTCTCTATAGAAAATAATACTCTTAGGATGACCATCAACATACAAAGTGGTTAGATTCAAGGCCTGAGAGACACTTTGAAGTACGTGCTCAAAGAGTTGAAAAGACTGAAGGAAAAGAAGGAGAAAAAGAAAAGAAAGAGGGAAGATGGCTGCAGTGGAAATGATAACGGTAAAGGTGATGATGGTGATGGTGATGATAATGAAAGCCGAAAGGATGATAAAAGCAAGACAAAGACCAGGAAGATCAACAAACAAGCTCACAAGAATATCTATCTCTAGCAATGGTCGTTTATGTTCCTGTGTCTGAAGAAAAGGGAGCACAACAGTCTGAAAATGATCTTTCATTTGACTTTGAACAAGGTCTTGATGATTTACTTAGGTCAAACTCAGTGTTCTCATTTGAAAAGGATTCAACTGTTTTAGATGATGACATTGCAGAAGAGGATTTGATTGAGGCTGAAGATTTCTTCGATGCAAATGTGCCTACCTCTCCTACATACATCGATGCTCAGGGAAAGGTGATTACCGGTATTGACAGCGATATATTCGCCGAAGGTAATTCACCTCTCCATGTGGAGGAAACTGTCGAACATGTTGCTTAACCAACAGACACTACTAAAGCAACCTCTTCCTCAGGCAGTATAGATAAAAGGGAAAGTTTGTTCAACTTCATTCCTCAAACTGTGATAAAGTTATTAACGGCGCATCATGTTTACCTGTAGAAACAGCTGAGGCCAAAACTGTAGGGGATGCACGTAATAGTTTTGTTGCTTGGCCAAAAAACCTTGTCAAAACTGAACAAAAGGTTTGTTTCTAAACTAATTTCTGATTACTCAATGTATTTTTATTTGTTTCCATGTTTGTTGCCCCAGGTACCAGATCCACCATCCAATCAAACACATAACACTACAACTCAAATTGATAAGAAGCATAAGAAATGTTTTACAACGTTAGCTGAGATCAAAAGGCAATCATTGAGAAAGAAGAATCGAACTGCAGCTTAGCTATAATTAGTTCATGTTTAATCATAAACTTGTAACATTAATTTACTTGTAAACTTATGTATTGAATTTGTTTGATTGTTGTTAATATATATCATTTGGTTTTTATCTGGGTTTTCTCATGTTAATTTACTGTTATTTTTATTTTACAAAAAAATTGAAATTAAATTGGCTAGTTAGGCACATATAGAACCACAATAAATATGTGTGACCACATTTAGACAATAGCCACACTTAAAGTCACCAACTGGGCAAAAACAATATTTGTGACTAAAGTTATACAATAGCCACACATAAAATTATAACATTACATGTGGCTATTGCTAACCATTATTAGCCACACCATGGTAACCTTTGTCTATTTTTGTATGACCGAATGAGAGCAAATGTCATGGGCAAACAAGATATGTGTGACTTAATGATAGAAAATGTCATAGGCAATAAAATTATGTGTGATCAAACTAATGACAATAGCCATTCTTAGAATTACAAAATTTCATGTGACTTTACATAAAACATTAGTCACACCATGACACTTTGTTTTTGTTTTTTTTGTGATTAAAAGATACCATGTCATCTGAAAAATAAAACGGTGGGACCAAAGGTTTGACATAGCGACTTTCAGAATTACAACGTTTTTAGTGTGTCTAGAAATAGTTTATAGAGACACTTAGGGGACAAAATGCGTGATTAATACAACCCTTTTGTCACGGTGTTTTTAATTAGATGTGGCTAAAACAAGCTTTTGTGTGACTATATAATAGAAACGGCCACACTTAATAGGACATCATGTCACCGTTGCTACCCTTTAGCCATACTTAATGGATGGTAGGATTGATTCTAGCAAAAATACTGGTACCGTTTAGACACCCTTTTTATGTTCTACGGTCACTAAACTTTAATGTGGTCGTATGATACCTACGATGACTCGAGCTATGGTCACATTTGAGCTGAAAATAATACGTGTAGCGAAAGGCATAATGTTGTGTGTTTAACTAAAGTATGAACAAGTTTTTGCACTCTCGAATAAGTTTATAGAATGTTAGAAAGGTTTACGTTTGTTTACGTAACTGACTCGGCCTTGTCTACAGCATTTTTGTTTTAACTTTCGTTTTGGATTATAATTTGTAAGTTTAAATAAATCTTAATGTAAATAACATATTTTTGTCTTTACTTGATCAAGAATAACGATAACTTAGAATATTTATCTAACACATCACTCACAATCTGAGTTGGGAGACTCTAACATTGAAAGAAAATATAATAAAACGAGGTTATAAGGTGAACGAATGAAATAATGTGAAGGAGAAGCAATCCTCATTAAATGCCAAGGGACGGTTACTCAATGAGAAAACATATTGAGATTGTTAGTGCATAAATTTTTAATAATAATTTACATCTCATGTTATTTTCATTTACAAGAGGTATACGCAATCACCTTACTTCAAAATTCATCACACTAAACAAGAATTGTTGTAAGTCTTTGAGGATGATAACTATAAAACTGTCTAAGTTCTTATGTTGCTGAAAGTTGATTTATCCGATTGCTATTGATAGTTACTATTTTGCTGTTGATAGAAGGCTTCCATAGCTGATTAGTTATCTTGTTGTTGATAGTACGAATCTGTTATTGATAACATATCTATTGCAGATAGTCCATTTTTCTACTGATGACTCTTTTGCTGTTGATTCCTTCTTACAGTACCATCCGCATAAGATCTGTTAGAAAGTGCAGACACCATTTCACCTGAAGTTTAAGTTACTTGGCAGATCAGCACAAACCTTGCAGAAGATCTACAGCTTTTGTATTCTGCAGTTGTTTTATTATTACTAGCCAGTGATAATGTAGTTTCATGTTTGTTATAAGATCAACGGTGTGTGTTTGATCTTATTCTTAGGATCAATGATTTGTATTGAATAATTACCTTGCAATTGATGCTTAAAACATTTATGATAATTGCAGGTTATTCGGTGTTTAAAATATAAATCAAGATGAAATCTACTAAAAACACCCACAATTCAAGCTTCTAGAAGGTTTATTCCCGAGCTATGACCCCCAAGAAGTCAAAATTGGTCAACAGGAGTCAACGAGCAGCTAAAAGACAAAGCTGGGCAGCAGGCAAGGGATACACGGCCGTGCATCCCAATGCATGGGCGTGCATTGCCCTGCTTGCTCCCCACGGTTCCGAGTACACTGCCACTCGTACCCTATGACTCCCTAGGTGTTTGCACGCCCGTGCAAACCAATGCACGACCGTGCATTGCTCAATCTGAGGCCTATAAATAGGAGGCTTGGGTTCTTCATTCCACACTGTAGGATCGGTGTTTTACAAGATGGTTATGTATTGATACATGTTTTGTGACAGGCACTCTGGATCGAGCTAAAGCTTTTGTTATTATCTATTTCAGACTTGTATGTATTTAGTACTTGTTGTATTTTTTTATCGAGTTGTAATATGTCATGTTTATATCTGAACTTGTATTATTTTGATATTGTACTAAACAAATACGCAAGGATGTGTTCCTGCATATTGGTCATGTGCAATGGTCATGCGTACTTAGACAAGTACGCATGAAGGATGGTCATGCGTACTTGCTAAGTACGCATGGACCAAGTCTATAAATAGCATAGTTTGTTTCATTTTCTACATATATGTAATTGCACACACAAGTACGCACAGATCAGCTTTGTATCAGTCTAGAAGTCTTTCCATTTGTATCTGTACTTGTTTGAAACACTATGATATCAATAGACCGTGTATTTATTAGTACATCCTTGTGTTGATTGTCATACCTTCATTCATATATTGTTCCACCTAGTAACGGGCATTCCACACATGTTTACTAGACTACATTCTCACATGTTTTCGATCCGACACACCCACCCGGAGGGACCTACAAGTGGTATCAGAGCCTTTGCTCTTGTTTCCAAGTGTTGTGAGTATGTTAGGAACACTTTTCATCCATATGTGTTTCTGATTACATCTGCATTGGAGGTTCTTTAAGTCTTGTTTCATACACTTGTTCATCTTCAAAAGAATCCCATTTCCATCCTTATGTTGTTCTTGTTTTCTTGTTCTAGTCACCGGTCTCTGTCTTAAGTCACAAATCTGATCACTTATCCAAACCACATTGTTCGTACTTTTGAATTTGGTCAGAAACACTTTTTGATCAAGACAAGTGGATACATTTTTCAAAACTTGTCTTTCTGTCCTATGCGTACTTGTCACAACTCCTGCGTACTTATTGTTATGCGCACTTGTTGTTCCTGCGTACTTGTACCCTGCATACTTGTGACCTTGTATACTTGTCATCCTACACATTTGATATTCCTGAGTGCTTGTCATCCTACACATTTGTCATTCATGTGTACTTAGTCTCTTGTATTTGACATTCCTGTGTGCTTATCATTCTTGCGTACTTAATCTCTTGTGCACTTATAAGTACGCAAAACCATTTTTGTTCATACGTACTTATAGTCAAAATACCCAAGTTTTAATTTGACTTCGAATTACAGTAACTTGCACAATGGCAAACCTTCAAAATATCAGTAGCCTGTTGAATTATGATAATGAAATAGGCACTCTACAGAAACCCCCAAAGTTACTAAATATGAATGACTATTCCAACTGGAAAGCTAGATTTGAGGAATATGTTTTATACACAGATTCAAACATGTGGATACCTATTTTATAAGGTTATAAACATCCAACCCATGAATTCCTTAGTGAAAACCAACCCAAACCAATTTCTAGACTTGATGCTGAAGAAAAGAAAGCATATGATCTAGAAAAGAAGGCACATGGTTCTTTAACCATGGCACTAACCCAAGACATTTTTCACAGTTTCAGAGGTTATGATTCCTCTAAAGAATTTTGGAAAGCTTTGCAAAAACGGTTTGAGGGTAACAGTGATGTTAAGAAAAGCAAAAGGGAGTTGTTAAGAAAACAATATGAATGTTTAAGATATTTTCAACATGAATCCATTGATGAACTTATCTCTAGGTTCTATCATCTTCAGACTAAACTTAAGTCTTATGAATTAAAATATCCAGATGATGAACTAGTAATAAAATTTCTTGATGCATTACCCCCCAAGTTTGACATGTACACAACCCTTTTAAGAGAAAATTCAAATTTTTTTGAAATGACCATTGATGAGGTAATAGGTAAAATCCAAGCACATGAAATGAATTTAAGAAAGAAAGACACCACTAGCAAGCCGTTAGTGCAAGAACCGTCAATGTAATTTGGAGCCTCTTCCACATCAAAAACCACAGGACCGGGTATTGCTTTGTTCTCAGGGAATCCTGCACATGAAGAAGGAAATGGCTGCAATAGCCATACTTTTTTTGCTGCTACAGGTGCAAGTTCACACCAACAGAGGAGTCCAACATCTACACCTTCACCTGCTTTTGCAAAGATTGCAAAAGATCATGTAGCACTGTTTTCATCATGCATGCTGGCATATGAAAACTTCATTGGTGGCAAACTAACTGATTTAGAAACAACTGAAGAAGATTTCAATCAGGTGGATCCATATGACATGGAAAATATGGATATCAAGTGGAATATGGCCATGATCTTGAGAAGGGCTAAACGTTTTCTGAATAGAACCGGCAGAAAGTTTATCGGTGGGCATTCTAATGCTAAAATTGGTTTTGATAATCAAAAGCTAAGTGTTACAAATGCCTAAATTTGTGATACTTTGCACGAGAGTGTCAGAAAGACAAGGCACCAGCCTCAGGTTTCACTCAACCAAGTTCAGGAAGCAACCAGAATTACAACAACCAAAACTTCAGCAACAACCGCAGTCAAAATCAAGGAGCTTCATCTAATGCACTGGTAGCTCAACAAGACGACCGTTACGACTGGGGAGTTCATCTTGAAGATTCCATTATTGCACACACTCAGATGGGTTTGATGGCAGAAATCAAAGAGATGATCAAAGCTGAAGAAAGGGAAACAGTTGCTACTGCAGATCAATAGGGATCAACATTTGCTTTGATGGCTATTGGAGAAGGATCCAGTTCATCAACCGAGGTAGATTCTAATTCTTTTATTGTTATTCCCTGTAATAATTGTTTAAAATTAAAAGGTGAAAATGATAAAATTCAGGATCAACTCGAACCTCTACGTAGTGTAGCTCTAAACTATAAAGAAAACGAAAAACGTTTTAAAGAATCTATTGAAAATTTTAGAAAAGACAAACATGATTTTTCAATAAAAATAAGTGAACAACAATTTCATTTAGATGTTGCCTACAAAGAGTTAGAGAAAAAGAATGTCGAAATAGCCAAACATCATAATGAAATTCTGAAGTTAAGTGGAAAAATTGAGAAATTCTCGTTTTGTGGTGGAACACTATGAATCAGTTGTACGACAAGTAAAGGGCATAGGTTTAGGTACTAATGCCATACCACCACCACTTAACGGGACATTTGTCAATGGGCCAGTCGACATTGATCTATCCTTTCTTGATGAATCTTCAAGTAAGGATAACACATCTTCAGATGAAGAGTTTTATTCTGATGAATGTTCAGAAAACAACAAAGTCGATGGTGTTGTTTCAGAAGAAACACTTAATGACCCTAAAATCAACAAAAACATTGTCAACAATCGGGACAATTGTATTTTAACTGAACCTGATGTAATTGAATCAAATGATAAATTGAAAAAGATGTTTTATGGGGATTTCAAAACCATAAAGCAAGCCAAAAAGGAGACATTTGCTAAAAAACGTGGAAAGAATTTTCAAGAAAACATTGATAAGCACTATACTCCTAAAATTCAATTAACATCTGATAAAACTTCACCTATGGTTCATCAAACAAATTCTAACATTTATCAAAATAAACCTTCTACATCCAAAACTAGTGAGCCTTACAGGAGACCTTTCAAAGAAAGAAGGAATTGTTTTCATTGTGGAACGTTTGGACATATTCTGATGAATTGTCCTTATAAGAATCAAGAGAAATGACCCGTTATTTCAAAACAGGCCGTATCTTTGAAAACTCCACCAAGAAAACAATTCAAAACTCAAGTTTCAAAAACACCAGTCCAGTATATGGTTAAGTCTAGATTTGTGACTAAACCATCCACTAAGAAAAGGAACAAAAAGTTTGTGGTTCCGTGTGTATCTACCCTTGGTAATACACGATCTTATGAGGTGAAATTGCCAAGACCATAGAGGAGGAGACGAAATAAAAGTTTGAGAAAACTAGGACAACGGTTAATCGGTAATCAACTAGATAAAACCGTTTTACAAGATAACATTAGTAAACCGGTTGTTCAAAAGAAGCAAGTTTGGAGAAAGAAACTAGAAAGTTCTCAAACTTCTAATTCTGACTCACCAAAGGAGTCGCCCATTTTTTATCGTCATGACTATGAATTAATTGAAGTAGTTTACTTTGAGAAAAACGGACGACCCAAGACCACAATGGCTTGGGTCTCCAAATCTAACTAATTTCTTATGATATGTGTAGGGACAACCAAAGGGATCTATTTCTATTCGTTGGTATGTTGATAGTGGTTGTTTCCGGCACATGACAGGCAACATGGCCCTTCTTCAAGACGTTAAACCATTTAGAGGCGGCTATGTGGACTTTGTAGGAGAAAAAGGAGGAAGCATAACACGTCAAGGCATGGTTACTAATGGATGTATCAGCTTTGACAATGTCAATTACTGTGAGTAGCTAAAGCATAATCTGTTAAGTGTCTCTCAGATGTGTGACAAAGATTATTAAGTGATGTTCAACAAATTTGAATGTTTGGTTCTCAAACCTGGTTTCGTGATTCCCGAAGATAGATTCTTATGCGTGCACCAAGAACAAACGACACTTATCAAATTGATATGACTATGGCAACAACCACTTCATCAGTTGCAACTTGTTTAATTTCTAAAGCAACAAAAATTGACTCCATCTTATGGCATAGGAAACTCGAACACCTTTCATATCGAAAAATGAATCATCTTGTCTGAAACGGTTTGGTAACTGGGGTTCCTAAGTTGAGATTATCCATTGTAGATGATTGTATGTCTTGTAAAAAGGGCAAACAGCAACGGAAATCCCACAAGCTAAAGATCCAAAACTCTATTGAAACCTCTTTGGAGCTCTTACATATGGATTTATTTGGACCCATAAGTAATAAGAGTATTGGTGGAAAGACATATTGTTTGGTTGTTACTGATGATTACTCCCGTTTTTCTTGGGTACATTTTTTAGGTACTAAAGATGAGACTACTGAAACTCTTCAATATCTGATTCTGAATCTAGAATCTTTATGCAAACTAAAGGTCAGAAGAATAAGGAGTGACAATGGCACCGAGTTTAAGAATAATATGATGGAAATTTTTTGTCTTAAGAAAGGTATTCGTCAGGAGTTCAGTGCACCTTACACTCCTCAGCAGAATTGAGTTGTAGAACGAAAGAACAGAACTCTAATTGACACTGCAAGGACAATGCTGTCAGATGCCAAGCTTCCAATCACTTTTTGGGCAGAAGCTATTAATACAGCTTATCACGTGATGAATAGAGTTGTGGTGGTGAAAAGACACAACAAAACAAGCTATGAACTAATCAATAATCGAACTCCTAAGCTTGACTACCTAATTCCTTTTGGTAGACCATGTTCTTTATTGTTACAACACAAAGATCGTCAGTCAAAGTTTCATGCAAAAGCGGTGGAAGGCATCTTCTTAGGATATGTTGCCAACTCACCTTGCAAAAGAGTGTACAATATTGAAAGTCGTACTGTCAATGGTTCGAAATGGATTACAGTAAATACAGCACTCCACCAGAACCAGCAGGTCCAGCTAGGGGTTTTGATTATGATAGTCTCTTCAAGTCTTTCAATCTTCCTGATTTATCTGCTGAAGATGCTGCAAATCTGTACCAATATTTTAGTGGCGGGGACAACTCCAATTTCTCTACAAGAACAACGGTACCTATTCTAAGCCCCAGTCTCGATGTTGCATCTGGAACATATGAAAGTGACACTGAAGAAGATACTCATAATGAAGAAGACGGAGTTCAAATCAGAAATGAAGCTCCAATTGATCCTATTAACATTGAATCGTCTTCAGATATAAATGATATGGGGGAGTTAAGTATAAATCTTGAAACAAATGTTCAAGAAACCATTGTACCAGATACAAGAATTCACAGGAATCATCCAATTGACAACATCATTGGTGATCCTAATGTCGGTGTTCAAACTCATCACAGAACTGTAACTGAAAACACCAGCCTTTATGCTGAGATTCTTACCACAGGTATCATGGAAACATGTTTAAAAGCTACCTTTGTATCCCAAATAGAGCCTAAGAATATCAAAGAGGCTTTAGCTGAAAATTGTTGGATTGAGGCGATACAAGATGAACTGTCTCAATTCAGAAAACTACATGTATGGGATCTAGTTGATCTACCAAGAGGTGTACATCCAATAGGAACCAGATGGGTGTTCAATTGTAAAACTGACGATCGACACATTGAGGTGAAAAATAAAGCAAGATTGGTTGTTCAAGGGTTTTACCAACAAGAAGGCCTGGATTACACAGAAGTATATGCACCAGTTGCTAGACTTGAAGCCATTTGATTGTTTTTGGCTTATGCCTCTTTTATCGGCTTCAAGGTCTTTCAACTAGATGTGAAAAATGCCTTTCTGTATGGTAAAGTACATGAAGAAGTCTATGTCACTCAACCACCTGGCTTTGAAGACCCGTTACATCCTAACAAAGTATACAAGCTTGACAAAGCACTATATGGTCTTCATCAAGCCCCAAAAGCATGGTATGAGACTCTATCAAAGCATCTATTGTCCAATGGTTTCGATCAAGGACAAATTGATTCGACTCTCTTCATACGAAAAGCAGGAGGTGACATTCTACTTGTACAAGTATACGTTGATGCATCATCTTTGGGTCTACCAATGAAGAGATGTGTAAGGAATTCGAGCATGTGATGAAGTCCAAGTTTGAAATGAGCAACATGGGTGAAATGTCATTTTTCTTAGGTCTGCAAGTCAGACAACAGGAAAATGGCATCTATTTGCATCAAACTAAGTATGTACAGGACATCTTGTCAAAATACAAAATGAATGATTGTACATCTTATGGCACACCTATCCCAGTCAATCACGGTCTACATCCTGACAAAGATGGAAAAGATATGGATTGTAAGTTGTACCATGGAATGATCGGATCTCTTATGTATCTCACAGCTTCATGGCCCAACATAATGTTTCTCGTCTGCTTGTGCTCGAGGTTTCAGTCACACACCAAAGTAATCTCATATGATCGATGTGAAGAGAATATTCAGATACCTGAAAGGGAAATCCCGATTAGGTCTTTGGTACTCCAAGCAGCAGTCATTTGAATTCAAAGCTTACACTATTTCTGATTATGGCAGTTGTAATCTCGATAGAAAATCAACCTCGATGTCAATTCTTAGGAGACAGGTTGGTTTCCTGGCAGTGCAAGAAGCAGTCAACAGTTTCTATCTCAACATGTGAAGCAGAGTATATTGCTGTTGCAAGCTGCTGCTCTCAGATCTTATGGATTCAACAACAATTGAGAGACTAAGGCTTGAACTACACTAGCACTCCTATGTTCATTGACAACATAGCCACTACCATGTCCATCACAAACAACCCGGTGAAACATTCCAAAACTAAGCATATTGAAATTCGTCACCATTTCATTCGTGGCTGTGCTGAAAAACATTTAATTGAACTTGTAAAAGTTCACACAAATGATAATTTTGCTGATCTTATCACCAAAGCTTTTGATCGTACTCGTTTTGAACATCTTGTCAACATGATAGGAATGTTCAATCCAGAATCAAAAACCTTTTTCTTAAACAAACTAGTTTCTTGGAAGTTACATTTTTACTTTTAAATTTAGTTTGCATTCTGTTAAATTTTTAAGAAAAATCCAAACAAAATATAAAACTTTCAAAATCTCGATGTCATTTGAAAATTAGAGGAAATGATTGCACATCAGTTAGTGATCTAAATTTCTTATATTGCACATTTGGGAAATGATTGCACATTGACTACTTAAACTATTTTCAAGTATCATTTAATTGAAATTGTCAATAGGCAGCATTCATTAAAATCCCTAGTAGTGTGAAAACATAAATATCTTTACTACAATTGTGATTTAAACCCATGTTATATGTGTGTGTGTGTGTAAGAATAACAAAAGATCATTATCAGAAATAGAATGTAAGATTTTGACTTGTATTATCATTTGAGACCAGTTTCGGGTTATGTCTTTAGCACATCTTTCAGTTCACTACACTGCCCATACTCACAAGTATGCAACGGGAAGTTGGGCTTAGATATGTTTCAACAACATTCGTTGAGCATATATTACCCCTTGGATCACATCTGTTCCATTGAAGACATCCAGATAACAGTTGGATCCCGCTACCCGAATCTTCGGATTCCATATCCATTAGCCTGCTTGATTTCTATGTGCTAAATGATATTACCTCAACATGGTGATATTGATAATCCTTGGGAAAATCTTAGATGTCTTGAGATAATTCATTTACTTTTCTGTCTATATAACAGTGGGGTACACATTGTACAACTTTAAATGGTACCATAACTCACATGAATTTGATCCAAGAATGCTTATAGTTTCAACTAATATAATATTAACAATTTGAATTACTATAATATGTATCTCAAAATTGATTTCAATCAAGTATGTCAGGATATGATCCCAAATTCTTTGAAAGTTTACCGGTATCACTATTGCTACATGTTAGTCTGATATGATCCTATGCTTATGACTTGACCAAAAAGACGTTCACTGTAAGTATTCAATTACTCTGTATTCTGTTTATTCACCTAGAAAAACAACAAAAAGATTTTCCATGTGTTTTAAACTTAACAAAATTTTAAAAAAAACTTCTTGTACAATTCATTTCCAAAAACTTCGAAAAGCCAAAAAGATTTTTCACTTCCAGAAACATTTTTGTTACAACAACAGTTGAACGTGTATCTATCATGTTCGTCTTAGAATTCTTCATAAAACAGAGATTTTTGAGTTTGGAAGGGAAAAGGGGAGTTAAGCCATACATACTTAACAAGGGCGCAAGACTTAACTCATGCGTACTTGTTAAGTACGCATGAAGTAATTCATGCTCACTTAGTTAAGTACGCATGACCTGGTAAAAGGGGTATATAAAACGGCACTTTGCATTTATTCCACATTCAAACACCCGCTCTTCACTGTTACGCCTTGATCATTTTTGCTCGAAATTTCTTGTGTTACCAAACCTCTTTTTAATCACGATTTCAGTTACTACTCCACTCAAAGATCATTTGGTGAGAATCTTGGCCAATTCGAACCGTTAAATCTTCCAAAATTGAGTGATTTTAGTGTTCTTGAGACTAGGGTTCATGATGCTCAAAATTTTGGAAATAAAATGTGTTTGCATGTTAAATTGAGCATCAAAACAAGCTTCTAATCATCATTCACAGTCGTTTAACACAAACTTCATGATTTAAACTTACAAAAATCGAATTTTTGATCTTGGGTTTGAGCCTTAGTGGCGTCGGCCCATGTTTGGTTTATCTGAGACTTGTGCTGATTAACATCGAGGCCAAAATAAGTTGCATTGATCTCCTAGACCATTTTCGACACCTCTAGGACAAGATTTACGGATTTTTGACATACGTTTTTTAATTTCGGACTTGATCATTTTTTGAACATTCGCTCAGTTCATGCGCACTTAGCAAGTACGCATGAAGGATTTTGTTCATGTGTACTTGCTAAGTACGTATGACAAAATTTGGCTTATGCGTATTTGGTTAAGTACACATGAGCAGCTGCAGTGAAATTTTTTCTAAATCTAAACCAAGTACATTCTGATTGTTATACACTATTATATTATGATATGTAAGATGTTCTAATCTTGTCTTGTTTTGTTTTGCAGATATGGCTAGACGAGCGTTTACAGAAGATTTTAACATGTTAGCTCTTACCGATCCAGAATGGAGAGGTGCGGCTCTCAATTATCAAGAGATAATCACTTTCATGAACATATCAAAGATCTCATATGCTATATCAGCCAACCCAGTTGTATCACATCCTTATATAGAGTAATTCTGTGATACAGCTGAGCTAGATTGCCGACAGACACCTAATGTGATCACTGCTACTGTTGCTAATCAATGAATAGCTATTTCTGAGGACACTATAAGGCAAGTCTTGCAGTTTCATGTTCTAGCCACCGATCCAACTCAATATCCAGAGTATATGATAGATGGATGTTGGAGACAGAGAATGGGGTACGTTGGTCGGAGAGATTACCCGTCTTACAAGAAAATATGGCTGTTAGATCAATGGAGGTACTTTGCACATGTTATGAGCATGTGTATTTCAGCAAGGAAGGCAGGAAAAGATGATATGAGGCATGATTTAGCATCTGCTATGGTTGGTTTATCACTGAACAAGGGTTACAACTTCTCACGCTATGTTTATAAGCCAATCCTTGAACATATTAACGCTGCTCCTAGATTCAGATTCTTACTATATCCACGATTCATTCAGCTTCTGATTAATCATTTCTTGCCAGACCTACCACAGATAGGACAGCAACTACAGGTCAAGAGAATAGCCAAGAGGGTATTTGTGCAATTTCTTACTGCTAGTACTGAAGAACCAATACCAATGCACACACCTCTATTCGACCACTTGATCAATGAGGCCTACATTGCACCACGGGGTGAAAGATGGCACAGTCCAGAAAGTGAACCTGAGTTAAGCGAGCATTCAGATGAAGAGCAAGAGGGTCATGATGATGAGAGTGATGAAAATGATGAGAGTGATGATAATAATGATGATTGTGATGATGGTAATGGTGATGAGGGTGATGGTGGTGCGGGTTATGCAGAAAATCCAGATAGCAGTGAATCAGAACGTACAGTAACTGATTCTACTGATTTAGAACCAACACCCGACCAAAGGCATCCTAGAAAGAATATTCGGGAATCCCTTCTTGAATCCTCGTTAAGGCGACGAAGAAGAGAGAGTTCAGATTCTGACTTTCAACTCGATGGTTCAGATAGCAACCGAGAAGCACCTCATATGGTTGAACGAAGAAAGAAAACCAGAAATGATCACCCGTGGCAAGAACTAATGGACGAAATCAATGCCAAGGTTTATGCACAGCAAGCTCCCACTCCACCAACACAACTGTATAGCCGAAGAAGACGCAGAACGATAACACATGTTATTGTTTCAACTTGCGAAGAAGCTACTCAAACAATCGTCTCTCTTCCGGCTACAACAGTACAGCTAACTGATGTGTTGCAAAGCACACATGTATTTCCACCATGTTTCGTGTCATTTTTATATAGTTTTCTAGTCATTTTTGTATACTATTGAGTCTTTGTTATGTTTACAGGTGCTCGTGGTAATAATGAAAGAAAACCCGAAGAAACCGAACACGAGAATGAAGCCCGAGGATTAAAAGTCAAAAAGTTGAATTTCCAGTCCCTCACGGTACACAAAGATCATATTAGAATTCCTCGCGGTACGCGAGGGAGTCCAGAAACCGGCCCGACTATTTTGGCTCTCGCGGTACGCGAGGGGCTTTCCTAGTTATCTCGCGGTACGCGAGAGGTTCAATTTCTGAGAAAAAACCTAATTTTGATTTTTAATAGAATTTGAGTCCCATTATCATAGAGTTCGATTTTCCAGCCGTTAAGAACAGAGTTGAAGGCGATTTTGAGGCTAGGGGAAGCAATTTAAGTGAAAGATTAAGGCTTTTGAATCCGGGTTCGTTAGTAATAACGTTTTCGATATCAAGATTCGATTTTTATCTTTGATTGTTCTGATTTGAAAGCATGTTCTTGTTTAATTACTTCTGCTATGATGTTTTGAACATGAATCCAGGCTAAAACCTTAAGACTGCCTAGGTCAATTGATGAATGCTTGTTAAAGTTATGATTTTTACTATTTTAGTTTCGTTTGATGGATTTATGATTTTGTAAACGATCCTAGTATGATAATTGTGATGTATATGCATGCTCTAATTCTGATTGTGTGATTGATTTCAATTCCATATGTTGATTGTGGTTGTCTGCCAGTTTGATTAGCGTATTATGATCATAGATTCTAGGGTTTGTGATTGCGTGTGGTTAGCTAGAGATAGTGACCATAGGAATTGCCGTTGATTGCTGATTTGAGTTGAGTTTGTGTCCTAGTTCAATACCCGAGAGGTGAGATTTAGTATGTTAGTCTTCATCATTAGGAATCCAAGTGTCAACTGTCTGAGAGGAAGTTGGTTTAGGTGTCTAGTGATTGTTGCTAGTCTGAATCATAGTTGTTATCCTAGGATTACCCCATGCATTCCTTGAATGTATGGTGGGCGGTGAGACTGAGAGGTAATCCGTTCATTGGGGTACTTGATCATAGTTGGAAATACCTGAGAAGTGATCCGACAATCTGCTGAGTTTAGTACACTTTAGGTAGCTTAGTTGGTGACACCCTAAGAGTGATTAGGGATCCACTAGGTTGTCTTTAGAAGTTATCCTTAGAATCCTAGATCCATCATAGCTCCAGAACCAGTAGAAGTTGTGCTTTGCAAGTAGGATTCCGACCTAGGTAGTATTATTCCCATCTCTTGATTTCACCTTTGTTCTTGTCTTGATAGTTTGATTCGATCTCAGTTTATTGCATTCATAGTCATTATCTTTAGTGTAGTAACCCCCCCCCCCAAACCAAATCATCTTAAGTCCAAGTCAGAGTCTAGTATTAGTATTTGTAGTGTCTCTAGGGTTCGATAACTCGGTTTACCATTAAGCTGTGCTACACTCGATAGGTTCACTTGCCTGTCAGTGCGGTTTATTTCATAGGTTTTCCATTTATGACTTAGGAGTCTAGGTTAGGTTTTGTTGTTAGTTTTATAGACCGTCTGGACGACATCAAGTTTTTGGCGCCGTTGCGGGGGACATTTGGCAATAGTAATATTAGCTTTGACTAGTTCTTTGTTTGATTTTTGGTTTATTTGTTTCTTTGAGTCTGTTCTGTGTGCTTGTCTTCTGTGTTTACTTGCGTGTCAGTCCTTCTGTCTTTGAGTCTCCGTTTCTTTTTACTATCGAGTCTTTCTTTGTATGCACCATACTCGCTCGCAGGGATCACCACCATATTCTACTTTCTTAGAGCCCGAGAGCAAGCTTCACGAGCGCACCCGCGACTTTCAGGAGCGTTTGAAACGGTTGTGCGAAAACCTGGTACGTCCTATTAGCCCTATTCCATTTCCTACTATGGGCGACGCTGATCCACCAGCGAGGCGTACAGTACACCAGAGGGCCAGTGATGGGGTCACGGGCGCGAGATCTTCCATCATCCGCCCCGCCGTTCTAAATGCCAATTCCTGGAAGATCCCATCACATGTCATGAGTACGATAACTCGTGCTACTCAGTTCCATGGCCTTGAGGATGAGGATGCACCCGGATACGTTCAATATCACGGGTGTATCTAAGGACGCAATCTACTTACGTCTCTTCCCATTCTCGCTCTCTGGGCGTGCTTCTACTTGGCTCGATAATCTTCCAGACAACTCGATCACTACTTGGGAGGATCTCAAAGCCAAGTTATTCAAGAAATACTATCCACCTTCCAGGGCCGCTCGCCTTAGGGATCAAATCCACTCCTTCCGGATGGATCCTGACGAGCCATACCACATGGCCTGGGAGCGGTTCAACGTGTTGTTGAGCCGATGTCCTCAGCATGGTCTTTCCGACCGGGCGATTGTGGAGAATTTTTTTAATGGCCTCACCTTTGAGAAGCAGCAAATGTTCAATACAGCTACGGGAGGCCATATCATAGAAAAGTTTGAGCCTGCTGAGTGCGAGGAGATGTTCGAGAGCTTTGCTCATGCCGAACAGCAGTACCCATCTACTAGGACTTCCATTCCTAGTGCTAGATCGTCCACCTCATCCTCTAGAGGTGTGCATCAGGTCACTCCTGATTCTAGCGTGGTTGCTACCCTCGCCTCAATGGCCAATGAAATAAAGGAGCTGAAGCTCAGTGCTCAGCGGTGTCAAGTGTGCAGAGGAGGCCACGACACCGTGATTGCCCATAAATAATCATGCTCGTAACCAGTACCAGAACCGAGGGTATAACAATCAGAATTCATCTGGCTAACCCACCAGGGTTTAATGGTCGTCAGCAGTTTCAGCAGAATGGAGGAGGAGAGATAGGACCTAGCACGGGAATCAGTGTCGACACGACTTTGATTAAAGATATGCTTGAGACGCAGACACAGCTGCTTGCCCACTGGTCCAGCAGGACAGGGATGCTAGGCAAAGATTGGATAGCCGCGATACTTTACTGAAGAATCAGCAATCGGCATTCCATGATCTACAACGCACGGTTGAGGACATCGCTAAGAGTCTGAAGGATCGACAGGGAGGTCAATCTTCAAACTCCAACGCTTCAGTGATGGCAGTTTCGGTTAGGAGTGTGGAGGAGAAAGAGGTTGTAGAGGATGACTCCCACTCCAGTTTGTACAACTCTGTCACCTGAGGATGTCAAGAAGATTGACTGGAGGCTCGATTCGCTGAGATCGATGCCAAGATGGCCGAGGATCAGGCAGATGAGGAGATAGTAGTTGAGGTGCCTGCCAAGAAGGCAGAGGAGAAGAGGAAGGGGGTGGAGATGAAGACCCCCGAGATTGACCTGACGCGTGTTCCCAACCCAGCATTTTTGCTGCCATTTAAACAAGCTAGGGAACACAGTCACTTCCTTGACTTGTTTAAACAACTAAAGGTCAATCTTCCGCTGATAGAGACCCTCCAGCGCATGCCGAAGTATGGCAAGTTCCTTAAAGATCTTCTTTCCAACAAGAAGAAGCTCGAGGAGGTCTCTAAAGTCTCACTTAGTGAGCAATGTTCTGCGGTGGTGCAGAACAAGCTGCCAGAGAAACTAGGTGATTCGGGTCGTTTCACGATCCCATGTCACCTTGGCAGTTTGCCTGTGCACCACGCGTTGGCCGATCTAGGTGCTAGCATTAATCTGATCCATATTCCTTGTATAAGCAACTAGACCTAGGCGAACCACAGCCGACGCGCATGAGCATTTCCTTGGCTAACCGTTCAGTCAAGTATCCATGGGGAATTGTGGAGAATCTGTTAGTAAAAGTAGGTAAATTTGTCTTCCCCATGGATTTCGTCATTCTGGATATGGAAGTAGATGATGGAGTCCCACTCATCCTCGGGCGCCCTTTCTTGCGCACCGCCAAGGCAATGATTGATATCTTTGACGGAAAACTCATACTTCGTGTGGGGGGTGAGTCAGTTATTTTCGATGCCACTACGTCTGTGAAGGATGTTGGCGAGCATAGCCACTCCGTGTGCATGCTTGATGCCTCCATAGAGGATTATGAGGACTCCAGTCCGATAGTGAAGGTGGTTGATGAAAACGTAGCAGAAATGATAGAGGAACCTCCATATTGGTTGGAGGAGTTTGAAAAGAATGTGGTAGGTTCCTCGTTCCTAAGTGCTGATGATGGCGGTTGTAGTTTGATGATATTTTAGCACAAGTATGGTCGATAATCTATGATACACCGTTGGTGGAGAGTCTAGAGGACCATGGTAGTTCGGTTGAGAGAGTAGAGGTCATTCCCTTAGAAATACCTATTCCTAAACCTCTACCTGTTATTTGTGCTGAGGGGGGAGCAGTCGAGTCAACCCCTAGTTCCGACCACCCTAGATCTAGGTCGCCTCGTAAGAGAACCCGTGCGTCAATAGAATCATCTAGGATAAGGGTAGCGAAAACCCCAAGTGTGGGGACGTCTAGGGATGATAGATTACTTGGCTATTTGATGCATATTACATTCGGACTAGGTAGATTTAAGCTATGGTGGAAAGATTTGAGTGCTACATGTAAACTGAGTTCATTGTTTAGGAGCGGTATGATTGTATTAGAGATGTGGAGAACCGGGAGACCGCGGAGGATGAAGGCGGTTCCGGTTAGGATCAAAGAGAAGCCTCTTGATAGGCGTGCTTGAGTCTTGGGCAAGTGCCCGGGATGTAGAGTTTGTATGCTTAAGTGGTTTGTGAGTGTCATTTTATGTGTTTTTAGGTATTGTGTTTTATGTGTGTCGTGTCTTACAGGGATTTGCGCTAGATTCGGTGAGCAAAAATCGATGGGAACGACATTCCAGGTTTGTTTTACTTTGGTTTTTCGTGGTATAAAATAGTGAAGTTTTTCTTAACTTTCTGTGAACATAGGTCCCTCGGGGTACGCGAGGGATGTGTGAGTGCTCTTCACAGTATGCGACAACCAAGCAACTCGGCCGGCTTAAATGCCACCTCCTCGCGTTACACGAGCAGTGGCCCTGACTCGTTCGCGGTACATGAAGGAACCCTGTTCCACCCTTTGTCCCTTGTTCTCCCATGGTTACCACACCCACCACCATCCACATTATCCATCACCATTCATCCACCATCTACCCCATCTTCCACACCATCATTTTCCATCATCCACATCATCTAATACACATCATCCGCCAACCATGGGAAACTTAAGAAAACGTTTTGATCCGATGATTCACCTTGTCGTGGCATTCATGTCTATGTGTTTATCACCCATCGGGTACGTATCCTTGCATATCTATCCAGAGTTAATTTGAGTCAGTGAGTCTCTTATTTGAGTCAGTTTAATGCTGCGGGTTTGTTGTGAGGTTTATTTTGCAGGTATTATTCGTCTTGTCCATATTCAATCTCCATTCTGGCGGGAATGATGCTTCTATCACTTTTTAAAGGCAACCCAGCAGTGTGTGCCACCGCGACCGAAATGCTATATGGTGCACACGAGGAAGAACCAAGATGAATACATTTGTTTGCAGATTCATTACCAGTTAAGTCGCTTCCTGTTTATTTTGCATTTTTATTTTTAATGTGTTCTTGCTTCACATTGAGGACAATGTCTCTTTCAAGTGTGGGGATGTGAGTGTCTAGTTCTAGTTTGTGTCTTTTATAAAAAAAAATCCAAAAATACAAAAAAAAATTTAAAAATTAAAAAAAAAATTGTTATTTAAAAGTAAAAGTTTTGCATAATAAATGGAAAATGATAGTACAACTGGATCTGCTTGTTTGTTTAAATGATTTAAATAATTGAAAACGCGTCTAATTAGTGATGTTTTGGTAGACCCAGCCGACTTGAAGATCTTAAATAGCTTATGAGTGTTGCTTAGGATTAATCACGTAATAATTTCATGAAATCTTGTGGGTACTCATCTTAGGGCAATGGTAATACTGAAACCGTCAACATAGGGTGATAGGTACCACGTTAAGTTAAAATTTAGAGGTTTTTGAAAATTTTTATGGCACACCACTCTCTTTTAATGAGAATAAATCCGAGTTTCGGTTGCGCCCATTCTATAAATCCATAATTTCTATAAATATGAGCTTAATTAATTTGAAAACTGAGTCTTGCTTATGTGTTTCCCTCTGGGATGGCGACTTGGAGAATCACCCCTAAGTGAGATTTATATGCTTAAATGTTTAGAATCTAGTCTATGTGTTAGCTTCCGTGATAGTGACTTGGTTGAGACACCTCTAGACAAAAGTTCTTATGCTTTAATTAACGCTCAGTTCCACCCATTCATTCCATATTCCATTGATTTCTAAAAATTTGTAAATCTTAGTTTAACGTCATGGGCAAATCTATATGGTTTAACCCGTGCCTAAACATGACCTTGAGACGGGATTAGGTAGAGCTGTAACTTCTAAGTGTGAGTCACATAGGTTGATTGATTGTTGTATAAATTGGAATTAGAACACATTACGGGGGCTAGATAGTTGGTGGTTGGGTTTAATCGGACAGAAATACTGATTATTGCTTTTCAACGCGTGAGTAAGTTTAACTAATTGGTAATTGATGTTTATAAAGTCAGATCTCAGTTATGATTCCATTGCATACTTTTCGAGGATGAAAAAGGTTAAGTGTGGGATGTTTGATGTGTTCCAAAGCACACATGTATTTCCACCATGTTTCGTGTCGTTTTTATATAGTTTTCTAGTCGTTTTTTTATACAATTGAGTCTTTGTTATGTTTACAGGTGCTCGTGGTAATAATGAAAGAAAACCTGAAGAAACCGAGCACGAGAATGAAGCCCGAGGATTAAAAGTCAAAAAGCTGAATATCCAGTCCCTCGCGGAACACAAAGATGAAATTAGAATTCCTCGCGGTACGCGAGGGAGTCCAGAAACCAACCCGACTATTTTGGCTCTCGCGGTACGCGAGGGGCTTTCCTAGTTATCTCGCGGTACGCGAGAGGTCTAATTTCCGAGAAAAAACCTAATTTTGATTTTAAATAGAATTTGAGTCCCATTATCATAGAGTTCGATTTTCCAGCCATCAAGAACAGAGTTGAAGGCGATTTTGAGACTAGGGGAAGCAATTTAAGTGAAAGATTAAGGCTTATTCGATTTTTATCTTTGATTGTCCTGATTTGAAACCATGTTCTTGTTTAATTACTTCTGCTATGATGTTTTGAACATGAATCCAGGCTAAAACCTTAAGACTGCCTAGGTCAATTGATGAATGCTTGTTAAATTTATGATCTTTACTATTTTAGTTTCGTTTGATGGATTTATGATTTTGTAAACGATCCTAGTGTGATAATTGTGATGTATATGCATGCTCTAATTCTGATTGTGTGATTGATTTCAATTCCATATGTTGATTGTGGTTGTCTGCCAGTTTGATTAGCGTATTGTGATCATAGATTCTAGGGTTTGTGATTGCGTGTGGTTAGCTAGAGATAGTGACCATAGGAATTGTCGTTGATTGCTGATTTGAGTTGAGTTTGTGTCCTAGTTCAATACCCGAGAGGTGAGAATTAGTCTGTTGGTCTTCGTCATTAGGAATCTAAGTGTCAACTGTCTGAGAGGAAGTTGGTTTAGGTGTCTAGTGATTGTTGCTAGTCTGAATCATAGTTGTTATCCTAGGATTACCCCGTGCATTCCTTGAATGTATGGTGAGCGGTGAGACTGAGAGGTAATCCAATCATTGGGGTACTTGATCATAGTTGGAAATACCTGAGAAGTGATCCGACAATCTGCTGAGTTTAGTACACTTTAGGTAGCTTAGTTGGTGACACCCTAAGAGTGATTAGGGATCCATTAGGTTGTCTTTAGCAGTTATCCTTAGAATCCCAGATCCATCATAGTTCCAGAACCAGTAGAAGTTGTGCTTTGCAAGTAGGATTCCGACCTAGGTAGTATTATTCCCATCTCTTGATTTCACCTTTGTTCTTGTCTTGATAGTTTGATTCGATCTCAGTTTATTGCATTCGTAGTCATTATCTTTAGTGTTGTAAACCCCCCCCCCAAACCAAATCATCTTAAGTCCGAGTCAGAGTCTAGTATTAGTATTCGTAGTGTCTCTAGGGTTCGATAACTCGGTTTACCATTAAGCTGTGCTACACTCGATAGGTTCACTTGCCTGTCAGTGCGGTTTAGTTCATATGTTTTCAATTTTTTTACTTAGTAGTCTAGGTTAGGTTTTATTGTTTGTTCTATATACCGTCTGGACGACATCACTAATAGCTTCCACAGTTCTTCCCATTATGACTGAATCAATCCTTGTTTCAACAACCATTTTACCCACTGTCATACAAACCACTACCATACTCGTCACCGTCACTACTGGTACTTTACCACCAATGACACATTCTTTAGAGTTTGGTGACATAGGGGCATCATTTTGACTTGTCGGAGCTTTTTTCGATACCATTCATGAGATGGGTGAACCTTCTACAGCAAGGGTGGTAGATCCTAGGGATCAAAGGATTGCAGCCTTAGAGTCACAAGTAGCTACCCAAACTCAAATTAACTTACTTGTTGACTCTAACAGTAGATTGACTCATCAGTGGCAAGCCATCGAGGAACAAATGAAGTCATTCTTTGAGCTTCAAAGGATACAATTCAATCTCAATGAAATGTTCCTTACCACCCGCACTGCGATGGAAAACCAAATGATGCTCCAACGGGGTGAACATCAAGTTATGGTGGATTTGGTGGCTAAATTATCAAAACTGCTTGAGACTCAGGGGGAGACAGCAAGAGGGCATAAGAAGAAACTTACCACCAGATCGACCTAACAAAAGAAAAAGATCAAGACGCTGATCCCAATGTCGGCCCCTCAGGTGCTGGTGGTGGTGAGACACAAGCTGTCTTGCCAACACAAGCAACACCCATGGCTCAGGGGGAGTCTACCCAACAACAAGGTGGTGGTGGTACTGATTAGGGGGAGTCTACCCAACAACAAGGTGGTGGTGGTACTGATAAAGGCAAAACACCGGCTGAGGTGTTAAAAGAGTTAAGTGTCAATCCAAACCTAAACGATGAAGTAATGATTGGGGCATTTGCAGAACTTGAAGAAGAAGAGATTGACAGTGGTGATGACTGGGATGAATGTGGGAATGATGTGATTGTGGAGTTCCCGAAGGGTGATGGAGAAGGTGTGTATGAGTTGGAAGATGGGGAAATTTTTGAAGCCCCAGCTATTAGGGAACAAGCTGAACCAACCATTCATGTTGAAGATATCAATGAATCTGCAACTAAAGTTCCTAAACCCAACAGAGAAGCTAGCACCAGTGGCACTTCCTGGAGGAAGATTCCTCAAGAATGGATAGAGGAAGAAGCTGAAGCACCTTGGTATAAGCCACAATATACAGACCAACATGGTGCTGCTGGGATGATTTTGTCGGTACGTTTCGAAGACGACAAAGGATTATTTGCTATCAAAAGATCAGGGGGAGTTCAATACCTAAAGCCAACAATAGAAGAATTTAATTACTTACCCAAATACGACTTAGTCAACCTTTCACACGTGAGTTATGTAGTGACACATCAAACGGAAATGCCAGAGGTCTGTGGGGTGTACTGCAGCGAGAAGGTAGATCGGGTAAATTCGAGATCTTTCATGGGATGACTTTCGTTATAAATAAAAGTTGGATTATGGGATGACTTTCATGGCAACTCTAATTCACATTGACAACATGAGTGCTATATCAATCACAAACAATCCAGTGCAGCACTCTAAGACAAAGCACATTGACATCAGGTATCACTTCATAAGAGATCAAGCTGAGAAAAAGAGAATTATTTTAACCAAAGTTCATACCAATGAGCAATATGCTGATTTGTTTACAAAACCGTTTGATTAAGCTAGATTTAAATATTTAGTTGAATCTATTGGTATGATGAACTTTGATTAAAATCTGTCTCTAAAATTCTGTTTTGTAATTGTGTTTGTCTTTTGTTATAAATAAAAGTTATAAGTCAGCAGTATTCATTTTTGCTGTTAACAGGTTTAATAATCAGCAGCAAAGAGTTTTCAACTGACCGCTTTAAGTTATCAGTAGGAACAAGTTTCCTGCGGATAGCTTTAAAGTAGTCAGCAGCAACACCCTTGTTGCGGATCATTGCATCCATCATCAGCAATTGAGTTTGCTGCTGATAGACTTAACTATCCGCCACAACTAAGCTTGAAGCGGATAGGCTTAACCATCCGTAGTAACCAAGTTTGCTACTGATGGGTAAAAAAATAAGTCTAAATTAACTTTTACCCGCTGTAAAAATTCCTTTCATTACTTACCAAGACTGTTATAGTGTACTACAGTTGTAACAGTAAAAAGTGAATGAGGTTGTATTGTTCAAGTAAGTTTGCTTTTTCCCTCCTCTGCCGTTATAACTAAAATCAATTTCTCCATAACCTCTTCACATTCAATTTCAACCTAACCTCATCATTTTCTCTCAAACCTCCATAGCATTCAAAGCCTTCCATACTTAACCACCTTTCAAAACCTTCATCCTTCCCTCCAAACCCAACAAATGGCAGAGGTAGACATAAACCATCCCGATGATAAGTTTTCTCTATACCACAACCTCACAGCATACTTAATAAAAGGGAAGAAGTCCGAAGGGTTTGATGATATGATTGATTTTCTTTGTCAATCAAAGATATATTTTGCAATAACCACCAACCCTACCATATACATCCCTCATATGGAGGATTTTTAGAAATCTGCCGTCTTTTCTACCGACCAGGGGATACCCCAAATCAAAGCCAGGGTAGATGGCAAGGACATCACCATATCTGAAGCTACTCTCCGCAAACACCTCAAGCTTCAAGACGAGGGGGCCGCCATTTCATACTCAAAAGAAGTCTATATGAGGACCTTTGTATCCATAGGGTACACTGGAAATCAGAATGAGTACACAATAGAAAAGGCACTGATGGGCCCCTCATGGAAGTTTCTATGCCACTCTTCTACAATGCATATCTCATAAGAGAAGTGGATGGCATCAAGTGAGCTCTACACTTGCCTCTGATGTTCACGGTATGGTTACTGGCCAAGGATTCAACTTTGCACATCTCATCTTTGAAGGATTAAGATACAACCTTCAAGAGGGTGCAAAGCAGTAATTTATACGTACCCAAGGTTCTTGCAGGAGGTTTTTAACAATGAATTAAAAGAGCTTTCAAAACCTGCAAAAATCTATCTTATGCTGGTTCATAAAAGTAACATTTTTCAAAGTATGAGAACTGTTTTCAAAAAGTTCTCAGTGGTCAATGTTCCATTGTTATCTACAATGATGAACATACAAAATACCCAGGGTGACAGTTCAGCAATCCCAGCTGATACTGATCCCACACCCTCCTCTTCACACCTTGAACAATAATCTGCTTCCACTGTTCGAACCACTGTGCATACTACTAAGGATGCACAGGCACAGAAATTACTTACACCTGTTTTTGATGTTATCGTTCAACTGGAACAAAGGGCCCCAATTGCAGCAAAATATACTAGAAAAAAGAGCAAGAAGACTCCTTCTCTTCTTGTCTCAAAGGCTCAATCCCAACCTAAAAGCCCTCATTCAGAATCCCAAAATTCTGATGAGAATATCAAAAGGGATAGCCACATTATTAGAGAGACTTCCTTGGAAGCTTCTCTATTAGGATCAGGATCACATCCCGGATCCATAGAACAACCCATTGAGCCATTCCATTATTCTTCTTCTCTGAACTTAAGTGAAGAGGCACCTTGTCAAGATGATATACCTTCTCCAACAACCACTATCTCGGAGGTATTGATTGACTTAGCTGCTAGTGCACCTAACCCAAGTTCATCACCCAAGAAGGTTCACTCTAGGAGTACTGATAGTGTGAATGTGGAAAGGGCTGTCACTACTCCTGGTACATCAACTGACTAGGAGAACAATGATAACATCATTAAGACCCTAACCACGGCAACTCACAGTGAGGATGTTTCCTTTGAAACACTCTTCACTGAGAGGAATCCCAGGTGCCAAGAAAACCAGGGTGATGGGGATGCAGAGGCTAGGCCTAAGTCCCCATCTGGATCCAAGGATTCCACAACTGTGGATGAGGATAGAGTAAAACTTCATAACTTGGAATTGACGGCCAGGGTGGAAATGCTAGACGCCGAAGTGTCAAAACTAAGGCACCAAGTCTCTATGCATGAAGCCCATCAATGCCCTCCGGTGACTACTCCCTCCCTTGTCTCAGTGGGCACTCAAACTGACCAGACTCTGTGCACTGATGCAACCAAAAAGGGGGAGATAGTTGCTATGGAAGACGATGCTGACAGCCTCGACGAATGGATACAAGAGCAGACAGCCTTTCAAAGTTCTCTATTCAGACCTGCTTTTGTTCAAGTTCATGACTTGCCAGACTCAGTAGATGAAGAGGAAGAAATCACTAGGGATTGGAAGTTAGTTGTCCGAGCTGTTGATGAGGTGTTAAAGAATGAAAGTCAAAATGAAGACACACCTTCATCATTCAACATACTTCCTACTGCTGCAGACATATCAAGACAGGCCATTGCCCCCTAATTCACATTGTCTTCAAATAAGCTAGAATTTGACTCCATACTAGCTTGGGGGTATGATGGTTCAACTGAGAGATTCTGGATCGGAAAGGAGTTTGGTGGGGTAGAAGAGCTGAACTAGAATGCACTAAATCCACTCCAAGTGCTTGAACTGTACCTATCCAGCTGCACCAACACCTCTACAGATCTCTCAGCAGAACTTGCAATCAGCAGGTTCCAAGATTTAATAGAGGAAAATCTGCCCTGGTTTGAAACACTATTAGAAGAAGCAAACAGGGTGGCCTATCCTAGAGACCGTGTAGAATCTTCAATAGCAGTAGAACAAAAACTAGCTCCAAGAAGACTTGACCTGATCAGGAGCGGTACTTTAACAAAAGAAGAAGATGTTTGCTGGAGAAGATTTTTGTACAACACAGTGGTCAGAGACTTGGAAGTGCTTGGATGGTCAAACACTGGGACTTCTGACTTCACATTCTTCCTGAGTAATGGATCATCTCTCTCAATCAACATCAATGAGATCCTCCTCTTAAATTCAGACTTCCTGCACAAGGTCTTCGAGCTCATAACACACATATGCAATGTAAATTCCTTAGAGAGTCAAGCAATGATAAAAACCATCAAATCTAAGCTTGAAAAGGAAGGAAGACTTGCAATGGATGACTCCAACTCTGACTCAGACCTATCCTTTCTTTCCTCTCCAACTGTCAGATTAAACACAGCAGAAGAATCCAGAAGAAGAGAAAAGGAAAAGATGAAGAAAGAATGGAAAGCAGTGACAGGTCTTGAATGGGAAGAAGATGAAGAAAGTGTCCTTCGCTTGTCCATTCCATAAAATGCCAATGAAGCTGAAGCTGAGATCCCAACAGCATCTCTTACATCTGCTGTTGTGGTCCATGAAGCTGAAGCAGAGGCATCCAGCAAAGACAAGGGGAAGAGACCTATGACATAAGAAGATGAAAAAAGGTTATTGAAAGAGAAGAAGGAAAGGGAGGAAAGAAGAAGAAGAGGAGATGGCTGAATTAAGAAAAGCACAAGAAAGAAAAACTGTCATACTCCTTAGAGAACAAAAAATTCAGCTCTATGCTAAGCAGCTAGATGATCTGAAAGTCAAGATTCCTGCAGCTTCTCAAATTCAAGAAGATGAAGCTCTAGCTCTTCAACTGCAGGAACAATTCTATAAAGAAGAAGAAGAAGAAAGAGAGAAGAAGAAAAAGGAAGAGGCTAAGTTTAGAATAACTGATTCTGAACTAGCCAAAGAAATGAGAGAGGAGTGGATAGAGGCTCTGATTTCTCAAGGTGAGGATATAGACTACCTTGAGAAACTATAAAGTAAAGAAATCTACAGAGCCTTCATGGGTCAGCAAGGTCAATTGGCAAATAAGAAAAGGGCTGAAGAAGAAGAAAAAGACAAACATAAATCCAAGAAGATCGTTGCCTTTAACAGAAGAACCCATGAAGAAAGGAAGGTCATGATTGACTTCCTAAAGGCTAGCCAAACTTGGGTCCCATGGAAAAAATAATAAGGAAGAGGAAAAAAGACTAGGGAAGAAAGGCTCAAAGAAGAGGGTGATTAATCAAGAAGATGAAAGGAAACAAAAGAAACCCAAGCCTTCTCCCTCATCCACCACTTCCTCTATTCAACAACCTTCCACTCTCAATCCTAGACCTCCCTCCTCTCCACCCACAAAGTCCAAATCCTTCCACCCAGCTCCTCCTCATCAGCAGCCTTCCAAGAAGCAAACCAAACCTACCATCACACCAAAAGACTCAAGAGAAATAGTTTTCTGGTTCTACAACACTCAAGACAAATGGTTTAAAGTCTTCAGGGGAAAGGAAGAACTAAAGCAGTCAGTCTATAAATCTGTTGATGAGGTACTGCAACTCCCAGACTCAGATCTAAGAAGAATATTGGAGTTAGGTGAAGCCCATAAGCCAGATAATGAAGGTGGGAGACATCTTTTGCTAGTGATTAAACATCACTTCAACCCTAGTAAAGATGTAATCATTGACGCCAAACCTCTTCAATCCCATTCTCCATTCACCAGTTGGTGCTTCAAGGCTGATACCAACGATTTTATCCTGATTGATGTTAAAGGACAGAAGATGATATGTTCAAGCAAGGCCATCTTCAAAATGCCAAGCAGAGACATAAAGACTCTATCTGAGCTTCCTCTAAACAATCCCAGCCAGGACCCAAGAGGCTATGAGGTGGAAAGGATAGTCTGCAACATGGAAAAGCTTCAGCAGCAAAAGCAGTAAGAGAGTTTTGGTAGCATCAGTCTAGGGGGATTTTGTAGAAATAAAGACTGATGGCTACAAAATTCTCTAAGTACAACTGTTGCGGATAAGCTTATCTGCAGCGGATACTTGTTCTTCTGCTGAAGAACAAATCTATTGCGGATTGCCTTATCTGCTGAAGACCAAAGTTGCTGCTGATGGGCAAATCATCAGCAGCTGTGGACAGTTGTGTCTTGCTGCTGATCAACAACATTATTGCTGATAGCCATTCCCACTGAAGATCAAAAGTTGCAACTGACTGGCTTCGATAAAGCAACCATTACCACTGACAACTTTCTGCTGCAACACTAACACACTCCACGCGGAAAGAATGTTACTAGCGCAAGACAATAAAAGATAACGACGCTCTTCTTTTAAGGACTCAAGCAATGATGCCTAAGAAGACGTTTGAGTAATAATAACTTTTGTAGTTTTTATTGTCATTACATGTAGAATAGCTCCAATACAAGATCAACGGCTTGTGTTAGATCTGATCCTTAGAATCAAGGGTCTGTCTTGATTCTAAGTTACTATATCAGTAGTAGTTAGAGTCATTATATACTAGTGCTTTTGCTTAAGAGTTTTCTCTGTAATCTTGTAATCTTTGAAGCTTAATACAAATTGCATTTATCAGTATTCTTCTTGTTTACTTGTTTACATTGCTTAGTTGTGATTGTTTCCGCCAATCTCAACTAGAATAGAACCATCTTGTATTCACCGATCCAACATGTCTTCTTCAAAGTACTTTGAGGCTTCTTTAGGGACAGATGGACCTCCAGAATCAGCAGAAGCTACCATGGGTACATAGGGACCATCAATTATGGATCTCCACATTCCATATTCTTGATAACAGAAGAAACTTTCCATTCTATTTTTTCACATATCATAGTCTTCTCCAGACACTAGTCTTGGTGGTCTGTTGAGTCTTCCAGTATCATTAAATCCAGTATTCTGTGCCATACTTTTGGATAGATAATTTTAGCAAAGAGATAATAGTAAACAGAACCAGAGAGTGACTAAACAAGTGTGAGTTTGTTTAATCTGAGAGCCAAAGCTCTGATACCACTTATAGGATCGGTGTTTTACAAGATGGTTCTGTTAAGTTGAGATTGGCGAAAACAATCACAACTAAGCAATGTAAACAAGAAACAATGATAATATTGATAAATGCAAGTTGTATTATCTTCAAGGTTTACAAGTTACAAAGAAAACTCTAAGGAAGCACACTTGTACAAGTGAGAAGATACAATACATATAAAGGAACTTAGAATCAAGACAGACCCTTGATTCTAAGGATCAGATCAAAAATAACTCGTTGATCTTTGACAGTTACAAGTTACACTACAATTGGTAGACAACTAAAAGATAAGTTGCAGCAAACAGTAACAATCAGGTCAAAAGTTTTCTTAGGAATCTTTGCAGGAGACTTCAGAAGTAGTAGCTTTGTCTTTAATCATCTGTACCAATAACATTCCTTATGCTGATAGATGTGTCAGTGTTGCAGCAGAGGTGTTAGTAGCAAAGTCAAAGTTGCTGATGATTTGCCTATCAGCAGCATAAATGTTTGATGTTGCTGAGAAGCCTATCAGCAACAACTTTAGATTTTAGCAGATAAAGCTATCCGCGACATAGTTGTTCATCAGCAGGAGAACATAGCTATCCGCAGCATTTGCCTTATCCGTAGCAACATTGTAAGTCAGCAAAATTGTAGAGTCCGCAGCATCTATACTTAGAGAATTTTGTAGACACCAGTCTTTATCTTTACACACACACCTAAAGAACAACAAATACACTATCCACAGAGAGATCTTCATATTTAGAGTAGTGATTAGAGAGTGGAGGGGCTCTTCCTCCTTGTTTCACAATAGGGGAGCCTACGAAACTCAGTGTTACGCTAGTTGTTATGGCCATTCATGGCTAAGCTTCTTTGTATGGCTAGGGTGAAGATGTTTGGTGCATGTTAATGTTTGACGTATTAATATAGTGGTATGTTTATGTCTTTAATTATTCGCTCTTAAAACCACCTTTTGGTGGGCATTTATTATTGTCTAAATTTGTCTTTATATTTGTGAGTGTCTTAATTTTAAAGAGTAAGATCGTAAAACCTTTTTAATCAAACTTCCTTTAAAACTCATACATCTTTATACGAGCAGAGATTGATAAGCCAAAGCTTGGTCTACATTTCTAAAGTCGTACGTCTTTATACGAACTTATTATGCGACCAAGAATTGGTGAACTCATGTTAGAAATGGTACGTCTTTATACTTGGTCCCATTGTTACACTGCCTCCCTGTGAACAAAATATAATCATCTATTTAACTCTAATATAAATCATTTTAAGTTCGATGTCTTAAACCAACCCGAAGATGATCATTCGAAGGGTTAAGGGTAATTGTTGTCCCTAACGGGAGGCATTACTATTTTAATTTAAAGATAATAATTCGTGAATCAAATGTCGTGAGGACGAGGCTCTAGCGGTGACCCTGGTCACAAGTTTGTAGTAGTCATACCACATAATTAGTAAACTTAACATTACATACCAAGCTGATTCGAAGCCCAAAACAATACTCTCCGTGACCTGATCATTTCTGATATATTTACTTTTCTGCTGTTTACTATTTTGTTAGTTACATTTCTGTAACACACATCACGCACGTTTTTACTTTTATGTTATTTACTTTATCGTCATTTACTTTTCTATCATTTACTATTCTGCTTCACAAGCACACAAAACTCACTCACTAATTAATCTGACTAAATGATAACAAAAGTTGAGTATTGGAACTCGACCGCGTCCATTGGTTCGATACTTGGTTCTTACCTGACTATATTACGCTGCGATAGGTACACTGTGTGTTTTAAGTTAAAGTAATTATAATTTTATAAATTTAAAACATGATCTCATGAAACCATAATCTCTAAATATTATTATATAATATTTAACTTAATCACGTGCACATCAAAGACAAAAATCAGAAATTTGATCAAAATTTATCTCCAAAGAAAACTATTGATTCAAAGAAGTCTATAACCTCATCAAGAATTCATCAAAGCACTACACCTCAATCTAAACCACAAAATTCCCAAGAAAGCTACAAAAGCTTCAACTCTAGACAAATCTGCATAATTTCTGGTGACTCAAATCATTAATAGATAAAGTTCTAAATGTGTTTACAGAATGTTTTGCCAAATGAAGTTTACAAAACGTTTATGAATGAAATGTTTTTTAATAAAATATATGAATGCTTTAACTAAAATGAAGTAGAGGTTTTTACTAACGTCACAAAATGAACGTATCTGCAATGGATTCTTTCGGGAATCAAGGCATGGGGTATGTATGGGCCAAACCTTTATAGGGGCCTTTGTGGCTGGCCAACGGTTGTACAACTGGGGATAAAGGAGTGATGACGGTCACCATGGAGATTACCGGGATCCCTAATGAGGTATTGAGGTATTGTTCCCTGCGAGGGAATGGTGCTTGAGGTGAGGTACGTGCTATCCTTTGGGACACCGTGCTTATGGGGAATTGAATGTTATGAATGGTTGATGGTGGGTACGTGTGCTCTATGAAGTACCGTGCTGTAATGAGGAATTGACGGTTATGAAAAGGCGCAGATTCGGTTTATTGTTGACTTATGTTTAATGTTATGTTATTGCATGTTTTACTTACGCTTTTATTAAAAATGAATGAATATTATGTTTTGGCAAATGCTTTAAGTTCAAGTTTTATGTAAAGCTAGAACTCACTAACGTAGCTGACTTTTAGTATGCACATTCAGGTTATAGACAGGTACGGTAAGAGTTACTCGGTTGATTTTGAAGACTTGCATCATGTTATTTTTACGTTTATGTTCACGGTTATGTTAAGATAATATTAATGACTTAGAATGTTGAACATGTTTACATTATGTTTGAATTAAATTTTCCGCTGTGTTATTTGATATTCAAGTTTAAGAACGGTTTGTTTATGAATAAATCTAACAAGTGAGGCCTCCCGGGTTTGAGGCCTTACACCCGAGGAGGAAATTAACTTTTTCCCTCGTTAGAATTCCAGACGGTTGTTAGGAAAATCTCTTGACAAAGGATCTATCCACCCCCTAAAATTAACCACATCATTGATTTCATTTAAAACCCAAATTTATTACCCAGTGGATTCCAACCCAAGTGATATGCATTTGATCTAATTATCTCTCAAAGCCTCTGCCAAGTTTTGTTACCTCACTTGTTTCTACTTTTAAAAACCCTATTACCCTTTTTATTAGACTAAACAATAACAAAGATTGAGTAAGAAGTCTGTGTCCTTTGGTTCGATACTTGGTTCTTACCTAAAATATATTACGTTGCATTAGATGTACTTGCCTATTTTGTGTAGTTAGTGAAAGTAAAAAAATCATTTTATAAATTTAAATCATGATAATGATGTTACTAATCTTAACTAAAAGTATACTAACACAACAACATAAAAACCTATCAAACCCTAAAACCATTATGGTATCAAAGTCCTGAAACGGTTTGATTCACTATTACTTTTGCATCATCTTTTTTCTTTATTGATTCTCTTTCTACTCATACTTTTATCTCTTCGGTTCATATTCTCTGTTTCTCTTCTATTTCTATTATCTCTTTAGATTCCATCTTTATAATCACACCTTAAATCTGGTTTTATCATGTCTGCATCAAAGTTCTTGCTTCTATTTCTATTATCTACTTCTTCTTCTTCATCTAGATTTACATCATCAAATTGCTGCAATATGTCAATTAATTCAAATTTAAACTCATAAGCCTTTCATGTTGTTGAGATTGAACTCGGATTTGCATTTGACATGCTATACACCAAGGCTTATGTGGTGTATACGTTTAGAGGGCTCATGTTTCGTCTTCTTAATGTTTTCTTCCTTGTTCTGGTAACAGTGGGGTTCTGTAATCTCATCATACTTATAATCTCATCATATTTATTATCTTAAGGATCTGAAATCGCTAATCTAATTTTAGTCAAACTTGACAACGAAAATTATCTATTCGTAACTAGTGGCCGGTGATGGTTTATTCTTCACCGGCGGTGCTAGAAGCGACGTTTTATTGTGCTAACCTAAATTTTATCTAATGCCATGTCGTTTTTGGACATCAAGATTTGAATCTGGGAGAAATATGGTGTTAGTTAGGTGGATATCCAAATGATGAATCGGGTTATAATCATGTACATTATACATTGATAGTCCACAACGCTTTAGTCAAAATATTTGGGCCCATTGTTATTAATCAACATGGATTAAATCATTTACTTAGAGCTTCTAGTGGAACTACTTCTACACATGCCATTCTTGACCCACGTGGATCAAATAGTTTAAGCAGGGTGGACCAAATGCTTTTGAGCCCAATGCTATTAATTAACATGGATGAAATCATGGAGCTTCTAGTGGTTATAGTTTTACAAACAGAATTCTTGACCCATGTGGATCAAACAGTTTTAAGAAAATTAGCAACAGTTTATTTGTGTTTTTTAGTGGACTTGGTAAGAGGTTTTGTTAGAACTTCTTGAGTTTATTAGATTAATAGGGAAGTCCGGTTTACTTTTCGTTGATTTTTTGTTACAAGCTAAATGTCACTACCGAAGTTTAGCTTGAGAGAATGTTAAAGCATAATATTGTTGATGGTACTTTAGTTTTTTTTTGTTAAAGCATAATATTGTTGATGGTACTTTAGTTTTTTTTTTTTTTGGCTAATTAGGGTTTGTTAGATATTGAAAGTATAAACCAAAATTATAGTTTGGGACAAAAGTGTAAAAATTATAAAGTATATTTTAGTGTCATATGTATTTGTAAGAAGTCTAGGGGTCTGTATGTATTTTAGTCAAAGTCCAAACAGTTACGTTGTTTAGGAAAGGTCGCATCTATTGAAATTAGGGTTATAAAAACACCCTCAAACTGTATGTATGTGTTTGATCGATTATATGCAAGTACGAACATATTAGTGAATTCAGAGAGCAAATTCATCAAATTTATCATTGTTGTTTTGTTCATCAATTGTTCTTGATTGCCATCAGAAATAGCAAGTTGAATCCCCGTTTTAGAAGTTAGATTTCCTGGTTAGTTAAACATAGTAAGAAAATTGGCGAGCAAGAAAACTCGAACCTTTACGGTTCATTAGCGAGCAAGTAAACCCAACCTTTACGGTTCATTAGCAAGCAAGATACCGAACCTTTAACGGTTCATAGCGAGCAAGAATAACCCGAACCTTTACGGTTTATTAGCCAGCAAGATACCCGAACCTTTAACGGTTCATTAGCGAGCAATAATAACCCGAACCTTTATGGTTCATTAGTGAGCAAAATACCCGAACCCTTGTGGTTCACTAGCGAGCAAGAAAATCCAAACCCTTGGTAGTTCTTTAGCAAGCAAGAAAAAAATCGGACCTTTGTGGTTCACTAGCGAGCAAGAAAAAATCATTTTTGTCAAAGCAAGCAAGACAGTCACATTTTGGTCAAAAGCAAGCAAGTATCTAATTTATCATAAGCAAAAGCAAGAAATTAGAATCAATTTTTGGTTCTGATTAGCAAGAAAGCAAGGAAATATGACAACAAGAAAGAAGAAAATGCGTCAAGCAGTACAACAGTTCGTGAGCAAGGAAACATTTCACTTCAATGTCCCAAACTGGATGAAACAAATTATACTACTTGGGCGTTGTTGATGGAAACAATCTTGAAAGCATATGGTCTCTGGGAAGTGGTCAATGCAAAAGAAGCAGTGGATGAGAAGAAAGAAAACACAACTAAGGCAATGATCTTCCAAACGTTGCCTCAAGATGTGTTAATGCAAGTTGCACAGTACTCAACTGCAAAGCAAGTTTGGGACTCAATCAAAGTCAAATATCTTGGAGCAGATCTAGTCCAGAAAGCACGTTTACAAACCTTGAGGAGTGAACTAGAGGCTTTTAAGAATGAATACAAACGAATTAGTAAGTGACTTTGCAGGAAAGTTAAGCAGCATAAAAGCTAAGTTTAAAAGTCTGGGTAGTACTTTGAAGGATAAGGTACTTGTAAGGAAATTGCTTAACTCAGTTCCAAAGAAATTTCTACCGATCCTGGCAACTATTGGGCAATATTCAGAACTTGACACGATGTCATTTGAAGAAGCCGTTTGGAGAATAACAGCATTTGAAGAACATATTAAAGATCAAGATGAAACAGAGGCAAACAATCAAACTAAACTTCTAATGACAAGTTCAAATAGTCAAAGTCGTGGTAGAGGAGGAGGAAGAAATTTTAACATAAAAGGAAGAGTATGTGGAAGAGGTGCTGGTCGAGGAAACAAAGCAAGGAAGAACTTAGGTGCTTTGAATGTGGTGGATCCAATCATTTTGCATATGAATGCACCAAATGGAGGAACAAATGCAAGGGCAAGGAGAAAGAGCAAGAATCGAATCCCATCTATGATGACTAACAAACACTGTTGTAGGCGCAAGTCAAGCAAGGAAGAAGACCCTCGTTAAACTATATTTTAGTTTAAGGAGGAATATTGAAAGTATAAACCAAAATTATAGTTTGGGTCAAAAGTTTAAAAAGTCTAGAGTATATTTTCGTGTCATATGTATTTGTAAGAAATCGAGAGGTCTGTATGTATTTTAGTCAAAGTCCAAATAGTTACGTTGTTTAGGAAAGGTCGCGTCTATTGAAATTAGGGTTATAAAAACACCCTCAAACCGTATGTATGTGTTTGATCGATTATATGCAAGTACGAACAAATTAGTGAATTCAGAGAGCAAATTCATCAAAATTATCATTGTTGTTTTGTTCATCAATTGTTCTTGATTGCCATCATTAGATTCCTAGCCTATATGTACAAGGCTTGTAATGTTTTCTATTATGTAATTAAAACAATTATAATTTTACCTCTCAAACCTTAAAACCATGACTGCATCTTTTAAAGTTGTATTTGGTTAATATAATATTAACCAGGGAATCATAACAAAGTTTGTTCAAGATCAAAACAGGAAAAAAGATAATCAAGTAGAAGTAATTAAAACAAAGTTTCATATTATCAATATAGAAGAAATTAAACTTTCTTTCTGTGTTAAAATTCAAGAGAACAATGTATAAATGAGGAAGTTTCTACCAACACAAGTAATTGGAATTTAAGTTGAGGATAATATTCTGATTTCGCAAAACTTTACCATCATACATAAATGAACATAACAAAGTAAAATTAAGTAAACCTATAAAAGTTCATAAGCAGAAAACATAGAACTAATTCCCCATGTTCTCCTTTCCAAGCTCAACTAACATTGTTAGCAAAGCTTCACACATCTCAGAAGCATCAGCCCCTAATTGATTCTTTTTCCATGAAGAATACACCATCCATGCATGGTCAAGCTTCTGGTTGGGTCGAACCACAACCGAGCCAGGGACCTCTGCATCACGACACGTAACTAGCCCATCACTCTTCTCCCCATACCGGAGTTGCAAGTGGAGAGCCGACAGAGCCATTGCGGCAGACACAGGAAACACAACTGGCACTTGATGTTTCACAACGGGTCCCACCTCGAAGTCGGACTCGCAGGACCCAAGTCCCAAGAAGGAAAGCTTAGGAAGCTCCACGTGTGCTATGTGGGACATCATTGATATGACCCCAGGTCCCACATTTGCTTCGGAATGAAACGAGATCAGCGGGATTCCTTTTGGAAGCTTGTGTTGGCTCAGGAACTGCTTTCTTTTCTCATATGTTAGATCCTCTAGAGAATTTATGTCACCCTATGTAAAAACAATAGATCATAAACCAACTCTTGACTGAACAAAGTCAACATAGTACTCTTCAAATGTAAGCGGTTTGACTCTAGAAAGTCAAAACCAGCATTTACCTTGATGATCTTGCAGACTATGAGTTTCATGATCCTCCTAGTTTCTTTATCAGCAAGCTGGCCTTCACGCATAACATCAGACGCGATTGGGGTCCCACCGTAAGGACTCTGCACCAACGCCAATCCTGCAACTTTGTCTTTCAAATCACACCAGTAAAGCGATAAAGCAGCAGCAGCATCCACTCCACCCTTGCTGTGACCAAGCAACATCACACGTTTTCCCGACCCCCAATACAGCTCTTCAACATATTGCTTCAATAACAATGAATTATACTCCACTGATGCCTTGTTCATAAAAACCAACAAAAAGTTACAAACCATGGCCTCCCATGACAAAATCAATAATGTACGAGAAAAGACCAACTTTATTTTTGCATCGGAATTCAAGAAATCTTGGAGAAACATAAAAATAAATTCATGATCCAAACATAAAGGATAAATTTTCTTGATGTTTAGGTTGAATATCAAGAAATCAAGAAAGATCATAATCTAAACTTAAAGCATAGACTTTCTTGATATTTAGATTGAAAATCAAGAAAATGATGCTCACAATATTTTTTCAAATTTTCGATTAAAAATCAAAAATATTGGTGAAATTGAAAACAAGAACATAATCTAAATATAAAGGATAAACTTGCTTGATTTTTAGGTTGAAAATCAAGAAATGATACTTCACTTTATTTTGGATTGAAAATCAAGGAGAACGTAGGTGTGATCGTAAAGAACACCATAATATAGACAACAAGCATATGTTTTTTGACCTTTATGTAGAAAAACAGGAAATGATACCTCACTGTGGATTTTTGCTATATGGCAAGCTAAGCCCATCTTTGAAAAGAACTTCTTGGTGCTAACAAAGTATAACGGGCCATGGTTGCTAAATAATCCTGATAATGACACAAATTTTACGTTAAATTTAAAGAGCAAACGAATAATTGTTAAAACAAGTAGATACAAAAATAAAGATTTCTTACCTGGAATTAGTAAATACACGTATGATCCCGGGAGCTTGTGCTCTCCATTCCTTGGGAACAAAAAAGGGAAATTATTTCAAAAATTGTAACTTTATCACTCTATTGGAGATTTACACAATTGTTGGTACCTTATTGCATTTAAAAGTTCTAAAAATCTTGCAGAACCGTCTTTGACTGGATCCATGTTAGGATCCCGTTGCATCCATCCAATATCATTGGAAGAACCATGAAAGGTAATCTGTACTCGAGATAGGAATCTGAAAAATATCCAGAAATAAATGGAAAAAATATGGCATATATAATGTTAAATTCAAAAGATCAGTGGAACTTTCTAATCATGTTGGAACAAGAAAAACTAGTTACTATACCTTTTCATGCGAATTTGTGCGCGTTTAGCACATTGTGAAGATATATGGTAGGGAGCCAATGCTAGAACCAAAGCGGATTTTACAAATAATCTAGTGAGTTCCAACCTGCAATTTTACAGAATAACTGCAAAAAATCATCAATTTGTATGAAATAACAGTAAGTAATGCAAATAACAACAGAAAGATTGTGAACACTCATGATTTTAATCAAACTGATCATAAATTGAATGTACATCTTAAAAAAATTTCACCAAAATAGACAAGTTGTAGATCAAATGTTTTTTTAAAAATGGTTCAAGACCATGGCTAACCGGTCCTAAATGCCAGCGTTAACACGGTTTTTGGTTCTTGATCCTTTAACATGGGATTTCTCTAGTCTTTAGCATAAAAATAGTTCAAGACCATGGCTAACTGGTCCTAAAAGCCGGCGTTAACACGGTTTTTGGTTCGTGATCCTTTAACATGGGATTTCTCTAGTCTTTAGCATAGTGGGCCCGAAAACGGCTCACATGAGCATGTCATCTAAAGGTGTAAATTGCGAGCCATTTATCCACAGATGAGTAGATTTGGTTTATGTTTTATCTCATAACAAGTTAAGCTAAAAGATTTAACTTAAGAAGCATGGCTCAAATGGGTTGAATGTGATCCCAAGTTTATTAAAATGCATAAAATCTATGGAATCAATATATCAAGAAACATTAAATCACTAAGATAAAAATATAGTTTTTGTAATCCAGTCCTACCCGACCCGACCCCTTTTGAGCCTTACTAAAGTTACCCTTTCTGACCTACTACCCAACCTGTCCGACACTCCCATTATGCCACTCTAATGCCATCGGCGGGCTTTGTTTAACTTTTTAACAAGTAAATAATTTCACCATCTTAGTTAATACCAAGAAAAAAAACACAAGAAGAATAATGCAAATACCCTTTTAGAATGAAGTGGATACCCCCGTAAAAGAAGTTCCTTTCTATCATTTCACATCTTGAATAAACAGTCGAATGCTCTTCAAGACTGGAAGTTTCCCTTTTAAGTATGTCAAGACTTGTTCCAAGATTCTTGGACGTTGAAGAACAAGGAAAAAATTTCCCACTGGAAGATCCCGGATCTTGATAGGAAGAAACCGCCACAAAATCTTCTGAGAATCTACTAGCATCTCTATAGATAAGATCCTCTATGGTAACACAAAAGAGAAAATTAATTATTTAAAACGCTTACCAACAGCAAAAAACAAGAAAAATGTCCAAGTTACTCACCAAAAAAATGGATAAACCGATTACTTATGTAAGACGTCAATGCCAGAAGACGGGAAAAAACGTCATCAAACAATGCTTGTGGCATAAAAGGACCAATAATACCCAAACCATTATTGTAACCCTGATCAAGACACCTATATGAGAATGTTTGTTATCTGAAACCATAAATGTGAAGTTAATTTAAGCTAATACATGTATTCGCACTCACTATTGATCGGCTATGTCGAATTCCTCCATGGATATACAAGTCTCCCATTACAAACAGCCCTGAAGAGTTTGCATATACAATAACTAAATAATCAGGTAATCCAAATAGCTGATTAATTGACCCCTAAATAATCCAAATACCCTTTTGCTATGAATATATGTGACTTGAAATGGAATAATTTCTAACCCTTTTGGTATGTAATTTAAACAGATCTATCAGAAATTAAAAACCCATAAACATTTCTAAATGAACCCATTAATGAAATGAAAACAACAATCAAACAATCAAAAACAAGATTAATTGAAGAACATAACTTACAAGATTAATTGTGCAGAAATGTATCAGAAATCAAATGAAGGGAGACTTGATCTGCAGAGCCATAAGAACCCTATATTTATAGATAATAAACAAATTAAATGCAACTGCATCATCCGCATGAACTTTCCGAAAATGATTAAAGCATTAAAGAAACCTGTTGATATAAAAAATGGATCATTATAATATTAGGAAAGTAATTTGATGAAAGAAAGAAACAGGCACCAAATATAGAAACTGATCCAAAAAGCTGATCTTTATCCAATGGCAGTTACATTGGCCCACCTCAATACCCAAATCAGATATGTGGGGTTTTTAAAAATTATGAAATTTTGAAACTTTTATAAAATAGCCTTCACAATCAAGAGTGAAGATCTGTTTTCTTTGATAAAGAAAAAGGGTTTTTAAAAGATGAAAACTTTGAAATTACCCTCCAATAATCAAGAAGAGGGATTGCTTGAGAGTGAATGCATGTTTGAAATTTTAAATCTGACAAAAGTGAAGAGGGGCAGATTTTGTTGGAGAGAAAACGTAAAGAGGAAGACTAAAAACCGGGAACACGTGTAAGCGTAATGATGAAGGTGTTGGTGTAGTTAGCGGACGTGTGCTTTTTGGGAAAAGAGAGTACGTTGGAATTTAAACAACTCAATTAAAACCGGATGTTTTTTTAATTGAAAAGTTTATATAATATTAATCAAGTTTTTCATCAATTCTAATTAAGTCACTTAAATATCTTTGTCTTATTTTAGTTACTCAAGTTTTTCCATTTATTTTATTTTAATTACTCAAATTTTTTTTGTTTCATTTTAATCACTCAAGTTTCATATATTGTTCTAATCTTATACAATTACGAGGTTAACATTTTACTTTTTTTGTGGATTTTGTTTTATGAATGATAAAAATGTTTGTTTACTCTTTTTGGATTTTATTTTCACCATATCCATAGAATGATATCCAAACAAACGTAACTCGTAACATGGTAATTTCATAAGATTGTAAGAACATCTGAAACTTGAGTGATTAAAATTAGACAAAAAAGTTTAAATGACTAAAATGAAACAGATTAGTAACTTGAGTTACTAAAATGATACAAAAAAAGTTTGAATGACTAAAATGCAATAGATTTGAAACTTGGTCAATGATTTTAAAAAAATTCAAAATATTCGAATATTCGAAATTTCGTATACTAAAATCAACTATCCAAAATTTAGAATACCCGAATTTGAAAACCCCTGGTTAAAAGGAGTAGGACACATAGTAATTAGGTGTTGGTTTCTTTGTTTATGCCATAGAAAACAACCTCATCGACCTACTAAAAATGATCGCTTAAAATCGGCTTGATTTGTGTTAAACCATGAAATTTTAAGTCTGATTTAAACTTTTAAAGTAACTATATAATACAAGAGGAATTAAAAATGTGCCAGCTCATGCTTTGGTTTTTTATTTATTTTTCTTTTTCATTTTTATTTTTTTATTTATTTATTATTTTTCATTTTTACCCCTTATGCTTTATATAATATACGCTTTTAACTTATTTTATTTTTTTTATAGTTTCGTTTTTCTTTAATAACTTTCCTTTGTTAATTTTTTTCAAACAACGGAGTGCACGGCTATTATAAGTTTTTTTTTGTCAACGTTTCGATATAATTTTTTTAAATGGAGTTGTATACAAAACCGAGTTTTTTTAAACGTTCCGATATTAACTTTCGTTTGTTAACTTTTTAAAAAAAAAACGGCTTGCGTGTCTGATTTTTTTTTTCAGTGTTCCGACATAAATTTATTTGAAAACGGAGTTTTATTTAAAATTGAGTTTTTTTGTATCGTATCCTACATAGAGTGACGTTACCGTTGTGGTACTGTGACGAACCGAACTTATTATGATTTTTTTGTCAATGTTATGATATATATTATTTGAAAACAAAGTTTTATTCAAAGTCAATTTTTTTGTTATCGTAACCTATGTCAAGTATCGTTACCGTTATGTTATGACGAACCGAACCTATTATTAATGAATTAGACAACCTGACACCCGCAGCGAAGCACGAATATCCATCTAGTTATTATTATCTGAGAACATGACAACTAGACTTTTAGGCTATAAGAGAAAACCTTAATTCACTAAAATGCACTTGTTTAATCAAGTGAAGTTGAGAACTTGGCCCAACAATAAAAAAAAGGCTTTGACCGAATAAATGCAAATAGGCTTGGATTTAATAACCTTAATGGGCCACGCCCCAATATTAAACAAAATCAAAACCAACATCCCCAAATAATAACAACCCAATTTAATAAATTCAAGGGATAAAAATTCATCTAACAATATTGTTATACATTTATGTAACATATTATATTCAAACATAAAATTTAACATCTACAAAATAATATAAAATTAAATTACACGAAGTATAAAAAAACTCAAACAAAAATAGGTTGGACTATAAAATATAAAACAACCACTACAATTACAAACTTTATAAAACTCATCTACACCTTTTAAATAGATAACACTTAGAAAATTGTCCAATCCATTCACCATTTTTCAAACTTTCAACCAACGACAAAGCAACCACCACCAATAGAGATGATTGTTATTCAATACTATTTTGAAAATATAAAAACTTATAAAATCTAAAAACTTCAAATCTAAGTTGCATCAAATGTCATAAAAGTCGCTAGGCACTCCCTAGTCGGAGTCGGGAGTACTCGAGAAGTACTCGGCCAGGCGGAGAGTACTTGGCCTAGGCCTAGAGTACTCGGGTCTCGGCAGCTTACCTTGTAGCGATTACTCGGGGAGTACTCGGTTTCGGAGACCTTGTTTTACAACATTGGTTGCATCTACTAACACCATACAACCAATAGAGATGATCGTTATTCAATACACTCAGCCTCTACACACACCCCTTCTCCCCCTTGATCTCGACCGAACACCACTCACCACCCTCATTCAACTTTCATTTTTTTCATTTCAAACAACAAACTCTCTTTGTGTGTGTGCGCGCCCCCCCTTACCCACACACATACAACCAGAACTTTCTAGCTTTCACATTCAAGCTTTCAAGAGACACAAACTGACTAGGTGCACCACACATCCAGATTCACGGTTTAGAGGGTAAGAATTTGGGAAGTTGGTTAAGTTCTTGAGGTTATGTCATCATGTAGACACTAAGAGGTTATAACACAAGTTCTACGCGTGGATTTAAAGAGTTATTGAAGGATTTTATGGATTAGATTCGTAAGCAAGCAAGCCACACACATATAGGTTCACTAGTAAGTGTTAAAATCCAAAACTGAAGGTAGTTATTGATAATCATCATGCATGTAAGTTTTAACTAATTATCCATCATCTTTAGGTTACAATCGAATTTCTAGTAGGTTATAAACAAAAAGTTGCTAAGTTTTGACACATACAAAACATGTACAAGAAGGTATACTCACTCAACTAGTTGCTTTTATGTTTCAAGCATATAGATTGCATTTTTATGGATTTAACTACAATTGCATGTATGGATTAAGGATAATAGTGTGTGTGTGTGTGTTTGTTTATGTGTGTGTTATTGGTGGTGAAAAGCAAAGAAAAAGGGGAAGAAGAACAAAACTTAAAATATGGAAATCGATGTTAAAAGCTATATATGGATTTGAAACTGTTTACTACTCACTAAATCATTAAGTAATTCATCTATCGTCTCCTTCATCACCTACACCTCCATTAATGGAGTTTTTGATGGGTTTTGTTAGAAAATCCTAAATAGGTAAATTAGTGAAATCTTTTGTTTTAATCTAGTGTTTTTGGTGTTGGGGGATCATTAATTTCATAATTTAAACACCTAATTAAATAATTGAAATTCTAGGGTTCATGTTCAATAAATTAGTGTTTGTAACCATATGAGGTGAAATACATATGTTAATCATGAACCAAAAAACACTTGGAATTTATAAACAAACTTGGTGAAATAAGAAATTAGATTAAATGATGAATTTAGTGGATTGGGATGAAACACCCTACTTATTTTGCTTATTTTATCAGGGTATTTTATTACGGAAAACGGTCCCAGTTTGACAAAAACCTTGCCATAATGGCTAAGGTAACTTTTCATTTATAATAATATTGTTTTTACATAAGATAATATGATTACATCATGTTACGTAGGGATCTCTAACTCCGATTGCTCCGTCCTCAGGAAGCTCTATTCCACGTGCCTTTTTCCTACAATGTTTGAAAACATTTTTGAATTAGCTTACTGTGACACCCAGCATTTCAGGTCAATATCCACATTACATAAACGCACGTTCATATTTATTATTTCCTGATATTTTATTTTGACTAAGTAAAGTCAAGAAGTCTAGCAAAGGAGTTTATTCCAAGTCTAGTAAATCTTAAAGAATTACTAGAAAAAGTAAGCAGAATAACCCGACTAAATACGAACGTAAATGGTTAAATAAAATAACCAGAAAAAATATATATATATATATATATATATATATGATACACAAAGTTTACGTGAACTAGAATTTATAGTTAAGACTAAATCATATAACATACGAAAAAGTAAAATAATGGACTTTTCGAAGACGTTACTATATAGCGTCACTTTTAGGTACTCATACCTACAAATAATCACCTCAACGAATTATACAAACCAAGATTTCAATAATTTCTTCATCGAGCCATAAACCGGTTAAAATTATAATACCGTGAAGAATCTAAACCGAATTAAATTACCATTTGGAACTCTAATTGATACTAATACCATTAATAAATTAATACTTAAATTTAGTTATCATTAACCCCAAACCACTTCCTTGACTTTCTCGACCGAAAGTCAGGTGAGCCATTCTCCCACTTGATAATTCACTCAAATTCAGATAAAAACCATATCTCCTCAGTCGAAATCTCACAATCCCTTTCACACTTCTCATTTTCTTACGGCAATATCCCAATTCTCCTTCAAGTCGAAGTCCAGTTTTAAAGCGAAATCCACCATAATTCGGTGTTATAAGGAGAATTTCAAGTGTTCTTGAAGAAAGCTTAGTAAAAGAAATCAAGACTATCTTCTCTGTTTATCTCAGAAATCACCATTCTCTGTTTGAGGTAAAAACTCAATATTATTCATTTCATTTTCTTTCAAACCGTAGCTGAACATATAAATTGTTCAAACGCAAGTAAGATAACAAGAAAAGTGTGTCAAATTCAAGATTAAAACATAAAAATATACAGGACGAATTCTGTCAATCAAAGTGCAGTAATCGAAACTTATAGTTTCGATACCTGTTGTTCAATCGAAACTAGGAGTTTCGATACCTGTTGAGTCGAAACTAAGAGTTTCGATTCCAGTTGTTCAATCGAAACTAGGAGTTTCGATACCAGTTGTTCAATCAAAACTAGGAGTTTCGATACCAGTTGTTCAATCGAAACTAGGAGTTTCGATATCTATTTACTCAATCAAAACTAGGAGTTTCGATACCTGTGTACAATCGAAACTAGGTAGTTTCGATACTATTCTTGCCAATCGAAACTAGGTAGTTTCGATACCTGTTTTGCTCAGTCGAAACTGGGAAGTTTCGACATCTGTTCTGTTCAATCGAAACTAAGAAAGTTTCGATACCTGTTCATCAGCCCTTGGGGCAGTAACTCAGAACTATTTTTATAACGAAACAAGTGTTGGAAAAAAAAACTAAAAAGATAATTTAAACAAAAGCAATCAGATCTGCTAAGTCGGGTGAACAACTTGCGTTTAAGACGGGTAGTCTTAACGTGTATGCTATCCTTGTGTAATTAGGATACGGATAGGCGAGTCTGCTGATTATTCAAATATTTGCTAGCATTCATACTGTCGAGGTGAGTTTCACTAATCCCCCTTTTTTCTAAGTTTTGAAATGATTTGGGGTGGAAACATACTTGTAAAGAATTTTCGTATGTAAATGAATGAAACTAATGATCTGACCGTATGTGTGTATTGAGGGAACAATAAAGCGCTTAAAGTCCTCGAAATAAATTAGTAACCATTAGCTATGGATTTAGCCCGGGATTATATGAATAGTACTATTCGGGGTGACGCCTCCGGTCATGGTTAGTCGCGCTAACCAGGGGTCAAAATGGCCGAATAACCGCATATTGTCTTACTCGCAGAAAGGCGAGGGGAGGCACAGAATGTTGGGGTTTGGTTACGGTCTCTTATATTACATACTATTTTGTATTCCTTGCAAGCTTACAAATGGGGTCAATAGATCAGATTAGTAATCATATTCATTGGTTATACATGCAAAAAGAGTTCTGATCAGGGTAAAGTGATCAGGTTTTAAACATAAGAGATCTGATCCGGGTAAAGTGATCAGATTTTAAACAAAAGAGTTCTGATCAGGGTAAAGTGATCAAGTTTTAAAGTAAAGAGTTCTGATCAGGTTAAAGTGATCAGGTTTAAACAAAAGAGTACTGATCAGGTTAAAGTGATCAGGTTTAACAAAGAGTTTTGATCGGAAAATGATCAGATTTAAACATTGGGTTTATGATAACTCTTTATAATAACTTGTGAACTCACCAACCTCGTGTTGACAGTTTTAAGTATGTTTTCAGGAAATTGAACGTGGTCATCAAGTTAGCAATATAGGATACATGTATGCACGTGGATACGGCTTTTGGAAGGATTTCTCTTGTATAACTCATGGTCTTGGGTCATATTTGCGAAATCTTAAACTTTTGTAAACTCAAGTTGATATTTTGTAATGTAAATATTTTAAACTCGATTATGTATCCAATTACATGTATGTGTTTGCGGTAATCATATGCTTTGGAAACAAGTGAACGTCGCGCCTCGCGTTTCCGCCTTGGCGGGGTGTGACAGAACTCGGTATCAGAGCCATTGATTATAGCGAACTAGGTGTCTAAAATGGAACCTAGTCTATAATTTGAATGACTCACTAAAACGTTTTCATTGCATAAGCATTGCATAACCAGTCATCATGTCATGTGGATATTGTAGTCACAAGCATGTCGTCACATTCACACACTGACCCAGTCTCTGACCCTGAATCCAACAAGGAACTTTCCACCACACGTCCCAAAAATCGAGTACAAGTACGCAGCTCCACACCACCTAATGTTGCATTGGGAGAACCGTCTATCGTCTACCGAAAGAAAAGCGGAGGACCAGTTAAGGTACAAAGTGCTAGGAAGAAGGTTCGACTTCCACGCAAGAGAAACCTGGCAGCCCGTGACCCGAAAGACTTGGAGACCGATGAGGAACCATCCAGGAAACGACCCTGTTACCACCCTACCGTGGGGACTATCCGTTGGATGCCCCGTACCCTGGCACGATGGAGGGAGATGGAGAGCATTCCCTCTACCTTTGAGCTCGGAGAGTCCTCCAACTCTCCAACACCCCTACCTCACACTGGGGAAGCCATGGAGCTCACAGTGCCTACATTGGTAGCACGTGTTCATACGCACGAAGAGCGTCTTGATGATCTCCTAGATGATATTCGGACACATGGGGATGCAGCCATGCGCTTACGTCAAAGGCTCGGATCTCGAGTACAGACTTTGGAGGATAGCACTCGAGACATACAGGGTGCCACTGACTATCTAGAGTTGAGAGCTGACATGGACTGGCAGTTCACTCTCACAGTCCGAGACATGGTGGAGGCGCTGGAAGAAAGGACTTTAGCTGTAGAGTTTGTGGCTAGGGCTAGCTTTTTCATGGCAGGACTTGCCATGATGATTGGGTTGTACTCCCACTTCTTCTTTTAAACCTATTATGGGCGGGTTGTGCCCATAGCACATTATGTAGTTTAAAACTTTGGTACTGATGTGGTCATAAGAACCCATCCCTTTTGTATCCTTGTCTTTTAGAACAATGTACTATATATGTTTTAACTAGATATGTGATGGTTTATGTTGTAATGATGGTTGTTCACGTTTGATGTTGTTGTATCCTTATGTCATGATCTGTCATTATTATCATATAATGTTGTTTCTTTTTAATTGATATGTTAGAAAGAACGTCATGGCACCTAAGCGAAGGACGCCCCGTAACACTACTAGTGGCAACAACGAGACAATTTCCCCAAACATAGAACAACTCATAGCACAACGAGTAGCTGCCGCCATGGAGCAGTATGAAGCAAACCGAAATAGTGGCGGGGGAAACGGCAGCGGTACCGGTGCAGGAGGTGCAGGAGGTAGCAGTACAGCAGGAGGTTCCGGAGGTTCCGGAGATGCTCTAAATAGGAAGTGCACTTACAAGGCCTTCCTATCCTGCAAACCCTGCAGTTTCAATGGCACCGAGGGTGCAGTTGGTCTGATGAGATGGATAGAAAAGATGGAGTCGGTGATTGATATTAGTGAATGCACCGCTGACTGCATGGTGAAGTATTCTACATGCATGCTCACTGATAAAGCTTTAACTTGGTGGAATACTTAAATGAAGACTTTGGGGAGAGAGACAGCGTACCAATTGTCTTGGGAAGACTTGAAAAACATGATGATTGAGGAATACTGTCCTCGAAGCGAATTACAAAAGATTGAAACTGAGATGTGGAACCTACAGATGATAGGAGATGATGTAGCGGGATACACCGACCGTTTCAATGAATTGGCGATTCTAATACCTCATATGGTCACACCAGAACATAAGCGCGTTGAGAGGTATCTGTGGGGCCTTGCGCCTCAAATTCGTAGCATGGTAACATCATCTAATCCAGTAGATGCCAAGAGTGCTACAACTTTAGCATTCAAGCTAAGGGATGATGCAGTACGTAATGAATTGTTTGTGAGGAAGGAGAACGAGGAAGGTAGATCTGGGGAGAAAAGAAAGTGGATGGGAAATTCGAGTAACAAGTCTGAGAAGCAAGGGTTTAAGAAACAAGGAACTATGAAAGCTTTTGCAGTCAACACAGTGGAAAGAAAAGAGTATGATAGGGGCCTACCGAGATGTAAGAGGTGTGGAAATCATCATGCCGGTGTGTGTATCAAGTGTGGAAAATGCGACAAGTTTGGTCACACCACTCAAGCTTGTCGAACTAACAACCGAATGGGGAGAATTAAACAGGGATGTTTCATATGTTGTGACCTGAAACACTTCAAGAAGGATTGTCCCAAGTGGAAGAATCAGAACAACGCTCAGGCACCAGGGAGGGCATTTGTGATGGGTGCAAGGGACGCACGCAAGGACCCGAACATCGTCACTGGTACGTTCCTAATAAATAATCACTATGCCTCTGTACTTTTTGATTCGGGTGCGGAAATGAGTTTTGTGTCAAATGATTTTAAATCCTTACTCGGTATTAAGGCCAGCAAACTAGATCAAAGTTATACAATTGAATTAGCAAATGGGAAATTAATAGAAACCGGAGAGGTCATTAAGGGTTGTACTTTATGTTTAGAAAACCATACATTCAGTATAGACCTTTTACCCGTCGAACTAGGGAGTTTTGATATTGTTATTGGCATGGATTGGCTATCAAAGAATCGTGCCGAGATTGTATGCTTCGAGAAGATTGTACGTATTTCCCTACCAAGCGGAGAAATTCTTTCCATTCAAGGCGAAAGGTGTAGAATAATGTTGAAGACGATAAACTGCATGAAAACTCATAAGTATCTACGCAAGGGTTATTGTGCATTCCTGGCTCACATCGTCGAGAAGAAACCCGAAGAACGTCGACTTGAGGACATACCAATCGTCAGAGATTACTCGGAGGTATTTCCCGAAGACTTACCAGGAATACCACCATCAAGACAAGTCGAGTTTCGGATCGACCTAGTACCAGGAGCCGCACCAGTTGCACGATCGCCGTATCGTCTAGCCCCTTCCGAGATGCAGGAACTGTCGAGCCAACTACAAGAGTTACTTGACAAAGGTTTCATAAGACCGAGTTTCTCACCATGGGGAGCCCCGATCCTGTTTGTAAAGAAAAAGGATGGAACCTTTAGAATGTGCATTGATTACCGGGAATTGAACAAGCTGACAATCAAAAACCGGTATCCTCTTCCTCGAATAGACGATTTGTTTGATCAACTTCAAGGTTCCAGTTTCTATTCTAAAATTGATCTACGATCAGGGTATCATCAACTGAAAATTCAGGAAGAAGATATACCAAAAACGGCTTTTAGGACTCGTTACGGTCACTACGAGTTCCTAGTTATGCCATTTGGCTTGACTAATGCACCGGCCGTCTTCATGGATCTCATGAACCGCGTGTGCAAGCCATACTTGGATAAATTCGTGATTGTGTTTATCGATGACATATTGATATATTCACGAACCAAGGAGGAACATGAACATCATTTGAAATTAATCTTGGAACTACTTAGGAATGAGAAGCTTTATGCCAAATTCTCTAAGTGTGAGTTTTGGATCCAAGAGGTTCACTTTCTCGGACATGTCATCAATATGAATGGTATTCACGTAGACCCATCTAAGATTGAAGCTATCAAAAACTAGGAAGCACCAAGAACTCCGACTGAGGTGCGTCAATTTCTGGGTTTGGCAGGCTATTACAGGCGATTCATCGAGAATTTTTCAAATATAGCCTTGCCTTTAACCACGTTAACTCAGAAGGATAAAAAGTTTGATTGGACTGATAAACAAGAATCAGCTTTTCAATTGCTGAAGCAAAAACTTTGCAGTGCACCAATCCTATCCCTTCCCGAAGGAACTGACAATTTCATCGTGTACTGCGACGCTTCACACCAAGGTCTGGGGTGTGTATTGATGCAGAGAGAAAAAGTCATAGCGTATGCATCCAGACAGCTAAAAGTACATGAGAAAAATTATACGACTCATGATCTGGAATTGGGTGTTGTCGTGTTTGCACTCAAGATTTGGAGACATTACTTATACGGTACAAAATGTACTATTTTTACAGATCACAAGAGTCTCCAGCACATCTTTAATCAGAAAGAACTCAACATGAGGCAACGTCGTTGGGTAGAGCTACTGAATGATTACGACTGTGATATCAAGTATCACCCTGGTAAGGCAAACGTCGTAGCAGATGCCTTGAGTCGTAAAGAACGGATTAAAACTCTCCGTGTTCGTGCCCTAGAATTGACAATTCATACGAGTCTCACGACTAAAATCCGGATGGCACAACAAGAGGCAATCAAAGAAGAAAACAGTCAGAATGAAGCTTTACGAGGAATGATAAAGCAGTTGGAACCAAAGTCAGATGACACTTTATACTTCATGAATAGAATTTGGGTGCCATGTTTTGGTAACTTACGGGAGTTGGTTATGGACGAAGCCCACAAGTCCAGGTACTCCATTCACCCAGGTTCGGATAAAATGTATAAGGATCTGAAAGAACTCTACTGGTGGCCGAACATGAAAGGAGAAATTGCTATTTATGTCGGTAAATGCCTGACATGTTCAAAAGTAAAGGCAGAACATCAGAAACCGTCGGGATTGTTACAACAACCCGAGATACCTCAATGGAAATGGGAACAGATTTCCATGGATTTCATTACAAAGTTACCCAAGACGTCGAGCGGGTATGACACTATATGGGTAATCGTTGATCGTTTGACGAAATCAGCTCATTTTCTACCCATCAAAAAGACGGATAAAACCGAGAAACTTGCAAGGCTTTATATCAAGGAAATTGTGGCTAGGCATGGAGTGCCAATTTCTATTATTTCTGATAGAGACAGCAGATTCGTGTCTAGAATCTGGAAATCATTACAAGAAGCCATGGGCACACGTCTTGACATGAGCACGTCCTATCACCCACAAACAGATGGACAAAGTGAAAGGACCATTCAAACCTTAGAGGATATGCTCCGTGCGTGTGCAATTGACTTCGGTGGAAATTGGGATACTCATTTGCCACTAGCTGAATTTTCATACAATAATAGTTACCACACCAGCATCAAAGCCGCTCCGTTTGAGGCTTTGTATGGTCGAAAATGTCATTCACCACTATGTTGGGCAGAAGTTGGTGACAAGCATTTAACCGGTCCTGAAGTTATTCAAGAGACCACAGACAAGATTTTCAAAATCAAGGATCGTCTGAAGGCCGCCCGTGACAGACAAAAGAGTTACGCGGATAACAGACGAAGACCTTTAGAATTCCAAGTGGGAGACAAAGTCATGTTAAAGGTCTCACCTTGGAAAGGAGTTGCAAGATTTGGCAACCGTGGCAAGCTTAACCCTAGGTACGTTGGACCGTTTGAAATATTGGCTAGGGTTGGCCCTGTAGCTTACAAGCTCAAGTTGCCACAAGAACTAAGCAATGTACATGATACATTTCATGTATCAAATCTCAAGAAGTGTTTATCAGACGAGACATTAATTATACCGCCTGATGAGATTCACATAGACGACAAGTTGCACTTCATTGAGGAACCTATGGAAGTCACAGATTGGAAGGTTCAGAGAACAAGGCGCAGCCGTGTTAAGCTGGTCAAGGTACGTTGGAATTCAAAGCGCGGCCCTTAGTATACATGGGAGCGGGAAGATAAAATGAAATCCAAGTACCCGTCCTTGTTTACAAAAACTCCAAGTCAGAGTGACAAGAACTGAATTTCGGGACGAAATTTTCTGTAACATGGGGAGAATGTGACACCCAGCACTTCAGGTCAATATCCACATTACATAAACGCACGTTCATATTTATTATTTCCTGATATTTTATTTTGACTAAGTAAAGTCAAGAAGTCTAGCAAAGGAGTTTATTCCAAGTCTAGTAAATCTTAAAGAATTACTAGAAAAAGTAAGCAGAATAACCCGACTAAATACGAACGTAAATGGTTAAATAAAATAACCAGAAATATATATATATATATATATATGATACACAAAGTTTACGTGAACTATAATTTATAGTTAAGACTAAATCATATAACATACGAAAAAGTAAAATAATGGACTTTTCGAAGACGTTACTATATAGCGTCACTTTTAGGTACTCATACCTACAAATAATCACCTCAACGAATAATACAAACCAAGATTTCAATAATTTCTTCATCGAGCCATAAACCGGTTAAAATTATAATACCGTGAAGAATCTAAACCGAATTAAATTACCATTTGGAACTCTAATTGATACTAATACCATTAATAAATTAATACTTAAATTTAGTTATCATTAACCACAAATCACTTCCTTGACTTTCTCGACCGAAAGTCAGGTGAGCCATTCTCCCACTTGATAATTCACTCAAATTCAGATAAAAATCATACCTCCTCAGTCGAAATCTCACAATCCCTTTCACACTTCTCATTTTCTTACGGCAATATCCCAATTCTCCTTCAAGTCGAAGTCCAGTTTTAAAGCGAAATCCACCATAATTCGGTGTAATAAGGAGAATTTCAAGTGTTCTTGAAGAAAGCTTAGTAAAAGAAATCAAGACTATCTTCTCTGTTTATCTCAGAAATCACCATTCTCTGTTTGAGGTAAAAACTCAATATTATTCATTTCATTTTCTTTCAAACCGTAGCTGAACATATAAATTGTTCAAACGTAAGTAAGATAACAAGAAAAGTGTGTCAAATTCAAGATTAAAACATAAAAATATACAGGACGAATTCTGTCAATCAAAGTGCAGTAATCGAAACTTATAGTTTCGATACCTGTTGTTCAATCGAAACTAGGAGTTTCGATACCTGTTGAGTCGAAACTAGGAGTTTCTTTACCAGTTGTTCAATCGAAACTAGGAGTTTCGATATCTATTTACTCAATCGAAACTAGGAGTTTCGATACCTGTGTACAATCGAAACTAGGTAGTGTCGATACTATTCTTGCCAATCGAAACTAGGTAGTTTCGATACCTGTTTTGCTCAGTCGAAACTGGGAAGTTTGGACATCTGTTCTGTTCAATCGAAACTAAGAAAGTTTCGATACCTGTTCATCAGCCCTTGGGGCAGTAACTCAGAACTATTTTTATAACGAAACAAGTGTTGGGAAAAAAAACTAAAAAGATAATTTAAACAAAAGCAATCAGATCTGCTAAGTCGGGTGAACAACTTGCGTTTAAGACGGGTAGTCTTAACGTGTATGCTATCCTTGTGTAATTAGGATACGGATAGGCGAGTCTGCTGATTATTCAAATATTTGCTAGCATTCATACTGTCGAGGTGAGTTTCACTAATCCCCCTTTTTTCTAAGTTTTGAAATGATTTGGGGTGGAAACATACTTGTAAAGAATTTTCGTATGTAAATGAATGAAACTAATGATCTGACCGTATGTATGTATTGAGGGAACAATAAAGCGCTTAAAGTCCTCGAAATAAAATAGTAACCATTAGCTATGGATTTAGCCCGGGATTATATGAATAGTACTATTCGGGGTGACGCCTCCGATCATGGTTAGTCGCGCTAACCAGGGGTCAAAATGGCCGAATGACCGCATATTGTCTTACTCACAGAAAGGCGAGGGGAGGCACAAAATGTTGGGGTTTGGTTACGGTCTCGTACATTACATACTATTTTTTATTCCTTGCAAGCTTACAAATGGGGTCAATAGATCGGATTAGTAATCATATTCATTGGTAATACATGCAAAAAGAGTTCTGATCCGGGTAAAGTGATCAGGTTTTAAACATAAGAGATCTGATCCGGGTAAAGTGATCAGATTTTAAACAAAAGAGTTCTGATCAGGGTAAAGTGATCAGGTTTTAAAGTAAAGAGTTCTGATCAGGTTAAAGTGATCAGGTTTAAACAAAAGAGTACTGATCAGGTTTAACAAAGAGTTTTGATCGGAAAATGATCAGATTTAAACATTGGGTTTATGATAACTCTTTATAATAACTTGTGAACTCACCAACCTCGTGTTGACAGTTTTAAGTATGTTTTTAGGAAATTGAACGTGGTCATCAAGTTAGCATTATAGGATACATGTATGCACGTGGATACGGCTTTTGGAAGGATTTCTCTTGTATAACTCATGGTCTTGGGTCATATTTGCGAAATCTTAAACTTTTGCAAACTCAAGTTGATATTTTGTAATGTAAATATTTTAAACTCGATTATGTATCCAATTACATGTATGTGTTTGCGGTAATCATATGCTTTGGAAACAAGTGAACGTCGCGCCTCACGTTTCCGCCTTGGCGGGGTGTGACAGAACTCGGTATCAGAGCCATTGATTATAGCGAACTAGGTGTCTAAAATGGAACCTAGTCTATAATTTGAATGACTCACTAAAACATTTTCATTGCATAAGCATTGCATAACCAGTCATCATGTCATGTGGATATTGTAGTCACAAGCATGTCGTCACATTCACACACTGACCCAGTCTCTGACCCTGAATCCAACAAGGAACTTTCCACCACACGTCCCAAAAATCGAGTACAAGTACGCAGCTCCACACCACCTAATGTTGCATTGGGAGAACCGTCTATCGTCTACCGAAAGAAAAGCGGAGGACCAGTTAAGGTACAAAGTGCTAGGAAGAAGGTTCGACTTCCACGCAAGAGAAACCTGGCAGCCCGTGACCCGAAAGACTTGGAGACCGATGAGGAACCATCCAGGAAACGACCCTGTTACCACCCTACCGTGGGGACTATCCGTTGGATGCCCCGTACCCTGGCACGATGGAGGGAGATGGAGAGCATTCCCTCTACCTTTGAGCTCGGAGAGTCCTCCAACTCTCCAACACCCCTACCTCACACTGGGAAGCCATGGAGCTCACAGTGCCTACATTGGTAGCACGTGTTCATACGCACGAAGAGCGTCTTGATGATCTCCTAGATGATATTCGGGCACATGGGGATGCAGCCATGCGCTTACGTCAAAGGCTCGGATCTCGAGTACAGACTTTGGAGGATAGCACTCGAGACATACAGGGTGCCACTGACTATCTAGAGTTGAGAGCTGACATGGACTGGCAGTTCACTCTCACAGTCCGAGACATGGTGGAAGCGCTGGAAGAAAGGACTTTAGCTGCAGAGTTTGTGGCTAGGGCTAGCTTTTTCATGGCAGGACTTGCCATGATGATTGGGTTGTACTCCCACTTCTTCTTTTAAACCTATTATGGGCGGGTTGTGCCCATAGCACATTATGTAGTTTAAAACTTTGGTACTGATGTGGTCATAAGAACCCATCCCTTTTGTATCCTTGTCTTTTGGAACAATGTACTATATATGTTTTAACTAAATATGTGATGGTTTATGTTGTAATGATGGTTGTTCACGTTTGATGTTGTTGTATCCTTATGTCATGATCTGTCATTATTATCATATAATGTTGTTTCTTTTTAATTGATATGTTAGAAAGAACGTCATGGCACCTAAGCGAAGGACGCCCCGTAACACTACTAGTGGCAACAACGAGACAATTTCCCCAAACATAGAACAACTCATAGCACAACGAGTAGCTGCCGCCATGGAGCAGTATGAAGCAAACCGAAATAGTGGCGGGGGAAACGACAGCGGTACCGGTGCAGGAGGTGCAGGAGGTAGCGGTACAGCAGGAGGTTCCGGAGGTTCCGGAGATGCTCTAAATAGGAAGTGCACTTACAAGGCCTTCCTATCCTGCAAACCCTGCAGTTTTAATGGCACCGAGGGTGTAGTTGGTCTGATGAGATGGATAGAAAAGATGGAGTCGGTGATTGATATTAGTGAATGCACCGCTGACTGCATGGTGAAGTATTCTACATGCATGCTCACTGATAAAGCGTTAACTTGGTGGAATACTTAAATGAAGACTTTGGGGAGAGAGACAACGTACCAATTGTCTTGGGAAGACTTGAAAAACATGATGATTGAGGAATACTGTCCTCGAAGCGAATTACAAAAGATTGAAACTGAGATGTGGAACCTACAGATGATAGGAGATGATGTAGCGGGATACACCGACCGTTTCAATGAATTGGCGATTCTAATACCTCATATGGTCACACCAGAACATAAGCGCGTTGAGAGGTATCTGTGGGGCCTTGCGCCTCAAATTCGTAGCATGGTAACATCATCTAATCCAGTAGATGCCAAGAGTGCTACAACTTTAGCATTCAAGCTAAGGGATGATGCGGTACGTAATGAATTGTTTGTGAGGAAGGAGAACGAGGAAGGTAGATCTGGGGAGAAAAGAAAGTGGATGGGAAATTCGAGTAACAAGTCTGAGAAGCAAGGGTTTAAGAAACAAGGAACTATGAAAGCTTTTGCAGTCAACACAGTGGAAAGAAAAGAGTATGATATGGGCCTACCGAGATGTAAGAGGTGTGGAAATCATCATGCCGGTGTGTGTATCAAGTGTGGAAAATGCGACAAGTTTGGTCACACCACTCAAGCTTGTCGAACTAACAACCGAATGGGGAGAATTAAACCGGGATGTTTCATATGTTGTGACCTGAAACACTTCAAGAAGGATTGTCCCAAGTGGAAGAATCAGAACAACGCTCAGGCACCAGGGAGGGCATTTGTGATGGGTGCAAGGGACGCACGCCAGGACCCGAACATCGTCACTGGTACGTTCCCAATAAATAATCACTATGCCTCTGTACTTTTTGATTCGGGTGCGGAAATGAGCTTTGTGTCGAATGATTTTAAATCCTTACTCGGTATTAAGGCCAGCAAACTAGATCAAAGTTATACAATTGAATTAGCAAATGGGAAATTAATAGAAACCGGAGAGGTCATTAAGGGTTGTACTTTATGTTTAGAAAACCATACATTCAGTATAGACCTTTTACCCGTCGAACTAGGGAGTTTTGATATTGTTATTGGCATGGATTGGCTATCAAAGAATCGTGCCGAGATCGTATGCTTCGAGAAGATTGTACGTATTTCCCTACCAAGCGGAGAAATTCTTTCCATTCAAGGCGAAAGGTGTAGAATAATGTTGAAGACGATAAACTGCATGAAAACTCATAAGTATCTACGTAAGGGTTATTGTGCATTCCTGGCTCACATCGTCGAGAAGAAACCCGAAGAACGTCAACTTGAGGACATACCAATCGTCAGAGATTACTCGGAGGTATTTCCCGAAGACTTACCAGGAATACCACCATCAAGACAAGTCGAGTTTCGGATCGACCTAGTACCAGGAGCCGCACCAGTTGCACGATCGCCGTATCGTCTAGCCCCTTCCGAGATGCAGGAACTGTCAAGCCAACTACAAGAGTTACTTGACAAAGGTTTCATAAGACCGAGTTTCTCACCATGGGGAGCCCCGGTCCTATTTGTAAAGAAAAAGGATGGAACCTTTAGAATGTGCATTGATTACCGGGAATTGAACAAGCTGACAATCAAAAACCGGTATCCTCAATAGACGATTTGTTTGATCAACTTCAAGGTTCCAGTTTCTATTCTAAAATTGATCTACGATCAGGGTATCATCAACTGAAAATTCAGGAAGAAGATATACCAAAAACGGCTTTTAGGACTCGTTACGGTCACTACGAGTTCCTAGTTATGCCATTTGGCTTGACTAATGCACCGGCCGTCTTCATGGATCTCATGAACCGCGTGTACAAGCCATACTTGGATAAATTCGTGATTGTGTTTATCGATGACATATTGATATATTCACGAACCAAGGAGGAACATGAACATCATTTGAAATTAATCTTGGAACTACTTAGGAATGAGAAGCTTTATGCCAAATTCTCTAAGTGTGAGTTTTGGATCCAAGAGGTTCACTTTCTCGGACATGTCATCAATAAGAATGGTATTCACGTAGACCCATCTAAGATTGAAGCTATCAAAAACTGGGAAGCACCAAGAACTCCGACTGAGGTGCGTCAATTTCTGGGTTTGGCAGGCTATTACAGGCGATTCATCGAGAATTTTTCAAATATAGCCTTGCCTTTAACCACGTTAACTCAGAAGGATAAAAAGTTTGATTGGACTGATAAACAAGAATCAGCTTTTCAATTGCTGAAGCAAAAACTTTGCAGTGCACCAATCCTATCCCTTCCCGAAGGAACTGACAATTTCATCGTGTACTGCGACGCTTCACACCAAGGTCTGGGGTGTGTATTGATGCAGAGAGAAAAAGTCATAGCGTATGCATCCAGACAGCTAAAAGTACATGAGAAAAATTATACGACTCATGATCTGGAATTGGGTGTTGTCGTGTTTGCACTCAAGATTTGGAGACATTACTTATACGGTACAAAATGTACTATTTTTACAGATCACAAGAGTCTCCAGCACATCTTTAATCAGAAAGAACTCAACATGAGGCAACGTCGTTGGGTAGAGCTACTGAATGATTACGACTGTGATATCAAGTATCACCCTGGTAAGGCAAACGTCGTAGCAGATGCCTTGAGTCGTAAAGAACGGATTAAAACTCTCCGTGTTCGTGCCCTAGAATTGACAATTCATACGAGTCTCACGACTAAAATCCGGATGGCACAACAAGAGGCAATCAAAGAAGAAAACAGTCAGAATGAAGCTTTACGAGGAATGATAAAGCAGTTGGAACCAAAGTCAGATGACACTTTATACTTCATGAATAGAATTTGGGTGCCATGTTTTGGTAACTTACGGGAGTTGGTTATGGACGAAGCCCACAAGTCCAGGTACTCCATTCACCCAGGTTCGGATAAAATGTATAAGGATCTGAAAGAACTCTACTGGTGGCCGAACATGAAAGGAGAAATTGCTATTTATGTCGGTAAATGCCTGACATGTTCAAAAGTAAAGGCAGAACATCAGAAACCGTCGGGATTGTTACAACAACCCGAGATACCTCATTGGAAATGGGAACAGATTTCAATGGATTTCATTACAAAGTTACCCAAGACGTCGAGCGGGTATGACACTATATGGGTAATCGTTGATCGTTTGACGAAATCAGCTCATTTTCTACCCATCAAAGAGACGGATAAAACCGAGAAACTTGCAAGGCTTTATATCAAGGAAATTGTGGCTAGGCATGGAGTGCCAATTTCTATTATTTCTGATAGAGACAGCAGATTCGTGTCTAGAATCTGGAAATCATTACAAGAAGCCATGGGCACACGTCTTGACATGAGCACGGCATATCACCCACAAACAGATGGACAAAGTGAAAGGACCATTCAAACCTTAGAGGATATGCTCCGTGCGTGTGCAATTGACTTCGGTGGAAATTGGGATACTCATTTGCCACTAGCTGAATTTTCATACAATAATAGTTACCACACCAGCATCAAAGCCGCTCTGTTTGAGGCTTTGTATGGTCGAAAATGTCGTTCACCACTATGTTGGGCAGAAGTTGGTGACAAGCATTTAACCGGTCCTGAAGTTATTCAAGAGACCACATACAAGATTTTCAAAATCAAGGATCGTCTGAAGGCCGCCCGTGACAGACAAAAGAGTTACGCGGATAACAGACGAAGACCTTTAGAATTCCAAGTGGGAGACAAAGTCATGTTAAAGGTCTCACCTTGGAAAGGAGTTGCAAGATTTGGCAACCGTGACAAGCTTAACCCTAGGTACGTTGGACCGTTTGAAATATTGGCTAGGGTTGGCCCTTTAGCTTACAAGCTCAAGTTGCCACAAGAACTAAGCAATGTACATGATACATTTCATGTATCAAATCTCAAGAAGTGTTTATCAGACGAGACATTAATTATACCGCCTGATGAGATTCACATAGACGACAAGTTGCACTTCATTGAGGAACCTATGGAAGTCACAGGTTGGAAGGTTCAGAGAACAAGGCGCAGCCGTGTTAAGCTGGTCAAGGTACGTTGGAATTCAAAGCGCGGCCCTAAGTATACATGGGAGCGGGAAGATAAAATGAAATCCAAGTACCCGTCCTTGTTTACAAAAACTCCAAGTCAGAGTGACAAGAACTGAATTTCGGGACGAAATTCTCTGTAACATGGGGAGAATGTGACACCCAACATTTCAGGTCAATATCCACATTACATAAACGCACGTTCATATTTATTATTTCCTGATATTTTATTTTGACTAAGTAAAGTCAAGAAGTCTAGCAAAGGAGTTTATTCCAAGTTTAGTAAATCTTAAAGAATTACTAGAAAAAGTAAGCAGAATAACCCGACTAAATACAAACGTAAATGGTTAAATAAAATAACCAGAAAAATATATATATATATATATATATGATACACAAAGTTTACGTGAACTATAATTTATAGTTAAGACTAAATCATATAACATACGAAAAAGTAAAATAATGGACTTTTCGAAGACGTTACTATATAGCGTCACTTTTAGGTACTCATACCTACAAATAATCACCTCAACGAATTATACAAACCAAGATTTCAATAATTTCTTCATCGAGCCATAAACCGGTTAAAATTATAATACGTGAAGAATCTAAACCGAATTAAATTACCATTTGGAACTCTAATTGATACTAATACCATTAATAAATTAATACTTAAATTTAGTTATCATTAACCCCAAACCACTTCCTTGACTTTCTCGACCGAAAGTCAGGTGAGCCATTCTCCCACTTGATAATTCACTCAAATTCAGATAAAAACCATACATCCTCAGTCGAAATCTCACAATCCCATTTACACTTATCATTTTCTTACGGCAATATCCCAATTCTCCTTCAAGTCGAAGTCCAGTTTTAAAGCGAAATCCACCATAATTAGGTGTTATAAGGAGAATTTCAAGTGTTCTTGAAGAAAGCTTAGTAAAAGAAATCAAGACTATCTTCTCTGTTTATCTCAGAAATCACCATTCTCTGTTTGAGGTAAAAACTCAATATTATTCATTTCATTTTCTTTCAAACCGTAGCTGAACATATAAATTGTTCAAACGCAAGTAAGATAACAAGAAAAGTGTGTCAAATTCAAGATTAAAACATAAAAATATACAGGACGAATTCTGTCAATCAAAGTGTAGTAATCGAAACTTATAGTTTCGATACCTGTTGTTCAATCGAAACTAGGAGTTTCGATACCTTTTGAGTCGAAACTAGGAGTTTCGATACCAGTTGTTCAATCGAAACTAGGAGTTTCGATACCAGTTGTTCAATCGAAACTAGGAGTTTCGATATCTATTTACTCAATCGAAACTAGGAGTTTCGATACCTGTGTACAATCGAAACTAGGTAGTGTCGATACTATTCTTGCCAATCGAAACTAGGTAGTTTCGATACCTATTTTGCTCAGTCGAAACTGGGAAGTTTCGACATCTGTTCTGTTCAATCGAAACTAAGAAAGTTTCGATACCTGTTCATCAGCCCTTGGGGCAGTAACTCAGAACTATTTTTATAACGAAACAAGTGTTGGGAAAAAAAACTAAAAAGATAATTTAAACAAAAGCAATCAGATCTGCTAAGTCGGGTGAACAACTTGCGTTTAAGACGGGTAGTCTTAACGTGTATGCTATCCTTGTGTAATTAGGATACGGATAGGCGAGTCTGCTGATTATTCAAATATTTGCTAGCATTCATACTGTCGAGGTGAGTTTCACTAATCCCCCTTTTTTCTAAGTTTTGAAATGATTTGGGGTGGAAACATACTTGTAAAGAATTTTCGTATGTAAATGAATGAAACTAATGATCTGACCGTATGTATGTATTGAGGGAACAATAAAGCGCTTAAAGTCCTCGAAATAAATTAGTAACCATTAGCTATGGATTTAGCCCGGGATTATATGAATAGTACTATTCGGGGTGACGCCTCCGGTCATGGTTAGTCGCGCTAACCAGGGGTCAAAATGGCCGAATGACCGCATATTGTCTTACTCGCAGAAAGGCGAGGGGAGGCACAGAATGTTGGGGTTTGGTTACGGTCTCGTACATTACATACTATTTTGAATTCCTTGCAAGCTTACAAATGGGGTCAATAGATCGGATTAGTAATCATATTCATTGGTAATACATGCAAAAAAAGTTCTGATCCGGGTAAAGTGATCAGGTTTTAAACATAAGAGATCTTATCCGGGTAAAGTGATCAGATTTTAAACAAAAGAGTTCTGATCAGGGTAAAGTGATCAGGTTTTAAAGTAAAGAGTTCTGATCAGGTTAAAGTGATCAGGTTTAAACAAAAGAGTACTGATCAGGTTAAAGTGATCAGGTTTAACAAAGAGTTTTGATCGGAAAATGATCAGATTTAAACATTGGGTTTATGATAACTCTTTATAATAACTTGTGAACTCACCAACCTCGTGTTGACAGTTTTAAGTATGTTTTCAGGAAATTGAACGTGGTCATCAAGTTAGCAATATAGGATACATGTATGCACGTGGATACGGCTTTTGGAAGGATTTCTCTTGTATAACTCATGGTCTTGGGTCATATTTGCGAAATCTTAAACTTTTGTAAACTCAAGTTGATATTTTGTAATGTAAATATTTTAAACTCGATTATGTATCCAATTACATGTATGTGTTTGCGGTAATCATATGCTTTGGAAACAAGTGAACGTCGCGCCTCGCGTTTCCGCCTTGGCGGGGTGTGACACTTACGCTAAATAAGTACACTGCATTACTCATTTTATTATGAACCATTTAGGTTCTTATTGTTCAAGTTTTCTTGGGCTCTCGAGCCCACATGACCATCTTCGGACGTACCTCCGATCACGCTATTCGTACATTTTATGGGTGTGCTAACCCCCTCGCAACCATCACAGGCCGTACCTCCGGTCCGAGTATTGGCAAGGTCCTTATACTCGTTAGTATAGACCCCTTGCATTTGTCACGAAGACTCATTCATTCCTTAGCCCCGTAGGCTTGAAATCTTTTTACTCTTTCAGCCCCGTAGGTCTAGAGTTTACTCTTTCAGCCCCGTAGGCCTAGAGTTTCTTTTTTTTTTCTTTTCTTTTCTTCTTTATTTATTGAGATCCATCTTACAAGCCGGGTATCTCTTTTCATTTGGGACCTTGAGTATCTTTAACTCACAGCCTCCCAAATGTATCAAGCATTTGTTTTCATTTCATGTATATGCTTGATTTACTCATCAACCAGTCTTTACCTTAAAACTTCGTAACGGTTTCTCCACGATGTATTAGAAGGGTTTATATATAGGAAGTACCAGCGGCGTATCCAGCGGCGTATCCACCACTCTTACTCATTCATGTTTGCATGTATCGTCATGCATTCCCGTATTCATCATGCAATTCACGTATTCATATTCATCACATGTTCACATTCATTATGCATGGTATACTTTCATCTCATATTCGTATTCGTCATATATTGTAAACTAGGGTGATTTTCCTTCCAGAGCAGTACCTCCAACAGAGATGTCCCCAAGAAAGAGCGACGGGTCTAGGAGAGATTTATACACCGCTCTTTCCTAGACACGACATTCTGTTTGTTAGATAGCTACATACCGGTTGGATGTTCTCCCATACGTTTACTATATTTCTTTATTCTTTATTAGTCTATACCCCTAAACATTCATAATGGTTTCACCACGAAGTATACAAGAGGTTTATATATGGGAAGTACCAGTGGCGTATCCACCACCCCTTGGATACGTCGTAACTATCGCATTACTCCCGTTTAGTGTTTTAGACTAATCCGTCTTTTCCCCGTACCCTCGTTATATCACATAGCACATATCACATATCATTTTAACACATAATTCATGTATTTGTGTCCAGGGTACTGGTCCTATGTACTTACATTATCCTCGGGTAGTTCCTAAGTTCGTTCCTCGTTTCTCTGAGCTCGAACCGCACTCGTAGCGTACCGACTCGCACTTAAACACGCCGCACTGGGTCTTCTAACCTTCTTTAGAGAGTGTGTGTGTTGTGTTGGTGTTAGTGTGTGTGTTGTTGTGTTTCCAAATTGAACGACAAATGGTTACTATTTATAGGCTGAAACTGCGCCGATGTCGGACCGACGTCTAAAACGATATCGGTCTGACGTCCGCATGTCGGACCGACGTCTAAAACCGTGTCGGTCAGACGTCGAGATGAGTCACAAACACGCGTCAAAGCCTCTTGATTTGCTTCAGCAACACAGTCGGACCGATGTCGGACCGTTATGCTTATGATATCGGTCCGACATACCTTATTTCCATATTCTCCTCATCGAAACACCCCATTTTCATATATTATGGCCCCCGTAACTCATCTAGCCCGAGATATGCTTATGCAAAGTTTTGGGCGATTTTCGGACGAATAGTCTCCCAGTTTCGATCCCGGTTGGGTTCTTTGGCCACGTTTCTCAACTGACACGTGTCCCATCTTATGTTTAGGAGTTTTTGGATGTTACAACTCTCCCCCCTTAATTTAGGTTTCGTCCTCGAAACCTGTTAATCCTTAAAGAATTGAAGATAATTCTTTCTCATTTCTTCCTCACTTTCCCAGGTCATCTCTGACCCTTTTCTGTGTTTCCATTGCACTAGTACTTATTTGATTGTTTTGTTACGTAGCTGCTTCTCTTTTGTGTCTAGAATTTTGATAGTTCTTCGACGTACGTTAGTTTATCATCAACTTCTATTTCTTCTAAAGGAACGTGTGCAGCTTCATCTGCTAAACATTTCCTTAAATAAGATACATGAAATGTATTGTGTATCTTTTTCAATTCTTCATGTAGCTCTAATTGATAGGCTACATTTCCGACTCTTTTAATAATTTTGAATGGACCAATGAATCGTGGACTTAGCTTTCCACGTTTCTTGAATCGGATTAGACCTTTCCAAGGAGATACTTTCAACAAGACATAATCTCCTTCTTGGAATTCTATTGGTCTACGTCTCTTGTCTGCGTATGACTTCTGTCTATCTTGTGCAGCTTTCAAACGTGTCTTGATTACGTCAAGCTTCTCTAACGTGGCTTGAACTATTTCTTTGCTGCCCAATTCTTTCTAACCAACTTCTCCCCAACATACAAGAGTTCTACATCTTCGACCATATAGCATCTCATATGGTGGCATACCAATACTGGAATGGTAGCTGCTATTGTATGAGAATTCTGTTAATGGCAGATGGCTATCCCAATTTCCACTGAAAACGCAACATATCTTCAATAGTTTGTATTGTCCTTTCACTTTGTCCATCAGTTTGAGGATGATATGCTGTGCTGATCAATAGTCTAGTTCCCATTTCTTCATGGAACTTTTTCCAAAAACGTGAAGTGAAACGAGTATCTCGATCAGAAACAATCGAGACTGGCACTCCATGTCTGGAAACAATCTCTTTGATGAATAAATAAGCTAACTTTTCTGAAGAGTACGTTTCACGTATTGCTAAGAAATGAGCACTCTTAGTTAACCGATCTACAACCACCCAAATGGTATCATAACCCCTGGCTGTCTTTGGTTGCTTGGTTATGAAGTCCATAGTGAGATGTTCCCACTTCCATTTTGGGATTTTTAATGGTTGTTACCTTCCGTATGGCTTCTGATGTTCTACTTTAACTTGTAGGCAAGTTAAGCATTTAGCTACATACTTCATGATATCAAATTTCATTCCGGGCCACCAATAATCTTTACGTAGATCTTGGTACATCTTTGTAGTACCCGGATGAATAGAATATCTTGATTTATATGCTTCATCGAGAATCTTAAGTCTAAACTCACCTGATCGTGGTATCCACATATGACCAAATCGAGTTTTGACTTTATACTCGTTCTCTTCTAGAAACTTCTCCTAACAAGCCATTCTTTCTTCTTCAACATTTTCATCTTTTAATGCTTCGATTTGTGCGTCTCGAAGCTGTCTCATGAAATCAGGAGTTATTACTAACTTATATGCTTTCACCCGAATAGGATGATGCTCTTCCTTGTGTAACATCCCGAAAATTCGAGAACTAAGTGAATCGGTGAATCGGGTTATTAGTTGAACCGAGCCTCTTTCAAGAAGCAAGGGTTATGCGGTTTCACGTGGAGCTCGGATTAGCAAAGTTAGGGGACCCGATAGGTCGTTATTGTTAAGGTTCGGGTCAGAAGCGCATTAGAATTATGGGGAAGGGCCCGATGAGAACTTTGAATAGTTTAAATATCATGTTAAGAAAAACCCTAGGGCACTTCGGCCCTAGGTGTATGCGACGGCAATAGAGAAGACGCAAGAGCGAGAGAGAGGGTGGACGACGGTGGTTCAACGACGAGTTCCGGCAATGTGATATCCTAACTGTTTCAAGGTACTCCTCATTTAATCCCCATTCATGCCTTTCATTCTTGTTTGCATGAATCGTATGGAAACTCGGCTAGGGTTTTGTGTGTTTGGCCGGGAACTACGACGAGGGAGAGAGAGGGAGACTCAGACGTGGGGGCGATCACGGGAAGTAGGCCGACGATGGGATGATGGTGTCGGTCGTGCGAGGAGGACGCGGTGGTCGGCTGTGGTGGCGGAATGCGTAGTCTAGGTGGCATGCGGCCGAGAACGGTGGTGGTGACACATCCGATATGCGGGAGTAGGCGGAGAAGGGCTGTCGGGTGTGGTGGTGTTCGAATGATGCAAGAACGCGTTCGACGGGCATGGTGACAACGGTGGTCGTCTACTGCCGTAGGCGGAGAGATGGAGAGATAGGCTGTCAGCGACCAAGCGGCGTGGACCGAAGACGACGAGCGGCTGAGTTGGGTGGCGAAGTGCGTGGCGGTGGCGCGTGTTGTCGAACCGCTAGGGTTTAAACCCGGCAACGAAGGTGAAGACGACGGATGTGGCAAAGTCGAGGGGAGTTCGGCTAAGAGAGGCACGAGGGCGTGACATGCATGCATGGTTGGAAACTGGAACGGGTTAACATGATCGCGTAAACTAGGGTTTTTCACAGGGCATGGTCCGCATGACACATGTACGTGCATGCATGGGAGCTCGGGTTTGGGTGCACGGGTCCCATCCAGTTCGGAGGCGACGTTACACGTAAACCTGAGAGGTTAGGATCTTGTGGAAAGAACTAGCAAGCTGACAAGATAACATGGGGGTTTATATTTTATGCACCTCAAGGCATACGTGTAGAACGCATTCTGACCAAGTGATCATGCGTTTGAACAAGTTCGAGACTCGAGAGGATAGACGATTTACAGAGCAAGGATCAGCACTCGACAAATTCAGTGAGTTTCTAATCCCCCTCTTTTAAACGTTTTACTGTTAAGGGCCGAACGGTTGTGCCCTGTATTAAATGCTAATGAGTTTACCAAATTAAATATGTTGTTCTAGAGTTATGCGTGGAGTGTGTGTGGTTAGTGAGTTATGTGTATAGGTGTGATATTAATTGTTTATATTTAATTGTCGGGTTTGCTTCGTTGTCCATGTGGCACGGAAAACTGGATCGTGGAGGACGAGGTCCTTTGGTAAGTCACCAAAGGTGACAGTTAGTTGACAAGTTAATGATGACCTCGGGGTGTGTTGATCACCCTGACGAGGGTAACCCTGACGAGGGTATAGCGATAAGGTATGTGTTTGCATGCGTATATATATATATATAAGTGTTAATGTGCATGCTAATGATTAATTGTATTTACTGTGTTATTGTGACGTGTTGAATTGTGACGTGTAGGGTTAGACTGACCGTTGAGTCAGGACTTGTGAAGTGACGCGTATAAGAGTCGTGTTAGTTAATTGTAGAGCCTTGGTTAAGGCTGGATGTGTTAGTGTTTTAAGGTAGGTTGTGTTAACCCAAAGTCGAGTCAATATGTATTCTTGGGTAATTAAATGGTTACGGGATATCATGGGATGACACAGGGGTAGTCATTCTTTAATAAAGAGTAATTATACTTTATAAGGACCGGAGTGTCCAAGTGAATTAAACCGAAGAACTTGGTGTGGTGGTTTTTCTTTAATTTAAACTATTAAAACTCACTCAGCGTAGCTGACTTTGTATGTACTTTAGACTGTTTGCAGGTAAGCGGCGTATCGGCGTATCTTGGCTTGGAAGCGGCGTTACTCGGATTGGTGTGCAGGCATTCGTAAGGTAAACCTAAGGGCAATAAATGGTCATAAATGTTTTTAGAAAGACTTTTGCTGTAGTTTTAATTACAATAAATGTGTTTTTAATGAATACGACCCGTTATGAGAACCAACTGTAGGATGCCCGGGTTGGGGTCTTACACCTTGCGGCTTAGAGCATCGGCTACCACGTTAGCCTTTCCGGGATGATACAAGATTTCACAATCATAATCCTTGACCAGATCTAACCATCGTCGTTGCCTCATATTCAAATCTTTCTGGTCAAAGAAGTACTTAAGACTCTTGTGGTCTGTGTAAATCGTACACTTCGTTCCATACAGATAATGCCTCTAGATTTTTAGTGCAAACACTACCGCAACTAATTCTAGATCATGGGTTGGATAGTTTGCTCCGTGTGTCTTTAGCTATCGAGAGGCATAGGCTATCACCTTTCCTCTTTGCACTAGAACACATCATAACCCAAGTTTCGAGGCATCGGAGTATACCACAAAGTCTTCTACTCCTGCTGGCAATGCCAGAACTGGAGCTTTTGTCAATCTTTTTTTCAATATCTGGAATGCCTTCTCTTGTGCCGCATTCCATTTGTATTTCGAGTTCTTTCGAGTTAGCTTAGTTAATGGGGTGGCTATCTTAGAGAAGTCTTGAATGAATCTTCTATAATAGCCAGCTAATCCCAAGAAACTTCTAACTTTCGATGGATTCTTAGGTGGAGACCATTTCATTATAGCCTCTACCTTTGCTGGGTCTACTGAGATACCTTCTGCGTTTATAACATGACCCAGAAACTGAACTTCTCTTAATCAGCATGCACACTTTAAGAATTTAGCGTATAGTTTCTCTTTCCGTAAAGTACTAAGTACTACACGAAGATGTTTTGCATGTTCTTCTTCATTATTTGAATAAATCAGGATGTCATCAATGAAGACAATAACTAATTTGTCTAACATTGGTCGGCATACTCTATTCATGAGATCCATGAAGACTGTCGGAGCGTTCGTTACTCCAAACGGCATTACTATGAACTCATAGTGTCCATAACGAGTTCTAAATGCCGTCTTTGTTACATCTTCTTCTCGTACCTTGACCTAATGATAACCGAATCTTAAGTCAATCTTAGAAAACCAACTAGATCCTTGCAATTGATCAAACAGATCATCAATTCTAAGTAAAGGATACCTATTCTTGATAGTCACTTTGTTCAATTCGCGGTAGTCTATACACATCCTCATACTACCATCTTTCTTCTTTACAAACAGAGTTGGTGCACCCCAAGGGGATACATTAGCTTATATATCAACTTAGTTATGCCCCCACAGTGACCACCCTTATATATATGAGTCGGTTGTCCTATTGAACTTAGATCTTGGGATCTCCAATCAACTAAGTTAGGTTTCCTTCATATACCGTCTTTCATGGGCTTTAGTCTCATTCCACAACTCCATCTCTCATCAACCATCAGGTTGTTGGATCCAAAACCATTATCTTTGACTTCGTCAAGTCAATATAGATAATTTTAATAGAGACGGGTTGTTATAATGTGTTATTAACTAGCAAGTTAATATTGCCTATTGTCAAGCTCTTTAAGACTATAACATCTTGTTATAATGATTGTCTTTGAAGAGTACAATTCTTATTTCAAGGCAAACACATCTTCACTCTGCATTTGGTATCAAACATCTAGCAAGATTCTAACCAATTGGCATCGAGTCATGTAACTAGTTACACTAGATAGACTCCTTATGATCTTTCTTGTACTCCACTTGGTCACGTTGCAATATCAATTTGGATTACCAAATACTTATTGCCAAACTTTCCAGATTCAAATGCAAGTCACCTCCACATTTAAGTGTTAATGGATAACATCCACATGGGGTAATGAAAGGTTCTCTTTTTCAACATGTGCTTGAGAAAACTTCTCACACAAGCATACCCTAAAGGTTTGTTTCTTAAATGGCTTCTCCCCCCACATTTCTTGCTATTTGATCAAACTTCACTTATGATGACATTTAGACACTCATGAAAAGATATACATCTTTGTATTAATGAGTTCATCATTTTTTCAACTTAAATTACTTAGCTCACAAGAGCTTTTGAGCTAACCAAAGCAAAACATGCCTTAGTTTAAGCTTCCAACACTTACTAATATTTTAACTAACCTTCTCATAAGTCACATACTTAGAAAGATTCTAAGTCAGTATGAGTTCTCCTCACTGAACTAGATAACATCATTTACCATGATATAGTTAATCAAGTTTTTCATAAGTTATATCAATCTTCTTATATTGAATGAAGATAATCTATTTGTCCACACACAAATTCTTTCTTTTGTCTAAGTACATTTTGAATGTTTGTAGTAAATATGTCTCCTCAGAGCATCATAATTAACTAGTACCAGTCTAGCATGCTTTAGAATACAATACTCAAGCATGTGAACAGAAGATGCATCATTCTGATTCTTCATAGCCTTAAAGGATATCACAATATTCCTTATCAACATTTATGCCTCAGTTTAGACAAGTCATGAGACTTATTCTTCATTCAAGTTAGGAACATAACTTGTTTACCTTTAATTTCCAAGGCTTCACCATTAACTCATAAGCACTTAACCATATCACCCACAAAAGGTTGAATTGTATAAGTGTACAATCACTTTTATGTTGAGATAAAATCAATTAGATTGATACTTAACAACATGACATTGAACTCATTTGTCTTTAAGTGATTTGCACACTTGTCTTGTTGTTTCCTTGAAGTTAGGTATATTTAAGATAATCTCCCAAGTTGAAGATTAAAACTTCCACTACTTCCAACAACAAATGGTAAATCTTTCGTAACGAATCTTACTCAATTCATTAAAGATTTATATTAACATATATTTCTTTCATATGTCAAAATTCGCACTTGTGAATATGCGGGACCGCGCCACTTGTACGTCATGAGCAACGTTGTGGCGCCTTGCACCCGCGAGTCTGCGCTCCCTAATAGGGACATGCCACATGGCAGTCGCGCCTCGTCATTTGTCCGTGCCAACAGGCGGTTACGCCCTGTAACAGGTAACCATGCCACGCGGATACACGGTCCGAACAGGTAGGCCATGCAGATACCCCGGACTCCTCAAGGCACCCACGTACGCCACACGAGACCCGGAGAGCCGCCACCCACCTTGCGCCACCTATGTTCCGGACCACGCGCACGGGGTAAGGATACAAAAGCGGCTCTCAAGATGCTCATTGTTGATGCGAGTGTGCGAACTTCCAAGTATGCCATGCGCTCATCGCACACGTTGCACGCGCGCGCATGTGCGAATTAGGATGCTACACACTAATGTACCACTTAGAGGAATTCATATGAAGTATGTTACATATCTCATATTTATGTATTTTGTCTTATCTTATTAGACAAGGTAACAACTATTCAAGTTGTAGGTGTGCAAATCACTTCTTGCACTATCCGTTTGACCATATCTATATGGTTTAACATTATTTTTCTTAAAATATATATTTTACGTCTTTCATAGATTATTGATTTATTTATTTGTTTAAAATGTATGTGTTATCCGAAGATATTGAACACAAAACAAGAATAAACATTTGAAATAAAATCAATAAAATATAAAACATTTTAATTAATGATAATTTAAACGAATATATCATGATAAAATCATCAAACCGAAATCATCTCAATAATATTATCTTATAGCATGTTTTGGGGTACTCCCTCCAAAAACTCCATGTACACATATTAAGTTATTCGTTTAATCTAAAAACTCTAAACTTGAATGTTCACAAAATTGGCCAAAACAATACAACAAAGTTGTTTATATAATAACCTACTCACAAGTGGATATATTTGAACAATTAGAACTATTCATAACAACGTTTAGTTGTTTTTCACCAAATAGTCTCCGCTAGACTATTATATGGTTTAATACATGCTCTTTCTCGCACGAGTAGCGAACCAATTTATAAGAAAAACATATGTTTTATTCTTTCAAAACATTTCTTAGCTTTGCGCTTGTTTAAAAAATTAAACTATATTTATTTTATGTTTTGATTACAAAATCAACAACATAAACTCCAAATTAGTTTTATTATAAAACTGATATATAACACGCTCGTTAAAAATAAAATGATTCCAAATCACATTAAAATGTAAGGTTTAACACAATAAACCGATTCCAACGACATGAACGATTACAAAAATCGTTTTTTAAAGCTTTATGTGTTTATATAAAATAAACCGTTTCTAACCTGATTGTTAGACGTAAATGGTTACAAAAACCGTTTTAAAGCTTCCGTGTATGCAAATTAAACCGGTTCTAACACGACTGTTAGAAAATAAACGTTTACATAAAACATTTTTTTTCGTGGTTTATCTCAATGAACTGATTTTAATACGCATGTAATAAACAACCACAAAAATCGTTTTAAAAAATATGGCTTAGGAAACATAAACCATCTCTCTAACACGCATGTTAGATTGTTAAACATTTAAAAAAAATGTTTATACATTAAATCTTTTCTAATACGCTCGCTAGAAAATAATACGTTTGGCAAAACGTATTTAAAACTGTTGGTTTATACCATAAACCGTTATCTAACACACATGTTATAAAAAAATGAAACGTTTACAAAAAACATATTGTTTATAAAATAAACCCGGTCTAATACGAATGTTAGAGAATTTAACGTTTACACGAAACGTATGGTTTATACCAATGAACCCGATCTAACACACATGTTAGAGAAAAAAAATTAAACGATTACAAAATCGTTTTAAAACCAAACGGTTGAACCAAACCATTCGTTTTGTAGCACGTATATGATTTAAGATTGTACTCCAATCTTTATAAATCCAAACATAGCAAAAAGTACTACACACGATATTTCCCAAAAAAAAATATTTATAAGATTATACGAAAATCTATAAAATATTTTTATTTTCAAATTATTTCGTGAACCCAAAATCCTTATAAAAGGTTTTAAGATTGTCTCAACAATCTCACGAAAATCTGTTTTAAGATTGTAGGAATCTGGGTCACTTTTTTATTATAGAATAACAATAAAATAGTATTAACGAGACTCGTTAATCATGGAAAATAAATAGCACATCCAATACATAAAACCGAATGGAAAAGATATACGATATAATTTATATATGCCAAAATTCGTTCAACCGATGTCATTAGCAGGTACTCCAACGAACGTCTTCTTAAATATTCTTGACTCGAGTCTTCACCACGTTGAGTCTTTAACTATGCTCCTTGACTGCAACAATTAACATACTAAAAACGTTGATGGATTTGGTTGAGGATTCGTGTTCAACACGGGTCCCTTAAAAACAGATTTCGCGCCTCCTCTTAGAAGAACGCGTCTGTCTCCCAGGGTATAACAACCGAAACAGTACGTGTACTGCTGGAGATGTCCATGCACCCGAGGTATCACCGGGCATATTATGTATTTAGAAAATGTAAGAAAATGATGAAGAATGAGATGGTGGAAAATTAGAGAGAGAACTTATCTCTCAATTCTATGGAACTTTGTAAGACCAAGATGTTCTCTCATTTGTCTAAAGTGTGAGAATTTTACTATTATTTTTCCCTCTTACTAAGATGAACAAGATGTTCATGTTGTATTCATAAAATGAAGATCAAAACTCCATACATTAAATTAAGAGATACACAAAAAGGTGGATCATAAAATTAGTCATTACACCAATTTAAAAGTAATAATCACACATTTAATTTAGAGAGAAATTAAAAAGTCTCTAAATGATCAATGACAAAAATATGTTACATGTTTACTCAAAATATGCAACAAATTCCCAATTGAATCACCAAGTTTTAAAATTTTCAATCCAACCACTAAACTTGAGTATCTAAATCACATTCATCAAAGTTAGTAAAAAAACCCATTTTCACTAAATTTCCAACAATAACAAACCAAGTCTTTTTGTTTTTTTTTTCCATTTTTTTTCATATATTCATTGTAAAAACTACTTTTTTATATTTCTATTTTGTTTTACTTTATTACTAACTTTTTTAATGATTTATTTATTTTTCGATCTTCAGAACTGATTTGCGACAACTTCATACGTTTCTTTTATATATACTTAGTTACGTTAATCTCACCACTACAATACGTGTAACGAAGTTCGCAAGCATGCCGCTTCGTGCGGGTCACAGATCTAGTTATCATTATACTTAATAGGAAGTGCCGGTGGCATTTGCCACCGACCACTCTCCCCCTTCAAGTTTATTGAAATCGCAAAAGTCACCTCCAACTTTGTAAAATACCACTTTTACCCCCTCAAGTTTCTAAAATTCCGGGTTCACCCCCAATAGTATATATAATCTGTTTTTTCCTTAATAATTTTAACGTTTGTTTGTTTATTTCTTTTACGTCCTGGTATAATTTTTTTTAAAATAGAGTCGTATTCAAAATAGTGTATTCTTTAGGTATCGTGAGTTATATCGACTGACGATGACGTGCTGACACCATATAGAATGATCCCGATTGGAAATCATCGGTACCATTATCTAACTATCTTTCAACTATTTGAGAACCGCATTGTAACATCCATGATTTTTTCGGCCTTATTTTTATTTTATACAATAGATAACATATGTATATTCATATAAGTTTAGATCTATTTTTTTTTTATTAAATCAAAAGAGTAACTTATGGACTTTAATCATGTAATCACACATTTTACGCTAAGAAACGCTAAGAAGTGGGTCAAACAAACTCCGATTGAGCTCATTCCAGTGGCGTTGGAACCATCTTATCGAACTCTAATCCTGACCCAAAAACCTAAACCCCCCTCCACCCGCACCCCCAAAAACCTAAAACCCCCCCTCCAACCCTACCCAAAAAAGCCTAAAACCACTACCACCACCCCTCAAAAACCTAAATCCCCCCCCCCCAAAAAAAAAAACCTAAACCCACCCCCACCCACCCCCAAAAACCTAAATCCTCCCCCCACCCCCCAAAAAAACCTCAACCATAAAATCTAAACCCTAAAAGCTAAACCCTAAGGCTAAAACCATAAAATTCAAACGTAAAATCTAAACCTTAAAAGCTAAACCCTAAAAGCTAAGATGGTAGAGTTCGACGAGACGGTTCCAACGCCGCTAAATGAGCTCAATCGGAGTTCGTTTGATATCATTTCTAAGCATTTTGGTCATTTCTAAGATTTCTTAGCGAAGACATACTTCTTTTTTGAACCTCCCCATAAGAAAAGAAATTAGTAAAGAATTCTAATTACCCAAATGGGAATTATTTAGAAATTGGTTTTTTAATAATTTTAAAGAAACTGATATAAACTTCTTTAAAGATGAAAATTATAAAGATCTGATCATAAAAATGAGGTTATACCTTTTATTACATGGTTTATAGAAAGTTATACGGGAAGTATTATCTCGATTATTGAAAGAAAATTTAATGTTAAAGGAGATATAATCTCTAGGGTTTTCCCTTCTACATAATCTTTTAAGATAGAAAAAGATAATGAAATAAGGTATTATCAAACCTTTCAAAAATTGTTAGAAGGAAATACCTTACCTGTTACAATTTCTCATATAAATGAGTTAATTAAACAACAGAATTACACGAATTTATACTTAGTAATTCTGGGAGAACAATTACAAGATTTGTCCACTAAAATGGATAGGATTATATCCTAATTTAAAGAAAAAAGCATATCTACTAAACCAAATTTACTACAAGAAGAAATTGCTACTCCTAGCATCCAACTTCCTTAGAAAGTAACAGATTTTAAATTAAAATCTCAAGATAATTTAATAACAACTTTAAATGATACTATTAATGCTCTTAAAAACCTTAGAATTAGTACCATAATAGAATTTCCTGAAGAAAATTATCAAGAGGAAATAAATAATCAAATTTTCAAACTTTCTAAATGGGCAGATAAGCCAACCCAAAGAAAGTATTATTATCCTAGACCTACTCCTCAAGATGTTCTTATAGAAGAACACGAGTATATTATTAATAAATCTTATAGTGGAAAAATGATCTATGAATGGAACATAGATGGTTAGACTGAAGGACAAATTTATAATATTGTCCATATAATGCTTATGTATAGCACTATTTGTAAGAATAATAGTAATTCCGTTACAACCATAGCAAATATGATTATATCTGGATTTACAGGTCAACTAAAAGGATGGTGGGATAATTATTTATCTCAAGATGATAAAAATAAAATCCTGAATAGTGTCAAACAAGAAAAGGGAACTAGTAATACTGAAAATAATGCAGTTTACACATTAATTGTAAACATTATAGAACACTTTATAGGCAGATGGTCTGAAGATTCTGAAAATATAAGAACTCTTCTACAAAATTTAAGATGTAGAACTCTCACATCTTTTAGATGGTATAAAGACACTTTCCTATGTAGAGTCATGGAACTCCCTGAGGCTAATAGTCCACATTGGAAGTCAAAGTTCATAGATGGCCTTCCACATTTATTTGCGGAAAGAATAAGAAGCAAACTAAGAATAGATGGAGTCATAAATTATGAGAATTATACTTATGGTAAACTTATAGGTACCTGTATTCAGGAAGGTATACGTTTATGAAATGAAATAAAACTTAATCAACAAATTAAAAAACATTCTCTAAATGAAAAGAGACAATTAAGAGAATTTTGTGGTCAATTTGGGATAGAAAATAGACTTGATAAGTCATCCGAAACTAGAAAAAGAAATTATTCTCCTAAGAAACATTATAAAAGAAAAAAATTCAGGATAAAAGAAAACCAGTGTAATAAAAAAAATATAAAGAATGGAAAGAATATCCAAATGAATTTAAAAAATTAATAAAATGCAGAAAGTGTGGTAAATTAGGCCACAAAGTAAAAACATGTTGGTTTAGAAAAAAACTTAACAAAATAGAAGATCGAGATTTAAGAGATAAAATTAATGAAGTTTTACTAAATGAAATATTCGAAGAAACTGATTCTGAGCAATCATTCTCGGAAGAAGATAATCTAAATATTTTAGAATATGAAAGCTTTTATTCCTCAGAAAAAGAGGAAGATCAATATTCAACAAATTGCAAAAAAGATTGTTGCAACAACCCTTCTGATATATAAGAAGAAGGTCTTTATCAAATAATTTCTCAATTCCAAAAATGGAAATTAATGTTTTAAGTAATGAGATTTTAGATCTCTTAAAAGTTATAAATAATCCTCAAATCAAAGAAAAACTAATTTTGGAATATTTAAATCAACAAAAATCTGAGGGAACATCTTCCTCTAGCAATTCTCAGCAAGATTTAAAACCTTTTTCTCTAGTCGAATTAAAAAGACAACTAGTTGAAAGAAACCAAGTTTCTAGACCAGTTAATATACATGATCTAAAAACTGAAATTGATAATCTAAAGATTGATATTAAAATACTTCAGAAAGATAATAGAAATCTAGAAGAAAGAATCATAAGACTTGAAATTTCTCAAAACAATAATAATGAAAACATTTCTCAAAATAATTCAGAAGTATTTTTAGAAAGTATTATGGATATTATAACCACACAGAAGTGGAACATCAAAGTTAAACTTCTTGTTGAAGATAATTTCTTCATAACTGTTACAACATTAGTTGATAGTGGTGCTGATCTAAACTTTATATAGGAAGGTATTATTCCTACAAAATATTTTCATAAAACCTCCCATAATTTAGGTTCTGTCAGAGGAGAAAGATTAAAAATTGAGTATAAATTATCACAGGTTCAAGTCTGTCATAATGAAACCTGCATTCCAACTAGTTTTCTTCTAGTTAAAAATCTCACTAGCCAAGCCATACTTGGAACCCCTTTCTTAAACAAAAATTTTCCTTTAAGGCATATTGATAATAAAGGAATAACATGATCTTTCCAAAACAAAGAAATATATTTTCCATTTATTACAAATCCTTTTTCTAGAACTTTAAATAATGTAAAAGAATCCCTTTTATAGGCAAAAATAAATCAAATTGATTTTTTACAAAAAGAAATATTTTCTTTAAATATTCAAGATAGAATAAATAATCCAAAATTACAGGATAAAATAAAAATGATTAATAATCAATTCACTCTGCAAATATGCAACGATCATCCAAAAGTTTTTTTGGGACAGGAAGAAACATATTGTTTCTCTTTCCTATAAAAATGATTTTAATGATAGTAAAATTACTACTAAGGCTAGACCATGTCAAATGAATTCCGAATATATGGAATTATGTAAACAAGAGATCAAATCTCTTCTTGACAAAAATTTAATCAGAAGATCAAAATCTCCTTGGTCTTGTACTACTTTCTATGTTAATAAACATTCAGAACAAGAAAGAGGTATTCCTAGATTAGTTATAAATTACAAACCACTTAATAAAGTTTTAAAATGGATCAGGTATCCTATACCTAATAAGAAAGATTTACTCGATAAATTATATAACGCTATAATATTTTCAAAATTTGACTTGAAATCTGGATACTGGCAAATCCAAATTGATGAAAAGATAGGTATAAGACTGCTTTTGCGGTACCTACTGGGCATTATGAATGGAATGTTATGTCATTTGGATTAAAGAATGCCCCTTCAGAATTCCAGAATATTATGAATGATATTTTTATTCCATACAATGATTTTATAATAGTCTACATCGATGATATCCTTGTGTTTTCAAAAGACATTGAAACTCATTTTAAACATCTTGATATATTCAAGAAAATTATCATAAATAATGGTTTAGTTATTTCTAGACAAAAAAAATTGTGCTTTTTCAAACAAATATAAGATTTTCAGGCCATAATATCGAAACTGGAAACATTATTCCTATCAATAGAAGTATTGAATTTGGGTCAAAATTTCCAAATGAAATTCATGATAAGACTCAACTTCAAAGATTCTTAGGAAGTCTAAATTATATTATTCCCTATTATAAAAATTTAGCCGAGGATACTGCCATTTTATATGACAGACTAAAAAAGAATCATCAGCCATGGTCAGAGAACCATACTAAGACTATCCGAAAGATTAAGCAAAAAGTTCAAAATCTTCCTTATTTAATGATAGCCAACCCAGATTGGGAAAAAAATATTGAAACAGATGCCTCTGATATAGGCTATGGTGGGATCCTTAAACAAATTTCATCAATAAATAAACAAGAAAATCTGGTAAGATTCCATTCCGAAAACTGGAATAACTGCCAAAAAAATTATGCTACTTTTGCAAAAGAAATTCTAACAATAGTAAAATGTGTTTTAAAATTTCAAAATGATTTATATAATCAAAAGTTTACTATTGTCACACCTCGACCGATGGCGGAATCATCGAGGCGGACATTAGAATGATTGTTCATAAGCACATGATCTACTAAGGTTGCATAATTAATTAATAAGATTTAAATATCAAATATCCAAATACAATTCAAGTTACAACACCCTATTCTAGAATATTACACATAATTATTTTACTAGGTCCAAAAGCCTTATGTGTAGCACCTTCAACACATAGTCACACAATCACATATCTTCACCTGAAACGTAATCCAAAACAAGTGTCAACTACGAGAGTTGGTGAGTTTACATATGTTTAAATAAAGTAAAAGTTTAGTTAAAAATGTTTATACAATTCATAGTTTGACATGGTATGATATGTCATAATGTGGAGAATTCACTATATGTATACCAATTGTAAGCATGTAATTATGTATATAAGCATAAAGGTTTAACGTGATAGGCATAGCATACTGCTACCCTAAAAGTGATAGGCATGGAATCAAGACTATGTGAGTTACACATAATTTAAACCATCCTAAAAGTATTCATAGCATAACAAGTGATCAAGCACAAAAGCACAATAATCTACACATGTAAACACAAGTTGAATTGTATGTAAGTAAGCACAGATTACGTTTCACCCCAAAATGTATAAAAATGTAAATAGTGGATATGTAACTCACCTGTAGCGAGGGTTTTACTTCACGCGTGATGGTGATATTTGTATTGTTGTTATATACGATGAAATCCTATGCAACTGAATATGTATCAAATATATATTCGTGTACGCGTATATTTGTTTAAATATAGGTGGATTTGTAATTGGAATAACCTTTGTGGAAAAATCATATGTTTTGAAATCATTGTACAAATAAATATTAATTTTTGTAAGACTAGGTATTTTTATAAAGTTTCTAATTTAAATATTTAAACTTCTTAAAATATATATATTTTTAATAACACTTGCATTTTATAAATCATAATTTACCCATTTTGAATTTCATAAAAATATTATATTTTAAATAACGCGTATTTTTATTTATTTATAAATATGCTATTTATTTTTTTGTGAGTTTAAATAATTAAATAGCTTATGTAAACGTCGGTTCTATTACTTTATAAATTTAACGGGTTTGAATATGTTCAAAAGTTGGGTTAAAATAAACGGGCCGAGTCAACGGGCTTGAAATAATTTTTAGTGGGTTATAAATATTTAGAAATAATTAAATGGGTTTTAAAACATTTAATTTAAATAATTAATAGTAAAGAAATACAATTTGATTTTTAAATTCCTTATTTAATATATTTATAATAAACAAATAAGATTAAATTGGTCAGATGGGTCGGACCGGGTCGGCCCAGACCCGAATCCGGGTTCAGAAAAGTGCAAACGGGTCCAGAGGTTTAAAGTGAGAAAAAGGGGGGTTGGGCCGGAGGCCAGAAGACTCGAACCCGGAACCTTTTACTCATCGCACACGATACTGACCAGCCGGGCTATAGCCCATCGCTGGTCAGGAACATGTAAATTAATTTATAACCTATGAGTGGTTTGACCACTGGTTCTCGGCAACGACCAGGACTTGTGTCCGGGCAACCTCGATTGGCCGGGAATCAGTGGGCTATGGTCCAGCTGATGATCGTAATCGTTAGCACCACAGTAAACGAATGTCAAGGAACGGAATGTAGTGATAAAACCTGAACCGAAGGGGTCTGCGAAGTCGGGGACGAAACCGAGAGTACCCAGAACTGGAAACGGACTTTTGGGGTCGAATTGGAACTTCAAAAGGGCTGGGGAGCTTCGCCTGGATATCACGAACACCGCGGTAACCTCAATTTAAGGAGAGAATAGACGGAGAGAGTGCCATTAACGGATGAAGGTCCAGGGTTGACTTTTAACTTGAATCAGAATCCCGATAGTACACACGGCAATTGATAGCTTGGGTTCACGCGCACCGACCAGACGAACAGAAGGGGCTAGGTTATAGCCGTGGAGGTACTGTGTGTCGGCCGAATTTCATGGGTTTGACTTTGGGTTAGATAATGGCGTCTCGGGAATTCTGATGATATGAAGGCAAATTGGTCGGGGAAACGTGGTCGCGTGAGGGCGGCGAGTACAATGGTGCAGGTTTTGGGTGTTGAGGTGTAGAGGGACAGGGCTGTCGGGGCTCGCCGGAAAGTTTTTGGTCCGCCGGATAAAGGAAAAAGGTGACCGGCAAAACGAAATGTAACTTGGCAACTTTGGTCCCTGGGATTTGAAAACGTTTTAAACAGACCCTGGAAACATTTCAAAATAAACCCTTATAGTTCTGTTTACGACCAAACAGCCCTCAGACTTTAATTTAATTACAAAATTTAATTTCTTTTAAACTTTAATTAATTTAGATTATACTTATATATATTTTATAAATCCATTTTCTTTATTAAAAACTAATTATTATTATTATTATATATATATATATATTTTATAATTATCTTATTGAAATAATACATCAAATTATTTATCTAATTTAATGAGTTTATTTTACTTAAATTCTTTTAAACTAATAAAACTTAAGTATGTGTAATTTTTTAAAACTTATATTTTTATTTAAAATCAATCATTTTGAATGGTTAATTTAATACAATTTAAAACCATTTATTTTTTTATATAAACTATTTAATTTAATAACATAATTTACATAGTTTATAATCTTTAAATATTTTTAAAAATTAAAAATTACGTAAATTGTAATTTTGTCAATACACCAATTTGTATAAATGTGATTAAATATACGTGTATATGTTTTGAAATAAAATGTTAATGTTTTCACGATAAATTCCATAACGAAAATTTTTGACATGTCACAACTATAAAAACTGATTGTCAAGCAGCAAAATTTATGTTCGCTAAAGACTTCAAACATGATGTTTCAAAACAAATGTTTGCAAGATGGCAATCACATTTAGCCTCATTTGATTTTGATATTATTTATAAAAAAGGTAGTGACAATAGTCTTCCTGATTTTCTTACAAGAGAATATTTAAATTAATGACTCATTCAAAAGGTCCAGTAAATAACGCTTTACTCGAGATTCGGGAGAATGTAGAATATTACACTCTTCAGATAAGGCTTGAAGAAGTAACCAAAGAAGAAATCCAAGAAAATGAATTTCTAGAACCAAAAACAAAAAAAAATATATGATTAATAATATTAATATCCGAATTTCTTATTTAAAAGAAAATAAACGTTTATTACGTAAAAAAGAAATAATTATTTCACGTGGATGATTTTTTCAGAGATGCTTCATTGGGATCAAGGAAGAGGAGGTAGAGGAAGATCTTCCTCTTATAGAGGAAGAGGTGATTCAAATCCAAGGGTCATATCCCAAATTGGAAATCAAAAGCTTATAGCAGAAAATATTGCTTCATCATCTAGTTTAAATACTCAATCATATAATATCCTTTATAAGGAATTTCTAGCCTATAAAGCCTCAAAAGAGAAGTCTAATAATGACTCTGAAGCATCAGCATCATATGTTAAAACTGTTTCTAATGAAGCAGAAGATGATATTAATAGTTGGGCTCAAAGTCCACATAAAGAAGTTATACTTCTTTTAGAAAATAAAGATATAAAATGGAGAAATAATCCATGGATGTTAATAAACAGATATATTGATACATGATTCTATCCTTCAGAGGCTTATAAGCCCAGACAATACTATGAGCATATTCTGAAAAAAGAAAATTGTGAGATTGAACACTATCATGCTGGTCAGCCTGATCAGTAAGATAGTGGTAAAACAGATTATATATGTAGAAACATGTGGAACTTCTCCATTAAAAGAAAGGGAGCTTATACATCCCCAAACTAAAAGTCCCAATTAAATATAATTACTGGGATTACCTGAATGCTCTTTATAAAACATTCTTATATGAGAACACAAAACAAAAACATTCTTGGTTCATAAAAATTTGTTCTCATACTTACGGACAGGAAATTCCAGTCTGGTTTTATAACTGGTGGCAGTCTTTTGGCCCTCAATAAACATTCTTCCTGGGTTATATAAAAACTTATATATCCAATGGGTAGATGTCTCTCCAGACTTAATAGAGGCCCAGCAAAATGAAATTTTCATTAAGAATATGCTTGTTTCACATTTTTATATCCAGTTCAGTATTCCATGGATATGGAAATGGTCTCCAGAGGTAGGATATACCAGTCAAAATATTCTTTGTATCTAAAGAACCTTTTTCACAAAATTTTGGAAAAAGATGACTCTCCTGAACAAAGATGGTATCATAGAAAGCCATGATACTATAGAAAAATTAAAACAACTATCCTCATAAAGAAGCTCCAAGCCCTTTCAGACACATTGTCAGAAAAATTCAAACAATTAAAGGGACTGATCAAATCAGCAATAAAGAAATCATGGATTTCTACCTTACAGAAATGAAAAATGATATGATAAAAAACTTCAGAAAAGAAGGAGGATCTCCTTCAACAATGTCTATATCCTCACATACTGAAGAAGATGAAGATACAGAAAGAATCTTTTATGAAGGTCAGAAAGATACTACTGATCCTATAGACGAAGATTATATCAACACAGTCCTTGCAGAATACAGACAAGAATTCAACCCAGAAGAATCTTCTAGCAAGCTAAAAAACAAAATGCCACAATAGGCCCCACAAGAACATGATTAAAAGACTCCAATAAAGGTTGGAGTGGCAGACAACATTATGCACTCTGGCATCATAATGGCCAGTCATCATTTACGTTTTGAAAAGTTAGCAAAATAATAGCTAATCACTGTTTTCTTTTTGATAAAATTTGTCTAGATAGGTCCTACAATGGGAATCTTGTTAGCTTTTCTCCGCCTATATAAGGGGACTTTCTCATCTTGTAAAAACCACCTCGGAGAACAACTCCATTACTACTACTCTATCTTGTAAAATATCTCTTAATAATATTTGAAGTTTATTTTGAAGCTTGGTGTTTATAATCCGAAAGAAAAAATCTGGTAAATTTTTCTTTTTATTCTAAATTTTATATTTAATGATTACCTCTTTTAGATGCTAAGTCTTTTAAGTGTTTAAATGCCATGATAACTTGAACAAGTATATATATATATAAAAAAAAGTATAAAATTGAAAATATTTCAGAATAGAATATAGACAGGTTAAGGACAGAATAAAATAATAAGGTGGTAGTTGAACTCTTAGGGACCTTGTAGCCGCTAATGCTAGGATGGGCGCAAAGGCTTTTTATGGTCTGACCTTTACTAACCTCATCTTAGAATTCCATACTGTATTTGTAAAAATATCCTATGGTCTATAATTCCTAAATGTTTTTAATGTTTTTGTAAAAATATCCTATGGTCTATAATTCCTAAATGTTTTAATGTTTTTTAAATGTATGAATTTTAATATTTTTTAAATATGTCCTGAGTATCCTGAGTATGAATGGAATTTTAATATTTTTTAAATATGTCCTGAGTATCTTTAGTATGATTATATATATATATATATATATATATACTAGGTTAAAATCCCGTGTATTACACGAGTTAAATAAATAAAATGTTATATATTTAGTAATAAAAATTTTATATTTTTAAAAATCCGTGTAATACACGGGTTGAATAAACCAGTATATTACATCAGTTGAATAAAATATAATGTAGTTTGTTAACAAACACATTTTTCAAAATATGTTTTTAAAAATGTAATTTGTCATGACAGTTATAAGGTCTGTTAAGTTAGTTTTTAAAACATTTTTTTTTCAATGGAGTATTAAGTTTTTTATTTAATTGATAAATTTTAGTTCATATTAAGTTCATTTGATTGATGATATAATAACTATTTATAATTAAATAATAACTATATGTAATTAGATTTATTAATATAAAGATTATTATTTAATAGGAGATAGAAATAGAAAATCTAAAATTTAATAGAAGAGAGAGGATGAAAAATAAAGGTGAGGAGTAACCAGAGAGTGACACGTGTCCTTAATAGATTTTCATTTACTAGAGTAGTAAGATATATGTATATATATATATATATATATATATATATATATATATATAGATGAGTTCACTAGAAAACTCATTTTCATGAGAAAACCAAAAAACTCCTAGTGCATATGTGTAGTACACCCAAAAACCCACCCCACCCCCACCCAAAAACCAAAACCCACCCCATCCACCCCCCAAAAACCTAAAACCCCCCCACCCCTAAAAACCTAAACCCCACACCCCACCCCACCCACCCTTCCAAAAACCTAAATTAAACCCAAAAATTAAACCAAAAAGCTTAACCCACCCCTAAAAACCTAAACCCCCACCCCACCCCCACCCAAAAACCTATTCCCACCCCACCTACCCCCTTACCCACCCCTCGAAAACCTAAACCCCCACCCCACCCCTCTAAAAACCTAACCTAAAAGCTAAACTAAACCCACTACTTTTCGAGTTTTTTTTGAACGACAACGACGTGGGAAACAAGGTCTCCGAAACAGTTTTTTAATTTTTGATTTATTTTTTGAGTTATGATTTTTTATTTTTTATTTACCTTAAATAAGTAGTTTTTTGGTTTTCTCATGAAAATTGAGTTTTCTTATGATCCTTCCCCTATATATATATGGTGAAGTTTATAAGAAAACTAACATTTAGGGAGAGAACTAGAGAACTCCTTTTTAAAAGTAAAAAAAAAAAAAAAAAATCATAACTCAGAATATAAATAAAAAACTAAAAAAGTGGTTCAGAAACCTTGTTTCCCACACCGTCCTTGTTAAAAAAAAACTTAAAAAATAGTCGGTTTAGCTTTAGGGTTTAGTTTTTAAGTTAGGTTTTTGGATGGGGGGTAGGTGGTGGGTTTAGGTTTTTGGGGTGTGGGTGGGGTGGGGGGTTAGGTTTTGGGTGGGGTGGGGTGAGGGGTTTAGGTTTTTGAGGGTGAGTTAGGTTTTTGGGGTGGTACTACATACATGCAGTATTACGTTTAGGGTTACGTTTTTAAGGGTAGGGTGTGGGTGCGGGGGGTTTAGGTTTTTGGGTGGGGGCGGGTGAGGGGTTTAGGTTTTTGGGTGGGGGTGGGTGGGGGGTTTAGGTTTTTGGGTGGGGGTGTGTGTGTGTGGGGGGGGGGGTTAGGTTTTTTGGTGGGTGTGGTGGGTTAGTTTTTGGGGGTGGGAGTGGGGGGTTTAGGTTTTTGAGGTAGGTGTGGGGGGTTTAGGTTTTTGGGTGGGGATGGGATGGGGGTTTAGGTTTTTGGGTGGGGGTTTAAGTTTTTGGGGTTGTGTTAGTTTTTTGGGTGATACTACACATAAGAAATATTGAAAATAATAAGAAAAAAAAATGACGAGTTAATTCTTATTTTTTATAACGTTATTTAAACTCAAATGAATGATAAAGAAATTCTTAATTTAATGGTGCAATTTAAAAAAAAAATAATATATGCAAAAGATATAAATGTTTAAAGATTTATATATTTTAAGTTTTAATTTTACCGTTACTCTGTGGTTCTCTAGTTCTCTTATTAAACTGAGTTCTCTCATGAACTCAACCATATATATATATATATATATATATATATATATATATATATATATATATATATATATATATATATATATATAGGGGAATGATCAAGTGAAAACCACAAAGTTATACGAAAACCAAGAAAACCACTAAAACAATGTGTAATACTATGGGTTACGTATACGTAACAACAATTTTTTTGTTTTCTGTTTACATATACGTAGCACTATGGGTTACGTATACGTAAGCCAATATTTAAATGATTTTTTGGTAAAAATGTGTAATATTACATTGATACTCTTATAAAAAAATAAAACAAAATAAAAAATAAATATTATTATATTACTGGTTAAAATTGATTTTTAGTGGTTTTCTCGGTTTTCGCCTAACAATGGGGTCTTCTCTGAAACTCTCCCGTATATACATATATATGTATATATATATATATATACATATACATATACCTATATATATATTCATATACATATATATACACACATATATATGCGTTTACATATTTATATACATATACATATACATATACATATACATATAGATATACATATATATATATATATACATATATATATATATATATATACATATATATATATATATACATATATATATATATATACATATATATATATATATACATATATATATATATATATATATATATAAGGGACGTATCAAATGAAAATCCTGAGTTGTTGTGAAAACTCAAAAACTCATTTCTGGACACATATTTAGTTTCTTGATTTTTTGATTTATTATTAATCAAAGGGGTATTTATGTAATTTATCCACACACTCTCTCTCCTTAAATCAAAATGTCAGCCTTTTTTTCTCTCTCATTCTTTCATTTTTTCTGCCAAAAAAACCCAAAATCTCTCTCTCTCTCTCTATATATTTATAATCTACCCCAGATCTGTTTCTAAAACTCAAGACTGCAGCGATCGTCTGTAACATCCGGCCCCTCATACCAACAATATTGTCCGCTTTGCCCACTAAGAGCTCACGGATTTGTTTTTGGTTGCCCGGGTGAAAACTTCCCAGGGGGTCACCCATCCCTGGATTACTCCCACCCGAGCACGCTTAACTGTGGAGTTCTCCTCTCATCCACTACATTAAGCCCCAAAACGCGTTGTTTATTTAAGAGGCAGGGCATTCCTTATGAACCAAGAATCTCTCCTGTCCACGGCCGATGTGGGATTCGCCTAGGGTGTTACAATCACCCCCCCTTTTGGACTCATCGTCCTCGATGAGGTTTGCCCCACCATCCCAATCAGAGATGTGGGATTTGCCTAAGGTGTCCCTCTGAACACCCCCGGGGACTCACCATACTCGATGAGGTTTGCCCCACCATCCCGAACGGCACAGGAGTGGCTCTGATACCATTTGTAACATCCGGCCCCTCATACCAACAATATTGTCCGCTTTGCCCACTAAGAGCTCACGGATTTGTTTTTGGTTGCCCGGGTGAAAACTTCCCAGGGGGTCACCCATCCCTGGATTACTCCCACCCGAGCACGCTTAACTGTGGAGTTCTCCTCTCATCCACTACATTAAGCCCCAAAACGCGTTGTTTATTTAAGAGGCAGGGCATTCCTTATGAACCAAGAATCTCTCCTGTCCACGGCCGATGTGGGATTCGCCTAGGGTGTTACATCGTCCAAGGGGAAGGGTTTGATTATGGCATTTGTGGACACGAAGAAAAGTACGACGATAGTGAAGACATCAATATATATGGACCAACGAAGGGGAAGGGGAAGGGGAAGGGGAAGGGGAAGGGGAAGGGGCATCTGATAGCTTAAGAGATCTGGACTCAGGACCTGTAGGTTTAGCATCGCTGTAAACGTGAACCGGTAGAAAATCAAACTTGTTTTCTCTCTGCCTGGCCACTGTCTTAAGGTACCCTAATTTTTTTTGTTCTTTTGAATCTCTAATGTTGTCGATTGTTACAAATTGATTGATTCAAAAGTGGGCTTTAAAGGTTCTTTCTAGTTGTTAAAGAGTTAACATTCTTGGTTGATGTTTATTTGATTCTTGAATTTGTTTTGCAAAATTTTGAACAAAACTAAATGGGTTTAAATTTAGAATTGACTTTTGAAAAAAAAAATGCTAACTTGTTTCATACAAAAATGGATCGTGGGGATTAAGTGAAAGAATTCACTTTCCTTTTTATTTTTATTTTGTATATTTATTTATTTACTTGCTTATTTTCATTATAGCTATTTTTTTAATCACGGTTATTTCATAATTTCTCTTTAGCTCTCTCATATGATTTTATTCCTAAGTAAATTTAATGTTATTAGTGTTATTATAGGTCGAAAATTGATACGAATATGTTTAGTTTTTTCTTCTTATTCTCTATTTAGTTGTGTAGTTTTTATAATGACATATTCATTATTGGTTTAGGTGATTTTCTGGTTTAAAAAGAAAATAAACAAGAAATTTGTAAACTGAATTTACAGAAGTGTAAACCGAATTTACACAACTATAAAATGAATTTACACAAGTGTACACAGGCGTGTAGATAATTAAAATCATGCAGTGTGTAATAAACTTAGGGCGTTAATGTGGATTCATTTTGATCTATACATTTTTAGTTTGATTACAGTAAGTTTTGATTTCGAGTATTTTTTTTAGTAATTTTTGTTTGTAAATTCACAAATCCTAGATGGATATATGTATGTATAGATGACACTCGATGCCTATACTAAAATGCCTTTTCATCAATCTGAATTGATATTTTTTTATGCATCAGTGTTTGTTTTATGTATTTTTTTTATTAACATGGAGATCAATTTCAAGCCCAATGTGCTCAAGGACTTTGAACCATCAATGGTCATGTGAGTTTTTGTTTACTTTAAAGTAATGTTTTTTTTGTTGTAAATTAAACTAGTTGCTTACTATCTTTTTTTTATTCAATACAAGTTTGACACCTGACTTTGCTAACTATCTTTTTTTTATTCAATACAAGTTCTACACATGTGTATTTTGTAATACAAATTTTAGTTTCTTAGATTTCTTTTGTAAAAGTTTACTGTTAATTTAATTTACTGAATTTACAGAAGTATAAATTGAATTTACACAAGTGTAAAATGAATTTACACAAGTGTAAAATGAAATTACACAAATGTACACATAACTGGAGAGAATTAAGATCATGCAGTGTGTAATAAATGTTCACAAGGTTTTTTGATTCGTACACATGTGTATTTTGATTTTACATGTGTGTTTTTTTACACATGAAGTGTGTAATAAGGGATCGAGATATGAGAAGAAGATGTGGGTACAAGACAGTATAAATATATATGTATATTTTTTTTTCTGATTAGTGTATGTTTTTTGTAAACATATTTAGGTATTTGGATGTATAATTTTTTTTTTCTAATTTGTGTATATGTTTTTAATCATTTTATTTGATTTTTATAGGTGTATTTGATTTTTACACATGTAAGAGAGCATGTTCTTCAAATTCTATTAAAATTCCACATTCTCATGTCTTGATTTAATTAAAAAAGAAAAAAGAAAAAATATAAAATTACCATTGTAGCCCCTTAATTATTTCTAACCACACAATTTATTTAAAAATTAATTAAAAAATCTACAATTAATCTTGACCACAAGTTAAAATATATATAAATTGAATGTGTGGCTCATATTGAGTTTAAAAGTTTTCAAAACAACTCAGGGTTTTCATTTGATACGTACCATATATATATATATATCTGTGTGTAGTTGAGTTCATGAGAGAACTCATTTTAATGAGAGAACTCCTCATTAAAGGTAAAAAAAAATTATAACTCAAAATATAAATAAAAAATAAAAAAACTGCTTCGGATACCTTATTTCCCACGTCGTCCTCGTTCAAAAAAAAAACATTCAAAAAAAAAACCCCCGTAATATTGCATATGTGTAGAACCACCCAAAAAACCTAAACCCCCACCGCACCCCCACCCAAAAACCTAACCCCACCCACCCCACCCCACCACCAAAAACCTAAACCCCCACCCCCAAAAACCTAAACCCACCCCCACCCAAAAACCTAAACCCACCCCACCCACCCCCTACCCTCAAAAGCCTTACCCTAAAAGCTAAACCCAAAAACCTAACCTTAAAAGCTAAACTAAACCAAAAAACTAAACCCTAAACTAAACCGATCATTTTTGCATTTTTTTAACGAGGACGACGTGGGAAACAAGGTTTCCGAAGCAGTTTTTTAGTTTTTGATTTATAATTTGAGTTATGATTTTTTTATTTTTTATTTTTTGTCTTTAATGAAGAGTTCTCTAGTTCTCTCCCTAAATGTTAGTTTTCTTATGAATTTCACCCTAACATGGTGAGTGTTTTGGGTAAAAATTATGTGAATTAACTTTGTAACCAAATTTCGAAAGTAAGGTAGAGTGCTTTGTGAAATCAATATGAGACAATGTAAAAAGGTAAAGGTTGACACGGTTGTTTACGAGGAAAGCCCTTGATCCTTGATGATCTCCGGCACAAAACCTCGGGAGACGACGAAAGTCGGACTGCCTTTATAAATTTTATAAAACTAGAAACTGTTGAGCACAAAGAGGGCCAATCGAGATCGTATGCTAAGTGTTACAATGATTGCAAGTGCGGGTGTTGTGTGTTTCTAAACGATCCATGGCGTATTAAATACAAAAAATAAGCATACCTAACTATCCGAAATTCTAGTCTTTGACTCTATCTTCCCATATGACCGTTGTAAAGCCTTCTACGCACATTCCACACGTTTCATCTAGCTCCACGTCCGAGTCTTTAGGTGTTAGTGGTTGCACACGTTTTTCCTGCGAATAATAAAGTAATAAACAAGTAGCCGTTAGTAATATTCAGGATACTGACCTTATGGGGATACCGGATCTTGGATCACATATTGCTCAGGATCCTTCTCTGAATTTTAACCCGTAACAATTGTCCCCAAAATTTGACAGCTGTATTAACAATTTACAGCTGTAAACTTTTCAAAATTTGAATTTTAACTTAATACGGCTGCTTGATTAGACTTGGTGCGGGAAACGAGGGAGCGAAACATCGTGGACCGAGGCGGTTATTATTAGGGCTATATTCATTCTTCTTTTTTCATTAATCTAAAGTCATCCTCTCTGAGTTTTCTCCGCTATCTTGTAACACCCTTAATTGAAAAACCAATTAATAAAACATTTAAACACGCGGAAGCTTTTATCCCATTTTTTTACTTTCTCGCATACCGCGAAAGATCTGGGACATCCCTTTGCGTATCGCGAGGGAGTCCCAAATCACCCCACCCGGAAAGCCAGTCTCTCGCGTACCGCGAGAGACCCTGGCTAGATCCTCGCGTACCGCGGGGAGCCTGAGTACACATAAAGTTTTCTCAGCTACCCAGTTTCCATACTTAGTCAAATTTTCCACATTTTCACCTATTCAACATGATCCCAAAATTTGCCAACACTTGGGCATTGGTTTCAAAACACATATACACCTTTATAGACATCAAAACATGTTTAAATTTGTCAAAATACACCACATCAATGAATTTTTCCTTTTAAATCCCAAAAACATCCCATAAGCATACGAGAACCCTCCACGCCTTGGACTTGACCTTGACCTACATCAGAGTTTTCCCTACATAACCACATTAACATAACCACATTAACATAACACCATTAGTAATGATGATAAACATATTCAAACAAGTATTTGCACTTGTTTTCACCCCTTTCACCAATTTGACCAAGTTCTTTACACTTGCACTTCCACTACAAGATTCATTCTTTTCATATGACATTCATGTGACATCACCCCTTTTCTCCCATTTGAAGTATCCCGCACATCTTATTGGGTTACATCCACTTGGTGCGAGTACCACAACTAGTCTTACCCATACTTGGAGTATTTGACTCCAAGTCCACCCTTTTGAAGTATTCCACACTTATATTTAATTTCCACCTCTTGGTGCGAGTACCACAACTCGTCTTACCCATACTTGGAGTATTTGACTCCAAATCCACCATTTGAAGTATTCCACACTTCTATCCACCATTTCGCCAATTTACCACATTATGATTGACTATATTCCACATATAACAATTTCACAAAATTCTCCACATTGCACTTATTTGTTTGATTATTTACCACATAAGTCAATTTCACCCTTTACACCACATTGCACATTTACATTTTGACTATTAACCACATAGCCTATTTACACATATTTCCATCATATAGTTTGACCTTCTACCACTAAAGTCAAATTTATACATATTACATTCAAGCAATGGGCATAAACATTCATATCAACTTATAGTATGCATTCATGTCACATACACCACACATTTATCTACATTACTAAGTAAATGCATAGGCACTTACCTTTAGAGTTGGAAGATCCCGTGCCTCCTTCTCGGGTCACAATTTGATTACCTAAACATACACACATAGTTTAGTAATCTAACATTCATCACCAACACATTACAATTGAGCCCACAACTCAATTTCCATTTCCAACCCAAATTGACCCGTTTGGGGTTGTTCCCACAACCAAACACCACCTTTTCAATACAAACTCACCTACTTGAGTTTTCTTTCCAATACCTTGACACTAATTTCTTAATCAATAACTTTTATTAGGTTAATTTGGTGTTTGTTCAAGCGTCTATTACCACCTAAACACTTAATCATCACTAATTCATCATTCTAGCATAATGATCCAAACACCCCCAATTTTCACCATATGAACCCTAACTTCTCAAAAACAAAATCAAAGGGTTCTAGGATGTTAATCACATCTCTTTACCTTTATTTTAGCTAGATTATCCACAATATAACACTAATTCACCACATGCAAACTAAATTTTTGGATTTCTCCAACACCCACCCACTAACACATTCAAAGATGAAATCAAAAAGTGATTAACACTTACTTGATGTTAGGAGAGTGATGTGCAAGCCAAAACCCTCTCAAATCAAGCTCCAAATGCACGTTTTAGCTCTAATTTCGGATTTCTCCTTTTTCCTCTTGCTCTCAAACGACCCAACTCAACAAATGAGTTTAATTTTGACTTTCCTCAAGTCAAAATGGCAGAATTTTGCCATTTACACCTTTGACCCCTCAACTTTCATTTCACTCATTTCATTCCAAAACTAGTTAAAACTAGTATAACCCCATAAATAACTTGAAACCCACTTGTTTCAACTTATTTCATAAATATTATTTTCACCATAATATTTATTAAAATATTTTATTTATTTAAAAACAAAACCTGGATTTTGGTTCGTTACAAATCACCTCCCCTTATTTGGGTTTTGTCCCCGAAACCCGACTTAACATAAAAAGGTTAGGATAATATTTGAGCATTTCTTCCTCGGTTTCCCAAGTCATATCAGCTCCCTTCTTATGTTTTCACCTCACCAAAACTTGGCTAATCTCTTTATTCCGCAATTTCTTCACCTTTCTATCCAAGATTGCCACCGGTTCCTCAATATAATTTAATTTTACATCCAATTCAATATCATCCATAGGAACAAAAGTAGATTCATTCACTAAAAATTTCCGCAAATGTGACACATGGAACGTATTATGAAGTCTACTTAGTCTCTTCGGCAGCTCCAAACAGTAGGCCACCGCACCCACCCTTGCTATCACCTTAAACGGTCCGATGAAACGTGGACTTAATTTCCCCCGTTTCCTAAACCGTATCACCCCTTTCCAAGGAGAGACCTTCAAAAGCACAAAGTCTCCCACTTGAAACTCAATCGCCCGCTTCCTATTATCCGCATAGGACTTTTGGCGATCTTGAGCCGCCTTCAAGCGTGCTCTAATTTGGTCAATACTACTAATAGTTTCATTGACCACCTCTTTGTTACCAAGCTCCCGTTGACCAATTTCACCCCAACACACGAGTGTTCTACATTTCCTCCCATACAATGCCTCAAAAGGCGGCATACCAATACTAGAATGGTAGCAATTGTTGTATGAAAATTCCGCCAACGGTAAATGGTCGTCCCAATTACCACCAAAATCTAAAGCACACGCCCGTAACATATCCTCAAGCGCTTGAATCGTCCGCTCACTTTGACCATCTGTTTGTGGATGATAAGCGGTGCTAAGGTTCAATATAGTCCCCATATCCTCATGGAACTTCTTCCAAAAACGAGAAGTAAATCTTGTATCGCGGTCTAAAAATGGCTAAAAAGCATACGCTCTCTTCTACTCCTTCCGACGATCTCCATAGCCAAAACTTGATAGTTAACCAAGATTCTGAAAAATTCTCATTTACGGATCTTGATATCCAATCCCTCAAATCTGGAGGCTTTTTCCCTGAAATATCGTATTTAGACCCTTTGATCCCAAAACTAGAGCCGATTTCACCTCGGAGAGTTGGATTTGCTTTCCGTTCTTCCCTTTTTCTCTAGGCTTTACTTATCCATTCCCTCCTCTTACCATTGATTTCTTCCAGAAAAGTGGTCTTAGTTATGCCCAAATCATGCCTATGGTTTGGAGAACCTTGTACACCCTTGAGTTCCTAATCCAACATCATGCCATAGAATTTTCTGCTTCGGAATTAGCCCACATTTATAATCTTAGGAGCCACAGTTCTTCCAGATTTCCGTTTCAAATCAAATCCGGCATGACCCATATGATCTTGAAAACAACTCAGAATGATTCGAACTGGAAAAATAACTTCTTTTTCATGAGAAGAACTCAATCCCTGATGGGGATAAGTTGCCAATCAAGTGGATCGGGAAGGGTAGGATCTTGTCTTGTAGGATTTTTTTAGAAACTTTATATTTGGGATACTGACTGTTTATTTTTGTTTCAGTGCCAAGTTTGATATCCTTGCTCCTCCCTCTCCGGATACTGCCAAGAAGGTAGCTGCCTTTTTCAGCTTTGAGCCCATCCAGCGGACTTTCAGGTTCAGAGCTTCTCAGGTGGAGGTTATTCCTGAAGATTCTTCTTCCAGCTCGGATATGTCTGGTAAGAAACACAGTAATTTTTTATTTTGTTAGTTATTAATGATATATTAACCTGTTCTTTTTGAAATAGGCGTTCGCAAATCAAGCTCCAAATTTGCCCTTGATGACATTGACAGCATGGTCACTAAGGGTAAAGTTGTTAAGAAGGAATCTCAACAAGCCATCACTCCAGCAGCCAAATTGAATGCTCCTAAGCCTAAAGCTTAAGCCATCCTCCAATAAGAAAAGGAAGATCTTGGATCCTGCTGAACTGTCCATCCAAGATTGCACAGACATTGCCGACGCTCATAGGGTCCTACACAATCTTAGCCATCTGGTGAGTAAAATTTACTATTCTAAATAATAGGATCAGTCATGCATCTCAACTAATACGTTAAGTGAAATAGGCTCTGAACAAGATGGCTGCGTTCCACAACCAACTCCTGAAAGAGTCTGACGCGAACAAACTGAAGATTCAGGATTTGCAGAAGAGTGGAGCTGCTAAATCTAAGAAGCTTTCAGATATCTCCAAGGAACTCGCTCAGGTTAAGCCCGAAATGCAATAGATGCTCCTTCAGCATGCTCGCAACATTGATGTGTCCAACAAACAAGCTCAAACTTCTACTGCCATTTCCATCTTCCAGTCTAGAATCAAGATGGCCAAGGAAGCTGAGGATAAGGATTTTGACAGGAGTGCTTGGGATGTTGAGGAGTGGAAGAGGCTGGTGATCGAGTTGGGAGGAGAGCTGATTTGGGATAAGGATGTTAGGAAAGTGGTGGCTGAGGATTAGGTTCAAGGTTCTGCGATAGTGGCTGAGGAGCATGAGGCAGCGGATGCAGGTAAGATGGTTGTACAGGGCGATGAAGGTATTGATGCTTAGGCTCGAGCCCTGGTGTTTGTGGTTTTAATTTGGATGTGTTTGATTGTTGAACAATTTACTTTTCTTGCTGACGGGATCCCTATATGGGATAGACAATTTGATAACTCTTGTCCTGGGTGGATGGTTCCTTTTTGGATGAAGCCCGGGACATTTTCTATATTTTGCATGACTAATATTAGTAGCTTTTGACTATCCTGCCATGATTGTTTTTTAGATTGAATGTGTTTACGGAAAAATATATTTATGTATATATTCAGGATTGAGGATCCTCTAGGATAATTTATCAAACTTAGTCTTATAAAACCATATGTTAGTTTCGATAAATAGATTAAATCATGACTTAGTCAAATAAATTTTGATTCTACCTTTAATGGCGAATCAAGAAATAAAAGTTGAAAAATATAGATTGACATACCTGAATTTTGTTGAATGTTTTAAGAAATGTTATAACCTTGAGTTGTCCCCTGTGTATGTTTGCCAATCATATTGTGTGATCAGTAGTGGAATTTCAGAATTGGTATAAGTCTTTGATTAGATCGCGACTCTTTAATTAGTATACCAATGATAAGAATTCGCTAAGTAAACAAATAAAATGTATGAAGTCAAAATAGCGTGGGCAAAACCAAATTATCGTGGGCCAAGCTAGATTATCATGGGCCAAGCCAGAATAACATGGGCCAAGCCAGACTTGAGTTAGCATGAAAATGCTAAAAACCTTAGGAGTAACACGTCTGTTAATATTGTAGAGAACAAGCTATAGCCAACAGTGATGAAACTGTCAGCCACTTTTACATGGTATAGTCGCACCACCTTGAACTATACTCGAACATCGTGCGTAACTGGCTGAGTGTTTAAACTCAATTCGTAGAAAGGAGAAAACCTTTAAACCTTAGAAGGTATGCAAGATACCTTATCGTAGGAGAGATGATCAATCTCTGTCTTGTGTCGGGATCCCTGGAGATACTTCCTGCAAGACAGGAACTCTTGGTGAAGGTGGGTGTTAGCTAGGCTAACACCCCTCCGACGCTCAAGTCAGTATATTGATATGAAATGATAATAATAAGATTAACTGAAATAGAAATAATACGTACCATTCTAAGTTAGAATAAAAATTCTAACTTACATAAAATAAGCTTTTAGATGAATAGCATTCCAGGATCTCGGCAATATATCTCCTTCCAGAGTTGCTAACCAGTAAGCACCCTTGTCTGCCTCTGAGTCAATCAAATATGGGTCTTCCCATTTTGGTGTAAGTTTTTCGTCGCTAGGATTGGTAGTATTCTAGAATGGTTTTCTCAATACGAGATCACCCATTTGAAAACCTCCTGATCCTTATGCTTTTGTTGTATGATCTTGCTATCCTTTGCTAATAGACCGCAATACGAACTTTGGCAAGGTCTCTGAGCTCATCAATGGTATCAAGATCATTTGAGAGAGCTTCACTATTATTTTCCTAAGTTTGAAGACTGGTTTTGGCTGTAGGGATAACCATCTCTGTATGGATCATAGCTTAAGTGCCAAACACCAAAGAGAAAGGGGTTTGACCCGTTGCATTTTTTGCAGTTGTTCTGTCTGCCCATAGTGCAAATGGCAGTTCTTCAGTCCATTTCCCTTTCTTTGTTCCCAATCTTTTCTTGAGGTTATTGATGATGATCTTGTTTCTGGATTCTGCTTGTCCATTGGCTTGAGGATGTACAGGGGTAGAAGTTATCATCTTGATTCCCCAGCTAGCACAGAAGTTGGTTGTTCTTTTTGCCAATGAATTGAGATCCGTTGTCACATGTTATTTCTGCTGGGATACCGAATCTCGCCAGGATGTTGCGCTTGATAAAGGATATAACTTCCTTTTCTCTGACTTAAACGAATGCTTTGGCTTCGATCCATTTGGAGAAGTAGTCTGTCATTGCTAACATAAATACTTTTCCTCCTAGTGCCTTAGGGAACTTGCCAACTATATCCATTCCCCACTTCATAAATGGACCGAAAGAAATAATTGGATACAAGGGTTCTGCTGACTGGTGAAGGATGTTGCTATGTCTTTGGCATGCATCACACTTTTGGGAATACTCCATGGCATCTTTCAATAGTGATTAGCCTTTCACCCTTTGCTGCATAGGAGCCATTGAAATGGTTAGTAATCAATAGTGAATCTACATATACCCGGAGATACCTGATCTTCATATCACAAGCAAGTTGTAATCCTGCTATCAGCGCCTCGTACTCTGCCTCGTTGTTGGTTGCCTGGAATTCACAGCTTATTGCCTGGGGTAGTATGTACCCTTGTGGTGATTTTAGTATGATTCCAAGACATGTGCCTCTTATATTAGATGCACCGTCTATGAATAGAATCCATTTATCCTTTGATTCCTCTAGTTGTTGAACTTTGAGATCTGCATCTTGTTGGATATCACTGCTGAAATCAGCCACAAAGTCTGCGAGTGCTTGAGATTTTATTGCTGTCCTGGGCTCATATTTGAGATCATATGCGCTGAGTTTGACTGACCATTTAGCCATTCTTCCAGACATTTCTGGCTTTCTCAAAACACATTTAATTGGATAATTAGTTTTAACATGTATAACATGAGTCTTAAAATAGTGTCTAAGTTTAGTAGATGCAATTATTAAAGCTAATATTAATTTTTCTAAATGAGAATACCTAGTTTCAGCCGGAAGTAGACTTTTACTTACATAGTATACCGGATGTTGCTGACCTTCATGATCTTTAACTAGGACATCACTTATAGAATGTCCATATACTGCTAAGTATAATGACAATGGTTCGCCATCTTAAGGTTTCATTAGTAGAAGAGATGTGGACAAGTACTCTTTTAATGCTTGTGGTGCTTGCTCATGCTTTTCTTCCCATTCGAATCTTTTGTTTTTCTTTAAGATATCATAAAATTCATCACACCTCTCTGAGGATCTTGAGATAAACCTATTGAGTGCTGCTACTATACCGGTCAGCCTTTGGACATCTTTGGTATTGGCTAGGGATTTTAGGTTGATTATTGCCTTGATCTGCTTAGGGCTAGCCTCTCTCCCTCTTTTGGTTATCATATATCCTAGAAATTTTCCTGCCCCCACTCTAAAGTGGCATTTGGAAGGGTTGAGCTTCATGTTATAATGATCTAGGATGTTCAATGCTTCTTTAAGATCCCTGGGATGATATTCAGCTTTCTTCGACTTCACCACCATGTCATCAATATAGACTTCCATGGTGTCCCCAAGTTTATATTTGAATATCATGTTTACTAGCCTCTGGTATGTAGCACCTGCATTTTTTTAGACCAAAAGGCATGGCAATATAACAATAGATACCTATCAGAGTCATGAAGGCAGTATCCTCCTGGTCAGAGGGTTCCATCTGGATCTGCTGAAATTCTGAACAGGCATCCATGAAGGTTAACATTTCATGACCTGCTGTAGCATCCACTATTGAGTCTATATGTGGTAGAGGGAAGGGATCTTTCGGACATGCTTTGTTTAAGTCTGTGAAGTCTACACAGACTCTCCATTTCCCATTCTTCTTCTGGACCACTACTACATTGGCTAGCCATCTTGGGAATTTTACTTCCTTAATCATTCCTACTTTTAACAATCTCTCAACTTCCTCTTGGATGACTGTATTTCTTTAGGCCTGAAACTGTTATCAAGTCCTAATTTATGTGTTATGATATCTTTAGAAATACCTGTCATGTCTTCATGTTTCCAAGCAAAAGTTGAAATTATGCTCTTTAGTAATTTTATGTGGCTTTGCTCAATATCTTCTGGGATACTGGTTCCAATAAGTACCTTGACGTCAGGATCCTCTAGACTTAGGGATAATTCCTTGACATCATGCTCCTTGGCTTCTAGGACGTCTCTAGCCTGTTTCTTTAATTGCTATGCTTGTCTAGTCTTCACTGATGCTTTCATTGAAGAAGTATAACAATCTTTTGCATCTTGTTGATCGATGTTGATTTTTACTATTGCCCAAGGAGTTGGCATCTTGACACATTGGTGATATGTCGAGGGTACCGCTTTCATATCATGTATCCAGGGTCTCCCTATTATAACATTGTAACAGGATAAAGAGTCAATTATACAAAACTTCTGTATAGTGTTCACCCCTTCGATATATATCGGAAGCTTTATCTCTCCGATTGTGTTTTTGACTTCTACGCTGAATCCCACTAGTACTGCAGATTTGGAGATAATTTCGGAATCCGGGATCCCCATCCTTTTCAAGACATCATGCTGAATTATGTTCACCGAGCTTCCTCCATCGATCAGTATTTTTCGTATGAAGTGATTTGCAACATATAAGGTGATCACCAGGCCATCATGATGGGGATCTTGCACGTTATCCCGGCCATCTTCGTTGAAGGAGATTATATTCTCTTCAGTTAGAATGGAAGTTCTGAGGGGTCTATCACCTTTTTCTGTTTTAGCTTCTTTGACATTTCTCTTAGCTACAGAGTAAAAAGTACCACAAATGTTAGAAACACCAGAAATAAAACCTATTACCTTAGCATCGGGTGGCGGAGATTTGGCTCTTTACGGCATTTTGTCATGATCCCTGACTTGCTTCTTTCCTTTCCCAGAAATTCCTTAAGATATCCCTTGCTCAAGAGATAACTTATCTCTTTACGCAGGGTAATGCAATCCTCAGTGATATGTCTGAAATCTTCATGGAAGGCACACCATTTGCATTTGTCTTTGACCCTGGTATTCTTTTCAAATTTACAGGGCCATCTGGCTTTGTCTCCAAGATCCTGCATAGCATATAACAAACCAGTTGTGTCAAGTGAAAAACAGTATTTAGATAACTTAGGATATTCTTCTTCCTCCTCGTCATCTTCCACATCATTGACTCTATGATTATCAGGTTTGGAACATGGCTTGGATCTATATGGTTTGAAAGGTGCAGTTTTAGTCTTCCGGTTAGGTTGACTATAACTGGTTGGAGCATCCATCCTTTGTTGAATCTTATTATCATCTTCGAGTCTGATGAACCTTAGTGCTCTGTTTCTGACTTCGTCAAGATTCCTGCAAGGGTTCATAACAAGGTCTTCATGGAATTGAGAATCTTTCCTCAATCTAATTTTGAAGGCTTGGATTGCTGTGGCTACGTCGAGATTTGGGATATCCAGGGATTCTTTGCCAAATTTTCTAACATAATCTCGGAGGGATTCTCCAGGATTTTGAATTACCCTATACAGGTCACTTGTTAATCTTTCAAAAGTTCTGCTGCAAGAGAATTGACTGTTAAACAGGTTAATTAAATGAGCAAATGAAGTAATAGATTATAGAGGAACATTAAGTAGCAATTTTAAGGATGATCCTGTTAAGGTAGAACCGATACCTTTGCATAAGCAAGCCTCTTTCAGGTCCAATGGAATGGGTTGATCTCCATTCTTTCTCTATATTGCGCCACATGCTCCGCAGGATCCGTTGTCACATCATACAGCTTCATGTTAGGAGTTTGAAAACGCTTTGGGATCTCAGCATCACAAATGGGAGGAGCGAATCTAGAAGTCCTGTGGCTGGCAGCGGACATCTTGGGTATGGGTTGCACCACACTAGGCACACTGCGGATCATCTCTCTCAGCTTTTTCAATTCTTTCGCCATGGAAGGAGTGATCTCTGTATCCTGCACAGATTCATTAGTATTCAAAAAATTATTGAATGTGTTACCCACGTCGATATCTCTGAAAGATGATTCCAGGGTGAATCCAAGATCTCGAGTTGTAGTAACTCTGGTAGACGGGGTTGAATCAAGAGTTGTGACTCCAGTCCGCATGGGTAGGAAATCTCCCTGATGGATCTTTGAAGATCCTGGATAGTCAAAGTTCAAAGCTCTTGGTTGCAGCGGAGTTGTCACTTCCACCAGTTTCTTTGAATCTTTGATCCTTTCAAGCTCTCTGAATATTACCTGATAAGTCTTTTTTTGCTGTTCCATCTGCTGCTTTACTTCAGAGAATACTTTGAGAAGTTCATCATTTGAAACAAGCACAGGTGGGCTAGAGGATATTCCGGATCCCGAAAAACCCGTTGAAGCATTCTTCCGAGGCTGGCCATCATTCTTTTTATGGAATGAAGGAAGGGGAGGAATAGGGCTTGTAGGTCCCCGGGTGTCTCGGATCGTTACTTGCGAGTGTGTGACTAGTCGAACAGGGTGCGGAATACCCGTGACTAGTTGGAGTATCAAGCAACACAAAGTAAACCGACAACAAAAACACTTTCAAACTTCGTCTATTACAAACTCAGTCGGTTACAAAATTCTTACAAAATGAATGCGTCCTTACATTCTGTCAAGACCTGCTATTTATACTAGACCTGTTTCTTGCGTACTTAGCAAGTGCGCAGGACTGTTTTTTCTTGCGTACTTAGCAAGTACGCAGACTTGTTCTTGCGTACTTGCTAAGTATGCAGGATATACATCCTGCGCACTTACTAAGTGCGTACAACACTTAACAAAAACAGACAAGACTAAGTATATTCATATGTGATTACAACTCGATAATCAATACATACAGATATTTAAATACATATACACATACATAAAGACAGGTACAAAATCTAAGACAATATCCAGAGTGTCAGTCACACAAAAGTTCTTCAACAAACTCCCCATTGACGACAGCTCTGTATTGTCTTCGGTCCTCACGGCTCCCCAGCTTTAGCTTCCATCTTCTTTTTGTAGTCAAGACAGAACTTGACCACCTTGTCTTATTTTGATGCTAGAAGCTTTGTCCACTCGTCCGTGTAGATACAGTATTTGTCCACTAGCACCTCCAGATCTTTCATAGAGAAGTTGATGAAGTTGATCTCATCAAACACACTGATCAGTTCTCTTGGCACTAAGCTTCCACTTTCGGACCTATCTTTTCCGATCACCACCGCCTCGCCTGTTTTTGGATCGACGTACCAGTACCACATGTTACCAAGGATATCCAGAGATAACTTGCTCAGGGGAATCCTAGTTTCACGCAGCATTGGCTTGTATACCAATTTATTTAAGCTTCTGTGAGTCACGGGATGTCTGACGTTCTTATCCCTGACCCTCTTGGGCACTTGAAGCTTAAACACTTCAAATTTACCAGATCTTCCCTCGCTCTAGAGTGTCTGCCACAAACCCATCACTACCACATGATTTGAATAACTTAGCAGCTCTTGGTTTGCGAGATTCACCAGGTCGTACTTGGGCAAGGAGCTGAAAGCTTCACTGGTTGGTTTCAAGTATTGAACCCCCCAGCTCGCTTAATAGCGAACAACTTCTTGTCGTCGTCAAACCTTACAACTAAGATCATACATGTAGCTCCATGTTTGTCTATGATGGATGTCTTCTGCCAGACAGGAGCTTGATCCTTTGGAAACCATCCAAGTGGATATTTGCTTTTCCACACCTCTGGATCCATAGGTTTAGGGTCGATAGGAGAGGCTTCAGTCGACACCTCAACAGTACTTTGAGGCTCGACTGAACCTGTGTTAAGATTAGCTTCAAAGGCTGGAGCTTCGAATATCTCTCCATCCTCAAGCTCGTATTCTCCTTCACCGTCGCCCTTGGGAAATTCTACCACCACATCTTCATCCTCCTCCTCCCGGTCGTCATCAGAGTCGATCTCTCACTCTTCCAGATTGCTGAGAGCATCGATCTGTGCTTCCTTAGAATAGTCTGGTTGTAGCAATAGGATCACATCGTCAGATAGATCTTTAAGTACTTCAGCCGGAGATTTTCTTTGTCACGACCCGAAGCATCACCTCCACCTTCGCTCCTAGTAGACTCCCCCTCAGCCATAGGCATGACATAAATGGGAATAATCACCAATGCTAACGATTGCTGCTCGTCAGATCAACTAGGTGACAAGCCTCGTCACTGCTAGGCTTCGGTGTCCACTTCTCCAACAACACTTTTAATCTCTCCCCCTGAGCAGAAAGCTTCTTGGCCATATCGTAGACCAATTTAACCATTACATCGTGCTCCTGACGCTGCTTCTCATCAGCCACCCGCTGTTTCCTCAACATGGCTACTTCATCAACCAAAGAGTTAATCTGGCCTTGTTGCTTCTCAGACTCCTCTCTTGATTTTCGTACCATTTCAAGCAAACCAGCTACTTGAGTCTCTAATGTAGTGATCCTGACATCTCGATGATCAGGACCCCTTGAAGAAGTTGCTTCGGCTGTATGAGTTGGGAAGGTGAAGATTTCATCAAAATCAAATCCGTGATTAAAGTCAATATCAGGAAATGGTTCACTGATGGGTTGAAGGGTGGTTGTGGGGATTGAGGTAGGGATGGTGGTTGTTTGAATGGTAGTTGGGGTGATGGTGATAGACTCAGTGAGAATTGGAGTCGTCACCACCACCTGGATAGGTTGTAGAGGGAGGGTCACTATCACAGGAATCTCCTCTGTGATAGAAGTTGCAGCCACTTCAACTGTTACACGTGGCCTCCTCCGCTGTCACCGGTAAAGCTGTTGTGAAGGTGAAGTAGAAGTGGAAGAGGTACTTGCAGCCGTTGATGTTGCATGCCTCTGAGCACTAAATTCTACTTCACTAAGGGTCACTGCTGTCGTTCTTTTTGGGTGTGATTGTGATGGTGCATCATCAGAATCAGATGAATCGGATTCAGTCACCTCTGAGTCGGATTCTTCAGCACCAACACTTCTTTCTTCTTCGTCTCCCTCTTCTTCAAAGTTATCACCACCTTCAACTTCCTCCTCTTCTTGCTCGTTAGAATGTTCACTGAGTTCAGGCTTTGACTTGGGACTATACCATCTGAAATAATCTGGGGCGACATATGCTTCATTGATCAAGTGGCCAAAGAGAGGAGTGTGCACACGGGTAGGTTCTACACTGCCCGGCGTAAGGAATTGTAAAACACTCTCTTTACCACCCTTTTTACTTGGAGTCTCTCCCCGATAGCTGGTAGATTTGGCAACGCATCATTGATTAGCAGCTGGATAAATCTCAGATACAACATGAATCTAAACTTCTCCGTCGTATTGATCTGGTCGGTTATGGCATTGTATATGTACTTCGAGAAATTATAGCCTTTGTTGAGAGATAAACCCACCATAGCAGCTGCTAAGTGAAAACCCATGGCATCCTTGCCTGCTTTCCTTGAAGAGATGCACATGATCATGATGTGGATAAAGTAGCGCCATTGATCGAGTACCCACATCTTCTTCTACGAAGCATAGTCCATTGCACCGACATATCCCATTCTCTATCTCCAACACCCATCCACAAAGTAATCAGGATAGGTAATTGGGTCAGTTGCAAGATCCCGGAACTGTAACACTCTCCTGATGGTGTCTTCTAATAAGGCTATCTGTTGACCTGCTACAGTAGCCCCAATGACGTTCGAGGTTACTGTACAGTCATGATCTGCTGTTCCCCAGAATTGATCCATGTACGGTCTTGAGACGATAGGATCTGCAGAGACAGCATAGCTGATCTTCGAACGTTTCAAGAAATCAACTATCTCCCGGTATTCAAGTGTAGCACCCTTCCATTCAGGATGTGTTAGATCCAGAAGATTGAATTCCCTGGTAAAAGCACAACCCATCACTGCAAAAACATACAATAAACACAATAAGAACAAGAATAATCATTGGAATTGAACAAACACAACACGGTATAGCACATTCACAAGGAAGCACATTCTAGACTTAGGAATTTTTCCACTTTGCACTTCCTGTGTACTTAATAAGTACGCAGGGTTTATACCTTGCGTACTTAGTAATTACGCAAGAGATATTGCTTGCGTACTTGCTAAGTGCGCAAGGTCTAACACTTGTGCAAATTGTAGACATTGCAAAATCAGCAAATGTGAGAGATTAATGTAGGTTATAGTCATCACGAGGTCAAAGAAAGCACTTAGACCCTATGGGAACAAAAACTAACACCAATGTCAAGCCAAACCGATCAAATTTTGACCTAAACAAGTACTGACTCCAACCTTCGGTCAAACACATGACAAATTCACAAATCGAGCAATGTTTAGGACGAATTAATGATTATAGAGGTTCGAATAATGATTTGAAACATATTTTATGTGTTAATTTAGGTCAAGAAACACAAAAAATTATCAAAAATTCCAAAATCCAAACCCTAGACTCATACGATCACAAATCGATCCATAATAGTTGATTTAACAGATGGAAATTGTCAAGATTCACACCGAATGTTTGTTATAAGAAGATGGATCAATGAACGGGACGAAAAACTTGCTTGGAATCACACAAAGTTTCGAGGAAATATGAAGCGTGGGTATACAACAGTGTCAAAGAGTTTGAAATGAGATAAACCCGAAAATAATTCTAAGTCCTGTATATATACCCCACACATTTTGGTCTTGCGTACTTAAAAAGTACGCAAGACTTAACTCTTGCGTACATAGCAAGTACGCATGACTTAAGTCTTGCGTACTTACAAGTACGTAAGGTTTAATTCCTGCGCACTTGACAAGTATGCAGAAACCCTTGTGTTGCACAAATTTCAACTCAAATTATGAAGATTGTCAAGTCAAATAACGAACCGGATAAGAACATTCAATCAAGAGGTTTCAAAATCAATTCAGGGAAGTTAAACACAAATATTTTTGGCTTTTCTGATTTTTTTGATAAACTGTACTGAAAATATTTTTGTTGTTTTTGATAAAGAGTGAACTGTACACGAACTTAAAATCTTTTTGAGCTTTTCTGAATGAAGATAATATGCACAAGATAAAGATACGGATATACAGGAATCTACACACAAGCTATTTTTGTTCAAAGTCACGAGCAGAGGATCATATCATGCTAAAATATAGTAAAAATGATACGCAATAAACATCAAAGAAAATGAGATCATGTCATGGATTACTACTTTTTCACTCGTAATATGCACTATAGGCAAGTAAATCAAGTTGAGAATATTATAAGATTTGAAACCATAAGCATATTTGCATCACTTTCTTGTGTGTTAAGGTATTAATTATAAGTATACAACGTGTACCCCACTATTATACTATCTAAAGTTAAATGTGCACTATCTCAAGGCATCTAAGATTTTTCCAATGATTTTCTTAATTTCTTCAGAATGAAGTTACATCAGTTAGCACAGAAAAATCAAGGAGAATCCATAAGGATTATCAGGAATCATAAGATTCAGAATCGAGTGATTCATTTGTCTTGGTTTCATAGAATTTCTTCAGTGAATATCATAAAGATGATTCAGGATAATGAATATGGTGTTTGAGGCTTTAGGTAAGGGGATCCAACTTTTATCTGGATTTGATTTCAATGAATCAGGAATGATTCAAGGGTGAATATATGCTCAACGGTTAATGTCAAGACATATCTTGATTCAATCTCTCATTGCATACTTGTGAGTATGGGCAGTGAGATGAACTGCAGTAATTGTGCTAACGACCTAACCCGAAACTGGTCTCACAAGAAAATATTTTCCAAAATCTTACATCCTATATCTGATAGTGATCTTTTGCATTCTTTTACATACACACACACACTAGCAAACATGGGTTCAAATCACAGTTGCATTATTAATTTAATTTCCACACTACTAATGATTCAAAGACGCTTATAGCCTACTGACAATTCAAATTACTTGAGAATATGTATATTAACAAGTCAAACAAGGCAATCAAATTAGTAAGCACGACTCAATCATTTCCCATATGTGCAATCTAAGATGTTTAGACCATTACTGATGTGCTATCATTTCCTCTTTTCTTCAAATGACTTTGAAATTTTCTTGGTTTTCTATTTTGTTTGGGTTTTTCTTAGATAAGTTAAAGAAAAATACAGACTGTTCAAACTTAAATGCAATAAAAGTTAACTTCCAAGAAAAAAATTTGATTTTGAAAACAATTTTTCACTCAGGATTGAACATTCCTATCATGTTGACAAGATGTTCAAAACGGGTTCGATCAAACGCCTTAGTGAAAAGTCAGCAAAGTTGTCATCCGTGTGAACTTTTACAAGTTCAATCAAGTGCTTTTCAGCACAATCATGGATGAAGTGGTGACAAATCTCAATGTGTTTAGTTTTGGAATGTTTCACCAGGTTGTTTGTGATGGACATGGTGGCGTTGTTGTCAATGAACAAGGGGGTTCCAGTGTAGTTTAAGCCATAGTCTCTCAATTGCTGCTGGATCCACAATATCTGAGAGCAATAGCTTGCGGCAGCAATGAAGTCTGCTTCACATGTTGAGACAGAAACCGTTGACTGCTTCTTGCACTGCCAGGAGACCAGCCTGTCTTCCAAGAATTGACATCCACCCGAGGTTGATTTTCTATCAAGATTACAACCGCCATAATCAGAATCAGTGTAAGCTTTGATGTTAAATGACTACTGCTTGGAGTACCAAAGACCCAATCGAGGTTTCCCTTTCAGGTATCTGAAGATTCTCTTCACAGCAATCATATGAGATTCATTCGGTTGTGACTGAAACCTCGAGCACAAGCACATAGCAAACATTATGTCGGGCCTTGAAGCTGTGAGATACATAAGAGATCCGATCATACCATGGTACAATTTACAGTCTACATCCTTTCCATCTATATCTGGTTGCAAACCGTGATTGACTGGGATTGGTGTGCCGTAAGTACTACTATCATTCATTTTGTATTTCAAAAAAATGTTCTGTACGTACTTAGTTTGATGTAGATAAATGCCATCCTCCCTTTGACTTACTTGCAGACCCAAGAAAAATGATAGTTCACCTATATTGCTCATTTCAAACTTGGACTTCTTCACCCTTTCGAATTCCCTACACATGTCTTCATTTGTAGACCCAAAGATAATGTCATCAACGTATACGTGCACAAGTAGAATATCACCTCCTGCTTTCTGTATGAAGAGGGTTGAGTCAATTTGTCTATTATCGAAACCATTAGACAATATATGTTTTGATAAAGTCTCATACCATGCCCGAGGTGCTTGATGAAGACCATAAAGTGCTTTATCCAGTTTATACACTTTATCGATTTTATGCGGATCTTCAAAGCCGGGTGGTTGAGTGACATAGACCTCTTTATGAACTTTCTCATACAAGAAAGCACTCTTCACATCAAGTTGATAGACGTTGAAGCCTACAAAAGAGGCATAAGCCAAAAACAGTCGAATGGATTCAATTCTAGCAACTGGGGTATACACCTCAGTGTAATCCAGGCCCTCTTGTTGATATAAACCCTACAAACCAACCTTGCTTTATTCTTCACTACAACGCGTCGATCGTCCGTCTTGCATTTGAACACCCATCTGGTTCCAATTGGATGCATACCTTTCGGAAGGTCAACTAAATCCCACACATGTAACTTTTGGAATTGAGACAACTCATCTTGCATAGCCTCAATCCAACAGTTATCAGCGAGAGCCTCTTTCACATTTTTCGGCTCCAACTGGGATACAGATGCAGAATGCATACATGTTTCCATGATACCAGTGTTAAGTATCTCACAATACAGACTTGTGTTCTCGGTAATGGTTCTATGAAGAGTTTGAACACCAGCATTAGGATCACCAATAATGTTGTCAATTGGATGATTCTTATGTACTCTCGTCTCTGGTACTTGCGGTTCCTGGAGATTTGTATCAAGATTCGTACTTAACTCCCCTATATCATGTGAACCGGATGATGATGATTCAATGTTGATTGGATCATCTGGAGCTTCATTTCCCACACGAGTGTTAGGATCAGTTGGAGCGTCATTTCCATCAACATGAACCACTTCCTTGTCATCAATTGTATGACTTCCAAATACAGATGTAGCATTGGAATCAGGAGTTACAATTGGTACAGTGGCACGAGTGGAGAAATTTGGGTCTTCACTGCCCTTAAAGTATTCGTAAACATGGGCGGCATCTTCGGCAGATAGATCAGGAAGATTGAAAGACTTGAATAGAGCATCATAATCGAATCCCCACGCTAGACCTGTAGGTTCTGGTGGAGTGCTGTGTTTACTGCAATCCACTTCGAACCATTCTTCAACTGAGCGTGTTCCTATTTTGTACACTCTCTTGTAGGGTGAGTTGGCAACATATCCTAAGAAGATGCCTTCTACCGCTTTTGCATGCAATTTGGATTTGCGATCCTTGTACTGTAGCAATAAGGAACAGGGACTACCAAATGGAACTAGGTAGTCAAGATTTGGAGGTCGATTGTTGATCAGCTCATAACAAGTTTTGTTGTGCCTTTTAACCACCAAAACTCTGTTCAAGTAGTGACAAGCTGTATTTACTGCTTCTGCCCAGAAAGTTACAGAAAGCTTGGCATCTGACAGCATTGTCCTAGCAGTCTCAATCAAATTTCAGTTCTTCCTTTCTGCAACTCCATTCTGCTGAGGTGTGTACGGGGCACTAAATTTGTGACGAATACCCTTCTTGAGACAGAAAAGCTCCATCAAATTATTCTTGAAATCAGTTTCGTTATCACTCCTTATTCTTCTAACCTTCAACTTGCATAAAGATTCCAGGCTCAAGATCAGGTATTGAAGAGTTTCAGCAGTCTGGTCCTTTGTACCTGAGAAATGCACCTAAGAAAAACATGAGAAGTCATCAGTTACAACTAGATAGTATGACTTACCTCCAATACTCCTGATACTTATGGGTCCAAACAAATCCATGTGAAGGAGTTCCAAAGGGGTATCAATGGAGTTTTGGAGCTTGGGCTTATGATATTTCCGATGCTGTTTGCCCTTTTTACAAAACATACAGTCATCTGCAACGACAAATCTCAGCTTAGGAACCCCGATTACCAAACCGTTTCGGACATGATGTTTCATTTTTTGATAAGAAATGTGTCCGAGTTTCCTATGCCACAAGATTAAGTCAAGCTCTGTCGCTTTTGTAAGCAAACAAGTAGCAACAGATGAGATGGTTGTTGCCACGCTCATATCGATCTGATCAGAATCTACTCCACAGTAACTTCAAAACCAGGCTTGAGAATCAAGCATTCAGACTTATCAAACATAACCGAGTACTCTTTGTCACACATTTGAGAAACACTCAACATGTTATGCTTCAGCTGCTCGCAGTAGTTGACCTTGTCGAAGCTAATACATCCATTTGTAACAACGCCTTGACAAGTGATACTGCTGTCTTTCTCTCCTGCAAAGGCTACATAGCCGCCTCTGAACGGTGTAACATCCTGAAGCAATGCCATGTTGCCTGTCATGTGCCGGGAGCATCCACTATCTACATACCAACAATTAGAAATAGTTCCCTTCGGATGTCCCGACACGAGTCAAACAAGTTAGTTAGATTTGGAGACCCAAGCCATAGTGGTCTTGGGTCGTCCGTCTTTCTCAAAATAAACAACCACTATTAACTCGCAATCATGACTATCAAAAATGGGTGAATCCTTAGAATATGTAGGATCAGAAGGTTTAGTATCTTTGGTTTTCTTGGTCCAGGACCTTTTCTTTTTAGCCTTTTGAACATTAGGCTTGCTAGTTTCAACGTTAGGTGAACTGGTGGAATCTTCACCTTGTTGACCACCAGCTAGCTGCTGTTCAAGTTTTCTTAACCTTCTTTTCCTTCTTCTTCTCTATGGCTTAGAGAGTTTCACCACAGGTTTCTCACCAGTTTGTGTACTACCAGAGGTAGATACACTGGGTTTAGCAGATTGCTTCTCTCATTTTGGAACAGATGGTTTAGCCTCAGAAGGAGTCTTTGGCTTCACCATAGGTTTCTCTGGTGGTTTCACCACTTTTGATTTTGGATTCTAGGGTTGCTTCACTGATGGTGTCCTGGGAGAAACAACTTGTTGATAAACAACTGGCCGTTTCCCTTGGTTCTTATAAGGACAATTCATACGAATGTGACCGACCAAACCACAGTGAAAGCAAGTCCTCTTATCTTGGTATGTCCTCTTGTAAGGTTCTATGCTTTTGGATGCAGATGACTCAGCTTTAGGAGTGCCAATGGTTGTTTGGTGAACATAACTAATACCTGGCGCTTGATCACCTTGAGTATAATATTTGTCAATGTTTTTCTGGTAATTTCTACTCAGGTGATTAGCAAAAGTTTCTTTCTTGGTTTGCTTAATGGTTTTGAAACCTCCATAAAGCATTAATTTCAGTTTAACATTTGATTCAACAGTGTCAGGTTCAGTTAAAATGCAATTATCACGATCAGTGATAATGTTTTCACAACCTTTTGCTCCCCAAGCAACTCTTCTGAGACAAGTCCCTCAACATTGGCATTCTCAAAGCCTTCATCCGAGAAGAATTCATCCTCGGATGATGAGCTGAACTTACATGAGGATCCACCTGATTAAAGTCTTCTTCAATGGTCTCTGGATCGGTAAGCTTCCCACCTATGAAGTTCTCGTAGGCAAGCATACATGACGAGAACAGGGCCACATGATCTTCAACAATCTTGGCACTAGCAGATTGGTTGGTTGAAGAAGTGAATGTAGTGTTTCTTGATGAAGATTGATGGTGTTGACTAGATCCTGATGCAATAAAACCAGTATGATTACCACCACCAAGTGTATGTTCTTCTTCCTGAGGACTCCCAAGATATAAGGCAATTCCAGAACCAGATGGTTTTATAGTTGAGTTCACCCCGAAATACATGGAAGGATCTTGTATTTGAGGTTGTCCGAAACTTTCCTTCTTTCTTAGATTCATATCATGTGCCAGCATCTTGCCTACTGCTTCTTTAATAGTTATCTCATAGAACTCTTGGGTTCTCTCTCATCAATGTAGTATACATATCAAACTTGGGTGGCAAGGCATCTAGAAACTTCTCCACCAACTCATCAGCAGGATACTTGAGATCATATGACTTCAGCTCAGTCTGAAGATGATAGAATCTAGAGATAAGTTCATCAGTAGATTCGTTCTCCAAGTACCTGAAACATTCATACAGTTTCCTCAAAAGCTCTCTCTTGCTTTTCTTGACGTCACTGTTCCCCTCAAACCACATCTGAATTGCTTTCCATAGATCTTTAGAGTTATCATAACCCCTGAAGCTATGAAAAAGATCTCTAGATAACGCCATAGTAATAGACCCATGAGCCTTCTTTTCACGGTCATATACTTTCTTTTCCTCTTCGTCTAGCTTGGAAATAGGTTCGGGAACAGTTTCTTCAAGAAACTCATAAGTTGGATGTTTATATCCCTCAAGTATAGGTATCCAGAGTGAAGAATCAATATATGAGATATACTCCTCAAAGCGTGCTTTCCAGTTCAAAAAATCATTTACATTCATTAGCTTTGGTGGTTTATGAGGAGTTCCAATCTCGTTATCATAGTTAAACATAGCTTAACCTTGTGGTTAGCTAAACAACTTTTGCAACTACTCGTACTTGTGATTTTCAAGCTACATAATCCAATGTGAGTTTACATAGCCCTTTTTTTCATATTTACACCTTTGGGGTGAAACATGACTACATTTAAAATATTTGCAATTATTACAATTCAAACATTATGATCATGTGTGTAATTTGTGCCTTATGCTTGAACACTATTAGTGCAAACTACATTTTACATACTTTTGTGCATAGTGCAAGTGTAATCATTAACTCTGTAAAAGCTGATGGTAAACAATGATAGATCTATTGCATCTGACCAATCCACCCGGTTAGGGTGATTGTTGCTGAAAACACTTAGGGATAACATTAGTGTTATGCCTATCAGTCACAAGGTTTGATTGTAAGCCCCAATTTTAACTAAAGTGGTTCTCTATAATTGCCTTATTAACACCATGTATCATATGAATTGTATACAAACTCTTGATAATACTTGTTGTGTTAAACCTATGTGTTGGGTATAAAATTGAGACTGATGCATCAATTGAAACTATGTATAGTATCGAAACTACTAGTTTCTGTTGGATCGGGATCTACCTTGATCCAATTATTCAACACATTAACCGAACCAAATCATGTGGAATCCGATTTGATTGGCAATCCAATCTATGACACGGATCGGGTCGTAAGAAACGAGCGGATTAGATGTCGAAACGAAGGTTTCTATCGACCCTTTGGTGTAGAGAAGTTGGATACAAGACCTGGAAACTCTCAACGGATAGAGATTCAACAATACAGGTGCAGAGAGTTTGTGTGTTGTTGCTTAGTCTGGTTCTGTGTGTATATGTGTTGTATTTCTGTTGTCTTTTTGTGCTCATGAAGTGAAAGTTCTATATATAGTGCTGAGGCCATTCGTACGAATGATCCATGTGAATGGACTCATTCGTGCGAATGAATCAGCAGAATGGTTCATTCGTAAGAATGAATCATCAGAATGGTTCATTCGTACGAATGAATCATTCTCATGACTTATTCTAATGAATGAGTCATTCTCATGATCTATTCACGTGAATGGATCATTCTCATGATCCATTCGTGCGAATGGGACTTTCAATAGCACGATTGATCAACGTTAGGTGAACTGGTGGAATCTTCACCTTGTTGACCACCAGCTAGCTGCTGTTCAAGTTTTCTTAACCTTTTTTTCCTTCTTCTTCTCTGTGGCTTAGAGAGTTTCACCACAGGTTTCTCACCAGTTTGTGTACTACCAGAGGTAGATACACTGGGTTTAGCAGATTGCTTCTCTCATTTTGGAACAGATGGTTTAGCCTCAGAAGGAGTCTTTGGCTTCACCATAGGTTTCTCTGGTGGTTTCACCACTTTTGATTTTGGATTCTAGGGTTGCTTCACTGATGGTGTCCTGGGAGAAACAACTTGTTGATAAACAACTGGCCGTTTCCCTTGGTTCTTATAAGGACAATTCATACGAATGTGACCGACCAAACCACAGTGAAAGCAAGTCCTCTTATCTTTGTATGTCCTCTTGTAAGGTTCTATGCTTTTGGATGCAGATGACTCAGCTTTAGGAGTGCCAATGGTTGTTTGGTGAACATAACTAATACCTGGCGCTTGATCACCTTGAGTATAATATTTGTCAATGTTTTTCTGGTAATTTCTACTCAGGTGATTAGCAAAAGTTTCTTCCTTGGTTTGCTTAATGGTTTTGAAACCTCCATAAAGCATTAATTTCAGTTTAACATTTGATTCAACAGTGTCAGGTTCAGTTAAAATGCAATTATCACGATCAGTGATAATGTTTTCACAACCTTTTGCTCCCCAAGCAACTCTTCTGAGACAAGTCCCTCAACATTGGCATTCTCAAAGCCTTCATCCGAGAAGAATTCATCCTCGGATGATGAGCTGAACTTACATGAGGACTCATCCTTCATTGAGGAATTGTCCTTGCTTGATGAATCATCCTAGCTTGAGGATTCATCAAGACATGACAAGTCAATGTCAATCAATCCGTTGACAAACTTCCCGCTTACTGGTGTAGGAATGGCATTGGTTCCTAACCCCAATCCATTCATTTGCCTCACTACAGATTCGTAGTGTTCCACCACAAAGTGAGCATTTTTCAACTTCTCAATCTTGCCACTTAACTGCAGAGTTTCATTTTTCTGTTTAGCAATTTCCACGTTCTTTTTCTCCAGACCCTTGTACGCAACGTCCAAATGAAACTGTTGTTCTCTGATTTTAATTGAAAAATCATGTCTTTCTTTCTTAAGAGTTTCAATTGATTCTTTAAAATATTTTCATTTTTCTTATAACTTAACGCTGCAATACAAAGGGGTTCAACTAAGTCTTGAAGTTTAGAATTTTCTTCCTTCAAGCCTGAACATTTGGAACATGAAATAACAGCAAAATAGTTTGAATCTACCTTAGTTGACGAGCTTGATGCCTCTCCAATAGCCATGAGGGCAGAAGCAGATGTAGACTCTCGTTGGTCAGCTCTAGATGCTTCCCGCTCTTCTGCTTCCATCATTTCAACAATCTCTGCCATTAATCCCATCTGGGTTTGAGCAAGTGTGGCATCCTCCAGATGAAGACCCCAACCAAAGCTATCGTCCTGTTGAACTACAAGAGCACCGAACGTTCCAATTTGACTTTGATTGCGGTTATTCTGATTTTTGAATCCTTGGTGGTTTCCTGAGCTGCCTCCCTGGCTCGGTTTAGTGAAACCCGAAGCTGGTGCTTTATCCTTTTGACATTCCCTTGCGAAATGTCCAAAGTTATTGCATTTGTAACACTTAGCCTTAGATTTATCAAAGCCAACCTTGGCATTTGAATGCCCACCAGTGAACTTCCTGCCAGTTCGGTTCAGGAAACGCTTCGCCCTTCTCAAAATCATGGCCATATTCCATTGAATATCCATATCCTCCATGTCATCTGGATCCACCTGATTAAAGTCTTCTTCAATGGTCTCTGGATCGGTAAGCTTCGCACCTATGAAGTTCTCGTAGGCAAGCATACATGACGAGAACAGGGCCACATGATCTTCAACAATCTTGGCACTAGCAGATTGGTTGGTTGAAGAAGTGAATGTAGTGTTTCTTGATGAAGATTGATGGTGTTGACTAGATCCTGATGCAATAAAACCAGTATGATTACCACCACCAAGTGTATGTTCTTCTTCCTGAGGACTCCCAAGATATAAGGCAATTCCAGAACCAGATGGTTTTATAGTTGAGTTCACCCCGAAATACATGGAAGGATCTTGTATTTGAGGTTGTCCGAAACTTTCCTTCTTTCTTAGATTCATATCATGTGCCTGCATCTTGCCTACTGCTTCTTCAATAGTTATCTCATAGAACTTTTGGGTTCTCTCTCATCAATGTAGTATACATATCAAACTTGGGTAGCAAGGCATCTAGAAACTTCTCCACCAACTCATCAGCAGGATACTTGAGATCATATGACTTCAGCTCAGTCTGAAGATGATAGAATCTAGAGATAAGTTCATCAGTAGATTTGTTCTCCAAGTACCTGAAACATTCATACTGTTTCCTCAAAAGCTCTCTCTTGCTTTTCTTGACGTCACTGTTCCCCTCAAACCACATCTGAATTGCTTTCCATAGATCTTTAGAGTTATCATAACCCCTGAAGCTATGAAAAAGATCTCTAGATAACGCCATAGTAATAGACCCATGAGCCTTCTTTTCACGGTCATATACTTTCTTTTCCTCTTCGTCTAGCTTGGAAATAGGTTCGGGAACAGTTTCTTCAAGAAACTCATAAGTTGGATGTTTATATCCCTCAAGTATAGGTATCCAGAGTGAAGAATCAATATATGAGATATACTCCTCAAAGCGTGCTTTCCAGTTCAAAAAATCATTTACATTCATTAGCTTTGGTGGTTTATGAGGAGTTCCAATCTCGTTATCATAGTTAAACATAGCTTAACCTTGTGGTTAGCTAAACAACTTTTGCAACTACGCGTACTTGTGATTTTCAAGCTACATAATCCAATGTGAGTTTACATAGCCCTTTTTTTTCATATTTACACCTTTGGGGTGAAACATGACTACATTTAAAATATTTGCAATTATTACAATTCAAACATTATGATCATGTGTGTAATTTGTGCCTTATGCTTGAACACTATTAGTGCAAACTACATTTTACATACTTTTGTGCATAGTGCAAGTGTAATCATTAACTCTGTAAAAGCTGATGGTAAACAATGATAGATCTATTGCATCTGACCAATCCACCCGGTTAGGGTGATTGTTGCTGAAAACACTTAAGGATAACATTAGTGTTATGCCTATCAGTCACAAGGTTTGATTGTAAGCCCCAATTTTAACTAAAGTGGTTCTCTATAATTGCCTTATTAACACCATGTATCATATGAATTGTATACAAACTCTTGATAATACTTGTTGTGTTAAACCTATGTGTTGGGTATAAAATTGAGACTGATGCATCAATCGAAACTATGTATAGTATCGAAACTACTAGTTTCTGTTGGATCGGGATCTACCTTGATCCAATGATTCAACACATTAACCGAACAAAATCGTGCGGAATCCGATTTGATTGGCAATCCAATCTATGACACGGATCGGGTCGTAAGAAACGAGCGGATTAGATGTCGAAACGAAGGTTTCTATCGACCCTTTGGTGTAGAGAAGTTGGATACAAGACCTGGAAACTCTCAACGGACAGAGATTCAACAATACAGGTGCAGAGAGTTTGTGTGTTGTTGCTTAGTCTGGTTCTGTGTGTATATGTGTTGTATTTCTGTTGTCTTTTTGTGCTCATGAAGTGAAAGTTCTATATATAGTGCTGAGGCCATTCGTACAAATGATCCATGTGAATGGACTCATTCGTGCGAATGAATCAGCAGAATGGTTCATTCGTAAGAATGAATCATCAGAATGGTTCATTCGTACGAATGAATCATTCTCATGACTTATTCTAATGAATGAGTCATTCTCATGATCTATTCGCGTGAATGGATCATTCTCATGATCCATTCATGCGAATGGGCCTTTCAATAGCACGATTGATCAACGTTATCGATATTTATCAGATCGTTTAATACACAGTCGTTATATATGAGTAAACATTAAGGATAAACATGTAATTTCATTAATACATCAAATAATTACATTAAACATAGATGAAATACATATTACAAGGGATTAGGGACATATTATGCATCTACATACTCCCCCTTGGACCTAGATCCATTCAAAATGACCTAACTAACATTAGTTGGTCTTCAACATCTCTTTTGTACGAGTTTTCCAGTTAACTCCGACGTGTATGTCAAAAGCAAAGCATATACGTATCACTTTCACATACTGCAACGCCTGGTCTATATCTGCAACTTCAAAAAATGGTTGACACTTGTATAAAGTTGTAACATCTTGTTCAGACAAGTTGGTCAGCCACAAGGGATCAAAGACCCTGATGGTCTCCCATGACCCTTCTTTACAAAGCACTATAACAGCTTCACCAGTACGCCCATCATAGTACCACCATTTGAACTGATCTGAGAAGTCCTGGATCATTTTCCTTAAAGGAATCTTCTTCATGATCGTTGGAGGTTTCCACTTTAAGACAATTAGGGGCTTCTTGGTGATTGGATGAACCTTTTCCTTATGAATGTAACGTGTAGGCATTTGTGGCTTGAAGTTCACCCACTTCTTCCGGTATTCGTATTGTAATTGACGTTCAAACCATTCGGATAGACCGGAAGATTCGCTGTATAGAAGCTTTAGACACGCCAATTGATTTACTTCAAATGCGGGCAGCGTCTTGAAGTCATGAGGGTACCTGAAATATTGTATGCCCTTCTCTCTTTTTATAGCATAGCAGCTTAAGTCGTTGAAGTATGCCCAACTGATTATACGACCATCAGACTTGTGTCCTTTGAGTCGATAAACTTTAGTGTACTTGGTTGGAGGAGAGGGCTTTGAGTTCTTCTTTAATTCGGCCATGTATTCCATCCACTGACTTTTACGTTCATTCAGCTCGTCAATGTCAATAGTGGAGGGACCGGCTTCATCTCCTTTGTTGTCGATAATGCGGTTGACCTCCTCGTCAGACTGCTGAGTGAATAAGTCTGCGAAGGAGGGAAGATCATCACCATCTACTGATGTGTACTTTGGATATTCTTGATCAGTGATGTCTTCGACTTCAACCTTATCAACGTCTTCTAGTTCGTCAGAGGAGGGATAATCAGTTGTAGGAACAGATGCCTCTTCAGTGATGACTTCGTCGGGATTCATTTGAAATAGCTCGGCAATCTGTTCTTTTGACAAGCAGTGTACTATTTCCCCTTCCTCTTTGTCATAAATAACTGAATGTTGGATGATCCCTTGCATGTCAAGCACATAAGTTAACTTTGAAGGTTGTTGCTTGAGAGGCATCACATCCAAAACTTCAGTGCCCTTTTGTGTATCTGATGATGGGCCTTTGCTTTGTGCGTGCCTCTGCTTCTGCTGTCTTTGAAGCACTTGATGCAGCACCAGCATTGGCACCATCATCCTTATCTTTGTCATTATTGTCATCAACATCACTATCATCATCAACATCGTCATCATCATCATCATCACCATCATCACCATCATCACCATCATTACGAGCACCCTCAATTCTGGGTGTCGGGTCTCTTCTGCTTTCTAAGTCTTCCAACAGTCTCTTATTATCCTCCTCAAGCCTTTGTATCCTCTGAGCATGTGCATCAACAGTTTTAGACAACTGTTGATTCTGGTTTGTAGCAGTGAGAAGGAGGGCTTGTTGATCATTACACCTAGTGGAAAGACTTGTGATGGCTTGGGCTTGTTCAGTATTTTGCAGAGTCAGCTGACTGATCTGCGAGCCCTGTTGGTCAATACGCTTTGATTACTCTTCATTCTGAGCCAGTAAACGAAGTACCAAACTGTTTAAAGTACTGATCTGGTCGTGTAGAGAAACAGTCGGCAGTGACATTGAAGATTCAGCTCGAATAGTTGATGGCTGTGATGTAGGAGCAGTCGTGTAGATGGGAGGAGACACAGTTTGTGTCTGAGGCATAGATGTTGACATTGGAGCCTCAGACCTGGTGGCAGTTGCTGTAGTAGCAGAGGTGCTTTCCGTCCTTCTAACAAGTTTAAACTTTTGGCGTTTGGCCACTCTCTTTTTTCTTCCTCCCTTGACTGGGGTAGATTGGGAAGAAGGAGCAGCAGATACTTGTGGACAGTCAGGGACAAAGTCAGCATCCCTGACGTCAACATCAACCCTTGAGCTTCCTTGATCTGCTCCCCTTTTTCGTTTTGTTGCGACCAATCTTGCCCCTTGTTGACTGATTACAAATTCGTCTTCAGTGTCCTCAGAATCAGTAAACAGGACGGTGTCCAGGTTAACGTCTTCTGGGTTAGTTGGAAGGGAAGAATCGATAGCAACAACAGTGGGGGTGGTGGCAGCGGTAGATGGAACATTAGGAGCATTGCCACCATCTCCCTGACCATCTTGGTCGTCATCATCTTGGTCGTCAGCTGGAGGTACAACAATATCCTCCCTGTCAGAATCACTGTTATCGTGACGCCATTTTCTGTTTGTTGGTGCCACATAATCTGGATTTGCAAGATGTCCAATAAGTCGTTTGTGAGGTGGCTTTGTTGGTCTGCCCCTGTAGGTCTGTACCCTGTTTAGAGTGACATCCGTCATGTGTTCTAGCTTGATCATGTCGATGTCTGACCTTGGCAGAAGAGGAAGCTGGTCATCTATTATCATTTGTAAGAATCTGGGGTACATAAGATACGCATTGTCCCCCTTAAGATAGATGTTTTCCTTAAGATGCGTGAACACCATCTCGGAAAAGTTGAACGGAATGTTCAACACCAGAGCAACGAATCCGCTCTGAATTGTTTCGCGCATGTCGTCGAAACCGCCACGACGGGAACCGAGGCAATGCAGAAGAACATGTCCAAGATACTTATACTGCGGACAGAGGTTCGCTTTGTTTAAAACTCCCTCTGCTACATTCCCGTCGTACTTTATTCTCATGAAGCATCCGCGGACCAGATATTTATCCAGTGTCACTGGATCTTCAGGATGATCACCGAATTGACACAATCGACGAATGTGAGCTGCCGATACAACCACATCTTGACCTGCGATCTTCCCTCGTATGACCGGTGGAGATACCTCGCAGTCAATCTCGGCAGAGGCCTAGAACTCCCTTTGATGCGACGTATATGGATTCCGGTGATGGGATATAGCATGAGCAGTCCTTGATCTTGATAAAAACTCGATCATTCCGACAAACGGACGTGCATTCTTTGATGTAGGAATCATGTACGCACATATGTTGCTTTTTATTGAAGCCTTAAGAACAACTGGAGCTCTGTGCGCCATAACGATCAGTCTGCAAACACAAAAACATGAAGCACATCAGATCAGTACATGCAAGATTTTGGAAATATGAACCTTTTGGACCATTTTCCCTTTGTACGAATGAATCCAAAAAGTTGGTTCATTCGTGTGAATGAGTATTCATTCGTGCGAATGAGTTCTCATTAGTATGAATGAGTGTTCATTCATGTGAATGAGTGCTCATTTGTACGAATTAACATGAAGAGTGTGTCCATTCGTATGACAGACGGGTCGCGATCCAACTTGTCCAAAAATTCGATCAAGACTTGAAAAGATTTGCCGAAAAAGACACCAACACACTCGACTATGATTTTCAACCAATATTTAGCATTTTAATTGGTTTATTAAGTCACTTTTTACGTTTTTTAGGTTTGGTTTTCGGTTTTGAACCCTAAATCTAGTCGAGTCATCCAAGAATCGAGTATACAGACGATTAATCTCTTGAGGGTATACCTGTAAACAAAAATCAAGCGTTAGATCGGTGATTGGACGGAGATTTGTTCAAATGCAGATTTTAATCAAACAGACGTGCGAATAAGGATTTCTGATTTGTGCGAATGATGCTGAGAATGCGAATGAATGGCCTTTTTATAGGATGGCCTGATTCATTCGTACGAATGGATCATTCTGGTCAGTCCATTCGTGCGAGTGACCCAGACTTGATTTATTCTGCCACTCATTCGTACGAGTGGACCATTCTGGTCAGTCCATTCGTGTGAATTGATTCATTCTGCCACTCATTCGTACGAGTGGACCATTCTGGTCAGTCCATTCGTGTGAATGAGCTATTCTCCTCATCCATTCGTACGAGTGAGCCATTTTGCTCATCCATTTGTACGAATGGGACAATCCCCTTATGCAAATTATACTTTTCAAGTTAAATGGGGTATCCGACCACATTGGTTTTAACAAAAATTTAATTATGAAGTAATTTACATTTAATTATGAAGTGAGGGATCAATTATGAAGTTTTGGAATAGTTTATGAAGTAAAGGAACGATTTGATCAATCAGGAAGTCAAGCGGTTTTCAAATTTTGATTTTCAGACAGTCGTTCGAGTCTTATCAGATAATCTAAAATTCAGGAAAAGTAAAATCTTTTTGAATTTTTGAATATGTAATGCTGAAAATAATATCAACAAGATATATACACGCATGTCTTAGTAAGAATGATCCTTATGAGAAATCATACAGACTTAATGACTAATGATCTGAGACATTTTGAATTTTGTAGATACAACTATACAATGGTATTTACACATCTTTTTGTGAGAAAGATCCGAACGTGGGATCAGTACTAAACTCATAGCAATCAGCAACATTGCAAATTATCTGAGCTTTAAGTACACTTAGTCAAAATACGATCATTGATATGTTTGTCCATCTTGAACCTATGCAGACCTCTTCTCAACACTTACAAGATGATCTTGAAGGATTGAGTCCATTGTCTGTGTGTCCCACACTAGTTAAGAATTGACTTGAATTACTTTTCAAAACATGTTAATGTTTCAAATCAGCACAACTTACTTAACCAGCCATCATAAGTTCATGAGATCTCAGTTATTCCCTGTTACTTCTTTACTACACAAATTTTTTTTTTAGTATTCACAGTGACAGCCATCAGCTCATGGACGGCTTCAGCCAGGTATTTACAAGGCAATATGGCACGTATGCAGCTAACGGTGTTTGTGTTCATCCTATCCCATGGATGGCTTCAACCAGGCTGCAACCCGGTATTATGGCACATATACGAATTCGGATTCATACTTTTATTTTATTCTTAATCGCATGGACGGCTTCAGCCAGGTATTTACAAGGCAATATGGCACGTATACGACTTCGGAATCTAATTTTTAATTTTATAACTACTTTCTGATATCTCATTAAACCGATGATAACTGGTGTGCACAGAATGAGAAACACCTTCAGTTTCTATTGTTGATTTTCGTCAATCCTTTCACCATTATGTGACTCACAAGACAATATCTAATATGGTATAGATTGATCATCAATGGTCGAGATTCAGTAAGATAAGCCTATCAATGCATCACATGTCGACTCAGTGTGACTATTCACTTTGACATTAAATGCAATGTGCTTCATACATATGGTTAGTGTGTCATCACTTCCCAAAGGTTGGATACGATTTCTCATTTTTGAGTTTTTCAGATGTTTTTGGGTTTTAGACTGTACAAAAATGGAAAATCTTTTTTTTTTTTTTTTTTTTAAAAAAACAAACAAACTGTACACAAATAAAAATCTTTTTGGAGTCTCAGATAACTAGCGTCTGTGTACTATCATTTTTCTCAGCGAGAGATCATTTTCTTACTGACATTTTCTCCCCCTAAAATTTCAAAATGAAAAATATTTTTGAGTTTTTGAGATTTTTAATAAACGCAAGAAAGAAAATATATACAGGAACGTAATTGATAAAAATGATTATTGACTCGACTCTTGGTCCGGAACAACGTCATCCTTCTTTTTCATGCCGTTTACCTCTAACAAGAATAAAAATCTTGGTTTGTCAAAGGCTTTTGTATAGAGGTCGGCCTTTTGGAAATCAGTGTTAATTTGAACCATATCAATCAGTTTCTTTTCAAAACAATCACGAATGAAGTGATATTTATGCCGATATGTTTGGTTTTTGAATGCTGAACCGGATTCTTAGTGATAGCTATTGCAGCAGAATTATCTACATAAATAGGAGTGTTAGAGAATTGCAAACCGTAGTCCCGAAGTTGCTGTTGAATCCAGATAATCTGAGAACAGCAACTGGCAGCAGCGATGTATTCAGCTTCACATGTAGATGTAGCCACTGAAGTCTGCTTTTTGCATTGCCATGTCACAAGACGGTTTCCAAAGAACTGACACCCTGCAGATGTAGACTTGAAGTCTGTTTTGCAACCACCATAATCAGAATCACTATATGCAGTAAGCTCAAAGTTATCATCATTAGAGTACCATAATCCAAGATCAGGAGTACCCTTCAGATAACGAAAAATCCTTTTGACAGTAATTAAGTGGGAGACTTTTGGTTTTGACTGATATCGGGCACAGAGACACGTGGCGAACATGATGTCTGGTCGAGATGCCGTGAGATACATGAGAGATCCGATCATGGCTCGATAGAGAGTAGCATCAATATACTCCCCCTTGTCATCAGGCGAAATCCCGTAATTGATCGCCAATGGAGTACCAGCAGGTTTGGCATCAGTCATACTGAATCGGCTCAGTATGTCTCCAACATAATTTGTTTGATGGAAAATCCCTGTCTCAGATTGATCTACTTGTAGCCCTAGAAAGAACTTCATCTCTCCCATGGAACTCATCTCGAACTTGTCCTGCATAACTCTTTCAAATTCTTTGCACAGAACATCATTCGTCGATCCGAAAATAATGTCATCCACGTATACCTGTACCATTAAAAGTTCTCCACCCTTTTCTCTAATGAACAACGTGCAGTCGATGACACCTCTTCTAAAACCATTTTTCAGAAGATGAGTGGAAAGTGTCTCGTACCACGCTCGCGGAGCTTGGTGCAATCCGTACAGTGCCTTGTCCAATTTGTAGACACGGTCACGATGCATAGGATCTTCAAACCCGGGAGGTTGACTAACGTATACGACTTCACTGATTTCTCCATGAAGGAAAGCACTCTTTACATCCATTTGATAGACTTTGAACCTTTTGTAGGATGCATAAGCAAGAAAAATTCGAATTGCTTCCAGACGAGCAACCGGTGCAAACACTTCATTGTAATCTATACCTTCAATTTGCCTAAATCCATGAACGACCAAACGAGCCTTATTTCTTATGACTATTCCTTGATCATCCCTTTTGCAACGAAGAACCCATCGAGTACCAATCTTCTTAGCTCCTTTTGGTAAAACAACTAACTTCCAAACTCCGAGCTTCTGAAATTAGAGTAGTTCTTCTTGCATTGCATTTACCCAAGATTCTTCTTTTAAAGCATCTGTTATAGACCGTGGTTCGATTTGCGAGACGAAACATGAATGCGCACAATCGTTGACCACACCAGATTCCATGATTTCTGAGTAGACTCCAGAGTTGATCTGACCCCTAGTTTTAACACTAGATGTGGGATCACCAATAATGTTCTGTTGAGGATGAATTCTATCAATCCTACCCACAGGATGAGCAGGAACCTCAACAGTTTGATCAAGGTTTGTGATACTCTGTTCAATTGCCACAGAATGTGAAACATCATCACTCAATTGTACAACATCATGGGAAGGATCTTCAATCACCTGGTCTATTTCTTGTCGAGAACCCTCATACTCTGAAGAAGAAGAAGAGTCATCATCATGTGTGACTTGTGTGTTATTGGAGGACTCAGGAATGTCATATGATGAGGGAGTAGGTTGCACATGTTCATCAGGTGCGTTTTGAGCATCATACATCATTTGAACAGTAACCACCTCATCTGAACATTCTGGAGGAAGATTAAACGAGGCAAAAAGTTCTTCATAATCAAACATCCAAGGAAGACCTTTTCCAGCAGCAGGAGAGGTATACTTTTGAACATCAACATGGTACCATTCTTCTACATTCCCAGAAGCTTTGTTGTAAACTCTTTTATTAGGAGTGCTGTACCCTAAGAAGTAACCTTCCTCTACTTTCTCGTTAAACTTGCCATGAGCATCCTTTTTCAACATGGTACATGGAGCGCCGAACAGTTCAAGATACTGTAAGTTCAGTTTCCGTCGATGCAACAATTCAAAGCAAGTTTTATCGTGACGCTTGACAACTAGAACCCGGTTGAGCGTGTAACACGCATTAGCAATAGCTTCATTCCAGAACTGCACGAGTAAGTTTGAGTCAGCGAGCATAGTCCTTGCAGCTTCTATCAAGTTCCGATTCTTCCTCTCGGCAACACCGTTCATTTGTGGAACATATGGCGCACTGAATTCATGGTGAATACCAAGTTTTTGACAGAAAGTTTCCATAAGATGATTTTTAAATTCAGTACCATTGTCCGAACGGATCCTCCTAACCTTTAACTTATACAAAGACTCCAATTTGGTAATCAGAATCTCCACATATTCAAAAGTTTCAGATTTTTCTTTTAAGAACATCACCCAAGAATATCTTGAATACTCATCCATCACAACCAAACAATATAAGTCTCCAGCAATACTCTTCCGGTTGATAGGACCAAACAAGTCCATGTGTAAGAGCTCTAGTGGTATAGTGATGGAATGTTGAGATTTGGGTTTATGAGATTTCTTGGTTTGTTTGCCTTTCTTGCAAGAAACACACACGTCAGGAAGATGAAAACTTTTCACAGTGACCCTTTAACAAGATTTTTGTGCACCAAATGATTCATTTTTCTGAGACTGAGATGTCCCATTCTTTTGTGCCATAAAATAGAATCCTTCTCAGTGGCTTTCGAAACAAAACATGATGCTGTGGACACTGAGGATGATGCTTGTGACATGTCAAGAATATAAAGATCATTCATTCTTGGAGCAGACATAACCACCATGTCTTCTAGAATCATAAACTCCTTTTTCAAGATATAACAATGCTTGTCATCAAAAAGAACCTTGAACTCCTTATCACAGATTTGAGAAACAGAAAGTAAGTTGTTATCCAACTGTTTGACAAAGTTGACCTTCTCAAAGCTGACAGCTCCATTAGACAGTGTTCCCTGAGCTGAGATAAAACCACCTTTATCGCCTGCAAATGAAACATAGCCCCCTTTGATATTTCTGACGTCGAAAAGGAGAGCCAAGTTCCCAGTCATGTGCCTGGATGCCCCACTATCAATAATCCAATTATTGCTAATAGGATTATAAAGGACAACCTGCACAAGAAGGAAAGTAATTAGTTTAGGTTAGGAACCCAAGCCTTTACGGTCTTGGGTTTCCCAGTCTCATCTACAACAGTACAATCCATCCACTGTCCTTGTGGACTTTTGGAACAACCATTTGACTTTGAAGTACAGTCGTTAGAAGCATCATCTGATTTTGCTTTCCACACATGTTGTTTGTGCAACGACTGTTTGTGGTAAACAGTGGATTGCTTAACAATTTGTACAGGTGTGGAACTCGAATCAGAGACCAACAAGTCATGCATCTTTTGTTTAACTTTCTTTTGATGCACTTGTTGTTGGGTAAAAGAGTTAGATTTTGACTTTAAAAACTTTTGTTTATTTTCTGGAAAATGATTAACTCTTTTTACTTGGCTTCTGAAGATAAGGACAGATGACAACAACGTGTCCTTGTGTACCGCACTCAAAACAGTATCTCCGCTCAACCAACCTTGGAGATCTGTATTGATTTTCACTTTGGTGAGTTTTTGAACCACAAGCCTTAGCTTCTTTTTGTTCAGCTGAAGAGAGTGACTTGTTTGATTGAACAGACTCTCCAGCTTTAACAAAATTAACCTTTTTGATTGAGGCTTTGGTTACTTGACTCTTCTGATCAGAAGTAGTGGGATAAGATGGACTGCAATTGGTTGGTTTAATTTTAAAAACATTTTTAGAAGCAGATTTTGAAATACCAATGCTGTCATTCTATGGAGCAGACGAGTTTTTGTGTCCCAAACCACGAGTAAGACACTCATCGTCATCTTCATCCCACTCTTCTACCATTCCATCAACACACTGGGACTTCGAGGTTGAAGCACCATTATCGTTAACCTTTGGTTGAGAAATTTTGTTTTCGGTTGGATCAACGACAAGTGGCGTTTTGACCTTAAAGTCAATGATTAGGCTATCATCCGGTGTGTTTACCATAGTATTCAACACCGGTGGAGGACAATTTTTATACCTAAAGCCAGCATTTTTCTTTCCTGGACTCCGTGAAATCATGTAATCAAGAATGTAAGCAGAATTTGAATAACTTTTCAGCTTTTGATTTAAAGTTTCATAATCACACTCGACAAGCGCCAGCTTTTTCTTTGTTTCATCAATCGTGTTTAAATAAAAAGTGATGGCATTTTGTTTGTTGATAACACAGATTTCTAATTCATGAACTTGCCTGTTTAAAAGATCAATTTTGTTTTTGAAAGCAAGTTCGTTTCCCTTTAAAACACGGTTTGCTTCAAGACAATTAGTTAAATCAGCAATTAAGTCTGTGTTGTGACTTTTAAGTGTCTCAACTTTCTTCTCAAGTTCATCACAAATTAAACACGGTTGAGATTCAGACTCACTTTCAAAACTGTCAGAATTTACCTGAATGCCTGTGGATGTTTTTACCATAAAAGCACAGCTACAGGTAGATTCAGAAGAGGAATTGTTATCATCCACATCAGCTGTCGATTGACTTGAAGAGACAACAGATGATTTATCTTCATTCTCAGCTGTGAAGCCAGAACTGTTTGAAGATGTGTCGTCTGCAGCTGATGAACTTTCTGAAGCAATCTCTCTCTGCATCAGAATCTGATTCTTCATTGACTTCTACAGCCTTTGCCATGTAAGCTCTATCCCCTGAACTACCATCAGCACCAAATTTAAAAGACCAATCAACAGTCTCATCTGTTTGAACAACCATAGCTTTTGTTCCACTTGAAGTGTCCTTATCTTGTGCAAGAGTAACTGGAACAAGGTTTGTTTCTGTATTTTGATTTTGTGGCTTCGGTTGGCTTTGACGGTTGTTGAAAGGGTTGCGGTTTCCAGTCTGTTTAGGCTTTTCACATTGCCTAGCAAAATGCCCTTTCTCACCACAGTTAAAACAAACAACAACAGACAGATCAAAACCATAAGTAGTGTCTTTGTTCCCTTCGAGAGTTTTTCCTGTCCTTTTTACATAATCTCTCGCTCTTCTGACTGTACTTGCAAGAGCCCACATTATATCAATTCGATCCATTTCATCCTTATCAATCTGAGCATAGTCTTCTGCTGTCAGATGACTGTTTCCAACCTGTCCAGCAACAAGACTGTCATATGAATTGATAACGGTAGACAACAGTGCCATGTGTTCCTTGGCCACTTCGATAGTAACCTTGTCGAAGTTGTCTGTTTGCAATTTAATGGGGCTTGGTGGAGGAGTACTAGCAGTATTTCCCTGCTGTGGAACCGAGCTTGATGAAACTGAAGCATGAGCTGTTGAAGACTGGCTGGCTGAAACATTTTACATGTTTGAAACAAACGCAGTCTGCAAAGGAGCATTTTGTTGAGTTGATGTGGAATAGTACAATGAAGGATCCTGAGCTTGTACACCTCTCTTTAACTTCCACTTATTCATCACCTCTTGTTCTCTCAATTTCTGAAGAAATTCATTGATATCAATGGTTTCAAGAGTCTTGTTCTGTTTGAGAACCATCAAGAATGAATCCCATTTTGGTGGTAGCGCATCTGCCATGCATTGAACCTTTTCTTCTTTCGTTGTTTTGATCTCATGGGCATGCAATTCACTCATCAAGTGATAGAATCTCTCAAATAGATCATCTAAGGACTCATTTCCAATATACATGAAATTATCAAATTCCTTCTTAATGGCCTTAGCATTGATAGCTTTCAACGAAGCATTTCCTTCGTGACGTTGTTCTAAGGCAACCCACCGAGATTTTGAAGATGTAAACTGCCTGAATTGATGAAATATTTCTCTTGATATGGCCTGAGATAAGATAGCATATGCCTTCTTTTCTAAGTCATAATCTTTTCTTTGTTGTTCGCTTAAAAGGGAAGCCAAAACAGGAGTTCCATCCTCACTCAACACTTTTTGATATCCATTCTCTATCATCATCCATAAGTTTGTATCAACTCCATTAATGTGTATCTCAAACCTGTTTTTCCAGTGATGATATTCGTCCATTGTCATGAGTTTTGGAGCTTTGTTAGCATTTCCAGCTTCATTATCGATTAATAACAAGTTTTGGATTTTACTGTTCTGACTGGCAACAAAAGCTAAGTCCGACATGGTAAAAAACGAAGTTTTTTGACACAAAAAAAATTCAGAAGAGATTTATGCGAATGGGTCTATTCGTGCGAATGGAATGTTCTATTCGTGCGAATGGAATTTTCTATTCGTGCAAATGGAATTTTCTATTCGTGCGAATGGAATTTTCTATTCGTGCGATTGGAAGTTTGAACAAATGAGCGGGAGACTTGATCAATTCGTGCGAATGGTAGGAGCCATTCGTGCGAATGAAGTTCATCATAGTAGCCATTCGTACGACAGAGAGCTGTTTGACTTTTTTGCACCAAAAAGCACCAATGATTGATCCTTTTATCAGATCTGAAAACTGAGACGATCAGATCACTCAGAAGCAATAATCACAAGTTTTGAACGTAGCTAAACAACGATCAAGTGATCTTTATAACATTCAAGAAGCTAGAAAAAGCAAGATTAAAAGCAAGATTAGATTTTCTATGTTGAATCTAGAGCACAATCAGGCTCTGATACCACTTTGTTGGATCGGGATCTACCTTGATCCAATGATTCAACACATTAACCGAACCAAATCATGCGGAATCCGATTTGATTGGCAATCCAATCTATGACACGGATCGGGTCGTAAGAAACGAGCGGATTAGATGTCGAAACGAAGGTTTCTATCGACCCTTTGGTGTAGAGAAGTTGGATACAAGACCTGGAAACTCTCAACGGACAGAGATTCAACAATACAGGTGCAGAGAGTTTGTGTGTTGTTGCTTAGTCTGGTTCTGTGTGTATATGTGTTGTATTTCTGTTGTCTTTTTGTGCTCATGAAGTGAAAGTTCTATATATAGTGCGGAGGCCATTCGTACGAATGATCCATGTGAATGGACTCATTCGTGCGAATGAATCAGCAGAATGGTTCATTCGTAAGAATGAATCATCAGAATGGTTCATTCGTATGAATGAATCATTCTCATGACTTATTCTAATGAATGAGTCATTCTCATGATCTATTCGCGTGAATGGATCATTCTCATGATTCATTCGTGCGAATGGGCCTTTCAATAGCACGATTGATCAACGTTATCGATATTTATCAGATCGTTTAATACACAGTCGTTATATATGAGTAAACATTAAGGATAAACATGTAATTTCATTAATACATCAAATAATTACATTAAACATAGATGAAATACATATTACAAGGGATTAGGGACATATTATGCATCTACAGTTTCGGTTGAACATTTGTTCAATCGAAACTAGGTAATTTCAATACCTGTTTTTCAGGCCCATTTGGCAGTGGCTTTGAAAACAAGGCATATGTGTTGGCCTCCTATAAATAGGAGATTATCTCATAGGAAGGGTGTGTGTCTGTAGAGGGAATCACCACCCCAGGGGGAGCTCACCCTGGAGTGAGACTAATTGTGAGTGTGTGAGGAGCTTCATATTCATATAAATGAAAGAATCATACGTTTTATGCTTTCAATTATCTGTTATTTTTCACTTTTATATATTTATGTTCGTTTATGTGATTCACGCACCCGTCTCTTCCTTTTTCTGATTCGAGAGTGATACCGGATCCAGAGACTCTGCCTCTTGATCCGGACCGGTTGAAGGATTTCAACTCAGATCTGTGTTCTAAGGTCTATTTAGGACCTACACTATGTTTGCTCACGAACTATTTTAGTTGACTTTATTTTCATCATATTTCAGGTGCTAATAATTGAGAATCATGTTTAAGGTGCTTCACATAAGAATTTCACACCTAGTTAAATACGACAATTGGATTTTTGTTAAAGTACTTTATTTCCTTGTTTGTTCATGTTTGTTTGAAACAATGGTTTTGGAATTTGAATTTAATGAAATATGTCACAATAGTATGATTATGTGCTTATGAATAGTCTACACGTCCGGCCTGACGTATTCCGTCGTCGGTTGGGGTGTGATATATTTGTATCAAAGACATGGTTATAGGGAATTAGGTTATTAGAAACCCATAACCTAGACTATAACCTTAAGACACCCATTTCGTGCCATGCAACCTACTACACCCTATGTGTTAACCTACTTGATGACTTGTTAGATTACATGACTTACTAGTACTTCTATCCTAAGTCTCTCATCCTTCTTACCCCTACCTATGTCATCATCACGTTCACTTGTGGAACATCATACTCTTAGACACAAATCTATAAAAATCCTTAAACCCCGTCAAGGCCTTTAAATTCTACTAATTAGTAGGGAACATGTGCAATCTGGAACGGTGACACCTGTATTCTAGGTTTTCTGTCTAGGAAAGCATTTCGTTTAAATCCAAATCAATTGAAGGATCCATATGCTTTCGTGGGAATTCCCGGGATGATTGTTTACTTATAGGCTAAAGCATATGTTCCCGAAAATTATATGAATCTAATCCAAATATGATTATTTTATATTTACACAAAGTGACATATTCTTACCATTGTGTTTTTCCTTCTATAGCATGCCTCCCCCTCGTGCCAACAATGCCAACAACAACAATGATCTTGCTACCCTCCTTACTCAACTTGTGAACCAACTCACTTAAGCAAACACCAACAACAATGGTGGCACTAACAGTGGGAGTGCTAACAACAATGGTGGTTGTGCCAATCCACCCCAATGTACCTTCAAACACTTCAATTCCTGCAACCCTATCAAGTTCCATGGAACGGAGGGAGCTGCTGGCCTCCTCCAGTGGTTCAAAATAATTGAGAATACCTTCCTCAATAGTGACTGTCCTAAAAATCTTCTAATCCATTATGCTACGAGGGTTTTTCAAAAGCAGGTGCTCACTTGTTGAAACGGTGAGAAACGGACTCGAGGCGTTGATGTGGCAATCGCCTTGCCATGGGATGAAGTAAAAAGATTAATGACTGAGGAGTTGGAAGCCCAATTTTGGGATCTTGCCCAAGATAGCAGTGAAAACCTAGTCAACACAACTCGTTTCCATGAGTTGAGTCTTCTCGTGCAACACATGGCCACACCACTATATCGGTGCATCAAGAAGTATATAGGTGGTCTACCTATTAAGATTCAAGACACCGTGTTTGGAAGAAATTCCGTAACTCTTGAAGATGCCATCCACTTAGCCGCCGCGTTGACCGACAATCATGTGAAGGCGGGCACGTTAACGAAGAAGGGTGCAAAGAAGATCGATGACAAGACAACTCCAACGGAAATTATAGGTACTGACGATAGGGTCCCTGTGCTAGAATAAGCCTTCATGCGGTTCTTCCAATTAGGAAAATCATCGGTGGATAAGAGCTTGGGAGGTCTAGACATGGAGCCGGTCTCCAAATCAGCTTGGGAAATAGAAGTAACAGACATCTTGAATCAACGAAATCACAAACAAACATACAAATTTTGAAAAACAGAGAATCGGCTCAGACAGTCGGCTCGTAAGAGTCAGCTGAAGAATAAGGATAATCGGTACCACCTCAGGGTGATCAAAGAAATTCACTTGAAGTATCGACTTAGAAAAGTCGCTACCTCACAACGGTGAGTCGTAAACTTGTGTTTACTAAGAGAATCGCTGGGAAACAGAAAATCGGCCAGAATACGCAACAATCCTCTCAAGCAAGAGAGTTGAAACTGGACAATCAGCTCATGAACACCAACATAGTTTTTTTCATAGATCAACACAAATTAAATCGTTGAATCCTAAGATCTAAACCAAAATGACAATCAGATATGTCAAACTCTTCACAAACAAATTTTTGAGTGAATTTCAATATCAATTTCTGATCTTGATACAGATCAAACGAGAAATCAAAGAAATTCATATTTTAATTGTATAGAAGGCTCTGATACCAAATTGTAGGTCCTGGCGATAGGATCACTGTTCTAGAATGATTCTAAATAGGAAACAATCAACAAAATAGCTATAGGCAAGCTAATTTGTTGATGATCATAAGAAACACAAGATGAAGAGCAATAACAAATAACAACATCTAAGACACATTTCTATTAGATCCACTATTAAACGATTACAAGAAAAGCTCCTAGATTACAAAGAGAATGCTATCAACCTCCTACCAGCTCTCTAATTGACTACAGTAACGGCGTATTGTGCAAGGGCTAAAAATTAGGTTTTTGGGTTGCTGTTTATAGAGACATAGCAAGAGTTGCCGTGCAGATTGCCGACAATCAACAGTCGGCCAACGACCGACATAACGACTATTCAAAAGTCTCTAGCGACTCTTGACCCAAAAAACCTAATATATAAAAGTTACAAAATAGCCCCTATAGTTTATCGGGAATGCATCGGTTTTATGGGTTGTAACAATTTCCCCCGAAACCGTTGCATTCCTGATTATTTAATGCTCCTTGGGCTGCTCCTCCTGTTGATTGTATTCCTTTTCTTTGGATTCGCTGTTGGCCTTAAGTTCAGCCATCTTCTTCTTTAGTTCCAAAGCGCGGGTGACAACATGGGCAAATAACATTGCTTCTTATTTTGTTGCATCCCAAGCACCCCTTCTAATGTTGTGTTTAAACACGGTTTCAGGATCAGGTATTGAGAAAGAGAACATATCCATTGGATTTAAAACACATATGTCATTCACAGGAGTCCCATTTCTATAGATTACAGCTTCTCTTGTAAGATTATCGTAATACCATTTGTTGAATTGATAAAGGCAAGTTTCTCTTTCAGGAGGAATGATGACCCTATTCACAACTTTTTCCGGTTGAACATACATGATTATCTTTGGACGCTTGGTAATCGGATCCACTTCTTTCTATGATTTCCTTCTCTTTGGTTGTTGTGGCTTGAACATTGGGAATCGTTTGTGACACTGGGAGACTATCATCTTTTCAACATTGGTACCTTCTGGGTGATTGCTATGATTAATCATGTTTAGCTTTTCTAGAGCATAGATGTCCCAGGATGGTAGAGATTGAACATCATGTTCGTTTTGGAAGTACTGGATCTCTCCCATCCTTCTCTTGATAACAAACAGTTGATTTAAACCATCATCAGTGTTTTGACCAAAAAATTACACAACATAACTGAGTAGCCAAACTTTGTATGTGAGGTAGAGTGCTTGTGTTTTTGGAAAAGAAATGTAATGTAAATAAGGATATCGACACAGGCATATATGAGGAAAGCCCTTGATCCTTTGAGGATCTCTGACATAAAACCTCTGGAGCCGACTAAAGTCGGGCTGCCTCGTTTGTTCATTTAAAAGTGATAAAAATAAAGTGAAAGAGTTGAAAAACGATCATGTCTAAGTGTTACAACGAGTTTGTGCGAGTGTAGTGGTTGTGTGGTGTGCATGATCATTTTCTGCCCCTTATATACAATAAAAGTTATTAAATGAAAGGCTAATATCCCGTAATTGTCTTTATTGAGCCGTTACGAGTCTTGTTTGATGAGTTTGTCCGTTATATTAATGTCATCCCGCGTCCTCAATTAATAGTAATGAAAAGTAGTCGTTACCTGCATGATTAAGTCAAAGTAAACGCATAACATTAATAATTACAATGGTCAGTTAGCCGGGATACTGAAATATAGTAAGGATCAGGGATACCGATACTTATATGAAGATCCAAGATACACGAGGCTAAAAATTGAGGCGTAACAATTGTCCCCAAATTTTTGGCAGTTGGTGCTTGTAATTTCGACAACTGTAAAAATTTAAAATTCAAAATTTCGAAGTCTTTTGACCGATGGGACTTGATGTGCGCTTAAATCTAGGTGGAACGGTTTCCTCTTCTATTTCTTGAAATAGATCCTTTTCTTCTCCCTTTACCTTTATCTTCGTATCTTTCGCTTCCGATTTTCTCTCTCGCAGGTAAGAATCTTCCCTCTCTTAGTTTTTATTTCGTAACCTTTTCCATCAATATATCTCGTCTTCGATCCTCTAATGCTTGTGCATCGATCGAGGATTTCTCCGACCAGGGAATCCTTGATTTATCTGAAAAAGAAATATGTTCCTTCACCGAGCATGATATCGACCTTCTAAAAAGCGGCGATGTTTTTCCAAAAAATATCGAGTTTAGGGCTTTTGATACTAGGGTTAAGGTTGACTTCTAATCTTCGACTTGGGTTTGTTTTCTGTTCTATCCCTTCTTTTTGGGTCTTAGTTTTCCTTTTCCTTCCTCGATCAACGATTTCTTTGAGGTCACTGCTTGTCTTACTCTCAAGTGATGCCCATGGTCTAAAGGATTTTGTTCCTTTTAGACAAGTTGAACCGTAGCCATTTACTAACCATTGGTATACCCGAACTTGCTAGTGTGTACAATTTAAGGACTCATGGTCACTCTCGTTTCCTTCTTCAAGTCAAAAAGGGTCAAATTCCTTTAGTACAAAAGGCTACCCAAAATGATGGTGATTGGAGGGGAAAGTATTTCTTTGTGAAGAGAGCATCCATTCCTGGTGAGGATCTCTTGCCACTCCCGTGGGTAAAAAGGGTAGGAAATAGCCAGGATTCCTGCATGTTTACATATATATCTAACCTGTTTTTGATGATTCATATGTTTTATTGCGTAGCGCCGAAGTTCGAGGAGTTGGCCCCTACAAGGAGCGACACAGATAAGAGAATTGAGGCTCTGTTAGAGATACATGTCGCTGAGAGATCCTTTCAGTTTGAATCCACTATCGGTGAAGCCAGTCTTGATACCGAGTGTTCTGAAGCCACTATGTCGTCAAGTAAGATTTCTTATAGCCTTTTTAATATGTATTGAAGATTCGAACTGTTCGTTTTTGCAGAAATCCCAAGATCCAGTTCTCAGTTTGCCTTGGATGATCTTGATAGCCTTATTTCCGGAAGCGCCATTGTCAAACAGGAGGCTCAAACGCCTATGGTCATCAAGCCTAAGATCTCGAGTCTTCGCTCCCAGACTTCTGGTAGTAAAAAGAGGAAGAATTCTGATGTAAATCTTAAGGTGTTCGAAGGCATAGATCCTACTGAGGCTACTAAGAAAATACGATCCCTGATGAACCTGGTAAGAAAAAATTTATATCATGTATTAAGTGTTAGATATTATGCTTAATATTTTCAAATATTGTAGGGTTTGGACAAGCTGAGTTCTGATCTCGAGGCTGCCGAGAAGAGAGCTAGCATAGCCGAAGAAAAGATTGAGGATATGAAGAAAATCGTTGCTGTCAAATCCCAACTTATGGGGAAGGATCGCCAGGAGATTTCGGGTCTCAAGAAGGAGTTGGAGGCTTCCAAGATTATGCATCTGAAAGAGATTGTGGCCATCGTGGAGGTGGCCAAGAAATCTGCTACTCTGAGCGTCCTACAAACCATGATTAAAATGGTTGAAGAAGCTTGAGGGTTTTGATATGAAGGCTTAGGATCTTGAGGGATGGCGCAGGATCATAGCGGGTCTGAAGGGTGAGCAGGCGGAGACAAGCAAGGTTGGAGAGGAGGCTTGTGATGGTGTGGAGAATGAGGTTCCATAGGGCGATGAAGATAAAGATGCCGAGGCCTGAGCCCTATTTTTAATTTCTAGGATGGTTTGAATTGGATGGTTTGTAAGGAAAACAATTTATTTTTCTACTGGTTTTTTTGGAGATCCCGGATGATTATGGGATAGACAATGATGGTTCGAGTGGATGGGTCCATATTTTTGGATGAAGCTCGAATAATATCTAATTACGCTTTGTAGACACTTAAGGATGGTCCAAGTGGATGGGTCTTGGTTTAAGACGAAGCTTAGATCATCCTCTTATTTTCCTGCACTTAATATTAGTAAACAATCTTTTGACTATAAGCAATGATGTATCATTAAATAGGTTTTTATCAGGATTCCAGATTCCTAAGAATTATTTTAATAAGATGATGTGCTTGCTGGACCAAATGATCTTATAAAAACTTTGTTAAATATAAATTTGAAAACATATATTAAACAATACATCACTTTCAAGTCTCCAAATGTTGGAACTTATTCAACCTTGTAAGTTTCTTTCAATAGTAAATTCTTGAGAAAAAAAGAACGTACCCAGAATCTTGATTTAACTATTGTGTAATCATCACCTTTTGATATCGTTAGCTGTTCCTTGGGATTTAGTCTTGGATAATCGGTATTCTTAGCTGTCCCCAGTGTAGTGTACTCTTAAATGATTGAATAAACTTCATTGTTTCTTCCGTTAAGTTGAAGATTTTTGGAGATATACCAGAGAGCATGTAAATGCTAATTTTGGAGAAATTCTTGTTAGGGTTATACCTCGGATGTGGCATGTTTATGCCAAACCATTAGTTTTAACATGTTTATGTTAAATAGCTGGGGTAATGCCCTGTAGGAGTATAACATGTTTATGTTATTCGAAAGAATCCTAAATGTAGTCAATAATAATGAAATTTCCAGTAACCATTACATATATTGATTCCAACTATCTTGAATTACATTTGGATAATGTGCGCTCATGCGGGGTGTAGAAACCCAATTTATAGAAAGGTGAAAACCTTTAACCGTTGAGGGAGATTTTTCAATACCCTTAGCTTAGAGAGATGGCTAATGTCTGTCTTTTGTTCATGATCTTCAAGGATAAGATCTACAAAACTTCAAACCTCGGTGAAGGTGGGTGTTAATTTTGTCTAACACCACTCCGATGCTTAAGTCAGTATCAAATGAAGAAGATAAATGAATCAAAATAAATAATGATTAAAGACATACCGGATCTGGTAGGGATATAAATCTCATCTTACGTGATAAAGGTCTTAAGATAAGTAACATTTCATGATTTTGGTGGTATTCTTCCTCCCATAATTGCTAGTTAGTATGCTCCTTTGCTAGATTATGAATCTATGGTTCTTCGAGATTCTATCACTTTTCAAATATTTTTTGATGTTTGTTATCCATAAGCTTCCGACCTGTTCAGGATCTTGAATCTCCAGGTCTTCTATATTTGATACCAGTATTGCTTTACTTTCTATTGGTGTATTATTGGGATTTTGTTGCCCGATGGTGTTTTGAGTGATGATCCCAGATTTACTAAGGCACCGGCCTCCGTATTTTCTTCCCTAGGGACCTGTTCAATTTGGAATATCTCGAACATTTTTGTAACATTTTTTACTATTTCAAGATATTGTATCAATCTTTCACCTTCCGCTTATAGGAGACATTAAAATGGTTAGCAATTAATAATGAATCAACATATATTCAGAGATACCCGATCTTCATGTTTATGGCTAATCATAATCCTATTATTGTGCTTCGTCGTTAGTTTCTTGGGATTCATAACTAACTAATTGGGGTATTATGTCCCCTGTGGCGATTTTAGTATGATACCTATTCCTGTACCCCTTACGTTAGATGCACCATCACTGTGTAAGATTCTTGAATCATTTCTTTCTTCTATCTGTTGGATTTCTAAATCAGCTTCTTGTTGAATATCACTATTGAAACCTGCCACAAAGTCTGTCATGTCTTTTCTTTTTGATCCCACTTTGAAGGTTTGATCAGCAGTAGTAAGATCAAGATTGGGGATCTTCAAGGTTTCTTCACCAAACCTGTAAGGATTCTCCAACAAAGCTGTTTATATAATTCTTGTGAGTTCCATCATAACTTTTGAATTATCCTGTATAATTCATTAGTTAATCTATCAAATGTTCTACTACAAGAAAATTGATTATTAAATAAACTAACTATATGAGAAAATGAGGTAAATATAATAAGGAGAAATTGTAGATATAAAGATTAATGGCTACAAAATTCACTAAGTACAACTGCTGCGGACTCCATAATTTTGCTACTGACCAACAAGCTACTGCGGATAAGGTTAGTTACTGTGGATAGTTGTTCTCCTGTTGATGAACAACTATGATGTGGATAGCCTTATCCGCTGAAAATCAGAGTTGCTGCTGATAGGCTTCTCAGTAGCATCAAACATTTGATGCTGCTGATCAGCAGCATCAAACACTTGATGCTGCTGATCAGCAGCTTTGACTTTGCTACTGACACCTCTGCTACAACACTGGCACATCTATCAGCAGAAGGAATGTTATTGGTGCAGATGATTAAAGACAAACCTCTTCTGAAGTCTCCTGCAAAGATTCCTAAGAAGACTTTTGACATGAATACAAATGTTTGCTGCAGTTTGTCTTTTAGTTATCTACCAATAGTAGTATAGCTTGTAACTATCCAAGATCAACGGTCTGTGTTTGATCTGATACTTAGAATCAAGGGTATGTCTTGATTCTAAGTTCCTTTATATGTATTGTATCTTACATTTGTACAAGTGTGCTTCGTGAGAGTTTTCTCTGTAATCTTGTAAACATTGAAGATCAATACAATTTGCATTTATCAGTATTCTGTTTGTTTATCTGTTTACATTGCATAGTTGTGATTGTTTCCGCCAATCTCAACTAAAATAGAACCATCTTGTAATCACCGATCCTACAAGTGGTATCAGAGTTTTGGCTCTTAGATTAAACAAAGTCACACTTGTTAATCACTCTCTGGTTCTTTTTACTACTATCTCTTTACTAAAACACCATATATCACAAATCCAGAAATGGCACAAAACAATGGTTTTGATGATACTGGAAGCATCAACAGACCACCAAGATTGGTGTCTAGAGAAGACTATGATATGTGGAAGAATAGGATGGAAAGTTTTTTCTGATATCAAAAGTATGGGATGTGCAGATCCATTAAAGATGGACCATATGTACCCATGGTGGCCTCTGCTGATTCCGGAGGTCCATCAGTCCCCAAAGAACCCTCAAAGTATTCAGATGAAGATATCAAGAAGATGGAGGTAGACTTCAAAGCCTTAGGAGCCATTTAGATGTGCTTGCCAAATGAAGTTTTCCACAACTTCAGAGAATATAAGACTGCCAAAGAGCTATGGGAGGCTCTTGAGAAGATGTTTGCTGGGTCAGAAGAGGTGAAAGAAAATATAAGAGTTATTCTGAAGCAACAATATGAAAACTTTGTATAGAAGGAAGGTGAGTCTCTTACCGTGTTGTACAACAGGTACACCTACCTTGTGGGAGAGCTACAATGCTCAAAAGTGAAGCTGGAGAATGAAGACATTCTCAAGAAGTTTATTAGGTCACTGCCAAGCTGCTGGACTCTTTATACAGTGTCAATTAGAAGAACTGAAAATTTAAAGACTCTGCAGATGACTAAGCTGTTTGGCATGCTGAAGACTTATGAATTAGAAATGATTCAAGCCAAAGAGAGAAGCTCAAGTTACTCAACAGCCTCATCATCCACCACCACTTCCTCTGCACTTCACTCTAACCACTCAATTCCTAGTTCAAGCAATTACTACCCTCCTATTGTTACCCATCCCCAGACTCCAACATCACAATCAAAAAACTCACCATTTCTTCTTGAAGCCCCACCTCAAACAAACTCTGCTGCCTTTGTCTCTGAAAACTCAAGTAATATGTCCTTTATCAAGGAAGATCTGGAATGTTTCCATCCAGATGATCTAGAAGAAATGTGTTAGGACATAGATGTATGACAAAAGCTTGTAATAGTTTAGATCTTATTGTCTTTATGTTTTGTTAATGTTTTTGTCTAAGTTCTGCTAGAGGCGAACTTAGCAAGTTCGCCTAGTCTCATTAGAGGTGAACTTATTAAGTTAACCTATAGCAGATGCTTAGTCTATAAATAGGAGTTTAAAGTTTCAAGTTTAAGGGAGAACCAACTCAGTCTTTGAATGTTTTTTGTAAACTATGTGATTTTGTGGAATACAACGAGAAGATTATTTACTTGTTGATTGTTTTCGTTTCTACTGTCATCTATTGTATACATACGTTGATACGGTTGGATTCCGCACTCCGTGTCTTCTATACGTCATGTCACGAGATCGATCCATAGTGTGTCATGTGGACCTACAAGTGGTATCAAAGCTTATGCTCATGATTTGTGACGATTTGTTTACAATTTGACAAGAAATTGATCATTTTTTGCAAGATTTCACTTTCATGGAGTTTTCAAGTTCTTGAGGTTGAGACTGAATTCGTGGATTTGAAGGTGTTTTTGGTGAAATTAATCCGATAGAAGTGTTCTAAATCATGAAATACTAAATTCTACAGTTCAATTTCTTCAAATTCCATCAAATCAGTGAGAAATGATGATTTTCGGAACTGTTGGTTCGTGTTTGGGTTGAAGACTCATCTTCCTGAGTTCTTACAGCTGTGAAGGCGAACTTAGTGCTAAAAATCTATTTCAGGCGAACTTAATAGGCAAAATTATCTTATTTACTTGATTAAGCGAACTTAACAAGTTCGCTTGGGGTCAAGTTCGCTTGATAGGCTTGAAGCGAACTTATTATCTTCGCCTAGGTGTGATCTTGTTCAAGACTTGGTAATTTTTCTAAAAATGGCAAATATGGTGCAAGTGACAAATATGTTCAATTATGATAATGAGATTGGTACATCTCAAAAACTACCAAAGTTGTTAAGTCTTGCTGATTATCCGAACTGGAAAGATCGATTTGATCAGTTTGTGTCCTTTACCGATACGAGCTTATGGATTCCAATTTTAGAAGGCTATACACGTCCGACATACTCTTGGATAGGAAATGATAATGTTCCTAAGCCAGTTTCTGCCTTGACTACAGAAGAGAAACAATTGTTTGATAGAGAGAAGAAAGTTATGGCTAGTATTTCAATGTCTCTTTCTAAGGAAATTTATAATAGTTTTAAATAATTCAAGTCTTCTAAACAATTGTGGGATGCTTTACAAAAGAGGTGTGAGGGTAGTCTGGATGTTAAGAAAAGCATAAAAGAGTTATTGAAGAAGCAGTTCTTAGTGTTCAAGCATTTTCAAAATGAATCTTTGGATAATCTTGCAACGAGATTCTATCATTTGCTGAGTGAATTATCCAGTGCTTCGGTTATCTATGAAACTGAAGAGATAAATGATAAGTTGTTGGAGTCTTTACCATCAAAATTTGATGTGTATTTAGTTTTGATATAGGAGAATGTCAAGTATAAAACTATGTCTCTTGAAGATGTTCTTGGCAAGATTCAATCACATGATTTGAATATGAAGAAGAAGGAAACCAATATGGAGCATATTCAAGATCCTTCAATGTATTTTGCTAAGTCTTCTAGCAAAACCGGTACAGGTGTTGCTTTCTTCACTGGTGATAATCATGATACTTCAATTGAACATGGTTCTGGAGTTCCATGTAACATCCATGATTTTTCCGGCCTAAAATTTTCTGTGTCACAATCCATTTAAACTCATTGTTTCACGTTAAATACCATCTTAACACGTGTCAATTTAAGGTTTTAACCTTACACAAGAACATATTATTTATCTATTACATAATTACATTATATTATGGAGATTACAACTTTTATTTTATAATTTGTAACCACACACACACACACACACACACACATATATATATATATATATATATGAACTTGTACGCCTTTCGAAAAATACATACATTTATCTATGAATGAATATTCAAATCCATTGGATTTTGTTAAATAAACCGCTTTGTAATTCTATAAAAATAGAAACTTGTCCTTTATTAAAATTATATTAAAACATGTGATGTTTAAGTTTTCTTTTTATATAAATTTCATAAAAATAATTTTTATAAATAATAAAAAAAAAGAATCTAAATCAATTAAAGGGGTCTTGAACCCCTAACTAGTTGAACTCTTATAAATTGAACCATTGGTATTGGTTTTGAACCCATTCATCAAGACTCAAACAATCTTAACCCTTCAAACCTTCAATTTTGACTCTGTTTAATCCTGTTTGACTTTCGAATGTCAAACAAGCCAAGATCTTGCAAATTCATGAAATTAATCGATCAAACCCAACTGGAATGAACCTATTTTGACTTTAGAAAGTCAACATCGATGGATCCTTGCAAATCAGCACTTAATTCGACCAATACCCGAAATAGTCGTATTTTCCTTGTTTACATAACTGATTATCGACCCATTTCTCACCCAATTAACAATCAATTTATCTCGAATGTCAATCAAATTCGAAATTCAAACTTATTTGACTATCCTGAGTCAAACCCAGACAATCGGATTCAAATCATAAATGTAAAACGCGTTCGAGATCCGTAAATCACGCTTAGACTTGTCTCGCATGTTTACAAACCCAAATCGTGACCCAATTCATCGCGAATTAAACGAATTGATACTTCAAATCAATCCCTTATCCATTTCGGTCAATCCGAAATCAAATAGAGCGTCTAAGACGAGATTGGAGTATATAAACTACACAAACACCTCAGCGACACCTTTTTGACACTCCATGATATCTCAATCTCAACCCATTACATCTCTAAGACTCGATTCAATGCCGAAGAACGCAAGCCCTAAGTTCCAGTCGACCTCATTCATTACGTAACCATTTCAAGTAAGTTTTAATGCTTTAGAATCATTGTTCAATTTCGATCAATAGCCCTCTGTCAATTGATAATGACAGAGGGAATCAAACCCAATTTGATTTGAACATTTGGGTCAACCTGCGCATAAGAACGTGTGAGTTATTGCTTGATTTGAATCAGCATATTTAATTATCCAGAACTTGATGTAATACCAACGAACCATCTAGTTCAGCCGGTTAGGTGCATACGTAACCGAACTAGATGGTGTGGTTCGAAACCCATAACCAATGCCCAGTTTTTTTTTTCGAATGCCTAAAACCCAGACCCGGCTTTCTATAAAATTCATGTTAAGAATATTTCTGGTCCGGGTTTAAGTAGGGATGCTCCCTCAGTCTGATGGTTTGGACGGGTGCCTCGCATAGCAGCCACCCGGGTTCGAACCGGGTGGGCTGTTTTTTTTTAAAAAACACCAATTTAATGCTCCAAAAATTGTATAAAAATTATTTTTATAAATCCTACATTATTTCGAACAGAATTAATCAAGGTTTACAATTTTTAGCATCAGAATCACTATTTTTACAAATTTAATTGTTAAGAACTCAAATTGAATTATACATTTTTTTTGGGTAATTTATTTACTTAACTTCAAAAATTTTATGTTTTGTGACAAAGATTTATAAATACTTTTTACAAGGTTTTATAAAATTTAAGTTATTTAATTAAACCAAATAAAACTATACCTAAATATATATAGTTTTTCATATTTTTAAAAGAAAAGAACATGTCTATTTTTAATTAAATTTAATTATTCTAATATACCTATTTTAAATGATAAATAAATAAATAAATTTATTTATTATTTATGTATTTACATTTACAACTCACTTAGGTTTTAAATGCATAATTAACATTAATTTTATGTATCATTTTTAGTTACACATTTTTATAAATAATAAATAAAATAAAGATAATTGTTTAAACCATATTTGAATAAATACATTTCACACATTATTTTTATAACTAAATAAATAAATAACAATTATTTAAGTTATTTAGTTATTCAAACCCAAACCCTAATTAAAATATTTTTAAACTATTCATTTCAAATCGTTTATTTTATACAACACTTTTTCAAGTACAAACCACAATTTCCTACGCTCCTATACAACTCTTTGTACACACATCAATTCAATCCTAGAATTTGACATAGATTTTTGCACACATTATTAATTCAACATACTTTGCACACTAGGTTAGCATTGTAAGATTTCAAGGATCATTTTGCTATCTAGTCTCGCGTGCTAGCTACACCTTTGAATCAAGTGAGTTTACATAGTCCCTTTTTCTTATTTACATATTTGGGGTGAAACGTGATTACATTCAAACACTGTTTACAATTATACACGTACAATTCTACAATATGATCATATGTGCTTATTTGTGCATTATGCTTGAATGCTAATTGTTAAGGCTACATATACATGATATACACGTGCAAACACAAATACATTACTTCAGGCTAACATGTGTTGTTAGGCCCTACATTAGGATAACATGTGTTGTTAGGCCCTACATTTACATCAGGATAACATGTGTTGTTATGCCCTACATTAGGATAACATATGTTGTCATGCCCTACATTTACATCTGGATAACATGTGTTGTTATGCCCTACATTAGAATAACATGTGTTGTTATGCCCTTCAATTATAAAGTTTCATTTGTGCATCTAGTTTAACTTAGATTCTCCATAAATGCTTTATAAACCATGCATCATATGAATTGTACACAAAACATTTGAACTTTACTTGTGGTGTCAAAACCTATATATGCTTACCAACTATTTATAGTTGACCCTCTCCTTTTATCATGTTTCAGGTACAGTGTTTGAGTTAAGATTTCAAGTCGCTTCACTTAGGATTGAGGACCTAGTTTTAAAATTAAATAAAGTTATTCATGTATTTTTATTCTTGTAAGAGTTGTACTTGATTACTTGAGATATGAAATGAAAGTTATTGTTTAATTATCACAACTTTAGTAAACCATGAGCTTATGAACAGTCTACATGTCCCGCCCAGACGATTTCGTCGTCGGTTGTGGTGTGACAGATTGGTATCAGAGCCTTGGTTATAGGGAATTATGTTATTAGACACTCTTGACCTAGACTATAACCGTAGGACACCCATACTACTACATGCTACATGATTACTAGTGTGGATATTTTTACATGTTATCCTATGTAATTACCCTACATGATACAATGCTTAATAGTCTATGTGTCACACTACCTATAACTTTTGTGCTTATATTCATTGCTATCTACATGCCACTTATGTGTTTCATTAAGTGCTATCCTAAGCTTGACACACACATACACACCAAATTATTCATACGTCTTTGAACTCGCATACCTAATATCACCACCTCTTGTGATCTAAATCTAAACTAATGGGCCTAATGCCCATTAATAATAAACAAGAAGCCCATTTACCCTCCAAGAAGAATAAGCCCACTACAATAAATAAACCTCACTTTTGGGCCTCAAAGCACAGTCCACAACAATTCTCATCATGACCATGAGCCCAACAATAGTTTTATTAATACATGATGGCTGGAAGAGTGTGTAGGCCCATGAGGGATTCTGGCTAATGAAAGATATGGTACTTAAGTGTGTCTTAGTGACCCATCCCTCTTTCCTGGGAATTCTCCTCAAGGATGCATTGCTTATAGGTCAAGTGTATTTCTAAAATACTATTGTGAAGGTTCGGTGTTATGACTAGTCAAACTCTAAACTTATGAGAACTCCCATGTCTAACACTCGATATTTCATTATCACTTACAACCTTTTTTTATTTTTCTGCTAGACATGGACTCCTACTCTCCTTCCTCCCCGGTTTACCGTCCTGGAGCAGAGTCTGATTGGGAAGAAGACATCGGGACACCCGTGTATCGGTCACCACCACCCTCAGCTGCTAGACCAAGGTTTGATGTAATGGCAGATTGGATTAGGAACACCGGCTCAAGACTTCGAACATCTGGATCACCCGCACCCAGGAACCCGTATCAGACACCCCATCTCCACAATCAGTTACCACCCCCACTAAGAGACCCATATCTAATGCCTGACCCGTACCATCCTAACCCTTGGGTAAGGCATACCACGGCACCCACTAGTGTTATGGGAATTCCAACCAATGACATACACCAATATGTAAGGACCTCAAAATTTGAGAGGCAAAGGATGGAGCAGGGGGTAATGCACGACTTGCAAGGACAAAGAATGGATAGCCTAGCAAACCAATTAGGGCACCAAAAGGAGTTAATCTCCATCCTAGAAAAAGAAATACTGGAGCATCGCACGGAGACAACTAAAGCTGAAGACAGATCGGCTACCCGAGTGACCATAGCGGTGCTCGTCTTGGGAATTATCCTCCTTCTAGTGGAAAGCTACAAGAGGCGTTAACAAAATTTTTTTTATTGTCTTAAAATTTTCAGTTTGAGAACCATTTACCTATGTTTTGAGTAATGTTTAACATTTCAACTTTTCAACTTTTAATCAATTTTATATATTCCAAATCTAAAGTGATTATTCATTTATTTGACACGTTGAGTGTGAGTTACACCCATCATATTTTCATCAAGATTCTCCAAGTATCACCTTCTTCATTTACCACAATTTAGTACACTACCGACAATCTCCTTCGTAAACAAATCATACTATTATTTGATTTAAACAACCTTGCTATTTTGTTCAAACAAAAAAATTTATCAAGCTTTTAGATAATATCTGAAATATAAATTTTCTATAAACCTTTTCACCTTGTGAGAAAACTTAATACAACCTATTTTATAAAAAAACATTATTTCAGATTGATAAATATGACTTGTTCTCGTTAAATTAATTATTTCTAAACCCTGGCTAAATAAATATACGACTACTTGTTTAAGCCAATAAATTATCTTAAAAATATTCTCTTATTAATAATTAAAAATTCAAATTTAAAGATTTTTCCTATAAATTGTCTATTTATTTAGATTATTTAACCCAATAGTTTCATTACTTTATATATCTACAACCAAGAACAAATTACAACTTCATATTTTCAAACAAAGATCAATTATTTGTAAACATATTTCCCTAAGTATTCTCAAAACCCCTCATTACCTTTCACTTTCCGCTTCGAGAGACAATCCATACCGCGTAGACCTTAACCATCCCTATCAACCTCAACGAGATTTAAAGACCTAGAACCTAACTACCACATTTTACATGAACGCCAAACAACACGCTTCTCCACAACACTCGATCACATACGAAGCTCGTTAGTATGCGTCACACAAAAAATCCAATAACTTACGTCTGCACGTTCACAAGATAAGCAACACGATCACATGATACATGAAACTAGTTTATTGCAAGTCACAATTTACTAGATGGATCACATAACACATGAAACTATTTAGTTACAAAATACTAAATTGTGCACATTATACATGATACTAAATCATTTACATCACACCTGAAACCTTATTTGGTTACAAAATACATGATACTAAGTTGTTAACATCATGCATGAAATTCATCTCTTACCTATACATGATGCTAAATTGTTCACGTACCCATGAAACCTATTTGATTACAAGCTACATGACATTAGTGTTCACATTATGCACGGAATTAGATCGTTTACATTGTTGCAATTGACTAAGTACATCATACACAGGATATGACTATTCACCCTACCCATGAAAGCTACTCGGGGTTTGATGTATTCTTGTTCAAACACGAGGAAGCTATGGAACCCTAAATTATGCCACGTTGTTACTCTTTAGTACCTGATTGGCTCTACTATCTATGGACATAGTTATTTGTTAGCAACACATACGTGAAAGCAATAGTTACGAATTAAGTGTTTTTCTGTTACCCCTTGGACCCCACACACAATGGGATGAACTATGTGGACCATGCAACGATTTGGATAATTACGGGTGAACACGTAATTATAAAAATCAGCGCATGAAAGACATAGTGAAATATGTCGTGTATTATGACATGAAACCAATCGTGGGATATAGTAACAAAACTAATGTGATATGATAAGGACATGGTGGATACGCCGCTGGTACTTCCTATATATAAGTGTTCCTATCATATTATCAGTAGTAGCGTTGTTCGTGTCCCGTGAAGTTTTATGTTATTTTAACTTAGACCAATGTTGGGAAATCTGTTACCCCGTGACAATTTTGAGCATATTAGACAACATCTTAAACAAACCTTGATCATTTAGTTACCATCGATTCCATTCCAAGTAATACATTTCACCTCCAGAATCCAAACCATTATTCAACAAACTTCCTCCTTGGGTGCATTTCAAAACTAAATCCACTATCATCATTCGTGCCTGACCTTGAGAAAACAAACCTAAATTTTTATTATTATTATTATTATTATTATTATTCATTTATTCAATTTTACTCCTAAAACCGACAGTCAAGGCTCGTTTAAAATCCGAGCCCTCATATCTTTCCTGATTCAGTAGCCCCACTAATCCAATTTCGGGACGAAATTCCCTTAACATGGGGATACTGTAACATCCATGATTTTTTCGGCCTAAATTTTTCTGTGTCACAATCCATTTAAACTCAATGTTTCACGTTAAATACCATCTTAACACGTGTCAATTTAAGGTTTTAACCTTACACAATAACATATTATTTATCTATTATATAATTACGTTATATTATGGAGATTACAACTTTTATTTTATAATTTGTAACCACACACACACACACACACACATATATATATATATATATATGAACTTGTACGCCTTTCAAAAAATACATACATTTATCTATGAATGAATATTCAAATCCATTGGATTTTGTTAAATAAACCGTTTTGTAATTCTATAAAAATAGAAACTTGTCCTTTATTAAAATTATATTAAAACATGTGATGTTTAAGTTTTCTTTTTATATAAATTTCATAAAAACAATTTTTATAAATAATAAAAAAAAAGAATCTAAATCAATTAAAGGGGTTTTGAACCCCTAACTAGTTGAACTCTTATAAATTGAACCATTGGTATTGGTTTTGAACCCATTCATCAAGACTCAAACAATCTTAACCCTTCAAACCTTCAATTTTGACTCTATTTAATCCTGTTTGACTTTCAAAAGTCAAACAAGCCAAGATCTTGCAAATTCATGAAATTAATCGATCAAACCCAACTGGAATGAACCTATTTTGACTTTAGAAAGTCAACATCGATGGATCCTTGCAAATCAGCACTTAATTCGACCAATACCCGAAATAGTCGTATTTTCCTTGTTTACATAACTGATTATCGACCCATTTCTCACCCAATTAACAATCAATTTATCTCGAATGTCAATCAAATTCGAAATTCAAACTTATTTGACTATCCTGAGTCAAACCCAGACAATCGGATTCAAATCATAAATATAAAACGCGTTCGAGATCCGTAAATCACGCTTAGACTTGTCTCGCATGTTTACAAACCCAAATCGTGACCCAATACATCGCGAATTAAACGAATTGATACTTCAAATCAATCCCTTAGCCGTTTCGGTCATTCCGAAATCAAATAGAGCGTCTAAGACGAGATTGGAGTATATAAACTACACAAACACCTCAGCGACACCTTTTTGACACTCCATGATCTCTCAATCTCAACCCATTACATCTCTAAGACTCGATTCAATGCCGAAGAACGCAAGCCCTAAGTTCCAGTCGACCTCATTCATTACGTAACCATTTCAAGTAAGTTTTAATGCTTTAGAATCGTTGTTCAATTTCGATCAATAGCCCTCTGTCAATTGATAATGACAGAGGGAATCAAACCCAATTTGATTTGAACATTTGGGTCAACCTGCGCATAAGAACGTGTGGGTTATTGCTTGATTTGAATTAGCATATTTAATTATCCAGAACTTGATGTAATACCAACGAACCATCTAGTTCAGCCGGTTAGGTTCGTACGTAACCGAACTAGATGGTGTGGTTCGAAACCCATAATCCACCGCCCAGTTTTCTTTTTCGCATGCCTAACACCCAGACCCGGCTTTCTATAAAATTCATGTTAAGAATATTTCTGGTCCGGGTTTAAGCAGGGATGCTCCCTCAGTCTGATGGTTTGGACGGGTGCCTCGCACAGCAGCCACCCGGGTTCGAACCGGGTGGGCTGTTTTTTTTTAAAACACCAATTTAAAGCTCCAAAAATTGTATAAAAATTATTTTTATAAATCCTACAATATTTCGAACAGAATTAATCAAGGTTTACAATTTTTAGCATCAGAATCACTATTTTTACAAATTTAATTGTTAAGAACTCAAATTGAATTATACATTTTTTTGGGTAATTTATTTACTTAACTCTATAAATTTTTTGTTTTGTGACAAAGATTTATAAATACTTTTTACAAGGTTTTATAAAATTTAAGTTATATAATTAAAACAAATAAAACTATACCTAAATATATATAGTTTTTCATATTTCTAAAAGAAAAGAACATGTCTATTTTTAATTAAATTTAATTATTCTAACATACCTATTTTAAATGATAAATAAATAAATAAATTTATTTATTATTTATGTATTTACATTTACAAATCACTTAGGATTTAAATGCATAATTAACATTAATTTTATGCATCATTTTTAGTTACACATTTTTTTAAATAATAAATAAAATAAAGATAATTGTTTAAATCATATTTAAATAAATACATTACTCACATTATTTTTATAACTAAATAAATAAATAACAATTATTTAAGTTATTTAGTTATTCAAACCCAAACCCTAATTAAAATATTTTTAAACTATTCATTTCAAATCGTTTATTTTATACAACACCTTTTCAAGTACAAACCACAATTTCCTACGCTCCTATACAACTCTTTGTACACACATCCAATTCAATCCTAGAATTTGACATAGATTTTTGCACACATTATTAATTCAACATACTTTGCACACTAGGTTAGCATTGTAAGATTTCAAGGATCATTTTGCTATCTAGTCTCGCGTGCTAGCTACACCTATGAATCAAGTGAGTTTACATAGCCCATTTTTCTTATTTACATATTTGGGGTGAAACGTGATTATATTCAAACACTGTTTACAATTACACACGTACAATTCTATAATATGATCATATGTGTTTATTTGTGCTTTATGCTTGAATGCTAATTGTTAAGGCTACATATACATGATATACACGTGCAAACACAAATACATTACTTCAGGCTAACATGTGTTGGTAGGCCCTACATTAGGATAACATGTGTTGTTATGCCCTACATTTACATCAGGATAACATGTGTTGTTATGCCCTACATTAGGATAACATGTGTTGTTATGCCCTACATTTACATCGGGATAACATGTGTTGTTATGCCCTACATTAGGATAACATGTGTTGTTATGCCCTTCAATTACAAAGTTTCATTTGTGCATCTAGCTTAACTTAGATTCTCCATAAATGCTTTATAAACCATGCATCATATGAATTGTACACAAAACATTTGAACTTTACTTGTGGTGTCAAAACCTATGTATGCTCACCAACTATTTATAGTTGACCATCTCCTTTTATCATGTTTCAGGTACAGTGTTTGAGTTAAGATTTCAAGTCGCTTCACTTAGGATTGAGGACCTAGTTTTAAAATTAAATAAAGTTATTCATGTATTTTTATTCTTGTAAGAGTTGTACTTGATTACTTGAGATATGAAATGAAAGTTATTGTTTAATTATCACAACTTTAGTAAACCATAAGCTTATGAACAGTCTACATGTCCCGCCCCGATGATTCCGCCGTCGATTGGGGTGTGACATTCCAAGTCAAACGGGATTTTCTGCAAACATAGCTCCTTTATCGTATGGAACAGATCATATGAATCAAAGAGTTGCTGATGATTATTTAGCAATGTTTTCTTCCTTTATGGCATCTTATGAGAATTTTATTGGAGGTAAGATTCATGATCTAAAAGTTATTGAAGAGGATTTCAGACAAATTGATCCTGTTGATCTGGAAGAAATGAACATTCAATGGAACATGGCCATGCTTGTGAGACAAGCAAAGGATTTCTTGAAGAAAACTGGAAAGTAGGGCATAACAACAACATTGGGTTTTGATAAATCTAAATGGAACATGGCCATGCTTATTCATGTATTTTTATCTCTTGAAGACAAGCAAAGTACATTGGTTCCAACAGCAGATCACGAATGGGTTTTGATAAATCTAAAGTTCGTTGTTATAACTGTCAAGAATATGGCCATTTTGCAAAAGAATGTGTGAAGCCGAAAGTAGAATTTGATTCTCAGAAGAAGCCTAATACTCTTCAGAACAATCGTACTCAGCCACATGGTTCCTCTGGATCTGGGAATTCTAATCATGTATCCACATCATCTGCATTGGTTGCTTAGAATGATGAAAATTATGAATGGGGAATTCATCTGGAAGATCTAGTTGGTGCAGTTAGTCAAGCTTTTGTTGCTGAAATTCATGTCGGGAATTCTGAAGAATCTACTGATGATGATAGTTCAAGTGATGGTGAGAGTTTGAAGAGTGATGATGAAGAGAGTCTTAAAGTACATAATGTTGATTCTGCAAATACATCTGCATCTAGTGTATCTGAAGAAGAGATAGTGTTGACCAAAAGATCTAATGAAGCTATTTCTAAGGATATTCCAATTGCTAAAGTCTTCATGGCAGATATGTCAGACCCTTCAAAGGTAAAAGACTCTATCTGTAATATTTACTGCTCTAACTGCATCTGTGTGAAGGATAAAATGCAAAAGGTTATGGATGATAACACAAATTTAATTTGTGATATGAAATATATGCACGTGGTAAATCAAAAGTTGAAAGATAATGATAAGCTGTGTATGGATAGAATTGAATATTTGAAAAGAGATTTAAATTATTTGGGGTTGAAATATAAGGAACAAGCATATCATCTGGATATGGCTTATGCTGAGATTGAAAAGCGAACTGAGGTTGTCGCTCAGAAGAACAAGGAGATTTCAGATAAAGAATCAGAGGTGATCAAATTACATAGAAAGTTAGAGAGTTTTGGAAATTCTTCTGTGTTACTGGATTATTTTCATAACAACGCTGATCCCACAAAGAGGGTTGCTGGAGTTGGGTTCGTTCCTCCACCATTCAATGGGAATTATGTAGTTGAACTAGAAGTTATTCATGAGGAGGAAATTGATCCAAAGACAGTGTTGAAGGTTAATTATGTAACTGGTGAAGAAATGGTGTATGATTCTGATACTGAAGATGAAGAGTTTGATGATAAAAAAGTTGAAGGCATCCCTAAGGAGGTGAAAATTGATGAACCAAAGGTGGTGAAACAAGTTACCCGAGATAGGTGCATTTTGACAGAACCTGATGAAGTGATTCAACCTAAGCTTTCCAAGGTGTTACAAACAAGTGGTTTTGTTGCTGCTGGTCATCAGAAGAAGATATCATCAAAGGTGACTAAACAAGTTTATGTTCAAAAGAAGACGGTTGACAGTTCAGTAAAATATTTTGAAGCATGTTCATCGGGTTGTTCATCAAATTCAAGAAAAAGTCCCTATATCAGAAATCAACAAGATAGAAGAGTTTGCTTTCATTGTAATGAAGCGGGTCATATTCTGATTCACTGTCCTTCTAAGAATCAAGAAAAGAAGCCTATGTTTTTAGAAAAAGGCAAATCTACAAGTGGCAAAATTTCAAGTGTCAAATCTACAAGTGTTCCCCCGCAACAAAAAGTGGTGACGATTCTGAAGAAGCCTAATGTGGGAAAGCTGACATCTGAGTTTGTGAAGATAATTCTGTTGAGGCAATCTGTGCCTATTCAATCATTTTCTAAATCTTCGGGATTTAAGCAAAATGCTAAATATTTTTCTAAACCAGTGGTTGGTCATACTGGTGTGAAAAATGATTCTCAACCTGAGGTTAAACTATCTCGACCACAAAGAAGGAGACGAAATAGAAAATTGAAAAAACTTTTGGAAACATCTGAATCTGATAATCATAAATCTAATATTGTTTTTCAAAATAATCATAATGTGTCTCCATCGAGAAGGTCTGGTTGTGATCTTTATGTCCCAAAGGTTGATGACAAAGTGGATTTTGAACTAATTGAAGTCGTTTATTTTGAATCTTCTGGACGACCCAAGACCACAATGGCTTGGGTTCCTATTTCTAATTGATTTTCTTTGTTTATGTAGGGGAAACCAAGGAAGACTATCAACAATACGTGGTATGTGGATAGTGGTTGTTCTCGACATATGACAGCGAATATTCATTTGCTTGAAGAAGTTATTAAAATTGATGGAGGTTATGTCGCTTTTGCTAGGAATAAAGGCGGGTACATAACATGTCAAGGTACTTTGAAGAACAACAAGGTCAAATTTGAGAAAGTGAACTATGTGGAGCAACTTGAACACAATCTTTTGAGTGTATCTCAAGTATGTGACTAGAAGTTTTCATTCCATTTCAATGATGCTGAATGTTATATCTTGAAACCGGGATTTGTTATTCCTAACGAATGGATTCTAATGAAGGCTCCGAGGAGAAATGACACATATGTCCTAGACATGAGTGTTGCAAAGACAACGGATTCTATTCCGACATGTTTACTCTCTAAGGCGTCCGAATCTGACTCTATTCTGTGGCACAGGAAGCTTGCTCACATCAATTATAGGAAAATGAATTATCTAGTGAAGAATGATCTGGTTATTGGTGTTCCGAAGATGAAATTTTCCATTCCTGATGACTGTATTCCTTGCAAGAACAGAGTTTTGACCGTGAAGCGACACAACAAGACATGCTATGAGTTGCTTAATAATCGGAAGCCAAATCTAGAGTATTTACTACCTTTTGGAAATCCATGTACCCTGTTGAAGGTTAGAGATGTCCCAACCAAGTTCAATGCTAAGGCTATTGAAGGGATCTTTCTGGGGTATGTTGCAAATTCTACTACCAAAAGGGTATATAACAAAGAGACTTGTCAGGTTGAGGAATGGTTTCATGTTGACTGTTCAAATCGTTCTTTACCTCAAATGGTGATTGGACTAGACTGGGCTTTTGATTATGACAGCTTATTCAAGTCTTTTCATTTACCTTATGATATTTCTGCTGAAGAGGCTGATGTGTTGTATGAGTCTTGACAGGATGCACATAATGGTGGTTTTATACCGACTGTGGTTCAACATTCATCCGTTCCATCTACATCTGCTCTAGATCCTAATGTTGTTTCTTGCTCGGGACCACAAGATTCTGATAATGAGGAAGAAGATGTTGTTTTTGAAGATTCTACTGCTGATCCATTATTCGTTGATGAACCTTCTACTTCGACACAACTTCAGGGGGAGATTCCTACGAATCTGGACTCGGAGATACCAGTTAATCAGAACTTGTCTTCTCAATTTGAATCGACTCAAGTTGATGTGTTGCCGTTTCCTGAAGTTGCATCAATCAAAGAATTCAAAGATCACCCGGTGACAAATATAATTAGGAATTTGAGAGATGGAGTGCAGACGTGTTCTTTATTAGAAAACACTTGTTTGTATACATGTATTAAGGATACTGGTGTTCTTGATGTTTGCTCACATTCATGTTTTATTTCTCAGGTCGAACAAATGAATGTCGAAATGGCTTTGTGTGATAACAATTGGATAGAAGCAATGCAGGAAGAGCTTGTTAATTTGATAAGCTAAAAGTCTGGAATCTTGTAGATCTTCCAAAGGGCGTGTATCCAATTGGCACTAAGTGGGTGTTTAAATGCAAGAAAGATGATCGTGGTGTTATGGTGAGAAATAAGGCAAGATTAGTTGTACAGGGGTTCAATCAACAAGAAGGGATTGATTACACCGAGGTTTATGCTCCTGTTGCTAGGCTTGAAGCTATACGGTTGTTTCTTTCTTTTGCTTCATACAAAGGGTTTAAGGTGTTTCAATTAGATATGAAGAGTGCTTTCTTATATGGAAAGGTCAAGGAAGAGGTTTATGTGTGTCAGCCGCCAGGGTTTGAAGATCTAGTTCATCCGTCTCGAGTTTTCAAGCTTGATAAAGCTCTTTATGGTTTACATCAAGCTCCCCGAGCATGGTACGAAACGTTGTCTAAACATCTGATGGACAATGGCTTTGTGCGTGGCCAAATTGACTCAACCTTATTCATAAAGAAAGAAGGGGGAGAATACCTACAGGTTTAGATATATGTAGATGATATTATTTTTGGCTCTACAAATGAAGGGTTGTGCAAAGAGTTTGAGAGTGTTATGAAATCGAAGTTTGAAATGTCAGCTATGGGAGAGTTATCATTTTTCCTAGGACTTCAAGTTAATCAGAAGGAAGATGGTTTCTTTATTCATCAGTCCAAGTATGTCAAAGACATCTTGAGCCGGTTCAATATGGCGGACTGTACCCCATATGATACTCCAATTCCGGTCAATCATAAGTTGAGTTCTGACCCAGATGGAAAAGACATTGATTGCTGACTCTACCGGGCAATGATTGGATCTCTCATGTACTTAACCGTTTCAAGGCCAGATATAATGTTTGCTGTGTGTATTTGTTCCAGATTCCAAGCAAAACCAAAGGAGTCTCATTTGATAGCAGTCAAGAGAATCTTTCATTATCTGAAAGGAAAACAAAGATTGGGATTATGGTTTCCACATGTTTCTAACTTTGAATTCAATGCATATACTGACTCTGATTTTGGTGGTTGTTGTTTGGACAGGAAATCTACAACAAGTGGTTGACAGTTCTTGGGTAATCGTCTAGTTTCCTGGCAGTGCAAAAAGCAAACTACAGTCTCCATTTCAACATATGAAGCAGAATACATCGTTGCTGCAAGTTGTTGTTCACAGATCTTGTGGATCCAACAACAATTAAGAGACTATGGTTTGAATTTCACTGGAACCCCCATGTTTATTGATAATACTGCTACAATGTCTATCACAAATAATCCTGTTAAGCATTGTAAAACAAAGCACATTGAAATTCGTTATCATTTTATTCGTGATTGTGCAGATAAAAAGTTGATTGAGCTGGTGAAGGTACATACAAATGATAATTTTGCTGATCTCTTTACCAAAGCATTTGATCGTACCATGTTTGAATTTCTGATCAAAATGATCAGTATAATCAATCCCGAATAAAAGTTTTTCAAAAGCAATGTTTTCATGAGAGATTTTGTTTTAATTTTCTTTTATTGCTTAATTACATTTCTGCATTTTAAACTTCAGTAAAAAATTGTTATGTATAAAAACTCAAAACAAAATGTAAAAGATAAAAATTGACATCATTTGAAGTTAAAGAAGAAATGATAGTACACCAGTGACTAGTTTATCACACAAGACCATAGTAGACCTTGATATGTTGATATATGTGTGTTCAAAATGTTTGATTTGATCAGAATTTCAAAGTCTGCATGAACAAGAAATGATTGTTTTATAAATGATTTACTCTTGATAATTTGTTTTAATTTGAATATGAGTTTGAAACTTGGATTGTCAATAGACTAGAAGCGTTTTTGGACCAATAGTAGTGTGAAAATTAAATATGATATGATTACATCTGTGATTTGAATCCATTATATGCTTGGGTGTGTGTGTAAAAGATCATTATCAGATAAAGAATATATGGTTTTAAGAATTTCATCAGACCAATATCGGATTATACCTTTAGCACAAACTCTTTCAGTTCACTTCACTGCCCATGCCCCGAAAAATAAGCAATGTGTTGTTGAACTAAGATATATTTTCGGACAACATCTGTTAGAACATATGCTTGCCCTTGGATCATATTGATATATCATCTTTATTGATTCCATTGAAACTTATCTAGATATTTGGATCCTCATACCTGAATCTATTGATTCTCATTCTAAAGCCAATTCATTAGAATCTTTTGATTCTGAATCATCTTGATTCTTATATCCTTTGGGATCTGCTATTCTATTCTTGTGCTAATAGAGATAATTTCATCTTGGAGATTGATCTAATCTTGCAATAAATCGTATATGTCTTGAAGATAGTGATCGGTGTCGAAGGGACCGGTCAAAGATAAAGAATTAGAGTGTCCTAATCACCTTAAACTAGTTAGGGTAAGAAGGGTGTCGAACCACGAAGAGTTTGTGGTCGGTGCTTAACTTTAATTAACAATGTGATTTATGAAGTTGCAATGGGTCTTTCTGACCAAACACAAGCAATGATTGAGGTGAAATTAACAAATCCAACAAGCAATGATTATCAACTAGCAAAACGATCACGAGTAATCAAGTAGCAAATAAATTGTTTAAGTTGTAAACAATAATTAAAAAGGAATCACGCCCGGGTTTCAAGTTCACAAGTAATTAGGGATTATCACACCAACAAAGATTCAAGTGTTTCAAACCAAATAATTACAAGAATTGTTTCTCAAAGCTAGCACATGATAAAACCCTAAAAACTTACAAACAATCCACCCGGGAATGATTACCGGTGGATTAGCCGCTCATGGTTGTGGAATTCATCTTTGATTCTTCAATTTCTTGATACCGATCTTCACTAATATGTTTCTAGCCTCCCAAAATCGCCCAAAAATGTTGTAAAAGTGGTAAATTCGAATTTGGGGAAGAAACCCCCACTTAAACTCTCAAAATCGGCAGTTTCTCGAAAATCCGCGTCAAAATAACGTAACCACCGTAAGCCTACGCTGGGAGCTGCTGTGAAAGAAATGTTCAGGCGTAGGCCTACGCTGGGCGGCGTAAGCTTACGCTGGCTGGCGTAGGCTTACGCCAGGTCCTGAGTTTCTGCCCCGTTTTCTCCGTGTCTCTTCCGACTCTTGCATCTCTCACCTAATATCTTCCAAAATCATACTTTAAGCTTTCAACACCTGCACATGCATAGCTACACAAAACTTTTGTATTCCACATGTTAATTTACATAAATATAACATGTTACACCTTTTAATGCATAAAACTTTGGTCGCTTATCACATCCCCACACTTGAGTTTTGCTTGCCCTCAAGCAAAGTCTTTTGCTTCAAATCCACATTACAAATTCTCAAACAATTGTTTTAACTCAACATAAGTTAAGGTCCAAGGTCATGCCAGATTCATAAGAATTATACTCTCAAAAGATTTACAATCCAACAAACAATTTACGACTTTTTAAACAAAAGGAAACACTTGAACGAGCTTAACTCATATCCAGTTATGGCTTTGAATGCACACACCCCTCACAATCAATCACTCCACTCGATTTCATATATGGGCTAGCGATGATGTGCTAGTATTTTTCACTTGAAACCAAACAATGAACCACATTATCATAGGCTTGCATATTGATCACATCTCCACCTACTAACACAACTAAAACGCACAAATCAAAAGGTCTTTTAAGGGTTGTAATGTAGGCTAGGGTTACGGGTATGGATAAGGATTTTTAAAGTGGCTAAAGGTGAGTGGAATTCAACTAATGAAACTACAAATCAATCCTAAAACCTTCAAATCTCTACTATGGGTATAAATGACCCATCAACACTAAAATTCTTATTTCTTCAAACTATCAAATGAAACTTGGGTTAAATTGACCCAATAACATCTTTTATTACAATTCAAACTAATACTCAAAACCTTTGGGCACATGTTGACCCAATACTATTTTTGTATTTCTTTTTCATTAATTTTTTATTTTTTTTTTGCAATTGCAACCGCAACTTCAATAATCTAAGTTAATTGAATTCCAACTCACGGGTTTAAAAAGAAAAGGCTAAAAAAGTGAATGGGCTAATGTTATGGGTTTTGTCAACAGAAAAGGTATAGGCTCAGAGTGGGCATCTAGTGGATATTAACGGGTAAGGGTATAAAAATGGCTAAAAATAAAAAGGTTTCTCCTAATGCCTTTATCATTTTTGTGCAATTAATTGGTTCAAGGTCTTAACATGTATCAATAATATGCAAGTTCTAAAATGTGAAACAAAGTGGCTAAACACTCAAGTAAGAGAATATTTATATCAATTTGGCTCAAAATCTCACAACATGGTGGAAAATAGGTTACCGACATGTGCATGCAAACCGTCACCTTCAATTTTTTTACTCCCATATCCAACATTTCCAATTATTTTTATTTATTTATTTATTTATTTGTTGAAAAAAAAAACTTAATCAAGTAACTTAATGAATTAACCATGACCAAAGACCTCTACCAAACACTTTGTAAAACAATTATTCAAAAATTTGTATGGTTTCCAAAATTTCCCACATCCCCACACTTGAAGTTTACATTGTCCCAATGTAAATAGTTATGAAATATAAATGTGCGGTTAGTGGGTGCAAAAATATCCAATACCCAAACCTTCAAAATTCAAGAAGTAGATTCCCAAACCATAAACACCAACCCAAGTTTCGAACAAAAAAACACAAAAAAATAAATAAAAACAAAGTAGTTCAATCAAAACAACATAAATATGAGAAAGAGTACATGGACCTGATTAGAGGCGATCATAGAGTGGCTGGACCATCACCAAAAATGGACTCGTAAGTCTTACATGAGTCTTCTCCACACTTGAGTGTTGCTATGGTGACGAAAACTAAAACACACAAAACAAAACAAAGTTGCAAAAAGCCGGGTTACCTCCCGGTTAGCGCTAAGTTTAATGTCCTCAGCCCGACATTACCTCCTTATGGAGGTTGGAACATAAACTTGCTTCCACTGGTTCCCCCACCGCCTTGGTTGTTATCACTCCAACTCCAAGTCTTCTCTCTTGTAAATTCCATATCAAACAAATCTCCTTTCTCGTTTGGATGTTGGACATGGTCGGGTGGCTTCTTTTCATCCTTCAACCTCTTAGTTTCCTTCTCGATTGCCTTCGGCTCATCTTTCACATTGAACCTGTCAAACATAATACCTTTCTTTTTGGTGTCACCCTCATTTGCCTTGGCACGAGGATGACACACGTTAGTAGTAACCGATTTTGAACATTTCTTTTCAACCGAATATGTAAATAAATTTGAAAAAACATTTATGTTTAACTTACGATTCCCAAAGGTCATGTCAACAGTTCCGTTTCGGCAATTGATTTGCGCATTTGCGGTTGCCAAAAACGGTCTTCCCAAAATCACTCGTGGCTCCTCCTCCTTAGCAAGTGGTGCATAATAGAGCACCAAGAAATCTCCCGGATAGTAAAATTCTCCAATCTACACAGCCACTCCCACTAGTTTCCCCCGAGGCCGCGTGCGTGTAGCATTCGCTAACACCAAGGTGGTGGTGTATTCTTCTAATGGACCAAAACTGTATTGGTCATATACGCTCCCCGGTAAAATGCTCACCCCCGCTCCATAATCTAATAATGCCAATTTGGTTTTAAATTCCCCAATTTGAATAGGAACTAAGGGTTCTCCAAACTCAATTTCTTCCTCTTCTCTTTCTTCACATTCTTCATTACCATGGGCTACATCAATTGCACTAACATGATGTTTTGGGTTCAAAGTGGTGTCACTTGGCAATTTATCTTTATTTTGTTTGAGTTGAGCTATTTCTTGTGCCAATTGCCCAACTTGTCTCTCCAATGCCACAAAAGACTTGTCTCTCACTTCATTCTCCTTCTTTGATTCTTTCATCATCTCCAATAGTGCATCCAACTTTGAATTAACCGCATTATCACCCCCTGATGACTCATCTTGTTGTTGATGGTCTTGATTGTAATTCCTTGGGGGGTAATTTGTGTTCTGGTTATTGTTATAAGAGCTCCTTTGGTAACCACCCGAATTATAATTGCTTTGTTGACGAGGTTGGTATGACAAAGTACCTTGATTTGAACCTTGGAAATTTGGGTTCAATTGGTTTGACGCATCCCCATATTTGAAATTGGGATGATTCCTCGAGCTCGGGTGATAGGAGTTTGAGTTTGTATCATATGGTTTCCTATCACCATAAACTTGGTTCACGTCTTCTTGTCTACCTTCTTGGAATGGGCAACTCATGGTTTTGTGCCCCAAATCTCCACAACTCTCACAAACATCAAAACGAGTTTTCACTCCGCTACTTCCTTTTTCTCTCCTTTTTTCAACAAGGCCAACTCTTTCTCCATAGAAGCTAACCTCTCTTTCGTCTCATAGTCCGAGGCAGATTTTGAAATTGGGTGTTTAGCTCTTCGGCTAGCCGATGCCTCGGCTTTTGAACTTTGGCTCATTCTTTCTAAGAAATCCCAATCATCTTCTTCGGGATTAGACAACAATGTCCCATTACTTGTGGACTTCAAGTACTTCCTCTCCTCTTGAGTCAAACCATCCACAAAGCACTTCACTAGTTCCCACAACTCGATTTGATGGTGGGGACATTTCCTCAACAACTCTTTGAAACGGGTAAAAGCTTCATGTAAAGGTTCACCTGTTTGTTGTTGAAAAGTCCGAATCTCAATTCGGGAGTCACCCGTCTTTGCAACCGAGTAATATTCGTCCAAGAAAACTTGTTGCATTTCATCCCACGTGTGGATGCTATTAGCCGGCAATGTGATGAACCATTGCTTTTCTCTATCTTTGAGGGAAAACTGAAAAAGTCGGAGTTTGACCTCATTTTGGTCAAAGTTTTCATCCCCAATAGTGCTACAGATGGCGGCAAACTCGGCTAAATGGGTGTATGGTTCTTCAGTAACCATGCCATGAAAATGTGGGAGAACGTTGATGTAATTCGGTCTTGACATGAACCTCCTCATTCCCGGAATTGGTGGAACAATTGGAGAAGCATTCTCCGAAATAACCGGTCGAAAGCGACCATTAACTCCACCCATAGGGGCTACCGGTTGTCTTCGGTTTTCATTATTGTAGCCCCCATTAAATCTCCTCCCTTCTTGTCTAGGAGGATAAACAGGTCTATCGGGTCTACCCGTTCGACCCATTGGTTGTCTCGGTCTTTGGTGAACATAATTCACCTATTCTTCCTCTTCAAAACCTTGCCCCTCATTGTATTCTCCATATTGGCTCCGCTCACCATCTTCGTACTCGTAATCTCCAAACCCATTACCATTCCCAACCTCTTCATTATCATCATACCCAAAGTCTTCACCATCGTCATCCCCCCAACCATCGTCCTCATTGTCGTTTCTTGGTTGAGCTCCAAAGACATTTCCCGGAGGGGTTTGATTTTGTTGTGATCCCCTTCTTCCTTGGTACGTGGGATTGGTACGGATGTTAACAGGTCGGTTGTGTTGAACTGGACCCGATCCATGGGGTTGGTTGTTATTGATAGGTATAAATGGGGTTGGGGTTCGGTGAGGTGGAGTTGGTGGGCGGTTAGGGATAGGGCCTCTGTTTGGAGTTGGGCCACAGTTTCTCATGCTAGATCCGGAATGACTGCTTCGACCATCCATAGATGATGGTTCCGATGAAATAGGATGTAGATTTTGTTGTTGGGTTCGGTTTTGCCTTGCTATCTTCTCAATTTCTGGTTCAAAAACAAGCGCTGAAGTCCTCCCGGATGAACGGGTACGCATGCACTAATCTGTCACCTGCACACACAAACAAACACCACACGTAACACAAAAATAGAAGATTAACCAAACAAAACAAATAACAAATAGTCACACGAATTAATTAAAATAAAACACCAAGCGCACACACTCCCCGGCAACGGCGCCAAAATTTGATCGGTGTCGAAGGGACCGGTCAAAGATAAAGAATTAGAGTATCCTAATCACCTTAAACTAGTTAGGGTAAGAAGGGTGTCGAACCACGAAGAGTTTGTGGTCGGTGCTTAACTTTAATTAACAATGTGATTTATGAAGTTGCAATGGGTCTTTCTGACCAAACACAAGCAATGATTGAGGTGAAATTAACAAATCCAACAAGCAATGATTATCAACTAGCAAAACGATCACGAGTAATCAAGTAGCAAATAAACGGTTTAAGTTGTAAACAATAATTAAAAAGGAATCACGCCCGGGTTTCAAGTTCACAAGTAATTAGGGATTATCACACCAACATATGAGTTCAAGCAATCAAATGGTTATCCAAATCAAATTAACCAAATCTAACCAAGAACATCAACATTCATACATCATCGGCAAATAGTGTAAGACAATATTCACGAATGAAATCGAGACAAATGTATACAATCTAGAATTAGATTAATCAATAGATTCAACACAAATCAAAGTTCATAGCAATTATCATCTAACGGGGTCAATGGTGCAAGAATTTATCGACTCCCGTGAGTTCATAACCATACTAAACACAAAGATTCAAGTGTTTCAAACCAAACGATTACAAGAATTGTTTCTCAAAGCTAGCACATGATAAAACCCTAAAAACTTACAAACAATCCACCCGGGAATGATTACCGGTGGATTAGCCGCTCATGGTTGTGGAATTCATCTTCGATTCTTCAATTTCTTGATACCGATCTTCACTAATATGTTTCTAGCCTCCCAAAATCGCCCAAAAATGTTGTAAAGGTGGTAAATTCGAATTTAGGGAAGAAACCCCCACTTAAACTCTCAAAATCGACAGTTTCCCGAAAATCCGCGTCAAAATAACGTAACCAGCGTAAGCCTACGCTGGGAGCTGCTGTGAAAGAAATGTTCAGGCGTAGACCTACGCTGGGCGGCGTAAGCTTACGATGGGTGGCGTAGGCTTACGCCAGGGGGCGTAGGCTTACGCCAGGTCCTGAGTTTCTGCCCCGTTTTCTCCGTGTCTCTTCCGACTCTTGCATCTCTCACCTAATATCTTCCAAAATCATACTTTAAGCTTTCAACACCTGCACATGCATAGCTACACAAAACTTTTGTATTCCACATGTTAATTTACATAAATATAACATGTTACACCTTTTAATGCATAAAACTTTGGTCGCTTATCAGATAGTGAAATTTTAAATTCTGTTGGGCATATATGTGGGGTACACGATGTTTTTCATCTAAATGGTACTAACTCGAATGAATTTGGGAGAAAAACGCTTGTGGTTTCAAATTTTATAATATTGGCAACTTAAGAATTCATGTTTTGTATTGCAAATTCGGTATGAATAATTGAGCATTTTATGACCTGGTCTTGTTTACTTTGAAATTTATCACGTATCATTTCAAGTCATGTTTAATTTGATGGACAGAGTTTGAAAAAGAAATAGAAAAATTACAAAGAATGATAAAGATATGTAGTAGATAAGAATGAGTTTGATTGTCTTATACCAAATTTGAAGGAATAAGTGAATTTATTTCACATGAATATCATCATTCAGTGCGTATCATAGGTTACCCATAGTTTGTGATAGAATGTGTGATGAATTGCTTAGATACTGATATGATCTTCTTACTCATGATGTTCAACCAAAAATATGTGTCTATTTTCAGAAAAACCAAAAATATGTGTTTCAGTTTGTTCAGATAAAAATCAAAAATATTTGTTTCAGTTTGTTCAGATAAAAATAAAAAATATGTGTTTCAGTTTGATCAGATAAAAATAAAAAATATGTGTTTCAGTTTGATCAGATAAAATCCAAAAAGATTTTCTTTCTGTCTTCATTGAAAATTCTATCGTTTAATTTTATTAAAATGATTCGGGATTGGATTGGATACATGTTACAGATGGATGATCACAAGGCTGTGAAATGATGATGATTAAAGGTTTGTGAAAGTTTGAATTACAAAGAGGTTTCAAAGAAAAAGGGGAAGCGAACTTATCATGTTCGCCTGGTGCTTGTTAAGCGAACTTAACAAGTTCGCCTGATTAAGCGAACTTAATTGAGAGAATAAATATCTGGTATAGGCGAAGTTGGTCATTACCCTTATTATTTTCTTGAGCGAACTTATCATGAGTGAACACAGCCACAGTTTAGTGAACTTGATTGATTTTTAACGTCTAGTTGTTGGATTGAAATTTCAAAGTTGACTCTGAATCGGTTTTGAATTATGAATCTTTCTAAGGTAGATTTACTGATTTTTATCCATTATATCATCGGGAAATTAAATGCTTGACTCCGTGTTCTTCATGTTTCGAAAATCCATTCGGTTTTCTGATCAAATAGGGTTAATCAGTGTTTCAAAATTGAAATTGGTGCTTATTATTGATTTGTTGGTGTTAGTCGATGCTTGTGGTGTGTTTGTTTTGCATAGATTCATTGTTTTGAACAAGTTGGAAATTCTGTGAAGAATTTGTATCGACAGGTGAACTTGTTCAGGCGAACTTATTATGTTCGCCTCTTGCAACACTAAGCGAACTTAGTAAGTTCGCCTAGGTGTTCAATGCAGTTTGGACATGGAATTTTTTGTTTTCTGTTAATTTTTTTTTTGTGTTTGTTGTTTGAAAATATCATATATGTTTGTACATATCATATGTGTGTTACTTAGGTGTATTTATGATTTTACTAATGGTTTCATGTCCAATGCATGTTTAGATGGATCGACGTGTTGAGTACAAACATAATCAAGTGGCATTGTTAGATTCGCATATGTCCGAGGCAGCAAATTATAAAGGAATCATTAATTTCCTGAATCGTTCAAGATTACTTGTGGCCTTATCAGGAGATCCATATATAAGTCTACCATATATCCAACAATTCTGGGATACAGTACATCAAGACACTGATGTTGAACCTCATGTGCTTCGAGCTACAGTAAATAATACAGAGGTGGCAATATCAGTTGATACTATTCGTGCTGCTTTAGCATTGGGAGGTGCAAATGATGACCCTATGTCTTATCCTGGAACACTGGTCATGGGTTGTTTTCAAAGGATGGGATACAGAGGAAGACCTAATGACACTCAAGCTAGAAAAGGTGGTTTGGTTGGTGAATGGAGGTATTTTATGCACGTCATCATCCGGTGCTTATCCCCACTAAAGGCTGGAACTGATGGACTGAAGAGTGCACTACAAGCTGCAATGGTTGCATTGACCCTTAACAAACGGTTCAACTTTGCTTTGTATATATACCTTGAGTTGGTCATGCAAATCAATCCTCCTGGAGGTCAAGGGTTTCTCATGTACCCTAGGTTATTACAAATGATCTTGAACCATCTTATTCCGAATCTACCGCAGCATCCACAACGTTTGACCATTACTCCAATGACCAAAAGGATCTTCACTGATTGTACCAAGGTTAAACAACAGAACATAGATTTGATTCCAGTTCTGACTCCTTTGTTTGGTCACATAATCAATCTTGATTATGTTAAGCCTCCTAATGATAATTGGTTTCATCATGAGGAGTTAGTTCAAAAACAGGATCAGGATCAAGCTCCACATGAACAACAACAACAACAACACCAACAGCAGCCACAAGCACAAGTACAAGTTCCTATTCACCAAGAACAGGTTCAAATTCAAGTTTATATTCCTGTTAATGAACCAGTTCAAGTTGACGCTGTTGCAAATGAAGATAAACAAGACTTCGGTCTTAATATGGATGATTTTAATGTTGAAGCTATGAACTCACCCATTCATGAACCTGAAGGGAATGTGGTTAACACGAGTTATAGTGATACTATTCTTCCTGACTCTGAGGCTACTGATCCTTATTCCTCGCGGGACTTTAACCTGGGACATTATGAAAGACTGGCTAATTTTACATTGGCAAATGCGGGAAAAAAAGTGAAATCCAAAGCCAGGAAGCCAAGACGAAAGTCTGTTCGGGATCCTCCTTCCGGTACAATGCTTGGTAAGAGAACATTAATAGACGAATCTTCTTATTCGGACAATGAATTTACTCATGTACCAAAGACACATAAGCTAATGGCTGATTCTATTACTGCTGCACATTCTTCTCAGGGTGTAGAGGAGGCTGTTTTTATTGAATCCTTGATTCTTACACCTCCTTCATCAAGACGTCCTTCTCCTGTGATTACTCCTGCTCCTAAAGCTACTCAATCATCTGCTGCTGGTACTTCACAGACATCTTATTCTGAAAGGATTACTTATCTTGAATCACAGGTGATTGCATTACAAAATCAGGTAGATGTTCTAGTGAATACTGATGCTCAGAAGCAGTTGGTCCTTCAGACTCAAGCACAACAGATTGATGAAATGAAGTTCATGGTTTCCAAACTTGTTGAGCGTCTTGACGCTCAAGGGGAGTTAAGGATCCATGAAACTTGTCATACTGATTCAATACAAAGAAAGGATGGTGATGACAATGATCCTAGTGGTAACATGGAAGGTGATCGTCAATACGCTAACGTGAATCCAATATCAAGAGTTCAGGGGGAGTCATCTACATCAGGTAATATTGAAGGAACCAAGAAAGATTCTGGTGTTAATGAAGAGATTATGTTACTGGAATTCTTTCAAACTGATTCTGATGTTGAAGAAGAGAGTGTTTGGATGATGTTGATGAACTGTTTAATGATGTTGAAGATGATATGATTGATAATGAAGTTGAAGAAGGACAAATTTCGGAGATTGAAATAGGGAGGAGTAAAGTTGAAGTTACTTATGAAGGTTGTGATGGTCTGAATGTGCCCTATAACTTCATCCAGGATGATGTTATTCCTGAATTTTCAAATGAATGAGTGACAGATTCTATGGACTCTGTTGAAGACGTTACAAAGCCTGATGATACTGCTCAATCCAAAATGGATACTGAAGCTAATACTACTCGTTCTGTGTCTCCTAAGACTACTGAAGAACATGTGATGTACATAAATACATGTATGACTAGAGAACAGTGGAAGGAAGAAGTTAACAGCTAGAAGAAAGTGTTACCTAAGTCTCCTATACAACCAGCTCAAAAAGAAAGATATGTAAATAAAGAGCGTTGTGTTGGAAGAATCATTAGTTGGTTCTATGACGAAGAAATTAAATTGTTTGCTCTCAAGTGATCTGATGTTGTTCAGTACTTAAAGCCCAGGATCAAGTATTTCAATACCTTGTCGAGGTGTGAAATGAATGGTCTTGCTACTAAACCATTGATAGATAGATTAAAGTTTGGGCTAGCTGATGTTATAGCTAAACTAATTAGTAAAGAAGGTGGATCGGGAGAGTATGAGAAGCTGAAACCACAGAAGGGAAAGAGAGTGAAGCTTGTTGATCAGAATACTAGTGTAGTTACTTAGAAGTATAAATTCAAGCCGGTAAGAGTTGTGAAGAAGATACCTTTAAGGAAAATACCACAGGATTTCTTAGGTGAGATGAAATGGTGGTATGTGGATGTAAATTCTGGTGAAGCCAGAGTGGAAGATAAAGATAATAAGATCATTGTAAGATTCAATAATGCAATGAATCTTATTAATTTTTCTAAGAAAGATCAAAGAACTCTAAGGAAAAATGAGATCATGTTTACTGATGAATGGAGAGAACAAGGATTGCAGTATAAACGGGTGTTGGAGATATGTCAGAGACATGGAGTGCATGTAGGCAGCAGACTACCAGAGACTGAAGACAGAAGATCAAGCTATTGTCAAGGAGGAGTCTGTTAGGACATAAATGTATGACAAAAGCTTGTGATAGTTTAGATCTTATTGTTTTTATGCTTTGTTAATGTTTTCGTCTAAGTTTTGGTATAAGTTCTATTAGAGGCGAACTTAGCAAGTTCGCCTAGTCTCATTAGAGGCGAACTTATTAAGTTCGCCTATAGCAGATTCTTAGTGTATAAATAGGAGTTTACAGTTTCAAGTTTAAGGGAGAACCAACTCAGTCTTTGAATGTTTTCTGTAAACTCTGTGATTTTGTGGAATACAACAAGAATATTATTTACTTGTTGATTGTTATCATTTCTACTGTCATCTATTGTATATATACATTGATACGGTTGGATTCCGCACTCCGTGTCTTCTATACGTCACGTCACAAGTGTTAGAGCATGAATTGGTAACTGTAGCAAACAAATATGTGTATGTTCGTAGAGAGGCGAACTTAACAAGTTCTCCTAACCATCTTTAGGAGCGAACTTGTTAAGTTCGCCAAGCCCCTGTCACACACAAGACAGTTTATTGAGAAACCGGAACCCAAGTCTTTTTCAACTTGGGGGGAGCATCTGTTTTAGTGGTTTTATCGGTTCTGGTTTTCCACCAACATGTTTCTTTTAAAAAAATGATTTACATTTTGACAAATTTTGTTGATTTTGTGATAAAATGGTTTGTTATCTTGTTGATGTCTGAAACATGCTATTTATTTTACTATTATTTCATCAGAGTTTAATGCGAAAAACATGTCCCAGATCAGTAAAACCTTGCCATAATGGCTAAGGTAACCTTTTCATTTATAATAATATATTGTTTTACAAAAGATGATATAATTACATCTTTATACATAGGGATTTTCCATCTTCGATAAGCTTTATTCCACGTGCTTCTTTCCTGCCGTGTTTGGAAAATATTTTTGAATTAGCTTACGCTAAGTAAGTACACTGTATCGTTCATTTTATTATGAACCCTTTATGTCATCATTGTTCAAGTTTTCTGGGGCTCTCGAGCCCACGTGACCATCTCCGGACGTACCTCCAGCCACGCTTTTAGTATATTTTATGGGTGTGCTAACCCCCTCGCAACTATCACAGGCCGTACCTCCGGTCCAAGCATTGGAAATGTCCTTATACTCGTTAGTATAGACATCCTTGTATTTTTCACGAAGACTTATTCATTCCTCAGCCACGTAGGATTGAAATCTTTTACTCTTTCAGCCTTGCAGGCCTAGATTTTACGCTTTCAGCCACGTAGGCCTAGAGTTTCCTTTTCCTTTTTTTTCTTCTTTATTTATTGAGATCCACCTTACAGGCCGGGTATCTCATTTCATTTGGGACCTTGAGTAGCTTTGAACCACAGCCTCCCAAATGTATCAAACATTTGTTTTCGTTTCATGTATATGCTTGATTTATTCACCAACCAGTCCTCACCATTAAAATTTCATAACGGTTTCTCCAGGATGCATTAGAAGGGTTTATATATAGGAAGTACCAGCGATTTATCCACCACCCCTCTAAGACCTCATGGGTACTCCGTTATTCTATTTTATGGTTTAGACTCGTTTCATCATACTCATTCATGTTTGCACGTATCATCATGCATTCACATATTCATCATGCATTTCATGTATTCATATTTCCTCACGTGTTCACATTCATTATGCATGGTATACTTTCATCATATATTCGCATTCGTCATATTGTAAACTGCTGTGATTTTCCTCCAGAGTAGTACCTCCAATAGAGATGTCCCTAGGAAAGAGCGACGGGTCTAGGAGAGATTTATGCACCGCTCTTTCCTAGATAGGACATTCCGTTTGTCAGATAACTACATACCAGTTGGATGTTCTCCCGTAGTTTACTATATATCTTTATTCTTATTAGTGTATACCCCTAAACATTCATAATGGTTTCACCACGAAGTACACAAGAGGTTTATATATAGGAAGTACCAGCAGCATATCCACCACCCCTTGGATACGTCGTGACTACTCCATTATTCTTGTTTAGTGTTTAGACTAATCTGTCATTACCACATACCCTCGTCATATCACATATCACATATCACATAATCATATCATATAAGCACGTATTTCACACAACCGTGTCTAGGGTACGGGCCAGTGTAATTATTATAACTTCGGGTCGTTTCCTATGCTCGTTACTTGCTTAAACGTCCCTATGAATATGAACCGTACTCGCAGCGTACCTCACTTGCCTCTTAACGCGTTGCACAGGGTCTCCTAATCCACCTCAGATTGCATGTGTGTGTTGTGGGGTTTGTGTGTGTTTGTTTCCCCCTTTGAACGATCTTAAGAATCAATTTATAGGGCTTATGGGGGCCCTTAGCTGACCGTTACGGGTTCTTGTGGTGGTCCTCCACCTCCTCAGGGTGATTAGTCAGCATTTCACGTGTCAGAATCAGGATTTTTGCTTACTACGCACGTGGCGAACCGTTAAGCTATAGGTAGCGGTCCGCTACCGGCTTAACTTATATGATTTTCATTTTTTCCTCGTCGAGAAATATCGTTTTCATATATTATGGCTTCCGTAACTCATTTTCTAGCCCGAGATATGCTTATGATAAGTTTTGGGCTATTTCCGGCCGAATAGTCTTCCAGTTTCGAACCCGGTTGGGTTCTTTGGCCACGTTTATCAACCGACACGTGTCCCATCTTTTGTTTAGGAGTTTAGGGATGTTACAACTCTCCCCCTCTTAATTTAGGTTTCGTCCTCAAAACCTGTTAATATTTAAATAATTGAGGGTAACTCTTTCTCATTTCTTCCTCACTTTCCTAGGTTATTTCAGACCCTTTTCTGTGCTTCCAATGCAGTAGTACTTGTTTGATTGTTTTGTTACGTAGCTACTTCTTTTTTGTGTCTAGAATCTTGATAGGTTCTTCAACGTATGTTAGCTTATCATCAACTTCTATTTCTTCTAAAGGAACGTGTGCAGCTTCATCTACCAAACCTTTCCTTAAATAAGATACATGGAACGTGTTATGTATATTATTCAATTCTTCAGGTAGCTCCAACTGATAAGCTACCTTTCCGACTCGTTTGACGATTTTAAAAGGACTAATGAATCGTGGACTTAGCTTTCCACGTTTCTTGAATCGGATTAGACCTTTCCAAGGAGATACTTTTAACAGGACATAATCTCCTTCTTGGAATTATATTGGTCTACGTCTTTTGTCTGCGTATGACTTCTGTCTATATTGTGCAGCTTTCAAACGTGCCTTGATTAAGTCAAGCTTTTCAGATGTGGCTTGAACTATTTCTTTGATGCCTAATTCTTTCTGACCAATTTCTCCCCAACATACAGGAGTCCTACATCTTCTACCATATAGCATCTCATATGGTGGCATACCAATACTGGAATGGTAGTTGTTATTGTATGAGAACTCTACTAATGGCAGGTGATTATCCCAACTCCCACCGATGTCAATTATACAAGCACGCAGCATATTTTTAAGCGTCTGAATCGTCCTTTCACGTTGACCATCGGTCTAAGGATGATATGCCGTGCTGATTAATAACTTAGTTCCAATCTCCTCATGGAACTTTTTCCAAAAACGTGAAGTGAAACGAGTATCTCGATCAGAAACAATCGAGACTGGTACCCTATGTCTGGAAACAATCTCTTTGATAAACAAATCAGCTAAATTTTCTGAAGAGTATGTCTCACGTATTGCAAAGAAATGAGCACTCTTAGTTAACCGATCTACAACCACCCAAATGGTATTATAACCCTTAGCTGTCTTTGGTAGCTTGGTTATGAAGTCCATAGTGAGATGTTCCCACTTCCATTCTGGGATTTCTAATGGTTGTAATCTTTCATATGGCTTCTGATGTTCCACTTTGACTTGAAGGCAAGTTAAGCATTTAGCTACATACTTCATGATATCAAATTTCATTTCGGGCGACCAATAATCTTTGCGTAGATCTTGGTACATCTTTGTAGTTCCCGGATGAATAGAATATCGTGATTTATGAGCTTCATCGATAATCTTAAGTCTAAACTCACCTGATCGTGGTATCCACATACGACTAAATCGAGTCTTGACTTTATACTCATTTTCTTCTAGAGATTTCTCCTTACTAGCCATTCTTTCTTAACATTCTCATCTTTTAATGTTTCTATTTGTGCGTCTCGAAGCTGGCTCATGAAATCAGGAGTTATCACTATCTTATATGCTTTTACTCGAATAGGACGATGCTCTTCTTTGCGACTTAGAGCATCGGCTACCACATTAGCCTTTCCGGGATGATAAAAATCTCACAAATCGTTGACCAATTCTAACCATCGTCGTTGCCTCATATTTAAATCTTTCTGGTCAAAGAAACACTTAAGACTTTTGTGATATGTGTAAATTGTACACTTCGTGCCATACAGATAATGCCTCCAGAACTTTAGCGCAAACACTACTGCAGCTATTTCCAGATCATGGGTTGGATAGTTTGCTTCACGTGTCTTTAGCTGTCGAGAGGCATAGGCTATCACCTTTCCTCTTTGCATTAGAACACACCCTAGCCCAAGTTTGGAAGCATCAGAGTATACCACAAATCTTCTACTCCTTTTGGTATGCCAGAACCGGAGCTTGTGTAAATATTTCTTTCAATATTTGAAATGCCTTCTCTTGTGCCGCATTCCATTTGTATTTCGAGTTCTTTCGAGTTAGTTTAGTTAATGGGGGTGGCTATCTTAGAGAAGTACTGAATGAACCTTCTATTATAGCCAGTTAATCCCAAGAAACTTCTAACTTCTGATGGATTCTTAGGTGGAGACCATTTCATTACAGCCTCTACCTTTGCTGGGTCTACTGAGATACCTTCTGCGTTTACAACATGACCCAGAAATTGACCCTCTCTCAACCAAAAAGCACATTTTGAGAATTTAGCGTAAAGTTTCTCTTTCCGTAAAGTACTAAGTACTTCATGAAGACGTTGTACATGGTCTTCTTCGTTCTTCGAATAAATCAGAATGTCATCACCAAAGACAATAACGTATTTTTCTAACATTGGCCGGCATACTCTATTCATGAGGTCCATGAAAACAGCCGGAGCATTTTTTTACTCCAAACGGCATTACTACGAATTCATAGTGTCCATAACGAGTTCTAAATGCCGTCTTAGGTACATCTTCTTCTCGTACCTTGACCTGATGATAACCGGATCTTAATTCAAACTTGGAAAACCATCTAGATCCTTGCAATTGATCAAACAGATCATCAATTCTAGGTAAAGGATACCTATTCTTGATAGTCAATTTGTTCAATTCGCGGTAGTATATACACATCACCACACTACCGTCTTTCTTATTTACAAACAGAATTGGTGCACCCCAAGGGGATACACTTGGACGTATGAATCCCTTGTCTAACAACTCTTGAAGTTGTGACATTAATTCCTTCATCTCTGTTGTTGCTAACCGATACGGAGCCTTATCTACCGGCTTTAGCTTCAGAGATTAAATCAATCTTGAGTTCGATCTCTCTCTCAGGTGGAGCATCTGGAAGATCGTCTGGGAATACTTCTGGAAATTCTTTCACTACTGGAACTTAATCTAGTTCTTTTCCTTTCATCTTCCCATCAGCTACATAGGCTATGAAGGCTTGATGACCTTGTCTCACGTAGCTACTTATCTTGGCCATCGTACATAATGTGATCTATTTTCGTCGTTAACCAATGACACTAACTTCCTTTCATGTAGGCGTCATGAATCGTACAATCTTCTGATTACATATAATCATTGCAGCATGTGCAGATAACCAGTCTATTCCAATGATTAAGTTGAATTCTTGCATTGGAATTGGAATTAGGTCTACAGGATATTCTTCTTCTTCTATCAGCAGTCGGCAATCTCGGCATATTTTGGTTACTATGTAGTTTCGATCATCGCGATTTCAACTTCTAATGCCTTAGCCAACTTATTTCTATTAAAGTTTCTAACGTTTGCATACTATAAATAAATAAACGATCGACTATCTCCTGTATCTAATAAAACACAAGCATGTAGGGAATTCAAGAGGAATGTACCTGATACAACGTCAGGAACATCTTTTGCTTCCTCTGTGGTGATCTGAAAAGTCCTACCTCTTGGCTTTGTAGCTTCGATCCTCTTGAATTCATTTTCTGCTACTCTTGACCCTTCTCCGGTCTTCTCTGTCTGAATTTCAGCTCAGTTCATTCCCTGCTGAAGTGTCCTGTCTTATAACAGTTGTAGCACAATCAGGTGTCACTCATACACTACAATGCAGTGTGTCCGGACCTCCCACACTTGTGACAACTCGTCACTTTAAGTCGGCGTTATCCCGGGTGCCTCTTGCCACAAGTCTTACAACTCTGAAAAACTTTTCTTGGGGAGGAACCGCCTCCCGGTTTGTTGAACTTAAATCTTTTAAGAGGCATATGGGAAGGATAACTTTCTCCTTTTCCCTTCCCGTCTCTCTCTGCTTGCCTCTTGAGCTCAGTTTCTCATTCCTGGGCCCAATCAATCATTTCCTCCAAGTTCGCACTTGGACGGATGGATAAACTCTCTAATTTCTGTTTTTAGAACTAGATGATATCTCGTCATCCACATCTCCGGGGTTGCTAATAATGTTGGACATAATCTGGCCTTGTCATAGAAGATCCCCTTGATCTCATCTGCCGGAGTTGAAGAAACTCCTCAGTAATTCTTTCATTTGCCGCTCGAGGGCAATAATGTTTTAGGAAGATGTCCTTGAATTCTTCCCATCTCATTTCCTTAATTCTTTCTCTACCTTTTCTCTCTTCACCACTCCCCACCAGTCGTCAGCTCGTTCTTTCAGCTGATTGGTGGCGAAGGTGACTTATTTCCCACAATGGCATATATCGAATGCCCTTTCAATTGAGGCAATCCACCTCTGACTTTCTTAAGGGTTTACTGCTCCCTTAAACTCTAATGGTTTACAGGTCATGAAATCCTTGTATGTACAACGAGTTAACTTCGCATCAAATTTTGGATTTCTTCCTTCTCCATTATGAGTAATGTCCCTGTGGCTTTCAAACCAGCTTTCTAATGAATTTTGTAAATCTGCTTGTAGGATCAGGAAGTTCGTATTGAACGCTTTTCTTGGACGGCCTCGGATTGAATCCCTATTTATATCATAAGCACTTATGGTTTGAGTTTAAGTACCCCTTCTGATACTTAAATCCCTCAAACTGTGCTCTGATACCAACTTGAAACACCCTACTTATGTTACTATTATTTCATCAGAGTTTAATGCGGAAAACGTGTCCCAGACCAGTAAAACCTTGCCATAATGGCTAAGGTAACTTTTTCATTTATAATAATATATTTTTTTTACAAAAGATTATATAACTACATCTTTATACGTAGGGATTTTCCAACTCTGATAGCTCTGTCCACAGGAAGCTTTATTCCACGTGCTTCTTTCCTGTAGTGTTTGGAAAACGTTTTTGAATTAACTTACGCTAACTAAGTACACTGCATCGTTCATTTTATTATGAACTGTTTAGGTTCTTTATGATCAAGTTTTCTGGGGCTCTCGAGCCCACGTGACCATCTCCGGATGTACCTCTAGCCACGCTTTTCGTATATTTTATGGGTGTGCTAACCCCCTCGCAACCATCACAGGCCGTATCTCCGGTCCGAGCATTGGAAATGTCCTTATACTCGTCAGTATTGGCATCCTTTCATTTGTTACGAAGACTTATTCATTCCTCAGCCGCGTAGGCTTGGAATCTTTTACTCTTTCAGCCTTGTAGGCCTAGAGTTTACTCTTTCAGCCCAGTAGGACTAGAGTTTCTTTTTTCTTTTGTTTTCTTCTAAATTTATTGAGATCCACCTTACAGGTCGGGTATCTCATTTCATTTGGGACCTTGAGTACCTTTGACCCACAGCCTCCCAAATGTATCAAGCATTTGTTTCATTCATGTATATGCTTGATTTATTCACCAACCAGTCCTCACCGTTAAAACTTCATAACGGCTTCTCCACGATGCATTAGAAGGGTTTATATATAGGAAGTACCAGCGGCGTATCCACCACCCCTCTAACACCTCGTGAGTACTCTGTTATTCCATTTTTGGGTTTAGACTCGTTCCATCATACTCATTCATGTTTGCACGTATCATCATGCATTCACATATTCATCATGCATTTCACGTATTCATATTTCCTCACGTGTTCACATTCATTATGCATGGTATACTTTCATCTCATATTCGTATTCTTCATATATTGTAAACTGGGGTGATTTTCCTCCAGAGTAGTACCTCAAATAGAGATGTCCCCAGGAAAGAGCGACGGGTCTAGGAGAGATTTATGCATCGCTCTTTCCTAGACAGGACATTCCGTTTGTCAGATAACTACATACCAGTTGGATGTTCTTCCGTACGTTTACTATATTTCTTTATTCTTTGTTAGTGTATACCACTAAACATTCATAATGGTTTCACCACGAAGTACACAATAGGTTTATATATAGAAAGTACCAGCGGCATATCCACCGCCCCTTGGATACGTCGTGACTACTCCATTATTCCCGTTTAGTGTCTAGACTAATCCGTCATTACCGCATACCCTCGTCATATCACATAATCATATAATATAAGCACGCATTTCACACAACCGTGTCTAGGGTACGGGCCTAGTGTACTTTCTATAACTTCGGGTCGTTTCATACGCTCGTTCTTTGCTTAAACGTCCCTCTGAATACGAACTGTACTCGCAGCGTACCGCACTTGCCTCTTAACGCGCCGCACCGGGCTCCTAATCCACCTTAGATTGCGTGTGTGTGTTGTGGGGTTTGTGTGTGTTTGTTTCCCCCTTTGAATGACCTTAAGAATCAATTCGTAGGCCTTCTGGGGGCCCTTAGCGGACCGTTAAGGGTTCTGGTGGTGGTCCTCCGCCGCCTCAGGGTGATTAGTCAGCATTCCACGCGTCAGAATCAGGATTTTTGCTTACTACGCACGTGGCAGACCGTTAAGCTGTAGGTAGCGGTCCGCTACCGGCTTAACTTATATGATTTTCATTTTTTCCTGGCCGGGTAACGTCGTTTTCATATATTATGGCTTCCGTAACTCATTTTCTAGGCTGAGATATGCTTATGTGAAATTTTGGGTATTTCCGGGTGAATAGTCTTCTAGTTTCATACCTGGTTGGGTTCTTTGGCCACGTTTCTCAACCGACACGTGTCCCATCTTATGTTTAGGAGTTTTGGGATGTTACAATGTCCTTCATACTTTCCCTCATTATGCATCTTAGGTCTCTCAAATTTGACCTAATTTTTATGATAAGATGCATTACTACATTGCCTGGCAGTATGACCTCCCTTCCCACAACTAAAACAATTCACATGTTTATAAGATTTTCTTTTATGTGGCGGTTGATAAGATGATGAGGATGATTGTTGATGAACTGTCACATTGATTTGATTTTTGCTTTTTTGCTTTTGCCTTTGAGGAGTTTCTCTTGCTTTTCATCAAACGACGTGGTTGATGATCCTTGATCAGCTTCAATCTTGTCATTTTATTAAATTTCGCCGTCAGATTCGTTGTATGATTCATTGGATATTTCAATAGATCTATCTGAATCATACACACTTTCTTCATCATTTCTTGTTTACATATACTTTGAGTCACTTTGACTATCACATTTACTTATTGAGGCAGGTGTGAAGACTTGAATTTCTTCTGTTATGAATATTTCAAACTTATTTCTTGACACAGTATCAATTGAATCATTAAAACAAACATCATTCATAGAAGAAAAATCAATACATCTATTGTGTTCATAACAATCATTACTCGAGTTAATTATCCTAGAACATGTTTCACTACTACTATCAAATAGAGCCTGAATTACATAGCTCTGGATTCTAGGAATTTAAATTCAAAAGGTAAGATAAAACAGATTCTCGGCTGTATTCCTTGTGACCCAATCCACCTTACATCCTTATCCTGTTCTTTTAAACTTGTAGTATTCTCAATAGTAGTAGTCACGAGCAATTTTGCAAGATTATTTTCAGAATGTGGAGATGGAATAGGGTCATAATGACCGTCTGTGGGAGGGTGAAATAGTTTCCTCTCAAAATCGTTTGAATCTAAGTATCCGACCCTTTTTTTCACATAACTAGGAGTGTGTTGACAATCCAATCTGGTATCTTGTACCTTTTTGCTAACGTTCCATTTATTAATAATAATTTGTAATTTGACATTTTCACTTCTTTAAGAAGTTAGTTTCTCTGTTATCATTTATTAAAAATTCTTTTCTATAAACAAACTCTTTTAGGGTTTGGATTTCTTGATTAGCTTTGTTCAAACTAATTTTGAGAGTAACCTCGCTCTTTTTTATTAGATCAAGAATGACAAGAGCGTCATCCTTTTCATGAATGATGAGTTGGTTTAAAGTGCGATAGTGAACAATCATGTCAACACAGTCAGAGGAACAGAGACGCGATTTTACCTTAGGTGTAACCAGCTCAGTAGTTGTTTTCCTGCAAATGCATCCTTGATTTGACCCTCCATCACCATTGGGTTGAGTTCTAATACCAGCATTCTCAGAGAGGTAACTCGATCCGTTGAATTGGAACTAGGATAAGTATCCTTCTTCTCATCAATCATCTTCACTGCTTCCTTGATCTTGATGTTGACATTCTAAGTCATACTTTCTTTAGTGTCAATAACCTGACTCTCAGTCCCCTGAATGGGAAACTGTCTTAGGAGAGCAGCTGGACCAATAGAGTCAGTGTTGATGATAATCCTTCTCAGCACCTCATTCTTCTCCCTTTTAACCAGACTTGCTTCCATCCCATGAACCACAAACTGAGTAGATGAAGTGTTTGACACTAGTGCCTTGCCTACTTCAACATGAGCTTCTTCAATTTCATTGCTCCAATCAAAGTCATTCACTACCAATGCATTTGCCGGTTCTTTTTCTTTTTCAGATTGTTCTTTACCAACGGTACTTGCAACAATGGTAGGAAGAAGTAGAGCATCGATGATAGGTTGGGGAAAATCCCTCTTGAAGTGCCCAAGTTGCTTACCGTTGTAGCATATTAGTTTGCATTTATCAAAACCTGCTGACTTTCCACCAAGACGCTTCTTTCCAGTCCTACCCATAAACGTTTTTGCTCACAGAGTTAACACTGCCATCTGCATTTCAATTCAACTTCTTCCATGTCATCCGGGTCAACACGAAATACATCTTCCCATGTGGCTTACCCTACCTTTAACTCTTCGGAGATGAGGGCTTCATAGTTGTTCGCAAATAAACCAACAGAGCCATGTGTTCACTTGATGGGTTTGGAGCAGAAGTTCTGTTTTAAGAGGTTGGAACAATAAAAGCAACATTGGTTGGTGTCATGGTTTTGATGTAGCCTGATTGATTCATTTGCCGCTTTTCAATGTCCATTTCAAAGGACTTCAAGGTATTGATTACATCAGATTCGGTGGAAGCTTCATTCACATACTGTCTTTTGATCAACATACATTGTATCCTCCATTCTTGAGGAAGAGAGTCTAGCAGCTTCTTGATTAGATCCGAGTTTCTGATGACAACCCCGGCTTGCTTCAGTTTGCATGAAATTTCCATAAATCTTAAGATATGCTTGGATAGACCTTCACCTTTGATGTTGCCGAAGGTATCATATTGTTTCTGGAGCATGTCTTTCTTTCCTTCTTTCAAATCTGAATTTCCCTTATAGAAGTTACACAACACTTGCCATAAGGTTTGTACAGTCTTGTCTTCTTCAAGCATGTTCATGATGTCGGCTAGAAGAGCCATATTGATAGCACCGAAAACTTTATAGTCCCTTAGAATCAAAAGTTTTCAGTATAGGCGGCGGGATCAGTTTGAGCAGCAACACCGTCAGCTCTAGTGGTCATTGGACAATGAGGACCATTTGTGGTTGAGATCCACTGACCAAAGTGAGTCATGTAAAAATAAGCCTTAATGCGGTTCTTCCAATTAGGAAAATCATCGGTGGATAAGAGCTTGAGAGGTCTGTACATGGAACCGGTCTCCAAATCAGCTTGGGTAATAGACATGGAGTCGACACTGGACAATCGGCTCATGAACACCAACATAGTTTTTATCACAGATCAACACAAATTAAATCACTAAATGCTCAGATCTAAACCAAAATGACAATCAGATCTGTCAAACTCTTCACAAACAAATTTCTGAGTGAATTTCAATATCAATTTTTGATCTTGACACAGATCAAGCCAGAAATCAAAGAAATTCTGATTTTAACAAAAACCTTAAAAACTTTTCACAAATCACTGAAATCAAGAGCAGAGAAGGCTCTGATATCAAACTGTAGGTCCTGACGAAAGGGTCCATGTCCTAGAATGATTCTAAACAGGAAACAATCAACAAAATAACTATAGACAAGCTAATTTGTTAATGATCATAAGAAACACAAGTTGAAGAGCAATAACAAATAAGAACATCAAAGACATAATTCTATTAGATCCACTATGAAAAGATTACAAGATAAGTTCCTTGTATGTCCTAAACATACCTGAGAACACAGATCTGAGTTTAAATCCTTCAACTGGTCCAGATCGAGAGGCGGAATCTCCGGATCCGGTATCACTCTCGATTCAGAAAAGGGTAGAGAGTGATACCAGATCCAGAGATTCAGGCTCTCGATCCGGACCGGTTGAAGGATTTCAACTCAGATCTGTGTTCTCAGATCTGTTTAGGACCTACACTCCTGGATTACAAAGAGAATGTTATCAACCTCCTACCAGCTCTTTAATTGACTATATTAACAACGTATTGTGCAAGAGCTAAAAATTAGGTTTTTAGGTTTCTATTTATATAGACATAGCAAGAGTCGTCGTGCAGATTGCAGACAGTCGACAGTCGGCCGACAAACGACAAGTGTCGCTAGCGACCCTTGACCCAAAAACCTAATATACAAAAGATACAAACTAACCCCAATAGTTTATCGGGAATGCATCGGTTTTACAGGTTCCACAAGAAATGACTAAAGAGGACAAACTCGAACTTTCTCACAACAATAAGAAGCATAAGGCTAGTAACTTTGTTGTTGTTACCCTTGCTCCACCAATCACCAAGTTGCTCTAATGGCCCGTTACCCAAACACTAGGTCACATGTGGGCAACAATCCTCAATGCAACACTTGCAAGTACCGTCATATACCATGTCGTCTATGCATGAGTTCTTGGAGATATGGTCATTTGGCAAATACATGTCAATCTAGGACTCCCATTAACCAAGTCAACTAAGGAAACTGAGCCAATCAACAAGCTGATGGAGATTAAATCTAGAATAATACGGTGAATGAGACCGTTTGAGCAAAGTGCAACATGGAGTCGGATGGAGATTAAATCTAGAATAAATTATGCATTGTAATAATTTACGTTATCTTTTGAACTATTTACACCCATTAGGGGTTGTCACCATCATTAAAAACAGTTTGAGCTTGCTAGCCAACTTCAAGAAGATGGATCGTTTCGCATGGGCATTAACCATTCATATAAACACCGAAAAATTTGAAAATTTAAAACACGACTACCCACATGGCACATGAATGTCGAGCAACACACTTTTTCACAAAGCTAGAACACCTACGAAATTCGATAGTTTACATTACTTATGATTCGATTATTCATATTTGATTATTTTCATTATCCATAAGGCTCGATTGTTTACATTATACACGAAACTTGATTATTTGGGAAATTGACTGCTTACATTATACATGAAACCCGATTGTTTGCAATGTATTGTCTACATCATACATGAAGCATGAATATTCATTTTTTATTACTATAATAACTACTCAGGGTTTAACATATTCTTGTTCAAACACGAGGGAGCTATAAACTTTATGGGTAATCTTGATGATTATGGCATCTACATATATATGGGGTTGTGCCACATTGTTATTCTTTTATTCTTTGGTTGATTCTACTATCTATGGACATAGTTAATTGTTAGCAACACATATGTGAAAACAATAGTTATGAATTAAGTGATTTTATGCCCCATCTTGACACACTGATGTGTAGGAATTATATATAAAATTAAGGTCCAATTACACAATAGTTTTGAAAAGGAAAAATACCCAAAACATATGTAGTGAAGTAAAGGTAAGTCTGGATATCAATCCGTGGACACCTAAGACAGCCCTCGATAATAAACCTCTATCTGGTCCTAGCCTAATGAAACAATTCAAGATGAGATTTACTAAAAACCTAAAAACATGAAATAAATGCAAATGACTTAAAAACTCTAAACTTAATGACTCTGGATGATGACCAAATGCAACGAATAAGGAAGCAGACAAACACAAGAAGACTCAGATGAAATCAAAGAACTAAGACAACCACCTTGGCAGGAATCCTATACACATGCAATGGTTATGGTACTGATCATATGGCTATCTCTAAGGATACAAGTCTAAGGCTAACCAGGTATGTTGCTACTTCTTAAGAAAGCCAGAAGAATCGGGTGAAGGTCGGGATAGGTTAAGCTAGAATCTCAAAAGAGGATTCTCCGTGTAGGTCCCCGGGTGTCTCGGATCGTTACATGTGGGTGTGTGACTAGTCGGACCGGGTGCGGAATACATGTGACTAGGTGGAGAAACAAGCAACACAAAGTAAACCGACAATGAAATCACTTTCAAACTTCGTCTATTACAAACTTGAAGGTTACAGAGAGAATACAACTGGGTGCATATGACTTCGTACATAAGTTCTGTTACCTTGCCTATTTATACTAGACCTAGGCTCTACGCACTTAGCAAGTGCGTAGCGCAAAATGCTCATGCGTACTTAGCAAGTACGCAGAGAGTTCTTGCGTACTTGCTAAGTACGCAGGATATAACTCATGCGCACATGCAAAGTGCGCAAAACCCTTAGAGAATTTAGACAACGGGTACATACAATAGTAAATACAACTCGATAACTAATACATACAGACACTAAGATACAAAGACTGATACATACAAGACAAGCACAAAAGCTAAGACAATATCCAGAGTGTTTATCACACAAAAGTGCTTCAACAAACTCCCCCTTGACAACAGCTCTGGATTAATTTCGGTGTTCACAGCTCCCGAGCTTTAGCTTCCATCTTCTTTTTGTAGTCAAGACAAAACTTGACCACCTTGTTGTATTTAGAAGCAAGGAACTTTCTCCACTCATCCGTGTACATGCAGTACTTTTCAGCTAGCGCCTCCAGATCTTTCACAGAAAAGTTTATAAAGCAGACTTCATCAAAAACTCTGATCAGTTCCCTTGGCACTAAGCTTCCACTCTCGGACCACACCTTTCCAATAACCACTGCCTCACCCAATTTAGGATCTGCGTACCAGTACCATATGTTACTGAGGATATCCTGAGATAACTTGCTCAGGGGAATCCTGGTTTCACACAGCACTGGCTTGTATACCAGTTTCTTTAAACTTTTTTGAGTCACGGGATGTCTAACGTTCTTGTCCCTGACTCGCTTGGGCACTTGAGGCATAAACACCTCGAACTTCCCTGATCTTCCCTCTCGCTGCAGAACCTGCCACAAACCCATCTCTACTACGTGATTTGAGTGACCCAGCAGCTCTCGGTTTGATAGGTTCACGAGGTCGTATCTTAGCAAGGAGTTGAAAGCTTCGCTGGTTGGTTTCAAGTATTGAACCCCCCCCAGCTCGCTTGATTACAAACAACTTCTTGTCCTCCTCGAACCTCACATCTAAGATCATCCATGTCGCTCCATGTTTGTCTATGATTGATATGTTTTGCCAGAAAGGAGCCAGATCCTTCGATGAACTTGCAGGCATATGTTTGTCTTTCTGTGCCTCTGGATCCACAGGTGTAGGGTCGGTAGGGGAGGCTTCAGTCGACGCCTCAACATTACTAGCAGGCTCGACTGAACCTGTGTCAAGATGAGTTTCTAAGGATGGAGCTTCGAAAATCTCTCCATCTTCAAAATCATACTCTCCTTCTATAGAACCAAAGACTGATTGCTACCAAATTATTCTAAGTACAAATGCTGCTGATAGGCTTATCAGCAGCATTCAACACATGTTGCTGCTGATAGGCTTATCAGCAGCATTCAACACTTGTTGCTGCTGATAGGCTTATCAGCAGCGTTCAACACTTGTTGCTGCTGATAGGTTTATCAGTAGCGTTCAACACAAGTTGCTGCTGATAGGCTTATCAGCAGCATTATTCTCATCTCTGCTGCTGATAGCTTTATTCTCTGAAGATCAAACGTTGCAGCTGACTATCCATGCAAAGCGCCTCTGACACCTTTCTGCAAAAGCAACTGCCACACTCCAAGCAGAAGGAACCTCAATGGTGCAACCAATAAAGGACAATAACGCGCTTCTCCAAGCATGCAAACAATGATGCCTAAGAAGAAGTTTCAGTAAAGTTAACTAGATTAGCCTTTGCGTGTAATTTAGATTAATAAACAAGATCAACGGCTTGTGTTAGATCTGATCCTTAGAATCAAGGGTCTGTCTTGATTCTAAGTTACTATATATATCTTGTAAACACTTCAAACAAAGTGTGCCTTGATAGTGCTTCTTGATAGTGTTTTACTTGTAAACTTGTAATCTCAGAAGTCTAATACAACAGTGCATTTATCAGTATTCTTGTTGTTTACTTGTTTACTTTGTTGGTTGCTATTGTTTCCGCCAATATCAACTAGAACAGAATCACCTTGTAATCTTACGATCCTACAAGTGGTATCAGAGCTTTGGCTCAAGATTAAACAAACTAACACTTGTTTAATCACTTTCTGATTCTATTCAAAACTCTATTCTTGATCAAGTCACACAAAACAAAATGGCACAAAGTCATGGATCTGAAGACATCGGTAGTATCAATCACCACCATGGTTGGTGTCTGGGGAGGACTATGATATGTGGAAGAACCGTATGGAAAGCTTCTTCTGCTACCATGAATACGGAATGTGGAATGTTCCCATGGTGGCCTCTGCTGACTCCGGAGGACCACTAATTCCGAAGGAACCCTCTAAGTATTCTAAAGAAGACATCAAGAAAATGGAGGTGGACTTCAAGGCATTAGGAGCTATCCAAATGTGCCTTCCAAATGAAGTTTTTCACAACTTCAAGGCTCACAAAACTGCAAAGGAATTATGGGGAGCCTTGGAAAAGATGTTTGCTCGATCTGAGGAGGTCAAGGAGAACAGAGGTGACATTCTCAAGCAACAGTATGAAAACTTCGTCTGGAAGGAAGGTGATTCACTAACAGTTTTATATAACAGGTACACGTACCTGGTTGGAGAACTGCAGTGCTCCAAGGTAAAGCTGGAGAATGAAGACATTCTCAAGAAGTTCATAAGATCTCTTCCTAGTTGTTGGACATTATATACAGTGTCCATCAGAAGAACAGAGAATCTGAAGACTCTTCAGATGACTGAGCTCTTTGGCATGCTCAAAACCTATGAATTAGAAATGATTCAAGCTAAAGAAAGGAGCTCCAGTTATCAATCAGCTACCACTTCCTCCACCACCACCTCAGCGCTTCACTCTGATCATTCTGGTCCTAGTGCAAGCAACTACTATCCTCCCATTGTTACTCATCCTCAAACACCAACTGCTTCACAATCCAACTCTTCACCATTTCTTCTTGAGGCACCTCCTCAACAGCCAACCTCTACTGCTTTTGTCTCTGACAACTCAAGCAGCATGCACTTCATAAAGGAGGCTCTGGAATGCTTTCATCCAGATGATCTTGAAGAAATGGATATTCAGCACCCATATGCCATGCTCTCCCTCAGAGCAAAAAGGTTTTATTCTAGAACCGGGAGATCAGTTCCAAGCAACAACTCAAACACCAGAGCTAGGCTTGATAAAAGCAAGATCCGATGTTACAACTGTAACCAAATGGGTCACTTTGCTAGGGAGTGCAAGGCACCTAAAGTCAATCAGGGTGCCAGCCATCAAAGACAAGCTTACCAAGGTCAGCCCAGGCAGCAGCAGCAGCAGCAAGGAATTCCAGCACAAACTGCAGCATGTGCAAATGTTGGAACTACAGAATTTGACTGGAGTTTTCAATATGAAGATGTTCCTGCCCCCAACCAAGCACTTATGGCAGACAATGCAGAGATACCACCTCAGGTATTTGAACATCTTTGCTCTCAAGCTTGCATTAACAAAGTTTTAGGTTATAGAAAGCATAACCAAAATCTAATAGATAAAAATGAAATCTGAATTCAAAAAGGTCGAAGACAGTTACAAAGAAAAGATTAACTGCCTTAAGAAAGAGATTTCTTCTTTAAAACATGAACAAACCAATCTTGAAACTCAGATTGATGATCTATTAGTAAAACTTAAAGCTACCAGAGCTGAACTGGCTGAACAGAAAGTTCATGTTGAAAAATATAAATTTTCATCTAAAAAGTTACAAAGATTGTTAGATATTCAAGTCCATGAAAGGGTAAAAACTGGACTTGGATATCATAATGACGAGTACAAGACAGTTCCTCCTCCTGCTGACTATGTTGCCATTCACGAACCAAGCTTCAATACTACAAATCTTGACACGGCAAACAGAAACCTTGATCCTTCAATGGATGCATGTTTTGTGGAAAACTGCTCCACCTCTTCAGAACCTGAGTCAACCTGCTCAGACCACTGTGAAACTAGTGCAGTCCCATCTGCTCCTTTCTCTGAAGCTGTTCTGAACAAAACTGAATGTCCTGTTGTTACTCCAACTATTCCAGTTCTCATCTCATTCAAACAAATCAATATTAGCTATCCTCAAAATGGAAGAAAGCTAAACATTGAAAAGGGAGAGACATCAGGTTTCACCAACCCCAAGTCTCAGTCAAAGCCAAATGTGTTTGATAGTTTTCATACACCTGGAGAAAAAGGTCCATATGTTCAAAAGACGCTAGAAGAAGCCACTTTTGAGCATAACAAAGCTCATCCCTGGAACTTCAAAGATTTTTTTCAAAGTAAGAACTATGTGGACTTTCACCGGGACAAGATAGCACTATCCTGCTTTGTGTGTGGCAAATACAATCACACTGCCAGCACCTGCTTTCACTACCGTGAACACCAAAGAAACTCAAAGCAGAATGCCTTTGAGAAAACAAATAGTAACAAACAGGTGAGAAGCTATGATGCAAAGGCAACAAAGTTCAGAGAATCTCTATCCCCTCAAAGAGTGAAGATGCAGAAACCTCAACAAACTTGCATCATATGTGGGGAATCAAGCCACTTTGCTGCAACATGCAAGTTCAACCCTTTTAACCAGATTGCAAATCGTTCATATGTGCTCAACCCATCAGCAGTAAACAAAATCGCTGCTGATAGAGTAAAGTCCAGGAAACCAAAGGCAAAGCCTTCAGCAGCAAAAGTCTCTGCTGCTGACAAAGCAAAATAAAAAATGACGACATCAGTAGCAAAAGCATCTGCTGCTGACAAAGCAAAAGTGTCCACTGCAGATAAGGCAAGATCCCAGGCAAAGCCTTCAACAGCAACAAAAACTCCAGCAAAGCCTTCAGCAGCAAAATCGGCTGCGCATAAGCCAAAATTGTCAGCAACAACATCTTCTGCCGACAATGTAAAGAAAGCTAGAAAACCACCAACACAGCAATGGAAGGCCAAACAATCTCCAAGCATAACTGATGGCTCCATTGACTGCAAGCATTTTTCTACAATGATGTATGCTACAATGTTCCTCCCACTAATTAGATATCTTCCATGTGCAGGGACAGCTAGGCAATAAACACAATACTTGGGTAGTAGATAGCGGCTGTTCCAGGCACATGACAGGCAACAAGTCATTCCTCTCTAACTTCAGACATTTCAATGGAGGATATGTTGCCTTTGGGAGTGACTCAAAGGGTGGATCTATCACTGGACAAGGAACTGTGTCCAATGAAAGGATGAGTATTGAAAGAGTCAACTATGTTAAAGAACTTGACTTCAATCTCATGAGTGTTTCCCAAGTATGTGATCAAAAGCATTGGATGCTCTTCACTGACAAAGAATGTTTCATGTTAGCTCTTGGCCTATCTAAACCCCCTCCAGAGAAGATTCTCCTAACTGCTCATAGAAAGGACAACTTATATGTGCTTGACATGAATGAAGCCACTCCATCTGGTAGTATTTCATGTTTTCTGTCAAAGGCATCAGTTGATGAATCCGCTCTCTGGCACAGGAGGTTAAGCCATGTTAACATCAAAATAATCAATAAATTAGTGAAGGACAATCTTGTCAGAGGGCTTCCTGACAAAGAATTCCAGCTAGACGATCACTGCATTGCCTGCTTGAAGGGAAAACAACACAAGAGTTCCCACAAGCCCAAGACATTGAACACAAATGACACCCCTCTCCAGCTACTGCATATGGATCTCTTTGGTCCTACGAATGTCATGTCAATGGGCAAAAAGTCCTACTGTCTGGTGATAACTGATGACTTCTCCAGATTCTCATGGGTATTCTTCCTAAGAACAAAAGATGAAACTGCTGAGATTCTCAAATCCTATATTCTTAGGGTAGAAAATCAAAGCAATCTGAAGGTAAAGATCATAAGGTGTGATCAGGGAACAGAGTTCAAAAATCACACTTTGAACAGTTTCTGTGAGAGCAAGGGCATTGAAAGGCAATACAGTGCTCCAAGAACCCCTCAACAAAATGGGGTTGCTGAAAGAAGAAATAGGACTCTGATTGAATCAACAAGATCTATGCTGGCTGACTCAAAGCTGCCCCTTACTTTCTGGGCAGAAGCAGTAAGCACAGCCTGTTATGTGCAGAATAGAGTCCTTATTGTTAAGCCTCTCCAGAAAACACCCTATGAACTATGGCTCAAAAGAGTTCCCTACATTGGCTTCCTGAAGCCCTTTGGATGTCCATGTACCATCCTCATCACACATGGAGTTCTTCCTAAATTCGGTGCAAAGTCTGATGAAGGTTACTTTGTAGGTTACTCCTCTCAATCAAAGGCCTACCGAGTGTTCAATTCTAGGACTCGGATTGTGGAAGAATCTGCTAATGTGGAATGCAGGGAACACGTTGTCTGTGAACAAGGCAAAGGTCCTAACTGGCTCTTTGATATAGACTCCTTCACCCAGATATTTGAGCCTCTCACTTTCTCAAATATGGAGTCTTCCTTTTCAAAATCAACATCTTCTGCCTCAACCTCCTCTTCTGACTACAGACTGGATTTTCCCAGTCCCTTCATCAGGATGAAAAGGCCATCCATTGATCCTCCATCAGTGGCAGAAGCTATTGAAGCCAGTACAGGTGAAGCCGGTACTTCCAACACCACAAGCAGCAATCTCTCTGACCAAGAAATCCTTAATGAAGCCTCCTCAATCCATGCTGAAGAGGCCTCTGATGCTAACACTGCTGACAATGTGGAACACAATGATCAGAACCTCCAAGCTCCTCTCCTCACAACTGAAGACAATCCTGATCTAAACCAAAGTAATCTTGAAGAGGGAATACGGCTGGATGTGATACCAGCACAGAGAATAAACAAAGAGCATCCTCTGGAAAACATCATTGGTCCAGTCCACACAGGTATCCAGACAAGAAGTAAGTCTCATGAAGCCAACATTTGTTTGTTCTCTTGCTTTCTATCTCAGGTGGAACCCAAGAAGATTGATGAAGCTCTCAAGCACAACAGCTGGATTGAAGCAATGCAGGAAGAATTGCTGCAATTCAAAAGATAAGATGATTGGAAGCTTGTTGATCTTCCACCTGGTCAAACAGCCATTGGAACAAGATGGGTCTTCAGAAACAAGCAAGATGAAAGGGGCATCGTGGTCAAGAACAAAGCCAGACTGGTAGCTCAAGGTTACACTCAAGAAGAAGGCATTGACTATGATGAAGTCTTTGCTCTTGTTGCCCGTCTGGAAGCCATCAGAATCTTTCTGGCATATGCAGCATCCAAAAACTTTATGATCTATCAAATAGATATGAAGAGTGCCTTTTTGTATGGCAAGATTGGTGAAGAGGTCTATGTCAAACAGCCTCCAGGCTTTGTGGATCCTGCACATCCAAATAAGGTCTTAAAACTGGACAAAGCTCTCTATGGCTTACACCAAGCCCCAAGAGCCTGGTATGAAACTTTATCTGGATATCTACTTAGCAACAACTTCAGAAGGGGGGCCATTGATCAGACACTTTTCATCAAAGATGAAGGGGGAGAAATTTTGTTGGTCCAGATTTATGTTGATGACATTATCTTTGGATCTACAAGAAAGAAGCTCTGCAAAGACTTTGAAGTTCTGATGCATTCCAAATTTGAAATGAGTTCAATGGGTGAGCTAAATTTCTTTTTAGGACTTCAAGTCAAACAGGTACCAAATGGAATCTTCATAAGTCAATCCAAGTATGTCAAAAGCATCTTGGAGAGGTTCAAAATGGCTGACTGCTCTGCTGCAAGAACTCCTATGCAAGTGCACCATCAATTATCTCCAGATAAAGAAGGACAAGACACTGATCAACATCAGTACCGAGCAATGATAGGGTCTCTCATGTATCTCACTGCCTCAAGACCAGATATCATATTTGCAGTTTGTCTCTGCGCAAGATTTCAAGCAGCTCCAAAAGTGTCTCATATTCAAGCTGTCAAAAGGATCCTTAGATACCTAAAGGGAGCTCCAAAACATGGGCTATGGTATCCAAAGAATGGAAATGTCAATCTCTATGCCTACACTGACAGTGACTATGGGGGTAGCAACTTGGACAAAAAGTCCACATCTGGGGGATGTCAATTTCTTGGAGGAAGGCTCATCTCATGGCAATGCAAAAAGCAAACATGTGTCTCTACTTCAACAGCTGAAGCAGAATACATTGCAGCTTCAAGCTGCTGTGCACAGGTCATCTGGATCCAAAATCAAATGCTTGACTATGGAATGACCTTCATGCAGACTCCAATTCACATTGACAACATGAGTGCTATCTCTATCACGAATAATCCAGTGCAGCATTCCAAGACTAAGCACATCGACATCAGGTATCACTTTATCGGGGATCAAGCTGAGAAAAAGAGAATTGTCCTATCCAAGGTTCACACAAATGAGCAATATGCTGATTTGTTCACTAAACCTTTTGATGAAGCAAGATTTCGATATCTAGTTGAATCAATTGGCATGATGAACTTTGAATAAGACATGTCTCTATTTTTTATCTTTCCTTATAAATATGTCTATGTTTTTGTTCTTAATAAAAGGTTAAAGTCAGCAGCATTTTTTTCACTGCTGACAGATTTACTCTTCAGCAGCAAAGCCTTTGCCACTGATCGCTTTAAGTTATCAGCAGGAAGAAGTTTCCTGCGGACAGCTTTAAGGCGGTCAGCAGCAACCTTTTTGCTGCGGAATGAATACAACAGTCAGCAGCACCCAAATCTGCTGCTGAAAGACTTCACTATCCGCAGCAACCAAGTTTGCAGCGGATAGCTCACCATCGGCAGCAACCAAGTTTGCTGCTGATGGGTAAAACAAGTCTACATTAACTTTTACCCGAGGTAAAACCTACTCTCAGTCTTTACCATGACTGCTCGAGTGCTTTACAGCTGTAACAATGAAAAGTGAAACAGGTTGTACTGTACAAGTAAAATTGCTTTTTCTTCGTCTGTCGTTATATCACAATCTCAAACGTTCCCACAATCTCTTCATATTCAATTTCAAACCTATCTCCCATCACTTTCTCTCCCGTCCCCACAACATTCAAAGCCCTAAATAATTAACCACCATTCAAACACCCTTCTCTCTTCCCTCCAAATCCATAACAATGGCAGGCGCAGACATAAACAACCCCAACGACAAGTTTTCCCCATACCACAACCTCACTGCATGCCTAATAAAGGGCAAGAAATTCGAAGGTTTCGATGATATGATCGACTTCCTTTGTCGGTCCAAAATCCACCATGCCCTAACAGTCAACCCAACCATCTATACTTCCCATATGGAAGATTTTTGGAGCTCAGCCGTGTATTCTACTGACCAGGGCACTCCCCAAATCAGAGGTACAGTAGACGGCAAGGAGATGATTATCACTGAAGCAAAGCTCCGCCAACACCTCAAGCTTCAAGATGAAGGGGACGCCATCTCTTACCCAAGAGACGTATACATGAGGACCTTTGTATCCATAGGGTACACTGGGAATCAAACAGAGTATACGATAGAGAAGGCACTCATGGGTCCCAAATGGAAGTATCTCTGCCACACTCTTCTCCAATGCATATCCCAGAAGAGGAGTAGCTGGAACCAACTTAGCTCCGAACTTGCGTCGGCAATTCACGGTATGATAACTGGGGCGGGTTTCAATTTTTCCCACCTCATTCTTGAAGGTTTGAGATACAACCTTCAAGAAGGGGTGAAATCACAGTTCTTCATGTACCCAAGATTCTTGCAGGAAGTGTTCAACATTGAGCACCAAGATCTTTCAAAAACTGCAAGAATCTACATAATGCTGGGACATAAGAACAATATTTTTCAAAGCATGAGAACAATTTCATCAAAGTTCTCAGGGGCCGATGTTCCATTGTTATCTACAATGCTGAACACGCAAAGTGCCTAGGGTGACAGTTCAGCAAAGCCAGCTGATACTGATCCCACACCCTCCACCTCACTGCCACAAACTCAAACTGCTGCTTCCCTTGATCGAACCCCTGTGCATTCTACTGAGAATGTACAGGCACATACTTTACTCACCCACAGTTTGATTGCTCAACCGGAACATAGGGCCCCGGTTGCAGCCAAGTATACAAGGAAGAGGGGCAAGAGAACTCCTTCTTCTCTTGCCTTCAAGGCCCAAACCCAAGCCAACATCCCTCACTCAGAATCACAACATTCTAGTGAGAATATCATAAGGGAAAGCCACACTGTTAGGGAGACTCCTTCGGAAGTCTCTCTATTAGGATTAGGATCACTTCCCGGATCCATAGAACAGCCCTTTGAGCCATTCCTATCTTCTTTGGACTTAAGTGTTGAGGAACCTGACCAAAGTGATGTACCTTCTCCAACTACCACTATCAAAGAGGTACTGATTGGTCTTGCTTCTGAAACACCCAACCCAAGTTCTTTACCCTTGAAGGTCCACTCTAGGAGTAATGAAAGAGTGGATGTGGAAGAGGCTGTCACTACTGCTGGTCCATCAAATGACCAGGAGGACAGTGACAACATCTTTAAGACCTCAACCACGGCAACTCATGGTGAGGGTGTTTCCTTGGAAACTCCCCTCACTGAGAGGAATCCCAGGCGCCAAGAAACCACGGGTGATGGGGATGCTGAGGCTCGGCCTACGGCCCCATCTGGGTCCAAGGATTCCACAACTGTGGATGAGGACAGACTGAAACTTCATAACTTGGAATTGACGGCCAGGGTGGCTATGCTAGAGGCTGAAGTGTCCAAACTAAGACACCAAGTCTCTATGCATGAAGCCCATCAATGCCCAACTTTATCCACTCCCTCTCTTGTATCAGTAGGCACCCAAACTGATGCTTACCTATCTACTGATGCAACCAAAAAGGGGTAGATGGTCTCTATGGAAGAAGATACAGACAGTCTTGACGACTGGATTCAAGAGCAGGTTGTACTTCAAAGCTCACTATTCTAGCCGGCTTTTGTACAAATTCATGACTTTCCAGCCTCAGATAACGAAGAAGAAGAGACATCTGAAGACTGGAAGTTGGTCGTCAGGGCTGTCGATGAAATGTTGAATGTTATTGGAGACACAGAACAAACAAATACACCATTCAGCATCATCCCTGAAGCAGCAGCCATCATTGGTCAATCCTCAACCCCCCAACTATTCAGATCATCAAAGAAGCTAGAATTTGACTCCATTCTAGCTTGGGGGTATGATGGATCAGCTGAGAGGTTTTGGATTGGATGGGAGTTCAGCGGAGTAGAAGAGCTGAACTGGAACTCACTCAATGCCCTCTAAGTCCTACAGCTATACTTATCAAACTGCATCAACAACTCAGCAGATCTCTCAGCAGAACTTGCCATTGGCAGGTTCCATGACTTGATGGAGGACAATCTACCCCACTTCGAAAGACTAATTCAAAAAGCAAATCGGGTAGCTTATCCTAAATCCTCGGCGGCCGCAGAAAGGAGACCGACTCCTAGCAATCTTGAAATAACAAGGAGCAGTCTTCTCACTGAAGAAGAAGTTCTGGGCCTTCGAAGATTCCTGTATGCCTTCCTGGTCAAGGACTTGGACGTGCTAGGTTGGGTGAGCACTAAGTCCCTTGACCACACTCTTTTGCTCAGCAACGGCTCCTCTCTCATCATCAACACCAGTAACATCCTTCAGTTGCCCTCAGACTTCCTATTCAAGATTTTTCAGCTCAGAGCCAACATCTGCAATATTAAGTCATTGGAGAGCCAGGCAATGATGGTCACCATCAAAGCCCATCTTGAAGAAAAAGGACTGATTCCTCAGGAAGAGTCTGTGTCAACTTCTGATGCTGCTTCAACTCAGATACTCCACAAGTTGAAGCCACATCTGTAGCATCTGGCACAAGATCTTCACTTAGGGATCAACTGAGGGAAATAGAAGGTCCTGAGTATCAACTTGATGAAGAAAGTGACCATCCCTTGTCAATTCCTCAACTTGCTAATGAAGCCGAGGCAGAGATCCCAACAGCACAACAATCAGCTGTTGCTGTGATCAGTGAAGCCAAAGCAGAGGCATCCAATGTGAATAAAGGGAAGGGCATTATGACAGAAGAGGATGAAGAGAGGCTGCGAAAAGAAAAGAAAGAGAAAGAAGAAAGAAGAAGGAAAAGAGAAGAAGAAGAGATGGCTGAAGAGATGGCTCATAAACAAAGGCATCAAGAAAGAAAGGCAGCCATACTCCTAAGACAACAGACAATCCAGCTGTATGCCAAACAGCTGGATGAGATGAAAGTTAAAATCCATGCAGGGTCTCAAGTTGAGGAAGAAGAACAACTTGCCAGACAGCTGCAGGAAAAGTTTGCAAAGGAAGAAGAAGAAGAGAATGAAAAGAAGAGGAAGGAAGATGCTAAGTTTAGAATCACTGATTCTAAATTAGCAAAAGAATTAAGGGAGGAGTGGACTGAAGCTCTGATCTCTCAAGGTGAGGATGCAGACTACCTTGAGAAACTTTCAAACAAAGAGATTTACAGAGCCTTCATGGGTCAGCAGGGTCAATTGGCTAGCAAGAAAAAGGCTGAAGAATAAGAAAAAGCCAAGCTACAGTCCAAGAAGACCATTGCACTGAATAAAAGAACCCATGAAGAAAGGAAGGTCATGATTGACTTCCTTAAGGCTAGAGGAGATAGTGGAAAGAGGCTAGGTCCCATGAATTTCATGAACCTGCAAGCCCTCTACTTCAAAGTTAAAAAGGATGAGGAAGAAAGACTAGGGAAGAAGGGCTCCAAGAAAAGGGTACTTATCAAAGAAGAAGAAAAACCAAAGACAAAGAAACCCAAGCCTTCTCCCTCACCTACCTCTTCCTCAGTCCATCATCCTTCCACTCTCCTCCCCAAACCTTCCACTCCTCCACCCAACAAGTCCAAATCATCTCACCCAGCTCCCACTCATCAACAGCCTCCCTTGAAGAAATCCAAATCCTCATCTGAACCTGAAGACTCAAGAAACATAGTTGAATGGGTCTACAATCCACAGGATCAAAGGTTTGAGATCTTCAGGGGGAGAACTGAAAGAAGAAGATCTACATACAGGTCTGTTGATGAGGTTCTGCAACTACCAGATTCAGACCTAAGAAGAATTTTGGAGCTGGGTGAAGCTCATGAGCCTGCAAATGAGAGAGGGAAACATCTTATGCTAGCAATCAGACATTACTTCAACCCTAGCAAAGATGTGGTCATGGATATCAAACCACTCAAGTCCCACTCTTCATTTGTATCTTGGTCCTACAATGCTGATTTGGATGAGTTCACTCTGATTGATGTAAAGAAGCAGCAGATGAGATGTTCAAGCAAAGCAATCTACAAAATGCCACACAAAGACATCAAGACTCTGTCTGAACTTCCACTGAACAATCCCAGCAAGGATCCAAGAGGCTATGAGGTTGAAAGGATAGTCAGCCACATGCAAAAGCTTCAGCAGCAAAGTGATTAGAAGAATTTTGGTTGCATCAGTCTAGGGGGAGTTTGTAGAACCAAAGACTGATTGCTACCAAATTATTCTAAGTACAAATGCTTCTGATAGGCTTATCAGCAGCATTCAACACATGTTGCTGCTGATAGGCTTATCAGCAGCATTCAACACTTGTTGCTGCTGATAGGCTTATCAGCAGCGTTCAACACTTGTTGCTGCTGATAGGTTTATCAGTAGCGTTCAACACAAGTTGCTGCTGATAGGCTTATCAGCAGCATTATTCTCATCTCTGCTACTGATAGCTTTATTCTCTGAAGATCAAACGTTGCAGCTGACTATCCATGCAAAGCGCCTCTGACACCTTTCTACAAAAGCAACTGCCACACTCCAAGCAGAAGGAACCTCAATGGTGCAACCAATAAAGGACAATAACGCGCTTCTCCAAGCATGCAAAACAATGATGCCTAAGAAGACGTTTCAGTAAAGTTAACTAGATTAGCCTTTGCGTGTAATTTAGATTAATAAACAAGATCAACGGCTTGTGTTAGATCTGATCCTTAGAATCAAGGGTCTGTCTTGATTCTAAGTTACTATATATATCTTGTAAACACTTCAAACAAAGTGTGCCTTGATAGTGCTTCTTGATAGTGTTTTACTTGTAAACTTGTAATCTCAGAAGTCTAATACAACAGTGCATTTATCAGTATTCTTGTTGTTTACTTGTTTACTTTGTTGGTTGCTATTGTTTCCGCCAATATCAACTAGAACAGAATCACCTTGTAATCTTACGATCCTACACCTTCCCCGTCACCCTTGGGAACTTCGATTACAACATCCTCATCCTCCTCATCCCAATCATGACCAGACTCGATCTCTCTCTCTTATAAATTGCAGAGAGCATCGATCTGTGCTTCCTTGGAATAGTTCGGCTCTAGTAGTAAGATCACATCATCTGACACGTCGTCAGATAGATCTTTCAAAACGTCAGCCACCGACTTTCCTTTATTACCACCTGAAGCATCACCTCCACCTTCACTCTTAGTAGACTCCCCCTCAGCCATAGGCACGGTGGAAATGGGAACAATCGCCAAAGCCGACGATTGCTGCTTACTTCCACTCGGTCCGGCTTCAGGATCCTTATCATGGTCATCATCCTTAGTTAAATCAACTAAGTGATAAGCCACTTCACTGCTAGGCTTAGGTGGTTGCTTCTCCAATAATTCCTTCATTCTTTCCCTTGAGCAGTAAGCGTCTTAGCCATATCACAGACCAGTTTCACCATAGTGTCATGCTCTATATGCTGCTTGTCATCAGCCTCCCGCTGTTTCTTTAGCGCGGCTACCTCATCAATCAGAGAGTTAATCTACCCCGTAGTTTCACCATAGTATCATGCTCACATTCTTCTCTCGATTTCCGTAGTGTTTCAAGAAGTCCAGCGACTTGACTTTCTAGGGTAGTGATCTGGGTATCACGAGGATCAGGTCCCTTAGAAGACGATGCTTCGGCTTGATTGGTCGGGAAGGAAAAGAATTCTCCAAAATCGAACCCCTGGGTGAAGTCAAAGTCAGGAAAGGGTTCACTGATGTGTTGGAGGGTGGTTGTAGGGATTGAGGTAGGGATGGTTGTTGTTTGGATGGTGGTTGGGGGTGACGGTGATAGACTCAGTGAGAATAGAAGTCGTCACCGCCACCTTGATAGGCTGTACAGGGAGGGTCACTATCACAGGAACCTCCTATGTAATAGTAGTAGTAGCCGCAATAGATGTTACCAATGGCCTCCTCCTCTGTCGCCGATAAAGCTGTTGTGAAGGTGAGGTAGAAGTCGATTCAGTGCTCGCAGCTGTCATTGTTACTTGCCTCTGAGCAATTACTTCCACCTCACGAAGAATAGGTTGGTGTTTCCTATCCCCCCCCCCCCGACACTTGTTGATACTTTCCCGTCTGCGTCTCTGTATAGCAGCGTCCGAATCGGAATCGGGCTCATGTTCACTGCTACTCTCTTGTTTCTTTCTTTTGGAAGATGACTCGGGAAGGGTCACCTTCGTCAATCTCCTTGGGTGTGCCTGTGATGGTGCATCATCAAAATCAGATGAATCTGACTCGGACGCTTCTGATTTGGATTCTTCAGCACCCTCACTTCCACCTTCTTCGTATCCTCCTTCTTCAGACACTTCATCCTCAGATTCAACTTCCTCCTCTTCTTGTTGTTCATCACTGTGTTCACTGAGTTCAGGTTTAGACTCTGCACTATACCATCTCCAATTTGCTGGTGCCACATACGCTTCATTTATCAGGTGGCCAAATAGTGGATTATGCTTAGGGGTAGGTTCTACACTGCCTGGCGTTAAGAACTGTGAGAAAACTCTATTGGCCACCCGTTTAACTTGCAGTCTCTCCCCAATAGCAGGTAGATTAGGCAACGCATCATTTATCAAGAGTTGTACAAATCTGGGGTATAACAAGAACCTAAACCTCTCCGCTGTGTAAATCTGATTAGTGATAGCCTTGTAGATGTAGTGGGAGAAGTTATAGCCCTTGTTGAGAGACAGCCCAACCATAGCAGCTGCTAGATCATGACCCATGGCATCCTTCCTGGAAGACATGCACATGATCATTATGTGGGCAAAGTACCTCCACTGATCTAGCACCCACATCTTCTTGTAAGATGAATAATCTCGCACACCGACGTATCCCATATGTTGTCTCCAACACCCATCCACAAAATAATCAGGATAGGAAATTGGGTCGGTTGCAAGATCCCAGAACTGTAAGACCCTCCTGATATTGTCCTCAGAAATGGAAATGTCATGACCTGCCACATTAGCCCAAATGACATTGGGGGTTACTGTGCAGTCATGTTCTGCCGTATCCCAGAACTGCTCCATGTACGGTCTTGATACGACAAGGTCTGCTGAAATAGCGTAGCTTATCTTTGAGTGGTTCAAGAAATAGACGATCTCCCGGTACTCAAGTGCAGCACCCTTCCATTCCGGTTTAGTAAGTGCCAGCAGATTGAACTCACTTGTAAATGCACGAGCCATCACTTCAAAAACAAACAGTAAACACAATAAGAACAAGAAGACTCATTGGAATTGAATACACATGACGAAGTATAGCACATTCACAATGAACGGACAATTCAGACTTAGAAAAATTTCAAGTTTGGCCTTCCTGCGCACTTGTCAAGTACGCAGGGTGTATGCCTTGCGTACTTAGCAAGTACGCATGACTTATGTCTTGCGTACTTGTTAAGTTCGCAGGTTTAATACTTGTGCAAAATTTTGAAATTCCAAAATCTGTAAATGTGAAGTTGGATGTTGTTGTTGGTCACAAATGAGTCGAAAAGCATGTTAGTGACCATGGGAACCAAAGCCAACATCAAAGTTGTGCTACAACCTGGTCATTTTGACCTAAGTGCCCCCAGGCGTGTACCTATGGTCACTGACTAGGTCAAAAAGAAAATCAAAGGTCGAAATGGACGATTAAGTGATGATCAAGCTTCAAATGATGATCTTAAACATGTTTTAGGCCATAATGCGTTGCAAAAACAACCCAAAATTGTCAGAAATCAAGCTTCAAAGCCCTAGTATTTCAAAGTCACAAATCGGTCCATAACACATGATTTAACGGATGAAATGGTCATAGATTCTCACCAAATGTTAGTTAGATGATGTTGAAACTAAGATTGGGATGAAAACTCATTTAGGAACACACAAATTTTTGAGTGAAAATCGAACAGGGAGTATACAACAGTGTTAAGTTCGTTTGAATGAGATGAACCGAGAAAAAGTTCTAACACTTGTTTATATACCCGGCCTACAACAGTCGTGCGTACTTGTTAAGTGCGCAGGACTTAACTCCTGCGTACTTACTAAGTACGCATGACTTAAGTCTTGCGTACTTAATAAGTACGCAGGGTTTAACCCTTGCGCACTTGTTAAGTACGCAGAGACTTATGTGAAGTCAATTTTCCAGCTCAAATTATGAAGAAGTCAAAGTCAAATAACGAACATGATAAGCACATTCAATCAAGAGGATTCAAAGTCAATTCACGAAGGTTAAACACAAATATTTTTAGTTTTCTAATTGGAATTTGAACTTTACACAAACTTAAAATCTTTTTGATCTTTTCTGAATAATGATATACACATATTCACACACAAGCAATTTTTGTTCAACGACACGAGCAGAGGATCATATCAGGCTAAACTATAGCAAAAATGATACAAGATAAACATCAAAGAATATGGGATCATGTCATGGATTACAATTTATTCATACGTAATAAGCACATAAACAAGTAATTCAAGTTAGAAATATTATAAAATTTGAAACCATAAGCATCTTAGTATCATGTTCTTGTGAGTTAAGGTATTAGTTATAAATCTACAACGTGTGCCCCACAGTTATGCTATGAATTTAACTTTGCACTAATCTCAAGGCATCTAAGATTTTCCCAATGATTTTCTAAATTTCCAGAATGGGGCTACATCAATTAGCACAGGAAAAATCAAACAGAATCCATAAGGATTATCAGGAATCATAAGATTCAGAATTGAGTGATTCATTTGTCTTGGTTTCATGTCATTTCTTTAGTGAATATCGGTATGATGATTCAGGATAACGAATATGGTGATTGAGGATTTAGGTAAGGGGATCCAACTTTTATCTGGATTTGATTTCAAGGAATCAGGAGTGATTCAAGGGTGAATATATGCTCAACGGTTGATGTCAAGACATATCTTGATTCATTCTCTCATTGCATACTTGTGAGTATGGGCAGTGAGATGAACCGCATTAATTGTGCTAACGAACTATACCGAAACTGGTCTCAGAAGAAAATAATTTCCAAAATCTAACATCATATATCTGATAGTGCTCTTTTGTATTCTTTTACGCACACCCACACTAGCAAACATGGGTTCAAATCACAGTTGTAGTAATGATTAAATTTCCACACTACTAATGATTCAAAGATGCTTATAGCCTACTGACAATTCAAATTACTTGTAAATAAGCAGATTAAAAACATAACAATTTAAACAATCAAGTAAGCATGACGCAATCATTTCCCATATGTGCAATCTAAGACGTTTAGATCATTTCTGATGTACTATCATTTCCTCTTTTCTCAAAATGACTTTGAAATTTTCTCAGTTTTCTATTTTGTTTGTATTTTTGTAAAATATTTGAAAATTTAAAAGAACTATACAGAAAACATATAAAAGAAATAAAAATTTTAACTTCCATGAATTGAATTGATTTAAGAAAAACAAGTTTTCACTCCGGATTGAACATTCCTATCATGTTGACAAGATGTTCAAAACGTGTTCGATCAAATGCCTTAGTGAAAAGGTCAGCAAAGTTGTCATCCGTGTGAACCTTTACAAGTTCAATGAGATGCTTTTCAGCACAATCACGGATGAAATGATGGTGAATTTCAATATGTTTAGTTTTGGAATGATTCACCGGGTTGTTTGTGATAGACATGGTGGCATTGTTGTCAATGAACAGTGGAGTTCCAGTGAAGTTTAAGCTATAGTCTCGCAATTGTTGTTGCATCGACAATATCTGAGAACAACCGCTCGCTGCAGCAATGTACTCTGCTTGACATGTTGAGACAGAAACCGTTGACTGCTTCTTGCACTGCCAAGAGACCAGCCTGTCTCCCAAGAATTGACATCCACCTGAGGTTGATTTTCTATCAAGGTTACAACCGTCATAGTCTGAATCAATATAGGCTTTGAGGTCAAATGACTGCTGCTTTGAGTACCAAAGACCCAATCGGGGTTTCCCTTTCAAGTATCTGAATATCCTTCTGACAGCTATCATATGAGACTCCTTCGGTTGTGACTGAAACCTTGAGCACAAGTATACAGCAAACATTATGTCGGGCCTTGAAGCTATGAGATATATGAGAGAACCGATCATCACACGGTACAATTTACAATCCACATCCTTTCCATATTTATATGGACGCAAACCGTGATTGACAGGGATAGGTGTGCCATAAGTACTGCTATCATTCATCTTGTATTTCGACAAGATGTCCTGCACATACATAGTTTGAGTAGATAGATGCCATCCTCTCTTTGACTGACTTGCACACCTAGGAAGAAAGACAATTCACCCATGTTGCTCATCTCAAACTTGGACTTCATCACCTGTTCGAATTCCCTACACATCTCTTCATTTGTAGACCCAAAGATAATGTCGTCGACATACACTTGTACGAGTATAATATCACCTCCTCCTCTCCGAATGAAGAGGGTCGAGTCAATTTGTCCATGATCGAAACCATTGGACAATAGATGTTTTGATAACGTCTCATACCATGCCCGAGGTGCTTGATGAAGACCATAAAGTGCTTTGTCGAGCTTATACACTTTATTGATATTATTCGGATCTTCAAAGCCGGGTGGTTGAGTAACATAGACCTCCTCATGAACTTTTCCATGCAGGAAAGCACTCTTCACATCAAGTTGATAGACCTTGAAGCCGACATAGGAGGCATAAGCCAGAAACAGTCAAATTGCCTCAAGTCTAGCAACTGGGGCATATACTTCAGTGTAATCCAAGCCCTCTTGTTGATAAAATCCTTGAACAACCAACCTTGCTTTATTCTTCACTACGTCATGTCGATCATCCGTTTTGCTTTTGAACACCCATCTGGTTCGAATTGGTTGTACGCCTCTTGGCAAGTCAACTAAATCCCACACATGCAACTTTTGGAATTGAGACAGTTCATCTTGCATTACCTCAATCCAGCAGTTGTCAGCAAGAGCCTCTTTCACATTCTTCGGCTCCAATTGGGACACAAATGCATCATGTAAACATGTTTCCATGATACTAGTGTCAAGTATCTCAGTGTACAAATTGGTGTTCTCAGTAATGGTTCTATGATGAGTCTGAACACCGTCATGAGGATCACTAATGATGTTGTCAATTGGATGATTCTTATGCACTCTCGTCTCTAGTACGTGAGGTTCCTAGAGATATGTGTCTAGATTCGTGCTCAACTCCCCCATATCCAATGTTCCATAAGAAGATGATTCAATGGTGATTGGATCAGCTGGAGATTCATTTCCTACACGAGTGTTAGGATCAGTGGAGCGTCATTTCCATCAACATGAACAACTTCAGCGTCTTCACTATCATGAGTTCCAGATGCAGATGCAGCATTGGAATAGGGAGTTACAAAAGGTACAATGGCACGGGTTGAGAAGTTGGAGTCATCGCCGCCATTAAAGAAATCATACACATTTGTGGAATCATCGGCAGATAGATCAGGAAAGTTGAAAGACTTGAATATCGCATCATAATCGAAACCCCAAGCTGGACCAGTTGGTTCTGGTGGAATGCTGTGTTTGCGGCAATCCACTTCGAACCATTCCTTGACAGTACGAGTTCCTATATTGTACACTCTCTTGCATGGTGATTGGCAACGTATCCTAAGAAGATGCCTTCCACTGCTTTTGCATGAAATTTAGATTTTCGATCCTTGTATTGCAGCAATAAGGAACAAGGACTACCAAAAGGAACTAGGTAGTCAAGGTTGGGAGGTCGATTGTTGATCAACTCATAGCAAGTCTTGTTGTGTCTTTTAACAACCAGAACTCTGTTCAAGACGTGACAAGCTGTGTTGACTGCTTCTGCCCAGAAAGTGACAGGAAGCTTTGCATCTGACTGCATTGTCCTTGCAGTCTCGATCAAGGTTCAATTCTTCCTTTCTGCAACTCCGTTCTGCTGAGGTGTGTACGGGGCACTAAATTTGTGACGAATGCCCTTCTTGAGACAGAAAAGCACCATCAAATTATTCCTGAACTCAGTTCCGTTCTCACTCCTTATTCTTCTAACCTTTAACTTGCAAAGGGATTCCAAGCTCAGGATCAGGTATTGAAGAATATCAGCAGTCTCATCCTTTGTACCTAAGAAATGCACCCAAGAAAAACATGAGAAATCATTAGTTACAACCAGACAGTATGACATACCTCCAATATTCCTGATACTTATGGGGCCAAACAGATCCATATGTAATAGCTCCAAAGGGGTATCGATGGAGTTTTGGAGCTTGGGCTTGTGAGACTTCCGTTGATGTTTGCCCTTTTTACAAGGTATACAGTCATCTGCAGCGGCAAACCTCAGCTTAGGAACCCCGGTTACCAAACCGTTTCGGACAAGATGATTCATTTTTCGATAAGAAATGTGTCCGAGTTTCCTATGCCACAAGATTGAGTCAAGCTTTGTCGCTTTGGTAAGCAAACAAGTAGCAACTGATGAGGTGGTTGTTGCCACGCTCATATCAATCTGATAAGTGTCGTTTGTCCTTGGTGCTCGCATCAGAATCCAGTCTTCGGGAACTTCAAAACCAGGCTTGAGAATCAAGCATTCTGACTTGTCAAACATAACCGAGTACTCCTTGTCGCACATTTGAGAGACACTCAACATGTTATGCTTCAGCTGCTCGCAGTAGTTGACGTTTTTGAAGCTAACACAACCATTCGAAACCACGCCTTGACACGTGATACTACCGCCTTTCTCTCCAGTGAAGGCCACGTAGCCGCCTCTGAATGGTTTGACATCTTGAAGCAGAACTATGTTGCATGTCATGTGTCGGGAGCATCCACTATCTACATACCAACGATTAGAGATAGTACCCTTCGGATGTCCCTGCACGAGTCACATACGAGTTAGTTAGATTTGGAGACCCAAGCCATAGTGGTCTTGGGTCATTCGTCTTTCTCAAAATAAACTACCTCTATTAACTCCGGTCGTGACTGTTAGAAATGGGTGAATCTGTAGAAGACTTGGGACTAGGAGATTGAGAAACTTTTGTTTTCTTGTTCCAGGACCTCTTCTTTTTCTTAAATGGAACAGTAGGCTTAGATTCAATAGCAGCATGTGAACTAATAGAAGCTTCACCTGATTGAACTCTAGCCAGCTGTTCCAGCTTTCTCAATCTCTTGTTCCTTCTTCTTCTCTGTGGTTTGGAGAGTTTTACCACAGGTTTCTCACCGGTTGGTGCACTACCAGAGGTAGATGCACAGGGTTTAGCAGGATGCTTTTCCCTTTTTGGAACAGTAGGTTTAGCCTCCGAGGTGGTCTTTGGCTTCACCAACTGTTTCACTGGTAGTTTCACCTCATTCTTCTTTGGACTTTTAGGCTGTTTCACTGGTGGTGACTTGGGGATAACAACTGGTTGTGAAACAACTGGTCGTTTCCCTTGGTTCTTATTCGGGCAGTTCAAAATAATGTGACCGACTGTACCACAGTGTAAACAGGTTCTCCTATCTTTGTAAATCCTCCTGTAAGGCTCATTTGATTTGAAGTTTGATGAATCATCATGATGAACAGGAGAAGTTGTTTGGTGAACAGTAGTTTGACCCGATGGTGATTGGTTTTTGGGAATATAATACTTTTGCATATTTTCTTGGTATCCAAGCCCGTAATGAGCTGAAAAGGCTTCTTTTTTAACTTGATTAAAGTTTTTATATCCCCCATAAAGCATCACTTTTAATTTTTTATTTGATTCAATGATATCGGGTTCAGTCAAAATACAATTATCACGATCAGTGACAGTGCTTTTCTTCACTTTCTGTTCATCGAGCAACTCCTCGGAGACTACACCTTCAGGGCAGGTGTTCTCAGACCCATCATCAGAAGCAATAAAGAACTCTTCATCAGATGCAGAGTCAGCCTTACTTGAGGAATCATCCTTGTTAGAGGAATCATCCTGACTCGAGGACTTATCAAGGCAAGACAGATCAATGTCAATTAATTCGTTGACAAATTTCCCGCTTACTGGTGGAGGAATGGCATTAGTACCCAGCCCTAAGCTATTCATTTGTCTCACTACGAATTCATAGTGTTCCACCACAAACCGAGAATTTTTCAACTTCTCAATATTGCCTTTCAACTGCAAGATCTCATTTTGCAGCTTGGTGATCTCATTGTTTCTCTTTTCCAATCCCTTGTACGCAACATCCAAATGAAACTGTTGATCACTGATTTTAAGTGAATAATCACGTTTTTCTTTCTTCAAAGTTTCAATTGAATCTTTGTATCATTTTTCATTTTCTTTGTAGCTTAAGGCTGTAGTACGAAGGGGTTTGACCTTGTCTTGAAGCTTAGAATTTTCATCCTTCAAGCTTAGACATTTAGAACAAGAAATGACAGCAAAAGAGTTAGAATCTACCTCAGTTGATGAACATGATGCCTCTCCAATAGCCATGAGGGCAACTGCAGTTGTAGACTCCTTTTGGTCAGCTACAGAAGCTTCTCGTTCTTCTGCTTCCATCATCTCAACGATCTCAACCATGAGACCAACTTGCATTTAAGCAATAAGGGCATCCTCCAGATGAACACCCCAATCAAAGTTGTTGTCCTGTTGTGCTACCAAAGCGTTGGACGTTCCACCTTGGCCTTGATTGCGGTTGTTGGAGTTGTTGTGCCATTGACCATTTCCTTGGCTAGGTCTGGTGAACCCCGAGGTCGGTGCTTTTTCCTTTTGACATTCTCTTGCAAAATGCCCAAAGTTATTGCATTTGTAGCACTTGGCCTTGGATTTATCAAATCCCACCTTGGCATTTGAATGTCCACCAATAAATTTCCTGCCATTTCTATTCAGGAAACGCTTCGCCCTTCTCAAGATCATGGCCATATTCCATTGAATATCCATTTCCTCCATATCATCCGGATCCACCTGATTGAAGTCTTCTTCTATGGTTTCAGGATCCATGAGCTTACCGCCAATGAAGTTCTCATAGGCAAGCATGCATGATGAGAATAAAGCCACATGAACTTCAGTTATCTTGGCTATTGCTGATTGGTTAGCTGAAGATGTGGGAAAAGGATTTCTTGACGAATTCTGGTTGTGAGATCCAGATCCTGATCCAGATGCTGCATAGCAAGCATGACCACCACAGACATTTGAGTTATCCTCCTCATGAGAGTTCCCTGAGAAAAGGGAAATTCTAGAACCCGATGACTTGGTTGTGGAAGACGTCCCATAATACATAGAAGGGTCTTGTATTTGAGGTCTCCCTGAGCTCTCCTTTCTTTTCAGGTTCATATCATGTGCTTGAACCTTTCCAATTGCTTCATCAATAGTCATCTCATAGAATTTTGAGTTCTCTATCATCAGAGTGGTGTACATCTCAAATTTTGGTGGTAGGGCATCCAGAAACTTCTCAACTAACTCCTCATTTGGATAGATCAGGTCATAAGCTTTCAGCTTAGTTTGCAGATGATAGAATCTAGAGATAAGCTCATCTATAGATTCATTCTCCAGATATCTGAAGCACTCATACTGCTTCCTAAGAAGATCCCTCTTACTCTTATTGATGTCGCTGTTTCCCTCGAATCTCTTCTTCAAAGCCTTCCAGAGATCCTTAGAGTTATCGTATCCTCTAAAACTGTGAAATAACTCCCTGGTCAAGGCCATAAATCCGTGTGCCTTCTTCTCTATATCATAAACTTTATTTTCTTCTTCTTCAAGTTTGGAGATGGGCTTGGGAACTTCCTCATCAAGATTTGTATATGTGGGATGCTTATAACCCTCAAGAATGGGTATCCACAATGAAGAATCGGTATAAGAAATATAGTGTTCAAAGCGTGCTTTCCAGTTTAAGTAATCATTTACATTAAGCAGCTTTGGTGGTTTATGTGGGGTTCCAATCTCGTTGTCATAATTTAGAAGGTTCCCGAGGTTCTGAAGATTTGCCATGGTGAAACACTTAGTCAAATTTCAGAAAAATCAAACCAACGTGCGCACTTAAATTCTGGCCTTGCGCACTTAAGATTTGCTCTTGCGTACTTAACAAGTACGCATGAGTAAATGACAAGTACGCAGGAAGGAGTTAAGTACGCAAGTCTTGCGTAGTTGGTAAGTGTCACACCCCCAATTTCAAACTAATGGAGTTTTACCATTTCGGGAAGTGACAAACCAGGATCTCAGTCATTAATTACATTGAACGACTCTACATGGGACTCAAATGAAAATATCATATCAATAAGAGTTAATACGGAAGCGTAAAGAAAGTAAATGCGCAAAACACACGCGCCCAAAAGAAATAGTCCAAAAGTCCAAACCAAACATAATTCAAAATAGTCTAAACAGTTTAATAAAACATAAATCAAAGGCAAAATTCCATGCATGTCCTATTATGTGCACATGTGCCTTATCTTAAGCGACCTTAGAAAAACATGTAAGAAAAATGTCAACACGAGGTTGGTGAGTTCACAGGTTTCAGTTTATAGAAGCGTTTAACAGATTAATGTACATTCAATATATAAATCAATTGGTAGCTAACCCATAAGCATGTTAACTAATGCGCTCGCAACCGACAGCTAACTGTTTATATGCCTCCCACCATCATGGTGCATGTATAGGTCAATATTGCACCCGTTCGACCTCCAATCGAGTTAGCGCGACTAACGCGGGTGAGGTTTGTCAAACCCAGTAGTACTACTAAAATTACCTCGCTATGTTCATATTAACGGTCCGATGTGAGGACTTAAAGGATAATGTGTACGCACAGTCATACAAGTGATATCATATATGAATTACAAAAATCAAAAGCATTTACGACATGTGTTCTCCCCCACTTTAAAAACAGTAAAAAGGGGCCGTGAAAACTCACTTGCGTTGCGTAGTAGGTAGTATCACACAAGAGATAAGTTGAAACCACAAGTGAAAGTCTCAGACGACTTACGTATGCCCTAAAATTATAAACACATAAATTATGAACAAGTTGGGATTTGTGACGACGACACGGAAAGTTATAACGTCTTAACGCATTCTAAGGGTTTAAGAGTAGACGAACGTGTCTACGGGAGTAAAGACTTTTAATACCAAATTTACGATCGAAGCGTTACGTATCGTATGTTAATAACGAATAATAATTAATCAAATACATATATTCGTACGTTCGAGTCGTTTACAAAGATTAGGAAAATAATATAATTTAATAAATTATTTTTAGGTTCTCCTGATTAACTAGATAATCATTGTGACCAAAAATAATAATATATAATTTTTATTCAAGACGATAAACGCGAGTAAATAATATAACTAATTATATTATTATTTAGTTCCAAACGTCATACGGGGTTATAAAACGATACAAAATAATATGAAAGTATATATTATTTAATACCAGGAGTCACAAGTTGAAAATAATATAAACATATTATTTTAATAGTGAAAATAACATTAAATATAAGTCATACATTCAAACCCGAGCCTACGTGTGGTTTCCGGGGTTAAAACACTTTAATATATTATTATAATAATATAGGAATTATTTTTTTATAAAAATATATCTCAAAAAGTGGCCAAAATAAATAAAACTATGGGTGGGGTTCGAACCCGGGTCTCACCCACACCAACACAAAGCTTTAACCAATCCACCCGCTAGGGCCATCGCACAAGACTCTGGTTTCATTTGCTTTAAACATACAAGTCAAATGACCTCCCTCTCTGTATGAACTCGCGATATAACTCCCCTTCAAAACCTCTGATTTCGATTTCGATTGAACCAGACAACATGGGGGTTTTGATAATCGGGGAATGGAGAATCTGGGGTTGATTTTAATTTGAAAAACATCAAGTTTTTAATCGTTAATTTGCAGATTCAACTACCGAAAACCCTAGTTTCTAGCATGGATTCAAATCACTAGATTTTGATAGTAGAATTGACTGGAATCATAGGGTTTTTAATAAACAAAGGGTTACGAATCTAGCCATGCATGTTAATTTGATTTACAAATCTGTCAAGATCGAAAACCCCAAATCTTTTTAAGAACAAACCCTAGTATATGGATCTTGAACAATTTGATGTTAAAAGATTAATTAAGCATAGGGCTTTCGTCAGCCAAAGAAATGCGACTCTAATGGTATAGGTTAATTGGATTTAAACAATGTCGAAGGTAGTGATCGAGTAAACCGGTTTCACATGAACCCTAGATTCTGGTTCGTGTTTAATTCGGTAATGTAAGCCCCAAATAACGTAGGGCTTTCAATCTATGCATTGAGACAAAGCTAAGGGAGTTTTCAATTTCAACATTTGTTATCGGATTCCTAGGGTTCGACTAAAACGAAATAATATGAACCCTAGATTCGGGTTCACACCAAATTCGATGCTGCAAGCCCTAGGTATGATAGGGCTTTTGATCTGCGAATGAAAACGAAGCTAAAGAGATAAATGGTTACCAGAATGTGATACGGATTGAAGGAGGTCGAGTAAACCAAGTACCGACGGTGATGGGGTTGGTCTCCGGCGATTCCGACAGCTTCTCCGATCTAATTTTCATGCGTAACAGCTTCAGGGATGAACAATTTAGGTGAGAGTGAGTTTGATTTGTGAAAACAATACTCAAATTCGTCGAATTTGGAAAAGGGGCGACGGTTTCGACTTGAACACCCATTATTGGGTTTAATTCGTTCAATTACTAGTTAATTATGACTTCATTATGGACGATAATGGAATTAAAGTGCATGATCCGTTATAATTTCAAATGATTTCGGTTATAGAATTTGGATTTGAAGTATTAGCTGCGAGGCTGACTTTTAGAAAGTCAACAGAACCGATTTTGAGTTGATTTTGACTTTGGGAGTCAACAATTCAAGTTTGGGTTAATTACAACTTTGATCCTTGAAGTTTGAATTCAGATATTGACAAAACTAGACCCTGGGGTTAGATTTTGTTAAATGGGTTAAGGTTTAACTGGGTTTAGTTAACGGGGTTAACCCTAAAAGTCGGATTGTCACATCATCCCCTAGTTGAAAGAATTTTCTTCCCGAAAATTAAGTAATAGAAAAAATTTCCCGGGATATCACATTATCCTCTAGTTGAAAGAATTTTCGTCCTGAAAATTAAAATAGTACCTTAAGAATTTGACGTGGATTGCTTGAACAGATGAGGATACTTGCGCATCATCTGGTCTTCGAGCTCCCAAGTGAATTCCGGTCCGCGTTTCGAGTTCCAACGGACTCTGACAATAGGGATTTTACTGCGTTTTAACGTTTTGACCTCCCTACCCATGATTTCGACTGGTTCTTCGATGAAACGTAGTCGTTCATCAATGTGTAATTCCTCAAGAGGAACCGCAAGTGTCTCGTCTGCTAGACATTTCTTCAAGTTCGAGACATGAAAGACATCGTGTACACCACTCAGTCCTTCAGGTAGGTCCAGTTGATACGCTACTGGGTCAATTCTCTTCACTATTTTGAATGGTCCAACATAACGAGGATTCAGTTTGCCTCGTTTCCCAAAACAAATGACACCCTTCCAAGGCGAGACTTTTAACAAGACCATATCCCCTACTTGAAATTCTAACGGTTTACGATGCTTATCGGCATAGCTCTTTTGACGGTCACGAGCTGCTGCCATACTGTTTCTAATTTGAACGATTTTCTCAGAAGTTTCAAGTACGAGTTCAGGACCTGTGAGTTGACTATCCCCAACTTCAGCCCAACAAATAGGAGAACGGCATTTTCATCCATATAGTGCTTCAAATGGAGCTGCCTTGATGCTAGTGTGATAACTGTTGTTGTAGGAGAACTCCACCAACGGTAGGTGAGACTCCCAAGTGTTACCGAAATCAATCACACAAGCTCGTAGCATGTCCTCCAGAGTTTGAATTGTATGCTCCGTCTGGCCATCAGTTTGAGGATGGTATGCTGTGCTCATATCCAGACGCGTGCCTAAAGCTTTATGTAATGATTGCCAGAAACAAGAGGTGAATCGTGCATCACGATCCGAAATGATAGAGATTGGCATTGGCACCCCGTGCCGAGAGACTACTTCTTTTAAGTAAATACGAGTAAGCTTATCCATTTTTTCGGTTTCCTTGATTGCTAAGAAGTGAGCGGACTTTGTTAAGCGGTCAACGATTACCCAAATGGTATCAGATCCGGTAGGAGTTTGTGGCAATTTTATGATAAAGTCAATGGATATTTGATCCCATTTCCACATGGGAATATCTGGTTGCTGGAGAAGACCAGAAGACTTTTGATATTCAACTTTGACCTTCGCGCAAGTCAGGCACTTGCTCACATAGGTGGCTATATCGGCCTTCATCTTTGGCAAACCAATACAGCACCTTTAGGTCATGATACATCTTGTCGAAACCTGGATGAATAGAGTAACGAGATTTATGAGCCTCATCCATGACTCTTTCCCTTAAGTTTCTGAATACTGGAACCCATATTCGCTCGGCGAAGTAGCGAATACCGTCAGATTTGACCTCGAGTTGTGCTTCCATACTGCGTGTGGCTTCCAGCGGTAGGTTTTCCTCTTTCAGAGCTTCAAGTTGAGCACTACGGAGTTTTTCAGGTAATCCAAAGTGAATAGTAAGTTGTAATGCTCGAACTCGTTTGGGCTTGGTTTCCTTTCGACTTAGGGCATCAGCTACAACATTAGCTTTACCCGAATGATACCGTATCGTACAGTCATAATCATTCAAGAGCTCGACCCAACGACGCTGTCTCATGTTCAGCTCTTTTTGCTCAAAGATATGCTGAAGACTCTTATGATCGGTATAGATAGCGCACTTGGTACCGTACAAGTAGTGTCTCCATATCTTAAGTGCGAAAACTACAGCTCCCAACTCTAGATCATGAGTGGTGTAGTTTTTCTCGTGAATCTTTAGTTGACGCGAAGCATATGCGATCACTTTTTCTCCTTGCATCAACACACAACCCAAACCCTGAATGGATGCATCACAATACACCACGAAATCATCCGTACCCTCCGGAAGAGCTAGGATAGGTGCACTGCAAAGTTTCTATTTAGGATGTTGGAATGCTGACTCTTTGTTATCGCCCCAGCTATAGGCTTTACCCTTTTGAGTTAAGGCAGTGAGAGGTTGTGCAATTTTTGAAATCCCTCGATGAATCGACGGTAATAACCAGCCAATCCCAGAAATTGTTGCACCTCAGTCGGGGTCGTCGGTGCTGCCCAATTCTTGATGGCTTCAATCTTTGATGGATCGACATGTATTCCTTTCTCGTTAACCACATGTCCTAAGAATTGAACTTCCCAGATCCAGAATTCACACTTGGAAAACTTAGCATAAAGCTGCTCCCTTTTAAGTAGTTCCAGGATTAAACGTAGATGTTCCTCATGTTCCTCTTTGTTCTTGGAATAAATGAGAATGTCGTCGATGAAAACGATGACAAATTGATCAAGGTATGGTTTACAAACACGGGAAATCCAACTTGGCGGTGTGGTGGCAGACCAGGCAAATCCTCGGGAAATACTTCCAAAAATTCACAAACAATGGGAATATCATCAATCTTCTTCTCTTCTGATGGTTGCTCAGCAACGAGAGCCAAAACAGCAGTATGCCCTTTTCGAAGGCATTTCTGTGCTTTCATAAAGGATATGATGCACATGACTGCACCAACCTTTTCGCCCTGAACGGAAAGGGTTTCTCCACTCGGGAGAGGAATGCGAACAATTTTCTCACGACAAATGATCTCAACTTGGTTTTTAGATAACCAATCCATGCCGAAAATTACATCAAAACTACCAAGCGTGACCGGCATAAGGTCGATATCAAGTTTATGACTAGCTAGCTCAAGCTTACAACCCTTAAGAAAGTGGGTTGCTTCAATTATTTGACCATCGGCTATCTCTATTACATACTTAGCTTTTAACAGAGTTGGAGTTCCTTTTATCATATCACTAAGTTTTTTAGATATAAAACTCCTATCAGCACCAGTGTCAAAAACGACAGAAGCAAAGTAATTATTTAAGAGAAACATACCGGTGACCACATTATGATCATAACGAGCTTCTCCAGATCCTAGCACGAAGGCTCGTCCCTTCGCACCATTCCCTCCGTTATTGCCATTGTTGCCACCATTGTTGTTGCCTTGATTTCCGTTGTCGTTACCATTGTTACCCTGATTATTACCGTTACCGTTACCATTCCCATTTCTATTCCCATTTCCACTCCTCTTCGACTGAAGACAATCCTTCTAAATATGCCCCTCCTTTCCGCATTGAGAACATCCCCTTATGGACCCTTGCGGTCGGAATGGTTGCTTATTCTGAAGATCCACTCTACAATCTTTTGCAGCGTGGCCCATCTTGCCACACCGTTGACAATGGTTACAAGCACCGATATGGTGGTAATTGCACTTGTAGCACTTGGGGGGCTCTTCCCACATAATTACCTTGATTTTGACCTGAAGAGGTCGTCTGATTAAAGTTCTTAGCAGGCTCAAACTTTCGCTGCTGCTGGGGTTGATTGAACTGGGGTCCTTTGGAGTTGGAGTGAGAGTAGGTGTGGTGATCAAACTTGCGCTTATGAATATTAGTAACTTTAGAAACTGAACCCCTCGGGGGTAGAGTCCCTTGAGTCACCGCCTGATCGGTTAACTTGTGAGCCAGTCTGATCGTCTGCTGGATGGTAGTAGGGTTGGACGAAGTAACCATACTTTGAATCTGAGGCACTAAGCCTCCAATGTACAGTTCTATCCTCTTGTAGTCTCGAGTCACCATATGTGGGCACATGGTAACGAGCTCATGTGAGCGAGTGGTATACAGTTCAATTTCAGAACCTTCCATTTTCAGGTTCTAGAACTCTCCTTCCAATTTCTGAATTTCATCCCAAGGACAGTACTCCTCCTTCATCATCGTCTTAAACTCCTCCCACGGGAGTCCATTCGCCATGGCCAGACCCAACATCTGGACCTGGGCGTTCCACCACGTGAGATCCGTGCCCTCCAAAGTTCCGGCGACGAACTTGACCTGATTGGCGACTGGGCAGTTGCACATGGCAATCACCGATTCTACCTTTTCGAACCACCGGAGTAGTCCGACAGCTCCTTCAGCTCCACTAAAGGTGTGGGGCTTACAGTCCATAAATGTCTTGAACGTGCATGCTGGTTATTGGCCTGGATTTAGAAATAATATAGGATTGGAATTATAAAGTTTAGGAAAAGTGCTTTAAGAGATTAATTGACCTCATTAGTCAATAGTTAAAGCATTTACCTGCATCATTATGTGCTGCTAGAGCTTCAGCCACACTATCGTTGATTAGTGCCGCCAGCTCCGTTGCTATCATGTTGATGGTACCTCGGCCACCAGCACGACCTCCACGTCCTCTTCCCGACATGATTCTTCACATTCACAAATACAAACAATGAGAAATATATCGCATATTAAACATTATTTATGTACAAGTAAGGAAATACAGCATCTAATATTTTGAAAATTAAACAAATTGTAAGGCTACAAAATAAATAACTCAAACATTAAACTTCTCATGCTTTTATTGAATGGGAACAACCTTACCCATCTAGGTTTGAAAAGAGAAATAACATAAACGAAGCATGAATGAAAAAAAAATTAGAAAAGAAAGATCATCAAACATCCTCGTCATCAGAGGAAACGTATGATTGTGCATCGTCGATCTCCACCGGTTCCTCCTCGGGTGGCTCCTCCTCGAAAGGCTCCTCCTCGCCGTCCAAAAGTAGAATGTCCTCAGGAAATAGGGCTGCTTGCAGTTGGGCTTCTAAGTGAGTCACTCTCTCTTGAAGTCCTTCAGCAGCATGGTCTGCTACTTGCAGCTGGGCTTCCATATTAGCCACTCTCTCCAAAATCCCTCCTACCTCAAAATCCGAGGTGTCCACCCTCCTCTCCAAATGTGTAACCCGATCTACTAAAATGTTATGGACCTGATCCGTTACTGCTAGTTCAGCAGTCAAAAGCTCAATCACCACCTTATTCTCCTCTATTTGTGACTCTCGCTGCAGGATGTCAGGTATCTCATCAGTAGCATCCTTCACAATGCTTAACTCTCTAGACATGTAAAATACAAAATCTACAAAAGCTTGTTCCATAGTGCAGGGCAAGCTAGGTAAAGTAGATGATGAGGAAGTGGAACCAAAGTAGGGCGATGGAACATTTCCCATCTAGATCCACCTTTGGATCATTTGTGGGTATCCATTCCAATTGCGAGCAGGATTTGTTGCTTGCGCAATACTCGGTTCACCCTGATCAACCGAATAGTCACTAGAACTAGTCCGGCGCCTTTTGGGCTACGGGGATGGTAGGATAGGTGCATCATGTCCTGGTGCCTTAGGTGATGGTGGCGGGGTTGACGACATGTTCCTGTAACATAATATATAAGTGCCAAACATCCAAATGTTTATGACATGTAACTAATGTGTGAGGTTATAGTCTAGTATGCAATCCTAGTTCTTTATAACCAATAGCTCTGATACCAATCTGTCACACCCCCAATTTCAAACTAACGGAGTTTTACCTTTTCGGGAAGTGACAAACCAGGATCTCAGTCATTAGTTACATTGAACGACTCTACATGGGACTCAAATGAAAATATCATATCAATCAGATTTAATTCGAAAGCGTAAAGAAAGTAAATGCGTAAAACACAAGCGCCCAAAAGAAATAGTCCAAAATTCCAAACCAAACAATTCAAAATAGTCCAAACAGTTTAATAAAACATAAATCAAAGGCAGAATTCCATGCATGTCCTATTATGTGCACCTGTGCCTTATCTTAAGCGACCTGAGAAAAACATGTAAGAAAAATGTCAACACGAGATTGGTGAGTTCACAAGTTTCAGCTTATAGAAGCGTTTATCAGATTAATGTACATTCAATATATAAATCAATAGATAGCTAACCCATAAGTATGTTAACTAATGCGCTCGCAACCGACAGCTGACTGTTTATATGCCTCCCACCATCATGGTGCATGTATAGGTCAATATTGCACCCGTTCGACCTCCAATCGAGTTAGCGCGACTAACGCGGGTGAGGTTTGTCAAACCCAGTAGTACTACTCAAATTACCTCTCTATGTTCATATTAACGGTCCGATGTGAGGACTTAAAGGATAATGTGTATGCACAGTCATACAAGTGATATCATATATGAATTACAAAAATCAAAAGCATTTACGACATGTTTTCTCCCCCACTTTAAAAACAGTAAAAAAGTGCCGTGAAAACTCACTTGCGTTGCGTAGTAGGTAGTATCACACAAGAGATAAGTTGAAACCACAAGTGAAAGTCTCAGACGGCTTACGTATGACCTAAAACTATAAACACATAAATTAGGAACAAGTTGGGATTTGTGACGACGACACGGAAAATTAGAACGTCTTAACGCATTCTAAGGGTTTAAGAGCAGACGAACGTGTCTACGGGAGTAAAGATTTTTAATACCAAATTTACGATCGAAGCGTTACGTGTCGTATGTTAATAACACTTTAATATATTATTATAATAATATAGAAATTATTTTTTTATAAAAATACATCTCAAAAAGTGGCCAAAATAAATAAAACTGTGGGTGGGGTTCGAAACCGGGTCTCACCCACACCAACACCAAGCTTTAACCAATCCACCCGCTAGGGCCATTGCACAAGACTCTGGTTTCATTTGCTTTTAACATACAAGTCAAATGAACTCCCTCTCCATATGAACTCGCGATCGAACTCCCCTTCAAAACCTCTTATTTCGATTTCGATTGAACCAGACAACATGGGGGTTTTGATAATCGGGGAATGGAGAATTTGGGGTTGATTTTAATTTGAAAAACATCAAGTTTTTAATCGTTAATTTGCAGATTCAACTACCAAAAACCCTAGTTTCTAGCATGGATTCAAATCACTAGATTTTGATAGTAGAATTGACTGGAATCATAGGGTTTTTAATAAACAAAGGGTTGCGAATCTAACCATGCATGTTAATTTGATTTACAAATCTGCCAAGATCGAAAACCCCAAATCTTTTTAAGAACAAACCCTAGTATTTGGATCTTGAACAATTTGATGTTAAAAGATTAATTAAGCATAGGGCTTTCATCAGCCAAGGAATTTCGACTCTAATGGTATAGGTTAATTGGATTTAAACAAGGTCGAAGGTAGTGATCGAGTAAACCGGTTTCACATGAACCCTAGATTCTGGTTCGTGTTTAATTCGGTAATGTAAGCCCCAAATAACATAGGGCTTTCAATCTATGCATTGAGACAAAGCTAAGGGAGTGTTCAATTTCAACATTTGTTATCGGATTGCTTGGGTTCGACTAAAACGAAATAATATGAACCCTAGATTCGGGTTCACACCAAATTCGATGCTGCAAGCCCTAGGTATGATAGGGCTTTTGATCTGCGAATGAAAACGAAGCTAAAGAGATAAATGGTTACCAGAATGTGATACGGATTGAAGGAGGTCGAGTAAACCAAGTACCGACGGTGATGGGGTTGGTCTCCGGCGATTCGCACAGCTTCTCCGATCGAATTGTCGTGCGTAACAGCTTCAGGGATGAACGATTTAGGTGAGAGTGGGTTTGATTTGTGAAAACAATACTCAAATTCATTGAATTTGATAAAAGAGCGACGGTTTCGACTTGAACACCCTTTATTGGGTTTAATTCGTTCAATTACTAGTTAATTATGACTTCATTATGGACGATAATGGAATTAAAGTGCATGATCCGTTATAATTTCAAATGATTTCGGTTATAGAATTTGGATTTGAAGTATTAGCTGGGAGTTTGACTTTCAGAAAGTCAACAGAACCGATTTTGAGTTGATTTTGACTTTGGGAGTCAACAATTCAAGTTTGGGTTAATTACAACTTTGATCCTTGCAGTTTGAATTCAGATATTGACAGAATTAGACCCTGGGGTTAGATTTTCTTAAATAGGTTAAGGTTTAACTGGGTTTAGTTAACGGGGTTAACCCTAAAAGTCGAATTGTCACAGTAAGTACGCAGGAAGCCTGTACTTGTTTTCAAAAATGGTAAGTACGCAAGTCACTTTTTCACCAACTCTCACCAACTTTTTCTGGTCACTGGAATCTCACCGAAGACAGAAAAAGTTGAAGATATGACCAAAAAAAATGAGCCAAATGGTTAGAAACTCATTTCTAACACACTCACAACACTCGAAATCAGGAGCTAAGCTCAAGAGCTACCCCTATTTTATCATAAAAATCAACAAAAACACACACTTTTGCTTGCAAAATCTCTGTAGATTGTGTAGAAGATGCTCCTAACACACTCACAACACTCGAAATCAAGAGCTAAGCTCTGATACCACTTGTAGGTCCCAGGGTGTCTCGGATCGTTACATGTGGGTGTGTGACTAGTCGGACCGGGTGTGGAATACGCGTGACTAGGTGGAGAAACAAGCAACACAAAGTAAACCGACAACGAAATCACTTTCAAACTCCGTCTATTATAAACTTGAAGGTTACAGGGAGAATACAACTGAGTGCATATGACTTCGTACATAAGTTCTGTTAACCTTGCCTATTTATACTAGACCTGGGCTCTGCGCACTTAGCAAGTGCGCAGGGCAAAATGCTCATGCTTACTTAGCAAGTACGCAGTGAGTTCTTGCGTACTTGCTAAGTACGTAGGAGATAACTCCTGCGCACATGCTAAGTGCGCAAAACACTTAGAGAATTTAGAAAACTAGTACATACAATAGTAAATACAACTCGATAACTAATACATACAGACACTAAGATACAAAGACTAATACATACAAGACAAGTACAAAAGCTAAGACAATATCCAGAGTGTTTGTCACACAAAAGTGATTCAACACTCCGCTCGGTTTCACCACTCTCAATGTTGTGAAAGGTCGTGATCCACAACCCCAGAGCATAGGAAAAACATATATGAAGGAAGCAAATAGACCCTAAGAACACTAACACCACGTCAGAAAAGACAGACTCGTACGGTCGCGTAATCTGAACTCAAAGGACAATGGGTAGGAGGTTTCAAGCTAATTCTATCACTTAGTCAGTCTCAAGAACAGATAGGACACTGATTTTACTATCAAACTATAGCCTAGACACCAACCACTATGGTCAAGTCAGTCGTCTATCGGTAAAAACAAAAAGTAGGGGACGTCTAGCATGCAAAACCCAACCTAGAAGACACGGAATCAATTATGACAAGTATGACATCATCATGGAAAAAGAAATGAAGTAAATATAGCATACATCATCATCAATAAGCAACCAGCATACAGATTCTAAGATTAACGAAACAAATCATACGATTGCAATACCGAAAACGTCATTACACATGCATAATCATCCAAACCTAGGTAGCTAATGAAACCAGCCACTCATTACAGTAATAAACGAAATAAAACAATGTTCAAACATCTCTGGAATCAAACTAAACAACTGAAATAGATAAAAAGAAGAAAATCGAATTGTCTCAAACCGAAAAGCTTCAATAACTCTTGATCCTTGTGTTCCCATGTTTCAAAACTTCGATCTTCAGAGTTCCTTGGTCATCTACAGCCGCAAACGAACGATCCTCCTCAATGAATCTCGACAAAATACTTTATAACGCTGATTAGGGCTTTATGGCCCGTCAAGATGGTGGCGGACCGCTACAACAAGCCTTAGCGGTCCGCTAAGGGCTTATGTCATAAGGAATGACACACGCGCTTGGCGGCTCAATGATTATGTTCTTCGAGGGAGTGGTGGACCGCTAGCAGTTTCCTTAGCGGTCCTCTACGGGTTCTTTTTCCAGAATTATTTTTATTTTTCTTTTTTTTCTTCCAGAGTCCTTTCGGGTACGAACTTTCTTCCATAGATACTTCAAATTCTCTTATTTGACCTGCAAATTCTATGAATAACCAAATAAGAACCAAAATCTCATGAATTTGACAATTAAACCAACCCGATTAAGATATAAAATGTTCGATAAACATGTGTGTTTTACAACAAATCACACACACAATGAGATGATCTATACGGACCATGCGACGATTTTAGTAATTACGGGTGCACACGTAATTATAAAAGTCAGCGCATGGAAAAAATAGTGAATTATGTCGTGTGTTATGACATAAAACCTATCGTGAGTTACGATAACAAAACTAATGTGATATGATAAGGGTATGGTGGATACGCCGCCGTTACTTCCTATATATAAGTGTTCCTCTCATATTAACAGAAGTAGCGTTGTTCGTGTCGCGTGAAGTTTTATGTCATCTTGACCTTGAACAATATTTGTGAATTTTTTTTTGTTATTCAGTGATATTTCTTAAACATATTAGACTACATCCTAAGCAATTTTTGATCATCGAAATTCTCATCATTCCCATTTGAGTGATGCATTCCACTTTTGGAGTCCAAGATAGGCTTAGGCTTTGAGTAACAGACCTGAATCTTTGAGTAACAGACCCCTTCAAACTAAATTCACTATCATCATTCATGCTTGACTTTGAGTAACGGACCTGAATCTTGCTATCAATCTTACTCCTCAAACAAATTTTCAGATTTTATTAAGAATCTAAACGTGGCCCGGAGTTTACTTGGGAGCGTGGGGATCAAATAAAGCTCAAGCAACCTCACCTCTTTCTTGTTTTAGTAGCCTCTATCAGTTGAATTTCGTGACGAAGTTCCCTCAACATGGGGATACTGTAACATCCATGATTTTCCCTACCTAAAAACCTAAACCCCCACCCCACCCCACCCAAAAACCAACACCCACCACCAAAAACCTAAACCCACCACACACCCCCACCGAAAAACTTAAACCCCCAACCCACCCCCACCCAAAAACCTAAACCCACCCACCCCTACCCAAAAACCTAAACCCACCCACCCCCCCACCCAAAAACCTAAACCCACCACACCCACCCTTACCCTTAAAAACCTAACCCTAAACGTAATACCGCATACGTGTAGTACCACCCCAAAAACATAACCCACCCCTAAAAACCTAAACCCCTCACCCCACCCCCACCCAAAAACCTAACCCCCTCACCCCACCCCCACCCAAAAACCTAACCCCCTCACCCCACCCCCACCCAAAAACCTAACCCCACCCCACCCACCCCCTAAAAACCTAAACCCCCCTCCCACCCCCAAAAAACATAAACCCCCCTCCAAAAACCTAACCTAAAAACTAAACTAAACCCAGAAACTAAACCCGAAAACTAACCCTAAAGCTACACCGACTTTTTTTCAAGATTTTTTTTCTTTTTTTTTGAACGAGGACGACGTGGGAAACAAGGTCTCCGAACCACTTTTTTAGATTTTTATTTATATTTTGAGTTATGATTTTTTTTTATTATTTTTTTACCTTTAAAAAGAAGTTCTCTCCCAAAATGTTAGTTTTCTTATGAACTTCACCCTATATATATATATATATATATATATATATATATATATATATATATGTGTGTGTGTGTGTGTAACCATTTATATATTTGATGACATATTAAACAAACCCTATTAAAAAATTTTAGTTTTAAACAAAGACATATATATTTGAGTTTATTAAATAAAACATCATAAATTTATTAAACCTAACATGGTGAGTCTTACAATTTTTATATAAAGACTAATCTAAATATATAAATATCTTACGTTTATAAATCATAACAATATATATGTATATTATTAGTAACCCATATAAATAATTGTTTAATTTTAAAATACATATATATGACATTTTTATAAAACATTTCAAACCTATAGTTTTACTTTTATAGATTTTATAAAGAACAAAATCAAATTTATTATATAAACACAAATTGTTTAAAACCAATAAGCTTGGTTGGAAATGTCACACCCCAACCGACGGCGGAATACGTCGGGACGGAACATGTAGACTGTTCAAAAGCTCAAGGTTTGCTAAAGTTTAAATAATTAAACATCCAATTTCATGTCACAAATAAACATAAATCCAACGTTACAAGGAAAATGGAAATACATAAATAGTCACATTAATTTAAATTCTAGGCCATTGGTCCTAAGTGAAGCATCTTGCACTTATTCTCAAGCATTAGTACCTGAAACATGATGAAAACGAGGTCAACTAAAAAGTTGGTGAGCATACATAGGTTTCGACACATAATCAAGTTTAAAGTATTTTATACAATTCATATGATACACGTGTATAAGGCATTTATGGAGAATCTATAGTTAAACTAGGTGTGTACAATCAAACCTTGGACTGAGGCATAACACGCAGGTTACCCTTATGTAAAGTCGGTCACAAACACCCTAACCGGGTGGGTTTGTCAGACACAATAGATCTATCAATGTTAACCGTTGGCTTGTACGGAGTTAATGATTGTACTAATGTCATGTATATGTAGTCTTAACTCATAGCATTCAAGCATAAAGCACATAACACATAATATCATATTATTGAATTGTATTTAAGTCTATGCAAAAAGGGTTCAAAAAGGAAAATCATGTTTCACCCCAAAAGTATAAAATGAAAAAGGGGGCTATGTAAACTCACTTGATTCAAGAGTGTAGCTAGCACTTGAAACCAGATAGCAAATGATCCTTGGAATCTCACAAGGTTAGCCTAGTGTGTAAAGTATATGGATATGTATTAATAATATGTACAAAAAAATCTAAGTCTAAGACTATGATTTAATTGTGTGTGTACGAAAGTTTTGAGTTGTGGGTGTTTGTGGCTTGCACGGTGTAATATTAAATTCAATAGTTTCTAAAATAATCGGGTTTGGGTTGGATAACTAAATAAATCAACCAATTATTATTTATTTATTTAGTTTAGGGAAATAGTATAGGTATTATATTTATTTAAATATGATTTAAATGAATGATATCCTTGTTTATAAAAGTGGGTGATCCTAAATTTATGAACTTATAGAAATTATATTTTTAAAATCCATAGTGTAAATTTTATAAACAATAAATAAATCTATTTATTTATTTACTATTTAAAATAGTGATGAGTTAAAAAGGGTTTCTTTTTATAAATTTTGAATCAAGTTTAACATTTAATAAGGCTTTAATAACTTTTCCTTCGAGAGCAAATAAAATTTTTTTTATAACAATCTTATGACAACGAGTATTTAATTTAGAAATTCTCTTTTTTTTTTAAATGATTAATATATGTTTTTAACAATAATATTCGAAATAAAAAATGAGTTCATATTAAGATTAGGCAAATTTAGTTCCATTCTGTTAGAAATATTGTGAGATTTTATAAAATAATTTTTATAAATTTTTCCGAAGCTTGAAAAAGGTTTAAAAAAATCAAACAGGTCGCCGGGACTTGAACCCGGGCCTGTGCTGAGTGGGCTGGGCGGACGAAACCATTGGACCAGGGCCTGTTACTGGTAACTATGCGGGTTGGGTTTGTATTAGTAAAGGAAGACAGGGAGCCGAGTTTGGCTTCTGAGTCATGCGCAAAAAGGCCCGGTTGTATGGGTTTCGAACCCACGACCTCTGGTCCGACGGCGCAATGTCTTAACCGGTCAGACCAGATGGTCTCGCTGATAACATAGGGATGTTTGATTAAATAAGTACGTTAATTATTTGAACCATAGATTCCCAGGTTAAACTCGCATGAACAACCCTTCGATTTTCATGAATTTAAGTTTGATGCCCTCTGTCGTATGAAATTGACAGAGGGCTTTCGATCCTTACACAAAAACGAATCAAATGACTTAAGACATACCTGAAACAATTGAGTATAGATGGCCGACGACTAGAGGGAGCAGAGGCGGTGTTTTGGGTGATCGACTGGCAAGCAGGAGTGGAATGAGACTCAATCGAGGTTTGAGGAAGATTATATAGAGTCATCCGAAGGTTCGTGGCGATTTAATTTGATTAATTTCATTATTAATGCCCGATTCGATTTAGGGGATTACGGTGTCGATCTTAGTCACGATTACGCGTTATTCCAGTTGTAATTGAATGAATCAGGTCGCGATAACAGATGTGGTACATGAGGAAAATAGTCCACGCTTGAATCCCGTGATTGAACGCGTTTAATTTCTCATTTTTGGAAGTGATTAGCGTCTGGTTTGACTCTGAGGAGTCAAACTTATTCAAAATTTGAAATCCCCGCTTGCTTGATCGAATTGGGCTATTATGTGGATCAGGGATAGCTCGATTAACACTTGCGTGTGTAGGGAAGATCGAATTAACAGGCCTTAATCGATTTGCAAGTTGGATTTCATGATTTTTGGGCCTGTTTGACTTTGGGAGTCAAAGTTGACGAATGGAAGTCAAAATAGGTTCAATTTTAGTCAAATGGTTTTAATTGTAAGGGTGAGGGTTCATGTTTAGGGTTCAAAAGACCTTGGGAAGGTAAGTTTCAAGACTAATTTGTTTATAAACCAAAGAATGTATGTAAGCTAAGGAATTTTATATGTGTATACATTCATAATCACACATATATATATATATATACATTTACTTTGATGAGCAAAAGAATAAATTTAAATGTTATATCTTGTAATATATGAGGTTAATTTGAAAAGGTTTTGATTTCTTAGCATTAGTATGGATTGGAATTTATCCATGTATCAAATGAAATGTTCGCATCAATATTGAATTATAATTATATTTTTGTTTGTTGCATCACACAAATACATGAAAAAAATCAGAAATGTTACAGTATCCCCATGTTGAGGGAATTTCGTCCCGAAATTCAACTAGTTGAGGCTACTGAATCAGAAAAAAGGTGTGGATACTTAAGCTTCATTTGATCTTCTCGTTCCCAAGTGAACTCAGGACCGCGCTTAGAATCCCAACGAACTTTGACAATAGGAATACGGCTTCGCTTGAGTCTCTTGATCTCACGATCCATGATCTCTACGGGTTTCTCAACGAAGTGCATCGTGTCATCAATGCGCACATCGTCAAGAGGTATATGGAGGTTCTCGTCAGCAAGACATTTCTTTAGGTTGGATACATGAAAAGTGGGATGTACATTAGCAAGTGATGGAGGTAACTCGAGTTTGTAAGCCGCTTTCCCAATCCTTTCGAGGATTTTGAATGGACCCACATAGCGACGTGCTAGTTTACCCTTCTTCCCGAAATGGATCACCCCCTTCCAAGGAGACACCTTTAGAAGTACAAGATCTCCGACTTGAAATTCCAAGGGTTTGCGTCTTTTGTCGGCATAGCTCTTTTGCCGACTCCTCGCTACTTGAATGTTGTTACGGATTTGAATATTTTTGTCGGAAGTTTCTTGGATTAGTTCAGGACCGGTGATTTGTGCTTCACCAATCTCGTTCCAACAGATAGGAGAACGACACTTCCGACCATAGAGAGCTTCAAACGGAGCCATGTTGACGCTGGTGTGGTAGCTGTTGTTGTAGGAGAACTCAATGAGGGATAGATGTGAATCCCAATTGCCACCAAAATCGATTACACAAGCTCTAAGCATGTCCTCAAGAGTTTGGATTGTTCGCTCGGTCTGACCATCAGTTTGGGGATGGTTAGTCGTGCTTAAATCCAAACGTGTACCAAGAGCAGTTTGGAGAGATTGCCAAAAGCGGGAGGTGAAACGAGCATCTCTATCGGAGATTATGTTTAATGGGACACCGTGACGGCTCACGATTTCGTCAATGTAAATTTGGGCCAATTTCCTAACCCGATAGTCTTCACGGATGGGTAAGAAATGAGCAGATTTGGTGAGGCGGTCAATGATCACCCAAATGCTATCATAGCCACTTGAAGTGCGAGGGAGTTTCGTAATGAAATCCATAGCTAAGTTTTCCCATTTCCGTACAGGGATTTCAGGTTGTTCAAGCAAACCAGAAGGACGTTGATGTTCAGCTTTGACTTTGGAACAAGTTAGACATTTTGCAACATAAAGTGCAATGTCTTTCTTCATTCCGGGCCACCAGTATTGTTCGTGAAGACCCTTGTACATTTTATCAGCCCCGGGATGGACGGAGTAACGAGTTTTGTGTGCCTCGTTCATAAGGACTGCGCGAAGGTCATCACGATCGGGGACCCAGATGCGATTCAAGTAATAGAGGATACCATTAGGTTTGGTTTCTAATAGGAGTTCAACACCACATGACATTTCATTATACAGGTTACCCTCGGTGACCGAGACGTGTTGAGCTTCTAGGATGCGATTTTGGATATCGGTTTGAATTCTAACACAATGAAGCATGACGTGGTCCTTACGACTCAAGGCATCGGTCACAACATTCGCCTTACCGGGATGGTACCGAATCTCGCAGTCGTAGTCGTTAAGGAGCTCGACCCAACGTCGTTGCCTCATGTTGAGTTTCTTTTGATTGAAGATGTGTTGGAGGCTTTTGTGGTCAGTGAACACCACACATTTTGTACCATAGAGGTAATGCCTCCAAATTTTTAATGCGAACCCAACTCTAGATCGTGCGTCGTATAATTCTTTTCGTGAATTTTAAGTTGTCTTGATGCATAAGCGATCACCTTGCCCCGTTGCATGAGAACACAACCGAGACCTTGGTTTGATGCATCGCAGTAGACCACCAGATCATCGTTGCCATCAGGAAGAGTGAGAATAGGAGCATTGCACAATTTTTGTTTGAGGAGTTGGAAGGCTTCCTCTTGTTTTGGTCCCCACTCATAGCGTTTACCTTTGTGGGTCAAGGCCGTGAGAGGGACCGCAATCTTGGAAAAGTTTGAAATGAAACGACGGTAATAACCAACAAGACCAAGAAATGAACGAACTTCGGTAGGGGTCTTAGGGGTACTCCAATTCTTAACGGCTTCGATCTTTGCGGGATCAACATGGATTCCCTTTTCGTTGACAATATGACCCAAAAATTGAACTTCCTTTAGCCAAAATTCACACTTGGAGAACTTAGCATATAGTTGTTCTTTTCTTAAAAGGTCTAAAACCAACTTAAGGTGTTGTTCATGATCTGATTTGGTCTTAGAGTAGATCAAGATGTCGTCAATGAAAACGATCACGAATTTATCTAGGTATGGTTTGCATACGCGATTCATGAGATCCATGAAAACCGCGGGGGCATTGGTTAGCCCAAAAGGCATAACCATAAATTCGTAGTGACCGTATCTTGTACGAAAGGCAGTCTTTGGAATATCCTCCTCTTGCACACGAAGTTGGTGATATCCGGATCGAAGATCAATCTTCGGGAAGTAAGTGGAACCTTGGAGTTGATCAAAGAGATCATCAATCCTCGGCAAAGGGTAACGGTTCTTGATGGTAAGTTTGTTGAGTTCGCGGTAATTAATACACATCCGGAATGAGCCATCTTTCTTCTTCACGAATAGGACGGGTGCCCCCCATGGTGAATGACTGGGGCGAATGAAACCTTTATCGGAAAGTTCTTGAAGCTGACTTGCGAGTTCTTGCATTTCAGAAGGTGCTAGACGGTATGGAGCTCTAGCCATAGGATTAGCTCCGGGTATAAGATCGATACGAAACTCTACTTGACGAACGGGTGGAAGACCGGATAGATATTCAGGAAATACTTCGGGAAAGTCACGGATGATGGGGATGTCTTGAATACTCTTCTCTTTGTCTTTCTTTTGAACAACATGAGCTAAAAAGGCCAGATACTTCTTCCGTAAGTACTTTCAAGCCGTGGTGCATGACATGAGTTTAAGCCCACTACATGGTTTCTCACCAAAGACTTTTAACGTATCACCCGAAGGGAGAGGAATTCGGATGCACTTCTCGAAACAAACGACTTCGGCATGATGGCTAGATAGCCAATCCATACCTATGATGATGTCAAAGCTCCCCAATTGCATGGTATGAGATTTACGGAAAAAGAATATTCATTAAGTTCGATGAAACAATCACGGATAATGGAGTCAATGATGATGGGGTTTCCATCCGCCACTTCAACGGTAAATATTTTCTCTAACTTAGTTCGTGTTTTAGCAAGTAAAGGTTCAAAATCAAATGAAACAAAGCTCTTATCGGCACCGGTATCAAATAGTATGGAAGCATATTGGTTATTAACGAGGAACGTACCGTTGACCACATCATTGTTGGTCTGGGCTTCATTAGCATTTATGTTGAAAGCATGCCCTCTAGCTCCACCTTGATTTGGGTTGATAAGTTTTGGGCATTGGTTTCGGAAGTGGTTTGGGTTACCACATTCAAAGCAAGCATTCCCATTAGTGATAGCTGGAACCCCTTTGTTTCCTTGGTTGGCTAAATTGCCAGGTGGGTTGACTCTGCAGGTGTTGGCTAAATGCCCATATTTTCCACAGCTGGCACATATCCGACACGGTAGGTTTGGGAAGTGATGGTAATTGCACGTGTTGCACAAAGGGTTGCTGCCCACATAATGCTTCTTGATGGAATTCTGAGCCATAGGAGCAACCTGTTTGACTGGGGCAGCTGGGGTAACAACAGCAAAGTTCCTAGCCTTTCGTTTCTTGTTGAAGAAAGGTTCAGGTTTGGTCCCCTTGGCGGGCTCAGAGATTGTTGTTGTGTCTGGGACTTTCTTGGCACCTTTCCTTGTTAACGTACCCGCCTTTACATGGTTATCGGTCAGGGTGGCGGATAGGCGGATGGCGTCTTCAAGGGTAGTTGGGTTTCTCCCTAGGACAGTGTCTTGAATCTTCATCGGCATGCCACCGATGTATTTTTCAATACCCCGAGCCAAAGGTGTGACCATATGAGGTACTAGAAGACTTAGTTCATGGAAACGGGTGGTGTAGGCTAAACTTTCACCACAATCTTGGGCAAGATCCTAAAATTCGGCTTCTAACTTCTTCATTTCGTTGCGAGGACAGAACTCTTCAGTCATGAGCCGTTTGACCTCATCCCATGGCAAAGCCATTGCCACATCTATGCCCCTATTTCTCTTTTCGCCATTCCACCAAGTGAGCGCCCGTTTTTGGAAGACGCAGGTGGCATAGCGGACCCGGAGGTTGTCGGGACAATCGCTGTTGAGGAAAGTGCTTTCAATGCTCTCGAACCATTGCAAAAGGCCCGTGGCTCCTTCAGTGCCATAAAACTTAGTGGGGTTGCACGAGTTAAAGTGCTTGAAAGTACATTGCGGTGGGTTGGCACCACCACCCCCATTAGTTCCATGGGTTCCACTAATGGCTCCATTAGCTTGGGTGAGTTGAGTTACAAGTTATGCAAGAATAGCAGCAATGTCGGTGTTGTTGTTGGTCACGGTAGCACAACGGGGAGGCATTCTACAGATTTGCACAACACAAGAAGAGATGTAAGAACTTATGAGGGTTGATTGAATTTAAAAGATACGATAACAAATAAAAACGTAAATCATAGTTTGGATTGTACTCAAATAGTGATATAATCACTTGAATACTGTGACACATTAAGGTTATTTAAACTCATATAATTTTCAAGGAGACGTGCTTTAGCCTATAAGTAAACACTCATTCCGGGAATTCCCAGGAAAGCATACGGGTCCCTCGGTTGATTGGGATTTATACGAAATGCTTTCCTAGACAGAAAACCCAGAATACAGGTGTCACCCTTCCAGATTGCACGTGCCCTCTAATAATTAACAAAGTTTAAAACCTTAACGAGGAAGTAAAGGAATTCTATAGATTTAAATTTATGGAGTTTCCACATGTTATGATGATGATGACAGAGAAGTAGGTAAGAAGGTTATGAGGCTTAGGGTATGGGTAGGGATATTGTTTATTTATTATTTAAGCATGGTCTAATAAGTCATGAATTTTAACAAGTAAGGCACCAAAATGAAATAATAATTTAACATAGTAAACATGTAACACATAGCATGTAGCACATCATAGAACATGGCAATAATGGGTGTCCTAAGGTTATAGTCTAGGTCAAAGGTGTCTAATAACCTAATTCGCTATAACCAAGGCTCTGATACCAATCTGTCACACCCCAACCGACGGCGGAATACGTCGGGGCGGGACATGTAGACTGTTCAAAAGCTCAAGGTTTGCTAAAGTTTAAATAATTAAACATCTAATTTCATGTCACAAATAAACATAAATCCAACGTTACAAGGAAAATGGAAATACATAAATAGTCTCATTAATTTAAATTCTAGGCCATCGGTCCTAAGTGAAGCATCTTGCACTTATTCTCAAGCATTAGTACCTGAAACATGATGAAAACGAGGTCAACTAAAAAGTTGGTGAGCATACATAGGTTTTGACACATAATCAAGTTTAAAGTATTTTATACAATTCATACGATACACGTGTATAAGGCATTTATGGAGAATCTATAGTTAAACTAGGTGTGTACAATCAAACCTTGGACTGAGGCATAACACGCAGGTTACCCTTATGTAAAGTCGGTAACAAACACCCTAACCGGGTGGGTTTGTCAGACACAATAGATCTATCAATGTTAACCGTTGGCTTGTACAGAGTTAATGATTGTACTAATGCCATGTATATGTAGTCTTAACTCATACCATTCAAGCATAAAGCACATAACACATAATATCATATTATTAAATTGTATTTAAGTCTATGCAAAAAGGGTTCAAAAAGGTAAATCATGTTTCACCCCAAAAGTACAAAATGAAAAAGGGGGCTATGTAAACTCACTTGATTCAAGAGTGTAGCTAGCACGTGAAACTAGATAGCAAAATGATCCTTGGAATCTCACAAGGTTAGCCTAGTGTGTAAAGTATATGGATATGTATTAATAATATGTACAAAAAAAATCTAAGTCTAAGACTATGATTTAATTCAGTGTGTGTACGAAAGTTTTGAGTTGTGGGTGTTTGTGGCTTACACGGTGTAATATTAAATTCAATAGTTTAAAATAATCGGGTTTGGGTTGGATAACTAAATAAATCAACCAGTTATTATTTATTTATTTAGTTTAGGGAAATAGTATAGGTATTATATTTATTTAAATATGATTTAAATGAATGATATCCTTGTTTATAAAAGTGGGTGATCATAAATTTATGAACTTATGAAAATTATATTTTTAAAATCCATAGTGTAAATTTTAACAACAATAAAAAAATCTATTTATTTATTTACTATTTAAAATAGTGATCAGTTAAAAAGGGTTTCTTTTTATAAATTTTGAATCAAGTTTAACATTTAATAAGGCTTTAATAACTTTTCCTTCGAGAGCAAATAAATTTTTTTTTTATAACAATCTTATGACAACGAGTATTTAATTTAGAAATTCTCTTTTTTTATTTTTTTATTTTTTTATTTTAAATGATTAATATATGTTTTTAACAATAATATTCGAAATAAAAAATGAGTTCATATTAAGATTAGGCAAATTTAGTTCCATTCTGTTAGAAATCTTGTGAGATTTTATAAAATAATTTTTACAAATTTTTCCGAAGCTTGAAAACAGTTTAAAAAAATCAAACAGGTCGCCGGGACTCGAACCCGGGCCTGCGCTGAGTGGGATGGGCGGACGAAACCACTGGACCAGGGCCTGTTACTGGTAACTATGCGGGTTGGGTTTGTATTAGCAAAGGAAGACAGGGAGCCGAGTTTGGATTATGAGTCATGCGCAAAAAGGCCCGGTTGTATGGGTTTGGAACCCACGACCTCTGGTCCGACGGCGCAATATCTTAACCGGTCGGACCATATGGTCTCGCTGGTAACATAGGGATGTTTGATTAAATAAGTACGTTAATTATTTGAACCATAGATTTCCAGGTTAAACTCGTATGAACAGCCCTTCGATTTTCACGAATTTGAGTTTTATGCCATCTGTCGTATGAAATTGACAGAGGGCTTTCGATCCTTACACAAAAACGAATCAAATGATTTAAGACATACCTGAAACAATTGAGTATAGATGGCCGACGACTAGAGGGAGCAGAGGCGGTGTTTTGGGTGATCGACTGGCAAGCAGGGGTGGAATGAGACTCAATCGAGGTTTGAGGAAGATTATATAGAGTCATACGAAGGTTCGTGGAGATTTAATTAGATTAATTTCATTATTAATGCCCAATTCGATTGAGGGGATTACGGTGTTGGTCTTAGTCACGATTACGCGTTATTCCAGTTGTAATTGAATGAATCGGGTCGCGATAACAGATGTGGTACATGAGGAAAACAGTCCACGCTTGAATCCCGTGATTGAACGCATTTAATTTCTCATTTTTGGAAGTGATTAGCGTCTGGTTTGACTCTGAGGAGACAAACTTATTCAAAATTTGAAATCCCCTCTTGCTTGATCGAATTGGGCTATTATGTGGATCAGGGATAGCTCGATTAACACTTGCGTGTGTAGGGAAGATCGAATTAACAGGCCTTAATCGATTTGCAAGTTGGATTTCATGATTTTTGGGCATGTTTGACTTTGGGAGTCAAAGTTGACGAATGGAAGTCAAAATAGGTTCAATTTTAGTCAAATGGTTTTAATTGTAAGGGTGAGGGTTCATGTTTAGGGTTCAAAAGACCTTGGGAAGGTAAGTTTCAAGACTAAATTGTTTATAAACCAAAGAATGTATGTAAGCTAAGGAATTTTATATGTGTATACATTCATAATCACACATAGATATATACATTTACTTTGATGAGCAAAAGAATAAATTTAAATGTTATATCTTGTAATATATGAGGTTAATTTGAAAAGGTTTTGATTTCTTAGTATTGGTATGGATTGGAATTTATCCATGTATCAAATGAAATGTTCGCATCAATATTGAATTATAATTATATTTTTGTTTGTTGCATCACACAAATACATGAAAAAAATCAGAAATGTTACATGAAACCCCCCCCCCCCAACCATTGAATCTCCTGGAATGCATTGGATCCTTCAATTTGAACCCTCCTTGATTTTGAACCCTTTTCCTCGCAAGTTTGACTTTGGAAAGTCAAAGAGTGTCGATTGCTTGCACTTCGTTTATGTAATCCTTGAACTCAAGTGTTAAACTTTAATCAATTGTGATAATCCAAACTTTTTGTTTCAGACAACTAGTGACTTTACTTAATTTTCGGGAAGAATCAACAAGGGGATAATGTTACACCCAACATTTTCAGGTTAAATTAACACAAACACCATTATCTCAAGCATTTGTTTATACAAACTTTGTTATCTCAGTTAGTCATTTATACATTGCATTTAATTATGATTAATTAATGGTGTCAATTATTGCACAAACACTCATGCAGCGGTAACTCGGAGAATTACCGGATCACTCACGAGTCTTACCCGGAACGTCGGTGAACTAATAATAATAATTGCAAACAATTACATTAATTTGAATTTATATGTTATGTGACTTTTATGTGAATTATGTGAACCTTCATGAAATCACGCATGTTATTATAAATTAATTGTGCTTGTTATTTTTATAAACGTTAGAGTTTTATAAAAATAATAGTCACGGATTTTAATGGTTATTATTGAAACTTATTTTTAAAATAACTCATGGATAATCCATAAATATGATGATATTAACTCTCAATGCATCATCAAAGAGTGGATGCATGTAAATATATACATAAAATAATAAATACATGTAACTCTCCAATAATGAGGGGAATCCCTATTATAATAAAAAAAAAAAAAAGCTAAATTGTGTGCCACTTGTCAACACCATATTTATCTTCACATTCATTTTCCCCCCAAAACCACATTTACATCCTCCATCCAATATTTCCATATTTAGCTCGTATTTTAAAAAAATTACATAAATAAATATTTTACCAAATCAATTTCATCATTATAACTATTGTCTCACATTTTTTTTAATAAAAATTTATCATCTAAAGTGAATATTTAAAAAAACAAAATAAAAAATAGGATATTTAAAAAAACGAGTTTTTAAAGTTTATTATCTAAAAGCGAGTTTTTAAAATTTTATCAATAAAAAACCAAAGTTTTAATTTTACATATAAAATTTGAAAATACCATTGTATTTTAAATAAATACGTGTTAGAATAAAGTTTGCTAATATTTAATTAGTAGTTTTTTAATTAAGTTTGATATCAAATTTGTATAGAAAAATGTGTTAAGATATTTATCAATATAATCTTAACGCTTCACCTTGTGTGTTACACGGTGTTTAAAACTAGTACAAAGAATATATAATAAATGGACTAATAAATTTATACTTATGATACATTAAAAATAACCCATGGATCCTCTTGATAAACCATGGATTACCCATAACCTGTGTTTTAACCCATGTATGCATACATAAAGATTTTATAAAAAAAATCAAGTGAAACCCTAGCCTCTTTCTCTCAAAGCTATCGCAACCCAAACCCCCCTCATCCTTCCCTTTGAGCCGAGATCAATATGCACCCTAAACACCATCCATTTGATCTTCATTCTTGCAATTGAACTTGTACTTGGTCTATCTTAGGCATTGCTAACACTCTTACGTAAGTTATTCAATCCAATTTCATTACTTTTATGATCTCATGATTTATAATGAAACCCTAGTTCATCCAAACATGAAATTTTGTAATAAAGTTGTTGACTTGTTATTTGTTTGATGTTATTGTATCTATTTGGTGATTATATTGTTAATGATGAAACCCTAAATGTATATTATCCATAACTTGCCTAAAGATGAAACTTTTTTATTATGTGAAGTTGTAGAATTTCATGTTAGATGTAATTGATGATGTTTATAATTGTAATTATACTAGTTAGGTTGTATGAAATTATTGTGATGCGTTGAATCTCGTTAACAAAGCTAGAAATCTTAGGCTTTCCTAAAGATGAAACTTTGTTGAAAGGATTTGGTTTATACATGAGTTGTACGCGTGCATGATGTTGTAGGATGATGCTAGCATGTTATTGTGAATGTATTGAAGCATGCCAAAGTATTATTTTGTAGAAATCATGTGGTTTGATCAAGACATACTAAAAGTGGAAACTTTTAGGTTTTGAAACTTGGCTCCTAGACTTGTTTTATTATATATCAGTTACATTAATTGGCGCTTTGTTGCATGTAATTACTTTTGGATTTTATATTAATGTACGCTTCCGCAACTTGACCGATGACTACAATCCTGGTTTGTCACGCGCCTCACGGTAGAACCCCGTAGGTGGATATTGAGGGTATGACATCAATCACTGGTAAACCCACATACGATTATAATGGTCACTTATAACGGGCCAATTACATCAGAAATCAATGGATTTGAGTCTAATCGTCACATAACCGAATCCAATCAAACTCGTAATCAATTCGTACGTTATACCTGAAATTGGCCTATAAAACTGAGTGCCACACCTTCATGACACTAAACATAAACTTTCTAAACAATTGATAGCAACGCATTCCACCTCCGGAGCCCCGTCGAGCTTGAGGATTTCTGATTCGGACGTCCCCGTCGTTCTCCCTCAATCCACAATCATTTCAGGTAAAATTGGTTCCATTAGTTTCGTTTTGATCCAAGGATTAAAAGCCCCATGAATTCGTGATCGATCAGTGCCGAATTGGGTTAATTTGAGGTTAGGGTTTGGGACGAGGATGGTTAGGGAAGAAGATGAATGGGGTTGGGTGTTAAAAACATTTGGCGTCTGTTTTAAACCAACGCACAAGCCCAGGTCCACCCTTTAAAGCGTTTGTCTCATAGGAATAAGGTCACAGGTTCTAGTCCAGCCTCGCACCTCATTTTTCCCTTTTGTGCGTGTGAAACCCGGATCCACTGCCCCTTTCGATTAAAACCATTTAAACAACCCTATTACCACTATCGAACTACTAGTCCAGTGGTTTGCTCCCTTGACTCTCACCGAGGAGACCCGGGTTCGAGTCTTGTTGTCTGTTTTATTTTTAAAATCATTTTTAAAGCCCACTTTCAACCCATTTTTCTTTATAAAAAATATTTTATAAAAATCCCAAGGCTCGGGAATATTTTATGAATCAAATTATTAGTTTACCAAATATAAACATTTATTTTACCATTTTAAAGATTAAACCTAATAAGTTTTAATTAAAAACTTACTTAATTATTTATTTAAAACCGTAAAATGATACTTTTTAACCCAAGTATTTTGTACAAATTGCATCTCACAATCTTAACAAATAACTAATGTAATTATTAAATTAATTAGAACATTTAATCTCAAAAAAATTGATTTATTTAACTACTTATTCAAATTAAATATTATTTAACCACTTATTCATTTATATGTAAACAAATTTGTTATTCATATATATATATATATATATATATATATATATATATATTGTGACATCCGACAATTTAGGGTTAACCCCGCTAACTATTTCCAGTTAAATATTAACCTTATTTCAAACTTCAGGGACCATTCCTGTTAATTCTGCAAACTCAAAATACAGGGACTTAGTGGGTAATTAGACAAAACCAAATCCTGTTGACTTGAGAAGTCAAAATTAGAATGTTGTTATCCCTATTGACTTTTGAAAGTCAAACTAACCAAGTCTTAACCCAAACTCAAACCCTAGGGACTTGTTCTGCCATTTTCCAAACTGCAACGCATAGAACTACAAGGACTAAACATGTAGTTTAGCTATTTCTGATTCTGTTGACTTTGGAAAGTCAACCTTAGCGTTCTTGATTCAAATCCGCGTGATTTACACAAATTCGTTTGAAATCATAATTGCAATATACATTAAATGTCATAAACGACCACTACTACGGCATTGAACTGGTTCGAAATTAATCCTAATTATGGGAATTCAAGTTGAAACCGTCAAAGTTTTTCCCTGTAACTCACCAATTATTACAAATTCGATCGTTTACACTAAAATTGATCACTTGCGCACACTAGACGAAGTCCACAGAATCTGTCTCACCCCAGTTCGATCGATATAGCAGCAAGAGTCGTCGGAGGCCAATCCCGTCACAATCAATAGCCGTTTTAGTCGAGCACAGTCGATTCAAACACAATTCTGGTAATCAAATCTACCCTTAGCTTCTTATGAATCTATCTATTGAAAGCCCTATGCCAATTTGGGCTAATATCATCGAATTAATTGTAAACCATAATCTAGGGTTCATATGAAACCTGCTCAATCAAGTTAAACTCTTGACTTTGTTTAAATCCAATTAAACTATACCATCAGACTCGTAACCAACCGAATAATGAAAGCCCTATGTTAATTTGATACCCTAACATCGAATTATTCAAAATAAAAAAACTAGGGTTTGTTCTTGGGCGAAATGGTGGTTTTTGATCTTAGACTCGATGTAAACGAAATTAAACCATATGGTTAGCTTCGAAATGATCTGCTCTTTGAAAGCCCTATGATTCCAATCAATCCGATTATCAAAATCTACTGATTTGAATTCATATTAGAAACTAGGGTTTTCGATATTTGAATCTGGTATTTAACAATTAAGAACTTGATGTTTTTCAAATTAAAACCCACCACCGGTTCGCAAAGACTCGAATTACAAAACCCCTAATTCATCTTGCTCGATCGTGGTCGAAATTGTGGGATTTGGGACGGGTTCGATCATGTGTGCGTTTGGGGAGGGAAGCTCATTAGAGCTTTGGGATAAAACCATCCCGATCCGGATTCGTATGCGATTGCCCTAGCGGGTGTAATGGTTAAGTCTGTGTGTTGGTGTAGGTGAGACCCGGGTTCGAACCTCACTAGCACCATTTATTTTTCTAGCCACTTTTGAAACTATATTTTTACATAAAATCTTTTCTAATACTATTATGTTAATATATTAATATGTTCTAGCCCGGTAAACCACCCGTAGGCTCGGGTTTGGTTTTATAACTTATAATTATTATTATTATTATTTACACTTTTAAAATAATATATTTATATTATTTTCAAGCCACGACCCCGTATAAAATGTTATGTTTATATTATTTTCAACCCGTGACCCCAACTAAAAATAATATATTTAAATATTATTTCGCCTCTTTATTGATCTCGTGTAACGTTCCAAACTAAATAATAATATAATTGTTTATATTATTTACTCACGTTATTATTCTCGAATAAAAATAATATATTTATTATTTTTGCCACGTAATTGATTATTGTGCTTTTTCTCCGAACTTAAAATAATATAATAAATTATATTATTTTCTTAGGCCGTTATTAAATGGCACAAACGCGCGAATATATATCTTGTAATTAATATCCTTCGTAATTGGAGACGTTCGACAAGAAACTTATTTATCTTATTTTTATTATATTAAGAAATCCTTATTCACGTGGACATGTTCGTCTACTCGTTGATTCTAAGTATGTTCTAGGACGTTCAAATCTCCCGTGTCGTCGTCACAAATTACCATGTGTCCCTAATTGTTATGTTTATAATTCTAGGGCATACGTAAGCCGTTGCAGGCTAACATTTGTGCGCCAAATCTCATACTTGTGTGACTCAACCTACTACTCAACCCAGGTCAGTTTCACGGCCCCTTTTTACTTGTTTTCCTATTGGGGGAGAAACATGCATACACACAAACATCATTTTACTTGTTTTCCTGTTGAGGAGAAACATGCATACTCACAAACATTATTTTACTTGTTTTCCCGTTAGGGAGAAACATGCTTACACACAAACATTATTTTACTGGTTTTCCTGTTGAGGAGAAACATGCATACTCACAAACATTATTTTACTTGTTTTCCCATTGGGGAGAAACATGCATACACACAAACAGTATTTTACTTGTTTTCCCATTGGGGAGAAACATGTGTACAAACAAACATCATTTTACTTGTTTTCCCATTGGGGAGAAACATGCGTACGAACAGACATCTGTTACTTGTCTTCCAGTTCCAGCCAGGGAGAGACACACACAAACGGACATGGATCACATAGTATTTCACTACCACTTGTGTACTTAAGCGTAAACTCTATCATGAAAGTCCTCACATCGAACCGTTTAAATATGAAGAATAGCGAGGTATGTTGAGTAGTACTACCCCTAGCCGCGTTAGTCGCGCTAACTCGATTAGAGGTCGAACGAGTGTAATATTGACCTAAAACATGCACCAAGGTTGATAGACCTGGTGGGAGGCATTCAAACATAAACTGTCAGTCTACGGTTGCGAGCGCTTAGAGTAACTTGTACATTGTCTAGCTAGCAATAGGTGTGACTTACGTATGTTGATCCAGCAACACTTAAACAGTTTATTTACATACAAACCTGTGAACTCACCAACCTCGTGTTGACACTTTTTCTTACATGTTTCTCAGGTTTCTTTGGCACATATTGCACACTTAGGACATGCATGGAGTCCTACTATCATGGCATCTATTTCAAACACTTAACAATTTACTTACTTACAATAATTGATGCTTTATTGCGTGTAAATACTTTTTATTTCCTATTAATGTTTACGCTTCTGCATTTAACTCTGAACATTTAATGGTTTTGTTTAAACTCATATAGTGTCGTTTGACGTAACTAATGACTAAGATTCTGCTTTGTCACACGCCAAACGGTAAAATTTCGTTAGTGGAATTTGGGGGTGTGAATATATATATATATATATATATATATATATATATATAGGGTGAAGTTCATAAGAAAACTAACATTTAGGAGAGAACTAAAGAACTCTTCATTAAAGACAAAAAAATAATAAAAAATTCATAACTCAAAATATAAATCAAAAACTAAAAAACTGCTTCAGAGACCTTGTTTCGTTAAAAAAAATGCAAAAATGCTCGGTTTAGTTTAGGGTTTAGTTTTTGGGTTTAGTTTAGCTTTTAAGGTTAGGTTTTTGGGTTTAGCCTTTAGGGTTAGGTTTTTGGGTTTAGCTTTTAGGGTTAGGTTTTTGGGTGGGTGGGGGGTTTAGGTTGTTGGGGGTGGGGGTGGGGGTGGGTGGTTTAGGTTTTTAGGGGTGGGGGTTAGGAGTGTTCACGAACTGAGCGGACCTTTGCTCGTGCTTGGTTCGTTTACAAATCGAACCGAGCCGATTGGCTCGTTTACAACCGAGCAGAAAATCGAACGAGCATTATTCAAGCATTAAATTTTTCGAGTGAGCGGTTTGGACAGCCCTACTGTGTAGTGTGCCCTTCAAATTGTAGAGCCGCAAAAGCTGCTCGTTGCTCGACATCGTTGATTGTGAGCTGTAAAGACTGATCGGCTGACCAAGAAAGAGAGACGATTTGAGACTGTAAAGCAGTTTTTTAGTTTTTGATTTATATTTTGAGTTATGATTTTTTTTTTGTCTTTAATGAGGAGTTCTCTCATTAAAATGAGTTTTCTCATGAACTCAACCCTATATATAGGTTAAAATCCCGTGTATTACACGTGTTGAATAAATATAATATTATATTTTAAATAATAGAAAAACTATTTTTAAAACCTTGTGTTTTATACGGGTTTAATCTGTTAACACATACACTCGTCAAAATATGTCAGGAGATTTATTAATACAACAATTAGTATTTTTTTTTTAAATATTATTATTAAAATATAAAGGTGTATTTAATAAGAGAGAGAAATGTATTTAATAAGAGAGAGATGCGGAGAAAAAATGATGAAAATGAATGTGGAGGCGACACGTGGCATTAAAAAACATTTATTTATTATATAGTATATATATACATGTATTCAATTCTTTAATTACAAACATATTCAACGAACTAATACACACTCATTCAACCAAACCAAATTCCCTTATACATTAGTCCCTTAAGCATATCATTGATACATATATATTATTAAAACATAGGTTAACCTTGTTGTTAGCTAAGTAACTTGTGCAACTACTCGTACTTGTGATTTTCAAGCTACATAATTCAATGTGAGTTTACATAGCTCATTTTTTATATTTACATCTTTGGGGTGAAACATGATTATATTCAAACTATTTGTAATTATTACAACTCAAACATTATGATCATGTGTGAAATTTATGCCTTATGCTTGAACACTTAATGTGAAAACTACATTTTACACACTTTTGTGCATAGTGTAAGTGCAATCATTATGTACAAACTAACGGTAAACAATGCTAGATCTATTGCATCTGACCAATCCACCCGGTTAGGGTGATTGTTGCTGAAAACACTTAAGGATAACATTAGTGTTATGCCTATCAGTCACAAGTTTGATTGTGCGCCCCAGTTTTAACCAAAGTGGTTCTCCATAATTGCCTTATTAACACCATGTATCATATGAATTATATACAAACTCTTGATAATACTTGTTGTGCTAAAACCTATGTATGCTCACGAACTATTTTGGTAGACATTGTTTTCATCATGTTTTAGGTGCTAATAATTGAGAATCATGTTCAAGGTGCTTCACTTAGGAATTGCAAACCTAGTTAATTAAGGCAATTGGATTTTTGTTAAAGTACTTTATTTCCTTGTTTATTCATGTTTGTTTGAAACAATTGTTTTGGAATTTGAATTTAATGAAATATGAAACGTTAGTATGATCATATGCTTATGAACAGTCTACGCATCCGCCCTGACGTATTTCGCCGTCGGTTGAGGTGTGACACACATCCCGCCGAATATGCCAATCAAATTTGACTAAAATGCTCGAAAGTATGTATAAGATTTGTAGATAAAGACAGAAACTAAGTAGTTGCTTGACTCAAAAGTATGTATAAGATTTATGAAGACTAAATAGAGCCCCACACAAGTTTGCTACTAAATTATGCTTAATATCGTTCCAAAATTCATATTCACATGTTCAAATAGCTAAAATAAATCTGTCGTAAATTAATTATGATTTTAGAGTGGTCAAATAGAGGTAATGGATTAAATAATATCATTAGACATGTTTAGTGGTAAATTAATAATTCGTTTTGATTATAAATTCGCTTTGCAACAGCCCAAGAACCTCTATAAATTAATAATGTTGGGACCGGGATATTTTATTAATTTAGCGAGATATTATTATATCGATAAATTAATAAATTATTAATTTAAAAAGTAGGCCTATATTTGTGAGCAACTCTCAAATTAATGCATCGACACTGTAAAATTCGTTCGGCTAATCCAACCAGCTCAAATGATTTAAACGATGTAAATTTTGGAGAAGACATTCGTGAGCTTGAGAACTTGATTACAGGAATGCATTATCGGCACAAAATGGATGTGAATGAGTTGTTGGATTATCCAGGTGAAAATAATGAATGTTACAAGGTTCAAAGCATTGAAGAAATTATGGCGAATGCCGTTCAAAATCCGGTTGATGATGAAGTTGATGATGATTCAGTACCCTTGGAACCGATCACTCGGAAAGAAGCATTGCAAGCGGCAACAACTCTTCACAACTTTTTGTTGCATTACGAGAATACAGTGCCTCAACTCTTAAGTGCAATGAGGAGATTTAAAGATGAACTCAATATAGATTTTAAGTTCACAAAAAAACAAGTGACTATAGATTCATATTTTACTAGAAAATCCTAGAATTTTGGAATATTTTAGTAATTATTAATTTATAGTTTCGCTGGGACCAATATATTTACATTGGGATTTCAAAAAAATTATTATCTTATTATTTTATCGATTGGGGTCCAATTTTATACTGGTCCCAAGTTGGGACCGGACAAATTATTAATTTTATCGAGGTTATTAATTTATCGAGTATTAAATTATAGATGTTCTACTTATGAATAAGATTTGTAGATAAAGACAGAAACTAAGTAGTTGCTTGACTCAAAAGTATGTATAAGATTTATGAAGACTAAATAGAGCCCCACACAAGTTTGCTACTAAATTATGCTTAATATCGTTCCAAAAGTGATATTCACATGTTTAAATAGCTAAAATAAATCTGTCGTAAATTAATTATGATTTTAGAGTGGTCAAATAGAGGTAATGGATTAAATATCATCATTAGACATGTTTAGTGGTAAATTAATAATTCGTTTTGATTATAAATTCGCTTTGCAACAGCCCAACATGGCTTCTCCGTCGAAGGAAGGAATGCTATGGAGAGGGAGGTTCGAGGATATGTAGGGAGTCGAGAGGTTCACTAACTCGATTTTTTTCGACAAGGCACTTTATAAACAAGACATTACTGGCAGCCGACCAAGTATTCTTTAATTTCATAATCAAAATGTAGCTTCTGGCCCTGCAACATATTTGGTGATATATATCATTTGATTTTGAATTGGTGTTATGAAATTTGTATTTATTGTTATGTTAATCACGTGTATTTTTAGGGTTTAATGAGTTGAAGCAACAGGGAAAGTATTTTTGAAGGTCTGGATCATATAGAGGACTGACAGGAGTGACAGAGAGGATGTGCACATGAACATTGAGGCAACCCAAACTAATCTAATTTGTGAGCAACAGGCTTCATACAGCTGGGAGAAACGAACAAACGATCAGGTTTCTATAGATTTTCGATTGTGGTGTCTTGATTCTATTGATGCAATTTGAAACGTTAAACAACTTAAGGCAGTTTACTTCCCCTGTATAGCTTTTATGGCAATGTTATCAGTATAAGGGAGGTATTCACAAAATCATAGTTTTTTTGTGGTCTCAAGGTTGCTTTGGTGAAGCTGGCTAAGAAGAATATTGGAGTGGTGGTTCCCGGTTATACACATTTGCAGAAGGAAGAACCAATGACATTTATTTGTGTCATGTTTTAGAAAAGTTATCTTGAAGGAAGGTGGTATGTGCCCAAAAAGATGCAACTGAAGTATTTATGAGGTTAAATTTTTTATACTATATGCAGATTGGAGATGTCCTTATGGTTCATTTATTGAAGGATCCGGTTTCCGGTGTGCTATTTATTTGGGTTGATTATGTAACAGAACACACAAACAGAGAGGAAAGAATTGAAGGTTACAAAATTAAATTTTCATTTTGATTCTTTGAACTTTCTAAGTTATCTGCCCTTTGATTTTCGATTTTGGCGGCAGAGCCACATAGGTGTGCAGTTGTTTGCATTGTGGATTTTGGCTGAATTTCTTGCATATAATCAAGGTAAATTCTCTAACTTTTAGTATTCATTATCAAATTTAACTATTTTTGGTTGAATAATCACTGGGTGATTTGGCGATTCCAGATACGCATAAGCATAACTGGATAGTAAGCCTTCATTTATCACTTTTCATTTTGTGACTTCTCTTTCCTAAATTTGTATTATGTTGATTTTTAGCTTTTCAATCTGTAATATACAAAAATTTAGGGTCTTTGGTGTCTAATCGTGTGAATTTAGGTTTAAACTCATTTGTCAAATTGGCTTTATTATTTATGACTTGGAAATTATTAAGTAATACTAATCTCTTATTTATGTCAAATTGGTTTTATTATTTATGGCTTTGCCACTAATCTGTTGCTGAAATCTTTGAAATTTGTTGTGCTTGAGTTACAGGTGATACTCCTCTTTAAAGGCAAGTACTAAGCAAAATACACACATAATTTTAAACTCGCAACCTTCAGAGTTCAGACTTATTTAATGTCATATGGGCCAAAGACCAAAAAATTAAAATAAGAAACACATTCTATAAAGAACTTTACATACAAAAAGTGTCTAAAAAGGGAAGATATTGAAAGAATTGGTAAACAAAGAAAATATCCTGTGTTGATTTTTGGAATCAGAAGACTAATTTTTGAGTCATGAAGACTTGAACCAAAAAGGTTAAGGCGTTGGTTTTTTTTATTTAATAATTCTTTTGAAAATGAGAAAAATGGAAATAAAGAAAATAATATTATATTTTTTTTTATTTCCATGTAAGAAATCTCAACCAACCTAAGAATGCACAGATTGCATATACATACATGTGTATTAAATCTGAGTCAGCAGATTGTATTTTGTTGGTCATAGTTTAAATCGCAGTTTGCATTTTGTAAAGGATTAAAATGCAGGTTAGATTATTCTAACAGATAGAATATAACTTTAACACTATCAATGAAAGAAAAGCTTAAAATTGATTCAAAAGCTTAATCATTCCTGATTTTACTATCACAAAGTAGTATATTTCAGGTTCATGGTGATTGTCTTAAGATGGTTAACATTAGTCAATAAAATTGTAGCTGCAAAGGGTGTCCAGACTAGACTGCCATGCAGTAGGCAAGCTAAAGCTGGTCGGGTCATGCAGTGTAAGAAATGCAAGGGTTTAGGTCACAGCACAAAGACTTGCAACTATGCTTTTATATGTTTTCTTCAAATTTATTATTATTATTATTATTATTATTATTATTATTATTATTATTATTATTATTATTATTATTATTATTATTATTATTATTATTATTATCATCATCATCATTCTTATGTATTCAATTTGCTTATCTAAATGACTTCTATTTTATTTCTACAAATAAAGATATACGGGATGTGGCAGCAATGGCGGACCCAGGAATATTTTTTATGGGGGTCGGAGATTTTTTGGGTTTAATTGTCAATAATTAAATATTTTTTCAATAGTTTTTTTTTAAAGGCGAACATTGAATGTTGTGTCATCGCACCCCCTGTCACATGTGAGAGCCTCGTCCAACTACGGCCAATATGTTGTCTTAACCGGGCCCACTGGACGTCAGAGTTCGAGAGCTTCCAAGGAAAAATCCACCAAATACGGCCCTTCCTGGCATGAGGGAGAACCGAGGCTCGAACCCTGGATCAGCGTGGGTAAAACTCAGTGCATCAGCCTAAGAGTTAGGCCTCATTTGCAATGCCGCAAAAACTAACGAGGAGGGCAGGAATCGAACCTGAGTCACAAGAAACACCATGTCTCTCCCTTACCACACTACCACCAGCTCATTGGCTTTCAATAGCTAATTAGGTTTAAAATATTTAAATGGGTATTGAGTTTATTTATGGGTTTGTGTTTTATTTGGGACTATTTTGTTTAAAGTTTAGTAGGTTAAATTATTAAAGGTTTGATTTAAGAGTTTTATAATTAATGGGTTATGGTAAATTGTTATATGGTTAGAGGTTTGGTTTCATTGGTTTTTATTTATAAAATCTGTAATCCTAAACAAATATTTCTTGAGAGTCGATGCCAAAATTTTATCGGGGTCGGTGTCAAAATTTTATGGGGATCGTTTGAAAATATACCATATATATAACAAAAAAAAACAAATTTTAACTGTGTCGGCTGACCCGCCGACACCCACCTAGGTACGCCAATGTGTGGCGGAATTCGCGCCGCAACGCGCGCGTGGTAACCTCTAGTTTGATGAACAAAGGGATCTCCCTCAAACAGGAACTAAATTATTAACTGCGCCGAAGAGTTTGACTAGTCTTCACTATTTCATTTGTTGTCACAAACAGAACACAAACTTACATTCTAATTTTACTCAATATTTGAAGGCAATCAGATTCAAGAATCATGGGATCTGGTGGCCGGAAATCAGAATCGTCTGATTAGACAAAAGAGATCCTGAAACGAGTCCCCATTGATCTGCCGTTCATGTTGAGCGATCCTAAGAAAGCAATACCAGCTCATTGCTTCGAGCGATCTCTCATCCGTTCATCTTACTATGTTGTTCACAATCTTATTGTTACCTATGTATTTTATTTCCTTGCAAACACTTATATTCATCTTCTCCCTGCTCCTCTTGCATACTTGGTATGGCCCGTTTAATGGTTTTGTCAAGCAAGCATCCTGACTGGCTTATGGGTGATTGGTCATGAATGTGGTCACCATGCCTTTAGTCAATACCAGTGTTTTGGTGACATTGTTAGATGCATCCTCCATTCTACTCTATTTACCCCATATTTCTCTTGGAAATACAACCATCGAAGTCTCCATGTCAACACAAATTCACTTGATAATGATGAAGTTTACATTCCTAAACGTAAATCCAAAGTCATGATTTATTCAAAAGTCCTTAACAACCCTCCTGGTCGAGTGTTCACTTTAGGTTTTAGGTTGACCCTAGGATTTCCTTTATATCTATTGACTAATGTTTCTAGGAAGAAATACAAAAGATTTGCCAACCACTTTGATCTATTGAGTCCCATCTTCACCAAGGGTGAAAGATTCAGGTTGTGCTATTGGATCTTGGTATTTTTACAGTTTCTTATGCAGTTTATCATCTTGTATTACTGAAAGGATTCACTTGGGTAACGTGCATGTATCTAGAGCCTGTGCTAGGCGTACATGCTTTCTTCGTTCTAATCACTTATTTGCACCACACACCCCTTTCCTTGCCTCATTATGATTTTTACCGAGTGGAACTGGATTAAAGGAGCATTAACGACAGTCGATAGGGATTTTGGATTTCTAAATCGGGTTTTCCATGGCGTTACAGACACTCACGTCTTGCATCATTTGATCTCATACATTCCACATTATCATGCAAAGGAAGCAAGGGACGCAATCAAACCTGTTTTGGGTGATTACTATAAGATCGATAGGACTCCCATCTTCAAAGCAAGGAATGCATGTACATCGAGCCAGATGAAGATACCAAGCACCGAGGTGTGTACTAGTACCAGTGACGGATCTAGGATTTTTTGTCAGCGGGTGCAAAAAAATGGGTTAGTTAAAATGGCTTGGCTAAAATAGTCAAAACATGTCGATTAAAAGGAATGAAAATCGGTCGGTTAAAACGGGTCAAAACTAGGTAACAAATTGAAGGGAACTTAAAATACAATGCTACTCCTTACAACTAAGATGCCGCATTAAAAAATTCGCGTAGATAAACATGTTAAAAGAAACGTTACATACACTACAGCCACGCTTGCAATGTTTTAACTTCTTATATGTCAAATCTATCAATTCATTACAAAGTGAACAAGTTGTTTCTCCTTTGTAGTCATGGTAACCTAAACATGAAACACCAATATAACTAGGCATACCACACATATACACACACCTATATATCTACATAATACTTACATAATCTCAAGTGCCTCAAAAGAATATATTTTTCTCTATTTTAATAATAAACCTAAACAATGTCACAACTATTTACTCGAAAAGGTCTTGTTTTATAATTGGTACACAAGATATATAAATCATAAACATTATGGAGAATGATATTAATTTTTTACATTTTATCAAATACAATGTTTAATTTCATATAATTTTACAAAAAATAATTTAACGACAAATATTTCTCATTAATTACAATAAAAAGTGGAACATGACAATTAAAGGTAAATATTTTAGTTTTTGAATATCTCCTCACATGTCTGACACAACAACTTAACTTTCTTATATTTCATCATGTTCTAACAAGTGGATACGAGCTTTTCCCTTCTTCAAGACACAAACATCATAAATGGATTTCCTATCCAAAAGTTTTTACTTTTTCAAGACACACCCTTTTAAACACCGACATTTCCATAGATGAAACCTTCTTCATTTTCATTTTTCTTTTTCTAACAACTGGATCTTCATCTATCATGATCTTAATGGTAAGTGGCCTTTCAGGTGTCTTTACAACATAATGTATGGGTGCCTAATTTTTTTTAATTTAATTTTTAAAAGAATTTACACTAGCAAACTTTTTTTGAGATAGTGTCTTCCCACCCCCATGGCCTCAAGCTAAATCCTCCCCTAACTGATACCATAAGTTTTGATCAGTGGCATAAAGTATTTGTTTTCTTAAGTTACACGCATACTTTTTTTTTCCTTACGAAGAATAGATTGTCCTGAAAACAAGGTCGATCTACAGGTTGTACTTGATTAAACCAATTAAATATAATGTGCATGTTAATGCAGCATTTATGTGAATTCATTTCTTTGTTAAAATCTTCCGTACGTACCACATATGATTAAGAATGACATTTATATTACATACAGGGAGCAATTATTCCATATTATTTGAAATTTACCATGAACGTGAAAAGTTGTAATATATAAACGTAAATCCACACCAACCACACCCTTACACTCACCAGCATGTGATGATTTAATTACAAATAATCGTATACACTACAAGAATTTCAGGCTGCACTTTTTGCAACGACATGTATCCAACAAGCTCTTACCCACATTTTTCTCCACATGCATAACATCAAGATTGTGTTTTAATTCGAGAGAAGACAAATATTTCAGCTCAAAGAAGATACTCCGTTTGGTCCAATTCAACTCTGACTCAGCACGTTTTCTTTTCGCACCTCCATGGCTAGGATGTTTATCGGGAACATGATTAGGGAGGATTTCTAGTTCTAATATGTGTGCGTTAGTAAATCTTCTAGGAGGTTTTCTTTTCTCTTTTTTGCCATTAAACAACAGACTATTCCTCTTTTTATCTCTGGAAGGCAAGAATCATCTGTGACCAACATACGCTATCTTACTGGTTACAGGACACGATGGCGTGTCTACGTTACAAGTAAAGCATGCTTTATAACCTTGACCACTCCATCCAGACAAGCCACTACAAGCAGGATAATCGTTGATAGTCCATAACAGTGCCGCACGCATCCTGAATACAATGTTGGTTGATACATCTCTCATTTGGACTCCTTACCACAACATTTTCAACTCATCCACCAAGGGTTTTAGAAAAAAAATATCAATATCCTTTCTAAGTGATTTAGGGTCGGGAATTAGCAAAGTTAACAAGAAGTCTCTTTTATACATAACCACGGTGGTGCGTTGTATGCTGTCAACACTACTGGCCGCATACTGTAAGATTGACTCATGTTACCGAACGGGTTAAAGCCATCGGCAGCCAAACCTAAGCAGATGTTTCTGGATTCTTTGGCAAAGTCAGGATACCTCATATCAAATTCTTGCCATTGCTTCCCATCAACCGGATGCCGCATCATGCAATCCGTTGAGCTTCCGGTTTTATGCCGGATCATATCTTTTTTCGTGAATCTGGAACAATACATTCATCGAAACTGGGAAGTTAAAGGAAAGTAGCGCAAAACTTTACGTGTAACTTTCCTGCTAGTTGTGTTTTGGTTAACCCATCTGCTTTCCTCACAAACCAGACAATTTTCCTTTGACTCATTCTCTTTCCAAAACATAGCACAATCATTGATGCAAGCATGGATAGATTGATATCCTAACCTAATATTTCTTAACTTCTTTTTAGCTTCATAATGAGAGGCTGGAATATGGTTCTCTTTCGGAAATGAAACTCTAAGAAACTATAAAAGTTGGTCAAACGAAGTATCAATCCACTTGTTGATCAATTTAATATGCATCAATTTTGGTAGAAAGTTTAGGGAAGACATCTAACCACAACCAGGATATAACTCGGTACGGAGCGCGGAAAATAATGCATCAAATTTCGGGGCTAAACCTACTCTAGTTCCATCTTCAGATTCATCTATATTTTATTCATGTGTATTCTGCTTGGCCATAACATCATCAAGTGCATCAAACGTCTCATGATTTGTTGCTTGAGCCCTTGTTTTCGAAGCCCAAAGTGTGTCTATCTCCAAAGGATTAGCATACTCCTCACAGATTTAAACCCATGTGTCAACCCACAGTCACGTATGTGGGCAGAAACCAAAGTCTGAAGGTGTCGGTAACAGTTGACACATCTTTTACATGAGCAATAAATCTTGCCTTCACTGTCAAGATGATGTTTTGCAGTCTCTATAAAGTTTTGAAGACCTTTTATGAAAACTGGATCATTCCGATTTCGCAGTTTAGTCCAACTCTCATTAGTTGTCATAACTGTTTCTATTAATTCATAACATATCAGATATAATATCCATAGGTGGTAGATCCTAACCCACTTGTTGAATATTGTATCTCAAATGTATACATTTTAGCGAGTCGACTATTCAAAAATAAATCGACAAAATTTTCCCTTAACTCCTCAAGTATGCGTCTAAAATGCAAATAACTTGAAGAGTAGGAAAAATAGCTACCAGTTTATTCTTTAAATAGTCAACCCGTTAAAATGTATACATATCCTAAATGAGATAGAATATTCAAAAAACAGTCCTAAACGGGGACAATCCAAAATTTATCTCTATTAGATAAATTTCGGATGGGTATGTTTAATGGGTATTACAATAGTCTGATTTAAAGAGGGAAAAGAAAGGATTGGAAAAGAAACTCTTGTTATGTATTAATATTTGAAAACAATTGTCAGATAAAACGGGCTGTATTCGGCTGAACACGCAAATGTGCGTCGTGTTCAGCTCAACACGCGAATGAGTTGTCGTGTTCGGGTTCGGTATAGTAGAAAAATATTACCTAATACAAACAATTTTTGGTTTAATAGTTAAGTGTTACCTTAATCGAGATAATCTTGAAAACCTACAAGTTAAATAATCAAATAACACAAGTTAAAAAAACTAAATAAATAAAGGGTCATTTACATATGTCCCATTCCTAAGTTCATTTATTACATATTTACCCAACCCCTAATTTTAATTACATATGTCCCCTTCCTAAATCCTATATATTACATATTTACCCAATCCATTTAAAATAACTTATTGAATTACTATTTTACCATGTGAATAAATAAATAAATACATCTATACATACACATATACAACATAAATACATACATACACACATATACAAACCTATACATACATATACCTTTATATAAAAAATAAATGCAAACCTATATATCTATATATATTTACACATATACAAATACATACATAGTACATTGATATAAAAAATAAATGCAAACCTATATATTTGTATATATTTACCCAAACCTAAACATACGTATATATACATACACATTTCGTGTCAAAATGAGTAAACGGTCCGTGTTCCTATACATACATACACATGCATATACAAATATATACATAATACATTTAAATTAAAATCATTACAAATCTATATATTTACACAAACCTATATATTCATACATATACATGCATACACATTTCGGATCAAAACGGGTCAAGCGGTTCGTGATCATATTACTAACATACATACATAATAAAACAACATATTTACATACATAATATATATCTATATATATTTACACAAACCTAACATACATATATATATATATATACATACACATTTCGGGTCAAAACGAGTAAACGGTTCGTGTTCCTATACATACATACATGCATACATATTTACCTCTTTTATGTTTCAGTATCTTCCACCATTTGAATTTCGAGGACGAAATTTACTCAACTTGTGGATACTGTAACATCCATGATTTTGTGCTTACCTTGATTTATTATAATAAAAAAATTTGTGAACTGGGATGCCTAACATATCATTATATTGTAATAAACCGAATTTTTTTTGAATATATATATATACATACACATTTCGGGTCAAAACGAGTAAACGGTTCTTGTTCCTATACATACATACATACATATATACCTCTTTTCTGTTTTAGTATCCTCCACCATTTGAATTTCGGGGACGAAATTTCCTTAACTTGAAGATACTGTAACATCCATGATTTTGTGCTTACATTGATTTATTATAATAAGAACATTTGTGAAATGGGATGCCTAACATATCATTATCATTATATTGTAATAAACCGAATTTTTTTTTGAAAATATAGTTTAATATTTTAAATTCCCAAATTGTATTTGATTAATGAGAATTTAATTATCGAGTGAATAGTCAAAGCCGTTGCAATTTGGGAATGGAATTAGAAAAGAATTCAATTAAACATATGGTTGGTGTTTTTCACAATGGTTAGTTTAAGTTGTTGCCCGTACTTGTCTTTGGATTGCTCTTAGTAACATGAAATGTTGTATACAATATGTAATTTTTTAATCTTAGACAAAAGTATTTGCCGATTTGCAAATTATAATTGTAACATTTCATTGTTGACGACGTATGATGAAAGGATCATACATAAGGGGCCTAAAAGAAAGAAATCTAACTTCTTAACCATCATGAGGGCCCACGAGAAGAAGGAACCAATAAGAAAGGCGTTGTCACTATCATACGGTTAGAGGAAAGAGAATGTAAAAATCCTATAAATAGAAGGTGATCTCATAGATGAAAGGGATCCAGAGCTGGTACTTGATTGAATTCGGGAATTATTATCAAAGGGGAGTTTTACATCTCTTCATTGGCGCCATCCCGGTCGAACAATAGTTACAACGGTATCTTGAATTCAATCTTTGCTTGCAATGGATAACATACAATCAGATTATGAATCCGATGAGGAGAGAAATCACATTACAAACACAGGGGCACCAACAGGAGATTCACAATCTCAAGCTGGTATTCCTATGATTTCTTCGCTGAAGGAACGTCTGGCGCAAGCTCAAAACCATCCAGCAGATGTGTTGCCAGCAGCAGCAGCAGCATCTCATCCTCACACTTTACATACTAATATACCTGCCTCGTTGCCTTCACAGGTGGTCTTTTCATCCCCCATACCGCCTCTAATCCCAACTACCTTTCCCACCCAAGTTACAAGGGACCTCCCGCAACCTGCAATACCTCCCAGTTTCTCACATATCACCACATCTGGTATACCCATTTATAATCTACCGCAACTCATTACAACCACTGCTGGACTACCTCCCCTTCTCGTTTCCAATACCCAGCTTGTTCCCGGATCCCACCCTTACACCATGCCATTACTCGCAGGTAACGAATGGTGGATGGAACAACAACGTCGGGCCCGAATGGACGAGCAATTTTGGAAAGAAATACGCCTGGCAGAACTCCGGATCCGTTTAACATTTGAGGAAACCGCTTATGCCACACCAGGGGGATTTACATCTGCATGCACTACCGGATCTCTTGCCGGAGGGCAGTCCGCTCCTCTCACCCATCCGTACAACACGCAGGGACCTCCTCCCGCACTCATACCTGTACCCAGAAATACTCCTCCAATGGACATCAATCGCCCGTACCGACCAACAGCTTTGTTAACACAATCTAAGTTCACACCCCGAATAGCTCAAGCAGAAATACTTCGTAAGTTAAAAATGCCATCCACGGTTGGGAAATATGATGGTACCACAGATCCGGACGATCACATCAATGTTTTTATTAGTGCTGGCGGGGTAGAAAGATGGGCCCTGCATGAATGGTGTCACATGTTTGTTCAAACCTTGGTCGGGACAGCTCGCCTTTGGTACGATAGTTTACCTATAGGCCGGATCAACAGTTTTGATGAATTCTTGGAAAAGTTCATGCAACAATTTAGTCAGCAAAAACGACACACGAAAGACAAGACAGAAATACTTCACATCCGGAGACGAGACGGGGAATCGGTGGAAGATTTCATTACCCGGTATAACAAAGAAAGTTTGCAAATAGCCGGGGCAGGGGAGGATTTAATGATCGCAGGTTTCATTCAAGGCATCCGACATGATGAGCTCATCCGTAGGCTCCATGGCCGGGACGGTTTACCAAAAACTATGGAAGAACTGATGACCGTCGCTCGTGACTTCGTCCGGGCAGAAAGATCCGTCCGGGGCAATCATGAGTATGATAAAAAGGATCGGCGAAGTGATCGAACGGGAAAACAGCCACACTCCTCCAGACAGACTCAACATTTTCGAGGACCTAGTACATGGACGAGGCCTCTCCCATACACCCGCCTGGAACCTGTCAGATCTGTCAATACCTCCACAAGGTTCAAGGATAATCCGGAGAGCAGGGGAGTTGCGTGGATTAACAAGTTGGTCAAAAGCCCCCGGGAAGTTCTTTTAACGGAAAAAATAACATTAGAACCCCCACGACCTCTCAACCCAAAATCCGTGCGAGATCCCAAACGGTACTGTGATTTCCACAAAGACACTGGGCATTATACGGATCATTGTTGGCATTTACAAAAACAAATTGACATGGCCATACAAACCGGCAAAATTTCCCATCTGTTGAAAGAAATTCATGCAGGACCACCGGGAAGAAAGAATGCGGGCAAAAAACCGGTGCGTGACTTATGCATGATAATGAATGAGGAATCATCAAGCTCACGGGGTTATAAACGCAGGGGCGCACGACTAGAAGCCTGGATGGAACAACCGCTTACTTTCCCACCTGTTCAAGGGGTGCCTCATCCACCAGTCCAGTAGTAATCACAGCATTAGTAGGTGATTACCGCATCAGTCGGATTTTAGTCGACAGTGGAGCCTCAATGGACGTCATGTATGAGCAGCTTTTCAGACGTCTGGATATGGAAGATCAAAAAACCTTGGAACCTACCGACATTGATCTCATAGGGTTTTCCGGGGAATCCGTGGTCCCTCTAGGACAACTCACATTACCAATGACCCTAGAAGAAGGCACTAAAATCTGTACGGTCCTCGTGACTTTCATAGTAATCCCGGCTGTTTTGAAAAATAACTTGATACTCGGACGACCAGGTTTGGCATATTTTCATGCAGCCGTGTCCACTGTCCACTCCGCTATCGCATTCCCAACTCCCAAGGGAGTAGCGGTGGTGTATGCTGACCAAATCATGGAAGTATTACAAGCGCAAACCAGCCGGACCTCGCGTAAAGATCATTTTGACACTCACATGAAAAGTACATATGAACCGGAGAGGTGGATTATGAACCCCGCATACCCGGAACAGATAATTACCATTGGACACACCTTATCCACCGCTGGGCGAGACCGTTTGAAGCAGTTGTTACGAAACAACATAGATGTTTTTGCATGGAAACCGGCAGATATGAAGGGAGTTCCACGGGAATTAGCCGAACATCGCCTACATGTATGTATACAAGTCTGCTAACCCGGTAACTCAAAAACGATGGAGGATGGGCCCGGATAGAAGCAGGGTAGCTGTGGATCAAGTCCGGGATCTGGTTAACGCGGGGATCCTCCGAGAAGTTCGTTATCCTTCATGGATCGCCAATCCAGTAATGGAAAAAAAAGGAAATGGTACCTGGCGTATGTGTATCGACTACAAGAATCTAAATAGTGCATGTCCTAAGGACGCATACCCCTTACCAGAAATTGATCTGAAAATCGACTCGTTAGCCCCTTTCCGTTTCAAATGTTTTTTGGATGCTTACAAAGGCTATCATCAGATTCCCATGGCCGAAGAGGACGAAGAGAAAACAGCTTTTATCACCGATATCGGCGCCTTTTGTTACACAAAAATACCGTTTGGATTAAAGAACGCAGGGGCCACTTACCAAAGGCTCATGGACAAAGTATTCGAGCCTCAAATTGGTAAAAAATTGGAGATCTATGTTGACGACTTGGTCATCAAAAGCCATGATGAAACAAATCTCCTAGCGGACGTCGCTGAGACGTTTTTAAGGTTGAAAGAATCTCGAATAATGTTAAACCCGGGGAAATGTTCGTTTGGAGTAGAGGTAGGGAAATTCCTCAGTGTGATGGTCACCAAGGAAGGTTTCCGGGCAAATCCGGAAAAAGTTTCAGCTATCACCCGGATGCCTTCCCCGTCATCCATCAAGGAGGTGCAAGCATTGAATGGACGTTTGGTGGCAATAAATCGATTTCTGGCTAAGCATGCAGAAAGATCTCTACCTTTCATCCAAACTCTGAAAAATTGTCTCAACAAAGCACAGTTCCAATGGACGAACCAAGCAGAGGAGGCCTTCCAGTAGTTGAAACTGTACCTTGCGAAACTCCCCACCCTTACGGCACCAGAAGAAGAAGAAGAAAAGTTAACAACATATATCGCAGCTGCGGATGCGGCCATTAGCGCCGTCCTCATGGTTGAAAGGAAATGTGTGCAAACTCCTATCTATTATGTCAGCCGGGTGTTAACAGACCCGGAGACAAGGTACTCCCTACTAGAGAAATTAACCTTGGCTTTAGTACATGCTTCTCGAAGATTGCGTCGATACTTCCAAGCCCATCCGGTGGAAATACTCACCAATTTTCCCATCCAGCAAGTGTTAAAAAAACCTGAGTTATCCGGAAGATTAGCCAAGTGGGCGGTTGAATTAGGAGCTCTTAGTCTGGAATACAAGCCTTGAACCGCATTAAAAGGGCAGGTCATTGCCGATTTCCTTGCGGAAATACCGGAGGGGCGAGAGATGGAGATCACCAATGACCCAGTTATAGCTAAAATACAGATCAAAGCACCTCAATGGTGGTCGTTATACACCGATGGGGCTTCAAGCATGGAAGGGTCCGGGGCCGGGCTTATGTTACTTAGCCCAGAGGGGGTGGAAATCACATATGCGGTAAAGTTAAACTTCAAAAGCACGAACAACGAAGCTGAATATGAAGCTTTGTTAGCCGGATTACGATTAGCAGCGAACATGAAAGCCCAGCACATCTGGACACACGTGGACTCGCTTTTAGTGGCTAACCAAGTGAATAAGATTTACGAAGCCAAGGGGAAGATGATGATCGAATACTTAAAAAAGACCAAAGAGATGATGTTGCAATTTCAAGAGTGTAGCATAAAGCATATTCCTCGAAGTCAAAACCGGAAAGCAGATGCTTTAAGTAAATTGGCGTCGGTTCAGTTCGCTCACTTGGCGAAAGAAATACGAGTACAAACATTGGATAAGCCCTCCGTTTGCACAGAAGAAATTAGTCACCTTGAGGACGTTGGTTGGACACAGATGACGCCCTTGGTGGCATATTTGAAGGAAGGAACTTTGCCAGAAAATAGAGCTGAAGCTTTAAAGTTGTGAACAAAGGCCTTACAGTATCAGCCGGTAGACGACCGACTCTATAGAAGAACTTTCCTAGGCCCTTTGTTAAGATGTGTTGGTCAAAAGGAAGCTGAATTATTAGTCAAAGAGGTGCATGAAGGTTCATGTGGAATGCATGCCGGCCCAAGGATGATGGTGGCCAAGCTAATGAACATAGGATATTACTGGCCGGGAATGCATGTCACAGCAGTACAAACCTTGCAGAAGTGTTTTAGCTGTCAAAAGCACGCGCCTAAAACATTGAAGCCTAAGAACGATCTCATACCAGTGACTGGAGCATGGCCTTTCCAAAAGTGGGGAATAGACATCGTCGGACAATTCCCGGAAGCACCCGGATGCGTCAAATTCTTAATCGTCGCTGTGGATTACTTCACCAAATGGGTGGAAGCTAAGGCAGTCGCAACAATTACTACCACCCAGATCAAAAAATTTGTGTGGGATTATATAATATGCCGTTTTGGCCTCCCTCTATACCTGGTGAGTGACAATGGAACACAGTTCGAATCATTAGCCGGATGGTGTGAGGAAATGGGAATCCGGCAAGTTTTTACGTCCGTTGCTCACCCGCAGGGAAACGGTCAAGTAGAACGAATCAACCAGAGCATGCTAAAGGGCATAAAAACTAGGCTCGCAACCAAAGGGAGTTCTTGGGTTGAAGAGATACCTAGTGTATTATGGGCTCATCGCACCACCCCGAAAACAAGCAACGGTGAAACTCCTTTCAGTTTAACTTATGGCCACGAAGCAGTAATGCCAGTCGAAATGGGTACGCCAACGATGCGTATTGCTACAACAAATGGTCGGGATAATGATCGAGAATTAAGATTGAACTTGGATCTTTTGGAAGAAAGAAGGGAACAAGCACTCATCCAAGAAGCTAAGTACAAGCAAGTTCTGGCCAAGTACTACAACAAGAATATTGCACTTCACCAGTTCCACCCAGGTGAATACGTTTTTAGAAACAATGAAGCCAGCAGGGCTGAGCCCGGAGGAAAGTTGGGACCTAACTGGGAAGGGCCTTACCAGATTAAAGAATCCCTGGGAAGGGGGGCGCACTCCTTGACCAGATTGGATGGAACTAGCGTGCCCAGGACTTGGAATGCAGCCCAACTCAGGAAATGTTATATGTAATCCTTATGGTCGTGTTCATGGTTTTTCAAGAAACAAAAAAAAAGAGCATGTTTTAAAAATCCCCGTTTTTATAATCAAACTAACATTTTTAAAAGACCGGATCAAAGTACCCGGCACCATAAAAGACCGGACCACGTGTCCGGCACCAAGAAGATTGGATTTTAATCCAACATTAAAAAAGACCGGATCAATGTAACCGGCACCATAAAAGACCGGACCACGTGTCCGGCACCAAGAAGATTGGATTTTAATCCAACATTAAAAAAGACCGGAACAATGTATCCGGCACCATAAAAGACCGGACCACGTGTCCGGCACTAAGAAGATTGGATTTTAATCCAACATTAAAAAAAAGACCGGAACAATGTATCCGGCACCATAAAAGACCGGACCACGTGTCCGGCACCAAGAAGATTGGATTTTAATCCAACATTGAAAAAGACCGGATCAATGTATCCGGCATCATAAAAAACCGGACCACGTGTCCGGCACCAAGAAGATTGGATTTTAATCCAACATTAAAAAAAGACCGGATCAATGTATCCGGCACCATAAAAGACCAGATCAATGCATCCGGCAACAAGAAGATTGGATTTTAATCCAACATTAAAAAAGACCGGATCAATGTATCCGGCACCATAAAAGACCGGATCAATGCATCCGGCAACAAGAAGATTGGATTTTAATCCAACATTAAAAAAAGATCGGATCAAAGTATCCGACACCATAAAAGACCGGATCAATGCATCCGGCACCAAGAAGATTGGATTTTAATCCAACATCTCAAAAAGACCGGATCAATGTACTCGGCACCATAAAAGACCGGGCCACGTGTCCGGCACCATGAAAAGATCGGATTTGCAAATATTTAAGGATGAAGCAAAGCATAACACAAAAAGGGGACAGTCATACTACATCATAAGGCGGAGCACAGTACAAAGAAAACGCAAGGAATAAGACCGGACCACGTGTCCGGCACAAAACCGGATCAAGACAGTCAGCATGATAAAAAATCTTGTACAAATGGCAAATATTCTTAAAAGCACAGATGAAAAACATAAAAAGGATATTTGCATTCAAAGGTAAATAAGTAAGTACATAAACAAGATTACAATATCAAAAAGTAAAAGGGCACGCAGGCTCCAAAAAAGATAAATAAAAATACAAAGGAATCAGTTTTCAATGGTAAGAACATCCCTGATTTCCCTAAGATCCGATTGATCAGTCAAAGAAGCAAGCGTACCTACTACGGGGAACTCCATAGCATCAAAGGCATCTTGCCTCTGAGTAAGTATGGTTCGGGCTTCCGGGCTCCAGCCAGGGAGGCTCTCCAAAGAAAAACCAGTTTTCCCTGCTTGGAATCCATCGGATAGCCCATCATGATAGCCCGTCGCTTCCGCAGCTCCGTTCAAACCAACTACCCCATCAATAAACTCATCACTGCCCCTGACTGCCTCCACCACCCTGGAAAACCCTTCCGCCACCAACCACTTCCTATCCTCCTTCAACAAAGATAATTATTTCACCATTTTAGCCTTCTCCACCTCAAAACTCTCTCTCTCTCTCCTTCTCAAAAGACACAACCTTTCCCTCCAACACATCCAACCTTCCCTTGGACACCCTCAACTCCTCATCTTTCTCCGCCACCTGAAATGCCAGCTCCTCGGAACGTACCTTTGCTTCCCGGATCATTTGGGCACGTTTCTCAAGCTCTTTATTTGTCCGTGAGCAGGCCTCAGTAAACTCTGCCCGGGCTTTCGAGTGAGCGGCATCCCTCTCTTTCAATTGCCAATCCAGTTTTTTCACCTCTTGTGTGAGCGTCAGCACCTTACCCGCATCTTCATTTTTCTGAGCCAAAGCTTTCCTCAGATGCGCAACTTCCCTGCAACCCTCATCCCATTGCCGACATATCTCGGGCATAACCGCCATACTCTCAACCCAGCTCAAAGCAGCTCTATCGGACAACACTTCCGGGGAACAGGTTGAATGGCGTAGTCGCTCAGCTGGGGGAAAAGCCTGCAACAAGAACGTCCGGCACAGGTGGGGATCTGTCAAACAGTCACCCTGCAAAATATTCCAGTTAGGAACATGTTTGAATTTAGAATCTGTCGGAGTCCAAGGCTCAGATTAGGTGGGCATCCTAAAATCGGTTTGGCTCGTGTGCACACAAGAAGATCTGGGGGAATGAACCTCCCCAGTTCCCGCCGGTGTCTTCTCCTTCTCCTTCCCTTTATCCCGGGGAGGGATTTGAGTCCCCGTCGCCACGCTCTTGGGAACAGGGGAAGGTTTGACCTTAGGAACAGAAGGTTGAAGATTAGGACCTTACGGGTTTTTAACAGCAGTTTTGGCTGTCTGCATGACTGGGCAAGTTGGAGTAACCCCTTCACCAGTTTTTAAACCTAAAAAGCATCGGAAAGGAGAATATCAGGAAAAATATTCTTCACGCTTAACAAAGAAAAACAGAACGGATACACACCTTCAGGACTCGCTCCCGGGACCTTCTTCCCAGCAGCATATTCTGGGGCGAGAGTACTTTCTCTCCGGAAGCACTCCCGGAAGCTTTTTTCCTTACTAGAACCTCTTTAGGTTCATCTTCTTGACCTTCTGAAACAATGCATCAACTTAAAACAAAGAGCAGGGGAAAAAGGAAGGAAACAACCAAACATTCATTGCATATCAACTAACCAGTTACTAGAACCTCTTCAGCCTCTTGCAGACTAGCACGGGGAAAAAAGAAACGTTCATGAAAAACTTCAAGAACATTCCTTTCACCCGGCCCCACACTCAAATGTGTCCGGGTAAGATTTTTAAAGGAATCTGGAAAAAGAACATCATAATAACTAGCAACTTCTGCAAGTGAAAAAGGGAAAACATAGTAAATACAAACATAATATATACAGGAGAGAAAGCGCCATCTATCGAGGAGAAATGTGAGACAACATACACTTACGTTCTTTTCCCACAGAGTAAATCGGGACACGATCAAGCCTTCCCCAGTTCCGGCTCATACCAACACTGACAAGGGCATGTTCCGGAATCTCCTGAATGTCGGCTGGACGGGAGGTCAATAGAGAGAAAACATGAGTTTTCTTAAAAGCATCCAGATTAGGGGGAATGTCCACCACAGCCAGACGAAGTGACCGGATCTGCATGCTGGCGGGAACCATCCGGGCAGTTATGTAGAAAAACCTTTCTTTCCAACCCCGGAATCCCTAAGGGGACTCTTTGGCATGAGGAATCACCCCAGGGCGTTTAGAGAAGGAAAACCAGCTATCTTTCAAATATAGCTCGTAAAAATGATGAAAAATGGCGACGGAAGGGTCCTGTTTCAAGGCAATACAGCAGAACTCAAAATGCCTAATACGGCACATTCCAAGAGGGTGAACTTGGGAGAGGTGAATTTTGTAGAACTGAAGGAGATCGATAACAAAAGAGGTGACCGGAACTCTGAAATTAACCTCAGAGAAAAAGTCAGCATATAAGGTAATCTTGCCAGGAGGAGGTTTGGCCGCCGTGCCTCCTGAAGAAGGGTACTCGGGTTCCAAATTGTTAGGAATTCCATACGAAGCTTTCAATCTCTCGAAGCGCTCCACGCTCCAATTTATGGGAATCAAAGCCACGTCGGCGTTATCACCCATTCGTCCGAAAAATTAACAAGATCGGAAGGAATTAAAGAAGCAAGGTTTCAGGAGAAATCAAAAAGGTAAAGTAGAAGACGAGTAAAAAGGCAACAATACTTTACCCCCTTTTTATAGACAAGAAGAGAAGACAAGCGGTCGGATAGCGGCGCCCTAGGAAGGATTATGGAACTGATGGATGGGACGTGCGAAAGGTTTGAAAGAAGCATTGCCCGCACGTGTCAAGTTTCTTCATTTGCTGAAAAAAAAAAGTTTTTATAGTCAATTTAATTTTTTGAAGAAACAAAGAAAATCAAATTGACTAGGGGGACTTGACGATGTATGATGAAAGGATCATACATAAGGGGCCTAAAAGAAATAAATCTAACTTCTTAACCACCATGAGGGCTCACGAGAAGAAGGAACCAATAAGAAATGGGCTGTCACTATCATACGGTTAAAGGAAAGAGAATGTAAAAATCCTATAAATAGAAGGTGATCTCATAGATTAAAGAGATCCAGAGCTTATACTTGATTGAATTCGGTAATTATTATCAAATGGGAGTTTTACATCTCTTCAATTGTCATTATCATATGTAAAATGTGATTTTAGTCATAAGAAGTATTTATACATTTATGATATATTTTGTTTTTATTATTTTTATTATTCCACCCGTTTAGTATACGGGTTTTTAACCTAGTTAATATAATCAATTAGAATATATATATCGGTGAACATTAATTTGGTTTTAATTTCAAAAACTATTAATTTACGTTTGATAATAAAAGAAATATAACTTGTTTAATTGGATATTTAAAGAATTTAATTGTAAACTAAATGACAATTAAGCATACTGCAGGGATTAAAAGTCAACATGTTTTGAATTCTCCCCCCCCCCCCCCCTCCCCTTTCTTCCGACGACTTTTCTAGCCTCCCTTCGTTTCTCCGGCAACCCGTTTTTGAACCCAATCGCTAGCAAAACGAGTCGGGTAAGTATCTCCATTCAAGCCGTGAATCATGGGATCTCAACTAATCGTCCAAAGTTGTCAATTTACGCCTGTTTAGGCCTATAAATACCAACGAATTGGTTCAATACGGAATTACCACACTCGTTAATTCATTCCTCCACTTGAAATCGCTCGTCTAAGCTCCTGTATAACCATCGCCACTACCGGAACTCCGGCCCAAGCCGCCGGCGATTATTGAAACACATATTTCAGGTTTGTAAGCTATCTTGCTACTCGTTTTGATCTCCTAAACAAAAGCCCCAAGTTTCTGACTTCAAACGATACCCGCGTAAGCCGGTTTTTGAGGTTGGAATCCGATTGGGGATTAGGGTTTATAACCTGAATTTAGAATTGGGGAAGATCACTCAGTCCTTTCGAGTTTTAATAAAATATTTCAGAAACTTTAACAAATATGTCGCTGGTCTGGTTGTAAATCCTTGTGCAACGAAGGCCCGGTCGCAGGTTCTAGACCCGCATCTGCGCCTTTTTGCCCCCTTCCTTGTTCTTTTTGAGTTTTAACATATTTTCATTCACACACTAATACATTTTTTATATACATAATTAATAATCCGATTTTCTTCATAAATAATTTATAAACATTTTTTTTATGAAATTTCAAGATGTTATGTATAGTGTTTATTTTGACTAAAAATAAAATATAAACTCTTTTAAAAGATATTAAAATCATGAATTTTACTTGACCATAACAAAATCAAATCATGTCTTTTTAGAATAATTATTTGTATTGTAAACCTATTATACTATTTATGTTGCCAAAATTAAATTGAAACCATAAGTTCTAAATCGGTAGTCGTTTTTTTATGTTATGAGTTTTTATTAAAAGGGTTATAAATATATTATTAACCTAAACGTTGAAAACGTCACTTTTGATATGGTCTTAATAACATAAGTATTAATATATTTTATATGTTAATACATTTACAAATAATGTTTATTGTTGGCACAAAGTTTTCTTTTATAAATAAAAGTTATAAAACATCATTTATAACTTTAGTCATATTCCCAAGCACTCGTCCATTCCAAAATCATAAATCCCAAATCATTTCATTGTCGTTTATCTTAAACCGTTTCTACATTATAATAACGTATCTTTTGTAACTTAGGGTATCCTTAAAATCCTTAAAATATCCTTAAAATCCTATTACTACGAGTGACAAGGTCAACCCTCTACTATTCAAGGTAAAATTCATAGCATGTTTTCCTTTTCTTTTTGGGGAGAAACATGTACATATACTTGGTAACTAAAACTCTTTGTCAAAACAAACTTCTTAAACAAGTAATTTCAATTATGTGCTTGATATTTGAACACTAATTAATAACGTTACAATCATTTACTTGTTTATAAGCCTAAGGTAGTACTAGTATGACCATATAGGGGAAACCGATGTAACAACGACACAATATTTGTGATTGTGGATGCAATAACATTTCAACGGAATAATCTTAGGGATTGTGGATGCATATAACATTAAGGGTTGATTGCAATAAATCTTGTGCTGATATGTTTGCACATTTGATTAAACTTGTATTGAATTTGTATATATTTTATGCCAACTTTATTTTGATTGCTTATAAAACCTATGTCTCTCACCAACTTTATGTTGACCCATTTTTTTTACTTTACATGTTTCAGGAAAATAATAACTAAGGGATGAAAGATCATATAGAATTGCTTATGGACATATTTAAAGAAATATGAACAATGCTTTTGAGATTGTTTGTTTGTCTATTTTAACAAGTGTTAAACATTAATTATGAAATTAATAAATTTTGTGATGCCTTAGTAAATTGTCTTTAAACCTTGTGCTATTAACTAAATGTGTGGCACCTCACGTTTCCACCTCTAGCGGGGTGTGACAATTGTGAAAGGGGTTACTCACGGGGACGAGGGTTGTGATGTGTCACACCCCGTCTCAAGCACCCCCTGGACGTGTGCGAGCCCGATTGGTATCTCTTGGTTAATTGATTTCAGTGTTTTTGTAAAACACAGCGAAAGTCTTTTTCAAATGATCGTTTTACCATTCTTTCAACATCAAGGGTTGTAATTGTAAATGTCAAAGCTCAGTTGGAAAACAAAAGCCTTGTATTTACTTTTATAAATATAGTCATTTGATTACAAAACATTGTTTGAAATCAAATACATGATGAGCCACTGGAAATAGTACAACACATGGTTGATCAGTTCCCTGGTCCTATCTCCTTTCTTTAGGATTTCCCTTTACACGAGCCCTGAGAATCCTACGTGCATTTCATCCTTTTTCCTAGGTCAGATCTTACGTCTGCCCGTATACCCTTCTCATCATATTTTAATCATTACCCAGAAAACATTTTGAAATTAAAATGTCAGTGCGAACGCTGGTGAATACAATATCTTGACATAAAATCATTTTGGAACAAACAAGTATTAAGTTCATAATCACAACTTCCTGTTCAATCTACACACTCAGCAGGTCTTTCCTGTTCAATTGCACCACAGTATACACTGGCAGTATGTCTTTATAACAACGGAAACTCCATGTCCCTTATTTGTTATAAAGGGAAGCACCAGCTGCAATCCAGGAATTTCACCCGAGACTCGTGTATCCCTTGCAAATTTTACGTATACATATGGCCTGAATGCTTGTTCGTAGAAGAACGTTGAGCATTACTTCATTAACCTTTATTTGGCCATTTTCGAAAATAAAAATGTTTGACATAAGATTTGAAAGAGATAAAGTATTCACCTTGTTTGTAGGAATGAGCCTCGAGAGTCAAAAGCCTAGCTTCTACCTTCTTAACTTGATTTCTCCGGCGTATTCGTACTTCTAGGAGCGTTTCTTCTTACACCGGGTATTAGAACGAGCGAGAATCGAACCGGGAGTGTCGGGAGTCGCCTAAGAAAGCTCTGGAACAAGTTTTGAAAGTGTTCGACGAGTTTGTTGTGAGGAATGAAACTGAATTCGTCCATCTATTTATAAGCTGAAAAGCTAACCCGTAGCGGACCGCTACGTAGGCGGGTGGCGGTCCGCCACCGCCTCGAATGGCTTCAGCCCTAAATGTCCAACTCTGATTGGACCTTTTATAAGTTTGCGGCTAGCGGACCGTTACCCAGGGGCGTAGCGGTCCGCCACCGGTACGCATGGCAGAATTTTAGAGTTTTGTGGCTGGAAGACCGTTACCACCTTACATGGCGGTCTGCCACGAGTACACGTGTCAAGATTTGTGACCATTAATCACCAAACACGCTGCTTACCGGATTTATTGCTTAGCCAACAGGTAGCGAACCGTTACCCAGGTCATGGCAGTCCGCCATCCAACTTTGTCCTCTTTGCGGACCGTTAGGCTTTACCTTAGCGGTCCACTAAGGTCTAAAAATCCATAATTTTCCTTTTGAACCCTGGACTTAAGTATAATTATACTTACAGTCCCTAGGGTTTACCTTTTGTCAAATCTTGGACATTTTTGGGGCAGGTGTTACATCCTCTCCGCCTAGTTTTAAATTCGTTCTCGAGTTTACTCAAACAGGTGTGGATATTTCTTTCTTATTTTCGACTCTAGTTCCCACGTGTAGTCAGGTCCATGTCTAGAGTTCCATTTTACTTTTACGATTATCAGTTTCATTCGTTTCAATCGTTTTCCTGCCTGTCCTCGATTTGCAAAGGGTGTTCCACAAACCTTAATTTCTCATCTATCTCTACATCTTGTAGGGGCATTACCAGAGATTCATCTGTCAAACACTTGCGCAGATTTGACACATGGAATACATCATGTACTCCATTGATTTCATCTGGTAGTTCGAGTTGATAGGCCACAGGCCCAACTCTCTTCAAGGTTTTGAATGGTCCTACGAATCTAGGACTTAATTTCCCTTTCTTTCCAAATCTTACAACGCATTTCCATGGTGAAACTTTCAACAGAGCGTTATCACGGACGTTGAATTCTAACGCCTTTCGTCTCTTATCAGCATAACTCTTTTGACGATCACGAGCCGTTTTTAACCTATCCTTTATTTAGATAACTTTTTAAGTTGTTTCCAAGACTATTTCAGGTCTAGACAACTGATTTTATCCTATTTCAGACCAACAGATTGGGGTTCGACATTTACGACCGTATAAGGTTTCAAAAGGAGCGGCCTTTATACTCGTATTATAGCTATTGTTATAGGAGAATTCCATTAGAGGTAAGTGGTCATCCCAACTTTCTCCGAGATCAATAACACAAGCTCTTAACATATTTTTAAGAGTTTGAATTGTTTTTTCGCTCTGCCCATCCGTCTAAGGATGGTAGGCAGTGCTAAGATTCAATTTAGTACCAAGAGCTTTCTGAAAACTTTGCCAGAATCGAGAAGTAAATCTACTTTCTCTATCGGACACGATAGATAGTGGCATGCCGTGTAATGTTACGATTTCATTAACGTATAACTGTGCCAACTTATCCATGTTGAACGTTTCTTTCATAGGAAGAAAATGAGTAGACTTAGTAAGTCTGTCAATGATAACCCAGATAGTATCATTTCCTCGACTTGTCCGGGGAAGTTTCGTGATAAAGTCCATGGTTAATATTTCCCATTTCCAGACTGGAATTTCAAGTTGCTGTAACAAACCATATGGCTTCTGATGTTCAGCTTTAACTTTAGAACAGGTCAGACGCTTTGCAACATAGATAGCGATATGTTTCTTCATTCCTATCCACCAGTAATTAGCTTTTAGGTTTTTGTACATCTTATCGCTTCCCGGATGCATTATGTATTTAGATTTATGGGCTTCTTCGAGAATTTATTCACGAGCATCTCCTTTGATTAACTGGTCAATCATGCCTCCTAATCCTTCCTTCTCAAGGTTGGGTTCTTGCAAAGCCAGTTTCTGAGATTCCTTAATTCGAGAAATAAGATCGATTTGGAGATCGAGTCTTAAGGCACGAACTCGTTTAAGTTTCTCATATTCTTTTCTGCTCAGAGCATCAGCTACGACATTGACTTTTCCTTCACGATAACAGATTTCATAATCATAATCATTCAGGACTTCCATCCAACGTCTTTGCCTCATATTCAGTTCCTTTTGACTGAATATATACTTTAGGCTTTTATGATCAGTGAACACGGTGAACTTGACTCCATATAGATAATGTCTCCATAATTTTAGGGCGAAGATTATGGCACCCATCTCTAAATCATGAGTCGTATAATTCTTTTCATGAGTTTTTAATTAACGAGAAGCATAAGCAATGACCTTGCTTACTTGCATTAACACATAACCAAAGCCGGTGTAAGAAACATCAAAGTAAACCGAGAAGCCTTCATTTCCATCTAGCAAAGCCAATATGGGTGCTTGAGTCATTTTCTGTTTTAGAGTTTCGAATGCTTCAGATTGTTTAGGACCCCATTCATACTTGACTGACTTACGGGTCAGAGATGTTAATGGTACTACGATTCGAGAGAAATCTTGGATAAATCTCCTATAGTAACCAGCTAGACCGAGGAAACTACGGACTTCAGTTGGTGATTTTGGGATTTCCCATTTAGATATGGCTTCAATTTTGACTGGGTCAACTTGAATACCATTGGCATTGATCACATGACCAAGGAATTGAACTTCTGACAACCAAAATTCACATTTTGAGAACTTAGCGTATAACTTTTCTGTTCTCAAAAATTCAAGTAAGATTTTCAAATGATTAGCAAGATCTTCCTTACTTTTGGAATAGATAAGGATATCGTCAATAAATACGATAACGAATTTGTCTAAGTAAGGTTTACAGACTCGATTCATCATATCCATGAATGCTACTGGTGCATTAGTAAGTCCGAACGGCATTACCGTGAACTCATAATGATCATATCGAGTTCTGAAATCAGTTTTAGGAACATCTTCTTCCTGAACTTTCAATTGATGGAAACCAGAACGAAGATCAATCTTAGAAAAACAACGAGCTCCTTGGAGTTGATCAAAAAGATCATCGATTCGGGGGTGAGGATAACGATTCTTTATCGTATCCTTGTTTAGTTCACGATAATCAATACACATGTACATTGATCCATCCTTCTTTTTAACAAATAAGACTGGAGCTCCCCAAGGCGACGAGCTTGGTCTTATAAATCCTTTTTCTAGTTATTCATCTAATTGATTCTTTAATTATGCCATTTCATTTGGAGCTAATCTGTACGGGGCTTTAGCAATAGGTGTCGTACGAGGTACAAAATTGATTATGAATTCCACTTCTCTCTCAGGTGGAATCCCAGGCAGTTTATCAGGAAAGACGTCAGAAAATTGGCATATTTTCAATCTTTGTCTTGGTGTCGGTAGTTATAGAAACAAGGTATGCTAAGTATCCTTTTCTTAAATACTTTGTGGCTTTCAGCATAGAAATTAGTCCAACAGAGTTGGATAATTTATCGCCATTGATTGCAAGAATATGGCCATTTAGCGAACGAAGTTCTAATGCCTTTTTATCACACAGGATATGGGTTTGGTTAGAGGCTAACCAATCCATTCCTAATACAATGTCAAAACCTGCCAAAGTTATTGGCAATAATCTTGCAGGTATTACATGTCCTGATAATGTGATATGGCAATTATCGAGAATTTCATAGATTTGGACGAGGTCACCGTTGACAGTCTCTACCACGTATTTCTTGTCTAATTTAGCAAGAGTTTTATTTAACAGTCTACAGAATTTATGATCTATAAAACTTTGGTTTGCACCAGAGTCAAATAAAACTCGATCATAAATATCATCAACAAGAAATGTACCCGTAATGACATCGAGCATACCTGCTGCTTCGTGAGTGTTAAGAACGAATGCCCACGCATTCTTCTTTACTCCATCGGTAGGTTTGGGACCTATCCCGCGCATTCTTCTTTACTCCATCGGCAGGTTTCGGACAAATGATTTTAATGTGACCAGTTTTGCCACATCCAAAGCAAGTAGTTTGTTTTCTCCTGAAACAATCTTCTGCCTTGTGTCCGGACATTTTACAATAATTAGAGAAAATTCCAGCACGACATTGTCCCAAGTGCCTCCTTCTGCACTTTGGACACTCAGGGATGGAAGAGTTGTTATTACGAGGAGTAAAATTTGATTTCTTGGATCCACTCGGGCCTTGCCCGGTTACCTCCTTCTTTTTCTTTCCCTCTTCATGATTCCTTATCAGGCTAGTAGTTAATGATGCCCCCAGATCCATGGCATCATCAAGATTTTCACATTTCGCGACCTTCACCATGTCGCGGATTTCACCAATCAAACCCCAGATATAACGCTTGATCATGTTTGATTCAGGGGTTGCTATATGTGGAACAATTCGGGCATATTCCAGGAGTTTGGTGGTGTACTCTTGATGATTTGTTCCTATCATCCTTAAACTTAAACATTTTCCTTCAATCTGTTCTCGTTCGTTATGGTGATCATACTTCTTTTCTACTCTTGCCCTAAAGGAATTCCAGCCTATTGCATAGGCTACATCTCTGCCCCTGGCAGCAATAATATTGTTCCACCACTCCAAAGCTTGATCTTTGAATAAATTTGAGGCATATAAAACCTTGTCCTCTTCGACACGTTTGCTGATAGCTAAAACCGATTCAGTCTTCTCAATCCACCTTAATGTGGCAATTACACCTTCCTTTCAAGAGAAATTGTATGGTTTACAATCCGGGAACATCTTGTACGTACAACCTACTACCTTTCTCTTCTTTGCTACGTGACCATAATTATTACCCATTGATGTAGTGCAAAGCACACATCTTTATTCCTGTGTTTTAGAGTCGTTTTACTTAGTTTTGTATTCGTTTTGAGTCGTTTTTGTTATGTATTCAGTCTACTTTATGTTTACAGGTGCTCGTAGAAATTACAAGTGAAAACTCGAAGAAACCGAGCTCGAGAATGAAGCCCGAAGTTAAAAATTCAAAAATAGGAAAAATATAGTCTTTGTACCTTGTGCTATGAAGTAAATGTGCGACACCTCGCGTTTCCACCTCAGGCGGGGTGTGACAATTGTGAAAGGGGTTACTCACGGGGACGAGGGCTGTGATGTGTCACACCCCGTCTCAAGCACCCCCTGGACGTGTGCGAGCCCGATTGGTATCTCTTGGTTAATTGATTTCAGTGTTTTTGTAAAACACATCGGAAGTCTTTTTCAAATGATCGTTTTACCATTCTTTCAACCTCAAGGGTTGTAATTGTAAATGTCAAAGCTCAGTTGGAAAACAAAAGCCTTGTATTTACTTTTATAAATATAGTTATTTGATTACAAAACATTGTTTGAAATCAAATACATGATGAGTCACTGGAAATAGTACAACACAGGGTTTATCAGTTCCCTCATTCTATCTCTTTTCTTTAGGATTTCCCTTTACACGAGGCCTGAGAATCCTACGTGCATTCCATCCTTTTTTCCTGGGTCAGATCTTACGTCTGCCCGTATACCCTTCTCATCATATTTTAATCATTACCCAGACAACCTTTTGAAAATAAAACGTCAGCGCGAACGCTGGTGAATACAATATCTTGACATAAAATCATTTTGGCACAAACAAGTATTAAGTTCATAATAACAACTTCCTGTTCAATCTACACCCTCAGCAGGTCTTTCCTGTTCAATTGCACCACAGTATACATTGGCAGTAAGTCTTTATAACAACGGAAACTCCATGTCCCTTATTTGTTATAAAGGGAAGCACCAGCTGCAATCCAGGAATTTCACCCGAGACCCGTGTATCCCTTGCAAATTTTCGTAGAAGAACGTTGAGCATTACTTCATTAACCTTTATTTAGCCATTTTCGAAAATAAAAATGTTTGACATAAGTTTTGAAAGAGAGAAAATATTCACCTTGTTTGTAGGAATGAGACTCTAGAGTCAAAAGCCTAGCTTCTACCTTTTTACCCTGATTTCTCTTGCGTATTCGTAGTTCTAGGAGCGTTTTTTCTTACATCGGGTATTAGAACGAGCGAGAATAGAACCGGGAGTGTTGGGAGTCGCCTAAGAAATCTCTGGAACAAGTTTTGAAAGTGTTGGACGAGTTTGTTGTGAGGAATGAAACTAAATCAGTCCATCTATTTATAGGCTGAAAAGCTAACCTGTAGCGGACCGCTACGTAGGCGGGTGGTGGTCCACCACCGCCTCAAATGGCTTCAGCCCTAAATGTCCAACTCTGATTGGACCTTTTATAAGTTTGCGGCTAGCGGACCGTTACCCAGGGGCGTAGCGGTCCGCCACAAGTACGCGTGGCAGAATTTTAGAGTTTTGGGGCTGGCAGACCGTTACCACCTAGCGTGGCGGTCTGCCACGAGTACACGTGTCAAGATTTGTGACCATTAGTCACCACACACGTGGCTTACCCGGATTTATTGCTTAGCCAACAAGTAGCGGACCGTTACCCAGATCATGGCGGTCGGCCATCCAACTTTGTCCTCTTAGCGTACCGTTAGGCTTTACCTTAGCGGTCCGCTAAGGTCTAAAAATCCAAAAATTTTCTTTTGAACCCTGGACTTAAGTAAAATTTTACTTACAGTCCCTAGAGTTTACCTTTTGTCAAATCTTGGACATTTTTGGGGCAGGTGTTACATCCTCTCCACCTTGTTTTAAACTCGTCCTCGAGTTTACTCAAACAGGTGTGGATATTTCTTTCTTATTTCCGACTCTAGTTCCCACGTGTAGTCAGGTCCACGATTAGAGTTCCATTTTACTTTTACGATTATCAGTTTCTTTCGTTTCAATCATTTTTCCTGCAAGTCCTCGATTTGCAAAGGTTGTTCCACAAACCTTAATTTTTCATCTATCTCTACATCTTGTAGGGGCATTACCAGAGATTCATCTGCCAAACACTTGCGCAGATTTGACACATGGAATACATCATGTACTCCATTGATTTCATCTGGTAGTTCGAGTTGATAGGCCACAGGCCCAACTCTCTTCAAGATTTTGAATGGTCCTACGAATCTAGGACTTAATTTCCCTTTCTTTCCAAATCTTACAACGCATTTCCATGGTGAAACTTTCAACAAAGCGTCATCACGGACGTTGAATTCTAACATCTTTCGTCTCTTATCAGCATAACTCTTTTGACGATCACGAGCCGCTTTTAACCTATCCTTTATTTAGATAACTTTTTAAGTTGTTTCCAAGACTATTTCAGGTCTAGACAACTGATTTTATCCTATTTCAGACCAACAGATTGGGGTTCGACATTTACGACCGTATAAGGTTTCAAAAGGAGCGGCCTTTATACTCATATTATAGCTATTGTTATAGGAGAATTCCATTAGAGGTAAGTGGTCATCCCAACTTTCTCCGGGATCAATAACACAAGCTCTTAACATATTTTTAAGAGTTTGAATTGTTTTTTCGCTCTGCCCATCCATCTAAGGATGGTAGGCAGTGCTAAGATTCAATTTAGTACCAAGAGCTTTCTGAAAACTTTACCAGAATCGAGAAGTAAATCTACTTTCTCTATCGGACACGATAGATAGTGGCACGCCGTGTAATGTTACGATTTCATTAAAGTATAACTGTGCCAACTTATCCATGTTGAACGTTTCTTTCATAGGAAGAAAATGAGTAGACTTAGTAAGTATGTCAATGATAACCCAGATAGTATCATTTCCTCGACTTGTCCGGGGAAGTTTCGTGATAAAGTCCATGGTTATTATTTCCCATTTCCATACTGGAATTTCAAGTTGTTGTAATAAACCAGATGGCTTCTGATGTTCAGCTTTAACTTGAGAACAGGTCATACACTTTGCAACATAGATAGCGATATGTTTCTTCATTCCTATCCACTAGTAATTGGCTTTTAGCTTTTTGTACATCTTATCGATTCCCGGATGCATTGTGTATTTAGATTTATGGGCTTCTTCGAGAATTTCTTCATGAGTATTCCCATAGATAGGAACCCAAATTCTTTTATTCATTCTAAGAATTCTGCAATCTCCTTTGATTAACTGATCAATCATGCCTCCTAATCCTTCCTTCTCAAGGTTGGGTTCTTGCAAAGTAAGTTTCTGAGATTCCTTAATACGAGTAATAAGATCTATTTGGAGATCGAGTATTAAAACATGAACTCGTTTAGGTTTCTCGTGTTCTTTTCTGCTCAGAGCATCAGCTACGACATTGACTTTTCCTTCATGATAACAGATTTCACAATCATAATCATTCAGGACTTCCATCCAACGTCTTTGCCCAGTTCCTTTTGACTGAATATATACTTTAGGCTTTTATGATCAGTGAACACGGTGAACTTGACTCCATATAGACAGTGTCTCCATAATTTCAGGGCGAAGATTATGGAACCCAGCTCTAAATCATGAGTCGTAAAATTCTTTTCATTAGTTTTTAATTGACGAGAAGCATAAGCTATGACCTTGCTTACTTGCATTAACACACAACCAAAGTCGGTGTGAGAAACATCAAAGTAAACTGAGAAGCCTTCATTTCCATCTGGCAAAGCCAATATGGGTGCTTGAGTCAGTTTATGTTATAGAGTTTCGAATGCTTCAGATTGTTTAGGACCCCATTCATACTTTATTGACTTGCGGGTCAGAGAAGTTAATGGTACTGCGATTCGAGAGAAATCTTGGATAAATCTCCTATAGTAACCAGCTAGACCGAGGAAACTACGGACTTCAGTTGGTGATTTTGGGATTTCCCATTTAGATATGGCTTCAATTTTGACTGGGTCAACTTGAATACCATTGGCATTGATCACATGACCAAGGAATTGAACTTCTGACAACCAAAATTCACATTTTGAGAACTTAGCGTATAGCTTTTCTATTCTAAAAAATTCAAGTAAGATTTTCAAATGAATAGCAAGATCTTCCTTACTTTTGGAATAGATAAGGATATTGTCAATAAATACTAAAACGAATTTGTCCAAGTATGGTTTACAGACTCGATTCATCATATCCATGAACGCTGCTGGTGCATTAGTAAGTCCGAGCGGCATTACCGTGAACTCATAATGATCATATCGAGTTCTGAAAGCGGAGTTAGGAACATCTTCTTCCTGAACTTTCAATTGATGGTAACCAGAACGAAGATCAATCTTAGAAAAACAACGAGCTCCTTGGAGTTGATCAAAAAGATCATCGATTCGGGGGTGAGGATAACGATTCTTTATCGTATCCTTGTTTAGTTCATGATAATCAATACACATGTGCATTGATCCATCCTTCTTTTTAACAAATAAGACTGGAGCTCCCCAAGGCGACGAGCTTGGTCTTATAAATCCTTTTTCTAGTCATTCATCTAATTGATTCTTTAATTCTTCAATTTAATTTGGAGCTAATCTGTACGGGGCTTTAGCACTAGGTGTCGTACCAGGTACACGTTTGATTCTGAATTCCACTTATCTCTTAGGTGGAATCCCAGGAATTTCATCACGAAAGACGTCAGAAAATTCAGCCACAACCGGCATATTTTCAATCTTCGTCTTAGTGTCGGTAGTTATAGAAACAAGGTATGCTAAGCATCCTTTTCTTAAATACTTTGTGGCTTTCAGCATAGAAATTATTCCAAGGGAGTTCGATAATTTATCGCCATTGATTTTAAGAATATTTCCTTTTGGCGAACGAAGTTCTATTGCCTTTTTATCACACAGGATATGGGTTTGGTTAGAGGCTAACCAATCCATTCCTAAGACAATGTCAAAACCTGCCAAAGTTATTAGCAATAATCTTGCAGGTATAACATGTCCTGATAATGTGATATGACAATTATCGAGAATTTCAGAGATTCGGACGAGGTCACCGTTGACAGTCTCTACCACGTTTTTCTTGTCTAATTTAGCTAGAGTTTTATTTAACAGTCTACAGAATTTATGATCTATAAAACTTTGGTTTGCACCAGAGTCAAATAAAACTCGAGCATAAATATCATCAACAAGAAATGTACCTGTAATGACATCGAGCATACCTGCTGCTTCGTGAGTGTTAAGAACGAATGCCCACGCATTCTTCTTTACTCCATCGGTAGGTTTGGGACCTGTCCCGTTCGTCTTCTTCAGCTTCGGACAATTGATTTTAATGTGATCAGTTTCGCCACATCCAAAGAAAGTAGTTTGTTTTCTCCTGGAACAATCTTCTACCTTGTTTGTAGGAATGAGCCTCTAGAGTCTAAATCTTAGCTTCTACCTTCTTAACTTGATTTCTCTAGCCTATTCGTACTTATATGAGCGTTTCTTCTTACACCGGGTATTAGAACGAGCGGCAATCGAACCGGGATTGTCGGGAGTTGCCTAAGAAAGCTCTGTAACAAGTTTTGAAAGTGTTGGACGAGTTTGTTGTGAGGAATGAAACTGAATTCGTCCATCTATTTATAGGCTGAAAATCCAACCCGTAGCGGAACGCTACGTAGGCGGGTGGCGGTCCGCCACCGCCTCGAATGGCGTCAGCCCTAAATGTCCAACTCTGATTGGACCTTGTATAAGTTTGTGGGTAGCGGACAGTTACCCAGGGGCGTGGCGGTCCGCCACCGGTACGCGTGACAGAATTTTAGAGTTTTGCGGCTGGCGGACCGTTACCACCTAGCGTGGCGGTCCGCCACGAGTACGCGTGTCAAGATTTGTGACCATTAGTCACCATACACGTGGCTTACCCGGATTTATTGCTTAGCCAACAAGTAGCGGACCGTTACCCAGGGCATGGCGGTCCGCCATCCAACTTTGTCCTCTTAGCGGACCGTTAGGCTTTACCTTAGCGGTCCGTTAAGGTCTAAAAATCCATAATTTTGCTTTTGAACCCTGGACTTAAGTATAATTATACTTACAGTCTCTAGGATTTACCTTTTATCAAATCTTGGACATTTTTAAGGCAGATGTTACATGATGGGGGTGGCTTACAGGGACGACGGTGGCTCACGAGGATGAAGGTTGAGACGTAAGCTGGCTCACGGGGACGACGACGGCCGGAGCCTGAGAGTGGACATGGAAGACAAAATGCGATTCGGGGAAGAATGAAATGGGGAAACCCTTTTCAAGGTCTGGACACCTTATAAAGATGACGTGTCGTCACCATAGGGTGAGCCCGATCAAATAATGATTCCGGAATATAAGAAAAAGTCAAAATCAAAATTAAAAAAAAATCATTTACGACGACTTGTTGTGACAAGTGCTTTTGACCTTTTTTTTAGTTTTATTTTTTTTCTCACCTTAATTTATCGGAAAAAAAGAAAATAAAAAACCCCTATTACGAAGACACGTCGTCGAGATAGGGTTTTCACTCACCGAAAAATATTTCACTGAGCGCCAATTTTTCCTGCTCAACTAGTTACGACGACGTGCCGTCGTAAATAGGGTTAGTTTCTCAAAAAATTTGGTCAGTCTTGTTTTGACGACGTGTCCTCGTCTTTAACCAGTCATCGGGAAAGCCTCGTTGTGACAGGGGCTGTGTTCTTGTAATGATAATATGCACATATTATTGACTATGAACTTGAAAGACAAATAGAATCTACCCAACGATATATCACGAAATATATTATCTACCACGTAACACACTAACAAAATAAAAATAGAAAGCAGAAAATAAATGTATCTGATGTCGTGGTGACGACACTAAACTTGAAAAAGAGGCTATTATCAAGATATAACCAATGGAAACCCGAAACGGTAACTCCACCAATGATCCCTCGATCTCTTGACAATAATTTGCGACAAATAGTAAAAGTTCCTATATATAGTATTGCAAAATCGTCAACCGCTTTCAAACATATAAAGGTTAACCTCAATGTTTTTCATATGTATTATTCAGTCTTTTAAATTAATTTGAAGGTAAGTACTATGTTGAAATTGGTGGCCTTAGAAATAATTGTAATCGAAACGGGCGTAAATGTGTGTCATGTTGTCAACATCTGTGGTGATGGGTGTGGATTCGGGATTAAATGTGTCAAAAAGAAAGGATAAATACGATTTTATTCAAATTACTCAAATGATTACAAAAAAGGTTGAAGAATCAAAAAGGGGGTTAAGAACCCTAATACATATGAAATAAAGAAAAAACAATAACACAAAGAAGAGGAGGACTACATCTTGAAGTTCTTGTATGTTGTAGGACTGAAAGAGCAGTAGATATATATATAGAAGCCCTAACGGTAGGAGATCCAATCACGCACTAATTTGGGGCTTAAAACTGGAAGGACAGCCTGGAGAGAACTGGATGAGGAGGTTCGATAATGGAGGGCGATCACCATGAATCACGGCTGCAGAATCACCAACCAAAATCAAGGACGATTTCCATCTTTGAGGTAATAGAACCCTAACAATGTCGAGAAGAAGAACAAGACTTGAAGGGCCAGAAAATATATTTGGGTAAGTGGACATGGCCTGCACTTGAGTGATGTATATGGGCTAGCAGCCCATTAGACAAGTCGAGAGGGAGCCCATCATGCAAAATAACACAGAGAAAGAGATTAGAAATAGATTATCAAATTGAAATAAATGTGGAATTTTAACAAAATGTGCCTGGAATGAGTTAACATATGTGGATATCAGTGTTCTTAGACTGAGTAATGTACGCCAGTATCCTAAAGGTTATCTTATAACCCTCATTTGTGTAAATGACAACCTCGCATGTGTTGGTGCATCCTTCTACGTGTGTGTTCATGCATGTGAAATGAGTTTACATGGTTTCTCGTGTGTTTAGAAGATGTACGTACTTAGAAACTAAATTTGCACTAGAAGTATAAGAAGTACACTAAAATTACTTGTTATAACCTAATGTGATTTTGAATAACCATAAACAATTCACTACCAAACAAGGTCCATTAAGTCTCATTAGTATACTAATCGGTTGTGTTAAACACAAAAATGAATTGTTATGACCTAATGCAACTTAATGTAACCCAAACCAACGCACTAACATATGACAAGGCCCATTAGTGTACTAATCATCATCCATACGTCTTTCAAAACAAAATTACTCGTTATGACCTAATGTTACTTTTTATAACCTAACACAACTCGTTAAAATATGACAAGGCTCATTAGTGTACTACTCATTATACACATGTCTTTAACAACAAAATGATTTGTTATGACCAAATGTGACTTTGCATATCCAAAACCAATTTACTAACACATGAAAATATTCATCAAGGCATCTTAGTATACAAATCATCATAAACATATCTTTAACACTAAAATGACTTGTTATGACCTATTATGATTTTGTGTTACCTATGTGAACTCACTAGAACATAACAAGTCCCATTAGTGTACTAATTATCATACACGTGTCGTTAAACATTAAATTGACTTGCAATGATCTAATGTGACGTTGTGTAACAAAAACCAACCCACTAACACGTGCAAGCCCCGTTAAGATCCATTGTGTGTACTAATTCATGCATACATTTTTAACACTAAAATGACTTATAATGACCAAATGCGACTTTTTGTAATCAAACCCATCTCAGTAACACATGACAAGTCTTATTAGTGTACTAAGGATCATACACATCTCTTTAAAAAAATAACTTGTTATAACCTAATGTGACTTTGTGTAACCAAAAGCAGCTTACTAACACACGAAAAGTCCCATTAGTGTACTAATCATCACACATGTATTTAACATCAAAATGACTTGTTATGACGTAACGTGACTTGGTGTAACCAAAACCAACTAACTAACGCTTGACTATGTCGATTTGTATACAAATCATCATACACATGTATTGAGCATCAAAAAGATTAATTATGACATCATGTGACTTTATGTAACTTAACCTAACCTAACTTGTTAACACATGGCAAAGTCTATTAAGGCCCATTAGTGTACTAATCATAATAAACATGCCTTCAACACAAAAAATGTCACGTTACGTTAGTAACTTGTAGTTTGTGGTGGATCATCGTTCATAGTTTTTGGATCAAATTATTCACTACATTTGCTCAAACATAGTTTCTTCTCACATGTGTCATACTTCCTCTATCTATCTCACACTCATTTTTGACAATACATGTCCAACCTAGTCATCGTACTGTTATGCATACCAGCCCATTTACCCTTTTATCACAACATGACTCCCTCTATATATATCTCCATCAACTACGGTGCAGCCACTATAGCCACCGTAGATCTTCTCTCGCTTCTTAAAGCAACCCTCCCATCTCCACCGCATGGATCTACCACCACCACTATGAATTAGTAATTTGTTATAATAATGTATTGCTTTTCAAATTAGGGTTTGATTTTTAGGAAACTAGGGCTTGAATAAACAAAACTTTGTAACCATTGTGAGTTTAGCAATTATTAACCTAATTTGTCTTTTCCTTTGATTGATCCGTGGTTATCGTATACTGGCCTTTTATTGTGATTGAATTAGAGAAACATGTGTTTTTTCGTGTCGTGTTTTAGGTCGTATCAGGAATTTCTGTCCACTAAATAGCTAACTAATGAACATATGCAAGTAGTGGAATTTAATTCACTACTAGAAAATAGGCCTTTAATGACATGCAACGCATGTAATAAAAGGGGGTAGATGACACACCGAACCGTGTCAAGGAAGCCCTGTCAAGAATGATAGGCCTTTAATGACACGCATTTGTGTGTTATAAATATGTCTCATGGTTTTAAATGTTTTAAAAAAATATATATTTTTTTAATAGAATTATTAATTTTCACATTAAATGACAATTAATTTCTCATAACACAAAATAAAATACACATATAGCAAAATAATCTATTTCATATAATATTTCATAAAATATTAACAAACGTTTAAAAGTTTAACAATATTTAATAAAACACTAACAAACATTTCAAAGGTAAAAATATTTCTGAAAATGATGGTTATTCAAGATTAGATGAAAGTACCTGGAAATTGCCTAATATTCAAAGAACAAATAACACAGTTATTCAACGCTATCATAAATAAAATAATTGTTAAAAGTCACCCTTTTATAAGAACAAATAGTAAACACCCGAGCGTTGTGGCAGGGGTACCAATATCGGCAATAATGTTAGCTTATAACAAGCTCGGGTTGTCACTGTACCATAACATCAACGGCACTCGCTATGGGTTGCGATATAAAAATCATACTCGATTTTGAATACAACTGCGTTCAAAAAACTAATAATATGTGAACGTTGAAAAAAAAACAGCGGCACATCCCATTTCTTAAAAAAATTAACGAACGAAGTTATTATAAAAAAAGAAAACTAATACATAATTAAACGTGTTAAAAGCGTAAATATATCTACTATAAAGGGTGAAAATAAAAAATATATATATTCAGTAGGCTGCTTTGTAGGTTCAGCAGTCTTCTAGGCTGTCTCACTATTCTTAAACGTTACTGATTAATAATAGTTAGTAATATACACTGTAAACTATTTGTATAATAATAAATGTGGTTAAGTTGTTAACGTATGCATAATGATATTTAGTATAGCCATTACTAAAGTTAAGATCATTTATCATCATTACAAATATGGAATTTACATTTAAGTTCATTGATTGCTTTTATTCAGGTCCACTCATATAAGGATACGTAATTAACACATATATTAATCTTAATCATAAAGGTAGTGTTTGGTATGTAGGAATAGAAGGTGGAATGGAATGAACGATTACGATGGAATGAAAAATATGGTGTTTGGTTGGACGATATATTGGAATCACCCATTTCACAAGGAATTTCATTCCCTCTAAATCACTCAAATTCATTTCATCCACCCCATTATTTTTTTTCATTTCATCCCTTCTTTCACCCTTCATCACCACCACACCCTCCTACCACCACCAACCACCACCCACCACCACCGCCTCCACCATCCACCACCGTCGTCGTCGCCTCTACCACCCACCGCCACCCACAACCACACCACCTCCACCCATCGCCACCACCCACCCCCACCTCCTACCACCACCGCCTCCCACCACCACCACCACCGTCACCACCACCCAACGCCACCACCACCCACCGCCACCTCCCACCACCACCACCGTCACCACCACCTACCGTCACCTCCCACGACCGCCACCGTCACCACCACCCACCGCTATCTCCCACCACTTTCGCCTCCTCCACCACCCACCACCACCACCTCCTCCTTCCACCGCCACCCCCACATCACCCACAACCACCCACCCACCCTCACCCACCACCACCGCCACTCACTACCGATTTTATTTTTTCGTCTTTTCTAGCCAACCAAACAACATAAAATAATGTTTTATTCCATTCTCACATGGTAACCAAACAAGACATTGGAATGGAATGGTCCATTTCATTACTCTGTCCATTCCATTCCCTCGTCCATTCCATTACCTCGTCCATTCCATTACACCAAGAGTTAAAAGTAATTTAGGTAGAGGAATAGAATATAGTATTTAAGTTGTTCAAATCAACAATGTAGATATTTAAGATACAATAATCTTAATCCTCATATTTGGCCTATCTAATTTGACTCAAATGCTTGAGGATGCCACAAACACCGGGCTTCCAAGCAATTTGCATATAAAAACAAAAACAAAGTAGTTGCATGACTCAAAATGATTAAGTATGCATATGAAGACTAATAAAGCATTATCGTAAATTCCAAAAGTTATGTTTCACATGTTCAAATAGATCGATATATGAATACTCTATGATAAATTAATAATGATTTAAGAGTGCTGAAGTGGAGATGATGCCTTTAGATTTAACTGCGCCGACGGGTTTGACTACTCTTCACTATAAATAATAATCATCTGTTATCACAAAAAGAACACAAACATACATTCCAATATTACTCAGTTTTTGAAGGCAATCCGATTCAGAACAAACATGGGAGCAGGTGGTCGGATGTCGGATTCAACTGATGAGAAAGATGTGCTGAAACGTGTCCCGATTGATCCACCATTCACGTTGAGTGATTTGAAGAAAGCAATCCCAGCCCATTGCTTCGAGCGATCACTCATCCGTTCATCTTACTATGTAGTTCACGATCTTATTGTTACCTACGTATTTTATTTCCTTGCAAACACTTATATTCCTCTTCTCCCTGCTCCTCTAGCTTACTTGGCATGGCCTGTTTATTGGTTTTGTCAAGCTAGCATTCTGACTGGCTTGTGGGTGATTGGTCATGAATGTGGTCACCACTCCTTTAGTGAATACCAGTGGGTTGGTGATATTGTTGGATTCATCCTCCATTCTGCCCTCTTTACCCCATATTTCTCTTGGAAATACAGCCATAGAAGTCACCATGCCAACACAAACTCACTGGATAATGATGAAGTTTACATTCCTAAACGTAAGTCCAAAGTCAAAATTTATTCAAAAGTTCTTAACAACCCACCTGGTCGAGTGTTTACTTTGGTTTTTAGATTGATCGTAGGATTTCCTTTATATCTTTTAACTAATGTGTCTGGGAAGAAATACAAAAGATTTGCAAACCACTTTGATCCATTGAGTCCGATTTTCACCGAACGTGAACGAATTCAGGTTCTTCTTTCAGATGTTGGTATTATTGCCATTTTTTATGCACTTAAGCTTATTGTAACTACAAAGGGATTCGCTTGGGTAATGTGCATGTATGTAGTACCAGTGATAGGAGTACATGCTTTCTTTGTTTTGATCACTTATTTGCACCACACCCATCTTTCCTTGCCTCATTATGATTCTACCGAGTGGAACTGGATTAAAGGAGCATTATCTACGATTGATAGAGATTTTGGATTTCTAAATAGGGTATTCCATGACGTTACACACACTCACGTCTTGCATCATTTGATCTCATACATTCCACATTATCATGCAAAGGAAGCAAGGGACGCAATCAAACCGGTTTTGGGCGATTATTATAAGATCGATAGGACTCCTATCTTTAAAGCCATGTGGAGAGAAGCTAAGGAATGCATCTATATCGAGCCGGATGAAGATACCAAGCACCAAGGTGTATACTGGTATCACAAATTTTGATCAGTGGCATAAAGTATTTGTTTTCTTACGTTGCACGCACACCTTTTTTATTTCTTATAAAAAATAAGTTATCCTGCAAACAAGGTCTACAAGTTGTACTTGACTGAACCAAATATAATGTGTGTATTGTGGCATTTATGTGAAATCATTTCTTTGCTAAATTCTTCCCTACGTGTTATACCATATATCATTTCCAATTCCCTGCGACTACTTATGATTAAGAACATGTATATATTAGATTCTTGCAACAATGATTCCACAACATTAAATGCAAGGGAAAAGTTAGGATATATAAAGATAAATCCTCACCAACTACACCCTTACACTCACTAGTTAATGTGACGATTTAATTAAAAATAATCGTCTGTGTGTGAAGATCTAACTAAAAATAATCCTATAATATATACAAAAAGACGGTTTTGACATCCTTATTTGACTTTTTAGATTAAATGGGCATTTACATATATCTTTTTCAAAAAAAATTTATTACATAAATTTTTTTTTGAACGACCAACAAACATAGAATTGCCTAGGTACTCCGTACGGGGTGACCCATTGACAAAAGGTCACCGCCAGCTGGCCCAACCCAGTCGTACGGAGCCTTTAAGCACCCCAAGTTATCTCCAGTTCCGGGGAAATTTAATTACATATTTACTCAACCCTAAAATTTAATTGCATATTTCTCTTCCTAAAACCTATATATTATGCATTTATCTAATTCATTTAAAAAAACTTATTTTCTTACCATTTTACCCTTAATAAACCAATTAAAATACTATTTACATATATATCTTGCTAAATATTTGTGAGGAGCAATTGGGTAAGTTTAAGTTAATTGAGGAAATATGCAATTAAAGTTACAAGTTAGGGATATATGTAACTTAAAAGTTTAATAGGGGGAAATATGTAAAAAAATCTAAATTAAATAACAGTTCCACCAATTTTTTTTAAAATCAAATAACTTTTATATATTTTATTATATAAAAAAAATTGTAGCATAAAATCAAGAATTTTATTTTCTTTAATATGAGTATCGTATTGCTATATTTAATTTTTTTTAAACGTCGTGTAAAAATGGCACGCCACTGATAACAACACATATACATGCAATACCAACACATAAAAAAATAATATCAGCACATTGTCAAATGAGATAACAACACACTGTAAACGGGATAACAACACAGAAAAGAGTGTTGTTACGGTATGTTGTTATCTCATTTTAATTGTGTTGATATGTTTTCCCCGTGTTGTTATCGCATATACATGTGTTGTTATTCGTGCAGCCCCATTTTTACAAGATTTTTTTAAAAACAAATCTTTCAAAAAATATATAGCAATACTATACTTATATTAAAGAGGGAAAAATTCTCTATTTAATGATATAACTTAAAAAAAATATATGTAAAAGTTATTTGAGTTTAAAAAAACAGGTGAAATTAGTATTTAAGGAAATAAAGTCAAATGAGGGTGTCAATTCCCTCTTTTACTCTTCCATTGATTTCCATCAATGTACATGTGTTGTCATCTCGTTGGTTCCTACATTTTTTATGACAAATGTGTTTTATACATGATCCATCCTCTATTAGATTCATGCAACAATGATTCCGCAACATTAAACGCAAGTGAAAAGTTAGGATATATAAAGATAAATCTACATCAACCACACACTTACACTCAGTAGTTAATGTGACGATTTAATTAAAAATAATTGTCTGTGTGTGAAGATTTAATTAAAAATAATCGTATAATATGGACATATTCAGTGACGAATACAAGAATTTTTTATAGGGGGTGGCAAAAAATGGGTCGGTCTAAAAATGTATCAGGTCTAGAAAAACCAAATACTGATAAAATATATTAAACTTTTAAACGTAACTCAAAAACATCGTTAACAAAATATAATAGAAAAAAAATACATCCTACAATTGTCCTCTACGTGTTTTCATCTTTTGGAAGCGGTCGATTACATCTTCATTAATAACATTGGCAAGTTCATCTTTCTCTACGGCACAAAGTACGCAAACGTTTAAGAAATCATCACCAATACGATTGCGCAAACTTGATTTTACGCGCTTCATTGCCGAAAAACATCTTTCAACGCTTGCGGTTCCAACAGGCAAAGCCAATGCTAGCTTCAATAATCGGTAAACCAAATAATAAGAATTATGTTTCTTTGTTTTCACCATCACTTTAGCAAGCTCAACCATACCAACAAGTTAGCAAAAGATCACTTTAACCTTTAAACGGTGGTCACCACTTACATCAAACACATTGTATAACCATTCAATCATTCACCCTCCCACATGGGTATAACATTATCTGCCTTGTTCCATAGCCGAAATTGCAAGACGTTATTTGGATTTTATGCTAGAATGAGGTACCTAGATGCTAAACGTTTTAAAATCATTCATTAAATACAACCACACCAAAATAATTTAAAGCCTTCCAAAGGCATAACCATGCTAAAACATTTAATAACCAATTTACGTGTAAAATCATTTATTTAATCAAAATCATTCTCTTGTTTAAGACCTTCTTGTTTGAACATATTCTCTTGCAATAGGCCATTATAATCAAGCAATGTTCCAGAAACAAAACAATCATTCAATCCTAAATAGTTTTAGCATAAAATGTAATTAAATAGGGCATCATCAAAGTCACGTAAACAATGACAACACCAGCACCAACAACAACAACATTTCATGATCAATGTTGGTTATTATTAGTCACTTAGGCTGAGGGGACTACCTCCACATTTTCATATTTCCACACCCCTCCACTTAAGCATCACATCAGATTTTACAACTTTTTCACATTCTTCACATTTAAGGGAAATAGTTTCACATTTACACACTGTCACGTCATTTTCTTTTTCTAATAATTTAAAAATGAATAATAATACATTAATAACATTAAAAAAAAGAAAAATAACATTAATAATTAAAAAAGGAAAAATACATTAATAATAAAAAAGGAAAATTGTTGGACCCAGATGGTCACCAAAGTAAGCACGCCAAAACCAAAGATCTTGTGATACGACAATCTCGAGCATAATTGTTGGAGCCGGATGGTCACCTCGCATATATTGCCCTCGCCATGCATTTGGGTAATTTCTCCACTCCCAATGCGTACAATCTAGGCTACCAAGCATGTCAGGTAGCCCATGCACCTCCTCGTGATGTTTGTATATTTTTTGAATGTCGCTAGGAGTCGGTTTCCGTAAATATTTTGGGCGTAGATATTTATTATACCTTTACAAAATTTGTATAAACAAATCCGTGCCGTTTTCTTGGCGATCTTAATATTTTCATCTAATTCGTCGGCGCCGGATCCGTATGCCAACATCCGCATAGCGGTGTGCACTTTTGAATGGGGTGAACCCTCTACGACCTCTTGCATCCTATTTTAATTTGAAATAATCCATCTCTCGTTCCAAATCGTTAACAATGCGTAAAAATAGATTTCTACGCATACGAAAACGATTTCAAAATGTCTCTGTGTTATAAACCGGCTCGTCACAAAAGTAATCCTTTATTAAACGCTCGTGAGCGGCTTCACGGTCTCGGTTAACAGTGGCTTTTTGTGTGAATGTACGTGTGTTCGAGCTTTCGGCATCGTCTCTAATTATTTTAACGAGAGTAGCGGCAACCGTTTGGAAAAAAGTGGAGTGACACCTTCGGATTCGGAAGATGGTGGATTGAGGGAATCCATTTGAGAGTGAAATGGTTTGGAGAGAATTGTAGTGTGGTTGTTTCTAAATTATTGGTTTGTAAATTAGTTAATATATATAGATGGATACATTAAAAAAAATAAAAATAAAAAATATAAACGTTGGGCAACGGTCACAAGACACCAACGGCCAATTAGAAAGGCTACTTTCAAAGTGGTGTAGTGGTAGGAAGTCTTGGGCTCTCCAAAGGAGACCCAGGTTCAATCCCCACTTGCAACATTTTAGGGGTGGCATTGGAGGCAATGAAGGGAGACTCGTGGCAACCCGAGGTGGTCCAGGTGTTTGCTTTGCCTTTCTAAAAAAAGTTAACTAAGGTTATTGATGGTCAAATAAGATCAATTATGATCACAATGGTCAATTAGGACATTTCATGATCAAGTGAGTCATTATTAGTAAATTTGGGTCAATTATGACCAAATAAAGATTACTGATTAATTCAAGTCGTTGATGGTTACTTAGACTCTTTAATGGATTGTTGTAATGGATTGTTGAAAGTATAGCCAAGACGCATGAATTGAATGGCTGCTCAACCTTGAAGACTGACATATCCTTAAATTGATAGTTTTCAAACACTGGTGTTTAAAGTTATAATTCATTATGGATTTAGTAAAGACCTTCACTGTAATTTGACATGAATATATGGTTTAAGAACTATAATTTTTATGTTGTGTCAAATATGAGATGTACCAGTTTGGTGCGTTTCATTCTGTTTTAAATGAAATTTACATCGAACGGTAGATAAAAATAAGTAAGTCGTAACGGTATTTTCGAAATTTTACAAAACATCATATTTTAAAAATTATAAGAGAACAAAACCAAAAGAATTATAAGTGAACTATGTGTCAAAAAGTTGTTAGCCTAAAAAAGAAAAAAAAAATGCAGAAGCATAGGGTATACATGGTAAGTGCAGGGGCGTCTCAATCATTTTGGTAGCCTAAAGCGAACTAAAAATTTGAGGCCCCTTTTCACGTTTATAGGTTCATCTATATTTAGAGGTTCGTCTACATCTAGAGGTTGTTTTCCAAGGAAACTCTTCGTATCTTGCTCTAAATCCCTTAAGATTTTGTCATTCCCTAATCCTCGCAACAACCTTTAGCGAATAAGTTATCAAGTATTAGAATACAGGCCGGTACTTGGTCTTGTTCAGTCGTTCCATTAAGCCCAACTCAAACCACACACATGCATATATAAAAATTGAGACCCTTTTTATTTGGTGGCCTAAAGATAGGGCTTTACTTGCTTTACCCAAAAGACGCATCTGGGTAAGTGTGGTTAGTGGTTTGGTCTTCAAGATCGATCAGACCAAGCAAAGCCATGAAAAAAAAAGTAAACTGAGTTTTTTTTGGAATACGAATATTGAAGAAAAGAAACATGGAACTTGTATTTCGATTGAAACACAAACACACTAATTACAACTTGAATAACCAACAATGTTTTTGTGATCGTATGTTATTGAAACAAAAGCGATTACTTAAACTACAATGATTGACACAACGACTTCAATTTATACTAGCTGAAACGCTGCCATGATAAACGATTGCATCGTTTGGATGATGGCAAAACTGCCTCCACGACGCCGTTTCATACTAGGAAACGAGAATTAGGTTTGGATCGGTTCATCTTAATTCGTAGGCATGCAGCCCAAACCAAAACAAACCCAAAACAAGATATTGGCCCAACTAAACATAAACACATAAATTGTCCTTTTTATCCGTTAATTACTAAATAAATATGCAAACCTGTGATAGTGTTTGGTATGCATAAATGGCTGATAAAATGGAATGGGTTATTACGATGACTTAAAAAAACATGTTTCACATAGAATTGGAATTACAGAAAGAATGTGATTCATTCACTTTTAATAATTTTCATTATTTGGGGTATATGTGTTTTGTTTCATTCCTTCAAGGTAATGAATTTGTTTAATTAATAACTCGAACCATGGGCCGACCCATGAGCTGACCCACGACCTGACACATGACTCGACCCATGACCCGACCCGTAACCCGAACCATGACCCGTCCTATGACCGATCCATGCACCAACCCATGAACACCGAACCATGACCCGACATATGAACCGACCCATGACCCGACCTATGCCCTAATCCATGACCCAACCCATGCCTAGACCCATAAACTTAACCATGACCTGACCAATGACCCGAACCATGAACCGACCCATGACCCGACACATGAACCGACTCATGACCCGCCTCATGACATTTCCCATGAACCGGTCCTTGACCTGACCAATAACTCGACCCATGACCTAAACCATGACCCGACACAAGAACTGACCCATGATCCGACCCAAGACTCTCACTATAATGCATGGCCGGTTTACGTATAAGTTTGGACTTTATCAACCCCTCGCTTAACATAAATTTACGACTTGACGCATACCGTTTATGTTTACATTGATTTAAATTGTTTAACGAATGAGTTAGTTGTATGCTAGAGTTAACGCACCGAATCAGAATTACCAGTTTAAGTTAATTTATTATTACTGGTCAATTTTATTCAAATCCACTGATATAAGGATAGTAATTAAAATATATTAAACTTAATCTTACACATTTAAAAATAAATTATTTAGAGAAATAGAGTATAGTTTAAGTTCAAATTAAATGTAGATATTTAAGATACATTGGCCTCTTAAACTCATTTACCAATGACCGACTTGGTTATACAATTAGTAAAACTAGAAATAATGACCCGTGCGTTGCGGCGAGGCTGTACGGTGACATTAACGTGTTTAAGTACATAATTAACGTCCACGCGATGCGACGTTTTCGCGAACCTCGTTACTTGTGTAGCGCAAAGATAATAGCGTGACCAAGTACATAAAAGAAACGTATCACAACTTGGGTTATGAAGATCTAAAAATAGATAAATTGCGACGCGAATAAAAGTTAACATTGAAACGACAAATTTATAAACAAAAAACAATTTAACAATAGAAAAAACTAACTTTTACAAACGAATATAAAATAAAAAAATTAAAGAAAAAAGAAACGAAATTTGAGGGTAAACTTGAGAGTTTAGAAATTTGATAAATAGAGTTGAGAATTTTATACAGGGTAAACTTGAAATTTAGAAAGTTAAGAGAAATGTTTAAAATTTAGAAAGTTAAAGGGTAGTATATGAAAATGGAGAAAGCTGGAGGGTTATTTTTAAATCAGGCGTCATATTAACGTGATTAAGAACAAAAAAGAAAGGTATAAAATTAACGTTGCGACGTAAACATGACTTAACATTGAAACGAACAAACTCGTTAAAACATTTAGTTATACAACGGTACCGATGTTCTTTAGTCGGTGTCAATCTCATTCTTCTAAGTACCAGCACGTTACCGCCTATCGATACGATACCTAAAAAATATATTTAACGATTTAAAAAAAGTTAACGAACAAAAGTTTTTTCAGAAAATAAAATTTAGTAAAAAAATTAATGGATTAAAAGCATATATAATACGTAGTACAGGGGTCAAATAAAAATTTTAAAAGGTTAAGAGTTTAGATGGTAATTTTAACTTGGTTGAAGGACTAAATTTGTCGATAGTTGCTAATTGAGTTCTTAGGTACTACTAGAAAAAACACCTTAGATGACACGCATTGCATGTCATAAAAGGGGTTAGATGACACACCAGCGCGTGTCAAGGAATGTCGTGTCAAGAAAAATAGATGACACTCGTGTGTGCATGTCATCTTTTTATGACACGCATTTATGACATGCCTTTACGACAGGAAGCGCGTGTCAAGGATGACATGTCATAAATTTGATGACATGCATTTTTTTGTCATATATGCGTGTCAAGGATGGCATGTCATAAATAAGATGCCAGACATTTTCTGTTATAAATACGTGTCATCTATTTTACTGTCTAAAAAAGTTTTTTTGCCCTACTATAAATCAGATTAAATGACAATTAATATATGTATATATAGGTATAATTAATGTATATTAATACAAAATAAAGCACATAAATACCAAAATAATCCATTTCATAAAATATCAACAAAAAATTGTTCTAATTAACAATATGTTAATACAAAATACGTCATATACAAGTTTTACCGAAAAATGAAGTTTGCCACATAACCCGACCAATTTTTACGCACTTCATCAACATCAGCATCGGTGTATTTACATTTACTTCCCCCAACATGCGAAAAAAAATTGAACAAGTTAATACTAAAGTCAACCAGACAAACATCCATGATCACCATGCCATAAGCTGAATCGTTATAGTAAACAAAAACTAACCAAACTTTGTCATTTACTAACTGATCATATACTTGAATAGCGTTACCATAGTGACACAAATTCATAACAAGGTCCCGTCCTATACTTTTAACCATATATTCCAACCTTTCTTTATTCCAACTATCTCAAAGTAAAGACAGATCTCGCTAATCTTCTTGCTAACTTAACCGTGTCATTATGCTAATCATTGTCCTTAATCATATGCCAAAGTGTAACTACTACACACCCAACAAGTTATCTATCCAAAACTAAACTTCACATTCTAGTTCGCCAATAACATTGCTCTAGTTCGCCAATTGGAAACAATTACAACTAAAACATAAGTAAATCAAACTGATTAGCTCAATAAACAGTTCAAAAACATATTACAGTTAACCTAACATTTTAAATACGAAGACACAAAGATGCTATACTTACATTGTCATTGACGAATATTTCAACTCCTTCATCAACTATCTCTTGCATGAACTTTTGTATAGTAGCCACATTCGGTACTTCCCGGCTGACATGGACACTACACAATAAGTACATGTTAACATAAACAAAAACTAAAGTAATTAAAAAATCATGCTATACGAACCGTTATTTAAACTAAATTTAAGCACTTACATCATATAAGATGTAATACTTGGATGTTAAGTTTTGTTATGTTTTTATGTTAGTTTTGAGATTTCTATTTTTTTTTCCTGTTAATGCTTATGTCAGTGTTGTAAAAATCGCTAGGCGCTAGTCGGGCGGTGGGGTAGGGCCTAGGCCTAGGCGGGATTAATCGGATTGGAATTTTTATATGTAATTTTCAGTTTTTTTATATATACACACATTTTTATATGTAATTTTTATAAAAATGTTCATTTTTAAATATTTATACACATATTTGGCTAGAATTTGAAGGGTTTTGCCGAAAAATCCAAGGTTTTCGCAGGAATTTGGCTAGCCGCCTAGGCGCGATTTGGACCGCCTAGCCATTTTTGGACCGACTAGGTCAAAATTAATCCTTCAATGCCCGCCTAGCGACTAATCGGCGCCTAGGCGCGATTTTTACAACATTGAGCTTATGTTAATTTTATGCTATTTAACCTTTTTAGAACTTGTTGTATTAGTTAAATATTATGTGCTTATAATTTTATGAACATCTTAGAGAACTCAATTGTTCTACATACAGCAAGGAATACCAAAAATATGTAGATCATTATCCTTGCATATAACAGGTAAAAGATAACCAGCACTAACAAAATCTTTATCCAATATTCACTATAACTTCTTATATGAAAACTAGAGTAAATCAGTATAGGTCATAATGGGTCATTTAAAAAGAATCACAAATGGGTACAGGCTTGAAACAAAAAAAGCACATCTTGTCTCTGTGATTTAATCTTCTCCTGGGTGACTTCAAATAATATCCACATCTGGACTAAATTCACAACATTTAGACAAAAATGCTAGTCTAATGGCATACTACTAATCCCAATCATGCTATTTAGAATACTTATTCAATACAAAGTCAATGAAAACAACATGAGTCCACTTTCAATAAAATGACTCCCTATACAGACTAAAAGTCATGATCTTTTTTTTTGGCTGTTTTGTTTTTTTTTTTTTTTTGCATTTACTATTGTTTTTTCTGTTTTTAAAACATGCAGGTCTTACAATAAAACTATAACAAAAAATCTGTAACGTATTATTTAAAAGAATTATAAAAAATCACTGGTAGCATAAGAATAAGTGCAGGGACTATTTATGAACCAACTCTTAAGTCTAAAATCTAAACCGCATGTTGAATTAAAAGCAAATGGAAAAATTGGAGATCCAGAGAGGATGTTTACATAAAGACATAAAGAACATTGGGGTATCTACATAAAGTTATCACATTTTGACTTTTAAAAAGTCAAACTGCATTCACACTTGAAGTCAAACTGCATAACATGTGAACACAGAACCAAACTATTGCAGTTATATAAAAACTAACAATTTTATCAGCAATCACTTGGACTTTAGGGTCGAAACCTCCTGTTTTCAATTCTCTTTCTTTTTTCCACAACGTTACCCTATCAATCTCCCCATCTGTCTTGCCGGTTTGTTGCATCTAATTTATCAAGAATAACAAATGTGAATTAACATAAACAAATACAAGTAATCTATTCGATTAATTTAATGTTATACAATTTCAGCAATGAGTCCAGCATATCCCTTTCAGCAGCAATTTCAATTTACTTGAAACTGAAGATGAATCTGGAATGGTGTTGATTCAAAAAAATGTATTTTCTTTTAGATATTCCTGCTTACGGCAACTGGTGTCATGTTTATTATTTAATATACACTTAAAGCGTAAAAACTTTATTTACTAATGATATATAACAATAACACAATGAAGTACTTGTCTGCACTTATGGCTTAACTACCTTGATTTTATGTTTTCTTCCTAACAAGTGTTATCGTAACGTTAGTGGATGTTGAAACTAATTTTCATACTAATATACCTATTCATGTTTTCTATTCAAGTTAAAACACGTTTATCCTTCAATTAATCTACTAAAAAAGGTGTACCTTGTGCTATATCTATGGTTCCAACTTCCTACTGAAAGTACAATTGGCAAAGATATAGCAGATCTGAATAACATATTTCCTATAATTAACTGGTGAGCCGTATACCAATAGTATCCACAATCATAATATAGAAAAGTATTAATCAGTGGTGCCTATGAGGCGTCAAGTTCAACCCTTTATAAGTAAATAAAGGACATAAATTGCAAGGTTCGGGGCTTTCCATAAATTGTTTAATATTCGAAAAGAAATGATAAATATTCAAATTCTGATGTCACAAATAAATGCAAGTTTTGGTACGCCAAGGGCAAGGTTTTTTAGTTGATTAGATTATGATTTTCTCTTACTAATATGACGCTTAGGGTAGATAAATATTATTTTTTTTGTATGATTATGTTGTGTGCTTTATATAGTTTTCGAGCAGAGCCGGTATCAACTTGGTGCTCAATCCAGTAATATATGAGTCGAGCCACTAAAACTCGATATCTCCAACTGATCCAGAAATTGCGACTCAAGCTAGCTCGCGACTCAAAGAGGTGGGTAGTATTTAGAAAATATTCAGTTAGATATCTTCCCCAAGAAACAACACATTTGAGTTGCGACTAGCTAGCGGTAAAAGATGTTCAAATGAATTTTTTCAAGCTAATTTCAAACGAGTTACGAGCTAGCGGTTACTTCAACAACCCTTCTTATAACATTCCACTGCCATTCTTCCACACTCCAGAGGCATAATTTTTAATTTGTGAGGTTAAATCTACTTTTAATCTTCTTATACTAGTTTGAATCATGCAAAGAGGATAAGCCTAGGCGAACCCATTATCCATCAGCATCAGACTCTAGAGTCATGCTCTTGCCTCTTTAATTCTTATCGATTAAGAACCGTATCAAACTTTTAAGACCTAATGAGATATGGCCTAAAAGAATCGAAACAGACCACGGTGCACTAACTGACACTTCTCATTAGAATCCATAAATTATCATTATAGAACTAAGGGACTAAAAATAGTTTGCTAACAAGAACATCTTCTATAACAGAACAATATCTTCAGCTATATCAACATATTGAGCATAATCATCATGGATAGATTACAAAACAAGAACTAGAATTACAACTTATGAAAAAGACTATCAAAGTATTAACATGATCAAACATGCCCTAATTTCCACCATGGCAACTAACCTATTCAAATATAACTTTTCTGCTACATCACACTTCTTAATTCATGAATGATCATTAAAACACAGTGAACTAAGAGTAACTGATCGAATATCACATAAATTCACCAACAAAGGTCATAAAATGACCTAATTTCAAAAATTAAATTCATTCCTTCAAAATCAACGATCCTACTTTTGCCCTAAATTACCTCAAAACAAGTAAATTATGCATGATTGATAAATTAAACGTACAGTGAAAAGGATTATGGAGACGACAGCTTGGATAGCCTGTTGGAGAAGAACACCTTTCACAACGGTTCTCTTCGAAACAAGAATGGCGAAACCCTAGGTAATCTGAAGGTGAGTTCCGGCGACGTGTTCTCTGGTTTTGATGGCGTTCTAGTGGATGCCGGTGGTTGCAGGTGCGAAAGTCGAGCAGAAAGAAGCCGGAAAGAAGGATGCCGGTGGTTGCGGGTTTTAGGTTTCCAGCGATTAGAAGTGACTGAAGGCGGGATTTTGAAATACATGGAAGCGGGTTTTATTTAGGAATATAAGATGACAGAAACAAGATGACACGCAATGTTAATAAAGTGTGTTGTTTATTTTTGATTGTTGTGATATCTAAAAGATGACACCCTAATTATGTCATATTTTACGTGTCATTTAAAATGTTTTTTCTAGTAAATTTTTTATTCTATACAAACAATTGGATAGAGGCCTCCTTTTGTGGTCACAAGTTTGTTGTGGCTTCCAACTATTTTTTGTTTTTTGTTTGCTTTTTTTTTTCTTATAGTTTTTCCTATTGAATTACTTTTTCTAAATTCTTATACATCAACACTTGGGGTAACTTTATACGTTTCTTTTAATCGTACAATACATTTGTTTTAATTGTACCGTCTCAACGCGGGTACCGTGAAAAATGAGATCGACACCGACTAAAAAATACTGGTTCCGTTTTATAACTGTCTTTTATCTTATTTACATTGCAACCATTTAACATACGTCTCCCGTCACGGAATGCGGGGCCAGGGGCGGATGTAATAGTGAAGCGGGGGGTGCACAGGAACCCCCCGAGTTTCGAAATTTTAGTGTAACGGTAGGTAAAAAAACTGGGGTGAACCCCCTAAAATATTATAGGGTGAACCCCCTGACGACGCTGCCCACCCCACGGCCCACTGCAGCTCGCTTGATCCGGTTGTGAAGCTATAAAACTAAGAACTCTTTCTTAAACTAAATGTGTGTTCTTGAGCATTCATATGATTAGAGGTAAAAAATTGATAGAAACAAATGAGTAGATGACTCTTAAATACAAATTAGTTGATTTTGTGAACATTTTAAGCATAATTTTCATGTTTTTTTCTTCGTTTTAGGCCTCCAAAAATGGTTGAGCCGCCCCTGCCCGACCCGACCCGACCCGACCAATCGAACCGAACCGAAAAATTTTATGTCCGGCCCTATGAAATTGGATCATCTAAAAACAGTGAACCCCCTGAAAAAAATTCCTGGATCCGCCACTGTGCGGGGCTACGTTTCTTCTTAATCTCAATCCTCACATTTGGTTCAAATTTGACTCAAATGCTTTAGGATGCCCACAAACAACGGTCTTACAAGCAATTTGCAGATAAAGACAAAAACTAAGTGGTTGCATGACTCAGTACTCAGTAGTATTATGTATATGAAGACAAAATAGAGCCCCACACTATTTGGCTACTAAGTTATGTATAATCTCGTAAGTTCGTAAAGTCATGTTTCACATGTTTTTATAGCTAAGCAAAATCTATAGTAAATTAATAAAGACTTAAGAGTGATAAAGTAGAGAAGATGGTTTTTAATAAAGTCAGACATGTTTAGTGGTAAAATAAAGATTATGAGTGCGGATACTATTCTATGGTATACTAGGTTAGAAACCCGTGTATTACACGGGTTTTCATAATAAAAACGATATAATTCATATTTCATTAGAGAAACATTTTAATAATCTCACTCAATTAGAAGACAACAATGGAGGTAATAACGGGCCAGACCATGTCAAATGGTTCTGAAGCTTCTTGACCATTTGACCCATTTACTTATAAGCATTATGTTATTACATGCACTTGACCCGCTAAAAAGTAATTTGGCACACATGCATTCTAACTATATAGAAATAAGAAAAGCTGCTCTATTAGGTAATAGACATTGTTATACTATACCTGACAACAATTGGTTTCTTAGCTTCAATTGTTTTCTCATCGAACTCAACTTGAGCTCTTTTCCTAAGACGTTATTTTTTTGCAACTTTATCCTCTTGTCTGGTACATCTTGAACAAAGTAGTTGATGCACATTTCGTTTACGAAAAAATAAAAAAGCAGTTCAATAAAAAAGTTATATGCAAAAGCAAATATATAAAAGCTTTTATTAAAAATTACAATTCATATGAAGCAAAAGTTTAAGTGAATAGAATATACAATATCTATCAACTCACATGTTTTTTTCTCAAATAAAAAATGGATTTAATATTAATGGTATATTTGATGGTTTATATTGATTTGCCTGATATTCAACTTTAAACACAGATGAATCATGGATGGCATACCTTGAAGGATTTATTATCGTTATTCTTCTTCTTCTCAGCAGGTGGCATTGCAAGAATCATTCGAGCAACACTTAGAGTTACAGCAAATTTATGATGAACTTTGTCTAACATGACGGTTAAAAAAACTGTAATTGTTAGCACCTGAGTCAAGCAAGTCCATCCATCAATTAGAAAGCGAGTATCGACTGCTTCTTCCTCAACTATGACTATTTCCATCCAACTGTAATATGAAATTAACAAATAATAAATCATATATATTTATATGTTATGGCATGTAAAAAGGAATGTGTAAATTGCATTAAGAATATGACAAATATTCATAACTGTCAAAAAAAGTCTTTTGATCTGATTTATGAAACAAATTATGAATCCATAAAAAATTCCGGTTGTATTAGAAGTTCTAATTTGTAGTTTTGGATGTGACTAATAACAATTTCTATAACTCACTACCAACCGCATGTAAAGAAAGGGCTTTTTGTTGGCATTTCCTCCTAATAAACGTCAGTATGCTTATAATTATCAATTCATGAAATTACTATAGCTATTCTCAAATTTACAATTATGTGGAGATGCGAATTATGTGAAACATGGAGGAGTAGTTTTTATAAAATAAAAAAATAAACCAAAATGTGTACCTGCATCAATAAACCCCCTCCCGTAGAGTATGTATTTCTGCTTCAATTTCAGAATGATTAATTCTCCATCTATAACTTACCGGTCCTCTTTTTACCATATCAATCTAACCAAAAAATTGCCTAATTTGAAAAAAAAAGCATAATTCAAGGATAAAAATAGAAAAACAAAAACACGAATTCAAGAACAATAGTCATTTTTATTGTTACTTACCGTGTATCTACTACCCTCACTATTCAAAATAACTTGAGAGTTGAACAGTGATATATGCTTCAAGTTAAAAAAAAAACACTAAACAGCAAAGGACTTTATGAAGAGAAGAAAAATCAATGGTAACTTTAAGTACCTTAGGAGGCATTTGACCCTTTTCAATGCCACCTGTTGAGAATAAAAGACACTCAACAACAGTTTTCTCAATGCAACCTCTGCAGTTAAATCTTTTTTTCTAAATCTGAATACTAACAATGGAGATGAACGGTTGCAAAACCATAAGAACATGGTAATCTCATCATTCCATCTTTGATGTGTATATTCCATAATAGGGCATCAAATATAGATTCTTATTTTCCTCCATCATCAGGCTCCAACAAAACCAATCAACACTACCCCTTCTTTGACACCTATGTCACCAAAAATCTAATCCCAAACAACTGGTTCATTCAACTCCTTAGCTTATTCTGCTACACCACCTCTACACCATTTACCGAATAACTATTTCTTGGGTATGGAAATCATTCCACATGGTTCTAACATTATCCTTTCCTAAAAGTACATCCTGAACTCTTATGTGAGAACTCAAATTATGCATAAACTAATAAAATCAAAAAGTAGATATCAAGGTCAAAAACTAAAGAACAGTCACCTGTGAAGAAATTGATACCAGATTTCAGAAAACAAGTAAAGAAAAACACGAGAACAAATTATTGGAAATCCTTCTCCAATTGATAGAAAACTTACGATACAAAGAAAGAAGAAAAACTACCCTTATTTATAGTTGATTAACCTTGTCCATCAAGTTAATCAACTCCTACAATCTAGGCTAATCTCAAATCCATCTGAGATATATCTCCTAAAATTCCTACCGACTTACCTTTTGTACGGTTACAAGAATTCTAGTTTGACTCAATAAAGACTCAAAATAAACACTTTACAAAATAGACCCCTGTCTATTGTTTTATGTCAAGATTGGTCCAACAATCACCTCCCCAATCTTGACCTGAGTCTTCAGTTATTTTCCCGCGTCCTCAATCAGCTTCATTCCTAAAATTTCTCTCATTTCAGCAAACTTTAACTTTGGCAAAGCTTTTGTAAGAATATCAGCCCGTTGTTGATCCCCGCTGATATGCTCTACTTTAATCTGCTCCTTTTCAACACACTCCCGTATGTAATGATACCGTGTGTTGATATGCTTGCTTCTTCCATGAAATACTGGATTTTTCATCAAGGATATTGCTGACTTGTTATCTACTTTGATCACAACTTGTTCTTCTTTTCTTCCAGTTGTTTCAGCTAACAGTCCTCTTAACCATATTGCTTGACAGGCTGCTGAAGTAGCAGCCATAAATTCTGCTTCGCAAGATGACAGGGCTACTGTTGGCTGTTTTTGTGAATTCCAAGCAATAGGTCCATCATCAAAGTAGAAAACTAACCCTGTAGTACCTTTTCCATCATCCGGATCTACTGAGAAGCTGCTGTCGCTAAAACCAAGTAAAACATTACTTCCACTTCTTCGATAATGAATTCCCAGTTCTGTAGTACCCTTCACATATCTGAGAATCTGTTTCACAGCTTGAAAATGTGTGTTTTGAGGAGCTTGCATGTATCGACTTGCATATCCCACTGAGTATGCAAGATCTGGCCTTGTATGAGTCAAGTACCGAAGACAACCGATTATTTTTCGGTACTGAGTTGCATCAACACTGCTGCTGCCATCATCTTTCATTAATTTCAGACCCGGTTCCATTGGGTATTTTGTGGAATTGCATTCCCACATTCCTGCTTGTTGTAGGATCTTTTTAGCATAGCTAGATTGCTTGATTTTTATTCCATCTTTGCCTTGTATCACTTCAAGCCCGAGATAATAAGAAACTAAACCCAAGTCACTCATCTCGAATTTATCTTCCATTTGTCTTTTGAATTGCTTGATTTTCTCCGGGTTATTACCAGTTACAATTAAATCATCAACATAAATTCCCACCACAAGCGATCCTTCGTGTGTTCGTTTTGTATACACGGCTTGTTCAAGCTTGCACCTTTGGAATCCATACTCCTTTAGAACTCCATCTAGTTTTGTATTCCAAGCCCGTGGGGCTTGTTTTAACCCGTAAAGCGCCTTTGATAGTTTGTATACCTTTTGCTCCTTCCCTTTTTTCACAAAACCTTCTGGTTGAGATACAAAGACGTCCTCTTTGAGATCACCGTGTAGAAACGCTGTTTTAACATCTAGGTGGTGAACATCCCACCCTCTTTGTGCAGCCAAAGCTAGAATGAGTCTAACAGTCTCAAGTCTGGCTACGGGTGCGAATACCTCGTCATAATCTATACCATGTTGTTGGATGTAGCCTTTGGCGACTAACCGGGCTTTATGTCGTGTGACTTCACCTTTTGCATCCCTTTTAATTTTGTATACCCATTTTAGTCCAATGGGCCGGTGCCCCGGGGGTAGGTCCATTAACTCCCAAGTGTTATTCCTTTCAATAGAAGCTATTTCACTTTTCATAGCTTGCTCCCATTCTTTGTGTCCTGAAGCTTCCCTGAAATTGGTTGGTTCTCCTTCAGTAAGAAGGAGATTATATACTTCATTTAAATTCTTCCAACCTCGAGGTGGTGTATCATCATATGTTTCCTCTTCTGCCATGTGTGGATCTGACAGATTATTTGTATCTGTCGGAATTCGAGACAGCATGGGTCCCCGCCCTTTCACTGTTGTTTCGGGACTGCTAACATCAGAATGAGTTATGTTCTCCTCATTAACCAGGCTTCCATGAGTTGAACCGCTGGTGCTTTGTGGGCTATTCATAAATTGGCCAAGTGGGCTGCCTGGTTCAGCAGGCCCATTTTCAATGTTTTGGACTGCTGGAACTGCCTCATCAGGATTTATTTGTATCACAAATTCACCTTCGTGATTGGGTTCTTGACTGGATTCTTGTTGTAAATCCCAATCCCATTTTCGTGACTCATCAAATTTCACATCTCGGCTGATCACTAGTCTCATCTCCTCGGGATCATACATTCGATACGCCTTGGTTCCTGGTTCTGTTCCTAAGTAAACCATGGGAATACTTCTGTCATCAAGTTTATCTACTTGATTTGAGGGTACTTTTACATATCCAACACACCCGAACACCCGTAGATGATCTAGATTTGGTTTCCGACCTTTTAGAGCCTCATATGGTGTCTGATTCTTCAGAATTCTGGTGGGCAACCTGTTTAGTACATAAACAGAGTGACGTACTGCTTCAGCCCAGAAACTCTGTGGCATATCCATTGCTTTAAGGATACTCCTTGTTGTGCTCATCACCGTTCGATTTCTCCTTTCAACGATACCATTCTGCTGTGGCGTGTAGGGTGCAGTCAGTTGTCTTGTGATGCCAGCAAATTCACAAAACTGTTTAAACTCGTTGGAAGTAAACTCTCCTCCCCGATCAGTCCTAAGGACTTTTATTTTCCTTCCATATTGATTCTCGGCAAAAGACTTGAATTTCTTGAATTGTTCAAACGCCTCACCCTTGTTTTTTTGCATGAAAGACCACATAAACCTGCTGTGATCATCAACAATCAGCAGAATATACCTGTTTCCAGACTGAGTAGCGGGTGTTATTGGACCACACAGGTCCGCATAAACCTGTTCAAGTGGTTTTGCAGCTCTAAAGGTTGTTTGGACAGGAAAACTTTGTCGTGAGTGTTTCCCTGCCAAACATGCTTCACACATCTGAGTGGGGTGGTTAATAGCTGGTACTCCTTCAACTAGATCACTGGTCCCCAACCGCTTTATTGTGTCAAAGTTCACATGACCGAGACGGGCATGCCACAACCATGCTGGATCATCTATCTTGGCCTGTAAGCAGATTGGTGTCCCAACCTTTAGATTGATTTTATATAAACGATTAGGGGATCTTTGAACCTTCATTAACAGCGAACCATCTGGCTCAAACATAGATAAGAATCCATGTTTGATCAATATTATACAGCCTCCTTCTTCAGCTTGCCCGATACTAAAGATGTTATTCTTTAAGTACGGAATATAAAGTACATCTGTCAACAAACGTTGTTCCCCATTCTTACATGCTAAAAGAATGGACCCTCTTCCTTCTATCTCAACACACGAGTCATCACCGAATCTTACTGTACCACCTATATTTGTATCAAGTGTTGAGAACAGCTCCTTGTTTCCAGTCATATGATTTGTTCCTCCGGTATCTAAATGCCACATGTATTCCCCATCATCATGTGACTCATACTTGGCTGGAAAAACCTTTTCTTCACTGAGATGAATTACCTCCTTCTTGTTTCTTTGATTGGCCACGGTCATCAACAGAGCAGGCTTATCAGCATTAGCCTGTGGTATTTCGATTGGCCTTGCTTGTGTCAGATTTGCCTTTTCATCCTTTTTTCGTGTTGGGCAGTCAGCCGAGAAGTGCCCAAACGCATCGCACCTGAAACACTGCAGTTTGGAGCGATCTATGGTTGAATTTTCAGTTTGTTGTCTCCCATCTAGAGAATTTTGTCCGCGGCCCAAGCCTCTTCCTCGACCACCAAAACGACCACGACCTCGGCCTCTACCACGGGTGTCTTGGCCATTCCCTCGACCTCGACCAAAGCTCTTTTCCCTTTTCTTTCTTGAGTCCCATTCTTCATAGGACAACAGAAGTTGGTCTTGGCTGTTATTGGTAGCCTTTGCACTGGTTCGTTCTTCATATGCTTTTAGCCTACCCACAACTTCCTGGAATTTCACCGTTTTGAGATCAACCAGTTGTTCAATAGTGGCTGCCATATTTAAGAATTTTTCTGGTATGGCGGTTAATATTTTTCTGACCAACGTGGTTTCCTCGATGACGGTTCCAAGTGCTGCTGATTTTGAGGCAATTCCAGAAAGTTTGGCAGCAAAAACATCTATTTTTTCGCTATCTTTCATCCTTGCTTAAATAGCATTCTCCACGTGTTCCATGTGGATTCGATAACCCTACTTCCCTATCTACATTCTAGGTAGCTAAGTAGTGAATTTTATAAATAATTTTGATTGACCTTGACACCGCGATCAAAATGGCGTCATTTCCGGGGAACATGTGCGTAAAGTGCTATTTTTGATTTGTTTAGTTCAATGCTACTAATTTGTGTGCTTACGTGTGCAGGGACAGTTTTATGCATACTAGGCGCTCAGGAAGAACATCACCATTGCTTTTTGATCCAGAGATAGAGAGAGCAGCAAAAGAAAACAGGAAACTTCAAGGAACAGTACAAACAATCCTTGAAAATCTTAACAGTCCATTTGTGAGAATGTCACAGAATCAAACCATGAATCCAGATCCAAATCAGGGTGGGGAACAAAACCCACCTATTCCACCGCTACCAGATCTACTATTCCCTAACCAACCTCAAAACCAACCAAACCCACTTCAAATTCAACAACCACCTATTCCTCCAAATCCAAACTAACCCCTACCACCCAGATTCCGAAATCAACCATACCAACCACATGGTAGCTACCCGAGCTACTCTGACTATTAAGATGAAGATAGTCACCATCCACAGCACGGTTCTCAAGACGAGAATTGGAACGAAGAGGAAGAGTGGTATGATTTAAACCACAAGGAGGCATTCCCTCCTCTTGATCAGAGACAGGATGTAGATGGACGGGTTCAACCACCACCTAGAGCAGAGTATGGGTTTCCACCGAGGAACAACCATCAGAGGTATATGGGTAATTTGGAACGAGAACGCATGTATAGGCAGCCTAGAAACATACAACCACAGAGACATGATCAAGGGGTGGACAGTCACTTTCGCCCCGCTTTGGCTTTAAATGCTTCCCTCGTCATTCCCCCAGTTCGTAGGGAGAGTGCATTCGAGATCCGACCGGGTTGTCTTGGGATCCTCCCACACTTCTATGGGAGAGCTACTGAAGAGCCTTACACACATTTACTTGAATATGAGGCTACTTGTGGGACCATAGGTGGTCAGGGGTTCACTACCGACGAGGTGAAACTGGTGCTTTTCCAGTTTTCACTAAAGGACTGGGCAAAACAGTGGTTCTTGTCTCTACCAGCTGCAAGCATTACCACCTGGGCAGAGTTACAGCAGCAGTTTCTTGATGAGTATTTTCCACCTCATAAAACCAGTGAGGCCCGAGCTGTTATACGGGATTTCAAGCAACAATAAGGGGAGCCTTTCTATGAGCCATTTAAAAGATTCAAGGAGTTGCTGAGAAATTGCCCATACCATGGGATACAGAAGTGGGTGTTAATGCCACCAGCGTAGGTTCATTCTTTGAAAATCATGTGGATGTTGACCGGGATATTTTGGAAAAGATGGCAGTAACATCGAAGAGGCAAGCCAATGCTAGTAGAAGAGCAAAGACGGGTGGAACTGCAAAAGCAGTTGATTATGAGACACAAAAGCGGTTGGATGCCATGGAAATTCAAATGGAAAGGCTTGGTAGGCCTACAGGAAGAAAGGTGTCCAATGTCTCACAGGGATACCCAGTGTGTGATGGATGTGGTGATTTGGGCCATAATGTGGAGAGCTGTCCACGAGAGCCGGGCAAGCCAGAAGAAGTGAACCAGATTGGAGGTGACAGGAAGCCGGACATGAATGCAACACACTACCATCCGTGACTCAAAACTCATCCTAACTTCAGGTATGGTAATGCAAATAATCAAATGAATCCTAACATTCAGGTTCCTCATGTGCAGGTTGGGAGTCAGCAGCAGTACCAGAACCGCCAACAAGGCTACAATCCAGGCGAGTACCAAAGGAACTCAGGTAATCAAGGGTACCAACATGGGGGCTATCAGCAGAGAAACTACTAGTAGAATCAACCCCAACAGAACAAACCTGCAGCTGGCGGTGACCCGCAGCTTGCAGCCATATTGGAATCCCTGAAAAGAATTAAGCAAGACAAAGAGATCCAAATCAAAACAAATGAGTCGTTTGAACGACAGTTGGTTCAGTTGGGTAAGAGGATAGCAGAAGTAGTGGGGAGAGCACCAGGGCAACTTCCAAGTGATACAAAGCTAAACCCACAACACCGGGGTGCCAGCTCTTCGGGTTCAAGAAATGCAAATGTCTCCCAGGTAAGTACCCTAAGAAGCGGTAAGGTTTATAACAATGTCACCTCAGCATCACCGGATGTTAAGGGAGTGGTAGTTGACCTAGGAGAGGATGATGAGAGTGACAGCGATTCGGAAGCAATTTTTATTAAACAACCTAAAAAGGTAACTTTTCTGAAACATCTAAAACTAAACCGAACACAGCTGTCACTCAAGGTGTAGGGGTGGAGAATAATACCATCCCTTATCCTGCTGCTCTATTGGAACCATCCAAGAAGAATCTAACTAAAAGGGGCCCACAACAGGATGAGTTGTGGGACATGTTTAAAATGTAAAAAATAATCTTCCCCTTTTAGATGCAATCAGACAAGTACCATCTTATGCGAAGTACTTGAAAGAATTATGCACCCAGAAACGGCATCTTAAAATGCCCAAAAAGCTTGACCTAACAGACAAAGTCAATGCCGTTTTGTCGGGTGCATTGCCACCTAAGCTGCAGGATCCAGGAGCACCTTTAATTTCTGTGCAAATTGGTGAACTAAAAATTAATAAGGTTCTCCTAGATCTGGAGCTAGTGTTAGTATTCTCCCAGGAAGTTTGTATGACCAGTACAACTTTGGTCCTCTAAAAAAGGCTAATACCATCGTGGTTTTGGCCGATCTTACTCTTAAACTTCCTAGGGGAATACTAACTGATGTAATTGTGAAGGTAGAAGACTTTTACTATCCTGTCAATTTCTTAGTACTTGATTATGCAGCTTCTACAAATGACAGGCATCCTAATGTGATATTGGGAAGACCATTCTTAAGAACAGCTCAATGTGTAATCAATTTCATAACAGGTACAGTGGACATGGGATTTGGCAACCGCATGTTAAGGTTAAACATATTTGCTAGTGCTATTCCTATTCCAATCAATGGCGAATGCTTTATGGCAGACGTTATTGAGGGGTGTCGCCCTCATGAAAATGAGGGTGAAACCCTTGAACCATGTATTGTTTGTGACAGGAAACAGGAGGAGTATGAGCTTGATATGCAGAAAGCAGAGGCACAAGTGGAAGTGTATGCTTTGAGAGAAAAAGTGCCAAACTGGTCACTTCAGGTTGAGAGTCTGCCAGATCATATCGTTACCCATCTAAAGCCATCACTGGAATCACCACCTAAGCTAGATCTGAAAGATTTGCCTAAACATTTAAAATATGCATTTATGGGTGATAATAATACTCTTCCTGTTATCATTACTGCAGGTTTAACTGAAGAACATGATCAGGCATTGATGAAGGTTTTGATTGCCCATCAGGCAGCAATTGGGTGGACCATAGAAGATCTAAAAGGGATCAGCCCAGCAATAGTCATGCATAAGATCATCACAGAAGAAGGACCAAAACCTGCTCGGGATGCTCAACGAAGGTTGAATCCTAACTTGCGTGAAGTGGTAAAGAAAGATGTCTCAAGTGGCTGGATGCGGGTATTATCTACCCCATCTTTGACAGCAATTGAGTGAGCCCTACTCAGACAATGCCCAAGAAAGCTGGCATCTAGGTAATAAAGGGAGAAAGTGGGGAAGAGATTGCCACTCGGCCGGTAACCGGGTGGCGAATCTGCATAGACTACAGGAAATTGAATGCTGCAACATCAAAAGACCACTTCCCTCTCCCTTTCATTGATCAAATCATTGAGAAACTTGCAGGTCAGAAGTTTTATTGTTTCTTAGATGGGTACTCGGGTTATAATCAAATTGCAATACATCCAGAGGACCAACAAAAGACCACGTTCACTTGTCCGTATGGCACCTTTGCTTTTAGGCGAATGCCTTTCGGCTTGTGTAACGCCCCGACCACCTTTCAACGGTGCATGATGAGTATCTTTTCAGATATGATCGGGGAGTCCATGGAAGTCTTTATGGATGATTTTTCAATATTTGGCACAACTTTTGAAACTTGTTTGAATCAATTAACTAAGGTTTTAAAACGATGTGTTGAAACTAATCTGGTATTCAGTTGGGTTAAAAGCCACTTCATGGTTCAAGAAGGGGTTGTTTTGGGGCATGTTATCTCTAGTAAGGGTATTGAGGTCGATCATGCAAAAACCCTGGTCATTTCAACTCCGCCTCCACCAAACAGTGTCAAAGGCGTCCGTTCCTTCTTAGGACACGTCGGGTTTTACATAAGGTTCATTAAAGGTTTTAGTGTCATAAGCAAACCATTGTGTAATTTACTACTTAAAGATTTTCCTTTTATTTTTGATAAAGAGTGTCTAGATTCATTTGAATTAATTAAACAAAAATTGGTGGAGGCCCCTATTTTAAAATCACCGGATTGGTCGTTACCCTTTGAAATAATGTGTGATGCAAGTGACTATGCTGTGGGGGCAGTGTTGGGACAACAGGTAGATAAGAAACCCGTGGTGATATACTATGCAATTAAGACTCTTTCTGATGCTCAGCTTAATTACACCACAACTGAGAAGGAGTTACTTGCAGTAGTATATGCACTTGACTAGTTAAGGTCATATATCTGGGGCAGTAAAGTTGTTGTTTATTCTGATCATAGTGCAGTCAGGTACCTCATGGCAAAGAAGGATGCCAAGCCCAGGTTGATACGTTGGATCTGGTTATTGCAGGAGTTTAACTTGGAGATCCGTGACAAGAAAGGAAGTGAGAACGTCTTGGCAGACCATTTGTCATGCATTGTGCAGGATGGAAGTGAATCTGAGGGGGAGATTAATGAAACATTTCCTGATGAACAATTACTATCAGTTTCTACTACTCCTTGGTTTGCTAACATTGTTAACTATTTGTCTACAGGTGCAATTCCGGAACATTGGTCTAAGAAGAAAAGGCACCAGTTCATCGCACAGGCGCGCAAGTACATCTGGGATGAACCAGACATATTTAAGGTGGGCGTAGATCAAGTGGTTAGAAGATGTATACCAGAGTCAGAGATTCAGTGTGTGTTAGGTCTGGTACTTACATCTGCATGTGGTGGTCATTTCAGTGGGCAAAAGACAGGTCGGAAGGTCTTTCAAGCAGGCCTATTTTGGCCATCTATCTTTCAGGATGCTTTTGAGTTCGCCAAGAATTGTGTGAACTGTCAGAAGATGGGAAGTATTTCAAAGAGGAACGAGATGCCATTGCAGCCAATCTTGGTTGTGGATTTGTTTGACGTATGGGGTATCAATTTTATGGGGCCATTCCCGAACGCTTGTGGCTATCTCTATATTCTAGTGGCTGTGGATTACGTGTCCAAGTGGGTAGAAGCTATAGCAACAAACACAAACGACCATGCAGTGGTGTGCAAATTTATGCAAACCAACATCTTTTCCCGATTTGGAATCCCTCGTGCAATCATAAGCGATGGGGGATCACATTTCAAGAACTTCCAATTCGGGAGATTACTTAAACGTTATGGAGTCGACAACAGAATAGCTACCCCATATCACCCAAAGACCAGCGGGCAGGTCGAAGTGTCCAACCGACAGATCAAAGAGATTCTCCATAAAACAGTGTGGGCAGACAGAAAAGATTGGTCAGGAAAACTTAACGATGCCTTGTGGGCATACCGCACCGCTTATAAAACTCCAATCGGCACTACACCGTACAGATTGGTGTATGGCAAGGGATGCCACCTGCCGGTTGAGATTGCACATAGGGCATTGTGGGAAGTAAAAGAGGTTAACCTTGATTATGATGTTGCGGGTATGGAAAGGAAGTTACAGTTGAATGAATTGGAAGAACTACGGGATGCAGCGTATGAGTGTGCTTCTGCTTACAAAGATCGGATGAAGAAAGTACACGATGCCAAGTTGAAGAAGATGAAGTTTGAAGTGGGGCAGAAGGTGTGGCTCTACAATTCTTGGCTCAAGTTGTTTCCAGGAAAGTTGAAGAGTAAGTGGAAGTGACCGTATCTGATTACACAGGTAGGTAACTATGGGGATATTGAGATTGAAGACTTCGATGATCATCTAAGACAAGTGGTAAATGGCCACCGGTTGAAACCATATCTGGAATCAGCAGACATCAATTTCATTGAAGAATCATGGAGTGTCTTGAAGAATCCTTAACCATAATGAAGTACACCGCGTCTGGCTGAAGACGTTAAACTTAGCGATACTAGGAGGCAACATAAGGTTAGTTAACTTTAATTTTCATTTCTAGTTAAATGAACATTGTGGGCGTGTTTCCTAGAAACCCTCACAAGACTAAACTCTCTTACTCGGGCTACCGAGGGGTTTAAAAGGCTTGTTGCATGTGCTAAATGCCTCCGTGATTCCTACGAAAGTGAGTTAAGTTGTCATTTCTTTAGTTTAGTTAATTGTATGCAATTGGCCAAGTGTGGGGACGTCTCTGGGGAGATTATGGTTGGATACAGTGTGATTGAGGGCAATACACACACCCGTAGGGGGTAGGATGCCATTGTAGAGTCTGTATAAACTTTTTAGTTTTTTGGTCTTTTCGGTATAGTTTTGCATCTTTTCTAAGTTTTTGCAGGGTTTTGTGGCAATTTGGGTGATGAACACCATCAGGAACGACATTCCAGGTATGTGGGCATCTAATCTAAGTGTTGGAATGAGTTTTTGAAGAGTTTGGAAAAGTTGAGTTTTAGAGGTCCAAAAATTTTCTAAGGCAAAAATTGGAAAAATTTCTTAACTTTCTGTGATGGAGGCCTCTTCGCGCCACGCGAAGAGTTGCCCTTGGGTCTTCACGGCACGCGAGGAACAAATAGAAGGGCCGGACAGATGTTTGTCCTTCGCGCCACGCGAAGAGTTCCTCCGTGGTTTTCGTGGCACACAAAGAATGGAAGATAACCTGGACGACCAATAGGTCCTTGCCCCACGCGAGGGATTCCCCTCTGGTTTTCGCGCCACGCGAGGGAACCCAGAAACCCTAATTTTTTATTTTTTTATTAGTTGAGTCATTCGAGTCTGTCAGGTCTTTTATTTTTCTTTGAGTCATTCTATTGAGTCGATATGATGCTTGTGGGTTTGTTTGGAGGTTATTTTGCAGGTTTGGATTAAAAATTTCCCGTACTCAATCTCCATTCGGGGAACGATAATCTGACGTTTGCTTGATTCTTTTGTACAAAGCAACCCACTTGTATCCAGGGGTCCGATCACGAATGAAATGCTATACGATCGTCTTTCCAGCTAAGTTTTAATATTTTTGTTTTTTTTGTTTCGTTTTTGAGTCGCTATCCCTACATTGAGGACAATGCAGAGTTTAAGTGTGGGGAGGGGAGACCATGTCCAGGTCTAGTTTGAGTCTTTTGTTTTGAGTGAGTTTTTAGTCATAAAAATCCATAAAAAATAAAAAAAATTTGAAAATGTCTTTGGACTAGAGTTTTGCAATTAAATGGAAAATGATAGTACAATCGAGAATTTGCGTGTGAAATGTAATTGAATAAGAAAGATAATCAAACACGTCTAATTTGTAATGTTTTGGTAGGTCCAACCGATTTAAGAGCTTAAAAATCCTGATAGTGAATCTACTTAATTGGATAATTAATTCAGGATATCTTGTGGGTTCTCATCTTAGGGGTGTCGATAAGGTCGAAACTGTCAATATAGGGTGATAGGTACCTTTATAAACAAAAATTTATAAGTTTTTAAAATTTTAGCACACTGCTTTCTTTTTATGAGAATAAATCTGAAAGTTGGTGGCGCTTGCATTCCATTATCCATCATTTAATGAGCTTTAATTAATTAAAAATTGATTTCTTAGGTTTTGCCTACGTGTTACCCTCCGGGATAGTGACTTGGTTGATACACCTATGGGCTGGACTTAAGTGATCAATATTGGATGAATAAGTTAGGTTCACGTGTTTCCCTTCGGGATGGTGACTTGAAGGATACACCCATGTTCCGAAGCTTATGTACTTCATTGCTTAAAAACTGCAGCCTACGTGTCATATATCGTGTTCCAACGAGATTGAAACACCACTGGGTTAGGTTTATTCATATAACATTAATGAAAGCTTGTATCATTCATTCATCGATCCATAATTCATCTGATTTTTAAAACTTATAGATTAGTGTTTATAATGGTGGGAAATCTATATGCTTTAGCCCAGGCCTAAACATGACCTTGATATGGGATTAGACTGAGTCGTAGCTTTCTGAGTGTGAGACACATAGATTGTCTGCTCGCTTGGTAATGTATTATACAATAGATCACATAATTGGGGGCTCGAGAGTTGGTGGTTGGGTTTAATCGGACAAAAATACTGATTGTTACGATTAACGTGTTCTGAAAGTTTGTGCTGTGTAAAATGAAAGTAAAGTTGCAAGTTTCCCGGTTATGGTTCGATTGCATTATTCTTTTTTGAGACGAAAAAGGTCAAGTGTGGGGATGTGATGTAGGGTTAAATATCACGTGTATAAGTGTCGAGTTTTGTACGTTTTAATAGTCCAGTTGTGTTTATCGAGTCAATTTTATGTGTGTTTTGGAGTTTGATGTGTTACAGGGTAATGGTGCTAAAAAGCGAAACTTTACGAGTGATTGATAAGAAGGCACGAAACCCGAGAAGTCAAAGTCAAAATTAAAAGTCAAATTTATGAAAAGATGGATCTTCGCGCCACGCAAAGATTAGGAGAAGAGATTTCACGGTACGCGAGGGCTTGAAAAAGCCCACTCGACTATTTTGTCCTTCGCGCCACGCGAAGGAATGGCCAGAATGTTTCGCGACACGCGAAGATAGCTAGTTACGGCAATTTTAACCTAATTTCAATTAAAAAGCCATTATGATCCCATTGTCGAATATATCTTCTTTCCAGCCATCCCAGAGGAGTTCTAAGACGATCCCAGAGAGTTTTTGGCGAATTTTTCTTAGTTTTGAATGCTTGTAAGTTTAAAGTTTGAATCTTTATTGTTTTTGACAATCTTGAGCTGCTAAACGCTTTTGTGATCCCTTCGGGTGAACGATTTATGCATATATTCGTATGATTTCCGTAGATGATCAATTTTGGATTGAAGTTTTGTGAACCCTTTAAGTTCTTTGAATTCAATTGTGTGTTTGACTTATTAACAATTGCATGTTTTCGGTTTATCGCATCTATCGTCGTTTCTTGGTTTTCTTGTATCTGATTTGAAACTGAAATTGTGCGTTTGCTTTGCTAAATCTGAATCCCGGAGTGGTCATCTTTCTCCAATAGTTTTCTAAACTCAATTTAAGTTGCTTTTTATAATTACAAGTGTTTTAAGTAATAAAGTTTTAATTTTTAGTAGTAATTGAATCGGTTTAAGTTAAATAGCATTCTCCACGTGTTCCCTGTGGATTCGATAACCCTACTTCCCTATCTACAGTCTAGGTAGCTAAGTAGTGAATTTTATAAATATTTTTTATTGAGCTTGACACCGCGATCACTAAGACTGAGTTTCATCATAATCGGTGAGTTCTAATCCCCTCTCTTTAAATGTTTTAATGTTTTATTAAACTATCGTACATACTTAGATAATGTGCTTTATTAAACTAAAACTGTTACATATTTTGGGGTTTTATCCGACGAGCTACAAACTCGTATGTGTGAATGCGGGATTAAGGGATTGTATCCTGTCTCTAGGGCGTGTAGGCGGTGCAAGGGTTATGATATATTGTGTGGGGGTTATGTTATGAGTCAGTCGGGAATAGTCGGGGTATGGGTTAGCCAAGTACGAGTGTAAGTAGGATGTGTATTCTTGAGAAACGATTGTGGGTGCATGCTTAGCTAATGAGTCATGTAATTGCTAGTATTTTGTTTGGTGTTATGTGTTCGTCGTTGTATGTTTGCATTTTTGTCCTTGATACATGGCAGACGGGATTGGTGAAGGACGGGGTCCTTCAGGAAGTCACCTACGGTGACGTTTCTTTAACAAGTTTGAGATGAGCTCAGGTGTGTTGGACGCCCTGACGAGGGTGCAGTGATAAGGTATGTGTTTGCATGCTTATATATGTGTTAATTTGCATGCTTGTGTGTGAGATAGTGTTAATGTGATGTGTTGCTGATAGCAATGTGACAGGTAGAGTTAGATTGACCGTTGTGTCAGGATTGCGAAGCGGAGTTATTAATTGTTGTGTCAGATGATTGGTAGGAGCCTTTATTAAGGTTGGAAAATTCAAGGTATAGGGTTTGGTTGTGGTCAACCAAGTGTCGAGTTAATACGTGTGCTAGAGTACGAGTTTTTAGTATAGTAAGTTCGACCTATGTCGATAAAACTACGGAATTATTATTACTATGGGATGAGTCTTGGGTGGTGAACTATTATGGGATATCGTGTGATAACAGGGGTTATCAATTTGTTAACGATTTGTTAAAGAAATTTATGTGGACTGAGGGTCCTGAGTAAAGTTCAAATAACTTTTGTGACGAGTTGGCTCTTATTTAAATTAAACTATTAGACCTCACTCAGCGTAGCTGACTTTGTGTGTGCGATAGATTGCTTTGCAGGTAAGCATTGCGTTGATGTATCTTGGCTTGGGAATGGTGTTACTCGGATTGGTGTGTAAGCATTCGTGAGGTAAACTTAATGACATTAAATAGTAATTAATGTTCTTAGAAAGACTTGCGTTGTAGTTTGATTAATAATAAGTGTGTTTTAAATGAGAATGACTCGTTATAAGAACCAACTGTAGGATGTCCGGGTTGGGGTCTTACATTATCAAGGAGGGCCTTTATCTGCCCTTTCAACCATCTTATTTCATTTGCTGCAACTTTACTTTATTTCAGAATATCCTCATCTAACCCTTCCTATGACAGTTTTGCTTTCTTTGATGGCCTCTCATGTTCAGTTTCTTCTTCAATTGCTTTGCCCGATCCAACAAGCATATTATTTTTGGCCTATATTTGTTGCGACTGAGAACCAGACCAAGACTGTGTAGGTGAAAGTGACCTAGCACGAGTCGTAGGTGTTATCCACCCTTACTATGACAGACTTGTTGATTTGTCTAAATGATGTAACTTCTGAATATACCAAAGGATCTGGTGTGGTCGTAGGTGTTCTCCACCACACCCACCCCACGCGGGTTCAACCTACAGGATCCCCTCCCACCCCCACCATCCGTATGGCCTGTTCATTCCAATTTCCAAGTTTTTAGTTTTAAATTTTTTATGCCTGTTAATTTGTCTAAATGATGCAACTTCTGAATATACCAAATGATTTGGCGTAGTCGTAGGTGTTCTCCATCAAAGCCACCCCACGTGGGTATAACCTACAGGAACCCCCCCACCCCCACCCCCACCCCCTCCCCCTCCCCCACACACCCCATCAGCATGATCGGTTCATTCCTATTTCCAAGTTTTTAGTTTTAATTTTTTTAGTTTATTTTAATTTTAGTTTTTTTACTCTGTTTTATATTACTTATTTTGTTATTTAACAAAAAATATAATTATAGTATTAGAATTCCTTAATTTTAATATTCTAAATAATTATAGCAAATGTTAGATTTTAATTTTTTTTATTTATCTAAATCATTTTTAAATGCTTTTGTATTTTAATCAAGTATAATAAGGAACTAACTTTTTAAATTCTATAAAGGATGAGAGACGATTTTACATAGTTTTATCTCTTCGTTAAATGGTTTTTTAGAGTTCATTAAATGGTTTTTTTTAAAGTTCGCATATGTTTTCGTAACATTCGTTTTTATAAAAACGTGATTTTTTTAGAATTTCTGAATATACCGTCTGTTTAGAATCGAGCCGCCACAACATGTTCCCCGTCGCAACGCGCAAGTCTGACTTGTTATTTTAAACATTACTAGTTTTACAAACCCTTTCGTAAAACATCTTAGTTTTTTTCAAAGAAAAACACAAAAGGAAAATTCAAACTTGTGCAACAACTTGGCCTATGCTATTAATACCCACAAGGTACAACCTCAGTCACTTTAAGTGTTTTGCAGGAAAAGACAGAAACTAAGTAGTTGCATGGTACACAACTTTAGTGACCTAAAATAAACTATCTTCAAGATATGTCGAATGAATTATTTAGCCTCAAAACGTGCGTGGTGTTAAGTGAATTTAAAGGACTATCATAATTATTTGAGCCGACGGCTTTGACTACATGTGACCATAAATACCAAACATGTGTTAAACAATAGAGTCACCAGCCAAAGAGAAAGAGAATCACACACAACACTTTCTTGTAAGGTCGATCCTTGAGGTTTATGTTCTTGAAATACTAACTATTTGCACCTAATATATAAGATTCTAAAAGTATGGGAGCAGGTGGCCGGATGTCGGATTCAACTGATCATCAGGTGAAAGATGTCCTCAAGCGTGTCCCAATTGATCCACCATTCACGTTGAGTGATCTGAAGAAAGCAATCCCAACCCATTGCTTCGAGCGATCACTCATCCGTTCATCTTACTATGTTGTTCACGATCTTATTGTTACGTACGTATTTTATCTCCTTGCAAACACTTATATTCCTCTTCTCCCTGCTCCTCTAGCTTACTTGGTATGGCCAGTTTACTGGTTTTGCCAAGCTAGCATCCTGACTGGCTTGTGGGTGATTGGTCATGAATGTGGTCACCACGCGTTTAGTGAACACCAGTGGGTTGGAGACATTGTTGGATTCATCCTCCATTCTGCTCTCTTTACCCCATATTTCTCTTGGAAATATAGCCATAGAAGTCACCATGCCAACACAAACTCGCTTGATAATGATGAAGTTTACATTCCTAAACGTAAGTCCAAAGTCATGATTTATTCAAAAGTTCTTAACAACCCACCTGGTCGAGTGTTCACTTTGGTGTTTAGGTTAACCCTGGGATTTCCTTTATATCTATTGACTAATGTTTCTGGGAAGAAATACAAAAGATTTGCCAACCACTTTGATCCCTTGAGTCCCATCTTCACCGAGCGTGAAAGAATTCAGGTTGTGCTATCGGATATTGGTATTCTTGCAGTTTCTTATGTCGTTTATCATCTTGCATCAGTGAAAGGATTCACTTGGGTAACGTGCATGTATCTAGTTCCTGTGCTAGGCGTACATGCTTTCTTCGTTCTAATCACTTATTTGCACCACACCCATCTCTCTTTGCCACATTATGATTCTACCGAATGGAACTGGATCAAAGGAGCATTATCAACAGTCGATAGAGATTTTAGATTTCTAAATAGGGTATTCCATGACGTTACACACACTCACGTGTTGCATCATTTGATCTCATACATTCCGCATTATCACGCAAAGGAAGCGAGGGATGCTATCAAACCCGTTTTGGGTGATTATTATAAGATAGACAGGACTCCGATCTTTAAAGCAATGTGGAGAGAGGCTAAGGAATGCATCTACATCGAGCCGGATGAAGAAACCAAGCACAAAGGTGTATACTGGTACCATAAATTGTGATCATCGACACGAGGAAGTTGTACTTGCTCACCTATGTACAAGTTTTCTACCAAAGTACAAGTTTTACATGATCGAACCTTACAAAATATGTATGCTTGTTGTGACATTTTAAGAATTTACTTCTTTATGAATTACTTATGATTTATGATTGAGAACAATAAAATATCATAAAGATGACATATAGAATCCATAGATTTTCCTTCCAGCTTATAAGCAAGCTCACATTAATTGAAATTTCTTACGCAAAGCAAAATCATTTTAAACTTGTGGAAAGATAATTATGTAAATCAACATATCAATAATTTATTAAAAGAAACTATTTCATCCATTTTATTCGAATGGATTTAAATCTTATGGGTCAAAAACAATCCATCCGGGGAAATATTTTTTATTGTTTGAATTAGTAATGGATATTATGATTTATCACGGACACACCGTCACGTGTTAGCCTATCAAATTTGAACGGGCCATCAGAAATCTTTTGCTTGAGGTGCATACAATGACTTGACTCTTCCAAGTGATTCACACAAAAAGACAGAAACGAAGTTGTTGTGACACACATGTTTACAATATGAGAGGACTTATTCGTATCAAAATTAAATAATTACTTAGCACACTTAAAAATGCTACTGACATTTTCGTAGTTATTTACATATTAAGGAAGTTATATTTTAATTTTTTTTGGTTCTAGTTTTAATTTGGGCCCCGCGACCGTCATGCCAGCTTTGGCTCTGAGAAACCCCTGATTATAAGATTTGAGTAGCAAAATATAAAGCTAATTAAAGTCCAGCTATATGTTATTAATAGGTTAGAATCCCGTGCATTACATGATCGAATAAATATATGTTATATATTTAGTAATAAAAAAACTTATGTTTTAGAATCTCTTGTGTTATACATGTTGAATAAAATAAAATGTAATATGTTAATATACGCATTCATCAAAATATGTCTTTAAAAAATACATTTTGACGTGACAGTTATAAATTATGTTAAGTTAGTTTTTAAAATATAATTTTTCAACTCGGTATTAATTTTTTTATGTAACTAATAAATGCTAATTTATATTAAATTAATTTCTTTGATGATATAAAAACTATATGATTAAAGAATAAGTATCCATAATTAAATTTAAATTAAATATTTAAAAAGTATTACTTTAATATCATTATTTAACAACAGAAAGATGTGAGAGAAAACACGCTAAAGATGTATTAGAAAGTGATACGTGTCACTTAGTATTTTTATTTATTAGTATAGATATGAAGCATTTACATGAATTTTTGCAAACAAAAGCACAAGAATCTTGTTGGACAAACAAAATGTCTTTTCTAACATCTTGTGTCGATAAGGTTATGATGACACTTCTATGGCCACGCTTCACCAACAACACCGGGACAAGGGTTTGGCATGTGGGTTGAACCCCAAGATGATCATGCAAACACGACACACTAATCTTGAACAAACCAATGCACGTCAGTTTCGAGTTCACGTGAACGTTTGAAATGAGGTGCAAACACTAGCACAGAACATATTAGCTTTCATTGTTAAGAAATCTATCTCAATTAAGGTTTATGCAAAGCATAACATGGAGATTATGTTTCAACAATTTTAAATTAGCTAGACATAAAATACTTAATTACCTGTAATGAAAGGGCATAATATAACATTATTTTTATATCCACTTCAACTATTAAACCGACGAGGGGTCAAACTATAAAAAAAAATTCTGGGCTCTGAGCCAGAATAGAAACGTGCAACCAAAACTCTGGGCTCTGAGCCACACAAACATACACTCTAATAATTACCATTTTATTCATTTTTTCCTTTTAAAAAACGAAATAAACATTAAAAATTATTTCATGTGTAAACACGAGATTTTAAATTCCTAATATATTATTTTTCCCGATTTTAATGCATGTAAACCTTTCAAATTCAAACTGAACCTGAAGCTGCATAAAACATTCACTGTAGTATAACTCTTTTTTTATTAAAATATCATAACCTTTTCATACATGTGTGTTCTTCCCTTCCCATGCACGGGGAGGAACTTAATAAGGACGAGGCACTCTCCTCCAACTTTTTTGGGAAAAAGTATTAATTTCGACTCAATAACTTTATTTCATATTAGTTATATTGTTAGGGTCCTTTCTAATATAGATTAGAAGTTTAAATCTGTTTCACAAATTCACTAAAAATTTGGTTTTGTAGGTGTACTATTTTTACCCCCCAATTTAATTGTTTATATTCCGCCAGTGTGCAACCAGGTCAGTCAATTGTGAACAAATTAAGAAACAATGTTGGTTGTTTGACCAATCATTCACATTCAATCAGGCACACCATGTGCATTGTATGTTATCTATCAACTTATTTGTTATTATCAAGACATGGATTGACTAGAAGCTTAATGACACGTCACTTTTTTTAAATTTTCGTCATTTGTCTAAAGAGACAAGCCACATATTATACCTTAATTATCCTAGGGACCCCAGAGCCCAGCTCACTGAAATCCAACCAATATATATATATATAGACATTTAAGTATGTGTTTATATGTTCTCACTCTTCAATTCTCATGGCAACTGCAACCTTGAAGACTTTAAAACACTGGTCACTGGTGAGATGTTCAAAGCAAATCCGGGAACAAAAAGCACGAATCTATATCATATGGAGGTGCACCATGTTTCTTATTTCCTCACAAGATTAACATACATGTCCAATATTATTCAAATAACTAGCTTTAGCCTTAAGAAGACGTAAGTTACATCTATATATATATATATATATATATAGGGGGAGGATCAAATAAGAAGTAAGGTTTTCGCTAAGAAATGACCAAAACGCTTAGAAACGATATCAAACGAACTCCGATTGAGCTTGTTTTAGCAGCGTTGGAACCGTCTCATCGAACTCTACCATCTTAGCTTTTAGGGTTTAGCTTTTAAGGTTTAGATTTTACGTTTGAATTTTAGGGTTTTAGCCTTATGGTTTAGCTTTAAGGTTTAGTTTTTAAGGTTTAGATTTTATGGTTTAGGTTTTTTTAGGGGGTGAGGGAAGGGGGTTTAGGTTTTTGGGGGTGGGTTTAGGTGTTTTTTTGGGAGGGGGGGTTTAGGTTTTTGGGGGGTGGGGGTGGTGGTTTTAGGCTTTTTAGGGTTGGGTTGGAGGGGGGATTAGGTTTTTGGGGGTGCGAGTGGAGGGGGGTTTAGGTTTTTGGATCCAGATTAGAGTTCGATGAGACGGTTCCAACGCCGCTGGAATGAGCTCAATCGGAGTTCGTTTGACACACTTCTTAGCGTTTTTTAACGAAAAATCACTTTTTAGTGGAAAGTTCCCTATATATATATATTATTTTGCAGATGTCTGTTGTTTTGTTACAACTCAAAATTGTGTCATTTATCTTCAATCTGATTGAGTTTGTTATGTGTTTGAAGTTCACATGAAAATTGAAAATTCATCAACACAGAAAGAAAGTTATGATGCAGCATCAATATATACTTTGAAACTTGCATATTATTTTGAGTGTAAAAATATAAAACTTTATTTGAACTATTTTATCTTTAAAGTATTTGAGATTTTAAACTAATATAATAATATGTTAATGTTTGTATTTGTGTGTGTGTATATATATAGGGGAGGGATCAAGAGAAAACCACAAAGTTAGGCGAAAACCGAGAAAATCACTAAAACAATATGTAATACTATGGTTTACGTATACGTAACCGCAATTTTTTTGTTTTATGTTTACGTATACGTAACACTATGGGTTACGTATACGTAAGCCAATATTTAAACGATTTTTTGGTAAAAATGTGTAATATTACATTGATACTCTTATAAAAAAAATAAAAATAAAATAAAATAAAAATATTATTATTTAATTGGTTAAAATTGGTTTTTCATAGGTTTTCGCCTAACTATGTGGTTTTCTCTTGAACCCTCCCATACACACACACACACACACACACACACACACACACACACACACATATATATATATATATATATATATATATATATATGTTTGAAAAATTACTTATAAATTCCAATCCGATTAATCCCAACTAATCCTGATTAATCTCTAACCGGTAGCCACCGCCCGACTAGTGTCTAGCGATTATTACAACACTGGAAAATTATGAGTGGTGCATATCCTATCCTATTAAAAATCTTGGAACTCAACTGCTTATATCAATTCTCAATACAAAGGTGGGCTCAGATGGTCAAAAGATCAGTTGCAAGGTTGTCCTATTTCACAACTGATGGCAAACAGGGGCGGATCCAGGAATTTTTTTCAGAGGGTTCACTGTTTTTAGATGATCCAATTTCATAGGGCCGGACATAAAAATTTTCGGTTCGGTTCGATTGGTCGGGTCGGGTCGGGCAGGGGCGGCTCAACCATTTTTGGAGGCCTAAAGCGAAGAAAAAAACATGAAAATTATGCTTCAAATGTTCACAAAATCAACTAATTTGTATTTAAGAGTCATCTACTCATTTGTTTCTATCAATTTTTTACCTCTAATCATATGAATGCTCAAGAACACACATTTAGTTCAAGAAAGAGTTCTTAGTTTTATAGCTTCACAACCGGATCAAGCGAGCAGCAGTGGGCGGCGTCGTAAGGGGGTTCACCCTATAATATTTTAGGGGGTTCACCCCAGTTTTTTTACCTACCGTTACACTAAAATTTCAAAACTCGGAGGGTTCCTGTGCACCCCCCGCTTCAACTTACATCCGCCCCTGAATCGATGGCAAAGGCCATGACAATTTGTTTTCTTCATACCCAAAATGTGCAGGAAACAATTCTGTATTTCTTCATAATTGAATCACAGTCAATGATCCATTCCATATGTCAATACGAATCATACATACCATATTTCTGTTGGAACATGCATGCATGTTATAACTCTTTCATGCATACCAGATCATGAAAAGCATTTAACTGAAGTTTTATACTTTAATTGTATTTTGACCAACAGCATACGCTTGTCATCAGGGGCGGATTTACTTGTGTCGGAGGGGGTTCACAGGAACCCCCCGAGTTTCGAAATTATAGTGTAACGCTAAGTAAAAAAACCGGTGAACCCCTTAAAAAATTGTAGGGTGAACCCTCTTAGAAAGTATAACAAGTGGTATAGTGGTTTAGGCTTTGCATTATAACATGGAGGTTGTGGGTTCGAATCTTTTTGAAAACCTTTTTTTTGTTTAGCTGATTACGTATGTGGGACTTGGGCTGTACTATGGATTAGAAATTAGGGATAGATACTTAGAGATAGATCGAGACATCAGAAGACTCAAAAGAGAAAATAGGGAGTGAAGGAGAAATTAGGGAAAAAGAAAACAAACAACTCAGCACTTAGCAGCGCTGCTTCCGTCCACCTGGACACCCACCGGAGCCACCCACCCCAGTCCCTGCCGCTCGGCTCGCCTGCTCGGTGCTCCCCTGCCCACAGACACGTACCACATGTTAGATACTTAGATTAAAATGTTAATTTGATTCTTTGAATGTTTGTTGAATTGTTGTTAGGGTTAATTTTAATGTTTGTTGTTACGGTTAATTTTAGATGTTAATTTGATTTTAGATGTTAATTTGAATTTGATTCCTAGGTACTAGTAATCTATTATGGATATTAAAAGATATTTTCATAGAGCATCGCCGCCATCAAATCTTGAATCATCATCTTCAAATAGTAAACCGCCTTCTAATGACGATTTTTTTATTATGTTATCGTATTTTTGTTATACGATGAACTTTATCCTACCCGAATAATCGAATCGACCCGAACCGACCCGATTTTTTTTATGTCCGGCCCTATGATATTAGAGCATCTAAAAACAGTGAACCACTTGAAAATAATTCCTGGATCCGCCACTGCTTGTCATCATAGATAATAAACCTTTCTTTATAATGTAGTTGAACAACAACGTAGATAAATCAGCCTTTGTTTCATCAGTATAAATGGTCAATCTTCGTTTCATCACTTAAAAGTAGACTTTTAATATATGGTTGGCTTTTAAGTCACTTAAAAGTTTAGACATTTACAAAAAGTGAATTAGTAACCATTAAATAAGCTAACCAAGATATGGTCAGCTTTTAAGTCCAAATTTCGAAACCAACACAAAATATACCCTAATCAGTTCGATCTCTAGACTACGAGCTAAACAATAATACACATGAGAATAATGATTATCATTATCAAAATAATTCTAAATGTTACCATATAGATGTCATCACGGCTATCCTCTCGGTGATCTACGAATGCTGTCCTTTTTGATACAACTTCAAGACCTTTTATTTCTTGATGAGTTTAAAAACCTTTTGATTTCCGTGCAAATTCTTTTTTATCTTCACTTTGTTAACACTTTGGGGGCACAATTTATTTCCACAAAGTTTGTTCTCCTCCCTAGGTGCCACATCTCTTGAATTTTCCACAAAATCACTGCATTCAATGGTTGACTGCAAACCAACAAAACCATCACTTGAGATTGCTTGTCCCTCTTCTGTCATGGTTGCAATCACATGTGGATTTTTAAAATCAGCCTCAAGAACTTCGTTCTTAGTTCTGCCCAATTTAAAAGATTTTAAAGATGAGCGTGAAGCCACTAAGAAAGAAACTAATCCACCTAGTAGGCTCTCCTGGTCCAGCTCCTCTTTTAGCAGGTTCACATTTTGACATTTATTAGATATCTCTCCTCTGCATTTATAAAAAAACAACTGATCAACTCATGTTCAAGTAGGTTAAACATCAAGGTAGGAAGCGGAAAAGACTCGCACAGTTGATTGCCCGTTAACTGAAATAAAAATTTAGGTAGGCCATCTCCAATTTTGAGTTACGAAGTGAAATTTGAGAAATTTTCTTAGAAATGAAGAAAACTTTGAAGGAAGCTATATTTCCTCCAAATACAGAAAAACAGCCATGCCTTAAAACAATTTTATCATTTTAACCCATACTTTTACCATATTAATCATAAGAATTAAATTTGTTAGAAAAGTAATCTCGTTGAATTATTGTTTACATAGAAAGTGTAGATAAGTATATAGAAGTTTAGAGTTAAAGTTTTGAAGTATATAACTGTACATGAAAAGGTTTAGAGGAACAAAATTACTAAAAATGTATTTTCCTGCATATACGGAGACGACAAACAGAACTGTTTGGAGAGGGTATGAAAATGCTTTATATAAACTGTTAACTATAGAATACAAATTTATACACACTGCTGAGCTGCAAGTCTGCACAGTATAGAATCACATCCTTTTTGACCAACTTATAAAACCTTTTATTATACCAACTGACATTAAAATAAGTTGCTCGACTTACTGTAACGTATCGAGTACATGATCATTGTCTATGAGAAACTCTAGCAACTGTAACAAAAAAACCACAATCTGATTAACTTCATCATAATGTAGGAAGAAAACTGGCATTGATCAAATATTATTACCTTGGAAATCTCCATTGCTTCTTGTTTCAGACTCTTGTTCCACCTTTTCCATCTGGATTTCTTCGCAGGCAAGTGCTGCTCGAGCAAAAGCTTCATTTTCTTGCTTCTTTCTAATTGCTAACTCCTTTTTAGTTAAAGCTGAAGTCAATCACATCTCCATGGATCTACTCAACTAATGATATTAAGTAGCACACATTAACCACAGTACAAGTATTGAACAACGGCTATTAGAAAGCAAAGGTACCCGGCAAAGTGGATTTTTTTTTATGTTTTATGTGTTACGTTACCCCGTGAAAATATATTTGGCTACTCCTCAATAATTATTTTAGAGGCCAATGCTAATTATGATTAAAACTCTAAAGCCTAAGTTTATAAAACAGAAAACCAAAGTTAATTAAAAAAATTAAAACCCAAAATCCCAAATTAATTTGAACATAAAGCCAAACCCCAAAATAAACCCATCTAACAATTAACAAAATAAAAAAAATCGGAACTTTCTATTCACTCACTACAACAAATTGACCCTGTCCCGACGCCACCTGTACCGACGACATTTGTCGTCGGGATAGGTCACCCTATACCGACGACATGTCGTCGGTATAGGTCAAAACCAAAATTTTGGTAGGGAGACCCTATAGAGACGACATGTCGTCGGTATAGGGTTGAGGCAGGTTCGAGGGAAAACTGTCGCCCGATGAATTTTTAGGGAAAAACCTATAGCGACGACATGTCGTCGCTATAGGTTAATTTTGATTTTCTTTTTGTTTTTTTTTTATTTAATAAATTTTCGTCGGTCAAAAATTTTTTTTTTTAAATTAAAAAAAATTCTGGAAAACCCTATGTCGTCGCTATAGGTTAATTTTGATTTTTTTTTATTTATTTAATAAATTTTCGTCGGTCAAATTTTTTTTTTAAATTTAAAAAAAATTCTGGAAAAATTCTTTGTGTAATTAACGGGTTCCGGGCTTCCTCATGCCTCGTCGGACACCCGACGACAAGTCGTCGCTATAGGGTCAAAAAAAGTCGTCGGTATAGGGTGATATTGTTGTAGTGAGGTCTTTAAATCCTTAGATTTAATTGTATTAGTATAGCCAGCCTTTTATTGATAATTTATTAAAAAAATACGAAAATTGTAACTTGACATACTGCTTTACACAAGTTGGATTATTTATCAAATTATAGAATGCATTTAACAAAAAAATTATCATTTGGGCTATGCAGGAAACAACTTATGTGGTAAACCTCTTAAGAACTGTAAGAAGAAACTAAACAAGAAAATGATCATCATCATCGCTATTGCGTCCACTTTCGCAATCTTGGCTGCCATTTTGTTGGCCTCATTTATCTTTCGAACCCGAAGGAGACGAAAAAACGAGAACAAAAACCGTCAAGTAACAAAGAGTACCGACAGAAAGAATACTTACAAGGCGAATGCAAATGAGATGCAGATGCAAAACAAGCAAGAGACTTACAAAAGATCTGACAATGGTGGAAAACTACACTTTGTGAGGACCGATAGGGAACGGTTTGAGTTGGAAGACCTGCTACGAGCCTCGGCTGATGTGTTAGGAAGTGGTAGTTTTGGGTCTTCATACAAGGCGATGCTTGCGGGGCGGCTGCCAGTGGTTGTCAAGAGGTTCAAGGAGATGAGCAATGTGGGAAAAGAAGACTTCCATGCCCATATGAGATTGCTAGGAAGCTTGTCACACCCTAACTTACTACCTCTTCTGGCTTTTTACTACAAGAAAGATGAGAAAATGTTGGTCAGTGATTTTTGCTGCAAATGGTAGCTTGCCTCGTCGGACACCCATCCCCCCAACCGGCCACCTCTAGGGTTCGGCCGAACCCATGCACACACATGAAGGTTCCCTACGATCACAAACAAGCATTTAAACATGAAGGTTTTCAAGATTATACCTCTAGATCGGAGAACCCGTGCCAATCGAATTCCCGAATCACCTCTTCTTCTTTGAAACTCAACTTCTCTTCTAAACCCTAGAATTATGAAACATGTGTAGTATTGATTCAAGGATCCCGACACACTAAGGATGATTAGAGATCGACAAAATACATCAAATCGGACTTGAAACGCGATGAACGGCTCTCTCCCTCTTCTAAACCCTAGAATTATGAAACAGAAAACCAAAGTTAATTAAAAAAATTAAAACCCAAAATCCCAAATTAATTTGAACATAAAACCAAACCCCAAAATAAACTCATCTAACAATTAACAAAATAAAAAAAATCGGAACTTTCTATTCACCCCAGCCACCCACCCAGCTCATGCCGCCACTCCCTGCCGCCCGCGGCTTTTTTATTGTACGGTAAAAAAAATTGTGCTATCCCCGTTTTGAGAGCGTTTTTGAGTTTTGAGAGCTAGAATGTTGTGGTGAACTAACCCATACTCCCAATACCTATTTATACTAAGTTTCAAGTCTCAAAAAACCCAAAAAAAAGCCTAGTTAGAACCGGTTTTTTTTGTCTGGATCTTTTTTGTCCGGTCCACTGAAAACCCCGTAACCGGTTCTGGATCCGGCGGTTCCAAAAAGATCCGGTCCGGTTCTTTTTTGTCCGGTCCCTGCCGGGTCCGATTCCGGATTATCCGCCGGATCGGATTTGGATCCGGTTCTATTGAGCACCTCTAATCCAGAAATTATGTTCTAGATCCGTCACTGCCTACCTAATCGAGAACATTTAAAAATCTATCTCCATCATCCAAAAAATGTGAGACTCGAAGTTGAAACACCTCCATTTTCATAGCTAAAACAGCCTTACGTACATACAGTTTTGTAACAAGCTGCAGAAAACAAGCAAAAAGTAAGTTCATCCTTATAGTTTAAAGCTATTAATACAACATGTAGATTGATAAGTAGTTGAGTCATGAGTGAAAACCATATCATTGGTTTCCTGTGCATGCTGCAGCGCCTTTTTACATTCATCCAACTTCACAAGGATATCTAAGCTACTCTGAGCAGCTTCTTCTTTTGCTTGCTCCGCGGCTTTCTCTACACATTCCACTTCTCTCATGAGGCTCATAACTGATTCCTTTTTTAAAACCAGAGTGTTCTGCAATAAACCATATCACATTTTCATTTTTAAACTAGAATATGTCTTTTACAAAAAAAATAAAAGATTTAAAGTTTGTATTATGAATCTTTGATGTATGTTTGTAAGTAACAGATAGAGAAGTAGTTGAACCGCAAGTCACTAGATTTACCTTTTTATTTGTAACATCATCTGATCAATAGTTCCAGAAACACAATCTCAATTGACTTAACTGATGAAGCAATGGCAATCGATTGAGTTGGAACCCTAATCACGGAATTCCGTTGGAAATCAACTGGGCCGATTCATTTTCCCAATTTAACCGCATCATTTTTTTTTAAATATACACTTTTTATTGAAAGGAAATAATCACTTTCAGCAAAACTATTATTTTTTGTTTTTATAGATATACAATTTTTGACACGACCGGTTTATATCCATGTTAAGTAGGTTGGGTTTGAGTTAAACGGATATGTGTTATAAACGCTTCGACACGAGTGGTTAAACGGATTCAACCTGTTTATGATACGATTAGACTCGTTTAACAAATCGTGTTAAATGGTTAACATGACATGTTTATAACCTACTAGTTTAGATCCCGTGTTTACACACGGGGTGAAAAATATCAATATATAAAATTTTTAAATTTTTATGTATATATTTTACAGGTGTAAAAGTATATTATATATACTAAGAATAGAAACAAACTCAAAATATGTAAAAAATAATATATAATTAGGTTTCGAAAATAAGGCAATTACTATTTAATATAATTTGACTTTTATTTATTATTTTACTAGGTTAGTGACCCGTGTAATACACGAGATTGAGTACTAAAGAGGACGCACTTAATAAATCTTTTAAACTAAATTTTATTTGACCCGTTAGATATAATTAAAATTCGAACCGACTCATCCATAAGTAAAAGATTTATCTTCACTTCGTATGGTAATTCCAAAGGTTGATTGAAGAATCATATGATAATTTCAAAAGTTTATTGATGGAAATCAGAAATATGGAAAGTCTCACGAATCCTCTATGACAATGATTTTTTGTTTCCTAAAATTGAGTAATTAAATTTGTGAGAAGCATCTTTGACTATAAGAAATAGATCAACGATTTAATTCCAATTCAAAATTTAAAAAGCCCTCCGGCGAGAAAAAAAAAAGTAAAAATATATAAAAATAGTCCCTAGTAATAAATGGTGAAATTTGGCGGGAAAATGTAAGTCTATATTGGCTTTGGTGTTGACACGTGGCACCAAAGATATTATTTTATTAGTATAGATTAAAATAAAAGTTACATAATTAAATTTTAAAGTTTTTTATAATAACGGATAATTTAAAATAAATGTGTTTTATTAGTATAATTATTATTTTCTTTAAATATATATTATTATTAAAAGAAGTGCATTAAATAAGAGAGCGATACGGAAAAAAAATGATGAAAATGAATATGGAGGCGAAACGTGACACTAAAAACCTTTATCTATACTCTATAATAAATAAAGGTTTTGGTGACACAAATTTTCTCGCCTCTCTCTCCTATTAAGTGTTAAACTTTCTTTAATTTTTTGTTTTCCGTCTCTCTCTCCTATTAAATAATAATTTATAAAATTATTTTTATAAAATGTTTTTTATCTAAAAAAAATACAGATTTGTTCATAAAAAATTGTTAGAAATTGAACATTAATTTCATTATTTTTATAAAACATTTTTAAAAAGTAACTATATGACGTCTCTAAAATTTGTATTAAAAACTATACAATATGCTATAAAAATATAATATGTAAATATTTATTATTAAATATAATATTGTATTTATTCAACCCGTGTAATACACGGGGTTTCTAACCTAGTCTATACTATATAATAAATAAAGGTTTTTTCATGCCACGTGTCGCCTCCATATTCATTCTTCCAATTTTTTTCTCGCCTCTCTATCTTATTTAATGCACTTCTATCTTTTAATAATAATATATATTTAAAGAAAATAATAATTATACTAATAAAACATATTTATTTTAAATTATCTCTTAATATAAGAAACTTTAAAATTTAATTATGTAACTTTTATTTTCAATCAAATAGTAAATAAAAGTCAACTTTTATTAAATAGTAATTAAGGTATTTTTGAAATTCAATTATACATTAATTTTTACATATTTTGAATTTATTTTTTATCTTTAATATATGTAATATATTTAATATTTAAAAACTTTATGTTTTGGTATATTTCAACCCGTGTTTACACACGGGATCTAAACTAGTTTATTATGTAGTATAGATTAGTAATTTACTAAAAGATGTGCATTTAATAAGAGGGAGAGACGGAAAAAAATTGATAAGATTGGATATGGTGGCAACACGTGGCATACAAAAACATTTATTTATTATATAGTATATATACTATATAATAAATAAAAGGTTTTTACATGACACATGTCGCCTCCATTATAATTCTCATCATTTTTTTCAGACTCTCTCTTACTAAATACACATCTATATTTTAATAATAATATATTTTTAAAAAATAATACTAATAAAACACATTTATTTTAAATTATTCTTTATTATAAGAAACTTTAAAATATAATTATGTAACTTTTATTTTGAGTCAAATAGAAATTAAAGTCAAATTGCATTTAAATAGTAATTAACGTATTTTCGAAACTCAATTATATATTAATTTTTACATATTTTAAATTTTGTTTTCTAATCCTTCGTATATGTAATACATTTTTATATATTTAAATTATATATAAAAAATTAAGAATTTTATGTATTAATACTTTTCTTCCCGTATGTAGACGTAGGGTTCTAAGCTAGTTAATATTTATAAATGATTAAGTATATAAAATTAAATTAAAATATTAAATACCGTTACCTCTCATTTTCACTTTCCAACATTAACTTTTTCGTTTTCGATTTCCAGCATACATCTAAAAAGGTAAATTATAATAAACTAATTAAAAAATCTTTTGATTTTCTAAAGTCACTCATATATGCTAAAAATCTTTTATAAATGTTAATTTTATTTTAACTAAATGACGTAAATGGATCATATACGAATTCTAATTACTATCTATTGATTTTTTTTTAAAGAGATAACAGAGAAGAAAAAAAAATTAACTAAATAATAATAAATTTTATAATTTTTAATTTAAAAGATTTTTTAAAAATAAATCACTAAATGGTAATTAAAATTCATATATGTTTCATTTTTATTTATCTATTTACATATCTGGATCCATAGGATGTAATTATATCAATTACAAACTAAATTTAAAATACAACTTACGTGAATAATGCAAGATCCATTTAAATTTTGTCACATACTTATTTTTAGATATTTTATTTTTAGCCCTTATACTATATATACCTTTTTAACCTGTTTCATTTTCTATTAATTTCGTTTTCATTTAATAATTTTTGTTCGTTAAATTTTTTCAGAATACGGAGAACACAACTGTTTTTAGTTTTTTTTTTGCAACGTTCCGATATATAAATTTTTTTAAAATGGAGTTGTATACAAAATTGAGTTTTTTTATATGGTTGCCCATAACGAGTGTCGTTACCGTTGTGTAGTGCTGGCAATTTTAGACACGTACACGAATACACGAACCTACACGATCTTAACATGTATCGTGTATGGCCTTATCGTGTTTCGTGTCCTAAACAGGTAGACACGAATCTACCTGTTAATTTTCCTGTCTAAACAGGTAAAATACCTGTTTACCTACTAAGTACCTGTTAGAACCTGTAAAGATTTTTTTAAATAAAAAATATTAAAATATGATATTATATGTAGGCATGATTTAATAATTTAATATTTAATCAATTAAATCCCTAAAGTCTTAAACCTAAAAACTAAAAACGATCTTATTCTCAAAACACAAAATTCGTTAAGGATTATGTATTTATGCTTTATTTAAGACTTTTGTGAACATTTGACGACTTTTGTTTCACTAAACAGGTTCTTAAACATGTGTTTCTAAACAAGTGTTATCATGTCTTATCGTGTTAAGCATGTATAAACAGGTTCGTGTTCGTGTTTGAAAAAAAGTACATGATAAGTTATCGTGTCGTATTCGTGTATACATAATTTGTGTTCGTGTCTTATCGTGTTAGTGCATTATCGTGTACGTGTATACACGATATGCCAACCCTATCGTTGTGGTACCATGAGTCCGTGACGATCATAACCTATTATAAGCAAACAACATCATTGTCGGTATTGGTATTATCGGAACCCGTATTTTTATTCGTTTTTATGGTTTTCGACGACCAGAACCGGTAATTTTTTTAGTTTTATTAAAATAATAAAATATAAAAAGGAAATAGTGGATGTGATGTACGTTTCGGTTAGTCGAACCGATAACGACCAATCGTGTGGCATGGGAGAAAAACGACCAAACTCTCGGCACGAAGCGAGGGTTAAAAGAACTCGTTAACATCATCCAACAAACACCTTTTTTAACTCTCTTTTTTCCCTTCCAAAATTATCACCAACAATCTCTACCCTGATTATGAATTGGACCACCACGATCTTCTACATTCTATCTCAAGAACACACAATTCTTCATCTCTTTTTTCCTCAAGAACACACGTTTCTTTTTTTTTTCTTTAGTCAACTCCCACACAGGTTCCATTTTTCGTCAAATTTCATTATTCAGGTCTTCTCTACGTCACACATGTCTTCTTGATCAAACCACATAGGTTCACGTCACTATCACTCAGATTTTGCGATTAAGCTTCCTTGCTTGATTTGTTCACCAACACAGGTCACTATCACACAGATTGCTCGTTCGTCCTCTCATGGCTCAGCTGCTTGATCCACACATGATTTCTTCGACAAAACCGATTACAATTTTGTGATTTAGATCTTAAAGGTTTCAATTCCTTGATCGAATATGCAGCTTCACACAATATTCTTTGCACTTGATAAGGTTTCACACATGTCTAGTTCAACTATTTTGTTGTACTTCTCGATCATCTTTCTAACGCTCTTCACAAGTTGATTCTTTCTTGCTATTCCTTCGTCTCACCTGCTAGTCAGCGGTTACTACGACCCCTTCAAATTTTCTTCCCTTGTTCTCGATCTCTTTTTTTCCGTCTTTTTCTACTTGATCACTGCTTCTGTTGGAGCTCACTCCGAGCTTCAACTCATTTTCTTAGTTGACTATCTCCTATTCTTGGCTTTCGATCTTGTTCTTTTCTTACTTGACTATCTCCTGTTCTTGGATGTCGATCTTGTTTGCTCCGGAAGAACTGCGCTCTTCTGATTTTTTTACTGAGTTAAATTGATCATGGGTTTATTGATGGAGAAAACGATCAAGCTCCAAAGCTCTGGTACAAGCTAACAAAATTCATTTTTTTTAGAGACAAACTCATACTAAACTCTTTTGGTTAAAGAGGTTGGTGATCATCCTATAAATACATTTTGATAGAGAACTAAAATATACCCTCATACCATTCACTCACATCATATTCTCTACATGAACCTCATCATGTAATTTAAGTAAAAGTTTAGGTTTTCATCTACTTTTCCCAAACATCCTATTCTCTAAAATATAGATCAAATTTAGAGGCTCGCTTCCTATTTCCTATATTTAAGGATTTACAATTCATTCTCCATATCTCGTGAGTGTAAGAAAAGAAAAAATAATAAAGAAAAAACATTTAATTGAATAGAGATAGCAATGAAGAATGAGTTGTGAGGGAAGTCCTGTTGTGGACAAATGGTGTAGAACTATTAGTGGGTGTGTGAGTTCGCTGTTAAAAAATAAAGACGCAAGGTGTTTTTAAAAGATATCTAAACTTAATAATAAAGGTGGTGTTTAGCTAAATTATATGAATAAGGATAAAATAAGTGAATGTAATTCTCTCAACGTAAACAAACGCTAAACTTTAATACCTTACTATACTTTTATTCAGAGGCGTCTACGAGATTTCAAATGCCCAGTGCGACTACATAGAAATTTTATACAATATGAACTTATATTTAAAAAAAATGAACTGGGTTAAAAAAACCATTGTGTTTAATTTAAATTTGGGCCAAAATAAATTTGAATTTTAATGGGTTTAAAATTTATAGTTTGTTTTATAAAATATAATTTTATAATATATATATATATATATATATATATATATATATCGGGTTGAGTTCATTAGAGAACTCATTTTAATGAGAGAACAAGAGAACTCCTCATTAAAGGCAAAAACAATGTAACTCAAAATATAAATAAAAACTAAAAAACTGTTTAGAATACCTTGTTTCCCACGTCATACTCGTTCAAAAAAAAACGTAATATTGCATATATGTAGTACCACCCTAAAAACCTAACCCCCCACCCCACCCCACCCCCACCCCCACCCAAAAACCTAACCCCCCACCCCCACCCAAAAACCTAACCCCCCACCCCCACCCAAAAACCTAACCCCCACCCCACCCCCACCTAAAAATCTAACCCCCCACCCCACCCACACCCACACCCAAAAACCTAACCCCCCACCCCACCCCATCCCTACCCCCATCCCACCCCCACCACCAAAAAACCTAAACCACACACCCACCCCTAAAAACATAAACCCCCCACACCCACCCCTAAAAACCTAAACCCCCCACACCCATACCCACTCCCACCCCCAAAAACCTAAACCCCCCACCCACCCCCACCCAAAAACCTAAACCCACCACCCACCCCCACCCAAAAACCTAAACCCACCCCACCCACCCCTACTCTCAAAAACTTAACCCTAAAAGCTAAACCTAAAAATCTAAACTTAAAAGCTAAGTTAAACCAAAAAACTAAACCCTAAACTAAACCGAGCATTTTTTTATTTTATTATTTAACGAGGAAGACGTGGAAAAAAGGTCTCCGAAGCAGTTTTTTAGTTTTTTATTTATATTTTGAGTTATAAATTTTTATAATTTTTTGTCTTTAATGAGAAGTTCTCTAGTTCGCTCCCTAAATGTTAGTTTTCTTATAAACTTCACCTACATATATATATATATAGGGGAGGGATCAAGAGAAAACCACAAAGTTAAGCGAAAACCAAAAAAACCACTAAAACAATGTGTAATACTATGAGTTACGTATACGTAACCGCAATTTTTTTGTTTTCTGTTTACATATACGTATGATGTGTGTTGGACGGTCTATAAAAACTAATATAAAAACCTAATCTAAACACTCTAGCTTTAATTTAATAAATCTAGACTCAACCTAATACTAGACCACACAACCGGCAAGTGTACCGATCAATGTAGTAAAGTCTAATGAAGTCCGGATATCGAACTCATGAGACACTAGTGACAACTCTACCTAGACACTGACTCAACTAATAAACTGATTTAAATGGGGGAATTGTGTGAACTAAGACTACACTAATCAAAAGTAAATGAAAACCAATCGACAACTAACTATCAAACAAGAGACTTAGACGAATTCAGGAATTGGGATTAGGAATAGATAAAACACTATCTAGGTAATGAATCTTGTTTGCTAAACATGAACTTCTCTCCGTTTTGACAACTATGATGGAACCAGGATCTTTGAATACGAAACCCTAAGACAACCTAAGGATCCTAGATCATTCTCCGGGTGTGACCTTATAGAAAACCCTAAGGAACGTGTAAACTCACCGGTTGGTCGGATCAACTCTCAGCTATTTCTGACAATGCTAAAGTACCCTAAAGATATATTACCTCTCAGTCTCAATATCTCAATACGCCCTAGGACATACGGGGTAACCTGAAGACTCTCGGTATGACACGGAGTATCAATGATGCTAAGAAACCCTAGGAAACCCTCCTTTGAGAGCAATTGACCTAAAAACCCTAACACCAAGGAATACCCAACAATTTCGCACCTTTCAGCTATTGAAGTAGGAAGAACATTTAATCCTAAGACACTCTCAACCTACGTTTCTATGGACAATGATATCAATGATCCATAAACTAGTTACAAACACACAGTAAGCAACTTAACATGCAACTATTATTTGAAAGACATTCAACTAGACGCATGTGAAACACAAATCCATAGCAAATTAGAACTAAACATTCATAAACATCATACTAATTGAAATCAAGTTCTTTACTTTATCAAGAATCCATCACAATTAACATAAACCGAACGAAATCCAATAATTCAATCAAACAATCATCAAACCTAGATAGCTTAAACAAGTCTAGCCAATCATAAGAAAAACAGAATCCACAAAGTCAATATAAACGTTTATCGTAAAACAGAAAATAATTAAGCTTCTAGCTTAATTAATTCACCAACTTCAATTAATATTAACCTGCTTCTAATGTTGACGTGCTTTGACTTTATGTTCTTTTCTCGCCGAATGTAGAGGTGCTTCGATTGCTTTTGTTTCTCCTGTCGACCAATCCTCCAAACAGCCACCACCAATTCCAATTCCCAATTGTCGCAAGTCCTAAGCTTCTGCCGTATGCCAATCTTGCGTCCAATTTCACGACCCCCCTTAATCTTTTTCTGACCTAATTAAATAACCCTTTAAAATCATCGTAGGCTGAAATATTAATATGGGCCCCACCTTAAACTCAACCCATTTAATAATCGGTGATGCCCAAGTCGTCCAAAGCAAACCCACGTTGGTAGAGTTGTTATTCAACTTTAGAGTCCAAATCAAATAGTTCCTTAACCATCATTCAAACTAATTATATAAAATATTATTAAATAATACACCTCTAATTAAAAAGGAGGATGACAATAATATATATAATCTATTTGAAGATTCATTAGTCGGTCTCAAATTTAGGTCAATTACATCGTTTTAGCCCGTAACCTACAAAATACAAACATAAATTAATTAAGCATCGGTTCATGTGAAATTATTAATAAAATGACTAAAAATAGATGTCAAACATGCATGAAATATATATATATATATATATATATATATAAAATAGCACATATCAACGTAACACTGTGGGTTACGTATACGTAAACCAATATTTAAATTATTTTTTTGATAAAAATGTGTAATATTATATTGATAGTCTTATAAAAGAATAAAAATAAAATAAATATTATTATATTATTGGTTAAAATTGATTTTTAGTGGTTTTCTTGGTTTTCGTCTAACTATATGGTTTTCTCTGGAACCCTCTCCTATATATATATATATATATATAGGGGAAGGATCATAAGAAAACTCAATGTTCATTAGAAAACAAAAAAACTACTTATTTAAGGTAAAAAAAAATAATAAAAAAATCATAACTCAAAAAATAAAGCAAAAATTAAAAAACTGCTTCGGAGCCCTTGTTCCCTACGTCGTCCTCGTTCCAAAAAAAACTCGAAAAGTAGTGGGTTTAACTTTTGGACTTAGTTTTTTGGGTTTAGTTTAGCTTTTAGGTTAGGTTTTGGGGGGTGGGTGAGGGGGTAGGTGGGTGGGGTTAGGTTTTTGGGTGGGGGTGGGTGGGGGTTAGGTTTTTGGGTGGGGGGGGTTAGGTTTTTGGGTGTGGGTTAGGCTTTTTGGTTTAGTTTAAGCTTTTGGAGGGGTGGGGTGGGGTTTAGGTTTTTGGGGGGGTGGGAGGGGGGGTTTAGGTTTTTAGAGGGTGGGTGAGGGGGTGGGGTGGGTTTAGGTTTTTGGGTGGAGGTGGAGTGGGGTTGTTTAGGTTTTTTTGGGTGGGTTGGGGTTTTGGGTGTACTACACATATGAGTAGGAGTTTTTTGGTTTTCTCATGAAAATGAGTTTTCTAGTGAACTCACCCCTATATATATATATATATATATATATATATATATATATATATATATATATATATATATATATATATATATATATATATGGGAAGGTTCAAATTAGAAGTCTAATTTGGCTAAGAAGCCTAAGAAGTAATCTCATCCATTCAATTGGATGATCAAAAGTAGAGATTTAAGTGTAGAAAAAAATAATGGGTGAAAGGTTATTTAAGTAATAGCCACTTTTATTGATTTTTTTCAACTTCCCCTACTTTTTTTTAAACGTTTATAACTTTTTCATATGACATTATTTTTTTTTAAATTACACCATAAAATCGAGCGTTTTTATCTTTAATTTGAGTATAGTATTGCTATATTTTTTTGCAAAAACAAAAGCGACACTTAGTGAAATTGTGCTACTTTACGTAAATGTACTGGTTTCTGGTAAAACAGCACAATTTAACGCATTAAAAATTGATGGTTTATGGTAAAACAACACAATTTACGTAAATGTGTTGGTTTCTTTAATGTGTACTACTTTTAGTCGATTAATATGTGTCTAATTTGGTAGCATTCTTTAAAAATAAAAATTTAAAGCATTCATACACCAACAAAACGGTTCAGTGGTAGGCAACAAAAAACTTATACATCAAAATGTTGTTTTGTGTTGGTTTGATATACTAGTTTTGATGTGCTGGTTTTGTTTGTGTTTGGTTAGCTAAGAAGAGCAAGTTACACAATTAACCGTGTTGTTTTGGTGTTATTTTATAGTAAAAACAGCACAATTAATTGTTATGTTTGGTGTTATTTTATGATAAAGCAGCACAGTTAATTGTGTTGTTTTACAATGCAACACAGTTAATTGTGATGTTTTACCATAAATCAACACATTTACGTAAAGTAGCACAATTTTATTAAGTGTCGATTTTGTTTTTACAAAAAAAATATAGCAATACTATACTCGAATTAAAGGTAAAAAACACTTTATTTTATGGTGTAATTTTTTTTAAAACAATAAGGTCGTATTAAAAAGTTATGTACGTTTAAAAGGGGGGGAGAATTTGTAAAAAGTCAACAATTGTGGGTTTTCCAAGAATGCCCTCCATCCTTTATTTTCATACATTTAAATCTCTACCCTTGATCATCCAATTGAATAGATGAGATTGTTTTTTAGACTTTTTAGCAAAGTTGCACTTCTTAGAGGAACCATCCCCTATATATATATATATATATATATATATATATATATATATATATATATATATATATAGGGTAAGTATACAATGGAAACCATATATATATAGGGTAAGTATAAAATGGAAACCAATTGAGTTAAGAAAACTATAAAAACCCAATAAGTGGTTCTCATTATGCCACCTAATCACCTTTATCAAATCCACCTTTTGTCTTGGAGGGTACTATGGTAAATTCACCTATCACCCCCTTTACAAGAAAATCTTTATAAATTTAAATATATCACATTTGTCCTTTTTGTTCACCAAACTATGAACATCATCTACATACCTTTTTCTAACCAATCCATCAACATCATTTCATTCATTTAATATCAATCTCTCTCATTCGATTTCTCCACCCAAACTCCATTAATCTTCTTTTTCTTCTTCAAGATTTACTTTATCTTTCCCCCTTTAATGTTATTCTCATTTAATGGATTCATCTCTCACACATTTAACTCCAAACAATACTATGCAACACGATATCTTCATAGCTTACTCTAAATCGGAAATGGTGGATCCATTGAGCACTAGTGATGGATTGATTGGATTTGAGAAGAATAGCTTGAGAGCACACACAGGTGTAGATCTTTTTGTTTTATCTTTCATGGATCCTTCCTAGTTTGCAATGTTTGTAGTTTATGTATAATAAAATTTTGTTTTAAGTTTTGGTTTTTGGTGTTTGATGTTGATGTTCAATGAAATTAGGATTTGTAATTTATTTTTGAACTTTCTAATTAAAATCAAATGGTCCATACAACAACTCAGTTTTGGGTTGGATGGAGAAAAAATGGGGGAGAGAAATGACATATTAAAAAAATACTCTTTTAAAAGAAATGTTGTTTAGAAAAGCTCATATTTTAAAAAAGCTCATTATATTAGTGAAAACTAAAAATTATATTATTTTTTGTCATGTTATTGTTTCTATTACAATCGTAGTTACACATGTAATATGTAGCTGATAAACTTATATATGCAACTAGCAATGCTATAGATGTTACATATGTTCATCAACCTTTTGACAGAGTTGACGAGGTTATAAACGTAGTTCATTCCTTTAAAGATGTCCCGCGCTATCAAAAAGTTGTCTCCTTAGCTACATATATAATAATCACGTGTTCATGTTTCTTTGTATTTCCACTCTTTTTTAGACATTTTGTGTAACAACCATATATAATAATCAATTGTTCAGTTATCATTCGAGTAGTTACATATGTAATAATCGTTTCATGTAGAAACCAATAATAATTACAAATTTAAAAGTCATAGTTACATATGTAACAGTCGTCGTTTATGTTTGCAAAAAGGTAATCATTGTTCAGTTATCCTTCGAGTAACATTTAGTTTACATATATTACCAAATTATGTATCACTATATCCTGTTTATTTCATTTACATATGTTACCAAATTATGTATCACTATATCTTATATTTCTTATTATTTAGTGATGCATTTAGTTTTTTTATTTAACCAATTTAAAAAAAAAATTCAATCAAAAGATTAATTTTTCTGTTTTTTCATTTTACATATGTTACAACGTTATGCCCATATCATATATTTCACCACAACTCGTTAAAAAATTTAACCACTTAATATTTTTCTGTTTTTTTCATTTTACATATGTTACAACGTCAAACAAATGCTCTGAAAATTACTGTAATCACTTCAAGTACTTCTGTAACAATCCATGTCATGTAACACTCAACAACATAACATAACTAACACGGTTAACATGTACGTGTGCACCGTGCATATAATATGTTCATTATCCATTAACATGTCTAACTCTATCAACAACACGTGTCATTGATCTATACTAGCCAGTTGCATCTGTTGAAGGTTACCTTGACTACTCATTTGTTTCTACATGACATCTAGATGCAAGACTGCTTGCTACAGGGAATCAAGACAAGACCTGCAGGGTATGGGATTTAAGAAACCTCTCAAACCTAGTTTCAGTTCTTAAGGTCAATATAGAGTTGTCGAAAGGACGTTACATATCTAACTGAGTTTGTTACATAAGTAACTGGTGAAATTTTACATATGTAACTAGCGATGCTACAAATGTTACGTATGTTGTAAACCTTTTGTTGGAGTTAACCAGGTTATAAACGAAGTTTATTCCCCTAATGATGTTCACTGCTATAAAAAAAACTGTCTTATTAGCTACATATGTAATAGTTATTTGTTCATGTCTCTTTTTCTGTATTTTCACTATTATCAGACATTTTATGTAACAATCATTTGTTCAGTTATTTCGATCCAATAATCATTCGATTTGCTACATATGTAATAATCATTTTATGTAAAACCATAAATAATTACATATGTAACAATCATAGCTACATATGTAACAATCGTTGTTTCTACTTGGACAGATTGCAAAAAGGAAAACGAAAAGAATTCCGTCTTAAAAAACTGAATAAATCCCATCTCACGTTTTAAAAATTCCGTTTTAAAAAATTGATTAAAATATAATATTTAAATGATGGTTTTGAATTTTATATGATTGATGTGGAGAGAGAAACTCAATTCTCAAGAAAATGATTTTCTTTTTCATATTCTCAATGCAATTTTTTAAATCTCAATAAAAGTACTCTCTTTTTCATATTTTAATGCAATATTTTAATGTTTTACTCTTAGATGCAATACCCAAACTACGCTTCTTGTACTTTTTAACAACAAAAGTACAAGATTTTAATAAAGTTAAAAGCGTATAATTATCTCAACCATAGATCAAGATAGATCAAAGGCTAAGATAGAGTTTCCATAGTTTTCTTAACTCAACATGGTTTCCATTTTAACCCTCCCATACATATATATATATATATATATATATATATATTTGGTTTTTTGGTTTACACATTTAAAAGTGGTTTACATTTGATCCTTTTCCTATATATATATAGGGAAAGGGTAGAATAAAAACCCAATTGAGTTGAAAAAACCTTGGAAACCTTTTGAAAAAAAAATTACAATTTTTTTTAAATTTGGTATTGATTATTTATATAAAAAAAGCTCTAGTCGCAAAAATAAAAATAAAAAAACGCCGAATAAAAAAGAAATAAAAAATATGCAAAAATTAGCGTTTTTGTTGCTTACGTATGCAATACGTCAGCATTTACATATGTAAAAACGTCAGACCTAAAAACTTACATATGTAATAAACGTCAGATTTAAAAAAAAACCGCTCGTCTCTTTTTTATAATTTTTTCACCAAAAGTGATAAAATTGAATGTAGAATCCATCTCAAAAATAAAAAACTTTTTTTTACATGTGTAAATAGGGTTTCCAAGGTTTTTTCAACTATATATATATACAGGGGATGGTTATAATAAAAACTCACTTGAGATAAAGAAACTCATGAAACCTTGTTTTACATATGTAAAAGAAAAAAAACTTTTATTTTTGGGATAAAAAGCGCCGAGCAGTTTTTTTTAATTTAAAAAAAAAAAACCTAACGTTTATTACATATGTAAATGCTGACGTATTGCATACGTATTCACAAAAACGTTGATTTTGGTTAATTTTTACATATTTTTTATTTCTTTTTTTATTCGGCGCTTTTTTTTGCGAATAGGCTTGTATTTATATAAATAATCAATCCCAAATTTTAAAAAAAAATATTTAGAATTTTCTAGGGTTTAGTGGATTTCTTCATCTCGAAGAGGGTTTCCATTCTATACTTTCCCTATATATATATAGGAGGAGGTTCAACTAAGAAATGCAATCTTAGCCATCCATTTCCTAGTAAAGAATGAGATTTAAGTGGGGGAAAAAAGAAGGTTGAAGGGGTATCTTTGGAATAACCATTTTTGTTGACTTTTTTCAAGTTCCCTCTCATTTTCTAAACAACCGTAACTTTTTTATACGACATTATTTTTTGAAAAAAGTTACACCATAAAATCTATCATTTTTTTCTCTTTAATTTGAGTATAATGTTGATATATAAAAAGGATGATTTAAAAAAATTCAAAATCTTTGTTGATTTTCGATAAAACAGCACTGATAATAGAATTTGTGCTGTTTTCTAGTAAACAACAATAAACCAGCACAGGAAAATAGCATAACAACAAAATCAACACAACACATCAGTACAACATAAAAAACAACACAATAACAAAAACAGCATAGGTAATTTTACAAAATCATAAATCTGAAATAAAAGTCATCATCTTAAAAAAAGAATGTAAGTAATTAAGGTTTGACCTTCAGCAACATAAAAAGAAGAATGTACATTATCGTTGCGTTTTCCGGTAACTATTGTTGTAGGGAAAAGAATGTACCATAAATTATAAGAAAGTGAACTAAAAAAAACTTCATGTGAATGCTATGAAACTTAGGCTAGAACCTAAAATCTAATTTGCAAATGTTTTTGTATATAATACAATCTTAAAAACTTAGTTTTGTTGTGTTGGGTTTTGTTCATTTTTGTGATGGTTGTGCTGGTTTGCTTGGGCTGAGTTATGTTAGTGCTGGTTTTCTGTCACTTCCAATTTTGTTCTTTGTTTTGTGATGGTTTGATATACAATCTTAAAAACTTAGTTTTGTTGTGCTGGTTGCTAAGAAGAGCAAGTCACACAATTAACCGTGTTGTTTTGGTGCTATTTTATAGTAAAACAACACAATTAATTGTTATGTTTGTTGTTGTTTTATGATAAAGCAGCACAGTTAATAGTGCTGTTTTACAACACAACACAGTTAATTGTGCTGTTTTACTAAAAACCAACACATTTACGTAAAGTAGCACAATTTCATTAAGTGTCGATCTTGTTTTTACACAAAAAATATAGCAATACTATACTCAAATTAAAGGTTAAAAAACGCTCGATTTTATAGTGTATTTTTGTTTTTAAAAAAAATAAGATCGTATGAAAAAGTTATATACGTTAAAAAAAAGTGGGAAATTTGAAAAAGATCAACAAATGTGGGTTTTCCAAGAATGCCTTATCACCCTTTATTTTTCCTACACTTAAATATTTACCATTGATCATACAATTGAATGAATGAGATTACTTCTTAAGCTTCTTAGCCAAATTGCACTATTTAGGGGAGCCATCCTATATATATATATATATATATATATATATATATATATATGGGAAGTATAGAATAGAAACCTTGTTGAGATGAAGAAACCTTGTAAACCCTAACTCTTGGTCTACAACGAGCCACGTGTCTTCCTATCAATATTATATTCATGTGCAGTTTTGTAATTTTACCCTATATACCGATTTCTTATCTAGTTTGAAGCTTCCATCTCAATTACTTTTTTATTGTACTTTTAGTTACATTCAATTGTACCATATTAAAGCCTATTATACGAATCCTCACACCTTAATTTCGATTTGCTTTCCCCATACCATTGTACTTCTTCACCTTTATCAATTTTCATTCTAAAACTTCCATCTTCAATGCATTCTTGTTCCTTTAATGGCCTCTTCCTCAAGAAATAGTGATTTAATGTCTTTAATGCATAATGATGTGCATGAGTTTGTTTCTGATCAACATTTAATTCAATCTCCTACTCATGTTTATGCTCATAACCTTCCTGATTATGTTGTAATAGATGTAGACCCGGCAACGAATGTTAACAATCTTCAAGGTATCATTTCCTTTTTCTTTATCTGTTATATTTTTTTAGATCAATCGTTCTTTCATCCTCTGTTGTATGAGAGTTCTTTAATCAATTGCAATGTTACTGATGAAATTCAATCAGATTATCCAAATGCTTTTCCTGATTCTCAATCCGGATATATACCTCACTTCTCACATCCTCGTTCGAATTCCAAGGATAATGAAGGTAATTGTTACAAAGGTTATATTTTACAATCTCTTCATGTTATATTAAGTTTGTTTATATATTTTTTATTATTTATAATATTTGTTATTATTTCCATTTTACTTTATTATTTATTCATTCATATTCTAAGGCAATTATTTTTAACATATAATTTTTTTATAACATATGTATTTTTTTATGTTAATACAGGAGATTTACATCAGTTATCACCAAACACAATAGATTTAGATGAAAATTCAGGTTTGTTAAACATATGTTACTTTTAGATTACAAAGATGTTATCTTATCTAATCTGTTATTTATTTATTTTTTCTTACTTTAGTAAACCAATTTTCGGAAACGTTTTCTTCCTACTTCTCTCCCAATGATACTAAGATGTGGTCTCCTATTGTTAGTTCTGAGTATAAGCCAACCATGGGCTCAATATTCCTTACATTTGAACAAGTTGTTTCTATGTATCGTTGTTATGGTGAGAAAACAGTTTTTTCCATTCGTAAAGCTCAATGCAAAAAATGGAAGGGTATTATTACCCACAAATAGTTACGTTGTAACAGAGCTGGCAAACCACAAAGTAAATGTTAATGTGAGACTTTGGGAAAACCTCCTACTCGTGTTCGACAATGTACTTACACTCTTACTGACTGTCCAGCCAGCATATGTGTCCAGTTTTGCAAAAAAGACATTTAGTTTTGTTTTGTTAAGTTTCCATGAGGATCACAACCACTCTTTTATTGATGTCTTCAATCGTGATCTTTTTAAGACGTCTCATAAACTCCCGTTTTCCACCAAAAAGTTTATTCATAATATGAGCATGAATAGAGTTGGTACTCTAAAATCTCACCGATATTTAGTTTCAATGATGGGGGGCCACCATCATATACATGGTACTGTAACTGATTTCAAGAATTTTAGCCAATCTTTGCGAATTTATATTGGTGATCGAGACTCGCAGTTGGTTGTTGATCGTTTCCGTGATCGTCAAAAAAATTTACCAGGTTTTTATTTTGACTTACTTTTATCTAATGGTAAGGTAAGATCTATCTTTTGGACTAATGAGATCTCCAAGTCGAACTACCAACTTTTTGGAGACGTTTTAGCGTTTGATGCAACCTATCAAACCAACAAATAAGTTTTCTAAATTTTACATATCAACCAGTTTATACGTATGTAAGTGTTTTGTTTCACATGTAACTGTTTTATAATTTTTTACATATGTAAGAAATATCTCTATAAATTTCATTAATTTTCTTCTTTAAACACATTATACATGTTTATAAAAAATAAAACAGGTAAACATGTGAATAAAAAATTGTGTAATCTAGTAATATACTTCAAATACATTTTCATATGTATTAAACATATGTTCCCACGTGAGAGTATTTAATATACATATGTAATATATGTATTAAAACTCAACAGATTACCTTTACATAGGTTTTGAATTTAATTTACATATGAAATATATAAATATAAATATAGTTTTTTGTTGTAACAACTGTTTAATTTATCTTCACGTTTTTATAAAAATAGTTTTTAAAATGTATAAATAAAATATTTATATGTTGATAATTTTTACATCTGTAATAACTGTATCGAAAATTCAACACTTTACTTTTTACATATGTTACCAAACGAAGTTACATATGTAAGTTATAAATATCAATATTGTTTTTTTTAATTGTATCAGACTTTGAATTATACTATGCACCTTATTTCTTTTATCATATATTACTATGACTATGTATAATATGATTTTTGTGCCTTTCACCGGTGTGGATCACCACAAAAATTGTGTCACCTTTGAAGCTGGTTTGATATTTAGTAAAACCATTGAATCTTATAAATGGTTGCTTTCCTCTTTTTTTAATGCTCATGGGAAACAGCCTACGCTCGTTTTATCGGATCAAGATCCTTCCATGCGTCAAGCCATTTTACAGGTGTTTCCTGAATCTTGTCATAGATTGTGTATGTGGCATGTGATGAAGAAACTCTCATCTAAGATATTTATTTTGTAATTATTATTTTTTAACATATTAAAACCTTCTTTTTATTTCTTATTTTTTTCCCCCACAGATATCTGGTACTTTGTTAGATAATGGTCTTCTTTTCATCTACTTGTTTGGAGTGTTTATATCCAACCTTCCACCTTTGAACATCGATGGCATGAACTAATATAAAGGTTTGGGCTTGAAGATAACCAATGGCTCAATGATATGTTTCAAATTCGCGATCGTTGGGTTCCTGCATATTTTTATTGATATTCCAATGTGCTGTTTAATGAAGACCACTGCACGTTGTGAGAGTTCTAATTCTTCCGTCAAAGTCAACTCTAGTAGTGCTAATACCCTCATCCAGTTCATGTTGTGTTTCGAAACAGGTCTTGATAGTCAAAAGTATCGGCAAAGAGTCGCTGAATATAAATTTGCTTCTATTACTTTCCAAATTCATTCTGGTTTGCCCATTGAGAAACAAGCCTTTGATTATTTCACGCACTCTATATTCGTTGAAGTTCAGAAATAAACCATTAAGGGGAAGTTTTCCTGTTATATATCAAATACTGAAGAAGTTGATGGTAAGTTTGTTTAATTTGTTTCCTATCTTGACAGACGTAACCATCTAATCAACACTTTCCAGGTAAATCATTAAGGGGAAGTTTTCCTGTTATAGATCAAATCTCTATAACAATCGTAATTTGGTATTTTTACATATGTAACTACCAATCCTAGTAATATTCATAAAGTTGATAATCTTATTTGTTATGTTATTTTTTCATTGGTGAAATTTGATCGTTCTGATTTTTCTGCTACATGTTCATGCATGGGCTTTTGCGCATTGGTTACCCCTGCCGCGATGTATTATGTGTTTATAGGCTCAATGCAGTTGATAGTATCCCTTCACGATATATTTCTAATCGTTGGAGAAGGGATATTTTACTGAGGTGGATCTTCTCGATTCAAAACCGATACGGTGTAAACAACATCCCCCAATCTGTTTTGAGGAGCGGGATTTTGGATTTAATAACTGAGTGTGTTGATGTGTTAAGGGGTAATACTGATGCTCTTACCGTATTTGCAAACGAGTTGAAAGAAATCAAATCTAATATTTTACATAATGGACATCGTGATTTAGAAGCTAAGGAATCACATGAAACTGTTGTTGAAGAAATGATTGGTTAACCCATAGATGTTGAAATCTCCATTACTAATCCAGATGGTATTCGTAACAAAGGTTGTGGCAAGCATCGTCGTATTATTGGTCCCGCTGAATCGCATATTCAGAAGCCTCCAAAAGCCCCCTGACTTTGCAGAACTTGTATGAAATATGTTACAGATCATGATTCTAGGAATTGCAAGAAAAAGAACAAGATGCATGCTGATGATGTTGATGAAGTAAACACAGGCAACAACATGGTTTCCACTTCTTAGTTGCTTTTTTCTGTTATTTTTAACACGGTGGGTTTCTATTTTGTTTGTCCATCTACTACTTATAAATTGTCTTTTGAAAATTTGTTATCTTTTAGTAACAGTTTATAGGTCATATTCCCTAATTACTGTTACTTATGTAACAAATTTTATTTTTAGACAGATATCTTTATTGTTATACTTTTAATTTGATTCCCGCCATGTACTCTGTTAAGGCTTGTTTTATTTTTTGTTGGAAAACTGGACTTACTAATGTTTTCCATGTACTCTATTAAGGCCTGTTTTAATTTTATGCTATTTTTATTTCTTGACCACTATTGCTTTTTACAATGTTACATACGTTAGCCACTGCATTATAAGCTTACACTAATTCTGAATTCTTTTTATTCTTATATAAGTAAATCATTAAGTATCTTATTTAGTGAACATTTCCCAATGCAGTCCCTTGTTTTTGAAAACCACTATCCAAGTTAATAAATTTAGAGTTAATGAAAAGTACAATACCTTTTAGTCACATCAATCAACATCTTAATTCTTTTTCTACCTAACCCTTTTTATATATACATTTTATGATAACATGTTTTCCTCCATTGTTTTTTACATTCTCACCTTATATTTCTAAATTATGTCTTCTTCCTCAAGAACATCCCGATTTCCTCGCTTTTGCAAAAAAGTATATTTAATGATTTCCCAACTTGTAACGTCTATGGTCAATATCATGATTCTTGCCACTGTAAGATTAAACAGGAAATCAGGCCTAAATCTAATGTTCTTAATGTCCCAAAGTCAGAACCCCAAGAACTACCCCCTAACCCAATCATCAATCCATTTTTGGTTAAAACCGAATTTATACTTGAACCCGAGATTTCTATGGACAAACCTCATGTAACTAATGAAGACCCTGTATTCTAGGCTGAAGCTGCTTTATTATGTGATTTTATTTCAGCTTTAAGAACCCCATCTTCTCAACAAGATGATGAGCCATCATTTCATGGCGAATCTTCATCTACGTTTATGACTTGGGATAGCCACAACCCATGGGAAGATGAGATCAGTCAGGATTCTAATTACTCCCCTTTTGATGATGAGTTCAGTCAAGAAGAGATCAACACTTTAAATATATATAAGTAAAATGTTTTACATATGTTAATTAAAGTCTTATCGTTCATTAGTTTATCGTGGTTTGTATTTTTCCTTCTATTATGTAAGACACCCATATTATGTAATGGGGGATATTATTTATAATATTATGTTATGTGTGTTTTAACTTTAACACAAATTCCATTTTAGAATTTGTTTCAACATACATCACATACATAAGTCTGTAACATTTTGGTTTTTTTTTGTTTCCATAGGTTTCTATCTGTTTAATAATAGATAAATTACATATGTAACTTATACACATTTATACATGTAAGTCTTTATATTTTTTGGGCAGAATGTCTTTGTAAGGTAAAAAATGTTTGGTCACAATTTTATTTTACATAAATTTATTTTACACATGTATATTTATTTAACTTTAAACTAGGTATCTTTTTAATAAACTTTTAATATGAAATTTGTTTACCTTTTTCCTCTGCAACTGTTATTTCTCCTTCTGTATTTTTGTTAACTTCTAAATTCACTACCAACTGACTTTCTATATATGTAAATTAATAAAAAAAACATTATTGCTATACAGTTTTCATATTTTCAATATATAAGTTTTTTACCTTTTCCCACCACAATTGTGTTTTCCCCCGGCACATGTTCTGTAGTTTTGTTGTCTTCTAAAATAGCATCAACATCCCTTCCTGTTACTGCATTTTTAATATAAACCTTTATTAATGATATTTTATCACAACTAATATATACTTTTTATTTATAATATGTTTTCTAACATTTACCTTTTTCACAAAAGTCACCATCTCTTATTTTGAAAGCATCATCAATCTCCATCAATACAGATTCTAGATCTATTTGACAATTTTCTCATATCAAATATAATTATTTGATATATACTTTTTTATCTTACATATGTAAAATTTTTACCTTTCTCGCCCATATCACAATCCATTACTTTTTCATCATTTTGAACCTCCAAGAATTCAGAATCTAAGTCTATTTCACAAACTAAATGTTAAATAGGTAAGTTATAATTAAATCATTTATTGAGAGCAAAATTACCTTTCCCCCTACCAATTGGTAATTCATTTTTAAACACCTCTCTAACTTTAGAACTATCACAAAGTTCCTTTGCTTTCCCATCTTTTGTTGTTATGTCTGCCTCTGATAAATCTCTTGAACAATAGAGCTACCTCCCAAATATGTATATTTTGCTGTTTGAATAATTTCAACTATTATTATATCATTCATTTTAATAATATATACTTCCATGTATTTCATTTCACATATATATCTAATTACTTTTTTTTTTCTTTAATAGCAAACTAAGTGGTGTGTGATCATCTCCAAGTCACTAAAATCTATTCAATCCATAAACCACATTATAAATATTAAACTACATAATTTCAGAGATCAGTAAAATATACCAAATTAACAAAAAAAAAAAAACTTAATCCTATTTTTGTAGACTCCTCTTTCATATTATTTGCCTCTTCATCTCTTAACAATTCTTTTTTTAGCTTTCTTCGGTTGCTCATCCTTCTCAAAGATTTTTCCTCCATTTTTCACTTTTTTTTTTTCTGAAATAAGTTCATTAAAGATATCATAGTTATCTTTACAGAACAAATTTTGCCATGTACAAGAAACAGTATATCTAAAATCAAGTAATTAGGTTATCTACATTTTTTACAAATCCATCTTTATTCTAACATACTTTACAGGAACATGAATTTCTCAATAAATTTTAATCTGCATGCCATGTACAGAACCTGATATCAGACCCCCCATTTGGATTTTTTTTACAAATGAAAGAAGAATTTCTCAACAAATTTTTTCTACAAATCCGTTTAATATCATATACAAAACATAAGAATTTATAAAATCATCAACTTGTTTTTGAAGAACATACCTTTTCGATTTCCTCCTTCTCTTACTGCCGCTTATTTTCAGCCCCAACAACGTCAAACGGTTCTTCATACTCGTCCGCGTGATTATTCACTAACGTCTCCTTCTTCGTTTCGTAGAAAACTGTGTAGCGTCGCCTTTTTCTGTCGAGTGTTTTTGAGTTTTGAAATCTAAAACATTTTGAAATACGTTTTCTTCTTTTTGATTCTGATTGTTCTCGATAAATGCAAATGGAAGAAGAGAGTATATCTAATTGATTTGAAATCCAGTTCTAATCCGATTCCCCCATTAACATTGAAATACATATAATGCCCTTCTTGTACTTTTTTAAGCTTAAAGTAATATTAATCTAGTCTTTTTTTCAGAATAAAACTCAACCATAAATGATCATAAATGTAGGGTGGTGATGAGGTGGAGTGGGTTTTTTCAATATATATATATATATATATATATATATAGGGAAGGGTCAAATACTAACCAACTTTTATGTGATAACTGTACTAACCATTAGGGATGACAGTCTAACCCGAACCTGATGGGAATACCCGAAACCCGAGACATATGGGACGGGTATGAGGTCGGGATCCGGGTATGAGATTACTTTTTATTTTTTTCGCGGGTTTGAGACGGGTATGAGATTTGATAGTATACCCGATTACCCGATAAAGCATACTCGTTTACCCAATTATATACCCGAAATAATCATTTTTATTTATTTTATCTATATATATATATATATATATCTTTTTAATTAAAAAAAAGAATATAAAAGGTCATCAATTTTACCTTTTCCGCCCACATAAAAAATCATAATTTTCTTTTTCTCTCCCATAACAAATTAACCATTCTCCATGACACTGATTCCAAGTCTCGAAGAAATCCAGAACTCGAAACCAAGTACATGGCTAAAACAGTGAACAATTTATGCACTTTAGAACTCGAATAGACGATCTTAGGAGCTTTAGAACTACAAATCCACAAACCAAGTACATGGCTAAAACAGTGAACAATTTTACGCAGTGAACTAGTGCGAGTGATCTATCCAGTAAATGACAATATGCTTTAGTCTTTTTGTAACCGATGGGTATACCCAATGGGTAATTTTATGAAATTAATGGGTATACCCGATTACCCGCGGGTATGCCGATACCCGATAGATACTCGACGGGTTTTGGGCCGGGTATGGGACACACTTTTATAATCGGGTATGGGGTTGGGATTAGCCAAACCAGACCCATTGTCATCCATACTAACCATTATAAAACAATCATATAATTTATAAATTATTTTTTCTTTTAATTGTTAAAATAGTATTTAAGTAACTTAAATAATTATTTTGAACGTAAATATGGAAATGATGAGTTTTAGGTATACGTACCAAATAATGTTACATATACGTGACATATCGTGTTTACATATATGTAACATTAACATAATGATAATTGATACATATATGTAACATTATGTTTGAGAGTGATTATCATGGTTATCACATAAATATTGGTTAGCATTTGAACCTCACCTTATATATATATATATATATATATATATATATATATATATATATATATATATATATATATATATATATATATATATATATATATATATATATATAAATTTTAAAAATTTTATGCACCTAAAAATCTATCAAAATTACATGCTCCGCACGACAACACATGCCACACAAGCCACCGAGCCACCTCCGCTTTTATCGTAACCTACATGTCGCCCGCGTTAGTTGTATACTTGTATTTTTTAAAGTTTTTTTTATCATTACTTTTATTTTCGGCCCACTTAATAAGTTACTCACGTGTGACTTGATTTTTAGTTCACGTTATAATACACAAACAAAACTAAATACATGATCATGCTTTTGAATATTTAACAAATTGAAGACGCGTGGGCTATCAAAGACGTGGCAGGATTGTGTCAGTTTGCAAATAACAAAACTTCAGTGGTTAAATTACAAAAGTGTGAAAATACATTATTCTTAAGAGGTTGTACTTTAATTAGTTTTATAATATAATATAATAGAATGGTTATTAGGATAAGGGGTATACGTAGGTGTGAGGGTGATCACGACGTGAGCATTGTTAGCACACCACCCCCTTTGGTCTGAAGGGGGCGTGAGTGTTGTGGCGTGAAGGGCTTCACGGGTGTTATCTCACTATTCGACCGTTCAACGACTATTTCCATTTAATGGTTTTACCGTTTGAAAAAAAAACTTTAATCTAAATTTTTTACCCTATAAATAACTCATTTAATCAAAATTTTATACACACATTTTTTAAATAACCCTTCACTCTCATTTTTTTATAAAAAAAATAATGTTTTCAGAACCGGACCGGACATCGAACCGGTTGTCTTACCGGTCCACTGGTCGTACCGGATTTAAAAACCGGTAAAATAAAAAATAATATTAATATAAATAAACACAACTCCATATCAAGTGGGCCAAATTTGTTGTCTAATTTATTATTTTAGTACATATTAGTCATCCCATTTATAACCCATTGACGTTGTTTAAAAGCCCATCTTGAGTTTAACCTAAATAATATTAGAACTTTTCTAAAACCTACCACCATCCTCACATCACAGATTCACAGTTGCAAAATCTTTGCTAACCACTTCTTTTGCTTGTCCCTTCATCTCTTTATTCATATAACTTTTTTCTTTGATCAAAAAAGTTCATATGGTTCTCCTTTCAACAGTCAATTGCAGTAGCTAACATTTTGGGTTTCAACAGGTGAATCAGGGCAACAGATTGAAAAACCTGTGGTGAATCACAAACGATGGAGATGGGAGAGACCTCAGATCGAACAAATAGGGGCTTCACTCGACGACTAGGGTTCAGTTGATGGAGATGGTTCAACCTGATTCAACCACTTATTCCCAGCAGACAAAAAAAATTAAAACTTTGCTGGCCGGTTCAACCTCTTATTCCTGGTTCGACCACCGGTTCATGGTCCGACCGGCCGGTTCTTTGCAGCATCGGTTCAACATGCTAAACCGGACCGTTCAAGCCACCGGGTCCCGGTCCGGGTTTAAAAACATTGAAAAAAAGCCATGAATCCTAATGATCCGATGTGGTGGTTTCAACAAAACGCCTTTCAAATCCGTGACCATCCGCTTCCCTTCAACCAAAACCCGTTTGGTTCGGCAAGTTATGTTCCACAACCACAAGGCCAACCGATAAACTTATATGCGCCAGACGTTGTTCCTGAAACTCAACCCACACTACAATCCGAAGAAAACGCTGACGAAACGCAATCTGGACCTTCTCAAAAAAGCCGAAAGAAAAAGGTCGTTAAAGAATCGACTTTTACACGAGCCACTAAAAATGGGATACAAAGGAGGAGGTGAAGTTGGCTAAAGCGTTTATCGACGTATCAGAAGATCCGATCATTAGTAAAATTAATACTTTTATGTTGCCTTTTTAATACTTTTATTTTTTTACAAAATTAATAATTTTATTTTTTTTAGGGAACACTCAAAGCAAGACCGATAATCTTGACGGAAGTCGCGCCCGATTACCGCACAACCGGCCAGTTTAGTTTTAAATAGACTGATATTAACAAAAAGGTCGTAATTTTCAACGGTATACACGAAGAATGTGAGCGGTCCCAAAAGAGCGGATCGAGTGATATGAATGTTTGATGCATGCAACTGCATGTTTTCAAGACGATGTTGGAGGCATGGCTCCGATTAGAATTTGGAACTTTTAAGGAATTCCACGAAATGACAACAGATGTACATCGAAAAGAGCGGACCCAGATCGTCAAAGAAACAATCCTCAAACGACGGACCGATAGTCCCGTCGCATCCGATGGGATATCTTGGTATGATATCAACTTAGAGGAAACGGATGAGGAGGACGCAATAGTACGACCGATCAGGAAGAAAAAAGCTAAAGCCCAAGCCCAAGCATCGGGCTCCCACTCAGTTTAGAACACACATCGAGATCGGTCAACAAATGATCGAGGAAATGCGTCAATTTAACTTGACTGAAAAAGAGAGAAATGATTGGAAACAAGAAAAAGATGAGATAGATATTCTCGCACTCGACCTTGTTCGCTTTCATGGGGCCAGACGAGCCTTTTTTGAGAGAAAACAAAACGCGATCAAGGCAAAATATGGGATTGAAGACTAGTTTTTTAAAATTTATGTACTTTTTATTCAATGTTATTTTTATTTATTTATTATTTTAATGAAATTTGAATCTATTTTAAATTGATACATTTAATATTCACTTGGGTCACATGAGTATACCCCTTGCCATATGATGAGCAAGTTAGTGATACATCAATATGATGTGGCGCCTAGGAGTCAAAAAAATGTACTCTCACTTGGGAGAGCCAAGTGAGAGTATACCTCATACTCTTAGGTAATTAAGCCCTAAGTCTCAACCTTCTCTGCCACTCGCCTTCTCCTGATGAACCTCTGTCGATCGCCTCTTTCTCTGGTGATGGTGGAACCCTATCTGAGAGAAAAAAGGAGACGTAAAGAGTTATAATTTGAAGGTGGCTGAGATATATACATACACTAACTGTATGTATAATTTATGTGAGAGATACTCCTCACCCCAATCAAACAAATGTTTGATTGGTAATATAATTATTCGAATATTTAATGATTATCATGTAATTATCCACTAACATGAGTAAAGAAAATTAGAAATATAACAACTATTATTTATTATTGTTTCCATTAGGTGGTTAATTACCAAACGCAAAGCAAACGGACTACATTGATTAAGGATTTTTATATATTTTGTTTTTTTAATCATGGATCCATATGATCTCTAACTTCAAACAAATTTTTTTTTGATATATTTTAATTTAAATAAATAGATTATGTTATACCTTTTTGTTCTTAAAATAATATATATTTTTTATAAATTATTTTTTTAAAAAAATAAGTTGTTAAAAGAGTTGAAACTTAGAAAAATACAATTATCTTGACAACGACTTTATGTTATAGTAGATAACAGGTACTGGAATATAAGGGTGGAGGGGGTATCCATGGGTTAAAATCACACACTAACCAATGGGGTGGTGATACTTGAAGCCTCAAGAAGCCATGTCAACCCTTGGAGGTGGGGGCACACATGCCATGAAGCCACACCCACCAATGCTCTCCGGTGGTCATATTACACCCACCAAAGCACTACGTTCCGAAGCCGCAGATTGAGGCCCCACTATGGCGTAAAGGGGGTGGTGGCGGTGTTGCCATGGAAGCCCCACTATAACATAGTGGGTGCCCCTTCCACCCTAGTCTCTTTTAATCGAACTTTGACCAAGGTTAAATATAGGGTGCAAAAAACATCGGGTGTTTTAAAACTTTAGTTCTCATGAACTTCAGTTTTCTGATCCAAACTAGGCTATCAACGAAATTTTGGAAAAATTTTTATACTGGAGGTCCAAATCCAATGTGGAGTTTGGGTCCAATGATACATTCACATGTTCTACTATTCCTCATATATATGTCTAGGTTAACTTGTCAGTTTGTTTTGTTATGTACGTTTCAATTTCATTGATTAAATTAAGTTGTACATGTTCTACTATTCCTCATATATATATCTAGGTTAGTCTTGCATTGCATGGATAGCAAAATGATCTTGAAGCTGTGAAAACTATAATGTGAACTTACATATTGAGTATGTGGATGAATTTTCACAAATGGGATTTGATACCGGAATCTGTGAAAACTATAATGTATGAGAAATTATAAGTAAGTTGTATAAACTAATAAGTTTAATCATTGAGAAGCTATTAAGATACATTTTCATTTCAATTACCAACAATTTATTCAATACAGGAAAAATTCCAATTGTTGAGAACATATAAAGTTTTCATGAATTATGTGAATGCACGACTACATGCCCAATGGAAACACACTCGAGGTGTTTGAGTAAGCACTGGAAGGAGAATGGAGGAAAAACATATCCGCATCGGGCCAGATTGCAAGTGAATTCTGATTGTCGGAGTCAAGATGATTGGAATCATCTGTGCGACTATTGGGAGTTGGAAAAAATCTAGGTTAGTATGTTGATTATATTTTTCAAATCAAAATAAATATTCGGTAACTATTTTCTAATTTTTCAAGTTCTAATATGTATGCCAACTTTTATTTTTGTAGAAATATAGTGATAATATGTAAGCTAACAGACCAAACACGTTATAATAAGCAGAGGGGGCTCTATGTCTATAGCTAATCATGCAAATAAAGGGGTATAATCTTAACTATATATGGGTTTTCTTTGCTCACCCTAACTAGTAGCAAGATATATAATCCTCTATGAATCACAAATGTTGGTTTTACTTTACCTTAGGTTTATATTTGTTAAACAAGACTGATTTCAATCTTTTTTTTAGAATATATTTTTTCTTCATTATTATAATTTTTATTATGACAGACCAATCCCGAGACTCAAAAGGCGGCCATTGATGAATCCAATTTTGAAGGAACTACCATTGATACTGCTATGGAACACAAGATTGAGAAAGAAGCCATAAAAGGTGTTTGTGGAAGGCAGAAAACAATACAATCAAGATGGGAGATAGTGTTGGACCATTGGACCATCGGTTTTACTTTACCTTAGGTTTATATTTGTTAAACAAGACTGATTTCAATCTTTTTTTTAGAATATATTTTTTCTTCATTATTATAATTTTTATTATGACAGACCAATCCCGAGACTCAAAAGGCGGCCATTGATGAATCCAATTTTGAAGGAACTACCATTGATACTGCTATGGAACACAAGATTGAGAAAGAAGCCATAAAAGGTGTTTGTGGAAGGCAGAAAACAATACAATCAAGATGGGAGATAGTGTTGGACCATTGTTGAAGAAAAAAGATATTTGGATGAAACCGGCTGCGAATCATCTCAGCGGGATTCAAGTGAGACCAACGAAGATCTGAGAAATCAAGTTATTGCATTGCAGGATAAACTCAAACCGAATGACGAGAAACTCAAACTGAATGAAGAGAAAATGGAAAGGATGTCAGAATTCATAAACACAAAATTTCCAGAATTCGAGAGCACACCATCAAACACACCTGCGAGAGATATTTCAAATGATCCATTTAACGATAGTGACAGCTAGACCTAGGACATTAGTTAAGACGTTTATTAAATTTTTTGGACATCTAACTTTCTTTTAAACTTTAGAATTTATGAATTGTATTATTTTGAACTTCGTTATTATTATTATGATGTTAAATCTTGAAAGATTTTCGGAAAGCAAGAAACATATTTATGAATGATATTACTGTTGTTTAGTAACTGAAATTTAATATATAAAACTATAAATCAGTTATATAACACTTGCATCGGGACTGCTTTTTAGTCCTTAAAGAAAATTTTTATGGGTTTTGAATACATGTTCGGGACTGAATTAAATTGTATCAGAAGCCAATTTTCAGTTTGTAAAAGATAAACATTTAGAGACTAAAAAATAGTCACTGATAATACATAGTAGGGATTAGTTTCTGACATTGATTTTCAGTCTCTAAAGAAACTGATTACGGGACTCTGAAAAACCATATTAGGGACTACAATAACATGCTATATGAGACTGATTTCCAGTCCCGACAACTAGGATATTAACGACTAAAATCGCGTGTTACTGGGCCTAATCCCCAGTCGTTAAAACTTCTCATTGGAGACTGATTTGATATGGAATCACGAATGTAACGAAACATATTATGGACAATATAGACATTTTTAGAGGACTGAGTTTCAGTCCCTAAAATTACACATTAGGGATTGAAATATCTTATTATCCGAGACTGATTTTCAATCGCTAAATAAATGTATTAGGGACTGAAATAACGTGGTATTCGGGAGACAAATTAAGGATTGATTTTTTGTATCAGAGACTAACTATTAGTCCCTGTTGGTGACATACAATGGGGACTGATTTTCAGTCACTAACCTAACATTTAGGACTAAGTATCCATCACTGATTGGGTACTGGCGAAATCAGTCCCTGATAGCCATTAAGTACTGATACGGGGGTATTAGAGACTAAAATTTTAGTCCCAAATACTCTTATTTTTTGTAGTAAATATACCCGTTTTTTTCCATCTTGGACTTTCTCTTGTATAAATTGAAAATCATTTGGGTGATGTTCGCATTGTATCCAAGTGTTTATGCACGTTTTGTGACAGACACTCTGGATCGAGTTAAAGCTTTTGTTTGTTATTTATTTCAATATTGTATGTATTTAGTACCTGTTGTATTTTGTATATCGAGTTGTAATATGTCATGGTTGTATCTGAACTTGTATTATTTTGGTATTGTACTAAACAAATACGCAAGGATGTGTTCCTGCGTATTTGTCAAGTAAAATGGTCATGCGTACTTAGACAAGTACGCATGAAGGTTATGCGTACTTGTCTAAGTACGCATGGACCAGGTCTATAAATAGCAGGGTTTTGTTTCATTTTCAGAGCAGATGTAACCACACACACAAGTACGCACAAGTCAGTAGTTTCTCAGTCCAGAAGTCATCCTATTTGTGTCTGTACTTGTATGAAACACCAAGTTATCAATAGACCGTGTATTTATAAGTATTTTCTTATGTTGTTTGTCATGCTTTCATTCACATGTTGTTCCACCTAGTAACATGCATTCCGCACCTGATTACTAGGCTACATTCTCACACGATATCGATCCGATACACCCACCCGGAGGGACCTACAAGTGGTATCAGAGCATTTGCTCTTGTTTCCGAGTGTTGTGAGCTTGTTAGGAAAACTTTTCATCAAAATGTGGTTCTGATTACATCTACATTGGAGGTTCTTTGAGTCTTGTTTCATACATTTGTTCATCTTGAAAGAGTCCCACCTTTACCCTTGTGTTGTTGTTATTTTGTTGTTCTATTCACCATTCTCTGTGTAGAGTCACAAATCTGATCAGTTGTCCAAATCACATTGTTCATACCTATCAACTTGTTCAGATCACTTTTTGATCAAGACAAGTGGATACATTTATAAAAACTTGTCTTTCTGTCCCATGCGTACTTATCATGTTTGTCTTGTCTAACCTGCGTACTTAACAGACCTGCGTACTTATCTTCACTGCGTACTTGTTAGTCTTGCATACTTGTTACCCGATGTACTTGTATCCATGCCTACTTGTATCCTATACTGCATACTTGTGTCTTTAAACAACTTTTCATCCAACACACGTGTCATTTCTGCGTACTTGTTAAACTCATGCGTACTTGACAAAACATGCGTACTTGACAAAACATGCGTACTTGTTGTTTTTATGCGCACTTATTGTCTTGCGTACTTAATGTCATGCGCACTTGTCATTCCCACGTACTTGTTGTCTTGCATTCTTAATATCTTTCATACTTGTCTGTAACCCTGTGCACTTGTCACCTTGCAAAACCTTGTGTGTAGTTATACCTTGATTGTCCGAAGTACCAAGTGTTATATAAAAATGGCTAATCTTCAAAATATCAGTAGCCAGTTAAATTATGATAACGGAATAGGCACTCCACAAAAACCACCGAAGTTACTAAATGTGAATGATTATTCCAACTGGAAAGCTAGATTTGAGGAATATGTGCCATACATAGACTAAAACATGTGGATACCTATTTTAGAGGGTTATCCACATCCTACTCATGCATTTCTTGGTGAAAACCAACCCAAACCAATTTCTAGACTTGATGCTAAAGAAAAAAAAGCATACGATCTAGAAAATAAGGCACATGGTTCTTTAACCATAGCACTAACCCGAGACATATTTCACAATTTCAGAGGTTATGATACCTCTAAAGACTTGTGGAAAGCTTTACAAAAACGGTTTGAGGGTAACAGTGATGTTAAGAAGAGTAAAAAGGAATTGTTAAAAAAACAATATGAATGTTTCAGATATTCTGAACATGAATCCATTGACGAACTTATCTCTAGATTCTATCATCTTCAGACTGAACTTAAGTCTTATGAATTAAAATATCCCGATGATGAACTAGTTGAAAATTTTCTTGATGCATTACCCCCAAAATTTGACATGTACACAACCCTTTTAAGTGAAAACTTTAAATTCTTTGAAATGACCATTGATGAGGTAACAGGTAAAATTTATGCACATGGCATGAATTTAAGAAAGAAAGAAACCACTAGCAGTGTAAGTTCCCAAACCCGGGAGGCCTCACTTGTTGGATTTACTCATTTACAAACAGTTCTTAAACTTGAATATCAAAATAACGCAGCGGAAAATACTTCATTTAAAACATAACCATTACATTGTTCAACATGCAGAAGCGTAACATAGTATATTACATAACATAATCTAATCATAACAGGATGCCAGTCTTCGTATCATCCGGGTAACTCATCAAGCCGCCCAGCATGACCTTCCATCATCGTAACCTGCCTTAACCTAAATGTGCATACTAAAAAGTCAGCTACGCTGGTGAGTTCTAGTTTTAACATAAAACTTTAACTTCAAATAATTTGCCAAAAACTTAACTTCATACTTCATTTAATAAAAAACGTACGTAAAATAATGCAATAACAAAACATAACACTTCATAAACATAAGTCAACGAACATATCGAATCTGCGCCTTCTCGTAACCGTCAAATCCAAACGTCACATACTGGCTGAATAACCTAAAGATCACCACCACTAGGCCCATCAATCATCGTACTGTCCTTCGGGTGAAGAACTCCTAGGGCCCGATACTTAGGTTATTAAACACTACTTCAAGCACGGCATCACAAGGATGACACGTACCAAACTTCAAGCACTGCGCCCCGTAGGGCACAAGTACCAAACTTCAAGCACGACTACCCCGTAAGGTAAATCGTACCAAACTTCAAGGATCACGATAATCCCCTTGGCGACCGTCATCGCCCCAGTTGTACAACAGTTGGACAGCCATAAAGGCCCCTAAAAGGTAAAGGGCCATAACATACTTCCCATACCCATAACCTTCATTCCCTAAGGAATATTGGCAGATTCGTTCGTTTGTGACTTTCGTAAACCTTCGCTTCTTTTACTTCAAAACTTTAGTTAAAGCATTCGTACATTTTATTAAAAACATTCATTCATTCATAAACACTTCATAACTTCATAAACTTCTTTTGGCAAAATATTTCATAGACACTTCTTTCATAACCCTTCCTTCCAAAAGATCGTTCATAAACATCATTTTACAAAACGTCACATACAACATTCATAAACATCGTTTTATAAAATAGTCACATCGTTACGTATGCACACTAGCCCAAAAACATTATATAAAACATTTAAAAGAGGGCTTCTAGAACTCACCTGATAAGCTAATTTGGGTTGTCCTAAACAAGGTCCAACAACGTCACTTCCGATCTGAATTGATTAGTTAAATACACATCAGACCAATACAGACTCTAACGGTTTAACCATTCTAAACATACTAACTTTACTTAACCAGCCTGATGCCTGCGCACTTAGCAAGTGCGCAGGGACTTGTTCTTGCGTACTTAATAAGTGGGCAGACTTTGCTTCATGCTTACTTGATAAATACGCAGTACCTTCTTCATGCGTACTTGATAAGTACGCATGACCCTCTTCATGCGTACTTGATAAGTACGCAGGATCCTCTTCTTGCGTACTTGGTAAGTACGCAGGATCATCTTCATGCGTACTTGATAAGTACGCACGAACTGCTTCTTCGCAAAAAACCCTAACTTTCGCCTTTGGGTCTGATCACGTCAAGATCCTGAACTTATTTACTTCAAAACGTTTGCTTTCCATTAAGGAACTCAAATCTATGTTTATATTTCAGTTTTATCCGTGAAAACGTTAACTTTTCACCCAAAACCCGAAAAACTCAAAAACGAACAAAAATTCAAATTTAGGCCCGATCGTTACCTGAATCGAGTTTCTGATCCGGAGGTTCTTCTCACGAGCTCTGGAGCAACACACTTCTCAAATCTCGGGTCGATCCGCCAACTTTCTCTCTCTACGGTTTCTCTCTGTAGAACTTGCAAATGAGAGAAATGATGGAGACCTTGGCTATTTATAGGGGAGGCTCCCCTTCCAGCCCGCCGACCCATCCGGCCCGACCCGACATGCCTCGTTCGTTTATTCCGTCATTTTAACTGTCTTTTTATTTTTGGGATGTTACAAGTCTACCCCCTTACAATATGTTTCGTCCCCGAAACCTATCATAAGTCAAATAGATGAGGGTACGACTCCCTCATTTCCTTCTCCGTTTCCCAAGTGGCTTCCGATCCCTTTCGATGTTTCCATTGGACTTTAACCAGTTGGATAATCTTATTACGCAAACGCTTCTCCTTCTTGTCTAAGATGGCCACGGGTTCTTCGATGTAATTAAGGCTGTTGTCGACCTCGATGTCAGTAAGTGGTACGTGTTACCTTTCTGATTTTCATGTTTTCACTTTGGTACGATAAAACATGTATGAATTTCAATCTTAGTGAAATGATTATATCAAGCCCTAATTTTATAAATTAGAGCTTCATAAATTTCCACCCGCATTTATTCTAAAATCCCTATATACATATACATGTTTGGACATATATATATACATTTATACATCATGCAAGTACATATACACATATATATACATATATATATACAAATTCAAACATTATACAAGTACATACACATATACATGCATACTAGTTTGAACCCTAACCGATTAAACCCTAAATTAAACCCTCCCACACTAGATTTGACTTTTAAAACAATAATTTTGACTTTCTTGAACTCCATTGACTTTCAAAAGTCAAAGAAGCCCAAGCTGTGTAAATTCGAGACAGCCATCGATAGGCTTCTATTGAATTGGACTCCACATAATTTCCCAAACAAGAACCGACTCGATTACCAGCCCAATTCGGGTTATAATGCGGTTAAATTCGAATTCAAAACAAATTGACTTCGTGGAGTCAAAACCGAACCAAATCGGTCGAAATTCAATAAATTATACGCGTTTCAATCCTGGAAATCATGCGTAGACTGATCCCCCCTGTATCCAGTCCCTAACATGACCCGATTCATCCCTTATTCGATGGATTAACGCGTAAACAGCCTCCGCGACTATCCCGGTCAATTTGAAGTTCGAATTGATTTATACGAATGGAATTAATTAAATTAAATCCCTTTATCACTCGCGTATACCTCCACACAAACTCTCCCAACCCTGAATCGAACCTCATTCTGCCTCTGAGTTCCTGTCGATCACCAAGCATTCTCGGAGAAAACCCGTAGCCGACCGCACTCGTGCCATAACCATTCCAGGTAAAAATTGTACCATTCGATTCCTAAACGCAAGGTTATCAAAACCCCTCTGTCAATTCGCGATGACAGAGGGTATCGGGACCGATTGAAACTAGGGTTCATAGCGGGTTATCTTCGTTTTTGAATTCTGGATTTGTTTAATTCTATGTTTTAATCAATTAGGTTCCGTAATATTTCAGCGAAACCACCTGGTCCGACCGGTAAGTCACTGCGCCGCCGAACCGGGTGGCGTGGGTTCGAAACCCACCTCCGGCTCTTTTTGCGCGTCTGTGTTACTCCAACCCGGTTCCCTTTCAACTAGATGATAAATAATTTTTCAAACGATACTCTATCAGAAGTTGTACACTGGTCCAGTGGTTGCGGCTTGAGACTCACACAACAGCCACCCGGGTTCGAACGAGCTGCATATATTTTTAAACCGATTTTTAAAAACTCCAAAATTTTGTAAAAATATTTTTATAAACCATAAGATATTTATAATTGAATAAAACAAGAATTTATAAATTCCTATATAAATTCAGATTTTAATCCAAATTAAATGGTTAAAATTACACATTTAACTTTTAAAACAAAAACTTTAAATATCTAAAATTAATTTCTAAACATATATTTACATTCCATATATTTTAACATATTTTCACAAATAAATAAATAAAAATTATTTATTTATTTAATCTATTTAAATAAATGAAATTATTTAATTATTTTTATTTATTTAAATTAAACACTAATCACATAAATAGAATTTCTAAACATATATTTACATCCATATATTTTAACATATTTTCACAAATAAATAAATAAAAATTATTTATTTATTTAATCTATTTAAATAAATGAAATTATTTAATTATTTTATTTATTTAAATTAAACACTAATCACATAAATAGATTTTCTAAACATATATTCACATTTCACATATTTTAACATATTTTCACAAATAAATAAATAAAAATTATTTATTCATTTAATCTATTTAAATAAATGAAATTATTTAATTATTTTATTTATTTAAATTAAACACTATCTACATAAACCAAAGTTCATTTTCTAAACATAAATATATATTTACATGATATATATTTTAGCATATTTTTCACAATTAAATAAATAAAATTATTTATTTATTTTATTTAAATCCAACCCTACGTCAGTGACTATTAAGTTCATACATATATACCTTGAACTCAAAATACACATTAAATTCGTATTTAAACATAGTATGCCTTTACATAGAATAACACAAATCTATTTGTACCAACCCACACACATCAAAACCGTTGAACCCTAGACTTAGACATAGACTTTTGTACACACTATTAACTCAATACACATTATACACTAGGTTAACGTGGTGAGTTATAAGGATCGTTTTGCCACCTAGACTCGCTTGCTAGCTACACTCTTGATTCAAGTAAGTTTACATAGCCCCCTTTTTATTTTGTACTTTTGGGGGTGAAACGTGATTTACCTTTGAAACTTTTTGCATAGACTTAAAATACAATTCAATAATATGATATTATGTGTTATGTGCTTTTATGTTTAAATGCTATGAGTTAAGACTACATATACATGACTTTAGTACAATCATTAACTCCGTACAAGCCAACGGTTAACACTGATAGTTCTATTGAGTCAGACAAACCCACTCGGTTAGGGTGTTTGTTACCGACTTTACATTAGGGTAACCTCCGTGTTATGCCTCAGTCACAAGGTTTGATTGTACACACTTAGTTTAACTATAGATTCTCCATAAATGCCTTATACACGTGTATCGTATGGATTGTATAAAACACTTTAAACTTGGTTATGTGTCAAAACCTATGTATGCTCACCAACTTTTTAGTTGATCTCGTTTTCATCATGTTTCAGGTACTAATGCTTGAGAATATGTACAAGATGCTTCACTTAGGACTGATGACCTAGAATTTAATTTATAGAGACTATTTATGTATTTCATTTTTCCTTGTATTGTTGGATTTTTGTTTATTTGTGACATGAAATTGGTTGTTTAACTATTTAAAATTTAGTAAACCTTGAGATTTTGAACAGTCTACATGTCCCGCCCCTACGTATTTCGTCGTCGGTTGGGGTGTGACAGATTGGTATCAGAGCCTTGGTTATAGGGAATTAGGTTATTAGACACATTTGACCTAGACTATAACCTTAGGACACCCATTATTTACCATGCTCTATGATTATATGATATGCGACATGCAATGTGTTACTTGCTTACTATATTTTGATACTTTATTTGTTAAAATTCATGAATTATTAGACTATACTTAAATAATAAAATAAATAAACAATATCCCTACCCATACCCTAAGTCTCATAACTTCTTACCTACTTCTCTGTCATCATCATCATAGTATGTGGAAACTTCATAAATTCAGATCTATAGAATTCCTTTACTTCCTCGTTAAGGTTTTAAACTTTGTTAATTATTAGAGGACACGTGCAATCTGGAAGGGTGACACCTGTATTCTGGGTTTTCTGTCTAGGAAAGCATTTCGTATAAATCCCAATCAACCGAGGGACCCGTATGCTTTCCTGGGAATCCCCGGGATGAGTGTTTACTTATAGGCTAAAGCATGTCTCCTTGAAAATTATATGAGTTTAACTGACCTTAATGTGTCATAGTATTCAAGTGATTATGTCACTATTTGAGTACAATCCAAACTATGATTTACTACTTCATCTATCATTTTATTCCCTTTTAAATTCAATCAACTTTCATAAGTTCTTACATCTTTTCTTGTTTTGTGCAAATCTGTAGAATGCCTCCCCGTCGTGCTACCGTGGCCAACAACAACACTGATATTGCTGCTATCCTTGCACAACTGGTAACTCAACTCACTCAAGTTAATGGTGCTACAAACGGTAACCATGGGACTAATGGTGGGGGTGGTGCCACCCCACCGCAATGCACTTTCAAGCATTTTAACTCGTGCAACCCCACTAAGTTTTATGGCACTGAAGGAGCCACGGGTCTCCTACAATGGTTCGAGAGCATTGAAAGCACTTTTCTCAACAGCGATTGTCCCGACAACCTCCGGGTCCGCTATGCCACCAGCGTATTCCAAAAACGAGCGCTCACTTGGTGGAACGGTGAAAAGAGGAATATGGGCATGGATGTGGCAATGGCCTTGCCATGGGATAAGGTCAAACGGATCATGACCGAGGAGTTCTGTCCTCGCAATGAAATGAAGAAGTTAGAGGCCAAATTTTGGGATCTTGCCCAAGACAGTGGTGAAAATTTAGCCTACACCACCCGTTTTCATGAACTAAGTCTTCTAGTACCTCATATGGTCACACCTTTGGCTCGGGGTATTGAAAAGTACATCGGTGGTCTGCCGATGAAGATTCAAGACACTGTTTTAGGGAGGAACCCAGCTACCCTTGAAGATGCCATCCGCCTATTCACCACATTAACCGATAACCATGTAAAGGCGGGTACGTTAACAAGGAAGGGTGCTAAGAAAGCCCTAGACACGGAAACACCTTCTGAACCCTCCAAAGGGGTCAAATTCGAGCCTTTCTACAACAACAAGAAATGAAAGACTAGGAACTTTGCTGTTGTTACCCCAGCTGCCCCAGTCAATCACGTTGCTCCCATGACTTAGAATTCAGCGAAGAAACATTTTGTGGGCAGCAGCCCTTTGTGCAACATGTGCAATTACCATAATTTTCCAAATATACCATGTCGGATATGTTCCAGCTGTGGAAGATATGGGCATTTAGCCAGCACCAGCAGGGTCAAACCACCCGACAGTACAGGTAACCAGGGAAACAAAGGGGTTCCAACTATCACTAATGGGAATGCTTGCTTTGAATGTGGTAACCCAAACCACTTCCGAAACCGATGCCCAAAACTTATCAACCCAAATCAAGGTGGAGCTAGGGGGCGTGCTTTCAACATAAATGCTAATGAAGCCCAGGCTAACAATGATGTGGTCAACGGTACGTTCCTCGTTAATAACCAATATGCTTCCATACTATTTGATACCGGTGCCGATAAGAGTTTTGTTTCACTTAATTTTGAACCTTTGCTTGCTAAAACCCGAACTAAGTTAGAGAAAATGTTTACCGTTGAAGTAGCGGATGGAAACCCCATCGTTATTGACTCCATTATCCGCGATTGTTTCATCGAACTTAATGAACATTCCTTTCCCGTCAACCTTATACCTATGCAACTGGGAAGCTTTGACATCATCATAGGCATGGATTGGCTATCTAGTCATCATACCGAGGTCGTTTGTTTTGAGAAGTGCATCCGAATTCCTCTCCCCTCGGGTGATACATTAAAGGTTTTTGGTGAGAAACCGTGTAGTGGGCTTAAGCTCATGTCGTGCACTACGGCCCGAAAGTACTTACGGAAGAAGTATGTGGCCTTTCTAGCCCATATCGTTCAAAAGAAGGACCAAGAGAAGAGCATTCAAGACATCCCCATCATTTGTGACTTTCCCGAAGTATTTCTTGAAGATCTATTTGGTCTTCCACCCGTTCGTCAAGTCGAGTTTCGTATCGACCTTGTACCCGGAGCTAATCATGTGGCTAAAGCTCCATACCGCCTAGCACTTTCTGAAATGCAAGAACTTGCAAGTCAGCTTCAAGAACTTTCTGATAAAGGTTTCATTCATCCCTGTCATTCACCATGGGGTGCACCCGTCCTATTCGTGAAGAAGAAAGATGGCTCATTCCGGATGTGTATTGACTACCGCGAACTCAACAAACTTACCATCAAGAACCGTTATCTCTTGCCAAGGATTGATGATCTCTTCGATCAACTCCAAGGTTCCACCTACTTCTCGAAGATTGATCTTCGATCCGGATATCACCAACTTCGTGTGCAAGAGGAGGATATTCCAAAGACTGCCTTTCGTACAAGATACGGTCACTACGAATTTATGGTTATGCCTTTTGGGCTAACCAATGCCCCCGCGGTTTTCATGGATCTCATGAATCGCAAATGCAAACCATACCTAGATAAATTCGTGATCGTTTTCATTGACGACATCTTGATCTACTCCAAGACCAAATCAGATCATGAACAACACCTTAAGTTGGTTTTAGACCTTTTAAGAAAAGAACAACTATATGCTAAGTTCTCCAAGTGTGAATTTTGGCTAAAAGAAGTTCAATTCTTGGGCCATATTGTCAACGAAAAGGGAATCCATGTTGATCCCGCAAAGATCTAAGCCATTAAGAGTTGGAGTACCCCTAAAACCCCTACCGAAGTTCGTTCATTTCTTGGTCTTGCTGGTTATTACCGTCGTTTCATCTCAAATTTTTCCAAGATTGCTGTCCCTCTCACGGCCTTGACCCACAAGGGTAAACACTATGAATGGGGACCAAAGCAAGAGGAAGTCTTCCAACTCCTCAAGCAAAAATTGTGCAATGCTCCTATTCTCACTCTTCCTGATGGCAATGATGATCTGGTGGTCTACTGCGATGCATCAAACCTAGGTCTCGGTTGTGTTCTCATGCAACGGGGCAAAGTGATCGCTTATGCATCAAGACATCTTAAAATTCACGAAAAGAATTATACGACGCACGATCTTGAGTTGGGTGCGGTCGTCTTCGCATTAAAGATTTGGAGACATTATCTCTATGGCACGAAATGTGTGGTGTTCACTGACCACAAAAGTCTCCAACACATCTTCAACCAAAAAGAACTCAATATGAGGTAACGACGTTGGGTCGAGCTCCTTAACGACTACGACTGCGAGATTCGGTACCATCCCGGTAAAGCGAATGTTGTGGCCGATGCCTTAAGTCGTAAGGACCACGTTATGCTTCATTGTGTTAGGATTCAAACCGATATTCAAAATCGCATCTTAGAAGCTCAACACGTCTCGGTCACCGAGGGTAATCTGTATAACGAAATGTCATGTGGTGTTGAACTCCTATTAGAAACCAAACCTAATGGCCTCCTCTATTACTTGAATCGTATCTGGGTCCCCGATCGTGATGACCTTCGCGCAGTCCTTATGAACGAGGCACACAAAACTCGTTACTCCGTCCATCCTAGGGCTGATAAAATGTACAAGGGTCTTCACCAACAATACTGGTGGCCCGGGATGAAGAAAGACATTGCACTATATGTTGCAAAATGTCTAACTTGCTCCAAAGTCAAAGCTGAACATCAACGTCCTTCTGGTTTACTTGAACAACCGGAAATTCCAGTGTGGAAATGGGAAAATCTAGCCATGGATTTCATTACCAAACTCCCTCGTACTTCTAGAGGTTATGATAGCATTTGGGTGATCATTGACCGTCTTACCAAATCTGCTCACTTCCTACCCATCCGAGAAGACTATCGGGTAGAGAAACTAGCCCGAATCTACATTGACGAAATTGTGATTCGTCACGGAGTCCCACTTAACATAATATATGATAGGGATGCTCGTTTCGCCTCCACTTTTGGCAATCTCTCCAAACTGCTCTTGGTACACGCTTGGATTTAAGCACGACTTACCATCCCCAAACTGATGGTCAGACCGAGCGAACAATTCAGACGCTCGAGGACATGCTTAGAGCTTGTGTAATCGATTTTGGCGGCAATTGGGATTCACATCTATCCCTTATTGAGTTCTCTTACAACAATAGCTACCACACAAGCATCAACATGGCTCCATTTGAAGCCCTCTATGGTCGGAAATGTCGCTCTCCTATCTGTTGGAACGAGATTGGCGAAGCACAAATCACTGGTCCTGAATTAATCCAAGAAAATTTCGACAAGATCCTTCAGATTCGTAACAACATTCAAGTGGCAAGGAGTCGACAAAAGAGTTATGCCGACAAGAGACGTAAACCCTTGGAATTTCAAGTCGGTGATCTTGTACTTCTAAAGGTATCTCCTTGGAAGGGGGTGATCCGTTTCGGGAAGAAGGGTAAACTAGCACCTCGCTATGTGGGTCCATTTAAGATCCTCGAAAGGATCGGGAAGGTGGCTTACAAACTCGAATTACCTCCATCACTAGCTAAAGTACATCTTACTTTCCACGTGTCCAACCTAAAGAAATGTCTTGCTGATGAGAATCTCCATATACCTCTTGATGATGTGCGCATTGATGACACGATGCACTTCGTTGAGAAACCGGTAGAGATCATGGGTCGTGAGATCAAGCAACTCAAGCGAAGCCGTATTCCTATTGTCAAAGTACGATGGGAATCTAAGCGTGGACCCGAATTTACTTGGGAACGTGAGGACCAAATGAAGCTCAAGTGCCCTCACCTCTTTGCTGATACAGTCGCCTCAACTAGCTAAAATTTCGGGAAGAAATTCCTTCAACATGGGGATACTGTAACCTTTCTGATTTTCATGTTTTCACTTTGGTACGATAAAACATGTATCAATTTCAATCTTAGTGAAATGATTATATCAAGCCCTAATTTTATAAATTACAGCTTCACAAATTTCCACCCGCATTTATTCTAAAATCCCTATATACATATAAATGTTTGGACATATATATATATATATATATATATATATATATATATACATTTATACATCATGCAAGTACATATACACACACACACACACACACACATATATATATATATATATATATATATATATATATATATATATATATATATAATTCAAACATTATACAAGTACATACACATATACATACATACTAGTTTGAACCCTAACCGATTGAACCCTAAATTAAACCCTCCCACACTAGATTTGACTTTTAAAACATTAATTTTGACTTTCTTGAACTCGATTGACTTTAAAAAGTCAAAGAAGCCCAAACCGTGTAAATTCGAGACAGCCATCGATGGGCTTCTATTGAATTGTACTCCACATAATTTCCCAAACAAGAACCAACTCGATTACCAGCCCAATTCGGGTTATAATGCGGTTAAATTCGAATTCAAAACAAATTGACTTCGTGGAGTCAAAGCCGAACCAAATCGGTCGAAATTCAATAAATTATACGCGTTTCAATCCCGGAAATCATGCGTAGACTGATCCCCCTGTATCCAGTCCCTAACATGACCCGATTCATCCCTTATTCGATGGATTAACGCGTAAAAAGCCTCCGCGACTATCCCGGTCAATTTGAAATTCGAATTGATTTATATGAATCGAATTAATCAAATTAAATCCCTTTATCACTAGCGTATACCTCCACACAAACTCTCCCAACCCTGAATCGAACCTCATTCTGCCTCTGAGTTCCTGTCTATCACCAAGCATTCTCGGAGAAAACCCGTAGCCGACCGCACTCGTGCCATAACCATTCCAGGTAAAAATTGTACCTTTCGATTCGTAAACGCAAGGTTATCAAAACCCCTCTGTCAATTCGCGATGACAGAGGGTATCGGGACCGATTGAAACTAGGGTTCATAGCGAGTTATCTTCGTTTTTGAATTCTGGATTTGTTTAATTCTATGTTTTAATCAATTAGGTTCCGTAATATTTCAGCGAAACCACCTGGTCCGGCCGGTAAGTCACTGCGCCGCCGAATGGGGTGGCGTGGGTTCGAAACCCACCTCCGGCTCTTTTTGCGCGTCTATGTTACTCCAAACCCGGTTCCCTTTCATCTAGATGATAAATAATTTTTCAAACGATACTCTATCAGAAGTTGTACACTGGTCCAGTGGTTGCGGCTTGAGACTCACACAACAGCCACCCGGGTTCGAATCGGGTGAGCTGCATATATTTTTAAAACCGATTTTTAAAAACTCCAAAAATTTTGTAAAAAATATTTTTATAAACCTTAAGATATTTATAACAGAATAAAACAAGAATTTATAAATTCCTATATAAATTCAGATTTTAATCCAAATTAAATGGTTAAAATTACACATTTAACTTTTAAAACAAAAACTTTAAATATCTAAAATTAATTTCTAAACATATATTTATATTCCATATATTTTAACATATTTTCACAAATAAATAAATAAAAATTATTTATTTATTTAATCTATTTAAATAAATGAAATTATTTAATTATTTTATTTATTTAAATTAAACACTAATCACATAAATAGAATTTCTAAACATATATTTACATCCATATATTTTAACATATTTTCAAAAATAAATAAATAAAAATTATTTATTTATTTAATCTATTTAAATAAATGAAATTATTTAATTATTTTATTTATTTAAATTAAACACTAATCACATAAATAGAATTTCTAAACATATATTCACATTTCATATATTTTAACAAATAAATAAATAAAAATTATTTATTCATTTAATCTATTTAAATAAATGAAATTATTTAATTATTTTATTTATTGAAATTAAACACTATCTACATAAACCAAAGTTCATTTTCTAAACATAAATATATATTTACATGATATATATTTTAGCATATTTTTCACAATTAAATAAATAAAATTATTTATTTATTTTATTTAAATCCAACCCTACGTCAGTGACTATTAAGTTCATACATATATACCTTGAACTCAAAATACACATTAAATTCGTATTTAAACATAGTTTGCATTTACATAGAATAACACAAATCTATTTGTACCAACCCACACACATCAAAACCGTTGAACCCTAGACTTAGACATAGACTTTTGTACACATGATTAACTCAATACACATTTTACACTAGGTTAACGTGGTGAGTTACAAGGATCGTTTTGCCACCTAGACTCGCGTGCTAGCTACACTCTTGATTCAAGTAAGTTTACATAGCCCCCTTTTTATTTTGTACTTTTGGGGTGAAACGTGATTTACCTTTGAAACTTTTTGCATAGACTTAAAATACAATTCAATAATATGATATTATGTGTTATGTGCTTTATGTTTGAATGCTATGAGGTAAGACTACATATACATGACTTTAGTACAATCATTAACTTCGTACAAGCCAACGGTTAACACTGATAAATCTATTGAGTCTGACAAACCCACCCGGTTAGGGTGTTTGTTACCGACTTTACATTAGGGTAACCTGCGTGTTATGCCTCAGTCACAAGGTTTGATTATACACACTTAGTTTAACTATAGATTCTCCATAAATGCCTTATACACGTGTATCGTATGGATTGTATAAAACACTTTAAACTTGGTTATGTGTCAAAACCTATGTATGCTCACCAACTTTTTAGTTGACCTCGTTTTCATCATGTTTCAGGTACTAATGATTGAGAATAAGTACAAGATGCTTCACTTAGGACTGATGACCTAGAATTTAATTTAAAGAGACTATTTATGTATTTCCTTTTTCCTTGTATTGTTGGATTTTTGTTTATTTGTGACATGAAATTGGTTGTTTAATTATTTAAACTTTAGTAAACCTTGAGCTTTTGAACAGTCTACATGTCCCGCCCTGACGTATTCCGCCGTCGGTTGGGGTGTGACAGTACGTGAGCTGATTCATCCGCCAAACACTTTCGCAAGTGTGATACATGGAATGTAGGATGAATCCCACTCAACTCATCAGGCAACTCTAACCGATAAACGACCTCACCAAGCCGTGCCATTATCCTGAATGGTCCGACAAACCTTGGACTTAACTTTCCTCTCTTCCTGAATCGTATGATTCCCTTCCAGGGTGACACTTTCAACATTAATCTGTCCCAACATCAAACTTAATAGGCCTTCGTCATTTATCCGCATAGGACTTCAGGCGATCTTGTGCGGCCTTCATTTGTGCTTTGATTTGATCAAACCTTTCCGACGTTTCTCTAACGACTTCGAGACTTCTTAATTCCTTCTGTCCAATCTCACCCCAACAAACCCGGGTCCTACATCTTCTCCCATACAACATTTCGTAAGGCGGCATGCCTATCGTCGTGTGATGCCTATTGTTGTAGGAGAATTCGGCTAACGGCAGATGACTGTCCCAACTGCCGCCGAAATCGATAATACAAGCACGAAGCATATCCTCCAATGTCTGAATGGTCGTTTCGGACTGACCATCCGTTTGTGGGTGGTATGCCGTGCTCACGTTGAGCCTCGTGAAATCTTTTCCAGAACCTCGATGTGAATCGTGTGTCCCGGTCAGATACGATCGTCAAAGGCATCCCATGCCGTGCTACTACTTCGTTAATAAATACTTCCGCTAACCTTTCCGACGAGAACGTCTTGCGAATAGGTAGGAAATGAGCACTCTTCGTTAAACGGTCCACAATTACCCAAATGGTATCATGACCTTTAGCTGTGCGAGGTAGCTTGGTTATGAAGTCCATGGTAATGTGTTCCCACTTCCACTCCGGTATATCAAGTGGTTGGATCTTTCCATACGGTTTCTGGTGTTCGGCCTTTACTTGTGAGCAAGTCAAACACTTGCTTACATACTTTTTCACTTCATGTTTCATTCCAGGCCACCAGTATTCCTTCCTCAGATCTTGGTACATTTTGTTGGTACCAGGATGGATATAGTATCGAGACTTATGAGCCTCATCCAAAATTTTGGTTCTAAGCTCGCCACCCATAGGTATCCATACCCGTCTAAAACGTGTCCTAACACCAAGGGTGTTATATTCCAACTTGTCCTGTTGGCCAACCATCCTTTCCTTCTTTATGTTTTCTTCTTTAAGTGCCTCATTTTGAGCCTTTTCAATTTCTCTCATCACATCCGATGTTACCACCAACTGGCAAGCTTTCACTCTAATAGGAGTAGGCACATCCTTTCGGCTTAGAGCGTCAGCCACCACGTTTGCCTTTCCAGGATGGTATATTATTTCACAGTCATAGTCTTTCAACAGTTCCAACCATCGCCTCTGCCTCATATTAAGTTCCTTTTGTTCGAAGAAGTACTTCAAACTTTTGTGGTCGGAGTAAATAGTAAACTTCACCCCGTAAAGGTAGTGCCTCCAGATTTTTAATACGAATACGACAGCAGCAAGTTCCAAATCATGAGTCGGATAATTAGCTTCGTGAATCTTCAACTGTCGTGACGCATACGCGATCACTCTCCCGCGTTGCATCAACACGCATCCCAATCCCTGACCCGAAAGCGTCAGAGTATACCACTAAGTCTTCATTGCCCTCGGGAAGGGCCAAGACTGGAGCTTGGGTTAGTTTCTCCTTCAATTCCTTAAACGCCTCGTCTTGGGTCGAACCTCATTCGTACTTTACCTCTTTCCGCCTCAACTTTGTCAATGGCGAAGCTATCTTTCAGAAATTCTGGATGAATCTCCGATAGTAGCCTGCCAATCCCAAGAAACTGCGGATTTCAGTTGGCGTCTTAGGAATATTCCATTCCCTAACCGTCACTATCTTTGCTGGGTCAACCATAATGTCGTTCGGGTTAATGACGTGACTTAGGAATTGAACTTCCCTAAGCCAGAACGCGCATTTGGAGAACTTAGCATGCAACTTTTTCTTTTTCAGAGCTTCCAATACTTCCTTCAAGTGACACGCGTGATCACCCTCATTCTTGGAGTAGATGAGGATATCATCGATGAACACGATTACCGATCGATCTAGCATTGGTCGGCAAACTCTATTCATCAAATCCATGAACGTTGTGGGGGCGTTCGTCAATCCAAAAGACATTACGCGGAACTTGAAATGTCCATAACGCGTGCGAAATGTAGTTTTCGGTATGTCTTCTTCCCTCACCTTCAACTGATGGTACCCGGACCGAAGGTCGATTTTTGAGAACCAACTTGCGCCTTGCAATTGATCGAACAGGTCGTCGATCCTTGGTAAATAGTACTTGTTCTTCACCGTACGTTTATTCAACTCGTGATAATCAATACACATTCTCATCGAACCGTCTTTCTTCTTCACAAACAACACCGGAGCACCCCACGACGAGATGCACGGTTGGATAAATCCCTTCTCAAGTAACTCGTCTAGTTGTGCCATTAACTATTTCATCTCCGCCGGTGCTAGTCGATATGGAGCCTTAGCCACGGGCTGGACATCTGGTACTAAATCGATTCGAAATTCGATCTCTCTGTCGGGTGGTATCACAGGCAAATCCTCTGGAAACACCTCCGGGTACTCGCGTACCACGGGTACATCGTCTAGTTCCTTCACTTCCTTACACTCGTCAATTACGTACACCAGATAAGCCTCGCATCCGTGCCTCAAGTAATCTGTTGCCTTAATCATCGAGATGACGTTTGGCATCGGGGAGTCACGATCTCCAAGAACCTCGACTTTGCTACCGTCCGGAGCCTTGAGTCGGATTATCTTTCGTTTACATATAATTTGTGCTTCATTGGCAGTTAGCCAATCCATTCCTAACACGACATCGAACCCACCCAAAACCATGACAAACAACCTGACGGGGAATCTATGGCCTTCTATTTTTATCGTGGAATTCTCAACTACGTCAGTCATCCTCGCAGTTCTACCCTCAGCGGTTTCTATGCTAAAGGCCCTTTCTAGTTTACTCACAGTGTACTTTACCCTTTTACAAAAAGTCATAGATATAAAACTCTTACTGGCACCCGAATCGAATAACACAGATACAAAAGTGTCGTCGAGGATAAACGTACCTGACGCCATGCCGGGGTCTGCTCTGGCCTGTTCCTGCGTCAGCACATAGGCACGAGTCTTTGCTCGGGGTCTCTCTTCTTTCTTCTCCGGGACTTTCCCTTTCCCGGCTTGACCCATTCTGGGCTTGGTGCATTCCCGACTCATATGACCACTCTCCCCACAGTTGTAGCATTTGAAGCCTTGCGGGCATTCACGGGAGTAGTGTCCGGTTTTGCCGCATTTAAAGCACAGGTTTGACCCTAGCCGACATTCACCCGCATGTCTTACCCCACATCTTCCATAGAGTGCCGTCTCGCCTACCCTGGCCTGTTTGTCCCGAGCCCCAAACAATGTCACACCCCGACCGATGGCGGAATCATCGGGGCGAGACATGTAAGACTGTTCATAGCACAAGGTTGACTAAATTGAAATATATTAAAGCCAAATTTCCATTTCACATAATCCAAGTACAAACCAAAATCCAAACAAAGAACAATAAACAATTCATAAACTTCTTGATTTAATATTACTAAGTCCAAATCCTATGTTGAGCACGTCTTGAATCATTCTCACATATTAGGGCCTGAAACATGAATAAAATAACGTCAACTAAAAAGTTGGTGAGTATAACACAGTTGTATATAGATAGCATATAGTTGTAAACAAATCCTTTACAAGACATGAAAAATAAGTCATTTATGGGGAGCTGCTATTGTGTAATCAAGTACAATCAAACCTTAGTAACTAGTATGCAAATTGTGTTGTCGGTATCAATCACCTCCACTTGGGTGGGTTTGTCAGACTTAATAGATCTATCATTGAAAACCGTCGGCTTGAATAGTTAATGATTGCACATAATAGCATACAAAAGGTTAGCACACCTAGCACTCGGGCATAAAGGTCAAATTGCACACATGAATGTAAATAGGATTTGTAATTGTGTTGTTTGTGTAAATGTAAGCGTGTAATTTGTATATAATTCATGTTTCACCCCAAAAGTGAAAAAGAGTAAAAGGGGTTGTGAAATACTCACTTGGTATGGAAGTGAAGCTAACAAGGAAATATAGATAGCAAATATGATCCTTGGAATGCACACTTTAACCAAAGAGTAAAGTGTATAGAATCAAATAGATGTACAAAGTTTAAGTCTAAAGTGAAAGTTGAATTTGTATATAAAACTATTGATTTGTATTTAAAAAGTATTGAATAAAATATATAAAGTTTGAAGTAAAATATGTTTGTAACCATTTGATTAGGTTTGAATTGAATAAATAAATATATAATTGTAGTTTATGAAATAATGTAAATATTAATTGAAATTAAGTATAAATAAATAAATGATTTTGATTTAAAATGTAAATTAAATAACTAATCATTATTTATAAATTTTGTAACTTAATTATTTAAAACATCATTTAAATAAATATAAATTTAATTTTTATAAACTTTTCAATAAATTATATTTATGCCAAGATTAAACTTTTAATCCATTTTTAAATACAGAACACATATTTTTATAAAATCTGAAACATTTACTGATTAAAATATAAAAATTATAATTCTGTTAAAAATAATCTGAGTCTCACACGACCGTGCCTCGGAAGGGCACGATCGTGCTCAAGCCACGGGCGCGACCGCGCTAGTCGGGGCGCGACCGGGTTGACCAACAGAAGCACAATCTAGACCAGACAACAGGCACGACCGTGCCTTGGCCCGGCACGGTCGTGTCTATGATCTTTAGACACAACAGAGACTAGCCCAGAGGGCATGACAAGGTCTGGACATGTGGACACGACCGCGCTGATATTTGGCACGATCGCGCTACATGAGGCACGGCCACGCTAGATGATTAGCGCGACCGTGTCTCTTCCAAATCAGACACGAATTGACAATTTCTTGTATTTTAAACGCTGGATTTGTTAGGGCTTTTGATTAATGGGTTATTACGAGTCTTTTCATATAACTTAATTGTATGAACATCGCGTTTAAGCAGGGATTCGATTAAATCATTTTCAATAAAATATGAGTTCTGATTCGGATCGATTTCTATAATGGAAGCCCAAATTGAATAGGGGCTTTCGATACTGATACAGAAGAGAATGAAATAGAAGATTCAATTACCCGGAATAGAAGCGAATCGTTAGAGAATGGTGGGAAGGAATTCTGTCGGCGGCAAGCTTGGTTTCCGGCGACCTATGCTGCGGTTCCGAATGTTTCAGCGGCTTCGGATGATTCAGAGATGGTCTGGAAATGCTTGACTGGATTGCTTTGAGAAAATTGAGAGAATTTGGGTTCTCCTTGAAATGTCCAAGCGTTTGGAATTTGGTAGAATAAAACCGAAGTGATTTCGAGTAATGGAAATGTTTATTGTGTTTGTTAATGTGAATAAAGTGTGTTGATGTTACGAATTTGAACGATCGGATGATTAAAGTCACAATTACGATTCAACTGTTACGCAGGCGCGACCGTGCCTAGATAGGCGCGACCGTTCCTAGGCACCGGGCGCGATCGTTCCAAAGCAGGTCGCGCGACCGTGCCAAAGCACCTGGCGCGACCGTGCTAGGACGAACCACGACCGTGCTAGACTAGGGTTTGTTGACATTTTTCAATTTTAGTCCTTGACTTTTCAGATTTGATAAGTTTGAATAAAATAGTTTCTTGTATAGTGTCTAAATGTATATAACCGAGTAAGACTTGCGAATTTGTATAGAATCATTGCATTTAATTTACGGCAAGAAAATAATGAGGCGTTGCACGAGTATTGAATTCGAAATTGCATTACATTGAATTGAAATACGAATACTAAAAATCAGAGATGTTACAGTCTCCCCATGTTGAGAGAATTTCGTCCCGAAATTTAGCTAGAGGAAATAACATTATTAGTAAAAAGATGAGGGTACTTGAGCTTCATTTGGTCTTCTCGTTCCCAAGTGAACTCAGGACCACGCTTAGATTCCCAACGAACTTTAACGATAGGAATGCGACTTCGCTTGAGCTGTTTGACTTCACGATCCATAATTTCCACCGGTTTCTCAACGAAGTGCATCGTTTCATCAATGCGCACGTCGTCGAGCGGTATATGGAGATTTTCATGGGCGAGACACTTCTTTAGATTAGATATATGAAATGTAGGATGTACATTGCCAAGAGATGGAGGTAACTCGAGCTTGTAAGCCACTTTCCCAATCCTTTCAAGGATTTTGAATGGACCAACATAACGAGGTGCTAACTTGCCTTTCTTTCCAAAACGGACCACACCCTTCCATGGAGACACCTTTAGAAGAACAAGGTCACCGACTTGGAATTCCAAGGGTTTTCGACGTTTGTCGACATAACTCTTTTGCCGACTCCTCGCTACTCGAATATTGTCACGGATTTGAATAATCTTGTCGGATGTTTCTTGAATTAACTCGGGACCAGTGATTTGTGCTTCACCAATCTCACTCCAACAGATAGGAGAACGACACTTGCGACCATAGAGAGCTTCGAATGGAGCCATGTTGATACTTGTGTGGTAGCTATTGTTGTAAGAAAACTCAATAAGGGATAAATGTGAATCCCAATTGCCACCAAAATCGATTACGCAAGCTCTAAGCATGTCTTCAAGAGTTTGGAATGTTCGCTCGGTTTGACCATCAGTTTGCGGATGGTAAGCCGTGCTCAAATCCAATCGAGTACCAAGAGCCTTTTGGAGAGATTGCCAAAATCGAGAAGTGAACCGAGCGTCTCTATCGGATATTATGTTCAAGGGAACACCATGACGGCTCACAATTTCATCAATGTAAATTCGGGCTAATTTCTCCACTTTGAAGTCTTCACGAATAGGCAAGAAGTGGGCAGATTTGGTGAGTCGATCCATGATCACCCAAATACTATCATAACCACTTGAGGTGCGAGGGAGTTTGGTAATGAAGTCCATAGCTAAATCCTCCCATTTCCACACGGGAATTTTCGGTTGTTCAAGTAAACCAGAAGGACGTTGATGTTCGGCTTTGACTTTGGAGCAAGTTAAGCATTTGGCAACATAAAGAGCAATGTCCTTCTTCATACCGGGCCACCAATAAAGTTGGCGAAGATCTTGGTACATTTTATCCGCACCAGGATGAATAGAATAACGAGTCTTATGAGCCTCGTTCATGAGAATTGCACGGAGATCATCGCGATCGGGAATCCAAATACGGTTCAAGTAATATAGTAAGCCATTGGGTTTTGATTCAAGAAGAAGTTCAACACCACACGACATTTCCTCATACATGTTACCCTCGGTTACCGAGACGTGTTGAGCTTCTAAAATACGGGTTTGAATATTGGTTTGAATACGGGCACAATGAAGCATAACATGGTCCTTTCGACTCAAGGCATCGGCTACAACATTCGCTTTGCCGGGATGGTAACGAATCTCGCAGTCGTAGTCGTTAAGGAGTTCGACCCAACGTCGTTGCCTCATATTGAGCTCTTTTTGGTTGAAGATATGTTGAAGACTTTTATGGTCGGTGAATACCACACATTTCATGCCATATAGGTAATGTCTCCAAATCTTTAACGCGAATACGACCGCACCCAACTCGAGATCGTGCGTCGTATAATTCTTTTCATGAATTTTGAGTTGTCTTGATGCATAAGCGATTACTTTTCCTCGTTGCATGAGGACACAACCAAGACCTTGGTTAGAAGCATCACAATAGACAACTAAATCATCATTTCCATCAGGGAGAGTCAAAATGGGAGCATTGCACAACTTATGCTTAAGAGTTTGGAAAGCTTCTTCTTGTTTCGGTCCCCATTCATAAGCTTTACCCTTATGGGTCAAGGCGGTAAGAGGGACAGCAATCTTTAAGAAGTTTGAGATGAAATGACGATAATAACCCGCAAGACCAAGAAATGAACGAACTTTGGTAGGAGTCTTCGGGGCATTCCAATTCTTAACCGTTTCAATCTTAGCAGGATCAACATGAATACCCTTGTCGTTGACGATGTGACCAAGAAATTGAACTTCTTTTAACCAAAATTCACATTTGGAGAACTTGGCATATAGTTGTTCTTTCTTTAAAAGGTCCAAAACCAATCTAAGGTGTTCTTCATGGTCGGCTTTAGTCTTGGAATAGATTAAGATATCGTCAATGAAAACGATCACGAATTTATCAAGGTACGGTTTGCACACACGGTTCATGAGATCCATGAAAACTGCGGGTGCATTGGTTAACCCGAAAGGCATAACCATGAACTCGTAATGACCATACCTTGTTCTAAAAGCAGTCTTAGGAATGTCATCTTCTTGAACACGGAGCTGATGATAACCGGATCGAAGATCAATCTTCGAGAAGTAAGTAGAACCTTGAAGTTGATCAAAGAGATCATCGATTCTAGGCAAAGGATAACGATTCTTGATAGTAAGCTTATTGAGTTCGCGGTAGTCAATACACATGCGAAATGATCCATCCTTCTTCTTAACAAATAAGACGGGTGCACCCCACGGTGAATGACTCGGGCGAATGAAACCTTTGTCGGAGAGTTCTTGAAGTTGACTTGCGAGCTCTTGCATTTCGGAAGGTGCAAGACGGTAAGGAGCTCTAGCAACGGGGTTAGCTCCGGGCATAAGATCAATACGGAACTCTACTTGACGAACAGGAGGAAGACCGGATAAATCTTTAGGAAACACTTCGGGAAAATCCCTAATGATAGGAATGTCTTGGATACTCTTTTCCTTGACATCCTTTTGAACAATATGAGCTAGGAAGGCGATGTACTTCTTTCGTAAGTACTTTTGAGCGGTAGTACAAGACATCAATTTAAGACCCTTGCAAGGCTTTTCACCATAAACCCTTAAGGTTTCTCCCGATGGTAGCTGAATTCGAATACACTTTTCAAAGCAAATGACTTCGGCATGATGATTTAATAGCCAATCCATACCTATGATAATATCAAAGCTTCCTAGTGGCATTGGAATAAGATTGATTGGGAATGTATGATCATTAAGTTCTAAGGAGCAATCATAGATGATAGACTCAATTGTAAGGGAGTCACCATTTGCTATTTCAACGGTGAAGGTTTTCTCTAATTGGGATCGTGTCTTTGCAAGTAAAGGCTCAAAATTTGGTGACACAAAACTTTTATCGGCACCGGTATCGAACAAAATGAGGCATATTGACTATTAACAAGGAACGTACCATTAACCACGTCGTTGTTGGCTTGAGCTTCGTTGGCGTTTATGTTGAACGCACGCCCACGAGCTCCACCTTGTCTAGTATTTGCAAGTCTTGGACATAGATTACGAAAATGGTTCGGGTCACCACACTCATAGCAAGCACGTCTATTAGCAATGGCGGGAGCACCTTGATTAGCCACTCGCGGGTTGGGTTGGTTCGGTGGATTGACTTGACCCTCAAAAGCTTTGGCCCTACAAATATTGATAGTGTGACCATATATCCCACAATGAGTGCAAAGGCGACATGGGATATTTTGAGGATGATGAAAATTGCAGGTGGCACAAAGAGGATAAATCCCAACATATGGCTTTTTAGGCGGTGCTTGAACTACGGGTGCAACTTGATTAACGGGCACTGCAGGAGTAACCACAGCAAAGTTTCTAACTTTCCTCTTTTTGTTATTGCGAGAGGGTTCAGTTGTGGCTTCTTTGTTGTGGGTAGGAGGGGTTACGTTTTCAGCAATTTTCTTAGAACCCTTTTTGGTAAGAGTTCCAGCTTTAACATGATTATCAGTTAAGGTAGCAGACAGGCGGATGGCATCCTCCAAAGTAGAAGGATTTCTACCTAAGACAGTATCTTGAATTTGTCTTGGTAGCCCACCAATATACTTTTCGATACAACGGGCTAAAGGAGTGACCATGTGGGGCACAAGAAGACTCAACTCATGGAACCGAGTTGTATATGCTAAGTTTTCCCCACTATCTTGGGCAAGATCCCAAAATTCAGCTTCCAACTTCTTCACTTCATTTCGAGGACAGAATTCCTCGGTCATAAGCCTTTTGACCTCATCCCAAGGTAAAGCCATAGCTACATCAATACCCCTATTCCTTTTCTCCCCATTCCACCATGTAAGTGCCCGCTTTTGAAGGACACTAGTGGCATGACGAACACGGAGGTTGTCGGGACAGTCACTATTGAGAAAGGTATTCTCAATACTTTCAAACCATTGAAGGAGTCCAGTAGCTCCTTCGGTTCTATAAAACTTTAGGGGATTGCAAGAATTGAAGTGCTTGAAGGTGCATTGAGATGGATTGTTTCCACCATTTCCACCATTACCACCATTACCACCATTATTACCACTATTACTTCCATTTCCACCATTGCCATTTGTGGCACCATTGGCTTGGGTGAGTTGTGTCACCAATTGGGTAAGAATAGCAGCAATGTCGGAGTTGGCGTTGGCGGCGGGAGCACGACGAGGAGGCATTCTACAGATTTTTCACAAGACAAGAAAGATTGTAAGAACTTATGAGAATTGCTAGGATTTAATAGAATGAGAAAACCAAATAAAAGATAGATATTCATAGTTTGGATTGTACTCAAAAGTGATAAAATCACTTGAATACTAAGGCACATCAAGGTTAATTTAAACTCATATAATTTTCAAGGAGACATGCTTTAGCCTATAAGTAAACACTCATCTCGGGAATTCCCAGGAAAGCATACGGGTCCCTCGGTTGATTGGGATTTATGCGAAATGCTTTCCTAGACAGAAAACCCAAAATACAGGTGTCACTCTTCCAGATTGCACGTGTCCTCAAATAATTTAACAAGTTTAAAAACCTTAACGAAGAAAATAAATTTTTTTTTTTTAAAGATTTTTGCTTCAAGAAAATTTTTCCACATGCTTAGAAAGAATAAAGATAGAAGAGAAGGTAGAAATATCATGGGATTTTAGGATATATGAAAGGTATTATTTAAGAAGATCCTAATAAGTCATGAATTTCTAACAAGTAAGGTACCAAATATAATAAACAATTTATCATGGTAAGCATGTAGCACATAGCATGTAACACATAGCACAAAATCATGAAGCATAGTATAAGTGGGTGTCCTAAAGTTATAGTCTAGGTCAAGATGTCTAATAACCTAAATCCCTATAACCAAGGCTCTGATACCAATCTGTCACACCCCGACCGATGGCGGAATCATCGGGGCGGGACATGTAAGACTGTTCATAGCACAAGGTTGACTAAATTGAAATATATTAAAGACAAATTTCCATTTCACATAATCCAAGTACAAACCAAAATCCAAACAAAGAACAATAAACAATTCATAAACTTCTTGATTTAATATTACTAAGTCCAAATCCTATGTTGAGCACGTCTTGAATCATTCTCACATATTAGGGCCTGAAACATGAATAAAATAACGTCAACTAAAAAGTTGGTGAGTATAACACAGTTGTATATAGATAGCATATAGTTGTAAACAAATCCTTTACAAGACATGAAAAATAAGGCATTTATGGGGAGCTGCTATTGTGTAATCAAGTACAATCAAACCTTAGTAACTAGTATGCAAATTGTGTTGTCGGTATCAATCACCTCCACTTGGGTGGGTTTGTCAGACTTAATAGATCTATCATTGAAAACCGTCGGCTTGAATAGTTAATGATTGCACATAATAGCATACAAAAGGTTAGCACACCTAGCACTCGGGCATAAAGGTCAAATTGCACACATGAATGTAAATAGGATTTGTAATTGTGTTGTTTGTGTAAATGTAAGCGTGTAATTTGTATATAGTTCATGTTTCACCCCAAAAGTGAAAAAGAGTAAAAGGGGTTGTGAAATACTCACTTGGTATGGAAGTGAAGCTAACAAGGAAATATAGATAGCAAATATGATCCTTGGAATGCACACTTTAACCCAAGAGTAAAGTGTATAGAATCAAATAGATGTACAAAGTTTAAGTCTAAAGTGAAAGTTGAATTTGTATATAAAACTATTGATTTGTATTTAAAAAGTATTGAATAAAATATATAAAGTTTGAAGTAAAATATGTTTGTAACCATTTGATTAGGTTTGAATTGAATAAATAAATATATAATTGTAGTTTATGAAATAATGTAAATATTAATTGAAATTAAGTATAAATAAATAAATGATTTTGATTTAAAATGTAAATTAAATAACTAATCATTATTTATAAATTTTGTAATTTAATTATTTAAAACATCATTTAAATAAATATAAATTTAATTTTTATAAACTTTTCAATAAATTATATTTATGCCAAGATTAAACTTTTAATCCATTTTTAAATACAGAACACATATTTTTATAAAATCTGAAACATTTACTGATTAAAATATAAAAATTATAATTCTGTTAAAAATAATCTGAGTCTCACACGACCGTGCCTCGGAAGGGCACGATCGTGCTCAAGCCACGGGCGCGACCGCGCTAGTCGGGGCGCGACCGGGTTGACCAACAGAAGCACAATCTAGACCAGACAACAGGCACGACCGTGCCTTGGCCCGGCACGGTCGTGTCTATGATCTTTAGACACAACAGAGACTAGCCCAGAGGGCATGACAAGGTCTGGACAGGTGGACACGACCGCGCTGATATTTGGCACGATCGCGCTACATGAGGCACGGCCACGCTAGATGATTAGCGCGACCGTGTCTCTTCCAAATCAGACACGAATTGACAATTTCTTGTATTTTAAACGCTGGATTTGTTTGGGCTTTTGATTAATGGGTTATTACGAGTCTTTTCATATAACTTAATTGTATGAACATCGCGTTTAAGCAGGGATTCGATTAAATCATTTTCAATAAAATATGAGTTCTGATTCGGATCGATTTCTATAATGGAAGCCCAAATTGAATAGGGGCTTTCGATACTGATACAGAAGAGAATGAAATAGAAGATTCAATTACCCGGAATAGAAGCGAATCGTTAGAGAATGGTAGGAAGGAATTCTGTCGGCGGCAAGCTTGGTTTCCGGCGACCTATGCTGCGGTTCCGAATGTTTCAGCGGCTTCGGATGATTCAGAGATGGTCTGGAAATGCTTGACTGGATTGCTTTGAGAAAATTGAGAGAATTTGGGTTCTCCTTGAAATGTCCAAGCATTTGGAATTTGGTAGAATAAAACCGAAGTGATTTCGAGTAATGGAAATGTTTATTGTGTTTGTTAATGTGAATAAAGTGTGTTGATGTTACGAATTTGAACGATCGGATGATTAAAGTCACAATTACGATTCAACTGTTACGCAGGCGCGACCGTGCCAAGATAGGCGCGACCGTGCCTAGGCACCGGGCGAGATCGTTCCAAAGCAGGTCGCGCGACCGTGCCAAAGCACCTGGCGCGATCGTGCTAGGACGAAGCACGACCGTGCTAGACTAGGGTTTGTTGACATTTTTCAATTTTAGTCCTTGACTTTTCAGATTTGATAAGTTTGAATAAAATAGTTTCTTGTATAGTGTCTAATGTATATAACCGAGTAAGACTTGCGAATTTGTATAGAATCATTGCATTTAATTTACGGCGAGAAAATAATGAGGAGTTGCACGAGTATTGAATTCGAAATTGCATTACATTGAATTGAAATACGAATACTAAAAATCAGAGATGTTACAAACAACTTCCCACCCGATCGTTTAGCGGGAAAACTCAGCTTCTTCTTAGGCTCTTCAATGGCAACGACATTCAGCGCCAAATCATCAAATACCACGCCGCTCAGTTCTACTACCGAATCATAGGTAGTAGGGGAGTTTGCCTTAACATAGGTGCGGACCTGGTCCGGCAGCCCTTGTATGTAGCATACAATCTTCCTTTCCTCAGTCGTGACAAGATATGGTACCAGACGTGCCAGTTCATTGAATCGGGTTGTGTATTGCCGGTGCGTCATGCTCCCGGTCTTCAAACCCAAAAATTCCCTCTCTACCTTCTCAATCTCGTTCCTTGGACAGAAATTCTTGATCACCAAAATTTTCAAGTTAGCCCACATCATCGCATCTACAACCCCGCTCCCTTTTGTTTGACGTACACCTTCCCACCAATGGGATGCTTCCTCTCTCAAGGAGTTAGTAGCAAATTTTACAACTTGATTCGTTCGAAATTCGCTCAGACGAATGGCAGCTTCCATTCGTTCGAAAAACCTTCAAATCCCATATGTTCTTTCTCGGTTCGCATTCAACACCAAGGGCTCGAACTTCTCAATCGAATCAAGACCGGATTTTAGGTAATTACACCACCTTTCAACCCGATTCGATCCTCTGTACTACAACCCTAATGTCTCTGCTCACGTTTTAGTCGTTTTGGGAGGCTAGGGTTTTCAATTCCTTGTTTTAGGGAAGAAGGGACTTGGTGCCTTAATGATTAAGGGTTATTATTTCTCATGTATGTCAACGCATTAAGCCAGATTTACTGGTTAAAACACTCAACTAACAGCAAACAGGTCACGAGTTCTAATCCCGGGCAGACCTGTTTGCTCCCTTTTTAATGTATTTTGCTTGTTTTACTTCTTTTCTCACTCAAACATAAAATATATATATATATATACACACACATATTTATATGAGTATTAACTCACGTACTTTTACAAAGGTAATGGGATAATATACATTTTTTTATATACATTACTCTAAATATTTTATGAGTGTGTAAACGTAAATATATATATGTATATACATATATTTCTTTATAAACAATCATTATTATAAACCTACCCTTTATAAATGTTCAAGGTTTACAAATTAATATCCTTTTCAAATATATATATATATATATATATATATATATATATATTTATAACTATGATCAATTGTTCTAAAAGATGACAAATGTTAAGTGTATTTCATAAACCCTCATTATTTAATAACTTTTAAAACTATTGTCGCGTCATGACTTTTACAAAAGGAGTTTTACATATATTTTATCTAAACCATTATAACTACATGATCCATATTTAATATTAGAATTTGTATTATTAAAATCATAATTGTTAATCATATTATTGCTACTTTCACAAATACCATGATTCTTTTAATAATATGATTTTCATAAATAAAAATTCGAATAACTAATTTATCATCATATTATGATTTTCCATCATAATGATCATTTTAACCTAATTATCTCAATGAGATTAAAAATTGCAATTGATATATTTGACACCAAGTTTTCTTTTATAAATAAAAATCTATAAAACAATATTTTATGCAATTTCTATATATATATATATATATATATATATATATATATATATATATATATATATATATATATTGCAATTGATATATTTGACACCAAGTTTTCTTTTATAAATAAAAATCTATAAAACAATATTTTATGCAATTTCAAATAAATATATATATATATATATATATATATATATATATATTCACGCTAGTTATCGTTAAAATTTGAATCTTTTCCATCGTTCATTCGTTCCAAATCCAAAAGCCCAAATCGTTCCGTTACTATTCCTATAAATCGTTTTAATATATTAAATTGTAAAACTAATTATTTCTAGGACATCGTTAAACCGGTTCGCTCGTCCTGCCAATCTAGTTCAAGCCATAATATCAATGTGAGTTTACATAGCCCCTTTTTCCTTTTGTATATTTTTGGGGTGGAACATGATTACTCAACAAACATTATTTGCAATTACATACGTACAATTCTACAATATGATCATATGTGTTTATTTGTGCTTTATGCTTGAATGCTATTTGTTAAGGCTACATATACATGAAATAGTCGTACAATCATTAAGACATTACATCAGGATAATATGTGTTGTTATGCCCTATATTTACATCATGATAACATATGTTGTTATGCCCTATATTTACATCAGGATAACATGAGTTGTTATGCCCTTCATTTACATCAGGATAACATGTGTTGTTATGCCCTACATTTACATCAGGATAACATGTGTTGTTATGCCCTACATTTACATTAGGATAGCATGTGTTGTTATGCCCTACATTAGGATAACATGTGTTGTTATGCCCTACATTAGGATAACATGTGTTGTTATGCCCTTCAGTTACAAGGTTTCATTTGTGCAACTAGCTTAACTTAGATTTTCCATAAATGCTTTATAAACCATGTATCATATGAATTGTACATAAAACATTTGAACTTTACTTGTGGTGTCAAAACCTATGTATGCTCACCAACTATTTATAGTTGACCCTCTCATTTTATCATGTTTCAGGTACGGATGTTTGAGTTAAGATTCAAGTTGTTTCACTTTGGATTGAGGACCTATTTTTAAACTTAATAAAGATATAAATGTATTTATGACTCTTGTAAATGTTGTAATTGTTTATTTGAGCTATGAAATGAAATTGATTGTGTAATTATTACAACTATTAGTAAACCATGAGCTTATGAACAGTCTACATGTCCCACCTCGACGTTTCCGCCGTCGATTGGGGTGTGACAGATTGATATCAGAGCCTTGGTTATAGGGAATTAGGTTATTAGACACCTTTGACCTAGACTATAACCTTAGGACACCCATTTATGCCATGCTCTATGATTATATGATATGCTACATAATTACTACTTTGTGTGAATATTCTTACATATTATTCTAAGTGTTACATCGCATGATTCAATACCTGATAGCATGTGTATTACACTACTTGATAACTCTTGTGCTTATAAGCAGTACCATCTATATGCTACCTATTTGATTAAGTGTTATCCTAAGTCTTATCACACTATTTCACACCTAATTCTTTATACACCCTCATTCTTGCACATATGTCACCATCATCATTTGTGAACAAAAAAAAAATTAAACTCTTAGGCCTAAAGCCTATTAAAATTTTAAAATCCCGACAAAGTTTTGGGTTCTGAAAATTAGTAAAGAACATGTGCAATCCGGAAGGGTGAGTGCCTGTACTTTGGGTCTTCTGTCTAGGAAAGTATTTCATATAAATCCAAATCAACCGAAGGATCCGTATGCTTTCCTGAGAATTCCCAAAGTGAGTGTTCACCTATAGGCTAAAACATGTCTTCTTGAAAGTATAGGAACTTGAATTACTTTGATTTGTCAAAATACCCATTTGGTTATGATACCAAATGAGTACAATCTAAACACCATCATTTTGTCTATTATAATTTAGTACACACCTAAGCCTTCTTTGTAAATTAATCAATTTCTTATCGGATTTAAACAACATCGTTATTTTGGTCCGAACAAAGTATTTATCAAACCCTTAGTTTATAAACAGTATTTGAAATATAAACTTTCTATAAACTTTTTCACCTTGTAAGAAAACCTAATACAACTTGAATTATAAAAACATTGGTTTTAATTAATAATTAATTATGACTTTTTCTCGTTAAATTAATTATTATTAAACATTGGCTTAATTAGTAAATAATTTAGTCATTATTTTCTCTTAAAACATTCTCTTTTATAATAACTTAAAATTAAATAAAAAGGTTTTCATTTAATTATCCATATAGTTAATTATTCAACTCTTTTCACCATTTTTTTTACAAACAAGAATAAATTACAAGTACTTGTTTATTTACAAACAAAGAGCACAAATATGTTATTCGTAAACACACTGCTCTAAATATCTACACAACCTTCTCGTTATCTTACTTCTCCAGAAATGTATGAGTGTATCGGGCACTGCAATGAGATGAATCATTTCGCGTATGCATTAGCCATCCTTATAAACCTCAACAAGATTTAAAATTTAATTTTCAAGTAACCACATTATACATGAACGTTAAACAACACGCTTGTCTGCAACACTAGACTATCTGCAAAATTCGATAGTTTACATTACTCATGAGAACCAATAACTTGCAAACGAACACTCACATGATACATAAAACTTAGTTGTTTACAATACGCATGATACTAGGATAATCACATGATACATGAAACTTATTTGTTTGATACATGATTGAGTACATTATACATGATCACATAATACATGAAACTTAGTTGTTTGCAATATAAGTAATATTACACTGATCACGTAATACATGAAACTTATTTGTTTACAAAAATACATATTACTAGATTGTTCGCACTATACCATATACATGATGCTACATTACTTACATTATACCTGAAACTTATTTGCTTACAAAATATATAATACTAAATTGTTCACCTTATACATAAAACTCATTTGTTTACTATATACATGGTACTAAACTATTTACAGTATACATGAAACCTATTTGCTTACAATGTACATAACACTATACCACACATGGAAACTTGAGTGCTTACATTACACACGGATTTAGATTGTTTACATTGTTGCAATTGATTAAGTACATCATACACAAGGCATGATTATTCACCTTATCAAATTCAAAATTTCAATCCTTGCAAATACATATCATTTATCTCCTACTAAATATATATGTGTGTGTGTATCATAGGTACATATACATGTACATTTTTTTGTCATAATAAATATGTCAAAATAAAACCTTTAAGTTTTAATTATGTAGCTACATCTTTTATATATATACATATATTTATTTTTAAATATAAACACATGTATATTTGATTATATTAAACAAACCATTTATACAATTTACAAGTTTATAAAAATGAAAGTTATCTATTTATAAAATATTTAAAATCTAATTAAATAGGTTAGATTTAAAAACTAATTTTTATAAAAGAATTTATATTTAGATTTATAAAATAAGACTTATGGAAAAAGTTAAAACAATTAGATTTGATTTTAAACAAATAAATCAAGTTTTGAACCCCCTCTCATTACCTATGAACCCCCACTTGAACCCTCTCTTCTGTTTTTGAAACCTGAAACTAATTTCAACCCAATTGGGACCAAGAAAAAGTCAAACCCGTTCACTCCTCCATCAATCCCTGTATTTACGGGATTCAAATCATCCCAATCAATTTCTAGACCGATTATGAGTATATGGCAACTCGAAATTATGACAAATGATTGAGGATTCGCATTCTTTTCAACCCATTTGGGGGTTACGGTTATAAACTCACGATTTCCATGCTCAAATCCCGCTAAACCCATTGAATCAAAGTTGTAACGCGTTACTAATACCTTGGATGTTTAGTTCCTATCATCTACAACTCGAAAACGACCTTAAAATCCTATATGTTCTCTCTCGGTTCGCATTCAACACAAACGGCTCGAACTTCTCAATCGGCCATGAATCAAGACCAGATTTCAGTTAATTACACCACTTTTCAACCCGATTCGATCCTCTATACTATAACCCTAATGTCTCTGCTCACGTTTTAGTCGATTTGGGAGGCTAGGATTTTCAATTCCTTGTTTTGGGGAAGAAGGGACTTGGTGCCTTAATGATTAAGGGTTATTATTTCTCATGTATGTGAAGGCATTAAGCCCAGATTTACCAGTTAAACACTCAACTGACAGCAAACAGGTCACGGGTTCTAACCCCGGGCAGACCTGTTTGCTCCCTTTTTAATGTATTTTGCTTGTTTTACTTCTTTTCTCACTCAAACATATATATATATATATATATATATATATATATATACACACACACACATATTTATATGAGTATAAACTCACGTACTTTTACAAAGGTAACGGGATAACATACATTACTCTAAATCTTTTATGAGTGTGTAAACGTAAATATATATATATACATATATTTCTTTATAAACAATCATTAAAACCTACCCTTTATAAATGCTCAAGGGTTTACAAATTAATATCCTTTTCAAATACATATATATATTTATAACTATGATTAATTGTTCTAAAAGATGACAAATGTTAAGTGTATTTCATAAACCCCCATTATTTAATAACTTTTAAAACTATTGTCATGTCATGACTTTTACAAAAGGAGTTATACATATATTTTATCTAAACCATTATAACTACATGATCCATATTTAATATTAGAATTTGTATTATTAAAATCATAATTGTTAATCATATTATTACTACTTTCACAAATACCATGATTCTTTTAACAATATGATTTTCATAAATAAAAATTCGAATAACTAATTTATCATCATATTATGATTTTCCATCATAATGATCATTTTAACCTAATTATCTCAATGTGATTAAAAATTGCAATTGATATATTTGACACAGGGTTTTCTTTTATAAATAAAAATCTATAAAACAATATTTCATGCAATTTCATTTAAATATATATATATATATATATATTCACGCTAGTTATCGTTAAAATTTGAATCTTTTCCATCGTTCATTCGTTCCAAATCCAAAAGCCCAAATCGTTCCATTCCTATAAATCGTTTTAATATATTAAATTGTAAAACTAATTATTTCCAGGACATCGTTAAACCGGTTCGCTCGTCCTGCCAATCTAGTTCAAGCCACAATATCAAGGTGAGTTTACATAGCCCCTTTTTCCTTTTGTATATTTTTGGGGTGGAACATGATTACTCAACAAACATTATTTGCAATTACATACGTACAATTCTACAATATGATCATATGTGTTTATTTGTGCTTTATGCTTGAATGCTATTTGTTAAGGCTACATATACATGAAATAGTCGTACAATCATTAAGACATTACATCAGGATAATATGTGTTGTTATGCCCTATATTTACATCATGATAACATATGTTGTTATGCCCTATATTTACATCAGGATAACATGAGTTGTTATGCCCTTCATTTACATCAGGATAACATGTGTTGTTATGCCCTACATTTACATCAGGATAACATGTGTTGTTATGCCCTACATTAGGATAACATGTGTTGTTATGCCCTTTAGTTACAAGGTTTCATTTGTGCAACTAGCTTACCTTAGATTCTCCATAAATGCTTTATAAATCATGTATCATATGAATTGTACACACAAAATTTGAACTTTTCTTGTGGTGTCAAAACCTATGTATGCTCACCAACTATTTATAGTTGACCCTCTCATTTTATCATGTTTCAAGTACGGATGTTTGAGTTAAGATTCAAGTTGTTTCACTTAGGATTGAGGACATAGTTTTAAACTTAATAAAGATATACATGTATTTATGACTCTTGTAAATGTTGTAATTATTTATTTGATCTATGAAATGAAATTGATTGTGTAATTATTACAACTATTAGTAAACCATGAGCTTATGAACAGTCTACATGTCCCGCCTGACGTTTCCGCCGTCAGTTGGGGTGTGACATGACAGACAACATGGCCCTTCTTCAAGACGTTAAACCATTTAGAAGCGGCTATGTGGCCTTTGCAGGAGAAAAAGGAGGAAGCATAACACGTCAAGGCGTGGTTACTAATGGATGTATCAATTTTGACAACGTCAACTACTGTGAGCAGCTAAAGTACAACCTGTTAAGTGTCTCTCAGATGTGTGACAAAGAATATTCGGTGATGTTCAACAAATCGGAATGTCTGGTTCTCAAGCCTGGTTTCGTGATTCGAGAAGAATGGATTCTTTTGCGTGCACCAAGAACAAATGACACTTATCAAATTGATATGAGTGTGGCAACAACCACTTCATCAGTTGCAACTTGTTTAATTTCTAAAGCAACAGAAATTGACTCCATCTTATGGCATAGGAAACTCGGACACCTTTCATATAGAAAAATGAATCATCTTGTCCGAAACGGTTTGGTAACCAGGGTTCCTAAGTTGAGATTTTTCGTTGTAGATGATTGTATATCTTGTAAAAAGGGCTAACAATAATGGAAATCCCACAAGCCAAAGATCCAAAACTCTATTGATACCCCTTTGGAGCTCTTACATATGGATTTGTTTGGGCCAATAAGTATCAAAAGTATTGGTGGAAAGTCATATTGTCTGGTTGTTATTGATGATTACTCATGTTTTTCTTGGGTACATTTTTTAGGTACAAAAGATGAGACTGCTGAAATTCTTCAATATCTGATTCTGAATCTAAAATCTTTATGCAAGCTGAAGGTCAAAAGAATAAGGAGTGACAACGACACAGAGTTTAAGAATAATATGATGGAACTTTTCCGTCTTAAGAAGGGTATTCGTTATGAATTCAGTGCACCTTACACTCCTCAACAGAATGGAGTTGTAGAATGGAAGAACAGAACTCTAATTGACACTGTCAGGACAATGCTGTCAGATGCCAAGCTTCCAATAACATTCTGGGCAGAAGCAGTTAATACAGCTTGTCACATGTTGAATAGAGTTCTGGTGGTGAAAAGACATAACAAAACAAGCTATGAACTAATCAATAATCGACCTCCTAAGCTTGACTACCTAATTCCATTTGGTAGTCCATGTTCTTTTTTGTTACAACATAAAGATCGTCAGTCCAAATTTCATGCAAAAGCGGTGGAAGGCATCTGTTGCCAACTCACCTTGTAAGAGAGTGTACAATATTGAAAGTTGTTCTTTCAAAGAATGGTTCGAAGTGGATTGCAATAAACACAGCACTCCACCAGAAACAACAGGTCCAACTTGGGGTTTTGATTATGATAGTCTCTTTAAGTCTTTCAATCTTCCTGATTTATCTGTTGAAGATGCTGCAAATCTGTATCAATACTGTAGTGGTGGTGACAATTCCAATTTCTCAACAAGAAAAACGGTACCTATTCCAAGCCCCAGTTATGATGTTGCATCTGCATCTAGAACACATGAAAGTGTCACTGAAGAAGATACTCATAGTGAAGAAGACACAACTCAAATTAATCCAAGAACTCATGTTAGAGTTGAAGCTCCTGTTGATCCTATTAATATTGAATTGTCTTCGGGTGTAAAATATATGGGGTAGTTAAGCACGAATATTGAAACAAATGTTCAAGAAACCATTGTACCAGAGACAAGAATTCAAAGGAATCATCCGATTGACAACATCATTGGTGATCCTAATGCCGGTGTTTAAACTCGTCACAGAACCATAACTGAAAACACCAGCCTTTATGCTGAGATTCTTAACACAGGTATCATGGAAACATGTTTAAAAGCTGCCTTTGTATCCCAAATAGAGCCTAAGAATATCAAAGAGGCTTTAGCTGATAATTGTTGGATTGAGGCGATGCAAGATGAACTGTCTCAATTCAGAAAATTACATGTATGGGATCTAGTTGATCTACCAAGAGGTGTACATCCAATAGGAACCAGATGGGTGTTCAAATGTAAAACTGACGATCGACACGTTGTGGTGAAAAATAAAGCAAGATTGGTTGTTCAAGGGTTTTACCAACAAGAAGGCCTAGATTACATGAAATTATATGCACCGGTTGCTAGACTTGAAGCCATCCGACTGATTTTGGCTTATGCCACCTTTGTCGGCTTCAAGGTCTTTCAACCGGATGTAAAGAATGCTTTTTTGTATGGTAAAGTGCATGAAGAAGTCTATGTCACTCAACCACCTGGTTTTGAAGACCCGTTACATCCTAATAAAGTATAAAAGCTTGACAAAGCACTTTATGGTCTTCATCAAGCCCCAAGAGCGTGGTATGAGACTCTATCAAAGCATCTATTGTCCAATGGTTTCGATCGAGGGCAAATTGATTTGACACTCTTCATACGAAAAGCAGGAGGTGATATTCTACTTGTACAAGTATACGTTGATGACATCATCTTTAGGTCTACCAATGAAGAGATGTGTAAGGAATTCGAGCAGGTGATGAAGTCCAAGTTTGAAATGAGCAACATGGGTGAAATGTCATTTTTCTTAGGTCTGCAAGTCAGTCAACAGGAAAATGGCATCTATCTGCATCAAACTAAGTATGTACATGACATTTTATCAAAATACAAAATGAATGATGGTACATCTTATGGCACACCTATCCCGGTCAATCATGGTCTACATCCTAAAAAAGATGGAAAGGATGTGGATTGCAAGTTATACCGTGGGATGATCGGTTCTCTTATGTATCTCACATCTTCAAGACCCGATATTATGTTTGCTGTTTGCTTGTGCTCAAGGTTTCAGTCACAACCAAAGGAATCTCATTTGATTGCTATAAAGAGAATCTTCATATACCTAAAAGGAAAACCCCGATCGGGTCTATGGTACTCTAAAAAACATTCTTTTGATCTCAAGGCTTATACCGATTCTGATTATGGCGGTTGCAACCTTGACACAAAGTCAACCTCCGATGGATGTCAATTATTAGGAGACAGACTGGTTTGCTGTCAATGTAAGAAGCAGTAAATGGTTTCTATCTCAACATGTGAAGCAGAGTACATTGCTGCTGCAAGCTGCTGCTCTCAGATCTTATGGATTCAACAACAATTGAGAGACTATGGCTTGAACTACACTACTACTACTATGTTCATTGACAGCACAGCCACCATGTCCATCACAAACAACCCGGTGACACATTCCAAAACTAAGCATATTGAAATTCGTCACCATTTCATTCGTGACTGTGTTGAAAAACATTTAATTGAACTTGTAAAAGTTCACACGGATGATAAATTTGGTGATCTTTTCACCAAAGCTTTTGATCGTACCCGTTTTGAACATCTTGTCAACATGATAGGAATGTTCAATCCTAAATGAAAAACATTTTCAAAACAAACTCGTTTCTTGGAAGTTACATTTATTTTCTTTTAAAATTTAGTTTACTATCTATTAAATTTTAAAGAAAAATCCAAACAAAATATAAAACTTTCAAAATTACAATGTCATTTGAAAAATTAGAGGAAATGATTGCACATCAGTTAGTGATCGAAATTTCTTAGATTGCACAATTTGAGAAATGATTACACTTTAACTACTTAAAATATTTCAAATATCATTTAATTGAAATTTTCAGTAGGCTAGAAGCATTCGTTAAATCATTAGTAATGTGAAAACCTAAATTTCTTTTTTACAATTATGATTTGAACCCATGTTATGTTGTGTGTGTATAAGATTAATGAAAGATCATTATCAGAAATAGAATGTAAGATTTTGGCAAGTATTATCATTTGAGACCAGCTTCGGGTTATGTCTTTAGCACATTTTACAGTTCACTTCATTGCCCACACTCACAAGTATGCAATGGGAAGTTAAGCTAAGACATGTCTCAATAACAACCGTTGAGCATATATTACCCCTTGGATCACATCTGTTCCATTGAAGACATCCAGATAATAGTTGGATCCCGTTATCCGAATCTTCGGATTCCATATCTATTATCCTGAATCATCACAAATACTCACGAGCCAAGACAAATGAATCAATTGATTCTTGATAATCCTTATGGATTCTGCTTAATTTCTTTGTGCCAAATGATATTACTTCATCCTGGTGATACTGATAATCCTTGGGAAATTTTTAGATTTCTTGATATAATGCATTACTTTTCTGTGTACATAGCCGTGGGGTACACATTGTAGAAATTTAAATGGTACCATAACTCACATGAGTTTGATCCAAGAATGCTTATAGTTTCAAATCATATAATATTGACAATTTGAATTAACATGATAAGTAATTTAAACTGTTTTGACATCAGTAAGTCATAGTATGATCTCAAGTTCTTTGAAATTCATCTGGTATCACTATTGCTACATATTTTAGCCTGATATGATCCTCTGCTCATGACTTGACCAAAAAGACGTTCACTGTAAGTATTCAATTACTCTGTATTCTGTTTATTCACCTAGAAAAACAACAAAAAGATTTTTAGTGTGTTCTAACATAAACTTTACAAAAATGACAAAAAAAGATTTCTTGCATAGTTCATTTCCAAAAACTTTGAAAAACCAAAAATATTTTCAAAACTTCGAGAAACATTTTTGTTAACAACAACAGTTGAACGTATCTATCATGTTCGTCTTAGAATTATTCATAAACAAATGATTTTTAGTTGAGAAAATTGCATGTGTTTAGGTTCTGCGTACTTAAGCAAGTGCGCATGACTTAAACCAAGTACGCATGAGGAAGTTCATGCGTACTTGCTAAGTACGCATGAGGTGGATGGCGGGGTATATAAAGCATTTACTCCACATTCAAACTCTATTTCACTCACACTCAAAAACTTGTGTTCCTAAACCAGTTTTTTCATCATGTTTTTAGTTACTACATCATCTAAAGATCATTTGGTGAGAATCACACTCGATTTTAACCGTTCAATCACCCATATTTATGTGATTTTCATGTTCTTGATACTAGGGTTTTGATGACCAAAATTTTAAGAACAAATGCTGTTTGCATGTGAAACTGAGCAACAATTCAAGTTTCTACTCTTCATTCTAAGTCGGTTAACACAAATTCTATCATTTTAACTTGAAAATTGGGTTTTTGATCTTGGTTTGGTATTTGAAGTGGCATCGGACCATGTTTGGTTCAAATGAGACTTGTGCTGATTGTAATAGACGTCAAACCTAGTTGCATTAAGTCTCTATACCATTTTCGACAACATTAGAACAACCTAAACGGACTTTAGACCATGAATTTTGATTTCGGACTTTCTAAAAAAACTGACCTTTACACTGACCATGTGTACTTGTCAAGTACGCATGAAGGATTTGTTCATGCATACTTGATAAGTACGCATGACCAAGTTTGTCTGTGCACACTTAGCTAAATACGCATGAAGCAGATGTGTGAAATTTTTTCTAAGTCCAAAATTCCTAGTCTATGCTATCTATAGTAATACTTAATGTTATACTTAATCAGTTCTAATCTTGTTTTTGTTTCGCATTGCAGATATGGAGAGACGGGCTTTTACAAAGGAGTTCAACATGTTAGCACTTACAGATCCAGAATGGAGAGGAGCTGCTCTCAATTATCAAGAAATAGTCACTTTCCTAAATTGATCAAAGATTTCATATGCTATCTCTGCCAACCCGGTAGTATCACGTCCTTATTTAGAGCAATTCAGGGATACAGCCAAGCTGGACTGTAGAGCTACGCCAAATGTAATCACTGCTACGGTGGCAAACCATAGAATTGCAATTTTTGAAGCAACTATCAGGCAGGTGTTACAGTTTATGACTTAGCCACTGATCCAGTCCAATATCCAGAGTACATGATAGATGAATGTTGGAGGCAGCGTGTCACACCCCCAAATTCCACTAACGGAGTATTACCGTTTGGGAAGTGACAAACCAGGATCTCAGACATTAGTTACATTGAACGACTCTACATGGGACTCAAATGAAAATATCCTTTTAAATCAGAGTATCAATGCGGAAGCGTAAAGAAAGTAAATGCGCAGAATACACGCGCCCAAAACCAAAGTCCAAACGTTCAACCAAACAAAGTACATTAAAATAATTCAATCAACATAAATAGACACAAAGCAAAGCAGTTGAATCCCATGCATGCCCTAACGTGCACCTGTGTCTTAGCTTAGCGTCCTGAGAAAACATGTAAGAAAAAGTGTCAACACGAGGTTGGTGAGTTCACAGGTTTCAATATATAAATAAACGTTTACCATATTTATTGTACAATCAACATAAATACCAAATGAGTAGCTAACCCATGTTCATTGTTTGCTATTACGCTCGCAACCGTAAACTGACTGTTTGTATTGCCTCCCACCAGGTCTATCAACCACGGTGCACGTTTAGGTCAATATTGCACCCGTTCGATATCCAATCGTGTTAGCGCGACTAACGCGGGTGAGGTTTGTCAAACCCAGTAGTACTACCCAACATACCTCGCTATATTCATATTTAAACGGTTCGATGTGAGGACTTTCATGATAGAGTTTACGCATAGTCATAACAATTGATATAAAATGAAGTACAAAAATCAAAAGAGTTGTATCATGTTTTCTCCCCCAGTTTAAAAGCAGTAAACAAAAGGGGCCGTGAAACTCACCTGAGCTTGAGTAAGGATTTGAATCACACAAGGGAAAAGTTGGAACCAAGTGTGTAAGTCTCAAAAGACTTACGAATGCCCTAAAATTATAAACACATAAAATTAGGGATAAAGAAAAATAGGAAATGTGACAATGACACGGATTGAGAAGCGTCCTAAAGAAACGCTCTAATATTCAAGAGTGGACGAAGGTGTCCACGGAGTTAGGAATTACTTTACGCGACGAATGAAACGACTAATAATAATTATAACCGGGTGTTTTGTCATTCACAAAAAAATTAAGAAAGTAATAATATATGTATATGAGTAAATAGTATAACCAATTTAGTCTCAATCGACACACGATGTTATAAATTGATTTTAAATAATATAAATATATATTATTTAATAATACAGGTCACGGTTTGAAAATAATATAAATATATTATTTTATATGAATTCACGGTTTAAAAATAATATAAACATATTACTTTCACTTGGGGATAATAACACTAAGTTATTTATAAAAGTGGGTATAATATATAAAAATAAGTTAATAATTCAAACCCGAGTCTACGGGTTGTTTTTCGGGTTAAAACATTTTAATATAATAATACAATAGCATTTGGAATGGTTTTTGTATAAAAATTATGCTTCAAAAAATAATTACAACAAAAACAGGGGGAAAAGATTCGAACCCGGGTCTCCCCCCTACAAGCACACTGACTTAACCATCTCGGCCGCTAGGCTATCGCGACATAATCCAGATCCGAAATGGTTTTATCAGTTTACAAACGGTGTCCCCCCCTTTTTTCGTCGAGCCGAACCCAAACCCCCTTGATTCCCTTGAATTCGATCGCGATTGAGCCAAATGACAAAAAGGGTTTTGTAAATCGGTGTCATACGACCCTGTGGACAAGTTTAATTTCAAAGATATCTAGTCTATAGTCGTAATTTCCGTTTGAACATACTAAAACCCTAGATTTAAACATGAATCAATTAGGTTTAAATCTGATGATGTTAAGTGTTGGAATCATAGGGCTTTCGTTATATTGATACCTGCGAATCTAATCATATCATTTAATTGGATTTATAAAGTTGATAAGATCGAAAGCCCCAAATTGGTTTATGAACGAACCCTAGGATTGGGTTTACCTCCAATTCGATGTTAATAGCCTCTAACAGGTTAGGGCTTTTACTATATAGGTGAAAACGAAACTAGGGATGTGTTCAATTACCAGAATGAGGAAGGAATTGATGGTGTACGACTAGAACCGGTCCCGACTTCGACGGGTTTGCTCCTCGGTGTCTTCGGCCACTCCTCCGGCTAAATGTGTGTGTGCAAAAACTCCTGGGACGCGTGATGAAGGTGTGCAGTTGTTTGATTGCTAGGATTTCTACCGAGTGGTTCGATTTTGATGGGTTCGTGGTAGTGGTCGACGGTTATGAGATTGATGGCCATAATTGATATTAATTCGATAAATCAACGCGGATTGAATGTACAATGATGGTCGTAATTTACATTGAAACCGGTTTCGGTTATGAATTCCAATAGACATGATCGAAGTAATCGAGTTTGAGTTGATTTGGTTATGGGTTTGACTTTTTAAAAGTCAACTGAATTAGTTCTTTAGATTTTGACTTTGAGAGTCAAATTATGGAGTTTAAGGGCTTGGAAAGATCAGTCCCTAGGGTTTGAATTTAACCTTTTACAGATTTAGTCCCTGTGGTTAGATTTAACTGGGTTACTTAACGGGGTTAAGTTTTCTATAGGATTTTAACGAAATTGTTAACGAGGTTGATCATGAAAAGTCGGGTTGTCACATCAGTCCCTAGTTGAAAGAATTTTCGTCCCGAAAATTAAAATAAATAAATAAAAATATTTGGGGTTTCACATCATTCCCTAGTTGAAAGAATTTTCGTCCCGAAAATTAAATAGTACCTTAGGGATTTGACGCGGAGTGCTTGAACAGATTAGGATAATTGCGCATCATCTGATCCTCGCGCTCCCACGTGAATTCCCGTCCGCGTTTCGAGTTCCAACGAACTCTGACAATAGGGATCTTGCTGTGCTTTAACGTTTTAACTTCCCTATCCATAATTTCCATAGGTTCTTCGATGAAACGTAACTGTTCATCAACGTGTAGTTCCTCTAGAGGAACTGCGAGTGATTCATCTGTCAGGCATTTCTTTAAATTTGAGACGTGAAAGACGTTGTGTACACCACTAAGTCTTTCAGGTAGGTCCAGTTGATACGCGACTGGTCCGATTCTCTTTAATATTTTGAAAGGTCCAACATAACGAGGATTCAGTTTTCCTCGTTTCCCGAAACGAATGACACCTTTCCAAGGTGAGACTTTGAGTAAAACTATGTCACCTATTTTAAATTCCAAAGGTTTACGACACTTGTCGGCATAGCTCTTTTGACGATCACGAGCTGCCGCCATACGATTTCTAATTTGAACGATCTTTTCGGAAGTTTCAAACACAAGTTCAGGACCTGTGAGTTGGCTATGTCCAACCTCGGTCCAACAAATGGGAGAACGGCATTTCCGCCCATAAAGTGCTTCAAATGGAGCTGCCTTGATGCTAGTGTGATAACTGTTGTTGTAGGAGAACTCCACCAATGGTAGGTGAGACTCCCAAGTGTTACCGAAATCGATCACACAAGCTCGTAGCATGTCCTCCAGAGTTTGGATAGTACGTTCAGTTTGGCCATCAGTTTGAGGATGGTATGCTGTGCTCATATCTAGACGCGTGCCTAATGCTTTATGCAATGATTGCCAGAAACGGGAAGTGAATCGTGCATCACGATCCGAAATAATAGAGATTGGCACTCCGTGCCGAGAGACCACTTCTTTCAAGTATACTCGAGTGAGTTTATCCATTTTGTCAGTTTCTTTGATGGCTAGGAAGTGAGCAGATTTTGTTAGGCGATCCACAATTACCCATATAGTATCACATCCGGTAGGGGTTCGGGGTAATTTGGTAATGAAGTCCATGGATATTTGTTCCCATTTCCACATGGGAATTTCAGGTTGTTGTAGGAGACCGGACGGTTTTTGGTATTCAACTTTGACCTTCGCGCAGGTCAGACACTTACTAACGTAAGTGGCTATATCGGCCTTCATCTTTGGCCACCAATATAGTACTTTTAGATCATGGTACATTTTATCGGAACCCGGATGAATGGAGTAACGAGATTTATGAGCTTCATCCATGATTAGTTCCCTCAAATTTCCGAACACTGGAACCCATATTCGTTCGACAAAGTAACGAATTCCGTCAGATTTTACTTCAAGTTGTGCTTCCATGCCACGTGTACCTTCTAATGGTAGGTTATCTTCTTTCAAGGCTTCAAGTTGAGCACTACGGATTCTGTCAGGCAATCCAGGGTGAATAGTGAGTTGTAACGCTCGAACTCGTTTGGGTTTCGTTTCTTTTCGGCTTAGTGCATTAGCCACTACGTTAGCTTTACCCGGATGATACCGGATCGCACAGTCGTAATCATTTAAAAGTTCAACCCAACGACGTTGTCGCATGTTCAACTCCTTCTGCTCGAAGATATGTTGGAGGCTCTTGTGATCGGTGTAGATGGTGCATTTGGTACCGTACAAGTAATGTCTCCATATCTTAAGTGCAAAAACTACTGCTCCCAACTCTAGGTCATGAGTGGTGTAGTTTTTCTCGTGAACCTTTAACTGATGTGAAGCGTATGCGATTACTTTTTCGCGTTGCATTAAGACACAACCCAGACCTTGAATAGATGCATCACAATACACCACAAAGTCATCGGTTCCTTCCGGAAGAGCTAAAATAGGTGCACTGCAAAGTTTCTGTTTGAGATGCTGGAAAGCTGATTCTTGATTATCGCCCCAATTATAAGCTTTTCCTTTTTGAGTTAGGGCGGTGAGAGGTTGCGCAATCTTTGAAAATCCTTCGATAAAACGACGGTAATATCCAGCCAATCCCAGAAATTGTCGCACTTCAGTCGGAGTCGTCGGTGCTGCCCAATTCTTGATGGCTTCTATTTTGGATGGGTCGACATGTATCCCTTTTTCATTTACCACATGCCCTAGAAATTGAACCTCTCGAATCCAAAATTCACATTTGGAAAACTTAGCATAAAGTTGCTCTTGCTTAAGTAGTTCCAAAATTAGACGCAGATGTTCTTCATGTTCTTCCTCGTTCTTGGAATAAATAAGAATGTCATCGATGAAAACGATAACAAACTGGTCAAGGTAAGGCTTACACACACGGTTCATGAGGTCCATGAATACCGCAGGTGCGTTGGTTAGACTGAAAGGCATGACCATAAATTCGTAATGGTCGTACCTTGTCCTGAATGCAGTTTTTGAGATATCTTCTTCTCGGACTCTTAACTGATGATAGCCGGACCTAAGATCTATTTTGGAATAGAAACTTGATCCTTGGAGTTGATAAAAAAGGTCATCAATACGAGGTAAAGGGTAGCGGTTCTTGATTGTAACTTTGTTCAACTCCCGGTAATCAATACACATACGGAACGTACCGTCCTTTTTCTTGACAAATAATACCGAAGCTCCCCACGGTGATGAACTAGGTCGGATGAAGCCTTTATCCAGTAAGTCTTGCAACTGAGTGGACAGTTCCTGCAATTCACTGGGTGCTAATCGATAAGGGGCCCGAGCAATCGGTGCTGCTCCGGGTGCTAGGTCAATTTGGAATTCAACCTGACGGTGTGGTGGCAGACCGGGCAGATCCTCGGGAAATACTTCCAAAAATTCACGCACAACGGGAATATCTTCGATCTTCTTCTCTTCTGACGGCTGTTCAGCAACAAGGGCCAAAATGGCCGTATGTCCCTTTCGAAGACATTTTTGTGCTTTCATGAAGGATATAATGCCCATGACAGTACCAACTCTTTCGCCCTGAACTGAAAGAATTTCTCCACTCGGGAGGGGTATGCGAACGATTTTCTCATGACAAATGATTTCCGCTTGGTTTCTAGACAACCAATCCATGCCGACGATTACATCAAAACTACCAAGTGTGACCGGCATAAGGTCGATATCTAGAATATGGCTAGCTAGATCAAGCTTACAACCCTTAAGAATGTGGGTTGCTTCAATTATTTGGCCGTCAGCTATCTCTATTACATACTTAGCTTCTAGCAGAGTTGGAGTTCCTTTTATCATATCACTAAGTTTCTTAGATATAAAACTCCTATCAGCACCAGTGTCAAAAAGGACATAAGCAAAGTAATTATTTAAGAGAAATTTACCGGTGACCACGTTATGATCGTAGCGAGCCTCTCCGGATCCCAGTACAAAAGCTCTTCCTTTCACCCCATTTCCTCCATTACCACCGTTATTACCGTTATTCCCACCATTGTTGTTTTGATTGGGGTTGTTACCATTGTTGCCATGGTTATTACCGATACCACTACCACTGCCATTACCATTTCCACCCTTTTTCAACTGAGGACAGTTCCTTTGAATGTGCCCCTCTTTACCGCACTGAAAACATCCCCTCGTGAATCCCTGTGATTGAAATGGTTGTTTGTTCGGGAGTGCAACTCTACAGTCCTTTGCAGCGTGGCCCATTTTACCACAACGCTGGCAACGTTGTCGGTCACAAGTGCCCGTGTGGTGATAGCCGCATTTGTTGCACTTGGGGTACCTCCCAGCATATTCCCCTTGATTCGGACCTGATGAGGTCGTTTGATTAAAGTTTCTAGCATGCTCAAACTTTCGCTGTTGTTGGTGCTGAGGTTGATTGGATTGGGATCCTTTAGAATTTGAGTGGTTGTGTGAGTGGGAGTGATGGTCGAACTTGCGCTTATTGTTGTCGGTGGGTTTAGAAACCGAACCTCTTGGAGGTAAAGTTCCCTGTGTCATTGCCTGATCGGTCAATTTGTGAGCAAGTCTGATGGTCTGTTGGATGGTGGTAGGGTTGGATGAGGTCACCATGCTTTGAATCTGAGGTACCAAACCCCCAATGTATAGTTCAATCCGTTTATAATCCGGAGTCACCATATGTGGGCACATGGTGGCAAGTTCGTGCGAACGGGTGGTGTAGAGTTCGATTTCTGAACCCTCCATCTTAAGGTTCCAGAACTCTCCCTCTAGTTTTTGAATTTCATCTCGTGGGCAGTATTCTTCTTTCATCATTGACTTAAATTCCTCCCACGGGAGTCCATTTGCCATTGCTAGTCCCAACATTTGAACTTGGGCATTCCACCATGTTAGGGCCGGGCCTTCTAAAGTTCCAGCAGCAAATTTCACTTGGTTAGCTACGGGGCAGTTGCACATGGCTATTACTGATTCAACCTTCTCAAACCAGCGAAGTAATCCAACTGCTCCTTCAGCTCCACTAAAGGTGTGGGGCTTGCAGTCCATGAATGCCTTGAAAGTGCAGGCTGGCTGTTGATTTTGTTGATTTTGCTGGCCTGGATTTAGAAATACGAATTGAATTGGAATTATAGAGTTTAGAAAGATATTCTTAGGAAAAAGGGATTGACACTACTAGTCAATAGTTGTAAGCATTTACCTGCAGCATTCTGTGCTGCTAGGGCCTCTGCCACACTATTGTTTATCAAAGCTGCTAGTTCTGCTGCCGTCATGTTGATGGTACCACGACCACCAGTACGGCCTCCTCGTCCTCTCCCAGACATATTTCTTCATAATCACAAATGAAAACAATGAGAAATATATCGCATATTAAACATTATTCAGGTACGGGTAAGGAAATACAACATCTAATATTTTGAAGATTAAATAAATTGTAAGGCTACAAAATAAATAACTCAAATATTAAACTTCTCATGCTTTTATTGGATGGGAACAACCTTACCCATCTAGGTTTGAAAAGGGAAATAACATAAGCAAAAACAAACATGAAAAGGAAGATAGAATAGGAAGATCCTCAAATATCCTCGTCATCAGAAGAGACATATGACTGTGCATCATCAATCTCCACTGGCTCTTCCTCAGCTGGTTCCCCCTCTAAGGGTTCCTCCTCGAAGGGCTCCTCCTCAAAGAGCTCTTCCTCAAAGGGTTCCTCCTCATCGTCAGATACTGGGACGTGTTCCGGGTGTAGGGCCGCTTGCAGTTGGGCTTCCAAGTGAGTCACCCTCTCTTGAAGGCCTTTAGCAGTGTGGTTAGCCACATGTAGCTGAGCTTCCATAGCAGCTAGTCTCTCCATAACTCCCTGCATATCATCATCCATAATGTCATCCCTCGTCTCTAGGTGTGCTACACAATTCACTAAAAGGTTGTGGACATGATCTGTTGCAGCTAGTTCGGTAGTCAAATCTTCTATTCCTACCCTATTCTTTTCCACTTGTTTTCCATTCTCCAGGAGTTTAGGTATCTCCTCGGTGGCATCTTGTACAAAACTTAATTCCTTTAACATATAGGACACAAATGCTGCGAAGGCTTGTTCCATGGTACATGGTAAGCTAGGCAGTGTAGGCGATGAAGATGTGGATGCAAAGTACGGTGATGGAACATCTCCCATCTCGATCCACCTTTGGATCATATGTGGGTACATATCCCAATTGAGAGCATACTCCAATGCCCGTGCGTTGCTCGGTTCGCCTTGCTCAATTGAGGTAGTCCTGCGCCTTTTGGGCTCCGGGGATGAGGGTACAGGTGCTTTATGCCCTGATGCGTTAGGTGATGGAGGTGGTGTTGACGACATGATCCTGCAACAATTTGTATAAGTGCCAACATCCAAATGGCATGTAACTCAAATGACATGTAACTAATGTGTGAGGCTATAGTCTAGTATGCAATCCTAGTTCCCTATAACCAATGGCTCTGATACCAATCTGTCACACCCCCAAATTCCACTAACGGAGTATTACCGTTTGGGAAGTGACAAACCAGGATCTCAGACATTAGTTACATTGAACGACTCTACATGGGACTCAAATGAAAATATCCTTTTAAATCAGAGTATCAATGCGGAAGCGTAAAGAAAGTAAATGCGCAGAATACACGCGCCCAAAACCAAAGTCCAAACGTTCAACCAAACAAAGTACATTAAAATAATTCAATCAACATAAATAGACACAAAGCAAAGCAGTTGAATCCCATGCATGGATTCCTACTGTCATTTCATTCATTTCAAACATGATAAACAGTTTACTTAATTATATTGATTGACGCTTGTTGCGTGTAACTACTTTAAATTTTATACCAACGTTACGCTTTCGCATTAACTCTGAACTTTTATGTTATGACATTTCAAGTCCCATATAGTGTCGTTTGATGTAACTAATGACTGAGATCCTGGTGTGTCACCTTCCAAACGGTAAAACTCCGTTAGTGGAATTTGGGGGTGTGACACAGCGGATGGGATATGTTTGGAGGTTAGAATATCCATCCTACAAAAATATGTGGCTTCTAGATCAATGACGTTATTTCACCCACGTAATGATTATGTGCATATCAGCAAGAAAGGCGGGAAAAGATGCTATGGGGCATGATCTAGCCTCAGCTATGGTTGGCTTATCTTTAAAAAAAGGATACATTTTTTCTCGTTATGTATACAAAGCTATCCTTGATCAGATTAATGCCGATCCAAGGTTCAGATTCCTCTTATATCCTCGTTTCATCCCGCTATTAATCAATCACTTCGTGCCAAATTTACCACAAATAGGGCAGCAGTTGCAAGTCAAACGAGTTGATAAAAGAGTGTTCATGCAATTTATGAATGCTGGAACCGAAGAGCCAATACCAATGCACACACCTCTATTTGGCCACTTGATCAACGAGGCCTACATTACACCACAAGGAGATAGATGGTATAGTCCAGAGAGTGAACCCGAGTTAAGCGAACACTCGGATGAAGAAGAGGCTCGTGATGATGATGATGATGATGATGATGGTGATGAGGGTGATGTTGGTGTTCGGTATGCATAAGATCTAGAAAGTAGTGAATCGGAACGCACAGTAACCGATTCTTCCGATTCAGAACCCACTCCAGACCAAAGGTACCCCAGAAAGAATATTCGGGAATCCCTTCCTGAATCATCACCGAGACGACGAAGAAGACAGAGTTCAGATTCTGATTTTCAGCTAGATAGTTCTGATAGAAAGAATGAGGCACCTCATGTAACTGAACGAAGGAAGAAAACTCAAAATGATCGCCCGTGGCAACATATAATGGATGAAATCAATGCCCAAGTTCAAGAACAAAGAGCTCCCGTTGCCCCGAGACAACTATACAGCCAAAGGAGACAAAGAACAATCACACCTGTGGTTGTTCCTACTTGTGAAGCTTCTATTCAAACAATTGTCTCTCTTCCGGCTACTACAGTCTAGATGCCAACTACATCAGTCCATCCCATAATGATTGAGTCAGTTCTTGTTTCCACGACTTCAGCACCCGCAATTCTCCAAACAACAACCCTACCCGTCATTGTGACGGATGGTACCTTACCACCGATGACATACTTAATAGAGTTTGGAGACATGGGACACCACTTTGACTTGTCATAACTTTTTGCAGAGACGGTACATGAAACTGGTGAACCTTCTACAACACGAGTGGTGGACCCTAGGAATGAAAGAAATACAGCCTTGGAGTCAAAGGTTGCCACTCAACAAAAGCAGATTAATCTGCTTGTTGACTCTAACACCTGGCTTACAAACCAGTGGCAAGCCATGGAGGAACAAATGAGATCTTTCTTTGAGCTTCAAAAGATGCAATACAACCTCAACGATATGTTCCTTACCACCAGGAGTACTATGGAAAACCAAATTTTTATCCAACGGGGTGAGCATCAACTCATGGTGGAAATGGTGGCCAAGTTGACCAAACAGCTGCCACCAGATTGACAAAACCAAAGAAAAGGATCAAGATGAGGATCTCAATGTCGGACCCTCAGGTGCTGGTAGAGGTGAGACACAAGCTGTCTTGCCAACTCAAGCCACGCCTGAGGCTGGGGGGAGTCTACACGACAAGGTGGTGGTAGTGGTGCTGATAAAGGAAAAACACCGGCTGAAGTGCTGGAGGAGTTTAGTGTAAACCCTAACCTAAATGATGAAATCATGATTGGGGCGTTGGCCGAGCTTGAAGAAGGAGAGATTGAATCAGGGGATGATTGGGATGAGTTTGGAAATGATGTGATTGTGGAATTTCCAAAAGTGATGGCGAGGGAATTTACGAGTTGGAAGATGGGGAGATCGTCGAAGCCCCCGAGATCAGAGAACATGACAAGCCTACAATTCTCATTGCTGATGTGAATGAAACCACATTTGACGTTCCTTATCCGAATCCAACACATGAAGCAGGCACAAGTGGCACCTCCTGGAGGAACATACCTCAGGAGTGGATTAAGAAAATGGTTGAGGCACTGTGGTATAAACCACAATATACAGATAAATATGGTGCAACTTGTATGATTTTATCAGTTTAGTTTGAAGATGACAAAGGAATGTTTGCCATTAAGAGATCAGGTGGAGTACAATACCTGAAACCCACGACTGAGGCATTCAATTCTTTACCTAAGTATGATTTAGTCAACCAAGCCAACTATGAATTGTGTGGACAATCGTCACATGCAGTTGCAAGAGGTCTTTGGATTGCATTGTGTAACACCCCAACCGATGGCGGAAAACGTCGGGGCGGGACATGTAGACTGTTCATGAGCACATGGTTGACTAAACTGTAATATATTAAACATCCCAATTTTATTTCATAATTCAAAACAAACAAATTTAATAATACAAGAGTTTTGAAATACATAACATGTTCATTTTATTCAATCAACTAGGTCCACAACCTAAGTGAAGCAAACTTGATCAACTCAAACTTTTGTACATGAAACATGATGAAAACGAAGTCAACTAAAAAGTTAGTGAGCATACATAGGTTTTGACTCTAAAATAGCATCAAAGTGTTTTGTATATACAATCCATACATATCATGGTTAATAAGGCATAAATGGAGAGTTACTATTGTGAAACCAAAATTTGTACAATCAAACCTTTGTAACTTGCACGTAAAAACAAATTGTGTTGTCGGTAACAATCACCCTAACTGGGTGGGTTTGTCAGACTCAATAGATCTATCATTGTTAACCGTCGGCTTGTATAGTTAATGATTGCACATGTAAATTGCACACAAAAGTAGTTAACACTCCTAGCACTCAAACATAAAGCTCAAAGTGCACACATGAATGTAAGGTGGAATTGTATTGTGTAGTTTTGCAAATCATTGTATATAGTATTCATGTTTCACCCCAAAATATGTAAAATAGTGTAAAAGGGGCTATGTAAAACTCACATTGTATCAATTGTGTAGATAACACGAGCAGTAGGTCTCACAAGTGATTTTGCAAATCACAGAATTGACCTAGAGTGAATTGTATTAATATTGTGCACAAAGTCTAAGTCATGATCTAATGTTCATCGGGTGTTGATATGTGTGGATTGGTACAAGAGTTTAGTCATTTCATGTAAAAGGGAATTGTATGTTACATGTATTTACATAAAGGTTTGGTATGAAAATGTAAGTTCAAAGTATCTTTGGAGAAATCAATAATTGTTTTAGGGTATGGGTTTAAATAAATAAATTTCCTTTATTTATTTAAAATAGTGTGTCTTTAAAAGAAAAGTGATATTATATTTATAAATAAATCTATCTTATTTATTCATTTATAATGTGTCAAAATATAGGGTAAAACCCTAAATAAATTTGTTAATGTAAGAAGATAATTTAATAAATAAATTTTGTTTAACAATGAAGTTATTAATATATATTAGAAAAAGTTTTATTTGTTTAAACTCTAATACATATATATATATATATATATAATGATTTATGAGGATGTAATTTTATATAAAAATATCTTGTCACGATATTTATAAATTTAGGAAATTTAATACTTTGTTTAATTATTTAAAAATATATTTTTAAATAATTAAAATGAGATTTTAAACATTTAAATTTGTAGAAATAGATGTTTTATGTTAAAATTTGTAAACGAGTGTTTTATTCTGCTTTAAACAGTGTTGGGTTTATAAAAATAATTTGTGTAACATTTTTAAGCTTTAAAATCGGTTTTTAAAAAATGAATGGCTACTGCCAGGGTCGAACATGGGTCTGCCCGGCATAGACGATGAGTACCAACCACTGGACCAGGGATGTATTCATGCCATAAGTCTGTTTCGAATTGATTTTAACTCATAATTGCAAAGGGTCCGGGTTCTGGTATCAGAAAACACGCAAAAAGGCTTGTTGGATGTTGGTTTCGAACCCACGCCATCTGGTCCGTTGGTGCAATGACTTAGCCAGTTGGACCAGATGGTTTCGCTGGTCAAGTAGCAATCAAAATAGATTAAATACGTGTACAAGAGTTGAAATCAAATCCCAATTGGAATCGTTTGAACAGTTTATAAAATCAAAGGGGATTTGTGTTCGATGCCCTCTGTCATAAGAAATTGACAGAGCGCTTTTGATTGTCATGATATTACGAAGCTGTAGACACAGACCATACCTGAATTGGTCGAGTATTGTGTGCCGACGGCTAAGGGATCAGAACCAGTGTTCTTGGTGCTCGATTGACGGCCAGACGTGGAATGGGATGCGATACATGGTTCAGAGAGTTTGTAGAGGTGCTTGAGAAGGTGAGGGGTGAATCAATTTTATTAGTTACATGTTAAAGGCATGATTCGATTATAAGCTTGAAGGCTGACAACCGTGGAATGATTTACGCGTTAATTAGATCAGTCGGGGGTGAATTGGGTCATGTTTAAGGTATGGATTCATGCGTGATCAGTCCACGCATGATTTTCGGTCATCAATGTGTTTCAATTCGCTGATAAATTCCTGAATTAGATTGGTTTGACTCTACCGATTCAAACTTGTTTGAATTTAAAATTAACCGCTCATTTTGATCGATTTGAGATGGTAATTGGGCCAGGGCATGGTCTATAAACGTTTACGTATGCAAGGGGAGTCCACAGAAACCTATTGGATCGATTTAGAGTTTGATCTTGCACGAATTTGGCTCATGTTTGACTCTGGATAGTCAAACATGTGTGAAATTGGTTCTAACTGTCAAACTCGTTAATTTGGTCCTATAGTTGGGTTTAGAATTGATCGGGAATCATTTACACATACAAGGCAAGTCTAAACAATCGGGCTCGATCAAATTAACATCGAATTGCAAGAGTTTGGACTTGTTGACTTTTAAAAGTCAAATTAAATTGAAATGGTTGAATGGGGGTCAAGATTTAGGTCAAATTTGAGGGTTCAAAGGTTTAAGTTCAAGTGACCAAAGGGGGTTCAAACTGGTTTATCTTTAATTTTTAATAATTATACATATATATACACATATGTATATGTACATGTATGTTTTGGTTTTTAAAACATACTAAGGTTACATGTTTATACTTAAAAGATAGGTTATATATATATATATATATATATATATATATATATACATGTAATAAAAAATACTATGTTAAAATGAGAGTAAAATAATATTTCATGCGGTGGGTGTGGAATTGAAATGAAGTGTTCTTTTTTTATTATAAATAAATATATATATATATATAATTCCAGAAAATCTTGGATGTTACACACTACAAAGAGAAGGAAGATTGGGTAATTTCGAGATCTTTCAGCCTCAGATCCCAAGGCTTGTCAAGGATAAGTTAGTAATACATCATGTGACACGAAAATACTTGAAACGACTGATCTACGAGCCGGTAAGATGTGATACCTGTATACCATTGAAGAAAATTCCTCAAGATATACTGGGTAATATGTGGTATTGGTACGTGGATCCACTTACTTCGGAGGCGGTGATGGTTGAAAACACAAGCCTGCGGGAAATCATTCGAGTCTTTGATGAAATCAATTTCATCAATTTTTCAATGACATATTTGGAAGTGTTGGTAGACAGGGATTGTATACATACAGACGAGTGGACCAAACTTCTTTCCACCAAGTACAACAAGATGGTGGATTTCTGCTTTGATTAAAAATCAAATATCAGTGGAGGAAGTCATACAGGAAGCTCGTAAAGAACTGAAGATATCAAGAGATGCTGTCAAGGGAGAGTCTGTTGATGCACGTTTTGTGACAGGCACTCTGGATCGAGCTAAAGCTTTTCTTTATTATTTATTTCAGTCTTGTATGTATTTAGTAGCTGCTGTATTTTGTTTATCGAGTTGTAATATGTCATGGTTGTATATGAACTTGTATTATTTTGGTATTGTACTAAACAAATACGCAAGGATGTGTTCCTGCGTATTTGTCAAGTACAATGGTCATGCGTACTTAGACAAGTACGCATGAAGGTTGGTCATGCGTACTTGCTAAGTACGCATGGACCAGGTCTATAAATAGCAGGGTTTTGTTTCATTTTCATAGCAGATGTAACCACACACACAAGTACGCACAATTCAGTAGTTTCTCAGTCAAGAAGTCATCCTATTTGTGTCTGTACTTGTATGAAACCCCTAGTTATCAATAGACTGTGTATTTATAAGTATTTCCTTGTGTTGTTTGCCATGCTTTCATTCACATGTTATTCCACCTAGTAACAGGCATTTCGCACCTGATTACTAGGCTACATTCTCACACGATACCGATCCGACACACCCACCCGGAGGGACCTACACCAAGTTCAAACAATAAGGAGATTAGCCATTGCATTTCAATTATGGTGGATGCTACAACCTGAAACTCGACTTCATTGAGGAGTGGCTAAGGTTGGTTGGCATTTTGAACTCTAAGAAACTGGGTTTGCAGTTAGATAAACAAAATAACCTGTAGTGCTACTGTAAGTGAGTTTATCGTTTGGCCAATCTACTTCGGTAAAAGCGTGAAGTTGTATTGAGGAGTTATGTTTGATGAAAATTCCACGGTGCATGGTTCCATTCAAGTACCACAACAATCTTTTTAGAACAATCCATTGAGCATTAGTTGGTGACTTCATGAATTGGGAAAGCTTGTTTACGGTGAAAGCTATGGCTGATCGGGTTAATAAGAGGTACTATAGAGTGCCTACAAAGGCTCTATATTTAGTTATAGGGGTGTGCCATCGGTTGTAGTAAGTAGACCTAAAGAGGACATTGGTCTGGTGTCCGGCTTGCAATTAGTCACGTTGGCGAGGTTTAGTAGGTCAATAATATTTTGCTTTGAGAAAGAAATAGACCAACATCTTTGATAGAGAAACAAGTGGCAGGAGAGGTGATGAAGGTGTTGAATGTGGATGTATTTGGGTTGCTGATGATATGTAACATGTCGGGTTCTTAACTACCAAATGGGATTAATGTATGCGTGTAATAAATGTACATAGTGGACGGGAGGCTAACGGAAGCATAACGAGACTTAAATGAAAGTACAAGTGACATGGCTTCTTTTATGTAAATATATCTTGAAGGGGGTGTCGAGTAATTAACGTATTAGCGGGGCTTTCATTTAAATCATGAAACGGATCGGGCAGAGAAGGTGGGGACGCGAGTGGGGCCAAGCCCGGTCCACCACCAACACCAATTAGGGTCCGACGCAAATGAGGAGACCCTCATTTGCATGTTTGCGGCTGCCAAGATCACAAGGAAGGGAGAAAGGGGCCGTTCATCGTGTTTTGGTCGAGATCAAGGGTTTTGTAGGTGATGAGTAGAGGAAGGAGATGAGTTCTTGGTGATTCGATTCACATAAATCACCCAATTACAAGGTATAATCATCTATTCCCTCCTCACATTTGATTTTGTTTGATTATTGTTGCGTGGTGGTCGAGTTTTGCTTTAGACGAGAACCCAAGGGAGTCGTGGGGGTGTTGCGTAGCCAAGGGGGAGAAACAAGGAACTCGACGCCACACGGTGGTGGCCGGACACGGCTGTGACGACGTAGGAAGGAACACGACATCGGCGGGGAGGCCGGAAGCCTTTTCCGCAGGGTCGGCCGAAGGCGAGGAGCGAGCGGGTGTAGGGTTGGGCAGTCACAGCAGCACGGCGGAGTGATGGTGGCTCGGCGACGGTAGCGACAGGTGGTGGTGGACCCGGGTGGTCCGAGGGGGGTACTTAGGGCCAGAAAACATCCGCATGGAGTCGACCGAGGACGGAGACGTGCGAGGAAGGGTGCTACGACATGAAGGAAGGCTCGGTGTGGAGTTTGACTCGCTATGGGACTTCAGGAACGTGAACGGGAGTTCACATAACACATGAACACCATTCATGGTGCCATGCACGTATATGCGGCCTTTCACGACGTAGGGTTAGTTGTGTAGGTGAAGGTTTATCGTCGGGTCGTGTTATTGACTCGTAAAATTGTGTGTAATATAGGTGCGATGTCGAAAGGCGAGCAAAAGGCGTTAGCGAGTTCTATAGATCGAGGCGTGTCTAGCAAAGGTGAGTTTCTATCGCCCAATTTTAACTGTTTTATGGATTTTGGGAATGAATACACGCGTAACGTGTTTTAACAAATGCATGCATAGGGAGTGTTGGTGACATAATATATATTTTATTTAAAATAGCTATGCTTGCATGTGTGTACGAGTCTTACGTCATGTGCTTAAATATTGTGACGGAACGCCAAGTATAAGGTTGACGACGTGTTGACAATAGTCAACGGGGTGTTGAATCTAGCGTTAGTCAGGCAGAAGAGTTAGCTTAAGCTTGATAGTGTGTCGACGTTAGTCGGAGGGTATTGTATCTGACTACGGTCAGGTGTAAGATCATGTTTTCTTGTGTCCTCGGTCTAGATAACATGATATATTTGTATGTCGAAATATATATTATTTATGAATTATTATTAGAAAACCTTTGCAATGTAAACTATCTTGTGTAACGGTTTTGGGACTTAATGTTCCCAAATGAACTACTATAGAACTCACTCAGCTTAGCTGACTTTTAAGCATGTGTTTCAGGTAAAGAGAAAATGTGAGATGGCGAATTCTGGATGGCAATTGGTTACTGCAGGCATTCGTTATGGCATTTATATTTAGTTGTGTCGTTGAAATATTTAAACTTTAGTACTTTATTTGAATCTTGTATGGGTTGGGTCATTGACTTTGTTGACTATTTGTTTTCCGCTACATTGAATTGAGTTTGTTTGATGACTATGACTACTTTGCTTACGTATATGCCAACAAGTCGGGTTCCCGGGTTTGGGGCCTTACATGATAATATCATCAACGTAAACGAGAATGAGGATGGGAGTTTGAGTATTACGGTTGATGAAGAGAGACCGACCAAATATGGTGAGCTTGAATCTAACCGATAGAAGATGTGATTTATATTCGTCGTACCAAGCTCTTGAGGTTTGACGAAGCCCGTAAATGGCCTTGTTGAGCTTGAATACACGGGTTGGTTGAGAGGGATTCGTGAATTTGGGTGGTTGAGACATGTAGACAGATTCAGAAATAGTGCATTGAAAGAAAGCATTGTTGATGTCCAATTGTCGAAGACACAAATTTTGAGTATTGGCATAAGTTAGGATAAGGCGTAAAGTTTTCGGTTTGAAAAAGGGACTGAAAGCTTCAATGTAGTCTAAACGAGGTCTTTGATGGAAACATTTCCCCACAAAGTTGGGCTTTGAAGCGATCAACTTAGCAATCGAGGTTGAATTTGGCATGGAAGACCCATTTGCATCCTACAAGGGTAGGAGCATAATAGGATGGGACAAGAGTCCATGTTTATTTGTGTTGTAAGACATTATATTCTTCTTTCATGGCTTTTCGCCAAAACGGGTTTTTAAGGGCTTGCGTGATGTTAGATGATTCGGGAGAGGGGTGAGTTGTTGCATGATAAATGTAAAAATTTGAGATGTGATAGTTTCAATTTGGTTTTCTGTTTTAACAGTTTGTGGAAAAGATATAATGGTGGATTGAGTTTTGATTAGGAAATGTGAAATACATGGAGTTGAGGTTTAAGTATTGGGTTCGGTATTAGGACTTAAGGGTTTTGTATTAGGAGTTTAAGGTTACATACTTGGAGTTAAGGGTGAAGTATTAGAAGTTGTGGGTGAAGTAGAAGTAGTCTGTTGGATTGTAGACGTGGTTTGTGGAGTTGAGGAAGCAAATGAAATATTAGGAGATGGTGTGTTTGTGGTGTTTTTGCGTCTAGAATGGGTAGAAGTAGTTGAGGGTGAAAGACGTTCTTGTAGCTGCTTGATTTTAAGCAGCAAGCATGGAAGAGGGAATGGTGAGTGGGGGCCATGTGTCCGGACGAGGAGGGGGTGATGTAGGTAGTTTTGTGATAATTTCATATTGGAATTTGCCCTCAACAAAGTGAACATGACGAGAGGTATAGAATTTGTTGGTTAAAGGATCAAGTAAATGATAAGCACTTTGGGAGGATAATAAGTAAATAAATGTGCATTGTTTTGATCGAGAATGGAGTTGTGGTTGGAATAAGGACGTAATTGCGTGTTGGATAGACAACCAAAACTATGAAGTTTGTTGTAGTTTGAAAGTTTATGGAATATGCGAGAATAAGGGAAGTCATTTTTTAGAGTAGCGGTGGGTAAACGATTTCCGAGATATGTGACGTGTTGAGAGCAAAAGGCAAAAACTTGAGGGGTATTTTGGAGTGTGTAAGAGAGTTAGACCCGCTTCGAATATGTGACAATGTCAACGTGCCGCATAGTCATTGTGTTCGGGTGTATAAGGAGGAGATGTAAGATGATAGATACCACATGAGGCCAGATGAGAGTATGATTTAATGTATTCTCCGCCGTTATAGAAAAATATTTGTTTTATTTTGGTTTGAAAATAATTTTCAACAAGTCATTGCAAATGAAAAGCATATGGTGGCGAGGTAGAATGAAGTTCATAAATCCCACGACTAGTTGTTCTCTTTAGGATGGGGAGGCGGGAGTGGAAGTCCTTGATAACAAAATTGAAACTAGAAAAAATTCAATTAGTATATTGTTATCAATGCATAGACGAGAGATGGGAATAATACTTATAGATAAAGTAGGAACATATAAAACGTTATTTAACTTGAGAGGTATTAGAGAAATAATGAGTTATCGAGCTAACATGGGTAATTTTAAGTGGAGATGTCACACCCCGTCTCAGGCAACTCCCGGACGTGTGTGAGCACGATTGGTACATGTTTTCATTTATGAGTTTTTATAACACAGCGAAAGACATTTCATGGTTCGTTTTATCATAAATCTCAATCCCGAGGGTTGCTTTTATGAATATCAAGACCGAGTTCGAAAACAAAAGTCTCATACTTATAAACATGAGAATTAAATACCCATTACCTAAACCTTAAAAAACGTCTTCTGTTAAAAAATCCTCTTCCGTTCCCTATCCCGTTTCCCCTTCCAGTTTATCCCTTGCCTACTCCGCCGTCCATTCAACCGTCACCTTCGCCGTTACCAAACGACTATGATAACCGTTTCCCATCCCACACCTTCTTTCATCTTTTCTTTTCAATTATTTCTACCCCTCCCTCCGTCGTCCTCACCAACCCCATCTTACGCCTGTTCATATTTCGGATTCGCTTCTTCACATTCAGGTATGTCTTCCCCTTCGATGTGAAAGCTTTCCCCTAAATTATCGAAATCCCCTTCTGAATTCCTTCATAATCTCCCTAAGAACGATTTTCCCCAAATTTTAAACTCATTTCAAGATCCCTTTTGATTTGTTTCAGATTATCTCCGGATTCATCACCACGGTGCCGGTCGCCATCTTCATCATCATCATACACTTTTGACTGTTTAAATTTTCCAATTTGAATTAAATTCAGGTATGTCTTCTCTACAATCTGGAACGATAACCCTAAATTATAAACTCTTCATGGTTTGATTATTCTAAATAGATTTCTGATGAGAATTATCGTTGATTAATTAGGTTTAATCTCACTTTTAAATACCATAACCGAACTGTACAATAAGACAATCTGGGTTAGACCAAATGGTTTCGATTTTTATCAGTATGCAATTTAATTGTTGGTAGTCATGTACTTTCTATTTGAATTATAAATTGAATTGAATTTAATTGCATGTTATCTTATGCCACTGTGGATCTAATCATTCGATGCTAACATATGTGCTTTATTCTATTTGATGGACTTCAGATATGGAAATTTAGAGTAAGGTGTATTCATTATTGCTTACTTCGACTCGGTTTTGTATTTGTTAAGATTGTTGGTTAATAAGAGTCATTAAAAACTTGGTTTTTTTGTTTTATTGCAACACTTCTGAAGTTCTATGATTGCTGCATCATAATTTGGTTTTGTGAATTTTCAACAGTCTGGAAACCAAACCAATTAAGTATGTTTAAGCACACCAAAATGAACCAATGAAGCAAACAAAACTCATGTAAACCTAATAACTCTTAAAAATTAGAAGTCTGCACCATACTAACAATTGTTTCTTTGTTAATACTTTCATTGTTGCAAACAACCCATTAGATATACAAATCTTAATTGGGTGCTGGGAGACATGCTTGCAGCCTTGGCATTGCAACGATGCACAATCACAATTATGCATATGAGACCAGTGGTGCAATTAATGAGACTTTTGTTAATGAGCATAATGTAATATTGAGATAATCCTAGAACATGAAGATATGAAAATATTAATAATAATAAAAAAATATATTTTTATTTGTTGCTTTAATGTCTATTCTTTAAGCTCAAATCAATTTAGAACATGATCATACTTATACTCATTCATAAGCATATATATGCACACATGCCCTTTAACATCGCTTGAATTTTCTTATCATTTAAATGTAGACTCCAGATTATGGGCTTTTTTAAGTTCTGTTAACTTAAGGTACTAATTGAAATATTAATGCCTTCATATTATTTTGTTGCATCACATGAGTGATTTTGTTATGCAGTTTAAATGTTTGATATAATCTAAATCCAAATTTCTAAGTTAAAATATAGGCTTATTCGTGTTTGTTTTAGTTTTATAGTGCAAAACTTTACACCTGCTTGATTTAAGGCTTATGTGTGTCTTTAGACCTCTAGATGAGTCAGTTGACCGTTTGGCGGCCCATTTGCAAATTATTGTAACTCGATATTTGTAAATTGTTTCTTTGTAGAGCAATGAACAGGAAGAACTGCTTTTGCACATGATTTCTTCGCGCTATTACTTACTATTCACTTTCATTGTCTTTCTATTCAGCATAATTCATTTGCTTAATGTCTTGCAAAAGGATCTCTGATATTAACCCTGACCCCTTATAAGTTAGGGTTATTAAGAAGTGGAAGCCACACTCCAAGAAGGCCGATTTGTGTTATATATTAGTGGATATTCATGTAATATTTTTTTCTTATACCTTAGATGATGCCAACGTCATCTTCAAGTGTGACTCTCTATGCCCCACACTATGATTTTGCATAAGGTAAACTCCTTGATTTTGTAACAAGTTCATCATCTTCTATGTCAACATCTGTTGGTGGTCCATATTATACGAGAAAAGAAACTCTCCATGGCGATTAAACAGGAAATATTATTAAAGCTAATTTGTGTGTTCTTGAATCTCTCCATGAAGAAGTTGATACATGCGTACGCACAATACCTTGCATGTTATTTCAAAGTTAGTTGTATACATTAAGTATATAAACAAAGTTATGATTTAAGAGTAATGTAGGACCCTAGATAGTATGAGTATTATGTATCAATCAATGTAGGGTGTGAGCCGTGAACTTGAGGTTCGCGTCATGGGTGTTTTGGGCCGATCATGGGGCCGAAAACATTTGGGCTTTACATTTGTTTTGTTTAGCTTAGTATATATACATGTTTTCTCTAAACGAGTTGGGTTAGCGACTTTTTTTACCTTTTCATTGTAATTGCTCTTGTTCAATAATACAATTGTGTTACATTGAATCATGTTCTTGAATCAGCACACGTGTAGATTCCGCCTACTGTGTGTGAGACTTTTATATCGTGTGCGTTTTTTTGTGTGTTTGAAGATCCATCAATGTTTTTGGGACTTAGAATTGGTATTAGAGCCATTGAAGTCATTCAAGGCTCGGTTTTGATATCAAAGTTCAAGATTAGAGGTATTTTTCGTGTTTTCGATTGAATTTTGTTGTTTAATCGGATTGTTTATGCTAGTTTACTGTTGATTTGGGAGGAGTATTGTTAAAATCGTTATAAGAAGATTACAGTTCATTCATGTGTGCTTCGTCTTCTTACGGATTTGTTTAGATTTCAAAATTTGAAATTCTAAAATTCTCGGGATTTAGTTGGGAAACTAAATCAATCACATGATTAATCTTGAGAGTAATATATGAGTCAACTTCATGGGTAAACTTCTCGGCTGGTCAGTTCACGGGTCAACTTCGTGGTAAAGGTTCACGGGTCAACTTCTAGGGGAAATTTCACGGGAACTTGGACTTCACGGCTTGGCTAATATTCACGGTAGATTTTTGTTCTCGGTTGTGGTAAAGATTCATGGTTTTTGCTCAAGTTCACGGCTTAAGTTCACGATTCTAGTTACAGGTTTAGATATAAAGGGATTAATACTATGATAAAATGACCTAAGAGTAACAAAGTCTGAATCCAAACAGTATGTTGGACTTTCAAATACCAGCACAAAATCACCAAGACTCACATATGTAGAGGATTTTGTAGAGTGGAAATTCAGGTCCAAGAATTATGTTAAGCTCACTAATGCCAAGATGTGGAGAAGCATAATCCGAGGTCCACTGACTCCCATGTATACCAAAAGTGATGGTTCACAGGGTCCTAAACATATTAGCAACTATATTGATGAAGATTGTGATCTCATTGAGCGTGAGTTGAAAGCTTTGGCTTCCCTTAGTATGGCTTTATCTCCTGATATTGCACATGGTTTCAAGGAATGCACCTCAGCTAAAAAATTATAGAATCTCTAGAGAATGTGTTTGAAGGTAATGATGACATGAAGGCTAGTATAAAGGAAATGCTTCAACAAAAAAACAATATGTTCAATCATATTTTTGGAGTCGTTGGAGGTGCAACTGCAGTGGTTTATAAAAATGGTGACTGAAATGAGGAGTGCTGAGATTGAAATGCGCACAGGTGATATAAACACAAAATTGCTTAATGGTCTCCCACAAAGCTCGGATATAAATGTTGATCTTTTAAAAAGGACTAAGGATCTGAGTTACACTCCTCTGAATGATTTAATCTCTATCATCAATTCTTATGATCTTGATGACAAAAGAGGAAGCTAAATCACACAAGTTGCTTGAACTCACATGCAACACAAAGTAGCAGCAGTGCCTTCCTCTCAAATGTGACTCATGGAGCTATTTTTTTATGGAAAAGCTTCTACTGGTCAATCGGTTACGGGAAAAGCTGCTATTAATGATCAACATTCTTACTCTACTCATAATACTAAGTTGATAGCAGCAATACCTCTCTCTGTACTGGTATTATGAATTGCTATGCTGCTTTTGCATCTGGGAATTTATCTCCTTTTGAGGTACTTACTGTAGAGCCGAATCAGATCCGTCCTGAGGCAACCTGCTATCGAACAACATGCTATAGAACATGTTAATCCACCAAAGAGGTGCGGTATAAGTTTAAATCTTATAGTTAACAAGACTTTACATAATTTGGCCACGGGATCTAAAATCCCTTTAACAATGGATATGAATACAAAAGCCTTCATTGGTGAGTCAACAACAACCTTTCGCAATGAGTGTCCGATGAATTTTCACAAATAGGATTTGTTACCGGAAGTTATGAAAACTATAATGTATGGGAAATTAGAAGTAAGTTGTATAAACTAATAATTTTAATCATTGAGAAGCAATTATGATACATTTTCATCACTATTATCAACAATTATGGTACATTTTCATTAGGAAAAACATATCCGTAGCGGGCCAGATTGCAAGTGAGTTCTGATTGTCGGAGTCAATACGATTGGAATCATCTGTGCGACTATTGGGCGTTGGAAAAAACCCGGGTTAGCTTGTTGATTATATTTTACAAATCAAAATAAATATTTGGTAATTATTATCTATTTTTTTTGGGTTCTAACATGTGTGCCAAATTTTATTTTTGTAGAAATATAGTGATAATATGGAAGTTAACAGAGCAAACAAGTTATGATAAGCAGAGGGGCTCTCGGGAAATAGCTAACCAGGCATACAAAATGGTATAATCCTAACTATATTTGGATTTTCTTTGCTCATTGCTCACCCTAACTAGTAGCAAGATATATAATCCTTCATGAATCACAAATATTGGTTTGACTTTATCTTACGTTTACATTTGTTAAACAAGACTGGTTTCAATCTTTTTTTAGAATATATTTTTTCTTCATTATTATAAATTTTATTATAACAGACCAATCCCGAGACTCAAATGCCGCTAAGCCCTTTAGAACTATGGTACAACATGCATTTCAAAACCGAGAAAGTTGTATGGCTAAATGATCATTCACGTATTCAATATGTAAGCATCTCCTTGTTTTTTACAATGAATTTTATTTTTTTTCAAATGTTGATTTTGGGTTGCTACTAGTTTTAAAGGTTCCTGAAATTCCATCTCATAGGATCAACAAGGTCCATCCAGTGAGCAGCATCATTGGCTCACTAACTAAAGGTGTCAAGATTAGAAGCACTGCCAGGGATATCCACATATGTCTCTACTCATGCTTAATTTAATAGATTGAACCAAAGTACATCAAGATGGCGTTACTTAAGCCAAGCTGGGTTGACGCCATGCATGAGGAGTTGAATAAGTTTGCCAAGCTGAAAGTATGGGAATTAGTGCCATTGCCACCAGGCAAGAAAACTATTGGTAATCGTATGGTATTTCGAAACAAGCACGATGAAAGCAAAGACATAATTTGAAACAAAGCTTGATTGGTAGTTCAAGGGTTCTATGATCAAGAAGGGATTGATTACGAGGAAGTGTTTGCACCGGTTGCTCATTTGAAAGCAATTAAGTTTTTTCTTGGCATATGCATCATATATGAACTCCACAACTTATCAAATGGATGTTAAGATTGCATATCTGTACGGGAAAGTGAAAGAGGGGATTTATGTGTGTCAACCACCTGGGTTTGAAGACTGTGATTGATGTCGTCCAGAAGGTCTATAAAATAACTGACAAAACCTAACCTAGACTCCTAAGTAATAAATGGAAAACCTATGAACTAAACCGCACTGACAGGCAAGTGTGCCTATCGAGTGTAGCACAGCTTATCAGTAAACCGGAATATCGAACCCTAGAGACACTACGAAACAATACTAGACTCTAACTCGGACTAAAGATTTGATTGGTTTGGGGGTTTACTACACTACTAATTATCACTAAGAATGTAGAAAACAAGGTCGACTCAACTATCAAGAAACAGGAAGTAAGGAAGATATGAGGATATGGGAAGAATACTACATAGGTCGGAATCCTACTTGCAAAGCACAACTTCTACAGGTTCTGGAAACTATGATGGATCTGGGTTTCTAAGGATGATAGCTATAGATTACCTAGTGGATCCCTAATCATCCTCAGGGTGTCACCAACTAGACTACCTAAAGTGTACTAACTCACCAGATGTTCGGATCACTTCTCAGGTATTTCCAACTATGACAATGTACCCTAATGAACAGATTATCTCCCAGTCTCACTGTCCACAATGCATTCAAGGAATGCACGGGGTAATCCTAAGATAACAACTATGATTCAGAATAACAACAGATCACTAGACACCTAATACCAACTTCCTCTCAGACAGTTGACTCTCGGATTCCTAATGACAAAGACTAACCGACTAATTCTCACCTCTCGGGTATTGAACTAGGACACACATTCACTTCTAATCAGGGATCAACTAACGTTCTTATGGATCACTACGTCTAGCAAACCACTTAGGTCACCAACAACAAGGAAACAACCTAAACATGTATCTATTTATGAAAGACATTCAATAAGATAACACGAAGAACATTAATCAACTCACAACCAGAATTAAACATGCATATTCATCACAATTGTTAACTTATCTTTTACAAAATCATAAAGCCATTAATTGCATCCAAAACCGATAAAAATCATAACTTTAACAAGCAATCATCATAAGATTTAGACAGTATTATAATTTTAGCCTAGAATCATGTTAATAACAACTAGAACAGAAGCAAAAGACAGAAACATGGTCTCAAATATAGCAATCAACGATAAAGATTCAAACTTTAAACCCTGGAACGCTTCTACAACGAACCCGGAATCCAAAAGGCTTGATCTTGAACTTTAATTGATCTTCTTCCTCCTGAAATCGCCTCTTGACTCCCCTTAGACGGCAAAGATACGAACTCTTGACCTAATGGCATTCAAATTCTATTTAATTTGATTTTTATAATTTTTCACGGAATACGACTCTCTCGCGTACCGCGAGAGAGTTAGGGAAGCCCCTCACGTACCGCGAGGGCCAAAACAGTCGTGCTGAATTCGGAAGTCCCTCGCGTACCGCGAGGGATGGGGTTTCGTTCTTCGCGTACCGCGAAGACTTGAAATTCATCATTTTTTCACTTTGAACCCTGGACTTCATTCTCGTGCTCGGTTTCTTCGGGTTTTCACTTGTAATCATCAAGAGCACCTGAGAACATAACAAGGACTCAATACAAACAAAAAACGACTCAAAATGAACACAAAACTATATAAAACACATTAAAAAACTAGGAATAAAGATGTGTGCTTTGCACTACATCAAACATCCCCACACTTAACCTTTTTTCGTCATCGAAAAAGTCTGCAATGGAATTATAACTGATATCTAACTTTAATAATCAATTGCGAATTAGCAATTCAATATACTCACGCGTTAAAAAGCAATAATCGGTATTTATGTCCGATTAAACCGAAGCACCAACTATCTAGCCCCCGTGATGTGTTCTAATTCCCATTTTATACAACAATCAATCCACCTATGTGACTCACACTTAGAAGCTACATCTCTACCTAATCCCGTCTCACGGTCATATTTAGGCACGGGTTAAACCATTTAGATTTGTCCACCACGTTAAACTATGATTTACAGGTTTTTAGAAATCAATGGAATATGGATCGAATGGGTGGAAATGAGCATTAATTTAAAGCATAAGAACTTTCATCTAGAGAAGTCTCAACTAAGTCACTATCCCGGAAACTAACATATAGACTAGATTCTAAACGTTTAAGCACATAAATCTTACTTAAGGGGTGTATCCTCCAAGTCCTCATCCCAGAGGGAAACACATAAGCAAAACTCACATTTCTAATTAATTAAGCTAGTAATTATGGAAATATGGATTTGTGGAATGGGCGCTACCGAAACTCGGATTTATTCTCATAAAAAGAGAGTGGTGTGCCATGAAAATTTTCAAAAAAGCTCTAAATTTTGACTTAACGTGGTACCTATCACCCTATGTTGACAGTTTCCGTATTACCATTACCCTAAGATGAGTACACACAAGATATCATGATTTTATTACGTGATTAATTCTAAGTAACACTCACAGGTTATTTAAGTTATTCAAGATGGCTGGGTCTACCAAAACATCACTAATTAGACGCGTTTTCAATTATTTAAATCATTTAAACTCAACAAGTAGATCCAGTTATACTATTATTTTCCATTTTGTTATGCAAAACTCTTATTTTCAAAGGACATTTTTTATAAAAGACACCAACTTTCTAGACTAGACACTCACATCCCCACTCTTAAAGACACATTGTCCTAAATGTGAAGCAAGACACAATTAAAAATAAAAATGCAAAGATAAACAGGAAGCGACTTAGCTGGTTAATGTAGATGCAAATCAATGTATGCAGCTTCGTTCTTTCTTGTATGCACCGTATAGCATTTCGGCCGCAGTTGCACATCTCTGTCGGGTTGCATTTACACAATGATAGAAGCATTCGTCCCGCCCGAATGGAGATTGAGTACGGGCAAGACGAATAATACCTGCAAAATAAACCTCAGACAAACCCGCAACATTAAACTGACACAAACAAAAGACTCAAACTGACTAACACTCATGACTGACTCAAACTGACTCTGGATACATTGTAAGGACACGTACCTGACGGGTGGTAAACACATAGACATGAAAGCCACGTAAAGGTGGATCATCAGATCGAAACGGTTTCCCAGATTCCCATGGTCGGTGGTCAGTGAATGAGATGATGTGGATGGAGGGTGGATATGATAGATGATAATGGGTGATGGTTGGATAGTAATGGTGGTGATATGATGGTAGGGTAGATGGTGGTGAAGGGTGGTGGGTAATGATAAAGGATAGGTGAAAATGGTGAAAGATCATAGATGGTGGTGGAATGTGGTGGTCGATGTGATGGTGATGTGGATGAATGAGAATGGGTGATGGATGGTGTGGATAACGATGAGAAACAAGTGGAATAGGGTTGACTTGGGCTCCCCTCGCGTACCGCGAGAAACCAGAAATCACTCTTCGCGTACCACGAGAAACCAGAAACCACTCTTAGCGTACCGCGAGGAGTTGGCATTGATGCCGGGCTTTTTGTTTGGCTGTCGCGTACCGCAAAGAGAGCCCACATTTCCCTCGCGTACCGCGAGGGACCTATGTTCACAAAAAGTTTGTAAAAAAAATCACTTTTTATACATGGAAATTTTTTTAGCTCTTAGAATTCTTTTTCACCCGAAATCATAAAAACCCTATTCCATGCATCAAAACAAATGTAACAATGCCTGAAACTTCGTTCCCACTTATTTTCTTCATCGAATCAAGGGTGAATCCCTGCAAAACACGACACACACAATACCGAAAAACACAGAAAAAGACACAGACTCAAACCAAGTAATGCATACAAACTCTACATCCCGGTCACTTTCCTGAGAATCAAACAAGCCTATTAGGTGGCTTCTCTTTGATCCTAACCAGTACCGCCTTCATCCTACGCGGCCTCCCGGTCTTACACCAACTCAGCAACTTCACACTTTTCACAAACCATGAACCCAGAACATATTTTCCACACAGATCCTTCCACCATAACTTAAATCTACCCGGTCTGAATGTAGTATGCATCAAATAACCAAGTAATTTGTCACCCCTAGACATCCCCACACTTGAGGTTTGCACTACCCTCAACCTAGATGAATCTAATGAAGTACGGTTTCTCTTACGTGGCAGCATAGACCTAGGGACACTAGAACTCGGGCTCGGCTTACAGGTTCTACCCTCAGAATGCACAACGGTGAAAGGCAAGGGTTCAAGAATGGATTTAGCTATAGTTGTGACCTCTGAACTTTCACCAGGATCATCCAGATCCTCCACAATCTCATCTAACTTCCCCATACTTGAGGTTGAGCCTATGATCTCATCTAACTCTGCCATCAACTCCAACATATCATCATGCAACTCATCGTCGTATTCATCCGGCTCATCTAACAATCGCTCCAACTCTACTGCCCAATCAGATGGTTCTTCTAAATTCGGGGCGTGTTCACCTACTTCTATCTCCGGATCAAAGTCCTGGTGATAGTCCATGAAGGCATCAAGCATGCACACAGAATGGCTATGCTCGCCAACATCCTTCGCGGACTGTGTGGCATCAAATATAGCTGACTCATCCCCCACACGAAGTGTGAGTTTCCCGTCAAAGACATCGATTAATGCCTTGGCGGTGCGCAAGAATGGGCGCCCGAGGATGAGTGGGACATTGTCATCCACCTCAATGTCTAGAATAACGAAGTCCACGGGGAAGACAAATTTACCAACTTTAACCAACATATTCTCCATAATTCCCCCTTGGATACTTGACTGAATGGTCAGCCAAGGATATGATAATGCGCGTTGGCTGAGGTTCACCTAGGTCTAGTTGCTTATAAAGGGAATATGGCATCAGATTGATGCTAGCACCTAGCTCAGCCAACGAGTGGTGCAAAGGCAAACTGCCTAGGAGACATGGGGTCGTGAAATGACCCGAATCTCCCAGTTTCTCTGGCAGTTTGTTCTACAGCACCCCAGAGCATTGCTCACTAAGTGAGACGTGGTCGTTTCAATCGTTCCTTCGGCGGACGTGGTAGGGGCTGTCGATCACCCCATTGTCAACTGTGTAGGAAAGATGGCCATTATGCCACTACATGTCCTTCACTAGCATCTTATGCTTTTCAAGCTACACCTACTGATGCTCAAATCGCTCAAGCTTTTATGACTCAATGCAACATCTCCAACTTTTCACTAGATTGGTGTGCCAACACCGGTGCCACGGATCATATGACTAGCTCTTCTGACCTTTATCTCCAACACCACTCCAAACATCGGTAATCTTTCTGTCACCTTTGGAAATGGTCATACTTTACCCATATCTCACAAGGGTCACACTACCATTCATAAAAATATTAAATTAAACGATATCTTGGTTGTCCCTCAATATCACCAAGAATCTTCTTTCGGTGAGTAAATTAACCAAAGATTGTGCTGTTGATTTTTTATTCTCTTATCTGTCCTTTTATATTAAGGACTGCACCACCAAACAGGTCCTCGTCCAAGGCAGATGTGAAAATGGACTTTATGTGTGGAATAATGGACATCAAGCTCTTGTTGCATCATCCTGTCCAAAAGCATCGTATGAAGTTTGGCATTCCCATTTGGGACTTGTCTCTTTTGATACTCTTATGTCTTTGAATAAACTGGGTTGTTTATCGGTTACTTCTATTTTACCCAAACTAGGAACTTGTCAGTCTTGTCATTTATCCAAGGGACAACGATTGTTTTTTTAATTAAATACTAAATGTGCGCTTTATCCTCTTGATATAAGTCATTGTGACCTATGGGCCCCTTCACCGGTTATGTCAATTGATGTTTATCGATATTATGTTGCATTTGTGGATGATTTTTCCCGTTTTACTTGGTTTTATCCCCTAAAACCCAAATCCGAGTTTGATAATGTTTTGGTGGTGTTCATGAATTTTGTCCAAACCCAATTGAATCGGAAAATTAAAATCTTTCAAAGTGATGGAGGTACTGAATTTGTGAATAATAACATTAGGAAATTATTTGAAGAAAATGGCACATTTCATCGTTTATCGTGCCCTTACACTCCTAAAAAAATGGCCATGTTGAACGTAAGCATCAACACATTGTCGAAACTAGTTTGGCCATGCTTTTCAATGGAAATGTTTCGGTACCTTATAGGGTTGATGCTTTTAGCTTCGCTGTTTATATTATCAACCGTCTTCCAACACCAGTTCTTCAAGGCAAGTCTCTTTTTGAACTTTTATTCCATACTATTCCCAATTACATCACCTTTGGTTACCGAGTATTCCCATACTTACAGGACTACTCTGAAAACAAACTTGCACCACAGAGTTTACCATGTGTTTTTATTGGCTATAGTTCAAAATACAAGGGTTATCGGTGTTTTGAACCAAGTACATCCCGTATCTACATTTCTCGCCATGTTCGTTTTGACGAGGCATCTTTTCCGTTCCATGGTGACACTACAAGCTCTCCATTAACTTCTTTTGAACTCACCACTTTTCTTGATAACCACATGCCTACACACTTTAGCCCACCTACATCTACTACACCTTTTCCAAACCACACTTCGATCCATACATGGATTTTGATCCTTTCATTCCAATAAACAACAATCTGCCACACTGTCACACCCCAACCGACGACGGAAAACGTCAGGGCGGGATATGTAGACTGTTCATGAGCACTTGGTTGACTAAATTTCAATATATTAAAGCGTTACATTTCCATTCATAACTCTAACAAACCAAAATCAACAATACAAGAATTTTGAAATACATAACATGTTCATTTGATCCAATTAACTAGGTCCACAACCTAAGTGAAGCAAACTTGATCAACTCAAACTTTTGTACCTGAAACATGATGAAAATGAGGTCAACTAAAAAGTTGGTGAGCATACATAGGTTTTGACTCTAAATAGCATCAAAGTGTTGTGTGTATACAATCCATACATATCATGGTTTATAAGGCAAAAATGGAGAGTTACTATTGTGAAACCAAGTTGTACAATCAAATCTTTGTAACTAGCATGTAAAATTGTGTTGCCGGTAATAATCACCCTAACTGGGTGGGTTTGTCAGACTCAATAGATCTATCATTGTTAATCGTCGGCTTGTGTAGTTAATTATTGCACATGTAAATTACACACAAATTGTAGTTTGCACACCTAGTACTCAAGCATAAGGTTCAAATTGCACACATGAATGTAGGGTGGAATTGTATTGTGTAGTTTGTAAACATTGTATAATTGTACTCATGTTCCGCCCCAAAAATGTAAATATTGTAAAAGAGACTATGTAAACTCACTTGTACTGATTGTGTGGATAAGACGAGCACTAGGTAACAACAGTGATTTTTGCAACTCACAAGGCTAACATAGAGTGAAAATGTATGAACTTAAATCAAAGACATGTACAATGTCTAAAGTAAGGTCTAACGTTCAACAGGTTGTGACGAGCGTGGATTTGTATAAAGCGTTGTGTATTTCATGTAAAGGGTGAAAGTAAGTTGAGGTTTGTAGTTGTAACTTCAGAGTGTATATGAATTTAACGAAAAAGATAGTTGACTTAGGGTTGTATCTAGAATAAATAAATAATTTAAATAAATATATTATTTTTAGTTATTCATTTATAAAAGTGTGTCTTTAAATGTATTATATAATTTCAACCCTAATGGCTTAATACTGCAAAAAAAGATAATCAATTTAAATAAATAAATCCTTTTCATTTATTTATTTATGATGTGCCTCAAAAGTGGGTAAACAAGAATATATATATCAATATATATGGGAATTTGTTTCATATGTTTAAACTGTATTATATACATATATATATATATATATATATATATATATATATATATATATTTGAAAAATATAATGTTGTAATGATATAAAATAGTTAAGTAAAATTTTATATAAATGTTTATAGAAATTTACAAATTAAACGACTAATTTAAATACCTTGTCTATAATTTAATTATTTTATTTAAAATAACATTTCAGTGGTTTTTATATTGGAAACAAAGTCTTAAAACAACTTAAATTGTGAAAAATAATTGTTTTCCTCTAAAATTTGTTTATTCTTGTGCAAATCCGTCTTAAAAGGTATACGGTTTTGTAAAATAATTTTTATAATCCATTTAGAGTGTTGAAACTGCCCCAAAAAAATAACTGAGGACCACCCGGTACCACCCGACTTGAACCCGGGTGGATCCTATGTGACCGGAACGTTTTAACCACTGGACTCAAGGCTACCAGTGTAATAAGTCTTGTTCAGGCTACTTGTTAAACATATGTGTAGGGGATCCGGGTTAAGGATAAAACAAAAGGAACGGAAAAAGGCGTGGGGCTAGGCTCGAACCCACAACCTTTCTGTGTGAGTCGAACGTCTTAACCAACGAGACTAGGGCATTGTCTGTCTGGTTAACTTTTTAACAAACAAGCCCGACCCACCCTCTTCCCCACATAAAATCGCTTCTAGCCCTAGCCCCAAATATTCCACGTTCAAGTAAAGATGGGTATTCGATTCATGGGGCTTTCAATCAAAAAGTTGAAACGAGTATAGAGATGTATCAATTACCTAGAATGATGTCGTGAAGAAAAAGAACGACTAGGTTAAAATGTTCGGAGTTCTTCGGCTGAGAGTGGTGTTCCAGGACGATTCGGAGTAAAAACACGAGTTGGGCAGTGAGGAATGAGTGTTGTGAAGGTGTGTAGGTGTTTTACACGCATCAGTTTCACTTAATCCGCCCAATTTGATTTGGATGAATAGCGCACAGCTGTCAACACAGAATTACGCGTTAATTCGACTTTTGGGAATGAATTGGGTCTTGTTTAAGGTCTGGGTACATATGTGCATAGCCTGTGCGTGATTCACGGACATAAACGCGTTTCTATTCCGTGAATTTGGCACTGATTTGGCTTGGTTTTGACTGTGGAAGTCAAACCCGTTTGAAAATTTGAATTAGGCCGCGTAGTAGTTAGATTGACATGATATTTGGGCTTGAAACAGGTTGATAATTGCCCTAGCATTCGTGGCAAGTCCAATCCATTTGGGTTTGGTTGAATTTGGCCTTGAATTTGCAAGGGATTGTAATGTTTGACTTTTTTTAAAAGTCAAAATAGACCAAGGGTGACGAAATGGGTCAAATTTGAGGTTAAAAGGTGCAATTTCAAGTTGGGGGGGGGGGGGGGGTGTTTCAGGTTGTGAGTCCAACTATTTAAGGGTTCAAAACAAGTTTATTAAAGATGTAAATTATATATATAAATATCCATAAATTGATTTTTGTAAAAACAAACTATAAACTTTCTAAAACTAATTACATTATATATTTTGAGATGATTTATTTAAAAATGTGGAATATATATATATATATATATATATATATATATATATATATATTTGTTCAAAACTAAACCAACACAAACATGTGCATAAATTTATAATTCCAACTTCATAGTTTTTAGAATAATTATACATATATATATGTAAATGTGCACACAAAGTGTGTTATAGAAATTCATGTGTAACGCAAAGTTTGGATTTTGAATAGAAATTTTAGTTAAAATAATAATTAATTTGACATAATGTGTTTGAACAAATACGGGATTTAATGTAGTGTTGTTATTGTAATAAACTAAAGTAGGATCGAAAAATTAGGGATGTTACACACACTCCCTTCCAAACCCCCACACCCTCTCCTGTTTATCAGGCCCAACGGATAACTTCTAATGCTAGACATTCTCCTGACCCGATACCGGTCTAAACTGAGCCTGCTCCACCGACAGCCCAACCACCTCCAGCACCCATCCCTGCTCCTCCGCAACCAACAGCCCAGCCACCTTTGACAACCCATCCCTGCTCCTTCTCCACCACCGCCCGCGCCACTTTTTAATAGCCATCACATGACGACTAGAGCCAAATCGGGTATTTTAAACCTCGTCACCAAGCTGATATTGCTCACATACCTATTCTTCACGCACTTCTAGCATCTAAAGATCCAAAAGGTTTTAAAAGTGCAGTAAAAACTCCGACATGGGTTACTGCAATGCGTTGTGAAAGGGATGCTCTTCGCTCCAACAACACGTGGACCCTTGTTCCACGACCAACACATGGCAATATTATTGGATGCAAATGGATATATCATATAAAGTACTTCTCTCATGGTACCATAGACCGCCACAAAGCTCGAGTTGTTGCCCAAGGTTTCACTCAAACACCGCGTATTGACATTTCTCATGCATTTAGTCTCGTATTTAAAGCCTCCACTGTTTGTATTATGTTGTCCTTAGCGGTCATTAACAATTGGACTTGCATCAATTGGATGTCAACAATGCCGTTCTTCACGGGCACCTAAATGAACGAGTCTACATGGCACAAACTGCATGGTTTATTGATCCTAGAATTCCCAACCATGTTTGAAAATTAAACAAATCCTTATACGGCCTCAAACAAGCACTGCGTGCTTGGTTTCAACGCCTTGGCTCGTTTCTTCTTCAAAATGGCTTTTCATGCAGTCGGGCAGACACTTCCCTATTTATCTTCAACAAGGACTCTTGCATTATGTATCTCTTGGTTTATGTTGATGATTTAATTTTGATAAGTAATCAAGAAAATGTTATTTCATCATTTATCACTCGATTACACAACCAATTTGCGATCGAAGATATGGGAAAACTCGGTTATTTTCTCCGACTGAAAGCACATTACACTGACTAGGGTTTATGTCTTAATCAATCCAAATATGCAAGTGATATTCTTCATCGTGCAAACATGACTGATGCTAGACCGGTCTCCACCCCATTACCGGTTAATGCCTCCTTGTCCAAAACTGGCGACCCATTTGGAGATCCACCATTGTATAGATCTTTAGTTGGTGCTCTTCAATATTTGACGATCACTAGACCGGATATCTCTTATGCTGTGAATCAAACACATTTATTTGAAGTTATTCTTTATTATAAGAAAATTTGAAAATGTAATTACGTAACTTTTATTTACAATCAAATAGTAACGAAAGTCAAATTACATTGAATAGTAATTAACGTATTTTTGAAATACAATTATATAGTAATTATTACATACTTTGAGTTATGTAATATATCCTTACTATAAGTAATACATTTTTACACCTGTAAATATATATATATATATATATATATATATATAAATATTTAAGAATTTTATATATTGATATTTGAGTAAACTGCCATTTTCGTCCCTGTGGTTTGGTCAAAATTGCCACTTTCATCCAATAGTTTGTTTTTTTGTATCTGGGTCCTCATGGTTTTAAAATATTGCCATTTTCATCCTCGTGGTTTTAAAATATTGCCACTTTCATCCAGTCAGCTAACACCGTCCGTTTTTCTCAGTTAAATGAGGGGTATTTCAGTCCTTTTACTTAGTTGTTTTATTTTTTCATCTTTTTTACTCTCACTTTTTAATCATCCCTAATTTAACCTCTAATTTAATCATCCACCTGCTGGCCTTCTTCCTCTTTTCCTGACCAGTTTCCGACGAGCACCACTGGAACACCTCCGTCGCTTGTTTCTATGATTAAAAAGTGAAAGTAAAAAAGATGAAAAAATAAAACAAATAAGTAAAAGGACTGAAATACCCCTCATTTAACTGAGAAAAACGGACGGTGTTAGCTGACTGGATGAAAGTGGCAATATTTTAAAACCACGAGGATGAAAATGGCAATATTTTAAAACCATGAGGACCCAGATACAAAAAAACAAACTATTGGATGAAAGTGGTAATTTTGACCAAACCACAGGGACGAAAATGACAGTTTACTCTTGATATTTTTTACCACGTATGTATTACACGGGTTCTAAGCTACTTTTTTTATATATTGATTGTATCCATACCATAATGGTATGAGAAATTGTAACATTCACAAGTACGTTGCTAAATCCACACCTATTATTTTTTGTAAAATTACAAGTTTTACAAAGCTTTTCACAAAACATATTATTTTTTTTAATAAAAAATTAAAATTCTAACATGTGTAGTAATTTTGCATATTAATATACCCAACAACTCCAGTCTACCAAGTGATTTGCAGAAAAAGACAAAAACTAAGTAGTTGGAAATCAGGGGCGAATCAATTGAACAAAGAACACCGATAAACGCAAAGTTGAATCCATCGATTATACTCTCATCAATTTATTCATATACATTGATATATGTATTTATACCTGATGAAAAGTCGCTTCCAAACAACACGACGTTTAGAAAACAACGATTATACCTAATTACAGTTAGAACCCCTATCTAATATGATATACAACTTTAATATAAAACATACTTATAACAATAACACTTAGACCCTTGGACTTAATAACTTTAGTTTAACTTCCAATACTCCTCCTTAAACTAAAATTAGTTTAAGACGTCCTTCAACTTTCTTCAAGCCCGACCTCCATCTTGGCCACATCCAAATTTGATTTCTCCTTGATTGTAAATCACCTGCTATTTAACCACCAATCTTTATCTTGTTGGAGTTTGTCCATATGTTTAATCACACAATTTCCTCCCCCTTCAACTATGATTAATTTGATACCAATTCTGACGGTATCAGATCAAACTACTCAACTTTCTTGCACGAACAGTTCACCAGTTTTTCGGTTCGGTTGCAGAGCGAATCAAAACTAGTTGTTACTTTCGCAAACGGTACTTGCGTTTTTTGGTCACAAAATGAATCTAAACAATCCCTTGCAATGACAACGTTACTCGGCTTTTTTGGTCACAGAGTGAATCAAAACCAATCACTTCTAATGACAACAGTACACGGGTTTTACGGTCACAGAGTGAATCAAAACCAAGCGCTTTTAATGACAATGGTACACGGATTTTTCAATCACAAAGTTAATCAAAACCAACCGTTATTACTGAGAACAATACACAGGTTCTTTGGTTGCAGGGCAAATTAAAACCAATTGTTGTTAATGATAACGGTACACGGGTTTTTCAGTCGTAAAGCGAATCAAAACCAACTGTTTTCACCGACAACAATACACGTCTTTTTCGGTTTCCTAACAAATCAAAACCAATTGTTGTAAAACTTTTCCTACTTTCTGATCGAAAAAAGAGGATATTGGCAATTTATGATTTCTTCTCTATTTGATTCAATCTTGAATCTTCTTGATTTCTGATCCGCCAAAATAACAACACACAATTTTCCTGTGACTGAAATTTTGACAAAAATCAAACACTCCTGTGTTCTGACTTTTTTCCTTGCCTTCCATGGAAACAGCATAAAATTTGCCCCCTTTTTTTCTCTGGTGTTGATGAATAAATAACCCTTTTTCTATAGATCTTGATTTTCCCTTTGAAAAATCTGATCAGTTGATAATGTTCTTGACCGATTTCTTCTTCTGTGTAAAATTAGAGCCTCTATCTAATATGATATACAATTTTAACCTAAAACATCTTTAACAATGACACTTAAACTCTTAGACTTGATAACTTTAGTTTAACTTCCAATAAACTAATTATAATGATTTTACCTCAGGTTTTGTTTGTTTTGTCTTTCCTTACCGTCAATGTTCGTTTACGTTGATGAAACTCATTTATCAGGTTTAGCTATCAGCTATTTAAAGATAACAGTTTACAAATCCACACCTATTATTTTTAAAAAATTGCAAGTTTTATAAAGCGTTTCACAAAACATACTATTTTTTTGAGAAACTAAAATTCTAACAAGTGTTGCAATTTGACATATTAGGTGTGGATTTTCAGAAAAAGACAAAAACGAAGTAGTTGCATGGTACAAAAAAGATGTTTAAAGAATATAAAGATCAGTAGTACACAACTTTAGATATGTCTGATAAATTATTTGGATAAGGTAGGGAAAACACTAAGAAATCTCATAGCCTCAACACGTGCGTGGTTTTAAGTGTTTTTTAAGGAATAAAATAATTATTTTAGCCGACGGCTTTGACTACCTCTCACCATAAATACCAAGCATTTGTTAGCAGTAGAGTCACCACTACTAACCATTTTCAGCTTATATTAAAGATTTAAGAAGTATGGGCGCGGGTGGTCGGATGTCGGATTCAACTGATAACATGAAAGATATCCTAAAACGTGTTCCGATTGATCCACCATTCACGTTGAGTGATCTGAAGAAAGCAATCCCAGCCCATTGCTTTAAGCGATCGCTCATTCGTTCATCTTATTATGTTGTTCACGATCTTATTGTTACCTACGTGTTTTATTTCCTTGCAAACACTTATATTCCTCTTCTCCCGGCTCCTCTAGCTTACTTGGCATGGCCTGTTTACTGGTTTTGCCAAGCTAGCATCCTGACGGGCTTGTGGGTAATTGGTCATGAATGTGGTCACCATGCTTTTAGTGAGTACCAGTGGGTTGGTGACATTGTTGGATTCATCCTCCATTCTGCTCTCTTTACCCCATATTTCTCTTGGAAATACAGCCATAGGAGTCACCATGCCAACACAAACTCGCTCGATAATGATGAAGTTTATATTCCTAAACGTAAGTCCAAAGTCATGATTTATTCTAAAGTTCTTAACAACCCACCTGGTCGAGTGTTCACTTTGGTGTTTAGGTTAACCCTAGGATTTCCTTTATATCTCTTGACTAATGTTTCTGGGAAGAAATACAAAAGATTTGCCAACCACTTTGATCCATTGAGTCCCATCTTCACAGAGCGTGAAAGAATTCAGGTTGTGCTATCGGATATTGGTATTCTTGCAGTTTCTTATGCAGTTTATCAACTTGCATCAGTGAAAGGATTCACTTGGGTAACGTACATGTATCTAGTTCCTGTGCTAGGCGTACATGCTTTCTTCGTTCTAATCACTTATTTGCACCACACCCATCTCTCTCTGCCACATTACGATTCTACTGAATGGAATTGGATTAAAGGAGCATTATCGACAGTCGATAGAGATTTTGGATTTCTAAATAGGGTATTCCATGACGTTACACACACTCACGTGTTGCATCATTTGATCTCATACATCCCGCATTATCACGCAAAGGAAGCGAGGGACGCAATCAAACCTGTTTTGGGTGATTTTTATAAGATTGATAGGACTCCAATCTTTAAAGCAATGTGGAGAGAAGCTAAGGAATGCATCTACATCGAGCCAGATGAAGATAGCAAGCACAAAGGTGTATATTGGTACCATAAATTGTGAACATTGGCACAAGGAAATTGTAGCTGCTCACTAGCGACTTTCTTGTAACAAAATGTGGATGTTGTGACATTTTGTGAATTTATTTCCTTTTAGTGATATTCCCATGAATAATGAAGTACGTATGATTTATGATTAAGAACAATGAAAATATGAAATATAATACAGACGACATGTATATCCGTACATTTTCATTGCAGCTTAATTATTAGCATGTTCACATTGTTTGAAATTTCTTCTGCAAAGCAAACATCATTTTACACTTGTAGAAAGATAATCATGTAAATTAAAATATATAATATTTTATCCATTTTATTCGGATGGATTTAAAATTAAATTATATGCATCCATAAATAATCCAAACCGAAATACAATTGCCACTGCTACTGCTCATCAAATGCTCGGGTTGCTCCTTTTTTCTTGATTTTCCATCTGATAGAGAGTTAAAATCCAGTTGGTGACAAAAAAAAAATGTAATTGAAGCCGTTTAAAAAAATAATAAAATAATCCAAATGTGGAAATATGGTTGTTACTAGAATTACGATCATTTGGTTTAATGGTAGTCTCAATACTTTCTTTACTGGAAGTCGGTTTGAATCCGGGCTACAGTAAAAAAAAGGTCTATGTCCAGTTTAAAGGTTTTACCCAATTAATGGTGCTTCCTAATATCTAGGTATTGTCGTTCAAAATAAATTACAATTACAAATGGATATTATAATTTATAACGGACACATCGTCAACCATTGGCCTATAAAATTTGACTCATAACGAGCCAATCAGAAATCTATTGCTTGATTTGGACAAAATGAGTTCACTCTTCCAAGTGAATCACGCTAAAAGACGAAACAAAGTTAGTTATATCACGGACATATTTGCATGTATACAAGTAGTTTAATTAATTAAAATCTCCTGTTATACGTGTTCAATTAAATTGTTTAATAAATATAATGTTACATATTTATCATAAAAAAATTATGTATTTAAAACTCGTGTATCGGGTTGAGTAAAATATAACGTAATCTTTTAACAAATACGTTTGTCAAAATATATATCTTTAAAAAATATACTTTGAAACATTTTTTTAAACATAATATTAATTTTTTTATGTAATTGATAAATATGAATTAATATTAAATTCATTTGGTTACTTATATAATAATTACCCATAATTAAATAATAAAAATTCATAATTAGATTTATGTTAAATATTTTAAAATTATATATTCTTTTAATGTCATTATTTAATACGAGACCAAAAAGTGACAGTAACACGTGTCCCTTTATGATTTTTATGTGTTAGTATAAAGATTTGCAAATGAATGAAGAGCAATTTTTTTCGTTGGTATATATATGTACTAGGTTAGAATCCCGTGTATTACACGAGTTGTATATTAAAAACGTTATAATTTATAAATTTGTAAATACGTCTTAACTTGTCAGACTATGTATGATCGTCTAACTTGTTAGACTATTATGATCGTCTCGAGATATATCAAGTGGAAATGTGTGTACATAACAAATTAATATTTTTCTTTAATTAGTTATGTTTTGATTTCCTATTATATATATTCTTATTTAATATAATTAGTATTTTTTCTTTAATAATATATTTATAATATCATTATTATTTAATAAGATTGTGTATTTATTAGGAGAGAGAGGCGGGAAAACTAATGTGAGAAGGCATGAGAAAGTGACAAGTATCCTCTCAAAACCTTTGTTTATTAGTATGTATAGATTATAGCCTTAACTTAAAAAATAAAGTTAGTTTGGTCCGGCGTTGGTCATTTTGCCAACCAACTAGAGAGTTCAAGACACATGTGTTGGTGTACACATTACCGATTTTATTATTATTATTACAATCTTATTCATATGTTTAAAATCAAGGGTTTAACAAGGGGGGGGGGGGGGGTTGCGGATTGTAGACGTGCAAAAGGAAGATAGATCCCTAGAAGATGTCAAAGAATATGCTCCTTGTCTACAAGTTCACCTAGAATTTTTAGCTCTCAAAACAGACAGGGGCTTCTTAGAAATGACACGAATAACATAGAGAGTGCTCCATTGTTCAGACAAACACATATCCCGTCTAAGATCGAGAGTCGTCTCAATCCGTCTGGAAGCCATCATCAGTTTAACATTTAGCAGTTAGTTCTTCTTCCAGTACTCCATATATCAAGAACATATCCTTAATCCTTTACAAATATTTAAGAATGTTATTCACTACTATTCAGTCTCACCCGGATTCTGTTGATATCTACTAGTCATGCTTAACGCGTAGGCTACGTCAGGTCTAGTACATAATACGGTATACTTGATCGAACCAATAGCAGAAGCATATGGAACTCTTTTCATCTTCTTCTTTTCCTCGTCCAACTAAGGGATCTGCTTCTTATTCAGTATGGTTTCGTTGCTCATGGCATTGAATGACCTTATCAACATATGTAATCTACATACAGATGCATATGGAACTTTTTCCCCTCTTGGAATCTTGCAATGAAAAACGTCGAATGACCTTATCAATATATGTACTTTTAAACCTATAAGCCCCGTCGAATGACCTTGTCAATATATGTACTTTTAAATTTATAAGCCAAGATTTTTTATCGTGAAACATTTCCTTAGCTAAGAATTTACGTCTTATAGCACAGGAACATGGTTCTAATGAGCAGTATGCCATCTACATAAGGAATTAGAAAAGTAATAAAGCTCCAATTTCCTTCCTGTAAACACCCAGTTCATCTTCGTTCTTTACAAAACCAAACTCTTTGATTTTCTGGTCAAATCAAATACTCCAGCTTCGAGACGCCTGTTTCAATCCATAAATAGATTTTTTTAACTTGCATACCTTGCTAGGAGTCTTTGGTTCTTCAAAACCACTGCGTTGAAGCATATAGACATCTTCAGTAAGGTGACCGTTTAGGAATGTGGTTTTGATATCTTTTTGTCATATTTCGTAGTCATAATATGCAGCAATGGCAAGCAAGATCCTAATAGACTTAAGCGTGGCTACATCCGAGAAGGTTACCCCATAATCAATCCATTGAGTCTGAGTAAATCCTTTCGCTACTAGCCTAGCTTTGAAGGTTTGCACGTTTCCATCCATGTCGATTTTCTTCGTGAAAATCCAGTTTCTTCCTACAGTCTGACACTCAGATCGACCAAGTCCCATACATGGGTGTCATACATGGACTGTATCTCGGCGCTCATGACTTCTAGCCACTTCTTATATTCAGAATCTAGAATTGTAGAATGATGTCGTTCATAAGGTCTATATAAAAACTAACAAAACGTAATCTAGACTCCTAAGTAATAAGATGGAGTACCTATGAACTAAACCGCACTGATATGCTAGTGTACCTATCGAGTGTCGCACAGCTTAATAGTAAATTGGGATATCGAACCCTAGAGACACTACGATAACAAAACTAGACTCTGACTCACACTAAAGATTGATGATTGGGGGGTTGACTACACTACTAATTAAGCTAATGAATGCAGAAAACTAAGATCGACTCAACTATCAAGACAAGAGCAAAGGAAAATATCAAAATGAGAAGAATACCACCTAGGTCGGAAACCTACTTACAAAGTACAGCTTCTACCGGTTTTGGAAACTATGATGGATATGGGTTTCTAAAGATGACAACTAAATAATACCTAGTGGATGACCAACTAAGGAACCTAAAGATGTAATAACTCACCAGATGGTTGGATCATCGCTCAATCTCTCCAACAATGACAATGTACCCTAAAGACAGATTACCTTTCAGTTTCACTGTCTACGATACATTCAAGGAATGCACGGGGTAATCTTAGGATAAGAACTATGAACTGAATTAGCAACAATCACTAGACACCTAATACCAACATCCGCTCAGACCGTTAACACTCAGATTCCTAATGACGAGAACAAGACAGCTATCTCTCTTCTCGGGTATAAAGATAAGACACACATTCAGATATAAGGATACTCAATCACAACTCCTATGGGATACTATGTCTAGCAACTCATATAAACGACCACAAACCCTAAGGTGTATGGCCTAGATACGCTAATCAAAATGGCAGACAACCACAATCAGCATACGGAATCACAATCAAACATAAATCAAATCAAAACATGCATATTCATCAAAATAATTAAAATGAGATTGTTTACAAAATCATTAACCCATAAAGTCGCAAACTTTATCAAGCAATCATCAATTGACCTAGGCAGTATTAATGTTTTAGCCTAGAATCATATCATGTTCAAAACATTCATAACAGAAGTATTAAACATATACATAGGTTCAATCAATCAAATAAAATATACAGATCAAATCTTGAAACCCGAAAACATTAGAATCAATGAAGGGCGATTTCCGGAGTTACAAATCATTCCAGGTCAAGGATTGAAGCTATGCTCGTGTGCCTGACAAGCATGCGTGGCTAAGCTGCTTGTGGCTTCCTCCCAACAGATGGTTCGTTTAGGTTTCTTGTTCTATTCATTTGTTTGTATGTTTGGATCTTGTTAGCTTTTGACAATAACTTGATAGATTGAAGTATTGGTTGAGTTAAACAGTTTAATTGTATGCTTTGAGTTTATTTGCTTTACAACTTGTGTTCGGTTGATGACAAGACTTTGTAACCAGGTTGGGTGACTAAAGTAGGTAACTTGATGTTTATAAATTAGGTATTTGAATTGTGCTAGCTGTGACGAGTTAGTCGTATAGGTTGCTGAAAACAACTTATCTTCAATTACTGTTTCAACTGATTTTCCAACACTATGTCTATGTGGTGTCCATTGAATGACTGAGTATTGCATGAGTCTAGAACCTAAAGTTTGGGAGGGAATTACATCTTTACTTGATCTGTTTTTTCATTCTAATTTATCAACTAAGCAATTTCACTAACCACTGATTTCTCGTGGATACGATACTCTTCTTACTCTTACTAGTTAAGTGTTTAAGGATTATTTTTGACCGACCAAACGACATCGATCAGATACCGAAGCCAAGTTTGATGCCGATGGTAGATACTGATGTGCATGATTAGTCAAAGATACCGAATTCAAAGAAAGCAAAGATTATGGGATTTTATCCTTATTGATTCTTTTTGTTATGTAGTCGATTTATTTGTAACTATAGCATAGACTGTTACAATTCTGCTAGTGCAATGATTGTGGGGAATATCTCTCAATCAATTACTTTCATCATTTGAATAAATAGTAGCCGTATGACTTGTAACTTTTATCAGTTTTCATAGTAATATAAGAGTAGCTGATAATATTGATCTATGTTCTTAATATTCATATTACTGCGTTATTAGTTTAGACTGTTTCCGCCAGTCTCTACAAAGTAGAACTATCTTAGTCGATCCTAACAGAATAGTTCAAAATTTATATTGGAAGCTTATTGTGTTTCTGACTGGGTTTCATGTCGACGATTGGTTACTTCTAATAACTAGGTAGAAGTCCCATTTCATTGGAAATCTAAGAAAAATTGCCAAAAATATTTGTCTATCATGAACGAACAAAACATATCGAGTTAGATTGTCATTATGTTCCTCAAAAATGGAAAGAAAGTCTTATTAATTTTTTTCATATTCGTAGTACAAGTTAGCTTGTATTGGGTTTAATCGAGTTGGGTTTCGGGTCATGGGTTCACAGGTTTCGGGGAATGGATGCGGTTCAAGTAAATGATTTTATTTTGCAGCAAAAGTTCGTTAATTATTCATGTGGGCTTTATTTTATGAGTAAAAGAGTGGGTAAAGTCATGAGTCATGATGCTGATTTTTAGCATCTTAATTTACGTTTTATTTGCTGTGCGTATTAGCAGTGGCGAAGCTTGAAGAAAAACGCAGGGAGGCGGGATTTTTTTTTCCTATTAGGGCGGCCAGAACTATAAAATTTTCGACCGAATATGTATAAATTAACACTACTGAGCGAAAAATTGGGCCGGGCCCTAAGTATACTTCGCACTTGCGTATTAGGTTGTTTAAATAGATGATTAGGGTTGTTTTGTTTAACAACTGCAGTAGCATTTCTAGGGGTGAGTAATAACCGAACCGTTAACCAAAACTGAACCGAAATTAAGTGAAAACCGAATTAACCGAAAACCGATTAACCAAAAACCGAATTAACGGAAGATCGGTTATCAGTTTTTTTGTACCCTCGGTTAACCGAAACTAACCAAACCGAACCATCCATATTTTCATATATTTCTAGCTTTTATTCCTCCATTTCATGTATTTCATGTTTTATACATTCATTTCATGTAATTATACTTATATTTCTTGTATTTATATATCTATTTCATGTATGTATACCTCCATTTCATGTATTGTTAAGCAAAAATTATAGCCAAATTTTGGTTTTGGTTATCAACCTAAATTAACCAAACCGAACCAAAAACCAGCAAACTAACCGAATAAACCGAACCGATTAACCGACAAGCGATCGGTTCATAAAATAGATTAACCGATGACTTTGGTTTCGGTTTTGGTTAACCCTAATAACCGAACCGAACCGTGCACACCCCTAGCATTTTCCCTTTAATTGTAATTGTCATTCCTTTATAATCAATTATATAGTGTTGATCATGAGTATTGATCAAAACCAATTTGTCAATCTTTAATTAATTTTGTTATTTATCCCTTTGATCACCTACATTTGGTATCAGATCATAGATTGAGTGGAGAGGGGGTGTATTCTGATCGCAGGTCAACAGTTTGAAGGTTTCTCTCTAGGGAATCAAAAGGGTAGCAGAGATGTTGCTACAACGAATATGCTAGAGGTACTCGTTGCTTCAACAAATACTAGTCAGAGTGAGGGTCTTGACGTTCTCGCTTAAATCAACTGCTTGAGGTACATGCTAAGAACAAAGCACTGTTAGTATCACCGCAGGAGGGGGCCTCCTGCGATCAGCCTCCGACGTGAAAATAAGATAACGGTTCTTTGGGAGTGATAAGGGTCTTTGGAATAAGAATAATGAATGCAAAAATGTAAGAGTGAGTGATGAGAATGGACTTGGGGTTTGGAAACCCCAAGTCCTTCTCTTATACATGAGGTTGTTCTGGCTTCATGCTATGTGCGGGGGTATCCCCTTCTCTTTCCTGTCTCCACAGTAACGCCCTTTCCCCTTTGGTGTAAAGAGCCAAAGTCCTCTATAGGGACAAAGGACTCTCTCTTCAAGGCTATTAAGACACATTATCTTATAGCCTTGACTTCCTGGAGATTCCAAACGGGTCGCTATCACTTATGCCACGTCACCTCGTTGCTTGGGAGACATGGCTTCGTGGTTCTACTTAGTACGTGTGCTTCATTGATGAAGCTGAGCCTCGTGATCGTACCCACGTCATCAGCCCCCAGTCAGGAGTGCTTATTGAGTAGTAATGAGGGCTTCTGACTAAACCCTATTAAAAAATTAGTTTCTTTGCTCTATCTCGTTCATTTATAAAGGAATCGATTGTGCATTAACTCCTGGTTGGGTGACTTAGCGTAGGCTTCCCTATGTGATGGGATGGCTTGCGTCAGTTATCATTGATCTTTCTCTCTCCTGATTTGAATTTGAAATTTGAAAAGGCAGTTCCTTTATATTCGACCGGACCCTTATTGTGAATCCTTTACATTTTCTCGCACGGTTTCTTCCTCCAAGGGTTTTCTTCTTCCTTGTTCTTCCTTCTCGTCTGCCGATCCGTGCTTGTGGAGGTTAGTTCTCATTTTATTTTTGCATTCCCTTTCGTAACCATGTCTAAAAATGATTTAAGCATCCAAACCTCAAAAATGACCTAATATGTGGTTGATGAGTTCTGTCAATGTCTGGAGGGCATGCTTGCTATGTACAGTCATCACTTTGAATTCTCGAATCTTCGATACCCATTTTCCCACTTTTTCTTACGTTTTCTTGAGTACTATCGTCTCAATTTTAGTCAATGGTCGCCTGTTGGGGTTAGTAAGGTCATCTTCTTTGAGGTTGTGTGTAGATCCCTAGGTTATGAACCAGACCTTACAATGTAACACCGTTTCTTCCGTCTTACAAAGAATGTGGACTGGTACACCGTGGAGAAAACCAAGTGTGAGGAGGGGCTTGTATCCGTAACCATTTCTTGCCTTCGCTCCTGGAAAGATCACTTCTTCTGGATTTCGAACGAGATTCTGGCCTTTACTGTAATCCCTAGGAAACCGTCTGATCCGCTTAACCTTGTCGAACCTGATGTTTCATCTTTGGACCCTGTCCTCTATAGTAAGATTAAGTCTTATTCTTCTCCGCTTCGTGCTTATCCGGAGCAGTTGCCTGTGAAGCTTGGGTTAAGTGTACTATGGGATCCGGCATTTGTTCCTCTGTTAAATTTAGATGGGAAGGGTATGGATTTCGTTTTGCTTTTTCTCATATGTTTATTTGATTTCTTTTTCTTATTGTTTATCCTTTCTTTGTAGATATGAGTGTCTTGGATTTTCTTTTGCTTGAAGATACTTCTGATGTGGAGGAGGATAGGAGAGAGCTGGAGAAGGGTGAGACTACCGCGTTGGTTCTGAACAAGTCTGTTCTTTATGAGGGTGGTGCTTACACTGGTGTGCCGGATGTTGCTAGCACGAAACAAGGTAAGGGTAAGAAGTTTGCTTCTTCCTCTAAAGCTAAGAAAGGTAAAGCTCCTCTGAGTTCTAGTAAGAGGCTTGCTCGTGCGTCTGCTACCCCACCTTCTGGACCCATTGATGTTTCGGATAATGATGATGATTTCCTTGCTGGTTGTACTGGGTCTATTCCTTCGACGGTGAAGCTGGAACCCTTGGATGGTGAAAGTGATAGTGGTGGTTTGGGTGGTAGTGGTGGCAAAAAACCCGAGCTTGTGCCTGAGGAGGCTGGGAGTGTTTATGTTCCTGAATGGTATATCAAGAACGATGATTCTGTGAAGAGGCATTTTGTTTGCCAGGAAATGATTTATCACTTTGCCACTCTTGCCGATCGTGACGCTCTTTGTGGTGATACTGAGCATGCATTCATTGGAAGTATTCTTGTTAATGCTGCTAGGCTTCTTACCTCTCTTCCTGAAGGCATTGATCGGCTTTGCGCTAATGCAAAGAAAGTTGATCGTGCTGAACAGAAGAATTGTGCCTTGAGGGAACAACTTGCCAATGCTCAGAGTCACGTATCTGCTTTATCTGCTCGTGAGAAGCAGCTTGTTCAGGATCTTGATACTGCTCGTAAGCAGTATGATGTTGATAGTGAGAAGCTTGCTTCATTGAGGCAGAATTTGGAGGAAGATAAAGCGAAGATGGATGCTGAGAGGGTTGCGCTTGATGCTGAGAGGTCAGTGGTTCAAGCAGAGAAAGAGTGTTTGGATTTTGTTATTGAGGAATGGAAATCTAGGGCTGAGGTTCTTACTGGGGAAAAAAGGTGGCTCATTGAGCATGGGTTTCAACAGGTGGTTGCTTTTCCTCTTCATAGTAATGAGTTCAATGCTCCCTTGAGCGAGGTGTACAAGAAGCTTCTGAAGCAGGGATACCATATGCGATTTGTTTTTTGTTACAAGAATTAGCCTTTGAAGCCAATCTCTGAGTGCAACAACTACCATCCGGAGGCGAAATAGGAATATGTTGAGGCTATTCAACAGATGGAGCAACTAACATATCCTTACATTCATGAATTGTCCAAATATTTGATAGGCCATTGTCTGAGTTGCAAGCTTTGGAGCCGCAAGGCTTGAAAAAGGAAGCTGCTGAGTCCGTGCTGAAATCTCTCGGAAGCAAGCAATCGCGGGATGAAGCTGGTGGTACTAAATCCATTGCCTTGGTGTCTCTGGGAAGGAACGCGAGGCGGAGCAAAAAGAGCCGATCTGACTCGGTTTCAGAGGCGAAGACTCAAGCTTCTGTTGGTCTCCAGGCTGCTGACACTCCCGACAAGATGAAGAAAAAAGGCTTTGATGCTTTGCTTTCCTACGATATGGCCCAAGAACTTGCCCTCTTCGAAGCCGAAGGAGCACTTTCCTGGGTTGAGTTTCATGCTGATGCTTTGAAGGTTATCGAATGTTTTGCTAATGTCTTCTATCATTCCTTCTTTATTCTTGCTCTTAATCACTAGATCATCAACATAGGCTTACATGTTCCTTCCTATCTGATCGGCGAATGTCTTGTCGATCACCCTTTGATAGGTAGCTCCTGCGTTCTTGAGGCCGAAAGGCATCTTCTTGTAACAAAAGATCCCCTTGTCTGTATGAAAAGCCTTTTTTCTTCATCTTCCTCCTTCATGCGTATTTGATGATAACCTTTGTAGGCATCTAGGAAGCATTTTTATTTGAAACCTGTCAAAGAATCAACCTTCAAGTCTATTTCTGGCAAAGGATAACAATCCTTCGAACATGCTTGATTCAGATCTTTAAAGTCTACACACATAGGCCAGGAGCTATCTGATTTTTTGACCAGAACTGGATTTGCCACCCGTGATTGGTATTGCACTTCCCTTAGGATTCCTTCTTCTACCAGTTTGTCCACCTCCATGCATGCAGCATGGCTTCTGTTAGGGGCCAAACTTCTTTTCTTCTGTATTATGGGCTTTATACTAGGTGCTATGTTGAGGGAGTGTTCAGCTACATCCCTTGGTACTCCCACCATGTCGGCTGGACACCAAGAGAACACGTCCTTGCTTTCCCTCAGTAGATCCTTCAATTTGCTTATTGCCGTGGGTGAGAGGTCACTGCTTATCTTCACTTTCTGATCCGGGTACGAAAGATGTATGCTTAACTCCAAGATTTTCTCTTTCTTCTGCTCCTCATCCTCTTCTACAGCAGCGATGAGTAGAGCTTCCTTCTTTGGCTTGATTGTTTCTATCCCTCGATCAGTGGGGAACTTCATTAGACCGTGCGTAGTGGAAAATATGGCTCCAAAGGTGCTTATACCCTGCCTTCCAATGATTATGTTATACCTTGATGGGGCCCGGACCACGAGGAACGTAAGAAGCTCCATTCGGGAGAGTGGTCCGTCCCTGAGACAACCTGCCAGCTTTATCTGGCCTAGCGGGAGCAATCTCTCCCGAGAACCCTATGAGTGGAGTGTCTGCTTCTTCCAATCTTGCCTTAACTTCCTCTTTTAGCTGTAAGAAGCATCTTTCGTACATGATTTCAGAAGCGGCTTCGCAATCCATGTATATTCTGTCAACGAATGTCCCTTCTATTTCAGCTTCCACAATGATTAGAGTAAAGATCAGTTCTGCTTCCTCCATTAGGGGGAAGCATATGCATTGCTTGTCCCAAGATTCTCTCCTGGATCTTTTTTGTGCCTCGCTTCTGGTGAGGTGTATCTTGTTCGTCTCCTTACCAAGATACTTCAGTTGCCATTATATCTTCTGGTGTCTTAGTCAAAGCCGTGAAGGCAATGTAATTTTCTTTTTCCGGCGTGCTCTTGTGGTACGGAGGACTGATGTGTTAGTATTTACACATCTTTTTGGCACAAAACTTCGCTCATTTAACGATCAATTCTTGGTTATATTCAACGTTTAGACACTTATTTGCTTCACTTCCTTTTTTGTAGGTTTTTGTTAAGCTTGGTGAACAAACAAGAAGATTCCAGGATAAAAAGTGAAGTTTTAGGGTTTCTGTGATGGAGGCATGGTCGTTACCCTACTTGGCACGGCCGTGCCAAGCTTGCAAACCCTAGGCACGGTCACGCCCACATCTTGCACGACCGCGCCAAGCCAAAATCCATGGCACAACCTTGCCTTGGCCCCCCACGGTCGCGTGTCACCTCGTGAGTCTGAACAGCTGTACGTCCTCGATCAGTGGTACCCGATGGAAGCTCCGGATCGGTCAACCCTCTGTCACACTGTCGTGTCAAGACCTAGACACGACCGCGCCTTTGTACCAGGCACAGTCGTGCCCTCTCTCTTGGCACGGTCGTGCCTCCCCTTTTCTATTTAAATAGAACTTAAACTCTCATTCAAAGTTTAGCAACCAGAGAGAAAAACCCACTGTTCCAGCTCGTATTACCTTTGTTCCAGCCACATTTCAAGCTTCTTAGAGAGGATACAACATCAAGGGGATCGCCATACATCAACAACAACATCTAGGCTTGTAGGATTGGTTTGATTCTTGTTTTCATATCATGTTTCTCACTATTTTTCCCTGCTTATTTGTAATTTTGGTGCTCATGATGAGCTAAAACTCTTGTTCACTTTGGTTTAGATGAAGTTTAGATACATTTGACAACATTCATTGATTATTGGCAATTATTTTGTTAATGTTATGACAACCGTATGATTATTCTTCAATGAAATTATATATTCGGGTATTTTGAGTTGTTTACAAGACTTGTATTTGTGTATGCCATATTATGTTCAAAGACTTGTGGTTTATGCTTATATTTATGAGTTGGTGTATGTATTTATACTAGCTTATGGCATTTGATTAGGAATGGTGAATGAAGTCTTGTTTATGAATCATTATATTTGTATGTGTATCCCTATGCTTATGTTTGGAAAGACAAAGTGTTTGTTATGATATTTCATGTTTAGTTTTATGTTTATCTAGGAATTGTTGACACATTCTCCTAATTTATATAACCTTTATATGAACATTGTATGTTGAAGAAATGCATATTGTTGTCTAATTTAATCAACTTGAGGTGGGTAGTGTGTTGTTCATATTATCTTTCCAACTAGTTGTTGGATTAGTGTACCTTAATCAGAAGCTAGTTTAATCTTTATAAACATTGACATGATTGTTAAACACGTGAGCTTCATTGTATGACTTTAGGTGGTTAGTTTGTATGATTCATGCTAGCTTTCCGAATGGTCATTTGATTAGATATCTTTGACGAGAATTTAGTCAATTTATGTTTCGTGTATTTGCCATGCTTCTCTGAGTGTATTAAGTGTATTCCAGATGGATTCGACACCGAAGTGATATTTTCTCCTTGATTGTTTGACTTGTGATCTTAGCTTAGTTTATATATTTGCATGCTAGTTAAGTAAAACAAACTCTTCAAAATATCTTTTTACCATCACTTGATTGAATCTTTATTCCGGTCTATTATTGCATTCCACCGTGTCCACGGATTGATATCCGGTTCTTACATTTACTATATTGCTATCCGACGGGTACACTGCCCGGTGTGTGTGATTAGTCTTTGGTGAAAACCCTTTTTAAAAATCAAATTGTGTGAAAAAATACTTACAAAAATATATATATAGTTTACACACATCAAGTTTTTGGCGCCGTTGCCGGGGATACGGTTTTGCGAGAACGATTGTAATTAATTTTTAGTCATTTAGTATATATATTTTTTGTGCATATCGTGTTTTCTTGTTTGTTATTTTACAAATTTTTTTGTGTATAGATATTTTACATTTTACTTGTTATTTTTAGCTTCATTTGTATATATATACATTTTAGATTTTATTCCATTTTATTTTTCATTTTTATTTTTTTTAATTATTTTATTTTTGTTTTTGTCTAACTTGTGTTTTCTTTGTCCTAGGTTCGCCTATTTAAATCTAATTTGTCGTGCAGATCGTGTATGTTCTCAACTCCCGTCGAGGAGGTTCCTGAGCCGTCTTCCGAGCCGGAGCGTGATCTTCATCGGAGATTGCGAGCCCATTCCCGATTTGTGGCCCGGTTACTCGAGTTTGACGAGGTTGTTGTTGACGAGGTAGAGGAGATGGCGAACGAGGATGCGGGTCGGACGCTTTCGGATTTTGGCAAACCGACACTTGAGGGTTTGCAGTCGAGCATCAATAGGCCGACGGTTGGAGCACATCAGTTCGAGATCAAATCCAACATTATACAGATGGTGCAGAACATGTGGCAGTTTGATGGCAAGGATCACGAGGATCCTAATACTCATTTGGCCGGTTTCTTAGAGATTTGCGCCACTTTCAAAATTTGTGACGCTACCGACGATGCTATTCGACCCTGGTTATTCCCGTTTTCCTTCCGGGATCGAGCCAAGGCTTGGTTACTGTCACTTCTCCCTAGGTCCATTAACACTTGGGACCAGATGGCTGCTAAATTCTTAGAGAAGTACTTCCCTCCGGAGAAAACAACAAAGTTGAGGGCTAGTATTCTTTCTTTCCAGCAGGACGACGGGGAGACGATCTATGAGGCGTGGGAGAGATTCAAGGAACTGATGAGGAAGGTTCCCCACCATGGATTGTTGTAGTGGCAGTAGTGTGAGACCTTCTACAATGGTCTAGAGATGACAGGGAAGCAGCTGATCGACGCATACGCGGGTGGGGACATTGGAACGAAGACACCCCAGGAGGCGTATGACTTGCTAGAGAAGGTGGCATCGAAGAGCTACACTCAGCATACTTCCCGAGCGAGAACTCAGAGGCAGGGTGTCCATCAAGTGGATGGAATTACCTTTTTAGCCGCCCAGGTGGAAGCATTTTCCACTAAGATTGATCAGATGCATGTCCACAAGGCCCAGTCCTTGTGTGAGTTTTGTGGTGGGGCGCATCCCACGAGTGCTTGTCAGGTCGGGGATCAGGGGGCCACGAGCAGGTTGATTTCATGTCCAACCAGAATCGTCCCCAGAATAATCCCTACAGCCACACATATAATCTGGGGTGGGGGAATCATACAAATTTTAGTTGGAAGTCTGGCAACAATAGCCAGCAACCACCCGGATTCATTCAGCGCCCCCCATTACAGCATCAGTCCCACCAGTCTCAGGGACAGAGTTCCTAGTTTCGACCTCATCAGGGCCAGTTTCAAGGCCAAGGTTCTAGCAGCGGTCCACCACCCGCACCTGAGGGTAAATCCAGTTTGTCGGGCATGGATGCACGACTACTTGCCAACTCAGAGAGTCAGAATCAGTTGGCAGAGAAGCAGAACCGTTACATGGAGGAGCGTTTTCACACGCATGCGACTGAGTTGAGGAATCAGAAAGCTTCGATCCAGATCATAGAGAACCAGGTCGGGCAGATCGTAAAGCTTCTTTCTGAGAGACCGCCAGGTGGCCTGCCTAGCAACACTGAGCCCAATCCCAAGGCTCATGTGAAGGCCATCACTTTGAGGAGCGGTAGAGGCACAAGATCGGATCCACAGGTTCCTGTGCATGAATCATTCGAGGAGGAGGTTATGATTGAGATTCCTGATGAGACACCGCTGAGGGGTAAACCGACGAGCATATCGCGCCCTCGCGAGCCTGTGAGAGATTACACTCCCGCCGTTCCATACCCAGGCAGATTGAAGAAGCAGAAGATGGAGGAGCAGTATGGTACGTTTTTAGGGTTGTTTAAGCAGTTGCATATCAACTTGCCATTTGTGGAGGCTCTAGCTCAGATGCCTAAGTATGCAAGATTCTTGAAGGATATCCTCACGAATAAGAGGAAATTGGAGGAGTTGTCTCAGGTGACGCTGAATGAGGAGTGTTCGGCGGTGATTCAGAACAAGCTACCGGAGAAGAGACGAGATCCGGGGAGTTTTACCATCGCCTGTTTGATAGGTAGTATGTCGGTTAGCAATTCCTTAGCTGACCTTGGTGCTAGCATTAACCACATGCCATATGCGGTCTTTGCTAAGCTTGAGTTGGGAGAACCTACACCGACACACATGAGTATCCAGCTGACCGATCGGTCAAGTAACCGCGAGGGATAGTGGAGAATATGTTGGTTAAGGTTGATGGTTTTGTGTTTCCTGTAGACTTTATGATTCTGGACATGGATGAGGACAAGAATGTCCCTATTATCCTAGGTCGACCATTCTTGGCCACCGCCAAGGCCATGATTGATGTGTATTCGGGGAGGCTTACATTGAGGGTGGATGAAGAGGAGGTGACCTTTGATGTTGGGAGATCCATGCAGCACACCCAGAATCAGGATGATTCACTTTACTTTGTTGAGACTGTTTATTCTTATGTGAGTGATCATCTCCAGGACACAACTAAGGAGGAGTCCTTGGACACCCAGATTGTAGGAGGGGAGACATTTGATTCAGTTGGTGAGGATCAGTTTGATGAGCAGTTGTATAGCAAGGAGAGCTATGAGTTTCCCCAATGTTCATCGGTTTTTGCGATGGTTGATAGAGAGTCTGAGCCGATTGAGCGGCCTTCTATTGAGGACCCACCACCTGTTGAGCTTAAGGAGCTCCCGAGCCATTTGGAGTATGCCTTTTTAGATGGTGAATCTCGATTACCTGTCATTATCGCCTCTGATTTGACGAGTGATGAGAAGGAAAGGCTACTAGAGGTGCTGAAGCAGCACAAACAGGCTATTGCATGGTGGATTATGGATATTAAGGGAATTAATCCCTCTTTCTGTACCCATAAGATCCTTATGGAGGATGACTACAAGCCCGTTGTGCAGCACCAGAGGAGGTTGAACCCGAACATGCAGGAGGTAGTGAAGAAGGAGGTGATTAAGTTACTTGACGTTGGTTTGATTTATTCCATCTCTGATTCACCTTGGGTTAGCCCGGTTCAGGTTGTCCCTAAGAAGGGAGGCATGACTGTTATCACCAACCAGAGGAATGAGCTGATTCCTACTCGTACAGTCACAGGTTGGAGAGTTTGCATCGATTACCGCAAACTCAATGATGTTACTCGGAAAGACCATTTTCCCCTCCCGTTCATTAATCAGATGTTGGAGAGATTAGCGGGGAAGATGTTCTATTGTTTCCTGGATGGCTTCTCTGGCTACTTCCAGATTCTGATTGCTCCTGAGGACCAGGAGTAGACGACATTCACATGTCCCTATGGCACATTTGCTTATCGGCGGATGCCCTTTGGATTGTGTAATGCTCCGGCCACTTTCCAGCGTTGCATGGTGGCCATTTTCCATGATATGATTGAGGACTCCATGGAAGTTTTCATGGATGACTTTTCTGTGTTTAGGAGTTCCTTTGATCATTGCGTCGGGAATCTGGAGAGGATGTTGGCCAGGTGCGAAGAGACCAATCTAGTGTTGAACTAGGAGAAATGCCACTTCATGGTGAAGGAGGGCATTGTGCTTGGGCACAAGGTTTCATGCGCGGGGATTGAGGTTGATAGAGTTAAGATTGATACCATATCTAAGCTGCCCCCGCCCACTTCTATGAAATCTATTTGGAGTTTCCTTGGTCACGCGGGCTTTTACAGACGCTTTATTAAAGATTTTTCTAAGATTGCCCGACCGATGACCCAGCTTCTTGAGAAGGAAGCCCAGTTCGTGTTCTCCGACGAGTGCCTCAGTTCATTCAATTTGTTGAAGGAGAAGTTGGTGAATGCCCCTATCATGGTGGCTCCTGATTGGAAGCTACCATTTGAGATCATGTGTGACGCGAGTGACTTCGCTATTGGGGCGGTCTTAGGACAAAGGAGAGAGAAGCAGTTTCACCTGATTTATTATGCGAGCAAGACACTCAATGACGCATAGGAGCACTACAACACGACAGAGAAAGAGCTCCTAGCCGTTGTCTTCGCTTTCGATAAATTCCGGTCTTATCTCATCCTATCAAAGACCATTGTATTCACCGACCATGTAGCTCTTCGGCACCTATTCAGCAAACAGGATGCCAAACCCTGTCTAATCCGGTGGGCTGCTTCAGGAGTTCGACATTGAGATCCGCGATAAGAAGGGCGCGGATAATGTCGCAGCGGACCACTTGTCCCGTCTTGAGTGCTCAGCTTCATCTGAACTTGTGGGGTCATCCATAAATGACAATTTTCCCGACGAGTTTCTCATGCACATATAGACACAGGATGAGGAGTGTCCATGGTTTGCTAATTTTGCAAACTTTCTTGCTAGTGGGATTGTGATTAAGGGCTTAACGCATCAGCAGAAGCGGAAGTTCTTTGCGGATGTGAAGCACTATCTTTGTGAGGATCCCTATTTGTTTTGAGTCGGGGCTGATCAGAACGTGCGCAGGTGTGTGTTTGGAGATGAGGCACGTCAGGTGCTTAGACACTGCCACGAGGGCCCGACAGGTGGACATCATGGAGCTACCTTGACCGCGAAGAAGGTCTTTGACGCCTGTTTCTTCTAGCCTACCATCTTCCGGGATGCTCATGAGATGATCCGAGCTTGTGATGCTTGCCAGAGGGCGAGCAACATTTCGTCTAGGAATGAGATGCCCCAGAACAGCATCCAGATTTGTGAGATTTTTGATGTCTGGGGTATTGACTTTATGGGACCTTTCCCAGCTTCTCGTGGCAACCGGTATATTCTAGTTGTTGTTGACTATGTTTCTAAGTGGGCCGAGGCTCAAGCCTTGCCTACTAATGATGCTAGGGTGGTTGTTCAATTTCTGAAGAAGATGTTTCTCTCGCTTTGGTGCCCCCAAGTCTCTTATTAGTGACCGTGGGACCCACTTCTGCAACTCCCAGTTGGAGAAGGCTCTAGCACGATATGGTGTGAAACATAGATTCTCCATAGCCTACCATCTACAGACCAGTGGACAGGTAGATGTCACGAACCGAGGCATAAAGCGGATTCTTGAGAAGACGGTTGGTCAGAACTGAAAGGATTGGTCGGATAGGTTAGATGATGTACTTTGGGCCTTCCGGACAGCGTATAAGACGCCTATTGGCACCACACCATTTGTGTTGATCTATGGAAAGACGTGCCATCTTCCGGTGGATTTAGAGCATAAGGCTTATTGGGCGTTGAAGGCGGTGAATCTTGACTTGGTGAGCGCGGGTGAGAACCTGTTCACTCAGATTCATGAGCTTGATGAGTTGAGAAATCAAGCCTATGCAAACTCCACGATCTACAAGGAGCACACTAAGAGTTTACATGATCGACGCTTGAAGGACAAGAAGGAATTCTGAGTGGGTGGTCGTGTGTTGCTTTACAACTCTAGGTTGCGATTGTTTCCCGGGAAGTTGAAGTCCCGATGGACGGGTCCCTACACGGTTAAGGAGGAGTTTTCTTATGGGACTGTCGAGATTGAGCACGAAGATGGGAGGATCTTCAAGGTCAACGATCATCTTCTTAAGCCATAAATTGACGGACCGGTTGACCCGGCATTGGAGGTGGTTGACCTCCACCCCAAGGAAAAATGAATTCGGGGACTTGAGTCTAGCTAACGACTCGTTAATAAACTTGCCTTTTTTGGTATCATCTTGGGTAACAATTCTTAGATTTTGTTTCTATGTTTATCTTCTTAATTTATTTTTATTTTTTTTAGGATTGTACCATTTATTTTTGTGTTTAGGTGATCGGAACGTGTTTTGGATTAAGCGGACTTTGGTTAGTGATTGGGATGTCTCATGTATGTTTTCTGAATTTTTAGAAATTTTAGTTTGGAAGAATCGCAGTCGGGTTGGGTACATGCTGCAAAAAAAATCAGGTTTTTCTGTCTGCTGGGCAAGAGACACGGTCGTGCATCACTATAAGCGCGGTCGTGCCTCTAACCCTAGGCGCGGTCGTGCCTAAGCACTTGGCGCGGTCGTGCCTCAATGTTTTGGGAGTGGTTCAAATTAGTTTCAAAGGCAGAACTTCTCATTTTCCACCCCACCGAACCCCCCTACTTGCGATTCTCCCTAACTTCCGCCGCGTTACTTCCTTCTCCACAATCTAAGGTACGTTTCCGACCCCCCTTTTCTTTTGCGTTCGTGTTTAGCCCTAGGATTTTACTCCAGAAATCTATAATTCTAGCTAGTTTAGGTTTTCGTAATATTTGTCCATTTATTTGACGTTTGTAGTTAGTTTAGATCGTACGTGCCCCCTGGGATGCTAGGCCAAGAAGCCCCTTTATAAAACGTGTTTAAATGGCGACTTTTGAAATCTGAAAACCCTAAAATGGGTTGAGCACGATCGCGCTCATGACCAGGCGCGGTCGTGCTCGGCTTTTGAATCCTAGGAGAGCTTGGTTTGGTCAAGCGCTGCCGTGCCTCTGTTGAGCGCGGTGGTGCCTTTTGGTTTTTGCCTTAGCACGGTCGTGCCCCGCACTTGGCGCGACCGTTTTTTCAAGTACTTGTGCCCGTGGTCGGCCACAGCGCGACTGTGGACTAGACAATTGGCCTAGGCGCGGTCGTGCCCCTTCCCAGGCGCGACCATGCCCCTTCATAACTTCGGTCAGAAACTTCATAAATTCAGTCTAGCGTCTTCATAACTGTTCTGATTTCATTTTTGTTGTCTTGAAGATGGCAGGAAACCGGGATCACCCGTATTTGGAGTTTGATCTCAACTGTGACATCCGGCAATTTAGGGTTAACCCCGTTAACCAAATTTCGTTAAATTCTTAACCTAGTTAACTCATTCCAAACCCCAGGGGCTAGTTCTGTTAATAATTGAATGTAAGCTATAGGAACTAGTCATGTAGTTATGCAAAAACCAAATCTGTTGACTTACAAAGTCAAAGTCAAGATCATTTGGTTTCTGTTGACTTTTAAAAAGTCAAAACGGTGACCCATTGATCCAAATGAAGCCCGAAACTGAAATGAATACTCGAATTCACGACTGGTAATCATGGTATTGATGATGAAGATCATCAATGAGCCGTTTCTATGTGTTTTAACTCTTCCATGATCACGAATTAAGTCCCTACACTCGTAACCGTCGAACTCGCATCATGACCATTGAATTCAAGCAAATTCGTTTATCATCCTACAATCGAACCCACTGCGCATCTCATTCGCACTCCCCTAAAGCTTTTTCACACATCAATTACGTCGGAGGCGTAGTAGCAAACACCGGAGACTAACCCGTCAAGTCACGACTGACTTTTAGTCAAAATCCATCAATTCGATGTCGAATCAGGTAACCAAATTCATCCTCAGTTTCGTTTTCATGTATAAATCAAAAACCCTAAGCTAATTCGGGCTTATAACATTGAATCAATCACAAACCAATTTCTAGGGTTCATCCGAATACGGTTTATTCGAACCCTAACCTAAACACGGTTGCAATTCAATTAAATCTCATGGGTAGCTTCACAAATCATCATTCATTGAAACCCCTATGATAAATTGATCATACAACATAGAATTGTTCAAGATCCAGAAGCTAGGGTTTGTTCATATGATGATTTGGGGGTTTCGATCCTAGAGTTAACCTCAATTCAATTAAAATGCATCATCAGATTCGCAATCCTTTGTTTAGTAAAAGCCCCATGATTTTGAGCCATAATCTTATCGAATTCATTCAAATCAAGTTTGTGTTCTTAAAACTAGGTTTCGGGTTTCTAATTGAGTAATTATCAACTGTAGACTGATTGTTTTTGAAATTAAAACTACCTCAGACTCGAAATTGGTTTACGAACAAAACCCCTATACCCTTGTTTCCAATCGTAATCGAATTCAAGGGATTTAGGATGGATTTGAGTTTGAAATCGCGAATGGGGTAGGAACTGGGTGTTTGTGATGATTAAAACCATTATGGTTCCGTTTATATTGCGATTCCCTAGCGGGCTGGAGTGGTTAAGTCTGTGTGTTGGTGTAGGTGAGACCCGGGTTCGAACCTCACTAGCACCATTTATTTTTCTAGCCACTTTTGAGACTATATTTTTATATAAAATATGTTCCAATATTATTATATTAATATATTAAAGTGTTTTATACCCGGAAAACTACCGTAGGCTCGGTTTTGATTTTATAACCCATTTTTATATTAATTATCCACTTTTAAAATAATATATTTATATTACTTTCAACCCCAACTTCGTATAAAATAATATGTTTATATTATTTTCAACCCGTGACTAATCCTATTAAATAATATATATATATTTATATTATTTCGTATCGTTTTATACCTCGTGTGACGTTTTAAACTAATTAATAATATAATTGTTATATTATTTACTCACGTTTATATACTCGATTAAAAATAATATATTTATTATTTCTACACACAAATGATTATTTGGTTAATCCTTCGAAACTAAAAATAATATAGTAAATTATATTATTTTCCTAACTTTTGAAAACGACTCTAACGTATGAATTCATTTATCTATTCATTATTCATTATTAACGTTCGACACGTAACACAATAATCTTAATTATTATATTGAGAAATCTATATTTACATAGACACGTTCGTCTACTCATAATTCCTCAGAATGCGTTAAGACGTTCTAATCTTCCGTGTCGTCGTCAAAAATCCCATATGACCCTAACTTATGTGTTTATAAATCCAGGGCATACGTAAGCCGTGCATGCTATCATTTGAAGTTCCAAATCTCATAATTGTGTGATACTACCTACTACGCAACGCAGGTGAGTTTCACAGCCCCTTTTTACTTGTTTTACTATTGGGGGAGAAACATGCTTACACATAAACATTATTTTACTTGCTTTCCTGTTGAGGAGAAACATGCTTACACACAAACATTATTTTACCTGTTTTCCTGTTAAGGAAAAACATGCATACTCACAAACATTATTTAATTTGTTTTCCTGTTGGGGAGAAACATGCATACACACAAACAGTATTTTACTTGTTCTCTCGTTGGGGAGGAGCATGCGTACAAACGAATATCATTTTACTTGTTTTCCCGTTGGGGAGAAACATGCGTACAGACAATCATCCGTTACTTGTCTCCCAGCCAGGGAGAGACATACACACGGACATGGATCACATAGTATTTCATTACCACTTGTGTACCTAAGTGAAAACATAACATGCAAAGTCCTTACACACTCGGACCGTTAATATATGGAGTATAGCGAGGAAATTTGAGTAGTACTACTGGGTTTGACAAACCCTACCCGGGTTAGTCGCGCTAATTTGATTTGAGGTCTAACGGGTGTAAATTGTCCTAAACACTTGCCACTTGTTAATGTTAGCAATGGCGGAAGGCACCAAAATACAAACAGTCTGCTTCGGTTGCGAACGCTTAGAGTAACTTGTACATTGTCTAGCTAGCAATAGGTGTGACTTACGTATGTGGATCCAACAACACTCAAATAGTTTATTTATATACAAACATGTGAACTCACCAACCTCGTGTTGACACTTTTTCTTACATGTTTCTCAGGTCGCTTTGGCACAGGTTGCACACTTAGGACATGCATGGAGTCCTACTGTCATATCATTCATTTCAAACATTTTAAACAGTTTCACTTGTTTACATTAATTGACGTTTGTTGTATGTAATTACTTTTGATTTCCTATTAATGTTTACGCTTCCGCATTTAACTCTGAACTTTTATGTTGTGACATTTTAAGTCCCATATAGTGTCGTTTGATGTAACTAATGACTGAGATCCTTGTTTTTCACACGCCAAGCGGTAAAACTCCGTTAGTGGAATTTGGGGGAGTGACAGATTGGTATCAGAGCCAGGTTATAGAGAACTAGGATTGCATACTAAACTATAACCGCACACATGCATTAGTTACACGACACAGACACTCATACATGATACACATGGTATCCATACATACATTACATTGCAGGCATAATGACAACATCCATATCACCCTCTTCTGACGAGGAACACGTCATTCTCACTATATCATCATTCCCGGTGGCGACACTCGGGGAGTCATCAGAACAACATCCACTCCCGTCCGTGGGCAGCGAGACGAAGTCTTCGAAAGTGTCACTCACTCCACCATCATCTGCACCTTTGTTACACCATCAGAGCCAAAGATGACACCGGCTTGATCCTATAGAGGGCACAATCAGGGAATGGTGGGTCTTCTCAATTTCGTGTTGGGGACGATACACATAACTAGCACACATCTCTTTGGGAGTTGGGATCACCGGAGGTGAGTCCCTACTGTACCCACTAGCAACAATACGCGTAGAGGCAGTCTGTTGCACGTATTAGGGTAGAAATTCATTGACACAGAGATGTCATCACCTTCCCGAGCCGTGGGCTCGCGCTTTGGTCGATATTCTATTGAAGAAAGATTGACCACAAGGTTGGGAACGCCTTGCTCATTGCATACTCAAACCCTATCCTGACTCAGTTGGAAGGGCGGCTACCTTGCCTCTTCCAGTAACACATATCCGTGAACTAGTTTCACTTCTCGAAGTCGCATTTTGCGTGCATAATTTCATCTACAATCCGCTGGATTGGGCCATCGTAGTGTATTTCAACTCGAGTGAATACTCGGATCAAACGATTCCTGACTACTCATCCTTATATGAGTCCTAGTTGATCAACTTATGATTGATGACTAAGCCTTTCGATGACCTATCATATCTGAAAACACTCTATACTCGGCAATAAAAATTGAGGGACATTCTGACACAGGACAGGGAGAAGCTAGGGTGAGCATGCAAAGCAAATTATCATTACGAGTGCACACGTAATAATAAATTGAGGTGCATGTAAGTCCTGGTGAAACCTAGTGTGTGGATAAATGGTCCTAATCTGTGATCTATCCATCGTGTTATTTTCACTCTTGTAAGAGTCTTAGTGACCTTACGACTCTCATTCAAACTTAATCAATGGAACCACCTAGAGTGAAACTCTAGTAGAACCTCAGGATAAAACCCACCGACTCCAACTGTGTATGTGGAATTTGAGAAATTCTTCCAAAATAACACGTAATTCCTTAGACTCCAACAACAGGTTCCATTTGACTCTATTACTTTATCATGTGACTAATTCTTAGTATAATTTGATTTATACCCCAGGACATCCAACTCTGTAAATGGACTTCTTTCTTCACAAGATGATCTAGTTATCCTAATGACATTAGAAAACGGGGATTTAATCTAACCAACCATCGGTTGATCGTAACTACTTAAACATAAAACTTGTATCTTATTAAATTTCTTCTCCTACATACGAACTTTTTCCCTTAGCCTTTGCATTGACCGACGCTTACCTTATAAGCATGGGTTTCACTAGAAGTTTCAGCATGATTTCACAAACTACATGTTGGTGCGGCCGTACTCCAACTCTATCAGACTTTAAGTATACCATAGAGATAGCAGACGGTCAGATAATCGAAGCGACTCACGTTCTTATAGGATGTAAACTCGAATTAGCTGGTCATAAGCTTGACATTGACCCCCATGTCAGTCACACTTGGCAGTTTTGACATGACTGTCAGTATGGATTGGTTATCTAAGAACTAGCCGAAATCATCTGTCTTGACAAAATCGTTCGCATTCCTCTCCCGAGTGGACAAACCCTTCTGTCCAAAGCGAAAGGATTAGTGCTGCCGTAGGCATCATATCCTTCATGAAAGCACATAAGTGCTTACGTAAATGGCATACTGCTATCCTGGCTCTTGTCACCGAGCAATCATCCGACGAAAAGAAGATTGATGACATTCCAATCATTTGTAACTTTTCGGAAGTAATTCCTGAATACCTGCCTAGTCTTTCACCTCACCGTCAAGTCGAATTCCAAATCAATCTACCACTCGGAGCAATACCTATTGCTCGGGCACCATATAGACTTGCACCCAGTGAACTGCAAGAGTTATCTACACAGCTGTAAGAGTTGTTAGATAAAGGTTTCATTCGACCTAGCTCATCGCCATGGGGAGCTCCAGTCTTATTCGCCAAGAAGAAAGACGGGACTTTCCGCATGTGCATCGACTACCGTGAGCTGAATAAAGTGACGATCAAGAACCGTTATCCTTTACCCCGCCTTGATAATCTTTTTGATCAACTCCAAGGATCAAGTTTTGATTCCAAGATCGACCTTAGATCCGGTTATCATCAGTTGAGAGTCTGAGACAAAGACATCTCTAAGACTGCTTTCAGAACTAGGTACGACCATTACGAGTTTATGGTCATGCCATTCGGACTAACCAACGCACTCGCAGTGTTCATGGATCTCATGAACCATTTCTGTAAACCCTACCTTGATCAGTTCATCATTGTCTTCATTGATGACATCCTCATCTATTCTAAAGAACAAAGAAGAACATGAGGAGCATCTGTATTTGATTCTGGAATTGCTAAAGCAAGAGCAATTGTATGCTAAGTTCTCCAAAGTGCGAATTCTGGATTCACGAAGTGCAACTTCTAGGACATGTAGTCAACGAGAAAGGAATACATGTCGATCCAGCTAAAGTAGAAGCAAGCAAGAATTGGACGGCACCGACAACGCCAACTGAGGTGCGACAATTTCTGGGATTGGTTGGCTATTACCGTCGTTTCATTGAAGGATTCTTCAAGATTGCACAACCCCTCACAGTCTTAACTCAAAAGAGTAAACCTTATCTCTTCCATAAACTTTGTAGTACACCTATCCTATCTCTTCTAGAGGGAACGAATGATTTTGTGGTGTATTGTGATGCATCCATTCAAGGTCTTGGTTGTGTACTAATGCAGCGCGAGAAGGTAATCACATACGCTTCTCATCGACTGCAAATCCAAGAGGAGAACTACACGACTCACGACTTAGAGTTGGGAGCCGTGGTATTTGCACTAAAGATATGGAGACATTACTTGTACGGTACCAAATGCACCATCTACACCGATCACAAGAGTCTTCAACATATCTTTGAACAGAAAGAGTTGAACATGCGACAGCGACGTTGGGTCGAACTCTTAAATGACTATGACTGTGCAATCAGATATCATCCAGGAAAGGCTAATGTGATAGCCGATGCCCTAAGCCGTAAGGACACCAAACCTAAACGAGTTCGAGCATTACAACTTACTATTCATACTGGATTACCTGACAAAATCCGAAGTGCTCAACTTGAAGCCCTGAAAGAGGAAAACCTACCGCCGGAAGGTACGCGTGGTATGGAAACACAACTCGAGGTCAAATCTGACGGTATTCGCTATTTCGCTGAACAAATATGGGTTCCAATATTCGAAAATTTAAGAGAACTAGTCATGGATGAGGCTCATAAATCTCGTTACCCTATTCATCCAGGTTCCGACAAGATGTACCATGATCTAAAGGTGCTGTATTTGTGGCCAAAGATGAAGGCCAATATAGCCACCTATGTGAGCAAGTGCCTGACTTGCGTGAAGGTCAAGGTTGAATATCAAAAGCCTTCTGGTCTTCTCCAGCAACCAGAGATTCCCATGTGGAAATGGGAGCAAATATCCATGGACTTTATCACAAAATTGCGACGAACTCCTACCGGATGTGATACCATTTGGGTAATAGTCGATCGTTTAACAAATTCCGCTAACTTCTTAACAATAAAGGAAACTGACAAAATGGACAAGCTTACTCGTATTTATTTGAAAGAAGTAGTATCTAGGCACGGAGTGCCAATCTCTATCATTTCGGATCGTGATGCACGATTCACCTCTCGTTTCTGACAGTCATTACATAAAACTTTAGGCACGCGTTTAAATATGAGCACAGCATACCATCCTCAAACTGATGGCTAGAAAAAACGTACTATTCAAACTCTAGAGGACATGCTACGAGCTTGTGTGATTGATTTCGGTAATACTTGGGAGTCTCACCTACTGTTGGTGGAGTTCTCCTACAACAACAGTTATCACACTAGTATCAAGGAAGCTCCATTTGAAGCACTTTATGGACGGAAATGCCGTTCTCCTATTTGTTGGGCCGAAGTTAGGGATAGTCAACTTACAGGTCCTGAACTCGTACTTGAAACTTCTGAGGAAATCTTTCAAATTAGAAACCGTATGGAAGCAGCTCGTGATCGTCAAAAGAGCTATGCAGATAAGACTCGTAAACCGTTAGAATTTCAAGTAGGGGATATGGTCTTATTAAAAGTCTCACCTTGGAAGGGTGTCATTCGTTTTGGGAAACGACGCAAATTGAATCCTCGCTATGTTGGACCATTCAAGATAATGAAGAGAATTGGCCTAGTAGCGTATCAACTGGATCTACCTAAGGACTTAGTGGTGTACACAACGTCTTTCACATCTCAAACTTGAAGAAATGCCTAGCAGACGAGTCACTCGCGGTTCCTCTTGAGGATATGCACATCGATAAACAATTACGCTTCATTGAAGAACCGGTAGAAATCATGGATAGGGAAGTCAAAAAGCTCAAACGCGGTAAAATCCCTATCGTCAGAGTTCGTTGGAACTAGAAACGTGGACCAGAGTTCACATGGGAGCACGAGGACCAGATGATGCGCAAGTATCCTTATCTGTTCAAACACTCTACGTCGAAAACTTAATGTACTATTCTAATTTTCGGGACGAAAATTCTTTCAACTAGGGGATGATGTGACATCCGTGAATTTAGGGTTAACCCCGTTAACCAAATTCCGTTAAATTCATAACCTAGTTAACTCATTCCAAACCCAGGGGCTAATTCTGTTAATAACTGAATGTAAGCTAAAGGGACTAGTCATGTAATTATGCAAAAGCCAAATCTGTTGACTTACAAAGTCAAAGTCATGAACATTTGGTTTCTGTTGACTTTTAAAAAGTCAAAATCGTGACCCATTGATCCAAATGAAGCCCGAAACTGAAATGACTACTCAAATTCACGACTGGTAATCATGGTATTGATGATGAAGATCATCAATGAGCCATTTCTATGTGTTTTAACTCTTCCATGATCACGAATTAAGTCCCTAAACCCGTAACCGTCGAACCTGCATTAATAACCATCGAATTCAAGCAAATTCGTTTATCATCCTACAATCGAACCCACTACCCACCTCATTCGCACTCCCCTAAAGCTTTTTCACACATCAATTACGTCGGAGGCGCAGTAGGAAACACCGGAGACTAACCCATCAAGTCACGACTGACTTTTAGTCGAAATCCATCAATTCGATGTCGAATCAGGTAACCAAATTCATCCTCAGTTTCGTTTTCATGTATAAATAAAAAACCCTAAGCTAATTCGGGCTTATAACATCTAATCAATCACAAACCATTTTCTAGGGTTCATCCGAATACGGTTTAGTCGAACCCTAACCTAAACACGGTTGCAATTCAATTAAATCTCATGGGTAGCTTCGCAAATCATCATTCATTGAAACCACTATGATAAAATGATCATACAACATAGAATTGTTCAAGATCCAAAAGCTAGGGTTTGTTCATATGATGATTTGGGGGTTTCGATCCTAGAGTTAACCTCAATTCAATTAAACTGCATCATCAGATTCGCAATCCTTTGTTCAGATTCGCAATCCTTTGTTTAGTAAACTGCATCATCAGATTCGAATTCATTCAAATCAAGTTTGTGTTCATAAAACTAGGTTTTGGGTTTCTAATCGAGTAATTATCAACTGTAGACTGATTGTTTTTGAAATTAAAACTACCCACAGACTCGAAATTGGTTTACGAACAAAACTCCTATACCCTTGTTTCCAATCGTAATCGAATTCAAGGGATTTGGGGTGGATTTGAGTTCGAAATCGCGAATGGGGTAGGAACTGGGTGTTTGTGATGATTAAAACCATTCTGGTTCCGTTTATATCGTGATTCCCTAGCGGGCTGGAGTGGTTAAGTCTGTGTGTTGGTGTAGGTGAGACCCGGGTTTGAACCTCACTAGCACCATTTATTTTTCTAGCCACTTTTGAGACTATATTTTTATATAAAATATGTTCTAATATTATTATATTAATATATTAAAGTGTTTTATACCCGGAAAACAACCGTAGGCTCGGTTTTGATTTTATAACCCATTTTTATATTAATTATCCACTTTTAAAATAATATATTTATATTACTTTCAACCCCAACTTCGTATAAAATAATATGTTTATATTATTTTCAACCCGTGACTAATCCTATTAAATAATATATATATTTATATTATTTCGTATCGTTTTATACCTCGTGTGACGTTTTAAACTAATTAATAATATAATTGTTATATTATTTACCCACGTTTAAATACTCGATTAAAAATAATATATTTATTATTTCTCCACACAAATGATTATTTGGTTAATCCTTCGAAACTAAAAATAATATAGTAAATTATATTATTTTCCTAACTTTTGAAAACGACTCTAACGTACGAATTCATTTATCTGTTCAGTATTCCTTATTAACGTTCGACATTAATCTTAATTATTATATTGAGAAATCTATATTTCCGTAGACACGTTCGTCTACTCATAAATCCTTAGAATGCGTTAAGACGTTCTAATCTTCCGTGTCGTTGTAAAAAATATATGACCCTAACTTATGTGTTTATAAATCTAGGGCATATGTAAGCCGTGCAGGCTATTATTTGAAGTTCCAAATCTCATACTTGTGTGATACTACCTACTACGCAACGCAGGTGAGTTTCACGGCCCCTTTTTACTTGTTTTACTATTGGGGGAGAAACATGCTTACACACAAACATTATTTTATTTGCTTTCCTGTTGAGGAGAAACATGCTTACACACAAACATTATTTTACTTGTTTTCCTGTTGAGGAGAAACATGCATACTCAAAAATATTATTTTACTTGTTTTCCCGTTGGGGAGAAACATGCATACACACAAACAGTATTTTACTTGTTCTCCCGTTGGGGAGGAGCATGCGTACAAACAAATATCATTTTACTTGTTTTCCCGTTGGGGAGAAACATGCGTACAGACAATCATCTGTTACTTGTCTCCCAGCCAGGGAGAGACATACACACGGACATGGATCACATAGTATTTCATTACCACTTGTGTACCTAAGTGAAAACATAACATGCAAAGTCCTTACACACTCGGACCGTTAATATATAGAGTATAGCGAGGAAATTTGAGTAGTACTACTGGGTTTAACAAACCCCACCCGGGTTAGTCGCACTAACTTGATTGGAGGTCTAACAGGTGTAAATTGTCCTAAACACTTGCCACTTGTTAATGTTAGCAATGGCGGAAGGCACCAAAACACAAACAGTCAGCTTCCGTTGCGAACGCTTAGAGTAACTTGTACATTGTCTAGCTAGCAATAGGTGTGACTTACGTATGTGGATCCAGAAACACTCAAACAGTTTATTTATATACAAACCTGTGAACTCACCAACCTCGTGTTGACACTTTTTCTTACATGTTTCTCAGGTTGCTTTGGCACAGGTTGCACACTTAGGACATGCATGGAGTCCTACTGTCATATCATTCATTTCAAACATTTTAAACAGTTTCACTTGTTTACATTAATTGACGCTTGTTGTATGTAATTACTTTTGATTTTCTATTAACGTTTACGCTTCCGCATTTAACTCTGAACTTTTATGTTGTGACATTTTAAGTCCCATATAGTGTCATTTGATGTAACTAATGACTGAGATCCTAGTTTGTCACACGCCAAGCGGTAAAACTCCGTTAATGGAATTTGGGGGTGTGACATCAACGAGCATGAGTACGAGGCTCTACTTGATGTTCTGTGGCCCCGTCGAGGCCGGATTTTGGCTGCACGTCGCCTTGAGCCAGCTGCTATCGACGCCATCGGTCAGCGGGACCAATGGAACGATCTTGTCACCGCCCCCTAGCGTCGTTTGTTCAGGCTCCACGCTATACAGTACGTAGAGCTTGTGATGGAGTTTTTCTCCACTTACGAGTTCGATTTTCCTTGCGCGGACCTAGAGCAGCCCGAGACGATTAGGTTTAGGCTCGGCGGGAAGTGGCGATTGATGTTAGTTGCAAGGTTCGGTAGACTATTGGGTCTGTATACGAGGCAGGAGCTTCAGACAGAGATATTCACCGAGGGTATCACCGAGTTCCCGACAGAGGAGGATAAAGACCAGTTCTGGCACGAGTTTGGATTTGGGATGTACGATCCGAGTTTGACCAAGACTTCGAGCCTTCGGGATCCTCTGCACCGTGTTCTTCGTCGCTGCATTGTTTATTCAATTTCTAGGAGAGGTCAGGGGGAAACGGTGGTGAACCTGATGGAGCTATTTTATCTATTTTGGCTTGTACGCCAGCGCACCTGTAATCTTGCGCATTCTATCGCGAGGTACTTGGTGAACAGCGTAGGGCGCGATGTTACCGACGCTATTTGTCGAGGTCACTTCATGACCAAGCTGGTGAGGCACTTTCAGTTATTGACCGATGACTTGATAGGGGACCTGACCCCTGTGGCAGAGACCGTCGTGATGACCGTGCAGACACTGAGAAACATGCACGTAGCTCGTCGTAGCGTAGGAGGGATTAGATTAGTTAACAGATGGGGACGGACATGGGATCCAGACCGTCCGGGTCCCGATCAAGATCTTGTACAGGCCGAGGCCGTCGCCACCGCCCATCAGGCACACGCCGCTCAGTAGGAGCAGGAGCAGGAGTAGGGGCACGAGCACCATGAGCCTGAGCAGCCGCCTCCTCCGCCGCCACCACCACCTCCTGTTACCGTCACCCATGATCTGTTCATGCGCTACTGGGCCTGGCAGTATGAGGTCCAGTGCGCCGCTGCTGCTGGCGGGGCACCATACATGGTTCCCCTTCCATTCTTTATGCAGCCGGAGCAGCAGCCCGATCAGCCACCACCATCTCCACCGCATCATCATTCACCACCACCATCTTCACTGCATCATCAGTCACCACCACCATCACCACCAGCAGCAAGAGGCGAGGGAGGCGGGGTCGCCGGCATCCACCTCAAGGGCATGCAGTGGGAGTTGTACCTCCCATTGCCTTTTGGTATCATTTTTATGAGTTGTACTTGGTTGTATGTTGTACAAACTCTTGTATCGCGCTTCGGCGTTTATGTTGTTCTTTTGTTGTACTTTTGTTTCCGTGTACTGTTATATATTTGTCTTTACATTTCTGTTTATATTTTGGCTTGATGTTACTGATTTGTGTTTGATGTTGTTAGTCTTGATTAGATCTTGGAATCGTGGAACCACGTGGAACGTCATTTTTGTGGGTAGGCTTTTTGCGTGTGCCATGATCGACATGAAGGAAGTTTCAGTTCTCCCTTCACGCTTCATTGCATTGCATTCCATTCCATTTTGCTTTGCATGTTTTTGTATACATTAAGGGCAATGTATGTTTCTAAGTGTGGGGTTGGGTGTCTATTATTCGCTTTACATTTGTTTTTGTATACATTGAGGGCAATGTACGATTCTAAGTGTAGGGTGGGAATGTTATTCACGCGATGTTTGTCCTGTTGAGCATTTTATCACTTTATTTTTTTGCAAAATCTTCTTTCATAATTTTTATTGGCACTAAATTAATTTTATAAAATTAAAAAACACAAAAATATAATAAAAGTTAACCGTTTAGCATTCACAATTTTTAGTAAATAACAGAGGTTTGATTTTTTGAAAGCAATTGAGATAGAAATTCCATCGAGACAAACCCAATTTTTTGTGATAACCATGAGTTTTAGTGGGCTAAACGAATGAATTGCATGCAACCTTTTGCTTACACCATTCCTTTCCGTTTCCATGAGTTTATTTTTTAGCCTTGATAGCTTTAGACATTGTTTGCTCTCGTTTTTGCGTATTTGAGTGTGCCGGATATTTCATTCTTATTAGAACTTGCTTTTAGTATACATTTCGAAATCATGAACATAAATATTGCATAAAAATGATTGAGGCATTAGGATAAACCTCTTTGTTGTCCTTTTATTTTTATTTTTCCCTTCATCTGAACATATCCACTAGTTAGCCACGTTGAGCTTACCCCATGTTTTTCTTTTATTACCCACATTACACCGCCATTAAACTTTCATTAGCATTTTTATTTATTTATTTATTCTATTTTTCACCCGTGTTAGAAATCCGGTTGGCTAATGTTAATTTTATAGCTTTTATTTTGTTGTAATCTTCAAATTCTTGAGAAGTTTTTAGCTAAGGAAAGATGCATATTGACTTAGTTCCCTTCAAATTAAAAAAATCACCAAAATTAGGTAAATTATAGCCGATTAGAGCAATTTTGTGAGCAAAGATGGAAATAATTCGGTGGTTAGATCTTATCTATACGGAATGTATTAGTTAGTGTATTTATCTTATTAGAAGTTGTTTTAGTTTTTTAGTTAGCATAGCCGCCTTGTTTTTAGCCATTTAACCACTTTTAAATTCCACTTCCTTACCCTTAGCCATTGCCAAGTTACAACCCGTTTAAAGCCCTCTTGATTTTTGCTTTGTTTCATGTTAGTTGGTAGAGATTTGATCTTTTAGCAAGCTTATGATTTATGCATGATTCATTGTCTTGGCATTTGAGTGTTCTATACATACTCCATTACTTGTATAATCATATATATTCCTGAGTGTGTGTGAACATTGTGAGAAGCATAAAGTTTCATGCTAATGATTTCCTAGGCATATTCATTTGCTCATTCGGTTGTCACTTTATTGGGCTCCTTGGGTTTCATTTAGTTAATTTTGCATTTCTTGAAAATATTTTCAAACCTTTATAAGTTTATTAATGCTTACGGTTTTCCGATTTTGATCCATAGTGTCATTGGAAGTTTTGTTTCATTTTGATTTCTTGCTTAAGGACAAGCAATGTTCAAGTGTGGGGTTGTTTGATATGTTAGTATTTACACATCTTTTTGGCACAAAACTTCGCTCATTTAACGATCAATTCTTGGTTTTATTCAACGTTTAGACACTTATTTGCTTCACTTCCTGTTTTGTAGGTTTTTGTGAAGCTTTGTGAACAAACAAGAAGATTCCAGGATAAAAAGTGAAGTTTTAGTGTTTCTGTGATGGAGGCGCGGTCGTGCCCCTACTTGGCACGGCCGTGCCAAGCTTGCAAACCCTAGGCACGGTCGTGCCCATATCTTGCACAACCACGCCAAGCCAAAATCCAAGGCACAACCGTGCCTTGGCCCCCCACGGTCGCGTGTCACCTCGTGAGTCTGAACAGCCGTACGTCCTCGATCAGTGGTATTCAATGGAAGCTCCGGATCGGTCAACCCTCTGTCACACGGTCGTGTCAAGACCTAGACATGACCGCCTCTCTCTTGGCACGGTCGTGCCTCCCCTTTTCTATTTAAACAGAACTTAAACTCTAATTCAAAGTTCAGCAACCAGAGAGAAAAACCCACTGTTCCAACTCGTATTACCCTTGTTGTAGCCACATTTTAAGCTTCTTGGAGAGGATACAACATCAAGAGGATCACCATACATCAACAACAACATGTAGGCTTGGAGGAGTGGTTTGATTCTTGTTTTCATATCATGTTTCTCACTATTTTTCCTTGCTTATTTGTAATTTTGGTGCTCATGATGAGATAAAACTCTTGTTCACTTTGGTTTAGATGAAGTTTAGATAAATTTAACAACATTCATGGATTATTGGCTATTATTCTGTTAATTTTATGACAACCGTATGATTATTCTTCGATGAAATTATATATTCGGGTATTTTGAGTTGTTTACAAGACTTGTATTTGTGTATGCCATATTATGTTGAAAGACTTGTGGTTTATGCTTATATTTATGAGTTGGTGTATGTATTTATACTAGCTTATGGCATTTGACTAGGAATGGGGAATGAAGTCTTGTTTATGAATCATTATATTTGTATGTGTATCCCTATGCTTATGTTTGGAAAGACAAAGTGTTTGTTATGATGTTTCATGTTTAGTTTTATGTTTATCTAGGAATTGTTGACACATTCTCCTAATTTATATAACCTTTATATGAACATTGTATGTTGAAGAAATGCATATTGTTGTCTAATTTAATCAACTTGAGGTGGGTAGTGTGTTGTTCATATTATCTTTCCAACTGGTTGTTGGATTAGTGTACCTTAATCGGAAGCTAGTTCAATCTTTATAAACATTGACATGATTGTTAAACACGTGAGCTTCATTGTATGACTTTAGGTGGTTGGTTTGTATGATTCATGCTAGCTTTCCGAATGGTCATTTGATTAGATATCTTTGACGAGAATTTAGTCAATTTATGTTTTGTGTATTTGCCATGCTTCTATGAGTGTATTAAATGTATTCTAGATGGATTCGACACCGAAGTGATATTTTCTCCTTGATTGTTTGACTTGTGATCTTAGCTTAGTTTATATATTTGTATGCTAGTTAAGTAAAACAAACTCTTCAAAATATCTTTTTACCATCACTTGATTGAATCTTTATTCCTGTCTATTATTGCATTCCACCGTGTCCACGGATTGATATTCGGTTCTTACCTTTACTATATTGCTATCTGACGGGTACACTGCCTGGTGTGTGTGTGTGATTAGTCTTTGGTGAAAACCCTTTTTAAAACTAAAATTGTGTGAAAAAATACTTACAAAAAAATATATATAGTTTACACACATCAAGGACGGTAGCGGTCGTTCGCTTTTCTTGAATCATGATGGCGATTGGACCTTCTCTCCACGAAGGAATGAAACTTTGGCTTCGAGCCCGAAGAGTGGTGACTTTTCTAAGGGTCTCGTCTCTTGGATTCCTGGTTTTGTAGTGCTTCTTTTCCCCTTAGGTATGCTTCTGCTCGTTCAAGAGCTTCATCCATGGTTTGAGGGATGTTCTTGTTCAAATCTTCAACGAGTTGTTTTGGTCGTACTGCGTTCATAAATCCAGATACTCTCATCTTTTCCATTGCCCCTGCGTAGGAAAGTCCTTCTTTCTTGTATCTATCTATGAAACTTCGGAGACCTTCATCTTCCTTTTGCTTGATCTGATATAGCACAGCTGTTACGGGTTAAAATTCAGAGCAGGATCATGAGCGATATGTGATCCATGATACGGTATCATGATAAGGTCAGTATCCTGAATGTTACTAACAGCTACTTGTTTATTACTTTATTATTCACAGGAAAAACATGTGCAACCACTAAACACCTGAAGACTCAAACGTGGAGCTAAATGAAACGTGTGGAATGTGCGTAGAAGGCTTTGCAACGGTCATATATGAAGATAGAGTCAAAGACTAGAATTTCGGATAGCTAGTTACAGACAATTTTTATTTAATAAAGCCATAAATCGTATAGGAACACACAACTACCCCCGCACTTGCAATAATTGTAACACTTGGCATACGATATTGATTGGCTCTCATTGTACACGATAGTTTCCAGTTTAATAAAATTCATCAAGGCAGTCCGACTTTCGTCGACTCCCGAGGATTTATGCCGGAGATCATCAAGTTCCTCGTAATCATCCATGTCAACTTTTAGCTTTTTTATATTGTTTTACATCGATTTCACAAAGCACTCTACCTCACTTACAAAATTTGGTTACAAAGTTAGTTTATATAATTTTTACCCAAAACAATTTGGCGCCCACCGTGGGGCAAGTGGTGTTTTTTATCTTCAAATCATTATTGAAATTTTTGTTTAATCATTATCTTTCGAAACTGATTTCAAAAATGTCGTCCCAATCTAAAAATGTTTCTGTCTCTGCTCCATCTTCAACCTCCGGGCTAGTTAGTCATATTCCGCCTCCTCCATCATTCCAAAATAAGAATGATAATCAGAAGAAGAAAACTATTCCTACGGGTTTTTTGGGATCCGAAATATCCGCTAGCCCACCTGTGCTCGTTTCAAACGATGAACTTCTCAAAGTATTCTCCGAGGTAAAGCAGCAGATGGAACAACAGAAAAAGACTAATAAAGCAATATTCAGAGAGCTTGAAAGGATCAAAGATTCAAGAAACCGGTGGAAGTAACAACTCCATTTCAATCGAGAGCTTTGAACATTGACTATCCGGGATTTTCGGGAGTCCATCAGGGAGATTTCCTACCTATGCAGACTTAAGTCACAAATCTCGGTTCAACTTCGGCTACCAGAGTTACAACAACTCAAGATCTTGGATTTACCCCGGGATCATCTGTCAGGGATATCGGTGTGGGTAACACATTTATTGATTTTTCGAATGCTAACAAATCTGTGTAGTATACAGGGATCACTCCTTCCATGGCGAAAGAATTGAAAAAGTTGAGAGAAATGATCTCTAGTGTACCCGGTGTGGTGCAACCCATACCTGAGATGACCGCTGCCAGCCACAGGACTTCCAGATTCGCTCCTCCCATTTGTGATGCCGAGATCCCCAAGCGTTTCCAAACCCCAAACATGAAGCGGTATGATGGAACAACGGATCCTGAAGAGCATGTGGCGCAATATAGAGAGAGAATGGTGATCAACCTCATTCCTTTGGACATGAAAGAAGCCTTGCTTATGCACAGGCTTCGGTTCTACCTTAACAGTATTAGCCGTAAAATGGCTACTTAATGTTCCTCCATACTCAATTATTTCATATGTTCATTTAATCAACATGTTTAACAATCAATTTTCTTGCAGCAGAACTTTTGAAAGATTGACAAGTGACCTATATAGGGTGATTCAAAATCCCGGAGAATCCCTTCGAGATTATGTCAGCAAGTTTGGTAAGGAATCCCTGGATATCCCAAATCTCGACGTAGCCACAACAGTCCAAGCCTTCAAAATGGGATTAAGGAAAGATTCTCAATTCTACGAAGACCTTGTCATAAACCCTTGTTGGAATCTTAACGAAGTCGGAAACAGGGCACTTAGGTTCATCAGGCTCAAAGATGATAAGAAGATTCAATAAAGGATGGATGCTCTAACCAGTTATAGTCAACCTAACCGGAAGACTGAGACTGCAGCTTTCAAACCATATAGATCCAAGGGGTATTCCAAACCTGATAATCACAGAGTCAATGCTGTGGAAGATGACGAGGAGGAAGAGGAATATCCTAAGTTATCTGAATACTGTTTTTCACTTGACACAATTTGTTTGTTATATGCTATGTAGGATCTTGGAGACAAAGCCAGATAGCCCCGTAAATTCAAAAAGAATATCGGGGGCAAAGACAAGTCCAAATGGTGTGCCTTCCATGAAGATTTCGGACATATCACTGAAGATTGCATTGCCCTGCGTAAAGAAATAAGCTATCTCTTGAGCAAGGGATATCTTAAGGAGTTTTAGGGCAAAGGAAAGAAACAAGTCAGGGATCATGACAAAATGCCGCAAAGAGCCAAATCTCCGCCACCCAATGCTAAGGTAATAGGATTTATTTCTGGTGGTTCTGACATTTGTGGTACATCTTACTCTGCAGCCAAGAGGAACGCCAAGGAAGCCACAACAGAGAAAGGTGATAGACCCCTCAGAACTTCCTGTCTGACAGAAGAAAAGATAATCTCCTTCAATGAAGAAGACAGGGATAATGTACAAGATCCTCATCATGACGGTCTGGTGATCACCCTATACGTTGCAAATCACTTCATTCAAAGAATACTAATCGATGGAGGAAGCTCGGTGAACATAATCCAGCATGATGTCCTGAAAAGAATGGGGATCCCGGATTCCTAGATTATCTCTAAATCTGCAGTGTTAGTGGGATTCAGTGGAGAAGTAAAAAACACAATCGGAGAGATAAAGCTTCCGATATATATCGAAGGGGTAAACACTATACAAACATTTTCCATAATTGATTTGTTATCTTGTTACAATGTTAAACTAGGGAGACCCTGGATACATGATATGAAAGCGGTACCCTCAACATATCATCATCGTGTCAATATGCCAACTCCTTGGGGAGTAGTAAAGATCAACAGCGATCAGCAAGATGCAAAAGATTGTTATACTTCTTCAATGAAAGCGTCAGCAAAGATTACACAAGCATAGCAATTAAATAAACAGGCTAGAGATATCCTAGAAGCCAAAGAGCAGGATGTCAAAGAATTATCCCTAAGTCCAGAGGATCCTGACGTTAAGGTACTTATTAGAACCAGTATCCCTGAGGATATTGAGAAAAGCCTCACCGAGTTACTAAAGAGCAGAATTTCAACTTTTGCTGGGAAACATGAAGACATGACATGTATATCTAAAGATGCTATTACACATAAATTAGGAATTGATAACAGTTTCAGGCCCATACATCAAAAAAGAAGAAAATTCGCTCCAGAAAGAAATACAGTCATCCAAGAGGAAGTTGAGAGATTGTTAAAAGAAGGAATGATTAGGGAAGTAAAATTCCCAAGATGGCTAGCCAATGTAGTAGTGGTCCCGAAGAAGAATGGGAAATGGAGAGTCTGTGTAGACTTCACAGACTTAAACAAAGCATTTCTGAATGATCCCTTCCCTCTGCCACATATAGACTCAATGGTGGATGCTACAACGGGCCATGAAATGTTAACCTTCATGGATGCCTCCTCAGGATTTCAGAAGATCTAGATGGAACCCTCTGACCAGGAGGATACTGCCTTCATAACTCTGACAGGTATCTATTGTTATATTGACATGCCTTTTGGTCTAAAAAATGCAGGTGCTACATACCAGAGGCTAGTAAACATGATGTTCAAAGACAAACTTGGGGACACCATGGAAGGTTATATTGATGACATGGTGGTGAAGTCAAAAAAAGCTAAAGATCATCCCGGGGATCTTAAAGAAGCATTGGACATCCTAGATCATTATAACATGAAGCTCAACCCTTCCAAATGCCACTTTGGAGTGGGGGCAGGAAAATTTCTAGGATATATGGTGACCAAAACAGGGATAGAGGCCAGCCCTAAGCAGATCAAGGCAATAATCAACCTGAAATCCCCAGCCAATACCAAAGATGTCCAAAGACTGACCGGTAGAGTAGCAACACTCAATTGATTTATCTCAAGATCCTCAGAGAGGTGTAAAGAATTTTATGATATCCTAAAGAAAAACAAAAGATTCGAGTGGGAAGAAAAACACTCCAAGCACTAAAGGAGTATTTATCTACACCTCCTCTACTAATGAAACCTAAAAATGGCGAACCATTATCATTGTACTTGGCATTATCTGGACATTTTGTAAGCGTTGTATTAGTTAAAGATCATGAAGGTCAACAACATCTGGTATACTATGTAAGTAAAAGTCTACTTCCAGCGGAAACTAGGTATTCTCATTTAGAAAAATTAATATTAGCTTTAATATTGGCATCTACTAAACTTAGACATTATTTTGAGACCCATGCTATACATGTTAAAACTAATTATCTGATTAAGTGTGTTTTGAGAAAGCCGGAATTGTCTGGAAGAATGGCAAAATGGTCAGTCAAACTCAGCACATATGATCTCAAATATGAACCCAGGACAGTAACAAAATCTCAAGCACTCGCAGACTTTGTGGCTGATTTCAGCAGTGATATCCAACAAGAAGCAGATCTCGAAGTTCAATAACTAGAGGAATCCAATGATAAATGGATTCTATTCGCATATGGTGCATCTAATATAAGAGGTATATGTCTTGGAATTATACTAAAATTGCCACAAGGGGACATACTACCCCAGTCAATAAGCTGTGAGTTCCAAGCAACCAACAATGAGGCAGAGTACGAGGCGCTAATAGCAGGATTACAACTTGCTTGTGATATGAAGATCAGGGAAATCCTACCATACCCGACAGGTGATGGTGGTGTAAGTGACTCCTCCGAAGGCTCCGTCTCGCTGACCTCGGACGGGAGTGGATGTTGTTCTTATGAATCCCCGAGTGTCGCCACCGGGAATGATGATGCAATGCGAATGATGTTTTCCTCGTCAGAAGAGGGTGGTATGAATAATGTTAACATGACTGCAATGCATTGTATGTCTGGATGTTATGTGTATCATGTATGAGTGTATGTGTCGTGTAAATAATTAATGTGTGCGGTTATACTAGTATGCAATCCTAGTTCTCTATAACCAATGGCTCTGATACCAATCTGTCACACCCCCAAATTTCACTAACGGAGTTCTACCGTTTGGTGCGTGACAAACCAGGATCTCAGTCATTAGTTACATCAAACGACACTATATGGACATAAATGTAATATCATAAAAGTTCAGAGTTAATGCGGAAGCGTTTTAAACAAGAAAATAAATGTGCAAAACCAATGCGCTCAAGCATAATAAGACAAGTAAATTGTTTAAAATGTTTGCATAAGGATGAAATGATAGTAGGACTTCATGCATGTACTAAGTGTGCAACGTGTGCCTTAGCGACCTGAGAAACATGTAAGAAAAGTGTCAACACGAGGTTAGTCAGTTCACAGGTTTACAAGTGAATAAAATGTTTAAGTGTTTGCAGGATCCACATACGTAAGTCACACCTATTGCTAGCTAGACAATGTACAAGTTACTCTAAGCGTTCGCAACCGAAGCTGACTGTTTATGTTTGAGATGCCTTCCGCCATTGCTAACATCAACAATGGCAAGTGTTTAGGACAATTTACGCCCGTTAGACCTCCAATCAAGTTAGCGCGACTAACCCGGGTGAGGTTTGTCAAACCCAGTAGTACTACTCAACTTTCCTCGCTATAATCCATATATTAATGGTCCGGGTGTGTAAGGACTTTGCATGTTATGTTTGCACTTAGGTACACAAGTGGTAATGAAATACTATGTGATCCATGTCCGTTCATGAGTATGTCTCTCCTCTACGGGAAGATGATTAAACGGATGTTTGTTTGTATGCAAGTTTCTCCCCAACGGGAAACAAGTAAAATACTGTTTGTTTGTATGAATGATTCTCCCCAACGGGAAAACAAATAAAATGATGTTTGTGTATATGCATGTTTCTCCCCCAACAGGAAAACAAGTAAAAAGTGGCCGTGAAAACTCATCTGAGTCTGAGTAAAGTGTAGTAAGTAACACCGCTAAAGGATGCAACAGAGGCATAAGAGTTTGCCTGCGAACAGCCTACAAATGCCCTAGAATTATAATTACAATTGTTAGGGACATATGGAATTTTGTGACGATGACACGGAAGGATTGTACGTCCTAATACACGCTTAGGAATAATGACTAGATAAACGTGTCATCGGAAATCAAAGAATTCTTAGTTTGATAATTATAATAAGTGTGGTAGGTGTCAAATGTCACGGGACACGAGTTAACTATAAAATGTTGTTTCGTTTACTTTGATCGAGTTAAATAATAACTTCGAGCAATAATATAAATATATATATTATTTTAAAACATGGGACTAAACACTTAAAATGAGCTTTAAATAATAGTTTAGGAACGTAATATAAATTATTATATTATTCATAATGTAAATAATTATTTAAGTGGTAAAAATAGTAAATATATTATTTTAATTAAAGATATAAGCTTAGGTTGTAGTGAGAAATAAATTCCTGATCATACGAGTGTCCTCGAGTGTCAAAAACATTTTAAATATAGCATTAACATACTAATGGAGATGATTTTATAAAAAGGAAAGTAGTGGAAAATGCCCCAAAAATTCTCGAAACCGGGTCTCCTGCGCACGAGTCTAAGGTTTTAACCACTCCACCTGCTAGGGTCATCGCGCTATGACCCGGATCGAATTGGTTTTAATCAATCACAGCCCTATATTCTTCCTCCCATTCGCGAATCGAACCCCAAATCCACCATCATATCCGACCATTTCGATCACGATAGGTCTTAAAACCATAGGGGTTTTGTTAATCGATGAATGGCAAATATGTTGGCAAGTTTAATTGCAAAAACAACAACTTTTGAATCGATTAATTGCGGATTGAATGGCCGAAACCATAGATTAAGAACATAGGATCGAATTGGTTAAATCTTGTAATAAAAGTTGTTGAATTCGTGGGGCTTTCATTTAGTTGATGATGGCGAATCTGTTCATGCCATTTAATTGTATTGAGATCGGGTCTAGGATATAAATCGATTAAACCCGAAATCACATGAACCCAAGAATTATTACTTGTCCAATTCGATGTATTAAGCCTCAATTTTGATAGGGCTTTTGATCTAGACATGAAAATGAAATTAAGGAAGTGTTTGATTACCATAATGGTGTTCGAATTGATGATGATCGAGTAAATGAAGTTCCGGCCGACGCGTTTGATTTCCTGCGATTCTAGCTCTGCCTTTGATCGAATTGATGTGTGCAACGGTTTCTATGAGACTCTCTTCAAGTGCGCAGAGTAGATGATTGATGAATGATTCACGAATTAGTGCGAATTGGTGAGGATTATTGATGAACTCGACGGTTATGGGTTTGGAATTATAATTCACAATGATGAACAAAGATAAGCAATTAGAAACGACTCAAAAACGTTCGAAATCATCAATGCTATACGTTACAACTTAGAATTCGATCAATTTTCAGTTATGGGTTGCGAATTTAGATCAAGAACAAGGGTTGTTTGACTTTTAAAAGTCATCAGGACAATAAACACATGATTTTGACTTCAAAAAGTCAACAGATGAATTTTTCTAATTACGCAACTAGTCCTTGTAGTTTTCAATGTGTTTGAGTTTGATAATTGACAACATGAGTCCTTGAGGTTTGTAACAGAGTTAACTAGACTAACTAAGTTCGTGTGAGATAACGGAGTTTGAGTTAACAGTGTGAACCGAAATTTGTCAGGTGTCACATCATCCCCAAGTTGAAAGAATTTTTGTCCCGAAAATTAAAATAAATAAATAAATTTCTGAGGTGTCACATCATTCCCTAGTTGAAAGAATTTTCGTCCCGAAAATTAGAATAGTTTGACGTGGGGTGCTTGAACAGATTAGGATATTTGCGCATCATCTGATCCTCACGCTCCCACGTGAATTCCGGTCCGCGTTTCGAGTTCCAACGAACTCTGACAATAGGGATTTTAATGCGTTTTAGCGTTTTGACTTCCCTATCCATTATTTCCACGGGTTCTTCGATGATACGCAACTGTTCATCGATGTGAAGTTTCTCAAGATGAACCGCGAGTGACTCATCTACTAGTCATTTCTTCAAGGTTGAGACGTGAAAGACATTGTGTACACCACTAAGTCCTTCAGGTAGGTCCAGTTGATACGCTACTGGACCAATTCTCTTCACTATCTTGAATGGTCCAACATAACGAGGATTTAGTTTGACTCGTTTCCCAAAGCAAATGACACCCTTCCAAGGTGAGACTTTTAACAAGACCATATCCCCTACTTGAAATTATAACGGCTTACGACGCTTATCGGCATAGCTCTTTTGACGATCACGAGCTGCCGCATACGATTTCTAATTTGAACTATCTTTTCAGAGATTTCGAGTACGAGTTCAGGACCCGTAAGATGACTATCCCCAACTTCGGCTTAGAAAATAGGAGAGTGGCATTTATGTCCGTATAATGCCTCAAATGTAGCTGCTTTGATGCTAGTGTGATAACTGTTGTTGTAGGAGAACTCCACCAGCGGTAGGTGAGACTCCCAAGTGTTACCGAAATCCTACAGAGTTTGAATAGTATGTTCTGTTTGGCCATCAGTTTGAGGATGGTATGCTGTGCTCATATCTAGACGCGTGCCTAAAGCTTTATGTAACGATTGCCCGAAGTGTGAGGTGAATCGTGCGTCACGATCCGAAATGATAGAAATTGGCATCTCGTGCCGAGAGACTACTTCTTTCAATTAAATACGTGTAAGCTTCTCCATTTTGTCTATTTCTTTGATTGCTAAGAAGTGAGCGGATTTTGTTAAACGATCGACAATTACCCAGATGGCATCACATCCGGTAGGAGTTCGGGGCAATTTTATGATAAGGTCCATGGATATCTGCTCCCGTTTCCACATGGGAATCTTCGGTTGATGAAGTACACTGGAAGGCTGTTGATATTCTACTTTGACCTTTGCGCAAGTCAGGCACTTGCTCACACCGGTGGCAATATCGGCCTTCATCTTTGGCCACCAATACAGCACCTTTAGGTCATGGTACATCTTGTCGAAACCTGGATGAACAGAGTAACAAGATTTATAAGATTCATCCATGACTAGTTCCCTTAAGTTTCCAAATACTGGAATCCATATTCGCTCGGCGAAGTAGCGAATGCCGTCAGATTTGACCTCAAGTTGTTCTTCCATACCGCGTGTGGCGTCCGGTGGTAGGTTTTCTTCCTTCAGGGCTTCGAGTTAAGAACTACGGATTTTATCAAGTAATCAGGGTTGGATAATGAATTTTAATGATTGAAGTCATCTGGACTTAGTTTCTTTTCGGCTTAGGGCATCAGCTTCTATGTTAGCCTTTCCCGGATGATACTTGATAGCACAGTCATAGTCGTTCAAAAGTTCGATCCAATGACGATGTCGGTTGTTCAACTCCTTCTGTTCGAATACGCTGAAGACTCTTGTGATCAGTGCACTTGGTACTGTAAGGCCCCTTTTCCCGGGTGACCTCACGTGTTGGATTTTCTCATAAACATAGTCATAATCACTGAGCTTAAATTTAAAACTTTCGAATTCATTCATTACATAACGTAACATGACATGACTTAACAGCGGAAGTCTTTTAAAATTAAGTACATAACATTTGTCTTAACATATATAAATATGGGATGTCAGTCTTGTGTTAGGTAACCTTCACGCCTTCGCACGACCCTTCCTTTCTGTACCTGAAATGTATACTAAAAGTTAGCTAACGCTGGTGAGTTCTAGTTTAAAACTATTAAGTATGATCATTCTTTTCTTTATAAGTATACATAATTATATACATACATTTCTACAAATATGTATTCATAGCTTTTACTTTTCTTTCTTCATTCTTATGTGATTACATAGATATGTATTCACCTTTTCTTTCCTTAACTTTCATTGGTCATACACATAAGGGTGATCAACCCATCTTACAGTACGTATATCACAAAGACATACGCCCTTGAGCTACCGTCGTAGCCCTTTTACTCGTCCGGTCCTAGAAACCGTCCGCCTTAACTTTGGTCCGGCCAACCTTCGGCCGTCCTTCTTACCCGTCCTACCGTCGTAGTCCGTCATATTCGCCTGTCTGCCCTTAGGCATCCGTTTCCCACGTAAACTATTGTTTATGCAACCGTTATACTATTTTAGCATTTACTTCGACCGCCCTTTTATGCTTTTTGTACGTCCTAGCTTGCAAAGGACGTATCTTTCCCGGTTGCAAAATAGTCACGTGGTCGTCCGTCTACAGAAGTAGCCGTTAGCTTTGTTTCCGTCCATAACGTATACATACATTCATAACATGCAATATAAATAATTATAAAGCAAGATTTCGTTTATTTACGTTATGCCATTCTTTCCTTCATTCTTTGTAAACATACGTTTCATTCTTTGTTCATAATTCATTCTCTTATATATATATATATATATATATATATATATATATAAAATATATATTAATACATCACGTATGATCACATTAGCATTCATATCATTTATTCATTTAGTGTATACATTTCAGCCCCAAAACATTTAATAAGGTTTGCACATAACATAGAAGGGGGCACATAGAACTCACCTGATGAGTAGTTTCTGAGATACACTTAGCTGGTTACTGAGCGTCACTAATGTCACTCACAATCTGTATAATAAAGTCATACACGTAAGGTAGTGCTTCTAGATGACACTAGACATTACTATGCTTGAACCTAGTAGTTTCGATGGATTTGCTTATATCGAAACTTGGTAGTTTCGATAGGTTGCTTATGTCGAAACTTGGTAGTTTCGATAGGTTGCTTATGTCGAAACTTAGTAGTTTCGATAGGTTGCTTATGTCAAAACTTAGTAGTTTCGATAGGTTGCTTATGTCAAAACTTAGTAGTTTCGAGTCATGGGTTCATATCGAAGCTATGGTAGTTTCGGTAAGTAACTTATGTATTATCTTAGCTTCGGATCGTGGGCATATCGAAACTAGGTAGTTTCGATGGGTCTGCACATATCGAAACTGAGTAGTTTCGATGGGTCTGCACATATCGAAACTAAGTAGTTTCGATGGGTCTGCACATATCGTCTTCCCCAAAAATCTGAAGTTTTTGCATGCGAGTCTGATCGAGTCAATATCTCAATTTTCTTAGATCAAAACGTTCGGTTTTCATTCTAGATGCTATACCTAAGCTCATTTTCAAGTTTCATTCGCAAAATCGTTACCTTTATAGCCAAAACCCGAGTATCCCAAATTAAACAAAAACTCAGTTTAGGGTCGAATCGTTACCTGGATTGGGGTTCTGATTTAGAGGTTTTGCTTACGAGCTTAGCAGTAACGTGCTCCTTCAATTCCGGGACGATCCGTCAACTTTCTCTCTCTAGACCCGAGCTCTCCTTTCTCTCTCTAGAAGTTGCGTGAGTGGGGAATGAGCAGAGAAGAGGGCTGCCCTGCCTCTTATATACCTGGGCTTCCCTCGGCCCATTGAAGCCGAGCCCAAGCCCGCTCCCTTTTGTTTAAATATTCCGACTAAATCACCGGTCTCGCTATATTTATTCGTTTTACAAGTCTACCCTCCTTAGAAAGGTTTCGTCCTCGAAACCTGCTAATCGTTAAACAGCTGGGGATATAGTCCTCTCATTTCGTCTTCTTTTTCCCAAGTAGCTTCTGAACCCTTTCTGTGTTTCCATTGTACTTTTACTAATGGGATTGACTTATTGCGTAGTCGTTTCTCAGCTCGGTCAAGAATGGCTATTGGTTCCTCTACATAATTTAGACTGTTATCAACTTCGATCTAGTCGTAAGGTATGTGAGCTGTGTCGTCGGCTAGGCACTTGCGTAAGTGCGACACGTGGAACGTAGGGTGTATTCCACTAAGCTCAACGGGTAGGTCGAGTCTGTAAGCAACTTGACCCACTCTCGCTAAAATCTTGAAAGGTCCGACAAACCTTGGACTTAGTTTGCCACGTTTTCTGAATCGGATGATTTCTTTCCATGGTGATACCTTTAATAGTACCATGTCTCCGACTTGAAACTCTAACTCCCTTCTTCTCTTATCTGCGTATGATTTCTGTCTGTCTTTTACGGCTTTCATTCGAGCCTTGATTTGATCAAATTTCTCAGAAGTAGCTTTGACCACTTCGAGACTTGCAAAATCCTTCTGTCCAATTTCGCCCCAACAAACCGGGGTCCTACATCTCTCCATACAACATCTCAAATGGTGGCATGCCAATCGTTGAGTGATAGCTATTGTTATATGAGAATTCTGCCAATGGTAGATGGCTGTCCTAGCTCCCACCGAAGTCAATGATACAAGCCCGGAGTCTGGATTGTCCTTTCAGATTGACCATCGGTTTGAGGGTGGTAAGTTGTGCTGATGTTCAATCTAGTGCCCATCACTTCGTTGAATTTCTTCCAAAACCTTGACGTGAATCTAGTATCCCTGTCGGACACAATCGACAACGGCATACCATGTCTGCTCACAATTTCCTTGATAAAAACTTCTGCTAGTTTCTCTGACGAAGAGGTCTCGCGTATTGGCAAGAAGTGAGAACTTTTCGTCAAGCGGTCGACGATCACCCAAATGGTATCATTGCCTTTAGCTGTTCGCGGTAGCTTGGTAATGAAGTCCATCGTGATCTCCTCCCACTTCCATTCCGGTATTGGTAAAGGTTGCATTTTACCGCATGGTTTTTGGTGCTCGGCTTTAACTAGTGAACACGTTAAGCACTTGTTCACGTACTCAGTCACATCATTCTTCATGCCATGCCACCAGTACTCTTTGATACATTTTGTTTGTCCCGGGGTGGATAGAGTAACGAGACTTATGGGCCTCATCGAGTATTTTGGCTCTAAGCTCGCCAATCTTAGGTATCCACATCCGACAAAACCTAGTTCGTACACCGTATGCATTTGCATCTAAATTCCCTTGTTGTCCTACTATTCTTTCCCGTTTTATATTTCTTTCTGATAGTGCTTCATCTTGTGCCTTTGATATTTCACTCATCAAATCTGGCGTTATAATCAGCTGACACGCTTTGATCCGGATAGGTGTCGATTCTTCCTTTCTACTTAAAGCATCAGCCACTACATTTGCCTTGTCTGGATGGTACAATATCTCACAGTCATAGTTCTTCAGTAGCTCTAACCACCTCCTTTGTCTCATGTTTAATTCTTTTTGCTCGGAAAAGTACTTCAGGCTTTTGTGATCGGAGTAAATGGTGCATTTGACTCCATACAGATAGTGCCTCCATATTTTTAACGCGAAAACTACTGTTGCTAACTCTAGATCATGTGTTGGGTAGTTAGCCTCGTGAATCTTTAGTTGCCGCGAGGCGTAAGCAATTACCTTTCCTCGTTGCATAAGTACGCACCCCAAACCATGCCCCGAAGCGTCAGAATAAACTACCAAGTCTTCATTTCCCTCAGGTAGAGTCAAGACTGGAGCTTGGGTTAATCGTGCCTTAAGTTCTTCAAACACGTTGTTTTAGGTTTGACCCCATTCATACTTTACTTCCTTCCGTGTCAACTTAGTTAGTGGCAAGTCTATTCTTGAAAAATCTTGAATGAACCTTCGATAGTAGCCTGCCAATCCTAGAAAACTTCGTATCTCTGTTGGTGTCTTTGGGACGTTCCATTCCTTTACTGTCTCGATCTTTGCAGGATCCACCATGATTCCGTTTGGGTTTATTACATGACCTAGGAATTGGACTTCCCTAAGCCAGAATGCGCATTTGGAGAATTTTGCGTACAACTTTTCCTGCTTTAGCACCTCCAGAACCTCTCTTAGGTGACAGTGGTGATCACCCTCGCTTTTTGAATATACCAGTATGTCGTCTATAAAAACTGTCACTGATCGATCCAACATTGGTCGACATACTCTATTCATCAAATCCATGAACGCTGTTGGTGCGTTGGTCAATTCGAAGGACATCACGAGAAACTCATAATGCCCATAACGCGTGCGAAACGCTGTCTTTGGTACGTCTTCTTCTCTTACTTTCAACTGATGGTAACCCGACCTAAGATCGATCTTTGAGAACCAACTTGCACCTTGCAGTTGATCAAAAAGGTCGTCTATTCTAGGCAGTGGGTATTTGTTCTTTACTGTCCTCTTGTTCAACTCGCGGTAGTCAATGCACATGTGCATGCTACCGTCCTTCTTCTTTACAAATAGTACCGGAGCGCCCCACGGTGAGATGCTCGGTCTAATAAATCCTTTTTCTGTTAGTTCCTCTAGTTGAGACATCAATTCTTTTATTTCTGACGGAGCCAATTGGTAGGGGGCTTTGGCAACGGGCTCAGCTCCTGGCAATAAGTCAATCTGAAATTCTATTTCCTGATCGGGTGGTAACCCAGGTAGATCCTCAGGGAATACTTCCGGAAAGTTGCACACCACGGGTACATTCTTGAGTTCATTCATTTTCTTTCTATCATCAATAACATATGCCAAATAAGCTTCGCAACCGCGCCTCATGTAACTTTCGGCCTTGATCATCGAGATGATGTTCGGCATCGTGCAATTCCAATCCCCATAAACCGTAATTGGACTGCCGCTGGGAGCTTTGAGGTGTATTCTCTTACGTTTACATATGATTTGAGCTTCGTTGGCAGCTAGCCAATCCATGCCCAATACTATATAGAATCCTCCTAAGGTAAGAAGGAACAATCTATAAGGGAACTTATGACCCTCTATTTCTATGATGCAATCCTCTGTTACTTGAAATACTGCCGAATTTTTACCAACGGCAGTTTGTACGCTAAAGGCCTTCACTATGGTGTTGATAATGCAACCTAGTTTACGACTAAATGCATTGGATATAAAACTTTTACTAGCACCAGAGTCAAATAAAATAGCAGCATGTTCATCATTAACTAGGAATGTACCTGACACAACATCAGGGTTTCCCCTTGCTTCCTCCTTAGTTAGGGCGTAGGCTCGAGTCCTAGCCTGCGGTTGTTCCTTTTCCCTCTCTTTTCCCGAACCAGATTGGCCGGCCTTCCTGCAGTTCTTTGTTAGATGTCCAAACAATCCACATACTTGACACTTGACGTTCTTTACGCATTCTCAGGAGAAGTGACCCGGCTTCCCGCACTTATAGCATGTGGTGGTGCCGATTCGATACTCGCCAAGATGTTGCCTCCCACATTTCCTGCAAGTTTCATATTCATCCGACCTTGGTTTCTTAACTTCAGTTGCTACATTCCCTTTTCCGGTGCCTCTAGACAGCTTCTCCCACTTTCTCTTTTGTGTCTCAGGTGCTGGGTCCTCATTGGCATAATCGTCGTAGACGATTCCGCTCAGATTCACTACTGACTCGAAGGTCGAGGGTAGGTTGGCTTTCACATGGACATGGACCCTTTGAGGTAGGCCCTTCACATAATACTTGATCAAACGATTTTCAGTTCCCACCAGGTGTGGTACTAGTTGAGCCAGTTCATTGAATCTTGATGTATACTGGCGATGAGTCTTGTTGCCAGCCTTGAAGTTCAGGAACTCGTTCTCCACATGATCGATCTCATTCTGTGGGCAGAACTTTTGAATTATGAGCTTTTTCAAGTCTTCCCACGTCATCTTGTTGATAGCATTGGGTGACTTAGTTCTTTGAATGTTCCTCCACCAACTTAGTGCTTCGTTGGTGAAAGAATGAGCAACGTACTTAACAGCTTGGTCTGGTCGATTATCGCTGATGTTGATGACAGCGTTCATCCTCTCGACCCACTCGAGGGTGGCCACCGAGTCCTTGTTCCCGTCAAATTTGGGTGGGTCTCCGTCCTTGAAACCTTTATAATTGCACCCCCTATTGCTTAATCCCATCTTTATTTCATCCCCGTTGCTGTCATATACTTTTTCCTCGTGGTTACCTTCGTCGTCTTCCTTGATTTTCTTTAAGGCTTCAGACAGCAAGTCAGGCAACACATTCTTTAAAGTGAGCACGACCTCACGGGAAATAGCATCTCTGACCTCGGGTTCTAACTGTAGAGACCCTTGATGATCACCCCCAGTTGGGGTGACATTAGTTTGGTGCACGCTTTCTGTGTTTTCCGTGTGCACATCCTCTTCTTCTTGATGTCTTGGATTCAGTGGAGGCCTACCGACTCGGCCAGTGCGACCGCCTCGGCGTCCTGTTCTTCCTCCTCCGGCCATAGTTCTTAGTTTCCTGATGGTCATAAAGGGAATACATCAATGTCATTTTCTTCAGATCATAGTTTGGAACAGTACGAGCAAGGTAAATTTTTAATTACAGTGACCGGTTTGTGATTACTAATTTACATTGCTTTTCGGGTTCAAAACTCTTCAAATCGGTTGTGACATTGACATCTATTTGTTCTAAGTTAAGGTATTTATTCTTATCCAAGTGTATTAACTCTAGTACTTACTTACCGTGCTAGCGTTGGCGTTGGTTACCCATGACTGACATCTGTGCGTTGGTCCCATAATCAGTTTGAGTACAGACATTTAGGGATGTCTGAATCTCTCAAACTATTGCTCTGATACCAACTTGTAAGGCCCCTTTTCTCGGGTGACCTCACGTGTTTGATTTTCTCATAAACATAGTCATAATCATTGTGCTTAAATTTAAAACTTTCGAATTCATTCATTACATAACGTAACATGACATGACTTAACAGCGGAAGTCTTTTAAAATTAAGTACATAACATTTGTCTTAACATATATAAATATGGGATGTCAGTCTTGTACCGGGTAACCTTCACGCCTTCGCACGACCCTTCCTTTCTGTACCTGAAATGTATACTAAAAGTTAGCTAACGCTGGTGAGTTCTAGTTTAAAACTATTAAGTATGATCATTCGTTTCTTTATAAGTATACATAATTATATACATACATTTCTACAAATACGTATTCATAGCTTTTACTTTTCTTTCTTCATTCTTATGTGATTACATAGATATGTATTCACCTTTTCTTTCCTTAACTTTCATTGGTCATACATATAAGGGTGATCAACCCATCTTATGGTACGTATATCACAAATACATACGCCCTTGAGCTACCGTCGTAGCCCTTTTACTCGTCCGGTCCTAGAAACCGTCCGCCTTAACTTTGGTCCGGCCAACCTTCGGCCGTCCTTCTTACCCGTCCTACCGTCGTAGTCCGTCATATTCGCCTGTCTGCCCTAAGGCATCCGTTTCCCACGCGAACTATTGTTTATGCAACCGTTATACTATTTTAGCATTTACTTCGACCGCCCTTTTATGCTTTTTGTACGTCCTAGCTTGCGAAGGACGTATCTTTCCCGGTTGCAAAATAGTCACGTGGTCGTCCATCTACAGAAGTAGCCGTTAGCTTTGTTTCCATCCATAACATATACATACATTCATAACATGCAATATAAATAATTATAAAGCAAGATTTCGTTTATTTACGTTATGCCATTCTTTCCTTCATTCTTTGTAAACATACGTTTCATTCTTTGTTCATAATTCATTCTCTTATATATATATATATATATATATATAATATATATATTAATACATCACGTATGATCACATTAGCATTCATATCATTTATTCATTTAGTGTATACATTTCAGCCCCAAAACATTTAATAAGGTTTGCACATAACATAGAAGGGGGCACATAGAACTCACCTGATGAGTAGTTTCTGAGATACACTTAGCTGGTTACTGAGCGTCACTAATGTCACTCACAATCTGTATAATAAAGTCATACACGTAAGGTAGTGCTTCTAGATGACACTAGACATTACTATGCTTGAACCTAGTAGTTTTGATGGATTTGCTTATATCGAAACTTGGTAGTTTCGATAGGTTGCTTATGTCGAAACTTGGTAGTTTCGATAGGTTGCTTATGTCGAAACTTAGTAGTTTCGATAGGTTGCTTATGTCGAAACCTAGTAGTTTCGATAGGTTGCTTATGTCGAAACCTAGTAGTTTCGATAGGTTGCTTATGTCGAAACTTAGTAGTTTCGATTCATGGGTTCATATCGAAGCTATGGTAGTTTTGGTAAGTAACTTATGTATTATCTTAGCTTCGGATCGTGGGCATATCGAAACTAGGTAGTTTCGATGGGTCTGCACATATCGAAACTGAGTAGTTTCGATGGGTCTGCACATATCGAAACTAAGTAGTTTCGATGGGTCTGCACATATCGTCTTCCCCAAAAATCTGAAGTTTTTGCATGCGAGTCTAATCGAGTCAATATCTCAATTTTCTTAGATCAAAACGTTTGGTTTTCATTCTAGATGCTATACCTAATCTCATTTTCAGGTTTCATCCGCAAAATCGTTACCTTTTTAGCCAAAACCCGAGAATCCCAAATTAAACAAAAACTTAGTTTAGGGTCGAATCGTTACCTGGATTGGGGTTCTGATTTGGAGGTTTTGCTCACGAGCTTAGCAGTAACGTGCTCCTTCAATTCCGGGATGATCCGTCAACTTTCTCTCTCTAGACCTGAGCTCTCCTTTCTCTCTCTAGAAGTTGCGTGAGTGGGGAATGAGCAGAGAAGAGGGCTGCCCTGCCTCTTATATACTTGGGCTTCACTCGGCCCATTGAAGCCGAGCCCAAGCCCGCTCCCTTTTGTTTAAATATTCCGACTAAATCACCGGTCTCGCTATATTTATTCGTTTTATTATTTTTGGGATGTTATAGGTACCGTCCAAGTAATGTCTCCAGCTTTTCAAAGCAAACACTACAGCTCCCAATTCTAGGTCATGGGTAGTGTAGTTTTTCTCATAACTTTCAATTGACGGGAAGCATATGCGATAATGTTTTCGCATTGCATCAACACACAACCAAGGCCTTGAATAGAGGCATCGCATTACACTATGAAGTCATTTGTTCCTTCAGGAAGAGATAGGATAGGTGCACTACAGAGTTTCTGTTTCAACAGTTGGAATGCGGGTTCCTGAGTTTTGCTCCAATTATAGGGTTTACCCCTTTTGAGTTAGAGTAGTGAGAGGTTGAGCAGTCTTTTGAGATTCCCTCAATGGATTGACGGTAGCAGCCAGCCAATCCAAGAAATTGTCGCACCTCTGTTGGAGTCATCGGTGCTGTCTGATTATTGATGGATCCTACTTTAGATGGATCGACATGTATTCCTTTCTCGTTGACTACATGTCCTAGAAGTTGAATCTTCGTGAATCCAAAATTCGCAACTAGAGAATTTGGCATACAATTGCTCTTGTTTCAGCAATCCAAGGATTGAGCGTAGGTGCTCCTCATGTCCTTCCTTGTTCTTAGAATAGATGAGGATTTCATCAATGAAAATGATGACGAACTGATCGAGGTAGGGTTTACACACGCGGTTCATGAGGTCCATGAACACCGCGGGTGCGTTGGTTAATCCGAAAGGCATGACCATGAATTCATAGTGGCCGTACCTAACTCTGAAGACAGTCTTAGTGATATCCTCGTCTCGGACTCTCAGTTGATGGTAACCAGACCTAAGGTCTATCTTGGAATAGAAACTTGATCCTTAGAGTTGATCAAACAGATCATCTATGCAGGGTAGAGGATAACGATTCTTGATCGTCACTTTGTTCAGCTCACGATAGTTGATGCACATGCGGAAAGTCCCGTCCTTCTTTGTTGACAAATAGGACCACAGCTCCCCATGGCGATGAGCTAGGTCGGATGAAACTTTTATCCAACAACTCTTGCAGTTGGGTAGACAGTTCTTGTAATTCACTGGGTGCAAGTCTGTAGGGTGCTCGAGCAATAGGCGCTGATCCAGGTGCTAGATCGATTAGAAATTCTACTTGACGATGCGGTGGAAGAACAAACAGGTCTTCGGGAAATACTTCCTGATAGTCACGTACGATTGGGATGTCATCAACCTTCTTCTCACCTGATGGCTGCTCAGCGACGAGAGCCAAAACAGCAGTTTGACCTTTTCGAAGACACTTTTGTGCTTTCATGAATGATATGACGCCAACGACTGCACCACTCCTTTCGCCTTGGACGGAAAGGGTTTCTCCACTCGAGAGAGGAAAGCGAACAATTTGTCATAGCAAATGATTTCGGCTTGGTTTTTAGATAACTAATCCATGCTGATGATTATGTCGAAGCTATCAAATGTAACGGGCGTAAGGTCAATGTTAAGCTTATGACTAGCCAATCCTAGTTTACTTCTCTAAGAATGTGAGTTGCTTCGATTATTTGACCGTCTACCATCTCTATAATGTACTTAGTTTCTAATAAAGTTGGAGTATAATCGCACCAAGATGAAATTTGTGAATTCATGCTGAGACTTCGAGTGAGACTCATGCTTATAAGGTAAGCGTCGGTCAATCTAAAGTTCAAGGAAAGAGGTTCACATAAAGAAAAGAAAAATCTAATGAGATGCAGGTTCAGTAACATAAGAGATAGGATGTATTTTAAGTAGTCGCGTTCAACTGATGGTTGGTTAGACTAAATCCTTGTTTTCTAATGTCATTAGAACAACTGGATCATTTTGTGAAGAAAGAAGTATGTTTACAGAGTTGGATATCCTAGGTATAAGTCAAAGTAGACTGACTATTAGCCACAAGATAAAGTAATAGGGTCGGATGAAATAACACGTGCTAGCTTGGGAAGAATTTCGCTTAGATAGTTGGAGTCGATAGGTTTGTCATGAGTTTCTATTAGGGTTTCAATCAAGATGGTTTCTGTGATCATGTTTAGATGAGAGTCTTAATTTCACTAAGACTCTTACATGAGTGAAAGTAACATGATGGATTCCTTTAATGATAATTTAGTGTGTTCGTATACATCTTCAACCTGATAGTCACGTCTATCAACTGTTGTACAGCTTTAACGATACCAACTAATCGTTGAGCGGGTTACAAGAATTTCTATGGATAGTGCAAACTTAAGTCTATAATTCACAAATTAGGACCATTTATTCACATACTAGGTTTCACCAGGACTTACATGCACCTCAAATTACTATTACGTGTAAACCTGTAATGATAATTTGCTTTGCATGCTCATCCTAGTTTCCCCTTGTACTGTGTCATAATTTCCTTTAGTTTGTATTGCTGAGTACAGAGTGTTGTCAGATATGATAAGTCATTGAGAGGCTTAATCATCAACCATAAGTTGATCAACTAGGACTCATATCAGGATAAGTAGGCAGGAATTGTTTGATCCGAGTATTCACTCGAGTTGAAACATAATACAAGAGTCCAATCCAGCGGATTGTAGATGAGAGCATGAAACAAACATGTACATGAAATGCGATTTCGAGAAATGAAAATAATTCATGAATACAAGTTACAGGAAGCAGCAAAGTAGCCGTCCTTCCAACTGAGTCAGGGTAGGGTCTGAGTATGCAATGAGCAATGCGTTCTCAACTTTGTGGTCAATCTATCTTCAACAGAATATCGACCAAAGACGTGAGCCCATGGCTCGGGAAAGTGATGACATCTATGTGCCAATGGATCTTACAATAATGCGTGCAACGGTCTGCCCTCACTCGGCGTATTGTTGCTAGTGGTTACAGTAGGGACTCGCCTTCGACGATCCCAACTCCCAAAGAGATATGCGTTAGCTGAGTGTCATCCATAACATGGATCTGATAAAGCCTACCATACCCGACAGGTGATGGTGGTGTAAATGACTCCTCCGAAGGCTCTGTCTCGCTGCCCTCGGACGGGAGTGGAAGTTGTTCTGGTGAATCCCCGAGTATCGCCACTGGGAATGATGATGCAATGCGAATGATGTATTCCTCGTCAGAAGAGGGTGTTATGAATAATGTTAAAATGACTACAATGCATTGTATGTCTAGATGTTATGTGTATCATGTATCATGTATGAGTGTCTATGTCATGTAACTAATGCATGTGTGTGGTTATAGTCTAGTATGCAATCCTAGTTCTCTATAACCAATGTCTCTGATACCAATCTGTATCATGTATGAGTGTCTGTGTCATGTAACTAATGCATGTGTGTGGTTATAGTCTAGTATGCAATCCTAGTTCTCTATAACCAATGTCTCTGATACCAATCTGTCACACCCCCAAATTCCACTAACGGAGTTCTTCCGTTTGGTGCGTGACAAACCAGGATCTCAGTCATTAGTTACATCAAACGACACTATATGGAACATAAATGTAATATCATAAAAGTTCAGAGTTAATGTGGAAGCGTTTTAAACAAGAAAATAAATGCGCAAAACAAATGCGCTCAAGTATAATAAGACAAGTAAATTGTTTTAAATGTTTGCATAAGGATGAAATATAGTAGGACTCCATGCATATCCTAAGTGTGCAACCGGTGCCTTAGCGACCTGAGAAACATGTAAGAAAAGGTGTCAATACGAGGTTGGTTAGTTCACAGGTTTACAAGTGAATAAACTGTTTTGGTGTTTGCAGGATCCACATACGTAAGTCACGCCTATTGCTAGCTAGACAATGTACAATTTACACTAAGCGTTCGCAACCGAAGCTGACTGTTTATGTTTGAGATGCCTTCCGACATTGCTAACATCGATACTGGCAAGTGTTTAGGACAATTTACGCCCGTTAGACCTCCAATAAAGTTAGCGCGACTAACCCGGGTGGGGTTTGTTAGACCCAGTAGTACTACTCAAATTTCCTCGCTATAATCCATATATTAACGGTCCGAGTGTGTAAGTACTTTGCATGTTATGTTTGCACTTAGGTACACAAGTGGTAATGAAATACTATGTGATCCATGTCCGTTCATGAGTATGTCTCTCATCGGCGGGAAGACGATTAAACGGATGTTTGTTTGTATGCATGTTTCTCCCCAACAGGAAACAATTAAATACTGTTTGTTTGTATGCATGATTCTCCCCAACGGGAAAACAAATAAAATGATGTTTGTGTATATGCATGTTTCTCCCCCAACAGGAAAACAAGTAAAAAGAGGCCGTGAAAACTCACATGAATCTGAGTAAAATGTAGTAAGTAACACCGCTAAAGGATGCAACAGAGGCATAAGAGTTTGCCTGCGAACAGCCTACGAATGCCCTAGAATTATAATTACAATTGTTAGGGACATATGGAATTTTGTGACGACGACACGGAAGGATTGTACGTCCTAATACACGCTTAGGAATAATGACTAGATAAACGTGTCATCGGAAATCAAAGAATTCTTAGTTTGATAATTATAATAAGTGTTGTACGTGTCAAACATCACCGGACACAAGTTAAATATAAAATATTATTTCATTTGCTTTGATCGCGCTATGACCCGGATCGAATTGGTTTTAATTAATCACAGCCCTGTGTTCTTCCTCCCATTCTGGAATCGAACCCCAAATCCACCATCATATCCGACAATTTTCGATCACGATAGGTCTTAAAACCATAGGGGTTTTGTTAATCGATGAATGGCGAACCTGTTGGCAAGTTTAATTGCAAAAACAACAACTTTTGAATCGATTAATTGCGGATTGAATGGCCGAAACCCTAGATTAAGAACATAGGATCGAATTGGTTAAATCTTGTAATAAAAGTTGTTGAATTCATGGGGCTTTCATTTAGTTGATGATGGTGAATCTGTTCATGCCATTTAATTGTATTGAGATCGGGTCTAGGATATAATTCATTTAAACCCGAAATCACATGAACCCTAGAATCATTACTTGTCCAATTCGATGTATTAAGCCTCAATTGTGATAGGGCTTTTGATCTAGACATGAAAATGAAATTAAGGAAGTGTTTGATTACCAAAATGGTGTTCGAATTTATGGTGATCGAGTAAATGAAGTTCCGGCCGACGCGCTTGATTTCCTGCGAGTCTAGCTCTGCCTTCGATCGAATTGGTGTGTGCAACAGTTTCTATGAGACTCGCTTCAAGTGCGGAGAGTAGATGATTGAGGAATGATTCATGAATTAGTGCGAATTGGTGAGGATTATTAATGAACTCGACGGTTACGGGTTTGGAATTATAATTCGCAATGATAAACAAAGATAAGCAATTAGAAATGACTCAAAAACGTTCGAAATCATCAATGCTATACGTTACAACTTAGAATTCGATCAATTTTCAGTTATGGGTTGCGAATTTAGATCAAGAACAAGGGTTGTTTGACTTTTAAAAGTCAGCAGGACAATAAACACATGATTTTGACTTTAAAAAGTCAACAGATGGGTTTTGCTAATTACGCAACTAGTCCTTGTAGTTTTAAATGTGTTTGAGTTTGATAAATGACAGCATGAGTCCTTGAGGTTTGTAACAGAGTTAACTAGACTAACTGAGTTCGTGGGAGATAACGGAGTTTGAGTTAACAATGTGAACCGAAATTTGTCGGGTGTCACACTGATGCCTTAGCAAATCTTGCCTCAGCACTCAAGATCCCGGAAGGAACCACAATCCCGATTATGCACATCCTAAATCCAACAATTGAAAAGAAAAACAAAGTATCCAATACGGAAGCTGAAGAAGCAGATACTCGGGATCCGGTGCCAAGCCAAAGATCCTGGATCCCACCTATTATAAAATATTTACAGGATGGAGAATTCCCGAAGGATGAAAAGAATCACAGGGCTTTTCGTATGAGAATATCTCATTTTATTATGTTAGATGGTGTTTTGTACAGAAAATCTATTGCAGGTCCTTATTTGAAATGTTTAGAAGATCCTGAAGCACTTGAAGTCCTCAAAGATATACACGAAGGCGACTGTGGGAATCACACTGGGGGCAGAGCCCTCTTCTCAAAAATTCTAAAGACAAGATACTATTGGCCAACCATGAGGAATGATGTCATGAAGTACTCCCAAAAGTGCGACGCGTGCCAGAGACATAACAACATACTTCACTAGCCAGCAGAGCCCTTGTACCCAATTATTTCTTCCTGGCCATTTATGAAGTGGGGAATGGATATAGTTGGAAAGCTCCCAAAAGCACCAGGAGGAAAAGTATTTATGTTAGCAATGACAGACTACTTCTCCAAATGGATCGAAGCCGAAGCGTTCGTTCAAGTCAGAGAAAAGGAAGTTATATCTTTTATCAAGCCAAATATCCAGACGAGATTCGGTATCCCAGCGGAAATAACATGTGATAACGGATCTCAATTCATTGGCCAAAGAACAACCAACTTCTGTGCTAGCTGGGGAATTAAGATGATAACTTCTACCCCTGTACATCCTCAAGCCAACGGACAAGCAGAATCCAGCAACAATATCATCATCAATAACCTCAAGAAAAGATTAGGAGCAAAGAAAGGGAGATGGGCCGAAGAACTGCCATTTGCACTATGGGCAGATAGAACAACTTCAAAAAAATGCGATAGGTCAAACCCCTTTCTCTTTGGTGTTTGGCACTGAAGCTATGATCCCTACAGAGATGGTTATTCCTACAGCCAGAACCAGCCTTTAAACTCAGAAAAATAATAGTGAAGCTCTCTCAAATGATCTTGATACTATTGATGAAATCAGGGATCTTACCAAAGTTCGCATGGCAGCCTATCAGCAAAGGATAGCAAGATCATACAACAAAAACATAAGGATCTGAAGGTTTCAAGTGGGTGATCTCGTATTGAGAAAGGCATTCCAAAATACTACCAATCCTAGTGATAGAAAGCTTGCACCAAAATGGGAAGGCCCATATTTGATTAACTCGGAGGCAGGCAAGGGTGCTTATTGGTTAGCAACTTTAGAAGGAGATATATTGCCGAGATCCTGGAACGCTATTCATCTGAAAAGCTACTTCATGTAAGTTAGAATTTACATTCTAGCTTAGAACGGTACGTATTCTTTCAATTTCAATTAATTTATTTATTATTCCATATCATTATACTGACGTTCACCAAGAGTTCCTTTCTTGCAGGAAGTATCTCCAGGGATCCCGACACAAGACAGAGATTAGCCATCACTCATACGTTAAGGTATCCTGCATACCTTCTAAGGTTTAGAGGTTTTCACCTTTCTTCGAATTGAGTTCAAACACTCCGCCAGTTACGCACGATGATCGAGTATAGTTCAAGGTGGTGCGACCAGACCATGTAAAAGTGTCTGACAATTTCATCACTGTTGGCTATAGCTTGTTCTCTACGATAGTAACAGACGTGTTACTCCTAAGGTTTTTAACATTTTCATGCTAACTCAAGACTGGCTTGGCCCACGTTATTCTGGCTTGACCCACGTTATTCTGGTTGGGCCCACGTTATTCTGGCTTGGCCCATGATAATTTGGCTTTGCCTACGTTACTTTGACTTGATAAATTTTATTTGTTTACCTAGCAAATGCTTATCATTGGTGTACTAATTCAAGAGTTGTGATCGAATCAAAGACTTATACCAATTCTAAAATTCCACTACTGATCACAAAATATGATTGGCAAACATACACAGGGGAGAACTCGAGGTTACAACACTTCTTATAACATTTATCAGAGTTCTGGTATGTACATTTATCTATTTCAATTTTTAAACTTAGGATTATTTCTTGATTCACCATTAAAGGTAGAATCAAAATTTGTTTGACTAAGTCATGATTTGCTCTACTAATCGAAACTAAATTGTATTTTTTATAAAATAAAGTTTAATAATATATCCTTAAGGATCCTAAATCCCGGATGAATACTATTTTTCCTAAAAACAAACCTTAAGTTTCTACAAACACATTCAATCTCAAGAACAATCATGGCAGAATAGTCAAAAGCTACTGATATTAGTCATGCAGAAAATTAAAGGTGTCCTGGGCTTCATCCGAAAAAAGGAACCATCCACCCAGGACAGGAGTTATCAAATTGTCTATCTCGTACCGGGATCTATATCAACAAGAAAAGTAAATTGTTCAAAGCTATCCATACAAACACATATAAATTAAAAAGACAAACACCGGGACTCAGGCCTAAGCATCAATACCTTCGTTGCCCTGGTCAACCATCTTACCTGCACCCGCTGCCTCATGCTCCTCAGCCACCATTGTAGATCCCTAAACCTGATCCTCGGCCACCGCTTTCTCAGCATCCTTCTCCGAGATCTGCTCTCCTCCCAACTCAATCACCAGCCTCTTCCACTCCTCAACATCCCAAGCGCTCCTGTCAAAGTCCTTCTCCTCGGCTTCTTTGGCCATCTTGATTCTATATTCGAAGATGGAAATGGAAGCAGAAGTTTGAGCTTGCTCATTGGACTCATCAATGTTGCGAGTATGCTAAAGATGCATCTCTTGCATTTCAGCTTTAACCTGAGTGAGTTCCTTGGAGATGTATGAAAGCTTCTTGTCTTTGGCAGCCCCACTCTTCTGCAATTCCTGGATCCTCAGTTTGCTCGCATCAGATTCTTTCAGAAGTTGGTTATAGAATGCAGCCATTTTGTTTAGAGCCTGTTTCACATAACGAATTAGTTAATTTATATGGCTAACCATATTAGTTAGAATAGTAAATTTTACTCACAAGTGACTAAGATTATGTAGGATCCTGTGAGCATCGGCAAATTCTGTGCATTCTTGGATGGACAATTAGGCAGGATCCAAGATCTTCCTCTTCTTATTGGAGGATGGCTTAACAGTGGAAGTATCAGGATAGCACTTGACTTGGCAACTGGAGCAGGAACAGCTTTGACCTCCTTCTTGACGACCTTACCCTTATATACCATGCTATCAATGTCGTCAAGGGCGAACTTGGAGCTTGATTTGCAAAGGCCTATTTCAAAAGGACATGTTAGTTTATTCTTATTGTTTATAACTAATAAAATGGAATCTTGCTATTTTTCTTACCAGACATACTCAATTCGGAGAAAGACACCTCTGGTTCAACTTCCAGCAGTGGAGCTTTGAATCGAAAGGTCCGTTCAATGGGTTCAAAACCAAAGAAAGCGGCAACCTTCTTAGCCGTGTCAGGAGTCGGAGGAGCAAGGATATCGAACTTCGGCGCTGAAACAAAAAAGTAACAGTCAGTATCCCGAATATCAAATTTCTAAAAGAAAATCCTACAAGGTAGAATCCTACCCTTTACGATCCACTTGATCGGCAGTTTATCCCCATCTGGGATAGAATCCCTTCTCACAAAAAAGAAACTATTTTTCCAGTTAGAATCGTTTTGGGTGGTTTTCAGAATCAAGTGGGTTATGCTGGGTTTAATTTGGAAAAGGAACCGAGAAGAACCATGGCCCCTGAGATTGATAACATGGGCTATTTTCTGAGGCAAAAAACTCAACAACATGATGTTTGACCAAGAACTCCAAGGTATACAGGGTTCTCCAAACCACGGGCATGGTTTGAGCAAAGCTAAGACCACTCTTTCTAAAGAAATCAGTAGTGAGAGGAGGAAACGGGTAAGTAAATCCTAGCGAAAAAGGGAAATAAGGAAAGCAAACACAAGTACTCTACGAGAAATCAGCCCTAGTTTTGGGATCAAAGGGCCTTAATACAGTATCTTCGGGAAAAAAAGCCTCCATATTTCAGTGACTCAATATCAAGATCGGTGAAAAGGCATTTTTCGGAATCAGGGTTGGCGATTAAATTCTGACCGGAGAGATCGTCAGAAGGAGTAGAAGAGCGCGTATGCTTTTTAGCCATTTTTGGAGAAAAGAATCAGAAAAAACGAGAAAGGGGTAAGCTTCTTACCTGGAAATAGCAGAGAAAACTCGAAGAAGATGAAGTCGGAATAGAGAAGAAAGAAAGAATGGTGATATGCAATTATAACCGCATCAACACACGTCTCTTCATATCCTCGTTTCCCGCACCAAGTCTTATCAAGCAGCTGGTTTTATTTAAAATTCAAATTTCAAAATTTTAACAGCTGTAAGAAAGACCCCCAGTTGTTAAAATTTGGGGACAATTGTTACGGGTTAAAATTTAGAGCAGGATCCTGAGTGATATGTGATCCAAGATTCGGTATCCCGATAAGGTCAGTATCCTGAATGTTACTAACGGCTATTTGTTTATTACTTTATTATTCACAGAAAAAACGTGTGCAACCACTAAACACCTGAAGACTCGGACGTGGAGCTAAATGAAACGTGTGGAATGTGCGTAGAAGGCTTTGCAACGGTCATATATGAAGATAGAGTCAAAGACTAGAAATTCGGATAGTTAATTATAGAAGATTTGTATTTAATAAAGCCATAAATCGTATAGGAACACACAACTACACCCGCACTTGCAATCATTGTAACCCTTAGCATACGAAATTGATTGGCTCTCATTGTACACGATAGTTTCCAGTTTAATAAAATTCATCAAGGTAGTCCGACTTTCATCGGCTCCTGAGGTTTTATGCCGGAGATCATCAAGGATCAAGGGCTTTCCTCGTAATCATCTGTGTCAACTTTTACCTTTTTCATATTGTTTTACATCGATTTCACAAAGCACTCTACCTCACTTACAAAATTTGGTTATAAAGTTAGTTTACATAATTTTTACCCAAAACAACAGCAGCGTCCTCCGTGTACTTCTTCAGCTGGGTGAAATTAGCAAGGAATCTTTGGTTGAGGTCGTCGAAAGAATCAATTCTTCTTTCAGGAAGGCTGCTGAACCATAGGCATGCAGATCCAATGAGTGTTTGCATGAACATGTGGTAACACTCGGCATTCATCCATCTTTCAACTCCTGTTGCACCAGAGAATACCTGCAGATGGTCTTCGGGGTTATCAGTCCCATTATACATTTTAATGTTTGCCGGCATCTTTATCTTTGTTGGAAAGTCAAAGTTGTCTATTCTTTCAGAGAAACACGACAATGAAGTAGACCAGTATTGTGACAATCCTGAATTAAGGTCAATAATCTTCGATAATTAAATTACTATAAACGGGCTCGACCCATTAACGACCATTAGTAGGCCCGATATGCGAGCTTGATATGTAACTCTACTTGACGGATCATGTGATGATTCGAGATAACCTATTGTTAATACGTGGGGTTTTCATAGTCTTACGACGTACAGATTTAATAAATTAACGCATTCATGGTTAGTTACTAGTACATGACGCAATATCTAATTATTAGTATTAAATGTTAACAAAAATTATTAATATCCATCCAAAATAATTAATTTAAGAATCTTTACGCGTGAATTATACAACATAGATCACGTGATTGCAACGGGTACTGACGCAATATTAACTCGGTTACCTACTACCGGGAGAAATTAAACAATACCAGTGATTTATACTTTATCATTTTAAATTACAAACATTAATAATGATAATAAATAAATATTTACAATAATATTTAATAATTATAAAAATTATGAAATAATAATTTGGGAATTATAAACATAACAGAGACCCGAGACAATACGCGATATGCACAAATCAGTATTATTCTCTCTTGAGAATCCATTTCAAAACCCTAGCTATAAAAACACATTATCTTTTTTTTCATTCCCCTATTTCTACCCCAAACACACACACACTTGTGTGTTACACAAAGAGAGGGAGATCGGGAAAGTGGAGGGGAGCCGGCCACCCTGTTGGGTATTTTGTCAGTGGTGATCAGTTAGATTAGTTATAAAAAATGGTTGATAATTAAATATAGATTAATAATAATTATTTAATAATTATTAATACGCAGCGGAACGAAACCGATCCAACACAAAATAAAACCCGACAGGATCTAGGTTATGAAACATACGAATACGGAATAAGATTTAATCTACCAATGAGATAGATATACCTTAGTTAATGATTAACCGGTTGAGACACCGATGTACAACGAACCGATGTTAGATCACGAACCGAAACGCGAGAACGGGTGGCACCGGGATCGCCGGACAAGGCGGAGGACGGTGGTAGCTTTGGTGGTTGTCAGAGCCTTTGCTTATTACTCGATAGAATCTTGGGAAAAAGATGGCCAAGGAAACTATCGTAATCCTTTGCGGCTAGACTTTTGGTGTTGACCGAAAAAAACAAAGAAGTAAACTTGTTCATTTTTTTTTCGGCTGGAGTAATTCAATAGGATATCATATGTATTATTCTTTTAAATAATAATTATAAACCCTGCTAATTGTTTCTGGACCCAAAGTCCAATACGAGATGTAAAGCCCGAACCCGTTTAATTTGTTTTAATAAAAGATTAAAACAAATAAATATAAATTATTATTTATAAACCTGTATAAATAATAAATCCCGTGTAACGAATATATATAAAGTATATCGTCTCGCTAACAAATCGTAATTACGAGTTAAGCGGGTTAAGTGGATTAATGTTCGTTGCCCTAGGTGTAACTCTTACGGGTCACAACTCAGTTAGTAGCGTTAAATAATCATGACCGGACATATAATTCCAACAGTCTCCCATTTGGACGTCCTTCGATTAAGTCCTTAACGCAAACAGCCAGCGGTGTTCTAGCTACACATGGTTGCCCCTAACAAGGTATGACACTTTAAAGTCATTAACCAAAACATCTTGCTATTGCAAGACAATAGACTTATGGTAATAATCGTCATCTATCCTTTCTGTAAAAGACATCAATTGAATCAATGAGACATGGATTAGATTCATTCTCATATAGCGTTCAATCATTATTGTTCTCGTTCAAGATTCACAGTGGTCCAATCAAACACACAGTCAGTTTGGGTAAGGCCTTACACTTCACCAGTTTGAATCACGAGGGCGCCACGATGTCTAACTGTTACATATCATGTAAGAGTACAGAATCCCTTATCGACCACATACAGCTCCCACTGAACTTCAGATCTGTTCCTAACCAATGCCTTTATGACTGGCAGTTACGCGACAACGGTTGACAATGATTAAAGAACAGTCCTTGGTAAAAGAAAGTTCTAGTATGCGCCTCAAGTCAGAGGATACTAAATGAGTATACCAATATCAAAAACATCTTATGATTAAAATCCATGAAGATGATTTGAAACGAGTTACATCCAATGTCATCCAAGATGAGGTCTGTGAAGTTGGAAGTCAACTACTTGAGTCCAAGTTCAGAATAGTCTTAATTCAGAGTCGTTCCCACGATTCTGATCGACTACGGATAAATAAGAATACAAGATTCATGGATTAAACGTATTAAAATCAAACACAGTTATAAGATTCAAAGTTGCATTTAACTAGTAAATCAAACTGAATTCAAAAAGTATAATTGTTTAATGTTTGTACATCCAAATACTAAATCAAAAACATATAGCTAGCAAAACTAAGACCGATAGCATTTCTGTGCTGATCGACTTGGGTCCGCTAGGTTTTTATCTGTGTCTACTTTGCTTATCACGATGTCACCATGTTCCACAATTTCCCGTATATTGTGGAAGCCTGCGTCAATGTAACATCTTACGGTGAGCTCTTCTTCCACTCCTCCAAATATTAAGAACATGTCTTTAGTCCTTCTCAAGTACTTCAGGATGTTCTTGACTGCAGTCCAATGGGAAATGCCAGGACTTTGCTGAAAATGACTGGTCATGCTTAAAGCATACGAGACGCCAGACCTGGTACATAACATAGCATACATGATAGAACCAATTGCCGAAGTATATGGAATTTCTTCTATACGCTCAGTCTCAATGTCCGTTGAAGGAGACTACGATTTGTTCAGCACGGTGCCTTTAGTCATAGGAACACCTCCTTTCTTGGAGTTTTCCATATGAAAGCGTGCCATGACTTTGTCTATGTATGTGCCTTGACTTAGCCCTAGAAGCCACTTAGATCTATCCCTGTAGATCTTGATTCCTAGAATATAAGCTGCTTCTCCAAAATCTTTCATTGCAAAACAAGTTCCCAACCAGTGTTTAACATCGTTAAGCATAGGGATGTTGTTTCCAATGATAAGTATATCATCCACATACAATATGAGGAATGATATAGTGCTCCCACTAGCCTTTCTGTAAACACAAGGCTCATCTTCATTTTTGACAAAGCCAAACTCTTTAATCTTTTGGTCAAAACGAAGATTCCAGCTTCGAGATGCTTGTTTTAGTCTATAAATAGACTTATTCGGTTTACATACCCTATTAGGATATTTTGGATCAACAAAACCATAAGGTTGTACCATATAGACATCTTCAGAAAGATGCCCATTAAGGAAAGCGGTTTTGACATCCATTTGCCATATCTCGTAGTCGTAGTACGCGGCTATGGCAAGCAATATCCTGATCGATTTGATCATAGCAACAGGCGAGAAGGTTTCATAATAGTCAATGCCTTGAGTCTGAGTAAAACCATTTGCAACTAGTCGTGCTTTATAGGTGTGTATATTTCCATGCATGTCGGTTTTTCTCTTAAAAATCCATTTGCTCCCTACTTCCCGAGATTCGGGGGGTAGCTCAACCAAGTCCCAGACTTGATTATCACGCATAGATTGCATCTCGACGTTCATGGCTTCTAGCCATTTTGCAGATTCTGGATCTGAAATAGCAGATTTGTAGTTAGTAGGTTCGTCATTAGACTCGGCTACTAATAGGACCTCGGCACCCTCAAGATGCCATAGGTATCTGTTAGGTTCTTTGCAAGTCCTTACACTTCTGCGAACGCTTGTGTTTATGTCTGATTCATCAGCAACAACTTCTTGTTGTTCAGATGCTCCGACTTCATCAGCGGTTGTTTATGGTTCTGGAATTTCTTCAAGATCCACTATATTATCTCCAGTTCCTCGTTCAAGAATTTCTTTCTCGAGGAAGTGTCCCTTCCTTTTGATGGAAATAACATTTGCATCAGGATGGTAGAAATAATATCCACTTCTATTATAGTATCCAACGAAAACGACATTTTCACCTCTAGGATCGAGCTTGTCATCAGAATCGCTGGTGACATATGCATCACATCCACATACTCTAAGGTAAGACAGATTGGGTATTTTGCCAGTGGTGATCAGTTAGATTAGTTATCAAAAATGGTTGATAATTAAATATAGATTAATAATAATTATTTAGTAATTATTAATACGTAGCGGAACGAAATCGATCCAACACAAAATAAAACCCGACAGGATCTGGGTTACAAAACATACGAATACGGAATAAGATTTAATCTACCAATGAGATAGATATACCTTAGTTAATGATTAACCGGTTGAGACACCGGGGTACAACGAACCGATGCTAGATCACGTATCGAAACGCGAGAACGGGTGGCACCGGGGATCGCCGGACAAGGCGGTGGACGGTGGTAGCTTTGGTGGTTGCCGGAGCCTTTGCTTATTACTCGATAGAAGCTTGGGAAAAAGATGGCCAAGAAAACTATCGTAATCCTTTGCGGCTAGACTTTTGGTGTTGACTGAAAAAAACAAAGTAAACTTGTTCATTTTTTTTGCTGGAGTAATTCAATAGGATATCGTATATATTATTCCTTTAAATAATAATTATAAACCCTACTAATTGTTTCCGGACCCAAAGTCCAATACGAGATGTAAAAGCCCGAACCCGTTTAATTTGTTTTAATAAAAGATTAAAACAAATAAATATAAATTATTATTTATAAACCTGTATAAATAATAAATCCCGTGTAACGAATATATATAAAGTATGTTGTCTCGCTAATAGATCGTAATTACCAGTTAAGCGGGTTAAGTGGATTTAATGTTCGTTGCCCTAGGTGTAACTCTTACGGGTCACAACTCAGTTAGTAGCATTAAATAATCGTAAACCGGACATATAATTCCAACACACCCTCCGGCGGCCACCTCCGACATACAGCAGCGACTCTGCCGCGGGGTCATGGCGGAGCACGGCGGAGTAGATGGAAGATGAGGACAACGCAAGGCGACCGGTGGTGCGAGTACAGGTGACGGGTCGGAGGTGGCAGCGGTGCTAGTGGTGGTTGACGACGGGGAAGACGGATCTGTCGGCTTAGGGTTTCTCGTACCAGGTGGAGAAGACAGCGGCGGGTACAGACGACGGAACGATGGTGGTGACGCTGGATGGTCCAGATCGGCAAGGAGAGGAAGGGGATGAGTCTTGTGGCGGCTCGGATTCACTTTTCTGGTCAGCAACCAACTAGATACCCAGTTTTCCGGCATCCACGAGTAGGACTCCGGCCAGAAACGTTTTCCGGCGAGGACGGCTCGTTTCCGTTTTTCCAGCGAGCACTGCACAGGTCCGTTTCTTCGGTCGACTAGGGTTTAGAACCCGGTTTTTTGGTGAGTCCTCTTAACGTTTTCTTGTCGTTTAAGGTTAAATCTCCATGTTTGAAATGGTTACTTTTTCTGTTTAAAGCTCCAACGGGTCTCCGGCGAACTCGAAATGAACCAGATCTTGTTCCGTGTGGTACTCGATCATTCCGATCTGCAATTTTTAAGGTTCGTTTGAAGTGTTAGGTTACATTTGGTTGATTAGTCGTTTTCCATGTAGATCTGTTGATTTGGTTGTCGGGTTTCATTTCCGGTATTAAAAAGGTGATTTTTGGACAGATTTGCGCATTTCAAGCCATGGTTAAACCCGTTCAAAGCTGGTCAAAGCCGGTCAAACGTGGTCAATACATGAAACGTAAGGTTTAGGACGTGTCAGTTCATAGACGAGACTTACGAAAGGTATAAACGCACGCTAACGTTATTATATTTATTTACAAAAAAAAAAGTTAAACGCGTGTGCGGTTAAACCACGTCGAGCTTTAACGACTTGTTAATAGTAAAAATAAATATTAAACTACCAGTTTACATTATCGAGTCGTAAACGCGTATGTTTGACCAAGAATGTTTGTTACGATCCAAAATATATAATTAGTATTAATGGGCGGGAAAATATATTCGTAAATGTGTAATGGATTAAATTAGAATCCTGAATACGATTAACGAACGATACGTACAATTATAGAATATCATTACTTGAACGTGAAACCAATTGTATGATACACGTGCGAAACATTTTATACGAAATATATACGATTGAGATGATATTTTATACTTTTAAGTATTTTGTATAAACGTGTATGTATGTATGTATATATCTAATTGATATGTCGTTAAATGGGTATTGTGTTTATAAGAATGTATTCGTACAAAATATGTAATTATAAATCTTCACACTTTATACGAAACCAAACGATTATTTCATAATACAATATATATGACCGAACAAATATATTACATTCAAAATAAATGCATATATTCTCAATACACGAAATCGGACGATTATTTGTTATAAGTGGTATTTGAATACAGATATAAATAGATATAACTTTGGGAGTGTTGACTAAATATTGATATGAACAGTTTTGAAACTTAACACATTAGCACATCATGAATAAATGGTATAAATATATAGGTAATTATATACTTTTAATCCTTGCCTTAAACAATATTTAACATACTTGTAACTAAATAATTATATGTTTATGGGAAAACAAATAATTATATGATCACATTTTAGAATGAAGTTAAATATATATATTTTCTGTTATGACACGAGTATACTGAATATAATAAATGAATATACTAACGTAGGTATATTACGCGTATATGTATACATAAAGACTTACAAATCTTATTAAGGAATGGTTATTTCAAAACACAATACGGTACAACTATATTTCGGGGTTCTAAACTATATAAATATATGAATATATTTATATTTATAAATACGAGTATGAATGTACTATAAGTCCTGAAATGATTTTGCTAGATCATATAGTTACATACATTCTGTTAAATCACGCATGAACCTGAATTGTTATAATTAAATATACGTGCACATGGCTATATACGATTGTGTACACGACAAACCACCATTTTTTATATAACAATTGAAACATATTCGAGTGAAGAGACTCAACTCGAATTAAGTAACTAATATTACCGATCACCGTATATTGAACAGTTAATACCTCTAAGAATCAACAGAGCTCAACCGCACACGTGATAACTCAGTACGAGTTTAGACTCGCTTTACATATTAGGGTCAGTCTACAAAACTCATTAAGTACCTACAGGTACCGTATGACTCGAATAGGACGTATACCCGTGACTATCACGTGGTCATTGGTTTCCATTGCTAACAAAAGGACATTAGTGTTCCTGACACGTCACCAGGTGAGTTTCACTGCCCCCTTTAACTTTTAAATGTTTTAGAAACATCGGGGGAGAAACATACTTACACGTTTGAAAACATGAGACATCATCGTATAATACATTTGGGAATATCATTGCCTGATACAACTGAGAAAATATGAAACATACTTACAAACATTTTCATATGGTAACAAGAAAATAAGACCCGACATTTATGTTTGCATGAGTTAACACATATAGAGCGCTGGAAGTCCCTTGACCATCATATTTATAACCATTAGCTATAGATTATCCTGGGATTCTATGGATAGTGCTATTGGGATTGACACCCCCGGTCATGGTTAGTCGCGTGAACCATGGGTCCCTTTGGCCAAATGACTGCATAGTGTTCAAACATTGCTCGTGGGGTACGAGCGAGGGGCAAAACACATGTGTTATGGTTTGGTTATGCCTCATGTATGTACATATTATTTGTATGCCTAGCTAGTTTACGAATGGGTCAACATTACTTGTTTTGTTTATCATATACATTAAGTCGTATTCGTGCAGATGGGCCTACTAATTGTTTTCATGCAAATTGGTTTTGCCAATCGTTTACATACAAATGGTTATGCCATTCATTTACGTGAAAATGTTTTGTCAATATCTTCAAGGAAAACGGTTTCATATTATGACCACGTATACATTATCAACGTTTTCAAGGAAAACTACTTTTACATTGAGACAATCAAACCTGTGAACTCACCAACCTTTGTGTTGACACTTTAAGTATATTTTTCAGGTAATTCATAGCTTTGGAACGGTTGGAATAGGTTAGCTATTTGGATTAAATCCTAGAAGCCGAAGAAGCACGGTTGTCAAACCTCAAGACGATTTTGACCTATATGGTTTTAGGACAATGTACTGTTTCATCTTAGCTTTGTAATGGTAGTTAATACCTTAAAAGTCTTTAATTTTGCATCCGCTATTGTGTAATGTTACCAAATGTTACGACCAGAATTTATTTATTTATTTATTGAGTAAATGAATTTGGGGGTGTGACAGGTATGGTCGAAAGACTTCATTTGTCTCCGCCCCAGTGGCGGTGGGAGCTTCCTACATCAAGGGTCTCCCTTTCGGTGCCACTGGGTCGTTCGTCATTGGAGCCATGTTTTGTCGAAGCTGACCCTCACCTGTTGCGGGCCGAACCTCAGGCATGCCGCTGGCTGAGTGTTGCGAGGGATAAGCGGTTTGCCAGGGGTTAATGTATTGAGCCATCATGTATGAAGCAAGCTGGGGATGCACCATGTGTGGGTATGTGAACCCAGGGTGTTGAGTTGTGGGAATAGGGCAGCTTACATTCATCGGGGCTGGCATTCCCGTACTCCGTGCTAGTGGCAAAAAGCTTCATAGCTTGGCTCATCTATAGTGACATAGGAGAATACATCATAGGTTGTGTGAGCTGCATCAGCTGCTCAACCGTGTACTCTGGTGTTTCGTGCATCAAGGGAGTCTGGTTTAGAGGAGAAGGATTCTCTCTCTGGACACTAGGTCCTGCTTCTGATGCGGGAACCTTGTTCTGGTTTGGACCGGGGGTGACAGCTGCTTCCTCATGGACAACATTGATCCCAAAAGGAGGAGGTGGGAGAGGTGAGAATGTCACCTCAGGTTCGTCTTCATGTAAATTTGCAGATAAACAATGATGTAGTTTGTCTAATCCTTGTTCCCTTGATAAAGTTTAACATACTAAGAATTAAGTTGGTTTATTCTCTAAAAGAACACTACATTTTACATGTAGAGAAAGATAAACTTTGACATTAGAGAACTCATATTGTTACCGTGTACATTTTCATATAAAAAATAGCAATTTTTTAAACAGTTTTGATCTGTTAGCAGAAAAATACATCTGAGCTTGGGCGTATGGTAATCCGTGTAGTTCTTACACATGTTATCATGCATTCACGCTATCATTACAGGGTACATCTTACCTTTATGTTCCTTTTAACAAGATTCTTGAAGTAAATTTAACTACAAACAACGTAATATTAAGAAAGTTCCTTCTTGTCAGGCATTTTCTGAAAATTTATTTATACAACTCTTTTAAGAATTCGGTAAAAGTTTTTAACTTTTTTTAAAATCATGTTTGTTACTTTTATTTAATTTATATAGGTGTATGGCCTCTTCATTAGTACGTAATGGGTTCGTAAGGGGTTCTATGACCCAAGGAAACGGATGTTACCAACATAGATGCATGAACATGATATTGGAGGAGTTCTCTTAAAGTTCATGTAATTCCTTGTTTATCTCAGGACTAATACCATAAAAACCACTATACTTTATTAATTTTCACGAAAAAAATCCCTCAATCTAATTTTGTCACATTAAAGTCCCTCAACATGTAAAAAATAAACAAAAAGTCATTAACGGATTTTTGTATATTGTCAAAAATGCACGTACTTTTGAATTTTTGTTTCTACAGGCTTCATTTGATGGCATTCGGAAAGCGTGTCCGGAAGCTGGTGGACGAGTTCAATTTCCTGGATGTCATGGTGATCTTGTGGCAAAATCTATAAAAACGTCAATGAACTTTTACAATTCATTTTTTTCAATTCTTACACATTTGCTTCTGTGTATACTGTCTGTAACCACATGCGAGCTATCATAAGCTTTGTGGTGTGAAGCCTCTTCTCACGAGCCCGCAGTGCCCAATTCATGCAATTCGAACGGTGATTGTGTTGATGGAAAATGTGTATGCTTTCTTGGGTTTGATGGCCATGATTGTAGCAAACGTACGAACTTTTTGCATTTTGTACACTCAAATATTTCATATAATATAACCTTCAAGGGGTGGCATGGTGGTAACAACCTGAATCCCTGAGGTCTCAGGTTCGAATCCTACTTCTTGCTTCCACTACTCATAAATAGTACGATTTGTGTTGTAAAAGTCTCTTCACTTGACTACAAAACAATTGATAAACTTACGGAAGACGAGTACATAACCCGTGAATTGTACACTTCCACCGCAAAAACCCCTAACTTGATGCTCCGCCGCAACGCGCGGGCTCCCCACTAGTACATGTTTATTCATATATTATTTAGTTTAACATTTACCGTTACAAAACTTAAAATTATTTAGAAGGTTTTTAACTAATTCATATATTATTATTTAACATTACTAAACTTAAAATTATTTAGAAGTTTTTTTTTAACTAATTCATATATTATTATTATATTTATTATAAAATAGAATTTTAGTTATTAATTTTTAAATTTTTATTATTTTTTTTAAATAATTCATATTTTTAATTTTTAAATTTGGTTATTAATTTGTTTTAATTTAAAAAATAGGATGGTTGGAGGGTACCACTCCCCCATAGAGGGTACTTTGGGAGGATAGTTTGGCTAAGTGAGTTGACATCTTCTAACTGGTCTAATTTGAAAGGGTAATTTGAATGGAAAGGTACCACTCTCACCCTCTAAGAAAACTTTTGTTAATATGCAACATGCTCCACCTCCTTCACCACAGAAATTGATATTCCAGTAACAAATATTTTATTTTTTGTTAATTTTTTTGTTTTTTTAATTTTTTTTTTGTAGGTTTTTTATTTTTCTAAGTTTTTAATTGTATCATGTTAATTTTTAATTAATACAAAAGTATGTTTTTTATTTAAATATATATATATAAAAGTTGGTGAGTAAATGAATAGAGTGTTTCCAATAAAATCTGAATAAATAAGTAGTTTTGAGGTGTCATAATTTTAGTTAGAAGTTTTGGTGAGTAACCGGGTAAATGATTGTTAAATAGAGGATTAGGGTTGTTTTGTTTAACAGCAGCACTAGCATTTTCCCTTCAACTGTAATTGTCGTTCATTTATAATCATTGAAATAGTGTCAGATCATGAGTTGTTAATCTTCTTTTTGATCACCTACAGCAACTTAGTTGTCATCTGGTTAAAAAAAAACTGTTTGTTAGTTAATTTTGACTTTTTAAGTCAAGGATTCATTGATATATTTAAGAGCCGGTCTTTCATTTTCTTCTGTGAGAATAAAGTTCGCTTCTCAATTTCTTTCTATGAGATCAAATCAACATTGTAGCCTAGATGATAATACTTTGAAGTTAACCTGTTCAAATACTTCTTGAGAAAGGAAAGTCTCTTTTAACACTTATTTTTCTTTTGAGACTATTTTCATGTCTCAAACCTATAACTAGACACTTTAAAACTTGCCTTATACCTTTATTAATTCCCTATTATCATCATCAAAGATTGATAAAATATGCCCATTTGAATAATTTTTTTCCTGTTAATCATTAAGAATTTGCAAAAATAAATCAAGCACCTAAAATACAATGAAGCAAGAATACTATTATTTGAAATGTTATACATGTTCCAACTTTCTTCCTACTTGTTGCGGTTGATCTTCGTGTTCACAATACCTCTTCCAAAACCAATGATTTTGCCATAACAAATGTACCTCTTCGATCGGAACCTGCTTAGTTTCAGGCAAGAGGAAATAGATGAACAAAGTCATGATGGCAATGAAGACACCAAACACCAAGAATATGCCATATCTTAGATAGCAGAGTGAAACTAAGAAGCATTGCGCGATCAAAGCTGTAAAGAACATGTTAACACAAACAACCATACTTTGACCAGCAGACCTTGTTTCCAACGGGAATATCTCGGTTGGAACTAGCCATCCTAGTGGGCCCCATGACCTCCCAAAAGCTAAGACAAAAAGGCTTATTGCAACTACAAGAAAGATGCCTGTTCCTTTTGATAGTGCAACGCCTTGCCCGAAGTTCAGCGCTAGAGTTACAGCCACAGCCACCTGACAGAGATCACAAACATGATGTATATGTTGGATATCAAGAACACTCAATCATGATTTCATATATGTAACATCATATGCATCGGAATAAGAACAAGGGATCAATTACACAAATTCTGGTCTGCGGTGAAAAGTCAAAGCAGACGATTTTATATGAAATTGACCAACAATTCCTTACAATTTTGGGTATTATATCCTAGGTTTAGATTATATTATAATAGTATAAGCTTTTAGAAACAAGCTACTTAATACTTGTGTAGAGAAAAGAATTACCATGCAGCAAATCATTTCAAAACCAGCTTCCAAGAAGAAAGCTCTTCTACCCAACTTATCAACAAGAGCCATTGATATGAATGTACCACAAACAAGAGCACCAGTTGTAATTGTAGAAGACCATAGTGATGCACCTGATCCAAACCCCAAGCTTTGAAAGATCACAGGCGCGTAGAACAACACAGAATTCATCCCAGTGAGTTGTTGAAACGCTGGTATACCTACAGCTCCTATAACCAGCTGCGGACGATTCTTCCTCTTGAGCAAGTTTCTAAATGGATGTTTTATAGCTTTAGCAGCTTCACTTGCTTCAATAAGATCTTGAAACTCTGCTTCGACTTTCGTTGTACCTCTAACTCTTTCCAACACTTTTCTTCCTTCTTCTAGTCTCCCTTGTTCGACTAAACTGTTTGGTGTTTCGGGTAAGAATAATCCACCAACAAACATTAGCAAAGCTGGAATTGTTGCTAAACCAAGTGATAATCTCCATCCTTGTGAATGTTTTTCGGTTGCATTGTTTACAAAGTTGGCTATGAATATTCCCAAAGTAGTTGTTAGTTGGAACAGTTGGTTTACTGCACCTCTCACCTTTGCAGGTGCCATTTCTGAGAGATATAGGGGAACTGTCTTCAAACATATGAACAAGAAACTGCTAAGTACAGTTAAGATTTAGATTATTGTTGTTAAAATATTGTTATTGGGGCTTACTTGGTTTCCAAATCCGATACCAATGCCAAGAAAGCATCGGCCTAAAATGAGCATTGTAATATTTTGTGCAAACGCATTTAGAATTGCACCGATGAAGAAACTGACTGCTCCGACAAGAATACTGGCTCTTCGACCTTTGTTTCTGGTTACATGGGATGCTGCAAATGTAGAAAGAAGGGCTGCAAAGTAAAGAGATGATGTAAAAAGTGTGAGGAGTTGGTTGTCATATTTGCAGTAATCGGTTTCTTTGAGATGTTCTTGTTTTCTTTTGTAAACTTCATGGAAGAATTCCTTCAGGAAATGATCCATAGATGTCACTCCACCTAAAGACCAACAAATCAGTTTTAGAACATGATATGTTTTGGGAAAAAAAAAAGAGTCAAGTAATTAAACCAGCAATAACAAAAACACTTGAAAAACAGCCAGCAGGTAGAAAGGTTGTTCTTACCCAAACAAGAGGTTCATTATTAATAAATAAAAAAAAGCAGGAAGCAAGTTATATGTACAAAAATATAACATGTTGTTGGATTGTACTCCAAGCATGCATAGTTTCACTTTTCTCACTTGTGTCCAACAAGATTACTGACCACAAAACCTCTCTTCAAAAAATTCCGCTCTTTGTAAGAAACATGTATCCAAACACCTGTCCGCCTTACCATCCTAGACTAGATCTTTCCCCATAGTCCCAAAGTAATACTTTTTTTTGTTAACCGTGAGAACCTTTTACCGGAAAACTCACAATCCCCTGTTAACCAATGAATCCAAGGAGGGGGGGTGTGTGGTTTAAAGGCGAACAACTAGTGAAAGCAGGATTGGAACCTAAGACCTATGCTAGAGAGGAGTCAAGCGTTTACCATTGCAACACTGCCTTAAAGGTTCAAAAGTAATACTTTTAATACATCTTAGTTGAAAGTTGAAACAGTATCTTCTCTAATCATCATAGTTTAAAACACTGATTAGTTATAGAATACCCAAGAAACAATATACTTGAAATCTTTAAAGTTTTTTTTAGCTAGTGTTCACAATTGCGGCATCTACTTCAATCATTAAAGTGTAAAATATGGATAAATTAAAGAAATCTCAAAAATCAATATACATGAAATCTTGAAGTCTTTTTGACCACTGTTCACAGCTTCAGCATCAACTCCAATCATCAAAGTTTAAAATATTCAGCTATTTTTCTAATATGAGTTTAAAATATTCAGCTATTTTTCTAATATGATGTTTTTTCTGAAATTTTTACCCTGTGCAATAATGTTTAAAATACAATATTATATGCAGTAAATGCAAAATCCAATAACCCTTTTGTTTAAAAAACAGAAGATTCCCCCAGTTTTTGAGGCACAGAAAATAATATCTTTCAACAAAGTTGATAATCTGCAAAGGAACAGGATTTAGAAATCCCAACATTAAATATTTTAAGACTAGGACCAATTTCAATGTGTTGATGGTTACGATTAGACTTGGCAATCTTGACCCAAAGTAAGGGAAATGGGTTGATTTGAGTAAGTAATTTTTTTAATTTTGGGTTGAATTGGGCAACACCGTAACCGAGAACGGGTTGAAATGGGTAACACCATAACACATGTTGGGTCAAGATGGGTCGCCTAAAAACTATGTAAATTTAGAATGGGTTCAAACGGGTAACAACGAGCCAATGACATGTTTGGCGAGAAAATCACTTAAGATTAACACTGACATCACCACCCACCGCCTCTTGCACCACCACGACGCCACCGTCACCCACCGCCTCTTGCACCACTGCAGCGCCAACACTAGCCACGGAAAAAAATATATCAGATTTTGGTACTTTTCTTTTCTAAGACAACTATTTCAACCCGAGCCACTTTTTGATTACAACTCATTCTAATCCGAAGCAATTTGATACTTTTTTTTAAACGACTCGTCCTGACCCGAACTTATTTTGGCCATAACCCGTCATGACCCAAACCCATTCTGACCCGTTACCCAACCCAACCCGCCCATTTTACCAGGCTTAGTTACGAAATAATAATATATTTCAGATGTCAGTAAGCTACCCATAATTCCAAAAAACTCATTGATACAACAATTAACAAAATAAACCAGTCATGAAAATCAAGCTGGATCTTATTAATATTTTGTAATGATTCTCAATCCAAAAGATGAATCATATTGTATTATACAACTCATATTGATCTTTGTATTAAAACATTACTAAAAGTGGTAGCATGCATGTCATAAATTTGAAGTAAACTATCTGCAGCTCAGATCAGAAAAATATCAAACACACATGTAGAATGTCATTTGCATGAATCATACAAATCTCACCGGAGAACGAAAGAAAAGATGAAAGGAGAGAGAGAGACGGACCGGAGACACCGAGATCATATCCGAAAAGAGAACCACCGAGGGCCGCAACGATGCTAGCAAAAACGAAATACGAAGTGATCCTATACTCGTAATACTCGGCCCTTGCTCCACCGTGAGCGTCCACAAATCCTCCACCCGCCATTCTTCTTGGGTCTGGATCGAATTACCAAGAATGTGCAATTTTATAGGAACGTAAAAGATTAATTTTGGATATATGAAATGCCTGTTTGAATCTGGAGATCATGCCAGCCAAAGATTGTGGAGCTATATGGATAAACTGGGATGATAAACACATCGGATTGCCGTTTAGTCTTTTCTAATTATATTATCTTTATCCGAAATAAGTCATAACTAACACATGAGCTTAGAATACTAACTAAAAATAGGCTTTACAAGAAAGGGAGATTCATGACAAATCCAATGATGAGTATATTGTTTATATGGTAAATAAATCTATTATAATAAATAAATGTTTTGAAGTGACACATGTTATCATTATAGAGCATCTATATTTTTGTTTTCTCGTCTAAACGTTTTTCAATTATTATTATTATTTTTTTTAAACTCCTATATTTATTAAATACCATTTAAACGATTCCATATTTCTTATAGTTTTGAATTTTAAACATTAAATGTGAGGTAACTTTTGGTTGACGAATAAATTCTCTTTTTAAATACAATATATTTATAATTAAATTTAACCAATTCATTATAATTCATAAGATTTAAAGGTGTTAATTTTTTTATTTTTTGAAATATTATCAATTGTTTGTTTTATAAGTTATCTGCTAATTGTGACCCTCTAAAATCTAATAATAATCTATCAACATATAAGATATTTATTTATCATATTATTTTCATTATTCAGTCCGTGTAATACTCGGGAATCTAACCTAGTTAAACATATATTTATGTTTGAGATAATTTCATATATATCCCTACAAACTTGTAAAATATCATATATATCCGAATCAAACTTTAAATATCAAATATATCCTTCTATAATAAACTTTAACTTAATGACAAGTTTACCCTTCTTAAATATACTATTATTTTTAAGTCTCTTTTAAATTTATTAGGTCTCAAACTGAATAACATCAACAACTATTCTATAATTCATCTACTTTCATCAAATTCAATACACATATGTCAGATGAGTAGCAATTTTAATAAGAAAAAAAGTAGCGAAAATCCATTAGTGAAAAAAAGAAAAATCACGATTTAGATTAACTAGAACTTTTGATATAAATCACGATTGTTTAAAGTCATCGTAGAAAATAATAAATATGACAAAAAAAATTAAGAAAACGACATAAATATAATAATATATATAATAAATGAATTCTCAACTTCTATAGAATTATTCACTTTCTAATATTATATATAATCCAGAGTTGTTGTAACTATACTATATAAATATATATGATTTCTATTTAATGAAATATATTAAAATAATTAGACATGATTTCTTTGTATGAGCATGATATATTTGATATTTAATAAAACTTAAGGGTAAAATGGTCACATTATTAATTATTTTTAGTAAAAGGGATAAATATGATATATTAAGTATTGGAGAGGGATATATTTGATATTTAAAGTTTGGTTTGGATATATATGATATTTTGTAAGTTTGTAGGGATATATATGAAATTTTCCCTTTATGTTTTGGTGTTTTTGGGTGTGTATAATGTTATAACTTTTGATCGTATTTGATATTGGTAACTAAATTTGTTATTTGTGTATTAGTAACGGTATCATACATTCATAGTCATGGATGTTGGCATGATTTCTATTGAGATAACTTGGAGAATAAGTTGAAGTTATTTTCGGTCAAGATAATATGTTTAAAGTTTGAATTATTTAGTTTATTTAATTAGGTAGCATATCTTTATTTGTGTTAGAGTTTGAATCATAAGTTAACTTGTTTTTCAAGTTTGTATTTGGTGTGGTTTTCGATGTAATATAAAGAAAAAAATCATGGTTGGAATTAAACCACAAAAATCCATGTGTTTGTGTTGTGCGTCGGATCCAATTTTCTAATGGGTAAAGAGGACAATAATGGTGATATGAGAGGTCAGATGTTATAAATGGTATCAGAGTCAATCATGTGCCGTTCAAGATAGTGGGGCAAACCTCATCGAGTATGATGAGTCCCTGGGGGTGTTCAAGAGTTAGGCAAATCCCACATCCCTGATTGGGATGGTGGGGCAAACCTCATCGAGGATGATGAGTCCATAAGGGGGGTTAACTGTAACACCTTAGGCAATCACACATTGTGTGTGGACAGAAGAGATGTGGGGTTCATAAAGGATTGTCCCGCCTCAAATACCTACATCGCGTTTTCGGCGCATTAGATGTGGATGAGAGAAGAACTCCACAATTAAACGTGCTCAGGTGGGAGTAATCTAGGGATGGGTGATCCCCTATGAAGTTTTCACTCGGGCAACCAAAAACAATCAATGAGCTCCTAATAAGCAAAACGAACAATATTGGTGGTATGAAGGACATGGTGTTACAAAATGCAACATGATATTGTCGGGCAACTTTATTCTGACATTCAAATCATTGATTTGGCGTCGCTCGCTCTTGTCGATACATAGTGACAAGTTCTTATCGGATAAGAGAGAAGGTGAATTCGGTGAAGTGTAGGTCTAGTATGATCAGAGACACTTTCGTGGTCTCTATATAATTAGGCTTGGTCTCTAAACATTGTTTTAGAGGACTCTAATATCTCTAATCTTCAAAGACAAACTTCACTTGTGAAGCTTGTGTTTTCTTCAGTACGTCTAACTAATCTATCCAGTATGATCAGAGACACATTCGTGGTCTCTGTGTCATAAGGGTCACTCAAAATTAGATCGTACATATTTTTTTAGAACGACATATCGTTTAGGATGTCGTTAACCCCACCTAGCCCAAATTTCGGGTCCTGCCACCGAGGGTGTTCCTGAAATTATGAAGTGCACCTTGTGAGGATTGAACCTGGGACCACAAGAGGAAAGCCTTATGACAAAACCCCCTGACAACCGGACCAAAGGCCTAGATCGTACATATAACAAAAATTTATTTACATGAGCCCAGCCTATCCCCACCATAACCATGTAGGGTATGCCAATTAGGGGTGTTCACGGTTCGGTTTTGACGGTTTTTAGTTCAAACCGTTAGTAACGGTTTTTTATCATCAAAAACCGAAAACGAACCGTTGAAATTTAAAACCGAACCAAACCAAACATGAAAGCTGATATAGCCATCTATGTTAGCAAGTGTCTGACCTGCTCAAAAGTCAAAATCGAGTACCAAAGACCTTCTGCTTTGCTCCAACAACCAGGAATTCCGATGTGAAAATAGGAGCAGATTTCCATGGATTTTATTACCAAACTACCCTGAACTTCTAGCGGATGCAACACCATTTGGGTGATCGTTGATCGCTTGACTAAATCCATTCACTTCCTAGCAATCAAATAAACCGACAAAATGGAGAAACTTACTCGTATTTACTTGAAGGAAGTAGTTTCTCGAATCTCTATCAATTCGGATCGTGATGCTCGATTCACATCACGTTTCTGGCAATCTCTGCAACAAGCTTTAGGCACGCGTCTAGATATGAGCACAACGTACCATCCTCAAACTGATGGCCAAACGGAACATACCATTCAAACCTTAGAGGACATGCTACGAGCTTGTGTGATTGAATTCGGTAACCATTGGGAAACTTACTTGCCCATAGAGGAGTTCTCCTACAATAACAGTTATCACACTAGTATCAAGGCAGCACCATTCGAGGCATTATACGGACGTAAATGCCGATCTCCTATATGTTGGGCTGAAGTTGGGGATAGCCAACTTACGGGTCCTGAACTTGTATTCGAAACCTCTGAAAAGATCGTTCAAATTCAAAACCGTATGGTGGCAGCTCGTGATCGTCAAAAGAGCTATACCGATAAACATCGTAAACCGTTAGAGTTTCAAGTAGGCAACATGGTCCTACTAAAAGTCTCACCTTGGAAAGGTGTAATGCGCTTTAGGAAACGAGGCAAACTAAACCCTCATTATGTTGGACCATTCAAGATAGTAAAGAGAATTGGCCCAGTAGCGTACAAACTGGACCTACCTGAAGGACTGAGTGGTGTACACAATGTCTTTCATGTCTCGAACTTGAAGAAATGTCTAGCAGACGAGAGACTCGCGGTTCCTCTTGAGGAACTACAAATCGATGAACGATTGCGTTTCATTGAAGAACCGGTGGAAATCATGGATAGGGAAGTCAAAACGCTCAAACGTAGTAAAATCCCTATTGTCAGAGTTCGTTGGAACTCGAAACGCGGATCAGAATTCACATGGGAGCGCGAGGATCATATGATGCACGTGTATCCTCACCTGTTCAAGCAATACACGTCAAACTATTAATGTACTATTCTAATTTTCGGTACGAAAATTCTTTCAACTAGGGGATGATGTGACACCCCAGAAATTTTTTTTATTCTAATTTCGGGATGAAAATTCTTTCAACTACGGGATGATGTGACATCCGGCCTTCTTAGGTTAACTCCGTTAACCCAAATCCTATTATCTCTTAACCCCGTTAACATTTCAAACCACAAGGACCAAACCTGTCATCATTCAAACCCATAAGCACATAAACTACAAGGACTATTTGTGAAATTAACTTAAAACCAATTTGGTTGACTTTTAAAGTCAAAATCGAACCCTTTTGATCCAATTCAATCCGTAACCTCTCATGATTGTCCAAATTCGTAACTGATATTCATAAATATGATAATGTCGATCATAATTGGAGCATTTAACATCATTATTGAGTATGAATTAACCCCATTATGATTATACGAGTTGTAACCATCGACCTCTTGACAAAAATTCATCAATTCGATCATTTGGCCTAAAATATTTGAAGTCTAGCACCCTGCGCACCTAATTCGAGCCTCTGTGATCATTTTCCCCACATCAATTTCGCCGGAGTCGCGGCAGGAGACGTCGGGGACCTCTCGTCGGAATCGCGATTGGGTTCTAGCCGAGCACCATCAATTAGAAAACAATTCAGGTATCTAATCATACCCTCAAACTCGCCTTCATCCCTATAACGAAAGCCCTAACAAATCTAGGGCTTATAACAACGAATTGAACTCGAACCAATTCGGTTTAGTCGAACGATACCCATGACTCAGTTTCAATCAAATTAAATGATATGAGTAGTTTCGCAATTTCATACTCTTTGAAAGCCCTATAAATCCAACAACATACATTATCAGTTTTAGTCAATTTGATTCCAAGATCAAAACCTAGGGTTTCAGTATGTTCAAACTGAAATTAACGACTATAAACTCGATGTCTTTGCGATTAAACTTGTCAACATATTCGTATAATACCGATTTACAAATCCTCTTTGTCATTTGGTTCTATCGCGATCGGATTCAAGGAAATTAAGGATGGTTTGGGTTCGGCTCGCGTAAAGGTGGGTGAACACAGTGGGTTGGGTGTTAAAACAAACCTGATCTGGATCTTGTACGCGATCACCCTAGCAGGTGGACTGGTTAAGGTGTTATGCTGATAGGGGAGAGACCCGAGTTCGAGTCTCTCTAACCCTATTCTTTTTCTGAGCAACTTTTTACATTATATTTTTATATAAAAACCTTTCTCATATTATTGTAATGTTATATTCATATGTTTTAGCTCCGGAAACCACCCGTGGGCTCGGGTTAGATTTTATAACCCATTTTTTGTATAAATTCCCACTTTTAAAATAATATGTTTATATTATTTTCAAACCACGACTTCGAACAAAATAATATATTTATATTATTTCAATCCGTGACCCCAATTAAAAATAATATATATTTAAATATTATTTTGCCACGTTTATGAACATTGCGAGACGCTTCAAACTATTAAATAATATAATTATTTATATTATTTACACACGTTTATATCCTCGGATAAAAATAATAGATTTATTATTTTTGTCACATAATTTATTTATTGTGTTATTTTGCTAAGTTTAAAAAATATATATAATAAATTATATTAATTTTCTAGGCCAATTTTAATGGCACAAACGCATGAATATAGTTATTATTTGATATTATTCGTAATTAGAGACGTTCGACGCGTAACGTATTTATCCTAATTATTTAATTAGGAAATCCGTATTCCCGTGGACACGTTCGTCTACTCGTTGATCCTTAGAATGTCTATGAGGTTCAAATTTGTCGTGTCGTCACAAAACCCCATTATATCCCTAACTATTATCCTTATAATTTTAGGGCATACGTAAGCAGTTCACAGGCAAACTCTTGTGTTTCCTACTTGCATCCTTGTGTGGTGCTATCTTCTACTCGTACACAACTCAGGTGAGTTTCACGGCCCATTTTTAATCGTTTTCCTGTTGGGGAGGAAACATGTAGACAAATCAACATCTTTTACTTGTTTTCCCGTTAAGGGAGAAACATACACGCAAGCAATCATACTTTTACTTGTTTTCCCGTCGGGGGAGAAACAAGTACGCAAACAAACATTATTTTACATGTTTTTCCCGTTGGGGGAGAAAACATGATGCAAACTATTTTGGATTATTGTAATTCATATGATATCACTGTTGAGGCTAAGCGTAACACACTATCATGAAAGTCCTCACACACATCGGACCGTTATTATGGAATTAGCGAGTTAATTTTGGTAGTACTACTGGGTTTGACAAACACCACCCGCGTTAGTCGCGCTAACTCGATTGGAGGTCGAACGGGTGAAATATTGACCTTAATACATTAGTCAGAGTTGATAGACCTGGCTGGAGGCAAACAAACAAACACTGTCAGCTTCAGTTGCGAGCGCTTTAGTAAGACATGAACATAGGCTAGCTACCTATATATATGCATATTGAATGTACATAATCTGGCAAACGCTCTTATTGCAAACTTGAAACCTGTGAACTCACCAACCTCGTGTTGACACTTTTCGTACATGTTTTCTCAGGTCTCTAAGGCACAGGTTACACAACTAGGACATGTATAGAGTCCTACTACCATTTCACTCATATGCAAACCGTTAAAACAATTCACTTACTTTTATTAAACTAAACTTTGGCGCGTTGTTTTGCGCATTTACTTTCTTGTTTAAACGCTTCCGCATTAACTCTGAACTTTTATGGTATTTCATTTAAGTCCCATATAGTGTCGTTTGATGTAACTAATGACTGAGATCCTGGTGTGTCACATCCCTAACGGTAAAACTCCGTTAGTAGAATTTGGGGGTGTGACAACTTCGCTGTGATTGCTTCAATCTGTATTAGTAAGGACTTACTGGTGAATTGGTTTTGCTAATGGCCTATGTTTATTAGAATAAAGACTGAATCAAGTAATTTTGGTTAAGATCTCAGCACATTATTGAATTTTTCTTATCCCAAGAAACATAACAACCACCGGTTATTGTTGAAGATGATAGCAACGAAGAAGAAGATGACTTTGTGCTTCACATAAATTTTGCAGCGAAGAAGATGACACGTTATGTAATACACGGGTCTTTAAATATTGATTCATCATTCGGGCCTACAAGGAATCAAGGTAACAAATTTGGTTGTAGTCATCTAGAGCAAATTTTGTAGTTTCTTTATTATCATTCTCAAAATGAAGCTTTTTTTTTTTTGCATTAAATTCGTCTATGTATTTTCTATAGCTAACTGGGCATCCTTTAGAGAGGTACGTTACTTGGACCTTTGCATTCTTAGCATCAAGAGTGAAATTTGATAATGGATTTGAGTGTTATTAAATCTCAGGTATGGTTATTTAAGTTTCTTTGAAGGTGTTTTGATTTGGTTTGTATGTTAATTAGGAACAATTTCAATTACTTTATGACGTTTTTCACACAAGTGATCATCAGTTTCCAACAAAAAAAACATCATTTTAAAAAATTCCTGTCATTACGTATCGAATCCTCACTTTAGACTTTACATTTAGTGTGCTCTTCTATACAATAACATTTGCATTTAGTATACTAAAGCATAACATTATGAGAAGTCTATTATGTTACCATTATTGGCATGGATACTTGATTCTTAATTTTCTGAATTTCTGATACATGATCTATATAGTTAACAGTTAATATGTTGTTTGTTCTTATTGTTTGAACGACGTGTTCAATATACAATCTGTGGAAAATGTTATCAAAAGGGTTTTTTTTAAATTGACAATTAGTGGAGAATTGTTGATGTTCTTCACAACAAGTTTATTTATTTATTATTTATTTTTGTTCTTTTTATTTCTTTTGAATTCTTGAGTGTTGACTATTTGAATCAAACTACAGATTGTTAAGAGTTGATGCAAAAAACTGAAGGGTACCATCTTCTTACAACTCATCCAATTGCGCCAATATTGTTGTGTATGTGAAGAATAGTTATCTCCATATTTGTTGTTGGTTCTTGTGCGTTTGAATTTATTTATGCAGTTGGGTGGGATGAGCTTTTGTTCAGATTGGAACATTCTTTCTCACACATTGCTACCTTACATTTTCTTTGTTGTATATTCAATAACTATTCGTTCAATAGGGCAATCCAGTTCAGGCTTTTGTAATTTGTGACGGGTCAGATTGCTGAGATGGCAGCCTATGTTTCTTCAATGGTACGTCTAATTGCAAAATAATGGGTCAGATTTTTCCCGACTACCTATTTCATTTTGTAACAGATCAAATGATAAGTTGTATTTCATCGGTAACAGCTCAAGTTATAGCTTTAACTCCGTTAGTAACAAGTCTGGTGCATTTTTCATTTCGTTTTTTAAGGCAACGGGTCAAACAGTAAGGATCATATGTAATGAGGAATCAAATAGCAAATTATATCACATGAAGAAGGCTATGGGTTGTTTCTGTATTTTGAATTTGTGTTGTTTATGTTTATTTATTTCGAATGTTAAAAATGTAATATTTGTTCAAGTGATATGCCCATACCAAATATTATCGTGCAAGTCTGAACCTCCAGTTTTAATACTTTATGACATGCTTATATTGTATGTTATTGTTAAACAAATCTCTATATCCTAAATAAGGGGTGTATGTGAGCTCTAGATTAATTAATCCACTTCCTATAATCATTCATGCATGTGTTAATAATCTTCTACTTTATTTCAGCTTCGTGAATCAAAGGGGGTGACACCCATTAGATTCGGTTCTCATTGTTGGGAGGTATTGCAGAATGCTATAGTCTTTTACTTTTATTTATCTCATGTTGTTATTTTAACTTGTGAGTTGTCATTTTACTAACAAATGTTATATACAAAAAAAATATTTAGATATTTGTAAATTGTAGTTGTATTGAAAGATTTCTAATTTGAAGTTGTAACAGTTATCATTTCTAATTATTACATGTAATATGTAACTATATATTATAAAACGTATTTATAGATTTTTTTATTGCATCATTTTTAGTACTTAACTCCGTTTAATACACGGGTCTTTAACCTAGTTTATTATATAGTATAGATATAAATTTTTATTTTGATTTATAAATTTTAATAATTAGTTTTTAATAAAATTAAGAAACTTGCAATTATTTATTTTTAAAAGTGTATTTTAAACTTTTACTTTTTTAAATGATGAGATTTTTTTCTTCAAAAAACATGTTTACAAGTTTAATTCTAATTTATTAGTTTTAAATTTTTCATATTTAATTCTAGAATTTTAAATTTAGTTATGTCAAAATATTAAAGAGTGAAATTTTTAAAATTTGGAGTTTTAAATTTTGAATTTAAAAGACGATATATTGTTGAAATTTAAATTTTATTTGTATCTTTTTATTATTTTTTAATGAGAGATTTAGTATTAAAAGTTTAGCGAGATTTTCCGCATACAAGTACAAATAGTATCCGTCGATCAGAGCATCTTGATGATGATTTTGATGAAAGTTTGTAATCTCTTGATTTTCTAAATGGACTTACATTATCAAGTTTGTCAAACCATAAATTAGTTTTAAATGCCAGTGTTCTATTTATGATATTAATAAGCATGGTTGTAAAACAAGGTCTCCAAGGCCGAGTACTCCCCGACTAATCTCTACAAGGTAGGTTGCCGAGGCCAAGTACTTCCCAAGTACTCCCGTCTCCGACTAGGGAGCGCCTAACGATTTTTGCGACCATGTTAATAAGTATTGATGAAAAAATGGTTTAGGTAATGTAACAAGTCTTTAGGTCAAATCATAAGGTAATCGCATTATAGAAGTGAAGATTATATTTTGAAGCAATTTTGATAATCACAATTTTATCCCTATAATTGGTTTAACATATTCAGACAAAAAAATTTCACTAAAACTTCAAATAAAAAATATACAATTGTTGTATTTTTGCAATGACCATGAACAAAAGTTTAGGGCAATCACTTTCAAATGTTGGTTTGTATTGAAAGATTCAGTGTTTATCTATGATCATTTGTATGTTGCATTATCAAGAGTTAAAAGTAGAGATGAACTCAAACTATTTATCTTTGGTAAACATGGAAAAATTACCAATACCACGTCAAATGTTACATACAATGAAGTATTTTCAAATTTGTAAATAATAATTGTAAGGTTTTATTTGACATGTAATTTAATGTATTGTAAAAAGTGCACAACTTATTAAATGAATTTTCATGTATTTTTTGATATTTTAATTACTCTCGTTCATATAATCTTAATATGTAACAAAATGAAAAGCTTACAAGTACAATATCAAAATTGTATAAAAAGAGTTGTTAAGATATTTATTAATATAATCTTAAAGTTTCATCTCGTGTGACACACGTGGTTAAAGTTAGTTATACTAATAAAAACACATTTATTTTAAATTATCTCTTATTTTAAGAAACTCTAAAATTTAATTATATAACTTTTTTTATACAAATAGTTAATGCAAGTCAAATTATATTAAATAGAAATTAATGTATTTTCGAAACACAATTATATATTAATTTTTACGTATTTTTAAACTTAAAAAAAAATCATTAGTATATATAATACATTTTTCCAAATACTAGCTTGGCTCATTATTGCCGCACTTATAAAATGTACATAAAGATTTTCAAATTTTATTCTTCCCGTATAATACATGGGTTTTTAAAGATATAAATTTTATATTATTAAGTATATAACATCATATTTTATCAACCCGTGTAATACACGTGATTATAAACTAGTAAATTTATAAGTTAATTACACCTTAATTACATATCTAAGTTTAAAAAGAAAAAAAGAACATCAATTAATATAATAATCGATCAAGCTCCCTTCCGATGTGAAATATGCATCAACGAGGTAATAGCAGTACATGCATCACCAATATTTCTTAATCACCTCGCTTGATCGGATGATCATCACCAATATTTCTTCAATGTTCAACATGTTTTTTTTTCTTTTTCAAAATGATAGGACTGGATCTTTGAAAAACGTGGTCTCAGGAATGGTGTCAAATGTTACAATAAAATTTAGCTGCATTGCTAGTTGATAGTGAGAGCGTGGTCTGGAATGCGTGAACACAAAGAACAGTGTTAGCATTTAGCTGCATTCCTAGTTGATAGTGAGAGCGTGGTCTGAAATGCCTAAACACAAAGAACAGTGTTAGCATCATCAAAAGGTTTTTATGGCCCGACTCTGATATGAGAGTAAGTATTTGATGCTAGAGAGGTAATGTTTGTGTTGGAATACTTGCATGTGGGTTCGTAAATAGATATTTATAGGCAATATTTGACGTTAATGTCAATTTACTTTTCATGTATCCTTCGGCCTATCTAACCAGTATTATTGTAGTTGGTTCGTTCTCTATTGGTGTATGACTTTACTTTGTTGTCATATATTTATTCATGTCAAAGATAAATCATGCATACAAAATACAAAAAGATTAACAAAATAAATATAGTACATTAATATCCAAATATAAAATTTTCAGAAATAAGAGATAATTCATAAGCCAAAAACTCATGCATACACATATATATATATGCCCTATTTACACAAGTTGAAAAAAAGAATTGAAAACCAATACACTCTGTATAATGTCTGCTTAGAAAGTTTATGCAAAAGATGATCAATGATTCATGGCCATTTGAGTTTGAATCAAATACTACACATATGGTCAAGATCCAACCTTCTACCAGTCTTCGAGCCATTCTGGCGTGTTGAGTTCATCCACGTCATCATTTGTCAAAGCATCTGTTGCTGAGGTGTCAGCGGGACGAGTTTCAAGATATTGATTGATACGTGTGAGGATCTCCTGTGGAACTGTGCAGCTACCGGTTTTTACACTTTCCCAGTTAACACCATTAAACCATATATGACTTTTCACAGAGTCAACGCCTTTGCTTCCAAGTCGTTCGTTTTCATCTACTACAAATAACTAGAGGTTCAAAAAGAACAGAATTGTTAAAAAAAGAACCCATAATCGTTTACAACCAAAAAGTAAAGAACCCATAACCGTTTGACCAAGAATCCAAATCTTGTTCGACTTGTAGGAAAAAGATATAAATCAAGGTGAAAGTAATTGGCAAATCTTGAGTATTTTAAAGAACCCATGTCAGTTTGCTGCTCAATTCATCAGAAAGACATACCGTTGACTTTTGAGGTCAAAGTAGTGTCAAAGTAGTGTCAAAGTTTCTTGACTTTAAGTGTACCTTGGTAATGAGATCAACAACTTCAGGGCTAAAAGTTTCTGGGAGAGTAAATTGTCCTTTGGCAATCTTTGCAAAGGTATCGAGTTCATTTTGTCTCCATGAACCAAATGGCATTTCGCTTTGTAACATGAAATAGATCAACACTCCCAATGCCCACCTGTATGCATTATTTGTATTCATTATTCAATGCTTTTACCTTTTTTGATCCCTTTTATCTTATGTTAAGAAGTAATGTAAGTGCAAGAACTAGTTACAAGACTTTGTGAACCACATGTTGGCTTTTCTTTAGAAAGGAGTGTCCTCGCACACCTCATGTAGAAGTAGCAATTTGGACCCTTTTACATGCAAATGGGTCGATATGGTTATGATTTATCTCTAGCAGATCAAGTGGGTTAAGTTACAAGATTTATTTCAATGAAACCGTACCATAGGTCAAGCCAGTTAAAACTTAAAAGTAACCTAAAAATATAACCTCCTAAATCACTTCATTAAAAAAAGCCAAATTGGAATTTAATAATCAAAACTTTGATCTATTAGCCGATAATAATCCATACTAGCAATTTGACCAATCACACTCCTAACTTTCACTTTTGTTGCCAAGGGCAATCCCAATAGCATAATCATCATAGATCTACACTTGATTTTCACTCGATTTTGCTTGTATATTCACCCATTTTGTTCATAATCATCACTGTGAGCGAGATCGAGTATAAATCTGTGGTGATTATGCTACTGGGATTGTCTTTGACGACAAAAGTGAAAGTTAGGAGTGTCATTGTTCAAATTGCCAATATGGATTATTATCGGTCAATGGGTCAAGTTGCCAATAGCTTGCTAATTTTCTATTAGCAGGATTTTATTGGGTATGTATGTTTGTTTGTTTGTTTATCGGTCAATGTGTCAAAGTTTGGATTATTAAAATCCAATTTACCTTAAGTTCATATTTTTCATAGTAATTATATAGATTTTTAATCATATTTAACATATAAATGAGTTACAAAGATTGAATTTTACCAGTCAGCAGCAAAACCATGGCCTTTTGCTTGGACAATTTCTGGAGCTAAAGAGTCGACCATTCCACAAATTGTATATGTTCTCTCACTTGATAATTTCTTCCCAAATCCGAAATCGACTAGCTACAATACAAAAACCCATTTACTTAAGAATGGACGGATCCGATTTATCTTTCATCTCTAACGGGTCAAATGGGTAAGATAAAAAAAATAGCTAAAAACGAAACCATGTCAAGGGTAGAACAGGCCAAAAGTCTGGCGAGTGCCGAGTACCAATGCATATCTATATCTATACTATATAATAAATAAAGGTTTTTCAATGCCACATGTCACCTCCATATTCATTCTCATCATTTTTTCCCGCCTCTCTCTCTTATTAAATGCAGCTCTATATTTTATTCAATACACATATCTCTCTTGTTAAATATACCTCTATATTTTAGTAACACTATTTTTTTAAATAAAATGCTAATCTTTGTATTAATAAATCTCCTAACATATTTTGACGAGTATATGTGTTAACAGATTATATTATATTTCACGGGTTTATTCAACCCGTATAAAACACGAGTTTTTAAAAAATAATTTTTTTATTACTTATCATATAATATTATAATTATATTTATTTAACACGTGAAACACACGGGATTTTAACCTATCTATATACTATATAATAAATAAAGGTTTTTTCATGCCACGTGTCGCCTCTATATTCATTCTAATCATTTTTTTCTACCTCTCTCTCTTATTAAATACACTTCCATCTTTTAATATTAATATACATTTTTAAAGAGAATACTAAATATAATAATAAAACACATTTATTTTAAATTATCTCTTATTATAAGAAACTTTGAAATCTAATTATATAACTTTTATTTTCAATTAAATAGTAATTGAAAGTCAAATTAAATTAAAATAATAATTAACGCATTTTTATAAATGTATACATAGAGATTTGAAAATTTTATATATTGATATTTTTCACCCTGTGTGTAGACACGGGTTCTAAGCTAGTACATAATGTATAAAACCACATTTGTAACTTATTAACTTTTATAATCATATTTGACAAGCTAATTATCTATGTAGAAAAAAGTTGGAAAAAATGCTTCAGGTTGACCTACTCTGACCCGCACAAACAGTTTAACCAGAAACACACCTGCACATGTCCTGTTTGGGCAAACATTAGAACTTCTGGTGATACACCTCTGTAAAGAATGCCAGCCTAAATTTAAAAATAAAAATATTTTGATAAAATACATAAATTACGGGTGCATAAGATATCTAAGCAATTTGCAGGTATTAATATGACCTTGTGTAATTCTTCCAAGGCTACTACCACAGAGGCAGCACAGAATCGAGCAGATTGTTCATCAAGTGGAGAGTGAAGTATAGAAGCAATGGGGCATGAAATAAGTGTGTTCAAAAGTATGCCAACATGAGTGCGGTCAGCACATGTGGATAACACTTGTGGCACAGCACCCGAGGCACTTATCTCTTTGAGTAGTTGCTTCTCCTTTAAAACTTGTTCTTCCTTCCCAAGTTTCTTCAGCTTTTGTTTTGAAAATCTTTTTAAGCTAAACAAATGTTCTGGTTCATGGAGTAAATGTATGTCAGTGTCTATTATACTATATGGTATATTCAATAAAAAGAGTTTGATGATATGTTTAATGTCTATCATTACTAGGATGCTAAGATCCTATTTGTTTCATCCATTTCACATTTTTTTATTAGTTGGTCCTACTTATGGAGTTAAAAAAATGAAAATAAATAGAAACAGAAGATAGCATCCACAAAATGTAGTATGGAGGAAAATAATATAAAATATTGAGAATGTTGGAATTTAAGTTTTCTTGGATTTTTAAAACAGTATAAAATATTGAGAATGTTGATAATAATATAAAATACCAAAAGTAAATAGAAGTTATATTTTACACTTATATTCAAAATTGGACTTTGTTTCAGAACTTATCAGCAAAAAAAATTCAATAAATAATGTTCAATACAAAGTTTAGTGTCGGCTTCAGTTAAATTTACTTATTAAAGGTGACAATTTCTACACACTTAATACTTATGGATGGTCAATATGGGTTTTCCTTTCTATCTCAAAAGATTCAAACAGGTCAAATGTTAACGGGTTGAACAAAAACAGGTTGAAAGTAGCCAAGGCACCAAAAATCTATTTTTAGCGCGTACAACCTCCTAAACCGTTGTGTTCTAATATTGTTCCTAATGATTGGTGCAATAACTATTTGAGAAAAATGTGTTATCGGTTTAACCCATCATGCTCCATTTTTACATGGTCAAAAATTCACTTGTTTCAACCTGAACCCATTTTGACCCGTTACCCAACCCGCCCAACTGCCACCTCAAACTTTAATTATCCAAGAACACCTAATCCTCTACATCTATAAATGCACTCCATTGTTTGACCTCAAAATCTTTCTTTGAAAAGCGGAGATGATAAAAGTACAAACCTGAGTCCTTCGGTTGTACAAGCCCGATCTCACAGTAGTCTGTTGAATATAAACACGTTTTCCATTCCTAAACAATTACACCCATTAGTTCATCAAAATCTCACATTCAAGAATGAACACAAATAAAAAAAGACAGAACGGTTTTCATACCAAATCAGAAAGCTGCACTTTTGAAAGCAAAGATGTATCTATACTTCTTGCTGGTTCCCGTGGAAAATCACTAGAAGTTTCTCTTGACCTAAATAATGTTTAAATGGAATAAAATCAGACACTTAAAGCATCACCGATTTTTTATAAAACTGTGACATACATGTTGACAAAAAAAGATTTTTGACAAAATTTACAAGTTTTAGACGAAAAGAAAAGGTTTCAGGTCAACCCTACCCGTACCAAAATTAGACGTGTTGACCCGAACCCGACCCACTCGAATTGTTTTGATAACATACCTGTATCCATCTTGTAAGATCTTTGGCAAAGGACCGATAACTGATTCAAACTTTTCTTTGGTTAAAACAGCACACACGACGTTCCCTAAAGCAACAACATTTAAAGAATCTATGCGTTCACCAAGTAGTGTCCATTCTCCAAAATAACTCCCCTCATTTTTCTCCATTGACGACCCTGCACCACTATCTTCATCCAGTTTTTGAAAATCGGACATGAGGCTTGATGCATTTTCACTACTTATGTACGAGTCAAAACTAATCCTCACTTTTCCCTTTTGGATCATATACAGTCCCAAAAGATTATTACCCTACAAATAGACATAGTAATATGTGACAATAAGTAGGAATGCAATAGGTCAAAACAGACTCGGGTCAAAACAGGTAATTCTGGTGCGGAGCGGGTCGGCTTGACCCTAAAAAATACATTTTTCTACAAATAGTTAGTGTCAAATATGATTACAAAAATTATATTATTTTAATAATAATCTAACTTTTTAATAAAATGCTCAAGAAGATTTTGTTCGACTCATTTGACCCGTTTCCTTTTTAGCAAGATTATTTTGTTTGAGCGTTTGACCCGTTGAGACAAAACATAGCTTGAATCCGCCCAACAGATACGAATCCTTGTTACTAATTAGTGAACAAATGGGAAACTTGGTTACTATTATGTGAAGTTTTCCTTTATTCCATTTTAATAATAATCTAACTTTTTGATAAATGCTTAAGAAGATTTGGTTCGATCCGTTTCCTTTTTAGCAAGTTTTTTTTTGTTTTAGTGTTTGACCCGGTAGAGATAAATCATAGCTTAAATCAGCACGTTCATAAGTGCATGGGTCAAAATTAAGTATTTTTTTAAGTTAGTGAGTTTTACCTTAGTGACTATTGTTTGTCCATCGGAAAAGGAAACTTCAGAAAGAGTATCAGCAATGAGACTGAGTTGTAAGATAGTCAACCGTGAGAGAAGATCAACGGATCGGAGTAATTTCAATGAAGGTAAATTTGAAAATTCTGATGTAAGAATTCCTCTAAAATCTTCTCTTCGTAGGGCCCACAGAGTTCCATTTGTCACAGCGCGAACAGAAGCTTGTAGGGGTTTATTGTACCTATATCAGAGCAAAAAGAAAACTCAAGAATAAAAAAAAATATATAGAAGGAGAACATAGTATTGATAAAGCTACAACAGAATTAAATATGTCTCACATTAATGCCAGCTCACCGAAGGACGATAGCTTATCGGCTGTGTACCGTTGTAAGATCCTAGGAACTGCTCCAGTTGTTTCTTCCTGTTGACAATTATAATTTTAAAAAGTTATCATATATCTATTTTGAATTAAAAAATTCCATAAAAAACCGCGTCTTAAGTATACCTAGTTAAATATTTAAAAAAGTTATCACCTGTGTTGCAAAGACCTCAAATTCACCACTTCCAACAACATAAAAACAATCACCCTCTCCACCCTGCAACATAAATTAAATTCTTAAAGATCCACATAAAACGAGTATAAAAATGTAATCATGGTTTCTTTTTCTTTGCAGCATAGTGTAAATAACAATTACTTGTTTGACAACGGTATCCCCTGCTTGAACTTCAACTCTTTGCATGCAGTCCAACAAGACATGACACTGGGAGTCGGTAAGTTTTCTGAAGAGAAAATGATCATGCAAAGCTCGTTTAATGTGCGCCTGTAAACAACATAAATTCAAATTATTAAAGATCCAGAAGCAATATAAAAATCAGCATGCCCAAAATAATTAAAGCAGTGAGAGCTTTACTTCTTCTTCCCAAGTTTTTCTATGGCCCGGAGGTGGTGGGACCCACACTTGCCCGTTCTCTAAAGAGCTTTCGATTGCCCGCAAACGGTTTTTCGATATATCAGTCCGTGCTCGCTGGTTTTTAGCATGCCAGCTCATCGTTGTTGGAGACTCTGATCCTGACATTTCTACAACTTGTGGTATTGGGGGTCTTAATGCAGTTCCTGAAATGGCTGCTTGACCTATTGTAGCCTGATATAAAAATATAAATTAAAAATAGCAAAATAAGTTTAAATAATGTCAAAAACATATGTCAAGAGGTTAAAAAGTGATACAATTAACATGCTTGATAACAATGAGGTAGCTTACCCCAGTTAGTCCACTTATTTGGACTACTATGACAGTGATATCATCGGTCCGGGTCTCATATTGCAACCAAAGCCGATAAGATTCAGCTACAATTGCAGCACAAGCATCGCGTGGGTCCGTATAGCTTGAAACCTATTGCAGTATATAAGATGTTAAAAATATAATTTTGAACAGGATATTGATGGATCTGAAGGATTCTAAATATTTTTGTTTCTATTAGACCCAATTAGGTCTATAATATATCATGTTTGCCTATATTCTTTTTCTTTATGATATTGCTTAGCCCATAAGATATCCAAGATATTTGACTATTTTGTTTATGATATTGCTTGGTTACAAATATGCAATACTACAGGAAATTAACAATTTCACACATATGGAATAGATAAGGAAATTATTCACTCAATAGTATCAAATTATTTCTCATATGTTCTACTAAAGTCACTCAACTTTCACTTCATTAGGTGTTCCAATCTTGTCAATGTTTTCATAAATATTACTTTTTTTAATTAGATGACATAAATGGAACATATATGAATCTCGGTTGCTAATTAGTGATTATTCTTTTAAAAATTAACTTGAAGTAGGGAGGTAATAGTGAAGAAAAAAATAATAAATAATAACCAAGTTTCATAATTGTTCAATATAAGTCAAATTGGAAAAAAAATATATAATCACTAATTAGCAACCAAGATTCATATATGTTCCATTTAGGGCATCTAGTTTTAAAAAGATACAATATTTATAAAAAAAAACATTGACAAGATTGTAACACTAAATGAAAGTTGAATGACTTTAGAGAGATAAAAAAAACTTCGAGTGACTTTAGTGGAACAAATGGGAAACTTGGTTACTATTGGGTGAACGTCTCCCTAAATTTAAATGCTATTATTAGTGTATCATTCTTTTTCTGTATACATTAAAACGCGTAATTCTGCATGTACACGTCAGTTGTATGTATTCAACATTAAATGGTACACTTTAATGTATGTGTTAAACAATTTCCTTATATTTATAGATCAATTACTGTTAAATAGGATACCTTACCATGTCAACCACAGCTTGACTAGAAAGAAACTCAAACACCCCATCACTAGCAATCACAAAGAACAAGTGATCTGGTGTGAGATCCAAAGCAACAATTTCAGGATTTGCCACAACACCAATCGTCTCAGCAATCGAATCACCAATACTTCTAGTAAAAGCAGTCCCTGGATACATCCCGTTCGGGACCCACAACCTAGGTGGATCACCATCATCACTTTCTTCAGTGCCCCAACACTGCACATCCGGATTCTTCAAACCTTCAATCTGATCCAAAGTAAGAACTCTAGCCCCACAAAGTTTAACTCTTTCAAGCTCATCTTCTCTGAACGGAGTTTGATCTATCGATAAGTCAACAGCCACAATATTCGTCCCTCTTCTTTCTGCCATTACAGCTCGTGAATCACCCGAATTAGCAACATAAAGCGTCTTCCCACGGACCAAAATAGTAATCGCAGTCGTCCCACTCATACTATCATCAATATCCATGTCAGCATGCAATTGAGAATTCGTGGCCAAAAAGGCAGCATGACACGCTTCAACCGGATCAACATGAAACCGGCTGTTTCTAAGTAAATTTTCACACAACTTTTGCTTCACAAATTGTGAACACTGAGCCCCAAATTCTCCATGCCCATCAAACACCCCAAAGAAATGATCATTCGGGTTCGTCCCAAACGGGGTGTGGATGCAAAAACTATCTTGATTCGCTTTATCAAGCGCATCTGGGTAATACCCTCTTTGAGACAGATACGAATACTGCAGCCTGTAATTTCCCGTCGGAACCACAACAATTCTAGACCCATCTGGAGGCAGAAACTGCGACGAAACCCTTCGTAACCGCGTTATACCCACTTCAGAATTCTGATTCGCTTCTCCATCCTCGTCTTTACTAGGCGAAAACACCCCAATTTCCGACGCGTTCGCATTATCAGTTTCTTTCACTTTACCATCTCTAGGAGCACATATATCACCAATACAGTTACAATCTATAGAATAAGCACAACCCATCACTGCAACCCTTGTTCAAGAAGTGGATTAAAACTCATTTTCGACGCGAAATTCAACAACTTTGCCAAGAATCTCTAAAGTACAAAATCAGAAACAACCAATTAGAATCTAACAGAATCTTTAACTAAATCCCCAAATCAATTTCCACTAAATTATTTAAATTTTCTTGAAAAGGGAAGTCTAATCTACCAATAATGCAAAAACAATAATCACCACTCACCCAAAATCTTATCTGCTCAAGAAACAACAAATAATTGGGTGTGAAAATGAAAACCCACAAATACTTAAACCTAAAATGTGGAAAGATACAGTTATGATCTACAAATAATGAAAAAGGGTGTCGGAAAAAGGTAATTGAATGGATATGGATGGATGGAAGACATTTGTACCTTGAAATTTGATGATGATAACAAAAAGCAGAAGCAGACAATTCTCACACTTGCTTATTACAGCTGGGGTTTGATTGGGGGGGGGGGGGGGAAGAGTAGACAGGAGAGAATTGAGGGATCAAAATTGTGAAGGATCGATGCATGTGTGGAGCGAAAGGTTCTCAGCTTTTTAGTTGATGAGTGAAGCGATTGGGTCTACGCGCCCCTTATCAATGACGCGCCGCCCTACTCATTATACTAATCATCATTAAGTTTTAAGTTAGCCGGAGCATTTAATGATAACTTTAACTTTGGGCTTGCTAGATCTTGCAATAGTTGGAAGTATATTTTTCTCTTCGCTCACAATTTATATAGATTTGGCAAACAGCCCAAAAACATAAATTAAACCATTAAGAGGTAGCACTTAATGATTCATCATTTGTCAAACATTCTTTATCTCTAAACGATTTAGAGGTAGTCTCATAATAAATCATTAAAAGGGAACGTGTGATTACTCACCACGTCTTCTTTTAACCTGGCAGCTACTTTTGAGACATGAAGGGATAAGAACACCGTGTCGTGTCGTAAAGGCATGAATGGGCGTGAGGCAAATCACGAGGAGAGGGGGAAAACCTGGAAAAGAGAAGGGCGTGGGGGGCGGATTTAGGAAGGGTCAGGGGGGTTCACCGGAACCCCCGAGTTTCGAAATCGTAGTAGAAAGCTATATAGAAAAACTGTGGTGAACACCTATAAATAGATGAACAAGTGGTGTAGTGGTTTAGTCTTTGATCTTTAAAAAAGAGGTCTTGGGTTCGAATCTCTCTCCCCTGTTTTATTATTTTCTTTTGTATTTTCACATTCTTCTTGATTCTCTTCAAGAGCTTAACTTTGGTATTCTCTTCAAGAGCTTTTTGGTATTTCATATGTGAGAGGAGGGAGCCACGTTTCATCGGTATTGACGTATTTTAGTTTTTGAGATTAATTTGGAAATACAAGTTTTGTTTTTTAGAATTAAAATGGGACTTAGCCACTTAGGGTTCATCATTCGGTCGCCTTCTGCGGCCTGCAAGTATTGAGGTATTTTTTAAACTTTTAATTTGGTTATTTTGGTAATTTAGTTATGCTATTAATTAGTTATTTGAATAATTTGGTTAATTAATTAATTCTTTAAATTATGAAAATTGTGATTTGTGATTTGGTTAGATTTAGAATTTGAGAATAATGATTTGGTTAGAATCTCATAATGGTGATTTGGTTTAATTGATTAGTTTGGATCAGTTTGTTTATTTAGAATTTATTAGTTTTGTAATATAGATTAAACTGTCAAACCGTAAGCATTAAAAAGACCCCCAAACTCCACGTCCATCAGAGGTCACCATATAACTTAAACCTCCTTTGGCATGAACCTTATCCGACCCGAACAATTGAACCGAACCGAAATTTTTTTTTCCGACCCTATAAAATTGGAGCATATAAAATCAGTGAACTCCCTGGAAAAAATTCCTGCATCCGCCACTGGGCGTGACCACGTCTTGGGCGTTGTCACACCCCAGCCGGCGGCGAATTAAACGCCGGGGCTGACACGGTTGTTCAAAAGCTCATGATCATCTAATTAATGCGAAGATATTTATTAATCATATTAAATGATCCGTTACAAGAATAATGAAAAGACAAGATTTAACATAACATAAGTTCCAGTTTATTTTCTAGGTCCAAGTCCTACGTGAGCAGCAAGGGCCTTAAGCAGGAGCACCTGAAACATGCGAGTAAAAGTCAACTACAAGTAGTTGGTGAGCAACATAGGTTTTGACACCAATACCAAAGTTTAGATAAAGTTTTCGATTCAAAAGATTCTAATGCAGATCTAAAGCATATATAATAACACATAAGGCTCCAAGCGTACAGTTCAACCCTGGTAATGAAATATAGCTGCCACAATCCCACGGATTGCCGTTTTGATAAAAAGGGTTAGATAACACCCGAAGTTTGATTGTTCACATGGGGAGATACACCCATGACAATAGTTCACATCCAACATGGGAGATACACCCATGACGATGGTTCACACCGACAACAACCCGCCAAGGTTATGTGGTAAGTTTAGTTTAGTTTCTGTTTCCCCTATAAATGATCATGTTAGGTACTACCTTAGGCTTGCAACACAAGTTAATGAACGTACTGGCATGCATTCATGCAATGGTCACCAAATAGCTAAAGATATAAAGCATGTAGAACATAGCATAGAATCAAGTTAATGAATCGTGTAGATAAGATAGTTTAGTTAATGCATGTTTCACCCCAAAACAAAAGCAGTAAAAAGGGGCTATGAAAACTCACTTGAATGATGAGTTAAAGCTGACTGAGTTTGATAAGTTGGATGGATATTGTGAGGAGTACTCACAACAAACCTACAAGATAGATTTGGATTCTATGATTGAGATAGGTTGTACTAGATAATAAGGTTTGGGGTTTGAAGATAAGTTTGTATAAGTTTTGGAATTTAGAAGATTGTTTAAGGTTGCCATTATATGTATAATAGTTGAGATGACACAATTTATATATTTTTGATTAAAGTATTTATAATTAAGTTGATAAACAATAATTAGATAACCCTACCAAGAATTTATAGAGTAATTAGGTTTTAAATGAATGAAAGAGTTTTTGTATAATTATTTATTTAAAAATAATTATTTAATTATTTAAATAATTGTCCTTTGTCAAATAATTATTTTTTTATGTTTAAAAGATTTTAATAACGCTTAATAATAAACATTTTTAATTTATAGGGTTGATTAATAAGTTCGTCTAAGTAATATATTTATTTAGAAGTTTAAATAATACAAGGTTTCATGGACTCAAATAAAAAGAAGATTAATATAATTTTTGAAAAAAAAAATGGATTTAATTGGATTTCTAAATATTTAGTTAATATATAAAAGCTTAAAAAGTAACCCAAAATAAATAAAAGTAATTTTATAAATTTTAGATTTTATTGTTTTATAGTTTTAGAATTTATATAAATTTTATTTTGAATTTTTGGAATGTTTAAAATGTAAAAAGAATGGTTTAAAAAAAATAAAATAGGAAAAACCCCTTCCCTAGGCTCGAACCGGCGACCTAACCGGGCCGCGCACACACACACACTTTAACCGTTAGACCAGGGCATGATGCCTTGGTCTAAGCCGGTTTCGATTCTACTTAACCCGCAATCCCCGGCCTCCATCTTCTTCCCCAAACCACCCGAAACCCTAGCCGAGCAATTCGCTCAATCCGGCTAATAGCCGGCCTCGATTTCATGGGGCTTTCACTCCCTGGGTTGGTATGATTCGATTGATATGATTATTACCTTAGTTAGTTGCGTAAATCGAGGGGTCGACTAAGCCACAAATCGCGGCGGTTCCTTTGACTGATCTGAGCTCCGGCGGTGTTTAACGATGGTTCTAAGGTCGTAGGGAGTCTGTAGTGTGTATCGACGACGTGTTAGAGTCGCTATTTATAGCCAATTCATTCGGAAATGAATCGATTGAGTCGCCGATAATCAAGAAGCTACGGTTATGGGTTTAGCCATTGATAAGCTCATAATGGTTCGATTAAAGACAGGGAGATGGGTCGATTGGGTCTCGCGAACACAATGCCGGTTTCGATTTCGATTGACATTACCTCAGTCGTGAGATCGATTTCTTGGCTCCAAAACCGGCTTCCGCCAGAGTCGAACCCGGGATCGGTTTTGAGCAAAGGGAGAATTAGAAATCAACAGAACAAGTCCCTGAGGTTTTAAATGTTTTCATTTCCAGCATTAAGTTAGTTTTAGGTTAGATTTAAAGTTTCAGAATTTACAAATTAGGTCCTTAGACTTTCAGGTTTTATTATTTTATGTAAGAAGTTAGGTTTTTTTTTATTGAAGTTTGAGTTTCAAGGTTTTATAAAATAAATCCCTAAGTTTTTATAAAGTTTAATTAGACTTGAAAATTTATAAATATTTAAAATTCATATAAGTTATTTAAAAGTAATAAATTTATTTTAAATTATAACTTCACATTAATTATTTAAATTTTTAAATTGTAAATTCTTATTTTTCTCAAATGAATTTATTACTTAATAATTATACTTTAACATTTTTGTAATAAGTTTGTATTATCATAACTATAAATGTATATGTTTATTTATTAAGATAATAATAAATTAATTCATGAAATTAAATATGAGTATATAAAAGAATTCAAGAAATTTATTGAACGGTATAAATGTATTCCCAACATTAAATAAGTTACAACGCCGGACAAGTTAAGATAAGGTCGGAAATTCCTCGGGGATTACAGGCGTGAGTGAGTCCACTACACATACCCTTATGTTTGGTAAATGATGTCTCTTTTATTATGAACTGAATCACAATCACATACTCTATCTTCTCTTTGAACCCTTGTTGTAGATTACACTCATATATCCGACCTTCCATAATTAACTCGCAATTCGTGTCGCTGTTTCTTTTGTCATCGCTATGGCACATCCAAACATTAATAAGTAACTGTTACACTATTCGAGGGGAAAAGTCACTTTAATCAAAGCAGTCTTCAGCGGCTTATTAACATACTATGTCTCGATATTCGAAGCACCATCCCAGATTATTGAAACTCTAGAAGGTATTCGAAGAAATATCCTATAGGGTGGCAATAATACATGATAGTGTGTTGTGTGGCAGCATAAATATAGATATTTTAAAGTTACTTTTTACACAATTCGCAGGTTTTAATAGGTCAATTGTGTGGTTAATAAAAGGGGTAAACAACTCATTGGTCGGGTTACTTTTATAATGATTGCCTGGAAGGCTAACGGGCTCCCTCAAATGCTAACGTTTCCCCAGGTCATTACTCGGACTAAGATTATCCAGTTGACTTGGCTCCTAGTCAGGTTTTCCAAGCCGTATGGCTTTTTGGGCATTCAGATACACAAACAACCTCCTCAAAGCCACTCATGAAGATCAAAAAATTAACTCATTTATGTTTCTTTAGTAATAAAATGAAAAGACTGTCGGCTAGGGTTACTGTGACCCCAACATATTGGATATAATGATAAGACACGCAAGCCAATGCAAAGCCAGATTAAATATATCATGATTACAAAAAAACTATATATATATATATATATATATATATATATATATACTTTTGGTAACATTAACCAAATCCCTTAATTTACTCCGGCATATTGAAATGGTCAGTAAGCTTCAATCCCCTTATATGTATATGTATAAGATAGTAGAATATCAAGTTTTGTTTATTAAATGTTACATGTTGTATCAAACACTTTTATAAATGCATAAATCCCCTGATACATATATGTATAAGATAGGCGAACTTCAAATTTTGTTTATTAATTGTTACATGTTACACTAGATGTATTTTGGTGATAGATATATTATGGCCTTTTGTAGATATAAATATTCATGATACGTAAATAATCAAAGTGTAACATCATACACAAAAAACTGAACTTAAAATTTGATATAAAATAGTAAGTTACATACACGTATGAGATCATGACTTGATAACACCTGTGTTACATATACGTACCAACCGTATTTTTATGTTTGTTATGATCATCAGTTGTGCTATAATATTATTCTAAACGGCTTCTTTCTTGGACTATAGTTTGACTGCATGGTCTTCATGATTTCAAGAAGCATTGCTACATCCACTCAATTTTGATTTGCCGACTCCACTTCTATACTCGTCAGTCCTATTTTTCGTGAGCTGCCCTTCATCTATTTAGAAATTCAACCATTTATCTTGAACTTTGGAAAATGGTTGCTTTTCAATATTTGCAAATCACTAGAAACACTACAGGATCCATAACCAATTTGCTTATTCCAATGGGCCCACCTGATGTTCTTCCTCTGGACCATGTTGACTTTGATTTTGACTTCTCTGACGTGTTTGGCGTGGTCCCACCACAAATGCCTTCTACACAAAATCCCTTAATTTGAGAAAGATCATGCTGAATATATGAAAACTAAAAGAGATATTTTGACAAAAATAAACCATCCTTTCGTTGTGTAACTTAAATACTCATTTCAGGTAAGGATCACAATATCTGCATAACATGTGGGGTATATGTATCTTTGTATACTGCAAAGATCCTAATGGCCCATTTATACAAAATCTTATTCAATTACTACTCAAGACACGATAAAGCAATAAACCTACATCTTTCCAATGTTGCTTCCTCACAAATTTTCAAAATATACGTACCAACCGTGTTACATATACGCACTAACCGTGTTACATATACGTATCACTTGTGTTACATATACGTACCACTTGTGTTACATATACGTAACATCTGTGTTACATATTCGTAACTAGTACTGAAAATGGTAATATGGAATGTTCATCGCCATTGATATGATCACGACACAAAACCAAACCCATCGCAAACGCACCATCGAACCCCGCTTTAATGTGAGCAAGAACATGTTCTTCCCAAATTTTCACCTAAAAATAAAGAAACAAATGCAATAAAAAATGACAACATCAATACCATGCGTATAATCAAATCTAAAATAGTACTTGTTATTTTTTAATATCCCACTTGAATTAAAATATAGTTTAATTTAAAGGTATTGGACAAACCTTTTTGTTGTTTTGCATAGCTCAGAATCTTTAGCAGATTTCCCAAGTTAACCCTTGATGATGATGAAAATGACTCGCTTCCCCCGTGTATTGGTACTTGATTTATCAGGGTCGTTCGTTGCTGTGCCGGAAACAGAAGAGGAAAACTAATGACGGCGATGGTGGGTTTAGGTGGTCTCGACTCGTTGATGGTGACCGGAATAACCACCTTCGCCGGAATCCATGGTGGAGCGGAGCGATGATGGTGGCAGAGCTGTGGTTGCAACTGGTGAAGGAGGATGTACGATGATGGTGGTGAAGGAGGCTGGATCGTTGATGGTGATCGGAATAACCACCGTCGCCGGAATCCATGGTGGAGCGGAGCGATGATGGTGGCGGAGCTGTGGTTGCAACCGGTGAAGGAGGATGTACGATGGTGGTGGTGAAGGATGCTGGATGAATTGAAAGGTTCTAGGGTTAGAAGATGGTTAATCTTGGATTTTAATTTAAAATTAATGGTTAACTAAAATAATAGAGTGTAATTTTACTAAAGTACCCTTTTGATAATAAAAATAAAAAAGTAGTTACAAATTATTTGATTGGTTAAGAAATGATTATCATGGTTATCACCTAAATTAGTGGTTAGCATTTGAACTCAACCCTATATATATATATATATATATATATATATATATATATATATATATATATACTAGTTTAGATCCCGTGTCTACACACGGGGTGAAAAACATTAATATATAAATTTTTTAAATCTTTATGTATATATTTTACATGTGTAAAAATATATTATATATACTAAGGATAGAAACAAATTCAAAATATATAAAAATTAATATATAATTGGGTTTCAAAAATACAATTTATTTTTCATTACTATTTGATTGAAATAAAAGTTACATAATTAAATTTCAAAATTTTTTATAATAAGTGATAATTAAAAATAAATGCGTTTTATTAATATAATTAGTATTTTATTTAAATATATATTATTATTAAAATATAGAAGTGCATTAAATAAGAGAGAGAGACGAGAAAAAAATTGGTGAGAATAAATACGGTGGCGACACGTGACAATAAAAACCTTTATTCATTATATAATATATATATATATATATATATATATATATATATATGTACTTCTCCCACCTCAGGCCTTAAACCCCATGGCTCAAGCTAAGAGTCCTACGCGAGCCAAGACAAAAGGATAGAGGGAATACCGACACAAAACACAAGGTCTAGCTAAGACCAAAAAAATGTTTTGCTTGAGTACCTAATCCCAACCACCTAGAGTTTAAATCTTTACCAAGTGGACCCTGTATAGTATCAAAGACTTGTATAAATACGTACAACTTGGAATGAATTCTCTGACAACATGTATTGCTCAAGGCATTTACAAGTTTTAAGACTCTAGAAATTAAAGACCAAGAACTCACATCCATAAAAGATGATCATAGTCAAGAGAAACAAAGAAAAATGAACACACCATTTTACTAAATCAAAATATTAAATTAAACCAAGGTTAATCAAAACCAAGTGATATAAGATGTAACACTTGCCACAAAAATGTTCGAGAAACGCCAAGGTTAGAACCTAAAGGACTTATGTATCTAAAGTACCAAAACCTAGGGTTCAAAAGTGAAAAATATGAAAATTAAGACCTTAGCGGGCCGCTAAGGTAAACCCTAACTGTCCGCTACGGGTGCAGAAAGCTGGTAGATGTCCACTAAGGAACCCCCACCTTGAGTATTTGGGTGGCGGACCACCACCATGCATGGTAACGGTCCACTACTTGGTCGTTAAGCATATAATCCGTTTGTGACACATGTGTAATGACTAATGGTCAACAATTATGACGCGTGTACTCGTGGCGGACTCTCAGAATCTGCCATATAGCAAGGTGGCGGACCGCTACGCCCCAGGGTAACGGTCCGCTAACCGCAAATCCATGAAAGGTCCAATCAAAAAACGACATATAGGGCTGACGTCATCTAGGGTGGTGGCGGACCGCCACTCGCCTACGTAGCTGTCTGTTAAGGGCAGGGTTTCCAGCCTATAAATAGCTGATCGATTTCAGCATTTCCATTCATCCCAAACTCAAAAATCAGTTCACATTCTTGATTCCAGAAGGTCTTTAAGTGATTCCCGACGATCCAGATTCGATTTCCACGTGTTGTAGTGCTCGGTTTAATAAGAAACACTCTTAGAGGTGCGGAGACGCTAGATAAACCAAGCTAGGAAGCTGATTCTATAATTTACAACTTAGAAGCTCATTCCTATTATCAAGGTGAATACTTTGTCTATTTCAAAACTTGTGTCAAACATTTATGAAAATGTCCAAATAAAGGTTAAGGGAATAATGCATAATGTTATTCTACGAACAAAGCATTAAGACCATAGGTATACTGTAAGACCCCAACCCGGGCATCCTACAGTTGGTTCTCATAACGGGTCATTCTTTTTAAAATACATTTATTATTAATACAATTACAACGGAAGTCTTTCTAAAGTTATTTGTTACCCTTTATTGCTATTAAACATACCTCACGAATGGCTGCACACCAATCCGAGTAACACCGCCTCCAAGCCAAGATACGTCAACGCTACGTTTACCTGCAAAACAATCTAACGTACACACAAATTTAGCTACGCTGAGTGAGTTCTAATAGTTTAATTTAAACAAAACCATCACGTCATATACATTAGTTTATTCTAGTCAGGACCCTCCGGTCTTTAATAAAATAGTTTTACGATTCATTTAATGAATAGTTAACCCCCTGTTATCCCGCGACATCCCATAACCGTTCATCACCCAAGACTCAGCCCATGCTACCAATAATAATAATAATAATCTCATCATCACGTCGACATAGACTCAACTTACTATACTAATAACTCATACCCAAGAACAAGTATTGACTCCACACTTAGTTAACCCAACAAAAACCCTAGACATCAACTTAACCGACCTTATCCAAGTCTCATACATTTCAACTGACATGGAAGTTGTACACGTCACTTCACAATCCTGACATCACGGTTAATCTAACTCTATATACCACAATAATAACATTTACACGTCATGTTAGCATTACCCCCATAACATCCTCTACACGTTACATTAACATTAATACATCAATAACATCACATGCACAATAAACATAACCCAACGTTTGCAAATGATTCCACACGCATGTAAATATACACGTAAACACATACGTCGTCACTGCACCCTCGTTAGGGCGTTCAACACACCCTTAGCTTATCATTAACCTGTTAAATAAATGTCACCGTTGGTGACTTCCCGAAGGACCTCATCCTTCACAATCCCGTTTGCTGTGCCATAATGACACGATGCAAACACAACGCCCGTCGTGCCACCAGGACAACGACACAATACAGGAACATCAAGCACATAGCTCATAACACAATTATAAAACACATAATATCACTCTTTATTTACATGACTCATTAACTACACCTACACCCCACACACATCCCTAGGATAACGTATCCTACACAAATTTATAAGCGTTTAGCTTATAACCTAGCTCACCCCGAATAACTCTTAACACATCACCCATTAATAAATCTCGACTCTAGCTTACATAATTCCTACAAACACCCCATTGACCCTCCGACTCATTTATAAAGGTTTTACTGTATAAACATACCGGGTTAGAACCCAAAACTGTTATCTCATTTAATGTAGTAAACACCTCATGCAAGTATGTACGATTACCCTAGAAACAGTAAGACGTTTAAAAATGGGATTAGAAACTCACTGGTTATGTTGAGTTCTAGTCCTTGCTCTACAACTTGTCTATCCATGCTCGAACCCCAAACCTGGCAAACGTGTGGTCATATGATTAGAACATGTTCTAAACATACGTCGTATGATGTATAACAAATATGAACCCCAACACCATCTCGTCAGCTCGTCCTTTCTTTCCACTTAGCCCCCTTCCCGCGTGTTCACAAACACCGGATCGTCAACGACCCGATTAGAAACCGAATACATGAACTGGGTCTCACATATGTACATATGTGACCATGCAAACCCTAACTCACGAGACGCGCATACTCGAACTGGGTTCTCTCTACGTGCATGTGAGCCATGCAAAAACCCCAACTTGACGCGAACCCACATCCGAGCTCGTTCATGCACCATCCCCATAGTACTACTGTCACCATGCTCCACCACCGTGGCCACCGCGTCATCCTCTGCTTCCCATCGGGCACCCCTAGCCGTACACCGTAGTTTTCCTCGTCTCACCAAAACCCTAGACGAGCACCATCGCTAAAGCCCTCCACGCTTGCTGTCGTGGTACACCATCACCACCACTGCCATCACGCAGCCGCCGAACACGACCGAAGTGCGCCACCCCAGTAGCCACAACAGCCGTACCCCAGTCGCTCATCACTCTCTCTCACCCTTCTCTTCCCGGAGCCCGATCACCACACCAACCGGTCACCACCGTGCCCTGCCCCTGCTGTCCGTCCCTGGTGCGCGCAACCACCTCGTTGCCGATCACCTAACATCCCCGTACCACCATCACCACAACCGACCTCCCTCACCCCTTTACCCCGTCGCCGACCATGAACATGAAACCCAAAACCTAATCAATTTTTCACACCAAAAAAGTAAACAAACGTGTAGTAAGAAGGAACAAAGATTATCTTGGGTAGTCGTGAAGTTCCCGATCGGAACCGCCGTGAACCTTTCTCCTCCGGCCGCCCCTCTCCTCTTCTTTCTTCCCTGCTGGCGTCGCAAGCTCCCTAGCCGAATGGCTTAGGGTTTGCGCCTAAGGTGGTTTAAATTCCATCCACAAGTTACGTAGCGGGTCCCTCCAGTTTCGTTAAATCCGTTTTCATCTCAACTTATGAAACAAGCGGCTAACCGGTTCCTTTAAATCTCGCTAATCTAAGCTTCGTTCAACGGTCCAAGCCAATAATGCATTTATTAGAAACTTGGGTTACCCGTTAAACCGATCCATGAGTTATTTGGTTTTAGGGATGTTACAAGTCTACCCCCTTAAAGGAGGATTCGTCCTCGAATCCCGCTTCAGTATAAATCAACCCAACATATCTTTCCATTCTCACTTGTGCATCAAATCCATTTGGTGACAGGCGTTCAGTTTCACACTCTTTGCCTTCATTACCTTGCTTGGCAATACGATCACCCCCCCTCGTGTCCAGAGAAATCTTATTCAATGCCCGCTTTCGTCCTTGGGACTTGTTGGTTCCTCCCACACATTCCCTAGTTTCTTATCCTTTAATCTTATGGCTCAACATTGTCAATTAGCTGCTTACTTATTGCACTTCTTGATCCGCTCACATCATACATGACGTCACTTCTTTTTATAATCTCGAGTTATCTCGTTATTCCAACGGTCATACCCAAGTAGGGTTCCTTGCTTTCCATTATTGGATCATTCACCGTCCTTCTCGTCTCTTATTCTAATTGTCATATAGTGATGACTTCTCCAAAACTCAGGTACCACTGCCTTGATCATAAAGGTACCTCCCTAGTCATCCTTTGATATTCTCCAGGAGCTTGTGCAAAGCTCCTTTCGTGTCTTTGTCACAATGTGTCTCTCCCAAGACACTCTTTTACATTGTTATCATATGTTCAACGTCCTCCTAAATAAGCACACATTACTCAAACTAGAGTCATTATCAACGGTTCCTTATGTTTTCTCCAAAATATTCTCGCATTTCAACCACATATCCAACACACTAGCCTCAACCGAGGTCCCATCGAAAGTCATCTTTAGTTGAGTCATAGGTTTACCAACATGGGCATTTCCTACCCAACCACTTAAGTGCAATCCTGTACTTATCCTTCCTTCGTTCCACTTTCCTCGTCGTTGTTCTATCAATACCACATAAGCCATAGTCACCACTGGTCTCGTTCAGGAAAAAACATTCCCGCTCCCATTGCATTTTACATTGACGAAACTCCTCCTATGGACATGTTCCATAGAGAACCTATCGTCACTTTGTCCACTCCATGCTGAAATTCCTAGCGTCGTCACCTCGATTACGTCATAACTAGTTCCGACCAAGCGTCCACATAACACTTTCATCGTCTTCTCTCACCGCTGCACCCCCGTGGCTCTGTGCTCCGCATTCCCGAGATATAAGTATAGGTATCTCATAAGAGCACTTCGCCGATAATCTAGAAAACTCTCTGCTTCACCTCTATGTATTAACGTTAAGAAACGTCAAGATAGAAATACTACGCTCGATCACGCTAGCTACCTGTCCTTTGCAAGACTAAGCGTGTACTACAAGGACTCGTAATGGCAGGTCATAACAACAAAACTTATCATGTTCAAGGTATATATAGGCATAGCACCTCAACTCTCTAACTCGCACAAAGCACACACATAACTAGCTAGACCTGAGTAAATCTACGCGTTACACAATATGACCTTGTCATTTAATGACACAAAACTCCTGAACTCTACCTTCTATGCATTATAACGGTAGCCCCTACCTCACGTCATCACATACTTACACAGAGTTTACCCAGTCGTACCCCATACGGGTCGTACAAATGTTTCAAGACGACATACTACCCAATCTAGACACAAGACATCACTCTACACATTCATACACATAATATTTAGAGTTAATTACACAAATAGATCCTATGGTTTGGGTAAAATAACATGTATGAGTTCTAAGTTTAAAAAGTTGCAAGTTTAGGGCCTATGCTTTAGGTAAAATAACATGTATGAGTCCTAAGTTTAAAAAGTTGCAAGTTGAGTAGCTGTGGTTTCAATTTTATAACATGTTTGCGTACTAAGACTAACTTCCATTAAATTTTCTTTTAATTTTAAGTAAAATGACTTTTTTACCCTTGACTATTAAAATAAAAAGAATATATTACAGGGATTAGTTTGTAATTTACTTAAACAATAATTAAAAATATAAAAATAGAATATTTAATAGAAGTCATTTTTACTTAAAATTAAAAGAAAATTTTACAGAAATTAGTCTTAGTACCCAAACCTGTTATAAAATTGAAACCATATGCCCTAAACTTGCAACTTTTTAAACTTAGGACTCATACATGTTATTTTACCCAAACCACATGCACTAAATTTGCAACTTTTTAAACTTAGGACTCATACATGTTATTTTACCCAAACCATAGGACCTATTTGTGTAGTTAACTCTAGTATTTATAATTCTAATTTCCCACGGGACATCGACCTGAGCATTCACATCTACTAAAGATGTATAATCATACCTCCCCACAGGACCCTGTCCTGGGTACTCGCACAAAGTGCAACGCACCCATTACACTTCAAACCGTCACCTAACTTTAACACATAGGTGACACTATCATGTGTTCGTTGACACAGACAAATTCAAAATTCATGTCTACACAAGTCTACTCACACCATCTAATCAACCATGCTCTAGTATCCTAGCAAAGTTCACATTTAATGCTAACTCGCATATTTAGAATGCAATCACACAATCATACCATACCGCGCACGTTTCACTACTGAAAAACAATCATATGCCGAGACGACCACAATTATCATCAATTAGGTTCTAATCACCATGCGGTAAGAATCACAATAAATGGTAAAATCAAATAATAGATATTTGGGTCGAACATCACCCCACGTAAATATCTAATCATATAACATCGGATTACCCTGAAATATTTCGTCATAACTGCCTCTCTAACTAATCATTAAGCATCAAGCATCCCGAGCACTGCCCGCCAAATCACTGCTTGACCACATCAGGTGCATCTGGCGTGTCCTCCTCTGGTTCCTTCTGAAACAAAACTCTCTTAACCAACGCAAGTGGTCGATCCCTCAACCGTGCAGGTCCACATCATGGAGAAAAATCGCGTACAGCTGGCACTGCTCTCCTTTTCCATCCCGTCTTTCCAATCATAGCTCCACGTGGTATGTCGCCGATCGACGTTCTAATCATATTTGGCAAGAGAAGCGCCAACACTACTCCCATTTCACTAGCAGTTTCACCCGCAACAGTCATCGTCTTGACTGGTCGTTCTACATTCCCCCTAGCAAGAGCATCACGCCTGACTGATGTCGTATGCCTCGTCTTAACCACCTAATCCTACTCAAGATAGAACGCTACAGTGATTACTATGGGCACAAATCCAGAATATGAGAGTAATCATAAACTGCCAAATCACGGTGATCAAATGCAATATGGTGGTCCATATCATTGCTCGGATTATAAACCTTTCCCATCATACTCACACTAACTTTCTACCTTCACGCTCACCGGATGCATATGCATCCCACGCAACTCACATACAACCACAAAATAATATATCAAGTTGTCACAATAATCACAATTACACATAACACATGGTTACACACAAATTCACTAAATCATGCTAAAGCACTAAACTATCTCACATAATGCAATTAATGCTACTTCACATTAATTAACTCAGAAAACATACTTTCACCAAATCACACCACACAACTTCACATAGTTCTACATACTACTACAGCATATAGCACACATCATGTTCCCACATGGAACCATAAATCACTTACTCACACCAATCGCTTTACTTAGTGTAACACTACACAAATGGTAAATAATAATTACTACTCAACTCGAAAGACGTACCTCTTGGCTCGTGGTTACTCGTGGTGGCATTCGTTTCACCCTCGTCCCATTTTCAGTTTAAGTTAAGGTATTTTATTTTATAAAAACACCAATTTTCTCTTAAACCACGACTCTGATACCAACTTGTAAGACCCCAACCCGGGCATCCTACAGTTGGTTCTCATAACGGGTCATTCTTTTTAAAATACATTTATTATTAATCCAATTACAGCGAAAGTCTTTCTAAAGTCATTTATTACCATTTATTTCTATTAAACATACCTCACAAATTCCTACATACCAATCCGAGTATCACCGCCTCCAAGCCAAGATACGCCAACGCTACGCTTACATGCAAAACAATCAATCGTACACACATAGTGAGCTACGTTGAGTGAGTTCTAACAGTTTAATTTAAACAAAACCATTACATCATATACATTAGTTTATTCCACTCAAGACCCTCCGGTCTTTAATAAAATAGTTTTACGGTTCATTTAACGAATAGTTAACCCCCTGTTATCCCGCGACATCTCATAACTAGCCCGTGCTACCAATAATAATAATAATCTTATCATCATGTCAACATAGACTCAACTTACTAGACTCAACTTACTATACTAATAAATCATACCCTAGAACAAGTATTAACTCCACACTTAGTTAACCCAACAAAAACCCTAGACATCAACTTAACCGACCTTATCCAAGTCTCATACATTTCAACTGACATGGCAGTTGTACACGTCACTTCACAGTCCTGACATCACGGTCAATCTAACTCTATATACCACAATAATAACATTTACATGTCACGTTAGCATTACCACCATAACATCCTCTACACGTTACATTAGCATTACCAATAACATCACATGCACAATAAATATAACCCAACATTTGCAAGTGATTCCATATGCATGTAAATATACACGTAAGCACATACCTCATCAATGCACCCTAGTCAGGGTTACACTCTTCAGGGCGTTCAACACACCCCGAGCTTATCATTAACCTGTTAAATAAATGTCACCGTTCATGACTTCCCTAAGGACCACATCCTTCATAATCCTATTTGCTGTGCCACAATGACACGATGCAAACACAACGCTCGTCGTGCCACCAGGACAACGACACAATACAGGAACATCAAGCACATAACTCACAACACAATTATAAAACACATAATATCACTCTTTATTTACATGACTCATTAACTACACCTCCACCCCACACACATCACTAGGACAACGTATCCTACATAAATTTATAAGCGTTTAGCTTATAACCTAGCTCACCCCGAATAACTCATAACACATCACCCATTAATAAATCCCGACTCTAGCTTACATAATTCCCACAAACACCCCATTGACCCTCCGACTCATTTATAAAGGTTTTAGTGCACACCGGGTTAGAACCCAAAACTGGTATCTCATTTAATGTAGTACACACCTCATGCAAGTATGTACCATAGCCCCAAAAATAGTAAAACATTTAAAAAGGGGATTAGAAACTCACTGGTTATGCCGAGTCCTAGTCCTTGCTCTGCAACTCGTCTGTCCATGCTCGAACTCCAAACCTAGCAAACGTGTGGTCACATGATTAGAACAAGTTCTAAACATACGTCGTATGACGTATAACAATATGAACCATAACACCATCTCTTCAGCTCGTCCTTTCGTTCCACTCAGCCCCCTTCCGGCATGTTCACAAGCACCGGATCGTCAACGACCCGATTAGAAGCCGAATAAATTAACCGGGTCTCACACATGCATATATGTGACCATGCAAATCCTAACTCGCGAGACGCGCATACTCGAACTGGGTTCTCCCTATGTGCATGTGAGCCATGCAAAAACCCTAACTCGCCGCGAACCCGCATCCGAGCTCGTTCATGCACCGTCCCCATACTACTACTGTCACCATGCTCCACCACCGTGGCCGCTGCGTCGTCCTTCGCTTCCCATCGGGAACCCCTAGCCGTACGCCGTAGTTTTCATCGTCTCACCAAAACCCTAGCCGAGCACCATCGCTAAAGCCCTCCACGCTTGCTGCCGTGGTACACCATCACCTCCACTGCCATCGCGCAGCCGCTGAACACCATCGAAGTCCATCCCTGGTGCGCGCAGCCACCTCGCTGCCGGTCGCCTAACATCCCCGTACCACCATCACCACAAACGACCTCCCTCACCCCTTTACACCATCACCGACCATGAGCGTGAAACCCAAAACCTAATCGGTTTTTCACACCAAACAAGTAAACAAACGTGTAATAAGAAGGAACAAGGATTACCTTGGCTAGTCGTGAAGTTCCCGCTCGGATCCGCCGTGAACCTTCCTGCTACGGCCGCCCCTCTCCTCTTATTTTATCCCTGCTGCCGTCGCAAGCTCCCTAGCCGAATGGCTTAAGGTTTGCGCCTAAGGTGGTTTAAATACCACCCACAAGTTACGTAGCGGATCCCTCCTGTTTCGTTAACTCCGTTTTCATCTCAACTTGTGAAACAAGCGGCTAACCGGTTCCTTTAAATCTCGCTAATCCAAGCTTCGTTCAACGGTCCAAGCCAACAATGTCATTTATTAGAAACTAGGGTTACCCGTTAACCCGATCCATGAGTTAATTGGTTTTAGGGATGTTACATATACGTAAAACTTGCAAGGGATATATGGGTTTCGGGTGAAAGTCTCGGACTGCAGCTGGTACTTATCTTCTAACAATTTCTGTGGCGTAGATTGAACATAAAGTTGTGATTATGATCAGGAGATACGGGCCTGCTGAATGTGTAGACTGAACATAAAGTTATCATTATGAAGTTAATACTTGTTTGTGCCAAATTATTTTACTATCAAGATAATTGTATTCACCGGCGTTCGCGCTGACGTTTCATTTTCAAAATGTTTTCAGCTAATCAGTAAAAATGTAAAGAAAGGGGATAGTGGCAGTCAAAAGATCTGACCCATGAAATGAGAAATGAAAGGGATGAAATGCATGTTGGATTCTTAGTCCTCATGCATAGCTAATCCTGAAAAGAAGAAAAAGGAGATAGACCAGGAACATGATTAACCCTAGATTGGACTATTTTCGATGGCTATGAACTTGTCTATAAGACAAGAGATGTATTGATTTCAAACTCTGTTTTGTAATCAAATTGAAAAGGGTATTCAAATCCTTGTGTTTATGAAATGGATACAAGGCCTTTTGTTTTCCAATCGAGTCTTGATATTTACAAATACAACACTCGAGGCTGAACAAATGATGAAACGATCCTTGTAAAATGACTTCCGCTGTATTTTATAAAACCACTCTAAAATCAAATAGGTACCAATCGAGCTCACACAAGTCCAGGGGGTGCCTGAGGCTGGGTGTGATACAAGAAGAATAGCCAAGAATGGTTATACAAAACACTTGGTGATATAATCAAGGATTGATCCAAGCATCAAACCAAAGCCACGTGAAAGTGAGTATAAAATGCCTCTTGGTCCTTAGATACAAAAGATTAAACTTCTACACTACTTGATACATTTATTATTTACAAAAAATGGGCTAGAACTTAAGGTTTTTCTCGCACACCAACAAATGAGGCTTGAGCTGGATTTTATAGGCTGAAAATGAGAAAAGCCATGACCATGCGTACGGAGGCACACTCGTGCCTCTCTTCTGTACTTACACGAATCTTTCAGCTTTTTCAGAATCTGTTAGCTGGTACATGCACAGTTGTGCGTCTGCTTGTGCCCGTGCGTGTGGGTACACAGTCGTGCGTTAGTGGTGGTGCACATCCATGCATCAGGGGCGCATAATGTGAATCTCTCTGATCCGGTGATAAACAAGTCTTTAATCTGTAGCAACACTTCTGATAGGTGGAATCAATCTAGAATCCGACGACAACCGAATAACACAAATCAAACAAGGACGAGAACGAAAACCACCACATAAATGAGATGTAACATCAAATATGTAGATTCCATTGATAATTGATGTAATTACAATGACTAAACTGAGAGAATTACAAGAGATTACAGTATGATCAGATCTAAGCATACAATGAACAAATGACTAATCTTTTAAAAGAGTTCAAACATACAACTATATATAATTAAAAGATCTCGATCGAAATCTTTGACCGAAAACATTTTCGACCGAAAGAGTTTTTGACCGAAAACTTTTGTAATACCCCATTTTATTTATATATAAAAGAAAAAAAAGTATTTGTTCATACTCCATAATTGTTGAATGATCCTTTAAGATATAAACGAGTGTGAAACGCAATGATCAAATGACGATTATAGATTTGTTAATTATATAAATAAATATAAATAAAAAAAACAACAAACAAAATACATTTAAAGATTAATAAAAAAAATATGTATGTAACATTTTTTTTAATAAAATAAAGCTATATTAACATTATATTAATTAAGATAGTAAAACTACATATGCAAAACTTAAATATCTATATCTATCGTGAAAAACAAAATTGTGGATAATTCAAAGCAACTAAATTAATATTAGTAAAGATAAATATGATAGGAGCCATCATGATTTATAAGCTACCTAAACACTCTACAATTTGTTTCTAACAAACCACGTAGATATAGAAGACACGTCAAATTCTTTGCTCTCCAAGGCTTACAAAAGAAAATGTTAGTATAAATAGAAACCTCATAACAATTCTTCACTTCCATCACTTCCCCTTCGGAGGAATCCCAACTAGCTTTTTCTTATTTTAAGCTTTCTGAGGAGATACTAGAAAAACAGGGGTACGTTGAGATTCATGAAGGAAAAGCTTGCTGAATATCTGAGACACTTAATTGAGGTGAGCTACTTTAAACTAATTTAAATAAACAGGACACATGTGGTGAAAATGGATTGGGGCTGCGGCCATCTGAAAAATTGATACTGTATGTGTATGTTACATGTGAGTTGTTTGGGGGGTTATATGTATTGTATAGGCCTATTACATTTCCTTGATCGTATTAGGGAACGAACCATTAAGGGACGGACCCAGGTGAACATATAGTCTTGAATCCCGGATGTAACATGTACAGCTGGGTGAACTAGCATGTGACATACACTGAGCTCGTACAGATCAGTTTATATACATTATATGATTTGGAAATGATTATGTGTCTTTATTATAAATGTGTCTGTTTATGGTAACTCACCAACATTTTGTTGACGTATTTTCAAAACTAAAACATGTGTTCAGGGACAGAAAATCAGTAGAGCAGGAATGAGAACTATTCTCGCAGGATCAAGCTTCGAGGATTATTTTACTTTTATTATTAATCGTATAAGACTTGAAAATTGTGTAAGCTGGCTGTACTAGCAACAATATAAATAAAATATTATTTACGCTTCTACTTAAGTCTATGCCAACTAGTCACATAGGCGCCCTAGGTCCCGATTTAGTAAAGCTTGGGCTGTGACAACTTTGCACTTGTACAATGAAAGCTTTAAACTTGATTTCTATGGACTACTAGGTTCCAACAAACAACCTTGCATCAGGGGTGCACAACCATGCATAGGTGGTGTGACATCCATGAATAATCAAGGTCAATATTCTAAACATTATATTGTGATCAATTATGTGGCTATCACGTCACATCCATGCATCAGGGGTTCTTGAATTTTTTGGACCAAACACATCAGATACACGAGTTCTTGGAGGCTGTCACGACACAATGTAAGAACAACAAGCTCAAACAACATCATCTACACCATCTAAACCGTTGGAGCATTTTATGTGACATTTAGCCTTTGTAATAGATTAGTCTTTATGTTTATGTTTTGTATGTTTTTGTCTTGTAATTAGTTAAGTTTGCATATGCGAACTTAACATGTTCGCCTGATCTAGTTGAGGCCCGAACTAAACTTGGCGAACATGATAAGTTCGCCTATACTAGTATGTGTTGCCTATAAATAGTGTAGTAGTTGTTTTCATTTGTAATGATCTGTAAATTCTAGAACTACTATGTGTGTGCTGTTTACAGAGTGAATACAAGAAGCTATTTATGATATCTTGTCTTCTGTGTGATTGTATCGTGTGTGTGAGTATTCGAGACGTACGTACGCGTTAGGATTCCGCACTTCGTGTACGTATTGCGTGTTTTACACCAGAGATCGATTTGTAGACCCTATCGGGACCTACAAGTGGTATCAGAGCACTTGCTCTTGATTTTCTATTGTTGTTTGACACCATTTCAATCGATTTCACACAAAAAGATGAAGATTTATGAAGTTTCTATGTTCTTAAAAAAGTTAGCGATTTTTGAAGAGAATTTTGATTGATTTAGTCATTTTTGGTGTAGTTTTACCAAAATTGATCCGATAGAAGTATTCTAAATCATCATTTGAAGATTCCTACGGAAATAATTTGTCTAATTCCTTCAAAATCGTGAAATATGAAAATTTTCACACCTATTTGTGCGTTTGGGTGATAGAACTCTCCTCCTTGTTCTTCAGCTGAAGCAGGCGAACTTGTCTGATCAGTTACGGGCGAACTTGTTAAGTTCGCTTGATATCCTTGCGGCGAACTTATTAAGTTCGCTACAGGCAGAAAGTTGTCAAAATTTTCTAAGTGCTGAAGTGTTACAAAGATTTGAAAAATGTCTACTTCTAATCATGTGAGTGTGAACAATATGACTCATTTGTTGAATCATGATAATGAAATTGGTACTCCAACCAAGCCATCGAGGCTTAAGAATCTCAAAGATTATTCAAATTAGAAGAGTCGTTTTGAGAATTATATTAATACCAATGACACAAGCTTATGGATTCCTATTAGTGAGGGTTATGAGCACCCTGTTCATCGTCATATGGATGTGTCGGATACACCAAAGCTAGTGTCAGCTCTTAGTGATGAGGAAAAGAAATTATATGATCGTGAAAAGAAAGCTCTTGCAGCTTTATCGATGTGTTTACCACTGGACATTACTTACCAAAACAAGAAGATTCTTGAGAAGTTTCTAGATGCACTACATGTACATTTTGAGATGTACACTATTGTGATTAAAGAATAAACTGGATTCGATGATCTGAGTCTTGAAGATTTAATAGGAAAGATTCAATCGTATGATTTGAACAAACAGAAAAAAGATACAGTCTATCAAGATCCAAGCATTTATTTTGGTAAAGGTACATCTGCACAGAAATTTGGTGGTGTTGCATTATTTTCTGGTGAATCTTCTGAAAGCTCTAAAGAAAGTTCGTGTCAAGATGGTGCATGCTTTGTTACTTCTAATTCTGGATGTTCGAAGAATAGTAAGAATGAAATTCATTCATGTTCTACAAAGGTGTCTTCTTCAGCAGCTGATGATATGATGGCTATGATTGCATCATTATTAACCTCATATGAAAACTTTATTGGTGGCAAAATCACTGATCCAAATATGATTGAGGAGGATTTTAAACAGTTGGATAAAGACGCCTTGAAAGAAATGAATATTCAGTGGAATATGGCTTTATGGATGAGATAAGGTAAAGACCACTTGAAGAGAACTGGAAAGAAGTTTATTGGAGCATCAAGTAAGACTAAGATGGGGTTGGATAAATCTAAAGTCAAGTGTTATAATTGTCAAGAGTTTGGTCATTTTGCTCAAGAATGTACAAAACCAAGAACTCAGAATCAAGGCTCCTCAAACACTCAAGGCAATCAAAACAAGCAGAATACTTCCATAGCCTTAATCTCTCAACAGGATGAAAATTATGAGTGGGGTATTCATTTGGAGGATATTGTTGCTCATGTTAGTCAAGCTTTTCTAGCTGAAGTCCATACTGAAGATGGAAGTGAAAGCAGTTCTTCTGATGGTGACTTTACAGATTCTGGGAGTTTAAATGAAAGTGAAAAGTCAGTTCCTCAGAAAAGTGAACCAAAGTTTTCAAATGAAGATTTGCTCAGTGATGGAGCTGCTGGAAAGGTTACAGAAAAGATTGTTGAGATGCTAGCTGAGGGGAATGCATTCATGGCAGATACTGAACAGGTACAACAGGTTAATTCTTGTTTGAAATGTATTGATTCTGAATTCAAAATTACGAGATTGTGTGATGACAACACGAATCTCATCTGTGACATGAAAGCAATGTACACATCGAACCAAACTTTGAAGGAAAACGAAACAATTTTGAAAGCTAAAATTGAATCTTTAAAAGATGACATTAAAGTTTTGCAAATCAAAGTTAATGAACAAGCATTTCACTTCGATGTTTCATATTCTGAGCATGAAAAGAAAACTAATGAACTTACTGTGTCACAAACAGAAGTAACAAAATTGTTACGAAAGCTTGAGGGTTATAAGAATTCCAGTTTTCTTTTGGAATATTATAATGACAAAGCTTCAGGTGCAAAGGTTATTGGAGGTGTTGGTTCTTGTCCTTCTTTTGATGACACTGATATTGGGGGAGGTGTTAGATATTGTCCACCTTTTATTGAAAATTATACCCCTTGTCTGACTGAGGTTGTTTCAGATGAAGATTTGGAACCGAAAACTGTATTGAATATCAATCCTGTTACTGGTGAGGATATGATATATGATGATTCATCTGATGATGATGTTTTTGATTCAAACAAATTTGAAGGTACAGTGAAAGAGTGTAAGTATGTGGAACCAGTTGTAGTGAAAAAGGTGACCAGAGATAGATGCATCTAGACTGAACCGGATGAGAAAGTTGAACAACCAAAACCCAAATCTACTTATAAACCAGTTAAACCTTTTGTAGGTGGTTTTGATTCTCAAGAAACCAACAAGATTGAGAAACTCTTAACTCTTGATTTTTGTAAAAATAAAGTTGAAAAAGAAAATCAAAAAGTTGTTCAATCTTCAAACACTACTTCTCAGTGTTTATCATCCAGTCCAAACAAGGTTCAGAGAGAGAGGTATGTAAGAGTATACAAAGAAAGACGTGCTTGCTTTCATTGTGGTATTGTTGGTCATATTCTGAAAGACTGTCCACACAAGAATTTGGGAAAATGTCTAGAAAACCCAAAGTTGGCAAGACCATTTGTGAATCCGTCAGTGAAACAAGTAGTACATCATGTTGATTTGACTGATAATGTGGAGAAAGGTGGAAAGAGGTCAGTTGTCAAGAATATTAATGATTCAGTGAAGACAGTTGAGAAGGTTGATTCTTCTGGTGAACCTACACAACCAAAGGTGAAATTACCAAGACCACAACGTCGACGAAGAAATAGAAGGTTGAAAAAGCACTTGGAACAACCTATGGTCAATGACGAGGTTGAAATTGTTAAGTCATCAAAGGAGAGTGAAATGGTTAAGGTTCATTCAAAATGGATACCAAAGTCTCAAGTTTCTGTTTCTAAGAAACAATCTCCTAAAGTAGAGGAGAAATTTGATTGTGTTTTAAAAGAGATTGTTTATTTTGATAAATCACGCCGACCCAAGACCACAATGGCTTGGATCTCTATTACTAACTAATCATTCTTGTTTGTGTGCAGGGAACTCCAAGGAGGACTATTGGCAACCATTGGTATGTTGATAGTGGATGCTCTCGGCACATGACAGGAAATCTAACTTATTGGAGAATGTGAAAGAAATCCAAGGAGGCTATGTTGCTTTTGCAGGAAAGAAGGGAGGAAATATTTCTGGCCAAGGAACTGTGACAAATGGGAGATTGAGCTTTGAGAAAGTCAACTATGTGGAGCAGCTTGAACAGAATCTGTTATCTGTTTCGCAAGTTTGTGACAAAGATTTCTCATTTCACTTTAATAAGTCAGAATGTTTGGTCTTGAAGCCGGGATTTGAGATACCTGAATATTGGATACTTATGAGAGATCCTCGAAAGAATGATACTTATATACTCGACATGAGCACTCCGACGACAACTTTGTCCGTTCCAACTTGTCTTCTTTTGAAAGCTTCTGAATTCGATTCAACTTTATGGCACCGGAAAATGGCTCATATAAATTTTAGAAAAAATGAATTATCTTCTAAAACATGGGTTGGTTTCTGGTGTCCTGCCATGAGGTTTCATGTGGATGAAGACTGTATTTCTTACAAGAAGGGGAAGCAGCACAGGAAATCTCATCCTTCAAAGTTGATTAATTCTATTGTGACTCCTATAGAGTTGTTGCATATGGATTTCTTCGGACCTATTAGTGTCAGAAGTGAAGGCGACAAATCTTATTGTTTGGTAGTGACTGATGATTACTCAAGGTTTTCTTGGGTCAAGTTTTTTGCTTCTAAGGATGAAACAGCTGAACTTCTTAAGTTCCTGATTGTGGGGCTTGAGACTTTATTCAAATTGAAAGTTAGGAGGATTCGGAGTGATAATGGCACAGAGTTGAAGAATGGAAATATGAGTTTATTTTGTTTACAAAAAGGAATCCATCATGAGTTCAGTGCTCCTTATGTTCCTCAGCAAAATGGTGTTGCTGAGCAAAAGAATCGAACTCTTATTGAGACGGCTCGTACTATGTTATCTGATTCAAAGCTGCCTGTTACTTTTTGGGCCGAGGCGGTGAATACAGCTTGTCATGTTCTTTGTTAGGACATAGATTTGTAATGACAAAAGCTTGTAATAGTTAGATTTTGTGTCTTTATGTTTTTGCTATGTAATTGTAAAAAGTTGCTAAGTGTTTTTACAAGTATGCCTAGAGGCGAACTTGTTAAGTTCGCCTGGTCTATCAGAGGCGAACTTAATAAGTTCGCTTAGGTATAACTGAGGCGAACTTGTTAAGTTCGCTTAGTCTGTTTCAGGCGAACTTAACTAAGTTCGCTTACAGCAGGTGTATTTCTATATATATATGTGTTACAGAGTCATTAGAAGTGACCAATTCAAAAAAGAGAAACACTTGTCTGATTGAGTCTGTAACCACAGTGATTTGGAATATAACGAGAAGTTTATTTACGCGTGTTGTTTGAATTGTCAATTAGTATACAAACGTTAATACGAAGGATTCCGCACTTCGTGTTATAGAAACGTCATATCACGAGTTCGATCAGTAGTTGAGTTACCTGGACCTACAAGTGGTATCAGAGCTTATGCTCGTGAATTAAGTACGATTCTCGGATATTAGTGACGGTTTTTGTGTACAATTCGACAAGAAATTCAACATTTTTGAAGTTTCTGCAACAATGGAGTTTTTCAAGTTCTTGAAGATCGTTTCTCTGCTGAATTCATGATTTTAGAAGTGTTTTTGACGAAATTAGTCCGATAGAACTGTTCTATTTGATAAAATTCACAATCCTACGGTTCAATTTCCTTAAATTCCATCAATTCGCTGAGAAATCATGAATTTTGAAGTTTTTGGTTCGTGTTTGAACGAAGATGCTTTTGAATCTGTTACAGCAGTTTAAGCGAACTTGCTGAGTTCCTGTGCAGGCGAACTTAGCAAGCGAACTTATTAAGTTCGCTTCTCACATTTCAAGCGAACTTAGCTGTTAAGCGAACTTACCGGATTTCCTCCTTAAGCGAACTTGTCTTGTTCGCCTGATCTCAAGTTCGCTTAGTACTCACTAAAGCGAACTTATTAAGTTCGCCTGAGGGTAAAACAGCTCAATACTTAGAAATTTTTCAGAAATTTTTTTTTAACATGGCAAATATGGTTCAAGTCACAAACATGTTCAATTATGACAATGAGATAGGTACATTTCAAAAACCTCCGAAGTTGCTGAATCTAGCTGATTATTCAAATTGGAAAGATCGGTTTGACCAATTCGTATCTTTTACCGATACTAGTTTGTGGATTCCAATTTTGGAAGGATATACACACCCTACTTATTCGTGGATGGGAAAAGATGATGTTCCAAAACCAGTATCAGCTTTAACTACCGAAGAGAAGCTGTTATTTGATCGAGAAAAGAAAGCAATGGCTAGCATTTCAATGTCTCTACCAAAGAAAATTTATCACAGTTTTAAACAATTCAAGCCTTCTCAACAACTGTGGGAAGCCCTACAGAAAAGGTGTGAAGGGAGTTTAGATGTGAAGAAAAGTAGAAAAGAGTTACTAAAGAAGCAATTCCTAGTTTTTAAACATTTTCAGAATGAATCTTTGGATGATCTTGCTACAAGATTCTATCATCTTCTTAATGAACTGGCTAGTGCATCTGTGGTATATGAGACTGAGGAAATCAATGATAAATTCTTGGAGGCTTTACCATCAAAGTTTGATGTGTATACGGTTTTGATCAAAGAAAATGTTAAGTACAAAACCATGTCTCTTGAATAAGTACTAGGAAAGATCCAGTCACATGACATGAATATGAAAAAGAAAGAGACTAATATGGAGCATATCCAGGATCCCTCTATGTATTTTGCCAAATATGTTGGTAAATCTGGTGCTGGAGTGACATTCTTTTCTGGTGATGCTCAAGAGTCTTCAAATGATCAGTGTTCTGGAGTTCCAATCTATTCTGGTCATACAAGCCATTCTGGATTTTCTGCTACTACTGCTTCAACATCATCTGGATCTCATGTGAATCAGAAAGTTGCTGATGATTATCTGGCTATGTTTTCTTCATTCATGGCATCATATGAGAATTTCATTGGAGGAAAAATACATGATCCTGAGGTAATAGAAGAAGATTTCAGACAGATTGACCCTGTTGATCTGGAAGAAATGAATATCCAATGGAATATGGCCATGTTAATGCGACAAGCTAAAGATTTCTTGAAGAGAACTGGCAGAAAATATATTGGCTCAAATAGTAGATCGCGTATAGGTTTTGATAAGAGCAAAGTTAGGTGTTACAATTGCCAAGAGTATGGTCACTTTGCTAAGGAGTGTGTTAAGCCAAAGGTAGAATTTGATTCTCAAAAGAAGCAATCTAATTTTCATCATAATAGGAATCAGCCACATGGTTCATCTGGTAATCAAAATCATGGTTCTTCTGGAAATACAACTCATGCATCTGCATCATCAGCTTTAGTTGCTCAAAATGACGAAAACTATGATTGGGGCATTCATCTGGAAGATTTGGTGGGTGCTGTGAGTCAGGCTTTTGTTGCAGAAATTCATTCAGAAAAACCAGAAGAGTCTACTGATGATGAAAGTTCTAGTGATGATTCATGTGATGGTGATAGTGTTCCAAGTGTTGATGATGAGGAAGACAGAGAGAAAAGTATTGATTCTGATGCTGTGACAGGGGTTGATGAGGAAGAAATTGTTCTTACAGAAAATGCATCAGTTGGTGAAGATTCAGAGAACATTCCGATTGCCAAAGTATTCATGGCAGACATGTCTGACCCGACTAAGGTAAAAGACTCTGTCTGTTATATATTTTGTTCTAATTGCATTTCTATTAAAGATAAACTACAAAAAGTCATAGATGATAACACAAATTTGATTTGTGACATGAAATCAATGCATTCAGTTAATCAGAAACTGAAAGATAATGATAAACTGTGCATTGATAGAATTGAATCTTTGAAAAGAGATTTAATTCTCTTGGGTTAAAATACAAAGAGCAGGGTTATCATCTAGACATGGCTTATGCTGAAATTGAAAAACGAAATGAAGTAGTTGCTCAAAAGAACAAGGAGATTTCTGAAAAAGAATCTGAGGTGATAAAGTTACATAGAAAGTTGGAACAGTTTGAGAATTCATCTGTAGTGTTGGATTATTTTAATGCTAATGCTGATCCCACAAAAAGGGTTGCTGGTATTGGGTTTATTCCTCCTCCGTTCAATGCAAATTATGTGGTTGAGCCTGAAATCATTCATGAAGAGGAGATTGATCCCAAGACAGTATTAAAAGTGAATCCAGTGACGGGTGAAGACATATGATTCTGATACAGAGGATGAAGTGTTTGATGATTCAAAGGTTGAAGGCATTCCGAGAGAAGTGAAAATTGAGGAACCAAAGGTTGTGAAGATTGTTACTCGGGATCGGTGCATCTTGACATAACCTGAAGAGGTGAAAGTGGTTCCAACTAAACTTTCTCCAATATTACAGTCAAGTGGGTTTGTTGCGGCTGGTTTTCAAAAGGTGAATTCTTCAAAGGTGCCAAAACAGACTTATGTTCCTAAGAAGCCGATAAATTGTTCAAGGCATTCCTCTGAAGCTTGTTCTTCTGATGGTTCTTCAAATTCAAAGAAAACATCTTATTTCAGAAGTTATCAAGAAAGAAGAGTGTGCTTTCATTGCAATGAGCCTGGTCATATTTTGATTAATTGTCCATACAAGAACAAGGGTAAAATGAAGACTGTTCCTTCACAACCGAAAGTGGTGAAGATTCTGAAAAGGAAAGATGAGGGAAACTCGTCTTCTAGTTTGGAGAAAGATATGACTGGACGATCTTTTGTTAATTCCCCTGGAATTAAACAACAGAATACATTGCATGCTAAATCTTTTGTACGCAGAGAAAATCTTGAGATTCCAAAAGTTGGGATTTCAAAAGATACTTTTCAGGAGGTTAAATTGTCTAGACCTCAAAGAAGAAGGAGAAACAGAAAATTAAAGAAAATTTTGGAAACATCTGAATCTGACAATAATATATCAAATAATGTTTTTCAAAATAATAAAAATGGTTCTTCTTTGAAAAGGTCTGATTGTCAAACTTCTGTTCCTAATGTGAATGATAAAATTGATTGTAAATTACAAGAAGTTGTTTATTTTGATCAATCCTGACGACCCAAGACCACGATGGCTTGGGTTCCACTTTCTAACTGATTCTCGTTATTTATGTAGGGACAACCAAGGAGGACTATCAACAATACATGGTATGTGAATAGTGGTTGCTCTCGACATATGACATGGAATGTGAAATTGCTTGAGGATGTGATTAAAATTGATGGTGGTTATGTCGCTTTTGCGGGTAATAAAGGCGGGTACATAACAGGCTAGGGAACGTTAAAGAACGACAAAGTAAAATTTGAAAAGGTGAATTATGTTGAGCAGCTGGAACACAATCTTTTAAGCGTATCACAAGTCTGTGACAAGAAGTTTTCGTTCCATTTCAACGATCATGAATGCTATATTCTGAAACCGGGTTTTGTGATTCCTGATGAATGGATTCTAATGAAGGCTCCAAGGAGAAATGACACATATGTCTTTGACATGAGTGTCGCCACTACAATGTATTCAATTCCAACATGTTTACTCTCCAAGGCGTCGGAATCTGATTCAATATTGTGGCACAGGAAGCTAGCTCACATAAACTACAGGAAGATGAACTACATTGTTAGGAATGATCTTGTGCTTGGTATTTCGAAAATGAAATTCTCAGTTCCTGATGAATGTATTCCGTGCAAGAAGGGGAAGCAAAGAAAGAAATCTCACAAATCGAAGTCGACGAATTCTATCGTAACTCCTTTGGAGTTGCTGCATATGGATTTGTTCGGTCCTATCAGTATTAGGAGCATTGGAGGGAAATCGTATTGTTTGGTCATAACTGATGATTACTCCAGATTTTCATGGGTTAAGTTTCTTTCTTCTAAAGATGAAACCACTGAGTTGGTACAATACTTAATCCTGGGTCTGGAAACTTTATTCCATCTGAAAGTCAGAAGAATCAGGAGTGACAATGGCAGCGAATTTAAGAATAGCAAAATGGGCTTATTCTGTCTACAAAAAGGAATTCATCATGAATTCAGTGCGCCATATGTTCCTCAACAAAACGGTGTCGCTGAACGAAAGAACAGGACGTTGGTCGAAACAGCTCGCACGATGCTAGCAGATTCTAAGCTTCCAGTCACCTTTTGGGCTGAAGCTGTGAATACTGCGTGTCATGTTTTGAACAGGGTCTTGACCGTAAAGTGACATAACAAGACTTGCTATGAATTGCTAAATAATCGTAAGCCAAATCTGGAATACTTATTTTCTTTTGGTAATCCGTGTACCCTACTGAAGTTTCGAGATGCCCTAACAAAATTCAGTGCAAAGGCTATTGAAGGGATTTTTCTGGGGTATGTGGCAAATTCAACAACCAAGAGGGTTTATAATAAAGAGACACGCCAAGTTGAAGAATGGTTCCATATTGACTGTTCAAATCGGTCTTTACCACAAATGGCGATTGGTTCGGATTGGGCATTTGATTATGAAAACTTATTCAAGTCTTTTCATTTACCTTCTGACATTTCTGATGAAGATGCTGCTGTTATCTATGATTCTTGTCAAGATGCTCAGCACAATGGATTTCTACCAAATGCAGTTCCCAATTCATCGATTCCATCTACTTCTGCTCCAGATCCAAATGTTGCTTCTTGTTCAGGTCCACAAGATTCAGAGAGTGAGGAGGATAATGCTATTTTTTAAGATTCTTATGCTGATCCGTTGTTGAGTGATGATCTATTACCTTCGGCACAGGCTCAGGGGGAGATTCCAACAAATTTAGACTCGGAAATTCCAATTCCTCAAGATTATTCTTATCAATCTGACTCTACTCAAGTTGATGTGTTGCCGGTTCCTGAGGTCGCATCCATCAAGGAACACAAAGATCATCCAGTAACAAATATAATTGGAAATTTACAGGATGGAGTGAAAACTCGTTCTCTTGTTGACAATACTTGTTTATATACTTGCATTAAAGATTCTGGTGTTCTTGATGATTGCTCACATTCTTGCTTTATTTCACAGGTTGAACCCAAGAATGTAGAAATGGCTTTAAATGACAATAACTGGATAGAAGCTATGCAGGAAGAACTTGCTCAATTTGACAAACTTAAGGTTTGGAATCTGGTTGATCTTCCGAAAGGTGCGTATCCGATAGGAACAAAATGGGTGTTTAAATGTAAAAAGGACGAGCGAGGTGTCGTGGTACGCAATAAGGCAAGATTGGTTGTACAGGGCTTCAATCAACAAGAAGGAATTGATTACACCGAAGTTTATGCGCCGGTTGCAAGGCTTGAAGCTATAAGGCTATTTCTAGCTTTTGCTTCCTTTAAAGGTTTTAAGGTGTTTCAATTAGACGTCAAGAGTGCATTTTTATATGGAAAGGTCAAGGAGGAAGTCTATGTGTGTCAGCCGCCGGGGTTTGAAGATCCACTGAATCCGAACATGGTTTTCAAGCTAGATAAGGCCCTCTATGGTCTTCATCAGGCTCCTCATGCATGGTATGAGACTTTATCTAAACATCTTTTGGCGAATGACTTTGTTCGTGGAAAGATAGACTCGACCTTATTCATAAAGAAATCAGGGGGAGATTACCTACTGGTACAGATTTATGTGGATGATATTATATTTGGCTCGACAAATGAAGGGTTGTGCAAAGACTTTTAGGGTGTTATGAAGTCGAAATTTGAAATGTCTGCGATGGGAGAGTTATCGTTTTTCTTAGGTTTACAAGAAAATCAAAAGGAAGATGGTTTCTTTATTCATCAGTCCAAGTATGTCAAAGACATCTTGAGCCGGTTCAAGATGGAGGACTGTACCTCATATGATACTCCAATTCCGGTCAATCATAAATTAATTTCTGACCCGGAAGGAAAAGATGTAGATTGTCGACTTTACAGAGCTATGATTGGATCCCTCATGTACTTAACTGCTTCAAGGCCGGATATAATGTTCGCTGTGTGTATCTGTTCCAGATTTCAGGCAAAGCCAAAAGAATCTCATTTAATTGCTGTGAAAAGAATCTTTCGGTATTTAAAAGGAAAACAACGTTTAGGGCTATGGTATCCTCATGGTTCTAACTTTGATTTCATTGCTTATACTGATTCTGATTTTGGTGGTTGTTGTCTGGACAGAAAATCTACAACAGGTGGTTGCCAATTCTTAGGAAATCGACTTGTATCTGTCTCCATTTCTACATACGAAGCAGAATACATTGCTGCTGCAAGTTGCTGTTCACAAATCCTGTGGATACAACAACAATTGAGAGATTATGGTTTGAATTTCACAGAAACCCCCATGTTTATTGATAACAATGCTACTATGTCCATAACGAATAATCCTGTTAAACATAGTAAAACTAAGCACATCGAAATTCGATATCATTTTTTACGTGATTGTGCAGAAAAAAGGTTGATTGAGCTGGTCAAGGTACACACTGAATATAATTTTGCTGATTTGTTTACTAAGGCATTTGATCGTACCAGGTTTGAATTCTTGATAAAAATGATTGGTATGATCAATCCTGAATAAAAGTTTTTCAAAATCAGAATTTCATGGAAAAATTTTCTTTTAGGTTCTTTTATTGCTTTATTACATTTCTGCAGTTACATTTTCAGTCAAAAAGCTTAAATTATAAAAGGTCAAAACAACGTGAAAAATATAAAATTTGACATCATTTGAGGTTTTGAGAAGAAATGATAGTACATCAGTGATTAGTTCATTTCACACGACTTTAGTAGACCTTGATATATGATTGATTAAAATAAGTTGATCTGATCTAAATTTCAAAGTCTGCATAAATAAGAAATGATAGTGTTATGAATGTTCTATTCTTGATAATTTGTTTTATAATTTGTGTATAAAATTTGAAACTTGAATTGTCAATAGGCTAAAAGCGTTTTGAAACTAATAGTAGTGTGAAAATTAAATATAATATGATTACATCTGTGATTTAAACACATTTTATGCCTGGGTGTGTGTGTTAAAAGATCACTATCAGATAAAGAATATTAGCTTTTAATAAGGATTTTCCTATGAGATCAGTTTCGGGTTATGTCCTTAGCACTATTCATTCGATTTGCTTCAGTGCCCATGTCCCGAAAAGCATGCAATTTGAAGTATAATCAAGATATGTACTTGACAACATCTGTCAAACATATACTAGCCCTTGGATCATATTGATATATCATCTTTACTGTTTCCATTGAATTCATAATCCAGATAACAGTTGGATCCACGTGCCTAAATCTTATGATTCCACAAATATAAGCCAACATATTGAATCATTCGATTCTGAATCTCATTGATTCCTTTACAATCCAATTTGGATTCTGCTATTCATGTGCTAAGTGATGTCTCCTCATTCTGAATATTCGGATAATCTTTAGTAAAATCTTATATATGTCTTGAAGATAGTGCATTTATTTTCTATTTGGCATATATGTGGGGTACACGATGTTTATCATCTAAATGGTACTAAATCACATGAATTTGGAGAATAAACGCTTATAGTTTCAAATAATATAATATTGACAATTTTAAGAATTCAGGCTTTATATTTCAAATTCGGTATAAATAAAAGAGCATTTTATAACCTGATCTTATTTACTTTGAAATTTATCGTGTATCATTTCAAATATTCTTCAAATTGAATGAGTTTCAAAATGAAAAAGATGCAAAATGCACAAAATTGAGTTGAATGGTCTCTTACTATAGGTTACCCTTTGTTATTGATAATATGTGTGATGAATTAATTGAATACTGATATGATCTTCTTGCTCATGATGTTCAAACCAAAAATATTTCATTTCAGTTTATTCAGAGAAAAACAAAAAATATGTGATTCTGTTTGTATAGAGAAAAACCAAAAATATGTGATTCCGTTTTTACAGAGAAAAATCAAAAATATGTGTTTCCGTCTGTATAGATAAAATTCAAAAAGATTTTGATTTTTACTTTCCATGAAAATTCTAAACTTTTATTAAAATTGTTCGGGATTGAATCAAATATGTGTTGTTGACGGAAGTTCGAAATTTAAAAGGTTGAAATTGGTAAAATTTTTGTTCAAGGCAAAAAAAAAAGGTTGGAAAAGTAATTAAGTTCGCCTGTGTACAGTGAAGCGAACTTAATATGTTCGCTTAAATCAGTGAAGCGAACTTATTCTACAGTGGGGTGAAGCGAACTTAGGGGTGAAACGAACTTATCTTGTTCGCCGAAGGCTTGTTAAGCGAACTTAACAAGTTCGCCTAATCAAGCGAACTTAATCCGAATAAGGGTTGAATCAAGCGAACTTAACAAGTTCATCGTTTTACTCAGAACTTAGGCGAACTTGTTCAAAATTCTCAAAAATTTTATTCTGTGTTGTAATTGTTAATTTCTGGTTGCATCTTGATCGAAATTGAAGTGCGAATCTAACAAAGGTATTTTCGTTGGATTTCATCCGCTAAATTGAGTGTATTTGAAGGTTTTGAGTCTCGGTTTTTCGTCGGATTGTTTCACGGACGATTTTGACCTAAGTTTTGACCGAGATATCAAATTGATCATAGTTTTTGGTCATAATGTGATATTAGATTGATTGGATATGCTTATTTCATGATTTGATATCGATTTGCTGGAAATTTAAAATTCAGTGTTTGAATTTGAAACGTCTCAGGTTCAGGCGAACTTGTTCTAAGCGAACTTGTTCGAAGCGAACTTGTCAGGCGAACTTAATAAGTTCGCCTCTTGCACTACTAAGCGAACTTATTAAGTTCGCCTAGGGGTCAGAGGTGAAAAGGACTTGTGATTTTTTTTGTGTTAAATTTTTTTTTGTTTTGTTTTTGTTTGAAATTTTTTTTTTTGATTTTTTTTGTTTGTTGTTTTATATATGTGTTAGTCTACTAATGTTTGTTGTGTTGTCCGAAATTTTTCACAGATGGCTCGACGTGTCGAATATAAGCATAATCAAGTGGCGTTGTTAGATCCTAATATGCCAGAAGCAGTTCACTTTCACGGCATTATCAATTTTCTGAATCGATCAAGACTACATGTTGCATTATCTGCGGATCCTTTTATTAGCTTGGTGTACATCCAACAATTCTGGGATACGATACATCAAGATATCGATGTGGAACCACATGTCCTCCGAGCAACAGTCAATAATACCGAAATTGCAATTTCCGAAGAGACGATTCGTGCTGCTCTTGATTTAGGAGGAAATGCTGAAGATCCAATTTCGTATCCTAACACTCTTATTATGGGTTGTTTTCAAAGGATGGGTTATCGTGGACGACAAAATGATACACAAGCTAGGAAAGGTGGACTAGTAGGTGAATGGCGGTACTTTATGCATGTGATTATACAATGCATCTCTCCACGAAAAGCTGGTACAGATGGCTTAAAGATGGCACTTCAAACAGCAATGGTGGCCTTAACTTTGAATAAAAGATTCAATTTTCCTCTGTATTTTTATCGGGAGATGGTAATGCAGATAAATCCGGCTGAAGGTCAAGGTTTCTTGATGTATCCACGATTCATTCAAATGATACTCAATCATCTTATTCCGGATCTTCCACAACATGCCATAAGATTGACTTTGACTCCGATGTCAAAACGTATCTTTACAGATTGTACAAAGGTGAAACAGCAAAATGGTGCGTTGATTCCAGTTAATACTCCACTGTTTGGGCACTTAATCAATCCTGATTATGTTGCACCACCTAATGATAATTGGTTTCATCCTAATGAACTTGCTCAAGTTCAAGGAGTTAATGTTCAACCACAACCACAACAATAACAACAACCACAACAACCTGCCCAACAACAACAGATACAAGTTCCACAACTTCAAGTTCAACAACCACAAATACAAGTTCCTATACAACCTCAAATTCCTATTCCTGAACAAGTTCCTATTCCACAAGCTGCAGTCAATATTCCTATTCAGGAACCAGTTCAAGAAGAGGTCGTTCATGATCCTAATCAAGATCTAGGTATGAACATGGATGATTTTGTTGATGAAGCTGTGAACTCGCCCATTCATGAACACGAAGGGAATGTGGTGACAGACACTGAGTCTAGTTCCAGTTCAAGTGATACTTCATCATCTGATGATGACAGCACTGATTCTGATGAGTCTAGGGATTTTTCTCCAGGTCATTATGAACGGTTGGCTGCTATTCCACTGGCTAATGCTGGAAAACGCATTAAATCTCAAGCCAGACGACCACGACGCAAGTCTGTTCGGGATCCTCCTTCCGGATCAGTACTTGGAAAAAGATCGTTGGTAGATGAGAGTTCCGACACTGACAGTGGCTTTAATCCAGATCCTTCACGACAAAAGTTAATGTCTGCATCAGTTGCTGCTGCACAATCTTCTCAGGGAGTTGAGGATGCAAATTTTGTTGCTTCTCTGATCATTACTCCTCCACGATCTAAGGATCCATCTCCAGTTCCATCTCCTGTTCCTCCAGAGATTCCTACTACTTCGAGTCCTTCTATTCCACAATCAACAGCTGGTCCATCAAAGCCTTCTGATTCTGACAGAATAACTTTCCTTGAATCTCAAGTGCTATCTCTACAAACACAAGTTAACTCTCTTGTGTCTATTGATTCTCAACGACAGCTGGTGATTCAGACTCAAGCTCAACAGATTGCTGATATGCAAGCATTAGTGTCCAAACTCGTTCAGCGTCTTGACGCTCAGGGGGAGTTGAGGATACCTGATACTTGTCACACAGAGTCAATTCAAATACGTGATGATGAAGACAATGATCCTGCTGGAAATATTGAGGGTGATCGTCAATACACTGACGCTAATCCTATATCTAGAGTTCAGGGGGAGTCGACATCACAATCTCTTGAAGGAAACAAAGATAAAGATACTTCTGGTACTAATGAAGAAGAAATTCTGTTATTAGAATTCTTTCAAGATTCAGAAGAAGAAGAAGCTGAAAAGATTGAATGTCTTGATGACATTGACGATTTATTCAATGACATGGAAGATGATATGTCAGACACTGAGATAGAAGAAGGAGAAATAGTAGATATTGAAATAGAGAAAGATAAAGACAGTGTTACATATGAAGGTTGTGACGGTCTTAAGGTGCCTTATAACTTCATCCAAGAGGATGTTGTTCCTGAGTTCTCTTATGATGGAATAACTGACTCTATGGACTCTATTGAAGACGTCACATTGCCTGATGATACAACCGAGTCAAAGATGGATACTGATGATGAGAATCTTCAATTCAATAAGGGTGCTGAAACTGAAACTACTCACACTGAGTCTCCGAAGATTAATGAAGAACCTGTGATGTTCAGAGATACAGGAATGACACGAGAATAGTGGAGAGAAGTTGTAAACAGTTGGATGAAGGTGCTACCCATGTCTCCAGCACAACCTACTCAGAAAGAGAAATATGTGAATAAAGAGCAGTGTGTAGGAAGGATCATAAGTTGGTTCTATGATGGTGAATCAAAATTGTTTGTAATCAAACGATCTGATGGTGTTCAATACTTAAAGCCAAGGATCAAATATTTCAATACCTTGCCGAGGTGTGAAATAAATGGTCTAGCTTCAAAGCCACTCATAAATAGATCAAAGAATGGGTTGGCTGATGTGATAGCAAACCTGATAAAGAAAGAAGGTAGTTCGGGTAAGTATGAACGGCTGAAACCACAGAAAGGAAAGAGAGTGAAGATTACAGATCCTAAGACTGGGAAAGTAACCTGGAGATACAAGTATAGACCAGTGCGTGCTATCCATAAGATACCATTAAAGAATATTCCTCAAGACTTTCTTGGGAATATGAAATGGTGGTATGTTGATGTTAATACTGGTGAAGCAAGGGTTGAAGATAAAGATAATAAGGTCATTGTGTGTTTCTATGACGCAATGAATCTTATTAATTTTTCAAAGAAAGATCAGAGAACGCTGCGAAAGAATGAGATCATGTATACTGATGAATGGAGAGAACAAGGTCTACAGTACAAAAGAGTTTTGGAGATATGCAGAAGATATGGAGTGCATGCTGGCAGCAGACTACCAGACAACTGGAAGAGTTCAAGATAAAGACTGAAGACAGAAGATCAAGCTATTGTCAAGGGGGAGTCTGTTAGGACATAGATTTGTAATGACAAAAGCTTGTAATAGTTAGATTTTGTGTCTTTATGTTTTTGCTATGTAATTGTAAAAAGTTGCTAAGTGTTTTTACAAGTATGCCTAGAGGCGAACTTGTTAAGTTCGCCTGGTCTATCAGAGGTGAACTTAATAAGTTCGCTTAGGTATAACTGAGGCGAACTTGTTAAGTTCGCTTAGTCTGTTTCAGGCGAACTTAACTAAGTTCGCTTACAGCATGTGTATTTCTATATATATGTGTTACAGAGTCATTAGAAGTGACCAATTCAAAAAAGAGAAACACTTGTCTGATTGAGTCTGTAACCACAGTGATTTGGAATATAACGAGAAGTTTATTTACGCGTGTTGTTTGAATTGTCAATTAGTATACAAACGTTAATACGAAGGATTCCGCACTTCGTGTTATAGAAACGTCATATCACGAGTTCGATCAGTAGTTGAGTTACCTGGACCTACATTCTCATTAGAGTTTTGATCGTGAAGAAACACAACAAAACTTGTTATGAATTGCTGAACAATCGAAAACCTAATTTGGCGTATCTTTTGCCCTTTGGAAATCCTTGTACCTTGTTGAAGACTCGCGATGTTTCTACTAAATTCAGCTCCAAAGCAATTGAGGGAATTTTCTTGTGATACGTTGCCAATTCTCATAACAAGAGAGTCTTTAACAAAGAATCACGTCAAATTGAGGAATGGTTTCATGTTGACTGTGATAACCGTTCTGTTCCTCAGGATACACAAAGTTCTTCTTGGGCGTTTGATTATGATGCATTATTCAGATCTTTCCAACTGAAGCTGAAATGTTTTATCAGTCCTACTGTAATGATGATTCAACTGTTGATACTCGTTCGGTTATTCCGATTGTGGATACTCCTCCAGTTGACCCGACTGTAGCTTCAACTTCGGGTACAACACCAGATGGTGACAGTGAAGATGATGAAGCTGTGTTTCAGGAATCGTCTAACGATATACAGAACATAGTTGATGATTCATCAACATCGGCATCAGTTGAGGGGGAGTTGCCTTCAAATCTTGATGCTGTTATTCAAGCTTCAGATATTCGTCAATCCCGAGTGCATAAGAATCATCCCACTGACAATATTATTGGTGATTTGTATGTGGGTGTTCAAACGAGACATCGTACACTTTCTGAAAATTCATGTTTATATGCTCAAATTGTTGATACAGGTATCTTGGAGACATGTTTGCATGCTTGCTTTATTTCTCAAACAGAACCTAAAAATGTGGTTGAGGCTTTAGATGATGATTTCTGGATTGAGGCCATGCAAGAAGAATTGGCTCAATTTGATAAATTACATGTTTGGGATTTAGTTGACTTACCCAAAGGTCAAGATCTATTGGCATAAAGTGGGTATTCAAATGCAAACGTGATGATCGTGGTGTTGTGGTACGTAATAAGGCAAGGCTTGTTATCCAGGGATTTAATCAACAAGAGGGAGTTGATTACACCGAAGTTTATGCTCCAGTTGCGAGGATTGAGGCGATCAGATTGTTTCTTGCATATGCTTCTTTCAAGGGTTTCAAAGTGTTTCAGTTGGATGTAAAAAGTGCTTTTCTGTATGGAAGGGTAAAGGAAGAAGTTTATGTGAAACAGCCGCCTGGTTTTGAAGATCCCAAGTATCATGATAAAGTGTTTAAGTTGGATAAAGCATTATATGGTCTTCATCAGGCTCCTCGTGCATGGTACGAAACTTTGTCGGTGCATCTACTTGAAAATGGATTTGAGCGTGGCCAAATAGACTCTACTCTTTTTATCAGAAAAGCAGGGGGAGATATATTACTTGTTCAAATCTATGTGGATGAAATAATCTTTGGATCGACGAATGTCGATATATGTAAAGACTTTGAAAGAGTGATGAAGTTGAAATTCGAGATGAGCAGCATGGGAGAATTATCATTTTTTTTGGTCTTCAAGTTGATCAAATGGAAGATGGTTTTTACATTCATCAAACGAAATATGTTGCTGATATTGTCAAGAAGTTTGATATGACAAATGCGTCAGCTTTCAACACTCCAATTCCTGTTAATCACAAACTAGATTCTGACCTGAAAGGGAAAGAGGTGGATTATTGATTATACAGAGGAATGATCGGGTCTTTAATGTATTTGACAGCGTCACGTCCAGTTATTATGTTTGCAGTATGCTTGTGCTCAAGGTTTCAGTCTAAACCGAAGGAATCTCATATGATTGCTGTAAAGCGAATCTTTAGATACTTAAAGAGTAAACCAAGGTTGGGATTATGGTATCCAATTAATTCTAACTTTGATTTTAAAGCCTTTACAGATTCAGATTATAGAGGTTGCGGTCTGGACAAAAAATCGACGTCCGGTGGTTGTCAATTTTTACGGAATCGGCTTGTGTCCTGCCAATGAAAAAAGTAAACATCGGTTGCAATTTCAACTTGTGAAGCAGAATATATTGCAGCAGTCAGTTGTTGTTCCCAAATCTTATGGATTCAACAACAATTGAGAGATTATGGTTTGAACTTCACAGGTACACCAATGATGATTGATAACACAGCCACCATGTCGATCACAACAAATCCGGTGAAACATTCAAAGACGAAGCACATTGAGATTCGACATCATTTCATTCGTGACTGTGCAGAGAAAAAGTTGATTGAGTTGGTGAAAGTTTACACGGATGACAACTTTGTTGATTTATTTATCAAAGCATTCGATCTTTCACGGTTTGAATTTCTTACTCAGATGATTGGTATCTTAATCCAACGTGACAAAAGTTTTCAAAATGGTTTTTCATGGAAGTTTTTATTTTAATTTTTTTTAGTTTATTTAAAGTAAATAGTTTTATGATTTATCTTTCATTAGTTCACATGCTTTTTGAAAAAACACAAACAAATTTGAAAAAGATAAAATCGGCATTGCTTGAAGTTATAGAAGAAATGATAGTACATCAGTAGGTTATCACATACACATGACCTTAGAACGACTAACTGGTGTCTGGATTTATGTTTGTGTGTATATAATTTGATCTAAACTTCTTAGTCTGCATAAACAGGAAATGATAGCTTCATGACTGCATAACATTTTATATATAATCATTTTAATTTGGATATTTGCATGTAATTTGAATTGTCAGTAGGCTAGAAGCGTTTTTAGTCCATTAGTAGTGTGAAAATATAATGGTCTATCTCACAATTGTGATTTGAACCCATGGTATGCCGGGTGTGTGTGTTAAAAGATCATTATCAGATAAAGAATATGAAGCTTTAAGTATTTCATGAGACCAGTATCGGACTGTTTTGATTAGCACAATGTTTTCTGTTCACTTCACTGCACATGTCCCGAAAAACATGCAAAGTGATGTTGAACTAAGATATGTGTCTAACAACATCTGTTGGAACATATATTCACCCTTGGATCAATTATCTTGATTCCATTGAACATATCCAAATAAAAGTTGGATCACTCTATCCTATGTCATTGAATCAATCGATTTCTTGATCATTCTTCTGTTACTATGAATCATGATATTTCATCCAAAGCCAAGCATTATGAATTTTTTGATTCAGAATCATTCTGATTTCCTGTGCTAATTGATATAGTTTCATTCTGGAAATTAATCTAAGCTTTGCATAAGTTTCATATGTCTTGAAGATAATGCAATTTAAATTTCTATTGGTATATTTGTGGGGTACACATTGTTTTCATATAAATGGTACTAACTCACAAGAACGTGGGATCAAAACGCTTGTAGTTTCAAATCTTATAATGCTGACAACTTGGATTGACATGTAGTATATTGCAAATTCGGTATGAATAAGTTAGCATGTAATGATCTGATCCTGTTTACTTTGAAGTTTATTGCGTATCATTTCATCACGTATCATTTCATGAATTTCTGAGAATTTAAAAAGAAATTTCAAAAAAATTGATAGTTTATGAAAATATGAAGTGTTGGTTTTGTGAAATTATCTGCTGAGTTTTCATACAATGTTGCACGAAGGTGCTTGTTTGCTAAGCCAAAAATCTGTTAATATACAGAATGTCATAGGTCACCCATAGATCTGCTAGGGATTTTATATCTGAATGTGTGTATGTGTCATCAAAGATACTGATATGATCTTCGTACTCGTAATGTTCGACCAAAAATATGTGATTAAGTATGTATAGATAAAAATCATTTTTTTTTTCAGATTTACTGCTTTAATTCATTTAGAAAAAGTGCAAAAATATTTTAGTGTGTTTTAGCATAAATTTTAAAAAATCCAAAAATATGTTCTTTACTTGTTCTTTTAGCTTTATAAGAAAAATCCAAAAAGATTTTGTTTCTATCTTCCATGAAACATTCTTAATTATTTTGGATTAAGTTGTTGTACAGGTTGCAAGATGATTGGATTGTCGGAAAGAGGGAAAAATGAAAATTTTCCAAATTTTGGCTAAGTATGGGTTAGGCGAACTTGTCTTGTTCACTTAACATGTTCGCCTGGGGGGCGAACTTGTTAAGTGAGCTTGAATTTAGCGAACTTGACCTGGTGAGTATATAAAGGATTCAGCAAACTTGACCATTCACTTGTTATCCTTGACTTATGCGAACTTGAGTAGCGACCTTATCAGACCAGAGTCTTTGTGTTTGATTTTCTTTACTCGTGTGATAAAGTGATTCATTGTTTCCTGTTTCCTAATCGAAATCAGTTTGCGAATTCAAAGAAGGTAACATCACATCGTTTCATCCATCCATTTGATTGTAATAATTGGTTTTATCTTTGGGCTTTGATCGCGACTGTCGCCCGTATAATTCATCATCGATTTGAACTTAAACACTGAAATTGATTGGTTGTTTAGCTTATTCGAGTGTTGGCGAGTTGATATGTATGCTTGATTGTGGATTATGTCATCAAAATTGTGAAGTTCGAATTTCTGTGACTGTTCAAGTTTTTAAGTTCGCCTCTTGTAACTCTAAGCGAACTTGTTAAGTTCGCCACAGGGTTCAGTGATTGAAGGACTTGTGATTTTTTCCAAAGTTGTATTTTTTTTAAATTGATTTTTATTTTTTTTAATTGTGTTTCTTTGGAAATTGTCATTGTCTAATCGTGTGTTCTGAGCAGGTCATGGATCGTCGAGTTGAGTATAAACACAAGCTGGTGGCATTGCTTGATCCGGAGTTGACAGAAGCGGAAATTTATCAGGAAATCATTACGTTTCTGACCCGGCCAAGGATTAATGTTGCTCTATCGGCTAATCCTCATATCAGTCTACAGTACATTCAACAGTTTTGGGAGACGACACAACAAGACACCAATGTTGAACCACATGTCATTAGAGCTACAGTGAATAATCAAGATATTGCTATATCTGCTCAAGACATTCGTGCAGCTCTAGCATTGGGTGGAGTGAATGATGACCCTATTATTTTACCGAATACTTTGATTATGGGTTGTTGTCAAAGGATGGGCTATAGAGGTAGACCAAATGATTCTCAAGCACGGAAGGGTGGTCTAGTGGGGCAATGGAGGTATTTTATGCACGTTATTATTCAATGTCTATCCCCAAGGAAAGCTGGAACTGATAGCTTAAAGACATCATTACAAGCTGATATGGTGGCTTTAACATTGAACATGACATTCAACTTTGCATTATACATATACCGGGAGCTGGTCATGCAAATTACACCACCTGAGGGTCAGGGTTTCTTAATGTACCCTAGAGTCTTGCAGATTATTCTAAACCATCTAATTCCCAACCTACCACCGGTGAATCCTAGATTGGCCCTTACTCCTATGACAAAGAGGATTTTCAAGGATTGCATGAATATTAAGCAGCAGAATCCTGCTTTGATTCCAGTGGCTAGTCCGTTGTTTGGGCACATAATCAATCCTGCTTATGTTGCACCGCCAAACAACTGGATATATGATGATCCAGCCTTGGAATTACCTCCGGTTGGTGATCAAGATGAGGAGGAAGAGGAAGAGGAAGGTGATGATGAGAATGATAGTGATGAGACTGAAAGTGAGTCTGATGATAATGATGATGGTGATGATAACAATGATGGTGATGATGACAATAATGCTGATGATGATGACAATGATTATGATAATGCTGATGGTGGAAAGGATGGAGAGAATGTTCAAGTGAATGCTGATAAGAGTGAACCTCAAGGTGAAAATGTAGAGGTTGAAGAGACTAGCACCAGTTCATCTGGATCTAGTGAAGCTGACGATAATGAGGAGAGTTCCTAGGATTTTAGTCCTGAGCATTATGCTCAGTTAGCTAAAGTTCCTAGGGTTACTAGGAATGTATATGAAAAACGTCAGAAATCTCTTGGTAAGAAGAAAGTGAAAGTACCAAGACGCAAGTCTGTAAGGGGTCCTCCTCCCGATGCAGTACTTGGAAAGAGAAAGTTACAAGACGAATCTTCTAGTTTTGAAGATAATGAAGCTCCTGCAGCAAAATGTCCTAAACTGATGGCTTCGGCTATTCATGCTGCACAATCTGCACATGATAGAGAGTTTGTAGATTCTTTGATCATAACTCCTATTCCTTCACAGTCTAATACTCCACATGCTACTCCAACTGTATCCAAGACTCAGGATGAAGCTGGTCTGTCTACTAGAGATGCTCGTGATGAAAGAATACAAGCCTTGGAAACACAGGTTTCAGGGTTAAAATCTCAAGTAGATGAGTTGATTGACAGAGAAGCCCAGCGTGTTCTGATCGTTAATGAACAAAACAAGGTGATTGCAGAGATGCAAATCCTTGTAAGCCAGTTGGTAGAGCATCTTGACGCTCAGGGGGAGAAGGTTCAAGCTGATAAGTCTTCATGTCATAGTATTGGTGTTCAAAAGAACTTAGATGATGATGACGAACCGGATGTTGGTGATGGTTTGGGTGAGCATCAAAACGCTGATACGAACCCTACATCATTAACTCAGGGGGAGTCAGAGATTATTGTTGAAGCCAATATGATGACTAGTGGTGATGATAAAGAACCAGCTGAAGTTGATGCTGATATGTTAGATAATTCAATCTTTGAAGACTCTGACAAAGATGATGCAGACAAGATTTAATGTTTGCTAGACTTGGACGATTTATCTGATGACGAGGATACAGGTGAGGAGGAGTTAGAGGAGGGAGAGATTGTAGAAGTGGAGGTAGAGAGTGATAAACAAAAGGTTGTATATGAAGGGTGTGACAGATTGATTAACACGGATGTCTTTGACGATGATGTAATTCCTGATGATTTGTCAGAAGGTGTTGCAGAATCTGAAGAGTCTGATCCTATTCTAGAGAAACAAATCCCTGATACTGTAGAGAGCGTGCCTAAAGATACAAAGATGTATAAGAACACTGGAATGACGAAAGCACAGTGGGCAGAGATGGTGAAGAGTTGGAGAACTAAGTTTCCAGTCTCTCCAGCTGCATCAGTACAGAAACAGATATATGTAAATAAAGAGAGATGCTCTAGCAGGATTATCAGTTGGTTTTACGAAGCTGAGTTCAAGCTATTTGCTTTGAAAAGATCAGACAGAGTTCAGTATCTGAAGCCAAGGCTGGAGTACTTTAACTCCTTACCAAGATGTGAAGTCAATGCGTTATCAACTAAGCCCTTGATTAACATATCAGATAATGGAATAGCTGACTCAATAGCTAAGCTGATAAGGATTGAAGGTGGATCTGGTAAGTATGAGAAACTGAAACCTCAACAGGGCAAGAGAATCAAAGAAGTTGATCCAATTACTCAAAAGGTGATTTGGAGATACAAGTTCAAGCCTGTGAGATCAGTACCAAAGATTCCTTTGAAGTTAATCTCCTATGATTGCCTGAATGATCTAAAATGGTGGTATGTGGATGTCTATACGGGTGAAGCAATGATATAAGACATGAGTGACAAGGTTATAGTAAAGTTCTTTGATGCTATGAACCTTGTTAACTTCTCAAGGTCTGATCAGAAGATGCTGAAACGTAGAGAGATCATGTACACAGACGAGAGTAGAGAGTAGAGAGCAGGCGTTGCAGTACAAGAAAGTGTTCTATGTTTGTTTGAAACACAAAATTTGTGCAGGGAGCTCGTTGCCAAAGAATTGGAAGAACAAGACTTGAAGATAAAGACCAAGCTGTTGTCAAGGGGGGAGTCTGTTGGAGCATTTTATGTGACAACTAGCCTTTGTAATAGATTAGTCTTTATGTTTATATTTTGTATGTTTTTGTTTTGTAATTAGTTAAGTTTGCACAGGCGAACTTAACATGTTCGCCTGATCTAGTTGAGGCGAACTTAACAAGTTCGCCTGAACTAAAGTTGGCGAACATGACAAGTTCGCCTATACCAGTATGTGTTGCCTATAAATAGTGCAGTAGTTGTTCTCATTTGTAATGATCTGTAATTTCTAGAACTACTATGTGTGTGCTGTTTACAGAGTGAATACAAGAAGCTTTTTATGATATCTTATCTTCCGTGTGATTGTATCGTGTGTTAGTATTCGAGACGTATGTACGCGTTAGGATTCCGCACTTCGTGTACGTATGGCGTGTTTTACAGCAGAGATCGATCCGTAGACCCTACCGGGACCTACATAAACCCACTTTTACACATGTGTAAACCCTAAAATAGGGTTTCAACCTTTGATTCTCATCCTATTGATTTTAATTACTAAATTTTGTTACAAAATACTTATAAACAAACAGATTGAACATGAATGCAAAGTTTTAAAACATAAAAATCGGATTTAAAGTGTAGAACACACACTAAAACACACACTCATGGTGTTCTAATATCTTGACTATTCTTGTTATTGTTTTTGGTATAATCATGTTGTAGAATCTCAAATTCATGGACTACCTATCTAATCTAGTCATTCAACCGAACCCATAACCTCAAAACACCAAGGTATGAACTCTAGAACTTGTTTAAGTTAATGTTAAACACTTTGTTATATTATTATTATTATTTTATTTATACATAATTTAGTTGTCTTATAACTTGAATTAAATTTGCAACACTATGTCATATACTAAAAAGAATAAATTTGAACATGGACACATTAAATTCGGATTTAATAATTTATTATTAATTTAATATTATCAATCTAATTATCATTATCAATCTAATTAAAATGTAACCTCTTGGTAATAGTTTACTTTTGTTATTTTCCAATTTCACCACAGAACTTTTGTTTCTTATAGAGTTGACCTTTTTTATTATCATAAACAAATATGCACGGATTCACTTAGTACAAAAGGTGATACATATTGTACAACAAAGGCTAGCATATTTTCTTGGTTTTCCTGACGAATGACATCTGTATCGTTTTTTAACTTAGTTATTGCCATGTATCTCTTTTATTTTATTTACAACTGTCATCTGACTCTTTTTGCTTTTCCACACTATATCAATTTCTGACCCACCGTCTTGCTCATTTTTGCTCCCATGTTCTCTTCGTCCGCTAGGTTCTCATTTTGTGTTATCTTTTTTTGCTTCGGTTTCTTCTTTATCTCTTCTATGCTTCAGATTTATATGAATATGTTGTTTCGTTATTGCAGTGCTTTTAGGGGGTGTTTGGGATTACTTTTCAAACTAGTTATTAACTTATTATCTTTTCTAAAAAGGTAATAAGTCAAAAGTACATTTAGATAAATAAAGAAAAAGTTATTTTTAATGGAGGTGAAAAGTAGTTTTTGAGAAGTAGATAGTTTTAACTTTTGACAAAAGTCATAAGTCATTTTTAAAAAGTAATCCCAAACACCCCCTTAATTCTCGATCTCATAGGTATGGTACTCTTTCCTATAGCTTTTGTGTTAGGGTATTATAGATAGATTGCCTTCTTCTGAATTGTGTTGTTTTGATCTTGACTTTTGTAAATGGTTAACTATTTCAAATAGTTTATGATTTTTTGTTGTTTTGTTTTCTTCCTCTAATTAATTAAAAAAAAATGAAATTGATAGAAGTTTGATATATTTTGAACTTCTTCCTTCATAAATATTATTGATAAATAAGATAATTGAACCCTTAAAAAGTTTCAGTTAAATACAATTTATCATTTAGTTGGATATTGGATTTAAAAAAATATTAAGTCAAATAATGTTACCACAAGAAAAATCAATTATTTTAAAATTTTGAGTATAAAGATTTGCACATACACTACCAATGTATTTTATCTAACAAAAATGTTAGATGTACTATGAATTCTATTTGAGGTCGAGTCGTGTTTCGTCGTTGAATTCTATTTGAGCGAGTCGTGTTTCGGCTGCAACGCGCCGGTGAATAATACTTGTTAAAATAATAGAGGAAATTTGGAAATGATAGTTACGGGTCTCCAAAAATTACCAAACTTACTGGAATAAAGCATGAAGAGGCTTAAAACAAAAATTTAGTAGTTTTGAGATTTTTTTCAATTTTATATAATAAAGCAAAATAAACGAACCCATTTTTCGGTACCCAACTTTTAAATGGATTCATGACTTAAAAGTTTTAATGGAGATTTGTATTGACATAACTAGCTTACGGTGGAAGTTTCATAATTCTTGGATGATGAATATTTTGCTAATTTGGACTATTTAATGGATTAAAAATTTATTGAAAAATAATGTTTTGTCTTAATACAGTAGTATGAACATATGAAAAATGAAATTGGACATTTAAACTTAGATTACATAAGACTTTAGTAATTAAAGTGATTAAATAATTATTTTTAGTGGAAAAGGAAGGAAAATTGGTTGTTTTGTGTAAGGCCCCAAACCCGGGAGACCTCATTTGTTGGATTTACTCATTCACAAAAAGTTTTTAAACTTGATTATCAAATAACGCAGCGGAAAAATACTTCAAATAAACATAAACATTACATTGTTTAACAACGGAAGCGTAACATATTCTATTACATAAACATATCATAATCTAATCATAACGGGATGCTAGTCTTCATGATCAACCGGGTAACTCTTCTCGCTTGCCAAGCATCACCGTCCATCATCCATACCTGCCTTAATCTAAATGTGCATACTAAAAAGTCAGTTATGCTGGTGAGTTCTAGTTTTCGTTCGATTTAAGAAATGGTTCATCATTCAAAACATTCATTAGAGTTTAACATCACGTATAAGAAAACGGGGCCTTTCATTCATCATTGAAAACCTTCAAACATTTTTCCTCATCATAAACACATTGAACGGATCATTGGTTTAAAACATTTAACATTCATTTAAGTCATACATTACTATCTACAATCTGTATCTTTCTTTAAGCGTCTCTGTGTCCCCGGAGGAACCTTTCATGTCGTGGGCAACCGCTACGTATCGCCGTCATTGCCACAACCATTCAATACGTGGGGTCAACCGTTACGTATCGCCGTCATTGCCCAACAAGCATCTTTCCTTTGGGAATCAACTGTTACGTATCGCCGTCATTGATTTCCCATTACTTCTTTGTCTTAGGATGATCGTCATCACCCGAGTAACCGTCGTTACTCCCTTACCAGTTGTACAACATCAAAACCATTGGCAGGCCACCAAGACATTGCCCCTATTGCTCTTATGGTAACTATGGCTCGCTGTCCATAATCTACCACAAGGCTGGGAATTACATTCACAGACTTCATTCGTCAATTCCATTCATTCAACAGATTAGATTTGTAATAACTTCTTTAAAACCTTTGCCCTTTTCTTTTCTTCTCATAAAACCTTTCATTCATTTTCGAAACCCTTTACCTTTAGTTTAAACCATTTCTCTATAAACATTTCGTTCGTAAACATTCCGTTCATAAAACTTTCTTTCCATAAACCGTTCATTTCAAATCATTTCATTTCGTAAACATAGTTTCATAAGCATCATTTTATAAACATAGTTTCATAAACATCGTTTCGTAAAAACATCATTTCATATGTATGCACACCAGCCCGAAAACATTATATAAAACATTTAAAAGAGGGCTTCTAGAACTCACCTGATAAGCTAGTCCGGGTTGCCCTAAACAAAGGTCCCACTACGTTACTTCCGATCTGAATTGATTAGTTAAATACACATCAGACCAAATCCCGACTCTAACGGTTTAACCTTCTAAACATACCGACTTTACCTAATCAGCTTGATGCCTGCGCACTTAGCAAGTGCGCAGACCCTGCTTCCTGCGTACTTGATAAGTACTCAGGATCCCCTTCCTGCGTACTTGATAAGTACGCAGTGCTCTCTTCCTGCGTACTTGATAAGTACGCTGGACCTGCTCCGTGCATACTTGATAAGTGCGCACGACCTGTTCTTCGCAAAAACCCTAACTTTCTCATTCGGGTCTGATCACGTCAAGATCCCGAACCAGTTTGCATTCAAAACGTTCGTTTTCCATTAAGGAACTCAAATCTATGTTTATCTTTCTGTTTTATCCGTGAAAACGTTACCTTTTCACCCAAAAACCCGAAAAACCCAAAAACGAACTAAAACTCAGATTTAGGTCGGATTGTTACCTGAATCGAGCTTCTGGTCCGGAGGTTCTTCTCACGAGCTATGGAGTAACACTTTGCTAAAATCTCGGGTCGATCCGCCAACTTTCTCTCTCTAGATGTTGCAAATGAGAGAAAACGGTGATGATCCTTGGCTATTTATAGGGAGGCTCCCCTTCTAGCCCATCCGGCCCGACCCGACATGCCTCGTTCGTTTATTTCATCATTTCAACTGTCGTTTTATTTTTGGGATGTTACAAGTCTACCCCCTTACAATAGGTTTCGTCCCCGAAACCTATCATAAGTCAAATAGTTGAGGGTACGACTCCCTCTTTTCCGTCTCCGTTTCCCAAGTGGCTTCTGATCCCTTTCGATGCTTCCATTGGACTTTAACCAATTGGATAACCTTATTACGCAAACGCTTCTCCTTTCTGTCTAAGATGGCCACGGGTTCTTCGATGTAGTTAAGGCTATTGTCGACCTCGATGTCAGTAAGTGGTACGTGAGCCGATTCATCCGCCAAACACTTTCGCAAGTGTGATACATGGAAGGTAGGATGAATCCCACTTAACTCATCAGACAATTCTAACCGATAAGCGACTTCACCAACCCGTGCCATTATCCTGAATGGTCCGACAAACCTCAGACTTAATTTTCCTCTCTTCTTGAATCGTATGATCCCTTTCCAGGGTGACACTTTCAACATTACTCTGTCCCCAACATCAAACTCAATAGGCCTTCGTCGTTTGTCCGCATAGGATTTCTGACGATCTTGTGCGGCCTTCATTCGTGCTTTGATTTGATCAAACCTTTCTGACGTTTCTCTTACTACTTCAAGACTCCCTAATTCCTTTTGTCCAATCTCACCCCAACAAATCGGGGTCCTGCATCTTCTCCCATACAACATTTCGTAAGGCGGCATGCCTATAGTCGTGTGATGACAATTGTTATATGAAAATTCGGCTAACGGCAGATGACTGTCCCAACTGCCGCCAAAATCGATAATACAAGCACGAAGCATATCCTCCAATGTCTGAATGGTCCTTTCGGACTGACCATCCGTTTGTGGGTGGTATGCCGTGCTGATATTAAGCCTCGTGCCCATCGCCTCGTGAAATCTTTTCCAGAACCTCGATGTGAATTGTGTGTCCCGGTCAGATACGATCGTCAAAGGCATCCCATGCCGTGCTACTACTTCGTTAATAAACACTTATGCTAACCTTTTCGACGAGAACGTCTCGCGAATAGGTAGGAAATGAGCACTCTTCGTTAAACGGTCCACAATTACCCAAATAGTATCATGACCTTTAGCTGTGCGAGGTAGCTTGGTTATGAAGTCCATGGTAATGTGTTCCCACTTCCATTCCGGTATATCAAGTGGTTGAATCTTTCCATACGGTTTCTGGTGTTCGGCCTTTACTTGCGAGCAAGTCAAGCACTTGCTTACATACCTTGCCACCTCATGTTTCATCCCAGGCCACCAGTATTCCTTTCTCAGATCTTGGTACATTTTATTGGTGCCAGGATGGATAGAGTATCGAGACTTATGAGCCTCATCCAAGATTTTGGTTCTAAGCTCGGCACTCATAAGTATCCATACCCGCCCAAAACGTGTCCTAACACCTAGGGTGTTATATTCCAATTTGTCCTGTTGGCCAACCATCATTTCCTTCTTAATGTTTTCTTCCTTAAGTGCTTCATCTTGAGCTCTTTCAATTTCCCTCATCACATCTGATGTTACCACTAACTAGCAAGCTTTCACTCTAATAGAAGCAGGCACATCCTTTCGGCTTAAAGCGTCAGCCACCACGTTTACCTTTCCAGGATGGTATATTATTTCACAGTCATAGTCTTTCAACAGTTCCAACCATCGCCTCTGCCTCATTTTAAGTTCCTTTTGTTCGAAGAAGTATTTCAAACTTTTGTGGTCGGAGTAAATAGTAAACTTCACCCCGTATAGGTAGTGCCTCCAGATTTTCAATGCGAATACGACAGCATCAAGTTCCAAATCGTGGGTTGGATAATTAGCTTCGTGAATCTTCAACTGCCGTGACGCATACGCGATCACTCTTCCGCGTTGCATCAACACGCATCCCAATCCCTGACCCAAAGCGTCAGAGTATACCACTAAGTCTTCATTGCCCTCGGGAAGGGCTAAGACTGGAGCTTGGGTTAGCCTCTTCTTCAATTCCTTAAACGCCTCATCTTGGGTCGAACCCCATTCATACTTTACCTCTTTCCAAGTCAACTTTGTCAACGGCGAAGGTATTTTCGAGAAATCCTGGATGAATCTCCGATAGTAGCCTGCCAATCCCAAGAAACTACGGATTTCAGTTGGTGTCTTAGGAATATTCCATTCTCTTACCGTCACTATCTTTGCTGGGTCAACCATAATGTCGTTCGGGTTAATGACGTGACCTAGGAATTGGACTTCCCTAAGCCAGAACGCGCATTTGGAGAACTTAGCATACAACTTTTCCTTCTTCAGAGCTTCCAATACTTCCTTCAAGTAACACGCGTGATCACCCTCATTCTTGGAGTAGATGAGGATATCATCGATGAACACGATTACTGATCGGTCCAGCATCGGTCGACACACCCTATTCATTAAATCCATGAACGCTGCGGGGGCGTTCGTCAATCCAAAAGACATCACGCGGAACTCAAAATGTCCATAACGCGTGCGAAATGCGATTTTCGGTATGTCTTCTTCCCTCACCTTCAACTGATGGTACCCGGATCGAAGGTCGATTTTTGAGAACCAACTTACGCCCTGTAATTGATCGAACAGGTTGTCGATCCTTGGTAAAGGGTACTTGTTCTTCACCGTACGTTTGTTCAACTCGCGATAATCAATACACATTCTCATCGAACTGTCTTTCTTCTTCACAAACAACACCGGAGCGCCCCACGGCGAGATGCTCGGTTGGATAAATCCCTTCTCAAGTAACTCGTCTAGTTGTGCCATTAACTCTTTCATCTCCACTGGTGCTAGTCGATATGGATCCTTAGCCACGGGCTGGGCATCTGGTACTAAGTCAATTCGAAATTCAATCTCTCTGTCGGGTGGTATCCCAGGCAAATCCTCTGGAAACACCTCTGGGTACTCGCGTACCACGGGCACATTGTCTAGCTCCTTCACTTCCTTACACTCGTCAATTACGTACACCAGATAAGCCTCGCATCCGCGCCTCAAGTAATCTACTGCCTTAATCATCGATATGACGTTTGGCATCGGGGCGTCACGATCTCCAAGAACCTCGACTTTGCTACCATCCGGAGCCTTGAGTCGGATTATCTTTCGTTTACATATAATTTGTGCTTCATTGGCAGTTAGCCAATACATTCCTAACACGACATCAAACCCACCCAAAACCATAACAAACAATCTGACAGGGAACCTATGACCTTCTATTTTTATTGTGGAGTTGTCAACTACATCGGTCACTCTCGCAGTTCTACCCTCAGCGGTTTCTACGCTAAAGGCCCTTGCTAGCTTACTGACATTGTACTTCACTCGTTTACAAAAAGTCGCAGATATAAAACTCTTACTTGCACCCAAATCAAATAACACAGAAACAAAAGTGTTGTCAAGGATGAACGTACCTGACGCCACATCGGGGTCTGCCCTGGCTTGGTCTTGCGTTAGTGCGTACGCTCGCGTCTTCGCACGAGATCCCTCTCCCTTCTTTTTCGGGCCCTTTCCCTTCCCGGTTTCCCCCATCCTGGGCTTCGGGCAGTCCCTACTCAGATGACCGACATCCCCACATTTGTAGCACTTGTAGTGTTGTGTGCACTCACGGGCGTAGTGCCCGGTCTTGCCACATTTGAAACACAAGTTAGATCCCAGTTTACATTCACCTGTGTGCTCCCTTCCACATTTCTAACAAACGGTCGGCTCATCCACCCGAGCCCTCTTATCACGAGCCCCAAACATCTTTCCCCCAGTTCACTTGTTTGAGAAGCTCGGTCTCTTCTTTTGCTCTTCAACGGCAACAACATTCAGTGCCAGGTCGTCAAATACCACGCCACTTAGCTCTACTGCCGAATCATAGGTAGTAGGGGCGTTTGCCTTAACATAGGTGCGGACCTGGTTCGGCAACCCCTGAATGTAGCAGACAATCTTTCTCTCCTCAGTGGTGATCAGATGTGGCACCAGGCGTGCCAGTTCATTGAATCGGGTTGTGTATTGCCGGTGCGTCAAGCTCCCGGCCTTCAAACCCAGAAATTCTCTCTCTACCTTCTCAATCTCGTTCCTTGGCCAGAAATTCTTGATCACCAAGGTTTTCAAGTTCGCCCACATCATCGCATCCACAACCTCGCTCCCTTTTGCCTGACGTACACCTTCCCACCAATGGGATGCTTCTTCTCTCAAGGAGTTAGCAGCAAATATCACAACCTGATCCGTTCGGCACTCGCTCAGGCGAATGGCAGCTTCCATACGGATTATCCAGTCAAACGTAACTACCGCGTCTTTCTTTCCAGTCAGGACTGGTGGGTCACATGCCTTGAAGGACTTATAGTCGCAACCACGGTTAAGCGGTGCGTTGATTGCCTCCGTGTTCGGGGTATCAACCGCCATGTTAGACCTACCGGTCTCATTAACCTTCTTTAATGCTTCTGCCAATAGTCCTGGCAAAGAAACTTTCATCAAGTCTGTGAACTCTCGAGCTATGGCTGCTCTCACTTCTGGTTCAAAAGTGAAAGGTTGTTCTTCAACCTGTGTCTGCTCGGTTCCATGCACACCAACCGCCGGTTCAGTGTGAACACTTCCTTCTTCACTATACTCTTGGCGCACAGGGTCCTGCCGCGACCGCCGTTACGACCACCGGTACGGCACCCACCACGCCTTCTGTTTCCTCTTATTGCCATTTTGTTCTATAAGACAAGAATCCAATGTCATCACGCTAGTTAACAAATAAAATTCAATAAGTACTGTAAGATGTTAATATACACTGGCCATCTGCAATTAACCATTACACTACCTTTCGATTTCTATTTGACCACCTTTGTGATTCCATCAGAACACAAGTCCTTTCCTAACCCTTTCTAAGGCATACTACATACACATACTCTACTTTTCATACCTGATGCTGTGTCTCGAGTTACCCGTACTGGCATCCACTTTCGGTCCCATTCACAGTTTAAGTTCAGACACTGGGAGTGTCCGAATCTCTCAAACTATTGCTCTGATACCAACTTTTAAGGCCCCAAACCCGGGAGGCCTCACTTGTTGGATTTACTCATTCACAAACAGTTCTTAAACTTGATTATCAAATAACGCAGCGGAAAAATACTTCAAATAAACATAAACATTACATTGTTTAACAACGGAAGCGTAACATATTCTATTACATAAACATATCATAATCTAATCATAACGGGATGCCAGTCTTCATGATCAACCGGGTAACTCTTCTCGCTTGCCAAGCATCACCGTCCATCATCCATACCTGCCTTAACCTGAATGTGCATACTAAAAAGTCAGCTATGCTGGTGAGTTCTAGTTTTCGTTCGATTTAAGAAATGGATCATCATTCAAAACATTCATTAGGGTTTAACATCACGTATAAGAAAACAGGGCCTTTCATTCATCATTGAAAACCTTCAAACATTTTTCCTCATCATAAACACATTGAACGGATCATTGGTTTAAAACATTTAACATTTATTTAAGTCATACATTACTATCTACAATCTGTATCTTTCTTTAAGCGTCTCTGTGTCCCCGGAGGAACCTTTCATGTCGTGGGCAACCACTACGTATCGCCGTCATTGTCACAACCATTCAATACGTGGGGTCAACCGTTACGTATCGCCGTCATTGCCCAACACGCATCTTTCCTTTGGGAATCAACCGTTACGTATCGCCGTCATTGATTTCCCATTACCTCTTTCTCTTAGGATGATCGTCATCACTCGAGTAACCGTCGTTACTCCCTTACCAGTTGTACAACATCAAAACCATTGGCAGGCCACCAAGACACTACCCCTGTTGCTCTTATGGTAACTATGGCACACTGTCCATAATCTACCACAAGGCTGGGAATTACATTCCCAGACTTCATTCGTCAATTCCATTCATTCGACGGATTAGATTTGTAATGACTTCTTTAAAACCTTTGCCCTTTTTCTTTTCTTCTCATAAAACCTTTCATTCATTTTCGAAACCCTTTACCTGTAGTTTAAACCATTTCTCTATAAACATTTCGTTCGTAAACATTCCGTTCATAAAACTTTCTTTCCATAAACCGTTCATTTCAAATCATTTCATTTCGTAAACATAGTTTCATAAGCATCATTTTATAAACATAGTTTCATAAACATCGTTTCGTAAAAACATCATTTCATATGTATGCACACCAGCCCGAAAACATTATATAAAACATTTAAAAGAGGGCTTCTAGAACTCACCTGATAAGCTAGTCCAGGTTTCCCTAAACAAAGGTCCCACTACGTTACTTCCGATCTGAATTGATTAGTTAAATACACATCAGACCAAATCCCGACTCTAACGGTTTAACCTTCTAAACATACCGACTTTACCTAATCAGCCTGATGCCTGCGCACTTAGCAAGTGCGCAGACCCTGCTTCCTGCGTACTTGATAAGTACTCAGGATCCCCTTCCTGCGTACTTGATAAGTACGCAGTGCTCTCTTCCTGCGTACTTGATAAGTACGCTGGACCTGCTCCGTGCATACTTGATAAGTGCGCACGACCTGTTCTTCGCAAAAACCCTAACTTTCTCATTCGGGTCTGATCACGTCAAGATCCCGAACCAGTTTGCATTCAAAACGTTCGTTTTCCATTAAGGAACTCAAATCTATGTTTATCTTTCTGTTTTATCCGTGAAAACGTTACCTTTTCACCCAAAAACCCGAAAACGAACTAAAACTCAGATTTAGGTCGGATCGTTACCTGAATCGAGCTTCTGGTCCGGAGGTTCTTCTCACGAGCTATGGAGTAACACTTTGCTAAAATCTCGGGTCGATCCGCCAACTTTCTCTCTCTAGATGTTGCAAATGAGAGAAAACGGTGATGATCCGTGGCTATTTATAGGGAGGCTCCCCTTCTAGCCCATCCGGCCCGACCCGACATGCCTCGTTCGTTTATTTCGTCATTTCAACTGTCGTTTTATTTTTGGGATGTTACATTTTGTATGTATTCTTTTGTTTTAATCCATATATTACATATACATATGTATGATTCATGAAAACAAAAATAGTTATAACATTAAAAGTTAATGTTTATTTAAAATATCATTCAGCTAAACTTAAGAGTTAAAAGTGACAACTTTAAAACTAGAATGACTAAAACATATGTATGATTCATGAAAACAAAAATAGTTATAACATTAAAAGTTAATGTTTATTTAAAATATCATTCAACTAAACTTAAGGGACTAAAAGTGACAACTTTAAAATTAGAATGACTAAAAGTGTTAATTCGTCAAACTTGACAAAATTTCCTTTTTAATCAGAATACATACATGTAATTATAAAATTAACTTGTGAACACCATTTAGGATATTATATGAAAATCTTTGTAAACCTACTTGAATACACTTAATTTAGGATTTTAACTGCAATACGTGCAATTTTTTTCTTAGTTAGACATCAAGTGAGTTTATAACCTTACACTTTTTATATTTTGTAATCATTTTGGGGAAAAGCATATTGTTAAATATGTTTTGCAAACATTAAACGTTTTCTTTCAACATATAAAACTTTTTTGCAAATACAAGTACATTTTGAACATCCCTATGAATAAGGAACATTTTCATTTTGAATGAAAGCTCTAAAACACATTTTAAGAACATATTCCATTTTTAAACATGAACATAAAAATGGAATCCACCGTGTATATAAACATAAGTGATTCCACTTGTTGACATAACCATTAACTCTAGTGCGAGCCAATGGGTGTATAGGTAGTACTACTTGGGTGATTCCCGCTCATAGTTGGGAAACCCCACTACAATCTACGAGTTATCGAGTGACTTGTATGTTACGTGTCATATTATTTCTCATGTATATAAACTTACTCACAATTTTGTGAATGTTTAACAAGTGTAGTATTCATTGAATTATATCTATTATTCAATCCAAGGTGCAAGGTTGGATTTAGGTACAAGGTTGCTTGTGGACTTACTTAGTATACAATGGCATGATACATTATGTCATGGACATATTCAGTTGGACATGTAACTTGATCATTACATGTTGTTCATTCATTATGAGCATATTCGGTTTATAGCAATAAACCCCAAAGACAAACATTTATACATTTTTTTCTCAAACTCAAACTTGTGAACTCACCAACATTATTGTTGACTCGTTTTTGTGTATGCTTTTGTTTCAGATTAAGTAATGTTGACATGCGTGCACCATTCTTGTTATCTATATGATGGATTCTCCTTTCGTGAAGTCCATATATGTCTTCAATTTAAGCTTGATGGTGTTTACATTACTATTATAATATATTGAAATATGTAATAGCTAAAGACATGTAGGGCTACTTTCAAACTTTTGTGATGTAACTTTGAAACATATAATTCTCTCTTTTTGAGAGGATAAATTTTGGGGTATTTTCAAAGCCCACTTCATTACGCTTTATCTTCCGTTGCATACTCAATGTGTTTTGATCATGTCATCTCGCCCCGGCTACCTCAGAACATTAGGGTGTGACAGGTGGTCCACAGCCTGGTGAATTTCTTGTTTTCTACTTCTTTTTCGCTTATTTTTCATCAGGACACCATATTTACCTACAATTTTACAATGGAACTAAATAAACACCAATTCCAACAAAATTACCCTCAAATCAATCAAATATAGGGATGATTTTGCATCTAAAATATGTGTAAATGATGGCACGTCAAACATCCCCACACTTGAACTTTGCTTATCCTCAAGCAAACTTAAGCATTAATCAGACCTAAGGAAAAAAAAGGAAAGAAAAGATAGATGATCCGAAGCGGTTAAAGTTTTCTACTGCATAAGCGGCTATCAAGGATGCCAACACTGAAGTGAATAAACCAGTGAGTTAGTTATTCTATTTTTGCATTTCATTTAGGGATATTTATGAAAGCGTCACATGCCTACTAAAACTTGGATTATGCACAACCTTACATACTTGACAATGTTCACTCAACATTCCGTTATTAAATGTGGATATATGGGTTTAAGTGGAACACTCAATGTCAGAATGAAGCATGCATAATCATAGGCTGGTATTCAAATAAAATCTCCACCAAATAACATTAGTATAATGCATGAATCATGAGGGCTTTCAAGGATTATAATTTGGCTTAGGTAAAAGGGTAGGAATTTTTGGGAAAATGGCTAAGTGTTAAAAATCCAGTTTAGCTTATTTGACTATGAACAAAAGATAAAGGAATTCTGATAAACCTCTATATAACTTAGATTAGGAGGGTATAACTAATCTAATGACTCTTTCAAGGTCAGATTGTCAAGAAAAAATCTGATTTTAAGAAACGCATCTTCCTCGTTGTCTTTGAAATACATATTACTATCTTTTCTTATGGATCATTCAGCTTTGATCCTAATAGCACCGACTTTGATTAGTTGCGCGTACTCAAATTAAGAGTAACTTTGGTTCTTACTTCATTTGTCCTCAAAAGACCAGTTACCATAATTTGGGCATAAATAGTATAGTTTTGCCATTCTTTTCGTCCTCTCTCTCTCTCTCTCTCTCTCTCTCTTTCTTTCTCACTTCGAGACCTTTAATCATGACTTCTGTTTGTTGCATACCTTGATATACTACTACATGAATATCATTTGTCTTTGCGGTTTGAGCAGCAAATGGCGTCCCTCTTCTTGTACCTCGGAAGCCACAATGTAACGAACCAAAATCCGGGTTTCGTTTTTAAATAAATAAATATTCTAATAAATATTATGGTGAAAATAATATTTTAGAAATAAGTTAAAACAAATGAGTTTCAAGTTAGTAATGGGGTTCTACTAGTTTTAACTAGTTTTGGAATGAAATGGGTGAATTGGAAGTTGAGGGGCTAAAGGTGTTATATGGCAAATTTGACGTTTTGACTAAAAGATTTCAAAATTGAGCATTTGCTCATTGTGTTGGGTCGTTCATTTCGAGAGAGGAAAAAGGAGAAAACGGAATTGGAGCTAAATCTTGCATTTGAGCTTGAATTTGTGAAGGTTTTGGATCACACAACACCTTCCCAACATCAAGTAAGTGTAATCTTCCATTGATTTAACCTTTGAATGTGTTAGTTGGTGGGTTTTCTAGAAATCCAGAAATTATGAATGCATGTGGTTAATTGGTGTTAGATTGTTGATAATCTAGCTAAACTAAAGGTAAAGAATGGTGATTAACATCCTAGAACCCTTTAATTATGATTATGAGAAGTTAGGGTTCATATGGAGAAATTTGGGGGTGTTTGGATTATGATGATAGGATGGTTGAATTAGTGATTATTAAGTGTTTATATGGTGTTAGACACTTGATTTAACACCAAATTAACCTAATGATAATTATTGAATGAAAAATTAGTGTGAAAGAATTGGAAAGGAAACTCAAGTAGATGAGTTTGGATTGAAAGAGGGTATTTGGTTATGAGAATAATCCAAACGGGTTAGTTTGGGTTGGAAATGGGAATTGGGTTGTAAACCCAATTATAATGTGATTCTGATGTATGATTAGATTACTAAACTAGGTGAATGTGTTTAGGTAATCAAATTGCAAAACTTGAAGGGGGAGCGGGATCGTCTAACCCGAAAGGTAAGTGCCTTTGCACTTACTTAGTATTGATAATAAAGGGTGATACTTGTGTTATGTGTGCATACTATGTTGTTGAAATGAATGTGTATGAACTAGTATGTGTAAATGAAGGAATGTAGTTATAGTTGTAATACTATAATGGATATGTTTAAATGAATGAATGTAGTTATAGTTGTAATACTATAATGGATATGTGTAAATGAATGAATGTAGTTATAGTTTTAATACTATAATGGATATGTGTAAATGAGTTTATGGTTTAAATACCATAATGGAAATGAGGTTATGATCTAAGTATCATAATGGAAATGTGGTTATGGTTTAAATAGCATAATGGAAATGAGGTTATGGTCTAAGTACCATAATGGAAATGGGATATGAGGTTATGATCTAAGTATCATAATGGAAATGAGGTGATGGCCTACGTGCCATAATGGTAATGGAAATATGTTAATTATGATTGACAAATTAAAGGAATGGAACTTGTAAGGTGAAATGCAAGTTATTTGTAGACAAATGACAAATTGGGTGCAAACGGGTCAAATGGGTGAATGGGTGAAAATAAGTTGTAATTACTTGTTTGATATGTCTATCTTCATTACTAATGGTTGTTACATGTTGTGTTATGTAGGAAAAGCTCCGATGTAGTCAAGGTTAAGTCCAATTGGCGAAAGGAGGATTCTCGTATGCATTTTTGGTGTTTTTGGGGTTTAAATGAAAATCCGTTAAATGTTGTGTAAATTGATACTTGAAATTGTGTTTTGGTATATATATGTGGTGTTTGAATGTTTTTAACCAAAACCCAAATGCTTGAAATGTTTTTGTGTCATGTTGGTGAAAATGTTGAAAATTTGGTTATGTATGGAACTGGGCAGAAAAAGTAAACTTTCTGTTTACGGGACGTTTTCGCCCCACGCGATGACCTGGTGAAGGTTCTTCGTGACACACAAAGAACCAGATCTTCGGCCTGGTGTTTTGAGACTCCCTCGCGGCACGTGAAGGGAGTGCTCCAGAAGTTCGCGACACGCGAACAGTGAAAAAAAAATTAAAAAAAATAAATTTCTTCATATTAATGCTTCCGCGCGTTTAAATGTTTTATTAATTGGTGTTCCAATTAATGGTGTTACAACTTGGTATCAGAGGAATGGTTTGAGGGATTTGGTGTGGGTGGTAGCAAACTCAAATCGGATGCTCTTGATATGGAGGAAATGATACGAGAATCCATGAAGGACTTGACTAAGACTCGGATTTTACGGAAATGAAAGGTTAGGAATGATTTGATAAGTGGGTATATATATATGGTGTATATGTATGAATGAATGACAAGGTGTTGTGTGTGCCAAAACTTGTTTTGTGATTTGTTATATGGAGATGATAATTACAATTGGGCATGGCGTATTATTAAACATATCTAGCCAATATGATTAATAAGACGAAATGTGTAAGGGTCTTTATGAATAAAACATATATGTATTCATGTATATAGGTAGATATATATATATATATAATACATATAAGAATAAAAGTGTGATGGATACATAAGGTATTGAAAGTGTAAGGATGTTAAGGTGTATTTGTTCTAATTCTCAGTTTAAAGATGACGGACGAAATGAACCATTGGATCCAAGAGTCCAAGAAATGATAAAAGAAGAAGTGGCTAAGGCCTTTGAGCAAGCCACATCCTTGCTAATGAAAGAAATGAGAGGGGCTATTAAGCTTACTCTCGAGGAAGTATTGAAGGAAAAGGAGAGGGAACCACAGGGTTGTATTCTAAAGGAATTTATGGTGATTAAGCCCAAAGAGTATGATGGGTAAGTGGACCTGATCCTTAGCCACAGGTGGGTGGTGGATATGGAATCAAATTTTGAAACAACAGAGTGTAAGCCCGAGGATAGGGTGATGTTTAGTGTGCCTTTATTGACTTGGAGGGCGAAGGAATGGCTATTGAATCTCTGAAAGGAGAGGGGTGAATTGGGGGTGACCTCCATGACTTGGGAGGAATTCAAGACGGCCTTTCTGAAATATCATTGCCCTCAGGCCGTAGTGGATAGGATGAATGAGGAGTTCCTCCTCATGAGGCAAAATAATGAGTCAATAGAAGAATTGGCTGGGGCCTTCTTCGATCGCGCCAAGTTCTGTCCGGACGTGGTGTCGACCGAAAAGGAGAAGATTGACAGATTCTATGCTATGCTGACTGTGGAATTCAGAGATAGCATATCTCCTTCCTCTTTTACCACATTTGTAGATTTGATAAACAAGTGTCGGGAAAGAGAGGTGGAGTTTAGAAGGCAAGAGGAAAGGGGTGAAAAGAGGAAGCGGGAGATTGTGGATCAGGTTGTGAAGAAGATAAAGGGCGGGAGCCCTAGTAAGAATCCGTTTAACAAGTTCTCTCCCCGTGAGTGCAAAGTTTGTGGAAAAGAGCATTTCGGGGAATGTAGGAAGGGGCTTTGAATTGTTATAAATGTGGAAAGTCGGGGCACATGGCTAGTCAATGTACAAGCCAAATTCATTTATGTTATAACTGTTACAAGCCCGTGCACAATAGGGCGGATTGTCCCGATTTGAAGCAAGGAGGAAGCGAGAAGAAGGTAGAGATGACAAGGCCAAAGGGGAGAGCTTTGCACATCTCGACTGAAGAGGCGAAGACGAACTCGGAGGTGGTCGTTCGTTTGTGTCTTTGAAATTTGTTAAGCATTCTTCGTTTCTAAGTAGCAAGTTAGATGAACCCTTAGAAATCGAGGCGGCAAATGATAAGAGTTTCCTAGTATTCGATATTTATAGGAATTGTAAGTTAAGGGCGGGGGGGTGAAACGTTCCTTATAGACTTAATTCCTATGGCCATGGGGGATTTTGATGTAATAGTGGGGATGGATTGGTTGTCAAAGAACAAAGCGAATATTCTATGTGGACCTAAGGTGATACAACTCGATTCCCCGTCGGGTGAGTCCATTTACATAGAAGGTGAGAAGAACGGTAAGATAAAGTTGTGTTCCTATGTGAAGGCAACAAAGTACATGGTGCGTCGGTGCAAGGCATACATGGCTTGTGTTGCGGATGTGATTGAGAAAGTGAAAGATATTCGCGATGTTCCAATTGTAAATCAGTTTGCGGATGTGTTTCTAGATGAGTTATCGGGGGTTCCACCGGAGAGGGAAGTGGAGTTTGGGATTGATTTGATACCAGTGCCAAGCCGGTAGCCAAAGCACCTTATAGGTTGGCACCGCCGAAAATGAAAGAGTTAATGGAGCAATTGCAAACTCCACCGGATAAAGGTTTCATAAGCCCAAGTGTCTCACCTTGGGGTGCACCCGTTCTCTTCGTTAAAAAAAAGGATGGAAGCATGATAATGTGTATGGATTATCGTGAGTTGAATAAGTTGATGGTGAAGAATAGGTACCCGTTAGCTCGGATTGACGACCTCTTCGATCAATTGCAAGGGGCGTCATGGTTCTATAAGATTGATTTGAGATCCGGGTACCATCAATTGAAAGTGAAAGAAGATGACGTTCATAAGACCGCTTTTCGCACTCGTTACGGTCACTACGAGTTTATGGTTATGCCATTCGGTTTAACCAACGCGCCCGCAGTTTTCATGGATCTTATGAACCGAGTGTGTAGACCGTTCCTCGACCATTCAGTCATCGTGTTTATCGATGACCTTCTCATCTATTCACGGAGGGAAGGTGATAATGCCTTTCATCTTCGTGAAATTCTTGAAGTGTTGCAAAGGGAGAAGCTTTATGCTAAATTTTTAAAGTGCGTATTTTGGTTGCGCGAAATCCAGTTCTTGGGTCATGCGGTAAAAGATTGGTCATCACCGAAGACGCCTTCGGAGATAAGAAGTTTCTTAGGGTTGGCGGGCTTTTATCGGCGATTTATTGAGAACTTCTCTCGGATTGCCTTGCCGATGACAAAGTTAATGCGTAAGGAGACTAAATTTGTATGGGGTTCCGAGCAAGAATCTGCCTTTCAACTCTTGAAAGAAAAGTTGACTAAGGCGCCTATTTTATCCTAGCCGGACGGGACTGAATATTTTGTGGTGTATTTGGATGCCTAGTATTCGGGTTTGGGTTGTTTTCTGATGCAAAGGGGGAAAGTAATTACCTATGTGTCTAGGCAATTGAAGACTCACAAGGTGAATTACCCTACCCATGATTTAGAGCTTGCGGTCGTGGTTTTTGCGTTCAAGATTTGGATGCATTATTTGTATGCGGCTAAGTGTACGATATACACGGATCACAAAAGTCTCAAGTACTTCTTTGATAAAAAGGACCTCAACATGAGTCAAAGGCGGTGGCTTGAATTGGTCAAGGATTATGATTGTGAGATACTTTATCATCCGGGTAAAGCGAATGTAGTGGAGGATGCTCTTAGTCGGAAGACGAGTCATACACCTATCAAGGTGAAGTCATTTAAGATGACAATTTCATCATCTCTTATTGATGAAATCCGGGAGGCTCAAGTGTTAGCACTTGGTGGCGATTTGAAGAAGGAACGGATGGTTGCTTATGTTGATAAGCTAGGGGAAAATAGCTCGGGGTTAAAGACATGCTTTGATAAAATTTAGATTCCTAGGTTGTCAAGTGTTTTGAAAACTATTTTAGACGAGACACATAAATCCAAGTATTCTATCCATCTGGGGGCCACAAAGATGTTTTATGATTTGAGATGTCATTTTTGGTGGCCAGCTATGAGGCATGATATTGTTAAGTATATGGAAAGATGTCTCATATGCTTAAGGGTAAAGGCGGAGCACCAAAAGCCGTATGGAAAGCTTCAACCGCTTGAAATACCGCTTTGGAAATGGGAGAACATAACCATGGATTTGATCACTAAACTACCAAAGACTCGAAAAGGCTATGATGCGATATGGGTAGTAGTGGATCGGTTGACAAAGAGTGCACATTTCCTTCCTATAAAGGAAACGTATTCATCGGATAGATTGGCGGAAATGTATGTGAAGGAAATTGTGTCACGTCATGGTGTGCCGGTGTCGATTATATCGGATCGTGATACAAGATTTACTTCTCGTTTCTGGAAGAAATTCCATGAGGATATGGGGACTAGATTGAATCTTAGCACCGCTTATCATCCACAAACGGATGGTTAAAGCGAGCAGATGATTCAAACGCTCGAGGATATGATGCGAGCGTGTGCCTTGGATTTCGGGGGAAATTGGGATGATCATTTACTGTTGGCGGAATTTTCGTACAACAATAGCTACCATTCTTGTAACATCCCGAGTTTTAGAGCGCGAAAGAATTCACGAGAAAATTAAAACTTTAATAAGGAGAAGAGAAGCGGGCTTGGGCCGGGATGTATGGGCCAAAAGGGGCAAGTTTGGGCCCTTATAAGCCTCAAGATCAGCCAAAAGCCCTCATTTCCATCCTTATTTTCGGATTTTAGAGAGAGAAAGTGAGAGAGAGTCTAGAGAGAGAAAGTCTCGGTTTTTGGATTAGAGCCTCAAGGATCGTTAGCAAGAGTCTCGTGGGTGTTTAGCAACGAAAAGGAAGTGATTACAGGTAACCGATTCTCCTAGATCTGAGTTTTAGTTCGTTTTTGGGTTTTTCGGGTTTCGGGTGAAAAGGTTATGTTTAATTGGATGAAACTGAAGGATAAGCATAGATTTGAGTTCCTTAATGGAAAACGAACGTTTTGAATGCAAACAGGTTCGGGATCTTGAAGCGATCAGACCCGAATGCAAAAGTTAGGGTTTTTCGCCAAGAACAGGTCGTGCGCACTTGCTAAGTGCGCACAGAGCAGGTCCTGCGCACTTGCTAAGTGCGCAGGAAGAGGGACCTGCGCACTTGCTAAGTGCGCAGGAAGGGAAGTCTGCGCACTTGCTAAGTGCGCAGGAAGGGAAGTCTGCGCACTTGCTAAGTGCGCAGGAAGCAGTGTCTGCGCACTTACTAAGTGCGCAGGCATCAGGACTGATTAAGTAAAGTCAGTATGTTAGAGTGGTTAAACCGTTTAGCGTCGAGTTAAGTCTGATAAGTGTCAAATTGTTATGATTGTTCAGATTGTGTGAGATCCAGTAGACTGTTGCAGCTTAGATACCAGGTGAGTTCTAATCCCCTTTTTGCCTTCTTTAGGGGTGGTGTGCATACTTAGTGTAAAGTGTTTATTATATTTTATATATTATAAACTGAAGAGAAAAGCTATGTTTTAGTGAAAGGTTTAAAAGAGGCAAAAGTATGTTTTCAGTAAAGTAATATATATCATTTGGCAAGCGTTTACTATATTTTTATATACATAAACAAAGGCATGATATATGTGTTAAGATATATTTCAGTAAAAGCAAAGATATATCATTTGGCAAGCGTTTACTATATTTTCATATACATAAACAAAGGCATGATATATATATGATAAGCTATGTTTCAGAAAGTAAGATGTATTTTATGATAAGCTATGTTTCAGAAAGTAAGATGTATTTTATGATAAGCTATGTTTCAGTAAAAGCAAAGATATATCATTTGGCAAGCGTTTACTATATTTTTATATACATAAACAAAGGCATGATATATGTGTTAAGATATATTTCAGTAAAAGCAAAGATATATCATTTGGCAAGCGTTTACTATATTTTTATATACATAAACAAAGGCATGATATATGTTAAGTTATAAACAAGATTTACAGAAAGATTTATGACAGTAAAGTGAACAGCTTCCTTTCGGGAATGAATACCAGTTTGTAAAGGTCCTTGGGACAGATGTTACTTGTACAAGATGTCAGATATGGGTTCTACCCATTAGTAAGAACCTTAGGGTTCGTTAACAGTTGTACAATTGGGATGAGTGACGGCGGTCGCTCGGGAGGTCCACGCAACCTCCCCTTAGCGTTAAGCGGTATTGTCGGTTCATGGATGTAAGCCATGGGGGCATTGACCAGGTACTCGTCGGTTCATGGACGTTAGCCATGGGGGCGGTACAGTAGTGACAATGAATTGACGGATAAGCGGTATTGTCGGTTCATGGTCGTTGATCATGGGGGCATTGACCAGGTACTTGTCGGTTCATGGATGTAAGCCATGAGGGCAGTACAGTAAAGAGGAATTGATGGTTTATTATACGTTTTAAACTGTTTGAAAAGTAAAGTGTGTTAAGTTTAGCCTTATTGGCAGTATATATGTTTTAGTAAATCTTTTGTATAATTGATTTAAAGTAAACGTTAGAACTCACTCAGCGTTGCTGATTTTTAGTGTGCACATCAGTTAAGTATAGGTGGCAGTAGATGGAAGTGGATGCTTGGCTTGGCAAGAAGAGTTACCCGAAGACCAGCAGTTGGCATCCTGTTTATGTTTCTTTTGATTATGTTGATTAAGACAAGTTTTAGTTGTATTTGACAAGTTATGTCTAGATGTGTTATGTTTCCGCTGCGTATGTAAAGAAGTTTAAATCGTTTCCGCTGTGTTATTGAATGTCTTATGTTTAAAGTGCTATGTGTTGATGAGTAAATCCAATATGTCAGGTCTCCCGGGTTTGGGGCCTCACAATTCTAGTATTGGTATGCCGCCTTTTGAGGCATTGTATGGGAGGAAATTTTGAACACCCGTGTGTTGGGGTGAAATCGGTCAGCGGGAGCTTGGTAGCAAAGAGGTGGTCAAGGAAACTAATAATAGTATTGACCAAATAAAGGCTCGCTTGAAGGCGGGTCAAGATCAAAAGTCTTATGCGGATAATAGAAAGCGGGCGATTGAGTTTCAAGAGGGGGACTTTGTGCTTTTGAAAGTCTCTCCTTGGAAAGGGGAGACACGGTTTAGGAAACGGGGGAAGTTAAGTCCACGTTTCATCGGACCGTTTAAGGTGATAGCAAGGGTGGGTGCGGTAGCTTATCGTTTGGAGCTACCGGAGGGACTAAGTAGACTTCATAACACGTTTCATGTGTCTGATTTGCGAAAATGTTTGGCGGATGAATCTACTTTTGTCCCATTGGATGATATAGAGTTGGATGAAAAGTTGAATTATGTTGAAGAACCGGCGGCAACCTTGGATAGAAAGGTGAAACGTTTACGCAATAAAGAGATTAGCCAAGTTTTGGTGAGGTGGAAACATAAGAAGAGAGCGGAAATGACTTGGGAAACCGAGGAAGAAATGCTCAAATATTATCCGAACCTTTTTATGTAAAGTCGGGTTCGGGGACGAAACCTAAATAAGGGGAGGTGATTTGTAACGAACCAAAATCCGGGTTTCGTTTTCAAATAAATAAATATTCTAATAAATATTATGGTGAAAATAATATTTTAGAAATAAGTTGAAACAAGTGGGTTTCAAATTAGTAATGAGGCTATACTAGTTTTAACTAGTTTTGGAATGAAATGGGTGAATTGGAAGTTGAGGGGCTAAAGGTGTTATATGGCAAATCTGCCATTTTGACTAAAAGAAGTCAAGATTGAGCTTTTGCTCATTGTGTTGGGACGTTCATTTCGAAAGAGGAAAAAGGAGAAAACGGAATTTGAGCTAAATCTTGCATCTGAGCTTGAATTTGTGAAGGTTTTGGCTCACACAACACCATCCCAACATCAAGTAAGTGTAATCTTCCGTTGATTTCACCTTTGAATGTGTTAGTTGGTGGGTTTTGTAGAAATCCGGAAATTATGAATGCATGTGGTTAATTGGTGTTAGGTTGTTGATAATCTAGCTAAACTAAAGGTAAAGAATGGTGATTAACATCCTAGAACCCTTTAATTATGATTATGAGAAGTTATGGTTCATATGGAGAAATTTGAGGGTGTTTGGATTATGATGATAGGATGGTTGAATTAGTGATGATTAAGTGTTTGTATGGTGTTAGACATTTGATTTAACACCAAATTAACCTAATGATAATTACTGAATAAAAAATTAGTATCAAGGAATTGGAAAGGAAACTCAAGTAGGTTAGTTTGGATTGAAAGAGGGTGTTTGGTTATGAGAATAACCTAAACGGGTCAGTTTGAGTTGGAAATGGGAATTGGGTTATAAACCCAATTATAATGTGATTTTGATGTATGATTAGATTACTAAACTAGGTGAATGTGTTTAGGTAATCAAATTGCAAAACTTAAAGGGGGGGCGGGATCATCTAACCCGGAAGGTAAGTGTCTTTGCACTTACTTAGTATTGATGATAAAGGGTGATACTTGTGTTATGTGTGCATACTATGTTGTTGAAATGAATGTGTATGAACTAGTATGTGTAAATGAAGGAATGTAGTTATAGTTGTAATACTATAATGGATATGTGTAAATGAATGAATGTAGTTATAGTTGTAATACTATAATGGATATGTGTAAATGAATGAATGTAGTTATAGTTGTAATACTATAATGGATATGTGTAAATGAGGTTATGATTTAAATACCATAATGAAAATGAGGTTATGATCTAAGTATCTTAATCGAAATGAGGTTATGGTTTAAATACCATAATGGAAATGAGGTTATGGTCTAAGTACCATAATGGAAATGGGATATGAGGTTATGATCTAAGTATCATAATGGAAATGAGGTTATGGCCTACGTGCCATAATGGAAACAGAAATATGTTAATTGTGATTGACAAATTAAAGAAATGGAACTTGTAAAGTGAAATGCAAGTTATTTGTAGCCTAATGACAAATTGGGTGTAAACGGGTCAAATTGGTGAATGGGTGAAAACAAGTTGTAATTACTTGTTTGATATGTCTACTTCATTACTAATGTTTGTTACATGTGATGTTATGTAGGAAAAGCTACGATGTAGTCAAGGTTAAGTCCAATTGACGAAAGGAGGATTCTCATATGCATTTTTTGTGTTTTTGGAGTTTAAATGAAAATCCGTTAAATGCTGTGTAAATTGATACTTGAAATTGTGTTTTGGTATATATATGTGGTGTTTGAATGTTTTTAACCAAAACTCAAATGCTTGAAAATTTTTTTTTGTCATGTTGGTGAAAATGTTAAAAATTTGGTTAAGTATGAAACTGGGCAGAAAAAGTAAACTTTCTGTTTACTGGACGTTTTCGCGCCACGCGAAGACCTGGTGAAGGTTCTTCACGACACGCGAAGAACCAGATCTTCGGCCTTGTGTTTTGAGACTCCCTCGCGGCACGCGAAGGGAGTGCTCCAGAAGTTCCCGACACGCGAAGGGAGTGCTCCAGAAGTTCGCGATACGCGAACAGTGTAAAAAAAAATTCTTGGGATGAATGCTTCCGCGCGTTTAAATGTTTTATTAATTGGTGTTCCAATTAATGGTGTTACACACAAGTATCGGCAGAGGACGAAGAAACCACTTGCCCTCGTACATCTGTAACAGTCACAATGGTATTATTGAAACTGTTGGATATTAGATGTCCGATCATCGATAATATCAACGTTACTATCGAGGTACGATTCGAAGAGTTACACTTTGGGCAAAGAACAAATTATATCCTTTAATTGTGAAACGTTATTACACGAAACAAGAATTAAGAATTCGGTGGATTAAATATCTAGAGAGAAATTTATTAGTTAGATCGTATTTAATTATTTAGAATAATTAAATATTACGATGGACGGAATACGGTTTTATATATATATATGATATATATAGTCGGGATTTTATATTTAACAGTTAAATATAAAGTAATCGGTTTTATGCAAGTTCTATTTATGATTAATGTAATTATAAACTATGAGGACTAGAACTGATTAATTGTTAATCAGTTATTAATAATTAAATGTTAATTATTCAAGGGTTTTAAGTGTAATTAGATTTCCTATAAATATGTCATTATGCTAAAACCCTAATCCCAATTCTTGCCACCTCCTAGTTTTCGCAAAAGGGAGAGAAAGAAACCGGGTGAACCGGTTGTTGCGAGCCACCTCCGCCGACCGCACCACCACTGCCACCGTGAGTCGCCGCCAGCGACCGAGCCAAGCCACCGCCGCTGCCGCCTGTGTCGTGCATCCAACCGAGGGCAGGCCCTACCCGTCGCCGTCGTCCTCCTCCGCGAGCCGAACCTGGGATCCCGCCAAATCAGGTTTTTGCGACTTGTGTGTTCGTGTGATGAGTTCGTTGTTGTCATCTAGCGCGACGTTCTTTGTACCCGAGTGTTTCAATCCGGTTGATTCATCTAAGGTATAAAACCTTAAACACCCTATGGTTGTGTTTATTTATTATTATTGCCTATGTTTCACAAATTGAACTAAATCGAATTCAAATGACATGCGAAAGTAAGTAAACCTTTTGTGATCAAGATAAAAATAAGATGGGACATAAACCTCAGGTTAAAAAAAACCTAAAAATACATATAAAAGAGGAAGTTTATCTTAAACATGAATGTATACATACATTAACTTGGATTCCTAAAATACTAAACTAGTAAAGGCAGTTTGAACAAAACTGATTTTTTAACGAAAAGGGTTATTTGTATTTAAATATAAAAGTGACGTGACAATGCGAAAATGTGTAACAATTTCCCTCAAATGTACAAAAGTATGAAAAATATGTAAAATATTTGACTCTAATATGACAGTGCGAATGGTGTGGAATTATAAATATACCCCTTAGAGCATTTTGGGATTACTTATTTTAAGTTTTTTATTGACGTTTGTAAAAAAAATTATAAGGAGTTTTGAAAAGTAAGTTCTCCTTACTTCTCAAAAACTTTTCCCCTTCAAAAAATTTAAAAGTAGTAACAAATATCACCTTCATCAAATACCTTTTTATCTTATTAAACTTAAAAGTTAATAAATAATCCCAAACACCCGGCTTAGAGTTCCTTCTTTCCCAAACACCATAGAAATGGCCCAAAAGTTAGAAATACTCTTAAATCATCGAAACATATGATATCATCTTCTTTTAGGTTGTTTGAAAACAGTGCCATAAATTTTAATATTTTTTTTTCAAGTATATTTCTTGTTATTAGTTACCATTATTTATCAAGCTTAATTTTAGTTCGAAGCAAGCATTCAAGAAAATGCAATAATATTTTCTTACACTTTTAATTCAAAAGTTATTTAAAATATACATTAACAAAAATAAACAATTTAACCATAAAATATCTCAACTTTTGCTAATTATATGTCATCCATAAGGAGGCCTCGCGCGTTGCGGCAGCTTCCGATCGAAAGTGCGAGCTTTTATCCACGCGCGTTGTGGCTTGTTAAACCATGAAAGAAATTAACGTCCTCAAAAGCATGTAAACTAAAGCCAAAATCTTTAGGTAAACTCATCATGCGGAAGAAGAGCGCATAAAATTTATGGTTATAAATTAAAACATAATTTTTTGTTTGTATGAAAGCCTTAAAACCAGAGAAGAAAAAACGCAAGAAAGAAAAGAAGCTGGGTTGCGAATTTCGGACCCGTGTTGCTTGCTTCAGTGAAAACACCGAGAACAATGCGTCATACCCAACTTTTGGTTTCAATTTCATGCAGCGAGTTTTTAAAAGAAACGTGAATAAGAGAAAAAAGAAAAAAAATAATATAAAAAACGTATAGAAAATTTGCAAGAAAAAAAATGTAGTGTGCGAGTTCGAAATCGTCCATGACCAGTGCTTCAAACCCAACTCTTGTTTTCATTTCATGCATCATGTTTTTATATGATAACTAAATTTAAGAAAAAGGAAAAATGAACAATAAAAAATTGCTTGTATCTTATGCTAAGTTAGTTGTACCTTTTCTACAGTAACCAGACCTCACAACATAATCTTGCTTTTTAATTATATATATAATATTATCGAATTGGACAAAAATAAGATTGACACCATTAATTAATAATTGAGGCAAGCTCTATTAAAATGAAATATACTTTTGTACTAATATCTAGAGGTGCTCAAAAGAACCGGATTCGAATCTGATCCGACGGATTATTCGAAACCAGATCCGGCTAGAACCGGTTTTTTGGAACCGGTCCGGATTTTTTAAGAACCGGCGGATCCAAAACCGGTTTAGGTGTTTTTGACGAACCGGACAAAAATCGGACATTTTGGAACCGGTTTTTTCGGACAAAATAGAACCGGTTCTAGCCGTTGGGTTAAAAAAAACGGCTATATAGCCGTTAATATGGCCTTTTTTTGTTTTTTTTTTGTTTTTGAGGCTTGAAACTTAGTATAAATAAGTATTGGGTGTATGGGTTAGTTCACCACAACATTCTAGCTCTCAAAACTCAAAAACGCTCTCATGGCTTCCGCTTTCGCAAGCACTCAAAATTCGGTTGGTGGTTCTACTAGCGATGTCACGGTGGTGACAGTACTTCCTTGCTCCCGAAACCAAGAGATATGGGCTTATTTCGATTTACGTGAAATGTCGAACGGTTCGCAAAAGGCTCGTTGCAAACGTTGTGGTAAAATTTTGGGTGCTGCGGTAAATAGCACTATGAGGAAACATATTGGTAGTCACGCAAAACACACTCAAGGTGAAGATCTAACTCAAATTGGTAGAGATGGAGGAGTTTGACAATACAATGTCGAGAGGGTTCGTGAGAGAATGGCACATTTCGTCATTTAAGAAGGCTTGCCTTTTGATCATTTTGATAATCCGCACTTGACGAGGATGATACAAGAGACGCTTCAACCGAGTTACACAAATGTAAATCGTTCTACTTTGAGAAGAGATTGTTTAAAAATGTGGAAAAGAGCTAAAAAAGAATTAATTTTAGGTTTTGAAAATTTAAATACCGACATTAACTTAACAACGGACGTTTGGTCCGCTCCACATGGTTTACCCGAATCGTACCTTTGCGTTACCGTACATTGGGTTCAACCGGAGTCGTGGCAAATGATGAAGCATACGATTGCGTTTGATTATTTTGGATATCCACATACCGGTGAAAACTTATTTTATATTTTAGACTCGGTCATTCAAACTTATAAAATTCAACCAAAAATATTTGCAATATCTTTTGATAACGCTTCAAATAACACAAACGCGGTGGAAAAATTAAAAATAAAATATGAATCGCCTTGTAACGGTGTTTTCTTTCATAGTCGATGTGTTGCACACATCATTAACTAGGTTGTGCAAGACGGTCTAAACGTCCAAGAAATAAGAGACGTAAAAGAAAATTTTAAAGTGATATTACGTGAAGTTTTTAGCACAAGCAAAAAAAGATATATAAACTATAGAAACTTGTGCCAACAAACGGATTCCATCTTTTTAGGTCCGAATTGGGACGTACCTACTAGATGGAACTCGACATGGAAAATGTTTGAATCGGCCTTAAGGCAAAGAGTTATTTTAAAACATTTCCATGATGAACTTGTACAAAAGAAACGTTGTTCACAAAAATTTGATAATATAAGTTGGGATATGATCGAGAAACTAACTAATTTGCTTGAGGTTTTAAAAAATGCAACTACATGTTTATCGGGAGTTTATTATCCCACGTCTTCGCTAATACTTCAACAATTATACTTAATATGTAATAAATTAAAAGAGTTTGAATATCACGGCCCTATTTTTAAAAAAATAGTAAAACTTATGAAAGCTAAATTTAAAAAATATTTTTCAAAAATGCCTTCCGTTGTTACATGTTCGGCCGCCTTAAACCCAACGATTAATGTAACCGGTGTTAAAACATTAATTGAATCAATATCGGATGATTTAAATATGTTCGAGGAAGACCCAAATTTTGAATCAAATGCAATAAGGGATTTCAATTCGGCTTTTAATAATATGTTTGATTATTATTTACGCAAATATGGTGGAAGTGGTGATCCATCAAACATACGTGAATCAATGGGTTCGGTTTCAAGTTCTACTAGTTCAAGGAACCCGATGCTAAATTTATTTAACACTTTAAGAAACGAAAATACTAAACGAGCTCGTGGAAGCACACCAAGTAGCGAGCTTGGGAGATATCAAGCAACCGACTTTATTTCAACTCTAAGATCCGAAGAGTTTGAAAACTTTGATATCTTGAGTTGGTGGCAAGGAAGGGAATCCTAATATCCCGTTCTAGCCGCAATGGCCCGTGACCTACTAACCGTCCAAGCATCCACGGTAGCTTCGGAATCTGCTTTTTCTCTTAGTGACAAGGTTTTATCTATTCGAAGAACGAGGCTTACACCGGAATCTATGGAGATGTGTATTTGCTTGAAGGACCATTTGGATGCCGCCGAACGTGTACAACATGTTGCAAAACTAGAAGGCGAGCGTGACATTGAACAAGAAATACATGACTTCGAAGTAGAACAAGGGGCGGCGAATCCACTTTCTAACGAAGAACAAGCTTATGATAAAGCCCAACGCATCTCAAGCGAAGAAGATTGAAAACCGATGTTACGAAGACTAAGACGAGTAGACGACGAATAACGAGTCATAATAAATAATATATATTTTGTGATTCAATTATGTTTTTTGTAATTTTTTTGTATGAACAATTGTTAAATCACTTAAAAAAAGCTAAAAAATAAATAAAACATGTATTTTATAGTGTATCTTTGTTAATTTTTAATTTTTTTTTAATAGTAAATAATTATATATCATCAAGGCAAATTACATAAGGATAGCAGGTAGACGTAGGGGTGTTCATTTTATCCGAAACCCGAATACCGAACCCGACCCAAATTTACCCGATCCCGATTAAGATGGAACCCGAAAATCCCGAACCCGTTTAGAATGAAACCCGAACCCGAAGGTAGTATTCGGTTTGGTAATTGGGTTAAAAAAAGTTAATCGTGTTAACCCGATTAACCCTAAAAATAATAAAAAGGTATTTTATTATTAATATTTATTTGTAATCTTAGCTCAGTATACATCTAACAATTTTTAATGCTTATTTTATTTCACTTTTTTTTTATTTATGAATGAAAACGTACGAGCGGACATGAATGTGAGAATTTGAAGAGTGAACATTGTTAACTAGTTTGTTGGTTGATACGATTTGTCATTTTTTTTAGTTTATAGGATTGGTTGATACACTTTAGTTTTTTGATTATTTTATTTGGTGTTTTTTTAGTTAATATGTGTTTAGTGCATGGGTTTGAATGAAAAATCATATTGAAAAGGTTTTTATTTGACATTTTGTACTTATTATTTAATAAATATAATGTTAAGTTAAATAATAAAGTATGCGTTGCAACTTGTATTTAAAAACCCGAATACCGATTAACCCGACCCGAATAAACCCGAAACCGAATAACCCGAAACCGATTAACCTAAATCTTATTTGGGTCGGTAAACGGGTAGGATTCTTATAACAAAAAACCCGAATAACCCGAAACCCGATGAACACCCCTAGGTAGACAGGCAACAAACTGCGCCGCCATCCCCTTCTGAATGGAAAACCCTAATCTACTAAAAACAAAGCCTCGCCCCTGAGGAGTCGTAAAGTTGTTGTGGACCACACGCTGAACTCTAGCCAAGAACCGAACCGCCTCTGGCGCCAAGGAGCCGAACGTGTCAAATGCAAGGGGGACAAAGGCATGCTGATTATCCTCACAAGCTTTCGCGTGCTTTTCCACCTTCTTTGACTCTGCTTTCATAACCGCTTGCCCCGCCACAAACCCATTTTCCCGCAACCCAGCTAGGAGGGATACACCTGTGAGATCGACACAAGCATGTTTCCCGCCCTCCCAACCAAAAACTAGCACGTCCGCCGGGCGTAGGGTGGACCTCCCTTCCGCCGGGTCCGTAAGAAAATTAACCGGTGCCTCTTTCTTTGCCGAGATCCCTGCTCGTCTGAGAATAACCATTAAAAAAATCCGGTGGAACCGGTTTTTTTGTCCGGTCCGGTTCCATAAATCCGGTCCGGTCCCAATAGGTTCCAACTATCCACTCCCTTAACCGGATCTGATCCGGAACCGGTTCCAATGGATCCGACCGTTGACCGAACCGGTCCGGATCCGACGGATCCGAAAAAAAACTGGTTTGTGCACCTCTACTAATATCTATTGAACTCTTTAAACCGACATTAAAGGGTTAGTACTTCTATAAACTTGTATCTTAAATTAATACCCGAAAACTAAAAAAACGATTACATGTCAGTAACATGTGTTCTAAAGGGGTTTTTTATTTATCATTTAAAGTTGATGCGTAGAGAAAGGACTTTGTTTTATAGTTTATTTCAATTAAAAACTATTCTTCTATTTTCATGTTACAAATAAATAAATAAAAAGTTTATTGCCACCTTACCTCCGGTTATTGATTATCATGTTCTTCAAATAATACTAACCTGGCTAAAATAAGTTTTATGATAATGCAATTTAAACAATTGTTTTAAAAATCCGGCCTTCAGTCGAACACACGACAGTAGTGGTTAACCAATTGGTACGATCTAAAAAATTCAATTTTATCCATAATAAAGTAATCCAAGAGTAAGGTTGTCACACACCCAAACCAAATATTCCAGACTCCAACTTTTATATACGACGTTATTTTTTCAAAAAAATTACACCATAAAAACGAGCGTTTTTTTATCTTTAAAACGAGTATAGTGTCGTTATAAACAAAAACGAGTTTTTTTTACGTTTTCCAGCTCATTGTGTAATTAGTCAGGTCAATGTGTAATAAAATTTCATTGTTTAATACAAGTTCATTGTGTAATACAAGTTCATTGTGTTATATGTATTTATCATTGTGTTTTACGTTTTCCAGCTCATTGTGTAATTAGTCAGGTAATTCTGTAATACAAGTTATTGTGTAATACAAGTTCATTGTGTAATACCATGTCTGATCATTGTGTAATATCTGGTCATTGTGTAATTAGTCAGGTCATTATGTAATACAAGTTCATTGTGTAATTAATCTGGTTATTGTGTAATACAAGTTTATTGTGTAATTAGTCAGGTCATTGTGTAATACAAGTTAATTGTGTAATGCAAGTTAATTGTGTAATACCACGTCTGGTCATTGTGTAATATTTGGTCATTGTGTAATTAGTCAGGTAATTATGTAATACAAGTTCATTGTGTAATTAGTCAGGTTATTGTGTAATATAAGTTCATTGTGTAATACCCAATGAACACTATGCCCTCCCTTTAAAAACAATAAAAGAACACATGTCAAGCACAGAATCCTTCTTACCATTCTTATTTTTAAAACTCTTTTTACTATAACCTAACCCTATATATATAGGGTTGTGTTCAAATCAAAACACACTTCCCATGAGAAAACCCTAAAACTTACATCCAAAGGTGGATAATAATAAGATTGAACAAGATAATGACATGTGTCAATCTCATTTTTTTATATGAAAAGGGCATAATAGTCATTTAACACACCATACAAATGGTGGCTTCATTAAGATTGTGACATGTGTCACCTTCTAAATCCAATTAATTTCCCCCTTTTTTTATAAAAAGATTCCCCCCCCTTTTTTAAAAAAAGTTGATAACTTTTTTATTCTATGTTATTTTTTTTTATAAAAATTGCACCATTAAACTTATCACATTTTTCTCGTTAATTCCATTATAGTTTCGTCGTTTTTTCAGACGTCCGTAATTACACTGGTGTAAATACCAGTTATATTAGTGTAACACACATGGATGTCATCAATGTAACGAAAACATTTTCTATGTAACAAATCGTTAAATTGATGTAATACTTTAGTTACATTCGTTCAGGTTATAGTCTTGACAAATTTTTTTTTAAACTAACGAGATTACATCAATGTAACAAATACCCTCAAGATTACATTAGGGTATTACATTGGTGTAACAAGGTTTTACACTAATGTAATAGGGGTTGCGTTGATGTAACAACTGTATTACATAATATCAAAAACAAAACATTTAACTTTATACGTCAAAAACAATCACAAATACCCTCAATATAATGCAATTTTATAATTTGGTGGAAAGGATTAACATGAAATCGTTCTATATAAAAGATCCATATAGTAACCTATTCATATGCATTACCAAACCTTCTATGAATCACGGGATACACAATGACATATAAAGACCGATTATATCTTACCGAAATCTATTTATGAGAAAAATACAATGAAACAAAATAAGTCAACAATAATGGCACATTCATAATGAGAAAAATACCGAAATCTACTTCTGAAATCTATGAATCCCTATATATATATATATATAGGCACATTCATAATGGCACATTCACTAGGGCATTGTATTTTTTGTCTGTCTTTATTCTTGCATACAGAAACATTATATAACAAGTCAACAATATTAGCAAGAACATCACTTTGCAATAATCTCTTCAAAAACACACATCCAAACACCCCCTAATTCAAACTCTCAAAGATCCAAAAACACACAACCAACTCATGATTAAACTCCAAAATAACCAGGTAATACAAAACCAAGAACATTACAATCCCATTATGACAAAAAAAAATTATAATAATAATTTAACAAATTTGCTAAAAGTTAAAAAAAAAATAACAAATCTTGCTTGATAATATATCTTCTTTATATGTTCTTAGGGGGTCATAATACTTTAATTTCATAAATAATTACACAAACAAAACATTTAGATAGCACATTTAATTGAAAAACAAAAACCCTACAAAATTTGGGGAAAATAAAAGTACATAAACCTTAGAGAGTTTATCGCCACCAAGATCAGTATATAAAACTTCAAAATATTTGTGCTAGTGAAGCTTCAAATTTGCCTATTATTGAACATACTTGCAATCATATTTTCAAACAAAATGTGCCTTACAAACCTGGTCACACACGCTTCGCGTCGGTCGTCACTCGGATAAGCCCCAATTGAAAACCCTAACAAAAAAACACAACATACGGATTTACTCTTCGATTAGCCGCAAGTTTCGCGAGTCTAGTAGACTTTATGGAATCTGTATATGAGAAGGAAGTGATGATTTTGGGTTTGGGGTTCTTGGATGAGTGAGCGATTGATCCATATCGGATACTTCTGGGATGATTTCTTCGTCCCCTAAAGATGAATTTGCGGGTTCGTGCTCCGATCCGACCATTGTTGGTGTGTGTGAGAGAGGTGAATTTGTAGGGAGAAACTTGATTGTAGAAATTTAGGGCTTTAAATAGGGCATTTGAAGAGGATGGGGGGGGGGGAGGGGGAGGAGACATTAAGCAGGACAAAATTTGAGGTACTATGTATAAAAAATGAACAGATCTGTGTTTATGGAGGAGAGAGACATTGACTTTGTAAGATGTGTAATTGTTTAATTTATCCCTCACTCAATTATATAGACAACTTTATTAATATAAAATTCAGTTTAATTCTAAACCATTCGATGAGTGTATTAGATTTTGATAATAGCATATTATTGAGTTTTAGAGTTTCTAAATTAATGGAGGGTTTTGATATGACCTATATCCTATATATATATATATATATATAGATAGAACTTAGGCTAGAAAGGGATAAAACCCTACACAGTCTAGGAAGGAATCTGAGTCATTAGATAATGGTCATTTATGGTGAAGATTAACGTCGTGACATTTTGGTAAATAGTTGGAACCTGAAAACCACCAGGAGGGGTAGAATAGGAAGATTCAACCCCAAAGCTTGCACATGCAAGTCACATGTCATTTCCCCCATTTTTATAAAACGTCCGTAACTTTTTTATACGTAATTATTTTTTAAAAAAACATTTCACCATAAAATCGAGCGTTTTTTATCCCTTTGTAGCCTAACTTCTACATATATAGGGGAGGGTGATCGTGGTGTCAAGGTCAATCAAAAAAATTTATAAAATTCACTACTTAGCTACCTAGATTGCAGATAGGGAAGTAGGGTTGTCGAATCCACAGGGAACACGTGGAGAATGCTATTCAAATTAAAATTATTCAATTACTACTAAAGATTAAAACTTTATTACTTAGAAGACTTGAGATTATCAAAAACAATTACTTTAAGTTGTAAAAACATCTAGAGAAAGACGGAACACTCCGGGATTCAGATTTAGCAAAGCATACGCACAATTTCAGTTTCAAACTAGATCAGAGATTACATAGACATAACCTTGATTAAATTGTTTAACCCAACCACACAATAATCAATTTAATCACAAAACTGGATTATTCCCAATGCAAGAAAACCAAGAAACGACGATAGATGCGATAAATTAAAAACATGCAATTGTTAAAAAGTCAAACACACAATTGAATTCAAAGAACTTAACGGGTTCACAAAACTTCAATCCAAACTGATCATTAACTAAAACCGTACGCATACAAGCAGAAATCGTTCACCCGGAGGGATCACGAAAGCGTTTAGCCGCTCATGATTGCAACAAACATCAAAGTAATTAATCTAGAACTTACAAGCATTAGAAAACAAGAACAATTGGCCAAAAAATGGTCAAAATCGCCTTAGAGAAGCTCTGGGACGGCTGGGAAGAAAAATCATCGAGAATAGGAGTCATAATAGGTTTATATTTGAAATTAGGTCAAAATTGTCGTAACCCCATCTCTTCGCGTGTCGTGAAACAAATTAGCCGGTCCTTCGCGTGGCGCGAAGGAAAAAATAGTCGGTGGGCTTTTTCAAGCCCTCGCGTACCGCAAAACAAGCTCATCTGATCTTCGCGTACCGCGAGGATCCAAAATTCCAGAAATTTGACTTTTAACTTTGACTTTGGTATTCTTTGACTTCCCGGGCTTCGTGCATTCTCATATATGACTCGTAAACTTCAGCTCTTTAACACATTTAACCTGTAACACATCAAACTACGAATACCCCGTAAAACTGACTCGATAAACACAACTGAACTATTAAAACGTACAAAACTAGACACTTATACACGGGATATTTAACCCTACATCACATCCTCACACTTGACCTTTTTGGTCTCGAAAAAGAATAATGCAATGGAATCGTAACCGGGAAACTTGCAACTTTTCTTTCATTTTACACAACACAGACTTTCAGAACACGTTAATCGTAACAATCGGTATTTCTGTCCGATTAAACCCAACCACCGACTCTCGAGCCCCCAATTATGTGATCTATTGTATTATACATTACCAAGCAAGCAGTCAATCTATGGGTCTCACACTCATAAAGCTACGACCCAGCCTAATCCCATCTCAAAGTCATGTTTAGGCCCGGGTTAAACCATATAGATTTTCCACCATTATAAACACTAATCTATAAGTTTTAAAAATCAGATGAATTATGGATCGATGAATGAATGATATGAGCTTTTATTAATGTTATATGAATAAACCTAACCCAGTGGTGTTTCAATCACGCTGGAACACGATATATGACACGCAGGCTGTAGTTTTTAAGCAATGAAGTACATAAGCATCGGAACATGGGTGTATCCTTCAAGTCACCATCCTGAAGGGAAACCCGTGAACCTAACTTAGTCATCCAATATTGATCACTTAAGTCCCTCCATGGGTGTATCAACCAAGTCACTATCCCGGAGGGTAACACGTAGGCAGAACCTAAGATCTCAATTTTTAATTAATTAAAGCTCATTAAATGATATATTATGGAATGCGGCGCCACCAACTTTCGGATTTATTCTCATAAAAAGAAAGCATTGTGCCAAAATTTTAAAAACTTATAAATTTTTGTTTATAAAGGTATCTATCACCCTATATTGTCAGTTTCGACCTTACCGACACCCCTAAGATTAGAACCCACAAGATATCCTGATTTGATTATCCATTTAAACCTAGATACACTATCAGGATGTTTAAGCTCTCAAATCGGTTGGGCCTACCAAAACATTACAAATTATATCTTTATTATTCAATTACATTCTACACGCAAATTCCCGATTGTACTATCATTTTTCATTTAATTGCAAAACTCTAATCCATGAACATTTTCAAAAATTTTTAATTTTTTTTTGGCTTTTTTTATGACTCAAACTCACTCAAAACAAAAGACTCAAACTAGACCTGGACAAGGTCTCCCCTCCCCACACTTAAACTCTGCATTGTCCTCAATGTAGGAAGAGCGACTAAAAAAACAAAGCAAAATACAAAACAGTAAAACTTAGCTGGAAAGACGATCGTATAACATTTCATTCGCGATCGTGCCCCATGGATACAAGCGGGTTGCTTTGTACAAAAGAATTAAGCAAACGTCAGATTATCATTCCCCGAATGGAGATTTCGTACGGGAAATTTTTAATCCAAACCTGCAAAATAAACTCGAAACAAACCCACAAGCATCATATCGACTCAATAGAATGACTCAAAGAAAAATAAAAGACCCGACGGACTCGAACGAATCATATAAAAATAAAATTCAAAAATTAGGGTTTCTGAGGTGCCTCACGTATCGCGAAAACCAGAGAGGGATCCCTCGCGTGGCGTGAGGATCCATTGGTCGTCCGTGTTATCCTGTTGTTCTTCGTGTGTCGTGAAGATGGATAAAGAAAGTTTCGCGTACCGCGAGGGCCAAAAGTTCGTCCGGCCCCCTCGTTTGTCTTTCGCGTGTCGCGAAGATGGGGCAGGAAGATTTCGCGTACCGCGAAGAGCACTCCATCACAGAAAGATTAGATGAAAAATCAACTTTTTGCCTTAGAATTTTTTTTTCACCTCTTAAACTCAAAATTTTCAAACTTTTCAAAAATTCATTCCAACACTTAGATTATATGCATACGTACCTGGAATGTCTTTCCTGATGTTTTTTAACACCCAAATTGCGACGAAACCCAACAAAAACTTAACAAAACACAAAAACTATACCGAAAAACTCAAAATTTTGTACAAACTCTACAACGGTATCCTACCCCCCACGGGTTTGTGTATTGCCCTCGATTACACTCAATCCAACCATAATCTCTCTAGAGACGTCCCCACACTTGGCCAATTGCATACAATTAACTAAAATAAAGAAATGACAACCTAACTCACTTTCGTAGGAATCACAGAGGCATATAGCACATGCAACAAGCCTTTTAAACCCCTCGGTAGCCCGAGTGGACCAGTTTAGTCTCGTGAGGGTTTCTAGGGAACACACCCACAACCTTCATTTAACTAGACATGAAATTAAAGTTAACTAACCTTAGGTTGCCTCCTAGTAGCACTAAGTTTAACGTCTTCAGTCGGACGTGGTGTACCTCATTATGCTTATGGTGGTTGGAACAGGAACTCCTTACCAAATGCTCTTGCACATGCCGTTTGGTAGTCATTACCATTTAGGTTCAAGTTCTGCATTGCTTCTTCATTCTTCAGCACCTAAGGATCACCTGTTTCATATGAGTTCTTGAAGAATTTAGGAGGTTTCTTTGACCCCCTTGGTGACCTTGATGATCCTGCTCCACATCTGGTGTGATTATTTCCACTTTCCACTTGAGGTTCCGATGGTGGCTTTTCCACTTGACCTCCAAATTTTGTACAAACTCTACAACGGTATCCTACCCCCCACAGGTTTGTGTATTGCCCTCGATTACACTCAATCCAACCATAATCTCTCTAGAGACGTCCCCACACTTGGCCAATTGCATACAATTAACTAAAATAAAGAAATGACAATCTAACTCACTTTCGTAGGAATTAAGGAGGCATTTAGCACATGCAACAAGCCTTTTAAACCCCTCGGTAGCCCGAGTGGACCAGTTTAGTCTCGTGAGGGTTTCTAGGGAACACACCCACAACATTCATTTAACTAGATAGGAAATTAAGTTAACTAACCTTAGGTTGCCTCCTAGTAGCACTAAGTTTAACGTCTTCAGTCGGACGTGGTGTACCTCATTATGCTTATGGTGGTTGGAACACGAACTCCTTACCAAATGCTCTTGCACATGCTGTTTGGTAGTCATTACCGTTCAGGTTCAAGTTCTGCATTGCGTATTCATTCTTCAGCACCCAAGGATCACCGGTTTCATATGAGTTCTTGAAGAATTTAGGAGGTTTCTTTGACCCCCTTGGTGACCTTGATGATCCTGCTCCACATCTGGTGTGATTATTTTCACTTTCCACTTGAGGTTCCCATGGTGGCTTTTCCACTTGACCTCCAAATTTTGTACAAACTCTACAACGGTATCCTACCCCCCACGGGTTTGTGTATTGCCCTCGATTACACTCAATCCAACCATGATCTCTCTAGAGACGTTCCCACACTTGGCCAATTGCATACAATTAACTAAAATAAAGAAATGACAACCTAACTCACTTTCGTAGGAATCACGGAGGCATTTAGCACATGCAACAAGCCTTTTAAACCCCTCGGTAGCCCGAATGGACCAGTTTAGTCTCGTGAGGGTTTCTAGGGAACACACCCACAACGTTCATTTAACTAGATATGAAATTAAAGTTAACTAACCTTAGGTTGCCTCCTAGTAGCACTAAGTTTAACGTCTTCAGTCGGACGTGGTGTACTCATTATGGTTATGGTGGTTGGAACACAAACTCCTTACCAAATGCTCTTGCACATGCCGTTTGGTAGTCATTACTGTTCAGGTTCAAGTTCTGCATTGCTTCTTCATTCTTCAGCACCCAAGGATCACCGGTTTCATATGAGTTCTTGAAGAATTTAGGAGGTTTCTTTGACCCCCTTGGTGACCTTGATGATCCTGCTCCACATCTGGTGTGATTATTTCCACTTTCTACTTGAGGTTCCCATGGTGGCTTTTCCACTTGACCTCTAACCTCCCCATACTTGGGGTTTGCTGCCTCTACTTCCTCACTTATCACCTTCTTCACTTCTGACCTGTAAAGCACAACACTTCTATGCTTGCCACCCTCGTCCACTTTGGGTCGAGGGGGACATTTGTTAGTAATACCTGTTTTAGGATGTTTAACTTTGTAACAATATGTGAAAGTAAGAGAATGAATGTCTAAGTTAAACTCCATGTTACCGAATGACATGATGACCGTGTTGTCTCTGCAGTTGATCAAAGCATTAGAAGTTGCCAAGAATCGTCTGCCCAGGATTACCCTATGTTGTTTCTCCATCACTGTCTGTTCATACTCAACCACCAGAAAGTCTTCAGGGTAATAGAATTCCCCTACCTTCACAGCAACACCTCTAATAATTCCTCGAGCCCTTTTTCTTGTTAAGTCAGCTAATACCATAGTGGTGTCAACCTGTTCTAGTGGGCCAAGTTCAAACTGATCATATAAGTTTCCTGGTAAGATGCTAATACATGACCCATAATCTAACAAAGCCTACTCAACCTGCAACCCTCCTACTTCAATGGGGATAATGGGCTCTCCCTGCTCATCTTCATCCTCCAACTCACTCTCTTCACTGACTTCTTGGGTACTTACTGCACTAACATATGCATTCTTTGTCCCAAAGGAGCTTGCTCCTTGATGTTGTGGGTTTAGTTTAGTATCCCTTGGGAGTTGCCCCGGAGCTCGCCCCACTACTTCTGACAATTTCTCAGCTAGTTGACCCAATTTTCGTTCAAATGACTCATTGGTTTTGATCTGGATCTCTTTATCCTGTTCAATTCTTTTCAGGGATTCCAATATTGCTGCAAGCTGCGGGTCACCACCAGCTGTAGGTTTGTTCTGTTGGGGTTGATTCTATTGGTAGTTTCTCTACTGATAGCACCCATGTTAGTACCCCTGATTACCTGAGTTCCTTTGGTACCCGCCTGGATTGTAACTTTGTTGGCAGTTCTGGTACTGCTGCTGACTCCCAACCTGCACATCAGGAACCTGAAAGTTAGGATTCATTTGATTATTAGGATGATTTCTGAGTCCCGGATGGTAGTGTGTTGCATTCATGTCCGGCTTCCTATCACCTCCAATCTGGTTCACTTCTTCCGGCTTGCCCTGCTCTCTTGGACAGCTCTCCACAGTATGGCCCAGATCACCACATCCATCACACACCGGGTATCCCTGTTAGACATTAGACACCTCTCTTCCACTAGGCCTACCAAGCCTTTCCATCTGGAGTTCCATGGCATCCAGATGCTTTTGAGTTTCATAATCTACTGCTTTCGCAGTTCCTCCTGTCTTTTCTCTTCTGCTAGCATTAGCTTGCCTCTTTGATGTTACCGCCATCTTCTCCAAAATATCCCAATCAACATCACATGATTCTCAAAGAATAACCCTACCCCGGTGGCATTAACATCTTGCATATCCTCAGGTAGCAACCCATCATAGAAAGCCTGTATGAGCTCCCACTTCTGTATCCCATGATGTGGGCAATTTCAAAGAAACTCTTTGAATCTCTTGAATGCCTCGTAGAAAGGCTCCCCTGGCTGTTACTTGAAATCCATTATAGCAGCTCGGGCCTCATTAGTTTTGTGAGGTGGAAAGTATTCATCCAGGAACTGCTGCCGTAATTCTACCCAGGTGGCAATGCTTGTAGCTGGTAGAGACAAGAACAACTGTTTTGCTCGGTACTTTAGTGAAAACTGAAAAAGCACCAGTTTCACCTCATCAGTTGTGAACCCCTGACCACCTATAGTCCCATAAGTAGCCTCATATTCGAACAAATGTGTGTAAGGCTCTTTAGTAGCTCTCCCATAGAAGTGTGGGAGGATCCCAAGACAACTCGGTCTGATCTCGAATGCATTCCCCCTATGGACTGGTGGAATAACAGGGTAAGCATTTAAAGCTAAAGCGGGGCGGAAGTGACTATCCACCCCTTGATCACCTCGGTGGTTGAATATTACCGAGCGGTCTGTACCTGTTCTCTCGTTCCACATTACCCATGTACCCTTGACGGTTTTTCCATGGTTGAAACCCATAATTTTCTCTCGGTGGTGGTTGTACCCATCCATCTATATTCTGTCTCTGATCATGGGGAGGGAATGCCTCCGGGTGGTTTAAGTTATACCACTCTTCTTCTTCGTTCCAATTCTCATGTTGAGAGCCGTGATGTGGATGATGGCTATCTTCATCTTCATAATCAGAATAGCTCGGGTAGCTATCACGTGGTTGGTATGGTTGATTTCAGAATACGGGTTGAGTTGGGGGTTGTTGGAATTTGGGTGGTGGTTGGTTCTGGTTCTGTGGAGGTGGTGGTTGGTTGTGAGGTGGGTTTGGTTGGTTTTGTGGTTGGTTGGGAAATAGAAGATCTGGTAGAGGTGGAATAGGTGGGTTTTGTTCCCCACCTTGATTTGGATCTTGGTTCATGTTTTGATTCTGTGACATCCTTACCGAAGGACTGTCGAGTTTTTCTAGGATTGTTTTGACGGTTCCTTGAAGTTTTCTGTTTTCTTTTGCTGTTTTCTCTATCTCTGGATCAAACAATAATGGAGAATTTCTGCCTGAGCGCCTAGTATGCACAAGACTGTCACTGCACATGTAAGCACAAAATTAGTAGCACTGAACAAAATAAATCAAAAATAGCACTTTGCGCATAAGTTCCCCGGAAACGGCGCCATTTTGATCGTGGTGTCAAGGTCAATCAAAAATATTTATAAAATTCACTACTTAGCTACCTAGACTACAGATAGGGAAGTAGGGTTGTCGAATCCACAAGGAACACATGGAGAATTCTATTTAAATTAAAACTATTCAATTACTTCTAAAGATTAAAACTTTATTACTTAGAAGACTTGGGATTATCAAAAACAATTACTTTAAGTTGTAAAAACAATTAGAGAAAGACGGACCACTCCGGGATTCAGATTTAGCAAAGCATACGCATAATTTCAGTTTCAAACCAGATCAGAGATTACATAGATATAACCTTGTTTAAAATGTTTAACCAACCACACAATAATCAATTTAATCACAAAACTGGATTATTCCCAATGTAAGAAAACCAAGAAACGACAATAGATGCGATAAATTGAAAACATGCAATTATTAAAAAGTCAAACACACAATTGAATTCAAAGAACTTAACGGGTTCACAAAACTTCAATCCAAACTGACCATTAACTAAAATCGTACGCATACAAGCAGAAACCGTTCACCTGGAGGGATCACGAAAGCGTTTAGCTGCTCATGATTGTAACAAACATCAAAGTAATTAATCTAGAACTTACAAGAACTAGAAAACAAGAACAATTGGCCAAACAATGCTCAAAACCGCCTTAGAGAAGCTCTGGGACGGCTGGGAAGAAGAATCATCGAGAATAGGAGTCATAATGGGTTTATACTTGAAATTAGGTCAAAATTGCCGTAACCTCATCTCTTCGCGTGTCGCGAAACAAATTAGCTAGTCCTTCGCGTGGCGCGAAGGACAAAATAGTCGGGTGGGCTTTTTCAAGCCCTCGCGTACCGCAAAACAAGCTCCTCTGATCTTCATGTACCGCGAGGATCTAAAATTCCAGAAATTTGAATTTTAACTTTGGCTTTGGTATTCTTTGACTTCCCAGGCTTTATGCATTCACATATATGACTCGTAAACTTCCCCTCTTTTACACATTTAACTGTAACACATCAAACTACGAATACCTCGTAAAACTGACTCGATAAACACAACTGAACTATTAAAACGTACAAAACTCGACACTTATACACGAGATATTTAACCCTACATCAGAGGGTTAGACTAGAAAGGGAGAAAAGTCTAAAAAGTGTAGGAAGGATTCTCAGCGCGACACGTGTCCAAGAATTGAAAAGGAGGGAAAAGGTACTTGTGTCAAAACACAAGATCCTTGAATCAGCACATGCACATGCAAGTCACATGTTATCCCCCCCATTTTTTAAACGTCCATAACCTTTTTATACGTCATTATTTAAAAAAATATATATATCATAAAATCGAACGTTTTTTTAACTGAACTTGGGAGTTTTTATGGTGTTTTATGGAGTTTACACATAGTTTTTAAAATTGTGCATTTTACTCATGGTGTTTTATATTTTAACATCCATATACATGTATTTTATGAAATTTATGTTTATGGCGTTTTTGTTTTGTCATGGTGTTTTACACTTTTGGCGTGAAATTTCAATCGACGATTAATTTTTCATTTGTGTTTTATACTTTAACTTTCATATACATGGTGTTTTGCCATGTTTGTGTTTATGGTGTTTTACCTTTTTTTAAACGTCTAGTTCAACATAAATTATACGTCACAGTTGTAAAACACAATGAAAAACTAAAATGTCATGTGAAAACATCATGTGGAAATTTGGCATTTTAATTTGTCATTGTGATTCTGAAAACACATGTTGAAACTAAAACGCCATGTTGAAAGAGTTTATAAAGAAACTAAAACGTCATCTTGGATCATAATTTGTCATTGTGATTTATCAAAGGGTTTATAAAGAATACTAAAACACCATGACCAAAAACACCATGTTAAAATTGTCATTTTGAAAACACCATGATCAAAAAAGTTAAACGTCATGTTGAAGTTGACCTTCAGGTGCAAAACATAATGACTAGAAAGACTCTATGTTGAAAAACACCATAACTAGAAAAACTTTATGTTGAAAAACACCTAGTTGAAAACATCATAGATGTAAAACATCATATTGAAAACTCACTTTAATTTGAACACAGCCTTAACCAAGTTTATGTTTATGGTATTGAAATTTTAAGCTAAAAATGTAAAACACCATGACAGAAGCAAAAACGCCATAAACATAAACACGTCAAAACATCATGACCAAAAATGCAAAAAAAAAAACCATGTTAAAATTTGTCATTATGAAAACGCCATGACCAAAAAAGCTAAAATACCTTGTCCAAATTGGCCCACAGGTGAAAAATACCATTACTACAAAAACTCAATGTTAAAAAACACTCGGTTAAAAACACCATAGATGTAAAACATCATGTTGAAAAAAATAAACTTTAATTTGAACACAGCTTTAACCAAGTTTATGTTTATGGTGTTGAAGTTTTAAGCTAAAAGTATAAAACACCATGACTGAAGCAAAAAGCCATAAACATAAATACGTCAAAACACCATGACCAAAAAAGCCAAAAAAAGACCATGTTGAAATTTGTCATTGTGAAAATACCATGACCAAAAAAGCTAAAACGCCATGTTCAAATTGGCCCCAGGTATAAAACACCATGACCTTTAAAACTCCATGTTTAAAAACACCATGACTAGAAAAACTCAATGTTAAAAAATATCCAGTTGAAAACACTATAGATGTAAAACACCATGTTAAAAAAACCCATCTTAATATAATCTAAACAAAAACGATTTAAACGAATATATATATATATATATATATATATATATATATGAATATGGGAAAGTGAATATGGTGCTGTTAGGAATCTAACTTGTATCCGAAACTTATCAAAACTACGTAGTTTTGTTTAAAACCAATTAAAATTAATTTTTTTTATTATAAGAAACTAATTCCATCAGTTTTATCTCCCATTCTTCATCAATTTTCGCTACAAGTATTTGTATTAATTTTTGTCTTGTCCATCAATTCCACTAGTTTTATTTAAGATTCTCCATCAATTTAAGACAATAAAATCAATTAATAAACCCAATTATCACTGTTACGTCTATGCATTGATCTGGGTTTTCTTGATTTGTGATTAATTTTGTGGGTTGAATCAAAATTGTAAAAGTATATGTTTAAACTGGTTTCAAATTTTATAATATGTTACAATGAAAAAAAAAATGGAATGTGGAAATGTAGTTATTTAGAAGATGAAAATGTTGTTATGGACGTGAAATCGGAGATCAAATGAAGCTGAAGAATTGAAGCAATTGAAATCAATGGGGTTTTTAAAAAGTCGATGTTTTACAAAGAAAAATGCTAATTAGTAGGGATTGATATCCTAATGGAATTAGTTTATTAAAAAAAATTAAATTAATTTTAATGGGTTTTAATCAAAACGACGTAGTTTTGATAGGTTTTGCATACAAGTTAGATGCCTAACAGCACCATATTCACTTTCCCCATATATATATAGTATAGGGTTCCGCTAAAAAGTGTTAAAAGTGTAGGAAGTGTAAAAAGTGCTTTAAAACGCTCATAACCGGCTCATACGAACTCCGATTTTACTCATTCCGGTGGCGTTGGAACCGTCTTGTCGAACTCTACGATCTTAGCTTGTAGGGTTTAGTTTTTAGGATTTATATTTCAAGGTTTAGTTTTTGCCTTAGGGTTTATCTTTTAGTATTTAGGCTTTTGGAGGGGGTGGAGGTGGGGGTTTTAGGTTTTTAGGGGGGTTGGGTTGGAGGTTTAGGCTTTTGGGGGTGGTGGTGGTGGTAGACGACGTTTTCGGATTTTTATGGTTTTTTTTGTTAGGATTTAGGTTTTTGGTGGTGGGGGTGGGGGTGTTTTAGGTTTTTGGGGGTGGGGTGGGGGTTAAGTTTGGGGTGGGGGGTTTTAGGCTTTTGGGGGGGTGTTGGTGGGATTTTTAAAAGACTTTTTATACTTTTTAGCCTTCTTAGAATATTCCTCCCATATATATATATATATATATATATATATATATATATATATATATATATAGACATAAAATAAAACATAATATCCTAAGATGAGGCGGTATACCAGATGTAGAAGAAATTACTAAGATTGGGTATGTGATATAAACCGAAAAGTGATCCCCAATTCATTTTCCTAATGTATGCATCAACTCAATTATTTAATCATCGGGTTACCTCTCAGAAATGTCATTATTTATTTACTGGTCTCGGTAAACCCGTTCTTACATCTCAAGATTTTATGGGGCAATGTGTGAAGTACTCCTCATAGTCTCTAAGTACCTTCCTCTAAAGTCCGTTTTCCTTTTATAAATTTTGACTGATATTCCCAATATTTGCTAACCAAAAAATCATTTAAATATTTTTTAATTAATGATCTTACTTAAAAGTAAAGTTTTGCCACCACTAACACATGTTTTTTATATGCCAACTCCTAAACCTCATCCCTCTAATGACTTGATTGATCATTTTGTTAAATCTGAGAATACTAACAGTAATGTTGCAGGTTTAAAATCAGAAAAAAAGCGATGAAGATGGTTTTGTGGCGACTGCTGGTTTATGATATGAATCTGTTGGTTTAAACAATTTGAATATTTCGATCAAATTTAATTCGATCTGTAATAATTCTACTGCTCTTAACTCTGATGGTTTAAACAATGATGTACTTGATGATTGTGTGAATGAATGTTTTGTTGCTTCAGCTGGTATTGTAAATAATTCTTTGAAAAATACATGACGGAAGAAATTTCTCTGTATACTCCTGTAAATACTCCTTGCAACTTGAATATTCAAGAAGATCGAGAAACATCTACATCAGATGAATGAGAATCAACTGAAGAAACAAGATCTCAAATGTCAGAAGACTCAGAGGCATAGAGTGATTCAGAGACCTCCACATCAAATTATGAAAGTTGTGAGGAAGAGATCACTGACACGTCCAACATGTTTCCATACAAAGTCCATAAAACAACAAGTGATGATGATTATCTTATTCTCACTACTGAAAAGAATATTGGCCAAAGACTAGAGGCGTTCAATCATCATAGATTGAAGAAGACATGTTGTTCTAAAGAACAATCTCATAGACAACCGCATGCTCACTCAAAACCATCACCATCAAGACATTCTTCTGTCAAGAAGACTTTTAATCATGTTACCAAATGTTTTAATTGTGAATAAGATGGTCATACTGCAAAAAATTATAAATAGTTTTATCAAAAACCTAATAGGGTTAGGTTCGACATACCAAAAACCAATGACACATATCATGGTTTGGGTAAACAAAATAAAACAGATACAGATGAATTTTCAAATAATGTTTTGAATAAACTTGTAACTTTCTAAAACAATTTGAGAAGTTTGTAGACAAAGAAAGATAATATGAGTGGAACTGATTTTGATCAGCCTAAGTTGAAACAAACTTAGGTTGTTGTTTCTCATTAATATTCTATCTTTATGACAAAACAATTCCAGGAGCCTATTGACAACCACTGGCATGTCGATAGTGGATGTTCTCATAATATGACCGGGCTAAAGGATCTTCTAACCGACTTCCGAATCATTAATGGCGGATACGTGGCGTTTGCTGGGGATGATAAAGGAGGAAAGATAACTGGGCACGAAAATGTAACAAATGGAGCACTTATTATCGAAAGAGTCAATCTTGTGCCCAAGTTGTGCTACAACTTTCTGAGTGTATCTCAGATCTGTGACGAACAACTATCAGTGCATTTCAATGCATCTGAGTGTCTGTTCATTAAGCCTAGATTTAAAATTCCCGAAGACATGATTCTTATGAGACTACTCGGAAAAACAATACTTATGTTGTCAACATGAGTGCTGAAGTTCCTTCTGTTCCCTATACTTGTTATATTTCTAAGGCCTCTGATTATGAATCTTTACTTTGGCATATGTGTTTTGGGCATTTAAATTTCAAAAATATGAACAAACTTGTAAAACAAAATCTTGTTCGTGGCTTGCCCACTAAGGAATTTGTATTTTCTGAAAACTGTCTTGCATGTGTCCGAGGTAAACAGCACCGAAAGACGCATAAGCCAAAGTTTGAAAATTCTATTGATTCTCCATTGCGACTGTTGCATATGCATATATTTGGTCCCGTTACTGTGCATATGCATATATTTGGTCCCGTTAGTGTTAAAATCATTGCTAAGAAATCTTATTTTCTTGTTGTTATAGATGATTTTTAAAGATACTATTGGGTCATGTTTCTTGGAAAGAAGGATGAAACGACTAGCTGCTTGAAAAACCTTATTTTGAAAATTGAAAAAATCTGCAATCTAAAAGTCAAGACTCTAAGAAGTGATAACAGGATTGAATTCAAGAACTCTGATATGAATTCCTTTTGTACCACCAAGGAAATTTCTCATCAATTCAGTGCTGCCAGAACACCGCAGCAGTACGGTGTAGCTGAGCGCAAAAATCGTATTCTTATTAAAGTTGCTCACACCTTGCTAGTTGATTCAAAGTTTCCTATTATCTTCTAGGGTGAAGCTGTTAACACAGAATGCTATGACTAAAATCGGGTAATGGTAGTTAAGGCTTAACATAAAACCTTGTATGAACTATTCCACAAGCGCAAGCCGCTTGTTGACCTTTTCAGACCATTTGGATGTTCCCGCACGTTGCTTAACACTCAAGATCGGTTGAACAAATTCGTTGCTAAATCTGACGAATGCTTCTTCGTCGGTTACATTTCTTCACATAAGGCTTACCATGTGTATAAAAAACTCACGAAGATCGTACAAGAATCATTCTATATAGAATGGAAGGAGAGGAATGCAACCTATTTAGGAGCTGGTCCGAATTGGTTTTATGATGTAGATATAGTTTTCAACTCCTTCAACATTCCTGAGTTCCCACCTGCTGTTACAAGTATTTCTTCCACTTCAGATGATTTTTGGGTTGAGTCTTTGCCTTTCTTGGCTCGAAAGAGTTGGCTGGTAAAAACAGACAAGCAACACCTCCTCTAGATAATCAAGAGAATCTCACTCAGAGTGTTTGTTACACCCCGCCTCAGGCACCCCCTGGACGTGTGCGAGCCCGATTGGTATCTTAGTTCTTTGATTTCAGAGTTTTTATAAAATACAGTGGAAGTCTTTTCAAAAGGATCGTTTCATCATTTGTATCTACCTCGAGGGTTAGATTTGTAAATATTAAAACTCAGTTAGAAGACAAAAGTTTTATATTTACTTTTATAAACACAGGGTTTCAAATACCCTTTCTTACTTGATTACAAAACAGAGTTTGAAATCAAATACATCACAAGCCACTGGAAAATAGTACAACTCAGGGTTGATCCGTTCCCTGGTCCTATCTCCTTTATTTAGGATTTCCCTTTACACGAGGCCTGAGAATCCTTCGTGCATTCCATCCTTTTATTTCAAGTGTCAGATTTCATATCTGCCCGCCATACATTCCTTCTCATATTTTATTCGTTACCTGAAAAACATTTTGAAAATAAAATGTCAGCGTGAATGCTGGTGAATACAATATTTTGACATTAAATTATTTGGCACAAACAAGTATTAATTTCATAATCACAACTTCATATTCAATCTACACACTCAGTAGGCCCGTCCTGTTCAATCGCACCACAGTATACACTGGTAGTATGTCTTTATAACAATGGGGACTCGTGCCTCCTCATTGGTTAAAAAGGGAAGTACTAGCCACAATCCGGGAATTTCATCCGAGACCCGTGTATCCCTTGAAACTTTTAAGTATACCTATGGTCCGAATGCTTGTTCGTAGAAGAACGTTGAGCATTACTTCGTTAACCTTTGTTTGGCCATTTTCGTAAATAAAATGTTTGACACAAGTTTTGAAAGAGATAAAGTATTCACCTTTATAGTGGGAGTGAGTCTCTAAAGTATAAAACTTATATTCTAGCTTCTTATCCTGGTCTCTCTAGCGTTTTGACTTTTCTACGAGCATTTCTTCTTAATCCGAGCACTACAACGAGCGGGAGTTGGACCGAGATCGTCGGGAGTGGACTAGGGATCACCTGGAACATGTTTTGGGAGTTTGAGTTGTGAGAAAACGGTTGAAACCGTTTGAGTATTTATAGGTGTGAAATTGGGTCTATGTCGGACCGATATGTACAGGGATATCGGTCCAACATCCAGACATATACACGTCAGCCCTACACGTCTCATCCTGATTGGACTGAACATATTTGGCGGCCATATCAGACCGATATGTGGACCATGTCGGTCCGATATCCAGACCCATGTCCCATCGGTGAGGCTGAGTCATTGGACACGTGTTAAGACCACAAATTGCGGCTGAGAGGAGGTTGTCGGACCGTTATGGATTGATGTCAGTCCGATAACCGACTAAGCAACTTATTACGGACCGATATTATAGATGTCGGTCCGTTATGGGACTGTATTTAGAATCGGTCCAATATCAAGCTTAGTTTCATTTCAGACCGATATGTTATTCATTGTCGTTCCGATATCAACTTAATTTCCCAAATTTCTTTCATTTTTTAACCCTAGACTTTGGTATATTTATACTTATAGTCCCTAGGGTTTTACCTTTTGTCAAATCTTAGACATTTTCGTGGCAGGTGTTACATCCTCCCCACCTTGTTTTAAACTCGTTCTCGAGTTTATTCGAACATGTGTGAATATTTCTTTTTCATTTCAGATTCCAGTTCCCACGTGTACTCAGGTCCAAGTCTGGAATTTCATTTTACTTTCACGATCATCAATTTCTTTCTTTTCAATCTCTTTTCCTGCCTGTCCTCAATTGGCAAAGGTTGTTCCACAAATCTTAACCTTTCATCTACCTCTACATCTTGTAGGGGCATTACTAGAGATTCATCTGCTAAACACTTACGCAGATTTGACACATGGAATACATTGTGTACTCCATGCATTTCATGTGGTAGTTAGAGTTGATAGGCCACAGGCCCAACTCTTTTTAAGATTTTGAATGGTCCTACGAATCTAGGACTTAATTTCCCTTTCTTTCCAAATCTTAGAACGTCCTTCCATAGTGAAACTTTTAATAGAACGTTTTCACCGACGTTGAATTCTAACGACTTTCGTCTCTTATCAGCATAACTCTTTTGACGATCACGAGCCGCTTTAATCTATCTTTTATTTGGATGACTTTCTCAGTTGTTTCCAAGACTATTTCAGGTCCAGACAACTGATTTTCTCCTATTTCCAACCAACAAATTGGAGTTCAACATTTACAACCGTATAAGGCTTCAAAAGGAGTGGCCTGTATCGTTATAGGAGAATTCCATTAGAGGTAAGTGGTCGTCCCAACTTATTCCAAGATCAATAACACAAGCCCTTAACATATATTCAAGGGTTTGGATTGTTTTTTCGCTCTACCCGTCCGTTTGAGGATGGTAGGCAGTGCTAAGATTTAGTTTCGTACCGAGGGATTTCTGAAAACTTTGCTATAATCGAGAAGTAAATCTACTATCTCTATCTGACACGATAGATAATGGCACACCGTGTAATGTTACGATTTCATTAACGTATATTGTTCCAATTTATCCATACTGAACGTTTCTTTCATTGGAAGAAAATGAGCAGACTTAGTAAGTCTGTCAATGATAACCCAAATAATATCATTTCCTCGACTCGTTCAGGGAATTTTAGTAATGAAATCCATGGTTATCATTTCCCATTTTCAAACAGGAATTTCAAGTTGCTGTAACAAACCCGACAGTTTTTTATGTTCAGCCTTAACATGAGAACAAGTCAAACACTTTGCAACATAGATAGCGATATGCCTTTTTCATCCCTATCCACCAATAACTGGCTTTTAGGTTTTTATACATCTTATCGCTTTCAGGATGCATCATGTATTTAGATTTATGGGCTTCTTCAAGAATTTCATCCTAAGAATTCTATCATTTCCTTTGATCAACTGATCAATCATGCCTCCTAATCCTTCTTTCTCAAGGTTGGGTTCTTGCAAAGCAAGTTTATGAGATTCCTTAATACGAGTGATTAGATTGATTTGGAGGTCGAGTCTTAAAGCAAGAACTCGTTTAGGTTTCTCGTGTTTCTTTCGGCTCAGAGCATCAGCTACGACAATGACTTTTCCTTCATGATAACTGATTTCACAATCATAATCATTCAGGACTTCCAGCCAACGTCTTTACCTCATATTTAGTTCCTTCTGACTAAATATATACTTTAGGATTTTGTGATCAATGAAAATGGTGAATTTGACTCCATATAGACAGTGCCTCCATAATTTCAGTGCGAATATTATGGCGCCCAATTCTAAATCATGAGTCGTATAATTCTTTTCATGAGTTTTCAACTGTCGAGAAGCATAAGAAATGACTTTGCTTCCTTGCATTAACACACAACCAAAGCCGGTGTGTGAAGTATCAAAGTAAACTGTAAAGCCTTCATTTCCATCTTGCAAAGCCAGTATAGGTGCTTGAGTCAATTTCTGTTTCAGAGTTTCACAAGCTTCAGATTGTTTAGGACCCCATTCATACTTTACTGACTTGCGGGTCAGAGAAGTTAATGGTACCGAAATTTGAGAGAAATCTTGGATAAATCTTCCATAGTAACCAGCTAATCCGAGGAAACTACGGACTTCATTTGGTGACTTCGGGATTTCCCATTTGGATATAGCTTCAATTTTGATAGGATCAACTTGAATACCATTCTCATTGATGACATGACCAAGGAATTGAACTTTTGATAGCCAAAATTCACATTTGGAGAACTTAGCTTATAGTTTTTCCGTTCTTAAGAGTTCGAGTAGGATTTTTTGGTGATTAGTATGATCTTCCTTACTTTTGGAATAGATGAGGATATCGTCAATGAATACGATGACGAATTTATCCAAGTAAGGTTTACAGACTCTATTCATCATATCCATGAATGCAGCTGGAGCATTAGTAAGTCCAAACGGCATTACCGTGAACTCATAATGACCATATCGAGTTCTAAAAGCAGTTTTAGGAATATCTTCTTCTTGGAATTTTAATTGATGATAGCCAGATCGAAGATCAATTTTGGAAAAACAACAAGCTCCTTGGAGTTGATCGAAAAGATCATCAATTCGGGGAAGTGGATAACGATTATTTATTATAACTTTGTTAAGTTCACAATAGTCTATACACATACGCATCAAACCATCTTTCTTCTTGACAAATAAGACCGAGGCTCCCCAAGGCGACGAGCTTGGTCTTATGAATCCCTTTTCTAGTAATTCATCTAATTGTTTCTTCAATCCTGCCATTTCATTTGGAGCTAATCTGTACGGGGCTTTAGCAATAGGTTCCATACCGGGTACTAGATTAATTTTGAACTCCACTTCTCTTTCGTGTGGAATTCCAGGCAGTTCATCAGGGAAGACACCAGGGAATTTAGCCACAACAGGCATATCTTTAATCTTCGTTTTAGTGTCGATGGTTATAGAAACAAGGTACGCTAAGCAACCTTTTCTTAAGTACTTTGTGGCCTTAAGCATAGAAATTCTTCCAATGGAGTTGGATAGTTTATCGCCATTGATTGTAAGAATATCACCTTTTGGCAAATGGAGTTCTATTACTTTTTTATCACATAGGATACTGGCTTGGTTAAAGGCTAACCAATCCATGCCTAAGACAATGTCAAAACCGGCCAAAGTCATTGGCAACAGTTTTGCCGGTATAAATGTCACGATAGTGTGATTTGGCAATCGTTCGGGATTTCAGAGATTTGGACGAGGTCACCGTTGGCAGTTTCTACCATGTATTTCTTGTCTAACTTAGCTAGAGTTTTATTTAACAGTCTGTAGAATCTATGATCTATAAAACTTTGGTTTGCAGCAGAGTAAAATAAAACTCGAGCATAAATATCATCAACAAGAAATGTACCCGTAATGACATCGGGCATACATGCCGCTTCATGAGTGTTGAGAACGAATGCTCGTGCATTCTTCTTCACTCCGTCTACAGGTTTGGGACATGTTCCATCGGTTTTCTTCAGCTTAGGACAATTGATTCTGATATGATAGCCTGGCCACATCCAAAGCAAGTAATTGGTTTCTTTCTATAACAATCTTCTGTTTTGTGTCCAAACATTTTGCAAAAGCTGCAATAAGGTCCAGATCGACATTGTCCTAAGTGTCTGTAGGTCCAGATTTCACCTAGAAATCTCACAAATGATCGATTACCCACACACATAGGCGGAAACAATGTGTATGGTGGTGAAACAGAGGATAGAAACAAATTTGGTGATGATAATAGGCTAAACACACTCACAATCAACACAATTTTGATATGAAAATGTAAGAACAGTGCAAAAACTGAAAATGCAGATTGTATTGATTGAAGAACAGTGAAAGATAAGGTTCAGGGTTACAGCCGCTACTCACACTCTAAACATTCTCTAACTAGGCTATTTATAGTAGTTGACAGGTATCGAAACTATATCAACCGAAACTATTAGTTTTGGTTGAACATTTACAAAAGATTATCAAACCTATCGAAACTACTAGTTTCGATTGAACAAATATCAATCGGAACTAAGTAGTTTTGATGGCCCAGACTTAGTCTAATAAAACAGTAAATCACGTAAACAGAAATTACAATACTGAAATAAAAAATAAGTAAAAACTAATTAACATTGTTCAAAATACATTGATGTTATCAACTTAAATAAATCTAACTCTACAATCTCCCCCTAAGCTGTTGCATCAATCTCTTCAACTCTCCACTAAGCAGTTGGTCCTTCAGTCGGCTTCTAGATGTAAGGCTTTACATGTAGGGTCACAACCCGTAGATATGTCTTTGCATCTGCCTCATCCTCATCACTGTAAGCTTGGATGTGGTTCTTGAACAGCACTTCCAGATCATCAGGCTGAAACTTCAGCAGCTCCATTGGCTAAAAAATCACCATGTCTTCCTTTTCTTCACACTCTATCATGGCACTTCCAATATTTGGATTGTAGTACCATTTTCTGAAGTTTTGGAGTTGAATCGGCACAGACTTGGGAAGGGTGATGGTCTTGTGGGTTTGAGCTGGCTTGTATCTTAAGAAGACATACGACTTCTTGGTCTTGGGATGAAACCTAGTCTTTGAGATTTTCTTCTTAGTCTTTCTAGGCTTCATCCCCTTAAAATCATTGTTGACTTAGGTGTGTAGGAAGTGTTCAAAATCTGAAGCCATCATTACTTTTCCTGGATTTTGAAGGAGAAGCTTGGCTAGATCTCTCAGATCATAAAAGGGAAGATTTTGGAAGTCTGTAATGTTCTTGAAATGCTGAACTCCTCCCTTGTACCTTCTTATAATGAACAACTTCCTTCAGCATTGTATTTCCATCCAACAGTAGGCCTCTTCAGCTCTTGATGCTCAACTATCCATTCATAAGTTTGTGGGCTCTCCTCTTGTACAATCTTTCCCAACCACGGTTTCTTTGGGTTTGGATAGTTGGGATCAGGAGTTGGTAGAATTGGAGCTTGAGTGGTTTCAGGTTCAGTTGGAGTGAGTTCAGGTTCAGTTGCTGTTTGCTTCGCTATGTTGACATGTAAATCTGCTTCAGTCTGATCCTCATCGGATAATGCCTGGATCTCATCTCGCTCTTCTTTGAAGTATCTTATCTTTTCAGTCTCCTTTTCCTCTGTAGGTAAGATCTCTGGATATAGTTTATTAAAGCCAAAATTGTCAATCTCATCAAGTAAGTCATTGAGTTCATCATCAGATGCCACGTCTTTTTCATCTAGAACCACCACTTCAAAATCAGTTTCAGTTCCCTTCCCTCGCTTCTTATCCGCTCTTCTTTCACTGGTAGAAGGAAGGTCGAACGCTGGTTCTTCAATCTTTACTTCTACAATTTCCTTTGTCTTTGCAGCAGGTTCAATGAAGATGGTCATTGCTGAATTAGGGTTGGAGACAAAGGCAGGGGAAGAGGGTTCACCACCCGACGTGGTCTCCCCCTGAACTGCAGAAGTGGTTGCTTGTTGCTGAACATGAGTTATTCAACAAGTTCAACCAATGCTTTGAATTCCTCCTATTGTTTAGAGATGAGTTTCTGTTGGGTTTCGAGTTGAGTTTGTTATACATCAAGTTGGGTATGTAAACCCCCAACCTCTAGTTTAAGATCCTTGACCTCCTCTTTGCATTCATTTCACACAGTTGTTAAACCTTCAATCACCTTATCCTTTTTCTTGAATATGATCATGTAGTTTCTTTACTTCCAGACTCAAGGTTTTCACTCTTGGCACTTCAGATGTTGGTTCATGGGTGGATGATGTAGGTGGTGTAGGAATGTGTATATGTTGAGGAGATGGTGGTGGTGTAGGTGGTGGTGTAGGTTGTGGTGTTGGCTGAGGTGTCACACCCCAACCGAAGGCGGAAAACGTCGGGGCGTGAAGCTGTGCAGACTGTTCATAGCTCATGGTTGCTAAAGTTTAAACATTCATTTTCATTACACGTAGCAAGTTCATAACATACAAGAACCAAATGTAGCGATTACAAAATATAAATAGTTTAGATTAATTGCTAGGTCCAAATCCTATATGTAGCAGCTTGTAACACTTCAAACATTGTCACCTGAAACATGGTTAAAAACAAAGTCAACTAAAAAGTTGGTGAGAATACATAGGTTTTTGTGTCATGTAATAGAATATAGTGTCGTGTGCATACAATTCATACAAACATGGCAATTAAGGCATTTATGGAGAGATACCATCGTGTGACCTGGTAGTACAATCAAACCTTTGTAACTAGCATGCAAAACAAACGCGTGTTGGCAGTAACAGTCACCCTACCTGGGTGGGTTTGTCAGACTCAATAGATCTATCACTGTTTACTGTAGGCTATAAAATAGTTAATGATTGCACGTGAATAGCAAACTGCGTGTTGGTCTACACACCTAGTACTCAAGCACAAAGCTCAAAATTGTAACACATGATTGTAGGGTGGAATTGTATATTGTGTAGTTTGTAAACATAGTAAATAGAACGCATGTTCCACCCCAAAAGTTTGTAAATAGAGTAAAAGAGGGGCTATGTAACTCACTTGTGTTGGAGCGTGTAGTTTGCACAGATCAACAAAAATACCAAGCGTGTTGTAGGTCGCTACGTTTGACCTATTGGATAAATGAATAACGCGTGTCATTGTTTGTGTTATTTTTATGTCGAAATATGGATTTGTATGTTTAGGGTTTGTTTGAAATAAATAAATAAATAATTTTATTTATCTATTTAGTACATTTTAAATAGTAGTGATATATATATTCTTTAAAATGTAAATTTAAATAACTGATATATATTTATATTTATTTAAATATAAATTTAAAAAAATAATATTTGTTTAAGTCAAAATATATATTTGTATAAATGGTTTTATAAACTCACGATTTCATCGGTTTCGAACTATCGGGAATTAATCGTTTTAAATCTCTAAATTAAGGATTTGGTTTATAAATGATTCCCGGGTCTTGGGATTTTATAAAATAATTTTTATAATTACATTTTGAAATTTTTTTAGCTAAAATATGTTAAATAGACTTTAAAACAGAAAAATAATTGATTCTGGTCAAGGAGCACGACCGTGCTCAAGTAGGGCACGACCGCACTCGTTGCCGGGCGTGACCGTGGTGGTCAGAGCGCGCCCGTGGTCGAGTCAGAAGGCACTACAGAGGTTCTGGACATGGAGCACGACCGTGCTCGTATCTGACACGACCGGGTCTAGTGTTTGTTTTTGGTCAAGACTTGTTTGCTCGGTAAGCACGACCGGGCCACACCTGGGGCACGATTGTGCTTGGTCAGGCACGACCGCGCTCAGGGATGAGCGCGACCGTGTCGGGCCTTTTTCAGACACAATTCGATCGATTCTTATATTAATAGCTTCTGGATTCTTAGGGCTTTCACTTAGTGGATGATTACGAATGTTTCTACATAGTTTAATTGTATTTATATCTTGTCTAGAGTGTATTTCGAGTAAAATTTATGTTTCGGCTTTTTGGTTCAAAATCGGATCGATTTGAGTGTTTCTACTACGAATTGATATAGGGCTTTCGTAGTAGAGGTAGATACAAAGCTGAAGACGTGTTACTTACTTGCTGAAAGTGGGCAATCGAATGCGGTCGGCTACGAGTCGAGCGGCTTCGTTTCTTGGCGATCAATCGGACGACAGAGGTGTTGTGAGCGTCGAGTGAGAGTTCTGAGAGATTGAGTGGGTGTATATGAGGGTGTAGGAAGCCTGCAACTTGCTCTCAATTGTTTAATTCGCGAGACTTGGTTGTGGTGGGTATGGGATTAAACAAATGTGCAAATTGGAGGACAATTTAGGCGTGTTGCAGGTTGAATTCAGTCGAGTAAGGTCTGACGCGTGAAAACCGGCTTTTCTCTATTTTAAATTTCGCGAATTCAGAGGGTATGGTATGGTTTGACTTCTGCAGAGTCAAGTGGGTTTATCAGCGCGACTGTGCCTACTTTAGGCGCGACCGTGCTTAGGTCTGCAGGCGCGACCGTGCCTAGTCCTAGGGGCGACCGTGCTTGCCTAGTTTTGTAGTTTTTGAGTTTTGTCAGTTTTTGGTCCTCGGGGCTTTATGAGATAATGGTGTTTTTGTTTAATTTGTTATTGTAATAGAATAGTTTGTATATGTAACTGCATCGTAGTTTGTTTGTACATGAATCGAAACTGAAATGTGTTTGTTTATTGAAATCAAACGATTACATGATGAAAATCAGAAATGTTACAGTCTCCCCTTGTTGAGGGGATTTCGTCCCGAAATTCAACTAGTTGAGGTTGCAGAATTTGTGAATAGGTGAGGATACTTGAGTTTCATTTGGTCTTCACGTTCCCAAGTAAACTCAGGACCGCGTTTTGAATCCCAACGGACTTTGACTATAGGGATGCGGCTGCGCTTGAGTTGCTTGATTTCACGATCCATGATTTCCACTGGTTTCTCGACGAAATGCATCGTTTCATCAATGCGCACGTCGTCAAGAGGTATGTGGAGGTTCTCATCAGCAAGACATTTCTTCAGGTTGGACACGTGGAAGGTTGGATGAACATTGTTGAGTGCTGGAGGTAGCTCAAGTTTGTAAGCCACTTTCCCGATTCTTTCAAGGATCTTGAACGGGCCTACGTAACGAGGTGCTAGCTTGCCTTTCTTTCCAAAGCGGATCACACCCTTCCAAGGGGATACTTTGAGAAGCACAAGGTCACCTACTTGGAATTCCAAGGGTTTTCGTCGCTTGTCGGCATAGCTCTTTTGTCGACTTCTCGCTACTCGGATGTTGTCACGGATTTGAAGGATTTTGTCGGATGTTTCCTGAATTAACTCGGGACCGGTGATTTGTGCTTCACCAATCTCGTTCCAACAGATGGGAGAACGGCATTTGCGACCATAAAGAGCTTCGAATGGAGCCATGTTGATGCTGGTGTGGTAGCTGTTATTGTAGGAGAATTCAATAAGTGATAAGTGTGAATCCCAATTGCCACCAAAGTCTATGACACAGGCTCTCAGCATGTCTTCGAGGGTTTGGATTGTTCGTTCAGTCTGGCCATCAGTTTGGGGATGGTAGGCTGTGCTTAAATCCAATCGTGTGCCAAGTGCCTTTTGCAGAGATTGCCAAAATCTGGAAGTGAAACGAGCATCTCTGTCGGAGATTATGTTCAAAGGTATACCGTGTCGACTCACAATTTCGTTAATATAGATTCGGGCCAATTTCTCAACCCGATAGTCTTCACGGATGGGCAGGAAGTGTGCGGACTTTGTGAGACGGTCAATGATTACCCAAATGCTATCATAGCCGTTTGAAGTACGGGGGAGTTTAGTAATGAAGTCCATGGCTAGATTTTCCCATTTCCACACGGGGATTTCCGATTGTTCAAGTAAACCGGAAGGACGTTGATGCTCGGCTTTAACTTTAGAGCAGGTTAGACATTTAGCAACATAGAGTGCAATGTCTTTCTTCATACCAGGCCACCAATATTGTGGTCGAAGATTGTGATACATTTTATCCGCACCGGGATGAATAGAATACCGAGACTTGTGTGCTTCAGTCATGAGGAATTCCCGGAGATCATTGCGATTGGGAACCCAAATACGATCCAAGAAATAAAGCAAACCATTTTTTTTAGTCTCTAGTTGGAATTCAGCACCGCACGACATTTCCTCATACATATTGCCCTCGGTAATCAAGACGTGTTGAGCTTCTAGAATACGGGTTTGAATGTCGGAATGAATCTTGACACTTTGGAGCATGACGCGTTCTTTACGGCTCAGCGCATCGGCTACAACATTAGCCTTGCCGGGATGATAACGAATCTCGCAATCGTAATCATTGAGGAGTTCAACCCAACGTCGTTGACTCATGTTGAGTTCTTTTTGATTGAAGATGTGTTGGAGGCTTTTGTGGTCGGTAAATACCACACATTTCGTGCCATATAGATAATGCCTCCAAATCTTCAAGGCAAATATGACTGCACCTAGCTCCAGATCGTGCGTCGTATAGTTCTTTTCATGGATCTTGAGTTGCCTCGATGCATAAGCGATTACCTTGCCTCGTTGCATGAGAACACAACCAAGGACTAGGTTAGAGGCATCACAGTAGACGACTAGATCATCGTTTCCTTCGGGAAGAGTCAGAATAGGAGCATCACATAACTTCTGTTTAAGAGTTTGGAAAGCTTCTTCTTGTTTCGGCCCCCATTCATAAGGTTTACCTTTATGAGTCAAGGCGGTGAGAGGAACAGCAATCTTGGAGAAATTGGAAATGAATCTTCGGTTATAACCCGCTAAACCAAGGAACGAACGAACCTCGGTAGGGGTTTGAGGAGCACTCCAATTCTTGACAGCTTCGATCTTGGCAGGGTCGACATGTATTCCCTTTTTATTGACAACATGACCCAAAAATTGAACCTCCTTTAGCCAGAATTCACATTTGGATAACTTGGCGTATAATTGTTCGGTTCTCAGGAGATCCAAAATCAGTCTACGGTGCTGTTCATGTTCTTCCTCAGTCTTGGAATAGATCAAGATGTCATCGATGAAAACAATCACGAATTTGTCAAGGTATGGTTTGCACATGCGGTTTATGAGATCCATAAAGACAGCAGGTGCATTGGTCAACCCAAAAGGCATAACCGTGAACTCGTAATGACCATATCTTGTTCGGAAGGCGGTCTTTGGAATATCTTCTTCTCGGACACGCAGTTGGTGATAACCAGATCGAAGATCAATCTTCGAGAAACAAGTAGAACCTTGGAGTTGATCGAAGAGGTCGTCAATCCTAGGTAACGGGTAGCGGTTTTTGATTGGAAGCTTGTTGAGCTCTCGATAGTCAATACACATGCGGAATGAACCATCCTTCTTTTTAACAAACAAGACCGGTGCACCCCACGGTGAATGACTTGGCCGTATGAAACCTTTGTCAGCGAGTTCTTGAAGTTGACTTGCAAGTTCTTGCAATTCGGAAGGTGCAAGCCGGTATGGAGCTTTAGCCACAGGGTTTGCTCCGGGTATAAGATTGATTCGAAACTTTACTTCCCGAATAGGTGGAAGACCGGGTAAGTCGTCGGGAAAGACTTCGGGAAACTCCCGAATGACGGGAATATCTTCTATTCTTCTCTCCTTGTCTTCTTTTTGAATCACATGAGCTAGGAAAACCATGCACTTCTTTCGAATGTATTTCTGGGCAGTTATGCATGACATCAGTTTGAGTCCTTTGCAAGGTTTCTCGCCAAAGACTTTCAATATGTCTCCCGGTGGAAGAGGTACTCGGATGTACTTTTCAAAGCACATGACCTCGGCATGGTTTTTAGATAACCAATCCATGCCGATGATGACGTCAAAGCTTCCCAACGGCATTGGTATAAGGTTGACTGGAAACGTGTGACCATTGAGTTCTAGTGAGCAGTCATGAATGATGGAGTCAATAGTGATGGAGTTTCCATCCGCTACTTCAACGGTGAAGGTTTTCTCGAGTTTGGATCGTGTTTTTGCAAGTAAAGGTTCAAAGTTAAGTGACACAAAACTCTTATCGGCCCCGGTATCAAATAGTATAGATGCAAATTGTTTATTTACAAGAAACGTACCGTTGACCACATGATCGTTGGCTTGAGCTTCATTGGCGTTGATGTTGAAAGCACGTCCACGAGCTCCGCCCTGATTATTGTTCATGAGTTTTGGACATTGGTTTCGGAAGTGGTTCGGGTTGCCACATTCAAAGCAAGCCCGTCCATTTGCATTGATTGGAACCACTTGATTAGCTCCGGGTTGATTAACCGGGTTGGCTTGAGTAGTAAGTGCCTTTTGTCGGCAGATATTGGTCGTATGGCCAAGTTTCCCACAATGATTGCAAATGCGACATGGGATAGTTTGTGGGTGATGATAGTTGCAGTTGTTGCAGAGTTGGTAGGTACCTCCATAAGCTTTCTTGGCTGGATTTTGAGCCAAGGGTGCAGCTAGATTAATTGGGGCGGCCGGAGTGACTACTGCAAAATTTTTCGCCTTTCTCTTCCTGGTGTTTCGATACTGTTCGTTTTGAACTTCTTTGACATGAGTAGGAGGAGTTGTGGTGTCAGAAACTTTCTTGGCCCCCTTTTTGGTAAGAGTACCTGCTTTAACGTGATTATCGGTCAGTGTGGCAGCTAGACGAATAGCATCTTCTAGGTTTGCAGGATTTCTTCCCAGAACAGTGTCCTGGATTTGTCTCGGTGGGCCACCGATATATTTTTCAATACACCTAGACAAAGGTGTAACCATGTGAGGTACCAGCATGCTCAGTTCGTGAAAACGGTTGGTGTACGCCAAGCTTTCACCGCTATCTTGGGTAAGATCCCAAAATTCCGCTTCCAGTTTCTTCATCTCATTTCGAGGACAGAATTCCTCGGTCATGATCCTTTTCAGCTCATCCCATGGCAGAGCCATTGCTACTTCTACTCCCCTTGTTCTCTTTTCCCCATTCCACCAAGTTAGTGCCCGTTTTTGAAAGACACTAGTGGCATGGCGAACACGCAGATTGTCCGGACAGTCACTATTGAGGAAGGTGCCCTCAATATTTTCGAACCATTGAAGGAGTCCCGTGGCTCCTTCGGTACCATAAAATTTCAGGGGATTGCAAGAGTTGAAATGCTTGAAGGTACATTGTGGCGGGTTGGCACCACCGCCACTACCAGTATTAGCACTACCACTGGCGTTTCCATTGCTGTTGTTATTGGCTTGAGTTAATTGAGTTACTAGCTGAGTGAGGAGAGCAGCAAGGTCGGTATTATTGTTGTTGGCATTGCTGGTATTGGTGTTGGTGCTATTGTTGGCGTTGTCGGTGTTGTTGCGGTTGATGTTACAACGAGGAGGCATTCTATAAAAAGAGAATGATACAAAAATGTTGTGAGAATTTATAAAAATCCGTTGAAATTTAGGATAGGAGGAAAAATAACATATTTATTTCATAGTTCGGATTGTTTTCAAGTAATCACATTTCTACTTGAACACAATGACATATTAAGGTTAATTAGACTCATATAATTTTCAAGGAGACGTGCTTTAGCCTATAGGTAAACACTCATCCCGGGAATTCCCAGGAAAGCATACGGATCCCTCGGTTGATTGGGATTTATATGAAATGCTTTCCTAGACAGAAAACCCAGGATACAGGTGTCACCCTTCCAGATTGCACATGTCCTTTAATAATTAACAGAGTCTAAAACCTTAACGGGTATATAAAAATATTTTTGATAGACTAATGTCTACGAGTATGAGTTTTTCCACAAGTTATGGCGATGATGACATAGAAGCAGTTAAGGAGTATATGCGGCTTAGGATACGGGTATGGATACGATTTATTTAATTTATTATTTACGCATGCTTATTAAGTCATGTAGTCTAAACATTTTAAGTATCAAATAACTAACACATAAAGCATGAGCCATATAGCAAATAGCACGTATCACATAAAACATGTAGCATGACATTGTTGGGTGTCCTAAAGTTATAGTCTAGGTCAATGGTGTCTAATAACCTAATTCCCTATAACCATGGCTCTGATACCAATCTGTCACACCCCAACCGACGACGGAAAACGTCGGGGCGTGAAGCTGTGCAGACTATTCATAGCTCATGGTTGCTAAAGTTTAAACATTCATTTTCATTACACGTAGCAAGTTCATAACATACAAGAACCAAATGTAGCGATTACAAAATATAAATAGTTTAGATTAATTGCTAGGTCCAAATCCTATATGTAGCAGCTTGTAACACTTCAAACATTGTCACCTGAAACATGGTTAAAAACAAAGTCAACTAAAAAGTTGGTGAGAATACATAGGTTTTTGTGTCATGTAATAGAATATAGTGTCGTGTGCATACAATTCATACAAACATGGCAATTAAGGCATTTATGGAGAGATACCATCGTGTGACCTGGTAGTACAATCAAACCTTTGTAACTAGCATGCAAAACAAACGCGTGTTGGCAGTAACAGTCACCCTACCTGGGTGGGTTTGTCAGACTCAATAGATCTATCACTGTTTACTGTAGGCTATAAAATAGTTAATGATTGCACGTGAATAGCAAACTGCGTGTTGGTCTACACACCTAGTACTCAAGCACAAAGCTCAAAATTGTAACACATGATTGTAGGGTGGAATTGTATATTGTGTAGTTTGTAAACATAGTAAGTAGAACGCATGTTCCACCCCAAAAGTTTGTAAATAGAGTAAAAGAGGGGCTATGTAACTCACTTGTGTTGGAGCGTGTAGTTTGCACAGATCAACAAAAATACCAAGCGTGTTGTAGGTCGCTACGTTTGACCTATTGGATAAATGTATAACGCGTGTCAATGTTTGTGTTATTTTTATGTCGAAATATGGATTTGTATGTTTAGGGTTTGTTTGAAATAAATAAATAAATAATTTTATTTATCTATTTAGTACATTTTAAATAGTAGTGATATATATATTCTTTAAAATGTAAATTTAAATAACTGATATATATTTATATTTATTTAAATATAAATTTAAATAAATAATATTTGTTTAAGTCAAAATATATATTTGTATAAATGGTTTTATAAACTCACGATTTCATCGGTTTCGAACTATCGGGAATTATTCGTTTTAAATCTCTAAATCAAGGATTTGGTTTATAAATGATTCCCGGGTCTTGGGATTTTATAAAATAATTTTTATAATTACATTTTGAATTTTTTTTAGCTAAAATATGTTAAATAGACTTTAAAACAGAAAAATAATTGATTCTGGTCAAGGAGCACGACCGTGCTCAAGTAGGGCACGACCGCGCTCGTTGCCGGGCGTGACCGTGGTGGTCAGAGCGCGCCCGTGGTCGAGTCAGAAGGCACTACAGAGGTTCTGGACATGGAGCACGACCGTGCTCGTATCTGACACGACCGCGTCTAGTGTTTGTTTTTGGTCAAGACTTGTTTGCTCGGTAAGCACGACCGGGCCACACCTGGGGCACGATTGTGCTTGGTCAGGCACGACCGCGCTCAGGGATGAGCGCGACCGTGTCGGGCCTTTTTCAGACACAATTCGATCGATTCTTATATTAATAGCTTCGGGATTCTTAGGGCTTTCACTTAGTGGATTATTACGAATGTTTCTACATAGTTTAATTGTATTTATATCTTGTCTAGAGTGTAGTTCGAGTAAAATTTATGTTTCGGCTTTTTGGTTCAAAATCGGATCGATTTGAGTGTTTCTACTACGAATTGATATAGGGCTTTCGTAGTAGAGGTAGATACAAAGCTGAAGACGTGTTACTTACTTGCTGAAAGTGGGCAATCGAATGCGGTCGGCTACGGGTCGAGCGGCTTCGTTTCTTGGCGATCAATCGGACGACAGAGGTGTTGTGAGCGTCGAGTGAGAGTTCTGAGAGATTGAGTGGGTGTATATGAGGGTGTAGGAAGCCTGCAACTTGCTCTCAATTGTTTAATTCGCGAGACTTGGTTGTGGTGGGTATGGGATTAAACAAATGTGCAAATTGGAGGACAATTTAGGCGTGTTGCAGGTTGAATTTAGTCGAGTAAGGTCTGACGCGTGAAAACCGGCTTTTCTCTATTTTAAATTTCGCGAATTCAGAGGGTATGGTATGGTTTGACTTCTGCAGAGTCAAGTGGGTTCATCAGCGCGACCGTGCTTAGGTCTGCAGGCGCGACCGTGCTTGCCTAGTTTTGTAGTTTTTGAGTTTTGTCAGTTTTTGGTCCTCGGGGCTTGTGAGATAATGGTGTTTTTGTTTAATTTGTTATTGTAATAGAATAGTTTGTATATGTAACTGCATCGTAGTTTGTTTGTACATGAATCGAAACTGAAATGTGTTTGTTTATTGAAATCAAACGATTACATGATGAAAATCAGAAATGTTACATGAGGTGATGGTGGTGGTGTAGGGATGTGTATACGTTGAGGAGATGGTTGTGGTGTTGCTTGTGGAGTGTCAAACAAAGACTCAGAAGAAGATGACAAGTCTTCAAGTCCCGTCTTAATCTTCTTGGCTCTTGGTTCTTCGAATTCATAATATGTTCCTGAATCAGCTTGTCTTTTGGAGGAGGATGCAGGGGGTTCAGTTTAACCCTCAGAATCTGACTTGTAGTAGTCTGAGCCATATATCCCTGCATCCAGAGTCCCACTTGACTCTGCTACTTCTTCCTCTGCCACTTGTACATTAACCTCAACTTGATCATTAGGCACAATTGGAACCTGTACTTCTTCCTCTTGAACTTCAATTACAGGATCAATGAAAGGGCCCCCAACAATGGGCTCATTAACATGCTGATCTTCTTGTTGTTCATGAGGGATTTCAACCTCAACTTCAGCCTCTTGTTCCATTTCCTCCTCTTCTTCCTCTGATGATATTTCAAGGTTAGGATCCACGCCAGGAACAAATTCTTCCTCTTCACCAATAACATGTCCAAACAAGGGAATGTCAGCAATTGCTCTGTTTGTTCTTTTGCTGGAGCATTTCATATAGCTGAGAGTCTTAGCCATCATGTGATAAAAAACAAACACATTTCCATGGTTTTAAAGATCTGGATGTAGGTGATTGATGATGATCTGTAGGAATCTTGGATAATCCAGGAACTTCTCTTTCACTGCTCCAGTCAGGTTTTCTTTAAGTTGCCTAAAAACCAGTCCAGAAAAGTTGTAGTCCCTTCCCTTGATCAGTCCCAAGACTGCAGATGCCACCATTGCATTAGCTGAGTCAAATCCACCCTTTCGAATGGATAAGCAGTGGATGAAGACATGCATGAAATATCTCCAGTGTGATGGAAGGGTGTTCTTGATAATCTGACCGCTTTTAAATTCATCTGGGTGTCCCAATCTTCTGAAGCATTCTTTGACATAGAAACTTGGAAATTCAATGGGTGCTTCAGGATTATCATCAAAATGCAGCACTTGTCTGATAGTATCTTCTAAAAACAGAACTTCTTGCTCACGAACTATGGCCCTTATGTGCTCCACATTATCAATAGTTACAATCTCAGCTGTTTCCCAAAATTCCCTTATAGTTGTTTCAAATACGGGAAGGTTGTGACTTATGGCAAAACCGATGTTGGAGTTTGCCAGAAAAGTCAGGACTGAGACAAACTCTGCACTTTTGGGGTCATTTGCATCAAGGAAGGCACAAACATTGTGCCTCTTCACGAATAAGAGATCCATATCGAGTTTTCAAAGATAAATCTGCAAATGTGAACACACAAATGTAAGTTATCGACAATGATGAGTCTATGAACAAAAACTAATCCCTGATAGGCCATTAAAATGAAGTGTTAGTCGTAAATTTTTCAAACTCAAACCCTAGGTTTGTTCACCTAACATTTCAACTGAGACCTTAAAAATCTTTACCTGATGATGAAGACAATGGAGACGACGAGGGAATCAGATGAAGACACACTGATTTGCAAACCTAGACCGATCAGAATCAAGCTTATGTGTGTGAAAATGGAGGTGTGAATGATTCGGAGAGTGAAAAGTGAACTTGACGAAGATGAAACCTTATTATGAAGGTATTTAATTTTCTCATGTGGCAAATGACGAAAATGCCTACTAGTTTCGATAGGTCAGGGTATTCGGGTGATCTTGTAGTTTCGGGTGACTAAGGTAGTTTCGATAGCTAAAGAAAAATAAAACAAGACTACTCAAATATTTACACATTTATACAGACTTAAAATAAAATATTCATAGGTTATTTACACTTATCTTCTTGAAAAGATCCAACATGAGATCAGATCTGGTCAGTCATTTAAGCAAGATACAAGGTGTACCCCACATATTGAAATAAAATAGTTTTGAAAACCTATCAATCCTCAAGAAATACCCGTATTCATCCTATCATCTCTTTCTGATTGGCCAAGGTACCATCTTAGTAAGTCAAAGATACCACCAAAATAAAATAATAAATCCAAGTGGATTATAAGATGAAAAATGAAAGATATCCAAGTGGATATTAAAAGATACGAACATTATAGATCTTTGCGTAAGCAAAACAGAAGAAGTCGTAAAATTATCCAAGCGGATAGGAAAAGGTTGAACACCCGAGATCTTTACGTAAGCAAAACAGACGGGGTCAAATCATCCAAGTGGATGGGAAAAAGATGAGCACCCGAGATCTTTGAGTAAGCAAAACATACGGGGTCATCGGCGGTAAATATCGTTACTTTGACGGTCACCTGGCGTATGAATAGGAATCCAACACGTAGGACTGTATCTGATTGAATTGGTTTTCTTAATAGACAAAATGGGTTAGATGTTTCAATAATGGGTTCAAACACACAAGTATGAGATAATATTTAGTTTTTCACACTACTTAAAAGTTTTAACCGTATGCCGGGCCTTCCAGCTATACCTCAGTAAACACCATCGCTTTTGGTCCATTCCATGTTCAAGAGATGTGATCAGAATCTATCATTTCTCAAAGGTCAGATTCAATTTTCCTGCAACAAAACCACTTGTAAGACTGTACACAAAGCAATTCTTTTTCAATTTTGACATATTAAATTCTCATTTCTCTCCCTAAAGAATTGCAAGGAAATAAAAAGAAACTATACACAAAAATAAAATCTTTTTGAAAATTTTCTTGACTGTTAAGCATAAACATAAAACAACTAATATACACAAGTATTACTGAAAATTTATCATGCTAAGCATCTCCACCAGTTGAGCAAATCTAGTATAGTCAAAAGCTTTTGTGAAGATGTCTGCGGTTTGCTTGTCGATTTTGACCTCAACGATTTGAATATGTTTCTTTTCAACACAATCACGGATAAAACGATGTTTGATCTCAATGTGCTTGGTTTTGGAATGCAGAACTGGGTTTTTGGTGATATGGGGAACAACAGTGTTGTCACAAAGAATGGGTGTCTCATGGAATGTGATCCCATAGTAAAACATCTGATGGTGTATCCATCTGACTTGGGAACAACAGAGGGCTGCGGCAATGTATTCGGCTTCGGTAGTGGATTGGGAAACGGTGGATTGTTTCTTACATTGCCATGAGACGAGACGGTTGCCAAGGAACTGACAACCTCCAAAGGTGGATTTGCGGTCTAAGTTGCATCCACCGTAGTCTGAATCTGAATAAGCCACAAGATCAAACAAATTATTCTTAGGATACCAAAGACCCAATTTTGGTTTATACTTTAAATATCTTAAAATACGTTTGACAGCAACTAAATGAGAGAGTTTAGGATTAGCCTGAAAACGTGCACACAAACACACTGCAAACATTATGTCGGGTCTGCTGGCAATGAGATACATGAGAGATCCTATCATGGAGCGATAGAGGTGCTGATCAACGCTTTCGCTATCCAAATCGGGAGACAGACAATGTCGAACTTCCACGAGAGTTTTGACTGGATGGGACTCAACCAATTTGAACTTAGTCAGGATTTCTTTGACATATTTCTCTTGATGAATGAGAATTCCTGACTCGGACTGATCCACTTGTAGTCCCAAAAAGAACTTCATTTCTCCCATAGAGCTCATTTCAAACTTAGAATGCATCACTTTTTCGAATTCTTTGCACATACGAGGATTTGTGGATCCAAAGATGATATCGCCTATATAAATTTGCACCATGATTGTATCCTTTCCATCCTTCTGTTTAAACAGAGTTTGGTCAATTGCTCCTCGTGTGAAACCATTATCAAGCAAATGCTTTGATAACGTCTCATACCACGCACTACGTGCTTGATGAAGACCGTAAAATGCCTTGTCTAATTTATAGACGTGGTCTGGAAAGTTAGGATCAATGAAACCCGGTGGCTGCTTGACATAAACTTCCTCTTGAACTTTTCCATACAGAAATGCACTTTTGACATCCATTTGATGAACAGTGAAGTCCATATAGGCTGCATAGGCGAGAAACATTCTGATGGCTTCCAAGCGAGCCACTGGTGCAAAAACTTCCTCAAAGTCAATTCCTTCTTCCTAATAGAATTCTTGAACCACCAAACGGGCTTTATTCCAAACCATAATTCCTCCTTCATCCTTTTTGTTGTGAAATACCCAACGAGTGCCGATAGGTACTTTGTTCTTGGGAAGATCCACCAGATTCTACACATTCAGTTTTGAGAATTGTTGTAACTCTTCATTGCTTCCACCCAGTTGTTCTCAAGCAAAGCTGCTTTGATGTTCTTAGGTTCTACTTGAGATATGAAGCACGAGAACTTGCTGTTATCTAATGCATCACATGCACTCTAGGTACGGACACCCACATTGAGCGGACCAATGATGTTATCGGTGGTATGATTTGTGTGAATTCTCAACTGAGGAATCTCATATTCTTCCAATAGTTCATCCAGATTTGTGATACTTTCTTCAGCAGTTGATTGTGGGGCAACATCTATTATCAGAATAGCGTTGTCTTCAACAGTTTCACTTGTTGCACCAGAACCGGAAGAGTCCGCATTAAAATCAGCATCAGCAGGGGCAGGGATTTCCTTTTGTATGGATGAGGAAGAACTTGGATCATTCATATTTCTTAAATTGTTCACAGAAAATTAAGGATTAGCTGGAGTTAATTCATTTGAAAACAAAGGAAGGTTAAATGATTTAAACAAAGATTCGGCATCAAAAAGCCAATCAGGACCTTCTCAAGCGTCCGTATGATTGCTTTCATGCCAATTGATATCAATAGATTCCAACACCATCCTTCTCTGCTTGTTGTAAACATGAAATGGCCATTGGTTAGATGAATAGCTCACAAAATAGCATTCATTGGCTTTGGCTTCAAACTTGTTTAGCTGATCAGAAGTATTCAGCATCGTGCACACACACCCAAACTTTATGAAGAAATCAATATCTGGTTTTCGCTTGTACATGATCTCATAGGGTGTCTTGTTGCAGCTTTTGGTGATGAGAAACCGATTTTGCACAAAACATGCAGTGTTAACCGCCTTAGCCCAAAAGGTTACGGGAAGCTTGGAATCACCAATCATAGTTCTTACAGGTTCAATCAACGTGCGATTTCTCGTTTTAGCAACACCATTCTGTTGAGAAGTACGCGGTGCACTGAATTGCCTAGAAATTCCTTTGCTTTCACAGAAGGAATCAAGAGTGGCATTCTTGAATTTTGTTCCATGATCACTGCGGATAGTCTTCACACTTAGATTGAAGAGGTTCTCAATTTGAAGCAGATAAGTCTTCAGAATCTCTGGCGTCTCATCTTTCTTAGCCAGGAAGAACACCCAAGTAAACCGGGAGAAGTCATCGGTTACTACCAAACAGTAGGATTTTCGTCCAAGACTCATGAGACTCACAGGATTGAAGAGATCCATGTGAAGTAATTGGAGAGGGGAGTCAATGGAATTTGTGGTTTTGGGCTTATGAGAAGATTTGTGATGTTTTCACTTGGAACAAGAGATATAGTGTTCCACAGGAGAAAAATCTTTGAGAGGCAAACCGGTGACAAGGTTTCCTCGAACCAGGCGGTTAATGGTTTTGAAATTTACGTGTCACAACCTCTTATGCCACATAAATGATTCATCTTCAGAAGCCTTTGAAAGAAAGCACGATTCTATTCCGGATGGGTTGTTCATATCCAAGCTATAAGTGTTGTATCTTCTGGGAGCACGCATGAGAATGAATTTTTCTGGAATCACCACTCCAGGCTTTAGAATTAGACATTCTCTTGAATTGAACAAGGCACAAAAGTCTTTATCACAGATCTGAGAAACGCTCATCAGATTGTACTTAAATTGGGGAATGAAGTTGACATGTTCCAGACTATTTACACCATTTGATACTGTTCCTTGACCTTCAATATTTCCTCCCCTTGGATTGCCAGCAAAAGCTACATAATCTCCATCCATTGGATGATAATCTTGCAGCAAGTTAAATTAACCGGTCATATGTCTTGAACATTCACTATCTACATGTCAGATGTTATCTCCGGTTCTTCTTGGTTGACCCTATACACAACGAACGGTTTAGACAATTTTACCAAGTCCATTGCTATCAAGGAGTTTCTTGTCAATATAAGACGTTTTAAGAAAATCATAATCAGAATCTTCCTTAGATGAAGCATGATCATAAAATAGAACATTATTTTTTATTTTCCAGGTTCTTTTCAAACTATTTTTAGAATTTTTAATTCTTTTACGCCTTGATTTTCTACAATGAGGAGACTTAGACAGCACATTTGAATTCAATAAAATTTTGGGAGATGATTCTTCATTACAATCAATTGTTGTCAAATTACAAATTTTTGATACATGATTTGAAACGCCACAACTAAAACAAAATTTACCACAAGACGACTTCGCCTGATAATTGTCATCGCAAGATGAAGATGATTGTGATGTTGAGGCATCTGGACAAGATATGATTCTTTCTTCAATAACTTTGTCTTGAAGACTTTGTTCTTCCTTTAATTTGAAAAATTCCATGTTGCTCATGGTTTCTCGTGGTACATCATTCACAATAATTCCAACACTTTTAAACTTGGTAACACAAGGCATAGCATTCAAAGATTTAGGAATAAAAGGTAAAGCATTTTTAAATTTAGAAATATCACTTCCTAATCCCACATGCTCAGAAGGCATAGAATCAAAATACAAGTTTTCAACGTGTTCACAAATATCTGGTTTTGACACGCACATATTATTACATTCATCCGACTCAAGTTCATTTAAAACATTTCTAAGACCAGGACTTTCATCACAATCATCCTCTGAAGTTACACAATTTAACTCTACACATGAAGCAAAACTGTCAGAATATGAGGATGTGATATAATCATCAGCAGGTAAAGTACACACAAAAGGAGTAGGAACATGAGCAACAGGCATATCAACAAATCTACCTGACTTAGAATAAGGTGGTGGATGAGAATTATATCCGAGACCCTCTGTGTCTTTTCTATTAAACTGTTTATCAATTATCCCAAACAAAATTTTCTGATCCATATCCATGTGGTCAACTTGTAATTTAGCCTTTTCAGCCACTTGGACTCTTTCAGTTAAAATTTTATTATTGATGGTTTGGGTATTAAATTGCACAATTAAAGAACGGTTTTGTCTAGAAATATCATGAATTTTCTTTAAGTACAATTTCTCATTTTTGGCCACAGAGTCATACATCACCTTAATGTGATCTCGTTCATCAATCAAAGCTTGATTGATGAATCTGTATTTTTGAATTTCATTTAAACAAGATCTAGTACTACACAGTTTAGAAATAACCTCAGCTAGTACAGCAGTGAGATCCTCAACTGGCTCGATCATGACACATTTTCCTTTATCCTCCACATCTGCCATCAAGGCCTTCCTTAGTTTGTTCTCCCCGATGATAATGTCTATCAGCTTGACAAACCAGAGCTGTGGAGCTAGAAGAAGTTTTGGATTTGGAAGGATTGGCAGTTTGCTTTCCAGAGGAGGTCTTCTTTTCATGATGATCTTTAGATGAAGGCTCCTTGCGGTTTCTAGCAAAATGACCCAGCTGGTCACAGTTGTAGCACCTCACCTTCTTGATGTCAAATCCAAGGGTCTTTCCCTGCTTGAATCTATTCATACCTGTCCTTTTGATGAATCTCTTGGCTCTTAAAGTTAGCATGGTCATGCACCAATCAATGTCCATTTTCTCTAAATCATCAGGATTGATCTACTCTAAGTCATCAAGTTGAAAACTGACCGGTGTCAAGTTTCCAGAAATCAGCGCATCATAGCATGATATGAAGGCAGTCATTATTGGCACATATTTATCAGGAATCATAGCAATAGTCTTTTGAGGAGCAGAGGAACTGGTAGATTGGATCGCAGTAGCAGAAGGAGGAACATCGGTCTGGAAGTATGAGCACTAGAAGAGCTTGATCCAGCAATGAGAGCGGTGTTTCCAGACTGGTTGGTAGGAGTGACTGCTCCTTTCTTGATCTCAATCTTATAAGATTCAAGGATGCTGTAGACTTCTTGTTGAGACAGGATGCTCAGGTTCTCAATCTTTTTGATCATGATACGGTACATGTTCCATTCCTTAGGAAGAGTATCTAGAAGTTTCTTGTTCAATTCCACATTTGGGTACTCAACACCCATTACCTTCAGCCTAAACACAATGCTTGAGAACCGGTTGATAAGATCAGACATTGATTCTCCTCTGACACTTCTGAACATCTCATATTGCTTCTTAATCAGATCTCCCTTACTCTCCTTAACTTCAGCACTACCTTCAAATCTAGTACACAAAGCTACCCATAGATCTTTGGCTGTGGTGTACTCGACAAAAGTGTTGAAGATATCCATAGGAAGAGCCATAGCAATAGTCCCATAAGCCTTATTGTCTAGGGCAATCAAAACAATGTCCTTTTCATTATATCCAGCCACAGTCTTAGAACGCTGAACATCAGTAGTAGTGATAACAGGTTTGTGGGGACCATCTTTGATAGAGTTCAACAAGGTGTGATCATGAAATTAAAAGAAAGTCTTCATTTACTTTGTCCAGTTATCAAAGTCCCTTGTGGACACAAGAACAGGTGGTTTGTTCCCTCCAGAATATTCATTGGAGCTTGAAGTTGCCATAATCTCAGAAGTTGGATGGCAAATAGTAACTAGTTTTGGGTGGACAGGGTTGATCGAAACTACTAGTTTCGATTGAGAAAATGCTGATCGAAACTCCTAGTTTCGATTGAGAAATTTTTGCCCGAAGCTTCTAGTTTCAATGATGAACACTTGGCAGAAAACACAGAGACCTCAGTAGAAACTACTAGTTTCGATTGAAACTAGTTTTGATAGCGCAAAGTTTTGGGTGAACAAGCTGCACAGATTAGTTTCGATGTAATAAGACAAATAACTAGTTTTGATTGTACCTTTACTAGACAAAGGTACAGACAAGAAGTTTCGATGACAAACAAATTGCAGAGAATGTTCCCCCAGTAGTTTCGATGCCTTATTCTCTAAGTCAGAAAAACTCCATTGATGAAGTGCTTCAGTAATCAATATCTCAGAAATACAAAACCAATCCAACGAAAATCTTCATCTATTTCTCATGATCACTAAACCAACCTCCGATCTTGAAATCACGAACAAAAACACTCAGAAATCGATAAAACAGTAACCACCAGGCAATGAAACAGTGCTTCAAGATTTTTGATGCAGAAAAACTTTGAAATACCACACAAATCACCTAGAATCGATCACAAAACTTGATAATACTAAAAAAATCAAGAGCATAAAGCTCTGATACCAATTGCAGGTCCAGATTTCACTTAGAAATCTCATAAATGATCGATTACCCACACACACAGGCGGAAACAGTGTGTATGGTGGTGAAACAGAGGATAGAAACAAATTTGGTGAAGATAACAGGCTAAACACACTCACAATCAACACAAATTTGATATGAAAATGTAAGAACAGTGCAAAAACCGAAAATGCAGATTGTATTGATTGAAGAACAGTGAAAGAGAAGGTTCAGGGTTACAGCCGCTACTCACACTCTAAACATTATCTAACTAGGCTATTTATAGTAGTTGACGGGTATCGAAACTATGTTAACCCAAACTACTACTTTCGGTTGAACATTTACAAAAGATTATCAAACCTATCGAAACTACTATCTATAGAAACTAAGTAGTTTCGATGGCCCAGACTTAGTCTAATAAAACAGTAAATTACATAAACAGAAATTACAATACTGAAATGACAAATAAGTAAAAACTAATTAACGTTGTTCAAAATACATTGATGTTATCAACTTAAATAAATCTAACTCTATAGTGCCTTCTCTTGCACTTTGGACATTCAGGGATAGAAGAATTGTTATTTCGAGGAGTAAAGTTGGTTTTCTTGGATCCACTCGGGCCTTGCCCAACTATCTCCTTCTTCTTCTTTCCCTATTCTTGATATTTAATCAAGCTGGTCGTCAATGATGCTCCTAAATCCATAGCATCATCCAGATTCTCACAATTTGCGACCTTCAGCATTTCACGAATTTCTCCAATCAAACCTCAAATATATCTCTTAATTAGACTGGAGTCAGGGGTAGCAAGATGTGGAACTATTCGGGCATATTCCAGGAGTTTAGTGACATATTCCTGGTGATTTGTTCCAATCATTCTCAGACTAAAAAATTTTCCTTCAATCTGTTCCCGTTCATTCTGAGGAACATACTTCTTCTCAACCCTTGTCCTAAAGACACTCCAGCCCATTGCGTAGGCTGTGTCTCTGCCTTTGGCATCGATGATGTTGTTCCACCATTCAAGAGCTTGATCTTTAAATAAATTGGAGGCATACAAAACTTTATCCTCCTCAGCACACTTGCTGATTGCCAACACTGATTCCGTCTTTTCTATCCACCTTTAAGTGGCTATCCCACATTCCTTTCCAGAGAAGTTATATAGCTTATAGTTTTGAAACATCTTGTAAGTACATCAGACTACTTTCCTCTTCTTAGTTATATGACCATAATTATTATCCTTACTATCATCTTTAGAAGAGTTATGGTAATATTCTTTTCTTTCAGTCTTTTTATATTTGTGAGAAATGGAACCCTTTGGTTCAAGAGTGACGGGTTTCGATTGAGTAAATGTTCGAGTTTGTCAGGAATGAACAGATTGAGGAATTGAAGGTTGAACAGATATTCAATCGTTTGTCTCTTTTCAAGCTCAGTAAAGATCATTGGAAGAGATTCCTTGATTCCTTCCTTGATCATTTTCTGAAGTTCAATACGAGAGTTATTGTTTTCAGCAACATTTTCCACTGCTTGCCTTTTTTTTCACCTCATATTTTGAGAAGTTCCAGTTTGTTTAGACATGCTATCAAAAGAACAAGAATTGATGTAAAACAAGCTTTTTATTGATAACATATATTACAAAGAGTATTACATATGAAATTTATTTAGAAATTTCTAAAGTTCTTTTCTTCAAGAGCTTGAATTAAAAGAGTATTCCGAGCTTCTACTTCATCTTTTTCTCTTTCCAATTCAGCTATCCGATTCAACAACATTTTCTTGCTCTCACTTCCTGACGCATTCTCATTTATATGCGGAGCGGGAATAGGAATCGTCTCATAGTAAGAAACATAAGGTATATTAGAATCAGCACGCTCTTCTTCTTCAGGATCACATTTATTTTCATAAGGAATTTCGATGTATTCCTTATGAAAGTTTTGTGAGTAAATGGGAGTAACATTATAGCTTCTAGCAGTTGGAGCAGAATAAAAACTTATAGAGTGATTATAGGGAACACTAGGGTTTCCTATTTCTCTGCGTCTTCTGAAAGGATGTTTATCTTTCCAGAGTAGTACCTCCAACAAGGATGTTTATCTTTCCAGAGTAGTACCTCCAACAGATATGTTCCTAGGTAAGAGCGACGGGTCTAGGAAAGATTTATACACCGCTCTTTCCTTAGACAGAACACTTCTGTTTTGTCAGATAACTACATACCGGTCAGAAGGTCACCTTGTTTTCTTATCTTGAAAAGAATTAATGGTTAAAGCTTAGATACTAGATCCAAGTATCTAATTCGCTAAAACCTGTGGCTCTGATACCAACCTGGCACACCCCGTCTCAGGCACCCCCGGGATGTGTGCGAGCCCGATTGGTAACTTAGTTCTTTGATTTCATAGTTTTTATAAAATACAGCAGAAGTTTTTTCAAAAGGATCCTTTCACCATTTGTCTCAACCTCAAGGGTTAGATTTGTAAATATTAAAACCCAGTTGGAAGACAAATTTTTATATTTACATTTATAAACACAGGGTTTCATATACACTTTCATCCTTCATTACAAAACAGAGTTTGAAATCAAATACATCACAAGCCACTGGAAATAGTGCAACTCAGGGTTGATCAGTTCCCTGGTCTGATCACCTTTCTTTAGGATTTCCCTTTACACGAGGCCTGAGAATCCTGCGTACATTCCATCCTTTTATTTCATGGGTCAAATTTCATATCTGTCCACGATACATTCCTTCTCATATTTTATTTGTTACCTAAAAAACATTTTGAAAATAAAACGTCAGCATGTACGCCGGTGAATACAATATTTTGACATTAAATTATTTGGCACAAACAAGTATTAATTTCATAATCACAACTTCATGTTCAATCTGCACACTCAGCCGGCCCGTCCTGTTCAATCGCACCGCAGTATACACTGGTAGTATGTCTTTATAACAACGGGTACTCCTGCCTCCTAATTCGTTAAAAACGAAAGTACGAGCCGCAATCCAGGAATTTCACCCGAGACCCGTGTATCCCTTGCAAGTTTTACGTATACCTATGGTCTTAATGCTTGTTCGTAGAAGAACGTTGAGCATTACTTCGTTAACCTTTATTTGGCCATTTTCGTAAATAAAATGTTTGACACAAATTTTGAAAGAGATAAAGTATTCACCTTTATAGTGGGAGTGAGCCTCTAAAGTTTAAAGCTTATATGCTAGCTTCTTATCCTGGTCTCTCTAGCGTTTCGACTTTTCTATGAGCGTTTCTTCTTAATCCAAACTACAACGAGCAGTAGTTGGACCGGGATTGTCGGGAGTGGACTAGGGATCACCTGGAACGTGTTTTAGGAGTTTGAGTTGTGAGAAAATGGTTAAAACCGTTTGAGTATTTATAGGGGTGAAATTGGGTCCATGTCGGACCGATATGTACTGGGATGGCGGTCCGACATCCACACATATACACGTCTCATCCTGATTGGACCGAACATATTTGGCGGCCATATCCAGACTCATGTCCCATCGGTGGGGCTGAGTCATTATACACGTGTCAACACCACAAATTACGGCTGAGAGGAGGTTTTTAGAACATTATGGATTGAAGTCGGTCTGATAACCGACTAAGCAACTTATTACAGACCGATATTATAAATGTCGGTCCGCTATGGGACTGTATTTAGAATCGGTCCGATATCAAGCTTAGTTTCATTTCGGACCGATATGTTATTTATTGTCGGTCCGATATCAACTTAATTTCCTAAATTTCTTTCATTTTTCAACCCTAAACTTTGGAATATTTATACTTATAGTCCCTAGGGTTTTACCTTTTGTCAAATCTTGGACATTTTTTGTGATAGGTGTTACATCCTCCCCACTTTGTTTTAAACTCGTCCTCGAGTTTATTCAAACAGGTGTGGATATTTCTTTTTCATTTCAGATTCCAGTTCCCACGTGTACCTAGGTCCATGTCTGGAATTCCGTTTTACTTTAACGAACATCAATTTCTGTTTTTTCAATCTCTTTTCCTACCTGTCCTCAATTTGCAAAGGTTGTTCCACAAATCTTAACCTTTCATCTACCTCTACATCTTGTAGAGGCATTACGAGATATTCATCTGCCAATCACTTGCGCAGATTTGACACATGGAATACATCGTGTAGTCCATTCATTTCATCTGGTAGTTCGAGTTGATAGGCCACAGGCCCAACTCTTTTCAAGATTTTGAATGTTCTTACGAATCAAGGACTTAATTTCCCTTTCTTTCCAAATCTTCCAACGCCCTTCCATGGTGAAACTTTCAACAGAACGTTATCACCGACGTTGAATTCTAATGGCTTTCGTCTCTTATCAGCATAACTCTTTTGACGATCACGAGGCTTTTAATCTATCTTTTATTTGGATAACTTTCTCAGTTCTTTCCAGGACTATTTAAGGTCCAGACAACTGATTTTCTCCTATTTCCGACCAAAAAGTTGGAGTTCGACATTTACGACCGTATAAGGCTTCAAAAGGAGCGGCTTGTATAACCGTATGATAAGTATTGTTATAGGAGAATTCCATTAGAGTTAAGTGGTCGTCCCAACTTCCTCCAAGATCAATAACACAAGCCCTTAACATATCTTCAAGGGTTTGGATTGTTCTTTCGCTCTGCCCGTCCATTTGAGGATGGTAGGAGTGCTAAGATTTAGTTTCGTATCGTGGGATTTCTTAAAACTTTGCCAGAATCGAGAAGTAAATATACTATATCTATCTGACAGGATAGATAATGGCACACCGTGTAATGTTACGATTTCATTAACGTATAATTGTGCCAATTTATCCATACTGAACGTTTCTTTCATTGGAAGAAAATGAGCAGACAGAGTAAGTCTGTCAATGATAACCCAAATATTATCATTTTCTCGACTTGTTTGGGGAAGTTTAGTAATGAAATCCATGGTTATCATTTCACATTTCCAAACAGGAATTTCAAGTTGCTGTAACAAACCAGACGGTTTTTGATGTTCAGCCTTAACTTGAGAACAAGTCAAACACTTTGCAACATAGATAGTGATATGCCTTTTCATCCATATCCACCAATAACTGGCTTTTAGGTTTTTGTACATCTTATCGCTTCCAGGATGCATCGTGTATTTAGATTTATGGGCTTCTTCAAGAATTTCTTCATGAGTGTTTCCATAGATAGGAACCCAAATTCTTTTATTCATCCTAAGAATTCCATCATTTTCTTTGATCAACTGATCAATCATGCCTCCCAATCCTTCTTTATCAAGGTTGGGTTCTTGCAAAGAAAGTTTATTAGATTCCTTAATACGAGTGATTAGATCGATTTGGATGTCGAGTCTTAAAGCACGAACTCGTTTAGGTTTCTCATGTTTCTTTCGGCTTAGAGCATCAGCTACGACATTGGCTTTTCCTTCATGATAACAAATTTCATTATCATAATCATTAAGGACTTCCATCCAACGTCTTAGCCTCGTATTTAGTTTCTTCTGACTAAATATATACTTTAGACTTTTGTGATCAGTGAAAATGGTTAATTTGACTACATATAGATAGTGCCTCAATAATTTCAGTGCGAATATTATGGCACCGAATTCTAAATCATGAATCATATAATTCTTTTCATGAGTTTTCAACTGTCGAGAAGCATAAACAATAACTTTACTTCCTTGCATTTACACATAACCAAAAACCGGTGTGTGAAGCATCACAGTAAACTGAAAAGCCTTCATTTCCATCTGGCAAAGCCAGTGTAGGTCCCCGGGTGTCTCGGATCATTATGTGCAAGTGTGTGACTAGTCGAACCGGGTGCGGAATGCCCGTGACTAGGTGTAGAATCAAACAACACAAAGTAAACCGACAACAAACAAAAGATACTTTTAAACTTCGTCTATTGATAATCACAGCCGGTTACAGTTAGAATGAGTGCGTACATATCACTAACACAAACCAGCTATATATACTAAGACCTTATGCCTGCATACTTAGCAAGTGCGCAGGACTTTGTTCCTGCGTACTTAACACGCAGACATTGTTCTTGCGTACTTGCTAAGTACGCAGGTTACACAACTTGCGCACTTGGTAAGTGCGCACAACACTACAAAAGTCTAAACAAGTACAAGTACTTACATACATGTGTACAAATTGATAAACCAATACATACAGATACTAAAATACAAATACAAGTACAGAAAGTAAAGATACAAAAGCATAGACAACATCTAGAGTGTCTGTCACACAAACGTGCTCCAACAAACTCCCCCTTGACAATAGCTCTGGATTGTCTTCGGTCTTCAACCTCCACCAGATTTAGCTTCCCATCTTCAGCTTGTAGTCACGACAGAACTTGAAAAAATTTTTGTATCTTGATGCTTGAAGCTTTGTCCACTCGTCCGTGTAGATGCAGTACATGTCGTTTAGAGCCATCAGATCTGTCACAGAGAAGTTGATGAAAGTGATTTCATCAAAGACTTTGATCAGTTCTTTAGGTTCCAAGCTTCCACTTGCGGACCTTACCTTTCCCATCGCCACCGCCTCGCCCGTCTTTGGATCCACGTACCAGTACCATATGTTACTAAGGATATCCTGAGATAACTTGCCCAGGGGAATCAAAGTTTCACATAGCACTAGGTTGTAGACCAGCTTTCTTAGACTTCGGTTAGTCAGGAGATATCTGACATTCTTGTCCCTGACTCTCTTGGGCATCTGATGCTTGAACACCTGGAAGTTTCCCTATCTTCCTTCTCGCTGTAGTGTACCCCACAAACCCTTCGCCACTACATGACTGGTGTTACCAAGCAGCTCACGGTTTGCTAAGTTCACTAGATCGTACTTCGGCAATGAGCTGAATGCCTCACTGGTTGGTTTCAAGTATTGAACCCGCCAGCTCTTTTGATGACAAACAACTTCTTATCGTCGTCGAACTTGACAGACAATATCATACATGTTGCTCCATGTTTGTCTCTGATGGATGTCTTTTGCCAAACTGGAGGTTGATCCTTAGTAAACCATCCTTGCGGATATTTTCTCTCCCATGCCTCGGGATCAATAGGTTCGGGATCAGTGGTAGAGGCTTCAGTCGAGGTTTCCGCACCACTATCCTCAACAACATCTTCAGGCTCGAGTGAAGCTGTGTTGAAAGCAGCTTCAAAGGTCGGAGACTCAAAAATCTCTCCATCCTCAATCTCATAGACTCCTTCACCGTCACCCTTTGGAAACTCCATAATCACATCCTCATCCTCCATATTCCACTCATCATCATACTCGATCTCTCCTTCCTCTAAATTACAAAGAGCATCGATCTGTGCTTCCTTAGAATAGCCTGGCTCAATCATAGGAATGACCTCGTCAGATAGGTCGTAAAGCACATAATCTAGAGACTTTTCTTTCTCACCACCAGAAGCATCATCTCCACCTTCTTGTTGAGTCGGCGCCTGATGTGTTGCAAAGCACACATGTGTTTCTGCCCTATTTCATATTGTTTTCGTATAGTTTTAGAGTCATTTCGAGTAATTTATAGTTAGTATTGAGCTAAGTATTGCTTTGTAGGTAATCGGGTCACTTTTGAGCTTAAACGAATAAGAACCGGGAAAGAAACGAGCACGAGAACCCGGGATGAGAAACGGAAAAAGTGGAGAAAGAGTCAAAACTTAAAACGGGCATATCCCGGGCTAGAAAATGAGTTACGGGTCCCATTTTATATCGATTTGGGGCTCGACGAGAGGAGTTCAAAAATCAGGTTTGTATGGCCCGGCGGTGTGCGAGAGATCGCGAGGGACCCCAGTTACGGGAATTTGACCAAATTTCAAGGTTTAAAGGTCTAGACCTCTCCTGTTATCATAATGGTCGATTCTCAGCCATTTTAGACCAAAAGAGAGGCGATTTTGGGAGTTTGTATTGAAGTGTAAAGCTTGAATCTTTGGATCCGGGTTCGTTGTAATTAGCTTGTTCGGTTTCTAATTCTTCATCTTTGTGTCTTTGATTGCATTGTTGAACTATGTCTTTGTTTGAATCTTCTATTTTTAATGTTTTGAACATGATTATAGGCTAAACAATTGATACTGCCTACGTTAAAGATGGTCACTTGTTAAAGCTTGGATTTTTATTCTATTTTGGATCTAATGATGGTTTGCTTGATTATGTAAAAGATCTTATGTTAATTATTATGATGAATATGCATGTTTGATTCTGTTTTGGGATTGATTATAACTCCACGCGTTGATTGTGGTTGTCTACCAGTTTGATTAGCGTGTCTAGGTCATAGATCTTAGGGTTTGTGATTGTGGTTTGCTTTGTTAGACGTAGTGACCATAGGAGTTGTGTTTAATTGCTAATTAGAGTTGAATGTGTGTCCTATCTCAATACCCGAGAGGTGAGAAGTAGTTGTCTAGTCTGCGTCATTAGGATTCTGAGTGTTAACAGTCTGAGAAGACGTTGGTATTAGGTGTCTTGTGATTGTTGCTAGTTTATGTCATAGTAGTTATCCTGAGATTACCCCGTGCATTCCTTGAATGTATCATGGACAGTGAGACTGAAAGGTGATCTGTCTATTCGGGTAAATTGTCCTAGTTAGAAATACCCAAGAGGTGATCTAACCATCTTGTGAGTTTAGTATGCTTTAGGTTCCTTAGTTGGTGACACCCTGAGAGTGATTAGGGATCCACTAGGTAGTCTTTAGTTGTCATATTTAGAAACCCAGATCCATCTTAGTTTCCAGAACCGATAGAAGTTGAGCTTTGCAAGTAGGATTCCAACCTACGTGGTATTATTCCCATATCTTGATTTTACCTTAGCTTTTGCCTTGATAGTTTGAGTCGACCTTAGTTTTCAACATTCCTTAGTTAATTCAGTAGTGTAGTCAACCCTCCAAACCAAATTATTCTTAAGTCTGAGTTAGTGTCTAGTTTTGTTACATAGTGTTTATAGGGTTCGATAATCAGGTTTACCGTTAAGCTGTGATACACTCGATAGGTCCACTTGCCGGTCAGTGCGGTTTAGTTCATAGGTTTTCCTTTATTACATAGGAGTCTAGGTTAGGTTTAGTAGTTTATTTATAGACCGCCTGGATGACATCAACTCCCCCTCAACCATGGACATATCGGAAATTGGAACAATAGCCAAAGCTTGTTGCTCACTTCCACTAGGACTGGCTTAAGGATCATTATCTTTGTCATCATCCTTGGTTAGATCAACCAGATGAAAAGCCTCATCGCCAGTCAGTTTAGGCATCTGGTTCTCTTTCTCTTTCTCCCCCTGAGCAGCAAGCTTCTCGGTCAATTCACATACTAACTTGACCATCATCTCATGCTCTTTTCGCTGCAAGTCCAACCTCAACTCCATTGAAGTTCTGTGTCCCAGAATCATCTCGTTTTTCTTGATCATAAGGTCATTCTGGGCCAACATATTCTTCAGTCTCTCTTCAGTCCCGGTTCTCTGGCTTCTTAGGATGGTTACTTCATGTACCAAAGAATCGATCTGAGCTTGTTAAGCTGCAGATTCTTCCCTTGGCTTCCGTACCGTTTCCAGTAGACCAGCCACCGGAGTCTCCAAATTATTAATACGTGCATCACGTGGATCAGGACCCCTTGATGAAGAGGCTTCGACTGTTTGGGTGGGGAAGGTTAATACCTCATTAAAGTCAAACCCGTGGGTAAAGTCACCAAAGTCATAGAGTTGACTGATGGGTTGAATTGTGGTTGTGGGAATGGTGGTTGGGATTGATGTGGTTTCAATGATGGTAGGGGTGATAGTGATCAATTCCGTTTGAATTAGAGTCGACACTATTACTTGGTGTACTGGTTGGATATGGAGGGATACTATTTTGGGCACCTCCTCCGAGACAATAGTGGCATCCACCTCAGCAGTAACACGAGGATGCCTCCTCCTCCTTTGATACAGCTGGGTTGAAGTTAAAGTAGAGGTTGAAGCAGTGCTCATAGCCTATGTGATTGGATGGTTGAGTACGAGCTTCAACTTCTCTAAGGATAGCATCAAATGGACTATCCTCCCTTTGCTTTACTCTTCTTTCTCTTCTCTGTCTTTATACCTCAGTCTCAGTATCAGAGTCGGGTTCGTACTCACTGCCGGTACTTTCTTGTCTTTGTCTTTTTGAGGATGCCTCGGGAAGGGGAACTTTGTCAACCTCCTTGGTTGTGATTGGTCTGGTGCATCATCAGAGTCGGATGAATTAGATTCAGTTGCTTCAGAATCCGACTCTTCAGCACCATCTCCTCCTTCTTCTTCGTCACCTGCATCACTAGATTCATCACTCTTAGAACCTTCATCTCCTTCCTCTTCCTCCTCTACTTGTTCATCAGAGTTTTCACTCAGCTCAGGCTCAGAATCAGCACTATATCATCAGAAATCAGTAAGGGCCACATATGCTTCCTTAATGAGGTGGCAAAAGAGAGGAGTGTGCTCAGGGGTAGGTTCTACACTACATGGCTTTAGAAATTGTGCAAACACTCTCTTATCCACCCGTTTTACTTGTAAATGTTCTCCAATCTGAGGTAGATTAGGCACAGCATCATTGACCAACAATTAAACAAATCTCGGGTGCAATAAGAATCTAAATCTCTCCATTGCATTTATCTTGATAGTCATGAACTTGTAGATATACTTGGAAAAGTTGTAGGCCTTATTGAGAGAGAGTCCAACCATTCCAGCTGCCAAGTCATGACCCATAGCATCCTTGCCCGCCTTCCTAGAAGATTGGCACATGATCATGACGTGTGCGAAGTAATGTCACTGATCAAGTACCCACATCTTTTTATACGAGGAGTAGTCCATGTTACCAACATACCCCATCCTTTGTCTCAAGCAGCCATCCACCATATAGTCTAGGTAAGTGATCGGGTCAGTAGCCAAATCCCTAAACTGTAAAACTCTTCTGATGGTGTCTTCTGATATTGCAATATCATGACCAACTACAGTAGCCTTAATAACATTTGAGGTTACTGTACAGTCGTGATCTGCTGTGTCCCAAAACTGCTCTAGGTATGGTCTTGAGACAATAGGATCAACAGATATGGCATAACTGATCTTGGATAGGTTGAGAAAATCCACAATATGTCTGTACTCCAGAGCTGCACCCTTCCATTCTGGGTGTGTTAATGCTAACATGTTGAATTCACTGGTAAATACACTAGCCATCACTGCAAGAACACAAAATGAACACAATAAGAACAAATATAATCATTGGAAAGGAACAAACATGAATTGGTATAACACTTGCACACTGAACTGATTTTCAGACGTAGAAAATTTTCCAAGTTGCCCTTCATGCGCACTTAGCAAGTACGCAGGGTTTACTTCTTGTGTACTTAGCAAGTACGCAGGGGTTAAAGCTTGGGTACTTACCAAGTGCGCAGGAATCAACACTTAGGCAATTTTGTCAAATTCAAAGTCCAAAATCAATGTGATTTTAGTGTGAATGATGGTCACCACAAGGTCGAAAAGCATGTTTAGGACCTATGGGACCAAAACCAACACCAAAACCGGGCTAATACTCGGTCATATTAACCTATCCTTGGTCCGACGGTACGACCACTCAAGGGGTCAAAATCAAAATCAAACAATGTTAAGGACAGATTAGGTAAGATAAAGCTTTGATTGATGTTATTAAGCTAGTTTTAGGGCTTAATTTCACACAAAAACACCCAAAATTGGTCCAAATTTCATCATCAAATCCCTAGTTTTTCAAGTTCAAGAAATTGGTCCAAAACAAGTGATTTAACGGATTAAATGCTCTGAGATTCTCCCCAAATGTTAGTTAGATGATGTTGAAACTAGAAATGGGACGAAAAATCTCTTTGGAAACACATGAATTTTTGAGTAAAATCGGAGTAGTGGTATACAACAGTGGTTGCGAGTTTGAAAAAGTTGAACTGATGAAATTTTTTTCTAACACCTGCTTATATACCCCACACACTAAGGTCTTGCACACTTGGTAAGTGCGCAGGATTTAACTCCTGCGTACTTACTAAGTACGCATGACTTATGTCTTGCGTACTTGGTAAGTATTCAATGTTTAACTATTGTGCACTTAACAAGTACGCAGAGACCAATGTATTCTCCAAATTTCAACTCAAATTATGAAGAATGTCAAGTCAAATAGCAAACCGGATATGAACATTCAATCATGAGGTTTTCAAAAACAAGTCAAGGAAGTAAACACAAATATTTTTGGTTTTTCTTAAGTTTTGATAATCTATACTTAAAATCTTTTTGTTATTTTTGAAAATAATTAAATTGTATACAAACTTAAAATCTTTTTGAGCTTTTCTGAATAAAGATAGCATGAACAAGATTCAGATCCGGATACACAGGAATATACACACAATCTATTTTTGATCAAAATCATGAGCAAGGAATCATATCAGGCCAATATAAGCAAAAATGATACAATATAAACATAAAAGAATATGGGATCATGTCATGGATTACTGTTTATTCATACGTAATATGCAACATAAGCAAGTTAAATCATGTTGGCAATATTATAGAATTTGAAACCATAAGCATTTTTGCATCACATTCTTGTGATTTAAGGTCTGAATTATAAATCTACAACGTGTACCCCACAGTTATGCTACTGAAATTTAAATTGCACTATCTCAAGGCATCTAAGAATTTCCCAATGATTTTCATAATTTCCAGAATGAAGTTACACCATTTAGCATAGAAAAATCAAGCAGAATCCATATGGATTATCAAGAATCATAAGATTCAGAATCGAGTGATTCATTTATCTTGGTTTGAAAGGATTTCTTCTGTGAATATCAGTTAGATGATTCATGATAATAGTTATGGTGTCTGAGGATTAAGGTAAGGGGATCCAACTATTATCTGGATTTGATTTCAATGATTCAGGAATGATTCAAGGGTTAATATATGCTCAACGGTTGCTGTCAAGAAATATCTTCGTTCAATTTCTCATTGCATACTTGTGAGTATGGGCAGTGAAATGAACCGAAAAATTGTGCAAAAGACATAACCCGAAACTGGTCTCATATAAGAATCATTGCCAAAATCTTACATCCTGTATCTGATAATGATCTTTATCATTCTTTTACACACACACACACATCCAAACATGGGTTCAAATCACAGTTGTAGTATACAGATTTAGTTTTCACACTAACAATGATTCAAAAACGCTCATAGCCTACTGGCAATTCAATATACTTGCAAATATTCACATTAGTTGTAGAGTCATGTAATTTTATTAAGTTGTTGTCATTATTGTATTTTGAACAATCTTAGCTTAGCTTACTTTAATTGTAATTTCAGTTTCTGTAATTTACTGCTTTATTGTAGTTAAGTCTGGGCCATCGAAACTACTTAGTTTTGATTGAGTTATGTTCAATCGAAACTAGTATTTTTGATAGATAGTAGTTTCGACAGGGTGTTCATTTGTAAATGTTTAACCGAAACTACTAGTTTCGGTTGGCATAGTTTCGATATATGTCAATTAATATAAATAGCCTAGTTTGAGAAGGATTAAGGTGTGAGTAGCGGCTATAACCCTGAACCTTCTCTTTCATTTGTTCATCAATCAATACATTTGCATTTTGAGTTATTGTGCACTGTTCTTACAATTTCATATACTATTTGTATTGATTGTGAGTGTGTTTAGCCCGTTATCTTCACCAAAATCTGTTTCTATCCTCTGTTTCACTTCCATACACACTGTTTCCGCCTTTGTGTCTGGAGAATCGATCATCTGTGAGATTTCTAGGTGAAATTTGGACCTACAATTGGTATCAGACCTTTATGCTCTTGATTTTTTTAGTATTATCAGGTTTTCTGATCGATTCTAGGTGATTTGTGTGGTATTTCAAAGTTTTCTGCATAAAAAATTCTCGAAAGCACTGTTTCATCGCTGTTGTTATAGTTTCATCGATTTTCGAAGGTTTTTGTTCATGTTTTCAAAATCAAAGGTTGGTTTAGTGATCAGGAGTGTTAGACGAAGATTTTTGCTCGACTGGATTGTCATTTATGAGGTATTACAATGGAGTTTTTCTGGGTTTGGGGAAGAAGGCATCGAAACTACTAGGGAACATTCTCTGAATTTCGTTGGACATCGAAACTTCTTGTCTATACTTTTTGTCTAGAGAAGGTACAATCGAAACTAGCCTTTTATGTTGTTCTAATTGAAACTACTCTGTGCAGCTTGTTCACCCGAAACTTGGGTATCGAAACTAGTTTCAATCGAAACTAGTAGTTTCTAGTGAGGTTCTGTTTATTTTTCTGACCAAGTGTTAACCATCAAAACTAGTTGTTTCGGGATTTATTTCTTCAATCGAAACTAGAAGTTTCGGTCAACCTTTTCACAATCAAAACTAGGAGTTTCGATCAGTGTTTCTCAATCGAAACTAATAGTTTCGACCAAGCTTGTCCACCCGAAACTAGTCACTGTTTTAGTTTCGACTTCTGATATAATGGCAACTTCAAGCTCAAATGAGTTTTCTGGAGGGAACAAACCACCTGTTCTTGTGTCCACAAGAGAATTTGATGACTGGAAAAAGAAGATGAAGACTTTCTTTCAATTTCATGATCATACCTTGCTGAACTCTATCACATATGGTCCCCACAAACCTGTTATCACTACTGCTGATGTTCAGCGTCCTAAGACCGTGGCTGAATATGATGATAAAGACATTGCTTTGATTACCCAAGACAACAAGGCTTATGGTACTATTGCTATCACTCTTCCTATGGATATCTTCAACACTTTTGCTGAGTACACCACCGCCAAAGACTTATGGGTAGCCTTGTGTACCATATTTGAGGGAAGTTATGAAGTTAGGGAAAGTAAGAGAGATCTCATTAAGAAGCAATATGAGATGTTCAGCAGTGTCAGAGGAGAATCAATGTCTGATCTAATCAACCGTTTCTCAAGCATTGTGTCTAGGCTGAAAGTGATGGGTGTGGAGTATCCAACTTTGGAGCTTAACAAGAAATTGTTGGATGCTCTTCCAAAGGACTGGAACATATACCGCATCATGCTCAAGAAGACTGAAAACCTAAGCAATCTGTCTCAACAAGAAGTTTACAGTATTCTTGAGTCCTATGAGATTGAGATCAAAAAAGGAGCAGTCACTCCCACAAACCAATCTGGAAACACAGCTATCATTTCTGGATTAAGCTTGTTGGAACCTAATAGTCCATATAAATCAATTAGATTTAGTTTTGTACAACTGTAAAGTTTTCGGTCGAAAACTTTAAGTTTTCAGTCGGAAAGTGTTTTCGGTCGAAAACACTTTTCGATCAGAAGATTTCGATCGAAACTCTTTAGTATAAATAGTTGTGTCTTTTGTATTTCAAGTAACGATTCTCATTTGTATTGTGATTTGCAAATTTATCAAAGAGAATTTCTGTGTGTTTTTTGCCATTAATTCTTGATTACATTGTTGGATTAATGAAGATAATCATCATGATTATATGAATCTTGTGTGATTGATTGTATCCTTATTATTCATCTTTGATTTGATCATTTTGGTGTGACTTGGATTTCTGAATTGATTCCGCCAATTCAGAGAGTGATTGAAGACGTTATCCTTGAATATCAGCAGATCTAAGGGAACCACAAGTGGTATCAGAGCCAGGTTAAGAGCTCTTGGTATTCAAGAAGAATTTGAGTCAAAATTGATCCAACTGAAGTAATTTGGGTGCCATTGTTGCTGATTTGAAGCTAATATTGATCCAGTAGCTCATACTTTCAGACTGATGTTCCTCCTTCTGCTGCTGCAATTAAATCTACCAGTTCCTCCGCTCCTCAGAAGAATATTGCTATGATTCCTGATGAATATGTTCCAATCATGACTGCTTTCATGTCCTGGTAGGATGCACCTATTTCTAGAAACTTGACACCGATCAGTTTTCAACCCGATGACTTAGAGCAGATTTACCCCGATGATTTGGAGAAAATGGACATTGATTGGTGCATGGCCATGTTGACTCTAAGAGCCAAGAGATTCATAAAAAGGACGGGTATGGATGGATTCAAGTAGGGAAAGACTCTTGGTTTTGACATCAAGAAGGTGAGATGCTACAACTGTGACCAGCTCAGTCACTTTGCAAAAAAAACTGCAAAGAGTCTTCATCCAAGGATCAGTATGAGAAGAAGACTTCCTCTGGAAAGCATGTTGCTAATCCTCCCAAGACCAGCACATCTTCAAGCTCCACAGCTCTTGTTTGTCAGGCTGATGGACACTATCATTGAGGAGAACAAGCCGAGGAAGCTGCTGACAAGGCCTTGATGGCAGACGTGGAGGACAAAGGCAAGTGTGTCATGATCGAGCCAGCTGAGGATCTCACCGCTATACCTGCTAAGGTTATTTCTAAACTTTGTAGTGCTAGATATTGTTTAAATGAAACTCAGAAATACAAATTCATCAATCAAGCTTTGATTGACGAACGAGACCACATTAAGGTGATGTGTGACTCTGTGGCCAAAAATAAGAAATTGTACTTAAAGAAAATTCGTGACATTTCTGGAGAAAACCGTTCTTTAATTGTGCAACTTAAAACTCAAACCATTAATAATAAAATTTTAAGTGAAAGAGTACAGAAGGCAGAAAAGGCAAAATTACAAGTTGACCACATGGATATGGATCAGAAAATTTTGTTTGGAATAATTGATAAACAATTTAATAGAAAAGGTCTTGGTTATAATTCTCATCCACCACCTTATTCTAAATCAGCTGGATTTGCTGACATGCCTGTTGCTCATGTTCCTACTCCTCTTGTGTGTACTTTATGCTAATGATTATATCACGTCCTCAGATTCTGACAGTTTTGCTTCATGTGTAGAGTCAAATTGTGTAACTTCAGAGGATGATTGTGATGAGAGTCCTGGTCTTAGAAATGTTTTAAATGAACTTGATTCGGATGAATGTAATAATATGTGCGTGTCAAAACCAGATATCTGTGAACACTTTGAAAACTTGTATTTTGATTCTATGCCTTCTGAGCATGTGGGTTTGGGAAATGACATTTCTAAATTTAAAAATGCCTTACCTTTTATTCCTAAATCTTTGAATGCTATGCCTTGTGTTACCAAGTTTACAAGTGTAGGAATTATTGTGAATGATGTTCCACGTGAAACCACGAGCAACATGGAATTTTTCAGATTAAAGGAAGAACAAAGTCTTCAAGACAAAGTTATTGAAGAAAGGATCATATCATGTTCAGATGCCTTAACATCACAATCATCTTCATTTTGTGATAACAATTATCAGGCTAAGGCGTTTTGTGAGAAAGTTTGTTTTAGTTGTGGTACTTCAAATCATGTTTCAAAAAGTTGTAATTTGAAAACAGTACATTGTAATGAAGAATCGTCTCCTAAAATTCTATTAAATTCAAAAGTGTCGTCTAAGTCTTCTCACAGTAGAAAACCTTGGCGTAAAAGAATTAAAAATGCTAAAAATTGTTTGAAACGAACCAGGAAAATTAAAAATAATGTTCTATATGATGACCATGCTTCATCTAAGGAGGATTCTGATTATGATTCCCATGTGATTTCCTATCCTGACAAGAAACTTCTTGATAGCAATGGTCTTGGTCAAAATGTCTAAATGGTTCGTTGTGTATAGGGCCAACCAAGAAGACCGGAGATAACATTTGGCATGTAGATAGTGAGTGTTCAAGACATATGACCGGTCAATTTAACTTGCTGCAAGATTATCATCCAATGGATGGAGATTAGGTAGCTTTTGCTGGCAATCCAAGAGAAGGAAAGATTGAAGGACAAGGAACAATATCGAATGGTGTAAATAGTCTGGAACATGTCAACTTCGTTCCACAATTGAAGTGCAATATGATGAGCGTTTCTCATATTTGTAATAAGGATTTCTGTGCCCTGTTTAATTCAAAAGAATGCCTGATCTTGAAGCCTGGAGTGGTGATTGCAGAAGAACTCATTCTCATGCGTGCTTCCAGAAGATACAACACCTATAGCTTGGATATGAACAACCCATCGGGAATTGAATCGTGCTTTCTTTCAAAGGCTTCTGAAGATAAATCATTTCTTTGGCATAAGAGGTTGGGACACGTAAACTTTAAAACCATGAACTGCCTGGTTCGAGGAAACCTTGTCACTGGATTGCCTCTCAAAGATTTTTCTCCTGTGAAACACTGTATCTCTTGTTCCAAAGGAAAACAACACAAATCTTCTCATAAGCCCAAAACAACAAATTCCATTGACTCCCATCTCCAATTACTTCACATGGATCTCTTCGGTCCTGTGAGTGTCATGAGTCTTGGATGAAAATCTTATTGTTTGGTGGTAACCGATGACTTCTCTCGGTTTACTTGGATGTTCTTCCTAGATAAGAAAGATGAGACGCCAGAGATTCGGAAGACCTATCTGCTTCAAATTGAGAACCTCTTCAATCTGAGTGTGAAAACTATCCACAGTGATCATGGAACAGAATTCAAGAATGCCACTCTTGATTCCTTCTGTGAAAGCAAAGGAATTTCTAGGCAATTCAGTGCACCGCGTACTCCTCAACAAAATGGTGTAGCTGAAAGGAGAAACCGCACGTTGATTGAAGCTGCTAGAACTATGATTGTTGATTCCAAGCTTTCTGTGACATTTTGGGCGAAGGCGGTCAACACTGCATGTTTTGTGCAAAATCGGGTTCTCATCACCAAAATATGCAACAAGACACCCTATGAGATCATGTACAAGCGAAAGTCAGTTGTTGATTTCTTCAGAAAGTTTGGGTGTGTGTGCCCGATGCTAAATACTTCAGATCAGCTAAACAAGTTTGAAGCCAAAGCCGATAAATGTTATTTTGTGTGATATTCATCTAATAAACGAGCATTTCGTGTTTAAAACAAGAAAAGAAGGATGGTGCTGGAATCCATTGATATCAATTGGCATGAAAGCAATCATACGGACGCTGGGGACGGTCCTGATTGGCTTTTTGATGTCAAATCATTGTTTAAGTCATTTAATATTCCTGTGCTTTCGAATGAATTAACTCCTACTAATTCTTACTTTTCTGTGAACAATCTAGGGAACATAAATGGTCAAAGTTCTTCCTCATCCACTCAAAATGAAATCACTGCACCTGCTGATGTTGAATCCAATATGGACTCTTCCGGTTCTAGTGCAACAAGTGAAACTAGACAACGCCATTCCAATAGTAGATGTTGCACCACAATCAACTGCTGAAGATCCTATTGTTAACGAAGTTGATCCTTCTGCTGACAATATCACTAATCTGGATGAACTCTTGGAAGAAGATGAGATTCCTCAGTTGAGAATTCACAAAAATCATCCCACCGATAACATCATTGTTCCGCTGAATTTGGGTGTTCGTACCCGAAGTGCCTGTGATGCATTAGATAACAACATGTTTTCATGCTTCATATCTCAAATAGAACCTAAGAACATCAAAGCAGCTTTGCTTGAAAACAGCTGGGTGGAAGCAATGCAAGAAGAGTTACAACAATTCTCAAAACTAAATGTGTGGAATCTGGTGGATCTTCCCAAGAACAAAGTTCCAATCGGCACTCGCTGGGTATTTCGCAAAAAAAAAGGGTGAAGGAGGAATTGTGGTTCAGAACAAAGCTCGTTTGGTTGTTCAAGGTTTCTATCATGAAGAAGGGATTGACTTTGAGGAAGTTTTCACACCAGTGGCTCACTTGGAAGCCACTAGAATATTTCTTGCCTATGCAGCCTATATGGACTTCACTGTTCATCAAATGGATGTCAAAAACGCATTTCTGTATGGAAAAGTTCAAGAGGAAGTTTATGTCAAGCAGCCACCGGGTTTCATTAATCTTAACTTTCAGACCGTGTCTACAAGTTAGACAAGGCATTGTATGGTCTTCACCAAGCACCTCGTGCGCGGTATGAGACGTTATCAAAGCATCTGCTTGAAAATGGTTTTACACGCGGAGCGATTGACCAAACTCTGTTTAAACAGAAGGATGGAAAGGATACAATCATGGCACAAATTTATATAGACGATATCATCTTTGGATCCACAAATCCTCGTATGTGCAAAGAATTCGAAGAAGTGATGCGTTCTAAGTTTGAAATGAGCTCTCTAGGAGAAATGAAGTTCTTTTTGGGATTACAAGTTGATCAGTCTGAATCAGGAATTCTCATTCATCAAGAAACATATGTGAAAGAAATCCTAACCAAGTTCAAAATGGTTGAGTCCCATCGAGTCAAAACTCCCGTGGAAGTTCGACATTGTCTGTATCCCGATTTGGATGGTGAAAGCGTTGATCAGCACCTCTATCGCTCTATGATAGGATCTCTCATGTATCTCACCGCCAGCAAACCCAACATCATGTTTGCAATGTGCTTGTGTACACGTTTTCAGGCTAATCCTAAACTCTCTCATTTATCTGTTGTCAAATGTATTTTGCGTTATTTAAAGTATAAGCCAAAATTGGGTCTTTGGTATCATAAGAATGACTTGTTTGATCTTGTGGCTTATTCAGATTCAGACTACGGGGGATGCAACTTAGACCGCAAATCCACTTCTAGAGGTTGTCAGTTCCTTGGCAACCGCCTTGTCTCATGGCAATGTAAGAAACAATCCACCGTTTCCCAATCCACTGCTGAAGCCGTATACATTGTTGCCGCCCTTTGTTGCTCCCAATTCAGATGGATACACCATCAGATGCTTGACTATGGGATCACATTCCATGAGACACCCATTCTTTATGATAACACTGCCGTTCCCCATATCACCAAAAACCCAGTTCAGCATTCCAAAACCAAACACATTGAGATCAACCATCATTTTATCCGTGACTGTGTTGAAAACAAACATATTCAAATCATTGAGGTCAAAACCGACAAGCAAACCGCCGACATCTTCACAAAGGCTTTTGACTCTACTAGATTTGCCCAACTTGTGGAGATGCTTGGAATGATAAACTTTCAGTAATCTTTGTATCTATATTAGATGTTTTATGTTTATGCTTAAAAGTCAAGAAAATTTCCAAAAATATTTTCCTTTTGTGTATACTTCATTTTTATTATCTAGCAAATCTTTTGGGGGAGAAATGAGAATTTAATATGTCAAAATTGAAAACAATTGCTTTTTGTACAATCTTACAAGTGGTTTTGTAACAGGAAAATTGAATCTGACCTTTGAGAAATGATAGCGTCAGATCACATATCTTGAACATGGAATGGACCAAAAGCGATGGTGTTTACTGAGGTATAGCTGGTAGGCCCGGCATATGGTTAAAACTTGTAAGTAGTGTGAAAACCTAAATCTTATCTCATACTTGTATGTTTGAACCCATTATTGAAACATCTAACCCATTTTGTCTATTAAGAAAACCAATTCAATCAGATACAGTCCTACGTGTTGGATTCCTATTCATACGCCAGGTGACCGTCAAAGTAACGATATTTACCGCCGATGACTCCGTATGTTTTGCTTATGCAAAGATCTCGAGTGTTCATCTTTTTCCCATCCGCTTGGATGATTTGACCCCATATGTTTTGCTTACGCAAAGATCTCAGGTGTTCATCTTTTTCTTATCCGCTTGGATAATTTTACGACTTCTTCTGTTTTGCTTACGCAAATATCTAGAATGTTCATGTCTTTTAATATCCACTTGGATATCTTTTATTTTACATCTTCTAATCCACTTGGATTTATTATTTCTATTTTGCTGGTATCTTTGACTTACTAAGATGGTACCTTGGCCAATCAGAAAGAGATGATAGGATGAATATAGGTATTTCTTGAGGATTGATAGGTTTTCAAAACCATTTTATTTCAATATGTGGGGTACACCTTGTATCTGGCTCAAATGGTACCATTTATTCACATGAAAAAACTATGTACAAACAAATGTTTGGGTTTACTTTGCACAAATATTAGCTATCTTCAAGGACTCACAGTAGTTGATTGCAAAAGGAAGTGTTTCAAGAGACTGACCAGATCTGATCTCATGTTGGATCTTTTCTAAGAAGATAAGTGTAAATAACCTGTGAATAGTTCATTTTAAGTCTGTATAAAGTTGTAAATATTTTACCAATTTGGCTCTAATTTTCTTTATCTGTACATGTCTATCGAAACTACCCTAATTCACCCGAAACTATTCCAAGTCACCCGAAACTTCTAATTCACCCAAAACTTCCAAGTCACCTGAAACTTCCAAGTCACCCAAAACTACTTTACTCTATCGAAACTAGTAGTTTTGACAGGGGCAAAATTGTCTTTTGCCACATGGAAAAATTAAATAAATTCATAATTAGGTTTCGTCGTCGTCAAGCCTCATTTTACCCTCTCCGATCATTTTACACCTTCTCTCACACACACAAAAACTCTCAAACCCTCGGTATAAGCTTGCGAAATCAACGTCTATAACCTGATTCCCCCGTCGTCTCCATCATCTTCATCATCAGGTAAAGATATTGTTAAGGTTTTGTTTGAAATGTCAGGTGATGAAACCTAGGGTTTGAGATGGATAGTTTTTCACGACTAATACTTCACATTTATGGCCGATCAAGGTTTAGTTTCTGTTAATAGACTCACCATTGTTAATATCTTACATCTTTGTGTATATAGTTGCAGATTTTTCTTTGAATCATTGGTAAGATGGAGTTTCGACACTCACAGGCCACTCTTACTCCTTCCTTTATCTTTTTAGTCAATTTCATGTTTATATGAGTCTGTAAATCTCTTAGTGTCTTGATTCTGTGTGTTAAGTATGTTCAAGGGTTTGGGCATCGAAACTAAGTAGTTTCGATAGAAGGGCTGTTTCTTTATTTTAAAATGTGTTTTTTCAAAAAATTTAAATAGGTTTTCAATCGAAACTAGTTATTTCGATACCAAAATTTGCCCAAGTGTTGTCTCTTTGCTCGAAACTACTTAGTTTCGATCACTCTTTTTTGAATTTGTCTAAGTGTTGATCGAAACAACAAGTTTTGATCGAAACTATTAGTTTCGATAAGGCCTAGTCTGAAATTGTCTAAGTGTTGATCGAAACTTGTTGTTTCGATCGAAACTAGTAGTTTCGATAGGACTTGTTTCTGAATTTGTCTAAATGTTGGGCCAAAGAGTTTCGATCAGTTTTTCTCTGAAATTTCTCTAAGTATCAAACTTGATTAGTCTGGTGTGTTTTGTAGATATGTATCAATTGTTCGTTAAAAGGCACAATGTTTGTGCTTTCCTTGATGCTAACGATCCAAAAAGTGCCGAGTTCGTTCCTGTCTTGAACTTCCTGGCTAATTCAAACATAAACTTTGCCATCAGTCACAACCTTCCAGTTTTTGAAGCATCCATCAGAGAGTTTTGGGAAACAGCTGAATTAGTTACTATTAACAATGTGAAGCACATAAGGGCCACAGTTCGTGAGCAAGAGGTTTTATTTTCTGAAGCCACAATAAGACAAGTGCTGATGTTCAACGATAATCTAGAGGCACCAATAGAGTTTCCTAGCTTCTACATAAAAGAATGTTTTAGAAGAATGGGTCATCCAGATGAATTCATGAGTGGCCAAATCATTAAGAACCCCCTACCATCACACTGGAGATATTTTGTGCATATCTTCATCCACTGCCTGTCCAATCGAAAAGGTGGTTTTGACTCTGCAAATGCAATGGTGGCATTTGTTGTTCTAGGGTTAATCAAAGGGAGGAACTACAATTTCTCTTGGCTGGTATTTACACAACTCAAGGAGAATCTAACTTGGACTGGAAAGAAAAGTTTCTAGTCTACCCAATATTCCTTCAGATCATCATAAATCATATCCATCCTAATCTTCAACAGGGAGGAAATATCTTGGTATTTGATCATATGGGAGCAAAGTCTCTGAGCTACATGAAGAGCAAAAACAAGAGAACAAATAAAGTCATTGCTGATATCCCCTTATTTAGTTATGTAATTGGTGAGGAAGAAGAATTTGTACCTGATATTGACCCTGATCTACCAGTTGAAGAAGATAATGACTCATCTGAGGAAGAAGAGGTTGAGGTAGAACAAGATCAAGGGAACCAGCAAGAGGCTAAAGATGAAGCTGATATTGAAATACCTATTATTCAAGAAGAAGAACAACTTGCTGATGAGCCTGTGCTAAAGGCTGCCTTTGTTGAGGAAGTACAGATTCCTGTTGAGCCAGCGATTAATGTTGAAGCTGGTATTCAAGGAGATGAGGAGGAGGAAGCAGAGTCAAGTGGGACTCTGGATGCAGGAATATATGGGTCAGACTACTACAAGTCAGACTCCGATGCTCAAACTGAACCCCCTGCATCATCCTCCAAGAGACAAGTTGACTCAGACTCCGATTATGAACTTGAAGAGCCTAAGGCCAAGAAAATAAAGACCGGGTTGGAAGATCTGTCATCTTCCTCTGAATCAGCATTTGATACACCACAACCCACACCTCCACCATCACCACAGCCAACACGGCAACCTACACCACCTCCATCTCCACAACATACACCCATCCATACACCACCACCATCACCTCAACAAGTACACATTCCTACACCACCTACATCACCAACTCATGAACCAACATCATCAGCACCAAGAGTCAAAACCTTAAGCCTTGAAATGAAGAAAATACTGGACCATGTTAAAGAGAAGGAAGCAGTGATTGAAGGTTTAAGAACTAAGCTGAATGAGTGCAAAGAAGAGGTCAAAGACATGAAGTTGGAAGTTGGGGGCTTACATACCCAGCTTGAGGTCCAGCAAACTCAACTTGAAACCCAACAAAATCTCATCTCAAAACAACATGAAGAATTCAAAGCTTTAGCTGAGATAGTTGAGCAACTCAAGGCTTCTTTAGTAAAGCTACTTCAGCAACAAGCAACCATATCCACAGCTCAGGGGGAGACCACCTCGGGTGTTGAACCCACTTCCCCTGCCTTGGTCACAAATCTAGAATCAGCAGTGATCCTCTTCTCTGAACCTGCCACTAAGACAAAGGAGGCTGTGAAGGTTAAGGTTGAAGAGCAAGAGTTCGACCTTCCCTCAGCAAGTGAAAGAAGAGAAGCTAGGAAGAGAGGGAAGGGAACTGAGACTGAAGTTGAAATGGTAATTCTGGATGAAGAAGATGTGGCATCTGACGATGAGCTCAATGCCCTACTAGATGAAATCGAAAAATTTGGCTACAATGATCTATATCCAGAAATATTACCTACTGAGGAGCTAGAGACTGAAAGAGTCCGATACTTTACTGAAGAAGGTGATGAAATTCAAGCTTTATCTGATGAAAATCAAGCTGAAGATGATGTACAGGTCAACATTGTGAATCCTGTTGTGACTGAAGAATCCACTCCAATAGTGCTTGAAGCCACTCAAGCTCCAACTCAACCTACTATTGATCCTAACTACCCAAACCCGAAGAAACCTTGGTTGGGAAAGCTTATAGAGGAGGAGAGCCCTCAGACTTATGAATGGATAGCCGAACATCAAGAGCTAAAGAGGCCTCCTGTTGGATGGAAGTATGATACAGAAAGGAAGTTATTCATCATTAGAAGATATAGGGGTGGAGTTCAACACTTCAAGAATATTAGTGACTTCCAAACTCTCCCCTTCTATGACCTAAGAGATATGGCCAAGCTTCCCCTTCAAAATCCAGGGAAGGTGATGATGGCTTCAGACTTTGAACACTTCCTGCACACCCAATTCAACTGTGACTTCAAGGGGATGAATCCTAGAAAGACCAAGAAGAAAATTTCAAAGACTAGGTTTCATCCCAAAACCAAAAATCCTTATGTTTTCTTAAGGTACAAACCAGCATAAACTCACAAAACCATCACTCTTCCCAAATCAGTGCCTGTCCAACTCCAAACCTTCAAGAAATGGTACTACAATCCAAATATTGGAAGTGCTTGATTGAGTGTGAAGGCAAGGAAGATATGGTGATCTTTGAACCGATGGAGCTGCTGAAGTTTCAACCAGATGATCTAGAGGTGCTTTTCAAGAATCATATTCAAGCCTACAGTGATGAAGATGAGGCGGATGCAAAGGCATATCAACGGGTTGTGACCCTACATGTCAAGCCTTACATCCAGAAGCCTACTGAAGGACCAGCTGCTTAGTGAAGGGTTGAAGACAGTAATGCAACAGCTAAGGGGGAGATTGTAGAGTCATGTAATTTTATTAAGTTGTTTTCATTATTGTATTTTGAACAATCTTAGCTTAGCTTACTTTAATATTAATTTCAGTTTTTGTAATTTACTGCTTTATTGTAGTTAAGTCTGGGCCATCGAAACTTCTTAGTTTTGATTGAGTTATGTTCAATCGAAACTAGTAGTTTCGATAGATAGTAGTTTCGACAGGGTGTTCATTTGTAAATTTTCAACCAAAACTACTAGTTTCGGTTGACATAGTTTCGATACCTATCAATTACTATAAATAGCCTAGATTGAGAAGGATTAGGGTGTGAGTAGCGGCTGTAACTCTGAACCTTCTCTTTCATTTGTTCATCAATCAATACATTTGCATTTTGAGTTATTGTGCACTTTTCTTACAATTTCATATCCTATTTGTATTCATTGTGAGTGTGTTTAGCCCGTTATCTTCACCAAAATCTGTTTATATCCTTTGTTTCACCTCCATACACACTATTTCCGCCTTTGTGTGTAGAGAATCAATCATCTGTGAGATTTCTAGGTGAAATCTGGACCCACATTAGCAACACAGAATTAGTTAACAACAATCAAGTAAGCATGATGCAGTCATTTCCTATATGTGCAATCTAAGACGTTTAGATCATTTACTAATGTACTATCATTTCCTTTTATCTTCAAATGACTTTGAAATTTTCTTGGTTTTCTATTTTGTTTGGATTTTTCTGAAATAATTTGATAATGAAACGAACTGTACAAAATGAACAAGAAATAAACTTTAACTTCCATGAAAAGGTTTTGATTTGAAAAAGAATTTTCACTCAGGATTGAACATTCCTATCAAGTTGACGAGATGTTCAAACTGGGTACGATCAAACGCCTTAGTGAAAAGGTCAGCAAATTTGTCATCTGTGTGAACTTTTACAAGTTCAACTACGTGCTTTTCAGCACAATCACAGATGAACTGGTGACGAATCTCAATGTGTTTAGTTTTGGAATGTTTCACCGGGTTGTTTGTGATGGACATGGTGACATTGTTGTCAATGAATAAGGGGGTTCCAGTGTAGTTTAAGCTATAGTCTCTCAATTGTTGTTGGATCCATAATATCAGAGAACAACAGCTTCTTGCTTCACATTGTTGAGACAAAAACCTTTGATTGCTTCTTGCACTGCCAGGAGACCAGTCTGTCTCCTAAGAATTGACATCCACCTGAGGTTGATTTTCTATCGAGGTTACACCCACCATAATAAAAATTTGTATATGCTTTGAATTCAAACGACTGCTGCTTGGAGTACCAAAGACCTAATCGGGGTTTCCCTTTCAGGTATCTGAAGATTCTCTTCACAGATGTCATATGAGATTCCTTCGGTTGCGACTGAAACCTCGAGCACAAGCAAACGGCAAACATTATGTCGGGCCTTGAAGCAGTGAGATACATAAGAGATCTGATCATCCCATGGTACAATTTATAGTCCACATCATTTTCCATCTTTGTCTGGATGCAAACCATGATTGACTGGGATCGATGTGCCATAAGTACTGCAATCATTCATTTTGTATTTTGACAAAATATCCTGTACATACTTAGTTTGATGTAGATAAATGCCATCCTCCCTTTGACTGACTTGTAGACCCAAGAAAAATAACAATTCACCCATGTTGCTCATTTCAAACTTGGACTTCATCACCCTTTTGAATTCCCTACACATCTCTTCATTGGTAGACCCAAAGATAATGTCGTCAACATACACTTGCACAACTAGAATATCACCTCCTGCTTTCCGTATGAAGAGAGTCGAGTCAATTTGTCCATGATCGAAACCATTGGACAGTAGATGTTTTGATAATGTCTCATACCATGCCCGAGGTGCTTGATGAAGATCATAAAGTGCTTTATACAGTTTATACACTTTATTGATATTATGCGGATCTTCAAAACATGGAGGTTGAGTGACATAGACTTCTTCATGAACTTTTCCATATAGGAAAGCACTCTTTACATCAAATTGGTAGACCTTGTAGCCGACAAAGGAGGCATAAGCCAGAAACAGTCGAATGGCTTCAAGTTTAGCAACTCGAGCATATAATTCAGTGTAATACAAGCCCTCTTGTTGATAAAAAACCTGAACAACCAACCTTGCTTTATTCTTCACTACAACGTGTCGATCGTCCGTTTTGCATTTGAACACCTATCTGGTTCCAATTGGATGCATACCTTTTGGAAGTTCAACCAAATCCCACACGTGTAACTTTTGGAATTGAGATAGTTCTTCTTGCATCGCCTCAATCCAGCAGTTATCAGTGAAAGCCTCTTTCACATTCTTCGGCTCCATTTGGGATACGAATACAACATGCAAACATGTTTCCATGATACCTGTGTCAAGTATCTCAGCATACAAACTGGTGTTCTCGGAAATGGTCCTATGACGAGTTTGAACACCGACATTAGGATCACCAATAATGTTGTCCATTGGATGATTCTTATGCACTCTCGACTCTGGTACATGTGGTTCCTGGATATTTGAATAAAGATTTGTGCTTAACTCCCCCATATCATGTGTACCAGAAGAAGATTCGATGTCGATTGGATCAGCTGGAGCTTCATTTCCTACACGAGTGTTAGGATCAGCTGGAGCGTCATTTCCATCAACATGAACAACGTCATTGTCATCACTTTCATGAGTTCCAGATGCATATGAATCATTGGAATCGGGAGTTACAATAGGTACAGTTGCACGGGTTGAGAAATTTGAGTCATCACCGCTACTATACAACTCGTACAAATGGGCGGCATCTTCGGCAGATAGATCAGGAAGGTTGAAAGACTTGAATAGAGCATCATAATCGAATCCCCACGCTGGAACTGTAGGTTCTGGTGGAGTATTGTGTTTACTGCAATCCACTTCGAACCATTCTTCAACTGAGCGTGTTCCTATATTGTACACTCGCTTGCAGGGTAAGTTGGCAACATATCCTAAGAAGATGCTTTCTACCGCTTTAGCATGAAATTTGGATTTTCGCTCCTTGTACTGTAACAATAACGAATAGGGATAACCAAACGGAACTAGGTAGTCAAGATTGGGAGGTCAATTTTTAATCAGCTCATAACACATTTTGTTGTGCCTTTTAACCACCAGAACTCTATTCAAAATGTGACATGCTGTGTTGACCGCTTCCGCCCAGAAATTCAGAGGAAGTTTAGCGTCTGACAGCATCGTCCTTGCAGTTTCAATAAGAGTCATGTTCTTCCTTTCTGCAACTCCATTCTGCTGAGGTGTGTACGTGTTAGGACATAGATTTGTAATGACAAAAGCTTGTAATAGTTAGATTTTATGTCTTTATGTTTTTGTTTTGTAATTGTATAAAGTTGCTAAGTGTTTTTACAAGTGAGCCTAGAGAGTTCGCCTGCTCTATCAGAGGCGAACTTAATAAGTTCGCTTAGGTCTAACTGAGGCGAACTTAATAAGTTCGCTTAGTCTGTTTCAGGAGAACTTAATAAGTTCGCTTACAGCAGGTTAGTTTTCTATATATAGGTTTACAGAGTCATTAGACAAAAAGACAGAACAGAGACAACCGAGAGATAGATTTGTCTGATTGAGTCTGTAAACCATTATGAATCTGAATATAACGAGAAGTTTATTTACGCGTGTTGTTTCAATTGTCGATTAGTATACAAATGTTAACATGAAGGATTCCGCACTTCGTGTTATAGCAACGTCAGATTACGAGTTCGATCAGTAGTTGAGTTACCTGGACCTACAAGTGGTATCAGAGCTTATGCTCGTGAATTAAGTACGATTCTCGGTGATTAGTGACGGTTTTGTGTACAATTCGACAAGAAATTCAACATTTTTGAAATTTCTGCAACAATGGAGTTTTTCAAGTTCTTGAAAATCGTTTCTCTGCTGAATTCATGTTTTTGGAAGTGATTTTGACGAAACTAGTCCGATAGAACTGTTCTATTCGATAAAATTCATAATCCTACGGATCAATTTTCCTAAATTCCATCAATTCGCTGAGAAATCATGATTTTTGAAGTTCTTGGTTCGTGTTTGGGTAAAGATTCCTCTGTGTTTGTTACAGCAGTTTAAGCGAACTTGCTAGTTCCTGTGCAGGCGAACTTAGCAAGCGAACTTATTAAGTTCGCTTCTCACATTTTAAGCGAACTTAATTGTTAAGCGAACTTAATTGTTAAGCGAACTTGTCTTGTTCGCCTGATCTCAAGTTCGCTTGGTACTCACTAAAGCGAACTTATTAAGTTCGGCTGAGGGTAAGACTGCTCAATATTTGGAAATTTTTCAGAAATTTTTTTTAAAAAAAAAACATGGCAAATATGGTTCAAGTCACAAACATGTTCAATTATGACAATGAGATCGGTACATCTCAAAAACCTCCGAAGTTGTTGAATCTAGCTGATTATTCAAATTGGAAAGATCGGTTTGACCAGTTCGTATCTTTTACCGATACTAGTTTGTGGTTTCCGATTTTGGAAGGATATACGCATCCTACTTATTCATGGATGGGAAAGGATGATGTTCCGAAGCCAGTGTAAGCATTAACTACTAAGGAGAAGATGTTATTTGATCAAGAAAAGAAAGCAATGGCTAGCATTTCTATGTCTCTTCCAAAGGAAATTTATCACAGTTTTAAACAGTTCAAGTCTTCTCAACAACTGTGGGAAGCATTACAGAAAAGGTGTGAAGGGAGTTTGGATGTGAAGAAGAGTAGAAAGGAGTTACTAAAGAAGCAGTTCCTAGTCTTTAAACATTTTCAAAATGAATCTTTGGATGATCTTGCTACAAGATTCTATCATCTTCTTAGTGAACTGGCTAGTGCATCTGTGGTATATGAGACTGAGGAAATCAATGATAAATTCTTGGAGGCTTTACCATCAAAGTTTGATGTGTATACGGTTTTGATCAAAGAAAATGTTAAGTACAAAACCATGTCTCTTGAAGAAGTCCTAGGAAAGATTCAGTCACATGACATGAATATGAAGAAGAAAGAGACTAATATGAAGCATATCCAGGATCCCTCAATGTATTTTGCCAAATCTGCTAGTAAATCTAGTACTGGAGTGGCATTCTTTTCTGGTGATGCTCAAGAGTCTTCAAATGATCAGTGTTCTGGAGTTCCAATTTATTCTGGTCATTCAAGCCATTCTGGATTTTTTGCTACTACATCTTCAACATCATCTGGATCTCATGTGAATCAGAAAGTTGCTGATGATTATCTTGCTATGTTTTCTTCATTCATGGCATCATACGAAAATTTCATTGGAGGTAAAATACATGATCCTGAGGTTATAGAAGAAGATTTCAGACAGATTGACCCTGTTGATCTGGAAGAAATGAATATCCAATGGAATATGGCCATGTTAATGCGACAAGCTAAAGATTTCTTGAAGAGAACTGGCAGAAAATATATTGGTTCAAATAGTCGATCGCGTATGGGTTTTGATAAGAGCAAAGTTAGATGTTACAACTGCCAAGAGTATGGTCATTTTGCTAAGGAGTGTGTGAAGCCAAAGGTAGAATTTGATTCTCAAAAGAAGCAGTCTAACTTTCAGCATAATAGGAATCAGTCATACGGTTCATCTGGTAATCAAAATCATGGTCCTTCTGGTAATACAAATCATGCATCTGCATCATCAGCTTTGGTTGCTCAAAACGACGAAAACTATGATTGGGGCATTTATCTGGAAGATTTGGTAGGTGCTGTGAGTCAGGCTTTTGTTGCAGAAATTCATTCAGAAAAACCAGAAGAGTCTACTGATGATGAAAGTTCTAGTGATGATTCGTGTGATGATGATAGTGTTCCAAGCGTTGATGATGAGGAAGAAAGAGGGCAAAGTATTGATTCTGATGCTGCATCAGGGGTTGCTGAGGAAGAAATTGTTCTTACAGAAAATGCTTCAGTTGGTGATGATTCAGAGAATATTCCAATTGCCAAAGTATTCATGGCAGACATGTCTGATCCGTCTAAGGTAAAAGACTCTGTTTGTCATTTATACTGTTCTAATTGCATTTCTGTTAAAGATAAACTGCAAAAAGTCATGGATGATAACACAAACTTGATTTGTGACATGAAATCAATGCATTCAGTTAATCAGAAACTGAAAGATAATGATAAACTGTGTATTGATAGAAATGAGTCTTTGAAAAGAGACTTAAATTCTCTTGGGTTAAAATACAAAGAGCAGGGTTATCATCTAGATATGGCTTATGCTGAAATCGAAAAACGAAATGAAGTTGTTGCCCAAAAGAACAAGGAGATTTCTGAAAAAGAATCCGAGGTGATAAAATTACATAGAAAACTAGAACAGTTTGAAAATTCATCTGTAGTTTTGGATTATTTCAATGCTAATGCTGCTCCCACAAAAAAAGGGTTGCTGGTATTGGGTTTGTTCTTCCACCGTTCAATGCGAATTATGTGGTTGAGCCTGAAATCATTAATGAAGAGGAAATTGATCCCAAGACAGTATTAAAAGTGAATCCAGTGACGGGTGAAGACATGGTGTATGATTCTGATACAGAGGATGAGGTGTTTGATGATTCAAAGGTTGAAGGCATTCCGAAAGAAGTGAAAATTGATGAACCAAAAGTTGTGAAGAATGTTACTCGGGATAGATGCATTTTGACTGAACCTGAAGAGGTGAAAGTGGTTCCAACTAAACTTTCTCCAATCTTACAGTCAAGTGGATTTGTTGCAACTGGTTATCAAAAAGTAAACTCTTCAAAGGTGTCAAAACAGACCTATGTTCCAAAGAAGCCAATAAATTGTTCTGAGCATTCATCCGAAGCATATTTTTCTGATGGTTCTTCAAATTCAAAGAAAACATCTTATTTAAGAAGTTATCAAGAAAGAAGAGTGTGTTTTCATTGCAATGAGGTTGGTCATATTTTGATTAATTGTCCATACAAGAATCAGGGTAAAATGAAGACTGTTCCTTCACAACCGAAAGTGGTGAAGATTCTAAAAAGAAAAGATGAGGGAAAGTCGTCTTCTAGTTTGGAGAAAAATATGCCTGGTCGATCTTTTGTTAAATCCCCTGGATTTAAACAACAGAATACATTGCATGCTAAATCTTTTGTATGCAAAGAGAAACTTGAGATTCCAAAAGTTGGGATTTCAAATGATTCTTTTCAGGAGGTTAAATTGTCTAGACCTCAAAGAAGAAGAAGAAGAAGAAGAAACAGAAAATTAAAGAAAATTTTGGAAACATCTGAATCTGACAATAATATATCACATAATGTTTTTCAAAATAATAAAAATGGTTCTTCTTTGAAAAGGTCTGATTGTCAAACTTCTGTTCCAAAAGTGAATGATAAAATTGATTGTAAATTACAAGAAGTTGTTTATTTTGATCAATCCGGACGACCCAAGACCACGATGGCTTGGGTTCCACTTTCTAACTGATTCTCGTTGTTTATGTAGGGACAACCAAGGAGGACTATCAACAATACATAGTATGTGGATAGTGGTTGCTCTCGACATATGACAGGGAATGTTAGATTGCTTGAGGATGTGATTAAAATTGATGGAGGTTATGTCGCTTTTGCGGGTAATAAAGGCGGGTACATAACTGGCCAGGGAACGTTAAAGAATGACAAATTCAAATTTGAAAAGGCGAATTATGTTGAACAGTTGGAACACAATCTTTTAAGCGTATCACAAGTCTGTGACAAGAAGTTTTCGTTCCATTTCAACGATCATGAATGCTATATTCTGAAATCGGGTTTTGTGATTCCTGATGAATGGATTCTCATGAAGGCTCCGAGGAGAAATGACACGTATGTCCTTGACATGAGTGTCGCCACTACAACGGATTCAATTCCAACTTGTTTACTCTCCAAGGCGTCGGAATCTGATTCAATATTGTGGCACAGGAAGTTAGCTCACATTAACTACAGGAAGATGAACTACATTGTTAGGAATGATCTTGTACTTGGTATTCCGAAAATGAAATTCTCAGTTCCTGATGATTGTATTCCGTGCAAGTAGGGGAAGCAAAGAAAGAAATCTCACAAATCGAAATCGATGAATTTTATCGTAACTCCTTTGGAGTTGCTGCATATGGATTTGTTCGGTCCTATCAGTATCAGGAGCATTGGTGGGAAATCGTACTGCTTGGTCGTAACTGATGATTACTCCAGATTTTCATGGGTTAAGTTTCTTTCTTCTAAAGCTGAAACCACTGAGTTGGTACAATACTTAATCCTGGGTTTGGAGAATTTATTCAATCTGAAAGTCAGAAGAATCAGGAGTGACAATGGCAGCGAATTTAAGAATAGCAAAATGGGCTTATTCTGTCTATAAAAAGGAATTCATCATGAATTCAGTGCGCCATATGTTCCTCAACAAAACGGTGTCGCTGAACGAAAGAACAGGACGTTGGTCGAAACAGCTCGCACGATGCTTGCAGATTCTAAGCTTCCAGTCACCTTTTGTGCTGAAGCTGTGAATACTGCGTGTCATGTTTTGAACAGGGTCTTGACCGTCAAGCGACATAACAAGACTTGCTATGAATTGTTGAATAATCGAAAGCCGAATCTGGAATATTTACTACCAATTGGTAATCCTTGCACCCTGTTAAAAGTACGAGATGTCCCTACTAAATTTAGTGCGAAGGCTATTGAAGGGATTTTTCTAGGGTATGTGGCAAATTCGACAACCAAGAGGGTTTATAACAAAGAGTCACGCCAAGTTGAAGAATGGTTCCATATTGACTGTTCAAATCGGTCTTTACCACAAATGGCGATTGGTCCGGATTGGGCATTTGATTATGAAAACCTATTCAAGTCTTTTCATTTATCTTCTGACATTTCTGATGAAGATGCTGCTGTTCTTTATGATTCTTGTCAAGATGCACAGCACAATGGATTTCTACCAACTGCAGTTCCAAATTCATCGATTCCATCTACTTCTGCTCCCGACCCAAATGTTGCTTCTTGTTCCGGTCCACAAGATTCAGAAAGTGAGGAGGATAATGTTATTTTTCAGGATTCGTCTGCTGATCCGTTGTTGAGTGATGATCCATTACCTTCGACACAGGCTCAGGGGGAGATTCCTTCAAATTTAGACTCGGAAATTCCAATTCCTCAAGATTATTCTTATCAATCTGAATCTACTCAAGTTGATGTGTTGTCGGTTCCTGAGGTCGCATCCATCAAGGAACACAAAGATCATCCGGTGACAAATATAATTGGAAATTTACAGGATGGAGTGAAAACTCGTTCTCTTGTTGACAATACTTGTTTGTATACTTGCATTAAAGATTCTGGTGTTCTTGATGATTGCTCACATTCATGCTTTATTTCGCAGGTTGAACCCAAGAATGTCGAGATGGCTTTAAATGACAATAACTGGATAGAAGCTATGTAGGAAGAACTTGCTCAATTTGACAAACTTAAGGTTTGGAATCTTGTTGATCTTCCGAAAGGTGCGTATCCGATAGGAACAAAATGGGTGTTTAAATGTAAGAAAGACGATAGAGGTGTCGTGGTACGCAACAAGGCAAGATTAGTTGTCCAGGGCTTCAATCAACAAGAAGGAATTGATTACACCGAGGTTTATGCGCCGGTTACGAGGCTTGAAGCTATAAGGTTGTTTCTAGCTTTTGCTTCTTTCAAAGGTTTTAAGGTGTTTCAATTAGACGTCAAGAGTGCATTTTTATATGGAAAGATCAAAGAGGAAGTCTATGTGTGTCAGCCGCTGGGGTTTGAAGATCCTTTGCATCCGAATATGGTTTTCAAGCTTGAGAAGGCTCTCTATGGCCTTCATCAGGCTCCTCGTGCGTGGTATGAGACTTTATCCACACATCTTTTGGCGAATGACTTTGTTCGTGGAAAGATAGACTCGACCTTATTCATAAAGAAATCAGGGGGAGATTACCTACTGGTACAGATTTATGTGGATGATATTATTTTTGGCTCGACAAATGAAGGGTTGTGCAAAGACTTTGAGGGTGTAATGAAGTCGAAATTTGAAATGTCTGCTATGGGAGAGTTATCGTTTTTCTTAGGTTTACAAGTAAATCAAAAGGAAGATGGTTTCTTTATTCATCAGTCCAAGTATGTCAAAGACATCTTAAGCCGGTTCAAGATGGAGGACTGTACCCCATACGATACTCCTATTCCGGTCAATCATAAGCTGCATTCTGACTCGGAAGGAAAAGATGTGGATTGTCGACTTTACAGAGCTATGATTGGATCCCTCATGTATTTAACTGCTTCAAGGCCGGATATAATGTTCGCCGTGTGTATCTGTTCCATATTTCAGGCAAAGCCAAAAGAATCTCACTTAATTGCTGTGAAAAGAATCTTTCGGTATTTAAAAGGAAAACAACGTTTAGGGCTATGGTATCTTCATGGTTCTAACTTTGATTTCAATGCTTATACTGATTCTGATTTTGGTGGTTGTTGTCTGGACAGGAAATCTACAACAGGTGGTTGCCAGTTCTTAGGTAATCAACTTGTATCCTGGCAATGCAAAAAGCAAACCACAGTCTCGATTTCAACATGCGAAGCAGAATACATCGCTGCTGCAAGTTGCTGTTCACAGATCCTGTGGATACAACAACAATTGAGAGATTACGGTTTGAATTTCACAGGAACCCCCATGCTTATTGATAACAATGCTACTATGTCCATAACGAATAATCCTGCTAAACATAGTAAAACTAAGCACATCGAAATTCGATATCATTTTATACGTGATTGTGCAGAGAAAAGGTTGATTGAGCTGGTCAAGGTACACACTGAAGATAATTTTACTGATTTGTTTACCAAGACATTTGATCGTACCAGGTTTGAATTCCTAATAAAAATGATTGGAATGATCAATCCTGAATAAAAGATTTTCAAAATCAGAATTTCATGGAAAAAAAAATTTTAAGTTCTTTTATTACTTTATTACATTTCTGCATTTACATTTTCAGTCAAAGAGTTTAAATTATAAAAAGTCAAAACAAATTGAAAAATATAAAATTTGACATCATTTGAGGTTTGAGAAGAAATGATAGTACATCAGTGATTAGTTCATTTCACACGACCTTAGTAGACCTTGATATATAATTGATTAAAATAAGTTGATCTGATCTAAATTTCAAAGTCTGCATAAATAAGAAATGATAGTGTCGTGAATGCTCTATTCTTGATAATTTGTTTTTAAAATTTGTGTATAAAATTTGAAACTTGAATTGTCAATAGGCTAAAAGCGTTTTGAAACTAATAGTAGTGTGAAAATTAAATATAATATGATTACATCTGTGATTTAAATCCATTATATGCCTGGGTGTGTGTGTGTTAAAAGATCACTATCAGATAAAGAATATTAGCTTTTAATAAGGATTTTCCTATGAGATCAGTTTCGGGTTATGTCCTTAGCACTATTCATTCGATTTGCTTCAGTGCCCATGTCCCGAAAAGCATGCAATTTGAAGTATAATCAAGATATGTACTTGACAACATCTATCAAACATATACTAGCCCTTGGATCATATTAATAAATCATCTTTACTGATTCCATTGAATTCATAATCCAGATAACAGTTAGATCCACGTTCCTGGATCTTATGATTCCTCAGATACAAGCCAAAACATTGAATCATTCAATTCTGAATCTCATTGATTCCTATACAATCCAATTTGGATTCTGCTATTCATGTGCTAAGTGATGTCTCCTCATTCTGAATATTCGGATAATCTTTAGTAAAATCTTATATATGTCTTGAAGATAGTGCATTTATTTTTATTTGGCATATATGTGGGGTACACGATGTTTTTCATCTAAATGGTACTAAATCACATGAATTTGGAGAATAAACGCTTATTGTTTCAAATAATATAATATTGACAATTTTAAGAATTCAGGCTTTATATTTCAAATTCGGTATAAATAAAAGAGCATTTTATAACCTGATCTTATTTACTTTGAAATTTATCGCGTATCATTTCAAATATTATTCAAATTGAAGGAGTGTCAAAATGACAAAGATGCAAAATGCACAAAATTGAGTTGAATAGATTTCATACTATAGGTCTCCCTTTGTTATTGATAATATGTGTGATGAATTAATTGAATACTAATATGATCTTCTTGCTCATGATGTTAAAACCAAAAAAATGTGATTTCGGTTTATTCAGATAAAAGTCAAAAATATGTGATTCTGTTTGTATAGATAAAATCCAAAAATATGTGTTTCCGTTTGTATAGATAAAACTCAAAAAGATTTTGATTTTTATTTTCCATGAAAATTCTAAACTTTTATTAAAATTGTTCGGGATTGGATCAAATATGTGTTGCTGACGGAAGTTCAAGATTTGACAGGTTGAAGTTGGTAAAATTTGTGTTCAAGGCAAAAAGGTTGAAAAACATCTAAGTTCGCATGTGTACAGTGAAGCGAACTTAATAAGTTCGCTTAAATCAGTGAAGCGAACTTAATCTACAGTCTGGGGTGAAGCGAACTTATCTTGTTCGTCGAAGGCTTGTTAAGCGAACTTAACAAGTTCGCTTAATCAAGCGAACTTAATCTGAATAAGGGTTTAATCAGGCGAACTTATCATTTTTCATCGTCTTCCTCAGAATTAAGCGAACTTGCCCAAAATTCTCAAAAATTTCAAACTGTGTTGTTGTAGTTGTTTACTGGTTGAATCTTAATCAAAATTGAATTGCGAATCTAACAAAGGTATTTTCGTTGAATTTCATCCGTTAAATCGTGTGAATTTGATGCTTTTAGTCTCGGTTGTACGTCGAACTGTTCAAAGACTGATTTTGACCTAATTTTTGACCGAAATATAAAATTGATCATCATATTTGGTTATAAATTGGTATTCGATTGATTTTATATGCTTATTTCATGATTTTCTATCGATTTGCCGAAGTTTTGAAATTCTATGTTTGAATTTGAAACGTCTCAGGTTCAGGCGAACTTGTTCGAAGCGAACTTTGCACTACTAAGCGAACTTATTAAGTTCGCCTAGGGGTCAGTGAGGATTTGGACTTGTGAATTTTTGTTGAAATTTTTTTTCTTTGAAATTTTTAAAAATTTTTTTTTTCTTTGATTGTTTTGTTTTGTTTGTACTCGTTATTTTTTCTAATATGTTTGTTTGTCCAAATGTTTCAGATGGCTCGAAGTGTTGAATATAAACATAATCAAGTGGCTTTGTTAGATCCGAATATGTTCGAGGCTGTGAATTTTCAAGGAATCATAGGATTTTTGAACACATCACGTCTTCATGTTGCTCTGTCTGCTGATCCTTACATTAGTCTCGTGTACATACAGTAATTTTGGGATACTGTGCATCAAGATACGGACGTTGAACCTCATGTTCTTCGTGCCACAGTTAATAATACTTAGATTGCAATTTCTGAAGAGACGATACGTACGGCTCTTGATTTGGGTGGAATTGCTGAAGATCCATTATCTTATCCAAGCACTCTTATTATGGGTTGTTTTCAACGGATGGGATATCGTGGGAAACAAAATGATACCCAAGCTCGGAAAGGTGGATTAGTTGGTGAATGGAGGTATTTCATACATGTGATTATTCAATGCATCTCTCCTCGCAAAGCTGGTACTGATGGATTGAAGATGGCTCTTCAAACAGCTATGGTGGCCTTAACATTGAATAAAAGATTCAATTTTCCACTTTACTTCTATAGGGAGACGGTCATGCAGATTAATCCAGCTGAAGGTCAAGGTTTCTTGATGTATCCTCGATTTATTCAAATGATACTCAATCACCTTATTCCTGATCTTCCACAACATCCAATAATATTAACGTTGACTCCGATGTCAAAACGTATATTTACCGACTGTACGAAGGTAAAACAGCAGAATGCTGCATTGATTCCGGTCAATACTCCATTGTTTGGGCACTTAATCAATCCTGATTATGTTGCACCACCTAATGACAACTGGTTTCATCCTGATGAACTTGCTCAAGCTCAAGGCATTAATGTGCCACAACAGCAACAACCACAACAACAACAACATCAAGTTCCACAACAACAACAACAACAAGTTCCACACCAACAACAAGTTCAACAACAACAGATACCAGTTCCACAAATTCCTATTCCTGAACAAGTTCCTATTCCACAAGCTGCAGTTGATATACCTATTCAGGAACCAGTTCAAGAAGAGGTCATTCATGATTCTAATCAAGATCTAGGAATGAACATGGATGATTTTGTTGATGATGCTGTGAACTCACCCATTCATGAAACAGAAGAGAATGTGGTGACAGATGCTGATTCTAGTTCCAGCTCAAGTGATACGATATCATATGATGATGACAGCACTGATTCTGATGAATCTAGGGATTTTTCCCAGGTCATTATGAACGGTTGGCTGCTATTCCACTAGCTAATGCTGGAAAACGCATTAAATCTCAAGCCAGACGACCAAGACGAAAGTCTGTTCGGGATCCTCCTTCTGGATCAGTACTGGGTAAAAGATCTTTGGTTGATGAAAGTTCTGACACTGATAGTGACTTTAATCCAGATCCTACACGTCAAAAGTTAATGTCTGCGTCAATTGCTGCTGCAAAATCGTCTCAAGGAGTCGAGGATGCTAATTTTGTTGCTTCTTTGATAATTACTCCTCCAATATCTAAGGATCCATCTCCAGTTCAAACTCCTGTTCCTCCAGTCATTCCTACTACTTCAAGTCCTTCTATTCCACAATCAACAGCTGGTCCGTCAAAGCCTTCTGATTCTGACAGGATTACTTTCCTTGAATCTCAAGTGCTTTCTCTACAAACACAGGTAAACATTCTTGTGTCTACTGATTCACAAGGGCAGCTGGTGATTCAGACTCAAGCTTAACAGATTGCTGATATGCAAGCATTAGTTTCCAAACACGTTCAGCGTCTTGACGCTCAGGGGGAGTTGAGGATACCTGATACTTGTCACACAGAGTCAATTCAAAGACGTAATGATGAAGACAATGATCCTGCTGTAAATATTGAGGGTGATCGTCAATACACTGACGCTAATCCTATATCAAAGGTTCAGGGGGAGTCAACATCACAATCACTTGAAGGAAACAAAGATACTACTGGTGCTAATGACAAAGAAATTCTGTTATTAGAATTCTTTCAAGATTCAGAAGAAGAGGAAGCTGAAAAGATTGAATGTCTTGATGACATTGACGATTTATTCAATGACATGGAAGATGATATGTCAGATACTGAGATAGAAGAAGGAGAAATAGTAGAGACTGAAATAAAGAAAGAAAAAGATAGTGTTACCTATGAAGGATGTGATGTCTTAAGGTGCCGTATAACTTCATCCAAGATGATGTTATTCCTAAATTCACTTATGAAGGAGTAACAGATTCTATGGACTCTGTTGAAGACGTCACACTACCTGATGATACAGCTGAGTCAAAGATGGATACTGATGATGAGAATCTTCAATTCAATAAAGGTGCTGAAACTGAAACTACTCACACTGAGTCTCCGAAGGTTAATGAAGAACCTGTAATGTATAGAGATACAGGGATGACATGAGAACAGTGGAGAGAAGTTGTAAACAGTTAGATGAAGGTGCTACCCAAGTCTCCAGCACAACCTGCTCAGAAAGAGAAATATGCGAATAAAGAGCAGTGTGTAGGAAGGATCATAAGTTGGTTCTATGATGGTGAATCAAAATTGTTTGCAATCAAACGATCTGACGGTGTTCAATACGTAAAGCCAAGGATCAAATATTTCAATACCTTGCCGAGGTGTGAAATAAATGGTCTAGCTTCAAAGCCACTCATAAATAGATCGAAGAATGGTTTGGCTGATGTGATAGCAAACCTGATAAAGAAAGAAGGTAGTTCGGGTAAGTATGAACGGCTGAAACCACAGAAGGGAAAGAGAGTGAAGAACACAGATCCTAAGACTGGGAAAGTAACCTGGAGATACAAGTATAGACCAGTGCGTGCTATTCACAAGATACCATTAAAGAATATTCCTCAAGACTTTCTTAGGAATATGAAATGGTGGTATGTTGATATTAATACTGGGGAAGCAAGGATTGAAGATAAAGATAATAAGGTCATTGTGTGTTTCTATGACGCAATGAATCTTATTAATTTTTCAAAGAAAGATCAGAGGACTCTGCGAAAGAATGAGATCATGTATACTGATGAATGGAGAGAACAAGGTCTACAGTACAAAAGAGTTTTGGAGATATGCAGAAGATACGGTGTGCATGCAGGAAGCAGACTACCGGATAACTGGAAGAGTTCAAGATAAAGACTGAAGACAGAAGATCAAGCTATTGTCAAGGGGGAGTCTGTTAGGACATAGATTTGTAATGACAAAAGCTTCTAATAGTTAGATTTTATGTCTTTATGTTTTTGTTTTGTAATTGTATAAAGTTGCTAAGTGTTTTTACAAGTGAGCCTAGAGGCGAACTTGTTAAGTTCGCCTGCTCTATCAGAGGCTAACTTAATAAGTTCGCTTAGGTCTAACTGAGGCGAACTTAATAAGTTCGCTTAGTCTGTTTCAGGCGAACTTAATAAGTTCGCTTACAGCAGGTTAGTTTTCTATATATAGGTTTACAGAGTCATTAGACAAAAAGATAGAACAGAGAGAACCGAGAGATAGATTTGTCTGATTGAGTCTGTAAGACATTGTGAATCTGAATATAACAAGAAGTTTATTTACGCGTGTTGTTTCAATTGTCGGTTAGTATACAAATGTTAAAATGAAGGATTCCGCACTTCGTGTTATAGCAACGACAGATTACGAGTTCGATCAGTAGTTGAGTTACCTGGACCTACAGTACGGTGCATTGAATTCATGACAAATACCCTTCTTGAGACAGAAAAGCTCCATCATGTTATTCTTCAACTTTGTGCCATTGTCACTCCTTATTCTTCCAACCTTCAGCTTGCATAAAGATTCTAGGCTCAAGATTAGGTATTGAAGAATTTCAGCAGTCTCATCCTTTGTACCTAAAAAGTGCACCCAAGAAAAACATGAGAAATCATCACTTACAACTAGACAGTATGACTTACCTCCAATACTCCTGATACTTATGGGTCCAAACAAATCCATTTGCAGGAGTTCCAAAGGGGTATCAATGGAGTTTTAGAGTTTGGGCTTGTGAGATTTCCCGTGCTGTTTGCCCTTTTTACAAGGTATACAGTCATTTGCAACGGCAAATCTGAACTTAGGAACCCCGGTTACCAAACCGTTACGGACAAAATGATTCATTTTACGATAAGAGATGTGTCCGAGTTTCCTATGCCACAAGATTGAGTCAAGTTTTTTTGCTTTTGTAAGCAAACAAGTAGCAACTGATGTGGTGGTTGTTGCCACGCTCATATCAATCTGATAGGTGTCGTTTGTTCTTGGTGCTCGCATCAAAATCCAGTCTTCAGAAACCTCAAAACCAGGTTTGAGAACCAAGCATTCAGACTTGTCAAACAAAACCGAGTACTCCTTGTCGCACATTTGAGAGACACTCAACAGGTTATGCTTCAGCTGCTCGCTATAGTTGACGTTGTCGAAGCTAATACATCCATTTGTAACCACGCCTTGACAAGTGATGCTGCAGTATTTATCTACTGCAAAGGCTACATAGCCGCCTCTGAATGGTTTAGCATCTTGAAGCAGGGCCATGTTGCATGTCATGTGTCAGGAGCATCCACTATATACATACCAACGATTAGAGATAGTTCCCTTCGGATGTCCCTGCACGAGTCACAAGCAAATCAGTTTGTTTTGGAGACCCAAGCCATAGTGGTCTTAGGTCGTCCGCTTTTTTATCAAAATAAACAACTTCAATCAAATCACAATCATGACTATCAAAAATGGGTGAATCATTAGAAGACTTGGGATCAGAAGGTTGAGAACTCTTGGTTTTCTTGTTCCATGACCTTTTTCTCTGTTTCTTTTTAACAGTAGGCTTACTTGTATCAACCTTAGGTCAACTAGTGGAAACTTCAACGAGTTGGCAACCAGCAGCCTGTTCTTCAAGTTTTCTCAACCACGTGTTCCTTCTTCTCCTCTGTGGCTTAGAAAGTTTCACCACAGGTTTCTCACCAGTTTATGCACTGTAATATTCAGGATTTTTCGACGTACCATTATCGTATTGATTTTCTATTTCCCATTGTAACCTGTCTATTTCTAATGAACGTACCATTTCAAAACAAATCTTAAAATAATTATCGCGTATAAATAATAGACTTAGTACCTTTAAATACTAAAAATTAATAAACCTATAAATTATAAAACTTATAAAACTCATTTGATTTTAGAGAGTAAAACATTTTATTTATTTTATAAAGTCTAGGGACTAATCTGTCAATTTCTGAAACTTGTATTAAAACTATTTCAAGTTCTAGCATAAAATGATAAACTTATAAACATCAGGGGCTGTTGTGCAAATAACCCAAACTCCAGAGTTCAAAAATCGGTCTTAAGTTCGAGTCTTCCCAAGCCCGGTTTTCATCCCGCATTATCGAAAAACGCGTTTTCGGCCAGATTCATCGCACCTCGGGCTTCCCTTTGCACATGCGACCACAACCCAAGGTGAATCAATGCTAAAACCCAACTGTAACAACGCGTGGGTTTGAATTTGGATCCGTTCGGCTCAACCGTAAAACTCCCAACCATACGAGCATTTAAAGCTGAAATTGGCTATAAATATCGACCCAAACATCTCAACGACATCACCCTTTAACTCTCTATACCCTCAATTCCTTCGCATCGTACCTGCATTCTCCGATTGAATTCGTGGTCGGCCGTTCCGGAAACTCGAACTAGTTCTCCATCAATCCGACACCAAATCAGGTAAATTTTATTGCCAAAAGCCTCGTTTTTATTCAAGGACCAAAATCCCTCTGTTAATTTACAAGGACAGAGGGATATTCGATTCGTACTTGACGGATTTCAATTCTAGGGTTCATACGGATTTGGGGGTCGATTTGGGATTGTGTTTATCTAAATGTTTTTCCGAATTTAATCTTAGCGAGGCCCATAACCGAGAGGTTTGTGCGCGTGTGTGTGGACTCAGGCTGCCCGGGTTCGAATCCGGCCAGCCTGAGTTTTGAACTTTTTTTTAATGCCTTTTAATCAGATTTAATTTTTCTAAATATTTTTATAAAATCTGATACACATTTATAAACTTAAAACTAAATTCTATTTATACTTTTGTTTCCAGAAAACATTTATTTAATTAAAACTTAACTAAAACTTATAAATAATAAATCTTTAAAAAACATTATTAAGTTTAAGTACTTAAAAACTATAAAACGCTTTTAAAACTTTATAAAAATTATATTTTAAGCATAAACAATTTTATAAAATCAAAATTTAGCTTGTTATTATTTTCTGAAATAAATAAAATTGTTTTTGTTTAAAACTTTAAATAATAATTATAAACTCTAATTAACAGAAAACTTATATAAATCTTATAAAAAAAATCAGAAATACTTATAAAACTTATACTTTTAGTATAAAAATCAGAAACTTATAAACTTGTACATTTATAAAATCTTATTAATTTAATACTTAAAGCTTAATTAGTTATTAAATTTAAAACAGAAAATAAATGTATCTTAATTGTAATATTTATAAACTTATAGATTGTATAAAAACTTTAAAACATTTATAAAGAAAAAATAAATACTTGTACACTCATAATCTATAAACTTTAAAACGTTTATGTAACCTATGAGGCCGCTAAGGGCACATGTCCACCTCATGTTTTGTCAGCAGGCCTCCAAATGTTCAAGGAAATCATCCCAATGCTCCTACACCACCAGTCTTAGCAAACGGTCGGGTTTGTTTCAGATGTGGTGGTCCGACTCACTTCCGTAACCAGTGCCCAAAACTCACCAATATGAATCCGAGAGCACGACGACATGCCTTTAACATCAATGCTAGCGAAGCCCAGGCCAGCACAGAAGTAGTCAACAGTACGTTTCTAGTAAATCAACAATATGCTTCAGTTCTATTTAATACTGGTGCCGATAAGAGTTTTGTTTCCTTGGAATTTGAATTACTACTTGCTAAAAATCGCTCTAAGTTAGAACAATCTATTACGATAGAAGTAGCTTATGGAAATCCCATAAATATTGACTCCGTCATTCGTGACTGCGTTCTTAACCTTAACGATCATGACTTTTCGATAAATCTTATTCCGATACGTCTTGGAAGTTTTGACATAATCGTGGGCATGGACTGGTTAGCCGAACATCATGCTGAAATCATGTGCTTTGAAAAGTGTATCTGTATTCCCCTATCATCCGAGATTATCATACAAATCTATGCCGAAAAACCATATAGCGGTCTTAAACTCATGTCTTATACCACGGCTCGTAAGTACCTATGAAAGAATTACGTGGCGTTCCTAGCTAACATCGTGGAAAAGAAGGAGTAGGAAAAGAGTATCCAAGATATTCCTGTCATTTATGATTTTCCCAAAGTATTTCCCGAAGACTTGCCAGGCCTTCCTCCCATACGTCATGTTGAATTCAGAATCGATCTCATTCCAGGAGCAAATCCCGTAGCAAAATCACCTTACTGTCTTTCACCTTCGAAGATGCAATAATTAGCAAGACAAATACAAGAACTTTCCGAAAAGGGTTTCATTCGTCCTAGCGTCTCACCATGGGGAGACCCCGTGTTATTCGTGAAGAAGAAGGACGGATACTTTCGCATGTGCATTGATTATCGTGAACTCAATGAGCTTACCGTCAAGAATCGTTATCCTTTACCAAGAATTGACGACCTTTTTGATCAACTTCAAGGTTCTTCGTGCTTTTCCAAGATTGATCTTCGTTCTGGCTATCACCAACTTCGTGTCCTTGAGGAGGATATCCCAAAAACAGCCTTCCGTACGAGATATGGTCACTACGAGTTTATGGTTATGCCTTTTATCCAAACTAATGCACCTGTGGTATTCATGGACTTAATGAACCGTGTGTGTAGACCATACTTGGACAAGTTCATAATCGTTTTTAATTACGATATCCTATTCTATTAAAAAACTAAAAAGGATCATGAAGAACACCTGTGTTTGGTGTTAGACCTCTTGAAGAAGGAGAAATTGTTTGCCAAATTCTCCAAATATGGATTTTGGCTAAATGAGGTCCAATTCTTAGGACATATAGTCAACGAGAAAGGAATTCACGTGGATCCCGTGAAGATCGAAGTGGTGAAAAATTGGAAAGCACCAAAGACTCCTATAGAAATTCGTTCATTTCTTGGTCTAGCCGGTTATTACCGTCGTTTCATTTCCAACTTCTCCAAAGTTGCGGTGCCTCCCACAGCCTTAACTCATAAAGGCAAGCTTTACGAGCGGGGACCAAAACAAGAAGAAGCCTTTCAAACTCTCGGCTGTGTCCTTATGCAACGGGGCAAGGTTATTGCCTATGCGTCCAGGTAACTAAAGATCCATGAAAAGAACTACACAACACACGATCTCGAATTGGGTGCGGTTGTCTTTACTCTCAAAATCTGGCGACACTACCTTTACGGTACAAAGTGTGTGGTTTTCACTGACCACAAAAGCCTCCAGAACATTTTCAATCAAAAAGAACCCAACATGATGCAACGTCGTTGGGTTGAGTTACTTAACGACTACGACTGTGACATTCGTTACCAACCTGGAAAGGTGAATGTTGTAGCCGATGCTTTGAGTCGAATGGAACACATCACGTTGCATTGTGTGAGAGTTCAAAACGATATTCAAATCCGCATTCTTGAATCCCAACACCTTTCGGTTACCGAAGGGAACATGTACAACGAAATGGCATGTGGGGCTGAACTTCAATTAGAGACTAATCCCAATGGCTTACTCTACTACCTAAATCGTATATGGGTTCCTGAAAGTGATGATCTTCGTACGTTCATTTTGAACGAAGCTCATAAAACTCGTTATTTGGTACATCCTGGTGTAGATAAGATGCACAAGGATCTACGTTACCAATACTGGTGGCCCAGCATGAAGAAGGACATTGTTCTCTACGTAGCAAAGTGCCTCACTTGCTCAAAAGTCAAAGCCGAGCACCAACGTCCATCTGGCCTTCTTGAGCAACCCGAGATTCCCTTATGGAAATGGGAGTATATAGCAACGGATTTCATTACAAAACTACCTCGTACTACTCATGGTCATGATAGCGTCTGGGTAATCGTTGACCGCCTAACTAAATTTGCACATTTCTTACCTATCCGTGAGGACTATGGGGTTGAGAAATTGGCTCGGATTTACATTAACAAAATAGTTAGCCGTCACGGTGTGCCCCTTAACATTATCTCTGATCGTGATGGTCGCTTCACTTCCCGTTTCTGGAAATCCTTGCATCCTGCTCTTGGTACTCAGCTGAATCTCAGCACAGCTTACCATCCTCAAACCGATGGTCAATCCGAGCGAACCATTCAAACTTTAGAGGACATGCTTAGGGCATGCGTTATTGACTTCGGTGGTAACTGTGATTCACACCTACCTTTATATGAGTTTTCATACAACAATAGCTATCATACGAGTATCAACATGGCACCCTTTGAAGCTCTCTATGGTCGTAAATGTCGTTCTCCGGTTTGTTGGAATGAGATCGGTGAAGCACAAATCACCGGACCCGAACTTATTCAAGAAACATCCGATAAAGTCCTCCGTATTCGTGATAACCTTCTAGCAGCTAGAAGTCGGCAAAAGAGCTATGCTGACAAGCGACAAAAACCTTTAGAGTTTCAAGTCGGTGATCTCGTACTTCTCAAGGTATCACCTTGGAAGGGAGTGGTTCGGTTTGGAAAGAAAGGGAAACTAGCACCTCGTTTCATGGGCCCTTTTAAGATTCTCGAGAGGATCGTAAAGGTGGCCTACAAGCTTGAATTACCCAAAAATCTGAGCAACATTCATCCAACTTTCCACGTCTCTAATATCAAGAAGTGTCTTGCTGACGAGAACCTCGACACACCTCTCGATGAAGTGTGCATTCATGAAACTATGCACTTTGTAGAGAAACCAGTGGAAATCATAGATCGTGAAATCAAGCAACTCAAGCATAGTCGTATTCCTATCGTCAAGGTTCGTTGGGAGTCTAAACGTGGCCCAGAATTTACTTGCGAACATGAAGATCAAATGAAAGTCAAGTACCCACATCTTTTCCCAAGACCCTCCTCTTAAATTTCGGGAGGAAATTTCCTAAAGTAGTGGAGACTGTAATATCCAGGATTTTCTGACGTACCATTATCGTATTGAGATTCTATTTCCCATTATAACCTGTCTATTTCTAATGAACGTACCATTTCAAAAAAAAACTTAAAATAATTATTGCGTATAACAAATAGACTTAGTAACTTTAAATACTAAAAATTAATAAACCTATAAATTATAAAACTCATTTGATTTTAGAGAATAAAACATTTTATTTATTTTATAAAGTCCAGGGACTAATCTGTTAATTTCCGAAACTTGTATTAAAACTAAATCTCAAGTTCTAGCATAAAATGATAAACTTATAAACGTTAGGGGCTGTTGTGCAAATAACCAAAACTCCATAATTCAAAAATCGGTCTCAGATTCGAGTCTTCCCAAGCCCGGTTTTCATCCCGCATTATCGAAAAACGCGTTTTCGGCCAGATCATCGTACCTCGGGCTTCCCTTTGCACATGCAACCACAACCCAAGGTGAATCAATGCTAAAACCCAATTGTAACAACGCGTGGGTTTGAATTTGGATCCATTCGGCTCAACCGTAAAACTCCCAACCATACGAGCATTTAAAGCTGAAATTGGCTATAAATATCGACCCAAACATCTCAACGACATCACCCTTTAACTCTCTATACCATCAATTCATTCGCTTCGTACCTGCATTCTCCGATTGAATTCGTGGCCGGCCGTTCCTGAAACTCGAACTAGTTCTCCCTCAATCCGACACCAAATCAGGTAAATTTTATGGCCAAAAGCCTCATTTTTATTCAAGGACCAAAAGCCCTCTATCAATTTACAATGACAAAGGGATATTCGATTCGTATTTGATGAATTTCAATTATATGGTTCATACGGATTTGGGGGTCGATTTGGGATTGTGTTTATCTAAATGTTTTTCCGAATTTAATCTTAGCGAGGCCCGTAGCCGGGAGGTTTGTGCGTGTGTGTGTGGACTTAGGCGGCCCGGGTTCGAATCCGGCCAGTCTGAGTTTTGAACTTTTTTTTAATGCCTTTTAATCAGATTTAATATTCTAAATATTTTTATAAAATCTAATACACTTTTTATAAACTTAAAACTAAATTCTATTTATACTTTTATTTTCAGAAAACATTTATTTAATTAAAACTTAACTAAAACTTATAAATAATAAATCTTAAAAAAAATATTAAGTTTAAGTACTTAAAAACTATAAAACGCTTTTAAAAATTTATAAAACTTATATTTTAAGCATAAACTATTTTATAAAATCATAATTTAACTTTTTATTATTTTCTGAAATAAATAAAATTGTTTTTGTTTAAAACTTTAGACAATAATTATAAACTCTAATTAACAGAAAACTTATATAAATCTTATAAAAAAAATCAGAAATACTTATAAAACTTATACCTTTTGTATAAAAATCAGAAACTTATAAACTTGTGCATTTATAAAATCTTATTGATTTAATACTTAAAGCTTAATTAGTTATTAAATTTAAAACAGAAAATAAATGTATCTTAATTGGAATATTTATAAACTTATAGATTGTATAAAAACATTAAAACATTTATAAAGAAAAAATAAATACTTGTACACTCATAATCTATAAACTTATATTTGCAGTTTTATTCTTTTAAACTTTTAAACACTTTCTAAATATTATCTAGAATAATTACAAGGCATTTTAATTAAAATGGATACTTAATGAATAAATACCTTAAATAATTTTAAGTATTTATTTTCAAACTCTTTTAAATGATTGTTAATAATTATTTACTCTTTTAGATGATTTTTATTTATACTTAATAATTATTTAAGCAATTAAGATAATTATTATTAATAGTTATTATTCATTTAGATAACTATTATTTGTCCTAAAAAATTATTTAACCCTACTAGATAATTATTTATTATCCTTAATGCTTGGTTATTCTATACTTAATTTATATTTTTATTTACGATACTTGAGAAACTATTTAATAACTACTATTTAAACATGGGTAGAAAATAATTAATTAATAATTCTTTTTAAACTTCAAACTAAATAAACTCTATATTATTCATTTAAGACTTGTTATAACTTAAACTTTATAACACCATAATTCTCGCCTCTCATTTGAAACCCTAGTTAAAACCCAGAATTTTGAATCCTTGTCATAGACTTGTCATTAGGCTTGTTGTGAGGATATCCTACCTCGAAGCTTTGCAACACTAAACCTTGCTGTGCACTATTGCATCATACCATGTGAGTATGCTTAGCCCTTTTTTGTTTTGTTTTTGTTTATAAACTTGGGGTGGAACATGTATCACAACTTTTAGACTTATATAATTTATACACAACTATGCCTACATGCTTTCAATGTGTTATATGCTTTTGAGACTTGCATGCTTAAATTAAACTTAAAACTAGCATGTTCATTAACTTTGGCCGAGCCTAAAATGACAATGATAGATCTATTGTATTTGATCAATCCACCTAGATTGATTGACTCTTCGGGGGGAGCCCATGGTGTTTGTTACTGGATTTAAACTTTAAACTTTAAGGGTAACCTTCGGGTTATGCCTAAACTTGGTTGGAGGTTTGATATGCACAATGTTTAACTTGTTTGTTCTCACATTTATACTTAGATGCATTGACATAGTGAATTGTAAAACTTTTAAAGACTGTGTTAAAGGGTGTCAAAAACCTTCGTATCTCACCAACTATTTTTAATTGACAGTTTACTTAACATGTTTCTGGTGCTCAAGTTTAAGGCTTTTCTCGTGATCACATAGGATGCTTGGACTTAGAATATCTTTCAATTTAAACTTATGTTATCGTTATGTTGTTGAACAATATGTTAATTTTTATTATTGTTTGAACCATGGAATCCATTAATGAAATATTTAAACTTTATTAGTTAACCTGGTGCTTTTTGAACAACCACGTCCGCCCCGACGTATAATCCGTTGTCGGTTGGGGTGTGACATGCACTAGCAGAGGTAGATACACAGGGTTTAGCAAGTTTCTTTTCCTGTTTTGGAATAGAAGGTTTAGCCTCAGATTTTGCCTTTGACTTCACCATAGGTTTCACTGGTGGTTTCACCACATTTGATTTGAGATTCTTGGGTTGCTGAATAGACCACGGTGTCCATCTCTACCGCAGAATCTAAATAGATTGTTGCATCCAATTTTTGTTCCTACCAGTTACCGATTATGGAATTAACTTCATGCATACTCCTCTTTTCTGTAACAATCAAGATGTAGCTGGCATTGTAAAGAATCTGGTGCAGCATTTAAAAACTAAACACATTGAGTTGCGGATTCATGCCATTCAGGATTCTTATGAAAAGGGATACATTAAGGTGATGCCAGTCGACACTAACGACCAAAAGGCGGATATTTTCACCAAGGCTATTGATAAGTCAAAATTTATGTCCCTGTTTGAGCTTTTGGGTATAATATCTTTTAATTGATGCATCTCTCTCTGTCTTGTTCATATTGTCTATATCTGTGCATATTGTTACACCCCACCAAGGCGGAAGTATGGGATGTAACCGGTATATCGCATTGAACACATGTAGAAGAGAAACTAAAAGGAGAGTTGTGCATTACATTGAACCATACTATATGCTTCTAACGAAAGTAAAAATACATGAAATTAACGAATCAATACAAAGTGTCTAAAATGATTGACTACAACCAAAGGTACAAAAGTTATATATTTATATGTGATAAAATCCCAAGTCACGGTTTCGTTAGTCCAAAAAAAGTCGTTACGCGCGTAAAGTCCGGTTTACGGTATAAAAGTTTAATTCGTCCGAAAATAGGGTTTTAGTGTGATCTTAACACCCAAATAAAATGTCCAAAATTAAGTTTTAAAATGCTAATACTTATGTCCAACATTTCTCAAGACTTTTACAAAAACATTTTAATAAAAAATTTCTAAAATAGTAATTTTTTATAAAGTTTTAATGGACTATAATTCAAAAATCATACATAGACATAAAATTATTGCTTTAAACGTTTACCAATTGATCATATATATGAAATATAATTTATGGCCAAATTTCATAATTGTTCAATATTCATATTATTTATTATGAATATAATGTTATTAAATTTTAACAAATTCGGGAAAAATAGATAGAGTTGTCCAATATTTATCAAAGTTTTACCAAATTAGTTTTAGTTCCATATGAGATTCCATTACAAGTTTCAAGTCAAGATGTTGTCCAAAAGTATAAGATCCCAATATCATTTGTTTAATCTTTATAAATACCAAAACCTACTTATACAACTCCAATTATCACGACATTTGGACAGGAATCATATTTTATCGTTTACTAACTACTGACCAAAATCTAGAATTTTATAAAATCCAGAAGTATTTTTCCTAATTTTCATGCATTAAACTTGTGTGAATTTTAATAAATAATCTATAAAGAGTTAGATTACCAAATTTTCCAGATCCTCATTTAAAAACATAATCTACTGTTTAAAAATAAGTTTGGGTGCTGGATCAACAATTTTTAAAAATCCATTAAGAACATGAATGTTTTTTAACATGAATGTTTTTGAACATTCAAACAAACTAAGAAGTTTTAATCAAGTTTATACCTTCCAAATCAGCTTTGAAGGTGAAATTTGATGCTTTTCTCATGTGATTCTTTAACTTAGCAACCTACAATCACAATGTGATTCAATTCCAAGATTTAAATACTCAAAATCAACAAAAACTCACTTTAATTTCAAGAAAAATGCAAGTATGAACACTCAAGTGTTCATACATTTTGAACATCAAATCTTGTAAGTTTTTCACTAGATAACTCATTGTGAATGATTACAACTAGTTTCCATCCTTAAATCCTTGTTAAAATCACAAGATTCAAGTTAAAAACTCTTAATAACCACAAAACTAGAAAATCAAAGTGAGTGTGTGTAGTATGTGTGTTCTTGGTGTTCTTGAGAATACATGAAAGAATCAAACAGAAAATAAAAGTTGGAAAAACATGTTAAAATACCTTAAAATCACTAGAACAAAGCTCATAACATGCTAAAATCCAAGAATCAAAGTTGGACGGAGTGTTCTTGAGCTAGGTTTTCAAGTTTGGGAGTGTTTGGACATAGGGATGGAGGTTGGGGCTGATTTGTAGCATGGAAAAAGAAGGGGAAAAGAGGGTGGGGGTGTGTATTTATAGTGGAGTGAAGTCTTGGGTGTTTAAAAAGAAAATTTTATAAAATCTACCAACTTTTTATAAAAATTACACCCCTAAACACTTTAACAAATACTTTTATCCAAACATAAAAAATTTGGTATCCAAAATAATGAATTTTGACAATTTTTAAAATATAAAAACTCAAAAATTTTCAAAAAGCTATACCGGGTATTTACCGGAAGAACCACATGTGATCGTTAGTTTAATCAATAATCACAAAAGTTAGCACATATAATATTATAAAATATCATTGTTAACTAAAATATAAATTTAATAATTTATTTCAGGAATTCCAATTTTGTCGTTTATCTAACGCGTTCGCGGTATACGCAGTGTATGCACTTAACCGGGTTTTCTAGTTCGGACCTTAGTGTTTGTCTAAGGTAAAATTCCTAGAATCCCAAGAAACACTTCAAATATATATATATATATAACCATAATATTTAAAAATATAAACGTATAAAAGTCGAGAAACGGTAAGGGCCTGAAAAACCGCGATTGTCACACATATTTTCTATCTTGTTTCGTTTCTTTTATTTCTTTAAAAATTCCTGAAAAGATTTTCAGACCCTCCGCATGCTTATTTGTTCTTCATTATCTTTTTCTACGTTGAAATTTTCATTTTTATATTGCTTGAATTTTTCCGTTGTGCTTGAAATTGTTTGTTTCTCTCTGATATGGTATGTAAATAAAATTTTCGGGTGAGATATCATCTTCGAAAAAGAAAAGCGATTGTAAAAGAAAATCTTTGCAAAAGTAGTATTATGACTTTGAATTAGAATATGATAAGTTATGGTTGAAATAACTTTGTATTATGTGAACCTTAAAAAATGATAGAAATTGATTTGCTTATGTTATCACATGAATAGGATCTGAAGGAGAATGCCGTTACAATTGATGATATATTGGTAGGCTCTGCATTTCTACCAAAGTATCAGAGCCCAAGGTTACTGATTTCGGCTTCCTATTGATCGAATCTACATAAGAAATCCAAGGTTATGCTGATAATACACTGGAGTTCAAACCGTGGGATCTACATCAGAAACCCAAGTTCAAACATAACAATCAACGATAAGTGGTTTCTAATGATATGTCGATGAACCACCCCGCCCGAATAACGGGAAAAAAACTCACAAAAACACACAAAATCTTCAGATTTGGCATCGTTTAACGTCTCTGGCGAGTTTCTGATGTAGATCCGATCAATACGAAGCCAAAATTAGTAACCTTGGGCTCTGATACCACTTTAGTTTGTGCAGACCTATACTTGGTATCACAAGTGGTAAAAAGGTTACTTTGTGATCAAATATAACGATCAATGACAAGTGGTTTTCCCATCTTAGTATAGGTCTGCACAAACTGAAACCTTACACAAAGTGGTTGCGAGTGGAGTGTCAATAGTCTTATATATTTATATATATATATATGTGTGTGTGTGTGTGTGTGTGTCTGTGTGTGTGTGTGTATAGGGTTGGGTTCATAAGAGAACTAACTTTAATGAGAGAACTAGAGAACTTCTCATTAAAGGGAAAAAAAATTCAAAAAAACAATACAAAAATCATAACTCAAAATATAAATAAAAAACTAAAAAAGTGGTTCGGAAACCATGTTTCCCGCATCGTCCTCGTTAAAAAAAAACGTAATACTACATATGTGTAGTACCACCCCAAAAATATAACCCACCATCAAAAACCTAAACCCCCCACCCCACCTACACACAAAAACCTAACCCACCTCTAAAAACCTAAACTCACCCACCCTACCCTCAAAAACCTAACCCTAAAAGCTAAACTAAACCCTAAAGCTAAACGGGCATTTTTATGTTTTTTTAACGAGGACGACGTGAGAAACATGGTCATCGAACCACTTTTTTAGTTTTTGATTTATATTTTGAGATATGATTTTTTGATTATTTTTTTTCCTTTAATAAGGAGTTCTCTAGTTCTCTCACTAAGGAAGAGTTTTCTTATGAACTTCTCCACACACACACACACACATATATATATATATATATATATATATATATGGGGAGGTTCAAATAAAAAGTGCAATTTGGCTAAGAAACAATCTTTTCCATTCAATTGGATGATCAATGATAGAGATTGAAGTGTAGGACATAAGAGGTGGAAGGGTATATAAGTAAATAGCCACTTTTGTTGACTTTTTTTAATTTCCCCCACTTTTCTAAACGTTCATAATTTTTATATAGGACATTATTGTTTTTTAAAAAAATTACAGCAAAAAATTGAGCTTTTTTTATCTTTAATTTGAGTATAGTATTACTATATTGTTTTGTAAAAATAAAATCGACATTTAATGAAATTGTAATAATTTACGTAAATGTGATGGTTTCAAATAAAACAACACAATTTAGTTCAATAAAAATTTGCTGGTTTCTGGTAAATAGCACAATTTACGTAAATGTGTTGGTTTCTTTAATTTGTGCTACTTTTAGTCAATTAATATGTGACTAATTTGGTAGCATTTTTTAAAAATAAAAATTTAAAGCATTACACCAACAAACGGTTCAGTGGTTGGCAACAAAAAACTTATGCATCAAAATGTTGTTTTGTGTTGGTTTGATATACTAGTTTTGTCGTGCTGGTTTTTTTTTGTGCCTAGTTAGCTAAGAAGAGCAAGTTACACGATTAACCGTGTTGTTTTATAGTAAAACAACACAATTAATTATTATGTTTGGTGTTGTTTTATGATAAACCAACACAGTTAATTGTGATGTTTTACCAGAAACTACCACATTTACGTAAAGCAGCACAATTTCATTAAGTGTCGATTTTGTTTTTACAAAAAAAATATAGCAATACTAAACTTGAATTAAAGGTAAAAAATGTTCGATTTTTTAAAAATAAGGTCGTATGAAAAAGTTATGTACGTTTAAAAAAAGTGGGTGAATTTGAAGAAAAAAAATCAACAATTGGGTTTTCCAAAAATGCCCCTCCTCCTATTGTTTTTCCTACAATTAAATATCTACCCTTGATCATCGATTTGAATGGATGAGATTGTTTTGTAGTCTTCTTAGCCAAATTGTACTTTTTAGGGGAACCATCCCATATATATATATATATATATATATATATATATATATATATATATATATATATATATATGTAGGGAAAGTTTCCACTAAAAAGTGGTTTTTCGCTAAGAAACGCTAAGAAGTGGGTCAAACGAACTTCGATTGAGCTCATTCCAGCGGCGTTGGAACCGTCTAATCGAACTCTAATCCGGGCCTAAAAACTTAAACCCCCTCCACCCGAACCCCCCAAAACCTAAACCCCCTTCAATTTTACCCCAAAAAGCCTAAAACCACCACCCCCACCCCCCACCCCCAAAACCTACACCCCCCACCCCACCCCCCCTCCAAAAAAAAACCTAAACCCACCCCCACACACCCTCAAAAACCTAAACCCCCACCCCCCAAAAAAACCTAAACCATAAAAGCTAAACCCTAAGGCTAAACCCTAAAATTCAAATGTAAAATCTAAACCTTAAAAGCTAAGATGGTAGAGTTTGACGAGACGGTTACAACGCCGCTAAAATGAGCTCAATCGAAGTTCGTTTGATATCGTTTCTAAGCGTTTTGGTCATTTATTATATTTTCTTAACGAAAACCTACTTCTTATTTGATCCTCCCCATATATATATATATATATAATATATATATATATAGAGAGAGAGAGAGGGGGTGAAGTTCATAAGAAAACTAATATATAGGTAGAGAACTAGAGAACTCCTCATTAAAGGCAAAAAATAATAAAAAATTTATAACTCAAAATATAAATCAAAAACTCAAAAAGTGGTTCGAATACCTTATTTACCACGTTGTCCTCGTTCCAAAAAAAAACTCAAAAAATAGTCGGTTTAGCTTTAAGGTTTGGTTTAGCTTTTAGTTTAGGTTTTTGGAGGGGGTGGGGGTTTAGGTTTTTGAGGGGTGGGTGGGGTGGGGTTAGGTTTTTGGGTGGGGGTGGAAGTTTTTTGGGGGGGGGGGTGTGTTAGGTTTTTGAGGTGATATTACACATATGCAATATTGAAAATAAGAAGAAAAAAAACGACGAGTTAATTTCTCATTTTTTATAACGTTATTTATACTCAAATGAAAGATAAATAAATTCTTGATTTAATGGTGCAATTGTTTTTAAAAAAATAATAATGTATACAAAAGATAGAAATGTTAAAAAATTTATATATTTTAAGTTCCAATTTTACCCTTCCTTTTTAAAATTTCACCCCTTCTTTTCTTAGTGGTTCTCTAGTTCACTAATTAAAGTGAGTTCTCTCATGAACTCTACCCTATATATATATATATATATATATATATATATACACACACACACACATATATATATATATGTATATATACCATACAATGTCATGAAGAATAAAAGACACCTTTGAATGTGCAAACCGATTTGTAAAGCAGTCTTCTGAGCTAAAAGACACACAATGTTAGTGACGTGCAATAGGAATGAAAACAAAAGGATATGCAATGAAATACACCAAAAATTTATGCCCTGTGCGTACATAATATTAGTACATATATTATTATTTTTAGGTTTAAGTGACTCTTCATTTAAGGATCTCTTAACAAAAACATGGCATGTAAGTTCTTCGTGCTTGTAAGTTAAGTCAATTTCATAAATTCAGGGCACGTAAGTCCGTCGTGCTGTGTTCAAGGCCAAATCTTTTACAGATTTCCTGGTTAATTCACAAAACCATGCTAGTTATGCTCTAATAAATATATCTTAGGTTTTCACGATGATCATCTCCTAGGTTTTATGTGAAAACATATGCCTGGAGCTCTTATCATTCACTCTCAAAAGACCATGATGATTGGTAGGTGTTACCTAACTGAGTGTAGGAACCAATTCTTTCATTCAAATCTTACCAAAACATAATAATCATCACGAGTCTCTCAATTGAAATCAAGGATGTATGAGTTTAAGAGGATAGACATATCGGCAATCATCGTTAGGCTGTAACTATCCAGATGTGAATGGAAGTGTTGAATAACTTTGCAAGCCAGTATGATCTCAATTCAGGTGACACTGTTTTGTATCTTTAAAAAGTTTTGCTGAACTTAAACTGTTCTGATCTTGATTTATCATTGAAATTTCTAAAAACAATTTCTTTATGTATATACAGGTATCTGTGGTGGTTTTTCAATTGTCTTTTATTTTTTGTGTTGATAATATTTGTGTGTCAGAGGTGTCTAATTTCAGTCCGTAAATATTTCTAACTTTTCATTTCATGGGCGACACTCAAGAGTGTCGCTAGTTCCACATATGCAACAATCCTCATGTGTGTCGTCATTCACCATGGCGACACTCACCTAACTGTCACCGAAGATTCCTTTTGTCCCTATATATACAAGTAGTTGAGATCATTAATTCGGTTACTTACCGCATTTACTTCTTCCATCGATTTCTCACCTAAAACCCGCATTCACCATCATTTGCATCGGATTTCTTCGATTTGATCATTTGAAGTTGCTTTTAGCGGTTCATTCAACTACAAAAGGTATTGATATGTTTAATATGTGTTTTATACAACTTATGGGTATCCAAAATATCATTTGGCAGGTTTTTGAGCTAAAATAAAGATTGTTTATCTTCGTGTTCTTCAAACGATAGTCGCCTAAATGGAAAATCTTCACCTGACGATAGTCGGCTGAACGGAAATCTTCACAAGACAACAGTCGCCTGGAAGACACGTCTCAGTAAATGACAGTTTTGTTAAACGACACTTCCTTGCAACATTCAAAGTGTCAGGCAATTGTTGGACCAGACGACACATGTCAAACGATAGTGTGCTCCATGATACCTCTTAACCAAGAAACATTTTACTATCTTATCTTTTGAATGTCGCATGTTATTTCAAGGACTCTATCTAGCGACACTTATCCATCTTATGTCTAATATTTGATCTGTGATTTGCAGAATTCATGATCAGTCCCAAGCCTACTCTTATAGGCTACAGTTGGCAGAAAGGCTTCATGAAAAGCACCAGAGAGGCTGGCAGAAAAGATGATGATAGAAGAAGAGAAGACTCCTTACCCTAGAAATAACTGTTGAGGAAGAAGAAGAAGATACTCTGGCCCACGAAGTTCTTAAAACTGGTAAATGGTCTCCTTCCATCCTAGCTGAAAGAGCAACTAAAGAGAAAGAGATTACTTGACCTATCCGCTACAGAATCACTCTATGATGTTTTGCCGAAAAGAAAGAAGAATGCTTCATAAAACGGGGAATTAAGCACCCTTTTCACAATACCGATGAAAAACCCACCTAAATACACACATTGTGAGGTTGATGTGTCTTTCATCCTAAGTTTAAGCTGTGAATCCCTTTTGTAAATCATGACCATGCAAAACGAATCCTATCTTAAGCTCAAAAACACTCTCAACAAGCCATTAGATACTCTACCAGAAATTCAAGCCTTAGAGTTGATCCCCTCACTCATAATCTATTTTATCCCCGAAACCAGCTCTTTAAAATTGTTCCTTCTGCTAATATTGGAACACCCAAAAATAAAAATGGTCAGAGATTTCAATCTGGAGATGAATATTACAACGGTAGACCGTGGTATGTTAGAAGTTAAAAAGAAGAGGTAGGTAACAAGGACTCGCATAGGAAAAAGAGCAAGCTTGAAGATAATGTTATTTTTTGGGAAAATTCAAAGTAAATATAGGTCATGCTGATAAACTAGATGAGGATGGATTCCCGTATGTTGGTGTGCGTTTTCAAAGTGGTGAAACTATTATAAGAATACATTCAGAAGCAGTGGTGATTATAGCATGGACATCATGGAATGGAGAAAGTCATCGGAGATGTAAACAGATGGTATGCAACGATCTCGGGGAAGATTGTTGGGTCTGTATAGACCGTTTTATACCATCCGAAAAAAGATCGAGAGTTGATTCTATTTGTTGGGTAAGTTTTGGTTCCCGATGACACTCAGTCCGTCGCCAAAGTCATCTGACGATGCTTCAGAGAGTGCCGCCCCGATGCATGGCGACACTCTTCGGGATGTCTATAAATAGTCTTGTTTTCTCTTGTTTTAGGGTCAGACTTTTCATTGTAATTTCACCTTTGTGCCTGTTTTGTTGTTAAGAATTAGGTTTTCTCTGTAATAGTCCGGATCAAATCAATATACATCTTTTGGGCTTTAATCTTTGTTTGTAGTTGATTATATCTCATGTTCTTCATTATTTCTCTTTGTTTCCATCATTGATCTTCATATCATCTTCTGTGAAGGTTGATTTGTGAAGGTTGATTCAGATCTGAAAATCTTAGTTTGAATATGATTTGTGTTTTCCTAGACCTACAAAGTGGAACACTCAAAACCAAAAATGAAGTATGCATACCATAAGCATGAATAGAAGTCAAACCTCCACCAACTAATAAAAGATGTATGCATGAATCAAGAGGTCTTGTAAAGATTGTAATGTTTGGCTTATGGTAAATGGTTTTTTAGGATCAAAGTGGCTAAGTTTCAATAATCCGGGTTGGCTAATTGCTAAGTGACGAAAAAGATAAGCAAAAACTAAGCTATACTTCAACTTTTCAACTTGAACCACAAAATTGCTCCTTCTTGCTTTATTTCTAACTAAGAGTCTAAGACATAACAAAATTGGCAATAAATTGTTTTTTCTCATATTTTTTTTTCTTTCTTTCCTTCTTTTCTTTTTTTCTTTCAATAACAAGACTAAATACACGCCATTATATAATTTCCTACATAATAAATAGTAGTCAACTTTTAGGCAATTTGACCAAAACCGAGTTTTTGACAAAAAAAGTTAAAAATAAAAGGCTAATTTTGGCTAAGTGGGTGTAATTATATGAGTGAAATGAAAGTCATAAAAGGCTCAAAAGGACTAACTAAGGAAGTAATGACTTGGGTGAGGATAGAAAAAAAGAGCTCATCAAACGGGTTAATCCTTAGTGCCTGAATCATTTTCATGCAAAATCAATGTTCATGGTCTCGGGATGCATGTCATATGCAAGTTCTAAATATAATACAACATACGGCTCACACACAATGTCCAACAGAAGGTGAGCATGCAAAAATGTATAAAAAAAATGCTCAAGGAAGGCCTAAATATTCTCACGTTGGAAACGGAGGGAGCGGGTCAAAATGCAAGTTTGTGCATAACTTAGTTCTTTTCTACTTGCCACGTATTTGAGAAATTGCTTTTATTTTTTAAAAATATTCTAAGGCTCAAAGATGTGCCCCGAAATGCATCTATATACAAGGTTCTAAAACAAATGCTTATTATTTAAAAGAAATATTTTTGTACTTTATGGGTTTTTCTCATTTTGTTTTGAAAGTTTGTGATAATTTTGAAAAATTTTAGGGACAAACATAAAAATGCAAGAGTTCTGCAATGCAAGAGAACCAACGAACTCCTCCCCACACTTGATTTGTATATTGCCCTCAATGTACGTGAAATATGAAATGCAATTATCAAAACATACGCGAAAAAGGGAAGAGAACTAGTATTCCCCTATAAGTCGTCGTGCGAACGCATGTGGTCAATACCTACAAACCACTCTACCACAAAATAAGAAAATATAAAGTTGATAGGTGATTAGTGCATAAGAGCGAACTTGTGAGGACTAAGTTAGTTCCCACAGGTGTGATTAACAAAATTGTCATTTGCCACTAAATCATAAAACTACTAAAAAGGAAAATAGTAGGAAAACATTAACAAACCATCGGGTTGCCTCCCGGAAACGCCACGTTTATTTACGAGTCTTTGGCTAGACTCAAACGATCAATGGGTGTATTAAAAACCAAGGATATTCACAACCGCGTTCACAATTCACAACTTCTAGCACCCTTCCAAGTAACTAACACACCTACTCTACATAGACATAGAAGTGTGAAATGTCCGAATCAACGAAGCATGAAGTTGGTAAATTGTTCTGACGGCTGTGCAGATCCACTTTCAGTGTTAAAAGATCATATTTTGAAGTCATTCACACAGCAATATTGAATCCATAAACACACTAGCTACTTCATTGAAAGTTCATTTTCCCTACGTGATTCAAAGAACTAAGCTAGGAATGGCTATGCAAATAACAAAGATTAAACTTGTATAAACACAATCAAGCATCATTACAAGATTTCAAATTTGTTAAATGATTCTAGAACCATGAAAATGAAAACTAACTACAAAAACTAAGCTAAACTACTAAAGAAAAAATATAAAATTTGTGGTATATACAACGGTGAAGGTGTGTCTTGCAAATGAGGCTTGAAGGCTATTTATAGGTTGTCTGGAGGGTTAGACACGGCATGTGCCTTACTAGACACGACCACATGCTTGGGTACAGTCTGCTCCACTATAGCGGCCTCTGAAAAGTTGTTCTGGCACGCGTGGCACGTGGTGTGCTGAAGTTTGACACGCCCCGTGCTGGACACTAGGCACATGGTGTGTTGAAGTTTGACACGCCCGTGCCGGACACTAGGCACAGGGTGTGTTGAAGTTTTACACACACCATGTTAGACACTTCGCACAGGGGTGTGTTAAGTTTGGCACCCCCCGTGCTGGACCCTTGGCACAGTGTGTATTGAAGTTTGACACGCCCCGTGTTGGACCCTTGGCACAGGGTGTGTTGAAGTTTGGCACGCCCTGTGCTGTACCCTTGACACAGGGTGTGTTGAAGTTTGGCACACCCCATACTAGTCTTGCTGACTTGGTCAAATCTTTGTGTTTTTTTCTTCTTTTCTTCTTTGATCAATTCTTGGTCTTTTGGTCCTGAAAATTCCAATTAAACCAATTAAGGGTCTAATCTACTAAAATCTCAAGAAAACAAACATAAATGGAGTAACATTTGATGTGAAAAACATGTATAATTTAGTGCACATTAGTATTCAAGAAAAAAAATTCAAGTTTTAGGCAAACCTTATGTTTTGTATCGGTATTTGTTCTATCCTCTCGTCTTTAGCTCGCAATTAGCTAGAGCCATGAAGTGTGAAGCTTGAGGTGGAAGATATATTGAGTTAATGTATGTTATATTCAAGATGACTTTATTACGGTCTTGAAGTGATTATTGTAATGGGACGGAATGGTGTTCCTACTCCCTCGAGCCCTTCAATCTGGATTCCCTCACTGACTTTTCACAAAAGTTGATCCAAATCAGTACTGTCCTCCCCGATTTGATCTGGATTGTCACCTTCCTCAAACCTGCACTTTGTTGACGTGGCTTGCCCTTCCCAGAGGTGTCGTGGTCCACCCTTATACGCTATATATGATGATAGGTTATCAAATTAATTTAACTTGGGTCGGGGCAAGAAAATAAATTTTCATAAACAAAATTGATTCAAAAAAATGAAGACCTAAGCCTTGAGAAGGTCACTCGGGTGGAGGTTGAGGTCGCTTACATCTGACGACGCAAGAGACAATACAGATAATATGGGTCTAGTATAACACAACTATACCTAGATAAGGATTTACAGATGTAACTCTATTTGGGTGGGTAAAATCACCAAATGACACCATAATGATTAAGAAAATTGGTGGCGTCTTAACTTTACTCACCTACCGTTGTAGAATCTTAAAGTGACATAATAAAAGATTACAAGAAGGTAGAGGGTTCCAGAGAAAACCACAAGTTAGGCGAAAACCGAGAAAACCACTAAAAAAATCAATTTTACCTAATCATATAATAATATTTTTTTTGTTTTATTTTTTATTTATTTATTGATAAGAGTATCAATGTAATATTAAACATTTTAACCAAAAAACATTTTTAAACATAGTGTTACGTATACGTAAACATAAAACAAAAAAATTGTGGTTACGTATACGTAAATCAAAAAAATTGTTTTTGGATACGTATACGTAAATAAAAAAAATTGCCTAAAATGATGTGATTTTCTCAGTTTTCGCCTAACTTTGTGGTTTTCTCTTGATCCCTCCCCTACATAATAATAGGAAGTCTAAAAGCTGGACCATTTCATATTGCTTGTTTCGTTAACTAAATCAACATCTTTTATGATAATTTGTCACTAAATATTTTAATTTACATGAATCTTCATAAACATAATGCATTCAATAACAAAGGACAATTACAATAAAACGACATGTAAACGGGCAACAAGCTACGACACAACACACTTTTGGATAGCAAAACAGATCCTTCTAAAAACAATTCTTTGGGTTTTAGGGGCCAAAAAATTACTATGTACAGCCCGTTAAACCATGTTTAGAAATTCCAAAGCATCCGGGGCTAGGAAATCAAATGTATAAAAAATAAAGATAAATTTTAATTCTCTAAAAAAGTTGTGTTTATTTTTCAATCACAATTGTTTCTAGCTATTATCTAAAAAAGAAAATAAAATTAAGAAAAATAAAATACCGAAGATTAAAATCCAACGGTCAAATTGTATGGTTATATTATGATTTATGGATATGGATTATGGATATTTGTTACAAAGAAAACAAAAGATACCTGTTACATTACTTTTTGTTTTGTACCCACAATCCACGTTGTAGCCCCTCCACACATATAAGTTATGCTTTATGCCTTTATCCTTTAAAAAACATTTCTCAATATTTAAATTCGATTAAAACTAAAACCCAAACAGGTCAAATTAAAGCTTTGGACCAAATTAATACAATTCATCAAGAACACTGGTTCTCCATAACTTCATAAATGAAAACCTTTACTTTCTTTGCTTTACAAATTTGAGAGGTGCATGTCACACACACACACCGAGCAACCGTATTTCAGACCGACCCGTCACCCGAGCAACCGGATTTCAACCGAACATTCTGCAGATCAAAACATATAAACATAAAACATGTTACATTAGGAATTGATCCTGCTAAGATGGTTTGGTAGAGAGAATACAGAAAACTACTATCTAGGGGATGGATTCAATTAATATGTAGTAGGGTCCATCCCTTTTAACTCCATTTCCATTATCTCTATACTCCATTTATTGACGGGCCCAGGCCGGTCCCACAATGAAATAGCCGGTCCCACAATGAAATAGACGGTTGACCGTCTATTGTATTTTAAAACAAACAAACATGTCGAGTAAAATCTCATTCCAGTAGGGTCTATTTCATTCTGTAAATATAAAAAAGTATAAGCAGATAAAGGGGACGGTTATTACTAGAATCAAATTCGGCCGTGTTGTGGAAACAGCATGAGCTTCAATGAGAAAAACTGATCCAGCAACCGAAAAGAATGTCGGGCAACCGAAAAGAATGCCCCGACACACACGAGTGAAGGGCCTATACAAACAAAGGTGCAAGTAAAGCAACAAGTTACAACATATGAACACAAATCATAAATGATAAAATTAAATAAAGAAAGTTTAGAACTATGTGCACAGGAAGGAAATCAAATTAAAAAGAAAGGAAAAGTAAACACTTGATGGACATTTACGTGTTACACGAGTAGCCAAAACCCGCAGTTGGTTTGGATTTACTTCTTGTGAGATCTGTAATCAACTAACGACATCGGCCTTTAGATATATTTGCACCACCACTATCTTCACTATAAGCTATCTGAAAACACATAAGAGCCATCTGTAGTCAACAAAACTTTCGTTTTAAGATAATTAAAAAAAAATTGACCCGTTAGAAAGTAGAAGAAATGCGGCGCAAAGAGGACATCCAGCTGCTAGAAGGCACTGTTGTGCTGTCTGCTGCATGATTAGGGTTGGTGGAGTCTGATGGCACAGCTGGTTTTGTGGGGTATCTTTTTACGCCCCCAGATGAAGATGGTGGCATTTGTGAATGGCTCAAAGTCTGCAAAACGGCATTTTGAACAAACGGGATTATGTGTTTGTGTGTGTGTATATACATGTACATGTATAGAGAGGTTCATTATAAAATATTAAATTATTGCAAAAATAAAAAAAAACTAAATCGTCTAATTATTTTTTTTATCAATGGTTCATATTTTTAATTTCTTTTACTTCTTACCTACAAATGCTTTACATAAAAAAAACCATTAAACTAATATTTTCTATGTTATTTCACTTTTTAACCGCTTACCTACGTATGTGTAGGTTATACATAAATGAAATTGTTCAATTTTCTTTTTTTTTTTTGAATTTTAGGAGAAATGAATAAACATTGCATTTTAGCAATTTTCTTATATTTTTAAGATTGAAAAACTAAATAACTTATTTTGTGCTACGTGTTTTCGCAATATATATTGTTCTGCATAGATCTCTCTATATATTGTAACAGATAACTCACATTTCTTCCAGGAGGATCGTCTGGAGTCATTTTGTTGATTGGTGATTTTAGTTGCATCCGGATACTGGACTGGTGGCAGTGTTTGACTTCATACGATCTGTTAATTCAGCTGAATAAGTAGCTGTTAGAAGGTTAATTGGTCAATAGTGTCATTTAGTAAAGTACAGGAGTGATTTATGAAACTATTCTTTAGTTTCATTAGTTTTAGTCACATTTACACTTTCTGTGTAACTTGAGGGGTGTAATGTGTTATTTCTGATTGTTAGTTTGTTAAGCTTGATAGTTAGTTGTTAAAGATGTGATTAGCTGAAAGTTAGGTCAAGTTCTTATTCAATCCATTCTGGATTTCAATTCTTCTTCTTGTAATCATTTTCAATTTCATCAACAACACTTAATCGTTTGAAGGTTCTTGATTTGAGATTTCATTTTCTTCGATTGATTTTATATCAATTCGTATCAGAGCCAGGTTCAGGCTCGATTCGAAGAAATTGGTAGTTGATTCCGCAAACAGAAATCAAGATGGCATCGACGAAGTTCGTATTGGAGAAATTCGATGGAAGAAACGACTTCAGTTTATGGAGGGTTAAGATGAGGGCATTACTAGTGCATAATGGCCTAGTGGATGCGCTAAAGGGGGAAAACAACCTTCCGGCTAATCTGAATGAGAAGGAAAAGAAAAAGATAATGTAGAAAGCTCATAGTGAGATAGTGCTAAGTCTTAGTGATAGAGTATTAAGGAAGGTTTCTAAAGAAGCCACTGCAGCAGGGATATGGACCAAGTTGGAGACACTCTATATGACTAAATCCCTGGCCAACAGGTTATACTTGAAAAAGATATTGTACACTTTTCACATGGTTGCTGGTAAGTCTCTTGATGATCACACAAATGAATTTAACAAACTTGTTCTTGACTTAGAAAACATAGAAGTAGCCCTTGAAGATGAGGATCAGGCCATCATTTTCTTGACATCATTACCTAGTTCATATGAGCACTTTATAGATACACTTATGTATGGCAGAGACACCTTGTCTATGGAAGATGTTTTGGCAGCATTGAATTCTAAGGAATTAAAGAAAAAGAATGATAGCCAAGATGAAACTAGTGAAGGCCTATATGTAAGAGGAAGGGGTGAACAAAGGGGTTTTAAGTCTAAGGGGGCGAGTAGATCAAAGTCTAAAGTGAAGAGGAAATGCTTCATTTGTAATTCAGATAAGCATTTAAAGAGGGAATGTCCAGACAGATACAAGAAGAAACAAAGATATGAATGCAGTTCCAAATATGATTCAAGTGCAAGTCCCAACAAAAATCAAGTCAATAACACTTCAACCGATGACTTGGCATATGGTTATGAAAGTGCAGATGTATTGGTGGTGACTGATAAAAGGTCTAGTGAGGGTTAGGTTATGGACTCAGGGTGTTCATTCCACATGACCCCATGCAGGGAATACTTTAAAGATTTAAAGTGTGAAGATCTTGGCAAGGTAAAACTGGGAGATGACAGACCTTGTACCATCAAATGGTATGGAAGTGTGATCTTGAAATTGGACAGTGGAACTGAGGTGGAGTTACAGAATGTAAAGTACATCCCTGAATTAACAAAGAATTTAATTTCACTTGGTACATTTGAGAGGGAAGGCTATAGTGTTAGTCTTAAGAATGGGAAGTCTAAGGTAATTAGAGGGTCTTTGGTTATGTTGTCTGAACAAGGAGGGAAAATAACATTTACATTTTAGATGTTCAAGCTCTTGTGGGATTTGTGTGTGTAGCAGAAGGAAAAGGGGTTGATCATGCCTTGTTATGGCATAAGAGACTTGGGCACATGAGTAGTCTGGGAATGACAGAATTAAAGAAACAAGAGGTCATTCAGTCTCTAGTAAATTGTGATTTTGGAACATGTGAAAACTGTATTATGGGCAAGGCTCATAGGGTTAAGTTCTCAAAAGGGATTCACAAAACAAAGAGTATTCTAGAGTATGTGCATGCTGATCTCTGGGGTCCCTCCAAGAATGTATCCCTGGGAGGGGCATCTTATTTCCTATCCATTATTGATGACTATTCTAGAAGAGTGTGGGTGTACATTCTGAAGAACAAGTCTGATGCATTTGAAAGATTCAAATAATGGAAGGTTCTAGTGGAAACACAGACAGAAAAGAAGGTTAAAAAGGTTAGAACAGACAATGGCTTGGAATTTTGCAGTGGTGAATTCAACAGATTCTACAAAATGAATTGTATAGGCAGACATCTAACTATACCAGGGACTCCACAGCAGAATGGGCTTGTTGAGAGAATGAATAGGACCTTACTAGATAAGGTCATATGTATGCTGATTGAGTCTGGATTACCTAAGAGCTTCTAGGCTGAGGCAGTGAAGACTGCAGCATACTTGGTAAACAGGTCCCCTTCATCAGCTATAGAGATGATGGTTCCCATGGAAAAATGGTCAAGACAGAAGACTAATTATGATAATCTGAAGGTGTTTGGCTCTTTGGCTTATTCACATATAAGTCAAGGAAAGCTTGAACCAAGGGCTCAAAAGTGTATCATGATTGGATATCCAGATGGGGGTAAAGGGGTACAAGTTATGGAGGCTAGATAATGAGAGACCCATGGTTATTGTGAGCAGAAATGTAGTGTTCAAAAAAGAAGTAATGTACACGAATGTGGTTGGAAATTCTAGTTCCAGTCAGAATGTGAATGATGAAGTGCAACTTGAGGTGGAGCACACTAATTCTAACAAACAAGATGCTAGTACTAGTGAGTCTATTGATGATGGGAATAGAGCCACTAGTGGATATAGCATAGCCAAAGACAGACCTAGAAGACAATTAATGTTACCTGCCAGATTTAGAAGTGAAGATGATATTTCTACATTTGTTATTACAGCTGCAGAAGAGGAATCCACCAGTGAGCCACTTACTTATAGTGATGTTATATCTTCTGTAGAGAAAGAAAAATGGATAATTGCCATGAAAGAAGAAATGAATTCACTGTATAAGAATGAGACATGGGTGTTGGTTGATAAACCCAAGGGTCATAAAACAGTTTCTTGTAAATGGATCTTTAAAATTAAAGAAGGATTTCAAGGTGAAAAATCTAGATATAAGGCTAGGTTGGTGGCTAAGGGGTTTACTCAAAGGGCAGGGGTGGACTACAATGAGATCTTCTCACCTGTAGTAAAACATACATCAATCAGGGTGGTTCTAGCATTAACAGCTTCTAAAGACTATGAATTAGAGCAGCTTGATGTTAAAACAGCCTTCTTACATGGAAATCTGGATGAAAATATATATATGAATCAACCTCAGGGTTTTGAGGTTGAAGGGCAGGAAGAGAAGGTGTGCTTGTTGATGAGGTCTTTATATGGCCTAAAACAGTCCCCAAGACAGTGGTATCTCAGGTTTGATGAGTACATGGTGTCACATGGGTTTAAAAGAAGTAACTTTGATAGTTGTGTGTATTTGAGGGAATATGAGCAGGGTGAATTTGTATATCTATTACTGTAAGTTGATGATATGCTAATTGTCTGCAAGAACAAGGAGGTGATAAAAGTCACTAAACAGTTGTTAAAAGGGGAGTTTGAAATGAAGGAACTTGGTGAAGCAAAGAAGATTCAGGGAATGGAAATTACAAGGGATAAAGATCAATGTTTGTTGTTTCTAAAACAAAATTCTTATGTCAAAAAGGTGTTATCAAACTATGGGATGGAAAGTAGCAAAGTAGTGACCACTCCTATTGCTCCTCATTTTAAGCTGTCAAGTGATAATTCTCCAAAGACAGAAACAGAACATGCTAGAATGGAGAATGTACCATATGCAAGTGTGGTAGGAAGTTTAATGTACCTCATGGTTTGTACAAGGCCAGCTATTGGATATGCATTTAGTCTTGTACGCAGGTTTATATCTAATCCTGGCAGAGTTCATTGGGAGGCTGGAAAGTGGATACTGAGGTATCTATAGAGTACAACTGAGGTTGGATTGATATTTGGTAAGGGAAAGGTTGTTGATCAGATTCTTGGATATGCAGATGCAGATTTTGCAAAAGATTTCGATACTTGTAGATCCATGACTGGTTATGCTTTCACAGTTTTTGGTTCACTAGTCAGTTGGAAGGCTACTCTACAGCATGTTGTTACTCTATCAACAACTGAAGCAGAGTATGTTGCCTTAACAGAAGCTGTCAAAGAGTGTTTATGGTTAAACGGTTTTTTGACAGATTTAGGGATTTATGTTTCAAAAACTGTGGTGTTATGTGATAACAGTGGGGCTTTGTAATTAACCAAGAATCAGGTTTTTCATCATAGAACCAAGCATATCAATATGAAGTTACATTTTATAAGGGACATAATTAAGTCAAAAGAGATTGATGTTCAAAAGGTAGATACTTTGGATAATGGCGCTGACATGTTTATCAAAGTTCTACCGGGATCAAAGTTTAATTTTTGTTTGGATTTGGTGAATGTTGGATGACATTGACTAAAGGTGGAGATTGTTAGAAGGTTAATTGGTCAATAGTGTCATTTAGTAAAGTACAGGGGTGCTTTATGAAACTATTCTTTAGTTTCATTAGTTTGTCATGTTTACACTTTCTGTGTAACTTGAGGGGTGTAATGTGTCATTTCTGATTGTTAGTTTGTTAAGCTTGATAGTTAGTTGATAAAGATGTGATTAGCTGAAAGTTAGGTCAAGTTCTTGTTCAATCCATTCTGGATTTCAATTCTTCTTGTAATCGTTTTCAATTTCATCAACACCACTTAATCGTTTGAAGGTTCTTGATTTGAGATTTCATTTTCTTCGATTGATTTTATATCAGTAGCATTGTTGCTTCCTGCCATTGAAAAGAAACAAAAAATACAAGTTAGTTGCTCTGCTCTACAAGCTTCTTCAGTATGTAAAGAACAATATGGAACCATTTAATTTGATAAGAATCATTAACCTTGATGTTTTTCCATATCCTTTCGAGTGGCTCCAGTGCTGCTTTCTCCATGAGCTGGCTGCAAAATATTGTTATTTTGTTAATTAAAACAAATGACAAAAAATGATACATATTGCAAAAAGACAGTGAAAGATGCACACACATATATAATGAATGAGAATATAACATACATTGCAACAACACTAACCATTACATGAGACGGAGTTTTATTCTTTTGGGATTGTTGATAGTTGAGGATAGTCCAATCAAAGATATAATCAAATTCAAATCCTGCATCACAAATGACACCAGTGTTCTCTACTCAACTCTCTTTCATAGAATCTCAAAAATGCATGGTCACTCAGTTTCACATAAAATACCTACACGAGTGAACAATTCTCGGAATAGACGTTTCAAGAATCCATAAGCAGGCCGCTGATCAAATGTTAATGAGTGGCAGTAATGAAAATATGACGCAAATTCTACGGGGTGAGACTTGCACAGAACCTTTCATTAATTGAAGTTGTATTTCAGAATGTTAAGAGAGATGAATATCTTAAATCAATTAAAAAAAATACATCACATGTATGAACCTCAATTGGAGTTGATAACTTCTTCTCACATATTTTGTCATACTTCTGCTTTTTGTGGCAGCTTTAAGACCCTGCCATGGAAGACTAGACAAAATATATCGTCAACAAAATACAATACGAAACAATAAATAAGAGAAAAATCCACAAAACTAGGTTTAAGGAATTACATAATTAAAAAATACAACATATCATAGAAAAATTGATACCTTCCCCTCAAAAAAATATAGAAGTACGTATCCAAGAGACTCTAAGTCGTCCCGTTGGCTTTGCTCTGAAAAAGAGACCATTAAAAACTGAACTTAAATTTTCCAATATCCCATTTATAAGGGTGCTACCTATTTGCTAACATAGTTGTCAATAGTGAATAGCGGTAAATAGCGACAAGCCACCTATACGCTACGTAGCGATAGTGATGAAATAGCGGGCGTTATTTCATGTTTAGCGATACACCAGTAGAAAATTTTAGAAATATCTTATATTCAATCATTCTAGAATTTGTAGCAATTATAATCAATAATCATCTAAATCATTCATATAATAAGATTATTAGCAACCCTATTTATATTAATCAAGTAAAAAGTTAAAATATAGTTTAAAAAAAAATTAAAAAAAAGGAATATTCGCTATATGCTCACTATTCAATCGCTAAACACCATATAGCAACCACAGGCCGCTTCGCTATATAGGACGCTATAGCAGTCTCTATCGACAACTATGTTTGCTAAAAACGTTTAGTATAAAAAAATGCTTACAAATCCCAAGATGAGTATTGCAACTTGCATATCGTGCGGTTCCAGTTAAATTTTTGTTCTCCCTACATAGATAGGTAATGTAGTTTATAAAATGATTGTATATGTGCCACGTTATGATAACAGAACTAAAAACTTGGTTGCGGGTGCCATAGAGAACTAGTGAAAAGAATAACTACACTAAACTAATGGTGGTTACGCTGAAAAGCTAGCATACCTATAAGGAATATGTCGGTGGGTTGTTGCATCACGATATCTTTTAGCAAGCCCAAAATCCTTGATATAAACCTAGTGGAAAGAATAGAATTCACGCAAGATAGAGAATTGAAAAGGATATATGATAATCAAATTATGGCAAAATGACTTTTTGATCAGTAATAGGCTAATAGCACAGAATGATCCTTATTATCACCTGATTTGCTTTTCGACCAAGGCCCATGAGAAAATTATCAGGCTTAATATCACGATGCAAAAACCCTTTAGAAGAACATACTCGATTCTTGTTATCTGAAAAAAGATATTAGCCACTCAATATGCTGTAATGAAAAATGATAGCAAAGTAGCACTATATTTTACTCCAAATGTGACCAAACATCATATGACTAAGCAGAAACTATGCGACCCAAAATGTAAAAGATGGCAATGATCAAATATGGTGTATACACATAGTTACCATTTGATCAGCCAACATCAAGACTGTTTTTAACTGAAATTTCCTCCCACAATAGACAAACAGGTCCTCAAGACTCGGTCCTAGCAAATCGAGTACTAAAATGTTATCCTCTCCATCTACACCAGACCATTTTATAGCAGGAATACAACCTACAAATGAAAACAAACATTAGAAAGTACATATATCATGTCTGAACAGAAAGCACTTCTCGAAATAATTTAAGGAAGCATTTGGTTTCCGGAATGCTTTGGAATTGGAATTTGCATCGGAATTTAGAGGATTCCTTTAAAAATCCATAATGTGTTTGGCTGATGCATTTGTTAACGGAATAGGAATGTAAAAATACCTAAAATGACCTCTTAAAACTAACAAAATATAAAACAAAGATCCAAAATCAAATTTATCTAAAACAATGCTTTTAAGAAAACTAAAAACAGCTAGAGTTATTACATAAATTATAAACATTCATGAGGTTTCCTATGAAACGTTGAGAGATTCTGAATACTATCAATTGAATTGAAGGATTTGGGTGGAATTAAATCTAATTCTGGTTCCTTCTCTTAGCGAACCAAGCATGCAAAGGAATGGAATTTAAATTCCAATTCCATTGAATTCCTGCCAACCAAACAGGCCCTAAGATAAACATATAAATATGCATTGTGATTTGTATTGCAATCAAAGCATGCATACTTCCTCCCTGACGAATATGGTATAACTTGGCTTCATACAGAAGTTGTGGATGCTTTGTCTTATTATTCTCCTACAGAATCAGAAAACAACATTAGGTCTAAATTCAACATAAATGCCCAACCTTAACACAAACAATTGCGCATCAATAACCATCAGACAGAGTAATTTTCCAGTTCAATTTCATTAAAACCTAAATTCATCATCTAACTAATCGAAGAAACGAAATTGAAAAGGTAATCGCGACTAATTCATCTTCAACACTTACAGCCTACCTGTGAGTCTGTGACGAAATTGAAAAGGACATCTCTTGAGGCCACCACCAGCCTTTACAGCCTACCTGTGAGTCTGTGATGAAATATTATTAAAAACAACCTAGCAAGATGCTAGATCAAATCAAGAGAGTACAATGGGTACGAAGGAAAGATTATATGTTGTTAAGATTTAGCGTCACACTACCCCCAACAAGATCAGTAACTTGATGGAACCCGATCTACTCTTAACCCATAAGAACATATTTACTTTGATTTCACCTACCGAGTTGTTGACATTGCTCATTGTGTTGTTGAAGACCTTTTCATTTCGAGCTCTCTAGATTGACCATAAGGTTGCGATTATGACATCTTGATATATCCTCTAATTGGGAGTTGTATGGTCATCTCTTTTAGCAGTTGAAGGAGACCCAAGACGGAAGACTTTGATTGGACCGGAATGTCCAACCATCTTCTGAATCCTTCTAGGACTTATATGTCGTCCGTTACCCTCGAATCTTATATGTCGTCTGTTACCTAAACTCGTCTTTAGTGTTAAAAGTCCAAATTCCTTTCATCTTCGATAGCTACAATCTTAACTCATTGTCCAAACCCTTTTTATCTTTCATCGTCACAGACCTCCCTTGTTGCTCCTCTTACTACAACCTACTAGTTTTTGGTCTCACCAACGAAACTCTACTCCGGCACGCACTTAAGTCAAAGTTAAAATCTACTTGTAGGTGGGTCTGATAAGGAAGCTTCTTGTGAACTTGTAAAAGATGTAGAAACCCTTGTTTCTCAAATTTCTAAGGTGGCTCAGGAATTAGAACTTGATACCGGAAGATCGTACTCGGGGTTTGACATGAACCAAGAGGTTTGTTTTGAAAAAATATGGTTTTTTATTTCAATCTTAGTTGTTTTTTGCATATCACCCCATTGTCTTCTATAGTTTGAAATGAACGTACTATGCCCTTCAGTTTATGGTTGGTAAGCAGTACTTATGTTTAAGAGTGTTCCCATTACCTTTTGGACGCTTTGCTAGAAACGAGATGTAAAATGGCTATCTTGGTCTGACACTATAGATAAGGGTACGCCATGTCTTGTGACAAATTCATCCATGTAAAAGTTTAGCCAAGCGTTTTATATCAAAACTTTCTTTAATCGGTAGGAAGTGCGGATTTAGTCAATTGATATACTATTACCCATATAACATCATTTGTGTGACTGGTCTTGGGGAGTTAGTAACAAAATCCATAGTAATTAAATCCCACTACCATACTAGCAGTTCCAATTGCTGAAAACAACCTGACAACTTCTGGTTCTCAGCCTTGATTTTTAGACAAGATAGGCATTCTCTACGTAAACAGCAATTGACTTCTTCATACAGAATCACTCGTAATTATTCTTCAAATTATGGTGCATCTTATTACTACCCGAATGCGTCATATATTGTGGATTTGTGCGCTTCTTCAAAGATCATTTCTGATAAAAAAAGATGTTTCAGACTTCTATAATCCGTATAAATTACACACCTAGTACCATAAGTAATATCTTAGTAACTTTAGTGCAAAGACGACAACACCTAATTCTAAATCATGTGTAGTGTAGTTTTTTCCATTAGTCTTAATTGCAAAGATGCATATGCAGTTACCATATTTCTTTGCATGAGTACAAACGTAAACCATAGTTAGACGTGTCACAATAAACCATGAAGTCGTTGTTTCCTTCATGTAAAGCTAGAATAGGCGCAATACTAAGCTTTTCTTTCAAAATCCTTAATGCTTCATCTTGTTTATATCCCCAAACAAACTATTCTTTTTTGTTAATGAGGTCAAGGGTACTGGTGTAACACCCTAAATTTTAAAACAACCAATACTCAACATACAACGCAGAAGCTAAATTTTTATAAAATTTTGACTTGACACCCCCAGAAAAATCTTGTTTTCTTATGGCGACAACCTGTTTATAACCAAACTAGATCTAAGGCAAATTTGAAAACAAACCAATTATGATTATTAAAAAAAAACACATACCTGAATACAACATAATCAATACTTAAACACAACATCATTCATTAGCTTTCTTCAATTGAGGAATATATGTGTGTTCACGCCAATGTCGAGCCCTTGATCTTCTAAATACAACAACTTATATGTTCCAAGCTTGATTCAAACTCAACCTAATTCAAAACTTACACAAATGTTAAAGCAATACCAGTGTTTCAACATTTCAAAATCCAACAATCTGTCTAGTTGACATAAAATCCAGGGTAGAACAGAAGGGGTTTGGCGTACGGTGGTGGCTTATGGCAGATCAGCAGCGGCATACACATCTCACAACCTACGTATCATACGCAAACCTTGGCGTATCATACGCCAACCTGCACCAACTTTGATTTTATTTTACTTATTTTCCAACCATTACTTGATGATATTAAACTATTTTTGATCACCTACATCTCATTCATTTTACAACTTGTTAATAGTGTAATAATAGTAGCATTTATATAAGTTTTCTACTACTAGTTAATCAATTCATCCAAACATTTCTACAACAATTTATTTAACTCAAATTGACCCATCTGAATTAAACCACTTCAAATTCCACGCATTAGGTTAATCTTCACTTTACATAAATATATGAAACTTAAAATGCAACTTGACCCGTCTAGAACGTTAGCTTAATGAATCATTTAATCATTCAATTATGGTATAAGCAACTAGAATTGCCACTACTAAAATAACTAAAAATAATATCCAACCATTATGATTAATATAATATGGAGATTAAGTAGGAATAACTTACACCTATTTATCTTCATTTCCCTGAAAGTGTTATCTCATCTTCCCGTATAATCTTCAAGACTATATTGATATTTTTGCAACATTACCTCAACTTAGTTAGCTAAAACCACTTATATTCAATCACAAACTCAACCATTCTTTTGTACCTTGGTTTGAAGACTTTTAAAGCATCATTTACATTATTACATAAGATACATCCACTTATGTCTTATGAAAGTGTAAGAATACACTTACCTCAAATGAACTCTTTAACTTCTTTTTGAACAATATCATACTCCTATTAAATAACTTTAAATAAAGTTCTAACTCTAATTCACATATTACTACTCGTCATTAGAGGTGCTCAAAAGAACCGGATCCGAATCCGATCCGATGGATTATCCGAAACCGGATCCGGCTAGAACCGGATTTTTTGGAACCGGTCCGGATTTTTTCAGAACCGGTTTAGGAGTTGTTGACGGACCGGATAAAAATAGGACAAAAATCGGACATTTGGAACCGGTTTTTTCCGGACATTTTGAAACGGTTAGAACCAGTTCTAGCCGTTAGAGGGTAAAAAATCCGGCTATATAGCCGTTTATGGCCTTTTTGTATTTTTTGGGTTGTTTGAGGCTAGAAACTAAGTATAAATAGGTATTGGGGTATGAGTTAGTTCACCACAACATCCTAACTCTCAAAACTCAAAAACGCTCCCAAAACGCAAAAAAACGTTCATTTTAACGCAAAAAAAACGCTCCCATGGCTTCCACTTCTGCTTCCGCAAGCACTCAAAATTCGGTTGGTGGTTCTACTAGTGATTCCGTAAACTTGTAATCATTCAAAACTTGTAACTCGCATACTTTCAAAACGTGCAGTGCGTAAGCTTGTAACTTGTAATTCCGTAAACTTGTAAACTAGTTAAGCATGAAATCTCATAAACATGCAAACCGGTAAACTCGTCAACTCATAAACATGTAACTCGCAAACGTTCAAACTCATAAACAAGTATATAACATATTTCATAACCATTTTCATAAACAAACGTAAAACATCTCCGAAATGATTTTAACTTTCAAAACATATTTGCATAAACTTGATTCAAAATATCAGATCAGAAATCAGATGCCCAAAGGCCAAACGACACGTATCAAAGGAAAGGGTTTCAGACTATCCGTAGCTTAAGCGATTGATGTTGTGCAAAGCACACATATTTATTCCTAGGTTTTAGTGTCATTTTACTTAGTTTTATATTTGTTTTGAGTCGTTTTTTGTTCGAATTGAGTCGTTGTTATGTTTACAGGAGCTCGTGAGAATTACAAGTGAATATACGAAGAAACCGAGCACGAGAATGAAGCCCAATGTTCAAAAGTGAAAAAATGGGAAAATTCTACTCTTCGCGGTACGCGAAGACCATGGAAACAAGTTTCACGGTATGCGAGGAAAAGAAGAACCGGTCGCGACTAAATTGTCCTTCGCGGTACGCGAAGGACCAGGGCATATCTCTCGCGGTACGAGAGGGCCTCAAAATCCGATAAAAAAACCCTAAAATCAGTTTTAATAGAATTGTAATGCAATAACCAAGGGAGTTCGTATTCCAACCGTCTTGAGAGAGAAAAGGGTGATTTTGGGAAAAGGAAGGCTATTGGATTGCAAGATTGAAGCTTTTGATTCCGGGTTTGTGTAGTTTAGCTTATTCAGTTTTAAAGTTCGAATCTTTGTGTTTGATTTCTGTGTTTGAAACCATGGTTAATGTTATTTACTTCTGTTTTGGTTGTTTAAGCCTGATCCTTGTATAAAATATTAATGCTGCCTAGGTTAACGATGAATGCTTGTTAAAGTTTCGGTTTTTAACGGTTTGGATTCGTATGATGATTTAATGCTTTTGTAAACGATCCTAGTATGGTAATTGTGATGTATGTGCATGGTTAATTCTGGTCTTGTGATTAATTATTGATTCCTTGCGTTGATTGTGGTTGTCTGCTAGTTTGATTAGCATATCTATGTCATAGATCTTAGGGTTTATGATTTCGGCGGTTTGCTAGACGTAGTAGCCATAGGAGTTGTGATTTATTGCTGATTAGAGTTAATGTGTGTCCTAGTTCAATACCCGAGAGGTGATAATTAGTCGGTTAGTCTTCGTCACCAGGAATCCGTGTGTCAGCTGTCTGAGAGGAAGTTGGTTTAGGTGGCTAGTGATTGTTTGTGACATCCGGAATTTTTTTTATTATTATTTATTTAATTTTCGGGACGAAAATTCTTTCAACTAAGGAATGATGTGACAATCCGACTTTTCAAGTTAATCCCGTTAGTGATTCCGTTAAATATTCTGTTAAATCTTAACCAAGTTAACCCAATTCTAAATCCAAGAGATCATTTCTGTCAAAGCTGAAGTTGCAAGGGCTGGTTTTGTAAATAACTAGAAACCCTAGTAGGCACGGTCGCACCCCTTATTGGCACGGTCGTGCCTCTTGTCAGTTGAAACGTAAAAAACAGTCTTTAATCGCAAATTCGTTCGATTTCGTAACCGTTCTGCACGTTCCTACCTTTAACGAGTATCATTAAGACTTTAAACCTCGTTATTCCTCCGAATTAAACCCAATTATGGTCATGATTACCGTAACCGTCGACCTTTTAGCAAATATCAACACATTCGATCAATTCTCGTATTACTCCCACGAATTGAACGAACACACACCTAAATCGCACCTGTTAGAACCTGTTACACACTTGAACTTGGTCGGAATCACTGCAGTGGTTGTCGAGGATTGAAGTCGATGACGACAGATTCTGTTCTAGTCGGGAACCTTCAATTCGAGTTCGTTTCTGGTAATTTCCTTCTTATTTACTTTCGTTTTTACTTCATGATGAATAGCCCTATGATTATTTGGGCTTACAACACCAAATCAGTGATGAACCAATTCTACAGTTCATCACATTCGAGGTTTAATCGATTACCAGTCCAGGCTTAATCTTAATCAAATTAACCTATACTGATAGATTCGAAAAGTCCCGTTAAACAGAACCCCCACCTCCTTTTGGTCAATCGCAATCGAAACCAAACGGATTTGGACTTGTTTGCTTATTCTGTTAAACTTTGTCTCTAAAACCAGGAGACACGGTCGTGCCTCACCCTCTGACCCGGTCGTGCCTCAGAACCCTAGACACGGTCGTGCCTGGTTCAGACACGGTTGTGCCTAGTGATCAGCTTTGTTGTGTCTTCTGTTTTGATCAACACGGTCGCGCCCCTAACCAGCACGGTCGCGCACGTAACCTTAACACGGTCGTGCCTTGCCTTAGGCGCGGTCGTGTGTGAGTAAACCCTTTTGTCAGAATGTTTGATTTATTTTTTATATTTTTAAAACAATAACTATTATATATTATTTGTCATTTATCGTGAAACGCATTTATACTAATTTAAAAATCCGTATTTCCGTAAACTCGTTCGTTTACCCATTAATCTTTAGAATGTTTAAAGACGTTCTAATCCTCCGTGTGTCGTCACAAATCCCATTAAATCCCTAACTGTTATGTTGTAATTCTAGGGCATTCGTGACCCGTGTCAGGAAAACGCTTGAGATTTCAATCTCGTACTTGTGTGATTACTACCTACGCCGTTCAGGTGAGTTTTCACGGCCCCTTTTTACTGTTTTTAAACTGGGGGAGAAAACATGTCTTAAATGCTTTTGATTTTTGTAATTCATATATGATATCACTTGTATGACTATGCGTACATATTATCCTTTAAGTCCTCACATCGGACCGTTAATATGAACATAGCGAGGTAATTTGAGTAGTACTACTGAGTTTGACAAACCTCACCCGCGTTAGTCGCGCTAACTGATTGGAGGTCGAACGGGAGCAATATTGACCTAATCATGCACCATGATGGTGTGAGGCATATAAACAGTCAGCTGTCAGTTGCGAGCGCATTAGTTAACATGCTTATGGGATAGCTACCTATTGATTTATATATTGAATGTACATTAATCTGTTAAACGCTTCTATAAACTGAAACCTGTGAACTCACCAACCTCGTGTTGACATCGTTTTCTTACATGTTTTCTCAGGTCGCTTAAGATAAGGCACAGGTGCACGCATAGGGCATGCATGGAGTCTTATGATTTATTTATAAATTAATATTTTTGAATTGCTTGTACTTTGTTTTTGGACTTCGTCTGGACTGGACACTTTGGGACTTTACTTGGGCACGTTTGTTTTGCGCATTTACTTTCAGTTTACACTTCTGCACTTACTTTGATCATTTATAATATATTTTCATTTTAGTTCCATATAGTGTCGTTCAATGTAACTAATGACTGCGGTCCTGGTTTGTCACTTTCCAAACGGTAAAACTCCGTTAGTTGAAATTGGTGGTGTGACATTGTTGCTTTTCTGAATCATAGTTGTTATTCTAGGATTACCCTGTGCATTCCTTGAATGTATTGTGAACAGTGAGACTGAGAGGTAATCCATCCATTAGGGTACAATATCATAGTTGGAAATACCTGAGAAGTGATCCAACAATCTGGTGAGTTAGTACACCTTTGGTATCTTAGTTGGTGACACCCTGAGAGTGATTAAGGATCCACTAGGTTGTCTAGAGTTGTTTCCTTAGAAACCCAGATCCATCATAGTCCATAACCGGTAAAAGTTGTTCATTGCAAGTAGGATTCCAACCTAGATAGTATTCTTCCCATATCCTGATTTCATCTTTATTCTTGTCTTGATAGTTGAGTCGACCTCAGTTTATTGCATAATTACCTTAATAAGTAGTGTAGTCAACCCCCAACGAAATCATTCTTTAGTCTGAGTCAGAGTCTAGTTTTGTTATCGTAGTGTCTCAACGGTTCGATAATCCGTTTTACCATTAAGCTGTGCTATACTCGATAGGTACACTTGTCTGTCAGTACGGTTTAGTTCATAGGTTTTCCTTTTATTACTTTGGAATCTAGCTTAGGTTTTAGTAGTTTTTATATGACGGTTTGGACGACATCAGCGATCAACATAGAATTCAGTTAACAGATTTCGTCTAAACGATCACGGAATCCTACAATATCATTGTAATTAAAATTTATACGCATCAGATTCAGATTATGGTATTTTGGTTTGTTCATTTGTTAATTCTGCCGGCAACTGAATCTTTAGGGATTTTAATTATCCTCTTTATTAGTAGCATAAAACCATTTAAAAGTAAAATTATTAATAACTATATTAAAGCTCTAGTAAGTTGATTAAGTTTCAAATGCACTTATATTTAACTAAAAAAAAACTTTGGCCATAACTAATTAACATAACACTTTTAATCTGTCGAAATATATATATATATATATATAAACAATAGTTTTAATTTATTTTTAATGAAATATGAGTAGGCTAACTATATGATAATGTTTTAAATTATTTAGTATAAAATAAATGTTCCTTTATATGTATATATCGTAAAGAATAGCTACAACATAAATATTTATATTTTTTTTAAACAAAACTAACTAAATCTAAAAATAAACAAAATAAGAAACAATTGAGGTAAAAATAACTTAGCAATAATCGAACTCCAAACTTCCTAGTTGTAGTTCAAGGTGGTTAACCAAGTGGACTAAGTTTACTTATTGGCTTGTATTACAATGTTTAAATATATATATATATATATTCATACAAAAACAATCTCATCTTCTTCGTTTACTTTTAACAGTGAGCCGTATTATATGCAACGAAAATGAGCATGAACAATGATAATAATATTAAACATAGAATAAGTTTAAGATGCCGAAACGGATACCTCGGTTGCGATGTAAGCTCAAACCGGAGTTTTAACTTGTCGCTGGAAAATCGAACTATGATGTCGGCGATTCCGGATAACGTTGAAATATCAAAAGAGGGTTGTACGAGGCGGAGAGAAACTTTGGTGGGTTTATATAAGGTTTAGAGTGGTGATTTACGGTTGCCAAAAACCCATCTTGGTCGCCGAAAAACGAATGCGAGAGAGAGGTCGGGATAGAGGGGTGTGCCAAGATTTGAAGATCAAGCCATGGCTTTATAACTGAGGTTGAGTGGGGTTGTCAAGATGTTCAACAAAAGGGGAAAAAAGTAAAAAAAAATAAATAAATAATTTGGCAACAATACGGATGAGGTCGAGAAAGGTGATTAAGGTTAGTGGGGATGGTTCTCTACACACACACTACATAATTGTTTTTCTACTTGATTGTTATGATTACAGAACTGGTAGAAGTTATGCTTTGCAAGTAGGATTCCGACCTAGGTAGTATTCTTCCCATATCTTGATTTCATCCTTAGGTCTTTGTCTTGGTAGCTTGATTCGTATTTAGTTTATTACATCCTTTAGTGATAATCTTTAGTGTAGTAAACCCCCCAAACCAATTCAATCTTTAGTCCAAGTCAAAGTTTGTTTTGTTATTCGTAGTGTCTCTAGGGTTCGATAATCCGGTTTACGATTAAGCTGTGCTACACTCGATAGTTCCACTTGCGTGTCAGTGCGGTTAAGTTCATAGGTTTTCTATTTATTACTTAGGAGTCTAGGTTAGGTTTAGTTAGTTATTTTATAGACCGTCTGGATGACATCAGGCATCTATAGAGAAGAATCGTATAAGAGTTACGATAATAGCTTATTAAAAGAATATCCTACCCCAACATCTACTCATTAACTCACATGTATTGTTTTAGATATAAGTTTTCTACTGGAAAGAGCCTGAGCTCGGATACCATAACTGTAACACCCCGACCTGGCTAAGGCCGACGTGTCACTTTTACAGAATCATATTACAAACATAATTCCATAATTACCTAACAAGTACATAATTCAACATATGTACTTAATCTGAATCATTACAATTACTAATTATGGTGTCCTTTTTAACTCTCGATATCTCTTCTATGTCCCGTCCCCGACTGTCTTGGTAACTTGACGTACAAGAAGGAAAACACGAAAAAGTACATCTGAGCAAAATAATTTAATTTTGCCTGGTGAGCGAATAGAGGGTAATAAAATGACATGTTTTATTTTCAGAAAAGGCTTATAGTTATCAAAATCATATCAATAACATAAATGCAGATAATCAAATCAATCATGATATTTCATACGGATGTACCCATAGTCGTAATTTAACTAAACATAAATTTAACAGAACGCAGGTCATGAACCCGCGTAACCGAAGTGAGACGGTGCATGGGCATTTCATACAAACCATCCACAAAAATATACAACTCGTGTCCTAGGATCGATCCATACGCCTCTGAATAATTTGGAACTCAAATGAGTAAACAGGAATCGTTAGACTAAAACAGATGAGACGCTGTGAACTTAACTCACCGTCTCGGATGGTACCACATCATTTTATGGCACAATGATAGGTCTGTGGTCGTCTTCACAAAAAAGGGAACGACTTGGGTAACAAAATATATATACACATATATAAACTTTCTTGCAAAACTGTAATCATTCAAAGCTTGTAACTCGCATACTTTCAAAACTTGCAGCGTGTAAGCTTGTAACTTGTAATTCCGTAAACTTGTAAACTAGTTAAGCATGAAATCCCGTAAACATGCAAACCGGTAAACTTGTCAACTCATAAACATGTAACTGGCAAACGTTCAAACTCATAAACAAGTATATAACATATTTCATAACCATTTTCATAAACAGACGTAAAACATCTCCGAAATGATTTTAACTTTCAAAACATATTTGCAAAAACTTGATTCAAAGTATCAGACCAGGAATCAGATGCCCAAAGGCCAAACGGCACGTATCAACGGAAAGGGTTTCAGACTATCCGTACCTTAAGCGATGATCACAGAATTGAGTTAACAGATTTCGTCTAGACGATCACGGAATCCTACAATATCATTGTATTTAAAATTTTAATGCATTAGATTCAGATTATGGTATTTTGGTTTGTTCGTTTGTTAATTTCCGCCGACAGCTGAATCTTTAGGGATTTTAATTATCCTCTTTATTAGTAGCATAAAACCATTTAAAAGTTAAATTATTAATAACTATATTAAAGCTCTAGTTAATTAATTAAGTTTCAAATACACTTATATTTAACTAAAAAAAACTATGGCCATAATTATTTAACTTAACACTTTTAATCTGTCGAATATATATATATATATATATATATATATATATATATATATATATATATATATACACACACAAACAATGGTTTTAATTTATTTTTAATGAAATATGAGTAGGCTAGCTATATGATAATGCTTTAAATTATTTAGTATAAAATAAATGTTCCTTTATATGTATATATCGTAAAGTATAGCTACAAAATAAATATTTATATTTTTTTAAACAAAACTAACTAAATCTAAAAATAAACAAAACAAGAAACAATGGAGGTAAAAGGAACTTAGCAAGAATCGAAATCCAAGCCTCCTAGTTGTAGTTCAAGATGGTTAACCAAATGGACTAAGTTTACTTATTGGCTTGTATTACAATGTTTAAATATATATATTCATACGTAAACAATCTCATCTTCTTTGTTTACTTTTAACAGTGAGCCGTATTATATGCGACGAAAATGAGCATGAACAATGATAATAATATTAAACATAGAATAAGTTTAAGATGCCGAAACGGATACCTCGGTTGCGATGTAAGCTCAAACCGGTGTTTTAACTTGTCGTTGGAAAATGGAACTATGAAGTCGGTGATTCCGGATAACTTTGAAATATCAAAAGAGGGTTGTACGAGGCGGAGAGAAACTTTGGTGGGTTTATATAAGGTTTAGAGTGGTGATTTACGGTTGCCAAAAACCCATCTTGGTCGCCGAAAAACGAATGCGAGAGAGAGGTCGGGATAGAGGGGTGTGCCAAGATTTGAAGATCAAGCCATGGCTTTATAACTGAGGTTGAGTGGGGTTGTCAAGATGTTCAACAAAAGGGGAAAAAAGTAAAAAAAAATAAATAAATAATTTGGCAACAATACGGATGAGGTCGAGAAAGGTGATTAAGGTTAGTGGGGATGGTTCTCTACACACACTACATAATTGATTTTCTACTTGATTGTTATGATTCATGTGGTTAACAGAAACAAAATTGACTTTATACTCTTTATTATTTAAATTATTTAATATTTTCTTTTTGTTAAATTTTTTTATTTAGTTTTAATATCTATAATTATTTATATATTTAAGTTATACATAAGTGTTTTTATTTTATCTATCAAAATTTACAGGTATTACAATTATCACCTCCTTAAAAAAATTTCGTCCTCAAAATTAAAGATAACTAATACTAACTATCAATCAAGTGTAAATGACTAACATAATAACCATATTCATAGTTCATACTGAAAACATATTAACATATTGTTATGTTACATACGTTTTAGAAAAAAAGTGTCCTAGCAAAAGTCATTAACTAGATTTCCCAGCGACACATACCTACGATTACATGATACCTATTACTAACTAGCATATATTTTGAAATTATGTGGCATGAAACTTTTGACCTTCCATAAAGGATCTTGAGCGTTTAAAACGTCATACCCCTTACGTCTTTTTCTTGTTTCTTTGGCGCATTATTTGCGGTTAAGGCAAACACCCGTCCTCCAGCAGTGGGTCGAGCGACATTTCCACCAGTATTTGTTATCATCCCGACAAGGCTAATGTTGTCATCCCGGCAAGGCTAATGTTGTAGCCGATGCGCTGAGTCGTAAAGAACGCGTCATGCTCCAAAGTGTCAAGATTCATTCCGACATTCAAACCCGTATTCTAGAAGCTCAACACGTCTCGATTACCGAGGGCAATATGTATGAGGAAATGTCGTGCGGTGCTGAATTCCAACTAGAGACTAAAAACAATGGTTTGCTTTATTTCTTGGATCGTATTTGGATTCCCAATCGCAATGATCTCCGGGAATTCCTCATGACTGAAGCACACAAGTCTCGGTATTCTATTCATCCCGGTGCGGATAAAATGTATCACAATCTTCGACCACAATATTGGTGGCCTGGTATGAAGAAAGACATTGCACTCTATGTTGCTAAATGTCTAACCTGCTCTAAAGTTAAAGCCGAGCATCAACGTCCTTCCGGTTTACTTGAACAACCGGAAATCCCCGTGTGAAAATGGGAAAATCTAGCCATGGACTTCATTACTAAACTCCCCCGTACTTCAAACGGCTATGATAGCATTTGGGTAATCATTGACCGTCTCACAAAATCCGCACACTTCCTGCCCATCCGTGAAGACTATCGGGTTGAGAAATTGGCCCGAATCTATATTAACGAAATTGTGAGTCGACACGGTATACCTTTGAACATAATCTCCGACAGAGATGCTCGTTTCACTTCCAGATTTTGGCAATCTCTGCAAAAGGCACTTGGCACACGATTGGATTTAAGCACAGCCTACCATCCCCAAACTGATGGCCAGACTGAACGAACAATCCAAACCCTCGAAGACATGCTGAGAGCCTGTGTCATAGACTTTGGTGGCAATTGGGATTCACACTTATCACTTATTGAATTCTCCTACAATAACAGCTACCACACCAGCATCAACATGGCTCCATTCGAAGCTCTTTATGGTCGCAAATGCCGTTCTCCCATCTGTTGGAACGAGATTGGTGAAGCACAAATCACCGGTCCCGAGTTAATTCAGGAAACATCCGACAAAATCCTTCAAATCCGTGACAACATCCGAGTAGCGAGAAGTCGACAAAAGAGCTATGCCGACAAGCGACGAAAACCCTTGGAATTCCAAGTGGGTGACCTTGTGCTTCTCAAAGTATCCCCTTGGAAGGGTGTGATCCGCTTTGGAAAGAAAGGCAAGCTAGCACCTCGTTACGTAGGCCCGTTCAAGATCCTTTAAAGAATCGGGAAAGTGGCTTACAAACTTGAGCTACCTCCAGCACTCAACAATGTTCATCCAACCTTCCACGTGTCCAACCTGAAGAAATGTCTTGCTGATGAGAAACTCCACATACCTCTTGACGACGTGCGCATTGATGAAACGATGCATTTCGTCGAGAAACCAGTGGAAATCATGGATCGTGAAATCAAGCAACTCAAGCGCAGCCGCATCCCTATAGTCAAAGTCCGTTGGGATTCAAAACGCGGTCCTGAGTTTACTTGGGAACGTGAAGATCAAATGAAACTCAAGTATCCTCACCTATTCACAAATTCTGAAACCTCAACTAGTTGAATTTCGGGACGAAATCCCCTCAACAAGGGGAGACTGTAACATTTCTGATTTTCATCATGTAATCGTTTGATTTCAATAAACAAACACATTTCAGTTTCGATTCATGTACAAACAAACTATGATGCAGTTACATATACAAACTATTCTATTACAATAACAAATTAAACAAAAACACCATTATCTCACAAGCCCCGAGGACCAAATCTGACAAAACTCAAAAACTACAAAACTAGGCAAGCATGGTCGCGCCTAGGACTAGGCACGGTCGTGCCTGCAGACCTAAGCACGGTCGCGCCTAAAGTAGGCACGGTCGCGCTGATGAACCCACTTGACTCTGCAGAAGTCAAACCATACCATACCCTCTGAATTCGCGAAATTTAAAATAGAGAAAAACCGGTTTTCACGCGTCAGACCTTACTCGACTGAATTCAACCTGCAGCACGCCTAAATTGTCCTCCAATTTGCACATTTGTTTAATCTCATACCCACCACAACCAAGTCTCGCGAATTAAACAATTGAGAGCAAGTTGCAGGCTTCCTACACCCTCATATACACCCACTCAATCTCTCAGAACTCTCACTCGACGCTCACAACACCTCTGTCGTCCGATTGATCGCCAAGAAACGAAGCCGCTCGACCCGTAGCCGACCGCATTCGATTGCCCACTTTCAGCAAGTAAGTAACACGTCTTCAGCTTTGTATCTACCTCTACTACGAAAGCCCTATATCAATTCGTAGTAGAAACACTCAAATCGATCCGATTTTGAACCAAAAAGCCGAAACATAAATTTTACTCGAACTACACTCTAGACAAGATATAAATACAATTAAACTATGTAGAAACATTCGTAATCATCCACTAAGTGAAAGCCCTAAGAATCCAGAAGCTATTAATATAAGAATCGATCGAATTGTGTCTGAAAAAGGCCCGACACGGTCGCGCTCATCCCTGAGCGCGGTCGTGCCTGACCAAGCACAATCGTGCCCCAGGTGTGGCCCGGTCGTGCTTACCGAGCAAACAAGTCTTGATCAAAAACAAACACTAGACGCGGTCGTGCCAGATACGAGCACGGTCGTGCTCTATGTCCAGAATCTATGAAGTACCTTCTGACTCGACCACGGGCGCGTTTCAGACCACCACGTTCACGCCCGGCAACGAGCGCGATCGTGCCCTACTTGAGCACGGTCGTGCTCCTTGACCAGAATCAATTATTTTTCTGTTTTAAAGTCTATTTAACATATTTTAGCTAAAAAATTTCAAAATATAATTATAAAAATTATTTTATAAAATCCCAAGACCCGGGAATCATTTATAAACCAAATCCTTGATTTAGAGATTTAAAACGAATAATTCCCGATAGTTCGAAACCGATGAAATCGTGAGTTTATAAAACCATTTATACAAATATATATATTTTGACTTAAACAAATATTATTTATTTAAATTTATATTTAAATAAATATAAATATATATCAGTTATTTAAATTTACATTTTAAAGAATATATATATCACTACTATTTAAAATGTACTAAATAGATAAATAAAATTATTTATTTATTTATTTCAAACAAACCCTAAGCATACAAATCCATTTTTCGACATAAAAATAACACAAACAATGACACGCGTTATACATTTATCCAATAGGTCAAACGTAGCGACCTACAACACGCTTGGTATTTTTGTTGATCTGTGCAAACTACACTACCCAACACAAGTGAGTTACATAGCCCCTCTTTACTCTATTTACAAACTTTTGGGGGTGGAACATGCGTTCTATTTACTATGTTTACAAACTACACAATATACAATTCCACCCTACAATCAGGTGTTACAATTTTGAGCTTTGTGCTTGAGTACTAGGTGTGTAGACCAACACGCAGTTTGCTATTCACGTGCAATCATTAACTATTTTATAGCCTACAGTAAACAGTGATAGATCTATTGAGTCTGACAAACCCACCCAGGTAGGGTGACTGTTACTGCCAACACGCGTTTGTTTTGCATGCTAATTACAAAGGTTTGATTGTACTACCAGGTCACACGATGGTATCTCTCCATAAATGCCTTAATTGCCATGTTTGTATGAATTGTATGCACACGACACTATATTCTATTACATGACATGAAAACCTATGTAGTCTCACCAACTTTTTAGTTGACTTTGTTTTTAACCATGTTTCAGGTGACAATGTTTGAAGTATTACAAGCTGCTACATATAGGATTTGGACCTAGCAATTAATCTAAACTATCTGTATTTTGTAATCGCTACATTTGGTTCTTGTATGGTATGAACTTGCTATGTGTAATGAAAATGAATGTTTAAATTATTCAAACTTTAGCAACCATGAGCTATGAACAGTCTGCACAGCTTCACGCCCCGACGTTTTCCGCCGTCGGTTGGGGTGTGACATGTTTGAACCATGATTATGTTTAATTCTTTTGTTATGGATGTTTTGAGTATGATTATTGGCTAGAACATTGATACTGCCTAGGTTCATGATGAATACTTGTTAAAGTTTTAATCTTTTATCAGTTTTTGGATTTAATGATGGTTTTGTGATATTGTAAACGATCTTAGTATAACAATTATGATGTATGTGCATGTTTAAATTTGATTGTATGGTTAATTATTGATTCCTTGCGTTGATTATGGTTGTCTGCCTGTTCAATTAGCGTATCTAAGTCATAGATCTTAGGGTTTGTGATTTTCGGTGGTTTGCTAGACGTAGTAGCCATAGGAGTTGTGATTAATTACTGATTAGAGTTGAGTATTCTTCCTAGTTCAATACCCGAGAAGTGAGAATTAGTCGTTTAGTCTTCGCCATTAGGAATCCGAGTGTTAGCTGTCTGAGAGGAAGTTGGTTTAGGTGTCTAGTGATCTGTTGCTATTCTGAATCATACTTGTTATTCTAGGACTACCCCATGCATTCCTTGAATGTATTGTGAACGATGAAACTGAGAGGTAATATGTCCATTAGGGTACAATATCAAAGTTGGAAATACCTGAGAAGGGATCCAACCATCTGGTGAGTTTAGTACGCTTTAAGTTCCTTAGTTGGTGACATCCTAAGAGTGATTAGGGGTCCACTAGGTTATCTATAGTTGTTATCCTTAGAAAACCAGATCTATCATGGTTCCAGAACTGGTAGAAGTTATGCCTTGCAAGTAGGATTCCGACCTAGGTAGTATTCTTCCCATATCTTGATTTCATCCTTAGGTCTTTGTCTTGGTAGCTTGATTCGTATTTAGTTTATTACATCCTTTAGTGATAATCTTTAGTGTAGTAAACCCCCCAAACCAATTCAATCTTTAGTCCAAGTCAAAGTTTGTTTTGTTATTCGTAGTGTCTCTAGGGTTCGATAATCCGGTTTACGATTAAGCTGTGCTACACTCGATAGTTCCACTTGCGTGTCAGTGCGGTTAAGTTAATAGGTTTTCTATTTATTACTTAGGAGTCTAGGTTAGGTTTAGTTAGTTATTTTATAGACCGTCTGGATGACATCAGGCATCTATAGAGAAGAATCGTATAAGAGTTACGATAATAGCTTATTAAAAGAATATCCTACCCCAACATCTACTCATTAACTCACATGTATTGTTTTAGATATAAGTTTTCTACTGGAAAGAGCCTGAGCTCGGATACCATAACTGTAACACCCCGACCTGGCTAAGGCCGACGTGTCACTTTTACAGAATCATATTACAAGCATAATTCCATAATTACCTAACAAGTACATAATTCAACATATGTACTTAATCTGAATCATTACAATTACTAATTATGGTGTCCTTTTTAACTCTCGATATCTCTTCTATGTCCCGTCCCCGACTGTCTTGGTAACTTGACGTACAAGAAGGAAAACACGAAAAAGTACATCTGAGCAAAATAGTTTAATTTTGCCCGGTGAGCGGATAGCGGGTAATAAAATGACATGTTTTATTTTCAGAAAAGGCTTATAGTTATCAAAATCATATCAATAACATAAATACAGATAACAAAATCAATCATGATATTTCATACGAATGTACCCATAGTCGTAATTTAACTAAACATAAATTTAACAGAACGCAGGTCATGAACCCGCGTAACCGAAGTGAGACGGTGCATGGGCATTTCATACAAACCATCCACAAAAATATACAACTCATGTCCTAGGATCGATCCATACGCCTCTGAATAATTCGGAACTCAAATGAGTAAACAGGAGTCGTTAGACTAAAACAGAAGAGACGCTGTGAACTCAACTCACCGTCACAGATGGTACCACATCATTTTATGCCACAATGATGGGTCTGTGGTCGTCTTCACAGAAAAGGGAACGACTTGGGTAACAAAATATATATACACATATATAAACTTTCTTGCAAAATTGTAATCATTCAAATACTTTCAAAACTTGCAGCGTGTAAGCTTGTAACTTGTAATTCCGTAAACTTGTAAACTAGTTAAGCATGAAATCCCGTAAACATGCAAACCGGTAAACTTGTCAACTCATAAACATGTAACTGGCAAACGTTCAAACTCATAAACAAGTATATAACATATTTCATAACCATTTTCATAAACAGACGTAAAACATCTCCGAAATGATTTTAACTTTCAAAACATATTTGCAAAAACTTGATTCAAAGTATCAGACCAGGAATCAGATGCCCAAAGGCCAAACGGCACGTATCAACGGAAAGGGTTTCAGACTATCCGTACCTTAAGCGATGATCACATAATTGAGTTAACAGATTTCGTCTAGACGATCACGGAATCCTACAATATCATTGTATTTAAAATTTATACGCATTAGATTCAGATTATGATATTTTGGTTTGTTCGTTTGTTAATTTCCGCCGACAGCTGAATCTTTAGGGATTTTAATTATCCTCTTTATTAGTAGCATAAAACCATTTAAAAGTTAAATTATTAATAACTATATTAAAGCTCTAGTTAGTTAATTAAGTTTCAAATACACTTATATTTAACTAAAAAAAACTATGGCCATAATTAATTAACTTAACACTTTTAATCTGTCGAAATATATATATATATATATATATATATATATATACAAACAATGGTTTTAATTTATTTTTAATGAAATATGAGTAGGCTAGCTATATGATAATGCTTTAAATTATTTAGTATAAAATAAATGTTCCTTTATATGTATATATCGTAAAGAATAGCTACAACATAAATATTTATATTTTTCTAAACAAAACTAACTAAATCTAAAAATAAACAAAACAAGAAACAATGGAGGTAAAAGGAACTTAGCAAGAATCGAAATCCAAACCTCCTAGTTGTAGTTCAAGGTGGTTAACCAAATGGACTAAGTTTACTTATTGGCTTGTATTACAATGTTTAAATATATATATTCATACGTAAATAATCTCATCTTCTTTGTTTACTTTTAACAGTGAGCCGGAAGTGAGCCGTATTATATGCGACGAAAATGAGCATGAACAATGATAATAATATTAAACATAGAATAAGTTTAAGATGCCAAAACGGATACCTCGGTTGCGATGTAAGCTCAAACCGGAGTTTTAACTTGTCACTGGAAAATCGAACTATGAAGTCGGTGATTCCGGATAACTTTGAAATATCAAAAGAGGGTTGTACGAGGCGGAGAGAAACTTTGGTGGGTTTATATAAGGTTTAGAGTGGTGATTTACGGTTGCCAAAAACCCATCTTGGTCGCCAAAAAAGGAGTGTGAGAGAGAGGTCGGGATAGAGGGGTTTGCCAAGATTTGAAGATCAAGCAATGGCTTTATAACTGAGGTTGAGTGGGTTTGTCAAGATGTTCAACAAAAGGGGAAAAAAGTAAAATAAATAATTTGGCAACAATACGGATGATGTCGTGCAAAAAAGGTGATCAAGGTAAGAGGGGATGGTTCTCTACACACACTACATAATTGTTATGATTACATGTATATAGATTCATGTGGTCAAGAGAAACAAAATTGACTTTATACTCTTTATTATTTAAATTATTTAACTTTTTTTTTTAAATTTTGTTATTTAGTGTTAGTATATATAATTACTAGTGTTAGAACCTGTGTATTACACCAGGTTATAAATAAAATAAATTTAAAACAAAGTATAACTTGAGACTAAAAAATGATAAATACAATTCATAAATCAGTAAATATTTCTTTGTATACAACGTTGGATTTTTGTTTGAAATTTTTCCATCTTTGTCTAAGGTTAAAATTTTAACTCGTCTCTGCTTTTAACTCTTGAAAGTGCAACATATAATTGACCATGAGTGAAAACCGGTTGTCTCAAGAACAATCCAACCCTTGATAGTGACTGACCCTGTCTCTTATTTATTGTAATGGCGAAACTAACCGAGAGTGGAAACTGTCTTCTTTGTAGCTTGAAAGGGATTCTTTTGTCTGAAGGCGTCAAATTGATTCTTGGAATAAATGTGCGAGTTCCAATATTGCTTCCAGAAATGTTCTCCGCCTCGATAACACGATTACCAAGAGATTTGACTTGTAATCTAGTTCCATTACATAGCCCATTTTTCTGATCAATATTTCTCACCAACATTACATGCACACGTACCTTCAAAACTAAACTATGATTTGATAATCCTGAAAGTTTAAGACCATTAAGAACATCTAGCGAGTATAAACTTTGTTGAAAATTATCGTTCAACTGTTCTGACTGGCATATGCTATCTGAACTTAGATATTCTTTTTGTTTACCGGGGAACATTGACAACAAACAATCATTAATCTCCTTCACTACTTCATTTGTCGGAGCAAGTAATTAGTTAATGATATTTTTTAAAATAATTAGTTAATGATATTTTTTCAAATTTAACACGGTTTCAAACATTAAATTTGAAATCTTTACCAAATTAATGTAATTTTTAAAATTTGAGATCTTAATATGTATATTACACCAATAGTGAAACTTTAATTTTTGAAATCATTCACAAATTTTGAATTATTAACTAAGGTTATCTTTTTTACATGGTCTTTTGTTAAATTGTAATTAAATTTAAAATCTTTACCAAATTAATGTAATTTTCAAAATTTAAGATTTTAATATGTCTGTTACACCAATAGTGAAACTTTAATTTTTGAAATCGTTCCCAAATTTTGAATAATTAACCAAGGAATACTTTTTTACATGGTCTTTTGTTAAATTGTAAATTTTTAAATTTTGGTAATAGGTAACTAACATTTTGAATTTGATGTAAATATGAAAAATGATTTTAATTGACAACCAGATGAATGTTTTTTTCTAAATGGTAGTAATCAATACTTAATTTTTTGTAATAATATAAAAAAATCTCAATCATGGGACTTATTTTTAGTAATTTCAAATAAAAAAAAGTATTAACTATTGATTGATAAAATTCAAATGACTAATATAATTCGTAAAAGCATACCGTATATAACTAACATTTATTTCCTAATATAAATAGGTTAGAAAAATATTCACTTTAACAAATAAATTAGTCATTTAATTGTTAAAGTTTTCCTTTTTTACATCATAATCTTCAATTCTTTTTAAAAAAATGGAAATGATTAATTTAGAATCAAAGTTTGACTATATTGAATTGTTGGTAATTGTTTTAGTAAATCATACATTTTAAAATGTTAAATAATTACATTCATGTTTTTTTGGTGTAATTATAAATTTAAATAAATAAAGAGTTTGTTGATGTAATTGTGTAACATGTATAATGAGTCATTAATTGCTGTATTAAAATTTGAGGCAATGACTTTATTAAAAAAAAATTGTGTTAACAAAATTTTTTGGAAAATAATAAATAAACAGATTTGAATGAGAAAACTACCAAATATGGGGTTGCCGGGTCCTTTACAAATTTGAAGAATGACGAATGTATCTTTTGTATAACCCTGATACAATGGAAATAAAAACTTATTCATAAAAGATTGATAATACACAGGATTCAACTTTAACATAAATTAATCTATAACTGTAACTTTAAAAGGTGTAGCGCTGTAAAAATACACAAATGTTAGGGGATGTAAGGTCAAAATACAATTCGTTATCATCAAAAACTTAAATTTTCTAAATATTCACAACCTAACAAATTTGAAAATAGATTCAAAAAAATCTCCAGATTCAATGAGATTGGACATAATAATTAGAAAAAAAATTGATCGATGCGAAATGTATCTGCTGGACAGAGCGTTAGCCCTATTAAAAGTCTTACCATTTTTTGAAAACTTTACGGTGGTATTTTGATCATGTAAAGGTAAGAATTTTCAATAAGTTGAAAACATATTCATAAAATCTCCAGATTCAATGAGATTAGACATAATAATTTCATAAAAAGTGATCGATGCGTAAAGATAAAATCGATGAAGAGTATAGATTACATACCGATTCTTGATTTGATTTTGAAGTTCGGTTGTTGAAGATGAAAGAAAGAGAAAGCTTCGATCAAGAAGGCGATTAGGGTTTTGTTTTGAAAGGGAAGTAATGTGATAAAGGTCTGACCGGGTTTAAAAGGTTTTTATAGGGTATTAATTCGGGTGGTTTTTAACCCGCTTCTCGACCCACGTGTTAACCCGTTTTATGTCCATATGGTTTTTGGTGGATCCAAAAGCTGAGGTGAAACGTGATGCTGACAAGTGCCACAATGTTTTACTTGTTTATTATATAGGATAGATTTATATATTTAAGTTATACATAAATGTTTTTATTTTATCTATCAAAATTTACAGGTATTACAATTATCACCCCTTTAAAAAAATTTCGTCCTCGAAATTAAATACTAACTATCATACAAGTGTAAATGACTAACATAATAACCATATTCATAGTTCATACTGAAAACATATTAACATATTGTTACGTTACATACGTTTTAGAGAAAAAGTGTCATAGCAAAGTCATTAACTAGATTCCCCAGCGACACATACCTACGATTACATGATACCTATTACTAACTAGCATATATTTCGAAATTAGGCGGCGTGAAACTTTTGACCTTCCTTAAAGGATCTTGAGCGTTTAAAACGTCATACCCCATATGTCTTTTTCTTGTTTCTTTGGGGCATTATCTGCGGTTAAGGCAAACACCCGTCCTCCAGCAGTGGGTCGAGCGACATTTCCACCGGTATTTGTTTTAGGGTCAAGTTGTGGACAATATTTAATCTTATGTCCTGTTTGGCCACATCTGAAACAAGACCCAAAAGTTTGGTTGTGGATATCGAAACATAGATAAAAGACGGTTATATAACGGTACCGATGTTTTTCAGTCAGTGTCGGTCTCATTCTTCACGGCACCAACACTCTACCGTCAGTCGATATAACCTACGATACATAAAAAATACTTTATTTTGTATACGACATCGTTTAAATAAAATTTATACCGCGACATGAAGAAAAAAATAACAAACTAACTAAATTTGTTAAGGAAAAATCAAATTATATGTCACATTATATATATACTAAAGTGGATAAACTTAAAACTTGAAAAAACATAGGAAGTGTTAAAGTGATATTTTATAAAATTTATGGGTCATTTTTCATATTTAATAAAGTTAAGGGGCTAAAATTGGTTTTGGTAACTATGTCGACACTTGGGTTTAAGTTTAATCATAATGTTAACTAGAGTTTTCTCTCTCGCGCGTTGCATCGGAAATTCCACCAAAATCTCGAATATCAAAACGCGTATACCAAACCCCTAAGATATCTACGAATATTTTTTTTCAACTCAGAACGATTAAAGTAATCAGATGGAAATAAAAGTAAATAAATTGGAAAAGGAAGGGAGAGGGGGATGAATGTTAATCTTATTTTACTAATTTAATAAATGAAAATTTTTTATGACACGTGTCATTCTCTGGTTACTTATCATCTTTATTTTTTCGCCTCTCTCTCCTATTAAATATTACATTTTCTATTTCTCTCTGCTATTAAATAATAGCCTTTATATTAATAAATATAATTACGAATACTTATTGTTTAATTATAAATAGTTATTATATAATCAATCAAATGAACTTAATAAGAACTAACATTTATTAATTAAATTAAAAAATTAATACTCAGTTGAAAAAAAAATGTTTTAAAAGCTAACTTAACAGAGCTTATAATTGTCACGACAAATTATATTTTTTAAAAACATATTTTGACAAATGTGTTTGTTAATAAATTACATTATATTTTATTCAACCGATGTAATATACTAGTTTATTCAACCAGTGTATTGCACGGGTTTTTAAAAATATAAAATTTTTATTACTAAATATATAACATTTTATTTATTTAACCCGTGAATACACGGGATTTTAACCTAGTCTTTTATATATTTAAATGTTAACCTTTTAACTTTTATTTTAAATGTTTTAATCCTAAATTTTTATTCTCTCTATTTTAACCTTCTAACTCCTGACTAATTTTTTATAAGCGAAAACTATTTTAATTTTACATCTAACCAATTTAATATGTCCTTTTCACAAATTTAATATGTTATTTTGAATCATTTAACACTTTCTACGGTTTAACCCTATAAGAATTTTTGTAATGGTTTAAATATTTAATTATAATTTGGCGTTGGTTTCTACCACCTACTATCATATTTTTATATTATTTATACTAGTTTAGATCCCGTATCTATACACGTGGTAAAAATTGAAAATTATCATTATATAAAAATTTTAAATATTTGTGTATATATTTTATATGTGTAAAAATATAATACATATACTAAATATAGAAACAAACCTAAAATATGTAAAAATTAATATATAATTGGGTTTCGAAAATACGTTAATTACTATTTAATATAATTTGACTTTCAATTACTATTTGATTGAAATGAAAGTTACATAATTAAATTTCAAAATTTGTTATAATAAGGGATAATTTAAAATAAATGTGTTTTATTAGTATTTTTCTTTAAATATATATTATTATAAAAGATAGAAGTGTATTAAATAATAGAGAGGTGCGGGAAAAAAAGGTGAGAATGAATATGGAGCCGACACGTGACACTAAAAACCTTTATTTATTATATAGAATAGATAATAACTATCCGTAATTAAATTTATTAATATAAAGATTATTATTTAATAGGAGAGATAAATAGAAAATCTAATATTTAATAGGAGAGAGAGTCGGGAAAATAAAGCTGATGAGTAACCCAAGAGTGACACGTGTGCTGAAAAGATTTTCATTTATTAGATTAGTAAGATATGTATTAAAACTACTTTCCATTTTATAAAAAGTTAAATATTTAATATCATATAACATTTACTAATTTTAAGCAAATTAATGTTTTTAAGATATACCATTTATTTACCACAAATATAGTTGATTTTTGTTACCATATAGTATTTCTTAATTATTAAGGTTCCTGTTTAAAAGATGGTAAAATATATTTCTTAATGAGATAAACAGAAAAAAATGTGATCTATGCATGACTCCATCGCCGCCACACCTGTTAGCCTTGCCGGAAAAATGCATCGTCAGTCGGAAAACCATGAAACACCCAAACCATGCACAAAGCCCCATCGATCTGACATGGACCACACTCGATCTAGCAAAAAACATCATTTGCAAGCACGAATCTAAGGTATTAGACCATCGATCTGACATGGACCACATTCACTATTAACCCAGTAGCCTTCGTCGGAGCCACCAGGAGCGGGTACCACCGCTACTGGAGACTCCCCGGACTTGCCGCTACCATAGATTCGTCGGAGTTGCCGTTGTGTTTCATGAAGAATCATCAAATATGAAGAATCCTGATTAGCATTAGTTTTGACCTCCGTGGTTTTGTGTGTGAGACAGAGAAAGCTTGAATAAAACAGTTTGCTAGGAAAAGATGGAAAGGTTAAGAGTTTGACAGGAAAAGATGGAAAGGTTATGTGTAAGCTTTTCTCGTTCTTAAATGGGAAAGCTGGAACTTATGGGTGTCAAACATAGAGGGCATCAGGGTGTTTTTACTGTTCATAACAGATATCTTTTCATATTGTTTAGTAACTAGTTTTTTCCCATCCGCGCGTTGCGACGGGGAATTCTTATTTGTATACCACGATTAAGTAATTCTTATTTGTATACCACGATTGAGTAACACCCGTACTTCCAAAAATGGTCAAAAAATTGTAATACAAAGTAGGTTCATATGAATGGTTTTATATTGTTATAACATCATTAGATAGTAATGACATACCAAAACATAAGTTCATTCAAACACGCTTCATCCGGTCCAAGAGCATTGTAAAAGAGCTTTCCCTACACACAATCAAAAGTAGCATGGTTAAACAAAATCAAAACTTTTTATTATCTTAAAGATATACACAAACCTCAAACTGGGCAAAGTAACCGAAAAACACTTTAAGTATAACCACAGGACACTTTAAATGATGTTAATGATCACAACACATTTTAAAAGGGTGAAAAAAAAACTCTTTAATGATCTTAATGATCAAAACATATTTTAAACGTGTCAAAACAACTAAAACAAATCATCGAAATATACTTTTAGAGTGTCAAAACAACGTGAACACGCTTTAAATGATCCTACTCGTCGAAATGCACTTTTAATTGGTCTAATCAACCCAAACACCCTTTAAATGGTTGTAGTGATCAAATCCCACTTTAAACGGCACAAAAAACCTTAACACACTTTAAAATATCTTCACGGTAACAGGTATTAGTTTCGTAAGTTCCTCAATTCGATGAGGTACAACCTTACCTGGCGATGCTGCAACCTTTAAGGAATTCAGTTGGCTTGCAAGATCTTTATGGTGTGAATTTAAACTTTCAACCTGTTGAACTAATATATGAATTAAATTTGTCACTTTTCTTAAGTCATACCACTTGGAATGAACTTTACCTTTTGTTGGCTTTTAGTAAGAAAACTAAGACAGCAATGTCGACACCTTTTTACACTTGACAGGAAAGTTAATAGGATCTCTTAGGGTTGCCGCAAGGTGCGTTATCCCATAACACATATTAAAGCTTAACCTAAAATATGTGTGTTTACATAAATCCCAGTTACATAAAATAATTGATAATATTAAAAAATTTATAAAGAAGGCTAAATATATTAAATTAGTTTAAATACACAGATCAAAATGCCACAGTATTTCCATGTTCATATTGTCACATATGTGTTATATTTACACCAATGTCAATTCTAAGTTACAACTCAATAATGTATAGCCTGATATTGATTACCTCTACATAAAAAAAATATTACATTGACAATCAATATAATTCAAGTTCCAAGTTTAGTTCATTGTCGTTGGCAACTATAGAGCATAGTTGTCAATAGCGAATAGCGGTAAATAGCGACAAGCCACCTACGTAGCGAATAGCGGTAAATAGCGGGTGCTATTTCACGTTTAGCGATACACTGCTAGAAATTTTTAGAAATATTTTATATTCAACTATTGTAGGATTTGTAGCAATTATAATCAATAATCATCTAAATCTTCATATATTAGGGTTATTAGCAACCCTATTTATATTAATCAAGTAAAAAATTAAAAAATAATTAAAAAAAAAAAGAAAAAACGCTATTGGGTCGCTATCTGGTCGAGAAATGGAAATAGCGGTGCCTTAACGAAACGCTATGTAGCGCGCTATAGCGCGCGCTACGAGCGCTATTGACAACTATGCTATAGAGCATTACACACTGATCAAATCCGACCATATATCTTTCTACCCGAGCACACAGCAAGAGTACCATGAAAAAAAAAATCATAGAAAGGACAATATATAGGTGTTTATTGGTTTGGGTTTAGTGGGGTATTACAGGTTAAGTTATTTTTTAATTTGAAAAAAACCCTAAGTGAATCTGTTAAAGTTTAAACCTAGAACTTTTTCTTCTATATATAGATTTTTCTTCTAAAGTATAATGTTTAATATTTATTCATAGTAGCATACTTGTTCTCTAAAGTAACCTATAGATGATGAGTAGGTGTCATCAACCAATTGTTAATATGCAATGTTAAAATGTAAATGGGTTAAAATTACAATCATTATTACTTATGAATAAAAAGTAAACAAAAATGAATAATATACCTGTACAACCATGGTAGTTTGAGAACTTTGATCAGATTCTGTAGTTCTTGAAACATTGTTTGTGTTGAACTTGTTAATATTATGCATACCAGAGTGCAATATTGGTTCACTTTCATTTCCATTGGCTGATTTTGCCTTCTGAAATAATAATTATTTATGCATCAACAATCAAGTCAAACAGTGGCATGCACAAACAATCAGAAAATGGGTTGTTTTGGGTTGCATAAAGCAAAATAGAGTTTTTATAATCGTATTCAACACAACAGTTTTTATAAAATTTTGTTGATGAGTCAATCAGGCATAACCGGTTGACCGGTTACCCAATCCATGTTGCCATACGGACGGGGTACCAATAGTACATATATTAACACCTGAAGGATACGACAAAGAGTCTGCAAACGCCTTAGCTCTTGCACATAGTTCCTCCTTTTTCACAGTATTATCTTTAAGAACCTGAAACGCAATAAATATAAATAATGCTCACATTATATATAAACAAAAAAAGGGTTTTTAAATAAACAGTCATTTGACAAACACAGAAAAGCGTGACTTTACTTTTTAATCTGCAGGTTAACAAATAAATTACAAATAACAGCATTAGAATTCGATCATATCACAGTTTTAAATCATTACATTTGATAGACAAACGAAAAGTAAAATTTCTTTACATATAATTTGCAGTTTAGCAAAATGTGCAAGATTAACTACATTTGTTGTTTCAAGTTCAGAATACTAAATAAGGAAGGAAATCATTGGCAACCTTTTTTAAGGAAATATCCCAATACGTTAACTAAGTTATGTAACAAAACCCCAACATGTGAACTCTGTAGAGTAATATAAGACTCAACTTGCAACCTAACCTGCTTGTAACCAACACAAAAGCAATTCATCTAATTTCAAAAAAAAAATATATTATGTCAAAAGATTTCTACAGACATAAATATACAACATTAATAAAGAACAATTTTAAGAGAGTATTTTTTTGCATCTGTAGCATATGCATAGCTTTGCCCTCTGTACAAAACCAATTCTGGTGCCTTTGTACTTTGTAGCATACAAATTCCCATCAGGCAAGTTAATACATAGCCTAATAACATAACCTTCTTCCCCACACTTTTCCCTTAAAGCTTTTTGCACTTTGCTCCCATCAATATCCCTGTATCCATAACTATTCCCATCTAAGTGGGCCAACTCATGTGATGATAAAAATATACTTAACAGTCCTGGCAGTGGCATCCATGACATTGCAGCATAAATTCATCCAGATTATAGGGCATTTCACTCTTGCAATACCTTCATATATCATATAAAAAGAAAACCAATTAGTAGTTCTTACCATAAATTATCTCAAAATACATTTCAGACATGTTTATCTAACCTTCTAGTTCCGGGGTAACCCATTACATCACCTTCTTCATTCTACATCTATGAAACATTCTTTTGCAAACTGGTACTCAAACGTAGACGGACCTCAACCATCTGATGATCAGTGGGCAGCTGTTAACACTTGAGCAACATAACTACATAAGGAGGCTCATTAGGATCATCAACTGTCATACCACGCATTCACACTGTAGAAACAAATAAAAAAAATACCCTAATTTTCAAGCCTCCTATCTCAAGAAAACACAAAAGAAGCAAAGCCCTAAATTAAAGCAACAACTAAAATTGAAGGTATTGAAAGTAATAAAGATGTCACCGAACATCAAATTCATCAAGAAACAATAGGTATGATTAATTGGAAATGAAACGGGTATATGAAATCAAATTAAATGAAACACCTAAATTTACACACAGATGTCGAACATGAAATCATGAAGCAAAAAATCATAGCGGCGACGTCACAAAGGTGTACCGGTTAATCCGACGAGATTAGAGAACGGCAGTAACGGTGGCAGAGCAAGCGGCCATGGAACCCTTCATGTTGAACACCAGACCTGACCTCACAGCTGCAAGAGAAAGAGATGAGTGGGATGGAAGCAATACACGTTAGATAAGAGAAAGATGAAGCAAGTCACCGCTTCATTAGGAGAAGACGCGTGTAATGTAGCGCTGTGAAATTACCAGTTTGTCCCTGGTTACTATTCATCACATTGGTAAATGTTTAGATGTTAATGTTTTTTATTTTTCTAAAATAACTTTAATCAAATCTTTTGTTGATTCATCGTTATATAAATTATCTACACCATTTATTAATCTAAACTCATTTTTATAGTGTTTTTGATAAAAAAAAAAAAAAAAACCGGGTATGAAAGTTGATGACAGGGGTAGCCCAATACACAAAGGCAACAGCCCAATAGGAACTGGGCTGTCAAGCATACAACCCATGAAGCAGTCCAGCAAGCAAATAAAAAGAGCCCAGTCCCCGGCTAAGAATATATCCTCGGGAGAAGAACAATAGCGCAATAAAAAGCATAGTCCAAGGAAAGGATAAATAAGGAAAGGGCAGAAAGCCCAGACAGTTAACAGTGTTCGTCCCTTTTGCCTCGACAAGAAAAAGGGGAAAGTCAACGTTTAAAACAAAATACTAGAAATTAATGACTTTCCTCTCTTTGGGAGAATCTCGGAGACAGAAGGCAGGGGCCATAGGACGAGGCACCTGCCAAGCATACAAATAGAGTCACGAGCTCACCAAATGTGCGATATAAATACAAGATCAAGCTCCAAGGTAAATCATCTCATCCTCTTAGCTCATTACCTTTACTATATTATCTACTTTAGAAACCAATTACTGATTCTCACGTCGGAGGTGAATTGCAGGAGATCATCTCCTATGGTGAGCCTAGCGGTTTTTGTTTGTCTTAGCAGTTCAGCTGGGGGAATCGCCGTCGCCGTTGTAGCAACAAGTGGCACCCACCATGGGGATCAAACCCACGACCACAAGGTTAAGGCATCTCATTCACACATTTATACTAGGTTAAATTTCCCCAATTCTACTTCACATGTAATGTTTTCTACTACTTAGAATTATCAAATGTGATATTTTTTACTATAGTAGTTATCAATCTAGGTCTTGGACGTTTCAGAAATTGCATCATCTCATAACCAATCTAGGTCTTGGACGTTTCAGAAATTTCATACTCTCAAGTTTACACCTGTAATATATATATATATAGGGTAAAAATTAAATGTAAACTTGTAAACCAAAAAACTAAATTATGACCACACATTTATTTTGATCTTATTTTAATCTATTCCCCAAAAGTCAAACACTCAATTAATTATAATAAACGTGTGTATATCGCACCTTTGGTGAGCTGGTGACTCTATTTGTATGCTTGGCAGGTGCCTCGTCCTATGGCCCTGCCTTCTGTCTCCGAGATTCTCCCAAAGAGAGGAAAGTCATTAATTTCTAGTATTTTGTTTTAAACGTTGACTCTCCCCTTTTCCCTGTCGAGGAAAAAGGGACGAACACTGTTAACTGTCTGGGCTTTCTGCCCTTTCCTTATTTATCCTTTCCTTGGACTATCCTTTTTTTTGCGATATTGTTCTTCTCCCGATGATATATTCTTAGCCGGGGACTGGGCTCTTTTTATTTTCTTGCTGGACTGCTTCATGGGCTGTATGCTTGATAGCCCAGTTCTTATTGGGCTGTTGCCTTTGTGTATTGGGCTACCCCCGTCATCAACTTTCATACACGATTTTTTTTTATCAAAAACACTATAAAAATGAGTTTAGATTAATAAATGGTGTAGAGAATTTATATAACGATGAATCAACAAAATATATATGTATATATATATATATATATATTTATATATATATATATAGGGTAAGAATTAAATGTAAACTTGTAAACCAAAAAACCAAATTATGACCACACATTTATTTTCATCTTATTTTAATCCATTCCCTAAAAGTCAAACACTCAATTAATTATAATAAACATGTGGCCAGGATTTGGTTTTTTGGTTTACACATTTAAATGTGGTTTACATTTAATTCTTTTCCTATATATATATGGGACGTATCAAATGGAAACTCTGAGTTGTTATGAAAACCTTTAAACTCAACCACAACCACACATTCAAAATTACTTATTATAATATGTGGTTGTAATTGAATATAAGTTTTTATTATTCTAAATTAAAAAACATGTGGTCTACATTTAATACAGGGGTAAAAAGATAATTACATATTTTTTTTTCTTTTTGATTAAATCTTGGTAAATACAGACTCTCTCTCATCAATCAATATGTATATAAATATGATTTTTAAAGAACCGTGTAAAACTAATTTACACATAATTTACACTGTCTTGAACTATGATCTTCAATCCCTCATGTGCTTGCTACCACATCTAAAACCCATAAACAAAAATCAATTTACATGAACAAAGATAATTTACATATGTATATACACATCAACAAAGACAATTTCATACATGTTCAAATCAAAATCAACATAAAAACACATGAATAACAACTCTTTACACTTGTATAAATTCAGTTTACAAGTGTATAAATTCAATTTAAACATGTGTAAATTAAAATTTGGGCTTTCCAAATTTGTACAAAGACAGTTTTATACATGTTCAGATCAGAATCAAAATAAAAACAAATGAATAACAACTCTTTACACTAGTGTAATTTCAGTTTATACTTGTGTAAATTCAGTTTATACATGTGTAAATTCAATTTAAACATGTGTAAATTAAAATTGGGGCTTTCCAAATCTGTATAAAAATCTTATTTTATGGTTCAGGCCCGTTTAAAACCAGAACAAAATGTGTGATTAGCGTAGGAAAAAATAAAGAAATTTGTTCAATCAAGACCTGTTAAAAACCAGAAAACAAAAATATATGTTCAGATCCAAGTTGTTCACAAAAACACATGAATAACATAAAAACAAATGTTCAGATCCAAGCCGTTCACACAATTTTTTTGAAATATAGGAACAAAAACTAAATTAAAAGTAAACTAATTCTAATTCTTTGAACATAAATTTAAAACTACAATCGTGAAACAAGAAACTAAAATTTGGAACCTGTACCTTTTTAAGATTTTAAAATTGCAATATGTGAAACAAGAAATTTTAGTTTGAAATCAAAATTAAAATTTTGGTTTTAATAAAAGATTAAAACAAAGCACGGATCCTAAAAACCACTACAACCAAATGTAATTCTTTACTTGTATCCTAAAAACCAACAAATCAATTCATTGTTAGTTTTTTACTTTTTATCCTAAAAACCAACAAATCAATTAATTCTTTACTGTTGTATCCTAAAAACCAACAAAGCACGCATGTGCAGAACCAGGGATTTACACTATGCAAAAATGGACTTATAAACTTACAACTAAGAAACGGAATTCATGCTCCTTCTCACTGTAGTCTTTGAATTCGATGTATACACCGAGGAGGCGGTTTCCGCCGCCGTTAGTATCTTCGGCGAATCTGATGACGTTGGCGTCGACGGTGAATAACAAGCGAGCTCAGTCAAGAGAGAGAGAGCGTCGTCATGATGATGGAAGAAGAAAATGGTTTCAGATCTGAGCTATGGGTATGTTTAAAGAGAGAGAGATAGAGAAGTGGGTTTCATATCTAATTTTTGAGAGAGAGAGATGGTGGTGGTAGTGATGACGGAAGAAGACGACGGTGGTGGTTAAGGAAGATTAATTAAGGATCTAGGGTTTTCAAATGGTGTAAATGATGGTGGGGTAGATGAGCATGCGTATAAAAGGAGGATAGGTTTAGAGAGATAGTGGCGAAATGACACATATACCCTTTAGATTAAAAATAAACTAGAAAATAAAGGAAATTAGTATGTGGTCTAGAATGGGTATAAAGGTTTTCACAACAACCCAGAGTTTTTCTTTGATACGTCCCCTATATATATATATATATATATATATATATAATATGTGGTCAAAATTTGATTTTATGATTTATACATTTAGGGGGTGTTTGAGATTCCATTTCAAACTAAACTTATTACCTTTTTCAAAAAGGTAATAAGTTAAAAGTTTGTTTGGATAATTGATGAAAAAGTTAATTTTAAAAGGGTGAAGAAGTTGTTTTGAAGAAGTAAGAATTTTTAACTTCTTCAAGAAGTTAAAAGTAGTTTTTGAAATGGAATCCCAAACACCCCCTTAAACTTGGTTTACATTTGATACTTTTCCTATATATATATATATATATATATATGTATTAACGGGTTTCATATTTAATAGTTAAATATAAAACGGGTTCTGTGGTTAAATGTTAATCAGTTAGTAATTAAGTGATAATTACTCAAGGGTTGACTTGTGAGTTCGGTTTCTATATAAACATCTTAAAGTCAAAACCCTAAACACACAAAAAAAAACCCAAAAATCCGCCACCCCCTTTTTTGCCTTGCGCGTTTCGCCGACCGGCCACCGTCCTGCCGCCGTGATCAGCCACCACCGGCCACCTTCACTAGCACCCGCCACTGCCCCATTGTGCAGCCAGTCGGACGCTATGGATGTGTTTATTTATTATTGTCTAAACGACGTTTAATCGGATCACTATCAGATAAAGTTTCGAACTTTAATATCGTGTGCCATTGTATTCGTTTCCGTCTTCACAAATCTGACTTTGTAAGCTATTGTCTTAAACGTTAAAACTGGTGCACGATTTCCAATAGAAACATCTTAAGGCTATATTAGAACTACTAACAAAGAAATAATATATGCTAAGCTTTTAAAATGTGAGTTTTGGAAACAAAAGTTCTGTTTTTAGGACATGTTGTGAATGAACAAGGAATACAAGGAAATGTGTTTAGAACCGGATTGGACATCGAATCAGTCGTGTTAGCGGTCCATTGGTTGCATCGGTCAGACCGGTCGAACCGGAAGACGTTATAATTTAATTTATATATATATAGGGGAGGGTTCAATTCTGAACAAAGATTTATGCGAGAACAAAGAGAACTAATCTCAACCCTTTATTGGATGAATTCAAGGGTGGAAGATTAATGTGACAATTCTGTAAATTTTTTAATTAATTGTTACTAAATTTAATACATAGAAGGGTATTTTAGAACTTTTACGGTATAGGTTAATTAATTTAATAGTAAGAATCAATTTCCCATGATTCTCTCCTTGTTACTTTCGCATATCTCTTCTCAAATCCAATCACATACAAAATTGTTCTATCAAAGTATGATTCAAATGATCATAATTTTTGCCCAGAAGAGTTACAGTCTCGTTACGTTCTCGAATTAAGGATGAATATATGAGGTTTTGAGAATACTTTCACCGGTCACTCTTTTCACTCTTGATTTTGAGTTGGACCTACGTTTTCAACCATTTGAAGATACATGTTGTTTTTGCGAAGGTAAGTGTATGCATTTCGAGTTGTATTATTTTTTTTGGTGGAAAAACGACATGTAGTTCCTTTCTTTGTTCGGGGAAAAGTAACCGATTATGTGTCGTTTTAGTGTATTCGTAGAAAATGTACCTTTTTTATTTTTATGTTTTCTAGTTTTCTAGTTTTCTGTCATGTGTTGGGACAAGTGTGGTGTGTGTTTGGTAAAATGTATGTGTAGGTTAATGGGTAGATTTCCGAAGTGTAGGTGAAAATAATAGAGTAGTCTGAAATGTTTAGGTGAATATATGGGTGAACTTAGCTGCAATGTATGAATGTGTAGATGAAATTAATGAAGGATTTGAAGTGTGTAGGAACGATTGTGGTATATGTGTTGAGCAATATGTATGTGTGTCAAAATAATCTTACTATTTGCTTGTATGAATAAAAATAAACTCTACGTGTACTAGTCTTGTGTAGGTTATTTTTAACGGGCCTACAAATAAACTATTCTTGTGTAGGTTATTTTTAACAGACCTACACGTGTAGTAGTCTTATGTAGATTATTTGTAACGGACCTACACGTGTACTAGTCTTGTGTAGATTATTTTTACGAACCTACAAATGACCTATATAATCTTGTGTATGTTACATTTAAAGGACCTACACGTGTACTGGTTATTTTTAATGGACCTAAACATGAACTAGTCTTGTGTAAGTTATCTTTAATAGACTTACACATGAACTAGTCTTATGTATGTTACATATTAAGGACCTACAAATGTACTAGACTTCTATAGGTTATTTTTAATGGATCTAAACATTAACTAGTTTTGTTTATGGTAGAATTCCTATACATTATTTCTAAACATAAGTATATTCATCTACTAGGTTAGAGACCCGTGTACTACACGGGTTGAATAATAAAAAACCGGTATAATTATAAAATGTGTATATATTTTTTTATAACCGAAGTTAAAATTACAGTTCACAAATCTCTAAATACTTCTTTGTACAACTTGCAATTTGACCTGTTATGAAATGAAAGCTCAATAAAACAGTGAAACATGCAATGTAATCTGACACTTACAAATATAACCAGCTATCCTACCATCCGCAATCCGACCCGTTACCACATGTCAATAACTAAACCCAAGCTGTAGGCAGACACCTCACCTGACGATTTACAACTTGACCTGTTACCACCTATAAATAACTGCAAAAAAATGCGAGATCAGTTAAAAAATAAACAGACTAACCACCAACGAAATACAATATGCAAAAACAACAATCAAAATTACGTATTACAGTAGATTTTATTATCTCAAATACTTCTTATTATTAAAATTACATATTACAGTAGATTTCTAGTGAATAAACAATTGTATGATTGAAGATTCATTATCTCAATTTTAGTTGAGGAGATTTCCATAAGGCTTTAGGAGCTAAACCTGCCATCTAATGTTCTTACCAATTTCAGTAACCGGAATCCATATATGTGCATCTTAATGGAATAGAGTACTTCACACGTTCTCCATTTAGAACCTTTATAATGGTTATTAGGAGCATAGCCACTATGAAGAGAAGTAAAGCAAAGAAACTAAAATCAAGTATTTTTAAGTGATCATCATATATATGCTACTTTGTGGATCTAGATTCTAGAATATGATACCTTGCAATGACAACTGCTGTACCAGAATAAGCTGCTGCATTGGATGCAGCTTTTACTTTTGAATCCTTTCCACCTCTTCCCATCCTTGACTTGTCTCCAAAAATGATCGCCTTTTGAGGTTTCTGTTCAACATATGTATGGATTAGCTTTAAGCGCAGATTAGTAAGAGGACCGTTGTAAAGTCCATTCACATCACTCAACAACACGATAAATACCAGAGTAATCCTGAAAGACAGAAACTTCCTGAGATTAAGCATACTTATAACTGTGATATTGATACATATATCTATAAATGTATGGAATTGAAATCCAGCATTTAAATACCTCATAAAGAGCTTTCCTAGTACTGATAGCATTATTTTCATTGAAAACTGGGATGCTTCTAAGATCTAACAATGATCCACTATTTAACAAAGTTGCACCCTGAAATCTGTATTCTTGAAATCATTATCTGTGACAAGAAATTGAGGTCACATCCAGCTGTAAAGAAAAGCATTGTGTAAACATAAACCAAAAGACCCGTGTTATTTTCTTTTGGTTTTAATTCAAGCAAACTAACACTCATAACTGGCTGAATAACGTGTCATACAAGGCCATCAAACCATTTTGACCAACAGCAAACAGCTGCACAAGCTTTTCCATCAAGTTCAACTTGTGGTTTTTGGAGATCAGCAAAACTACAATAGCAAACTATCACCATTGATAACTAATTAAGTAATTAACAGAAGTTAATAATTTTGTACAAAAGAATTTTCAAATGTTATGAAAACAAAAAGGAAAGAAAAATAAGGACCTGCTAGTGATAATTTTTCTGTATTTAATCATTTGGCCGCTGGCTCCAACAGCTCCTGAAGTAACTAAGACGATTTCAAAGCATCGGAAGTTCAACTTTTCAAGCTGCAAGAAAAGTTATTAGGTACATAAGCTTAATAGCCTGCACCATCATATATGGGAATTTAAGTTTGTAAAAAAAGTTGTTGGAACTGAAAATCTTTATTGTTGCTTCCTTGAAACATATAAAGGAAAGTAAAAAATAGCAAAAATATTGAACAAATGTGATAAATGAAGAAATAATAATACCATGAAGAAAGAGTTTGGAGCCGCTTCACCTTGTGTTCATCTTCTCCAACATAGCTGGTGGATTAAATAGTCGAACATCATTTGGCAAAACCTGTCATTTTAATTAGATTGATTGCATTAGTCAACAACAGCTAGAACATTTCCATGTAAAGAAAATGAATCCAAACATACAATAACTCAATGATAGTGCATATGAGACGTATTATAAATCTATCCATACTTTGTGAATCGTATAACCCCAACTTACATCTACTGATGGCCATTCTCCAACCAATTGTGAAACCGCTTTTCCTGCATCAATATGTCATTTGATAATATAGCATGAAGGAAAAAAAATATAAAAGTGAAAGAGAAATAAAGAGAACAATAAAATGAATAATTTAGGAAAAAATTAAAACAAATATCCTACATTTACAAAAGCAGGAACCCATTTAGTTTCCTCATGTTCTTTATCAACTAATAATCTTTCAACTTCTCGGCTACAACAAACCTTGACCAGTAAACAATAATAATCTAATGATTAGCTTAACAAAAATAAACAAATCAACATAAAAAAACCTAAAAAAAATAATCAAATCAACCTCAAAGGTAAGGTAACACATTGAAAAACCGAAATTATGGTTACCAACAACACCGTATGCAAAGAAAAAACGAAATTAGGGCTAACAACATTATGTTTTCATCGTCAAAGGGGGAAATCGAATAGGGTTTCAGAAATTGAATCCAGGATAAACAAAGAACTTACATGGTGGTATTTGAAATCGATTAATCGACCATACTAAAGGGTTTAGGTGAAATAAGAAAACCGATCGTATAGAAATCATCTTCATCTTCATCTTCATCATCAATATCAGCTTTTCTTGTTCTTCATCTTTCACTCTGATTTCATTAGTTTCCGTGATGATTGGACTTGGCCTGAAGATTGGTAGGAATCAGCGGTGGGTCTCGGGAGATATCCGATTGTGGGGAGAGAAGAGAGCGTAAAATTGATAAGACAAAGATGAGAGGAACCGGAGAGGAATGTGGCCGTATGAGTTTGAAATTAGGGTTAGTTCACATCGGGTCATAAGATCCGCGTGTATTACCAGATTGTGTAAATGGGTTTGAGCGGAAAACAAAGCTGAAAATGAATGTGGGAGCGACACGTGTCCCAAATTATCTTCTTTTATTAGAGAGTATAGATTGTATTGTAATGACATTTTGTATTTATTTATGCAGAAATAAAACCTTATATGTTATCTGAGATTGGTTAGACATGTAAAGGTTGATCACGTGATCGATTCTCAGACGTTGCACTGGTTAAAGTTGAGATGAGCGACATTTGGAACTTATGAAGATTTCGGTATTTTTTTTACGAGACACATGGAGACATACATGTGCACAAGATCAAACAATTGGGACTACGGATTTGTAACAGAGGGGAGTAAGCAGAGGCAATAGATCTTGACCTAAAAGAAAAAGTATGCAGCAAATATGCTCTTATCTAACATTAACCTACACAAAAATTATATTGTGAAAACTATTGGGTCGAAAGTTAACATAAATAGGTAGGTTTGGTTGGAATTTCAGGGAATAATATTTTTAGTACCTATTTGGTTAAAGTAAGCGAACGAAAGAAACCATTTTTTATTTATTTTATTTATTTTTTTTTATTTTTTATTTTTTTTTTTTGTTATAAATTATATTAGTCATTCAACAAGGCAAATTACATAAGGATAGCAGGTAGACGGGCAACAAACTGCGCCGCCATCCCCTTCTGAATGGAAAACCCTAATCTACTAAAAACAAAGCCTCGCCCCTGAGGAGTCGTAAAGTTGCTGTGGACCACACGCTGAACTCTAGCCAAGAACCGAACCGCCTCCGGCGCCAAGGAGCCGAACGTGTCAAACGCCAGGGGGACAAAGGCATGCTGATTATCCTCACAAGCTTTCGCGTGCTTTTCCACCTTCTTTGACTCTGCTTTCATAACCGCTTGCCCCGCCACAAACCCATTTTCCCGCAACCCAGCTAGGGGGGATACACCTGTGAGATCGACACAAGCATGTTTCCCGCCCTCCCAACCAAAAACTAGCACGTCCGCCGGGCGTAGGGTGGACCTCCCTTCCGCCGGGTCCGTAAGAAAATTAACCGGTGCCTCTTTCTTTGCCGAGATCCCTGCTCGTCTGAGAATATCCATTAACGCGTCTCGAACAAAATCATGGCGATACTTAAACCCCGGCAGCTCTCTACAGTGTAACGCATGGTCCCCGTATTTATCTAGGCATGCTTTACGGCAGACTGGGCAAGTTTCATCATTCGGGAAGTTAAATAAATAAAAAATCATCTAGAAATACAAAACTAGAGCATATAATCCGGAATAAAAAAAATTGATTTTGAATTTGATTAAATATGGATAAAAAATTGAATTACAAAATATCTTGAAACTGATAATATATTCCTAAATCAGTGGTATACTAAAAATACATAAATTAGATCTGCTATGCAAGTTAGTATTATACCTTTAAAATAAACTTAAATATAAAATAGAAGAAAAAAATATGATTGGTTGAATATTGTTCTCTATGTTCTCGCAGATTTTGTTTGTTCTGAAATGATATTCTCCCTATATATATATATATATAGGGTTAGGTTATAGTAAAAAATGTTTTAAAAATAAGAATAATAAGAAGGATTCTGGGCTTGACATGTGTCATTTTATTGTTTTTAAAGGGAGAGCATAATGGTCATTGTGTATTACACAATGAACTTGTATTACACAATGACCTGACTAATTACACAATGATCTTGTATTTCACAATGACCTGACTAATTACACAATGACTTGACTAATTACACAATGATCAAATATTACACAATGACCAGACGTGGTATTACACAATGAACTTGTATTACACAATGACCTGACTGGTTACACAATGAACTTGTATTACACAATGACCTGACTAATTACACAATGAACTTGTATTACACAATGACCAGATATTACACAATAATCTTGTATTACTCAATGACCAGACGTGGTATTACACAATGAACTTGTATTACACAATGACCTGACTGGTTACACAATGAACTTGTATTACACAATGACATGACTAATTACACAATGAACTTGTATTACACAATGACAAGATATTACACAATAATCTTGTATTACTCAATGACCAGACGTGGTATTACACAATGAACTTGTATTACACAATGAACTTGTATTACACATTGAACTTGTATTACACAATGACCTGACTAATTACACAATGAACTTGTATTACACAATGACTAGATATTACACAATGACCAGACGCGTTATTACATAATGAACTTGTATTACACAAGTATTACACAATGACCTGACTAATTACACTATGAGCTGGAAAACGTAAAACACAATGATAAATACATATAACACAATGGACTTGTATTACACAATGAACTTGTATTACACAATGAACTTGTATTACATAATAAAATTGTATTACACAATGAAATTGTATTACACATTGACCTGACTAATCACACAATGAGTTACTAAACGTAAAAAAAATCATTTTTGTTTATAACGACACTATACTCGTTTTAAAGATAAAAAAGCGCTCGTTTTTATGGTGTAATTTTTTTAAAAAAATAATGTCGTATGTAAAATTTATGAACGTTTTAAAATGAGGGGGAACTTGATAAAAAGTCAACAAAAGTGACCAACACTAAAATACCCTTCCAACAACTTTTTCTCCTACAATTTAATCTCAATAATTAAATCTTTTCTACAATTTGATCTAATGCCCTTAAATCCTTCTCACACTTCTTAGAATTAGAATCCTTTTTACCTGAACCTAATCCTATATATATATATATATATATATATATATATATATATAGGGTATATATAGGGTGAAAACCCATATGAGTTGTGAAAACTAATGAAAACTCTATGAAAACTCTATGTAACAACTTTATTTTTTTTAAATAGGGTAGTTTTGTTATATATTTTCGTCACATTAAAAAAAAAATCAAAAAGCGCAGAAGGAATTTAAAAAAAAAAAGATGTAACAATTGTAAAAAAATCCTGTTTTTCAGTTGTTACATATGTAATAAGGTCGTAACGGTAATTTTTTTACATTTTTTATATCTTTTTTTAAAAAAAATTCCTTCGGCGCTTTTTTGATTTTATTTTTTAAAAGTGACGAAAATATGTAACAAAACTACCATGTTTTTAAAAAAAAACAAATAAAGAAAAAAGTAGAGTTTTCATTATTTTCACAACTCATATGGGTTTCCATTCTAACCCAACCCTATATATATATATATAGGGAAGGGTTCAAGAGAAAACCACAAGTTAGGCGAAAACCGAGAAAACCACTAAAAAAATCAATTTTACCCAATCATATAATAATTTTTATTTTTTGTTTTAGTTTATTTTTATTTATTTATAATAGTATCAATGAAATATTAAACATTTTTACCAAAAAATATTTTTACACATAAGGTTACGTATACGTAAACATAAAACAAAAAAATTGCGGTTACGTATACGTAAATCAAAAAATTTGTTTTTGGATACGTATACGTAAATAAAAAATTTGCCTAAAATGATGTGGTTTTCTTGGTTTTCGCTTAACTTTGTGGTTTTCTCTTGATCTCTCCCCTATATATATATATATATATATATATAGGGTTGGGTTCATGAGAGAACTCACTTTAATGAGAGAACTAGAGAACTATTAAGGAAAAAAGGGTGGGATTTTAAAGAGTAAGGGTAAAATTGGAACTTAAAATATATAAATCTTTAAACATTTATATCTTTTACATACATTACTATTTTTTCTTTTAAAATTGCACCATTAAATCAAGAATTTCTTTATCTTTCATTTGAGTATAAATAACGTTATAAAAATAAGAATTAACTCGTCATTTTTTTTCTTATTATTTTCAATATTACATATGTGTAGTATCACCCCAAAAACCTAAACCCCACCCCACCCCACCCCACCCAAAAACCTAAACCCCCCACACCCACCCAAAAACCTAAACCCACCTACCCCCACCCAAAGTCCTAAACCCATCCATCCCACCCATTCCACCCAAAAATCTAAACCCACCTCACCCACCCATACTCTCAAAATCCTAACCCTAAACGTAATAGTTCATATGTGTAGTAGCACCCCAAAAACCTAACCTACCCCCAAAAACCTAAACCCCTCACCTCACCCACCCCACTCACCCCCCAAAAACTTAAACCCCCCACCCACCCCCATCCAAAAACATAACCTAAAAGTTAAGCTAAACCTAAAAACTAAACCCTAAGGTTAAACCGACTATTTTTTCAATTTTTTTTAAACAAGGACGACGTGGGAAACAAGGTCTCCGAACCACTTTTTTAGTTTTTGATTTATATTTTGAGTTATGATTTTTTTATTTATTTTTTTTTACCTTTAAAGAGTAGTTCTTTAGTTCTCTCCCTAAATGTTAGTTTTCTTATGAATTTCACCCTATATATATATATATATATATATATATATATATATATATATATATATGGGAGGGATCAAGAGAAAATCACAAAGTTAGGCGAAAACCACATCATTTCAGGCAATTTTTTTATTTACGTATACGTATCAAAAACAATTTTTTTGATTTACGTATACATAACCACAATTTTTTTGTTTTATGTTTACGTATACGTAATACTATGTGTAAAAATGTTTTTTGGTAAAAATGTTTAATATTACATTGGTACTCTTATAAATAAATAAAAATAAAATAAAACAAAAAATAAATATTATTATATGATTGGGTAAAATTGATTTTTTTAGTAGTTTTCTCGGTTATACCTAACTTGTGGTTTTCTCTAGAACCCTCCCATATATATATATATATATATAAATTAATAGTAAATATAAATAATTTTACGTTAGTATTCATGTATATATAAGTTTAATAATAGTTTGTATATATTTTATTTCATTACAAGAAACCTTAAATGGTAAGGTCGGTGGTCAATGAGAGTTGGCCACCAACCCACCTTTGTTAACTGTTACATATTTAATTTTCCAAATTGTAAACAGGCTGTTCTTCTGGTCCAGTCGTCTTGGTTACCCAACATGTCTTTAAAATCGGTTTAAGTCGCGGGTTCTAACCTTTGAACCCCCAAAATTTATCTGTCTTTTTAAATCATTTTTGAAAATATTTTTTAAACTTTTTTATATTTCTCATTCTAAATATTAAACAAATATTTGTGTTGGTTCAGTGGGCCGTTGTATTTTATAGTATCTTTTAAATGGTTTAGGTCTGGATTTCTAAACCTGCAAATACCATTTTTATCTCATTTTTTTTTTATTTCTAATAAACTTTTATATATATAGTTCAATCTCTGAAACTTATACGCCTCAAATTCGTATGTTATCTTTATGTATTTTAGTACGTTAGTGTCAACGTAAAAAAAAACTTTTTTTTTACATTTTTTTCCTGGGTTAAATAAGTATCCATAACATTATATGTTTTCCTTATGTGTCTAACCATGTTTCTTTTGTTACCGTCTTACGCCTTTAAAGTCGTTTTCCACCACGTTGCGTGTGAATTCGCGATACATTACGTTCCGACAACGCCGCAACGCGCGACTGGTCAAATTCCTAGTTAAACTTAATCTCAAAGGTAGGTGGGGTTTCCCACCAACCCATTCCCTCTTATACTTTGGTTAAATTGCACAACTAACCCTCTACTTTGTAAAATATTATTTTCACCCCTTAAGTTTTTTAAAGTTTTGAGTTTACCCCCTGTAGCATATATAATCTGATTTTTTCTCAATAAATTTAGAGTTAAGTACATGGATGGTCCCTGTGGTATGTCAAATTTTTGGATTTGGTCCCTAAGTATGAGAAATTACGAAACAGGTCCCTAACTATGCATAAACATAACATAAATGGTCCCTAAGTTGGTCCCTTAGGTACGAGAAATTACACCATTGTCATCCAACTCATGGATCATTTATGTTACGTTAATGCATAGTTAGGGACCTGTGGTGTAATTTCTCATACTTAGGGACCAAATCCAAAATTTTGACATACCACAAGGACCATCCGTGTTGTTACGTCATAACTTTAGTTTATTTTGCGCGTACGTTTCTTTTGATCGTACCGCCCGCCGCAACGTGCGTACGTTTCTTTTAATCGTATCACTCAGCTGCAAGGCGCAAGTAGGGTGAAAAATTTGACCAAAATCACAAAAAAAACATCGGTACAGTTATATAACTGTCTTTTATCCTGTTTATGTAGCAATGTTAAATTTATATGTTTCGTTTTTTGTGTTTTGCCACACGTTAATGTCTCCGCTTCAACCGTTTAATGCCTGTCTCCCACTGTGGAGCGCAGACCTATTTTTCTTTATTTACCTATATTTTTTTTCTTAGTCACGTTAATATCACCACCTGAACCGTTTAAGATCCGGTTTCCGCCGCGAAGTGTGGGGTACAATATCTAGTTTGCATCTATGAATATAATTTAATTTAACAGTTGGCAAGTGTATTTAAAATATTCATCCAAAGAATTATAGTAGGATCTCTTGGGATAGTTTTTTTTTAAGGACAAATTTATTAATTTCTGTTGGGGGTGAGACTTGAACCCATAATCTCTTGGGATAGTTGGTAAACAAACAATCATACAAATCCAAGGTTGTAGGTTCAATCAATGGGGATGGATTTTTAGACCTGATTAAAAACCTTTGAATACCTTTTAAAATTTATCATCTTTCATCCCACATCGCTTCTATGTGGAAACTTTAGTCTCAATTTCTCTCTATAAATATCAGGTCTTAGATCCTCCAAAGAAATCAAATCTGGTTCAAACCGGTTTGTCTAAATCTGTCTGGTTCTTAAAGGGGTGGTTCAAGTGTCTGTGGTTCACCCGGTAGCGTTGCCGATTACTGACCGGTCATCTGACCGGTCGAACTGGCTAGTCCAGTCCGGGTTTAACAACACTGAGTACAGGTTGTGCCAAGTAAAGTAGAAGCAATAATCAACCAAGAAACTCCCAAGTCTACTACTGAAATTTGTAGATTCCTAGGCTTGACAGGTTAATATTGAAGATTCATCAAAGACTTTTCAAAGATACTAGTTGTAACATCCTATAAATCGTAAAATAGTTATTATAGATTTCACCTCTTATGTAAACTAGAAATAAGCTCGTACGATGCATCGGGTTTACGAACTACGTTACGCGCGTTGCAGCGTTGACATTAACGTGACTAAGTAAATAAAAGATACGAATAAAGTTACCGCGACTCGGTTCTGGAGATCAAGAAATAGATAAATCGCGGCACGAATAGGAGTTAATATTGAAATGACAAATTCGTTAAATAATTTAGTAACAAAGTAAAAACAAAATACAAATAAAAAAATTAGTTTTTACAAATGAATATATAAGAAGTAAAAGAAAAAAATAACGAAAAAACTCGTTTTGTCACACTCAAGACTCGAGTCTGCGTTGGCGGGTTTAGCGGAGTTATTGTAGAAAAATAAAATAAGTAAAAAATACTGAGTTATAATAACATATATATATATATAGTGTGTGTGTGTGGTTTCGCTAAAAAGTCAAAAAAATATAAAAAGTTTAAAAAGTGTTTTAAAACGCTCATATTACTAATTTCAGCGGCTTTGGAACCGTCTATTTGAACTATACGATCTTAGCTTGTAGGGTTTAACTTTTAAGGTTTAGATTTTAGGGCTTAGTTTTTGCCTTATGGTTTAGCCTTAGGTGTTTAGCCTTAAGGTTTAGCTTTTAGTATTTAGGCTTTTTGGGGGGTGGGGGTGGGGGTTTTAGGTTTTTAGGGGTGGGGTGGTGTAACACCCCAAAATTTGAGGAAGGACTAAAATTGTCAAATTTCAAAGTTGATGATTGGAGATGTAAATAATCAAAGTCGAGGGACTTAAAATGAAAACTCTGAAAATCCAAGGGGTAGCAGACCGCTACCCAAGACCTTAGCGATCCGCTACGTGCGGACTAAGGAAATCTTCGGGAGCTGACACGTGTCCTTGGGACTCACCGATGAATATCTGACGCGTGGAAGGGTGGCGGACCGCTAGCCAGACCATAACGGTCTGCTACGTGTGCGCGAAGCCAAATTGGCCGCCTCAAGGGGTGGCGGACCGCCACTACCAAGCGTAGCGGTCCGCTACGGGTCCCACTTCACCCCTATCAATAGATCAACGATTTCAACCATTTCTCACCATTCTACACCATCTATTACACACACACACACTCTCTAGTTCTTTGATCCCGGGCCCCGGTTTACGTACGAGAGTCTAGTTTTTGAGTATTCGGCTTCAAAATTCCATAGATAGTGCTGAGGTAAGGTTCCGACCTATTTTTTTTGCTTTGGTTATATATCCTTAAGCTAGGATTGTATAATTAAGTAATGTTATGGTTATCTAGGAGCTCTGCCAGAGGTGTTTACCACATTACTGATTAATAAGTTGAATTACTGTCAATGTGAGTTCTTAAAGTGTTGCATGAACCCTTTCATGACCTTGTCTGAAATGATTGATTTATGAAACATTTTGAGTATCTTGAAACGGTTGTACTGATTGTTTATATATAACGTATTCTAAGCGCTTATTGTATTTCACTTGCCCGTGGAACGACATGTTGGACAGGACCCGTGGAACGGTCTTTGGTTATATATATACTGATGATTATTCATAGTTATCAATGAATTTGGGGGTGAAATCCTATGGATGTGTTCAAGATAATTTGGCGGGTCATTTTAATAAACTATTTTAGTTTATGAATTCACCAGCTTTGTGCTGACCGATGTTTTATCAAATGTTTTTGACCGCATCACAGGTAGTCATTAGACAGGGCATTCCAAGACTAGAATGAAATGATGAACGATCTAGATGATGGGCATGCAAGGAACTATAAGTCCCGAATGATATGTTCCTTGTTAGGAACAAATGATGTAACTTTTGTTAACCATGATGTATACAATGGTTTGATATTAATAGAAGTTATGACTTAGTCTTCCGCTGTGTGTTTTTGATATCAACGTCATAGTAACTAGAAGGCGACCTTCTGACTAGTATGTAGTTATCTAACAAACAGAATGTTCTGTCTAGAAAAAGAGCGGTGTATAAATCTCTCCTAGACCCGTCGCTCTTACCTGGGAACATATCTGTTGGAGGTACTACTCTAGTTAGATAACTGTCCTGTGTTACGGGTGTGACATGTAGGGTGGAGGTTAGGTTTTTTTTTTTTTGGGGGGGGGGGGGTTTAGGCTTTTGGGGGGTGGTGGTCGGGTTTTTTCAACTGTCGTTTTATTTTTTTTGGGATGTTACATTTGGGTTGGAGGTTTAAGCTTTTGGGGGTGGTGGTCGGGTTTTTAGACGACTTTTTCGGCTTTTTAAGTTTTTTTTTTGTTAGGATTTAGGTTTTTGGGGGTGGGGTAGGGTGGGGGTTAGGTTTTGGGGGGGTTGGGGTGGGGGGTTTTAGGCTTTTGGGGGTGGTGGTGGGGTTTTTAAAATACTTTTTACACTTTTTAGACTGCTTATAATATCCCTCTGCTATATATATATATATATATATATACATATATATGTGTAAACCAAAAAATCAAATTCTGACCACATATTTATTGTACTTAATTGAATGTTTAACTTTTGGGGATTGGATTAAAATAAGATGAAAATAAATATGTGGTCAGAATTTGGTTTTTTGGTTTACAAGTTTACATTTGATCCTCACCATATATATATATATATATATCACTAATATATATAAAATCTTTTTTCCGTCTATCGTTAGTTAATTAGTCGAAATAAATAAATATGAGATTGCCATTAAATATTTCTCTAAATATTCAATCCACCGAATTTCGAATTCGTATTTCGTGAAACAAAGTTAAACGTTGTGATTTGTTCTTTGCCCAAAGTGTAACTCTTCAGATGATACCTCGATAGCAACGTTGATAATATTAACGATGATCAGATATCTAATATCCAACGCTTTCTCGCTACCTTCGTTAGTCTTTGAATAGATTAAAATGTCATTCATGAAAACTATTACAATTATATCCAAAAATGGCTTACATACCCTATTCATTAAATCTATAAACTGTCGGGGCGTTAGTAAGTCTAAATGACATCATTAGAAACTCATAATCTCCATATCTAATTCTGAAGTTGTCTTAGGCCCATCTTTTTCTCAGACTATCTAGATCTTAAATCTATTTTAGAAAATTAACCAACTCCTTGTAAATGATCAAACAAGTCATCTATTCGGGGCAAGGGATATATGTTCTTGTTCGAGGCAAACGATATAACAATTTTGCAATGGGTGTGGTGCGTGGCATGAAGTCGATTCGGAACTCGACTTGTCTTAAGGTCGGAGTCCATGTGGATCCTCAGGAATACATTAGGGAAGTCAGCCACCACTGGGATACTATCAGGTTTCTGTTCAGACTTAACCTGAGCAAAATAGCGATAATGCTTCCTGACCCTTTCATAAACATTTACTACTCCTCACTGAAGAGATTATACTTATTAGCCTAGACCGCTTATCACTCAAACTGAAATTGTCTGACCGTTTGGTTTTTCAAGTCTTAAGACTTTATATCACAGATTACGTGTGTTTTTTTCACAATCAACCAATCCATACCTAGAATTATATCAATTCCCTCCTAATTAAATTGGTAATAGTTATATCTGTATTTCATGATTACCAATCCTAATGGTATAATATTTGATCACATTCTTTATTCTAGTTTCTTGTCCTTCCACTACTAGAAAACTGGGCAATTGCGATGACATTTTTTGTGACTTAAAATGCGGTCGCAAAAACCTCCGTCGCTAATCCAAATTTGCGACCGCTGTAAAGTTGCGACCGTTTCTTACAACCGGAATGCGATCGCAAAATTTGCAACCGGAAATGCGGTTGAAAAATTTGCGACCGGAAATGCCGTCACAAATGCGGTCGCAAAATTTATGACCGAAAATGCAGTCGCAAAATTTGCAAACGGTTTGCGACTGGTTTGCCTCGCATTTTGCGGCCGGGTTGCGAAGGCAATTTGCAACTAGGTTGTAACCAATTTGCGGCAGCAATTCTTTTTTTTACCAATTTTTTTTCCTGTTTTTATAGTATTTTGTTTGGAATCTCCTGTTAATTTTTAGATTTTCAAATATTAACCATTCACAAATTGTAATTAGTGCAAAACATTCTAGTTGAAATTTCCAAAAAAAAACCCCGTCAATTATCAATTATCCAAACATAACAGATACGCAAACATTCAAATAAAAGTGTTTATTGGTTTAACTAGGTGGTTGGATGTTTTGGGACACAAGTTTAACAATTCTTAAACTTTGTCATCCTATCGAGTATGACTTGTTTCTCCACTTTATCCCTTTATTTTTCCTTCACCAAATCCTCAAAAACTCCGTTCAACCTTTTTTTATTTTCTTACTTTTCTTTCACAAGCTCCTTGATGATTCCATTCAACTTTTGTATATACAAATAATAAACATGTACTTAAATTTACACTTAAATATACAAGCTTAAATATAACTCATCTAGACCCGTTAAAATCTAACATGACCCATTAGGACCCGTAATAACCTGTTTAAGTTTATCATGTTATCACGATGGGTCATTTAACAATTTTCAGCTACAACTGCTTTTGCCAAACACTTATATACAAGTGATAACTACAACAAAAAAATGATACCGTATCAGTTCTGATCTAAAAATGGGCTTTTGGGCTTTTGACAACTTTTTGACTTTGAAACTTTTGATCTAAAAATGGGCTTTTTGTAAGTTTTTGTATTGAAAGAATATAAAGTATTAATCTTTTGGGCTTTAAAGCCTGATTTTATTTATTTATCTTTCTAAATAAAAAACATTTTTGCGACCACGGTCTTAAACATTGCGATTGATTTGCGGTTGCGTTTTATTTTTTGCGACCGGCTTTAGGCGGTCGTAAACCTTGCAACTGATTTGCGACAGTGTTTTATTTTTTGCGACCGATATACGACGTTCGTAAAATTTGCGACTGTTTTGCAACCGTTGTAATTTCGGTCGTAAATCGGTTGCAAATTTTGCAACCGTTTTTTTCCGTAAATTTTGGTCGCAATTACCCAGTTTTCTAGTAGTGTTTAGCATTTTCCACAATAAAATTCTTATCTAATTTATGTGGTTCTATGTTCAGGCATACATTAAACGATGATGATATAGAACTATTATTAGCCCATGAATCAAATAAAACCCTTGCACTAATGTTATTTACAAAAAACATACCCGATACAACATTATCATCTTTCTTTGCTTCCTTGTCTTTCAACACGGAGGCTCGTGCATTTCCCCAAGCTGTTGATTCAATAAACAAATGAGAACTCCTGCATCTCCGATGGTGCCTATTTTCCGCATTTTTGCACTCTATGATGAATGTTTTGGAGAATTTGGAATGTTCGTTTAGTGGGAACTGAAAAGTCAATGTTTATTTTAAGAAAATTAACCGGATACACGTTCATTTTAGAAATTTTCCCATATATCAATTTCATATCTTGAATAAGAAAGTCAACACAATCAATCCATGGGTGTGCTTGTAGATAAGACAAAACAAAAAAATAAAAATAAAAACAAATAAAAAGAGGTGGGTATCATGTCTTGTTTAGTATTGTGGCTTGGAGCATTCAGGAGCCATCTTCCAATTGAAACGCCAATAATCTGTGCAATAGTTGTAGACCATGTAGTTATCTTTAACCCACTTGAGTTTTCCTTGTTGGTCCCAGCTCAGTTGCTTGTAGACTGGGGACGTCCACCAGTTAGCTTTGTTAGCATAAGCACACTGGTAAATGCTAACCGGTCCATTCCATTTACAAGCCCTTGCATTAAACTTACGTAGACCGGCCTTGAAAGGTGCACATGACCAGTCAATTTTCACTAGACCGCCTCTTGTTGCCCAGTTATCAGCATTCCACAAGCTAGAGTACACCTGCATTCCTTGTTGGTTTGGGAATCCAATTCCTTCGCTTTTGTAGTTTCTGTATACCCTAATCGGTATGCTATCAACATACCACCTGCATTTATTGTCATTTTCAAACAATTTTTTAATAGTTAGTTTTTAAATTAAACATAAATGGGGTGTACCAGGTTGTTCTTTGAGTAGAAGATAGAATTGGTTGCTTTTATAGGGATTTAGAAAAATGGTTTTGGTTTTTGGGTGAAATGTGAATTCAAAATGGTTTCTAGGTAAACCGCTCGTTAAGTAGTGAATTCAAGAATTCTTGACAAAAACTCGCAAAGGTGGCAAGAGGTTGATGGGACTGATCACTAAATCCGAGGGTCAAAGGAGCCGATTCATGTGAGGGTCGGCTCAACCTTTTTAGGGCCTAACGTGATTTTATAAAATCGGGGCTTTTTTATATAAAAATACAACTTTCTTTTAGAATCCTAACACATGGGAATATGATGATGTACATTTTTCGTATATAGTTTATTAAAGTCACACAACTGCTATTAAAGTTGGAGTGAGTTTAGTAAAATGAAAGACACTCTTTCAAGTATACAGATTTTTTGTTTTGCTTGTCAAAATCTGAAAATTAAACGAAGTTAACTCCTAAAAATTTGGTGCCCCTTAAAGACGGGGGCCCTAAGCGGCCGTTTATTTTTTTTTGTATAGTTCCCATTTCATGATTTTTGTTTTTTTTAATAGATATTCCCATTTAATGGCATAGATTCTCAACTATTCCACTTGGCACGTGAGGGGTTTTTTGTCAAAAATTCTAGAATCCGCTATCTAAACGAGCGAATTACATAGAAACCATTTTGAATTCAAATTTCACCCACAAACCAAAACCATTTTCACTATCACCTAAAAAAGCAAAAAAAAAATCATATTTAAGTTAGCTAGGGTGGTTAACTTACACAACTGCATTAGGGTTCCAGTGAATGGTGTAGTTGTGGAAATCCGCGGTGGGGTCAAACCATAACTTGAACTGTTGCTCCCTATTTCCTTTGCCTTGGATAAAGATGTTTGTGTGCAAGGTGTAAGGGTCTCCTGTCGAGTTTCCTAAGAACTCAAAATCGATCTCATCATGATAGTTACCCGTAGACGAAAGCTGCAATAATTCAACACAAAAGTTGAGAGTATCGACCAGGATGATAAGATCGATTTTGTTCATATGTGATCACTACTTGAATCTCTTTTGGTATTGCACTTACATAATATGCTGTGACGGTTCCTGCAGAGTTCCCCGGAACCAACTTGATTAACAGTTCAAAGCTTCCAAATAGGTATGCATTGTGTGATTGAACACCAGACCCTATAATTATAGTTATATCAGTACACTAATAACTAATAGTTAAGAGTTAATAATTTTGAAACCAGAGACCGATGATCCGTACCTGAATCTTTATCCAACACCAGATTAAGATCATCACCATTGCCAAAAACATATGAATGCTTGGCACCCCAATTGAAATAAGTGTCACTGTAAAAATTTGCATTGACAATGCATGATTGGAATGAAATTGCTGAGATGAATACAAGTACAACCAAAGCCTGGAATGCTCTTGCCATTGGTTATGTGTTAAGTATCTATTTGAATGATCTTGCCATTGCTTCTTGACACCTTATATAGCCTTTGTCTAGTATATTTCCCCAATATTTAAATTATATATATCTTGACCTTGTCTTGCATTTTGACTTTTATTTATTAAAGGCCTCAAATATTATTTATGTCTCTCATATTTGAAAACAACAGTTAAATGATCATACCATTTTCAAGGGTAGAGGTGATAAATCTTTGGATTCGTTACTTTGTATGTATGTTTAATCTTTAGATTTTGTTGTTTTTTTTAAATCGACCCATCTTAACCTGAACCAAAATGACATTTTCAAATGAACTAGTTCTATAAACGTTCATTACAAACTAATTTTAGAAGAAAAAAACAATAATACAAAATAATTGTTAGTTAAAATTGTAGAAAGAGGAGAAATAATAAAAAAAGAATATAGAGATAAGAATGAGGAATGGGATGTATGAGCTTTTTTAAACAATAAGAAATAAAACTAAGAAATGATGATTTATTAATTAAACTAGGTTAAAATCCGGTGTATTACACGGGTTGAATAAATAAAATGATATACTTAATTAGTAATAAAAAATTTTATATTTTTAAAAACCCATGCAATACACGGGTTGAATATACCAGTGTATTACATCAGTTCAATATGATTTATATTAAACATCTAAAAACAATTTTTTTTGATATCACTATTTAATAGGGGAGAGGGGCGGAAAAATAATGATAAAAATGAACCACAATGTGACACGTGTCCATAAGATTTTTATTTGTTAATACAAAGATTATTATTTAATAGGAGAGAGAAACGGAATAATTAATAATTAATAATAGAGAGATGGAAAATAAGAATGAGGAGTAACCAGAGAGTGATACGTGTCACAAAATATTTTTATTTATTATGCTAGTAAGATTATAAGGATGAGTATATGATTAACCGACATCTGAATGCCCTAAATGTATCAAATGGGCCGAAAGTGTTAACGGTTAAACCTACTAAATTGTTTTAGTAAAAAAAAAGATTGTGATTAAATGATGGAATAATAGAATCATACATATATTTGGCATGCTAATTATTTATAAAATGTTTATAATTTTGTACAAAACGTAGGACAGGCTACCTCTAAATATTATTCTCATTACAAAAAGTTTATAACATCAAATTGACAAATTGTAATTAAGGTGTTACATTGTCCAAAAAAAAAACTAGGAAAAATGGTTGGAAGCGAATGAGTTGTGAGGAGAAAAATGACGTGAATAGGACTAAAAAGGAGGAGGTTATTATTAGCCAGCTATGAGTGAACTTGTAAGACATCCGGACAGCCGGAAGGGGATGAAACAAGAAAATAAAATAAAAGGTTAATTTTTCGTTAGCTAGACGTGCGAACCTCAAGAATAGATATAGTTTATGGGCATTGCTCTCGAAAAGTTCTTAAAAAATGCATAAATTATATGCAATGAAAGGTATGCCTATTCTTAACCTTTTATGAGAACTTGATAAAACAATCTCAGTAACTAATTTCTTTTTTAATTTTAAAAATCTATAATATATAAGAAATAAATGTATTACTGAAACACCGTCACTCTGATGTGCACTCTTAACAATTTTTTTCTTTCTCTCTCATATTAATTATAAAAATTTCTTAAAATTTTGAATAAATTGCACAGATTGTCCTTTAGTTGTATATGAAATTACACCTTATGTCATTTGATTGTCATTTTTTAAAAATTTGTGCACACTCTTTGTCCACCAGCGCTCTCTCCTCAATGGTACATTCATCGAAATTTAAAACATGTTTGTGATCTGTGACTTGGGGAGCCATCAACAGCCTTTGGCGTTGTTTCCCCTTTTCTCTTTCCCTATTATTTCTTCCATGATCAACAAAACGAACAAGAGCCATAGCTTGAAGCACTAACTTGTTGGAGTGAAATCAAAGGTTCTTTCAACTCCGGCCAGACCTTCAAGCACGGGGTTCTATATAGGAATTTAAGGAAGTGATGTTTTTTTGGCACAATCGATTAGGTACGTCCGTAATTGTATTTGTGTTTGGTTTATGGTTTTTATGTTTTAATTAGTTTGATTATTTCATATTGCCCTAATTATGCATTTCAGTTTTGTTTGGAGTTAATTTGGCAAAAAAGATTTGCAATCACATCTTATTACACAAATTTTTGTGCATTGTATAGATCGACATGTAGAAGCATGTTTTAGTAATTATAGATCAAATTCTATGTATCGTTGTACTTAACTAGTACGTAAGAGGGTGTTCCTACGTACTTAAATTGTACACCAGATTGGTCTCGCGTACTTAATAAGTATGCAAGGCTTTTGCCATACGTACTTATCAAGTACGCACGACCAATGCCCTGCGTATTTAGCCAAGTACGTTGGAAATGTTCTTGCCTCTATAAATAGAAGGTGAGCCTTTCATTTGTAGGTAGAACTTGGGACAAGGTTGAGAGAGGTTCTGGGCGGGATGAGCTCTCCCGCCCCTAGACCGTGAGCATAAACGAAAGATGTGTACTGTAATATCCAGGATTTTTCGATGTAACATTTCCATTTTATCAATTTGTAATCCTTTGTAGCTTACCTATTTTAAGTTCAATGAAGGTATCCTTTCCAAAATCCTTGCTCGTGCCGTTAAATCTTAAAAACTTGAAACAATAATTAAATAATAAATACTAGTTATTATTTAAATATTAGATATTTACATGAAAATACTTAAAACATAGGTATAAATATATATCTAAATATATGCATTTATATCTTAAAACTCTAAAGGTTTATAATTATTATTATGTAAACTTATTATCAGTAAATACTTGAAACTTGTAAAACTATAAACTTAGAAATTATTTTATGAAATTATAAAATAATAAGGCATAAAACTTATAAAGCTTATTTGATTTTATAAAATAAAACATATTATTTGTTTTATAAAGTCTAGGGTCTAAATTGTCATTCTTGAAACTTAATTTAAAAACTAAAACTCAAGTAGTCGCATAAAATGATAAAACTAGTAAACATCAGGGGCTGTTGGGTAATTAACCCAAACCTCCTGAACCCAAACCAGTCGCGAGTTCGAGTCCCACCATGCCCGGTTTTTCATCCTATTTATTCGAAAACGCGTTTCCGACCAGATTCGTTGCACCTCGGGCCTCCCTTCGAGCGTGCCACCCAAACCCGAGGTGTCTCAAGGCTCAATTTCAACTTTAACAACCGCGTGCTCCGTCTTTAAACCCGTCGCATACAACCACCACCGCCTCAACCGTACGAGCATTAAATCCTAAAATTGATTATAAATATGGGTTATAACACTTGAACGGCACCACACACTAACTCTCTAAACTCTTAATTCGTTCAAATCAAACATGCAATTGCCGTTTCAAGTCTGTGACAGCAGACACAGAACCTGAACTCGTTCTCCTTCATTTCTATATCGATTCAGGTAATTCTCATGGCCAAAAGACTCGTTTTCATACAAAGATCAAAAGCCATCTGTCAATTTACACTGACAGAGGGTAAATCGATTCGTAATTTGGGTTTGAAATTCTAGGGTTCATACGGGAATTAGGGATGATTTTGGATTGTGTTTATCTATTTGTTTTTCTAGGTTATAACCCAACGAGGCCTGTAGTTGGGTGGTTAAGTCGTGTGTGCGTGGACTTGGTTGGCCCGGGATCGAATCCGGCCAGCCCAAGTTTTTATGTTTTCATTTTTTTGATGTTTTTTAATCAGATTTTATTTTAGTATGTTTTTATAAACTTAAAACTTGATTTTATTCATACTTTTGTTTCCAGAAAACATTTTAATTAATTAAAAACTTAGTTGAAGCTTATAAGTATTTTAATTTTTAAATACTTAAAAAAATACTTTAAAAACTTTATAAAACTTATATTTTAAACAGGAACTATTTTATAAAAATCAGAAGTTTAACATGCTATTATTTCCTAGAATAAATAAAACTGTTTCTATTTAAAACTTTAAATAATATTTATAAAATTTAATTAAATAGAAAAGATTATATAATTTTTATAAAATTAGAAAATTTATATAACTTATATCTTTATTTTAGAAATCAGAAACTTATAAACTTGGAAATTTTATAAAACTTAAAACTTAATTAAATTATTTTAAAAGAGAAAATAAATATGTTTTCATTTATTTAAAACATAAACTTGTACACTTGAAATTTAAAAAGAAACCATTTTTTTATAAACCCATGTTGTATTCTTTTAAACTCTTAAACACATCCTAAATAGTATTTAGAATAATTACAAGTCGTTTAAACAAAATGAATACTTAATAGTTAAACACTTTTAAATAATTTTAATTGATTTATATACATCATTTTAAAATTAGATAAACTAGTTATTTTCAAACACTTTTAGATAATTATTATTTATCTTTAATAATTATCTACTCTATTTAAATAATTGTCATCCTGCATTAATAATTATTTATTTGGGTAATTATTATTAATCCATAATAATTATAATTATTATTCTTTTAGATAGCTATTATATATTTTAAACAACTATTTAATCCTTGTAGATAATTATTTATTATCCTTAATACTTATTTATCCATTACTTAATTTATATTTTACTCTTATTTACGATACTTGGAAAACTATGTAAAATCATTATTTAATATATGTACACGATAATTATTTAATCTATAATTTGTCTAAACTTCAAACTTAAACTTTATAATACTAATTTTAGACTTGTATAATCTAAACTTTATAACACAATCATTCCCGCCTCCCATTTGAGACCCTAGTTAAATATTAGAATCTTGGATCCTCGTCATAAACTTTAGGATCAAACTTTAACCTTAGACTTTGTCATTAGGCTTATTGTGAGGATATTCTTCCTCGAAACTTTACTACATTTATTCTTTGTTGGACACTCTTGTATCATTCCAAGAGAGTATACTTAGCCCCATTTTGTTTTGTTTTGGTTTATAAACTTGGGGTGGAACATGTATCAAACTTTTAGACTTATACAATTCATACACAACTATGCCTATATGCTTTCTATGTGTTATATGCTTTTGAGACTTGCATGCTTAAGTTAAACTTAAAACTATCATGTTCATTAACTTTGGCCGAGCCTACAGTGACAATAATAGATCTATTGTATTTGACCAATCCACCTAGATTGATTGACCATTCGGGGGGAGCCCATTGTGATTGTTGTTGGACCTAAAACTTTAAGGGTAACTTGCGAGTTATGCCTAAACTTGGTTGGAAGGTTTGAAATGCATAATGTTTAACTTGCTTGTTCTCACATATATAATTAGATGCATTGACATAATGAATTGTAAAACTTTTAAAGACTTGTTAACGGTGTCAAAACCTTCGTATCTCACCAACTATTTTTAGTTAACAGTTTACTTAACATGTTTTAGGTGCTGAAGTTTAAGGCTTATCTTGTGATCACTTAGGATGCTTGGACCTAGAACATCTATCAATTTAAACTTTTGTTATCGTTATGTTTGTTGAACAATATGATACTTTTCCATGTATTTGAACCATGAAATTTATTAATGGAATATTTAAACTTTATTAGTTAACCTTGTGCTTTTGAACAACCGCGTTCGCCCCGACGTATAATCCGCCGTCGGTTGGGATGTGATATATTGGTACCAGAGCCTTGGTTATAGGGAATTAGGTTATTAGGCACATGACCTAGGCTATAACTTAGGATTCCCCAAACATGAGTCGTCTCATGTACCTATTAGGAATCGCTTCTCTATTCTACTCTTCAATCTTAAACCCCATATGTACATACTTATACTTGGAAATGTACACTTCTATCTACTTACGTATTACAAGAATCTACTACATCGAGGTTATATTCTTAGGCTTCAATTCTCATCCAAAACCTAACTCTCGCCAAAAGTATTTAAGTTCTAAACAATGTATGAGAATTTGTGCGGACCGGAATGGTGGATACCTGTATTCTGGGAATTCTGTCAAGGAAAGCATTTCGTATAAATCCATATCAGCCGTTGGACCAGTATGCTTTCCTGAGAATTCTTGGGATGAGTGTCCACTTATAGGAATGCATGAATTCTCTAACATTAGTGAATTTAAACTACTTCTGATAGGTCAAAGTACCTATTTGGTAATATAAACTAAGTGGGTACCATCTAAATGTTTTATGTTTCATGATCTTATGGTTTCAAATCCTCATCTATGAACCCTACACTATGATTCATATGTTTATTCTTTCGATGTCTGCCTTTTAGTATGCCTCCTCGTCGTAGCAGAAGCTGAATTATCGTAACTCTCATTGCCCAACAAATGGCTAAGGTACTACCTACCTTGGTTACTGAACTAAACCAGGCTGCAGTTAACAACAGTGCTAATTTCGGATCACAATAATCTGGCTCAAACCCTCTGTGCACTTTCAAGCATTTTAACTCGTGTAATCCCGCCAAATACTTTGGGACTGAGGGAGCCACTGGCCTCCTCCAATGGTTCGAAAGCATGGAAATCACTTTCCTAAACAGTGATTGTCCGGATAACCTCAGAGTCCATCATGCCTCGAGTGTACTACAAAAGAGGGCACTAACGTGGTGGAATGGAGAGAAACGTAATCAGGGCGCAGACGCTGTAATGTCTCTGACCTGGGAGGAATTCAAAGACTTAATGATCGAAGAGTTCTGTCCAAGGAATGAGATGAAAAGGCTCGAGGCTGAATTCTCAGATATTGCCCAGGATAGTGGAGAAAACCTCATCTATACGACATGTTTCCATGAACTGAACTTACTGGTGCCTCACATGGTTACTCCTTTGTCCCAGGGTGTTGAGAGGTATATGAGCGGGATGCCTCAGAAAATTCAGGACACTGTGTGGGGTCGGAATCCTGCTACCTTGGAAGACGCCATACGTCTTTCTGCTACCCTGACGGATAATCACGTGAAAGCAGGAACCCTGTCTAGAAAAAGTTCCAAGAAACCCGTTGACACTCCTACTCCTGAGCCTACCAAAGCAGTCAAGACCGAACCCACGTTCAACAAGAAACGTAAAGTCAAAAAATTTGCGGTGGTCACTGATGTAGGGTTAAATATCCCGTATAAGTGTCGGTTTTTCTACATTTTAATAGTTAATTGTGTTTATCGAGTTAGTTTTATGTGGGTTTCGTAGTTTGATGTGTTACAGGATAATTGTGCTAAAGAGCGGAACTTTACGAGTCATATATATGAAGGCACGGAGCTCGGGAAGTCAAGAAAGTCAAAGTCAAAGATCAAAAGTCAAAATCTTGGAAATTAGGATCTTCGCGCCACGCGAAGATCAGAGGAACATTGTTCGCGGTACGCGAGAGAAAGAAAAATGGGCCGCGACTATTTTAGCCTTCACGCCACGCGAAGAACTGAGGCTGGATGTTCACGACACGTGAAGAAAGGGATTACGGTAAATTTAAACCTAATTCTAATTATAAACCCATTATGATCCTATTGTCAAATTACTTTCTTGCTAGCCGTCCCAGAGGAGTTCTAAGGCGATTTTGAGCATAGTTTGGCCAATTGTTCTTGTTTTCTAATGCTTATAAGTTCTAGATTGTGACACCCGGCAAATTCAGGTTAATATCCATACCCGACTATTACTTGAATTCACGTGATTACACTTGCATCATACTTAATTATAGGTTAATTAAGTACACATTTCATATAACAAGTTCATTCGTTTCATTTCATTACATGCATCGGTAATCGGACGGATTACCGGGTCACACACGCGTCCTGTCACACGAACGTTAACGAATATTAGAAATAATATTTAGACATATATTTGGTGTGTAAAAATTATATGTAATACTGTGATTTAATATTTCATGCTTATGTGAATTTTTCCGGAATTTTTAGAACAACTTTTATTTTAACGTTTTTAAGCAAATACGCGATATGTGCCATCAACACTAAATTAGATTTTTATAAAAATGATGGATTCTTTACTTGGGCTAAATAATTCAGAAAATTAGTGTTCGTAATCCATATTAGTAGCCCATTTACTTAATAAAAAGCCTTGCAAGATAGAAAAGCCCAAACCCATTACCATTAAAAATCCCTTAAACCCCACACACCCTCACTTTTACCCTAATCACATTTCACAAACCCTAGCCCCCCCTCCCTCCATTCGGCCGCCACCATCACCACCTAGCCACCACCTCTCTCAAGCTTTCTCATCCATTTCAAGTGATTCTAAGGCCATTCAAGGGTGATTCAAGGTGAAACAAGACAAGAACACATCATTTCTAACATCATACTTGCTTTTGGTAAGAATCTACCCATTCTTTTTCATCATTTTCGGCCATGTGTAGAGCTACCATCATCCAAACGAGTTTTGTTGGTTCCAAGTGTTATAATGCTTGTTTTAACTAAAAGATTTCATAATAATGAGTTGTTGATGCACATATGCACATTTTATGTTTCGAAATATTTGTTTAGGTCATTATTTGCTCGTTTCTATTTATAGAAACTTTGTTGGATGCATTTTTGCAAAACTTGATGTGTGATATGTTTGTTGGTTTAAATGGTACACATAATAGTGGAATAGATAGGAAATATAAATTTTTTGGTTAAAATGTTGTTTTACACTCGGTTATGGACAACTTACTATTTAAGGAAACTTTAATTTTGCATATTTTGTGTTATGAGTTTCTATTGGATAAAAACTTGATATTATGGTTCTATAATATATATTAAAGTAGTAAAAAGAGTTAATTGAGGTTACACATGTGCAATAGGGTCGTTTGGACCACTTTCCTAAAAAGGAAACTTTAATTGTTCATATTTGGCATGTGTAGGTTATAAATGTTTAAAATGGATTATATAGCTTCATTATCATATGAATAGATGACTTATGCAAGAATATGTAATTTGAAGTTGTGTTATGACATGTTTTGGTGAACCTTGCTAAATAAGGAAACTTTATTTGTTGAGAAAACTTCATAATTGCTTGAAATAGAAAGTAAATGCATAGGATCATGTTACTAGTATGTTAATAGTATAAATTCATGTACAACTTGTTTGTTTGAGCTATGACACCTTAGATGTACTAAAACCCTAATTATCAAAAAATGGAAACTTTGTTATGTTAAGAATTATGGAATTTCAATGACATGTTATGCTACTTGTTTAAAAGAATTGAAATGGTACTAATAGGTTATTAATATGATGACATGAATTATGTGTATGAAATATGCCATTAAGAGGTGTAAATGCTATGTCACTTATCACATGTTAATTTCTTATGCAACTAGTTGAAGCATGTATGTTATGTCACAAGGTGTTACTTATACATTACTTAGGTACAACTTGTATGTTCCTTACGTGTCACACATGTACAACTTATATGCTACTGGTGCTACACATGTATAACTTGTATGATGCTTATGTGTTACATGTTTACAACTTATATGTTACTTGTGTGTTGTTTATACATGACTTCAATATGAGTCAACATTGGTCAACACTAGTCAACATTGGTCAATATGAGTCAACATTGGTCAACACTAGTCAACATTGGTCAACATTAGTCAACATTGGTCAAACTTCGTCAACATTGGTCAACACTAGTCAACATTGGTCAACATTGGTCAAACTTGGTCAACATTGGTCAACATTGGTCAACACTAGTCAACATTGGTCAACATCAGTCAACATTAGTCAAACTTGGTCAAAGTTGGTCAAACCTTGGTCAAAGTTGGTCAAACCTCGGTCAACTTTGGTCAAACCTTTTCAAAACGTCAATGTAACCTTTCAACGTTGAGTCGTTTGGATGAATGTGGTTACATAAACCATGTTTACTATTATAGACCTTATAGCCTTATTAATTCTTAGGGCTCGGTTAGGTCGGTTACCCGGAGTTACTCGATTTCTCTTGTTGCTTTCATTTCTCATTCACCGCATTCCAGGTGAGTTTTCACGGCCCCATTTTACTTACTTTTCCAATTGGGGGAGATACATGCTAAACCATTTTCTTACTTAGTCGTATGACAATTACTTTGATTTCGCTTTAATTTATATAAGTGGGTGCATTTCCCGCACATAAAGTCCTCTCATATTCGAACCGTTAATTATTACACAAAGCGAGGTGATTCATGAATAGTACTATTGGGTTTAACAACCCCCACCCGGGTTAGTCGCGCTAACTCTGACTGGGAGTCAAACGGGTGCATAATTGACCTAATCCATTGCGTGCTGGGCACGTAAGAGGCAAAATGCTAGCTTCTGCATTCCTTCGTTGAGCTTCGGTTTCGGTGTTGCTTATATAGTTAATGTTTATTGTCTGATCAACAATCGAATCAATAGTATACATGCGTACTGTTACACTGTTTTCATTTCTGTTTCTGTTACTTAAACCTGTGAACTCACCAACCCTGTGTTGACACTTTAAGCATGTTTATCTCAGGTTACTAAGCATTCATGCACGGACTAGGATTGCACTCCAAGAGTCCCACAACATGTTTTCATTTAGGAGCTTAGGTTTATGGGAACCTAATTTGTCACGCTTCTGTATTTTGCAACATTACTTTTGCTTCCGCACTTTACATTCCGCATTTTCAAACTCTGTATTACTATTTAACTTTGTATGATGTTCAAACGGAATGTCTTTTCAAAAACCAGTTAGAGGTCGTTCGAAATGACAGGGACTGATGATCCTTGACAGTCACAACCCGCGGGTAACCCGCTGTGGAATTTCAGGGTGTGACATAGATTAATTACTTTGATGTTTGCTACAATCATGAGCGGTTAAGCTCTTCGTGATCCCTCCGGGTGAACGATTTATGCATGTATGCATATGATTTTAGTTGATGATTAGTTTGGATTGAAGTTTTGTGAACCTATTAAGTTCTTTGAATTCAATTGTGTGTTTGATTTATGAACAATTGCATGTTTTCAATTTATCATATCTATCATCGTTTCTTGGTTTTCTTGCATCGGGAATAATATGATTTTGTGATTGAATTGAATATTATGTGGTTGGGTTAAACAATTAAACAAGATTATGTCTATGTAATCTCTGATCTGGTTTGAAACGAAAATTGTGCGTGTGCTTTGCTAAATCTAAAACCCGGAGTGGTAGTCTTTTTTCAATAGTTTTCTAAATCAAAGTTTGTTGCTTTTTGTCATTTACATCAGTTTAATTAATAAAGTTTTAAGATTTAGTAGTCGTTGAATAGTTTTAACTTGAATAACATTCTCCACTGGTTCCTTATGGATTCGACAACCCTACTTCCCTGTCTGCAGTCTAAGTAGCTAAGAAGTAGTTTTTATAAATATTTTTGATTAGTCTTGACATATCGATCAAAATGGCGCCATTGCCGGGGAACTTGTGTGCAAAGTGCTATTTTTGATTTATTTTGTTCAGTGCTACTAATTTTTTGCTTACGTGTGCAGGGACCGTTTTATTCATACTAGGCGCTGAGGAAGAACTTCACCATTATTGTTTGATCCAGAGATTGAGAAAACAACAAAAGAAAACAGAAAATTTCAAGGAACAGTCCAAACAATCCTAGAAAAGCTCGATAGTCCTTCGGTAAGGATGTCACAGAATCAACCCATGAATCAAGATCCAAATCAAGGTGGGAACAAAACCCACCTATTCCACCTCTACCAGATCTTCTATTTCCCAACCAACCACAAAACCAACCAAACCCACCTCAAAACCAACAACCACCAATTCCACCAAATCAAAACCAACCACCCCCTCCACAAAACCAGAACCAAAATCATCCACCACTCAGATTCCAACAACCATTACCTCAACCCGTATTCCGAAATCAACCATACCAACCACATGACAGCTACCCGAGCTACTTTGATTATGAAGATGAAGATAGCCACCATCCACAACATGGTTCTCAACACGAGATATGGAATGAAGAAGAAGAGTAGTATGATTTAAACCACCAGTAGGCCTTCCCTCCCCGAGATCAGAGGCAGAACATAGATGGATGGGTTCAACCACCACTGAGAGCAGATTATGGGTTTCAACCGAGGACAACCGAAAAGGGTATATGGGTAATTTGGAATAAGAGAACAGGTACAGACAGCTCGGTAACATACAACCACCGAGACGTGATCAAGGGGTGGACAGTCACTTCCGCCCCGCTTTAGCTTTAAATACTTCTCCCGTCATCCCACCAGTTCATAGGGGAATGCATTCGAGATCAGATCGGGTTGTCTTGGGATCCTCCCACACTTCTATAGGAGAGCTACTGAAGAACCGTACACACATCTGTTTGAATATGAGGCTACTTGTGGGACCATAGGTGGTCAGGGGTTCACTACTGATGAGGTGAAACTGGTGCTTTTCCAGTTTTCACTAAAAGACCAGGCAAAACAGTGGTTCCTATCTCTACTAGCTGCAAGCATTGCCACCTGGGCAGAATTACAGTAGTAGTTCCTGGATGAATACTTCCCACCTCACAAAACCAATGAGGCCTGAGCTGCTATACGGGATTTCAAGCACTAATTAGTGAATCTTTTCTATGAGGCATTTAAAAGATTCAAAGAGTTGCTGAGAAACTGCCCACACCATGGGATTCAGAAGTGGGAGCTGATTCAATCCTTTTATGACGGGCTGCTACCGGAATATGTGAGAGATGTTAATGCAACCAGTGCAGGTTCATTCTTTGAGAATCCTATGGATGTTGACCGGGAGAATTTGGAGAAGATGGCAGTAACATCAAAGAGTCAAGCTAATGCCAGCAGACGAGCAAAGACGGGAGTAACTGCAAAAGCAGTTGATTATGAGACACAAAAGCGTCTGGATGCCATGGAAATTAAAATGGCAAGGCTTGGTAGGCCTAGTGGAAGAGAGGTATCCAATGTCTCACAGGGATACCCGATGTGTGATGGATGTGGTGATCTGGGGCATATTGTGGAGAGTTGTCCAAGAGAACAGGGCAAGCCAGAGGAAGTGAACCAGGTTATGGGAGATAGGAAGCAGGACATGAATGCATCTCACTACCATCCGGGACTCCAGAATCATCCCAATTTCAGGTAAGGTAGTACCACTAATCAACTTAATCCTAACTTTTAGGTTCCTAATGTGCAGGTGGGAAGTCAACAATAGTACCAGAACCGCCAACAAAGCTACAATCCAGGCGGGTACCAAAGAAACTCAGGTAATCAGGGGTACCAACATGGGGGATATCAACAGTGAAACTACCAACAAAATCAATAAAACAAACCTGCAGCTGGCAGTGACCCGTAGCTTGCAGCCATATTCGAATCCCTGAAAAGACTTGAACAGGATAAAGAGATCCAGATAAAAACCAATGAGTCGTTCGAATGACAACTGGGTCAATTGGCTGAGAAGATATCATAAGTAGTTGGGAGAGCACCGGGGCAACTCCCAAGTGATACAAAATTAAACCCTCAACGTCAAGGAGCAAGCTCCTCGGGTTCAAGGAATGCAAATCTCTCCCAGGTAAGTACCCTAAGTAGCGGTAAGGTATATAACAATGTCACCTCCGCATCACCGGATGTTGAGGGGTGGTAGTTGACCTAGGAGAGGATGGTGAGAGTGACAGCGATTCGGAAGCAGTTTTTATTAAACAACCTAAAAAAGTAACTTTTTCTGAAACATTTAAAACTAAACCGAACACAACTGTCACTCAAGGTGTAGGGGTGGAGAATAATACCATCCCTTATCATGCTGCTCTATTGGAACCATCTAAGAAGAATGTGACTAAAAGGGGCCCACAACAGGACAAGTTGTGGGACATGTTTAAACAAGTGAAAATTAACCTCCCTCTTTTAGATGTAATCATGCAAGTACCAGCTTATGCAAAGTACTTGAAAGAATTATGCACCAAGAAATGACATCTTAAAATGCCTAAAAAGATTGACCTAACAGACAATGTCAATTCCATTTTGTCAGGTGCATTGCCACCTAAGCTGCAGGATCCAGGTGCACCTTTAATTTCTGTGCAAATTGGTGAACTCAAAATCAATAAGGTTCTCCTAGATCCTGGAGCTAGTGTTAGTATTCTCCCAGGAAGTTTGTACGACCAGTACGACTTTGGTCCTCTACAAAAGGCCGATACCACCGTGGTGTTGGCAGATCTTACTCTTAAACTCCATAAGGGAATACTAACCGATGTAATTGTGAAGGTGGAAGATTTTTACTATCTTGTCGATTTCTTAGTACTTGATTATGCAGCTCATACTAATGACAGACATCCTAATGTGATATCAGGAAGACCATTCTTAAGAACAACTCAATGTGTAATCAATTGCGGAACCGGTAAAGTGGACATGGCATTTGGTAACCGAAGGTTAAGGTTAAACATATTTGCTAGTGCTATTCCTATTCCAATCAATGGTGAATGCTTTATGTTAGACGTTGTTGAGGGGTGTCGCCCTCATGAAAATGAGGGTGAAACCCTGGAACCATGTATTGTTTGTGACAAGAAACAGGAGGAGTATGAGCTTAAGATGCAGGAAGCAGAGGCACAAGTGGAGGTGTATGCTTTGAGAGAAAAAGTGCCAAACTGGTCACTCCAGGTTGAGAGTCTGCCAGTTCATATTGATACCCAGCTAAAGCCATCACTGGAATCACCACCTAAGCTAGATCTGCAAGAATTGCCTAAACATTTAAATTATGCATTTGTGGGTAACAATAACCCTCTTCCTATTATCATTGCTGCAGGTTTAACTGAGGAACAGGAGCAGGCATTGATGAAGGTTTTGATAGCCCATAGGGCAACAATTGGGTGTACCATAGCAGATCTAAAAAGGATCAGCCCAGTAATTGTCATGCAAAAATATCGTCACAGAAGAAGGAGCAAAACCTGCTCGGGATGCTCAACGAAGGTTGAATCCTAACATGCGTGAAATGGTTAAGAAAGAGGTGCTCAAGTGGTTAGATATGGGTATCATCTACACCATCTATGACAGCAGCTGGGTGAGCCCTACTCAGATAGTGCCTAAGAAAGCTGGCATCTAGGTAATAAAGGGAGAAAGTGGGGAAGAGATTGCCACTCGGCCGCTAACCGGTGGCGAATCTGCATCGATTATAGGAAATTAAATGCTGCAACATCAAAAGACCACTTCCTTCTCCCTTTCATTGATCAAATCATTGAGAAACTTGTAGGTCAGAAGTTTTATTGTTTCTTAGATGGGTACTCGGGTTATAGTCAAACTGCAATACATCCAGAGGACCAACAAAAGACCACGTTCACTTGTCCGTATGGCACCTTCGCATTTAGGCGAATGCTTTTCGGTTTGTGCAACGCCCCGACCACCTTTCAACGGTGCATGATGAGTATCTTTTCAGATATGTTCGGGGAGTCCATGGAAGTCTTTATGAATGATTTTTCAATATTTGGCACAACTTTTGAAACTTGTTTGAATCAATTAACCAAGTTATTAAAAAGATGTGTTGAAACTAATCTAGTACCCAGTTGGGAGAAAAGTCACTTCATGGTTCAAGAAGGGGTGGTTTTGGGTCATGTCATCTCTAGTAAGGGTATTGAGGTCGACCATGCAAAAATCCAGGTCATTTCAACTCTACCTCCATAAAACAGTGTCAAAGGTGTTCGTTCCTTCTTAGGACATGTCGGGTTTTATAGAAGGTTCATTAAAGGTTTTAGTGTCATAACCAAACCATTGTGTAATCAACTACATAAGGATGTCCCTTTTGTTTTTGATAAAGAATGTTTAGATTCATTTGAATTAATTAAACAAAAATTGGTGGAGGCACCTATTTTACAATCACCGGATTGGTTGTTACCCTTTGAAATAATGTGTGATGCAAGTGACTATGCTGTGGGGGCAGTATTGGGACAACGGGTAGATAAGAAACCCGTGGTAATATACTATACAAGTAAGACTCTTTTTGATGCTCAGCTTAATTACACCACAACTGAAAAGGAGCTACTCGCAATAGTATATGCATTGGATTAGTTTAGATCGTATATTTGGGGCATTAAAGTTATTGTTTACTCTTATCATAGTGCAGTCAGGTCCCTCATGGCAAAGAAGGATGCCAAGCCTAGGTTGATCCGTTAGATCTTGTTATTGCAGGAATTTAACTTGGAGATCCGCGACAACAAGGGGAGTGAGAATGTCATGGCAGATAATTTTTCACGTATTGTACAGGATGAAAGTGATTCTGAGGGGGAGATTAATGAAACATTTCCTGATGAACAACTACTATAAGTTTCTACTACTCCTTGGTTTGCTAACATTGTTAACTATTTGGCTACAGGTGCAATTCCTGAACATTGGTCTAAGAAGAAGAGGCACCAGTTCATCGCACAGGCGCGCCAATACTTCTGGGATAAACCAAACTTATTTAAAGTGAGCGCATATCAACTGGTTAGAAGGTGTATACCAGAGTCAGAGATTCTGTGTGTGTTAGGTCTGGTACATGCATCTGCATGTGGGGGACATTTCAGTGGGCAAAAGACAGGTCGAAAGGTATTCGAAGCTGGCCTATGAAGCTTTTGAGTTCGCGAAGAACTGTCAGAAAATGGGCAGTATTTCAAAGAGGAACGAGATGCCACTACAACCAATCTTGGTTGTGGATTTGTTTGATGTGTGGGGCATAGATTTAATGGGATCATTTCCGAACTCTTGTGGGTATCACTATATTCTAGTGGCTGTGGATTACTTGTCCAAGTGGGTAGAGGCTATAGCAACAAAGACAAACTATCATGCTGTGGTGTGCAAATTTGTGCAAACCAACATTTTTTCCCGATTTGGAATCCCTCGTGCAATCATAAGTGATGGGGGCTCTCATTTCAAGAACTTCCAATTCGGGAGCTTACTTAAGCGATATGGCGTTGTTCACAGAATAGCTACTCCATATCATCCACAGACAAGCGGGCAAGTCGAAGTTTCCAACCGATAGATCAAAGAGATTCTATAGAAGACAGTGCAGTCAGATAGGAAAGATTGGTCAGGAAAGCTTGATGATGCCTTGTGGGCTTACCGCACCGCTTATAAAACTCCAATCGGCACTACACCGTACAGATTGGTGCATGGCAAGGGATGCCACTTGCTGGTTGAGATTGCACATAGGGCATTATGGGCAGTCAAAGAAGTTAACCTTGATTATGATGCTGCGGGTATGGAAAGGAAGTTACAATTGAATGAACTGGAAGAGTTACGGGATGCAGCGTATGAGTGTGCTTCTGCTTATAAAGATCGGATAAAGAAAGTACATGATGCTAAGTTGAAGAAGATGACGTTTGAAGTGGGGCAGAAAGTTTGGCTCTACAATTCTAGGCTTAAGTTGTTTCCAGGAAAGTTAAAAAGCAAATGGATGGGCCCGTACCTTATTACACGGGTAGGTAACTATAGGGACATTGAGATTAAAGAATTCAATGATCATCTAACTCAAGTGGTGAATGGCCACCGGTTGAAACCATCTCCGGAAGCAAAGGACATGAATTTCATTGAAGAATCATGGAGTGTGTTGAAGAATCCTTAACCATATTGAGGTACACTACATCCGGCTGAAGACGTTAAACTGAGCACTACTAGGAGGCAACCTAAGGTTAGTTAACTTTAATTTCCTGTCTAGTTAAATGAACGTTGTGGGTGTGTTCCCTAGAAACCCTCACGAGACTAAATTCGTCCACTCGGGCTACCGAGGGGTTTAAAAGGCTTGATGCATACGCTAAATACATTTGTGATTCCTACGAAAGCGAGTTAGGTTGTCATTTCTTTATTTTAGATAGTTGTATGCAATTGGCCAAGTGTGGGGACGTCTCTGGGGAGATTATGGTTGGATACAGTGTGATTGAGGGCAATACACAAACCCCGGGGTGGGTGGGTAGGGGCTAGGATGCCGTTGTAGAGTCTATACAAAATTTTGAGTTTTGCGGTCTTTTCGGTATAGTTTTGGGTTTTTCTAAGTTTTTGTAGGGTTTCGTGGCAAATTGGGTGATAAAAACCATCAGGAAAGACATTCCAGGTACGTATCCAAAAATTTTCTAAGGCAAAAATTGGAAAAATTTCATTTCTTTCTGTGAAGAACGTGTCTTCGCGCCACACGAAGAATTGGTGCTCAATGTTCGCGACACGCGAAGTCCAAACCAAGGGGCCAGACAAATTTCTGTCCTTCACGCCACGCAAAGGACTTTACCCTGGTTTTCGCGACACGCGAGGGACCCAAAAACCCTAATTTTTGATTTTTTTATTTATTTTTTTATTTGAGTTGTTCTAGTCCGTCGGGTCTTTTAATTTTCTTTGAGTCGTTATATTGAGTCGATATGATGCTTGTGGGTTTGTTTTGATCTTAATTTGCAGGTTTGGATTTACATTTCCCGTACGCAATCTCCATTCGGGGGACGATAATCCGACTTTCGCTTGATTCTTTTGTACAAGGCAACCCGCATGTATCCATGGAGCACGATCGCGAATGAAATGCTATACGATCGTCTTTCCAGCTAAGTTTTATTTTTTGTATTTTGTTTCGTTTTGAGTCACTCTTCCTACATTGAGGACAATGCAGTGCTTAAGTGTGGGGAGGGGAGACCTTGTCCAGGTCTAGTTGAGTCTTTTGTTTTGAGTGAGTTTTGAGTCGTCAAAATCATAAATGTTTTTGAAAAATGTCCTTGAATTAGAATGTTTGCAATTAAATGGAAAATGATAGTACAATCGGGAATTTGCGAGTGGAATTTAATTGAATAGTGATCATCAAACACGTCTAATTTGTAACGTTTTGGTATACCCAACCGACTTAAGAGCTTAAACATCCTGAGTGGGAATCTATTTAAATTAAATAATTAATTCAGGATATCTTGTGGGTTCTCATCTTAGGGGTGTCGGTTAGGTCGAAACTGTCAATATAGGGTGATAGGTACCTTTATAAACAAAAAATTATAAGTTTTTAAATTTTTTTGGCACATTGCTTTCTCTTTATGAAAATAAATTCGAAAGTTGGTGGCGCCGCATTCCATAATTCGCATCATTTAATGAGCTTTAATTAATTAATTTGAGATCTTAGGTTTTGCCTACGTATTACCATCCAGGATAATGACTTGGTTGATACACCCATGGGCGGGATTTAAGTGATCAATATTGGATGACTAAGTTAGGTTCACGTTTTTCGCTTCTGGTTGGTGACTTGAAGGACACACCCATGTTCCTAAGCTTATGTACTTTAGTGCTTAAAAACTGCAGCCTACGGGTCATATATCGTGTTCAAGATTGATTGAAACACCACTGGGTTAGGTTTATTCATAAGTATTAATAAAAGCTAAAACATTCGACTGTTGATCCATTATCCATTTTAATTTTTAAAACATATAAATTTGTGTTTATAATGGTGGGAAATCTATATGGTTTAACCCGTGCCTAAACATGACTTTGAGATGGGATTAGGCTGAGTTGTAACTTTCTGAGTGTGAGACCCATAGATAAACAACCTCCCAGCTCCCACTCATCAACAACCTCCCAAGAAGAAAAACAAACCTACTACTAAACCAGAAGACTCAAGAGAAATTGTCAACTAGTCTTACAACACTCAAGATCAAAGGTTTGAAGTCTTCAGGGGAAGAACAGAAGAAAGAAGATCACTCTATGCAACTGTTGATGAGATATTGCAACTTCCACATTCAGATCTAAGAAGAATAATGGAGCTGGGTGAAGCTCATGAGCCCGAGAATGAAGGTGGGAGACATCTATTGCTGGTGATCAAACATCACTTCAACCCCAGCAAAGATGAAATTATTCATGCAAAACCTCTCCAATCCCACTCTCCATTCATCAGTTGGTCCTACAATGCTGAAGAAAATGAGTTCACCTTGACAGACGTTAAAGGACAGAAGATGAGGTGTCTAAGCAAGGCTATCTTCAAAATGCCAAGCAAAGATATCAAGACTCTATCTGAGCTTCCTCTTAACAATCCCAGCAAGGACCCAAGAGGCTATGAGGTTGCAAGAATCATCAGCCACATGCAAAAGCTTCAGCAACAAAAGCAGTAAGAGAGTTTTGGTAGCATCAGTCTAGGGGGAGTTTGTAGAAATAAAGACTGACGGCTACAAAATTTTCTAAGTACAAATGCTGCAGATCTCAGAGTTTGCTGCTAACCAACAAACTACTGCGGATAAGCTTATCTGCAGCAGATACTTGTTCTTCTGCTGAAGAACAAATCTGCTGCGGATAGCGTTATCTGCTGAAGACCAGAGTTGCTGCGGATTGGCTTCTCAACAGCATCAACACTTGATGCTGCTGATAGGCAAATCATCAGCAGCTTTGGATGGTTGCATCTTGCTGCTGATCAACAACTCTGCTGCTGATAGTTATTCATCCATTGAAGATCAAACATTGCAGCTGACCAGCCTTGCAAAAGCAAAAGCAACCATTACCACTGAAAACTTTCTGCTGCACCACTGACACATTCCATGCAGAAAGAATGTCACTGGTGCAGACAATAAAGCACTACAACGCTCTTCTCCAAGCATGCAAGCAATGATGCCTAAGAAGACGTTTGAGTAAAGTTAACTTTTATAGTGTTTTTCGTCATTATACGTAGAATAGCTTCAATACAAGATCAACGGTTTGTGTTAGATCTGATCCTTAGAATCAAGGGTCTGTCTTGATTCTAAGTTACTATATAAGTAGTACTTAGAGTCATTGTATCTTAGTGCTTTCTTAGAGTTTTCTCTGTAATCTTGTAACCATTGAAGCTTAATACAAATTGCATTTATCAGTACTTCTTGTGTTTACTTGTTTACTTTGATTAAGTTGTGATTGTTTCCGCTAATCTCAACTGGAATAGAACCATCTTTTATTTACCGATCCTACAAGTGGCATCAGAGCTTTGGCTCACAGATTAAACAAACTCACACTTGTTTAATCATTCTTCGGTTCTATTCTAAACTATCTCTTTGTTAAAGTCTCTCACTATCACAAATTAAAAAAATGGCTCAAAACAATGGATTTGAAGATATCGGAAGCATTAACAGACCACCAAGACTGGTGTCTGGGGAAGACTACGATATGTGGAAGAACATAATGGAAAGCTTCTTCTGCTATCATGAATATGAGATGTGGAAATCCATTAAAGATGGACCATACATACCCATGGTGTCCTCAGCTGATTCCGGAGGTACACTGGTTCCCAAAGAACCCTCGAAGTACTCTGATGAAGACATCAAGAAAATGGAGGTAGACTTCAAAGCCTTGGGAGCCATCCATATGTGCTTACCAAATGAAGTTTTTCATAACTTCAGAGGTTATAAAACTGCAAAGGAGCTATGGGAGGCTCTTGAAAAAATGTTTGCTGGTTCAGAAGAAGTCAAAGAAAACAAAAGAGACATTCTGAAGCAGCAATATGAAAACTTCGTCTGGAAGGAAGGTGAGTCTCTAACGGTTTTATATAACAGATTTACCTATCTTGTAGGTGAGCTGCAGTGCTCAAAGGTGAAGCTGGAGAATGAAGATATTCTCAAGAAATTCATTAGGTCTCTACCGAGTTGCTGAACACTCTACACAGTGTCCATCAGAAGAACTGAGAATCTGAAGACTCTCCAGATGACTGAGCTCTTTGGAATGCTAAAAACATATGAGCTAGAGATGATTCAGGCAAAAGAAAGAAGCTCAAGCTACCAAACAGCCTCAACATCCACCACCACCTCCTCTGTCCTCCATTCTGACCACTCAGGTCCTAGTTCATGCAACTATTATCCTCCCATCATCACTCATCCCCAAACTCCAACCTCTCAAACAAACACATCACCATTTCTCCTAGAAGCTCCTCCTCAAACCTCAACCTCTGCTGCTTTTGTTTCTGAAAACTCAAGAAACATGTCCTTTATCAAGGGGGATCTAGAATGCTTCCATCCAGATGACTTAGAAGAAATGGACGTACAACACTCGTATGCCATGCTATCTATAAGAGCAAAAAAGGTTCTACTCTAGAACCGGAAGACAAATTCCAAGTAACAACTCCAACACCAGAGTTGGCTTGGATAAAAGAAAATTAAGATGTTACAACTGTAACCAACTGGGTCATTTTGCTAGAGAATGCAAGGCACCTAGGGCAAACCCAGCAGCTCCTCAATCAAGACAAGCTCACCAAGCTCAACCAAGGCAACAACAGCAACAAGCTACTCCTCCAGCTCAAACTGTAGCTTGTGCAGCCGTTGGAACTTCTGACTTTGACTGGAGCTTCCAGTATGAAGATTTGTCTGCTAACAACCAAGCTCTTATGGCAGACACAACTGAGATACTGCCTCAGGTATATGAACATCTCTATTCCCAAGTTTGTATTGATAAGGTGTTAGGCTACAGAAAGCATAATCAAAACCTTATAGATCAAAATGAAGAGTTTCATCAAATGAAATCTGAATTCACAAAAGTAGAAAACAGTTATAAAGAAAAAAATTAACTGCCTAAAGAAAGAGATTTCATTACTAAAACCTGAACAAACCAATCTTGAAACTCAGATTGATGATCTACTGGCTAGATTAAAAGCTACCAGAGCAGAATTGGCAGAACAGAAAGTTCATGTTGACAAATATGAATCTGCATCCAAAAAGCTGCAAAGACTTTTGGATGCTCAAATTCATGACAAGGTAAAAACTGGTCTGTGGTATCATGCTGAACAATATCAAGCCGTTGCACCTCCTGCTGACTACGTTTCCATCCATGAACCAAGCTTCAATCTCTCAAATCTTGAAAAGGCCAACAGAGATCTTGATCCTTCAAGGCATGAACCATTGGTACAAGAATGCGCTACCTCGTCAGAATTTGAGTCAACTTGCTCAGAGTCCACTAAAACTGAGGAGGCCTCATCACCAGTACAAATACTTGCACCGCCTGTTCTTGAAGTCATTCAAACAAGTGCTCCTGTCCCTTTACCCATTGTTCCGGTTCCTATGCCTTTCAAACAAATCAAAATCAGCTATCCTCCAGAAGGAAGAAAGCTAAATGTTGAAAAGGGGCAGTCTTCAACCTCCAACAACTCAAAGCCTCAAAGAAAGGTGTTTGACATATGTCATGCGCCTGGAGAAAGAATTCCATATGTTCAAAAGACATTGGAAGAGGCCACCTTTGAGCACAACAAAGCTCACCCCTGGAACTTTAAAGACCTATTCAAAAGAAAGGACTATGTTTACCTTTCAAGGGACAAACTGGCCAAATCATGCTTTGTCTGTGGAAAATACAACCACAATGCCGCACCTGCTTCTACTACCTTCAGCAGCAAAGAAACCTCAAACAACATGCTTTTGAGAAGACACACAATAACAGAAAGGTAAGGAGTTCTAAAGCCAAGGCAACTCATTTCAGAAACTCTCTTTCCCCACCAAGGAAGCAACTGTCAAAGCCTCAACAATCTTGCATCATCTGTGGTGAATCAGACCACTTTGCTGCAAATTGTGACTTTAATCCCTTTAACCAGATCCTTCATCAAGCCCCTCCTAAACAAAAGCCCATCAGCATGAGAACTTCTACAGAGAAGCCCTTCGTCAACAAGGCAAAGAAGGATAAACATACATTAGTTATTGAACCATCAGCAGCCAGCAAAAATGTTGGTAATCAAGCCAAGCCCAAGAAACCAAAGGACAAGCCTTCAGCAGCAACCAAGTCTGCTGCTGCTAAAGCAAAACCATCAGCAGCAACAAAATCTACTGTTGATAAGCTAAAGTCATCAGCAGCAAAATCCACTACTACTGATAAACCGCAGTCCTCAGCAGCAACAACATCGGCTGCTGATAAGCCAAAGTCATCAGCAGCAAAATCTGCTGCTGATAAAGCAAATCCATCAGCAGCCAAAGCAACATCAGCTACTGACAGAGCAAAGAGAACTGGAAAACCATCTCCTCAGCAATGGAGAGCCAAGATCCTAGCTTCTATCCCTCCAAGAATCATCATTGGTTCGGTTGAATGCACACATACTGAATCTGATATTCCAAGAACCCTTTTCTTCAAGGATACAAGCTCTTGGATTACTCCCACTAACTAGATCTCTCTCATGTGCAGGGGTAGCCAGGTCACAAGAATAACACTTGGGTGGTTGACAGTGGTTGTTCCGGGCACATGACAGGCAACAGATCAATCCTCTCCAACTTCAGACACTTCAATGGAGGATATGTTGCCTTTGGGAGTGACTCAAAAGGAGGATCTATTACTGGACAAGGGACAATGTCAAATGAAAGAATGAGCTTTGATAAGTTAAATTATGTCAAAGAATTGGACTTCAATCTCATGAGTGTTTCCCAGGTCTGTGATCAAAAGCATTGGATGCTCTTCACAGACAAAGAATGCTTTGTACTATCTCCTGGCTTATCCAAAACTCCTCGAGAGAAGATTTTATTAACTGCTCAGAGAAAAGAAAATCTTTATGTGCTCGACATGAATAAGGTCACTCCATCTGGCAATGTATCCTATTTTCTGTCAAAAGCTTCAGTTGATGAATCAGCTCTTTGTCACAGAAGATTAAGCCATGTTAACATCAAAACCATCAACAAATTGGTGAAGGATAATCTTGTCAGAGGACTTCCTGATAAAGAATTCCAGCTAAAAGATCACTGCATTGCTTGTTTAAAAGGGAAGCAACACAAGAGTTCTCACAAGCCCAAGACTTTGAATACAAATGATACTCCACTAAAGCTGCTGTATATGGATCTCTTTGGTCCTACAAATATTATGTCAATGGGCAAAAAGTCATATTGTCTGGTGATAACTGATGACTACACCAGATTCTCAGGGGTATACTTCTTGAGAACAAAAGATGAAACTGTTGAAATTCTCAAATCCTACATCCTTAGGGTAGAAAATCAAAGCAATCAGAAGGTGAAGCTAATAAGGTGTGATCAGGCACAGAGTTCAAGAACCACACTTTGAACATTTTCTGTGAGAGCAAGGGAATTGAAAGGCAATATAGTGCTCCAAGAACTCCTCAACAAAATGGAGTTTCTGAAAGAAGAAACAGAACTCTAATTGAGTCAGCAAGATCTATGTTGGCTGACTCAAAACTGCCTCTCACATTTTGGGCAGAAGCAGTAAGCACAGCCTGCTATGTGCAAAATAGAGTTCTCATAGTCAAGCCTCTCAACAAGACACCCTATGAACTATGGTTCCAAAGAGTTCCATACATTAGATTTCTAAAACCTTTTGGATGTCCATGCACAATTCTGATCACACATGGGGTTCTTCCTAAGTTTGGTGCCAAATCTGATGAAGGATATTTTGTGGGTTATTCCTCTCAATCCAAGGCCTACAGAGTTTTCAACTCAAGAACAAGAATTGTGGAAGAATCAGCCAATGTGGAATACAGAGAACACATTGTCTGTGAACAGGGAAAAGGCCCAAACTGGCTTTTTGACATAGACTCCTTCACCCAAATATTTGAGCCTCTCATATTCTCAAATATGGAGTCTTCCTCTTCTCAAGCACCTGCTTCTACCTCCTCTGACTACATACCGGATTTTCCAAAATCTTCTATCAGTCTGAGAAGACCATCCATTGATCCTCCATCTGTTATAGAAGCCATTGAAGCAAGTGTAGCCAGAACCACACTCTCCAATGTCACCAGCAGCAGCCTATCTGAAAATGAAAACTTGAATGAAGACTCTTCGGTAAATGTTGTAGATGCTGCAAATACCATTGCTTATAATACTGATGTAGTTGTTGATCTTGAAGACTCTTTAACCATGAATGAAGAAATCCCTGATCAAAATCAAAGCAATCTTGAGCAAGGGATACAGCTGGAGGTGGTACCAGCACAAAGTGTCAACAAGAAACATCCTCTGGAAAATATTATTGGCCAAGTTCACCAAGGAGTTCTAACAAGAAGCAAATCTCATGAGGCCTATGTTTGTTTTCATGTTTTCTATCTCAGGTGGAACCAAAGAAGATAGATGAAGCTCTGCAACACAGCAGTTGGATTGAGGCAATGCAGGAAGAGTTGCTACAATTCAAGAGACAGGACGTCTGGAAGCTTGTTGATCTTCCACCTGGTCAATCTGCCATTGGCACAAGATGGGTATTCAGGAACAAGCAAGATGAGAAAGGCATTGTAGTCAAGAACAAAGCCAGACTTGTAGCTCAAGGCTACACTCAGGAAGAGGGAATTGACTATGATGAAGTCTTTGCTCCTGTTTCTAGACTAGAGGCCATCAAAATCTTCCTAGCATATGCTGCATCCAAGAATTTCATGGTCTATCAAATGGATGTCAAGAGTGCCTTTATGTATGGGAAGATTAGTGAAGAAGTATATGTCAAACAGCTTTCAGGCTTTGTAGATCCTGCACATCCTAACCAAGTGTTCAAACTAGACAAAGCTCTATATGTCTTACATCAAGCCCCAAGAGCCTGGTATGAAACTTTTTCTGGATATTTACTAAGCAACAACTTCAGAAGAGGTGCCATTGACCAGACCTTGTTTATCAAAGATGAAGGGGGAGAAATCTTACTGGTTCAAATCTACGTAGATGATATCATCTTTTGATCAACAAGGAAGAAGCTGTGTAAAGACTTCGAGATCCTGATGCACTCAAAGTTTGAAATGAGCTCAATGGGTGAGCTAAATTTCTTTCTGGGTCTTCAAGTCAAACAAGTCCCAAATGGAATCTTCATCAGCCAATTCAAATATGTCAAGAGCATTCTAGAAAGATTCAAGATGACTGACTGCTCTGCTACACGAACCCCTATGCAAGTGCACCATCAGCTGACTCCAGACAAAGATGGTCAAGACACTGATCAACATCAGTACCGTGCAATGATAAGTTTCTCATGTATCTCACTGCCTCAAGGCCAGATATCATGTTTGCAGTATGTCTCTCTACAAGATTTCAAGCAGCTCCAAAGATTTCATATCTTCAAGCCGTCAAGAGAATTTTCAGATACCTAAAGGGAGCCCCAAGACTTGGGCTATGGTACTATAAAAATGATAAGTTCAATCTGTATGCATACACTGACAGTGATTGTGGGGGATGCAACTTGGACAAAAAGTCCACTTCATGGGGATGTCAGTTTCTGGGAAGGAGACTGATTTCATGGCAGTGCAAGAAGCAAACATGTGTTTCAACTTCTACAGCAGAAGCATAATACATTGCAGCATCAAGTTGTTGTGCACAAGTCATCTGGATACAAAATCAAATGCTGGATTATGGGATGTCTTTCATAGCAACTCCCATTCACATTGTCAACAAGAGTGCTATATCAATCACAAACAATCCGGTGCAGCACTCCAAGACAAAGCACATTGACATCAGGTACCACTTCATAAGAGATCAAGCTGAGAAAAAGAGAATTATTTTAATCAAAGTTCATACCAATGAGCAATATGCTGATTTGTTTACAAAACCGTTTGATGAAGCTAGGTTTAGATATTTAGTTGAATCTATTGGTATGATGAACTTTGATTAAAATATGTCTTTAAAATTTTGTCTTTGTAAATATGTTTGTCTTTTGTTATAAATAAAAGTTACAAGTCAGCAGCATCCATTTTTGCTGCTAACAGGTTTAATAATCAGCTGCAAAGATTTCGCCACTGCCTGCTTTATGCTTTAAGTTATCAGCAGGAACAAGTTTTCTGCGGATAGCTTTAAGGCAGTCAGCAGCAACTCCCTTGCTGCGGATCATTGCATCCATCAGCAACAATAGAGTTTGCTGCTGACAGACTTAACTATCCGCTGCAACCAAGCTTGCAGCGGATAGGCTTAACCATCTGCAGTAACCAAGTTTGTTGCTGATGGGTAAAAAATAAGTCTAAATTAACTTTTACCCGCTGTAAAAATTCCTTTCAGTCTTTACCATGACTGCTATAGTGTATTACAGCTGTAACAGTAAAAAGGTGAATGAGGTTGTACTGTACAAGTCATTTTGCTTTTCCCTCCTCTGCCGTTATAAGAACAAATCAAATTTCTTCACCACCCCTTCACATTCAATTTCACCCAACTCCCATCACCTTCTCTCAAGCCCCCATAACACTCAAAGCCTTCCATTCCTAACCGCCCTTCAAAATCTTCCCCTTTTCCCTCCAAACCAACAAAAATGCCAGACATCAACAATCCTGATGATAAGTTCTCTCCATATCACAACTTCACGGCATACTTAACCAAAGGAAAGAAGTCCGAGGGATTCGATGATATGATCGATTTTCTGTGCCGATCAAAGATACATTTTGCATTAACAGTCAACCCTACCATTTATATTCCTCATATAGAGGATTTTTGGAATACCATCGTCTACTCTACCGAACATAGATTCCCCAAATAAAAGCCAAGGTAGACGGCAAGGACATCACCATCTCTGAAGCTACTCTTCGAAAACATCTTCAGCTTCAAGATGAGGGGGCAGCCATCTCATACTCAAAGGAAGAATACATGAGGACCTTTGTATCCATAGGGTACACTGGAAATCAAAATAAGTACACAATAGAGAAGGCACTGATGGGCCCTCCATGGAAGTATCTCTGCCACACTCTTCTACAATGCATATCTCAGAAGAGAAGTGGATGGAATCAAGTGAGCTCTGCACTTGCCTCTGGTTTCCATGGTATGGTTGCTGGCTTAGACTTTAACTTTGCACACCTCATCTTTGAGGGTTTGAGATATAACCTTCAAGAGGGTGCAAAGCAACAATTTTTTATGTACCCCAGATTCTTGCAAGAGGTTTTCAACCAGGAACTAAAAGATCTCTTAAAACCTGCAAGAATCTACATCATGTTAGGTCATAAAAATAATATTTTTCAAAGTATGAGAACTGTTTCCAAAAAGTTCTCAGGGGTCAATGTTCCATTGTTATCTATAATGCTGAACATACAAAGTACCCAAGGTGACAGTTCAGCAATCCCAGCTGATACTGATCCCACACCCTCCACTTCAAATCCTGAACAACAAGCTGCTTCCATTGCTCAAACCCCTGTGCAAACTACTAAGGATGCACAGGTACAAAAATCACTTACATCTATTTTGGATGTTATCATTCAACTGGAACAAAGGGCCCCAGTTGCAACGACATACACTAGAAAAAGGAGCAAGAAGACTCATTCTCTTCTTGTCTCAAAAGCCCAATCCCAACCTCAAAGCCCTCATTCAGAATCCTAACATTTTGATGAGAATATCAAAAAGGATAGCCAAAATATTAGAGAGACCTCCTTGGAAGTTTCTCTATTAGGATCAGGATCACATCGTGGATACATAGAACAACCCGCTGAGCCATATCATTATTTCTCTTCTCTGAACTTAAGTGCAGAGGCACCTAGTCAAGATGATATACCTTCTCCAACTACCACTATCTTGGAGGTATTGATTGACTTGGCTGCTAATGCACCCAACCCAAGTTCATCACCCAAGAAGGTTCACTCTAGTGGTACTGACAAGGTGAATATGGAAAGGGCTGTCACTACTCCTAGTACATCAACTGCCCAGGAGGACAGTGACAACATCACTAAGACCCTAACTACGGTAACTCACAGCGAGGATGTTTCCTTTGAAACACTCTTCACTGAGAGGAATCCCAGGTGCCAAGAAAACCAGGGTGATGGAGATGCAGAGGCTAGGCCTAAGGCCCCATCTAGCTCCAAGGATTCCACAACTGTGGATGAGGATAGACTGAAACTTCATAATATGGAATTGACGGCCAGGGTAGCTATGGTAGAGGTTGAAGTGTCCAAACTAAGGCACCACGTCTCTATGCATGAAGCCCATCAATGCCTAACTGTGCCTACTCCCTCCCTTATATCAGTGGGCACTCAAACAGATAACACTCTATGCACTGATGCAACCAAAAAGGGGGAGGTAGTTACCAAGGAAGATGATGCAGACAGCCTATAAGAATGTATACAAGAGCGGACTGTGTTTCAAAGTTCGCTATACAAACCTGCTTTTTTTCAAATCCATGACTTGCCAGACTCAGTAGATGAAGAGGAAGATATCACTGAGGATTGGAAGTTAGTTGTCCGAGCTGTTGATGAGGTGTTGCAAGATTAAACTCTCCATGAAGACACACCTCCATCATTCAGCATACTTTCTGAAGCTACAGCCATAATAAGTCAAACATCTACTCCCCAATTCTCACTAACTTCAAACAAGCTAGAATTCGACTCCATTCTAGCTTGGGGGTATGATGGCATAGCTGAGAGATTCTGGATTGGATGGGAGTTTAGTGGAGTATAAGAGCTAAACTGGAACACTCTTAATGCCCTCCAGGTTCTTAATCTGTATCTGACAAGATGTATCAACACTTCATCAGATCTCTCAGCAGAACTTGGAATCAGCAGGTTCTATGACTTAATGGAGGATAATATTCCATGGTTTGAAAGACTACTAAAAGAAGCAAATAGGGTGGCTTATCCTGAATCTTCATCAACAGCAGAACAAAGACTGGCTCCAAGAAGACTTGACTTAATCAGGAGCAGTTCTTTAACTGAAGAAGAAGTTATCTGCTGGCGAAGATTCCTGTACAACATCATGGTCAAGGACTTGGAAGTGCTAGGATGGGTGAGCATTGATTCCTCTGATTTCACCTTCTTCCTAAGCAACGGATCTTCTCTCTCAATCAACATCAAAGAGATCTTACTCCTACCTTCAGACTTCTTGCAGAAGGTCTTTGAGCTCAGATCACTCATCTGCAACATCAACTCCTTAGAAAGTCAAGAAATGATGAAACTCATCAAGGCTTCTCTTTATAAGGAGGAATCTCCTGCAATGAATGACTCTGACTCGGATCTATCCTTTCCCTCCTCACCAACTGTCATACTGAACACAGCAGAAGGGTCAATAAAAGGGGCTGCTCAGAATATCAAAGAGGCCTTTAAAGCTATATATGGGAATGAATGGGAAAAGGAAGAGAGTGAAGCAGTCCCTTCCTCTGTGTCTACTCCTCATCATGCCAATGAAGCTGAAGCTGAGATCCCAACATCATCTCTTACATCTGCTGTTGTGGTCCATGAAGCTGAAGCAGAGGCATCCAGCAGAGACAAGGGGAAAAGACCTATGACAGAAGAAGATGAAGAAAAGCTATTGAAAGAGAAGAAGGAAAGGGAGGAAAGAAGAAAAAGAAGAGAAGAAGAGGAGATGGCTGAACTAAGAAAAGCTCAAGAAAAAAAAGCGGCCATTCTCCTCAGAGAACAATAGATTCAGCTATATGCCAAACAGCTGGATGATCTAAAAGTCAAGATTCCTGCAGTCTATCAAATTCAAGAAGATGAAGCTCTTGCTCTTCAACTACAGGAATAGTTTAATAAAGAAGAAGAAGAAGAAAGAGAGAAGAAGAAGGAAGAGGTCAAGTTCAGAATAACTGATTCTAAACTAGCCAGAGAAATGAGAGAGGAGTGGATAGATGCTCTGATTTCTCAAGGTGAGTATGTAGACTACCTTGAGAAACTATCAAATAAATAAATCTACAGAGCCTTCATGGGTCAGCAGGGTCAATTGGCAAACAAGAAAAAGGCTGAAGAAGAAGACAAAGTCAAACAAAAATCCAAGAAGACCATTGCCTTTAACAGAAGATCCCATGAAGAAAGGAAGATCATGATTGACTTCCTAAAAGCTAGAGGAGAGAGTGGAAAAGGCTGGGTCCCATGAACTTCATGAACCTGCAAGCCCTTTACTTTAAAGTCAAGAAGGAAGTGGAAGAAAGATTGGGGAAGACAGACTCCAAGAAAAGGGTAATCACTCTAGCTGATGACAGAGAACCAAAGAAACCCAAGCCTACTTCCTCATCCTCCCCTTCCTCTATCCAACAACCTTCCACTCTCCATCCTAGACCTCCCTCCTCTCCACCCACAAAGTCCAAATCCTCCCACCCAGCTCCCACTCATCAACAACCTCCCAAGAAGAAAAACAAACCTACTACTAAACCAGAAGACTCAAGAGAAATTGTCAACTAGTCTTACAACACTCAAGATCAAAGGTTTTAAGTCTTCAGGGGAAGAACAGAAGAAAGAAGATCACTCTATGCAACTGTTGATGAGATATTGCAACTTCCACATTCAGATCTAAGAAGAATAATGGAGCTAGGTGAAGCTCATGAGCCCGAGAATGAAGGTGGGAGACATCTATTGCTGGTGATCAAACATCACTTCAACCCCAGCAAAGATGAAATTATTCATGCAAAACCTCTCCAATCCCACTCTCCATTCATCAGTTGGTCCTACAATGCTGAAGAAAATGAGTTCACCTTGACAGACGTTAAAGGACAGAAGATGAGGTGTCTAAGCAAGGCTATCTTCAAAATGCCAAGCAAAGATATCAAGACTCTATCTGAGCTTCCTCTTAACAATCCCAGCAAGGACCCAAGAGGCTATGAGGTTGCAAGAATCATCAGCCACATGCAAAAGCTTCAGCAACAAAAGCAGTAAGAGAGTTTTGGTAGCATCAGTCTAGGGGGAGTTTGTAGAAATAAAGACTGACGGCTACAAAATTTTCTAAGTACAAATGCTGCAGATCTCAGAGTTTGCTGCTAACCAACAAACTACTGCGGATAAGCTTATCTGCAGCAGATACTTGTTCTTCTGCTGAAGAACAAATCTGCTGCGGATAGCGTTATCTGCTGAAGACCAGAGTTACTGCGGATTGGCATCTCAACAGCATCAACACTTGATGCTGCTGATAGGCAAATCATCAGCAGCTTTGGATGGTTGCATCTTGCTGCTGATCAACAACTCTGCTGCTGATAGTTATTCATCCATTGAAGATCAAACGTTGCAGCTGACCAGCCTTGCAAAATCAAAAGCAACCATTACCACTGAAAACTTTCTGCTGCACCACTGACACACTCCATGCAGAAAGAATGTCACTGGTGCAGACAATAAAGCACTACAACGATCTTCTCCAAGCATGCAAGCAATGATGCCTAAGAAGACGTTTGAGTAAAGTTAACTTTTATAGTGTTTATTATCATTATACGTAGAATAGCTTCAATACAAGATCAACGGTTTGTGTTAGATCTGATCCTTAGAATCAAGGGTCTATCTTGATTCTAAGTTACTATATAAGTAGTACTTAGAGTCATTGTATCTTAGTGCTTTCTTAGAGTTTTCTATGTAATCTTGTAACCATTGAAGCTTAATACAAATTGCATTTATCAGTACTTCTTGTGTTTACTTGTTTACTTTGATTAAGTTGTGATTGTTTCCGCCAATCTCAACTGGAATAGAACCATCTTGTATTTACCGATCCTACAAGTTGCAAGTTTTCCGGTTATGATTCCATTGCATTATTCTTTTTCGGTACGAAAAAGGTCAAGTGTGGGGATGTGATGTAGGGTTAAATATCCCATGTATAAGTGTCGATTTTTGTACATTTTAATAGTTAGTTGTGTTTATCGAGTCAGTTTTATGTGGGTTTCGTAGTTTGATGTGTTACAGGATAATTGGCTAAAGAGCGAAACTTTACGAGTCATATATATGAAGGCATGGAGCTTGGGAAATCAAGAAAGTCAAAGTCAAAGATCAAAAGTCAAAATCTTGGAAATTAGGATCTTCGCGCCACGTGAAGATCAGAGAAACATTGTTCGCGGTATGCGGGAGAAAGAAAAATGGACCGCGACTATTTTGTCCTTCACGCCACGCGAAGAACTGAGGCTGGATGTTCGCGACACGCGAAGAAAGGGATTACGGTAAATTTAAACCTAATTCTAATTATAAACCCATTATGATCCTATTGTCAAATTACTTTCTTGCTAGCCATCATAGAGGAGTTCTAAGGCGATTTTGAGCATAATTTGGCCAATTGTTCTTGTTTTCTAATGCTTGTAATTCTAGACATTTATGTTTGCTACAATCATGAGCGGTTAAGCTTTTCGTGATCCCTCCGGGTGAACGATTTATGCATGTATGCGTATGATTTTAGTTGATGATCAGTTTGGATTGAAGTTTTGTGAACCTATTAAGTTCTTTGAATTCAATTGTGTGTTTGATTTATGAACAATTGCATATTTTCAATTTATCGCATCTATCATCGTTTCTTGGTTTTCTTGCATCGGGAATAATCTGATTTTGTGATTGAATTGAATATTATGTGGTTGGGTTAAACAGTTAAACAAGATTATGTCTATGTAATCTTTGATCTGGTTTGAAACTAAAATTGTGCGTGTGCTTTGCTAATTCTAAAACCCGGAGTGGTCGTCTTTCTTCAATAGTTTTCTAAATCAATGTTCATTGCTTTTTGTCATTTACATCAGTTTAATTAATAAAGTTTTAAGCTTTAGTAGTCGTTGAATCGTTTTAACTTGAATAGCATTCTCCACTGGTTCCCTGTGGATTCGACAACCATACTTCCCTGTCTGCAGTCTAAGTTGCTAAGAAGTGGTTTTTATAAATATTTTTGATTAGCCTTGACACAACGATCAGTCACATCGGCTGCCCCTCTAACTCAAGTTGCTTCTATTAAGAAGCCATATGTGGGAGCATATCCTCAATGTAGCACCTGCAAGTTTCATCACCCAGCCACAATGCCATGCTGTTTGTGCAACCTATGTGGCCGCTATGGGCACATGTCCACCTCATGCTTTGTCAACAGGCCTCCAGCTGTTCAAGGAAATCGTCTCAATGCTCCTGCACCACCAGCTTTAGCAAATGGTCGGGCTTGGTTCGGATGTGGTGATCCGATTCATTTCCGTAGCCGGTGTCCAAAGCTCACCAATGTGAATCCAGGAGCACGAGGGCGTGCCTTTAACATCAATTCTAACGAAGCCCAGGTCAACACAGAGGTGGTCAAAGGTACGTTTTTAGTAAATCAAAAATATGCTTCATTTTTATTTGATACCGGTGCCGATAAGAGTTTCGTTTCTTTGGAATTTGAATTACTACTTGCTAAAAACCGCTCTAAGTTAGAACAATCTATTATGGTAGAAGTAGCTGATGGAAATCCCATAACCATCAACTTCGCCATTCGTGACAGCGTTCTTAACCTTAACGATCACGACTTTCCAATAAATCTTATCCCGATGCGTTTCGAAAGTTTCGACATAATTGTAAGGCCCCAAACCCGGGAGGCCTCACTTATTGGATTTACTCATTCACAAGCAGTTCTTAAACATGAATATCAGATAACGCAGCGGAAATTTCATTTAAACATAACTTAATCGTTGTTCATACATGCGGAAGCGTAAACATAGTTTAAAACATATTTACATCATAACTAAACATAACGGGATGCCAGTCTTCAAAAGCAGTCGGGTAACTCTTCATCTCTAGCCAAGCATCACCGTCCATCCTCAGAACCTACCTTAACCTGAATGTGTACACTTAAAAAAACGTCAGCTACGCTGGTGAGTTCTAGTTTTCGTTCGTTTTAAGAAATGGTTCATCATTCAAACATTCAATAGGGTTTAACATTCGTATAAGAAAACAGGGCCATTCATTCGTAAACCTTCACATATTTAAACACAATCATTTGTTTAAAACATTAACATTCATTTAAGTCATACATTATTATCTAAATCTGTATCGTTACGCGTCTCTATGTCCCTGTAGGAACCTTTAATGTTGTGGGCAACCGTTACGTATCGCCGTCATTGCCACAACCATACACTACGTGGGTCAACCGTTACGTATCGCCGTCATTGCCCAACCCTTCAATGCGTGGGGTCAACCGTTACGTATCGCCGTCATTGCCCAACACGCATCTTTCCTTTGGAAATCAACCGTTACGTATCGCCGTCATTGATTTCCCATTACCTCGTTCGCTTAGGATGATCGTCATCACCCGAGTAACCGTCGTTACTCCCATACCAGTTGTACAACATCAAAACCATTGACATGCCACAGAGACATTGCCCATGTTGTTCTTGTGGTAACTATGGCTCACTGTCCATAATCTACCACAAGGCTGGGAATCACATTCCCAGACTTCATTCGTCAATTCCATTCATTCGACAGATTAGATTTGTAATGACTTCTTTAAAACCTTTGCCCCTTTTTGTTTTCTTTTCATAAAACCTTTCCTTCACTTTCAAAACCCTTTTACCTTTTCATTAAACCATTTCTTTATAACATTCGTTCGTAAACATTCCGTTCATAAACTTTCTTTCCATAAATCCTTCGTTCCAAATCATTTCCTTTCGTAAACGTAGTTTCATAAAAATCATTTTATAAAACAGTATTTCATACGTGTACACACCAGCCCGAAAACATTATATAAAAACATTTAAAAGAGGGCTTCTAGAACTCACCTGATAAACTAGTCACGGTTGTCCTAAACGAAGGTCCAACGACTTCACGTACGATCTGAATTGAGTAGTTACATACACATCAGACCATTACCGACTCTAACGGTTTAACCATTCTAGACATACTAATCTCTACTCAACAGCCTGATGTCTGCGCACTTAGCAAGTGCGCAGACCCTGCTGCCTGCGCACTTAGCAAGTGCGCAGACTCTGCCTCCTGCGCACTTAGCAAGTGCGCAGGTCCCTCTTCCTGCGCACTTAGCAAGTGCGCAGGTCCTTCCTCCTGCGCACTTAGCAAGTGCGCAGGTCCCTTCTCCTGCGCACTTAGCAAGTGCGCAGGACCTGCTCCGTGCGCACTTAGCAAGTACGCACGACCTGTTCTTCGCGAAAAACACTAACTTTCGCATTCGGTCAGATCATGTCAAGATCCCGAACCCCTTTGCATTCAAAACGTTCGTTTTCCATTGTAGATACTAAACCTAAGCTTATTCTTAAGTTTCATCCGCAAGAACGTCCGATTTTCACCCAAAACCCGAAAACCCAAAAACGAACAAAAACTCAGATTTAGGTCGGATCGTTACCTGAATCGAGCTTCTGATCCAGAGGTTTCCTTCACGAGTACAAGAGACACGAGCGGGTGCAATCTTGTGCGATTCCGACACTTTCTCTCTCTACGGGTTTCTCTCTCTAGAATTGCAAATGAGAGAAACATGTGGTGACCTTGGCTATTTATAGGGGAGACCTCCCCAAGCCCGGTTCGCGACTGACCCGGCCCGACTTCGGCCCGCTTGAACTCGTTAACTTTATTTCTCGACATTTTGGGATGTTACAAGTCTACCCCTCTTATAATAGGTTTCGTCCCCGAAACCTATCACAAGTCAAATAATTGAGGGTACGACTCCCTCATCTCCGCCTCCGTTTCCCATGTAGCCTCCGATCCCTTTCGGTGCCTCCATTGGACTTTAACCAATGGAATAACTTTATTACGCAAACGCTTTTCCTTTCGGTCTAGGATAGCCACGGGTTCTTCGATGTAATTAAGGCTGTTGTCGACCTCGATGTCAGTAAGTGGTACGTGAGCTGATTCATCCGCCAAACACTTTCGCAAGTGTGATACATGGAAGGTAGGATGAATCCCACTTAACTCATCAGGCAACTCCAACCGATAAGCGACTTCACCAACCCGTGCCATTATCCTGAACGGTCCGACAAACCTCGGACTTAACTTTCCTCTCTTTCTGAATCGAATGATTCCCTTCCAGGGGGACACTTTCAACATTACTCTGTCCCCAACATCAAACTCGATAGGCCTTCGTCGTCTATCCGCATAGGATTTCTGACAATCTTGTGCGGCCTTCATTCGTGCTTTGATCTGATCAAACCTTTTCGACGTCTCTCTTACGACTTCGAGACTTCCTAATTCCTTCTGTCCAATCTCACCCCAACAAACCGGGGTTCTACATCTTCTCCCATACAACATTTCGTAAGGCGGCATGCCTATCGTCGTGTGATGACTATTGTTGTAGGAGAACTCGGCTAACGGCAGATGGCTGTCCCAACTGCCACCGAAGTCAATAATACAAGCACGGAGCATATCCTCCAAAGTCTGAATGGTTCTTTCGGACTGACCATCCGTTTGCGGGTGGTATGCTGTGCTGATATTAAGCCTCGTGCCCATCGCCTCGTGAAATCTTTTCCAGAACCTCGATGTGAATCGTGTGTCCCGGTCAGATACGATCGTCAAAGGCATCCCATGCCGTGCTACTACTTCGTTGATAAACACTTCTGCTAACCTTTCCGACGAGAACGCCTCGCGAATAGGTAGGAAATGAGCACTCTTCGTTAATCGGTTCACAATTACCCAAATGGTGTCATGACCTTTAGCTGTGCGAGGTAGCTTGGTTATGAAGTCCATGGTAATGTGTTCCCACTTCCATTCTGGTATATCAAGTGGTTGAATCTTTCCATACGGTTTCTGGTGTTCAGCCTTTACTTGCGAGCAAGTCAAGCACTTGCTTACATACTTCGTCACATCACATTTCATTCCAGGCCACCAGTAGTCCTTATTCAGGTCTTGGTACATTTTGTTGGTACCAGGATGGATAGAGTAACGAGACTTATGAGCCTCATCCAAGATTTTAGTTCTAAGCTCGCCACCCATAGGTATCCATACCCGTCCATAACGCGTTCTAACACCAAGGGTGTTATATTCCAACTTGTCCCGTTGATAGATTCTTATGTAGTCTTGACTATACCTCTCTTGTTCTTGATAGACGTTATCTTTTTTAGCATCGTACATCCCTAGTCGGTCTTTCACATCTAACCGTTAGGGTTCTTATATCGTCATTCTATGTGAAATGTCTTATCAAACTCGGAGTCGTCCACAGAAGACTCCATGGCCATAATTTCCACTCCTCGTTAAGGTTATCTACCTTGCCATCTGGACGTTTACTATCGATCGTCTCTCGACTATTTGGATCATTGTGTATACCTCATAAGCTGTCCATGGTGCATTCGTCCTTGAAGGACCATACCATGCCATTCTCGAATGAATCATACCATGCAGTTCTCGAATGAATCATACCATGCCGTTCTCGAATGAATCATACCATCCCGAATGATTCCTACTATCAAGTTCTTGAAGGTACCGTACCATCTTATTCCCGAAGGAACCACATCGTCTCGTTCCCTAAGGAACCGTATCGCTTCGTCCCCTAAGGAACCGTATCGCTTCGTTCCCTAAGGAACCGTATCGCTTCGTTCCCGTAGGAACCATATCGCTTCGTTCCCGTAGGAATCGTATCGCTTCGTCCCCGTAGGAACCGTATCGCTTCATCCCCGTAGGAACCGTATCACTTCGTTCCCGTAGGAACCATATCGCTTTGTTCCCGTTGGAACCGTATCAGGTATCCCCCAAACATATGAGGTATCCCTTATCACACTCAACTTGCCGGGAAGGTATTCATTCAGATGGAACACTAGTCGCTCGAACTTTTCATTCATATTTTCATACACAATCTCCTTCTAGTCTATCTTTCAAGCGTACTCGTCAGATTTTACATTTCACATCATCAATTTGTGGTACCCCTTCTTCTGTCATACCCTTTGACGGCCTTAGGGATGGGCATCCCATCTGACAGACAATAAATATTCTCTAGCTACTCGTTTCCATTAGCCTTTTCTGCATGCATTTCTTCTAAAGTCACATTCGTTGGTCTTACTATGGATAAATGACACGTACGATGACACTTGTACTTTCATTTCCTTTCTAGTTTCAATGGGTCCCTCAACGGCTTTCCAATTCTAGCAACCCTCGCGGCTATTGATTAGACTCAGCCCTAGTAGAGCGTTCTCTGAGTCGCCTTTAATTTCTTCTTAGTGCCACTGCCTTACTTCACATTGTTGGTCAAAACTTGTCTTTCACATTCATTCTAGACCAACAATCCTTGGGTCAGATCTGGTTTGATTTGGTTTAGTCTGCACGCCCTAATTAACATCGTGGTTCCCGTCTCTTGTTGTTGTTGGTATACCTATTTTCTCGTTTCAGCAGATACTCTTATTAGTTGTCTTGGATTGTCTTCTACATAGAAAGATGCCATTTGTGCATTCATGCACTCATATATTCTTTGGACATACACTTGTGTGGTTATTTCCTTCGTGCTCATGCATACTTTAACAGTAGACCGATTCTTATTCACCATAACGTTTTTGTGCTAAGCGTAGTCCACCCTAGCTCCTTGGCATCCTTCATACGTATGCTCGTCTGACTTAGGTAAACCGAAGTTTCATTCCTCCTTATCTTGTCCGTGGCTCGTACTCGTTGACATCATTCACCTTTGTAAGGTATACCATCTCTGACATCGTTACTATTACTAATGATGTTCATCAATCTCTTTAAATCGCTACTCGTGTGACTAACATCTCGTAGTCGTGGTTGAGTAATTGGATCAACTCTGATACGTAAGCATTAATCAACACCATAAAATTCGCTATCATGCACGTGCACCTGTAAATTCACAATTTCGCGGATCCAAACGAAATTGCCAATTTACCTTACTCGAGCATTCTAGTTCCTCTTATAACACTTCATAATACTCGCGTCTCTTCAAAGTTGAGATTTTGTCCCGGTATACTCCTCGACACTTCTTACCACTTCCGCGCTAAGTCCACACAACAGAGGACATCTCGCATCACACTCGTACGGTCTCATGCGCACTACCTTCCGGTTCCGCAAGAACACTTGCCTCTTTACTATAAACTTGGTGGGCGGGAATCCTACCGTGTTGTCCGGTACCACTCCCACCACGCCTTCCGCCTATTTTACTCTCCATTACGTTCTAAAAGACAAGGAATCCAATGTCATCACGCTAGTTAACAAATAAAATTCAATAAGTACTGTAAGATGTTAATATACACTGGCCATCTGTAATTAACCATTACACTACCTTTCGATTTCTATTTGACCACCTTTGTGATTCCATCAGAACACAAGTCCTTTCCTAACTCTTTCTAAGGCATACTATATACGTAAATATATACTACCTTCATATCTGATGCTGTGGCTCGAGTTACCCGTACTGGCATCCGCTTTCGGTCCCATTCAAAGTTTAAGTTCAGACACTGGGGGTGTCCGAATCTCTCAAACTATTGCTCTGATACCAACTTGTAAGGCCCCAAACCCGGGAGGCCTCACTTATTGGATTTACTCATTCACAAGCAGTTCTTAAACATGAATATCAGATAACGCAGCGGAAATTTAATTTAAACATAACTTAATCGTTGTTCATACATGCGGAAGCGTAAACATAGTTTAAAACATATTTACATCATAACTAAACATAACGGGATGTCAGTCTTCAAAAGCAGTCGGGTAACTCTTCATCTCTAGCCAAGCATCACCGTCCATCCTCAGAACCTACCTTAACCTGAATGTGTACACTTAAAAAAACGTCAGCTACGCTGGTGAGTTCTAGTTTTCGTTCGTTTTAAGAAATGGTTCATCATTCAAACATTCAATAGGGTTTAACATTCGTATAAGAAAACAGGGCCTTTCATTCGTAAACCTTCGCATATTTAAACACAATCATTTGTTTAAAACATTAACATTCATTTAAGTCATACATTATTATCTAAATCTGTATCGTTACGCGTCTCTATGTCCCCGTAGGAACCTTTAATGTTGTGGGCAACCGTTACGTATCGCCGTCATTGCCACAACCATACACTACGTGGGTCAACCGTTACGTATCGCCGTCATTGCCCAACCCTTCAATGCGTGGGGTCAACCGTTACGTATCGCCGTCATTGCCCAACACGCATCTTTCCTTTGGAAATCAACCGTTACGTATCGCCGTCATTGATTTCCCATTACCTCGTTCGCTTAGGATGATCGTCATCACCCGAGTAACCGTCGTTACTCCCATACCAGTTGTACAACATCAAAACCATTGACATGCCACAGAGACATTGCCCATGTTGTTCTTGTGGTAACTATGGCTCACTGTCCATAATCTACCACAAGGCTGGGAATCACATTCCCAGACTTCATTCGTCAATTCCATTCATTCGACAGATTAGATTTGTAATGACTTCTTTAAAACCTTTGCCCCTTTTTGTTTTCTTTTCATAAAACCTTTCCTTCACTTTCAAAACCCTTTTACCTTTTCATTAAACCATTTCTTTATAACATTCGTTCGTAAACATTCCGTTCATAAACTTTCTTTCCATAAATCCTTCGTTCCAAATCATTTCCTTTCGTAAACGTAGTTTCATAAAAATCATTTTATAAAACAGTATTTCATACGTGTACACACCAGCCCGAAAACATTATATAAAAACATTTAAAAGAGGGCTTCTAGAACTCACCTGATAAACTAGTCTCGGTTGTCCTAAACGAAGGTCCAACGACTTCACGTACGATCTGAATTGAGTAGTTACATACACATCAGACCATTACCGACTCTAACGGTTTAACCATTCTAGACATACTAATCTCTACTCAACAGCCTGATGTCTGCGCACTTAGCAAGTGCGCAGACCCTGCTGCCTGCGCACTTAGCAAGTGCGCAGACTCTGCCTCCTGCGCACTTAGCAAGTGCGCAGGTCCCTCTTCCTGCGCACTTAGCAAGTGCGCAGGTTACTTCTCCTGCGCACTTAGCAAGTGCGCAGGTCCTTCCTCCTGCGCACTTAGCAAGTGCGCAGGTCCCTTCTCCTGCGCACTTAGCAAGTGCGCAGGACCTGCTCCGTGCGCAATTAGCAAGTACGCACGACCTGTTCTTCGCGAAAAACACTAACTTTCGCATTCGGTCAGATCATGTCAAGATCCCGAACCCCTTTGCATTCAAAACGTTCGTTTTCCATTGTAGATACTAAACCTAAGCTTATTCTTAAGTTTCATCCGCAAGAACGTCCGATTTTCACCCAAAACCCGAAAACCCAAAAACGAACAAAAACTCAGATTTAGGTCGGATCGTTACCTGAATCGAGCTTCTGATCCGGAGGTTTCCTTCACGAGTACAAGAGACACGAGCGGGTGCAATCTTGTGCGATTTCGACACTTTCTCTCTCTACGGGTTTCTCTCTCTAGAATTGCAAATGAGAGAAACATGTGGTGACCTTGGCTATTTATAGGGGAGACCTCCCCAAGCCCGGTTCGCGACTGACCCGGCCCGACTTCGGCCCGCTTGAACTCGTTAACTTTATTTCTCGACATTTTGGGATGTTACAATAATAGTGGGCATGGATTGGTTAGCCAAACATCATGTTGAAATCATATGCTTCGAGAAATGCATCTGTATTCCCCTACCAGCCGGAAGTATCTTACAAATCTATGGCGAAAAACCATCTAACGGTCTTAAACTCTTGTTTTGTACCACGGCTTATAAGTATCTGCGAAAGAATTATGTGGCATTCCTAGCTAACATTGTGGAAAAGAAGAAAAAGGGAAAGAGTATCCAAGATATCCCTGTCATTTGTGACTTTCCCGAAGTTTTTCCCGAAGACTTGCCAGGCCTTCCTCCCATACGTCAAGTTGAATTCAGAATCGATCTCATTCCAGGAGCAAACCCCGTAGCAAAATCACCTTACCGTCTTACACCTTCGGAGATGTAGGAATTAGCAAGCCAATTACAAGAGCTTTCCGAAAAAGGGTTTCATTCGTCCTAGCTTCTCACCGTGGGGAGCGCCCGTTTTATTTGTGAAGAAGGACGGGTCCTTTCATATGTGCATTGACTATCGTGAACTCAATAAGCTTACCGTCAAGATTCTTTATCCTTTACCAAGAAATGATAATCTTTTTGATCAACTTCAAGGTTCTTTGTGCTTTTCCAAAATTGATCTTCGTTCAGGTTATCATCAACTTCGTGTCCTCGAGGAGGATATTCCTAAGACAGCCTTTCGTACGAGATATGGTCACTACAAATTTATGGTTATGCCTTTTGGCCTAACGAATGCACATGCGGTATTCATGGACTTAATGAACCGTGTGTGTAGACCATACTTGGACAAGTTCGTAATCGTTTTCATTGACGATATTCTAATCTATTCTAAAACTATAAAGGATCATGAAGAACACCTACGTTTGGTGTTAGACCTCTTAAAGAAGGAGAAATTGTTTGCCAAATTTTCCAAATATGAATTCTGGCTAAATGAGGTCCAATTCTTAGGACATATAGTCAACGAGAAAGGAATTCACGTGGATCCCGCAAAGATCGAAGCGATGAAAAACTGGAAAGCACCAAAGACTCCTACAGAAGTTCGTCCATTCCTTGGTCTAGCCGGTTATTACCGTCGTTTCATTTCCAACTTCTCCAAAGTTGCGGTGCCTCTCACAGCCTTAACTCATAAAGGCAAGCCTTACGAGTGGGGACCAAAACAAGAAGAAGCCTTTCAAACTCTTAAGCAAAAGCTTTGCGACGCTCCAATCTTGACTCTTCCCGAGGGTAACGACGACTTCATAGTTTATTGTGACGCATCTAACCGAGGTCTCAGTTGTGTCCTTATGCAACGAGGCAAGGTTATTGCCTATGCGTCAAGGCAACTCAAGACACATTAAAAGAAATACACAACACACGATCTCGAATTAGGTGCGGTTGTCATTTCTCTCAAATTCTGGCGACACTACCTTTACGGTACGAAGTGTGTGGTTTTCACTGACCACAAAAGCCTCCAACAAATTTTCAATCAGAAGGAACTTAACATAAGCCAGCAACGTTGGGTTGAGTTACTTAACGACTATGACTGTGACATTTGTTATCATCCTGGAAAAGCGAATGTTGTAGTCGATGCCTTAAGTCGGAAGGAACATACCATGTTACATTGTGTGAGAGTTCAAAATGACATTCAAAACCGCATTCTTAAAGCCCAACACCTTTCGGTTACCGAAGGGAACATGTACAACGAAATGGCATTTGAGGCTGAACTCCAATTAGAGACTAAGCCCAATGGCTTACTCTACTTCCTAAATCGTATCTGGATTCCTGATCGTGATGATCCTCATACGTTCAATTTGAACGAAGCTCATAAGACTCGCTATTCGGTTCATCCTGGTGCAGATAAGATGCACAAGGATCTTCGTTACTAATACTGGTGGCCCGGCATGAAGAAGGACATTGCTCCCTACGTAGCAAAGTGCCTCACTTGTTCCAAAGTTAAAGCCGAGCATCATCGTCCGTCTGGTCTCCTTGAGAAACCAGAGATTCCCGTGTGGAAATGAGAGTGTATAGCAATGGATTTCATTACAAAACTTTCTCGCACCTCTCATGGTTATAATAGCAATTGGGTGATCGTAGACCGTTTGACTAAATCTGCACATTTCTTACCTATTCGTGAGGACTACGGAGTCAAGTAATTGGCTCGGATTTACGTTAACGAAATAGTTAGTCATCACGGTGTGCCTCTTAACATAATCTCTGATCGTGATGGTCGTTTCACTTCCCGTTTCTGGCAATCTTTGCAACCTGTTCTTGGTACTCAATTGAATCTCAGCACAGCTTACCATCCTCAAACCAATGGTCAATCCGAGAGAACCATTCAAACCTTGGAGGACATGCTTAGGACATGTGTTATTGACTTCGGTGGTAACTGGGATTCACATCTGCCGTTGATTGAGTTTTCATACAACAATAGCTATCATACCAGCATCAACATGGAACCTTTTGAAGCTCTCTATGGTCGTAAGTGTTGTTCTCCTGTTTGTTGGAACGAAATCGGTGAAGCACAAATCATCGGACCCGAACTTATTCAGCAAACATCCAACAAAGTCCTCCGTATTCGTGATAATCTTCTAGCAGCTAGAAGTCGGCAAAACAGCTATGATGACAAGCGAAGAAAACCATTAGAATTTCAAGTCGGTGACCTCGTACTTCTCAAGGTATCCCCTTGGAAGGGAGTGGTTCAGTTTGGAAAGAAAGGTAAACTAGCACCTCATTTCGTGGGTCCTTTTAAGATTCTCGAGAGGATCGGGAAGGTGGCCTACAAGCTTGAATTACCGAAAGGTCTCGGCAACATTCACCCAACTTTTCATGTCTCAAATCTCAAAAAGTGTCTTGCAGACAAGAACCTCCACATACCTCTTGATGATGTGCGCATTGATGAAACTATGCACTTCGTAGAGAAACCTATGGAAATCATGGATCGTTAAATCAAGCAACTCAAGCGTAGTCGTATTCCTATTGTCAAAGTTCGTTGGGAGTCTAAACGTGGTCCAGAGTTTACTTGGGAACGTGAAGATCAAATGAAAGTCAAGTACCCGCATCTTTTCTCTGGACCCTCCTCTTAAATTTCGGGACGAAATTTCCTAATGTATGAGAGACTGTAATATCCAGGATTTTCGGATGTAACATTTCCATTTTATCAATTTGTAATCCTTTGTAGCATACCTGTTTTAAGTTCAATGAACGTAACCTTTCCAAAATCCTTGCTCGTGTTGTTAAATCTTAAAAACTTGAAACAATAATTAAATAATAAATACTAGTTATTATTTAAGTATTAGATATTTACATGAAAATACTTAAAACATAGGTATAAATATATATCTAAATATATGCATTTATATCTTAAAACTCTATAGGTTTATAATTATTATTATGTAAACTTATTATCATTAAATATTTGAAACTTCTAAAACTATAAAATTAGAAATTATTTTATGAAATTATAAAATAATAAGGCATAAAACTTATAAAGCTTATTTGATTTTATAAAATAAAACATATTATTTATTTTATAAAGTCTAGGGTCTAAACTGTCATTCTTGAAACTTAATTTAAAAACTAAAACTCAAGTAGTAGTATAAAATGATAAAACTTGTAAACATCAAGGGTTGTTGGGTAATTAACCCAAACTAGTCGCAGGTTCGAGTCCCACCATGCCCGGTTTTTCATCCTGTTTATTCGAAAACGCGTTTCCGACCGGATTCATTGCACCTCGGGCCTCTATTCGAGCGTGCGACCCAAACCCGAGGTGTCTCAAGGCTCAATTTCAACTTTACCAGCCGCGTGATCCGTCTTTAAACCCGTCGCATACAACCACCATCGCCTCAACCGTATGAGCATTAAATCCTAAAATTGATTATAAAAATGGGTTACAACACTTGAACGACACCACACACTAACTCTCTAAACTCTCAATTCGTTCAAATCAAACGTGCAATTTTTGTTTCAAGTATGTGATAGCCGACCCAGAACCTTCGTTCTCCTTCATTTCGATATCGATTTAGGTAATTCTCATGACCAAAAGACTCGTTTTCATACAAAGATCAAAAGCCCTCTGTCAATTTACACTGACAAAGGGTAAATTGATTCGTAATTTGGGTTTGAATTTCTAGGGTTCATACGGGAATTAGGGATGATTTTGGATTGTGTTTATCTAATTGTTTTTCCAGGTTATAACCCAACGAGGCCCATAGTCAGGTGGTTAAGTCGTGTGTGCGTGGAGTTGGGTGGCCCGGGTTCAAATCCGGCCAGGCCAAGTTTTTATGTTTTCATTTTTTTAGGCTTTTTAATCAGATTTAATATTCCTAATTATTTTTATAAAATCTAGTATGTTTTTATAAACTTAAAGCTATATTTTATTCATACTTTTGTTTCCAAAAAACATTTTAATTAATTAAAAACTTAGTTGAAGCTTATAAGTATTTTAATTTTTAAATACTTAAAAACAAAAAAAATATTTTAAAGACTTTATAAAACTTATATTTTAAACAGGAACTGTTTTATAAAAATCAGAAGTTTAACATGTTATTATTTCCTAGAATAAATAAAATTGTTTCTATTTAAAACTTTAAATAATATTTATAAACTTTAATTAAACATAAAAGCTTATATAATTTTTATAAAATCTAGAATATTTATAAAACTTATATCTTTATTTTAGAAATCAGAAACTTATAAACTTGGACATTTTATAAAACTTATATTGAATTAAAACTTAAAACTTAATTAATTATTTTAAAACAGAAAATTAATATGTTTTTATTAATTTAAATCATAATATTTATTTAAAACATAAACTTGTACACTTGGAATTTAAAAAGAAACCATTTTTTTTATAAACCCATGTTGTATTCTTTTAAACTCGTATACACTTCCTAAATATTATTTAGAATAATTACAAGTCGTTTAAACAAAATGAATACTTAATGGTTAAACACTTTTAAATAATTTTAATTGATTTATATACATCATTTAAAAATTAGATAAAGTAGTTATTTTCAAACACTTTTAGATAATTATTATTTATCTTTAATAATTATCTACTCTATTTAAATAATTGTCATCTATTATTAATAATTATTTATTTGGGTAATTATTATTAATCCATAATAATTATTATTATTTTAGATAGCTATTATATATTTTTAATAATTATTTAACCCTTGTAGATAATTATTTATTATCCTTAATACTTATTTATCCATTACTTAATTTATATTTTACTCTTATTTACGATACTTGGAAAAATATGTAAAATCACTATTTAATATATGTACACGCTAATTATTTAACCTATAATTCGTCATTAGGCTTATTGTGAGGATATTCTTCGCTAAGCTTTACTGCACTTATTCTTTGTTGGACACTCTTGTATCAATCAAAGTGAGTATACTTAGACCCTTTTTGTTTTGTTTTGGTTTATAAACTTGGGGTGGAACATATGTCAAACTTTTAGACTTATACAATTCATACAGAACTATGCCTATATGCTTTCTATGTGTTATATGTTTTTGAGACTTGCATGCTTAAATTAAACTTAAAACTAGCATGTTCACTAATTTTGGCCGAGCCTACAGTGACAATAATAGATCTATTGTATTTGACCAATCCACCTAGATTGATTGACCCTTCGGGGGGAGCCCATGGTGATTGTTGTTGTACCTAAAACTTTAAGGGTAACTTGCGGGTTATGCCTAAACTTGGTAGGGAGGTTTGAAATGCACAATGTTTAACTTGCTTGTTCTCACATCTATACTTAGATGCATTGACATAGTAAATTGTAAAACTTTTAAAGACTTGTTAACGGTGTCAAAACCTTCGTATCTCACCAACTATTTTTAGTTGACAGTTACTTAACATGCTTCAGGTGCTCAAGTTTGAGGCTTATCTTGTGATCACTTAGGATGCTTGGACCTAGAACATCTATCAATTAAAACTTTTGTTATCGTTATGTTTGTTGAACAATATGTTACTTTTCCATGTATTTGAACCATGAAATTTATTAATTGAATATTTAAACTTTATTAGTCAACCTTGTGCTTTTGAACAATCGCGTCCGCCTCGACGTATAATCCGCCGTCGGTTGGGGTGTGATATGTACTCCTTCGATATGTGGTCTATAATACGGGATGACTTCTTTGTTATAGATTACGTATTGTTGATTCTCTTGTCCGCAACGAGGCTCCTGATGAGTGGGTGATATTGTTGTAATAATTATGTTTAAAGTCACATTGTTAGTTAATTATTTATGTGGATTACGTTTACTTTATTATGTGTTTAGAATGCAGGACAATGGAGCTTAGAGCATGTGGTATACCCAATTGAGTGAAGGTTTAGTGAGGGAAAAAGTGGTTGCCACGTGACGCCACGTCAAATTCTATAAATCTCACACCAACCTCATTTGGCAAGGGAAATACCAAAGTGAGTGAGGGTGGTGTGAGAATTAAATGCATTAAATAAATGATACAAATATACAAGCACAAGATACAACCACATTTTCTTCTCCTTTTCTTCATGTGAAGAACCTCACGGAAGAGGCTCACTCACTTTCTCACGAAAACAAGGGGGTGGTGTGCCCTCTCCCTCACTTGAGTGAGCAACCTCGTGGAAGGTCTCTCACGAGACCATACCACATGATCTTAAAATGAATATTTTGGAAATATTAAATGTATTGGAGTGCATATGGATATTATGAAGACAATAAATTAAGTTTAAGAAAACTCAAGTAATTATGGAGAATCATCACTTATTCTTAGTGATTGGTGAAGGAAATTAATTAATTTATGATTATGAGCATTAAATGGAATTTAGAGAGAGTATAGAAATATGAAAAATGCTACGGGAATTGTTTTGTCAAATGGAAGCAATTTGAAATTGCAAAGGAATTTTATTTGGGCTTGGGCTCGGGCTCATAACTACACACATGAAATAAAATTAGAAAAAAGAAAGATGGGGCTAGTTGGGCCGATGAAAACGTAAAAAGGAATTAGAAAATAAGGCCAAGAAGGTGAAAATAAAAAAGGTCTAGAACACCACGAAAAGGGAGTTGGGGATTGAACGGCTGAAAATTTGGTAGTGCCAAGGCAGCTCTTTGGCTGCTGCGTGGATCGAGAAAGGAGCAAAAGGACGGCTGGAGATATAATCTTGTACGGTTGATGATAAAACCTAGTAGCAGGGTTGGGTGACTAAAATGGGTAAACTTGACACTAGTAAATTGAGTGATTGGATTATACTGTTTTATGACAAAACTGCTTGTATAGGTTTGCTGACAACTTTCTGTATCTAATTACTATTTCAACTGATATTCCAACACTATGTTTATGTGGTCTCTAAATTGAATAACTGAATTTTACGTAAACCTAAAAAAACTGATGTTTGGAGGAGGTTGCATTTTTTTATTTAATTTGAGTTTTAATTAAAATAATTTACTAAACTGAGCAATTAATTTTTCCACTAATTCTCTATGAATTCGACAACACTACTTTCCTGTATAAAGTCTAAGTTAGTTAAGTGGTAGTTTTTATAAGTGTTTTTTATTGACCTTGACACTTCGATCAAATGGCGCCGTTGTCGGGGAATCGGTGCGCTTAGTTTTTGTTTTAGTTTAGTTTTTTTTCTAGAAACAAAAGAAAAAAAAAATATTTTAATTTTTTATTTCTTTTATTTAATTTTGTTTCTTCGTTCAGAACTACTTGGTTGTGTTATTTGTGCAGTTATCATGGATTTGAATTATAATGGTGATGCTTCATGCGTCTTTTGTTGGTGCCATAGTCACTGGGTTCAAAATTGTCCAATGTTCGAAAATAAAGCTGAATATGCTAAGTGGATGGGGAAGAAATGACATGTGAGGGCAAAGTATGAAGATGAAGATACAGTATCATCATATCCACGACACAAGCCACATTCATTAAAAGTATATTATCAATCATGGGTGAATTACAACTTTGGGTAAGATTGGGATTGTAACAATTATGAATCGGGGATAGTACAAAGCTCAAGTTTTTCCCAAGGTTACCATCAGAAGCAATGCCAAGAACAAGAAAATGTTGCTAACCAAGATGTTGAGCTAGTTCAAAATTTTTATGAATCTGAGGAAGACAAAAATGTGGCTCTAGTGGAGTTGGCGTTGTCCAAGATTGAGGAGAAATTATCACAACACCACCTTTCAGATAAACAACGAATCGAATACCTAAGCATGAAGTGTGAGATATTATCGATGAAAATACAGTTTGAAGAGTTTCTAGAGGGAGAGGTAGACAGAGAGGCAGTTGTGGAGAATGATATCACCCCAAATTCCTAAGTTGTTGAAGAAATGATTGTTGTGCCGGTCATGGATAATGAGGCTAAAGATGAGGTTATAGGTTTACTGGAGCATGAAGTAGAATGTTTAGACCCAGTCGAAATACAATATCTCTCGAACAACCTGTGACTGAGGTACCCCAGGTGATTCCTAACTATTCTCCTATAGTTGCTACAGTGATAGATGAAGTCAAGGGGAATGGTTTGAGTTTAAGGAAGAGAAAGGTGAGTCGGAAAGCCATTGGGAAGTTTATTAAGAAGTTGGCCCATGGTGATTCATCAGATTTGCACATCATGAGAAACCGAGTATGGATATGGAAAGTCAACTACCGAGCATACATTGGAAACTCGGTGGGAAAATGTGGAGTTAGAATGTCGGCCAGTGCACCAACTGATAGGCTAATTATGAAGAAGCAAGTTTGGTCCCGACATGTCAAGTATCGAGCTTTTGTTGGAAACGTGGTCGGTAAATGTGCATTGCGACCACTGTGATGCAAGTAAGGTACACCGCTTCTGGCTGAAGACGTTAAACTTAGCGCTCTTGGGAGGCAGCCTAAGGTATGTTTTAATTTCATGTCTAGTTAAATGAACGTTGTGGGTGTGTTCTCTAGAAATCCTCACGAGACTTCACTCGTCCACTCGGGCTACAGAAGGGTTTAAAAGGTTTGTTGCATATGCTAAATGCAATCGTGATTCCTACGAAAGTGAGTTAGGACTTTTTCTTTCTTTGTTTTGTGTGCGAGCCGGCTAAGTGTGCGGAAGTTTCATGGGTTTTGAAGTGAGTTTGGTGCAATTGAGTATTTTAGGTTTTTATCGAGTTAGTTTTATGTTATTATACACTGAGTCAGTTTGATGCTTTTGGGTTTGTTTCGAGTTTAATTTTTCCAGGTTTGGATTGATCCACCCGTACTCTATCTCCATTTCGGGTGGTGATGGTTAGAGTTTGATTTTCTTGTACCAAGAAGCAGATTTTGATGACGATTGCGAAGGAAATGCTATATGATCGTGTGAGGTTGGATTGAAGACAGTTAAAGCTCGAAACCAACTAAGTCCATTCCAATTCACTGTATAGTTTTGTTTATATATTTTTATATTTTCATAGTCTCTCATCCTACATTGGGAGCAATGTAGAGTTTAAGTGTGGGTAGGGGAGACCTTAGTCCAGGTCTGTGTTTGAGTCTTTTGTCTTGAGTCCTAAATATTTGAAAAATCCATAAAAATTCAAAAATGTCTTTGAATTAAAATTTTTGCAAATAAATGGAAGATGATAGGTAGAATCGAAAACTGCTTGTGGAATTTAAATGATAAATGAAAACAAAAAGAACATAATTTGGAATGTTTTGGTAGGCCCAACCGATTTAAGAGCTTAAACATCCTGATAGTGTATCTAGATTTAATTGAATAATTAATTCAGGATGTCTTGTGGGTTCTCATCTTAGGGGTGTCGGTAAGGTCGAAACTATTAATATAGGGTGATAGGTACTACTATAAACAAAAAATTATAAGTTTTTCAAATTAACTAGCACGCTGCTTTCTTTTTATGAAAATAAATCCGAAAGTTGGTGGTGCCTACATTCCATAATCCATCTTTTATGAGCTTAATTAATTAAATTGAAAACTTAGGTTTTGCATACGTGTTACCTTCCGGGATAGTGACTTGGTTGATACACTCATGGGCGAGACTTAGGTGATCAATATATGGATATCTAAGTTAGGTTTTTGTGTTACCCTTCGGGATGGCGACTTGAAGGATACAACACTATTCTGAACCTTATGAACGTTATTGTTAGAAAACTAAAACCTATGTGTTACCATCTAGGATGGTGACTTGGGGGATACACCACTTGGTGAAGTTTATGCATTGTATCATATTAATCAAAGCTCAATAATTCATCCAGCGATCCATTAATCTATAATTTTTAAAACATATAAATTTGTGTTTATACTGGTGGGAAATCTACAAGGTTTAACCCGGGCCTAAACATGACCTTGAGATGGGATTAGACTGAGTCGTAGCTTTCTAAGTGTGAGACCCATAGATAGACTGCTTGCTGGGTAATGTATAAGATAGTAGATCACAAAATCGGGGGCTCGAGAGTCGGTGGCTAGGTTTAATCAGATGAAAATAGTGATTGTTACAATTAACGTGTTAGTATGTTTAAAGCCATAAAGTAGAACGCAAGTTTTTCCGATGATGATTCCATTGCATAATTATTTTTCGGGACGAAAAAAAGAGAAGTGTGGGGATGTGATGAGTGGGTGATATTGTTGTAATAATTATGTTTAAAGTCACATTGTTAGTTAATTATTTATGTGGAATACGTTTACTTTATCATCTGTTTGGAATGCAGGACAATGGAGCTTAGAGCATGTGGTATACCCAAGTGAGTGAGGGTTTAGTGAGGGTAAAAGTGGTTGCCACGTCAAATTTTATAAATCTCACACCAACCTCACTTGGTAAGGGAAATACCCAAGTGAGTGAGGCTGGTGTGAGAATTAAATGCATTGAACAAATGGTACAAATATACAATCACAAGGTACAACACATTTTCTTCTCCTTCCCTTTTTCTTCCCATGAAGAACCTCAAGAAAGAGGCTCACTTACCTTCTCACGAAAACAAAGGAGTGGTGTGCCCTTTTCCTCACTTGAGTTAGCAACCTCACGGAAGGTCTCTCACGGGACCATACCACATGATCTTAAAATGAATATTTTGGAAATATTAAATGTATTGGAGTGTATAAGGATATTATAAAGACAATAAGTTCGGTTTAAGAAAACTCAAGTAATTATGGAGAATCATCACTTATTCTTAGTGATTGGTGAAGGAAATTAATTAATTTACCATTATGAGCATTAAATGGAATTTAGAGAAAGAGTTTAGAAATATGAAAAATGCTACGGGAATTGTTTTGTCAAACGGAAGCAATTTGAAATTGCAATGGAATTTTACTTGGTCTTGGGCTCGGGCTCGGGCTCATAAGTACACACATGGAATAGAATTAGGAAAAAGAAAGATGGGGCTAGTTGGGCCTATGAAAACGTCAAAAAGGAATTGGAAAATAGGGCCAAGAAGGTGAAAATAAAAGGATTTGGAACATCACGAAAAGGGAGTTGGGGATTGAACGGCTGAAAATTTGGTAGTCAAGGGGCATGTTTGCCAAGGCAGCTCTTTGGCTGTTGCGTGGATCGAGAAAGGAGTAAAAGGACGGCTGAAGATACGCAAGCAGTTGACATTATTATTATTATAATTGGCTAAATCTTTTTTGGCTTCTCCAGGCGTACAGGCGTACAGTTCATATATGTTTTATGTTTGATTCAGTTGTTTATGTTTTTTGGATGTATTTAGTTTCTGACAATAATTTGATGTGTTGATGTATTGGTTAATTTAAACAGTTTATAATGTGTGTTTTGAGTTTTCTTTCTTTACAATCTTGTTCGGTTGATGATAAAACCTAGTAGCAGGGTTGGGTGACTAAAAGGGGTAAACTTGACACTGGTAAATTGACTGGTTGGATTATACTAGTTTATGACAAATCTGCTTGTATAGGTTTGCTGAAAACAAACTGTCTCTAATTAATATTTTAACTGATTTTCCAACACTATGTTTATGTGGTGTCTAAATTGAATAACTGAATTTTACGTGAAACCTAAATCTGAATTTTGGAGGAGGTTGCATTCTTTATTTAATTTGAGTTTTAATTAAAATAATTTACTAAACTGAGCAATTAATCTTTCCACTGATTCCTTGTAGATTCGACAACAGTACTTTACTGTCTAAAGTCTAAGGTAGGTAAGTAATATTTTTTATAAGTGTTTTTGATTGACCCTGACACATCGATCAGCTCCCGGGACCTATAATTGGTATCAGAGACTCGGTGTTCGTTGATTTGTGTTCCTGATTCGAGCTTTGGGGTTTTTTTTTATCAGAGTTGAGTTATGAACTGGCTCGCTACTTTTTCTGTACAAGAACCTTAAATTCGAGTTCTTTATCGCTTCATTTGGTGTTTGGAAGGCTAAGGGTTTGTTAGAAGATGATTTCTAAGCTTTTGGAAGCATCAATTTCTCAGATTCAACACTTTTTGAGCATTCTCTCAAAGATCAGTCAAGAACGCTGATGTACTGTCTAAGTACGCAAAATCACCTTTTTTGCGTACTTACTAAGTACACATGAGGAGTTGACTTGCTTACTTACTAAGTACGCAAGGGTATTTGGCTCTGCGAACTTACAAGTACGCATGTATACTTGGCTTTGCGAACTTACTAAATATGCAGGAGCACCCTACATTTGCGTATTTACTAAGTACGCATGAGCTAGACTCTCTCGGATTAAAAATAGCATTTTTGAAAAGATAGTGATTTTGGTTTTTCGGGACTGAAATTTGTATATAAAGTAGCATGGCGAAACAAGGACGAAATTTTTGTTGGATTATACCAATTGTCAGATTGCTTAGTTGTTCAAACCTGAAAATGTTAGCTACGAGTATCTTGCATACTTCTATAATAGGGAATGAATCTCATTTTATTTGTGAAGATGTTGCTGCTTTGGGTCTTTGGAAAAAGAATCATATTGTTTGGGTATTCAAACCTGAATATGTAGGCTACAAGTATCTATGATACTTGTTTAATAGGGGATGAATACTGGAACAACTTGAACCCAAGAATTTGCTTTTTTGGATCTTTGCAAAGGAATAAAAGAATAAAATCCTAGAGTTGACTAGTTGTGGTTTTTGAGGGTATTTGGCTCTGCGAACTAGGTGTGACTTAGTTATGATTGGATTTCTTATTTGAGATCTTGAATCCGGAGAGGCAACCTAGTTATGGGACTTCACCGTGGTGAATGTATAAAGATTAGGAGATGTTAACCATGAATGAAGATCTAACTGAAGAATGTTGGAGATTGGATACATGATGATCACTGTTAAGCATGATTTTGTGTTTGATTCTATCGAGTGTTTCCAAGATGAAGCTAGATATTCGTTGGATTATTAGTTGAAGATGGAACCTTTATTATTTGTCGACGGGATAGGAAACATTTCTTGTTTCTGGTCTAGTAAGAAAGAACTTACATTGAAAAGGGAAATTAGAAATGAACATCTTTGGGAATTTAGTTGACTCATGAAGATACATGATATAATTTCACACATCTGGTTTGAAGACTAAAGTTTATCTTACTGGAATTCCTTTAGGAGCTGATTAGTTTGATGCAGGTTATTGGAAATTCACACTCTCTATCATATGCCAGCTGATTTGGAGGAATTCTAAGTCAGGGTGGAGGTAGCTAATGCTGAGAGGATGAACTACAATGAGTTATGTTGGGTTAACTGATTCTTATTGAAGCACTTGGTTTGATCTGCAATGCAAGCATCAGTTTTAACTGAAGACTGCAGATTGAAGATCAGAAGATCAAAAGTGGAGTGCCAGGAGATCAAGTCTTGCTAGAAGACACGTGATAGCATTAGTTTAGAGGGAGTCTGTTAGGACATTCTTTGTAACTGATGTTTATCAGTGTTAGTGATAGATAGAATATGATGCTATAGTTAAGATGGAGTCCGTAGAAGCAAGTTTTGGTAACAATAGATAAAATTCTATGTATCGGTTTACTTAACTAGTACGCATGAGAATGTTCTTGCGTACTTAGTAAGTTCACCAGTTGGTTATGCGTACTTAGTAAGTATGCATGGCTTTTTGCCTTGCGTACTTAGCAAGTATGCATGACCATTGTTGTGCGTACTTAGACAAGTTCGCAGGTAAGGTTCCCTATAAATTGATGTGTTGGCCTCAATTTTAAAGAGTGGAACAAAATGTGAGATTTGAGAGAGGTCTGGCCGGGATGAGCTCTCCCGGCCCATGGACCGTGAGCGTAAATGAGAGACGTATACTCCTTCGGTATGTAATCTGTAATGACAACATTGTTATGTATCGTGTTTCATTTATGTTGATTCTCTTGTTGTTGATGCACGTTTTTGTGACAGGCACTCTGGATCAGGCTCAAGCTTTTGTTTGTTAATTTATTCAGTCTTGTATGTATCAGTACTTGTTGTATTTTGTTTATCGAGTTGTAATATGTCATGGTTGTATTTGAATTTGTATAATTTTGTTTTGTACTAAACAAATACGCAAGGATGTATTCCTGCGTATTTGTCAAATACAATAATCATGCGTACTTAGACAAGTACGTATGAATGTTGGTCATGCGTACTTGCTGAGTACGCATGGACCAGGTCTATAAATAGCAGATTTTGTTTCATTTTTCACAACATATGTAATTCCACACACAAGTACGCACAAGTCAATACTGTATCAGTACAAAAGTCTTGCAATTTGTGTCTGTACTTGTTTGAAACACCAAGTTATCAATAAACCGTGTATTTATATGTACACTCTTGTGTTGTTTGTCATGAATTTATTCACATGTTGTTCCACCTAGTAATAGGCATTCCGCACCTGATTACTAGGCTACATACTCACACGATATCGATCCGACACACCCACCCAGAGGGACCTACAAGTGTATCAGAGCGACTGGTTACGGTATCTTACACAATGGCTAATCTTCAAAATATCAGTAGTATGTTGAATTATGACAATGAAATAGGCACTCCACAGAAATCCCCAAAGTTACTAAATGTGAATGACTATTCCAGCTGGAAAGCTAGATTCGAGGAATATCTTTCATACACTGATTCAAACATGTGGATACCTATTTTTGAAGGTTATAAACATCTGACCCATGAGTTTCTTGGTGAAAACCAACCCAAAACGATCTCTAGACTTGATGCTGAAGAGAAAAAAAGCATACGATCTCGAAAAGAAGGGACATGGTTCATTAACCATGGCACTAACCAGAGACATATTTCACAGTTTCAGAGGTTATGATACCTCTAAAGACTTATGGAAAGCTTTGCAAAAACGGTTTGAGGGTAACAATGATGTTAAGAAGAGTAAAAGGGAATTGTTGAGAAAACAATCTGAATGCTTCATATATTTTGAACGTGAATCCATTGTTGGAGCACGTTTGTGTGACAGACACTCTGGATGTTGTCTTATGCTTTTGTATCTTTACTTTCTGTATTTGTACTTGTATTTTGTACCTGTATGTATTTGTTTATCGAGTTGTAAACATGTGTGTAGGTGCTTGTACTTAGTTGTTTTTTGTCTAAGTATTGTGCGCACTTAGTAAGTGCGCAGCTGTTATAACCTGCGTACAATTGTCTGCGTACTTGTTAAGTATGCAGGAACAAAGTCCTGCGCACTTGCTAAGTACGCAGGCATCATGTCTAATATATATAGCTGGTTGTGATAGAAGTTATGTACGCACTCATTATCATCTGTAACCGGCTGTGATTATCAATAGACGAACTTTGAAGTATCTCTCTGTTTGTTGTCGGTTTACTTTGTGTTGTCTGATACTCCAACTAGTCACGGGCATTCCACACCCGGTCTGACTAGTCACACACTCGCGTGTAACGATCCGAGACACCCGGGGACCTACAAGTGGTATCAGAGCATTGGCTCTTGATTTCGAGTGTTGTGAGTGTGTTAGGAGAATTTTCGACACAATCTACAACCTGTATACAAGAAAAAGTGACCGATTTTGGTGATAAAATAGAGGTAGCTCTTAAGTGCTATTTTAGAAGCAAAAATCCTTCAAAATCTGACATTTTTGTTGTTTGTTTGAGTGTTTTGATCATCAAGGGTTTGTTAGAAACAAGTTTATAACCTTTTGGGTTGGTCAATCTGTTCAAAACTTCAATTTTTGAAGATTTGAGCATTTTTCGGCGACCGGAAAAAGTTGGTAGAGCAGGTGGATAAAGTGAACCGCGTACTTACCATTTTTGGCAAAAAGGACAGTCTTGCTGCGTACTTGAAAAGTACGTAAGACCATTCTTGCTGCGTACTTATTTTTCTTCCTGCGTACTTAACCTTCACTACTGCGTACTTTCTAAGTACGCAAGAGCAAATCTTAAGTGCGCAAGACCAAATCTTTAAGTGTGCAAGGCCAGTTTCTAAGTGCGTAAGTTGTGCTGATTTTTCTGATTTTTGACTAAGTGTTTCACTATGGCAAATCTTCAGAACCTAGGTAGCCTGTTTAACTATGACAGCGAGATCGGGACTCCTCAGAAACCACCAAAGCTGCTTAATGTAAATGATTATTTTAATTGGTAAGCACGCTTTGAGGAGTACATCTCATACACTGATTTCTCCTTGTGGTTACCTATCCTTGAGGGATATAAACATCCAACATATGTATTTCTTGAAGAGACTATTCCCAAGCCTATCTCCAAGCTAGACGAAGAAGAAAAGAAAGTTTATGACCGTGAAAAGAAGGCTCATGGTTCTATAACAATGGCATTGTCTAGAGATCTTTTTCATATCTTCAGGGGGTATGATAACTCTAAAGATCTATGGAAGGCCCTTCAAAAGAGGTTTGAGGGGAACAGTGATGTCAAGAAGAGCAAAAGAGAACTGTTGAGGAAGCAATATGAGTGCTTCAGGTACATGGAGAATGAATCTACCGATGAACTTATCTCAAGATTCTATCATTTGCAGACTAAGTTAAAGTCTTATGTGCTCAGGTATCCTGATGATGAGTTGGTTGAGAAGTTTCTGGATACCTTACCACCCAAGTTTGATATGTATACTACTCTATTGAGAGAAAACCTGAAATTCTATGAGATGACCGTTGAGGAAGCGATAGGCAAGGTTCAGACACATGATATGAACCTAAGAAAGAAGGAAAGTTCCAGACGACCCCAAATTGAAGATCCCTCTATGTACTTTGGGGTAAATTCTACAGCAAAATCTTCTGGTACTAGAATTGCCTTATACCTTGGGAGTCCTCAGGAAGAGGAAAACTCAAATGGTGGTGGTAATCACACTTGTTTTAATGCATCAAGATCCAGTAAACACCATCACAACCAATCCTCCTCAAGAAACACTACCTCTTCAGCTAACCAGACTGCTATTGCCAAGATTGCTGAAGTTCATGTAGCATTGTTCTCGTCATGTATGCTTTCCAAGCTAACGGATCTTGAGAGCATTGAGGAAGACTTCAATCAGGTGGATCCAGATGACATGGATATTCAGTGGAATATGACCATGATCTTGAGAAGGGCTAAGCGTTTCCTGAACAGAACTAGCATGAAATTTATTGGTGGTCATTCAAATGCCAAAGTGGGATTTGATAAATCCAAAGCCAAGTGCTACAAATGTAATAAATTTGGACATTTCGCAAGGGAATGTCAAAAGGACAAAGCACCAGCTTCGGGTTTTACCCGACCAAGCCAGGGAAGCAACCAAGGAAACAACTAAGGGTTCAACAATCAGAACAACCGCAATCAGAGTCAAGGTGGAACGTCCAGTGCTCTAGTGGTTCAGCAGGATGACAACTTTGATTGGGGTGTTCATTTAGAAGATGCCATTCTTACTCAGACTCAAATGGGTCTCATGGCTGAGATTGTTGAGATGATGGAAGCAGAAGAAAGGGAAGCTTTTGTAGCTGACCAAAGAGAATCTACATCCGCATTTGCCCTCATGGCTATTGGAGAGGCATCCAGCAAGTCAACTGAGGTAGATTCCAATTATTTTGTTGTTATTTCATGTTCTAAATGTTTTGGCTTGAAGGAAGAAAATGTTCGACTTCAAGACAAAGTTGAACCCCTTCGTATTGCAGCTTTAAGCTACAAAGAAAATGAAAAACCTTATAAAGATTCAATTGAAACTCTTAAGAAAGAATGACATGATTTTTCAATTAAAATCAGTTTCATTTGGACTTTTCATACAAGGGGTTAGAGAAAAAGAACGTGGAAATTGCCAAACTTCAAAATTGCAAGATTGAGAAGTTGAAAAACTCTCGCTTTGTGGTGGAACGCTACAAATCTGTAGTGAGGCAAGTGAATGGTTTGGGTTTAGGTACTAATGCCATTCCTCCACCAGTAAGTATGAAGTTTGTCAACAGGTTGGTTGACATTGATTTGTCATGTCTTGATGAATCCTCAAGTCAAGATAATTCATCAATCAAGGATGATTCCTCGACCAAGGATGAGTCCTCATGTAAGGTTAGCTCAACATCCGATGAGGAGTTCTTCTCGGATGAAGGCTCTTGAAGGTGTTGTCTCAGAGGAGTTGCTTGGTGAACAAAATATTGTGAAAAACATTGTCACTGATTGTGATAATTGAATTTTAATTGAACCTGACACTGTTGAGTCAAATGATAAACTGAAGTCAATGCTTTATACAGGTTTCAAAACCATTAAGCAACCCAAGAAAGAAACTTTTTCAAATCACTTGAGTAGAAATTACCAGAAAAACATTGACAAATATTATGTTCAAGGTGATAAATCTAAGTCAGGTCAAACACAGATTTCGTGTTATGTTCACCAAACAACCATTGGCACTCCAAAAGCTGAGTCATCTGCATCTAAAAGCAGAGAGCCTTACAGGAGGGTTTACAAAGATAAAATGACATGCTTTCACTGTGTTACGGTCGGTCACTTTCTGGTGAACTGCCCCTATAAGAACCAAGGGAAAGGGCCAATGTTTCCACAACAAGCCGCTTTCCCTAGGATACCATCAGTGATGCAACCCAAGAAACCGAAATCAGATGTGGTGAAGCCACCAGTGAAACCTATGGTTAAGCCACCAGCAAAGTCTGAGGCTAAATCATTTGTTCCAAAAAGGGAGAAGCAACCTGCTAAACCCAGTATATCTACCTCTGGTAGTACACAGACCGGTGTGAAGCCTGTGGTGAAACTTTCTAAGCCACAGAGAAGAAGAAGGAACAAAAGGTTAAGAAAACTTGAACAGCAGCTAGCTGGTAGTCAACCAGGTGAAGCTTCCACAAGTTCACCCAAAGTTGAGACTATCAAGCCTGATGTTAAGAAGGCCAAGAAGAAAAGGTCCTGGACCAAGAAAACCAAAAGTTCTCAACCTTCTGATCCTACATCTTCTAAGGATTCACCCATTTTTTATAGTCATGATTGCGAATTAATCGAGGTTGTATACTTTGAGAAAGACGGACGACCCAAGACCATTATGGCTTGGGTCTCCAAGTGACTCGTGCAGGGACATCCGAAGGGAACTATCTCTAACCGTTGGTATGTGGATAGTGGATGCTCCCGACACATGACATGCAACATGGCCCTGCTTCAAGATGTTAAACCATTCAGAGACGGCTATGTGGCCTTTGCATGAGAGAAAGGTGGCAGTATTACTTGTCAAGGCGTGGTTACGAATGGATGTATTAGCTTTGACAACGTCAACTACTGCGAGCAGCTGAAGCATAACCTGTTGAGTGTTTCTCAGATGTGCGACAAAGAGTACTCGGTTATGTTTGACAAGTCTGAATGTTTGATTCTCAATCCTAGTTTTGAGGTTCCTGCTGAGTGGATTCTGATGAGAGCACCAAGAATAAACGACACCTATCAGACCGATATGAGCGTGGAGATAACCACCTCATCAGTTTCTACTTGTTTGCTTACAAAAGCGACAGAGCTTGACTCAATCTTGTGGCATAGGAAACTCAGACACATTTCTTATCGTAAAATGAATCATCTTGTCCGAAACGGTTTGGTAACCGGGATTCCTAAGTTGAGATTTGCCGTTGCAGATGACTGTATGCCTTGTAAAAAGGGCAAACAGCACCGAAAATCTCATAAGCCCAAGCTCCAAAACTTCATTGATACCCCTTTGGAACTCCTACACATGGATTTGTTCGGACCCATAAGTATCCTGAGTATTGGAGGTAAGTCATTCTGTCTAGTTGTAACTGATGATTTCTCACGTTTTTCTTGGGTGCATTTCTTAGGTACAAAGGATGAGACAGTTGAAATTCTTCAATACTTGATCTTGAGCCTGGAATCTTTATGCAAGCTGAAGGTTAGAAGAATAAGGAGTGATAATGGAACGGAGTTCAAGAATAACATGATGGAGCTTTTCTGTCTGAAGAAGGGTATTCGTCATGAATTTAGTGCGCCGTACACAACTCAGCAGAATGGAGTTGCAGAAAGAAAGAACAGAACTTTGATCGAGACTGCAATGACAATGCTGTCAGATGCCAAGCTTCCTGTAACTTTCTGGGCAGAAGCAGTAAATACAGCTTGTCACCTTTTGAACAGAGTTTTAGTGGTTAAAAGGCACAACAAAACTTGTTATGAGCTGATCAACAATCGACCTCCAAATGACTACCTAGTCCCCTTTGGTAGTCCCTGTTCCTTATTGTTACAGTACAAGGATCGCAAATCCAAATTTCATGCAAAAGCGGTAGAAGGCATCTTCTTAGGATATGTTGCCAACTTACCCTGCAAGAGAGTGTACAATATAGGAACACGCTCAGTTGAAGAATGGTTCGAAGTGGATTGCAGTAAACACAATACTCCACCAGAACCTACAGGTCCAGCGTGGGGATTCGATTATGATGCTCTATTCAAGTCTTTCAACCTTCCTGATTTATCTGCCGAACATGCTGCCCACTTGTACGAATTCTATAATGGCGGTGACGACTCCAAATTTTCAACCCGTGCCACTGTACCGATTGTAACTCCCGATTCCAATGCTGTATCTGCATCTGGAACTCATGCAAGTGATGACGATGAAGTTGTTCATTTTGATGGAAATGATGCTCCAGCTGATCCTAACACTCGTGTAGGAAATGAAGCTCCAGTTGATCCAATCAACATTGAATCCTCTTCTTCTGGTACACATGATATGGGGGAGTTAAGTACGAATTTTGACTCAAATATCTAGGAACCACATGTACCAGAGACGAGAGTGCATAAGAATCATCCAATAGATTGGTGATCCTAATGCCGGTGTTCAAACTCGTCAAAGGACCATTGCCGAGAACACAAGTTTATATGCTGTGATACTTGACGCTGGTGTCATGGAAACATGTTTGCATGCTGCATTCGTATCCCAATTGGAGCCGAAGAATGTGAAAGAGGCTCTCGTTGACAACTGCTGGATTGAGGCTATGCAAGATGAGTTGTATCAATTCCAAAAGTTGCATGTGTGGGATTTGGTTGACCTTCCGAAAGGTATGCATCCAATTGGAACCAGATGGGTGTTCAAATGCAAGACGGACGATCGACATGTTGTAGTGAAGAATAAAGCAAGGTTGGTTGTTCAGGGTTTTTATCAGTAAGAGGGCCTGGATTACACTAAAGTATATGCCCCAGTTGCTAGACTTGAAGCCATTCGACTGTTTCTAGCTTATGCCTCATTTGTCGGTTTCAAGGTCTATCAACTTGATGTGAAAAGTTCTTTCCTATACCGCAAAGTTCATGAAGAGGTCTATGTCACTCAACCACCAGGTATTGAAGATCCGCATAATATTGATAAAGTGTATAAACTGGATAAAGCACTTTATGATCTTCATCAAGCACTTCGGGCATGGTATGACACTCTATCAAAGCATTTATTGTCCAATGGTTTCGATCATGGACAAATTGACTCGACCCTCTTCATACGGAAAGCAGGAGGTTATATTCTACTTGTGCAAGTGTATGTTGACGACATTATCTTTGGGTCTACAAATGAAGAAATGTGTAGGGAATTCGAAAGGGTGATGAAGTCCAAGTTTGAAATGAGCAACATGGGTGAACTGTCATTTTTCTTGGGTCTGCAAGTCAGTCAAAGGGATGATGGCATTTATCTACATCAAACTAAGTATGTACAGGACATTTTGTCAAAATACAAAATGAATGATTGTAGTACTTATGACATACCAATCCCAGTCAATCACGGTTTGCATCCAGACGAAGATGGAAAGGATGTGGATTGTAATATATACCGTGGGATGATCGGATCTATTATGTATCTCATAGCTTCAAGGCCTAACATAATGTTTGCAGTCTGCTTGTGCTCGAGGTTTCAGTCACAACTGAAGGAATCTTATATGATCGCAGTGAAGAGAATCTTTATATACCTTAAAGGGAAACCCTGATTGGGTCTTTGGTACTCCAAGCAGTAGTCGTTTGAATTCAAAGCTTACACTGATTCTGATTCTGGCGGTTGTAATCTCGATAGAAAATCAACCTTAGGTGGATGTCAATTCTTGGGAGACAGGCTGGTCTCCTGGCAATGCAAGAAGCAGTCAACTGTTTATGTCTCAACATGTGAAGCAGAGTACATTGCTGCCGCAAGCTGTTGTTCTCAGATATTGTGGATCCTGCAACAATTGAGAGACTATGGCTTAAACTACACTGGAACACCCTTTTTCATTGACGACAATGCCACCATGTCCATCACAAATAACCTGGTGAAACATTCCAAAACTAAACACATTGAGATTCGTCACCACTTCATCCGTGATTGTGCTGAAAAGCACTTAATTGAACTTGTAAAGGTTCACACGGATGAGAACATTGCTGACCTTTTCGCTAAGGCGTTTGATCGTACTCGTTTTGAGCATCTCATCAACATGATAGGAATGTACAATATGGAGTGAAAACTTGTTTTCAATTTAAAAAATTTTTCTTGGAAGTTAAATTTTATTTCTTTGTTAATTTTGTACAAATTGCTTATCTTTCAAATTATTTCAGAAAAACCCAAACAAATTAGAAAACCAAGAAAAATTTCTAAGTTATTTGAAGAAAAGAGGATATGATAGCACATCAGTAATGATCTAAACGTCTTAGATTGCACATATGGGAAATGATTGCGTCATGCTTACCTGGTTGTTTATAGTATTTGATCTGTTAATCTGAATATTTGCAAGTAATTTGAATTGTCGGTAGGCTGTAAGCGTCTTTGAATCATTAGTAGTGTGGAAACTAAAGCAATACTACAACTGTGATTTGAACCCATGTTTGCTAGTGTGTGTCTATAAAAGAATGTAAAAGATCACTATCAGATATAGGATGTAAGATTTTGGCAAGTATTTTCTTATGAGACCAGTTTCGGGTTAGGTCGTTAGCACAATTATTTCGGTTCATCTCACTGCCATACTCACAAGTATGCAATGAGAGATTGAACCAATATATGTCTTGACATTAACCGTTGAGCATATAATCACCCTTGAATCATTCCTTATTCATTGAAGTTAAATCCAGATAAAAGTTGGATCCCCTCACCTAAATCTTCAGACACCATATTCATTATCCAGAATCATCATACTGATATTCACAGAAGAAATCTTATGAAACCAAGACATCTGAATCTTATGATTCCAGAAAATCCTTATGGATTCTGCTTAATTTTTCTATGCTAATTGATGTAACTTAATTCTGGAAATTTTGAAAATTATTGGGAAAATCTTAGATGACTTGAGATAGTGCAACTTTAAATTTAGGTAGCATAACAGTGGGGTACACGTTGTATACTTATAATGAATACATTAACACACAAGAACGTTATACAAAGATGCTTATGGTTTCAAATCTTATAATACCGCCAACTTGAATTACTTGTTTATATTGCTTATTACGTATGAATAAGTAGTAATCCATGACATGATCCCATATTCTTTGATGTTTATATTGTTTCATTTTTGCTTACAATAGTCTGATATGATCCTCTGCTCATGAATGTGACCAAAAATAGCTTGTGTGTATATCACTGTATATCTTCATTCAGAAAAAGATCAAAAAGATTTTGTGTTTATGAACAGTTCAATTTTTCTGTACAGTCTTTCTAAAAGTTAAGAAAAGCCAAAAATATTTGTGTTTAACTTCCTTGAATTGCTTTTGAAAACTCTAGATTGAATGTTCATATCCGGTTTGCTATTTGACTTGACTTTCTTCATAATTTGAGTTGAAATTTGAGAAAACACTGGTCTCCGCGTACTTGTTAAGTGCGCAAGAGTTAAACCTTGCATACTTAGCAAGTGCGCAAAACATAAGTCATGCGTACTTGTTAAGTACGCAGGAGCTAATTCATGCGTACTTACCAAGTGCGCAAGGCATCTGTGTGTGGGATATATAAGCGGGTGTTAGTCAGTTCCTCATCAGTTCCACTCATTTCAAACTACTAACACTGTTGGATATCCTCTGCTCATTTTTCCTCGAAATTTTAGTGTGTTCCAAACTGATTTTTCATCCCGATCTTAGTTTCATCTTCACCTTACTAACACTTGGTGAGAGTCTAGGACCATTTCATCCTTAAAATCTTTGTTTTTGGACCAATTCTTGATCTTGAAAAACCTAAGGTTTTGGTTTTGGATTTTTGAGAGATTTTGATTGTTCTTGACCTAAATTAAGACCTAAAACTTGTTTGAAATCATTAATCGAAGCTCTAGCATCTTAAATCTGTCCTTAACCGTCTTTGATTTTGATCTTGACCCCTATCCTATGATGACCGTGAGGTTGCGTCGGTCCAAGCCTAGGTCAAAATCAACCGGTTTTAGCACGTCCTTCCTATTGGTGTTGGTTACATAGGTCATAATCGAGTATTTCGACCTTATGGAGACCCAAACCCACATCAAAAGCTCTCGTTCACGTCATTGCTATTGTCTAAGTTGAACACATTTTAAGACTTGCGCACTTAGTAAATACGCAAGAGATAACTCATGCGTACTTGCTAAGTACGCAAGACATAAACGTTGCGTACTTGTTAAGTACGCAGGAAGGGTCAACTTGAAATTTTTCTAAGTCTGGAAATTCAATCTATGTGAATGTGCTATACCATGTCATGTCTGTTCAATTCAAATGAGTCTATTTGTTCTTATAGTTTTCATTATGTGTTCTTAGAGTGATAGCTCGTGCTTTTACCAGCGAGTTCAATCTTCTAGCTCTCACGCATCCAGAATGGAAGGGTGCTGCACTACAATATAGGGAGATAGTTGATTTTCTGAATCGTTCAAAGATCAGCTATGCCATTTCTGCTGATCCAATCGTCTCAAGACCGTACCTGGAACAATTCTGGGAAACAACTGATCATGACTGTACGGTAACCCCAAACATAATTAGGGCTATTGTAGCGAGTCATGATATTGCTATTTCTGAAGACACCATTAGATGAGTGTTGCAGTTCAGGGATCTAGCCACTGACCCGGTTACTTATCCTGACTACTTCGTTGATGGATGCTGGAGACAAAGAATGGGCTATGTCGGTGCAAGGGATTATGCCTCATACAAGAAGATGTGGTTACTAGACCAGTGGTGTTACTTTGCACACGTCATGATTATGTGCATCTCTTCAAGGAAGGCAGGAAAGGATGCCACGGGTCACGATTTGGCAGCTGCAATGGTGGGGTTATCTCTCAACAAGGGCTACAACTTCTCCAAATATATCTACAAGGCTATAACTGATCAGATCAATACGGCGGAGAAGTTTAGATTCCTGTTGTATCCACGATTTGTTCACCTGCTGATCAATGATGCTTTGCCAAATCTAACTCTACAATCTCCCCCTAAGCTGTTGCATCAATGTATTCAACTCTCCACTAAGCAATTGGTCCTTCAGTCGGCTTCTGGATGTATGGCTTTACATGTAGGGTCACAACCCGTTGATATGCCTTTGCATATGCCTCATCCTCATCACTGTATGCTTGGATGTGGTTCTTGAATAACACTTCTAGATCATCAGGCTGAAACTTCAGCAGCACCATCGGCTCAAAAATCACCATGTCTTCCTTGCCCTCACACTCTATCACGACACTTCCAATATTTGGATTGTAGTACCATTTTTTGAAGGTTTGGAGTTGAACAGGCACAGACTTGGGAAGGGTGATGGTCTTGTGGGTTTGAGCTGGCTTGTACCTCAAGAAGACATAAGGCTTCTTGGTCTTGCGTTGAAACCTAGTTTTTTAGATTTTCTTCTTTGTCTTTCTAGGCTTCATCCCCTTAAAATCATTGTTGACTAGGGTGTGTAGGAAGTGTTCAAAATCTGAGGCCGTCATCACATTCTCTGGATTTTGTAGTGGAAGCTTGGCCAGATCTCTTAAGTCATAGAAAGGGAGAGTTTGGAAGTTAGTCATGTTCTTGAAATGTTGAATTCCTCCCTTGTATCTTCTGATGATGAACAACTTCCTCTCAGGATCATATTTCCATCCAACCGGAGGCCTCTTCAGCTCTTGATGTTCAACTATCCATTCATAAGTATGGGGGCTCTCCTCCTATACAATCTTTCTCAACCAAGGTTTCTTTGGGTTTGGATAGTTGGGACCAGGAGTTGGTTGAATTGGAGCTTGAGTGGTTTCAGGTTCAGTTGGAGTGAGTTCAGGTTCAGTTACTGTTGGCTTCACTATGTTGACCTGTATATCTGCTTCAGTCTGATCCTCATTTGATAGTGCCTGGATCTCATCTCCCTCTTCTGTGAAGTATCTAGTCTTTTCAGTCTCCTTTTCTTCAATAGGTAAGATCTCTGGATATAGTTCATTAAAACCAAAATTGTCAATCTCATCTAGTAAGGCATTGAGTTCATCATCAGATTCAACGTCTTCCTCATCTAGAACCACCACTTCAACATTTGTTTTGGTTCCCTTCCCTCGCTCCCTAGCTGCTCTTCTTTCACTGGCTGAGGGAAGGTCGAACTATGGTTCTTCAATTTTAACTTCCATAGCTTCCTTTGTCTTGGTGGCAGGTTCAGAAAAGATAGTCATTGCTGATTCGGGATTTGTGACAAAGGCAGGGGAAGAGGGTTCAATACCCGAGGTGGTCTCCCCTTGAGAAGTGGAGGTGGTTGCTTGTTCAGAAGGCTTGACCAGTGAAGTTTTCTGTTCCTCAACAATGTCAGATAGAGTCTTGAAATCTTGTTGTTGTTGAGAGATAAGCTTCTGTTGAGTTTCCAAATGAGTTTGCTGGACATCCAGCTGGGCGTGTAAAACCCCAACTTCCAGCTTCAAGTCCTTAACCTCCTCCTTACATTCATCCAACTCAATATTCAAGCTTTCAATAACTTTATCTTTCTCTCGAACATAATCTTGCAATTTCTTCACTTCCAAACTGAGAGTCTTGACTCTTGGGATTGAAGATGTTGGTTCATGAGTGGGTGATGTAGGTGGTGTAGGGATATGTACATGTTGTGGAGAAGGTGGTGGAGTTGGTTGTGGTGTTGGTTGGGGAGTGTCAAATAACGAATTAGAAGAAGATGACAAATCTTCAAGTCCCGTCTTAATCTTCTTTGCCTTAGGTTCCTCTTCTTCATAGTCAGAGCCAGAGTCGGCTTGTCTCTTGGAGGAGGATGCAGGAGGCTCAGTCCTTTCATCAGAATCACACTTGTAGTAGTCAGAGCCATAGATCCCTGCATCCAGAGTCCCACTTGACTCTGCAACATCCTCTTGAGCTACCTGAATGTTTTCTTCAATCACATCTTGTTGAACTTGTTCAATCTCAGGATCAAGTAGAGGAGCATCAAACACCGGCTCATCAATTGGTTGTTCTTCTTCTTGAATGATAGGAATTTCAACTCCAGCTTCATCTTCAGCCTCTTGCTGGTTCCCTTAATCTTGTTCCACCTACTTCTTCCTCCTCCTTGGATGATGAGGTTTCAACTTCTAGATCTGGATCTATGTTTGGAGCGAACTCTTCTTCTTCCCCAATAATATGGCCAAAGAGAGGAATGTCAGCAATAGCTCTATTTGTTCTTTTGTATGTACTCCTCATGTAACTGAGAGTCTTGGCCATCATATGATCAAACACAAATACGTTTCCACCTTGTTGAAGATCTGGGTGTAGGTGGTTGATTATGATTTGCAGAAATCTTAGATACACAAGAAATTTCTCCTTTACAGCTCCTGTCAAGTTATCCTTTAATTGTCTGAACACTAGACCAGAAAAAATGTTGTTCCTGCCCTTGATTAGACCCAAAATAACAGAATCCACCGTGATATTTGCTTAGTCGAAGCCACCTTTTCTGATTGATAAGCAATGAATGAACACATGCACTATATATCTCTAGTGACTTGGCAGGGAATTCTTTATGATCTGACCACTTTTGAACTCGTCAGGATGTCCCCTGAAGCACTCCTTAACATATAAGCTTGGAAATTCTATTGGTGCCGCTGGGTCATCATTAAAATGCAATACCTCTCTAATAGTAGCTTCAGAGAGAAGAATTTCTTGGTCATGAACAACTGCCCTGATGTGCTCCACATTTTCAACATCTATAATCTCTGCAGTTTCCCAGAATTGTTTGATGGTTGTTTCAAAGATTGGGATGTTGTGACTTTTTGCAAAAATGATGTTGGAGTTTGCCAGGAAGGTTAGGACTGGAACAAACTCGGCACTCTTTGGATCATTAGCATCAAGGAAGGCACAGACATTGTGCCTTTTCACAAAAAAGAGATCCATATCTGCAAGCACACAAGATTAATCAAGTTTGATACTTAGAGAAATTTAAGAGAAAACCTGATCGAAACTATTTGAACCAACAATTAGAAAATTTTTGAAACAAGCCCTATCGAAACTACTAGTTTCGATTTAGTAAACACAATCGAAACAACAAGTTTCGGTCAACACTTAGAGAAATTTCAAAAACATCCTTATCGAAACTACAAGTTTCGAGTGGAAGAACATAATCGAAACTACAAGTTTCGGTCAATACTTAGAAAAAATCAACCAAGACCATATCGAAACTAAGTAGTTTCGGGTGAAGACATTTCAATCGAAACAACATTTTCCATCCAAATACTTAAATATTTTGAAACCATCAACCGAAACTAAGTAGTTTAAGGCAGCGAAACTTGATCAAACTGTATTAGGCAAATTTGGGTATCGAAATTATTAGTTTCGATTGAAAAACCTGTTTAAATTTTAAAAACTCCTTTTAAAAGAGAAACACCCCTTTTTAACGAAACTATTAGTTTCTATGCCCAAAACCTTGAACAGTTTATTCAGAAACAGACACACAGAATCAAGAATAAGATATTTACAGACTCATGTATATATCAAGCACACGAAAAAGACAAAATAAAGAGTAAGAGTAGCCTGTGATTGTCGAAACTTCATCTTACCGATGATTCAAAGACAAATCTGCAAATGTGAACATAAAGATGTAAGTTATCGACAATGGTAAGTTTACAAACAAGATCTAAGCCCTAATATGCCATTAAAATGAGGTAATAGTCATAAAAACCTTTCAAACTCAAACCCTAGATATGTTCATCTGTAATTTCACAGTAAAACCACAAACATCGTTACCTGATGATGAAGACGACGGAGGAATCAAATGAAAAACCACTGATTTCGCAAACTTAGACCGAAGGCTTTGAAGACGAGGGTGTAAAAGGTTCAGAGAGAGTAAAGTGAGGCTTGACGACGACGAAACCTTATTATGAAGACATTCAATTTTCCCATATGACAAAAGACCAAAATGCCCCTGTCAAAACTACTAGTTTCAATAGGCAAAGAGGAGTTTCGGGTGACAAGGTAGTTTCGGGTGACTTAGGAAGTTTCGATAGTCATTAAAATAGATAAAAGTAAACTCAAATAATTACAACTTTATACAAGATTTAAGAATAAATAAAACTATACACAAGATATTTACACTTATCTTTTAGGAAAAGATCCAACACGAGATCAGATCTGGTCAGTCTCTTGAAACACTTCCTTTTGCAATCAACTATTGTGAGTCCCTAAAAATAGCTGATATTTGTGCAAAGTAAACCCAAACATTTGTTTGTACATGGTTTTTCATGTGATTAACTGGTACCATTTAAGCATGATACAAGGTGTACCCCACATATTGAAATAAAATGGTTTTGAAAACCTATCAATCCTCAAGAATACCCATATTCATCCTATCATCTGATTAACCAAGGTACCATGTTAGTAATTTAAAAATACCACCAAAATAAAATAATAACTCTAAGTGGATTAGAAGATTTAAAACGAAAAATATCCAAGTAGATATTAAAAATGTACGAACATTCTAGATCTTTACGTAGGCAAAACAGAAGTCGTAAAATTATCCAAGCGGATAGGAAACAGTTGAACACCCGAGGATTACTGAAAATTGAGCAGACTAATATACATAGAGCAGACTAATATACACAAGGATTACTGAAAATTGAACATGCCAAGCATCTCCACCAGTTGGGCAAATCTGACAGAGTCAAAGGCTTTTGTGAAGATGTCTGCGGTTTGCTTGTCGGTTTTGACTTCAACGATTTGGATATGTTTCTTTTCAACACAGTCACCGATAAAGTGAAGTTGGATCTCTTGAACTGGGTTTTTGGTTATATGGGGAACGGCAGTGTTGTCACACAGAATTAGTGTCTCATGGAATGTGATCCCATAATCAAGCATCTGATGGTGTATCCATCTGACTTGGGAACAACAAAGGGCTGCGGCAATGTATTCGGCTTCGGTGGTGGATTGGGTAACAGTGGATTGTTTCTTACATTGCCATGAGACAAGGTGGTTGCCAAGGAACTGACAACCTACAGAAGTAGATTTACGGTCTAAGTTGCATCCCCCGTAGTCCGAATCTGAATAAGGAACAAGATCAAACAAATCATTTTTAGGATACCAAATACCCAATTTTGGCTTATACTTTAAATATCGCAAGATACGTTTGACAACAACTAGGGTTAGCCTGAAAACGTGCACACAAGCACAGTGCAAACATGATGTCGGGTCTGCTGGCAGTAAGATACATGAGAGATCCTATCATGGAGCGATAGAGGTGCTGATCAACACTTTCACCATCCAAATCGGGACACAGACAATTTCGAACTTCTACAGGAGTTTTGACCGGATGGGACTCAGCCATTTTGAACTTGGTCAGGATTTCCTTCACATATTTCTCTTGATGAATAAGAATTCCCGACTCGGACTGATCAATTTGCAATCCCAAAAAGAATTTCATTTCTCCCATAGAACTCATTTTGAACTTAGAACACATCACTTCTTCGAATTCTTTGCAAAGATGAGGATTTGTGGATCCAAAGATGATATCGTCCACATAAATTTGCACCATGATTGTATCCTCTCCATCCTTCCGTTTGAATAGTGTTTGGTCCATTTCTCCTCGTGCGAAACCATTATCAAGCAAATGCTTTGATAACGTCTCATACCATGCGCGAGGTGCTTGATGAAGACCGTACAATGCCTTGTCTAACTTGTAGACACGGTCTGGAAAATTAGGATCAATGAAACCCAACGGCTGCTTGACATAAACTTCTTCTTGAACCTTTCCATACATAAATGCGCTTTTGAGATCCATTTGATGAACAGTGAAGTCCATATAGGCTGCATAGGCGAGAAACATTCTGATAGCTTCCAAGCAAGCCACTCGTGCAAAAACTTCCTCAAAGTCAATTCCTTCTTCCTGATAGAATCCTTGAACCACCAAATGGGCTTTATTCCTAACCACAATTCCTCCTTCATCCTTTTTGTTGCGAAATACCCAATGAGTGCCGATAGGTACTTTGAGTTTGGGAAGATCCACCAGATTCCACACATTTAGTTTTGAGAATTGTTGTAACTCTTCTTGCATTGCTTCCACCCAGCTGTTTTCAAGCAAAGTTGCTTTGATGTTCTTAGGTTCTACTTGAGATATGAAGCACGAGAACATGCTGTTATCTAATGCATCACATGCACTCCGGGTAAGAACACCCACATTGAGCAGACCAATGATGTTGTCGGTGGGATGATTCTTGTGAATTCTCAACTGAGGAATCTCATCTTCTTCCAAGAGTTCATCCAGATTTGTGATGTTATTGAGAGCAGGATCAGCTTCATCAACAATGGGATCTTCAGCAGTTGATTGTGGGGCAACATCTACCATTGGAATAGCGTTGTCTTCAATAGTTTCACTTGTTGCACTAGAACCGGAAGAATCCACATTAGAGTCAGCATCAGCATGGGCAGTGATTTCATTTTTAGGATGGATGAGGAAGAACTTGGATCATTTATATTTCCTAGATTGTTCACAGAAAAGTAAGGATTAGCAGGAGTTAATTCATTTGAAAACAGAGGAAGGTTAAATGATTTAAACAAAGATTCGACATCTAAAAGCCAATCAGGACCGTCTGCAGCGTCCGTATGATTGCTTTCATGCCAATTTATATCAATAGATTCCAGCACCAAGCTTCTCTGCTTGTTGTAAACATGAAATGCCCGTTGATTAGATGAATAGCCCACAAAATAGCATTCATCGGCTTTGGCTTCAAACTTGTTTAGCTAATAAGAAATATTCAGCATCATGCACACACATCCAAACTTTATGAAGAAATCAATAACTGGCTTTCGCTTGTACATGATCTCATAGGGTGTCTTGTTGCAGCTTTTGGTGATGAGAACCCGATTTTGTGCAAAACATGCAGTGTTGACCGCCTCAGCCCAAAAAGTAACTGGAAGCTTGGAATCAACAATCATAGTTCTTGCAGCTTCAATCAACGTGCGGTTTCTCCTTTCAGCTACACCATTCTGTTGAGGAGTACGCAATGCACTGAATTGCCGAGAAATTCCTTTGCTTTCACAGAAGTAATCAAGATTGGCATTCTTGAATTCTGTTCCATGATCACTGTGGGTAGTCTTCACACTCAGATTGAAGAGGTTCTCAATTTGAAGCAGATAAGTCTTCATAATCTCTGGTGTCTCATCTTTCTTAGCAAGGAAGAACACCCAAGTAAACCAAGAGAAGTCATCGGTTACTACCAAACAGTAGGATTTTCGTCCAAGACTCATGACACTCACAGGAACGAAGAGATCCGTGTGAAGTAATTAGAGAGGGGAGTCAATGGAATTTGGGCTTATGAGATGATTTGTGATGTTTTCCCTTGGAACAATAGATACAGTGTTCCACAGGAGAAAAATATTTGAGAGGCAAACTGGTGACAAGGTTTCCTCGAACCAGAGGGTTCACGGTTTTGAAATTTACGTATCCCAACCTCTTATGCCACACAAATGATTCATCTTCAGAAGCCTTTGAAACAAAGCACGATTCTATTCCCAATGGGTTGTTCATATCCAAGCTATAAGTGTTGTATCTTCTGGGAGTACGCATGAGAATGAGTTCTTCAGGAATTACTACTCCAGGTTTCAAGATCAGACATTCTCTTGAATTGAACAGAGCACAAAAGTCTTTATCACAGATTTGAGAAACGCTCATCAGATTGTACTTTAACTGGGGAACGAAGTTGACATGCTCCAGACTTTTTACACCATTAGATACTGTTCCTTGACCTTTAATCTTTCCTCCCATTGGATTGCCAGCAAAAGCTATATAATCTCCATCCATTGGATGATAATCTTGCATCAAGTTAAAATGACCGGTCATATGTCTTGAACATCCACTATCTACATGCCATATGTTATCTCTAGTTCTTCTCGGTTGACCCTATACATGATGAAGTATTTAGACAATTTTACCTAATCCATTGCTGTCAAGAAGTTTCTTATCAAGATAAGTCATTTCATGATAATCATAATCAGAATCCTCCTTTGATGAAGCATGATCATCATATAGAACATTATTTTTTAACATTCCAGATTCTTTTCAAACCGTTTTTATCATTTTTAATTCTTTTACACCTATATTTTCTACAGTGAGGAGACTTAGACTGCACATTTGAATTTAATTAAATTTTGGGAGACGATTCTTCATTACAATCAACTGTTGTCAAGTTACAACTTTTTGAGACATGATTTGAAGCACCACAACTAAAACAAACTTTATCACAAGACGTCTTAGCCTGATAATTTTCATCACATGATGAAGATGATTGTGATGTTGAGGCATCTGAATATGATCTGATTCTTTCTTCAATAACTTTGTCTTGAAGACTTTGTTCTTCCTTTAATCTGAAAAATTTCATGTTGCTCATGGTTTCTCGTGTTACATCATTCACAATAATTCCTGCACTTTTAAACTTGATAACATATGGCACAACATTCAAAGATTTAGGAATAAAAGGTAAAGCATTTTTAAACTTAGAAATATCACTTCCCAATCCTACATGCTCAGTAGGCATAGAATCAATATACAAGTTTTCAACGTGTTCACAAATATCTGGTTTTGACACGGACATATTATTACATTCATCCGACTTAAGTTCATTTAAAACATATCTAAGACCAGAACTCTCATCACAGTCATCCTCTGAAGTTACACAATTTGACTCTGCATATGAAGCAAAACTGTCAAAATCTGAGGACGTAATATAATCATCAGCAGATAAGGTACACACAAAAGGAATAGGAACATGAGCAACAGGCATATCAACAATTCTACCCGACTTAGAGTAAGGTGGTGGATGAGAATTATATCCAAGACCCTCTGTGCTTTTTCTATTAAATTGTTTATCAATTATTCCAAACAAAATTTTCTGATCCATATCCATGTGGTCAACTTGTAATTTAGCCTTTTCAGCCTCTTGGACTCTTTCAGTTAAAATTTTATTATTGATGGTTTGGGTATTAAGTTGCACAATTAAAGAACGGTTTTCTCCAGAAATATCACGTATTTTCTTTAAGTACAATTTCTCATTTTTGGCCACAGAGTCGTACATCACCATAATGTGATCTCTTTCATCAATCAAAGCTTGATTGATGAATCTATATTTTTTAATTTCATTTAAACATGATCTAGCACTACACAGTTTATAAAAACCTCAGCTGGTACAGCAGTGAGAACCTCAGTTAGCTCGATCATGACACACTTTCCTTTCTCTTCCACATCTTCCATCAAGGCTTTATCAGCAGTTTCCTCGGCCTGTTCTCCCCAGTGATAGTTTCCATCAGCTTGACAAACAAGATCTGTGGAGCTAGAAGATGTGTTGGACTTGGAAGGATTAGCATCTTGCTTTCCAGAGGAAGTCTTCTTCTGGATGATGTGACAATCCGGACTTTTCCAGTTAACTCAGTTAGCTAAATCCAGTTGGATTCAAACTTGGTTTACTTATCTGAAACTTCAAGGACTAATTCTGCCTATTTTTCAAACTTAAACTATAAGGACAAATTGTGTAATTAGTCCAAACACATTCTCTTTGACTTGTTAAAGTCAGAATCCAAGATTTAAGCTCCTGTTGACTTTTGAAGGTCAACTAATCAAGTTTCTAACCTCAATTCAAACCACAAGGGTTAATTATGCCAATTCCTAAACTTATAAACCTGAAACAGAGGGACCAAACCGGTAATTAGCCCATTCTTGATTCTGTTTGACTTTTGGAAAGTCAAACGTGTGATTTTGATCAAATTCAAATCCCCCGATCGTTTTCTGTTTGATTTTGTAACCGATACACACGTCTCTGCCATAAACGATCAAGAATAAGCACTTAACATAACCATTATACGCGAATTAAACTCTAATTATGTAGAATTAACTCATAACCGCCGACTATCTTCATGAACACATCAAATTCGAGTAATTCACCTGTTAATTTCACAATTGAACACTCTTCACACGACAAACGAATCCCTCTGAACATTATACGCGCATAAACTTATCCGGAGCAGGAACCAGTGACGCCAGAGACCAAACTATACTCGATCGACACTTGTTCTACTCGATCACCATCAATCCGACACCAATTCAGGTAACCAAATACACCTTCACCTTCGTTTTCATCTGTTTAGTGAAAGCCCTATCAATTATAGGGCTTAAAATATCGAATTAAACCAATCCCGTATCTAGGGTTTATATCATAAATCGATTTGGGGGTTTTGATTCTAAGCCCGGCCTCAATAAAATTAAATCACATAGTCAGGTTCAAAATCTTTTCTTTATTAAAAGCCCTATACTAATTTGAACTCATAACATCGAATTTTTAAAGATCCAGAACCTAGGGTTCATCACAAACCGATTTAATCGAACCCTACTCTAAACCCTGTTTTAATACAATTAAAGTATATCATTCGACTCGAAATCATCTGTATAATGAAAGCCCTCTATCAATTTAATCTGATATCATCGAATTGTTTGTGATCCAGAATCTAGGGTTTGTACATAATCCGATTTGGGGCTTTCGATCCTAGACATAACCTAAATCAAATTAAACCATATCAGTAACTTCGAAACACCTTAATTATCGAAAGCCCTATGTTTTCAACAAGTACTAATATAAGATTTGTGTAATTTGATTCGGTATTCATACCCAGAGTTTTCGATTTCTAAAACGAGAATTTAACAGATTTAAACTTATTATTTTTGAAATTTAAAACCACCATAGACTCGTGTGGACTCGATTTACAAAACCCATACACTACATTGACCCATCTCGATCGAAATCAAAGTATTCGGGGCTGGGAATCGATCGCGGTACGATTGGAAGGAAGAACACAGAAACCCGAATGTTAAAACCTTTTTGTTTCGGGTTTGTTTGCGAATCCCTAGCAGGCACAGATGGTTAGAACTATACACATATGTGGGAGGGACCCGGGATCGAGTCCGGGCTCCCACATCCTTTTTTATGAACATTTTCTAGTATTAATTTAATATAAAAATCAAACCTCATATAATTGTAATATTATACAAATGTGCTCTAGCCCGGGGAACAACCCGTAGGCTCGGGTTTGAATTATTAACATATTTTTATAAATTATAACCACTTTTATAAATAATATATTGTTATTATTATCAAGTAAAAATAATATGTTTATATTATTTTTAAGCCTTAAATTTGTATAAAATAATACGTTAATATTATTTTCAAACTGTGACCAGTATTATTAAATAATATATATTTATATTATTTCAAATCATTTTATAACATCGAGTATCGATTGAGACTAAATAATAATATAATTAGTTATATTATTTACTCGTATACATATATATATATATATATATATATATATATTTATCTTCTCAATTTTCATGAATGACAAAACACCCGATTTTATTTATTATTATTTCTGTCATTCGTCGCATAAAGTAATCCCTAACTCCATGGACACTTTCGTCCACTCTTGAATATTAGAGCGGTTCTTTAAGATGCTTCTTTCCGTGTCACTGTCACAATTCCCATTATCATCCATAATTTATGTGTTTATAATTTTAGGACATTCGTAGGTCTTTTGAGACTTACACTCGTGGTTCCAACTTACCTCTAGGGTAAAACTACCTTCAACGCAAAGCAGGTGAGTTTTCACGGCCTCTTTTATTGTTTTAACTTGGGGGAGAAAACATGACTAAACGATTTTGGATTTTTTAATTCGTATGTTATCAATGTTAAATGCTAAGCGTAACACGCTATCACAGAAAGTCCTCAACTAATATCGGACCGTTAATATGGATCTTAGCGAGGTAATATTTAGTAGTACTACTGGGTTTGACAAATCCCACCCTCGTTAGTCGCACTAACTCGATTGGATATCGAACGGGTGAAATGTTAGCCTACTCACACCGCCAGTGTTGATAGACCTGGCAGGAGGCAATAAACAAACAGTCAGCTTCAGTTACGAGCGCTTGAGCTGAACATGAACATAGGTTAGCTACCTATAGATACGTATTTTTACATGTTTTCTCAGGTCGCTAAGCTAAGACACAGGTGCACGTTAGGGCATGCATGGGATTCAACTGCTTGATTTTGATTTAATTATATTTACTTGAGTTATCCTATTGTACTTGTTTTGATGGGACGTTTGGACTTTTTGGACTTTGGTTTTGGGCGCGTGTATTTTGCGCATTTACTTTCTTTATGCTTCCGCATTGATACTCTGATTTGAATGGTATTTTCATTGTGAGTCCCATGTAGAGTCGTTCAAAGTAACTAATGTCTGAGATCCTGGTTTGTCACTTCCCAAACGGTAAAACTCCATTAGTTGAAATTGGGGGTGTGACAAATGTCCTTTTTCTCTAAATCATTAGGGTTAATCTGCTCCAGGTCATCGGGTTGAAAATTGACCGGTGTCAAGTTTCCAGAAATCAGTGCATCATAGCATGACATTAAAGCAGTCATGATGAGACATATTCATCAGGAATCATGGCAGTAGCCTTCTGAGGAGCGGAGGAACTGGTTGATTGAATCGCAGCAGTAGAAGGAGGAACATCAGTCTGGAAGTATGAGCTACTGGAAGAGCTTGATCCGGAAATGAGAGCGGTGTTTCTAGACTGGTTGGTGGGAGTGAATTTGTCCTTTCTTGATCTCAATCTCATAAGATTCAAGGATGCTGTAGAATTCTTGTTGAGACAGAATTCTCAGGTTCTCAGTCTTTTTGATCATGATACGGTACATGTTCCATTCCTCAGGAAGAGCATCTAGAAGTTTCTTGTTCAATTCCACAGTTGGGTACTCAACACCCATTAGTTTCAGTCTAGACACAATGCTTGAGAATCGGTTGATTAGATCAAACATTGATTCTCCTCTGACACTGCTGAACATCTCATATTGCTTCTTAATCAGATCTCTCTTACTCTCCCTAACTTCAGCATTACCTTCAAATCTTGTATACAAGGCTACCCACAGATCTTTGGCTGTGGTGTACTCAGCAAAAATGTTGAAGATATCCATAGGAAGAGCCATAGCAATAGTCCCATAGGCCTTGTTGTCTCGGGCAATCAAAGCAATGTCTTTTTCATCATATTCAGCCACAGTCTTAGGACGCTGAACATCAGCAGTAGTGATAATAGGTTTATGAGGACCATCTTTGATTGAATTCAGTAAGGTGTGATCATGAAATTGAAAGAAAGTCTTCATTTTCTTTGTCCGGTCATCAAAGTCCCTTGTGGACATAAGAACAGGTGGTTTGTTTCCTCTAGAGTACTCATTTGAGTTTGAAGTTTCCATAATCTCAGAAAACTGAAACTAGACAGTAGCTAGTTTCGGGTGAACAATTGTGATCGAAACTACTAGTTTCGATAGAGAAATACTGACCAAAACTCCCAGTTTCGATTGAGGACAGGCTGATGGAAACTCCTAGTTTCGATAGAGAATTGACTGCCCGAAACTCCTAGTTTTGATCGAAGAAACAGAACCCGAAACAACTAGTTTTGGTGATGAACACTTGGCAGAAAAACAGAAACCTCAGCAGAAACTACTAGTTTCGATAGCCCAAAGTTTCGGGTGAACAATCTGCGCAGATTAGTTTCGATATAACAAGACAAATAACTAGTTTCGATTGTACCTTCACCAGACAAAGGTACATACAAGAAGTTTCGCTGACCAACAAATTGCAGAGAATGTTCCCAGTAGTTTCGATGCCTTTTTCCCCAACTCAGAAAAACTCCATTGATGAAATGCTTCAGTAATCAATATCTCAGAAATACAAAACTAATCCAACGAAAATATTCGACTAAATCTCCTGAATACGAAACCAACTTCCAATCTTGAAATCACAAACAAAAACACTCGGAAATCAATGAAACAGTGCTCTGAAATTTTGGATGCAGAAATCAACGAAAATCCACACAAATCACCTAGAATCGATCACAAAATCCTGATACCAATTGAAGGTCCAGATTTCAATCAGAAATCTCTGAAATGATCGATTATCCACACACACAGGCGTAAACAGTGTGAATGGTGGTGAAACAGAGAAGAGAAACAGATTTGGTGATAAGAACAGGCTAACCACGCTCAGAAATCAACACAAATAGATATGAAATTGTAAGAACAACAGCATAAAACAACTGCAAATTTGTATTGATTCAGAAACTTGTGAAAGAGAAGGTTCAGGGTTACAGCCGTTACTCACACCCTAAACAATCTCTAACTAGGCTATTTATAGTAGTTGACAGGTATCAAAACTATGTCAACAGAAACTACTTGTTTCAGTTGAATATTTATAGTAGTTGACAGGTATTGAAACTAGTTCCACATGATCCAGTCATCATGCACTTTTAACGGATTACCCATTGAGGATCTATATGCCTACATCGCAAATTTCCTCGAGATTTGTGAACCTTAAAACTAAACGGAGTGTCGAATGATGCCATTTGACTCCGAATGTTCCCTTTTTCCTTAAGAGAACGAGCTAAGGCATGGTTGAATTCTCTCCCTACCTGGTTGATCACTACTTGGGATGACCTGGCCCAGAAGTTCTTGTGAAAGTATTTCCCACCAGCCAAGACCGCTAAGTTAAGAAATGATATCACCACTTTCACTCAAGACGATGGTGAATCACTATATAAGGCATGGGAACACTTCTAGGACATGCTAAGGAAATTTCCTCACCATGGGTTAGAGGTTTGGCTGCAAGTATCGTCCTTCTACAATGGGTTGCATAATTAAGCTCGTCAGACACTTAACGCTACTGCGGGTGGCATCTGTGGGAACAAAAGGCCACAGGAGTCTTACAACCTAATTTAAGAGATAGCTATGAATAGCTATCAATGGTACAACTCAAGGACTAGTAGAGGAACAAGGCAAGGAGTTCACGCCATCGATGCTGTCACATCATTATCTTCTCAAGTAGACGCCTTTACCACAAAACTAAACCAAATTAGTAAGGGCAAAGCAACACCGGAAACAATGGAAGAAGTGAAGAGCATCACAGCCGATGTCGAACAAGTTGACTTTTTCGGAACAAATCGGCCTCAAAAAAACCCTATAGCAACACCTACAATGTAGGTCCTGGGAGCCTCGTCGCGCAGCGGAAATACACGGATCTGTTCTGTGATTTGTGTGGGAACTAAGAAAACAAGACAGAGAAAACATGAACAAAGATGAAAGAGAATCAAACGATACGTAATCCATAACATAGAAATCATCTCGTATTACAGACGACATACCGAAGGAGCACACATCTCTCATCTATGCTCACGGTCCAGGGGCGGAAGAGCTCGTCCCGCCCGGACACCTCTCAACCTAGTTCCAGAAGTTCCACATACAAATGAAGATAAGTCTTCTATTTATAGGGGCAAGAAAATTACATGCGTACTTAGTAAGTACGCAGGCCATTGGTCATGCGTACTTGACAAGTACGCAAGGCAAAAGCCTTGCATACTTACTAAGTACGCAGGACCAATCTGGTGTACAAGCTAAGTACCCAGGAACACCATCCTGCGTACTAGCTACGTACACGGATACATAGAATTTTATCTGTAGTTACTAAAACATGCTTCTACATACAACCCTGGATGTAGGAATCATCCGAACTTTAGCTGGAAAGACAACAACAACCAAGGACAATCTGGTTTTGGACAACAACAACAGTTTCAGCAAAGGAAACCTCAGAATTTTCAACCTCGTCAACAATTCTGTTGAAGCACTTTCCTGTGACAACACTCTGGATAGAGTCTTAGTTTGTATTTTCATGTCTGTAATTGTCTTTGTATGTAAGCGTCTTTATGTATTAGTTTATCGAGTTGTATTTACTTTTACATATTGAATGTTGCATTTCTTTCTAAGTGTTTTGCGCACTTACATGTGCGCAGGAGAAAGCTCTTGCGTACTTAGCAAGTACGCAAGAGCAATTTGCCCTGCACACTTGTTAAGTGCGCAGGCATCAGGTCAGGTATAAGTAGGATAGGTTGACAGAAGTTAAGTACGCAGACATTATAGCAAATACGCAAATTGTAATCTCAGTACTTCTCTCTATAACCTTCAAGTGTTTATAATACAAAGAACGTTTAAAGTGTTTTCTCTTGTCGGTTTACTTTGTGTTGTTACTTGACTCTCCGCCTAGTCACGGGTATTCCGCACCCGGTCCGACTAGTAGACCCACTTGCATGTGACGATCTGACACACCCGAGGGACCTACAAGTGGTATCAGAGCATTTGCTCTTGATTTCGAGTGTTGTGAGTGAGTTTGGAGAGTTTTTACAAGCAAAAAGAGGTATTTTTGTTGATTTTTGTGATAAAATAGGGGTAGCTCTTGAGCACTATTTTAGAAGCAAAAATCACTCAAAAACTGATTTTGGTTGTGTATTTGAGTGTTTTGAGCATTAAAGATTGGTTAGGAACAAGTTTCTGACCCTTTGGCTCATTTGCATTGATCATCAGACGAATTTTTACCATCTCCGGCGAGTTTCTGGTGACCGAAAAAGTTTGGTGAAAGTTGCTGAAAAGGTATCCTGTGTACTTACCATTTCTGGCAAAAAGTACAGTTTTGTGCGTACTTACTAAATACGCAAGACTTATCTCCTGCGTACTTATAAGTGCGCAAGACTGAACCTGTGCGAACTTAAGTTATATCCTGCGTACTTACATTTACTCCTGCGTACTTACAAGTACGCAAGAGGAAATCTAAATACGCAAGACCATTTCTCAAGTGCGCAAGGCCAAAATCAAGTGCGCAACTGTGTCTGATTTTTTCTGAAATTTGACTAAGTGTTCACTATGTCGAATCTTCAGAATCTTGGAAACCTGCTGAATTATGATAATGAGATCGGTACACCACAGAAACCACCAAAGTTGCTGAACGTGAACGATTATTCTAATTGAAAAGCACGTTCCGAGCACTACATTTCTTATACCGACTCATCACTATGGATACCAATCCTTGAGGGATATAAGCATCCCGCACACATCTATCTTGATGAAAGCATGCCCAAACCTATCTCTAAGCTTTCTGACGAAGAAAAGAAAGTTTATGACCGTGAAAAGAAGGCACTTGGTTCGATCACTATGACATTAACTCGGGAACTGTTCCACAGTTTTCAAGGGTATGACAATTCTAAGGATCTTTGGAAAGCTTTACAGAAGAGATTTGAAGGAAATAGTGTTATCAAGAAGAGTAAGCGGGAGTTCTCAGGAAGCAATATGAGTGCTTCAGATTCTTTGAGAACGATTCTTTAGATGACCTCATCTCTAGATTCTACCATTTACAGACTTAGTTGAAGGCTTTTATACTCAGGTATCCAGATGAAGAGATGGTGGAAAAGTTTTTGGATGCTTTACCACCCAAATTTGAGATGTACACAACCCTGATGAGGGAAAATCCTAAATTCTATGAGCTGACAGTTGAAGAGGCAATAGGAAAGGTTCAAGCTCATGACAAGAACCTAAGAAGAAAGGAGAGATCTGGAAGACCCCTGATACAAGACCCTTCTATGTATCATCGGACGACTTCTACATCTAAGTTATCGGGCTCTGGAATTGCCCTCTTCACTGGAAATCCTACTGAAGAAGACCACTCAACTGGGTGTGGTGGTCATGCTTGCTATGCTTCAGGATCAGGGTTAGGGCCTCATCATCAAAATACCTCAAGAAATCCTCCTGCTACGTCTTCAGCTAACAACTCAGCTATAGCCAGAATAGCTGAAGATCATGTAGCACTATTCTCATCTTGCATGCTTGTATATGAAAATTTCATAGGTGGCAAGCTTACTGATCCAGAGACGATTGAAGAAGATTTTAATCAAGTGGATCCTGGTAGTATCTGAGGAAACAGCCATGGCCACAAAAATCCAAACCACCACAATTAAAGCCAAAGTGGAACGTCCAATGCACTGGTAGCACAACAGGACGACAGCTTTGACTGGGGTGTTCATCTTGAGGATGCCATCATCGCACAAACCCAGGTTGGTCTCATGGCTGAGATCATGGAGATGATGAAAGCAGAGAAAAGGGAAGCTTCTATGGCTGATCTAGAAGTATCTACAACTGCTGCTACAAAGGAGGTGAAGGAAGCTGAAGAAATGGAAGCACCTGTAGCTGATGAAGAGGAATCGACCACTGCTGTTGCTCTCATGGACATTGGAGAAGCAACAAGTTCGTCGTCTGAGGTAGATTCAAACCCTTTCTCCGTTATTTCATGTTCTAAATGTCTAGGGCTAAAACTTGAAAATTCTCGGCTCCAAGACAAAATTGAACCCCTAAGTTTGGCAGCTCTAAACTATAAAGAAAATGAAAAATGTTTTAAAGATTCTATTGAAACGTTAAAAAAGGAAAAATCTGAATATTCTTTAAAAATAAGTGATCAACAGCTTCACTTAGATGTTGCATACAGGGGGTTAGAAAAACGGAACAATGAAATCAACAAACTGCAAAATGAGATCTTGCAGTTAAAATGCACTAATGAGAAGTTGAAAAACTCTCGCTTTGTGGTGGAACACTATGAGTCTGTGGTGAGACAACTGAATGGGTTAGGTTTGGGTACTAATGCCATTCCTCCACCAGTGAGAGGGAAGTTTGTCAATAGCTTAATAGAAATTGATCTCACTTGTCTAGATGAGTCCTCTGATAAGGATGATTCCCCTAAAAAGGATGAATCCTCAAGTAAGGCTAACTCCACATCTAGTGAGGAGTTTGATACTGCTTCTGAAGATGGGTCGGTTAACTCTTGCCCTGAAGGAGTAGTATCTGAGGAGTTGTTGACTGAACAAAAGGTAAAGAAAAACGTTATCACTAATGGTGATAATTGCATTTTAACTGAACCCGATATCATTGAAACAAATGATAATCTAAAGATAATGCTTTATGGGGGGTATAAAGGTCTTAACTAAGCAAAGAAAGAAGCTTTTTCAGCTCATTATGGGCTTGGGTATAAAGAAAATTTGGAAAAATATTATACTCCCAAAAAACAAACTGGTAAGGTTCAGACTAATGTTCATAAACCAACTCCTCCTTCTCATAATGCTGAGTTATCTAAGGCCAGATCTGTCACACCCCCAAATTCCACTAACGGAGTTTTACCGTTTTGGAAGGTGACAAACCAGGATCTCAGACATCAGTTACTTCAAACGACACTATATGGGACTTGAAATGTAATAACATAAAAGATCAAGGTTCAGAGTGTATATACCGAAGCGTTAAACGAAAGTAAATGCGCAAAACAACGCGCCCAAGTTCAATTACAAACAAAACATAAATATTATTCAATAGATAATTATTTCAATTGAAGTCCAAGACACATGCATGACTTAACGTGATCCTGAGTGCCAACCTGAGAAAACATGTAAGAAAATGAGTCAACACTAGGTTGGTGAGTTCACAGGTTTCAATCATTTCAAATAAAAGCATTTGCGGATACATTCAATATGCATATCAATAGGTTGCATGCCTATATTCATGTTTTGCTAAAGCGCTCGTAACCGAAACTGACAGTGTGTTTGTTTGTTTGCCTCCAGCCAGGTCTATCAACTCTGACTAATGTGTTAAGGTCAATATAACACCCGTTCGACCTCCAATCGAGTTAGCGCGACTAACACGGGTGGGGTTTTTCAAACCCAGTAGTACTACCAAAATTACCCCATTCATACCATATTAACGGTCCGATGTGTGTGAGGACTTTTCATGATAGTGTGTTACGCTTAGCCTCAACAGTGATATCATATGAATTACAATAAACCAAAAAAAAAAGGTTGTGACATGTTTTCTCCCCCAAATAAAAACAGTAAAAGGGGCCGTGAGACTCACCTGCGTTGCGTAGTAGGTAGTATCACACAAGTATGAGATTTGAAATATCAAGTGTTAGCCTGTACGGCTTACGTATGCCCTATAATCATAAACACATAAATTAGGGACATACGGGATTTGTGACGACGACACGGAAGTTAGAACATCTTAACGCTTTCTAAGGATTTAAGAGTAGACGAACGTGTCTACGGAATTATATAAATTTCTTAATGTAATCATTAAGGAAAAAGCGTTACGTGTCGTACGTTAATAACAAATACTAAATAAATAAATACATTCGTACGTTAAAGTCGTTTACAAAAGTTAGGAAAATAATATAATTAAATATATTATTTTTAGGTTCGAATGATTTACTAAAATAGTCATTTGTGTGGAAAAATAATAAATATATTACTTTTAATCGATATAATAAATGCGAGTAAATAATATAACTAATTATATTATTATTTAGTTTAAAACGTCACACGAGGTTATAAAACGATACGAAATAATATAAAATATATATTATTTAATAATATGAGCCATGAGTTAAAAATAATATAAACATATTATTTTATACGTAGTTACGGTTTGAAAATAATATAGATATATGATAATAACATAAATATATTATTTATAAAAGTGGGAAAAATATAAAATAGTTTATGAAACCAAACCCGAGCCTACGGGTTGTTTTCCGGGGTAAAACTCTTTAATATAATAATATAATAATATAAGGTTTGATTTTTAATAATTAAATATAATTAAAAATGTTTCAAAAATAAAATGTGGGAGCCCGGTCTCGAACCCGGGTCTCTCCCACACACGCACACAGTTCTATCCAGTCCCGGCCGCTAGGCTATCGCAACAGATCTCGGATCGAGAATGGTTTTAATCAAAAATTTCAGTGGGTTCTTCTCCCATAACCACTCGCGATCGAATCCCAAGCCAAACCCCACGATTAAGAATACGAATTGGAACAGAAGCAAAGGGGTTTTGTAAATCAGGGTATTTCGAATTAGTGAACTTGTTTAATTGTAAATCTAGCAAGTTTAGGATCGTTTAATTATGGAAATAAGAATCGAAACCCTAGGTATGAACACAGAATCAATTCAGTTGAATTCGATGTTAAAAATGGTTGGATTCATAGGGTTTTTACTTAATAGAACATTACGAAACCACTGATATAAATTAATTTCATTGAGATCGTCGTTAAGATCAAAACCCCCAAAATGTTTTAAGAACAAATCCTTGATTACGGATCTTGACAAAATCGATGTTGTTTGTTACAATTATCATAGGGTTTTCATTAGAATGAGAATTCTGAAACTAATAGTATGATTTAATTGAATTGAAAATGGGTCTAGGGTAGAGTTCGATCAAAACGGTTTGCGATGAACCCTAGAATCGGGATCATGATGATTCTGATAATGTACACCCTAATTAGCATAGGGCTTTTATTCTAGAGATTGAAACGAAACTAAGGGTATAGGTAATTACTAGAAACGTTGACGGATTGACAGTGAACGGCTAGAGCTCGTCCGACGATGACGAGTTTGATCCTTGGAATCTCCGGCTACCCCTCCGATTGATTCAACGCGTGTAGAAGCTACAGTGGGGATCGTCTAAGGTGCGCATGAGTTCAATTTGGGAATTGGTATCCTAATTTGAAGAATTCGATAGTATAAGTTCATGAAGTCGACGGTTTCTTGTTTAATCCTCATAATTAGAGTTAATTCGAATAAATGATGATGATTAATCCGTTAGTTATGACTGTTAATGCCTTAGACGTGTGTAATCAGTTACGGAATCGAATAGATTTCGGTTATAGGATTCGAATTTGTGATCAAAGGCTACGGGTTTGACTCCCAGAAGTCAACCGAACTTAGAATTGTGATTTTTGACTTTTTAAAAGTCAACAGAACAAGTTTTGGGTAATTACATGATCAGTCTCTGCGATTTATTGTATCTAGGTTTAGTAGATTGGCAGAAATAGTCCTTGGGATTTAATTTTGTTAAATAAGTTAATATTTAACTGGATTTAGTTAACAGGGTTAAGTTTTTAACCGAATATTTAATGGGATTGTTAACGAAGTTAACATGAAAAGTCGGATTGTCACATCATCCCCTAGTTGAAAGAATTTTCGTCCCGAAAATTAAATAAAAAAATATTTCCCGGGTGTCACATCATCCCTTAGTTGAAAAAATTTTCGTCTCGAAAATTAGAATAGTACCGTAAGAGTTTGAAGTGGATTGCTTGAACAGATGCGGATACTTTCGTATCATCTGATCCTCGCGCTCCCACGTGAATTTCGGTCCGCGTTTCAAGTTCCAACGAACTCTGACAATAGGGATTTTACTGCGTTTTAACGTTTTGATTTCCCTATCCATGATTGTTATCGGTTCTTCAACGAACCGTAGTTGTTCATCGATTTGTAGTTCCTCAAGAGGAACCGCGAGTGTTTCGTCTGCTAGACATTTCTTCAAGTTCGAGACATGAAAGACATCGTGTACACCACTAAGTCCTTCAGGTAGGTCCAGTTGATACGCTACTGGGCCAATTCTCTTCACTATCTTGAATGGTCCAACATAACGGGCATTTAGTTTGCCTCGTTTCTCGAAGCGAATTACACCTTTTCAAGGTGAGAATTTGAATAGAAACATGTTGCCTATTTGAAATTCTAACAGTTTACGACGCTTATCGGTGTAGCTCTTTTAACGATCACGAGTTGCCGCCATACGGTTTCGGATTTGAACGATCTTTTCAGAGGTTTCGAATACAAGTTCGGGACCTGTAAGTTGGCTATCCCCAACTTCAGCCCAACCTATAGGAGATCGGCATTTACGTCCGTGCAATGTCTCGAATGGTGCCGCCTTGATGATAGTGTGATAACCATTAATGTAGGAGGACTCCACTAGAGGTAAGTGAGACTATTATTTGTGCCTTCATGAAGGATATGATGCCCATAACAACACCACTCCTTTCGCCTTGGACGGATAGGGTTTCTCCATTAGGAAGAGGAAGGCGAACGATTTTTCTCGCGACAGATAATCTCAGCTTGGTTCTTAGATAATCAGTCCATTCCGACAATTACGTCGAAACTACCGAGTGTGACCGGCATGAGATCAAAGTCAAATTTATGACTAGTCAGTTCAAGTTTACAACCCTTAAGATCATGGGTTGCTTATATTACTTGTCTGTTGGTTATTTCTATGGTGTATCTGTTTTCTAACAGGGTTGGGGTTTTTCTTAGTAGGTTGCTAAGTTTATTAGTCATGGAATTCCTATCAGCATCAGTGTCAAATAGTACAGAAGCAAAATAGTTGTTTAGAAGGAACTTACCGGTAACCACGTTGTGGTCATAACGAGCTTTTCCGGATCCTAGCACAAAGGCTCGCCCCTTTGCACCATTCCCTGCATTATTGCCCTGGTTGTTATTATTGTTTTGGTGGTTGTTGTTGTTGTCGATGTCACCCTTCTTTAATTGTGGACAATCCTTCCGGAAGTGTCCCTCTTTTCCACATTCAAAACAACCTTTTGTAAAACCCGGTTGTTGGAAGGGCTGCTTGGCTTGTAATTCCCCTCTGCAGTCTTTGGCAGCATGCCCCACCTTGCCACACCGCTGGCAACGATTTTTGTCACAAGAACCGAGGTGGTGGTAGTTACATTTGTTACACCTGGGGTGTCTCCCAATATAACCACTTTGATGCTGACCCGAAGAGGTCGACTGGTTGAAGTTCTTCGTAGGTTCAAACCTACGCTGTTGTTGTTGCTGTGGCTGATTTGACTGAAATCCCATGTTGTTATTGCTACTGTCAAACTTCCTCTTGTTGTTGTCAGTAGACTTGGATGATGACTTCCTAGGAGGTAATGTCCCTTGGGTAACGGCTTGGTCTGTCAGTTTGTGAGCAAGACGGATGGTTTGTTGAATGGTAGTGGGGTTGGATGAAGTAACCATGCTCTGGATTTGTGGTACTAATCCACATATGAACATTTCAATTCTCTTGTAGGGTGGTGTGACCATGTGAGGACACATCCCCGCTAATTCATGCGAGCGAGTTGTGTAGAGTTCTATTTCAGAACCCTCCATTTTCAGATTCCAGAATTCTCCCTCGAGTTTCTGAATTTCATCCCTGGGACAGTACTCTTCCTTCATCAGGATCTTGAAGTCTTCCCATGGTGATGCATTGGCCATGTCCAGACCTAGCATCTGGACCTGTGCATTCCACCAGGTGAGGGCAGGACCCTCTAGAGTTCCCGATGCAAATTTGACTCGGTCGGCTACAGGGCAGTTACACATGGAGAACACAGATTCAATCTTTTCAAACCATCGGAGTAATCCGACAGCTCCCTCAGCTCCACTGAATGTGTGGGGCTTGCAGTCCATAAATGTCTTGAAGGTACAAACATGCTGATTGTTTTGTGGATTGTTCGCTTGCCCTGGATTAGAAAGAGTAGGTTGGGTTTAGGAAAGAGTGGAATAAATGTGTACAGTTGGTTGTCTAGAGTTAACGGTTGACAGGTTTACCTGCAATGTGTGCTGCTAAGACTTCAGCAACACTGTCATTAATTAACGCAGTCAGTTCGGCTTGTGTCAGGTTTATATTTCCACGACCACCGTTACGACCGCCACCTCCACGTCCGGCCATGATTCTTCATATTCACAAACACAAGAAATGAGTAAATACATCGCATATTGACATCACTCAAGTGTAAGCAAACAGAAGGAGATGTGTAAAGACATGCAGGTTTATGATTTTAGTACAAGGCTAACTTAAATCATAAGGCCATAGAATAAATGGTTCAACTCCAACAGTTCACTAAGATTTTATTGGAATGGGAACATCCTTACCCATTTAGGTTTTTATTTGAAACATAAAGAAATGACAAAATAAGATAAGATAGAATAGAATGGAATAACAAGCTCCACTGCCGGCGGATGAGATGACTGATTCAGCATCATCCTCCTCTACTTCCTCGGGCTCATCCTCAGGCTCAAAATCGGGTACTTCAGCTGGCTCTAGAGCTGCTGCAAGTTGTATCTCTAACTCTCCAATTCTTTCCTGAGATTCTACCTCAGCCTCCTCGAGTGCATTCACTCTTGCCTGCAACGCCCTTACCTCGTCCACTAACGCATTATGCAAGCGGTCAGTGCTTGCCAATTCTGCTACTAGCAGATCTATCCTGTGATCCGTTTGTTTCTCTCCTCATAACAGACCTGTGATCGCTCCTGCTGCATCTCTCATATTCCGAATCTCTCGATCCATAGCTGCTACAAATGCTGCAAAGGCTTGCTCCAAGTGACAAGGTAGTAATGGTAAACGTGGTCCTGATGATGATGAAGCTCCAAAGTACGGCAATGGAACTCGTTCCTGTCTAACCCATTGGCTCAGTAAACCGGGGTACCAATCCCAGTCACTCCCATTCCGGATATGCATGGGCTCTCCATACACAATAGAGTTATCAATGGGCTCAAGCCTACGCCTCTTGGGTTCCGGTGATGCAATGGCAGGAATGTCATGTTCCTGATTGGTAGGTGGTGAAGATGGTGGTGTAGACATAATTCCTGAAACATAAGGAGTAAGTGTCTATGCCAAGTAACTAATGGGTGTGGATATAGTCTAGAATGCAGTCCTAGTTCTCTATAACCAATGTCTCTGATACCAATCTGTCACACCCCCAAATTCCACTAACGGAGTTTTACCGTTTTGGAAGGTGACAAACCAGGATCTCAGACATCAGTTACTTCAAACGACACTATATGGGACTTGAAATGTAATAACATAAAAGATCAAGCTTCAGAGTGTATATGCGGAAGCGTTAAACGAAAGTAAATGCGCAAAACAACGCGCCCAAGTTCAATTACAAACAAAACATAAATATTATTCAATAGATAATTATTTCAAATGAAGTCCAAGACACATGCATGACTTAACGTGATCCTGAGTGCCAACCTAAGAAAACATGTAAGAAAACGAGTCAACACTAGGTTGGTGAGTTCACATGTTTCAATCATTTCAAATAAAAGCATTTGCGGATTATGTACATTCAATATGCATATCAATAGGTTGCATGCCTATATTCACGTTTTGCTAAAGCGCTCGCAACCGAAACTGACAGTGTGTTTGTTTGTTTGCCTCCAGCCAGGTCTATCAACTCTGACTAATGTGTTAAGGTCAATATAACACCCGTTCGACCTCCAATCGAGTTAGCGCGACTAACACGGGTGAGGTTTGTCAAACCCAGTAGTACTACCAAAATTACCCCGTTCATACCATATTAACGGTCCGATGTGTGTGAGGACTTTTCATGATAGTGTGTTACGCTTAGCCTCAACAGTGATATCATATGAATTACAATAAACCAAAAAAAAAGGTTGTGACATGTTTTCTCCCCCAAATAAAAACAGTAAAAGGGGCCGTGAGACTCACCTGCGTTGCGTAGTAGGTAGTATCACACAAGTATGAGATTTGAAATCTCAAGTGTTAGCCTGCACGGCTTACGTATGCCATATAATCATAAACACATAAATTAGGGACATATGGGATTTGTGACGACGACACGGAAGTTAGAACATCTTAACGCTTTCTAAGGATTTAAGAGTAGACGAACGTGTCTACGGAATTATATAAATTTCTTAATGTAATCATTAAGGAAAAAGCGTTACGTGTCGTACGTTAATAACAAATACTAAATAAATAAATACATTCGTACGTTAAAGTCGTTTACAAAAGTTAGGAAAATAATATAATTAAATATATTATTTTTAGGTTCGAAGGATTTACTAAAATAGTCATTTGTGTGGAATAATAATAAATATATTACTTTTAATCGATAGATTACTTTACAAAAGAGGAACTGTTTTCACTGTGGCTTGGTTTGTCACATTTTTGTGAACTGTCCTTCTAAGAACCAAGGGAAACGGCCTGTTGTTTCACAACCAGCTGTTATCCCCAGGTCGCCACCAGTGAAACCATCTCCCAAACATCCAAAGCAAAATGTGGTAAAACCACCAGTCAAACCGATGGTAAAGCCTAAGATCATATCTGAAGCTAAACCATCTGTTCCAAGAAAGGTAACGCAACCTGCTGTACCTTGTGTACTACTGGTGAGAAACCTGTGGCAAGACTCTCTCAGCCACAGAGGAGGAGATGGAACAAGAGGTTGAGAAAGCTTGAACAGCTGACTTCAGTTCAATCAGGTGAAGCTTCCACAAGTTCACCTGCTGTAGTTGACCCAAAGTCTCCTGTTCCAGTTAAGAAACAGAAGAGATCCTGGACTGCAAAATCCAAAACTTCTTAATCTCCTAGTTCTATTTCTTCTAAAGATTCATCAATTTTGAACAGCCATCATGACTGTGAGTTAAAGGAAGTAGTTTATTTTGAAAAGGATGGACGACCCAAGACCACAATGGCTTGGGTCTCCAAATCTAACTAATTCTTTTGTGACTCGTGCAGGGACGTCCGAAGGGTACTATCTCTAACCGCTGGTATGTAGATAGTGGATGTTCCAGGCACATGACAGGAAACATGGCTCTGCTTCAAGATGTTAAACCATTCCAAGGCGGATATGTGGCCTTTGCCGGAGAAAAAGGCGGCAGCATCACGTGTCAAGGCGTGGTTTCGAACGGTTGTGTCAGCTTTGACAATGTCAACATCTGCGAGCAGCTGAAGCATAACCTGTTGAGTGTCTCCCAAGTGTGTGATAAGGAGTACTCGGTGATGTTTGACAAGTCAGAATGCCTGATTCTCAAACCCGGTTTTGAAGTTCCGGAAGATTGGATCCTGATGAGAGCGTCAAGAACAAACGACACCTATCAGATCGATATGAGCGTGGCAACAACCACCTCATCAGTTCCTACCTGTTTGCTTTCTAAAGAGACAGAGCTCGACTCCATCTTGTGGCATAGGAAACTCGGACATATTTCGTATCGTAAAATGAATCATCTTGTCCGAAACGGTTTGGTAACCGGGGTTCCTAAGCTGAGGTTTACCGTTGCAGATGACTGTATGCCTTATAAAAAGGGCAAACAGCAACGGAAGTCTCACAAGCCCAAGCTCCAAAACTCTATTGATACCCCTTTGGAGCTATTACACATGGATCTGTTTGGCCCCATAAGTATCAGGAGTATTGGAGGTAAGTCGTTCTGTCTAGTAGTAACTGATGATTTCTCAAGTTTTTCTTGGGTGCATTTCTTAGGTACTAAAGACGAGACTGCTGATATTCTTCAATATTTGATCCTGAGCTTGGAATCTCTTTGCAAGATGAAAGTTAGAAGAATTAGGAGTGACAACGGAACTGAGTTCAAGAATAACTTGATGGAGCTTTTCTGTCTCAAGAAAGGGATCCGTCACGAATTCAGCGTGCCGTACACGCCTCAGCAGAATGGAGTTGCTGAACGAAAGAACAGAACACTGATTGAGACTGCAAGGACTATGCTGTCGGATGCAAAGCTTCCTGTTACTTTTTGGGCAGAAGACGTTAATACAGCTTGTCACGTCTTAAACAGAGTTATGGTTGTGAAGAGGCACAACAAGACTTGTTACGAGTTGATCTACAATCGACTTCCCAATCTTGATTACCTAGTTCCTTTCGGTAGTCCTTATTCCTTGTTGCTACAGTACAAAGACCGCCAGTCTAAGTTTCATGCAAAAGCGGTGGAAGGCATCTTCTTAGGATACATTGCCAACTCTCCTTGCAAGAGAGTGTACAATATAGGAACTCGTACTATCGAGGAATGGTTTAAAGTGGATTGTAGTAAACACAGCATTCCACCCGAACCAACATGTCCAGCTTGGGGTTTTGATTATGATGTGCTATTCAAGTCATTCAATCTTTCTGATCTATCTGCAGTTGATGCCGCAAATGTTTATGAATTATTGGGTGGCGGTGATGACTCCAGCTTCTCTACTCGTGCTACTGTACCAATTATAACTCCTGATTCCAATGCTGCATCTACATCTGGAACTTATGACAGTGATGACAGTGAAGATGTTCTTGTTGTTGGAGATGACGCTCAACCCAATCCTAACACAACTGTAAGAAATGAAGCTCCAGCTGATCCAATTAACATTGAATCTTCTTCCTCTAGAACACAGGAAATGGGGGAGTTAAGCACGAATTTAGATCCAGAGATTCAGGAACCGATTGTACCGGAGACGAGAGTGCATAGGAATCTTCCAATCGACAACATTATTGGTGATCCTTATGCCGGTGTTCAGACTCGTCATCGAACCATCACTGAGAACACCAGTCTTTACACAGAGATATTTGACACTGGTGTCATGGAAACATGTCTGCATGCTGCATTTGTGTCCCAGTTAGAGCCGAAGAATGTGAAGGAGGCTCTCACTGACAACTGTTGGATTGAGGCGATGCAAGATGAACTGTCTCAATTCCAAAAGTTGCACGTGTGGGATTTGGTTGACTTGCCAAAGGGCTTTCAACCAATTGGAACCAGATTGGTGTTTAAATGCAAGACGGATGATCGTCATGTGGTTGTGAAGAACAAAACAAGATTGGTTGTTCAGGGTTTTTATCAGCAAGAGGGCTTGGATTACACGGAAGTATATGCCCCAGTTGCTAGAATTGAGGCCATTAGACTGTTCTTGGCTTATGCCACATATGTCGGCTTCAAGGTCTATCAACTTGATGTGAAGAGTGCTTTCCTTTATGCTAAAGTTCATGAAGAGGTTTATGTCACTCAACCTCCCGGTTTTGAAGATCCGCATAATATTAATAAAGTGTATAAGCTCGACAAGGCACTTTATGGTCTTCATCAAGCACCGCGGGCATGGTATGAGACATTATCTAAGCATTTACTATCTAATGGTTTCGACCGTGGACAGATTGACTCGACTCTCTTCATTAGGAAAGCAGGAGGTGACATTCTTCTTGTACAAGTATACGTCGATTACATTATCTTTGGATCTACCAATGAAGGGATGTGTAGAGAATTCGAGAAGGTGATGAAGTCCAAGTTTGAAATGAGTAATATGGGTGAACTGTCGTTTTTCCTGGGTCTGCAAGTCAGTCAAAGAGAGGATGACATTTATCTACATCAAACCAAGTATGTGCAGGACATCTTGTCAAAATACAAGATGAATGATAGCAGTACTTATGGCACACCTATCCCAGTCAATCATGGTTTGCATCCTGACAAAGATGGAAAGGATGTAGACAGCAGATTGTATCGTGGGATGATCGGATCACTTATGTATCTCACAGCTTCAAGACCCGATATAATGTTTTCTGTATGCTTGTGCTCAAGGATTCAGTCTCAACCGAAGGAGTCACATGTGATAGCCGTGAAGAGAATTTTCTAATACCTGAAAGGGAAACCCCAATTAGGTCTTTGGTACTCTAAGCAGCAGTTATTCGACTTCAAAGCCTACACTGATTCAGATTATGGCGGTTGTAACCTTGACAGAAAGTCAACTTCTGGTGGATGTCAATTCTTAGGAGACAGACTGGTCTCCTGGCAGTGTAAGAAGCAGTCAACGATTTCTGTCTCAACTTGTGAAGCAGAATACATTGCTGCAGCGAGCGGTTGTTCTCAGATACTGTAGATTCATCAGCAGTTGAGAGACTACAGCTTAAACTTCACTGGAACTCCTCTATTCATTGACAACAATGCCACAATGTCCATCACAAATAACCCGGTGAAACATTCCAAAACTAAACATATAGAGATTCGCCATCATTTCATCCGTGATTGTGCTGAAAAGCATTTAATTGAACTTGAAAAAGTTCACACTATTGACAATCTTGCTGATCTTTTCACAAAGGCATTTGATCGATCCCGTTTTGAGCATCTTGTCAACTTGATAGGAATGTTCAATCTTGAGTGAAAATTAATTTTCTTAAATCAATTCAATTCATGGAAGTTAAATTTTATTTCTTTTAAATTTTCTGTATAGTTCTTTTAAGTTTCAAAATATTTTACAAAAACAAAAAAAAAATTGAAAATGGAGAAAATTTCAAAGTTAACTTGAGAAAAGAGGAAATGATAGTACATCTGAAATGATCTAAACGCCATAGACTGCTCATATGGGAATGATTGCGTCATGTTTACTTAATTGTTTAAATTATAATGTTTTTAATCTGTTTATTTACATGTAATTTGAATTGTCAGTAGGTTGTATGCGTCTTTGAATCACTAGTAGTGTGGAAACTAAATCTAAATTACAACTGTGATTTGAACCCATGTTTGCAAGTGTGTGTGTGTAAAAGAATAGAAAAGATCATTATCAGATAAAGGATGTTAGATTTTGGTAATAATTTTCTTTTGAGATCAGTTTCGAGTTTTGTCGTTAGTACAATTAATGTGGTTCATCTCACTGCCCATACTCACAAGTATGCAAGGAGAGATTGAATCAAGACATGTCTCTGCATTAACCGTGGAGCATGTATTCACCCTTGAATCACTCCTGATTCATTGAAATCAAATCCAGATAAAAGTTGGATCCCCTTACCTTATTCAATCACCATATATATTATCCTGAATCATCATTCCGATATTCAATGAAGAAAATCAAATGAAACCAAGACAACAGAATCACTCGATTCTGAATCTTATGATTCCTGATAATCCTTATGGATCCTGCTTGATTTTTCCTGTGCTAATAGATGTAGCTTCATTCTGAAAATTTAGAAAATCATTGGGAAAATCTTAGATGCCTTGAGATAGTGCAAGTTAGAATAGCATATCAGTGGGGTACACGTTGTATATCTTATAATTAATACCTTAATACACAAGAATGTGATACAAAGATGCGTATAGTTTCAAATCTTATAATATTGTTAACTTGAATTACTTGTTTATGTGCTTATTACGTAAGAATAAAAAGTAATCCATGACATGATCCCATATTCTTTGATGTTTATTTTGTATCGTTTTTGCTAAAAGATAGCCTGATATGATCCTCTGCTCGTGTCTTTGATCAAAAATAGTTTGTGTGAATACTTGTATATTTCTATGAGAAAAGATCAAAAAAAAATATTTTAAGTTTATGCATAGTTCAATTTTATTCAGAAAAGCCAAAAAAATTTGTGTTTAACCTTCCTGAATTGTATTTGAAACCTCGTGATTGAATATTTTTATCTTGTTCGTTATTTGACTTGAAATACTTCATAAATTCTGAGTTTAAAATTTGCGCACTTAAGGGTTGTGCGTACTTGTCAAGTTCGCACGAAGTAAGCCTTGCGTACTTAACAAGTACGCAAGAGTTAAAGCTTGCGCACTTGTAAGAACCCAAGAGTTAACTCGTGCGCACTTATCAAGTACGCACAACTGATTAGTGAAGGGTATAAAAGTGGGACTTAGAAAATTTTCTCACTTTCATCACATTCAAACCGATAGTTTCCCTCTGCAAATTTTTACTCAAAACCGAGTGTTCCTAAACCATCTTTTCGTCCCACTATTAGTTTCATCACCTCATAACATCGACTTGGTGAGATTTTGGGCTTGATCCATCCACAAAACTAGTGACAGTGGACCGATTCTTGACTAAGAAAACCTAAGTTCAATCCGTGATTTTTAGGGCAAATTGGGGGTTGTTTGGGTAACCTATTATCATTAAACATGATTAGATCACATAACCGATCCTTAAACGTCCTTTTTAATCTTCGATTTTTGACTTTGGGTTTGAAGTCGAACCGTCAGTGGGTCGGTCGACCATTTTAGGTCAAAATTGGTCATGTTTAGCAGGTATTGGGTGTTGTGGTTGGTCCCATAGGTTAGAATCATTGATTCCGACCTAGTGGTGACCCAATACACACCAATTTTTGCACTTTGATTGAATTTCAAACTTCTGCATTTTCACCAAGTACGTTTCCTGCGCACTTAACAAGTACGCAAGAAGCACTTCCTACGTACTTGTTAAGTACGCAAGAGGAAACTCCTGCGTACTTGCTAAGTACGCAGGACCAACACTTGGAAAAAATTCCTAAGTCTGAAATTATGTTCAAAGAGTAACTGCTATACTGAGTCATGACTATCCGTTTCCGATGATACGTGTTGTTCTGATTGTGCTTTCTGTGTGATTTTGCAGATTATGGCTCAGGCGTTTACTAACGAATTCAACCTGTTAGCGAACACTCAACCCGAATGGAAAGGTGCAGCATTGCCATATAGGGAGATAGTTGACTTCTTGAACCGCTCAAGAGTCAGCTATGTTATCTCAGCTGACCGGACTGTGTCAAGACCTTACTTGGAACAATTCTGGGAGACGGCGGAGAACGACTGCACGGTATCCCCCAATGTCATTAGGGCTACCATTGCAGGTCAGGCTATTGCCTTCTCTGAAGATACTATAAGAAGGGTCCTGTAGTTCAGAGACCTCGCGACCGACCCGACAGCCTATCCAGACTACTTTGTGGATGGCTGTTGGAGACAAAGAATGGGATACGTCAAAGCGAGGGACTATGCTTCATACAAAAAGATGTGGGTATTAGACCAATGGCGGTATTTCTCCCACGTCATGATCGTGTGCATCTCGTCAAGGAAAGCTGGTAAAGATGTCATGGGTCATGACCTTGCAGGAGCCATGGTGGGCTTGTCTCCTAATAGGGGCTACAACTTCTCGCGCTACATCTTCAAAGCAATCAATGACCAGATCAACACATCGGAGAAGTTTAGATTCTTATTGTACCATAGGTTTGTGCAACTCTTGATCGATGACGCTTTGCCAAACCTTCCTGCTATAGGGGAGAGACTGCAAGTCAAGCGGGTGGACAAAAGAGTATTTGCTCAATTTCTGAAGCCAGGCAGTGTAGAACCTACCCTTGTGCACACATAACTCTTTGGCCACCTTCTAAATGAAGCATATGTGGCACCTGAAGACTGGAGATGGTACAGCCACGACTCGGAACCTGAACTGAGTGAACATTCTGATGAACAGTAGGAACAACAAGACGAGGATAATGATAGTGATGATGGTTCGTCTGAGGATGGAGACGACGAAGGTGGTGATGGTGGTACTGAGGAATCCGATTCAGAAGCAACATAATCAGATTCTTCTGATTCTGATGACGCACCATCACAGGCACACCCCCGGGAGATCGGCACAGGTAACCCTACCTGAGTCGTCCTCCAAAAGAAAGCGACAGAGCTCGAGCAGCGATTATGAGCCAACATCTGACTCTGACGCTACTCTACAAAGACAAAGATGAGAGCGTGTTCATAAGAACAAGGGAGATAGGCAAGAGGTTGCTATCCCCATTGTGGTAGAGGCCCCGGCTCAGCAGTAAGTACAGGTTTAAGCTGGCAGTCCGGATTCAGCCTTTACTCCACCAGCACAGCAATTGTATCGTAGGAGGAGAAGACCACAAGTTCAAACTGACGTGGTAGTCACGGCAGTTACAGAGGAGGTTCCTGTGACGGTGACCCTCCCTACAACATCAGTCCAAGTGGCGGTGACTACTCCAATTTTCACGGAGTCTGTCACCATCACCCCTACCATAACACCCACTCCCATCATCTCATCCCAAATCCCAACACCCACCATTGATCCTCCAAGTCAACCCTTCACTTATGAAGATTTCTCACAAGGGTTTGACTTTGGTACCATCTTCTCCTCCCCTATCCATAAAGCTGAAGCGTCATCGTCTAGGCATCCTGATCCGAATGAGGCAAGGATCGATGTGCTAGAAACCCAAGTTGCTGGACTGCTGAAGACTATTCAGAAGTCAAAGGAGGAATCTGATGCTCAACAAGCACAGATTAATTCACTGGCCGATGAAGTTAGGATTCTACATAGCCAGAGAACGGGGACTAATGAGCGACTGAAGAATGTAATGGCATAGAATGAGCTGTTAATGAAGACAAATGAAATGATTCTAGGCCACAGAACGTCACTTGAGCTAAGGCTGGATTTACAAAGAAAAGAGCACTAAGAGATGGTCAAATTAGTTGCAGAACTGACCAAGAAGCTTGATGCTCAGGGGGAGAAAAAGAAAGAGAAGGAGAAAGAGAAAGAGAAAGAGAAAGAAAAGAAATCCACCGGTGCTGAGCCTTGTCATCCAGTCGACTTGACTAAGGATGACGATAAAGACAAGGATCCTGAAGCCGGTCCTAGTGGAGGTGAGCACCAAGCTTTGGCAATTGTGCCCATCTCTGCTATTCCAATGGCTGAGGGGGAGTCTACTCAGCAAGAGGGTGGTGATACCTCTGGTGGTGGTGGTAATAAAGGAAAGTCAGCAGCCGATGTGCTCAAGGACTTATCTGATGATGAGATCCTTTATCTTGAGCCCGACTATTCCAAGGAAGCACAGATCGATGCTCTCCTTAATCTGGAAGAAGGAGAGATCGAATCTGGTGATGACTGGAATGATAATGATGAAGACATTGTGATAGAGATTCCCAAGGGTGACGAGGAAGGAGAGTACGAGCTAGAAGATGGAGAGATCTTTGAAGTTCCATCCTACGACGCTCCGCTCGACACAGGTTCAGTCGAGCAGGCCAGTTATGTAGAAGCCTCCCCAGTTGACCCTGAACCTGTGGACCCAGAGGCACCGAAAGATACAGACATGCCTTCTACCTCATCAAAGGGTCCAGCTCCTGTGTGGAAAAAGACGTCTACCATAGACAAGCACGGAGCAACAGGAATGATCTTAACTGTAAGGTTCGAGGAGGACAAGCAGTTGTTCGCTATCAAAAGATCTGGGGGGTTCAATACTTGAAACCCACCAGTGAAGCGTTCAGCTCCTTGCCCAAATACGACCTTGTGAACCTAGCAAACCGAGAGCTACTGGGTAAGTGTAATCATGCAGTAGCGATGGGTTTGTGGGTGGTTCTGCAGTGTGAAGCAATATCTGGGAACTTTGAAATGTTCAAGCCTCAGGTGCCCAAGAGAGTCAAGGATAAGCACGCTGTACATCCTGTGACTAAGAAGCACTTAAAGAAATTGGTATACAAGCCAGTGCGATGTGAAACTAAGATTCCCCTAAGCAAGTTATCTCAGGATATTCTTGGTGACATGTGGTACTGGTACGTAGATCAAAAAACGGGCGAGGCTGTGATCATGGGAAGGGACGTTCCGAGAGTGGGAACATAGTGCCAAAAGAACTGATCAGAATATTTGATGAAGTTTGCTTCATCAACTTTTCTGTGAAAGATCTGGAGGTACTAGCTGATAGGTATTGTGTCCACACGGACGAATGGACAAAGATCCTTGCTTCTAAATATGACAAGGTGATCAAGTTCTGCCTTGAATACAAGAAGAAGATGGAAGCTAAGGATGGACAGCTGAGAAGACTAAAGATTGAAGACTGAAGACGATGAAGATCCCGAGCTGTTGTCAAGGGGGAGTTTGTTGAAGCACTTTCCTATGACAACACTATAGATAGAGTCTTAGTTTGTATTTTCATGTCTGTAATTGTCTTTGTATGTAAGCGTCTTTATGTATTAGTATATTGAGTTGTATTTCTTTTACATATTGAATGTTGCATTTCTTTCTAAGTGTTTTGCGCACTTACATGTGCGCAGGAGAAAGCTCCTGCGTACTTAGCAAGTACGCAAGAATACCTTTGCGTACTTGTTGCAGGCATCAGATCAGGTATAAGTAGGATAGGTTGACAGAAGTTAAGTACACAGACATTATAGCAAATACGCAAATTTTAATCTCAATACTTCTCTCTGTAACCTTCAAGAAGAACGTTTAAAGTGTTTTCTCTTGTCGGTTTACTTTGTGTTGTTACTTGACTCTCCGCCTAGTCACGGGTATTCCGCACCCGGTCCGACTAGTAGACCCACTTGCATGTGACGATCCGACACACCCGAGGGACCTACAAATTCCAAGGAACAAACAAGATGAGTAATGGGATGAGCCTAGAGGACGCAGTGACTAAGCTAATCTCCACTACTGAAAGTCAAGCCCTCCTAGTAGATTCTCATCACAAGAAATACGAGGAAAGGTTTAGTCTATATGAAGTTGAATTCAAGACGCAGAAAGCTACCCTTCAATCCATTAAGACGCAATTAGGACAAATAGCCTTCAATCTTTGATTGAGCAGAATCATCAGGATTTGATGCATCTTCAGCAGAGTCCACAAAATTAGTTATCCCTTCATTGTAGAATTCAGGAATAACATCATCTTGGATGAAGTTATAGGGCACATTCAGACCATCACAACCCTCATAAGTAATATCAGCCTTACTTTTCTCAATCTCTATCTCAATAATTTCTCCTTCTTCAACTTCAGGATCCAAGATATCATCTTCTAAACCATCAAATAACTCATCAATATCATCCAAACATTCAAGCTTTTCAGCTTCATCTTCAATATCAGAATCATTTTGAAAGAATTCTAAGAGTAGAATCTCTTCGTTAGCTTCACTTCCCTTCTTACTTCCTTCAATACTAGCAGATGTTGACTCCCCCTGAACCCCAGATAAAGGATTCACATCAGCGTATTGACGACCACCTTCAATGTTGCTACTAGGATCATTACAATCATCATCTTTTCTTTGAATCTTATCATTATGACATGCATCGTGTAACCTCATCTCCCCCTAAGTGTCAAGACGCTTTACAAGCTTAGAAACCAGAAGTTTCATCTCAGAAAGTTGCTCTGATTGATCGTGAATGACTAACTCCCGTCTAGAGTCAGTAGCCACCAGGATATCAACTTGGCCTTGTAAAGCAATAAATTGATATTCAAGATATGCAATTCTTTCAGTATCAGAAGAAATAGAAGGACCAGCTTGAGATTGAGCAGGAACCTTAGAAGCAGGATTAACAACCGGTGAAGTATGTTGAGATTGCTGAGGAGTAATAAGCAAAGAATCAACAAACTCAGCATTTTCAACACCTTGAGTACTAGTAGCAGCAGCAATAGAAGCAGACATAAACTTCTAGGACTTTGAAGCAGGAGTAAACTCCATATCAGAATCAGAAGATTCATCAAGTAATGTTCGTTTACCAAGATCTGTACCAGAAGGAGGACCCCGAACAGACTTACGTCTTGGTTTCTTGGCTCTGGATTTCACTCGTTTACCCGCATTAGCCAAAGGCAAGTTAGCCAATCTTTCATAATGACCTGAGCTAAAATCTCATGAAGAATCAGAATCATGTGCATCAGCATCAGGTACATCAGAATCACTTGTACTAGTATCAACCACATTCCCTTCTGCTTCATGAATGGGTGATTGTACAACTTCATCTTCAAAGTCTTCCATGTTAAGACCTAAGTCTTGATTGTCATGCATTTCAACATCATCATGGGCATGAACTTCAGCATCAACATTAGCTGGTTCATTCTCTTGGACATTCTCTTGTTGAATTGGAACCTGAACTTGTTCATGTACTTGTTGTTGTTGGACTTGTTGTTGTTGCACTTGTTGTTGTTGCTGAGGTTGTTTTTGATCCTGAGCCAACTCTTCAGGATGAAACCAATTGTTGTTTGGAGGCTCTACATAATCAGGATTGATAATGTGGCCGAATAACGGAGTAGGAACATTAATCAAAGCAGCATTCTGTTGTTTCACCTTTGTACAATCAGTAAAGATACGTTTGGTCATAGGAGTCAACGTAAGCCTTTGAGGATGCTGAGGTAGACCAGGAATCAGATGGTTCAAGATTATTTGAATAAATCTAGGATACATAAGAAATCCTTGACCTTCAGGTGGAGTAATTTGCATTACAAGCTCTCTGTAAATGTATAAAACAAAGTTGAATTGTTTAGAGTTAAAGCAACCATTGCAACTTGTAAAGAAGATTTCAATCCATCAGTTCCAGCCTTTCTTGGTGACAAGCACTGGATAATAACATGCATAAAGTACCTCTACTGACCCACTAGACCACCTTTTCTTGCTTGGGTATCATTTTGTCTTCCTCAGTAACCCATCCTCTGAAAACAACCCATAATCAAGGTTCCAGTCAAGCTAATAGGATCATCATTGCCTCCTTCCAGAGCAAGAGCAACGCTAATAGTATCCACAGAAATAACCACATCAGTATTGTTCACTGTAGCTCTTAATACATGTGGATTAACGTTTGTATCATGTTGAATAGTTACCCAGAATTATTGAATATAAGGTAAGCTGATGTAGGGATTTCCTAACAGTGCCAAATGTAATCTGGACCTATTCAGAAAATTTATAATTCCTTGATAATTTACAGCTTCAGACATTTCAAGATCCAATAACGCTACTTGATTATGCTTGTACTCAACACGACGATCCATCTGTAAACGAATTTGGACATGAACACTATTAGCATATATGCACATAAGATATACATGTAACACAAACAAAAAACAAACACAAAAACAAACCTTTAAAAAAAATTGCAACAAAAAAAAATTTAACACACAAAAAAAAATGACAAGTCCAATTCAGTACTGTGTCCATAGGCGAACTTACTAAGTTCGCTTAGAGTTGCAAGAGGCGAATATAATAAGTTCGCCTGAACATGTTTGCTTGTCGATACAATTTCAAACCAGAAATCAACATGTTCAAATCGATGAATTCAATGCAAATTAACCATGTACAAAGCAATATCCAACATCGATTAAGTATTATCAAACATCAATTTCAATATTAAACCACAAACACATCCTCTAAAATCCGAGAACAAGTCCGACAGTCAACGATTCAAAAACACTTTGATTCCCAACGATTTAACGGATGAAAACGAGTGAAACTACCTTTAAAATACTCGCAAACACAAGATTAATCAGGATTCAAACACGAAAAAAAACCGATCAACAACACTTCAAAAAGCAGTAGATCAAGTTCGCAATACTGTAACAAGGTTCACCTCAGATATGTTCGCTCGAGAAAAAAATGCAAAGGATACTGATTATGTTCGCCTGAAAATTTATTCATACCCACTCTTAAGTTCGCTTACTTAGGTGAACTTAACTAGGCGAACTAGCTATGTTCGCTTAGGCAAACACAAACCTTCCCACTTAAAAAACTTTATGAAATTCCAACTTGTTTAAGATTCAACCTTTCACTTTCCAAACCTTGTTATCTTCCATCTGAAACATGTATCCGATCCAATCCCGACTATTTTTATAAAATTAAAAAGATAGGATTTTCATGGAGGACTGAAAGAAAATCTTTTTGGATTTTATCTATACAAACAGAATCAAATATTTTTGATTTTTCTGAAATATATCAATACAAACACATATTTTTGCTAGAACATCATGAGTAAGAAGATAATATCAGTATCCGAGCAATTCATCACACATTCTATCACAAACTATGGATCACATATGATACTTCAGAATACACATTATGAAATGAAATTTTGACAATCTTGTGAATTTAATTCACTTGTTCTCTGTACACCCTAATGATTAAGAGTATCATCTTTTCATTCAAATTTGATATTATGTAACAAGATCATGATATTCAAATCACATTCTTTACAAAATTTTTAATCACCACTTGAAATGATACGCGATAAATTTCAAAGTAAACAAGACCAGGTCATAATATGCTCAATTATTCATACCAAATTTGCAATACAAAGCATGTAAAATTATGTTGTCAATATTATAAGATTTGAAAATACAAGCGTTTTTTTACCAAAATCATGTGAGTTAGTACCATTTTAATGAAAAACATCATGTACCCAACATATATGCCTAACAAAAATTTAAAATTGCATTATCTTCAAGACATACATGATTTTCTGCAAGATTAGAACAATCTCCAAGATAAAATTATATATATTAGCACAAGAGAAGAATAGCAGATCCCAAAGGATATAAGAATCATGAAGATTCAGAATCAAAAGATTCTAATAAATTGGCTTTAGAATGAGAATCAAAAGATTCAGGAATGAGGATCTAACTATTATCTGGATAAATTTCAATGGAATCAGTATAGATGATGTATCAATATGATCCAAGGGCTAATATATGTTCCAACAGATGTTGTTAGATACATATCTTAGTTCAACAACACATTGCATGTTTTTCGGGGCATAGGCATTGAAGTGAACTGTAAAGAATTTGTGCTAAAGACATAATCCAATATTGGTCTCATGAACTTCTTAAAACCATATATTCTTTATCTGATAATGATCTTTTACACACACACCCAGGCATACAATGGGTTCAAATCACAAATGTTGTCAAATCTTGTTTAATTTCACACTACTAATGTTTAAAAAAACACTTCTAGTCTACTGACAATCTAAGTTTCAAACTCATATTCAAATTAAATCCAAACATATTATCAGGATTAGAGCATTTATAACACTATCATTTCTTGTTCATGCAGACTTTGAAATTTAGATCAGATCAAAATAATATATGCACAAATTGTACTATCATATCAAAGGTCTACTATGGTCATGTGTGATAAACTTTTCATTGATGTACTATCATTTCTTCTCTAACTTCAAATGATGTCAGCTTTTATCTTTTTCATTTTGTTATGACTTTTTATAAATAACAAATTTTTGACTGAAAGTAAAATGCAGAAAAGTAATAAAGCAATAAAAGAGAATTAAAAACAAAAATCTTCCATTAAAATTGTTTTGTAAAACTTTTATTCGGGATTGATCATCTTGATTAGAAATTCAAACATGGTACAATCAAATGCCTTGGTAAAGAGATCAGCAAAATTATCATCAGTATGTACCTTCACCAGCTCAATCAACTTTTTCTCTGCACAATCACGAATAAAATGATATCTAATTTCAATGTGCTTTGTTTTACTGTGCTTAACAGGATTATTAGTTATGGACATTGTGGCAGTATTATCAATGAACATGGGGGTTCCTGTGAAATTCAAACCATAGTCACTTAATTGTTGTTGGATCCACAAGATTTGGGAACAACAACTTGCAGCAGCGATGTATTCTGCTTCACATGTTAAAATGGAGACTGTAGTTTGCTTTTTGCACTGCCATGAAACGAGACGATCACCCAGAAATTGGCAACCACCTGTTGTAGATTTTCTGTCCAAACAACAACCACCGAAATCGGAGTCAGTATATGCATTAAATTCAAAGTTAGAACCATGCGGAAACCATAGTCCCAATCTTTGTTTTCCTTTCAGATAACGAAAGATTCTTTTGACTGCTATCAAATGAGATTCCTTTGGTTTTTGTTGGAATCTGGAACACAGACATACAACAAACATTATATCTGGCCTTGAAGCGGTTGAGTACATAAGAGAGCCAATCATTGCCGATAGAGACGGCAATCAACGTCTTTTCCATCCGGATCAAGATTCAACTTGTGATTCACCGGAATTGTAGTATCATATGGGGTACAGTCTTCCATCTTGAACCGGATTAAGATGTCTTTAACATACTTAGACTGATGAATAAAGAAACCATCTTCCTTCTAATTTACTTGAAGTCCAAGAAAGAATGATAATTCTCCCATAGCTGACATTTCAAACATTGATTTCATAACACTCTCAAACTCTTTGCATAACCCTTCATTTGCTGAGCCAAAGATAATGTCATCTACATATATATGAACCAGTAGATAATCTCCTCTGCTTTCTTTATGAACAAGGTCGAATCAATTTGGCCCCGGACGAAGCCATTGTCCATGAGATGTTTTGAAAAAACGTTTCGTACCACGCTCAGGGTGCTTGATGTAAGCCATAAGAGCTTTATCAAGTATGAATACTCTCAAGGGATGAACTGGATCTTCAAACCCCGGCGGCTGACACACATATACCTCTTCTTTGACCTTGCCATATAAGAAAGCACTCTTCACATCCAATTGAAACACTTTAAACCCTTTATATGAAGCAAACGCAAGAAACAAGCGAATAGCCTCAAGCCTTGTCACCGGTGCATACACCTCAGTGTAATCAATTCCTTATTATTGATTGAACCCCTGAACAACCAATCTTGCCTTATTCCTTACCACGACACCACGATCGTCTTTTTTACATTTAAAAACCCATTTGGTGCCAATCGGATACACGCCCTTTGGAAGATCTACAAGATTCCACACCTTTAGCTTATCAAATTGAGCAAGCTCCTCTTGCAATGCTTCAATCCAATTGTTATCGCGCAAAGCCATTTCCACATTCTTTGGTTCGACCTGAGAAATAAAACATGAATGTGAGCAAACATCAAGAACACCAGTATCCTTAATACACGTATACAAACAAGTATTCTCGGTTAAAGAACGCGTCTTCACTCCATCTCTCAAATTCCCAATTATATTTGTCACCGGGTGATCTTTGAGTTCTTTAATTGAAGCAACTTCAGGAACCGGTAACACCTCAACTTGAGTCGTTTCAGTTTGAGAAAGAATATCCTGATTCACTGGTATCTCCGAATCCAGAGTCGTAGGAATCTCCCCCTGAACATGTGTCGAAGTAGAAGAATCATCAACGAAAAATGGATCAGCTGAAGAATCTTGAAAAACAACATCTTCTTCTTCACTATCAGAATCTTGCGGTCCCGAACAAGAAGTAATATTCGGATCAGGATTAGAGGAAGAGAAAACAGATGAACTAGGAACCAACGTTGGTATAAAACCTCCTTTTTGTGCATCCTGACAAGACTGATACAACACAACAGCTTCTTCAGTAGAAAGATCAGATGATAAATGAAAAGACTTGAGTAAGCTGTCATAATCAAAAGTCCAGCCTAGACCAATCGCCATTTGAGCTAAAGAACGATTTGAGCAATCTATATGAAACCATTCCTCAACCTGACGAGTTTCTTTGTTATAAACTCTCTTGGCAGTACAATTTGCAACATAGCCCAGAAATATTCCTTCAATAGCCTTGTACTGAATTTGGTTGAAACATATCTAACCTTCAAAAGAGTACAAGGATTCCCAAAAGGAAGTAAATACTCCAAATTATGCTTTTGATTATTAAGCAGCTCATAACATGCCTTATTGTGTCGCTTCACAGTCAGAACTCTATTCAAAACATGACAGGCAGTATTCACAGCCTCAGCCCAAAAAGTAACAGGGAGCTTAGAATCTGCAAGCATCGTACGTTCTGTTTCAACTAAAGTTCTGTTCTTTCGCTCAGTAACTCCATTTTGTTGAGGAAAATATGGCGCACTAAATTCATGATGAATTCCCTTTTGTAAACAAAATAAACCCATCTTGCTATTCTTGAACTCGCTGCCATTGTCACTTCTAATTCTTCTGACTTTCTGTTTGCACAAATTCTCTAAACCCATGATTAAGAATTGTACCATCTCTGTCGTTTCAGCTTTTGAAGCTAGGAACTTAACCCAAGAAAATCTAGAGAATTCATCTGTAACCCCCAAACAACAGGATTTTCCCCCAATGCTTCGAATACTGATCGGTCCAAACAAATCCATATGAAGAAGCTCCAATGGAGTCACAATAGAATTCTTTGTCTTGGATTTGTGAGACTTTTTGTGTTGTTTCCCCTTCTTGCACGGAATACAATCATCAGGAACAAAGAATTTCAGCTTAGGGACACCAATAACCAGATTATTCTTCACCAAGTAATTCATTTTCCTGTAATAGATGTGAGCAAGCTTCCTGTGCCACAGAATAGAATCTGATTCAGACGCCTTAGAAACTAAACATGTGGGAATAGAATCCGTTGTCGTTGCAACACTCATGTCTAAAACATATGTATCATTTCTCCTTGGTGCCTTCACAAGAATCCATTCTTCAGGAATGACAAATCCCGGTTTCAAGATATAACATTCAGCATCATTGAAATGGAATGAAAACTTCTTGTCACATACTTGAGATACACTCAGAAGATTGTGTTCAAGTTGCTCAACATAGTTAACTTTCTCAAATTTAACCTTGTCATTCTTTAACGTTCCTTGACCTGTTATGTAACCACCTTTATTTCCAGCAAAAGCGACATAACTGCCATCGATTTTAATAATGTCTTCTAATAACCGAATATTTCTTGTCATATGTCGAGAACAACCGCTATCCACATACCATGTATTGTTGATAGTCCTCCTTGGTTGCCCCTACATAAACAAAGAAAATCAATTAGAAATGGGGACCCAAGCCATGGTGGTCTTGGGTCTTCAAGAATTATCAAAATACACTACTTCAATGAGTTCACAATCAACATTATCATCAACCCTTGGCACATAAGATCCAACAAAACCAGAATTTCTCGGTGGAGACACATTATGATTATTTTGAAAAACATTGTTAGAATTGTTATTTTCAGAATCAGATGTTTCCAAAAGTTTCTTTAATTTCCTATTACATCTCCGCCTTTGTGGTAGTGAAAGTTTGACCTCAGGTTGAGAACTCTTTGTGAATCTAACTTTGGGAATCTCACAACGCTATTGAAAATCAGCATTATAGCTACCACCAATTTGATCAAACACTAGTTTAGAAGACATGTGTCTTGCATTCACATGTTGTTTTTCATTTTGCGTAAATCCCGAAGGTTTAGCAAATGACTGTTTAGGCACAAATTGCCTCATTGGAACACTTTTCACAAAATCAGATGTAGGCTTTTCCCACATTAGGTCTTTTCAGAATCTGCACAACTTTTGGTTGTGGTTGAACAACATGTGATTTGACTTTGTCTGGAGTAATAGGATTCTTCTCTTGATTCTTGTAAGGACAATGAATCAAAATATGTCCAACTTCATTACAATGAAAGAACACTCTTTTATCCCTATGATCTCTGACATAAGGACTTTTTCTTGAAGTCGAAAAACACCCAGAAGAATATCCTTCAGAAGATTTAACATCATTTTCAACTTTCTTCTTTGGAACATAGACTTATCTTGAAAATTCTCCAACATGAGACATTGAACTTGTAGATTGAGTCACCTTTGGGGATGGGATAGTTTGTTTCTTCTGAACATGACCAACACAAACAAAACCACTTTGAGATAAAACTTTGGAAATAGTTGGTTGAACAACTTCAGTTAGCTCTGTTAGAATGCACCGATCTCTTGTAACATGTTTCACAACTTTGGTTCATCAAGTTTCACTTCTTTAGGAACACCTTCAACCTTTTGTTCATCAAACACTTCATCATCAATGTCAGAATTATAAACCATCTCTTCTCCTATCACCAGATTAACCTTCAGAACTGTCTTTGGATCTACATCCTCTTCAGTTATGATTGCTGGTTCAACAACATAATTTGCATTAAATGGTGGAGGAACAAACCCAACTCTAGCTATTCTCTTTGCAGGATCAGCATTATCATGAAAATAATCCAACATAATTGATGAATTTCCAAAACTCCCTAGCTTTCGATGTAATTTGATTACTTCTGATTCTTTGTCAGAAATCTCCTTGTTTTTTTTCGCAACTACATCATTTCTCTTCTAAATTTTAGCATAAGCCATATCCAAATGATATGTTTGTTCCTTATAATTCAACCCCAAAGAATTTAAATCTCGCTTCAATGACTCAATTCTATCCATACACAACTTATCATTATTTTTCAATTTTTGATTAACCGAATGCATGGATTTCATATCACAAATCAGGATTGTATTATCATCCATGACTTTCTGTATTTTATCCTTTACAAACACACAATTAGAAAAGAAAATATCACAAATAGAATCTTTTACCTTTGAAGGATCGAAGATGTCAGCCATTAAGACTTTAGCAGTTGAAATATATTCAGACATATCAGGAAATATTGGATTCAATACAACTTCATCTTCAGATACACTGGATGCAGAAGAAGCTTCAGTATCAACATTGTGTACTTCAACATTTTCAGCTTCATATGATACATTTGGAATCTCATCATCACTTTTTCACCTTCACTGGAACTATCATCATCAGTTGTTTCTTCAGAATTTTCAGAATGAATCTCAGCTACAAAAGCTTGACTGACAACACCAACCAAATCTTCTAGATGAATACCCCAATCATAATTGTCATCATTTTGTGCGACCATAGTAAATGATGTGGATGCATGATTTGAATTTCCAGATCCAGAAGAACCATGTGATTGAGAACGATTACTCTGAAAATTGTTAGGCTTTTTCTGAGAATCAAATTCAACTTTTGGCTTCACACATTTCTTAGCAAAATGAGCATATTCTTGACAATTGTAACATCAAACCTTTGATTTATCAAACCCCATTCTTGTCCGACTGTTAGAACCAATATACTTTCTTCCAGTTTTCTTCAGAAAATATTTTGCTTGTCGCATAAGCATGGCCATATTCCACTGAATATTCATTTCCTCCAAATCAACAAGATCACTTTGACAAAAATCCTCTTCAAGAACATCAGGGTCATGAATCTTTCCTCCAATAAAGTTTTCACACGATGCCATGAAAGAAGAAAACATTGTCAAATAATCATCAGCAACCCTTTAATCCATATGATGTGAATTTGTATTATGTGATCCAGATGCTGAATTTGATGTTCTTGCAGAAAAACCAGTTTGACTTGAAACACTAGACATATGTTCACTTGAATTATCTTGACCATCACCAGAAAATAATGCAACACCAGATCCAATTTTGACAGAAGTCTTTGCAAAATACACAGCAGGGTCTTGAATATGCTCCATATTTGTTTCCTTTTTCTTCATATTCAAATCATGTGATTGAATTTTGCCAAGAACATCTTCAAGGGACATAGATTTATACTTGACATTTTCTTTGATCAAGACAGAATACACATCAAACTTTGATGGTAAAGATTCCAAAAACTTATCATTAATCTCCTCAGTTTAATAAACTATCTATGCACTTGATAACTTACTCAGCAAATGATAAAATCTGGTTGCAAGATCATCGAGAGATTCATTTTGAAAGTGTTTAAAAACCAGAAATTGCTTTTTCAATAACTCTTTTCGACTTTTCTTCACATCTTGACTTCCTTCACACCGTTTCTGCAAAGCATCCCACAACTGTTGAGAAGATTTAAATTGTTTGAAACTGTGATAAATCTCCTTTGGAAGTGACACAGAGAAACTTGCCATTGCTTTCTTTTCACGATCAAACAACTGTTTTTCTTCAGTAGTTAAAGCAGATACTGGCTTGGGAACATTATCATTACCCATCCATGAATATGTCAGATGTGTATATCCTTCCAGAATAAGAATCCATAAACTGGTATCGGTAAACGACACAAACTGATCAAAACGATCTTTCCAGTTTGGATAATTAGCAAGACTCAACAGCTTTGGTGGTTTCTGAGAAGTACCAATCTCATTATCATAGTTGAACATATTAGTAACTCGCACCATGTTTTCCATAATCATTAATATCTCAAAAATACCAAGTATAACTAAGAACACACTCAAGCGAACTTAGTATGTTTGCTCCAATTCTTCACAAGCGAACAAGACCACAAGCGAACTTGATAAGTTCACCTAATCAAGAATAAAAGATAAGTTCGCCTAATAAGTTCGCCCCTAACAGAATTTTGAAATTAAGTTTGCCTGGTTCAGCAGCAAGAACTCAGGAAGATGAATTCTTCAACCAAAACACGAACAAAAACTTTTAAAAATCATCATAACTCTCTGAATTGATGAAATTTGATGAAATTGAACCATATGATTGAGTATAATGTGATTTAGAACACTTCTAACGGATTAATTTCTCAACATCACCTCCAAATTGATGAATTTAGCCTCATAATGCTCTCAAGAACATGAAAACTCCATGAACATGAAAATTTGTAAAAGCAACCAATTTCTTGTCAATTCATACACAAATCGTCACAAATCACGAGCATAGGCTCTGATACCACTTGTAGGTCCACATGACTCTCTTATAGATCGTACTCGAGCCGTGACCTATCAATAATACGGAGTGCGGAATCCAACCGTATCACTGCTAGATGACAAAAACAGTAACAATCACAGCAACGTAAATAAACTTCTTCTTGTATTTCACAAAGTCACAGAGTTTACAGAACTTGAAACTAGAACATTCAAAGCATTACAAAAACTAAACATGTAAACTCTATATACAGACTCTGTTCTGCTATAGGCGAACTTGCTAAGTTCGCCTCTAGCAGAACTTACAATACTTAGACTAAAACAAAACATTACAAACATAAAGACATAAAGATCTAAACTATTACAAGCTTTTGTCACACATCTATGTCCTAACAAGCAACATGTTGACAAGCAGTTGATAGGCACAGCCTGACATTAACAATAAGTTTTGGCCTTAGGTTATACACCGAATTGACCGGGGGAGTACCAATTTCTTTTCCCTTAAAACTCCATGCATTTAAATTCATGCATAGCATTCCATTACATGCATTTGTACATTGAAAGCAATGCACAATTTTACATGTGAGGTGAGGAATTAGAGATTCAGGACTATTTGTAACCTCAGAGCAGTAAATTTAACTTGTGATTTTCTACCTATTTGACTAAAACATTAAAAAATCTACCTTTTATAAAAAACCTGAAAAATTTTCAAAAAAAAAAATAATAATTTAAAGCCTTTTTAAACTAAACCCTATCCCATCAGTTTCCATGTGAGAATAATCTTAACCTTTTCACGAGCATTATTATCATTATTTTTGCATTCTTTTTCGTTTGATATATTGAGTGTTTATTCAATTGAATTTTATGCATAATTAGAACTTGTATGACTTATACATATCAAGACTATGAACTAGTGGAAGCATATAAATGATTGAGACACCTATGACTTTATCACCTTTATTATTCAAAAATTCCAAAAATATTATCTGCTTAGATAACCCTCTGAGCGTTAGCCTTTTCTTTTCTATTACCCATACTTATCACCCAACCAGTTTTTCACAAACATCGGTTATTGGCTTACTATCTTCAAAATGAGAAAATTATCCTATGTTGTCATTTCAAGTTTATTATCATCGAGACAATTTTGGAAAGAATCTGCCCTACTCAAAAGAATTGGAATATACAAATGGTGGATGAATTAGGAAAAATCCGAATTATCTGCAGGAAATTCAAAGAAACATTGTTTCAAGGAAATTGAGGAAGAATGATTATTGAATGATTTGTCTTGTAAAAAAACACAAAAAAAGAGAAGTTGGTGTTTTACCGGGAGACCTTAAAGAACTGGACATGCATCCTTTTGATTTCAATTTGCTTTTCTGCCTTCATTTTGCAAAGCCTGATTTACCAACCGAACTCCGAGAAAAGATTTTTCAAGCAACCAGTGATGTAAGAAAATGGTGGCGCAAGCAAGAACAATTGCCACCATTCCGCGGCTTGTCAAAAAGTGCTGCCAAAAGAAGAGCCAAAAGATACAGTAAATGTAGAAAGTGTGGCAACTGGAGCCACGAGGGAAAGTGTAGCAAGAATCAAACTGACTCCCAAAGTGAGTATACACACCTGATCGAAGTAGGCGCTGTTAGGCTACGAGCCGAAAGAACCATACGAAAAGGCAGCAATGTGTATTACGCAATAAGGGACGAGTTGAATTTGATGAGAGATCTTGGTCTTGGTAATCTGACCATAAACGAGCCCTCAGATTAGTTATACCCTCATGATCTGAGAACTATAGAGGGACCCTTTAGTACTTTCCATTTTAAGCCATGAGGCCGTAGCTGAGTGTTTCGCGATAGCTGCAGCCTTCAAACCTCTTTAAAACCCCTAAAAATCCAAAAGATTTTCATTTTCACCTTTAGTTTTACTTTAGCCACATTACAACCCTTTAAAGTCCTCTTGATTCATGCATACTACTTAGTTAGTTGGTGGAGACTTGATTTGCATACAAGCTTATGACTATTACATAATTCGATTCGAACTTGAGTGTTACACTTAACGTACATTATCCATACATATATAACCCTAGAGTTAAGTGAACATTGTGAGGAGTTATTGCATAATCAAAGTTCTAGTAGGCTTGTCATGGATTCCCCATCTTAAAACAGAAAAATACAAAAAATAGAATAAGCAACTCAAGAGTTATCCCGGAGTTTCAATACTAGATGAAATTCCATTACCCTTGTAAAGTTTTCAGTTATGGATGTGATCATGCATGAGTTTGCTTGAGGAAAAGAAAAGTTTAAGTGTGGGGTGTTATGATATGTCATCATTTATACATATTTTACATGCATAATAATCTCACGTTATGGTACTAATTTAATAATAATTTTGTAATTGCAGATTATTCGGTGTTAAAAATATAAATCAAGCTAAATCCTACAAAAAACGCCAAGAATTCAAGCTTCTAGAAGATTCATTCCCAAGCATTGACCCCCAAGAAGTCAAAATTGGTCAACAAAAATCAACAAGGCAGCTAAAAGACAAAGCTGGGAGAAAAAAGGGGGATGCACGGTCGTGCATCCCAATGCACGGTCGTGCATTCTCCTCTCCTGCTCCCCACGGCCCAGTACCGTGTCCTTTGTACCCTGTTTGATTCCCTAGGCCTTTGCACGACCGTACAACCCATTGCACGGCCGTGCATTGCACATTTTGAGGCCTATAAATAGGAAGCTTGAGTTCTTCACTTGACACACCAATCCAGACCTAAAGAACACTCAAGAAGAGAGCATTCTCTTAGTTAGAGTAGAGAGTAGAGTGTAGAGGGGCTCTTCCTCCTTGTTCCATAATAGGGGAGCCTACGAAACTCATCATTACGCTAGTTGTTATGGCCAGTTCTGGCTAAAACTTCTTTGTATTGCTAGGGTGAAGATGATGTTTGGTGCATGCTAATGTTTAACCTATTAATGAAGTGGTATGTTTATGTCTTTAACTAATTCGTTCTCAAAAACCATCTTTTGATGGGCTTTTATTATTGTCTAAATCCGTCTTTATATTTATGAGTGTCTTGATTTTAAAGAGTAAGATCGTAAAACCCTTTTTAATCAAACTTCCTTTGAAACCCGTATGTCTTTATACGAGCAGAGATTGATAAGCCAAGGCTTGGTCTATACTTCTAAAATCGTACGTCTTTATACGAGATTATTATGCGACCAAGAATTGGTGAACTCATGTTGGGAACGGTACGTCTTTATACTTGGTCTCATTGTTACACTACCTCCCGGTGAGCAAAATACAATCACCTATTTAACTTTAATATAAAGCATTTTGAGTCCGATTTCTTCAACCAACCCGGAGATGACCATTCGATGGGTTGAGGGTAAATGTTGTCCCCAACGGGAGGCACTGCCATTTTTAAAGATTATAATTTGCAAATCAAATGTAGTGAGGACGAGTCTCTAGCAGTGACTCGGGTCACAAGTTTGTAGTAGTCATACCACTGAATTAGTAAACTTAATACTATCACGTACCAAGCTGATTCGAATCCCGAAGCAATACATTCCGTAATCTGATCAATTTCGCCTTATTTACTTTTCTGCTATTTACTATTCTGCTAGTTACATTTCTGTTAAACACTTTACGCACATTTTTACTTCTATATTATTTACTTTACCGTCATTTACTTTTCTGCTTCACAAGCACACAAAACCCAATAACTAATTAATCCGGCTAAACGATAACAAATGTTGAGAATTGGAACTCGACCTTGTCCATTGGTTCGATACTTGGTTCTTACCTAACTATATTACGTTGCGATAGGTACACTTGCCAATTGTGTGTGTTTTAAGTTAACGTAATCATCATTTTATAAATTTAAAACCTGATCTTGTGAAATTATCCTAAAAATATATTTATTTATATTTTTATATCAAAACATTCACATCGGGCGGCTATGTGGCCTTTGCAGGAGAAAAAGGAGGAAGCATAACACATCAAGGCGTGGTTACTAATGGATGTATCAGTTTTGACAATGTCAACTACTGTGAACAGCTAAAGCACAACCTGTTAAGTGTCTCTCATATGTGTGACAAAGAATATTCGGTGATGTTCAACAAATCTGAATGTCTGATTCTCAAGCCTGGTTTCATGATTCCAGAAAAACGAATCCTTATGCGTGCACCAAGAACAAATGACACTTATCAAATTGATATGAGTGTGGCAACAACCACTCATCAGTTGCAACTTGTTTAATTTTTAAAGCAACAGAAATTCACTCCATCTTATGGCATAGGAAACTCGGACACCTTTCGTATATAAAAATGAATCATCTTGTCTGAAATGGTTTGGTAACTGGGCTTCCTTAGTTGAGATTTTCCATTGTAGATGATTGCATATCCTGTAAAAAGGGCAAACAACAACGGAAATCCCACAAGCCAAAGATCCAAAACTTTATTGTACCCCTTTGGAGCTCTTACATATGGATTTGTTTGGGCCCATAAGTATCAAGAGTATTGGTGTAAAGTCATATTGTTTGGTTGTTACTGATCACGTTTTTCTTGGGTACATTTTTTAGGTACAAAGGATCAGACTGCTGAAATTCTTCAATATCTGATTCTGAATCTAGAATCTTTATGCAAGCTGAAGTTTAGAAGAATAAGGAGTGACAACGGCACAAAGTTTAAGAATAATATGATGGAGCTTTTCTGTCTTAAGAAAGGTATTCGTCATGAATTCAGTGCACCTTACACTCCTCAGCAGAATGGAGTTGCAGAACGGAAGAACATAACTCTAATTGACACTGCTAGGACAATGTTGTCAGATGCCAAGCTTCCAATAACATTCTGGGCAGAAGCAGTTAATACAAGTTGTCACGTGCTGAATAGAGTTTTGGTGGTGAAAAGACACAACAAAACAAGTTATGAACTAATCAATAATCGACCTCCTAAGCTTGACTACCTAATTCCATTCGGTAGTCCATGTTCTTTATTGTTACAACACAAAGATCGTCAGTCCAAATTTCATGTAAAAGCGTTGGAAGGCATCTTCTTAGGATATGTTGCCAACTCACCTTGCAAGAAAGTGTACAATATTGAAAGTCGTTCTGTCGAAGAATGGTTCGAAGTGGACTGCAGTAAACACAACACTCCACCAGAACCAACAGGTCCAGCTTGGGGTTTTGATTATGATAGTCTCTTTAAATCTTTCAATCTTCCTTATTTATTCGCTGAAGATGCTGTAAATCTCTATCAATACTTTATTTGCGGCGACAATTCAAATTTCTCAACAAGAACAACGGTACCTATTCCAAACCTCAGTTCCAATGTTGCATCTGCATCTGGTGTTGAAGCATGTTTTTGTAACTATAGATAAAATTCTATGTATCGGTGTACGTGGCTAGTACACGGGAGGGTGTTCCTGAGTACTTAGCCCATATACCAGATTGGTCCCACGTACTTAGTAAGTACGCAAGGCTTAGGCCCTGCGTACTTGTCAAGTACGCATGACTAATCCCCTACGTACTTACACAAGTACGCATGTAATGTTCCTGTCCCTATAAAGAGAAGACTTGTCTTCATTTGTAGGGGGAACTCTGGAACTAGGTTGAGAGGTGTCCGGGCGGGACGAGCTCTCCCGCCCCTCGACCGTGAGCGTAGATGATAGATGTGTGCTCCTTCGGTATGTCGTCTGTAATACGGGATGATGTCTATGTTATGGATTACGTATCGTTTAACTATCTTTCGTCTTTGTTCATGTTTTTCTCTGTCTCGTTTCTTGGTTCCCACACAAATTACAAAACAGATCCGTGTATTTTCGCTACGCGACGAGGCTCTCGGGACCTACAAGTGGTATCAGAGACTCGGTTTTCGTTTATTTGTGTTCCAGTTTTGGGTTTTGGGTTTTTTGGAGCAGATCTGAGTTCATACGAGTTCTTACTTTTTCTGTCAAAAATCCTTAAATCCGAGTTTGTTATCACTTCATTTGGTGTTTGGAAGGCTAAGGGTTTGTTAGATGATGATTTCTAAGTTTTTGGAGCATTTTCCTCAAGATCCTTCAAGAACGCTACTACTTTTTTATAAGTACGCAAATTCAGCTTTTCTGCGTACTTACTAAGTACGAATGGGTTTTGCCCTGCGTACTTAGTAGTTGTCCTGCGTACTTGTTAAGTACACATGAGTATTTAGCTCTACGTACTTAGCATGTACGCATGGGTTGGCTTTTCGAACTTATCAAATATTCGGGAATCCCTTCCTGAATCATCGTCTAGATGACAAAGAAGACAACATTCAGATTCTGATTTCCAATTTGACAGCTCAGATAGCAACCAAGAGGCACCTCATATAGCTGAAAGAAAGAAGAAAACCCGCAACGATCACTCGTGGAAGGAAACTATGGATGACATCAATGCCCGGGTTCAAGAACAAAGAGCTCATGTTGCCCCGACACAACTATACAGCTGAAGGGGACAAAGAACAATCACACCTGTGGTTGTTCCTACTTGTGAAGCTTCTATTCAATCAATTGTCTCTTCCGGCCACTACAGTCCAGATCACAACTACATCAGTCCATCCCATAATGACTGAGTCAATTCTTGTTTCCACTACTACAGCACCCTCAGTTCTCCAAACAACAACCTTACCCGTTATTGTCACGGCTGGTACCTTACCACCGATGACACACTCAATAGAGTTTGGAGACATGGGACACCACTTTGACTTGTCAGAGCTTTTTGCCGAAACGGTACATGAAACCTATGAACCGTCTACAAAACGAGTGGTGGACCTAAGGGATGAAATAATTACAGCCTTAGAGTCATAGGTTTCTACTCAACAAACGCAGATTACTCTGCTTGTTGATTCTAACACAAGGCTTACAAACCAGTGGTAAGCCATGGAGGAACAAATGAGGTCTTTCTTTGAGCTTCAAAAGATATAATACAATCTCAATGATATGTTCCTTACCACCACGAGTACTATGGAAAATCAAATGTTGATCCAACGTGGTGAGCATCAAATTATGGTGGAAATGGTGGCCAAGTTGACCAAAAAGCTTGAGTCTCAGGGGGAGACGAGCAAAAAGGCTGAGGAGAAAGCCTGCCACCAGATTGACCTTACTAAAGAGAAAGATCAAGACGAGGATCCCAATATCGGACCCTCGGGTGCTGGTAGAGGTGAGACACAAGCTGTCTTGACAACTCAAGCCACACCTACGGCTCAGGGGGAGTCTACACAACAAGGTGGTGGTGGTGGTGATGATAAAGGAAAAAACACCGGCTGAAGTGTTGGAGGAGTTAAGTGAAAGCCTTAACCTAAATGATGAAATCATGATTGGGGTGTTGGCCGAGCTTGAAGGAGGAGAGATTGACTCAGGGGATGATTGGGATGAGTTTGGAAATGATGTGATAGTTGAATTTCCAAAAGGAGATGGAGAGGGAATTTACGAGTGGGAAGATGGGGAGATCTTTGAAGCTCCCACAATCAGAGAACAAGCTGAGCCTATAATTCCTATTGCTGGTGTTGATGAAACCACAGCCGACTTTCCTGATCCCAACCCAACCCAACCCAAGAAGCTGGCACAGGTGGCACCTCCTGGAGGAACATACCTCAGGAGTGGATTAAGAAAAAGGTTGAGGCACCGTGGTATAAACCACAATATACAGATAAATATGGTGCAGTTGGTATAATTTTGTCAGTAAGGTTTGAAGACGACAGAAAGGATTGTTTGCCGTTAAAAGATCAGGTGGAGTATAATACCTGAAACCAATGACTGAGGCATTCAACTCTTTACCTAAGTATGATTTATTTGTAAAATCCAAAAACTCCTAAATATAAGATGGGACATGTGTCGGTTGAGAAACGTGGTCAAAGAACCCATCAGACTCGAAACTGGAAGACTATTCGCCCGAAAATCGCTCAAAACTTCGCGTAAGCATATCTCAGGCTAGAAAATGAGTTACAGGAGCCATAATATATGAAAATGGGGTGTTTCGACGTGGAGAATATGAAAATAAGGTATGTCGTACTGATATCCGAAGCATAACGGTTCGACGTGTGTTGCTGAAGCAAATCAGGAGGCTATGACACGTGTTTGGTGACTCAGCTCGACATCGAACTGACATGGTTTTAGACGTCGGTCCGACATGCGGACGTCGGACCGATATCGTTTTAGACGCCGGTCCGACATCGGTGCAGTTTCAGCCTATAAATAAGAATCACTTGCCATTCAAATTGAAAACACAACAAACACACACACCAACACCATACAACACGCACACTCTCTAAGATGGTTTAAGGAGCTATTGCGGCGCGTTTAAGTGCGAGTACGGTACGCTATGAGTGCGGTTCAAATTCAAAGAAGCGTTTAAAGCGAGGAACGAACTTAGGAATTACCCGAGGATAATGTAAGTAGACTGGACCCGTACCCTAGGCACAAATACGTGAATTATGAGTTTAAAATGATACGTGATATGTGATATGTGTTATGTGATATGACGAGGGTATGGGGTAATGACGGATTAGTCTAAACACTAAACTGGAAAAATGGAGTAGTCACGACGTATCCAAGGGGTGGTGGATACGCCGCTGGTACTTCCTATATATAAACTTCTTGGTACTTCGTGGTGAAACCATTATGAATGTTTAGGGGTATAGACTAACAAATGATAATGAAATATAGTAAACGTACGGGAGAACATCCAACCGGTATGTAGTTATTTGACAAACGGAATGTTCTGTCGTAGGAAAGAGTGATGTATAAAACTCTCCTAGACCCGTACTATTTCCTGTGAACATCTCTGTTGGGGGTACTGCTCTGGAAGGAAAATCACCCCAGTTTACAATATATGACTAATACGAATATAAGATGAAAGTATACCATGCATAATGAATGTGAATACGTGATGAATATGAATACGTGAAATGCATGATGATACATGCAAATATGAATGAGTATGATGGAACGAGTCTAAACCCTAAAATGGAATAACGGAGTACTCACGAAGTGTTAAAGGGGTGGTGGATACGCCGCTGGTACTTCCTATATATAAACCCTGTTAATGCATCGTGGAAAAACCGTTACGACGTTTTAAGGCAAGGACTGGCTGGGAAAATAAATCAAGCATATACATGAAACGAGAACAAATGCTTGATACAATTGAGAGGCTGTGAGTCAAATATACTCAGAGTCCGAAATGAAATGATATACCCGGCCTGTAAGGTGGATCTCAATAAAGAAAAGAAAAGAAAAAGGAAACTCTAGGCTTACGGGGCTGAAAGAGTAACTCTAGGCCTACGGGGTTGAAAGAGTAAAAGATTCCAAGCCTACGGGGCTGAGGAATAAATGAGTCTTCGTGACAAATGCAAGGGTCTATACTGACGAGTATAAGGACCTTTCAAATACTCGGACCGGAGGTACGACCTGTGATGGTTGCGAGGGGGTTAGCACACCTATAAAATATACGAAAAGCGTTACCGGAGATACGTCCGTAGATGGTCACGTGGGCGCCGAGAGCCCGAGAAAATTTGAACAATAAGAACCTAAAAGTTTCATAATAAAATGAACGATGCAATGTACTTACTTAGCGTAAGCTAATTCAAAAATGTTTTCAAACACTGCAGGAAAGAGGCACGTGGAATAGAGCTTCCTGAGGACGGAGTAATCGGAGTTAGAAATCCCTATGTAGAATGATGTAATTATACCATCTTTTGTAAAAACAATAATATAATAAAAGTTACCATAGCCGTTATGGCAAAGTTTTTACTGATGTGGGACAAGTTTTCCGCAATATAAAACCCCGATAAAATAAGGAATAAGTATGGTGTTTCATTAGTCAACTTAGCCAACCGTGAATTATGTGGAGAATCGTCACATGCAGTTGCAAGAGGTCTCTGGAATGCACTGCAAAAAGAAGGAAGATCAGGAAATTTCGAGATCTTTCAGCCTTAGATCCCAAAGCGTGTCAAGGACAAGTCAGTAATACATCCTGTGACACGAAACTTCTTGAAATGACTGAACTACGAACCTGTTTGATGTGAGACCCGTATACCATTGAAGAGAATCCCTTAAGATATACTGGGTAAAATGTGGTATTGGTATGTGGATCCACTTACTGGGGAGGCTGTGATGGTTGAGAAAACAAGCTTGCGGGAAATCATTTGAGTGTTTGATGAAATCAATTTCATCAATTTTTCCAGTGACAGATTTGGAGGTGTTGGTAGACAGGGATTGTCTACATACAGACGAGTGGACCAAACTTCTTGCCACCAAGTACAACAAGCTGGTAAAGTTCTGCTTTGATTACAAATCAAAGATCAATGGAGGTAGTCAGGCGGGAAGCTCGTAAAGGACTAAATATATCCAGAGATGTTGTCAAGGGGGAGCCTGTTGATGCACGTTTTTGTGACAGTCACTCTAGATCAAGCTCAAGCTCAAGCTTTTGTTTGTTAATTTATTCAGTCTTGTATGTATCAGTACTCGTTGTATTTTGTTTATCGAGTTGTAATATGGCATGGTTGTATTTGAAATTGTATGATTTTGTTTTGTACTAAACAAATACGCAAGGATGTATTCCTGCGTATTTGTCAAGTACAATGGTCATGCGTACTTAGACAAGTATGCAGGAAGATTGGTCATGCGTACTTGCTAAGTACGCATGGACCAGGTCTATAAATAACATGGTTTGTTTCATTTTTCACAACAGATGTAATTCCACACACAAGTACGCAAAAGTCAGTATCGTATCAGTCCATAAGTCTTGCAATTTGTGTATGTACTTGTTTGAAACACCAAGTTATCAATAGACCATGTATTTATAAGTACATTCTTGTGTTGTTTGTCATGCTTTCATTCACATGTTGTTCCACTTAGTAGCAGGCATTCTGCACCTGATTACTAGGCTACATACTCACACGATATCAATCTGACACACCCACCCGGAGGGACCTACACTTGTTTATCTGTATTTGTTTATCTCTGTTGTTTTCTCCTTCATTCCCCCACAAATCACGAACAGGTCTGCATCATTGTTTCTTTCTTTTGCTATGCTCGACAGAGGCCCACGGGACCTACACGACAATTCGTTTGTCATTTTTATGAGGTTTATGCCTCTTTGTGTTGTTCATGGTCCAATGGCTCATTTAACTTAAGTTTGGTATGTCAAATTTTAATGGTATTATGTGAGTCTCCAACACCGGAGATATACGAGTATAACTTCAACCGGCTCTATAAACGTGGTATAAAGCCAAATGATGAAGTAAGTTTTGCTACAACATTCATAATAACCATGGTTATATTCTATTTTCAGGAGTTATGAACTTTGTGTATAAAATTTGGTTAAAACCACATAAAAAAAAGTTTGTATAAGCCTTGACTAATACAAACCTCAACTTGGGTCAACGTACAACCAATAGAGTCTAGAGCCAGCATGCTAACTTAAAGAGATACCGTAAAAATGCTAATATCTTGCTAGATAGACTCGTGGGGTTTGTCGATCAAATTGTAACATCTCAGGAGATACACTTAAAGCATAGTTTTGAAACAAGTCTGATCAAGACAATGGACCACCAAAGACTTCCATTGTTTGACTACCTACGTGGTAAGGTTTCCCACGAAGCTGTTGACTTGTTAGAAGCCAAGAATACCAATTTATATATGTTGCAAAAAGCAAATGCATCGTGTGGCTGGCAACTTTTGATCAGTTATGGGTTGCCATGTGCTTGTCGAGTGGCAAAGTATGAAGCTACAGGTCAATCATAAATATAGTCTTTTAAGAATTACCACGTTTCATATGATTACAAATAGTTAAGTAACTATTTTGATATAGGTGACAAAATTCCACTAGATGTGGTGGATTTCTTATGGAGGAAGTTTGATTTATCACCTTTATTTAAAAAGCATGAAGAAGTTGATGTGGATAAAGTATTTGTCTTGTGAAAAAAAATATTAATATCACAACCCGATATCTTGAAAAAAAACTACTATCGAAGATCATGGAGGTGGTGTTTCCAACACGATACTCGTGGGAATCCAACTTTAAAAGTGCAACAACAAAGGAAAGATGACGCTGCGATACATAGCTCGTTTATAGAAACCCAACGAAGTAGGATTAACCCTGCGAGTTCAGTCGTAAAGTTTAAGAAGCCCGTCGTGCAACGCAGTCGTTCAACGACTTCAAAATTAAGAAAGCTACATAATGATTATGTGTTTCCATTAATAGAGGGGGATGAAGAAATGAACAATATTCTTCGTTTTGAGGATTGGATTCCGTCTTTTTTTCACAAGTACATATCACATATACAAGATGTCCAGCCTGATGGTAACTTTGGTTTTTAATCGGTAGTTATGGGCTCAGGGTTTGCTGAAAGTAAATGGTTTTTTTATTCGACACAACTTCTACCGGAGATGGACGATCATGAAGAACAGTGGCAAGGAATTTACGAAAAAATTGGCCATAGACAGTACGATGAACTAAGTCGTACCATTAACTGGATGGAAGTGGTACCCGCATCCGATGTACATATAATGTGGATGCCCTACATGGGACTCCTGATTGCTCAAAGATTTGGTGTGATTGTTCACTTGTTAAGCAACACCGACAATTAAACATTTTTCCCCTATCGGTTAGCCTGAATGTTTTGCCTAACCATCGAGTCATATCATTTGCACATGTTTACACAAACCATTTCATCATGATTAAGTTAGTCGGAGATTATCCGATGCCTATACCGAATGGTCTTTGGAGTTTGCATCGAAGTGATGCTATAGAAGATTGGGAACATATGTACAAAGATCAAGGAGCACAATACTTAAATACGTAAGACAATTTAAGGAGATAATGAATACTAACAAAGATCAAGGAGCAGAATACTTAAATCTTTTCTAGTTGATTACAAACAATGAATATTTTATTAATTTTTTTTATTTTCAGTTCAAATGTGTATCGTGTTCATATATATATAACATCTACATACATGTAACTTATTACAAATTGTCATAATGTTCAGGAATAATAAAATAACAAAGTTGTACGCCACGTATAGATCTATACGTGGTATATTTAAAAAAATTTGAATTACCCGCCTCGTATAGGTCTATACGAGGCTTATAGGTCCACATATAGGTCAAAGGGAATGGGATGCGTATGGTCTCGGGTGGCGTATGACCCATACTCCACCCATTCCCGATACCATACGACACGCACAAGGTTATACGTGTCGTATGATCTCGGGAACTAGTCATTGCCGGGGGCTATAACCACCTACATGCTATACGTGGCATATAACTATATCAATATATGTGTTGTACGTTTAACGTATGACCCATAATCCAAAATCATTTTTTTAATTTATGTTGCGCGTTTAATGTTGTTTCAAATATATCAATATTTGATGTATATCGATTTTAGATTTTGCACGTATGTCGTCTGATTTTGTGACGAGGGGGAACATACCATTAGGTGATCAACGAACTTGATGGATGGCCGTTTCTGCAGTTCCAGCAGGGCACCGACGTGTTTACGTGGTGCTCGAAGCTACATAAGATGACGGTCGGCCCCTTGACTGAAGTGGACTGGGGTCTTCTTGTGGGTGCTCGGTGAGGAGGAGCGGGTTCGTGGCTTCATTAGACAGGATACGCCATGGAACGCTTGTTTGATATCACTTACATGTCGTCTCACCAGGAGCTGGTCGTCAAGTTTTTATCGACGTTTTTGCACCTTGACAAGAGAGCTAGAGGAGATGGAGGACCCGGACGAGCCGGTGCCACCTATGGAGGTGTCATTTTGTTTATTCGTCCAACTGTATCAGTTGACGCTCACCATATTTGCGGTGTTTGTCGGCTTGTACACGGAGTCGTAGACCGTCATACCTCTTAACACGTAGGGGATCACCGAGGCGGACGTAGACAACCTCGTCGCCTTTTGGTCAGTGATTGTTGATGGTCAATGGGTGAAGGCAATGGGAGGGTCTCGTATATTATAGACACCCTCTACATACTTGCACCGGCTTATCTCGACGTCCATCGCGACGTGTGGAAAAAGCCGAGAGTGGTGCATCGAGCAAGACCTGTTTTATATTTGGTTCATGCTAGCCGGCAGAACGTGCACATTAGCGACATGCTTGGTGCAGTACTTCGTGTCTGCCTTTCATAGGCAGAAGCGGGGTCTGTTGTATTGGGGCGTACATCACCAATCTTGCATGGATTCTAACGCCTATCGACCAACATCTTGACCATATGCAGCCAGTCGAGCAGAACCTAATATGAGCGAACAAAGTCATTGTCGGTATTGGTATCATCGTAACCCGTATCGGTATTCGCTTTTATAGTTTTCGATGACCTGAATCAGCAAAAATAATTTCTTTCTTTTTATTATTTAGTTTTATGTTTCTTTTTTATAAACATTATTTTTACCACGTTTTCATTTAAATTTTATTAACGATGAGCCCGACACTAGCCGCGGAGCGTGGATAACACCATCTACTTCCTTTAACAACAAAGTGAGCTCAAGTGCCAACTCGAGTGCTTTTAGCTGTCTAATTTTCTGTACATCATCGGCTAATAGTTGTTCTTGTTGATCATAATTTCTCCCAGTATTCTTTAAAACAGGCGAGTAAATTTAGGTTTCTTTTGCATTACAGGAAAGTAGATCTCAAACCTCGGTTTCCTTTGTTGCAGTTTTTTATAATATATGAAGACTGTTTTTAGGACACTGTAATATATAAATTTCAGATCTTGTACAAGAATGTCAAGATAATAATTGCATGGGTGTGCTTGTAAATAACAAAAAAAAGGAAAAAAAAATAGGAATATAGAGTTTCAAGTGCAGACATGAAATGAATCGGTTTACGTGTGGTATCGAGTTTTGATTAGTACTGCGGCTTGGAGCATTCAGGAGCCATCTGCCAATTGAAACGCTCATAATCCGTGCAATAGTTGTAGATCATATAGTTATCTCTAACCCACTTGAGTTTTCCCTGTTGGTCCCAGCTCAGTTGCTTATAGACAGGGGAAGTCCACCAGTTAGCTTTGTTAGGATAGGCACACTGGTAAATGCTAACCGGTCCATTCCACTTACAAGCCCTTGCATTAAACTTTCGTAAACCAGCCCTGAAAGGTGCACATGACCAGTCAATTTTCACCAGACCACCTCTTGTTGCCCAATTATCTGCATTCCACAAACTAGAGTAGACCTGCATTCCTTGTTGGTTTGGGAATCCAATTCCTTCACTTTTGTAGTTTCTATAAACCCTAATCGGTATGCTATCGACATACCATCTGCATTTATTTTCATTTTCAAACAATTTATATTAGTACCAAGTTGTTGTTCGAGTAAAAGATAAGTGGTTAACTTACACAACTGCATTAGGGTTCCAGTGAATGGTGTAGTTGTGGAAATCGGCGGTCGGGTCAAACCATAACTTGAACTGCTGCTCCCTATTCCCCTTGCCTTGGGTAAAGATGTTTGTATGCATGGTGTAAGGTTCTCCTGTTGAGTTCCCTAAGAACTCAAAGTCGATCTCATCATGATAGTCACCCGTAGACGAAAGCTGCAATAATTCAACACAGAGTTATGAGTCACTATAATGATGAGATCGACTTTAATACAAAAAAACTGAAAAATTTATGACAGCAGATTTCGTGGGAAATTTGTCGGAATTGGCCGTTAGCGACAAGTTTCTGACAAAAAATGTTTGTTGGAAAAAACCCCGTAGGAAATGTTTCTTTTCCGACAAAGTCCCGACTATTTTCCGACGAATTAGCGACAAGATTTTCGTTGGTAATTTCCGACAATATTTCGATGATTATATTAAATAAATAAGTTAAATTATTTAATAAACTTGTCGAAAAATTGTAGGAAATCTTATGGTTACTTTTTTGTCGAAAATTTGTTGCTAACTTGTAGGAAATATCTTTTGATGGTAACTTGTTGGAAAATTTTGAAGAAAATATACATGTTTTCTAGTAGTGTTTCTTCACGTATACCTAATCATTATTGGTATTATCTTTTAGTATTCCACTTACATAATATGCGGTGACGGTTCCTGCAGAGTTCCCTGGAACCAACTTGATTAATAGCTCAATGCTTCCAAATAGGTATGCCTTGTGTGATTGAACACCAGATCCTGTAATTAGAGTTCATTTTGAGTAAAATGAACTTGAATTTGAGGATTTTTAAAACCTGAGATCACTGGTATTTGTACCTGAAACACCATCTAGCACCAGATTAAGATCTTCTCCATTGCCGAAAATATACGAATGCTTGGCACCCCAGTTGAAATAAGTGTCAGTGTAAAAATTTGCACTGACAAGGCATGATTGGAATGAAATTGCTGAGATGAATATAATTGCAACCAAAGCATGAATTGCTCTTGCCATTGCTTCTATGTCTAGTTTGAGAATGCTCTTTGTCATTGCCTCTTGACACCTTATATAGTTCCCCAATATTTATTTTTATTTTTAAAGTATTTGACCTTGTCTTGCATTTTAACACATTAAATTCCTCATGTATTAATCATGTCTCCATCATATTTGAAACTAAATATTCTATGATCATACCATTTCCCTACATAAAAGTCAAAAGGGAATACATAGGTGATAAATTTTGATGCAATTTTGAATGTGTTGGTGCATTTTTTGTTTAATCTTTAATAGGTGAAACGCTTCAGTTTTTCTATTGAATTGTCCAATTCTCCTATGCTTTTTGTTTTAATAACAGACTGAAGATCAAATAAGAAGATAAATTTGTCTAAGTAGCCTAAGAAAAAATTTTAAAAAATAAATATCTGAATCAAACGAACTCCGATTGAACTCATTCAAGCGGCGTCTGAATCGTCTCGTCAAGGTTTTCCATCTTAGCTTTTAGGATTTAGCTTTTAGGGTTTAACTTTAGGTTTTAGCATTAAAGGTTTAGTTTTTTTGGATTTAGCTTTAAGATTTAGTTTTTGGGTTTAACTTTAAGGTTTAGAGTTTAATTTTTAGGGTTTAGTTTGTAGTGTTTAATTTTAGGGTTTAGCTTTAGGTTTTAGCGTTTTTAGCTTTTAAGTTTAGCTTTTATGGTTTAGCTTTTAGGTTTTAGTCTTAGGCTTTAAATTTATGGTTTAGCTTTACGGTTTAGTTTTAAGGTTTAAGGTTTAGAGTTCGACGAGTCGGTTCTAACGCCGCTGAATTAGTTCAATCGGAGTTCGTATGAGCCGGATATTTAATTTTTAAAAGTTCTTCTTAGGCTATTTAGGCAAAATCCTTTTTTTTAGATCCTCCCTTTTAATAATAAAAGATTTCTGCCGTTCAAAAAAAATCTAATCATACTCTTAAATTTTCATCATTGTTCACCATGTGACCCAAACCATGTATCTCAAAAGGAAGGAACACCACCATTTAAATAGCCGGATACTATTGTGCCACACACCCTTTGTGTCAAATGTAACAAATGCGCATCAAAGTGTTAGTACTAAAACCTACTAAACTATTTTATTAAAAAAAATGATTAAGTTTGAAATGAAATTTGACCTTTTAGTTATTTATAAAATGTATATAATCGTGTACAAAATTAAATCAGATCAATTATAAACCGGAGGTGTTACATTGTTGCAATGAAAAATCACTAGGAAAAATATCAGGAGAAAAATGACGTGCGTGGGACTAAAATGGAGGAGGTTATTAGCCAGCTATGAGTGAACTTGTAAGCCAACCAGAAGGAAATGGATTAAAAAAAGGTTGTCTGACTTGTTTGGTGGCAAGCTAGACGTGCTCACCTCGAGCGTAGAGAGTTCATGGGTATTGCTTTTGAAATTGCTTCAAATATATACAAGAAACAATGTACGTTTTATAAATTGGGGGTGTTTTAAAATTCAGGCTGAAGAATTACACGGTTTAAACGACAAATAAAACAGGATAGTTGTGTCTCATATAACCAACGGTTTTAGAGGTATTGGCTGTTTGAACCAAGAGTTTTTAAACTATTAATTTTTTTTAAAATAAACAAGATTGTTCATGAATAAAACACCTAAATATTTCAAAAATAAAAAAATTAAATAACAGGCCAGTGTTTTTTCGTGTCAAATGTACAACAACACGGTACTTGACACGTGTATTTTAGACGAGAGTATTCACTGCAAGTGTTTTTAGATGTAATCACACATTGTTCATGTGTCAAACCTAGACACATTGAGCGCACGAGTGTAAGCCAGTATACCTTTGTAATTGGTTTAAACGCACCCGTCACTAGTAAAAAAAAGTACTTTTTACAGCGGTTTTTCAAGGTTTTAAAGCGGTTTTTGAACCCGTACATGAAACTTTTCCATACATCTCGTTGAATAACTTAAACACACCATTATAATCTACTGTAAATAAACGTTTAAAAAAAATCATATTCTTTAAAATATGATATTATTGTACTTAAACTATTCATGAAATTATCGTATTCTTTAAAAAAATCGTATTCTTTATTGTACAACTGGTTGGTTTGAAAATAATGTTACGAAAATTCACGTCGAAACATAGATAAAAATAAACGTGTCGGAGTGTCATTTTCAAAATTTTATAAAACATCATAGTTTCAAAATTGAGAGTAAATCATTTACTTTTTTTTTAAATGGCGCGTTCTGCGGCGGGTTTGTAATGTAGATACGGATGAGGTTGTCACACATGTATGTAAATGAATCACTGGGTCAGGAAAGCTATTTGTTTCTTTAGATGAAAGAAATTGTATTTAACAAAAAAAAATACATTGAACGGTTTATAAAACATATACTTGTAAAGCTGAAATATAATTTAAAAAAAAAAGAAAAGAAACCTCGTAACGGTATATTTGGAGATGAGCATTGAACGGTTTATAAAACCAAACAGTTTAAAACAACCGATCGGTTTAAAATGATGTTATGAAAATTCACGTCGAAATATAGATAAAAATAAGCACGTCGCAACGTCATACTAAAATATTTATAAATATCATATTTTAGAAGTTGTAAGTGGAAAACAAAAAGAAAAAAATAATGAGAAAATTGAAACCTTGAAGCAACGTTGACGACTCGTGCGTATGTGATTTGATAACTTGTATATTATTGCAATCAATTCCGTTTCGAATTAAACTTATACCGAAACATAGATAAAAATAAGCAACATGTCGCAACGGTAACCATCATAATTTAAAAGTTGTAGTGAAAAAATAAAACTAATTATAATAATAAAATAATAAGTTTTGACGCATGCATTGAAGAATTGTAATTTGTTTCTAAACAGTTTGCATTTTGGGTTTTAAGGGTTAGTAATAATAATTTACTAAAAAATAATAATGAGTTATATTATAGTTGATTTAACACAAAAAGGTCGACAATTAAGTATTTATTTATATTTGTCTTTGAGCCCTTTTTACTTCCTTGTATCTCGCCATCGCATTAGTTAACCCTTAAAAAGCGTAGAGACGGTGGAAAACTGACACACGTCGTTAAAGGTGCCGAAAAACTGAAACTCTTAACGCCAACCAATACATCGTATCCTTCAAGCACTACTACAAAACATGCACTTTCTTTAAAAGTTTCCGACAAGTTAGTAACAAAAAAAAAATCCACAAGTTTGCGACAACCTTCCGACAAAACAAAAACAAAAAAAGTACCTATACGATTTCCTACAATTTTCAGACAAATTTATTAAAATAGTTAACTTATTTATTTACTATAATCGTCGGAATATTGTTGGAAATTACAGACGAAAAGCTTTAGTTGCTAATTCATCGGAAAATTAGTTGGGACTTTGTCGGAAAAAACATTTCCTACGAGGTTTTTTCCCACAAACATTTTTTTGTCGGAAACTTGTCGCTAACGACCAATTTCGACAAATTTCCCATGAAATCTCACTACTAAAAAAATAAAAAATTTGCGACAGTAGTTTTGTGGGAAATTTGTCGAAATTGGCCGTTAGCGCCAAGATTTCGACAAACAGTGTTTGTTGAAAAAACCCCGTAGGAAATGTATTCTCCGACAAATTTCCAACTAATTTTCCGACGAATTAGCGAATAAAGCCTTTCGTCGGTAATTTCCGACAATATTCCGATGATTATAGTAAATAAATAAGTTAACTTATTTAATAAATTTGTCGGAAAATTATAAGAAATAATATAGTTACTTTTTTGTTTTTGTTGTGTCAGAAAGTTGTGTAACACTCTTAATTCAAACACCGGTTATTTAAGCCTTTAACACGCGGAAGCATTCGTCTCAAAAATAGATTTTTTTTTTTTTAAATATATCCCTCGCGAGGGACCAAGCTCCTCCCTTCACGTACCGCGAGGGAGCCCCAAAATCACCAACCCGAGAAACATGTCTCTCGTGTACCGCGAGAGAACCCTGCCTGTTTCTGGCTTACCGCGGGGGAGATGAGTAAACAGAAAGCTTACTCAGATGTCCAGTTTTTCAACACAGCCAAATTTCAAACTATTTCCATCTTCACATAAAAATTCTCTCAACACTTGGGTTTGGGTTAAAACTTTCAAAACATCATAACTACACACCAAAAACACAATTTAGGTATCGGATTACACCTATTTTATAAACTTATAATTACAACCCAAAACCATAAAAAAAACGCATACGAGAACCCACCTTTCGCCTTGGACTTAACAATGACTGCATCGGAGCTTTTTCAACATAACACCACATATAATCACCATTAGTAATGAAGATAAAAACATAACAACAAGTAAGATCTACTTGTTTTCACCCATTTGACCCGTTTCCACCCAATTAGTCATTAGGCAACATATCACTCGCATAACACCTTACAAGTTTCATTCTTTTCTTATAACCATCATAATTAACTCATTTTCATTTCCATTATGGCACTTAGACCATAACTTCATCACCACATTTCTATGATGATACTAGACCATAACTTCGTCACCACATTTCCATTATGATACTAGATTATAACTTCATCACCACATTTCCATTATGATACTTAGGTCATAACTTCATCACCACATTTCTATTATGATACTTAAATCATAAATTCATCACCACATTTTCATTATGGTATTTAAACCATAACTTCATAATCACATTTCCATTATAGTATTACAACTATAACTACATTCATTCACCTCTATACACATTCATAACACATAACACATTATGCAAACAATATTGCATATAACACCATATATCAACAGTACTAAGTAAGTGCAAAAGCACTTACCTTTTGGTTTTGAAGATCCCGTTCCACCTTCTCGATTGACAATTTGATTACCTAAACATATACACCTAGTTTAGTAATCTATCATACATCAAAATCACATTTTAATCGGGTTCATAACCCAATCTTCTATTTTCAACCCAAACTGACCCGTTTGGGTTAAACGCATATCCAAACACCATCTTTCCACCCAAACTCACCTACTTGAGTTTCATTACCATTTCCTTAACACTACTTTTTCATTCAATCTTTATCAGTAGGTTAATTTGGTGTTCTTTCAAGTGTCTAACATCATGTAAACACTTAATCATCATTAATTCATCATCCTACCATCATAACTCAAAAACCCTCAATTCTTTCCATATGAACCCTAATTTCTCATAATCAAAATCAAAATGTTCTAGAATGTTAATCACCATTCTTTACCTTTAGTTTAACTAGATTATCAATAATCTAACACTAATTAACCCCATGCATCATCAAATTTCGGATTTTACCAATCTACTAACTCAACAATGGTGAAATCAAATGGAAGATTATCACTTATTTGATGTTAGGAAGATGATGTGCAAGCCAAAACCTTCACAAATCAATCTTCAATTGCAGAGATTAGCTTCAAAGCTTCTTTTCTTCCTTTTTCTGTTGCAAAGATCGATCCCCACTCTAACACAAAAGCTGAATTTTGACTTCTCTTAAGTCAAATATGGCAGATTTTCCATAATTACACTTTCAGTCCCTCAACTTTCATTTCATTCATTTTCATGGCAAAATTTGTTAAAAACTAATATAACCCCAACATTAACTTGAAACCCACTTGTTTCAACTTATTTCTAAAATATTATTTTCACCATAATATTAATTAGAAATATTTATTTATTTCAAAACGAAACCCGGATTTTGGTTCGTTACAAATCACCTCCCCTTATTTGGGTTTCGTCCCCGAAACCCGACTTCACATAAAGAGGTTCGGATAGTATTTGAGCATCTCCTCCTCGGTTTCCCAAGTCATTTCCGCTTCCTTTTTACGTTTCCACCTCACCAAAACTTGGCTAATCTCTTTATTGCGCAAACGCTTAACTTTTCTATCCAAGATTGCCACTGGTTCCTCTACATAATTCAACTTTTCATCAAATTCAATGTCATCCAATAGAACAAAAGTAGACTCATCCACCAAACATTTTCGTAAATGAGACACATAATTGTAGTAAAACCCCACCCTTGCTATCACCTTAAACGGTCCGATGAAACGTGGACTTAACTTCCACCGTTTCCTAAACCGTATCACCCATTTTCAAGGAAAGACTTTCAAAAGCATAAAGTCTCCCACTTGAAACTCAATCGCCCACTTTCTATTATCACTACAAAAAAGAAGGGTATTTGGGACTAAAATTTTAGTCTCTGATACCCTTGCATCAGTACTTAAACGTTATCAGGGACTGATTTTGCCAGTCCCCAGTCAGTGACGGATACATAGTCCTAAATAGTTAGGTTAGTAACTGAAAATCAGTCCCTATTGTATGTCATCAACAGGGACTAATAGTTAGTCTCTGATACAAAAAAAAATCAGTCCTTAATTTGTCCCCCGAATACCACGTTATTTCAGTCCCCAATACATTTATTTAGCGACTGAAAATCAGTCTCGGATAATAAGATATTTCAATCCCTAATGTGTAACTTTAGGGACTGACACTCAGTCCTCCAAAAATGTCTAAATTGTCCCTGATATGTTTCGCTAGGTTCGTGATTTCATATCAAATCAGTATCCAATAAGATGTTTTAACGACTAAGGATTAGTCCCGAGACCACGTGATTTCAGTCGTTAATATGATCATTCTAGGGACTGAAAATTATTCTCAAATAACATGTCATTTTAGTCCCTAATATGTACTTTTAGAGTCTGATAATCAGTCTAAAATAACATTTATTTTCAGTCTCCAATATGTTTATTTAAGGTCTGAAAATCAGTCTCCAAATCATTTACCAATCAATCACAATTTTGCTACATAAATTTAAAAAATGGCTCTTTTAAAAAACCACTTTTTTTCTATTTACATGTATATCCAAAATCATATATACAAATACAATAAGACCAAATATTTATATATTTACAAAATTATACAAATGTCAATAACAACAAAATATTGTTTCATGTTTTTCTTAATTTAATAAGTTCAGATTCTTTCTATATTTTTTCTATGTTCACCGTCTGGTTTTCCAAGTATGCTCTTACTTCTTTCCAACTTGAAAGTGATACTATCTGCTATTCATTGAGTTCCATGTTGTGATACTATCTGCTCTTCATTAAGTTTCATGTTTGTCTGCATATACATAAAGGCAACAAAATTAAACCATAATTAATTTGACCTGTTTGAGATGTAACATGCCTCTAAATAGACCCGTTTATAGAATTATAGGTGAATAGGTCAAATAAAGACTCTAAAATCTGGCACTTTGACCCAGACCCATGACATATTCAGTTGACCCATGACCCATTCTTAGCCGCCATTTTCTTTCACATGTGAACTAACCATGAACCTGGACAGAAAGAAAGACATTTGAAATGTGATTTCAGTAGACAACCCACAGTTTCTTGTTGTAAATAATCATACATCTTTGTGGAGAAAAAACGTTCTTTACAATAAGCAATATAACCAGAGAATACATATATTACAATTTAAAAGATTAAATAATAGTAGTAACCGATAGTCAGCAAAGTCTTTCATCAAAATATAACAATCATCTCACACATAGTTGTCAAAGGCGCGCGCATGGTGCGCCTAGGCGTAGAAGCGCAACCAGGCGCAAGGTTAGTGCCTGGTAGAGAGAAAGCAATGTTAGTGCTTGGTGGAGATGTAGGCACAATTTGGAGCTTTTCTTTCAAAGGTACAAGTGTACAACTACATTATAATTAGATGTATTATCAACATATTTACATCTTTTTTTCATTCCAACTATCAATCGTTCCTGACACAATGAAATTGTTTCAGGCTTACCATTTACTCATCTTTCTTAGTGAAATGGACTACTTTTTGTTCCTTAGTCATAAAAAATGCCTGAAAAATTAAGCAAAAATTGTTAAGATTCAGTGGTGATTAGTTTGACTTTTGAAAAACGGGTTTTGACAGAGAAATTAATTAATTCAGTTAATTAATAAATACGCAGCGGAAAATAAAATCATAACCTATTTAACAGCACTAACAAACCGAACAAGATCTGGTTATGAACACGCAAACACAAAATTAACAATTAATCTACTGATGAGATTAATTATACCTTAGTGGTTAATGATTATCCGGTTGAGACACCTAAGTACAATAAACCAATGCTAGATCACGAACCGAAACGCGAGAACGGGTAGCACCGGGGATCGCCGGACAAGGCGGCAGCGGACGGTGGCAGAGCAGGCGCATGGCAGAAACCTTTTTGCTTTTGGTCGCAACTTTGGGAAAATGCCAAAGAAGTCAAACCTCTAAAAAAACTTCTTACGGCTAATTTCTTTTTGTATCTGCAAAACATATTTTTAGGTTTATTATTATATAATAAATAATAAACCCTACTAATTGTTTCCGGGCCAATAGTCCAATACGAGATGCAAAAGCCCGAACCCATTTAATTGTTTTAATTAAATATTAAAACAATATATATAATTATTATATATAAACTAGTATAAATAATAATTCCCGTCTAACAAATATATATAAAATATATCGTCTCGCTAACAGTTCGTAATTACCAGTTAAGCAGGTTAAGTGGATTTAATGTTCGTTGCCCTAGGTGTAACTCTTACGGGTCATAGTCCGTCAGGTCGGTCCATAAAATCCAACAATCTCCCACTTGGACGATCCACGATAAATCAACGCAAACAGTCAGCGGTGTCCCTAACAAGGTATGACGCTTTAAAGTCATTAACCAAATATCTCGGTGTTAGTAACAGCTAACTAAAGCAAGACAATAGACTTATGACAATAGTTGTCATTCATCCTTTTAGTATAAAACATCAATTGAATCAATGAGACATGGATTTAGTTCATTCTCATATGGCGTTCAATTATTATTGTTCTCAATCAAGAATCAAAGTGGTCCAATCAAACACACAGTAAGTTTGGGTAAGGCCTTACACTTCACCAGTTTGAATCAACAAGGGCGCCACGATGCTTATCTGTTACATATAATGCAAGAGTACAAAATCCCTTATTGACTACATACAACTCCCACTGAACTTCAGAACTATTCCTAATCAAAGCCTTTAAGACTGACAGTTACGCGACAGGGTTTGATAGTGATTAAAGAATGGTTCTTGGTAAACGACAGTTCTAGTACGTATCTCAGGTCAGAGGATACTAATGAGTAAACCAATAGCAAAACATCTTATGACAAAGGATCCATGAAGATGATTTGATACGAGTTACATCCAACGTCATTCAAAATGAGGCCTGTGAAGTTCGGAGTCAACTCCTTGAGCCGAAGTTCAGAAAAGTCTTAATTAGAGACGTTCCCACGACTCTGACCGACTACGGATAATTAAGAATACAAGATTCATGGATTAAACGTATTAAAATCGAACACAGTTATAAGAATTCAGAATTGTATTTAAATCAGTAAACCAAAAAGAATTCAAAAGTACAACTGTTTAATTGTTCACACATTCAAAATACTAAATCAAAACATATCACTAGAAAATCTAAGATCAATAGCATCTCTGTGAAGATCATGCTTGTCCTGAGTCATGGGCTTAGTAAACGGGTCCGCTAGGTTTTGATCTGTGTCTACTTTGCTTATCACGATGTCTCCATAAATGGACTTATTCAGTTTGCAGACCCTACTAGGATACTTTGGATCAACAAAACCGTCAGGCTGAACCATATAGACATCTTTAGAGAGATGTCCATTAAGAAAAGAATTTTTGACATCTATTTGCCATATCTCTTAATCATGGTACGTGGCTATGGTAAGCAGTATCCTGATCGATTTGATCTTAGCAACGGGTGAGAAAGTTTCATCATAGTCAATACCTTGAGTTTGAGTGAAACCCTTTGCAACTAGCCGTGCTTTATAGGTTTGTACATTACCATGCATGTTGGTTTTCTTTTGAAAATCCATTTGCTCCCTATTGCCCGAGAACCGGGGGGAGCTCAATCAAGTCCCAGACCTGATTATCACGCATAGATTGCATCTCGGCGTTCATGGCTTCAAGCCATTTCTCGGATTCAGGATCTGAGATAGCAGATTTGTAGTTTGTAGGTTCGTCATTTGACTCAGCTACTAACAGGACTTTAGAAGCTTCAAGATGCCATAGGTATCTATTAGGTTCTTTACGAGACCTGTTACTTCTGCGAGCGCTTGTGTTTATGTCTGATTCATCAGCAACAGCTTCTTGTTGATCAGACGCTCCGACTTCCTCAGCGGTTGTTTGTGTTTCTCGAATTTCTTCAAGATCCATAATATTATTTCCGGTTCCTCGATTTAGAAGATCTTCCTCGAGAAAGCGTCCTTTTCTTTTGATGGAAACAATGTTTGCATCAGGATGATAGAAATAATATCCGCTTTTGTTGTAGTAACCGACGAAAACAACTTTTCGCCTCTGGGATCGAGCTTGTCATCAGAATCGCTGGTGACATATGCATCACACCCCCATACTCTAAGGTAAGACAGATTTGGTTTAGACACGTGCTATATCTCATATGGGGTTTTGTCCACCTTCTTAATCGGTGCCAGATTTACAAGGCGGGCGGCGGTCATATGAGCATAACTCCTAAAGGAGTGAGGCAAGTTAGTTCTACACATCATCGATCGAACCATATTAAGTAGGGTTCGATTTCTCCTCTCGCTCACGCCATTAAGTTGGGGTGTGTCAGGAGGAGTGGGCAGAGAAATAATTCCGTGCTCCTTCAGATGATTAATATATTCTAAGCTGAGATACTCGCCACCTCGATCTGATCGAAGTGTCTTGATAGATTTATCGAGTTGTTTCTCTACTTCGTTTTGAAACTCTTTGAACTTTTCAAATGTTTCATGCTTATGTTTCATAAGATAGACATAAGCATATTGACTATAATCGTCAATAAATGAAACGAAGTATCTTTCATGATTTTCTAGACATGGTTCTGAAAGGGCCACACACATCCGTGTGTATAAGGCCTAGCAGATCCTTGGCTCGTTCACCAACATGGGTGAAGAGGTCCTTTGTGAGTTTACCAGCTAAACAAGACTCGCAATTGTTAAATGAGTCATGTCCGGTAGGTTCAAGAATTCCCTCGGATTGGAGTCTTTTAATGCGTGTCTTGCTTATGTGGCCAAGTCGACAATGCCATAGAAAATATCATTAATGCCAGATTTGATACGTTTAGAAAGATTATATATGTTATTGTCAGTTTGAACATCAATCTCATAAATATCGTTTTGAGGTTTAGTCTCAAAGTAAAAGATATAAATTAAGTAGGCAGAAATAGCAATACCATTAAAAACGTACTTAAATCCTTGTTCAAACAATAAAGAAACTGAAATAATGTTTCTGGTTAAACCAGGAGCAAACAAACAATTGTTCAAGACAACCACAAGGCCAGAAGGACATGAGAGATGATATGTTCCAGTTGCAAGAACTGGTACTCTTTTCCCATCACCAACGATGAGTTCCATGTCGCATTGTTTCAGCTTCCTCCAACTTTTAGGCTCCTGCAAGACATTAATGATGTGGTATCCACATCCAGTATCAAATACCCATGTGTTGCTGGAAACAGTAAAAATTTCAATAACGTAAATGATAATACCTGAAGAGGTGCCGCCCTCACCACTGGCCCTCTTCAGCTTCAGCTTGGCTAGGTATTCAGGACAGTTACGTTTCTGGTGTCCCATTTTGTTGCATTCAAAGCATTGGCGCTCCTCAGGAGGGGGTGCTTTTGAATCTTTCTTGTTATTGTTGGTGGCAGGCTTGGCAGCTACATTAACCTTCTTCTTGCCTTTGCTATTATAACCTCTTTTCCTGGGGTTAGGTTTTTTTAACACCAGCAGATCTGACCATCATAACTTGATTTTTCTTTCCTTGGATATTCATCTCGGCCGTTTTGAGCATACCATGTAGCTCGGCCACTGTCTTCTCCTAGCCATTCATGTTGAAATTCATTATGAATTGAGCATAGGAGCTTGGGAAAGAGTTTTAAGATGAAATCAGTAGCCATGTCATTCTTCATGGGATATCCAAGTTTGTTCATCTGGTCGATGTACCCTTTCATCTTAAGTACATGAGTACTAACAGGCGTGCCCTCTTGCATCGTGCAGCGAATGAGCTGAGACATGGTTTCATAGCGTTCTTGTCGGGCTTGTTTCAGGAACATGCCCTTAATTTTCTCAATCATGTCAGAGGCATCCAAGTCCTCCATGCTCTTTTGGAGCTCACGGGACATGCAGGCTAGCATAAGGCAGGCCACCTCAGTGGCATCATCTCTTTGTTTTTCTCAAGCCTTACGAGCGGCAGCCGTGTTACCATCGGGTGCCTCAGGGACTGGTGCATCGAGAACATAGAGCTTCTTGGCCATCTTGAGAACTATTCTTAGATTGCACTGCTACAAGAGAAAGTTGGTGTTATCCAGCTTTTCATACTCAAAGATTGACTTGAGAGTGAAGGAGTTATTAGTATTATTATTTTCAGTAGACATCTGTCAAGATAAGCAAAGAAAATAAATTAGTATAAAGAAAGTGAAAAATCCTTATTAATTTATGACCCAATTACAGAAATTAGAATAAGGAGTGAGAATCTAGCTAAATCAGTCACTAATGGTAGCTGTGGCATACAACATTAGTAAGTGGTTAACTAGACTGACAATTAGTGTCAATTGTAGAAAGATGCACAATTCTCGTGTATGAGGCCGCTAAGACAAGACATGTCTATACATTGATACGTTTAGCCTCATTTATGCCCACTTTTAATCTCTTAACAGCTGGGGCATGTAACAAGAGAGAAAAGTAATAGTCGTCCTAAAACAGGTACTTGCGGAAGGGCCGGATGTGTCAACGAAACCATTTTGCCTTGGAAGGATAAACTACGCATCCAGTGCGGTGCTGTGGCTCCAAACACCGATGTTTCGTTTTATGCTCCAAACGTTCCTTATAATAGGATGGCATAAACCATTGGTTTTAAATATGGGTTCCAATTTTAGTGTTTACCGAATAGGGTCGAACACAACGAATGATTAAATTATATGTGTGTTGTAAAAGCTAGTTTTACTATTTAAAGTTATGACAAATTTGATGAATCCTTTCATCTCTCAAATAACCTATTAAAACTAAGTTTGTCGCGACTTGAATAACCAGTTAAAGTTAATAGTTGAAAACTATTAAGTTATAAGTTTTGAAATTAAATTTAGTTTAAATTGCAAAACTTTAGCGGTTATTTATTTTATAAAAACAAGCCAGTTGTTATTTTTTATAAAATTATACAAGTTGTAAAATTAGAACTTGTGGTGACAGATTGTGACATTTTAAAACTCCTTTTAAAACGTTTAGTGTTTGGTTGATTTATAATAATTTTAAGTTATAAAAAAATTAAAAGCAACCATAAAGCAAATAAATATGTAAATCTTTTAGGGTCAAGTTTGTTTGATCTTGCTAGAGCCAGTTAGCAAGAACAAACGGGTCACGGGGTCCACAAAATTAAAACAACCACAAGGATGGACTTCCGTGCATCTGATCGTCTCGGATGACTTCCACTGACTCCATGATTCCTGTTGCGTCTTCAGATTTGTCTTCGGTTTTTTATTACATTAATTAAAATAAAAAAACTATTCAATTACAACTTTGAGCCATCAAAAGTGGGCCAAAACCATAAAACCAAAAACTGAATAATAAACACAAACAACTCAATCACATGGGACGGGCAAGATTTACATATTCAATACAATCACATACGGGCAATAAATTTGGTCAAATAAAAAAAATTAAAATCGACCAAATTAATAAATAAAAATGCCCCAAAAACAGATCAGATCAGAAACTTCAAGATAGTTAAAGTTTGTGATTAATCTAACCGGTGAAACCAGACCGGTTCCGATTTACGTGTTATAACTCAGGCTCGGATACCACTGTTGGGATTCAGTGGTGATCAGTTTGACTTTTGGAAAACGGGTTTTGACAGAGAAATTAATTAATTCAGTTAATTAATAAATACGCAGCGAAAAATAAAATCATAACTTATTTAACAGCACTAACAAACCGAACAGAATCTGGTGATGAACACGCAAACACAAAATTAACAATTAATCTACTGATGAGATTAATTATACCTTAGTGGTTAATGATTAACCGGTTGAGACACCTAAGTACAATGAACCAATGCTAGATCACGAACCGAAACGCGAGAACGGGTAGCACCGGGGATCGCCGGACAAGGCGGCAGCTGACGGTTGATCGGTGTCGAAGGGACCGGTCAAAAATAAAGAATTAGAGTGTCCTAATCACCTTAAACTAGTTAGGGTAAGAAGGGTGTCGAACCACGAAGAGTTTGTGGTCGGTGCTTAACTTCAATTAACAATGTGATTTATGAAGTTGCAATGGGTCTTTCTGACCAAACACATTCAATGATTGAGGTGAAATTAACCAATCCAACAAGCAATGATTATCAACTAGCAAAACGATCACGAGTAATCAAGTAGCAAATAAACGGTTTAAGTTGTAAACAATAATTAAAAAGGAATCACACCCGGGTTTCAAGTTCACAAGTAATTAGGGATTATCACACCAACATATGAGTTCAAACAATCAAATGGTTATCCAAATCAAATTAACCAAATCTAACCAAGAAAATCAACATTCATACATCATCGGAAAATAGTGTAAAACAATATTCACGAATGAAATCGAGACAAATGTATGAAATATAGAATTAGATTAATCAATAGATTCAACACAAATCAAAGTTCATAGCAATTATCATCTAACGGGGTCAATGGTGCAAGAATTTATCGACTCCCGTGAGTTCATAACCATACTAAACACAAAGATTCAAGTATTTCAAACCAAACGATTACAAGAATTGTTTCTCAACACTAGCACAAGATAAAACCCTAAAAACATACAAACAATCCACCCGGGAATGATTACCGATGGATTAGCCGCTCATGGTTGTGGAATTCATCTTCGATTCTTTAATTTCTTGATACCAATCTTCAATAATATGTTTCTAGCCTCCAAAACTCCCCAAAATCGCCCAAGAACTGTGTAGAAAAAGATGATTTCGAATTTGGGGAAGAATACCCCAATTAAACACTGAAAATCGGCTATTTCACTAAAAATCCGCATCTGAAAAGTAACCAGCGTAAGCTTACGCTGGTGTGGCGTAAGCTTACTCCGCAACACTGAAGTTTGCTGTGAATGAACTGGTTCGGCGTAGGCCTACGCTGGTCGGAGTAAGCTTACGCTAAGTAGGCCTACGCTGGTCGGAGTAGGCTTACGCTGGTGGAGTAGGCTTACGCCAGGTGGAGTAGGCTTACGCCATGTGGAGTAGGCTTACGCCAGGTCCTGAGTTTCTACCCCGTTTTCTCCGTGTCTCTTCCGACTCTTGCATCTCTCACCTAATATCTTCCAAAATCATATTTTAAGCTTTCAACACCTGCACATGCATAGCTACACAAAACTTTTGTATTCCCCATATTAATTTGCATAAATAAAACATATTGCACCCTTTAATGCATGAAACTTTGGTCACTTATCACATTCCCACACTTGAGTTTTGCTTGCCCTCAAGCAAATTCTTTTGCTTTAAATTCACATTACAAATTCTCCAATAACTGTTTTCACTAAACATAAGTTAAGGTCCAAAGTAATGCAAAATTCATAAGAATTATACTCTTAATAGATTTACAATCCAACAAACCATCGATGAATTTTTAAACAAAAGGAAATATTGGGACGCGCTTAACTCATATCTAGTTATGGCTTTGCATGAACACACCCCTCATAATCAGTCACTCCCCTCGGTTTCATATCTGGACTAGCGATGATGTGCTAGTATTTTTCACTCGAAACCAAACAATGAATCACATTATCATAGGCTTGCATATTGATCACATCTCCTCCTACTAACATAACTAAAACGCACAAATCAAAAGGTCTTTTAAGGGTTGTAATGTAGGCTAGGGTTACGGGTATGGATAAGGATTTTTAAAGTGGCTAAAGGTGAGTGGAATTCAACTAATGAAACTACAAATCAATCTAAAACTTTCAAATCTCTACTATGGGTATGAATGACCCATCAACACTAAAGTTCTTATTTCATCAAACTATCAAATGAAACTTGAGTTAACATCTTTTATTGTCGCTCAAACTAATACTCAAAACCTTTGGGCAAATGTTGACCCAATACTATTTTTGTATTTCTTTTTCATTCAATTTTTTTTTCTCAATTGCAACCGTAACTACAACAATCTAAGTTAATTGAATTTCAACTCACGGGTTTAAAAAAAAAGAAAAGGCTAAAAAGGTGAATGGGCTAATGTTATGGGTTTTGTCAAAAGAAAAGGTATAGGCTCAGAGTGGCCATCTAGTGGGTATCAACAGGTAAGGGTATATATCAATTTGGCTCGAAATCTCACAAAAACGGTGGAAAATAGGTTACTGACATGTGCATGCAAACCGTCACCTTCAATTTTGTTACTCCCGAATTCAACATTTCCAATTTTTTTTTATTTGTTGGAAAGACTTAATCAAGTACTTAGTGAATTAACCATCACCAAAGACCTCTACCAAACACTTTGTAAAACAATTATCAAAAAATTTGTATGATTTCCAAGATTTCCCACATCCCCACACTTGAACCTTACATTGTCCTAATATAAATAGTTATGAAATATAAAAGTGCGGTTAGTGGGTGTCAAAACACCCAATACCCAATATCTCTAAATATCCAACTCAAAGATTCCTATAACCATAAGCATCCACCCAACACAATCAACCGAGTTTCAAACAAAAAACACACAAAAATAAACAAAAACAAAATAGTTTAATCAAAACAACATAAATATGAGAAAGAGTATATGAACCTGATTAGAGGCGATCATAGAGTGCCTGAACCACCACCAAAAATGGACTCGTAAGTCTTCCATGAGTCTTCCCCACACTTGAGTGTTGCTATGGTGACGAAACTAAAACACACAACACAAAACAAAACAAAGACAAAATAAAGACAATCACAATCCGAGTTGCCTCCCTGTTAGCGCTAAGTTTATTGTCCTTAGCCCGACATTACCTCCTTATGGAGGTTGAAACACAAACTTGCTTCTACTAGCTCCCCCACCACCTTGGTTGTTATCACTCCAACTCCAAGTCTCATCTTTTGTAAATTCCACATCAAACAAATCTCCTTTCTCGTTCGGATGTTGGACATGGTCGGGTGGCTTCTTTGCATCTTTCAACCTCTCAGATTCCTTCTCGATTGCCTTCGGCTCGTCTTTCACATTAAACCTGTCAAACGTAATACCTTTCTTTTTGGTGTCACCCTCATTTGCCTTGGCACGAGGATGACACATGTTAGTAGTAACTAATTTTGAACATTTATTTTCAACCGAATATGTAAATAAATTTGAAAAAATATTTATGTTCAACTTACGATTCCCAAAGGTCATGTCAACAGTGCCGTTTCGGCAATTGATTTGCGCATTTGCGGTTGCCAAAAACGGTCTTTCCAAAATCACTCGTGGCTCCTCCTCCTTAGCAAGTGGTGCATAATCGAGTACCAAGAAATCTCCCGGACAGTAAAATTCTCCAATCTTCACAACCACTCCCACTAATTTCCCCCGAGGACGCGTGCGTGTAGCATTCGCTAACACCAATGTGGTGTTGTATTCTTCTAATGGACCAAAATTGTATTGGTCATATACGCTCCCCGGTAAAATGCTCACCCCCGCTCCATAATCTAGTAGTGCCACATTAGTTTTGAATTCTCCAATTTGAATAGGAACTAGGGGTTCTCCAAACTCAATTTCTTCTTTTTCTCTTTCTTCACCTTCTTCATTACCATGAGCCACATCAATTGCACTAACATGATGTTTTGGGTTTAATGTGGTGTCACTCGGCAATTTACCTTCATTTTGCTTGAATTGAGCTATTTCTTGTGCCAATTGCCCAACTTGTCTCTCCAATGCCACAAAAGACTCGTCTCTCACTTCATTCTCCTTTTTAGACTCTTTCATCATCTCCGTGATTGCATCCAATTTTGAGCTAACCGAATCATCACCCCCGATGAGCCACCTTGTTGTTGTTGATCTTGATTATAATTCCGTGGGGGATAATTAGAGTTCCGGTTGTTGTTGTATAAATTCCTTTAGTAACCTCCCGAATTGTAATTTCCTTGTTGGCGAGGTTGGTATGACGAGGTACCTTGATTTACACCTTGGAAGTTTGGGTTTAGTTGTTTTGAAGCATCCCCATATTTGAAGTTGGGATGATTCCTTGAGCTCGGGTGATATGAGTTTGAGTTTGTATCATATGGTTTCCTATCACCATAAACTTGGTTAACCTCTTCTTGTCTCCCTTCTTGAAATGGGCAAATCGTGGCTTTGTGCCCCAAATCCCTACAATTCTCACAAACATCAAAACGGGTTTTTACTCCCGCTACTTCTTTCTTCTCACTTTTCCTCAGCAATGCTAACTCTCTTTCCATTGATGCCAACCTCTCTTTTGTTTCATAGTCTGGGACGGACTTAGAAATTGAGTGTTTGGCTCTTCGGCTAGCCGATGCCTCGGCTTTAGAACTTTGGCTCATCCGTTCCAAGAAATCCCAATCTTCTTCTTTGGGATTAGATAACAAAGTTCCATTACTTGTAGACTTTAAAAAATTCCTTTCCTCTTAAGTCAAACCATCAACAAAACACTTCACTAGTTCCCACAACTCGATTTGATGGTGGGGACATTTCCTCAACAACTCTTTGAGGCGTGTAAAGGCTTCATGTAAAGGTTCACCCGTTTGTTGTTGAAAGGTCCGAATCTCAATTCGGGAGTCATCCGTCTTCGCAACCGAATAGTACTGATCCAAGAAGACTTGTTGCATTTCATCCCATGTGTGGATGCTATTAGCCGGCAATGTGATGAACCATTGCTTTGCTCTATCCTTGAGGGAAAACTAAAAAAGTCTAAGTTTGACCTCGCCTTGATCGAAGTTCTCATCTCCAATTGTGCTACAGATGGCGGCAAACTCGGCTAAATGGGTGTATGGTTCTTCGGTAACCATACCATGAAAATGTGGGAGAACGTTGATATAAGTTGGCCTTGACTTTAATCGCCTCATTCCGGGAATTGGTGGAACAATTGGAGAAGCATTCTCCGAAATAGCTGGTCGAAAGCGACCATTAACTCCACCCATAGGGGCTACCGGTTGTCTTCGGTTTTCATTGTTGTAGCCCCCATTAACTCTCCTCCCTTCTTGTCTAGAAGATAACTAAATCTCTCAGGTCTATCCGTTCGACCCATTGGTTATCTCGCCCTTTGTTGAACATAATTCACCTCTTCTTCCTCTCCAAAGTCTTGCCCCTCGTTATATTCTCCAAATTGGCTCCTCTCACCATCTTCATACTCGTAATCTCTAAACCCATCACCATTCCCAACATCTTTATTATCATCATACCCAAAGTATTCACCATCGTCGTCCTCTCAACCATTGTTCTCATTGTCGTTTCTTGGTTAAGCTCCAAAGATGTTTCCAGGAGGGGTTTGATTTTGTTGTGGTCCCCTTCTTCCTTCGTACGTGGGATTGGTTGTTATTGATAGGTATAGATGGGGTCGGGGTTCGGTGAGGTGGAGTTGGTGGGCGGTTAGGGATAGGGCCTCTGTTTGGAGTTGGGCCACGGTTTCTCATGCTAGTTCCAGAATGACTGCTTCGACCATCCATAGATGATGGTTCCGATGAAATGGGTTGTAAATTTTGTTGTTGGGTTAGGTTTTGCCTTGTTATCCTCTCAATTTCTGGTTCAAAAACAAGCGGTGAAGTTCTCCCGGATGAACAGGTACGCATGCACTAATATGTCACCTGCATACACAAACAAACACCAAGCGTAACACAAAAATAGAAGAAGATTAACCAAACAAAATAAGTAACAAAGAGTCACACGAATTAATTAAAATAAAACACCAAGCGCACACACTCCCCGGCAACGGCGCCAAAATTTGATCGGTGTAGAAAGGATCGGTCAAAGATAAAGAATTAGAGTGTCCTAATCACCTTAAACTAGTTAGGGTAAGAAGGGTGTTGAACCACGAAGAGTTTGTGGTCGGTGCTTAACTTCAATTAACAATGTGATTTATGAAGTTGCAATGGGTCTTTCTGACCAAACACATGCAATGATTGAGGTGAAATTAACCAATCCAACAAGCAATGATTATCAACTAGCAAAACGATCACAACTAATCAAGTAGCAAATAAACGGTTTAAGTTGTAAACAATAATTAAAAAGGAATCACACCCGGGTTTCAAGTTCACAAGTAATTAGGAATTATCACACCAACATATGAGTTCAAACAATCAAATGGTTATCCAAATCAAATTAACCAAATCTAACCAAGAAAATCAACATTCATACATCATCAGCAAATAGTGTAAAACAATATTCACAAATGAAATCGAGACAAATGTATGAAATATAGAATTAGATTAATCAATAGATTCAACACAAATCAAAGTTCATAGCAATTATCATCTAACGGGGTCAATGGTGCAAGAATTTATCGACTCCCGTGAGTTCATAACCATACTAAACACAAAAATTCAAGTATTTCAAACCAAACGATTACAAGAATTGTTTCTCAACACTAGCACAAGATAAAACCTTAAAAACATACAAACAATCCACCCAGGAATGATTACCGATGGATTAGCCGCTCATGGTTATAGAATTCATCTTCGATTCTTTAATTTCTTGATATCAATCTTCAATAATATGTTTCTAGCCTCCAAAACTCCTCAAAATCGCCCAAGAACTGTGTAGAAAAAGATGATTTCGAATTTGGGGAAGAAAACCCCAATTAAACACTGAAAATCGGCTGTTTCACTAAAAATCCGCATCTGAAACGTAACCAGCGTAAGCTTACGCCGCAACACTGAAGTTTGCTGTGAATGAACTGGTTCGGCGTAGGCCTACGCTGGTCGAAGTAAACTTACGCTGAGTAGGCCTACGCTGATCGGAGTAGGCTTACGCTGGTGGAGTAGGCTTACGCTGGTGGAGTAGGCTTACGCCAGGTGGAGTAGACTTACGCCAGGTGGAGTAGGCTTACGCTAGGTCCTGAGTTTCTGCCTCGTTTTCTCCGTGTCTCTTCCGACTCTTACATCTCTCACCTAATATCTTCCAAAATCATACTTTAAGCTTTCAACACATGCACATAAATAGCTACACAAAACTTTTGTATTTCCCATATTAATTTGCATAAATAAAACATATTGCACCATTTAATGCATGAAACTTTGGTCACTTATCAACGGTGGCAGAGCAGGCGCATAGCAGAAGCCTTTTTGCTTTTGGTCGCAACTTTGGGAAAATGCCAAAGAAGTCAAACCTCTAAAAAAAACTTCTTACGACTGATTTCTTTTTGTATCTGCAAAACATATTTTTTAGGTTTATTATTATATAATAAATAATAAACCCTACTAATTGTTTCCGGACCTATAGTCCAATACGAGATGCAAAAGTCCGAACCCATTTAATTGTTTTAATTAAAGATTAAAACAATATATATAATTATTATTTATAAACTAGTATAAATAATAATTTCCGTCTAACAAATATATATAAAATATATCGTCTCGCTAACAGTTCGTAATTACCAGTTAAGTGGATTTAATGTTCGTTGCCCTAGGTGTATTTCTTACGGGTCATAGCTCGGTTAGCCACGTTGTCCATCGGATCGGTCCATAAAATCCAACAAAAATATGAGAGAAAAAAAATGATTTTATATAAAAACCCGCCTATATTATCTTACATTTATATGGAAGCATTTCATTTCCGATTGTATTTTACTAAGAACTGTTCATATATAGAAAATTCACTGTATACAAAAATGGGTCAAAGGTTTTCTAACATGTATTCAGCTGCTTAGAATGTCCCAAACCGTTTTACTTCAAATAAAAATTTGATCTTATTTTTACACCAATTTAGTATTTAAAATCATATTTATCAGCACACCATTTATAATTTTCAAAATACACAAATTTAGAAAAAAAAAACTTCGTGATGGTTGCACCGAACCCGTCCTGACCCATTTTGACCCGTTACCCAAACTGCCCGTTTGGCAATATTTAAGAAAAATACTCACATCTCATGTGCATCTTACTTCTGTAATTTCTGCCTTTCCAGAAGAGAACTCCATGGAGCCCACTGACACAACTAATTCCTGAAGTATAAATACAGAAGATAAATACATTTGGATTTTGACATATGGTTAGAATTGACTATAATTGTTTCAATATCTCTAAAATCAAATTAATTCTTCTCAGATCATATAAATAGGACCTGTAAACCAAAAATGTTAAAAATAATCAAAACAAATTGGATGAAGGATCAAGGTGTACAAAACAAATATCCATTTGGATTAGGGTGCTACAAAAATCCATTTAAAAACCATAAAGATTCGTCAAAATCAAAAACCCACATTGAATTATGTAACAGTTTCCTATGAAAATAACCCTAATTCCGAAGCAAGATGAAGTAAAACAGACAAATCATCAAGTCAAAATATTCCAACCAATTTGATAAGAAATAATAAGAAGACAATTTATTTTGACATACACATGGAGTATTGAATGCTGCTTTAAACTGGGGAGTAATGATGCCAATGGGAGCCATGTCTGCAGGATACCTAAAGGTGTTCAAGGCAGGGCGGCTCAACTAATTTGGTGGCCCCAAGCAAAGTAAAAATTTAGGGCCATTTTTCAGTATCTTTACTCAGTTAACCGTTCTTAAATGATTCAATTTATCTTCTTTATTAAGTTCTTGCACATCCCTTCATAAAATTTTTTGCTACACAAGTAACAAAAATCATGAAAATAGTTGATTTTGATCATGTTAACAAAGTATTAGATTTTATTTCTTACTTAGCAAAGACCTTGAAATAGACTATAAAAAACAAACCTTGATGCTCCTCTTATTTTGGCACCTGGATGCTCCTCCTTGGGTGCGGTTGGAATGTTGTTATTGTAGTTCGGTGATTTCTCTTACTCTTCTGTCTTTGGATTTACTCTTGATATCATTTCCTGCTTTTTCCAACTGCACCCAAGCCTATTCAAAAGTTCCAATTCATCTTCCCATTAAAGATATATTCACCATATATGCATACAAAATAAACTTCTTGTGCAGACAAAAACCATTACAAAGTACAAAAACCATTACTCAAAATCATTCACAAAGTACAAAAACTTCTTGTGTAGACAAAAATGATTCTGCAGACAAAAACCATTACTCAAAATCATTATCACAAAGTACAAAAACTTCTTGTGTAGACAAAAATGATTCTGCAGACAAAAACCATTACTCAAAATCATTATTACTCAAAATCCATTACTCAGAATAAAGAACTCCCCAATGATCTTTGTGCAGACAAAAACCGTTACTCAAAATCTTATTTCATGACATAAATCTTCTATTAACTACACAAAAAGTAAAAGATTGTATAAGATAGAAGTTAAACACTGCCATACAATCCATAAACACTCAGTATAATAAAAAAACCAGTGACCAAAGTGTTCCCTAATTCTCTTCTGCAGAGGCTTCATTAAGTACCCTGTGCTGCACAGGTCATAATCGATCCAGGTTTGCATTCTTTTACTAGAATGAGTAATAATAAGTAATAATTGCAAATCAAAACAACCAAACTCAAATATAGTTCCTTGCTATACAAAAAATCGTCTTTTCAATTTAGGTTATATCTGTGAACTTCAATTCTATACAGTGGACCCATAATTAGGACAAAATTGGTTCATGTCTCACAATGAACGCTTCCCTTTGCAATTCACTCCATCAGTTTCGCGAAGGGCTGCCTCGAAAACAATTCGAAAATGTAATTGGGTTAGAATAGAAGTACCTTCAGAAAACACATGGTTCATGCGATCTTTCTCTTCGTTATGGCGCTCTATTTCTCACATCCTACACATGATTCTTCATGTTGAAACATTGAAAGCGGAAAACGATTTTGTTTGCCAGGGGAGTAGAACAAGCGGGGAGGAAGGGAATAGGGATGGTAGATGCACATTGGAACCAGATAATAACTAAATGGTGTAGAATAAGGAGCGAGATACCTAGATTTGTTACAGAGAACGGCACATCAATGATGAAGATAGAGATCAATTCGATTCGAAAAATGATACCTTCGTCGGCCCTCTCTGTTTTCATCAAAAAAAACGAAAGGAGAAGACTTAGCTTCATGGAAGGCAAAACCATGGAATTCTCTTTCAAGTAAGGGGATTTGATTTAGGGTTAGCAGGGAGGAAAAGGGTAACGGTGATTTGGGGAAAAGGGAGGATGATTACAGAAAATGTTTGGAGGGAATAAAATAGTTTTTAAGTAATTTGAGAGAATGTTTAGCGGGAAATTAGTTTTTGCTTTTCAGGGGCGAGGACTTTTAAATTTTTATTTTTTAATTTTTTTTTATAAAATTTACATACAAGAAGCAATTGATTAAAAGTAGTTTTCTAGTTAAATAAATATGTATTAAAGTTATATAAATAGATATAAATTGAATATGTATTAAAGTTATATAAATAAATATGTGAATATTGATTGACAAAGGCGACATTGATCGATCAATATAGCATGTAATGAGTTATAAAAGTTATACATGTCTTCATGAGACATAGGGATGAGATCGGTACCGGTACGGTAACGAAAATACCGGTATCGAATTATAGAAAAGTGGGTACCGATACCGGTACCGAATTTACGAAAAAGTGGGTACGGATACCGGTACCGAATCTATCAGTACGGTACCGGTTCGGTACGGTAGCGATACCGGTAGTCGGTACCAAATGCTCATTCCTAATGAGACATATGGTTTGTTAAGAGTCATGGTAGCTTTTAATAGGGAATGACAGGGTTGTAATGACTCATGTTAGGTTATAATGAGCAATAATAGTTCAAACATGTTTTAATAGACCAAATTGAGTATTAATAGTCTTATAGCTCTTAATATACTGATGGACTTTATTATATCATATTAGGTGGTTAAATCAAAATTGAGTCATATTAAATCATAAGGAGCAATAATTGATAATGCATGTCTTAAAAGACCATATAAGGTCTTAATAGTCATGATGGTTCTCAATGGAGCATAATTAACCATAAATGACCTAACTAAACATGACCATAATTAATCATTAATGACTCTTATTGATCATCAACACCCCTAATTTAACATCATTGATCGTGATTGACCATTAACAATCCCTAATTGATCATTAATAACTCTAATTAACCCATGACATATCATAAACAACTGTAATTGACCACTAATAACTCTAATGGTTTGTTATTGACCGTAAATGACCACCAATGATCCTAATTGACAAATAAGGGTGGAGGGGGCACCCAATCCATAAAGACACACACCCACCAATGACACAATGACATATCATTTGTAGTCACAAGAAGCCTTGGAGGTGGGGGCACTCAAGCCATTAAGCCACAAGCATATTTTTTTTAATTAAAAATTAAAAAAAAACAAAATTTAATTAAGTAATTCATTTAATTCATAGAAAATAAAATAAAATAAAAATAAAAATACATAAATAACCGAAAAAATAAAATAATAAACCACTCGTCGTCGTTGTCCGAAAACGTGAGAAATAGAATGAGAGTGTATTGGAATAGAGTTTGAGGGTATAATTTTGGTTGTGTGAAAATTGTTTGTTAAATGGTGGTATTTATGGGTTTTTTAAAACCCCCAAAATAGACGTTGGGGCTCCCAACCGTAAAAAAACGTTAACCTTTGACCACGAATAACGGCGCTAGGATGCCGCAAATGGAAGCCGTTAGAAGACGAAGTAGTGGTGGCGGCGGCGGTATTGCCGTGGGAGCCACACGGCGTTGCAGAGGCAAGTAGTGGGCGCCCCCACCACCCTATTAACCTTAATTGACCTAATTTCCTATCAACGAATCTAATTGACAATCAACAGGCCTAATTAATATTTTATTTTATTTTCTTGTTCGTGATTTTTTGTAATCGACATGCGAGCGGAATTTATTTAAATATTAATTTAATTTTTAACATTTCTTATGATCAATTTGTGACCGAACTTTTATTTAAACTAGTAGTTTTATCCGTCGCGCGTTGCGGCGGCTTCGAAACGTACCATAACTCGAATTCCCATGTCACGCGGCATAATAGGTTCGGGTCGTCGCGGTACCATGACGATAGCGGCACTCGCTATGTGCTACGATACCAAAAATATGTTTTTAATCATTTTCTATACAAAAGGCATTTGAGACTAAATATTAGTCTCAAATACGGACTCTTACAAGAATTAACATGACTGATTTTTAGTCTCTAATATCTTTCTTTGAAATGGTAGAATATACGTGGATTATTTGGGACTTAAGATCAATTCCTAGTTCTTTCGTCTACAAAACACTTCGCATACTAAATATGTGTTCCTAATAAGGTCCCTTAATTACAAGATATTTGAGACTGATTTTAAGCATCTGATACTCATTTTTAAAATTGTAGAATTTGCGTCAATTAAAAGCCGAAAATAGTCATTGATATTTTCCTATACAAACTGTGTTGAATACTGAATATCAGTCCCTAATTTGATCTATTTTGAAAGTATTAAGGATTGAATTTTAGTCTCTAATATGTTTCTTCCATATTAGTGACCGAAGACTAGTCTCCCATACATTTGTGACATTTTTCATTATAGAGAAAATGTATTAGAGACTGAAATTTAGTAACCAATAAGCTTCCCTTCAAAACTTTATATGATGTATACATATTTGTGACTAAAAATTAGTCTCAAATAAGGTGCAAAAATATTAGCGACTGATTATCAGTCACTAACATTATTCACATGAAAACCAGTCCCCAATATCATCAGCAACTAATAATTCAGTCGTCGATACTATGTATCCGAGAGTGATATATCAGTCCCTAACACTTTAGTGCCTAATGGTCACTCACTACAAAAAAGAAGGGTATTTGGGACTAAAATTTTAGTCTCTGATACCCTCGCATCAGTACTTAAACGTTATCAGGGACTGATTTCGCCAGTCCCCGGTCAGTGACGGATACTTAGTCCTAAATAGTTAGGTTAGTAACTGCAAATCAGTCCCTATTGTATGTCATCAACAGGGACTAATAGTTAGTCTCTGATACAAAAAAAAAATCAGTCCTTAATTTGTCCCCCGAATACCACGTTATTTCAGTCCCCAATACATTTATTTAGCGACTGAAAATCAATCTCGGATAATAAGATATTTCAATCCCTAATGTGTAACTTTAGGGACTGACACTCAGTCCTCCAAAATGTCTAAATTGTCCCTGATATGTTTCGCTAGGTTCGTGATTCCATATCAAATCAGTATCCAATAAGATGTTTTAACGACTTAGGATTAGTCCCGAGACCACGTGATTTCAGTCGTTAATATGATCATTCTAGGGACTGAAAATTAATCTCAAATAACATGTCATTTTAGTCCCTAATATGTACTTTTAGAGTCTGATAATCAATCTAAAATAACATTTATTTTCAGTCTCCAATATGTTTATTTAAGGTCTGAAAATCAGTCTCCAAATCAATTACCAATCAATCACAATTTTGCTACATAAATTTAAAAAATGGCTCTTTTAAAAGATCACTTTTTTTTCTATTTACATGTATATCCAAAATCATATATACAAAGACAATAAGACCAAATATTTATATATTTACAAAATTATACAAATGTCAATAACAGCATAATATCGTTTCATGTTTTTCTTAATTTAATAAGTTCAGATTCTTTCTATATTTTTTCTATGTTCACCGTCTAGTTTTCCAAGTATGCTCTTACTTCTTTCCAACTTGAAAGTGATACTATCTGCTATTCATTGAGTTCCATGTTGTGATACTATCTGCTCTTCATTAAGTTTCATGTTTGTCTGCATATACATAAAGGCAACAAAATTAAACCATAATTAATTTGACCTGTTTGAGATGTAACATGCCTCTAAATAGACCCGTTTATAGAATTATAGGTGAATGGGTCAAATAAAGACTCTAAAATCTGGCACTTTGACCCAGACCCATGACTTATTCAGTTGACCCATGACCCATTCTTAGCCGCCATTTTCTTTCACATGTGAACTAACAAAGAATTAGGTTCAACAAGTAAACCCTTTTTTGTGATCTATTCTTCTCATAAGAAAAAAGGATGGGCATCACTAGGAAGTTGTATCCTCGTCATTTTGATTTAGGTTTGGAACAAATTATATCATATATTAAAGAAAGGTATCCTCAAAATTTGACACCTTTTTTTCTCTATTATTATTTCTTGTGTGAAATAGGTAATAGGACTAGGTGAATGAAGTACGTACCTCATTATCTCTTTCCAGTGAACCATGAACCTGGACAGAAAGAAAGACATTTGAAATGTGATTTCAGTAGACAACCCATAGTTTCTTGTTGTAAATAATCATAAATCTTTGTGGAGAAAAAACGTTCTTTACAATAAGCAAGATAATCAGAGAATACATATATTACAATTTAAAAGATTAAATAATAGTAGTAAACGATTGTCAGCAAAGTCTTTCATCAAAATATAACAATCATCTCACACATAGTTGTCAAAGGCGCGCGCATGGTGCGCCTAGGCGTAGAAGCGCAACCAGGCGCAAGGTTAGAGCCTGGTAGAGAGAACGCAATGTTAGTGCCTGGTGGAGATGTAGGCGCAATTTGGAGCTTTTCTTTCAAAGGTACAAGTGTACAACTACATTATAATTAGATGTATTATCAACATATTTACATCTTTTTTTCATTCCATCTATCAATCGTTCCTAACACAATGAAATTGTTTCAGGCTTACCATTTACTCATCTTTCTTAGTGAAATGGACTACTTTTTGTTCCTTAGTCATAAAAAATGCCTGCAAAATTAAGTAAAAATTGTTAAGATTCAGTGGTGATCAGCTTGACTTTTGAAAAACGGGTTTTGACAGAGAAATTAATTAATTCAGTTAATTAATAAATACGCAGCGGAAAATAAAATCATAACCTATTTAACAGCACTAACAAACCGAACAAGATCTGGTTATGAACACGCAAACACAAAATTAACAATTAATCTACTGATGAGATTAATTATACCTTAGTGGTTAATGATTATCCGGTTGAGACACCTAAGTACAATGAACCAATGCTAGATCACGAACCGAAACGCGAGAACGGGTAGCACCGGGGATCGCCGGACAAGGCGGCAGCGGACGGTGGCAGAGCAGGCGCATGGCAGAAACCTTTTTGCTTTTGGTCGCAACTTTGGGAAAATGCCAAAGAAGTCAAACCTCTAAAAAAACTTCTTACGGCTAATTTCTTTTTGTATCTGCAAAACATATTTTTAGGTTTATTATTATATAATAAATAAGAAACCCTACTAATTGTTTCCGGGCCAATAGTCCAATACGAGATGCAAAAGCCCGAACCCATTTAATTGTTTTAATTAAAGATTAAAACAATATATATAATTATTATTTATAAACTAGTATAAATAATAATTCTCGTCTAACAAATATATATAAAATATATCGTCTCGCTAACAGTTCGTAATTACCAGTTAAGCAGGTTAAGTGGATTTAATGTTCGTTGCCCTAGGTGTAACTCTTACGGGTCATAGCTTGGTCAGCCGCGTTGTCCGTCAGGTCGGTCCATAAAATCCAACAATCTCCCACTTGGACGATCCACGATAAATCAACGCAAACAGTCAGCGGCGCTCTAGCTGCACATGGCTGTCTCTAACAAGGTATGACGATTTAAAGTCATTAACCAAATATCTCTGTGTTAGTAACAGCTAACTAAAGCAAGACAATAGACTTATGACAATAGTTGTCATTCATCCTTTTAGTATAAAACATCAATTGAATCAATGAGACATGGATTTAGTTCATTCTCATATGGCGTTCAATTATTATTGTTCTCGATCAAGAATCAAAGTGGTCCAATCAAACACACAGTAAGTTTGGGTAAGGCCTTACACTTCAACAGTTTGAATCAATAAGGGCGCCACGATGCTTATCTGTTACATATAATGCAAGAGTACAGAATCCCTTATTGACTACATACAACTCCCACGCAAATAGTCAGCGGCGCTCTAGCTGCCACGATGCTTATCTGTTACTTTATATGATGTATACATATTTGTGACTAAAAATTAGTCTCAAATAAGGTGCAAAAATATTAGCGACTGATTATCAGTCACTAACATTATTCACATGAAAACCAGTCCCCAATATCATCAGCAACTAATAATTCAGTCGTCGATACTATGTATCCGAGAGTGATATATCAGTCCCTAACACTTTAGTGCCTAATGGTCATTTTTTTTGTAGTGTATCCGCATAAGATTTTTGGCGATCTTGAGCCGCCTTTAAGCGTGCCCTTATTTGGTCAATACTACAAATAGTTTCCTTGACCACCTCTTTGCTACCAAGTTCCCGTTGACCAATTTCACTCCAACACATAGGTGTCCGACACCTTCTTCCATACAACGCCTCAAAAGGAGGCATACCAATGCTAGAATGGTAGCTATTGTTGTAAGAAAATCTTTCCAACGGTAAATAGTCGTCCCAACTACCCCCAAAATCCAATACACATGCTCGTAACATATCCTCGAGCGTTTGAATCGTTCGCTCGCTTTGTCCATCCGTTTGTGGATGATAAGCGGTACTAAGATTCAATCTAGTCCCCATATCCTCATGGAATTTCTTCCAAAAATGAGAAGTAAATCTCGTATCACGATCCGATATAATCGTCACCGGCACACCATCACGTGACACTATTTCCTTCACATACATTTATGCCAATCCATCCGACGCATACGTTTCTTTTATAGGAAGGAAATGTGCACTTTTTGTCAACCGATCTACTACTACTCAAATTGCATCATAACCCTTTCGAGTCTTTGGTAGTTTAGTGATTAGATCCATGGTTATGTTCTCCCATTTCTAAAGCGGTATTTCAAGTGGTTGAAGCTTTTCATACGGCTTTTGGTGTTCCACCTTTACTCTTAAGCATGTGAGACATCTTTCCACATGCTTAACAATATCACGCCTCATACCCGACCACCAAAAATGACACCTCAAATCATAAAACATCTTTGTGGCCCCCTGATGGATAGAATATTTGGATTTATGCGCCTCATCTAAAATAGTTGTCAAAACACTTGACAACCTAGGAATCCAAATCCTATCAAAGCATGTTTTCAACCCCGAACTATTCTCATCAAGCTTATCCACATATGGAACCATCCGTTCCTTCTTCAAATCCCCACCAAGTGCTAACACTTGAGCCTCTCGAATTTCATCAATAAGATAGGATGAAATTGTCATCTTGAATGACTTCACCTTGATAGGTGAATGGCTCGTCTTCCGACTAAGAGAATCTGCCACTACATTCGCTTTACCCGGATGATAAAGTATCTCACAATCATAGTCCTTGACCAATTCAAGCCACCGCATTTGCCTCATGTCGAGGTCCTTTTGGTCAAAGAAATACTTGAGACTTTTGTGATCCGTGTAGATCGTACACTTCGCCCCATACAAATAATGCCTCCAAATTTTGAGCACGAATACCACACCCGCAAACTCTAAATCATGGGTAGGGTAATTCACCTTGTGAGTCTTCAATTGCCTAGACGCGTAAGCAATCACTTTCCCCCTTTTGCATCAAAACACACCCCAACCCCGAATGCGAGGCATCCGAATACCAAACAAAATCTTCGGTTCCGTCCGGCAAGGACAAAATAGGTGCCTTAGTCAACTTTTCTTTCAAGAATTGAAAGGCAGATTCTTGCTCGGAGTCCCAAACAAACTTAGTCTCCTTACGAGTTAACTTCGTCATCGGCAAGGTAATCCGAGAGAAGTTCTCAATAAATCGCCGATAATAGCCCGCCACCCCAAGAAACTTCTAATCTCCGAAGGCATTTTCGGCGATGACCAATCTTTTACCGCCACTATCTTGGATGGGTTGACTGTAATCCCTTTCTTGTTAATCACGTGACCCAAGAATTGAATTTCACGCAACCAAAAGTCGCACTTAGAAAATTTTGCACAAAGCTTCTCCCTTTGCAACACTTCAAGAATTTCACGAAGATGAAAGGCATGATGACTTTCACTCCGTGAATAAATGAGAAGATCATCAATAAACATGATAATTGAACGGTCTACACACCCGGTTCATAAGATCCATGAAAACCGCGGGCGCGTTGTTTAAATCGAAAGGCATAACCGTAAACTCGTAGTGACCGTAACGAGTGCGGAAAGCTGTCTTAGGCACGTCGTCTTCTTTCACTTTTAGCTGATGGTACCTAGATCTCAAATCAATGTTAGAGAAGCATGACGCCCCTTATAATTGGTCGAAGAGATCGTCAATCCGAGGTTACGGGTACCAGTTCTTTACCGTCAACTTGTTCAACTCCCGATAATCCATACACATCCTCATGCTTTCGTCCTTCTTTTTAACGAAGAGAATGGGTGCACCCGAAGGTAAGATGCTTGGGCGTATGAAACCTTTATCAAGTAGTTCTTACAATTTCTCCATTAGCTCTTTCATCTCTGGCGGTGCCAACCTATAAGGTGCTTTGGCTACCGGCTTAGCACCCGGTATCAAATCAATCCCAAACTCTATTTCCTTTTCCGGAGGAACCCCCGGTAATTCATCTGGAAACACATCCTCAAACTGATTCACAACCGGAACATCGCAGATTTTTTTCACTTTCTCAATCACATCCGCAACACAAGCCATGTATGCCTTGCACCTACGCACCATGTACTTTGTTGCCTTCACATAAGAACACAACTTAACCTTACCTTTCTTCTCACCTTCTATGTAAATGGACTCACACGACGGAGAGTCGAGTTGTATCGCCTTAGGTCCACATAGAATATTCGCTTTGTTATTCGATAACCAATCCATACCCACTATTACATCAAAATCCCCAATGGTCATAGGAATTAAGTCTATAAGGAACGTTTCACCCCCCGCCCTTAACTTACAATTCCTATAAATATCGAAAACTAGGAAATTCTTATCATTTGCCGCGATTTCTAAGGGTTCGTCTAACTTGCTACTTAGAAACGAAGAATGCTTAACAAATTTCAAGGACACAAATGAACAACTAGCCCCCGAATAAAATAGAACTAGTGTAGGTAAAGATTTAATCTTGAATGTACCTGACACCAACACTGAGTTCGTCTTTGCCTCTTCCACCGAGATGTGGAAAGCTCTTCCATTCGGCTTTTCGCTTCCACCTTGTTCCTTCAACTCGGGACAATCCGCCCTATTGTGCCCGGGCTTATAGCAATTGTAGCACAAATGAATTTGGCTCGAGCATTGATTGGCCATATGCCGGTTTCCCACATTTATAGCAATTTAACGTTCCCTTCCTACATTCCCCAAAATGTTCTTTTCCACATATCTTGCACCCCCGTGAAGAGAACTTGGTACACGGCTTCTTGCTAGGGCTCCCACCCTTAATCTTCTTTACCACTTGATCAACTATCTCACGCTTTCGCTTTTCACCCCTAGCCTCTTGCCTCCTTAACTCCACCTCTATTTCCCTACACCTATTTATCAAATCAACAAGTTTGGTAAAAGAGGAAGAAGATATGCTATCTCTGAACTCCACAGTCAACATAGCATAAAATCTGTCAATCTTTGCCTTCTCGGTCGACACCACGTACGGATAGAACTTGGCGCGATCAAAGAAGGTCCCTGCCAACTCATCAATCGACTCGATCGTTTGCCTCACGAGGAGGAACTCCTCAGTCATCCTGTCGACTGCAGCTTGTGGGCAATGGTATTTCAGAAAAGCCGTCTTAAACTCCTCCCATGTCATGGAGGTAACACCCAATTCTCCCCTCTCCTTTCGGATATTCAATAACCATTCCTTTGCCCTTCCAGTCAACAGTGGCACACTGAACATCACCCTATCCTCGAGCTTACATTTTGTCATTTCAAAGTGTGATTCCATGTCCACCACCCACATGTGGCTAAGGATCGGGTCCACTTGCCCGTTATACTCCTTGGGCTTGATTACCATGAATTTTTTTAAGAGTACAACCTTACGGTTCTCTCTCCTTCTCTTTCGATACCTCTTCGATGCTAAGTTTAATAGCCCCTCTCATTTCCTCCATCAACAAGAATGTGGCTTGCTCGAAGGCCTTGGCCACTTCTTCCTTTATCATCTCATGTATTCTTGGATCCAACGGTTCCCTATTTGCACCGTCTGCCATCTCTTAACTAAGAATTAGAACAAAAACACCTTAATACCCTTACACTTTCAATACATTAGGTAATTTAATCTATAGTTACAAAACATGCTTCTACAAACTCCCTCTTAACTATAGCATCAAATTCTATTTATCACTAACACTGATAATCATCAGTTTACAAAGAATGTCCTAACAGACTCCCTCTAAACTAATGACATCACGTGTCTTCTGGCGAGACTTGATCTTCTGGCATTCCACTTGAGATCTTCAAATCTTTAAACTTCAGTCTTCAGTTGTCGAGTGATGACAAACCCGACTCCCTCATAACTGTAGCTTTCATTGTAGACCAAACCAAGTGCTTCAATAAGAACCAACTAACCCAACACAACTCATTGTAGTTCATCCTCTCAGCAGTAGCAACCTCCACCCTGATTTAGGACTCTGAGTCTGACAATGTCTTCCTAACCAGGTAACAATAGTAGACTAAGACAACTCCAAATCAGCTGGCATACGATAGAGAGTTTGAGTTTCCAATAACCTGCATCAAACTAATCAGCTCCCATAGGAATTCCAGTAAGATAAACTTAAGTCTTCAACCAGATGTGTCCAACTCTATCCTGTATCTTCACGAGTTAACCAAATTCCCGAAGATGTTCATTTCCAATATCCCCTTTCAGTTTAAGCTCCATCTGACTAGACCAGAAACAAGGGTATGTTTCCTATCCCATCGGCCAATGATAAAAGGTTCCATCTTCAACTAATAATCCAACGAATATCCAGCTTCATCTTGAAGACACACGATAGAATCAAACACGAAAAATATAGTTACACGAGAAATCACGGTTGAGATCCATGTTACATCAAAGAGGTATATATATAGGAAGTACCAACGGCTTTTCCACCACCTCTTTAATATCTCATGAATACTAGATTTTATCCCCCTCATTTCTCTGTAAACTATGACCAGCTTCATCATCACTTCACTCAAATCCTCAAAAAGCACAACTAGCCAACTCCAGGATTTTATTCTTTTATTCCTTTGCAAAGATCCAAAACAGCAAATCCTTGTGTTCAAGTTGTTCCAGTATTCATCCCCTATTAAAGAAGTATCTCGGATACTCGTAGCCTACATATTCAGGTTTGAATACCTAAACAAGATGATTCTCTTTCCAAAAGACCCAAAGCAGCCACATCTTCACAAATAGAACGAGACCTTTAGCCGATGACGACCCAATTGCTCCCATTAGTTCAGCATTCATACCCTATTAAATAAGTATCCCGGATACTCGTAGCCTACATTTTCAGGTATGGACCCTTAAACAATGTATGACAAGTGGTATCATCTAACAAAAATCTCGTTCGTGTTTCGCCAAGCCACATTGTATACAAATTCTGGTCCGAAAAAAAAACCAAAATTACTATCTTCTCAAAAATGGGCCGAAACACGCGTACAAATGATCACACAAAATTTTAATCCCAGAGGCTAGTCCTTGCGTACTTAGCAAATACACACATAAAGGGTGCTCATGCGTATTTAGTAAATACGCAAAGCCAAGTGCTCATGCGTATTTGATAAGATCGCAAAATGCCCATACGTACATGCTAAGTAGGCAGAGGAAAATACTCATGCGTACTTAACAACTCATGCGTACTTAACAAGTACGCAGGACAAAACCCATGCGTACTTAGTAAGTACGCAGAAAAGCTGAATTTGCGTACTTATCAAAAAGTAACAGCGTTCTTGACGGATCTTGAGGAGAATGCTCGAAAAGGGATGGATATGAGAAATTGATGCTTCCAAAAGCTTAGAAATCATCATCTAACAAACCCTTAGCCTTCCAAACACCAAATGAAGTGATAACAAACTCGGATTTAAGGATTTTTGCAAGAAAAAGTAGCTAACTATTATAAGTCAGATCTGCTCAAAAACCCTGAAACCCAAAACTGGAACACAAATCAACGAACACCGAGGCTCTGATACCACTTGTAGGTCCCGGGAGCCTCTTTGCGCAGCGGATTTACACGGACCTGTTCTGTGATTTGTGTGGGAACCAAGAAATGAGATCCCGGAAACCACGAACAAAGACAAAAGACAATGAAACGACACATAATCCATAACATAGAAGTCATCCCGTATTACAGACTATATACCGAATGAGCACACATCTCTCATCTAAGCTCACGGCCCAGGGGTCGGGGGAGCTCTTCCCGACCCGGACACCTCTCAACCTTGTTCCAGAGTTCCACCTACAAATGAAGACAAGTCTTCTATTTATAGAGAAAGGAACACTACATGCGTACTTGACAAGTACGCAAGGCAAAAGCCTTGCATACTTACTAAGTACGCATGGTTTGGTCATGCGTACTTGACTTGCGTGCTTACTAAGTATGCAAGACCAAATTGGTGTGCGGGCTAAGTACTCAGGAACACCCTCCTACGTACTAGCCACGTACACCGATACATAGAATTTAATCTATAGTTACAAAACATGCTTCTACAGTAACCGTCTTACATTTACTCTTATATGTATTAAGTGTGTGTATATATATATATATATATATCTACTTATATACATACTTACATATATAATCACTTTCACCTAATCCTTGCAAATGTTCATTGTTATATGGTTATCATAAAGACCCTTACACATATTGTCTTATTAATCACATTGACCAGACATGTTTAATATTACAATATGCCCAATTGTAATTATCATATCAATACAACAAATCACAAGACAATTTTCGACACACATAACACCTTGTCATTCAATCATACATATACACCATATATAACCACCTTTATCATATCATTACTAGCCTTTCACTTCCAAAAAGCTCCGAGTCTCGGTCAAGTCCTTCTTGGATTCTCGTATCATTCCCCCATATCAAGAGTATCCGGTTTGAGTTTGGTGTCACGCACACCAAATCCCTCAAACCATCGCCATGATACCAAGTTGTAACACCCTTATTTCAAACGCCTGTTATTTAAGCATTTAACACGCGGAAACATTCGTCCCAAATTTTTTTTATTTTTTTAAAATATGTCCCTCGCGTACCGCGAGGGACCAAGCTCCTCCCTTCGCGTACCTCCAGAGAACCTTGCATCTTTCTCGCGTACCGCGGGGGAGGTGAGTAAACAGAAAGTTTACTCATCTTCCCATTTTTTCAACACTTAGCCAAATTTCCAACTTTTTCCATCTTCACATAAAAAATCTCCCAACACTTAGGTTTGGGTTAAAACTTTCAAAACACCATAACTACACACCAAAAACACAATTTATGTATCGATTTACACCTATTATATAAACTTATAATTACAACCCAAAACCATAAAAAACACATACGAGAACCCGCCTTTCCCCTTGGACTTGACATTGACTACATCGGAGCTTTTCCTACATAACACCACATATAATCACCATTAGTAATGAAGATAAAACATAACAACAAGTAAGATCTACTTGTTTTCACCCATTCACCCATTTGACCCGTTTTACCCAATTAGTCATTAGGCAACATATCACTCGCATAACACCTTACAAGTTTCATTCTTTTCTTATAACCATCATAATTAACTCATTTTCATTTCCATTATGGCACTTAGACCATAACTTCATCACCACATTTCCATTATGATACTATATCATAACTTCATCACCACATTTCCATTATGATACTTAGATCATAATTTCATCACCACATTTCCATTATGATACTTAGATCATAACTTCATCACCACATTTCCATTATGGTATTTAAACCATAACTTAATAATCACATTTCCATTATAGTATTACAACTATAATTACATTCATTCACCTCTATATACATTCATACCACATAACACATTATGCAAACAATATTGCATATAACCCCATATATCAATAGTACAAAGTAAGTGCAAAAGCACTTACCTTTCGGGTTTGAAGATCCCGTTCCACCTCTCGATTAACAATTTGATTACTAAACATATACACCTAGTTTAGTAATCTATCATACATCAGAATCACATTTTAATTGGGTTCACAACCCAATCTTCTATTTCCAACCCAAACTGACCCGTTTAGGTTAAACTCATATCCAAACACACTCTTTCCACCCAAACTCACCTACTTGAGTTTCATTACCATTTCCTTAACACTAATTTTTCATTCAATTTTTATCATTAGGTTAATTTGGTGTTTTTTCAAGTGTCTAATATCATGTAAACACTTAATCATCATTAATTTATCATCCTACCATCATAACTCAAAAACCCCCAATTCTTTCCATATGAACCCTAATTTTTCATAATCAAAATCTAAGGGTTCTAGGATGTTAATCACCATTCTTTACCTTTAGTTTAACTAGATTATCAACAATATAACATTAATTAACCCCATGCATCATCAAATTTCAGATTTCTACAAAACCTATCTACTAACTCAACAATGGTGAAATCAAATGGAAGATTATCACTTATTTGATGTTAGGAATGTGAAAGCCAAAACCTTCACAAATCAAGTTTCAATTGCAGAGATTCACTTCAAAGCTTCTTTTCTCCTTTTTTTCTCTTGCAAAGATCGATCTCCACTCTAACACAAAAGCTGAATTTTGACTTCTTTTAAGTCAAATATGGCAGATTTGCCATATTTACACTCTTAGTCTCTCAACTTCCATTTCATCCATTTTCATGCCATAATTAGTTAAAAACTAATATAACCCCAACATTAACTTGAAACCCACTTGTTTCAACTTATTTCTAAAATATTATTTTCACCATAATATTAATTAGAAATATTTATTTATTTTAAAACGAAACCCGGATTTTGGTTCGTTACAAATCACCTCGCCTTATTTGGGTTTCGTCCCCGAAACCCGACTTCACATAATGAGGTTCGGATAGTATTTGAGCATCTCCTCCTCGGTTTCTCAAGTCATTTCCGCTCCCTTTTTATGTTTCCACCTCATCAAAACTTGACTAATCTCTTTATTGCGTAAACACTTAACTTTTCTAGGAAGCCATCAAGCTTCTCCTCCGTTTTGTAGAACAAAATTAAAGATATGTTCAAAGAAGGAAGAAAGAGATAGAGAGGGGGCAAAAATCAATTTTAAAAAGCGAAGAATGAATCAAAATGAAGAAGCTAAGAAAAAGATGATTTGTATTTGGATCGAAGGGAAGGCGAAGACAATGAAGTTTGATTGTAGATGACGGAGACTGTAACATTCGAAAAACTTCAAGGCTCGAGAACAAGAACATCAAGTAACACAAAGTCTAGGGTTAAAAAAAGAAAATTTGGAAATTTGAGTTGTAACGGACCGTCACGAGGGATAACGATCCGTTCAGGTTGAGCAAGGACTTGACCGGAGAATGACACATGTCTACTGACTCACCATTCTGATCTGATGCGTGAAAACCCTATGACGATCCATCACGATGGGTAACGGTAGTCGTGACAGACCGTCATGGGAGGTAATGGTCCGTTACGTGTTGGCTAAGTACTCGGCAGCTAAGGAAGAAACGATCACGGACCGTCAACGACGGTAACTATCCCTCAAGACCAGGGAGACAACTATAAATAGATGGTCTTGGCCGTTGATTTTGAGACACAAACATACACAAAACACTTACACACACACACAAACGATTCTGAGAAGAATTAAGCGAGCCGGTGTGGTTTGTTTAAATGCCGGTGCGGTACGTTACGAGTACGGTTCAGGTTCGGAGAAACGTTTAAGTGTGTTCTTGGTATAATATACCTAAAATACCCCATCATCTTTTTCATATCACTCTACCATTTTGACGGTTGTAACTCCGAACATATCGGAATTATTTTCTCCGGTGCAACTAACTTCTCATTTCTATCTTCACTACTTCACTCTTCTCACGCCGCTTTGAATTCGATCTCAATATAACCCGAAAATCGACCAAACCCAAACCAAATGCCCCCCTAAAATATCGGCCGATCTCTTACATGGCACACCCTCAAAACCGTCTCTTATATCTCTAAATCTCATATTGAACCCTAATATTTGGGGCCTAAAGCTATAGTGCTTTTCACACAATTCTTATCTGAATTTTAATACACAATAATATACCGAACAGTTATTTACTTTCCTCTTTATCTACTTCTTTAGTAAAATGGACACACATCCCATAGTTGTTAACATAGTCAAACAATTGTATTTATTCATCACCACCACAAGCACTCCATTTGGAAAGAAGCATAAAAAATACATCTAATGTTAAAATCAAATCATTTATTTAGACTACAATACACGGTCATGCAAACCTATAGTCTGATCATAATTTCAATATTAAAACAAACAAACCTCTTTCTAATCAATGTGTACCCAAATACCAGTTCCAGGAACTCCAAGATAATTCACAAACAGAATGTAGTACCCCGGAGGAGCAAACTTTCCGGACGGTGGCGCCAAGGCGGTGATCACATTATTCGCAACGTCCGTCAACGTAGGAACAATCATCCTTTGGTTCTGTGAGAAACCATGAGTTGTAAAAGGTGGGTACAACATAGTTACCTTAATCTCACCCAGCTCCAAATGCTCTCTAGATTGGACACTAGCTACAATCTTAAACTGTTTCCCATACTTCAAAACCTTATCTGTCCCCTTTTCATCTATTATCGGTCTTTGTTTGTTGAGCCTAGGGTCTAAGTAATGTGGGGAGAACTTTTCAACCCTCAATTCGGTAGGAAACTCGACGTCGAAAGAGTAGAACTCGTGTGGGTTGCTGCCCGCTACCAAGATCTTGGTATCGGGCAACAATGCGGATGACGAATGGTACATCCGGGCTATGTTGGTTGGGTTCATTTCTGTAAACCTGTAACCAAAGGGCTTGAATGGTTGGTATAATAAAGGAGTAAAGTTTGGGTCTTTAGCATTTTCCCAACCTGAAGTACCCTTTTGTGCACCATTAAGAATGATGAGATCTCCTGTGGGGAGGTGTAGGAGATCCCCCATGGTTCTTGGAAATGGCATGTCTTGTTCATCCTCCCATTGTGCACCTTTGTTCATGGGCTGTATTCTATGGCAGTCCTTGAGCGCAGGTACGAACTCCTGGACTTTAACATGCTTCGCGTCGACTAATTCAAAGGCGTTAGGACTATTACCACCACAAATGACAACCTCGACGTTAAAGGCTTGGGTATTATCTGGGGACATTTTTAGTGGGAGGATGGCGGAGCTGCCGGAAGGAGGGTAGTTGCGAGATCCGCCTGGACATACGGGATGTTCTTGGACGATTTGTCCTGTTGTTGGGTTTAATGTGATGGCTCGATTGTTAGCGAAAAGGAACACGTTTCCGTCGGTAAGGAGGAAAAGGAACGGGTAGAGGTTGTTTTCAACGTATTTGCTTGGTCCCTTTGCGGGTGTGCATGTTTGTTTGAGGAAAGGTAGGTCGATTTTATTCGGTTTGAACTCGAGTGATGGTGGCACGATCTCGTAGCTGAATGCGTCTCGACCTCCGACTACTATCGCACTCCCGTCTTGTAAAACCTGGTTAGATGAATACCTGTGGTTGATTCAATAAAAGATCATAGTGATAGATAAAAAAAGGTAAATCGGCCAAAAAGGACCGGTCCTAACCTGACCCAGAGTGGACCGGTCCTAATCTATCCCAAGCCAAGTTGAAAAGCGTGGCCATGTAGTGGTTCGGTTTAAAATTTTTTTATGTTGATTGAGTAAAAAACAACTTGGGACAATTTAAGGTTAGAAAAGTATAAAAACCTGAAAGGAAAATACAATTTTTTTAACGATGTCATTAGCATGTAGACCGGTTAAGGTCCCGAACACATTTATATCAAACACTTACTTGTTTAACTTCGTGCATAATAATATCATGCTAACAAGTCATGTCATAAATCGCGTGAAATTGGTAGGACTGTAACCGCCGAACCCAAAACTCTTATATACTTAATATGATAGTTATCGCATATATTTTTTACATACCATCTGCCCTCGCCAAGAGCGTCTTTTACTTCGATAAAGTCTGCTTCCGGATCATCCACGGGCATCATTCTAACCGCTTTGACACCATTGTAGGTACCACCAGTAGCCACCATGTTACCATCAGGCCACAAGTTTCCTGATGAGCACCATGTTTCACCCCACACCTGTCATGTAAACCCATCATTCATAGGTAAACTATTAAATAAATACGTACATACAATTTTTTTTTAAATGGTATATTTTTTAAAAACAAAGTGGTAAATGCCTAAGTGGTATGGGTTGACCCACGTGGTAAATGGTAAAACTATGATTCCCAAGCACGGTTTGAGTTCAAAATGATATTATTGAGAAACGTGTGTGCAATAAAGTTATTGGTTTTGTAATAAAGGGGGTGTTTGGGATTACTTATTAACCCAAAAGTTTTTTTTATCAAAATAACTTATTAACTTATTACTTTTTGAAAAAAGAGTTTTAAAAAAAATGTTTCGATTAACTTATGTGGTTGGAAAGTCAATAAGCTGTTTTTTATACAGTGACTTATTAATTAAAAATGACCAAAAAGGGTTATATGAGAAAAATTACCTCTAAAAGTAATAAAGAGAAATGAAAAGTTAAAAATTGTAACTTTTTAAAACAACTTATTATCCCTTTTATAAAAGTTATTTTGAAAAGTTCTTTTACCATATTCAAAAACACCTATAACTTATTGACTTATTACAAAAAGTAACAAGTCAATAAGTAGGTTTAATAAGTAATCCCAAACACCCCCAAAGTAACTGAAACTATTCTTACGAATCACGGTTTCAGTTAAAATGGTAATCTTCTGGCAAGTTTCTGAGACCCAATCATTGGGAATTTGCAAAAATGAACTGAAACCGTGATTAATCACGGTTTTACCATTTATCACATTTTTGAGTTAACCCATACCATTTACCATTTTGTTTTTAAAAAACATATACCATTTTAAGAAAAAAATTCAACGTACATACCTCAACAGTTCTGCTTGTTGAGGTTTTCCAGTCATAAGCGACCGCATGAGCCCAGCAATCGGGCTGGTTGTTTGCGTCTGGATTAATCGGACAGTTTCCCTCGGGTTCTAATTTCCGGGCTGAAGGGCCAAGTGATGTGGCATCATACCATATCACCTGATCATTAGGCATCAACTGTAGTTGCATTGCGCACACACCCACATTCGAGTTATCAATCACCCATGCGCCCTTGTAATCTGTCTCAATCTCTGGCTTTGTATAGTCATATCCTTCATCGTCAACAAGTTTGTTGTGGACCGCACCACCACAACCAATACTCACTGCGGCAACACGACCACCGTCGTCTAAACCCGTAAACAAAAATGCCAAAAGTTGTAAGAGGAGGAGGATGCGGGTTTTGGATAGGGAAGCCATTGGAGCAAGTTAAATATGAAGATGATTTAAATATAAGGGGAAATGTTAAAAAAATATTTTGAACAATAGTTTTAGGACATTAGTAGACCGTACAAGCAAAATTAGGTTATGTTATCGACATAATGTTTAGATGAAAACGCATTGCTTGATGAGAAACTATACTGTAACGTATCCAAGTTAATTATAGGATGTTTCACTACGTATAAGTATAACTTCGTTGAAACTTTGGCATTAGTTAATGCTTGTAGTACTAAAAAAATTCTGAAACTGTTACGGTATTCACTACGCATTTATTTATATCATACTATTGAGTTTACCATGGTCAAACTTTGTACGTTCTAATTTGGGCTTATAGGTAACTAGTGTTTGCTTCAGCGGTGAGAGCGTAGTCATTTAAAAGACTAGTATGATGGGAGGGGAGTCATTTGAGTTATAAACTCCACATTTATTACCTATACAACTAATGTGGGACATGTCCGATACTTTGCAATGGTTTCAATCTATAACATTACGTAGCAAGAGTTTCATCGTTATTGGTCCGGTCGTCGAATATCATAATAAAATTGAACAACGATACCGCTTAGGATAAAACCAAAATAGCGGCAACAATGTTGTCGCTCATAAACGGTTGAGTCTGTAAACGTACTACAATGAAAACATAGAAGCAATGTTAAAAATAACGTTAATAAAAGCAAAAATAAAGCTAAAGTATTTAAACAAAGGAAAAAAATCATAAAAAAGTTGAAAAAAAGTAGAAAAGAAGGATAAAAGGTTTAAATAAGGGAGAATTACCAAAACGGTTATTTGACCGGTCAAACTTACAAAAATGGTCATACATTTTTCGCCTACTAATTCATGGTCATTTATGTCAAAAGACGGCTAGTTTAGCCGGCTCTGTGGCAAGTATCTTTTTGTCAGAGTTTTAACCAACCAGATCTCGACACGTGACGACATTGACTTTTTAGCCGGCTATAGACGTATATTTAGACGGCTTAGCCGACATGTTTTTTTCAGCTTGACTCGATTTTAGCCGACTATTTAAATGTGCATAGCCGGCTATTTTTTTAAACAAGGGGGTGAATTAGGTTCAAAGGAATGCGAACCTGGGTGGGTTAAGTTAAGATCTTTAACCACTACACGAACACCAAGAAAACTTTTGCTGTTCAGAGTCATTGTAATTAAATATAAATCAAAATAAAAAAAAAATCACCGCCCACATTTGCGATGGGTACTCGTTAGTGTTAACCTCAATTGCTTTTAGAAAAGGGTTATAATATCTAAGATATTTTACCCACTAGGCTGCGGTAATTTTGCTAATGAATCTCTCTAGATATGCATAGGGAAAATTTCCGCTAGTAATTGATTTTTCGTTAAAAAATTATAATAATTGGGTCAAACGAACTCCGATTGAGTTCATTTCAGCGGCGTTGGAATCGTCTAATCGAACCTTAACCCGGACCCAAAAACCTAAACCCTCCTCCACCCGCAACCCCAAAAACTTAAACTCCCCCTCCTACCTCACCTCGAAAATCCTAAAACCACCACCCCCACCCTACAAAAACCTAAACCCTCCCACCCCAACCCCCCAAAAACCTAAACCCACCACCACCCTCCAAAAACCTAAATTATCGTTTGCGTCAATGTGGTTTATACGATTTAACACAATGTCTCCCTAACACGAATTTTTAACGCTTTGAGTACCTGTGCTATATAATCTGTAACACTCTGAGTCCATTCATGAACCACGATACTTTCGGGTATCCAGAGCCTACTACACAAGGTTCACACGGGAACTACGATGATTATCCAGGTTACAACAATGTATACGTGAACTACCAGGGGCCTAAAGAACCGAGTCCGTTAATGAATCAAGATACTGGATGATTATGCCGGAGACGGGATTTTTCATTGCGAACAAGTTTACAGTAATTTTTCATTTAATATCTAAAGAAGATAATAACAGTTTGACATTGTTTTCGCTTTGGAGATGATCGCGGTGTCAAGGTCAATTAAAAATATTTATAAAATTCACTACTTAGCTACCTTAAACTGCAGATAGGGAAGTAGGGTTGTCGAATCCACAGGGAACCAGTGGAGAATGGTATTCAAGTTAAAACGATTCAACTAATACTAAAGTTTAAAACTTGTTACTTAGAACACTTGGAATTATAAAAAACAATTAACTTTAAGTTGTGAAAAAAATTGGAGAAGAATGACCACTCCGGGATTAAGATTTAGCAAAGCACACATACAATTTCAGTTTCAAACCAGATCAGAGATTACATAGACATAGCCTTGTTTAACTGTTTAACCCAATCACACAATAGTCAATTCAATCACAAAATCAGATTGTTCCCGATGCAAGGAAACCAAGAAACGACGATAGATACGATAAATCGAAAACATACAATTGTTCATAAATCAATCACACAAATTAATTCAAAGATCTTAAGAGGTTCACAAAACTTCAATCTAATACTGATCATCAACTAAAATCATATGAGTACAAGCATAAATCGCTCACCCGGTGAGATCATGAAAGCGTTTAGCCGCTCATAATTGTCGAAAACATTAAAGATCTAAACTTTAAACTTACAAACATTCAAAACTAAGAACAATTGGCCAAACAAGCTCTGGAATCGCCTTAGGGAAGCTCTGGGACGGCAAAGAAGAAGGTAATTCTAGAATGGGAGTCACAATGGCTTTATAATTAAAATTAGGTTTATTTTGTCGTAATAAGGATTCTTCGCGTACCGCGAAAGAATATGCCTGGGTCTTCGCGTGACGCGAGGCCACAATAGTCGCGCACTTTTCAAAGCCCTCGCGTACCACGAGAACTTCCCCTCTAATCTTCGCGTACCGCGAGGATCCTAAATTCCAAGAATTTAACTTTTAAGCTTTACTTTGACTTTTTTTGACTTCCCGAGCTTCGTGCCTTCGTTAATCTCTTCATATACTTCCACTCTTTAAGCACATTTTACCTGTAACACTTCAAAATATGAAACACACATAAAACTGACTCGAAAAACATAATTAAACTATTAACACGTACAAAAACTGACTCTTATACATGGGATATTAACCCTACATCACATCCCCACACTTGACCTTTTTCGTCCCGAAAAAGAATAACGCAATGGAATCATAATCAGGAAACTTGCAACTTTACTTTCATTTTTCACAGCATAGACTTTCATAACACGTTAATCATAACAATCGGTATTTCTGTCCGATTAAACCTATCCACCGAATCTCGAGCCCCCAATTACGTGATCTATATATTATACATTACCAAGCTGACAGTTTATCTACGGGTCTCACACTCAGAAAGCTACGACTCAGCCTAATCTCATCTCAAGGTCATGTTTAGATCCGGGTTAAACCTTATAGATTTCCCACCATTATAAACACGAATTTAAATGTTTTAAAAATTAAAATGGATAATGGATCGATGAATGAATGATATGAGCTTTTATTAACACTTATATAAATAAACCTAACCCAGCGGTGTTTCAATCATGTTGGAACACGATATATGACACGTAGGCTGCAGTTTTTAAGCAATGAAGTACATAAGCTTCGGAAATGGGTGTAACCTTCAAGTCGCCATCCCGAAGGGAAACACATAAACCTACTTAGATATCCAATTATTGATCACATAAGTCCCGCCCATTGGGGTATCAACCAAGTCACTATCCCGGAGGGTAACATGTAGGCAAAACCTAAGATCTCAAAGTAATTAATTAAAGATCATTAATTGATGGATTATGGAATGTGAGCGCCACCAACTTTCGGATTTATTTTCTTCAAAAGAAAGCATTGTGCCAAATAATTTTAAAAACTTATAAATTCTTTCTTATAAAGGTACCTATTACCCTATGTTGATAGTTTCGACCTTATCGATGCCCCTAAGATGAGAACCCACAAGACATCCTTAATTAATTATTCATTTAAGTAAATTCACTATCATGATATTTAAGCTCTTAAATTGGTTGGGCCTACCAAAATGTTACAAATTAGACATGTTTGATCATTATTATTATTTAATTAAATTCCACACATAAAATCCCGATTGTACTATCATTTTCCATTTGGTTGCAAACATTCTAATCCAGGGACATTTGTCAAAAATTTTAAATTTTTATGTATTTTTATGACTCAAAACTCACTAAAAAATAAAAGACTCAAACTAGACCTGGACAAGGTCTCCCCTCCCCACACTTAAACTCTGCATTGTCCTCAATGTAGGAAGAGCGACTCAAAACAAACGAAAATAAAATACCAAAAAAACTTAGCTGGATAGACGATCGTATAGCATTTCATTCACGATCGTGTTTCACAGATACAAACGGGTTGCCTTGTACAAAAGAATCAAGCAAAAGTCGGATTATCGTCCGCCGAATGGAGATTGAGTATGGGAAATTCAAATCCAAACCTGCAAAATTATGATCGAAACAAACCTACAGGCATCATATCGACTCAATATAACGACTCAAAGAAAATTAAAAGACCCGACTGACTCGAACGACACAAATAATAAAAAATAAAAATAAATAAAAAAATTAGAGTTTTTTGGGTTCCTCGCGTACCGCGAGGGGCAAAAGAATGTCCGGCCTCTTTTTTTATCTTTCGTGTGTGGCGAAGATGGGAGGGCAACTCTTCACGGTACGTGAAGAGTCCTCCATCACAGAAAGAAACGAAGTTTTTCCAATTTTGCCTTATCAAATTTTTCAACTCTTAAAACTCAAATTTTTTAACTTCTTCAAAAACTCATTCCAACACTTAGATTAGATGCCTACATACCTGGAATCCTGATGATTTTTAACACCCAAATTGCCACAAAACTCTGCAAAAACTTAGAAAAACACAAAACTATACTGAAAATACCGAAAAACTCAAAATTTTCTACAGACTCTACAACGGCATCCTACCCCCCACGGGTTTGTGTATGTAACATCCTGGTTTTTCGCTTAGAAAACGGGTTTTAAGTATTGTAAATAACTGCTCGCAAGATTAGGAGACTTGTCTTCGGTTTTCGTGTTATTATTTTTATAAATAATTAGTCAGGGTTTAAGGTGTAAATGTCGAGACCTAAGGGGGAGTTTTGTAAAAGTTTCGAGATGGCTCAAGCCCAATCGGGGGTCCGGTAGCGAGCAAGGGCCGAACCCGGTCCAACACCCACGCCCTTTAGGGTGTTACGGCAATGGGGGGTCCCCATTGTGTTCTTGCGGCTGCCGAGAAGAGAAGGGAGAGAGAGAGACCGTTCATCGTGATTTGGTCGAGATCAAGGTATAAACGCGAGCCTCTAATCATCATGTATGTGTTTTAAGCTTCGGTTAATCGTAATAATCGTTTTTATAGTTCTAGGGTTTCGTAAGCGACAAGTAGTGAAAGGGGAGACGAGTTCTTGGTGATTCGATTTGCACCAGTCACTCGTATCAGAGATATAATGTTATTAATCATTTCGTTACTTTGTTTAATGAATGATTGGAACCACCTATGGGTGGACATGGTTCGGCCGAACCCATGGGGGTGGTCGACGGTGGGTAGTGCGTGTGTGTAGGGCGACGGAAGGAGGCCAATGGCCTAGTCGGGCGGCTGTGGTGGCGCGATAAGGGACACAGCGGCATCAGACATGTAAAGAGATGGTCCCGCAAGGCTAGACGAAGATGGAGGTGGGGTTGCGGTGACTCGACAACGGCAGTGGCCGATGGTGGTGCTTTCGGAATGCCACGGGAGCGGTCCTAGATACCGGACAACGGTGGTGCGGATCTGGCCAGGGACGGGAACGAGCGGGGGAAGGTGCCACATCACAGTAAGGTGAAGGCGAGGGTTGATGGAAGCCGAATGTGGCTATGCGATGTCAGGTTGGATGCGTTAGGGCGTGTACGTGTGCATGTAAGCCATGCATGGCGACGTGCATGCGCGGGTGTTAACACATCGAGTCGGGTCGCGTGAGTGAGCGAGAGGAAGAGCGTCGAGTCGTGTATTGACTCGTGTATTGTGTAATTGTTAGGTACGAGGTTTAAGGACAAGCACGAGAAGTTAGCAAGTTCTAGTGATCGAGTTCCGTCTAGAAAAGGTGAGTTTCTATCGCCCACTTTTAAACGTTTTGTAGTTTTGGGTATGAATACATGCAACGTGCAATATAGCGAAGGCAAGAAATGATAGGGGTTTTGATGTTAATATTTGTGTTGTGAAATGATAGTTATAATTGTATGCGTAGGATTTGGTGTCATGTAATTAAATGTCGTGGCCCTATATTAAGAGGTTAATTGATATCGTGTCGACCCTAGTCGACGGGAATTTAGTCTGACCTTAGTCGGATGATCAGTCAGCGAGTCATGATCGCACGAGTCCTTAGACCGGTCAACATGATTTCGTGTATGTCGATAAAATATATTATTTGATGAAACGGTAAAGTAAATGAGAAAACCTTTGAGACATGAATAGTTTTAAAATTAAGGTTCGGGACTTAATACCCCCGAACGAATTACTATAGAACTTACTCAGCGTAGCTGACTTTTAGCATGTATTTCAGGTAAGGAGAAAGAGTGAGCTGGCGGCTTCTGGATGGCGTTTGGTTACCGTGATTGCTATGATGACATTTATTTTCCGCTTTAATGTTGAATGATTTAGATACTGTTACTTGATTGGATTATGGTTGAGATTTGGGTCGTTGACCACTGTTGATTGTTTGTTTTCCGTTGTATTTATTGAGTTTATCTGAGGTCAATTACTACTATGCTTATGTGTATGCCAACGTGTCGGGTTTCCGAGTTTAGGGCCTTACAAGTTGGTATCAGAACAAGGTTTAAATAATGTCCTCGATGCCTAGACTTAGACTAAGAATGGGACCGATGTGTAGGGAATGTCATCACACGTAACCAAAAGCCAGAAGCGCCAGGTATGAGTTAGTGTTTATGTGTGTGTGTTAGTAGGCTAAGACAGGGGCGTTATGCTAATATGCAGTAAAGGGATGTTTTACAACCTGAAAGGCAAGGAAAGAGGGTAATGGTGATTGGCCACCGTCATTAACTAATTGCACTGCTCAGATTGCTTTAAATGATAATTAAGTATTGCTCTGTTTGTTATTATTTTTAGTAATTGATGGCACCTAGAAGGAAAACTGTTGTTAATGCTGGTGGTAGGGGGCGTCGTGAGAACGCTCAGGGCGACAATGCTAATCATGACGAGATGTCAGTTCATACTGAACCATCAGTGCATGCTGAACCTACGGTGCATTCTGAGCCCATTGAAGGATTCCAGTTCGAGCCATAGGTTCGTGAAGCAGTTAAGAAGGAGGTGGCTGAGATGATCCATGAGTATCTGCCTTATATCATGAAGGCAGCGTTTGAGGAGCTAGAGACGATGGTGCTAGTGGAGATGGAGAAGAAGAAGAGGTCGGCTGGAACTGGTGGCAACTGTGACTACAGGCACTTCAAGAAGTGCGATCCGCCTAGGTTCGATGGGTTAAAGGACGTATTGGCCATGTACCACTGGCTTACTGAGATAGAGTCCACTATCTCTATCAGTGAGTGCAAGCCGAAGCAGATAGTGAAGTTCGTTTCTCACTCTTTCTCTGCTGAGGCTTTGCACTTGTGGAACTCGGAGAAAGAAAGGAAGACTACTCAGGAGTTGGAAGCTATGACTTGGGAGGATCTGAATGGTTTGGTTAGGAAGAAGTTTTGTGCTCCAGGAGAGCTGGAAAGGGTAGAGAGAGTTTCTGACGCTCAAGGCGGGTAAATCGACTCATCGTGAGTACACTTTGAAGTTTATAGAGATGGCACGTCTGGTGCCACATTTAGCTAGAAATGATGAGCGATGGATGAAGCTATATGTAGCCGGTCTACCGGATCATGTTAGGCATTTAGTCAAAGCTCAGCAACCTTCGAGTTTTGACGATGCGGTGGAACTTAGTGGGACTTTGTATGATGATGTCATGGGAGTGGAGGTGTGAAACATCCTACTTATTTTTCTTATTTTATCAGAGTATTTTATTGCAGAAAAACATGTCCCAGGTTAACAAATCCTTGCCGTAATGGCTAGCGGACCGTTACTAGCTTGGTAGCGGTCCGCTACCACCTTCATTTTCCAATTTCTTTTTATTTTAAACCCTCAACGTTGGGGTATGAACACTTTAGCCCTTGGACTTTCATTTCCTTGAAATTTTGGGATGTTACAAGGTGCAATAAAAGAACCCGGATGATAAGAAGTGGACCGTACCCCTCAAGAGGTTCGGTAAAGATTTGAAGGTTCCGTTTGTGAAGAAGGCTAAGACTGTTGGTCCTGATTCATGTCGCAAGTGTTGTAAGATGCACTCAGGTGAGTGCAGGGCTGATGCGGGTTCTTGTTATAGGTGCGGTAAGGTGGGACATTTTGCTAGAGACTGCCCGCGCAGTCCTAAGTGTTACTAGTATGGGGGTTTGGGTCACCTGGCGAAAGAGTGTAAGGCAGGACAGAGTGCGTGACCAAGCAAGGAAGCAGTCCCAGTGAAGAAAGAAGACGAAAAGTTTAAGGCTAAAGCGAGAGCCTTCACCATGACTGTAGCTGAAGCCAAGACTGACCCTGATGTTGTTATAGGTACCTTTCTCATTAATAATATACCAACTTCTGTTTTATTTGATTCGTGGGCAAGTAAGAGCTTCGTAGCCCCATCTTTCTACAAGAGTTTGTGTAGAACGACTAGGATGATTGAAAAGCCGTTTAGTGTTGAGACTACGGTGGGATCACCCAACAGATTCATTGAAGCGTTAGATGACTGCTTTATTGATCTAGAGGGTCATAGGTTCCCTGTTAGATTATTTATTATTGCTCTAGGATGATTTGACGTGGTGTTGGGAATGGATTGGTTGGCCGCGTTCGATGCGGACATTGTGCGCCGACATAAGATGATACGGTTGTAGTCCTTAGAAGGAACGGTAGTGACAATGTATGGTGACAGAATGAGATATTTACCAAGATTTATCTCTATGATGAAGGCGGTGAAGTCATTGAGGCGTGGGTGCGGTGCATACGTAGCTTATGTCACCAATACAGAAGCAAAAGGCATGGACTTATCCGAGGTTCCAGTGGTGTAGGAGTTTCTGGATGTCTTCCCTAATAACTTGACGAGAGTACAACCAGAACGAGAGATCGAACTCCAGATTGATCTACAGCCAGGACCTCAGCCGGTTGCTAAAGCTCCGTATCGATTGGCACTGACAGAAATGAAGGAGCTCATGGAGCAACTTCAGGACCTATTGGACAAAGGATTCATAAGACCAAGTATATCACCATGGGTTGAACCGGTCTTGTTTGTGAAGAAAAAGGATGGTAGCATGCGTATGTGCATCGACTACCGGGAGCTCAATAAGTTGACGGATAAAAACAAGTATCTGTTACCGCGTATCGATGACTTGTTTGATCAACTACAAGGAGCAAAGTGGTTTTCACGTATAGATCTGAGGTCAGGGTATCATCAGCTGAAGGTTTAGGGAATAAGATATCCCGAAGACGGCATTTAGGACACCTTATGGACATTATGAGTTCTTGGTTATGTCCTTTGGTTTGACGAATGCTCCGGCAACATTCATATACTTAATGAACCACGTGTGCTGACCAATGCTAGAAAGATAGGTGATTGTGTTTATCAATGATATTCTAATCTACTCTAAGATTGATAAGGAGCATGGAGATCATATGCGAGAAGTGTTAAACACGTTGAGGTGAGAAAAGCTTTACGCTAAATTCTCCAAGGGGGCGTTTTGTCTACGGGAAGTGCAGTTTCTGGGGCATGTTATTAACCTAGAAGGGATTATGGTGGATCCTGCAAGGATTGAAGCGGTGGTTAAGTGGAACGCTCCTAAGACTCCAACAAAGGTGCGTAGTTTCCTGGGGTTAGCCGGTTATTACAGGAAGTTCATCGAGGACTTCTCAAAGCTGGAAACACCATTAACTAAATTGACTCGAAAAGGAGTTAAATTTGTTTGGGGAGCGGATCAAGAGCGTGCGTTTCAGGAGTTAAAGAAACATCTGACTGAAGTACCGGTGTTAACATTACCGGAAGGGACAGATGATTTAGTGGTGTATTCGGATGCGTCTTATTTGGGGTTAGGTTGCGTGTTAATGCAACGAGGAAAGTAATAGCGTATGCATCAAGACAATTGAAGACGCATGAGGTGAATTACCCTACCCATGATTTGGAGTTAGCGGCGGTGGTGTTTGCACTCAAGTTGTGGAGACGCTACTTGTACGGAATCAAGCGCACGATCTACACGGATCATTAGAGCTTGAAGTACTTCTTCGAGCGGAAGGAGTTGAACATGAGGTAGAGAAGGTGGTTAGAGCTGATCAAGGACTACAACTGTGAGATCCTTTACCATCTGGGTAAGGCACATGTAGTCGCTGGTGCGTTAAGTCGTAAGGAGTAACACATGCCATTCTGAGTTAAAGCGTGTCAACTGGTAGAAACGCCAAATTTCCTGACGCTATTAAAGGATGTGTAAATGTTAGAATTGAGAGATGAAAGGCTAAAAGATGAGAGAATTTTTGGACAACGTTACCTGTTGACTGAGAATAGTCAAGGGGTGTGGGTCAAGGATGACTGTATCTGGATACCAAGGTTTGGTGGATTTAAAAAGCAAGTACTTGATGAAGCGCACAAGTCAAGGTACTCGATACATCCGGGAACGTCAAAGATGTATTAGGACATGAAGGGCAACTATTGGTGGCCAGGAATGAAGCATGATGTGATCCAGTATGTGAGAAAATGTTTGACGTGTTTGCATGTTAAGGCAAAGCACCAAAAGCCTTATAGAAAAATTCAACCGTTGGAGATTCCGAAGGGGAAGTGGGAGCACATCAGAATGGATTTTATTACTAAATTTCCCAAGATGGCTAAGGGGCACGATACAATTTGGGTAGTAGTGGATCGGTTAACGAAAAGCGCTCATTTTCTACCGATTAAGGTGACCTTCTCATCTAAAAGTTTATCCGAAGTGTTTGTCACTGATATCGTTGCCAGGCACGGAGTGCCAATTTCTATTGTATCCAATCGGGATACAAGATTCACGTCAAAGTTTTGGAAGAGGTTCAACGAAGCAATGGGGACGAGGTTGCACATTAGCACTGCGTATCACCCTCAGACTGATGGACAGTCAGAGAGGACGATACAAACATTAGAGGACATGTTGCGTGCATGTGTGATTGATTTCGGAGGTTGGGATGGTTACCTACTGTTGGCGGAGTTCTCTTATAACAATAGTTATCATGCAACTATTGGGATGCCGCCATTAAGACACCAACCCGGGCATCATACAGTTGGTTCTCATAATGGGTCATTCTCTTTTAAAAACGCAATTCTTACTAATCAATCTACAACATGAGTCTTTCTAAATTCTTTTATTGGTATTTAATGATATTAAATTACCTCACGAATGCCTCCACACCACTTCGAGTAACGCCGCTCCTAAGCCAAGATACGTCAACGCTACATTTACCTGCAAAACAATCTAACGTACACACAAAGTCAGCTACTTTGAGTGAGTTCTAATAGTTTAATTTGAACAGAAACCATCACGTCACATTTATTAGTTTATTTCACTCAGGACCCTCCGGTCCTCATAAAATAGTTTTACGATTCATTAACGAATAGTTAACCCCCTGTTATCCCACAACATCCAATAACCGTTTATCACCAGAGACTCAGCCCGTACTTCCAATAATAATGATAATAATAATTATCTCATCACCCCGTTATCATAGACTCAACTGACTATACTAATAACTCAGACCCAAGAACAAGCATTAACCCGACACTTGGTTAACACAACAAACTCTAGAACATTAACACACCCGGCCTTAACCAAGGCAGTCACAATTAACTAACACAATAGTTATACACGTCACATCACAATCCTGACACAACGGTCAATCTAACTCTACATACCACAATAGTATCATCTACACGTCACACTAGCAATACCACATTAATGTCATCACATTCATAATCAATATAACACCTCGTTTGCATGCAATACTACACATATATAAACAGCCACGTAAACACATACCTCGTCACTGCACCCTCGTCATGGCGTTCCACACACCTTGAGCTCATCATTAACCTGTTAATAAATGTCACCGTTGGTGACTTTCCGACGAACATCATCCTTCACCATTCCTGTTTGTTGTACCATAATGACACGATGCAAACATACACTTACGAACACACAACACAACAACATACTAGCAATTACATGACTCGTTAACTATACTTGCACCTCACGCATAACCCTAGAACAACATATTTCTCACACAACATATCATAAGAATTTAATGTACGACACGACTCTTTCTGTGTGGCCTTTAACACGACACGCCTTAACAACCCATACCCGTAACTCACACATTTCCATGATCCCACCATAGACCCTATGATCACTTATCAATTATTTTATATTCAAAACGCATCGGGTTAGATCCCGAAACCCTTAACATATTCAATAGAGTAAACTTATTTCATAAGTGTGTACGATAGCACCAAAACGTTTAAAAACATTTAAAAGAGAGGATTAGAAACTCACCGGTTGCGAAGCATTCCTTCCGAAGTCGCATACCCATAAACTCGTAGTCCAAAGCGAACCTGTCGTCAAATGAAATACCCAGGTCAACCCTCTTACCGTAATAACACTAACCCACCTATTCTAGACCAGCAACTACAAGCTCGGTCTAAATTGTCCCAAACCGTACAACCGACGCGCTCGATCGCGTACAAAACCCATAAATTAACGTTACCGAAAAACATTCTTGAATGTCGTCCCCGATAATTTTCTCATATCCCAAAATAGTCCCCAAAAATGAATATTACCTTCTATGGGGTAATACATTTGTGTACCAGCCGTTCTACGCGCTCTTGTACGAAACTGTTGAGCACCACACGAGAAGAAAATTGTCTTGCTCATATCTCGACCATACGTGCTCCGTTTCACGTGAACCACCTATCCACGCGTTCGTCTCAACATGCACGACGTCAGAAAATTATTGGTGTCAGCTGTCGCCGCCATTACTGCTGCCAGAACACGAATTTGTCTTTCATCTCGTTCGGTTTTGCTTGTCAAAATATGAGTAGCTTAAAACCGACCCAAATGAACTCCGTTTTAGGCGAATCACATGTCCACACGTCTGTATCGCCGAACCCTTTCAGACCCCCTATTCGCTGTCACCGGAATCTGTAACATCCTGATTTTCATAGAATATCAAATATGTTTTAAATAAATATATATACTCCTTAAAATGAACTTAATGGCGGGAGAAATAGTATTTTATAAAAATACTATATTATGGTTTAATATAAAGGGAGTTAGAGTTGCCATAAGTGCAATACACCAAACTTATACCTAACATTGTATGTTTGTAAACTAAGGGGACTAAACTTGATCAAAACATTAGTGGTGGTATTAAGGAGGAAGATTACATAACTTAAAAGGGGTGTAGGATCGGTGAATACAAGATGGTTCTATTCTAGTTGAGATTGACGGAAACAATCACAACTAAGCAATGTAAACAAGTAAACAAGAAGAACACTGATAAATGCAATTTGTATTAAGCTTCAAAGATTACAGAGAAAAAATCTTAAGTAAAAGAACTTGTATACAATGATTCTAAGTACTACTTATATAGTAACTTAGAATCAAGACAGACCCTTGATTCTAAGGATCATATCTAACACAAGCCGTTGATCTTGTATTGAAGCTATTCTACATGTAACGACAATAAAAACTACAAAAGTTATCTTTACTCAAACGTCTTCTTAGGCATCATTGCTTGAGTCCTTGGAAGAAGAGCGTCGTTGTCTTTTATTGTCTTACACCAGTAACATTCTTTCTGCGTGGAGTGTGTCAGTGTTGCAGCAGAAAGTTGTCAGTTGTAATGGTTGCTTTATCAAAGTCAGTCAGCTGCAACGTTTGATCTTCAGAGGGAATGGCTATCAGCAGCAAGGCACAACTGTCCATAGCTGCTGATGATTTGCCTATCAGCAGCAACTTTGGTCTTCAGAAGATAAGGCTATCCGCAGCAGATTTGTTTTTCAACAGAAGAACAAGTACCCGCTGCAGATAAGCTTATCTGCAGCAGTTTGTCGATCTGCAGCAAACTTTGAGGTCCACAGCAGTTGTACTTAGAGAATTTTGTATCCATCAGTCTTTATTTCTACAAACTCCCCCTAGACTGATGCTACCAAAACTCTCTTACTGCTTTTGCTGCTGAAGCTTTTTCATGTTGCAGACTATCCTTTCTACCTCATAGCCTCTTGAGTCATGGCTGGGATTGTTTATAGGAAGCTCAGATAGAGTCTTTATGTCTTTGCTTGGCATTTTGAAGATGTCCTTGCTTGAACATATCATCTTCTGTCCTTTAACATCAATCAAGATAAACTCGTTGGTATCAGCCTTGAATGACCAACTGGTGAATGGAGAATGGGATTGAAGAGGTTTGACATCAATGATTACATCTTTACTAGGGTTGAAGTGATGTTTGATTGCTAGCAAAAGATGTCTCCCACCTTCATTCTCTGGCTTATGGGCTTCACCTAACTCCAATATTCTTCTTAGATCTAAGTCTGGGAGTTGCAGTACCTCATCAACAGATTTATAGATAGATCTTTTCAGTTCTTCCTTTCCTCTGAAGACTCAAAACCATTTGTCTTGAGTGTTGTAGAACCAGACAACTATTTCTCTTGAGTCTTCTGGTGTGATGGTAGGTTTGGTTTTCTTCTTGGAAGGCTGCTGTTGAGGAGGAGCTGGGTGAAGGGATTTGGAGTTTGTGGGAAGTGAGGAATGAGGTCTAGGCTGGAGAGTGGAAGTATGGTGGGAGGAGGAAGTAGTGGATGAGGGAGAAGGCTTGGGTTTCTTTGATTTGTGTTCAGCAGTTTGAGTTATCACCCTTTTCTTGGAGCCTGTCTTCCCCAGTCTTTCTTCCTCTTCCTTCTTGACTTTGGAGTACAAGGCTTGCAAGTTCATGAAACTCATGGGGCCTAGCCTTTTTCCACTTTCTCCTTTGGCCTTCAGGAAGTCAGTCATGACCTTCCTTTCTTCATGGGTCCTTATGTTGAATGCAATGGTCTTCTTGGATTTTTGCTTGGCTTTTTCTTCTTCTTCATCCCTTTTCTTATTTGCCAATTGACCTTGCTGACCCATGAAGGCTCTGTAGATTTCTTTATTTGATAGTTTCTCAAGGTAGTCTGCATCCTCACCTTCAGAAATCAGAGATTTCTTTGGCTAGTTCAGAATCAGTTATTCTGAACTTAGCCTCTTCCCTTTTCTTCTTCTCCCCTTCTTCTTCTTCTTCTTTATTAGACTGTTCCTGCAGCTGAAGAGCTAGGGCTTCATCTTCTTGTAGTTGAGAAGCTGCAGGAAATCTGGCTTTGAGTTCATCCAGCTGTTTAGCATACAGCTGGATTTGTTGTTCTCTGAGGAGCATGGCAGCTTTTCTCTCTTGAATTTTTCTTAGCTCTGCCATCTCCTCTTCTTCTTCTTCTTCTTCTTTCCTCCCGTTCATTTTGCTCTTTCATCAGTCTCTCTTCCACCTCTTTAGTCATTACTCCCTTCCCCTTGGCTTTGGTTGATGCCTCTGCTTCAGCTTCATGGATCACAACAGCAGATGTTTTAGATACTGATGGGATCTCTACTTCAGCTTCATTGGTAGTTTAGGGAGTGGATGGGCGAAGGTTTCTTGCTTCATCTTCTTCCCATTCACACCTAGTTACTTCCTTCCAACTTTTCCTTACATCCTCCAAACTTTTCATTACATCCTCCAACTCTTTTCTTCTAAATTCTGTTGCAGTGTCAGAGTGGCGGTTGGTGAGGAGAGAAAAGAGAAATCTGATTCAGAGGAGGCATCTTCTGTAAGGTGTCCCTCCTTTTCAAGACGAGCTTTGATAGTCTTGATCATTGCTTGGCTCTCTAAGGAGTTGACATTGCAGATATGTGTTCTTAGCTCAAAAATGTTGTATAGGAAGTCTGAGTTGAGGAGTAGGATCTCATTGATGTGGTTGAAGAAGACAGATGATCCATCACTCAGAAAGAAGGTGAAGCCAGAGGGCCCAGTGCACGGCCATCCTAGCACTGCCTGTCCCCTGACCATCTCATTGTGTATGAAGCTTCTCTAGCAAACTGTTTCTTCGTTAGTTAAAGTATTGCTCCTGATCAGGTCAAGTCTACTTGGAGCCAGTCTTTGTGCTGCTGTTGTAGAATATTCTGCGCGGTTTTTAGGATATGCCACTCTGTTTGCTTCTTCTAGTAGTGCTTTAAACCAGGGCATATTTTCCTCCATTAAGTCTTGGAACCTGCATATTGCAAGTTTTGCTGAGAGATCTGAAGAGGTGTTGATGCATCTGGATAAATACAGTTCAAGCACTTGAAGAGGATTTAGTGCATCCCAGTTCAGCTCTTCTACTCCGTTGAACTCTTTCCCAATCCAGAATCTCTCAGATTGACCATCATACCCCCAAGCTAGTATGGAGTCAAAATCTAGCTTGTCTGCAGTCAGTGTGAATTGGGGGTAGTGGTTAGACTTATTATAGCCGCGGCTTCAGGAAGTATGCTGACTGATGGAGGTGTGTATTCATTTTGACTTTCATTCTTTAACACCTCATCAACAGCTCGGACAACTAACTTCCAATCCTCAGTGATATCTTCCTCTTCGTCTACTGAGTCTGGCAAGTCATGGATTTGAACAAAAGCAGGTTTGAAGAGAGAACTTTGAAAAGCAGCCTGCTCTTGAATCCATTCTTCGAGGCTGTCAGCATCATCTTCTATTGCGACTATCTCCCCCTTTTTGGTTGCATCAGTGTAAGGGTTGTATCTGTTTGAGTTCCCACTTATACAAGGGAAGGAGTAGGCACAGTTGGGCATTGATGGGCTTCATGCATAGAGACTTGGTGCTTTAGTTTGGACACTTCAGCCTCTAGGATAGCCACCCTGGCCGTCAATTCCATATTTTTGAGTTTCAGACTGTTCTCATCCACAGTTGTGGAATCCTTGGAGTTGGATGGGGTCTTAGGCCAGCCTCTGCATCCCCATCACCCTGGTTTTCTTGGCACCTGGGATTCCTCTCAGTGAAGAGTGTTTCAAAGGAAACATCCTCACTGTGAGTTGCCGTGGTTAGGGTCTTAGTGTTGTTATCACTGTCCTCCTGGTTAGTTCATGTACCAGGAGTAGTGACAGCCCTTTCCACATTCACTCTATCAGTACTCCCAGAGTGAACCTTCGTGGGTGATGAACTTGGGTTAGGTGCACTAGCAGCCAAGTCAATCAATACCTCCGAGATAGTGGTTGTTTGAGAAGGTATATCATCTTGAAAAGGTGCCTCTACACTTAAGTTTAGAGAAGAAAAATAATGGAATGGCTCAGTGGGTTGTTCTATGGATCTGGGATGTGATCCTGGTCCTAATAGAGAAGCTTCCAAGGAAGTCTCTCTAATGATGAGGCTATCCCTTTTGATATTCTCATCATAATTTTGGGATTCTGAATGAGGGCTTTTAGGTTGGGATTGGGCCTTTGAGATGAGAAGAGAAGGAGTCTTCTTGCTCCTTTTTCTATTATATTTTCCGCAATTGGGGCCCTTTGTTCCAGTTGAACGATAACATCTAAAACAGGTGTAAGTAATTTATGTGCCTGTGCATCCTTATTAGTATGCACATGGGTTCGAACAGTGGAAGCATATTGTTGTTCAGGATGTGAAGAGGAGGGTATGAGATCAGTATCAGCTGGGATTATTGAACTGTCACTCTGGGTGCTTTGTATGTTCATCATTGTAGATAACAATGGAACATTGACCCCTGAGAACTTTTTGAAAACAATTCTCATGCTTTGAAAAATGTTATTTTTATGTCCCAACATAAGATAGTTTTTTGCAGATTTGGAAAGATCTTTTAATTCGTTATTGAAAACCTCGTGCAAGAATCTTGGGTACATAAAAAATGATTGCTTTGCACCTTCTTGAAGGTTATATCTCAAACCTTCAAAGATGAGATGTGCAAAGTTGAAACCCTGGCCAAAAGCCATACCATGAACAGCGGAGGCAAGTGCAGAGCTCACTTGATGCCATCCACTTCTCTTTTGTGATATGCATTGTAGAAGAGTGTGGCACAGAAACTTCCATGGAGGGCCCATCAGCGTCTTTTCGATTGTGTACTCGTTCTGATTTCTAGTGTACCCTATAGATACAAAGGTCCTTATGTATTCTTCTTTTGAGTATGAAATGGCAGCCCCCTATGTATTCTTCTTTTGAGTATGAAATGGCAGCCCCCTCGTCTTGAAGCTTGAGGTGTTTTCTGAGAGTAGCTTCAGTGATGATGATATCTTTGCCGTCTACCGTGGCTTGGATTTGGGGAATCCCCTGTTCGGTAGAGTAGACGGCGATGTTCTAAAAATCCTCCATACGAGGGATGTATATGGTAGGGTTGACGATTAGTGCAAAATATATCTTTGATCGACAAAGAAAATCGATCATATCATCGAACCCTTCGGATTTCTTTCCTTTAACCAGGTATGCAGTGAGATTGTGTTAGGGAGAAAACTTGTCATTAGGATGATTTATGTCAACCTCTGCCATTTTGTTGGGTTTGGAGGGAAACAGGAAGGTTTTTGAAGGGTGGTTAAGGATGGAAAACTTTGAATGTTGTGGAGGCTTAAGAGAAAGAGATGGGAGTTAGGGTGAAATTGAATATGAAGGTGGTGAAGAAATTTGATTTGTGTTATAATGGCAGAGGAGGGAAAAGGCAAAATGACTTGTACAGTACAACCTTATTCACGTTTTACTGTTACAGCTGTAATACACTAAAGCAGTCATGGTAAAGACTGAAGGTAATTTTTACAGCCGGTAAATGTTAATTTGGACTTAGATTTACCCATCAGCAGTAAACTTGGTTGCTGTGGATGGTTAAGCCTATCCGCTGCAAGCTTGGTTGCTGTGGATGGTTTAGTCTTTCAGTAGCAAACTCAATTGCTGCTGATGGATGCAATGATCTGCAGGAAGGATGTTGCTGCTGACAGCCTTAAAGCTATCCGCAGGAAACTTGTTCCTGCTGATAACTTAATGCAGTAAGTGGCAAATTCTTTGCTGCTGATGGATGCAATAATCTGTAGCAAGGATGTTGCGGCTGATAGCCTTAAATCTATCCGTAGGAAACTTGTTCCTGCTGATAACTTAAAGCAGTCAGTGGCAAATTCTTTGCTGTTGATGATTAAACCTGTCAGCAGCTAAGAAACGAAATTGCTGCTGACTTATAACTTTTATTTACAACAAGGGACAAACACATTTACAAAACAAAATTTTAGAGACAGATTTTAATCAAAGTTCATCATTCCAATAGATTCAACTAAATATCTAAATCTAGCTTCATTAAAAGGATTTGTAAACAAATCAGCATATTGCTCATTGGTATGAGCTTTGGTTAAAATAATTCTCTTTTTCTCAGCTTGATCTCTTATGAAGTGATACCTGATGTCGATGTGCTTTGTCTTGGAGTGCTGCACCACATTGTTTGTGATTGATATAACAATCATTTTGTCAATGTGAATGGGAGTTGCCATGAAATTCATCCCGTAATCCAACATTTGGTTTTGTATCCAGATGACTTGTGCATAGCAACTTGAAGATGCAATGTATTATGCTTATGCTATAGAAGTTGAGACACATGTTTGCTTCTTGCACTGCCATGAAATCAGTCTCCCTCCCAGAAACTGACATCCACCTGATGTGGACTTTTTGTCCATGTTACATCACCCATAATCACTATCAGTGTATGCATACAGATTGAACTTATCATTTTTAGAGTACCATATCCCAAGTCTTGGGGCTCCCTTTAGGTGTCTAAAAATTCTCTTGACAGCTTGAAGATGTGAATTCTTTGGGGCTGCTTGGAATCTTGCACAGAGACATACTGCAAACATGATATCTGGCCTTGAGGCAGTGAGATAGATGAGAGACCTTATCTTTGTACGGTACTGATGTTGATCAGTGTCTTGACCATCTTTTTCTGGAGTCAGTTGATGGTTTTGATGTTAACATGGCTTAATCTCCTGTGCTAGAGAGCTGATTCATCAACTGAAGCTTTTGATAGAAAACAGGATACACTACCAGATGGAGTGATCTCATTCATGTCAAGCACATAAAGATTTTCTTTTCTCTGAGTTGTTAATAAAATATTTTCCGGAGGAGGTTTGGATAAGCTAGGAGACAGTACAAAGCATTCTTTATCTATGAAGAGCATCCAATGCTTCTGATCATAGACCTGGGAAACACTCATGAGATTGAAGTCCAATTCTTTGACATAGTTTACCTTTTCAATACTCATTCTTTCATTGGACACAGTTCCTTATCCAGTAACAGATCCTCCTTTTGAGTCACTTTCAAAGGCAACATATCCTCCATTGAAATGTCTGAAGTTAGAGAGGATGGATCTGTTGCCTGTCATGTGCCTGGAACAACCGCTGTCTACCACCCAGGTGTTATTCTTGTGACCTGGCTGTCCATGCATATGAGAGAGATCTAGTTAGTGAGAGGAATCCAAGAGCTTGCATCCTTGTAAAAAAAGGGTTCTCGGATTATCAGTATCAGCATGTGTGCATTCAATGGAACCAATGATGATTCTTGGAGGAATTTTGGCTTTCTAATGCTGAATTGGTGGTTTTCCAGCTCTCTTTGCTTTGTTAGCAGCAAATGTTGCAACTGAGGACTTTGGCTTCTCAGCAGCAGATTTTGTTGATGCTGATGGTTTTACTTGAGCAACAACAATCTTGGTTGCTGCTAAAGACTTGTCTTTGGGTCGCTTGGGCTTTAATTGATCATCAACATTTTTGTTGGCTGCTGATGGTTTAACTTGGGCAGCAACAATCTTGGTTGCTGATGAAGGCTTTTCCTTTGGTTCCTTGAGTCTTACTTGATCAGCAGCAGTTTTGTTTGCTACTGATGGTTTAATCTCCGAAGTATGCATACCCTTCTTCATGTTACTGATAGGCTTTTGTTGAAGAAGAATTTGATGAAGAACCTGTTTAAGAGGATTAAACTTACAATTTGCAGCAAAGTGGTCTGATTCACCACAGATGATGCAAGATTGTTGAGATTTTGGCAGATGCTTTCTTGGTGGGGATAGAGAGTTTCTGAACTGAGATTGTTGAGATTTTGGCAGATGCTTTCTTGGTGGGGATAGAGAGTTTCTGAACTGAGTTGCTTTGGCTTCAAAGCTTCTTACCCTTTTGTTCTTGTTTGTTTTCTCAAAAGCGTGTTGCTTTAGGTTTCTTTATTGTTGAAGTTATTAGAAGCAGGTGCTGGCAGTATGATTGTATTTCCCACACAGAAAGCATGATTTCGCCAGTTTGTCCCTTTGAAAGTACACATATTCCTTTCTTTTAAACAAGTCTTTGAAGTTCCAGGGGTGAGCTTTGTTGTGCTCAAAGGTGGCTTCTTCCAATGTCTTTTGAACATATGGAGCTCTCTCTCCAGGCGCATGACATATGTCAAACACCTTCCTTTGTTGGATTGATTTGGATTGAGGCTTTGAGTTGGTGGAGGTTGAAGACTGTCCCTTTTCAACAGTTAGCTTTCTTCCTTCTGGAGGATAACTGATTCTGATTTGTTTGGTTGGTTGAGATACTAGTACTGTTTTTGAAGGGATGAAAGGGCTTTGATTGTTGGCTTTAATAACTTCATAGGTAGGTGGTGATGAAACTTTATTGGTTTCAGTGGAGTCTGAGCATGTTGACTCAGACTCGGATGAAGTAGTGCATTCTTTCACAGGGGTTTCTTGGACAACAGGGTCAAGATTTCGGTTGGCCATGTCAAGGTTAGAAAGATTGAAACTTGGTTCATGAATGGCTACATAGTCAGCGGGTGGAGGAACAACATTGTAGGGTTGTTCAGCTTGGAATCCAAGACCAGCAGTTACCTTTTCATGAATTTGAGCATCCAAAAGTCTTTGCAGCTTTTTGGATGCAAATTCATATTTTTCCACATGGACCTTTTGGTCTGCTAATTCGGCCCTTATAGCTTTTAACTTAACAAGAAGGTCATCAATTTGAGTTTCAAGGTTTGTTTGTTCATGTTTTTATGATGAAATTTCTTTCTTTAAACAATCAATCTTTTCCTTGCAACTGTTTTCAACCTTTTTAAATTCAGATTTCATTTGGTGAAATTCTTCATTTTGATCTAGGAGATTCTGGTTATGTTTCCTGTATCCAAGGACCTTATCAATACAAGATTGAGTACACAGATTTTCATATACCTGAGGTGGGATTGTTGGTAGGAATATCCTCATACTGGATGCTCCAGTCAAAGTAAGCAGTTCCAACAGCTGCACAAGCTGCAGTTTGTGCAGGAGGAGTGGCATGTTGCTGTCTTGGCTGAGCTTGGTGAGCTTGTCTGGTATGAGCATCAGCTGGGTTTGCCTTTGGTGCCTTGCATTCTCTAGCAAAATGACCAAGTTGGTTACAGTTGTAACACCTCAATTTGCTTTTGTCCAAACCAACACTGGTGTTAGAGTTGTTGCTTGCAACAGGTCTTCCTGTTCTTGAGTAGAACCTTTTTGCTTTTAGAGAGAGCATGGCATAGGAGTGCTGTATATCCATTTCTTCTAGATCATATGGATGAAAACATTCCAGATCTTCCTTGATAAAGGACATATTGCTTGAGTTTTTAGAGATAAAAGCAGCAGAGGTTGATGTTTGAGGTGGGGCTTCAAGAAGAAATGGGGATGAGTGACGATGGGAGGATAATAGTTGCTTGAACTAGTACCTGAGTGGTAAGAGTGGAGGGCAGAAGAGGTGGTGGTAGATGTTGAGGCTGTTTGGTAGCTTGAGCTTCTTTCCTTGGCCTGAATCATCTCTAATTCATTGGTCTTTAGCGTACCGAAAAGCTCAGTCATCTGTAGAGTCTTCAGATTCTCAGTTCTTCTGATGGACACTGTGTAGAGTGTCCAGCAACTGGGTAGAGACCTGATGAACTTCTTGAGAATATCTTCATTCTCCAGCTTCACTTTTGAGCACTGCAGCTCACCTACAAGATAAGTATATCTGTTAAATAAAACAGTTAGAGACTCACCTTCCTTCCAGGCGAAGTTTTCATAATGCTGCTTCAGGATGTTTCTTTTGTTTTCTTTTACTTCCAGACGTGTTTCACTGTGTGGTGCTTGCGAATGAATAACACTTTTGTTATTAATATGTTAGCATCAATAATTGTCGACATGTGGTGTGATTACATTAAACTAATAATCGTGTATATGGTTGTGTATATCACAACATAGGAACCGGGTGAAATAGCGATTTATTATTATGGTGTAATTAACCCACTAACGGTATGTTTTTGTAGTGTTCTTTTTATTCCCAGTTAACAGGGCTAATTGGAGGTAAAATGACCTAATGTCGAGGTCGAATGACGAGGGAAACCATAGATGTGCAAAGTTGATCTTTAACCCGCTAAGGGAATTGCATCTCAAGGATGGAGTGTGATATACTTTGATTAATACCTATAAATATAAATATGCTGGTTTTTATTTGTGTAGTCTTATACACGAGATAGGAATCCTCAATTAGCTTCGGCTAATCCATTGTGGTGAAATGTGTAGGTAAGACAAAACGGTTATTCATTAAATTGGTCAAGACAAATGAATTAAGCAGATAGTCATGGATTGCACATCGTATTGGGGGACCGACTCGAGGAATTTATTCCGGAGATACCGAAGAGGAAAAGGGTGATTAAAAACCGGCTACATAAAAGTTAAGTGAATTTATGAATTTCACATAATAGTCCGGTTAAATAATATACATATAAATATATATGTATATTTGTGGTCGTGGATATAATACCATAGAAATGTTTTAACTTATGAATGCGACTAATGGTTTGGTGATATCATATGATAGATTAATATGATGAAAGGCTAAGGTGATCAAGTCTTGGGAGCGGGTTAACGGAAATGAAATTTGACGCCGTCGAGTTCCTTATCTGCATAGTTGTACTAACTATGTAGTATTTTTATATGTTGGTGTTTGGAGTCTATTTTTTGTTGCTTTAACCGAATGATGGATGTCAATAGATAATTTTGGTACTTTTTAGTTCTTATTCATTTAAACATGTTTTGTTTCGTAAGGGTTATCCAATTTACGAACGGGTCATGTCGAAATTTTATAAGGAAACTCGTGTGCATTTAATTAGTATTCTTTGGGCGAATGTGGGTGTAATATTACATGAGGTGTTATTTTTGGTGAAATAAGTTCTTTATTTAAAAAGTGAAAATTGGCCCTATTTTCTGCAAGGTGTTTAAAATCTATGTTTTAAATTTTCGGGTGTTACAGAATCCGCCGCCTCCATCGCCGGAAAGTGAAACAGTAGCCGGAATTCGCCCCCTTCGCGCGTATGTCTTTGCGCTGCTCGAATCCCTATCAAACGAACTCAGAATTGGACAAATAATATATCCACGCGACCGTGTCGCCAAAACCTTCCACCTCCTACCATCGCCGCAACCTTGCCAGATTTCCGTTTTTTGCTCGATTCCTCGTTAAACGTCAACCCTTGCAAAAACGATCGGATTATACATGTTTTATAACGTTGGCCGATGATAAAAACACGTACGGGGGATTATAGACATGAAAAAACATCGATCCGGACGTGAAACGCGAAGAACGGCTCTCTCTTCCGCTCTCCTTGTTCTCGGCAGCCGTATGATGCAAATGGGGGTCTCCTCCTTAAAGTTTTTATAAAAACCCTCCTTAAAGTTTAGCTAGAAACTCGTTAACCACCTTGTATGTTATTTACACATAAAGATATTTCACTACTCCCGACTATCTCTCTAATACTTTACACAATCGTTTTCAATGATTACAAGACCCGTTTGTTATACGAAAAACCGGGATGTTACAAGTCTACCCCCTTAAAAGAGGATTCTTCATCGAATCCTGTGTCGGCACAACCCAACACAATTCATCTTTCTGCTACAATTGTTGCACCTATAATCCATTGGTGCAACCGCCCTCTTTCGCACACCTCGTCGAGGTCATTACCTTTCAATGCGGCAATTAACCATGGCGTTCAAATAAGTCTTCTCCACTTCCCGCTTTCAACTTTAGGACTTATAAATCTCATGTACATATTCCCTTGCTACTCATTCTCGAATATTCACTTCTATGGCCCACATCAACGATCACCTGCTTACTTGTTCTCCTGATTTGATTACGAAAGCCATGTCGTCACTCTTTGTATGTCCCTGATGATCTCATCGTCCTGATGGTCATCCCCTAGTAAGATTCTTTGCTTTTCCTAATTAGGATCATTCGTCGTCCTTCCTGTCTCGTACTCTCATTGCCACCCAACGATGATTCCTTAAAACTCATGTACTACTGTCCTACTCACAGATGTGATACATCTCTCGTCCTTGAATGACCTCAAAGAACTTGTGTCAATCTTTACTAAACTCTCCTAACGGTTCTCCATCACAGTATTCCTTTACTTCTTTATCACGTATTTAATATGCCCCTCAAGCATGTACATACGCTTAACACTAGGGTCATTCTCATCCTCCTCAAAAGCTCACCTACCACCGTCATGTCTGTTTCAATAGCTAATATTTTCTTTACTGCATTGCTCTACCGGAGCTTCCTTTAAGCCAGTCATAAGTTTGCCAGCGTAGACCTTTCCTTCTTAGTCACTTATGTGCAATCCTGCACTTCCCCTTCTCCCGTTCCACTTTTCTCGTCGATGCTCTATCGTTGCCACACGACCACTGATCACGTCCCATTCATCAAGTACGAACCGGAAGTCCGACCTAGCATGCGCCTCAACTATCAATCGTCTTGTTCATGGAGAACCTATCTACTCCTATTTTGGAGCGTATCCCATGGAGACCCTATCATTGCTTGCCACTCCGCGCTGAAATCTATAGCGTCTTCCCCTCGATCATGTCATAACTAGTTCCAATCAAGCATCCACGTAACGCTTTCGTCATCATCTCTCACCGCTGCATCCCTTGGCTCTGTGCTCCGCATTCCCGAGATGTAAGTATAGGTATCTCACAAGAGCACCTCACCGATCTTCTGGACGTCAAAACTTCTACCATCACCTTGATATATCATCGTTGCGAAAATCGTCCAGATAGAAACTCTAAACTTGAGCACACCGACCACTCGTCCTATGCACGACTAAGCGTGCACTACAAGGACACATACTGACACAACAAAACTACATGACACACAATGTCATACGTACGTACTAGTATCCCCACCTTCTAACCTTCACAAAGTGCACACACACAACTAGCTAGACATGAGCAAATCTATCTATGTGCAATATGACCTCGTCATTTATAAACACACACACGACTGAACCCTATCTTCTATTCGCCCTAGCAGGTCGTACCTTTGGTGCAGGATAACACATTAATCAGTATAGACATAGACTTCACCCTAATCATTTATACACATAATATATAAGTCATAATTCCCCACATGACCTTGTCCCGATCCTTTATACCTACACACAAGGTATATAACCACAATTTCCCACAGGACCCCGTCCTGCACTTTCACACCAAGTGCAACACACCCATTGCACTCCAAACATCACTTGATCATTATCACATCGGTAACACTATCTTAAGATTGTAGACACAGAAAATTTCAAAACTCATGTCTATATACCCATACCATCTAATTAACCATGCATTAGGACAACAGCAAGAATTACATTTAATATGAACTCACGTTGTTCAAAAGGTAATCACATAATCAAGCCATACTGCATGAAATTTCACACTACACTCACAATATTAGGCTATCACAAATGCGACTATTTTTATTCATGGTCTAATCACCACGCGGTAAAACTCAGAACCAATGTCAAATCAAAGAATCGATATTTGCATTAAGTATCACACCGCGTAAACATCCAATTAGTCATAACGTCAAAACAACCAGAAATCTCTCGTGACAACTGCCATACTAACTACTCATCAAGCAATTGGGCATCCCTAAACACTGCCCGCCCAATCACTGCTTGACCACGTCAGGTACATCTGGCATGTCCTCCTCTAGTTCCTCCTGAAACAAAACTCCCTTAACCAACGCAAGTGGTCGATCTCTCAATCGTGCAGGTCCACATCATGGGGGAAAATCACGTACATCTGTCACTGCTCTCCTTTTCCATCCCGTCTTTCTAATCATAGCTCCACGCGGTATGTCGTCGACCGATGTTCTAATCACACTTGAAAACGAGAAGCACCGACACTATTTCACTAGCAGTTTCACCCGTAGCAGTTGTCGACTTGACTGGTCATTCTGCATTCCCCCTATCAAGAGCATCATGCATGACCGATGTCGTATGCTTCGCCTCAACCACCTAATCCTACTCAAGATAAAAAGCTAGAGTGATTACTATGGACACAAATTCAGAATACGAGAGTAATCATAGACTGCTAAATCACGGTGATCAAATGCAATTTGGTGGTCTACATCACTGCTCGAATTCTAAACCTTTCCTAACATGCTCACACTAGATTTCTACCTTTCACATATAACAGATGCACATGCATCCCACACAACTGACATTGCACCACACAATAATCTAGCACATCATCATAATAATCACCACATGTAGTCACTGACAAATTCATTAAACTATGCTAACACACCAAGTTATGTCACCTAATGCAATTAATGCTACTATACATTAACTAGCTCACAAAACGTGATTTCACCAAATCACACCACACACTTCACATAGTTCTACGTACTACTACAACACATAGCACACATCATGTTCCCATACGAGACCATAAATCACTCACTCACACCAATCGCCTTACTTAGTTTATCACTACACAGTGGTAAATAATAATTACTGCTCAACTCGAAAGACGTTCCTCTTGGCTCGCGGTTACTCGTGTTGGCATTCGTTTCACCATCGTCCCATTTTCAGTTTAATTTAAGGTATTTTATTTTATAAAAACATCAATTTTCTCTTAAACCACGGCTCTGATACCAACTTGTAAGACCCCAACCCAGGCATCCTACAATTGGTTCTCATAACGGGTCATTCTTTTTTAAAAACGCAGTTATTACTAATCAGTGTATAGCGGAAGTCTTTCTAAATTCTTTTATTGGTATTTAATGATATAAAATTACCTCACGAATGCCTGCACACCACTTCGAGTAACACCGCTCCCAAGCCAAGATACGTTAACGCTACGTTTACCTGCAAAACAATCTAACGTACACACAAAGTCAGCTACGCTGAGTGAGTTCTAATAGTTTAATTTGAATAGAAACCATCACATCACATTTATTAGTTTAGTTCACTCAGGAACCTCCGGTCCTCATAAAATAAATTTATGATTCATTAACGAATAGTTAACCCCCTGTTATCCCATAGCATTCCATAACCGTTCATCACCCGGGACTCAGCCCGTACTTCCAATAATAAAGATAATAATAATAATCTCATCACCCCGTTGTCATAGACTCAACTGACTATGCTAATAACTCAGACCCAAGAACAAGCATTAACCTGACACTTGGTTAACACAACAAACTCTAGAACATTAACAAACACGGCCTTAACCAAGGCACTCACAATTAACTGACACAACAGCTATACACGTAACTTCACAATCTTGAAACAACGGTCAATCTAACTCTACATACCACAATAGTATCATCTACACTTCACACTAGCATTACCACATTAATGTCATCAAATTCATAATCAATATAACTCCATGTTTGCATGCAATACTACACATATATAAACACCCACGTAAACACATACCTTGTCACTGCACCCTCGTCAGGGCATTCGACACACCCTGAGCTCATCATTAACCTGTTAATAAATGTCACCGTTGGTGACATTCCGATGAACCTCATCCTTCACCATTCATGTTTGCTGTGCCATAATGACACGATGCAAACATACACCGACGAACACACAACACAACAACATACTAGCAATTACATGACTCGTTAACTATACTTGCACCTCACGCATAACCCTAGAACAACATATTTCTCACACAACATATCATAAGCATTTAATGTACGACACGACTCTTTCCGTGCGGACTTTAACTTGACACGCCTTAACAACCCATACCCGTAACTCACACATTTCCATGATCCCACAATAGACCCTGCGATCATTTATCAATTATTTTATATTCAAAACGTATCAGGATAGAACCCGAAACCCTTAACATATTCAATAGAGTAAACTTATTTCATAAATGTCTACGATAGCCCGAAAACGTTTGAAAACATTTAAAAGAGAGGATTAGAAACTCACCGGTTGCGAAGCATTCATTCCGAAGTAGCATACCCGTAAACTCGTAGTCCAACGTGAATCTGTCATCGAATGAACTACCCAGGTCAACCCTCTTACCGTAATAACACCCTAATGGGCAGTCGTATGATGCAAATGGGGGTCTCCCCCTTTGCGTAACAGAAAGAGTTAGGTAGTTTAGATGTTGTAAAGGCAACTTCAGAGAAATTCTAACTAGTAAAGCAAAGGATGAAAGCCGCGCAGGATTGGCAGAAGTATTACGCCGACAAGAGACGGCGACCTATAGAGTTTAATGTAGGAGATTATGTGATGCTTAAGGTGTCGCCTTGGAAGGACATTATTCATTTCCAGAAACATGGAAAGCTTAGTCTGAGATATATTGGACCGTTCATAATAGAGGAACGTGTTGGTAGTGTTGGCTACAGACTGCAGTTGCTAGAATAGTTGGCAGGGATACACCCAACATTTCATGTGTCCCATCTACGGAAGTGTTTAGCAGATGCTATAGAACACGTACCATTAGACGACATTGTGGTGGATGATAAGCTAAATTATATAGAAGAACCAGTGGCTATACTGGATAGAAAGGAAAATAGACTTCGAAGGAAGGTGATCCCTATTGTTAAAGTGCAATGGAAGCATCGTAACGGATCCGAAGCTACTTGGGAGCCGGAAGCAGATATGCGTGAACGTTATCCGCATTTGTTTCAAGACGACGCAGGTTTCGGGGATGAAACCTCTTTAAGGGGGGAAGAGTTGTAACATCCCAATTCTTCGCTTAGAAAACGGGTTGTAATTATTGTAAATAACTGCTCGCAAGATTAGGAGACTTGTCGGGGTTTGCGTGTTATTGTTTTTATAAATAATTAGTCAGGGTTTAAGTTGTAAATGTCAAGACCTAAGGGGGAGTTTTATAAAAGTTTCGAGATGGATCAAGCCCGATCGGGGGTCCGGTAGCGAGCAAGGGCCGAGCCCGGTCCAACTCCCACACCCTTTAGGGTGTTACGGCAATTGGGGGGTCCCCATTGTGTTCCAGCGGCTGTCGGGAAGAGAAGGGAGAGGGAGAGAGACCGTTCATCATGATTTGTTCGAGATCAAGGTATATTCGCGATCCTCTAATCAGCATGTACGTGTTTTAAGCTCGGTTAATTGTAATAATCATTTTTATGGTTCTAGGGTTTCGTAGGCGACGAGTAGTGAAAGAGGAGACTAGTTCTTGGTGATTCGATTTGCACGAGTCCCTCGTATCGGAGGTATAATTTTATTAATCGTTTCGTTACTTTGTTTAATGAATGATTGGAACCACCTACGGATGGACATGGTTCGGCCGAACCCATGGGGGTGGTCGACGGTGGGTAGTGCGTGCGTGTAAGGCGGCGGAAGGAGGCCAAGAGCCTAGTCGGGCGGCTGTGGTGGCGCAAGAAGGGGGCACGGTGGCAGCAGGCATGCCGAGAGACGGTCCGGCAAAGCTAGACGAGGGCGGAGGTGGTGCTGCGGTGACTCGACGACGGCAGTGGCCGACGGTGCACGGGAGCGGTTGACAAAAGCCGAATGTGGCTATGTGAAGTCAGGTTGGGTGCGTTAGGGCTTGTACGCTTACATGCAAGCCATGCATGCGCGGGTGTTAACACACCGGGTCGGGTCACGTGCGTGAGCGAGAGGATGAACGTTGAGTCGTGTATTGACTCGTGTAATGTGTAATTATTAGGTACGTGGTTGAAGGACGAGCACGATAAGTTAGCAAGTTCTAGTGATCGAGTTACATCTAGAAAAGGTGATTTTCTATCACCCACTTTTAAACGTTTTGTAGTTTTGGGTATGAAAACATGCAACGTGCAATATAGCGAAGGCACGAAATGATAAGGGTTTTGATGTTAATATTTGTGTTATGAAATGATAGTTATAATTGTATGCGTAGGATTTGGTGTCATGTAGTTCAATGTCGTGGCCTATATTAAGAGGTTAATTGATATCGTGTCGACCCTATTCGACGGGAATTTAGTCTGACCTTAGTCGGATGAAATGGGTCGCTTAAGAGTGATCGTAAGTCGGTGTTGGTCGGTGAGTTGTTGTGACTGGCGATGATCAGTCAGCAAGTTATGATCGCACGAGTCCTTAGACCGTTCGACATACTTTCGTGTATGTTGATAAAATATATTATTTGATGAATCGGTAAAGTAAATGAGAAAACCTTTGAGACATGAATCGTTTAAAATAAAGGTTCGGGACTCAATACCCCCAAACGAATTACAATAGAACTCACTCAGCTTAGCTGACTTTTAGCATTTATTTCAGGTAAGGAGAAAGAGTGAGCTGGCGGCTTCTGGATGGCGTTTGGTTATCGTGATTGATGTGATGACATTTATTTTCCACTTTAATGTTGAATGATTTAGATACTACTACTTGATTGGATTATGGTTGAGATTTGGGTCATTGACCACTATTGACTGTTTGTTTTCCACTGCATTTATTGAGTTATTTGAGGTCAATTACTACTATGCTTACGTGTATGTCAACGTATCGGGTTCCTGGGTTTGGGGCCTTATAGTGTATTGCCCTCAATTGCACTCTATCCGATCCTCAACTCCACAGAGACGTCTGCACACTTAGCCAATTACATACAACTGACTAAAATAAAGAAATTACAACGTAACTCACTTTCGTAGGAATCAAGGAGGCATTTAGCATATGCAACAAGCCATTTAAACCCCTCGGTAGCTGAGTGGACGAGTTTTGTCTCGTGAGGGTTTCTAGGGAACACACCCACTTTGTTCATTTAACTAGACATGAAATTAAAGTTAACTAACCTTAGGTTGCCTCCTAGTAGCGCTAAGTTTAACGTCTTCTGCCGGACGTGGTGTACCTCATTGATGTTATGGTGGTTGGAACATGAACACCTTTCCAAATACTTTTGCACATGCCCTTTGGTAGTGATCACCATTTAGGTTCAGATTCTGCATGTGTTCTACAGCAGTGTTTCCTTCTTCACCCCGCATTATCCAAGACTCACCGGTTTCATAAGAAGTCTTGAAGAATTTAGGAGGTTTCTTTGATCTCCCTGGTGACCTTGATGGTCGTGTTCCTTATCTGCTATAACCACCTAAATTTTCCGCCTGATGCTACCAAGGTGGATCTCCCCTTTCTGATCTCTCATCCCCACACTTGTGGGTTGCTGCATCCACTACCTTGTTTAGTTCATTCTTCAACTCAGACCTATCAATCACAACACTTTTGTCTTTGCCACCCTCATCTAATTTCGACCGGGGGGCATTTATTAGTAACACCTGTTTTAGGACATTTAACTTTGTAAAAATATGTAAAAGTAAGATAATGAATGTCTAAGTTAAACTCCCTGTTACCGAATGACATGCTGACCGTGTTGTCTCTGCAGTTGATCAAAGCATTGGCAGTTGCCAAGAATGGTCTGCCCAGGATTACCCTATGTTGCTTCTCCTTCACTGCATGTTCATGCTCAACCACCAGAAAATCTTCATGGTAATAGAATTCCCCTACCTTCAAAGCAACACCTCTGACAATACCTCGAGCCCGTTTCCTTGTTAAGTCAGCTAACACCACAGTAGTGTCAACCTGTTCTAGTGGTCCAAGATCAGACTGATCATATAAGCTTCCTGGTAACATGTTGACACTTGACCAATAATCTAATAGTGCCTGATCAATCTGTAAACCCCCCACTTTAATAATGGGTTCATCCTGCTCACCGTCATCCTTTAACTCACTCGCTTCACTAGAATCTTGGACACTCACTGCACTAACATGTGCATTACTTGACCCTGAGGAGCTTACTCCTTGATGTTGCAGGTTTAATTTTGTATCACTTGGGAGTTGCCCCGGTGCTCGTCCCACTACCTCTGGGAAGAGACGTTACTCGGATTGGTGTGCAGGCATTCGTGAGGTAAACTGAATAACGTTAAATAGTAATAAATGAGTTTTGAAAGACTTCTGCTGCAGTTTGAATTGCAATAAATGCGTTTTTAAATGAAAATGACCTGTTATGAGATCCAACTGTAGGATGCCCAGATTGGGGTCTTACAAGTTGGTATCAGAGCCGTGGTTTAAGACAAAACTGGTAATTTTAAACAAATAAAGTACTTTAACTTAAACCAAAAATGGGACAAGAGTGAAACGAATGCCACCACGAGTAACCGCGAGCCAAGAGGTACGTCTTTCAAGTTGATCAGTGATTATTATTTACCAATTGCGTAGTGTTACGATAGGTAAACTGATTAATGTGAGTAAATGATTTATGGTTCCGCGTGGGAACATGATGTGTGCTATGTGTTGTGGTAGTATATAGAATTATGTGAAGTGTGTGGTGTGACTTGGTGAAATCATGTGTTGCGAGATAATTAATGTAGAGTAACATTAATTGCGTTATGTGACATAGCTTAGTGTATTAGCACGGTTTAGTGAATTTGTGTGTACCCATGTGTGGTGTGCAATTGTGATTATTGTGATAACTTGATGTATCATTTTGTGATGATATGTGAGTTGTGTGGGATGCATGTGCATCTGATGTGCGTGAAGGTAGAAAGTTAGTGTGAGTATGATGGGAATGGTTTAGATTCCGAGCAGTGATGTGGACCACCAAATTGATTTTGATCACCGTAATTTGGCAGTCTATGATTACTCTCATATTCTGAATTTGTGCCCGTAGTAATCACTCTTGCGTTCTATCTTGATTAGGATTAGGTGGCTAAGTCAAATCGTACGAGATCGAGCAAGCGTGGAACTCCTACTAAGAGGAATGCAGATTGATAGGTCAAGCCGACGACTGCCGTAGATAGAGCTAATGGTGAGGTGGGGTGATGTTGGTGCTTTTCGCTCCAAGTGTGACTAGAACTTCGGTCGTCGACATACCGCGTGGAGCGGTGATTGGAAAGACGGAGCAGAGAAGGAGATCAGTGTCGATTGTACGTGATTTTCTTCTAGGATGTGGACCTACATGGTTAAGAGACCGACCACTTGTGATGGTTAAGAGAGCTTTGTTTCAGGAAGGACCAGAGGAGGGTGCAGAAGATACACCGAGGTGGTCAAGTAATAACTTTGCGAGCACTGTTTGAGATGTTTGATTTCCAAATGATAGGTGGTAGTGACATCTGTCACGAGATATTGCGGGATGACTTAACGTTGGACTGAATAGACACTTATGTAGTGTGGTGTTTGACTTGAATGTTGACTATTGGGTCTTGATATTGACTTTTGCTATACCATGATGTGATTTGGACATGAGTGGCGATAATTGTGTTCGCAACGATGTATGATTGTGTTTACAATATTTGAATATGTGTGTATGGTGTGACTGTGTGATTGCATTCTAAATGACGTGAGTTGGAATTAAGAAGTGATTTCGTTGTGATACTAAAAAGTGGTTGATTGGATGGTGTGAGTAGATTTGTATAGACGTGAATATACATAAACATGAATTTTGAATTGGTCCGTGTCAAAGGTCGTTTGATAGTATCACCTATGTGTTATGGGTAATGGTTTGAAGTGTAATGGGTGCGTTGCATCTTGCGTGAATATGCAGGGCGGGGTCCTGTGGAGAGATTATGCTTATAAATATTATGAGTGTGAATGTGTAGGGTGTTGACTTGTGTCTAGATTAAGTAGTCTGTTGCCATAAATCATTAATACTACCCGTACGGGTTAGACCGTGTGAATTACGTGTAAATATGTGGTGACGTGTGGTAGGAGCTACCGTTATAATGAATAGAAGGTAGAGTTCAAGAGTTTGTGTGTATATAAATGGCGAGGCCGTATTGTGTGCATGAAAATTTACTCGGGTCTAGCTAGTTGTGTGCACTTTGTGTGAGTTAGAAGGTGGGGTTACTAGTACACATGTAGTACATTATACGTCTGGTAGTTATGTTATGTCCTTGTAGTACACGCTTAGTCGTGCATAGGACGAGTGATCGGTGTGCTCAAGTTTAGATTTTCTATCTTGACGATTTTCGCAAAGATGATATATCTAGGTGATGTAAGAAGTTTGACGTCTTTCCGGACGATCAGGGAGGTGCTCTCAGGAGATACCTATACTTATATCTCGGGAACGCGGAGCACAGAGCCAAGGGATGCAGCGGTGAGGGATGACAATGAAAGCGTTACATGGACGCTTGATCGGAACTAATTATGACGTGATTAAGGTGACGACACTAGAGATTTCAGCACAGAGTAGACAAAGTGACGATAGGGTCTCCATGGGATACGCTCCATGAGAGAAGTAGATATGTTCTCTATGAACGAGACGATGGATAGCGGGGGCGCATGCTAGGGCGGACTTCCTGTTCGTACTTTATGAATGAGACACGATCGTTGATCATGTGACAACGTAGACCATCGACGAGAAAAGTGGAACGGGAGAAGGGGAAGTGCAGGATTGCACATAAGTGACTGAGAAGGAAAGGTCTACGCTGACAAATTTATGACTGGCTGAGAAGGAGCTCCGGTAGAGCAATGAAGTAAAGCAAATATTGACTATTGAAACATGCATGATGGTGGTAGGTGAGCTTTTGAGGACATTGAGGGCGGATGAGAATGACCCTAGTGTTAAATGTATGTACATGCTTGAGGGGCATATTAAATACATGATAAAGAAGTAAAGGAATACTGTGATGGGGAATCGTTAGGAGAGTTCAGTAAAGATTGACACAAGTTTTTGGAGGTCATTCAAGGACGTGAGATGTATCACATATGTGAGAAGGACAGTAGTACCGGAGTTTTAAGGAATCATTGTTGGGTGGCAATGAGAGTATGAGATAGGAGGGATGACGAATGATCCTAATTTAGAAAAACAAAGAATTTTACTGGAGGATGCCCATCAGAACGATGAGATCATCAGGGATATACATGGATGTCGTAATCAAATCAGGAGGACGGAACAAGTAAGCAGGTGATCGTTAATATGAGCCATAGAAGTGGAAATTCGAGAACGAGTATCAAAGGAATATGTATATGAGATCTACAAGTCCTAAATTTGAAAGCGGGAAAGAGAGAAGACTTATTTCGACAGCATGGATGGTGGCCGTGTGGAAAGATAATGACCCCGATGAGGTGCGCGAAAGGGGGCAGGTAGCACCGGAGGATTTTGGGTACACCGATTGTAGTAGAAAGATGAGCGGAGCTGGCTCGTGCCGACGCAGGTTTCGAGGACGAAACCTCCTTTATGGGGAAAGACTTGTAACATCCCAGGTTTTTACCAACTAAACGGATTTACTATATATGTGTCTATAATGGACGGGAACTTGACGGAGTCTAACCGAAGATGTAGACCAATGGTTTCTTTTGTGTAAAGGAACCTAGAAGGGGTGGCGAGTAATTGGCGCACTGTAGTGGGATTATAAATAAAAATCACTAGACGGACCGACCCGGAAAACCAGTGTCACGTGAGAGGCCAAGCCTGGTCCAAGGGATACCCCTTTAGGGTGTAACGCATGGGGGAGGGCTCCCCATTGTTCCTTGCGGTTGCGAGAAAGAAAATAGAGGGGAGAGCGAGCCGTTCGGCGTGTTCTAGCTCGATCTAAGGTATTTTCACAATCTCTAATCCGCCTTTTCGCGTTTTAATCATCGGTTAGTCATGGTAATTATTTGGGTTTGATGTTGTTAGTAATGTCTGGCAACGAGGCAAGGAGCAAGATAATGGCGACATGGAGACAATGGGTGAAGGAATCGAGCGAAAACGATAAATTCGGCAAGGATTCCTTCTACAGTTTGCGTCTTCGGCGGCGGAGATAGTAGGAGTTGAAGAGCTTGGCGACACGGTCGCGTGGATTTATTATTTGTCCAATTCCGAGTTCGTTTGATAGGGTTTTGAGCAGCGTGAAGTTAGACACGTAAAACATGCGAACCCGGCCACTGTTTCGCTTTCCGGGGACGGAGGTGGCGGATTCTAGTGACAGCGACTGAGGGGTCTAAAAGGGTTCGGCGATACAGATGCGTGGACATATGATTCGCCTAAAACGGAGTTCATTTGGATCGGTTTTAAGCTACTCGTATTTTGACGAGCAAAACCGAACGACCTGAAAGACGAACGTGTGGACAGGTCAGGCATGTTGACATATGAGCAAACCAAGTTTTCCTCTAGCGTGGTGCTCAGCAGCTTCGTACAAAACTGCTTAGAACGACTTGTACGCAAAGATATGAACCCATAGGACTTTATATTCATTGTTGGGGAGTATTTTGGGATATGAGAAAAAGGGTTTTTGTACGCCTGCGAGCGTGTCGGTTGTACAGTTTGGGACGACTTAGACCAAGCTTGTAGCTGCTGGTCCAGAATAGATGCGTTAGTTTTACTGCGGTAATAGGATTAATCTGGTTAGTTCATTTGACGACAGGTTCGCGTTGGACTACGAGTTTACAGGTATGCGACTTCGGAAGGAAAGCTTCGCAACCGGTGAGTTTCTAATCCCCTCTTTTAAATGTTTTAATGTTTTGAGACTATCGTACATACTTTCATGAGGTGTTAATATAATTAATCGTGTTAAGGGTTTCGGGTTCTAACCCGATATGTTTTGAGTATAAAATGCTTATTTAAGAGTCGTAGGGTTTATGGTGTGTTCTTTGAAATATTTGAGCAAAGGGTATGAGCTATTAATATGTGATGTGATAAGGGTAGATCAGGGAGAGTCGGGCATTAAGATAAATGCTTATGATTCATTTAGGGTATATATATACATATATTGTTCTAGTGTCACGTGTGAGGTACAGGTGTAGATAACGCGTCGTGTATATGATGTGTGATATTATGTGTTTATATTTGTGTGACGTGTTTGCATCGTTGTCCATATGACATGGCAAACGGTATTTGTGATGGATAAGGTCCGTCAGGAAGTCACCAACGGTGACATTGATTTAACATGTTAATGATGAGCTCGGGGTGTGTTGAACGCCCTGAAAAGGGTAACCCTGACGAAGGTGCAACGACGAGGTATGTGTTTACGAGTACATTTATACGGTGTTGAATTGCATGCAAACGTAGAGTTATATTTATTATGCATGTGGTGATATTAATGTGGTAATGTTAGTGTGACGTGTAGATGATATTATTGGGGTATGTAGAGTATATTGACTGTTGTGTCAGAATTGTGACTTGACGTATATAGTTGTTGTGTCAGTTAATTGTGAGAGCCTTGGTTTAGGCCGGGTGTGTTAATGTCTATAATATGTTGTGTTAACCAAATGTCGGGTTGATACTTGTTCTTGGGTGTGAGTTATTAGTATAGTAAGTTAAGTCTATACCGACGAGATGGTAATGTTATTACTATGCTTATTATTATTACTAGTACTGCGGGTAGAGTCCCGGGTGATGAACGGTTAAGGGATGTCGTGGGATGTCAGGGGGTTAACTATTCGTTAATAAATCATAAAAACTATTTTGTAAGGACCGAAGGGTCCGTAGTGGATTATGCTAATGAATGTAAAGTGATGGTTTTCGTTCAAACTAAAGTATTAGAACTTACTCAGCGTAGCTGACTTTATGTGTACGTTAGATTGTGTTGCAGGTAAGTGCAGGGTTGACGTATCTTGGCTGGGAAGCGGCGTTACTCGGATTGGTGTACAGGCATTCACGAGGTAATCTGAATAACGTTAACTAGTAATAAATGATTTTTGAAAGACTTCCGCTGTAGTTTGAATTGCAATAAATGCGTTTTTTAAATGAAAATGACCCGTTATGAGATCCAACTGTAGAATGCCCAGGTTGGGGTCTTACATGGATGGTGACTATCTTCATAATCATAGTAACTCGGGTAGCTGTTATGTGGTTGGTATGGTTGATTTCGGAATACGGGTTGAGGTAATGGTTGTTGGAATCTGGGTGGTGGTTGATTTTGGTTCTGGTTTTGTGGAGGAGGTGGTTGGTTTTGATTTGGTGGAATTGGCGGTTGTTGGTTTTGAGGTGGGTTTGGTTGGTTTTGTGGTTGGTTGGGAAATAGAAGATCTGGTAGAGGTGGAATAGGTGGATTTTGTTCCCCACCTTGATTTGGATCTTGATTAACGGTTTGATTCTGTGACATCCTTACTGAAGGACTGTCGAGCTTTTCAAGGATTGTTTGGACTATTCCTTGAAGTTTTCTGTTTTCTTTTGCTGTTTTCTCTACCTCTGGATCAAATAATAAAGGTGATGTTCTTCTTGAGCGCTTAGTATGCATAAAACTGTCCCTGCACACGTAAGCACAAAATTTAGTAGCACTGAACAAAAAAAATCAAAAATAGCACTTTGCGCACAAGTTCCCTATCAACGACACTATTTTGATCGCGGTGTCAAGGTCAATCAAAAATATTTATAAAATTCACTACTTAGCTACCTTAAACTGCATATAGAGAAGTAGGGTTGTCGAATCCACATGAACCAGTGGAGAATGCTATTCAAGTTAAAATGATTCAACTACTAATAAACTTTAAAACTATATTACTTAGAACACTTGGAATTATAAAAAGCAATTAAATTTAAATTGTGAAAACAATTGGAGAAGAATGACCACTCCGGGTTTTAGATTTAGCAAATCACATACAATTTCAGTTTCAAACCAGATTAGAGATTACATAGACATAACCTTATTTAACTGTTTAACCAAATCACACAATAGTCACTTCAATCACAAAATCAGATTATTCCCGATGCAAGAAAACCAAGAAACGATGATAGATGCGATAAATTTAAAACATGCAATTCTTCATAAATCAAACACACAATTGAATTAAAGAGCTTAAGAGGTTCACAAAACTTATCACGAAAGCGTTTAGCTCATGATTGTCGAAAACATTAAAGATCTAAACTTTAAACTTACAAACATTCAAAACTAAGAACAATTGGCCAAACAAGCTCTGGAATCGCCTTATGGAAGCTCTAGGATGGCAAAGAAGAAGGTAATTTGAGAATGGGAGTCACAATGGCTTTATATTTAAAATTAGGTTTAATTTGCCGTAATAAGGATTCTTCGCGTACCGCGAAAGAATCTGCCTGGATTTTCGCGTGGCGCGAAGGCCAAAATAGTCGCGCTCACTTTTCAAAGCCCTCGCGTACCGCGAGAACTTCCCCTCTGATCTTCGCGTACCGCGAGGATCCTAAATTCCATGAATTTGACTTTTAAGCTTGACTTTGACTTTCTTTGACCTCCCGAGCTTCGTGCGTTCGTTAATCTCTTCATATACTTCCACTCTTTAAGCACATTTAACCTGTAACAATTCAAACTACGAAACACATATAAAACTGACTCGATAAACACAATTAAACGGGATATACACGGGATATTTAACCCTACATCATAGAGGCTCTTGCAAGTTCCCATATAAAAAGATAATCACAATTGCACCTGTGAATAAAAATCATTATATAGAGGTAGAAATGCAAGGAGAGTTTCCGATGGCTTTCACACACAACTTATGGATACTAAGTAGTGAAAGAGACGCAATTTAATGGGAATAAAAATAATCACAATTGCAACGGTAAATAAAAATTATTTTTTATTTATTAATAAACTTGATTGTTGATTTTCTTATTTAAAATTTATTTATTTCTTTTATTTGTTAGTGAAATTTTTATTATTGTTATTAATTTTTTTTTGAGATTTGCATACAAATTTTTTTTTAAATATTTAAATTAAATTAAAAAGATAATAGTTAACTTAAAGTTTATATACAAAATTTAGAGTAACATAAAAAAATAAATAAACCAAATAATGATGGGCAAAGTTTAGAGTAAAAAAAATAAAAATTAGTTACCTTGAATTAAAAAAAGGTTTGGTTAGAATGGAAATGTTTCATAATTTTTAAAATAGAAAATTTTAAAACTCTTTCTCTAATTTTAAAATTTTAGTTTTATAATTTCAGAATTTAATTTTCTATAAATTTATGTACAACAACGGAAAAAATATCTAATTTTAACATTTTAGTTTCTTAATTTCATAAAACGTTTTAATATAATAGATTCCATTCTAATATAAAAACAATTTAAAAACAAGTTAAGAGTAAACTTTTTTTTTGCTCTTTGTGATTTGACTATTTTAACTCTTTTGCTCTAATAGTTTAAAAATGACCAAAACCGTCACACCCCCGCCAACGACGGAAACACGGGAGTGCGAAGAAATTGAATAAGAGAACACAAGGTAATAAAATTACTATTAGATTTAATGTGATTAAGTTGATTACAAAGAGTCACAAATACAAGTTACAAAGTTTACAACAAATAAATATTTAAAATCTTGATCTTGATATCTAGTCTGAATTCTAAGTAAACTTGTCCAAATCCTAGCTTAAGCATGCATGCCTAAAACATGTAAAAAAACGGGTCAACTATGAAAGTTGGTGAGAGATATAGGTTTAGATAAAAACATAATAAAAGATTTTATACAATTCATTAACAAGATTCAAATAAACACATCAAGCAAGCACGTATGTAGATAATAAAATCAATCAAAGAATAATAATGTGGCACAACTCCATGGTTGTCCTAGATAGATGGCATAATCCTCAAGATTACCCATAAATTTATAGCTCTCTCGTGTTTGAACAAGAATACGTCAAACCCCGAGTAGTTCAATATTTATAGCTTCCTCGTGTTTGAACAAAAATACGTCAAATCCCCGAGTAATTCAATGTTTATAGCTTCCTCATGTTTGAAAAAGAATACGTCAAAACCCCGAGTAGTTCAATGTTTGCGAAAGATTATGATTATCATGTTGAACTTGTTAATAATAAGTTTAGTTGAACGTCTTGTTATGTTTGAATTGTATTTGATAGAAAACATGTTTTTAATATGTTTATATGTGCCACCCCAAAATAATTAAAGAAAAAGTAGGGGCTATGTTCTCACCTTGATAATTAGAGAGGAGGCGTGTGTATCAACCTTAGTGAACGTGCCCTATAAAATATAAGAATTTAATAAGTTTATGGAATTATCGCTACGCAAAGATAAAATTTGAATGAGAATGAAGAAGTAGGATAGGTGGTTGCATAATAGAACATGATAATCCACCTACAGTAGTACATCCAATGAAAACATTCCCAAGAAAGAGGGGTCGATCGCAAAAGATTCGTTTAGATTACCGCGTTTTTCCTGTCAGAACCGTTCATTTGTCATATACGTACATCGTGGGCTTGGATAGGGCTACTAGTTCATGCAACACATTAGCTTATGAATAAAATGTTTTTATGAAAATAAAATCAAAAAGTTAAGGATGCTCAAATGTTAGAAAATTAGGGTTAGTTTTGTAAAATCCAGATTTGGACAGATTTGTGTTGCTGAAATTTAGGCAAGTTTTAAAATTAATAAACAATTTCCAAATATTATAATATTCTCCAGATCTTTAATCTAGGTTATAATAAACAACTTTTGTTAAGAAATATTTTTCATTTGGGCAACTTAAATATCCCAAAACCGTGAGACAAGATCAGAGGTCCAGAATAGACCTTTCTGTCTTGATTTATCATTTTAGGGAGTATTACAAAAGGTTAGGATGTTAAGTATACATTATTTTAAAGAATATTTAATAAACATTGATTTTCAAAAAGATTGAACGCGATTGGATTTGTAGATTGAGAGATATGGTCCCGATAAGTAATGACAAGTATTCTGTCAAAAAGTCAGAATTGACCTTTACCTCTAAAAAATAAATTTGAAAGCCTTAAACTTGTTGAAACATTACGAAGTTAGATTTTATTTAAAGAGGACTCTTTAAACTTGCTTCTAGACTCAGGAATCAACCGTTTTGGTTAACGAATGGCCAAGATATGGCCATTCAAAGTCAACACAAGCATTCTGTCGAGACAAGGATGAAAGAACGAAAGACGAACTAACTTACCTTGTTGTTGCGGTTTCTTCTTGGATGGAGAAGGGTGGGTCACGAATTTTGTAGGGGAATAAGGCAGAGATTTGGCTAGTAAAAGTTGTAGCAAAGTGTGAAGAGAATAGGGGAATTAAGCCTTGTATTTATAGTTGTAGGTTAAGGGGTTTAATTATGGAAAGACTTTGAGAACAAGTTTTAGGGTTTCAAGTGGTGCAAAAGGGGAAGGAGGACGAAATTTTCATATGGGTTGGGGCTTGGGTTTCTCAAATGGTCAAGTGGGTAAGGGTCTTGGGGTCGTCTTGACCCATGGATGGTCTAAACGGTTCGTATATGCGTTTGTTTAAGGAAAGTTTTGTAAATGAAAGTTGTTTTATTTAAATATATGGATTTGTTAGTCATTTTAAAACATATTTTAGTGTCATAAAGGTTGTATTTTTTGGTTGTGGACGATACGGAGTCAAACTGCGGTTTAAAAGGCGAACGTATATGTATAGGCACTAACTAACGTACTAGGGCATCAATTTGAATTATGTGACAACTTGATTGAGTTAAATAACTATGTTCGGCACATATGATTGATACATTGCCTTTGAATTAGTAGTGTGTGAGTTTTCGTATCGGTAAACGAGCTTTTAAACGATTCAACGTTCCAAGTTGCAATTTAACGCAATTCCAAGAGTTGCAGTCAACATGTGACCATGTAATAAGTATAATGTGCATGAAATTGGTTTGTTTCTAGTATGATCTGAACACGAGCTATGATGAGGGTTTTAAGCTTCATTTATTCACGAATACGGTAAGCGTTATAAGTACGCGAAAAGCAAATATGTTACAAAAACACTCCTTGATGTTACCATTTTATTGCCATTTTGCTCCCTAACACTAACTCCGTTAAATATTCAGTTAAAATTAAGGACATATATATATATATATGTATATATATATATGATAGGGATATTCTAAGAAGGCTAGAAAGTGTAAAAAGTTCTTTAAAAACCCCACAATCACCCCTAAAAGCCTAAAACCCCCCACCCCAACCCTAACCCCCCTAAAACTTAACCCCCATCTTGAAAAACCTAAAACCCTCACCCCCACCCCCAAAAACCTAAATCCTAATAAAAAACCTCTAAAAAACCAAAAAAGTCGTTTAAAAACACCACCACCACCCCCTGTCAAAAAAACCTAACCCTCACCCCACCCCCAAAAACCTAAAACCCTCAAACCCCCTCCCCCAAGCCTAAATACTCCTAACGCTGAACTCTAAAATCTAAACCCTACAATCTAAGATCGTAGAGTCCGACGAGAGGGTTCCAACGCCACCGAAATGAGTAAAGTTGGAGTTCGTATGAGTCGGTTATGAGCGTTTTTACATTTTTTTGACTTTTTAGCGAAAACTCACTATATATATATATATATATATATATATATATATATATATATATATATATATATAGGGTGATTTCATAAGAAAACTAACATTTAGAGAGAGAACTAGATAACTCCTCTTTAAAGGTAAAAAAATAATTAAAAAATCATAACTCAAAATATAAATCAAAAACTAAAAAAGTTGTTCGGAGATCTTGTTTCACACGTCGTCCTCGTTCAAAAAAAATTGAAAAATTCGTCGGTTTATCTTTAGGGTTTAGTTTTTGTGTTTAGTTTAGCTTTTAGGTTACATTTTTTTGACGGAGGGTGGGTGGGGGGTTTAGGTTTTTTGGGGGTGGGTGGGGGGTGGGTGGGTGGGGTTAGGTTTTTGGGTGGGGGTGAGGTGAGGTGTTTAGGTTTTTGGGGTGGGTTAGGTTTTTAGGGTGGTACTACATATATGCAGTATTACGTTTAGGGTTAGGTTTTTTAGGGTAGGGGGTGGGTGTGGTGGGTTTAGGTTTTTGGGTGGGGGTGGGTGGGGGGTTTAGGTTTTTGGGTAGAGGGTGTGGGGGTTTAGATTTTTGGTGGTGGGTGTGGTGGATTTAGGTTTTTGAGGGTGGGTGTGGGTGGTTTAGGTTTTTGGGTGGGGGTGGGGTGGGGGTTTAGGTTTTTGGGTGGGGTGGAGTGGGGGTTTAGGTTTTTGGTGGTGTGTTAGGTTTTTTGGGTGATACAACACATATGCATTATTGAAAATAATAAGAAAAAAAACGACGAGTTAATTCTTATTTTTTATAACGTTATTTATACTCAAATGAAAGATAAAGAAATTCTTGATTTAATTGTGCAATATGTTTTAAAAAATAGTAATGTATACGAACGATAAAAATGTTTAAAGATTTATATATTTTAAGTTATAGTTTTACTATTTCTCTTTAAAATTCCACCAATTCTTTTCTTAGTGGTTATCTATTTCACTCATTAAAGTGAGTTCTCTCATTAACTCAACCCTATATATATACACACACCAAAATGCCCTTAATTTTAACTAAAATCTTTTACGGAGTTAGTGTCAGAGAGCAAAATGGCAACAAAATGGTAACATCAAGGAGTGTTTACTCAAAAGTTAAAGTAAACATTTAAAAAATATACAACATTAAATAGGAGTGAGAAAAATAAAAAAAAGTTTATAATATTTTTAAATAAAATTTTGTAAAATTTTCAAAAACATATATTTCGATACATATTAAAAAAATTAATTTGTTTTTTTTTTATTTATACAATTTATATTAAATAGTTAAATATAAACATAAATAAAATAATATTTATTTTTTTTGGTAAATTGTACTTATTATTTATAAAACAAATTTTAACCATGATTCATGAAAAAAACAAAGAAACCAATATTCATTAAATTAGTTATGATTGATCATTATGGGTAAAAACAAATAAGTGTTGGAAAATATTTTATGAAAATAAAATTATATAAATTTGTATTATTTTTTACTCAAGTTTATTTAGTTGAAACACCAACTATAACTAATTCAAATTCATTCAACATGTCTTTAACCATTGGATGTTTTAGTCAAAAATCTTAAATGTTTTAAGATGTTTCATCTCATGAGTTTATGACGCATGAGGTGTTTCAACTCATGAGTTTATGAAAAATGGGGGTGTTTCAACTTCTTTTTCAAGTATACATACCAAGGTGTTTCTTGGTTGAAAAAGGCACCAAACAATACAATCTCTCTAGTGTTTTCTCTTCCTTCTCTCTAAAGAATTCCAACAATTCTTTTATCATTTTCACCATTTTCATAAGGTTCAATTCGGGTGCTAGAGCCCTACCCGACAGTACATAGTGCTTAGGCCGTTGTACCCTGGGAAACAAAACAGGGAGAGACCCAAAATTTGTTTTATACGCGAACGGATTCCTACAATCTTAAAACAAAATTTTAAAACATCGTTCGTGTATTCAAAACCATATCGTGCGACTCAAACTAGTTTTGTTTCCACGCGGTTTGTGCTTTTAAAACATATTTTTTTTGTTCATTTTTATTAAAAAGAGTACTTTGATTGAAACGGAATTTCGGATACAATTCATTGAAATACATTTTTTTTGCACCACATTTCTGAAAAACTCGTCGTTGGTCCCTTCAAAGTTGGAATTAGAAAACCCATGGTTGGTTATTTTCTAGAATTGAGGATAATCTAAACCTTATTATAAGGATCTTAGATTCTTAAAATGGTTATAAATAGATTTCTATTTGGAAAATTTTCGTTATAATTTTCAAATAAAATTTGGGAATTCTTGTATGTAATACAAACTAGTCGGATTAATTATTGGAGAACAATATAGAATCCGAAAACGAATGTTTTGATTCAACACTTTCGAGTTCATGGGTTTTGGTCATGTTTCGTTAAATCGAATCATATATAAAAGTACAAGTGTTTCAAAATGCGTTTTGAAGTATTTTAATTTTTCTAATAAGCGTGTTAGAAAAAGTATTTTTTTTTGTAAACCCCACAAAATAAAACGTTTGTGAACGTTTTATTTTTTTTTTCTTCTAATGAGCGTGTTAGAAAAAGTGCTTTATGTAAAACCCATAAAATTAAACGTTTGACAATGTTTTATCTTTTCTTTCTAACGAGCGTGTTAGAAACTATTATTTGGTTAAATAATATTGGGTTCAAATGTTTTGGAACATGTAGTTTCTAATGTGCGTATTAGAAAATATGTTTTCTAAACCATAAAAACGTTTGCGTACATTTAGTTTTAACAAGCGTTTAGAAAATATTATAGCATAATAAAGGCTTATACACTTTTACTTTCTAATGGGCGTGTTAGATGTGGTGTATTTTATTAACCCACATCGGTTAAAAATTTTTTGTAAATGTTTAACATTCTAACGTGCGTGTTGAAAACGGGTTAATTTTTTAAAATAAATAAACGTTTTGTGCAAATGTCGACGTTTTTAATGTGCATGTTAAATTCATATTATTTTATAAATCAAAGCTTTAAAACATTTGTTTAAATGTTTACTTTTTTCTAACGAGCGTGCTAAAAATGGTTTATTATGTATAAACCAAAGTTATTAAAACGTTTATGTCTAAACATTAATTTTCTGATGAGCATATTAGAAGTGGTAATTTTGTATTAACCAATGTATGGAAACGTTTTGTCTAAGCGCTTTATTTTCTAACGAGCGTGTTAGAAACGGTTTATTTTATAAACCAAAGGCCTTAGAAATGGTTTTGTCTAAGCATTTATATTTTCTAACGAGCGTGTTAGAAATGATTATATTTGTATAAGACATCTTATGAGCATGTTAGAAGAGATTATTTTACGAAGGTTTAAAAATTTTTAACGAGCATGTTAAAATTGTTTAATTTTATGAAACCAAAACTATTAAAACGTTTTATCTAAATGTTTAATTTTATTTTTTTTCAAACGAGCGTGTTAGAAACGATTTAAAGGCTTCAATATGTTTTGTCTAAACGTTTAGTTTTTTAACGAGCATGTTAGAAGCGGTTTATTGTATAAACCAAAAGGTCTTAAAAAAATGGTTTTATCAAATCGGTTAATATTCTAACGAGCGGGTTAGAAGTGGCTGGATTATTATAATGAGCGTGTTACATAATATTTTTTTAAACCTAGAGATGTAAAAGCGATTTTAAACAACTTGGTGTTGTTGTGAACAAATTAATTGTTCAAATGTAACTATGTGCGTGTAGTTTACTCTATAAATATCTTGTTGTTGAATATAGTAACAACTGTTCAAGGTGGGAGAAGTACCGAGGGAGAACCTCAAACGAGTGATGTTGTGATTGTATGGAGTTCCTGTGTGGGGGAGTCTAACTGCTTCAATTGAAGACATCGTGGGAACGGTTTCAGAGATGTACGAAATCACGCGGACATTTGGTGTTCATGGATATGTCTTATTGTTTGAAGCATACGTTCATGTTATGACAAACGATTGAACATTAAGAACTACTCCATTGCTGAGACAAGCAAGACACTTATTGATGGTCGTTGGACGTCAACAATGAAATGTAGAACTAAGGTTATCTACATTTAGTACCCTAGTTTTGAGAGTTACTTTATATGTTCCCAAACATCTCAAAAGGGTATAATATCTTTTAGTAAGCCTACTAGAGATGGATATTCAATCTCACTATGAGATGAATTTGAGATTTTAATCCTAAGAAAACCTTTCTCATTCAATGCTGTCAGAGCATTGTGGGGGAGTTGTGTTGATTCGGTCTCTCAGACAAGTTTAGAGATATTATTAACATATTGGATAATAGTAGTGTTCAAGATAAGATCATTATGATATTTGATGTCTACAAATCATCCAATAACTCATTAAACTATAACATTTTATTGATTTGCTTTCAAATATTAGTTGGGTTCAATATCTTCGGATAACCCATACACAGAAATTAATCAAATGTTTATAGTATAACGGATAATGCACTAAGGTATTTGCACAAAGACAATTTGTGAGTTGTCACCATGACTAAATGTCAAGGATGAGACATCACACATCATGTGATGAGTGTATTAACATGGATACAAGATATGTTGAGAGTATTAACATTTGTGAAGATTCACACTTGTGAATTAAAACATATGAAAGAAATATATGTTATTATTGTAATAGACTTTAATAAACCGTGCGATATTTATTATAGGAGACTTACAATAACGATGGATTTGTAGTTGCGTCTACCACCATCAATGTTGTTTGAACTATGTGGAGAATTTATCCTTTATTTTGGGAGAGTATCCCAATACATGGTTTCAAGGAAACAACAATGGAAATGCATACATCACTTTAGGAAAATGTGATTGTCTTGTTTGAGTGTCAATCTACTTGACTATATTTCAAACTTTAATGATTTTATACTGGTAACATTCATCATGTTGAATGTGTTCACCAAACTAACTCATTTTAAGACTCATGTTTGAAGTTCTTATGAGTAAATGGTGAAGCTTTTGGAGAACAAAGGCACATATCCTAATTTGACTGAGGAAGTTAAGTATGTTTGATTAACATACTTTAACTTTTGAGACTTTCCTAAATGCCGAGGTGTTGGGATGATGAATAAAGTCTCATTAATTTGTCTAAACAAAGGAATGAATGTTGGCAAGAGATAGTGAGGCATCTCTTAAGACTGTGAAGAATCAGAATGATGCATCTTCTGTTCACATGCTAGAATATTTTAGTCTAAAGCATGCTATACTAGTACTTATTAATGCTCTGAGGAGATTAAATTAACTTGAAACATTCATAATATGTGTAAACACAAGAATGAAGTTATGTATAGACAAAACCATTCAGTCATAAGGGGATAACTTATGAAAGACGATTAACTAGATCATGAGGGGAACTCATACACTAGTAAGTGTGGGAAGGTCACACTAAGGCATATGTTGCCTAGACCTTATCAAAGTGCAAGCAATGTGGGGGAGGAGCCATTTAAGAAACAACCCATTAGGATCTGTTGAAATGGTATTTGAGAATGCTTTCTCAAACCTCGCGTGAAAGAGAGAACCTTTCATTACCCATCTTAGTGATTGGATAAGTTTATCCAATAACACTTAAATGTGGGGGTAACTTGCATTTGATAAGAATCTAGAATGCTTGGCAATAAGAATTTTGGTAATTCAATTAAAGATTGCAAACATGTGACCAAGTGGAGTACACAAGGTCATAATGAGTCTATCTAGAATATTAGACATGCCAATTGTTAACATTCAGAATCTTGGTAGATTTCTAATATAGCTTACCAAAGGCATGATGGAAACGTGTTTAGCCTTGAAGAGCGTTTCATGTAATTCTAAAGACTAAACGATGTAGCTAGATCCAGGAGAGATAATGGGTTATAGTCTTAGGAATTGACAAAGGGAAAGAATGACTTGTGAGTCAATAACACGTTAAAACAACTTATCTCAATTGCAAATTATCATTGTTGACTTTACAAAGTCAAAGATAATGTCTATGGATCCAACAAACCGAGGGTTGATGAGAGATCAAGTTGTGGAATGAGACTAAAGCCCATGAAAAAAGATATATGGAGGTAACCTAACCTAGTTGACTAGAGATCCCAAGATCTAGGTTCAATAGGACAACTAATCTATATATCTAAGGGTGGTCACTGTGGGGGCAAGCTGATATATATGTTTATATAAAAGCTAATATATTTGGTAATATATCCCCATAAACTATAAGGGTGTTTAAATACGTCATAGTCCATTCCTATGACAAGCATTGACAATGTTGTGACGCTAAGCATGACAAGTTTAATGATTTGTGGAAATCAAGATAACCTATTGCTTTTAATGATTCGCGCGGGAATCACCTATGTGGGAGAGAAATAGGGTCGCTTCGAATGGATTTTGGGACAAAAATCCTAGAGCTCTCGCAGAACCAGGCTAGTGTTCCAGGACCATAATAGGACACGACAGTGAGGGGTTGGCCAGACCAGGGAGAGTGTTGTGTGAAGTGTATTGTCGTCTACATAAACGAGGGTATGTTAAAAGACATCGTGTCTACACACCGCTAGGAGACTAAGTATGTTTCACAAAGGAAGGTTTAAAAGGTAACACCTACCTATCCTGTAATGCTCAACCGTTAAATTGAATTTAAGAAACATGTATGTATGGATCGATCTCAATGTGAAAATAAATGAGTTTTGTTTTCACATGTGAGGGATTGTTGGAAAATATGTGGAAATGAATGAGTTTTGTTTTCACATGTGGGGGATTATTGTAAAATATTTTGTGAAAATAAAATTATATAAATTTGTATTATTTTTTATTCAAGTTTATTTAGTTGAAACACCAACTATGACTAATTCAAATTCATTTAACATGTCTTTAACCATTGGATATTTTAGTAAAAAATCTTAAATGTTTTAAAATGTTTCATCTCACGAGTTTATGGCGCATGAGGTGTTTCAACTCATGAGTTTATGGAGAATGGAGGTGTTTCAACTTCTTTTTCAAGTATAAATACTAAGGTGTTTCTTGGTTTAAAAGGCACCAAACAACACAATCTCTCTAGTGTTTTCTCTTCTTTCTCTCTAAAGAATTCCAACAGTTCTTTGATCATCTTCACCTTTTTCTTTAAGGTTCAATTTGGGTGCTAGAGCCCTCCCCGGCAGTACATACTGCTTAGGCCGGTGTACCCTGGGAAACAAAACGGGGAGAAACCCGCAATTTTTTTTAAGGGCCCCGTGTCAAACACGATCCTCGGTCAAAATCGGAAATTTGTTCTTGTATTTTGTGATTTTTCAGTTGTATTCATTTATAATTTACTTGCTTTCCTAGTTAGGTTTAATTCTTTGTATTGTAATCGTAATCGTAATATTAAAAGTGTTTTTATTTTTATACGCGAACGGATTACTACAATAAGGTCACCTCAAATGGTGTAAAATGCTTAGGCTATGTGTAATACTAAGGTGAAGAGAGGGGCGTGGTGCCACCTCACCCCACCACGGGTGTGAAACACCGCGCTGGGTGGAGGTGAGGGGGGGGGGGGGGGCGTGAGGGACTTGGGTGTTGGTGTTAACGGGGGTGGGTGAAGGGAAGAGGCCAAAAGTTGGTTTTTTTACGGGTTTAACCTAAGACTCTCAACCCACACCATTACACACATAGGTGAGGGTGTGGGTGAGGAAAGCCCTGGTCTACGTGACGTCTACGTTGCATAAAAAATTCATCACCTTCACATAAAAAAATCATCACCTTCACCATTACACATAGTCTTAATATAAAGGTGTATGAATCATTGTTTATTTTCATTTATTTTAAAATTTTTAACCAGATCAAATTAGATTTGTAAAATCCGATTTGTTTACGTGGTTTTGTCATATTGGAACCCGTTACCAGCGTTTTTGTCTCGACATACCCGCCGAGCTAAGACTGGTATATATTGAGGTGTTTGAAAATTCGTAAGTACAAAAAGAGAAGATTGACTTTTCAGAAGTATAGTTTTAAAATTTTCCCAAAAACAAAATGTGTCATTAATTAAGAGGATATGATTTGTGTCCACCCTTTTTATAAATGTAAGTAAACTTTACCGATCATTTCCACTAAAACTATTTATACATTTCATTTTTACAAGAACATGAAAGCCTACGGTGTCCCTTTGATCATTCATCACAGCAAATCGAATTTCTAAACAATAAACACACGAAAAGGTCAATAAAAACTTCTACGTTTGCAACACCACAACGTCTCTACTAGTCAATATGGACCCAAATACTCTGTCCAGGAACACCAAGGCGATTCACAAACAACATATAGTACCCAGGAGGCGCAATCTTCCCCGATGGCGGTGCAAGAGCCGAGATCACATTATTTTCAATCCCCTTTATTGGAGGAACAATCAATCTTTGATTTTGGGAGAAACCATGAGTTGTGAATGGTGGGTAAATCAAGGTTACCTTAGCCTCACCAAGGTTCAACATTATTTTGGATTTGAATGCGACCGTAATCTTAAACAATGCTCCATACTTCAACACCTTGTCCGTACGAGGTTCAACGATTTCCAGCCTGTCTTTGTTAAGTGCACGGTCTAAGTAAGGAGGGGAGAATTTCTCAACTCGCAATTCCGTAGGGAATTGAACATTGTGAGTGTAGAATTGGTGTGGGTTGCTTCCAGCGACCAATATCTTCGTGTCAGGTAACAACGCGGAGCTCGAATGATACATCCTAGCAATTGTTGTGGGAACCATTTCCTTAAACCTTTGTCCCATTGGCTTAAATGGATAATATATGATTGGGGTGAAGTTAGGATCTATGGCATTCTCCCAAGCGGCGGTACCCTTTTTCGCGCCGTTAAGCATGATGAGATCTCCTGTTGGAAGATGTAGAAGATCACCCATGACCCTTGGTGTTGGCATATCTTGTTCATTTTCCCATTTTGCCCCTTCTGTCATGGGATGGATTCTATGACAGTCCTTTAAAGCTGGAACAAATAATCTTTGTTGGACAGGCTTTCCATCAACAGCTTCAAATGCGTCGGGTTTGTTACCGCCACAAACAACGATCTCAACGTTAAGTGGGTGGGAATTGTCTGGAGAGAGTTTGAGGGGAAGCAGAGCACCCAGGCCGGAAGCAGGGTAGTTCCGGGATCCGCCTGGCAACAAAGGATGTTCTTTTAGAACCTTTCCGGTTAAGGGGTTTAGGTTGATCGCGCGATCGTTGGCGAAAATGAATACATTTCCGTCTGGAAGTAGGAATACAAAGGGGTAGAGATTGTTCTCGATGAACCGGTATGGTCCTTTAGGCGGGGTGCATGTTTGTTTGAGGAATGGTAGGTCGAATCTCCGGGGTTTGAAGTCTAGTGACGGTGGCACAATCTCAACACTGAAGGCATCCCGCCCTCCCACCACTATCGCGCTCCCATCTGGTAAAACTTGATTAGATGCATACCTGTAGTTGATTCAATTTCAATTCATACGAAACTTGTCGGAAATTTTTCGGTAATTAAATGTCTAGGAAAAAAATTGTCCGAAATGCATAGGATTTTTTTGTTGGAAACGACAGATTTCCCGACAAAAACAGTTTTGTTTGAAATGACCAGATTTTTCGAAAAAAAAAAAACATTTTTGTCAGAATGACCGTTTCCTACGCATTTCCCACGAATATGGCTTTATAACATATGCACGATTGGTGATTTTTTTGACATACCATCTGAAATCACCAAGAGCTTCTTTTCTGTCAATAAAGTTGGCATTTAGATCATCTTTAGACAGCATTCTAACAGTTTTGACACCACTAAAGGTACCTCCGGTAGCCATAAGGTTACCATTAGGCCACAAGTTTCCAGATGAACACCATGGTTCACCTGACAACTGCCATAAACATAAAGTGACGTTAAAATCTTGGGATACTAAAATCATTAAAGCAGAAAACCAATGTTTTCATACTAGAATGGTTGTCACGGGACACAACGCAGTCGCATTCAAACATCGGATAACGTTATAAATAATTTAAAAGTGATGTATATAAATATGTAAGGAATCTAAACTAAAATTTAACATTTTTTTTGTTTTATGAATTTTTAATGTAATAAAGTATAAAGCCTTAAATAAACAAAATACAAAGTGTAAAGTAGTATACGTATTATTAAATAGTATTTTGAAAGAAATCTGATATCTACTGATCCGATCACTTGTTCTGGTTCCTGATCCGAGCGGTAGATAGGTTCATAAAACGGTTCAACTACACATAACCAGCCTAATTTTATGTCCGGTTCTCGATCTACCCATGTATAGTTTTGAAAACATTGGCAAAAATATATGTATTGCTCAACGATTGTTTGTTGTTTTGATGGTAGAGAAAGCTGCCTTACCTTTGAAATGTAATTTTGTTTTTAATTATCTTAAAACCCCTATAAATAAATTATTTTCCCAACGATAAAAAATATTTTTTTTATGGATTTAGAATATTAATAAAGTATAAAGTTTTAGATAAATAAAATGTTTGCCTTAGTTGTTTGACCATGTTAGACCTAAATGGAGAAATAAAGTTTGGAGTATATTTGTAAGAATTAAAAAATCTAGTTTGAGTGAGTTTATGTATTTGTTAGAAGTATTAGGGTCCATTGTGTGGATTTGTAAATTTAGTAACTAACTAAAAGACATCGTTTATTGGTTGTGTCGCTTCCCTTAAGCGTCGAGTCTGTAGTATTGGTATATAACCGATCGTCTGTAATCTAACAAGGGTGTGGGCGAACCCTAATTGATAATAGAAGATTATTGTTGTTTTTCTTTGAATTTGATTTATGATGGTTGAAACATGATCCATAGACTAATACAAAATATAAAGTTTGAAGTAGTAGATAAAAGATTAAATAATGTTTTGCATGGAAAAAACAAAGAGAAATCCGCAATCTCGTCCAACCACCCGAACAGATCGGTAGACCGATTCAAATGAAAGCGGTTCAACTACACACAACCGAACCGTTTATGTGTCTGATTCCTGTTCCAACCGAATGTGTTGTCCGGGTTTTGAAAACACAACATATTGGTCAACGGTGGTGAACTTTTAAATCTTGAGTTGGTCATCATTTGATGTTTTGATTGTACAGAAAGCTGCCTTAATTACCTTTGATGAAAAAGAAGGGAATACGGTTTCTCATTATCTTAAAACCCCTATAAATAAATTATCTTTCCAACATTAAATAATTAATTACCCCCATATCTTGGCAATAGTTAATTAGAATCATACCACAAGGGGTTTAACTTTTCTGGTTTTCCAGTCATAAGCAACAGCATGAGCAAAACAATCTGGCTGGTTCTTTACATCTACATTAAGAGGACAATTTTGCTTGTTAGTCAATTTTAAAGCAGATGGCCCAAGTGTTGTTGCATCAAACCAAACCACCCTATCGTTCGGCATCAATTGGAGTTGCATGGCACCCACACCCACATTCCGATTATCGACAACCCATGATCCTCTAAAATTTGTTGGAATCTCCGGTTTTGTGTAATCGACTCCATTATTGGCAAGATTAGGATCTATATTCCGGCCTGCGGATACTGAAAACACGAAGAATTGAGGGAGGAAGAAGAGGAGGATGATGTAGGTTTTGAACAAAGAATCCATTGAATCATTTTAGTTGTTTACATCATCATACAATACCCTTTATAATTGTATGAGCTAAAAAGTTTGTGGATAAAATACAAGGGAAAAACTTGAGGGAAACAGATTCTAACAATAGTTTAAGGTCATTATTAACCATACACAATCGAAAATATAAGTTTTACATTTCATTATTGCTAAGGATACAATTTTTTTTCTTATCTTAAATTAAATGTTTTTGCACACCATTTTGAATCGTATGGTTTATTTGTTTCAGTGTGTACATCACAATCACAACCTTTTTTCTTCTATAACCGGTTAGCATTCTGGACAACCAACTTGAAGCATTCAAATGTGTCCTCTTTGTGAAAAAAACTTTGGAAACTCCGGACCACCTTTTCTCCTCTTGCTTTGTAGCTACTATGGTTTGGCAACACTTCTTTATGTGGTGCAAGTCTCAACAAGTCTTTGCCTTCTAGGTTAAAGATCTTTTGGATCTTCACAAGACGGCACAAATTAATATAGGCAAGAGAGAGATATTTCATGGTATTATTTTAAGTAGGGGCGTTTATATATATTCTCTTCCGAAGTTTCTTTTAAGGGCATTTACATATATCCTCTTCCTAAGTTTCTTTATTATATATTTACACAACCCTAAAATTTAATTACATATTTCTCCTTCCTAAAACATATATATTACATATTTATCCAATTCATTCAAAATAACTTATTTTATTACCATTTACCCTTAATAGACCAATTAAAGTACTATTTACATATTTACTCTTTCTAAATATTTGTGAAGGGCAATTGGTTAATTTTAAGTTAATTGGGTAAATATGTAATTAAAGTTAGGGGTTAGGGTTATATGTAATTTAGAAGTTTAATAAGAGAAAATATGTAAAAAAAAAAACTTATTTTAATACCTCCTTGATGCATTTGAAAGGCTAGGAATAAAGTTCACTTCTGAAATAAAAATATCAAGATGGAAAGAATCTTAGAAGACGTTAAATCGCTCGGTTTTCTTTGGCTCAAGAATCAATCTAAATATAAGAATCTCAAATGGCAGACTGGATTGGTTTTAGTGTTAATCGGATGTAATTTTATATTTCTGTTTGCTTGTAGATAGCTGGTTTTTTTACGGCTGATGGGTTCTCCCCTTTGCAGCCTTTTTTTAAATAAGCAAAACTATATTGCCAAAAAAAATGGAAACCAACCCCAAGCCAGTGGCTCGGGGCAGCCCAAGATTACAAACTTAGCCACTAAGTGACCACACCAAAATTACAATCATTCCCTTTTATTATGCGGTCAGCTGAAACGAGCTCCAATCCTCCCAACTAATGTTCCCCGTCTTAGCTCTACACGTGATCCATAAGTATGATAGTTCTTTGATTTGCGCGACGCAATAGTGAGCCACGAGGCCCAGTCTTTAAAAGTTTTCTTGTTCCGAGCGAGTCATAAACACCACATTGCTTTATGTGCGATTGCATGTATTAATTTCTTCTCCTCCTTCGTAAGTTGTAAGCCCTCCACATGTGGTAGCACCTCCTTGATTGAGTACATAGTTGACGACATTGGTTGATTACACCATCTTCATATTTGCCACCAAGTTGATCTTGTAAATAGGCACGTGGCCATTATATGATTTACACTTTATTCACTAATTCCCCTTTACAGCTGCTTGTTAGTTTTTGGTTGGGCTTTGCCCTGTGATTTTTTTTAGTATGTAAAATTTACCTTTTGAAAAAAAAAACTCTTCTTTTATCTTAAAAAAACCTTCCTTCAAAAACATTTGAAAATGAGCATGATTTACTACCTTTAGATTTTGTAGTAGAAACGTCAAGCAACGGTTCAGCATCAAAGAAAAAAAAATATATCAATGGAAACTTTATACGGAAAATAGCACTTTGAAAATGTCTCGTAACTCTGCCGAATCATCCCCTCATCCATCATATCTATACTCTATAATAAACAAAAGTTTTTTAATATCACATGTTATCTCCATATTAATTTTCATCATTTTTATGCGTGTCTCTTTCTCTTTTATTAAATACATCTCCATCTTTTAATAATAATATATTAAAAGAAATACTAACCATGCTAATAAAACACATTTATTTTAAATTACCTCTTATTTTAATACATCTCTATTTAACTTTTATTTTCAATCAAATAGTAAATAAAAATTATATATTAATTTGTACATATTTTGAGTTTTGTTTTCTATTTTTAATATATGTAATACATTTTTACACCTGTAAAATATAATATAAAAATTCAAGAAAAATTTAAATGTTAATCTTTTTTACCCAATGTATAATACACGGGTTCTAAACAAGTATTATATTAAAATATAGGTCCCCGGGTGTCTCGGATCGTTACGTGCGAGTGTGTGACTAGTCGAACAGAGTGCGGAATACCCGTGACTAGTTGGAGTATCAAGCAACACAAAGTAAACCGACAAAAAACACAAGATACTTCAAACTTCGTCTATTGATAATCACAGCCGCTTATAGTGTGCAAATGAGTGTGCACATATTGACTGTCATAACCAGCTATATATACTAAGACTGATGCCTGCGTACTTACTACGTGCGCATGGCTTTGTTCATGCGTACTTAGCAAGTACGCAGACTTTATTCTTGCGTACTTGCTAAGTACGTAGGTTATGCAACCTTCGCAGTTACTAAGTGTGCACAACACTTTACAAAGACGAACAAGTACAAGTACCTACATACATGTTTACAACTCGATAAACCAATACATACATATACTAAAACACAAGTACAAATACATGAAGTAAAGATACAAAAACACAGACAACATCTAGAGTGTTTGTCACACAAACGTGCTCCAACAAACTCCCCCTTGACAACAGCTCTAGATTGTCTTCGGTCATCAACTTCACCAGCTTTAGCTTCCCATCTTCAGCTTATAGTCAACACAGAACTTGACTAGCTTGTCGTATCTTGATGCTTGAAGCTTCGTCCACTCGTCCGTGTAGATGCAGTATTTGTCATTTAGAGCCGTCAGATCTTTCAAAGAGAAGTTGATGAAAGTGATTTCAATAAAGACCCTGATCAGTTCCTTAGGTTCCAATCTTCCACTTGCGGACCTTATGTAACGAACCAAAATCCGGGTTTCGTTTTAAATAAATAAATATTTCTAATTAATATTATGGTGGAAATAATATTTTAGAAATAAGTTAAAATAAGTGGGTTTCAAGTTAATGTTAGGGTTATATTAGTTTTTAACTAATTTTGGCATGAAAATGGATGAAATGGAAGTTGATGGACTGAAATTATAAATATTGTAAATCTGCCATATTTGACTAAAAGAAGTCAAAATTTAGTATTTTGATTTGGTGGAGGTCGATGCTCTCAAGAGAAAAGGGAGAACAAGAACCTTGAAGCAAAATCGTGCAATTGAAGCTTGATTTGGGAATGTGTTGGCTTGCACATCATCCTTCTAGCATCAAGTAAGTGTTAATCATCCTTTTGAGTTCACCACTGATAAGTTAGTAGGTGGGTTTTGTAGAAATCCGAAATTTATGATGCATGCGGTTAATTGGTGTTAGATTGTTGATAATCTAGCTAAACTAAAGGTAAAGAATGATGAATAACATCCTAGAACCCTTTGATTTTGATTATGAGAAATTAGGGTTCATATGCAAAGAATTGAGGGTTTTTGGGTTATGATGATAGGATGATGAACTAATGATGATTAAGTGTGTATATGATGTTAGACACTTGAATGAACACCAAATTAACCTAATGATAAAAATTGAATGAAAAACTAGTGTTAAGGAAATGGAAATGAAACTCAAGTAGTTGAGTTTGGGTGTAAAAAGGGTGTTTGGATATGAGTATAACCCAAACGGGTCAGTTTGGGTTGGAAATGGGTGAATGGGTTGAGAACCCAAATAATTGTGATTTTTGAAGTATGATATATTACTAAACTAGGTATATATGTTTAGGTAATCAAATTGTCAATCGAGAAGGTGGAACGGGATCTTCGAATCCAAAAGGTAAGTGTTATTGCACTTACTTAGTATTGTTGATATATGGTGTTATATGCATTATTGTTTGCATAATGTGTTATGTGTTATGAATGCGCATAGAGGTGTATGATTATGTGAATGAATGTAGTTATAGTTGTAATACTATAATGGAAATGTGGTGATGAAGTTATGATCTAAGTATCATAATGGAAATGTGGTGATGAAGTTATGATCTAAGTATCATAATGGAAATATGGTGATGAAGTTATGGTCTAAGTACTGTTTTGGGTAAAAATTATGTAAACTAACTTTGTAACCAAATTTCGATAGTGGGGTAGTGTGCTTGTTAAATCTACGAATATAAAATAGTAATATCAGCACGAGTGTTTACGAGGAAAGCCCTTGATGATCTCTGGCATAAAACCTCGGGAGCCGACGAAAGTCGGGTTGCCTTGATGTCTTGTATAAAACTGAAATTATCGAGTACAAAAGAGAGCCAAAGAGATCGTGAGCTAAGTGTTACAATCGTTTCTGAGTGCGGGTGTTGTGTTTTTCTAAACGATCTCATCGGTAATTAAATACAAATCATATATAACTAACTATCCAAGAAATATGGTCTTGACCTTATCTTCTCCTTGTGACCATTGTAAGCTGACTCACACGTTTTCCACACGTAGTCCACGTCCCTTGAGAGAGTCTTCAGGTGAGTATTGCGTTACAAATTTTTACCTGTCATTAATGAAGAAAATAATAGACAAGTAACCGTTAGTAACGATATTCAGGATACCGAAAATACAAGGATACCGGATTCTGGATTATGCATCATTCAAGATCTTGTCTTGAAATTCAGCCCATAACAAGTACCATAATGGAAATGTGATGAAAATTATGGTCAAAATACTACGTTGGAAAGGTAAAGAAGTTATGGTCGAGTGCCATAATGGAAATGAAAATGAGATAATTATGATGGTTATAAGGAAAGAATGAAATTTGTATTGTGAATTGCAAGTGACATGTAGCCTAATGGTGGAAACGGGTCAAATGGGTGAATGAGTGAAATAGAATGATTTTACCTTGTTGTATATTATATCTTCATTACTAATGGTGAAATTTTTATGTTGTTATGTAGGAAAAGCTCCGATGTAGTCAATGTCAAGTCCAAGGCGAAAGATGGATTCTCTTACGCGTTTTGATGGGTTTAAGGGTGTAATTAGAAGTCTTAAAATGGTTGTTAATGGTACATGATTGTGTATTTTGTGTATATGTATGGAGTTTTAAATGGTTCTAACCTAAACCCAAGTGTTGGGTAAGTTTTTATGTCAATATGGTGAAAATTGGAAAACAATTGGTTAAGTGTTGAAAACTGATCAGCTGAGTAAACTTTCTGTTTACTCAGTTCCCCTACGGTACGCGAGAAGCAGGCAGGGTTCTCTCGTGGTACGCGAGAGACCTGTTTCTTGAGTGGATGAGTTTGGGACTCCCTCGCGGTACGCGAAGGGAGGGACCTGACCCCTCGCGGTACGCGAGGGACATATTTTAAAAAAAAATTATTTCTTGGAGCGAATGCTTTCGCGTGTTTAATAGTTAAATAATCGGTGTTCCAAATAAGGGTGTTATACCTTATCCTTCCCATCACCACCGCCTCGCCCGTCTTTAGGTCCACGTACCAGTACCATATGTTACCAAGGATATCCTGAGATAACTTGCTCAGGGGAGTCCTAGTTTCACACAGCACTGGCTAGTAAACTAGCTTCTTTAGACTTCGGTTTGTCACGGGATGTTTGACATTCTTGTCCTGGACTCTCTTGGGCATCTGAGGCTTAAAACCTCAAAGTTTCCCGATCTTCCCTCTCGCTGTAGTGTACCCCACAAACCCTTCGCTACTGCATGACTTGTGTCACCCAACACCTCATGATTTGCTAGGTTCACCAGATCGTACTTCGGCAAAGAGATGAACGCCTCACTGTTTGGTTTCAAGTATTGAACCCCACCAGCTCGTTTGATGGCAAACAACTTCTTGTCATCGTCGAACTTGACAGACAATATCATACATGTGGCTCCATGTTTATCTATTATAGATATCTTTTGCCAGACTAGAGCTTGATCCTTAGTAAACCATCCTTGCGGGTATTCACTCTTCCATGCCCCGGGATCAACAAGTTCGGGATCGGTGAGAGAGGCTTCAGTCGACGTTGCTGCACCACTAGCTTCAGCAAGAATTTCAGGCTCGACTGAACCTGTGTTGAAAGTAGCTTCAAAGGTTGGAGCCTCAAAAATCTCTCCATCCTCAAGCTCATAGACTCCTTCACTGTCCCCGTTGGGAAAATCCACCACTACTTCTTCATCCTCCACATCCCACTCATCATCAGACTCGATCTCTCATTCTTCCAGATTACTGAGAGCATCGATCTGAGCTTCTTTGGAACAGTCTGGCTCTATTATCAGAATGACCTCATCAGATAAGTCATAGAGCACATCAGACACAGACTTTCCCTTATCACCTCCACCACCAAAAGCATCACCTCCACCTTCATGCTGAGCAGACTCCTCCTTAGCCATGGACACAGCAGTAATGGGAACAATAGCTAACGCTTGTTGCTCACTTCCACTAGGACCAGCTTCAGGATCCTTGTCTTTGTCTTCATCCTTAGTCAAGTCTACTAGGTGATAAGCCTCATCACTGCTTGGCTTTGATAGCTTCTCCTTCTCCTTCAACAACTCTTTAATCATCTCCCCTTGAGCAGCAAGCGTCTTGGTCATGTCACATACTAACTTGGCCACCATTGCATGCTCCTTTCGCTTCATCTCATCATCGGTCTGCTAGCTCCTTAAAACGTTTACTTCATCCACCAAAGAATTGATCTGAGCTTGTTGAGCCTCTGATTCTTCCCTTGACTTCCGTACCGCCTCAAGTAAACCAGCCACCTGAGTATCCAAGGTAGCAATCCTAGTATCCAGTAGATCAGGATCCCTAGATGAAGAGGCTTTGGCTGTATGGGTGGGGAAAGTGAATATCTTATCAAAGTCGAACCCATGGGTGAAATCACCATAGGAAAAGGGATCACTGATGGGTTGAAGGGTGGTAGTAGGAATGGTGGTTGGGAGTATGGGTGGAATTGTGGTGGTTTCTGTGGTTGGGGTAATAGTGATCGACCCAGTCTGAATTGGAATCGTCATCATCACCTGTTAGACAGATTGAAATGGGAGGGATACTAGCACAGGAACCTCCTCTGTGACAGTAGTGGCAGCCACCTCCATAGTACTTTGTGGTTTCCTTCCCCTTCGCTGATACAGCTAGGTTGAAGTTGAAGTAGAGGTTGAAGCAGTGCTCACGGCCTCTGTGATAGGATGTTGTTGAGTACGAGCTTCAACTTCTCTAAGGATAGCAGCAAATGGCCTATCCACTCGTTGCTTTACTCTTCATTCTCTTCTCTGTCTTTGTAATGCAGTAACCGACTATGGTTCATACTCACTGTCGGTACTTTCTTGTCTTTGTCTTTTCGAGGATGACTCGTGAAGGGAAACCTTCGTCAACCTCCTAGGGTGTGATTGGTCTGGTGCATCATCAGAGTTGGCCGAATTAGATTCAATTGCTTCAGAATCCGACTCTTTAGCACCATCTCCTCCTTCTTCTTCTTCTTCTTCTTCTTCTTCGTCTTCGTCACTGCCATCACCAGGTCCATCGCTCTCAGAACCCTCATCTCCTTCCTCTTCATCATCTACTTGTTCATCTGAATGTTCACTCAGCTCAAGCTCAGAGTCTACATTGTACCATCTGAAGTCTGGTGGGGCCACATATGCTTCATTGATTAGGTGGCCAAAGAGTGGAGTGTGCTCAGGGGTAGGTTCTACACTGCCTGGCGTAAGAAATTGTGAAAACACTTGCTTGGCCACCCGTTTGACTTGTAGTCCCTCTCCAATAGCAGGTAGATTGGGCAAAGCATCATTTATCAACAGCTGCACGAACCTTGGTTGGGTACAATAGGAATCTAAACGCTTCCGTTGTATTAATCTGATCGGTCAAAGACTTGTAGATATACTTGGAGAAGTTGTAGCCCTTATTGAGAGAAAGTCCAACCATTGCAGCTGCCAAGTCATGACCCATAGCATCCTTGCCCGCCTTTCTTGCAGATATGCACCTGATCATGACGTGTGCAAAGTAACGCCACTGATCAAGTACCCACATCTTCTTGTACGAAGCATAGTCTGTTGTACCAACATATCCCATTCTCTGTCTCCGACATCCATCAACGAAGTAATCAGGATAAGTTATCAGATCAATTGATAAGTCCCTGAACTGTAGTACTCGACTAATGGTGTCTTCAGAAATAGCAATATCATGACCAGCTACAGTAGCCCTTATGACGTTTGGGGTTACTGTACAGTCGTGATCAGCAGTGTCCCAGAACTGCTCCAAGTAAGGTCGACAGACAACGGGATCGGCAGAAATTGCATACCTGATCTTAGAACGGTTCAGAAAATCAACTATCTGTCTGTACTCCATTGTAGTACCTTTCCATTCTGGATGTGTTAGAGCCAACATGTTGAACTCACTTGTAAATTCACGAGACATCACTGCAAGAACACACAATGAACACAATAAGAACAATTAGAATCATTGGAACGGAACAAAAATGACTTGGTATAGCAATTACACAATGAACTGAATTTCAGACTTAGAAATTTTTCATAAGTGCCCTTCCTGCGTACTTGACAAGTACACAGGGTTTAGTTCTTGCGTACTTAGCAAGTATGCAGGAGTTATAGCGTGCGTACTTGCTAAGTGCGCAAGTACTCGCACCTAGACAAATTTCAAACTCCAAAATTCAAATGATGTGTGGTTTTGCTGTGGATTAAGGTCACCACAATGTCGAAACACATGATTATGACCTATGGAACCAACACCAACAGCAATGACTTGCTAAAACCGGTCGTTTTTTACCTAGCCTTGGTCCGACGTAGAACCACGGTACCACATGGGGTCAAAGTCTAAATCAAACAGAGTTAAGGACAGATTATGCACATTTGAGGTTCGATTGTTGGTTTTAAAAAGATAATAGTTCTTAATTTTAGCCAAGAACAACCAAAATCGGTAAAAAAATTACGATCAAAACCCTAGTTTCTCAAGGTCAAGAAATCGGTCCAAAACAAGTGATTCAACGGATGAAATGCTCTGAGATTCTCACCAAATGTTAGTTAGATGATGTTGAAACTAGAAATGGGACGAAAAATCTCTTTGGAAACACACGAGTTTTTGAGTAAAATCGAGTCTGAGAGTATGAAACAGTGTTAAGACGTTTGAATGTGATAACTGATGAAAAAAGGGTAACACTTGTTTATATACCCCGCACAACCCTGTCTTGCGTACTTGTCAAGTGCGCTGGACTTAACTCCTGCGTACTTAGTAAGTATGCATGACTTAAGTCTTGCGTACTTGTTAAGTACGCAGGGTTTAACTCTTGCGCACTTGACAAGTACACAGAGACCCTTGTGCACTCAAAGTTCAACTCAAATTATGAAGATTGTCAAGTCAAATAGTGAACCAGATAAGAACATTCAATCAGGAGTATTCAAAAGCAGATCAAGGAAGTTAAACATAAATATTTTTGGCTTTTCTAAACTTTTGATAAACTGTACTGAAAATCTTTTTGTTCTTTTGGATAATGATTGAACTGTACACAAACTGAAAATTTTTTAGAGCTTTTCCGAGGAAAGATAATATGTACAAGATTCAGATATGGATATACAGGAATCTACACATAAGTTATTTTTGATCAAAATCATGAGCAAGGGATCATATCAGGCTATGAAAAACAAAAATGATACAATATAAACATCAAAGAATATGAGATCATGTCATGGATTACTGTTTATTCATACGTAATATGCAACATAAGCAAGTTAAATCAAGTTGGCAGTATTATAGAATTTGAAACCATAAGCATTTTTGTATCACGTTCTTGTGAGTTATGGTATGAATTATAAATCTACAACGTGTACCCCACAGTTATGCTACTGAAATTTAAATTGCACTATCTCAAGGCATCTAAGATTTTCCCAATGATTTTCATAATTTCCAGAATGAAGTTACACCATTTAGCAGAGAAAAATCAAGTAGAAACCATAACGAATATCAGGAATCATAAGATTCAGAATCGAGTGATTCATTTGTCTTGGTTTGAAAGGATTTCTTATGTGAATATCAGTTAGATGATTCAGGATAATAGTTATGGTGTCTGAGGATTAAGGTAAGGGAATCCAGCTTTTATCTGGATTTGATTCCAATGAATCAGGAATGATTCAAGGGTTCACATATACTCAACGGTTGCTGTCAAGACATATCTTGGTTCAATATCTTATTGCATACTTGTGTGTATGGGTAGTGAAATGAACCGAAAAATTGTGCTAAAGGCATAACCCGAAACTGGTCTCATATAAAGATCATTGCCAAAAGCTTACATCCTATATCTGATAATGATCTTTATCAATCTTTGACACACACACACATGCAAACAAGGGTTCAAACCACAGTTGTAGTATATAGATTTAATTTTCACACTACTAAGGACTCAAAAACGCTTATAGCCTATTGACAATTCAACATACTTGCAAATATTCAAATTAGCAATAAAGAATTAGTTAAAACAATCAAGTAAGCATGATGCAATCATTTTCACTGTGTACAATCTAAGACGTTTATATCATTTACTGATGTACCATCATTTCCCTTTATCTTCAAATGACTTTTAAATTTTCTTGGTTTTCTATTTTGTTTGTATTTTTCTGAAAAGTTTTGAAAATGAACAGAACTTTACAAAATTAACAAGAAATAACTTTAACTTCCATGAAAATGTTTTGATTTGAAAAAGAATTTTCACTCAGGATTGAACATTCATACCATGTTGATGAGATGTTCAAACCGGGTATGATCAAACGCCTTAATGAAAATGTCAGCAAAGTTGTCATTCGTGTGAACTTTTACATGTTCAACTAAGTGCTTTTCAGCACAATCACGGATGAAGTGGTGACGAATCTCAATGTGTTTAGTTTTGGAATGTTTCACCGGGTTGTTTGTGATGGACATGGTGGCATTGTTGTCAATGAATAATGGGGTTCCAGTGTAGTTTAAGCCATATTCTCTCAATTGTTGTTGGATCCACAATATCTAAGAACAACAACTTGCGGCAGCAATGTACTCTGCTTCACATGTTGAGACAGAAACCGTTGACTACTTCTTGCACTGCCAGGAGACCATCCTGTCTCCTAAGAATTGACATCGACCTGAGGTTGATTTTCTATCGAGGTTACAACCGCCAAAATCAGAATCGGTATATGTTTTGAATTCAAATGACTGCTGCTTGGAGTACCAAAGACCCAATCAGGGTTTCCCTTTTAGGTATCTGAAGATTCTCTTCACAGCTATCATATGAGATTCCTTCGATTGTGACCGAAACCTCGAGCACAAGTATATGGCAAACATTATGTCGGGCCTTGAAGCTGTGAGATACATAAGAGATACGATCATCCCACTATACAATTTACAGTCCACATCCTTTCCGTCTTTGTCGGGATGCAAACCGTGATTGACTGGGATTGGTGTGCCATAAGTACTACAATCATTCATTTTTTTTTGACAAAATGTCCTGCACATACTTAGTTTGATGTAGATAAATGCCATCCTCCCTTTGACTGACTTGCAGACCCATAAAAAATGATAATTCACCCATGTTGCTCGTTTCAAACTTGGACTTCATCACCCTTTCGAATTCCCTACACATCTCTTCATTGGTAGACCCAAAGACAATGTCGTCGACATACACTTACACAAGTAGAATATCACCTCATTCTTTCCGTATGAAGAAAGTCGAGTCAATTTTTTCACGATCAAAACCATTGGACAACAGATGTTTTGATAATGTCTCATACCACACCCGAGGTGCTTGATGAAGACCATAAAGTGCTTTATCCAGTTTAAACACTTTATTGATATTATGCGGATCTTCAAAACCTGGAGGTTGAATGACATAGACTTCTTCATGAACTTTTCCATATATGAAAGCACTCTTAACATCAAGTTGGTAGACCTTGAAACCGACAAAGGAGGCTTAATCTAGAAACAGTCAGATGGCTTTAAGTCTAGCAACTATGGCATATACTTCAGTGTAATCCAAGCCCTCTTGTTGATAAAAACCCTAAACCACCAACCTTGCTTTATTCTTCACTACAACGTGTCGATCGTCCATTTTACATTTGAACACCCATCGGGTTCCAATTGGATGCATACCTTTCAGAAGGTCAACCAAATCCCACACGTGTAACTTTTAGAATTGAGACAGTTCATCTTGCATCGCCTCAATCCAGCAGTTATCTGTGAGAGCCTCTTTCACATTCTTCAGCTCCATCTTGGATACGAATGTAGCAAGCAAACATATTTCCATGATACCTGTGTTAAGTATCTCAGCATACAAACTGGTGTTCTCGGCAATGGTCCTATGACGAATTTGAACATCGGCATTAGGATCACCAATAATGTTGTCCATTGGATGATTCTTATGCACTCTCGTCTCTGGTACATGTGGTTCCTGGATATTTGAATCAAGATTTATGCTTAACTCCCCCATATCATGTGTACCAGAAGAAGAATATTCGATGTTGATTGGATCAGCTGGAGCTTCATTTCCTACACGAGTGTTAGGATCAGCTGGAGCGTCATTTCCATCAACATGAACAACATCATCGTCATCACTTGCATGAGTTCCATATGCAGATGCAGCATTAGAATCGTGAGTTACAACAAATACAGTTGTACGGGTTGAGAAATTGGAATCATCACCTCCATTATAGAATTCGTACAAGTTGGCGGCATCTTCGGCAGATAGATCAGGAAGATTGAAATCCTTGAATAGAGCATCATAATCGAATCCCCATGCTGGGCCTGCAAGTCAGTCAAAGGGAATTATGTGCAGGTTCTTGTGAAGTATTGTGTTTACTGCAATCCACTTCGAACCATTCTTCAACTAAGCGTGTTCCTATATTGTACACTCTCTTGCAGGGTGAGTTGGCAACATATCCTAAGAATATGCCTTCTACCGCTTTAGCATGAAATTTGGATTTGCGATCCTTGTACTGTAACAATAAGGAACAGGGACTACTTGTAACATCCATGATTTTTTGGTATTATCCTATTTTATTTTAAACAATAATGACACTTCACTTTTATCCCGTACTTGTTCAACACAATGAGTCACATTAAGCACTATTTTAACATGTATCAATACAAAAAAAAAATTAATATTGCAATTAACATATCATTTTCTAATACATATATAACATTGGTATGTATAAATATATAGACATATATATATATACTTTGTTATATTATATAAATTGAAGATAAAGCTTATAAATTTATTACATCTTTTCATATAATTTTACATGTATATAATGTTACTAAATAAACAATTTACACACATGGTAATTTTATAAAAAAATGGGATTTATCCCTTTATAAAGTAATTATAATTTAACAAATATTGTTTAGGTTTTTATAAATTTTATAAAAACAATTTTAAAAATAAATAATACATATATTTTAGTTTGAACCCCTTCAAAATAAGTTGAACCGTGAAACTCAAAGGAACTCAAGTTTGACTCTAGAAAGTCAAACGCGCTCAAATCTCCTTCTAAATTGCTTGAATCCGCGTCCAAACTTTCTCTGTTTGGATCCATATCATTCATTACGGATTAATGATCCCGTATCATGTTTCAATTTGACCGACTTGGACCGACATCAAAGGATTTGAAAAACCATTTTAGCATTAGCGAAAATGAGGAATTCGTGTTTAATTCCAGAAATCAAGCCCGTAATTCCTGTCAATTAACAACTGTAAACGCGTCCACATCAAACCCTTTATATATCTAACTCGTTCACGAATCAAATCACACTTAAACCCGAAGTTTCTCTGCGTTTTTTTACCTCTGTCGCGACCTACATAAGGGGATTAGAGCCTCTCGATTTCAGCCGACTTCGGGTAATCTCTTCTCCCTGTTATCGCTCGTCATCTGGTTTAATTAAAAAAAAACAAAGAAATCGATTTTAGGGTTGAGGCTATGGCTGGGTTACGACCTGTTTGCAGGGAAGAAGGGTTATGGGATGTTTTGGGTTATAACGATTTCCATTTAAATGGTTTAACAAAAACAACTTTGGTTTGGTGGTAAGGCTCTTCTGTGTCATGTAACAGGTCGCGGGTTCAAACCCTGCAGACCCCCTTTCTTTTTATTTTCCCTTGCTGCTTGATTCTTTAAACTAACACACACATACACAATTTTGTATACATTTATAATGTATTGTGGTAAGGTTCGAGGTAATAAACAAACTCTTTTATAAATTCGCAAGTGTTATATTTAATATCCTTGATAAATAAAAAGTAATTAAATATATATATATATATATGTTTATAAACAAAAAAAAAACCTTTAAAACGTTATGCTCTATAATAGGTTATTGATAATAGGATTTTATTAGCCTTCAATAAAATATATTTTAACAATTGTCTTATTAACATATTTATCATATTAACACTTTCATAAATATTATGATTCTTTTAAAAACTTGATAAATAACGATATAACTATTCACATAATTTATTTATTGTGAGATTCCATGAGCACTTCGGTACAAAGCTCCCACACTCAAATCCTGTTGAACCTTAGACTTTGCCTTAGACTTTTGTACATATTATTGATTGTTACATATAATTCACTCTAGGTTAACTTTGTGATTAGCAAATCCCTTGTGCATCATATTGCTCGTGTTATCTACACAACTATTACAGGTGAGTATTACATAGCCCCTTTTACACTTTTATACTTTTTGGGGTGAAACATGAACTCTATACACACAATCGTTTACATTTAGATAAACTACACAAACAGAAATCCTCTTTACATTCATGTGTGCAAATTTGAGCTTTATGTTTGAGTGCTAGGTGTGTTAACTGTTGGTGTGCAATTTATGTGCAATCATTAACTATTCAAGCCGACGGTTAACAATGATAGATCTATTGAGTCTGACAAACCCACCCAGATTGGGGTGATTGTTACCGACACCACAATTTGCATGCTAGTTACAAAGGTTTGATTGTACTTTGGTTACACAATAGTTGCTCCTCATAAATGCCTTATTTTATCATGTTATGTAAGGATTTGATTATTTACATCTATACACTACTTATGTATAAACCTGTGTATGCTCACCAACATTTTAGTTGAGCTTATTTTATTCATGTTTCAGGTGCTAATGTGTGATTTTGATCAAGAATTGCTACACATAAGTTTTAGACCTAGTTAATTTTAATAAAGGATTTATGTATTTCATTCTATGTATTTGGTTGTTTTTGTTTTGTCTTGAATCTATGCAATGAATTTTGAATGATTAATGTATTTCAATTTAGTCAACCTTGTGCTCATGAACAGTCTACATGTCCCGCCCCGACGTTTCCGCCGTCGGTTGGGGTGTGACAGATTGGTATCAGAGCCTTGGTTATAGGGAATTAGGTTATTAGACACTCTTAACCTAGACTATAACCTTAGGACACCCATACTATGCCATGCTACTACATGTTACATGATTATTTCTTATGTGAATAATTTTACATGTTATGCTAAATAATTACATCATATGATACAGTACTTAATAGTCTATGTGTCACATTACATGCCAACTTTTGTCTACTATTCATTGCTACCTATTTGATTTATTTAAAGTGTTATCCTAAGTTTTCCACACACACTCATACACACTTAGTTCGTCATGCACCCTTAATTTCACACACAAGATATCACCATCTCTTGTGATCAAAATCTAGACTATTGGGTCTAATTGGGCCTAATGCCCATTAATAATAAACTAAGAGGCCCATCTATCCTCCAAGAAGAAGAAGCCCACTGAAATGAATAAACCTTACTTTCGGGCCACAAGGCCCAGTCCACAACAATCCTCATCATGACCATGAGCCCAACAATAGTGTTATTAATATACGATGGTTGGAAGAGTGTGTAGGCCCATGAGGGATTCTGGCTAAGGAAAGACAGGGTACTTAAGTGTGTCCTAGGGACCCACCCCTCTTTCCTGGGAATTCTCCTCAAGGATGCATTGCTTATAGGTCAAGTGTATTTCTAAAATACTATTGTGAAGGCTCGGTGTTATGACTAGTCAAACTCTAAACTTATGAGAACTCCCATGTCTAACACTCAATATTTCATTATCGCTTACAACCTTTTCATTGTTTTCTGCTAGACATGGACTCCTACTCTCCTTCCTCCCCGGTATACCGTCCCGGAGAAGAGACTGATTTGGAAGAAGACATCGGGACACCCGTGCATCGGTCACCAACACCCCCAGCTGCTAGACCAAGGTTTGATGTAAGGACAGATTGGATTAGGAACACCGGACCAAGAATTCGAACATCTGGATCACCCGCACCCAGGAACCCGTATCAGACACCCCATCTCCACAATCAGTTACCACCCCCACTAAGAGATCCATATCTAATGCCCGAACCGTACCATCCTAACCCTTTGTTAAGGCATACCATGGCACCCACTAGTGTTATGGGAATTCCAACCAATGACATTCACCAATATGTAAGGACCACAGAATTTGAGAGGCAAAGGATGGAGCAAGGGGTAATACACGACTTGCAAGGACAAAGAATGGATAGCCTAGCAAACTAATTAAGGTACCAAAAGGAGTTAATCTCCATCCTCGAAAAAGAAATACTGGAGCATCGCACGGAGACAGCTAGAGCTGAAGCCAAGTCGGCTACCCGAGTGACCATAGCGGTGCTCGTCTTGGGAATTATTCTCCTTCTAGTGGAAAGCTACAAGAAACGTTAACAAAATTATTTTCCATTATTTATTTTCTTTAAAATTTCAGTTTGAGAACCATTTCCCTATGTTTTGAATAATGTTTAACATTTCAGCATTTAATCAATTTTATATATTCCAACTCTTAATTTATTATTCATTGATTTGACCCGTTGTGTGTGAATTACACCTATCATATTTTCATCAAAATTTCTCAAGTATCACCTTCTTCATTCAATACGATTTAGTACACTACCGACAATCTCATTCACAAACAAATCACCCTATTAGATTTAAGCAACCTCATTATTTTTGTTCAAACAAAACGTTTATCAAACTTTTAAAGAGTATCAGAAATATAAATTTCCCATAAACATTTTCACTTTGCAAGGGAACTTAATACAACCTATTTTATAAAAATATTACTTCAAATTAATAAATAACTATGATTTTCCTCATTAAAGTAATTATTTCTAAAACCTGGCTAAATTAATGTATAACTACTTGATTAGCCAATAATTTCTCTTAAAAATATTCTCCTTATAATAACTGAAAATTTTAAAAAGTTTTTCCTATACACTGTCTACTTATTTAAATTATGTAACTCAATGGTTTCACTACTTTCTATATCTACAACCAAGAACAATTTACCACTTTCTATTTTCAAACAAAGACCAGTATTTGTAAACACATTTCCCTGAATGTTTTCAGAACCTCTTCGTTATCTTTCACTTGCCGCTTCAAGAGATGACCTATTCCGCGTAAACGTTAACCATCCCAACAAACCTCAACGAGATTTAAAGAGCTAGAACCTAACTACCATATCCTACATGAACATAAACCAACACGCTGCTCCGCAACACCTGATCACATGTAAAACTCGTTAGCATATGGTACACACAAAATTCAATAACTTACGTATGCACGTTCACAAGATTCACATCACGATCACATAATACATGAAACTAGTTTATTTGCAAATCACAATTTACTAGATTGATCACATAACACATGAAACCAGTTTATTTGCAAAATACATGATACATAACGATTGTTTGTTTGATACATAATAATAGATTGACAACATTAAACATGAAACTCATTTGGTTACAAAGTACATGATACTAAATTGTTAACAGTATACCTGAAATTCATTTCTTACCATGTACATGATGCTATGTTGTTCACATTACACATGAAACCTAGTCGATTACAAGCTACATGACGCTATACCATACATTCAACTTGAGTGCTACATTTTACCCGAAACTAAGTTACTTACAATTGTTGTGATTGATTGATAACATTACACACAAATAATGGTCATACACTTTGTTCACCAAAGTTTTAAGCTATAACACATCGAAACTACTCGGGGTTTGACGTATTCTTGTTCAAACCCGAGGAAGCTGTAACACTTTAAATAACTCGGTGTTCGACGTATTCTTGTTCAAACACGAGTAAGCTAAGAAATTTTAAGTTACACTATCTGATTTCTCTTTAGTTGCTAACTGGCCTGCTTAAGGACATAGTTACTTTTTAACAACTTTTATGTGAAAACAATAGATATGAACGGAGTGAAATGGTGCCCCTCCTGACCCGCACACAACGGGATGATCTATACGGACCATGCGATTATTTGAGTAATTACAGGTGCACACGGAATTATAAAAATCAGCACATGGAAAACATAGTGAATTTTATCGTGTGTTGTGACCTAAAACTTATCATGATATGTGACAACGAAACTGATGTGATATGACAAGGGCATGGTGGATACGCCGATGGTACTTCCTATATATAAGTGCCCTATCATATTATCAGAAGTAGCGTTGTTCGTGTCACGTGAAGTTTTGACCCAGACTAGTGTTTATGAGATCTTTTACCCACTGATAGTATTGAGCATATTAGACTACATTTTTAACAAACCTGATCATCAAATTCCCATCAGATCCATTTCAAGTAATGCATTTCACCTTTAGAATCCAAATTTTTATTCGAAAATTTTTCTCCTTAAGTTCATTTCAAAAACTAAATCCACTATCATCATTCGTGCCTGAATTTGAGAAGCAGACCTGAACCTTGTTATTTGTTATACTCCTCAAACTGACAATCAAAACTCGTGAAGAATCCAAACTCATCTCTTTTCTTTTCTGATTCAGTAGCCTCCACTAGTTAATTTCAGGACGAAATCCCCTCAACTTGAGGATACTGTAACATCCATGATTTCTGGTATTATTCTATTTTATTTTAAATAATAATGACACTTCACTTTTAATCCCGTACTTGTTCAACACAATGAGTCACATTAAGCACTATTTTAACATGTATCAATACAAAAAAAATTAATATTGCAATTAACATATCATTTTCTAATACATATATAACATTGGTATGTATAAATATACAGACATATATATATATATATATATATATATATATATATATATATATACTTTGTTATATTGTATAAATTAAAGATAAAGCTTATAAATTTCTTACATCTTTTCATATAATTATACATGTATATAATGTTACTAAATAAACAATTTACACACATGGTAATTTTATAAAAAATGGGATTTATCCCTTTATAAAGTAATTATAATTTAACAAATATTGTTTAGGTTTTTATAAATTTTATAAAAAAAAATTTAAAAATAAATAATACATATATTTTAGTTTGAACCCCATCAAAATAGGTTGAACCCTGAAACTCAAAGGAACTCAAGTTTGACTCTATAAAGTCAAGCGCGCTCAAATCTCCTTCTAAATTGCTTGAATCCGCGTCCAAACTTTCTTTGTTTGGGTCTAAATCATTCATTACGGATTAATGATCCCGTATCATGTTTCAATTTGACCGACTTGGACCGACATCAAAGGATTTGAAAAACCATTTTAGCATTAGCGAAAATGAGGAATTCGTGTTTAATTCCAGAAATCAAGCCCGTAATTCCTGTCAATTAACAACTGTAAACGCGTCCACATCAAACCCTTTATATATCTAACTCGTTCACGAATCAAATCACACTTAAACCTGAAGTTTCTCTGCGTTTTTTTACCTCTGTCGCGACCTACATAAGGGGATTAGAGCCTCTCGATTTCAGCCGACTTCATGTAATATCTTCTCCCTGTTATCGCTCATCATCTGGTTTAATTAAAAAAAACAAAGAAATCAATTTTAGGGTTGAGGCTATGGCTGGGTTACGACATGTTTGCATGGAAGAAGGGTATGGGATGTTTTGGGTTATAACGATCTCCATTTAAATGGTTTAACAAAAACAACTTTGGTTTGGTGGTAAGGCTCTTTTGTGTATGTAACAGGTCACGGGTTCAAACCTTGCAGACCCCCTTTCTTTTTATTTTCCCTTGCTGCTTGATTCTTTAAACTAACACACACATACACAGTTTTGTATGCATTTATAATGTATTGTGGTAAGGTTCGAGGTAATAAACAAACTCTTTTATAAATTCGCAAGTGTTATATTTAATATCCTTGATAAATAAAAAGTAATTAATATATATATATATATATATATATGTTTATAAACAAAAAAAAACCTTTAAAACGTTATGCTCTATAATAGGTTATTGATAATACGATTTTATTAGCCTTCAATAAAATAAATTTTAACAATTGTCTTATTAAAATATTTATCATATTAACACTTTCATAAATATTATGATTCTTTTAAAAACTTGATAAATAACGATATTACTATTCACATAATTTATTTATTGTGAGATTCCATGAGCACTTCGGTACAAAGCTCCCACACTCAAATCCTGTTGAACCTTAGACTTTGCCTTAGACTTTTGTACATATTATTGATTGTTACATATAATTCACTCTAGGTTAACTTTGTGATTAGCAAATCACTTGTGCATCATATTGCTCGTGTTATCTACACAACTATTACAGGTGAGTATTACATAGCCCCTTTTACACTTTTATACTTTATGGGGTGAAACATGAACTCTATACACACAATCGTTTACATTTACATAAACTACACAAACACAAATCCTCTTTACATTCATGTGTGCAAATTTGAGCTTTATGTTTGAGTGCTAGGTGTGTTAACTGTTGGTGTGCAATTTATGTGCAATCATTAACTATTCAAGCCGACGGTTAACAATGATAGATCTATTGAGTCTGACAAACCCACCCAGATTGGGGTGATTGTTACCGACAACACAATTTGCATGCTAGTTACAAAGGTTTGATTGTAATTTGGTTACACTGTAGTTGCTCCCCATAAATGCCTTATTTTATCATGTTATGTAAGGATTTGATTATTTACATCTATACACTACTTATGTATAAACCTGTGTATGCTCACCAACTTTTTAATTAAGCTTATTTTATTCATGTTTCAGGTGCTAATGTGTGATTTTGATCAAGACATGCTACACATAAGTTTTGGACCTAGTTAATTTTAATAAAGGATTTATGTATTTCATTTTATGTATTTGGTTTGATTTTGTTTTGTCTTGAATCTATGCAATGAATTTTTAATGATTAATGTATTTCAATTTAGTTAACCTTGTGCTCATGAACAGTCTACATGTCCCGCCTCAACATTTCCGCCGTCGGTTGGGGTGTGACACTACCAAACGGAACTAGGTAGTCAAGATTGGGAGGTCGATTGTTGATCAACTCATAACAAGTTTTGTTGTGTCTTTTAACCACCAGAACTTTATTCAAAACGTAACAAGTTGTGTTTACCGCTTCTGCCCAGAAAGTTACAGGAAGCTTGGCATCAGACAGCATTGTCCTTGCAGTCTCGATCAAAGTTCTTTTATTCCTTTCTGCAACTCTATTCTGTTGTGGTGTATACGAGGCACTGAATTCATGACGAATACCCTTCTTGAGACAGAAAAGTTCCAACCTGTTATTTTTTAATTTTGTGCCGTTGTCACTCCTTATTCTTTTAACCTTCAGCTTGCATAAAGATTCCCGGCTCAATATTAGATATTGAAGAATTTCAGCAGTCTCATCCTTTGTACCTAAGAAATACACCCAAGAAAAAAGTGAAAATAATCAGTTACAACTAGACAGTATGACTTACCTCCAATACTCCTGATACTTATGGGTCCGAACAAATCCATGTGTAGGAGTTCCAAAGGGGTATCAATGGAGTTTTGGAGCTTGGGCTTGTGAGATTTCTGGAGCTGTTTACCCTTTTTACAAGGCATACAGTCATCTGCAATGAAAAATCTCAATTTAGGAACCCAGGTTACCAAACCGTTTCGGACAAGATGATTTATTTTACGATAAGAAATGTGTCCGAGTTTCCTATGCCACAAGATTGATTCAAGCTCTGTCTCTTTTGTAAGCAAACATGTAGCAACTAATGAGGTGGTTGTCGCCACGCTCATATCGATCTGATAGGTGTCGTTTGTTCTTGGTGCTCTCATCAAAATCAACTCAGCAAGAACCTCAAAACCAGGCTTGTAAATCAAGCATTCAGACTTGTCAAACATAACCGAGTACTCCTTATCGCACATTTGAGAGACACTCAACAGGATATGCTTCAGCTGCTCGCAGTTGTTGACGTTGTCGAAGCTAATACATCCATTCGTAACCATGCCTTGACAAGTGAGACTGTCACCTTTCTCTCCAGCAAAGGCCACAAATCCGCCTCTGAATGGTTTAACATCTTGAAGCAAGGCCATATTTCCTGTCATGTGTCGGGAGCATCCACTATCTACATACCAACGATTGGAGATAGTTCCCTTCGAATGTCCCTGCACGAGTCACAAGCAAATTAGTTAGTTTTGGAGACCCAAGCCATAGTGGTCTTGGGTCGTCTGTTTTTCTCAAAATAAACAACTTCAATCAATTCACAATCATGACTGTCAAAAATGGGTGAATCCTTAGATGACTTAGGATCAGAAGATTGAGAAATTTTGGTTTTCTTTTTCCAGGATATTTTCTTTTGCTTCACTGGAACCTTTGGCTTGCTTTAATCAACAACAGGTGAACTACTAGAAGCTTCACCTGGTTGACTGCCAGCTAGCTGTTCAAGTTTTCTCAATCTTTTGTTCCTTCTTCTTCTCTATGGTTTAGAAAGTTTCACCACAAGCTTCTCACCAGTTTGTGCACTACCATAGGTAGACACACCGGGTTTAGCAGGTTGCTTTTCCCGTTTTGGAACAAATGGCTTAGCCTTAGATTTTACTTTTGGCTTCACCATAGGTTTCACTGGAGGTTTCACCACATTTGATTTGGGATTCTTGGGTTGCTTCACTAATGGTGTCTTAGGAGAAACAGCATGTTGTTGAACAACTGGCCGTTTCCCTTGATTCTTATCAGGACAGTTCACAAAGATATGACCGATCGTACCACAGTGAAAGCAAGCTCGCTTTTCTTTGTAACTCCTCTGGTAAGGTTCTCGGGTTTTGGATCCCGAGGACTTAGCTTGATGAGTACCAGAAGTTGTTTGATGAACATTACAAGCATCCTGTGCTTGACTTGATTTAGCTTTGTTATTTTGGTGGTCATATTTATCAAGGTTTTCTTGAAAATTCTTACTCAAATGATTTGCAAAAGCTTCTTTCTTGACTTGCTTAATGGTTTTGAATCCTCCATAAAGCATCAATTTAAGTTTATCATTTGATTCAACTGTATCAGGTTCAGTTAAAATGCAATTATCATGATTAGTGACAATGTTTTTCTCAACTATATGTTCATCAATCAACTGCTCTGAGCCAACACCTTCAGCCTTGGTGTTCTCAGAGCCTTCATCAAAGAAGAACTCCTCATCAAAAGTTGAGTCAGTCTTACATGAAGAATCATCCTTCTTAGAGGAATCATCTTGACTAGAGGACTCATCGAGACATGACAAATCAATGTCAATCACACTGTTGGCAAACTTTCCGCTTACTGGTGGAGGAATGGCATTAGTACCTAAACCTAAGTCATTCACTTGCCTTACTATAGATTCGTAGTGAGTCCACCACAAAGCGAGAGTTTTTCAACTTCTCAATTTTGCCACTTAACTGCAAGATCTCATTTTCCAGTCTAGCAATTTCAACATTCCTTTTCTCCAACCCCTTGTATGCAACGTCCAAATGAAACTGTTTTTAACTGATTTTAATTGAAAAATCATATCTTTCTTTCTTGAGAGTTTCAATTGATTCTTTAAAACGTTTTTCATTTTCTTTGTAACTTAATGCTGCAGTAAGGAGGGGTTCGAGTTGATCTTGAATCCGATCATTCTCTACTTTCAATTTCAAACATTTAGTACACCAAATGACAGCAAAAGAATTAGTGTCTACCTCAGTTGACGAACTGGATGCCTCTCGAATAGCCATGAGGGCAACTGCAGATGTAGATTCTCTTTGGTCAGCTACAGATGCTTCTCTTTCCTCTGCTTCCATCATTTCAACAATCTCAGCCATAAGACCGATTTGAGTCTGAGAAAGAATGGCATCTTCTAAGTGAACACCCCAATCAAAGCTATCGTCCTGTTGAACCACTAACGCACTGGACGTTCCACCTTGACTTTGATTGCGGTTGTTCTGATTGTTGTATCCTTGGTTATTTCCCTGGCTACTTCCCTGGCTAGGTCTAGTGAAACCCGAAGCTGGAGCTTTGTCTTTTTGACATTACCTTGCGAAATGTCCAAAGTTATTACATTTGTAGCACTTAGCCTTGGATTTATCAAATCTCACCTTGGCATTTGAATGCCCACCAATGAACTTCCTGCCAGTTCTATTCAAGAAACGCTTAGCTCTTCTCAAGATCATGGCTATATTCCACTGAATATGCATGTCCTCCATGTCGTCTGGATCTACCTGATTGAAATCCTCTTTAATAGTCTCAGGATCCGTCAGCTTACCACCAATAAAGTTCTCATAGGCAAGCATGCACGAGGATAACAGTGCCACATGATCTTCAGCAATCTTGGCTATGGCAGTCTGGTTAGCTAAAGAGGTAGATGTAATGTTTCTTAAGGAAGATTGATGGTGTTGGCTAGATCCTGATGTTGTAAAGCAAGTGTGATTACCACCACCATTTGTATTCTCTTCTTCTTGAGGAGTCCCAAAGAATAAGGCAATCCTAGTACCAGATGACTTCGCAGTTGAATTTACCCCATAGTACATAGAGGGATCTTGAATTTGAGGTCTTCCATAACTTTCTTTCTTCTTCGGGTTCATGTCATGTGCCTGAACCTTACCTATTGCTTCCTCAACAGTCATCTCATAGAACTTAGGATTCTCTCTCAGTAGGGTAGTATACATGTCAAACTTTGGTGGTAAGGCATCTAGAAACTTTTCAACCAACTCATCATCAGGATACTTGAGTTCATAAGACTTCAACTCAGTCTGAAGGTGATAGAATCTACAGATAAGTCCCTCAATAGATTCATTCTACAAGTACCTAAAGCACTCATACTGCTTCCTCAAAAGCTCTCTCTTGATCTTCTTGACATCATTGTTTCCCTCAAACCTCTTCTACAATGCCTTCCAAGTATCTTTAGCAGAATTGTATCCTCTAAAGCTGTGAAATAAGTCTCTAGTCAAAGCCATAGTTATAGAACCATGTGCCTTCTTTTCTCTGTCATAAGCCTTCTTTTCCTCTTCATCCAGCTTAGAGATAGGTTTGGGAACATTCTCTTCAAGAAACAGATATGTTGGACGCTTGTATCCCTCAAGGATAGGTATCCATAGGGTGGAATCAGTATATGAGATGTACTCCTCAAAGCGTGCTTTTCAATTTGAATAATCATTAACATTAAGCAGCTTTAGTGGTTTCTGAGCAGTCTCAATCTCGTTGTTATAATTGAACAGGCTACCAAGATTCTGAAGGTTTGCCATAGTGAAACACTTAGTCAAAAATCAGAAAATTAGCACAACCTGCGCACTTGGAACTGACCTTGCGCACTTAGAGAAATGGTCTTGCGCACTTGAAGTTTGTTCTTGCGTACTTAATAAGTACGCAGGAACAGATATTAAGTACGCAGGAAAAAACTTAAATACGTACAAAGTTGGTCTTGCGTACTTAGAAAGTACGCAGCAAGACTGTCCTTTTTGCCAAAAAAGGTAAGTACGCAGTTTACTTTAACCACCTGCTCCACCAACCTTTTTCGGTCTCCAGAAAATGCTCAAATCTTCAAATTTTGAAGTTTTGAACAAACTGATCAACCCAAAAGGTTAGAAACTTGTTTCTAACAAACCCTTGATGATCAAAACACTTAAATAAACAACAAAAATGTCGGATTTTGAAGGATATTTGCTTCTAAAATAGCGCTTAATAGCTACCTCTATTTTATCACAAAAATCACCAAAATCAGTCACTTTTGTTGTAAAACGGTTGTCACTAGTGTCGGAAATGCTCCTAACACACTCACAACACTCGAAATCAAGAGCCAATGCTCTGATAACACTTGTAGGTCCCCGGGTGTCTCAGATCGTTACGTGCGAATGTGTGACTAGTTGGAGTATCAAGCAACACAAAGTAACCCGACAACAAACACAAGATACTTCAAACTTCGTCTACTGATAATCACAGTCGGTTACAGTGTGCAAATGAGTGCGCACATACTGACTGTCATAACCAGTTATATATACTAAGACTGATGCCTGCGTACTTAGTGTGCAGGGCTTTGTTCATGCGTACTTAGCAAGTACGTAGACTTTGTTCTTGCGTACTTGCTAAGTACGTAGGTTATGAAACCTGCGCACTTACTAAGTGCGCACAATACTTTACAAAGACGAACAAGTATAAGTACCTACATACATGTTTACAACTCGATAAACCAATACATACAGATACTAAAACACAAGTACAAATACAGAAAGTAAAGATACAAAAACACAGACAACATCCAGAGTGTTTGTCACACAAACATGCTCCAACATAAAACGAAGTTGTAACTCATTTAATGAACCAACACCAGTTTGTTGAATAACAAACACACTTAATACAAAGATCTCTTTCGGGTGTTTTTTCCACAAAACTTGAGAAAAACAAAATATAATTATACTGATACTTAAAGAGAAGCTGATCACTTCTAGTAAATTAGGGAAACTTACCCCTACTTTATAAAATATGACTTTAACCACTTCATATTATTAATGTTTCGAGTTTACCTATAAAGTATATATAATCTTATTTTTTTCTTAATAACTCTCGGTCGTTAATTATCTATTTTTTTGACGTCCCAGTATAACTTTCGTTAAAAACAGAGTTGTATTTAAAATATGGTACTTTTTAGGTGTCTTGAGTTATAATCGACCGACGATAATGTGTTGGTCCGTAAAAAATAAGACCGACACCGACTGAAAAACATTGGTACTGTTATATAACTGTCTTATATCTATGTTTCGATATACACAAACGAGTCGACGTAGCTTTATACGTTTATTATATGTAGTTAACCATGTTTTGTTTTTATGTTTAGCCACATTAATGTCACCGCCTCAATCGTTTAAGGTCGAAACACGAGGCTACTATTCTCGTTGTTATTAATTATAATAGGATGAGTGTATGTTGGCATTTTAAACGATAATAATATAATATTTTAAAGGGACAATTTTATATACACCCCTACAAACTTGAAAATATCATATATACCCAACAAAAACTAAAAATATCATATATAACTTTACAAACATTTAATAATATCATATATACCTATTTCATTAAAAAATAATTAAAAAAAAAACCATTTTACCCTTCTTTCTCTAAACTTTAATATATTATATTTACCAACTTTTAACATTGAAATTTGGTATTTACACATTTTCAACTTTAAAATTTTATATTTAATCATAAAAATAGTTTTATCAAAATACTATTTTGAATTTTTCTCTGTTTTTTATATAATTTTATCAATCTTCTTTTATAGCATTAGCGTTTTGTAACTTTTTCGCTATCATTCATTTTGAATCGATGTCTTCTGAATGGGTTTGATGAATCGTGATAGTCGTCATCAAGAATAGGAGAACGAGTAATCTTTTACGTATTGGATAAAACTAAAAAATAGGTTATAAAAAACAATATAATAGACTAGGGTAGAATGGTTATAAAGTAAAAAATTATTTAAATTGAGTATATATGATATTTTTAGTTTTGGTTGGGGATATATAATATGTACCCATGTTTGTAGGTTATACATGATATTATCCCTATTTTAAAAATCAAACTTTTTTGGAATAAAAGTTATCGAATCATCAAAAGTAATAGTTGTACTTAAATGTATAACTAGTGGGTTTAACCCATCGCTTCGCGGCGGGACGGATAAATTTTTAATAAATTTAAATCGAAATGTAAACGCAGTGTAAAAAAGAACGTTAACATGGCGAGGGAAATACAAAAAAGAAGTTAAAAATATAAAATAAGAGTAAAAAACAAACTGAAGTTAAAAAAAATATAAAAAAGCAATACCCGTGCGTTGCGGGGGGCACCGTAACAAAGCCATTAAAAATAGTTAGCTGGTAAAAATTAGAAAAAAAAAACCGTTTAAAAAAGTAAACAGTAAGTAAAGAATTGTAAAATATGTTAGCTTAATCAACATGTATAAGTATCTATATGGTCTCGTTATTCTCTATTTAAAATTAATTTTATAAAATATTTGCACAATCGGGCCTTATTTTATGTATATCACTTTTTTATTGTTAATGAAAAAATAAATCTATACTAATAAATAAAGGTTTAAGTAGGACACTTGTCACTTCCTCGTGTCTTCTCACATTGGTTTTCCCGCCTCTCTCTCCTAATAAACGCGCATCTATCTTATTAAATAATAATGATATCATAAATATTTTATCAAAGAAGAATACTAATTATATTAAATAAGAATGTATAATAGGAAATCAAAATATAATTAATTAAAGAAAAATATTAAATTGTTATATACACACACATTTCCACTTAATATATCTCGAGATGATCATAATAGTATGACAAGTTATGACGTATTTACAAATTTATTAATTTTATCTTTTTTAATATACAATCACGTATAATATACGAGATTACTAGTAATATAACAGTATTGCTAAAAAATGAAACATCATATTTCCTAAAAGTAATCTAAGCTATTATTATCTGGTGTCTAACTTTTCACTAATCTTTGTCATTGTGTCTAAAATATTGTAGTCAATTAATAAACAAATACAACCACTAGCTTTGTCCAGTGGTAAAAGTATCTATGAAGACTTCTCTAAAATAGAGAGGTCTTGGGTTCAAGTCCCACTTGTGACAAAAATAAAAAGGTGGTCCAAGTCGGGCCAGAAGGTTTTCTCACCTATGATGAGTTTCCTCCTGATGAGATGGAGATGATCAAATGGGCCAGTGACCCGTCAGTGATCCAAATTGTCGTTCAATAAAAATAAAAATAAACAAATTACTAAAAGCAACATAAGTACACCCAAAAAAAGATAAAAACATAAAATTAAAAAGATAAAGGAAAGACGGTGTTGGCTGTGGGGTGCTTTCTCACACGTGAGTCTTATCTACACTGTCACGTTACTAATATTGAATGGCTATGAGACTTTTATGCATAAGATAGTTGTACATGAAGCTTTGGAGCATCAGGTTTAACATGATGTTTACTCCCGTTATCCAACGTGGGCAAGATATCACAGCGTGGTATCCCTACCAAGACCGCCCCCTTTACCCATTAATCACGCCGTGATTAATGGGTGTGATAATTTTCACACGAGCATCATCCTTTCATTTTCAAATTATTATCATTTCTACCATTGTAAAATAAAAATATTTAAATAAATAATAATATTTATTTTTAATTACTATAAATACTCAATTTTACTCCATAATATTTACACTCATTTTCAACTTAAACTTTTTCACCCAACCCAAACTTTCAACCCAACCCTAACTTTCAATCAAACCCGAACTTTCAACCCAACCTGAACTTCCACCCCAACCCAAACTTTTAACCCCACCCGGACTTTCAAATGTTTAACTACCAATCCCCAATGTCCCAACCGGGTAAACCACTAGACTTTGTACCGAAAATTCAAGAAAAGCCACAAGAAACCGTGGCTGAGACTCAAAATGACTAACAAAAAAAAGGAAAAAAGGAGTCGCAAAAGACTTCTAGCCGACCGGATACAAAAAAAAGTGGGGCAAAGACGAACCACTATACTTGGTTAAGGCATATAAAGACGTCTCGAAGGATCCAATAATCGATAACAATAATTTTGTCTTTTGTATTTTTTAAATTTTTATTATTTTATTTTTGAGTTTATTAATTTAATTTTTTTAAGGCAACGCCCAAAACAAAAGGACGTTATGGACTCGCATTCGTGAAAATTTTGAATTTTCATGAGCGTACCGCCCGATCACCGAACTTTAGACCAATTGAGTTCAAAATGGACTCACATAAACGGGAAGGTGGTAATGTTCCATGGGATCTATCAAAAATGTTTGTGGGATCGAAAAAGCGGTGAGAGCGATGCTGATATTTTGGGGAGAGCAACGGTCCAGTTTTAAGACGACCATGGTGGCGAAACTCCAATTGATTATTGGAAGATTTATAGGCAATCGCCTAGGTGGCAAACATTACACATTGACCCCACCCAAACCGGTTCGTCCAAAAAAAGAACATCAATCGACATCGACACTACTCCGGGCGCGTCCGATGGTAAATCAATGTACGATCTCAACGTAGATGCAACGGAAGACGTGGAAGAAATACTCCTTCTGATAGGGAAGAAAAAGGCAAAAGCCCAAGAAACAGGCTCGGGTTCGGTTTCAAGTCACGATGAAATCGGCGAGAAAATGGTCGAATAAATGACAAGATTTAACAATACCCAAGATGAGTGGATGGATTGGAAACGAACAAAACAGGAGATCAAAATTCTAGACATGGATCTTGATACACTCTCGACCGCGCAACGTTTTTTGATTGAAAAAAAAACAAAGGAAATCAAATAACGTCATGGTATCTCGTAGGTTTTTAGTAATTTTTTTTTAGTTATTTTAATTTTGTTTGAATTAATGGTTTTTTTAGTAATGTTTTTTTTAGTTTTTTTAATTCATGTATTTTTTTTAATTAAATATTATGTTTTATTTTAGAGTAATTTTCGTTTTGAGTTTATGTGGTTTGCTTAAAAAATTGTTTTGAATCAAATGGTTTCAATTGGACTTTTTTAGTCGTTGTGGTTTCATTTTTGTTTCAATTAAACCCATGACACTAACACTGTTAGTTTCTTCTATTAAATTGATGGGTGTTTTAGTCTTTTTACAAGTTATTAACATAGTTTCATAGTTAGGGTTCTTTATGTAAATTAAAAAAAACAATTAATAAAAAAATTAAAACAATTAAAACCCAAACCACCATTTCTCCCTACTTCCACCACCACCACCAAAACAGCCCTTCACCACCATCATCTCAGGCCGCCACAAAGGCAGCCCCTTCACCACCATCGTCAAGCACAACACCACGGGAATCCCCTCCCCCGCACGTGACTCCATTGACCCCCCCAACCCCACCCCAAATCGCTACTCTCTACAACTCACAACCATTTTTTGAATCTGGGCCGTCACCATCAAATCATACAAATCATTTAGAGGGGGAATTGAAGGCAAACATGCCAGCCACCATTTTTTGGATCTGGAGTGCATCAGAGAAAACAAAAAGGTGCGTCTTCGTGTGGAGAAAGGAAACCACATCAGAGGCACAACCACTTCCGGCCAACAAAAAAACCACGGCAGCCACCACCACCTAGGGTTTCGGCGTTACGCAAGTCGACCTGCCGGCGATGGTAGTTCATGGTGACGATTGGGGGAAACAGAATCCTTCATAGCGAAAAGGAAAGAGAGATAACAGATTCAGTCTCACTTGATTGTGAATTCTGAAGATTATGGTGTGGTGTTTTGGTGGTGGTGGAAGTAGGGAGAAATGAAGGTGGTCAATGGAGTCTAGAGGAAGTAAGGAGAAATGGTCAATTAGGGTTTTAATTGTTTTATATTTTTATTAATTGTTTTTTTAACAAGTTACATAAAGAAACCTTAACTATGAAACTATGTTAATAACTCGTAAAAAGACTAAAACACCTCTCAATTTAACAAAAGAAATTAACAGTGCTAGTATCATGGGTTTAATTGAAACAAAAATAAAACTACAAGGACTTAAAGAGTCCAGTTGAAACCATTTGATTCAAAGCGGTTTTTTAATTAAAACACAGAGACTCAAAACGAAATTTACTCTTTATTTTATTTAGATGAAAATAAAAATTTATTTAAACATTTAATTATCACACCACCACAATCACATGGGTATACCCTTTCCTAAAGATCACTGGTGTGATAATGAAGATAATGACGTGACGCCACGTAGCATGCACTTTATTATAACACCACACAATAATCACACGTATATACCTTTGCTCTTACTTCTTTGCATTATGGCAATTGTAATAGTAGTAATATATCTAATACAATAAATGAATAAAAAATTACGTATTTCAAAATGTCATTAACGAAAACCCATTTTCAATGTTTTCAGAACCGGACCGGACGTCGAACCGGTCTCCTTAGCGGTCCACTGCCGGTCCGGCCGGATTTAAAAACTGGATGAAGTCATAAATATTATAAAAATATATCAATCCAAACAACCATAAATCCTTTCAAAAACCACCAACAAGTCAATTCCAATAATTTTAAACTAACAATTACCTACGAAATACGAAGCTAAGATACTTAAAAAAGATAAAAAAAAAATAGTCACGCAGTTCGCCCTGTCCGACCGCCGGTTCGCTGTAGGACCGGTTCAACATATGTAACCGGACCGGTCAGACCACCGGTTTCCGGTCCGACCGGCCGGTGCGGTCCGAGTTTCAAAACATTGTCCATTTTCCACCGCTTAAAGTTATAATTTAACATGCATTTTCAGAATAAAAAGTAAACAATGTTTTTCGTAACATTTTCTTTGAATTTTTCAAAGAAAAGCCAATGGTAGGTTCGCTAATAAAACTAGTTAAGTGGGTGAATATTAAATTTTAAAAGGAATTTATTTTAAGAAAATATTATTTAAAAATAAATGTTCATTCGATGATTATACCCACGGACGGGGCACGCAGAAATTAATGGTGCCTACTAGTCCGGATCTACTTGGAAGGTGAGCCGTACGAAAGGGATAGATGAGATGGAAAAAAGCAACGGACAATAATATACGAGGTGGCCGTTTGATTTCAAACACATTATCTAACGAGGGTGAATGACAGATGTGTTAGCATAATAAATTGTTATGGTTCTTGTTATGGGTTTTAGGTCAAGCCCAGTTATCTTTCTATTTAATGTTACTTAATTCTTCATTTGTAAGTTAATTTTCATTTGTGTAATATAGAGACTCCGTCTTTTCTCTGTACATGTTTGTTATTTAACATGGTATCAGAGCTTACTCGATTCATGCTTGATTGAAGATTTTTGTTGTCGTTTCCGCTCCGTTGTTGATTCGTTCGTTGTTTGGTTGTTCGTTGTTGAAGGGTAGAGGCTTAACACTCATTCGGTGAAGCTTGCATCGGATTTCTTTGTCTCGTGAGTTATCACAGTTACGGATTTCGTTTTATTTGAACTGATTTGTGTATTTGGAAGAACTTCTTGACATATTGATAGATTTGGACCTCGTTTCTGTTCCGTTTTACGAAGTTTGTGGTTGGTTACGAAGTTTGCGGTTGGTCACGAAGTTTGCGGTTGGTCACGAAGTTTGCGGTTGGTCACGAAGTTTGCGGTTGTTTACCAAGTTTGCGGTTATTTGAAGTTTGCGGTTATTCGACTGTTGTTCGGTTTTGGTAATATGGCTGGGAAAGATGACTCTCTTCAGTCTACTAGCACTCGTCTGGATGGTAAAAACTACACCTACTGGAGTTACGTAATGAAAAACTTTCTTCGAGTGAAAAATATGTGGGGTTATGTCACAGGTACTAAGGGAAAGCCTACTGTTAAGTCTAAGCCTGCTGAATATGCCTTAGCTCTTGATACATGGGAAACAGATAACTCTAAAGTTATAACTTGGATCAAGAACTCTGTAGGTCAGTCCATTGGTATTCAGTTGGCTAAATATGATACAGCTAAGCAGGTTTGGGATCATTTGGAAAAGCTGTTTACTTAGTCTAACTTTGCCAAGCAGTACCAGTTGGAGTTTGTTATCCGTGCTCTTCAACAGAATGAGATGAGCGTTCAAGACTTTTATAGAGCTATATCGGATTTATGGGATCGATTGACACTTACGGAATCTGCAGCACTGAAGGTGTTTAAACCTTATATTGATAGAAGGGAGGAACAACGTTTGGTACAATTCTTGATGGCATTACGTTCAGACTTTGAAGGACTGCGTGGAACGATTCTTCATCGTTCCCCTCTTCCAACAATCGATTCAGTTGTTCACGAGTTGATTGCAGAGGAAACTCGGTTAAAATTGCAGGTTGATAAAGCTCCTAAAGTAACTACTCCAGGTGTGTTTGCCATTCCCCCTAATCAGTCCAGACAAGGTGCTAAAGTTGCTTTTGATGAAGGTGCTTTTTGTAAAGGGAAAAATCATTGGAAGTATCAATGTCCGTTGTTACTTAGCAGAAAGAATTCTAACTTACAGAAGCCCCCACAACAGAACAGATCAGGTGGACAATTTCCAGCTCCCACGTCCATTTCTGCTGGTTTATCTGGTCCATCTTCATGGACATTTAAACCACCTCAGTTTACTGCTGCTGCTACACCACCATCTGTAGAAATGAACAAACCACCATCTGCTCTGGATCTGCAAGTATTTGAACAATTCAGACAGTTTCTTGCTGCCAACCCTATCGCTATGTCTGCTGCGGGATTGTCTTCATCTGGTAGCTCAGGTATTTCGTCATCTTTATGGATTTTGGATTCTGGTGCCCCACATCATATGTCTCCCTATCTGTATTCTTTTCTTTCTGTGTCTCCTGTCTCTCCTATTTCTGTCATGTCTGCTAGTGCTAAATCCATGTTGGTAGAGGGTATTGGATCTGTGTCTACCCCTCATGTGTCTCTTAATGATGTCTATTATATTCCGAAGCTTGCCTTAAATCTTGCTTCAGGCAGTCAATTGTGTAAGTCTGGAATTTGGTTTTCTTTTGTGACACTGTTTGTGTTGTGAAGGATCACACTCAGAGGGTGATTGGGATCGACCGTAGGGTGGGAGATTTATATGTTTTAGAAGAACTCAAAGTGCCTGCTCCAGCGTTGATTTATCTTATTTTACTTTAAGTCCTTTGTCGTCTGAAGCTTGCCAAAATTTCTGATTGTTGTGGTTATAAACTTGCCAAATTTTCTGGTTTACCTTTTGATAAAAGTATTTCTCATTCTATTGCACCATTTGATATTATTCATTCTGATGTGTGGGGACCATCACTAGTATCCACTAAGGGTGGTTCACGTTATTATGTTTCCTTTATCGATTTTTATTCTTGTTATACCTGGGTGTACCTTGTGAAACGTAGATCTGAGTTTCTTGACATTTATAAAACATTTAGGGCTTATGTTCAAACGCAGCATTCAGCTATGATAAAGTGTTTCAGGTTTGACTTAGGGGGTGAATACACCTCTAATGATTTTACTCAGTTGCTTGCATCAGATGGAACCATACACCAATCGTCTTGTACTGACACCCCTCAATAGAATGGTGTTATTGAAAGGAAACATCGTCATCTTATGGAAACCGCTCGTTCATTCCTTTTATCTGTTGAAGTACCTAGTGTCTTTTGGGGAGAAACACTTCTGACCGAGCAACATGTGATTAATAGGATCCCTACTTCTCACAATGATGGGATTTCTCCATTTGAAAGTCTTTTCGGTGAACGCCTAGATTATGGTGAATTACGGGTTTTTGAATGTACTTGCTTTGCTCTCCGTCCTCTTGTTGAACGAGACAACTTGACCAATAAGTCAGCCTTATGTGTTTTCTTAGGCTATGCCAGTAGTCCCAAGGGATATGGCACGGGACAAAAAAGATACCGTTGTTTTGATCCTGTAAGTCGGAAGTTATATGTATCAAGACATGTTACTTTTCTAAAACATATTCCATTCTATTCGATTCCAGCTAAGTCCCATGATGTAAAAAAGTCAGATCTTCAGAATATTGATCCTTTTGCTAGCAACATTGATGTCCCAACCTCTGATGTTCCCGATTCGTCTGTTGATCCTAATATGCCTACTCTAGATACTTCTGTTGCACATGATGTGCCAGTTCATGAACCTTCCACGTCATCTGGCACCAATGTTGATTCTCCTCCCCCTCCGAGAAAGTCTACTCGTGCATGTAAGTCTACTCAACTACCATATTTTGCATACTCTGCATATTCTGCTTCGTTTAGTTCATTCATCGCGTGCAATCATCATCTGTCTAAACCAGAATAAAAAAGAGAGGTTGTCTCCGATCCTCTATGGCAAAATGCTATGGCTGAAGAGCTCATTGCTCTTCATCAGACTTACACCTGGGATTTGGTTCCTCTACCACCAGGTAAACATAAGGTTGGTTTTCGTTGGGTGTATAAGATTAAGACAAACTATGATGGCTCTGTTGAACGGTACAACGCCAGACTTGTGGCAAAAGGATATTCGCAAACGTATGGTATGGATTATGAGGAGACCTTTTCCCCTATGGCAAAAATGACAACAGTTCGTACTTTAATTGCTGTTGTGTCTGTTCGACATTGGAAGATCTGTTAAATGGATGTTAAAAATACTTTTCTAAATGGTGATCTTCATGAGGAGGTTTACATGACTCCACCCTCGGGAATAGCTCATCAGCCTGGTGAAGTCTGTCGGCTTCAAAAAGCTCTATATGGACTCAAACAGGCCCCTCGTGCCTGGTTTGAAAGATTCTCTACAGTTATCACTTCCCTTGGCTTTCTTCCTAGCAATCATGATTCGACATTATTTGTTCGATGTATGAATACTGGACGCATTCTCTTGTCTTTATATGTGGATGACATGATTATTACAGGCGATGATTATGATGACATTGAATCCTTGAAGTGTGACTTATCCACTCGTTTTGCTATGAAAGATTTGTGGTTATTACGGTATTTTTTGGGGATTAAGGAAGCTCAATCTAAAAAGGGATATCTTCTCTCTCAGAAGAAGTATATTTCTGATCTGTTTCAACGTGCAAGACTTTCTGATAACAGAATTGCAGACACTCCCCTTGAAACCAATGCACGTTACTCTCCCACTGATGGTGTTCCTCTATATGATCCGAGCCTATATCGTACTATTGTAGGCAGTTTGATTTATCTTACAGTTACTCACCCTGATATCGCTCATGTTGTTCATGTGGTTAGCCAGTTTGTTACCGCTCCTACTTCTGTTCACTTAGGAGCCGTTCTTCGTATTTTGAGGTAACTTCGTGGCATTCAGTTTCAAAGTCATTTATTCCCTTCTACGTCTTTGATGTGTTGCAAAACACATACGTTTATCCTAGTGTAATTGTGCGAAATTGTATAGTTTTGTACTCGTTTTGTGTCGTTTTTAGTTCATACTGAGTCTGGGTCACGATTGCAGGTTAGAGTGTGCAAAAGAAGTGGAAAATGAAGCTAAATACTGGAGAAATCAAGCACACGGGAAAAGAGCGGAACGAAAAAGAGAAAAAATCAAATTTATGTGAACGTTAGACTCCCGCGGTACGCGGGAAGATCCACAAGATCCTCGCGGTACGCGAGGAAAACCAGAAGCGGCCCCGACTAGTTTGTCCCTCGCGCTACGCGAGGGACCTCCCCAAGCCTCTCGCGGTACGCGAGAGGGTCGAAAATCCGGAAAAAACCTAATTTTTAGGTTTTTGCAATTAAAACGATTATGTTCTGTATTTTTACACACATTGCCGTCAAGGGAGAGTCTTTAGGCGAATTTGAGCAAAGGAAAAGGCTTTGGATCAAGAGGTTGAAGTATTGTGTTGGTTCGGGTTAGACAATAAATCGTTCGGTCACGATTGATCAAAGTATTTGCTTTGAATTAATTATAGACCTTTTGTTTGCTGTGTTTAACTTTGAATCCTCTATTTTGACCATGTTTCTTGGCTAAGACCATAGATCTACCTAGGTTAATGATGATTGTTTGCTAAAGTTTGGATTTTTATCGATTTATTGTATTCGTTTTGGATTTTATGCTTTAGACCAGATCTGAGTTTGATTGTTTAATGAATATGCATGCTTGATTTTGATCTTTGATTGGTTGAATTGTTCCGTACATGTCTTGGTGAATGTCTTTCATAAATAGATGTGTATTAGATCTCCTACTTTGTGTGTTGTGATTCGTGTGTGGTTTGCTAGACGTAGTAACCATAGGATTATCAATCAACAACTTAATAAATCAAGTGTTCCTCTTATCTAAAAACCTGAAAAGTGATAGGTAATCGGTTAGTCTTCGGTTCTAGGGTTTCTGAGATTGAACAGTCTGAGAGGACGTTTCCTTAGGCTTCTAGTGTCGTTGTTAATTCGTGTTAAACAGGTTGAATTCAGATTGCTCCTTGCAGCTTTGATGTATTGAGATAGTAAGACCGAGAGGTGAGCTGTCTTTTGAGTTCTTTAGCATAATCGGTGAGACCGAGAGGTAATCCGAATACTGGTGTAATTAGTATCCCTTGAGTTCCTTCTGGTCACATTCTGAGATTGATCAGGAATCCATTAGGTGGTTTAAGGGTGTTATATCTTAGGATCCCAGTTCCATTACGTATTCCATATCCGATAGAAGCCAAGTTTAGTAATCAGGATTCGCAGCATAGGTAGAGTCTTCCTTCCTTACTGATTTCCCTAAAGTCTTTGTCTTATTGGTTAGTTGTCTTCTTCATTTAGTTCTCTTAAGTTTTAGTAGTTAACTTTAGTTCATAGAATCCTTCCCAATCAAATAAACCAATTAAGTCTTAGTTAGAGTCTAATTAGTGTTATAGTAAGTGTCTTGTGGGTTCGATATCCGAACTTCCTTTAGCTGTGTTACAATTGATAGGAACACTTGTCTGTCTTTCTGGTCTAGTTTAGTAGGTTTGTCTAGAGTTTAACTAGAGAGTTTAGGTTAGGTTGTGTTTAATTTAATAGATCGTTTGACCGACATCAGTGTTCTCTGGAATTGCATGCCTATAGTGATGCTGATTGGGATGGTGATCCCAATGATCGTAAATCCACTACAGGGTTCTGTATTTTCCTTGGTGATTCCTTAAATGTCATGGAAAAGAAAGAAACAAGACGTTGTCTCTAGGTCCTCCACTGAGGCTGAATATCGTGCTATGGCTGTGACTACATGTGAAATTGTTTGGTTACGATGGCTTCTGGTAGATATGGGGGTTGCTGTTTCCTTGCATACCCCATTACATTGTGATAATCAAAGTGATATGCAGATCGCCAAGAACTCTGTCTTTCATGAACGAACAAAACATATTGAGATATGTTGTCATTTTACTCGTCATCATCTTCAGCTCTGGACAATCTCACTTCCTTTTATTCCATCAGCCTTGCAGATTGCAGATATTTTCACTAAGGCTTAATCGGCATCTCGGTTTTGTTTTTTGTGTGACAAACTTTCAATGTTTATTTCTATTGCATTGTGAGTTTGAGGGGGGATGTTAGCATAATAAGTTGTTATGGGCCCTGTGATGGGCTTTAGCCCAAGCCCAGTTATCTTTCTATTTAATGTTGCTTTCTTCTTCATTTGTAAGCTAATCTTCATTTGTGTAATATAGAGACTCTTTTTTTTCTCTGTACATGTTTGTTATTCAACAAGGTGTTTGGAATTCCAAACACATTCAAACAGGTTATGGGGGTCACCCTTTTACATATACATTATATTTAATTATTTATTTTTATAAAAAGGTGAGTGTTTGAAAAATGATGTAATATTGGAGTAAAAATGAGTGTTTTGAACGATAAGCAGAAATCTGATGTGACCACTCATGTAGAACATTTGTTGGTGTTTAATGCGTCATGCGTTGAAGGTGCTCTTAGACATCTAGATTTCAAGACAGAGGCAAACAAAGGTTGTGAGGGGGAGGGAGGACAGAGCAGAGATGAATAGATGGAAGAGGAGAGAGAGTGCCATGTTGGTCGTTTGTTCGAAATAAAACACTCATTCTCATATAAAAATTTAAAACCTCAATGCTTTCATTGCTGTTTAATTTATTGTTCTCAAGGAAACACATGTTAATTCGCACAAAGAATATATACATAAAAATAGATGGATTTATTGTTGACTAATTTATTGTTGTCAAGGAACTTACAAATAACCTAGTCTAAATTCAACAAAATTATCTCAAAACAACATTCATTCCTAGTCAATGTGGACCCAAACACCAATGCCAGGTGCACCGAGACGACTTACAAACAAAATGTAGTACCCTGGAGGAGCAATCATTCCATTTGCCGGTGCAACGGCTGTGATCACATTATTCTCAGTGCTTGTTATGGCTGGAACAAGCATCCTCTGGTTCTGGGAGAAACCATGAGTAGTAAACGGTGGGTACAACATAGTTAACTTAATCTCACCCATCACCAAAGGCGCAGTAATAGTCGTCACCTTAAATGGTTTCCCATACTTTAACATCTTATCCGTAGCCTTTGGGCAAATAACTGGTCTTCCGTTATCAAGCGTAGGATCACAATAAGGAGGGGCAAATCTCTCCACCCTTAATTCTGTTGGAAACTCGGTATCATATGTGTAGAATTGGTGCATGTTACTCCCCGCAACCAACACTCTGGTGTCAGGTAACAATGCTGAGCAAGAATGATACATTCTAGCGATTTTCGTTGGAGCCAGTTCTTTAAACCTCTTACCCATAGGTTTATATGGTGTGTATAAAAGAGGGGTAAGATTAGCATCTTTGGCATTTTCCCAACCAGATGTTCCGGCTTTTGCACCATTAAGCATTAAAAGATCACCATTGGCAAGGTGTATCAAGTCGCCCATGGTCCTTGGTGATGGCATTTTCTGTTCTTCCACCCAAGCTGCATCTTTATTTAACGGTTGGATTCTATGACAGTCTTGAAGTGCAGGCATGAACTGCTTGTCATTAACATGTCTTGCGTCAACCACCTCGTATGCTTTTGGAAGGTTACCACCGCAGATTACAATCTCGATATTGGGAGGTTGATTTTCGGCTGTGAGTTTTAATGGCAAAAGAGCGGCCATGCCTGAAGGTGGATAGTTGCGGGATCCGCCTTTTAACTCGGGGTACTCACGAACTACTTTGCCTGTTTGTGGAGTAAAGCTAATGGCACGATTGTTGGCAAAGAGGAATAGATTACCATCGGGTAGTAGGAAAACAAACGGGTAGAGATTGTTTTCAACAGGCCTTCCTGGTCCTAAACCGAGTGTTGTTGTGTCTTTGAGGAAAGGGAGATCGAATTTCTGGGGTTTGAATTCCATTTGTGGAGGTACAATCTCGTAGCTGTACGAGTCCCTACCTCCCACCACGACAGCACTCCCGTCTGCCAGAACCTGGTTCGATGAGTACCTGTAATGGATAGGAAAGTAATTTGTCATATGACCAGAAGATAATATGTAAAGATATGGACCCATGACTTAACTTCATTTTTAGGGTAGTATCTTGAACATCTTTTTTCATAAAGAGGTTGCCGCCTATGGTAAGGGTGACATGTTAGTGTTAAAATGTGTGCCTATGACAAGACAATTTTGAAGTGAAAGTTGCCAGAGAAGCAATCTATGATAGGGGCGACATCTCCCTACTTATGGAGAACCCAACCCTGACACTGGAGACATCTCAATGTAGTCACACCAGTCTGCTTTAGTTAGAAGGATGTGACTAGACTTAGATGTTGCCCCTGCCATGGGCGGGTTCTCCATAAATTGACGCTCGAGCCATGGGCTCACATTTTAAGATGTAGAGGTAGTACCTATCATGGACGCCAACCCCCTTTAAGAAAATTCGAAGTAATCAATAAAATTCGAAGATAATTCTTTGGAATCTACCATACCATCTAACAGCAGCAAGAACACCTACTCTTGTGTCGAAGTCTGCATTAGGATTATTATTATCTAGCACTCTTATAGCTCTATCACCAGTGAAGGTCCCTCCCGTAGCCATAAGGTTTCCATTCGGCCACAAGTTTCCAGACGAGCACCATGCATCACCCTTCAACTGTTGTAAACATAATGAGTTAGTTAATATGTGATTAGACTTTAACAAGCTAATTATATTGCTATAATGAACTTGTTTTTTTCCAATGTAGACAAACGTAATAATATGAAACAAACCGTAAGCGGTCTGTACTTTGCGTTCCTCCAATCGTAAGCGATGGCATGTGCAAAGCAATCAGGCTGGTTTTTTGCATCCGGGTTTTCCGGGCATGGAACTCCTTCGGGTAGTTTCAGCCCAGAAGGCCCAAGTGATGTGGTATCAAACCAGACGACCTGATCGTTAGGCATCAACTGCAGTTGCATGGCCGCCACACCTGCATTCGGATTATCGATTATCCAATTCCCCAAAAACTGGGTCTCAACCTCTGGCTTTGCGTAGTCGGATCCACCATCGGTGACTCCACGTTCGGGGTTGAGAGGACCGATTATATCCGGGGCAGCAAGGACAGAAGATGCAAGTAATATATGAAGGAGAAAAATGAGGGATGTTTTGATTGGTGAAGTCATTGGAGCAAGCTACATTGAAAGTTTATTACATCAAAATAAAGTTCCTTTTATAGTTTAATCTCCTACAAAATCGATGGTGTTGATTAAATGAGATATTGTTGTTAGGCATACGGTTTCTAATTATGGTTTCTGCATCACAAGACTCGGTCTCATGTCATCTATGTTTGACCTTTTTGGGTGTCATGCTTAACTTGACATTTGGAGAACACGGTTGTGTACTCGATCAATCATACGTGTCATGAAGTATATTTTTCTACATTTTGATTCTATCATTTTTTACACAACTTTTTACACTTTAATGGATAACTATTAACTAGAGTTCTTTCTGTAATTTTATTTATAATTTTTACACCACACTACAAGAAAACTTCTCTCATATGTTGATAATATAGCGACGAGTCGGCATAGGTCATAATAAATTTTATTATTCATTTATTTTTATTAAAAAAACACGATATATCCGCGACATGTCGTCGGTATAGGTCCAACTTTCTCCCATTATTTTATTATTTATTTATTTTTATTCGTAAAAAATGTTTTTGGCACAACCCTATAACGATTACAGGTCGTCGGGATCGGCCTAACTTGTCCTGACGACTTTTTTCACCTTTAGCGTCGAACTACTAACGACGAAGCCTTTGCCGACGACACGTTATCGCAATAGGCTATTTTGACGACAAATTGAATGATGTCGTCGGTATACGGCTGACGTAGCAAAGAACTTTTGTTGTCGTGCCAATAATTAAGCTTTTCTACTTGATGCTAATATAATAGTGTTTATAAAATTACTAAGTTATAAAGTTATTGTGGTTGAATATGATTCACTTTTGATGAAACGCTTTCCAATTAAGCGTCTTTGTTACTTCTTTAACGGTTTTTCTGTCGTTAATAAATCATCTTTACTTTGGAGTGCACTCCAACTTAACCAGTTTTTTTCTTTCTTTAACGGAAGAATGTTAATTATTTGGAATAAATTCCGACTTAAATCAGTTTTGTTACAAGGAGTTGTTAAATTAAATGTTATCCTCATAGGTAAGTTTGAAGAAATTATACTAGCATTAATTTCCTGCACGTGTACCTTTCCAAAACACTTTTTATTATTGTAAAATTATCAAAATGGACATTTGATCGATTAAGGTTATTAAAATAGACAAACTTTTTCAGCCTACTAAGTTGTGAACAAACCTATTTCAGCTTACAACAATTATATAAAAAGTAGTGCTAAATTAGAATATCAAATACAACAATATTGTATTTGAGCACTATTTTTTATATTATTGTTGTATTTATTCTAAAACATTAAACTTATATTGTTTTTTACTACTTATTATATGATTGTTGTGTTTATTTAAAAAAAAAATAGTCGGCGAAGGAAACTCAAATAGCCGTCTAAACAAAGGCAAATAGCCGGCTAAGCAAAGTCATATAGCAGGTAAAATAGAGCAAAAAAAACGCACCGGCTAAAAAGTTTGTCCATTTTTGGTAAGTTTGACTGGACAAATGTCCATTTTGGTAATTTTCCCTTTTATTATTCAAGAATACTAGGTTAGAATCCCGTGTATTACACGAGTTAAATAAATATAATGTTATTGAATTTAATATAATAAAAAATTACATTTTTAAAAACCGGTGTTTTACACGCGTTAAAATATAATGTAATCTCTTAACACATACACTCGTCAAAATATTTCTATTTTAACGTGACAGTTATAAATTATATTAAATTAATTTTTAAAACATTTTTTAACTTGGTATTAAATTTATTTATGTAATTGATAAATGGTAATCCATTTTAAATTCATTTGTTTAATGATATAATAAAAATTCATAATTAAATAAAAAGTATCCATAATTAGATTGATATCAAATATTTAAACATATTTTTTTTAATATAGTATTTAATAGGAGAGAGAGTCGGGAAAAAAATGCTAAAAATGCACCAAAAGGCGACACGTGTCCCATAATTTTACTTGTTTATTAACTACTGGGTTTAACCCCGTGTGTTACACGGTTTAAAAAAAATGTAATGTTATATACTTACTAATAAAAAGTTCATGTTTTTTAAACCCGTATAATACACAGGACTCGTGCATTACACGAGTTGAATAAAATATAATGTAATCTATTAATACGTACACTCGTCAAAATGGGACAATGTGAATCTATATCTATACTGCATAATAAACAAGTAAAATTAGAGCACACTTGTCACAACCACATTCCTCCTCACAAAAACTTTCCCGCCCAAACCCTTTTTACCTGATTGCTAGGACACGCGGATCTTATGACCCTCTCTTGACCCATTTTCAATTTTCTCTAAAACCCTAAAACATCATTCCCGCTGTGTTCTTCATCCATCGCGAGGAGCAGCTCAATTTTCTCTCTATAAACCCTAAAACTTCATGGGAGCACCTTCGTCCTTCGAGTCTTCTCTCAAAATAATTCCCATTTCATAAATCCTTCGTGACTACGCATTCAGCAAGAATCGAATGGTGAATAGGGTTACGATTCCGATGCCGAAGGTATTCCCCTTAATCTTCACCACAACAATACCTTAAAAAAATCGGACAACACTCTTCCGCTAACAAAACTTCTTCATCTACAACATTCACCAGTCTTAGGATTTGTAGGTATAGATGATCAGATTTGAATTTATAAATATTATGTAGTTAAAACTTAAAACCTGCTTATTGTTCTTTCCTATTTTTTATTCAAAAGTTCAATATGATTCTTGCGAAGCCGATTGAAGGTCAGAAAACTGGAACAAGTGGTCTCCGGAAGAAGGTGGAGTTCGTTTTGGTTTCATAATTTTCATTCGCTTTTTCGATGTTAACATTGATTGGCGTTTCATATTGATTTTGATAAGGTGAGTGTTTATGCAAGAGAATTACTTTGCAAACTGGATTCATGTTTGAATTTATTAGGCTGAAATTGATCCATGTGCTAGGGTTTGTGATTGAAGTATGATTGATTATACGTTTGTAATTAGGCATTGTTCAATTCAATCCCATTAAGCTTGCACATATATTTGCAATTACAAGAGTATATGTTGTAAATAACTTTGCTAAGGTGTATGATTAGAGAAATAGGTTTCACCTTAAATTGATATGAAATCATGCTTAATAATGTCATGTTTATCATTTTATAAAATTTTCTCAACATGATTTACACCATGAGTTAAGATGAAAATCACTACTTGCGTATAGAGCATGTTGTCACGACCCGTTCAAAACAACCAAAATTCTTGTAGAAAAATTCAGCTTACTATACTCGGGAATTCCGAAATGTTCTAGCAACTTCATGGACATTCAAGACTTGGAAGATTCCAAATAATGGCTTAAATAATCAGGTTTCTAGGACCTTCCAAATCAGCCATTAAACTATTCTAAATCATGGATTAGCATAGAATAATCCTTTGTAAACATCTTAGATATTATTTTATGATTAAGAAAGGTCTAGATGAAATCTTCTAGATTAGGAGATGATTAATTTAAATAGGAGGTGTTAGTCTATTTGGAAATCACCTCCAAAACTTGTAAGCATTCACCTTGTGTACTTGTAATGATCTATTTGTAGCTTTTCCCTTCTAATCAATAAAATGTTCTATAATTACGATATTGCTTGTTCGCATCTTATCACTTCCGAATCACTACATAATCAGGTCAAAGGCTAATCTTAGTTGGTTACTAAGAGCCACACGCGAGTCTAAAAAGTAACTTCGTGACAAGTGAATTCAAACTTTCATGTGTATTTTTACATCATAGATCATGGATCATTTTCTATTCATAACCTCATATTATAAACATACTTGCTCAATCAAGTTCTAACAAGTTCATGGAATGAGTATCTATTGAATTCATGCAATAATATTATATCATGAGAGTAGTTTGATATGGTCAATCTAAGCCACCAATTAGCTTAAAATTGTAACTAAAAGTGGTGAAAAATTTAGTCCATTGCTTACAATGAATATATTATGTTTCATTAACTACCTTGACAATCCATTGTTAAGGTATAACAACTCATTGTCAAATACTAATCTTAACAAAGGTCTTACATTTATAAGATTTGAATATTATTAGTGTTAGTGTAGTAGGTTAAACAAGAAAGTCAAATAAATAAGTCAATAGTTACCGGTGACGGAACCAAAATCTTTTGATCGGATGGCCCGAATATAATTTTGTTTTACTTTTAAAACAACCGATGTGTACTTACATACGAGAACGGCTGTCGGCTTTTTTAATATTACTTTTATTGGTATTTAAAAGATTTAATTAGTAATATCTAGTTTTCTATAAACCATCTTTAGAAAAAAAAAAGTTATACGTGATAAAGAAGAAGTGTTCTTCAATTGTGTATATATATTAAAAAAATACGGTTAAAAAATCAAATAGAACAAAATAGAAGTGTTTTAATATTAAATTAATTAATAAAGGTAAAATAAATAAATTGTTAAAAGTGTTGATGTTGACATTTCACTGCAACTTTGCAGATTTCTTTACCCCTTTCAATATTATTTTAACTCTTTAGGTCATCTTCTTCCTTTTTCTCAAATATATCTTGTTCACCAGAGCTGATACTGCCGCTATCGTCTGCAAAACCTCTGTTCAGTTCAAATTCATTCTTCTCTTTTCTTCTTACATACTCAATACTTCGTCTTTACCCAGAATAATAGGAAGGGTCAAACTAAAAGAAGATGACAACTCAATATACTCGTATTAAAGGGCATTTGCTTGGCAGGAGGGTCAAGGGACCCCCTTGACCCCCCTCTGGTTCCGCCGATGACAGTTACATTTGATGTCTAATTGTAAAATTTTCTCAAAGTACAAAGGGGTTGTTTGCTTAGTGGTCAAAGTTTGAAGGGTTGAAGATGTTAATCTTGATTCTCAGTTTGATAATTTTTAGTTGTATTACCATTCACAATTGGTATCAGAGCCTCGTTGGCTCGATTCAAGAAATTCGATCGATTGAGAGATACAAGATGGGTTTAACTACTAACTTCGACATAGAGAAGTTTAATGGCAAGGATGATTTCTGTCTATGGAGGCTAAATATGAAGGCATTGCTGGTGCATCAAGGTCTGGTGGATGCACTCAAGGGTGAGGGTGGATTTTCGACAGGGATATCTGATTCTGATAAGAAACAGATTATGGAAAAGGCACACAGTGCAATTATTCATAGCCTTGGTGATAGGGTTCTTAGATAGGTTTCTAAAGAGCCTACTGCTGCAAGTATATGGACCAAATTAGAAGGTATGTACATGACCAAGTCTTTGGCTAATAGAATGTATCTCAAAAAGAGGCTATACACCTTTCAAATGGTGTATGGAAGGTCACTTGAAGATCACACAGATGATTTCAACAAACTCATATTGGATCTTGAAAATATTGATGTGGAGATTGATGAGGAGGATATGCCCATAATTTTCTTATCAAGCCTGCCTCAAAGCTATGCGCATTTTGTTGACACTCTTATGTTTGGAAGAGAAAGTCTGTCTATGAAGGAAGTTCTTGCTGTATTGAATTCAAAGGAACTCAAGAAAAGGGGTGAGTCAAAGGATGATGGAAGTGAAGGGCTCTTTGTTAGAGGCAGGGCTGATCAGAGAAGTTATAAGAAGGGTCAGCCAAGAGCCAAGTCAAAGGGGAAATTGAGGTGTTTTGTGTGTAATTCCGACAAGCATCTCAAGATGGATTGTCCTGATTGGAAGAAAAAAAGGCTGAATATGCAAAGAACTAAAGTCATGCCCGTTGTGAGAATAGTTCACGTCCTGAAGGGTCAGCAGATGGTTATGAATCTGTTGATGTTCTTGTTGTATCAAAGCCTAGATCCAAGTCAGAATGGGTAATGGATTCAGGGTGTTCTTATCATATGACACCCTATAAAGATTGTTTTAAAGACCCGGTGCTGGAAGAACAAGGTATGGTGCATCTTGGTGATGATAGGCCATGTTGCATTAAGAAAATTAGGACAGTTACTTTCAAGTTAAACAATGGGTCTGTCATTGATTTACAAGAGGTGAGGTACATTCCTGAACTCAATAGGAACCTAATTTCTTTAGGGGCCTTTGAAAGTAATGGTTATGTAGTAAGTATGGAAAATGGTAAGGTCAAAGTGATTAAGAGATCCATGATAATGTTAACTTGGTCTAGAAGACAGAATAATATCTATTTTCTAGAAGGAGAGGTCAGTTCTCATTTTGCAAATGTGGTGACTAAGGTAGACACTAAGGCATCGATATGGCACAAGAGATTAGGCCATATAAGTACACAAGGCCTGTTTTTTAACATCCTGGTTTTTCGAATAACAAACGGGTCTTGTAATCGTTGTAAACGATTGTACAGAGTATTAGAGAGCTAGTCGGAAGTAGTGAAATATCTTTATGTGTAAATAACATACAAGGGGGTTAACGAGCTTCTAGCGAAACTTTAAGAAGGGTTTTTATAAAAACTACAAGACGGGCCAAGCCTGGTGGGGGTCGGTGGCGCGTGGGGGCCAAGCCCGGCCCAAGGATCTACACCCTTTAGGGTGTTACGCATGGGGGAGGACACCATTTTGGTGTTTGCGGCTACCAAGAGCAAGGGAGAGGGAGAGCGATCGGCGACGAGAGTGGTCGAACGAGGAAAACAAAGGCGGTGACGCGCGGATTTCAACCGGGGAACCTCCATATTGTATCGAGGAATCCCGTTTACGTTTTTTATCATCTTTTTGCGTGAAATTATGATTAGGGTTGCTTAATTTCAGTGTTAAGTCCACTAGGAGGCGACGTGGAGACAATCGGAGAAGGAATCGAGTTAAAACGATAAATCCGGTAAGGATTCCGGATACTGTTTGCGTCTCCGGCGGAGGTTACGGTGGCTGCAGGCGGAGAAAATGGTAGAAGGTCAAAGGGCTTGGCGACACGGTTGCGTGGATATATTATTTGTCCAATTCCGAGTCCGTTTGATAGGGTTTCGAGCAGCGCGAAGACAGAAGCGTGAAAATGGACGAATCTGGCCACTTTTTCGTTTTCCGGCAAAGGAGGCGACGGTTTCCGGCGACGAAAACTGGTTCGTCTGAAAGGGTTCGGAGATACGGACGCGTAGACATATAATTCGCCTTAAACGGAGTTAATTTGGGTCGGTTTTAAGCTACTCGAATATTGACACACAAAACCGAACGTGCTGAAAGTTGAACCTGCGTTCTGTCAGCAGCAGTGGCGGCGACGGCCGACGCCAATAATTTTCTGAGGTTGGGCATGTTGAGACGAACGCATGGATAGGTGGATCGCACGAAACGGAGCTTGTATGGTCAAGATATGAGTAAAACAACTTTTCCTCTCGCGTGGCGCAGAGTAGGAATAACTCACCCACTATACTAATTAACTAAACAAACAAGCAAAAAGGAATACTAAACTGCTGCATAATCATGGACTGCATGAAGTACGTAGTGGTACGTGCATGGATTGAAGATGATGACTAGATAACGTGGCCTCGGGCACGTATCAGAGGAGGCCGTTAGCAACTCCTTTTACCAACGGCTAGTTCCTAAACTTTTGAACTCATTCTCACAACCTATCTGACCCGTTAGAGAGGCTCACTACTACTCAGGGTGAGACTCGGGTGGTTGCCGAGTATGAGAGAGGTGGTCGGGTAAAATGGGTACACCGCCCCCATTAAATCTAGTCCATGTCCGAGTGAATCCCCACTCACTCTAGTGGATCCCACCACTCACCACAAACACCTTTTCTATTTATATGGTTTTTTTTTAAATGGGTGAGTAGTTTGAGTTGTGTGTTTCTAATGAAATCTGAGTAAATAAATAGTTTTGAGGTGACAAAATTCTATTGGACAGTTTGGTGAGTAAAATTGTTGGATGAGTAAACAGGACCCTCATTGAACTATTCTAAGGAGTTAACCCATATATATATATGGAGTCGTGGAACAATTCAAACAAATAAACAAAAACACAAAAGCTAACGTGAAGGGTTGAATTTATTGCTTTCGAATACATTGTTGACATTGACAAGCAACATACGAAAATTATCGTCTAGATCTATCCAAATTTTCCCAAAACTGCATTCTTTCTCAGTCGACGTGGACCCATATACCCGGGCCAGGGACGCCGAGGCGACTTACAAACAACATGTAGTACCCCGGCGGAGCGAGCATTCCACTTCCAGGTGCAACCGCCGCGATCACATTATTATCTATTCCTGTTACTGGTGGAACCAGGGTCCTCTGGTTTTGGGAGAAACCATGAGTGGTGAACGGTGGGTACACCATGGTTACCTTAATCTCACCCAGCACCAACGGATCGTTCGAAGGTAGAGTAGCCGCAATGTTAAACGGTTTCCCATACTTTAACACCACATCAGTACCCTTTGGGTTGATCACAGGCCTTGAGTTATCGAGCGCAGGGTCCAAATACGGAGGATTGAACTTCTCGACCCTTAATTCTGTTGGAAACTCGGTATCAAACGTGTAGAATTGGTGCATGTTGCTTCCAGCAACCAATACTTTCGTGTCGGGTAACAACGCTGAGCAAGAATGGTACATTCTCGCAATCGTCGTTGGAGCCAGTTCTTTAAACCTTTTACCCATAGGTTTGAATGGTGTGTATAAAAGAGGGGTAAGATTAGCATCTGTGGCGTCTTCCCAACCCGATGTCCCAGCTTTTGCACCATTAAGCATCAATAGATCACCATTAGCAATATGTACCAAATCGCCCATTGTCCTTGGTGATGGCATGTCCTGTTCATCCACCCAAGCTGCATTTGGCCTCAACGGTTGGATTCTATGACAGTCTTTGAGTGCAGGCAAGAATTCCTTTTCGGTAACATGTTTTGCATCCACCACTTCGTATGCATTTGGAAGGTTACCACCGCAAATTACAACCTCGGTAATGGGGGGTGCATTGTCGGGAGATAGCTTCAATGGGAATAGAGCGGCCATGCCAGAAGGTGGATAGTTGCGGGACCCTCCGGGTAACTCAGGGAACCGTTGAACGACTTTGCCCGTTTGTGGAGTAAAGCTGATGGCTCGATTGTTGGCGAAGAGAAATATGTTACCATCGGGTAGTAAGAATTGGAACGGGTAGAGATTGTTTTCGACGGGCCTTCCTTGTCCTAAAGGGGGTGTTGTTGTTTCCTCGAGGAAAGGGAGATCGAATCTTTGGGGTTTGAACTCCATTTGTGGAGGTACAATCTCGTAGCTATACGAGCCCCTCCCTCCCAACACGACAGCGCTCCCGTCTGGTAAAACCTGGTTAGACGAGTACCTGTAATAGATATGGAAGTTATTTGTCATATGCTCGAAAAATATACAAATTTGAGAAAGAAAACCATTTTGGTTTGTACTGAATTTCAATATGTAATGTGGTATGTGTTTAGCGGATTCAAGGTAAAAGTAATTGTATTAATGTTCTTATTCTCATAATTAGTTTAACATTTTGATTTTTCTCTAATACACTGTAATATTTGACTTTTTTGTAAAATCTAAATACAACATTTTGTTCAACTTTTTTTGGTCGATATTTCGATATAAAATTTATTGAATACATAATTGTTTTCACAATAAATAGTTTACATTGAAAAAAACTTGTTTTTCAATAAAGTTATATCAGAATGTCCAAAAAAATATTAAACAAAGGGGTGCATGGAAACATCTGAACGATACGGCATTTTTTTTTTTTTGAAAGGCGGCTTTCATTTTTTAAGTGGCAGTCGCATCTCCGAAATTCGGAGACCCGTTACCCCTCAACCTGACCACTACGTTGTCTGAACCGGGCCCGCGGGTTCAGAGCGAGGCTAGGCTTTCACCGGGAAACCATGGAGTCTGCTGCCACTTGACAGCAGTTGCGCCGCTACACGGGCCAAACCCCGCTAGCATAACAAGAAGAAAAATATAAGATACGATACGGCATTTAAGAAGAAAAATATAAGAAGAGCGACTTTATTTGACTCAGGTGGTTCATTAACTGCTCATTTCTTTGCTTCATAAATTAGAACAAAAGGTTCAATTCTAATTGTTACATATTCGTTGAAAAACTTGCTCCTATGCTTGTTAATTGTTAGGTTTCGTTTTAGTCCGGTTAGTCATTTGCTAACCAAAAAGAATTAATTTTACTTTGAGTCGGCAGGGGATTACCTACAAACCAAACCCAGAAAAATTTTTAAATTTGAGTGACTTGTACTGTGCATGATCAAGTAAAATTATTCAGTGACAATATTTTGTTTTAATACACCATACCATCTAACATCAGCAAGAACACCTATTCTGGTGTCAAAGTCTGCTTTAGGATCAGCGTTATCAAGCACTCGAATAGCTTTATCACCAGTGAAGGTCCCTCCGGTAGCCATTAGGTTTCCATTAGGCCATAAGTTTCCCGATGAGCACCATGCATCACCCTTCAACTGCAATATATGACGAATTTGTTTTTCAATGAACACCAAACACGACCCATATTCTTATTCGTGTCAAAAGTTTCAACCCAAACATTGATACACTTAAATTCGGGTCAACCCGAACCTGACCCGTTTAACTCATTTATCTAAATCAAAATCATAAACTTCTAAATACTAAATCTAATTCATTTAAGGTAAACTGAAAATTGAATAATTATCTCTAGCTAGAAAGGAAAAAAAGAAGTTTTGGTATAATTTAGTTTCGTTTATCGTAAACACTAAATACAAAAGTAATTTAACAGTCGTTTCAATAATAGGAAAAATTAAAATAAATATTTTGTAACCTAAACAGGTCAACCTGTTTTTAAATGCGCAACCTGAACCCGACCCGTTTTGTAAAAAGGGTTGAAATGGACAAACCAAAATCTGATTATTTTCAGAGTGTTTCTGGTCGTGTCAGGAATTTTGGTCTTCCAAATATACTTAAAACACATAAAAACAAACCGTAAGCGTTCTGTATTTTGTGGTCTTCCAGTCATAAGCAATGGCATGAACGTAGCAATCAGGAAGGTTGTTTGCATCCGGGTTCTCCGGGCAGGGAACTCCATCAGGCAGTTTCAAGCCCGAAGGCCCGAGCGATGTGGTATCAAACCAAACGACCTGATCGTTAGGCATCAACTGCAGTTGCATGGCTGCCACCCCGGCATTAGGATTATCGAGTGCCCATTGGCCCAAGAATTCAGTCTGAAGCTCTGGCAGCGCGTAATCAGATCCACCATCGTTGATGCCAGGGTCGACGTTAGGGTCGACTATATCATCTGGGGCAGCAAGGACAGAAGATGCAAGCAATATAGGAAGGATGAAAAGAAGGTATATTTTGATTAGTGAAACCATTAGAGCAAGTTAATTTGATAACACACTAAATCACCATAAAGTTAATTCCTTTAATACTTTAATCTCCCTAAAAATCGATGGTGTCAAATTAAATGGTTTCTAATTACATCATCTGAAGACTCGGGCTTTCTTCTCATGCATGTACAATTTAGTTTCTACTTTGATGGATGGATTTTACACCCCTCAGCATCATAATTTTTCGTATAGTTTTGTTTATACTTCGATGCATAACCTTTCTTACGTGTTGTAACAATATTTTCACACGTATGAGCATTGTAATTATTTTTATGTACTTTTCTAATAAGAACATCTTTTTATTAAATGCGCAAACTAACAATAGTTTTGTTATAGAAAAAAATTGTCAAACTATTTCACTACTAGAAAACTAGGCATTACCTATGGATACTTACCGTGCGAAGTAGTTATCCGTAGGAAAGATAACAATGGCTCAATACCAAATTCTAGCTTTTTAACTATTTTTTTTATATTTTTTGGACAGCGTTGGTGATCCATCGTTAATTACCGACATATTAACCAGTCATCGGTAAAGTAAAACTAATAATTCGCCCCCACTTACTTTTCAAAAAAGATTACGACCAGTTTGTCTAAAAAGGTTTTCCTACGGGATATGAGTTGGCAATTAGTCAAAATTTTGAGGATTTGAATTTTAAAAGATTACCATAAGGCTTTCTTGGTGGTTTGTCGGTGACATTGTGGGTCCTTTGCTATTTGTATAACCTTCAATAAACAGTAACAAGCATGTATTTCTAAATAACGCAAGAAAAACCAAACGTCAATGTGTAAACTTTCTATAAATAACGAAGATGGTAGACATCATATCCCACAAGTGTGGTAGATTGTTGTTCAGACGTGATGTGTGTGGAAAGAGTTAATATGGTTGATCGTTGTTTGCGGGTTTATTGGAACTGGTGGTCTCAGAATTTAAATACTCCGCTATGTGCAGGTTAGAGGTGAGCACAAAACCGAAAATTACGGTTCGGTTATGGTTTTGTATTTTTTGAAAATCAAAAAGACGAATCGAATGGAACATATACATGTAAACTTTTAAAATATATATTATATTGTGTTGTGAGTTGATGCCTATTGTGTTAGTATATATTTTTATTTAAGATTTGTAACACAGTTATCATGTTTATAAAATGAGCAATACTTTTATTAACTACACACAATAGAAAAGCACACCTATCGCAACATAGTATTGTTGAGGCAAGAAACAAGTAGCAAACCCAAGGAACACAATAGCTTTTAATACTCAATTGGTAATAGTTTTTAGTCTAATAAAAGTACAGTGCTGGTTGAGGCAACAAATCAAGACAGATGCGTGGTTGAGAGATAATCAGATCAAATGCATATCACTTGATTTTTATAATCTAACTAGCGGTAATCTAACGTTGTAGTTAATTAATAATGTGGCTAATTTATTAGGAAAAACTCATTGGTCAGGTTTACTATTCTAAAAATTGTTCGACCGCTAACGGGCTCCTGTAAACATTACTCTCCCCCTCCATTTGTTATTCGGGTTAAGATTATCTAGCTGGCTTAGCTCCCGTCAGGGTTACCAAGTCGTATGACTATTTGGAAAGTTGGAATGTGTAACCACCTATCAACCATTCAATGAATGGATGAAATCAATTGATTATGTTCTTAGAAAAAAGTTGGAAGGTTTACAAACCTCTACAAGACAGTTTTATAAGGTTACTTTTGTTATGGCCACTACAACCTTAGGGTTAATGTAACCTAATTTATAAAATCGTTTAAATAAATATTTTCTTTGTCTATAGGTTGGATACCTCAACTTAAGCTAAGAGACTAATACGAGCCAACACGAAAGAAGAAAGGAAACACCGACACAAAACGCAAGGTCCACTTAAGACACGAAAGTTTTGTTGAATGCCCAACACAACCCCCCCCCCCCCACCAACTTAAGTTGGATACCACAACTTAAGCTAAGAGACTAATACGAGCCAACACGAAAGAAGAAAGGAAACACCGACACAAAACGCAAGGTCCACTTAAGACACGAAAGTTTTGTTGAATGCCCAACACCCCCCCCCCCCCCACCAACCAATCCAAAGTATTAAATCTATACTAATAGAGCCCTTGATAACACCAAGAGCTGTACAAAGACGTACAATCTTAAATTTGTGTTTAAGCAAGATGTCTTGCTTAAGCCATCAATAAGATTTAAGACTTTAAGAAAATCAAACATTAAATATTCATATCTTTTTAAATCAATTTATAATTAATATTCTTAAGAAACATAAACACAACTTTTCATTAATTAAAACATCCGAATACACTAAACTTCATCATTCACCCAAGTGATACTAGAAGACTAGCCAAGATGAAACGCCCCAAACCGAGTACATTTCATAGTTGCCACAAAAGATGAAATATGTAGTTCTTAAAGCAGAATCATTCATAATCAATACATCGTAAGTCTTTGGTAAACCATGCAAATTCACAAGGAATTAAAACTTTATCATCATTGTTCATAAAAAAATGACAACGAGGAAATGTCAGTCTTTATAACAGAGCAGCCCATCGGTTCATGCTATACAAGCCCTCATAGCTTCTTTATTCTTTCAATCTATAACCTAATGAGCATACTAAATTTCAGATATACTTAGTGATTTCTATCTTTACTTTCGCAATCATAAACTTTATGTGGCATTAGTTTTCTTTTATTATACATATTATGTATACATTCAGAAACTCTTTCTTTAGGATGTTCCATTTCATCACTGTCTCTATCTATTCTAGGTCCACAATAATCCCGTGAGGGTTAATGACATAACCTAGAAACTGAACTTTCCTAAGCCAAAACGCGCACTTAGAGAATTTTGCATACAATTTATCTTTCTTCATCATCACCAGCACTAATCTGAGGTGACAAGCATGATCGTCTTCACTCTTTGAGTAGCCTAGATGTAATCTATATACACTGTTAGTGATCGATCCAACATTAGACCATAGACTATGCTCGTCAATTCCATAAATGCCGCAAGGGAATTAGTCAATCAAAATGATATTACAAGGAACTCATAGTGTCCATAACACATACGGAAAGCAGTTTTTGGTACGTCATCTGCTCTAGTTCTGCCTCCACATCAGCCTCTAGTTCCGCAAACTTCTCCATATCAAGCTCACATTGACCCCTTAATTATCTCATGGCGAGCTAAATCTTTCTCACAGTCAGAAAGAACCTCAACCTCCCGGCGTGCTCCATCAAAAGCTACTTTAAGCTTGTCACGTTTAGAAAGGAACTTATCAAACTCTCTTATGGTTGTGGCTCGCCTGTCAACACCATCAAGCATGATAACAGCAAGTCGGGCAACATTCACTATCATGGCCCTCATCACGTCATCATTTGAAATTTGTTGCTGAAATGCCTTGTTTGTAGGGGTAGCAAGGTGATAGATACATTCACGACAAATAGAAGGCTTCTTCAACGAATCCTTCCGGCAAATACACTCAAGCACGTATACGGAATCACCATCCTCCACCAATGGAAGCTCACAAGCTTCCTCCTTCCCCTTACCTTTATAGAAATATTTTTGGACTTACCAACAACCTGCCTATTCCCACTATCCTTCTTTTCGGGAACCTCCTCCTTAACAACAACATCCTTCTTTCCAGCAACATTTTTTCTTCCCCACAGTCTCCTTCTTAAACTTAACACATGTTCCAGTAACCACAACAAATAAGGTCCACACCACCAACATCTTCGTCGCTGATCTCAATGATACGAGGTTTAGAAAGTTAACCAGCAGGCTCAGCAGAAGAGCTATCCAACCTCTTTCTAGAATGACAAGAAGCTCCAACACCATGAGCTGTCCCACCACCAGAAACACAGGAGGAAGTAATCATTGTGGTACACTTACCAACCTCATATCGAACATGTTGGGTACAAACAACAACGTCAGCCTCCCCCTTAGCAACCTCTCTTGAAACAAATTCAATGTCTGAAGTATCCTCAAGCTTGATTAAATCTAGAGCACTTGTGACTACAAAAAACATAAATAAAAAACCAAATAAGATATCAAACAAGGAAATCATCAAGCAAACTCTACAAAAGTAACATACCCTTCCCATTTGCATTCAACGACAATTTTTGTCTTAAGGTTAGGCCACTCTAGTGCTTAAACCAAGCATAACTAGGACGTCCTCAGGGAAAGCACGAACTTTAGAAGCCAAAGAACGAACCCTTGACAACAAGACATGATCAAGTTCGTTAACAGGAGGCTCTTTATCATTCAGGGTAACATCAGATATGTCACACCCCTCCAGCGGCGAAAACACGGGAGTGCAATGAAATTGAACAAGAGAACACAAGGCAATAAAGACATTTACTATTTAAGTTTCATAATATTAAAAAAAATCCCAATTCCATAAGTCTCAATTTAAACCAAATAACATATTCAAAAGATAAAACAACTAAAAATAAAGTTTCTTAAATTGATATCTAGGCAAATCCTATGTGATCTTGACTTGACCTATCATGAGCTTAATCACCTACAACATATATGAAAAAAAAAGTGTCAACTAAAATAGTTGGTGAGAAGTCACAGGTTTAATAAAAGCATAAGTTTGGTAAAAGTAACAATTCATAATTCAAGATCATCATATATCACATAAATAAAACAAACACATGATTAGCAAATCCAACCTAAAATGATGAATAACAAATAAGCGGTACAACTCGCAAGTTGCACTAATAACGAATAAGATGTCCAACCAAAATTTATCCATAAAGTATATGCAGTTTCCATCATGTGGCCCATATATGTACTAACGTTGGCTTGAAAGTTTCAAGTTAAGGATTTGCAAGTTTAACGTTTATCATGTTGTGTTCATTTATTCACATACATATAAGATTTACTTGTTTTAGAATTGTCTGAAAAGAACGTGTTTTAATGTGTGCCAACGCGTACATGTTTCCCCCAAAACAATTTAAATAAAGTGGGGCTATGAAGTCTCACCTTGAAAGCTAGGCGAGATAAGAGACTTGAACAAATAGACGAGGTGAACTGATATGTCATCATTTTACATATATAATAATCCCCATATTATGGTATTAATTGAATAATAACCTTGCAATTGATGTTTAAAACGTTTATATTTTGTAATTGCAGGTTATTCGGTGTTAAAAATAATCCTATCAAAAAAATCAAGAATTGAAGCTTCTAGAAGATTCATTCCCAAGCATTGACCCCCAAGAAGTCAAAATTGGTCAACAAAAGTCAACAAGCAGCTAAAAGACAAAACTTGGGAAAAATAAGGGGATGCACGGTCGTACATCCCATTTCACGGTCGTGCATTGGCCTCCCTTACTCCCCACGGCCCAGTATAGTGTCCTCTGTACCCTGTTTGATTCCCTAGGCCTTTGCACGACCATGAAACCCATTGCATGGCCATGCATTGCAAATTTTGAGGCCTATAAATAGGAGGCTTGAGTTCTTCATTCCAGACACCTTGATATAACATTCCACACCTCAAAAACAGAGCATTCTCGTAGTTAGAGTAGAGAGTAGAGAGTATAGGGGCTCTTCCTCCTTGTTTCACAATAGGGGAGCCTACGAAACTCATCATTACGTTATTTTTTATGGCCATTCGTGGCTAGAACTTCTTTGTATTGCTAGGGAGAAGAAGATGTTTGGTACATGTTAATGTTTAACGTGTTTATTTAGTGCTATGTTTATGTCTTTAACTAATTCGCTTTTAAAAACCAACCTTCGGTGGGCTTTTATTAATTTCTAAATCCGTTTTTATATTTGTGAGTGTCTTGATTCTAAAGAGTAAGATCGTAAAACCCATTTTTAATCAAACTTCCTTTGAAACTCGTGCGTCTTTATACGAGCAGAGATTGATAATCCAAGGCTTGGTCTATACTTCTAAGATCGTACGTCTTTATACGAGCTTATTATGTGACCAAGAATTGGTGAACTCGTGTTGGGAACGATTCGTCTTTATATCTGGTTCCATTGTTTCACCGCCTCCCGGTGAGCAAAATATAATCACCTATGTAACTTTAATATAAAGCATTTTAAGTTTGATGTCTTAAACCAACCCGGAGATGATCATTCGATAGTTGAGGGTAACTGTTGTCTCTAATGGGAGGCACTACTATTTTAATTTAAAGATTATAATTCATGAATCAAATGTAGTGAGGACGATGCTCTAGCGGTGACCCGGTTCACAAGTTTGTAGTAGTCATACCACTGAATTAGTCAATCTAACATTATCACGTACCATGCTGATTCGAAACCCGAAGCAATACTATACGTAATCTGATCATTTTCGCTTTATTTACTTTTCTGCTACTTACTATTCTGCTAGTTACATTTCTGTTACACACATCACGTACATTTTTACTTTTATGTTATTTACTTTACTGTCATTTACTTTTCTGCTTCACAAGCACACAAAATCCACTCACTAATTAATCCAGCTAAACGATAACAAAATTGAGTATTGGAACTCGACCGTGTCCATTGGTTCGATACTTGGTTCTTACCTAAACTATAATACGCTGCGATATGTACACTTTCTTATTGTGTGTGTTTTAATTTAAAGTAATTATCATTTTATAAATTTAAAACCTGATCTTGTGAAACCATCCTAAAAATATGTTTACTTATATTTTTATATACTTATATCACACGCCATCAAATCACAGATCAGACCCTAAATAAATGAATAAACTAGTTTTACGGCAGGTTCTATGGATACAAGTGTTAGATAGGTGATGCGGGTCATAAGGTTAAGAATTAGTTGTAAAAATAGGGGTTTTAGTTGATTTTCAGATTCGGACAGCAAAGTAGTTGAACAGAAACGTGCATATTAAAAATATCAAACGATGTCCAAAAATTATGAAATGTTATAGGTGACTAGTTTAAATCATTACGAAGAAGTTTCCTTTAGAAAGTTTTTCTGTTTGAGATTCAGATCATAACCAAAACAGTTAAGCAAGACAGAAGATACTGAAATTTTGTCCCGTTTTGGCTACTACGGAGTCATACTTTACATGGTTAGAAAGCAATCTCAACGAGCTACATCGTGGAGTTAGGTTTTCCCAGTTTCGTTTAATTATGGTCAAGTTATGCTTAGTTAAAGTCAGCACCATTTATGTCGAAAGTCAACGGTTGCACTTAAGTGGACCGTTTAGGGTTTTAAGATTACCGAATGCGTAAATAAAAAATTAAACGAATGTTATTATATTATTATAATACATAATATAATCAGATTAGGTTAGCCAAAATGTGCTGTGTCACCAGTCTAGCCATGATATTCAAAGAAGCGTTTTAAAGAAGCGTTTTGGAGAATCACAGGATGCAATCGATATAGCCGACATGAGCAAGCGGATTCTATTTCAAATTCGCATGTGAGTTTATATATATGATAATAAATAATAATTAACATTTTTTAAGTTAACAAGAACATACTAAACCATTAACAGAGCCACTTTTGCAATAGTTGTCTTGAGGATTCACAGAATGGGACGGCATAGCCGCCATTGCAAACGGGATCCTTTGTTTGATTGTTGGTTATGTTAGCTTGATTTCTTGGTTTAGTTAAGATTATTAGAGGGTTTTTATGGCTGAGGTTTCACATGATCAACTGATCATGGATAGAAAAGGAAAAAGATTGAGGGAATGAAGAAAGAACGAATTAAAAGACGATATTGAACGTCGGAGGGTTACTTACTTGTTTGATCTTCAACTCTTGGAAACCTCTAGGGATTTTTGAAACCTTCACAAGGGAGGGCAGGGATTCTAATTTTGTGAGTGTTTGGGAATGTTTGAGGGAGAATTAGCAAATAAAACAAGATCCTAAGCCTCCTATTTATACTAATGGTTGAAGGGGTGTAAATATAGAAAGTCTTGGAAAACACTTTAGGGTTTTAGGGGGGCTTAAAGAAATTCCGTTGAATAGGGCTTGGTTTTTTTGATTTCTTGCTTGGGCTAGGTCCGAGAGTAGGTGGGTTGGGTCCTACCTTGCCCGGTTGAGTGCGCGCATTCAAAAATTGCGATTTTAAGCATTTCTAAGCGAAATTGGCAAATGTTCTCAACATGAAAGTTGACCGTCATAAAAAAATGAGTATGTTTAGCAAAAAAAATTTAATTTAAATTTACTTTATTCGCTTACGGTAATTGACGGTCGGTGGGCGAGAAAACGAATTTTTTGATCGTTTTTCGAATTTCATGATTTATTTAAGGAAAGTTTTGTAAAAAAAACTTTGTTTTAAATAAATAAATGGATATATTAAACATTTAAAACATAAATTAATGTCATGTTAGACGAATTTTTCGGTTGTGGACGGTACGCAGCTAACGGTGGTTTAAAAGGCGAACGATCGCACGAAAGTACTAACTAGTACTTTAAGTATCAAATCACTTTGAATGAGTTATAAAAACGTGTGTTGAGGTGTATGGGGTGGTTCATGTGTATTTAATGTGCCATACTGATCAATTAAGTCTGCGTGTGATCAATGAATCGATCACAGATAAGTATAAGTCTTTGTAATCAAGCATAAACGTAATGTTTCACATGTAAACTAGTATTGTTACAATGTATGAATAGGATTTCAAGTAGAATGAAATGTAATGCGGATTCTCATCTAGAACGAGAACAAGTAGTAAAAATCAGAATTGTCACAGGATGGCCTCTAGGAAGTCTTGAAAGGAAAGATAGAACCAGAGACCCGGAAGAATCGATCTTTCCATAGACCATTAAGACCTACAATAGACAACACTAACCCTTTTTCCAATAGGGTTTTTCCTTTGGTAAACAAATTACCATTCTTCTCAAAGTGAAAAAAGCGTCGGAACATCAAAACGGAAGGCTCATGACCTAAAGCATGACAAACTAATTCAAAATGAAGAACTAGCTACTCTAACATGGGAAAATTGCCCAAGCCTAAGGCGATAGTGTTCATGCACATGCAGAAAGAAAAGTGAAAATGGGAATCGGAGATTGACCACTCGAAGTCGCGAGTATACAAAGCAATCGATCTGACTGGACATCTATTAACTGAGATGCCAGGACCGGGAATTTGGATTGAAAGAAGAACCACTATCTTGTTCGGCGTAAAAGACTCCGACCTAAACTTGGGTTAACTTAGAAAACTGCAAAACCATATCATTCTTGGCACCCATGAGAAGAACGAAAGAGGGAAGACTTACATGCGCAAACAAAGAGCAACAACATGGAAGAAGGATTGCGGAAAGGGGAAAAGGGAAGGACCATCGGTTTCTACAAAGAACGAGGAAAGAACAAAGAGCGACGGAAATAAACCGTCAAAAATATTTGTCTCTCCTAAATTTGAAATTTGAATACTAAATAAACGACGGAAACTGCCTGGCTGTCACATCGCAAACCCTGCAACACCATCATAAAAACCTTGCAAGAAATCTCCCAACTATCATGCTAGCCAAATCAAAAGGTACGAAAATGCAGAGCGTACGAGCGCAGAAGCAAAGAAGCTAACAAAACGAAAAGATAAAAGTAATTAGTAAGAGCCACCCATAACTAAGTCATAGCTAACTATGACTTGGGGGACAGATGACGTAGGTAGGCAGATATACAATCCACAAAGCTTAGAAGCATAGTAACTCACTGTAACAACTACACAACTTAGAAGCTAAAGATAATCTTGCTACAATAGCATAACAGTAGCTAAATCAAAGGTCAACACTTCAAGACAAAAATACTAAGATCTAGGATCTCCTCGGAAAAAGAGAACGCCTCCCTCGAAAACAGAAGCCTGGTGTCTGCACCAAAGAGGCAAGGTTAGCCTGCACCCGAGAAAGTAAGAGAGAAGAAGTCCCCAAAATAAAACTCGAGTTGGGCGCCAAGACCAGAAGAAGCGGGAAAGCTCCTCTGTAAAGGAGATCCTTTACGATTCCTCAAACTAGAACGTTTACATTCGGTCCACCACTTCACTCTAACTCTCTCTTTCTCACATATCACCTCTTGAGAACACTTAACGTAGTATCAGGCTGATTGCAGGAGACAACCTCATGCGGTGAGACTAAGGGTGCTTTGCTTCTTAACAGGTTCATAGAAGTTGTCGAACCCAGGAGACATCCATACCCTTTCTTAGCCTTATTCTTGTTGTAGCAACAATATCTTTTGCCCCTACCAAGAGTATTCTCTTTATTTGTGTTTTAACTTTTTAATATCTAACCAGCATGTTAGTTTGGGGTTCAAAAGAGATCGCGAAAACCCAAGATTAGCTACATCAATGGCATTGATTACTTGCTTCCTTAACATCAAGACTTCCAACAGCATTGTATTTCCTTATGTGTTTTTTAGTTAACAAGAAGAGGAATGCGATTGTTACATTTATTTAAATCGAAAGTCTTAGCTCTAAATCCAACTCTTGGCTGCCATTTGAATCAGAAATGCGACTACTTGATCCCATAGAATCACTCATTTTCTTCTTCCTCGGCGAGTCCTTTATAGATGATCAACACAAACAAAAACGCAACTATAAGAGGTGCACAAAACTAACATTCAATTATCATATTGTTAAAAACATAGTACAAATAAAACATGGAGGGTACGCATGTACAATTACCTCTACTTCTACTTGGAATAGGCGTCTAGTTATTTCTGGTTGTGCATCAGCCTCAAACATGGCAGTGTTTTCATTCCATCTGATTCCAAGTAAGTTAAGAGAAATCAATACACGACATAAAAATTCTTGAAAGGCTAAAGCAAGTTCATTTGAAGAATAAACAGTATACGGTTGGTCAAAAAAACATAGAATTTGTATTCATTTTTGGTAGAATTATTACTTATCCCTCTATTTTCAACCCTAATTACATATATATATATATATATCCAATCCAAAACTTAAATTATATATATATATATATATATATATATATATATACCTTTTTTTATAAAATCAATCTTTTAACCTTACAAGAAATACGACTATTCTTATTATATCGATAACAACCTTAATCTTCTGATTCCCGCATCCGATTGATTCAATCATCCAGTTGGTTGTATATGTAATATGAAGTGGATATCATGTACGTAAATAAAATTTTGAGTTAGGTATATATGTAACTAATGAAGTTTTTAGGGGGATATATGTAACTGCTCCTCCATTTTTAGTATCTGAGTGACTCCAAATGAAGAAGAAAAAAATATATTGAGCTATGTATAAAATAACTTACTAAAATATAATAGAGTTAAAAATACATTTACAGCACCAATTTGTTTTTACAACGGCGGCAATAGCATAAACAGACTAGACAGACACTAGAAATACAAAGTCACAAATTAGCTACACCATTCCGACAAAAAGACTTATTTACAAAACCAAGTATCTTATAATCTATTCGTATTACAAATTTTACAACTCTCAGCTTTAAGTGTTCGAGTCATATTAGTTTCTAAAAGTTATAAAAACAAAATTAATAGACATTTTGAAAATCATGTTGAATTAAACTTGGATTAAGATTTTTATATTTACAAGAGGGAGTGTAAATTAATCATCAACATGGTAATAAACTATGGAAAGAAAGAACCTTGGATCACTGCTAGGCTGTGGCTGACCATATATCATGTTTGATCTTTCTGGTTCGCTCATACCCATCTGGAAGAAAAATATAGCAAGTGTTTATAACTTTGAGAAAGAAATAAAAGAGTAACTTTAAGAAACAGTAATCAAGTTTTTCAAATTTTCATTAAAGTCACTTAATGATTTTGTTCTTATAAAATCACTTAACTTTCATTACATGTTTTATTTTATAATTCTTTTGAAGATGATAATTTTTTTTAAATTAAGTGAGGCAATGGACATATATGAATCAAGTTTTACTATTTAATGATTATTTTTTTCTGATTTAACTTAAATTAAACAATTATGAAACTTTTTTTATTATTCAATGATTATTTCAAGTTATCTTGAAAAAGAAATATTCCCCTAAATTGTAATCAAAATTTATATATATTACATTTCTCTCACTTAATTCTAACAAGTTTTTTAAAAAATTATATAAGACTGAAACTTCTAATAAAAGTTGAATAATTTTATAGAAACTAAAAACATTTTCAATGACTTCAGTGAAACTCTTGCAAAATTGATTAATATTGTATGAAGTTTTCGGAAAATAAAATATACAATAACGCAGTTTTCTGCAAATTTACAAATGTAAATTTAAGCGAAGACATTAGTAGCGTTTTGTAGCGCTAAGCCTAATATTATCATAACAGGACTTCAAAGGACGGGTTCATCGCATGCGTCGACAGAAATATCACTCGCCACAAAACATGTGTCCTTGTTAAGTATTCTAAGTTGTCAATGATGAAGTGTATGAGACACAAAATGGTTAGAATGCTATTTAAATCTGCATGTTACGTTAGAACTTAGAAGATTTATACCTGTGGATATGGATTAATCAGATGAAACCCCGGATCATTAAGGAGCCTGATCTTCTCCAACTTAGCAACACCAAGACCTCTCTTGGGTTGTTTTGGCTTGTTTGAATTACTCTTTTTCGCTTTTCTTGAAGATGATGCTCCTTCGGATATCTCATTTCCTGCAGCATCCCCAAAATGATTCATCTTCAAGATTTCTATATGATCTTTTTAAATCTTTAATCCTACAAAATCACACTTCCGTTACTTATTAATTCATTCAAACACAAATATAGGAGACAGAGATATTATCTCCCCCAAACAGCAGTAATTACAGCATCGCTGGAGATCAGATTGCCTTAAGAAATATTATAAAATAGTATCTCCTCATGATTTCTTTACATATTTAGGTAGATTTTATGCTCTTTTATCACACTAAAATAAAGATCTTCTAGAGAAATAATGCTTATTAAATGCATATAGTTGTGTAAGATACATAAATAACACTTGATAGTGATTGTCTCCATAAAGACTCATTAAATATAGATGAGACCAGTTGCAATAAAATATGCAATCATGAAGTTTTGTGAATATCTAACACTCTCCTTCTATGGCGCGTTTACTACCTCATAGAAAACATTACAAATATTTCTCAATACACACACACACATATATATATATATATAGACAGAAGAATAATGAGAAAACTCGAGAAAACCGACCCAAATTAACTCCGAATTAACTCTATTTGTCGGCGTTGGAAACGGCTCGACGTTTTGGTTTTTGGGGGTGGAGGTTTTAGGTTTTTGGGGGTGGGGTTTAGCTTTAGGCTTTACATCGAGTTTTACTAGCATGTTCTAACGTCACTGGAATAAGTTCAATCGGAGTTCGTTTGGGTCGGTTTTCGCAAATTTTCTCACGAAAATGAGTTTTTTCATGAACTCAACCCTATATAGATATTCATAGTTGATATACTGCTAGATTTACCAAGTAAGTTGTTATCCAACTTAGAGTTAGAGCACCTCTAACACTAGACACGATAAACACCAAAAAACAATTCATATCAGCTGTTACATCATATTTTCACACATTCTTCAAAAATACTCATTTTCACTCTAAGAGTACATCCTTTATCAAACACCCACTTTTTATGAAAAGAAATAACAAGTAAACACACATGTATTTATGTATATAGTTTGATTAGCATAATTATAGGGTTCATATTTATCCTCATATTTGGATTAGCATAATTTGGATCGATGGTTATCCTCTCCTTGTATATATGTAGAGCTCTTTGTAATTGTATTGATCCTGGAATCATTTATACCATGAACATTATTATGGTGTCAGAGCCTAACCCTAAGTCGTCGTCGCCGATTACGATCATAATGTCGGCATTTCCGATCGTCGCATCACCAATCTTCATAGTCCGTTTAACCCTATTGTCATCGCTGAGTATTCTCGCTGTCGGAAATTCAAAAACATGTTGGACGAGTGACAAAACAGAAGGGGTCGACGTCGTTACCTAACCACAGCACCCACACACACGTACCCACTTTGGGCGTGGTGGGTGCTGCCACCCTCGGCATATCTAACTCAACGGTCGAAGTCACCCATGGGCTGGTCAAGAAATGTCGGCTCGGCGTCAACACATCAACTCTGGTACATGGATATATACGAGTGCCTCCTTGCATGTGATAACTCACCTAGGTAAATTTTAATTCACCGTGGCATCTTTCTCTCTAAAAACTATTTTAGTTTGAAATATCAATAGCTCATAAATTCAAGGATCCGGTAATACCATACATACCATACCTAACCAATCCTATTACCTAAACAACATCCTTTATACTTCAGAAATATTTAAAAACCTTCTTTTTGTCTGAAATATCACAATTGATAACCAAGCTTCTTTTGAACTTGATCCATATCGTTTTTCGTTTTTCATGCCCCCAAAACTCCCAACAAAACGGGCGAGCCGAATGTATGATTCGACATCTAAATGACATCATGCATTCCCTTATTGCCCGTGCTCATCTTCCACCTTCCTTTTGGTTTGAAGCTCTCTATACCGCTACCTATCTTAAGAACACTTTACCTACAAAAAGACTAAACTTCTTCACTCCCACATTTTCCATCTACCTACACCACCCTACCTATGACCATCTCCGTGTATTTAGATATGTGTGTTATTACAACACATAAGCCACACTACCTGTAACATTCTTAAATTTTTCTTGTTAAAGTTAACAAAAGTATAAATTCCGGAACTAGTAATATAAATACATAAAAGATCAAGGAACAAAATGTGAAAATTCCAAAATTTAGACCCTCACGTCTCGTAATGGCCCGTCATGCCGCAAAACAACCAAAGGACGACAGGTGTCAGCTGACTAACGGTGAAGATCTGAAGCGTGTATCTTCATAATGAACCGTCACACCCTGTAACGGTTCGTTACACTGCAATTTAATCTAAGGCTGATGCGTGGCATTTGACTACGCAAACCCTAGCTTGGTGACGGTCACCATACGTAACGGTCGGTTACGACCTCGCGGTGACAGACCATCATCCATCATAACGGTTCGTCATAGCCGCCAAAACCTTCTATAAATTGAAACCAGACTCCAGCAATTTGAAAACATTCTACACTCGTTCCAGATCCAAAAACACTAATTCCACAATCCCTAATACATTTCCGTTCGTACATTTAAGTTCTGTTGTTTCCGGTTGAGCTAGAGAAGTCCCGAGAAGCTAGGAAACCCTCATTTGGAGAAACCAAGCTAGGAGAACTAAGTGGAAACGCTGCCCACAAGAGCCCACAATTAGAGACTTGTATTTTTATAAAGTTTTTGAAAACTCTACAAAGGTGAATACTTGTATTTTTATAAAGTTTTCAAAACTATAAACCGTTTTGAATTATGGTATGACTTGAATTAACTAATACAACCATTGGTCGCATAAGGTGATTTACTATATAGCTTCATATCATAGAGTCACGTATGAACGTCACATGTTACAGATGAAACGTTGTAATGGGGCTAGGGCTATGGCTTGGTTGTTAATAACACGTAAAACCAAAATCGCATGAGCGTATTGCTGTGAATAACATGAAACAAAAATTATCCTAGAAAGTCCCTAGTTTGGCTGTTGGATATACATTCAGGCTAGGTTGTCCGCTAGATATGTAAATTGACCATTAAAATATAAATAAATTGTTCTATTTATTCACGCTTGTAAGATTATGATAAAAGCATGAATGTGTTCTCAAATTTATATTGATCAAATATTTTTAAACCTTTTGCAGGTAACCAAAGATGATTATGATTATAAAAATAGCTGAAAAGGACGAAGGATCCTTGATGTCATAAAAGAGAATTTTAACCCTAGACATCAGTTCAAATGAATGGCTTTATAAAAACCTTTTTTTTGTAATTAAACATTTGTACTAACAATCAGGGTGTTCCCTATTTATATGAATAGAATGAAACGGGTGTTTCCTATGTTTTGAAAATATTATGAGTTATTAAACTCAATGATTTAATATGATGTGTTAATAAAACTATGATACAATGAAAATAAAAAACAAGTACCAACTGTTGGTCGCACGCCCGAGTAGGATAAATCTGAAGTGTGACACTACCTCACAAACTTCATCAATGCTATGACCCCACTATCGGGAAAGTGATTCTCTCCCATCACATTATGTTTAACGAGCCCATTTCCCTTCATCGAGCCTAGCCTAACTGCTCCTATCAATTCCTCGATAAGCCACTAATACCTATGCCCCCCCAACCGCCACAACACACATGTCCACTCGTGCAACCCTTATCGCACCACCACCAATTCCAAGTCCAGCGTCTCTAAACCGTAAAACCGCCTCAACCTTCACACCTCCTATGTGCCACCTATCTCTCTCATTCCCTCCAATCTGACCCAAGCCCATTCGGACCCGAACTGGTTACACGCCATGGAAATAAATTTAGGGCTTTATAGGAAAATGACACGTGGGAACTTGTCCCACGACCAATTAACCGCCCATTATACGTTATATGTGGTTATTGCACCACAAATTTTAAGCTAATGGGACTCTAGAACGATAAGCAAGATTCATTGTTAATGGAAAATCTCAAGCTGTGAGTATTGATTGTGTCACACCCCGACCGATGGCGGAATCATCGGGGCGGGACATGTAGACTGTTCATAAGCACAAGGTTGACTAGATTGAATATATTAAACATCAAATTTCATAACAAGTAGTCCAAACACAACCAAATCCAAGATAGAACAAAATTGAAATACATAGAGTTCTTCTATTTAAATTAACTAAGTCCAAGCCTATGTGTAGCACATCTTGATCAATCTCACACATTAGAACCTGAAACATGAATAAAATAAAGTTAACTAAAAAGTTGATGAGTATAACACAAGTTTGTATATAGATAGCATACAGTTGTAAAACAAATCCTTACATAACATGATAAATAAGGCATTTATGGGGAGCAGCTATTGTGTAACCAAGTACAATCAAACCTTTGTAACTAGCATGCAAAATTGTGTTGTCGATATCAATCACCCCAATCTGGGTGGGTTTGTCAGACTCAATAGATCTATCATTTCAAACCGTCGGCTTGAATAGTTAATGATTGCACATAAGTGTTCACAAAAGTTAGCACACATAGCACTCGGGCATAAAGCTCAAATTTGCACACATGAATGTAAATAGGATTTGCACTTGTGTTGTTTGTGTAAATGTAAACATGTAATTTGAGTAGTGTTCATGTTTCACCGCAAAAATGTAAAAGAGTAAAAGGGGCTATGTATACTCACTTGGTTTGAAGGCGTAGCTAACAAAGATACTAGATAGAATAAGGATCCTTGAAATGCACAAATTAACCTAGTGTGTAATGCGTATTGTATCAATAGTGTGCACAAAAGTTTAAGTTTAAAGTTGAATTTGTGTATAAGGCCATTGATTTGTACTTAAAAATATTGAATAAAATATAAGGTTTTGAAATAAACATTTTTGAAGTATTTTGTTTAAGGTTTGAGTTTGAATAATTAATTAAGTAAATTAAATAATTATCGTTTGTGAAAATATTGTAAGTGTTAAATGTAATTAAGCGTAAATAAATAAATGTCTTTGTTTAAATATAAAGTAAATAAATAATCATTATTTTATTTATTTATTTATAAAATGTCACTTAACCATTTAAATACTTTTTTTAAATGAAAGGTTTAGCAATAATTGTAAATTTAATTTTTATAAACTTTAAATAAATAATTTTCTATTTATTCCAAGATTAAATATTTGATCTTTCTAAATAGGATTAAATGCATTTTTATAAAAATCAACTATTTTTATTTTGTAATTTAATTAGAAATATTTATTGTCTGAAAAATATATAAAATTATAATTCTGTCAAAAATTTAACTCACACACGACCGTGCCTGGGAAGGGCACGATCGTGCTCGAACCACGGGCGCGGCCGTGCTAGTCAGGACGCGACCGGGTTGATCAAACGGAGACATAACTAGACAAATCACTAGGCACGACCGTGCCTTGGCTCGGCACGATCGTGTCTATGATTCTGAGACACGACTGAAATCAGCCAAAGGGCATGGCTAGGTCTGAACAGGAGGACACGACCGCGCTGGTATTCGGCACGACCGCGTCTCATGAGCCACGACCGCGCTAGATGATTAGCGCGGCCGTGTCTCTTCCAAAACAGACACGAATTGACTGATTCTTACATTGTTAGTGTTTGAAATCATAGGGCTTTTATTCATAGTGATGTTACGAGTATGTTGGGATGTTTTAATTGTATTAACAACATGTTCTGGGTCAAAATCGATTAAACCATTTTTAATAAAATATGGATTCGGGTTCAGGATGATTTCTATATTGTAAGCCCAAATTGATATGGGCTTTTGATATAGCGACTAAATAGATTGAGGATAAGATTTCAATTACCCGGAAGGACGATGGATGGATAGCGTTCGATAGAAATGAGTTCCGGCGACGACCGGAGTGGCTTCCGGCGTCTTCTTCTGCTATTCCGGCTAAACCAGAGAGTCTAGAAGTTTTAGGGAGAATCGAGTAGCGTGACTCTTTTGCTTGATTGAGAGAATTCGGATCGAAAGGAGGGTTTATGTTTTCTTTGAAATGCTTGAGAGATTTTTGAGTCTGATGAAATTAAACTGTGACGTTTGTTGTAATTGAAAATGTTATTGCTTTCGTTAATGGTAATGAAGTTTAAATCGGTTACGGAACTCAACGATCGGGCGATTAAAACTGTATTTACGTTTCAACTGGTACTAGGCGCGACCGTGCCCAAACGAGACGCGACCGTGCTTAGGCATCGGGCGTGATCGTTCCAAAGCAAGTCGCTCGACCGTGCCAAAGCACTCGGCGCGACCGTGCCAGAACGAGGCGCGACCGTGCCTATTAGGGTTTCTTGCTACTTTTCAACATCAGACCTTGTAACTTTAGTCTTTTGTCCTATTTGTATAATTAGATACTTATGTATTGTTTTAATAGGATATAACCGAGTAAAATTTGCAGATTTGCATTGAAATATAGTATTAAATTGATGGTACGAAAAGAAACAAAACAGTGCACTAGAATTGAGTTTGAAATGCATTATATTGAATTGAAAATACGGATACTAAAAATCAGAAATGTTACAGATTGTGACAAGAATTTAAGCCTGGTTGTTAAACCAGCTACTATTCTGACAGTTCTCAACCTCGTGGTCTCCCAATCATAGCTCGTTCACCAATTGAACGTTAAAACCGCCTTCTTACATGGTAACCTACATGAATAAGTATTTATACATCAACCACTGGGATTCGTTGATTCGTCCATACGTAACCATGTGTGTCGACTTAAGCGGTTTTTGTACGGGCTAAAACAAGCCTCGCGAGCTTGGTATAATCGGTTCTCTACATTTATCATCCCAACCGGCTTCAGAAGCAGCACATGTGATACTTTTTGTTTACCAATCGCCATGGGGACCATATCGCGTACTTAATACATTGTGTTGATGTTCTTTTTCTTCAATACTTGATCCAAATAATTTTTTTAAGCAGACACGAGGATTCTATTGGGAGATAGATGATATCTAAATCGGCCCAACTACCCCACCAATTCGATTGATTTTCTTGTTTTGCTGAATTTCGTACTTATTTTTAATTTCCGACACAGAGAAGATGGTGGTCATGGCTAGCTCAACCGCCTGGCATGTTGGGTGAGGATCATAGACCAGATTTCCTAACCGTAGTGTTAAGCCTGTAGCTTCGGTTTCATGATCGCGGCCTAAATTTGATGGTTACTTACCTTTGTCTTTGAAAGTCCCTACCCCCAGTTCGTAAATCATGAATTCATGACGTCCTAAATAATTAATTAACCTTTTGGTATCAAAATACATATTTGCATATCAAAGTTCGTGGACTGTTATAACCCCTTATATACTATTAACGGCCTAATATATATAAGGTATTGATTTCTAGTTTGAAAGCACATTGCACGGTTGTGCGTCTTATGGGCACACCCATGCTCTATTGGGCACGCCCGTGCATCCCTAAGGCAAGCTCGTGCTTGAATCACAGACCGACCTCTGTTTAGACCAAAATTTCCCATTATAACTAAATTTTTATGTTTTGATTCTAATCCGTAAATCACATGCATTCATCATCTAATCATCCTAATACCCAAAATTTTAGGGTGAAATCAAACACATACTAACGGGTATGCCCGTTACCCGCGGGTATACCTGATACCTGACGGGTAATTACCCGACACAAACCCGACGGGTAATGGGCCGGGTATCGGACACAATTTTACAACCAGGTATGGGTTTGGAATTACCGATACCCGACCTATTGTCATACCTAAAATCTAGCCTAACTTGTAATTATTCTTGCTTAACAACGGAGAACCTCCTTTGATCTCTCCCTCTAACTTACGGTGTACACACACATATGAATTTGATTTTTTTATATTATTATTATTATTTATTTATTTTTTATGCTTACTTGCGAAACACACATATGGAAGATTGGGCTTTTTAATTTTGGTGTTATAGCAACTCCGGTCCCTCTAATTTATATATTTTCTTTTTTCTAAAACTGGGATTTTGATTTCTTTTAGATTTACTCGAATGTGACTCCGGCAGGTTTTGACTAAAATTTTGAGACAAACCGTCAACTAAGGTTTTGGAAAAACCAAAAACCAACCCGGTCAGGTTGGTTGGTTGGTCGGTCAGTTTTAGCATTTTTGTTTTTTAATGGTTCGTTTTTGCTAGTTGATTTTTTTCCAAAATCATTAATTTGTATTAAAATGGTAACGATTGTTCATGATTATAATATATACATAACTACATATTCCAAAAATGAAAAGAAATATATAAATAAAAAGGTGTAACGGTCGTTTCCAAGTTTCAAACCAGACCGAACCATTATAACCGCCAACCCGTAAACCGGATGGTTTGGATCTCAAACCGGCCAAACAGCTTTGAACATACATTGATTCGAAGATGGGTAAGTTCACATTCATCTCTACTTTGCTTTCAGATGCTGGTTATTTATGTTTTCAGTACTAATAACTTGATGTTGATTTTGAACTTGATGACCTTCGCATGCTTTCATCTTTGGATTTGTTTAATAACTAGAAAATTTGACCCGCGCGTTGCGGCGGGGTTATACGGTGATATTAACGTATTTAACTGCATGATTAAAGCCCACGCAATGTTGCGGGTTTTCGAACCTCGTAACGCACGTTGCGGCGACGACAATAATGTGACTAAGTACATAAACGCACGCATGAAGTTGCCACGACTCGGCCTGCCGCGCGATGCAGAGGGCTTGCGAACTTCGTTACATTCGTTGCGGCGATAACGTGACTAATTACATAAAAGAAACGTATGAAGTTGTCACGACATGGTTATGGAGATCGAAAAATAGATAGATTGTGGCGCGAAAAGAAGTTAACGTTGAAACTACAAATTCGTTAAAGAATTTAGTAATGGATTAAAAATAAAATAAAAATAGGAAAAAGTAATTTTATAAATGAATATAAAAATAAGTAAGAAAAAATGAATATAAAAATAAGTAAGAAAAAAAAAAAATTTGAGAGATAGAGTTAAGAATAGAGTCAAGTGATAAACTTGAAACTTTATGTATTGTTAAAAATGTATATTAAAAATATCATCTTTTATATATTATATACTAGGTTAGAATCTCGTGTATTACACGAGATTGTATATTAAAAAAAGATAAAACTTATAAATTTGTAAATACGTCATCAAGTGAAAATATGTGTGTATATAACAAATTAGTATTTTTCTTTAATTAGTTATATTTTGATTTCTTATTATATATTCTTATTTAATATAATTAGTATTCTTCTTTAATAATATATTTATAATATCATTACTATTTAATAAGATAGATGCACATTTATTAGGAGAAAGAGGCGGGAAAATCAATTTAAGGAGGCATGAGAAAGTGACACGTGTTCTATCAAAACCTTTATTTATTAGTATCGGTTGTTATTCGTTACTTAAGATGACATAATTTCTAAGTGTCAAATTAAATGGAATCCTAATTGCCTTATTTCATTATCGATCATTTTTGAATTTCTTATTATATTTTTTTAACGGAAGATCTATCTTACTGCTACTCCTAAATTACATCAAATATTTCACCTCATGCCTGGATTTGCACCCAGGACCTCTCATCTAAAAGGCAAGAGCCTCTACTAAATAAGCTAGTCCCACATTGGCATTGAATATCATCTTTAATAAATGGAGTAACACTTTAGTTTTATAATTTTGGACCAAGATGAGGAGTAAATATAAAATGGGCCTACACTTAGCGTATCATAATATCCACCTTCAATTAAAATATTTCACCTTTTTGTATGTCGGTCGTCCTACATTGGACGCCGACATTACAAATTAAGGTAGTTAGTAATTTAGTTGCTAGATGCCTAGACCCTTTTATCAAATCTAAAAAAGTACTTACCTCATAGGTGCGTGACGAGGTTCAACGATCATGTCAAAGTTTCTTTCGTACGTTACTGATGTGTTGCAAAGCACACATGTATTTCCACTATGTTTCGTGTCGTTTTTATATAGTTTTATGTTCGGTTTAAGTCGTTTTTGTATACAATTGAGTCTTTGGTATGTTTATAGGTGCTCGTGGTAATAACAAGTGAAAACTCGAAGAAACCGAGCACGAGAATGAAGCCCGAAGAATTAAAAGTTAAAAATCTGAAAACTTTTCTTATCGCGGTACGCGAAGATCAGGAGTCAAATTCTCGCGGTAAGCGAGAGAAGGAAATACCGGGCGCGACTATTTTGTCCCACGCGGTACGCGAGGGACTGGCCACATTGTCTCGTGGTACGCGAGGGCCCCAAATCCCGTGAAAAACACCAAATCCTAGAATTTGACTACCATTGTTCAAGGAGTTCGATTCTTTGCCGTCTTGGGAGAGTCTAGAGGCGATTTTGGGAGAAAAGGAAGCAATTGAAGTGAAAGATTGGAGCTTTTGAATCCGGGTTCGTTAGTAATAGCGTTTTTTATATCAAGATTCGATTTTTATCTTTAATTGTTCTGATTTGAAAACATGTGTGTGTTTAATTACTTCTGCTTTGATGTTTTGAACATGAATCTAGGCTAAACTCATTGATACTACCTAGATTAATGATGATTACTTGTTAAAGTTGTGATTTTTATTGGTTTTTAGATTTAATGTTGGATTAATGATTTTGTAAATAATCTCGGTATGATAATTGTGATATGTATGCATGCTTAAATCTGAGTTTGTGATTGATTATTGATTCCTTACGTTGATTGTGGTTGTCTGCCAGTTTGATTAGCGTATCTAGGTCATCGATCTTAGGGTTTGTGATTTCGGTGGTTTGCTAGACGTAGTGACCATAGGAGTTGTTAATTGACTACTGATTAGAATTAAGTGTGTGTCCTAGTTCAATACCCGAGAGGTGAGAATTAGTCGGTTAGTCTTCATCATTAGGAATCCGAGTGTTAACAGTCTGAGAGGGCGTTAGTATAAGGTGTCTAGTGATAGTTTCTAGTTGAATCATAGTTGTTACCCTGAGATTACCCCGTGCATTCTTTGAGTGTATTGGTGACGGTGGGACTGAGAGGTAATTCGTTCATTAGGGTACTTGATCATAGTTAGAAATACCTGAGAAGTGATCCAACCATCTGGTGAGTTTAGTACGCTTTAGGTTCCTTGGTTGGTGACACCGTGAGAGTGATTAGGGATCCACTAGATAGTCTTTAGTTGTCATCTTTAGAAACCCAGATCCATCATAGTTCCAGAACCGGTAGAAGTTGTGCTTTGCAAATAGGATTCCGACCTAGGTGGTATTCTTCCCATTCTTGATCTCACCTCTGTTCTTTATCTTGATAGTTGAGTCAATCTTAGTTTATTGCATTCTTAGTTATAATCCAGTAGTGTAGTAAACCCCCCAAAACCAAATAAATCTTAAGTCCGAGTCAAAGCCTAGTATTGTTACATAGTGTCTCTAGGGTTCGATAACTCGGTTTACCATTAAGCTGTGCTACACTCGATAGGTTCACTTTCCTGTCAGTGCGGTTTAGTTAGAGGGTATTCCATTTATTACTTAGGAGTCTAGGTTTGGTTTTATAGTTAGTTTTTTATAGACCGACCGGACGACATCAAGTTTTTGGCGCCGTTGCCGGGGACACTTGGCAATAGAAATATTAGCTTTGACTAGTTCTTTATTTGATTTTTGGTTTATTTGTTCTCTTTGAGTTTGCTCTGTGTGCCTGTCTTCTGTGTTACTTGCGTGTCTAACTTAGAATCGAGTCTTTCTGTCTTTGAGTCTTTTGTTTATTGTTATCTTGAGTCATTCTGTTTATGCACCATACTCATTCGCAGGGATCACCTCCTTATTCAGCTTTCCTAGAGCCCGAGCGAGAGCTTCACGAGCGCACACACGACTTCCGGGAGCATTTGAAAGAGCTGTGCAAAACCCAGGTACGTTCTACCAGCCCCATTCCATTTCCTACCATGGGCGACGCTGATCCACCAGTGAGACATACTGTACACCAGAGGGCAAGTGATGGGGTCACGGGCACAAGATCTTCGATCACTCACCCCGCCATTCCTAATGTCAATTATTGGCACATCCCATCACATGTCATGAGTACGATCACTCATGCTACTCAGTTCCATGGCCTTGAGGATGAGGATGCACCCGGACATGTGTCCCGCTTTACGCGCATATGTGATACCTTCAATATCACGGGTGTATCTAAAGACGCAATCCACTTGCGTCTCTTCCCATTCTCGCTCTCTGGGCGTGCTTCTACTTGGCTCGATAATCTTCCAGACAACTCGATCACCACTTGGGAGGATCTCGAAGCCAAGTTCTTTAAGAAATACTATCCACCTTCCGGGGCCGCTCGCCTTAGGGATCAAATCCATTCCTTCCGGATGGATCCTAACGAGCCCTATCACATGGCCTGGGAGCGGTTCAACGTGCTGTTGAGCAGGTGTCCCCAGCATGGTCTTTCCGACTGGGCGATAGTGGAGAAGTTTTACAATGGTCTCACCTTCGAGAAGCAGCAAATGTTTAATACAATTGCAGGAGGCCATATCATGAAAAAGTTTGAGCCTGCAGAGTGTGAGGAGATGTTCAAGAGCTTTGCTCAGGCCGAACAGCAGTACCCATCTACTAGGATTTCCATTCCTAGTGCTAGAGCACCCACCACATCTCCTAGAGGTGTGCATCAGGTCACTCCTGATTCTAGCGTGGCTGCTGCCCTCGCCTCTATGGCTAATGAGATCAAGGAGCTGAAGCTCAGTGCTCAGCAGTGTCAAGTGTGTAGGGGAGGCCATGACACCCGGGACTGCCCAGTCAAAAATCCTGAGCAGGTGAGCTATGCTGGTAACCACTACCAAAACCGAGGGTATAACAATCAAATTCATTTGGCTCGGGATGGAGATCTGGAAACAACCCACCGGGGTTCAATGGTCGCCAGCAGTATCAGCAGCAGGGAGGAGGAGAGATAGGAGCGAGCTTGGGAAGCAGTGTCGACACGACGTCGATTAAAGAGATGCTTGAGACACAGACACAGTTGCTTGCCCACTTAGTCCAACAGGACAGAGACGCTAGGCAAAGATTGGATGGCCATGACACTCTACTGAAGAATCAGTAGTCGGCATTCCATGATTTGCAATGCACGGCAGAGGACATCGCTAAGAGTCTGAAGGGTTGACAGGGATGTGAACCTTCAGGCTCCAACGCTTCAGTGATGGCCGTGTCGATGAAGAGTGTGGAGGATGCAGAGTTTGTAAAGGATGACTCCCACTCTAGTGAGTATAACATTCTGCCACCTGAAGAAGTAAAACAAATTGACTGGATGGCTCGATTCGCTGAGATCGATGCCAAGATGGACAAAGAGCAGGTGGACGAGGATACAGTAGTTAAGGTACCTGTCGAGAAGGCAGAGGAGAAGAAGAAGGGGGTGGAGATGCAGACCCCCGAGATTGACCCGACTCGTGTTCCCTACCCAGCACGTTTGCTACCATTTAAGCAAGCTAGGGAACACAGTCACTTCCTTGACATATTCAATCTTCTAAAGGTCAATCTTCCGCTCATTGAGACCCTCCTGCGTATGCCAAAGTATGGCAAATTCTTAAAAGATCTTCTTTCCAACAAGAAGAAACTAGAGGATGTCTCAAAAGTCTCACTTAGTGAGCAATGTTCTGCAGTGCTGTAGAACAAGCTGCCAGATAAACTGGGAGACTCGGGTCGTTTCACGATCCCATGTCACCTAGGCAGTTTACCCCTGCACCACGTGTTGGCCGACCTAGGTGCTAGCATAAATCTGATGCCCTATTCCTTGTATAAGCAGCTAGACTTAGGTGAACCTCAGCCGACGCGCATGAGCATAGCCTTGGCTGACCGTTCAGTCAAGTATCCACGGGGAATTGTGGAAAATCTTCTAGTAAAAGTAGGAAAATTTGTCTTTCCCGTGGATTTTGTTATTCTAGATATGGAGGTGGATGATGGAGTCCCACTCATCTTAGGGCGCCCATTCTTATGCACCGCCAAGGCAGTGATTGATGTCTTTGACGGAAAAACTCACACTTCGTGTGGGGGATTAGTCGGTGATTTTTGACGCTACATAGTCTGTGGAAGATGTTGGCGAGCATAACCACTCCGTGTGCATGCTTGATTCCTTCATGGACTATCATCGGGACTTCGATCCACTGTTAGAAGTCGGTGAACCCGTCCCTAACTTAGAAGAACCATTCGATTGGGCGGTTGAGTTGGAGATTTTGTTAGAAGTTCCAGATGAATACGGCGATGATATGCCTGATGATCTGCTGAAGATGATGGCCGAGCTAGATGAGATCATAGGCATAACCCCAAGTGTGGGGATGACTGAGGAGAGTGGAGAAGATCTAGATGATCCTGGTGAAGGTTTAGAGGTCCCACATATAGGAGATTCCATTCATGTACCCTTACCCATCACCGCTGTGCATTCTGAGGGAAGAGAGGTTAAACCAAACCCTAGTCCAAGTGCCCCTAGGTCTAGGCCGCCCCGCGAGAGAATCTGTATGTTGAGAGACGTCAGTGAGTTAGAGATAGTGAAAACCCCAAGTGTGGGGATGTCTAGGGATGACAGATTACTTGGTTATTTGATGCATATCATTTTTGGACCGGATAGATACAAGCTACGGTGGAAGGAGTGGAGTGATTGCTGTGATGAGAGTTCTATACTTGATAGGGGTTTGAGTGTGATGAGTCTGGGCAAAATCGGGAGACCACGTAGGATGAAGGCGGTTCCGGTTAGGATCAAAGAGAAGCCTCCTAATAGGCGTATTTGATTCTCAGGCAAGTGCCCGGGATGTAAAGTTTGTATGCTTACGTGGTCCGTGTCAGTGTCATTTTTTGTGTTTTTCGATATTGTGTGTGTCGTGTCTTGCAGGGATTCGCGCTTGATTCGGTGAGGAAAATTTTTGGGAACGACGTTCTAGGTATGTTTTGCATTGGTTTTTTTTTATTAGAACGAGTTTTGAAAAAATTGAGTGAATAAAAATTTTAAAGGATCAAAATTTTTCTAAGTATAAAAATTGAATTTTTTTTAAACTTTCTGTGTTGGACTACTCCTCGCGGTACGCGAAACCTGAATCCAAGTCTCTCGCGGTACGCGAGAGACAAGCGAGATGGTCGGGTTAAATTTCTACTCCTCGCGGTACCCGAGGAGTGGGGTTTGGTCTCTCGCGGTATGCGAAGACCCCCTGTTTTGCCTTTTGTCCTTTGTTTTACCATGGTTTCCCACACCCGTTTTCCGCACACGTTTCCACCACCACTCCCTTTCATCCACCATCACATACTCATGCCCACCACAACCATTCACCATCCACTCCTACCATTTCATATCATCATCTCACATCCATCATCCACCACCCATCACATCATCCACCATTCATATCATTTACCACTCCATTGACCATCGACCATGGGAAACTTAGGAACCATTCGTGACCGATGATTCACCTTGTCGTGACATTCATGTCTATGTGTTTTCCACCCATCGGGTACTTGTCCTTGCATATCTATCCAGAGTCAGTGTGAGTCAGTGAGTCTTTTATTTGAGTCAGTTTAATGTTGCGGGTGTTGTGAGGTTTATTTTGCAGGTATTCTTCGTCCTGTCCGTACTCAATCTCCATTCGGGCTGGACGAATGCTTCTATCATTGTGTACAGGTAGCCCAGCAGTGTGTGCAACTGCGACCAAAATGCTATACGATGCATACGAGGAAGAACGAAGTTGTACATTCACTTGTTTGCATCTACATTTCCAGCTAACTCGCTTCCTGTTTTTATTTTTTGCATTTTTATTTTTCGTTGTGTCTTGCTTCACATTGAGGACAATGTGTCTTTCAAGTGTGGGGATGTGAGTTTTTAAGTCTAAGTTTGTGTCTTTTATAAAAATCCAAAAATAAAAAAAAATTGAAAAATTTGAAAAAAAATGTCCTTTGAAAGTAAAAGTTTTTGAATAATAAATGGAAAATGATAGTACAACTGGATCTGCTTGTTGAGTTTAAATGAATAAATAATAGAAAACGAGTTTAATTAGTGATGTTTTGATAGACCCGGCCGACTTGAATAGCTTAAATAACATGTGAGTGTTACTTAGGATTAATCACTTAAAATATCATGATATCTTGTGGGTACTCATCTTAGGGTAATGGTAATACTGAAACTGTCAACATAGGGTGATAGGTACCACGTTAAGTTAAAATTTAGTGGTTTTTGAAAACTATTTCATGGCACACCACTATCTTTTTATGAGAATAAATCTGAGTTTCGGTGGCGCCCATTCCATAATTTCCATAACTATGAGCTTAATTAATTTGAAAACTGAGTCTTGCTTATGTTTCCCTCTGGGATGACGACTTGGAGAATACACCCCTAAGTAAGATTTATGTGCTTAAATGTTTAGAATCTAGTCTATGTGTTAGCTTCCGGGATAGTGACTTGGTTGAGGCACCCCTAGACGGAAGTTCTTATGCTTTAATTAACGCTCCTTTCCATCCATTCGATCCATAATCCATTGATTTCTAAAAACATGTAAATCTTAGTTTAACATGGTGGGCAAATCTATATGGTTTAACCCGTGTCTAAACATGACCTTGAAACGGGATTAGGTAGAGCTGTAACTTCTAAGTATGAGTCACATAGATAGATTGATTGTTGTATAAATTGGAATTAGAACACATCACGGGGGCTAGATAGTTGGCGGTTGGGTTTAATCGGACAGAAATACTGATTGTTGCTCTTTAACGCGTGAGTATATTTAGCTCATTGCTAAATGTTTATAAAGTTAGATTTCAGTTTTGATTTCATTGCAGACGTTTTCGAGGACGAAAAAATGTTAAGTGTGAGATGTTTGATGTGTTGCAAAGCACACATGTATTTCCACTATGTTTCGTGTCGTTTTTATATAGTTTTATGTTCGTTTTAAGTCATTTTTGTATAAAAATGAGTCTTTGGTATGTTTATAGGTGCTCGTGGTAATAACAAGTGAAAACCCGAAGAAACCGAGCATGAGAATGAAGCCTGAAGAATTAAAAGTTAAAAATCTGAAACTTTTCTTTTCGTGGTACGCGAAGATCAGGAGTCAAATTCTAGCGGTACGCGAGAGAAAGAATTACCGGGCGAGACTATTTTGTTCCTCGCGGTACGCGAGGGACTGGCCACATTGTCTCGCGGTACACGAGGGCCCCAAATCCCATGAAAAACCCTAAATTTCAATTAAATAGAATTTGACTACCATTGTTCAAGGAGTTTGATTCTTTGCCGTCTTGGGAGAGTCCAGAGGCGATTTTGGGAGAAAAAGAAGCAACTGAAGTGAAAGATTGGAGCTTTTGAATCCGGGTTCGTTAGTAATAGCGTTTTCGATATCAGTATTCGATTTTTATCTTTAATTGTTCTGATTTGAAACCATATTTGTGTTTAATTACTGCTGCTTTGATGTTTTGAACATGAATCTAGGCTAAACTAATTGATACTGCATAGGTTAATGATGATTACTTGTTAAAGTTGTGATTTTTATCAGTTTTTGGATTTAATGTTGGATTAGTGATTTTGTAAATAATCTCGGTATGATAATTGTGATGTGTATGCATGCTTAAATCCGAGTTTGTGATTGATTATTGATTCCTTACGTTGATTGTGGTTGTCTGCCAGTTTGATTAGCGTATCTAGGTCATCGATCTTAGGGTTTGTGATTTTGGTGGTTTGCTAGACGTAGTGACCATAGGAGTTGTTAACTGACTGCTGATTAGAATTAAGTGTGTGTCCTAGTTCAATACCCGAGAGGCGAGAATTAGTCGGTTAGTCTTCATCATTAGGAATCCGAGTGTTAATAGTTTGAGAGGGCGTTAGTATAAGGTGTCTAGTGATAGTTGCTACTTGAATCAAATTTGTTATTCTGAGATTACCATGTGCATTCTTTGAGTGTATTGGTGACGGTGAGACTGAGAGGTAATCCGTTCATTAGGGTACTTGATCATAGTTGGAAATACCTGAGAAGTGATCCAACCATCTGGTGAGTTTAGTACGCTTTAGGTTCTTTAGTTTGTGACACCCTGAGAGTGATTAGGGATCCACTAGGTAGTATTTAGTTGTCATCTTTAGAAACCCAGATCCATCATAGTTCCAGAACCGGTAAAAGTTGTCCTTTGCAAGTAGGATTCTGACCTAGGTGATATTCTTCCCATTCTTGATCTCACCTCTGTTCTTTATCTTGATAGTTGAGTCGATCTTAGTTTATTGCATTCTTAGTTATAATCCAGTAGTGTAGTAAACCCCTCAAAACCAAATAAATCTTAAGTTCGAGTCAGAGTCTAGTATTGTTACATAGTGTCTCTAGGGTTCGATAACTTGGTTTACCATTAAGCTGTGCTATACTCGATAGGTTCTCTTGACTGTCAGTGCGATTTAGTTAGAGGGTATTTCATTTATTACTTAGGAGTCTAGGTTAGGTTTTATAGTTAGTTTTTATAGACCTTCTAGACGACATCAGTTACCTATGTTAGATCTCCATCAATGCACTAGGACCGTGTAAAAACAATGTCATTGTAGTTGCATTTTCAGGCGAAGTTGCCTCATACATTCTTCACCAGGAGTAGGATAGAATCTAGGACAAGAATGTTGTAATATTGCAATCAGGAAGTTGATTGGAGGTGTTTCTGGTGGTCATGGGCGGATTTACATGGTGCCGAGGGGGTTTATCGGAACCCTTGAGTTTTGAAATTGTAATAGAAAATTATATTGAAAAATAGAGGTGAATCGTTTAAAAAATAAAGGGTGAACCCTGGAGAGGAAGAAAATGACTACAAGGAGAGGAAGAAATGAAGAGGAAAGATTGAAAAACAAAATAGGAGTTTTTCGGCTGGCGATTTGTCATTCTCTTTTGCTTTGCTATGAAAGTTGAATTTTTAAGAAAAAGATGAATGAGAGAGATGATAAATCTATCTTGGTTAAAAGAAAAAACTAAAAAATAAAAACTAATAATGATAAAGAAGAGGAGAGAGTGATGGCCTACAGGCCTAGTATCTAGCAAAATCATTTCACTCTATTTAAATAAATTAAGTTTTATCATTTTAATATTTCATATTTAAAAAAAAAATTTGCAAACCCTTTTTTATCGTACGAAAATTCGTATTTTTTTACTTTAACATAATTTATCCTATAAGTTTTATCATTATATTATGATACGTTCTTTAACTTTTTTATTTAGGTTATTACTTTAAATAAGTGTTTTTGTTATTTATAAAAATATATATTACTAAATAATATTTTCTTCTAACTATAATGTTTTCCTATACTATATTAAACTAAGTTTTGAACTTTCTATAAAAACATTGAATATTACTGAAAGCAATAATACTAAAATGGTCGAAAACAAGTAAAATTATTAGAAAATGTATATATTTGTTATCCGACCTTATAGGTAGTTTTTTTAATTTGCAAAGGAGTTTTTGATCGAAGATGTAATGCAATGATTTCAAAATATGAAAACTCGTAGGGAACAACTATAGGTAGTTTTTTTTAATTCGTAAATATCATTTTATCTATATTATGTGTTTTTTAATTTTTAATTACCATATTTTTTTTATTAATGTATCGTAACTTTATTATGTGATGAACCTTACCCGATCCGAACAATCGAACCAAACCGAACCGAACCGAAATTTTTTTATTACCGGCCATATGAAATTGGAGCATCTAAAAACAGTGAACCCCTTGAAAAAAAATACTGGATTCGCAACTAGTGGTGGTTAGAGAGTTGATTGAGGTTTTTGTGATGACTAGAGAGTTGATCCGAGGTTTTTTGTGGTGGCCTAAAAGAGCATTCCCATCCCATTCCCTATCCTCACCCATATCCTTAAAATTTAGGAAATCACCTAAAAACATCACTTCATATCATTCCTCATTCTCATATCATATCCTTATATTTTTAGGATAAACTAAAGTGGATCCCCATATTTAGGGATTTATTATTCATCACCCCAAAATTTTTTTTTTTAATTTAAAGTTTGAATCCTTATTTTATTTTATAAAACGCCATAACTTATGTTTCTAACTTTTGAAGTATGTCATATTTTTTAGAAAAATTATAGTTATTAACTTAAAATTTAAATGCTTGGATTCCTTTTTATTTAAAATCTTTAAAAGTTACGTAAGTTCACATTTACTTTATTATTAAAATTTTTATTTAAAATCGTTACAAGTTTGTGAAATTACGATCTTTAGATTCATTATATTTGGATGATTCATCCGAACCAAAATGGCCATTTTCAAATGGACTAAATCTTTAAAAAAAATTATTACAAATCAATTTTAGAAGAAAAAATATAATAAGAAAAAAAATTTGTTATTAGTTAAGACCGTAAATAGAAGAAAGAGAAAGAAATAATAATAAAAAATATAAAGATATATAAGGAATGAGATGTTGAAGGTTTTAGAAAAATGAAAGATAAATTTAAGAAATGATAATTTTTAGTTAAATTATAGAGATAAAGATGAGAATTTACTATACGAATGTTTTAACACTTAATAGGAGATGTGGTGGTGGAGGCATAGGTGGTTCTAGACTAAGTTTCTTTTAATTATTTGTTTCTTTAAAAGCATCGGTATGTTGATGATTTAAAAAAAATAACTTTAAAAACTAATTGACATTTATTCATGGGCCAAATTTGTTACGTTTGAGCAAATAGTGAGTATCAAATGTGTAATTTCTCATAACGACCCACCATATCATAAAACAGTCATACTATATATGTTTAGTTTTTTCTTTGAATTTAATTTTTACAATTTTTAAGTTCAGTTCTCTTAGAGTTAATTACACAAATGGTCCATGTCGTTTGAAAAAAAAAAGAACACCTTTGAGTTCCAAGTTTAAAACACTTTTTAAAAAAAGAACATTTAAAAAAGAACACCTTTTATGATTTATTATAAGCAACTAAACAAACGGTTCATAATGAGATGCCAGTCGCCGGGTGGGGGAATGAAAAGGGAGGGATTAAGTTTTTCTTTAATTATTTTTTATAAGTAACTAAACAAACGGTTGATATGGTTTGTAAGTAAAATAATTGGTTTACACAAACTAAATAAATTTTGTAATAGAAGATGAAAACGGCGTTGACCCAAATATGTTACAATTTGAAAACTTTATATTCAAAACCTCCAACTTCTTAATGTGTTATTTTTACTAAACCATAACAAAGTTCATTTCTCTTCAGTATTACATAGTAATTTAACACAAAGCTTATAAATAAAACAATATCTCACTCAATTATCACAACATTACAAACAAACTAAAAGGTAAAGTTCACTAAAATGTTTGTTACCAATGACATATAACCAACGTGCAGCACAACAAAGGTCAATCCTTGTCCATATTCCATACATCAATTAGGATTCAAACAACATATCGGTAAGTGACATAACGACCTGCAGTCTCACTTGGCCGGATAATTTTCACGACCTGTCCACGTTTAAGCCCATAATATCTAGCAACCGGATCACTCACTTGAATACGAGGTAGCTGCAACAAGATGTTATAGACAAAATCACGACATTTGTTTAAGAAATAACGGCTAAGAATAGAAATGAAACATGAACCGACTTGTGTTTCTTTTACTGTGTATCTCTCGAGTAATGTTTTCTTCTCTTCGTTTGTAAGAACTTGATGTTCGGGGACTAGAACATGATTTTTTACGTTCACCAACAACTCTGCTTCCTGCAGTTGAAACACCAACGTGCTAATTAGGTTGTACACCAGGTCAAAACGTTTAACTCGTACATACAAGTAGTCAAACATGTAAAATATAACATAGAAACAGAAAACAGTTTTAAAAGAATCACGCCATACGGGTCAAGTTCGGGCAAGGTGAATTACATTGCCCCATACATAATTAGATTAACAATATGTGGAAGTTACTTCAGGAACCAAAAAAGGAATAAAACATATGTTACCTGGAAAACTTCCAAGTGAAATTTCGTTGAGATCTCACTAATACAAGTTCGGGCAAAAGGAGTGAGATTTTGCTGCACAACCAAGATTCCGCGGGTAACATTCTCTGACTTCATACGATTTATATAATTCTTTATCGTCTTGACTCCAACTTTTGCTTCATCAGGGAAGAAGACATAGATCTGGTATATAAGCACACGTTTTAAAATATGGAAACACAAAGTTAAATGAGAAAGGTAATCATAAATTTTAAATTAGCAGCAGCATTTTTTAAGCCATTTCCATGTCCATATTTACATGAACATGTAAATCTTTAAAAGAAATTACATAACAAAACAGAGGAAGGCTTTAATTGAGGCACACATGGCAAGTTAAAAATAATTAGAAAAACAATGCATGTTTAATATTGGGTTCTTCCCCATCTTCAAGTCACATGAAGAATACAGAATGATGTTCAAACTTTTGGTTACATAACATATATTGAAGCCTCTAAAGCTAGGCAATCACCGTAGACACAAGAAGAAAACTTTCAAACTAAAACTAAAATGTCCATTCTTGAAGGGTAGAAGGGTACAGACTAAGGAAGGCAATGACTAACCTTTTTCTTTGAATACAATTATTAGCTTAAAAAGTACTTACCAAGCAGAGAACTCACTAATAAAATTCTTTTCTTCAAATTATAAGTAAAGAATACGACTATTTTGTTTGAGATATCTGTTATTACAAACAGCACAACAAGCGATAACCATAATTCTTAACCAAACATATTCCACAACTAATCGATTAGAGGGATGCGCCGCCTGAGGCGCGCCTAGGCGCACACTGATTTGCCTTTGAATAGATAAGTCCTTGGTTTAAAAAAGAGTGTGGCGCTCCGACTCGGAGGCGTTTAGGCCTCGAAAGCCGAAGCATGAGGCATGAGGCGACTCGTGAGAGCCTCACGTGCACAAGGTGTTGCACAATGTACAACCAAATAAGCTTTGCACAATGTACAACCAAATAAGCTTTATGAACAAATATAAGCTGCATTTGTCTTATCTTTTTTAAATATAGGCCTTTTTTAACATGTAAACCATTCATAAACTCCTCATCCCTTTGGTTGTTTCTGTTGGACGTGGAGGCTCGTTAGGGGGTAGCCGGCCTAACTTGGGGATTAAGTTAGAAACCCTAATAGTCTATCTATTTATACTCTGCTTATATAATTGTAATATTAGAACACCTAATAAAATGAAACCCTAGTTGCACCCGTAGACGTAGGTCACTTTGGCCGAGCCACGTTACTTCTTGTGTCTTTTATTGCTTTCAACTATAATCGTTTGTGTGTTTGTTTCCACTGCGTTACCGACTCTGATTCCTAGCAACGTCGCGTTATCGACTCTGATTCCTAACCGTTTCTACATATCACCCTACTACATGGTTGTAAAAATCGCTAGGCCGCTAGTTAGGCAACGAGGTAGGGACTAGGATTAATCAGATTGGTGTTTTATATGTAATTTTTCAATATTATATATATACACACGCATTTTTATATGTACAAACATTTGGCCGGATTTGAAGGGTTTGGCCGGCAGTTCCAAGGTTTCGCCGGAAATTTCAAGGTTTGGCTGGAAAACTATCCAGAATCTGGCCGGAAACTCGCAGGAATCACCGTTTTTTGGCCGGTTACCCGCGATTTTGCCCGCCTAGGCCCGACTTGGACCGATCGGGGATTAATTGACCGGTTAGCCCAAAATTAATCGGTGATGTGGAGACTAGCGATTAATCGGCGCCTAGGCGGGGATTAATCAGGATTTTTACAACCATGCCCTACTACAAACCCAATCTTGACTAATGCTGACCAAATCTGACCCACATGTTCACAAGGCGCCACCTCAAGGCCCTGAGGCGTTCTCCTAATCGCCTCACGCCTTAAGCGCGCCTCAAGCGCTATTTTTAAAAACCAAGGATAAGGCGCACGCTGTACTAAAGTCGCAGTTGAGGCACGCACGGAAAATGAGCCTAAGGCGCGTTTTTCATACGTGCTAAAGTTTTGTGCATCGGGATGTTGTGCATATAACTTTTTAGGTTGTACATATATGTTATTCATATATTAAACCATTCATATAGCTTATTTATATCTATACTTTTAGTTATGTAATGCTAGAAACCTATGAAAATATAAAAAAGTTCAAAAAAACAAATCACGCTTCGTACAAAAAGCGGTGCCCTTATCGCCTCTGCGTCTCAGCGCTTTTTAAAACCAAGCAGGGAAAAAAGGGCCTGCAAATGCACTTGCAAATAGACACCCTCTTTTCTAATCTATTAACACTCTTACATCAATAAAAACACCTCATAAACAATTTCTGAAGGAGATTCAAATACACGGTAAGCCTATCTATTTAACTTAAACTATCTGTCTAAGCAAACCCTAAAATTCAAAGATAATAACACAACTAAATAGAAACCAATTGGTATAAGCAAATACCTGCTCGGAGCTACCATTCTTCATGGATTTACTGATTACCAGATCTTCACGTTTCATATGTTCTCCATACTTGTGAACAAACTGCCTTCTATCCATCTCCAGCTCGAAATCTCCAACCAAATAATTCCTATCTTTCAACATCTCCATCACCGTTTTCCGTATTCTAAACAACCTCTTGATTTCTTCCTCCGATAACGAAGTCGACATCTTCTCCGATTATCTGGTCAAAACAAGATTCGAGCTTAAGAAAACAAAAATCAAAGGTATATGCATAAATTTATTAAGATAATCGGTTCGTATTTAGATTTAGTATGCTTTTGGTGAAGATAACGCACCGGAAGTGAACTAGGGTTTATTAGCGGCGCAGAGGAGATGAAATCGGCGACGGAGGAAGCTGCTTCTGCGAATTTGTGTTGCGGAATTTAAATGTTGACTCTTTGGTCAAATTGAGTAAATATTGGTAGAGAGCCTGAAGGGTAGGCTTTAAACGAATCGAACGTTCAACGAAAAGTTCGTGAACTGTTCGGTGGGAAATTTGTTTACGTTCGTTCGTTTAATAAATGAACAAACATGAACAAGGAACTCCGTCCGATTAATTAAATGAACGAACATGAACATAGGTCTCGTTCGTTCAATTGTGTTCGTGAACGTTCGTTTATGTTCGTTTACATTCGTGTTTGTTCATGTTTCGTTTATTTATGTTTTTCATTAAAAAATTTGTATATTTCTATTTTATTTTATCTAAACTTTTTATATTATTTAATTTTTATTTTATTTTTTATCCTAAAATTAACTAATACAAATACAAAAACTTGATATTAAAATGATATTATTAAATGTTCAATTCGAAAGACATTAGGGTTAACATTAAAAGTCTCAAACTAGCCTTCGTTCGTGAACCGTTCATGAACAAATCCATTTCCTTAATGAACGAACACGAACATGAAATTTCTTTCAGTTAGTGTTCGTGAACCGAACGTTCAACGAACAGTTCGTGAACTGTTTGGCGGGAAGTTCGTTTACGTTCGTTCGTTTAATAAATGAGCGAACATGAACAAGGAACTCCGTCCGATTAACTAAATGAATGAACATGAACATAGGTCTCGTTCGTTCAATTGTGTTCGTGAACGTTTGTTTATTAACGTTCGTCCGTTTATGTTCATTTATGTTTGTTTACGTTCGTGTTCGTTCATGTGTCGTTTGTTTATGTTTTTCATTAAAAAAATTGTATATATCTATTTTATTTTATCTAAACTTTTTATATTATTTAATTTTTATTTTATTTTTTATCCTAAAATTAACTAAGTAAAATAAGTTCGATACAAATACAAAAAACTTGATATTAAAATGATCTTATTAAATGTTCATTTCGGAAGACATTAGGGTTAACATCAAAAGTATCAAACTAACCTTCGTTTGATTCCGTTCGTGAACCGTTCATGAACAAATCCATTTTCTTAATGAACGAACACGAACATGAAATTTCGTTCGGTTAGTGTTCGTGAACTGAACGTTCAACGAACAGTTCATGAACCTTTCGACGGGAAGTTCGTTTACGTTCGTTCATTTAATAAATGAACGAACATGAACAAGGAACTCCATCCGATTAACTAAATGAACGAACATTAACATAGGTCTCGTTCGTTCAATTGTGTTCGTGAACGTTCGGTAACATGTTCGTGAACGTTTGTTTATTAACGTTCGTTCGTTTATGTTAATTTATGTTCGTTTACGTTCGTGTTCGTTCATTTTTCGTTTGTTTATGTTTTTCATTAAAAAAATTGTTTATTTATTTTTTATTTTATCTAAACTTTTTATATTATTTATTTTTTATTTTATTTTTTACCCTAAAATTAACTAAGTAAAATAAGTTCGATACAAATACAAAAAACTTGATATTAAAATGAACTTATTAAATGTTCATTTTGAAAGACATTAGGGTTAACATCAAAAGTCCCAAACTTGCCTTCGTTCGATTCCGTTCGTGAACCGTTCATGAACAAATCCAATTTCTTAATGAACGAACACGAAAATGAAATTTCGTTCGGTTAGTGTTCGTGAACCGAACGTTCAACGAACAATTCATGAACCGTTCGGCGGGAAGTTCGTTTACGTTCGTTTGTTTAATAAATGAACGAACATGAACAAGGAACTCCATCCGATTAACTAAATGAACGAACATGAACATAGGTCTCGTTCGTTCAATTGTGTTCGTGAACGTTCGTTTATTAACGTTCGTTCGTTTATTAACGTTCGTTCGTTTATGTTCATTTATGTTCGTTTACGTTCGTGTTCGTTCATGTGTCGTTTGTTTATGTTTTTCATTAAAAAAATTGTATATTTTTATTTTATTTTATCTAAACTTTTTATATTATTTTATTTTTTACCCTAAAATTAACTAAGTAAAATAAGTTCGATACAAATACAAAAAACTTGATATTAAAATGATCTTATACAATGCTCATTTCGGAAGACATTAGGGTTAACATCAAAAGTTCTAAACTAGCCTTCGTTCGGTTCCGTTCGTGAACCGTTCATGAACAAATTCATTTCCTTAATGAACGAACACGAACATGAAATTTCGTTCGGTTAGGGTTCGTAAACAGTTCATAAACAAGTTAAATGCTTAATGAACGAACACGAACAAGGCTTCGTTCGGTTAGGTTCGTTTACAGCCCTAGTAAAGGGATCTTTGCACCCTTAATTTTTGTTGCTTTTGCGATAAACCCCTAAAATATTTTGTTTGATTTTTTTAATTAATTTAATTTCCTCTAATCCTTCTGATGTATATTAGACCATCTTCAGTACGGATGATCACAAACTGCCACGAGGACCGTGACTGATGAGCAAGCTATAAATGTCAGGTTGCATGGATTCGTCAGTGATCGTTTATGACAGCCTTGTTCGTGGAAACGAATGGCAATATGTGTGGCCCTCTTTAATTATATTTTTGTATTTTCGTTTTCTTTCTTTTTTATTAAAATTTATGTTGTATTTAACTTTTTATAAGAAGAACAATCATACTCTGTAAAATCTCACTCATAATCAAGCTATTGACAGGATATAGGAAGGGTGAGATGTAGGCACATCATACCCCTATCATTATATCATATAGGATAAAGTGATTGCTTCCAGGAAGACCATCAGCTCAAAAAAATTTGTCAGGGCCTGAAAAGATATATTAGTACCATGTCGCTCACCACATTGCAAATACATAACAAACAATAAGTCAATTGATAAAAAATAGTATTAATATAGCCAGTAAAAGGTGTAAATAGTGAGAGAGTGAAGATAATACATGTAATGCCACACGAACAATTGTTTCATCATTGTTGAATTAACATATTATTATGCTTAACTCCTTTATACTTTACATTTGTCTAGCACATGGGTATCCATTTCATTATCGACTATGGTGGCATGTTTACACATATAGTCCTTTATACTTTGTCATTTATATTGTCACATTGACACGTTTAGCCACATAATACATTATCATTCATTTAGGAACATAATTACACTTAGTCATTTCATACTTTACCATTAATCTATATACTTAGCACATGTAACCCTATAACATTCATCATCATACGAGTATGCACCCCAGCCCAAAAAAGTTACAGACAAGGGGAACTTAGAACTTACGTGGTGTACGGATCACTTGATGCTAATAAGCTTTTAGGCTAGATGAGTGCTACGTGATATGTACGAAATCAATACGTGAAATGTATTAAACTTTAGTTTGTGTCGCCTGGGCTTAATGTTGTTTAGGCTTAGTATCGCCAACACTCAGTCGCGATTGGTTGGAGAAGAGACATCAACACTAATTATAACGACACTAAGTCCATAATGAAAGTTATGGTGACACTGGTCTAATGACACTACCCCTAGCGACACTATCCGACGACACTAAGTGTTGGCGATACTAAGCCTAATAAAGAGGAACATTTACACACCTTAGTGGATGAAGATCTTCCTAAGGTGTATGGCCAATACGTTATGCTATAATACAACCATAGGAACAGTAAAGATGAACATTTACACACCTTAGTGGATGAAGATCTTCCCAAACAGGCCCGTTTTGTATATAAGGTCGTAACTTTTTACATACAAATCGTTTATCTAGCTTATATGAAGCTATATCTATGCTTTACATGCATAGTAAGGGAGGTGGTAGAGCCTCCATTAAGGAGTGTAAAATTTACTGAGGAGAGTGAGGATAAACTTAGACCAAGCCATAATGCGACTAAAGAAAATGGGTCCCTAAAAATTAATATCATGTAAGTTTCACGTCAAGCAGGGTCATCCCTAAGATTTCAGGGGCTCTATACGACTAAAGAAAATGAGTCCCTAAAAATCTAAAATATAAAGTTAAATATATGAAAAAAAAATCATTAACATGATGAAAATTGTAACACTAGTTTTGATTTTTCTTCAAAAAAAAAATCAATTCAAAAACCTTCCTTGATTGAATTCATCCGATTGAATTTCGAAGGCAGAAGACATCGACGACTGTTGATGGAGTAATTTCCGTATGTTTTTTTATTAGGTAAAATTGTTAATTTGGACATGGCCCAATGATGGAGTAATTGTTAATGTGTTTTTAAACTCAGTTTATATGACCTATAAGTTAATTGTTAATTGTAATTTGTACATGGCCCATTAATTATTTTTTTGAACTCGGTTTATATTAAAAAAACACTATATATATATATATATATATATATATATATATATATATATATATAATAATAATAATAATTTTGGGCCACCGAAAAACCGGGCCCTGAACGGTCACACACCCCGCACATGCTGCAGGGTCGGCCCTGATGTTAAGAGATATACGGGGCCGCATATATATATGTGTTGCAACCACACGTGTATTCATGCTACAAAATTTTCATGATTGGAAATGTTATACATGTATAATTTACTTTGTAACACCCCAAAAATCCGTGAGCAAGTGGCTCGGGTTAGTGGACGACCCGGATTCACATCTAACGTAATAAAGAGCAAGAGTGGTCGAGCATGGGGCATTTTAATGACGTTAGTTGTCGTTGTAACCCTAACTAGAGACCCAATACGCGTGGATGAGAACTTGAGGGATCCGGATGTAACAATTACTCATTTAAATACCTAGCTTGTAAGACCCCAACCGGGGCATCCTATAGTTGGTTCTCATAACGGGTCATTAGCATTTAAAACACATTTATTGTAAATAAAAATACAACGAAAGTCTTTCTAAAACATTTATAACCATTTAATGTTATTAGGATTACCTCACGAATACCTGCACCCCGATCCGAATAACACCGCTCCCAAGCCAAGATACGTCAATGCGCCGCTTACCTGTAAAACAATCTATTGCACACACAAAGTCAGCTACGCTGAGTGTGTTCTAATAGTTTAGTTTGATTAAAAGCCAACTCGTCATAAAGGTTATTTAAAGTTTACTTGGGACCCACGGTCCTTATATATTAGTTTACCAAATCGTTACAAATAGATAATCCCTGTATCACACGGTATCCCATACCTGTTCATTACCCAAGACTCGTCTCACAATAATAACAGTAAAAATAAGGAAATATTAACAATAATAGCCCCAAAACAGTAAAACTTTTAAAAGAGGGGGATTAGAAACTCACCGGTCATGCTGAGTCTCAGTCCTTGCTTTGCAATTCGTTCGTTCACGTTCAAAGCCCAAACCTGTTACACGTATGACCACATGATCAAAACACGTCCTAAACATACGTCGGATAACGTAAATAAATAAATCCCGAGATTTGCCTCAACTGCTCGTCCGTCCGATTCATAGAACTCTCGTCACCCCAAATATTAGTATCAACTCGTCTATGACTTGGTGGGAACCCGAATACACAAACCAGGCTTCATACATGCATGTAAACCATGTCATGCAAACCCTAACCCCACGAGTCGGGTTCTTGCGCGTGCACTCTCCCATGCAAACCCTGGCTCCACCGAGCCCACCCACGTACCACCACAGTTACCACCGTTGTCGACACCCGCCGTCGGGCTGTCATCCCCGTCTCCGGTTTCCCATAGTCACCACCACCTTCACCCGAAACCCTCCCCTCTCTCTATCTCTTTCTTTCTGTTCTCGGCAATCGGCCACCACCGCGTCACCGAGGTTCCCCCGTTCCCAACGTCCACCGTCGTCCGGTCCTCTCCGACATGAACGTTTAACCGATCAAAACCATCCCTCACCGCCATGCACCATCCTCCAAAACCTCCCTGCTTCCTTCGGTCGTCTCCAGGCAGTACCCTCTTCGGTTGTCGCTGCCATGCTACACAATTAGTCACCTTTGCCGGCCGACTCCTCGTGGAACCACCTTGATCGGCTCCCCTTTCCTCTGCCGAGTACCACCTCCTGGACGAAACCCACTACCCGTACTCACCCGTTAGCCTACTCCCCCTTCCGATACCACCTACGCCTTTCACCGTCGGGCGCCACTACCCTCGTGCCTCCTTCCCGCTCATTTTCGCCTGCCATCGCTGGGCATGGGACTGAAACCCTACCGATTTCTTGCAACACACGAGTAAACCAACAATAAAAACATAAATAATATGAATAGGGATTACCTTGTCCGATTGTGGAGCCTCCTGCCCGTGACCACCGCGAACCACCACCACTGATCGCCGATCGCTTCCTCCTTTCTCCGACCTCTTTCTCCTTTCTGCCGCAAGACACACACGTAGGCCGAATGGCCTAGGGTTTCCTCAAACTTAGTATTAAAACCTTCCATTATTTCGGTTCGGGTCCTTCTAATATCGCCTAACTCGTTTCCATCTCTACCTATGAACAAACGACTAACCGACCCCTTTTAAATTCATAAAAATCTAGGGTTACGTGAAAGCCTCAACAACCGTCTCGTTTACTAGAGACTCGGGTCACCCCATAGCCCGTTTCCTTAGAAATGGATTTTTGGGATGTTACATAGCTATAAGGGAACCCTAGGCATTTTTGCCCAGAATACGCACGACGGCGGGGACAAGAGGCGCCGGAGGCAGACGAAGAAGGCCATTCATGGTGGCTTTGAGCGGTGAACTTCACAAGGTCAAGTAATTCCATTTTTATGTTTAATATGAATTTACTTGTGTGTTTCAAGGGGGTCCGATTTGGGTTTTTAGTTTGTTCACGGTGGTCCGAGAAGGACACGTGAATGAGGGCCGGTGACGGGGAGAGAGGGCAGGGAACATCAGAGAAGGTGAAGGCGGTTGCCGCAAGTGGCAATAGGTTAGCCATGGTGACCGACGAACGATGACAAGGGCAGTGGTGTCTTACCCAGTGGCGAGCACGGTTTGGCGATGGGGTCATGGTGATAGAGGAGGACGAGAAGGAGGAGGCATCCTGCTGTGACAGCGCCAGTCGCGGAGCACTACGGCGGCGAGCGGCGGACGGCGGTGATGGAGTTATTTCGACGTGCAAAGGGGAGCTCGAGTGGAGTCCTTCGGCATAGCAGCGGTGATGGTGGACGGTTAGGGTCTTCGTGGCGGGGAAGTCGGAGGTGACGTCCTGTGGTGGCCGGTTAGCGGTACTGGATGGCGAGAAAGGAGGCTATCCGGGGTTGGTTCAACGAAGAAGATAACACCGGGGCGTGGTGTGGTGGTACGCGGGTTAGATGAGGACGATGGGAAGGAGACGAATAGGGTTTTGCCATGCATGGCATGCATGCGAGTATGGACCCGATCCGGGTACGTGTGGATTCATGGGACTAGGGTGCATGGTCACGTACGTGCCTACTTGGAAGCCAAAGTTCGAGAATACCAGTTCTAAACCGGTCACGAAAGATCCGGTACAGAGGTGACATGTGTAATCCCTAAGAAATTACGGCATTTATCCTTCATTTTCCGGCATATGTAACTTTATTATTATATGATTTGCATTTATGAAAGTGTCACATTTTATTTCATGAATGTTCATACATATATTTAGTACAATTATTTCAAACATAAATGCTTTAATTCTATAAAATTAAGGGTTTATAAAGATTTAATTTTATAAATAAGTTCCACATAAATAAAACCCGTTTTATTAACAAAAATTATAATTTGTACCTACAACATTTAATTATGTCAAAGGATTATTAAATTTATATAAGGATATAAAACATCAAATGATTATACGTTTGCTAAGTCTAGGGGTTAGTTATGCCCATTTCTAAAACCTAATTCTAATTAAAAGCTAAGTTGTTCACGAAATGATAAACACTTGAAACTCTAGGGACCAAATTGCAAAATCTGTATCTCCTTCCCCAATTCGTCGATTTTGACTTTTCAGAGTCAAACTAATCGAAATCCAATCTCCATTTGATCGAATTTACGTGTTTTAACTACAATTGATGTTACCACATCATTGCGCGACTGTTTTCTATGAATATTAAAGGTGCAATTCATTAGAAATCGTTACTTTGATGATGAGTTTAATTCCATAAATGTCACCAATCAAGTCCCCCATCAAGTCGCGTATTTAACCTGAAATTGGGTTATAAAATCGAACACACACCTTCACTACAGACGCCACAAACTTTATACACCTCTGTATTCATCGCATTTCTCCTCTAGGACTCCGACGAGCTCAAGAAATTCCGACTACGGCCTCCTAATCGTTCTCTCTCAATCCGCAACTATTTCAGGTAAAATCGGTACCCTTAGTTTCGTTTTGTTGTAAGGAATGAAAGCCCTCTAAATTCGGGTTCGATCCTTGATCCACCCTTTGTTTTTCCCGTGCACTTGCCTGAAGCCTGTTCCCTGTGATCACTGGTTAAAACTTAACCAGGCCGGCCTGTTAGCACTGAGACCAGCTTGGTCTAATGGTTGCGTGCCTCATCTCTCCCAGCAGACCCGGGTTCGAGTCCCGTGGTCTGCAATGTTTTTTTTATTGTATTTAAATTGAATTTTAACCTCATTTTCCTTATAAGAATTATTTTATAAAACTCCCAAAACTTGGGAATATTTCTATGAATCAAATTGCTAACCTAACAATTTTAAATAATTATTTAATCATTTTGGAGAATTAAAAACTAATAATTAAGAATTTATATAATCATTTTATTTAGAACCCCTATTAACTATATTTTTTTATATATATACACAATTATTTTGTACAACTTATGCTCTCCTTATTATCCATTTAATTTATTTAACTATTTAATTAGTTGAAACATATAACTATTAATCTAATTACATATATATTCAAGTAAATAATATTTAAATACTTATTCATTACTTTGTAAACAAAATAATTATTCATATATATATATATATAAACTTGTATTCAATCCTTTATTAACGATCATATTATTTTCGTTATTAAACAAACATATTGTTTTCTTATTAACACACACATTATTTATAACAAATAGATACACACTCATTCAACCTAGCTCAACCCTTACTACTTAAATCTTTTGAGCATATCATTGATACATATATAGATGCAAACATACCTTTTATGATCATTTATACGGGAATCCAATACATTACTTAATACGAACCTTGGCGGGTTAGTGTTACATTTAGAACTTCACGCAATCCGGGGGATTGTGCATACATGTAACATGTCTTGATTGTACGCTTAGAACCTTGTGTGTTTTCACATATTTGCTTTAGACATGCTTTGAACATATTGAATTGTAATCTATACTAACTCTTTTTGGTGTCAAAACCTATGTATCTTACCAACTACTTGTTGTTGATAGTTAGTTACATGTTTCAGGTGCATCAGTTTGAGGACCCTACTTGCTCACCTAAGACTTGGACCTAGTTTAATTTAAATTATGTTTTGAACGTTTCATTTTCCTTTGTAACGGATGATTTTAAGTTGATAAATAAACATTGTCATTTAATAATAGATGATCATGTGCTTATGAACAACCGTGTCAGCCCCGGCGTATAATCCGCCACCGGCCGGGGTGTGACAGACTGGTATCAGCCCCTACATCCAATGTAGGGAATTCTTTTAATAATAGATGATCATGTGCTATAACCATAAGGAATTAGATTGTTAGACACATGACCTAGACTATAACCTAGGAGTCCCAAACACAAGTTTAACTTGTTCCTTTTATTAGGAACTCCACTCTATACTTACTATGCATACTTACCTACATTTATCTATTTCTGATTTCCTGATGCAACTACATGAACTACAACATTCAAGGGTTTACATGAAACTATTTAGAACTACTTGAACTACATGAAACTTACACTTAGACCTGATAGTCTAATCCAAGCAAAACTCTCGTCAAAGGTATGTATGTTCTAACTAATGAATGAGAACTTGTGCAATCCGAAAGGGTGGATGTCTGTATTCTGGGAGTTCTGTCTAGGAAAGCATTTCGAATAAATCCAAATCAGCCGATGGACCAGTTATGCTTTCGTGAGAATTTTTGGGATGAGTGTCCACTTATAGGCTAGAGCATGAATTCTCAAACATTAGAAAGACTTAAAGTACCTTGATAAGTCAATGTGCCCATTAGGGTACCACCCATGTTTCAACTAACATCTCATGATTCATTTACAAACTCTTATGTATGATTCACACCTTATGTTCAACCCTTTTGTAGAATGCCTCCCCGTCATGAACGTAGGAATAACCTCACTGATAAGATCATCCAACAAATGGCTACGATTCTACCGACTATGGTCAACCAGCTGAACCAGAACGCTGCACCAAGGAATCCCACGTGTACATTTAAACACTTCAACTCCGGCAACCCCACCAAGTTCTACGGAAATGAAGGAGCCACTAGACTTCTCCAATGGTTTGAAAGCATTGAGGGGACTTTCATCAATGCTGAGTGCCCTGAGAAATTGAAGGTTCGTTATGCTACTAGTGTCTTCCAGAAGAGGGCACTCACATGGTGGAATGGAGAAAAATGTAAACGCGGGATAGAGGTTACACTAGCCTTGCCTTGGGCCGATGTGAAAGCACTCATGACAGATGAGTTTTGCCCCCATAATGAGGTCAAGAAACTGGAAGCTGAATTCTGGGATCTCAAACAAGACAGTGGTGAAAGCCTTTCCTACACCACTACTTTCATGAGCTTAGCCTCCTCGTGCCCCATATGGTCACTCCTCTCTCCCGAGCCATTGAGAAGTACATCAATGGTCTGCCCATGCAGATTCAAGATAGTGTATTGGGTAGTAACCCATCCACTCTTGAAGAAGTTATCCGTTAGCTGCCACACTATCAGATAACCACGTTATGGCAGGAACTTTGTCCAAGAAGGGTGCTAAGAAAGCCATTGAAAAATCCACCACTAAACCCACCAAAGAGACCAAGGCTGAGTCCTCCTTCAATGGCAAAAAGAGGAACGACAGAAACATCGCCATCATCACTCCTGCTGCTCCTTTAGCCCAAGTGGCACCTACTACCTTCAATCCCAACAAGAAACCGTATGTGGGAACCCTACCAATGTACAACACCTGAAAATTTCATCATACTGCAAAACGTCCCATGTCATTTGTGTACCACTTGTGGGAATTATGGACACTGGGCTAACACTTGTCGTGCCCCATCGGCTAACCAAATCTACCAACCTGCTATTCCTGTTCCTGCTGCCATCGCCCAGGGTCGTGCTTGTTACGAGTGTGGTGACCAAAATCATTTCAGGAACCGTTGCCCTAGGTTGGTCATTGTGAACCAAGCCAACATGAATCAGGGCAACATGATTCAGGGAAACGGGAACCAAGGGAACATGATTCAAGGAAACAGGAACCAGGGAAAAATAAACCGGGGAAATGTGAATCAGGGGAATGCAAACCCTGTAGCTCGTGGACGTGCCTTTAAGATCAATTCCAACGAGGCTCAAGCCAACAACGATGTGGTGAACGGTATGTACCCAATTAATTAGCAATATGCTTCTATCCTGTTTGACACTGGTTCCGATAGGAGTTTTGTGTCCTTTGAATTTGAACCACAACTTGCTATGAGTCGATCTAAGCTAGACAAACCCTTTGACCTTTTAGTAGCGGATGGTTATTCTGTTTCATGTGACACCATTATTAGAGATTGTACCTTACACTTGAACGATCATGACTTTTCAATAAATCTTATTCCTATGGCTCTCGGAGGTTTCGACATCATAGTAGGCATGGACTGGCTTACCAAACACCGTGCTGAAGTCTTCTGTTTTGACAAGTACATCCGTATCCCTCTTGACTCGGGTGACATTTTGAACGTCTATGGTGAGAAGCCGTCAAAAGGACTCAAGCTGATGTCTTGTACTACCACACAGAAGTATACGCGGAAGAAATATGTGGCATTCCTGGCCCATATTGTGGAACGAAAAGGAAAAGACAAGAGCCTCCAAGACATTCCTATAATCAAAGACTTTCCCAAAGTTTTTCCCGAAGACTTGCCCGGTCTTCCTCCAATACGTTAAGTCGAATTTCGTATTGACCTAGTGCCAGTAGCAAACCCTGTGGCTAAATCACCTTACCGTCTTGAACCATTAGAGATGCAAGAACTTTCAAGTCAACTCCGAGAAATTTCTGACAAATGATTTATCCGACCTAGTGTTTCCCCTTGGGGAGCACTTGTTTTATTTGTCAAAAAGAAGGATGGTTCCTTTCGAATGTGCATCGACTATCGAGAACTTAACAAGCTTACCGTGAAAAACCGTTACCCACTTCCGAGGATCGATGATTTATTCGATCAACTTCAAGGCTCGACCTATTTATCTAATATTGATCTTCGTTCTGGTTATCACCAGTTACGAGTGCTTGAATCCGATATCCCCAAAACAGCCTTCTGTACAAGATACGGTCATTACGAGTTCATGGTAATGCTCTTCGGGTTAACCAATGCACCCGCGGTATTCATGGATCTGATGAACTGCGTGTGTAAACCATACATTGACAAGTTCGTAATCGTCTTCATTGACGATATTCTCATCTATTCAAAATCAAAAGCAGAACATGAAGAACACTTGCGTTTGGTTTTGGACCTCTTGAAGAAGGAGCAATTATACGCTAAGTTCTCCAAATGTGAATTTTGGCTAAAGAAAGTCCAATTCTTGGGACACATAGTCAACGAGAAGGGTATTCACGTGGATCCCGCTAAGATTGAGGCGGTAAAGAACTTGCAAGCTCCAAAGACCCCTTCAGAAGTCCGCTCGTTTCTTGGTTTAGCAGGCTATTACTGCCGTTTCATATCGAATTTTTCAAAGATCGCGGTACCACTCACAGCCTTAACGCATAAAGGCAAGCCCTACGAGTGGCGACCGAAGCAAGAGGAAGCCTTTCAAACCCTAAAGTAAAAATTATGTGAGGCTCCCATCTTGACTCTTCCCGATGGAACCGAAGACTTTGTCATTTACTGTGACGCTTCCCACTTAGGCCTTGGTTGTGTACTAATGCAGCGAGACAAAGTGATTGCTTATGCCTCCCGACAACTCAAAATCCATGAGAAGAATTATACGACACACGATCTTGAGTTGGGTGAGGTCGTATTTGCTCTCAAAATTTGGAGGCATTACTTATATTGTACCAAATGTGAGGTTTACATCGATCATAAGAGTCTCCAACACATTTTCAATAAAAAAGAACTCAACATGTGGCAAAGGCATTGGGTTGAACTCCTAAACGACTATGACTGTAATATTCGTTACCATCCTGGTAAGGCGAATGTCGTAGCCGATGTTCTTAGTCATAAGGAACCTATCAAGATCCACAACATTCGAATCCAAAATGACATTCAAAATCGCATTCTTGAAGCACAACATCTTTCCATCACTAAAGGAAACATGTACAACGAAATGTCATGTGGTGCCGAACTCCAACTTGAAACCAAACCCAATGGGTTACTCTAATTTATAAATCGTATCTGGATTCCGGACCGTGACAATCTTCATACCTTTATCATGAACGAGGCCCACAAGACTCGTTATTCTGTGCATCCAGGTGCAGACAAAATGTACATGGATCTCCGTACCCAATACTGATTGCCTGGTATGAAAAAGGACATTTCCCTATACGTGTCCAAATTCCTAACTTGTTTAAAGGTTAAAGTCGAGCACCAGCGTCCATCCGGTTTACTTGAACAACCCAAGATTCCCGTGTGGAAATGGGAGTGTATTTCCATGGACTTTATAACCAAACTACCACACACATCTCGTGGCCATGATAGCATTTGGTTAATCATCGACCGTTTGACAAAATCTACCCATTTCATACCCATACGTGAGGACTATCGAGTTGAGAAACTAGCTCGAATCTATATTGATGAGATCGTTAGTCGTCACGGTGTACCTCTCAACATTATTTCTGATCATGATGGACGATTCACCTCTCGTTTCTGGCAATCCCTACAATCAGCTTTAGGTACCCAGCTAAATCTTAGCATGGCTTATCATCCGCAAACTGATGGTCAATCTGAGCAAACGATTCAAACTCTCGAAGATATGCTTAGAGACTGTGTCATTGACTTTAAGGGAAATTGGGATTTGCATCTACCCTTAGTCGAGTTCTCGTACAACAACAACTATCACACGAGCATTAACATGGCCCCTTTTGAAGCACTTTATGGTCGGAAGTGCCGCTCTCCTATCTATTGGATCGAAATTGGTGAATCACAAATCACTCGTCCTGAACTTATTCAAGAGACTTCCGACAAGTTCATGTTAATCCGAGACAACCTTCTGGTAGCAAGGAGTCGGCAAAAGAGCTATGCCGACAAACATAAAAAACCCTTAGAATTTCAAGTGGGCGACCTAGTTCTTCTCAAGGTATCCCCTTGGAAAGGTGTGGTTCATTTTGGAAAGAAAGGGAAACTTGCTCCAAGATTCGTAGGACCTTTTAAAATCCTTAAGCAGATTGGGAAGGTAGCCTATAAGTTGATCTACCTGAAGGACTCAGCAACATTCACCCAACATTTCATGTCTCGAACTTAAAGAAATGCTTAGCTGACAAAAATCTTCACATACCACTTGACGAGGTGCACATTGATGAATCAATCACTTCATGGAGAAACCCGTGGAGATCATGGATCAAGAGGTTAAGCAACTCAAGCAAAGCCAAATTCCAATCGTTAAGGTTCGATGGGAATCCAAACGTGGCCCAGAGTTCACTTGGGAACGTGAGGATCAAATGAAAGCCAAATACCCACATCTATTTCTAAGACCCTCTTCTTAAGCAATTTCGGGACGAAATCACCTAAACTAGGGGAGACTGTAATCCCTAAGAAATTCAGGCCTTTATCCTTCATTTTTTGGCATTTGTAACTCTATTATTATATGATTTTCATTTATGAAAGTGTCACATTTTATTTCATGAATGTTCATACGTGCATATATTTAGTACAATTATTTCAAACATAAATGCTTTAATTCTATAAAATTAAGGGTTTATAAAGATTTAATTTTATAAATAAGTTCCACATAAATAAAACCCGTTTTATTAACAAAAATTATAATTTGTACCTACAACATTTAATTATGTCATAGGATTATTAAATTTATATAAGGATATAAAAATCAAATGATTATATGTTTGCTAAGTCCAGGGGTTAGTTATGCCCATTTCTAAAACCTAATTCTAATTAAAAGCTAAGTTGTTCACGAAATGATAAACACTTGAAACTCCAGGGACCAAATTGTAAAATCTGTATATCCTTCCCCAATTCGTCGATTTTGACTTTTCAAAGTCAAACTAACCGAAATCCTATTTCCAATTGATCGAATTTACGTGTTTTAACTGCAATTGATGTTACCACATCATTGCGCGACTGTTTTCTATTAATATTAATGGTGCAATTCAATAGAAATCGTTGCTTTGATGATGAGTTTAATTCCATAACCGTCACCAATCAAGTCCCGCATCAACTTGCGCATTTAACCTGAAATTAGGCTATAAAATCGAACCCACACCTTCACTACAGACGCCACAAACTTTCTACACCTCTGTATTCATCACATTTCTCCTCTAGGACTCCGACGAGCTCAAGAAATTCCGACTCCGGCCTCCTAATCGTTCTCCCTCAATCCGTAACTATTTCAGGTAAAATCGGTACCCTTAGTTTCGTTTTGTTGCAAGGAATGAAAGCCCTCTAAATTCGGGTTCGATCCTTGCTTCGCCCTTTGTTTTGCGCGTGCACTTGTCTGAAGCCTGTTCCCTGTGATCACTGGTTAAAACTTAACCAGGCCGCCTGTTAGCACTGAGACCAGCTTAGTCTAATGGTTGCGTGACTCATCTCTCCCAGCGGACCTGGGTTCGAGTCCCGTGGTCTACAATGCTTTTTTTATTGTATTTAAATCGAATTTTAATCTCATTTTCCTTATAAGAATTATTTTATAAAACTCCCAAAACTCGGGAATATTTCTATGAATCAAATTGCTAACCTAACAATTTTTAATAATTATTTAATTATTTTAGAGAATTAAAAACTAATAATTAAGAATTTATATAATCATTTTATTTAGAACCCCTATTAACTATATTTTTTATATATATACACAATTATTTAGTACAACTTATGCCCTCCTTATTATCCATTTAATTAATTTAACTATTTAATTAATTGAAACATATAAACTATTAATCTAATTACGTATATATTCAAGTAAATATTATTTAAATACTTATTCATTATTTTGTAAACAAAATAATTATTCATATATATATATATATATATATAAACTTGTATTCAATCCTTTATTAACGATCATATTATTTTCGTTATTAAACAAACATATTGTTTTCTTATTAACACATACATTATTCACAACAAATAGATACACACTCATTCAACCTAGCTCAACCCTTACTACTTAAATCTTTTGAGCATATAATTGATACATATATAAATGCAAACATATGTTAACCTTGTGGTTAGCTAAACAACTTGTTCAACTACCCGTACTTGTGATTTCAAGCTACTAGCCCCTTTTTACATTTTTATATTTTTGGGGTGAAACATAATTACAAATACATTACATACACAATTCAATACCCTGTGTTCATATGCTATGGTCTTTTTGCTTATGTCTTAAACTACTTGGTGACCATTACATGTGTTCATTTCAGTATAATCATTAACTTGTGTGGCAAGCCTAAGGTAGTACCTTTTATGATCATTTATACGGGAATCCGATACATTACTTAATACGAACCTTGGTGGGTTAGTGTTACATTTAGAACTTCACGTAATCCGGGGGATTGTGCATACATATAACATGGCTTGATTGTATGCTTGGAACCTTGTGTGTTTTCACATATTTGCTTTAGACGTGCTTTGAACATATTGAATTGTAATCTATACTAACTCTTTTTGGTGTCAAAACCTATGTATCCTACCAACTACTTGTAGTTGACAGTTACTTACATGTTTCAGGTGCACCAGTTTGAGGACCCTACTTGCTCACCTAGGACTTGGACCTAGTTTAATTTAAATTATGTTTTGAACGTTTCATTTTCCTTTGTAACGGATGATTTTAAGTTGATGAATAAACATTGTCATTTAATAATAGATGATCATGTGCTTATGAACAACCGTGTCAGCCCCGACGTATAATCCGCCACCGGCCAGGGTGTGACAACATGAGACTAGGGTTTCATGGGGTTGGATCGACAAACATATGGGATTCGGGGTTTTATTATATTGTTACCCGTTACCCGGCATATGTTTTATACGTATATTGATCGTGTGATCATACGTGTGACAGGTTCGGGTTTTGAGAAAAAACGCGTGGTGTGGAGCTAGGATTTGGACACTGAATGACCAGTGAGTTTCTAATCCCCCTTCTTTTAAATGTTTACTATTTTTGGGCTATCGTACATACTTTCAAGAAGCGTTAATATACGAAGTTGTGTTAAGAGTTTCGGGTTCTAACCCAATGCGTTCTGAATATAAAATGATTATTAAGAGTCGTAGGGTCTATGGTGTGTCCATGGGAATGTGATAGCTAGAGTTACAAAGTTTGAATGTGTGACGTGTTAGGTGTGGATCAGGGGGAGTCGGGCTTTAAGCTAAATGCTTATGATTTCATGTCGGGTATATATATATATTGTTCTAGTGTCATGTGTGAGGTACAGGTGTAGATAACGTGTCATGAATATGATGTCTATTATTATGTGTTTATATTTGTGTGACGTGTTTGCATCGTTGTCTATATGATATGGCAAACATGATTTGTAAAGGATGAGGTCCTTCGGGAAGTCACCAACGGTGACATTTATTTAACAGGTTAATGATGAGCTCAGGGTGTGTTGAACGCCCTAACGAGGGTAACTCTAACGAGGGTGCAATGACGAGGTATGTGTTTATGTGTATAGTTATGTGTGTGCCGAATTGCATGCAAACATTGAGTTATATTTATTATGAATGTGATGTGATTAATGTGGCGATGTTAAATGATGAGTGGATAATATTATTATGGTATGTAGGGTTATATTGACTGTCGTGTTAATGTTTTGACGTGACAGGTATAGTTGTTGCGTCATTTGGTTATGAAAGTCTGGGTTAGGGCTGAGTATGCCATGTCTAGAGTATGTTGTGTTAACCAGGTGTCGAGGTAATACTTGTTCTTGGGTATGAGTTGTTAGTATGGTAAACTAGGTTTATGTCAACCGGATGGTAAGACTACTATTAATACTATGGGTAGTACGGGCTGAGTCCCGGGTAATGAACAGTTATGGGATGCCGTGGGATGACAGGGGTTAACTATTCGTTAATAAAAATTACAAAACTATTTTGTAAGGACCGGAGGGTCCGGAGTGGATTAAACTAATGAATATGACATGGTTCAAATAAACTATTAGAACTCACTCAGCGTAGCTAACTTTGTGTGTACGTTAGATTGTTTTGCAGGTAAGCGTATGGTCGATGTGTCTTGGCTTGGGGGCGGTGTTACTCGGATCGGTGTGCTGACATTTGTGAAGTAATTTAATATCATTAAATAACAACAAAAGAATTTTGAAAGACTTCCGCTGTAATTGAGTTAATAATAAATGCATTTTAATGAGATTGACCCGTTATGAGAACCAACTGTAGGATGCCCGGGTTGGGGTCTTACATACTTACAACTAGAACTTGGACCCAGCGCGTTGCGGTGGGACGTCTACCGCTTTGCAAACTTCGTTACGTACATTGCGGCGGCAATATTAAAATGAAGTTATGATGACTTGGTTCTGTAGACTGGAACATGGATAGAAAACCGTTGTATAAAGACACCGACGTTCTTTGATCAGTATAGGTTTCATTCTTCATGGTATCAGCACGTTACCGTCAGTCGATATAACCAACAATAATAAAAGGCGGGATGCGGACCTTAAACGGTTTCGGCGGTGACATTAACGTGGCTAAACACAAAAATGAAACGTGGTTAAGTACATGAAAGAAACTTATTAAGTTACGGTGACTCGGTTGTGGAGATCGACACATAGATAAAAGACAATTATATGACGGTACTGGTGTTCTTCAGTCAGTTTCGGTCTCATGTTCATGGTACCATCACGTTATTGCCAGTTGAAAATAATCCACGATACCTAAAAAATACCCTATATTGAATACAACTACGTTTTGAATAAAATTTATACCAGGACACAAAGTAAAAAAAAGTTAAAACAACCACAAATTTTATTTTATTTTTTAAATTAAAGAACAAAAGTTACTAAAGAAAAACCAAATTATGTATATACTACATGGAGTAAACTCTAAACTTTAGAAAATGAGTGGGTCAAATTTACATTTTACAATATTAAGGGGTTAGTTTTGACAGTTTAACAAAGTCTGGAGTAAGTTTAGATTGATGACAAATAACTTTAGAAACTTGAGGGGGTCAAACTGATATTTTACAAAATTATAGGGTTAGTTTGGATTATCCAAAAAAGTTTAGGGGTAGTTTTCGGTCGGTGACATTGCTAATTGTGTTTGTTTGAATGCACTTCATGAGTGGATTGTTCCACTCATAAACAACCAACCTACTTACCTAGTCAGTTATTCCTTCAAATTTTCTTTTTTTACAACCAAAGATGTCCCAAAGCAAATCAGTTTTACAAGTTACGGAATTACACAGATTTAACTTCACAGACCTAACATTTTCATATATAAGATGTAAGTATCATAATCACATATTCGAGTCTTACCCTTTTCACCATATAACAAGATTAAGAAACATAGCAAGTGTTTGTAGAGTCAAAGATGTATTACATGTCTTCTGCCTAAATGGCTTACTCTTGTAGTGACACTCAACACAAGTATTAATATAAGACACTTTGAGAAGACTTGGCTCAAAATGAAAGCTTTGTTCCCAGCCTTCCTAGAGCAAGACCCCATTAGAATTCTTCTAAGAGACTTGATCTTTCCACAAGCATAACTTTGGCCGTTCTCATGCTAAGTGCGTTTTCTACACTTCTCCATCGCTCGAGGTGCTGCAAAAAAACATCAAACAACAACAAATGTTGGAGTCAAATCTAGACAAGAAACAAAGTGGAACAAAATATTTATGAGGTTCTTGATTTGTAGTTAAATAATCAAGATTTTACCTAGGCCAATTGCATCAGAACTTTTCATGATCCCCATCCTCTTACAAGAGCCAATGAACATACTGCAACAAAAGAAATTTACATCAAGATTTACAAAACTCATGTCAGAAAACATTACGGTTTGACTTTTTGGTCAAACGGCATAGCTTTATGCTTCAAGATTAACAAAGAAAATTCGAAATTCATAACGCACTAGACCACATAAGTAAACAAACAAACAAACATAACGAGTAAAATCTCACACACTGTAAGGTCTGGGGAGGATGAAATGAGGACAAACCTTACCTCTATCCTAAGGGATGCTCAGAAAGACCTTTTTTGTGAAAACAAAATTTTACAAAAGTGAAGCTTACTCCCAAGGAACATCACCAACCAGCATCCAGTCACCATCTTTGTCTTCGTACGTCAATATGTACTCTGAACCATCGGGAAGATCCATAAGTCGACTCTCGCTTAATCCATCTCTTGTAGGAACTCCATGGCTACCATATTGTCCTAAAAATCCAATCATTATCATGTGAAAATGTCTAAAATATCCAGAAATTGGATGTAAAACTAGAATAGATTATTAGAACAGGATATCCATCAAGAATCAAGAGAGATTACCAATTGTAAAACAACTAAACATTTTTTCAAGAGCCGAAGAAAGATCCAAGTAGCAAGAGTAGATTTCAAGATCCACTTTCCTCAAATATGGAGCTCCATCCATGCTGACCTTCACATAAAGACACCCGGATCCCATCTTTGGATCACCATTTTCTTCATTCTTTGTATGGCTAACAGCCATGGTGTTTTTGCGAAAAGATCGAATTGGAGGCCATCCTACAACTTGTTGCCTGAACCAAAAACATATGTCCTTTTATTAATCCATCAAATAAAGTAATTAAATGGTTAATTAGAAAGTTAAACCATGAAAAATTGGTACGTTTGACTTTTGGGTGTCAAATGAATTGGTTCCAACTTCCTAGTTTAACAACCGATGCGAATCTTCGAGTGATGCTATTAATGGATGTTATAAAATATGAACTTTGTACAAAGATGACACATATTCGAGTTGAAAACTGAAAGTCACCAGGCTAAATTTTGAACTTTGAGAACCATTGAGTTGACTTTCTAAAATCACAACTACACATTCAAATCTTGGTACCATGGATCACCAAAATCATTCAATGAAATAAGTACCTAATAAGTACAATACCATGCAAGAACACAGAAACAATTACATGATCAAGTTCTTGAAAGAGAAGTCAAAGTATAAGAGCTGACTTTTAAAAGTCAGAAAAAAAACTATCCAACTTCTATACTAAGGCTTTATATCAAATTGGATCACACAAGTAATTCAAATCTGAAAGATGCACAAAACTAAACTTTATACTTAAATATCCTTACTTAGGAGCAGGAACAGAAGTTTGACCATTTGAGTTGACCGAAACCTGAGGCTGCTTAGGCAACTCTTTTACAGTATCAGAGAAACCTCTTTTGGCTCCGGCCACCAAATTCTTGTTAACTGCCACTCTTTCTGGCGACTCGGAGCCGGGCAAACCAAGTCTCAATTCAGTGGCTTTCAAGTTCAAATCTTTATTACTGGTTATCCCATAGGCTTTTTTCTCCATGCTTTCCTCTGACATAGACATGAATTCGGAGGTTTGTTTCACATGTAAATGGATATAAAGAAAGCTTGCTTTGGCATCTCTGTAGCCCCCTCTTAATATTCCTATTATACTGTTTTAAAACAATGGTGGAACAGGGAACATTTATTTGGAAAAGGTTGCTGGCTTATGCTTGTTCAGTTATTTGCCATGATTATGTTGTTGCGATTTGTACACAATGCAGTAAAGATTGTAGCTTTTACTTACGTGGTTAAGCAATCAGACCTCTGGTCCGGTGGTCATGTGGTTTTCTCTGTAAAGGGTTTCCTCCTGTGGAGGTCATGGATTCAAATCCTGACAGGGGTACTGACGAGGGGAATTTTGTCAGTACCCTCCACATGTATAGTTGTTATCCGTTAAAAAAAAGAATACTTATGTGGTTAAGTCCTACTTAGAAGATGCTTAAAGATTGCTGATTGGGTTAAGAAACTGGTTCATGATAGATGAGTCATGAATCTGGACAAAAGTACAACCCATAAATCTAGCTTGAGGGGTCTTTTGGTTTTAATCTCAGCCCTTGAGTTTGTTAACTGATTATCTAGATTTTGTTTTGAGATGTCTTTAATGAGCTTTATACTTTCTGTTTTACAGTAAAGTTACTTTATCATTTTGAGATGGTGAAAGCCTAAAACCCATGAAACATATAGTTAAAAGTAACATAGTATGACCATGGGTTATACCCAATCATTAGCTTTTACTATTTTGTGTAATCTGTGATATCTTCAATCATGGAAATACACATATTTCGTTTTTCAAACTTTTAAATTTTTTTAATACAAATAGTATTTACTATTTTTAAAAGAATTACTTACTAAATAAAACTAGAAAATAAAGATAAGATTAATACTAATGATATATTAAAAGGGAAGTATTGTATGTTAGTGTAATTTACTGTACAAGTATTACACGTTTTTATGCATGTTGTACAACACCTTGAAGCATACTTTCTTTGGTTATTTTTTGGTACAATTTCTTGAGTGCATCTTTGCTTTAAAATTTTGTTGAAGAAATTAAAAGCCAAATATGTGATTGGTGTAGTGGTGTCGAATCTTTGGCCTTACTCGGTCGCCCAGAGTTCTAAACCCCCAACGCACAATTTTGCCTATTTTAAGAAATTTCATTCTAATTTTTTATTCTTGTTTTTTTTTTCTTCCATTTTAATTTATAACTATAAAGTTTATATGTTTTCTCGCTCAAGGTGAGATTACCTAAAGGTTTTGTTTTTAATTCATAAGCTTTCGAACACGTTAATTTCTACACGATTTCACACGCCGCAACGCGCGTTGATAAAATCTCGCATTATCGCACAATTCTGCCTATTTTAAGAAATTTCATTCTAATTTTTTTATTCTTGCTTTTTTTTTCTTCCATTATAATTTATAACTATAAATATTATACGTTCTTCTCGCCCAAGGTGAGTTTACCTAAAGGTTTTGTTTTTATTTTATAAGCTTTCGAGTACGTTAATTTCTTTCGCGATTTAACACGTCGCAACGCGCGTTGGTGAAATCTCGCATTATTGCACGAAGTCCGCTGCAACGTGTGGGGCCTCTTTCTAGTTAATAATTAAAAATAAACAATACTATTGATGTGTTGCAAAGCACACATGCGTTTCTGCCGTATTTCGTGTCGTTTTCGTATAGTTTTAGAGTCATTATGAGTCATTTATAGTTAGTATTGATTCATACAATGTTTTGTAGGTTATCGAGTTACTTTGGAGCTTAAAAGATCAAGAAGCGTGAAAGAAACGAGTACGAGAACCCGGGATGAGAAACGGAGAAAGTCGGGAAAGAGTCCAACCTTAAAAGAGGCATATCTCGGGCTAGAAAATTAGTTACAAGGCCCATTTTATATCGATTTGGGCTAGCTCGACGAGAGGAATCTAAAAATCTAGTTATCTCCTCGCGGTAAATGAGGCTTGGGTCCCATTTCCTTGCGTTAAATGAGGGACCGGAAAACCCGCGTGACTATTTTGTCTCTCGCGGTACGCGGGAGACTTGCCAGAACCTCCCGCGGTACGCGAGAGACCCCAGATACGGGCCTTTTGGCCTATTTTCAAGGTATAAATGGTTATGTTCGATCCGGGGGTTTATTATTCGATTCCAGGAGTAAAGTTGAGAGCTTTTTGGTGATTCTAAGTGGGAGAAAGCTTCTAGGATCAATTGGGAGTGTTAATTGAAGTTGGAGATCGGTGATCGGGTCGATTACGTCATCCGATTCACGTTTTCTTTCTTTGTTTTACTTTTCCAGAATTGAAACCATGTTATCCATGTTTGATTCTTATGTTATAGACGTTTTGAGTATGATTCTTGGTTAGAACATTAAATACTATTACCTAGGTTCATGATGAATGCTTGTTAAAGTTTAAGTTTTTATCGGTTTTTGGATTCGTATGATGATTTGATGATTTTATAAAGATCTTGAGTTAATAATTATGATGATATATGCATATTTACTAGCCCCATTCCATTTCCTACCATGATGATATATGCATATTTACTAGCCCCATTCCGTGTCGGTTGGGAATGTGGAGAAGAAAGAGGCTATCGAGGATGACTCCCACTCCAGCAAGTACAACATTCCGTCACCTGAGGAGGTCAAGAAGATTGTCGAGTGTGAGAAAACCAGGTACGTTCTACTATGGGCGACGCTGATCCTCCAACGAGACGTACCGTGCACCAGAGAGCCAGTGCTGGGGTTACGGGAGTGAGATCGTCGATCACAAATCCCGCCATCCCTAATAACCACCTTCCAAGGCCGCTCGCTTTAGGGATCAAATCCATTCCTTTCGGATGGATCCCGACGAGCCCTATCACATGGATTGGGAGCAGTTCAACACGCTGTTTGAGCTGATGTTCCCAACACGGTCTTTTCGACTGGGCGATAGTGGAGAAGTTCTATAATGGCCTTACCTTCGAGAAGCAGCAAATGTTTAACACAGCTGTGGGAGGCCATATCATGGATATACTCGAGCTTGCTGAGTGTGAGGAAATGTTCTAGAGCTTCACTCAAGCCGAACAACATATCGTCTACTAGGACTTCCATTCCTAGTGCTAAATCATCCACCTCAACCTCTAGAGGTGTGCATGAGGTCACTCCTGATTCTAGCGTGGCTGCTACCCTCGCATCTATGGCTAATGAAATCAAGGAGCTAAAGCTCAGTGCTCAACGGTGTCAAGTGTGCAGGGGAGGTGATGACACCCGTGATTGCCCAGTGAATAATCCAGAGCAGGTGAGCTATGCTGGCAACTAGTACCAGAGCCGAGGGTATAACAATCAAAATTCACTTGGCTCGGGATGGAGATCTGGAAATAACCCACCGGGGTTCAATGGTCGTCAGCAGTTTCAGCAAAATGGAGGAGGAGAGATAGGACCTAGCATGGGAAGCAGTTTCGACACGACTTCAATCAAAGAGATGCTTGAGACTCAGACACAGCTGCTTGCCCACCTAGTCTAGTAGGACAGGGATGCTAGGCAGAGATTGGATAGCCACGACACTCTACTGAAGAATCAACAGTCGGCGTTCCATGATCTGCAACGCACGGTTGAGGACATCGCTAAGAGCTTGAAGGATCGGCAGGGAGGCCCATATTCAAGCTCCAACGCTTCAGTGATGGCCGTGTAGGTTGGGAGTGTGGAGAAGAAAGAGGTGGTTGAGGATGACTCCCACTCCAGCAAGTACAACATTCCGTCACCTGAGGAGGTCAAGAAGATTGATTGGAGGGCTCAATTCGCTGAGATCGACACCAAGATGGCCGAAGATCAGGTGCACGAGGAGAAGATAGTTGAGGTTCCTGCCGAGAAGGCAGAGGAGGAAAAGAAGGGGGTAGAGATAAAGACCCCCGAGATTGACCTGAATCGTGTTCCTTACCTAGCACGTTTGCTGCCATTTGAGCAAGCTAGGGTGACCGGTCATTTCCTTGACATATTTAAACTTCTCCAGGTCAATCTCCCGCTCATTGAGACCCTCTAGAGTATGCCAAAATAAAGCAAGTTCCTGAAAGACCTTCTTTCCAACAAGAAGAAGCTCGAGGAGGTCTCAAAAATCTCACTTAGTGAGCAATGTTCTACGGTGGTGTAGAACAAGCTGCCTGAGAAACTGGGAGATTCGGGTCGTTTCATGATTCCGTGTCTTCTAGGCAGTTTGCCCATGCACCACGCGTTGGCCGACCTAGGTGATAGCATAAATCTGATGCCCTATTCCTTATATAAGCAGCTAGACCTAGGTGAACCTCAGCCGACGCGCATGAGCATAACTTTGGCTGACCGTTCAGTCAAGTATCCACGGGGAATTATGGAAAATCTTCTAGTGAAAGTAGGCATATTTGTCTTCCCAGTGGATTTCGTCATTCTGGATATGGAAGTGGATGATGGAGTCCCACTCATCTTAGGGCGCCCATTCTTGCGCACCGCCAAGGCAGTGATTGATGTCTTTGACGGGAAACTCACACTTCATGTGGGGGATGAGTCAGTTATTTTTGATGCCACATAGTCCGTGAAGGATGTTGGCGAGCATAGCCACTCCGTGTGCATGCTTGATGCCTTCATGGACTACCATCGGGACTCTTATCCACTGTTAGAAGTTGGTGAAACCGCTCCTAATTTAGAAGAACCATCCGATTGGGCGGTAGAGTTGGAGAGAATGTTAGAAGAGCCGGACGATTACGGCGATGAGATGCTTGATGATCTGTTGGGGATGATGGCAGAGCTAGATGCAATCATAGGCAAAACCCTATGTGTGGGGAAGTTAGAAGAGAGTGTTGAGGATCTCGGAGATCTGTGGTCCACCACCGGTCCACCACAACCCCTATTAGGGTGCGACACAAATGAGGAGGTCCTCATTTGCATGTTGCGGCTGCCGAGATCACAAGGGGGAGAGAAAGAGGCCGTTCATCAAGTTTTGTCGAGATCAAGGTATAATCGCGAGCCTCTAATCATCGTGTACGTGTTTTAAGCCCTGGGTAATTGTATTAATCATTTTTATGATTTTAGGGTTTCGAAGGAGACGCGGGTAGGAAGAAGGCGAGTACTTTGGTGGTTCGATTCGCACGAGTCATCTGAGTTTAAAGGTATAATCTTTGTTAATCCTCTTGTGTTTTGATTTGTCGAGCGAGTGAGACCCATTTGCGGGTATACAAGGTTTCGGCCGAACCCTAAGGGTGGCCCGTGGGACGGAAGTGTGCCGGGGGGAGTGCAGCGAAGCACTAAACCCGCACAAGATGGTTATATGGTGATAAGGGATCCCCACAACAGCGAAGGAGGGCCGGACTAGGGCTGGCCGGCGTTGGAGGCATTGGCAAGAGGAGTGGTGCGGTGGAGGTGTATGGCGACTCGCGGCGGAGCAGGAGCGAATCGAAGCCCACATCGGAGTTGTGGTGGTACGGGAACGGCTGAGACGTGGCAGTGAGACTGCCTGAGAGTCGTGGTTGAAGCCGGGAGTATTCGATACGTGTTCGGTGATGGTTTTAGCCTAGCGTGTAGTGCATGAGCATGTATGGGTGGTCACGTGAGACTAAGTGTTATGCATGGCAACATGCGGTAGTGTGTGAGCCATGCATGATGTCGGGTTAGTGGAGAGAGCGAATGAAGAGTCACATATTGACTCATATGTTGTGTGTTTTAGGTGCAAAGTCGAAACGCGGGCATGAGAAGTTAGCCGGTTCTAGAGATCGTGGGGTGACGAGCAAAGGTGAGTTTCTATCGCCAACTTTAACAGTTTTTATTGTTTTGGGCGTGAATACATACGAAACATGTTATAGTGAATGCATGCATAGAAGGTGTTTTTGGTGACAAATTATATGTTTTTAAATAATCATTATGAATGCATGTATGTATGAGCTTGGTGTCACTAACTTAAATGGCGTGGCGGAAAGTCAAGCGTAAGCTTGATGATGTGTTGACTTTAATCAACGGGGTTTCGAGTCTGGCATTTGCCAGGTGGGATATTAAGCATAAGCTTGATTGTGTGTCGATGTTAGTCGGTGGGTTATAGTGTCTGACGACGGTCAGGCGGGAGATCATGATTGCTTACGTCCTCGGACTAGACGACATGATATACTTGTACATCGATAAATATATTGTTTGAATTGTCGATGAATTATTATGAGAAAACCTTTACAATGAAAACCATTTTATAACGGTTTTGGAACTTAATATTTCGTAATGAACTACTACGAATAACAAAACAGAATCTGACTCGGACTTAAATTGCTTTGGTTTGGGGCGTTTACTACACTACTTATTATCACTAAAGAATGCAGAAAACAGGATCGAATCAAACAATCAAGACGAGAACTAAGGAAGATATCAGGAAGAGGAAGAACACTACCTAGGTCGGAATCCTATCTGCAACGCACAACTTGTACCGGTTCTGGAAACTATGATGGATCTGGGATTCTAAGGATAACTTTTAAAGACAACCTAGTGGATCCCTAATCACTCTCATGGTGTCACCAACTAATCTTACCTAAAGTGTATTAACTCACCATATGGTCGGATCACCTCTCGGGTATTTTCAACTATGACAGAGTACCCTAATGGACATATTACCTCTCAGTCTCACTATCAATGATACATTTAAAGAATGCATGGGGTAATACTAGGATAACAACTATGACTTGACCTAGCAAAAATTACTAGACACCTGATAGTAACGCCCTCTCAGACTTTTAACACTCGGATTCCTAATGACGAAGACTAGAAAACTAATTCTCACTTCTCGGGTATTGAACTAGGATACACATTCACTTCTAATCAGCAGTCAATGACAACTCCTATGGCTTCTATCTCTATCAAACCATACACAATCACAAACCCTAAGATCTATGATCAAGATACGCTAATTCAACTAGCAGACAACCACAATCAACGCACGCAATTAAAATCAATCACATAACCAAACTTGAGCATGAATATTCATCACAATTATTAACTAAGATCATTTACAAAATCATAAAACCATCATTCAAATTCAAAAACCAATAAAAGTTGCAAACTTTAACAAGTATTCATCATGACCTAGGCAGTATCAATGAGTTTAGCTTACAATCATATTGAAAGCATTCAAAACAGAAGAATTAAACATGTTCATGGTTCAATCACAGAATTCAAACACCAATGATCGAATCTTGAAATCGAAAACACTTAAATAAATGAACCTGATGATCAAAGTCTTCAACTTAACACTTGATTTTGGCCCCAAAATCGCCCTAAGCTTCTCTCTGGATAGCTAGAATACGAACTCCGAGAATAATGGCATTACAATTCTATTAAAAGTCGATTTAGGGCTTTTTCCAGATTAATAGGTCTCTCGCTTACCGCGAAAGGTTTTGGACAATCCCTCGCGTACCGCGAGGGACAATTTAATCGCGGTCGAATTTCCTTTCCCTCACGTACCGCGAGGGAATTCCTTGCCTTCTTCGCGTACCGCGAAGGACCTGGAATTCAACTTTTTGGCTTTTAAATCTTGGGCTTTCCTTCTCGTGCTCGGTTTCTTCCGGTTTTTACTTGTAATCACTTCGAGCACCTCTAATCATGACATAGACTCAATAGTATACAAAAATAACTCAAAATAAACACAAACTAAACAAAAACGAACTAAAACACTAGGAATAAAGATGTGTGCTTTGCACTACATCAAACTTCCCCACACTTAACCTTTTTTCGTCCTCGAAAAAGTCTGCAATGGAATTATAACTCAGATCTAACTTACAAAACATCTATTTCCGTTTAGTTAAACATACTCACGCGTTAAAAAGCAATAATCAGTATTTCTGTCCAAGTAATAAGAACCAACTATCTAGACCCCGTAATGTGTTCTAATTCCAATTTATACGTTTATCATTTAATCTATGTGACTCACAGTCAGAAGATACAGCTCTACCTAATCCCGTCTCACGGTCATGTTTAGGCACAGGTTGAACCATATAGATTTTTCCACCACGTTAAACTAAGATTTACAGGTTTTTAGAAATCAATGGAATATGGAATGAAAGGATGGTAATGAGCATTAATTTAAAGCATAAGAACTTTCGTCTAGAGGCGTCTCAACCAAGTCACTATCCCGGAAGCTAACAGATAGACTAGATTCTAAACATTTAAGCACATAAATCTCTCTTAGGGGTGTATCCTCCAAGTCGCCATCCCAAAGGCAAACACATAAGCAAAATTCATATTTCTAATTAATTAAGCTCATAATTATGGAATTGTGGATTTATGGAATGCGCCACCGAAACTCGGATTTATTCTCATAAAAAGAGAGTGGTGTGCCATGAAAATTTTTAAAAACCTCTAAATATTAACTTAACGTGGTACCTATCACCCTATATTGACTTAGCTGGTAATGTAGATGCAAGCAAATGTATCCAGCTTCATTTTTCCTCGTGTGCACCTAGCATTTCTGTTGCGGTTTCACATCTATGTTGGGTTGCCTGTACAAAGTGATAGAATCATCGGTCCAGCCCGAATGGAGATTGAGTACGGACGAGACGAATAATACCTGCAAAATAAACCTCACAACAAACCAGCAACATTAAACTGACTTAAATAAAATAATAAAAAAATCATTAACTCAAAATGACTCTGGATAGAGGAGGGACGCGTACCCGATGGGTGGCAAACACATAGACATGAACTCCACGGCAAAGTGGGTCATCGGATCGAAACAGTTTCAAGTTTCCCATGGTCATGGTCGGTGAATGAATGATATGATGGATGATGGATGAAGATGATGGTTGAGTGGTGGATGATATGATGGTGCTATTATGGATGAGTGGTGGATACCATGGGAAACTAGGTCAAAATGGGCAAAACAGGGTGTTCCCGCGTACCGCGAAAATAGCAACCACATCCCTTTGTACTGCGAGGGACGAAATTTCAGGCCGGCCATCTTGTTTGGCCTTCGCGTACTGCAAAGAACTCAACAAAATCCCTCGCGTACCGCGAGGAAGTGCCAATCACAGAAAGTTAATAGAATTTTTCCAATTTTATACTTAGAATATTTTTGGCCATTTAAAAACTTTCTTCACCCAAATTACTTAAAACTCGTTCCAATGATAAAAACCAATGTAAAACATACATGGAACTTTGTTCCCGCTGATTTTTCTCATCGAATCAAGCCCGAATCCCTGCAAGACATGACACACACAAAACACACATACCGAAAAACACACAAAAGACATGGACTCATACCAAGATATACATACAAAATCTACATCCCGGGCACTTGCCCGAGGTTCACACAAACCTATTAGGAGGCTTCTGCTTGATCCTAACCGGAACCGCCTTCATCCTACGCGGACTCTCGGTGTTCCACCACCTCAGCAAACATTTATCCCTCTCACAGATTAAATTCATATCACATTTTGCACACAACTCCTTCCACCACAGTTTATACCTACCTGGTCCGAACACAATGTGACACATATAACCCAGCAGGGTATCACCCTTAAACATGCCCACAATTGTAGGTCCCGGGAGTTTTGTTGCACAGCGGAAAAACAAAGATCTATTCAGTGATTTGTGTGGGAACAAACGAAATGAGACAAAGAAAACATGAACAAACAAACAAGAGAATCAAACGATACGTAATCCATTACATAGAAATCATCCCGTATTACATACCACATACCAAAGGAGTACACATCTCTCGTCTACACTCACGGTCCTGGGGCGGCAGAGCTCATCCCACTCGGACACCTCTCAACCTAGTTTCAGAAGTTCCACCTACAAATGAAGACAAGTCTTATATTTATAGGGGAAGGAACATTACCTGCGTACTTAGTAAGTACGCAGGTGATTGGTCATGCGTACTTACCAAGTACGCAGGGCAAATGCCTTGCGTACTTACTAAGTACGCGGGACCAATCTAGTGTGCAGGCTAAGTATGCAGGAACACCCTCATGCGTACTAGCCTAGTATACCGATATATATAATTTTATCTATAGTTACAAAAACATGCTTCTACAACATTTTGCACACAACTCCTTCCACCGCAGTTTATACCTACCCGGTCTGAACACAATGTGACACATATAACCCAGCAGGGTATCACCCTTAAACATCCCCACACTTAGGGTTTTCACTCTCCCTAGATCACCTACACTTTTTAACTCTCGGGCTTTCTTACCGGGTGGTCTAGACCTAGGGGAAATAGTGGTAGGATTCGGCTCACGGGTTTTACCCTCAACATGCATAACACTATAGGATAAGGGCTCGGGCATGGGTATTTCTAACAATGTGGCTCCTAAACCTTCACCAGGATCCTCGGGCTCGTCAACACTCTCCTCTAACTTCCCCACACTTGGGATTTTATGTAACACCCAAAAATCTAACCCGATTTAAACTTTTAAAACAACGTGGAAGTTAGGTCCAAAAACGACATTTAACGTATCCACACGTTAAGTTTTATAAACACGTATTAAGCTAACATAATTTCCACAAATTAGTTTAACTAAAGTTACCAACAAGTTATCCACAACTTGTAACGACCTCAAATAGTTTGTAAAGACTCTATACGAGAAGATTAACGAAACCAATTACAAAACATGTCCACGAGAATCCAATCCAATTGATGTGAGAGCTGAGATCGCTCCGGAGCTTTCCCTACATTCAAATCATCAATTTGAACATGGTTAGTAAAGATAAGTAGCCCTAGGGACCTCCCACAAGTCCCTACAACAACGACAGGCCAAAACCCCAAAAACTCAAAAATCCCAGTGTCTATCACACTCAAATGGGCGTATCATACACTCGAGGCGTATGAGGTGCTGCTCGTGCGTATGATGCGCTGGCAGCAGGTCAAAAATGCCTAAATTTTGTTTTTCAGCCTATGCAACCCCCCCCCCCCCCCCCGTTGACTGACCTGTTTGCATATTTAAGCTATTAACCATCATAATCTCATGTTTAAACCACACATATAATCACCCATATCTACTAACATGAATTGGTTAATTATCCACCCCCAAACCCGAGCACCACTACTCGATTTCTACTCTTGAAGTGGTTAACTTCAAGTTCAATCATATAATCGTTTAGGCATATAAAGACCCATACCTAAGACATGTAATGACTCATACAAGTCCTAACATTTCACCATTCATCAATTTGACATATCCACATGTCTATTGCGAGAACTGTCACACCCCCAATTTCAACTAACGGAGGTTTACCATTTCGGGAAGTGACAAATCAGGATCTCAGTCATTAGTTACATTGAACGACTCTACATGGGACTCAAATTAAAATATCATATCAATCAGAGTTAATGCGGAAGCGTAAAGAAAGTAAATGTGCAAAACACACGCGCCCAAAAAGTCCAAAAGTCCAAACCAAACACAATTCAAAATAGTCCAAACAGTTTAATAAAACATAAATCAAAAGAAGAATCCCATGCATGTCCTATGTGTGCACCTGTGCCTTATCTTAGCGACCTGAGAAAACATGTAAGAAAAGATGTCAACACGAGGTTGGTGAGTTCACATGTTTCAATATAAATAAACTTTTACCAGATTTATTGTACAATCAACATATATATACCAACGGGTAGCTAACACGTGTTCATGTTTGCTATTACGCTCACAACCGTAAACTGACTGTTTGTATTGCCTCCCACCAGGTCTATCAACCATGGTGCACGTTTAGGTCAATATTGCACACGTTCGATATCCAATTGAGTTAGCGCGACTAACGCGGTTGAGGTTTGTCAAACCCAGTAGTACTACCCAACATACCTCGCTATATTCATATTTAAACGGTTCGATGTGAGGACTTTCATGATAGAGTGTACGCATAGTCATAACAAGTGATATAATATGAAGTAAAAAAAATCAAAAAGAGTTTGCATCATGTTTTCTCCCCCAGTTTAAAATAGTAAAAGGGGCCGTGAAAAATCACCTGAACGGCGTAGGTAGTAGTCACACAAGTACGAGACTGAAATCTCAAGCGTTAGCCCGACACGGCTCACAAAAGCCCTAGCATTACAACATAACTTATTAGGGGTAAAGTGGGAATATGTGACGACAACACGGAAGATTAGAACGTCTTAACATACTTAGGATTAAAGAGTAGGCGAACGTGTCCACGGGAATAAGGATTTCTATAAGAATTAGAATGACTAAGTTTTGTGCCGAACGTCAATAATGAATAATAAATAAATAAATAAATTCGTACGTTCGAGTCGTTTACAAAAGTTAAGAAAATAATATAATTTAATATATTATTTTTAGGTTCGTAGGATTACTAAATAATTATTGTGGCAAAAATAATAAATATATTATTTTTAAACGAAGTAAGGGTAAATAATATAACTAATTATATTATTGTTTAGTTCAAAACGTCACACGATGTTATAAAACGATACAAAATAATATAAAAATATATATTATTTAATACTAGGAGTCACGAGTTAAAAATAATATAAATATATCATTTTATACTAAGTTACGGTTTGAAAATAATATGAATATATTATTTAAAAAGTGGAACTATTAGTAATTATAAGCAATAAAATCAAACCCGAGTCTACGGGCGGTTTCTCGGTTTAAACACCTTAATCTAATATTATAATAACAGTGGAAATTGTTTTTAAATTTAAAACATTAACAAAATATTAATTAAAAAGAAAACCGGGGAGGAGGATTCGAACCCAGGTCTCCTCCCCAACGGTCAACAGCTTTAACCAATCCAGCCATCAATTCAATTGCAACAAAACTCAACCAGAAATACTTTTAATCATTAATTCGAGTGAATTCCCCTAGTTGAAAGAATTTTCGTCCCGAAAATTAAAATAATTAAAAAAAAATTCTCGGATGTCACATCATCCCCTAGTTGAAAGAATTTTCGTCCCGAAAATTAAAATAGTACCTTAAGAATTTGACGTGGAATGCTTGAACAGATTAGAATATTTGCGCATCATCTGATCCTCACGCTCCCACGTGAATTCTGGTCCGCGTTTCGAGTTCCAACAGATTCTGACAATAGGGATTTTACTGCGCTTAAGCGTTTTGACTTCCCTATTTCCACAAGTTCTTCGATGAAACGCAACTGTTTATCAATGTGTAGTTCCTTAAGAGGAACCGCGAGTGAATCGTCTACTAGACACTTCTTCAAGTTTGAGATGTGAAAGACGTTGTGTACACCACTAAGTCCTTTAGGTAGGTCCAGTTGATACGCTACTGGCCCGATTCTCTTCACTATCTTGAATGGTCTAACATAACGAGGATTCAGCTTGCCTCATTTCCTAAAACGAATGACACCCTTCCAAGGTGAGACTTTTAACAAGACCATATCCCCTAATTGAAATTCTAACGGTTTACGACGCTTATCGGCATAGCTCTTTTGACGATCACGAGCTACTGCCATACGGTTTCTAATTTGAACGATTTTCTCAGAAGTTTCAAGTACGAGTTTAGGACCTGTAAGTTGACTATCCTCAACCTCGGCCCAACAAATAAGAGAACGACATTTCCGTCCATATAGTGCTTCAAATGGAGCCGCCTTGATGCTAGTGTGATAACTGTTGTTGTAGGAGAACTCCACCAACGGTAGGTGAGACTCCCAAGTGTTACCGAAATCAATCACACAAGTTCGTAGCATGTCCTCCAGAGTTTGAATTGTACGCTCCGTTTGACCATCAGTTTGAGGATGGTATGCTGTGCTCATATCTAGACACGTGCCTAAAGCTTTATGTAACGATTTCCAGAAACGAGAGGTGAATCGTACATCACGAGCCGAAATGATAGAGATTGGCACCCCGTGCTGAGAGACTACTTCTTTAAAGTAAATACGAGTAAGTTTTTCCATCTTGTCTGTTTCCTTGATTGCTAAGAAGTGAGCGGACTTTGTCAAGCGGTCAACGATTACCCAAATGGTATCACATCCGGTAGGAGTTCGTGGCAATTTTGTGATAAAGTACATGGATATCTGCTCCCATTTCCACATGGGAATCTCTGGTTGCTGGAGAAGGCCAGAAGGCTTTTGATATTCAACTTTGACCTTCGCGCAAGTCAGGCACTTGCTCACATAGGTGGCTATATCGGCCTTCATATTTGGCCACCAATACAGCACCTTTAGGTCATGATACATCTTGTCGGAACCTGGATGAATAGAGTAACGAGATTTATGAGCTTCATCCATTACCAGTTCCCTTAAATTTCTGAATATTGGAACCCATATCCACTCAGCGAAGTAGCGAACACCGTCCGATTTGACCTCGAGTTATGCTTCCATACCACGTGTACCTTCCAGCGGTAGGTTTTTCTCTTTCAGAGCTTCAAGTTGAGCATTACGGATTTTGTCAGGCAATCCAGGGTGAATAGTAAGCTGTAATGCTCGAACTCGTTTGGGCTTGGTTTTCTTTCGACTTAGGGCATCAGCTACAACATTAGCCTGACCCGGATGATATCGGATCACACAGTCATAATCATTCAAGAGCTCGACCCAAGGCACTGTCTCATGTTCAGCTCTTTCTGCTCGAAGATATGCCGAAGACTCTTATGATCGGTGTAGATAGTGCACTTGGTACCGTGCAAGTAGTGTCTCTATATCTTAAGTGTGAAAACTACGGCTCCCAACTCTAGATCATGAGTGGTGTAGTTTTTCTCGTGAATCTTTAGTTGGCGCGAAGCATATGCGATCACCTTTTCTCGCTGCATTAGGACACATCCCAGACCCTGAATGGATGCATCGTAATACACCACAAAATCATCCGTACCCTCCGGAAGAGCTAGGATAGGTGCGCTGTAAAGTTTCTGCTTAAGATGTTGGAATGCTGACTCTTGGTTATCGCCCTAGCTATAGGCTTTACCTTTTTGAGTTAAGGCAGTGAGAGGTTGTGCAATTTTTGAAAATCCCTCGATGAATCGACGGTAATATCCTACCAATCCCAGGAATTGTTGCACCTCAGTCGAAGTCGTCGGTACTGACCAATTCTTGATGGCTTCAATCTTTGATGGATCGAAATGTATTCCTTTCTCGTTAACCACATGTCCTAAGAACTGAACTTCTCGAATCCAGAATTCACATTTGAAAAACTTAGCATATAGTTGCTCCTTTTTAAGTAATTCCAGGATTAAACGTAAATGTTCCTCATGTTCCTCCTTGTTCTTGGAATAGATAAGAATGTCGTCGATGAAAACGATGACAAACTATGGTTTACACACACGGTTCATGAGGTCCATGAATACCGCAGGTGCATTGGTTAATCCGAAAGGCATGACCATAAACTCGTAGTGGCCGTACCTTGTCCTGAAAGCAGTCTTAGATATATCTTCATCTCGGACTCTCAATTGATGGAAACCGGACCTAAGATCTATCTTGGAATAGAAACTTGATCCTTGGAGTTGATCAAAGAGATCGTCTATACGAGGCAAAGGATAACGATTCTTGATTGTGACTTTATTCAGTTCACGGTAGTCGAGACACATACGGAAAGTCCCATCCTTCTTCTTGACAAATAGGACCGGAGCTTCCCATGGCGATGAGCTAGGTCGGATGAAACCTTTATCCAACAATTCCTGTAACTGAGTAGATAGCTCTTGCAATTCACTAGGTGCCAGTCTATAAGGTGCCCGAGCGATCGGTGCCGCTCTGGGTGCTAGATCGATTTGAAATTCAACTTGACGGTGTGGCGGCAGATTAGGTAAATCCTCGGGAAATACTTCCAAAAATTCACGAACGATGGGAATATCATCAATCTTCTTCTCTTCTGATGGTTGCTCAGCAACGAGAGCCAAAATAGCAGTATGCCCTTTTCGAAGGCATTTCTGAGCTTTCATAAAGGATATGATGCCCATGACTGCACCAACTTTTTCGCCCTGAACGGAAAGGGTTTCTCCACTCGGGAGAGGAATGGGAACATTTTTTTCACGACAGATAATTTCAGCTTGGTTTTTAGATAACCAATCCATGCCAACAATTACATCAAAACTACCAAGTGTGACCGGCATAAGGTCGATATTAAGTATATGACTAGCTAATTCAAGTTTACATCCCTTAAGAATGTGAGTTGCTTCAATTATTTGGCCATCAGCAATCTCTATTATATACTTAGCTTCTAACAGAGTTGGAGTTCCTTTTATCATATCACTAAGTTTCTTAGATATAAAACTCCTATCAGCACCAGTGTCAAAAAGGACAGAAGCAAAGTAATTATTTAAGAGAAACTTACCGGTGACCACATTATGATCATAACGAGCTTCTCCAGATCGTAGCACGAAGGCTCATCCCTTCGCACCATTCCCTCCATTATTTCCGTTGTTGCCACCATTGTTGTTGCCGTTACTATTTTTACCCTTATTATTGTCGTTACCGTTACCATTCCCATTTCCATTACCGCCCCTCTTTGACTGTGGACAATCCCTCTGAATATGTCCATCCTTGCCGCACTAAAAACATCCACTAGTAAATCCTTGCGATCGAAATGGTTGTTTGATCGGAAGCGCAACTCTACAGCCTTTCACTGCGTGGCCCATCTTTCCACGTCCCTGGCAATGCTGTCGGTCACAAGTGCCGGTGTAGTGATAGGCACATTTGTTTCACTTGGGATGTCTCCCAGCATATTCCCCTTGACTCAGACCTGAAGAGGTCGTTTGATTAAAGTTCTTAGCAGGCTCAAACTTTCGCTGCTGCTGCTGAGGTTGATTGAACTGAGGTCCTTTGGAGTTGGAGTGAGTGTTGGAGTGGTGATCAAACCTGCGCTTATGATTGTCGATGGATTTAGAGACCGAACCCCTCGGAGGTAGAGTCCCTTGAGTCACTGCCTGATCGATTAACTTGTGAGCTAGTCTGATCGTCTGCTGGATGGTAGTAGGATTGGATGAAGTAACCATACTCTGAATCTGAGGCACTAAGCCTCCAATGTACAGTTCTATCCTCTTGTAATCTGGAGTCACCATATGTGGGCACATGGTAGCAAGCTCATGGGAGCGAGTGGTATACAGCTCAATTTCAGAACCCTCAATTTTCACCAGAACTCTCCTTCACTTTCTGAATTTCATCCCGAGGACAGTACTCCTCCTTCACCATCGTCTTAAACTCCTCCCACGGGAGTCCATTTGCCATGACCAGACCCAACATCTAGACCTGAGCGTTCCACCACGTGAGAGTCGGGCCCTCCAAAGTTCTAGCGGCGAACTTAACCTGATTAGCCACCGGGCAGTTGCACATGGCAATCACCGATTCTACTTTTTCGAACCAACGAAGTAGTCCGAAAGCCCCTTCAGCTCCACTAAAGGTGTGGGGCTTACATTCCATAAATGTTTTGAAGGTGCAGGCTGGTTGCTGATTCTGCTGGCCTAGAGTTAGAGACATAACATAGGTTCAAGGTTATAAAGCTTAGGAAAGGTGCTTTGAGAGATGAATTGACCTCATTAGTCAATGGTTATAGCATTTACCTGCAGCATTCTGTGCTGCTAGAGCCTCAGCCACACTATCGTTGATTAGTGCCGCCAGCTTCGCTGCTTTCATGTTGATGGTACCTCGGCCACCAGCACGACCTCCACGTCCTCTTCCCGACATGATTCTTCACATTCAGAAATACAAAAAAATGAGAAATATATCGAATATTAAACATTATTTATGTACAAGTAAGAAGATACAACATCTAATATTTTGAAAATTAAATAAATTGTAAGGCTACAAAATAAATAACTCAAACATTAAACTTCTCATGCTTTTATTGAATGGGAACAACCTTACACATCTAGGTTTGAAAAGAGAAATAACATAAACGAAACATGAATGAAAAGGAAAGATAGAATAGAAAGATCATCAAGCATCCTCGTCGTCGGAAGAAACGTATGATTGTGCATCGTCGATTTCCACCGGTTCCTCCTCGGGTAGCTCCTCCTCCAAGGGCTCATCCTTGAAGGGCTCCACCTCGAAGGGCTCCTCCTCGTCGTCCGAAAGTGGAATGTCTTCTGGAAATAGGGCTGCTTGCAGTTGGGCTTCTAAGTGAGTCACTCTCTCTCGAAGTCCTTCAGCAGCATGGTCTGCTACTTGCAGCTGGGCTTCCAGATTAGCCACTCTCTCCAGAATCCCTCCTACATTATAGTCCGAGGTGTCCACCCTCATCTCCAAATGTGTAACCTGATCCACCAAAAGGTTATGGACCTGATCCGTTACTGCTAGTTCAGCAGTCAAAAGCTCTATCCCTACCTTATTCTCCTTTATTTGTGACTCTCGCTGCAGAATGTCAGGTATCTCATCAGTAGCATATTTCACAATGCTTAACTCCCTAGACATGTAAAATAGAAAAGCTGCAAAAGCTTGTTCCATAGTGCATGGCAAGCTAGGTAAAGTAGATGATGAGGAAGTGGAACCAAAGTAGGGTGATGGGACATTTCCCATTTTGATCCATCTTTGGATCATCTGCGGGTATGCATTCCAATTGCGAGCAGGATTCGTTGCTTGCGCGCTACTCGGTTCACCCTGATCAACCGAATTGTCACTAGAACTAGTCCGGCGCCTTTTGGGCTCCGGGGATGATAAGATAGGTGCCTTAGGTGATGGCGGTGGAGTTGACGACATGATCCTGTAACATAATATATAAGTGCCAAACATCCAAATGTTTATGACATATAACTAATGTGTGAGGTTATAGTCTAGTATGCAATCCTAGCTCTCTATAACCAATGGCTCTGATACCAATCTGTCACACCCCTAATTTCAACTAACGGAGTTTTACCATTTTGGGAAGTGACAAAGCAGGATCTCAGTCATTAGTTACATTGAACGACTCTACACGAGACTCAAATGAAAATATCATATCAATCGGAGTTAATGCGGAAGCGTAAAGAAAGTAAATGTGCAAAACACACGCGCCCAAAAAGTCCAAAAGTCCAAACCAAACACAATTCAAAATAGTTCAAACAGTTTAATAAAACATAAATCAAAAGAAGAATCCCATGCATGTCCTATGTGTGCACATGTGCCTTATCTTAGTGACCTGAGAAAACATGTAAGAAAAGATGTCAACACGAGGTTGGTGAGTTCACAGGTTTCAATATAAATAAACGTTTACCAGATTTATTGTACAATCAACATATATATACCATAGGGTAGCTAACCCATGTTCAAGTTTGCTATTACGCTCGCAACCGTAAACTAACTGTTTGTATTGCCTCCCACTAGGTCTATCAACCATGGTGCACGTTTAGGTCAATATTGCACCCGTTCGATATCCAATCGAGTTAGCGTGACTAACGCGGGTGAGGTTTGTCAAACCCAGTAGTACTACCCAACATACCTTGCTATATTCATATTTAAATGGTTTGATGTGAGGACTTTCATGATAGAGTGTATGCATAGTCATAACAAGTGATATAATATGAAGTACAAAAATCAAAAAGAGTTTGCATCATGTTTTCTCCCCCAGTTTAAAATAGTAAAAGGGGCCGTGAAAACTCACCTGAACGGCGTAGGTAGTAGTCACACAAGTACGAGACTGAAATCTCAAGCGTTAGCCCGACACGGCTCACAAATGCCCTAGCATTACAACATAACTTATTAGGGGTAAAATGGGAATATGTGACGACAACACGGAAGATTAGAACGTCTTAACATACTTAGGATTAAAGAGTAGGCGAACGTGTCCACGGGAATAAGGATTTCTATAAGAATTAGAATAACTAAGTTTCGTGCCGAACGTCAATAATGAATAATAAATAAATGAATAAATAAATAAATTCGTACGTTCGAGTCGTTTACAAAAGTTAGAAAAATAATATAATTTAATATATTTATTTTAGGTTCGTAGGATTACTAAATAATCGTTGTGGTAAAAATAATAAATATATTATTTTTAATCGAAGTAATAAACGCGGGTAAATAATATAACTAATTATATTATTGTTTAGTTCCAAACGTCACACGAAGTTATAAAATGCTACAAAATAATATAAAAATATATATTATTTAATACTAGCAGTCATGAGTTAAAATTAATATAAACATATAATTTTATACTAAGTTACGGTTTGAAAATAATATGAATATATTATTTAAAAAGTGGAACTATTAGTAATTATGAGCTATAAAATCAAACCCGAGTCTACGAGCGGTTTTCCCGGTTTAAACACCTTAATATAATATTATAATAACAGAGGAAATTGTTATTAAATTTAAAAAATTAACAAAATATTAATTAAAAAGAAAACCGGGGAGGAGGATTGGAACCCGGGTCTCCTCCCCAACGGTCAACAGCTTTAACCAATCCAGCCATCAACTCAATTGCAACAAAACTCAACCAGAAATACTTTTAATCATTAATTCCAGTGAATTCCCCTCCCATATTAACACACGATCGAAACCAATCCAAAAACCCTCGAATCCGGTCGCGATGCAACAAATTAACACATGGGTTTTGCAAATCGAGTAACCACGAATCTGTGGTGGGTTTTAATTTGAAAATCGCTGAGTTTTAAGTCGTTTAAATCTTAGTTTCAAGGATTGAACCCTAGAACAAGAACTTGGAATCGATTTGAGCAATTATGATGTTAGAATCTGTTGAAATCACAGGGCTTTTATCAAGTGAATGGTCGCGAATCTACCCATAGTCTTTAATTTCATTAAGATCGAGTGTAGGTAAGAATTCGATTAAACAAGAATACGCATGAACCCTAGATTTTTATCATGATGATTCTGATAATGCAATGGTTTGAAACCATGGGGCTTTCAATAAGCAAAGATTTACGAAGCTATCCATGTATTTTAATTGGATTAAAAACATGTCTAGATTAGTATCCGATTAACCCGAAAGTGTATGAACCCTAGGTTCTGGATCTTGAAAAATTCGATGTTGTTTGTTAAAATTAACATAGGGGTTTCGATAAGTATCGGATTGCGAAACTGTCCATGCGATTTAATTGAATTGAAAACGGGATTAGGGTTAGGTTCGATTGGAACCGAATCGTATGAACCCTAGAATTGGGATTTGATTAAATTGATGTTATAATTCCAAATCGGCATAAGGCTTTTAAACTAATGATGAAAACAAAACTAAAGATGACTTTGATTACCAGAATAGATGATGGATTGATAGCGTCGACTAAAAACGAGTGTCGTCGGCCACGGGGTTGATCTCCGGCGATTGTGGTTGTGACTCCGACCAAATCAATGAGTGCAGAAGCTTCAAAGAGTTGTGATAGAGGTGTGCAGGCCTTCAATTTGATAGAATAAAGATCGAAACATACGAATTTGATGTGTACGAGGAGACGGTCGACGGTTACGGTTTTAAAATCCATAATTGGGTTTAATTCGAATGTAATGTCAATGATTAAGGACTTAAGGATGTCGAAACTGATAATAATGATGGAATCCGTTACAGAATTGGACGAATTTCAGTTGTGGGATTCAAATTTGATCTCAAACTTGCGAGTTTGACTTTCTGAAGTCAACAGGAACAAAATTCAATTGATTTTGACTTTGAGAAGTCAATAGAACAGATTTCGGGTAATTACATACTAGTCCCTATGGTTTTAAGATTAAATATTGGTAGGAATGGTCCATGAGGTTCAAGATTAAGTTAACCGGGTTACTAGATAACTGGATTTTGATTAATGGAACTAACGGAAAATTGACGGATGTCACAAGAACCACCACTCGCTTTTCCGCATGGAGTATTTGACTCCATGGTGACCCATGAAGTATCCACACTTCATGTCATCTGTGAAGTATTTGACTTCACTTTCACCTGTGAGGTACTTGACCTCACTATCACCCGTGAAGAATCCACGCTTCATGTAATCAACCAATTTACCGTTTTACTACCAACAGTTGACTTTCACCACATTAAGTCAAATTTAGTCTAATGTTACCACATTTTACATTTTAGTTGACTCTTGACCACATTGAGTCATTTACACCATTTAACCACATATTATCCATTAGTTTGACCATTAACCACACAAGTTAATTTACATCTATTTACCACATTTGCACTATCAAGTTTGACTATTAACCACATAATCTAATTACACACATTTACCACATTTGCACATTCAAGTTTGACTATTAATCACATAGTCTAATTACACCTATCTACCACATTTGCATATTTAAGTTTGACTATTAACCACATAGTCTAATTACACCTATTTCAACATAATAGTTTGACCCTATACCATTAAGGTCAAATTACACCAATTTCACATAATAGTTTGACCCTAAACCACTAAGGTAAAATTACATCAATTTCACTATTATCCATAATGGTTTGAATTATACCCCATTAAGTCAATTTTGTATCAATTTCACCATTATCCACAATGGTTTGACTTATGACACAATAAGTCAATTTACATAAAATTACCACATTCTACATTTTATTTTGACTATATGCCACAGTAGTCAATTACACCAATTTACCACGTTTAGTTTGACTATATTCCACATAGTTCGACTACACCACATCTACCAAGTGTCATTCAAAATTTTGACTAATTTCCTCATTATGTAAACTACAACAATCCTACACATTCATACTATACATTGACCATTTACCACTTAAGTCAAAATCACCATACAACATATAAATAAAAATGATAATTCATCTACTTACATGTAACCACTACTTATCTACTACTAAGTAAGTGCAAATCACTTACCTTTGCCAATGAATATTCCAATCGGACATCATAGCTAACACCTTCATCGTCATGATCACCTAAACAATTCATCTTGTTTAGTAATCAAAATATCTTAAACTTACACCATTTGAGATATAACACTATTCTAAGACTAAAAGACTAACATCCTCATTAGTCTTAGCTCCAACCACAATATTCGCCCATATAAACACAAATATCAACAACACACTCAAGTTGACACGTTTGGATTTTAACCAAAATTCCACAATTTCATCAATTTAGAAATCACCAACTCAATTGAGTTTTATAATTGAAAATGTGTTTTTATTACACCATAAACACTTATCCATACTCAATTTACCATTTAAACACCTTTAATTACAAAACCCCAATTTAGGTCTCAAGACCCCTAATTTTGAAATCATCAAATTGGATGGTTCAATGATGTTATTAAACATTATGCACCCTTAATCAGGCTAGATAACAAGTTCTTAATCATAAACAACCGTCAATTTAACCCCTATTTTGATTTTTACCACAACCCATGAAGAACATAAAAATGGTGGAATCAAAAGGAAAGAAGAGTCGCACTTGATGTTAGGAAGGAGATGAGCATACCAACTCCTTCAAATCCGAGCATGCAACTCCAAATTTCAATTTCTTGATCAAGCTCTCATCCTCCTTTTTCTCCCTTGTAATTTTCGCAAACACACACACATAAGTGTGTGTTTTTGCTTGACATTCTCCATTAACACAAATGAGATTGTGTTAATTGCACAATCACCCCCTCTACTTGCAATATAAACCCCCTTGACACCAAAACCAGTTAATTCCGCCTTTTAAAAGGTACCCTCAACTTTTTTTTAATTGTAAACACCCCTACAATATAATAAGTATATTATAGGATAAAACCCGAAAGTTGGTTTGTTACATTTTGCCTATGATCTCATCTAACTCTGCCATCATCTCCCGTAGATCATCAGGCATCTCATCGCATCTGGCTCCTCTAACAGTCTCTCCAACTATATCACCCAATCAGATGGTTCTTCTAATTTTGGGGTGGGTTCACCTACTTCGAACATCATATCAGAGTCATGATGGTAGTCCATGAAGGAATCAAGCATGCACACTAAGTGGCTATGCTCACCAACATCCTTCACGGACTTTGTGGCATCAAAGGTAACCGACTCAACCCCCACACGAAGTGTGAGCTTTTCGTAAAAGACATCGATCAATGCCTTGGTGGTGCGCAAGAACGGGCGCCCAAGGATGAGTGGGACTCTGTCATCATATCTAAGATCACAAAATCCACGGGGAAGAAAAATTTGCCTATTTTAACTAACATATTCTCCACAATTCCCCATGGATACTTGAATGAACGGTCAGCCAAGGATATGCTCATGCGTGTCAGCTATGGTTCATCGAGGTATAGTTGCTTATATATAGATTATGGCATCAGATTGATGCTAGCACCTAGGTCAGCCAACGCGTGGTGCAAGGGCAAACTGCCTAGGAGACACGGGATTGTGAAACGCCCCGAAACTCCCGGTTTTTCTGGCAGCTTGTTCTGCACCACTACAGAACATTGCTCACTAAGTGAGACTTTAGAGACCTCCTCGAGTTTCTTCTTATTGGGAAGAAAATCTTTTAGGAACTTGCCATACTTTGGCATACGCTGGATGGTCTCTATGAGTGGGAGATGGACTTTTAGTTGTTTAAAAATATCAAGGAAGTGACCGTATTCCCTAGCTTACTTAAATGGCAGCGAACGCGCTGGGTAGGGAATACGGGTCAGGTCAATCTCGGGGGTCTTTAATTCACCCCCACTCTTCTTCTCCAATGCCTTCTCGACATGATTCTCCTTCTCTATCTCCTCATCCACCTGCTCCTCGGCCATCTTGGCATCGATCTTAGCGAATCGAGCTCTCCAATCAATCTTCTTGACCTCGTCAGGTGATGGAGTATTATACTTACTGGAGTGGGAGTCATCATCTACAACCTATTTATCCTCCACACTCCTAACCGACACGGCCATCACTGAAGCTCTGGGGCCTGAAGATGGACCTCCATGTCGATCCGTTAGACTTTTAGCGATGTCCTCTACCTTGCGTTGCAGATCATGGAATGCCGACTGTTGATTCTTCAGTAGAGTGTCGTGGCTATCCAATCTCCGCCTAGCATCCCAATCCTGCTGGACTAAGTGGGCAAGCAGTTATGTCTGAGTCTCAAGCATCTCTTCTATCTTCTTGGTGTCGAAACTGCTTCTGGTGCTAGCTCCTGTATCTCCTCCTCCTTGCTGCTGCTGGCGTCCATTAAACCTAGGCGGTTTATTTTCAAATCTTTATCCCAAGCCAAATGAATTATAGTTGTTGTAACCTCGGTTCTTGTATTGGTTGCTAACATAGCTCACCTACGAGATTACAAGGAGGAGAGAAAGAGGCCGTTCAATGGAAGCACAGAAAGGGATTTGAAGCTACATGGGAGCCTGAGGCCGAGATGCGGGAGCGCTATCCGCATTTATTTCCTAGTGACGCAAGTTTCGAGGACAAAACTTCTTTTAGGGGGGATACTTGTAACATCTCGGGTTCTTAACTACCAAACGGGATTAATAAACGTACATAATGGACGGAAAGCTAACGGAAACATAGCGAGACCTAAACGAAAGTATAAGTGACGGGGCTTCTTTTATGTAAACATATCTAAAAGGGGGCATCGAGTAATTAACGTGTTAGCGGGACATTCATTTAAATCACAAAATAGGTCGGCCCGAGAGGGTCGAGACACGAGTGGGGCCAAGTCCGTTCCAGCACGAGCACCCATTAGGGTGCGATGCAAATGAGGAGGTCTTCATTTGCATGTTGCGGCTGCCGAGATTACAAGGAGGAGAGAAAGAGGCCGTTCATCAAGTTTTGTCGATATCAAGGTATAATCGAGAGCCTCTAATCATCGTGTACGTGTTTTAAGCCCCGGGTAATTGTATTAATCATTTTTATGATTTTAGGGTTTCAAAGGAGACGCGGGTAGGAAGAAGACGAGTATTTTGGTGATTCGATTCGCACGAGTCATCCGAGTTTAAAGGTATAATATTTGTTAATCATCTTATATTTTGATTTGTCGAGCGAGTGATACCCATTTGCGGGTATGCAAGGTTTCGGCTAAACCCTAAGGGTGGCCGGTGGGACGGAAGCGTGCCGAGGGGAGTGCGGCGAAGAACTAAACCCACACAAGATGGTTCTACGGGTGATAAGGGATCCCGACATCAGTGAAGGAGGGCTGACCGGCTCGGCTGTGGCGGCATGGGCAGGAGGAGTGGTGCGGTGGAAGTGTATGGCGACCCACGACGGAGCACGAGCAAACAGAAGCCCACATCGGGGCTGTGGTGGTGCGGGAACGGCTGAGACGTGGCGGCGAGACTACCGGAGAGCCGTGGTTGAAGCCGGGAGTGAACATCATTCTAGGAATGATCAATCTTATTATTCACATTCATCATCATCTTCATCTTCGTGGTCAAACAAATCGGAATATGCTTCCTATTCTAGGAAGCAGACATGCTACACATGTGGCAAAGCCGGTCACATTGCAAGAAATTGCATGCATCGTCCTTATGAGCCCTATTAAATGAAAAATCAGAGGATTACACCAAGGGATAGATATTATTCTAAGCCAATGATGGTTGAAAAACCTAAAGGCAACGAAGGATAAGCATCCTAAAGTTAAGCCTTCTGATGGTAACTCGAATGCTGCAAAGAGAAACAGACATGCATATTTTGAAAGACAAAAGGTTAAACAAACTAAGCAAACGGTGAAACCTAAAGTCTCAGTTTCAAAAGAAATAAAACTGTGTGTTCAATCAAGGCATGTCTGGAAGGCTAAGGAAAATGTTGTGGCAACACCTGTCCTTGATTCTAAAAATGATATGTGTTTGCAGAAAGTGTCTTACATTGATGTTTCAGGAATGCCCAGGTCAACTATGGCTTGGGTACCTATATCTAACTAATCTTCTCTTCGTGTAGGGACAGCCAAGGAGGACTATCAACAATGAGACCGGTATGTTGATTATGGTTGTTCCAGGCACATGACAGGCGACATCTCTATGTTGGATAATGTTAATACTTTAACGGAGGGTATGTTTCCTTTATAGGAGATAAGGGAGGTAAGATCAGCAATAAAGGTACAATTAACTTCAGTACATTATGTTTTGAAAATAATGAGTTTTGAAATTTAAGAATGGTTAAAAAAAAGATTTTTCTTTATAGGTTAAATTTGTACATTACTTTAATTTTGTTGCCTAAATTTAAGGGGAGATATGAGAAAAATAGAAAAAGAGTTCGTTTTGAAGTTTATTAGTGTCAAGTGTAAATAAAAGATAAAAAGAAAGAAGAGTCTGTTTTAAAGTTTACTAGTAAGAAAAGACAAAACGAGTATGCTTTCAATTCATTTAAAATAAAAATATAAAAATATTGGTTACGTTTGAGTCGGAAGTTTTGCAAATAAATGGGAAGTGATATGAATGTTTGTTTCTTAAGGCTAGGATTAAAACACATGTAAGGCACTAAATTGAAAAGATTAGGATCACTGTTGGATATGTTGATAGGCTCTGCATGTGATAAACTTGAACAAAATAATCTTAAGGCCTTAGTGGGGAACATCTCATAGATTAGTGTAATTTGATATTCCTGTTAATGATAGAGAACTTAAACATAAAGGCTGATGAACTGTGGATAACCCTTGTTATATTGTGATTGCACTAACCGGAATCCTTCACAAAGGGGTTGCGAGCTGACTTGATACAAGTCTGTATATATTACATATATAGTTAAAAGACATGCATTGACATGCAATAGGTGAAAAGACACTCAATTATAGTACAAAGCTAATCTGCAAAGCAAAATTTTGAGCAAAAAGACACGCAATGTTAATGTCGTGCTATAGGAATAAATTCAAAAGACATGCAATGTCATACATAAAAAAGATATGTCTAAAGACGTGCATAATATTATTGTAAATATATATATATATATATATATATATATTTGGGAATATGTGATTGGGAAGGTATCTCTTGTCAAGGCATTTAAGTCCGTAGTGCTATGACCCTAAGCATCTGATGATTCTGACATGTAAGGCCGTAGTGCTATGCTTTTGATCAAATTTTGTCAGAGATTCTCTAAAGAGTTGTGTAAACCCGTGCTAGTTATGCTCAATTAACAATATCTTAAAAAGCGTGGGAACGACACCGTCAACATCACCGTTACGGTTGTAACGAAGAAACGACACCGTTTTGGTTATTTTACCGGAACGCTCTACCGCTTGGAAACCGTCGTATCCCTACATGTGTATATATAATCCCTACATGTGTATATATAAACTTTCAGCGGACTTGACGATCACAGGGAGATACATTTCACAAAGAAGACAAGGTTGAGACGGGAAGATGGCCATAGATCCCCACCGGAATACACAAGATCTAGGGTTTGCTTGAACTATCGAACCGCTGTGAGAGGCGGATCTGAGATTCGAATAGTTAGTCCCCCTTGCTAGAAATTGATGATGTTGAAACAATCGTCGCTGAAACAAACGACCCTTACAATTCTCTGAAAAGATTAGCTATGTGATAATCCCCCCTTTGGTCGAATTGGAAACCGGCTGTTATCGGCAACCGGTGACCAGTCGTCCGACTTGATTGAACAGTGGTTTTTGAAGAGGGGTCGTTTGTAGATGAATTGAAGAAGAAAAGGTGTGAGTCGGAGAACTTGATTGAACGGTGGTTCATGACTAGACTTATTCCTTTTCAAACAAACGACCCTTACGTTTTTATTATAATCTTTTCAAGGCTTTTTGTTACTTTTTGATTTCAATCTTTTATTCTAAAAACATAATAGGTTTTGCATGGTGTGCCGGCGTCACTTGGATAACCAGAAGGACTACAGATTACTTTATAGGGTAAAAGTGGGGAAGTAGATAGGTTTCTGTGTGTGCAGTGAGTGTGTGTTAAATACTATATTATTTCATTTTCATTTTTAAATAAATATATATGGGGAATAGATAAAACTTTTACCGCATCATATATATTTTCTAATCTTTTCAATCTTAAACTACATTTGTGTAAAATTATTATTTATTTTTAATATATGTTTATAGTATTATAACCAGGAATTTTACCCGACGTGTGTTGCGGCGATGTCAAAACGTAGTGTTGCTCGAATTCACACGTAACACGATGGGAATTGGACTTTAAAAGCTTGAAGCAGTAACAAAAGAATTATAGTTAGACACATAAGAAAAACATATAAGATACTCATTTAACTCAAGAAAAAAATGTAAAAAAACTAAATGAATTTTCTTTTTTGCATTAGATTCAAAAAATTAATACATTATTAATCCTTAAAGCAGATCGTGACGCGGTATATATGGAAATTACAAAAAAACTTACGTTGTCGTAATTTAAAAAAAAGTGAATAACCAAAAGAGAAACCGTTACCCACCAAAATTTGCTATAACTAATTAAATATTAAATTTAACAAATCATAAAAGTTTAATTAAATAATAGTTCTAAATAATTAAAACGAATAGAAAAAAATGAAACCTTTTTCTGGCTGCAAAAATTAACGCACGAGGGGAGCAGAGAGTTTCGAACGCACAACAAATGGACAAACCAAACCAGGCAAATCATTTAGCAAGTATTTTATGGGTTATTAATAATAATAATTAAAAATCGGACAAATGGAGTTGAAAAAACTAGGCAGAGGTTTCGAAAAAAAACTGGTACTTGAAGGTTAGAACCGGTGGCCTAACCAGTTGGAAAGGAAATCAAGAAAGCCTCAGACCGGAACAACGCCTAACAATTTTTTTTGTTTGGAATAAGAAGTATAAAAGAGTAAAAATAGTGTTTTGGATTGGCCACCGACACTTGATTTAAGGCATTAGAGGTATTAGTAATGGACAATAATTTGAATTTCTTTACGATGAAATACATAATAAATACCTAACTTTATATATACATAAACCTCACATTTTTCTATTACTTTTTTTTTCTGGCGGCATCGTGCCGGGCACAAATGCTAGTTTAGTTATAATTTAAGTGCTCAAAATATCATGAGAAAGGGAATGTTTACTTGATAAGCTGTGGGATCCATTAAAGTTAATCAAGAATTCACATAATTTGCATTCACTTAATTACAGGTTTTTGAGATATGAGTGTGGAACACATAAGTAATAACTAATTCTACCCAAAACATGATAATTTAAATCACAGTGAAAAAATTCGGTTTGAAACTAAAGCATGAGTTTAGAATGATCTGAATATTGGCAATTCACTTGACCTGTCTAAGTAAAAATACATGCTGAAAAATGTGCATTGGTCAGCCTGTAGAACGATATGATCTCATTGCAAACTTTCTAAAGACTCGTTATATGTCTTTGTTAATTACTGTTAGTTTAAATTTGTGTTGCAATTTGTTAAAGAAAATTCTAAAAATATTTTATTTCAAATTTTATCTTTAATTTTAATTCAGTATAGTTTAGTTTCTAGCTTTTATATTTTATTTTACTCTGGTTTTATCTTTATTAAAAATTGACCATTCTTGGATTGAAATACTTATCATCAAAAGAAATTGAAATTTCAAAAGTTTGATAGTACGTGGATGTATTAGGTATTCGTGTAAATACAGGATTCTTGTTGCATGCAAACGTCTGCTTACAAAATTTATGAGAATTTGCAGGATTTGTTTCAAATCTAAATCAAGGGATTGAAGCAGTACATGTGAATCTTCTTAAAAGATAAAGAATGAAAAAGAAAAGAGTTGCTGAGAATTCTCCTCTCACAATTTTCTTTTAGCAAGATGTTCAAGCAAGTGCTGATTAGGATTGACATAAGGATATATCTCCAAGAGAAGAAAGAGAAACCCAAGTTTAATAGTTCAGAAATGTTGAATCTTATCAACACCAACATCATCACCACAACAACAACCACAGATTTTGAAGAAAATGTTGTATGCTGGAAATGGTGATCACAGTGCTACATTCGAGTTATGAATATTATTTGATATCATTAGCCTATAGGGAGATTGTTGGGTCTATATATGTGAGGTTGATTCTTATCAAACAAATAGAATTCTTGGTGTTAACGAATAGATGGGTATTCGAGTTTTGTAACCCTGAACTAGGTTCACGAGTTGGGTCTTGGGCCGTCCATGGGCCGAGAACATGTATTTTGGGCTTAATGTTATTAGGCTTAGTATAAATACTTGTTTATGTAACCTAAATTAGGTTAGCCACCAGAAAAACATTTCTGAGAGAGTTAGACGTGTGGAAAAACCGTGTAGAGGGGATAGCGGTTTTTGGTTATTTTCTTTGTAATTGTCTTGATCAATACAAGGTATTTTACATTGAGTTTTGTGTTCTTGAATAACCACAATCATTAGTTTTCACCTAGTGATTGTGAGAATTGATATCGTGTGAGTGTGTTATTCGAAGATCCATATAGAGATTGAGACTTACAATTGGTATCAGAGCTTGAATGCTCTCTGAAGGGCGTCTCGATATCATCAGATTCAAGGTATCGTTTATGTGTTTTTATTAGTTTTTATAACTAATAAGTTTGCTGCAAGTGTTTGAAGGTGTTCTACATAATTTTGGAGCGTTTAGTCCAAGTTTGGAGTATTTTTGGAAACGTAATTTAAATCAAACAAGTGTTTTTGGTGAAGTTTTGATCAAGAACACGAAGAAAAGTTGAAGAAATCTGTTTCGTGTTCTTAGGAATCATTTAAATTTCGAATAGCTAATTTTGGGGAGCTTCCAAAATTATAGGACTTCAAGATGGAAAAGAATATCTCCAAGATTTTGGTAAATTTAAGTTCACGGGTTATTTTGGAGTCATTCACGGAAGGACCTCAAACAACTTCTCGGCTAATTAAAGATTCACTGAAGTAGCTCAAAAGTTATTGAAGTACCTCAATTTAAGTTCACTGGCAAATTAAGTTAGCAGGTAGCACCTCAAAATTAAGTTCACGACAAATTTATTGAAGAACCTTAAAATTAAGTTCACGGCAAATTGAAATTTTGAATGCAACCACACACGTGGAAATTAATTAAAGATAGCAGGTAGGTCAATTAATTTAAGCTAGCATATTTTAAGCTAGCACATAGGTGAATTAAATTGAGTTCACGAGCTAGTTCACGACTAAGCAGTACACGGTTTTTTGGTCAAGTTCACGGCTTGACAGAAATATAGGGTTCAAGCGAAGTCTACTCGGCTCAGGTTCACGGGAAGACTAGTTCACAGGCTCTGTGTTCACGGTTTTTGTTGAGTTCACGGGTTCCTCACAGTTCACGGCTTGTCTCTGTGTTCACAGGTTCATTGATGTTTACGGATTCAACCTATTTCACGGCTCATTCATGGTTCACGGTCCTCTCTAGTAACATCTGATCTCTGTTAAAATGTTATCTACGTTTGGGAACAGCTTCACTTCCACCTGAGATTTTTGAAAAAGAGAAAGTTTCATTATATTCAGCTTCAATCTCACCTCAGGTAACATCTGATCTCTGTTCTCAATTATGTATTGATAAAGTGGAGATGTTTCGAAAAGAAAATGATGATTTGAAATTGAAAATCTTAAATATCAAAAATCAAAGTTTTCTAAAACTGAGAAGGCTTACAAAGAGGTAATAGAAGCCAGTAAGAAAGATATTTCACTTCTAAGAGAACAACTAAGTCAAAAATGTTCTGTGTTAACTGATGCTAATGTAGAAATTAAAAGATTAACTGCTGAATTAGAACATGCTAAATCAAATTTTGCTGAAGCAAAGTTCAAAGTAGAATTTTTTTCGTCAATCTAGTGAAGTAGTTGATATACTTGAGAATAAACTTCATAAGCCTGGTAATGGGAACAAAGGCCTTGGGTATAACAATGTGCCTCCTACTTTCAACGAAAACAGTACCACTGTTCCTCCCTCTATTGAGGAACAAGTAAAGGAGTTCTTCATGTTTACTCCCGGTAGCAAGTCATGCACTGATGAATACAAATCATCATAATCAGATTCTAATGTTAAATGTGTGAATAGTTCTGATGCTTCTACTTCATGTGAAGAAAAAGTAGACTTAGGAATGTGATAGTGAGAATGATGAGTCTGAAGAAATTTGTTTTTGCACGAATAAAACTAATTTTAATTCTGGTTGTAAAAATAACACTAATACTTTTCAGGGCAGTGCTTCTAAGAGCAACAAACCCTATGTGTAGGCTTAGAAAAATGTTAATACAAATTCAAACTTGCCTGCATATAGTGATGGAAAACTAGATTTGTTAAACCTATCACTGATAATGTTAAGTATTCTCTCACAGGGACGTGTCCAAGGTGAAGGAGAAAAGCAAGCAGGTTGAAAACCCTGGGTTAGTGTTCAAACCTCAAGTGCTTCACCTAAGCACTTCACCAAAGTTGAGTTTTATACAAAGTATGATCATCATCATAAGAGGTTTGAACAAGACCATGCTCAGAAAAACAAGAATTCTGCAAGTTGCTCAAAGAGAAGATGTGAACATCATTCTGGGAATGATCAATCTTATTATTCACATTCATGATCATCTTCATCTTCGTGATCAAACAAATCAGAATATGCTTCCTATACTAGGAAGCAGACATGCTACACATTTGGCAAAGCATGTCACATTGCAATAAATTGCATGCATCGTCCTTATGAGCCATATTACATGAAAAATTAGAGGACTACACTAAGGGATAGATATTATTCTAAGCCAATGAAGGCTGAAAAACCTAAGGCAATGAAGGATAAACATCCTAAAGTTAAGCCTTCTGATGGTAACTGGAATGCTGCAAAGAGAAACAAACAGACATATTTTGGAAGACAAAAGGTTAAACAAACTAAGTAAACGGTGAAACCTAAAGTCTCAGTTTCAAAAGAAATAAAACCGTCAGTTCAATCAAATCATGTATGGAAGGCTAACGAAAATGTCGTGGTAACACCTGTCCTTGATTCTAAAAAAGATATGTGTTTGTAGGAAGTGTCTTACATTGATGCTTCAGGAATGCCAAGGTCAACTATGGCTTGGGTATCTATGTCTAACTAATCTTCTCTTTCATGCAGGGACAACCAAGGAGGACTATCAACCACGAGACCGGTATATTGATTAGGGTTGTTCCAGGCACAAGACAGACGACATCTCTCTGTTGCATAACGTTAATACCTTAACGGATGGTATGTTTCCTTTGTAGAAGATAAGGGAGGTAAGATCAACAAGAAAGGTACAATTAACTTCGGTATATTATGCTTTGAAAATAAATAGTTTTGATATTTGAGAATGGTTACAAAAAGATTTTTTCTTAATAGGTTAAATTTGTACATTATTTTAATTTTGATGCACAAATTTAGAGGGATATATGAGAAAAATATAAAAAGAGTTCGTTTTGATGTTTATTAGTGTCAAATGTCAAGAAAAGACAAAAAGAAAGAAGAGTCTGTTTTAAAGTTTACTAGTAAGAAAAGACAAAAAGAGTATGCTTTCAATTCATTTAAAAGAAAAATACAAAAATATTATTTACGTTTGAGTCAAAAATTTTACAAATAAATGGGAAGTGATATGAATGTTCGTTTCTTAAGGCTAGGATCAACACATGTAAGGCACTAAATTGAAAAGATTTGGATCGGTGTTGGATATTTTGATAGGCTCTGTATATGATAAACTTGAATAAAATAATCTTATGGCCTTAGTGGGGAACATCTCATAGATTAGTGTGATTTGATATTCTTGTTAATAATAGAGAACTTAAACATAAAGGTTGATGAACTATGGATAACTCTTGTTATATTGGGATTGCACTAACCGGGATCCTTCACAAAGGGGTTGCGAGCTGACTTGATACAAGTGTGTATATATTTTATATATAGTTAAAAGACATGCATTGATATGCAATAGGTGAAAAGACACTCAATTATAGTGCAAAGCTAATCTGCAAAGCAGAATCTTGAGCAAAAAGACATGCAATGTTAATGTCATGCTATAGGAATAAATTCAAAAGACATGCAATGCCACACATCAAAAAGATATGTCTAAAGACGTACATGGTATTATTGATGTGTTGCAAAGCACACATGTATTTCCGCCATGTTTCGAGTCCTTTTACTTAGTTTTATATTCGTTTTGAGTCGTTTTTGTTACGTATTGAGTCATTGTTATGTTCTCAGGTGCTCGTGATAATTACAAGTGAAAACCCGAAAAAACCGAGCACAAGAATGAAGTCCCAAGAATCAAAAGTTAAAATTGGGAAAATTCAATTCTTTACGGTACGCGAAGACCAGAGGACCATCTTTCGCGCTACGCGAAGGAAAGAAGAACCGAGCGCGACTAATTTGCCCCTCACGGTATACGAGGGACTGGCCATGCTTCCTCGCGGTACGCAAGGGCCTCAAGTTCCCTAAAAAAAACCATAGTTTTGATCTTAATAGAATTTTAATCCCATTATCGAATTAATTCATATCTTAGCCGTCCAAAGCATTACCAGAGGCGATTTTGGGAGCAAGAAGTTGAATTGAATTGCAAGATTGAAGCTTTTGATTCCGGGTTTGTTTATTTTAGCTACTTCAGTTTTAAAGTTCGAATCTTTGTGTTTGTTTTCTGTATTTGAAACCATGGTGATTGCTATTTACTTCTGTTTTGGTTGTTTAAGCATGATCCTAGGCTAAAACGTTAATACTTCCTAGGTCAATTGATGAATTCTTGTTAAAGTTCGGATTTTTACCGGTTTTGGATTCGTATGATGGACTTATGATTTTGTAAACAATCCTAGTATGATAGTTGTGATGTATATGCTTTTTAATTCTGGTCTTGTGATTAATTATTGATTCCTTGCGCTGATTGTGCTTGTCTGCCAGTTTGATTAGCGTATCTAGGTCGTAGATCTTAGGGTTTGTGATTTCGGTGGTTTGCTAGACGTAGTGACCATAGGAGTTATGGTTGATTACTGATTGGAATTAAGTGTGTGTCCTAGTTCAATACCCGAGAGGTGAGAATTAGTCGGTTAGTCTTCGTCATTAGAAATTCGAGTGTTAACTGTCTAAGAGGAAGTTGGTTTAGGTGTCTAGTGATTGTTGCTAGTCTGCATCATAGTTGTTATTCTAGGATTGCCCCGTGCATTCCTTGAATGTATGGTGGACAGTGAGACTGGGAGGTAATCCGTTCATTAGGGTACTTGATCATAGTTGGAAATACATGAGAAGTGATCCATCCATTTGGTGAGTTTAGTACACTTTAGGTAGCTTAGTTGGTGACACCTGTGAGTGATTAGGTTGTCTTTAGCAGTTATCCTTAGAAACCCAGATCCATCATAGTTCCAGAACCGGTAGAAGTTGTTCTTTGCGAGTTGGATTCCGACCTAGGTAGTGTTCTTCTATATCCTGATTTCACCTTTGTTCTTGTCTTGGTGGCTTGATTGGTTCTTAGTTTATTTCATCCTTAGTTATAATCCAATAGTGTAGTAAAACCCCCAACCAAATCCTCTTTAGTCCGAGTCAGAGTCTAGTATTAGTATTCAGTGTCTCTATGGTTCGATAACTCGGTTTACCATTAAGCTGTGCTACACTCGATAGGTACACTTGCCTATCAGTGCGGTTTAGTTCATAGGTATTCCTTTTATTACTTAGGAGTCTAGGTTAGGTTTTATTGTTAGTTTTTATAGACCATCTGGACGACATCAAGTTTTTTGCGCCATTGCCGGGGACACTTGGCAATAGCAATAATAGCTTTGATTAGTTCTTTGTTTGATTTTTGGTTTATTTGTTTTTCTTTGAGTCTGTTCTGTGTGCTTGTCTTCTATGTTACTTGCGTGTCTAACTTGGAATCGAGTCTTTCTGTCTTTGAGTCTTCTGTTTCTTCCTTTCTTGTGTCTTTCTGATTATGCACAACACTCGCTCGCAGGGATCGCCATCTCATTCTGCTTTCTTAGAGCCCGAGCGAGAGCTACACGAGCGCACCCGTGACTTTGGGGAGCGTTTGAAGCAATTGTGCGAAAACCAGGTACATCCTATTAGCCCTATTCCATTTCCTACTATGGGTGACGCTGACCCACCAGCGAGGCGTACAGTACACCAGAGATCCAGTGATGGGGTCATGGGCGTGAGATCTTCGATCACGCACCCCGCTATTCCTAATGTAATGGCAGATCCCATCACATGTCATTAGTACGATCACTCATGCTCCTCATTTCCATGGCCTGGAGAATGAGGATGCACCCGGACATGTGTCTCGCTTCGCGCGCTTATGTGATACCTTAAATATCACGGGTGTGTCTAAGGACGCTATCTACTTGCGTCTCTTCCCATTCTCGCTCTCTTGGCGTGCTTCTACTTGGCTCGATAATCTTCCAGACAACTCAATCACCACTTGGGAGGATCTCGAAGCCAAGTTCTTCAAGAAATACTATCACCTTCCAGGGCCGCTCGCCTTAGGGATCAAATCCACTCCTTCCGGATGGATCCTGACCAGCCTTATCACATGGCCTGGGAGCGGTTCAACGTGCTGTTGAGCCAATGTCCCCAGCATGGTCTTTCTGACAGGGCAATAGTGGATAAGTTCTATAATGGCCTTACCTTCGAGAAGCAGCAAATGTTTAATACAACTGCGGGAGGCCATATCATGGAAAAGTTTGAGCCTGCTGAGTGTGAGGAGATGTTCGAGAGCTTCGCTCAAACCGAACAGCAGTACCCATCTTCTAGGATTTCCATTCCTAGTGCTAGATCATCCACCACATCTCTTAGAGGTGTGCATCAGGTCATTCCTGATTCTAGCATGGCTACTGCCCTTGCCTCTATGGCTAATGAAATTAAGGAGCTGAAGCTCAGTGCTCAATTGTGTTAAGTGTGTAGGGGAGGCCACGAAACCTGTGATTGCCCAGTGAATAATCAGGAGCAGGTGAGCTATGCTGGAAACCAACACCAGAACCGAGGGTACGACAACTACAATTCATTTGGCTCGGGATGGAGATATGGAAATAACCCACCGGGGTTCAATGGTCGCCAGCAGTATCAGCAGTAGGGAGGAGGAGAGATAGGACCTAGCATGGGAAGCAATGTCAACACGACTTCGATCAAAGAGATGCTTGAGACTCAGACACAGCTGCTTGCCCACCTAGTCTAGCAGGACAGGGATGCTAGGCAGTGATTGGATGGCCATGACACTTTACTAAAGAATCAGCAATCGGCATTCCATGATCTGCAATGCACGATTGAGGACATCGCTAAGAGTTTGAAGGATCAACAGGGAGGTCAATCTTCAGGCTCCAATGCTTCAGTGATGGTCGTGTCGGTCACGAGTGTGGAGGAGAAAGAGGTTGTAGAGGATAACTCCCACTCCAGCAATTATAACATTCCGTCACCTAAGGAGGTCAAGAGAATTGAATGGAGGGCTAGATTCATGGAGATCGATGTTAGGATGACCGAGGAGCAGGTAGACGAGGAGATAGTGGTTGAGGTTCCTGCCGAGGAGGCAGGGGAGAAGAAGAGGGGGTGGAGATGCAGACCCCCAAGATTAACTCGACTCATGTTCCCTACCCAGCACATTTGCTGCCATTCAAGCAAGCCAGGGAACACAGTCACTTACTTGACTTTTTTAAACAACTAAAGGTCAATCTCCCGCTGATAGAGACCCTCCAGCGTATGCCCAAGTATGGCAAGTTCCTTAAAGACCTTCTTTCCAACTAGAAGAAGCTCGAGGAGGTCTCTAAAGTCTCACTTAGTGAGCAATGTTCTGCTGTGGTGCAGAACAAGTTGCCAGAGAAACTTGGAGATTCGGGTCGTTTCATGATCCCATGTCACCTTGGTAGTTTGCCTGTGCACCACGTGTTGGCCAATCTGGGTGCTAGCATCAACCTAATTCCATATTCTCTTTATAAGCAGCTAGACCTAGGCGAACCACAGCCGACGCGCATGGGTATTTCCTTTGTTGACCGTTCAGTCAAGTATCCACGGGGAATTGTGGAGAATCTGTTAGTGAAAGTAGGCAAATTTGTCTTCCCCGTGGATTTTGTCATTCTAGACATGGAGGTGGATGACGGAGTCCCACTCATCTTAGGGCGCCCATTCCTACGCACCGCCAAGGCATTAATCGATGTCTTTGACGGAAAACTCACACTTCGTGTGGGGGATGAGTCGTTAATATTTGATGCCACATAGTCTGTGGAGGTTGTTGGCGAGCATAGCCACACCGTGTGCATGCTTGACGCCTGCATGGACTATCATCAAGACTTTGATCCGCTATTAGAAGTTGGTGAACCCGCCCCGAATTTAGAAGAACCATCCGATTCGGTGGTAGAGTTGGAGAAGTTATTAGATGAGTCGGACGAATACGACGATGAGATGCCTGATGATCTGCTAGGATGATGGCAGAGCTAGATGCAATCATAAGCAAAACCACAAGTGTGGGGAAGTTAGAAGAGAATGTTGATGATCCCGGAGATCCCGATGGAAGTGTAGAGATCATATCCATAGTGAATTCCATTCCTGAACCTCTACTCGTTACTGTCGTGCACTCTGAGAGGGTGAGTGTTGACCCGACCCCTAGTTTTAGTGCTCCTAGGTCTAGGCCCCGTAAGAGAACCCGTGCTTCAATAGATTCTTCTAGGTTAAGGGTAGTGAAAAGCCGAAGTGTGGGGATGTTTAGGGAGAATAAACTGCTAGGCTACTTAAATCATGTTATTTTTGGACCTGGTAGGTATATGTTACGGTGGAAGGACCTGAGTGGTAGCTACAAGAGTTAGTTATTGTTTATTTGGTTATTGTGGAGGTAAAAAGCCGGTAGATCGCGAAGGATGAAGGCGGTTCCTGATATGATCAAGGAGAAGCCTCCTGATAGGCTTGTTTGAGTCTTGGGCAAGTGCCCGAGATGTAGAGTTTGTATGCTTACGTGGTTCATTTTCTGTGTTTTTTCGGTATTGTGTTTTGCGTGTGTCATGTCTTGCAGGGATTCGTGCTTGATTTAGTGAGGAAAATCATCGAGAACGAAGTTCCAGGTATGTTTTACATTGGTTTTTATCATTGGAACGAGTTTTGGGAAAATTGAGTGAAAAAGATTTTAAATGGCCAAAAATTTTTCTAAGTATAAAAATGAAAAAAGTTATTAACTTTCTGTGAATGACACCCCCTCGCGGTACGCGAGAAAGGGGAGCCAGTCTCTCGCGGTACGCGAGAGACAGAAATTCTGGCCGACCATATTGTTTGTTCTTCGCGGTACGCGAGGAATAACCCATAGTTCTTCGCGACACGCGAGAACTTCCTGGATTCTCATTTTTTACCCTAGTTTCTCATGGTCACTCCCACCGTTCTCCATTCACCACCCATTCCACCCACCACACCATCACACCGACCACCACATTACACCACCATCTATGATCTTTTACCATTTTCACCTACCCTTTATCATACCCACCATCTACCCTACCATCATTATCGCCACTACCATCATCTATCATCATCTCTCATCCATCACAACCACCATCCATAGCATATCATCTAATTGACTGACCATGACCATGGGAAACTCTGGAACCCGTTCGTAACTGATGATCCACCTTGCCGTGGCATTCATGTCTATGTGTTTGTCACCCATTAGGTACATATCACTGCATTCTATCCAGAGTCAGTGAGTCTTTTATTTGAGTCAGTTAATGCTGCGAGTTTGTTGTGAGGATTATTTTGTAGGTATTATTCGTCCTGTCCGTACTCAATCTCCATTCGGACGGGACCGAATGCTTCTATCATTATGTAAAGGCAAGCCAACAGAGATATGCAGCCACGATCGAAATGCTATACGGTGCACACAAGGGAGAACGAAGCTACACATTTGAGTGTTTATCATATCCAGCTAACTCGCTTCCTATTTTTATTTTTTTGCATTTTTTTAGTGTGTCTTGCTTCACATTGAGGACAATGTGTCTTTCAAGTGTGGGGATGTGAGTGTCTAAGTCTTAGTTTGTGTTTCTTTATAAAAATCCAAATATACAAAAAAATTGAAAAATTTGAAAAATGTCCTTTGAAATCAAAAAGTTTTTGCATAATAAATGGAAAATGATAGTACAACTGGATCTGCTTGTTTGTTTAAATGAATAAAGAATATAAAACGCGTCTAATTAGTGATGTTTTGGTATACCCAGCCGACTTGAATAGCATAAATATCAAGTGAGTGTTACTTGGGATTAATCACTTAATAAAATCATGATATCTTGTGGGTACTCATCTTAGGGTAATGGTAATACTGAAACTGTCAACATAGGGTGATAGGTACCACGTTAACTTAAAATTTAGAGGTTTTTTAAAACTTTCATGGAACACCACTCTCTTTTTATGATAATAAATCCGAGTTTCGGTGGCGCCCATTCCATAAATCCATAATTTCCATAACTACGAGCTTAATTAATTTGAAAACTGAGTCTTGCTTATGTGTTTCCCTCTGGTATGGCGACTTGGAGAATACACCCCTAAGTGAGATTTATGTGCTTAAATGTTTAGAATCTAATATATGTGTTAGCTTCCGGGATAGTGACTTGGTTTAGACGCCTCTAGACGAAAGTTCTTATGCTTTAATTAACGCTCAGTTCCATCCATTCGTTTCATAATCCATTGAATTTTTAAAAATATGTAAATCTTAGTTTAACGTTGGGCAAATCTACATGGTTTAACCCGTGCCTAAACATGACCTTGAGACAGGATTAGATAGAGTTGTGGCTTCTAAGTGTGAGTCACATAGATAGATTGATTGTTGTATAAATTGGAATTATAACACATCACTGGGGATAGATAGTTGGTGCTTGAGTTTAATCGGATAAAAATACTGATTATTGCTTTTTAACGCGTGAGTATATTTGAATTAATTGGTAATTGATTATTAAAGTTAGATTTTAGTTATGATTCCACTGCAGACTTTTTCGAGGACGAAAAAAGGTTAAGTGTGGGGATGTTTGATGTGTTGCAAAGCACACATGTATTTCCGCATGTTTTGAGTCGTTTTACTTAGTTTTATATTCGTTTTGAGTCGTTTTTGTTACGTATTGAGTCATTGTTATGTTCTCAGTTGCTCGTGATGATTACAAGTGAAAAACCGAAGAAACCGAGCACGAGAATGAAGTCCCAAGAATCAAAAGTTAAAAATGGGAAAATTCCATTCTTTACGGTACGCGAAGACCAGAGGACCATCTTTCGCGCTACGCGAAGGAAAGAAGAACCGGGCGCGACTAATTTGCCCCTCACGGTATACGAGGGACTGGCCATGCTTCCTCGCGGTACGCAAGGGCCTCAAGTTCCGAAAAAAAACCCTAGTTTTGATTTTAATAGAATTTTAATCCCATTATGAAATTAGTTCGTATCTTAGCCGTCCAAAGCATTACTAGAGGCGATTTTGGGAGCAAGAAGTTGAATTGAATTGCAAGATTGAAGCTTTTGATTCCGGGTTTGTCGATTTTAGCTTGTTCGGTTTTAAAGTTCAAATCTTTGTGTTTGTTTTCTGTATTTGAAACCATGGTAATTTCTATTTACTTCTGTTTTGGTTGTTTAAGCATGATCCTAGGCTAAAACGTTAATACTGCCTAGGTCTATTGATGAATTCTCGTTAAAGTTCGGATTTTTATCGGTTTTGGATTCGTATGATGGACTTATGTTTTTGTAAACAATCCTAGTATGATAATTGTGATGTATATGCATGTTTAATTCCGGTCTTGTGATTAATTATTGATTCCTTGCGCTGATTGTGCTTGTCTGCAAGTTTGATTAGCGTATCTAGGTCATAGATCTTAGGGTTTGTGATTTCGGTGGTTTGCTAGACGTAGTGACAATAGGAGTTGTGGTTGATTGTTAATTAGTATTAAGTGTGTGTCCTAGTTCAATACCGAGAGGTGAGAATTAGTTGGTTAGTCTTCGTCATTAGAAATCCGAGTGTCAACTGTCTGAGAGGAAGTTGGTTTAGGTGTTTAGTGATTGTTGCTAGTCTGAATCATAGTTGTTATTATAGGATTACCCCGTTCATTCCTTGAATGTATGGTGGGCGGTGAGACTGAGAGGTAATCCGTTCATTATGGTACTTGATCATAGTTGGAAATACCTGAGAAGTAGATCCATCCATCTAGTGAGTTTAGTACACTTTAGGTAGCTTAGTTGGTGACACCCTGAGAGTGATTAGGGATCCACTAGGTTGTCTTTAGCAGTTATCCTTAGAAATCCAGATCCATCATAGTTTTAGAACCGGTAGAAGTTCTTCTTTGCGAGTAGGATTCCGACCTAGGTAGTGTTCTTCTATATCCTGATTTTAACTTTGTTCTTGTCTTGGTAGCTTGATTCGTTCTTAGTTTATTGTATCCTTAGTTATAATCCAGTAGTGTAGGAAACCCCCCAACCAAATCATCTTTAGTCCGAGTCAGAGTCTAGTATTAGTATTTAGTGTCTCTAGGGTTCGATAACTCGGTTTACCATTAAGCTGTGCTACACTCGATAGGTATACTTGCCTGTCAGTGCGGTTTAGTTTATAGGTATTCCTTTTATTACTTAGGAGTCTAGGTTAGGTTTTATTGTTAGTTTTTATAGAACGTCTGGACGACATCAATTATTGTAAATATTTTTTTTTGGGAATATTTGACTGGGAAGGGATCTTTTGTCAAGGCATGTAAGTCCGTAGTGCTATGACCCTGAACTTCTGATGATTCTAAACATGTAAGCCCATAGTGCTATGTTTTTGGATCAAATTTTGTTAGAGATTCCTTGAGAAGTTGTGGAAACCCGTGCTAATTATGCTCAATTTAATTATAATTTAGGTGCTCAAAAGACCACGAGTAAGGGAAGGTTTACCTGATAAGCTATGAGGTCCATTAAAGTTTATCAAGAATTCACATAATTTGCATTCACTTAATTACAAGTTTCTGAGATATGAGTGTGGAACACATTAAGTCGTAACTAATTCTACCCAAAACATGATAATTTAAATCAAAGTGAAAAACTTCGGTTTGAAACTAAAGCATGAGTTTAGAATAATCTGAATATTGGCAATTCACTTGATCTGTCTAAGTAAAAAATACATGCTGAAAAATGTCCCGTGGTCAGCCTGTAGAATGATATGATCCCATCGCAAACTTCCTAAAGGCTCGTTGTTACATGTTTGTGTTAATTACTTTTAGTTTAAATTTGTGTTGCAATTTGTTAAAGAAAATTCCAAAATGATTTTATTAAAATTTTATCTTTAATTTTAATTCAATATAGTTTAGTTTTTAGCTTTTATATTTTATTTTACTTTGGTTTTATCTTTATTAAAAATTGACCATTCTTGGATTAAAATACTTATCATCAAAAGAAAATGAAATTTCAAAAGTTTGATAGTACGTGGATGTACTAGGTATTCGTGTAAATACTGGATTCCTGTTGCATGCAAACGTCTGCTTACAAAATTTATGAGAATTTGCACGATTTGTTTCAAATCTGGATCCAGGGATTCAAGCAGAAAGAAAGGTTGTTAGTTGCTGACCACCACAACAGATTGTACTCAAGTCAGAAGAACAAGATGTGTCTTCATCTTCTAATAATGAAAGTACATATGAAGAAGTGCATGTGAATCTTCTTGAAAGATAAAGAATGAAAAAGAAAAGAGTTGCTGATAATTCTCCTCTCACAATTTTCTTTTCGCAAGATGTTCAAGCAAGTGCTGATTAGGATCCACATAAGGATCTATCACCAAGAGAAGAAAGAGAGACCCAAGTTTAATAGTTCAGAAATGCTGAATCTTATCAACACCAACATCGTCACCACAACAACAACCACAGATTTTGAAGAAAATGTTGTATGTTGGAAATGGTGATCAAAGTGCTACATTTGAGTTATCAATATTATTTGATAGCATCAGCCTAGGGGGAGATTGTTGGGTCTATATATGTGAGGCTGATGCTTATCAAACAAATAGAATTCTTGGTGTTACCGAATAGATGGGCATGCGGGTTTTGTAACCGTGAACTAGGTTCACGAGTTGGGTCTTGGGCTGGCCATGGGTCGAGAACATGTATTTTGGTTTTGATGTTATTAGGCTTAGTATAAATACTTGTTTCTAAGAGAGTTAGACGTGTGGAAAAACCGTGTAGAGGGGATAGCGGTTTTTGGTTATTTTCTTTGTAATTGTCTTGATCAATACAAGGTATTTTACATTGAGTTTTTCGTTCTTGAATCACCACAATCATTAGTTTTCGCCTAGTGATTGTGAGAATTGATATCATGTGAGTGTGTTATTGGAAGATCCAGATAGAGCTTGGGACTTACAGGCATGGGCAGGAGGAGTGGTGTGGTGGAGGTGTATGGCGACTCGCGGCGGAGCACGAGCAAACAGAAGCCCACATCGGGGCTGTGGTGGTGCGGGAATGGCTGAGACGAGGCGGCGAGACTGCCGGAGAGTCGTGGTTGAAGCCGGGAGTATCCGATTTGTGTTCGGTGTTGGTTTTAGCCTAGCGTGTAGTGCATGAGCATGTATGGGTGGTCACGTGAGACTAGGTGTTATGCATGGCAACATGCGGGTGCGTGTGGGCCATGCATGGCATCGGGTTAGTGGAGCGATCGATTGAAGAGTCATGTATTGACTCATATGTTGTGTGTTTTAGGTTCAAAGTCGAAAGGCGGGCACGAGAAGTTAGTGCATGCATAGAAGGTGTCGCGCAAAGGTGAGTTTCTATCGCCCACCTTTAACTGTTTTTATTGTTTTGGGCATGAATACATGTGAAACGAGTTGTAGGTGTTTTTGGTGACAAAATATATGTTTTTAAATAATCATTATGCATGCATGTATGTATGAGCTTGGTGTCACTAACTTAAATGGCGTGGCAGAAAGTCAAGCGTAAGCTTGATGATGTGTTGACTTTAGTCAATGGGGTTTCGAGTCTGGCATTTGTCAGGCGGGATATTAAGCATAAGCTTGATGGTGTGTTGACGTTAGTCGGTGGATTATTGTGTCTCAGGAGGGAGATCATGATTGCTTACGTCCTCGGACTAGACGACATGATATACTTGTACGTTGATAAATATATTGTTTGAATTGTCGATGAACTATTATGAGAAAACCTTTACAATGAAAACCATTTTATAACGGTTTTAGGACTTAATATTCCCTAATGAACTACTATAGAACTCACTCAGCGTAGCTGACTTTTAAGCATGTATTTCAGGTAAAGAGAAAGTGTGAGCTGGCGACTTCTTGATAGGAATTGGTTATCGCGGGCATTCGTTATGACATTTGTTATTAGTTGCGTCGTTGAAATATTTAAACTTGAGTATTTTGTTTGAATAATGTTTGGGTCGGGTCATTAACCTTTGTTGACTATTTGATTTCCGCTTCAATGATTTGAGTTTGTTTGATGTCTTTGACTACTTTGCTTATATGTATGCCAACAAGTCGGGTTCCTGGGTTTGGGGCCTTACAAACATTGTGAAGTGATGGTTGGTTTAGAGAAAGTAGAGTGTATAACAGTTGCGAGTGTGTAATTTCATGCCGGGCCGACCACTACCATAAAACTGAAAATTTTGCGACATCAGTTGCTATGAGAAATTTGTCGGAATTGGCCATTAGCGACAAGTTTCTGACCAAAAGGGTTTGTTGAAAAAAACCCTGTAGGAAATGTTTTTTTCCGACAAAGTCCCAACTAATTTTCCAACGAATTAGCGACAAAAGACTTTCGTCGATAATTTCCGACAATATTCTGATTATTATATTAAATAAATAAGTTAACATGTTTATAAAATTGTAGAAAATCTTATGGTTACTTTTTTGTTTTGTTGGAAAGTTGTCGCTAACTTGTGGGAAATTTCTTTTGTTGGTAATTTGTCTGAAACTTTTATACAAAATATACATGTTTTCTAGTAATGGACCGATCTATTTGGGGGGTCTAAAGCAAAACTAAAATTTGAGGCCCTTTTTGTAGAAAAAAAAAAGATAATTTTGGATTGTTTAAACTAATGCTACAAGGTTTTGTCTGGATACTTGGTTAGGAGATTCTCCTATTGCCTCCTACTAGGAGTGTTAAAAAAATCCGAATCCGAAACCGAATTATCCAAAAATTCGGATGTCCGAAATTCGGATATCCGAATTTTCGGATCGGATAGTAATATTTGAAATTTTCGGATAATTCGGATATCCGAAATATTAAAATTTTGTTTTTTTATTTATTTATTTTAGTTAAATATATATAGAATGACAAAAACAAAAACCCTAATGGCCTCATTCTCCATTCTGCAACTCTCTCTCTCTCTCTCTCTTAGCCAAAAGCCCACAGCCTCCCCGACGGACATCCGATGCCACCTTCCTGCCGCCCGCCACCTCCTTGCCCCCGTCGCCCACCACTTTCCTGCTTCAACCCCTTTATTTTCCTTTTCTGTTGATGTGAGATTATTAGCACAAACAGTTAAATCTATGAAATTGAAGTTCGATTATGAAGTCTGTTCAACTTCATTGTTACTGTAAGTTGAGAAGAATTATTTTAGAGTTTTTAAAAGTGATGTTTTATGTTGGAGAACGGAAATTGTCACGGTAATTAGAAAGGAATTTGGAAATAGTAGGTGGTGATGTGACATGGTGTATAGCAGAACCATTAGATTTAGGAGTTCAAAATTTTATTTTATTTTTTAAATTTTATATTTTGATGGTAAAACGATATACTTAGCAGGATTCATGTTTTACAAAATGTTTTAAGGCATTACATACAAGTTTTTTACCTGAGTGTGAGGCAAGACCCTGATAACAGTTGCGTATTTTTTTCATTTTCTCCAACCGGGATTGAATATCTTTTTTTTAGATTTCGGATATCCGATTTACTATCCGAAATTTTCGGATATCCGAAATTCGGATATCCGGTTTTGAACACCCCTACCTCCTACTGCCCTCGCGTTGTATCTCTAAAAGCTGAAAAGGAATGTTTGATTGCTAATCGCTTTTTAGGTGGGAATTGGGTTTGGAATTGGAGGAGGTGTTTGAGAGTTTCTCTTTACTCTATATTGGAAGACATTCAATTATCAGATAAAGAGGAAGAGTGGTGGTGGGACTTTGATCTTCAAGATGGCTTTCAGGTGAAAGAGGTTAGGAAATTCATTGACAAAGCTGTGTTATCGCGGTTAATCCTTTGAAAACCAGATGGTGTAAAGGGGTGCCCAAAAAAGTTAAAATTTTCACTTGACGTATGCTTTTGAACCGGCTTTCGACTAGAGATAATCTTTGTAATAGAGGTGTTGACATCCCTTATATTATGTGCCCTTTTTGCTCATTGGAAAAACAAACGGTTGACCATTAATTTGCATCTTGCGGCATTGTCCATTCTACTTGGTTATCAGTTTTCAAGTGGCTAGAGATTTCTTTTACAAGTTCGTATCGCCCCGCAATTCTTTTGGAATGGCTAGATGGTTCGAATTCGGGGTCTCGCAAAAAATCGGTGGTGGAAGGCATCTACTTAATGACATGGAGGGTGATATGGAATTCTAGGAATGAAGTTGTTTTTCGAGCTAATGATCCAAGTAAAATTTTTATTTTGAAGACGATTATCCACTATTCTTGAATTCGTAATAGAAATATTAAGATAAATATTGGAGGGGTGAAGTGGATGAAAAATCCGCTTTTATATTTGTAACACTTTTTATTCGAATTTGGTTAGGTTTTTTCTAACCATTTTAGTTGATTGTATATTTAATTTCCTTGCAGTTAAAAAAAACAAACAAAGAAACAACCATACTTAGTAAAATCTCACATATAGCAGAGTTATTAGTATGGTCTTGCAAGAGTAGGATGAGAATAAACTTTTCCTCTATCCCATGGATAGAGAGGCTGCTCCCAAAGAAACCCTCAATTTTAAAAAATGTGACATCCCAAAATCGACCTAGATCGAATAAATAAATGACGGGCGTCGAAACTCGTTAAAAAAATAACTAAAGGGGGAGAAGTTATGGGCCGATGCCCATGACCCGCACGGAATGAGGGTGTTAAGGGGAGGAGGAAACAACCCTCATCCCCCATTCCACCTTTTTCATGCATTTGCTATAGAGAGAAAGAAACAGAGCATTTTAGAGTGAGAAGTCGAGCCTTTATAGGTTTTTAGCATCAAGAATCGAGCACAAGCACATGAGAGCATCATCATCATCAGCAACATCTAAGTGATATTTGAAGTAAGAATCGGTCCTTAAACTCAATTCTTACTCGTTTTTATGAGTTTCGGGTTTTTTTGGTAAAAAGGCACGACCTTTATGTGTAAAACATGAAACCAGCCAAAGATTTGATCTTGTACAACCTTAACGAACGTCACCTGTATGTTCGATTGGTGCATCATCATCATTAGCCGTATGTTCGCTTGGTGCATCCAACAAACTTAGTAAGTTCGCTGGTAGTAGAAATGGCGAACTTACTTAAGTTCGCTAGAACATAAGTATAGAACTGACTAGTGTATCGACATGATAATTTCTTGTTTATCCAGATTGTGTATGACATAGTTTGGGCAGTGGAGAGTACTTTGAGACTAGCATTATCAGGTGAGTTCAAGAATCTATATTTTTATTGTTTAGGGTGGTGTACATACTCAAGAATTTAATGTTTATAATGAATGCATTTTATCACTTAAACATTTTCCATGTAAGATAAGACATAACAATTCATTTAACTAATGTTTTATAAATAATAATATATGAAAGAACGGTTTATTAAACAAATGTTTTATAAATAGAAATAAAGAAAGAAGAATGGTTTATTTAAGTAAATGTTTTTTAAACAAGAGAAAGAATGAGATAAGTCAAATACATTTTCTAATATGTAAGAGTAAGGTTACCACTGAAGAAAGTATTGAGGTAGTAGTAGTCCTTGAGGCTAGTGCTACCCAAAGCCTTTGGCAGTGTCATGGCATTAGTTGTATGCCTGCCATATGAATAATCAGGACAGTGCTTGGTAGGGTATTGTAACAAGGATGTTGTACAATTGGAAGAGATGCGAAACCATGGTTCCTCCGGTGGTGATGGTCACCTGAGAAAAGAAGTCATTTGTGGACACAAGAGGTCCTTTGTGGACATAGAAGTCCTTTGTGGACACAAGAGGTCCTTTGTGGACACAAGAGGTCCTTTGTGGACATAGAAGTATTTTGTGGACACAAAAGCTCCTTTGTGGACATAGAAGTCCTTCGTAGACAATAAAGAAAGAAACGGTTTGTAGACTAATAATGTATGGTATAAAGTACCGAGTACAAAATAACTAAGTATTTATTTACATGTTGTATTGTGATTTATTTACTAAATAGTTTAAAGAACGTTTATCATTGAATGAGTTTTATATGATTAACATGAGACATATATGTTTTATATTCAATGCTTTGAAAACTTGAACTCGTAAGATCTAGGTGACTATTTTAATATGCACATCAGTTAGTAAGAGAAAGAAGTACGTGTAAAGATGAAAGAGCTTGGAAATGATGGCTGGGTGACTGCTACTGAAAAATACTGACATCCACATTATTTAGATTATGAATGTCAACGATAATAATTGCCTAAATCCATAGTTAAAAGAATATAGCCTTTGGTTACATATATGTAAACGATACAATATGATGAAAAAGATTTAAACCATAGTTACAAGAACAAAGAGAAAGATGACTAAAACCAATTTTTTTTGTGCCAAAAAATTACGTATATTTCTCCTAATTACTTTTTGAATTCAAGAATTAAATAAGATTTAAGATAGAATGATGAGATAATTAAGGGATTAAATAAATGAATATATAATTACCTATTTTAAACGGATATAATTTTACTAAAATAAAACTAAAATAAAATTTAAATTTTGTGATTGGTTAAGAGCAAGTTTTTTTGGTTTTTGGCTAACTTTGTAATTTTCTCTTGATCCTCTCTCTCTCTCTCTCTATATATATATATATATATATGGAGAAGTTCATGAGAAAACTCTTTGTTAGTGAGAAAATTAGACAACTCCTCATTAAAAGCAAAAAAAATTATAAAAAAATCATAACTCAAAATATAAATCAAAACCTAAAAAAGTGGTTCGGAGAGCAGTTTTCCACGTCGTTCTCGTTAAAAAAACGCAAAAAATTCCTGATTTAGCTTTAGGGTTTACTTTTTGGCTTTAGATTAACTTTTAGGGTTAGGTTTTTTGGTGGGGGGTGGTTTAGGTTTTTTTGGGTGGGTGTGGGGGGTTTAGATTTTTGAGGTTAGGTGTGGGTGTGGGGGGTTTAGGTTTTTGGTGGTGGGTGTGGGAGTTTAGGTTTTTTGGTGGTGGGGTGGGGTTAGGTTTTTGTGTGTGTGTGTGGGGGGGGGGGGTTAGGTTTTGAGTGGGGGTGGGGTGGGGTGGGGGGTTTAGGATTTGGGGGTGGGTTAGGTTTTTGGGGTGGTACTACACATATGCAGTATTGAAAATAAGAAAAAAAGAGTTACTTCTTATTTTTTATAACGTTATTTATATTCAAATGAAAGATAAAGAGATTCTTGATTTAATGGTGTAATTTAAAAAAAAAAACAATAACGTATGCAAAAGATATAAATATTTAAAGATTTATATATTTTAAGTTCCAATTTTACCATTTCTCTTTAAAATTCCACCCCTTGTCTTATATATATATATATATATATATATATATATATATATATATATATATATATATATATATATATATATGGAATGGATCATTAGATAACTCCTATATATTTTGAAAACTTACGATAACTCATCAAAAAACCAATCAAAACTATTTTTTTTGTTTTTATTACATTTATGATTAAAATAAAACATAAAAAGGTGAATTTATACATGTAAATTTACATGTGTTCATATATTAAAAAATATCTACACATGTGTAAGTTTACCACTTACACATGTGTAAGTGTTTACCATTTACACGTGTATAAATTTTTTTAAGAATAAATTAGAGATAAGAGATAATTAGTTGGAGAGATAAATTATTTTTTATGTTGTATTTTAATAATAAAAGTAGTGAAAACAAAAAAAAACTGGTTTTAATTGGTTTTTTAACGAGTTCTCGCGAGTTATCAAGTATTTATATGTTCTCATTTGAACCTAACCCTAAATATATATATATATATATATATATATATATATATATATATATATATATATATATATATATATATATATGACGGTTATTGTACAAATTGATTTTAGCGTACGAAGGTATTAGCATGCGACACGTGTTTAGTGGGAGAGGGGTAAATGCGTCCGCGTTATAATAACTGTAAGGCCCCAAACCCGGGAGGCCTCACTTGTTGGATTTACTCATTTACAAAAATTCTTAAATTTGAATATCACTATAACGCAGCGGAAAATTTCATTAAACATAGTCATTACATCGTTTAACATGCGGAAGCGTAACATAGTCTAATACATAAACATAACATAAACTAATCATAACGGGATGCCAGTCTTCATGTCATCCGGGTAACTCATCAAGCCGCCCACCATCACCTTCCATCATCGTAGCCTGCCTTAACCTGAATGTGCATACTAAAAAGTCAGCTACGCTGGTGAGTTCTAGTTTTAACATAAAACTTGAACTTCAAATAATTTGCCAAAAACATAACTTCACACTTCATTTAATAAAAAGCGTACGTAAAATAATGCAATAACAAAACATAACACTTCAAAAACATAAGTCAACGAACATATCGAATCTGCGCCTTCTCGTAACCGTCAAATCCATACGTCACATACTGGCTGAATAACCTAAAGATCACCACCAATAGGCCCATCAATCACCGTACTGTCCTTCGGGTGAAGAACTCCTAGGGCCCGATACTTAGGTTATTCAACATTACTTCAAGCACGGCATCACAAGGATGACATGTACCAAACTTCAAGCACTGCGCCCCGTAGGGCACAGGTACCAAACTTCAAGCACGCGCATTTGGAGAACTTAGCATACAACTTTTCCTTTTTCAGAGCTTCCAATACTTCCTTCAAGTGACACGCGTGATCACCCTCATTCTTGGAGTAGATGAGGATATCATCGATGAACACGATTACCGATCGATCCAGCATTGGTCGACAAACTCTATTCATCGAATCCATGAACGTTGCGGGGGCGTTCGTCAATCCAAAAGACATTACGCAGAACTCAAAATGTCCATAACGCGTGCGAAATGTAGTTTTCGGTATGTCTTCTTCCCTCACCTTCAACTGATGGTACCAGGACCGAAGGTCGATTTTTGAGAACCAACTTGCGCCTTGCAATTGATCGAACAGGTCGTCGATCCTTGGTAAAGGGTACTTGTTCTTCACCGTACGTTTATTCAACTCGCGATAATTAATACACATTCTCATCGAACCGTCTTTCTTCTTCACAAACAACACCGGAGCACCCCACGAAGAGATGCTCGGTTGGATAAATCCCTTCTCATGTAACTCGTCTAGTTGTGCCATTAACTCTTTCATCTCCACTGGTGCTAGTCGGTATGGAGCCTTAGCCACGGGCGGGGCATCTAGTACTAAGTCGATTCGAAATTCGATCTCTCTGTCGGGTGGTATCCCAGGCAAATCCTCTAGAAACACCTCCGGGTACTCGCGTACCACGGGTACATCGTCTAGTTCCTTCACTTCCTTACACTCGTCAATTACGTACACCAGATAAGCCTCGCATCCGCGCCTCAAGTAATCTGTTGCCTTAATCATCGAGATGACGTTTGGCATCGGGGCGTCACGATCTCCAAGAACCTCGACTTTGCTACCGTCCGGAGCCTTGAGTCGGATTATCTTTCTTTTACATATAATTTTTGCTTCATTGGCAGTTAGCCAATCCATTCCTAACACGACATCGAACCCACCCAAAACCATGACAAACAACCTGACGGGGAATCTATGGCCTTCTATTTTTATCGTGGAATTTTCAACTACATCAGTCACCCTCGCAGTTCTATCCTCAGCGGTTTCTACGCTAAAGGCCCTTTCTAGTTTACTCACAGTATACTTTACCCTTTTACAAAAAGTCGCAGATATAAAACTCTTACTGGCACCCGAATCGAATAACACAGATACAAAAGTGTTGTCAAGGATAAACGTACCTGATGCCACGTCGGGGTCCGCTCTGGCATGTTCCTGCGTCAGCGCATAGGCACGAGTCTTTGCTCAGGGCCTCTCTTCTTTCTTCTCCGGACCTTTCCCTTTCCCGGCTTCACCCATTCTGGGCTTGGTGCATTCCACGCTCATATGACCACCTTCCCCATAGTTGTAGCATTTGAAGCCTTGTGGGCATTCACGGGAATAGTGTCCGGTCTTGCCGCATTTAAAGCATAGATTAGACCCTAACCGACATTCACTCGCATGTCTTACCCCACATCTTCCACGAACTGTCGTCTCACCTACCCTGGCCTGTTTGTCCCGAGCCCCAAACAACTTCCCATCCGATCGCTTAGCGGGAAAACTTAGCTTCTTCTTGGGCTCTTCAATAGCAACGACATTCAGCGCCAGATCATCAAATACCACGCCGCTCAGTTCTACTACCGAATCATAGGTAGTAAGGGCGTTTGCCTTAACATAGGTGCGGACCTGGTCTGACAGTCATTGTATGTAGCATACAGTCTTTCTTTCCTCAGTCGTGACAAGATGTGGCACCAGACGTGCCAGTTCATTGAATCGGGTTGTGTATTACCGGTGCGTCATGCTCCTGGCCTTCAAACCCAGAAATTCCCTCTCTACCTTCTCAATCTCGTTCCTTGGGCAGAAATTCTTGATCACCAAGGTTTTCAAATCAGCCCACATCATTGCATCCACAACCTTGCTCCCTTTTGCTTGACGTACACCTTCCCACCAATGGGATGCTTCCTCTCTCAAGGAGTTAGCAGCAAATTTTACAACTTGATCCGTTCGACATTCGCTCAGACGAATGGCAGCCTCCATACGAATCACCCAATCAAACGTAGCTACCGTGTCTTTCTTCCCTGTCAAGACCGGTGGGTCACATGCCTTGAAGGACTTATAGTCGCAACCACGGTTAAGCGGTGCGTTGATTGCCTCAGTGTTCGGGGTATCAACCGCAGTGTTAGACCCACCTTCCCCATTAACCTTCTTCAATGCTTTAGCTAACAGACCTGGCAGATAAGTCTTCATCAACTATGTGAACTCTCGAGCTATAGCTGCTCTCACTTCTGGTTCAAAAGTGAATGGTTGTTCTTCAACCAGTGTCTGCTAAGTTCCATGCACACTAACAGCCGGTTCAGTGTGAACACTTCCTTCTTCACTATACTCTTGGCGCGCAGGGGTCCTGCCACGTCCACCATTTCGACCGCCGGTACGACCACCAATACGGCCCCCACCATGTCTTCCATTCCCTCTCCTTGCCATTTCGTTCTATAAGACAAGGAATCCAATGTCATCACGCTAGTTAAAAAATAAAATTCAACAAGCAATGTAAGATGTTAATATACACTGGCCATATGCAATTAACCATTACACTACCTTTCGATCTCTATTTGACCACCTTTGTGATTCCATCAGAACACAAGTCCTTACCTAACCCTTTCTAAGGCATACTATATATGTAAATATATACTACCTTCATACCTGATGCTGTGGCTCGAGTTACCCGTAATGGCATCCGCTTTCGGTCCCATTCACAGTTTAAGTTCAGACACTAGGAGTGTCCGAATCTCTCAAACTATTGCTCTGATACCAACTTGTAAGGCCCCAAACCCGAGAGGCCTCACTTGTTGGATTTACTCATTTACAAACAGTTCTTAAATTTGAATATCAAAATAACGCAGCGGAAAATTTCATTAAAACATAGTCATTACATCGTTCAACATGCGGAAGCGTAACATAGTCTAATACATAAACATAACATAAACTAATTATAACGGGATGCCAGTCTTCATGTCATCCGGGTAAGTCATCAAGCCGCTCAGCATTACCTTCCATCATCATAACCTGTCTTAACCTAAATGTGCATACTAAAAAGTCAGCTACGCTGGTGAGTTTTAGTTTTAACATAAAACTTTAACTTCAAATAATTTTCCAAAAACATAACTTCACACTTCATTTAATAAAAAGCGTACGTAAAATAATGCAATAAAAAAACATAACACTTCATAAACATAAGTCAACGAACATATCGAATCTACGCCTTCTCGTAACCGTCAAATCCATACGTCACATACTGGTTGAATAACCTAAAGATCAACACCACTAGGCCCATCAATCACCGTACTGTCCTTCGGGTGAAGAACTCCTAGGGCACGATACTTAGGTTATTCAACACTACTTCAAGCACGGCATCACAAGGATGACACGTACCAAACTTCAAGCACTGCGCCCCGTAGGGCACAAGTACCAAACTTCAAGCACGACCACCCCGTCATCGTCCCAGTTGTACAACAGTTGGCCAGCCACAGAGGCCCCTGAAAGGTAAAGGCCCATAACATACTTCCCATACCCTTAACCTTCATTCCATAAGGAATTTTGGCAGATTCGTTCGTTTGTGACTTTCGTAAACCTTCGCTTCTTTTATTAAAAAACATTCATTCATTCATAAACACTTCATAAACTTCTTTTGGCAAAATATTTCATAAACACTTCCTTCATAACCTTTCCTTCCAAAACATCATTCATAAACATCATTTTATAAAACGTCACGTACAACATTCATAAACATCGTTTTATAAAATAGTCACATCGTTACGTATGCACACCAGCCCAAAAACATTATTAAAACATTTAAAAGAGGGCTTCTAGAACTCACCTTATAAGCTAGTCTCGGTTGTCCTAAACAAAGGCCCAACAACGTCACTTCCGATCTGAATTGATTAGTTAAATACACATCAGACCCAATCCCGACTCTAACGGTTTAACCTTCTAAAGATACTGACTTTACTTAACCAGCCTGATGCCTGCGCACTTAGCAAGTGCGCAGGGACTTGTTCTTGCGTACTTAATAAGTGCGCAGACTTTGGTTCATGCGTACTTGATAAATACGCAGTACCTTCTTTATGCGTACTTGATAAGTACGCATGACCCTCTTCATGCGTACTTGATAAGTACGCATGATCCTCTTCTTGCGTACTTGGTAAGTACCCAGTATCATCTTCATGCGTACTTGATAAGTACGCACGAACTGCTTCTTCGCAAAAACCCTAACTTTCGTCTTCGGGTCTGATCACGTCAAGATCCCGAACTTGTATACTTCAAAACGTTTTCTTTCCATTAAGGAACTCAAATCTATGTTTATCTTTCAGTTTTATCCTTGAAAACGTTACATTTTCACCCAAAACCCGAAAAACCCAAAAACGACAAAAACTCAGATTTAGGCCCGATCGTTACCTGAATCGAGTTTCTGATCCGGAGGTTCTTCTCACGAGCGATGGAGCAACACTTTGCTGAAATCTCGGGTCGATCCGCCAACTTTCTCTCTCTACGGTTTCTCTCTCTAGAACTTGTAAATGAGAGAAATGATAGAGACCAAAGCTATTTATAGGGGAGGCTACCCTTCCAGCCCGCCGACCCATCCGGCCCGACCCGACCCGACATGCCTCGTTCATTTATTCCGTTATTATAACTATCTTTTTTATTTTTTTGAGATGTTACAATAACGCATCAACATTTGTATAATCACGCAATCACTTTCAGCACATCAAAACTTTTTTATAATCACGAAATCACGCATGTTGTATAAATTAATCACATAATTACGCAATCACGTAATCACTCTCAGCACACATCAACATTTAAAAAAAAGCATATTTAAAAAAAAAGTATAGCAAAAGTGTTATCAAATTAAATAGGATAAAATGGTCGATTTTATGGTGTAATTTAAAAAAAAATAATGTCGTATAAAAAAGTTATACGTGTTTTAAAAAAAATAAAGAACTTGAAAATTTTCAAAAAAAAGAAGGCTATATCCATTTTACACTTTCAGACTCTTTTCACACTTAAAAAACAAGCTGACTAAGCACACTCTTGATCTTAACCCTTGAATTCTTAGATCAGTGGTCTTTTTAATCACTACATACCTTCGCACTAAAAAACCCTTTGTATTTTAAACTTTCTCTCTCTCTATATATATAGGGGAAATATTAAATACAAAGTGATTATAGCGTGCGAAGCGTACGAAGTATTTTGAAACGTTGATCTAGAAAATCAATGGTTAAGATCAAAGGTGTTTGCCTTATGCGTGAAAAGATTCTGAAAAGTGTAAAATTGGAATAGCCTACCTTTGTTGACTTTTTACAAGTTCCCCCATTTTTTTTATAACAATCATAATTTTTTATAAGACATTTAAAAAAATAGACTTTTTTTTTGAAATGTTGATGTGCTGAGAGTGATTACGTAAGTGCATGATTACGTGATTATGCGATTACGTGATTAATTTATGAAAATGTGTTATTAGACAACATGCATGATTACGTGATTGTACATCTGTTATGATGTGCTGAAAATAATTACGTGATTATACAATTGTGGATGCGTTATTATTACGCGTACGCATTTACCCCTCGCTCACTAAACACTTGTCCGATGCTAGTGCCTTCGTACGTTAAAATCACTTTGTATAATAATCGACCTATATATATATATACACACACTAGCTTACAATCCCGTGTACTACACAGACTGATTAACGAAAAAAGTTGTTAATCAAAATTTGTATATACTTCAAAGTAAAATGATTTATATATTACATACAATAGTCAAATAAACATTAGCAAGTTTTCTTCGATAATTCCATAAGTAATAATATAAAAACAACTAAATTTAAATTAACTCTGTGATTTGGAGACATTGGAAGGATATGAAAATTATTTACAAGTTGATGACCAGAGTAGAAAACAAGAATATGTAAATTACTTACAGATTGATAAATCAGATGTTAGATTAAAAAGGGAATCAACTGTTATGAGAGGATTGTATGTAAAAAGAACTACATGTAGATGATATTTATATAGGAAAATCAAGGTTCGAATTTTAATAAATTTAAATAAATTACATAAATAAAGTCTTAACTGTAGGATTATTTGAGCTGACTTTCTGATTTTTGAAAAGTTTTGATAATCTATAAATAAAATATAAATTTTGAATGAATTCAAATCAATCTGTTTTAAAATTTAAATTGATATTTGAAGATTTTTTGGAAATGATGATCATTTAAAAAAATGGAAAGGATGATTATAGCGTAAAAGAAATTGATATTTGAAGATTTTTTAATACTTATATTTAGGAATTAGTAGTCAAACTTGTTTTATTATTTACTTATTGAAAGGAAAGATTGGAAACTGATTTGGGTTAGATTGAATACAAGTTAGATCCGCGTGGTGGTACTAGTTTAGGTGGGAAAACGTGTCCCCAAAAACCTTTATTTATTAGTATATATATATATATATGGGAGGGTTCCGGAGAAAACTTTATTTTAGACGAAAACCAAGAAAATCACTTTATAGCCCTTGATTGATTTAATCTACGGTGAAGATTGATTAGTGGCATGATTGTAATTAAATTAATAATTTGAGCATTTTATAAGGCTTTTAAGGATAGTATGGGAAAGGAAAAAATATTAATTTAGAAACCGTCATATTTAATTAACTAAACTTCCTAAATTCATTATTATATCTTCTCCTTCACTAATTATAATCAAACAAATCAATAAAAATCACATTTACGTATATGTAAACAAATTTACATATACGCTTACGGATATTTAAACAGATCTACACACACACACACACACACACACACACACATATATATATATATATATATATGCTTACGTATACCTAATTAGGTTAAGAAATGTGTTTACGTATATGTAAACAAGTTACGTGTGGAGATGAGGTGGATGCTATGAATGGAGATGATATGAACGTTACGAGTTACGTATACGTAGCTAATACGAGTTACATATAGGAATCAATGGAGGTGGTAAAAGTTTATATCCTTGTTACTTTATAAGCATTCTACCCTTATCCATTATATATTTTTTATAACCTAATTTTTAATTTTATTGAATACATAATAGATGACTTGTTCTCCTATTTTTTTACGGCAATTATCGTAATTTTCCAAACTCATTCAGAAGACATCGATTTAGAAGGAATGGTTGCGAGAAAGTTTCAAAATGCTAATACTATAAAAGAAAATTATTAAAAAAATGAGAAAATTCAAAATAGTATTTTGAGAAAATTATTGTTTCTGGTTAAATATAAAATTATAAAGTTAAAAATAAGTAAATATGAAATTTCAATGTTCAAATTTGGTAAATATGAAATTTTAAATTTTTTGAGAAATAAGGGTAAACTGGTTATCTTTTAAGTTGTTTTTAATGAAATGGGTATATATGATATTATTACATATGTGTAAGGTATTTATATGATATTTTTAGTTTTGTTTGCATATATATGATATATTTTCAAGTTTGTAGGGGTATATATGAAATTGTCTTTTATTTGTAAACATGGGTAAATATAAAAAAAGGAAGAAGAATTGAGTTATATATACATAATTCTTAGAGTCGGGTGTACGTAAACATGTTTACATATACGTAATCAACACACTATAAAGAAGAAGAAGCCAAACACAATGTAAACCCCCAAAAAAATCAAGATCACAAACGTGAATCTTCACTTAAATAATAAATAAACTAATCTTAACCAAAATTAAAATTAAACAAATACTAAAATTGAGATGAACAAAAAGTAGCTACTGCTTTGAATTTTGAAGATAAATGAAAACAATTAAAAGGAAAAGTTAATTTCTATGACCAAAAAAAATTGCTCTGTCGTAGATTAGAAAAAATAAAAATTAAAGGTGCTTGGTTGCTTCTGATCTTTCCACGCGCATGATATGAAACAGAGATGAAAAAACAATAAAAAACGTGAATATCTATTGCTAATTTTGCGTTTGACGGTAAAAACAATCAAATTGCTACGTTTTTGTCACACCCCGACCGATGGCGGAATCATCAGGGCGGGACATGTAAGATTGTTCATAGCACATGGTTGACTAAATTGAAATATATTAAAGTTAAATTTCCATTACAAATAATCCAAGTACAAACCAAATTCAAACATGAAACATAAAACAACTCATAAAGTTCTTGATTTAAATTGCTAAGTCCAAATCCTATGTTGAACACGTCTTGAATCATTCTCACATATTGGGGCCTGAAACATGAATAAAATAAAGTCAACTAAAAAGTTGGTGAGTATAACACAGTTGTATGTAGATAGCATATAGTTGAAAACAAATCCTTTACAAAACATGATAAAATAAGGCATTTATGGAGAGCAGCTATTATGTAACCATGTACAACCAAACCTTATAACTAGCATGCAAAAATTGTGTTGTCGGTTTCAATTACCGCGCATCATGGGTGGGTTTGTCAGACTCAATAAATCTATCATTGAAAACCGTCGGCTTGTATAGTTAATGATTGCACATAATCGCATACAAAGGTTAGCACAACTAGAACTCGGGCACAAAGCTCAAATTTTGCACACATGTATGTAAATAGAATTTTTGCACTTGTGTTGTTTGCGTAACTGTAAATGTCTAATGTGTAATGTGTATAGAGTTCATGTTCCACCCCAAAAGTGTAAAAGAGTAAAAAGGGGTTGTGAATACTCACTTGGTATAGAGATGTAGCTAACAAAGAGTATAAATGAAATAAGGGTTCTTGATACGCACGGGTTAACCTAGATAGTAATGTATATTGAATCAAATCGATGTACAAAGTTTAAGTCTAATATTGAAGGTTGAGTTCGTATATAAAAAAGTATTAAATGAAATATATAAAGTTGTAGTAAACATTTTTGGAACATTTGATTAAAGTTTAGAATTTAAATAATAAAATAGAATTTTTATAAAATTGTTGATTATGAAAATAATGCATGTGTTAAATGTAAATTAATAAATAAATAAATGTTTATAGTTTATGAAATAATGTAAATATTGATTGTAATTAAGTATAAATAAATGAATGATTTTTGTTTAAATATTAAATAAATAATTATTATCTTATTTATTTATAAACTTTGTAACTTAATCATTTAAAACATCATTTAAGTGTATGATAAATATAAATTGAATTTTTATAAATTTCTAAATAAACCTTTAAATAAATAATATTTATCTCCAGATTAAACAGAAAACATATTTTTATAAAATTTGAAACATTTACTGATTGAAAAATATAAAATTATAATTCTGTTAAAATTCTGAGTCACACACGACCGTGCCTCGGAAGGGCACGATCGTGCTCAAGCCACGGGCGCGACCGCGCTAGTCGGGGCACGACCGGGTTGATCAACAGAGGGCACAAACTAGACCAGTCAACAGGCACGACCGTGCCTTGGCCCGGCACGGTCGTGTCTATGATCTTTAGACACCATAGAGACTAGCCCAGAGGGCATGACAAGGGCTGGACAGGAGGACACGACCGCGCCGCTATTCGACACGACCGCGCTACATGAGGCACGGCCGCGCTAGATGATTAGCGCGACCAAGTCTCTTCCAAATCAGACACGAATTGACAAATTCTTGTATTTTAAACGCTGGAATTGTTAGGGCTTTTGATTAATGGGTTATTACGAGTCTTTTCATATAACTTAATTGCATGTACATCGTGTTTAAGCAGGGATTCGATTAAATCATTTTTTTTATAAAACATGAGTTCTGATTCAGATCGATTTCTATAATGGAAGCCCAAATTGAATAGGGGCTTTTGATACTGATACTGAAATGAATGAATTAAAGGTTTAAGTTACCCTGAACAGTAGCGAATCGATGGATATTGGTAGAGAGGAAATTCTGGCGACGGCGAGATTGAGTTCCGGTGATCCTTGTTGCACTCCGGCCAATCCAGTCAGTCCAGAACTTCTCGGGAGGGACGAGTGACACGAATATCTTGCTTGAGAGAATACGGATTGCAGGAGAGAATTTCTTGGTTTTCTTGAAAAGCTTTGAGAGAGAAATTTCGAGATTGGTAATATGAAACTGAGGCATTTGAATAATTTGGAAAGCGATAATACGTTTGTTAAGGGAAAAGAAATGGATGGATGTTACGGATTCGAACGATCGGGTAATTAAAGTTGCAGTTACGTTTCAGCTGTTTAACAGGCGCGACCGTGCCTAAATATGGCACGACCGTGCTTAGGCATCGGGCGCGATCGTTCCAGGACCAGTCGCGCGATCGTGCCGAGGCACTTGGCGCGACCGTGCCAGGACGAAGCACGACCGTGCTAATTAGGGTTTCTTGATAAATTTTCAACTTTAGTCCTTGACTTTTTCAGGTTTGATTAGTTTGAAATAAATAGTTACTTGTATAGCGTTTAAGTGTATATAATGGAGCAAAACTTGTAAATTTGTATTGAATCATTGCATTTCGCTTAAGGTAAGCAAAATAATAAGGCAGTGCACAAACATTGAATTTGAAATTGCATTACATTGAATTGAAATATGAATACTAAATTCCGAGATGTTACAATCTCCCCATGTTGAGAGAATTTCGTCCCGAAATTTAGCTAGAGGTTACAATAGTATCAATAAAGAGATGAGGGTACTTGAGCTTCATTTGGTCTTCTCGTTCCCAAGTGAACTCAGGACCACGCTTAGATTCCCAACGAACTTTGACAATAGGAATGCGACTTCGCTTGAGCTGTTTGACTTCGCGATCCATAATTTCCACCGGCTTCTCAACGAAGTGCATCATTTCATCAATGCGCACGTCGTCAAGCGGTATATGGAGATTTTCATCAGCGAGACACTTCTTCATATTAGATATATGAAATGTAGGATGCACATTGCCAAGAGATGGAGGTAACTCGAGCTTGTAAGCCACTTTCCCAATCCTTTCAAGGATCTTGAATGGACCAACATAGCGAGGTGCTAACTTGCCTTTCTTTCCAAAACGGATCATACCCTTCCACGGAGACACCTTAAGAAGAACAAGATCACCGACTTGGAATTCCAAGGGTTTTCGACGTTTGTCGGCATAACTCTTTTGCCGACTCCTCGCTACTCGAATATTGTCACGGATTTGAATAATCTTGTCGGATGTTTCTTGAATTAACTCGGGACCGATGATTTGTGCTTCACCATTCTCTTCCAACAGATAGGAGAACGACACTTGCGACCATAGAGAGCTTCGAATGGAGCCATGTTGATACTTGTGTGGTAGCTATTGTTGTAAGAAAACTCAATGAGGGATAGATGTGAATCCCAATTGTCACAAAAATCGATTACGCAAGCTCTAAGCATGTCTTCAAGTGTTTGGATTGTTCGCTCGGTTTGACCATCAGTTTGGGGATGGTAAGCCGTGCTCAAATCCAATCGAGTACCAAGAGCAGATTGAAGAGATTGCCAAAATCGAGAAGTGAAACGGGCATCTCTATCGGATATTATGTTCACGGGAACGCCATGACGGCTCACAATTTCATCAATGTAGATTCGGGCTAGTTTCTCCACTTTGAAGTCTTCGCGGATAGGCAGGAAATGGGCAGATTTGGTGAGACGATCAATGATCACCCAAATACTATCATAACCACTCGAGGTGCGAGGGAGTTTGGTAATAAAATCCATGGCTAAGTTCTCCCATTTCCACACGGGAATTTCCGGTTGTTCAAGCAAGCCAGAAGGACGTTGATGTTCGGCTTTGACTTTGGAGCAGGTTAAACATTTGGCAACATAAAGAGCAATGTCCTTTTTCATACCGGGCCACCAATATTGTTGGCGAAGATCTTGGTACATTTTATGCGCACCAGGATGAATAGAATAACGAGTCTTGTGAGCCTCGTTCATGAGAAATGTACGGAGATCATCGTGATCGGGAACCCAAATACGGTTCAAGTAATGTAGTAAGCCATTGGGTTTTGATTCAAGAAGAAGTTCAACACCACACGACATTTCTTCATACATGTTACCCTCGGTTACCGAGACGTGTTGAGCTTCTAAGATACGGGTTTGAATATCGGTTTGAATACGGGCACAGTGAAGCATAACATGGTCCTTTCGACTCAAGGCATCGGCTACAACATTCGCTTTGTCGGGATGGTAACGAATCTCGCAGTCATAGTCGTTAAGGAGTTCGACCCAACGTCGTTGCCTCATATTGAGTTCTTTTTGGTTGAAGATATGTTGAAGACTTTTGTGGTCGGTGAATACCACACATTTTGTGCCATATAAGTAATGTCTCCAAATCTTTAAAGCGAATACGACCGCACCCAACTCGAGATCGTGCGTCGTATAATTCTTCTCATGAATTTTGAGTTGCCTTGATGCATAAGCGATTTGTTTGCCTTGTTGCATGAGAACACAACCAAGACCTTGGTTAGAAGCATCACAATAGACAACTAAATCTTCATTCCCATCGGGGAGAGTCAATATGGGAGCATTGTACAACTTTTTCTTGAGGGTTTGGAAAGCTTCTTCTTGTTTCGGTCCCCATTCATAAGTCTTACCCTTGTGGGTCAGAGCGGTAAGAGGGACAGCAATCTTTGAGAAGTTTGAGATGAAACGACAATAATAACCCGCAAGACCAAGAAATGAACGAACTTCGGTAGGAGTCTTCGGGGTATTCCAATTCTTAATCGTTTTAATCTTAGCAGGATCGACATGAATACCCTTGTCGTTGACGATGTGACCAAGAAATTGAACTTCCTTTAGCCAGAATTCACATTTGGAGAATTTGGCATATAGTTGTTCTTTTCTCAAGAGGTCCAAAACCAATCTAAGGTGTTGTTCATGATCGGCTTTAGTCTTGGAATAGATTAAGATATCGTCAATGAAGACGATCATGAATTTATCAAGGTACGGTTTGCACACACGATTCATGAGATCCATGAAAACTGTGGGTGCATTGGTTAACCCGAAAGGCATAACCATGAACTCGTAATGACCATACCTTGTTCGAAATGCAGTCTTAGGAATGTCATCTTCTTGAACACGAAGCTGATGATAACCAGATCGAAGATCAATCTTTGAGAAGCAAGTAGAACCTTGAAGTTGATCAAAGAGATCATCGATTCTAGGCAAAGGATAACGGTTCTTGATAGTAAGCTTATTGAGTTTGCGGTAGTCAATACACATGCGAAATGATCCATCCTTCTTCTTAACAAATAAGACGGGTGCACCCCACGGTGAATGACTTGGGCGAATGAAACCTTTGTCGGAGAGCTCTTGGAGCTGACTTGCAAGCTCTTGCATTTCGGAAGGTGCAAGACGATAAGGAGCTCTAGCAACGGGGTTAGCTCCAGGTATAAGATCAATACGGAACTCTACTTGACGAACGGGAGGAAGACCGGATAAATCCTTAGGAAAAACTTCGGGAAAATCTCGAATGATCGGAATGTCTTGGATACTCTTCTCCTTGACATCCTTTTGAACAATATGAGCTAAGAAAGCAATGTACTTCTTTCGTAAGTACTTTTGAGCGGTAGTACACGACATCAACTTAAGTCCCTTGCAAGGCTTTTCACCAAAAACTCTTAAGGTTTCTCCCGATGGTAGCGGAATTTGGATACACTTTTCAAAGCAAATGACTTCGGCATGATGATTTGATAGCCAATCCATACCTATGATAATATCAAAGCTTCCTAGTGGTATTGGAACAAGGTTGATTGGAAATGTGTGATCATTAAGTTCTAAAGAGCAATCATAGATAATGGACTCAATTGTAATGGAGTCACCATTTGCTACTTCAACGGTAAATGTTTTCTCTAATTGGGACCGAGTCTTTGCAAGTAAAGGTTCAAAATTAAGTGACACAAAACTTTTATCGGCTCCGGTATCGAATAAAATGGAGGCATATTGACTATTAACAAGAAACGTACCATTGACCACGTCATTGTTGGCTTGAGCTTCGTTGGCGTTTATGTTGAACGCACGCCCACGAGCTCCACCTTGTCTAGCATTTGCAAGTCTTGGACATTGATCACGAAAATGGTTCGGGTCACCACACTCATAGCAAGCACGCCCATTAGCAATGGCGGGAGCACCTTGATTAGCCACTTGAGGTACAGTTCGGTTTGGAGGGTTAACTTGGCCCGCAAGAGCTTTGGTCCTACAAACACTAACCGTATGACCATATCTCCCACAATTAAACCACTTCGTCATCCTTACTCATTCCATCTAGTTTTTCTGCCAATGCCATCTCCAAATCATGTTCACCAACTAACGCCTCTATTCGCATCTTCCACCATGCAACACCAATTCCGTTAAACTTTTCAATTCGAACCTTCCCATCTTCAGCCATTGCAAACGAGAAACAGGAAAAACCAAAACAAAAAAAAATAACTCAAAGCCAAGCAACATCCAAAGAAAACTTTAAAACCCCGAAACACCCGAACTGACGCTTTCCCTGCAAAAACCAAGTGAAATCAGCAACTTCAAGGGTCCTAAACACGAAACCCTAATCACAAAACACCCAAAAAACTTGTTTTCGAATAGCCTCTTTATGTCCCCCACTTGCGACGGCTTTTAGGGTTTCTCTTAACCTCAATCGGTATAGTAACAGCCGCAAAACATGCCAGCGAACAGCCTTTGAGCAGTAGATCGCAAAAACAATAACTTAAAAAAAAATCGGAAATTTTAAACCAGACAAATTAACCGACCAGGACCACAACCCTTCTCGAACAACCTCTCCTACCTTCCTCTCAATCGAAACAGTGCAGAACCGTGTGTGACAACGAGCCAAAGCTTTGATACCAGTTGTTCGGAATCAAAGTCGGTAACATAGCGAAACACACACACAATACGAAAGAAGAAAAAATAGAGACAATAGAATTGTAGTTGTTCAATTAAGATTGACCTACACTCACTGTCACACCCCCAAAATTCACTAACGGAGTTTTACCGCTAGTCATGTGACAAACCAGGATCTCGATCATTAGTAAATACAGAAGCAAAATGTTAAGTAATTAATGCGCCAAACCAACGCGCCAAAAGTCAAGTAAAATAAAAAGCAGGTAAATAGTTTTAAATGTTTGCATATGTTTGAAATGATAAAGGACTCCAATGCATGTCCTAAATGTGCACATGTGCCTTAGCGTCCTGAGAAAACATGTAAGAAAATGTGTCAACACTAGGTTGGTGAGTTCACAGGTTTCAGTTTGTAATAGTGTTTGCCAGATTGTGTACATTCATTATATATCAATAGGTAGCTAACCTATGTTCATGTTACTAAAACGCTCGCAACGGAAGCTGACTGTTTGTTATGTTTGAATGCCTACCACCATGTCTATCAATAGTGGTGATGTGTTAGGTCAATATTACACCCGTTCGACCTCCAGTCGAGTTAGCACGACTAACGGGTGGGTTTTGTCAAACCCAATAGCACTACTCAAAATTACCTTGCTAAGTTCATATTAAACAGTTCAATGTGTAAGGACTTTCATAATAGACTGTTACCCATCATCTTAACAAGTGATAATATAAAAATTACAACAATCATGTGTTTTCGTCATGTTATCTCCCCTTAATTTAAAAACAGAAATGGGCCGTGAAACTCACCTGAGTGTGTAAAGCGTAACAATTAGCACCACACAAAGATGTAACAACAATCACAAATGGATAGCACGTGGACAGTCTACGAATGCCCTAGAATATGTTTACGATTGTTAGGAACACATAGGATTTTGTGACGACGACACGGGAAAGGTCTGATATCCTAAAACACACTTATGATTAATGAGTAGACATTTTGTCATTGGGATTAGAGAATCCCTAGTTTAGTAGCAAGTACGGATGTGATACGTGTGAAAAACAATTAAACATGGGATAATAATATTAATTAAGTATTCTTGTGTTTCCATGAATTAAATAGTGGTTTAAGAAAAAATATAAATAATTATATTATTATTAATATGGAAATAATACTTAAAAATGAGTTATAAATCCAATCCCAAGCATACGGGTGTTTTCGGGTGACCAATCGTCTTAAAATAACATTATAAAAATATGGAGGTTGGTTTTTATTTTAAAATCACATTAAAAAGCTGCTAAAAAAATAATGTGGGTTGTGGGACTCAAACCCGGGTCTCACCCACAACAGCCACACAGTTTAACCATCTCCGTCCGCTAGGGTATCGCAACAGAAGCCGATTCCAAATGGTTTTAACACAGAAGGTTTCTGTGTTCTTACCCCCTACGAACCCGATTCCAAATTCTTCCCCAATCCCATCGGTTTCAATCATGATTTGCAACAGTTTAGGGGTTTTGTTTATCTTTCCATTTCGAATCTGTGGGTGTAGTTATATTCAAAATCATTAAGTTTTGAATCGTTAATTTCAGTTTGAAAAGCTGAAACCCTAGATTATGAACACGAAATCAAATTGACTAAATCTGATAAGATTAATCGTTGGAACTATAGGGCTTTCAAAGAGTTGATGTTTGAGAACCTGTTCATGTAATTCAATTGAATGGAGACTGAGTTTAAGTTGGTGCTCTATTAAACCCAAAATGTGATGAACCCTAGAATTGGTTCATCACAAATTCGATGTTATAAGCCTCAATTAGGTCAGGGCTTTCAATCTATGGTTGAAAACGAGTCTGTGGAAGTGTTTGGTTATCTTGATTGATAACGAATTGATGGAGATCGATCAAATGGGATTCCGACTTTGAAGGACTTGGTCTTCGGCGACTCCGACTGCGTCTCCGGGCAAATTAGGATGTGAAAATGTTTCAGAGGGATTCGACTTAGGTGCACAGAGAGTTAGATTTCACGATTGCAATGCTAAATGATCGAGGTGATAAGTCTAAGTAATGAGTTCGACGGTTACGAGTTTTAAGTGACTAATGAGGTTTAATTCGATCATCGAGGAGGTTAAAACGTATGGAAATGACTAGTACGTGGTCGATATCATCAATGCCACTCAATCCAGACGCGAGTTCAAACGGTTTGGAGTTATTGTTGCGAATTTGGATCAAAGGACATGGAGGTTTGACTTTCAAAAGTCAACATAACACATACACTCGATTTTGACTTTACAAGGTTAACAGAATTGAGTTTTGGTTAATTACAGAACTAGTCCATATAGTTTGGGTGTAACTGTTTGAGTTAATGACGTAATTGGTCCTTGTGGTTACTAACTTAGTTAACAGGGTTAACTAGAATTTGTCGGGTGTCACATTCACATTGCAATCAGGGTTTATTATTTATTAGGTGCTCAAACATACAATTACATTATAGGGTATATATAAGACTAAATTAGGATTATCTAATTAAGGCAATAACTTAATCAACACATTAAAGAACTAAGAAGCGCTAAATTTGCTGCCAGCACCCAATCCTGTTCTTTCAGCCGTAATAGGCCCATGAGGGGCCAGCCACATGTGGCCGAAAGGCCGGCCCAAAGCCTTCATAACCAAAAATATATATATATATATATATATATATATATATATGTGTTTGAGTTCATTAGAAAACTCACAAAAAATGATCCAAACGAACTACGATTGAACTCATTTTAGCAGCATTAGAACCGGCTCATCAAACTCAATCTAAAGCCTAAAGCTAAACGTCACCCCCAAAAACCTAAAACCCCCATCCCCAAAAACCTAACCCCCCACCCCACCCCCCTCAAATACATCAGACCGAGAAACTGGTTCGTCGCGTGTTGCGAAGAACCTTCCATTGGTCTTCGCGTGGCGCGAAAACACCCAATAAATAGAAAGTTTAAAATTTTGCCTAGTTCCAACACTTAGCCAAAATTTCCACAATTTACCATTTCCAACTTGACCAAAATCTCCCAACACTTGGGTTTTTGTTTAAAAACATTCATACATCTTTCTAAACATCAAAACTACGTAGTTTTATGTATCGTAACATCTATTTAAGGACTTCTATTTACACCCCAAAAATCATCATATACGCATACGAGAACCCGCTAACGCCTTGGACTTGACTTTGACTACATCAGAGATTTTCCTACATGTCACACCCCAACCGACGGCGGAATACGTCGGGGCGGGACATGTAGACTGTTCAAAATCTCAAGGTTTGCTAAAGTTTAAATAATTAAACATCAAATTTCATGTCACAAGTAAACATAAATCCAACATTACAAGGAAAATGGAAATACATAAATAGTCTCACTAATTTAAATTCTAGGCCATCGGTCCTAAGTGAAGCATCTTGCACTTATTCTCAAGCATTAGTACCTGAAACATGATGAAAACGAGGTCAACTAAAAGTTGGTGAGCATACATAGGTTTTGACACATAACCAAATTTAAAGTATTTTATACAATTCATATGATACACGTGTATAAGGCATTTATGGAGAATCTATAGTTAAACTAGGTGTGTTGATGTCGTCCAGACGGTCTATTAAAAACTAACAAATAAAACCTATTCTAGACTTTCTAGCTTTAAATTTATAAAACCTAGACTCGACCTAATACTAGACCACACAACCGGCAAGTGTACCGATCAATGCAATATAGCCTAACGAAGTCCGGATATCGAACCCAAAAGACACTGAATAACTAAATTAGACTCTAACTAGGACTTAATATGATTAATTGATTGGGGGGTTTACTACACTAAAGATTAACTAAGAATGCAATAAACTAAGGACAATTCAAGCTATCAAGAGTAAACTAAAGATGAAATCAAGAATGGAGAAGTCACTACCTAGGTCGGAATCCTATGTGTAAAGCTCAACTTCTATCGGTTTTGGAACTAGGTTGGATCTGGTTTTCTAAAGATATAACACCTAAAAGATATCTAGTGGATTCCCGATCACTCTCGGTCTCGGGATGTGACCAGAAGACAACCTAAGGATATTAACTCACCAGATGATCGGATCACCTCTCGGGTATTTCCTACTATGACAAGTACCCTAATAAACGGATTACCTCTCAGTCTCACCGCTTACCATACACTCAAGGAATGCATGGGGTAGTTCTAGAATGGATACTATGATTCGGATAGCAACTATCACTAGACACCTAATACCAACTTCCTCTCAGACAGCTGACACTCGGATTCCTAATGACGAAGACTAAACGACTAATTCTCACCTCTCGGGTATTGAACTAGGACACACATTCACTTGTAATCAGTAATTAACTAGGTTTTCTATGGCTACTACGTCTGGACACCACTCTAACTCACAAACCCTAAAGTCTATGAACCAGAAACGAAGATCAAACTGGCAGACAACCACAATCAACGCAGAAAAGCATAATCAACCACATAATCAGAATTAAACATGCACTAACATCACACATAAACAAACTCAAACCTTTACTAAATCATAAATCCAACATTCAAATCCAAAAACCGAATAAAAATCGAAACTTTAACACATAATCATCATATTGACCTAGGTAGATCAAGGATCTAGCCTAGAATCATACTAAGAACATCTACACAGAAGCAAATAGCAAGATCCATAGGTTCAAAACACAAAATCAAAGATAAAGTTTGAATCTTTAAACCCTAGAATGCAACTACACAAACCCGGAATCCAAAAGCTTCAATCTTCAGCTTCAATTGACTTCCAAGCTCAAAATCGCCTCCTTTTAGTCTCTCAAACGGCTGGAATCGAACCCTTTCATAATGGCCGTTTAAATCTTTTTAATTTAGAAAATTAGGGTTTTGCGGAAAACGGCCCTCTCGCGTACCGCGAGAGAATGTTGACTGGATCCTCGCGTACCGCGAGGACCAAAATAGTCGGGCGGATTCCTGGAGTTTCCCGCGTACCGCGAGAATTATTACACTCGTCTCTCGCGTACCGCGAGAGACCTAAATTTCAGAAAATTGTCTTTTGATCTTTGGACTTTTCCGGGCTTCGTTTCTTCGCTCGTTTTCTTCACGTATTCTTCATTAATATTCCCGAGCTCCTACAAATAAGACCAACGACTCAAATGTACATAAAATTGACTCAAAACTAATATAAAACTACTTAGAACACATTAAAACAAAGGAATAAAGACGTGTGCTTTCGCACCCTATCAAATATCCCCACACTTAACCTTTTTTCGTCCTCGAAAAATCTGCAAATGGAATCATAACTGGCATCTAACTCAACAAACATAAATTTCAATTTTCAAAACATACTCACGTGTTAAAAAGCAACAATTAGTATTTCTGTCCGATTAAACCCAAGCACTAACTTTCAAGCCCCTGTTACGTGTTCTAAATCCATTTTATACAACATATCAATCAATCTATGTGACTCACACTTAGAAGTTACAGCTCTACCTAATCCCGTCTCAAGGTCATGTTTAGGCACGGATTAAACCATATAGATTTACCCTACCACGTTAAACTACTATTTACAGGTTTTTAGAAATCAGATGAAATCATGAATGAATGGATGATAATGAGCATAATAAGCAAAAGAACTTTCGTCTAGAGGCGTTTCAACCAAGTCACTATCCCGGAGGGTAACACATAGACTACATTCTATCAATGAAGCACATAAATCTTACTTAGGGGTGTATCCTCCAAGTCGCTATCCCAGAGGGAAACACATAAGCAAAACTCAGTATAGCTCATAAATTATGGAATAATGGATGCAGGCGCCACCAAACTCGGATTTATTTTCATAAAAAGAGAGTGGTGTGCCATGAAAATTTCAAAAACCTTTAAATTTTAACTTAATCGTGGTACCTATCACCCTATATTGACAGTTTCAGTATTACCATTACTCTAAGATGAATACCCACAAGATATCATGATTTTATTCCGTGATTAATCCTAAATAACACAAACAGGATATTTAAGCTCTACTAGTTAGCTGGGTCTACCAAAACATCACTAATTAGACACGTTTTCAATTATTTAATCTTTTAAACTCATAAATAGATCCAGTTCTACTATCATTTTCCAAATATATGCAATTATTTTCAAGAACATTTTTCAAATTTTTAAATTTTTTTTGTATTTTTGAATTTTTAAAGACACAAACTAAACAAACTAGACACTCACATCCCCACACTTGAAAGACACATTGTCCTCAATGTGAAGCAAAACACAACTAAAAAAAAAATGCAAAAATAAAACAAGAAAAAAAGGAACAGGAATCGACTTAGCTGGTAATGTAGATGCAAACTAATATGCAGCTTCGTTCTTCCTTGTGTGCACCGTATAGCATTTTGGTCGCGGTTACACATCAGCTGTCGGGTTGCCTTTACAAGATAGTAATGGTGACCATCAATTCCGCCCGAATGGAGATTGAGTACAGGTGGAATGATAAACCTGCAAAATAAGACTAAACATACCCGCAGCATTAAACTGACTCAAATAATAACTCAACTACTAACTCAACTAGACACTTAAAAGACTCAAGATAGATAGATGCAGAGAAAACATACTCAACGTGTGGCAAACACATAGACATGAATACCACAGCAAGTTCGAACATCGGTCATAAACGGTTTCTAGTTTCCCATGGTCACGGTGGTCGGATGGTGGTAGGTGGGTGAATTAATGTGATGGATGATGGTGGTTAAAGGTGATGCTTCATGGTAGTGGTGGTACGAAGGTAGGTGATGAATAGTGGTGGTGAGTGAAAACGGGGACAGAAACGGGTACGGGAAACCATGGGAAACAAAGGAAATAGGGTGACACCAGCAGTCCCTCGCGTACCGCGTAAGTCGAAGGGGATATTCTTCGCGTACCGCGAAGGCCAAAAAGTTAGGCCGGCCGAGACTTTTGTCTCTCGCGTACCGCGAGAGATCTTCCTCTCGTTCTTCGCGTACCGCGGGAGGGTGTCGTTAACAGAAAGTTTTGAAGAATTTTCAAGTTTTATACTTAGAATATTTTTGGTCATTTAAGATCTTGTTTCACCCAAACTCACTAAAAACCTATCCCAAGCATAAAAACATATGTAACTATACCTGGGGCTTCATTCCCGACGATTTTCCTTACCGAATCAAGCATGGATTCCTGCAAAACTTGACACAAACAAAACACAAACCGAAAAACAAAGAAAAAGACACGGACTCGACCCAATGAAATCATACAAACTCTACATCCCGGGCACTTGCCCAGGACTCAAGCAAGCCTATCAGGAGGCTTCTCCTTGATCCTAACCGGTACCGCCTTCATCCTGCGCGGCCTCCGGGTCCTCCATACCTCTAGCAAACAACTACTACTCTCAAACCATGGATTTCTATCCTTCATCTCCTTCCACCACAACTTAAATCTACCCGGTCCGAAGATAATACGCCTTAAATAACCAAGTAGTTTGTCACTCCTCGATATCCCCACACTTGGGGTTAGCACTCTATCTACGTTGCCTAAGTCAATTAACTCTCGAGTCCTCTTACGAGGCGGCCTAGACCTAGGGGTGACTCGATCTTTCTCCCCAAAGCACAAACAGTGGTGAAGATATGTAGGGGTTTAGGAATGGGCACTTCTAAAGGAATGACCTCCACAATCTCACCAGGATCCTCGGGATCCTCAACAACCTCCACCAACTTCCCCACACTTGGGGTTTTGCCTATGACCTCTTCAAACTCTGCCATCATCTCCAGCAAATCATCAGGCACCTCATCTCCATAATCGTCTGGCTCATCTAGCAATCCTTCTAACTCCAACACCCAATCATATGGTTCTTCTATATTCGGGGCGGGTTCACCTACTTCTATCACCGGATCGGGGTCCCAATGGTGGTCCATGAAAGAATCGAGCATGCACACGGAGTGGCTGTGCTCGTCAACATCCTTCCCGGACTCTACAGCATTGAATGTAAGGACCTCATCCCCCACACGAAGTGTGAGCTTCCCGTCAAAGACATCAATCATCGCCTTTGCGGTTCGTAGGAACGGGCGTCCTAAGATGAGTGGGACCTTGTCATCCACCTCCATATCTAGAATCACAAAATCCACGGGGAAAACAAAATTGCCCACTTTCACTAATAGATTTTCCACTATTCCCCGTGGATACTTGACTGAGCGGTCAGCCAAGGAAATGCTCATGCGCGTTGGTTGTGGTTCACCTAGGTCCAGCTGCTTGTACAATGAATAGGGCATCAAATTGATGCTAGCACCTAGGTCGGCCAACGCGTGGTGTAATGGTAGGTTGCCCAACAAGCACGGGATCGTGAACCGACCCGAATCAGACAACTTTTCTGGCAAATGATTTTGCACCACTGCCGAGCATTGCTCACCAAGTGAGACTCCAGAGACCTCCTCAAGTTTCTTCTTGTTGGAAAGAAGGCCTTTTAAGAACTTGGCATATTTGGGCATATGCTGGAGGACCTCTACAAACGGGAGATTGACCTTGAGTTGTTTGAACATATCAAGGAAGTGACCGTATTCCTTAGCATGTTTATGTGGCAACACACGTGTGGGATAAGGAATACGGCTCAGGTCAATCTCGGGGGACTTCATCTCCACCCCCTTCTTCTTCTCCTGTGCCTTCTTGGTAGGCACCTCAACCACTATCTCCTCCTCCACCGGCTCTTCTTCTACTACTACCGGTGGGCTCTCATCCTCCTTCTCTATCATGCTCCTCGTCGAAACAGCATTCGACTCGGTCTCTTTTAGCATCCTAGCATCGATCTCAGCAAATCGAGCTTCCCAGTCAATCTTGTTCACCTCCTCCACTGAGGGAATATTATGCTCCTTAGAGTGGGGGTCAACCTCTTCAACCACTTTACTCTCCACACTCTCTATAGACACGGCCATCACTGAAGCGTTCGGGCCCGTAGAAGGGCTTCCTTGTCTATCATGTATGCTCCTAGCAATGTCTCCTACCGTGCGTTGCAAATCCTGGAACGCCGATTGCTGATTCTTCATCAAAGTGTCATGGCTATCCAGTCTTTGCCGAGCATCCTTGTTATTCTGCACCAGCTGGGCAAGCAACTGTGTCTGAGTCTCCATCATCTCCTCAATCCTTCGTGACCCAACAGTGCTCCCAGAACTCGCTCCTTCTTCTGCTCCTCCATACTGTTGCTGACGACCAGTGAATCCAGATCTCCATCCCGAACCAAAAGTATTAGAATTGTTGTAATTTCGGTTCTGGTATTGGTTGCCAGCATAGCTCACATGCTCTTGATTATGAACAGGGCAATCTCGGGTGTCGTGTCCTCCCCTACACACTTGACACCTCAAAGCACTGAGCTTGAGCTCCTTTATCTCATTCGCCATCGAGGCGAGGGCAGCAGCCACGCTAGTATCAGGAGTGACCTGATGCACACCTCTAGGAGAAGAGGCGTGTGACCTAGCAGTAGGGATGGAATCCCTAACAGAACGTGGGTGCTGCTGTTCGGCTTGAGCGAAGCTCTCGAACATATCCTCGCACTCCTCAGGCTCGAGTCTATCCATGATATGGCCTCCTGCAGCTGTGTTGAACATTTGCTGCGTCTCGAAGGTGAGGCCATTATAGAACTTCTCCACTAGTGCCCAGTCAGGGAGACCGTGCTGGGGACATCGGCTCAACAGCGCGTTGAACCGCTCCCAGGCCATGTGGTAAGGCTCGTCGGGATCCATCCGAAACGAATGGATCTGGTCCCGAAGGCGAGCGGCCCTGGAAGGTGGAAAGTATTTCTTGAAGAACTTGGCTTCGAGATCCTCCCATGTGGTGATAGAATTGTCGGGAAGAGTGTCGAGCCAAGTAGATGCACGCCCAGAAAGAGAGAATGGAAAGAGACGCAAGTAGATTGCGTCCTTAGATACACCCGTGATATTAAATGTATCACATATCCGCGCGAAGCGGGACAAATGTCCGGGTGCATCCTCATCCTCGAGGCCATGGAATTGAGTGGCATGAGTGATCGTACTCATGACATGTGATGGGATCTGCCAAGAATTGGTGTTCGGTATAGTGGGGCGTGTGATCGAAGATCTCGCGCCCGTGACCCCCTCACTGGCCCTCTGGTGTACTGTACGCCTCGCTGGAGGATCAGCGTCGCCCATGATAGAAATTGGAACTGGGCTAGTAGAACGTACCTTAGATTTAACCAGCTCCTCTAAACGCTCCCGAAAGTAGCGGGTGCGCTCGTGAAGCTCTCGTTCGGGCTCTTGAAAAGATGCAAAAGATGATGATCCTTGCGAACGAGTATTGGGCATAAACAGAAAGACTCTAAGAAGGAAACAGAATAAAAACTCACAAGTAGCACACAAGACTCAAAAGAAAACAAAAGACTCAAATAAACCAAAAATCAAACAAAGAACTAGTCAAAGCTAATATTGCTATTGCCAAGTGTCCCCGGCAGCGGCGCCAAAAACTTGATGTCGTCCAGACGGTCTATTAAAAACTAACAAATAAAACCTATTCTAGACTTTCTAGCTTTAAATTTATAAAACCTAGACTCGACCTAATACTAGACCACACAACCGGCAAGTGTACCGATCAATGCAATATAGCCTAACGAAGTCCGGATATCGAACCCAAAAGACACTGAATAACTAAATTAGACTCTAACTAGGACTTAATATGATTAATTGATTGGGGGGTTTACTACACTAAAGATTAACTAAGAATGCAATAAACTAAGGACAATTCAAGCTATCAAGAGTAAACTAAAGATGAAATCAAGAATGGAGAAGTCACTACCTAGGTCGGAATCCTATGTGTAAAGCTCAACTTCTATCGGTTTTGGAACTAGGTTGGATCTGGTTTTCTAAAGATATAACACCTAAAAGATATCTAGTGGATTCCCGATCACTCTCGGTCTCGGGATGTGACCAGAAGACAACCTAAGGATATTAACTCACCAGATGATCGGATCACCTCTCGGGTATTTCCTACTATGACAAGTACCCTAATAAACGGATTACCTCTCAGTCTCACCGCTTACCATACACTCAAGGAATGCATGGGGTAGTACTAGAATGGATACTATGATTCGGATAGCAACTATCACTAGACACCTAATACCAACTTCCTCTCAGACAGCTGACACTCGGATTCCTAATGACGAAGACTAAACGACTAATTCTCACCTCTCGGGTATTGAACTAGGACACACATTCACTTCTAATCAGTAATTAACTAGGTTTTCTATGGCTACTACGTCTGGACACCACTCTAACTCACAAACCCTAAAGTCTATGAACCAGAAACGAAGATCAAACTGGCAGACAACCACAATCAACGCAGAAAAGCATAATCAACCACATAATCAGAATTAAACATGCACTAACATCACACATAAACAAACTCAAACCTTTACTAAATCATAAATCCAACATTCAAATCCAAAAACCGAATAAAAATCGAAACTTTAACACATAATCATCATATTGACCTAGGTAGATCAAGGATCTAGCCTAGAATCATACTAAGAACATCTACACAGAAGCAAATAGCAAGATCCATAGGTTCAAAACACAAAATCAAAGATAAAGTTTGAATCTTTAAACCCTAGAATGCAACTACACAAACCCGGAATCCAAAAGCTTCAATCTTCAGCTTCAATTGACTTCCAAGCTCAAAATCGCCTCCTTTTAGTCTCTCAAACGGCTGGAATCGAACCCTTTCATAATGGCCGTTTAAATCTTTTTAATTTAGAAAATTAGGGTTTTGCGGAAAACGGCCCTCTCGCGTACCGCGAGAGAATGTTGACTGGATCCTCGCGTACCGCGAGGACCAAAATAGTCGGGCGGATTCCTGGAGTTTCCCGCGTACCGCGAGAATTATTACACTCGTCTCTCGCGTACCGCGAGAGACCTAAATTTCAGAAAATTGTCTTTTGATCTTTGGACTTTTCCGGGCTTCGTTTCTTCGCTCGTTTTCTTCACGTATTCTTCATTAATATTCCCGAGCTCCTACAAATAAGACCAACGACTCAAATGTACATAAAATTGACTCAAAACTAATATAAAACTACTTAGAACACATTAAAACAAAGGAATAAAGACGTGTGCTTTCGCACCCTATCATGTGTACAATCAAACCTTGTGACTGAGGCATAACACGCAGGTTACCCTAATGTAAAGTCGGTAACCAACACCCTAACCGGGTGGGTTTGTCAGACTCAATAGATCTATCAATGTTAACCGCTGGCTTGTACGGAGTTAATGATTGTACTAAAGTCATGTATATGTAGTCTTAACTCATAGCATTCAAACATAAAGCACATAACACATAATATCATACTATTGAATTGTATTTAAGTCTATGTAAAAAGTTTCAAAAGTAAATCATGTTTCACCCCAAAAGTACAAAATAAAAAGGGGCTATGTAAACTCACTTGAATCAAGAGTGTAGCTAACACGCGAGTCTATGTGGCAAAACGATCCTTGTAACTCACCACGTTAACCTAGTGTATAATGTGTATTGAGTTAATAGTGTGTACAAAAGTCTATGTCTAAGTCTAGGGTTCAACGAGTTTTGATGTGTGTGGGTTGGTACTAATAGATTTGTGTTATTTTATGTAAAGGCATACTATGTTTAAATACGGATTTAATGCGTATTATGAGTTCAAGGTATACATGTATGAACTTAATAGTCACAGACGTAGGGTTGGATTTAAATAAATAAATAATTTTATTTATTAAATTGTGAAAAATATGCTAAAATATATATCATGTAAATATATATTTATGCTTAGAAAATGAACTTTGGTTTATGTAGATAGTGTTTAAAATAAATAAATAATTTCATTTTTTTAAATAGATTAAATAAATAAATAAATTTTATTTATTTATTTGTGAAAATATGTTAAAATATATAGATGTAAATATATGTTTAGAAATTCTACTTATGTGATTAGTGTTTAGTTTAAATAAATAAAATAAATAACTAATTTTATTTATTTAAATAGATTAAATAAATAAATAATTTTTATTTATTTATTTGTGAAAATATGTTAAAATATATGGATGTAAATATATGTTTAGAAATTAATTTTTTTAGATATTTAAAGTTTTTGTTTCAAAAGTTAAATGTGTAATTTTAATCATTTAATTTGGATTAAAATCTGAATTTTTATAGGAATTTATAAATTCTGGTTTTATTCTGTTATAAATATCTTAAGGTTTATAAAAAAAAATTTTATAAAATTTTCGGGTTTTAAAAACGGTTTTAAAAATTAAAACAGGCAACCCGGCTCGAACCCGGGTGGCTTCTGTACCAGGCATTCGCCTCAACCATCGGACCAGGGGGCTAACCCGTGTTATGGACTGGCTTCGATTTGTATATATCCAGTTCGGTTCAAGAGCAGGTTCTGGTTTTGAGTCACGCGTAAAAAGGCTCGCCGGACATGGCCGTGGGTTTCGAACCTACACCATTTGGTCCGATGGCGCAATGACATACCCAGTCAGACCAGATGGTTTCGATGATTAAATATGAATTCCGATAAACTAAATACGTAAAAATAATCGATCAAAATCCCCGAATCAAAATCGTATGAACAGGTTTAAGAATTTGATAGAAATTGAACTCGATTAGAATTTGTTTTAGGAAATTGATATGGGGCTTTCGATCGACAGGCAAAAGCGAAACGAATGCTGCAAACCATACCTGAAATGGTTACGTAACAGGGGCTGACGACTAGACGGACAGAGACGATGTTCTTGGTGTTTAATCGATAAGCAGAGATGGAATGAGACTCAATTGAGGTTTGAGTGAGATTATATAGGGTCGTGCGATTGTGCGTGGTAAATTAATTCGTTTAATTTCACCTTTAATGCACGATTCGATTGCGCGGATTACAGGTGACAGCTGCAAGGTCATTTACGTGTTAATTCGCTTGCAAGGGGATGAATTGGGTCATAAAATGTGGTTAGATGCACACGAGCTCAGACAAGGAATGATTTCCGGTTAATAATTTCATTTAATTCCTTGATTTGGAAGGGATTTGAACGCGGTTGGACATTAAGAGGTCAAACCTATTCAAATTCGAATTCATCCGCGTAAAAGACGGAATTGGGCTGTTAAATGGGTCAGGGTATGATCGATCATCGATTGTTCAAGTCATGGAAAGCCCACGGGTTCGTTTTGATCGAAATTAGGAGTTGGATCTTGTGGATTTGGCCCTGTTTGACTTTTAAAAGTCAAACCGGTCAATTCTTGATGAACTTGGACTATTTGACTTTCTAAAAGTCAAACACTTAATTTCAAATTTTTTTAAAAGTTGTTTTTATACAATCAAATTATTATTTGCTTAGTTGTCAATATTTTATAATAGAAAGGTTTCCAAATTTTTATTTATTTATTTATTTTTTATAAAATTACAACTTGTATAATGTTCATCTAATTATAATTAAATATATATAAAGATGTGAATATATTTTTAAAGCTCATAAGTTTTATTTATTTAATTATCCTGAAAAAATAATATATATATATATACATTTATATTTCTATATAAATATACATACGTATAATAAAATGAGAATATCATTATTGTATAATTTAAAACAGAATAATATTAGAGAGAAAAAAATCATGGATGTTACAGTCTACCCATGTTAAGGGAATTTCGTCCCGAAATTCAACTAATTGAGGCTACTGAACCAGAAAAAAGTGTGGATATTTAAGCTTCATTTGATCCTCACGTTCCCAAGTGAACTCAGGACCACACTTAGAATCCCAACGAACTTTGACAATAGGAATACGGTTTCACTTGAGTTGGTTGATCTCACGACCCATGATCTCTACCGGTTTCTCAACGAAGTGCATCGCGTCATCAATGCGCACATCGTCAAGAGGTATATGGAGGTTCTCATCAGCAAGACATTTCTTTAGGTTGGACACGTGAAAAGTAGGATGTACATTGGCAAGTGATGGAGGTAATTCGAGTTTGTAAGCCAATTTCCCGATTCTTTCGAGGATCTTGAATGGGCCCACATAGCGAGGTGCTAGTTTACCCTTCTTTCCGAAATGGATCACCCCCTTCCAAGGAGATACCTTTAGAAGTACAAGATCACCGACTTGGAATTCCAAGGGTTTACGTTTTTTGTCTGCATAACTCTTTTGCCGACTCCTTGCCACTTGAATGTTGTTACGAATCTGAAGGATCTTGTCGGAAGTTTCTTGGATTAATTAAGGACCTGTGATTTGTGCTTCGCCAATCTCGTTCCAACAGATAGGAGAGAGACATTTCCGACCATAGAGAGCTTCAATTGGAGCCATGTTGATGCTTGTGTGGTAGCTATTGTTGTAAGAGAACTCAATGAGGGATAGATCTGAATCCCAATTGCCACCAAAATCGATTACGCAAGCTCTAAGCATGTCCTCAAGAGTTTGGATTGTACGCTCGGTCTGACCATCAGTTTGGGGATGGTTAGCCGTGCTTAAATCCAAACGTGTACCAAGAGCAGTTTGGAGGGATTGCTAAAAGCGGGAAGTGAAACGAGCATCCCTATCAGAGATTATGTTAAGTGGGACCCCGTGATGACTCACAATTTCATCAATGTAGATTCGGGCTAATTTCTCTACCCAATAGTCTTCTCGGATGGGTAGAAAGTGAGCAGATTTGGTGAGACGGTCAATGATCACCCAAATGCTATCATAACCGCTAGAAGTGCGAGGGAGTTTGGTAATGAAATCCATAGCTAAGTTCTCCCATTTCCACACAGGAATTTCCGGTTGTTCAAGTAAACCGGAAGGACGTTGATGTTCGGCTTTGAATTTGGAGCAAGTTAGACATTTGGAAACATAGAGTGCAATGTCTATCTTCATCCCGGGCCACCAGTATTGTTGGTGAAGTCCCTTGTACATTTTATCAGCCCCGAGATGGACGGAGTAACGAGTTTTATGTGCCTCGTTCATAAGGACTGCGCGAAGGTCATCACGATCGGGGACCCAGATACGGTTCAAGTAATAGAGGAGGCCATTAGGTTTGGTTTCTAATAGGAGTTCAACACCACATGACATTTCATTATACAGATTACCCTTGGTGACCGAGACGTGTTGAGCCTCTAGGATGCGATTTTGAATATCGGTTTGAATCCTAACACAATGAAGCATAACGTGGTCCTTACGACTCAAGGCATTGGCCACAACATTCGCTTTACCGGGTTGGTACCGAATCTCGCAGTCGTAGTCGTTAAGGAGCTCGACCCAACGTCGTTGCCTCATATTGAGTTCTTTTTGATTGAAGATGTGTTGGAGACTTTTGTGGTCAGTGAACACCACGCATTTCGTGCCATAGAGATAGTGCCTCCAAATCTTTAATGCAAAGACGACCACACCCAACTCCAGATCGTGCGTCGTATAATTCTTTTCATGAATTTTAAGTTGTCTTGATGCATAAACGATCACCTTGCCCCGTTGTATGAGCATACAACCGAGACCTTGGTTTGATGCATCACAGTAGACCACCAGATCATCGTTGCCTTCAGGAAGAGTGAGAATGGGAGCATTGCACAATTTTTGCTTGAGGAGTTGAAAGGCTTCCTCATGTTTTGGTCCCTACTCATAGTGTTTACCCTTGTGGGTCAAGGCCGTGAGAGGGACAGCAATCTTGGAAAAGTTTGAGATGAAACGACGGTAATAACCAGCAAGACCAAGAAATGAACGAACTTCGGTAGGGGTCTTAGGGGTACCCCAATTCTTACCGGCTTCAATCTTTGCGGGATCAACATGAATTCCCTTTTCGTTGACAACGTGACCCAAAATTTGAACTTCCTTTAGCCAAAATTCACACTTGGAGAACTTAGCATATAGTTGTTCTTTTCTTAAAAGGTCTAAAACCAACTTAAGGTGTTGCTCATGATCTGATTTGGTCTTGGAGTAGATCAAGATGTCGTCAATGAAAACGATCACGAATTTATCTAGGTATGGTTTGCATACACGATTCATGAGATCCATGAAAACCGCGGGGGCATTGGTTAGCCCAAAAGGCATAACCATAAATTCGTAGTGACCGTGTCTTCTATGAAAGGCAGTCTTTGGAATATCCTCCTCTTGCACACGAAGTTGGTGATATCCGGATCGAAGATCAATCTTCGAGAAGTAGGTGGAACCTTGGAGTTGATCAAAGAGATCATCAATCCTAGGCAAAGGATAACGGTTCTTGATGGTAAGTTTGTTGAGTTCGCGGTAGTCGATACACATACGGAATGAGCCATCTTTCTTCTTCACGAATAGGACGGGTGCACCCCATGGTGAATGACTGGGACAAATGAAACATTTATCGAAAAGTTCTTGAAGCTGACTTGCAAATTCTTGCATTTCAGAAGGTGCTAGACGGTATGGAGCTTTAGCCACAAGATTAGCTCCAGGTACAAGGTCGATACGAAACTCTACTTGACGAACGGGTGGAAGACCGAATAAGTCTTCAGGAAATACTTCGGGAAAGTCACAAATGATGGGGATGTCTTGAATACTCTTCTCTTGGTCCTTCTTTTGAACGATATGGGCTAGAAAGGCCACATACTTCTTTCGTAAGTAATTTCGGGCCGTAGTGCACGTCATGAGCTTAAGCCCACTACATGGTTTTACACCAAAGACTTTTAATGTATCACCCGAGGGGAGAGGGATTCGGATGCACTTCTCGAAACAAACGACTTCGGCATGATGACTAGATAGCCAATCCATGCCTATGATGATGTCAAAGCTTCCCAGTTGCATAGGTATAAGATTGACGGGAAAGGAATGTTCATTAAGTTCGTTGAAACAATCGCGGATAATGGAGTCAATGACGATGGGGTTTCCATCCGCTACTTCAACGGTAAACATTTTCTCTAACTTAGTTCGGGTTTTAGCAAGCAAAGGTTCAAAATTAAGTGAAACAAAACTCTTATCGGCACCGGTATCAAATAGTATGGAAGCATATTGGTTATTAACGAGGAACGTACCGTTGACCACATCATTGTTGGCCTGAGCTTCATTAGTATTTATGTTGAAAGCACGACCTCTAGCTCCACCTTGATTAGGGTTGGTAAGTTTTGGGCATCGATTTCGGAAGTGGTTTGAGTTCCCACATTCAAAGCAAGCATTCCCATTAGTGATAGCTGTAACCCCTTTGTTTCCTTGGTTGGTTGTACCGCCGGGTGGTTTGATTCTGCAGGTGTTGGCTAAATGCCCATATCTTCCACAGCTGGCGCATATCCGACACGGTAGGTTTGGGAAATGATGGTAATTGCACGTGTTGCACAAAGGGCTGCTGCCCACATAATGTTTCTTGGCTAAATTTTGAGTCAGAGGAGCAACCTGATTGGCTGGGGCAGCTGGGGTAACAACAGCAAAGTTCCTAGTCTTTCGTTTCTTGTTGTTGGAGAAAGGTTCGAGTTTGATCCCTTTGGAGGGCTCAGGAGGTGTTGCCGTGTCTAGGACTTTCTTAGCACCCTTCCTTGTTAGCGTACCCGCCTTTACATGGTTATCGGTTAATGTGGAGGATAGGCGGATGGCATCTTCAAGGGTAGCCGGGTTCCTCCCCAAAACAGTGTCTTGAATCTTCATCGGCAGACCACCGATGTACTTTTCAATACCCCAAGCCAAAGGTGTGACCATATGAGCTACCAGAAGACTTAGCTCATGGAAACGGGTGGTGTAGGCTAAATTTTCACCACTATCTTGGGCAAGATCCGAAAATTCGGCCTCCAACTTCTTCATTTCATTGCGAGGACAGAACTCCTCGGTCATGAGTCGTTTGACCTCATCCCATGGCAAAGCCATTGCCACAACCATGCCCCTATTCCTCTTTTCACCATTCCACCAAGTGAGCGCTCGTTTTTGGAAGACGCTGGTGGCATAGCGAACCCGAAGGTTGTCGGGACAATCGCTGTTGAGAAAAGTGCTTTCAATGCTCTCGAACCATTGCAAAAGACCCGTGGCTCCTTCAGTGCCATAAAATTTAGTGGGGTTGCACGAGTTAAAGTGCTTGAAAGTACATTGTGGTGGGTTAGCACCACATTAGTTCCGTGGGTACCACTAATGGCTCCATTAGCTTGGGTGAGTTGAGTTACAAGTTGTGCAAGGATAGCAGCAATGTCGGTGTTGTTGTTGGTCACAGTAGCACGACGAGGAGGCATTCTACAGATTTGCACAAGACAAGAAAGGATGTAAGAACTTATGAAAGTTGATTGAATTTAAAAGAAAGCAAAATAATAGATGGAGTAGTAAATCATAGTTTGGATTGTACTCAAATAGTGACATAATCACTTGAATACTATGACACATTAAGGTTAATTAAACTCATATAATTTTCAAGGAGACGTGCTTTAGCCTATAAGTAAACACTCATTCCGGGAATTCCCAGGAAAGCATACGGGTCCCTTGGTTGATTGGGATTTTTACGAAATGCTTTCCTAGACAGAAAACCCAGAATACAGGTGTCACCCTTCCAGATTGCACGTGTCCTCTAATAATTAACAAAGTTTAAAACCTCAACGAGGAAGTAAAGAAATTCTATAGATTTAAATTCATGAAGTTTCCACATGCTATGATGATGATGACATAGAAGTAGGTAAGAAGGTTATGAGGCTTAGGGTATGGGTAGGGATATTGTTTATTTAATTTATTATTTAAGAATAGTCTAATAATTCATAAATTTTAACAAATAAGGTATCAAAATATAATAAGCAAGTAACACATAGCATGTAGTAAATCATATAATCATAGAGCATGGCAATTATGAGTGTCCTAAGGTTATAGTCTAGGTCAAAGGTGTCTAATAACCTAATTCCCTATAACCAAGGCTCTGATACCAATCTGTCACACCCCAACCGATGGCGGAATACGTCGGGGCGGGACATGTAGATTGTTCAAAAGCTCAAGGTTTGCTAAAGTTTAAATAATTAAACATCAAATTTCATGTCACAAGTAAACATAAATCCAACGTTGCAAGGAAAATGGAAATACATAAATAGTCTCATTAATTTAAATTCTAGGCCATCGGTCCTAAGTGAAGCATCTTGCACTTATTCTCAAGCATTAGTACCTGAAACATGATGAAAACGAGGTTAACTAAAAGTTGGTGAGCATACATAGGTTTTGACACATAACCAAATTTAAAGTATTTTATACAATTCATACGATACACGTGTATAAGGCATTTATGGAGAATCTATAGTTAAACTAGGTGTGTACAATCAAACCTTGTGACTGAGGCATAACACGCAGGTTACCCTAATGTAAAGTCGGTAACAAACACCCTAACCGGGTGGGTTTGTCAGACTCAATAGATCTATCAATGTTAACCGTTGGCTTGTACGGAGTTAATGATTGTACTAAAGTCATGTATATGTAGTCTTAACTCATAGCATTCAAACATAAAGCACATAACACATAATATCATACTATTGAATTGTATTTAAGTCTATGTAAAAAGTTTCAAAAGTAAATCATGTTTCACCCCAAAAGTACAAAATAAAAAGGGGCTATGTAAACTCACTTGAATCAAGAGTGTAGCTAACACGCGAGTCTATGTGGCAAAACGATCCTTGTAACTCACCACGTTAACCTAGTGTATAATGTGTATTGAGTTAATAGTGTGTACAAAAGTCTATGTCTAAGTCTAGGGTTCAACGAGTTTTGATGTGTGTGGGTTGGTACAAATAGATTTGTGTTATTTTATGTAAAGGCATACTATGTTTAAATACGGATTTAATGCGTATTATGAGTTCAAGGTATACATGTATGAACTTAATAGTCACTGACGTAGAGTTGGATTTAAATAAATAAATAATTTTATTTATTTAATTGTGAAAAATATGCTAAAATATATATCATGTAAATATATATTTATGCTTAGAAAATGAACTTTGTTTATTGTAGATAGTGTTTAAAATAAATAAATAATTTTATTTATTTAAATAGATTAAATAAATAAATAATTTTTATTTATTTATTTATGAAAATATGTTAAAATATATGGATGTAAATATATGTTTAGAAATTCTACTTATGTGATTAGTGTTTAGTTTAAATAAATAAAATAAATAACTAATTTCATTTATTTAAATAGATTAAATAAATAAATAATTTTTATTTATTTATTTGTGAAAATATGTTAAAATATATGGATGTGAATATATGTTTAGAAATTCTACTTATGTGATTAGTGTTTAGTTTAAATAAATAAAATAAATAACTAATTTCATTTATTTAAATAGATTAAATAAATAAATAATTTTTTTAATTTATTTATTTGTGAAAATATGTTAAAATATATGGATGTAAATATATGTTTAGAAATTAATTTTTTTAGATATTTAAAGTTTTTTTTTTAAAAGTTAAATGTGTAATTTTAATCATTTAATTTGGATTAAAATGTGAATTTTTATAGGAATTTTCAAATTCTGGTTTTATTCTGTTATAAATATCTTAAGGTTTATAAAAATATTTTTTTATAAAATTTTCGGGTTTTAAAAACGGTTTTAAAAATTAAAACAGGCCACCCGGCTCGAACCCGGGTGGCTTCTGTACCAGGCATTCGCCTCAACCACCGGACTAGGGGGCTAACCTGTGTTATGGACTGGCTTCGATTTGTATATATCCAGTTCGGTTCAAGAGTCGGGTCTGGTTTTGAGTCACGCGTAAAAAGGCTGGTCGGACATGGGCCGTGGGTTTCGAACCCACATCATTTGGTCCGATGGCGCAATGACATAGCCAGTCGGACCAGATGGTTTTGCTGATTAAATATGAATTCCGATAAACTAAATACGTAAAAATAATCGATCGAAATCCTCGAATCAAAATCGTATGAACATGTTTAAGAATTTGACAGAAATTGAACTCGATTAGAATTTGTTTTAGGAAATTGATATGGGGCTTTCGATCGACAGGCAAAAGCGAAACGAATGCTGTAAACCATACCTGAAATGGTTGCGTAACAGGGGCTGACGACTAGACGGACATAGACGATGTTCTTGGTGTTTAATCGATAAGCAGAGATGGAATGAGCCTCAATTGAGGTTTGAGTGAGATTATATAGGGTCGTGCGATTGTGCGTGGTAAATTAATTCGTTTAATTTCACCTTTAATGCACGATTCGATTGTGCGGATTACGGGTGACAGCTGCAAGGTCATTTACGCGTTAATTCGCTTGCAAGGGGATGAATTGGGTCGTAAAATGTGGTTAGATGCACACGAGCTCAGACAAGGAATGATTTCCGGTTAATAATTTCATTTAATTCCTTGATTTGGAAGGGATTTGAACGCGGTTGGACTTTAAGAGGTCAAACCTATTCAAATTCGAATTCATCCACGTAAAAGACTGAATTGGGCTGTTAAATGGGTCAGGGTATGATCGATCATCGATTGTTCAAGTCATGGAAAGCCCACGGGTTCGTTTTGATCGAAATTAGGAGTTGGATCTTGTAGATTTGGCCCTGTTTGACTTTTAAAATTCAAACCGGTCAATTCTTGATGAACTTGGACTATTTGACTTTCTAAAAGTCAAACACTTAATTTCAAAAAATTTTTAAAAGTTGTTTTTATACAATCAAATTATTATTTGCTTAGTTGTCAATATTTTATAAAAGAAAGGTTTTCAAATTTTTATTTATTTATTTATTTTTATAAAATTACAACTTGTATAATGTTCATCTAATTATAATTAAATATATATAAAGATGTAAATATATTTTTAAAGCTCATAAGTTTTATTGATTTAATTATCCTGAAAAAATAATATATATATATACATTTATATTTCTATATAAATATACATATGTATAATAAAATGAAATGTCATTATTGTATAATTTAAAACAGAATAATATTAGAGAGAAAAAAATCATGGATGTTACACTACATAACACCACATATATCACAATTAGTAATGAAGATAAAACATAATAAACAAGTAAAATCTACTTGTTTTCACCCATTCAACCATTTGACCGGTTTCCACCCAATTTGTCATTAGGCTTCATATCACTTGCATATCACCTTACAAGTTACATTCTTTTCATATATCATTCATATTTAACACATTTCCATTTCCATTGTGGCTAATAGGCCATAACTTTATCACCACATTTCCATTATGATTCTTAGATCATAACTTCATCACCCATTTCCATTATGATTCTAGATCATAACTTCATCACCTATTTCCATTACGGTATTTAAAGCATAACCTCATATCCACATTTCCATTATGGTACTAAGACCATACCCTCATATTCACATTTCCATTATAGTATTACAACTATAACTACTTTCATTCATTTGCACATACATGTTCAGACACGTTCATTCACATTCATAACACAACATAGTATGCAAACATAATACATGTACCACCCTTGCATCATCAATACTAAGTAAGTGCAAGAGCACTTACCTTCTGGATTCGAAGATCCCGTTCCACCTTCACGATTGACAATTTGATTACCTAAACATATACACCTAGTTTAGTTATCTATCATACATCAAAATCACATTATAATTGGGTTCACAACCCAGTCTTTTATTTCCAACCCAAACTGACCCGTTTGGGTTATTCCCATATTCAAACACCCTCTTTCCATCCAAACTCACCTACTTGAGTTTCATTACCATTCCTTAACACTAACTTTTCATTTAATATTTAACATTAGATTAATTTAGTATTCATTCAAGTGTCTAACATCATATAAACACTATTATTAATTCATCATCATATCATCATAATCCAAAAACCCCCAATTTTCTCCATATGAACCCTAACTTCTCATAATCAAAATCAAAGGGTTCCAGGATGCTAATCACCATTCTTTACATTTATTTTAGCTAAATTATCAACAATCTAACACTAATTTATCCCATGCATCATAAATTTTGGATTTATACAAAACCCACCAACTAACACATCAATGGTGAAATAAAAAGGAAGATAATCACTTACTTGATGGTAGGAAGGTGATGTGCAAGCCAAAACCTCCACAAATCAAGCTTCAATTGCATGAATTTGCCTCAACACCCTGTTCTCTCTTTTCTCTCTTGCAAATGAACGACCCACACACACCAAATGACTCAATTATGACTTCACCAAGTCAAATATGGCAGATTTGCCATATTTACAAGTTTAGCCCCTCATCTTTCATTTCACCAATTTCATCACTAACTTGAAACCCACTTGTTTCAACTTATTTCTAAAATATTATTTTCACCATAATATTAATTAGAAATATTTATTTATTTAAAAACGAACCCGGATTTTGTTTCGTTACAAATCACCTCCCCTTATTTGGGTTTCGTCCCTGAAACCCGACTTTACTTAAAGAGGTTCGGATAATATTTGAGCATTTCCTCCTCGGTTTCCCATGTCATTTCCGCTCCCTTTTTATGTTTTCACCTCAAAAAATCTTGGCTAATCTCTTTATTGCGCAAACGCTTCACCTTTCTATCCAAGATTGCCACCGGTTCCTCAACATAATTCAACTTTTCATCCGACTCAATATCATCCAAAGGAACAAAAGTAGATTCATCCGCCAAACATTTTCGCAAATGTGATACATGAAACGTGTTATGAAGTCTACTTAATCCCTCTGGTAGCTCTAAACGATAAGCTACCGCACCCACCCTTGCAATCACCTTAAACGGTCCGATAAAATGTGTGCTTAACTTCCCCTGTCTCCTAAACCGTATCACCCCTTTCCAAGGAGAGACTTTTAAAAGCACAAAGTCCCCCACTTGAAACTCAATCGCCCGCTTTCTATTATCCACATAATACTTTTGGCGATCTTGATCCGCCTTCAAGCGTGCCCTTATTTGGTCAATACTACTAATAGTTTCCTTGACCACCTCTTTACTACCAAGTTCCCGTTGACCAATTTCACCCCAACACACGGGTGTTCGACACTTCCTCCCATACAACGCCTCAAAAGGCGGCATACCAATACTAGAATGGTAGCTATTGTTGTACGAAAATTACGCTAACGGTAAATGGTCGTCCCAATTTCCCCCAAAATCCAAAGCATACGCTCGCAACATATCCCCGAGCGTTTGAATCGTCCCCTCGCTTTGACCATCCGTTTGTGGATGATAAGCAGTACTAAGATTCAATCGAGTCCCCATATCCTCGTGGAATTTCTTCCAAAAGAGAGAAGTAAACCTCGTATCATGATCCGATATAATCGTCATCGGTACACCATGACGTGACACTATTTCCTTCACATAGATTTCCGCCAATCTATCCAACGAATACGTCTCCTTTATAAGAAGGAAATGTGCACTCTTTGTCAACCGATCTACTACTACCCATATTGTATCATAACCCTTTCATGTCTTAGGTAGTTTAGTAATTAGATCCATGGTTATATTCTCCTATTTTCAAAGCGGTATTTCAAGCGGTTGAAGCTTTCCATACAACTTTTGATGTTCCGCCTTTACCCTTAAGCATGTGAGACATCTCTCCACATACTTAACAATATCACGCCTCATACCCGACACCAAAAATGACACCTCAAATCATAAAACATTTTCGTGGCCCCTGGATGGATAGAATACTTGGATTTATGAGCCTCATCTAAAATAGTTGTCAAAACACTTGACAACCTAGGAATCCAAATTCTATCAAAGCGTGTCTTTAACCCCGAACTATTTTCCCCAATCTTGTCAACATAAGTAAAACTCCTTTCCTTTTTAAAATCACCACCAAGTGCTAACTCTTGAGCCTCCCGAATTTCATCAATAAGAGATGATAAAATTATCATCTTAAATGACTTCACCTTGATAGGTGCATGACTTGTCTTCCAGCTAAGAGCATCAACCAATACATTCGCTTTACCCGGATGATAAAGTACCTCACAATCATAGTCCTTGACCAATTCAAGCCACCCCCTTTGCCTCATGTTGAGGTCCTTTTGGTCAAAGAAATACTTGAGACTTTTGTGATCCGTGTAGATCGTACACTTAGCCCCTTATAAATAATGCTTTCAAATTTTGAGCACGAATACCATGGCCGCAAGCTCTAAATCATGGGTAAGGTAACTCATCTTGTGAGTCTTCAATTGCCTAGACGCGTAGGCAATAACTTTCCCCCTTTGCATCAAAACACAACCCAACTCCGAATGCGAGACATTCAAATACACCACAAAATCTTCGACCCGTCCGGCAAGGACAAAATATGTGCCTTAGTCAACTTTTCTTTCAAGAGTTGAAAGGCAGATTCTTGCTCGGCATCCCAAACAAACTTAGTCTCCTTACACGTTAACTTCGTCATTGACAAGGCAAACCAAGAGAAGTTATCAATAAATCGCCGACGCTCGCCAACCCCAAGAAACTTCTAATATCCGAAGGCGTCTTTGGTGATGACTAATCTTTTACCGCCACAATTTTGGATGTGTTGACTGTAATCCCTTTTTCGCGCAACCAAAATGCGTATTTAGAAAATTTAGCATAAAGTTTCTCCCTTTGCAACACTTCAAGAACTTCACGAAGATGAAAGGCATGATCACCTTTACTCCGCGAATAGATGAAGAGATCATCAATAAATACTATGACATAATGGTCGAGGAAAGGTCTACACACCGGGTTCATAAAATCCATGAAAACCGCGGGCGTGTTGGTTAAATCGAATAGCATAACCGTAAACTCTTAGTGACCGTATCGAGTGCGGAAAGTTGTTTTTGGCACGTCGTCGTCTTTTACTTTTAGGTGATGGTACCCGGATCTCAAATCAATCTTAGAGAACCATGACGCCCCTTGCAATACGAGGTAACGGGTACCTATTCTTCACCGTCAACTTGTTCAACTCCCGATAATCCATACACATCCTCATGCTTCCGTCCTTCTTTTTAACGAAAGAACGGGTGCACCCCAAGGCAAAATGCTTCGGCATATGAAACCTTTATGTAAGTCCCACTCTTGATGGATCTTCAATTAACACATAATAATCAACTATGATATCAAGTCTCACAATCAATAGGCGAAAACTATTGATTGTGGTGATTCAAGAACACAAAGATTCAAAGTATCACAATCTATGGTTGTTGCTGTGGCGTCGATGTTGGTGTAATTAAACTTTTCTTTACTCTCAAACTTGGGTCTTTCTTTCTTCTCTTGGAGTTAGATCCTCATGTGGATCCTAATCAGCATTTGCTTGATCATCTTGCTAAAAGAGGATGTGAGAGGAGGATTCTCAGCAGCTCTTTTCTTTTTCGTTCTTTCTCTTTCAAGCAGATTCACAGGTACTTCTTCATGTGTACTTTCATTGTCAGAAGATGATAACATATCTTGTTCTTCTGACTCGAGTACATTTTGTTGTTGAGGTTCTTCAAGCTTGTCTGCAATTGACAACACTTCATTCTTCTTCAACCCCTAGTTCTTGATTTGAAAAAATCCTGCAAATTCTCAGAAATTTTTTAAGCAGACATTTGTATGCACGAGGGAATTCAGTATCCACATGAATACTTAGTACATCCACGTACTATCGAACCTTTTGAAATTTTAACTCTTTTGATGACAAGTCTTTATATTCAAGAATGGTCAATTTTTAATAAAGATAAAAACAAAGTAAAATAAAATAAAATACAATATAAAATCTAAAAACTAAACTATACTGAATTAAAATTAAAGATAAAATTTGAAATAAAATCTTTTTGGAATTTTCTTTAACAAATTGCAACACAAATTTAAACTAACAGTAATTAACACAAACATGTAACAACGAGCCTTTAGGAAGTTCGCAATGGGATCATATCATTCTATAGGCAGACCAAGGAACATTTTTCAGCATATACTTTCACTCAGACAGGTCAAGCAGAGTGTTAATATTCAGATCCTTCTAAACTCATGCTTTAGTTTCAAACCTAAGTTTTTCACTGTGATTTAAGTTATCATGTTTTGGGTATAAATTGTTATGACTTAATGGGTCCCATAATCATATCTCAGAAACCTGTAATGAAGTGAATTCTTGATGAACTTTAATGAACCCCACAACTTATTAAGTAAAGCTTCCCTTCGTCATGATCTTTTGAGCACCTAGATAATAACTAACTTGAGCATAACTAGCATGGGTTTATGTAACTTTTCAGAGAATCTCTGACAAGATTTGATCAAAAACACAACACTATGGGCTTACATGTTCATAACTAGCAAAAGCTCAAGGTCATAACACTACGGACTTACATGCCTTGATAAGAGATCCCTTCCCAGTCACATATTCCCAAAAATAAAAAAAATATTTACAAGTATATTTATATGTACGTCTTTAGACATATCTTTTTGTGTTTTTCTTATAGCACGACATTAACATTGCGTGTATTTTTGCTCAAGATTCTGCTTAGCACTTTCATTGAGTGTCTTTTCACCTATTGCATGTCAATGCATATCTTTTAATTATATAGATATATAATATTTACAGACTTGTATCAAGTCAAGATCGCAACCCCTTTGTGAATGGTCCAGGTTAGCGCAATCCTAATAGAGCAAGGGTTATCCACAGTTCATCAACCTTTATGTTTAAGTTCTCAATTATTAACATGAATGACAAAGTACACTAATTTTTGAGATGTTCCCCACTAAGGCCATAATATTATTTAGTTCAAGTGTATAACATGTAGAGCCTATCAACATATCCAACATTGATACTAGCCTTTTCAATTTTATGCCTTACATGTGTTGATCCTATCCTTAAGAAACGAACATTCATATCACTTCCCATGTAATTGCAAACTTTCCGACTCACACAAACAATATTTTTGTATTTTTCTATTAAATAACCTCAAAAGCAAAATATTTTTGAATTTTCTTGACACTAATAAACTTTAAAAACACTCTTTTTTTTATTTTTCTAATATTGTTTCCTAGAATAGGAAGCATATCCTGATCTGTTTGCCATGAAGATGAAGATGATGATGAATGTGAATGATAAGATTGATCACTCTTCGAATTATGTTCACATCTTTTCTTTGAGCAGCTTGCATACTTCTTGTTTTTCTGAGCATGGTCTTATTCAAACCTCTTATGATGATGTTCATACGTTGTATAAAATTTGGCTTTGGTGGAGTGCTTAGGTGAAGCACTTGTGGTTTGAACACTAACCCTTGGGTTTTCAACCTGCTTGGTTTTCACATTCAGCTTGGACACGTACGTGTTGGAATACTTAACAACATTATCAGTGACAGGTTTAACAAATCTGGTTTTTCCATCACTATATGCAGGTAATTTTGAATTTTTAGAAACATTTTTCCAAGCCTGCACATAGGGTTTGTTGCTCTTAGAAGAAGTGCCCTTAAAAGTATCAATTTTATTTTTGCATTCAGAATTAGAATTATTTTATTTTTGCAAAAACAATCTTCTTCAGACTAATCATTCTCACTATCACATTCCTTAGTCTTTACTTTTTCTGCACATGAAGTAGAAGCGTCAGGATTATTCACACATTTAACATTAGAAGCTGATGATGATTTGGATTCATCAGTGCATGACGTGCTACCGGGAGTAAACATGAAGAACTCCCTTACTTGTTCCTCAACAGAGGGAGGAACAGTGATACAGTTTCCGTTGAACGGAGGAGGAACGTTATTATACCTAAGCCCTTTGTTCCCATTTCCCGGTTTATGAAGTTAGGTTTCCAGCATATCAGTTACTTTACTAGATTGACCAAAAAATTCTACTTTAAACTTTGCTTCAGCAAAATTTGATTTAGCATGTTCTAATTTAGCAGTAAATCTTTTAATCTCTTCCTTAGCATCAGTATACACACAACATTTCTGACTTAGTTGAGATTTTAGAAGTGAAATATCTTTCTTACCGGCTTCTATCAGTTCTTTATAAGCCTTCTTAGTTTTAGAAAATTTTGATTTATGATACTTAAAATTTTCAATTTCAAACCTCAAATCAACGTTTTCTGTTCTAAACATCTCCACCTTATCAAACATAATTGAGAACAGAGATCAGATGTTACATCTGCTGGAATTGAAGCTGAAGATGATAAAGTTGTTCCTACTGCTCCAAATATTGTAAGTCCCACTATTTTTGAATTTTTTTTGACTCTAGGAAATTTAAGACAAACTCTTTTTTGTATTTTCTTGACACTAATAAACTTTAAAAACACTCTTTTTTTATTTTTCTCATATCTCCCCCTAAATTTGTGCATTAAAATAAAAAAATATACAAATTTAAAGTATAAAGAAAAATCTTCTGGTAACCATTTTCAAATTTCAAAAACTCATTATTTTCAAAATATAATGTACCAAAGTAAATTGTACCTTTATTGCTGATCTTACCTCCCTTATCTCCTATAAAGGAAACATACCCTCCGTTAAAGTATTAACGTTATGCAACAGAGAGATGTCACCTGTCATGTACCTGGAACAACCCAAATCAACATACCAGTCTGGTTATTGACAGTCCTCCTTGGCTGCCCCTGCACGAATGAGAAGATTAGTTAGACATAGGTACCCAAGCCATAGTTGACCTGTGCATTCCTGAAGCATCAATGTAAGATACTTCCTGCAAACACATATCAGTTTTAGAATCAAGGAGAGGTGTTGCCGCAATATATTCCTTAGCCTTCCAGACAGGCTTTGATTGAACAGATGATTTTGTCTCTTTTGAAGCTGAGACTTTAGGTTTCACCGTTTGCTTGTTTTGTTTAACTTTTTGTCTTTCAAAATAAGCTTGTCTGTTTCTCTTTGCAGCATTCCAGTCACCATCAGAAGGCTAACTTTGGGATGCTTATTCTTCATTGCCTTAGGTTTTTCAACCTTCATTGGCTTAGAATAATACTTTTCCCTTGGTGTAGCCCTCTGTTTGTTCATGTAATAGGGGTAATAAGGACGATACATGCAATTTCTTGCAATGTGACCGGCTTTGCCACATGTGTTGCATGTCTGCTTCTTAGAATAAGAAGCATATCCCGATTCGTTTGACCACGAAGATGATGAAGATGATGATGATGGTGAGTGATAAGATTGATCACATCTTCTCTTTGAGCAGCTTGCATACTTCATGTTTTTCTAAGCATGGTCTTGTTCAAACCTCTTATGATGATGATCATACTTTGTATAAAACTCGGCTTTGGTAAAGTGCTTAGGTGAAGCACTTTAGGTTTGAACACCGACCCATGGTTTTTCAACCTGCTTGCTTTTCTCCTTCAGCTTGGACAGGTCCCTGTGGGAATACTTAACAACGTTATCAGTGACAGGTTTAACAAATCTGGTTTTCCCATCACTATATGCAGGCAATATTGAATTTCTAGAAACATTTTTCAAAGTTTGCACATAGGGTTTGTTGCTCTTAGAAGCCGTGCCCTTAAAAGTGTCAATTTTATTTTTTCATTCAGAATTAGAATTAGTTTATTTTTGCAAAACAAGCTTCTTTAGACTCATCATTCTCATTATCACATTCTTCAGTCTCTACTTTTTCTGCGCATGAAGTAGAAGCATCATAATTATTCACACATTTAACATTAGAAGCTGGTGATGATGATGATTTGGATTCATCAATGCATGGCGTGCTACCGGGAGTAAACATGAAGAACTCCCTTACTTATTCCTCAACAGAAGGAGGAATAGTGGTACAGTTTCCATTGAACGGAGGAGACACATTATTATACCCAAGCCCTTTGTTCCCATTTCCCGGTTTATGAAGTTGGGTTTCCAGCATATCAACTACTTTACTAACCAAAAAATTCCACTTAAAACTTTGCTTCAGCAAAATTTGATTTAGCATGTTCTAATTCAGTAGTCAATCTTTTAATCTCTTCCTTAGCATCAGTGTACACACAACATTTCTGACTTAGTTGAGATTTTAGAAGAGAAATATCTTTCTTACCGGCTTCTATCACTTCTTTATAAACCTTCTCAGTTTTAGAAAATTTTGATTTATGATACTAAAGATTTTCAATTTCAAACCTAAAATCAACATTTTCTTTTCTAAACATCTCCACCTTCTCAAAACATAATTGAGAACAGAGATGAGATGTTACCTCTGCTAGAATTGCTGACGATGATAAAGTTGTTCCTGCTGCTCCAAATATAGAAATCAATCTGAAGCCGTAAACTGTCAAGAACCCGTGAACCTTTTAACACCCCGTGAACTTGTGTAGTGAACTTAGACCGTGAACCCTAGCCGAGAAGTCTACCCTAGAACCAAACCCGTGAATTAGATTTAAGCTGTGAAGTACACTCGTAAACTGTAACCCGAGAAGCTATTTCTGTGAATTCAAGCCTTGAACCTCTGTACTTTTGTCAAACCGTGAACTTGACCAATAACCGTGTAATGCTTAGTCGCGAACTAGCTCGTGCACTTAATTTAATGCACCTGTGTGCTAACTTAAATTGATTCAGCTACCTGCTAGCTTAAATTAATTAACATACCTGCTAGCTTTAATTAAGTTTCATGTGTGTGCTTGCTTTCAATATTTCAAATTCAAATGCCGTGAACTTAATTGGTCAAGAACTTCAAAAGAGGTGTATGGTTGGTTAAATCAATCCACGTGCTTGTGTGCTTCAATTATAGTTCAAGTGTGTGCTAGCTTTAATTTCAACTTGCCGTGAACACCTTCATTTGCCGTGAATCCTTCTTCATTTGTCGTGTGCAATTAGTATCCCTTGCCGTGTGGTATTAAATCAATTAAATAGTTGTCGTGAACCTTCCCCCTTTTATTAATATCCCTTTCCAACTCTAAAATATCTCTTTCCAACTATAACAACCAAAAATCATGGAAACTTCCAAGAATTCAGCAATTCATTTTTTAAACAATATGAAGAACATGACGATGATCTGTAATTTATTCTTCATGATTTCAGCCACCTGAACACGGTAGCAACCAAAATAAACCCAATGATATGTGTTTTTGACCCACTTGAACACGGTAGAAGCTAAAATATCTCTGAAAGCAATATACGAGTTCTAAAGAGCGCGAATAAACCGATTAGTAACAAAAACGTGATCAAAAGCCAAACCGGTACCTTGAATCTGATGATATCGATTAGCCTTCAAAGATCTTCAATGCTCTAATACCAATTGTAAGTCCCACTCTTGATGAATCTTTGATTATCACACAATAATCAACTATGATATCAAGTCTGACAATCAATAGGCGGAAACTATTGATTGTGGTGATTCAAGAACACAAAGATTCAAAGTAAAACTCGTATATTGCTTTAAGAGAATCACAGAGAAAATACTAATAACGCTATCCCCTCTACACGGTTTTTCCACACGTCTAACTCTCTCAGAAATGTTTTTCTTGTGGCTTACCTAATTTAGGTTACATAAACATGTATTTATACTAAGCCTAAACAAATAAGCCCATAATACATGTTCTCGGCCCATGGCCGGCCCAAACCCAACCCGTGAACCCAGTTCACGGTTACAAATCCTGAATACCCATCTACTCGGTAACACCAACAATTCTATTTATTTGATAAGCGTCAGTCTCACATATTCAGACCCAACACTTTATCAAGAAGTTCTTGCAATTTCTCCATTAGCTATTTCATCTCTGGCGGTGCTAACCTATAAGGTGCTTTGGCTACCGACTTAGCACCAGGTATCAAATCAATCCCAAATTCTACTTCCCTCTCCGGTGGAATCCCCGGTAAGTCATCTGGAAACACGTCTTCAAACTGAATCAAAACTGGAACATCGCGAATATCTTTCACCCTTTCTATCACATCCGCAACACAAGCCATGTATGCCTTGTACCCACGCACCATGTACTTTATTGCCTTCACATAAGAACACAACTTAACCTTACCTTTCTTCTCACCTTCTATGTAAATGGACTCACCCGATGGGGAATCGAGTTGTATCGCCTTAGGTCCACATAGAATATTCGCTTTGTTCTTTGACAACCAATCCATCCCCACTATTACATCAAAATCCCCCATGGTCATAGGAATTAAGTCTATAAGGAACGTTTCACCCCCGCCCTTAACTTACAATTCCTATAAATATCGAATACTAGAAAACTCTTATCATTTCCCGCCTCGATTTCTAAGGGTTCGTCTAACTTGCTACTTAGAAACGAAGAATTTTTAACAAATTTCAAGGACATAAACAAACGACTAGCCCCCGAATCAAATAGAACTAGTGCAGGTAAAGAGTTAATCTTGAATGTACCTGACACCACCTCCGAGTTCGCCTTTGCCTCTTCCACGGAGATGTGGAATCTCTACCCTTTTGTTTTGGCGCCTCTATCCTCTTTTCGCTTCTACCTTGCTTCAACTCGGGACAATCCACCCTATTGTGCCCGGGCTTGTTACAATTGTAGCACAAATGAATTTGGCTTAAACATTGATTAGCCATATGCCCCGACTTCCCACACTTATAGCAGTTTAATGTTCCCTTCTTACATTCACCAAAATGTTCCTTTCCACATATCTCTCACCCCTGGGAAGAGAAATTGCAAAACGGATTCTTGCTAGGGCTCCCACCCTTTATCTTCTTCACCACTTGATCCACAATTTCCCGCTTCCTCTTTTCACCTCTGGCTTCTTGCCTCCTCAACTCCACCTCCCTTTCTTGACACCTGTTTATCAAGTCCACAATTGTGGTAAAAGAGGATGGAGATATGCTATCTCTGAATTCCACAGTCAACATAGCATAAAATCTATCAATCTTTCCCTTTTCGGTCGACACCACGTCTGGACAAAACTTGGCGCGATCAAAGAAGGCCCCTGCCAATTCATCAATTGACTCAGTTGTTTGCTTCATGAGGAGGAACTCCTCAGTCATCCTGTCGACTACGGCTTGTGGGCAATGGTATTTCAGAAAAGTCGTCTTAAACTCCTCCCAAGTCATGGAGGTCACACCCAATTCACCCCTCTCCTTTCGAAGATTCAATAACCATTCTTTCGCCCTCCCAGTCAACAGTGACACACTAAACATTACCCTATCCTCGGGCTTACATTTAGTCATCTCAAAATTCGATTCCATATCCACCACCCACCTGTGGCTAAGGATCGGGTCCACTTGCCTATTATACTCTTTGGGCTTGATCATCATAAACTCCTTTAGAGTACAACCTTGTGGTTCCCTCTCCTTTTCCTTCATTACCTCCTCGAGAGTAAGCTTAATAGCCCCTCTCATTTCCTCCATTAGCAAGGATGTGGCTTGCTCAAAGGCCTTGGCCACTTCCTCCTTAATCATCTCTTAGATTCTTGAATCCAACAGTTCATTATTCACATAGACAAGTTTCGGCACACATAACACCTTGTCATTCATTCATACATATACATATACACCATATATATATATATATATATATATATATATATATATAACCACCTTATCAAAACATTACTAACCTTTCACTTCTGAAAGCTCCGTGTCTTAGTCAAGTCCTTCTTGGATTCTCGTATCATCCCCCATATCAAGAGCATCCGGTTTGAGTTTGGTGCCACCCACACCAAATCCCTCAAACCATTGCTCTGATACCAAGTTCTAACACCCTTAATTCAAACACCGGTTATTTAAACATTAAACACACTTGGAAGCATTCGTCCCAAGATTTTTTTTACACTGTTCGCGTGTCGCGAACTTCTGGAGACCTCCCTTCGCGTGCCACGAGGGAGTCTCAAATACACCAGACCGAGAAACTGGTTATTTTCGTGTCGCGAAGAACCTTCCCCTGGTCTTCGCTTGGCGCGAAAATACCTAGTAAACAGAAAGTTTAAATTTTTGCCCTGTTTCAACACTTAGCCATAATTTCCCCCATTTACCATTTACCATTTCCAACTTGACCCAAAATATCCCAACACTTGGGTTTTTGTTTAGAAACATTCATACATCATTCTGAACATCAAAACTACATAGTTTCATGTATCATAACATCCATTTAAGGACTTCTATTTACACCCCAAAAATCATCATATACGCGTACGTGAACCCGCAACACCTTGGACTTGACTTTGACTATATCGGAGCTTTTCGTACATAACACCACATATATCATCATTAGTAATGAAGATAAAACATAATAAAGAAGTAAAATCTACTTGATTTCTCCCATTCACCCATTTGACCCGTTTCCATCCAATTTGTCATTAGGCTTCATATCACTTGCATATCACCTTACAAGTTTCATTCTTTTCATATATCATTCATATTTAACACATTTCCATTTCCATTATGGCTCATAGGCCATAACTTTATCACCACATTTCCATTATGATTCTTAGATCATAACTTCATCACCCATTTCCATAATGATTCTAGATCATAACTTCATCACCCATTTCTATTATGGTATTTAAACCATAACCGCATATCCACATTTCCATTATGGTACTAAGACCATAACCTCATATTCACATTTCCATTATAGTATTACAACTATAACTCCTTTCATTCATTTCCACATACATGTTCATTCACATTCATAACACAACATAGTATGCAAACATAATATATGTATCACCCTTTCATCATCAATACTAAGTAAGTGCAAGAGCACTTACCTTTTGGATTCGAAGATCCCGTTCCGCCTTCACGATTGACAATTTGATTACCTAAACATATACACCTAGTTTAGTAATCTATCATACATCAAAATCACATTATAATTTGGTTCACAACCTAATCTTTCATTTCCAACCCAAACTGACCCGTTTGGGTTATTCCCATATCCAAACACCCTCTTTCCATCCAAACTCACCTACTTGTGTTTCATTACCATTCCTTAACAATAACTTTTTATTTAATCTTTAACATTAGATTAATTTAGTGTTCATTCAAGTGTCTAACATCATATAAACACTTAATCATCATTAATTCATCATCCTATCTTCATAATCCAAAAATTCCCAATTTTCTCCATATGAACCCTAACTTCTCATAATCAAAATCAAAGGATTCTAGGATGTTAATCACCATTCTTTACCTTTAGTTTAGCTAAATTATCAACAATCTAACACTAATTTACCCCATGCATCATAAATTTCGGATTTCTACAAAACCCACCAATTAACACATCAATGGTGAAATAAAAAGGAAGATAATCACTTACTTGATGTTAGGAAGGTGATGTGCAAGCCAAAACCTCCACAAATCAAGCTTCAATTGCACGAATTTGCTTGAACACCCTTTTCTCTATTTTCTCATGCAAATGAACGACCCACACACACCAAATGACTTAATTTTGACTTCACCAAGTCAAATATGGCAGATTTGCCATTTTTACAAGTTTAGCCCCTCATCTTCCATTTCACCCATTTCATTCAAAAATTACTTAAAAACTAATATAACCCCATCACAAACTTGAAACCCACTTGTTTCAACTTATTTTTAAATTATTATTTTCACCATAATATTAATTAGAAATATTTATTTATTTAAAAATGAATCCGGATTTTGTTTCGTTACATTTTGGTCGGGTTTTTAGAGTTTTCTCACAAACAAAGAGTTTTCTCATGATCCTTCTCCTATATGTGTGTGTATATACATACATATATATATATATATATATATATATAAAGGGGAGGGATATTCTAGGAAGACAAAAAATTGTGAGAAGTGTAAAATGTATTTTAAAAACCCCACCACCACCCCCTAATTCCTAAAGCCCCCATCCCACCCCCCCCCCCCAAAACCTAACCCCCACCCCACCCCACACAAAAAAAAAACGAAAAAATACCCTTAAAAAGCCAAAAAAGTCGTCTAAAAACACCAACCCCCTCCACCCCCCCCAAAAGCCTAAACCCCCACTACACAACACGCTCAAAAACCTAAAACCCCCACCCCCGTAAGCCTGAATCTTTAAATTTAAATTCGAAGACGAAACCCTAAAGACAAAACTAAGCCCTACAAGTTAAAATCATAGAGTTCGATGAGACGGTTCCAACGCCGCCGAAATGAGTAAAACCGAAGTTCGTATGAGGCGGTTATAAGCGCTTTAAAATCCTTCCTACACTTCTCATAGTTTTAGGCCTACGTGGCGGATTCCATATATGTTGAGTTCGTGAGAAAACTTATTTTATGAGAGAACCAAAATTTTTTTATTAATGGCACTTTTGTAAATATACTATCATGAGTAAATTACAAATGATGTCCTTCAACTATATATGAAACTATAGATATTGTCATTTTGCTCCAATAGTTACACTGAATGTTTCTTACCTAAGTAAACCCAAAGACACATCTTTATCTTCATCCCAAGACCATGTGAACCATGAACAACATGATACTAATAAGGAGAACCCCCAACCGTATGGAAGATGTAAGTTCTAATACCATCACAAATCTTAAATCGATTAAAGGAGCAATTCCTTTTCGGGATTTAAACACTACAGATTAGTTTTGTGTGTTTGATCTGTAGATTTGTGTAATGATTGAGGTAATGGAGTTAATGAATAAGATGGTTAAAAATTTGTGTTTCTAGGGTTAATTCAGGGAGAAGCAGTGGTGTTTTGATGAACAAATTCTATGAACATTCTCCTCTTCATTGTATATGTCATCATACCTCTTCATCGTTGTCATCATACCTCCTCCTCATCCTCAAGATGGGAAGCTTAGGTATGGCGGCAGGTGGGAGTGGTGATGGTAGTCTGGTATAGCGGCATTGGCGGTGGTGAAGGTAGTCTGGTAAGGCGGCAGTGGCGGTGGTAACATTTATCCTCCCCAGAGAAACCCAAAATGAATTAGGGTTCATGCCTTGATAATGGTTGTTATCATGAATGGTGTAAAAGGATTCTAGAATGCCATAAAGAGGATAAAAAAAATAATTCTATAATTTCTTTATTTTATATTATTTAACTAAAACATATAAATAGAAATTTAAGGGTAAAAAGACTGTATTACCCTCATGTGCATTGTACATGGCTGAACTTAACAGGAAAAGTTAACTCCAGTTAGTGGAAATGACAAAATGTGTGCAAAGGTTTCAAAAAGGACATACATTGTAATTATTGAAGGCAAAGGACAATCTATGCAGTTTGATATATACTTAAAGGACATAATTTGTAATTTACTTTACTATCATTATATATTTTCAAACACCTAACCCTCCTAAACACCCCAAAAACCTAAACCCCCCTCACCCACTGATAGTGTGTGATAAGTATATAAAAATATAAGTAAATATATTTTTGGATGATTTCACAAGATCAGGTTTTAAATTTATAAAATGATAATTACTTTAACTTAAAAAACACACAATAGCCAAGTGTACCTATCGTAGCGTAATATAGTTTAGGTAAGAACCAAGTATCGAACCAATGGACATGGTCAAGTTCCAATACTCAACTTTTGTTGTCGTTTAGCCGAATTAATTAGTGAGTGAGTTTTGTGTGCTTGTGAAGCAGAAAAGTAAATAACGATAAAGTAAATAACATAAAAGTAAAAATGTGCGTGAAGTGTGTAACAGAAATGTAACTAGCAGAATAGTAAATAGCAAAAAAGTAAATAAGGTGAAAAATGATCAGATTACGGAATATATTGCTTCGGGATTCGAATCAGCTTGGTACGTGATAATGTTAACTTGACATTTACAATGGTATGACTACTACAAACTTGTGACCCGGGTCACGGCTAGAGACTCGTCATCACTACATTTGATTTGAAAATTATAATCTTTAAAAGTATAGTGCCTCCCGTTAGGGACAACATTTACCCTCAACCCATCGAATGGTCCTCTCCGGGTTAGTTTTAGACTTCGGACTCAAAATGCTTTATATTAAAGTTAAATAGGTGATTATAGTTTGCGTACCGGGAGGCGGTGTAACAATGGGACCAAGTATAAAGACGTACTGTTCCCAACATGAGTTCACCAATTCTTGGTCGCATAATAATCTCGTATAAAGACGTACGATCTTAGAAGTATAGACCAAGCCTTAGCTTATCAATCTCTGCTCGTATAAAAACGTACGAGTTTCAAAGGAAGTTTGATTAAAAAGGGTTTTACGATCTTCCTCTTTGAAATCAAGACACTCACAAATATAAAGACAGATTTAGATAATAGGTTAAACATTAACATGCACCAAACATCATCTTCACCCTAGCAATACAAAGAAGTTTTAGCCACGAATGGCCATAACGACTAGCGTAATGATGAGTTTCGTAGGCTCCCCTATTGTGGAACAAGGAGGAAGAGCCCCACTACTCTCTACTCTAACAACGAGAATTCTCTTTTCTTGAGTGTTCTTTAGGTCTGGATTGGTGTGTGGAATGAAGAACTCAAGCCTTCTATTTATAGGCCTCAAAATATGCATTGCACGACCGTGTAATGGGTTGCACGGTCGTACAAAGGCCTAGGGAATCAAATAGGGTACCTAGGACACTGTCCTGGTCCGTGGAGTAGAAGACAGGGCAATGCACGACTGTGCGTTGGGATGCACGGCTGTGCATCCCTCTGTTTTTCTCCCAGCTTTGTCTTTTAGCTGCTTGGTTGACTTTTGTTAACCAATTTTGACTTCTTGGGGGTTAATGCTCAGGAATGAAGCTTCTAGAAGCTTGAATTCTTGGTTTTTTTTATAGGATTTAGCATGATTTATATTTTCAACGCCGAATAATCTGCAATTACAAAATATAAGTGTTTTAAGCATAAATTGCATGATTATTATTCAATTAGTACAATAATGTGGGATTATTATGTATGTAAAATATGTATAAATGATGACATATCGTAACACCCCACACTTAAACTTTTCTTGTCCTCAAGCAAACTCATGCATGATCACATTCATAACTTAAAACTTTACAAGGGTAATGGAATTTCAACTAGTGTTGGAACTCTAGGATAACTCTTGAGCTGCTTATTCTATTTTTGTATTTTTCTGTTTTAAGATGATGGAATCCATGACAAGCCTACGAGAACTTTGAGTATGCAATAACTCCTCACTACTCACAATGTTCACTCAACTCTAGGGTTATATATGTATGGATAATGTAAGTTAAGTGGAACACTCAAGTTCGAATCGAATTATGCAATAGTAATAAGCTTGTATGAAAATCCAGTCTCCACTAACTAACTAAGTAGTATGCATGAATCAAGAGAACTTTAAAGGGTTGTAATGTGGCTAAAGTAAAACTAAAGGTGAAAATGAAAATCTTTTTGGATTTTTAGGGGTTATAAAGAGGGTTTGAAGGGCTGCAGCTATCGCGAAACACTCAATTACGGCCTCATGGCTTAAAATGGAAAATACTAACGGATCCCTCTACAGTACTCAGATCATGAGGGTATAACTAATCTGAGGGCTCGTTTATGATCAGATTGCCAAGACCAAGATCTCTCATAAAATTCAACTCGTTCCTTATTCACTTTGGGCTCGAGTGGTTCCTTCGGCTCGAAGCCTAACAACACCTACTTCGATCAGGTCTGTATATTCACTTTGGGCTCGAGTTTGATTTTTGTTACACTTTCCCTCGTGGGTCCAGTTGCCACACTTTCTACATTTATCGTATCTTTTGGCTCTTCTTTTGGCGGCACTTTTTGACAAGCCGCAGAATGGTGGCAATTGCTCTTGCTTGCGCCACCGTTTTCTTACATCACTGGTTGCTTGAAAAATCTTTTCGGAGTTCGGTTGGTAATTCAGGCTTTACGAAATGAAGGCAGAAAAGCAAATTGAAATCAAAGGGAAGCATGTCCAGTTCTTTAAAGTCTCCCAGTAAAAGACCAACTTCTTTTTTTTAGTTAAACAAGACAACTTCTTCACTACTCCGTCTTCCTCGATATCCTTGAAATAATGTTTCTGTTAATTTCCTGCAGATAGTTTGGATTTTTCCTAATTCATCCACCATTTGTTTATTCTAATTCTTCTGGGTAGGGCAGATTCTTTCCAAAATTGTCTCGATGATAATGAACTAGAAATGATAACATAGGATAATTTTCTCATTTTGAAGATAGTCAGCTAATAACCGGTGTTTACGAAAAACCGGTTTGGTGATAAGTATGGGTTATAGAAAAGAAAAGGTTAAGGCTCAGAGGTCTATCTAGGCGGATAATATTTTTGGAATTTTTGGATAATAAAGGTGTTAAAGTCCTAGGTGCCTCAATCATTTCCATGCTTCCACTAGTTCATGGTCTTGATATGTATAAGTCATACAAGTTCTAATTATGCATATAATTCAATCGAACAAACACTCAATATACCAAACGAAAGAACATGCAAAAATAATGATAATAATGCTCGTGAAAAGGCTCAGATTATTCTCACATGGAAACGAATGAGATAGGGTTTAGTGAATTGTTATGCATAATATCTGTTTGTTTCTACTTCCCATGTCTTCATTTTATTTAATAGGTCCAAACTCCAAGAGGTATAGATTTAAAAGGGTTTAATTTTTTGAAATTTTTTTGGGTTTTTATAAAAGGTAGATTTTTGTAATATTTTAGTCTAATGGGTACAAAATCACAAGTTAAATTTTACTGCTTTGAGGTTAATAGTCCCGAATTTCTAATTCCCCACCCCACACTTAAAACTGTGCATTGACCTCAATGTACAAATGCATGTAATGGAATGCTATGCAGGAATTTAAATGCATGGAGTTTTAAGGGAAAAGAAACTAGTACTCCCCCGATCATTTCAGTGTATAAACTAAGGCCAAAACTTATTGTTGCTGTCAGACTGTGCTTATCCGTTGCTTGTCAACTTGTTGCTTTAAAGACTTCATCGAATTTCTCATAAATTTGATGTGGTTTCCGGCTCCAGGCTCGTAGAGTTGGAGTGTAACTCCTCAAAGTAGAGAGATGATCTGGTGATGTTATTCTACCTGAAACAGGAAAAGAAAACATAAAAACGAACAAAGAAAACAAAAGATAGTACTTAAGTTACTAAGGTCCTAGTATCGAGAAGGCATACCTAGGGGCTGAAGAAATTAGAAACTTAAATTTGGAGAAACCAAACCCGAGGTCCATGCTTTTTGCCGTATGCACCAACTTCTCAATTTATTCAAGATCACCGGGTTGCTTCCAGGAAGCGCTACGTTTATTTAAGGGTCTTTAGCCCAACCCGTACGTGCTTCATCGGTCTTTCTCTTCTAGTGGAATATCATCCACTTCTTGGTCAATTAGCCTTCGAGGTAGTGTTTCACTTGGTGGCCTTTCACTTTGAAGGTTGTTCCATCTGATTGCTCTAGCTCCAATGTTCCATAAGGGAATATTTTTCTAACTATGTATGATCCAGTCCATTTTGATCTTAGCTTCCCTAGAAATAGTTGTAGTCTTGAATTGTAAAGTAAGACTTTTCACCTTCTTGAAATTCCCCCTTCTTAAGCTTTTTGTCATGAAGTCTTTTTGCTCTATCCTTGTATATTTTTGAGTTCATATATGCTTGATTTCGTAGCTCTTCCAATTCATAAATTTGTAGAAGGCGGTGTTCCCCCGCGCTAGACAATTCTAAGTTTACTGCCTTAAGCGCCCAATATGCTTTATGCTCAATTTCTATTGGAAGGTGACATGCTTTGCCATAAACCATTTGGTAAGGAGTAGTCCCGATAGGTGTTTTGTAAGCTGTGCGTATAGCCCATAATGCATCTTCAAGTTTATCAGACCAGTCCTTCCGATTTGGACTTACGACTTTTTCTAAAATTCACTTGATTGCTCTATGTGTAACTTCTACTTGCCCATTTGCTTGGGGGTGGTAAGGTGTGGACAGCTTATGGGTACACCCATAGCGCTTAAGAATATTTTCTAATTGAGAGTTACAGAAGTGTGATCCCCTATCACTAATTAGTGCTTTGGGGGTACCAAATCAAGTAAACAGTCTTTTGAGAAACCGAATTACTACTTTTGTGTCATTGGTTGGTAGGGCTTGTGCCTCGACCCATTTTGATACCTAGTCTACTTCTACCAAGATATACTGATTTCCTTGTGATGGAGGAAAGGGACCCACAAAGTCGATCCCCCAAACATCGATTATCTCACATACTTGGGTGCTTGTTTGCGGTATTTAGTCACACTGTGAAACATTCCCTGCCCTTTGACACGAGTCGCATATATTTATAAGCTTGTGGGCATCTTTGAAAATAGTGGGCCAATATAATCCGTCCTCAAAGACTTTTCTTGTCGTATAATTTTCCCCATGGTGCTCTCCTGTTGGTCTTTCGTGACATTGCCGGAGTATCTCATGTGCTTCCTTTCCATGTACGCACCGTCGAACTATTTAGTCTAGGCATACATGAAACAGATGTGGATCTTCCTAGAAGTAGTATTTTATGTCTGAGAAAAAAAATTATTTTTCTCTTGGAATATCATTCCTTTTACTAGTACTCCACTTGCTAGGAAGTTTGCGATGTCTTCAAACCAAGGGTATTCTTCAATGTCTTGTACATGCAGTATGTATTCGTGAGGGAAACTATAATTTATGGCCATCTCTTGAGTTTTCTGTGTATTTTCAAGGTGAGACAAATGATCTGCTGCAAAGTTCTCCGCCCCTTTCTTATCTTTTATCTCTATGTCAAATTCTTGTATTAGGAGAATCCATCTAATTAGCCTTGGTTTTGAATCTTCTTTGTTGAAGAGATGTCTCAATGTTGCATGATCAGTGTTGACGACGGTCTTGGATAAGACTAGATACGAACGGAATTTATCGAAGGAAAAAACCACAGCTAATCGCTCTTTTTCAGTGGTGGTATAATTTTCTTGAGCATCCTTTAGGGTTTTGCTTGAGTAATGAATTGGGTGGAAGTGCTTTTATGTTCGCTGTCCGAGAACTGCTCCTACTGCATAATCACTTGTGTCACACATAAGTTAGAATGGCTTTGTCCAGTCAGGTGCTGTCATGATTGGTGCATCCACGAGCTTCTTTTTGAGAGTTTCAAAAGTTGTCAAACAATCGTCAGAGAACAGGAACGATCGATCTTTTTCTAACAGCTGAGTTAGCATCCTTGCGATTGATGAGAAGTCTTTTATGAATCTCTTGTAGAATCCAGCATGACCGAGGAAGCTTCTGATTCCCTTTACAGAATTTGGTGGGGGAAAGCATTGATATAGTTTCAACTTTCTCCCTATCGACTTCAATACCATCTTTTGAAATCTTATGTCCACGACTATTCCTTCCTTGACCATGAAGTTTAACATCTCCCAATTTAGTGCCAAATTTGATTCCTCGCATCTTGCTAAAATGTTTTCCAAATTTTGTAGACAGTGATCGAAGGAATTTTGCAAAAACTGAGAAATCATCCATGAATACTTCCATTGATTCTTCTATTATATCATGAAATATGGCGATCATGCATCGCTGGATAGCAGGATCATTACATAGACCGAACGACATACGTTTGTAGGCAAAGTGCCATAGGGGCAGGTGAACGTAGTCTTCTCCTGGTCTTCGGGGGCAATAGGGATTTGGATGTAGCCTGAAAATCCACCATGAAAATAGTAGAACATGTATCCAGATAATCGTTCCAACATATGATCTATGAAAGGAAGCAGAAAGTGATCCTTTCGGGTAGCATCATTCAACTTGCGATAATCAATACATACCCACCATCTTGTGACTGTTGTAACATCCGTGACTTTTTCATGTAATATTTTATTTCATTTTGTACCTTAATAACATTTATGACCGCCATATTAGTTCAATCTCGTTATCTCGTATGTACGTTTTGTCGTACCAATTATTAGTGCAAACGTGTAAACGATCCGTAGTTTCAAAATTTCATTTTTTTATACATATATATATGTATATATGTGTTTTTATAAATAATAAATTGATAAAAATGAGATTTTATATTAGTATTATTACTTTGTTTTTATATATAAAAGTTAATCATAAGAAAATAAATAATGATATATAAGTTTGATAAGTGTTATAAAATAAATTTTATAACTTAATGGAAATAGCCCTTAATTTTTGAACTCCCTTTATATTTTGAACCCTTAGCCTAACCAAGAACAAATTTGACTTCAAAAAGTCAATCGTGCCCAAATCAACCTCTAAATTTCTTCAATCTGTGTCCAAACCTTCGTTTTTAAATCCTAAACATTCCTAATCGATTAATGACTCCGTATCACGCATCAATTTGGTGGATTTGAACCGAAATCGAAGGGTTTGAAAACCATTCAAGAGAATCACGTAAATGGGTATGAGATTTGTAAAATCACCTAAATCAAACCCCAATCTCGCGAATCTCGTTAGAAATACCAACTGATAACACGTTCAAATCGCCCTATAAATATCCCTACCATCGTACAAGTCGAAATCACCTCCTAAGCCATCATATTCTTCCTCTCTGCTCACAATCGACGCAAGGGAAGAGAGCTCTCAACCTGCAACGATTTGAGGCCGACTTCAGGTAACCATTACTCGTTAGTTTTCGCACCTCCGGCCTTGATTCTACTGTAATTGATCTGGTTTTGGGGATTAAGGGGGGGGGGGGGGGTTGGATTGCAACCTGTGTTTGCAAAGAAGAAGGGAATCATGGTGTTTGGGTTATAAGTTTTGTTTTCTAGGTTATTTAACAACATAGAGGCCGGTCCAGTGGTTTAAACCCATGTTTCACACGTAAAGGTCGTGGGTTCTAACCAAGCAGCACCTTTGTTTCCTTTTCTTTTTCCGTTTTGAACTATTACATACATTTTCACATGGTATGATTATTTATGTTTTCTAAATAAATAATTCTAATGAACCATGTTCTTTTCTAGAGTATCTATTTTCAAAACTTCGTGATATGATATTAAAATTGTCAAATTAACTTGATACATATAGTCTTTTATATATATATATATTAGTGTAGTCATTATTCATTTTAAAGCTATCATTTTTCTTTATCGAAAGAGTTATAAATATATTATTAACCTAAACGTTTGAAACAACATGATCCTATTTTTTGAGTCGGTTAGTCTTAATATCTAATCGTAATAAGTATTTTTATTAACTAATTTTAGACACTTTTGACACTGTCTTAATAAAATAAATATTACATTAAGATATTTAATATATTAATATATTTACAAATATTGTTAATTATTGTCACTAAATTTTCTTTTATAAAGAGAATTTTTAAAACGTCATTTACGTGTAATCCGATTTATAACTTATTTAGTAAAGTTCGTATCTTTCTCGTTTGTTCGTACCGAAATCCTATCTTCCCAAATCGTTCCGATCCGTCTTTATTTCTTTTAATCGTTCCTATATATTAAATAACATATCATATTTATTTAGGGCATCGTTAAACCAATTCACCCGTCCTCTCGATCTAGTTAAGTTTGAGACTCCATATCAAGGTGAGATCATAGCCCCTTTTTCTTTTTTAACTTTTGGGGTGAAACATGTATATTTTTTTTATGGCTTGATAACTTAAACTTTATTTACCAAAACAAATTATCAAACAGGTAATTTCAATTATGTGCTTGATATTTGAACACTTATAACAAATTGCAATCATTAACTTGATCATAAGTCTAAGGAAGTACTAGTATGGCCATATGGGGGAAACCGATATAACAACGGCACAATCTTAGGGATTGTGGATGCATATAACTTTTTAAGGCACAATCGTGGATTGTGGATGCTTATAACATATAACATTTAAGGTTGATTGCAAAAACGTTTGTGTTAATATGCTTGTACATTTGTTGAACTTGGTTTCAATTTGTTTATATCTTTTATGACAATTTATCTTTATAACATTTAAAACCGATGTCTCTCACCAACTTTATGTTGACCCATTTTTTTACATGTTTCAGGAAATAATAACTAAGAGAGAGAGGATCATGTAGGATTTCTTATGGACCTAGTTAAAGAAATAATTACAATGTTTTGTTTGGGATTTTGTTTATTTATTTTAACATGTATTGAACAATCAATTATGAAATTAATAAAATTTTGTGATGTCTTAGTATTTGTCTTTATACCTTGTGCTATGTACAATATGTGTGACACCTCGCGTATTCCGCCTTGGCGGGGTGTGACAGATTGGTATCAGAGCCAGGTTATAGAGAATTAGGCTTAGAAAGACCTAGACTATAACCTAAGACTCCCTTACACTTTCATAGGAACTATATGTGATTTATGTGCTAACCTTATCTCTTCTTAGCCATGTCATCACACGTATGTCCACTCGGATCTTTCTCTAACCACTTACCACTCAAGAAAAGGAAGCTTGCTCGAGAAGATGGATCTCACTCTTGGGCCTCAAAGCCCAATCCATTATTCTCATCATGACCATGGGTTCAAGTGATAGATGTTAGTAGTATATGATGGCTGGAAGAGTGGGTGTAGGCCCATAAAAGGTTATGACTAAGGAAAGACTTGGTACTTAAGTGTGTCCCTTGTGACCCACCTCTCTTTCCTGGGAATCCTTTTGGTGGCTGCACTACTTATAGGTCAAGTATACTTCTAACACGCTATTGTGAGAACTCGGTGTTATGATTAGTCAAAATCTAAAATTTATTTGTACTAACACTAAGCATTATATAAGCTAGTGTTTATCTGTTTCAATTCTACCTTTGTATGACATTAATGCAAGTGAATTTCTATTTTATGAATATATCACTTCTATTATTTATATGTCTATCTCTAACTCGATTAATAATCTTGTCTTCGTAGAATGCCTCCCCGACGTGAAACCACTGACGCCACCAATTCTGGAACCAGTGATACCACCTTGACTGCTCCGACTATGGATACCACTGCCATAGCCACACTCCTAACTCAGCAACTTGCTGCTGTGTTACCTGATATGGTTACTCGACTCACAAACACTATGAAAAATACCGAAGGAACCACCTGCACGTACAAGCACTTCAACTCGTGCAACCCTCTAAAGTACAATGGATCTGAGGGTTACTTCAGTGGTTTGAAAGCATGGAGTCAACCCTGGTAATGAGTGAATGCCCCGATGACCTGAAAGTGAAGTATGCTTCAAGTGCCTTCCAAAATAGGGCGCTAACTTGGTGGAACGGTGAGAAACGAACTCGGGGATTAAACGCAGCCTTGGCCTTGACATGGGATCAACTTAAGGAACTCATGGTGGAAATGTGGGATCTGGTTCAAGATAGCGGTGAAAAAGAAGCATACAACAACCGTTTTCATCTACTGAGCACATTGGTCCCACATATGGTCACCCCGTTGAGTCGCCAAATTGACCATTACATTGGCGGCCTACCTCATCAAGTTAGGGGTACCGTCATGGGCAGCAACCCTGCTACTCTTGAGGCTGCCATCCGCCTAGCTGCGTCCCTCACGGACGATCTCATGAAAGAAGGTATTCTGACCCGAAAGGGTGGAAAGAAAGTTCGGGTTGAAGAAACCAAGAAGCCTGAACGCCACTTCAAGAAGCAGAAGGTGGCAAAGAACTTCGCCATGGTAACCCCTGCTGCTCCAATTACCCAAGTGGCACCAACCCAAGCACAAGCTTCCACAAAGAAATCTTTTGGCGGGTCTTACCCTTGGTGTACTAAGTGCCAATATCATCAATATGCTACCTACCCTTGCCGCATATGCACTAAGTGTGGTAAAGGAGGTCACTTGGCAGCTACTTGCCGTGTCATTAATGCTACTCCTACTACGGTCCCCGCAATTGCAAATGGTAGAGCTTGCTACCAGTGTGGTGCTACCGACCATCTCAGGAACCGTTGCCCCAAATTGGCTAACACACAAGGGGCACATGGTCGGGCTTTTGTTATTGGTACCACTAAAGCACTTGAGGAACCTGCCGTCGTTACAGGTACTTTTCTTGTCAATAATGTCTATGCATCAATTTTATTTGACACTGGTGCCGACAAGAGTTTTGTTTCCACCAAATTTGAACCTTTGCTTGGTAAATGCTCTAGTGTGCTAGAACCTCCTTACACGGTTGAAATAGCCAATGGCAAACTAACCTATGTTCGTACGGTTGTTCGCGGTTGTACCTTAACTCTCAACGATCACCCGTTCATCATCGACCTTATTCCTATGACTCTTGGAAGCTTTGACATAGTTGTAGGTATGGACTGGCTATCCGGCAACAATGCCGAAATCGTATGCTCGGAGAAACTTATTCGTATTCCTCTACCTGCCGGTGAAATCTTGGAAATCCTTGGAGACAAGCCTTGTCGTGGCCTAAAGATTATTTCTTGCATGAAGGCTCGTAGCTACTTAAGGAAGCAATGCTATGCTTTCTTGGCTCATATTGTTGAAAAGAAACCCGAGAATAGAACCATTCAAGACATACCCGTTATTCGAGACTTTCCCGAAGTATTCCCTGACGATCTGCCCGGACTCCCACCTGTTCGACAAGTTGAATTCCGTATTGATCTTGTTCCTGGAGCAAACCCTATTGCTAAGTCTTCTTACCGTCTCGCACCATCCGAATTGCAAGAATTGTCTTGTCAACTGCAAGAGCTACTAGACAAAGGTTTCATTAGACCGAGCTTCTCACCTTGGGGAGCCCCGGTCCTTTTTGTCAAGAAGAAAGATGGAACCTTTAGGATGTGCATTGATTATCGTGAGCTCAACAAGCTGACTACCAAGAACCGATATCCTCTTCCGAGAATTGATGACTTATTCGATCAATTGCAAGGAGCAACTTGTTTCTCAAAGATTGATCTCCGATCCGGTTATCACCAATTACGAGTCTATGACGATGACATCCCGAAGACCGCTTTCAGAACTCGTTATGGACACTATGAGTTCGTGGTTATGCCTTTCGGGTTAACCAATGCACCCGTAGTATTCATGGATCTTATGAACCGGGTTTGTAGACCCTACTTAGATCAATTTGTCATTGTCTTCATTGACGACATATTGATCTACTCTCGAACCGCCAAAGAACATGAGAATCACCTAAGACAAATCTTGGAGCTTTTGAAGAAGGAAAATCTTTATGCGAAATTCTCTAAATGCGAGTTTTGGCTAAAAGAAGTCCATTTCTTGGGTCATGTTATCAACGAGAAGGGTATTCATGTTGACCCATCCAAAATCGAAGCTATCAAGAACTGGAGTACGCCCAAGACTCCCTCAGAAATCCGTTCCTTTATGGGTTTAGCCGGCTACTATCGAAGGTTCATCTCGAACTTTTCAAAGGTCTCCCTACCACTCACAACTCTAACCCAAAAGGATAAACCGTTCGTTTGGGAGCAGAAACAAGAAGATGCTTTCCAACTCCTTAAGCAGAAATTGTGTGACTCTCCTATCCTAAGTCTTCCAGATGGCAACGATGACTTCGTCGTTTATTGTGACGCCTCAAATCAAGGTCTCGGTTGCGTGTTGATGCAACGCGGCAAAGTCATTGCCTACGCATCAAGACAACTCAAGGTCCATGAAAGAAACTACACTACACATGACCTCGAGTTAGGTGCAGTGGTCTTTGCTTTGAAAATTTGGAGACACTACCTCTATGGTACAAAATGTGTCATCTTCACTGATCATAAAAGCCTTCAACATATCCTTGAACAAAAGGATCTCAACATGAGGCAACGACGTTGGGTTGAACTTTTGAGCGATTACGATTGTGAAATTCGCTATCACCCGGGAATAGCCAATGTGGTTGCTGACGCCCTTAGCCGAAAAGATCAGATCAAACCCTCTCGCATTCGGGCCATGGGAATGATCGTCCAAACTAGCCTCAAAGCCATGGTTCTTCAAGCTCAAAAAGAGGTTCTTGCCAAGGGTGAGTTAAAGCAACAGTTAGATTGTGGTGCCGAAAAACATCTAGAGCCCAAGTCCGACGAAATTCTTTATTTCATGGGACGTATGTGGATTCCTGACTCTCAACCCCTCCGCAAGCTTATCCTCGATGAGGCACACAAAACCCGGTATTCTATTCATCCCGGTGCCGATAAAATGTATCACGATCTCAAGGAATTTTATTGGTGGCCCGGAATGAAGAAGGATATAGCTTTATTTGTGAGTAAGTGCCTTACGTGCCTAAAGGTTAAAGCCGAACATCAAAAACCCTCGGGTCTTCTCCAACAACCCGAGATCCCTATTTGGAAATGGGAGCAAATCTCTATGGATTTTATCACCAAACTCCCAAGAACTCCTCATGGGCACGATTCGATTTGGGTCATAGTTGATCGCTTGACCAAATCCGCTCATTTTATCCCTATTCGTGAAGATTTCAAGATGGAAAAGCTATCAAATCTCTATATCAGTGAAATCGTGACTCGTCACGGTGTGCCCTTGTCCATTATCTCCGATCGTGATGGCCGTTTTACTTCCAACTTCTGGCGATCCTTACAAAAATCCTTAGGGACTCGTTTGGACCTTAGCATGGCTTATCATCCTCAAACTGATGGCCAAAGCGAAAGGACTATCCAAACCCTGGAGGATATGCTTCGCACTTGTGTGATCGATTTCGGGGGAAGTTGGGATAACCATTTGCCTCTCGTGGAATTCTCTTACAACAACAGCTACCATGCTAGCATTAAATGTGCTCCTTTCGAAGCCTTATATGGTAGAAAATGCCGCTCCCCGGTATGCTGGACCGAGATCGGTGACGCTCAAATAACCGGTCCCGAGCTTATTCAAGAGACTTCCGATAAGATCTTCAAGATTCAAAAAAGACTTAAGGCTACCCATGCTCGCCAAAAGAGTTATGCTGATAATCGAAGGAAACCCCTTGAATTCCAAGTCGGGGATAAAGTCTTACTCAAAGTTTCCTTTTGGAAGGGCGTGGTCCGTTTCGGGAAGAAAGGGAAATTGGCACCAAGATATGTGGGTCCTTTTGAAATCCTTGAAAGGATCGGCCCTGTAGCTTACAAGCTCAAGCTGCCGGCCGAACTCAACGGAGTACATGACACTTTTCACGTGTCGAATCTCAAGAAGTGTCTGGCTGACGACACTCTTCATATCCCATTAGATGAAGTCCGTGTTGATGACAAGTTGAACTTCATTGAACAACCCGTTGAGATCATGGACCGTAATGTTAAACAACTCAAGCGTAGCCGTATACCTATCGTGAAAGTCCGTTGGAATTCTAAGCGCGGCCCTGAGTTCACTTGGGAGCGTGAAGACCAAATGAAACTTAAGTACCCTCATCTCTTTTCAAATTCAGTAGCCTCCACAAGTTGAATTTCGAGGACGAAATTCCCTCAACTTGGGGATACTGTAACATCCGTGACTTTTTCATGTAATATTTTATTTCATTTTGTACCTTAATAACATTTATGACCGCCATATTAGTTCAATCTCGTTATCTCGTATGTACGTTTTGTCGTACCAATTATTATTGCAAACGTGTAAACGATCCGTAGTTTCAAAATTTCATTTTTTTTATACATATATATATGTATATATGTGTTTTTATAAATAATAAATTGATAAAAATGAGATTTTATATTAGTATTATTACTTTTTTTTATATATAAAAGTTAATCATAAGAAAATAAATAATGATATATAAGTTTGATAAGTGTTATAAAATAAATTTTATAACTTAATGGAAATAGCCCTTAATTTTTGAACTCCCTTTATATTTTGAACCCTTAGCCTAACCAAGAACAAATTTGACTTCAAAAAGTCAACCGTGCCCAAATCAACCTCTAAATTTCTTCAATCCGTGTCCAAACCTTCCGTTTTTAAATCCTAAACATTCCTAATCGATTAATGACTCCGTATCACGCATCAATTTGGTGGATTTGAACCGAAATCGAAGGGTTTGAAAACCATTCAAGAGAATCACGTAAATGGGTATGAGATTTGCAAAATCACCTAAATCAAACCCCAATCTCGTGAATCTCGTTAGAAATACCAACTGATAACACGTTCAAATCGCCCTATAAATATCCCTACCATCGTACAAGTCGAAATCACCTCCTAAGCCGTCATATTCTTCCTCTCTGCTCACAATCGACGCAAGGGAAGAGAGCTCTCAACCTGCAACGATTTGAGGCCGACTTCAGGTAACCATTACTCGTTAGTTTTCGCACCTCCGGCCTTGATTCTACTGTAATCGATCTGGTTTTGGGGATTAAAGGGGGGGGGGCTGGATTGCGACCTGTGTTTGCAAGGAAGAAGGGAATCATGGTGTTTGGGTTATAAGTTTTGTTTTCTAGGTTATTTAACAACATAGAGGCTGGTCCAGTGGTTTAAACCCATGTTTCACACGTAAAGGTCGTGGGTTCTAACCAAGCAGCACCTTTGTTTCCTTTTCTTTTTCCGTTTTGAACTATTACATACATTTTCACATGGTATGATAATTTATGTTTTCTAAATAAATAATTCTAATGAACCATGTTCTTTTCTAGAGTATCTATTTTCAAAACTTCGTGATATGATATTAAAATTGTCAAATTAACTTGATACATATAGTCTTTTATATATATATATTAGTGTAGTCATTATTCATTTTAAAGCTATTATTTTTCTTTATTGAAAGAGTTATAAATATATTATTAACCTAAACGTTTGAAACAACATGATCCTATTTTTTGAGTCGGTTAGTCTTAATATCTAATCGTAATAAGTATTTTTATTAACTAATTTTAGACACTTTTTACACTGTCTTAATAAAATAAATATTACATTAAGATATTTAATATATTAATATATTTACAAATATTGTTTATTATTGTCACTAAATTTTCTTTTATAAAGAGAATTTTTAAAACGTCATTTACGTGTAATCCGATTTATAACTTATTTAGTAAAGTTCGTATCTTTCTCGTTTGTTCGTACCGAAATCCTATCTTCCCAAATCGTTCCGATCCGTCTTTATTTCTTTTAATCGTTCCTATATATTAAATAACATATCATATTTATTTAGGGCATCGTTAAACCAATTCACCCGTCCTCTCGATCTAGTTAAGTTTGAGTCTCCATATCAAGCGGAGATCATAGACCCTTTTTCTTTTTTAACTTTTGGGGTGAAACATGTATATTTTTTTTATGGCTTGATAACTTAAACTTTATTTACCAAAACAAATTCTCAAACAGGTAATTTCAATTATGTGCTTGATATTTGAACACTTATAACAAATTGCAATCATTAACTTGATCATAAGCCTAAGGAAGTACTAGTATGGCCATATGGAGGAAACCGATATAACAACGGCACAATCTTAGGGATTGTGGATGCATATAACTTTTTATAGCACAATCGTGGATTGTGGATGCTTATAACATATAACATTTAGGGTTGATTGCAAAAACGTTTGTGTTAATATGCTTGTACATTTGTTTGAACTTGGTTTGAATTTGTTTATATCTTTTATGACAATTTATCTTTATAACATTTAAAACCTATGTCTCTTACCAACTTTATGTTGACCCATTTTCTTACATGTTTCAGGAAATAATAACTAAGAGAGAGAGGATCATGTAGGATTGCTTATGGACCTAGTTAAAGAAATAATTACAATGTTTTGTTTGGGATTTTGTTTATTTATTTTAACATGTATTGAACAATCAATTATGAAATTAATAAAATTTTGTGATGCCTTAGTATTTGTCTTTATACCTTGTGCTATGTACTATATGTGTGACACCTCGCGTATTCCGCCTTGGCGGGGTGTGACAACTGTACGGGTTGATATTAAGTAATTTTTCTCATTTGTAATTACCGTTATCCCCCCTTTATTTGGAACGAATTGAACAGGACTAACCCATGCTGAATCTGAAATAGGGTAGATAACCCATGCTTCAAGTAATTTGATAACTTCATTCTTTACCCCCTCTTGCATTTTTGGATTTAGCCGTCTTTGATGTTGCACACTAGTCTTGTAGTTTTCTTCCATGAGTATCCTATGTGTGTAGAATGAGAGAATAATCCCTTTAAGATCCATTAGTTTCCATCCAATAGCTTTCTTATGCCTTTTTAATACTTCTAGTAATTTCTCTTTTTGATCATCTTCTAACCTGGAGGAAATAATTACCGTAAGCTTGGATTCCTTGTCTAAAAAGGCATATGATAGGTCAGGAGGAAACTCTTTCAACTCTAATGTAGGCGATTCTTCAATGGATGATTTTGTCTTCTCATTCTCGTTTCTCTCTTCCAGTTCCTCAATGACTATTGTATCTTCATCATGATTAGTGTGTTTTATCATGAACCCTTCACAAACTAAGTATTCCTCATGTTCTTCGGCCGGCCATTCTTCTTCTTTTCCTAAGACGTCATGCATGCAGTATCCCACAGGATAGCTGAAATCGTCGAATAGGAAAGCGAGATCGCCGTGACTGCTTGGTCACTTCATGGCCTTCATAAGATCCAAAGTAATTCGTTCTTGTTGAACGCTCAATGCTAGTCTTCCTCCCCAAACATTGTTGAGGGCGAAAACTGTATTGAGGAATGGTCTCCCTAAAATAAGAGGACTACGTGTTCCCCTAATTATGTCAACTACCACAAAATCCACTTGGAAAACAAATTCATTAATCATTATAAGCACATCTTCAGCGATTCCATTTGGATAGCAAACCGTTCTATTGGTTAAATGGTCTCCCCAAAAACGAATTCATTAATCTTTCTTGAGTTTCATTTTGTCAAATATAGCGCCCGGTAGGATGTTTACGCCAATATGCAGATCTGCAATGGCGTTGCCTTGAATTGAGTCGCTTATAAGACACGAGATCATAAATTGTTTGGGAGGTTTCCTTCCTCTCGTAATGGCTGAGCACTCTTCATTCAACGTGATTTGTGGGAGTTCTTCCATTTCGCGGTTGGTCATCATATCTTTGAGGAACTTTGCATGAGATGGCATCTTATAGTGGAACAGCTCGTATGATAGATTTAGCTGAATTTGATTTAAAAAAGACTGAAAAACTTTGAACTGCTTCTCTAACCTTTGTGGTTCTAAGGTTTCTTGTATGATTTCAGCCCTTACTATGTTGTCTTCGCCGATATTCCCCATATTATCCATAGGGATCATGGTTACCACCTCAACGTTTTGTTCTTGTGATGCCTGCTCATCTTCGTCACCTTGTGGGTGATCAAGTACTTCAGACGGATCTTCATGTGGTTATGTAGCATAGAGTTTAAAGATTTGATTCTTTATTTCCTCTAGATTACGAACTAAAGTGTCTGGATTATGTTAACTTAAAACACACACAATACGCAAGTGTATCTATCACAGCATAATATAGTTTAGGTAATAACCAAGTAGCGAACCAATGGACACGGTCGAGTTCCAATACAAAGCTCTTGTTACCGTTTAGCCGAATTAATTAGTGAGTGGGTTTTTTGTGCTTGTGAAGCAGAAAAGTAAATGACGGTAAAGTAAATTACATAAAAGTAAAAATGTGCGTGAAGTGTGTAACAGAAATGTAACTAGCAGAATAGTAAATACCAGAAAAGTAAATAAGGCTAAAATGATCAGATTACGGAATGTATTGCTTCGGGATTCGAATCAGCTTGGTACGTGATATTGTTAAGTTGACTAATTTAGTGGTATGACTAATACAAACTTGTGAACCGGGTCACCGCTAGAGCCTCTTCCTCACTACATTTGATTTGCAAATTATAATCTTTAAAAGGGTAGTGCCTCCCGTTAGGGACAACATTTACCCTCAACCCATCGAATGGTCATCTCCGGGTTGGTTTAAGACATCAGACTCAAAATGCTTTATATTAAAGTTAAATAAGTGATTATATTTTGCTCATCGGGAGGCGGTGTAACAATGGGACCAAGTATAAAGACGTATCGTTTCCTACATGAGTTCGCCAATTCTTGGTCGCATAATAATCTCGTATAAAGACGTATGATCTTAGAAGTATAGACCAAGCCTTTGCTTATCAATTTCTGCTCGTATAAAGACGTACGAGTTTCAAAGGAAGTTTGATTAAAAATGGTTTTACGATTTTACTCTTTAAAATCAAGACACTCACAAATACAAAGACGGATTTAGACAATAATAAAAGTCCATCAAAATATGGTTTTTAATGGCGTATTATTTAAAGATATAAACATACCACTTCATTATTAGGTTAAACATTAACATGCACCGAACACCATCTTCACCCTAGTAGTACAAAGAAGTTTTAGCCACGAATGGCCATAATGTAACATCCCTATAACCAGATAGCTGATGGGTCGAGTTAATGGATGACCTGAATTTCTAATAAATGACATGATTGGCTCGGATTATTGAATTAAAGGTTGGACTAGCGGATTAAAACACTCGGTTAGCCGAATTAAGCGTTTGGATACATTTCTCATAGAGGAGAAGCTCGGGGACCCAGATGTAAACCGGGAAGATTTATATATCATCCTTAACACAAACCCTAGGCCATTCGGCCTAGGTGTGTTGTGACGGCATAGGGAGAAAGACGCGAAGGGGGACGAGGTCGGACGTGGTGGATGGAGGTGTTTCTACGGCGGGACTACATACACGGTTTTTGAACTTCTCTACGGTAATTCTCGTTGTCTTTTCTGGTTACGTGTTTTACGAATTCTTGTTAAAAGTTTCGACTAGAGTTTTGGGTTCCAATGCCAGCGACGACAGCGAGGGTGATGGTAACCACTAACAGTGGTGATGGAGGCGGCAAATGGAGACGGTGGCAGGGGGTGACAAGCGGTGACGACGATTGTTGTGGGGGTAGCAGGTGGGCAGAGTAAAGGCGACAAGTTGGAATAGGCTATGACGAGGGTGGCGACGGCCTGTTGGAGGTGTGTGACGATAGCGGAAGCTGCTGTGACCGTAGCCAGGGCGACGTTGCGGCGACATACGACGGTGGAGAAGGTGGGTGATGTTCTGGTTGGAAATAAATAAGGCTAAAGGGATGGAAGAGGGGAGTAAGGTGGAGTAAGGTGGTGCGTGGTGGTTTATGACAGAAAAGATGGAGGACAGGACGGTGGCCGGTGTTGTTTACACTAGTTAGGGTTTTCCTACACGAAAGGAAACTCGATCGGAATACGTACACTACGCGAGGTTAGAGTTGCATGGCGGAGCACGGCGGTGTTGCATGTTGATGGTTCATAATGGTTGTGCAAGGTGGTGACCGGCTAAGGTTCGGACGCGGCTACAAGGCTGAGGATTATGGGAGTGGTGGTGACATGGTGCTGCGTGGATAGGGAAGACGGTACAACACCGGTTAAGGATTCACGTGTTTATGACATGCATGCATAGGGGTCTCGGCTTAGGTACTCGTAACCCACGAGACTAACATGTTGCATGGCATGTAAACATACATGTATGCGGGTTCTGAACGGTTTTAGGATAACCCGGATTAAGCAGAGTTGTTTATATTTAGATAGAAATGACATATGGATAGAATGTACACTGATGGTGTGATAACACGTTAACAGGTTCAGGTTCGTATGAGGAAGCGTTGCAGTGCTTGTGGGGATCGTCAAACCAATGAGTTTCTAATCCCCCTCTTTTAAATGTTTACTAATTTGGGGTATCGTACATACTTTTAAGAAGCGTTAATATATGTGATGTGTTAGGATTTATACATCTTTTTGGCACAAAACTTCGCTCATTTCACGATCAATTCTTGGTTATTTTCAACGTTTGGACACTTATTTGCTTCATTTCCTGTTTTTTAGGTTTTTGTGAAGCTTGGTGAACAAACAAGAGGATTCCAAGATAAAAAATTGAATTTTTAGGGTTTCTGTGATGGAGGCACGGTCGTGCCCCCTACTTGGCACGGCCGTGCCAAGCTTGCAAACCCTAGGCAAGATCGCGCCCACATCTTGCTCGACCGCGCCAAGCAAAATTCAAGGCATAACCGTGCCTTGGCTCCCCACGGCCGCGTGTCACCTCGTGAGTCTGAATAGTCGTACTTCCTCGATTAGTGGTACCCAATGGAAGCTTCGGATCGGTCAACCCTCTGTCACACGGTCGTGTTAAGACCAAGACACGACCGCGCCTTGGTACCTGGCACTGTCGTGCCTTCTCTCTTGGCATGGTCGTGCCTCTCCTTTTCTATATAAACAGAACTTAAACTCTCATTCAGATATTCAGCAACCAGGGAGAAAAACCCACTATTCCAGCTCGTATTATCCTTGTTCCAGCCACATTTCAAGCTTCTTGGAGAGGATACAACATCAAGAGGATCACCATACATCAACAACAACATCTAGGCTTGGATGAGTGGTTTGATTCTTGTTTTCATATCATGTTTCTCACTATTTTTCCCTGCTTATTTGTAATTTTTGTGCTCATGATGAGATAAAACTCTTGTTCACTTTGTTTTAGATGAAGTTTAGATGCATTTGGCAACATTCATGGATAATTGGCAATTATTGTGTTAATTTTATGACAACCGTATGATTATTCTTCGATGAAATTATGTATTCATGTATTTTAAGTTGTTTACAAGACTTGTATTTGTGTATGCCATATTATGTTGAAAAACTTGTGGTTTATGCTTATATTTATGGATTGGTGTATGTATTTATAATAAGTTATGGCATTTGACTAGGAATGGTGAATGAAGTCTTGTTTATGAATCACTATATTTGTATGTGTATCGTTATGCTTATGTTTGGAAAGACAAAGTGTTTGTTATGATGTTTCATACTTAGTTTTATGTTTATCTAGGAATTGTTGACACATTCTCCTAATTTGTATAACCTTTGTACGAACATTGTATGTTGCAGAAATGCATATTTTTTTATAATTTAATCAACTTGAGGTGGGTAGTGTGTTGTTCATATTATCTTTCCAACTAGTTGTTGGATTAGTGTACCTTAATCGGAAGCTAGTTCAATCTTTATAAACATTGACATGATTGTTAAACACGTGAGCTTCATTGCATGAGTTTAGGTGGTTGGTTTATGTAATTCATGCTAGCTTTCCGAATGGTCATTTGATTAGATATCTTTGACGAGAATTTAGTCAATTTATGTTTCGTGTTTTTGCCATGTTTCTATGAGTGTATTGAATGTATTCTAGATGGATTCGACACCAAAGTGATATCTTCTCCTTAATTGTTTAAGTTGTGATCTTAGCTTAATTTATATATTTGCATGCTAGTTAATTAAAACAAACTCTTCAAAATATCTTTATACCATCACTTGATAGAATCTTAGCTCCGGTCTATTATTTCTTCCCACTGTGTCTAACGATTGATATCCGGTTCTTACCTTAACTATATTGCTATCCGACGGGTACACTTGCCCGACGTGTGTGTGATTAGTCTTTGGTGAAAACTCATTTTAAAACTCAAATTGTGTGAAAAATACTTATAATATATATATATATATATATATATATATATATATATATTCATAGCACACATCAAGTTTTTGGCGCCGTTGCCGGGGACACGGTTTTGCGAGAACGATTGGAATTAATTTTTAGTCATTTAGTATATATATTTTTGTGCATATCGTGTTTTCTTGTTTGTTATTTTGCAATTTTTTTTTGTGTATAGATATTTTGCATTTTACTTGTTATTTTTAGCTGCATTTGTATATATATATATATATATATATATATTTTAGTAAAGTTTTTATTCCATTTTATTTTTTATTTTTATTTTTCATTTTTATTTTTTTTATTTTCAATTATTTTATCTTTGTTTTTGTTTAACTTGTGTTTTCTTTGTCCTAGGTTTGCGTATTCAAATCTAACTTGTCGTGCAATTTTTTTTTGTGTATAGATATTTTGCATTTTACTTGTTATTTTTAGTTGCATTTGTATATATATATATATATATATATATTTTAGTAAAGTTTTTATTCCATTTTGTTTTTCATTTTTATTTTTTTTATTTTCAATTATTTGATCTTTGTTTTTGTTTAACTTGTGTTTTCTTTGTCCTAGGTTTGCAAATTCAAATCTAACTTGTCGTGCAAATCTAACAAGACATTCAAATCTAACTCCCGTTGAGGAGGTTCCTGAGCCGTCTTCCGAGCCGGAGCGTGATCTTCCTCGGAGATTGTGAGCCCGTTCCCGATTTGTGGCCCGATTACTTGAGTTTGACGAGGTTGTTGTTGACGAGGTAAAGGAGATGGCGGGCGAGGATGAGGGTCTGACGCTTTCGGATTTTGGCAAACCGACACTTGAGGGTTTGGAGTAGAGCATCAATAGGCCGACGGTGGGAGCACATCAGTTCGAGATCAAATCCAGCATTATACAGATGGTGCAGAACATGTGTCAGTTTGATGGCAAGGATCACGAGGATCCTAATACTCATTTGGCCGGTTTCTTAGAGATTTGCGCCACTTTCAAAATTCATGAAGCTACCGACGATGGTATTCGGCTTGGTTACTGCCACTTCCCCTAGGTCCATTAGTAATTGGGACCAGATGGCTGCTAAATTCTTAGAGAAGTACTTCCCTCCGGAGAAAACATCAAAGTTGAGGGCTAGGATTCTTTCTTTCCAGCAGGACGAAGGGGAGACGATCTATGAGGCGTAGGAGAGATTCAAGGAACTGATGAGGAAGGTTCCCCACCATGGATTGTTGAAGTGGCAGCAGTGTGAGACATTCTACAATGGTCTAGAGATGACAGGGAAGCAGCTGATCGACGCATACGCGGGTGGAGACATTGGAACGAAGACACCCCAGGAGGCGTATGACTTGCTAGAGAAGGTGGCATCGAAGAGCTACACTCAGCATACTTCCTAAGCGAGAACTCAGAGGCAGGGTTTCCATCAAGTGGATGGAATCACCTCTTTAGCTGCCCAGGTGGAAGCACTTTCCACCAAGATTGATCTGATGCACGTCCACAAGGCCAAGTCCTTGTGTGAATTTTGTGGTGGGGCGCATCCCACAAGTGCTTGTCAGGTTGGGGATCAGGGGGCCCACGAGCAGGTTGATTTCATGTCCCCAGAATAATCCCTACAACAACACATATAATTCGGGGTGGAGGAATCACCCGAATTTCAGTTGGAAGTCTGGAAACAATAGCCAGCAACCACCCGGATTCACTCAGCGCCCCCCATTCCAGCATCAGTCCCACCAGTCTCAGGGGCAGAGTTCCCAGTTTCGACCTCAGCAGGGCCAGTTTCAAGGCCAAGGTTCTAGCAGCGGTCCACCACCCGCACCATACTTGGAGATTCAGAATCAGTTGACAGAGAAGCAGAACCGTTACATGGAGGAGCATTTTCACACGCATGAGACTGAGTTGAGGAATCAGAAAGCTTCGATCCAGACCATAGAGAACCAGGTCGGGCAAATCGCGAAGCTTCTTTCAAAGAAACCGCCAGGTGGCCTGCCTAGCAACACTGAGCCCAATCCAAAGGCTCATGTGAAGGCCATCACTTTGAGGAGCGGTAGAGGCACAAGATCGGATCCATAGGTTCTTGTGCATGAGTCATCCGAGGAGGAGGTTGCGATTGAGAATCCTGATGAGACACCGCCGAGGGGTAAGCCAGCGAGCACATCGCGCCCTCGCGAGCCTGTGTGGGATTACACCCCCGCCGTTCCATACCAAGGCAGATTGAAGAAGCAGGTGATGGCAGAGCAGTATGGTATGTTTTTAGGGTTGTTTAAGCAGTTGCGTATCAACCTTCCATTTGTGGAGGCTCTAGCTCAGATGCCTAAGTATGCAAGATTCTTGAAGGATATCCTCATGAATAAGAGGAAATTGGAGGAGTTGTCTCTGGTGATGCTGAATGAGGAGTGTTCGGCGCTGATTCAGAACAAGCTATCGGAGAAGAGACCAGATCCGAGGAGTTTCACTATCCCCTGTTTGATAGGTAGCTTGTCGGTTAGCAATGCCTTAACTGACCTTGGTGCTAGCATTAACCTCATGCCATATGCGGTCTTTGCTAAGCCTGAGTTGGGAGAACCTACACCGACACGCATGAGTATCCAGCTGGATGATCGTTCGGTCAAGTATCCGCGAGGGATAGTGGACAATATGTTGGTTAAGGTTGATTTTTTTTGTGTTTCCTGTAGACTTTGTGATTCTGGACATGGATGACGACAAGAATGTCCCTATTATCCTAGGTCGACCGTTCTTGGCCACTACCAAGGCCCTGATTGATGTGTATTCGGGGAGGCTTACATTGAGGGTGGATGAAGAGGAGGTGACCTTTGATGTTGGGAGATCCATGCAGCACACCCAGAATCAGGATGATTCACTTTACTTTGTTGAGACTGTTTATTCTTGTGTGAGTGATCATCTCTAGGACACAGCTGAGGAGGAGTACCTGGACACCCAGATTGTAGGAGGGGAGAAATTTGATCCAATTGGTGAGGATCAGTTTGATGAGCAGTTGAATAGCCAGGAGAGCTATGAGTTTCCCCAGTGTTCAACGGTTTTTGCGATGGTTGATAGAGAGTCTAAGCCGATTGAGCGACGTTCTATTGGGGACTCACCACCTGTTGAGCTTAAGGAGCTCTCGAGCCATTTGGAGTATGCCTTTTTAGATGGTGAGTCTCGATTACCTGTCATTATCGCCTCTGATTTGACGAGTGATGAGAAGCAGAGGCTATTGGAGGTGCTGAAGCAGCACAAGCAGGCTATTGCATGGAGGATTATGGACATTAAGGGAATTAATCCCTCTTTATATACCCATAAGATCCTTATGGAGGATGACTACAAGCCCGATGTGCAGCACCAAAGGAGGTTGAACCCGAACATGCAGTAGGTAGTGAAGAAGGAGGTGATTACGTTACTTGACGCTGGTTTGATTTATCCCATCTTCGATTCACCTTGGGTTAGCCCGGTTCAGGTTGTCCCAAAGAAGGGAGGCATGACTATTATCACCAACGAGAGGAATGAGCTGATTCCTACTCGTACAGTCACAGGTTGGAGAGTTTGCATCGATTACCGCAAACTCAATGATGCTACTCGGAAATACCATTTTCCCCTCCCGTTCATTGATCAGATGTTGAGAGATTAGCGGGGAAGATGTTATGTTGTTTCCTGGATGGCTTCTCTGGCTACTTCCAGATCCTGATTGCTCATGAGGAGCAGCAGAAGACGACATTCACATGTCCCTATGGCACATTTGCTTATCGGCGGATGCCCTTTGGATTGTGTAATGCTCTGGCCACTTTCCAGCGTTACATGGTGGCCATTTTCCATGATATGATTGAGGACTCGATGGAAGTTTTGATAGATGACTTTTCTGTGTTTGGGAGTTCCTTTAATCACTGTCTCGGGAATCTGGAGAGGATGTTGGCCCGGTGCGAGGAGGCCAATCTAGTGTTGAACTGGGAGAAAAGCCACTTCATGATGAAGGAGGGCATTGTGCTTGGGCACAAGGTCTAACGCGAGGGGATTGAGGTCGATAGAGCTAAGATTGATACCATATCTAAGCTGACCCCGCCCACTTCTGTGAAATCTATTCGAAGTTTCCTTGGCCACGTGGGCTTTTACAAACGCTTTATTAGAGATTTTTCTAAGACAGCCCGACCGAGGACCCAGCTTCATGAGAAGGAAGCCCAGTTCGTGTTCTCCGACGGGTGCCTTAGTGCATTCAATTTGTTGAAGGAGAAGTTGGTGAATGCCCCTATCACGGTGGCTCCTGATTGGAAGCTTCCATTTGAGATCATTTTGACACGAGTGACTTCGCTGTTGGGGCGGTCTTATGACAGAGGAGAGAGAAGTAGTTTCACCCGATTTATTATCCGAGCAAGACGCTCAATGACGTACAGGAGCACTACACCATGACGAAGAAAGAGCTCATACCCGTTGTCTTCGCTTTCGATAAATTCCGGTCTTATCTCGTCCTATCAAAGACCATTGTATTCACTGACCATGCAGCTCTTCGGCACCTGTTCAGCAAACAGGATGCCAAATGTAAGGCCCCTTTCCCGGGTAACCTCACTTGTTGGATTTACTCATAAACATAGTCATCATTACTGAACTATTAATTAAAAACATTCAAACACAGCGGAAGCATTCATCATTCGAGTATATAAACAGCGGAAGTCTTAATTTTAAACATAAGATAACATTGTCTTAACATAAATCAAAGTGGGATGTCAGTCATACGCCGGGTAACCTTCACGCCTTCGCACGACCCTTCTTTCTCTTACCTGAAATGTATACTAAAGTCAGCTAACGCTGGTGAGTTCTAGTTTAATGCGTTTAGATATAAACATTCTTTTCTTTAGTTCATAAGTAAACATTATTATAAAGTCATTCATATAATTACGTATTCATAACTTTTGCTTTTCTTTCATCTTTCTTTTCTTTAATAATGTGATTACATATATATATACATGCGTTCACCCTTTTTCTTTCACTTTTCTTACCATTCTTTCTTTATCTTTCTTACGTGATTACATAGATATGCATTCACCTTTACTTTCTTTACCATTTATTGGTCATACACATAAGGGTGATCAACCCATCTTACGGTACGTATATCACAAAGACATACGCCCTCGAGCTACCGTCGTAGCCCTTTTTCTTAACCGTCCGGCACTAGAAACCGTCCGTCATATCTTTACCGTCCTACCGAAGTAGTCCGTCATATCTTTACCGTCCTACCGAAGTAGTCCGTCATATCTTTACCGTCCTACCGTCGTAGTCCGTCATATTCGCCCGTCTGCCCTAAGGCATCCGTTTCCCACTTGAGCTAATTATGCAGCCGCATATTGTTTTAGCGACTTACTCCACCGTAGTGGCCTTTAATTAGTCTAACTTTCTAGACTTCCTTCTCTAGCTGCATAATAGTCAAGTGGTCGTCCGTCTACCGTAGTAGCCGTTAGCTTCGTTTCCGTCCATAACGTATACTTACATTCTTAGCATGCAATATATATATTTATAAAGCAAGATTTCATTTATTTACGTTATACCATTCTTTTCATACTTGGCAAGCAATATATACATAGATATAAAGCAAGATTTCGTTCTTACTCTTTGTGTCATTCTTTTCATACTTGGCAAGCAATATATACATAGATATAAAGCAAGATTTCATTCTTATGTACTATGCCATGCTTTCATTTCTTTATTTAAAAACATACTTGTCATACCTATATTCAGCATGAATTGTCACATAGCACATAACATAACATTCATTCATATCATGTATACATTCCAGCCCCAAAACATTTAAAATCATTTACACGTAGCATATAGGGGGCACATAGAACTCACCTGATAGGCGGGTCCTGAGATACTATCACTGGCCAGTAGGCGTCTCTAGATGTCACATACAATCTGTATAATCAAGTCATACCAGATAAGACAATGAACCTAAGCGACATTAAACATTTCTATTCTTAGGGTTATATCGAAACTTGGTAGTTTCGATCAGTGGATTATATCGAAACTTTAGTAGTTTCGATAGGTTGCTTATATCGAACTTAGTAGTTTCGATAGGTGGGTTATGTCGAAACTTGGTAGTTTCGATACATCAGTCTTATTTCCCGAACTTGTAAGGAGGACGTCTAAGTTGTAAAAATACACTTCTTTAATCTAACGAAGATCGGACAGAGTCCCGCTTTTTTTTTATCTAAAACCTGACAATATTAATTGTCCATTTCTATTATCAAATCATAACCAATAATTATCCATAATGATCGGGTTCTAACTTCCATCATAAATATCTATTTTTCTTTATTTATTAAATATTCATTTATCCAAATAATTGACCTCTTGTCGGTTATCCTTTATCATTTAAAGCCATTGCTATACGTCCTCAAATACGTTATTCGTAACCCGACTAATAATAACAATTAATGTCTACGAGTTATAAAGGATATACCTTCCCGAACACGATCCTGAAATATAACCGAGACCCGACCCGAACCGTATCCATTTTTATCATTATGTAATCATCATCATCATCATCTTACCATTATTATCATATCGAAACTACCATATCACATTACCATCATCGAAACTTCTATCATCATATCGAAACTACTCATGAACCCCATCATCGAAACTACATCATCGAAACTTCTGCTGCCATCAACACGCCACCATCTACGACCACCTTTATCATCGCCGCTTCCGTAACCAGGCTACTAGGGACACCCCGCTGCTGCCGGAGCTATGGCAGCAGCTCACCCTCTTAATTCTGCTGCCATGAGGGTTGCCGGAAGACCCGTTTCCATCTTGTTTCCCACCCGGTCGTCATCGTGAAGCTTACCATCAAACCCGAAACTACCGCTGTTGTTGAACCACCTCTCGAACCATTACCATGAAGTTACAGCTGCCTTAATCACGCCGCCATCTAAACCCGCATCACCATCTCCGAAACTGCTATCATCATCATATCGAAACTACTGCTGCCGAACCGATACCCGAAACTACTGCCGCGAACAAGAACTCACTGCTGCTGCCATAATCTCGTCGCATCCGTGTTACCACTGTAACTACGCCATGATGAACCCTCTGCTGCTGTCGGAGCCATAGCAGCAGCTCCCACGCCCGATGTCGACGTCATTCGGACCACAACAGCTGGCCCTTACCTCTTTCACGCGTCGCTGATCAAGCACGAATCGCTCCCGGCCCATTAATGCCTTCCTATTTCCTTGTATTGAAGCTCCATTGCAGGTTAATACTCGATTTAGGTTTAGAAATTGTAAGGATGGTGTGGTCTGGTTGTTGCTCGACGAGGGAGGGTAAAACGAAAACGAAGGAATGGGGTGGGGGGGGTGGCGGCTGAAGATTGTGTGTGTATGAGATTTAGGTTTCAATTGTTATGAACATTTTCTTCTTACACCCCTCATCTATGTAGAATTTGCATCAACGTCCTTTAATTTAATTAGTTGCTAAATCATTATTCTATGTTTTCGTCCCTTGACAACCTTAGTTCTAAATAAGATCTCGTGTTTTTAACTAATAGGGAATTTGGGATGTTACAAGTCTATCCTCCTTATAAGAATTTCGTCCTCGAAATTCGATGTTTCTCGTAACAAAATTACTCTCCGCATCTCATGATTTAGTAACCACTTAGGTTCTTGTGAATTGGCATGTCTCGCGTTATGGTGATCATTCAATGCCATTCTTGAACTGCATGTAATTAGGGTTTCCATGTCCCTTCTTCTATGCAACTAACATCTCGTATGTTAGGGTGAATAGTTTAACCTACTTTACTCTTGAGCGTGTCTCATGGGTGGACTTAACCCGGATCCACCAAGCACTTGCGTGAATCTAACATGTTAAGCAAGCCATGGATTCCTCTCAACACTTGGAAGTGTCTCTTTGGTAGCATGGGATCTAGTTTAAATCGTCTACTTTGTGCCCTACACAGTTGTTATCATTCACTTTCTAAGCCGCTTTGGTTATTACGCGTACCTCATAAATTATTCTCCGTGCATTCGCCCACGAAGGGCCATACCATGTTGTTCCCGAATGAATCCCATCATCTTGTTCCCGAAGGAACCATATCAGTTTGTTCCCGAGGGAACCTTGTCATTTTGTTCCCGAAGGAACCGTATCATTTCGTCCCCAAAGGAACGTTTCGTTCACGAAGGAACCATTAGAAGCATTACTCTATCATACTTAACTTTCTGAGAAGGTATTCATTCAGACGGAATACTTGATATGCAATCCTTACATTCATACCCCTGTACACGTAACTCCCTTCTTGCCTTTCTTTAAAACATAATCGTCATGGTTTCACATTTCTCATAATTAGTCTATTATGCACTATCCGTTCTTTATACCATTGAATAGTCTTAGGGATTGGCATCCCTTATGACCAAAATATACATTTTCTACTTTTCGTGATCGTTAAAATTTTCTGTATGTGATTCCTTTAGAATTACGTTCCTAGGTTTCATTACAAATAGATGACACGTGCGGTGATACTCGATCATTCCTTTCATTTCTAGTCTCATTGTGTTCCTTATTGGCTTTTCAATTTGAGTAGTCACTTTCTATTGTCTTGTCTTAATCACTGTAGAGTGCTTTCTGACTCTTGAGTCCTTGCTAGTACTCATTTCTTTCTTCACATATTTGTTCGGAACTTGATCTTCACATTTATTCTAAACATTCAAACCCTAGGTTGGATCTGTTTTCATTTGGTTTTGCCTGCACACCCTTATTAGCATCGTGGTTCCAGTCATTTGTTGTCGTTGATATATCTATTTTCTCATCTGAGTGAATACTCTTAGTAGTTTATCTAGGATTGTATTCTTCATGGAAAAATGTCATTTGTGCATTCTAGTACTCGTATTTTCTTTGAACATATAGTTGTATGGTTATTTCCTTCACTTTTATGTACACTTGACCGTAGGTCCACGGTCATTCATCGTATCGCGTTTGCGTTAAGCATTGACAATTCATGTTCAGAAGTAGTTTCTAAACGTATGTTCATCTAACATATGTAGTACTCACATCTCGTGCTAACTTGTGATCCTTGACAGCTACTTTCTCGATTTGAATCAAACAAGTGTCGAGTTCTTCAAATTCTACTTAATCAGTCTCGTCGTTCGCGATTTGTCATGCGAAGGGATTTTCTCACTGGGCTTGATAGACTCTCTTATCGTCCTCATACTAATTCTCTTTCGGTGCAATCTTTCCTGTTCCTTTTTTTTTTTTTTTTTTTTTTTTTTTTTGCTTGACTTATTACTTTGTTACTTGTTGCATCAGGTTCCGAACCAGGTTTCTTCAGATTTCTAAACTTGTTCCTTAGTGTTACTCAACTTCAGCAACTCCATTTAAAGTCTCATTCTTTCTCGTTCCACCTTTGGTATGTCGTTGTTGCCATCATTCGTCTTGCTAATTTGTTACAATCATTATTATTTAAGTGACTAATCTCACAGTCATGATTAGAGTGATTTATTTGTTTTTGGTGACATGTGTATTAATCCACACGATAAGGTTTATCAGTATGCACGAGCACCTGTAAATTCACAATTACGTGGATCCTGACGTAATCGCCAACTTACCTTACTCGTGAATTCCTGACTCTTCTTATCATGCTTCATAAAGTGAATGTCTTCTATGAACAGTGCCTAGTCCATGTATCCTTCTTCCCTTTCTGAACTCCTAGTTAACAGGAGTCACTCATGACTGTTCGTTACTGGTCTACTTGGACCGTTGATAATCTGTCATCTTTCTTTCGTTTTAGTCTATCGAACTTCTGCTCGTTGTTTGTGATTCATTTCACATGGATCGCACCGTTCTTATCATTCGTGAGTCTTTCGTAGTACTATGCTAACACCTCTTTCACTCTCTGTGACTAATACATACGGCGGATGACAAATCGAGGCACACTTATACAGCAAAAGCTTAATAACAGTAGCTACGTGTTATTAAACATTTACTGTACTTATGTGTTCAAATCGTCTACCATCGTATGTGCTATGTGTAACTATTCATATTAGTAGTGACATTGATATTTAAGGCATGTGCTCTATGTTAAGGCATCTACCCTGAACTACAAGTATTAAACTTGCTACTTACTTACTTGTTTTGGCGTTGGCGTTGGCTACCCGTACTGACATCCTTGCGTTGGTCCCATTATCAGCTTGAGTTCAGACATTTAGGGGTGTCTGAATCTCTCAAACTATTGCTCTGATACCAACTTGTAAGGCCCCTTTCCCGGGTAACCTCACTTGTTGGATTTACTCATAAACATAGTCATCATTACTGAACTATTAATTAAAAACATTCAAACACAGCGGAAGCATTCATCATTCGAGTATATAAACAGCGGAAGTCTTAATTTTAAACATAAGATAACATTGTCTTAACATAAATCAAAGTGGGATGTCAGTCATACGCCGGGTAACCTTCACGCCTTCGCACGACCCTTCTTTCTCTTACCTGAAATGTATACTAAAGTCAGCTAACGCTGGTGAGTTCTAGTTTAATGCGTTTAGATATAAACATTCTTTTCTTTAGTTCATAAGTAAACATTATTATAAAGTCATTCATATAATTACGTATTCATAACTTTTGCTTTTCTTTCATCTTTCTTTTCTTTAATAATGTGATTACATATATATATACATGCGTTCACCCTTTTTCTTTCACTTTTCTTACCATTCTTTCTTTATCTTTCTTACGTGATTACATAGATATGCATTCACCTTTACTTTCTTTACCATTTATTGGTCATACACATAAGGGTGATCAACCCATCTTACGGTACGTATATCACAAAGACATACGCCCTCGAGCTACCGTCGTAGCCCTTTTTCTTAACCGTCCGGCACTAGAAACCGTCCGTCATATCTTTACCGTCCTACCGAAGTAGTCCGTCATATCTTTACCGTCCTACCGAAGTAGTCCGTCATATCTTTACCGTCCTACCGTCGTAGTCCGTCATATTCGCCCGTCTGCCCTAAGGCATCCGTTTCCCACTTGAGCTAATTATGCAGCCGCATATTGTTTTAGCGACTTACTCCACCGTAGTGGCCTTTAATTAGTCTAACTTTCTAGACTTCCTTCTCTAGCTGCATAATAGTCAAGTGGTCGTCCGTCTACCGTAGTAGCCGTTAGCTTCGTTTCCGTCCATAACGTATACTTACATTCTTAGCATGCAATATATATATTTATAAAGCAAGATTTCATTTATTTACGTTATACCATTCTTTTCATACTTGGCAAGCAATATATACATAGATATAAAGCAAGATTTCGTTCTTACTCTTTGTGTCATTCTTTTCATACTTGGCAAGCAATATATACATAGATATAAAGCAAGATTTCATTCTTATGTACTATGCCATGCTTTCATTTCTTTATTTAAAAACATACTTGTCATACCTATATTCAGCATGAATTGTCACATAGCACATAACATAACATTCATTCATATCATGTATACATTCCAGCCCCAAAACATTTAAAATCATTTACACGTAGCATATAGGGGGCACATAGAACTCACCTGATAGGCGGGTCCTGAGATACTATCACTGGCCAGTAGGCGTCTCTAGATGTCACATACAATCTGTATAATCAAGTCATACCAGATAAGACAATGAACCTAAGCGACATTAAACATTTCTATTCTTAGGGTTATATCGAAACTTGGTAGTTTCGATCAGTGGATTATATCGAAACTTTAGTAGTTTCGATAGGTTGCTTATATCGAACTTAGTAGTTTCGATAGGTGGGTTATGTCGAAACTTGGTAGTTTCGATACATCAGTCTTATTTCCCGAACTTGTAAGGAGGACGTCTAAGTTGTAAAAATACACTTCTTTAATCTAACGAAGATCGGACAGAGTCCCGCTTGTTTTTATCTAAAACCTGACAATATTAATTGTCCATTTCTATTATCAAATCATAACCAATAATTATCCATAATGATCGGGTTCTAACTTCCATCATAAATATCTATTTTTCTTTATTTATTAAATATTCATTTATCCAAATAATTGACCTCTTGTCGGTTATCCTTTATCATTTAAAGCCATTGCTATACGTCCTCAAATACGTTATTCGTAACCCGACTAATAATAACAATTAATGTCTACGAGTTATAAAGGATATACCTTCCCGAACACGATCCTGAAATATAACCGAGACCCGACCCGAACCGTATCCATTTTTATCATTATGTAATCATCATCATCATCATCTTACCATTATTATCATATCGAAACTACCATATCACATTACCATCATCGAAACTTCTATCATCATATCGAAACTACTCATGAACCCCATCATCGAAACTACATCATCGAAACTTCTGCTGCCATCAACACGCCACCATCTACGACCACCTTTATCATCGCCGCTTCCGTAACCAGGCTACTAGGGACACCCCGCTGCTGCCGGAGCTATGGCAGCAGCTCACCCTCTTAATTCTGCTGCCATGAGGGTTGCCGGAAGACCCGTTTCCATCTTGTTTCCCACCCGGTCGTCATCGTGAAGCTTACCATCAAACCCGAAACTACCGCTGTTGTTGAACCACCTCTCGAACCATTACCATGAAGTTACAGCTGCCTTAATCACGCCGCCATCTAAACCCGCATCACCATCTCCGAAACTGCTATCATCATCATATCGAAACTACTGCTGCCGAACCGATACCCGAAACTACTGCCGCGAACAAGAACTCACTGCTGCTGCCATAATCTCGTCGCATCCGTGTTACCACTGTAACTACGCCATGATGAACCCTCTGCTGCTGTCGGAGCCATAGCAGCAGCTCCCACGCCCGATGTCGACGTCATTCGGACCACAACAGCTGGCCCTTACCTCTTTCACGCGTCGCTGATCAAGCACGAATCGCTCCCGGCCCATTAATGCCTTCCTATTTCCTTGTATTGAAGCTCCATTGCAGGTTAATACTCGATTTAGGTTTAGAAATTGTAAGGATGGTGTGGTCTGGTTGTTGCTCGACGAGGGAGGGTAAAACGAAAACAAAGGAATGGGGTGGGGGGGTGGCGGCTGAAGATTGTGTGTGTATGAGATTTAGGTTTCAATTGTTATGAACATTTTCTTCTTACACCCCTCATCTATGTAGAATTTGCATCAACGTCCTTTAATTTAATTAGTTGCTAAATCATTATTCTATGTTTTCGTCCCTTGACAACCTTAGTTCTAAATAAGATCTCGTGTTTTTAACTAATAGGGAATTTGGGATGTTACACCAAACCCCATCTAATCCGGTGGGTTTTGATGCTTCAGGGGTTCGACATTGAGAGTCGCGATAAGAAGGGAGCGGAGAATGTCGCAGCGGACCACTTGTCCCGTCTTGAGTGCTCAGCTTCATCTGAACTTGTGGGGTCAACCATAAATGATAATTTTCCCCATGAGTTTCCCATGCACATACAGACATAGGATGAGGAGTGTCCATGGTTTGCTGATTTTGCAAACTTTCTTGCTAGTGGGATTGTGATTAAGTGCTTAACGCATCAGCAGAAGCGAAAGTTCTTTGCGGATGTGAAGCACTATCTCTGGGAGGATCCCTATTTGTTTCGATTCCGAGTTTATCAGATCGTGCACAGGTGTGTGTTTGGATATGAGGCATATCAGGTGCTTAGACACTGCCATGAGGGCCCGACAGGTGGACATCATGGAGCTACCTTGACCGAAAAGAAGGTCTTTGACGTCGGTTTCTTCTAGCCTACCAACATTCGGGATGCTCATGAGATGATCCGAGCTTGTGACGCTTGCCAGAGGGTGAGCAACATTTCGTCAAGGAATGAGATGCCCCAGACCAGCATCCAGATTTGTGAGATTTTTGATGTCTGGGGTATTGACTTTATGGGACCTTTCCCAGCTTCTCGTGGCAACCGGTATATCCTAGTGGCTGTTGACTACGTTTCTAAGTGGGCCGAGGCTCAAGCCTTGCCTACTAATGATGCTAGGGTGGTTGTTCGATTTCTTAAGAAGTTGTTCTCTCGCTTTGGTGCCTCCAAGGCTCTTATTAGTGACCGTGGGACCCACTTTTGCAACTCCCAGTTGGAGAAGGCACTATCACGATATGATGTGAACCATAGATTCTCCACACCCTACCATCCACAGACCAGTAGAGAGGTAGAGGTCACAAACCGGTGCATAAAGCGGATTCTCGAGAAGACGGTTGGTCAGAACCGTAAGGATTGGTTGGATAGGTTAGATGATGCGCTTTGGGCCTTCTGGACTGCGTATAAGACGCCTATTGGTACCACACCATTTAGGTTGATCTATGGGAAGGTGTGCCATCTTCCGGTGGAGTTGGAGCATAAGGCTTATTGGGCGTTGATGGCGGTGAATCTTGACTTGGTGAACGCGGGAGAGAGCCGGTTCACTCAGATTCATGAGCTTGATGAGTTGAGGAATCAAGCCTATGCAAACTCCACGATCTACAAGGAGCGCACTAAGAGTTTACATGACGTTGAAGGACAAGAAGGAATTCCGAGTGGGTGGTCGTGTGTTGCTTTACAACTCTAGGATGCTAATGTTTCGCAGGAAGTTGAAGTCCCGATGGACTGGTCCCTACACGGTTAAGATGGTGTTTCCTTATGGTACCGTCGAGATTGAGCACGAAGATGGGAGGATCTTCAAAGTCAACGGTCATCGTCTTAATCCATACATTGATGGACCAGTTGACCCGGCATTGGAGGTGGTTGACCTCCACCCCAAGGACAAATGAATTCGGGGACTTAAACATAGGATTGTTAATAAACTTAGCCTGTTTCGGTATCATCTTTGGTAACAATTCTTAGATTTTGTTCTATGTTTATTTTCCTATTTTTATTTTTCTAGGATTTTACAGTTTATTTTTGCGTTTAGCTTATCGGGATGTGTTTTTGGATCGAGCAGATTTGGGATAGTGATTGGGATGTCTCAGGTATGTTTTTTGAATTTTTAGAAATTTTAGTTTGGAAGAATCACAGTCAGGTTTGGTACAAGCTGCATAAAAATCAGGGTTTCCTGTCTACTGGACAAGAGACATGGTCGTGCCTCCCTATAGGCACGGCCGTGCCTATACCCTAGGCGTGGTCGTGCCTCTACCCTAGGCGCGGTCGTGCCTCTACCCTAGGAGCAGTCATGCCTCAATATTTGGGGCGGTACAAATTAGTTTTCACAGACAGATTTATCATTCCCCCCACCGAACCCCTACTTGCGATTCTCCCTGATTTCAGCCGCGTTGCTTCATTCTCCATGATCTAAGGTACGTTTCTGATGCCTTTTCTTTTCCATTCGTGTTTAGACATAGGATTGTAGTCCATTGGTGTGTTTAGAAATCTAAAGTTCTAGATAGTTTTAGGTTTTCATAATCTTTATCCGTTTATTTGTTGTTTGTTAGTTTAGGTCGTACTTGCTCCCTGGGATGCTAGGTAAAGAAAGCCCCTTCATAAAACATGTTTAATTAGAGAATTTTGAAATATGAAAACCCTAAAATGGGTTGAGCACGGTCGCGCTCATGACCAGGTGCGGTCGTTCTCGGCTTTTGCTATTCGAGGAGACCTTGGTTTGGTCAAGCACGGTCATACCTCTGATGAGCACGGCCGTGCCTATTGGATTTTGCCTTAGCACGATCGTGCCCTGAACCTGGCGCGACCGTGTTGTCGAGTACTTGTGCCCGTGGTCGGCCACAGCGCGACCGTGGGCTGGATAATTGGCCTAGGCGCGGTCGTGGCACGACCGCACCAATTCATAACTTAGGTCAGAAACTTCATAAATTTAGTCTAGCGTCTTCATAACTATTCTGATTTCAATTTTTTGTTGTCTTGCAGATGGCAGGCAATCGGGATCACCCATACTTGGAGTTTGATCTCAACGAGCACGAGTACGAGGCTCGTCTTGATGTTTTGTGGCCTCGTCGGGGCTGGATTTTGGCTGCACGTCGCCTTGAGCCAGCTGCTATTGACGCCATCGGTCAGCGGGACCGATGGAACGATCTTGCCACCGCCCCCTGGTTCCGTTTGTTCAGGTTCCACACTATCCAGTACGTCGAGCTTGTGATGGAGTTTTTCTCCACGTATGAGTTCGATTATCCTTGCGCAGACCGAGACGATTAGGTTTAGGCTAAGCGGGGAGGGTATCACCGAGTTTCCGACAGAGGAGGACAAGGACCACTTCTGGCACGAGTTTGGATTTGGGATGTATGACCCGAGTTTGACCAAGGCTTTGAGTCTTCGTGATCCGCTACACCGTGTTCTTCATCGTTTCATTGTTTATTCTATATCTGGGAGAGGTCAGGGGGAGACGGTAGTGAACCTGAGGGAGCTGTTTTATCTGATTTGCCTTGTATGCCCGCGCACCTGCAATCTTGCGCAATCTATCGCGGGGTACTTGGTGAACAGTTCACGGCGCGATGTTACTAGCACTATCTATGGAGGTCTCTTTGTGACCATGCTGGCGAGACACTTTCAGTTGTTGACCGATGATTTGATAGGGGACCTGACCCCTGTGGCAGAGACCGTCGTGATGACCGTGCAGGCACTGAGAAGCATGCATGTAGCTCGTCGTGGCGAAGGAGGGATTCGATTGGTTGACAGATGGGGACGAATATGGGACCCAGACCGTCCGGGTCCCGATCCCGATCTTGTACAGGCCGAGGCCGTCGCCGCCGCCCTTCAGGCACACGCCGCTCAGCAGGAGCAGGGGTACATCGACCCACATCACGGGCACGAGCATCATGAGCCCCACCAGCTACCTCCTCGGCCTCTGTCGCCACCACCACCTCCGGTTATCATTCCACATGACCTGTTCATGCGTTACTGGACCTGGAAGTATGAGGTCCAGTGCAACGCTGCTGCTGCTGGCGGGGCACCATACGTGGTTCCCCTCCCATTCTTTATGCAGCCTGAGCAGCAGCCCGATCAGCCACCACCATCTCCACCACATTATCAGTCACCACCACCATCTCCTCCGCACCATCAGTCACCACCACCATCACCATCAGCAGCATGAGGCGAGGGAGGAGGGGCCGCCGACATCTACCTCGAGGGTATGTAGTGGGAGTAATACCTCCCATTTCTTTTTGGTATCATTTTTGTGAGTTGTACTTGGTTGTATTTTGTACAAAATCGGTTATCACGCTTCGACGTTTTTGTTTGTTCTTTCTTTGTACTTTTGCTCCCGTGTACCGTTGTATACATTTGTCTTTACATTTCTGTTTATGTTTTGGCTTGATGTTACTGACCTGTGTTTGATGTTGTTAGTCTTGATTAGATATAGGAATTTTGAAACTACGTGGAACGTCATTGTTGTGGGTAGGCTTTTCGCGTGTGCCATGATCGACATGAGGGAAGGTTCAGTTATCCCTTCACATTCCATTGCATTGCATTCCATTTTTCTTTGCATGTTTTTGTATACATTGAGGGCAATGTATGTTTCTAAGTGTGGGGTTGGGTGTTTATTCTTCGCTTTACATTATTTTTTGTTGTACATTGAGGGCAATGTACGATTCTAAATGTAGGGTGGGAATTTATTCACGCGATGTTTGTCCTTTTGAGCATTTTATCACTTCATTTTTTGCAAAATCTTCCTTCATAATTTTTATTGGCACTAAATTAGTTTTATAAAATTAAAAAACACAAAAATATAATAAAAGTTAACGTTTTAGCATTCACATTTTTTAGTAAATAATAGAGGTTTGATTTTTCGAAAGCAATTGAGATAGAAATTTTATCGAGTCAAACCCAATTTTTTTGTGATAACCATGAGTTTTAGTGGGCTAAACGAATAAATTGCATGTAACCTTTTGTTTACACCCATTCCTTTCCGTTTCCGTGAGTTTATTTTCTAGCCTTTATAGCTTTAGACATTGTTTGCTCTCGTTTTTGCGGATTTGAGTGTGTCGGATGTTTCATGCTTGTTAGAACATGTTTTAGTATACATTTCGAAATCATGAACATAAATATTGCATAAAAATGATTGAGGCATTAGGATAAACCACTTTGTTAGCCTTTTATTCTTATTTTTCCCTCATCCGAACACATCCACTAGTTAGCCACGTTGAGCTTATCCCATGTTTTTCTTTTATTACCCAAATTACACCGCCATTAAACCTTCATTAGCCTTTTTATTTATTTATTCTATTTTTCACCCGTGTTAGAAATCCGATTGTCTAATGTTAACTTTATAGCTTTTATTTTGTTGTAATCTTCAAATTCTTGAGAAGTTTTTAGCTAAGGAAAGATGCATATTGACTTAGTTCCCTTCGAAAGAAAAAAAGAAATAATGTAAAAAAAATAAAAAAAAATAAAAAAATCCAAAATTAGGTGAATTATAGCCGATTAAAGCAATTTTGTGAGCAAAGATGAAAAAATTCGGTTGTTAGCTCTTATCTATACAGAAGTATTAGTTAGTTTATTTTTCATATTAGAAGTTGTTTTAATATTTGAGTTAGCATAGCCGCCGGGTTTTTAGCCATATAGCCACTTTTAAATTCCATTTCCCTACCCCTAACCATTGCTAAGTCACAACCCGTTCAAAGTCCTCTTGATTTATGCTTTGTTTCATGTTAGTTGGTAGAGATTTGATCTTTTAGCAAGCTTATGATTTATGCATGATTCATTGTCTTGGCATTTGAGTGTCCTATACATACACTATTACTTGTATGATCATATATATACCCAAGTGTGTGTGAACATTGTGAGAGCATTAAGTTACATGCTAATGATTTCCTAGGCATATTCATTTGCTCACTTGGTTGTTACTTCATTGGGTTCCTTGGGTTTCATTTAGTTAATTTTGCATTTCTTGGAAATCTTGTCAAACCTTTATAAGTTTATTAATGCTTATGGTTTTCCGATTTGATCCATAGTGCCATTGGAAGTTTTGTTTTATTTTGATTTCTTGTTTGAGGACAAACAATGTTCAGGTGTGGGGTTGTTTGATGTGTTAGGATTTACACATCTTTTTGGCATAAAACTTCGCTCATTTTACGATCAATTCTTGGTTATTTTCAACGTTTGGACACTTATTAGCTTTATTTCCTATTTTGTAGGTTTTTGTGAAGCTTGGTGAACAAACAGGAGAATTCCAGGATAAAAAATTGAAGTTTTAGGGTTTCTGTGATGGAGGCACAGTCGTGCCCCCTACTTGGCACGGTCGTGCCAAGCTTGCAAACCCTAGGCACGGTCTCGCCCACATCTTGCACGACCACGCCAAGCCAAAATTCAAGGCACAACCGTGCCTTGGCTCCCCACGGTCGCGTGTCAACTCGTGAGTTTGAACATCCGTACTTCCTCGATCAGTGGTACCCAATGGAAGCTCCGGATCAGTCAACCCTCTGTCACATGGTCGTGTTAAGACCTAGACACGACCGCGTCTTGGTACCTGGCACGGTCGTACCTTCTCTCTTGGCACGGTCGTGCCTCTCCTTTTCTATATAAACAGAACTTAAACTCTCATTCAGATATTCAGCAACCGGGAGAAAAACCCACTGTTCTAGCTCGTATTACCCTTGTTCCAGCCACATTTCAAGCTTCTTGGAGAGGATACAACATCAAGATCACCATACATCAACAACAACATCTAGGATTGGATGAGTGGTTTGATTCTTGTTTTCATATCATGTTTCTCACTATTTTTCCCTACTTATTTGTATTTTTTGTGCTCGTGATGAGCTAAAAGTCTTGTTCACTTTGGTTTATATGAAGTTTAGATACATTTGACAACATTCATGGATTATTGGCAATTATTGTGTTAATGTTATGACAACCGTATGATTATTCTTCGATGAAATTATGTATTCAAGTATTTTGAGTTGTTTACAAGACTTGTATTTGTGTATGCCATATTATGTTGAAAAACTTGTGGTTTATGCTTTTATTTATGCATTGGTGAATGTATTTATACTAACTTATGGCATTTGACTAGGAATGGTGAATGAAGTCTTGTTTATGAATCACTATATTTGTATGTGTATCCCTATGCTTATGTTTGGAAAGACAAAGTGTTTGTTATGATGTTTCATGCTTAGTTTTATGTTTATCTAGGAATTGTTGACACATTCTCCTAATTTATGTAACCTTTGTACGAACATTGTATGTTGAAGAAATGCATATTGTTGTCTAATTTAATCAACTTGAGGTGGGTAGTGTGTTGTTCATATTATCTTTCCAACTAGTTGTTGGATTAGTGTACCTTAATCGGAAGCTACTTTAATCTTTATAAACATTGACATGATTGTTAAACACGTGAGCTTCATTGTATGACTTTAGATGGTTGGTTTGTATAATTCATGCTAGCTTTCCGAATGGTCATTTGATTAGATATCTTTGACGAGAATTTAGTCAATTTATGTTTCGTGTATTTGCCATGTTTCTATGAGTGTACTAAATGTATTCTAGATGGATTCGACACCGAAGTGATATCTTCTCCTTAATTGTTTGACTTGTGATCTTAGCTTAGTTTATATATTTGCATGCTAGTTAATTAAAACAAACTCTTCAAAATATCTTTATAACATCACTTGATTGAATCTTAGTTCCGGTCTATTATTGCTTCCCACCGTGTCCATGGATTGATATCCGGTTCTTACCTTAACTATATTGCTATCCGACGGGTACACTTGCCCGACGTGTGTGTGATTAGTCTTTGGTGAAAACCCATTTTAAAACTCAAATTGTGTGAAAAATACTTATAATATATATTCACAGCACATCAATATGCAATCGTGTTAAAGGTTTCGGGTTCTAACCTAATCCGTTTTGGACATAAAATGATTATTAAAAGTCGTAGGGTCTATGATGCGTTCATAGAAATACGTGTGCTTAGGGTATGTATTGTAGATGCGTGACGTGTTATGGTCGAATTGGAAAGAATCGTGCCTTATAATAAATGGTTATGAGTTCTTGTGAGAAGCATGTTGTTCTACGGTTATACGTGACTAACAAATGAAGTTAATGAGTTATGTAAATGACGTGTGATATTATGTGTTTTTATTTATGTGTCGAGTTTGCATTGTTGTCATAATGGCACCCCAAATAGGATTGTGAAGGATGAGGTCCTTCGGGAAGTCACCAATGGTGACATTTATTTAACAGGTTAATGATGAGCTCGGGGTGTGTTGAACGCCCTGACGAGGGTAACCTTGACGAGGGTGCAGTGACAAGGTATGTGATTAAGTGTATATTTATGTGTGTGCCGAATTGTATGCAACCATTGAATTATATTTATTATGCCTGTGATGTTATTAATGTGGCGATGTTAAATGATGAGTAGATAATACTATTGTGGTATGTAGAGTTAGATTGACTTTTGTATTAATGTTTTGACGTGACGTGTATAGCTATTGTGTCATTTGGTTATGAAAGTCTGGGTTAGGGCTGAGTACGCCATGTCTAGAGTATCTTGTGTTAACCAGATGTCGAGTCAATACTTATTCTGTAAGGACCGGAGGGTCCGGAGTGGATTAAACTAATGAATATGTTCTGGGTAATGAACGGTTATGGGATGCCGTTGGATGACAGGGGGTTAACTATTCGCTAGTAAATCATAAAACTATTTTGTAAGGACCGAAGGGTCCGGAATGGATTAAACTAAGGAATATGACTTGATGGTTTTCGTTCAAATTAAACTATTAGAACTCATTCAGTGTAGCTGACTTTGTGTGTACGTTAGATTTTTTTGCAGGTAAGCGTAAGGTTTACGTATCTTGTCTTGGAAGCGGTGTTACTCGAATTGGTGCGCAGACATTTGTGAGGTAATTTATGTAGAGATAAAGACTGATGGCTACAAATCTCTCTAAGTAATCTTGTGACCCTTTATAATGTTTTGTGTTTAACGATTGAATGTCGATTATGGGAGCGAGTGGTTCGTCCGAACCCACTAGGGTGGCCGACGGGTTGTTAGGGTCCGGTAGGGACAAGTGGATGATCGGCTAACGCATACCGAACAGAGACATAGGACGGGGGAACCCGTGGAGGGGCTGTTCAGACTAGGACAACGATGAGAGAGGACCACCACGATGATGGATGGACTCAGAGAAACGCGGGGAAAGCGGGAGTGGTGTTGGCCGGCTATGACAGCAGCGAAGGAGGCTCACAGGCCGTTCACGGGATGGTGGTGGCTCGGCGGTGTAGCAGTGGCGGACTGTGCTGGTTTCGGACGGCGTTACGGCGAACACGAATGGAAGCGGGTGACGCGCAACGAAATAGTATGGTGCATACTCACAGGCAAATGTAAACTTGGATGCCGGGAACGTGGTCGAGAGATACTCAAAGCATACGCGCACCATGCATGGTGCCACGCACGTGTGTGCGGCCGTGCGTGACATAGGGATAATCGGATATGAGGCATTTTAACGTCGAGGTGTATATTGACTCGTAATTTGTGTAATTGTTAGGTACGAGGTTGAAGGACGAGTACGAGAAGTTAGCAAGTTCTAGTGATCGAGTTGCGTCTAGCAAAGTTGAGTTTCTATTGCCCACTTTTAAACGTTTTGTAGTTTTGGGCTCGAATACATGCAACGTGCAATATATCTAAGGCACGAAGTGATAAAGATTTTGATGTTAATATTTGCGTAGGATTTGGTTTCATGTTATCTAAAGCGGTGACTTTATATTAAGAGGTTAATTGATATCGTGTCGACTCTAGTCGACGGGAATTGAGTCTGAGCTTAGTCGGATGAAATGGGTTGCTTAAACGTTGTAGTAAGTCGGTGTTGGTCGGTGAGTGTTATGACTGACGATGATCGGTCAACGAGTCATGATCGTACAAGTCTATAGACAGTCGATGTGATTTCGTGTATGTCGATAAAATATTTAATTGATTTATCGGTACAGAAATGAGAAAAACCTTTGTGACGTAAATCGTTTTTAATAAAGATTCGGGACTTAACATCCCCGAACGAATTACTATAGAACTCAATCTGTGTATCTCACTTTTTAGCACGTATTTCAGGTAAGGAGAAAGTGTGAGCTGGCGGCTTCTGGATGGCGTTTGGTTACCGTGATCGTTGTGATGGCACTTACTTTTCCGTTACAATGTTGAATGATTTAGATATTATTACTTGTTTGAATTATGTTTGAGATTTGGGTCGTTGACCACTGTTGACTGTTTGTCTCCCGCTGTATTTATTGAGACGATTTGATGTCATTTACTATTGTGCTTACTTGTATCCCAACGTGTCGGGTTCCCGGGTTTGGGGCCTTACAAGTTGGTATCAGAGCGGTGGTTTAAATAATACGGGCATCCTCGATGCCTAGACATACACTGAGAATGGGACCAATGTGTAGGGAATGTCATCACGCGTAACCAAAATCTAGAAGCGCCAGGTATGAGTTAGTGTATATGTGTGTGTGTTAGTAGGCTAAGACAGGTGCGTTATGCCAAGATGCAAAATAGGGATGGTTTAAAACCTAAAAGGCAAGGCAAGCTGGTAATGGAGATTGGCCACCGTCATTAACTAATTCCACTTCTCGGATTGTTTTAAATGATACCTAAGTATTGCTCTGTTTGTTATTAATTTAAGTAACTGATGGCACCTAAGAGACAAATTGCTGCTAATGCTACGGGTAAGGGGCGTCGTGAGAACGCTCAGGACGACAATGCTAATCATGAAGAGGTGTCGGTTCATACCGAACCGTCAGTGCGTGCTGAAACTTCGATACATTCTGAGCACAATGAAGGGCTCGAATTCGAACCAGAGGTTCACGAGGCGGTCAAGAAGGAAGTGACTAAGATGATTCATGAACTTGTGGAGGTGGAAAAGTAGAATAGGTCGGCTGAAATTGGCGGCAGTAGTGACTACGGGAACTTTAAGAAGTGCGATCCGCCTAGGTTCGATGGGTTGAAGGATGCATTTGCCTCATATCAATGGCTTACTGAGATGGATTCCACCATCTCTATCAGTGAGTGTAAGTTAGAGCAGATAGTGAAGTTCGTTTCTCACTCTTTCTCTGCTGAGGCTTTGCCTGGTGGAACTCGGTGAAAGAAAGAAAGACTCCCCAGGAATTGGAAGCTCTGACTAGGGAGGATCTAAAGGGTTTGGTTAGGAAGAAGTTTTGTGCTCCGGGAGAGCTGGAGAGAGTTGAGAAAGAGTTTCTGACTTTCAAGGCAGGTAAATCGACTCATCGTGAGTACACGTCGAAGTTCATAGAGATGGCACGTCTGGTGCCACATTTAGCTGGAAATGATGAGCGATGGATGAAGTTGTATATAGCTGGTCTGCCGGATCGTGTTAGGCATTTAGTCAAGGCTCAGCAACCTTCGAGTTTTGACGGTGCGGTGGAGCTTAGTGGGACTTTGTATGATGATGTCATGGGTGCTGAGGTGCAAGAGAAGAAACCGAAGGAAAAGAAGTGGACCGTACCCCTCAAAAGGTTCGGTAAAGATTTGAAGGTTCGATTTGTGAAGAAGTCTAGGAACGATGGTCCTGATTCATGTTGCAAGTGTGGTAAGATGCACTCGGGTGAGTGCAGGGCTGATGCGGGTTCTTGTTACAGGTGCGGTAAGGCGGGACATTTTGCTAGAGATTGCCCACATAGTCCTAAGTGTTACCAGTGTAGGGGGTTTTGGCCATCTGGTGAAAGAATGTAAGAAAGATCATAGTACGGGACCAAGCAGGGAAGCAGTCCCAGTGAAGAAAGAAGATGAAAAGTCTAAGGTTAAAGCTGGAGCTTTCACCATGACTGCATCTGAAGCCAAGAATGACCCTGATGTTGTTTTAGGTATTTTTCTTATTAATAACGTGCCAACTTTGGTTTTATTTGATTCAGGGGCAAGCAAGAGCTTCGTAGCCCCATCTTTTTGCAAGAGTTTGTATAGGACAGCTAGGATGATTGAAAATCCGTTTAGTGTTGAGACCGCGGTGGGATCACCCACCAGAGTCATTAAAGCGTTAGATGACTGTTTTATTGATCTAGAGGGTCATAGGTTTCCCGTCAGATTATTTATTATTGCTTTAGGAGGATTTGATGTAGTGAGGGGATGGACTGGTTGGCCGCGTTCGATGCGGACATTGTTTACAGACATAAAATGATAAGGTTAAGGTCCTTAGAGGGAACGGTGGTGACGGTGTTTGGCGTCAGAGTGAGATCTCTATCGAGAGTTATCTCTATGATGAAGGAGGTGAAGTCGTTGCGGCGTGGGTGCGGGGCATACTTAGCTTATGTCACAAATATAGAAGCACAGAGTGTGGATTTATCAGAGGTTCTAGTGGTGCAGGAGTTTACGGATGTCTTCCCTGATGATTTAACGAGAGTGCCACCGGAACGAGAGATCGAATTCCAGATCGATCTACAGCTAAGAGCTCACCAGGTTGCTAAAGCTCCGTATCGATTGGCACCGGCAGTGATGAAGGAGCTCATGGAGCAACTTCAGGACTTGTTGGACAAAGTGTTCATAAGACCAAGTATATCACCATGGGGTGCACCGGTCTTGTTTGTGAAGAAGAAGGACGGTAGCATGCGCATGTGCATTGACTACATGGAGCTCAATAAGTTGACGGTTAAGAACAAGTATCCGGTACCGCGTATCGATGACTTGTTCGATCAACTGCAAGGAGCAAAGTGGTTTTCACGTGTAGATCTGAGGTCGGGGTATCATCAGCTGAAGGTTAGGGAAGAGGATATTCCGAAGATGGCATTTAGGACACGCTATGGACATTACGAGTTCTTGGTTATGTCCTTTGGATTGACGAATTCTCCGGCAGCATTCATGGAATTGATAAACCGTGTGTGCCGTCCAATGCTGGATAGATCGGTGATTGTGTTTATCGATGATATTCTAATTTACTCTAAGAGTAAGGAGGAGCACGGAGATCATCTACGAGAAGTGTTAGAGACGAGAAAAGCTTTACGCTAAATTCTCATAGTGTGCGTTTTGGCTACAGGAAGTACAGTTTCTGGGGCTTATTCATCCAGAAGGGATTATGGTGGATCCTGCAAAGATTGAAGCAGTGGTGAAGTGGAACGCTCCTAATACTCCAACGGAGGTGCATAGCTTCTTAGGGTTAGCCGGTTATTACAGGAAGTTCATCAAGGACTTCTCTAAGCTGGCAACACCATTAACTAAGTTGACTCAAAAGGGAGTGAAGTTCGCTTGGGGACTGGATCAAGAAGGTGCATTTCAAGAGTTAAAGAAGCGGTTGACTGAAGCACTAGTGTCAACTTTACCGGAAGGAACGGATGACTTAGTGGTGTATTCGGATGTGTCCTATATGGTGTTAGGTTGCGTGTTAATGCAACGAGGGAAAGTGATAGCGTATACATCAAGGCAATTGAAAACGCATGAAGTGAATTACCCTACCCATGATTTAGAGTTAGCAGCGGTCGTGTTTGCACTTAAGTTGTGGAGACACTACTTGTATGGAATCAAGTGTACGATCTACACGGATCATAAGAGCTTGAAGTACTTCTTTGAGCAAAAAGAGTTGAACATGAGGCAGAGAAGGTGGTTAGATCTAATTAAGGACTACGACTGTGAGATCCTTTACCATCTGGGAAAGGCAAATGTAGTTGCTGACGCGTTAAGTCGAAAGGAAGAACACACGCCAATAAGAGTTAAAGCGTGTCAACTAGTAGTAACGTCACATTTTCTGACCTTACTAAAGGACGACCAGACGGATGCCTTGAGAGATGAAAGGCTAAAAGAAAAAAGGATTTTTGGACAGCGTGATCTGTTGACTGAGAACAGTCAAGGGGTGTGGGTCAAGGATGACAGTATCTGGATACAGAGGTTTGGTGGATTTAGAGAGTTGGTGCTTGATAAAGCGCACAAGTCGAGGTAATCGATACATCCGGGAATGACAAAGATGTATCAGGACATGAAAGTAAACTATTGGTGGCCGGGAATGAAGCATGATGTGATCCAGTATGTGAGCAAGTGTTTGACGTGTTTGCAAGTTAAGGCAGAACATCAGAAGCCTTATGGCAAAATCCAACCTTTAGAGATTCCAAAGTGGAAGTGGGAACATATCACCATGGATTTTATTCAAAAATTGCCTAAGACGATTAATGGGCACGATACCATTTGGGTAGTAGTGGATCGGTTTACGAAAAGCGCTCATTTTCTACCGATTAAGGAAACTTTCTCATTCGAAAGGTTATCCAAAGTATTTGTTAATGAGATTGTTGCTAGGCACGGAGTGCCGATTTCTATCGTGTCTGACCGAGATACGAGGTTCAAGTCCAAGTTTTGGAAGAGGTTCAATGAAGCTATGGGAACAAGGTTGCACATTAGTCTTACACCGACTAGAGACGACGACCTATAGAGTTTAATGCAGGAGAATATGTGATGCTTAAGGTGTCACCCTAGAAGGGCATTATTCGTTTCCAGAAACGGGGAAAGCTTAGTCCGAGATATATTGGACCATTTATGATAGAGGAACGTGTTGGTAGTGTCGCTTACAGACTGCAATTGTCAGATGCATTGGCAGGGATACACCTAACGTTTCATGTGTCCCATTTACGGAATTGTTTAGCTGATGCTACAGAACACGTACCGTTAGACGACATTGTGGTGGATGACAAGCTAAATTATGTAGAGGAACCAGTGGCTATACTAGACAGAGATAAAAAGAGAATGCGAAGGAAAGTGATCCCTATTGTTAAAGTACAATGGAAGCATCGTAAGGGATCCGAAGCTACTTGGGACCCGGAAGCAGATATGCGTGAACATTTTCCGCATTTGTTTCCAGATGATGCAGGTTTTGAAGACGAAACCTCTTTAGGGGGGGGGGGGGGAGACTTGTAGCAACCTGGTTTTTTGGTTAGAAAATGGGTTTGTAGATTTTGTAAATAAAGGTGCTTAGGTACAGGAGACTTGACACGAGCGGTACCGTATTGTTTTGTAAATAAATAGGCAGGAGTTATTTTTTTATTATTAAGTCTTGAAGGGGCGTTTTGTAAAAGGGACTTGAGGTGGGCCAAGCCAAGTGGGGGGCCGGTAGGACGAGAAGGGCCGAGCACGGTCCGACGTACACACTTTTAGGGTGTTACGCAAATGGAGAACCTCCATTTGGAGGTTGCGGCTGCCGAGAGCAAGGAGGGGAAAGGAGAGAGCCGTGGTTAGTATTTCATAGCCGGGTAGAGGTATTTTTCGTAGCTATAATCATCCTCTATGTGTTTAGATCGTTGCATCATAGTTATAATCGTTTTGTGATTCTAGGGTATTCGGCGTGCACGAGTTTCCCGATCGGAAGGTATAATCTTGTGACCCTTATAGTGTTTTGGGTTTAACAATTGAATGAACCCCGATTATGGGAGCGAGTGGTTCAGCCGAACCCACTAGGGTGGCCGACCGGTTGTAAGGGTCCGGTAAGGACAAGTGGACGATCGGCTAAGGCATAGCGAAGGGAGACGCAGGTCGGGAGAACCCGTAGAGGGGCTGTTTGGAATAGGACAACGGCAAGAGAGGACTACCGTGGCGGTGGATGGACTCGGAGCAACGCGGGGAAAGCGGGAGTGGTGTTGGCCGGCTACGACAGCAGCGAAGGAGGCTCACAGGCCGTTCGCAGGATGGCGGTCTCTCGGCGGTGTAGCGGTGGCGGACTCTGGTGGTTCCGGATGGCATTACAGTGAAAATGAATGGAAGCGGGTTATGCGCAACGAAGTAGTATGGTGCGTACTCACAAGCGAAGTAACGTGGGGCGAGTACGAGGAACCGATGTTGAACCGAATGTAAACTTGGATGCCGGGAACGTTGTCGAGAGATGCTCAAAGCATACGCGCACCATGCATGGTGCCATGCACGTGTGTGCGTCCATGCGTGACATAGGGATAGTCGGATAGGAGTCGTTTTAACGTCGAGGTGTATATTGACTCGTAACTTGTGTATTTGTTAAGTACGATGTTGAAGGATGAGTATGAGAAGTTAGCAAATTCTAGTGATCGATTTGCGTCTAGCAAAGGTGAGTTTCTATCGCCAACTTTTAAACGTTTTGTAGTTTTGGGCTCGAATACATGCAACGTGCAATATATCTAAGGCACGAAGTGATAAGGATTTCGATGTTAATATTTGCGCTGTGAAATGATAGTTATAATTGTATGCTTAGGATTTGGTGTCATGTTATCTAAAGCGGTGACTTTATATTAAGAGGTTAATTGATATCATGTCGACTCTAGTCGACGGGAATGGAGTCTGGCCTTAATCGGATGAAATGGGTTGCTTAAGCGTTATAGTAAGCCGGTGTTGGTCGTTGAGTGTTATGACTGACGATGATCGGTCAACGAGTCATGATCGTACAAGTCTTTAGACAGTCGATGTGGTTTCGTGTATGTCGATAAAATATTTAATTGATTTATCGGTACATAAATGAGAAAAACCTTTGTGACGTAAATCGTTTTTAATAAAGGTTCGGGACTTAACATCCCTGAACAAATTACTATAGAACTCACTCATCTTAGCTGACTTTTTAGCATGTATTTCAGGTAAGGAGAAAGTGTGAGCTGGCGGCTTCTGGATGGCGTTTGGTTACCGTGATCGTTGTGATGACATTTACTTTTCCGTTACGATGTTGAATGATTTAGATATTATTACTTATTTGAATTATGTTTGAGATTTGAGTCGTTCACCACTGTTGACTGTTTGTTTTTCGCTGCATTTATTGAGACGATTTGATGTCATTTACTACTATGCTTACGTGTATGCCAACGTGTCGGGTTCCCGAGTTTGGGGACTTACAATCCGTCCCTAAAGAAGCTTCAAAGTACCCTGAAGAAGACATCAAGAAAATGGAGTTAGATTTTAAAGCCTTGGGAGCCATACAGATGTGCTTGCCAAATGAAGTTTTTCATAACTTTAGAGAGTACAAGACTGTCAAGAAGCTATGAGAAGCTCTTGAAAAGATGTTTGCTGGATCAGAAGAGGTGAAGGAGAACAGAAGAGACATCTTGAAGCAACAATAGGAAAATTTTGTCTACAAAGATGGCGAGTCTCTTACTACTTTGCACAACAGGTACACCTATCTAGTGGGAGAGCTATAGTGTTCTAAAGTAAAGCTGGAGAATGAGGATATTCTCAAAAAGTTCATCAGATCATTGCTAAGTTGCGGGACACCCTACACAGTGTCAATCAGAAGAATAGAAAACCTGAAGACTCTGCAGATGATTGAGTTGTTTGGTATGCTAAAAACTTATGAATTAGAAATGATTCAAGCCAAGCAAAGAAGCTCAGTTCATTCAACAGTCTCATCATTCACCACCACTTCTTCTGCACTGCACTCTGACCACTCAGTTCTTAGTTCTAGTAACTACTATCCTCGCATTGTTACCCATCCTCAAACTCCCAACTCACAATCAAACAACCCACCATTTCTCCTTGAAGCCCCACCTCAAACAACCTCTGCTGCTTTTGTCTCTGAAAACCCAAGTAACATTTCATTTATCAAAGAAGAACTGGAGTGTTTTCATCCTGATGATTTGGAATAAATGAACATATAACACTCTTATGCCATGTTATCTCTCAGAGCTAAACGGTTCTACTCGAGAACTGGAAGACCCATTCCAAGCAACAACTCTAACACTAGAGTTGGATTGGATAAAGGCAAGCTCAGATGCTACAAATGCAACCAACTTGGTTATTGTGCCCGAGAATGCAAGGCACCAAAGGCAAGCCCCGCTGCTGCACAACCAAGACAAGCCCATCAAGGTCAAACAAGTCAAGGCAACACCCCTCCTGCTCAAACTACAGCGTGTGCAGCGGTTAGAACAACTGATTTTGACTGGAGCTTTCAGTATGAGGATCTAAATGCCAACAACCAAGCACTCATGGCAGACATAACAGATATACCACCTTAGGTATTTGAACATCTCTGTTCTCAAGCTTGTATTGATAAGGTTCTAGGATACAGAAAGCATAACCACAACCTTATAGGTCAAAATGAAGAGTTTCACCAAATGAAATATGAATTCAAAAAGGTTGAAAACAGTTACAAAGAAAAGATTAACTGTCTAAAGAAAGAGATTTCATTATTAAAACATGAACAAACAAATCATGAAACGGAGATTGATGATCTATTGGTTAAGTTAAAAGCTACAAGAGTTGAGTTGGCAGACCAAAAGGACCATGTTGACAAGTATGAGTTTGCATCCAAAAATCTACAAAGACATTTGGATGCTCAAATTCATGAAAAAGTGACTGTTGGTCTTGGGTTTCAAGCTGAAAAGCCCTACAATGTTGTACCTCCACCTGCTGATTATGTAGTCATCCATGAACCAAACTTCAATCTCTTAAACCTTGAGCATGCAAACCGAAACCTTGATCCTTCCAAGGAAGAACAATTTGTGCAAGAATGCAGTACCTCATCTAAAGCTGAGTCCACATGCTCAGAATCCACTAAAACCAGTGAAGCTCCATTACTCCCTACCAATGAAGTCATTCTTAAAACCACCAAATCGGGTAAAGTAATTCAAACCAATGGTCCAAGCCCCTTCATTCCTTCAATACCAGTACCTCAACTCACTAAACATATCAAAATTAGCTATCCTCCCGGTGGGAGAAAGTTAATTGTTGAAAAGGGACAATCCTCAACCTCCACCAATCTCCAAGCAAACAAAACCATCCAACCCAGGAAGGTGTTTGACATATGTCATGCACCTGGAGAGAGAGAGATCCATATGTTCACAAGACATTGGAGGAAGCCACCTTTGAGCACAACAAAGATCATCCCTGGAATTTTAAAGATCTGTTCAAGAGAAAGGGCTATGTGTACTTTCAAACAGACAAACTGGCTAAATCATGTTTTTTCTGTGGCAAATACAATCACACTGTCAGCACCTGCTTCTACTACCTTCAGCAACAAAGAAACCCCAAGCAACATGCTTTTGAGAAAACAAACAAGAACAAGAAGGTAAGAAGCTATGAAGCCAAGACAAATCACTTCAGAAAGTCTCTCTCTCCTCCAAGGAAGCAGCTCCCAAAACCTCAATAATCCTGCATCATATGTGGTGAATCAGACCACTTTGATGCAGATTGTAAGTTCAATCCCTTCAACCAGATCTTTCCACCAGCTTACTCCAAAATAGAAGCCACTCTATAGAATAACTCCCATAGAGAAACCCACTTTTAATAGAAAGGTAAAGAAGGAGAAGCATGTATCTGTCGAACAATCAGCAGCCAGCAAAACTGCTGCTGATCATTTGAAGCTAAAGAAGCCGAAACCAAAGTATTCAGCAACAATTAAATCTGCTGCTGATCAGTTGAAGCCATCAACAGCAATAAATTTTGCTGCTAATCAGTCAAAGACTTCCGCAGCTACCAAAACTGTTGCTGATCAGTTAACACCAATAGCAGCAATCAAGGTTGTTGTTGATCAGCCAAAGCTTTTAGCTGCCAAAGCCACATCTACTGTTGATACTATAAAAAGATCTGGAACACCTTCCCAACAATGGAAAGCCAAATCCACAACTTCTGTCTCTCAAAGCATCATCATTGGGTCCATTGAATGCAAGCATACTGATGATTTTGATCCAAAGACACACTCACCCAAGTCTGCAAGTTTTTGAGTTCCTCCCACTAACTAGATCTCTTTCATGTGCATAAAAAACTAGGCCACGAGGATAACACCTGGGTTGTAGACAATGGTTGTTCCAGGCACATGACTGGCAACAGGTCCATCCTCTCCAACTTCAGACATTTCAATGGAGGATGTGTTGCCTTTGGGAGTGATTCAAAGGGAGGATCTATAACTGGATAAGGAACTGTGTCCAATGAAAGAATGAGTAATGAAAAGGTAAATTTTGTTAAAGAATTGGAATTCAATCTCATGAGTGTGTCTCAGGTCTGTGATCAGAAGCATTGGAAGCTTTTTACAGAAAAAGAATGCTTTGTGCTCTCCCCTGGTTTAAGCAAACCCCCTCCAGAGAAGATTCTATTAAATGCTCAAAGAAGAGATAACTTATATGTGCTTGACATGAATTCAAGAACCAAACCTTCAATTGTTTCTGTGAGAGCAAGGGCATAGAAAGACAATACAGTGCTCCAAGAACTCCTCAACAAAATGGGGTTGCTGAAAGGAGAAACATAACTCTAATTTAGTCTGTAAGATCAATGCTAGCTGACTCAAAACTGCCTGTCACATTCTAGGCAGAAGCTGTCAGCACAGCCTGTTATGTGCAAAATAGAGTTCTCATTGTCAAGCCTCTCAACAAACCACCCTATGAACTATGGTTCAAGAGAGTTCCTTACATTGTATTTTTTAAACCCTTTGGATGTCCATGTACTATTCTCATCACACATGGAGTTCTTCCTATGTTTGGTGCCAAATCAGATGAAGGATACTTTGTGGGCTATTCCTCTCAATCCAAGGCCTACAGAGTATTCAACTAAAGAACAAGAATTGTGGAAGAATCAGCAAATGTGGAATGTAGGGAACACATTCCATGTGAAAAGGGTAAAGGACCAGACTGACTCTTTGATATAGACTCCTTCTACCAAGTATTTGAGCCCCTCATCTTCTCAAATATGTAGTCTACCTCTTCCAAAGAACCAGCTTCCTAATCATCAACCGACTACAGATTGGAATTCAATAGTCCTTCTATAAGAATCAAAAGACCATCTATTGATCATCCATCTGTTGTGGAAGCTATTGAAGCTAGTGAAGCAAGAACAAGTCTCTCCAATGTCACCAGCAACAGTCTCTCTGAAAATGATAATCATAATGCAATTCATGACATCTCTGCAGATGGTGTAGAGGCATCTGTTGCTGATCAAGAAGACTCATCCACATTGAATGAAGATATTCCTAATCAGAATCAAAGCAATCTTGAGCAAGGAATACAGTTGGATGTTGTTCCAGCATAGAGAATCAACAAAGAACATCCAATTGAGAATATAATTGGCCAAGTTCAACAAGGGGTTCAAACACGAAGCAAAACTCATGAGGCTAATATATGTATGTATTCTTGCTTTCTATCTCAAGTAGAACCAAAGAAGATAGATGAAGCTTTGCAACATAGCAGTTGGATTGAAGCAATGTAGGAAGAGTTGCTGCAATTCAAAAGACAAGAAGTGTGGACCCTGGTTGATCTTCCACCGGGTTAAACTGCTATTGGCACAAGATGGGTATTCAGGAACAAGCAAGACGAGAGAGGAATTGTAGTCAAGAACAAAGCCAGACGTGTAGCTCAAGGCTACACTCCGGAAGACGTAATTGATTATGATGAAGTCTTTGCTCCTGTTGCTAGACTAGAGGCCATCCGAATCTTCTTAGCATATGCTGCATCCAAAAGATTTATAGTCTATCAAATGGATGTCAAGAGTGCTTTTCTGTCTGGGAAGATTAGTGAGGAAGTTTATGTCAGACAGCCTCCAGGCTTTGTAGATCCGACACATCCTAACAAAGTGTTCAAACAAGAAAAAGCTTTCCATGGCTTACATCAAGCCCCAAGAGCCTGGTATGAAACTTTTTCAGGATATCTACTCAGCAACAACTTAGAAGAGGTTCCATTGATCAGACCTTGTTTATCAAAGATGAAGGGGGAGAAATCCTACTTGTACAAATCTATGTTGACGACATCATATTTGGATCAACAGACTTTGAGGTCCTGATGCACTCAAAGTTTGAAATGAGTTAAATGGGTGAACTAAATTTCTTCTTGGGCATTCAAGTGAAACAAGTCCAAATGGAATCTTCATCAGTCAATCCAAATATGTCAAGAGCATTTTGGAAAGATTCAAACTGACTGACTGCTCTGCTGCAAGAACTCCAATGCAAGTGCACCATCAACTGACTCTAGACAAAGATGGTCAAGACACTGATCAACATCAGTATCGTGCAATGATAGGATCACTCGTGTATCTAACTTCCTCAAACCCAGATATCATGTTTGCAGTATGCATGTGTGCAAGATTTCAAGCAGCTCCAAAGAATACACATCTTCAAGCTATCAAGAGAATTTTTAGATACGTAAAAGGTGCTCTAAGACTTGGGCTATGGTATTCTAAAAATGATAAATTCAACTTGTATGCATACACTGACAGTGACTATGGAAGATACAACTTGGACAAAAAGTCCACATCAGGTGGATGTCAGTTTTGGGAGGAAGACTAATTTCATGGCAATGCAAGAAGCAATCGTGTGTATCAACATCTACAGCATAAGTAGAATACATTGCAGCTTCAAGTTGCTGTGCAGAAGTCATCTGGATACAAAATCAAGTGTGGACTATGGGATGACTTTCATGGAAACTCCCATTCACATTGACAACATGAGTGCTATATCAATTACAAATAATCTTGTGCAACACTCCAAGACAAAGCACATTGACATCAGGTATCACTTCATAAGAGATCAAGCTGAGAAAAAGAGAATCATTTTGCTGACTTGTTTACAAAACCATTTGATGAAGCTAGATTTAGATATTTTGTTGAATCCATTGGAATAATGAACTTTGATTAAAATTTGTCTCTAAAATTTTCAATAAAATGTGTTTGTCTTTCTTTTGTTATAAGTAAAAAGTTAACAGCCACAAGTAAACATTTTTGCTGCTGACAGTTTTAGTCATCAGCAGTAAAGAATTTGCCACTGACTGCCTTAAGTTATCAACAGGAACAAGTTTCATGCGGATAGCGTTAAGGAAATCAGCATCAACATCTTTGCTGCAGACCATTACATCCATCAGCAGCAACCAAGTCTTCTGCTGATAGGCTTAACCATCAGCAGCAACCAAGTCTGCGGCTGATAGGCTTAACCATACGCAGCAACCAAGTTTGTTGTTGACGGGTAAAATGAGTCCAAATTAACTTTTACCCGCTGTAAAAACTACTTTCAGTCTTTACCATGACTGCGACAGTGTGTTACAGCTGTAAACAGTGAAAAGTAAATGGGTTGTACAGTACAAGTAATTTTTCCTTTTCCCTCATTTGTCGTTATAACACAAATCAAATTTCTTCCTTCACCACTTCACATTCAAATTTGACCTAACCCTCACCATTTTCTCTCAAGCATTCAAAGCTTTCCCATACTTAACCAACTTTCAAAAGCTTCCCTCCAAATCTAACCATAATGGCAGAAGTCGATATCAGCAATCCTAATGACAAGTTCTCAACCTACCATAATCTAACTGCATGTCTTGTCAAAGGGAAGAAATCTGAAGGGTTCAACGACATGATTGATTTCCTATGTCAATCGAAAATACACTTTGCACTAACTATCAACCCCACAATCTACATACCTCACATGGATGAATTCTAGAACTCTGTCGTCTTCTCTACCGAATAGGGGACTCCCCAAATCAAAACCAAGGTAGACGGAAAAGAAATAACCATCACTGAAGTTACAATCATAAAGCATCTAAAGCTTCAAGTCGAGGGTGCCACCATCTCATACACCAAAAATGAATACATGAGGACCTTTGTATACATAGGTTACACTGGAAATCAAGATGAATACACCATTGAGAAGGAACTAATGGGTCCCCCTTGGAAGTTCTTATGTCACACTCTTCTACAATGCATATCTCAGAAGAGGGGTGGATGGAATTAACTAAACTCTGCTCTCGCCTCAGCTGTTCATGGTATGGTAACAGGGCATGGTTTCAATTTCTCTCATTTGATATTTGATGGTCTGAGATATAACCTTCAGGAAAGAGCTATACAAGCCTTCTTTATGTACCCAAGGTTTTTGCAGGAAGTTTTTAACCATGAACTAAGAGATCTTTCAAAACCTGCAAGAATCTACATGATTTTGGGACATAAAAACAATATTTTTCAAAGTATGAGAACTGTTTCAACAAAGTTCTCAGCGGTCAATGTTCCATTGTTATCTAAAATGTTGAACATACAAAGTACCCAGGGTGACAGTTCAGCAGCCCCAGCTGATACTGATCCCACACCCTCCACCTCACAGCCTTAAAAAACAACATCTACTACCCTTGATCGAACCCCTGTGCAACCTATTGAAGGTGCACAGGCACAAAAAATACTTACCCCTGCTCTACAAGCCCAATGGAACATAGGGCCCCAGTTGAGGCAAGCTATAGCTGCAAAAGAAAGACGAGCAAGAAGACTCCTTCTATTCTTGTCTCCAAGGCCCAATCCCAACCTAAAAGCCCTCACCAGAATCCCGACATTCTGGTGAGAATATCATAAGGGATAGCCACAGTATTAGAGCGACTTCCTTGGAAGGTTCTCTATTAGGATTAGGATCACATCCTGGATCCATAGAACACCCACTTGAGCCTGCATACTTTCTTTCTTCATTGAACTTAAGTACAGAGGCACCTAGTCAAGATGATATACCTTCTCCAACCGCCACTCTCTCAAAGGTATTGATTGACTTGGCTGCCAAAGTACTCAGTCCAAGTTCATCACCTGAGAAGGTTCACTCTAGGAGTGATGTTAGAGTGAATATGGAAGGGGCGATCACTACTACTGGTCCAGCAATTGACCAGGAGGACAATGATAACATCCCTAAGTCCCCAACCATGGCAACTCACGGTGAGGATGTTTCTTTTGAAACACTCTTCACTGAGAGGAATCCCAGGTGCCCAGAAAACCAGGGTGATAGGGATGCAGAGGCTAGGCCTAAGGCCCCATCTAGTTCCAAGGATTCCATAATTATGGAGGAGGACAGACTAAAATGAGAAAATTTGGAATTGACGGCCAGGGTAACCATGCTATAGGCTGAAGTGTCCAAATTAAGGCACCAAGTCTCTATGCATGAAGCCCATCAATGCCCAACTGTGACTTCTTCTTCCCTTGTATCAGTGGGAACCCAAACAGACCAAACTCTATGCACTGATGCAACCAAAAAGGGGAGATAGTTACCATTGAATATGACAAAGATAGTCTTGATGAATGGATACAAGAGCAGGAAGCCTTTCAAAGAACACTATTGCAGCCTACTTTTGTTCAAATTCATGACTTGCCAGTCTTAGGAGACGAAGAGGAAGAGATCTCTAAGAATTGGAAGTTAGTGGTCAGGGCTGTTGATGAGGTGTTCCCTGAGAAGATGGAGAGTGAAAGCAAAGATGAAGAAATGACTCTCTCAGTTACTATACTTCCAGCTACTGCTGCTGTCTCAAGACAGATCATATCCCCCCATTCTTAGCTAACTGCACATAATCTGGAATTTGATTCCATCTTGTCATGGGGATATGATGGTCTATCTGAGAGATTCTGGATTTGGCGGGAGTTTGCTGGTGTACAAGAATTTAGGTGGGAGAACTTGAACTTATTTGACACCCTATCCCTGCACCTGACTGAGTGTATCAATACTTCTGATGATTTGTCTGCTATACTTGCCATTAAGCGCTTCCATGGCATATGTGAAGACAACATGCCCAGATTTAAAGCCTTTCTTGACCTTGCTAAGAAAGTGGCATACAACAAACTTTAGGATGAAGAAGCAGAGTCCTCATAAGCAGCTGAAGAAAGACATCAAAGACTTCAATTGATAAGAAGCAAGGCTTTAACTGAAAAACAAGTCTTATATCTACGAATATATCTGTATAATGAAGTTGTCAGGGGTTTGGAAGTTCATGGATGGTCGAGCATTGAGCCTTCAGGGTTCCAATTCTTTCTATGTGCTGGATCATCCTTTATCATCAATAACATTAAAGAAATCCTACTCCTAAACTCAGACTTCCTTCATAATGTTTTTGAACTCAGGTCGCACATCTTCAATATCAACTCAGTAAAAAGTCAAGAGATGATCCAAATTATCAAAGACCGTTTGGAAAATGAGGGAATAACTGCAATAGATTACTCTAACTCAGAGTTGTCCCTTCCCTCTTCTCCAACTGTTATCCTGAATACTGAGGAAGAATCTAGAAGAAGGGAGAAACAGAAGGTCATGGCAGATTGGACGAAAGTAACTAGAAAGGAATGGAAGTTTGGTGAAACTGAAGAAGTCCCTCTTCTTTTGATTACTCCTCAAATTGCCAATGAAGTAGAAGCTGAGGTCTCAACAGTATCCCCAAAATCTGCTGATGAGATCAATGAAGCTGAAGTAGAGGCATCCAACAAAAACAAAGGAAAAGGAATTACGGCTGAAGAAGAAGAAGAAGAAGAAAAGATAGAAAAACAGAAGAAAGAAAATGAGAAAAGAAGAAGAGAAAGAGAAGAGGAGGAGATGGCTGAACTTAAAAAGGCTCAAGAAAGAAAGGCTGACATACTCCTCCGAGAACAGCAAATCCAGTTGCATGCTAGGCAACTGGATAAATTAAAAGTTAAAGTTTATGCAGCTTCACAAATAAAAGAAGATGAAGCTTTAGCTCTCCAGATGCAGGAACATTTAAATAAAGAAGAAGAAGAGAGAAAGAAGAAGAGAAGAGAAGATGCGAAGTTCAGAATCACTGATTCTGAACTTGCAAAAGAAATGAGAGAGGAGTGGAATGAGGCTCTAATTTCTCAAGGTGAGGATGCAGACTACCTTGAGAAATTATCAAACAAAGAAATATACAGAGCCTTCATGGGACAACAAGGTCAATTGGCACACAAGAAGAGGACAGAGGAAGAAGAAAAAGACAAACTAAAAGTCAGAAAAACAATTGCCTTCAATGTTAGATCCCATGAAGAAAGGAAGGTCTTGATGGACTTCCTATAGGCTAGAGGTGAGAGTGGAGGCTGGGTCCCACGAGCTTCATGAACCTGCAAGCCCTCTATATCAAAGTAAAGAAGGAAGAGGAGGAGAGAGGAAAGAGGCTGGGTCCCATGAGCTTCATGAACCTGCAAGCCGTCTATATCAAAGTAAAGAAGGAAGAGGAGGAGAGACTGGGGAAGTTAGGTTCAAAACGAAGGGTAGATACTCAAATCAAAGATAGAAAACCAAAGAAACCCAAGCCTACTTCCTCATCCTCTCCTCTTTCTGTCCAATAACCTTCCACACTCCCTCCTAGACCTCCCTCCTCTCCTTCCAAAGAGTCCAAATCCTCTCACCCAACTCCCCCTCATCAACAGTCTCCCAAGAAGAAAACCAAACATACTATCACACCAGAAGACTTAAGAGAAATTGTAGTATGGTTTTATAGCAATCAAGACCAATTGTTTAAAGTATTCAGGGGGAGGACAGAAGTAAAACGATCAATATGCAAATTTGTTGATGAGGTGATGCAGCTTCCAGACTCTGATCTTCAAAGAATGATGGAGCTGGGTGAAGCTCATGAGCCTGAAAATGAAAGTGGAAGACATCTGCTGCTGGTGATCAAGCATCACCTCAACCCTAGCAAAGATGTGGTTATTGATGCTAAACCTCTCCAATCCCACTTTCCATTTGTCATTTGGTCTTACAATGCTGCTCAGGATGAATACACTTTGATAGATGTAAATGGACAAAAGATGAGATGTTCAAGCTAGGCCATCTTCAACATGCCAAGAAAAAGTCTCTATCTGAACTTCCTCTTGACAATCCAAGCATGGACCCAAGAGGTTATGATACAGCAAGGATCATTGCTCACATGCATAAGCTTTAGCAACTAAGGCAATAAGAGATTTTTTGTAGCATCAGTCTAGGGGGAGTTTGTAAAGATAAAGACTGATGGCTACAAATCTCTCAAAGTAAAATTGATGCGGACTCCACAATTTTGCAAGGGACTTACAAGTTGTTGCGGATAAGGCTAAGTGTTGCGGATAGTTGTGTTCTCCTGCTGATGAACAACTTTGCTGCGGATAGCCTTATCAGCTGACGTTCAAAGTTGCTGCTGATAGGCTTCTCAGCAGGATCAAACACTTGATGCTGCTGATAGGCAAATCATCAGCAGCTTTGACTTTGCTTCTGACACCTCTGCTGCAACACTGACACATCTATCAGCAGAAGGAATGTTATTGGTGCAGATGATTAAAGACAAAGCTACTACTTCTGAAGTCTCCTGCAAAGATTCCTAAGAAGACTTTTGACCTGAACATTACTGTTTGATGCAGCTTTTCTTTTAGTTGTCTACCGGTTGTAGTGTAACTTCTAACTATCAAAGATCAACGGCTTGTGTTTGATCTGATCCTTAGAATCAAGGGTCTGTCTTGATTCTAAGTTCATATATATGTATTTTATCTTCTTACTTGTACAAGTGTGCTTCCTTAGAGTTTTCTCTATAACTTGTAAACATTGAAGACTAATACACTTTGCATTTATCAGTATTATCTTTGTTTCTTGTATACATTGCTTAGTTGTTATTGTTTCCGCCAATCTCAACTAGAATAGAACCATCTGGTAAACACCGATCATACAATTTAATATCATTAAATAACAACAAAAGAATTTGGAAAGATTTTCGCAAAGATTAAATACAAAGCTACTACTTCTGAAGTCTCCTACAAAGATTCCTAAGAAGACTTTTGACCTGAACATTACTGTTTGATGCAGCTTGTCTTTTAGTTGTCTACCAGTTGTAGTGTAACTTGTAACTGTCAAAGATCAATGACTTGTGTTTGATCTGATCCTTAGAATCAAGGGCCTGTCTTGATTCTTAGTTCCTATATATATCTTGTATCTTCTTACTTGTACAAGTGTGCGTCCTTAGAGTTTTCTCTGTTACTTGTGAACATTGAAGACTAATACACTTTGCATTTATCAGTATTATCTTTGTTTCTTGTATACATTGCTTAGTTGTTATTGTTTCCGCCAATCTCAACTAGAATAGAACGATCTTGTAAACACCGATCCTATAATTTAATATCATTAAATAACAACAAATGAATTTAGAAAGATTTTCGTTGTAATTGAGTTAACAAATACGCATTTTAAATGAGATTGACCAGTTATGAGAACCAACTGTAGGATGCCCGGGTTGGGGTCTTACACATAACGACTAGCATAATGATGAGTTTCGTAGACTCCCCAATTGTGCAACAAGGAGGAAGGGCCCCTCTACTCTCTACTCTCTACTCTCTACTCTAATTACTAGAATGCTCTCTTCTTGAGTGTTCTTTAGGTCACGATTGGTGTGTGGAACGAAGAACTCAAGACTCCAATTTATAGGCCTCAAAATATGCAATGCACGGCCATGCGATGGGTTGCACGGTCGTACAAAGGCCTATGGAATCAAACAAGGTACAGAGGACACTGTCTTGGTCCGTGGAGGAGAAGACAGGGCAATGCACGATCGTGCAATGGGATGCACTATGTTTTCTCCCAGCTTTGTCTTTTAACTGCTTGGTTGACTTTTGTTGACCAATTTTGACTTCTTGGGGGTCAATGCTTGGGAATGAACCTATTAGAAGCTTGAATTCTTGGTGATTTTAATAGGATTTAGCTTGATTTATATTTTCAACACCGAATAATATGTAATTACAAAATATAAGTGTTTTAAGCATAAATTTCAAGATGATTATTCAATTAGCACCATAATGTGTGATTATTATGTTTGTAAAATATGTATAAACGATGACATATCACCCACCCCCCACCCAAAAAAAAAAAAAACTAAACCCACACCCCCAAACCTAAACCCTCTTCCCGTAAAAAAAACCCTAAACCTCCCACCACCTCCAAAAAGCTAACCTAAAAGTTAAATCCAAAAAAGTAAACCCTAAAGTTAAACCGACTATTTTTTTTGAACGAGGCAAACGAGAGAAACATTTTGTTTTTTTTAATTTTTTTTGTTTTTTGTTTTATTATTTTTTTAATATTTTTGGCATACAAAAAATGTCATTAATGAGGAGTTTCTTGGTTCCCCCTAAAAATGAGTTTTCTCATGATCTTCTTCCTATATATACATATATATATATATACATATATAGACACACACACACACACATAGGGAATGTATCAAATGAAAAGCCTATGTTATTGTGAAAATTCAAAAATTCTATATGAGCCACATATTCTTTTTTGAATATTTTATTTTGTGGGTATTATTTAATCTAGGTTTTTTATTTTAATTGAAAAAAACATGTGGTCCATATTTATTATGAGGGTATAAAAGTAATTATATTTTTTATTTCTTTTTAATTAAATCAAGATTTTCCTTTTTTATAACCATCTATAGATTTATGAAACAAATAAATAACAAACTTTTTACACCTGCGTAAAAACCAAATACACATGTGTAATAATCAATATAAACATGATAAAAAAACCCAAAAACATGGTTTATGAACCTAAAACATATCCATAAAACCAATAATTGCACTGTATATACATAAATACACATAAATAAGAACTTTTTACATAAGTGTAAATTTAGTTTACACTTGTGTAAAAAATCAAATACACTTATTGAAAAATCGAATTCACGTGTATAAAAATCAAACCCTATTTGTAAATCAAACTTAAAAACCAAAATATCAACCCTATCTTAAGCATTCTTGTAGATCTAGTGAAATATCTATAGAACTTAGAAACCTTTTTACTTTTTGATCTTGAACCCATATATTGGAACCACTTTTGAGCGAAGTATAACCTAAAAATGAGCAACAAATTTAGTAACACCACAAATATTTATAGTTTAAAAAGTTTCAGATGCGTAAATTAATTTTACACTTGTAAAAGAGAGTTTACATTTTGTGTAAATTCAGTTTACACATGTGTATTAATCAAATAAATATGTGTAAAAAGTATGTACACAAATCAAAAAAAAATTTCTATTTAGATTTTATATGTATATGTAAAATGTACTAACTTTATTAGATGTGATAAAAATCATAATCTCCAAGAAGTTAAATATTGGGTCAAAAGAGAGCAAGTTAAACGATTTTATAATGAAAAAGTCCTTCCATGGTTCAGATCCGTATACACAACTGATCTCACAAAATCATCAATCCCCATCATTAAAGAAACAAGATTGTAATCTTTACATAGAGTGACACATGTAAACAAGAAAAGAAAAGAAAACCATAAATATGTAAAGTTTTTTTTTGAAGGGAGAAATAAGTAATATAAGCAAATAAACCAAGAAAATAAGTACCCTTTTAAGTGTTGATTTTGCTACCAGAAGCAATAATCACCATTGTCTAAACCCTAGCCCTCTCAGATTTATGAAGATAATTGATCGATTGAACTTGATAACCTAAAAATTTAATTAACAACTCACCTGAAGCTCATTGGACTTGATGTATTCCCAACACTTCTTAACAACGTCTATGCGAGCAGACTCTGAGACACCGACGAAGTGAGCTAGGGCCGGTGAAATCTCGGAGGGTTGTTTACACGCGTGGATCTGAGCTATTCCCAAATCTTCTTTCAAAGGGGTTGTTTACTGAAGTCATCAGTCGGGACAAATCTGAAGAGAGACACGAGATGGCGTTGTGGTTTGAGAGAGAGAGAGATCTCAAGATGAAGATGAAAGATATGAAATTTTGGATACGAGATCTGTGTTTTGTGTTTTAGATGAGACATATCTTTCTTCTTCAAATTTTTATTGGTAGATAATAAGAAAGAGAGGTTTAAAGAGAAAGATGATGAAAGGGATGATAAAGGAAATGAAAGATAAAAAGAGAGAGAAAATTTGTTTGGATGTATCTTGTGTGCAAATCATGAATTATATTTAGGTTTTTAAGAAAATCAAATGACACAATTGCTCTTTTAGAATTAAAAGTAAATAAAAATGCAAAAAAGTAAATAAGTGGATGGGAGAGGGTTTGTGGGTTTAAACAATAACTAATGGTTTGCAAATAATATCTCCCCTATATACATATATATATATATATATATATATATATAGGGGAAGTTTCAAATAAAATGTAGTTTTTCGCTAAGAAAATCAAAGAAATGACAAAAACCTTAAAAACGATAATAAATGAACTCCTATTGAGCTCATTTCAGTGGCGTTGGAACCGTCTCATCGAACTCTATCATCTTAGCTTTTAGTTTAGCTTTTAAATTTTATATTTTATGTTTGAACTTTAGGGTTTTAGCATTAGGGTTTAGCTTTTAAGGTTTATATTTTATGTTTGAACTTTAGGGTTTAGCTTTTAGTGTTTATATTTTATGGTTTAGGTTTTTGGGGGTGGGTTTTGGTTTTTGGGGGGTGGGGTGGGGGGTTTAGGTTTTTAGGGGGTGGGGTGGTGGTTTTAGGCTTTTCGGGGTGGGGTTGGAGTGGGGGTTTAGGTTTTTGGGGGTGTGAGTGGAGGGGGTTTATGTTTTTGGGTCCGGGTTAGGATTCGATGAGACGGTTCCAACGCCATTGTAATGAGCTCAATCGGAGTTCGTTTGAACCACTTCTTAGCGTTTCTTAGTGAAAAAACCACTTTTTAGTGGAACCTTCCCGTAGATATATATATATATATATATTATATCACATCAAGTTAACGTAAAATGTAATATATCAAAGATATTTTCAAAATATTCATATTATTTTGATATATATATTTTTTTGAATGAACTCAACTTTGCTTTCGATAAGTACTTCTTATATTATAAATTTTAACGAAAGTGTAGATCTTCAAATATTGTAGAATGATAATATTAACCTTAAAATATCATTGTTTATTAATTAAAAATGAATTATAATGTAATCAAGTGGCCTACTAATAAGACACGAAATTTACTATTCGGACACGCCGCCAAAGGCTATACGCCTCGTATAGGTCAATACAGGGCGTATAGCCCCTAACCAGAAAAAAACAGACTTGTAGGTGTCAGTTCTGGTATAGCGGTGACCCTATACGACACATATCGCCCTATACGCCGCATATAGACCTATACGACACCAACTTTTTTTCAAACTTTAGCAAATTTTGATATGTATATGGCGAGTATAGCACTCTACGTAGAAGCCTATACACACCATATTGGCCTAGACGACCCCTCTAAGACCCTATACGACCCATATATTTCTATATGACACCTATTTGTTTTTCAAATTTTAGCAAATTGTGATTTGTATTTGGCAAGTATAGCCCTATACACAAAAGTCTATACGCCACATATAGGCCTATACGACCCTTATATGCCACCTAGGAGATTTTTTTTTCCAAACTTGGTCTTGTTATGTATAGAGCAACATGGAGTATAGCTCTATACGTTGACAATAGGGTTATACGAAGAGTATATAGCCATACACTCTCTATACGCAGTCCGTTGCTTCTATTGAAACAAGATTCAAACAATACCAACGATATGAAAAACTATTTGGCATTTTATATTTGATTTGATCATTAAATGCATTATAAATAGTTGTTACTATGTTCGATAGTTTATACGTTTTAGAAATACTTGAATATTATATTTTAAATGTCTGTAGTTGATCAGATTCATGGGAATCAATCTCAATGTAAGACTCCTGTGAATCGGATGGTTGTTTCATTATGAATGAAAGTCCAAGTAGTTGGAGATCATGTTCACGTATAATCATCAGAGAATGATTATTGGACATGACTCATTTCAAAACTATCTTCATGGATCAATGTGTTGAGATGTTTTGAATATGATAAGATCTATCGATCCTCGACCCAAGGCACATAGTAGAACTAACTCTGACTAAAGTTTGTTCTTTGATCTTATCTACCGTTGTATCTTAATAGACAGTTTTAAGGGTATGATCAGGGATAATATGAAGTTTAGTGGGAGTTGTTTGTGGCCAAAGGAATTATGTTCTCTATTAATTAGGATTTGGACATTCTGGCACCCTCGTTGATTCGAACTGGTGTAAAATGCATGCACATGCTCAAACTAAAGAGTAGATTGTTTAGACCACATTGAATTGGAGAACAAGAACAAGAATAGTTGAACAACATATGAGAAGTGAATTGTATCATTGTCTCATGTTCAACGAATGCCCTAAACAGAAAGGATACATAGATATGTTTACTTTGACTGTTACACTTGGTAACGTAAAGGTTACTTGTACGCAAGGAAATAGTTTGACGATTGTAAGACGTCATGCTTTGTTAGGGGCAGTGAGATGCAGCTAGACTTCCAACACTGTCTACGTTGAATCGATTAGTTAATGAATTGTCCAAGTGGAAGATTGTTGGATATATGATGTCCGTTTGTCAATTAAGTCAACGTTACAAACGAGGTACGATCCAAAGAGTTACACTTCGGGTAATAAACAAGTATTTAATATTTAATTGTTAAATAAACTAATTCACGAAAGACGGATTTGTTAAACGGTGGATTGATATTTAGACACATTTATCAGTGATTGAGTTAACTAATTATTTAGTGAAATAATTATTTATGGAGAATAAATGTTTAATATGTTAAACATTTAAAGATTGTAAATTTTACTGATTATTTATAATCAGTAAAATTCAAGGGTTTGATAATTAATAGTTAACTATTAACAGTGTATTAACTGTTAATACCCAAGGGACTGGTGGGTAATTATAATGATTATAAATACATCATCATAATCAAAACCTAAACTCTAATCCTACCCAACCCAAATCGGCACCCCCTCCTCTCCCCTTACAAGTCCGACGGCGGCAACCACCACCGTACGCTGCCGCCAGCCGTCGCCTCCCCTACGTTGCTGCCTCCTTACACAGCCGTCTCTCTCGTATGTCCGTGTGACGGGTTAGCTTGTTTACAGGTTTCGTGATCGTGTCATATAGCGTGATGTTTGTTGATACGAGGTGCTCTGATTTGGTAATCGTCGAAAGTATAATCCTTAAACACCATATGGTTGGATTTTACTATATTTTTTATGTGCGTGTTAATCGGATCACTGTCCGGAATCTAGATTTGATGTATTATTTTACTCTAAATAGCTTCCGCTAATTATATCTGATTTATTTATTTAAAAGGTTGAGATATTTATTTCTTTTAAAACTGAAAACTGGTACAATGATTCCCAGCATAGCTAGATCTGAGCTTTAAATCATTTTTCATGTGTAAACATCCAACCTTTATGTTATAAAGCCCCATAAACCAAAAATCCCCATTTCTATAAAAACACATAGACTAGAGGATTTACAACACTTGATCAACGTGATTTGGCGGTATATTGTTACTCTTATATTCTGAATTTGTAGCCTATAAAAATCACATAAATGTTATATCTTGTGTAGGATTAGACGTTTATGACGATTCAGGCGATGGGGATTAGATGGGGAGCTCTTGCCACGAGGCAGACTGAGCGTCGAGCAAGAGTTGCAGCTAGTGTTGTCGCAAATACTATTGGAGAGACACGTGAGGAGATCCCAAGACTTGTTCCTTGATGGTACCACCATAAGTGGCGGGAGTTGAGCAAGGGTTGCTAGTACATGGAGTGATTTTGGCGCTTCCGGTGCCAAATGGCTCCGGGACTTTCGAAGCAGCTACTAAAGGCAGACATCTTGGATCGGTTTATACGAGGATCAGTTGGAGAGGGAGAAACGTGCTTGCAGGTAGATATTAGCCTCGTCCGTACGAACCCAATACTAGGAAACATATGGCTAGAAGAGGAGTCTGATGAGGAGGGGCAAACGAGAGACAACTTCGATATGTTCGATGGTTAGTTGAACTGACGATTGCCACGAGAGATTTTGAGTGGTTTCATCATTGTGATTGGTGAACGTTAACGTTATGAGATCCTTATCTCGGTTTTTGTTATCTGATAGTGATATTGATTTTGAGTTTTATCGCATGCTGATTCGGGACATAATTGATGATAATTGTTTTAGTGATTGTGTACGATTGTGGTTATGGTCGTAGATTATGTGTGATTATCTGATTACATTTTGAATGACATGAGTTCGTATTAAATGTGATTATTAGTACGATGCGAGAGAATGGTTGATTAGCTTGAGAGGGTAGACTTTTATAGGCATGAATTTGAATTTGTCTATGTCTATGGTTGATTAGGTGATGCTTTGAGTGCATCGAGTGTTATACAACTTATGTATAGGTGTCCTGTGTGAGGTGATTCTCATGCATCTTATGTATCTATGCATGTTTAGGATGATGTCAGGTGTGTGACATATTTGTTTTAACCCATGTGGAGTATGACCTTGTGGGCTCTGTGTGACTACATAGTGACGCATGGCGGGAGCAACCGTTGTGATGACTAAGTTATGTGGTTCAGAAACTTGTGTATTTACGGATGACGTGGTCATGTCGTATGCACATGGATTTACTCAGGTTTAACAGTTTGTGTGTGTGCACATTGTGCGAGTTAGGGGCCTGGGTTACTAGTTATGTGTGTTGAAAATTGTATATTCTATCATTTGTTATGTCGATGAGTGTCCTGGTAGTACACAATTAGTCGTGTGTAGGACGAGTGGTTTGTGTGCTCAGGTAGAGTACTTATTTCTTTGATGTTTTTCTCGAAGTTTGATGTATCAAGAAGATGCAAGGTGTTTTGACCTTTTTTTTTAGAAGTTCGGTTAGGTGCTCTCATGAGATGCCTATGCTTATATCTAGGAATTTCGGAGCGCGAAACCAATGGACCGAATTGTGGGAGTTTGATGTAGAAAGCGTTTGCGTGAACACCTGGATTACAGAATAGACATGGCGAGAGCATAATGATGACCCTGGAAACTTCAGCGTGGGATAACGAGGTGATGTGACGGTGGACATAGGCAAAAGAACAAAGGAGAGTGGTGACGTGCTCTTAGAACGAGGCGAAGAATAGCTGAGGCTTATGCTAGGGCCCACTGTTGGATATATGATGTCCGATTGTCAATTAAGTCAACGTTACTATTAAGGTACGATCCAAAGAGTTACACATTTGGCAACGAACAAAATATATAATATTTAAATATTAAATATTATTCAAGAAAGACGGAAACAATAAATAGTGAGTAAACATTTCGAAAAATATTTGTCGGAGACTATGATAATTAATTTGTCTGATTAGTTAATTATTTGAGGGGAATGAATGTTTAATCAATTAAACATTTAAGGATTAGTTTGTACTAATTTTATATAATTAGTAATTACAAGGTTTAATAATTAAAATTTAATTATTACTAGGGTATTAGCTGTTAATACCATGGGGACAAGTGTGTAATTATAACGTCTATAAATATAACATTATAATTAAACGTAAACCCTAATCCCACAACACCTCAAATCAGCACAACCCCCCCCCCCCCCCCCGCCGCCCTTCTCCTTGGTTCGTCCAACGCCACCCCACCTCCACCTTGAGCCGTCGTCCGCCGTCGCACCGGACCGACAACGCCGACGTCGCAAGTCGCCATCGTGATCGGTTTTTTCTTGCGCATTGATGTACGGTTAAATATCTCGTGCATAAGATTCGGTTTGTGTACTTTTAATAGTGTAATTGTGTTTGTCGAGTCAGTTTTATGGGTGTTTCGTAGTTTGATTTGTTACAGGGTTATGTGCTTAAATAGCGTAAGTATACGTAGAAATTAACGAAGGCACGAAGCCCGGGAAGTCAAAGTCAAGATTAAAGGTCAAAATTCTAGAAATTAGGATCTTCACGCCACGCGAAGATACTGGTGAAGATGTTCGCGCCACGCGAGGGCTTTGAAGATGGGCCGCGACTAATTTGTTCTTCGCGCCACGCGAAGAACTGGGGCTCTATGTTCGCGACACGCGAAGAAAGGTGTTACGGAAATTTTGACCTAATTTCAATTATAAAACCATTGTGACTCCCATTCTCGAAGAGGATTCTTTTCCAGCCGTCCCAGAGCTTCTTTAAGGAGATTTTGAGCATTGTTTGGCCAATTGTTCTTAGTTTCTAATGCTTGTAAGTTCTAGTTTAATTACTTTGATGTTTGTTAGAAGCATGAGCGGCTAAACGCTTTGTGATCCCTCCGGGTGAACGATTTATGCATGTATTCGTATGATTTCAGTAGATGATCAATATTGGATTGAAATTTTGTGAACCCTTTAAGTTCTTTGAATTCAATTGTGTGTTTGACTTTTTAACAATTGCATGTTTTCAATTTATCGCATATATTGTCGTTTCTTGGTTTTCTTGCATCGGGAATAATCCGGTCTTGTGATTGAATTGATTATTGTCTTGTTGGGTTAAACAATTTAAACAACGTTATGTCTATGTAATCTCTGATATGATTTGAAACTGAAACTGTGCGTATGATTTGCTAAACCTGGATCCCGGAGTGGTCATTTTTCTCTAATTTTTTTTACAACTTCAAGTTAATTGGTTTTGATAATTCTAAGTTTTCTAATTAATAAAGTTTTAATCTTTAGTAGTAATTGAATCGGTTTAAGTTAAATAGCATTCTCCACGTGTTCTCTGTGGATTCGACAACCCTACTTCCCTATCTATAGTCTAAGGTAGCTAAGTAGTAAGTCTTATAAATGTTTTTGATTGACCTTGACACCGCGATCAAAATGGCACCGTTACCGGGGAACTTGTACGCAAAGTGCTATTTTTGATTTATTTTGTTCAGTGCTACTAATTGTATGCTTATGTGTGCAGGGACAGTTTTATGCATACTAGGCGCTCAGAAGAACATTACCTTTGTTATTTGATCCAGAGATTGAGAAAACCACAAAAGAAAACAGAAAACTTCAAGGAACAGTCCAAACAATTCTAGAAAAGCTCGACAGTCCTTCGGTAAGGATGTCACAGAATCAACCCATGAACCAACAACCTAATCAAGGTGGGGAACAAGACCCACCAATCCACCACTTCCAGATCTCCTATTTCCCATCCAACCACACAACCAACCAAACCAACCACATGATCAACAACCACCAATTCCACCAAATCAAAACCAACTGCCTCCTCCACAAAACCATAACCGACCACCACCACCCAGATTCCAACGACCCCCACCTCAACCCGTATTCTGAAATCAACCATACCAACCACATGACAGCTACCCGAGCTACTCTGACTATGAAGATGAAGATAGCCACCATCCACAGCACGGTTCTCAACATGAGAATTGGAACGAAGAGGAAGAGTGGTACCATTTAAACCACCAGGAGGCATTCCCTCCCCATAATCATAGGCAGAACGTAGATGGATGGTTTCAACCACCACCGAGAGCAACGTATGGGTTTCCACCGAGGAACCATCATCAGGGGTATATGGGTAATTTGGAACGAGAAAACATGTATAGATAGCGCAGAGACACAATCAAGGGGTGGACAGTCACTTTCGCCCTGCTTTGGCCTTAAATGCTTCCCCTATCATTCCACCAGTTCATAGGGGAATGCATTCGAGATCAAATCGGGTTATCTTGGGATCCTCCCACACTTCTATGGGAGAGCTACTGAAGAGCCGTATACACATTTGTTTGAATATGAGGCTACTTGCGGGACCATAGTTGGTCAGGGGTTCACTACTGATTAGGTGAAACTGGTGCTTTTCCAGTTTTCACTAATGGACCGGGCAAAACAGTGGTTCTTGTCTCTACCGGCTACAAGCATTGCCACCTGGACAGAGTTACAGCAGCAGTTTCTTGATAAGTATTTCCCACCTCATAAAACCAATGAGGCCCGAGCTGCTATACGGGATTTCAAGCAACAATCAGGGGAGCCTTTCTATGAGGCATTTAAGAGATTCAAGGAGTTGCTTCGAAACTGCCAATGTCATGGGATACAAAAGTAGGAGCTCATATAAGCCTTCTATGATGGAATATTACCTGAGGATGTGAGAGATGTCAACACCACCAGTGCAGGGTCATTCTTCGAAAACCATGTGGATGTTGACTGGGATATTTTGGAGAAAATGGTAGTGACATCAAAGAGGCAAGCCAATGCCAGTCGAAGAGCAAAGACGGGAGGAACTGCGAAAGCAGTGGATTATGAAACTCAAAAGCATCTGGACGCCATGGAAATTCAAATGGCGAGGCTTGGTAGGCCGAATGGAAGAGAGGTGTCCAATGTTTCTCAAGGATACCCGGTTTGTGATGGGTGTGGTGATTTGGGACATACTGTGGAGAGCTGTCAAACAGAGTAGGGCAAGCCAAAAGAAGTGAATCAAGTTGGAGGTGATAGGAAGCCGGACATGAATGCAACACACTACCATCCGGGACTCAGAAATCATCCTAATTTCAGGTACGGTAATGCAAATAATAAAATGAATCCTAAATTTAAGGTTCCTGATGTGTAGGTTGGGAGTCAGCAGCAGTACCAGAACCGCCAACAAAGCTACAATCCAGGCGGGTACCAAAGAAATGTAGGTAATCAGGGGTACCAACATGGGGGATATCAACAGAGAAACTACCAACAGAACCAGTAGAACAAACCTACAGCTGGCGGTGACCCGCAGCTTGCAGCCATACTGGAGGCCTTGAAAAGGATTGAGCAAGATAAAGAAATCCATATCAAAACCAATGAGTCATTCGAACGACAACTGGGTCAACTAGCTAAGAAATTGTCAGAAGTAGTGGGGAGAGCACCAGGGCAACTCCCAAGTAATAAGAAATTAACCCACAACATCAAGGAGCAAGCTCCTCAGGGATAAAGAATGGATATGTCGGTGCGGTTAGTGCATATGAAGGTGGTGCAGAGAGTGAGTTGGAGGATGAAGATGAGAAGGGAAAACCCATTATCCCCATTGAAGTAGGAGGGTTGCAGGTTGAGCAGGCTCTGTTAGATTATGGGTCTAGTGTTAGCATCCTACCAGGAAAATTATATGATCAATGTGACCTTGGCCCATTAGAAGAAGTTGACACTACTGTGTTTTTAGCTGATTTGACAAGGAAACAGTCTCGGGGAATGATTAGAGGTGTTGATGTGAAAGTAGGGGAGTTCTATTATCCTGAAGATTTTCCAAAGTGGATGAGGGTGACACAAATAAAAGTGTTGTGATGTACAGGTCAGAGTTACAGGATGTGAGGAGTGAGGAAGTAAAGGCAGCAAACCCCAAGTGTAGGGAAGTTGGAATGCAAGTGCGAAAGCCACCATGGAAGCCTCAGGTGGAAAGGATAAGTGATCATAACAGATCAAGCACGGAACCATCAGGATCACCAAAGGGGTCAAAGAAACCTCCTAAATTCGTCAAGAACTCATATGAAACCGGTGATCCTTGGGTGCTGAAGGACAAAGAAGCAATGCAGAACGTGAACCTGAACGGTAATGACTACCAAAGGACATGTGCAAAAGCATTTGGAAAGGAGTTCCTGTTCCAACCACCGTAACCATAATGAGGTACAATGCGTCCGTCTGAAGACGTTAAACTTAGCGCTACTAGGAGTCAACCTAAGGTTAGTTAACTTTAATTTCTTGTCTAGTTAAATGAACATTGTGAGTGTGTTCCCAAGAAACCCTCACGAGACTAAAATCGTCCACTCGGGCTACCGAGGGGTTTAAAAGGCTTGTTGCATATGCTAAATGCCTCCGTGATTCCAACGAAAGTGAGTTAGGTTGTCATTTCTTTTTTTAGTTAATTGTATGCAATTGGCCAAGTGTGGGGACGTCTCTGGGGATATTATGGTTGGATTGAGTGTGATTGAGGGCAATACACAAACCCATGGGGGGTAGGATGCCGTTGTAGAGTTTGTACAAAATTTTGAGTTTTTCGGTATAGTTTTGCGTTTTTCTAAGTTTTTGCAGTGTTTCGTAGCGATTTGGGTGTTAAAAACCATCAGGAAAGACATTCCAGGTATGTGTGCATATAATCCGAATGACCAATGGGTCTTCGTGACACGCGAGATCTTTCCCCTCTGGTTTTCACGCCACACGAGAACACCCAGAAACCCTAAATTTTTTTTTATTTTTTTATTTTTCATTATTTGAGTCGTTTGAGTCCGTCGGGTCTTTCATTTTTTTAAGTCATTCTATTGAGTCGATATGATGCTTGTGGGTTTGTTTTGAGCTTATTTTGCAGGTTTGGATTAAAAATTTCCGTATTCAATCTCCATTCGAGGGACGATAGTCCGACTTTTGCTTAATTCTTTTGTACAAAGGCAACCCGCTTGTATCCGTGGAGCACGATCACGATTGAAATGTTATACGATCGTCTTTCCAACTAAGTTTTAATATTTTTGTATTTTGTTTCGTTTTTGAGTCGCTCTTTCTACATTGAGGACAATGCAGAGTTTAAGTGTGTGGAGGGGAGACCTTGTCCAGGTCTAGTTTGAGTCTTTTATTTTGAGTGAGTTTTGAGTCATAAAATAAAAACATAAAAATTTAATTTTTTTTGAAAAATGTCTTTGGATTAGAGTTTTGCAATTAAATGGAAAATGATAGTAAAATCTGGAATTTGCGTGTGCAATGTAATTGAATAATAATGATAATCAGACACGTATAATTTGTAACGTTTTGGTAGGCCCAACCGATTTAAGAGCTTAAACATCCTGATAGTGAATCTACTTAATTGGATAACTAATTCAGGATATCTTGTGGGTTCTCATCTTAGGGGTGTCAGTAAGGTCGAAACTGTCAACATAGGGTGATAGGTACCTTTATAAACAAAAATTTATAAGTTTTTAAAATTATTTGGATTACCACTTTCTTTTTATGAAAATAAATTCGAAAGTTGGTGGCGTCTGCATTCCATAATCCATCATTTAATGAGCTTTAATTAATTAAAATTGAGATCTTAGGTTTTGCCTACGTGTTACCCTCTTGGATAGTGACTTGGTTGATACACCCATGGGCGAGACTTAAGTGATCAATATTGGATGACTTCACGTGTTTCTCTTCGGGATGGTGACTTGAAGGATACACCCATGTACCAAAGCTTATGTACTTCATTGCTTAAAAACTGCAGCCTACGTATCATATATCGTGTTCCAGCGTGTATCATTCATTCATCAATCCATAGTTCATCTAATTTTTAAAACTTATAGATTAGTGTTTAGAATGGTGGGAAATCTATAAGGTTTTACCTGGGCCTAAACATGATCTTGAGATGGGATTAGGCTGAGTCGTAGCTTTCTGAGTGTGAGACCCGTAGATTGACTGACTGCTTGGTAATGTATAATATATAGATCACATAATTGTTACAGTTAACGTGTTATGAAAGTCTGTGAGGTGAAAAATGAAAGTAAATTTGCAAGTTTCCCGGTTATGATTCCATTGCATTATTCTTTTTCGAGACGAAAAAAGTCAAGTGCGGGGATGTGATATAGGGTTAAATATCTCGTGTATAAGAGTCGGTTTTTGTACGTTTTAATAGTGTAATTATGTTTATCGAGTTAGTTTTATGGGTGTTTCATAGTTTGATGTGTTACAGGATTAATGTGCTTAAAGAGCAGAAGTATATGAAGAAATTAACGAAGGAACGAAGCCTGGGAAGTCAAATAAAGTCAAAGTCAAGATTAAAAGTCAAAATTCTGGAAATTAGGATCTTCTCGCCACGCGAGGGCTTTGAAGATGGGCCACGACTAATTTGTTCTTCGCGCCACGCGAAGAACTGTGGCTGGATGTTCGCGACATGCGAAGAAAGGTGTTACGACAATTTGGACCTAATTTCAATTATAAAACCATTGTGACTCCCATTCTCGAAGAGGATTCTTTTCCAGTCGTCGTAGAGCTTCTTTAAGGCGATTTTGAGCATTGTTTGGACAATTGTTCTTAGTTTCTAATGCTTGTAAGTTCTAGTTTAATTACTTTGATGTTTGTTAAAAGCATGAGCGGCTAAACGCTTTGTGATCCCTCTGGGTGAACGATTTATGCATGTATTCGTATGATTTCAGTAGATGATCAATATTGGATTGAAATTTTGTGAACCCTTTAAGTTCTTTGAATTCAATTGTGTGTTTGACTTTTTAACAATTGCATGTTTTCAATTTATCGCATCTATCGTCGTTTCTTGGTTTTATTGCATCGGGAAAAATCGGTATTGTGATTGAATTGATTGTTGTGTGGTTGGGTTATACAATTTAAATAACGTTATGTCTATGTAATCTCTTATCTGATTTGAAAATGAAACTGTGCGTATTATTTGCTCAATCTGGATCCCGGAGTGGTCCGTTTTTCTCTAACTGTTTTTACAACTTCAAGTTAATTACTTTTGATAATTCTAAGTTTTCTAATTAATAAAGTTTTAATCTTTATTAGTAATTGAATCGATTTAAGTTAAATAGCATTCTCCACGTGTTCCCCGTGGATTTGACAACCCTACTTCCCTATCTACAGTCTAAGGTAGCTAAGTAGTAAGTTTTATAAATGTTTTTGATTGACCCTGACACCGTGATCACGCATCTCGTGTGACGTTTGGTGCATATTTTTCGTGTACGTGTCAACTAGCGTGACATTTGTTGTACTAAGGTGTTACAGATCTGGTTATCGTCAAAGGTATAAATCTAAACACCTTATGGTTAGTTATTTATTATTTTTTATACGCGTGTAATCGGATCACTTAAAGGAATACATATCTGATCTGGTAATGGTATAATTAAATTGCTTCCCGTAAAATATATCTGATTTATTTATTTAAAAGGTTTAAATAATTATTATTATAAAAGTTAAAACTAATACCATGATTCCCAACAGTGGTATCAGAGCCACCTTTACGCGCGTTTAGACATATTTTTTTTAATTCTATCTATTGTTATATTTGTCAAAACTTTTGTTTGACAAAAGATCGAGCCTTTTGCGTTTTTTGTGATTGTGTTGAATGAATCGAGCACTAGAGACCTGTGGTTGTGTTGTTTGTTGATTGGTTGTTAGCTTTGTATTTTTATGGGTTACTTGGAACCCCGATGTAATAGTTAGGGTTTTACTTATTTACTTATTTTTAGTGTATTTGTAAATAAATATAAACGAAGACTTGAAGACCAAGGCGGACAAAGTAAAGTTTAAAGATGGAGATCTTGGACTAAGTGGGAGATAGCAGAATTATTATTTTGTTATCCCTTAGACCAGGCCGGTTGTTCGTTTGATGGCTCGAACGAAACCGGACAATTTTTCTAGTTACTCGATTCTGTGTTTTATTTATTTATGTGGTTGTGATATAATTATTGAGGATAATAATTAAATCAAAAAATTTTTAATAAAACTTTTGACAGAATTTAAAAACGACGAGATAATTAAATTGTTTATTTTTCTCGGAAAGGTATTAAATAAAAGTGTTTTATTTAAAAGTAAAAACAAGTTTTAAATTTAAATAGTTTTCATTTAAAACAATTTTAAATTAATTAAAAAGTTGATTAGTTTAAAATCAGTTCGCGACAAATGACCAATTTAAAATAATTGGGTATTTGAAATTAGATCGTGTCGACTGTTGAAAGTGTTTCACGAACTAATAATTAGTAAAATTGGTTTAATAAAATTGCGTGACTTGTATCATGCTACTCGTCGATCAAAATATTTTTTACCTGAAACGGTAATATTAAAAACATTAAATAAATCCCAATAGAAAATCGATATTTCTCCGCCACCCTTAATCGTAACACTTCAACTAATTTATCCGAAACCCCGGTGTTAGTGAATTACCTTGCATCCGGTCCTACAGTTTTAGTTAAAGGTAGAACCGGGATTCCTGAGTCACTTAGGTCGGGTCTACAGTTACAATTAAAGGACAAATAACACTTATTTTGTTTAAGTGGGCGTAGTTGTGGGAAAAGGTATCCAAAGCTTGAAATTACTGATCATGCCCCTCACACCGAGAGTTGTAGTGGGAGAAACCTTATCTGATTTGCGGGGGTCGCTTATTATGACATCCGTGATTTCTATGCCAGAATATTTGATTCTACATTGTAACCTTGACTGAACTCTTATACTATGAATCTAATGATGCCTCATATCACTTGTGATATCATTTAATTTCGAACTTCGAAGTCTAGTCTAAAGTGAGTATTCTATTACACTTTATAGCTGCTTACTTATTCTATTGTGATTATATATCTGATTCTCGTATTCATTCTAGAACTTGGTATTTATGGTAAATTTGGATGCCTTATGCTCTAACCTAATTAAAAAAAATTCAATTTTGTAACTTTCTTTGACTAAAATCCAATTTCTAGAGCAAAAGTTACACATATGTAAATTTTAGGGTTTCTTTTGTAACGTCTTCGAAATCTGGTTAAATTTGGAAAATTCAGATATATTATTATTATTATTATTATTTTTGTAAATTTTAAGATATATGATTATTTTTATAATTTAAATTAAATGAATCAATTAAACGTTTTTTAAACTTATCTTAAATTATTTTTTTTCTTTTTACTTTATCCTAATCCTAAAACCATATATGTACCTCGAAATTTCTTAGAAAAAAGCAGGCTAAAATTTTCCAAATTTCAAAGTTGAGGATTGGATATGTAAATAATCAAAGTCCAGGGACTTAAAATGAAAATTCTGAAAATCAAAGTGGTAGCGGACACCCAAGACCTTAGCGGTCCGCTGCGTGGGGACTAAGGAAATCTTCGGGGAGCTGACACGTGTCCCTGTGACTCACCGATAAATATCTGAAGCGTGCAAGGGTGGCGGACCGCTAGCCATACCACAACGGTCCGCTACGTGTACGCGAAGCCAAATTGGCCGCCTCAAGGGGTGGCGGACCGCCACTACCAATCGTAGCGGTCCGCTACGGGTCCCACTTCACCCCTATAAATAGATCAACGATTTTAGCCATTTCTCACCATCCTACACCATCCATTACACACACACTCTCTAATTCTCTGATCCCGGGCCCCGGTTCGCGTACGAGAGTCCGGTTTCGGAGCATTTGGCTTCAAATTTATATAGATAGTGCTGAGGTAAGGTTCCGAACTCCTTTTAATCTTTTGTTATATATCCTTAAGCTAGGATTGTATTATTAAGTAATGTTATGATTATCTAGGAGCTCGACGTTTACCACATTACTGATTTATAAGAAGAAATACTGTCAAGATGAGTTCTTAAACTGTGATGCATGAACCCAATCATGACCTTGTCTGGCATAATTGATTTATAAAACATTTTTTATTATCTTGAAACGATTGTACTAATTGTTTATATATAACGTATTCTAAGCGCTTATTGTATTTCACTTGCCTGTGGAACGACATGTTGGACAGGACGCATGGAACGGTCTTTGGTTATATATATATATACTAATGCTTGTTCATAGTTCTCTATGAATTTGGGGGTGGAACCCCATGGATGTGTTCAAGATACTTTTGCGGGTCATTTTAATAAACTATTTTAGTTTATGAGTTCACCAGCTTTGTGCTGACCCATGTTTTATCAAATGTTTTTTACCGCATCACAGGTAAGTCATTAGACAGGGCATTCCAAGACTAGAATGAAATGATGAATGATCCAGATGATGGGCATGCTAGGAACTATAAGTCCCAAATGATATGTTCCTTGCTCGAGAAAAATGGTGTAACTTTTGTTAACCGTGATGTAAACAATTTTTTGATATGAATAGAAGTTATGACTTAGTCTTCCAATGTGTGTTTTTGATATCAACGTCATAATAACTAGAAGGCGACCTTGTGACTAGTATGTAGTTATCTAACAAACATAATGTTCTGCCTAGGAAAGAGCGGTATATAAATCTCTCCTAGACCCGTCGCTCTTACCTAGGAACTTATCTGTTGGAGGTACTACTCTAGTTAGATAACTGTCCTGTGTTACGGGTGTGACAAGTTGGTATCAGAGCCTCAGTTTAAGGGATTTAGATAGTACAGGAATAGTGTCTAGACTTAAACTAGGACTCTGAGATTAGTCTGGAAGGCCTAGGATAAGTTAGGTGTATACATTCAGTACGACCTATAACGGGAAAAACCTAGAAATCAGATAATTAAAGGCATGTTTGGCCAAGTGTTATTAATTTGTGAATTTCTGGATTATGACCGGTTATACGAATTCTGATGTTATACATTTGTATGTAGGTACAAGATGGCAGGACGTGGTAGAGGACGAAGAAGAGGTAGGGGTAGGATGCCTAATACTAGCTCCCGTACTCGCGATACGACACACACAAACACTTATCCAAACAAGAACGTGAATATGAATACAGAACCCAAACAACCTGTAGAAGAAGTCAATATGACTGAAGCTCAGTTTTAGGGAGAAGTGGCATATGACGTTACCCATATGCTTCAAACAACTTTACCTAGAATGCTTGACGATGCTCTTAAGAGAAGAGAAAATAATAATGACCTTGGAAATCAGAATGAAAGAACAGGTGGTGTAGTTCCCAGAATTGAAGATACTCTTCATACGACCCCGGTAGGAAACAATTTCGGCATCACCCGAACTCATGAAATAGTTGGAATGACAAACCAGAGCATTAGAATACACGGCCAAGGATGTAACTATAAGAATTTTAGCGACTGCCATCCCAAACCCTTCAATCGAAAAAAGGATGCCATTGCAGCCTTGTGGTAGATCACTTCCATGGAAGCTGTTATAAAGATGAGCGAGTGTATAGCATACCAAGCTGTGAAGTTTCCTTCACATTCTTTCCAAGAAGAAGCTCTTGAGTGGTGGGAATCAGTCAAGCAGACAAAGGGTGAAGATATGATGGACAAGATGACTTGGGATGATCTCAAGTCTTTGATTCTGAAAAGATATTGTCCACAGAATGCCGTGGACAAGATTGAAGCGGAATTTCTTTGGTTTGAAGCTGGAACCATGACTCATCAGGAGTACACGACTAAGTTTAACGAGATGGCCAAGTTAGGGCCATATCTAGTTACCCCCGAGTCAAGGAGGGTCAAATGCTATATTCAGGGTCTTCCTCCTAAGGTTCGTACCTTAGTAAAATCCATCGCACCCGAGACAATTGATCTAGCTGTGGAAAAGAGTGCGGTGATGTTTGATGAAGTGGCAACCCAAGAACCACTGAAAGTTGATCACAAGAGGAAACCCGATGAGGGTGTTTACAAATTCAAACCACGGAACATTAAGTTCCCAAGGAGAGGAGGATTAAATTCCAACCCTGATAGAGTTAATCAGGGAATAAAATGCCAAACTTGTCAAAAGTTTGGACATTTTGCAACCCAATGCCCAAATGTTACATGCTTTAACTATGGAGATATAGGGCATTATAAGACTTCCTGACCTAAACCACCTAAGCAAGTATCATATGGTCAGAAAAAGGGCACCGGACGAATATTCGTCTTAGGAAGTGGAGATGAATCAAAAGGTAAACCTAAGGATGTTGCAGGTACTTTCTTAGTTAATAATATGTACGCCAAGATTTTATTTGATACAAGGGCGAATAGAATGTGAATCCACCCCATATTTAGGCGTAAAACCAATTCCACTTATTAATGCCTATGTCGATGAAATGGCAAATGGCGAACAGATTAGGATAACCGAATCGTACCATGATTGTGTCATCAATTTTGGTGACAATAATGCCTATGAATTTGAATGAATATGAAGTTATCCTAGGGGTTGATTGGTTAAACCAATACTAGGCCCAGGTTGATTGTGACTAGAGAACGTTCATGATTAAGAAACCAGATGAATCTTGTTTGATGATTCAGGGAGATAGTGAATTTAGTAAGATTGAAATTATTTCAAGGGAAACTGTATATTCCTACTCCATGCTTTAAACGTTAAAACCGATGGACAGACTGCGGATATTCCCGTAGTCTGTGATCACCCGGATGTCTTTCCGAAAGAATTACCCGGTCTTCCACCTGATCGTCAAATCTAATTTTGAATCGAACTCATTCCTGGAGCTAAGCCTGTTGCAAAATCCCCTTATCGTCTAGCTCCTTCCGAATTAAAAGAACTTATGAAACAAATTCAAGAACTCTTAGACAAAGGGTTCATTCGCCCGAGTACTTCCCCTTGGGGAGCACCCGTACTATTCGTAAAGAAGAAAGATGGAAGCATGAGGATGTGTATTAACAATCGGGAATTGAATAAGTTGGCTATAAAGAACAGATATCTGTTGCCTAGAATAGATGATCTGTTTGATCAACTACAAGGAGCCAAGTACTTTTCAAAGATCAATCTTAGATCCAGATATCATCAGTTAAAGGTACAAGAAGATGACGTACCTAAGACTGCTTTTAGAACCCGATATGGTCACTATGAATTTCTGGTCATGTCATTTGGTCTAACAAATGCCCCTGCAACATTTATGGACCTAATGAACAGGGTTTGTAAACAGTTCCTTAATAAATTTGTCATTGTTTTCATCGATGATATTCTTATCTATTCCCGAAGCAAGGAAGAACATGATGAGCATCTTAGAATCATTTTAGAAACCATGAGAAAAGAAAGATTGTACGCTAAGTTTTCCACATGTGAATTTTGGAAATGAGAAGTACAATTTCTTGGGCACGTGGTAAATGAGCAAGGAATACAAGTAGACCCAAGTAAAATCGAAGCTATCTTGAAATGGAAAGCCCCAAAGACTCCGACAGAGATTAGACGCTTTCTTGGACTAGCCGGTTACTACAAAAGATTCATTAAATATTTTTCCAAAATAACTACACGTTTGACTGCTTTAACTTAGAAAGAAGCAAAGCTTTCAACATTCTAAAGGATAAGCTTAGTCATGCATCAATCTTAGCACTACCTGAAGGAAATGATGATTTTGTCATTTATTGTGACGCTTCCCGGATTGGTCTGGGTTGTGTGCTGATGCAACAAGACAAAGTTATTCCCTACGCATCACGACAACTTAAAAATCATGAGAAGAATTATACTACGCATGATCTTGAATTTGGTGCCATAGTGTTTGCTCTAAAGATTTGGAGACACTATTTATATGGTACCAAATGTGTAATATATTCAGACCATAAAAGCCTCAAACATATTTTTAATCAGAAGGATTTAAATATGAGGCAAAGGAGGTGGATGGAACTTATCAATGATTATGACTGTTAAATCAAATTCCATTCCGGGAAGGCAAACGTAGTAGCAGATGCTTTAAGTAGGAAAGAACGAAGGCAACCGATTAAAGTAAAATCGTTACGATTAGATATGAAGTTAGACTTAATGGAACAAATTAAGGAAATCCAACCAAAAGCATTAGAAGAAGGAAACGTCAAGAAAGAATGTATGGTTAGGAAACATAAATTATTATCCAGAGGAGATGATGGAATCATGAGATTCGAGCAAAGATATTCCATGCATCCTAGTGCAAATAAGATGTACAAAGATCTAAAGACTCATTACTGGAGGCCTAACATGAAGAGATCAATAGCCCAGTACATAGATAAATGCTTGACTTGCCTCTAAGTCAAGATTGAGCATCAAAAAACTAGCAGGACAACTACAACAAATAGAATTATTGGTCTGGAAATGGGATCGTATTACAATGAACAACCAAACTACGTAGAACATAGAAAGAAAGTTATACCAATGGTATTAGTTCAATGGCAAGGTCGGATCGGAGCCGACAAGACATGGGAGTTAGAAGAACAAATGAGAACTAAGTACCCTCATCTATTCACCTCTTAATTTCGAGGACTTTTATTTTCATAAAAAGAAAGCGGTGTGCCAAAAAGTTAAAAACATATAATTTTTTGTTTATAAAGGTACCTATCACCCTATGTTGACAGTTTCGACCTTACCCACACCCCTAATATGAGAACCCACAAGACATCTCGAATAAAAGGTGGGGAGATTTGTAACACCCCCATTTTCTTTGAAAAAGGAAGGCTAAAATTTGTCAAATTTCAAAGTTCAGGGTTGGATATGTAAATAATCAAAGTCCAGGGACTTAAAATGAAAACTCTAAAAATCAAAGGGGCAACGGACCGCTACCCAAGATCTTAGCGGTCCGCTACGTGCGAACTAAGGAAATCTTCGGGAGCTGACACGTGTCCTTGTGACTCACCGATAAATATCGGGCGCGTGGAAGGGTGGCGCACCGCTAGCCAGACCATAACGGTCCGCTAGGTGTGTGCGAAACCAAATAGGCCACCTCAAGGGGTTGCGAACCGCCACTACCAAGCGTAGCGGTCCGCTACGTGTCCCACTTCACCCCTATAAATAGATCAACGATTTCAGCCATTTCTCACCATCCTACACCATCCATTGCACACACACACACACACTCTCTAATTCTCTGATCCCGGGCCCTGGTTCGCATATGAGAGTCCGATTTCTGAGCATTCGGCTTCAAATTTTGCATAGATAGTGCTGAGGTAAGGTTCTGACCTCCTTTTAAGCTTTGGTTATATGTCCTTAAGCTAGGATTGTATAATTAAGTAATGTTCATCTAGGAGCTCTGCCCAAGGCGTTTACCACATTACTGATTTATAAGCAGAAATACTATCGAGGTGAGTTCTTAAACTGTGATGCATGAACCCAATCATGACCTTTTCTGGCATGATTGATTTCTGAAACATTTTTGAGTATCTTGAAATGATTGTACTTATTGTTTATATATAACGTATTCTAAGCGCTTATTGTATTTCACTTACCCGTGGAACAGCATGTTGGACAGGACCCGTGGAACGGTCTTTGGTTATATATATACCCCATGGATGTGTTCAAGATACCTTGGCGGGTCATTTTAATAAACTATTTTAGTTTATGAGTTCACCAGCTTTGTGATGACCCATGTTTTATCAAATGTTTTTGACCACATCACAGGTAACTCATTAGAAAGGGCATTCCAAGACTAGAATGAAATGATGAACGATCCAGATGATGGGCATGCTAGGAACTATAAGTCCCGAATGATATGTTCCTTGTTAGGTAAAAATGGTGTAACTTTTGTTAACCGTGATGTAAACAATGTTTTGATATGAATAGAAGTTATGACTTAGTCTTCCAATGTGTGTTTTTGATATCAACGTCATAATAACTAGAATGCAACCTTCTGACTAGTATGTAGTTATCTGACAAACGGAATGTTCTGTCTAGGAAAGAACAGTGTATAAATCTCTCCTAGATCCGTCGCTCTTACCTGGGAACATATTTGTTGGAGGTAATACTTTAGTTAGATAAATGGTGACAATATAACTAACTAAATTCTTATCCCATTCTCTTCCCTATGTTGGAAGGAACTACCCCATATATATCATTATTTTAATTTTTATATTAAAACATAACAATCTAATTGCAATTTAGCCCTAATAACTATTTACTTTTTGCCTTTAATCCCCTAATCTCACCATATAAATAGAGCCCTTATTCCTCATTTATTCTTCACACCTCAAAGATCCTTTAGGGTTCTCTGAGTACTAAAGGTCGTTCCTCTCATCTTCTGGATTATTCTAGCTTAAATCTTTTCATTCTAAGTGAGTTCTTCTTATGCTCTTGCTTGTTCATACTCTTCCTTTCAAAATTCTTCATAACTAGCTAGATCTATGATTCCCTAGCGTGTTTATATTATAATCATAGGCATATTCAAGATCAAAAGCCCTATTTTAATTAAACATGTTCAAACTTTTATTTAAAAACTTGGTTTTGATCTTTCTTGTTTCTTTCAGTTTCAAAAATCATGTTTTTACTAAAACTCCTTATTTTCAACTAAAACCCTCTAATATTCAACTAAATTCATTTCTATCTTTACTAAACTTATATTTACAATTTAACCCTTATTCTTTTCAAACTTACCAAACACACCCTAAATTTACTTAAGTATGTAAATAGAGTAACTTTCAAACTAGTATGTAGTTATCTGACAAACATTAAAGTTCTGGCTAGGAAAAGATGGGGTTCCGAACCAACCAAATCTTTTTTGGGAACTTTACTATTGGAGGTACTACTCCAGAACGATAACCACTCTAGTGTATAACAACCACTTTCAACTAATTACACTATCAATCCCTCCACTATCCTTAACTTGTTTTTGATTAACTTAACAAACTTACCTAGGGAATCCTTAAGGCATTCAATCCAAGTTAATACAAGTTCAAGTTCAGCCCTTTAAACTTGCATGGTGAGATACATAGCCCCGTTTACTTTTTTTCTTTGGGGTGGAAAACATGCTCGTATATCAAATGTTGTTCAAACAACATCAAACTAAAATACTACTTTTGCAATTTCAATAACAACTTTCTATACTTGTAAACTTAACGGTTTTATACACACTCTACAACCATTAAGTTGACGAGCCGATCTAGTTCTCGAGTTGACGAGATACGATATCAACTTGAAACTAGATATACATAAACTACAAAACTTGTTATTCATGTTATATTAATACTATGGGAACCCAATCTTGTCATTAGGTTTAGTTGAATCGATGTATAAAAGTTGGTTTACTTGTTATTTGAAACTTGTTTATGATTTGCAAATATTTGTTATCTATTACTATGTATCTACTTAAACATATGTTATCGCCAACTTTTTAGTTGATCTATTTTAGCATGTTTTTTAGGTTTTGGATCTAAGTTGCTGTTTTACTCACGCTAGGATTCGAGATCAAGACTTTAGTAAGCTTAGATTAGACATATTACTAAATAAAAATATTTGTTTGTTTCATTTGGTTTATTTATTCTGAAATACTGATGTAATAACTATTTGGTTTTAATAGTAAATTTCTTTTGATCATGTGTGATGATTAAATTACGTCGCCCCCTCGTGTTTCCGCCTTGGCAGGGGTGTGACACTTATGGCATTTGAAATGACTTTAGGACAACTTGACACCTAAATTCCTGATCATAAAAAATCGTGACAAAAAGAGATTTATTTTCAAAAGTGACGACTCCTGTCATTACTGTGGAGAGATAGGACACTGGAAATGTAACTGTCCTACATACCTTGCTAAGAAGACCAAGGCTTTGGAAGCAGGGTCCTCAAGTGAAACACCCTACTTATTTTACTTATTTCATCAGAGTATTTTATTGCGTAAAACATGTCCCAAATCAGTAAAACTTTGCCATAATGGCTAAGGTAACTTTTTCATTTATAATAATATATTGTTTTACAAAAGATGATATAATTACATCTTTATACATAGGGCTCGTATTAATTTAATCCTATTCAAGGATTTCACATAAAGTTCATACTCATGTATTCGTATATAGGCATATATCATAATCATGCATATTCATATCCCTGGCTTACTATCTGCTGACATAAGTTATCATTTGGGTGTTTTGGGATATCATGATGGTCCCATGCATTAACTCTTATATTGGCCAGGCATAAGGTAATGTGTATTACCATCCTGATACTCCCAACTATCATTTGGAGCTTATCTCATACAAAGTTCTGCACACATATACTCACACATTTTTGTTTAAGCACTGGAATTTAACATACCTGCTTCCTTGGACGACCTCGGACCGAATCCCTATTTATATCACGAGCACTTATGGTTTGAGTTTATGTACCGTTTCTGATACTTAAATCCCTCAACCCGTGCTCTGATACCAACTTGAAACACCCTACTTATTTTATCAGAGTATTTTATTACGGAAAACATGTCCCAGATCAGTAAAATCTTACCATAATTGCTAAGGAAAATTTTTCATTTATAATAATATATTGTTTTACAAAAGATGACATAATTACATCTTTATACATAGGGATTTTCCAACTCCGATTAATCTGTCATCAGGAAGCTCAATTCCACGTGCCTCTTTCCCTCAGTGTTTGAAAACATTTTTGGATTAGCTTACGCTAAGTAAGTACACTGCATCGTTCATTTTATTATAAACCCTTTAGGTTCTTATTGTTCAAGTTTTCTTGGGCTCTCGGCGCCCACGTGACCATCTCTGGAGGTACCTCTGGTCACGCTTTTTTTATATTTTATGGGTGTGCTAACCCCCTCGCAACCATCACAGGCCATACCTCTGGTCCGAGTATTGGCAAGGCCCTTATACCCGTCAGTATAGACCCTTTGCATCATCACGAAGACTCATTTATTCCTCAACCCCGTAGGCTTGGAATCTTTTACTCTTTCAGCCCCATAAACCTAGAGTTTACTCTTTCAGCCCTGTAGGCCTAGAGTTCCCCTTTTCTTTTCTTTTCTTTTCTCTATTGAGATCCACCTTTTAGGCCGGGTATCTCATTTCATTTGAGACCTTGAGTATCTTTGACTCACAGGCTCCCAAATATGTCAAGCATTTGTTTTCATTTCATAGATATACTTGATTTTTTACACCAACTAGTCCTCACAATTAAAACTTCATAACGGTTTCTCCATGACGCAATAGAAGGGTTTATATATAGGAAGTACCAGCGGCGTATCCACCACCCCTCTAACAATTTGTGAGTACTCCGTTATTCCGTTTGAGGGTTTAGACTCGTTCCATCATACTCATTCATCTTTGCACGTATCATCATGCATTCACATATTTATCATGCATTTCATGTATCCATCTCCATCACGTATTGACATTTATTATGCATGATATACTTTCATATCATATTCGTATTCGTCATATATTGTAAACTGGGGTGATCTTCCTTCTAGAGTAGTACCTCCAACAGAGATGTCCCCAGGAAAGAGCAAAAGGTATAGGAGAGATTTATACACCGCTATTTCCTAGACAGGACATACCGTTTATCAGATAACTACATACCAATATTTATTATTCTTTATTAGTCTATACCCCTATACATTCATAATGGTTTCACCACGAAGTACACAAGAAGTTTATATATAGGAAGTACCAGCAGCATATCCACCACACCTTGTATATGTCGTGATTATTCCAATACTCCCGTTTAGTGTCTATAGTAATCCGTCATTACCCCGTAACCTTGTCATATCACATATCACATAATCGTAGCATATAAGCACGTATTTCACATAATCATGTCTAGGGTACGGGTCCAATGTACTTACATTATCCTCGGATAGTTCCTAAGTTCGTTCCTCACTTTAAATGTTTCTCCGAATCAAACCGTACTCTCAGCATACCGCACTCGTAACCACCGTGCTCGTAACCGTCACTCTGATCTCCTTGGAACGCGTGAGTGTGTGTGCGTAGTGGTGGTGGTGATGTTGTTGTTTCCCCTTTGAACAACAAGTCCATCTATTTATAGACTGCCAATCCAACCCGTAGCGGACCGCTAAGCTAGGCGGTAGCGGTCTGCTACCGCCCCTGGCCAACTATCCAACGTGATGCCCACGTAGCAGACCGCTAAGGTTCTGGGTAGCGGTCCGCTACCCAACCTCTTCTGTTAAGTCATCAGACACGTGTTGGCTTCTCCTTGTCCGACCCAATTGCGGCTAGCGGACCGCTAAGAGCTTGGTAGCGGTCCGCTACCGAATCGATTTTCCAATTTTTTTATTTTAAGTCCTTGATCTTTGGGGAAATTACACTTTAGCCCCTGACTTTCAGTTTCTTAAAATTTGGGATGTTATAACTCTCCCCCCTTTAAATTAGGTTTCGTCCTCGAAACCTGTTCATCCTTAAATAGTTGAGGATAACTTTTCCTCATTTCATCCTCACTTTCCCAAGTCATCTCCGACCCGTTTCTGTGCCTCCATTGCACTAATACTTATTTAATTGTCGTATGACGTAGCTGCTTTTCTTTTTTGTCTAGAATTTTGACGGGCCCTTCAACATATGTTAACTTATCATCAACTTCTATCTATTCTAAAGGAACGTGTTCAGCTTCATCTGCAAAACATTTCCTTAAATAAGATACATGGAACGTGTTGTGTATCTTATTCAATTCTTCAGGTAGCTCTAACTGATAAGCCACTTTTCTGACTCGTTTGATGATTTTGAAAGGACCAATGAATCGTGGACTTAGTTTTCCACGTTTCTTGAATCAGATTAGACTTTTCCAAGGAGATACTTTTAACAAGACATAATATCCTTCTTGGAATTCTATTGGTCTACGTCTTTTGTCTGCGTATGACTTCTGTCTATCCTGTACAGCTTTCAAACATGCCTTGATTAAGTCAGGCTTCTCTGACGTGGCTTGAACTATTTCCTTGCTGCCCAATTCTTTCTGACCAACTTCTCCCGAACATACTGGAGTTCTACACCTTTTACCATATAGCACTCATATGGTAGCATACCAATACTGGAATGATAGTTGTTATTGTATGAGAATTCTACTAATGGTTAATGGTTATCCCAACTCCCACCGAAATCAATTATACAAGCACGCAACATATCTTCAAGAGTATGAATCGTCCTCTCACTTTGACCATCGGTCTGAGGATGATATGTCGTGCTGATCAATAACTTAGTTCACATCTCCTCATGGAACTTTTTCCAAAAACGTGAAGTGAAATGAGTATATCGATCAGAGACAATCGAGACTGGCACTCCATGTCTGGAAATGATTTCTTTGATAAACAAATCAGCTAACTTTTCTGGAGAGTATGTCTTAGGTATTGATAAGAAATGAGCACTCTTAGTTAACCGATCAACAACCACCCAAATGGTATCAAAATCCCTAGCTGTCTTTGGTATCTTGGTTATGAAGTCCATAGTGAGATGTTCCCACTTTCATTATGGGATTTCTAATGGTTGTAACCTTCTGTATGGCTTCAGATGTTCTACTTTAACTTGTAGGCAAGTTAAGCAATTAGCTACATATTTCATGATATCAAATTTCATTCCGGGCCACCAATAATCCTTGCGCAGATCTTGGTACATTTTTGTAGTACCCGGATGAATAGAATATCGTGATTTTTGAGCTTCATCGAGAATTTTAAGTTTAAACTCACCTAATCATGGTATCCACCTAAGCCCAAATCGAGTCTTGACTTTATACTCATTATCTTCTAGAAACTTCTCTTGACCATCCATTCTTTCTTTCTTAACAATCTCACCTTTTAATTCTTCGATTTGTGTGTCTCGAAGCTGGCTCATGAAATTTTACAGTTATCACTAACTTATATGCTTTCATCTGAATAGGATGATGCTCCTCCTTTCAACTTAGAGCATCGGCTACTACATTAGCCTTTCCTGGATGATGCAAAATCTCATAATCATAATCTTTGACCAATTCTAACCATCGTCGTTATCTCATGTTTAAATCCTTCTAGTCAAATAAATACTTAAGACTTTTGTGGTCTGTGTAAATTGTACACTTCATTCCGTACAAGTAATGCCTCCAAATCCTTAGTGCAAATACCACTTCAGCTAATTCAAGATCATGGGTTGGATAGTTTGCTTCATGTGTCTTTAGTTGTCGAGGGCATAGGCTATCACCTTTCCTCTTTGCATCAGAACACATCCCAACCCAAGTTTCGAGGCATCGACCTATACCACAAAATCTTCTATTCGTTCTAGAAATGCCAGAACTAGAGCTTGTGTCAATCTTTCTTACAATATCTGGAATGTCTTCTCTTGTACTACATTCCTTTCGTACTCAAATTATTTCGAGTTAGTTTAGTTAATGGGGTGGCTATCTTAGAGAAGTCCTGGATGAACCTTCTATAACAGCCAGCTAATCCCAAGAAAATTCTAACTTCTGATGGATTCTTAGGTGGAGACCATTTCATTACAGCCTCTACTTTTGCTGGGTCTATTGAGATACCTTCTGCGTTTATAACATGACCAAGAAACTAAACTTCTTTTAACCAGAATGCACATTTTGAGAATTTGGCTGATGTCGTCCAAACGGTCTATAAAATAACTGAGAAAACCTAACCTAGACTCCTTAGTAATAAATGGAAAACCTATGAACTACACCACACTCTAAACCACACTGACAGGCAAGTGGACCTATCAAGTGTAGCACAGCTTAACGGTAAACCATATTATCGAACCCTAGACACACTACGAATAACAAAACTAGACTCTGACTCGGACTTAAGAATGATTGATGGGGGGTTGACTACACTAAGGATTATAACTAATTAATGCAGTAAACAAGATCGACTTAACTATCAAGGCAAAGAACTAAGGATGAAATCAAGAGATGGAAGAATACCACCTAGGTCGTAATCCTACTTGCAAAACACAACTTCTTCCGGTTCTGGAAACTATGATAGATCTGGGTTTCAACGGATAACTACTAAAGACAACCTAGTGGATCCCTAATCAATATTAGGGTGCCACCAACAAAGCTACCTAAAGCATACTAAACTCACCAAATGGTTGGATCACTTCTCAGGTATTTCCAACTATGATCACGTACCCTAATGAACGAATTACCTCTCAGTCTCACCGCCCACAATACACTCAATGAATGCACGGGGTAATCCTAGAATAACAACTATGATTCATAATAGAAACAATCACTAGACACCTAAATCAACTTCCTCTCAGACAGTTGACACTCTGATTCCTAATGATGAAGACTAACTGACTAATTCTCACCTCTCGGGTATTGAACTAGGACGAACACTGAACTCTAATCGGTAATCAACTCCTATGGCTACTACGTCTAGCAAACCACTGAAATCACAAACCCTAAGATCTCTGACTTAGATACGCTAATCGAACAGGCAGACAACCATAATCAACGCAAGGAATTAAAATCAATCACAATACCAGAATTGAGCATACATATTCATCATAATTAAATCAAACTAGGATCGTTTACAAGAATCAAAAAACCATCACATGAATCCAAAACCAGTAAAAACGGAAACTTTAACAAAATATTCATCATGTGACCTAGGCAGTATATGAGTTTAGCCTAGGATCATGCTCAAAACAACTAGAACAGAAGTATCAAACATTAACATAGTCATCAAACTCAGAAAAAAAAAACAATAAAAATCGAATCTTGAATCCCTAGAATGCTAAATTAACAAACTCGGAATTCAAAGGCTTCAACTTTAGGCTTAATTCTTCTTCCTTGCTCCAAAAATCGCCTCTTGACTCTCCTTAGATGGCTGTCAATCGAACTCCTTGAATAATGGCTATCAAATTCTATTTAATTTCGATTAGGGCTTTTTTACCAGTTTATGACTCCCTCGCGTACAGCGAGAGAAATGGTCAAGGCCCTCTCTTACCACGAGGGCCAAAACAGTCGGGCTGGTTTCTTGATTCCCTCGCATACCGCGAAGGAGATTCAGCTAGTCTTCGCGTACCGCGTAGGAGATTCAGCTAGTCTTCGCGTACCGCGAAGGAGATGATTTTCAGATTTTTTTCACTTTGGAACCCTGGACTTTATTCTTGTGCTCGGTTTCTTCGGATCTTCACTTGTAATCATCATGAGCACCTGAGAATATAACAAAGGCTCAAAACAAACCAAAAACGACTCAAAATGAATAGAAAATTTACTAAAACGACTTGAAAACAAAGGAATAAAGATGTGTGCTTTGCACTACATCATTTACGTACAGTTTCTCTTTCCGTAAAGTACTAAGTACTTCATGAAGATGTTGTGCATGTTCTTCTTCATTCTTTAAATAAATCATAATGTCATTAATGAAGACAATAACAATTTTGTCTAACATTGGCCAACATACTCTATTCATGAGATCCATGAAAATTGTTGGAGCATTCGTTACTCCAAACGGCATTACTATAAATTCATAGTGTTCATAACGAGTTCTAAAAGCTGTCTTAGGTACATCTTCTTCTCGTACCTTGACCTGGTGATAACTGGATCTTAAGTCAATCTTGGAAAACCAACTTGATCCTTGTAATTGATCAAACAGATCATCAATTCTAGGTAAATGATACCTATTCTTGATAGTCAATTTGTTCAATTCGCGGTAGTCTATACACATTCTCATACTACCGTCTTTCTTCTTTACAAACAGAATTGGTGCACCCCAAGGGGATACACTTGGATGTTGAAATCCTTTGTCCAACGACTCTTGCAATTGTGACATTAGTTGCTTAATCTCCGTTGGTGCTAACCGGTATGGAGCTTTAGCTGCTGGCTTAGCTTCTGTAATTAAATCGATTTTAAACTCGATCTCTCTCTCAGGTGGAGCACCTGGAAGATCGTCTGGAAATACTTCTGGGAATTCCCTCACTACTGGAACTTGATCCAGTTCCTTCCCTTTCATCTTTACGTCAGCTATGTAGGCTAAGAAGGCTTGGTAACCTTGTCTCACGTAGCTACTTATCATGGCCATCGTACATAGCGTGATCTAGTTTCGTCGTTCACCAATGACACTAATTTCCTTTCCTGTAGGTGTCATGAATCGTACAATCTTCTGATTGCATATAATCATTGCAGCATGTGAAGAAAACCAGTAGGATTACGTCGAATTGTTGCATTGGCATTGGAATTAGGTTGATATGATATTCTTTTTCCTCTATTAGTAGTCGGCAATCTCGTCATATTTCAGTTACTACGTAGTTTCGATCACTCGTGATTTCAACTTCTAATGCCTTAGCCAACTTACTTCTATTAAAGTTTCTAGCGTTTGCATACTTCAAAGAAATAAATGATCGACTAGCTCCCGTATCGAATAAAACACAAGCAGGCTCCCGTATCGTTTGCATACTTCTATTAAATTTTCCAACTTCGATTACTCCGTCCTGAAGAAGCTCTATTCCACATATCTCTTTCCTACAAAATTTGAAAACATTTTTGAATTAGATTACACTAAGTAAGTACACTACATCATTCATTTTATTATGAACCCTATAGGTTCTTATTGTTCAAGTTTTCTCGGGCTCTCGGTGCCCACGTGACCATCTCCGGACGTACCTCCGATCATGCTTTTCGTATATTTTATGGGGGTGCTAACCCCCTCGTAACCGTCATCGGTCGTACCTCCGGTCCAAGTATTGGCAAGGTCCTTATACTCGTAAGTATATTGTCACGAAGACTCATTTATTCCCCAGCCCCGTAGGCTTGAAATCTTTTGCTCTTTCAACCCCATAGGCCTAGAGTTTACTCGTTCAGCCCCGTAGGCCTAGAGTTTTTCTTTTCTTTTCTTTTCTTTATTGAGATCCACTTTTCAGGCCGGGTATCTCATTTCATTTGGTACATTGAGTATCTTTGACTCACAACCTCCTAAATGTATGAAGCATTTGTTTTCATTTCATAGATATGCTTGATTTTTTCACCAACCAGTCCTCATCCGTTAAAAGCTCGTAACGGATTCTTCACGACGCAATAGAAGGGTTTATATATAGGAAGTACCAGCGGCGTATCCACCACCCCTCTAACACTTCGTGAGTACTCTGTTATTCCGTTTGAGAGTTTAGACTCGTTCCATCATACTCATTCATGTTTGCACGTATCATCATGCATTCACATATTTATCATGCATTTCATGTATCCATCTCCATCACGTATTCACATTTCTTATGCATAATATGCTTTCATCTCATATTCGTATTTGTCATATATTGTAAACTGGGGTGATCTTCCTTCCAGAGTAGTACCACCAACAGAGATGTCCCCAGGAATAAGCGACAGTCTAGCAGAGATTTATACACCGCTCTTCGTAGGCCGGACATTCCGTTTGTCAGATAACTACATACCAGTTAGATGTTCTCCCGTACGTTTACTATATTTCTTTATTCTTTATTAGTCTATACCCCTAAACATTCATAATGGTTTCACCACGAAGTACACAAGAGGTTTATATATAGGAAGTACCAGCGGCGTATCCACCACCCCTTGGATATGTCGTGATTATTCCATTACTCCCGTTTAGTGTCTAGACTAATCCGTCATTACCCCGTACCCTCGTCATATCACATATCACATAATCATATCATATAAGCATGTATTTCATATAATTGTGTCTAGGATACGGGTCCAGTGTACTTACATTATCCTCGGATAGTTCCTAAGTTCGTTCCTCACTTTAAATGTTTCTCCGATTCGAATCGTACTCTCAGTGTACCGCACTCGTAACCACCGTGCTCATAATCGTCACTCTGATTTCCTTGGAACGCGTGAGTGTGTGTGTTGGTGGTGGTGATGTTGTTGTTTCCCCTTTGAACAAAAAGTCCATCTATTTATAGGCTGCCAATGCCACCCGTATCGGACCGCTAAGCTAGGCGGTAGCGCTCCGCTACTGCCCCTGCCAGCTGTCCAACGTGATGCCCACGTATTGGACCGCTTACGTTCTGGGTAGCGGTCCGCTACCCAACCTCTTCTGGAAAGTCATCAGACACGTGTTGGCTTTTCCTTGTCCGACCCAGTTGCGGCTAGCCGACCGCTAAGATAAAGGTAGCGGTCCGCTACCGACTAGATTTTCCAATTTCTTTATTTTAAGTCCTTGATCTTTAAGGAAATTACACTTTAGCCCCTGGACTTTCATTTTCTTAAAATTTGGGATGTTACATCATGTATGTTTATTATCGAGATCTTCTCTCTGTCTAGCAAATCTTGGGTGTTTGACACTGGATGTGGTTATCACATTTGTAATGATCTGCAGGGACAAAGGAAGGTTAAGAAACTAAAGCAAGGTGACCTGGAGCACCATGTGGGAAATGGACAAAAGGTTGCTTTGAAGGTTATAGGAGAATATACTCTTTTACTTCCTTCTAGATGAGAACATGTTTTAAACAATGTTTATTTTATTCCTATTTTGAATAGGAATATTGTTTCAGTTTTCGCTTTACGAGAATAAGGATTTATTTATGCTTTTGATGATGATTTCATGTCTACATATTTGAATGGTTTGTTTTACTTTTCTGCAAAGCCTCACAATTGAATCAATGAGATAGAAGTCCATGATAATAACACCATACTTAATATCTCCCTCAAACGTACGAAATATGATTTCAATGATACGTATCTATGACATTGTAGGCTTAGACACATAAACAAGAATCGCATGAAGAAACTCCAGACCGCTGGAATTCTGAATTTTACAGGTCAAGAGTGATTTGATTATTGCGAATCATATTTAAGTGGAAAGCTTGATGAGTGCATTTTGGTTACATGTTATTAGACATTAATTATTCTACAAATGCATCGATATTGGTATGAAATATATTAATTTAATCGGTTTTTTATTAGTAGCAGGTTTTAGTAAATAATGATATAATCAAGCCTAATTAATCTAAATGAGAAGGATATTATGAACCAAGTTAAAGGAGTTGAAATCATATTAATTGGCGTGACATTGTGGATACGATATGAATTGGCGTGACATTGTGGATACGATATGAGTTGTATTTCACAAATAGGTAATTAAGTTCATTATCATTTGAATGTAAATGTATTAATATTTATTAGATACGTGGGCTTGGAACAAAAAAAATCTATGGATGTGGGCTTGTGGCTTGGATTGAAAAAAAAAGGAATTGAGAGGAGTGTTGGAGGGCACGTGTGACAACCGCGACTTTTATGGTCAAGACCTGTATTCGACGAGTTTGTATAATAATAATAATAATAATATTATGTTGAAATATACTTTCATACGAAAGGAACTCGTTAGTGAACGAAAGATAATGTCAAAACGTTGATCAAGTTCAGGTAAATACGTGGTAACACCCGAGTCGAGTGGTTTCGTAAAATTTAATTTAAATCCGAAAGTATATATATTTAAGAGACGCAAGGACTCTAGGAAAAATAATAAATTATAACGAGTTATTTTTTGGTAACATAACGTCGTTATTTTTATCGGGTTCGGTTCAGCGGTATACCGTGATCACAACAAGCGGTACAACACCACCACACTATATATAGTGGGTCACCCTACAAAATCTCTCATTTGCAACTTTTAGAGATAGAAAGTTAGAGAGAGAGGGCCGAGAATTCAGGTGGTGGTCCGGCTGTGATCCGATGGCGGCCGACGGCGGTCCGCGGTGGTGCGGCAGTGGCTGAAGGTGGCTGGAGATGTGGTTTTTCACCTGGAACCATTTCTCGACGCTAAGAACGCAATGGTAAGTTCAGATTTGTCTAAATCCTTGCTTAAATTTGTAAAAAAGGTCAAATATGAATTTGTCTAAAATGTTGTTACATGTACAGTCTCAAAGATCGGACGATCCCCGGAAATCCGACCGTTAGAAAGGCGTGAATATTGGATATAATGTTGCCAACACATAGCTGCCAAACCCTAATAGAGGAATTGTTGATCAGAGCTCTCTAGGTATGCTTTTCATACCCTCGAATGCGACTGATCGGACTTACGGATTTGAAAAACTAGGTCTTAAAGAATCGTCGATCCCTGGATATCCGACCGTTGGATCGTGACAATTTTTTGATAGTAGTTTCTAAACATATATATGAATGTTTTCACTGAAAGAAATTCCGATATGTTGTTGGAAACTATAATTTTGAATACGAACAGATTGTAACAGTTTGGAGGATCGAAAACAGGAAATTGATCGGGTTGCATGGCCATCCAAACGGCATTGCATGTTATTTTGAGCATATGGAAATGCTCAGGAGATAAAAATAATCTTAATGGTGATTTTGGTTTGTATTTCATGTGAAATATGGGTGGGAACCGTTTATACGAAAGGTATAAACTTTACCCGTTAAGCTTTGATTTTATGTTAGAATAGTTTTATAAGTCGTTGGTTGGGAATTGAACCCAAAATATATAGTATTTAGATATTTGTTATTTTGAGTGGTTATTAGGTTATATACCCAACTCCGGTTCACGTGAAACAAATAATGGAACTAATATATTTATTTTTATATAAAATTGTTTTTGATGGATTTTGTTTTTAAAAAATGTTGATTTGGCACCCAAAATTGTTTTTAAACAGTAGGATTTGTTTTAAAATGAAGATTTGAAAATTTTGGTAATCAAACTCTTTATGGATTATTTATTAAAATTACTACAAGATTAATACATGAAAATTGTGAAAACTACCTATGACTATTACAAAAATTTGGAATTTAGACAGCGATTAGTATATTATAAATGATGACTCCTGTCCAAATTTCGTGAAAATTGGAGTTGTTTAAGTAGGTGTTTAGTATTTATAAAGTTTTAACAAATGAATTTAGGATCATATACTTCTGGACAACTTTTGGACTTGAAATTTTGTGTAGAATCTCATATGAACCTAAAACTAATCTGGTAAAACTTTGGTGAAGTTTGAACTAGTTTAACTTCTTTTTTCGAATTTGTTACGTTTTAATAATATTATATTCATAATAAATAATCTAGATATTTAAAAATTATGAAAATTGGTTAGAAATTCTTATTTATGTATATGCTTAATTGGTGAAAGTTTCAAGTAGTAAGTTTATGTCTATGTATGGTTTTGGAATTTTGATCCATTAAAACGTTATAAAAAGTTACTATTTTTGAAAACTTTTATATAAATTGTTTTTATAAAAACGTTTTAGGGGATTTTGAACAGAAGTATGATCACATTTAAAAACATAAATTTGGACTTTTAAATTGGGTGCTAATGTCACACTAAAACCCTAATTTCGGACGGATCGGATTTTAAACCGTAAATCGGACTTTACGCGCGTAACCACATTTTTGATCAAACGAAACCGTGACTTGAGATTTTATTATATATGACTTTATAACTACTGTTGTTCTTTATTAAAATCTAAAACTTAAGTTTTTAAGGTCACGAATTTATATAAAAGCCGGTTTTACAATTTCTAACAGTTTGTACGCGTATGCACGGGTTTTGGGTATGCAACCGATTACATAGCCATGTTTTGTTTTGGTGACTTGGTCACAACCTTTAGGTGTCATTAATTCATTGTTTATTTCCAGCTGACTAGTAGGACCCTGTTAAGACTCAGATTTTATCAGTTTTTTTCGACTTTGTCGCATCACTCGCCCGCATGGTCCAAGTGATTTTTAAGCGGTTGTTTGCATTAGACTTCCGTATGGGGTACTTTATTTTATTTTGTCGAGGCCTTGATTGCAGCCCATGGTAATATGCTATCTAATACATGTGGGCTTAACTTCTAGAATTTATCATAAACTTTTTGTTGTGTCACAAACCTGCGAACTCACCAACTATTTATATAGTTGACCCGTTTTCGAAACATGATTTCAGGTAAATAGAATTGAAGAAGAGATTTTTATGGGAGATCGCTTTAGGATTAGAAATATTGTTTTTAGTTTTGAATATGTACTTGGTTTAGCCAGGAATTTTAGATACATTTTACCGATTTGGGATTTTTGTTTTTGTACTTTTGTTAGAAGCATGTAGTATGGTTCAATGGAATGCACAATTTTCCTTTTAGTTTCTCTAGTACTTGTGTTCAATGCGATATACCGGTTACATCTCGTACTTCCACCTTGGCGGGGTGTGACAGACTTGGTATCAGAGAACTGGTTATAGAGAATTAGGTATACTCGAGACTAGACCTAGAGTATAACTCTTAAGTTTATTGCATTGATAACTTAGGAATTATGTGTGCATTGCATACTACCTTTTGCTTATCTTCCACATACTGCTTTGTTATAATGATGTCGTCATCAAAGCACTACGCATACTCTTTAGATGATTCTGGTTAAGTTTGCGGTAGTCTATATTTGTAGCTTTTAGTCATGGTTACCAATAAGAAAGACCCCGCAGAATATCACAAATGTTATTATGAGGCGAGGATGTCGGAGATTCGGCACATTAAGCCTGGAGGATCGAGTTATGAGTTGAACTCGGGTGATGATAGTAATCACAAGTCACCGGTCTTGGTGTTACCACGGGCTGTACCTGTACCTACACCACACCTGCATCTACTTCAGCTGTGGAGTCGGCTTTCTTGTTGACATCTATTGTTTTCACTCTGTGTGGTATATACTTCCTTTCGTGATCTGCTGGATTAGATGTCTAGAACTTTCTCCATGAGATATGGCATACAGAATTGCTCAATCTAAAGGGAACCCGAGGTGGAAAAGCAGGACTAAATGGGAGAACTCTAAGGGTCAGGAGACCCATTGACTTTTTTCATTTTTTTTGGATCATTGGATCCACGTATATGCACAAATTTGTAACATGATTTGCTCGACTCTGATTCGGGGATCTCTGCACTATTATTACTACCAGACTTCTGCCACACACTTTTTCTCTTTTATTAGAGGATGTCGGTTGATATGTCATCATTTACACATATTTAACATGCTAATTGAATGATAACCTTGAAATTTATGCTTAAATTACGTATATTTTGTAATTGCAGGTTATTCGGTATTAAAAATACAAATCAAGCTAAATCCTATAAAAAAACACCAAGAATTCAAGCTTCTAGAAGAATCATTCCCGGAGCGTTGATCCCCAAGAAGTCAAAATTGGTGAACAATAGTCAACAAGAAGCAAAAAGACAAAACTAGGGAAAAGCAGGGGGATGCATAGTCGTGCATCCCATTGCACGATCGTGCATTGGCCTCCCTTGCTCCCCACGGCCCAGTACCGTGTTCTCTGTACCCTGGTTGATTCCCTTGGCATTTGCACGACCGTGCAACCCATTGCACGGCTGTGCATTGCACATTTTGAGGCCTATAAATAGGAGGCTTGAATTCTTCATTCCACACACCAATCTAGACCTAAAAAACACTCAAGAAGAGAGCATTCTCATAGTTAGAGTAGAGAGTAGAGGGACTCTTCCTCCTTGTTTCACAATAGGGGAGCCTACGAAACACATCATTACGCTAGTCATTATGGCCACTCGTGGCTAAAACTTCTTTGTATTGCTAGGGTGAAGATGATGTTTGGTGCATGTTAATGTTTAACCTATTAATGAAGTGGTATGTTTATGTCTTTAACTAATTCGTTCTCAAAAACCATCTTTTGATGGGCTTTTATTATTTTCTAAATCCGTCTTTATATTTGTGAGTGTCTTGATTTTAAAGAGTAAGATCATAAAACCCTTCTTAATCAAACTTCCTTTGAAACTCGTACGTGTTTATACGAGCAGAGATTGATAATCCAAGGCTTGGTCTATACTTCTAAGATCGTACGTCTTTATACGAGATTATTATGCGACCAAGAATTGGTGAACTCATGTTGGTAACGGTACGTCTTTATACTTGATCCGATTATTACACCGCCTCCCGGTGAGCAAAATATAATCACCTATTTAATTTTAATATAAATAATTTTGAGTTCGATGTCTTAAACCAACTCGGAGATGACCATTCGATGGGTTGAGGGTAAATGTTGTCCCTAACGGGAGGCATTACCACTTTTTAAAGAATATAATTTGCAAATCAAATATAGTGAAGATGAGGCTCTAGCGGTGACCTGGGTCACAAGTTTATAGTAGTCATACCACTGAATTAGTTAACTTACATTTCGTAATCTGATCATTTTCGCTTTATTTACTTTTCTGCTATTTACTATTCTGCTAGTTACTTTCCTGTTACACACTTCACGCACATTTTTACTTTTATGTTATTTACTTTACCGTCATTTACTTTTCTGCTTCACAAGCACACAAAACCCACTTACTAATTAATCCGGCTAAACGATAACAAAAGTTGAGTATTGGAACTCGACCGTGCCCATTGGTTCCATATTTGGTTCTTACCTAACTATATTACGTTGCGATAGGTACACTTGCCTATTGTGTGTGTTTTAAGTTAACGTAATTATCATTTTAATTTATAAATTTAAAACCTAATCTTGTGAAATCAACCTAAAAATATATTTACTTATATTTTTATATATTGAAACATAACACATCAAGTTTTTAGCGTCGTTGCCGGGGACACAGTGATTTCAAGAAAAATTCAAGTTAACGGATTAGCCTTTTGTTTACAAGATAAGTTTTCACAAAAATAAAATGGATTCATATTACGAAAATTTTACCCAAGAAGGATTCTTCAGATTTGATGGGGATTTCTCATATTCATGGTGCGAGTTTTATGGAGGATCACACTACGCTGAGGAGAGGATCACACTACGCTGAGGAGTGTTATCTTTTCGTATGGTGCCCTATGGATCATGAGATGAATCTCCACCCAACACCATTTAAAGAAATCCCCAACCAAGTTTAGGCATAACCTGCAGGTTACCCTTGAATGTTTAAAGTTTAATTTTAGTAACAATCACCATGGGCTCCCCCCGAAGGGTCAATCAATCTAGGTGGATTGGTCAAATACAATAGATCTATCATTGTTACTATAGGCTTAATCAAAGTTAATGAATATGCTAGTTATAAGTTTAGTTTAAGCATGTAAGTCTCAAGCATAATAACACAAGAATAAGCATATAGGCATAGTTGTACAAGAATTGTGTAAGTTTGGAAGTTTGATACATGTTTCACCCCAAGTTTATAAACAAAGTAAAACGAAAAGGGGCTAAGTATACTTTCTTGGATTGATGAAGGGGTGTCCAACAAGATTTATTGTTGCAAGACTTTGAGGGAGAATATACTCACAATAAGTCTAAGAATATAAGCCTAAAGGTTTAAGTTTTGATCTTATAAGTCTATGGCAATGAATCTAGGATTCTAAGTTTAACTAGGGTTCCAAATAAGAGATGTGAATGATTGTGTATATAAAGTTTAAATCAAAGTTTCAAATAAAGGCTTTGAATGAATGACACAAGACTTGAATAAGTTTATAGTTTAGAAATAATTACTACCTAAAATAATTATTTAGAAAACCTTATAATTGTTAATTACAATAATCTAAGATAGTTTTCTAAGTATAAAATTATAACAATAGATAATTGAAAGATTAAATAATTATGAAAGATTAACAATAATTATTTAAAGAATAAATAGTTATCAAAGATTAATAATTAAATAATTATTAAGGATAAATAATAATTATTTAAAGGATAAATGATTATTAAAGATTTATATTAGTTATTTTAAGAATACACAATTACTAAGGATAAATAATTATTTACAAGAATTATTACTTATTTAATCAAAATAAACCATTTATGATTTATTTAATTTTTTTAAGTATTAAGTATTTATCTTACAACCTAACTTGTATTTGAATAAAAGTTTTTAAAATGTGATTATGAGTTTTAAATAAGTAATGTGAACCTATACGTTTAACAAATATGTTAGATGAACTTTTTACAAAGTTTATATTTTAACTTATAAGTTTTTAAAGTTTATAAGTTTATAAATATTTTAAATAAAGTTTCATAAAGTATTTAAATAAAGTTTACAAGTTTATAAATGTTTAAAGTTTCATTTTGTTTTATAATTTTTATAAGTTTATAAATATTTAGGAAATAAATAAAGTATAATTATTTATCTTGTTTTATATAAACAAATAAATTTATGTTTATATAAATTTTAAGTTTATAAAATGTATAAATTTAAAATTTTATTAAGTTAAGGTTTCTGTTTTATGAAATTTATAATTTTATAAATGTTTTAACCTTATATAACAATGTATATTTATTCTTTGGTTCTATTTAAATAAATAAATAAGCTTCAAGTTAATTACAAATGTTATGAAAATGTATAAGTTTATAAGTTTCTATATTTAATATATAAATTTTATAACCTTTTCTGAGTTTATAAATATTATATAAGTTTATGTTTTAAACTTTATTAATTAATTTAAAGTTTTAAATAAAACAAGTTTATTATTTCAGAAAAAAAGGAATAATAATTTAAATTTCTGATTTTATAACATAGTTCCTATTAAATGTATAGATTTTATAAATTTTTTATAGTTTTTAATGATTTAAAACCAAGATTAAAGATTAAGATTTTATAGGTTTAAACTAAGTTTTATTAAAAATGTTCAAGAATGTACAAGTGTAAATAAAAAAAATTAGATCCAAGTTTATAAAAGTTTTACAAAATTTATAAAATTTATTAGAATTATTAAAAATGAGTAAAAGCATAAAAAAACTAAAATAACTAAACTCAGGCCGGTCGGATTCGAACCCGGGCCTCCTGAGTCCGGACACCAACGAACAAACCACTAGGCTACGGGCCTCGCTGATGTTTTATACAGAAAATAAAATAGTTAAACACAATCCCAAATCGACCCTAATTTTGTATGAACCCTAGAATCGAAATCCACTAAATACGAATCGATAATCCCTCTATCATTGTAAATTAACAGAGGGCTTTTGTTCCTTGAATGAAAACGAAGAGAATGGCCATGAGAATTACGTGTTTCGATATCGGATTGAGGAAGAACGGGTTCGAGCTTTTGCGCGACTAACCACGGACCCAAACCAGAAATGAGGTGATGAATGCTTAAATTGGGTGTTTAGGAAGCTTGAGGGTGATGTCGCTAGTGTGTTTCAGTCGATATATATACTCTATTGCATCGTTAAATGCTCGGTTAGTTGGGGAGATTACGGGTGGGATAAATGAATTCAAATTCGAATTTACGCGTGGTTACGGTTGGAATCGAGCATTGATACACCTTGGGTGGTGGTCGCATGCGCGAAGGGTGACCCGAGGTGCATTGAATCTGGCCGGAAATGCGTTTTTAGGAAAATCAGAGGTGGAACCGGCTTGGGAGGGAGTCGAAACTGAGACTGTTTCAGTCTTAGTAGTTTGGTTGAATTACAGCTTCGGTCCCTGAAGTTTCAAGCTTTTATTATTTCATGTTAAAACTTAGGTTTTAGTTTAAAACAAGTTTCAAATAGTGACAGCTTTAGTCCCTGGACTTTTATAACTAAATAATAGGTTTTATTCGTATAAAAATCCAAATAAGTTTTATAAGTTTTGTATTTTATAACTTTATAAAATAACTTTTAGGTTTATAATTTATAAGTTTCAAGGTTTCAATATTAATAAGTTTATAAATCATATAATAGTAATTATAAATTTTATAAAGTTTTAATAATTTCCATAATATAAGATATATCTATATCTCAAGTGTAATTGTTTTTTCTTAAATATGTATCAAATAATTAATATTTATTATTTAAGAAAAATGGGTTTTAAATAAGTTTTCAAGATTTAAATTAATAATACGTGCAAGGGTTTAGGAAAGTATAGGTCGAAAAATCCTGGATATTACAGTCTCCCCTACTTTAGGAAATTTCTTCCCGAAATTAAAGTAGGAGGATCTAGTTCAGGATTTAAGTTTATAGTACGTACAAGGATAATGAGAGAAGGTACTTCACGTTCCTAAGTAACTTTGGGTCAAGTTTAGATTTCCCAAGTGAACTATGACGATGGGAATAGGATTATGTTTGAGTTTCTTGATTTCATGGTTCATGTTTGCCAGGAGTTTCTCTAAGAAGTATATAGTTTCATCGAAGGGTTTGTGGATTCAGTTTTTGTAATTGAATCTAAGGAGGAAAGACTGTCACATAATCATTTGAATTCCAAAGGAGGAATGCATTACGTGGAATGGATCTGATGACAATTTGATGATATGAGTTTGTTAAAAATATAGTCTAATATGCCCATGGATTTTTATGTTACCTAAGTTTCGTGGCTATCTATCATGATAGGCCTTAGGTCATAGCACACGACAGAAGTTACTACGTTTTCCATGCGCTGATTTTCATAATTACGTGTGCACCCGTAAGTACTCGAATCTTCGCATGGTTCGTATAGATCCTTTCGTTTGTGTGTGGTTCAAGAGAGGGCATATAGATTGCTTAGTTCATAGCTATTGTTTTCACGTAAGAGTAGTTATCAATTAACGGAGTCCCTAGAGGGAAACGTCAATTAGTAACTAAAGAGTAACGATGTGGTATGACTTAGAGTTTCAAAGCTTACTCGTGTTTGAACAAGAATACGTCAAACCCCGAGTAGTTTAAAGTTTTACACCTTCCTCGTGTTTGAACAAGAATACGTCAAACCCCGAGTAGTTTAAAGTCTCACATCTTTCTCGTGTTTGAACAAGAATACGTCAAACCCCGAGTAGCTTTTAAAGTCTTCCATTTTAGTGAATAAAGTGTGTGATCACGTCTTGAGTACGATGTGATCACCGCAATACTCTGGTGGTCATGAGTGGCGTGGGAAAGTTTTCATAATGGAATCAATTGTTATACATTCCTTATTCCTATATAGGAGATTCTGGTCGTTCAAGGAGACCAGATGGATGTCGATGTTTGGTTTTGATTCGAAGGCAAGTGAGGTACTTTGCTATAGAGATCAGTGTCCTCCTTCATACTAGTTTCTAGCAATAGAAATGAAGTTTCTTGTGCATTCAGGATGAAACGAGTAACAAGTCTTATAGGTTTTATTCAAGATGAAAGTACAACGATTGTCATAATCAGGGATTTAGGTATGATTTAGTAAGGCAAATCATTTAGTTTAGATTGAAGTGATGACATTTTGTTGTACATGCTTACTTGCGGTCACTGAAAAGTGTTGAGCTTTATGGGTACGAGTTTGAATGTCAAATTCACTTTGTATAACGTAACAAGGTGTGTCCTTCCAGACTTCAAGTTTTATAGTGATGTGTATTTTGTGTATGCGTAAGTTTATTGTTTTAGTAACGTGTATTTGGGTTTTTGACTCCTGTTGTGGTTTATGGCGAATCTTTTATGTAGCAGGATTCATTTTTTTAACAAGGAAATTCTTCTAGTGTAAGATAACGGGAAAGGTTCTGATAGTGTTTATAGAAGTATGTTCACGAATAACTGATCTTGTTTTGTAAAAGAAATTTGTAGTTCACTTTTGTTTGTGTATAGATAGGATGTTTAGGAGAAATAAAGAGTTAGAAAAAGGATGAGTAGTTATAAGAAGGATTTCTCAAGAGACATGTACGATTAACAAGTACTTAGTTTAGCCAAGGCTTAAGTCTTAAGAAGTAAAGGTCATAGTTGACCAAGATAATGGTTCATAGGTCATGTTGTTTTAAAAGAACCTTTTTCAAAATAGGATGTTTATTCAAAGTTTATTCTTCAGTCATATTCACCACTTAGGGTTTGATAACTTAATATGTCGTTGTTATTTGAATCAGATATTACGATGAATTGTTTTAGAAAGATGTGTTGGATAAAAGTGTTAAGTTGTAATGGAAAAGGAAGGTTTCAGTACGATTTGTGTCAGTAAGTAATAATAATTGAATTTGCAAAGTAGGACTTTCATTAAATGCTTCAAAATTGGGACTTTTAGTCCCTACATAAGGAATTGATTCTTAAACGGAAAATTTAAAACAAAGAAAATGGAAATTCTATCTAACGCCTTAGATAACTCTCCACTAGGAAGCAGATGAGTACCACGACGAGAACCGCTAAGGTTACCCGGATGACAAACCTAGCCTCGTCTCCTTTTCTTCCTCCAGGGTTGTGATCTTCTCTTCTTGACACCATATCTGATTTGCCAGATCGTCAATCCTTTGGTTTAGTAGGTCGTGTCGTATCTTGTGTTCCATCTCCCGCCTCACAAATTCTACGGTTCCCACATATTGGTGAATGTTATGAACAGGGATTCACATTGCAACAACGGGTGTCCCAGTATGCCTAGCCCTTAGGTTAGGGCCAGGTGCCAAATATGGATCTCTTGGTGGGGATGAGAACCGGTGGTGAAGATGGGGTGTTTGGAAATGACTTCTTGGTGGAGACGGCCCAGATGCCCCAAACCTTGGGCCAGAGTTTCTGGCCCAGTTGGCATTCAGTTCAATTCTCGCCCTAGCAGTAGGGTAGGTTGTAGGCTGATAAACTGGTGACTCGCTATCTCCTTCATGATCGGACTCTACTCTAGGGCGGTACACAGGTGAGGGAGGTGAGTGTGAGTCCATTGCCTAGCAAGAAAAGGAAAAAGAAAGAAGTTTGAAAGTGATGGTGAGATTGTTAAATGTTAAATGTGAAAGTTCTTCATAAAGTTAAAGTTTGTTTATCCATAATACTGAGTCATTACAGTAATTTTTTAGAAATGGCTCTTGACTTGTAAACGGTGTGCTCATGAAGAAGATTCCCGGGAAAGGGGGTGGGTCACAAGGACTCACTTAAGTACCTTATTTTGACTAACCAAAACTCCTCATGGGCCTACACCCTCTTTCAGTCATTATGTACCATTGTTTGGGCTTATGGTATTATGATAAGATTCATTGTGGGCTGGGCTTCGAGGCCTTAGTGTGAGGTTTATTCATTCCAGCAAGCTTCTTCCTCTTAGGGAAAACAAGTAGGTTCCTTAATTTCTGGTTAAAGTACCTTAGGTCAAAAGATGTTAAGTTTAGTTTACAAGGAATGGTGATGTGTGTAAGTTTTAAAGGTGTATAAAGATTTGGGGATGTATAAAAGTGTAGTAAGGGCTTAAGATAGTTATCAAATAAAGTTTAGCTAGGTAATACGAAGATATGAATAAGTACAAGATTTCATAAGTATCATGGAATTATGTAGTTTGTAGGGTAATATAAGTATATATAGTTTTAAGTATTGTATCATAAGAATTTGAAGTCTAGTTTTAGTTGTGACGAGTAGGCATGTAGTTATGTGACAAATCATGAAGAGAAGGAACATAAGGTTCATAAGGTAAGGATTACAGATGAGGATTTGGAGTTATGGAATTATGAAGTATAAAGTATTTAGATGGTTCTTATTTAGTGCACATCACTAAATAAGTACTTTGATGTATCAAGAGTGATTCAAGTTCCCTAACGTTTTGAGAAGTCGTGCATTCCTATAAGTGAACACTCATCCTAAGAGTTCCCAGGAAAGCAAACGGGTCCAACGGTTGATTTGGATTTGTACGAAATGCTTTCCTTATCAGAATTTCTCAGAATACAGGCATTCACTCTTCCGGTCCGCACAAGTTCTCTACGTTGTTTAGAACTTAAATATTCTTGATGGGAGTTAGTTTATTGGAATAGACTTGAAGTCTAAGATTATGATCCTGATGTAGTAGATTCTTGTAACACGTAGGTAGGTAGAGGTATAAGATTTCAAGTATATGTATATACGTATAGGGTTTTAAGGTTTTAAGAATAGAACAAAGAGGAGAATTCCTAGTAATAGGGCATGCGATAACTCATGTTTGGGACTCCTAAGTTATAGTCTAGGTCATGAGTCTAATAACCTAATTCCCTATAACCAAGGCTCTGATACCAATCTGTCACACCCCAATCGACGTCGGGGCAGACGCGGTTGTTAAAAAAGCACAAGGTTGACTATTAAAGTTTAAATAGTTTCATTAATAACTTTCAAGTTTACAATACAAGAAAGAACAAAGCATAACAATATACAAGCTTTATTTCATAAGTTTTCTAGGTCCAAAGCATCCTAAGTGTTAATAATATAGTCTCATGCTGATGTACCTGAAACATGTTAAGTAAACTGTCAACTAAAAATAGTTGGTGAGATACGAAGGTTTTGACACAGGTTAACAAAGTCTTTGAAAAGTTTTACAATTCACTATGCACATGCATCCTATGGTATAAGTGTGAGAACAAACATCTTAAACATTGTGCATATCAATCCTCGAATCAAGTTTAGGCATAACCCGCAGGTTACCCTTGAAAGTTTAAAGCTTAATTTTAGTAACAATCACCATGGGCTCCCCCCGAAGGGTAAATCAATCTAGGTGGATTTGTCAAATACAATAGATCTATCATTGTTACTATAGGCTTGATCAAAGTTAATGAATATTCTAGTTATAAGTTTAGTTTAAGCATGTAAGTCTCAAGCATAATAACACAAGAATAAGCATATAGACATAGTTGTACAAGAATTGTATAAGTTTGGAAGTTTGATACATGTTCCACCCTAAGTTCATAAACAAAGTAAAATGAAAATGGGCTAAGTATACTTACTTGGATTGATGAAGGAGTGTCCAACAAGATTTATTGTTGCAAGACTTTGAGAAAGAATATCCACACAATAAGCCTAAGAATATAAGCCTAAAGGTTCAAGTTTTGATCCTATAAGTCTATGGCAACGAATCTAGGATTCTAATATTAACTAAGGTTCCAAATGGGAGATGGGAATGATTGTGTTTATAAAGTTTAAATCAAAGTTTCAAATACGGGCTTTGAATGAATGACACAAGACTTGAATAAGTTTATAGTTTAAAAATAATTACTACCTAAAATAATTATTTAGAAAACCTTATAATTGTTAATTACAATAATCTAAGATAGTTTTCTAAGTATAAAGTTGTAACAATAGATAATTGAAAGATTAAATAATTATGAAAGATTAACAATAATTATTTAAAGAATAAATAGTTATCAAAGATTAATAATTAAATAATTATTAAGGATAAATAATAATTATTTAAAGGATAAATGATTATTAAAGATTTATATTAGTTATTTTAAGAATACACAATTACTAAGGATAAATAAGTATTTACAAGAATAATTACTTATTTAATCAAAATAAACCATTTAAGATTTATTTAATATTTTTAAGTATTAACTATTTATCTTACGACCTAACTTGTATTTAAATAAAAGTTTTTAAAGTGTGATTATGAGTTTTAAATAAGTAATGTGAACCTATACGTTTAACAAAAATGTTAGATGAACTTTTTATAAAGTTTATATTTTAACTTATAAGTTTTTAAAGTTTATAAGTTTATAAATATTTTAAATAAATTTTACAAGTTTATAAATGTTTAAAGTTTCCATTTAGTTTTATAAGTTTTACAAGTTTATGAGGGTGATGTCGCTAGTGTGTTTCAGTCGATATTTATACTCAATTGCATCGTTAAATGCTCGGTTAGTTGGGGAGATTACAGGTGGGATAAACGAATTCAAATTCGAATTTACGCTTGGTTACGGTTGGAATCGAGCATTGATACACCTTGGGTGGTGGTCGCATGCGCGAAGGGAGACCCGAGGTGCATTGAATCTGGCCGAAAATATGTTTTTAGGAAAACCGAAGGTGGAACCAGCTTGGGTTGGAGTCGAACCTGAGACTGGTTTCAGTCTCAGTAGTTTGGTCGAATTACAGATTCGTCCCTGAAGTTTCAAGCTTTTATTACTTCACGTTAAAACTTACGTTTTAGTTTAAAATAAGTTTCAAATAGTGACAGCTTTAGTCCCTGGACTTTTATAACTAAATAATAGGTTTTATTCGTATAAAAATCCAAATAAGTTTTATAAGTTTTGTGTTTTATAACTTTATAAAATAACTTTTAGGTTTATAATTTATAAGTTTCAAGGTTTTATTATTAATAAGTTTATAAATCATATAATAGTAATTCTAAATTTTATAAAGTTTTAATAATTTCCATAATTATAAGATATATCTATATTTCAAGTGTAATTGTTTTTCTTAAATATGTATCAAATAATTAATATTTATTATTTAAGAAAAATAGGTTTTAAATAAGTTTTCAAGATTTAAATTAATAATATGTGCAGGAGTTTAGGAAAGTATAGGTCGGAAAATCCTGGATATTACAATTATAATGTTTATAAATGTAACATTATAATTAAACCTAAACCCTAATCCCACTACACCTTAAATCGGCCCAAACACCCCTCCCCCCCCCCCCCCCCCGCGTTCTACTTGGTTCGGCCGACGCCGCCCCACCTCCACCGTGAGCCGCCATCCTCCGTCGCCGTCGCAAGCCTCCATCGTGGTAGGTTTTTCCTTGCGCATCTCGTGTGACGTTTTGTTGCAGGTTTTTCGTGTACGTGTCAACTAACGTGACTTTCATTGTACTAAGGTGTTACAGATCTGGTTATCGTCAAAGGTATAAATCTAAACACCCTATGGTTGGTTATTTAATATTGTTTATACGCGTGTAATCGGATAATTATTGTTTAAATAATTATTGTTTTAAAAGTTAAAACTGGTTACGATTATGGGTTGAGTCGAGGTCTGTTAGACCTTTAAGGAATTGAAATGTTTTAAGTACATGGATTACTAATATGTGAATATATGGCGAATTATTTTATAACCAACATGAAGGTTTAAGTTTTAAACAAATGACGTTTGAGGCGGGAAGGTTTTTGCTAAAGATAAACTGTTAAAACTCACTCAGCGTAGCTGACTCTGTATGTATGTAATATCCCACATCAGTTGAGGGGGAGAACAAAGCCTTCCTTATAAGGGAGTGGATACCTTCTCTATCAAGACGCGTTTTGCTTGGGCGAGGTACTCGTCGGGTGAAAACAAAACCGTGAGTTCCTCGATGGGCAACCCATCGGGGGCAAAGTGGATAATATCTTGGTACTGTTTGCTTGGGCTGTTACAGATGGTATCAGATCCACTCCTGTTCTGTTCTGTTTACGATAGTGGGGGTGTTTGTAACACCTTAGGCAAATCTAATCGAGGACGATGAGTCCCAAGGGGGTGTTTGTAACACCTTAGGCAAATCTCATATCGTTATGTTCTGGTATGTCCACGAGAGAGATGCTGCGTTCATAAGGAATGCCCCGCCTCAAATACAACAATGCGTTTTGGGCTTATTGTTAGTGGATGAGAGGAGAACTCCATAATTAAGCGTGCTCGGATGGGAGTAATCCAGGGATGGATGACCCCGTGGGAAGTTTTCACCCGGGTAACCAAAAACAAATACGTGAGCTCTTAGGAGGCAAAGCGGACAATATTGTTGGTACGAGAGGCCGGATGTTACAAATGGTATCAGAGCTAGGGGCCGGACCGGTGTGCCAGCGAGGACGCTTGGCTCCATAAGGGGTGTGGATTGGAATATCCCACATCGGTTGAGAGGGAGAACGAAGCCATCCTTATAAATACCTTCTCAATCAAGACACGTTTTGCTTGGGCGATCTACTCGTCGGATGAAAACAAAACCGTGAGTTCCTGGATGGGCTACCCATCGAGGGCAAAGTGGACAATTGTAGAACCAAAGACTGATTGTTACAAAATTATTCTAAGTACAAATGCTGCTGATAGGCTTATCAGCAGCATTCAGCACAAGTTGCTGCTGATAGGCTTATCAGCAGCATTCAGCACAAGTTGCTGCTGATAGGCTTATCAGCAGCATTCAGCACAAGTTGCTGCTGATAGGCTTATCAGCAGCATTCAGCACAAGTTGCTGCTGATAGGCTTATCAGCAGCGGTCATCCATGTTTGCTGCTGATAGGCTTACCAGCAGCAACCTTCACTCTTTGCAGCTGATAGCTCTATTCTCTGAAAACCAAACGCTGCAGCTGACTATCCAGGCCAAGCATCTCTGACACCTTTCTGCAAAAGCAACTGACAGACTCAAAGCAGAAGGAACCGCTATGGTCAACCAATGACGGATAACAATACACTTCTCCAAGCATGCAAACAATCATGAATAAAGAAAACGTTTCAGTAAAGTTAACTAGATTAGCCTTTACGTGTAATGTAAATTAATAAACAAGATCAACGGCTTGTGTTCGATCTGATCCTTAGAATCAAGGGTCTGTCTTGATTCTAAGTTACTATAAATACTGAGTTGCCACTTCATTGTAAGTGTGCTTGAAGTGCTTGTCATACTTATTCATTGAGTTTCTCACTTGTAATCTTTGCATTCACAAAAGCTTAATACAACAGTGTTTATCAGTATTCTTTGTGTTTACTTGATTATAAATTGTGTAGTTGATTTTGTTTCCGCCAACCTCAACTAAGAACAGAACCATCTTGTATTCTCACGATCCTACAAGTGGTATCAGAGCTTTGGCTCAGATTAAACAAACTAACATTTGTCTAATCATCTCTGGTTCTATTCTAAACTCTCTCTTTGATCAAGTCACCCAAACTCAAAACAAAAATGGCACAGAGCAATGGCTTTGAAGATATTGGCAGCATCAACCGACCACCAAGGTTGATATCTGGAGAAGACTATGACATGTGGAAAAATCGCATGGAAAGCTTCTTCTGTTACCAGGAATACGGAATGTGGAGATCCATCAAGGAGGGTCCATATATTCCCATGGTGGCCTCTGCTGATGGTGGAGGGCTACAAGTCCCGAAGGAAACCTCCAAGTACTCTGAAGAGGACATCAAGAAAATGGAGGTGGACTTCAAGGCACTAGGAGCCATCCAAATGTGCCTTCCAAATGAAGTTTTTCACAACTTCAGAAGTTACAAAACTGCCAAGGAGCTCTGGGAGGCGCTGGAGAAGATGTTTGCTGGCTCTGAAGAAGTCAAAGAGAACAGAAGGGACATACTGAAGCAGCAGTATGAGAACTTCATCTGGAGGGAAGGTGAGTCCTTAACTATTTTATATAACAGATTTACCTATCTTGTAGGTGAACTGCAGTGCTCCAAGGTAAAGCTGGAGAATGAAGACATTCTCAAGAAGTTCATAAGATCTCTTCCTAGTTGCTGGACACTTTACACAGTGTCAATTAGAAGAACTGAGAATCTGAAGACTCTGCAGATGACCGAGCTCTTTTGTATGCTAAAAGCCTATGAATTAGAAATAATTCAAGCCAAAGAAAGAAGCTCAAGCCATCAATCAGCCTCTTCCAGCGACTACTATCCTACCAAACAAGCACACCAAGCTCAGCCAAGACACCAACAACAACAACATGTTAATCCTCCAGCACAAACTGAAGCCTGTGCAAATGTTGGAACTACTGACTTTGACTGGAGCTTCCAGCCTGAGGATCTTTCTGCCAACAATCAAGCTCTCATGGCAGACACAATAGAGGTATCCTCTCTAACTTCAGACACATCAAAGGTACCACCAAAGGTATGTGAAAATCTTTGTACTCAAGAGTGCATTGATAAGGTCCTTGGATATAGGAAACATAACCAGAAGCTCATAGATCAAAATGAAGAATTTCACCAAATGAAATCTGAATTTAAAAAGGTTGAAAACAGTTACAAGGAAAAGAATGATTGTTTAAAGAAAGAAATTTCATCATTAAAACATGAACAAACAAACCTTGAAACTCAAATTGATGATATTCTGGTTAAGTTGAAAGCTGCAAGGGCTGAATTGGTAGACCAAAAGGTCCATGTGGAAAAATATGAATTTGCATCCAAAAAGCTGCAAAGACTTTTGGATATTCAAATCCATGAAAATGTAAAAACTGGGTTGGGATATCATGCTGACCAGTACAAAACCGTCGCACCTCCTGCTGATTACGCTGCCATCCATGAACCAAGCTTCAATCTAGCAAATCTTGACATGGCCAACCGAAATCTTGACCCTGCTGTCAAAGAAACCCCTGTGCAAGAATGCACTACTTCATCAGAGACTGAGTCAACTTGCTCAGACTCCACTGAAACAAGTAATGCCTCATCTTCTCCTGCCCCTCAAGTGATAGTCACTAAAGATGAAGTCTCTATTATCCCTTCAATACCAGTTCCTAAACCCTTCAAACAAATCAGAATTAGCTATCCTCCAGCAGGAAGAAAGCTAACTATTGAAAAGGGACAGTCTTCCACCTCCACCAACTCAAAGCCTCCTTCCAATTCAGTCCAGCCAAGGAAGGTGTTTGACACATATCATGCGCCTGAAGAAAGGGTTCCATATGTTCAAAAAACATTGGAAGAAGCTACTTTTGAGCACAACAAAGCTCACCCTTGGAATTTCAAAGACCTTTTCAAAAGAAAGGATTATGTGCATCCTTCAAAGGATAAACTGGCAAAGTCATGTTTTGTTTGTGGGAAATATAACCACACTACCAGCACCTGCTTCTACTACCTACAGCAGCAAAGAAACCTAAAGCAACATGCTTTTGAGAAGACAAGGAAGAACAAACAGGTAAGAAGCTTTGAAGCTAAGACAACTCAATTCAGAAAATCTCTTTCTCCACCAAGGGAGCAGTTGTCAAAGCCTCAAAAATTTTGCATCATCTGTGGAGAATCAAACCACAATGCAGCAAACTGTAAGTTTAACCCTTTCAACCAGATTCTTCAACATGCCCCTCAAAGACAAAGGGTAAAGAAGGATCAACATACATCGGTTGTTAGTCCAGTTAAGCCCAAGAAAACGAAGCAGAAGCTTTCAACAACAACCAAATCTGCTGCTGATAAGCTAACAAAGTCCGCAGCAAAAGTGTCCAATGCTAATAAAGCAAGATCCAAGGGAAAGCCTTCAGCATCAACAAAGTCTGCTGCTGCTCAAGCAAAGCCTTCAGCAGCAACATAGTCTGCTGCTGGTCAATCAAAACCATCAGCAGCAACACCAGCTGCTGCACCTATGCCAAAGTCATCAGCATTCACGCCAGCCGCTCATAGGTCAAAGAAAAATGGAAAACCTATACCTCAGCAATGGAAGGTGAAGATACCACCAAGCATCATCATTGGCTCCGCTGAATGTGCACATGCTGACACTAATAATCCAAGAACCCTTTTCTGCAAGAACGCAAGCTCTTGGATTTCTCCCACTGGTATGATGAACTTTGTTTAAAATCTTTCTCCAAAATCAGATTCTGTAAATGTGTTGGTATCTTGTTGTAAATAAAAGTAATTAGTCAGCAGCACTTTTTCACTGCTGACAGATTTACTCTTCAGCAGCAAAGCTTTTGCCACTGATCGCTTTAAGTTATCAGCAGGAACAAGTTTCCTGTGGAAAGCTTTAAGGCGGTCAGCAGCAACCTTTTTGCTACGGAAAGAATACAACAGTCAGCAGCTACCAAATCTGCTGCTGAAAGACTTAACTATCCGCAGCAACCAAGTTTGCAGCGGATAGCTCATCATCAGCAGCAACCAAGTTTGCTGCTGATGGGTAAACATAAGTCTAAATTAACTTTTACCCGCTGTAAAATTTACCGTCAGTCCCTTCCATGACTGCCTTGGTGTATTACAGCTGTAACAACGAAAAGTGAAACAGGTTGTACTGTACAAGTAAGGTTGCTTTTTCTTCGTCTGCCGTTATATCACAATCACAAACGTTCCCTCAACCTCTTCACATTCTATTTCAAACCTATCTCCCATCACTTTCTCTCCTGTCCCCACAGCATTCAAAGCCCTCCACAATTAACCACCATTCAAACACCTTTCTCTCTTCCCTCCAAATCCATAACAATGGTAGGCGCAGACATAAACAACCCCAACGACAAGTTTTCCCCATATCACAACCTAACTGCATACCTAATCAAGGGCAAGAAATCCGAAGGATTCGATGATATGATCGACTTCCTCTGTCGGTCAAAATCCTCCATGCCCTAACCGTCAACCCAACCATATATACTTCACACATGGAAGATTTTTGGAGCTCAGCCGTGTATTCTACTGAACAGGGCACTCCTCAAATCAGAGGCACAGTAGACGGTAAGGAAATGATCATCACTGAAGCAAAGCTCCGCCAACACCTCAAGCTTCAGGATGAAGGGGACGTCCTCTCTTACCCAAGAGACGTATACATGAGGACCTTTGTATCCATAGGGTACACTGGGAATCAAACAGAGTATACGATAGAGAAGGCACTCATGGGTCCCAAATGGAAGTATCTCTGCCACACTCTTCTCCAATGCATATCTCAAAAGAGGAGTGGCTGGAACCAACTAAGCTCCGGGCTTGCGTCGGCAATTCACAGTATGATAACTGGAGCAGGTTTTAATTTTTCCCACCTCATTTTTGAAGGTTTGAGATACAACCTTCAAGAAGGGGTGAAATCTCAGTTCTTTATGTACCCAAGATTCTTGCAGGAAGTGTTCAACATTGAGCACCAAGATCTTTCAAAAACTGCAAGAATCTACTCAATTTTAGGACACAAGAACAACATTTTTCAAAGCATGAGAACAGTTTCATCAAAGTTCTCAGGGGCCGATGTTCCATTGTTGTCTACAATGTTGAACACGCAAAGTGCCCAATGTGACAGTTCAGCAAACCCAGCTGATACTGATCCCACACCCTCCACCTCACTGCCACAAACTCAAACTACTGTTTCCCTTGATCGAACCCCTGTGCATTCTACTGAGGATACACAGGCACATACATTACTCACCCCCAGTTTGATTGCTCAACCGGAACACAGGGCCCCGGTTGCAGCCAAGTATACAAGGAAGAGGGGCAAGAGAACTCCTTCTTCTCTTGCCTCCAAGGCCCAAACCCAAGCCAACATCCCTCACTCAGAATCACAACATTCTAGTGAGAATATCATAAGGGAAAGCCACATTGCTAGGGAGACTCCTTCGGAAGTCTCTCTATTAGGATTAGGATCACTTCCCGGATCCATAGAACAGCCCTTCGAGCCATTCCTCTCTTCTTTGAACTTAAGTGTAGAGGAACCTGACCAAAGTGATGTACCTTCTCCAACTACCACTATCAAGGGGGTACTGATTGGTCTTGCTTTCGAAACACCCAACCCAAGTTCCTCACCCTTGAAGGTCCACTCTGGGAGTATTGAAAGAGTGGATGTGGACGAGGCTGTCACTACTGCTGGTCCATCAACTGACCAGGAGGACAGTGACAACATCTTTAAGACCTCAACCACGGCAACTCACGGTGAGGGTGTTTCCTTGGAAACTCCCTTCACTGAGAGGAATCCCAAGCGCCAAGAAACCACAGGTGATGGGGATGCTGAGGCTAGGCCTACGGCCCCATCTGGGTCCAAGGATTCCACAACTGTGGATGAGGACAGACTGAAACTTCATAACATGGAATTGACGGCCAGGGTGGCTATGCTAGAGGCTGAAATGTCCAAACTAAGACACCAAGTCGCTATGCATGAAGCCCATAAATGCCCAACTTTAGCCTCTCCCTCTCTTGTATCAGTAGGCACCCAAACTGATGCTTACCTGTCTGCTGATGCAACCAAAAAGGGGGAGATGGTTTCTATGGAAGATGATACAGACAGTCTTGACGACTGGATACAGGAGCAGGCTGCCTTCCAAAGCTCACTTTACAGGCCAGCTTTTGTACAGGTCTACGACTTGCCAGTATCAGAAGATGAAGAAGAAGAGATCTCTGAAGACTGGAAGTTGGTTGTCAGGGTTGTGGATGAAGTGCTGACTGATGTTGAAGGCAAAGATCAAACATCTACATTGGTCAGCATCATCCCTGAAGCAGCAGCCATCATAGGTCAATCCACTACCCCCCAAATCTTCAAATCTTCAAAGAAGCTAGAGTTTGACTCTATTCTAGCTTGGGGGTATGATGGATCAGCTGAGAGGTTCTGGACTGGATGGGAGTTCAGCGGAGTAGAAGAGCTGAACTGGAACTCACTCAATGCCCTCCAAGTCCTACAACTATATCTATCTAACTGCATCAACTCTTCAACGGATCTCTCAGCAGAACTTGCCATTGGCAGGTTCTATGACCTGATGGAGGATAATCTACCCAAGTTCAGAAGACTCCTACAAACAGCAAGACGGGTAGCTTATCCTGAATCTTCGTCGGCCGCAGAAAGAAAACTGTCTCCCAACAATCTTGCAATAACAAGGAGCAGTCTTCTCACTGAAGAAGGAGTTCTGGGCCTTCAAAGATTTCTGTATGCCTTCCTGGTCAAGGACTCGGACATGCTAGGATGGGTAAGCACTAGGCTCCTTGACCACGCTTTCTTCCTAAGCAACGGTTCTGCTCTTATCTTCAACACCGGGAACATCCTTCAGCTACCAACAAATTTCCTCCACGAGATCTATCTACTAAAAGCCAACATCTGCAATGTCAACTCCCTTGAAAGCCAGGCGATGATAGCAATTATCAAAGCTCACCTTGAGAAGGAAGGAAGGATTGATGAGGAAGAAGATGTGTCATCCTCTGACACTGACTCCAACTCAGATTCCCCTCCAGTTAACATCTGCGCTGCAGCTTATGAAGCAAGATCCTCTGTGAGAGAAAGGCTGCTAGAACTTACAGATCCTGAGTGCCAAACTGAAGACCTTCCCTTATCTACCCCTCAACATGCCAATGAAGCCGAGGCAGAGATCCCAACAGCACAACAATCAGCTGTTTCTGTGATCAGTGAAGCCAGAGCAGAGGCATCCAATGTTAATAAAGGGAAGGGCATCATGACAAAAGAGGATGAAGAGAGGTTGCAAAAGTAAAAGAAAGAGAAAGAAGAGAGAAGAAGGAAAAGAGAAGAAGAAGAGTTGGCTGAAGAGATGGCTCAAAAACAAAGGCATGAAGATAGAAAGGCAGCCATACTTCTCAGACAACAGACAATCCAGCTGTATGCCAAACAGCTGGATGAAATGAAGGTAAAAGTCCATGCAGGGTCTCAAGTTGAGGAAGATGAACAACTTGCTAGACAGCTGCAGGAACAGTTTGCAAAAGAAGAAGAAGAAGAAGCTAAAAAGAAAAGGAAGGCAGATGCTAAGTTTAGAATCACTGATTCTAAACTAGCAAAAGAATTAAGGGAGGAGTGGACTGAAGCTCTGATCTCTCAAGGTGAGGATGCAGACTACCTTGAAAAACTGTCAAACAAAGAGATCTATAGAGCCTTCATGGGTCAGCAGGGGGAATTGGCAAGGAAAAAGAAAGATGAAGAGAAAGAAAAAGCTCAACAGAAGTCAAAGAAAGCCATTGCCCTTAATCTAAGGACCCATGAAGAAAGGAAGAAGATGACTGACTTCCTTAAGGCAAGGGGAGAAAATGGAAAAAGGTTAGGTCCCATGTCCTTCATGAACCTACAAGCCCTGTATACAACAGTGAAAAAGGAAGAGGAAGAAAGACTGGAAAAGAGACCAGTCAAGAAACAAAGAACCTCTGCACCAGAAACTACTTCCTCTCTCCAAACACCATCCACAAACATCCCCAAGCCTTCCACTCCTCCACCCAAAAAGTCCAAGTCATCCCACCCAGCTCCCACTCATCAACAGCCTCCCTTGAAGATACCCAAACCCACTCCTAAACCAGAAGACTCAAGAAATATAGTTAACTGGTTCTACAATTCACAAGATCAAGTGTTTGAGATCTTCAGGGGGAGAACTGAGAGAAGAAGATCCACTTACAGGTCTGTTGATGAGGTTCTGCAATTACCTGGTTCCTATCTTCAAAGAATTTTAGAGCTGGGTGAAGCTCATAAGCCTACAAATGAGAGTGGGAAACATCTTATGCTAGCTATCAGACACTACTTCAATCCTAGCAATGAATATCAAACCACTCAAGTCTCACTCTCCATTTGTATCTTGGTCCTATAATGCTGATTTGGATGAATTCACTATGATTGATGTAAAGAAGCAGCAGATGAGATGTTCAAGCAAAGCTATTTACAAAATGCCACACAAAGACATCAAGACTCTGTCTGAACTTCCATTGAATAATCCCAGCAAGGATCAAAGAGGCTATGAGGTGGAAAGAATAGTCAACCATATGCAAAAGCTTCAGCAACAAAGGGACTAGAAGAATTTTGGTAGCATCAGTCTAGGGGGAGTTTGTAGAACCAAAGACTGATTGTTACAAAATTATTCTAAGTACAAATGCTGCTGATAGGCTTATCAGCAGCATTCAGCACAAGTTGCTGCTGATAGGCTTATCAGCAGCATTCAGCACAAGTTGCTGCTGATAGGCTTATCAGCAGCGGTCATCCATGTTTGCTGCTGATAGGCTTACCAGCAGCAACCTTCACTCTTTGCAGCTGATAGCTCTATTCTCTAAAAACCAAACGCTGCAGCTGACTATCCAGGCCAAGCGTCTCTGACACCTTTCTGCAAAAGCAACTGACAGACTCAAAGCAGAAGGAACCGCTATGGTCAACCAATGACGGACAACAATACACTTCTCCAAGCATCCAAACAATCATGAATAAAGAAAACGTTTCAGTAAAGTTAACTAGATTAGCCTTTACGTGTAATGTAAATTAATAAACAAGATCAACGGCTTGTGTTCGATCTGATCCTTAGAATCAAGGGTCTGTCTTGATTCTAAGTTACTATAAATACTGAGTTTCCACTTCATTGTAAGTGTGCTTGAAGTGCTTGTCATACTTATTCATTGAGTTTCTCACTTGTAATCTTTGCATTCACAAAAGCTTAATACAACAGTGTTTATCAGTATTCTTTGTGTTTACTTGATTATAAATTATGTAGTTGATTTTGTTTCCGCCAACCTCAACTAAGAACAGAACCATCTTGTATTCTCACGATCCTACAAGTGGTATCAGAGCCAGGGGGAGTTTATAGAACCAAAGACTGATTGTTACAAAATTATTCTAAGTACAAATGCTGCTGATAGGCTTATCAGCAGCATTCAGCACAAGTTGCTGCTGATAGGCTTATCAGCAGCGGTCATCCATGTTTGCTGCTGATAGGCTTACCAGCAGCAACCTTCACTCTTTGCAGCTGATAGCTCTATTCTCTGAAAACCAAACGCTGCAGCTGACTATCCAGGCCAAGCGTCTCTGACACCTTTCTGCAAAAGCAACTGACAGACTCAAAGCAGAAGGAACCGATATGGTCAACCAATGACGGACAACAATACACTTCTCCAAGCATGCAAACAATCATGAATAAAGAAAACGTTTCAGTAAAGTTAACTAGATTAGCCTTTACGTGTAATGTAAATTAATAAACAAGATCAACGGCTTGTGTTCGATCTGATCCTTAGAATCAAGGGTCTGTCTTGATTCTAAGTTACTATAAATACTGAGTTGCCACTTCATTGTAAGTGTGCTTGAAGTGCTTGTCATACTTATTCATTGAGTTTCTCACTTGTAATCTTTGCATTCACAAAAGCTTAATACAACAGTGTTTATCAGTATTCTTTGTGTTTACTTGATTATAAATTGTGTAGTTGATTTTGTTTCCGCCAACCTCAACTAAGAACAGAACCATCTTGTATTCTCACGATCCTACAACAATATCTTGGTAGGTTTGCTTGGGCTGTTGTAACATCCCGGAATCCGTAAAGTAATGATTCGGACTCGTAGGCGACCCGACTATTTATTTATTAATAAAAGCTATAAGATCATCTATTTAAGGTGTGTTTTATCAACGGAAAGGAGTCAATTAGTTGTTTAAAGAGATAGTTTGGGATCGATACGTACAAGACGGATTAAGAGGGATCCGCTTGGAATATTATTGAGGTTTATATGCAACTTATACCACAAACCCTAGGCCATTCGACCTAGGTGAGTTCGACGGCAGGCGCAAGAAGAAGAGAGAGAGGTCGGAGCTTGGAAGAGGCCGGCGACGGTGGTTCGAGGGTGGTTTCGCACAGAAACCTTATTCATCACTAAGGTAACGGTTGTTTGCATTCTCATACGTGTTTATATTCATATTACTGTTTGAAATAGTTTAGGTTGGGGGATTCTCGGGTATAGCGAAGGAGATGATGATTATCCGCCGACGGGATGGACGAAGGCAGTGACCAATTTGTGGCTGGGTGTGACGGTGGTGGCCGACTGTTAGCGACGGGAGCAGGGAAACGCTGAGGGGAACGACCGACGGAACTGGGATGGTAGGGATTGGAGTGGTGATATGCCCTATTTTATATATATATTTCATGCGTATTAAACCCTCGTTATCAGTCAATTTATTACTAAAATCAAGTGAACCGACACTTATTTAGTTTATATTTGAATTTTGCACGTAATGAAATAAAACGAGCTCAAATAAAGAAAAAGAGTTTAATATGTTCAAACGGATCAATATTTGAATTTTATTGGGGCATGAGTGGGCTAGATCATAAAATAATAAAAGAATAAAAAGTATATATATATATATTTGGTGATCGCGGTGAAACTGGGGGACGAGGCGTTGGACGGCTGAAGGAAGTCAATGGCAGAAAGGAATTGGAGAATTTTGGTGGCGGCTGTTTGTGGTTCAATCGAAGAAACAAAAAGAAAAGTCCCAAGAATTCCATCGAAGATTTGAAAGCAAGCATACAACACCTCTAATATTCATCGAGATTAGGAATTGAAAATAAGTAAGAGGTCAAAATTTATTTAAGCTAGCAGCTTAATTATTTTATGTATTACGATAAACGTTTATATTGACTTTTTGGATGTTGCTTGTCTCATGATTGGCTAAACCTGTTTGCTACTTAGATTAGGATGATTATTGGCGTGGTTTGAATGTTTTTCGGTATTTAATTACTCGTATGACGAATGCTATTGTCATGGTTACTATTTTATTGATTATGAATGTGTATGAATCCTAAGTTTTTAATAATCTTGCATGAACTTGTTCCGCTTGTCATCTTGTTCGTTTCCTTTGTGTGTTTCGATTTGGGTTTCGAGTTTTGGGTCATTTACTTGGTGTTTCTGGTCCAAACGATTCGATCGGTCATAGGACAGTTGTGTGGGTCTTTAAAAATCAGTGTTTTACCAACCTTGAGTCTGAGAGGAGATAGGTTGTCGAGTTGTCTTTTAGTTTTGGTGATTTGGGTAGCAATTGCACGAGAGTGATTTGTCCAGGTTAGCTTCATCACTTGCAATTTCGTGTCATAGTCGGTATTTAAGTGCTTACTCCTTGCTCTTAGGTCTGTCTAGGATAGTCTCTGGGTATAGTAACGGTTGAGACTGAGAGGTGAAGTTGTTTTCGAGTACTTAGTGTTCTAGGGAGTGGTAAGTCTAAGAGGAGATCCGCTTTCTTGCTGGTGAGCTTATCTTGACCCTTAGGATAGTTGGGGTGTGTAGGTGAGTCTGAGAGGATATCCTACGTGTCTTAGCGATTCCTGAGTTAGGCTATCTTTAGAGTCGGTGTCGTATGGTTAGTTGTCCCCGAAAGCATTTAAACTAGTCAATAGGATTCTTGGTCTAGGTAGTGTTTCTCTCATACTTGGTTTCCGCTTCGTGTCTTAGTTCGTTTGGTCTTTTTCGTTTTTCATATTTGTCAATTTCTTTCTAGTGTTCGAGAGTCTTAGTGTCTTAGTTGATTCAAGTTCTAGGTATTAGTTGTTAGTTTAAATCATTCATCTTCATTATTAGGTTAGGATTCGATAAAGGTTTACTGTCGATAGTTGTCATCGGTGTCCACGGATTGAGATCCGGTCTTGCCCATACTTGCTACATACTGGCGCGGTACACTTGCCATTGTGTGTGGTTAGGATTGGTGATTCCTTTTTAAAACCGTTGTGTAATTGATTTTATTTTTATATATATAAAATACACATCAAGTGGCGGTTGGCTACCGAGAGAGAAGGAAAGAGAGGACGAGCTACGTCGACCCGATAGGGGGCGCGACGGTTTTCGTGGTGGCAACTGTGGTTGTCCACGGCGGTGGTGAGCAGTGGTGAGCGGTGGAGGTTGTTAGTGGTGGTGTTTCCGGTGTGGAGGACGGCTCGGGCAGAATTCCCTGGTGATGGTAGTGATGATAGAAGCGGTTAGAGCTGGCACGAGGAAGACATGGCGCGTGGTGGTGGTGCATGGCGGTGAGCGAGGATAACGGCGACTACCAGTCACGGTGGTGGAAGTGTGGCACTCGGTGGTGCATGGTGGTGCTCGGGCGCAGTTTGGAAAAAAACTAGGGTTTTGGTAAGTTTAGAGTTTTGCATGGCAAGTTACGCGCATGCATGGGAACCTGCGAGCTTGACACTTGGTTTTTAAGCAGGCCAAGGATGACCCGGACCACGTGCATCTGTAGCAGGGAATTGCAAAGCTGGGGTAGTGCGTAGTTGACGCCGAGAGTAGAAGTTAATTGTTTATACGATATGCAACGTGTTCTTAGAACGTGTTCTGATCTTGTGAAAACACGCTTGATAGGTTTGTGACTTGAGAGTGGACGGACGAGTTGCTAGCTAGAACAGAAGTTCATCATAACCAGTGAGTTTCTAATCCCCCTCTTTTAAATGTTTTAATGTTTTGGGGATATCGTACATACTTTTAAGAAACGGTAATATATGTAAATGTGTTAAGGGTTTCGGGTTCTAACCCGATATGTTTTGAGTATAAAATGATTATTAAGGGTCGTAGAGTCTATGATGTGTTCATAGAAATACGTGGGCTAAGGGTAGGGATTGTTGATGTGTGACGTGTTATAGGCCGATCGGAAAGAGTTGGGCCTTATATTAAATTCTTATGAATTCGTATGAGAACTAGGTCGTTATAGGGTTATACGTTAATAATAAGTGTAGTTAAGGAGTTACGTAAATGACGTGTGATATTATGTGTTTATATTTATGTCTCGTGTTTGCATCGTTGTCATTATGGCATAGCAAACGGGATTGTGAAGGATGAGGTCCTTCGGGAAGTCACCGACAGTGACATTTATTTAACAGGTTAATGATGAGCTCGGGGTGTGTTGAACGCCCTGACGAGGGTGCTGTGACGAGTTAAGTGTTTACATGGGTATTTATATATGTGTAGGATTGCATGTAAACGTTGAATTATATTGATTACGCATGTGGTGATATTAATATGGTAATGTTAATGTGACGTGTAGATGTTATTATTGCGGTATGTAGAGTTAGACTGACCGTTGTGCAATGATGGTGAGGTGACATGTATAACTGTCGTGTTAGTTTATTGTGGGAGCCTTGGTTAAGGCCGAGTATGTTAATGTCTTGAGTTAGTTTTGTTAGCCAAGTGACGAGTTAATACTTTTTCTTAGGCATGAGTTGTTAGTATAATAAGTTAAGTCTATGTCAACAAGATGGTAAGAGTATAATTATTATTATTGGTAGTACAGGATGAGTCTCGGGTGATGAACGATTATGGGATGCCATGGGATAACAGGGGGTTAACTATTCGTTAATGAATCGTGAACTATTTTATTAAGGACCGTAGGGTCCTGAGTGAAATGAACTAATGAATATGACGTGATGGTCTTTGTTAAAATTAAACTTTTAGAACTCACTCAGCGTAGCTGACTTTGTGTGTACGTTAGATTGTTTTGCAGGTAAGCGTAGCGTCAACGTATCTTGGCTTCGAAGCGGGGCTACTCGGGTTGGTGTGCAGGCGTTCGTGAGGTAAACTTAATAACATTAAATAGTAATAAATGAGTTTTGAAAGACTTCCGTTGTAATTTGAATTGAAATAAATGCGTTTTAAATGAAAATGACCCGTTACGAGAACCAACTGTAGGATGCCCGGGTTAGGGTTTTACAAGTTGGTATCAGAGCCGTGGTTGAAGATAAAATAGGTGTTTTTATAAAAATAAAATACCATAACTTAAACTGAAAATGGGACGAGGGTGAAACGAATGCCACCACGAGTAACCGCGAGCCAAGAGGTACGTCTTTCAAGTTGAGCAGTAATTATTATTTACCATTTTTGTAGTATTACAATAGGTAAAGCGATTAATGTGAGTGAATGTTTTATGGTTCCTTGTGGAAACATAGTGTGTGCTATGTGTTGTAGTAGTATGTAGAACTATGTGAAGTGTGTGGTGTGACTTGGTGAAATCATGTTTTGTGATCTAATTAATGTAGAGTAGCATTAATTGCATTATGTGACATAGCTTGGTGTGTTAGGGTAGTTTAATGAACTTGTGTATAACTACATGTAATGTGCAAGTGTGATATATATGATAATTTCTATATAATGTGTGTGTTAAGTGAGTTGCTTGGGATGCATGTACATCCGGTGTGGGAAAGATAGAAAGCTTGTGTGAATATGATGGGAAAGGTTTCGAGTACGAACAGTAATGTGGACCACCAAATTGCATTTGATCACCATAATTTGGCAGTCTATGAGTACTCTCATATTCTGAATTTGAGCCCATAGTAATCACTCCAACATTCTATCTTGTGCAGGTATTGATGGCTATGCCGATCAGGACGAGGTGGATCAGACGGGGAGCTCTTGCCAGAAGGATGGCAGAGCGCCGAGCGAGACGTTTGGCTGCTACGCGCATGATAGTGGTCGAGAGGAGGTGAATATTAGCACCGGTTCCATTGACAGTAGTACCACCGACAGTCGAGGAGGGGTGCGAGCTACGAACGCAGGAGGTGACTTTGGCACTCCCGGCGCCTAACATACCCAGTACTGCTAGGGCAGCCGCGAGAGGAGGACTCACTAGCTCCTTCTATAGGAGGAGCAGCTGGTTGGGAGATGATGCATTGTAGTTAGGTATCAACCACCAAGACATGATTTGGGGTCGAGCAATGGATGGCTTAAGGAGTCGGACGATGAGGAGCAGGTGGGCGACAACTTCGAGTTGTTCGAGGAGTAGAGTGTTGATATATTTTCATGTTAGGGCTGGCATGTTTTGAGCAGTAGTAGTTTGATTTTTGTGATGAAATATTTGTTTTGGGTTTCTTATTGTTGGATTAGATGCTTATGTGATGCGGAGTTTAACTAGAATGTTGACTATTTGGTTTTGATTTGACTTTTGCTTTGAGGTGATATGACTTGGACGTGGTTAACAATGATTGTGTGCATGAATGCGTGGTGTGGTGCTTGCAATAGGAAGCTATATGTAGTATAGTGTAACGTGATAATTATATTTGCATGGCATAAGTCCAAACTAAAAGTGAATCCTGATATGGTTGATTAGATGGTGTGAGTAGACTTGCATAGGTGTGAATATGCATGAATTTCTGAATTGGTCTGTGTCAACGGTCATATGATAGTATCACCTACGTGTTAAGGGGGATGGTTTGAAGTGTAAAGGGTGCGTTGCATCTTGCGTGAATATGCAGGGCGGGGTCTTGTGGAAAAATTATGATTATAAATATTATGGGTATGAATGTGTAGAATGTTGGCTTGTGTCTAGGTCGAGTGGTGTGTTGCCTTAAACCATTAATGCTACCCGTAGGGGTACAACTGCGCCAATTCTGTGTGAATACGTGATGACGTGTGGCAGGAGCTACCGTTATAATAAATAGAAGGTAGAGTTCAAGAATCTGTGTGTTTATAAATGGTAAGGTCTTATTTATGCCTAAACATTTTCTCAGATCTAGTTAATTGTGTGCACGTCGTGCGAGCTAGAATGTGTGGTTATTAGTACTCATGTGTGGTTATTAGTACTCAGGTCTAGTTAATTGCGTCAGTGTGTCCTTATAGTACACGCATAATCGTGCATAGGACGAATGGTCGATATGTTCAGGTATAGTGTTCCTATTTATACGATTTTCTCAACGGTGATGCATTGATGCGATAGGCGGAGTTTCGTCGTTATTCGAGTCGATCAACAAGGTGCTTTTATGAGATACCTATACATATATCTCAGGAATGCGGAGCACAGAGCCCAGGAGTACACTGTTGGGGATGACGATGAGAGCGTTACGCAGGCGCTTGATTGGAGCTAGTCATGAAGTGGCTAAGGTGGCGACGCTAGAGATTTCAGCACGGAGTGGACAAAGTGGCGATAGGTCTCCATGGGACACGTTCCATGGGAGGAGTTATGTCAATGTAAAATATAAAAAGAATAGATATGTTCTCTATTAATGAGACGGTGGATAACCGAGGCGCATGCTAGAGAGGACTTCTTGTTCATACTTGATGAATGAGACGCGATCGGTGATCGTGTGGCAATGATAGAGCAATTACAAGAAAAATGGAACGGGAAACAGTAAGTGCAGGATTGCACATAAGTGACTGAGAGGGAAAGGCCTATGCTGGCAAACCTACGACTTGCTTAGAGGGAGCTTCGGGGAGCATTGAAATAAAGACAATGTTGGCTATTGAAATAGACATGATGGTGGTAGGTGAGCTTTTGAGGACATCGAGGGCTGATGAAATGACCTTAGTGTTAAGTGTATGTACATACTTGAGGGGCATACTAAACATGTGATAAAGAAGTAAAGGAGTACTGTTGTGGGGAACCATTAGGAGAGTTCAATAAAGATTGGCCCCAGTTCTTGGAGGTCATTTGAGAGCAAAAGATGTATCACATCTGTGGGCAAGACAGTTGTACATGAGTTTTAAGGAATCATCGCTGGGTGGCATTTAGAGTACGAGATGAGGAGGGTGATGAACGATTCTGATTATGAAAGACAAGGAGCCTTATTTGAGAATGACCGTCGAAATGAGGAGATCATTAGGGCTGCGCAAGAAATGAAGATATAGGTAGGATAAGTGGATCATTGATGTAGTGCAAACCACACATCTTTATTCCTAGGTTTTTGTGTCATTTTAACTAGTTTTGTATTCGTTTTGAGTCATTTTTGTTATGTATTGAGTCTATGTTATGTTCTCAGGTGCTAATGATGATTACAAGTGAAAACCCAAAGAAACTGAGCACGAGAATGAAGTCCCAAGAATCAAAACTCAAAAATGGGAAAACCCTACCCTTCGTGGTACGCGAAGAACAGAAGAAAACCCCTCGCGGTAGGCGAGGGAATCTATAAACCAGCGCGACTAATTTATCCTTCATGGTACGCGAGGGACCGGCCATATTTTCTCGCGGTACGTAAGAAATCTAAAATCTGAGAAAAAAAAACCTAATTTCTGTTTAAATAGAATTGTAATGCAATTTACAAAGGAGTTCGATTGACAGCCGTCTAGAGCATAGCAAGAGGCGATTTTGGGAGCAAGGAAGAGGAATTAAGAATAAAGTTGAAGCCTTTGGATTCCGGGTTTGTTAATCTAACATTCTAGGGTTTCAAGATTCGATTTTTATTATTTGATTGCTATGTTTGATACTAAGTTTGTGTTATTTACTTCTGTTTGAATGTTCTAAACATGAATCAAGGCTAAAATATTGATATTATGTAGGTCTTTTGATGATTACTTTGTTAAAGCTTTGATTTTTATCGGTTTTTGGATTCGTATGATGGTTTAATGAATTTTGTAAACAATCTCAGATTGATTATTATGATGAATATGCATGTTTAGATCTGATTATGATTAGTTATGGCTCCATATACTATTTGTGAATGTCCTTCAGTTTGAATAGCGTATCTAGATCGTAGACTGTGCGTTTTTTATTGTTTGTGTCGTTTGTTAGACGTAGTATCCCATAGGAGCTGTGATTGGGAGTAATTAGATCTGAGTGTTCATCCTAGTTCAATACCTGAAATGTGAGAATTAGTTGTTTGAGAGGAAATTGGTGTAGGTGTCTAGTGGTTGTAGCTAGTTCAAGTCATAGTAGTTATCCTAAGGTTACTTGAATGTATCGTGGACAGTGAGACTGAGAGGTGATCTGTCTATTCGGGTACATTGTCATAGATGGAAATACCCGAGAGGTGATCCAATCATCTGGTGAGTTTTTACACCTTTAGGTTCCTTAGTTGGTGACACCCTGAGAGTGATTATGGATCCACTAGGTAGTCTTTAGTTGTCATCTTTAGAAAGCCAAATCCATCATAGTTCCAGAATCGGTAGAAGTTGTGCTTTGCGATTAGGATTCTGACCAAGGTAGTATTCTTCTCATTCCTGATTTCACCTTCATCTTGCCTCTTGATAGTTAAATCGAACATAGTTTATTGCATTCTTTAGTGATAATCCTTAGTGTAGTAAACCCCCCCAAACCAAATCATTCTTTAGTCCAAGTCAGAGCCAACTTTGTTATTCGTAGTGTATCTAGGGTTTGATAATCCGGTTTACCATTAAGCTATGCTACACTCGTTAGGTACACTTGTCTGTCAGTGCGGTTTAGTTCATAGGTTTTCTATTTATTACTTAGGAGTATAGGTTAGGTTTTGTCAGTTATTTTATAGAACGTCTGGACGACATCAAGTTTTAGGTGCCGTTGCCGGGGACACTTGGCAATAGCAATATTAACTCTGATTAAATCTTTGTTTGATTTTTCATTTATTTTGTTTTATTTGAGTCTGTCTTGTGTGCTTTTCCTACATGTTTTCTTGTGTGTCTAACTTAGAATCGAGTCTTTTTGCTCTTGAGTCTCTATTTCTTTTCCATATTGAGTCTTTCTGTTTATGCACAATACTCGTTCGTAGGGATCACCACCAAATTCTGCTTTCTTAGAGCCCGAGCGAGAGCTTCACGAGCGCACCCGAGACTTTCGGGAGCGTTTGAAACAGTTGTGCGACAACCAGGTACGTCCTATTAGCCCTATTCCATTTCCTACTATGGCGACGTTGATCCACCAGCGAGGTGTACTGTACACTAGAGGGCCAGTGAAGATCATGCGTCCCGCTATTCCTAATATCAATTCCTGGCAGATCCGTCACATGTTATAACTACGATTACTCATACTACCCAGTTCAATGGCCTTGAGGATGAGGATGCACCGAGACACGTGTCCCTCATTGTGCGCATATGTGATACCTTCAATATCACGGGTGTGTCTAAGGACGCAATTTACTTGAGCCTCTTCCCATTCTCCCTCTCTGGGCGTGCATCTACTTGGCTTGAGACCCTTCCAGGTAACTCAATCACCACTTGGAAGGATCTCGAAGCCAAGTTCTTTAATAAGTACTATCCACCTTCCAGGTCCTCTCGCCTTAGGGATCAAATCCACTCCTTTTGGATAGATCCTGACGAGCCCTATCACATGGCCTGGGAGAGGTTCAATGCGCTGTTGAGCCGGTGTCCCCAGCAAGTCTTTCTGACTGGCGATAGTGGAGAAGTTCTATAATGGCCTTACCTTCAAGAAGCAGCAGATGTTTAATACAGCTGCGGGAGGCCACATCATGGAAAAGTTTGAGCCCGCTGAGTGCGAGGAAATGTTCGAGACCTTCGCCAAGCCGAACAGCAATATCCATCTACTAGGAATTCCATTCCTGGTGCTAGAGCACCCACCTCGTCTTCAAGAGGTGTGCATCAGGTCACTCCTGATTCTAGCGTGGCTGCTGCCCTCGCCTCTATGGCGAATGAAATTAAGGAGCTGAAGCTCGGTGCTCAACGGTCGCCAGCAGTTTCAACAGAATGAAGGAGGAGATACAGGAGCTAGCTCGAGAAGCAGTGTCGACACGAGTGTGATAAAGGAGATGATCGAGAATCAGACACAGATGCTTGCCCACCTGGTCCAGAGGGACAAGGAAGCTAGGCAGAGATTGGACAGCCATGATACACTACTGAAGAATCAGCAATCCGCTTTCCATGATCTGCAACGCATGGTTGAGGACATCGCTAAGAGCTTGAAGGATCGACAGGGAGGTCCATCTTCAGGCTCCAACGCTTCAATGATGGCCATGTCGATAAGGAGTGTGGAGAAGAAAGAGGTTGTCGAGGATGACTCCCACTCCGGCAAGTATAACATCCCGTCACCTGAGGAGGTCAAGAAGGCTGATTGGAGGGCTCGATTTGCTAAGATCGATGCCAATATGGCCGAGGAGAAGGTTGACGAGGAGGAAATAGTTGAGGTGCCTGCCGATAAGGCAGAGGAGAAGAAGAAGGGGGTGGAGATGAAGACCCCTGAGATAGACCTGACTCGTGTTCCCTACCCAGCACGTTTGCTGCCATTTAAGCAAGCTAGGGAGCACGGTCACTTCCTTGACATGTTCAAGCTTCTCAAGGTCAATCTCCCAATCATAGAGACCCTCCGGAGTATGCCACAATATGGCAAGTTCCTCAAAGATCGTCTTTCCAACAAGAAGAAGCTCGAGGAGGTCTCAAAAGTCTCACTTAGTGAGCAATGCTCTACGATGGTGCAGGATAAGCTGCCAGAGAAACTGGGAGATTTAGGTCATTTCATGATCCGATGTCACCTAGGCAGCTTGCCTTTGCACCACGTTGGCCGATCTAGGTGCTAACATCAATCTGATGCCCTATTCCTTATATAAGCCGCTAGACCTAGGCGAACCATGACCCACGCGCATGAGCATTTCCTTGGCTGACTGTTCAGTCAAGTATCCACGGGGAATTGTGGAGAATCTGTTAGTGAAAATAGGTAAATTTGTCTTCCCCGTGGATTTCGTCATTCTAGATATGGAAGTGGATGACGGAGTCTCACTCATCCTCCGGGCGCCGATTCCTGCGTACCGCTAAGGCAGTAATCGATGTCTTTGACGGGAAGCTCACACTACGTGTGGGGGATGAGTCAGTTATATTTGATGCCACACAGTCTGTGAGGGATGTTGGCGAGCATAGCCACTCTGTGTGCATGCTTGATTCTTTCATGGACTACCATCACGACTCTGATCCACTGTTAGAAGTTAGTGAACCCGCCCCTAATTTAAAAGAACCATCTGATTGGGCAGTTGATTTAGAGAGATTGTTGGATGAGCCGGATGAAGAAGGTGAAGAGGTGCCTGATGATCTGCTGGAGATTATGGCATAGTTAGATGAGATAATAGGCACAACCCCAAGTGTGGGGAAGTTGGTGGAAGTTGTAGAGGACCCGGATGATCCGGGTGGAGTTTTAGAGGTCACATCCATAGTTAATCCCATTCCTGAACCGCAAATCGTCATTGTCGTGAATTCTGAGAGGGTGACTGTTGACCCGACCATTAGTTCCAATACTCCAAGGTCTAGGCCACCCCGTGAGAGAATCCGTGTGTTGAGAGATGTAGGTGAGTTAGAGAAAGTGACAACCCCAAGTGTGGGGACTTCTAGGGATGACAGATTACTTGGTTATTTGATGCATATAATTTTTGGACCAGGTAGATATAAGCTACGGTGGAAGGAGTGGAGTGATGGCTGTGATAAGAGTTCTATGCTTGATAGGGATTTGATGTGATAAGTCTGTAACTGGCAGACCGCGGAGGATGAAGTCTGTACCAGTTAGGATCAAGGAGAAGCCTCCTTATAGGATTGTTTGATTCTCGGGCAAGTGCCTGGGATGTAGAGTTTGTATGCACTACTTGGTTTGAGTCCGTGTCAAATTTGGTGTTTTTCGGTATTGTGTTTTGTGTGTATCGTATCTTGCAGGGATTCGCGCTTGATTTGGCACGAGAAATCGTTGGGAATGAAGTTCCATGTATGTTTTACATTGGTTTTTTTTATTGGAACGAGTTTTGGGAAGTTTGGGTGAAGAAAATTCTTAAAGGGTAAAAAAATTTTCCAAGTATAAAAATTGAAAAATTTCTCAACTTTCTGTGAACGACCCTCCCTCGCGGTACGCTAAGAATGGACCCGTCTCTCGTGGTACGTGAGTGTAGGTCCACATGACTCTCCTATAGATCGTATTCGAGACGTGAAGTATCAATAACACGGAGTGCGGAATCCAACCGTATCACTAATTGTGTATTCGAGACAACGGAAATAGTAACAATCACACAATGTAAATAATCTTCTCTTTGTATTTCCTTATCAGACACTGATTACAATCTCTCTCAGATTCTCAGTTCTGATCTCTCTCTGAAGTCTCCAAGTCTTAACACTAAGACTTGCAAACACCTATTTATAGTAAAACACAAAACCACACAGCACTATAGGTGAACTTAACAAGTTCGCTCCTAAATATGCTTAGGCAAACTTGTTAAGTTCGCCCCTCTAAGAACTTACACATATTTGTTTGCTACAGTTACAAATTCATGAACACTTAACTGTTGCAAACAATTCTATCAATTACAAGTCAAAGACTCTAAGACTAAGACATATAATCTTCAAGCTCGTTGTCACCAGAATATGCTCTAACAGACTCCCCCTTGATAACAGCTTCAGAAGATTGTCATCCGTCTTCAAGATCAGCATGAAACATATTGTAGTCTTCATCTTCACACTCTTTCTTTCTTTCTTGAAGAAAATTTGGGAGAAGGACCCCTTGTCAACTTCTGTCTGCAATATTCAATTTTTGCACAGGAGAACAACCAAGTATAACCAACAATTAAGATTTCCATAGAAGTTGAAAAAATAAAATCTTTTTGATTTTTCAAATATAAGAAACACAAAATCTTTTTGGTTTTTCTTTGTACAAACTAAAATGTAAAATACAAAATCACATCTTTTTGGTCGAACATCACGAGTAAGAAGATCGTATCAGTATATATGATATATCAAACACACATCTTGGATATAAAATCTGTATAATATCAAATGGTATCCTATGTCATTCTTTCAAGCCTTGACCAATCAAACCAATATCTTTCAAGATTATCACACTTTATCTTTTTCAAGACTTTATATTGCATGTTATGATACGCGATAAACATTCAAAAAAAATAGGATCAGGCTATGACACACAAATTCAAATTGTCAACATTATAAGATTTGAAACTAAAGCATCTCATTCCCACTTTCTTGTGAGTTAAGGTACCATTTAAGTATGAAATACAACGTCTACCCCACTAGTATGCCAACATAATGTAAAATGCACTATCTTCAAGACATATGAGATTTTACTAAAGATTATCCGAATTTCCAGAATGAGTAGCAGAATCCAAATTGGATTGTATAGGAATCAATGAGATTCATAATCGAATGATTCAATGTCTTGGCTTATATATGTGGAATCATAAGATTTAGGTATGTGGATCCAACTGTTATCTGGATTATGAATTCAATGGAATCAGTAAAGATGATGTATCAATATGATCCAAGGGCTAGTATATGTTTGACAGATGTTGTCAAGTACATATCTTGATTATACTTCAAATTGCATGCTTTTTGAGACATGGGCACTGAAGCAAACCGAATGAATAGTGCTAAGGACATAACCCGAAACTGATCTCATAGGACAATCTTTATTAAAAACTAATATTCTTTTTCTGATGGTGATCTTTTAACACACACACCCAGGCATAAAATGGGTTCAAATCACAGTTGTATCATATGCAATTATGTTTTCACACTACTAATGGTTCAGTGACGCTTTTAGTCTACTGACAATTCAAATTATATGTATACACAACACTATCATTTCATATTTGTGCAGTCTCTGAAGTTTAGATCAAAACATATAATTCAGATATATTAAATAAACATAAAGCACCAACCAGTCAATATAAAGTCATGTGTGAAAGAACATCTGCTGATGTACTATCATCTCTTCTTTAACTTTAAGTAATGTCGATTTTAACTTTTTCAAAATCTTTTTGAATGAAAGTAAAACAAACGAAAATAAAACTTCCATGAAAACATTTTAAGAAAAACATTTACTTGGTTACATGGGATTAAGTAATTCAATCAGTTAAAAACTCAAACCGATGTAATCGAATGTAATTGAATGCCTTTGCCTTTGTCACCAACACAATTCTTTACTCCCCATGTCCTGTAGACTCCTCCTCAACTAGTCAAATGGTTGCATCAATGACTTTATGCTCACCATTGTCATCCTAAGTTTCAGATTGTCTTTTGGACTTGGTAAAATTCTTTCCAAAACAACATTGTGTGTGACATATTCTATTCTTCGAGCATATGTCACAGTACGAGAGGAGTCAACCTTGATCTTTCGCGGTACGCGAGGGGTCCCTGGACTTGCCTTGGTTCCTTGTTTTCCAATAGGTTACCCACACCGACCACTCGATCACCATTCATACCACCATTCATAATTACTCATCACCATCTACATCCATTATCATGATCCACCATAATCATCTCCTATCATCAATCATACCCACCAACCAGAACCATCCATCCATCATATCATTTCATTCACCAACCACCACGACCATGGGAAACTAGGGACCTGTTCGTAACCGATGATCCATCTTGCAGTGGTGTTCATGTCTATGTGTTTGCCACACATCGGGTAAGTGTCCTTGCATATCTATCTAGAGTCTTCGTGGGTCAGTTTGAGTCTTTTATTGGTGTCAGTTTAATGCTGCAGGTTGTTGTGAGTTTTATTTTTGTAGGTATTGTTTGTCCTGCCCGTACTCAATCTCCATTCGGGCGGGACGAATGCTTCTATCACTGTGTAAAGGCAACCCAGCAGAGTTGTGCAACCACGACCGAAATGCTATACGGTGCACACAGGGAAGAACGAAGTTGGACACAAGTATTTGCATCTACATTATCAGCTAAGTCGCTTCCTGTTTTTAATTTTTGCATTTCTAATTCTTTAGTTGTGTCTTGCTTCACATTAAGGACAATGTGTCTTTCAAGTGTGGGGATGTGAGTGTCTAGTTTGTGTCTTTATAAAAATTCAAAAATACAAAAAAATTGAAAATTTTAAAAAAATGTCCTTTGAAGGTATAAGTTTTTGCATAATAAATGGAAAATGATAGTACATCTGGATCTGTTTGTTTGATTTTAAATGAATAAATAATAGAAAACATGTCTAATTAGTGATGTTTTGGTAGACCCAACCAGCATGAATAGCTTAAATAACCTGTGAGTGTTACTTTGGATTAATCACGTGATAAAATCATGATATCTTGTGGGTACTCATCTTAGGGTAATGGTAGTACTGAAACTACCAATATAGGGTGATAGGTACCACGTTAAACTAATATTTAGAGGTTTTTGAAAACTATTCTTGGCACACCACTCTCTTTTTATGAGAATAAATCCTAGTTTGGTGGCGCCCGCATCCATAATTCCATCTAATAATGAGTATAATAAACAAACTGAAAGCTTAAGTCTTGACCTACGTGTTTCCCATGGGGATAGTGACTCTATGGATACGCCTATGGGTTGATTCTTATGTGCTTAATTGATAGACTGCAGCCTATGGGCTACCTTCTAGGATAGTGACTTAGGAGACGCACCCTTAGGTGAGGTTGATTCATATATAATTAATAACACTCATTCCATTTGTTCCATAATCCATTGATTTCTAAAAACATGTAAATTTTAGTTTAAAGCGGTGGGCAAATCTATATGGTTTAACCCGTGCCTAAACATGAACGTGAGATGGGATTAGGTAGAGCTATAGCTTCTAAGTGTAAGTCATATAGATTGATTGATTGCTGTATAAATTGGAATTAGAACACATCACAGGGGCTAGATAGTTGGTGTTTGGGTTTAATCGGACTGAAATACCGATTGTTGCTATTTAACGCGTGAATATATTTGTGCTAATTGGTAATTGATTATTTAAGTCAGATCTCAGTTATGTTTCCATTACAGACTTTTTCGAGGACGAAAAAATGATAAGTGTGGGGATGTTTGATGTAGTGCAAAACACACATCTTTATTCCTAGGTTTTCATGTCGTTTTAACTAGTTTGTATTCGTTTTGAGTCATTTTTGTTATGTATTGAGTCTATGTTATGTTCTCAGGTGCTTATGATGATTACAAGTGAAAACCTGAAGAAACCGAGCACGAGAATGAAGTCCCAAGAATCAAAAGTCAAAAATGGGAAAAACCTAATTTCGGTTTAAATAGAATTGTAATGCAATTATTAAAGGAGTTCGATTGACAGCCATCTAGAGCATAGCCAGAGGCGATTTTGGGAGCAAGGAATAGGAATTAAGCATAAAGTTCAAGCCTTTGGATACCAGGTTTGTTAATCTAACATTCTAGGGATTCAAGATTCGATTTTTATTCTTCGATTGCTATGTTTGATACTAAGTTTCTGTTATTTACTTATGTTTGAATGTTCTAAACATGAATCTAGGCTAAAACATTGATATTGCCTAGGTCTTTTGATGATTACTTTGTTAAAGCTTTGATTTTTATCGGTTTTTGGATTCGTATGATGGTTTAATGAATTTAACAATCTCATGTTGATTATTATGATGAATATGCATGTTTAGATCTGATTATGATTGGTTATGACTCCATACGCTATTTTTGAATGTCCTTCAGTTTGAATAGCATATCTAGATCGTAGACTGTGATTTTGTGATTGTTTGTGTGGTTTGCTACACGTAGTATCCCATAGGAGCTGTGATTGGGAGTAATTAGATCTGAGTGTTCATCCTAGTTCAATACTCGAAAGGTGAGAATTAGTTGTCTGAGAGGATGTTGGTGTAGGTGTCTAGTCTGTCTATTCGAGTACATTGTCATAGATGGAAATACCCGAGAGGTGATCCAATCATTGGTGAGTTTTTACACCTTTAGGTTCCTTAGTTGGTGACACCCAGAGAGTGATTAGGGATCCACTAGGTAGTCTTTAGTTGTCATCTTTAGAAAGCCAAATCCATCATAATTCCAGAACCGGTAGAAGTTGTGCTTTGCGATTTTGATTCCGACCAAGATAGTATTCTTCTCATTCCTGATTTCACCTTCGTCTTGCCTCTTAAGAGTTAATTCTACCTTAGTTTATTGCATTCTTTAGTGATAATCCTTAGTGTAGTAAACCCCCCCCCCCCCCCAAACCAAATCATTCTTTAGTCCAAGTCAGAGCCAGCTTTGTTATTCGTAGTGTCTCTAGGGTTCGATAATCCAGTTTACCATTAAGCTGTGCTACACTCGATAGGTACACTTGCCTGTCAGTGTGGTTTAGTTCATAGGTTTTCCATTTATTACTTAGGAGTCTAGGTTAGGTTTTGTCAGTTATTTTATAGACCGTCTGGACGACATCAATCATGATTAGGGAGAAGTAAGCAGTCAATTTACGATGTGGTACCGTCTGAGCAAAAGTTGAAAGGACATGTGATAAAGGAGTATCTTGGTGAGACCCATAAGTCCCAAAGTTAAAAAAGGGCAGGGGGGAGGATTTCCTTAAACACCAAGGATGGTGACCGAGTTGTAGAGTAAAGTGATTGTGTTGTTATGTACAACGAAAGGTTAACACTAAAGGATTGGATGAACCAGTTGAACAAAAGAATATGTTATGTTGTTCGTACCAACACAGGATTCGAGCACGAATCCTCTTTTAAGGAGGGTAGACTTGTAACATCCCAGAATCCGTAAAGTAATGATTCGGACTATTTATTTATTAATAAAATTTATAAGATCAATTATTTAAGGTGCGTTTTATCAACGGAAAGGAATCGGTTATTTGTTTAAAGCGATAGCTCGGCATCGATACATACAAGAAGGATTAAGAGCGACCCGCTTGGAATATTATTGAGGTTTATATGCAACTTATACCACAAACCCTAGGCCATTCAGCCTAGTTGAGTTCGACGGCAGGCACAAGAAGAAGAGATAGAGGTTGGAGCTTGGAGGAGGCCGGCGACGGTGGTTCGAGGGCGGTTTCGCACGAAAACCTTATTCATCACCAAGGTAACGGTTGTTTGCATTCTCATACATGTTTATATTCGTATTACTGTTCAAAATAGTTTAGGGTGGGGGATTCTCAGGTATAGCGAAGGAGATGATGATTATCCGGCGACAGGATGGACGAAGGCAGTGACCAACTTTGTGGCTGGGTGTGACGGTGGTGGCCGGCTGTTAGCGACGGGAGCAGGGAAACTCTGAGGGGAACGACCGACGAAACCGGGATGGTAGCGATTGGAGTGGTGGTCAGCTACCGAGAGAGAAGGAAAGAAAGGACAAGCTACGACGGCCCGATAGGGGGTGCGACGGTTGTCGTGGTGGCAACTGTGGTGGTCCACGGCGGCGGTGAGCAGTGGAGGTTGTTAGTGGTGGTGTTTCCGGTGTGGAGGACGGCTCGGGCAGAATTCCCTGGTGATGGTGGTGATGATAGAAGCGGTTAGAGTCTGGCTCGCGGAAGACATGGCGCGTGGTGGTGGTTCATGGAGGTGAGCGAGAATAACGGCGACTACCAGTCATGGTAGTGGAAGTGTGGGGGGGCACCCAGTGGTGCTCGGGCGCGGTTTGGACAAAACTAGGGTTTTGGTAAGTTTAGGGTTTGGACAAAACGAAAGTTTATCATAACCAGTGAGTTTGTAATCCCCCTCTTTTAAATGTTTTAATGTTTTGGGGCTATCGTACATAATTTCAAGAAACAGTAATATATGTAAATGTGTTAAGGGTTTCGGGTTCTAACCTGATATGTTTTTAGTATAAAATGATTATTAAGGAGTCGTAGAGTCTATGATGTGTTCATAGAAATACGTGGGCTAAGGGTAGGGTTTGTTGATGTGTGACGTGTTATGGGTCGATCGGAAAGAGTTGGGCCTTATATTAAATGCTTATGAATTCGTATGAGAACTAAGTCGTTATAGGGTTATACGTGAATAATAAGTGTAGTTAATGAGTTACGTAAATGACGTGTGATATTATGTATTTATATTTATGTGTCGTATTTGTATCGTTGTCATTATGGCATAGAAAATGGGATTGTGAAGGATGAGGTCCTTCGGGAAGTCACCGACAGTGACACTTATTTAACAGGTTAATGATGAGCTCGGGGTGTGTTGAACGCCCTGACGAGGGTAACCCTGATGAGGGTGTTGTGACGAGGTAAGTGTTTACATGGGTATTTATATATGTGTAGGATTGCATGTAAACGTTGAATTATATTGATTATGCATGTGGTGATATTAATGTGGTAATGTTAGTGTGACGTTTACATGTTATTATTGCAGTATGTAGAGTTAGACTGACCGTTGTGCCAGAATGGTGACGTGACGTGTATAACTGTCGTGTTAGTTAATTGTGGGAGCCTTGGTTAAGGCCGAGTATGTTAATGTCTTGAGTTAGTTGCGTTAGCCAAGTGGCGAGTTAATACTTGTTCTTGGGCATGAGTTGTTAGTATAATAAGTTAAGTCTATATCAACGAGATGGTAAGAGTATAATTATTATTATTATTGGTAGTACGGGATGAGTCTCGGGTGATGAACGGTTATGGGATGCCGTGGGATAACTATTTGTTAATGAATCGTAAACTATTTTATTAAGGACCGGAGGGTCCTGAGTGAAATGAACTAATGAATATGACGTGATGGTCTTTGTTTAAATTAAACTACTAGAACTCACTCAGCGTAGCTGACTTTGTGTGTACGTTAGATTGTTTTTGCAGGTAAGCATAGCGTCAACGTATCTTGACTGAAATAGTAATAAATGAGTTTTGAAAGACTTTCGCTGTAGTTTGAATTCAAATAAATGTGTTTTAAATGAAAATGACACGTTACGAGAACCAACTGTAGGATGTCTGAGTTAGGGTTTTACAACTGTTACAATGTATGTTAGACTTTTTTTATAGGTGAGTTAGTGTGGAGATGTATTTTGGCTTTGGAGTGGGTCTACTCGGGTTGTTGTGTATGCATTCATACGGTAAGGTGAAACGTAATAATGATTTTAAAATACAAATCTAATTTTGAGTTAAGACTTCCAATGCAAGTTATCATAAAAAGTTAAGAGTTTTAAAATGATACACTGTGATGTGATCCAACTGTAGGGTGCCTGGTTTGGGGGCCTTACACACAAGCTAGTCGTTCTCTATGTCCAACACCACATTACACAACCTGAAATGCATGCTTAAAAATAATTTAGTCAGTATACAACAGGTAAGTTCATGAGTTTAAAGAAAACAATTTATAAGTACATTTCGGCATAACATAGTACAAGAAAATTTGAAATTTGCCAAGTCACAGAATCAAACCTACAATCATTACACAATTCTACCTGATCATGCATGAAAGTTACCTTCCTTAGCCTACAACCTCTATAAGTGATAGGTCTTCTATTGCTTGCCATATGTCGCAATCGGTTCCTAGAACCCACCGTGGGTTTTTTCGTACCCAAGAGGGGAAAGGGGTTACTCGACCATTGGATAGGGAAACTGACATGGGGGTTTCCCCAAATGATACTATCCATACAATCATGAGGCTCAATCATGAGTTAAATGTGTTCTTATCAAGAAGAATTATAGAGGTTCTTGTCTTCTCAATATCACAACACAACATTAAAAAAAATTCTTGATGCATGTATCAGCCCAAAACAATAAGTAGAAAGGGGCACATGAAACTCACATTGTACTTGGTTAAAGGTAATTCTAGTGGAAGACTCCAAAAGTAGTTATCTCCTATATCAGGGATTAAGGGTCATTAAATCATATGTAATGCAATGCATGCTTGCCTTAATGATTATGTGATATTCTTAGTGTTTATTCTTGTTATGTTGTATGATAAAGTTTCCTTATTTAGTAAGTTTGCATAACTAGAAAGTTTCTATAATTAGTAATTTTCTAAGGTTGGTAAGTTCTTGGTATCTAGGTATAGTGTTATGGTTATAATTTGTTATGTTTGGCTAAGTATACTTCTTTATGTTAACAGTTAATCTTCTTTTGGTTCATAGTTAAACCAATTTGTTATTGGACTTTATTGGGCCCTTTAAACCCATATTCGTAAAAAAGATAAAAAAAATACTTAAGATTACTTAAAGTTTCTGATTTGGTTTGATTTGTATTAAAAGGGATTATTGGGTCGGTTAGTCCTAGCTAAGCCATTTTAATGTTTAAAGCTTTCTTTATGGCACAAAATCCTTATTATCCATATTAAACTTAATGTAAAGCATTTTGACAAGGTTTTTAGTAAAAATAATCTACCCAAAATGTTTAGTGGGTCGACCATGGGTTTATTAGGCCTGTTAAATCCAAAACATATGGCTTTGTGTTTAAACTCTTAAGCTTGGCCCAAACTTATATTAGAACTTACTTTATGGCGTTTAAGATATATTTACATTAATATTCCGTTTGTAAAGTTAGAAATAGTTTTCAATGTCAAATCTGGTTTTCTAACGGTGCGATTATACGCCATGTTTCTGGTTTTAACTAATTAACAACACTCCTATCACTTGTATCCTTTAGAATACCTTTTTATATAGCCATTTCTAGGGTTTTTAGGTGTTCAGTTTACCGTAAAACGTTTCTTCAACTTTGATGATCGATACTCATCAAAAACCATTATAATACTATTTTTTATAGTAAAAACTACTAGAATATTCAGATTTGGTGAAAATAGCATTCGTGATTGTTTTTAGGCTATAACGCAAATAGTGGTTTTTAATGTACCGGTTACGGTTTTTATTGTTCCTTGCATGTTTTTAAAAGATTTCAAAAGTTCTTATTTCCTATTGGAAAATAATAGGGCTTTTGGTCCACAGCTCGCATCGTAGTTCTTTTTTCATACCAGTTAACGTCTATTGTGTGGTTTTTACCGTTTAATCCACTTAGGTCATATCTAAATATACTTTTACACTTATTTCATCTTAATAACTTTAACCTATTTTAATCTTTTCAAGTTAATAGCACATTTGGGTGAATAAAGACCCGTTTCTATGCTTTAATATACACTTAAGTGTATCCTTTGTCCAAAATTGACACCTATAGTTCTTATAGTTGTTTCGCACATAGCAAATCATTCATTTTAAAGTGTTAGCTGTTGTTTATTGTTAGAAATCAGTTTGTGTACATATTTATGGTGTATGCATAGTAGTATGAAAGGAAATGAGATATACCAAGACTCTGTAAGTGTTTGAGATAAGACGTTGAGGTACTGAGTTGCTCAAAGGCTGTTGAATTCCTAGTGGTTGATAATAAAACAAAGATATGAAGTTAGATGACAGTTTTGAAACTCAAGGAAGAACTATCTAGATTTGTTTTATACTTACCATCTCTACTTACGTAGAGAGGATGATGTTGGATGACTATGGACGATCGATTCTTGGGCTTTATAACTTCCAAGGGAGCCTAAATGTCTAATCACAAGAGTTTGGTTGGTGTTAGGAGCATGAAAACTCTTGAAATCATACGACAAGAAGATGCAAAGCTTACATAGAATGACTCTGGATATCGTGATACTTCTAGGCTGTTTTGAGGTCGCTTATCAGATTTAAATACACCTAGGTTTTTGGCCAAAATGAAGAGCTTTGAATCCCTTGTGAGTAGAAATAAGAATCAAGTAATTAGAGTTCGTTTGATACCAAATGAAGAGCATTGAACTCCTTCTTATTGTTACATATAAGTAGCACTATGTGTCACGTTTATGTAACATTATGTGATACATATATGTAAGACTTATAATTTACGTATTTATGTTAAAGATATATGTTCAAGATATTTCAAAAAAACTTAACAATTAAAAGAAAAAAATAATTTATAAATTATATGATTGTTTTAGGGTGGTTATCACGGTTATAACATAAAAACGGGTTATCATTTAAACCTTTCCATATATATAAAAAAAAAGCCGAGCGGTTTTTAAACCTTCTTTTTTTTTAAATCTGACGTTTTTACATATGTAAATGCTGACATGTTGCTTATGTAAAAAATAGAAAACGAGATTTTTTGTTATTTTTTACATGTTTTTTTTATTTTTTTTTAGTCGGCGTTTTATTAATTTTTTACGGAAATACTTTATTTTATATAAATAATCAATCCCAAAGGGTTAGCGGTTTTTTTCAACCAGAAAGGGCTTTCATTTTACTTTTTCCATATATATATATATATATATAATTTTAGATTTTATTAAAAATATAATTGTTTGTGCTAGAGTTTCTTTGTTGGCCATTATGAATTATTATTCTTGGGCTTGGATTTATTTGTTGGACTATTTGACTTGTTTTTATGGGTTAGACTTATCTTGGTTATGTTAGTTTGGCATTGTTGGATATTATCATATTTTGGGCTTAATTCTCAATTTAACTATGTTCTTCTTTGGCCTTTTCTTTATTTATTGGAATGGACTAATGGTTTATTAATTGAGTCTTTTCCTTCTACATTCTAGTGGGGCTAAACCCTTCTAATATCTAATCAAACTCAATTAAGGCTTTATAACTTTGTTTAAGAAGGTACACTTTATATGTTTATTCTAAAATTTAAAAGATTAAGTTGAGCCTTAAATTTAGGGTTGTTACATACGACTCATTATAACCTAATTTTACCCATTAAAGACTTAGAATAGCCCATCATATTCCATGAAGAGTTATAATGTCTCTTCACACCAAATATACCCTATTGAGACATAAATGAACTTAACGAGTCAATAATAGCGACACTCGGTCAAACATAGTCAAGTAATTATATATAACGATACTTAGTCAAACATGATTGATCTAAAACATTTATGATCCATTATAACTCATTATAATCTAACATGACCCATTATAACCTGTTACCACTCTTTAGGACCCAATATGACATGAAGATCTATCATACCTCACTAAGATTTATCATTACTCTTACTACTCATCATGACTTATTAAGACATGCATGATCCATACAACTCATAACTTCCTAATATCACTCGTTACAACCAAAGATAACCCGTTAAGACTCATGACAACCTATTATGACATGTACGATGGTATATGGCATGTTAGGTCAATCTTGGTTAATAATATTGTAACATGATCAAACAAATTCTATGTATGTCAAGTGACGATCAATCTTGGTAAATATGCTCAAATCAGATGAATAACGGCAAAACAAAGACACACATGATCTGTTATGACTAATTATGGTAAGTTATAACTTACATGTGTGTTAATGGTAGGTTTAGCATTTGAACTTTTTTTTTAACCAAAATTGTTAGTTTGTAATATTTTTTTAAAATTATAAATACCTAATCCAATAATGAAAAAAAAATATATGTTAAACGTAAGCTTCAATTTATATCTGTGATTTCAAGATCCAAACCATCAATTAAATCGTTAAACCCAGTTTCTAAACAGTTTATCCACAACCAAGCTATAGCCCATATAGATTTTAAACCCATTTAACTAGTCGATTTGCTTCAGGTTTTAACTGTTAAGAAGAAATTAAAAGAGTCAAATGGAGTAGATTTTAATGCTAATATATGAAAATGGATTCAAAAGATTTGAATTACTTGTGTTGTGTATAAAACAAGTGGACATTGCTGCGCGTTGCAGTGTAGTCTGGTTACATACGTAAAGAAAAGCGTATGAAGTTACGACATCTCAACTTTGAATATTGAAACGTAGATAAACAAAGCACGTCGCAACGGTATTTCGGATATCAACAAAAAGTTACGTCATTGTAAAAATAAGCGTCAAGAAAAATACGAAAGCGAGTAAAAAATTTTAATAACTTCCCACGTATTGCGGTCGCTCGCTTTTGAATAAAGTTTATATCGAAACATTGGTTAAAATAAGTCACCGCAACGGTATTTCGTTATTTAAAATACATTACGTTATTGTGGAAAAAAATTAAAGATATATTATATTTGACCTGGGCCAGTTTTGAATAAAGGTTATATCGAAATGTAGATAAAATAAGTACGTTATAACGGTGTACTCAGAATTTTATAAAATATTATATTTTAAAAGTTATAAAACAAAACAAAACATGTTTAAAAATAGTTATAATATTAAAATAATGATAGAATTACATATATCCCTTATTTTCAACCCTAATTTCATATATACCATGATTCTCTCATTTGCGATTTTTTGTGTGTGTTTTCCAAGGTGTTTTCTCTCTAGCCCCTAGCCGATGCCTCCTCCTCTTCTCCTATTTTAGGTTTTCGGCCACCCTCTCCCAGAGTTGTATGGGTTGTTCTCACGCTTGTAGACTAAGGAGAAGGATTATCACGGCGGGAGGAGAGGGACGAGGTTAGGTTTGGTGGTCTAGGGAGGGCGGCGAAATTTTTTTAGCTGGTTCTTTGATCTTCGCCACTTTCGGTCGGGTTTATTCTCTTTGATTCTTGATGGCCTAATGAGCCGTCATGCTCTCTGGCCACGGGTTGGGGGCGGGTATAGTTACGGGTATGTTGAAGCTCGAAGGGGGTTGTTCCGATTTGAGGTGGTTGGGGGAAGAAGGAGTCGGCGTTGGATTCTGTCGCAATCTACACTTCGAAGTTCATCAAGAGATTCAGGTGAGAGTTTTCGCCGGTTTAGAACTAATATGAGACCGTAATATGGTTGGGGTGGATTTGGCCGGTTTTTTCTTGGCCGCCGGAGTCGCCGGAGTATTCCCTTGTCAGAAAGGCGGCAAGGGTTGCAAAGGGATGAAGGTGGAGTCGGGTTCTAGCTGGGCTGGACGCCTGCATGGGGCACGGGTTTTCTGTGGTTGGGCTTAGCTGACTCGGGGATCGCATGTGAGTTCGGGGATGGGTTTGCATGCTCGATGATGGTGGGCTCAACTTGTGCATGGACTGTTCTCGTGTGTTGGGTTGGGTCGTTGGTGGTTCATCGGGCCGGTTGGATGCAACATGGTGGTGGGTTTACGTGTGCATGGGGTTTCCCTTTGCATGTGGAGGGCCTACTAGTATGTTTCATGGGTTGGTTATGTCACACCGAACTGGGTCGGCAATGAATATATTGGGCTCTGCTGGAGGTTTTTTTTTGGTTCATTTGGATTATATATGGAGCTTTGTTCTCTTGGTATAGGGATGGTAAGGATGGCTATTCAGTTTAAATGTATGAGGCCCAAGGTTTTGTACACGGTGAGGTTTAGTTGATCGATTTTAGTTCTTTATTACATGTGTGAATTGGGTGACATTTATGGCTTGGATGGATCGAAATTGCTTGTGGTTGGGTTTTTTGTGTTTAGTGCTTGCCTAGTTATTATGTACTACTGGGTCTAAGCTAGGGTGGGATTTCCTGGATGAGTGAGGTGTGGGGTTTGTTATGTGGAGTGTATTATTATGGTTTTTGTCGGACATTAGTCTTTTAAGCATTTAACTTTGTTTATTTATGTATTCTTGAGTAGTATTTCTCATTTGGGCCTTAGAAATGGGGTAGGAGTTATACTCAAGTATGGGATTGGGTAGTCACTAGAACAATTGTGGAACGGGCTACAATTTGCTTGGATACATAGGTTAAGTCCCCTAAATGAGCCTTAGAAATGGGACGGGGATGGACCTTGAGAATGAGCTTGATGTGGCATATATTTTAGGCTTAGGAACACCACTTACAGATGTGCCGGTGTATTCCTTATTTCCTTTAGGCCTTAGAAATAGGGTAGGAAATAAGCCCAAGTATGGGATTGGGCATATTGCTAGTACAGTTGTGGAACGGATATTGGAATATGCAGGTGTATGTGTTAAGTCCCCTAAGTGATCCTTGGAAATGGGACGGGGATGAACATTGAGTATGGGCTTGATGTGGTGGCTAGTACGGACTGGATATCTTGGATCTGGCATAATGATCTCTCTTTCATATCAGATTTTGGGCTTCACTTGTACTAGATTATTGTGACTTTGGGCTTAGATTTTGATATTTCACTTATGGGTCTGCGTGTCTAGTATGTCTTATTGTTTCGGCCTGTGTGCCAGCTTTGTTTTTTTCTCTGTTTTGGGCCTTGGGCCTTAGTATGTTGCACACCATATGGGGCTTCGGCCTATGGTATGTTCAATTTTGATTCTCATGGTCCCTTCCATGGTACAAAGGCCGAGGAGGGGGGATGCACTTATTATGTAATAACAATTTAATTTTAATAAAACATTTACCTAGGGCTTTGCCCTTTTCCTAAAAAAAAATTCATATATATCTAACCCAAAATTTAAATTACATATATCCCCCACTTTTTTTTTATAAAATTGGTCTTTTAACCTTATAAGAAATACGACTATTCTTATTCCATTTATCCCAACCCTAAACTTCTGATTCCCGCTACCGATCGATTCCAACATTCAGTGTCGCTTCTGATCGATTCCATCATCCAGTGGGGTATTTTTATAATTATGAAGGGGATATACGTAAATAAAATTTTAAACTGGGTATATATGTAATTAATGATGTTTTTACGAGGATATATGTAATTACCCCAAAATAATAGTTGTTTTGATAAGTTATATCTTTGTGTTTTTTTTGTATCAGGCTCCATTTTGAAATTTTTTTATATCAATACATATAATAATATTACTAGGTTATCAATCCGTGTAGTACACGGGGTTGTATAATAGAAATTATATATTTATATGATGTGTAAAAAAATTCACATAACTGAAATATTTTCAAATCTCTAAATACTTTTTAGTACAGGACCGTTTGTTTATAAATAATTTTTTTTAAACGGTACCAAGTTTTTAAGCAATCCTACCCAACCCGACCCGTACCAAATTTACTCAACTTGCATGACTGCTACATCCTGCCACTCAAATTTCTGTGTGGAAGAAACTTTTAGCACCGCTCTTTTGATCATATAACAAAATTTAATGAAGTAAAAAAACTTCAAACAGAAAGGCAAACGACAACAATATAAACATTTAATTTCATTATCAGAAAATTGAAATATGATTCTTTTATTGGCATAAAGTTCAAGAAGCCTTATTTGACATTTACAGAAGAGAGCAGCAAAAAAAAGTTCAATGTATAATCATAGGGCATGTATTCATGTAAATCTCAGAAGCACTCCACGACTACAATGGCTGCACCAGTAGAACATCCAAGCTATACCTCGTAAGCACCTGCTATAAGTTCAGAACCATTATGTACCCCTCATCTACAAAAGAGTGATCAAACTTTAATCACATACAACACACTCCAATGCCGCCACATCCACCACCACCACTAATAACTTGACCCACTTGAACCGTTGGATATAATACATAGCCGAATCAACCCATTTACAAATAAGCTGGTCGAAATTTCCCGTTAAATATATGTGTCATTAGCCTTGTCACACACTCATACTTCCAAAAAGCATAGATGATTGTCTGGAGGAAGTTTCATGACCAATAATGTTACCATCATGATTGCTATATGCATCTATAATAAAATCATCCTCTGAGAAGCTAAGGTTCATTGTTGGTGAACCTTCTAAAGCATTGTTCTTCACAACAGATAAGACTCCAGAAAGTTCTTCCCATTCTCCGGCATAAAAATGGAATTTAACCAATCTTCAACCCATTTGAAATGTTGGCCTTTAGCTAACTTTTTAGATTTGACCTGTTTCAAATATAGCACAACCCAAATCTACCAATCATTATCAAATTGGTCAAAATTGCCACCTGTAGAAAAAACTGGCAACCCGAGACTCTATAGCCGCAACTAAGCATGATCAATTCATAATATAAAGTACCATTAAGAAATTACTTGTAAAATATCATATGGTAAGGTTGATGTGGTTTACAGGGAAAATCAAATAAATAATGTAATTACATGATCACAACCGTCTACTCCAAAAAATATATGTGACAGCAACCCATGAGATTTCTTCTTCTTTCATGCCAATATAATCATTTAATCATCTAGTTAAACCATAAAGGAAGTTATCTTGTTAAAATTATCAAGAACCTATAATTCATAACTTTGCTAGCCCATAGGAATGCATAAAATCAACCTATACTTATAGATCTGAGAACAAAAAACATAGTTAGATAAAAGGAGATTTCACCTTATTGTCGGCGCTCAAAAGATACTTACAAGCCCTGAATTCTCAAGAACACCGCCGCACCTTCCCAAGAGCATAAATCGATCCACTAATCATCGAATGATTTGACCGATTGTTGATGATACGCATCACACACAGCATTAATCACCTGAAATGAACCTTCTCCAACTGAAATCGACGGTCCAGAAGTTGCGGCTGCTAAGGATTTAGGGTTACGGATGAACAAAAGGATCGGGTAATTTCCTTTTAGTTAGATCCGATAGATGGGTAATGTGTCGGGTTTTGACCAGCGCTTTTTTTAAACGGGTTAGGGTGAAAATGGACGGGAAAGAATCTGGACACATGACAAAAATTGTAGTCATTTATTAGTTTAAAGATTAAAACGTAAGTGCAGGCTCTGACTGCATTTACTATAGATATTATACAAATTTTAAAACAGGGAGTACTACTGCTTATGCATTCCATTTGTTGTTATATTTTTGTTGCTTATAGTACAACTTTCTACCGCATAATTTTTTTTCAAACTTTTTTGGTTTTAAATTATTTACAGTAGCAATTTTAACATAATATAAGTTTCAGCCCAATTGTAATTTAAGCGGTGGTTCTAAACCCGGAAGCCTCTTTCTTTCCAAGCTTTTTTTTTTTTTTGTCTTTTATACTAAAATTACAATATACATGATTTTGTATATCACATTCACAAATAAAAGTTGCCAGCAGTAAAAAAGTTTGTGAAATTTATGTTTTATCTATACAAAAATGTTTTTTCAATGTTTCAAAAACATTAATTTTCTTTGTTCGTTTTCAAATGATTTTATTATTTACTTTAGGTTTCGAGGTATATCTATGTGTCAACTAAATCGAAATGCAAGAACTCTCGGTCGAAATGTCATTATTAAATCAAAAAGCTAGAACTATCGGTCAGAAGTCGTCGCAACGTGTTGGGCCTCAATCTAGTTTTTATTATTATTATTATTATTATTATTATTATTATTATTATTATTGTTATTAAGATACAAGTTTATTTTAATTCGACACTTTATAGTCGTGCATCTAAAATTTATATAGAGTTCATTAACTTTTATTTAACTCGTATATGTAATTTATACAATCCTTATTCTGAATTTAGATCGTTCATTTGAATTCATATAAATTATATATACTTTATCACAAATAAAACACATTATTCACATATCAACCACTGTGTGATTGAATATAAACTTTTTTTTATTACCCAAAAGTTTTTTTTATATTATTACCCAAAAATTTTTTTTATAGGTTTGGCACAAAAGCTTTAATCTTTTTTTTTACTCAAAAGTTCTTTTTTTTTTATATATATATTTGTCATAAATCTTCAGTGAAGAAAACTTTAGTTTTTTAAGTTTGGTTTTTTTATAAAATTGTAACAAAAGTTAATGTTTTTATTTTTGTGATAAATTATAGAAGCTTTTTTTTGCTTGGAAACTTTGGTTTTTTTATTTGATAATATAGGCTTTCAACCTATTTGATTTTATAATAATTTCGTTTTTTCTTACAGTTTTGTTCGTTAACTTTTTTTAAACAATTTGCACGGATTTGCTTATTTTTTTTCTCAGCGATCCGAGTTTTTTTTTTGTATCGTACGCTATAGCGAATCTGTGTTTCGACGTAAGCTTTATCACAGTGGACGAGACGAATAGATAAATACCAAACTCCCACCGCGTAGCGTCGGAAAAAAAAACTAGCTAGTATTAATTGCGGTGAGGTTGAATAGTATCTTTTTAATTTGTTTTTTTACCTCAAAAGTTTCTTTTATAGATATGGCACAAAAGTTTTAAACTTTTAATTTTTTTTGTTTGACTAAAAAGTTTTTTTTAGATTTGCCACAAAACTTCAATAGACTAAACTTTAGTTTTTTTATCATCAAGTTTGATTTTTATAAAACTGTAACAAAGGTACAATGAGTTTATTTTTTTAGTAAACTTTCGTTAACTTTTTTTAAAACGGTATGCACGGCTTTGTTTAGTTTTTTTGTGAGCGATCCGAGTTTTTTTTATCGTACGCTATTGCGAGTCTGTGTTTCGACCTAAGTTTTATCACCATGGACGAGCCGAACCGATAACTACCTAACTCCCGTCGCTCAGCACGGAAAAAAAACTAGTAAAAATTAATTGTCAAACAAAGTGTGGGGTGTGGTGTTACATACTTACATAAATTTGGTTGGGCTGAGACGAAATTTTAAAAGTAGGCTTGGTTCTTAACGGGCTCACGAGTAAATGGCCCAATATGTAAAACAATAGCTGAGGAAGACAGCTTCAAAAGAAAAAAAACCATGGCCACCAAGGATCGAACACATGACGATTAGTTGGGTCGGTTTCTACTTTGTTATTCAAACCAAACCAAAAATATATAATTGATTTCGTCCAGACGGTCTATAAAAATAATTATTAAACCTAACCTAGACTCCTAACTAATAAATAGAAAACCTTCTAACTAAATCGCACTGACAGGCAAGTGAACCTATCGAGTGTAGTACAGCTTAACGGTAAACCGAGTTATCGAACCCTAGAGACATTACGAATACTAATACTAGAATCTGACTCGGACTAAATATTGAATTGGTTTAGGGGGTTTACTACACTACTGAATTAAATAAGAATGCAATAAACTAAGAACGATTCAAACTATCAAGACGAAGAACAAAGGGAGATATCAGGAATAGGAAGAACACTACTTAGGTCAGAATCCTACTTGCAAAGAACAACTTCTACCGGTTATGGAATCTGATAGATCTGGGTTTCTAATGATAACAACTATAAATACACTATCAGGGTGTCACCAACTAAGGAACCTAAAGTGTAATAAACTCACCATATTGTTGGATCACTTCACATGTATTTCAAACTATGATATTGTACCCTAATGGACAAATTACCTCTCAGTCTCACTGTCCACAATACACTCAAAGAATACACGGGGTAATATCAGGATAACTACTATGACTTGACTAGCAACAATCACTAGACACCTAATACTAACGCCCTCTCAGATTGTTAACACTCGGATTCCAAATAACGAAGACTAGACAACTAACTCTCACCTCTAGGGTATTGAACTAGGATACACATTCAACTCTAATCAGCAGTCAATAACAACTCCTATGGTCACTACGTCTAGCAAACCACACAACAATCGAAAACCCTAAGATCTATGACAAAGATGTGCAAATCAAATTGGTAGACAACCACAATTAGCATACAGGATTATAATCAATTACAATCAGATTAAAACATGCATATACATCATACTAATCAACCCCAAGATCGTTTATGAAATCAAATAAATCATCAAACTAATCCAAAAATCGATAGAGTTGCAAACTTTAACAAGCAATCATCATTAACCTAGGCAGTATTAACAAGTTTAGCCTAGGATCATACTTAGAACAAGAATAACATAAGTAATCAAGCAATACATGCAAAACAAACTAATTTCAAACAAAGATCGAAACTTTAAACCCAAATAATCTAATCTAGACAAACCCGGAATCGAAAGCCTTGATCTTGCTCTTCAATATACTCCCAAGCTCTCAAAATCATGTCTTTTTGCTCCCCAAACGGCTGGAAATCGATTAGAATAAGATTGGGAGAGTCCTAAACTTTTAAACCGAAAAAATATGTTAAAATTCTCGTAACTAGGGTCCCTCGCATACCGCGAGGCCCCTGACCTATCTCTCACGTACCGCCGGTCTAAACAAACTGATTTTTGAACTCCTCTCGTCGAGCTACCCTAAATCGATATAAAATGGGCCCCGTAACTCATTTTCTAGCCCGAGATATGGCCTGTTTAAGATTTGACTTTTTTCAAGACTTTTTCCGTTTCTCGTCCCGGGTTCTCGTGCTCGTTTCTTTCCAGATTCTTATTCGTTTAAGCCCAAAAGTGACTCGATCACCTACAAAACCACGTATGAATCAATACTAACTAAAAACGATCAATACGACTCTAAAACTATATAAAAACGACACGAAACATGACGGAAATACATGTGTGCTTTGCAACACATCAAGCATCCCCACACTTAACTTTTTTTCGTCATCGAAAAAGTCTGCAATGGAATCATAACTGAGATCTAACTTTACAAACATCAATTACCAATTATCACAAACATACTCACGCGTTAAAAATCAATAATCAGTATTTCTGTCTGATTACACCCAACCGCCAACTATCTAGCCCCCGTAATGTGTTCTAATTCCAATTTATACAACAATCAATCTATCTATATGACTCACACTTAGAAGCTACAGCTCTACCTAATCCCGTCTCATGCTCATGTTTAGGCACGGGTTAAACCATGTAGTTTTGCCCACCACGTTAAACCAAGATTTACATGTTTTTAGAAATCAATGGATTATTGAATGAATGGAATGAGTAGTATTAATTATATATAAATCAACCTCACCTAGGGTGCGTCTCCCAAGTCACCATCTCGGAAGGTAGCACATAGGATACAGTCTATCAATTAGGCACATAAGAATTAACCCATAGGCGTATCCATAGAGTCACCATCTCCATGGGAAACACGTAGGTCAATCTTATTTATCTAAGTACTGATCACTCAAGCCCCAAACCATGGGTGTATCCACAGAATCACTATCCCCATAGGAAACACGTAGGTAAAGACTCAAGCTTTCAGTTTATTAATTATACTCATTATTTAGATGCAATTATGGTTGCAGGCGCCACAAAACTCGGATTTATTCTCATAAAAAAGAGAATGGTATGCCAAGAATAGTTTTCAAAAACCTCTAAATATTAGCTTAACGTGGAACCTATCACCCTATGTTGACAGTTTCAGTATTACCGTTACCCTAAGATGAGTACCCACAAGATTTCATGATATTATTACGTTATTAATCCTAAGTAACACTCATAGGCTATTTGAGCTATTCAAGCTGGCTGGGTCTACCAAAACATCACTAATAAGCGCGTTTTCTATTATTTATTCATTTAAACAAACAAGTAGATCCATTTGTATTATCATTTTCCATTTATTATGCAAAAACTTTTGTTTTCAAAGGACATTTTTAAATTTTTTTTTTTTGTATTTTTGGATTTTTATAAAAGACACAAACTTAAACTAGACACTCCCATCCCCACACTTGAAAGACACATTGTCCTCAATGTGAAGCAAAACACAACTACAAATAAAAATGCAAAAATAAAAACAAGAAGCGACTTAGCTGGTAAATGATATATGCAAACAAATGAATGTACAAATTTGTTCTTCCTCATGTGCACCGTATAGCATTTCGATCGCCGTTGCACACACTGTTGGATTGCCTTTACAATAGTGATAGAAGCATTCATCCCGCCCGAATGGAGATTGAGTACGAATAGGACAAACATATCTGCAAAATAAACCTCACAACAAACCCGCAACATTAAACTAACTCAAATAAAAGACTCACTGATTCAAACTGACTCACAATGACTATGGATAGATATGCAAGGATACGTAGCCGATGCGTGACAAACACATACACTTGAACGCCACGGCAAGGTAGATCATCGGTTATGAACTGGTTCCCGAGTTTCCCATGGTCGGTGGAGTGAATGGTGGTTGTGATGATGATTTAGATGGTGGAGGAATGGTGGTTGTGATGATGATGACGGGATTGGGTGACCATGGGAAAATAAGGAGGAAGGGCAAAATCAGGTAACCCTCGCGTACCGCGAAGAGCAGGCCAATTCCTTCGCGTACCGTGAGGACTGGAACTAAATCCGGCCTGACTGCTTTGTGTCTCGCGTACCGCGGGAGACTTGGGTGCTTCGTTCGCGTACCGCGAGGAAGGCTTGTTCACAGAAAGTTTCAGAAAATTTTCAATTTTTATACTTAGAATATTTTTTACCCCCTAAAAACTTTTTCACCCAATTTTCCCAAAACTCGTTCCAATGATAAAAACCAATGTAAAACATACATGAAACTTCATTCCCGATGATTTTCCTCACGAAATCAAGCGTAAATCCCTGCAAGACACGACATATACAAACACACAATACTAAAAAATACAGAAAAGGACACGGACTCAGATCAAAGAAGCATACGAACTCTACATCCCGGGCACTTGCCCGAGAATCAAATAAACCTATCAGGATGCTTCTCTTTGATCCTAACCAGAACCGCCTTCATCCTACGTGGCATCCCGGTCTTGCGCATTAGCCCTAACCTCAACAGCATCTTCATACTCCTGTCAAACACTGGACTCAAATCTTTCCACCACCACTTAAACCTACTCGGTCCAAAAATGATATGCATTATGTAATCAAGTGACCTATCACCCATAAACTTCTCCACACTTGGGGTTTGCACTAGCATCCATTTAGATGAATCTCTCATAGCACGGTTTCTTTTACGAAGCGGCTTAGACCTAGGGTAGCTGGAATTAGGGATTGGCTCAGGGGTTCTACCCTCAACATGAACAACTGTGACTGGTAAAGGTTCAGATGAGGTGCTTGTACAGATGTGGACTCCACCCTCTAAACCGGATAATCATAATTCTCTAAACTCTCCATCAAGGGTGTATCACAGATTATCGACCCTACTTGTGCTAATATATCATTCAAACTATAATCGTCATCGCTAGCACTTAAGAATGAGGATTCGACCAATTTTCTTTCAAACTCTTCTAACCAGTCCGGAGGCTCCTCTATTTTCCCTCCTTTATCCCTATCAACATCATCCTCTAACGGGTTGGAGTCCCAATAATCATCCATGGAGGTATCAAGCATGCACACGGAGTGGCTATGCTCGCCAACATCCTTCACAGAGGGTGTGGCATCGAATATAACCGACCCATCACCCACACGAAGTGTGAGTTTCCCATCAAAGGCATCAATCACTGCCTTGGCGATGCGCAAGAATGGGCACTCGAGAATGAGTGGGACTCCATCATCTACTTTCATATCTAGAATGACAAAATCCACAGGGAAAACAAATTTGCCTACTTTTACTAGAAGATTTTCCATAATTCCCCGTGGATACTTGACTGAACGGTCAGCCAAGGCTATGTTCATGCGCGTCGGCTCCGGTTCACCTAGGTCTAGCTGCTTATATAAAGAATAGGGCATCAATATTATGCTAGCACCTAGGTTGACCAACGCATGGTGCAGGGGCAAACTGCCTAGAAGACACGGAATCGTGAAACGACCCGAATCTCCCAGTTTCTCTGGCAGCTTGTTCTGTACCACCGCAGAACATTGCTCACTAAGTGAGAGTTTTGAGACCTCCTCGAGCTTCTTCTTGTTGTAAAGAAGGTCTTTCAGGAACTTGCCATATTTTGGCATACTCTGGAGGGTCTCAATGACCGGGAGATTGACCTTGAGAAGTTTAAATATGTCAAGGAAATGACCGTGCTCCCAAGCTTGCTCAAATGGCAGCAAACGTGCTGGGTAGGTAACACGATTCAGGTCAATCTCGGGGGTCTTTATCTCTACCCCCTTCTTCTCATCCTTTGCCTTCTCAGCAGGAACCTCAACTATTTTCTCCTCGTCCACCTGCTTTTCGGCCATCTTGGCGTCGATCTCAGCGAATAGAGCCGTCCAATCAATCTTCTTGACCTCTTCAGGTGACAGAATGTTGTACTTGCTGGGGTGGGAGTCATCCTCGACAACCTCTTTCTTCTCTTCACTCCTAACCGACACGGCCATCACTGAAGTGTTGGAGCTTGAAGATGGATCTCCTTGTCGATCCTTCAAGCTCCAGCGACGTCCTCACCCGTGCGTTGCAGATCATGGAATGCCGATTGCTGATTCTTCAGTAAAGTGTCGTGGCTATCTAATCTCTGCCTATCATCCCTGTCCTGCTGGACTAGGTGGGCAAGCAACTGGGTCTGAGTCTCAAGCATCTCCTTAATCGAAGTCGTGTCGACAGTGCTTCCCGTGCTAGGTCCTGTATCTCCTCCTCCATTCTGCTGGTACTACTGATGACCATTGAACCCTGATGGGTTATTTCCAGATCTCCATCCTGAGCCAAATGAATTTTGATTGTTATACCCTCGGTTCTGGTACTGGTTGCCAGCATAGCTCACATGCTCTGGATTTTTCACTCGGCAATCACGGTTGTCATGGCCTCCCCTGCACACTTGACACCGCTGAGCACTGAGCTTCAGCTCCTTGATTTCATTAGCCATAGAGGCGAGGGCAGCAGCCACGCTAGAATCAGGAGTGACCTGATGCACACCTCTAGAGGATGAGGTGGATGATCTAGCACTAGGAATGGAAGTCCTAGTAGATGGATACTGTTGTTCGGCTTGATCGAAGCTCTCGAACATTTCCTCGCACTCAGCAGGCTCGAGTCTATACATGATATGGCCTCCTCCAGCCGTGTTAAACATTTGCTGCTTCTCGAAGGTAACGCCATTATAGAACTTCTCCACTATTGCCCAGTCGGAAAGACCGTGGTGGGTACATCGGCTCAACAACGCGTTGAACCGCTCCCAAGCCATGTGATAGGGCTCGTCGGGATCCATCCAGAAGGAGTGGATTTGATCCCTAAAGCGAGCGGCCTTGGAAGGAGGAAAGTACTTCTTGTAGAACTTGGCTTCGAGATCCTCCTAAGTAGTGATCGAGTTGTCTGGGAGATTGTCGAGCCAAGCGTAAGCACGCCCAGAGAGCGAGAAAGGGAAGAGACGCAAGTAGATAGCGTCCTTAGATACACCCGTGATATTGAAAGTATCACATATGTGCGTGAAGTGAGACACATGTCCAGGTGCATCCTCCTCCTCGAGGCCATGAAATTGGGTCGCATACGTGATAGTGTTCATGACATGTGTTGGGATTTTCCATGTATTGTTATTAGGGATGGCGTGATTAGTTATCGAATATCTCACTCCCGTAACCCCAGCACTTGCTCTTTGGTGCACGGTACATCTCGCTGGTGGATCAGCGTCGCCCATAGTAGGAAATGGAACTAGGCTAGTAGAATGTACATGAGATTTGCACAACTCTTTCAAACGCTCCCGGAAGTCACGGTTGCGCTCGTGGAGCTCTCCTTCGGGTTCTAAAAAAAAGAATATGGAGGTGATCCTTGTGAACGAGTATGGTGCATAAACATAAAGAATCTAAGATGGAAAGAAATAGAGAGACTCAAAGAACAAAAATACTCTATCCTAGACCAGACACACAAGTAAGCACGTAGGACAAGCACACAGAACAGACTCAAAGAATACAAATAAACCAAAAATCAAACAAAGAACTAGTCAAAGTCAATATTGCTATTACAAAGTGTCCCCGGCAACGGCGCCAAAAGCATGATGTCGTCCAGACGGTCTATAAAAATAACTACTAAACTAACCTAGACTCCTAAGTAATAAATGGAATACCCTCTAACTAAAGCGCACTGACAGGCAAGTGAACCTATCGAGTGTAGCACAGCTTAACGGTAAACCGAGTTATCGAAACCTAAAGACACTACGAATACTAATACTAGACTCTGACTCAGACTAAAGATTGAATTGGTTTAGGAGGTTTACTACAGTACTGAATTAAATAAGAATGCAGTAAACTAAGAACGATTCAAACTATCAAGACGAAGAACAAAGGGAGATATCAGGAATAGGAAGAACACTACCTAGGTCGGAATCCTACTTGCAAAGAACAACTTCTACCGGTTATGGAATATGATGGATCTGGGTTTCTAAGGATAACAACTATAAATAACCTAGTGGATCCCTAATCATTCTCAGGGTGTCACCAACTAAGGAAACTAAAGTGTACGAAACTCACCAGATTTTTGGATCACTTCTCCGGTATTTCCAACTATGATATTGTACCCTAATGGACGGATTACCTCTCAGTCTCACCGTACAAAATACACTCAACGAATGCACGTGGTAATCTCAGGATAACTACTATGACTTGACTAGCAACAATCACTAGACACCTAAAACTAACGTCCTCTCAGACTGTTAACACTCGGATTCCAAATGACGAAGACTAGACAACTAACTCTCACCTCTCGGGTATTGAACTAGGATACACATTCAACTCTAATCTGCATTCAATCACAACTCCTATGGTCACTACGTCTAGCAAACCACACAATAATCATAAACCCTAAGATCTATGAACAAGATATGCAAATCAAATTTGTCGACAATCACAATTAGCATACGGGATTATAATCAATTACAAATCAGATTAATACTAATCCAAAAACCGATAAAGTTGCAAACTTTAACAAGCATTCATCATTAACCTAGGAAGTATTAACAAGTTTAGCCTAGGATCATACTTAGAACAAGAATAAAAGAAGTAATCAAGCAATACATGATCCAAAACAAACTAATTTCAAAAAAAGATCAAAACTTTAAACCCGAATAATCTAATCTAAACAAACCCGGAATCGAAAGCCTTGATCTTGCTCTTCAATTGACTCCCAAGCTCTCAAAATCGTCCCTTTTTGCTCACCAAACAGCTGGAAATCGATTAGAATAAGAATGGGAGAGTCCTAAACTTTTAAACCCTAAAAAATATGTTAAAATTCTCGTAACTAGGGTCCCTCGCGTACCGCAAGGGCCTGACCTATCTCTCGCGTACTACCGGGCCAAACAAACCTGATATTTGAACTCCTCTCATCGAGCTACCCCAAATCGATATAAAATGGGCCCCGTAACTCATTTTCTAGCCCGAGATATGGCCCTTTTAAAATTTGACCTTTTTCCCGACTTTTTCCGTTTCTCATCCCGTGTTCTCGTGCTCATTTCTTTTCGGGTTCTTTTTTGTTTAAGCCCAAAAGTGACTCGATCACCTACAAAACCATGTATGAATCAATATTGACTAAAATGATTCAATACGACTCTAAAAGAATATAAAAACGACACGAAACATGGCGTAAATACATGTGTGCTTTGCAACACATCAATAATATACTAGAGACATGGCAAAAACCGAATGGTAAGATCACTATTTATGAGTGGAACCAGAAATTAAGCCAGCATGATGCGACACATTTGCAAACCTAGTTATGTATGTTGCGTTAGTGACATTAACGTAGCTAAGCACATAAAAGAAACCTACAAAATTGCGATTGTTCGGTAAAAATAAAAAAAGAGTATAACATAACCAAGACCTAAAATTACTTAAGAACAAAAAATCTATTAGAAAAAAAAAACTATTTGGAAAGAAAGTAAAAAAAGCTCGCTGAGAGCCGAAGTAAGTAAAACCAAGGCTGGAGTTCTGGTAGTTGTCTTACGGGGTATGATACCAGTGTATACGGTAGTGCATATGATCAGGGGGAACTGGAAAGGGACATGCTGAATGTGTAGAATGAATATACAAAAAGATTATGATTAAAAGTTTAATAAATGTTTCTGCCAAATGATTTTATGTCATCATAAACGTATTCACCATCGTTCGCGCTGTCGTTTTATTTTCAAAATATTTTCAGCTAACAAATAAAATGTTTATGTTTGCCGGGTTGGCTACGGATATAACAGGGTAACATGTGTGAATAAACATTTACCATCGGGTTGGCTACAGAAATAACCCGCAGTCAAGTGTATAAATAGATGTTGAGGATTACGTGTTGTGTGAACTAAAATGCCCTAAGCACATGAAAATCTTGGAGATATAAGACACAGATAGTGCCGAAGGATCGAGTTTCCCTAGGCATACGATTATCTTATGGCTTAGATACTTATTAGGAGACAAGAGATGTATTTGATTTCAACTATGTTTGTAATTAAACTAAACGGGATAAATCCCAAGTTTATAAATAATGATCTTTGTTTGTTAAAACGAGGTCTGGATATTTACAAATACAACCCTTGAGGTTGAGGTCTATAAAGAAACGATCCATGAAATTCTTCTGATGTTTAAATAAACTCTGGGATAAAAGAAAATGTACCAATGGAGTCACATATGCAAGAGAGTGACTAAGTGTAACACCCCGAATTCTAAAGAAATACAAGTTGAAGGACTAAAATGGTCATTGGATGATACCCAAGGGGATTAAAATGGGATTTCATTAAAAATAAAAGGGGTTAGAATACACTGAATTGAAGTTTAGGGGCCGAAAATGAAAATTTGTGAAAGTCGGCGGATGTCGGACTGACATCCAAATGAATAGCGGTCTGACATGTAGGATGCAAGGAATCACTCAGGGAGTGACACATGTTGGATGACTAACCATTGAAATCTTACACATGTAAAAAAAATATCGTACCGATATGAAGTCATAGCAGTCCGCTATGCCCATAGCGGACCGACATCCATACACATAACGGTCTGTTATGTGCCCACTAAGCCAATAAGCCGCCTCAACTGGATATCGGACCGACATCACCAGGGATATTGGTACGACATGGGTGGCAATCCAGCCCTATAAATACTTGCACTTTGCCGTTCATTTGAAATCACAAAAATCACAAACCACCTCACACACACAGGTATACCGAGGAGATCGGAGTGACGGTTACAAGCCGGTGGTTACGAGTACGGTACGTTGTGAGTACAGTTCGAGTTCAGGAAAGCCTAAGTGAGAAACAAACATAGGAACTACCTGAGGATAATGTAAGTACACTTAACTTGTACCGTAGACACGATTATGTGAATTACGTGCTTAAATAATATGTGTTATATGATAGTATATGATAAGGGTACGGGGTAATGAATGTTAGTCTACACACTAAACGGGAATAATGGAGTAGCCACGACGTATCCAAGGGGTGGTGGATACGCCGTTATTACTTCCTATATATAAATCTCTTGATACTTCATGGTGAAACCATTATGAATGTTTAGGGGTGTAGACTAAAAGACAGTAATGCAAATATAATAAACGTATGGGAGAACTTCCCATCGGTATATGGTTATCTGACAAACGGAAAGTTCTGTCTAAGGGAAGAGTAGTGTATAAATCTCCCCTAGACCCATCACTCTTTCCTGGGAACATCTCTGTTGGAGGTACTACTATGGAAGAATAATCACCACAGTTTACAATATATGACAAGTATGAATATGTGATGAATACATGAACATGTGATACATAATAAATATGAATACGTGAATGCATGATGATACGTGCAAGTATGAATGAGTATGATGGAACGAGTCTAAGCCCTAAAATGGAGTAACAGAGTACTCACGAAGCGTTAAAGGGGTGGTGGATACGCCGCTGGTACTTCCTATATATAAACCCTTTTAATACATCGTGGAGAAACCGTTACGAAGTTTTAAGGTGAGGACTTGTTGGGAACTAAGTTGAGCATATACATGAAATGAAAACAAATGCTTAATACATTTGGGAGGCTGAGAGTCTAAGATACTCAAGGTCCCAAATGAAATGATATACCCGGTCTCTAAGGTGGATCTCAATAATAAGAAAGAAAACTAAAAAGATTCCATGTCTACGGGGTTGAGGAATAATATTCCAAGCCTTCAGGGCTGAGGAAAAAGGAATTCCAAGCCTACAGGGCTGAGGAGGAAAATATTCCAAGCCTACAGACCTGAGGAAACGAATGAATCTTCATGACAAATGCAAGGGGTCTATACTGACGAGTATGAGAACCTTGCTAAAAACTCGGACTAGAGGTACGTCCGAAGATGGTCGTGAGGGGGTTAGCACACCCATTAAAATGTACGAATGACGTGACCGGAGGTACGTCTGGAGATGGTCACGAGGCGTCGAGATCCTGGAAAACTTGAATAATAATAACCTAAAGGGTTTATAATAAAATGAACGATGCAGTGTACTAACTTAGCGTAAGCTAATTCAAAAACGTTTTTTAAAACATTACATGAAAAAGACACGTGGAATAGAGCTTCTTGAGGACGGAATGATCAGAGTTAAGAGATCTCTATGTAATATGATGTAATCATATTATCTTATGTAAAAATAATATTATAATAAAAAGTTACCTTAGCCATTTATAGCAAGGTTTTGATAAACTTGGATCGTTTTTCACATTAAACTCTGATAAAATAATAGTAATATAAGTAGGGTGTTTCAAGTTAGTATCAGAGCACAGTTTGAGGGATTTAAGTATCAAAAAGGGGGTACTTAAACTCAAACCATAAAGTGCTCGAGGTATAATTAGGGATTTAATCCAAGGCCATCCAAGGAAGCAGGTTTGTGTAAATTCCAGTGCTTAAACTTAAAAGTGTGAGTATATGTGGGCATAACTTTATATGAGATGAGCTTCATATGATTGTTGGGAGTGTTAGGATGGTAACATACATTACCTCATACTTGGCACGTATGAGAGTAATGCATGTAACCATCTTGATATCGCAATCATATGACAACTTATATCAGTAGATAGTAAGTCAGGAATGTGAATATGTATGATTAAGATACATGAATGAATGTATATATGCATGAGTATGAGCCTTATGTGAAACCCTAGAATACTTTATTAGGGTTAAATTTTTACGAGGCATGTAGTATAAAACCCTAGACTACGATTAGGGTAAACGAATGAGAGATTAAAATGACATCATATTATAGCAAATGGCTGAACATCAAAACAATGAGGTACGTAATGAAGGAGGCCACAAAAGAACGGAATCTCCACGTCACGATAAGAATGAGGAGGAACATATCCCGGAAAATATCCGGAGATAAATCGCAATAGAAGTAGGAAAGGCGTTCGATGCAAACTTCCCACTCTTACAATCAAATCTACAAAGCTCGTCAGAGAGTTGGTTCGAAAACCACAAAGATATTACTCATGACGGAGAAGGAAGAAACCCAAAAGTTGATATGAAATCAACTAGCTGTACATACAAGGATTTCATGACATGCAAACCTTTTGAGTTCAAGGGAGCTGTTAATCCTTTAGAAAGTCATAAATGGATCGCCTCAATAGAAAGGGCATTCGATACCTATCATTGTGAGAAGGAAGACGAGGTTACCTTCGCTACCAATCAATTAAAAGAGTGAGCTGATGATTGGTGGGGAGTGGTAAAGAGAGAGAAGGGTAGAGATAAGATCAAAGAGATGAGGTGGGAAGAGTTTACGGATCTCTTCCTAAAACATTATTGCCCTCAAGCGGCGATCGAAAGAATTATTAAGGAGTTTTTTCAACTCCGTCAGACAACAGAAAATGTGGATGAGATCACGCGGATCTTCTTCGACAAAGCTAGGTTCTATCCGACTTTGTTAACAACCCCTGCGATGTGGATGCCGAGATACTATCTCGTTTTGAAAACTGAAATTAGACATTTTATCCATCCATACAAGTGCTCAAACTTGGAGGAGATGATTGATTGGGCCCAGGAACGCAGAAAGGAGAAAGTTATATTTCTCTTATTCTTCTAAAGAAGTTTAAGTTCAATAAACCGGGAGGTGATTACTCCTCAAGGAAAGGTGTCCAAAATTGCAAGACTGGTGGAAAGAAGCACCCTGGAGAGTGCCAATTCAAGTATTTGAATTATAACAAGTGTGGGAAGGCTTGACACACTACATTACAGTGCATGAGTGACACCCGATTGTGCTACAACTGTTATAAGCCAGGACATTTTAGCAGGGAATTTCCTGAGCTAAAATCTCAAACGGAAAAGATCGGAGAAGGCGGAGATTGAAGTCAAAAGGATCGAGGCTCCAAAGCCAAAATGTAGGGCTTTTTAGATCACTACAGAGGAAGCAAAAGATGTTCCTGGCGTCGTATCAGGTATATTCTTCTTGAATTCTCTACCTGCTTGTGTTTTATTCGATACGCAAGCTAGTCGATCATTTATTTCATTAAAATATGCGAAATCTAGAAATTTCAATATAAATACGTTGGTTAAGGCATTAGAGGTCGAAATCACGAGTGATCGAAATTGCGTTGTAACTGAGATATGCTGAGATTGCCGACTACTGATAAAGGAAGAAAAATATTTCATCGACTTAATTCCGATGCCGATGAAAGAAGTCGACATGATCATTGGAACGGACTAGTTATCTTCACATGCTTCAACGATTATCTGTAATCAGAAGATTGTACGATTAAGGACGCCTACATGAAAGGAAGTTAGTGTCATTGGTGAATGACATAACCAAATCACGCTATGTACGATGGCCAAAATAAGTAGCTACATAAGACAAGGTCATCAAGCCTTCTTAGTCTACATAGCTAATGTTAATATGAAAGGGAAAGAACTTGATCAAGTTCCAGTGGTAAAGGAATTCCCAGACGATTTTCCATGTGCTCCACCTAGGAGAGAGAGAGATTGAGTTTAAAATTGATTTAATTCTTGAAGCTAAGCCGATGTCTAAGGCTCCGTACCAGTTAGCACCAACTGAGATGAAGGAATCGATGTTACAAATGCAAGAGTTGTTAGAAAAGGGATTTATACGTCCAAGTGTATCCCCTTGGGGTGTTCCGATTATATTTGCGAAGAAGAAAGATGGTAGTATGAGGGTGTGTAAAGAATACCGTGAATTGAACAAATTGACTATCAAGAATAGGTATCCCTTACCTAGAATTGATGATCTGTTTGATCAATTACAAGGATCAAGTTGGTTTTCCAAGATTGACTTAAGATCTAGTTATCATCAGGTTAAGGTACTAGAAGAAGATATACCTAAGACATCATTCAGAACTCGTTATGGACATTATGAATTTGTAGTAATGCCATTTGGAGTGACGAATACTCCGACAGTCTTCATGGACCTCATGAATAGAGTATGTCGGCCAATGTTAGACATATTTGTTATTGTCTTCATTGATGATATCTTGATTTATTCAAAGATTGAAGAAGAGCATGCACAACACATTCGAGAAGTACTTAGTACTTTACGGAAGGAGAAACTATACGCCAAATTCTCAAAATGTTAATTCTGGTTGAGAGAAGTTCAATTTCTGGGCCATGTTGTAAATGCAAAAGACATCTTAGTGGACCCAACAAAGGTAGATGCTGTAATGAAATGGTCTCCACCTAAGAGTCTATAAAAAGTTAGACGTTTCTTGGGATTAGCTGGCTATTAAAGAAGGTTCATCCAGGACTTCTCTAAGATAACCACCCCTTTAACTAAGCTAACTCGAAAGAACTCAAAATATGAATGGATTGCAGATCAAGAGAAGGCATTCCAGACATTAAAATAAAGATCGACACAAGCTCCTGTTATGGCATTGCTAGAAGGAGTAGAAGACTTTGTGATATACTATGATGCCTCGAAACTTGGGTTAGGATGTGTTCTGATGCAAAGAGAATAGGTCTCGCCTATGCCTCTCAACAACTATAGATACATGAAACAAACTATCCAACCGATGATCTGGAATTAGCTGCAGTAGTGTTTGCACTAAAGATCTGGAGGCATTACTTGTATGGAACGAAGTGTATGATTTACACAGACCACAAAAGTCTTAAGTATTTTTTTGACCAGAAGGACTTAAACACGAGGCAACGACGATGGTTAGAACTAGTCAAAGATTATGATTGTGAGATCTTATATCATCCCGAAATGGCCAACGTAGTAGCTGATGCTCTAAGCCAAAAGGAAAAGCATCATCCTATTCGGGTGAAAGCATATACGTTAGTGATAACTCCCAATTTCATGAGCCAGCTTCTAGACGCACAAATTGAAGCGTTAAAAGGTGATAATGTTAAGAAAGAAAGAATGGTTGGTCAGGAGAGGTTTTTAGACGAGAATGAGTATAAAGTCAAGACTCGATTTGGTCGTATGTGGATACCACGATGTAAGGCCCCAAAACCGGAGACCCGACTCATTGGCACACACGTAAGCACAATAGTAAATGACATCAAATAAACTCAATTTAATACAGCGTAAACAAACAGTCAACAATGGTCAATGACCCAAATCCCAAACATAATTCAATCAAGTACTAATAATTAAATAGTTCATCAATGTAAACGAAAATAAATGTCATCGCAACGATCACAATAACCAAACGCCATCTAGAAGCCGCCGGCTCATACTTTCTCTTTACCTGAAATACATGCTAAAAGTCAGCTACACTGAGTGAGTTCTATAGTGATTCATTCGGACATATTAAGTCCCGAACGTGTATTAAAAATGGTTTACGTTATAACAGTTTTCTCATACAAATCATCATTCATTCAAATATTATATTTTATCGACTTACACGAAATCATGTCGACTAGTCCAGGGACACGTGCGAACATGACTTGTTAACTGATCATCGTTAGTTATAACAACTCACCGACTAACACCGACTTACCATCAAACTTGAGCAACCCATTTCATCTGACTAACGTCAGACTAATTTCCCGTCGACTAAAGTTGACACAATATCAAATAACTCTTAGTATATAGTCACGACAATAAAATATGTGACACTAAATTATACGCATGCCAACACGACTACTATTTCATGTCGAATATAATAATATTAAAACCCTTTGTATAGTGCATTCTCTATAACGCACGTTGCATGTATTCCTGCCCAAAACATAAAACATTTAAAAGTGGGCGATAGAAACTCACCTTTGGTAGATACGCCTCGATCTCTAGTACACGCCAACGCCTCGAACTCGCTCTTCGACCTCGGACCTATATTACACACATTTCACGAGTCAATAATACAAATCGAAATTAAACCTTCGCCAACACAATATATCCTACGACATTCAAGGTCGCACATACGTGCATGGAACCATGCATGGTGTTCATGCGTCCCGAAGTGCTAAAACGAGTCGAACTCCACACCAAGCCTTCCCCCATGCCGTAACACGCTTCCACACACATCCCCGTCCTCATCCAACTTCACACGACTACTGCCCGGCCCTAAGTGGCGTTCTACGAGACCTTTCGGAACCAGTGCAGCCCGTCGTCACCTCCACCGAACCACCCCAGCCCCGTAGCCACCATTCAGATCACCCGCGAGCTGCCTGCGTGCCTACTATCGCTGCTGTCGCAACCGACCAGCACCATTTATGGTGTTCATGCGTTATTCCGAGACCTCCCAGAACTGTCATCGCATGCCGCTACCGTCTCCAAGCCCCCCCACAGCCATCACGGCCGTGACCGGCCACCACAGTCCCGCTACACCCGCCTTTGGTCCTTTCTTCCTTGTCTCCGCCATCCCGGTCCTAGCCGGTTTCCTTCCTGCCTTTGCACGCATGCAGGCCACCATCAAAAGGGTTCGGCCGAACACCCCTTATCCCGTAAACACTCACAAAACGAGTGACTCGTGCAAATCGAATCACCTAAACTTATCTCCTTCAAAACCCTAGGATCATGAAAACAATTATTATGATTATCTGGGACTTAGAACACGTAAGCAATGTTTAGAGGACCACGACTATACCTTGATCCGCACAAGAACACGTCGAACAAACTCCTCTCTCCTTTTCCTTGATCTTGGCAGCCGCCAAACCCGCAAATGGGGGTTTCCCATTTGCGCCGAGAATCTAAAGGGTTAACACCCTTAGACCGGGCTTCGGCCTTTACGCGAATTCGACCCTCACCCGGGCTTAGCCCGTCTCGAAGCTTTTACAAAACTCTCCCTTAGGTCTCAATGGTTACACTTTAACCCCTGTCTACTTATCTATATAAATGATAACGTACTTCATCCGTCGAATCTTCTATACCCGCGAACAATTATATAAAATATTTACAAACCCGTTTTCTAAACGAAAAAGTAGGATGTTACACACGATCAGGTGAGTTTAGACTTAAGATTCTCAATGAAGCTCATAAATCATGATATTTTATTCATCTGGTACTACAAAAATGTACCAAGATCTTCACAAATATTATTAGTGGCCCGGAATGAAGTTTGCTATCATGAAACATCTAGCCAAATGCTTAACTTGCCTTCAAGTTAAAGTAGAACATCAGAAGCCATACTGGAGGTTACAACCACTAGAAATATCATAATTTAAGTGAGAATATCTCACTATGGACTAAGGGTTATAATACCATTTGGGTGGTTGTAGATTGGGTAACTAAGAGTTCTCATTTCTTACGTGAGACATACTCTTCAGAAAAGTTGGTCAATATATTCATCAAACAAGGGATGGGTTACCAGTCTCAATCATCTCTGATCGAGATACTTGTTTCAGTTCACATTTCTGGAAAACGTTCCATGAGGAGATGGGAACTAGATTATTGATTAGCACAACATATCATCCTCAAACTGAGGGTCAAAGTGAGAGGTCGATACAAACTCTCGAAGATATGTTGCGTGCTTGTATAATCGATTTCAGTGTAAGTTGGGATAATCATATGCCGGTAGACGAATTCACATACAATAACAGCTACCATTCCAGTATTGGTATGTCACCATATGAGATACTATATGGTAAGAGATGTAGGGCCCCTTTACATTGGGGAGAAGTTGGTCAGAAAGAGTTAGACGACAAAGAAATAGCTCAACCGATGTCAGAAAAGCTTGACTTAATCAAAGCACGTTTGAAAGCTGCACAGGATATACAGAAGTCATATGCAGACAAGAGATGTAGACCAATAGAATTCCAAGAAGGAGATTGCGTCCTATTAAAAGTATATCCTTGGAAAGGTCTAATCCGATTCAACAAACGTGGAACGCTGAGTCCACGATTCTTTGGTCCTGTTAAAATCATCAAAGGAGTTAGAAAGGTATCTTATCAGTTAGAGTTACCCAAAGAATTGAATAAGATACATAACACGTTTCATGTATCTTATTTAAGAAAGTGTTTGGCGGATGACACTGCACGTGTTCCTCTACAAGAAATAGAAGTGGATGATAAGCTAACCTATGTTGAAGAACCTATCAAGATTCTAGACACAAAAGAGAAGCACCTACGTCATAAAACGATCAAACAAGTATTAATACAATGGAAGAACAGAAAACGATCAGAGATGACCTGGGAAAGTGATGATGAAGAAAGAGTTATCCTAAACTCTTTAAGGTTTAACAGGTTTCTAGGATTAAACCTAAAATAGGGGGAGTTGTAACACCCTAATTTCTAAAGAAATACAAGTTAAAGGATAAAAATGTTCATTGGATGAAACCCTTGGGGGGCTAGAATGACATTATATTAATATATAAGGGGTTAGAATACACTTGACTTAAAGTTTAGCGGCCGAAAATGAAAATTTGTGAAAGTGATCGGATGTCGGACCGAGGAGATCGGAGCGACAGTTACAAGCGCGGTGGTTACGAGTATGGTACGTCTCGAGTACGGTTCGAGTTAAGGAAAGCCCTTGCGAGAAACCAACTTAGGAACTAGCTGAGGTACGTGGTGGATACTAAACGTGAACCCGTACCCTAGACACGATTATGTGAATTATGTGCTTAAATATTATGTGTTATGTGATATGTATATGACAAAGGTACGTGGTAATGAAAGGTTAGTCTAGACACTAAACGTGAATAATGGCGTAGCCACGACGTATCAAAGGGGTGGTGGATACGCTGCTAGTACTTCATATATATAAATCTCTTGATACTTTGGGGTGAAAAAATTATGAATATTTAGGGATATAGACTAAATACAGTAATGAAAATATAGTAAATGTACGGGAAAACTTCCAACCGATATGTAATTATCTGACAAACATAATGTTTTGTCTAAGGAAAGAGTGGTGTATAAATATCTTCTAGACCCGTCACTCTTTCCTGGGAACATCTATATTAGAGGTACTGCTATGGAAGGATAATCACCCTAGTTTACAATATATGACAAGTATGAATATGTGATGAATACATGAACATGTGATACATGTTAAATATGAATACGCGAATGCATGATGATACGTGCAAGTATGAATGAGTATGACGGAACGAGTCTACCCCTAAAATGGAATAACGTAGAACTCACGAAGCATTAAAGGGGTGGTGGATACGTCGTTGGTACTACTTATATACAAACCCTTTTAATACATCGTGGAGAAACCGTTACGAAGTTTTTAAGGTGATGACTGGTTGGGAAATAAGTCAAGCATATACATGAAGTGAAAACAAATGCTTGATACATTTGGAAGGCTAGGAGTCTAAGATACTCAAGGTCCCAAATGAAATGAGATACCCAACCTGTAAGGTGGATCTCAATAATAAAGAAAAAACTAAAAAGATTCCAAGCCTATGGGGCTGAGGAAAAAGATTCCAAGCCTTCGGGGCTAAGGAAATAAATGAGTCTTCGTGACAAATGCAAGGGGTGTATAATGATAAGCATGAGAACCTTGTTAAAAATTCGGACCAGAGGTACGTCCGAAGATGGTCGCGAGGGGGTCAGTACACCCATTAAAATATACGAATGACGTGACCAGATGTACATCCGGATATGGGCTCGGGGGCGCCGAGAGCCTGGAAAACTTGAACAATAATAAGAACCTAAAGGGTTCATAATAAAATGAATGATGCAGTGTACTTACTCAGCGTAAGCTAATTCAAAATTTTTTTTAAACACTGCAGGAAAAAAGCACGTGGAATAGAGCTTTCGAAGGACGGAACGATCAAAGTTAAGAGACCCCTATGTAATATGATGTATTCATATTATTTTATATAAAAACAATATTATAATAAAAGGTTACCTTAGCCATTTATGGCAAGGTTTTGATAAACTGGAACCGTTTTTCGCATTAAACTCTGATAAAATAATAGTAAGATAAGTAGGGTGTTTGACTATGGCAGGGTGTGATATGTTACCCACGCTCGTCGTCTATGGGCCGATACTCGCTTCTTTGTGTCCATAAAGGATTTATGTTGTTCTTGAAAGTCGTCACAAGAGTTACAGTGTCGTGCCGAGGACTGTTCCCGTTATTCATATGGTAGGTATGCAACTCATGCGTTGACACTACTATATGCTTCGGGTGGCACTAGTCTCTAAGACTATGCTACTAACTCAAGACTTGCTTATGTGCAAACATGTTCCCGACTTATCTGTTTATTCGATTTATCTCTTTCTTTCTGTTTGTTTATAAAACATATATTTTTATAAACATGTTCTCTGTTCTTTCTATTGTTTATACAACATTTAGTTAAAGAAACCAATTTCTATGTTCCCCTACTTTTTATAAAACGTTAATTAAATAAACCTTGTCTTTATTCTCTTTATTTTAAAAAAAACGTTAGTTAAACAAACATTTTCTTTCTTATCTGTCACGTTTAAGGAATAATATACATTTAATATAAACGTCTAATTCTGAGTATGCACACCACCCCAAAACAGTAAAAATATGGATTCTTGACTCACCTAATAAGCTAGCTTATATGTACTATCAACTGTTTAGTTGGAGTCGCTCGAAAGCTTGATTGATAGTCAAAATATATCATGTCTGATCTTTATTCTAATCTCATCGAAACTAAGTTAGTTTCGCTTTATAAACTAGGTTAGTTTCATTTTCTATAACTCAACAAAACAATGTCAATAATACTTTCTAAGTCAGAGCGAACGTAGGATAGTTTAGCTGTAAGACCCCGACCAGGGCATCCTACAGTTGGTTCTCATAACGGGTTGTTTCCTTTAAGAATACTTATTTTATATATCAAACTACAATGGAAGTCTTTCTAAAATAACATTTATTATTTAACATTGTTATCTTCAAAAGTTTACCTCACGGATGCCTACACACCAAACCGAGTAGCAGCGCTCCCAAACCAAGATACGTCAACGCAACGCTTACCTGCAAAACAATCTAACGTACACACAAAGTCAGCTACGCTTAGTGAGTTATAATAGTTTATTTTAAACAAAAGTTTCTTCGTTATATTTTATATTTATTTTCGCTCAGGACCCTCCGGTCCTTAATAAAATAGTTGTATAATTTCTTATAAACATATAGATAACCCTTGTTATCTTATGATATCCCAAGACTTAACCCACGATTATATCTCATAACCTACTACACATATTAACTCAAAGCCCAATTACATATAAATTCTCTAATACTTTGTCTACTCATCCTTGACCAAGGCCTATGCGAATTAATTTGCACAACAAGCACATACACCACGTCGTAGTTCCGACACCACGGTCTACCTAACTCGACTCACCCCCAATTTACTACCACCTATACGTAATAATAATAATAATAATATCTCATGCACAAACAACAAAATTTGACCCTTGCATGTAATTTAACACATATCTATAGTTACATACCATTCTAACCTCCTCATCATACCCTCGTCAGGGCATTAATCACACCCCGAGCTCATCATCAACCTGTTAAATAAATGCCACCGTTGGTGACTTCCCGAAGGACTTCGTCCCTCATAATCCCATTTTCCATGTCATAATGAAAACGTGACAAACACAGTACCCGCTGTGTTACAAGACATCGACACAAAACACATAACACAAATATAAACACACAATATCAATCTATGTTTACATGACTCACAAACTACATTTGACCCTCACATATTACCTTAGAACGATGTATCTCACATGAATTCATAAGCAATTAACTTAAAACTCGAATCTCCCCAACCATCCCTTATTACGTCACACGTTATTGACTTCAACCTCTAACTCACATATTCCTATGGACACACCATAGACCCTATGATACCTTAATAAATATTTTATAACAAAATCCATCGGGTTAAAACCCAAAACCCTTAACACGATTAAATATATTAACATCTCTTGAAAGTATGTACGGTAGTCCCAAAACAGTAAAACATTTAGAGCAAGAGAATAGAAACTCACCTTTGTTTAACACGCTTCGATCTCTAGAACTCGCTAACTGCTCGTGCTCGCCTTTCGACTTTGCACCTACAACGCACAACGTATGAGTTAATACGTGAGCTGACCTTCGCCCGTTCAACTAACCTAACGCCATGCATGACCCACACGTCCCCCGCACGTAGCCATGCGCAAACCCTAACCTCCTGTGAATATCCATGTACATCCATGAACTCTACTCTAAACTTCAACCGTTACCGAACATGTATAAGATTATTTCAGCATCACCACGGCTCGCCGGTGTCCCTCACCCGTCTTCAAACACCTGCTACCACAACCTTCGACCGGCCTTACGCAAACACCTTTCAGCCTCCCCCATGCTGTCGAAGCCTTCTCTGACGTCGTCTCAGCCCCTCGTGCCTACTCCTGTCCTCTAGCATCGCGTGTTCGATTCCCATCCTTGTCCGACCCCCTTTTACCTGACTCATATGTTGGGGAACACCCCCCCAAGCGTAACACCCTAAAGGTGTTTGTTCTCGGACCGGAATTGGCCCTTGCGTGCTACCGGCTAATCCCCGTGCTCGGCCCCTTCTTGTAGGTTTTAATAAAAGCCCCACTACGTCTTATTAATAACTTGTAAATCCTTCATTTTTTTACATAAAACGAAACCCGCTACCTTTCCGTCCACTATATTCAAATACATACATGTATACACCCATCCCTTCTATTAGGTAAAACCGGGGATGTTACAAATCTGTCCCCCTTAAAAGAGGATTCTTCCTCGAATCCTGCGTCGGTACAAACTAACCCAACATATCATTCCGTTCTCACTCGCGCACCAAATCCATTTGGTGTCAAGCATTCGCCATCGTACTTATTGAACCTACTACTTTTCTTGCAACTCGACCACCATCCTTGGTGTCCAAATAAGTCCTCTCTGTTGCCCGCTTTCAACTCTAGGATTCTTAGTTCTCGCCTACACGTCCCTTCATGTCTCTTTCCTCCAACCTTTACTCGGACGGTATGACATCATCGATTTCCTGCTTACTTATCCCATATCTCCTGATCCGCTCTTATGTCTGGCCTCATACCCTATTCGCCACCCTATGGTGTTTTCTGACCACATAGGCACCAATGTCCTACTTTTAAATGCGTTACATTCGTCCCTTTTCAATTTATTCCCAAGAGTCCGTGCGAAGCTATCCTGGTCTCCACAAATTTCTCTACCATAGTCCCCTTTAACTTCAGTATCACGTGTTCAACACGCCCCTCATGTAAGCACCTACACTCCACACTCGAGTTATTTTCATCAGCTCTTGATGTTCCTAAATGATCCCTTACCATCGTCATGTCTGCTTTAACAACCAAATGTTTGTGTCACTTGAATGCTCCCTAGGAGCTCACTCTAAACTAGTCATGTGTCTACCAGTGTAAGTGTTTCCCTTCCAATCACTTGTGTGCGATTATGCACTCATCCCTCGTTAATCATGCTTTCCTTGCAGTTGCTCTATCATTACCACATGATTTCCGACCGCGTCGAATTTGTCAAGTACGAACAGGAAGTCCTCCCTAGCATACTCCCCAGTTATCCATCGTCTCGTTCATAGAGAACATATCCACTCCTGTTATGTTTTAAATTGACAGAACTTCTCCTATGGAACGTATCCCATGGAGACCCTATCATCACTTTGTCCACTTTATGCTGAAATCTCTAGCATCGTCACCGCGATCACATCATAACTAGCCCCGATCAAGTATCCATGTAACGCTTTCATCCTCACTTTCACAGCTCCACTCATTGGCTTCGTGCTCTGAATTCCTGAGATATATCGTATGCATCTCATAAGAGAACTCACTGATCGCCAAGAGATACGCCAAGACTCCTCGTATAAACGTCAAGAAAGCATTCAGATAGAAAAATTATGCTTCACAATCCCCACCACCCGTCCTATTCATGACTAAGCGTGTATTACCAGGACACGTAACGTCCCGTCAGAGTAACATAACCTGTCATGTACAAGTTATATGGGTATATCAATCTCAACTCTCTGACTCGCACAAGGTGTATACCTAACTAGCTAAGCCTGAGCAGACCTAGGTGTATACAAAATGACCTTGTTATTCATAGACACACCCCCGAACTCTACCTTCTATTCATCACAACGGTAGCCCCGGCACGCATAATCACATACTCATCGTATCTCGTATTGGTCGTACCAATGTTCAAAAACAACACTCTACTTGGTCTGGACACAAGACATCACCCTAAACATTCATACTCGCAAGATATAAAAATATTTTAATTTCCCACATGATCTTGTCGTGTACCTTCATACCTGGATACAAGGTATATAACTACGAATTCTCACAGGACTGGTCCTACATACTCACACAAGGTGCAATGCACCCATTGCACTTCAATCATCACTCAACCATTAACACATAAGTGACATTCTATTAAGATCGCAGACATAGAAAAATTCAAATCTCAAGTCTATACAGGTCTAGTCACACCATTAAATCAACTAGGCTATAGCATCACATCAAAAATCACATTTAATTCTAACTCCCGTCCTTTAGAATGCAATCACACAATCCTAGCATACCGCACATATTTCACTACTATAAACATAATCATATGTCGTCACATTAATTATGCTCAAATCACCATGCGGTAAGACTCACATTTAATGTCAATATCAAATGGTCAATATTTGAATTTAAGCATCAAACCACTAAAACGTCTAATTAGTCATGACCTCAAATCACCCCGCAATCTCTTGCGACAACCGTCACATTCATTAACCATCAAGGTGTCAGGTATCTTTAATAGCGCTCGCAAAGTCAATATTGAACCACCTCAGGTGCATCTGCTATGTATTCCTGAAACAGAGCTCTCTTAACCGCCGTAAGTGGTCGATCTCTCCACCATATAAGTCCATATCCTATAGGAAAATCACATAAAGGTTCTCGGACTTAGGCATGCGGGAAACCCCCCCCCCCTTAATCACCATGTGCTTTTAAAAATATAAAAGGGCTCGAATTTACCTGTTCATCTCACCATTCTTCTCGGATCTCTCATATTTCCATAACAAAAATCCTCTGATCAAGTGTTTGTTTCTGCCCCCTCTTCAATCATGTGATCGATTGCTTTTCTCTACTATTAGGTATTGATATGTCATCATTTATACATATTTTATATGCATAATAATCCCACATTATGGTACTAATTGAATAATAATCTTGCAATTTGTGATTAAAACACTTATATTTTGTAATTGCAGATTATTCGGTGTTGAAAATATAAATTAAGATAAATCCTACCAAAAACACCAATAATTCAAGCTTCTAGAAGATTCATTCCTGAGCATTGACCCCCAAGAAGTCAAAATTGGTCAACAAAAGTCAATAAGGCAGCTAAAAGACAAAACTGGGAGAAAACAGGGGGGATGCACGGCACGGTCATGCATTGCTATCCCTTGCTTCCCACGGCCCAGTACCGTGTCCTCTGTACCCTGTTTGATTCCCTGGGCCTTTGCACGAGTATGCAACCCATTGCACGGCCGTGCATTACATATTTTGAGGCCTATAAATAGGAGGCTTGAGTTCTTCAGTCCACGCACCAATCCAGACCTAAAGAATACTCAAGAAGAGAGCATTCTCGTAGTTAGAGTAGAGAGTAGATGGTCTCTTCCTCCTTGTTCCACAATAGGGGAGCCTACGAAACTCATCATTACGCTAGTCGTTATGGCCATTCGGGGCTAAAAATTCTTTGTATTGCTAGGGTAAAGATGATGTTTGGTGCATGTTAATATTTAACCTATTAATGAAGTGGTATGTTTATGTCTTTAACTAATTCGTTCTCGAAAACCATCTTTTGATAGGCTTTTATTATTGTCTAAATCCGTCTTTATATTTGTGAGTGTCTTGATTTTAAAGAGTAAGATCGTAAAACCCTTTTAAATCAAACTTCTTTTGAAACTCGTACGTCTTTATACGAGCAGAGATTGATAAGTCAAGACTTGGTCTATACTTCTAAGATCGTACGTCTTTATACGAGATTATTATGCGACCAAGAATTGGTGAACTCGTGTTGGGAACGGTACGTCTTTATACTTGGTCCCATTGTTACACTGCCTCCCGGTGATCAAAATATAATCACCTATTTAACTTTAATATAAAGCATTTTGAGTCCGATGTCTTAAACCAACCCAGAGATGACCATTCGATGGGTTGAGGGTAAATGTTGTCCCTAACGGGAGGCACTACCACTTTTTAAGGAATATAATTTTCAAATCAAATGTAGTGAGGACGACGCTCTAGCGGTGACCCGGGTCACAAGTTTGTAGTAGTCATACCACTGAATTAGTAAACTTAATATTATCACGTATCAAGCTGATTCGAATCCCAAAGCAATACATTCCGTAATCTGATCATTATCACCTTATTTACTTTTCTTCTATTTACTATTCTGTTATTTGCATTCCTGTTACACACTTCACACACATTTTTACTTTTATGTTATTTACTTTACCGTCATTTACTTTTCTGCTTCACAAGCACACAAAACCCACTCACTAATTAATCCGGCTAAACGATAACAAAGGTTGAGTATTGGAACTCGACCGTGTCCTTTGGTTTGATACTTGGTTCTTGCCTAATTATATTACGCTGCAATTGGTACACTTGCCTATTGTGTGTGTTTTACATTAACTTAATTATCATTTTAAATTATAAATTTAAAACTTGATTTTGTGAAATCATCCTAAAAATATATTTATTTATATTTTTATATACTTAATTCACAGACACATCACGTATGTGTTTAATCCTAACTTATTTGTGATCAGTGTCCATGTTAGGTAAGATCTTTAAATCTTGTAAGCCCGTATAAACTAGCATTGATCAAATTGAGGCCTATTTTATCTATGAAAGTTGAAATTGATGGCATGGTCTTACTCGGAATCAACATGCGAGCGCTATTGAATGCTCTTTTCATCACAAAAACCTTGTTTTGATGATAAATTTCATTGTTTTTGGAAGTTCTCGGTTTTCATGAATATAGCGAAAATTGTTCAACTTCGCAAGAACTTTCAGAGACCCGTGAACTTTGAAAAGGGCGTGAACTTTCATGGGGGCCGCAAACTTGTTTATTCCAGTGAACTATGTCCTAACCCAAGAACTTTATGTTACACCGTGAACTTTTGGCATTATAAAACCCCGTGAACTCATCTCATGTGGTTATGTGGACCCAAAAACATCTTGACACATTCTAAGTTGTTTCATTTCCTGTAGATATGGCTACTAAACTGAAGTTTGTGCCTCAGCACAGTGTTCCTGCATACTTGACAGAACCTCCTGCTGGTTGTGAGGAGTTCGAATGTTGGCTTTTGCTGGTGAACTTGTATAGGCTTTTGCCGTGAACCTAGGAGAGTATATGTGGGCTTTTGCTAGTATAAATACATGTGTTCTCATAGAGCTAGGTTAGCTTTGTGATATTTTGTTTCTCTCAAAGTGTAATCGGTTTGATAAAGCTAATATATTTGAAAAAACCTTTGATTGAATATGTTCATGTTTGGTGTTTTTGGATAAACGTTTACAACCATTTCTGCTAGTTGTATTCATGGAATTGATATCGTTATTTAAGATTAATGTGTCGTGTGATAAGTATAAAATATAATAAATATATTTTTAAGATGGTTTCACGAGATCAGGTCTTAAATTTATAAAATGATAAATACTTTAACTTAAAACACACACAATAGGCAAGTGTACCTATCGCAGCGTAATATATTTAGGTACGAACCAAGTATTGAACCAATGGACACGGTCGAGTCCCAATACTCAACTTTTTTTATCGTTTAGCCGGATTAAATAGTGAGTGGGTTTTGTGTGCTTGTGAAGCAGAATAGTAAATGACAGAAATGTAGATGACTATAAAGTAAATAGCATAAAAGTAAGAACATGTGTGATGTGTGTAACAGAAATGTAACTTGCAAAATAGTAAATAGCAAAAAAGATCAGGTCACGAAAAATATTGCTTCGGGCTTCGAATAAGCTTGGTACGTGATAATGTTAAGTTGACTAATTCAGTGCTATGACTACTACAAACTTGTGACCCGAATCACCGCTAGAGCCTCGTCCTCATGACATTTGATTCACGAAATATAATCTTTAAATTAAAATATTAGTGCCTCCTGTTAGGGATAACAGTTACCCTCAATCATTCTAATGGTCATCTCCGGGTTTATTTAAGACATCCGACTTAAAATACTCTATATTAGAGTTAAATAAGTGATTATATTTTGTTCACTGGGAGGCGGTGTAACAATGGGAGCAAGTATGAAGACGTATTGTTCCCAACATGAGTTCACCAATTCTTGGTCGCATAATAAGTTCGTATAAAGACGTACGACCTTAGAAGTATAGGCCAAGCCTTGGCTTTCAACCTCTGCTCATATAAAGACGTACGAGATTCAAAGGAAGTTTGATTAAAAAGGTTTTACGATCTTACTCTTTAAAATCAAGACACTCACAAATATAAGGACGGATCTAGACAATAAAAAAACCCCACCAAAAGGTGGTTTTAAGAGCGAATAATTAAAGACATAAAAAACCACTAAATTAATACGTTAAACATTAACATGCACCAAACATCATCTTCACCCTAGCAATACAAAGAAGCTTTAGCCACGTATGGCCATACGATTAGCGTAACGTTGAGTTTCATAGGCTCCCATATTATGAAACAAAGAGAAAGAGCCCCTCTACTCTCTACTCACTACTCTAACTACGAACTAAGCTCTCTCTGGTGTGTTCTTGAGGTATGGATGGGTCAAAATGAGCAATGCACGTCCGTGCATTGGGTTGCACGGTCGTGCAAAGTCCTCGCGAATCAAACAGGGTACAGAGAGTAGTGTACTAGGCCTTGGGGAGCAAGATAGGGTTTGCATGACCATGCAATGCCTTGCCAGCTCCCCATCTTTGCCTTTTAGCTGATTGCTGACTTTTCTTGACCAATTTTCACTTCTTGAGGGTCAAGGCTTAGGAACGATCCTTCTAGAAGCTTGAATTCTTGGTTTTTTTTTATAGTATTTAACTTGATTTATATTATCAACACCAAATAACCTGCATTTACAAAATATAAGCATTTTAAGTATCAATTGCAAGGTTATTATTCAATTAGTATCATAATATGAGGATTATTATGCATGGAAACATGCATAAATGATGACATAGCAAAGATCCATTAGGTTCGGGACTTACAAGTGTGGCAGTGATGAGTGCGGAGGGTTAAAGTTATGAACGAGGAACAGAAAGACGTTTAAGAGAGGAACGAATTTAGGAAACCATCCAAGGATAATCCAAGTACCCTAGATAATGATTTTGTGAATTATGTGATTACGTGCTAAAAATAAGGAATAATGATAGATTATTCCAAACACTAAACTGGAATAATGGAGTAGCCACGAGATATTAAAGAGGTGGCGGGTACGTCGCTGGTACACCCTATATATAAGCCTCTTTACTATCTCGGGGTGAAACCACTACAAAGGTTTAAGGGTGTAGACCAAGGACAATGATATGAATGCATGATAAGAATGAATATGTGAATGCATGATGAAAGATGAATACGTGAATGCATGATAATATGTGCCAATATGAATGTGTATGATGGAACGAGCCTAAACCCTAAAATGAAATAATGGATTACTCATGAAGTGTTAAATGGGTGGTGGATACGCCGCTGGTACTTCCTATATGTAAATCCCTTTAGTACATCATGGAGAAACCGTTACGAAGTTTTAAGATAAGGACTGCTTGGGGAATAAATCAAGCATACGCACGTGAAATGAAAACAAACGCTTGATACATTTGGGAGGCTATGAGTCTGAGATACTCAAGGTCCCGAATGAAAAAGAGATATCCATCCTATAAGGTGGATCTCAATACAGAAGAAGAAAACTAAAAGGAAAGATCAAAATCCTACGTGGCTAATCTAAGAATGAATGAGCCTTCGTAGCAATGAGTCTTTGTAACAAATGCACGGGGTTTATACTAACGAGTATAAGGAACTTTCCAATACTATGACCGGAGGTACGTCCTAAGATGGTCATGAGGGGTTACCACACCCATAAAAGATACGAATGGCGTGACCGGAGGTACGTCCGGAGAAGGTCACGTGGGGCAAAAGTGTCTGGGAAACTTGAACAATAAGGACCTAAAAGGTTCCTAATAAAATGAACTACTCAGTGTACTTACTTTGCGTATACTAATCCAAAAAACTTTTTCAGACACTACAGGAAAAAACATATGGAATAGGCAAATCATCAGCAACTTTGGATGGTTGTGTCTTACTGCTGATAAACAACTCTGCTGCTGATAGTTATCAATTCATTGAAGATCAGACTTTGCAGCTGACCAGCCTTGCAAAAGCAAAAGCAATCATTACCACTGACAACTTTCTGCTGCTACTCTGACACACTCCACGCAGAAAGAATGTCATTGGTACAAGACAATAAAAGACAACAACGCTCTTCTCCAAGCATGCAAACAATGATGCCTTAGAAGACGTTTGAATAAAGTTAACTAGCATAGTTATTATTATTATCTGTACATGTAGAATAGCTTTAATACAAGATTAACGGTCTGTGTTAGATCTGATTATTAGAATCAAGGGTCTGTCTTGATTCTAAGTTACTATATAAGTAGTACTTAGAGTCATTGTATCTAAGTGCTTTTCTTAGAGTTTTTTCTCTATAATATTGTAACCATTGAAGCTTAATACAAATTGCATTTATCAGTACTTCTTGTGTTTACTTGTTTACTTTGATTAAGTTGTGATTGTTTCCGCTAATCTCAACTGGAATAGAACCATCTTGTATTTACCGATCCTACAAGTGGTATCAGAGCTTTGGCTCACATATTAAACAAACTCACACTTGTTTAATCATTCTTCGGTTCTATTCTAAACTATCTCTTTGATTAAAGTCTCTCACTATCACAAATCAAAATGGCTCAAAACAATGGATTTGAAGATATTGGAAGCATCAACAGACCACCAAGACTGGTGTCTGGGGAAGACTACGATATGTGGAAGAATATAATGGAAAGCTTCTTCTGTTATCAGGAATATGGGATGTGGAAATCCATTAAAGATGGACCATACATACCCATGGTGTCCTCTGCTGATTCCGGAGATGCACTGGTTCCCAAAGAACCCTCCAAGTACTCTGATGAAGACATCAAGAAAATGGAGGTAGACTTCAAAGCCTTGGGAGCCATCCAGATGTGCTTACCAAATGAAGTTTTTCATAACTTCAGAGGTTACAAAGCTGCAAAGGAGCTATGGGAGGCTCTTAAGAAGATATTTGCTGGGTCAGAGGAAGTCAAAGAAAACAGAAGAGACATCCTGAAGCATCAGTATGAAAACTTCATCTGGAAGGAAGGTGAGTCTCTAACTGTTTATATAACAGATTTACCTATCTTGTAGGTGAGCTGCAGTGCTCAAAGGTGAAGCTGGAGAATGAAGATATTATCAAGAAGTTCACCAGGTCTCTACCAAGCCGCTGGACACTTTACACAGTGTCCATCAGAAGAACTGAGAATCTAAAGACTCTCCAGATGACTGAGCTCTTTGGAATGCTAAAAACCTATGATATAGAGATTATTCAGGCAAAAGAAAGAAGCTTAAGCTACCAAACAGCCTCAACATCCACCACCACCTCCTCTGCCCTCCATTCTGACCACTCAGGTTCTAGTTCAAGCAACTATTATCCTCCCATCATTACTCATCCTCAAACTCCAACCTCTCAAACAAACATATCTCCATTTCTCCTAGAAGCCCCTCTTCAAACCTCAACCTCTGCTGCTTTTGTTTCTGAAAACTCAAGCAACATGTCCTTTATTAAGGAGGATCTGGAATGCTTCCATCCAGATGACTTAGAAGAAATGGACATACAGCACTCGTATGCCATGCTATCTATAAGAGCAAAAAGGTTCTACTCTAGAACCGGAAGACCCATTCCAAGTAACAACTCCAACACCAGAGTTGGCTTGGATAAAAGCAAACTAAGATGTTACAACTGTAACCAACTGGGTCATTTTGCTAGAGAATGCAAGGCACCTAGGGCAAACCCAGCAGCTCCTCAACCAAGACAAGCTCACCAAGCCCAACCAAGACAACAACAGCAACAAGCTACTCCTCCAGCTCAAACTGCAGCTTGTGCAGCTGTTGGAACATCTGACTTTGACTGGAGCTTCCAGTATGAAGATCTGTCTGCTAACAACCAAGCTCTTATGGCAGACACAACTGAGATACCGCCTCAGGTATATGAACATCTCTGTTCCTAGGCTTGTATTGATAAGGTGTTAGGCTACAGAAAGCATAATCAAAACCTTATAGATCAAAATGAAGAGTTTCATCAAGTGAAATCTGAATTCACAAAAGTAGAAAATAGTTATAAAGAAAAAATTAACTGCCTAAAGAAATAGATTTCATCACTAAAACATGAACAAACCAATCTTGAAACTCAGATTGATGATCTACTGGCCAGATTAAAAGCTACCAGAGCAGAATTGGCAGAACAGAAAGTTCATGTTGACAAATATGAATTTGCATCCAAAAAGCTGCAAAGACTTTTGGATGCTCAAATTCATGACAAGGTAAAAACTGTTCTGGGGTATCATGCTGAACAATATCAAGTCGTTGCACCTCTTGCTGACTACGTTTCCACCAATGAACCAATCTTCAATCTCTCAAATCTTGAAAAGGCCAACCGAGATCTTGATCCTTCAAGGCATGAACCATTGGTACAAGAATGCACTACCTTGCCAGAATCTGAGTCAACTAGCTCAGAGTCCACTAAAACTGAGGAGGTCTCATCACCCTTATCACCGGTACAAGTACCAGAACCGCCTGTTCTAGAAGTCATTCAAGCAAGTACTCCTGTCCCTTTACCAGTTGTTCCGATTCCTATGCCTTTCAATCAAATCAAAATTAGCTATCCTCCGGAAGGAAGAAAGCTAAATGTTGAGAAGGGGCAGTCTTCAACCTCCAACAACTCAAAGCCTCAAAGAAAGGTGTTTGACATATGTCAGGCGCCTGGAGAAAGAATTCCATATGTTCAAAAGACATTGGAAGAGGCCACCTTTGAGCACAACAAAGCTCACCCCTGGAATTTTAAAGACCTATTCAAAAGAAAGGACTATGTTTACCTTTCAAGGGACAAACTGGCCAAATCATGCTTTGTCTGTGGAAAATACAACCACACTACTAGCACCTGCTTTTACTACCTTCAGCAGCAGAGAAACCTCAAACAACATGCTTTTGAGAAGACACACAAGAACAGAAAGGTAAGGAGTTCTGAAGCCAAGGCAACTCATTTCAGAAACTATCTTTCCCCATCAAGGAAACAGCTACCAAAGCCTCAACAATTTTGCATCATCTGTGGTGTATCAGACCACTTTGCTGCAAAGTGTAGTTTTAATCCCTTCAATCAGATCCTTCATCAAGCCCCCCCTTAAACAAAAGCCTATCAGCATGATAACTTCTACAGGGAAGTCCTCGGTCAACAAGGCAAAGAAGGATAAACACACATTGGTTGTTTAATCATCAGCAGCCAGCAAAAATGTTGGTAATCAAGCCAAGCCCAAGAAATAAAAGACAAGCCTTCACCAGCAACCAAGTCTGTTGCTGCTCAAGCAAAACCATCAGCAGCAAAATCCATTGCTGCTGATAAACCGAAGTCCTCAGCAGCAACAACATCGGTTGTTGATAAACCAAAGTCATCAGCAGTAAAATCTGTTGTTGATAAAGCAAATCCATCAGCAGCAAAGTCTGCTGCTGATAAAGCAAATCCATCAGCAGCAAAATCTGCTGCTGATAAAGCAAATTCATCAGCAGCCAAAGCAACATCAGCTGCTGACAGAGCAAAGAGAACTGGAAAACCATCTCCTCAGCAATGGAAAGCCAAGATCCCAATTTCTATCCCTTCAAGAATCATCATTGGCTCTGTTGAATGCACGCATGCTGAATCTGATATTCCAAGAACCCTTTTCTTCAAGGATGCAAGCTCTTGGATTCCTCCCACTAACTAGATCTCTCTCATGTGTAGGGGCAGCTAGGTCACAAGAATAACACCTGGGTGCTTAACAGTGCTTGTTCCAGACACATGACAGGCAACAGATCCATCCTCTCCAACTTTAGACACTTCAATGGAGGATATGTTGCCTTTAGGAGTGACTCAAAAGGAGGAACTATCATTGGCCAGTGGACTATGTCAAATGAAAGAATGAGTATTGATAAGGTAAATTATGTCAAAGAATTGGACTTCAATCTCATGAATGTTTCCCAGGTATGTGATCAAAAGCATTGGATGCTCTTCACAGACAAAGAATGCTTTGTGCTATCTCCTGGCTTATCCAAACCTCCTCCAGAGAAGATTTTATTAACTGCTTAGAGAAAAGAAAATCTTTATGTGCTTGACATGAATAAGGTCACTCCATCTGGCAGTGTATCCTGTTTTCTGTCAAAAGCCTCAGTTGATGAATCAGCTCTCAGGCACAGGAGACTAAGCCACATTAACATAAAAACCATCAACAAATTGGTGAAGGACAATCTTGTCAAAGGGCTTCCTGATAAAGAATTCCAGCTAGAAGATCACTTAATTGCTTGTCTGAAGGGAAAGCAACACAAGAGTTCTCACAAGCCCAAGACCTTGAATACAAATGATACTCCACTACAGCTACTGCATATGGATCTCTTTGGTCCTACAAATATTATGTCAATGGGTAAGAAGTCATACTGTCTGGTGATAACTGATGACTACACCAGATTCTCATGGGTATACTTCTTAAGAACTAAAGATGAAACTACTGAAATTCTCAAATCCTACATTCTTAGGGTAGAGAATCAAAGCAATCAGAAAGTGAAGATAATAAGGTGTGATCAGGGCACAGAGTTCAAGAACCACACTTTGAACTGTTTCTGTGAGAGCAATGGAATCAAAAGGCAATACAGTGCTCCAAGAACTCCTCAACAAAATGGAGTTGCTGAAAGAAAAAACAGAACTCTAATTGAGTCAGCAAGATCTATGTTGGCTGACTCAAAACTACCTCTCACATTTTGGGCAGAAGTAGTAAGCACAGCCTGCTATGTGCAAAATAGAGTTCTCATAGTCAAGCCTCTCAACAAATCACCCTATGAGCTATGGTTCCAAAGAGTTCTATACATTGGATTTCTAAAACCTTTTGGATGCCCATGCACAATTCTGATCACACATGGGGTTCTTCCTAAGTTTGGTGCCAAATCTGCTGAAGGATATTTTGGGGGCTATTCCTCTCAATCCAAGGCCTACAGAGTTTTCAACTCAAGAACAAGAATTGTGGAAGAATCAGCCAATGTGGAATGCAGATAACACATTGTCTGTGAACAGGGAAAAGGCCCAAACTGGCTTTTTGACATAGACTCCTTCACCCAAATATTTGAGCTTCTCATCTTCTCAAATATGGAGTCTTCCTCCTCTCAAGCACCTGCTTCCACCTCCTCTGACTACAGACTGGACTTTCCAAAATCTTCTATCAGTCTGAGAAGACCATCCATTGATCCTCCTTCTGTTACGGAAGCCATTGAAGCAAGTGCAACCAGAGCCACACTCTCAAATGTCACTAGCAGTAGCCTGTCTAAAAATGAAAATTTTAATGCAGACTCTTTGGTAAATGCTGTAGTTGCTGCAAACACTATTGATGATAACACTGATGTAGTTGTTGATCTTGAACACTCATCAACCATGAATGAAGAAATCCCTAATCAAAATCAAAGCAATCTTGAACAAGGGATACCGCTGGAGGTGGTACCAGCTCAAAGGATCAATAAGAAACATCCTCTGGATAATATAATTGGCCAAGTTCACCAAGGAGTTCTAACCAGAAGCAAATCTCATGAGGCCAATATATGTTTATTTTCATGTTTTCTATCTCAGGTGGAACCCAAAAAGATAGATGAAGCTCTGCAACACAGCAGCTGGATTGGGGCAATGCAGGAAGAGTTGCTGCAATTCAAAAGATAGGATGTCTGGAAGCTTGTTGATCTTCCACCTGGTCAATCTGCCATTGGCACAAGATGGGTATTCAAGAACAAGCAAGATGAGAGAGGCATTGTAGTCAAGAATAAAGCCAGACTTGTAGCTCAAGGCTACACTTAGGAAGAGGGAATTGACTATGATGAGTTCTTTGCATCCAAGAATTTCATGGTCTATCAAATGGATGTCAAGAGTGTCTTTTTGTATAGGAAGATTGGTGAAGAAGTATATGTCAAGCAGCCTCCAGGCTTTGTAGATCCTACACATCCTAACCAGGTGTTCAAACTAGACAAAGCTGTATATGGCTTACATCAAGCCCCAAGAGCCTGGTATGAAACTTTGTCTGGATATCTGCTAAGTAACAACTTCAGAAGAGGTACCATTGACCAGACCTTGTTTATCAAAGATGAAGGGGAGAAATCTTACTGGTTCAAATCTACATAGATGATATCATCTTTGGATCAACAAGGAAGAAGCTGTGTAAAGATTTCGAGATCCTTATGCACTCAAAGTTTGAAATGAGCTCAATGGGTGAGCTAAATTTCTTTCTGGGTCTTCAAGTCAAACAAGTCCCAAATGGAATCTTCATCAGCCAATCTAAATATGTCAAGAGCATTCTGGAAAGATTCAAGATGACTGACTGCTCTGCTGTGCACCATCAGCTGACTCCAAACAAAGATGGTCAAGACACTGATCAACATCAGTACAGTGCAATGATAGGGTCTCTCATGTACCTCACTGCCTCAAGGCCAGATATCATGTTTGTAGTATGTCTCTGTGCAAGATTCCAAGCAGCTCCAAAGATTTCACATCTTCAAGCTGTCAAGAGAATTTTCATATACCTAAAGGAGCCCCAAGATTTGGGCTATGGTACTCTAAAAATGATAAGTTCAATCTGTATACATACACTGACAATGATTATAGAGGATGCAACTTGGACAAAAAGTCCACTTCAGGGGGATGTCAGTTTCTGGGAGGAAGACTTATTTCATGGCAGTGCAAGAAGCAAACATGTGTTTCAACCTCTACAGCAGAAGCAGAATACATTGCAGCTTCAAGTTACTATGCACAAGTCATCTGGATACAAAATCAAATGCTAGATTATGGGATGACTTTCATGGCAACTCCCATTCATATTGATAACATAAGTGCTATATCAATCACAAACAATCCGGTGCAGCACTCCAAGACAAAACACATTGACATCAGGTATCATTTCATAAGAGATCAAGCTGAGAAAAAGAGAATTATTTTAACCAAAGTCCATACCAATGAGCAATATGCTGATTTATTTACAAAACCATTTGATGAAGCTAGATTTAGATATTTAGTTAAATCTATTAGTATGATGAACTTTGATTAAAATATGTCTCTAAAATTTATCTTTGTAAATATGTTTGTCTTTTGTTATAAATAAAAGTTACAAGTCAGCAGCATCCATTTTTGCTGCTGGCAGGCTTAATAATCAGCAGCAAAGATTTTGCCACTGACTGCTTTAAGTTATCAGCATGAATAAGTTTCATGCGGATAGCTTTAAGGCAGTCAGCAACAACATCCTTGCTGCGGATCATTGCATCCATCAACAACAATAGAGTTTGCTGCTGACTAACTTAACTATCCGCTGGAACCAAGCTTGCAGCAGATAGACTTAATCATCCGCAGTAACCAAGTTTGCTGCTGATGGGTAAAAATAAGTCTAAATTAACTTTTACCCGCTATAAAATTTCCTTTCAGTCTTTACCATGACTGCTATAGTGTATTACAGCTGTAACAGTAAAAAGTGAATGAGTTTGTATTGTACAAGTCACTTTGCTTTTCCCTCCTCTACCGTTATAAGAACAAATCAAATTTCTTCACCACCCCTTCACATTCAATTTCGCCCTAACTCCCGTCACTTTCTCTTAAGTCCCCATAACAATTCAAAGCCTTCCTCTTTACCTCCAAAATCCAACAAAAATGGCAGACATAAACAATCCTGATGATAAGTTCTCCCCATATCACAACCTCGCGGCATACTTAACCAAAGGAAAGAAGTCCGAGGGGTTCGATAATATGATCGACTTTCTGTGCCGATCAAAGATACATTTTGCACTAACAGTCAACCCTACCATATATTTTCCTCATATGGAGGATTTTTAGAATACCACCGTCTACTCTATCGAATGGGGGATTCCCCAAATAAAGCCAAGGAAGACGGCAAGGACAACATCATCTCTGAAGCTACTCTCCGAAAACATCTTCAGCTTCAAGATGAGGGGGACGCCATCTCATACTCAAAGGAAGAATACATGAGGACCTTTGTATCCATAGGGTACACTGGAAATCAAAATGAGTATACAATCGAGAAGGCACTGATGGGCCCTCCATGGAAGTATCTCTGCCACACTCTTCTACAATGCATATCTCAGAAGAGAAGTGGATGGCATCAAGTAAGCTCTGCATTTGCCTCTACTGTTCACGGTATGATTACTTGCCAAGGTTTCAACTTTGCACACCTCATCTTTGAGGGTTTGAGATATAACATTCAAGAGTGGATGGCATCAAGTAAGCTCTACACTTGCCTCTACTGTTCACGGTATGATTACTTGCCAAGGTTTCAACTTTGCACACCTCATCTTTGAAGGTTTGAGATATAACATTCAAGAGGGTGCAAAGCAACAATTTTTATGTACCCCAGATTCTTGCAGGAGGTTTTCTACCAGGAACTAAAAGATCTCTCAAAACCTGCAAGAATCTACATCATGTTGGGTCATAAAAATAATATTTTTCAAAGTATGAGAACTGTTTCCAAAAAGTTCTCAGGGGTCAATGTTTCATTGTTATCTACAATGCTAAACATACAAAGTACCCAAGGTGACATTTCAGCAATCCCAGCTGATACTGATCCCACACCCTCCACCTCACATCCTGAACAACAAGCTGCTTCCATTGTTCGAACCCCTGTGTAAACTACTAAGGATGCACATGTACAAAAATCACTTACACCTGTTTTAGATGTTATCGTTCAATTGGAACAAAGGGCCCCAGTTGCAACGACATACACGAGAAAAAGGAGCAAGAAGACTCCTTCTCTTCTTATCTCACAGGCCCAATCCCAACCTAAAATCCCTCAAACAGAATCCCAACATTCTGATGACAATATCAAAAGGGATAGCCATACCATTAGAGAGACTTCCTTAGAAGTTTCTCTATTAGGATCAGGATCACATCCCGGATCCATAGAACTACCCGATGAGCCATATCATTATTTCTCTTCTCTGAACTTAAGTGCAGAGTCACCTAGTCAAGATGATATACCTTCTCCAACTACCACTATATCGGAGGTACTGATTGACTTGGCTGCTGGTGCACCTAACCCAAGTTCATCACCCAAGAAGGTTCACTCTAGTGGTACTGACAGAGTGAATGTGGAAAGGGCTGTCACTACTCCTGGTACATCAACTGCCCAGGAGGACAGTGGCAACATAGCTAAGACCCTAACCACGGCAACTCACAGTGAAGATGTCTCCTTTGAAACATTCTTCACTAAGAGGAATCCTAGGCGCCAAGAAAACCAGGGTGATGGGGATGAAGAGGCTAGGCCTAAGGCCCCATCTAGCTCCAAGGATTCCACAACTGGGGATGAGGACAAACTGAAAATTCATAACATGGAATTGACGGCCAGGGTAGCTATGCTAGAGGCTGAAGTGTCCAAACTAAGACACCAAGTCTCTATGCATGAAGCCCATCAATGCCCTCCAGTAACTTCTCCCTCCCTTATATCAGTGGGCACTCAAACAGATAACTCTTTATGCACTGATGCAACCAAAAAGGGGGAGGTAAACACCAAGGAAGATGATGCGGACAGCTTAGAAGAATGGATACAAGAGCAGACTGTGTTTCAAAGTTCGCTATACAAACCTGCTTTTGTTCAAATCCATGACTTGCCAGACTCAGTAGATGAAGAGGAAGATATCACTGAGGATTGGAAGTTAGTTGTTCGAGCTGTTGATGAGGTGCTGCAAGATGACACTCTCCATGAAGATACACCTCCATTATTCAGCATACTTCCTGAAGCTGCAGCCATAATAAGTCAAACATCTACTCCCCGATTCTCACTAACTTCAAACAAGCTAGAATTCGACTCCATTCTAGCTTGGGGGTATGATGGCATAGCTGAGAGATTCTGGATTAGATGGGAGTTTAGTGGAGTAGAAGAGCTAAACTGGAACACTCTTAATGCCCTCCAAGTTCTTAATCTGTATCTGACAAGATGTATCAACACTTCATCAGATCTCTTGGCAGAACTTGCAATCAGCAGGTTCTATGACTTAATGGAGGATAATATGCCCTGGTTTGAAAGACTACTAAAAGAAGCAAATAGGGTGGCTTATCCTGAATCTTCATCAACAGCAGAACAAAGACTGGCTCCAAGAAGAAATGAATTAGGATAAGCCACCCATTAACCAGGAGCAGTGCTTTAACTAAAGAAGAAGTTATCTGCTGGCGAAGATTCCTGTACAACATCATGGTCAGGGACTTGGAAGTGCTAGGATGGGTGAGCACTAAGTCCTTTGATTTCACCTTCTTCTTAAGCAATGGATCTTCTCTCTCAATCAACATCAAATAGATCTTAATCCTACCTTCAGACTTCCTATACAAGGTTTTTGAGCTCAGATCACTCATTTGTAACATCAACTCCTTTGAAATTCAAGAAATGATCAAACTCATCAAGGCTTCTCTTTATAAGGAGGAATCACCTGCAATGAATGACTCTGACTCAGATCTATCCTTCCTTTCTTCACCAACAGTCAAACTGAACACAGAAGAAGAATCCAAGAGAAGAGAAGAGGAAACGGTGAAGGATTGTTGGAAAGAAGTGACAGGTATGGAATGGGAAGAAGAAGAAAAAGAAAGTGTCCTCCCTTGTCCATTCCCCAAACTGCTAATGAAGCTGAAGCTGAGATCCCAACAACATCTACTACATCTGCTGTTGTGGTCAATGAAGCTGAAGCAGAGGCATCCAACAAAGACAAAGGGAAGGGACTTATGATTAAAGAAGATGAAGAGAGGATAATGAAGGAGAAGAAAGAAAAAGAGGAAAGAAGAAGAAGAAGAAGAAGAAGAAGAAGAGAAGAGGAGATGGCTGAATTACGAAAAGCCCAAGACAGAAAAACAGCCATTCTCCTCAGAGAACAACAGATCCAGCTGTATGCCAAACAGCTGGATGATCTGAAAGTCAAAATTCCTGCAGTCTATCAAATTCAAGAAGATGAAGCCCTTGCTCTTCAACTGCAGGAACAATTTAATAGAGAAGAAGAAGAAGAAAGAGAGAAGAAGAAGAAGGAAGAGGCCAAGTTCAGAATAACTGATTCTGAACTAGCCAAAGAAATCTACAGAGCCTTCATGGGTCAGCAGGGTTAATTGGCAAACAAGAAAAGGGCTGAAGAATAAGAAAAAGCCAAACAAAAATCCAAGAAGACCATTGCCTTTAACAGAAGATCCCATGAAGAAAGGAAGGTCATGATTGACTTCCTAAAGGTTAGAGGAGAGAGTGGAAAAAGGCTGGGTCCCATGAATTTCATGAACCTGCAAGCCCTTTACCTTAGAGTCAAAAAGGAAGAGGAAGAAAGACTGGGGAAGAAAGGCTCAAAGAAGAGGGTAATCAATCAAGAAGAAGAGGAAAAGAAAACAAAGAAACCCAAGCCTTCTCCCTCATCCACCATTTCCTCTATCCAACAACCTTCCACTCTCCATCCTAGACCTCCCTCCTCTCTACCCACAAAGTCCAAATCCTCCCACCCAGCTCTTACTCATCAACAACCTCCCAAGAAGAAAAGCAAACCTACTACTAAACCAGAAAACTCAAGAGAAATCATCAACTGGTCCTACAGCACTCAAGATCAAAGGTTTGAAGTCTTCAGGGGAAGAACAGAAGAAAGAAGATCACTCTATACAACTGTTGATGAGATATTACAACTTCCAGATTCTGATCTCAGAAGAATAATGGAGCTGGGTGAAGCTCATGAGCCCGAGAATAAAGGTGGGAGACATCTGTTGCTGGTGATCAAACATCACTTCAACCTTAGCAAAGATGAAATTATTGATGCCAAACCTCTCCAATCCCACTCTCCATTCATTAGCTGGTCCTACAATGCTGAAAAGGATGAATTCACACTAACAGATGTTAAAGGACAGAAGATGAGGTGTCTAAGCAAGGCTATCTTCAAAATGCCAAGCAAAGATATCAAGACTCTATCTGAGCTTCCTCTTAACAATCCCAGCAAGGACCCAAGAGGCTATGAGGTTGCAAGAATCGCCAGCCACATTCAAAAGCTTCAGCAACAAAAGCAGTAAGAGAGTTTTGGTAGCATCAGTCTAGGGGGGAGTTTGTAGAAATAAAGACTGATTGCTACAAAATTCTCTAAGTACAAATGCTGCTGATCTCAGAGTTTGTTGCTGACCAACAAACTGCTGCGGATAATCTTATCTGTAGCGGATACTTGTTCTTCTGCTGAAGAACAAATCTGCTACGGATAGCCTTATCTGCTGAAGGCCAGAGTTGCTGCGGATAGTCTTCTCAGCAGCATCAACACTTGACACTGCTGATAGGCAAATCATCAGCAACTTTGGATGGTTGTGTCTTACTGCTGATAAACAACTCTGCTGCTGATAGTTATCAATTCATTAAAGATCAGACGTTGCAGCTGACCAGCCTTGCAAAAGCAACCATTACCACTAACAAACTTTCTGCTGCTACTCTAACACACTCCACGCAGAAAGAATGTCATTGGTACAAGACAATAAAAGACAACAACGCTCTTCTCCAAGCATGCAAACAATGATGCCTTAGAAGACGTTTGAATAAAGTTAACTAGCATAGTTATTATTATCGTCTGTACATGTAGAATAGCTTCAATACAAGATCAACGGTCTGTGTTAGATCTGATCCTTAGAATCAAGGGTCTGTCTTGATTCTAAGTTACTATATAAGTAGTACTTAGAGTCATTGTATCTAAGTGCTTTTCTTAGAGTTTTTTCTCTATAATCTTGTAACCATTGAAGCTTAATACAAATTGCATTTATCAGTATTTCTTGTGTTTACTTGTTTACTTTGATTAAGTTGTGATTGTTTCCACCAATCTCAACTGGAATAGAACCATCTTGTATTTACCGATCCTACAACATTGTATGTACAAAGAATATTATAATATACTTGTGTCACTTTAGTGGCAAGGTTTTGATAAAATGGGACCGTTTTCGACAACTAAACTCTTATAAAATAATAAAGAAAAAATAGGATGTTTCATCACCGGGATGCGATACAACAATGGGACCATGTATAAAGACGTATTGTTCCTAATGTGAGTTCATCAACTCTTGGTTTCATTACAAACTCGTATACAAACGTGCTATCTTATCAATATTAACCAAGTTATGGCTTATCAAAATCCTCTTGTATAAAGCCGTAGAAGCTTCAAGATAAGTGTATTAAATAGGTTTTAGGGTCTTACACTTTAAAATAAAAAACACTCACAAGTTTAAAGACTAATTTAGATAATAATAAAAATTCCATCATAAATATGGTTTTAAAAGTGAATAATTAAAGAGCATAAACAAACCATTAGACTAATAAATTAAAAATTAACATACACCAAACTTCATCTACACCGAAGCAATACAAATGGGTTAGCCACGAATGGCCATATGAACAAGCATAATGATGAGTTTTGTAGACTCCCCTATTGCGAACAAAACATAAGAGCCTATCTACTCTATACTTCCTACTCTAAACTACAGCTACGAACTTTAGGAGAGTGATATTTCTCTAGATAATGGTGTGTGGAATGAAGACCTAAAGCCATCTATTTATACGCTTCAAGATGGGATGGTATGCATGCTTACATAAAAAGTTTATGAAAATGTTATATATAGGCATTGGTAAATGATTTGGTAACTTTTTTAATGAAGTAGCACCTATAGAATGTTCTTGTTTAGTGTTTAAATAGTTATGCAAGGTTTTCAATGTTATTGAGTTTTACCCGATGAATATTTTGAAAGAATTAAATGATTTGACACGAACAAAGAAAATGGAATGTTATTGGCTTTAAGCCATTATGTTGAAAGGTTTACTTTCCAAAATTAATGTTATGTTTAAAAGAATAGTCAAGTGGAAATTGTAGTTAGCAAACGTTTACTTCCAAAATGAATGTTATGTTTAAAGAAAATGGTAATGTTTTAAATCTTGCATATGGTCTAATTATTTGAATGGATTTGACGGATAGAGTTCTTGAAATAGTTCCTAGTTCAAGTAATTAGATCATTTAATAAGTTTTTTTGTTTATTATCATAGCCATAGGTTAAATTAATATTTTTTATTTTTCTTTTATTCTAAATTAATATATAAAAAAATTATAGCAAAGACATGTCGACGTTATAGGTTAAATTAATATTTTTTTTTGCTTTTCTTTAATTCTAAATTAATATATAAGAGAATTTTTAAAAAAGGTTAACTTATAACGTCGTCGTCGTAGGCTAAAAATAGTTATTGTTTTTACTTTTATTTTATTCTAAATTAATATATAAGAAAAAATAATAAAATAAATAACTTATAGTTATTATTTTTACTTTTTTCTTAATTAATGTATAAAAAAATAATTAAATAAATAATTTATACTGATATGTCATATGTTAAATTAATATTTATTTTTGCTTTTCTTTTATTTTATAAGGCATTTACATACATCCATCTAAAAACTTCACTAATTACATATATACCCAGCTTAAAATTTTATTTACGTTTATCCCCTTCATTAATTACATATATACCCAACTAGATGATGTAATCGATCAGAAGCGACACTGAATGTTGAAATCGATCGAAAGCAGAAATCATAAGGTTAAGATTAGGATCCATGAAATAAGAATAGTCGTATTTCTCGTAGGTTAAAAGGCTAATCTATATTCCTTTATAAAAGATATTGTTTAAGACGCCTAAGCATTTATTGATTAAGACGACGCCGACGGAATCTTTGCCTGACCATTCCATCAACTCCGGCCCGGAGGACCCTTCCACTTCCTTCCGTTTCAAAAACCCCCATTCAATGACCGGAGACCCTTCGTGTTCATAACGACCAATCGCATCTTCGTCTTCTTCATCTTAATATCTTATGATTCTCCAAATCATTCGCCATTGAATAAACGAAAGCTTCAGGAGATTCTCAGTTCCTAATGTTGATTTTTCTGTTTGTTTCTCATCATGAGAGTACAATTCCTATAAAGGTAATGGTGATCCTTAACATCTTGCTCCGATTTTTATCATATGTTGGTCAATTTGAGTGTTAGGGTTTTAATTTCACCGTTGATTTTGTTATTTAATCGATTATAAGGCTTACGTAATATGCAATTGTAACTTAAATTACCATCAGTTAGATGTGGTGATCATAGATTATCCAACAAATACCAGAGAAAATTCCCTTTATACTATTTAAATTAAAGATTAATATTCTGTTCATTCAAATTTGATTATTAGAATTGGAATGCAACTGATATGGGGAATTCCGTATGAATTTTTGGAATGCAAAAATTGATTTTGGTTACTAATCAAAAGAAATGATGTCTGTAAAACAATTTTGATATAAGTAAATTGTTAAGAGTTTATAGAATCCTTTCTAAGTATATCTTTTTTATTCAGGTATGGAAGGATTGCAATTGAAATGGAGGTGATTGGGTTTGTAATTTTCTGAATTGGGTAAAAGATAGGGCTAGAACACAGAGATATTTAGAAAGAGGGTAAGTTGTAATTAATTTTTGCACACTTGAAATATCTTTTACTCTGTTGGACTTTATACTTCACTTGAACAAATGCTCCCGAGATGGTTCTCTAATACTGTCCGGAGATTGGTTCAACTTTATGTGCAGGTTTTGCCAATTGTTATTGCTCCTTTCATCTCAATATACATGCGAAGCTGCATTTTTTTGACAAAGTTTTTAAGAGAAACTTACTTAATTGCTCATAAGTCACATACTAACTTCGAATTGATTTCTTCAGTTTTGGTTCACAAGATATATTCTTTGTTTGTTGTAACTAATGGGTATTTTAGATATTTGGCTAATAGTCAAACACATATATTAAATGGTTCACTTGCAAAAACTGCATTTATTTTAGATAGATTTTTTAGCCAGGATAAATAAATGAATATATTGTAGATGACAATAGTTTGTTTTCAGGATAAATGAATAATTCTGCTATTTTAGTTGTTAATTTGTTATTTTTTTGTGTTGCCTGCCAATTGATATGGATAGAATTTCAAAGTTATGGGATTTAATGTTAAATACTAATTAACTAGGTGTTGGTTCAACAATTGGAGCTGGTGTTTACATTCTTGTGAGCACTGTAGCTCGAGAGCATTCCGGTCCTGCTCTAGCCTTTTCGTTCCTAATAGCTCGAATAGCATCTGCTTTTTGTTATGCTGACCTGGCGAGTCATTGCCCTTCGGCTGGAAGCGCTTATCATTATTCTTAAGTATGTGGTGGTGAAGGATATCTTCTTAGTAACAATACTTATTCATATTGTAAAACTTTTGGATGCTGATATTGTTGTTTTGTAATTGTTCCGCTTGGATAATCAGATGGGTATTGATTTTGGAATATACAATTGGTGGATCTGCGGTAGCTCATGGCATTTCTCCTAATTTGGTGTGTGCGTTTGACATTATACAAAGCTCAGGAGTTTGTCGTTTGTTTTAAAAAGAATTATATGCAAGATTGCTATTCTTCTGATATCAAATATTGTGTTCTTCCTTCAGGCATTGCTTTTTGGAGGCCCAGAAAGTCTGCCAGCTTTTACGGCCCGACATTCTGTTCCCGGGCTTGGTATTGTGATCGACCCGAGTGCAGCCATGTTGCTGTTTGTGTTACATGGCTATTATGCGTGGGAATCAAGGAGGTAGTCATTATAGTTTTGTTTTTATTCTTTTTTTTAAATACCTAAGATAGTTGTTACAAGAGCACTTTTGTGCAATCGATTGTTACAACTGCAAATATTTATGCCATGATTTTTGTGATTTTAGCCGACGGCTATCTAGGGTTTAAGAGTGGATGGGGTTGGCTATACACTTTCTACTGGTTACCTGTTTCCACATAAATGTTCATCAATAAAATTAGTTTTCTTATTATTTTTCTCTATATTTTGAATGATAGATACTTCCCATTTGGAGTAGATGGGATGCTTGCAGGAGCTTCTACGGTCTTCTTTTCATACATAGGGTTTGATTCAGTTGCCAGTACAGAGGAAGAGGTACATAGTTTAATTAGACGTCGGGCGATTTGTCAAATATAGAAAATACTATTCAATATTCAAGAAATTCATGAATTTTACAGGCGAAAAATCCTCAAAGGGATCCTGCATGCTATATATATTGGTCTTTGTTGTTATTGTTGGTTTAGTACCTTATTATGAAATGGATACTGATACCCCTATCTCTTCTGCATTTGCATGCCATGATTCGATGATTGTTCTCTTGTCTTATTTATAGTTCAACAAACCTTTTGTTTATTTCCAATAATGATTAATGTTTTTGTTTTTAATTTCTTACATGTATATTATAACTAAAGGAGCAGTAAATTCTCTCTGCTCAACATTGATGGGTTCACTATTGCCTCAGGTACTTGAACACATTTTTCTTGATTTTGAAAAGCTAATCAATTGTTTAGGAATAGTTCTATTATATTATTAGATGTGAATCAACTCATGATATGTGCAATTATGCAAATTTAATTTTTAGACTAACTGAGTTTTTTCTGTCCTGAAGCCACGCATACTGATGGCAATGGCTAGAGATGGTTTACTCCCATCATTTTTTTCAAAAGTAAATACGCGCACCCAAGTTCCTGTTAAAAGCACACTTCTTACTGGTTTGATTGCTGCCACCCTTGCATTTTCGACGTATTACTTATTTTTATTAACCAACACCATTATTAGTTTCTAACAACCAGGATAATGTATTTTAGAAAAATGGTTCATACTATAAAACATGTTCACACATATGAACTATTGTTCAAATCCATGCTTCTACTTACAAGCCATCCCACAATATATTTTCTCTAAATTAAACGTTTGTCTATGGTTTGAAGTTTGTCTGCCCACTGTATTATGCTCTTGACACGTGGTTTTGCTAGGTGAAAAATAGAGGAGATTGAGATAAACAGAAACTATCATCTTCATATAAACTTGTTGAGTAATAAAAGAAGTTCTGATTTCTATTAGGAAGTGCAAACGGGTCGTTAAATTGCAGCCTCTAGCAGTTTTGTACTATGCTGGTAAGAATTAGAACCTTAGAATAGCGGGCCTATAACCCGTTGCCTTGCCGCTTGGCTGCGCCGCATTTCTATCTTATTACAACTCCAAAGCTGTATTTTTTTTAGTGCATACTAACTACATTATGTTATTTAAAAAATTAGACTATTATTTTGAATTATAGGTTGTTAATCATATGTAATGAATTACTTATTTATAAAAAAAAATTAAATAAACAAAAAAGGTGTTTTGGGTCAACCTGACCAACCACACATATTTTGTTTCAATCTATAGTAAAAATAACCCGTTGTAGGATCGATGTTTACAAGATGCTTCTGTTCTAGTTGAGATTGACGGAAACAATAACAACTATGCAATGTAAACAAGAAACAATGATAATACTTATAAATGCAAATTGTATTAATCTTTAAAGTTTACAAGTTACAGAGAAAACTCTAAATGAAGTACACTTGTACAAGTAAGAAGATATAATACATATATAGGAACTTAGAATCAAGACAGACACTTGATTCTAAGGATCAGATCAAACACAATCCGTTGATCTTTGACAGTTACAAGTTACACTACAATTGGTAGACAACTAAAAGACAAGCTGCAGCGAACAGTAATGTTCAGATCAAAAGTCTTCTTAGGAATCTTTGCAGGAGACTTCAGAAGTAGTAGCTTTGTCTTTTATCATCTGCACCAATAACATTATTTCTGTTGATAGATGTGTCAGTGTTACAGCAGAGATGTCAGTAGCAAAGTTAAAGTTTCTGATGATTTGTCTATCAGCAGCATCAAGTGTTTGATGATGTTAGAAGCCTATCAGCAGTAACTTTGAACTTCAGCAGATAAGGCTATCCGTAGCATAGTTGTTCGTCAGCAGGAGAACACAACTATCCGCAGCACTTAGCCTTATCCGCAACAACTTGTAAGTCACTTGCAAAATTTTGGAGTCCGCAGCAATTTAACTTAGAGAGATTTATAGCCATCAGTCTTTATCTCTACAAACTCCCCCTAGACTGATGCTACCAAAACTCTCTTACTGCCTTTGTTGCTGAAGCTTATGCATGTGAGTAACGATCCTTGCTGTCTCATAGCCTCTTGGGTCTATGCTTAGATTATCAAGAGAAAGTTCAGATAGAGACTTGATGTCCTTGCCTGGCATGCTGAAGATAGCCTTGCTTGAACATCTCATCTTCTGTCCTCTGACATCTATCAAAGTGTATTCATTATGAGCAGCATTGTAATATCAACTGAAAAATGGAAAGTGGGATTGGAGAGGTTTAGCATCAATAACCACATCTTTGCTAGGGTTGAAGTGATGCTTGATCACTAGCAACAAATGTCTTCCACTTTCATTTTCAGGCTCATGAGCTTCACCCAGCTTCATCATTTTTTGAAGATCAGAATCTGGAAGCTACATCACCTCATCAACAGATTTGTATGTTCATCGTTTTACTTCTATCCTCCCCCTGAATACTTCAACCCACTGGTCTTGATTGCTATAAAACCATACTACAATTTCTCTTGAGTTTTCTGGTGTGGTAGTAGGTTTGGGTTTCTTCTTGGGAGGCTGTTGATGAGGGGGAGTTAGGTGAGAGGATTTGGACTATTTGGAAGGTGAGGAGGGAGGTCTAGGAGGGAGTGTGGAAGGTTGTTGGACAGAAAGAGGAGAGGATAAGGAAGTAGGCTTGGGTTTCTTTGGTTTTCTATCTTTGATTTGAGTATCTACCCTTCGTTTTGAACTGAACTTCCCTAGTCTCTCCTCCTCTTCCTTCTTTACTTTGATATAGAGGGCTTGTAGGTTCATGAAGCACATGGGACCCAGCCTCTTTTCACTCTCACCTCTAGCCTTTAGGAAGTCCATCATGACCTTCCTTTCTTCATAGGATCTAACATTGAAGGCAATTGTTTTTCTAGCTTTTAATTTGGCTTTTTCTTCTTCCTCTGCCCTCTTCTTGTTTGCCAATTGACTTTGTTGTCCCATGAAGGCTATGTATATTTTTTTATTAGATAATTTCTCAAGGTAGTCTTCATCCTCACCTTGAGAAATTAGAGCCTCATGCCACTCCTCTCTCATTTCTTTTGCATGTTCAGAATCAGTGATTCTGAACTTGGCATCTTCTCTTTTCTTCTTCTCTCTCTCTTCTTCTTTTTTATTTAATTTTTCCTGAAGCTGGAGAGCTAAGGCTTTATCTTCTTTTATTTGTGAAGCTGAAGGAACTTTAACTTTATTCATTTTCATCCACTACCCATTCTTCTCCAGTAATTTTCTTCCATGCCTCCATCACCTTCTGTTTCTCCTTTCTTCTAGATTCTTCTTCGGTGTTTAGGATAACAGTTAGAGAGGAGGGAAGGGACAGATCAGAGTCGGAGTCATCTATTGGAATCAGTCCCTTGTTTTCCAAAAAGTTTTTGACAATCAGGATAATTTCTTGACTTCGTATTGAGTTGATATTGTAGATATGTGACCCGAGTTCAAATACTTTATGAAGGAAGTCTGAGTTGAGGAGTATGATTTCTTGAATGTGATTGATGATAAAGGATGATCCAGCACATAGAAATAATTGAAACCCTGAAAGCTCAATGCTCGACCATCCATGAACTTCCAAACTCTTGACAACTTCATTATACAGATATCTTCGCAGACATAAGACTTGTTCTTCAGTTAAATCCCTGCTTCTTATCACTTGAAGTCTTTGATGTCTTTCTTCAGTTGCTTATGAGGACTCTGCTTCTTCATCCTCAACCTTGTTGTATGCCACTTTCTTAGCAAGATCAAGAAAGGCTTTAAATCTGGGCATGTTGTCTTCACATATGTCATAGAAGCGCTCAATGGCAAGTATAGTAGACAAATCATCAGATGTGTTGATACACTCAGTCAGGTGCAGGGATAGGGTATCATATAAGTTCAAGTTCTCCCACCTAAATTCTTGTACACCAGCAAACTCCCGCCCAATCCAGAATCTCTCAGATAGACCATCATATCCCCATGACAAGATGGAATCAAACTCCAGATTATGTGAAGTTAGTTGAGAATGGGGGGATATGATCTGTCTTGAGATGGCAGCAGCTGGAAGTATAGTAGCTGAGTGAGGCATTTCTTCATCTTTGCTTTCACTCTCCATCTTTTCAGGGAACACCTCATCAACAGCCCTTACCACTAACTTCCAATCCTCAGAGATCTCTTCCTCTTCATCTCCTGAGACTGGCAAGTCATGAATTTGAACAAAAGCAGGCTGGAATAGTGTTCTTTGAAAGGCTGCCTACTCTTGTATCCATTCATCCCGACTATCTTTGTCATCTTTAAAAGTAACTATCTCCCCTTTTTTGGTTGCATCAGTGCATAGAGTTTGATCTGTTTGGGTTCGCACTGATACAAGGGAAGGAGAAGTCACAGTTGTGCATCGATGGGCTTCATGCATAAAGACTTGGTGCCTTAATTTGGAAACTTCAGCCTCTAGCATGGCTACCCTGGCCGTCAATTCCAAATTTTCTAGTTTTAGTTTGTCCTCCTCCACGGTTGTGGAATCCTTGAAACTAGATGGGGCCTTATGCCTAGCCTCTGCATCCCCATCACCCTAGTTTTCTTGGCACCTGGGATTCCTCTCAGTGAAGAGTGTTTCAAAAGAAACATTCTCACTGTGAGTTGCCGTGATTGGGGACTTAGGGATGTTATCACTGTCCTCCTGGTCAATTGATGGACTAGTATTAGTGATAGCCTCTTCCACATTCACTCTAACATCACTCCCAGAGTGAACCTTCTCAGGTGATGAACTTGGGTTGGGTACTTTGGCAGCCATGTTAATCAATACCTTCGAGATAGTGACAGTTGGAGAAGGTATATCATCTTGACTAGGTACCTCTGTACTTAAGTTCAATGAACAAAGAAAGTGTGTAGGCTGAATTGGGTATTCTATGGATCCGGGATGTGATCTTGATCCTAATAGAGAACCTTCCAAGGAAGTCTCTCTAACATTGTGGCTATCCATTATGATATTCTCACCAACATGTTGAGATTCTGAGTGAGGGCTTTTAGGTTGGGATTGGATTTTGGCGACAAGAATAGAATGAGTCTTCTTTCTCCTCTTTCTTTTGCGGCTATATCTTGCCTCAACTGGGGCCTGTGCTCCAGTTGGGCTTGTAGAGCAGGGGTAAGTATTTGTTGTGCCTGTGCACCCCCAATAGGTTGCACAGGGGTTTGATCAAGGGTACAAAGGTCCTCATGTATTCATTCTTGGTGTATGAGATGGCGGCACCCTCGTCTTGAAGCTTTAGATGCTTTATGAGTATAGCTACAGTGATGGTTATATCCTTGCCATCTACCTTGGCTTTGATTTGGGTAATCCCCTGTTCGGTAGAGAAGATGGCAGGGTTCCAGAATTCCTCCATGTGAGGTATGTAGATTGTGGGTTTGACAGTTAGTGCAAAGTGTATTTTCGATCGACATAGGAAATCAATCATGTCGTCAAACCCTTTAGATTTCTTCCCTTTGACAAGATACGCAGTTAGATTATGGTAGGTTGAGAACTTGTCATTAGGATTGTTGATATCGACTTCTGCCATTATGGTTAGATTTGGAGGGAAGGAGGAAGCTTTCGAAAGGTGGTTAAGTATGGGAAATCTTTGAATGCTTGAGAGAAAATTGTGAGAGTTAGGTCAGAATTGAATGTGAAATGGTGAAGGAAGAAATTTGATTTGTGTTACAATGGCAAAGGAGGGAAAAAGCAAAATTACTTGTACTCTACAACCCATTTACTTTTCACTGTTTTACAGCTGTAACACACTATAGCAGTCATGGTAAAGACTGAAAGTAGTTTTTACAATAGGTAAAAGTTAATTTGGACCCATTTTACCCATCAGCAACAAACTTGGTTGCTGCGGATGGTTAAGCCTATCAGCAACAAACTTGGTTGCTGCTGATGGTTAAGTCTATCAGCTAAACTTGGTTGCTACTGATGGTTAAATCTATCAGCAGCAAACTTGGTTGTTGCTGATGGATTGCCTTAAAGCTATCCGCAGGAAACTTGTTCCTGCTGATAACTTAAGGCAGTCAGTGGCAAATTCTTTGCTGCTGATAACTAAACCTACCAGCAGCAAAAATGTTTACTGCTGACTGTTAACTTTACAACAAAAGAAAGACAAACACATTTTATTTAAAATTTTAGAGACAAATTTTAATCAAATTTCATCATGCCAATGGATTCAACTAAATATCTAAATCTAGCTTCATCATATTGCTCATTGGTATGAACTTTGGTTAAAATGATTCTCTTTATCTCAGCTTGATCTCTTATGAAGTGATACCTGATGTCAATGTGATTTGTCTTGGAGTGCTGCACAACATTATTTGTAATTGATATAGCACTCATGTGTCAATGTGAATAGGAGTTGCCATGAAAGTCATCCCATAGTCCAGCATTTGATTTTGTATCCAGATGACTTGTGCACAGCAACTTGAAGTTGCAATGTATTATGCTTCTGCTGTAGATGTTGATACACAGGTTTGCTTCTTGCATTTCCATGAAATCAGTCTTACTCCTAGAAACTGACATCCCCCTGATGTGGACTTTTTGTCCAAGTTTCATCCTCCATAGTCACTGTTAGTGTATGCATACAAGTTGAATTTGTCATTTTTAGAATACCATAGCCCAAGTCTTGGAGCACCCTTTATGTATCTAAAAATTCTCTTGACAGCTTGAAGAAGTGTATTCTTTGGAGCTGCTTGAAATCTTGCACACAGGCATACTACAAACATGATATCTGGTCTTGAGGCAGTTAGATACATGTGTGATCCTATCATTTCACGGTAGTGATGTTGATCAGTATCTTGACCATCTTTGTCTGGAGTCAGTTGATGGTACACTTGCATAGGAGTTCTTACGGCAGAGCAGTCAGTCAGTTTGAATGTTTCCAAAATGCTCTTGGCATATTTGCATTGGCTGATGAAGTTTCCATTTGGATCTTGTTTCACTTGAAGGCCCAAGAAGAAATTTAGTTCACCCATTGAACTTATTTCAAACTTTGAGTGCATCAGGACCTCAAAGTCTTTGCATAGCTTCTTCTTTGTTGATCCAAAGATGATGTCGTCAACATAGATTTATACAAGTAGGATTTCTCCCCTTCATATTTGATAAACAAGGTATGATCAATGGCAACTCTTCTAAAGTTGTTGCTGAGTAGATATCCTGACAAGGTTTCATACCAGGCTCTTGGGGCTTGATGTAAGCCATAAAGAGCTTTGTGTAGTTTGAACACTTTGTTAGGATGTGTAGGATCTACAAAGCCTGGAGGCTATCTGACATAAACTTCCTCACCAATCTTCCCATACAGAAAAGCACTCTTGACATCCATTTGATAAACTGTAAAGCTCTTGGATGCAGCATATGCTAGGAAGATTTTGATGGCCTCCAGTCTAGAAACAGGAGTAAAGACTTCATCATAATCAATTCCCTTTTTCTGAGTGTAGCCTTGAGCTAATAGTCTAGCTTTGTTTTTAACTACAATTCCTCTCTCATCTTGCTTGTTCCTGAATACCCATCTTGTGCCAATAGCAATTTGACCAGGTGGAAAATCAACCAGGGTCCACACTTCTTGTCTTTTGAATTGCAGCAACTCTTCCTGCATTGCTTCAATCCAACTGCTATGTTGCAAAGCTTCATTTATCTTCTTTGGTTCTACTTGAGATAGAAAACAAGAATACAGACATATATTGGCCTCATGAGTTTTGCTTCGTGTTTGAACCCCTTGCTGAACTTGGCCAATTATATTCTCCAATGGATGTTCTTTGTTGATTCTTTGTGCTGGAACAACATCCAACTGTATTCCTTGCTCAAGATTGCTTTGATTCTGATCTTGAATATCTTCATTCATTGTGGAGGAGTCTTCAATATCAGCAGCAGCAGATGCCTCTAACCCAACTGTGTCTTCTTGATCAGCAACAGATGCCTCTACACCATCTGCAGAGATGTCATGAATTGCATTCTGATTTTCATTTTCAGAGAGACTACTGCTGGTGACATTGGAGAGACTTGTTCTTACTTCACTGGCTTCAATAGCTTCCACAACAGATGGAGGATCAATAGATGGTCTTTTGATTCTTATAGAAGGACTATTGAATTCCAATATGTAGTCAGTTGATGATTTGGAAGCTGGTCCTTTGGAAGAGGTAGACTCCATATTTGAGAAGATGAGGGGCTCAAATACTTAGGAGATGGAGTCTATATCAAAGAGCCAGTCTGGTCCTATACCATTTTCACATGGAATGTGTTTCCTACATTCCACATTTGTTGATTCTTCCACAATTCGTGTTCTTGAGTTGAATACTTTGTAGGCCTTGGATTGAGAGGAACAGCCCACAAAGTATCCTTCATCTGATTTGGCACTAAACTTAGGAAGAACTCCATGTGTGATGAGAATAGTACATGAACATCCAAAGGGTTTCAAAAATCCAATGTAGTTAACTCTCTTGAACCATAGTTCATAGGGTGTTTTGTTGAGAGGCTTGACAATGAGAACTCTATTTTATACATAACAGGCTGTGCTGACAGCTTATACCCAGAATGTGAGAGGCAGTTTTAAGTCAGCTAGCATTGATCTTGCAGATTCAATTAAAGTTATGTTTCTCCTTTCAGTAACCCCATTTTATCAAGGAGTTCTTGGAGCACTATATTGTCTTTCTATGCCCTTTGTCTCACATAAACAATTTAAGGTTTGGTTCTTGAATTCTATACCTTGATCACACCTTATGACTTTGACTTTCTGATTGCTTTGATTCTCAACCCTAAGAATGTAGGATTTAAGAATATCAGCAGTTTCATCTTTTGTTCTCAAAAAGTATACCCATGGGAATCTGGTATAGTCATCAGTTATCAGCAGACAGTATGTCTTCTTGTCCATTTACATGACATTTGTAGGACCAAAAAGATTCATATGGAACAGCTATAGTGGATTGTCATTTGAATTCAACGTCTTGGGCTTGTGAGAACTCTTGTGTGGCTTCCCCTTCAGGCACACTATGTGGTGATCTTCAAGTTGGAATTCCTTGTAAGGAAGACCTCTTACAAGATTTCCCTTGACCAACTTGTTGATAGTTTTTACATTAACATGGGTTAATCTCCTTTGCCAAAGAGCTGATTCATCAACTGATGCCTTTGACAGAGCACAAGATACACTACCAGATGTAGTGACCTCATTCATGTCAAGCACATATAGGTTACCATTTCTTTGAGTAGTCAATAAAATCTTCTATGGAGGAGGTTTGCTTAAGCCAGGGGAGAGCACAAAGCATTCTTTGTCTGTAAAAAGAATCCAATGCTTTTGATCACAGACCTGAGACACTCTCATGAAATTGAATTCCAATTTGGTGGCAAAATTTACTTTTTCAATGCTCATTCTTTCATTGGACGCAGTTCCTTGTCCAGTTATAGGCAACATATCCTTTATTGAAATATATGAAGTTGAAGAGGATGGATCTATTGTGTAACGAACCAAAATCCAGGTTTCATTATAAATAAATATTCTAATAAATATTATGGTGAAAATAATATTTTAGAAATACGTTGAAACAAGTGGGTTTCAAGTTAGTGATGGGGTTATATTCGTTTTTAACTAATTTTGGAATGAAATGGGTGAAATGAAAGTTGAGGGACTAAAGGTGTAAAATGGTAAAATCTTCCATATTGACTAGAAGAAGTCAAAATTGAGTTTATTGTTGGTGTTGGATCGTTCTTGAGCAAGGGAGAAAAAGGAGAAAACAAAATTTAAGCCAAAATCATGCAATTGAAGCTTGGATTTGGAAGGTGTTGGCTCACACTTCATCTTCGTAACATCAAGTAAGTGATTATCTTCCATTGATTTCACCATTTATGAGCTAGAAGGTGGGTTTTGTAGATATCCGAAAATTTATGATGCATGTGGTTAATTGCTGTTAGATTGGTGATAATCTAGCTAAACTAAAGGTAAAGAATGATGATTAACATCATAGAACCCTTTGATTATGATTATGAGAAGTTAGGGTTCATATGGAGAAATTTCAGGGTGTTTGGATTATGATGATATGATGTTGAATTAATGAATGGTTAAGTGTTTATATGATGTTAGACACTTGAATGAACACCAAATTAAGCTAAGAAAAATATTGAATGGGAAATTAGTGTCAAGGAATTGGAAATGAAACTCAAGTAGGTTAGTTTGGATGAAAGATGGTGTTTGGATATGGGAATAACCTGAACGAGTCAGTTTGGGGTTGGAAATGGGAAATTGGGTTGTGAACCCAATTATAATGTGATTTTGATGTATGATTAGATTACTAAACTAGGTGTATATGTTTAGATAATCATATTGTGAATCAAGAAAGTGGTGCGGGATCTTCTAACCCGAAAGGTAAGTGCTTTTGCACTTACTTAGTGCTGATGATAAATGGTGTTAAATGCAATGTCGTATGCATAATGTGTATGAACGAGTATGTGTAAATGAATTAATGTAGTTATAGTTGTAATACTATAATGTATATGTGTATATGAGGTTATGGTCTAAGTACCATAATGGAAATCTAGATATGAGGTTATGGTTTAAATACCATAATGGAAATGAGGTTATGGTCTAAGTACCATAATGAAAATGGGATATGAGGTTATGATCTAAGCATCATAATGAAAATGAGGTTATGACCTATGTGCCATAATGGAAATGGAAATGTGCTAATTATGAATGACAAATGAAAAGAATGGAACTTGTATGGTGTTATGCAAGTTGTATGTAGCCTAATGTCAATTTGGGTGAAAACGGGTCAAATGGGTGAATGGGTGAAAACAAGTAGTATATGCTTGTTTTATATGTTTTATCTTCATTACTAATGGTGATACATGTGGTGTTATGTAGGAAAAGCTCTGATGTAGTCCAAGTCAAGTCCAAGGCGATGGCGGGTTCTCGTATGCAAAATGGGTGTTTTTGGGGTGTAATTAGAAATCCATAAACATATGATTTTGATGCAAGGATTGAGGTTTTTGGGTGTGTAATTATGATGTATAAATGTTTTGAAACAAAACCCAAGTGTTGGGATAAATTTGGTGTCAAGTTGAAATAGTATTGGGTGAAAATTTGGCTAAGTGTTGGAACTGAAAGAAAAAGTAAACTTTCTGTTCACTGGGCAAGACAGGGAATGGTCTTTCGCGACATGCAAAAGACCTGAATACCGGAAAGCCACTTTGAAGCTCCTTCGCGATACGCGAAGATGTGGAGCTGGTCCTAAGCGACACGCGACGGTATAAAAAAATTAAAAAAAATTAATAAATAAATAAATTTCTTGGGATAATAGTTTCCGCGTGTGTAAATGTTTATTATAACCGGTGTTTAATTTAAGTGTGTTACAACTTGGTATCAGAGCAATGGTTTGAGGGATTTGGTGTGGGTGGCACCAAACTCAAACCGGATGCTCTTGATATAGGGGAAATGATACGAGAATCCATGAAAGACTTGTCTAAGACTCAGAGCTTTTGGAAATGAAAGGTTAGTAATGTTTTGATAAAATGGTTATATATATGGTGTGTATGTATATGTATGAATGAATGACAAGGTGTTATGTGTGTCGAAACTTGTTTTGTGATTTGTTATATGGAGATGATAATTACAATTGGGCATAGCGTATTATTAAACATGTCTGGCCAATATGATTAACAAGACGAAATGTGCAAGGGTCTTTATGTTAACCATATAACAATGAACATATGCAAGGATTAGGGGAAAGTGATTATATATGTATGTATGTATATAAATAGATATATATATACTTAATACATATAAGAGTGTAAGTGTGATGGATATCTAAGGTATTGAAAGTGTAAGAATGTTAAGGTGTATTTGTTCTAATTCTCAGTTTAAAGATAACGGACGAAGCGAACAATGAACCGTTGGATCCAAGAATCCATGAGATGATAAAGGAAGAAGTGGCCAAGGCCTTCGAGCAAGCCACATCCTTGTTGATGGAGGAGACGAGAGGGGCTATTAAGCTTACCCTCGAAGAGGTATTGAAAGAGAAGGACAGGGAACCGCAAGGTTGTACCCTAAAGGAATTTAAGGTGATTAAGACCAAAGAGTATGATGGGCAAGTGGACCCGATCCTTAGCCACAAGTGGGTGGTGGATATGGAATCTAACTTTGAAATAACCAAATGTAAGCTCGAGGATAGGGTGATGTTTAGTGTGCCACTACTGACGGGGAGGGCAAAGAAGTGGTTATTGAATCTCCAAAAGGAGAGGGGTGACCTCCATGTCTTGGGAGGAGTTCAAGACGGATTTTCTAAAATATCATTGCCCTCAGGCCGCAGTGGATAGGATGACAGAGGAGTTCCTTCTCATGAGGCAAAAGAAAGAGTCAATAGATGATTTGGCTGGGGCCTTCTTCGATCATGCTAAGTTCTGTCCGGACGTGGTGTCGACCGAAAAGGCGAAGATTGACAGATTTTATGCTATGCTGACTGTGGAGTTCAGAGATAGCATATCTCCATCCTCTTTTACCACACTTGTAGATTTAATAAACATGTGTCGGGAAAGGGAGGTGGAGTTGAGGAGGCAAGAAGATAGAGGAGAAAAGAGGAAACAGGAAATCGTGGATCAGGTTGTGAAGAAGATAAAGGGCGGGAGCCCTAGTAAGAAGCCTTTTAACAAGTTCTCTTCCCGAGGGTGCAAAGTTTGTAGGAAAGAGCATTTCGGGGAATGTAGGATGGGAACTTTGAATTGTTATAAATGTGGGAAGCCGGGGCACATGGCTAGTCAATGTACAAGCCAAATTCATTTGTGCTATAACTGTTACAAGCCCGGGCACAATAGGTTGGATTGTCCCGAGTTGAAACAAGGTGGAAGCGAGAAGAAGATAGAGATGACAATGCCAAAGGGTAGAGCTTTCCACATCTAGGCTGAAGAGGCGAAGACGAACTCGGAGGTGGTGTAAGGTACATTCAAGATTAACTCTTTACAAGCACTAGTTCTTTTTTATTCAGGGGCTAGTCATTCATTTGTGTCCTTGAAATTTGTTAAGCATTCTTCGTTTCTAAGAAGCAAGTTAGATGAACCCTTAGAAATCGAGGCGGCAAATGATAAGAGTTTCCTAGTATTTGATATTTATAGGAATTGCAAGCTAAGGGTGGGGGTGAAACATTCCTTATAGACTTAATTCCTATGACCATGAGGGATTTTGATGTGATAGTGGGGATGGATTGGTTGTCAAATAACAAAGTGAATATTCTATGTGGACTTAAGGCGATACAACTCGATTCCTCGTCGGGTGAGTCCATTTACATAGAAAGTGTGAATAAAGGCAAGGTAAGATTGTGTTCTTTTGTGAAGGCAACAAAGTACATGGTGCGTGGGTGCAAGACATGCATGGCTTGTGTTGCGAATGTTATAGAAAGGGTGAAGGATATTCGCGATGTTCCGGTTGTGAATCAGTTTGAGGATGTGTTCCAATTGAGTTACCGAGGGTTCCATCGGAGAGGGAAGTGGAGTTTGGGATCGATTTGATACCGGGTGCTAAGCCGGTAACCAAAGCACCTTATAGGTTGGCCCCGCCAGAAATGAAAGTGTTAATGGAGCAATTGCAAGAGCTACTTGATAAAGGTTTCATACGCCCAAGTGTCTTGCCTTGGGTTGCACCCGTTCTCTTCGTTAAAAATAAGGATGGAAGCATGAGAATGTGTATGGATTATCGGGAGTTGAATAAGTTGACGGTGAAGAAGAGGTACCCGTTACCTCAGATTGACGACCTTTTTCACAATTGCAAGGGGCGGCATGGTTCTCTAAGATTGATTTGAGATCCTCGTACCATCAATTCAAAGTGAAAGAAGACGACGTTCATAAGACAGCTTTTCGCACTCGATACGGTTACTATGAGTTTATGGTTATGCCATTCGGTTTGACCAACACGCCCGTGGTTTTCATGGATCTTATGAACCGAGTGTGTAGAACGTTTCTCGACCGTTCAGTTATTGTGCTTATAGATGGTCTTCTCATATATTCACTGAGTGAAAGTGATCATGCCTTTCATCTTCGTTAAATTCTTGAAGTGTTGCAAATGGAGAAGCTTTATGCTAAATTTTCAAAGTGCACATTTTGGTTGCGTGAAATCCAGTTCTTGGGTCATGTGATTAATGAGAAAGGGATTACAGTCAAACCATCCAAGATAGTGGTGGTAAAATATTGGTTATCGCCGAAGACGCCTTCAGAGATTAGAAGTTTTTTGGGGTTTGCCGGTTATTATCGGCGGTTTATTCAGAACTTCTCTCGTATTGCCTTGCCGATGAAGAAGTTAACGCGTAAGGTGTCTAAATTTGTTTGGGGTTCCGAGCAAGAATCTGCCTTTCAACTCTTGAAAGAAAAGTTGACTAAGGCGCCAGTATTATACTTGCCGGATGGGACTAAAGATTTTGTGGTGTATTTGGATGCCTCGCATTCGGGGTTGGGTTGTGTTTAAATGCAAAGGGGGAAAGTAATTACCTATGCGTCTAGGCAATTGAAGACTCACGAGGCGAATTACGCTAACCATGATTTTGCGGCCGTGGTTTTCGCGCTCAAGATTTGGAGGCATTATTTGTATGGGGCTAAGTGTACGATATACATGGACCACAAAAGTCTCAAATATTTCTTTGACCAAAAGGACCTCAACTTGAGACAAAGGCGGTGGCTTGAATTGGTCAAGGATTATGATTGTGAGATACTTTATCATCCAGATAAAGAGAATGTAGTGGCGGATGCTCTTAGTCGGAAGATGAGTCATACACCTATCAAGGTGAAGTCATTTAAGATGACAATTTCATTATCCCTTATTGATGAAATCCGGGAGGCCCAAGTGTTAGCTCTTGGTGGTGATTTGAAGAAGGAACAGATGGTTGCTTATGCTGATAAGCTTGGGGAAAATAGCTCGGGGTTAAAGACAAGCTTTGATAGAATTTAGATTCCTAGGTTGTCAAGTGTTTTAACAACTATTTTAGATGAGGCGCATAAATCCAGATATTCTATCCATCCGGGGGCCACAAAAATGTTATATGATTTGAGGTGTCCTTTTTGGTGGCCTGGTATGAGGCGTGATATTGTTAAGTATGTGAAAATATGTCTCACATGCTTAAGGGTAAAGGCGGAGCATCAAAAGCCGTATGGAAAGCTTCAATCGCTTGAAATACCACTTTGGAAATCAAAGAACATAACCATGGATTTGATCACTAAACTAACAAAGACTCGAAAGGGTTATGATGCGATATGGGTAGTAGTGGATCGGTTGACAAAGAGTGCACATTTCCTTCCTATAAAGGAAACGTATTCATCAGATAGATTGGCGGAAATATGTGTGTGAAGGAAATTGTGTCACGTCATGGTGTGTCGGTGACGATTATACAGGATCGTGATACGAGATTTACTTCTCATTTTTTGAAGAAATTCCATGAGGATATGGGGACTATATTGAATCTTAGTACCGCTTATCATCCACAAACGGATGGTCAGAGTGATCGGACGATTTAAACGCTCGAGGATATGTTGCGAGCGTGTGCATTGGATTTTGGGGATAGTCGGGACGACCATTTACCGTTACCGTTGGCGGAATTTTCATACAACAATAGCTACCATTCTAGTATTGGTATGCCGCTTTTTGAGGCATTGTATGGGAGGAAGTTTCGAACACCCGTGTGTTGAGGTGAAACTGGTCAACGGGAACTTGGTAGCATAGAGGTAGTCATTGAAATTATTTGTAGTATTGACCAAATAAGGGCACGCTTGAAGGCGGCTCAAGATCGCCAAAAGTCCTATGCTGATAATAGAAAGCGGGCGACTGAGTTTCAAGTGTGGGACTTTGTGCTTTTGAATGTCTCTCCTTGGAAAGGGTGATAGGGTTTAGGAAACGGGGAAGTTAAGTCCACGTTTCATCGGACCATTTAAGGTGATAACAAGGGTGGGTGCGGTAGCTTATCGTTTGTAGCTACCGGAGAGACTAAGTAGAATTCATAACACGTTTCATGTGTCTCATTTTCATAAATGTTTAGCAGATGAATCTACTTTTTTCCCATTGGATGATATTGAATTGGATGAAAAGTTGAATTATGTTGAAGAACCAGTGGCAATCTTGGATAGAAAGGTGAAGCGTTTACGCAATAAAGAGATTAGCCAAGTTTTGGTGAGCTGAAAACATAAGAAGGGAGCGTAAATGACTTGGGAAACCGAGGAAGAAATGCTCAAATATTATCCGAACCTTTTTTATGTAAAGTCGGGTTTCGAGGATGAAACCCAAATAAGGGGAGGTGATTTGTAACGAACCAAAATCCGGGTTTCGTTATAAATAAATAAATATTTTTATAAATATAATGGTGAATATAATATTTTAGAAATAAGTTGAAACAAGTGCGCTTCAAGTTAGTGATGGGGTTATATTAGTTTTTAACTAATTTTAGAATGAAATGGAAATGATAGCGTGTGTGAATATAGTATATAAAAATATAAATAAACATATTTTTAGAATAATTGATTTCACGAGATCAGGTTTTAAATTTATAAAATAAAATGATAATTACGTTAACTTAAAACACACACAATAGACAAGTGTACCTATCGCAGCATAATATAGTTAGGTAAGAACCAAGTATCGAACCAATGGACACGGTCGAGTTCCAATACTCAACTTTTGTTATCGTTTAGCCGGATTAATTAGTAGGTGGGTTTTGTGTTCCTGTGAAGCAGAAAAGTAAATGACGGTAAAGCAATGCATCTCGTAATTCGAATCCCGAATCAGCTTGGTACGTGATAATGTTAAGTTAACTAATTCAGTGGTATGACTACTACAAACTTGTGACCCAGGTCACCGCTAGAGCCTTGTCCTCACGACATTTGATTTGCAAATTATAATCTTTAAAAAGTAGTAGTGCCTCCCGTTAGGGACAACATTTACCCTCAACCCATCGAATGGTCATCTCCGGGTTGGATAAAGACATCGGACTCAAAATGTTTTATATTAAGTTAAATAGGTGATTATATTTTGCTCACCGTGAAACGGTGTAACAATGGGACCAAGTATAAAGACGTACCGTTCCCAACATGAGTTCACCAATTCTTGGCCGCATAGTAATCTCGTATAAAGACGTACGATCTTAGAAGTATAGACCAAGCATTGGCTTATCAATCTCTGCTCTTATAAAGACGATTAAAAATGGTTTTACGATCTTACTCTTTAAAATCAAGACACTCACAAATATAAAGACGGATTTAGACAATAATAAAAGACCATCAAAAGATGGTTTTTGAGGACTAATTAGTTAAAGACATAAACATACCACTTCATTAATAAGTTAAACATTAACATGCACCAAACATCATCTTCACCCTAGCAATACAAAGAAGTTTTAGCCACGAATTGCCATAACGACTAGAGTAATGATGAGTATCGTAGGCTCCCCTATTGTGAAACAAGGAGGAAGAGCCCCTCTGCTCTCTACTCTACTCTCTACTCAAACTACGAGAATGCTCTCTTCTTGAGTGTAATTTCTCTATGGATTGGTGTGTTGGATGAAGAACCCAAGCCTCCTATTTATAGGCCTCAAAATGTGAAATGCACGGCCGTGCAATGGGTTGCATGGTCGTGCAAAGGCCCAGGGAATCAAACAGGGTACAGAGGACACGGTACCGGGCCGTGGGGAGCAGACATGGGCAATGCACGACCGTGCATTGGGATGCACGGTCGTGCAACCCACCTTTTCTCCCCAGCTTTGTCTTATAGCTTCTTGTTGACCAATTTTGACTTCTTGGGGGTCAATGCTTCGGGAATGAACCTTCTAGAAGCTTGAATTCTTGTTGTTTTTTATATGATTTAGCTTGATTTGTATTTTTAACACCGAATAAATTGCAATTATCAAATATTTGTATTTTAAGCACAAATTGCATGGTTATTATTTAATTTAGTACCATAATGCGGGATTATTATGTATGTAAAATATGTATAAATGATGACATATCAGGAAGTTGAGAGACTAAAGGCGTAAAATGGCAAAATCTGCCATATTGACTAGAAGAAGTCAAAATTGAGTTTAATGTTGGTGTTGGGTCATTCTTGAGCAAGGGAGAAAAAGGAGAAAACGAAATTTAAGCCAAAATCGTGCAATTGAAAGTTGGATTTTGAAGGTGTTGGCTCATATATCATCTTCCTAAAATCAAGTACGTGATTATCTTCCATTGATTTCACCTTTGATGAACTAGCATGTTGGTTTTGTAGAAATCGAAAATGTATGATGCATGTGGTTAATTGGTGTTAGATTGTTGATAATCTAGCTAAACTAAAGGTAAAGAATGGTGATTAACATCCTAGAACCCTTTGATTATGATTATGAGAAGTTAGGGTTCATATGGAGAAATTTGGGGGTGTTTGGATTATGATGATAGGATGTTGAATTAATGAATGGTTAAGTGTTTATATGATGTTAGACATTTGAATGAACACCAAATTAACCTAATAGAAAATATTGAATGGGAAATTAGTGTCAAGGAATTGGAAATGAAACTCAAGTAGGTTAGTTTGGATGAAAGATGGTGTTTGGATATGGGAATAACTCAAACGGGTCAGTTTGGGTTGAAAATAGGAAATTGGGTTGTGAACCCAATTATAATGTGATTTTGATGTATAATTAGATTACTAAACTAGGTGTATATGTTTAGGTAATCAAATTATGAACCGAGAAGGTGGTGCGGGATCTTCTAACCCGAAAGGTAAGTGCTTTTGAACTTACTTAGTACTGATGATAAATGGTGTTAAATGCAATGTGGTATGCATATTATGTATGAATGTGTATGAACTAGTATATGTAAATGAATTAATGTAGTAATAGTTGTAATACTATAATGTATATGTGTATATGAGGTTATGGTCTAAGTACCATAATGGAAATCTAGATATGAGGTTATGGTTTAAATACCATAATGGAAATGAGGTTATGGTCTAAGTACCATAATGGAAATGGGATATGAGGTTATGATCTAAGCATCATAATGAAAATGAGGTTATGGCCTATGTGCCATAATGGAAATGGAAATGTGCTAATTATGAATGACAAATGAAAATAATGGAACTTGTATGGTGTTATGCAAGTTGTATGTAGCCTAATGTCAAATTAGGTGGAAACGGGTCAAATGAGTGAATGGGTGAAAACAAGTAGTATATGCTTGTTTTATATGTTTTATCTTCATTACTAATGGTGATACATGTGGTGTTATGTAGGAAAAGCTCCGATGTAGTCCAAGTCAAGTCCAAGGCGATGGCGGGTTCTCGTATGCAAAATGGGTGTTTTTGGGGTGTAATTAGAAATCCATAAACAGATGATTTTGATGCAAGGATTGAGGTTTTTGGGTGTGTAATTATGATATATAAATGTTTTGAAACAAAACCCAAGTGTTGGGATAAATTTGGTGTCAAGTTGAAATAGTATTGGGTGAAAATTTGGCTAAGTGTTGGAACTGAGAGAAAAAGTAAACTTTCTCTTTACTGGGCTTCTTCGCGGGACGCGAAAGACAGGGAATGGTCTTTCGTGACACGTGAAAGACCTGAATACCGGAAAGCCATTTTGAGGCTCCTTCGCGGTACGCGAAGATGTGGAGCTGGTCCTTCGCGACACGCGAAGGTATAAAAAAATAAATAAATAGATAAAAAATTGGGATAATAGCTTCCACGTGTGTAAATGTATATTATAACCGGTGTTTAATTTAAGGGTGTTACATGTTGCTGGTCATGTGCTTGGAGCAACCACTATCTACAACCCAAGAGTTATCCTTGTGACCTGTTGTCCCTGCACATGACAGAGATCTAGTTAGTGGGAGGAACCCAAGAGCTTGTATACTTGGGTGAGTGTGTCTTCGAATCATGATTTGTGTGCTTGCATTCAATGGAACCAATGATGATGCTTTGAGGGACTAAAGCTGTGGATTTGGCTTTCCATTGTTGAGGTGGTTTTCCAGATCTTTTTACTCTATCAGCAACAGATGTGGCTTTTGCTGTTGATGGCTTTGCTTGATCAGCAGCAAACTTGACTGCTGAAGACTTTGGCTGATCAGTAGCAAACTTGGTTGCTACTGATGGCTTTAACTGATCAGCACCAGATTTGGTTGCTACTGTAGGCTTAGTTCTGGGCTCCTGTTTCTTTAACTTCAAATGATCAACAACATTTTTGCTGGCTGCTGATTGTTCAACAAATACTTGCTTCTCCTGCTTTACCTTTCTATTGAAAGTGGGTTTCTCTGTTGGAGTTCTTCTATTGAGTGGCTTCCTTTTACGAGTAGGTTGAACTGTTGTGGAGGCTGGTTGAAAGATCTGGCTGAAGGGATTGAACTTACAATCTACAGCAAAGTGGTCTGATTCACCACATATATTGTAGGATTGTTGAGGTTTTGGGAGCTGCTTCCTTGGTGGGGAGAGGGATTTTCTGAAGTGAGTTGTCTTGGCTTCATAGCTTCTTACCTTCTTGTTCTTGTTTGTTTCTCAAAAGCAAGTTGCTTAAGGTTTCTTTGCTGCTGAAGGTAGTAGAAGCAGGTGCTGGCAGTGTGATTGTATTTGCCACAAGCAAAACATGATTTAGCCAGTTTGTCTCTTTGAAAGTACACATAGTACTTTCTCTTGAACAGATCTTTAAAATTCCAGAGATAAGCTTTGTTGTGCTCAAAGGTGGCTTCCTCCAATGTCTTTTGAACATATGGAGCTCTCTCTCCAGGTGCATGACAGATGTCAAGCACCTTCATAGGTTGGATGGTTTGGTTTGCTTGAAGATTCGTGGAGGTTGATGATTGTCCCTTTTCAACAATTAACTTCCCCCCTTCAGGAGGATAGCTAATTTTGATCTGTTTGGTGGTTTGAGGTACTGGTATTAAGGGAATTAAATGACTTGGATCATTTATGGGAGGTAATGGAGCTTCACTTGTTTCAGTGGAATTTGAGCATGTGGACTCAACTTTATATGAGGTACTGCATTCTTGTACAAATGGTTCTTCCTTGGAAGGATCAAGGTTTCGGTTTGCATGCTCAAGGTTTGAGAGATTGAACTTTGGTTCATGGATGGCTACATAATCAGTAGGTGGATGTACAACATTGTAGGGCTTTTCAGCTTGAAACCCAAGACCAGCAGTCACCTTTTCATGAATTTGAGCATCCAAAAGTCTTTGCAGCTTTTTGGATGCAAACTCATACTTGTCAACATGTACTTTTGGCCTGCCAACTCAGATCTTGTAGCTTTTAACTTAACCAATATCTCATCAATCTGAGTTTCAAGATTTATTTGTTTATGTTTTAATGATGAAATCTCTTTCTTTAGACAGTTAATCTTTTCTTTGTAACTGTTTTCAACCTTTTTTAATTCAGATTTCATTTGGTGAAACTCTTCATTTTGATCTATAAGGTTTTAGTTATGCTTTATGTATCCTAGAACCTTATCAATACAATCTTGAAAACAGAGATGTTCATATACCTGAGGTGGTATCTTTGTTGTGTCTGCCATGAGTGCTTGGTTGTTGGCAGGAAGATCTTCATACTGAAAGCTCTAGTCAAAATCAGTTGTTCCAACAGCTGCACAAGCTGCAGTTTGAGCAGGACAGGTGTTACCTTGACTTGCTTGACCTTGATGGGCTTGTCTTGGTTGTGCAGCAACTGGGTTTGCCTTTGGTGCCTTGCATTCTCTAGCAAAATTACCAAGTTGATTGTAGTTGTAGCATCTGAACTTGCTTTTGTCCAATCCAACTCTAGTGTTAGAGTTGTTGCTTGGAATGGGTCTTCCAGTTCTCGAGTAGAACCGTTTAGCTCTGAGAGATAACATGGCATAAGAGTGTTGTATGTCCATTTCTTCCAAATCATCAGGATGAAAACACCCCATATCTTCTTTGATAAATGACATGTTACTTGGGTTTTGTAACATTCCGAAATCCATGAACTAGTGGTTCGGGTTAGTGGACGAGCCGAACTAGTATTAATTAAAAATGAGAGGTACGGTGACTGAGTAGCAAGGGAATATGTACATGAGATCTACAAGTACCAAAGTTTGAAAGCGGGAAATGGAGTAGACTTATTTGAGCACCACGGATGGTGACTGAATGGTAAGGTAAGGTGACCGCGTTGAGGTGTACCGTGAAAGAACAACGCCAAAGAATTTTGGAAGTACTAGTAAGGTCGGAGAAGTGAGTTGTGTTGGTGGATGCACTAGTAAGGTCAGGGAAGTGAGTTGAGTTGGTTTGTATCGACACAGGATTCGAGGACGAATCCTCTTTGAAGGAAGGTAGACTTGTAACATCCCGAAAATCTGTGAACTAGTGGTTCGGGTTAGTGGACGACCCGAACTAGTATTAATTATAAGATTTGTCACATGTGAGGTGATATAATGACTTTAACTAACACGGTTAGATGTTTAAAAAGAGTTCGGGATCGAATCATATGAAGTGGAACTAGGGGGACCCGAAGCGTAACTCACGAGGGGTATTTAAACCACTTTATGCGCAAACCCTAGACCATTTTTGGCTAGGTGTGCGACGGCAGTAAGGGAGCCGGAGAGGGAAGACGCCGGCGGCCGTGGTGATCGGACAAGGAGGTGGAAGGCGGTGATGCGGAGTTTCGACCGGGGATCGTCCATAACACGCTAAGGTAATCCTTGTTCATCCGTCACCATGTTTTGTTTGTGTTTTCGGATTAAAAGGTGGTAATAGGTACCGGTAGGGTGGAACCACAGGTGGTGGCCATGAAAACGAAGGAAGCAAGTGAAAACGGAAATCCGGCAAGGATTTCAGGCCATTGTTCGTGATTTCTGCAGGCAGCGGAAAGAGGCGTGATTAGTGGAGGTGGAAGAGTTTGGCGACACGGTCGCGTGGATTTATTATTTGTCCAATTCCGATTTTGTTTGAGAGGGATACGAGCAGTGCGAATACAGACGCGCGAAAAAGGCGAATTCCGGCTACTGTACGGTTTTTCGGAGACGGAGGCGGCGGTTTCCTGGAAGGAGACTGGTTCTTCTGAAGGGGTTCGGCGATACAGACGCGTGGACATATGACTTGCCCAAAACGATATTTTGACTAGCAAAACCGAACGAGCTGAAAGACAAATTCATGTTCTGGCAGCAGCGGTGGCGGCGACGGCCGACACCAATAATCTTCTGAGGTCGGGCATGTTAAGACGAACACGTGGATACGTGGTTCGCGCGAAATGGAGCCTGTATGGTCGAGATATGAGTAAAACAAGTTTTCCTCTCGCGTGGTGCTTAGTAGTTTCGTACAAAACCGCTTAGAACGGCTTGTACGCAAAGGTATGACCCCATAGGACTTTATATTCATGGTTGGGGAGTATTTTGGGATATGGGAAAATGTCGGGAACGACTTTAGGGAACGTTTTTCGGTAACTTTAATTTAAGGGTTTTCGTATGCGAGTGAGCGCTTCGGTTGAACGGTTTGGGACGACTTAGACCGAGCTTGTAGCTGCTGGTCCAGAATAGATGCGTTAGTGTTATTGCGGTAATATGATTGATCTGGGTAGTTCATTTGACGACATGTTCGCGTAGGATTACGAGTTTACGGGTTTGCGACTTCGGAAGGAAAGCTTCGCAACCGGTGAGTTTCTAATCCCCCTCTTTTAAACGTTTTACTGTTTTGGGGCTATCGTACACGCATTCACGAGGTAGTAACACAATTAATCGTGTTAAGGGTCACGGGTTATAAACCAATATGATTTGAGTATAAATTGCTTAATTGAGAGTCGTAGGGTTATGGCGTGTTCATAGAAATGTGTGAGTTATAGAGACGAGATATTAATGTGCGATGTGTTAAGGTTTGGATTAGGAGAGTCGGGCTTAAAGTCTAAAGGCTTATGATTGCACGTGAGATATGTTGTGTTAGCGTCATGTGTAAGGTGCAGGTGTAGTTAATGAGTCCTACATACGATGTGTGTTATTAAATGTTCATATTTGAGTTGTGTGCTTGTGTCATTGTCTACGGGACATGACGGGTATTGTGTTTGCGTCTTGTTCTTTATGACATGGCAAACGGGATCGTGGAGGACGGGGTCCTTTGGGAAGTCACCAGGGGTGACATTTATTTAAATGGCTGATGATGAGCTCGGGGTGTGTTGATGGCTTGACGAGCGTAACCCTGACGAGGGTGCAGTGATGAGGTATGTGTTTGCATGCGTACATATATGTGTTAATTTGCATGCTAGTGATCAGTCGTATTTATTGTGTATGAGATTGTGATAATGTGACGTGTTGAATGTGGTGTGTAGAGTTAGACTGGCCGTTGAGTCAGGATTTGTGATGTGACATGTATAAGATTCGTGTTAGTTATTTGTGAGAGCCTTGGTTAAGGCCGGATGTGTTAATGTCTAGGGTAGGTTGTGTTAACCTGGATTTGAGTTAAGGTGTGTTCTTGGATACGAGTCGTTGGCATAGTACGTTGAGCCTATGTTGTTGTGATTGTAATGTTGTTATTATTTATATTGGTAATACGGGTTGAGTCTCGGGTGATAAACGGTTATGGGATGTCGTGTGATGACAACGGATTAGTCATCCATTGATAAAGCGTAATTATATTTTATAAGGACCGGAAGGTCCTGAGTGAATTAAACCGAAGAACTTGGTGTGATGGTTTTTATTTAAACTAAACTATTAGAACTCACTCAGCATTGCTGAGTTTGTGTGTACGTTCGATTGTTTGCAGGTAAGCTGTGTATTGACGTATCTTGGCTTAGACGCGGCGTTACTCGGATCGGTGTGCGGGCATTCGTAAGGTAAACCTAATAGCATTAAATGATCATAAATGAGTTTTGAAAGACTTCCGTTGTAGTTTGAAATGCAATGAATGTGTTTTTAATGAAAACGATCCGTTATGAGAACCAACTGTAGGATGCCCGGGTTGGGGTCTTACAAGTTGGTATTAGAGCCAGGTTTAAGAGAAAACTGGTATTTTTAAAAAATAAAATACTTTAACTTAGACCGAAACTGGGACGAGGGTGAAACGAATGCCACAACGAGTAACCGCGAGCCAAGAGTTACGTCTTTCAAGTTAAGCAGTACTTATTATTTACCATTTGTGTAGTATTACGATAGGTAAAGCGATTAGTGGAGTGAGTGATTTATGGTTCTGTGTGGGAACATGATGTGTGTTATGTGTTGTAGTAGTATGTAGAACTATGTGAAATTGTGTGGTGTGATTTGGTGAAATCATGTTCTGTGAGTTAATTAACGTGTAGTGGCATTAATTACGTTGTGTGAGACAGTTTGTTGTGTTAGTATGGTTCAGTGATTTTTGTGTGTAACCTTGTGTGGTGTGCAATCATGATTAATATGATGATTTGCTAGATTATTGCATAGTGCTATGTGATTTGTATGGGATGCATGTGCATCCGGTGAGCGTGAAGGCAGAAAGTTAGTGTGAGTATGATGGGAAAGGTTTAGAATCCGAGAAGTGATGTGGACCACCAAATTGTATTTGATCACCGTGATTTGGCAGTCTATGATTACTCTCATATTCTGAATTTGTGCCCGTAGTAACCACTCTAGCGTTCTATCTTGATTAGGATTAGGTGGCTAAAACAAAGCATACGAGATCGCGCAAGCATGGAACTCCTACTAAAAGGAATACAGATTAACAGGTCAGGCCGACGACTACCGTAAATAGAGCTGATGATGAGGTGGGGTGATGCTGGTTCTTTTTCGCGCCAACTGCAACTAGAGCTTCGGTCGTCGACGTACCGCGTGGAGCTGTGATTGGAAAGACGGAACAGAGAAGGAGATCAGTGTCAGTTATACGTGATTTTCTTCTTGGATGTGTACCTGCAAGGTTAAGAGACCGACCACTTGTGATGGTTAAGAGAGCTTTGTTTCAGGAAGGACCAAAGGAGGGTGCAACAGATACACTGAGATGGTCGAGTAATAAGTTTGCGAGCATTGTTTGAGATATTTGATTTCCAAATGATAGGTGGTAGTGAAATCTGTCACGAGCTATTGCGGGATGACTTAACGTTTGACTGAATAGACGCTTGTGTAGTGCGGTGTCTGACTTGAATGTTGACTATTGGGTCTTGATATTGACTTTTGCTTTACCATGATGTGATTTGGACATGAGTGGCGATAATTGTGTTCGCGACGACGAGTGATTGTGTCTACAATAGTTGAATATGTGCGTATGGTGTGACTGTATGATTGAATTCTAAATGACATGAGTTGGAATTAAGAAGTGATTTTGTTGTGATACTAAAACGTGGTTGATTGGATGGTGTTAGTGACTTGTATAGACGTGAATATGCATAAACGTGAATTTTGAACCAGTCCGTGTCATAGGTCGTATGATAGTATCACCTATGTGTTATGGGTGATGGTTTGAAGTGTAATGGGTGCGTTGCATCTTGTGTGAATGTTCAGAACAAGGTCCTGTGAAAAATAATGATTATAAATATTATGTGTATGAATATGTAGAGGGTTGACTTGTGTCTAGGTCGAGTAGTGCGTTGCCTTAAACCATTAATACTACCCGTAGGGTACGACTGTGTGAATTCTATGTGAATATGTGATGACGTGATCAAGAGCTACAGTGATAATAAATAGAAGGTAGGGTTCAAGAGTTCGTGTGTTTATAAATGGTGAGGTCTTATTGTATGCATGTAAATTCACTCAGGTCTTGTTAATCATGAGCACTTCGTGCGAAGCTAGAAGGTGTGGTTATTAGTACTCATGTAGAACATGGAATGATCCGTAGTTATGTTGTGTCGATATTTCCTTGTAGTACACCCTTAGTCATGCATAGGACGGATAGTCGGTGTGCTCAAGTTTAGAGTTTCTATCTTGACGATTTTTGCAACGATGATATAGCAAGGTGATGCGAGAAGTTTTGACGTCCAGACGATCGGTGAGATACCTATACTTACATCTCGGGAATGCAGAGCACAGAAGCCAAGGGATGCAGAGGTGAGAAATGACGATGAAAGCGTTACGTGGATGCTTGATCGAAATTGGTTATGACGTGATCGAGGTGACGACGCTAGAGATTTCAGCACGGTGTGGACAAGTGACGATAGGGTCTCATGGGATACGCTCCATAATAGGAGTAGACAGGTTCTCCATGAACGAGACGATGGATAGCTGAGGCGCATGCTAGGGCGGACTTCCTGTTCGTACTTGATGAATGGGACGTGATCGATGGTCGTGTGGCAACAATAGAACATCGACGAGAAAAGTGGAACGGGAGAAGGGGAAGTGAAGGATTGCACATAAGTGACTGAGAAGGAAAGGTCTACGCTGACAAATTTATGACTGGCTTAGAGGGAGCTTCGGTAGAGCAATGAAGTAAAGAAAATATTGGCTATTGAAACAGACATGACGGTGGTAGGTGAGCTTTTGAGGACATCGACGGCGGATGAGAATGACCCTAGTGTTAAGTGTATGTACATGCTTGAGGGGCATATTAAATACGTGATAAAGAAGTAAAGGAATACTGTAATGGGGAACCGTTAGGAGAGTTCAGTAAAGATTGACACAAGTTCTTGGAGGTCATTCAAGGAAGAGAGACGTATCACATCTGTGAGCAGGACAGTAGTACCTGAGTTTTAAGAAATCATCGTTGGGTGGAAATGAGAGTACGAGATAGGAGGGACGACGAATGATCCTAAATAGGAAAAGCAAAGAATCTTATTAGAGGATGACCATCAGGACGATGAGATCATCAGGTATATGCAAAGAGTGACGACATGGATGTCCTAATCAATTCAGGAGGACAGAACAAGTAAGGAGGTGATCGTTGATGTGGGCCATAAAAGTGAATATTCGGGAATGAGTAACAAGGGAATATGTACATGAGATCTACAAGTCCCAAAGTTGGAAAGCGGGAAATGGAGTAGACTTATTTAAACACCATGGATGGTGACTGAATGGTAAGGTAAGATGACCGCGTTGAGGTGTAAAGTGAAAGAACAACGCCAAAGAATTTTGGGATGTACTAATAAGGTCGGGGAAGTGAGTTGTGTTGGTGGATGCACTAGTAAGGTCGGGGAAGTGAGTTATGTTGGTTTGTATCGACGCAGGATTCGAGGACGAATCCTCCTTGAAGGAGGGTACACTTGTAACATCCCGAAAATCCGTGAACTAGTGGTTCGGGTTAGTGGACGACCCGAACTAGTATTAATTAAAAACGAGAGGTAAGATTTGTCACATACGAGGTGATATAACGACCTTAACTAACACGATTAGTTTTTTAAAGAGAGTTCGGGACCGAGTCATACGAAGTAGAACTAGGGGGACCCGAAGTGTAACTCACGAGTGGTATTTAAACCACTTTATGCGCAAACCCTAGACCATTTTTGGCTAGGTGTGTGACGGCAGTAAGGGAGCCGGAGAGGGAAGACGCCGACGGCTTTGGTGATCGGACAAGGAGGAGGAAGGCGGTGATGCAGAGTTTCGACCGAGGATCGTCCATAACACGCTAAGGTAAACCTCATTCATCCGTCACCATGTTTTGTTTGTGTTTTTGGATTAAAAACCCGACTACGGATTTTGTTTCGGTGGTAATAGGTACGGGTAGGGTGGAACAGCAAGTGGTGGCCATGAAAACGAAGGAAGCAAGTGAAAACGGAAATTCGGCCAGGATTTCAGACCACTGTTCGCGATTTTCGTCGGCGGCGGTAGGAGGCGGCGATGGGTGGAGGTGGAAGAGTTTGGCGACACGGTCGCGTGGATATATTATTTGTCCAATTCTGAGTTCGTTTGATAGGGATACGAGCAGTGCGAATACAGACGCGCGAAAAAGGCAAATTCCGGCTACTGTATGGTTTTCCTGCGACGGAGACGGCGGTTTACGGAGACGACGATTGGTTCTTTTGAAGGGGTTCGGCGATACGGATGCGGGGACATATGATTCGCCCAAAACGGAGTTCATTTGGGTCGGTTTTAAGCTAGTCATATTTTGACGAGCAAAACCGAACGAGCTAAAAGACAAATTCATGTTCTGGCAGCAGCGGTGGCGGCGATGGCGACGGCCGACACCAATAGTTTTATGAGGTCGGACATGTTAAGAAGAACGCGCGGATAGGTGGTTCGCGCGAAATGGAACTCGTATGGTCGAGATATGAGCAAAACAAGTTTTCCTCTCGCGTGGTGCTTACCAGTTTCATACAAAACCGCTTAGAACGGCTTGTACGCAAAGTTATGACCCCATAGGACTTTATAGTCATGGTTGGGGAGTATTTTGGGATATGGGAAAAATGTCGGGAACGACTTTAGGGAACGTTTTTCGGTTACGTTAATTTAAAAGTTTTCGTATGCGAGTGAGCGCGTCGGTAGTACGGTTTGGGATGACTTAGACCGAGCTTGTAGCTGCTGGTCCAGAATAGATGCGTTAGTGTTATTGCGGTAATAGGATTGATCTGGGTAGTTCATTTGATGACAGGTTCGCGTAGGATTACGAGTTTACGGGTTTGCGACTTCGGAAGGAAAGCTTCGCAACCGGTGAGTTTCTAATCCCCCTCTTTTAAACGTTTTACTGTTTTGGGGCTACCGTACATGCATTCACGAGGTATTAATACAATTAATAGTGTTATGGGTCACGGGTTATAAACCAATATGATTTGAGTATAAATTGCTTAATTGAGAGTCGTAGGGTTATGGCGTGTTCATAGAAATGTGTGAGTTATAGAGACGATATATTAATGTGCGATGTGTTAAGGGTTGGACTGGGAGAGTCGGGCTTAAAGTCTAAAGGGTTATGATTTCACGTGAGATATGTTGTGTTAGCGTCATGTGTAAGGTGCAGGTGTAGTTAATGAGTCCTACATACGATGTGTGTTATTAAATGTTCATATTTGAGTTGTGTGCTTGTGTCGTTGTCTACGGGACACGACAGGTATTGTGTTTGCGTCTTGGTCTTTATGACCTTCGGGAAGTCACCAAGGGTGAGATTTATTTAACAGGCTGATAATGAGCTCGGGGTGTGTTGATGCCCTTACGAGGGTAACCCTAACGAGGGTGCAGTGAAGACGTATATGTTTGCATGCGTACATATATGTGTTAATTTGCATGCTAGTGATCATTCGTATTTATTGTGTATGAGATTGTGATAATGTGACGTGTTGAATGTGGTGTGTAGAGTTAGACTGACCGTTGAGTCAGGATTTGTGATGTGACATGTATAAGAGTCATGTTAGTTATTTGTGAGAGCCTTGGTTAAGGCCGGATGTGTTAATGTCTAGGGTAGGTTATGTTAACCTGGAGTTGAGTTAAGGTGTGTTCTTGGATACGAGTCGTTGGCATAGTATGTTGAGCCTATGCTGTTGTGATTGTAAGTATGTTGAGCCTATGCGGCGTTACTCGGATCGGTGTGCGGGCATTCGTAAGGTAAACCTAATATCATTAAATGGTCATAAATGTTGAAAGACTTCCGCTGTAGTTTGAATTGCAATAAATGTGTTTTTTAATGAAAACGGCCCGTTATGAGAACCAACTGTACGATGCCCGGGTTGGGGTCTTACAGATTTTCAGATACAAAAGCAGCAAATGTTGTATGAGGTGGGGCTTCAAGGAGAAATGGTGAGTTGTTTGTTTGTAAGTTGGGAGTTTGAGGATGGGTAACAATGGGAGGATAGTAGTTACTAGAACTAGGAACTAAGTGGTTAGAGTGCAGTGTAGAAGAAGTGGTGGTGGATGATGAGACTGTTGAATGACTTGCGCTTCTTTCTTTAGCTTGAATCATTTCTAATTCATAAGTTTTTAGCATACCAAACATCTCAGTCATCTGCAGAGTCTTCAGGTTTTCTGTTCTTCTGATTGACACTGTGTAGAGTGTCCAGCAACTTGGCAATGATCTGATGAACTTTTTGAGAATATCCTCATTCTCTAGTTTTACTTTAGAACATTGTAGCTCTCCCACTGGATAGGTGTACCTGTTGTACAAAGTAGTAAGAGACTCACCATCTTTGTAGACAAATTTTTCATATTGTTGCTTCAAGATATCTCTTCTGTTCTCCTTCACCTCTTCTGATCCAGCAAACATCTTTTCAAGAGCTTCTCATAACTCCTTGGCGGTCTTCTACTCTCTGAATTTATGAAAAACTTCATTTGGCAAGCACATCTGTATGGCTCCCAAGGCTTTAAAATCTAGCTCCATATTCTTGATGTCTTCTTCAGAGTACTTTAAAGCTTCTTTAGGGACACATGGACTTCCAGAATCAGCAGAGCCCACCATGGGTACATAGAGACCCTCCATTATGGATCTCCACATTCCATATTCTTGATGACAGAAAAAGCTTTCCACTCTGTTTTTCTACATGTCATAGTCCTCTCCAGACACCAGTCTTGGTGGTCTGTTGAGGGTTCCAGCATCATCGAATCTAGTGTTTTGTGCCATGCTTCTGGATAGATGGGTTTTAGCAAAGAGATAATAATGAACAGAACCAGAGAGTGATTAAACAAGTGTGAGTTTGTTTAATCTGAAAGCCAAAGCTCTGATACCACTTGTAGGATTGGTGTTTACAAGATGGTTCTGTTCTAGTTGAGATTGGCGAAAACAATAACAACTATGCAATGTAGACAAGAAACAATGATAATACTTATAAATGCAAATTGTAATAATCTTCAAAGTTTACAAGTTACAGAGAAAACTCTAAGGAAGCACACATGTACAACTAAGAAGATATAATACATATATAGGAACTTAGAATCAAGACATACCCTTGATTCTAATGATAAGATCAAACACAAGTCGTTGATCTTTGACAGTTACAAGTTACACTACAATTGGTAGACAACTAAAAGACAAGCTGCATCAAACAGTAATATTCAGGTCAGAAGTCTTCTTAGGAATCTTTGTAGGAGACTTCAGAAGTAGTAGCTTTGTCTTTAATCATCTGCACCAATAACATTCCTTCTACTGATAGATGTGTCATTGTTGCAGCAGAGGTGTCAGTAGCAAAGTCAAAGTTACTGATAATTTGCCTATCAGCAGCATCAAGTGTTTGATGCTGCTTAGAAGCCTATCAGCAGCAACTTTGAACTTCAGCAGATAAGGCTATACGCAACATAGTTTTTCATCAGCAGGAGAACACAATTATCCGTAGCACTTAGCCTTATCCGCAGCAACTTGTAAGTAACTTGCAAAATTGTGGAGTCCGCAACAATTTTACTTAGAGAGATTTCTAGCCATCAGTCTTTATCTCTACACTGTTTCGCAGAGAGTCTTTCATCATGGTCCTTTTTGTGTCAATAGGTCGACATAGTTTGTGCTGTTTGTAGGGGGGATTTAGTGATTAAAGGTTGTTTTGGGTGATAGAGTTGTGTGTTTGTTAATTTTTTTTCTAAGAAAAATGAACAGGTCTACATATTTTGGGTTTTTCTTTTGGGATGTTAATGTCTGAAAATTTATTTTGGGATGTTGATGTGAATAGGTCTACATATTTTGGGTTGTTTGTATGGGGAATTCAGTGATTATAGGCTGTTTTTGGGTGATAGAGTTGTGTGTGTTTGTTAATTTTTTCTTTTTGTTAAAATGGATAGCTATGGCTACTAGAATTGTATTTGTTGTTATGATCATGGTTTGTACATTTCAATCCAACATGCTTTTCGTTTTTCTAATTAAATTTTAGTTTAGTATTCCTGATAAACAATCTCAAAGATCGAAATTAATGATTTACTTTTACTAAATACTTGATTTACCGCTTTAGTTTTAATGAAAATACATGATTTGAATGCACACACCGTAACTACTTCAATTATTTGTGACTTCATTCCAATAAATGTAGCAAAAAGTTGACAACTGTCACAAGCGTGAAGGCCGTGACACCAAATATTTCAGCCATGGTCTATTATCCACCACCACCTAAAAGGTCTTGCAATTAGATGCTAGAAAAAAGGGCTAAGATCTGAAAGATAAGACTACAAATCTATGCAAAAAAGAAAAGCATGATAACATGATTAAGTTAATGATATGAATCTAAGCTGCAATTTGCTACTTTGTTACAAGTTTATTTTCTTAATTGCTTCCATAGTTTGTTGGGCTTCACATAAGAGCCGCCATCACTCGCAATGGCGACGCCCTGCTGATCGTACTCCGAATTATTAGAAAGTGGTAGCCGTTTCCATACAAAAACAAATATAGCTACTTGCTCATTGACAAACACGTATGCACTATTAGTTTCTACACCAACCCCTGTAGGTCCCGCTTCGGGTCTTTCTACGGATCTCTAGACTCGCGGTACGACAACAACACTATTAGTTTCCATCACACGGAGATAACGTGCGAAATCCATGATCAACGTGCTCGTGTAAATCAATCAACAACAACAGTGTAAATAAACGTTTTGTATTTCCACTCACAAACACTGATTACAAGTTCTCACAGATCTATCTCTAACATCTCCAAATCTTGTAATCTTTTCTCTCTAAACACTAAGACTTGCAAACACCTATTTATAGGAAAACACAAAACCACACAGCACTATAGGCGAACTTAACAAGTTCGCTCCTAAAGATGCTTACGCGAACTTGTTAAATTTGCCTCTCTATGAACTTACACAGAATTTTATCAACAGTTATAAAACATGTCTTAACAGACTACAATTCTATCAATTACAAGTTAAAGACTCTAAGACTAAGATATAATATCTTCAATCTCGTTGTCACCAGGATATGCTCCAACATATTCCCATTGAAAATTGGTTATATGTAGGTGTGACGTGATCAAATTTGAAAAGAGCTTCAATTTAAAGCTTTGACTTATTGATTATATTTGGGTTAGACATGATAATCAAGTAAGTAAATTTTAATGCTTTCTATTTCTTTGGAGTTGTTTTTATTTTAAGAAAAACTATTTTAATTTTAATTAAATTTTGAAGTGAAGAAAGACGGCAGAGAGTTTATTCAAGTAGGAACATGATCTTGGTATGTATTTCTTTGTTATTCGAGTGTTCTTATTTTGTTTTCCAATCTGGATTGGAAAGATTACAAGTTTGGATCAATGGAACACTTCCTTTGTACCAATATTTGGTTTGTAAGATGTGTTCCTTTTTATTTCAAAGAAGCGGGTGTCGAGGCTGCAAAAATTAACGATGAATACCCTGATAGGATTCCAGTGAGAACGGATCTTTCCTTAGAAGACGAACGACTTCTCACCGTTGCCCAAATAGGCCCTATGCGGCGGCACGACTTGTACACCGGCTTGCCTTAGGAGTCAAAGGAAAGTGCGAGGGTAGTATAGTAATTTACCTTTATGCCCTCGCTCCTTTAAATAAGTTTCAAAGTAAATATAATTATGGTCTCTACAAAAATTAAATATAGTATAGTAATTTACGTGTTACAATTGTAAAAAAATTTGGGACAAAAATCATATTAGTTAGAGTTAAATACGGTTTTAGTCCATGTGATTTGACTTAAAACCATTTTAATTCAAAATTTTAAATTTGACCTATTAGTCCCTTACTTTTACTTTCTTTTCCATTAAAACCAGATCACTAAGACCATCCATATTCTGTTAAACTTATATAACGAGACTATGATGCCCCTATTACAAAATAAAAATTATTTATTTCCTCTACTCTCTCATAGTCTCATCCTTTCCCCAATTAAACAAAACATGTACATGTACCTCCGGCAACCACCAGCACCTCTGGTCGCCACCTCCATTTCTTTTTCATGACCATTAACTACAACCCCCACCCCTTTCACCTCCGTTTACAACAAAGATTTCAAAGCGCAACAAAGAAATATTTGAATTTGTAATACAGATCAAAGAAAATAATCTATACATTCTTGAAATTTGATGAATTGTGAACCAAAATCTTTGTACAGGGAAGCTTGAATGAGTAGTCATTTCTGCAACACCGTTTATACATCCTATTCAGCTTACGTCTTACGCAAAATTAATTTTTCGGGGCCGCACATCGTGCGGATTCTCTACTAGTTTTATAAAAGAGGGGGATATATGTAATTTAAGTTTTGGATTAAGTATATAAATAATTAATGTTGAAAATAGAAGGATATATGTAATTAATCCTATTTTTAATATATGATTGCATATATAAAACACGTCAATTCATAGTCTTGAAAATGGACTAAGAGCATTCACAGCAGCTTTCTTATATTCATTATCTTTATCCTTATAATTACACTAAAAATCACTAATTTTTCTACCATTTATCTCTACTTTTCCCTCTCCTTATCTTTATCCTTATAATTATACTAAAAATCACTACTTTTATCCTTATATTTATAAAAATCTTATATCTTTTCTCTCTTCTCTGCTCACAACCACTTTAAACCAATTCTTAAAATATACAAAACTGACTCACAGATTTATATGAAACCTGCTGTGAATGATCTAAAGGTAACTAAATGTATTTTATTTTTAATTTAATTATAACTTAATTTATTTTTATAGTTTTATAAAAAGGTATGACAAATTTCATACACTCATTACAATTATTTTTTTTAATCGTTTACGATATTTATTTTTTCACTTTACATAACAAAATTCCATAGAAACTCAATTACCAACGTTAGTGGCCACCGACCAAACATACCCCTAACTTTGTTAAAGTATCATATTTAACCCTTAATTTTTTAAAATATTACTTTAACTCTCTCAAGTTTTTAAAGTCATTTATCACCGATCAAAACTTACCCTCAAGTTTATTAAACTGTCAAAACTAACTTCTTAACATTGTAAAATGTTACTTTGACTCCCTTAAGTTTCTAAAGCTTAGATTACCTCTATGGTATACAAAATCTAATTTTTCCTCAATAGTTTTCGTTCGTTAGTTTAAAAAAAATTAATTTGTGACCGTGCTTATTTTTTTTCTTTGCGTTCCGATATAAATTTTGGTAAAAACAAAGTTGTTTTTAAAATAGGATAATTTTTATGTATCGTTAGTTATTTCGACTGACGATAACGTGCTGGTAACATGAAGAATGAGACTGACACTGACCGAATAACATCAGTATTGTTATGTAACTGTCTTTTATATATGATTCGATTTCCACAACCGACTCGGCGTAACTTCATACGTTTCTTTTAAGTATTTAATGACGTTTCTTTTTGTGTTTAGGCACGTTAATGTCAACGCCACAACCGTTTATCGACTGACAGTAACGTGCTGGTACCGCTAAAAAATGAAACCTATACCGATCGAAGAACGTCAGTGTCGTTAGCAATTTTCTATCCATGAATCAGTCTCCATAACCGAGCCATCACAATTTCATTTTATTATTACAACCGCAACATGTATAACGAAGTTTGCAAAGCGATATTCACATTCCGTCACAACACGTGGGGGTCGAATACTGGTACTTATCAAATTCAATATTATTTGTGTAGGTCCATGTTCTCACACAAAATCACCATTTACTTTGTCACATCAATGTATAGAAGTATTTGAACCATTAATGTAAAACTGATTTCAGTATAAATGAAATTAATATAAAAATAAAGTTATAATATAGCTCCCTCAATTTTAACTACGTTTACAGTTTATACAATAAATCTTTTCGTTTTCTTTTATAAATCTTTTCATTTTTTTTACCAACCATCTTTTAGCACATGACCCATTCACATTTATTTTAGGTATTTTTTGTTTTTCTTTTATAACTTTTGAAATATGATATTTTATAAAATTCTAAATTTACAATTGCAACTAAGGGTGTTCAAATTCGGATATTCGAAAGTTGCAGATAGTTGATTTGTAACATCCCGAAAATAATAATCGGGCTTTAATATGAAGCGAACGGATTAACGAACAAGGCTCACGGGCAGCGTGTTGGGCCGCATGTGATGAGCTGAAATAGGGTTAGGGAGTCTTCCCCATAAATACCCTAGCCCACCATTTCTCTCATTTTTACCACTCTAGAGAGAGAAACCATAGAGAGAGAGAGGAACCGTAGAGAGAGAAAGTGTTGGTTCAGTTCAAGATCGCACCAGCTCATGTCTCCATTGCTCGTGAGAAGAACATCTGAATCAAAAACTCATTCCAGGTAATGATTCAACCCGAATCTGAGTTTTTCTTCGTTTTAGGGTTTTCAGGTTTTGGGTAAAAAGTCGACACTTTTACGTATGAAACTTCGAGATAATTATAGATCTAGCTTCTGGAATGATAAGCAAACGTTTTGAACGTAAAAAGATCGGATCTTGTCGAGCTTTAGATTGCATGGAAGAACTTGGGGTTCTTGTTGAAGAAGACAGCCCCGCAGGTGAACTTGTCAAGTTCGTCTGGGGCGGAAGGAGCGAAATTGGCCACCGAACTTGCTATGTTCGCTGGCTGTCCTCCGCAAACCTAGGGGCGGCGAACTTGATAAGTTCGCTGGCAACTCCTCGCGAACTTTTTTTTTGAATTACTTACGATGTAGTTTGAATTGCAATAAATTTGTTTTTAATGAAAACGACCCGTTATGAGAACCAACTGTAGGACGCTCGGGTTGGGGTCTTACAATTTTTTTGTGAATTACTTTCTATTATAATTAACTAGAAATTAAGCCCGTGCGATGACGGGTTTACGAACTTTGTTACACGCGTTGCGACAGTGACAATAACGTGACTACGTACATAAAATAAAGGTATCATGTTGTCGCGGCTCAGTTATTGAGATTGAAATAGATTGTGGCGCGAATAAGAGTTAAAATTGAAATGAAAAATTCATTTAAAAAGTTAGTAAAAAGGTAGAAACAAAGTAGAATTAAAAAAAATATATTTTTTACAAATGAATATAAAAAAAGGTAAAAGAAAAAACCCTGTTTGTCAAATCGTAGACTCATCCCATGTTCGCAGATATATATTACATGGGTAAACTTGATAGTTAGAAAATTGAAGCGTAAACATGATTCAGTTATCACACGTTCATAAAAAAAAGTAATCAGAAGTCAAAGAAATAAGAAATCTTAGAAAACAAATAAAAAAATGAGAGAAATAATAAAAAAAAAAACAAATAAAAAATTGTTCAAAGCTAGGTTTGCACCTCCGACCCAGAATCAAAGGAGTTTAATGTGACCACACTCAACCAACCCAACAATGCCAATGTTTGTGAATACATAGAAAATCAACCACTACATAAAAGGGCTGTGTTTGGGCTGTGTTTGTACTGACATTACCTTTTAAGGTTTTAATAATTTAGTATAATTTGATCTATTTAAATCAATCAAATTGAAACATAATTCAAAATTTTAAGGTTTGAATCGTTATTAAAATTTCTATATACTTTTTATGTAATTTTTTTGAACCGCAATATCTCATTTTGGGGCCATAAACTACTGCTAATAATATACACAAACTGGTCACAGGCAGGGCTCGAACCCTTAAACTTTAGAGGAGCTTCACTACTCTTAGGGCGTGCGGTACACATCGCGTGAAAGAGCCCGTGAGGGGATGACCCGCATGAAACACCACCCTCTCGATGGTGTGAGCAACAGGTTTGTCTCTCTTGCTCTCTCACACACAATAGGTTTGTCTCTCTGTCTCTTTCACACACACCAAAATCACACAACTCTCACTCACTTGGGTATACCAAGTGAGAGTGGTGTGAGCAACTGATGTACCATCATTTATACATATTTTACATGCACAGTTATCCCCATATTTATCACAATTGTAGACAAAATGGTAAAGAATTGATAATTAATCTATTTTATTGTGTTACAATAGGATAATTATCTCTTACATGCAAAAACATGAAGAAATCACTCAAAAACAACGTAAATTAGCACCCAAGAGACAATCGAACGTTCGTGCACCCAAGGAGTCAAACCAGGAAGTCAAAATCAAGCCTTGGTCAAAATTGTAGGATGCACGGCTGTGCATCCCAATGCACGACTGTAAGACCCAAAAATTTCAACCAATTTTAACTTTCAACGTACGCGGAAAATAGGTCCCATTTAACACTTTTAACAAAACAACACATGTTATTTACAGCAACATGACGACATAACTTGTTTTAAAACGTTCGACCGACATCTCAAAACGACAACAAGTTTCAATATCTAAGAGATCACTCAAACAAGTTTAATGAACCCCAATCAATGAGTTCTAACTCCAACCGTTAACAACCATGAAAACGAATGAGAATACAATCCAACGGGAAGCGTGACCCGAGACATTCAACCGGAGCTTTATCTACAAGAAAACACATAATGACACCATTAGTAACGATATACAACCTCCCTTAAACCCCCATGGGTTTAACCCAAACAATTACCCAAAAAATAGGAAATTTTGAAGAAACAAGATTTCTAACATGACCATGTGCAAAATAGACATGGTCATATCCACCTGCAACAAATTTTAGTTTTCGACCCTCCCGACTTGACCCCAGTCGTTTTAAGTAACGAACAACATTTTGAATGTTTTAAACACCAAACAACCCTACCATACTTACTCTTGAGGTTCCAAAGACCTCAAAACACCATAAACAACTATGTGATGTTCACGACCTCAATTAACTTCCGTGTAAGGTTCTTAGACTTCAAATACCACACAAACGACTTGTGAAGTTCATGACCTCAAATAACTATCGTGTGAGGTTCTTAGATTTCAAACTCCTCTATATGAGGTTCTAAGGACCTCAAACGCCACAACACAACCTTGTGAAGTTCATGACCTCAAATTATTTTCTTCTGAGGTTCTTAGACTTCAAGCAGCAACAACAATAGTGAAGTTCAAAGACTTCAAGCTACATTGACATAAGTGAAGTTCAAAGACTTCAAACGACAATGACATAAGTTAGGTTCATGACCTCAATTCCACCAAATTGTATTTTACTTTGACTCCTACCACATATTAGTCAAATTACACCAAATCACCACATTTTACATATTAGTTTGACTCATACACACTTAGTCAAATTACACCAATATACCACATTCCATAATTTAGTTTGACTCATACCACACTAAGTCAAAATACACCAATATACCACAACCCATAATTTAGTTTGACTCACTACCACATAAGTCAAATTACATGAATACACCACATCCCACAATTTAGTTTGACTCTTTACCACATAAATCAAATTAAACCAAATCAAACTAATTCACACATTCGTTGACTCTTTGTCACACTAAGTCAACTTACACCAAATCACCACACATAAGTATAATTAAACTACACAAATCTGTTTACATGTTACTAACACCATATCTATTACTAAGTAAGTGAAAATCACTTACCTTTTGCTAAGAAGGATCCCACTTGATCTTCAAGCTTGCTTGTTTAACACCTTGATCACTTAGCATTCAACCTGCATTTAGCAATTCTATGATCTCAATCCACACACCACGTTGGAAATTAAGACACACATATTGATCTAAAGATCAACACCCCAACTTAATTTGGTTAACACAACCTTAAGCAAACCTCCAACACCCAAAACAACCTTTCAACCCATTTTGATCCGTTAAGGTTTATACAAGTTTCACCCAAATCTCCAATTTCATAAAACACCAATAAAAATTGCGTCTTTATGGTTAGTTGTGTTTCTATTAACTCCTTAGACACTTACCCAACCTCAATTTAACATTCTAACTTCATTAAATAGAAAACCCCCAAAATTCACCTCAAGAACCCTAAATTTCAAATCATGAAATTGGATGAGGTTTCTTACATAAAAATGTGTCTATTAACACCATAGAAACTTTTCAATCACCAATTCATCATTTAAAAATCATTAGATTGAAAACCCCCAAATCACCCTCATAAACCCTAATTCTTGAATCATCAAATTAGATGTTTAGATGATGTTATCTACCACCCATTACCTTCAATTAAACTACAAGTTATTAACTCTTTAATTCACCAAAACAGCCCCAAATTCGTATTTCACCAAAAACCCACCAACAACACCATTGTTGAAGGTTAAAGATAATAAATCTACTTACTTGATGTTTGGAAGAAGATGAACACATCCAATCATCTAGATTCTTCATGCAAACACTTTAATATTTGATCTTAGACATCTCCTCTTTCTCTCCTTTCCTTCAAGACACAAACACACACACCATGTGTGTTTTGAAATCACCCCTAATTAAAATCCAAAATAAAAAAAGTTACATTTCAGCCCCTGAACTTCCAATTTTGACTTCTCTAGTCTAAAGTTGATAAATTTCACCTTTTGCAACAAACCTTCCACTTTCATTTTTATTTATTTACATCCTTACAATATGTTTAGCATATTATATTATAAACCCAAAAGTTGGTTCGTTATAACGACCGTGCAAATGGTGAAAATTGACCATTTACTCCCAAAAGCTGCTAGATTCCCCCACGTGCAAGAAACAGGTACTTTGCACGCCCGTGCAATCCAATGCATGGTCGTGCATTGCCTAGATATTAACCTATAAATAGCAAGCTCATTCCAAGCATTTAGGTGTCCAAGACCAAGAGTTGGGAATGCCTTAGTGCTTTGCTAAGAGCCGAAACTCTCTTACTTTTGGTCCATTAGCCTTTCTTTGTTTTCTTTACTTTTTAAAAGTCTTGTAATATGAAATGATTCTTCTCGTTCAAGTAAAACAAGATTCAACCTATACCAACTCTCCCTTGATGTTGGAATGCTTTCACACATTATATAAATGTTAGTAGAGTCACTTGTATGGTCATTCATTGCTAGTTCTCTTGTGTTGCTCGGGTTGGTTGAACTTTAATTAATTAATGAAACATTTTTAGTATGATATGTTTTTAAAGTCTTTACTATGATTAATCTTAAAAAGAAAATAATAAGTGATCTTTAAACCAATCTAATAATCTTAAATCTTGTGAGTTACTTAAGCAGGACTTCTTGTTTGAGAAGCTTATTCGAATTTGTATGGTCTATATACAAATATTGGTGCTACCAAGGGCCCGGTTAGTATAGATTTAATATTATGGATTGATTGGAGGCTTGGGTATTCAACAAGTTGTTCGAGTCCTAACTGGACCTTGCGGTTTGTGTCGATATTTCTTTATTTCTCTTGTGTCGGATTGCAGAGGACTTCTAGCGGGAGCCATGGGATTTGATCTTGTGAATGGGAGTCTTATTTGTTTAAAATAATATTATAAGTAAAGACAACTATTTTAAGAACATAATTTGTTAGTTCCGAGCATTCATAAAGTACCTTTGGTGGAAGTCGTGCATTCTGACTTAACTGAAGAAGTTACAAGACATGGAACGTCAGTCATTGGATAATCCTAGTCCGAATAATGAATCACGAGATAGCTGGCAGACTTGAGACCCCGTTTAGGGTCCCGAGATTCATTAGGAACAGTTGGCCGACCATATCCACTGTTCCATTACGAAATACTAGCTCCCCTATCGAAAGGCTTAGTACTAGTAACTATGACCGACCATACTTTAAATATAACATTAATTAATAAGGGATAACAACTAAAGTAACATGTTAAACGAGATATTGTTTCTAATTACATTTCTTATCCTTTTTATTTTCCTTTTAAACAAAACCCATTTTCCAACTTATTATCCTAGTCAGACAATAGCGAGGGTTGAGTACGGGATCCGTGTCCTTGGTTCGATACCTGGTTCTTACCCAGACTATGCTACGCTGCGATAGGTACACTTGTCTATTATGTGTGTGTTTAGTTGAAGTATTTTTCATTTTAATTTATAATTTTAAAAGCAAATTTTGGGCAACTCTAAATATAATATAATTTACACTAAAAAAACGCTATCAGCAACACAATGGCCTAACTTAATGGCCTAACTCAAATTTAAAAGCAAATTATGTGTGACGTTCACATGACAGAAAAAATGCGTTCACTTAGGCTTCATTCACTTGAGTATACCCAATGGCCTAACTCAAAATGATTATGCTATTGGACCAATTGCCACCAACTTTTTTATGTATTACTTTATCATTAGTACTACCTTAATTACAAGAGTCGGCGACCAATAGCTTTTTTTATTTATTATTTTTTTGGCTTTTCTTTCATATACACCCTTTAAGTTTCAATATTTCTAAATAATACCCTTAACTTTTGAAATTTTTAAATATACCCGTCAAGTTACTCAAATTTTGTTTTTACTTTGTTATAGATTTTTTTACGAATTTTTCATTTTAATGTTAACTCTTATTCGCGTCACAATTTATTTATTTTTTGATCTCCAAAACCAAGTCGCGGTAACTTAATACGTTCTTTTATATATTTTTGTATAGTATTTAGTTTATTACTAAGTTTTTTAACGAATTGTTTTTCAATGTTAACTCCTATTCGTGTCGTGATTTATATATTTTTTAATCTACAGCACCGAGTAGTGGCAATTTCATACGTTTAGTTTGTATATCCAGTCACGTTAATGTCAACGTCGCAACACCCGTAACGAGATTCGCAAACCCCTCGAATCACACGGTCCAGATTACCCCCTGTAGTACATATATTCTGATTTTTCCTCAATAACTCCGTTCGTTAACTAATTTTTTTTCTTAACGTTAAAAACGCAGTCGTATTCAATGTAGGATATTGTTGATGTGTCGTGTGTTATATCGACTGACGGTAACGTGATGGTACCATGAAAAATTAGACCAACACAACCAAGTCGCTGTAACTTTATATGTTTCTTCTGTGTCCTCAGCCGTTTAAGGTCCGTCTCGCGTCGCGGGTAGCAGGGGCCTCCCGCTGTAACGAACCAAAATCCGGGTTTCGTCTTCAAATAATTAAATATTTATATTTAATATTATGGTGGAAATAATATTTTATAAATAAGTTGAAACAAGTGGGTTTCAAGTTTGTAATGGGATTATGTTAGTTTTAACTAACTATAGAACGAAATGGGTGAAATGGAAGTTGAAGGACTAAATGTGTAAAATGGCCAAAAAACTGCCATTTGACTTGGTGAAGTCAAAATTGGCTTCATTTACACATTTTGAGTCGTTCATATCAAGAGAGAAAAAGGAGAAAAGTGTGTTGAAGCCATTTTCGTGCAATTGAAGCTTGATTAGTGAAGGTTTTGGCTCACACAACACCTTCCTAACATCAAGTAAGTGATTCTCTTCCTCTTGATTTCACCATGTATGTGTTCTTGGTAGGTTTTGGGTGAAATCCGAAATTATGTATGCATGTGATGAAATGGTGTTAGATTATTGATAATCTAGCTAAACTAAAGTTAAAGAATGATGATTAACATCCTAGAACCCTTTGATTTTGATTATAAGAAGTTAGGGTTCATATGGTGAAAATTGGGGGTGTTTGGGTCATAAGGCTTGAATGGTGAATTAATGAAGATTAAGTGTTTTTAAGATGTTAGACACTAGAACAAACACCAAATTAACTTAATAATAATTTTTGAAAGAAGAATTAGTGTTAAGATTAAGTTAATGAAACTCAAGTAGGTGAGTTTGTGGTGAAAGAGGGTGTTTGGTTATGAGGATAACCCAAACGGGTCAATTTGGGTTGGAATTGGGAAATTGAGTTGTGAACTCAATTGTAATGAAATTTTGGTATATGTTAGATTACTAAACTAGGCGAATGTGTTTAGGTAATCAAATTGCAAAGCTTGAAAGCGGTGCGGGATCTTCTAGCCCGAAAGGTAAGTGCTTTTGCACTTACTTAGTTTTGATGATAAATGAGTTTTATGCAATGTTGTATGTATAATGTGTAAAATTGCATAATTTGTTATGTGGTATGAATGAGTATAAAATGGTATGTATAATTGAAGGAATGTAGTTATAGTATTTACACTATAATGGATATGTTGATATGGAGTTATGGTCTATGAACCATAATGGATAGAATGGATATGGAGTTATGGTCTAAGTACCATAATGGATAGATTAGTTATGGAGTTATGATCTCGTATCCTTTGGGATATGAAGTTATGGCCTACGTGCCATAATGGAAATGGAAAAGTGATAATGAAATGATGAAAGTAACTTGTAGGTGATATACAAGTGTATGAAATCCTTAATTGGCCAAATGGGTGTTAACGGGTCAAATGGGTGAAAGGTGTGAAAACAAGTTGTAATCACTTGTTTGTTATGTTTAACACATTACAATGGTAATATGTTGACGAAATGCTAATGTATGGAACTATAATTGACCAAATAGAGGCAAACGGGTCAAATGGGTGAAAAGGATGAAAACAAGTTGTAAATACTTGTTGGTTGTGTTTATCTCATTACTAATGGTTACAAGTTTATGTGGTTATGCAGGGAAAGCTCCGAAATAGGTCAAGGTCAACGTCCAAGCTTGGAGGGTTCTCGTATGCATTTTTGGTATTTTGAGGATTTTCGTAAAATCCTTGTAAAGTGGTGTAATTTGGCACAAAAGTTATGTTTTGATGTAATCATATGTTGTCATGATGTTTTTGGTCAAAAATCTAAGTGTTGTTAAAGTTTTGATGTTAAGCAAAATGAAAAAGGTTGGAAAAATGGTTAAGTGTGAAAACTGCTGAAAACTGGAAACTTTCTGTGAAAAGAGGTCCCTCGCGCTACGCGAGGGAGGTAACCAATAACTCTCGCGCTACGCGAGAGGTAAAACAAAAAAAAAATTTCTGGGATTAAGACTTCCGCGCGTTAAAGTATAGTTTTTAAAAGTGGTGTGTTTCAACTTGGTATCAGAGCAATGGTTTGAGGGATTTGGTGTGGGTGGCACCAAACTCAAACCGGATGCTCTTTATATGGGGGGGGATGATACGAGAATCCAAGAAGGACTTGACTAAGACTCGGAGCTTTCGGAAATGAAAGGTTAGTAATGTTATGATTAATGAAAATTCCATATGGCGTTTATGTATATATACGAATGATTGGCAAAGTGTTATGTGTGCCGAAACTTGTCTTGTGATTTGTTATATGAATATGATAATTGCAATTGGGCATAGCGCGTTATTAATCATGTCCGGCCAATATGATTAATATGACGAGATGTGCGAGGGCCTTTATAATAACCATATGACAATGAACATTTACAAGGATTAGGTGAAGGTGATTATATATGTATGTATGTATGTATATAAGTAGATAAGTATACATATACTTAATACATATAGGGGTGTAAGTGTGATAAGTATTTAAGGTATTGATAGTATAAGGGTGTTAAGGTGTTCGTTTCTAATTCTCAGTTAAGAGATGGCAGAAGAATCGAGCAATCGGGACCCGTTGGATCCACGGATCCAAGAGTTGATAAAAGAGGAGGTGGCCAAGGCCTTTAAGCAAGCCACAAATCTGTTGATGGAAGAAATGATGGGGACTATTAAACTCTCTCTCGAGGAGATCATGAAAGAGAAAGATAAGGAACCTCGGGGTTGTACACTGAAGGATTTCATGGTGATCAAGCCCAAGGAATATAACGGGCAAGTGGACCCGATTCTGAGCCACAAGTGGGTGGTAGACGTGGAGTCAAATTTTGAGACGACAAGGTGTAAGCCCGAGGATAGAGTGATGTTTAGCGTGCCACTATTGACTGGGCGGGCTAAGGAGTGGCTGCTGAATCTCCGAAAGGAGAGGGGTGAAAGAGGGGTGACCTCCATGTCATGGGAGGAGTTTAAAGCGGCATTCCTAAAGTACCATTGCCCACAGGCCGCTATTGACAGGATGACCGAGGAGTTTCTCCTCATGAGGCAGACGACAGAGACTATTGATGAATTAGCTGGGACTTTCTTCGATCGGGCCAAGTTCTGTCCAGATGTGGTGTCGACCGAGAAAGCCAGGATTGACAGGTTCTATGTTATGCTGACGGTGGAGTTCAGGGATAGCATATCTCCATCCTCATTTACCACACTTGTAGACTTAATAAACAGGTGTCGGGAAAGAGAGGTGGAGTTGAGGAGGCAAGAAGCTAGAGGAGAGAAGAGGAAAAGGGAAATTGTGGATCAAGTGGTGAGCAAGATAAAGGGCGGAAGCCCTAGTAAGAAGCCTTTTACCAAGTTCTCTTCTCGAGGATGCAAAGTTTGTGGGAAGGAGCACTATGGGGATTGTAAGAAGGGAACGTCGAATTGTTACAAGTGTGGGAAGCCGGGGCATATGGCTAATCAATGCCCAAGCCAAGTCCGTATATGCTACAACTGTTACAAGCCCGGGCACAATAGGGTGGATTGTCCCGAGTTAAAGCAGCAAGGTGGAAGCGGGGTGAAGGTTGAGACGCCAAAGCCTAAGGGAAGAGCCTTCCACATTTCGGCGGAAGAGGCAAAGAACAACGCGGATGTAGTGTCAGGTACATTTAAGATTAACTCATTACCTGCACTAGTTCTTTTTGATTCGGGGGCTAGCCGTTCTTTTGTTTCCTTAAAAATTGTTAAGCATTCCTCTTTTGTAAGTAGCAAGTTAGATGAACCCTTAGAAATCGAAGCGGCTAATGATAAGAGTTTCCTTGTCTTTGACATTTTTAGAGATTGTAAGTTGAGAGCGGGGGGGCGAAACTTTCTTTATTGATTTGATTCCTATGGCTATGGGAGACTTTGATGTTATTGTGGGGATGGATTGGTTGTCAAAGAATAAGGCGAGTATTTTATGTGGACCGAAGGCGATCCAACTTGTTTCCCCGTCGGGAGAGTCCATCTACATAGAAGGTGATAAAAAGGGTAAAGTAAGGTTGTGCACTTATGTGAAGGCGACCAAGTACATGGCGCGTGGGTGTAAGGCGTTCATGGCTTGTGTCGCGGATGTGAATGAAAGAGTAAAGGAGATTCACGATGTACCGGTCGTGAACCAATTCGTAGATGTGTTTCCTGACGAGTTACCGGGGATTCCGCCGGATAGGGAGATAGAGTTTGGAATTGACTTGATGCCGGGTGCTAAACCGGTAGCTAAAGCGCCTTATAGATTGGCACCGCCAGAAATGAAAGAACTCATGGAGCAATTACAAGAGTTTCTTGACAAGGGTTTCATACGCCCAAGTGTTTCACCTTGGGGTGCGCCCGTTCTCTTCGTCAAAAAGAAGAATGGGAGCATGAGAATGTGTATGGATTACCGGGAGTTGAACAAGTTGACAGTGAAGAATAGGTACCCATTGCCTAGGATTGACGATCTTTTCGACCAATTGCAAGGGGCGTCATGGTTTTCTAAGATTGACTTGAAGTCCGGGTATCATCAGTTAAAAGTGAAGGAAGAGGATGTTCATAAGACAGCTTTTCGCACTCGTTACGGTCACTATGAGTTTACGGTTATGCCTTTCGGTTTGACCAACGCACCTGCGGTTTTCATGGATCTCATGAACCGGGTGTGTAGACCGTTCCTTGATCGTTCGGTCATTGTGTTTATTGACGATCTTCTCATCTATTCAAGGAGCTAGGGTGATCACGCTTGTCATTTGCGTGAGATTCTTGAAGTCTTGCAAAAGGAGAAGCTTTATGCTAAATTCTCCAAGTGCGCATTTTGGTTGCGCGAAATCCAATTCTTGGGTCATGTGATTAATGAAAGAGGAATTACCGTTGACCCATCCAAGATTATGGCGGTTAAAGAATGGTCATCACCGAAGACGCCTTCGGAGATTAGAAGTTTCTTGGGGTTAGCGGGTTATTATCGGAGGTTCATCGAAAACTTCTCTCGGATTGCTTTGCCGATGACGAAGTTGACTCGTAAGGAGACAAAGTTTGTTTGGAGTCCCGAGCAAGAATCTGCCTTTCAACTCTTGAAAGAAAAGTTGACTAAGGCGCCTGTTTTATCCTTGCCGGACGGGACCGAGGATTTTGTTGTTTATTCGGATGCCTCGCATTCGGGGTTGGGGTGTGTTTTGATGCAAAGGGGGAAAGTGATTGCCTATGCATCTAGGCAATTAAAGACTCACGAGGTGAATTACCCAACCCATGATTTAGAGCTTGCAGCCGTGGTTTTCGCGCTCAAGATTTGGAGGCATTATTTGTATGGTGCTAAGTGTACGATCTACACGGATCACAAAAGTCTCAAATATTTCTTTGACCAAAAGGACCTCAATATAAGGCAAAGACGGTGGCTTGAATTGGTTAAGGATTATGATTGTGAGATACTTTATCATCCGGGTAAAGCGAATGTTGTGGCGGATGCGCTTAGTAGAAAGTCAAGTCATTCACCTATCAAGGTGAAGTCATTTAAGATGACAATTTCATCATCTCTTATTGATGAAATCCGGGAGGCCCAAGTGTTAGCACTTGGTGGTGACTTGAAGAAAGAACGGATGATTTCTTATGTTGATAAGCTTGGTGAAAATAGCATGGGTTTGAAGACATGCTTTGATAGAATTTGGATACCTAGGTTGTCAAATGTCTTGACAACTATTCTTGACGAGGCGCATAAATCCAAATATTCTATCCATCCGGGGGCCACGAAGATGTTTTATGATTTGAGGTGTCATTTTTGGTGGCCGGGTATGAGGCGTGATGTTGTTAAGTATGTGGAGAGGTGTCTCACATGCTTAAGGGTTAAGGCGGAGCATCAAAAGCCGTATGGAAAGCTTCAACCGCTTGAAATACCGCTTTGGAAATGGGAAAATATAACCATGGATTTGATCACTAAACTACCAAAGACTCGAAAGGGTTATGATGCGATATAGGTAGTAGTGGATCGGTTGACGAAGAGTGCACATTTCCTTCCTATAAAGGAAACGTATTCTTCGGATAGATTGGCGGAAATGTATGTGAAGGAAATTGTGTCACGTCATGGTGTGCCGGTGTCGATTATATCGGATCGTGATACGAGATTTACTTCTCGTTTTTGGAAGAAATTCCATGAGGATATGGGGACTAGATTGAATCTTAGCACCGCTTATCATCCACAAACGGATGGTCAAAGCGAGTGAACGATTCAAACGCTCGAGGATATGTTGCGAGCGTGTGCCTTAGATTTTGGTGGTAGTTGGGACGACCATTTACCGTTGACGGAATTCTCTTACAACAATAGTTACCATTCTAGTATTGGTATGCCGCCTTTTGAGGCATTGTATGGGAGAAAGTGTCGAACACCCGTGTGTTGGAGTGAGATTGGTCAACGGGAGCTTGGTAGTGTCGAAGTGGTCAAGGAAACTAATGATAGTATTGACCAAATTAGAGCACGCTTGAAGGCGGCTCAAGATCGCCAAAAGTCTTATGCGGATAATAGGAAGCGGGCGATTGAGTTTCAAGTGGGGGACTTTGTGCTATTGAAAGTCACTCCTTGGAAAGGGGTGATAAGGTTTAGGAAACGGGGGAAGTTAGGCCCACGTTTCATTGGACCGTTTAAAGTGATGGCAAGGGTGGGTGCGGTAGCTTATAGATTGGAGTTACCGGAGGGACTAAGTAGACTTCATAACACGTTCCATGTGTCTCATTTGCGAAAATGTTTAGCGGATGAATCTACTTTTGTTCCATTGGATGATATAGAAATTGATGAAAAGTTGAACTATGTAGAAGAACCGATGGCAATCTTAGATAGGAAAGTGAAGCGGTTGCGTAATAAAGAGATTAGACAAGTGTTGGTTCGATGGAAGCATAGAAAGGGGGCGGAAATGACTTGGGAAACCGATGAAGAAATGCTCAAATTCTACCCGAACCTTTTTATGTGAAGTCGGGTTTCGGGGACGAAACCCAAATAAGGGGAGGTGATTTGTAACGAACCAAAATCCGGGTTTCGTCTTCAAATAATTAAATATTTATATTTAATATTATGGTGGAAATAATATTTTATAAATAAGTTGAAACAAGTGAGTTTCAAGTTTGTAATGGGATTATGTTAGTTTTAACTAACTATAAAACGAAATTGGTGAAATGGAAGTTGAAGGACTAAATGTGTAAAATGGCCAAAAAACTGCCATTTGACTTGGTGAAGTCAAAATTGGCTTCATTTACACATTTTGAGTCGTTCATATCAAGAGAGAGAAAGGAGAAAAGTGTGTTGAAGCCATTTTCGTGCAATTGAAGCTTGATTAGTGAAGGTTTTGGCTCACACAACACCTTCCTAACATCAAGTAAGTGATTCTCTTCCTCTTGATTTCACCATGTATGTGTTCTTGGTAGGTTTTGGGTGAAATCCGAAATTATGTATGCATGTGATGAAATGGTGTTAGATTATTGATAATCTAGCTAAACTAAAGTTAAAGAATGATGATTAACATCCTAGAACCCTTTGATTTTGATTATGAGAAGTTAGGGTTCATATGGTGAAAATTGGGAGTGTTTGGGTCATAAGACTTGAATGGTGAATTAATGAAGATTAAGTGTTTTTAAGATGTTAGACACTAGAACAAACACCAAATTAACTTAATAATAATTTTTGAAAGAAGAATTAGTGTTAAGATTAAGTTAATGAAACTCAAGTAGGTGAGTTTGTGGTGAAAGAGGGTGTTTGGTTATGAGGATAACCCAAACGGGTCAATTTGGGTTGGAATTGGGAAATTGAGTTGTGAACTCAATTGTAATGAAATTTTGGTATATGTTAGATTACTAAACTAGGCGAATGTGTTTAGGTAATCAAATTGCAAAGCTTGAAAGCGGTGCGGGATCTTCTAACCCGAAAGGTAAGTGCTTTTGCACTTACTTAGTTTTGATGATAAATGAGTTTTATGCAATGTTGTATGTATAATTTGTAAAGTTGCATAATTTGTTATGTGGTATGAATGAGTATAAAATGGTATGTATAATTGAAGGAATGTAGTTATAGTATTTACACTATAATGGATATGTTGATATGGAGTTATGGTCTATGAACCATAATGGATAGAATGGATATGGAGTTATGGTCTAAGTACCATAATGGATAGATTAGTTATGGAGTTATGATCTCGTATCCTTTGGGATATGAAGTTATGGCCTACGTGCCATAATGGAAATGGAAAAGTGATAATGAAATGATGAAAGTAACTTGTAGGTGATATACAAGTGTATGAAATCCTTAATTGGCCAAATGGGTGTTAACGGGTCAAATGGGTGAAAGGTGTGAAAACAAGTTGTAATCATTTGTTTGTTATGTTTAACACATTACAATGGTAATATGTTGACGAAATGCTAATGTATGGAACTATAATTGACCAAATAGAGGCAAACAGGTCAAATGGGTGAAAAGGATGAAAACAAGTTGTAAATACTTGTTGGTTGTGTTTATCTCATTACTAATGGTTATAAGTTTATGTGGTTATGCAGGGAAAGCTCCGAAATAGGTCAAGGTCAACGTCCAAGCTTGGAGGGTTCTCGTATGCATTTTTGGTATTTTGAGGATTTTCGTAAAATCCTTGTAAAGTGGTGTAATTTGGCACAAAAGTTATGTTTTGATGTAATCATATGTTGTCATGATGTTTTTGGTCAAAAATCTAAGTGTTTGTAAAGTTTTGATGTTAAGCAAAATGAAAAAGGTTGGAAAAATGGTTAAGTGTGAAAACTGCTGAAAACTGGAAACTTTCTGTGAAAAGAGGTCCCTCGCGCTACGCGAGGGAGGTAACCAATAACTCTCGCGCTACGCGAGAGGTAAAACAAAAACAAAAAAAAACAAAAATTTCTGGGATTATGACTTCCACGCGTTAAAGTATAGTTTTTAAAAGTGGTGTGTTTCACCCGCCACGTAGCGCGGGGCACATTTCCTAGTTATAATTAATTATAACAATTTGATTTATTCAAATTAACTGAATTGAAAAATAATTTAAAATTTTAAGGCTTGGATTGTTATTAAAATCTAAAACCACGTACGATTGGTTGGAAACTAAATTACAGAAAACAACCTTTAGGTATATACCTAATTATACTCGCAGACCTGTATCTTCACTAATTACGCTAGACACCCTTTATCTATATGGTTTGTATCAAGTTATAACCTTTAGACTAACCGACGTTAGATTTTTCAGTTAAATGACATGTAAATGACTAATTTACCCTTCATTCTTATATTAACAAATATATATATATATATAGAGAGAGAGAGAGAGAGATATACGTGTGTGTATATATCTATATAACTCTCTCAAGCTCTGTAATAAGTAAAAGCCACACCACCACAGTCACCGACCGACGACCGGGATTAACAAATTAATCGCTACCCGCCCACTCCTTCACCTCTTCACCGATAAGTTTCTAGCCTCTCTTCCTACCCTCGTCTCCTCTTACTCTCTCTCTCTCTTCCCCTATCATTTCCATTGTCTACACAGCACATACCATCGCCCTCCCACCGTCGGCCGACCGGAACAACCGAACCCCCTCTGCCTCCCTCTCTGTTCTCCGACTTTCCCCTCTGCTCAACACATCCAACCCTAATTTGGTTTCCATTTGAATCGATTTCATTTTGGATTTGGATTTTGCCCACCGATTGTGTAAGCTTCTATATTTCGGTCGAAGCTTACAAACGATTTGGGTTATTGGCCGATTGTAAACCTCTGTATTTCGGTCGAAGCTTCTGTATTTTTGGATTTGGAATTTTGCCCACCAATTGGGTTATTGATCATTTTGGATTTGGACTGCCGACCAAACACACGTCGGTTTCATTTTGGATTTGAATTTTGCTAACTGAATGTAAGTTTTTTGAAGTATGAGAATTTGATTTATAGGTTTTGGGTTTTTGTTTAGGAAGAACGCAAAATGGATGGGGCCCACAATGCTTTTGAATTTATTTTTTATTTATTTTATAATAGAAAGGGTATTTTGATCGTTAATAAAAACTAACTGAAAAATCTAACCCGCTGCTGATAAGCCTAAATCTTCAGATACAACGTCCGCTGTTGAAAGGGCAAAGAAAGCCGAAAAACCACCAACTCAACAATGGAAGGTAAAGAAACCACCAAGCATCATCATCGGTTCAATTGAGTGCGTCTATCCTTTGTTGTAAATATGTCTGTCTTATGTTGTAAATAAAAGTCATAAGTAAGCTGCATCCTTTTTGGCAGCTGAGAGGCCTGATCCTCTGCAGCAAAGGATTTGCCACTGACTGCCTTAAGTTATCAGCAGGAACAAAGTTCCTACGGATAGCTTTAAGGCCATCAGAAGCAACATCCCTGCTGCAGATCATTGCTTCTATCAGCAGCATTTGTATTGATGCGGACAGACTTATTCATCCACAGCAACCAAGTTTGCTGCTGATGGGTAAACTTAAGTTCAAATTAATTTTTACCCGCTGTAAAAGAAATTAACGTCAGTCTTTACCATGACTGTCTCGGTGTATTACAACTGTAACAATGAAAAGTAAATAAGGTTGTACTGTACAAGCCATGTTGCTTTTTCTCTCATCCGCAGCTATAAGAACAAATCAAATTTTCTTTACCACCTCTTCACATTCAATTCAACCCTAACCAACTATCACTTTCACCCTAAGTCCCCACCACATTCAAAGCTCTCCATATTCTCCATACTCTCAAGTCTGCACCATACTCAAACCATATTCAAATCATCCTTCCAGAATCAAACGGCTATGGCAGATATCGACAACCCAGATGACAAGTTTTCCACATACCATAACCTAACAGCATACCTTACTAAAGGAAAGAAATCCGATGGTTTTGACGATATGATCGATTTCTTATGTCGATCAAAGATCTACTTTGCCCTCACCACCAACCCTACCATCTATATCCCTCATATGGAGGATTTATGGAGAACCGCCGTCTACTCAATCGAACAGGGGATTCCCCAAATCAAAGCCAAAGTAGACGGCAAGAATATCACCATCTTGGAAGCTACACTCAGAAAACATCTTAAGCTTCAAGATGAGGGAGGAGCCATCTCATACTCGAAGGACGAATATATTAGGACCTTTGTCTCCATTGGATACACTGGAAATCAAACCGAGTATACGATAGAGAAGGCGCTAATGGGCCCTCCATGGAAGTATCTCTGCCACACTCTTCTCTAATGCATATCTCAGAAGAGGAGTGGTTGGCATCAGGTGAGCTCTGCACTGGCCTCTGCCTTCCATGGTATGGTCACTAACCAAGGCTTCAACTTTGCACATCTCATTTTTGAGGATTTGCTATATAACCTTCAAGAGGGTGCAAAGCAGCAATTTTTCATGTACCCAAGATTCTTGCAGGAAGTTTTCAATCAAGAACTAAAAGAACTTTCAAAACCTGTAAGAATCTACATCATGTTGGGTCATAAAAATTACATTTTTCAAAGCATGAGGACTATTTCCAAAAAGTTCTCAGGGGTCAACGTTCCATTGTTATCTACAATGCTGAACGTACAAAGTACCCCGGGTGACAGTTCAGCAATCCCAGCTGATACTGATCCCACACCCTCCACCTCAAATCCTGAACAACAGTCTGCATCCACCATTCGAACCCCTGTGCATACTACTGAGGATGTACAGGCACAAAAATTACTTACACCTCTTTTGGATGTTATTGTTCAACCGGAACACAGGGCCCCGGTTGCAACAACATATACTAGAAAAAGGGGCAAGAGAACTCCTTCTTCTCGTGCCTCCAAGGCCCAAACCCAACCTAACAGCCCTCACTCAGAATCACAACATTTTGGTGAGAATATCATAAGGGAAAGCCACATCATTAGGGTGACTCCTTCGGATGCCTCTCTATTAGGATCAGGATCACTTCCCGGATCCGTAGAACAGCCCCCTGAGCCCTTCCTTTCTCTTCTGAACTTAAGTGTTGAGGAACCTGATCAAGATGATGTACCTTCTCCAACTACCACTATCTCGGAGGTACTGATTGATCTTGCTTCCAACACACCCAACCCAAGTTCATCTACCCTGAAGGTCCACTCTGGGAGTTATGAAAGAGTGGATGTGGAAGAGGCTGTCACAACTGCTAGTCCATCAAATGACCAGGAGGACAGTGACAACATTGTTAAGACCTCAACCACGGCAACTCACAGTGAGGATGTTTCCTTGGAAACTCCCTTCACTGAGAGGAATCCTAGGTGCCAAGAAACCATGGGTGATGGGGATGAAAAGGCAAGGCCTAAGGCCCCATCTGGGTCTAAGGATTCCACAATTGTGGATGAGGATAGACTGAAACTTCATAACTTGGAATTGACGGCCAGGGTGGCTATGCTAGAGGCTGAAGTGTCCAAACTGAGACACCAAGTCTCTATGCATGAAGCCCATCAATGACCAACTTCTACCACTCCCTCTCTTGTATCAGTAGGCACCCAAACTGATGCTTACTTGTCTACTGATGCAACCAAAAAGGGGGAGATGGTCTCAATGGAAGAAAACACAAACAGTCTTGACGACTGGATTCAAGAGCAGGTTGTAATTCAAAGCTCACTATTCAAGCCGACTTTTGTACAAATTCATGACTTGCCAGTCTCAGATAACGACGAAGAAGTGACATCTGAAGACTGGAAGTTGGTCGTCAGGGCTGTTGATGAAATGCTGAATGATGCTGAAGACACAGAACAAAAAAATACATCATTCAGCATCCTTCCTGAAGCAGCAGCCATCATAAGTCAATCCACAACCCCCAACTGTTTCAAACTACACAGAAGCTAGAATTTGACTCCATTCTAGCCTGGGGGTATGATAGATCAGCTGAGAGATTTTGGATTGGATGGGAGTTTAGTGGAGTAGAAGAGTTAAACTGGAACTCTCTCAATGCCCTCCAAGTCCTACAACTGTATTTAACTGACTGCATCAACACTTCATCAGATCTATCAGCAGAACTTGCCATTGGCAGGTTCCATGACTTGATGGAGGATAATCTACCCCACTTCGACAGACTAATACAAACAGCAAAACGGGTAGCTTATCCTGAATCTTTGGCGGCAGCATAAAGAAGACTGACTCCTAGAAGACTTGACATTATAAGGAGCAGACTTCTCACTAAAGAAGAAATTTGCTGCTTAAGAAGATTTATGTACTCCTTCATTGTCAAAGACTTAGATGTGCTGGGATGGACAAGCACTAAGTCTCTTGACCACACCTTCTTACTAAGCAACGGCTCCTCTCTCACCATCAACACAAGGAACATCTTGTCACTTCCTACAGACTTTCTCTACAAGATCTTTCAACTCAGGGCAAATATCTGCAATGTCAACTCACTTGAAAGCCAGGCAATGATAGCTACTGTCAGAGCCAAACTTGAACAAGTAGGAAGAATTACTGAGGAAGTTTATGTGTCAAACTCTGACACTGATACTGACTCAGCTTCCCCTCGAGTAGACATCTGTGTTGCAGCATATGAGTCAAGATCAACTATCAAAGAAATGCTGAAAGAAGTCACAAGTCCTGAGTGCAAATCGGATGAAACCAATAACCTTTCCTTATCCACCTCTCAATGTTCCAATGAAGCTGAGGCTGAGATCCCAATAGCAGCACCATCATCTGCTGTTATGGTCAGTGAAGCCGAAGCAGAGGCATCCAATATAAACAAGGGAAAGGGAATTATGACAGATGAAGATGAAGAGAGATTGCAAAAAGAGAAAAGAGAGAGGGAAGAGAAGAGAAGAAGAAGAGAAGAAGAGGAGATGGCTTACATTAAAAAGGTTCAAGAAAGAAAAGCAGCCATTCTCCTCAGAGAACAAACCATCCAGCTGTATGCTAGGCAGCTGGATGAACTGAAAAGAAAGATTCCTTCAGTTGACCAGATTGAAGAAGATGCAGCTCTTGCTCTTCAACTGCATGAACAATTTAACAGAGAAGAAGAAGAATTGGAGAAGAAGAAGAAAGAATAAGCTAAGTTCAGAATAACCGATTCTGAACTAGCCAAAGAAATGAGGGAGGAGTGGGTAAAGGCTCTGGTTTCTCAAGGTAAGGATGCAGACTACCTTGAGAAACTATCAAATAAAGAAGTCTACAGAGCCTTCATGGGTCAGCAAGGTCAATTGGCAAAGAAGAAACAGGCTGAAGAAGAAGAAAAAGCCAAACAAAAGTCCAAGAAGACCATTGCCCTTAATAAACGACCCATGAAGAAAGGAAGGTCATGATTGACTTCCTTAAGGCTAGAGGAGAGAGTGGACAGAGGCTAGGTCCCATGAACTTCATGAACCTGCAAGCCCTCTACTTCAAAGTCAAGAAGGATGAGGAAGAAAGATTGGGGAAGAAGGGATCCAAGAAGAGGGTACCTATTCAGGAAGAAAAAGAAACAACAGCAAAGAAACCCAAGCCTTCTCCCTCACCTACCTCTTCCTCAGTCCAACAACCCTCCACTCTCCACCCCAAACCCTCCACTCCTCCTCCCACAAAGTCCAAAACATCCCACCTAGCTCCCACTCATCAACAGCCTCCCTTAAAGAAACCCAAACCCACACCTAAACCAGAAGACTCAAGATACATAGTTGACTGGGTCTATAATACACAGGATCAAAGGTTTGAAATCTTCTGGGGGAGAACTGAAAGAAGAAGATCTATCTACAGATCTGTTGATGAAGTTCTGCAATTGCCAGATTCAGATCTTGACAGAATTTTGGAGCTGGGTGAAGCTCATGAGCCTGCAAATGAGGGTGGGAAACTTCTTGTGCTAGCCATCAAACACTACTTCAACCCTAGCAAAGATGTGATCATGGACATCAAACCACTCAAGTCCCACTCTCCATTTGTAAGTTGGTCCTCTAATGCTGATTTGGATGAGTTCACTTTAACTGATGTAACGAAGCAGAAGATGATATGTTTAAGCAAAACAATCTACAAAATGCCACATAAAGACATCAAGACTCTGTCTGCACTTCCACTGAACAATCCCAGTAAGGATCCAAGAGGCTATGAAGTTGAAAGGGTAGTCTGCCACATGCAAAAGCTTCAGCAGCAAAGTGATTAGAAAAATTTTGGTCGCATCAGTCTAGGGGGAGTTTGTAGAACCAAAGACTGATGGCTTCTAAATTATTCTAAGTACAAATGCTGCTGATAGGCTTATCAGCAGCATTCAACACATAGACTTATCAGCAGCATTCAACACATGTTGCTGCTGATAGGCTTATCAGTAGCATTCAACACATGTTGCTGCTGATAGGCTTATCAGCAGCATTCAACACATGTTGCTGCTGATAGGCCTACAAACAGCATTCAGCACTTATTGCTACTGATAGGCTTATCAGCAGCAACATTCTCATACTTGCTGCTGATAGCTATATTCCTTGAAGACAAATCGTTGCAGCTGACTATCCATGCCAAGCGTCACTGACAACCTTCTGCAAAAGCAACTGACACACTCAAAGCAGAAGGTACCTCAATGGCACAACCAATAAAACCCAGCAATGCTCTTCTCCAGACATGCAAGCAATGATGCATAAAGAAGACGCTTCAATAAAGTTAGCTAGTTTAGCTTTAACGTGTAAAACTAGCTTTTGTATAAAAGATCAACGGTCTGTGTTCGATCTGATCCTTAGAATCAAGGGTCTGTCTTGATTCTAAGTTAGTATAAATACTGTGTAAACACTTCATTGTAAGTATGCTTCTTTACAGAGTTTTTATTTGTAATCGTTTATTCACTAAGCTTAATACAACAGTGATCTTACTAGTATTCTTTCTGTCTGTTCGATTACATTTGTGTAGTTGTTATTTTTTTCGCCAATTTCAACTAAAAATACAACTATCTTGTAATTTCACGATCCTACAGTTCACATGACAGAAAAAATGCGTTCACTTAGGCTTCATTCACTTGAGTATACCCAATGGCCTAACTCAAAATGATTATGCTATTGGACCAATTGCCACCAACTTTTTTATGTATTACTTTATCATTAGTACTACCTTAATTACAAGAGTCGGCGACCAATAGCTTTTTTTATTTATTATTTTTTTGGCTTTTCTTTCATATACACCCTTTAAGTTTCAATATTTCTAAATAATACCCTTAACTTTTGAAAATTTTAAATATACCCCTCAAGTTACTCAAATTTAGTTTTTACTTTGTTACTAGATTTTTTTACGAATTTTTCATTTTAATGTTAACTCTTATTCACGTCACAATTTATTTATTTTTCGATCTCCAAAACCAAGTCGCGGTAACTTAATACGTTCTTTTATATATTTTTGTATAGTATTTAGTTTATTACTAAGTTTTTTAACGAATTGTTTTTCAATGTTAACTCCTATTCGTGTCGTGATTTATATATTTTTTAATCTACAGCACCGAGTAGTGGCAATTTCATACGTTTAGTTTGTATATCCAGTCACGTTAATGTCAACGTCGCAACACCCGTAACGAGATTCGCAAACCCCTCGAATCAAATGGTCCAGATTACCCCCTGTAGTACATATATTCTGATTTTTCCTCAATAACTCCGTTCGTTAACTAATTTTTTTTCTTAACGTTAAAAACACAGTCGTATTCAATGTAGGATATTGTTGATGTGTCGTGTGCTATATCGACTGACGGTAACGTGATGGTACCGTGAAGAATTAGACCGACACAACCAAGTCGCTGTAACTTTATACGTTTCTTCTGTGTCCTCAGCCGTTTAAGGTCCGTCTCACGTCGCGGGTAGCAGGGGCCTCCCGCCACGTAGCGCGGGGCACATTTCCTAGTTATAATTAATTATAACAATTTGATTTATTCAAATTAACTGAATTGAAAAATAATTTAAAATTTTAAGGCTTGGATTGTTATTAAAATCTAAAACCATGTACGATTGGTTGGAAACTAAATTACATAAAACAACCTTTAGGTATATACCTAATTATACTCGCAGACCTTTATCTTCACTAATTACGCTAGACACCCTTTATCTATATGGTTTGTATCAAGTTATAACCTTTAGACTAACCGACGTTAGATTTTTCAGTTAAATGACATGTAAATGACTAATTTACCCTTCATTCTTATATTAACAAATATATATATATATAGAGAGAGAGAGATATACGTGTGTGTATATATCTATATAACTCTCTCAAGCTCTGTAATAAGTAAAAGCCACACCACCATAGTCATCGACCGACGACCGGGATTAACAAATTAATCGCTACCCGCCCACTCCTTCACCTCTTCACCGATAAGTTTCTAGCCTCTCTTCCTACCCTCGTCTCCTCTTACTCTCTCTCTCTCTCTTCCCCTATCATTTCCATCGTCTACACAACACATACCATCGCCCTCCCACCGTCGGCCGACCGGAACAACCGAACCCCCTCTGCCTCCCTCTCTGTTCTCCGACTTTCCCCTCTGCTCAACACATCCAACCCTAATTTGGTTTCCATTTGAATCGATTGCATTTTGGATTTGGATTTTGCCCACCGATTGTGTAAGCTTCTATATTTCGGTCGAAGCTTACAAACGATTTGGGTTATTGGCCGATTGTAAACCTCTGTATTTCGGTCGAAGCTTCTGTATTTTTGGATTTGGATTTTTGCCCACCAATTGGGTTATTGATCATTTTGGATTTGGACTGCCTGCCAAACACCCGTCGGTTTCATTTTGAATTTGAATTTTGCTAACTGAATGTAAGTTTTTTGAAGTATGAGAATTTGATTTATAGGTTTTGGGTTTTTGTTTAGGAAGAACGCATAATGGATGGGGCCCACAATGCTTTTGAATTTATTTTTTATTTTTTATTTATTTTATAATAGAAAGGGTATTTTGATCGTTAATAAAAAGTAACTGAAAAATCTAACCTCTGTTAGTTTAAAGGTTATAATTTGATACAAACCATTTAGATAAAGGGTGTTTAACGTAATTAGTAAAGATAAAGATATACGGGTATAACTTAGTATATACTTAACGTTGTTTTTTGTAATTTAATGTTGGTTGGATGATCTATCCATATATATATATATATCGCGACTGGTATGATATATAAACTAATAACTAAATTATGAAGAAGGGGCCTTGCAAACTTTCTTTGTTGTTTTTAATGTTTTTCTTCACCGTCATCATCACTGGACCTACACGGATGTAATAATTTCCTTCTCTGTTATTATTTTATCGTTATTAGCTTTTTTATTATATTATTATTTTTTATAATATTCATATTTTATTTCTTTTTCACATAAAGCATTAGGACGTCATTCCTACGTCAGTCATGACGATACACGGTTCTTCCCTGGTCCTATATTTCCTATGGCCGGAATATCTTTTTTCATTTTTTTAACGGCGTGGGTTTAACTAGTGCGTTTCATTAAGAGAGTCTCGTACATCAGTCTACCCATACAACTCCCAAGGAATTCGAATCTACAGAGATTGTTCCTAGTTTTTATGAAGTACACTTAAAAAATTCGAACTCATGACCTTCACAGATGGAAAACCTTTTAAGAAAACCCCCCTGACCATAAAGACAGAACCTTAATGGCTATGGCCAAAATATCTAGTAGCCATTTTTTACACGGATATAAAGCATATAATATGCTACTAGGTTAGAATCTCGTATATTACACGGATTGTATATTGAAAACGATATAACTTATAAATTTTTAAATACGTCCTAATTTGTCAGATTATTATGATCGTCTCAAGATATATCAAGTGAAAATGTGTGTATAACCAACTAGCTTTAAACCCGTGTGAAACGTTAAAATTGTATTGGTGAATATCTTAAAATCTCTTTTTATACAACATTTGATTATATATAAGTAATTTATTCATATTGTTAAACATTAAGATTATATTGATAAAAGTAATCAAAACATCAAAAAAATACATTGTATAAGTGGTGTTCCCTGCATAGGCAACATTAAATTAGATGTAAAACGAAATTTACAATGATAATTTATAAAGTTGAAAATAATGTTTTGTATAGAACATTTGACGTGACATTGGTAATACACGTGTACACCACGGGTTGAACAATGAAAATGAATAAATTCATAATATTATAGGTACTTATCATGAACGAATATTACACGGGTTAATAACAAAGACCATAAAATTAAAAAATGTTTAAATACTTCTGATAACCGGAAACTACATATTAAATATGATAATGAAAAATAAGAAGTTTTAGTTATAATTCACAGCTGTTATAGATGTCGCTTTCTCAGCTAAACGTCTTACTTCCTGATAAAGAACATAATGTGTTGATGAACCATAAGATGAAAATGATTGACAACATAAAATAATCAATGTGTTTCTCAACAATAATAGTGCTCTAATGCCTAATTTATGTATACTCGTGTATTAGTACTTAAAATGATGCAATAAATAAAATTCTACCAGGCAAACTGCATATAAAATGAACATCCATTCATTTTCATTTTCACTTAAGTAATTTATAGTGTTAGAACCTGTGTATTACATGGGGGCTGAATAAATTATATGACATTCGATGTTTTATATGTAATTTTTCTATCCCTATGTAAGATTAAAATTATTAACCCGTGTCTGCTTTTAACTCTGGAATAGTGAGATAAAGTTAAGAAATAAGTATGTAGAAGATAATCATATCAATTTGAATAAGGAGAAGGTACGAGAAGCAACTTAAAACTTCTTTAGCTTCAAGTTGTCCAACTCAGCCATTCATAGTGTATGGATGATTAACATACACATATAACCGAATCAACAACTTAAGCCTTAAATTTGTCAATGTTTTTCTTGAAACTTTAATTTCATGCCGCCCTAATATGTTTTGATAATTGTACTTGTCTAGCGCATTGTTAGCTTTGGCGATTAATAAAGCTTGTCGTTCAAAAAAAGATATATAGATTACAGAAATAAACTCGTGTATTTCTAACTTTCATTTTAAATTTAGTAGTATTCTTTCATCAAGTTTCTTTTTTTAAATTTTACAAAACCGTAGCATTTCATTGATTCATTAGGGAATATTACATTTGACTTCTTACAATAAATCAAAAGAGAAAATGAACTTACATTGACTACAGTGTTGATCAGCCCCATTGTTCTGCTTCTTGAGCAGTTTAAAACCGAGCTAAAAACCACATCTCACGAGCTCTTTTGGGTCCTGCCAGTTTAGCCAGAAAGAGATTATAAACCAAAAGAGAAACCGGCTACAAAAATCCAAATAGTTTTTAGATATTTTTTATGTTTTAGATCAAAAGCTCACCAATCGTGACATAATTGAACTCCCATAACCATCATCTTCCCACCTTTTAGACATTAGATGATAACTATATTCAGGTTCACAAATGAAGAACAAATTTTAGTCATATATAACTTATAAGTGTATTTATGAGTGTTGACCAGCTCACCTTTGGACCTGTTTGACCAAAAACAACATTGTCTGCGGCAATTGTTAGATTACAAACCATATGTAACGCATGCCCTCCAACAACATAGCCTGCAACCTTGTGAAATGTCATCAGATTAGTTAATAAACTTTAACAATTTGTATCAAGTTTCAAGAGAATAACAATAATAATATGATATACACCCAACATGTCATGAAATTGCATCATTTGACCTGACAATAGCTTAAGAGAAATGTTTATCTTTGGGCAAGTTTGACAAAATTAGTTGGAGCTGAAAAGTGTTAAATGACATAAAATGCCATATGCATAAATATTTATCGTGCATATGATTACTGTGGAAGGGTGTTTTGGTATTTTTAAAAAAGTTTGGCAAAATTAGTTAGAGCTTATTTTTCAAAATCAAAGCTAAAGATTTGTCATCCAAACAATGGAGCTTATTTTTTCAAAAACAAAAGCTAAAGATTGTCCCTGTATTAGACAATAAAAAAATGTATGTTTTTTAATTTAAAATCAGTACTAATACTTCAAAATAACTGAATGTCCAAAGTTGTACAAAGCACTGTAAGGCCTCATAGCTCACCATGTGTTCCATATTTTAGCTTACATTTCTTTTTATAACATCATTAAACAAACACAAATGCATATAGAGTTGACACCAGCACACAAACACACACATACATTCTAATAGAACACTAACAATCTAACATAATTACACTGAAAATATGCAGAACATGTAAACACAGGTTTATCGATTTTGGTACAAAAAAATGGCCAAATACGAAACAAAATACAACTTTTATCGTTTAAAGTGCAGATCATGGTTGAAGTACATGAATGTAATCACATGTTTATCTATTTTGGTACTAAAAATGATCAAATAGAAAACAAAATACAACTTTTATTGCATAAAGGGCAGATTATTGTTGCAGTATTGTTTTACTGCACTAAGAATCAAGAATTCACATCTTAAACGCAAACATAAACCCTAGGCTTCATATTACAGAAGCTCAAACCAATACCTTTAATAATCGGTGCAAGAGTCATGTTGTTTCAAAACTTTATAGACCCTGAAATTGAAACCTTCACATTGAAACACGTACAGTTCCTGAAGTTCATTTTTCAGAAGCAAGTATGCAAAACCACAATTATACTAACTCACAAACAAAATCAGCTTTTAGCACAAAAACAATGAAATTCAACAAAAAAAAAATAACTATACCTAAGACTATCCGTAGTACCCGGGTGAAGGTGAGAGCACATCTCACACCACGTAGGCGTCACGTAGACTATGCCAGATTTCACCCTCACCTTCACCCAGGTGTGTAATGGTGGGGTGAGGGTGAACAGTTTTGTAATGATTACATAATTATTAGTTTTAATCACAAATAAATAAAAAATATATTTTATTTTAATAGGATTACAAACAACAAATAAATACAAAACATAATTTAAATTAATAAATTGGATTACAAACAACAAATAAATAAAAAAAACTAATGATAATTACGATTACTTCATAGATGCTCCATCAGATCAGTTCTAAGGTTTGTATGAGTTTCCGAATAACGGATTATCCGACGGTTTGCTTGTCTCTATTCGTTTGTTATTTCTGTATTATTCGGCTCGTCCTCTTCATAGTCGGTGCAGATAGCTCGCCCTTTATCTTCTATAATCATGTTATGTAATATCAGACAAGCATACATTGCATTTCGAATTCTCTTTCGTTTTCTTTTCTAATTATATGTCATTTCTTTTTTAAGACACCGAATGCCCGTTCGATATCTTTTCTCGCCGACTCAACATATATACTTGTCACTTTAAAGAAGCCACCTCGAATAATTCAATTTAAACGTTTGCCAATATTTTTTTCCATACAATCTAATTATACCTACACGTTACAAAAACTAATTTATATTTTACCATACTAAATTAGTTTATATAAGTTTAGAAATACCTTCACAAAAATAGAATAGACCATCACGTGATGTTTTCTCCGCCATCTTCAAATATTCATCCATCGAGTCAGCTGCCTTCCCGTACGCGAGTTGTCGAATTGCCGAAGTACACTTTTGTAAAGCAGTGAACCCAAGCCTCCCTCGGGCGTCATATTTTTGTTGAAAATATTCGAACTCGCGTTCTAAATCCCCAACTATTCGAAGGAATAACGAACGACTCATTCTAAACCGACGTTTAAAAGATTCATCGTTATAATTTTGATTATCTGTAAAATAATCTCTCACTAGAAGATCGTGTGCAGCCGCGCGATCCCGGTTAACTTGGACTCGTCTTGAAACTCTAGAGGATTCTTCGACTATATGATTTATAAACATCACGGACGCTTGAACCGCACTCATGAAAAGCTCTTCACCATCCAATGAGTCGGATGCTGAATCCGATGACGAAAATAAATCCATTGAAACTTGAAAAATATAGAGAGTATATAGAGTGTAGGTTTTAAAATAATTGGTAATTGATAATTGGTTTGTAATATATATAAATATATATATAAAACTTAATTTTTTTTATTTAATAGCCAACGGCTATGTTGACCAGCAAACGAGCCAACGACTCTTTTTCTCCTCCTCCCACGCTGTGAACACTATCACCCGTCCCCCACGCCCACCTCTGCGCGGTGTTCCACGCCCGTGGTGGGGTGAGGTGGCACCACGCCCACAATCACCACCCAGCACTACACATAGTCTAAACAAAACAAACGTATTTATATCAATAAAAAGAAATAGACATTAAAAGTTAACAAAAATCAATCAAAAACTCGTGTAAGCTTCTACTCCCTTTCTCTGTTTTGGGCCTAAAACAAAATTATTAGCTATAAAGGGCGCCCGACAAATGAATCAAGCGACTTGAAAGCCCCAAATCATTTTTTAAATCTCTATTATGCAACCCCATAAACGCACTCTGGATAAAAATTTAGGTTAACAAATCGGAAGTTACCTGGACATCAGGTTAATATATACACTCTGGATTGGATCCACCACCACTGCAATTGTTCATTGATGTCCAGCTTCAAAACGCTATTTGCAAATGAAAGAATTCAGGTTAACATATACAGTTGATGAATCTGATTCGTGCTATATCACAATCGCTATTATCAAATCGGAAGGTACCTGGACATCAAGTTAACATATATACGATATGAAATATGAAATCGGGAGACCTGGACATCTGAAAATATATACGACATAAAGTGTTAGAACTGAAATCAGAAATCGAAAAAGAAGTGAAATCAGAAATCGAAAGACCTGGTCATCTAAAATTGAATAGTAGATCTTAAAGAAGAAGAAGAGCAAAGGATAATCTGTATTCTGCCTTAGGGTTTATGAGAAGATGATTCTTATTGGGCTTTTAACCCGAATAGAAGATGGATCGGTAGAAGAAAGAGATCCGCGTGTAATAATTTCAATGTAGAATGGTTTTGGAGGGAAAATTGTTGAGCATGAATGTGGGGCTGACACTTGTCAAAACCATTTAGGTTTTTATTATAAGACTAGTCTATATGACTGTGTGACACACGGGTTGAGAAAATAATAATAAAACATGCAAGGAATTAAATTAATCATACATAAAAAAAACTACAATAGTTATTACAAATCTCTAAATACTTCTTTGTAAACAACAGTTGATGTTATATTTGAAAGATTACCATTACTATCTAGTATAAAAACATTTAAGCCGTCCCGTCTTGTAACTCTTGATAATGCCACATATAATTGACCATGTGTAAAAACCGGTTCTGTAAAAAACAAACCAACTTTTGATAGTGATTGTCCTCGACTCTTGTTTATGGTCATTGCAAAACATACTGCAAGTGAGAATTGTCTTCTCTGTAACTTAAAAGGAAGTCTTTTGTCAGTGGGTATCAAAGAAATTATAGGAATAAAAGTACGACCTCCAATGTTACTTCCTGATATAATATCTGCTTGGATAACACGATTTCCCAATGATATTACTTGTAATCGAGTTCCGTTACATAAACCACTTTTTTGATCAATATTTTTAAGAAGCATAACTGGAACACCAACTTTTAATACTAAATTATGGTTTGGCATACCCGAAACTTTAATTCCATTTAGAATATCCGGTGAGTATAAACTTTCATCTAAATCATCCGAAACCATTTCTGTTTGACGTATACTGTTTGAACTTAGATATTTCCTTTCTTCTCCTGGAAAAATTGAGAGCAACCGATCGTTGATTTCTTGAACAACTTCATTTTTTGGAGCGAGTATTGCCCTTTCATGAAAGAAACTTGGCTTTTTAAAATTTTCCAAAATAGAAGGATATACAAACTCGATTAACTCAGAAATTGGATCTGATGAATCTTTAATTAGAAGATCTTCCGGTATCTCAATCATTGCTTCACCGTCATTCATACCACCCACATTACCTTCCCCTATATCCAAAAGCCATTGTGCAAACATCTTCGTTTGTTCGATATCAACTGAATCATTTCTGCAAGTCAACATTAGATTTTTTGTCAATTTAAGCACCTTGCAGTTTGTCCAAATATAAGATGAACTTAAAGAAGAATTTACAATCTGTTGTCTACTTCCGTTTGGGACAACAGGAAGTATTTGCCGAAAATCTCCTCAAAAAAATAACTTTTTCCACCAAATGATATGTTGGATGATGTTCCAGATGTAGATGTAAAAATGTCTTTTAAGGATCTATCTAAAGCTTCAAATCCATGTTTATGTACCATTGGTGCTTCATCCCATATAATAAACGATGTTTGTTTTAATAAACGTGCAAGATCGCTGTCTGGCTTTATGTGACAAAAAGAATCCTCAACTAAATTTAAAGGAATGTGAAACCTAGAGTGTGCTGTCCTACCTCCTGATAGTAGTCTTTTATTTCATCTACCATTTGCTGATGGTCATTTTGTTGATTAGTTTGTACTAAAGAAATAGTAGCCCTATCATGACCTTTGTTTATATATTTAAAAAAATATTTGATTGAACCAGCCTGATTGCACCATTCCACATTGATGTGTGCTTGATATCTTTTTAAAAGAACTTTGTTATACGGAACAACGCTTCTATTATCTAACTTGACACCCGACTTCTCCACAAAACATCCCGAATTCCGTCTTCAATATTCAGGAAAACCATCTAAGTCGATGCATGTATGGTCCTAGAATTTTTTAGGAAAGTGTTTAGAACACTTTCTATCGATCATGCATGGACAACTCATATTCTCAATGCCACAAGGACCATGAATCATGTACTCATTTACAAGAGAATACAAATAGGATCTTCATTTTTGTTTGGTATTTCAGCTGAAATAACTGGATCAATATGTTCAACTGTTGGAACTTTGTGATCGGCATGCATAAATAAGCAAATATGAGCATTAGGCAAGCCACGTTTTTGAACTCGACCATATATACAACTGAAAAAATTGTAACGAATAAATAATAATTCTTGTATTAGATTTCTTATAAATCAATATAAATGTAAAAAGTGTGAATGATAAAATGGTGATGTAACATACCTGCTTGAACGTTGCCGAATATTCCATTATCCTTTAAGTCTCTAATGATGGCATCAAGTTTGATTTTAAATAATCTACATAAAGTATTAGGCCTGTCTTCAGGATTAAGCGTCTTGTCTTTAAGAAATCTTGTAACTTCAGGCAATTTTGGGTTACATGTGATTGTTATGAAAAAATTCGGATACCCGTACCACTTACAAAGGGACATGGCATCCAAATAGTTTTGCAACATGTAACGTGCACCACCCGTAAAAGAAGAAGGTAATAGAACTCGTTGACCAATTGTGGTCATGTCTTTGTTTCCTTGATTTTGAACGGAACGTAGCTTCTCATAACTCTCACATCTTAATTTCTTTTGTTCATTACGTATGAAAAAGAGTCTTTCGCTTTCAATCATATTATACGCGTCCACCAAAAATTGTTGAAAAAGCCTCCTCGCATTTAGAATCAATGAGAAATTATTCATTCTATCTTGGATTCTTTAAGAAAATAACTCACGCATTGTACATGTACGACGTTTTGTAGACAAAACGTTCCTATGAGGGATGTCCGTTCTGTAACAGTCGTCACCATATGGGAAAAGTAGTGGATATTGAAGCGCGAGGTATGACGGATGTAGTTCACTGATACGTTGTAGACTACCTGATTTAGTCTTGACAATAATATCTCTCGGTTCAATGAATTGTCAATGTCTCCGACTAATAAAGCAGCAACTTCAGAAGCAGTTGGCAAGTTATATGTCCTTTCGTCTTGCTGCCTTTTTGCAATAAGGCGTAACTTTAGATTCGCATCACGGTTAATTTAAAAACAATCTCTCACCGTTCTATAATATTTAACCAACTGATTATGTGAATCTAACATGACCTTCAAATCTTTGATAATCTGAATATCAAGCGTCTTAGAAGTTGATGTGCACAAATTGTTGGATTGACTAATTACAGTATAGAAAACACAAAATTAATCAACGATAAAAAAAACATATAGATTAAATGAACTAAAAAAATAAATTATTAAAGATTGATGGGACATACCCTGAAGCAGCTTATCTTTTTAAAACTTTGTTCTCTGTGTCATATATATAATTGAGAGAATTTTGGCTTTGATCCATCGTTTGGTAGAAGACTTCCAATAGTATGATAATTTTTACCACCAAGTCTGAATACATATGGAGCTTTGCCTCTATTAATGGACGAATCTACTTTTCCACCCATGGACGTAAAGGAGAACATTGAATTGTAACGACGAATGTTTTTAAAAAAATGTTTCCCTTTTGAATCAAAACAGGTATAAAGACTTTTATAATCATGCGGTGGCTCCTTCAAATTGGGAAGCTTCACTTTGGCATAACCACAACATAGAGAAAAACTTGCTTTAGCCTTTCGTTGAAGACTTCTTAACTCTTCCTCTTTCCATAATTTTGCATCACATGTTGGACATATTTGAATTTGATCACCATGATTCAAGTAATCTATCAATTGTAATTAGAATGTTAATTGCATTTCTTATATTTTAACAATCTAAAAAATATGTGAAATGTAATATTACCTTTTGATTTACCGGTAAAATTATATGTAATAATTTCACCACATGTTGATGATCTACTTTTGTAAATTGTAAAGGCTAGATATTGGAATTGTTGGATGAAGATGCTTCAACATTGTTATTATAGGTTGGTGCAGCTACAAATAAGAATAATTTAAAAAATAAACATTAAGAGATAAATGAAAAGATTAATATTTTTTGAAGTTTATGTTTGTTAAAAGAAAATTATTACCTGTAGAAGCATTTGACAATTGAATGTATTTTTTATTGGTTGAAGAACGATACTTTGTAGGGGTAGAATTGTTGGTTTTTTTTCTTGTTATCCATATGTTGTTTTCTAATTACTCGCATCATTTTTGGGTTATTATAACCATCATTGTTTATTGAAACTGTAAAACATCAACAATGCAAACAAATGTGAGTATTCATAAAATAATTGTTATTTATAAAATATGAACGTGAATAATTGAGAGAATACCATTTGTAATTTGAGATAAAGGACTTATAACATTAATGTTACGATCTTCACACGAGGACGTAGACTGGTTGTATGTAAATGTTGGATTCACATTTTCAGTGTTTTCAGAAACACAACATGGATTATCTTGTGAGATTGTTGGCTTCTTAAATGCTTGTTGACCTAACATTTATTTGAAAAATATATATAAAAATAAAAGTAAGGGTTGTTTGGGCGCCAGCTTAGAGGATTGCGGCGCCGCACGGTGATCGCGGCAACAAATCCCCTACTGTGCACCGTGATTTGTCAAAAATTGGCTATTTGTCGCTTTGGAAAGACTAAAAGAAATTGAACGTTGCGTAAGGTATTCTCTTCTTTTGTTCATTTTTCCTTTTAAATCTGTAAAATAGGTAAAAGTTATGATAAAATAATTAAACTAAAAATTATGTACAACTATACCATTGGTAATGTCAGAAAGTGGACTCCTAATATGGACATCTGAAAAAGTAACATTGGTATGTTGATATGAAATTGATTGATTATCATTGAGAATCTCCATTACGTTTCCACCAGTTCCGTAATTTGGTGATGTTGGTAAATTGTTGTGGATGTTGTTCAAACATAATATAGAACCACTAAATTAAAACAAAATATGAAACAACTTCAGTTAAAATTGACTAATTTATATGATTGAATTTAAAAGTTTAATTTCTAAAATGTAAACTACGATGAGATATATGTGTAATGTAGTACAAAAAAGACCTTTGATGTTGGATACGACAAGAAGTTTAGCTTTTCGGGCATCCAAATATTGTTTTATTTTCTTTCGCATCATCTTAGCACAAGTGCGATAGTATGTCAAGTTTGTAGCTGGTAAGTAAAAAAAATATACACAAATGAATTACAATGTAATTTTATCCAAGATGTGAAAATGTAATTTAGGTAGTAAGTAATTTAATATCCATCTTGATATTTGAATATGATGTACCTTAGAAATGATATTGTATTAAAAATATTTAGTTGTTTAAAAACACAAATAGCATTTTTCACATAGTAACTTTACGAATCATGATTTAAAATATATCTTAAATAACAAACCACAAATATAGCAAAATAACCATTAGACCACCAAAGAAATGTTAGACCATAAAGGCCATTGTTTTACATGATTAACCTGACCATAATAAAACTAAAGGTTTAAAAACATAAACCTAAGTTCCAAGACAATTAAAGAAAATTAAACACCCAAAACAGTTTAAACATAAAGGATCAAGGTACATCATTTTTCAACTTCTAAAACCAAAAGAGTTTTTTTGCCATAAAAAATAGCCTTAGTAGCACACAAAGCACCAATATCCTCAATATCATATGCATCCACCAATTTGCGCTTGAAATCTGGATTTTTGGACTTGCGCTTAAACGTTGCCTCTTTACCAACGTGACTTTTTCCATCGCCTTGTTCAGTTTGTGACAATGGTGTCACATTATCATCAGTACTTTCAAGACTCGCCTAAAAGAATTTATAATCAAATTAATTATGTGCTTAACTTTGAAAATGAAAGTTTAGATACCACTGTTAATAAAATTTGAAATGATAAGATTATTAAAATAAAAAGAAAGAAAAGCACTACATGCAAACAAAAACTTCATTTCGGATTGATTAATTTTTTTTTGAAAACTAATTGTTGTTAATAATTGTAAATATATTTCATTAGAAGTAGTTTTATAAAATTTATGATCATAAAAAATGTAATGAAATAAACAAACATTCAAAGAACAATTAATAAGGCATACCTTGAAATTCAAAGTTTCTTGAGACGGGATTTCAGTCAATGTGTTGGTGATTGACTCGGATTTCAGTCAATGTGTTGGTGATTGACTCAGAGTTACAGGCTATATTTTAATAAGAAATACAAATGTCATTAAAGTGCTATTACTCATAAATATATAAGAACATAAATAAAATTAGTGAGTAACCTTATAATTGTTTGCCTTCTTTTCCAGCTCAGAAATAATATCGACATTTTAAGTCAATTTAGAAATTCCAAAAAACCAATGGTTGTTGTCAATGTTAAATTCTGTAATATCAATTTTGAATGCAAACTTTTTCCCTAAAAGCTCAGAAAACTCATCCGGATAGAGGCCTTTATCACCACCCTATAATATTATTTTTTAAATTGTTAGACAAAGGTTAAAAAACAATTACAATTCAAAGTTATGTGTAGGATGCTAATGTAAAAAGGCAAGCTTACACTTAAATGTTTCTCAATTAACAAAGACACATTTTTTTCAGAAGTTTTGTTGCTTCACGATCAAACAAAGTCAATGATAATGTTCCAGTTAAGTCCTGTACCGTCAATGGTATTTTGAGCCTACACATATATATTATAAGATTAGAACATTAATAAAATTCAACTAAAAAAGGCCATTTATATAATTTTTAATAAAATATTTAAATACAATTAAGGTAACACCTTTGCGAACACGGAACAGCAGTTAGGTTGCACCCCACAGTTTTGCACTCGTAAAGCACATGTTGATCAACCAATTCGGTATCGGAAATGTCACCTCCATCGTTGATTTTGGTCAACTTGCGATTACACGTTTTACAGGACTGATAATACCAAGGTATTTCTGGTGGTATCAACTCTACTGTAGCAACAATTACAACTTGTTTGACCTAAAATCAAACAAACATTAATGTTATAATAACTTTAAAAGAACATATGTTACAACTTAAAAAGGGTTTATGTAAGTTACCTTGCTCAGATTAACTTCAGCAGTGTTATTGAACTCAGTGTTAACACCATATTCATCAAAAAGGGACATGAAAGTTCCCGAGACCTTTGACGAGTCGACTTAACATGTCAAAAGACTAGAATTCTGAAGCAAACTGTAAGTAAAAGAATGTAATTTATATACAAAGTTAATTTATAATTAAGATGTTCAAACGTAAATATTTATTAGTTATGTATACAAACCTATTTTTAAAGCTAGTGATTTCATCAATCTTTGAATTGATGAACAATTTTGAAACATTGAATGCATTGTTCACATAGGCAGAACGTTGATGATATTTAAGTGTACCAAACTGAATGATGACAACAATAAGACCACTTTTTTCTTGGTTTGTCCAAACATCTAAAATTTCATCAGCGTATGAACCCATAATGATAAAAAAATCTTCTGCATCCTACAATAGAAAATTAATAATGATTCATATTAAAATAATTGTAAATTGAAATAAATTTAAAAGTAAATGTGTATTATATAATTCTAACTTCAAATCTTGTATAAGGACGTTGACTTTGTATGTATCTTTTCCCTTAGATGTCTTGATATTTTTAACCTCACCAACATCAGCAACAAAATCAATGACATTTACAAAATAAAGTTAAAAAATGCAGTCATAAGGTTAATGTTATTATAACATGGACATATTAAATTTATAAGTATTTGTGCTTGCCTAGCGGTGTGTCTTCGGGAATAGACTAAGCAACAATAGGATCAAAAGTTGTCAATGAAAAACCATAAGTTGAACCGAAAAAATCACTACAAAGGTAGACTTTACTGTCGCGGTATATGCCAATCGTATTGTCATTGGCAACATATTGTTTCTTGAATTATTTCTTCCAATTGTTGGTTTCACAATTAAGTAACAACCTATGAAAATAGAAATTTAAAAAATAATTAAAGCAGTTGACTTAATTATTCTTTTTAATCAGAACTTATTATCTAATTGTGGGATTTCTTGAGGCTGATTATGCAAAGTACAGGTTTGTGACTTCTATACAAAGTTTCATAACAAAACAAAATTTTTGTTTTGGTTTTTTAAATCAAGTATTTAACTGTGAATCTTTTTGTATAATATGAGAATTTGCATGATTATGGGTGTCTGGATTCGTTTTATGAAACTAAGTATTTGATTATTGTGACTTGAAGCTGTAATAATAAGTTTTAATGTTATGATAAGCAGATTCTGTTTCTGATCATCTATGTGTCAAATAATCAGTTTTATACCAGGTGCAACAAAACTTATTTTCCAAGGCGTAATTATTTTTTTTTGACTCAAATACTATAAACAACAGAGTCAATAAACACACTATATTCTATATCTTGTTTTATAACAAGCTATATGAACTGATTATATGATTCTAACAATCCAAAACCTAATTATGAACAAAGTCAATAAACACACTATCTTCTGTATCTTGTTTTATAACAACCTATAACAACTGATTATCTAATTCTGACATGCCAAAACCTAATTATGAAAATAGATTTTAAAAAATAATTAAAGCAGTTGAGTTAATTATTTTTTTTAATCAGAACTGATTATCTACTTGTGGGATTTCTTGAGGCTGATTATGCACCATACATGTTTGTGACTTTTATACAAAGTTTCATAATAAAACAAACTATTTGATTATTGTGACTTGAAGCTGTAATAATCAGTTTTAATGTTATGATAAGCATATTCTGTTTCTGATCATCTATGTGTCAAATAATCAGTTTTATACCAGCTGCAACAAAACTTATTTTCCAATGCGTAATTATGTTTTTTTGACTCAAATACAAAAAACAACAGAGTCAATAAACACACTATCTTCTATATCTTGTTTTATAACAACCTATAAGAACTGATTATATGATTCTGACAATCCAAAACCTAATTATTAACAGAGTCAATAAACACACTATCTTCTATATCCTGTTTTATAACAACCTATAAGAATTGATTATATGATTCTGACGATCCAAAACCTAATTATGAACAGAGTCAATAAACACACTATCTTCTATATCTTGTTTTATAACAACTGATTATCTGATTCTGACAAGCCGAAACCTAATTATGAAAATAGAAATTTAAAAAATAATTAAAGCAGTTGACTTAATTATTTTTTTTAATCAGAAATGATTATCTACTTGTGGGATTTCTTGATGCTGATTATGCACCATACAGGCATGTGACTTCTATACAAAGTTTCATAACAAAACAAACTATTTCATTATTGTGACTTGAAGCTGTAATAATCCGTTTTAATGTTATGATAAGAAGATTCTGTTTCTGATCATCTATGAGTCAAATAATCAGTTTTATACCCGGTTTAACAAAACTTATTTTCCAAGGCCTAATTATCTTTTTTTGACTTAAATACAGAAAACATGCAATTAAAATGTTAGATATAATAACCCGTCTCCTTCAACAGTTGCTCAAATAGAGGAAACCATCATTTCAGAATATTGGCTTGCATTGTGGTTCCCTGTTAATTTTGTAGTTTTTATATAAAGATTAGTGATAAATATAGTATTACATCTACATAGACATAAAAAATATACACATATACCTCCTCGTCAACTACAGTCATTTCAATAGAGTATGTTTCAGCAGGGTTGTTGTACATGGGTTGCTTCCATAGTCGCAGGACACAAACCTTGATTGAGTAATCCCGCCTTGATAAATCAACATCTTTTAAGAAAATGATCCTTGTGTATTCAGGACTCCTGTATGGGAAACAACATATTTCGATTAAATAAAATGGGTGATATTTGCTGACCAAATTCTAAACATCAAATTCTTAACATGAAAAACATAAGAAGATATGATATGAATACACTACCTTAGGTCCATAAGTTGAGTTGTATCTATTGGTTGCAAATTCATAACAGGGATTAATAACTTTCAAAGCAGTGGAAGAATGGGTACCAAGTTTTTGAATAAATGGGTTATATTTATAACCGTTTGATTATGAGAAAAGAGCTAAACGGTTATTTTAGGTAACACAATAGTCAAAAAAATGGGTAATTAGTCTTTGATAGAGACTACATATATGTTTAGAGGACTGATTGTTGTCTTGTATAGTTGACCTTAAAAAAAGTGTTAAAAGAAAATCATGTTATCTGAGAATTTATGTATCAATTTTCAAGTTTTACTTAAAATAAGACCACCCAAAACTGATTTAGTTTTTAGGTCGGCTGAATTTTACCAAAAGTATAATCTAACATGCTTAGATAGTTATAACACATCATTTTGGAAAATTTATACCTGGCAGACACATCCAACCTTTGACCAAATTCTTACTTGTTGATCGTGAAGCTTCTGATGCAAACGATCTACCTTCATTGATCCCACAAACTTGAAATCTTGACCGTTGAGAAATTAAAGAGCTGAAATTATCTGCAAAAAAATTAAATCGATAATAATAAGGATTTGTTTATCAATGTGGAAACATAAATCACTTTAACGCTGATATTTATACCAGTTTGTCTTCTATTGGCGGTGACGGTGGTGGTTATCGGTGACCGGCATGATGGAGTGGACAAGAAGGATCTACATAGAGCACTTAACTTGTGCAGAGAACGTGAAGAAGATCGGATGATGATGTTGATTGCCGTTGAAGAAAATGATGGATTGATAAACCCTAATTTGGAGTTTGAATTCAAGAAAGAGAATGGAAGGTGGAAGGTATAGCAGATGTTTGAATTCTAAAAAGAGAATGGGATTAGGGTTTGAAAAGAGGGGAAAATTTTGGTAGGGGTATCAAAAAGAAATCAGGTATTTTCAGATCAGATCCGCTTTTTGACCAAATGAAAAAGGTGAAATAGGTGAGATGGTTAGGCAGTGACACGTGACGGTAATGGGTTAAAAACTTGCCATGTGTCTTTGAATGCTTTAAAGTTTGACAATTGTACCAAAACCTCTTCTTCTTTATTATATATAGAGATAGATTAATATTTTTTTTAATTGGTTATATTTTAATTTCCTATATATATATATACTAGTTTAGAATCTTGTGTATTACACGGGTTGAATAAAATATAATTTAATATGTTAACACGTACACTCGTCAAAACATGTTTTTAAATAAATGTATTTTGACGTGACAATTATAAATTATGTTAAGTTAATTTTTAAAATATTTTTTTAACTGGATATCTGTAATTAAATTTATATTAAGTATTTAAAAATATATTCTTAAATAATAAGTATCCATTATTTATGTAACTAATAAATGTTATTCAGATTAAATTCATTTGATTAATGATATAATGACTATCCATAATTAAATAGTAAGTATCTATAATTAGATTTATATTAAGTATTTAAAAATATATTATTTTAATATCATTATTTAATAGGGTTCACTTGTTATTTAATTTGGGTAAATGGATTGAGCGGGAAAAAGAAAATGAGATTGAATGATAGAGCGACACGTGGCAAAAAATGTAATCATTTATCAGGTTAAGGATATATATATTCTTATTTAATATAATTAGTATTTTTTTAATAATATATTTATAATATTAATATCATTAATATTTAAAAAGATACATGTGTATTTGTTAGGAGAGAAAGACGGGAAAACCAATGTAAGAACGCATGACAAAGTGACAAGTGTCCAACTTAAAAACCTTTATTTATTAGCATAGACTAGGTTAAAATCCCGTGTGTTAAATAAATATAATTATAATATTATATATTAAGTAGTAAAAAATTTATTTTTTAATAACTCGTGTTTTATATGGTTTGAATAAACCCGTGAAATACAACATAAACTCGTCAAAATATGCCAGGAGATTTATTATACAAAGATTAACATTTTCTTTATAAAAATATTATTAATAAAATATATAATTATATTTAATAAAATATAAAGGTGTATTTAATAAGAAAAAGAGATGAAAAAAAATAATAAAAATAAATATGAAGGTGACATGTAACATTGAATAACCTTTATTTATTATATAGTATAGATTAAAATATAAATATAATTAAATAAAGCATGTATTTTATGATAAAAAAATCAAATACTTTAATGTTATAATCATCTTTCTTTGCTATTAAGACATCATATATTATTTACCTTTTTACACGTTATTATTTTTCTTTTCATACATTTTAGAATTCTCACATCAACGTCAAAATCATCAACGTCAAATCAATTCACATATATACATTAAGACGTCTGGTTTCATACCTCCTAGGCCGGCCCTAAGGGGGCGGGAAGGGCGACCGTCCGGGGCCTAGTCTCCTAAGGGGCCCGTAGTTTTTTTTTAAAATTATTTGAGTTTGACTCTAGATTGTCTCCACCAGTTACATATTTCATGTTTTAAAATATTACAAAAGCTTGAGTTAGTTGAGTTGGTTTTAAATTACCTGTTAATTCTCTTTCACTCAAGCATTTTGCAGGTTCGATTCCTGCATCCCTCATTTGTATTTTTCTTTTTTTTAAAATAGATCATTGCTCCCCTAACTTTAGTTAAATTACAAAAGTTACCCATAACTTTGTAATTATTAATCTGACACCTATGACTTTGCGAAAATGGCATAACTAACCCCTAACTTTATAAATTGGTAATTTGACACTTCTCCCCCTACTTTGGTAAAATGTCAAAACTAGCCCCTAGCTTTGTAAATTGTTAATTTTACCACCTCAAGTTTAACGAATTTATCGTTTCAATGTTAACTCCTATTCGCGCCACAATTTATCTATTTTTAGAACTCCATGACCGAGTCGTGCCGACTTCATACATTTCTTTTATGTAGTTAGCGACGTTATTGTTTTCGTCGCAATGCGCGTAACGAGGTTCGCAAACCCGCCGCAACGCGCGAGTCATATTTTCTAGTATATACATATTTATAAAAAGTCCAACTTGTATTATCCATTTATACTATTAACTCACTTAGAAATAAAAAAAATACCCACTACTTGTATTATCCATTTATTTTATTAACCCACTTAGAAATTAAAAAAAAGCCCACTAGATTTTCAAACTTATTAAAAAATAACAAAATAATTGTTATTCGTTTGTTATAGTTTTTTTATTATGCCATTATGAGTTTATATTATGGGGCCCATTTTTTTTAAATGTCCCGGGCCCAAAACATTTTAAGGAATCTCAGGACCGGCCCTGATACCTCCACGTTTACATAAAATTATTAAGAAATAAAAAACCTTCAACATATGACCATCCATTGCCATGAAGTTCTTTACGAATTCCTTTCATGCCCGTGAACCACACGTTATTGGGGCCCGGTGTTTAACGGATTCACGATGACCACCTCATACTCCATGTCACCAATGTATGGCGTAAGTTGTTAGGCCTAACATAGATCACGAAACATTAAAAACTATGTGCACTATTTGATGTAAGCATTTTTCACATATATATTTTTTTGTGGGTCAATTTAAGTGTGCATACATATTGACTTCATATAGATTTCTAGTTACTCACTCTAGTACCAATTAGGGATTAATTATGGTTCGATTTAAAACAATTTAAAATGGTCATTGGTTTGGTTTCGTAGTCAGTTTTTTTAAATATTTCCGGTTGGTTGGCTTGGAAAATTTCAAACCGTACCTAACCGTTTGGTTCGCAGTTTCGACCGAAAACCGGCTGTAAAAAATGGACCGAACCGGGACATAGTAAACTATGCAATTTTCTAAATTTTACTTTCTTGAGTGAGTATCTCCAATGGTTTTCTTAGTTTGGATCGGCTAACAATGGATTCACCAAGACTTAACATCTTGGGCTACCCTTTTGAATTAATATTTGCAGACACCAGTGAAATATTTATTCTTGATGTGTGTACAATTAATTGAATGCAATGTAAATTAGAAATTCCGAACTAGATAACTTGAAACACTAAGTTTTCAACATCATGTAATATCTATTTTCTTATGATACATGGATTGCTAAAAAAAACTACTTAGTAAAACAACTTGAAACAAAAAAACATTGAATGGAAACTCAAAGTTTGCTACTTAATAGAAAAATAATACAATTAATATTCGAAAAGGTAAACCGTAAAACTAAACCGGAGCCAAACTGTTGGAACGGTTTGGTTTGGTTCTGTTTAATTTTTTTAGCGGTTCGGTTTCGGTTTACAATAACCAAAAACCATTACTAACTGATTGGTTGATGGTTTATAGATATGTACAAAACATGCTTATAGGTTAGTGTAGATAATTTACGCAATCATTGAACGAGAAATTGATAAACATACAGAAATTACTAGTGGCGGTAGACCTGGTTTGAGCTTATGCATCTGGATCTCATATAATATCACATCATAAGAAATTCTAAGTTAAATTTGGTATGGAATTTGTGGATGATCGTACTTCTATAGTTTCATTTCTATCTTTGAACTTCTGATAAGATGGTGACAACAAGACCAGAGATCTTTATACAAAAGAAGAGGAATTTGAATAATATTATTCTTCTTTAGTATCAATATCACCATCACCTTGATGATTGGTTGTTGCTCCGATCTTCAATAATGTTATGAAGATCCATAAATAATTAACTCGGTGAAATCAAATAAACTTTATAGAATCTAATTGTATTGAATAGAATGGGAAACTTCATCAAAGGAAACATGTATAGTTTCTTGGATAATTTATGTTGTTATAGATTATGAATGCCTTTGATATGGCATAGTATCCATGAAAATTCCCAATATGATATCTTTTATTGAGAATGTAGCAAGTACTACATATGGAAGTAACTAGCATCAGGCTTTTTTTTATTATCTCAAAGCTTTATATGTTGTCTTTTTGAAGTCTCTTTAGTATAACAGATCTATTATGAGTTTCACATGTAGTGTTTATAGCTTTTGCTTTGAATTTAGAGGCAAATTTAATCCACACAACATTGTTCTAGGCTTCTAGCTGCTTCTATGAGGGTCATAGTTCTTCTTTCAACATCATCCTTTTGTATCCTTTTGTTATGGAGTCATGTATGTATAGGAATCTTGAAATATGCCTTTTTTCTTTATGAAGTTCATTCAAAATTTGATTCCTGAATTTAGTTCCACTATCTATCCTGAGTTGTAGTGTTTGGGGGTGGAAAGTGGTTAACAATTTTGTTTAATACTATCTTAAAGACCGAAAAGATACCAAACAAGTGGAATGTCTTAATTCCTCTCTAGGAGAAAAAATGAGCCGCTCAATGGTGTGCTAACTATAGGGGATATTAAGTTCCTAAGTTATATTATGAAACTATGGGTAAAAGTAATTGAGGCTAGGTTTAGACGGGAAACTCAGGTTAGAGTAAACCAATTTGGATTTATGCCTAGGTGGTCTACTACAGAAGCCATACACATTCTAACAAGATTAATGGAAAATTATAGGGAGAAGAAGCGTGATTTACATATGGTGTTCATTGACATTTGGAAGGCTTATGATAGTGTGCCTTGTCAAGTGATTTGCGATAAGTCTTGATGGAAGACGGGTTCTTAGCTAATATATAGAGGTAACTAGGAATATGTATGATAGGGCTAAAATAGGCGCGCGGGAGCCAGTGAGGGGTACAAACTTTTTCCCTATGGGTATGAGCTATCACCATAGATTCACGTTGAGTCGGTTTCTTTTTACCATAGTCTTGGACGACTTGTACAAGTTGATCCAGGAGGTAATCCCGTTGTGATATTGCGTTGCCAACGAAGAGTAAAAATAGGTTGAATGTCAGGCTAGAGGAATGGTGAAAAGTCTTAGAGTATAAAGATTTAAAGATAAGTCACCCTAAAGCCAAGTACCTTATTCTAATAAAGTATGATGTGTTAGCAACCCCTACCCAAAGTATCATACGTAGTCTAGAGTCAGCAAGCATGGTCCTTGCAACCTCAATAAGTGTTATGTTCTTCCAATCAACACTACTATTTTGATGACGAGTTCTAGGAGCCCTATACTACCTTGCAATTCCACTCACCTCACATAACGAGTTCCACGCTTGGATCTTGAACTTTGTGCCTTTACTCACTCCTGAACATCATCACCTTATGTTCATTTTGTGACCCCCGTAAAATCCTGACGTGTTACGTAAGGACCAATGAAATAAAACATGAAAGATTGGGCTTGGGCCGAATTTAAGAATGAGGAGGAGAGGCCTTAAACCCTATCTATCATCCCTATCCTCCTGATTCATACATTTCTACTTGTAATTCTAGAGAGAGATAAAATCATATAGAGAGAAAGCTCAAGAATCCTCCATTTTGCTTCAAGGTTTGCTCCAATCTGATTCTCCAACGATTTGGATCAAGAAGACACGAAGAACTGTTTCTTTGAGGTATGTATCGAACCTAAAACCTCTGGTTTCAGTCTAAATTGGTTTTGGGGTTAAACAACGATTTACATTTTAAAGTTGATGTTTTTACGTGTTAATATGGAAGCCAGATAAACGTTTTGAAAGTAAAAAGTTACGAACTTGGATCGAAAACGGGCGTGTTTGGGATGATCATCATCAGGCGACACTAAGTGGCAACACTAGTTCTAGTGGCGACACTAGTCGCGACTGTTTGGAGAAGAGAGCCAAAAATTAGGCGACACTGAGGGTGTCGACACTAAGTCCATAATGAAAGTTAAGGCGGAACTGATTGTGGAGGAACTGATTGTGGCGACACTATTCTACGACACTGTCACAACATTAGTGTCGGCGACACTAGCAAATATTGATAGTTTTCACATGTATTTTTTAGACGATTTTTCTTTTTAAATAGGTTTTTAGAGACATTTTCTTTCAAACACCTCGAAAACGTTTTATGCACCGCTCCAAAATAGCTTTTTTCAACTAGTTACATACCAAGTACCATCGATGCACGATACAATTGTGATATTGGCCGTCCATCGTCTATCATCAAGTACCATCGATGCACGATACAATTTGTTGATTAAAATTAGTCACCTCTGTTGGAATATATTTTGTGTTTGATATTTTAAAAACTATATATATACTTTTTTTTCTATAATCATACGTTTAGAACGACCCATTAGTAAGGATTTGTTTTAGCATATATTTTTATTACAACTACATTTATTTATGAGAAATTTACATATTTTCTTTTGCTAATATCACTAATTACATATTTTCACAGGCCAAAAATCAAATACATATTTCCTCTTGCTAGTATAATTAATTACATACTAGTTTAGAACCCGTGTACTACACATGTGGTAAAAAATATCAATGCATAAAATTCTTAATTTTTTATATATGTATATTTTATAGGTATAAAAATGTATTACATATAGTAAGAATAGAAAATAAATTCAAAATATGCAAAAACTAATATATAAATAGGTTTCAAAAATACATTAATTACTATTTACTTTAATTTGACTTTCATTTACTATTTGCTTAAAATAAAAGTTATATAATAAGATTTCAAAGTTTTCTTATAATGTTATTTCTTTAAAAATAAATTATTATTAAAAGATAAAAGTGTATTTAATAAAAAATAGATGCAGGAAAAAAATGATAAGAGTGAATATGGAGGCGAGGCAACACGTCCTAACTTATAAATTATTATTAAAAGATAAATGTGTATTTAATACACATGTTGTATATTGAAAACGTTATAACTTATAAATTTCTAAATATGTCATAACTTGTCATACTATTATGTTCGTCTCGAGATATATCAAGTGGAAATGTGTATATATAACAAATTAGTATTTTTCTTTAATTATTTATATTTTGATTTTCTATTATACAGTCGTATTTAATACAATTAATATTTTTCTTTAATAATATATTTATAATATAATTATTATTTAATCAGATAGAGGCGTATTTATTAGGAGAGAGAGACGGTAAAACCAATCTGAGAAGGCATTAGGAAGTGATAAGTGTCCAACTTAAAGTTTTATTTATTAGTATAGATTTATCTATTTTATTAAAATTAACTCATTCAATGACTATTTTACCCTTATTTTTACTAAGAGATTTTTATACATATTTCTTTTCTAAGACCATCAGTTACATACTTTCTTCAAGTTGTTAGATGAAAAATCAGTTTCATGTTGTTTGTTAGAGAATCAGATCCAGTTTCTTAACTTTCTTGTTTTGCTTTTGTGAATACTCTTTTTAAAAATTAAAAGAAATTAAAAAAATAAAATATTAAATATTAAAGGTGTGGGGTTATATTATCTTTTATTTTTAACTTGTTTAATTTTTTTTAAAAAATATTCACAAAAGCAAAAAAGGAAGTTAAGGAACTGAAACTGATTCTCCAACAAACAACATGAAACTGATTCTCTATCAAACAACTTAGGGATATATATAAAAGATGGTTTTTAGAAGGAGAAATATATAAACTCTTTAGTAAAAGTAAGGGTGAATGAGTCATTCAATACGTTAATTTAAAAAAAAATGGATAAATATATATTATATAATAAATAAAGGTTTTAGTGGATACTTTTCATTCTCATGTTCATGCTCAACATTTTTTTCTCGCATCTCACTTCTATTAATTATATAAATTTATTTAAACTTTTTTTTATAATTTTTGTTTCCCGCCTCTTTCTTCTATTAAATAATAATGACTTCTATAATTATTTAAAAAATAGGCTTGTTCATAAAACATTTTTGTAATTTGAACATTTCTTTAATTTTTTTTATAAAATATTTTTAGAAACTAACTATACAATGTTTCTAAAATTTGTATTAAAAACTATGTAATATGTCATAATTTTGTAATATGTAATTTTTTTTACTAAGTATATATAACACTGCATTTATTCACAATGTGTAATATACCGGGTTTCTAACCTATATTATAATAAATATATTTGGTACATGTCGACTTCTGTTAAAGTCTAAATGTTTTGTTTTCCGACTCTCTCCTATTAAATAATGATTATGCTAAATAGTTAAATATCTAAAATTTATTTTAATATTTTATTAAAAATTAATTTTTTAAATTAAGGAAATATGTAACTAACACTATTAGAGCATTCAGATCAGCTCACCCATCCTCATCCCTACAGTTTAACTACAAATTATCATTTATTAAATTTATATCCCACTTTTCAAAAAGGTTCCACATCAGACTCTCGATATCAATCCTTATTTTAATTAAATAATACTTGTTTATTTATATATTAATATTTTTTTTCCTTTCTTTCACTCACACAAACTTACAAAAAGTATAAAATAATGTATAGAGGATGGAGATGAGGTGAATGATGACCCCCTAAATATAAATGGTGGTTATAGTTTTCTCTAAAAATATAGAGGATTTAGATGGGGATATGAGAGCTGATGTGAGCGTAAAGTTATATAATTTTTATATTCACTTGATAATTTAGATATAAGGATAAAGATGGAGGAGCTGATGTGAATGGTTTTAACAAAAGAGAATATGCAAATTTCCCTTTATTTATCAGCATATGTCAAAGAAAGGTAAATTTACACAAAGATTAAAGTATATTATTTTTTTTATGTTATTAACATCAAATTTGTTGATCTTTATTTTAATTTGAGATGTCTTAAATCGTACATTTTTACAAATATATTTAACTTTCTTACATTTTTATGTTTAAATTAGTTAATCTCTATAAGAATATATCAGTTTAACGAATAAATAAATAATAAGAAGAAATCTATTATTTTGTAAATTAATATATCAAGAAATGATTTTAAGTTATATATAAAAAACTAAGTATTTAATAAAAATATCTGCTGGTTTTGATTATATTATATTTTATCTAACAGGTTTTTAAATCATATAAAAAAAAGTAATTAAACTAATCTTATCTTTATTCATTTATATTTAAAAAAATAAAAACTTAATACTTTTCTTATAATAAAACTAAAGGAAATAAAAGCCCCGAATTAGAAAATAAAATTTATTAAACGCGCATGCCTAATGTAAATTTGTTATTTGACTTATCAATCTTCACTTTCGCAAAAGCTCAAAGATGTATTAGTGCTTCAATAGCTTTGATATGTCAATTTTAGCTTTAGGGAAAAAGGCAGCTAACTACCTTTTTTTTACTTTTAAATAATAAGTTTATATTTTCAAGTTCCGACAAATGTAGTATCACAATTCCATACGATTCTCTTTAGATTATACATTTCAACTTAGTTTCTTGTTTGGTAAGATTAGTTATTAATATTATTTTTTAATAACTTTATGTATTTCATAAAATTAAACTTGAACATAAATTCTACGCAATTATCAAAACTTGTAGTAATTTTTTATATTAAAACTCATATTCCGTCGGTTTTTTGTATCAATAATAGCATGTTTATTACGTGTTTTATAAGTTACATTTTTCTTGAATATTAATACTTTTATGTAATAAAAAATTGCTTTCTATAAACATACACTTATAGTTTCGTTTACATGACAACTAAAACTCATTGTAACCTTTGCTAATTATCATTCCAGTGACTATTAACCTTTGTGTTCAGTATTATTTAATAGTTTTGAGAAACTACCATTTTAACAATATAAGTAAATTTTTTAAAGAATTTTTATATAGATCTTTATTCGCTTGGGAAATGTGAGCAATAAGGCACGGTGTCATGATTTTTATGAAATTGTGTTTCCTTTCTCCATCATAAAAGTCGGATTGTCCTCTCATAGGTCCTAATCTTGTTCCTATGGCTGTATACAATTTGCTACACAAAAAGAAGCCATAAATTGAGGATTAGGGCTTTACATAGTGATTAATATAATATGTCTCATCGATATCCATACCCATGTTTAAAATGTATAATGATGAAATTGTTCTACACAATCAACAAAAAGGTATTTATTTCTAAATATCATATCTCAGCGATATATATACATATAGAGAGAGGGAGACGTTCTTTTAAGAACCAATAATATCGTTAAGAACTACAAGAACCACATTAATCCGTGCACTATTTAATATGAAAACAACTAGAATTCATGTAGATCTCTATATGTTTAAAATTTGGTTTTAAAAAAGCATGGTATTTATAATCGCTTGTCTAAATGGATATATGCATATATAACATTTTAGTAGTTTTTTTTTAATTAAGAGAGAAGAGATAAAATCAAATTAAGGGTGTAAAAATATAAATAAAATATATATTGTTTTTTCAATTTTGCTTCTTTCACTGAAGTAACAAGTACACGTCTTATGTCGTTCTCACAGTTTTTAACATTTGGTTTGTAATCAAAAGAACGTGTCCTTATATATATATATATAGGGAGATGTTTATTATAAAACAATGAAGTACTGCGAGTACGAAGAAAACAAAATTAAATCATTTAATTACTTGATTCATGGTTTATATTTTTAAAATTTTGTACTTCATACATAGAAATATGCATGTTTATATACTTAAAAACTATTAAACTAACTTTTTGATATGTTTTTATACATTCAAAATTTACCTATACATGTGTGGGTTATATGCAGGTAAAATAACTTACACATCCTACACATGAATTACACATGTGTAGGTTGTATAAACAAATGAAATGTGTTCATATATATATATATATATATATATATGGAAAGTATAGAATACAAATCCTCTTGAGTTGAAAAAACCCACTAATCCTTAGAAAAATCTAGATAATTTTTTTTTAATTTGGGATTGATTATTTATATAAATACAAGCCTATTCGCAAAAAAAATCCAAATAAAAAAAGAAATAAAAAATATGTATAAATTAACCAAAATCAACGTTTTTTTATTACGTATACAATACGTCAGCATTTACATATGTAATAAACGTCAGAACTTTGAGTTTACATATGTAATAGACAACAGTTTAAACCAAAATCCGCTCGTCGCTTTTTTATAATTTTTCACCAAAAGTGATAAAATTTAATTTAGAATATATCCCAAAAATAATTTTTTTTACATATATAAATAGGGTTTCGTGAGTTTCTTTAACTCAAGTGGGTTTTTATTATAACCATCCCATATATATATATATATATATATATATATATATATATATATATATATATATATATATATATATATATATATATATATATATATATATATATATATAAAGGTTCAGGTAAAAAATATTCTAAATATCAGAAGGGTGAGAAGGATTTTGGGCCATTAGATCAAATTGTAGAAAAATTTAATGGTTAAGATTAAATTGTAGGAGAAAAAGTTGTTGGAATGACATTTTAGTCTTAGCCATTTTTGTTGACTTTTTATCAAGTTCCCCCTATTTTTTAAACATTCATAAGTTTTACATACAACATTATTTTTTTTTAAATTACACCATAAAAACAAACATTTTTTTAATCTTTAAAACGAATATAGTGTCGTTATATAAAAAAACAGAAAAAAAAATTACGTTGTCCAGCTCATTATGTAATATGTCAGGTCATTGTGTAATACGTCAGGTCATTGTGTAATAGGTCTGGTCATTATGTAATATGTCAGGTAATTGTGTAATGTAAGGTCTGGCCATTGTGTAATTCGCTCAACGTGTAATATTAGTTAATTATGTAATATCAGGTCTGGTCATTGTATAATATCAGTTCATTGTGTAATATCAGGTATGGTCATTGTGTAATATTAGGTCATTGTGAAATATCAGGTCTGGTCATTGTGTAATGTCAAGTCTGGTCATTGTGTAATTTGCTCATTATTGTGTAATTCGTTCAAATATGTCAGGTCATTGTACAATGTAAGGTCTAGTCATTGTGTAATTTGCTTATTGTGTAATATCAGGTCTGGTCATTGTGTAATATAACACCTTATATTACATAATGACCATTATGCCCTTCCTTTAAAAATAATAAAAGGATACATGTCAAGCCCAGAATCCATCTTACCCTTCTTATTTTTAAAACAATAAAACGACGTTTGGGGGTGGGTTAGGTTTTTGGGGTGGTACTACACATTTGCAGTATTGAAAATAAGAGGAAAAAAAGACAAGTTAACTCGTACTTTTTATTACGTTATTTATACTCAAATGAAAGATAAAGAAATTCTTGATTTAATGGTGCAATTTAAAAAATAATAATAATAACGTATGCAAAAGATAGAAATGTTTAAAAATTTATATATTTTAAGTTTCAATTTTACACTTCCTCTTTAAAATTCCACCCTTCTCATTTTAATGGTTCTCTAGTTCTCTTATTAAAATGAGTTATCTTTTATGGACATATATATATATATATATAGGGAGAGCTTCATTACAGAACACTAAATTACCGCGAGAACAAAAAGAACAAACTTAAATCATTTAACTTTTTGATCCATGATTTATATTTTTAAAAATTTGTACTTCATACCCATTAAATATTTTTTTGAATATGTTTTTATACATTTAAAAGTTTACCTACACATGTGTATATTATGTGTAGGTAAAATAACATATACATCCTACACATGAATTACACATGTGTAGGTTGTTTAAATAAATAAAATTTGTTCTAATTTTTTTTTTATAAATTTCTTGAGATATGAACAAATATTGCATTCCTATCATTTTCTTATATTTCAATTTTTTTAAGATTGAAAAAATGAATGATTCATTTTGTTCCCTATGTTCTCGCAATATTTAGTGTTCTTAATATAACCTGTCACACCCCGAGAAATGACACCCTAGGCGTGCGACTCAGATTGGTACCTGTTTTGAATAATCATTTTATTGCACAACGGAAATTTCATAGTTATGTGATAAGAGTTTCCGAGTGATATATATAGGGGAAGGATCAAAAGAAAACCATAAAGTTAGGCGAAAACCAAGAAAACACTAAAACAATGTGTAATACTACGGATTACGTATATGTAACCGCAATTTTTTTGTTTTCTGTTTACGTATACGTAACACTACGGGTTACGTATACGTACGCCAGTATTTAAATGATTTTTTGGTAAAAATGCGTAATATTACATTAATACTCTTATAAAAATATAAAAATAAAAATAAAATAAAAAATAAATATTATTATATTATTGGTTAAAATTGATTTTTTAGTGGTTTTCTCGGTTTTCGCCTAACAATGTGGTTTTCTTTGGAACCTTCCCTTATATATATATATATATATATATATATATATATATATATATATATATATATATATATATATATATATATATATATATAATGAATTTCATTAGTGATGAAGAAACATTGTATTTCTATCATTTTCTTATATTTCAAAAACTTTTATGATTCATTGTTCTGAGTATTCTCGCAATATTTATTGTTCTGCCATTGAATGACATCACGGTCCGTTACTTGCTTGCTAAGCAAAAGTTACCTGCCGTAACTGCCCATTGGACCACCACCATGCATGTTAGCGGTCCGCTACGGACCTGCATTTTGCCTATAAATTGGATTCATGAGCTCAGTCATTTACATAACATTCACACACATAAACACTTTCATATCCATACACTTAAGCTTTGACTGGAGCAATTGAAAGGACCCAAACCATGTACCTCTTATAGTTGGCACAATCAATCATAAAGGTAGTTCTTTCTTTGAATAAACATTAAAGTCAACAACGGAAGTCTTTCACATATTTCTATGTTAACTAAAACCTTAAACTTAAACTGTCTGAAACATAATCCAAGTAATTGGGATGTCAGTCTTCTGCCATCAACAGCCATCCAAACATTCTTATTCAAGCACCTGAAGCTTCATTCTTTTTTTTCCCATTATTACATGATGTGAATACTAAAATAGTCAGCTAAAGCCGGTGAGTTCAAGTTTGCAAAACATTGAGTATAAAACATTTCTTCCTCATGTTAATCATATAAAACTCATTTATTGAAAAACATTCTTTAAACTACTAAGTAGATAAATAACAATACAACATGTAAATTAAAACTTAGTTATTCTGTGTTCTGTTCTCTTAAGTCATACATGTTGGGAATCCACGTACCAGTTTTGACCTTTAAAACAAAATAATAATTAAACGCTTTAAATAAATAAATCATATTTATACAGCGGAAGCTATTCGTACGAATAGCAATACTAGACTGGATCCCGTCAGTGATCTGATTACACGCGTATATATAATAAAATAAATCCAACCATAGGGTGTTTCAGGTTATACCTTCGACGATAAACCAAATAATAACACATTGGTTCAATGAGCATCTCTAGTGATTGTTCACGAACCCGCAAACAAGCAAACCCGCCTCACGAGAATGGTAGCGGCATAGGGTGGTGACGAAGGAGGAAAGCCGACGGCAGACAGCGATGGTGGCAGGTGGTTCTTTGGTCGGCGTCAGACACGCAAGGGAAGGGGGCGCCGATTTGAGGGTTGGGATTATTAAGGGTTTGATTATAATAACATATTTATATTCTAACTATTTGTATACTACTCCCCCAGGTATTAACCATTAATCCCTTGTAATTAACTATTAATTACAAATAATTCATAACGTCTACTGATAAAAATTAATCAGTAAAAACCAGATCTTTTTATGTTTAATACTTAATCTTTAAATCCCTCGTATATAATTATTTCTTTAAATTATTAATCACCAAATAAACTGAATAAATATTTCTCTAAGTATTTATTTGCCATTTATTAAAAAAAATGTCTTTCGTGAACTATAATATTTAACAATTAAATATTATTAATTTGCTTGTTGCCCAAAGTGTAACTCTTTGGATCATACCTTGATAGTAACATTGATCTAATTGACGATCAGACATCCTATATCCAACAATCTCCCACTTGGACGATTCATCAATTAATCGGTTCAACGTAGACAGTGGTGGACGCCTAGCTGCATCTCACTGCCCCTAGAAAGGTATGACGTATTATAACCGTTAAAGTATTTCCTTGTGTACAAGTAACTCTTAATTTTCCAAGTGTTACAATCATGGTAAACATATCTATGTATCCTTTCTGTTAAGGACATCCGTTGGACATGAGACATGGATACAAGTCATTTCTCATATGTTGTTTAACCATTCTTGTTCTCGTTCCCAATTCAAAGTGGTCTAAACAAACTACTCTTAGTTTGAACATGGCCTGCGTTTTATACCAGTTCGAATCAACGAGGGCGCCACAATGTCCAACTCCTGGTCAAAGGAGAACATAATTCCTTTGGTTACGTACAACTCCCACTTAACTTTAGATTTATTCCCGAGCATACTCTTATTACTGCCTTTTAAGGTACAACGTTAGGTATGGTCAAAGAACAAACTTTAGTCAGAGTTAGTTCTAGTATGTGGCTCGGGTCGACGATCGATAGATCTTACCATATTCAAAACATCTCAAAACCTTGATCCATGAAGATAGTTTTGAAACAAGTTACGTTCAATAATCATTCTCTAGTGATTATATGTGAATATGATCTCTAACTACTTGGACTTTCATTCACAATGAACCAATCATTCAATTCACAATAGTATTACAGTCAGATTGTTTCTCATGAATCTGATCGACTACGGACATTTAGAATACAATAATCAAGGATTCTAAAACGTATAAAATATCGAACATAGAAACATCTACTTATAATGCATTTAACCATTAAATCAAAATAAAATACCAATGTAACTATATTGTTTGAAGGCACCAAATACTAAATTACAGATCAAACCCACTGTCTAGCAAATCTAAGGCATATCTTATTAGCATGTTCCTCATGTTTAGAATGCGGCACATGCTTAGTGAACTGGTCCGCTAGATTCTGATATGTGTGAACTTTGTTTATCACCATGTCTCCCCGTTCAAGTATATTCCTGATATAATGAAATCTCCTGAGTATGTGCTTCGTGTTGTGGTGTGAACTTGGTTCCTTAGCTTAAGCAATGGTACCAGCATTGTCACACATTATCTCGATTGGTTTCTGAATGCTAGGCATTACCCCGAGATCAACAATGAATTTCTTCATCCAAGCAACCTCCTTCGCAGCTTCCGAAGCAGCAATGTATTCTGATTCAGTGGTGGATTGAGCAACAACACTTTTCCAAATGATAGCACCTCCGTTCAGAACAAACACAAATCCTATTTGTGATCGAGAATCATTTCGATCAGTACGGAAGCTAACATCAGTGTAACATTTAACAACTAGTTCTTCTTCCAGTCCTTCATATATCAAGAACATGTCATTAGTTCTTCTCAAGTACTTGAGGATGTTATTCACAAGTGTCGAGTGACTCTCACCATGATTTTGTTGATATCTACTAGTCATGCTTAACGTGTACAATACGTCTGGTCTAGTACATAACATGACATACATGATGGAACCAATTGCAGAAGCATATGGAACCTTTTCCATTTTCTTATTTTCCTCGACAGACTGAGGGCATTATTTATTCAGTATGGTTCCATGTGCCATGGGCACAGATCCACTCTTAGGGTCTTGCATGAAAAAGCGTTGAATGAGCTTATCAATATTTGTACTTTGACTTAAACCTATAAGTCGCTTTGATCTATCTCTATAGATCTTTATTCCCATAAATATATCTGGTTCACCAAGATCTTTCATTGAAAAACAATTACCTAGCCAGGACTTGTAGCATAAGAATATGGTTTCCAATGAGTAGTATGTGATCTAAATACAGAATCAGAAAAGTGATATATGTGATAATCCGACTTTTCAAGTTAACTCAGTTAGTAAATTCCGTTAAGTTTCCTATTAAAACCTAACCCAGTTAACTCAATATTAAATCCCAAGGATAAATTCTGTCATTTCCTGAACCTCAAACTTCAGGGACTTATCTTGCTAAATCCCTAAACTGAATCGATTGAGTATAAAAAGTCAAAATCGAAAGATTTGTTCATGTTGACTTTCATAAAGTCAAAATTCGCAAATATTGATCTTAATTCACAAATTGTAACCGAACTTTGCATAACTTCGTAATTAATTTGATAATTATTAACAGTTTCGACATCTTTGAGCCTTAATCATTGTCATTACTTTCGAATTAAACCCAATTATGCTCATTAAACACGTAACCGTCGTCCCTATCATCATCGATTATCAAATTGAACAAATTCATGTATTACTCTCACAAATTGAACTCCTGCACACGACAAACAAGACCATGTGAAGCTTTTGCACAAATCACATCCGCCAGAGACGCAACCAGAGCCGCCAGGGACTAAGCACTTCGAAGTCGAAGCTCATTCTAGTCGGGAACCTACAATTCGACATCAATTATGGTAATCTCCTACACCCTTACCTTCGTTTTCTTCTGTTAATTGAAAGCCCTAACATTTCCAGGGCTTATAACACCAATATGATTACGAACGAACTCTAGGGTTTTTACCCATTTCAGTTTAATCGAACTCCAACCTGAACACGATCTAAATCCAATTAAAGGTCATGGTCAGGTTCGCAAATATCCACTCATCGAAAGCCCTATGCTAATTTGATTTCATATCATCGAATTATTCAAAATCCATAATCTAGGGTTTGTTCTTGAAACGATTTGGGGTTTTTGATCTTAAACACATTTTTAACCTAATAAAACTATACAAACAGATTCGCAATGCTTCGATTTGTAAAAGGCCTATGATTTCTTCTAGTTCTATTATCGAAATCAGTCGATTTGATTTGGTGTTCATATCTTAGGGTTCTTATGTTCAAACACGAAATTAAAGGTCTTAAACTTAACGATTTTTGAATTAAAACACATCCACTAACTCGTAATCGACTGACGAACAAAACCCCTATGATGTTTTGGTCGATCATCATCGAAATCGACAGATTTGGGCTGGTTTAGTCGCGTGGTTATAAGGGAAGGGGGATGCACTGGACTTAATTGATAAAAACAAACGATAACCGGGTATCTAACGCGATACCCTAGCGGGCGGGATTGGTAAAGACAGTGTGCGTGTGTGGGAGAGACCCGGGCTCCCACATTTTATTTTTGAGGCACTTTTTGGTTATATTAAATTATTAAAAAAACCATATATTATTATAATATTATATTAATATGTTTTAGCCCGGGAAACCACCCGTAGGCTCGGGTTTAGATTTATGTTCTATTTTCATTATTGATTCCACTTTTAAAAATAGTATATTTATATTGTTTTCAAGCCATAACCTCGTATAAAATAATATATTTATATTATTTTCAACTCGTGACTCCTAGTATAAAATAATATATATATTTTTATATTATTTCGTCTCATTTACTAGTTTCGTGTAAAGTTTTTAAATAATAAATAATCTAGTTATTTATAATATTTTACACTCGTTATTATCTTTGAATAAAATAATAAATTTATTATTTTTTCGCATAATTAATTATTGTAATAATATATGTATTATATTATTTTCGTAGGCCATTATGTAATGACGAAATCGCTCGAATATAATTATTATATTATTTTGTCATCCGTCGCGTAACGTATACATCTTAATTACTAATTAAAAAAAAAATTCTTATTCTCGTAGACACGTTCGTCTACTCTTAATCATTAGAGCGTTTCCTTAGGATGTTCAATCTTCCGTGTCGTCGTCACAAACCCCAACTTCTCCCTAATTTATGTGTTTATAATTTTAGGGAATTCGTAAGTCGTTTGAGAGTTACATTCGTGGTTCCAACTTATCTCTTGTGTGATACTACCTACGCTATTCAGGTGAGTTTTCACGGCCCCTTTTTACTATTTTTAAACTGGGGGAGAAAAGATGACGTAAATGCTTTTGATTTTTGTAATTCATATATGATATCACTTGTATGACTGTGCGTACACATTATCCTTTAAGTCCTTACATCGGACCGTTAATATGAACATAGCGAGGTAATTTAAGTAGTACTACTGGGTTTGACAATTCCTTACCCGCGTTAGTCGTGCTAACTCGATTGGTGGTCGAACGGGTGCAATATTGACCTAAACATGCACCACGATGGTGGGAGGCATATAAACAGTCAGCTGTCGGTTACGAGCGCATTAGTTAACATGCTTATGGGTTAGCTACCTATTGATTTATATATTGAATGTACATTAATCTGTTAAACGCTTCTATAAACTGAAACCTGTGAACTCACCAACCTCGTGTTGATATTTTCTTACATGTTTTTCTCAGGTCGCTTAAGATAAGGCACAGGTGCACATAATAGGACATGCATGGAATTCTGCCTTTGACTTATGTTTTATTAAGCTGTTTGGACTTTTTTGAATTGTGTTTGGTTTGGACTTTTGGACTATTTTTTTGGGCGCGTGTGTTTTGCGCATTTACTTTCTTTACGCTTCCGCATTAACTCTGATTGATATGATATTTTCATTTGAGTCCCATGTAGAGTCGTTCAGTGTAACTAATGACTGAGATCCTGGTTTGTCACTTCCCGAAACGGTAAAACTCCGTTTGTTTGAAATTGGAGGTGTGACAGATTGGTATCAGAGCCATTGGTTATAGAGAACTAGGATTGCATACTAGACTATAACCTCACACATTAGTTACATGTCATAAACATTTGGATGTTTGGCACTTATATATTTTGTTACAGGAACATGTCGTCAACCCCGCCACCATCACCTAAGGCACCAGGACATGATGCACCTATCCTACCATCCTCGGAGCCCAAAAGGCGCCGGACTAGTTCTAGTGACTATTCGGTTGATCAGGGTGAACCGAGTAGCTCGCAAGCAACGAATCCTGCTAGCAATTGGAATGCATACCTGTAAATGATCCATAGGTGGATCGAGATGGGAAATGTTCCATCGCCCTACTTTGGTTCCACGTCCTCATCATCTACTTTACCTAGTTTACCCTGCACTATGGAACAAGCTTTTGCAGCTTTTGTATTTTACATGTCTAGGGATTTGAGCATTGTGAAAGATGCTACTGATGAGATACCAGACATTCTGCAGCGAGAGTCACAAATAGAGGAGAATAAGGTATGGATAGAGCTTTTGACTGCTGAACTAGCAGTAACGGATCAGGTCCATAACGTTTTGGTAGATCGGGTTACACATTTGGAGACGAGGGTGGACACCTCAGACCATGAGGTAGGAGGGATTCTGGAGAGAGTGGCTAATCTGGAAGCCTAGCTGCAAGTAGCAGACCATGCTGCTGAAGGACTTCAAGAGAGAGTGACTCACTTAGAAGCCCAACTGCAAACAACCCTATTTCCGGAGGACATTCCACTTTCGGACGACGAGGAGGAACCTTTCGAGGATGAGCCCTTAGAGGAAGAGCCACCCGAGGAGGAACCGGTGGAGATCGACGATTCGCAATCATACATTTCTTCTGATGACGAAGACGCTTGATGATCTTTCTATTCTATCTTTCCTTTTCATTCATATTTTGCTTATGTTAATTTCTCTTTTCAAACCTAAATGGGTAAGGTTGTTCCCATTCAATAAAAGCATGAGAAGTTTAATGTTTGAGTTATTTATTTTGTAGCCTTACAATTTATTTAATTTTCAAAATGTTAGATGTTGTATTTCCTTACTTGTACATAAATAATGTTTAATATGCGATATATTTCTTATTGTTTTGTATTAGTGAATGTGAAGAATTATGTCAGGAAGAGGACGTGGAGGTCGTGCTGGTGGCCGAGGTACCATCAACATGACAGCAGCTGAGCTAACGGCACTAATCAACGATAGTGTGGCAGAGGCTCTCGCAGCACAGAAAGCTGCAGGTAAATACTTTAGCTATTGACTAATGATGTCAATCCATCTCTTAAAGCGCCTTTCCTAAGCTCTATAATCCCAACCCTATATTATGCTTCTAAATCCAGGTCAACAGAATCAGCAACCAGCCTGCACCTTCAAGACATTTATGGACTGTAAGCCCCACACCTTTAGTGGAACCAAAGGAGGTGGTTCGAAAAAGTAGAATCAGTGATTGCCATGTGCAACTGCCGAGTGGCCAATCAGGTCAAGTTCGCCGCTGGAACTTTGGAGGGCCCGGCTCTCACATGGTGGAATGCTCAGGTCCAGATGTTGGGTCTGGCCATGGCAAATGGACTCCCATGGGAGGAGTTTAAGACGATGATGAAGGAGGAGTACTGTCCTCACGATGAAATTCAGAAGTTGGAAGGTGAATTTTGGAACCTGAAAATGGAAGGTTCTGAAATTGACACTCGCTCCCATGAGCTTGCTACCATGTGCCCACATATGGCGACTCCGGATTACAAGAGGATAGAACTGTACATTGGAGGCTTAGTGCCTCAGATTCAGAGTATGGTCACTTCATCCAGCCCTACTACCATCCAGCAGACGATCAGACTGGCTCACAAGTTAACCGATCAGGCGGTGACTCAAGGGACTCTACCCCTCGAGGGGTTCAGTTTCTAAAGCTACTGATAATCATAAGTGCAAGTTTGATCACCACTCCAACTCTCACTCCAACTCCAAAGGACCCCAGTTCAATCAACCCTATCAGCATCAGTGAAAGTTTGAGCCTGCTAAGAACTTCAATCAGACGACCTCTTCAGGTCAAAATCAAGGTAATTATATGGGAAGAGCCCCCAAGTGCAACAGGTGCAATTACCACCATGTCGGTGCTTGTAACTGTTGTCAACGGTGTGGTAAGATGGGCCACGCTGCAAAAGATGAGTGGATCTTCAGAATAAGCAACCATTCCGACCGCAAGGGTCCACAAGGGGATGTTTTCAATGCGGCAAGGAGGGACATATTCAGAGGGATTGTCCTCAGTGGAAGAGGAGTGGTATTGGAAATGGTAATGGTAATGGTAATAGTAACGGTAATGTCACTAATCAAGGCAACAATGGTAACAACAACAATCAAGGCAACAACAGTGGTGGCAATAATGCTAATAATGGAGGGAATGGTGCGAAAGGACCAGCTTTCGTGCTAGGATCTGGAGAAGCTCGTTATGATCATAATGTGGTCACCGGTAAGTTTCTCTTAAATAATTACTTTGCTTCCATCCTTTTTGACACTGGTGCTGATAGGAGTTTTATATCTAGAAAACTTAGTGATATGATAAAAGGAACACCAACTCTGTTAGAAGCTAAGTATGTAATAGAGATAGACGATGGTCAAATAATTGAAGCAACCCACATTCTTAAGGGTTGTAAGCTTGAGCTAGCTAGTCATAAACTTGATATCGATCTTATGCCGGTCACACTTGGTAGTTTTGATGTAATTGTCGGCATGGATTGGTTATCTAAAAATCAAGCTAAAATCATCAGTTATGAGAAAATTGTTCGTATTCCCCTCCCGAGTGGAGAAACCCTTTCCATTCAGGGCGAAAAGGTTGGTGCAGTCATGGGCATCATATCCTTTATGAAAATACAGAAATGCCTTCAAAAAGGGAATACTACTATTCTGGCACTCGTTGCTGAGCAGCCATCAGGAGAAAAGAAGATTGATGATATTCCCATCATTCATGAATTTCTGGAAGTATTTCCCGAAGATTTTCCTGGTTTGCCACCACACCGTCAAGTTGAATTTCAAATCGATCTAGCACCTGGAGCGGCACCGATCGCTCGGGCACCTTATAGACTAGCACCTAGTGAATTGCAAGAGCTATCCACTCAGTTACAGGAATTGTTGGATAAAGGTTTCATCCGACCTAGCTCATCGCCATGGGGAGCTCCGGTCCTATTTGTCAAAAAGAAGGACGGGACTTTCCATATGTGTATCGACTACCGTGAACTGAATAAAGTCACAATCAAGAATCGTTATCCTCTGCCTCGTATAGATGATCTCTTTGATCAACTCCAAGGATCAAGCTTCTATTCCAAGATAGATCTTAGGTCCAGTTACCATCAATTGAGAGTCCGAGATGAGGATATCTCTAAGACTGCCTTCTGGACAAGGTAAGGCCACTATGAATTTATGGTCATGCCTTTCAGATTAACCAACGCACTTGCGGTATTCATGGACCTCATGAACCGTGTGTGTAAGCCATACCTTGATCAATTTGTCATCGTTTTCATCGACGACATTCTCATTATTCCAAGAACAAGGAGGAACATTACGTTTAATCCTGGAATTACTTAAAAGGGAGCAGCTGTATGCTAAGTTTTCCAAGTGTGAATTCTGGATCCGGGAAGTTAAATTCTTAGGACATGTAGTTAACGAGAAAGGAATACATGTCGATCCATCAAAGATAGAAGCCATCAAGAATTGGGCAGCACCGACGACTCCGACTGATGTACGATAATTTCTGGGATTGGCTGGTAATTACCGTCGATTCATCGAAGGATTTTCAAAAGTTGCACAACCTCTCACTTCCTTCACTCAAAAGGGTAAAGCCTACAACTGGGGCAATAACCAAGAGTCAGCATTCCAACATCTTAAGCAGGAACTTTGCAGTGCACCTATCCAAGCTCTTCAAGAGGGTACGGATGATTTTGTGGTGTATTGTGATGCATCCATTCAGGGTTTGGGTTGTGTATTAATGCAACAAGAAAAGGTGATCGCAAATGCTTCACGTCAGCTAAAGATTCACAAGAAAAAACTACACCACTCATGATCTAGAGTTGGGAGCCGTAGTTTTCGCACTTAAGATATGAAGACACTACTTGTACGGTACCAAGTGCACTATCTATACCGATCATAAGAGTCTTCAGCATATCTTCGAGCAGAAAGAGCTGAACATGAGACAGCGTCGTTGGGTCGAGCTCTTGAATGATTATGACTGTGCGATCCGGTATCATCCGGGTAAGGCTAATGTTGTAGATGTTGTCCTAAGTCGAAAGGAAACCAAGACCAAACGGGTTCGAGCACTACAGCTTACCATTCACCCCCGATTACCTAACAAAATCTGTAGTGCTCAACTTGAAGCCCTGAAAGAGGAAACCCTACCGTATGGAAGGTACACGCGGTATGGAAGCACAACTCGAGGTCAAGTCTGACGGTATTCGCTACTTCGCCGAACGAATATGGGTTCCAGTATTCGGAAACCTAAGGGAACTGGTCATGGATAAGGCTTATAAATCTCGTTACTCTATTCATCCAGGTTCTGAAAAAATGTACCATGATCTAAAAGTGCTGTATTTATGGCCAAAGATGAAGACCGATATAGCCACCTATGTGAGCAAGTGCCTGACTTGCGCGAAAGTCAAAGTTGAATATCAAAAGCCGTCCGGTCTTCTCCAACAACCAGAGATTCCCATGTGGAAATGGGAACAGATATCCATGGACTTTATCACAAAATTGCCACGAACTCCACCGGATGTGATACCATTTGGTTAATAGTCGATCGTTTAACAAAGTCCGCTCACTTCTTAGCAATCAAGGAAACCGACAAAATGGATAAGCTTACTCGTATATACTTGAAAGAAGTAGTATCTAGGCACGGGGTGCCAATCTCTATCATTTCGGATCGTGATGCAAGATTCACCTCTCGTTTCTTACAGTCGTTACATAAAGCTTTAGGCACGCGTCTAGATATGAGCACAACGTACCATCCTCAAACTGACGGCCAGACAGAGCGTACTATTCAAACTCTGGAGGACATGCTACAAGCTTGTGTGATCGATTTCGGTAACACTTGGGAGTCTCACCTACCATTGGGGGAATTCTCCTACAACAACAGTTATCACACTAGCATCAAGGCAACTCCATTTGAAGCACTATATGGACGGAAATGCCGTTCTCCTATTTGTTGGGCCGAGGTTGGGGATAGTCAACTTACAGGTCCCGAGCTCGTACTTGAAACTTCTGAGACAATCGTTCAAATTAGAAACCGTATGGCAGCAGCTCATGATCATCAAAAGAGCTATGTCGACAAGCGTCGTAAACCGTTAGAATTTCAAGTAGGGGATATGGTCTTATTAAAATTCTCACCTTAGAAGGGTGTCATTCGTTTTGGGAAACGAGGCAAGTTAAATCCTCGTTATGTTGGACCATTCAAGATAGTGAAGAGAATTGGTCCAGTAGCGTATCAACTGGACCTACCTGAAGGACTTAGTGGTGTACACAACGTCTTTCACGTCTCAAACTTGAAGAAATGCCTAGCAGACGAGTCACTCGCAGTTCCTCTTGAAGAACTACACATTGATGAACAGTTGCGTTTCATCGAAGAGCCTGTAGAAATTATGGATAGGGAAGTCAAAACGTTAAAAAGCAGTAAAATCCCTATTGTCAGAGTTCGTTGGAACTCGAAACGCGGACCGGAATTTACGTGGGAGCGTGAGGATCAGATGATACGCAAGTATCCTCATCTATTCAAGCAGTCCACGTCAAATTCTTAAGGTACTATTTTAATTTTCGGGACGAAAATTCTTTCAACTAGGTGATGATGTGACATCCGGAAATTTTTTTTTCTTTCTTATTTTATTTAATTTTCGGGACGAAAATTCTTTCAACTAGGGGTTGATGTGACAATCCGACTTTTCAAGTTAACTCAGTTAGTAAATTCCGTTAAGTTTCCTGTTAAAACCTAACCCAGTTAACTCAATATTAAATCCCAAGGACAAATTCTGTCATTTCCTGAACCTTAAACTTCAGGGACTTATCCTGCCAAATCCCTAAACTGAATCGGTTGACTATAAAAAGTCAAAATCAAAAGATTTGTTCATGTTGACTTTCATAAAGTCAAAATTCGCAAACATTGATCTTAATTCACAAATTGTAACCGAACTTTGCATAATTTCGTAATTGATTTGATAATTATTAACAGTTTCGACATCTTTGAGCCTTAATCATTGTCATTACTTTCGAATTAAACCCAATTATGCTCATTAAACCCGTAACCGTCGTCCCTATCATCATCGATTATCAAATTGAACAAATTCATGTATTACTCTCACAAATTGAACTCCTACACGCGACAAACAAGACCCTGCGAAGCTTTTGCACATATCACATTCGTCGGAGACGCAACCAGAGCCGTCGGGGACTAAGCACTTCGAAGTCGAAGCTCATTCTAGTCGGGAACCTACAATTCGACATCAATTCTGGTAATCTCCTACACCCTTACCTTCGTTTTCTTCTGTTAATTGAAAGCCTTAACATTTCCAGGGCTTACAACACCAATTTGATTACAAACGAACTCTAGGGTTTATACCCATTTCAGTTTAATCAAACTCCAACCTGAACACGATCTAAATCCATTTAAAGGTCATTGTCAGGTTCGCAAACATCCACTCATCGAAAGCCCTATGCTAATTTGATTTCATATCATGAAATTATTCAAAATCCATAATCTAGGGTTAGTTCTTGAAACGATTTGGGGTTTTTGATCTTAAACACATTTTTAACCTAATTAAACTATACAAACAGATTCGTAATGCTTCGATTTGTAAAAGGCCTATGATTTCTTTTAGTTCTATTATCGAAATCAGTCGATTTGATTTGGTGTTCATATCTTAAGGTTCTTATGTTCAAACACGAAATTAACGGTCTTAAACTTAACGATTTTTGAATTAAAACACATCCACTGACTCGTAATCGACTGACGAACAAAACCCCTATGATGTTTTGGTCGATCATCATCGAAATCAACAGATTTGGGCTGGTTTAGTCGCGTGGTTATATGGGAAGGGGGATGCACTGGACTTAATTGATAAAACCAAACAGAACCGGGTATCTAACGCGATACCCTAGCGGACGGGATTGGTTAAGACAGTGTGCGTGTGTGGGAGAGACCTGGGTTCGAGACCAGGCTCCCACATTTTATTTTTGAGGCACTTTTTGGTTATATTAAATTATTAAAAATCAAACCCTATATTATTATAATATTATATTAATATGTTTTAGCCCGGGGAACCACCCGTAGGCTCGGGTTTGGATTTATGTTCTATTTTCATTATTAATTCCACTTTTAAAAATAGTATATTTATATTGTTTTCAAGCCATAACCTCGTATAAAATAATATATTTATATTATTTTCAACCCGTGACTCTTAGTATAAAATAATATATATTTTTATATTAATTTGCCTCGTTTACTAGTTTCGTGTAACGTTTTAAAATAATAAATAATATAGTTATTTATAATATTTTACGCTCGTTATTATCTTCGAATAAAATAATAAATTTATTATTTTATTGCATATTTAATTATTTTAATAATGTATGTATTATATTATTTTCGTAGGCCATTATGTAATGACGAAATCGCTCGAATATAATTATTATATTATTTTGTCATCCTTCGCGTAACGTATACATCTTATTTACTAATTAAAAAAAATTCTTATTACCGTAGACACGTTCGTCTACTCTTAATCATTAGAGCGTTTCCTTAGGATGTTCAATCTTTCGTGTCGTCGTCACAAATCCCAATTTCTCCCTAATTTATGTGTTTATAATTTTAGGGCATTCGTAAGTCGTATGAGACTTACACTCGTGGTTCCAACTTATCTCTTGTGTGATACTGCTTACGCTATTCAGGTGAGTTTTCACGGCCCCTTTTTACTGTTTTAAAACTGGGGGAGAAAAGATGACGTAAATGCTTTTGATTTTTGTAATTCATATATGATATCACTTGTATGACTGTGCGTACACATTATCCTTTAAGTCCTCACATCGGACCGTTAATATGAACATAGCGAGGTAATTTGAGTAGTACTACCGGGTTTGACAAATCCTCACCCGCGTTAGTCACGCTAACTCGATTGGAGGTCGAACGGGTGCAATATTGATCTACACATGCACCACGATGGTGGGAGGCATATAAACAGTCAGCTGTCGGTTGCGAGCGCATTAGTTAACATGCTTATGGGTGAGCTACCTATTGATTTATATATTGAATGTACATTAATCTGTTAAACGCTTCTATAAACTGAAACCTGTGAACTCACCAACCTCGTGTTGACATTTTCTTACATGTTTTTCTCAGGTCGCTTAAGATAAGGCACAGGTGCACATAATAGGACATGCATGGAATTATGCCTTTGATTTATGTTTTATTAAGTTGTTTGGACTATTTTGAATTGTGTTTGGTTTGGACTTTTGGACTATTTTTTGGGCGCGTGTGCTTTGCGCATTTAATTTCTTTACGCTTCCGCATTAACTCTGATTGATATGATATTTTCATTTGAGTCTCATGTAGAGTCGTTCAATGTAACTAATGACTGAGATCCTGGTTTGTCACTTCCCGAAACTGTAAAACTCCGTTTGTTTGAAATTGGAGGTGTGTATATGTATGTATATTAGTAATATGAACACACACTGTTTGACCTGAAATGTGTATACATGTACAATATAGCTCCCACTTGCCTTCCTGTATATACATGGTTCATCTTCATTCTTGATAAACCAAACCCTTTAATTTTTTGAATTTTCTTGTCAAAGCGAAGATTCCAGCATCTGGATGCCTGCTTTAATCCATAAATAGATTTGTTAACTTGCACACCTTATTAGGATTCTTTGGATCTTCAAAACCTTTCGGTTGAACCATATAGACATCTTCAGTAAGGTGTCCGTTTAGGACCACGGTTTTGGCATCTATCTGCCATATCTCGTAGTCATAATATGCGACAATGGCAAGTAAGATCCTAATCGACTTAAGCATGGCTACTGGCTAGAAGGTTTCATCATAATCAATTCCTTGAGTCTGAGTAAAGCCTTTCACTACCATCGTTGCTTTGAAGGTTTGCATGTTTCCGTCCATGTCGATTTTCTTCTTGAAAATCCACTTGCTTCCTACTGTCCGACTCTCGGGAGGAAGATCAACCAAGTCTCATACATGGTTGTCATACATAGATTGGATTTCGGCATCCATGGCTTCAAGCCATTTCTTAGATTCTGAATCTGTGATTGCAGATTTGTAACTAGTGGGCTTAGCCTGATCAACTATCAGGATGTCGTCAATCTGGTGAATCCCGATATACCGGTTGGGTTCATGACAATCCCTAGTACTTCTGCGAATGGTTTGTGTCATAGTTAAATATTGAACATTTCAAGATTCAGTTTCAACAGTCTCATGTTGAACAACAGATTCAGTTTGAGGTTCGGTTACTTGTGATTCTCGGATCTCATCCAGATCCACATGGTTTTCTCCAATCACTCGCGCAAGAAGTTCCTTCTCCAAGAAGGTAGCTCTGCGTTTAATGAATTGACTTTTAAAACAAAATAATATTTAAACTCTTTATATAAATAAATCAAATTTATACATCGAAAGCAATTCGTACGAATAACAGTACTAGACTGGATCCCGTCAGGGATCCGATATGTGCATAGACAATAAAATAAATCCATCCATAAAGTGTTTGAGGTAGTGAAAATGAAAGTTAGGACTATCATTAGTTAAATTGACATTATGGATTTTTATTGGCCAATGGACCAAGTTTGTATTATTAAAATCCTATTTACCTTTTTTAAAAAATAAAAATAGTAACAATTGTTTTGTGATGGCATCCGTCAGAATTATGTCGAAAAGTTTCCGACTACATTTTCCATCGGTGAAAGTCTGTGTTTTCTTGTTCTGACCTTTACACCTAAGGCTGCGACGGAAATCGCTACATTTTCATTTATAGTAGGATACCATTGAGACGTGCATTACAGTCAAAATGAATTGAATACGATTATAAATGTTTGCTCATTTGCAAGGAGCAACGACCTTAGCATAATATTTAAATTTTGGAAGCAGAGCCGGTTGCCTTACCACAACTATTTTAGAAGTTATTTTCTAAAATAACTTACATTAATTACTGTACGCTTGTAAACATCTTGCATAGGGATGATAAAATAAGTCAAGCCTGAAGAGAATACTTGAAACCCTAAACATTCGAAACTCCTAAACATTCGAAACAGGTTGTCGAGTATGGAACATGGTATGAGATTAGTTTTAAAATTTTTCGCGGGTATGTAGCGTGCATGAGATTAGAGAGATAACCGCCCCAATTATTAGAAACCATATACCTGTTTACTCAAATCATATAGCTGAACAATATAGCCAAAAATTACCAATATATCCATCCTATTACCATTCCTAATCATAGTCATGCTAACCAACAAATTATCAGTTTTCACCTAACATGATGTTTTATCAAATTAAAATTAAAACTTTGTCATATTCAAATCAATTATATTATTGTGCATTTTACATCCCTAAAATCTCTATTATAATTTAAATAAAATCACTTTGATCTCATTTAGAAATTCAGTTATAATAAAATAATCAGTAACACTAAAATCAAATATAAAAATGTATACAAAGAGAAGTACTTGTGTTCAAACACTGAGAGACGGCTAGAGCGCATATGCTAGGACAGAAAGCGGACAAAGTGGAAGGTTTTTGTTCCTTAACTTGAACTAGAATATAATATGAAATAAGCAAATTGTAGAATTTATTTTAAACAATGAGCATTTGAATTCTTAAAAAAAATTATATTTCCAAAATATGAAAGTTAAGCTGCTAAAGAGAATCAAGAAGAATGTGAAAATATAAAAGAAATTAATAAAATATATTAAAAAGAGAATAAAACAGGCAGTAACATACGTAAAAGACAAGCACCCTCCGACAAAGATTTTAGCAGTACGGACCAGGCATCCATATTCCATAGCCACCCCCTCTCTCACTCTAGAATAATCATCTTGCTCTCTCTCTTGATTCAAGGATTTATTTGTTCGGTAGCTTCATTATAAAATTATTAATTAAATTAATAATGCTATCAAGGGAATGTATCCCATTAAATATTACGCTAGAGAATAATTTTAATACTATAATATTAAACAACTTGGATTTGATATGATTTCACTATGTGTTAAGAGATCTACAGGTAGGGTTATTCAATAAACTTAATTATATTTCACAACTCACTTGTAAATATATTGGTAAAAATTTGATGTTATTTAGTTCACTTTTATAAATATTGAAGTCAAGTTCGAGCTTAAGGTAACTAAATCACATGGACAAATTAAAGCCTCCAAAATTGTTTTTTTTTTGTTTAATAGTAGTTTCATACTCTTTTACTAAACTTGTATAGTTCTTACTTCTTATTTGAGACTTATATATAAAAGGCATATAAATCACCAAACTTACATAAAAGTGATTGAAAAAAGGTTATATTTCAACTTGGATTGAAGATTATGAGCTGAGACAGGTCAGCTCATACCGTCATAAGTTCAATCCTGAGTTAAATGTTGTCTCTGCTCAATTATACAACGCCATATACAAAATTCTAAAATAAGTAAACTTTATAATTAGAATTTCATTGATACCAAAATTATGTTTCTTACACAAAGTTAAGAAAGAGGTAGTTTAATCTTTCTGTTGCCGTATTAGACCGAACTAGTTGTTATTTATAAAGCAAGTTAAAAAAATTGAAAACTTTACATAAGAGTTATTTCATTAAGTGGTTTAATCTTGTAAAATTTCTTTTATAAAAGCTACTTTTTCTAAAAAATAAAAGTGACCTAAATAAAAAATATATGAATTCTTGTTATTATTTAATAATTAACTAGTTTTTTCCACCCGCGCTTCGCGGCGGGTGGTTATTTGAAAAAAAAAACGATAATAAAGAAAAACGAATCATGCCGATAAAATTTAAGTAAAAATGTAGGCGCAACGGTAAAAATAATGGTAATAAAAAAGAAACCTAAAGGTAAATAATAAGTCAGAAAAAAAGTTCGGGTTCTCAAAAACCATAAAAGTAAATACCGAGACCGGTTCCGATAATACCGACACCGGCAATGGTGTTGTCAGCTCATAATATGTTGGGTTCGTCACGGAACTACAAAAACGACACTCGCTAAGGGTCGCAATAAAAAAAGTCGATTTTTAATACAACTTCGTTTTCAAAACAATTTATATCGTAACGTTGACAAAAAAACTAAAAACAGTCACACACCTCGTTTTTTTAAAAGTCACGAGCAAAAGTTAATAATGAAAAACAAAATTATTAGAATATTAAACGGCTTAAAAGAGTATTTTTTATACAGTACGACGGTTAAAAATGAAAAAAAAGGTGTCAAATTGTAAGTGGGATGATCACTATTCCCTCAAGTTTTCTTTTAATCTATTAGGTAATTTTTTTCTACAAAATTGACTTCATTAAAATTTATGAAACTTAGCTATTTTTAATGATTTTTTTTTCTTTACTATCACTATTATAAAACTAGTCATTGTTGGGTGGTGTCGTCATAAATCAGTTGGTGAAGGCTATTACTGAGAAGCTTTCATCGGGAAAGTGCTCGTGGGTAATTTGATTTCTAAAGAAGTTGCGTCGTTAATCTTATGCTGAATTACCGACCGAAAAGTTACAGACGGATTTTTTACGACCAAGTTCAACATTTCTCCATGCCAATTTTCATTTTTGTGAAAGAATAGTGACAGATTTTTTATAAGTTTCCGACGGAGCTCCGTCACTAATCTATCGTTGATTTTATTATATTTAAAAAAAACAAAGATTTAAATTTAAATTTCTGACGGACTTTCGTCGCTGTATTTTATTTATTTTTAATTATATTTTTTTTCCAACAGTATAAATATAATAAACCTGTAAATTTCATTTATTTCCTTAAATTCTCGAATTTCAAATTACCAATCATGGAATTTCAAACTATATTACAAAACTAAAAATATTACCCATATGTCATAGCTTTTAAAAAATAAAAATAATAAAAGTTGTTTTGCAACGACATTTTTCATAATTATGACGGAAACTTTCCGATAATGTTATCCGTTAGAAATTTGCCATTGGTGATAATGTTTTCTTCTTGTAGTGTATTACTGTAGGATTCAAATATGAGTGGATTAGACAGGATTTTGTAGAGTTCCATCTATCTGAAAACATGGCCGAGGATAAGACTTCCTGTAGGCGTAAATTTTAAGGTTAAGTACCTTTATTTGATGGTACAAATTTTTCTTCCATTTATCTTAGAGGTTTTTATTTTATTTGGACAAGTAGTTGCCATTGCATGTTACCTTATTGGCTTTGTGTTTCTATGGTGTTGCGCGTACTATTTTTCAATTTTCATCACTTGCATGTTTTCACCATTTACTGTCTCTAGCACCTTATTTAGACGAATTTGTCTTAAAGTTAAGTATGTTGTTTAGTTTTTTTTGTATATAACTCAATGGTTCTATTTTCACTTTCAATGTCGAGATCGGGTTTTTAGAGCTCGGGGTCTCATTGAAAGCAACATCTCTATCTCACGGGATAGTGGTATGGTTTATCTACATCTAGGATTGTAAACTAACCGAATGTTCAGTGAACCATTCAACAAAAGTTTGTTTATATTCGTTCATTTAATAAATGAACGCACATGACAAAATTTTTGTTCATTTAACTATACGAACTGTAATATCCGAGATTTTCCGGCTAAACCTTTGCACGTGTTATCAATTCAAAACTTGAGATTTTATTAAAACTATTTTCTTAAATGACAAACTTTGATTTAATTAAGAAAAATAAATAATACTTGAAATAAATATACATGGATATATATATATTTAATGAAACTTTTATAAGTGGATAAGGATATAAATAATATAAACTTATTTTAACTCCTTAAACTTTATTTAAATCTTATAAATCGTTTATAAGATTTATAAAATCTTAGAAAAACAAACTTATAAAAACTTGTTGGTTTTTGTATAATAAAACGTATTTTGTTTTGTTTATAAAGTCTGAGGGCTAAAACTGTCATTTCCAAAACTAGGTTTAAACTTGAAAATCTAATTTTCAGCATAGAATAATAAACTTTGAAACATCAGGGACCTGTTTTGCCACCTTTCCAAACCCCCGAAAACAGATCCAGCCATGGGTTCGAGTCCCGCAAGCCCCGGTTTTGAGTACCGAATTATCCAAAACGCGTAAAACGTCCACATTCGACGAACCTCGGGTCTCGCCTCAGGCGTGCGACCCTAACCCGAGGTATTCCAACGCTCGATACCGGCATTAATGACTGCGTGGTTAGGATTTGAATCCGTCGTATGCAACCATAAACCTCCCAACCAATTAAGCATTTAATGCCCAAATCTCCTTTAAATACCGACTGAAACACTTCAACGACACCACCCTCAAACACTCTCCATACTCATTTCAATCTAAACATACCCGCATTTCCCGGTTTGAAGTCGCGACAGCCGACGAGCCACCACAGCTCGTTCTCCCTCATCTCGACTCCGATTCAGGTATTTCTTGTGCTCATTTCGATCGTTACAACCCATAGATCGAAAGCCCTCTGTTTAATTCCATTAACAGAGGGCAATTCGACGCGTATTTGGCAGATTTCGTTTCTAGGGTTCATGTGGAAAGAGGATCGATTTGGGTTGTTGTTTAAATAATTATTGCTTCGTGTTTGTAATCACCGAGACCCGTAGGCGGGATGGTTAGTATGTGTTTGTGTGTTGGTGACCCGGTCCCAGACCCGAGTTCGAGTCTAGGGGACCCGGTTTTGCTCTTTCATTTTTTTTTGTAGCCTTTAAAACAGTTTAAAAATTTCTAATAATTTTTATAAAAACTGTTACACTTATATAAACCTAAAAACGATTTTTATTTACACTTTAATATTTCGAAACTATTTTATTTAACTAAAATGTCGTTAAAACTTATGATATTTAATCTAGTTTTAAATGTTTAAAACTATAGAAATATTTTTAACTTTTATAAAACTTATAAATTTACAGGAACTATTTCTTCAAATCAGAAAACTTAATTTATTATTTGCTTTCTAAAACTAAAGGAATTCTTTTAAATCTTTAAGTCCTTTATTTAATTTAAGAAACTTATATAAATCTTATAAACTTGGGAATGTCTATAAGATTTATAAACATAAATTTAAACCATTTATACTAATTTGAAAAGGGAATTATTTATTTATTTAATTATTTATAAACTTATTTAAACTTATAAACTTATACTCTTCATAAAAATCTATATAAACATAAATCTATTGATTTATATAAAAAGAGGGAAAATGATTATGCTTTATTCCTAAATAATAATAAACTTACAACCTTATTTAAACTTATTAGACTTATCTAAAATATTTATCCTTTGGAATAATCTTGATACATTCATCAAATAATTATTATTAATTCTTAATTGTTTATTCTTTAAATAATTAATTATTAAACTTTAATAATTATTTAGTATTACACTTATCTATTGTTACAATCTTATTCATAAACGCTTAGAAAACTATTTTTAATTATTGGGCGTCATTTATAATTATAAACCTTCGAATAACTATTTTAACTATTCTAAATTATAAACTTATTAAACTTTGAGATACAAATCTAGTGTCATTCGTTCAAAATCTTTATTTGAAACTTTGATTTAAACTTTATAAACACAATCAATCCCATCCCATATATGGAACCCTAAGTCGAATCCCGAAATCCTAGATCCTTTGTCTTAGACTCTTTATTTGAAACTTTAGACTTATATTCCTAGGCTTATTGTGAGGATACTCTCCCTCTCCAAGTCTTGCGAACACTTAGTCTTGTCGACACTCGTCATCATCCAAGTGAGTATACTTAGCCCCCTTTTCATTTACATTCTTTTGGGGTGAAACATGTTCAAACTTCAAACTTATACAATTCTTGTACAACTATGACTAGACGCTTATTCTTATGTTAAACTTGAGACTTGTATGCTTAGATTAAACTTAAAACTAGCATATTCATTAACTTTGATCAAGCCTATGGTAACAATGATAGATCTATTGCATTTGACCAATCCACCTTGATTGATTGACCCTTCGGGGGGAGCCCTTGGTGTTTGTTACTAAACCAAAACTTTGAGACTTGAGACTTATAAGGGTAACCTGCGGGTTATGCCTAAACTTGGTTGAGGATTGAATGTGCACAATGTTTAAGATACTTGTTTCTCATACTTACATTATAGAATGCATATATCATAGTGAATTGTAATTCTTCTCAAATACTTGTTAAAATGTGTCAAAACCTTTGTATCTCACCAACTATTTTGTAGTTGACAGATTCTTTCACATGTTTCAGGTTCTACATCATGAGACTTGTTTATGATCACATAGGACGCTTTGGACCTAGACTACTTATTAAATAAATGTTGTATACTTGTTATTTCCTTGTATTGAACCTTTGAATCTATTATTAATGAAATATTGAAACTTTAATAGTCAACCTTGTGCTATTGAACAACCGTGTCCGCCCCGACGTATAATCCGCCGTCGGTTGGGGTGTGACAGATTGGTATCAGAGCCTTGGTTATAGGGAATTAGGTTATTAGACACATGACCTAGACTATAACTTAGGAGACCCAAACATGAGTTATCTCATGTCCCTTACTAGGAACTTTCTCCTCATTCTATTCTTAATTTTTATACGTGAACGCTTGGAGATTCTACGATTCTACTTACCTACATGCTGCAAGAGTCTACCACATCGAGGACACGTTCTTAGGCTTTAAGTCTAAGCCACCACTAAACTCTCGCCAAGAATATTTAAGTTCTAGATAATGTGTGAGAACTTGTGCGGACCGGAAGGGTGGATACCTGTATTCTGGGAAATTCTGTCAAGGAAAGCATTTCGTATAAATCCAAATCAACCGTTGGACCCGTATGCTTTCCTGGGAATTCTTGGGATGAGTACCCACTTATAGGAATGCACAACTCCTCTAAACGTTAGTGAGCTTATATCTCTCTTGACATGTCAAAGTACTTACTTAGTGATATGCACTAAACGAGTACTATCTCAAATACTATACACTTCATAAATGCATGATTCAAAAACTTTCCTCTGTAACCTTTACTCTATGATTTTTATGCTCCGTCTTCCCAAGAATGGTCACATGACAGCATGCTTACTCATCATGACCTGAAGGAGTTACCTTCAAGGAGAAATTCTTACGAGATTATACTTAAAGACTATGTACATAAGCTTATATTTATAGATACTACCCAATAAACTTCGTGATCGTTGTAATACAACCCTTAAAACTATGTATTACCCTACAAATTCTTCTATAAAACTTCATTATTTTATAAATATGACACCTAAGAGGTAACCCTTGTATTCTTACCTTACCTCCTTAGCAATTAACCAAGTTTCATTTGATAACTAACTTAAAACTTTCGTTACACTTTTATACATCTCAAAGTTTTCATACTTTCTTAAACTTCATGATCCTTGTAATACCAACACATTTAAAACCACGTATTTTTACAAACTTCATTATTTTATAAACTTGGCACATAAGGGGAAACCCTTGTGTCTCATTTCATTTTTCGTCACTCAAGCAAACTTCATTCTATGACTAACTCAAAACTTGTTACACTTTTAAAACCTTCATACGTCCTTAAAACTTACGCATCACCGTTTCTTGTAAACAAAAAAACTTAACGTCTTTTAAACCTAAAGTACATTAACAAAGTGATTAGTAACCTGATCGCTTTCCCGCAAGGGAAGAAGACTACTATAGAATAAACAAACTCCACGTTTAAGACTCTAAGCCCGCAAAGAAACTTTGACGTAGTACCTTAAACCCAAATATCGGTGGCAATAACTAAGAAGTTGTAGACTCACGAGGAAATTCTGGCTATGGAACTAGGGTACGTAAGTGAGTCCCCGTGACCCACCCCTTCTTTCGAGAATTCTCCTCGTTAGCCCATCGACTTCAAGCCAAAAACCATTTTTTATTTTATAGTACTGTGATGACTCAGTATTATGAATAAAAACCTTTTAAACATATTAAATCAGCCTACTTACTATAATTTTCCATTTAAATTGTCTTATGTAAGGGCTAGAAGTCCCAATTTTGAAACATCTAAACGGAAACCATTTTGAAATTTCATTTTGTCATCATTTACTAGTCTAAACCTTCCTTTTCATCATTACAAACCTAACACTGCTGCCCAAACACTTTCGTCAAAAACAACTTACGTTAGTACTTGAAAAAAATTAACAACGTTGCATTAAACTATAAAAACCCTAAGTGACACGTGTACCTGGGGAATAAATCTTGAACAAATCTTCTAATTCGTAAGCACTTTTTCAAAAACAACCCGACTTACGAATCATTACCCTAAACAACCATGACCCATACTTCTTGTATAAACTTAACACTTGTAAACTTGACCAACTTTTCATTTGACAATCATATATGCTTTTCATAAGTCTTACTTATACTATTTATCAATATCCAACTCGTCATTTCTAAACATCTTAATATAAAGGAAGACTATCCCTGCGATTAGGAAACAAGATAAATTTGCAAATATACTATTATTATCAAAACTTTCCCGTTACCCTATACTTAGAAACTTTCCTCATTTAACTCTTGCCACTTAAAAGATTTACTATAAATCACAACGGGAACTAAAAGCTTAAATACACGTTGCTAAAACATTAAACTTCGTATACACAACTATGAGGTCCGAAACTTTTAAGTCATGCAGAAACTTATACAACTGCTCAAACCCGTATTCTTGACAACTAGACATGTCCAATAAAGGATCAAGTAAAGCTTAATATTGCAACTGTGGCTTATCCTACTTATACTTGAATTCTAAATCTTGAAACTTATACTTAAATTCTTAATATTGAAACTTATACTTGAATTCTTAATCTTGAAACTTATACTTAAATTCTTAATCTTGAAACTTATACTTGGATTCTTAATCTTGAAACTTATACCTAAATTCTTAATCTTGAAACTTATACTTGGATTCTTAATCTTGAAACTTATACATGGATTCTTAATCTTGAAACTTATACTTGGATTCTTAATCTTGAAACTTATACCTAAATTCTTAATCTTGAAACTTATACTTGGATTCTTAATCTTGAAACTTATACTTGAATTCTTAATCTTGAAACTTATACTTGGATTCTTAGTCTTGAAACTCATACTTGGATTCTTAATCTTGAAACTTACACATGGATTCTTAATCTTGAAACTTGGATTCTTAGTCTTGAAACTCATACTTGGATTCTTAATCTTGAAACTTATACTTAAATTCTTAATCTTGAAACTTATACTTGGATTCTTAGTCTTGAAACTCATACTTGGATTCTTAATCTTGAAACTTATACTTGGATTCTTAATCTTGAAACTTATACATGGGTTCTTAATCTTGAAACTTATACTTGGATTCTTAATCTTGAAACTTATACCTAAATTCTTAATCTTGAAACTTATACTTGGATTCTTAATCTTGAAACTTATACTTGAATTCTTAATCTTGAAACTTATACTTGGATTCTTAGTCTTGAAACTCATACTTGGATTCTTAATCTTGAAACTTACACATGGATTCTTAATCTTGAAACTTGGATTCTTAGTCTTGAAACTCATACTTGGATTCTTAATCTTGAAACTTATACTTGGATTCTTAGTCTTGAAACTCATACTTGGATTCTTAATCTTGAAACTTATACTTGGATTCTTAGTCTTGAAACTCATACTTGGATTCTTAATCTTGAAACTTATACTTGGATTCTTAGTCTTGAAAACTTACTGTTTGACGTATTCTTGTTCAAACACAATTTAAACTACCCCATGTTTGACGTATTCTTGTTCAAACGTGATGAACGTATGAGACTTTAAACTACACCATGTTTGACGTATGCTTGTTCAAACATGATGAACGTATGAGACTTTAAGCCACTCCATGTTTGACGCATGCTTGTTCAAACCTGATGGACGTATAAGACTTTAAGCTACTCCATGTTTGACGTATGCTTGTTCAAACACGATGGACGTATAAGACTTTAAGCTACTCCATGTTTGACGTATGCTTGTTCAAACACGATGGACGTATAAGACTTTTCCATGTTTGACGTATGCTTATTCAAACATGATGAACGTACAAGGCTTTTAAACTACTCAAGGTTTGATGTATTCTTGATCAAACACGAGGAAAGTGTAAAGACTTTAAACTATTCAATGATTGAAGTATTCTTAATCAATCACGAGGAAACTTTGAAACTCTAAATCTTGTCACATTCTTCCTCTGTAATCATTGAATGACGTTTCTCTCTGAGGGACTCGATAATCAATGATCATTCTTATGTGGAAACTCTAGTCGTGTGTTAAACAAATTCTTGTACTCTTTCTGGATCCGCACACAAACGGAAGGACCTATGCAGACTATACGACGATTTAAATGCTTACGGGTGCACACGTAAGTATGAAAATCGGCGTATGGGAAAACATAGTAAACTCTGTCATGTGCTATTATCTAAGACTAATCGTAAAAGGTAGCCACGGAACTTAGGTACCGTAGCAAACCTTGGATGTATTCGACTACAAACTCAAATCAATACACTATCACCAAATCCATCCTAAGTGATGCATCTCGCTTGAAATCCTGAATAGAAATTCAGCAGATATTCTCTCGAATGCATTTCTGAAAACAAATCTTCTTATGTTCAATGAAACTATATACTTCTTAAGGAAACTCTTGACAACCATATGCTTCGCAAACTTAGAAACTTGAGCGTAATCTTATCCCTATCCTTACAACTCATTTAAAAATCTAAACGAAACCCAGGGTTTACTTGGGAACGTGAAGTGTCTTTCTCCTTATTCCTGCACGTATCATAAACTTAAATCTTGAAAACAGAAACCTTCTACTTTAATTTCGGGACGAAATTTCCTAAAGTAGGGGAGACTGTAATATCCGAGATTTTTCGGCTAAACCTTTGCACGTGTTACCAATTCAAAACTTGAGATTTTATTAAAACTATTTTCTTAAATGACAAACTTTGATTTAATTAAGAAAAATAAATAATACTTGAAATAAATATACGTGGATATATATATATTTGATGAAACTTTTATAAGTTGATAAGGATATAAATAATATAAACTTATTTTAACTCCTTAAACTTTATTTAAATCTTATAAATCGTTTATAAGATTTATAAAATCTTAGAAAAACAAACTTATAAAAACTTGTTGGTTTTTGTATAATAAAACGTATTTTGTTTTGTTTATAAAGTCTGAGGGCTAAAACTGTCATTTCCAAAACTAGGTTTAAACTTGAAAATCTAATTTTCAGCATAGAATAATAAACTTTGAAACATCAGGGACCTGTTTTGCCACCTTTCCAAACCCCCGAAAACAGATCCAGCCATGGGTTCGAGTCCCGCAAGCCCCGGTTTTGAGTACCGAATTATCCAAAACGCGTAAAACGTCCACATTCGACGAACCTCGGGTCTCGCCTCAGGCGTGCGACCCTAACCCGAGGTATTCCAACGCTCGATACCGGCATTAATGACTGCGTGGTTAGGATTTGAATCCGTCGTATGCAACCATAAACCTCCCAACCAATTAAGCATTTAATGCCCAAATCTCCTTTAAATACCGACAGAAACACTTCAACGACACCACCCTCAAACACTCTCCATACTCATTTCAATCTAAACATACCCGCATTTCCCGGTTTGAAGTCGCGACAGCCGACGAGCCACCACAGCTCGTTCTCCCTCATCTCGACTCCGATTCAGGTATTTCTTGTGCTCATTTCGATCGTTACAACCCATAGATCGAAAGCCCTCTGTTTAATTCCATTAACAGAGGGCAATTCGACGCGTATTTGGCAGATTTCGTTTCTAGGGTTCATGTGGAAAGAGGATCGATTTGGGTTGTTGTTTAAATAATTATTGCTTCGTGTTTATAATCACCGAGACCCGTAGGCGGGATGGTTAGTATGTGTTTGTGTGTTGGTGACCCGGTTCCAGACCCGAGTTCGAGTCTAGGGGACCCGGTTTTGCTCTTTCATTTTTTTTGTAGCCTTTAAAACAGTTTAAAAATTTCTAATAATTTTTATAAAAACTGTTACACTTATATAAACCTAAAAACGATTTTTATTTACACTTTAATATTTCGAAACTATTTTATTTAACTAAAATGTCGTTAAAACTTATGATATTTAATCTAGTTTTAAATGTTTAAAACTATAGAAATATTTTTAACTTTTATAAAACTTATAAATTTACAGGAACTATTTCTTCAAATCAGAAAACTTAATTTATTATTTGCTTTCTAAAACTAAAGGAATTCTTTTAAATCTTTAAGTCCTTTATTTAATTTAAGAAACTTATATAAATCTTATAAACTTGGGAATGTCTATAAGATTTATAAACATAAATTTAAACCATTTATACTAATTTGAAAAGGGAATTATTTATTTATTTAATTATTTATAAACTTATTTAAACTTATAAACTTATACTCTTCATAAAAATCTATATAAACATAAATCTATTGATTTATATAAAAAGAGGGAAAATGATTATGCTTTATTCCTAAATAATAATAAACTTACAACCTTATTTAAACTTATTAGACTCATCTAAAACATTTATCCTTTGGAATAATCTTGATACATTCATCAAATAATTATTATTAATTCTTAATTATTTATTCTTTAAATAATTAATTATTAAACTTTAATAATTATTTAGTATTACACTTATCTATTGTTACAATCTTATTCATAAACGCTTAGAAAACTATTTTTAATTATTGGGCGTCATTTATAATTATAAACCTTCGAATAACTATTTTAACTATTCTAAATTATAAACTTATTAAACTTTGAGATACAAATCTAGTGTCATTCGTTCAAAATCTTTGATTTATTCTTATGTTAAACTTGAGACTTGTATGCTTAGATTAAACTTAAAACTAGCATATTCATTAACTTTGATCAAGCCTATGGTAACAATGATAGATCTATTGCATTTGACCAATCCACCTTGATTGATTGACCCTTCGGGGGGAGCCCTTGGTGTTTGTTACTAAACCAAAACTTTGAGACTTGAGACTTATAAGGGTAACCTGCGGGTTATGCCTAAACTTGGTTGAGGATTGAATGTGCACAATGTTTAAGATACTTGTTTCTCATACTTACATTATAGAATGCATATATCATAGTGAATTGTAATTCTTCTCAAATACTTGTTAAAATGTGTCAAAACCTTTGTATCTCACCAACTATTTTGTAGTTGACAGATTCTTTCACATGTTTCAGGTTCTACATCATGAGACTTGTTTATGATCACATAGGACGCTTTGGACCTAGACTACTTATTAAATAAATGTTGTATACTTGTTATTTCCTTGTATTGAACCTTTGAATCTATTATTAATGAAATATTGAAACTTTAATAGTCAACCTTGTGCTATTGAACAACCGTGTCCGCCCCGACGTATAATCCGCCGTCGGTTGGGGTGTGACACGAACGAACATAAACACATGTCTCGTTCGTTCATTTACGTTCATGAACAGTCTTTAATGTTTTTTCATTTATGTTTATTTATGTTCATTAATTTACGTTCGTTTATATTCGTTCACTTATGTTTCTTTGTTGGTTTTCATTTAAATATCCATTCAAATTTATTTATTACTATATTACATTAAAATCATATTTTAACCCATCCAAATTTAAAATAAAATTTATATATTAGTTTTGTTTTGAAATGTTGGATATAATGATGATAATGTTATTTGTAACTTTAAATTAGATATTTACGTTTACTTCCGGTTGGTGTTCGTTTATGGTCGTTAAGTTTGTTCATGAATAATTTGTTTAGAATGTTAATGAACGATCGTAAACGAACACGAATACATTAATTTTTTTAATAAACGAACACGAACAAGAAAATGTGTTCGTGTAAGTGTTCATATTAATTCATTTGTTCGGTTCAAGTTAAACGAACAAACATGAACAAGCTTCGTTCATGTTTGTTTGGTTCGTTTAAAAACCTATTTACATCACTTTCGCCGCAGACTTTACCAATGACTTTGTTATTGATGATAATTTACGGGTTATGGTTGTTGTTGTTGTAATTTTAATTTTTTTTAACTCCTATAAATAAGTTTCACAAGATTTGACATTTAATTAAAGTTGAGTGAGTTTAAAATACCCTAATAACATATATTTTCATCACATCTATATTATTATGTACATTTATACTACCATCGTAACATTGCATTAAACATATTCAATAAATTATGAAGAATAGGTTAATAAAAGAATGTAAATTCATTGTTTATTAGGATTTGCTCTTATAAACATGTTATAATTTTTTAAGCTAGCACAGATTGGATTTTTATACATGTTAATCCATTTATGCCCCCAAGGAAGAAAAATACAAACTTTTTTGGTAATTGAAACATTCTCTGGCAACCTGGTTCCATGCCTAGAAATTAACCTAGTTTTGGATTGAGTGTAGTGTTCATTCTTTGTGATTTGGATAATTTAATTGTTATTCTGCTACTTCTGATGAGATAAAACTAATCTCCCAACACATGCCCATGAGAATGTATTCAGCCTAACGGTTAGAAGAAACAACAAGAAGATAGGTTAAAACTACAGTCATCAAACACACCCATACCGACAAACTTTTCATGAACCACATGCGTATTCATTAGTTGATTAAATATTTATAAAAGACTCTAGAAATAATATATATTGGATATGAAACCTTTTCTTCTGTTATTTTATCATTTAAGTAGCGGACTAGATATATATATATGAGTTTATAGTTTTACACCCAAGGGCGCCTCAATATTTTTTAGGGTCTAAAACAAAAATCAAAATTATGATTTTTTATGAAAACTTTACTAAATATATAAAAATTACTAAAGTGTAAATTTTGGAGCGTGACACAAAAGTTGACATAAAAAAATCACAGAACTTGATAAATTATCATATATATTTTTATATTAAATTATAGATTGAATTAGTTTTTAAATTTTGGGGCTCTTCAAATTTGATGACAAAAAACGATTGCTTTAATTTGTTTGTACTGTAGAGTCACCCCTGGTTTAGGGTTATTATTACTAAGTTTTGATATTTTATACAAACCAACTAATAAAACATGTTTTATTATACACAAGTTGTTGGCTACTTCATGCCGATCTTCATAAGTAATCTGTGGACGACTGTTTCATTTATCTTTTAGTTTTGGTCCGAAGTTTGCACATCACATTGTCGAGATTTTGGATTATATGAAAATGAGTAACCTTAAATACCATCAATTGGTTTTGACTGGAAGAATGAGAATTTCAAATGCATGTGTTTTAGAGGGAGAAATTTCATGGTGGGTGACCTTTTTAAAACAAAAAACATGAGCTTCTAGTTAACAAAATGAACGATATTTATTGGTGCAAGCGATCGAGATATCACGAGGCATTAAAAAGCACACATTTTAGTGTTTTGGTTGTGTCTTAGAGGATAACTCCGTGGTTAAAAATACTTGGGTAGAGGAAACTCGACGATGGTTGACCTCCTAAGACGACCCCGGTTTTAGTTACCCGAAAAAAAAATGTGAGCTACTCGTGGATAAAAGGGCCAATATTCGTTGATAGGAGATGCCATTTTCTTGTCTTACAAATGATTTCAGAGTCCGACAGTCACTCTGATTTTAGGGAAAACCTTATCAAGGATGATAAGTACCTAAGAGGGTTGGTTGGTTTAGACTAATCTCATATCGTTCATTTTTATGGGTGGCATCATGAGAACTCCTCACTCAAAGTAATTAAAAACAAAACATCGAGTTATTACTAAACGAATAATATTGATAGGTATGAAACATTTGATATTATAACATAGACCTAAATGTCATTTATCAAAAAGATATCCAAAGTGTAAGAAAGGTATTCCTCACTTAAATGGTAAGGGTTAAAGTCCCATCTTATAAAAAGAAAAGTTGATAGATATTTCGGTGTGTTTGTCGTTTTAAGAAAAAAAGTAGATCATAAAATTACACATAACACAATAAAGCAAGTGGTCTCCCTTAATAAATTTGAAAGCACTTGTTTAAGGCAGATATATACGGAATATACATAAAATACATATTCAAGTATTAAGGATTCCATTAAGTTCTATTGATTTAGACACCAAAAAAATGGCTTTTGGTTGTTATGACGTCCAAAAAAATGGTGTGACCTTCAACCAACCGAAGCAATGAAGTGACGTTTTGGAAGATGATGTTCTACTAATATCTTTTAGATGGGAATTAACTGAAATAGGAAATTTAATCTTAAATGAGTCGAATGGACTTGCAATTCAAAATCAGCTTACTACATTTCCTTGTAACTGGATATATTGTCTCGGTGGATTTATTAAAGTGTTCCTTTAATTGAAACTAGATAGTTATACCCGCGTTTCGTGACGGGTGTCAGACCCATCGTTAACAAAATTTAAACGAAAACATAGACGCAACGGTAAAAATAATGTTAATAAACAAAAATAAAAACTACCGATTCGTGTCGTCGAAAACCATAAAAGCAAATACCGATACGGGTTCCAATAATACCAATACCGACAACGATGTTGTTCGCTCATAATATGTTTGACTCGTCATAGTATCACAACGGTAACGGCACTCATTATAGGCAACGATAAAAAAAAACTTGATTTTGAATACAACTTCGTTTTCAAAATATTATATCGGAACGTTGACAAAAAAAATTAGAAACAACCCCTAATAAAAAAAATTTATTAAAGAAAAACGATATTAATAGAAAATGAAACGAAAACGAATTTAAAAAAATGCTTAACGAAAAATAATATCATGTAAAACTATCTGACAATCTGATATATCATTTAAAAACTAAGTTTGTTATTAAAACTATTTAAAATATTAGGGATGTCTCTCATGTTATGCATAATAATTAAAAAAAGAGCAATGAAAAAAAAAAAAGTAGTTTGTTGAGTTTTGAATCCACAACATAAAACATTGGTTAGAAAGCACCAAACCACTACGCCAACAACAAAGTTTAATTAACTATTAAAACAAAAACTATAAAACACATAAAATTGAGAAGAAAAAAAAGTAAAAAAATGGCCACGGAAAGAATCGAACCTGGGTGGGAAACAAAAGAGGCGTCCAAGCGACCTCAACTCAATCAAGTAAGAAACCTTTAAAATTGTGTTTTATTTGCCAAAAGTTTGTATTTATCAATTGAAAATTATAAAATAAAACAAAAACAAAATTGATATTGTAGCTAAGGTAATTGCCTTTTAAAACGATTAGTAATATTAATTCCACCTTTAAAAACATATTAAAAATGTAAAAAAAAATAGAAATAATACAGATATTTTGGAATTCTGTAAATTCAACATAAATGATTTGGTTTACATGTATACGCACATGAAGCCATAAAAATTAATTCCACCTTTAAAAACATATTTAAAATGCAAAAAGAATAGAAATAATACAGATATTTTAGAATTCCGTAAATTCAACATAAATGATTTGGTTTACATGTATACGCACATGAAGCCATAAAAATACACATATGTTAATATGCGTGAGAAGCCACCAGGAGACGGTACGTGTGCCAAGGGGTGGGCTAAATGAACTTAACACACGAGGTTAACGCATTGTTGTATGAGCTAGTCCACCCTTAAAAAATTCTGATACATTGTTTAAAATATTTCCTAAAACATCATTATATACATCTAGTTCATTATGCTCAAATTAAAGATAAATATAAGTTTTATGGTATTATCTTTTATAAAATAAAAAGTAACTAACTAAAAAACGTTGTTCACGTTTAAAATGGGGGAACAATAAATAATAATAAAAATTCAACAATGATTATAATTACCCTTGCCAAAATCGTGAGAATTTTCATCAAATGGGGTGAAATCGTCGACTTTATTGTTGCCAGAATTGATTGTTTTTCACCAGAAAATTGATTGTTTTCGCCGGAATTGGTTGCTTTTCACCGGAAAACAAACGTCAAAATTCGCTGGAACCTCGCTGGCGTTTCATCGACCTCTTCGCTGTGTCTATGGAAATTTTAAGTTTTATGCATTTTTGTGAAAATAAGTACACGTGTTTAGTCCCTAAGTTATTCATGTGTCCTAACGAATTTGCACTCTAGTTGGATTTTTCGGCGAATTTGTTATGTTGTGGGAGTTGAAAATTCAAGTTTTATTTTGAGTAAATTGAAAACTCAAGTATTCATTTTGGCAATTTTCCCTTTATTAAAACTTACATCCCTTTCATGTCTACATGAACCCTTCCCATCCGACGATTACATTTATTAGTAGTGGAGAATTCTACTTACTGAAAATATAACAATATTTGTTAGGATTTCGTGTATACGGTTTCAAAAAACTATTTTTGATAAGATAAAATAAACACAGCGCAAAGTATATATGAATCGATCCAGGCCATTACCCTAGATCGCACACTAGGAATACAGATGCAAACCAATAAGAAAACAAACACAACTATATGGGGTTTAGACTTTATACCTTTCGTGAAACCAGCTAAATTCCACGCTCAACACCTTGAGACAACGATCCATTCACTAGATCTGGTTCAAACGAATCCCTTCCAGATATGAACTCCTTGAAATCCAATCTCGAATAGCCCGCAAAACACCCGTCAATCTAAACTCATTTTAGATCACCCATAAATCACCCGCAAACACTAGAACTTGACAATAAACCAGCGGTGGCGGTCTTCTAGACGGCGGCTGCGGCGCCTCAGGTGGCTTCTAGGGTGATGGTCGGCTGTGTTGCACGACGACGCAGGGAGGCCGACAACGGTGGACTAGTGGTGGCGCAAAAGGGGGAGGGGAGGAAAGCTATGGTTTTCAACATAAAACTTGATTATTCTTTCTTGTCTATTATGTAGCCTCCTTTTAACTCCTATTTATAAGCCCGTAACTTCCTCTCCAAGTTACGGTTTCGGGACTCCCTTAATTACAACTTTGATCCATGCAATTATCATATAACTACATTTATAGATCCTTTTTATTTAATTGTTTAATTAACTAACATTTCATTAATTAAATATAATTATATCTAATACAATTACAATTCCCAATTAAATAATATCGTAATTAGTAAATATGTTCCAAACATATTCCCACCCGTTCATTATTAAACCAATTAATAATGATAACGTTTATTTCATAAATAATCATCGCGTCCAACCATATTCGTTCGTCCTGATAGTTATTTCATAAATAACTATCTTGCATCTTTATATATTCGTGTAATGAACTATATTAATAGTTAATATATCCATTGATCGTAATAATTGCACAAAGTGTTACCCTTTGGATCATACCTCGTTAGCAGTATTGTTAAATTTGTTTACTCGGGCAGAGTAATCCAACAGACTTCCACTTGAATGGCTCTCGACCATTCATCAATACAGACAGTCGTAGACATCTAACTGCATCTCCCTACCCATATCAAGGTATGACGCTTTATTCAGTAGTCGGCTCCCGATTAGTCTAAGTACTCTTACTTAATTGTTCGTAATAGTCATGACATTTCTTAATCAGTTATCCTATGCATTCCAGATAATCCGTTTTGAACATGAAATTTGGATCTGATTCAATCTTATATAGTGATTAAACATTCTCTTTACTCGATAGAGATGCTAAGTGGTTCCTTTAGACACACCGTTTGAGCACGGTAAACCTACTCGATAGAGATACTAAGTGGTTCCTTTAAACATTCTCTTTAGTCAATAGAGAGTAGATCCGAAACAGGCTACGTCCCATATACATTCTTTAATGAACTTAACCTTCAACGCTTTTAAAGTTTCATATTATGAACGAATCAACTATTCATAACTATGAATAAGTTAACGATTCACAATAGTTTTATTTCAAATTTATTCCCATTAATCCGAACGACTACCGACATTTAGAATAACATTTATTTAGGGATTAACCATAATAAAACATTGAACTGAGCAATCATTAATGATCATGAATTAACTGTTCATTACAAGATCAATCTACTTATATCACTTCAACGTGATCTTCAAAATTTCCATGAATTTCCGTTCATCATTCTTCCTAGACTCTGAACCAATAATCGTGCAGTGTTAGTATGAATACCATGTTCATATGTACTTGTAGAAAATGATAGATTTTTACATACTTGGAGATTTTCCTATGAAAGCAATGTACTCTTCGAGCTCTGACATGTATACTATGCAATTTCTCATCTAGTGACCAAGGTAATCACAACTAAAGCTCTTGATGTTGTTATGAGAACTGCTGGCAAATTGTCATTCAGCAACAACTTTTTTTTGACGTTTTCCATACCATTGCCAAAAGCATTGTACTCGTTCTTCTCCATTTCCAACATCAGCATTGAGAATTGATTTGGATTTGGAATAGTCATCTCTACACCCTTTAGCATCATGTGTAGTTCGGTTAAAGAGCATTCCATATCACTCAATAGATAGTTCTTGATGAAACCATCATATGAGTCAAGGAGAAAGCTTAGGATTAGATCCACAAGCATGCAACGTCGCATGTGAAAATCCAATTCCTTTAGGTGATCCATATAGCCAACCATTTTCTGAAAAATGTCAACTAACACTGCTATCTTCTAGGTTGCAAGACGGAAGAATATTCACGTATCTCATACTTTCAATCGTTATCTAACTTTAGAACTTTTCCTTTAACATCTTGATCGTCTCAAAAGCATTACCCGTTTTAAGCCATCCCTTAAATTCAGGTTCAATTGTTGCTACGATAAGCATTGACACATCCAACGAGTCATTAACATGCTTATTTAAGGAATCAGGGGCTTCCTTAGAATTAGTAGCAGGTTGTTTAGGTAAGGGACAATTAAGAACATATTCCTTTTTCTCAGCCTTATGAACAGTACTTAGGCTGCAGAACCAGTCCACAAAGATGTAGCAGAGAGTATTATGAAATTAGTTTGAATTCGAAGACATCAACAAAGAACAAAGTCAGTGTTAGTATTTGTAATAAAAAAAACAACCTGAATATAATAACCCTTTAAAAACATTATATCTTGTTTAAAGAATGAGATCCACGGTTCATTATGTTTTATGAATGGGTGAGCCGCTTTCTATTGAACATAGCTATTTAGGTAGGTAATGATTACTAATTGTATCTGATACAATTCTCATGATTATAAGGTCGGTCAAAGAAATATAATGTCTTGAGTTGGTACAGTTAGCCTCATTTATGCCCACTTATCCCTAGTAATTGGTTAAAGCACTTCTTATAAGTTTGAGCAATATCTCGTCCTAATCCAGCAACATGTGCATGTCGACCCAAGACTCTCAATAATCACGACATCACCTTGTCACGAAAACTTTAGGTCCAAGTATAAGGCTGAGGGACATATACTCAGGGGTTCATATATATCGTTTCAAGTGTCCTGAAATAGGGAGGCACTCACATACTTATTACAATAGGGATTTATTTAGTGTTTTACCTGTTTCGGGTAAAAAACGCATTGTGTAGCATATATGCATGCTAATATAAACACAGGTTTATAAAATTCCAAATTTTATATGTATGGTTCGCGATACGGATAAACCCTTTATCTCTCATACACTTATATTTTAATATCCTATATTAATAAGTGTGTTCGTTATCAGGATGTATTTTATCTATTAATACACTCCTTTATTAATATTCGAGTTTTGAATAATTAATCTCACTAGTTATATATAAAATCAAAACTCCGGTTTTAACACTTCAAATAAACTCTTTTATTTTTAATAAACTTTTCACGAGATAACTTAAAATCATTATTTTAAAAACCCCGTTGTTTCAATTCGTGTTGTTCAATTTAAACCGTTTAAACCGTCTGATTGTTTTGTAAAAGCATTTAAACCTAAATGACCAACATTCAAGCAATGCATAAAACACTACCAAAAGACAATATGAATCAAGCCATAAAGTTGTCTGGTTTGCTAGAGCCAATTAGCCAAACCGAACTAGGTCATGGGAACGATAAACCAAGACACAATTCTTGTTCTTGAATAGCTCCCACTTGCTTCAAGATCTCCATCTTGTCCTTCGGTCGTCTTGGTCTCTTGGTCTTTAATCTTTCTTTTGTCTTGTCTTGATTAGGTTACAATATGTAGGGTGAAGTTTATAAGAAAACTAACATTTAGGGAGAGAACTAGAGAACTTCTCAATAAAGGCAAAAAAAATAATTAAAAAAAATCATAACTCAAAATATAAATAAAAAACTAAAAAAGTGGTTCGGAGACCATGTTTCCTACGTCGCCCTCGTTAAAAAAAACGCAAAAATGCTCGGTTTAGCTTTAGGGTTTACTTTAACTTTTAGGGTTAGGTTTTGAGGGTAGGAGTGGGTGGGTTTATGTTTTTGGGTGGGGGGTTTAGGTTTTTGGGGGTGGTTGTGGGGGTTTAGGTTTTTTGATGGTGGGGTGGGGTTAGGTTTTTGGGTGGGGGTGGGGGGTTAGGTTTTTGGGTGGGGGTGGGGGGTTAGGTTTTTGGGTGTTTTTTAGTTTTTTATTTATATTTTAAGTTATGATTTTTCTCCCTTTAATGAGGAGTTCTCTCATTAACTTAACCCACAATATATATATATATATATATATATATATATATATATATATATATATATATATATATATATATATATATATATATAGGGTAAGGTTCTAGAGAAAATCACAAGTTAGGCGAAAACCGAAAAAACCACTAGAAAAAACCAATTTTACCCAATCATATAATAATGTTTATTTTTTGTTTTATTTTATTTTTATTTATTTATAAGAGTATCAATGTAATATTACACATTTTTACCAAAAAACATTTTTACACATAGTGTTACGTAAACATAAAACAAAAAAATTGTGGTTAAGTATATGTAAATCAAAAAAATTGTTTTTGGAAACGTATACGTAAATAAAAAAATTGCCTGAAATGATGTGGTTTTCTCGGTTTTCGCCTAATTTTGTGGTTTTCTCTTGATCCCTCCCCAATATATATAAGGTGAAGTTCATAAGAAAACTAACATTTAGGGAGAGAACTAGAGAACTCTTCTTTAAAGGTAAAACAAAATAATAAAAAAATCATAACTCAAAATATAAATAAAAAACTAAAAAAGTGGTTCGGAGACCTTGTTTCGCACGTCGTCCTCCTTTAAAAAAAACTCAAAAAAATAGTCATTTTAGCATTAGGGTTTAGCTTTTGGTTTTAGTTTAGCTTTTAGATTAGGTTTTTGGAGGGGGTGGTGGGTGGGGTGGTTTAGGTTTTTTGGGGTGGGTGGGGGGTTTAGGTTTTTGGGGGGTGGGTGGGGTGGGGTTAGGTTTTTGGGTGGGGTGAGGGGTGGGGTTAGGTTTTTGGGTGGGGTGAGGGGTGGGGTTAGGTTTTTGGGGTGGTACTACACATATGCAGTATTACGTTTAGGGTTAGGGTTTTTAGGGTAAGGGGTAGGTGCGGTGGGTTTAGGTTTTTGGGTGGAGGTGGGTGGGTTTAGGTTTTTGGGCAGGGGTGGGTGGGGGGTTTAGGTTTTTGGGTGGGGGTGTGTGTGGGGTTTAGGTTTTTGGTGGTGGGTGTGGTGGGTTTAGGTTTTTAGGGGTGGGTGTGGGGGTTTTAGGGTTTTGGGTGGGGTGGGGGTTTAGGTTTTTGGGTGGGGGTGGGGTGGTGTGTTAGGTTTTTGGAGTGATACTACACATATGCAATATTGAAAATAATAAGAAAAAAACGACGAGTTAATTCTTATTTTTTATAACATTATTTATACTCAAATGAAAGATAAAGAAATTCTTGATTTAATGGTGCAATTTAAAAAAAAAAAATATAATGTATGCAAAAGATAGAAATGTTTAAAGATTTATATATTTTAAGTTCCAATTTTACCCTTTATTTATAAAATTTCACCCTTTTTTTAGTAGTTCTCTAGTACTCTTATTAAAATGAGTTCTCTCATGAACTCAACCACACACACACACACACACACACACATATATATATATATATATATATATATATATATATATATATATATAAGGGTGTGATTAAATGATTAAAGTTCATAAGTTACTCTTTTGATTTACTAACAAAATATATCTCAATTTATATGAATATACATATGTTATATATTGTATAAAATAAAAATATATCTAATGTTTTTTACATATGTAATTGCTGACGTAAGAAAAAAAACGTTGATTTTTATTATTTTTATTCGGCGTTTTTTTAATTTTTTTATTCGGCGTTTTTTTAATTTTTTTTGCGACCAAGACTTTTTTTATATAAAAAATCAATCCCAATTTTTTTTTAAATTTCTAATTTTTTTCATAGGGTTTAGTGGGTTCTTTATCTCAAGAGGGTTTATTTTCTACCCTTTTCCTATATATATGGTGAGGTTCTAATACTAACCAATATTTATGTAATAACCATGATACCCACTCTCAAACATAGAGTTAGGTATATGTATCAATTATCATTATGTTAATGTTACATATATGTAAACACTATGTGTCACGTATGTGTAACATTATTTGGTACGTATATGTAAAACTAATCATTTCCATATTTACATTCAAAATATTTATTCAAGATACTTAAATACTATTTTAACAATTAAAAGAAAAAATAATTTATAAATTATGTGATTGTTTTATAGTGGTTAGCACGGTTATCACATAAAAAATTGGTTAGTATTTGAACCCTTCCATATATATATATATATATATATGTATATATATATATTTATATATATATATATATATATATAGGGTTGAGTTCCAGAAAAAAACCAATAGTCAGGCGAAAACCGAGAAAACCAATAAAAAAAACCAATTTTAACCAATAATAAAATAATATTTATTTTTTATTTTATTTTTATTTTTTTATAAGAGTATCAATGTAATATTACAAATTTTTACCAAAAAAATATTTAAATATTGGCTTACATATACGTAACCTATAGTGTTACGTATACATAAACAGAAAATAAAAAATTCAAAAAAATTGCGGTTACGTATATGTAACCTATAGTATTACTCATTGTTTTAGTGATTTTCTCGGTTTTCGCCTAAATTTGTGGTTTTCTCTTGATCCCTCCCATATATATATATATATATATATATATATATATATATATATATATATATATAGGGTGATGTTCATAAAAAAAACTAATATTTAGACAGAGAACTAGAGAACTCCTATTTAAAGGTAAAAAAATATTTAAAAAATCATAACTCAAAATATAAATCAAAAACTAAAAAAGTGGTTTGGAGACCTTGTTTCTCACGTCGTCCTCGTTCAATATAAAAATAAAATAAAAAATAAAAAAAACTCAAAAAAATAGTTGGTTTAGCTTTAGGGTTTAGTTTTTTGTTTTAGTTTAGCGTTAGGTTAGGTTTTTGGAGGGGGGAGGGGGTTTAGGTTTTTTGGGGGTGGGTGGGGTGGGGTTAGGTTTTTGGGTGGTGGTGGGGTGAGGGGTTTAGTTTTTTGGGGTGGGTTAGGTTTTTGGGGTGGTATTACACATATGCAGTATTATGTTTAGGGTTAGGTTTTTTAGGGTAGGTGGTGGGTGCGGTGGGTTTAGGTTTTTAGGTGGGGGTGGGTGGGTTTAGGTTTTTAGGTGGGGTGGGTGAGTTTAGGTTTTTTTGGTGGGGGTGGGTGGGGGGTTTAGGTTTTTGGGTGGGGTGTGTGGGGGGTTTAGGATTTTGGGGGTGGGTGTTGGGGGTTTAGGTTTTTAGGTGGGGTGGGGTGGGGTGGGGGTTTAGGTTTTTGGGTGGGGGTGGGGTGGGGGTTTAGGTTTTTGGGTGGGGGTGTGTGGGGGGTTTAGGATTTTGGGGGTGCGTGTTGGGGGTTTAGGTTTTTGGGTGGGGGTGGGGGTGGGGTGGGGGTTTAGGTTTTTGAGGGTGTGTTAGGTTTTTTGGGTGATACTACACATATGCAATATTGAAAATAATAAGAAGAAAAAAACGACGAGTTAATTCTTATTTTTTATAACGTTATTTATGCTCAAGTGAAAGATAAATAAATTCTTGATTTAATGGTGCAATGTTTTAAAAAATAATAATAATGTATTCAAAAGATAGAAATGTTTAAAGATTTATATATTTTAAGTTCCAATTTTACGCTTACTTTTTAAAATTTCACCAATTCTTTTATTAGTGGTTCTTTAGTTCTCTAATTAAAGTGAGTTTTATCATGAACTCAACCCTCTATATATATATATATATATATATATATATATATATATATATATATATATGGAGTAAAATTGTAGAATTTTAATATTTATATTTGAGTTAACTTGAATTAAAATGTATGTATGTGTACATATAAAAATCAAAAAATGTATTGAATGAAACCTTGGAATTGAAATGTTTGCAAAAATGATACAAAGTATTGCACTACAAATGGGATTGAAATATTGTACTAAAATAAATACAGAGAAATCATGGATGTTACAATATCCCCATGTTGAGCGAATTTCGTCCCGAAATTCAACTGTTGGGTACTACTGAATCGGCAACGATGTGAGCTTTGATTGTCGGTTTAAGGAGTATAGCTGATGGCAAGGTTCAGGTCTGATACCTAAGGTGAGATCAAGTCCTCGTGTCAGGCATAGATGGTGGTAGTAGATTCAGTTTGAAGAGGATTTAAGGAGAGAATTGTCGAAACAAAATTTGGACTCTAAAGATCAGTTGAGATGGAAATGATGAGGATTTGATGGTTAAATACTAGTTTAGGATATAGTCTAATATGTTTCAAATGTATCTTTGTGTAAAGATTTCACAGACATTGGTCAAGGTCTAAAACTCTTCGCGACACGAACAACGCCACTTCTAACAATATAACAGGGACACTTATATATAGGAAGTACCGGCGGCGTATCCACCATGCTCTTACCATATCACATTAATTTCGTTGCTATCTATCACGATAGGTTTCATGTCACAACACATGACAAAATTCACTATGTTTTCCATGCGCCACTTTCATAATTATTTGTGCACCCGTAATTACACAAATCTTCGCATGGTCCGTATAGATCATCCATTGTGTGTGGGCAAGAGAAGGTACAAAAACATTTTGTTATTGACTATTATTTTCACGTATGAGTTATTAATGATTAACTGTGCCTCTAGATAGTAAAGTCAATTAGGAAATAAAAGAATAACAATGTGGCACAACTCCATACATGTGTGTCCTAGGTAGATGGCATAATTTTCCAGATTACTCATAAAGTTTACATTTGCCTCGTGTTTGAACAAGAATACGTCAAACCCCGAGAAGTTTAAAGTTTTATAGCTTTCAACTTTCATGAATAAAGTGAATGATCATGCCTTATGTATAATGGGATCAATCAACTACAAAAATTGTAAGCAATCTAGTTTCGTGTATAATGTAAACACCTAAGTTTCATGTATAATCTAGTATCATGTACATTGTAAGCAAATAAGTTTCATTATAATGTGAACAACTTAGTATCATGTATATTGTAAACAAATAAGTTTTCATGTATAAGGTGAACAATTTAGTATCATGTATATTGTAAACAAATAAGTTTCATGTATAATGTGAACATTTTAGTATCATATGCATTACAAACAATCAAGTTTTGTGTATAATGTAAAAAATTTAGTTTCGCGTATATTGTGAACGTTCATATGTAAATAATTGAATCTCATGAGTAACATAAAATATCAAATTTTGTAGATGATCGAGTTTTGTGAACAAGCGTGTTGCTTGGAGTTCATGTACCATGTAGGCAGTTGGGTTTTAAATTTTCAATTTAGTTGACGTTCATTTGAGTGGTTAATGCCTACGTGAAATGATTCATCTTCTTGAAGTGACTAGTAAGCTCATACCTTTCTAAAGGTGCAAGATTATGTGACAGTTTTGTAGGTATTTGGGATAATATGCACATGAATAACTGATGTTTGTAAATGAACAAGTGATTGAAATTTTTACTCTTGTTTGCAAATAATTAAAAAAAAAATGTGATGGATGTATCTCATACTTCCAATGTTAAATCAACGAGTAATGGCATTGTAATATAAAACTCAACATTAGATGATAAAATGTCAAAAGCATAAATCTAGACATAAAGTAGTGGTTTCAAACGGGAATTTAAAGACAAGAATAGAAAATCTAGCTAGTGTCTAGGTAGCTCTCCACGAGGAAGCAGATGAGAACCCAGATGAACATCGATATGGTTACTCGTATAGCAAACCGGGACTCAACTCTAGATGCCTCCGTATGTGCGTCAAATATTTCCCGGTCTCCTTCCATCATGTCAATGTGGTTACCTAGATTTGTAATCAGGTCTTCCTGGTACCGCACTTGACCCAAAAGGCTGTCTATTCGCTAACCTAGCAGGTCGTGTCTTACCCCGTGCTCCATCCCTGACCTCATATACTCTGTGGTCCTCATATATTGGTGAGTGGCATCAACTGGGACTCCAATAGAACTAGTGTGTGCCATGGTTTGCCTTGCTCTTGGGTTCAGATGATATGGTGTCACACCCCAACCGATGGCGGAATCATCGGGGTGAGACATGTAGACTGTTCATGAGCACAAGGTTGACTAGATTTCAATATTTTAATCATCAAGTTTAACTTCAAATAATTCAACACAACCAAATTCAAACAAGTACATAATCGAAATACATAATAGTCTTTATTTAAATTTAACTAAGTCCCAAGCCTATGTGTAACATGCCTTGATAAAACTCATATATTAGCACCTGGAACATGAATAAAATAAGGTCAACTAAAAAGTTGGTGATCATACACAAGTTTGTATATAGATAGGATATAGATTGTAAATAAACAAATCCTTACATAACATGATAAAATAAGGCATTTATGGAGAGCAGATATTGTGTATCCAAGTACAATCAAACCTTTGTAACTAGCATGCAAGATTGTGTTGTCGCTAACAATCACCCCAATCTAGGTCGGTTTGTCAGACTCAATAGATCTATCATTGTTTACCGTCGGCTTGAATAGTTAATGATTGCACATAAATCGACAAAAGTTAACACACCTAGCACTCAGGCATAAAGCTCAAATTTGCACACATGAATGTAAAGAGGATTTGTACTTGTGTAGTTTGTGTAAATGTATGCAATAGTGTTGTATAGTGTTGATGTTCCACCCCAAAAAGTGTAAAAGAGTAAAAGGGGCTATGTAATACTCACTTGGTTTGAAGGCGTAGCTAACTCGAGATAATAAATAGTAATATGATCCTTGTAATGCGCAACGTTAACCCAGTGTGGAATGTATATTGGATTAATAGTGTGCTCAATAGGCTATGTCTAAGTCTAGGGTTGAATTGGTTGTGTGTATAAAGCTTGTGGTTTGTACTTGAAAGTTATTGTATAAATTGCAGGATTTGAAATGGATATATTTTAGACATTTTGCTCAAGGTTTGTGTTCAAATAACTAAATAAATAAATTACAAAGTTATTATTTATTCACTTAGTTATAAAAATAGTGTAGGTATTAGTGGTAATTAAGTATAAACTAAATAAATAATTTTTGTCTAAATGTAAATTAAATACATAATTGTTACCTTATTTATTTATTTATAAAATATGTAACTTAGTCATTTTGTTATAAACATGTATTAGATGTTTCATATTAAATATAAATTTCTTTACTTTATTTTCATAAAGATGTTTAAATAAATTGTGTAAATAATAATTAAGTGGAGGGTTTAGCAATAAATATAAATTTAATTTTTTGAAAGTTTTAAATAAATAATTTCTATTTATTTATTTTATAAAATCAATTATTTTTATTTAAAAATTAATTTGAAATACTTATTGTTTTTAAATTATGGAAATAGTTATTCTGTCAAGATTTTTCTCACACATACGACCGTGCCTGGGACAAGGCACGATCGTGCTAGGACCACGGGCGCGACCGTGCTAGTTAGTGACGCGACCGTGTTGACCAAACAGAAGGCATAATTAGGCTGTTCACTAGAAACGACCGTGTCTTGGGCCAGGCACGACCGTGTCTATGGTTTTGTGGCACGACCAAGTCTAGCCAAGGGCATGACCGGGTCTGAGTGTGTGAGGCACGACCGCGCTGGTATTTGGCGCGACCTTGTCTCATGAAGCACGACCGCGCTAGAATGCTAGCGCGACCGTGTCTGTTCCAAAACAGAATCGATTTGACTAATTCTTTTATTGTTAATGTTGGAATTCATAGGGCTTTCATCTGTAGGGTTATTACAAGTCTATTGGAATATATTAATTGTATTTAAAACGTGTTCAAAGCAGGGTTCGATTAAACCATTTTAGAACGAAAAATAGATTCTGGTTTGTGATGATTCCCATATTTTAAGCCCAAATTAGATTAGATCTTTTGATCTATAGACTAACTCGAAAGTGTGGAAGGTTTCAATTACCCGGAAGGAGGATGAATCGATGGTGTACGGGTAGAATGAGTTCCGGCGATGACGGGCTTGACCTTCGGCGTCTTCTGCTGCAATTCCGACTAAATAAGCGTGTCCAGCAGCTTTAGAGAGGATCGATAGTATGTTGGCTTGGAAGAATTGCAAATCAAAATGGTGAATTCGATGGTTTCGTGAGAGGATTAGGTGTTTATGAGATAATTCGACGAAATTGAGTTTATTTGTTGTAATGGTGATGATTAAAGGGTTTAATTGAGTTCGTTAATGATGAAAACGTGTAGAACGGTTATGAAATCGAACGTCCCTGTGATTAAAGGCTGCATTTATGTTTCAACTGATGAGAGGCGCGACCGTGCCAAGGCACCGGGCGCGACCGTTCCAAAACAAGGCGCACGACCGTGCCATAGCACTTTGCGCGACCGTGCCTATTAGGGTTTTGGTTATTTATTTATAAAATCTGTCCTTGTAAGTTTCAGTGTTGACAGGTTTGTATAAATATGGACTTATGTAGAGTTTTATAGGATGTACTCGTGTAAAATTTGTGGACTTGCATTGGAACATAGTATTTAATTGTTAGTACAAATAGAACAAGTCAGTGTACTAGAATTTGGTTTGAAAATGTATCACATTGAACTGAAATATAGATAATGAAAATCAGAAATGTTACAGTATCCCCATGTTGAGGGAATTTCGTCCCGAAATTTAGCTAGTGGAGGCTACGACATCAGTGAAAAGATGTGGGTACTTGAGTTTCATTTGGTCCTCTCGTTCCCAAGTAAACTCAGGACCACGTTTAGATTCCCAACGAACTTTGACAATTGGAATACGGCTTCGCTTGAGCTGTTTGACTTCACGATCCATGATTTCCACTGGTCTCTCAACGAAGTGCATCGTTTCGTCAATGTGCACGTCTTCAAGAGGTATGTGAAGATTCTCATCAGCAAGACATTTCTTCATATTAGACACGTGAAAAGTAGGATGCACATTGCCAAGTGACGGAGGTAACTCGAGTTTGTAAGCCACTTTCCCAATTCTTTCAAGGATCTTGAATGGACCCACATAGCGAGGTGCTAATTTGCCTTTCTTTCCAAAACGGATCACACCCTTCCACGGAGACACCTTTAGAAAAACAAGGTCACCGATTTGGAATTCCAAGGGCTTTTGTCGTTTGTCGGCATTACTCTTTTGCCGACTTCTCGCTACTCGAATGTTGTCACGAATTTGGATAATCTTGTCGGATGTTTCTTGAATTAGTTAGGGACTGGTGATTTTTGCTTCACCAATCTCGTTCCAACAGATAGGAGAACGACACTTGCGACCATAGAGAGCTTCAAATGTAGCCATGTTGATACTCGTGTGGTAGCTATTATTGTAGGATAACTCGATTAGTGATAGGTGTGAATCCCAATTGCCTCCAAAATCAATTACACAAGCTCTAAGCATATCCTTGAGAGTTTGGATTGTTCGCTTGGTCTGACCATCAGTTTGGGGATGGTAGGCCGTGCTCAAATCCAATCGTGTACCAAGAGCAGTTTGGAGAGAATACCAAAAAATGAGAGGTGAACCGAGCATCTCTATCGGAGATTATGTTTAAGGGAATACCGTGACGGCTCATAATTTCATCAATGTAAATTCGGGCTAGTTTCTCAACCCGATAGTCTTCACGGATAGGCAAGAAATGAGCAGATTTGGTGAGACGGTCAATGATCACCCAAATGCTATCATAACCACTTGAGGTGCGAGGAAGTTTGGTAATGAAATCCATAGCTAAGTTCTCCCATTTCCACACAGGAATTTCTGGTTGTTCAAGTAATCCGGAAGGACGTTGGTGTTCGGCTTTGACTTTGGAGCACGTTAGACATTTGGCAACATAGAGAGCAATGTCCTTCTTCATACCTGGCCACCAATATTGTTGGCGAAGATCTTGGTACATTTTATCCGCACCAGGATGAATAGAATAACGAGTCTTATGAGCCTCGTTCATAAGAAATGTACGGAGATCATCGTGATCGGGAACCCAAATACGGTTCAAGTAATAAAGTAAGCCATTGGGTTTTGATTCAAGTTGGAGTTCAACACCACACGACATTTCCTCGTACATGTTACCCTCGGTGACTGAGACGTGTTAAGCTTCTAAGATGCGATTTTGAATGTCGATTTGGATTCGAACACAATGAAGCATGACATGGTCCTTTCGACTCAAAGCGTCGGCTACAACATTCGCTTTGCCGGGATGGTAACGAATCTCGCAGTCATAGTCGTTAAGGAGTTCAACCCAACGTCGTTGCCTCATATTGAGTTCTTTTTGGTTGAAGATGTGTTGGAGACTTTTGTGGTCAGTGAACACCACACACTTTGTGCCATAGAGGTAATGTCTCCAAATCTTCAATGCGAATACGACCGCACCCAACTCGAGATCGTGCGTCGTATAATTCTTCTCGTGAATCTTGAGTTGTCTTGATGCATAAACGATTACTTTGCCTCGTTGCATGAGGACACAACCGAGACCTTGGTTGGAAGCATCACAGTAGACAACTAGATCATCATTCCCATCAGGGAGAGTCAAAATAGGAGCATTGCACAACTTTTGCTTGAGTGTTTGGAAAGCTTATTCTTGTTTTGGTCCCCATTCATAGGTTTTTCCCTTGTGGGTCAAAGCGGTAAGAGGGACAGCAATTTTAGAGAAATTTGAGATGAAACGACGATAATATCCCGCAAGACCAAGAAATGAAAGAACATCGGTGGGGGTCTTCGGGGTATTCCAATTCTTAACCGCTTCGATCTTAGCATGGTCAACATGAATTCCTTTGTCGTTAACGATATGACCAAGAAATTGAACTTCCTTTAGCCAAAATTCATATTTGGAGAACTTGACATATATTTGTTCCTTCTTTAAGAGGTCCAAAACCAACCTAAGGTGTTGCTCATGATCGGATTTAGTCTTGGAGTAGATTAAGATATCATCAATGAAGACGATCACAAATTTATCAAGGTACGGTTTGCACACACGATTCATGAGGTCCATGAAAACCGCGGGTGCATTGGTTAGTCCAAAAGGCATGACCATGAACTCGTAGTGACCATACCTAGTTCGGAAAGCAGTCTTTGGAATATCTTCCTCTTGTACACGGAGTTGGTGATAACCAGATCGAAGATCAATCTTCGAGAAGCAAGTAGAACCTTGAAGTTGGTCAAAGAGGTCATCAATTCTAGGCAAGGGATAACGGTTCTTGATGGTAAGCTTGTTGAGTTCGCGGTAGTCAATACACATGCGGAATGATCCATCCTTCTTTTTGACGAATAAGATGGGTGCACCCCACGGTGAATGACTTGGACGAATGAAGCCTTTGTCGGAGAGCTCTTGGAGTTGACTTGCAAGTTCTTGCATTTCACAAGGTGCAAGACGGTAAGGAGCTCTAGCCACGGGGTTAGCTCCGGGTATAAGGTCAATGGGAAATTCCACTTGTCGAACGGGTGGAAGACCGGATAGATCTTCGAGAAAATCCCGAATGATGGGAATGTCTTGGATATTCTTCTCCTTGACATCCTTTTGAACAACATGAGCTAAGAAGGCTACGTACTTCTTTCGTAAGTACTTTTGGGCGGTAGTGCATGACATTAACTTTAGTCCCTTGCAAGGCTTTTCACCAAAGACTCTTAACGTTTCTCCCGACGGTAGAGGTATTCGGATGCACTTCTCGAAACAGATGACTTCGGCATGATGATTTGATAGCCAATCCATGCCTATGATGATATCAAAACTTCCTAGTGGCATTGGTACAAGGTTGATTGGAAATGTATGTTCATTAAGTTCTAGAGAGAAGTCATAGATAATAGACTCAATTATAAGTGAATCACCATTTGCTATTTCGACAGTGAAGGTTTTCTCTAATTGAGATCGTGTCTTTGCAAGTAAGGGTTCAAAGTTAAGTGACACAAAACTTTTATCGGCACCGGTATCAAATAAAATGGAGGCATATTGACTATTGACAAGGAACGTACCGTTGACCACATCATTGTTGGCTTGAGCTTCATTGGCGTTTATGTTGAAAGCACACCCACGAGCTCCGCCTTGTCTAGCATTGACTAACCTTGGGCACTGATCACGGAAATTATTTGGGTTACCACATTCATAACAAGCACGCCCATTTGCAATAGCAGGAACACCTTGATTAGCCACTTGGGGGTTGGTTTGGTTTGGTGGGTTGACTTGGCCTGCAAGTGCTTTGGCTCTACAAACATTGACTGTATGGCCATATTTCCCACAGTGAGTGCAAAGGCGACATGGAATGTTTTGGTGATGGTGATAGTTGCATGTGGCACAGAGTGGGTAAATCCCAACATATGACTTTTTGGCTGGTGCTTGAATCATAGGTTCAGCTTGATTAATAGGGATAACAGGAGTGACCATAGCATAGTTTCTAGCCTTTCTTTTCTTATTATTACGGGAGGGTTCAGTTGTGGCTTCTTTGACGTGTGTGGGAAGGGATGTGGTGTCGGGAACTTTCTTGGTGCCTTTTCTAGTCAAAGTTCCCGCTTTCACATGGTTGTCGGTTAGTGTAGCAGATAAGCGGATAGCATCTTCAAGTGTTGCAGGATTTCTCCCTAAGACAGTATCTTGGATTTGCCTTGGTAACCCACCAATATACTTCTCGATGCAGCGGGATAAATGTGTGACCATATGGGGCACAAGGAGACTCAACTTGTGGAACCGAGTTGTATAAGCTAGACTTTCACCACCATCTTGGGCAAGATCCCAAAACTCGGCTTCCAGTTTCTTTACCTCATTTCGAGGACAAAATTCTTCGGTCATTAGCCTTTTAACCTCATCCCAAGGTAAGGCCATTGCTACTTCCACACCTATATTCCTCTTTTCCCCATTCCACCACGTGAGTACCCGTTTTTGTAAGACACTTGTGGCATGACGAACACGGAGGTTATCGGGGCAGTCACTATTGAGAAAGGTATTCTCAATAATTTCGAACCATTGAAGAAGTCCCGTAGCTCCTTCGGTACCATAGAACTTAAGAGGATTGCATGAATTGAAGTGTTTGAAGGTGCATTGTGGTGGATTGGCACCACCACCCCCATTAGCTCCATGGTTACCATTGGCAGCCCCATTAGCTTGAGTGAGTTGATTCACAAGTTGTGCAAGGATGGTAGAAATATCGGTGTTGTTGTTGGTCACGGTAGCACGACGGGGAGGCATTCTACAGATTCGCACAACACAAGATAAGAACTTATGAATGTTGTGTGGATTTAAAAGAGTAAGATAACAAATAAAATAGTTAATCATGCTTTGGATTGTACTCAAATAGTGATATAATCACTTGAATACTATGACACATTAAGGTTAATTAAACTCATATAATTTTCAAGGAGACATGCTTTAGCCTATAAGTAAACACTCATCTCGGGAATTCCCAGGAAAGCATACGGGTCCCTCGGTTGATTGGGATTTATGCGAAATGCTTTCCTAGACAGAAAACCTAGAATACAGGTGTCACCCTTCCAGATTGCACGTGCCCTCAAATAATTAACAAGTTTAAAAACTTTAACGAGGGTATAAAAAGATTTTTATAGTTTTAGATCCATGAAGTTTCCACATGCTAAGAAGATGATGATAGAGAAGTAGGTAAGAATATTATGAGGTTTTAGGGTATAGGTAAGGATATTGTTTATTTAATTTATTATTTAAGAATAGTCTAATAAGTCATGAATTTTTAATAAATAAGGTATCAAAAATGAAATAATAACTAATCATAGTAAGCATGTAACACATAGCATGTAACACGTAACATGTAGCACAAAATCACATAAACATGAAGCATTGCATAAGTTGGTGTTCTAAAGTTATAGTCTAGGTCAAGAGTGTCTAATAACCTAGTCTCCTATAACCAAGGCTCTGATACCAATCTGTAACACCCCAACCGACAGCGGAATCATTGGGGGGGGGGGACATGTAGACTGTTCATGAGCACAAGGTTGACTAGATTTCAATATTTTAATCATCAAGTTTAACTTCAAATAATTCAACACAACCAAATTCAAACAAGTACATAATCGAAATACATAATAGTCTTTATTTAAATTTAACTAAGTCCCAAGCCTATGTGTAGCATGCCTTGATCAAACTCACATATTAGCACCTGAAACATGAATAAAATAAGGTTAACTAAAAAGTTGGTGAGCATACACAGGTTTGTATATAGATAGCATATAGATTGTAAATAAACAAATCCTTACATAACATGATAAAATAAGGCATTTATGGAGAGCAGCTATTGTGTAACCAAGTATAATCAAACCTTTGTAACTAGCATGCAAAATTGTGTTGTAGGTAACAATCACCCCAATATGGGTGGGTTTGTCAGACTCAATATATCTATCATTGTTTACCGTCGGCTTGAATAGATAATGATTACACATAAATCGCACACAAATGTTAACACACCTAGCACTCAGGCATAAAGCTCAAATTTGCACATATGAATGTAAAGAGGATTTGTACTTGTGTAGTTTGTGTAAATGTAAGCAATAGTGTTGCATAGTGTTCATGTTCCACCCAAAAAAATGTAAAAGAGTAAAAGGGGCTATGTAATACTCACTTGGTTTGAAGGCGTAACTAACTCGAGATATTAAATAGTAATATGATCCTTCTAATGCACAACGTTAACCTAGTGTGGAATGTATATTGGATTAATAGTGTGCTCAACAGTCTATGTCTAAGTCTAGGTTTGAATTGGTTGTGTGTATAAAGCTTGTGGTTTGTACTTGAAAGATATTGTATAAATTGCAGGATTTGAAATGGATATATTTTAGACATTTTGCTCAAGGTTTGTGTTCAAATAACTAAATAAATAAATTATAAAGTTATTATTTATTCACTTAGTTATAAAAATTGTGTAGGTATTAGTGGTAATTAAGTATAAACTAAATAAATAATTTTTGTCTAAATGTAAATTAAATACATAATTGTTACCTTATTTATTTATTTATAAAATATGTAACTTAATCATTTTGTTATAAACATGTATTAGATGTTTCATATTAAATATAAATTTCTTTACTTTATTTTCATAAAGATGTTTAAATAAATTGTGTAAATAATAATTAAGTGGAGGGTTTAGCAATAAATATAAATTTAATTTTTTGTAAGTTTTAAATAAATAAATTCTATTTATTTATTTTATAAAATCAATTATTTTTATTTAAAAATTAATTTGAAATACTTATTGTTTTTAAATTATGGAAATAGTTATTTTGTCAAGATTTTTCTCACACATACGACCGTGCCTGGGACAAGGCATGATCGTGCTAGGACCACGGGCGCGACCGTGCTAGTCAGTGACGCGACCGTGTTGACCAAACATAAGGCATAATTAGGTTCTTCACTAGGAACGACCGTGTCTTGGGCCAGACACGACCGTGTCTAGGGTTTTGAGGTACGACCAAGTCTAGCCAAGGGCATGACCGGGTCTGAGTGTGTGATGCACGACCGCGCTGGTATTTGGTGCGACCGTGTATCATGAATCACGACCGCGCTAGAATGCTAGCGCGACCGTGTCTGTTCCAAAACAGAATCGATTTGTCTAATTCTTATATTGTTAATGTTAGAATTCATAGGGCTTTCATCTGTAGGGTTATTACGAGTCTATTGGAATATATTAATTGTATTTAAAACGTGTTCCAAGCAGGGTTTGATTAAACCATTTTAGAACTAAAAATAGATTTTGGTTTGTGATGATTCTCATATTTTAAGCCCAAATTAGATTAGATCTTTTGATCTATAGACTAAATCGAAAGTGTTGAAGGTTTCAATTACCCGGAAGGAGGATGAATCGATGGTGTACGGGTAGAATGAGTTCCGGCGATGACGGGCTTGACCTCCGGCGTTTTCTGCTGCAATTCCGACTAAATAAGCTTGTCCAGCAGCTTTAGAGAGGATCGATAGTATGTTGGCTTGGAAGAATTGTAAATCAAAATGGTGAATTCGATGGTTTCGTGAGAGGATTAGGTGTTTATGTGATAATTCGACGAAATTGAGTTTATTTGTTGATATGGTGATGATTAAAGGGTTTAATTGAGTTCGTTAATGATGAAAACGTGTAGAACGGTTATGAAATCGAACGTCCCTGTGATTAAAGGCTGCATTTACGTTTCAACTGATGAGAGGCGCGACCGTGCCCATATGAGGCGCTACCGTGCCAAGGCACCGGGCGCGACCGTTCCAATACAAGGCGCGTGACCGTGCCATAGCACTTGGCGCGACCGTTCCAGAACGAGGCGCGACCGTGCCTATTAGGGTTTTGGTTATTTATTTATAAAATCAGTCCTTGTAAGTTTCAGTATTGACAGGTTTGTATAAATATGGACTTATGTAGAGTTTTATAGGATGTACTCGTGTAAAATTTGTGGACTTGCATTGGAACATAATATTTAATTGTTAGTACAAATAGAACAAGTCAGTGTACTAGAATTTGGTTTGAAAATGTATCGCATTGAACTGAAATATAGATAATGAAAATCAGAAATGTTACATATGGGTCGGACTCTAGATAGGGGTCTCTCAGTGGGAATGGTAGTTGGTTGTGCTGGTGAGGTGCTTGATAAGGGTCTTTTGATGGGGGTGGCGCAAATGCTCAAAGTCTCAAGCCGGTGCTCCTAAACCAATATGCTCTTATGTAAAACATGGATCTAGCAACTGGGGGTGTCGGTGACTAATGGTCTGGTGATGGTGATCTGATGTCTTCTTCCTCCCAAACTGTATGTTGGGATAGTATACCGGGGAGGGAGGAGAGTAGGAGTCCATGTATAGCAGAAAAAGAAAGAGATTGTAAGTGAAATAAAATACTAAATGTTAGGTACAAAAGTTTTTTTTCATGAGTTCAGAGTTTGACTAGTCATAATACCGAGTTTTTGTAGTTGTATGTTAGAGGTAACACTTGACCTATAAACATTGTACCCACGAAGAGAATTCCCAGGAAAGAGGGGTGGGTCACAAGAGACACACTTAAGCACCTAGTCCTTCTTTAGTCAGAATTTCTTTTGGGTCTACACCCACTCTTCCAACCATCATGTACTAATAACACTAATGTTTGGGCTCATGGTCATGATAAGAATCGTTATGGACTAAGATTTGAGGCCCAAGGGTGAGGTTCATTTACTCTAGTATGTTTCTTCTTCTTGGAGGGTTTGTGGGCTTATTTAGTTTCTTATTAATGGGTATTAAGCCCAAGGGTTTAAGTTTTGTTCACAAATGATGATGGTGAGATAATTTCGAGTGTGTAAGGATGAAGGTGTATGAAGTCTTAGAATAGAATAAGTGTTTAGTTAAGCTTAGGATAACATTTAACGGAGTCAAACAGGTAGCATGTAATCAAACAATGTAGCAACACAAGGTATTGTATAAATATCAATTTTATAAGCATGTGAGTTATCAAATAGTGTAGCACATAAAATATCATGTATTGTATCATGCAATGTAATACATAAGATAACATGTAAGGTAATTACACAAGGAAAACGATGAGAATCATGAGAATTTTAGATTTGGGTAAGGAGAAATCAAACTTATGTCACAATATGTAGCATGTAGAAAAAAATAATAATAATCATTTTTGGATTGCACTGACTTGGTAAAATAGCCCTTTAAATACTACGACATATCAAGGTTAATTAAACTTATATAACTTTCGAGATGACATCCTTTAGCCTATAAGTAAACACTCATCCCATGAATGAAAGCATACGGATCCCTCAGTTGATTAGGATATATATGAAATGCTTTCCTAGACATAAAACCCAGAATCCAGGTTTCACCCTTCCATATTGCATGTGTTATCTAATAATTAAAATAGTTTAAAACCTTAACGGGGTGTAATAAGAAAGTTTAATAGACTTGTGTCTATGAGTATGGCGTTCCACATGCTATGATGATGATGACATAGAAGAAGATAAGAAAGATGAGAGGCTTAGGATATGGGTATTGGTATTATTGTTTAGTTTATTATTTTGGTAAGGCCTAGTAGGTCATGTAGTTTAACAAATAGAGCATCAAATTGGTTAATCACATAAAGTAGTAAACATGTAGCAATATCATATAACATAGTGCATGATATAAGATGGGTGTCCTAAGGTAGTCTAGGTCATTAGTTTCTAATAACTTAATTCCCTATAACCATGGCTCTGATACCAATCTGTCACAAACCGCCCCGACATATTCCGCCGTCGGTTGGGGTGTGACAGATGTGAGAAACATAGGTTTTATAAGTAATAAAGACAAATTGGCATAAAAGATATAAACAAATTCAAACCAAGTTCAAATAGGTGTGCAAGCATATCAACACTAAATTTATTGCATTCAACCCTTAATGTTATATGTTATATGCATCCACAATCCACGATTGTGCCGTTGGAATTTTACTGCATCCACAATCCCAAAGATTGTGTCATTGTTATATCGGTTTCCCTTATATGACCATACTAATACTACCTTAGACTTGAAATCAAGTTAATGATTGCAATATTATCATTTAGTGTTCGGATATCAAGCATTTGATTGAAATTACTTATTTAATAATTTGTTTTGATACAATTTGAGTTATCAAGCATGTGTACATGTTTCACCCCAAAAGTAAATGGAAAAGGAGGCTATGAATCTCGCTTGTAATAGTTGTTTGTAGATCACACAAGAAATAGGTAAGTTAACCTATAAATGAATTATATGTATTTAATGACATGCAAAAAAGACTAAGACAAAACTTATACTTCCAAAGGAATTGAGTAAATGTGGGGTCTTGTAAAAAAAGTGTTTATGTAATCACATGTAATGGATGTGTGTAAAAATGTGTATGGTGGTATTTGTATTTGGACAAAAGGTTTAAAAGTAAAATGTTTAATCAAAGTGTGTGTTTTTGTTTATAAGAGAATAATATATGATTAAAGTTTTATAGAACTATTTAGTTTAAATAGATATAAAATTAAATAAATAAAAATCATTTTATCTGTTTAATTATTATTATGTAAAGGGTTTCAAAAGGTAATGTATAAAATTCTAAGTATATTTTATTATAATTAGAAAATTATAATGTAATCATTTAATATATTTTGAAACCCTAATTAGATTAATTTTAAGGTAAAAATGATTTTTTTGTAGATTATAATACGTTTTTGTGAATCTTTACAAAGTAATTAATGGGTTTATAAAAATATTATAACAATTTATAAATTAAATAAGTATTTTAAATGTTTTGGTTTAAAATAAAAGTTTTATTTAATTTAAGGTTTAAATGATTTTTATGATTTAAATTTAAGTTTTAAACAAAATAATTGTACAATATTTGTTTTTAAGTAAAAGTTTGCTAAATATTGTACCAAATCAATCACAGGGCGTATAGGTTTTATAAAATTAATTTTATAAAATAATTAGAGTTGTTAAAACTGTTTTTAGAAAAATAAACAGACCACCCGGTTTGAACCCGGATGGTTTCTGTGTGGGTACCACGGGTTACTACTAGACCAAGGGACTGATGCTGAGAATAACCCGGCTCGCATATGTTTTAACATGGATCAGGGATGGGACCGGGTATCGGTATCAAAGGGAAACAAAAAGGATGATGGGTGTCGGTTTCGAACCCATGCTACCTGGTTCGGCGATGCAGTGGCTTACCGGCCAGACTAGGTGGTTTCGTTGGGGTGATCTAATAATATATATATGGTAAACGAATCAAACCAACAACCCAAATCAGAATCTGCAGAACAGGTCATGAAGTCAATTCGAAATCGAATCCGATACAACCTGTTATTATGAATTGATATCGGGCTATTGGAATGCATCAAGTTACGAATCTAACGACGTAAAACTTACTTGGCTAGGCGTAGTATCGAATGCAAATGGTTGGGTCAACGTTTCCGCTATTCTTGGTGCGAGTATGTGTTCAGAGAGTTTGTAAGGGGATATGTGAAGGCAAGGGAATGATTCTAAATGTTCAATTTCATCTTAATCGCCCAAATCGATCTGGACTAGAAGACGACAGCTGTCGGATTGATTCACGCATCAATCCATTTAATTCACGATGAAATGGATCGCGATCAAGGTTTGAATTCATGTGAGTAATGGAAACGCGTGATTTGCGGACCTTAGACGCGTTTAATTCCTTGATTTAGAGGTGATTTTGGCTCAGTATGACTCTGGAAAGTCAAGCGTATTTGAATTTGAATTCAGCCGCATAATTCGTTAAAATTAACACGTTTATTGGGTTCAGGAGAGGTCGAGGATCAATTACGCACACAAGGCGAGTCCACAGAATTCGGGATTGATCGATTAAAGCTAGAATTTGCACGAATTCGTTCTGTTTGATTTCAGAAAGTCAAAAGGGGCGTTTTAATGGTTCAAAACATTGAATAGGTTCAATTTGAGGTGAAAGGGTTCAAACGCAAAAGGGTGGGGGTTCAAAGTTGGGAGTCCAAGTGTTCACAGGGTTCAAACCAATTTGTTTAAATTGTTAATAAATATACATATACATATATGAATTGATTTTTGTTTTGAAAAAAACTTAAAACTTTATAAATTTTATAAATAAATAAATTTTGAATGCAATAATGTTTTAGCATTTGTATTTTTTATGTTTTAGATAAAACCTAAAGCTAAACCATAAAACTAAACCCTAAAAGCTAAATCCTAAACCCTAAAGCTAAACCCAAAAACTAAATCTTAAAGCTAAATCATGAAAATCCAATTAATCTCGAGTAATTGGTCGCTTAATCGGTTTAAAAGTGTTGCCATTATCAGTTTCGAGTGAAAATATCTCTGTTGCGAGATTGGGAATTAGATGGGTTGAATCGGTGGAGGGGAGTCTCGAACTCGCGACCGGATTAGAGGGGAGGGTTTTGAAAAATGGCAGAACAGGCCCCTGAGGTTTATAAGCTTTATTATTTTATCACCAAAGTTTGTTTAAATTGATAATCAAGTTTTAAAATTTACACAATTAACCCTAGGCTTTTATGAAACATAAAATTATTAACTCTTATAAGTTTCTATAATAGCTAATAGGTCATTATGTTATAATTTAAACGTTGATAAATATAAAAGTATAATAAATTCATATTTTGATTAAAATATATATGTAAACTCTTATTATAAAATCTATAATTTTTTTTTGTAATTTGTTTATTTATAATTATATATATATGTAGATTTAGGAATATCTCATTATATATATATAGGGGAGGGTTCCAGAGAAAACCACAAGTTAGACGAAAACCGATAAAACCACTAAAAAACCAATTTTACTCATCATATAATAATTTTTATTTTTTGTTTTAGTTTATTTTTATTTATTTATAAGAGTATCAATGAAATATTAAACATTTTTACACATAGTGTTACGTATACGTAAACATAAAATAAAAAAATTACGGTTACGTATACGTAAATAAAAAAAAATGTGTTTGGATACGTATACGTAAATAAAAAAAATTGCCAAAAATGATGTGGTTTTCTTAGTTTTCGCCTAACTTTGTGGTTTTCTCTTGATCCCTCCCTATATATATATATATTTAATAGTATAGTGGCAAACTATTTATATAAATCCTCATTTATTATTTTGAATTCTAAATGTACGTAGGTATACTCATGATATATGATGGGATACTTCCATAAATACAATTCATATAATAATGTGATTACAATGCCGGGAAAGTAAAGATTATAGGCCGGAATTTCCTAGGGATTACAATGACAAAGGATACAAAGGAGTTATGTATAACGTGCCACCATAGTTAATGTATAATGGGCATAGTTAAGGAACAAAGAGATATTGTAACATCCCGAAATAAATAAATGAACGAATAATAACGAGATGGGGATTTAATAAAGAGTTAGATGAAAGGTAAGAGATCGGGCTTGGGCTCGGCTCCAATGGGCCGATATAGCCCATGCATATATTGGGGGGAAACAGTTCATCTTCCTCATTCCATCATATTACACAAACCCTAGATAGTGAAAGCTTAACGTTCTAGAGAGAGAGAGAAGCTTGAGGAACAACATTTAAGCACTAATTTCTGCTCCATTACCATTGATCGAATTTACACGAAGAATCACAAGTTTGGAGGTAAGAACGACATCAGATCAGAGTTTTTCTTCAAAAATGGGTTTTTAGGGTTCATGGGGGCTTTTAAATATAAACGATGGATTTTTACATATGAAAAGTGGATTAAAGTTTAGATCTAGCTTCATAGAAGCTAGATAAACGTTTTGAACATAAAAAGTTAAGGTTTTAGATCAAAAATCAGAACTAAAATGCTCAATGTTCTTGAGCCGACTCTCGAGAATCGGCCACATGCCTGTGGCGACTCTCGGCGAGGAAGAAAAAGAGAGTCGGCTGTCAGAGAGTCGACTTTCAGAATAGTCGAGTGTCAGAAGAGTCGGCTGTTAGAGATTCGACTGTCAGAATAGTCGACCCTCTAAGAAAACCGCTGAGTATCGACCCATTACACCACACAAAGTCGTGAAAGCAAGTTCAGGTGACACTCATGAGTGTGACTAACGACTCTCCTAGCCGACACTCGAGTGTGGCTAGCGACCCTCCTAGCTGACACTCTCGGGTAATACCCACAAAACTGCCGACTCTTGCATAAAATAATATAAAATTGTACTTTAACTTATGTGTAGATCATTATACTCATTAACAGTAGCTAAAGCATCACCTTCGGGTTAAATACCAGAAGGCATCCGAGTTCTATGTGCCCCCTAAGTGTTACGTGCAAACGAATATTAATGTTTTGGGGCTGAAGTGTATACATGAATTGAATGAAAGATATAAATTCTATGTGTAGTCTTATATGTTATGTGACAATACATGGCGAATACGATAATGACAAGTATGTATATAAGATATGAAATGAAAAGTATGACATAATATATAGGAATGAAATCTTGCATTATATACATGTATATATTGCTTGCCATGTGTGAATAAACGTTATGGATAGAAACGATGACAACTGCTACTTCGGTAGACGAACGACCACTCGACTGTTATGCAGCCAGAAATGAAAATCTAGAAAAGTAGACTAAATTAAGGCCACTACGGTACAGTAAGTCGCTCAAGTGATGCACGACTGTATATATAGTTCGGGTGGGAAACGAATGCCTTAGGGCAGATGGGCGAATATGATAGACTACGACGGTATGACGGTTAAGACGGATGGCTGAAGGTTGGTCAAATGGAAAAGATGAACAACCGAAGGTTGGTCGGACGGTAAAGCATAACAACGACCGCAGGTTGGTCAGACGTTATGAAGCACAAACTACGACTGTAGGACGAAGCACTTGTCTTTGTGGCATACGAAAACAAAATGACGGGTTGATCACCCTTATGTGTATGTAAATGAATGTTCGTGTGTATGTAAGAATGTAGGTATTATTATATATACCCACATTGAATGAAATATGAAGAAAATAATTGAAATGATAAATATATACATACAAATATATTTATACATTTGTAAGTATAAGTATGACACGAAATAATGGTTATGCCTTCTTGTGTTAAACTAGAACTCACCAGCGTTAGCTGACATTTAGTATGCATTTTAGGTAATAAGAAGAAATGACGTGCAAAGGCGTGATGGCTACCTGACACAAGACTCACATCCCATTTCATTTTAAATATGTGTTAAGACAATGTTCTCTATGTTAAGACTTCCGCTGTTATGTAATCGAACGATGTTTGCTTCTGTTACTCTTTGAATGTTTAATTTAAAATTTAGTATTTTACGACTATGTTTATGAGTAAATCCAACAAGTGAGGTCTCCAGGGAAAGGGGGTCTTACAGATATACGTGTAAATATGCTAACATAGTAAATGATGAAACGATTGCTGTGACACCTGACAAATTCCTGTTAACTCAAATTTCGTTATCTCGTGACTCAGTTAACTAATTTCAAACCACAAGGACCAATTCTGTCATAATACACATGAAAATTCAGGGACCAATGCTGTAATTACCCTAAACCCAATCCTTTGACTTTGGAAAATCAAAATTGACATCTTTCATCCAAAATCAAACCCGTAACTCCAAAGATTGTTCAAATTCGCAACAGTTAGACAAGCCATTGATGATATTGATTATCATTAAACAACTTTTAGGCGTTTAACATTGTTAATCATTACGAATTTATCATAATTATGCTCATTGAGCCGTAACCGTCGACCCTTTCACATAAGACCCTAGAATTTGATCATTTGGGTTAGCATTCTCACAATCAATCACTTTGCTCACCTAAGTCGAATCACTCTAAGTCTTTTTCACATCCTAATTTGGTCGGATACGAAGCCGGAGACACGGGGACCAACTCGTTAGACTCGCGACCGTGTTCTAGCCGAGCACTATCAATTCGATATCGTTTCAGGTAATTGAATACCCTAGCTTCGTTTTCATCCCTCGGTCAAAAGCCCTAACCTTATTAAGGCTTACAACATCAAATTCATGATGAAAAGATTCTAGGGTTCATATCAATTCTGGTTTAATCGAACTCTACCCTAGACTCAACCTAATTGCAATAAATCTATATGGGTAGATTCGAAATCATCAACTACACACATGCATTAGTTACACGACACAAACACTCGAACATGGTGATGGTAATAATGGTACCAGTTTTAACTTTTAAAACAATTATTATTTAAACCTTTTAAATAAACAAATCAGATATATTTAGCGAAAGCGATTTAACAATACCATTAACATATCAGATCTGGATTCCTTTCAGTGATCCGATTACACGCGTATAGACAATAATAATGAATAAATAAATAAACAAAACCATAGGGTGTTTAGGGTTTTATACCTTTGACGTATCAATCGGATTGAAACACTCGGGTACAAAGAACGTCACGCTAAATGACTAGAACGAGCTCGTCACACGAACACATCACACGAAACACACCAAACGACAACCTGATTCTCTCCTTTCCTTTTTCCGATTCGGCTCGCAGAGGAGGACAAGCCGACGGTTAGGGTCGGATCGATGGGGCTGCGTGTAAAGGTGCAGTGGAGGTAGGAGGTGTTCGTCGGAAGCCGCACACGGAAGGGGTGGCCGCTCGCGTCGAACGGAAAACCGGAAGAGGGGGGGTCGATTTCGGTTTAGTGCAAGAGAGAGAGGAGGCACCAAAGTTGTTATTAGGGTTTTGACTTAAGTATGTATATATAGTAATCTAATTTACAAGTCAACCCCATGTGTAATTAACATTTAAATACTAACTAATTAACTCTTAATCAGTTCTAGTCCCCGTAGTTTATAATTACACTGATTATAAACAAAAATTGCTCAAACCGATCAATTTTATGTTTAACAGTTTAAACATAAAGTCCCGACTATATATATGTTAGTAATATATATATATATATATATATATATATATATAAGCTCATTACGTCTATCGTTAGATTTAATTATTCTAAATAATTAAATACGTCGCAACGAATAAATATCTCCCTAGATATTTAATCCACCGAATTCTAAATTCTTGTTTCGTTTAATAACGTTTAACAATTAAATGATATAATCTGTTATTTACCCAAAGTGTAACTCTTCGGATCGTACCTCGTTAGCAACGTTGATATTACGATGATCGGACATCTAATATCCAACAATCTCCCACTTGGTCGATTCATCGATTAATCATGTCAATGTAGACAGTGGTGGATGCCTAGCTGCATCTCACTGCCCCTAACAAGGTATGACGTATTTATAATCAGTAACTAGTTCCTTGTGTTCAAGTAAATTTTATTTAACCAAGTACAATAGGCATGGAAAACATATATATATATATATATATATATATATATATATATATATATATATATATATGTGTGTGTGTGTGTCCTTTCTGTTTAGGTAATTCGTTGAACATGAGACATGGATACAAGTCACTTCTCATATAGGGTTCAACTATTCTTGTTCTCGTTCTCTAATTCAAAAATGGTCTAAACAAACAACTCTAGTTTGTGCGTGGCCACGCGATTTATAACATTTTGAAACAACAAGGGCGCCAGATTGTCCAGATCCTAATTAAAGGATAACATAATTCCTTTGGCCACGTACAACTCCCACTTAACTTCAGATTATATCTGATCATATCCTTATTTCTGCCAGTTAAGGTACAACGTTAGATAAATCAAGGAATAAACTTTAGTCAAAGTTAGTTCTAGTGCGTGCCTCAGGTCGAATGATCAATAGATCTTAACATATTCAAAACTTCTCAAGACTTTGATCCATGAAGATAGTTTTGAAGCGAGTTACGTATAATAATTATTCTCTAATAATTATCTGTGAATATGGTCACTAACTTCTTGGTCTTTCATTCATAATGAACCAACCATCCGATTCACAATAGTCTTACCTTTAGATTGATTCCCATGAATCTGATCGACTACGAACATTTAGAATATAACATAATATTCAAGGATTTTTAAAACGTATAAAATATCGAATCATAAATATATCTATTTATAATGCACTTAACCTTTAAGCCAATATAAAATACCAATGTTTCTATATTGTCCGAAAGGCACCAAATACTAACAAATCAAACTCAAGTCTAGCATTTCTATCACCTATCAACATGACCCTCATACAGATTGAGGTATAGGTTTAGCGAATGGGTCAGCTAGATATTAATTTGTGTGAATTTGTTTTATCGTAATGTCTCAAAGTTTCATGATCCCATCAATGAAACTTAATGATGGAAAACTCTCTTTTGGAACTTCTTTCCAAACTATTTGAAGTTATCTGAAAACACTTTCAGAATACTATCTTCTAATGTTTCCAGGTCACAACATCTCATGTTTGTGCAAATGTTATTGATGGAACTTTTCTATGAGATAATGCTGATGTATCATAATCATTATAAGATAATGTTGATGTATCGTGTAATCATTCTCAATGATCATGTTATGGTTCTTGTATCTTAACCTTTAAGATCGTTGTGTTTGACAAGTAGGTTGGCATAACTAATTATGATGTTTCAAGAACCCTTCTTGACAGTCAAAGTTGGTACTTTTAGCATCTTATCCAATAAGATAGCATTATCTTATCATAACATTTTATGATCACCATTATATGCTTCTCAAGCATTATTATTTTCCTTTTCTTTCTTTCGTCGTAACTAAATTTCAAAGTTCTTTCATCGTATGAAAAATATTGACAACGCTCATTATCCTTTTAGATGAAACCATATGAACCATTTAATTTTCATCTTATCCCAATTACTATGGGTTTTGGATAATGTTAACAGAAATGCTAACGGTATATGTCTTTATTGATTTGTCACACAAAACACTTAAGACATCTTTATTAATGTCAATAGATTGTTACGATTCTTACTTTAGAATCTTTCCCTCTTGTATATCATATATATATAAATGCAATCAATGTTAGCTTTGAAATTTGATCTTCTAAAGATACGTTATCTTTCAATGATATGTTTTAAAATATAACTCGTAATTTCAGTAATGTATCACTATACATTCCATGATAACACTTATCATCCCCTGTTTATTTTGTGTATCATTATACACTTTATGATAACACTTATCATCCATATCTGTGGTTTTTCCCGTGTATCACTATACATTCCTCTTAATAATGTGTCTCTTACACATTCTTATTGTTGTAGGTATTCACTTCCACTGACCTTTGCATCTACATTGAATCTTATTTGAAATGATCATATCAGTTTCAATGATTCAATGGTCTTAGACATGTCCAGACTTCCATACTTTTCTTGAAGCTAATTTATTACAAGAACATTCTAGTATTCATAATACATGTTGATTTTGATTAGTTTAGACAACTTTTCAAAACTTGTAATTTGTATGCCTTTAAGGATACTAGGAATCTAATTCCTATTTTATCAATCTTTGATAATATATTAGGCTTCTAGTATTAACAATTCATTTGTTGTTTCTAAAACAACTTCTACGTCTTGATGAATTTCATTCATGTATAGTCTGATCAAATCTTTATTTGTCGTAAATGGATTGTGTGTTTGGATCATCATTGGATGTTTTGACTAAAGAATCTCATTCTTTCATCGTATGATCCTTAGTGTCTGTTGTAAAAGATCTCATCTTTTCTTAAATATACTTATCAATTGTAAAAGATCTCAACTTTTTTTTATGATAAATTTATCAAATGTAAAAGATCAAATCTTTTGTTTATGATAAACATTTATAAATTTCTAGGATCTAATCCTTGCCTGTATATGAAATTTTATGTCTATGCAATTTGAATAATACTATTTATTCATAAATTTAAACAACACTTGTTTCTTGTTCAAGAATCAGGTATATTACGGTTATGAACAGTTTCAATCTTATTTAAGTATTTATTAAGGTAGCACACGAAACTATTTCGTATAGGGGTTCATAACATCCTATCCTTATTTGTTCATAGGTCTCTTTTATATTCATATCTCATATGAATCTTTATACCTGTTCTGGATGAACCTTATGGTTCAAGGCTAGTGATTTGGATCTTGTGAAGCTGCTTTGTATGACTAACTACTTAGTCTTATAGTAATGACAACTCTTATCGCTCTTTTATATCTTATCTCATAAGATCTTTTCTAGAGGAATTTATTGAAACTATTTCAACCATACATTCATATGTAAACATTTATATCACATATATACCTTTTACAGGACTTAACATGTTTCATGGTATCTACTAGATCTGATCTAATTAATTATCTAATGGACTTGACTAACATGTCTCACATGTCTTTATGTCAAATAGATGGTAATGAATTCTTAATTCATTGCAGGCAACAACCATAATGCATCAATGATTTAAATAAGTCATACTTAAAATACTCAAGCAATATTCAAAAGAAAATAAATCCGGAATTTAAATTTGTTCTGAACAAAAATAAGATATCATCATCAAATGGTGTAATCAACAACTTGAAGTAGTCTTCAAGTTGTGTCCGTCTTTCTTTTCTTCTTCTTTTCCTTCCTTTCTTTTATCTCTACAAAAAGCCAATTTACATACATTAAAAGTCTAACTTTTAAGTGATAAAAAAATAATGGAAAGGTTGCCTAGATACCATGAGTATATGCATATATGCATCCACTAGCTTCAGGAGTTTCGAGCATTTTTCTAACATGACGCTTCGTTTTAGAGATATTTGCTTTGGTCTCACCAATAGCGATGCCCTTATCCCCGATCGTGACAGTCATTATCGGTACCCTTTTACTTGTGAAACACAAGTGAAGTTCATCATCGATCATAGCTTTTAAGATGTTGTTACTAGGATAAATCCCTATTCTTTCAAGCTGATCAATGAAGCATGACATCCTTGAAGCATCATCGGGCACCCATTCGGCATACTGAGAGATGAATCCTCTAACATAGTCATAACGACTAAGAGGATGCCCTTTCCAATTACAGTTGTCAAATGCGTTATCAATGGTAATGTCTATGATCAAGTAATCATAAATGGGAATGCATGCTTCCTTGATGTATGATGCATTCTTTTCCATGACCACGACATGTTCTGGATTCTTCAAGGCAACGTCTTTAATGTGTGACATAAAAGAGTGAGAAAAATCCATGTTGTAATCTTGATGGTATTTTACCTTCAAGTTACAAATCATGTCATAAGTAGACAACTTCCAAAGTGATTTTCTAATCTCTGAGTCCACAGATGCTAGCATTAGGTTTGATATAGCACGGGTATCAACCTTAAGTTTGTTCCACGCATTTATGACAAACTCGACAGCATCCTTAGATAGCTGCTTAGGGGGGAAATTTAAGAACATGTATCTTCTTGTTATATCTAAGGACTTTCTTTAGATTGTAGTACCATTCCAAGAAGTTTGTTCCATCGAGTTTGATTTTAAGAATATCGTTAAGACGCTCTAGGATAACAACATCAGCAGACGGAGCCATCTATAAAATTCAATTAAATTTTAGTATTTTCATGCTTTAATTATATTAATGACCAAAAGACAAAAATATTTATAATTAAGAATGAGATCCCGGTTTACTATGTTATAGTGAATGGCTAAGCACTTTTCACTAGTATAGCTAGACATGTAGGTAATGATTACCGATTGTATCAACTATACAACTCTCGGTTTGAGGGGAATGACAAGCAAGGTCAAGCTTAGATACGTTTCCCTCAATTACGCCCGCTTAAACGACTTTAAGTGATATTTGTCCTTTAATTGTGACTGTAGTACCGGCCTAAGTGACTTAGGAATCGCGATCCTATCTTTAACTAAAACCGTGGCATCAAATGCAGGGTAATTCACTAACATTGACGTTTTAGTCTAGTTGAAGTGTCAAAATTAAGGGTGACGCTAAAATATCGATTTTTAATAATTGGGATTTCTTTAATGTTTTAATTTACCGGTTAAGGGTCAAAAATATTTTGGACGACACATAGCATGAAATTAGTCATGTAAATTTTAGTAAACCAATTTTACTATATAAGTTCGTGAAAAGCTTTTCAACACTCGACACGGTCCAATTTTAAACACCTTATTTAATCTAAATTGGTCGTTAGTCGCGAACTAAATTTTAAACTAATTAACCTTTAATTAATTTAAATACGTTTTTAAATAAAACAATTAAATTTAAAAACTTGTTTTACTTTTAAATAAAAACTACTTTTATTTAATTACCTTTCTGAGAACTTTTAAACCTTTTAACATTCTCGTCGTTTTATAAGATTGTGTTAAATGTTTTTATAAAAATATTTGCGGTTTTAATTATTATCCTAAATAATTATATCAACCACAAACATACAAAACAACCATCGAGCCCTTAGTAAGTTTGTTTGGTTTCGTTCGAGCCATCAAACGAGTAACCGAACCGGTCTAAGGTACAACAAATAAAAATAAACTTGTCGCCTCCCACTTAGTCTAAGATCTAATTCTTTAAACTCCCGTCTTTGTCTATCCAAGTCTTCAAATCTTCGTCTTGATAGATTTACAACTTTTATACTTTTATAATAAATAAAAAAAATAAAAATAGAAGAATCCTATCTATTACATCCGAGTTCCAAATAACTCAAAAAATAAAATACAAAGATAAAAAAAACAAACATGACAAACAACCATGGGTCATTAGGGTTTGATGTTCCAAACACAATCATAACCAAAACGATAAAGGCTCAATCTTTTGTCAAACAAAAGTTTTGACAAATAAAACACTAGATCGATTAAAATAAACAATTATGTCTAAATGCGCGTAAAGTTAGCTCTGATACCACTATTGGGAATTACGGTACCAGTTTTAACTTTAAAAACAATTATTATTTAAATCTTTTAAATAAATAAATCAGATATATTTAGCGGAAGTGATTTAACAATACCATTAACAGATCAGATCTGGATTTCTTTCAGTGATCTGATTACACGCGTATAAATAATAATAATGAATAAATAAATAAACACAGCCATAGCGTGTTTAGGGTTTTATACCTTTGACGAATCTACCGGATTGAAACACTCTGGTACAAAGAACGTCACGCTAGATGACTAGAATGAGCTTGTCACACGAACACGTCACACGAAACACACCAAACGAGAACCCGGTTCTTTCCTTTAATTTTTTTGGTTCGTCTCGCGGAGGAGGACAAGCCGGAGGTTAGGGCCGGCTCGATGGGGCTGCGTGTAACGGTGCAGCGGCGGTAGGTGGTGGTCGTCGAAAACCGCACACGGCGGTGGTGGACGCTGGTGTCGGATGGAAAACCAGAAGAGGGGGGTCGATTTTGGTTTAGTTCAAGAGAGAGAGGAGGCACCAAAGTTGTAATTAGGGTTTTGACTAAAGTATGTTTATATAAGAAACTAATTTACTAGTCAACCCCTTGTGTAATTAACATTTAATTACTAACTAATTAACACTTAATCAGTTCTAGTCCCCGTAGTTTATAATTACACTGATTATAAACTAAAATTGCACAAACCGATCAATTTTATGTTTAACAGTTTAAACATAAAGTCTCGACTATATATATGTCACTAATATATATATATATATATATATATATATATATATATATATATATATATATATATATATATATATATATATATATAGGGTAAGGTTAAAATGATAACCATATTTTAGATGCTAACCATGTAAACTAAATCCTAGCCATTGAATAAGAGTAATATAGGGCTATTATGTATAGTAGCAAATGTGTAAATCATGCTATATTAAAATGAATTAAAATTAATTGAAAAGGGTAAATTGGGTAGATAACATCCTCGTTAATTCAGTAACCAAATCAACAAAATCCCTAAATATTCTCAAATCTAATTCAATCTTTTAGAAACATCGGTGGCTTCATCAATGAGGCTATTAAAATCAACATGCACCGGAATAAATGACGAAAAATCTGAGACTCCGTTATCATTTTGGACAAAGGAGAATCAAAAGTGAAGGGAAGAATTGGAAATCAAATTTGGAGGTTTTGGGATGGGTGGAATTAGAGAACAGTATGATGATGACACAAATTATGATTCTGATGACAATGTTAGCACACCCGAAGATCAAGGATTAAAGAGTGGGGAAATTTTTAATGTGTGTGATAAGAGTAATTTGAAGGTACGTATACAAATAAATGGTTTAATTACTAGATCTGTGTATAAGAAGTTTATATACAGATGTAAAATGATCATATTTATTACATTGATACATATATGTATCACATATTTGCAAATTACATATATTCCTTTTATTTTCATTTGGTATGTCTAAACAGTAGGTAAAATAAATTCTGATACATGAATGTAAAACTATTTGTGTATAGTGTTTTACATCATAGTTTATACATGTATGTACAAGGTGTTTAATTTTTATAAATGGTTTTGTTAACAAATATTTTAACATGTTATACAGGGTCAGTTGTATGTAATGGAAGAAATGTTTAAAGTGCATGATAATGAGAAGAAAAGACTAGGAAAGTTCTTACTTGAAACCAGAAGAATCTTTCCTGAAAGTATAGTGAGGTGATGGAGGTCATTGAAAAGTTTAATATGATGTACACAACGGGTGTCTACGCCTCAGGTGTGTTGAAAAGTTATAAAAAAAAACACAGTCGAGCACAAGTAACCAAACACCAAATGAAGTGCGACGTGCAACTGGAAGTAGACTTGCAGATGAAGCTAGAAGTGCAGCTGAAGTTAGACGTGTAGAACAATCATCACGTGCAGAAGAAGTTAGACGGGCTGAGGAAGTAAGACATGCAGATGAAGCTAGATGGGCCGAGGAAGTGAAACGTGTAGATGAAGCTAAACGTGTTGAGGAAACAGTGAAAAAGTATTATGTTTCGTTCAGAGAGTAATGCAGATTACTGCATACGAATTCTAGATATGTACAATATAAAAAATGTCAATATAAAATGTTGTATATGAATATTAATGTAGTGTCATGTGAGTTGTAAGTTAGAAAAATAATTATTTAAATTGTAATGTACAGTTTTATGTTAACAGGTATTTGATACGTATATGTATAATATAATTATATATAAAAAAAAATCTCTAATACATATACGTATCACATAACTAATGCCATATTACTGTACAAACTGTGCTAATTTTATTGGTCTGATACATATACGCACCAGAATATTCAGGTGTGGCATACTATACCTTCTTGTTCAACACCTGTAACGAATGTAACAGGAAGGATGGAATACAAAATAGTATTATACGTGAATGTTTGAAGTAAAAAATAGATGGATTGAATATTTCTAAATTTGACATAATGTGTATAATGATTTTTATACAAAATAGAATAATCTGTCAAAATAGCTTGAATGTTGGAGATAATTAATGTATTTTCGAAATTTGAATTAATTACCAAATCTATATAGGGCTAAAATTACATAAACACCCTTTTTTTATTAACATAAATAAAATTACTTGTGAATTATTTGATTGGTTAAGGTTGGTTATCACGGTTATCACATAAAAATGTGGTTAGCATTTGATCCCAACCATATATATATATATATATATATATATATATATATATATATATATATATATATATATATATATGTATATATATATATAACCTCATTCCGTCTATCGTTAGATTTAATTATTCTAAATAATTAAATACGCCGTAACGAATAAATATCTTCCTAGATATTTAATCCACCGAATTCTAAATTCTTGTTTCGTGTAATAACTTTTAACAATTAAACGATATAATCGGTTCTTTGCCCAAAGTGTAACTCTTCGAATCGTACCTCGATAGCAACGTTGATATTATCGACGATCGGACATCTAATATCCAACACATGGCAGTTACATCTTACGTTACAGGCAATGTCTACTTCACCAACTTCCCCGATTAACCCGGAGCATGATGTTCCTCCTGTACCTTCAACAGAGCCTAGGAGGCATCGGCTTGGCCCGAAAGATGACACCATCATGTACGATGAGCCATTCCATGTACGTGTTGACGATAACATGCAAGGCTAGCAGTGGTACCCTGGCCTGATCAGGATTTGAATTCGGTATGAGCGGGTCCCACTATCACGTGTTGCTGAGACTACCTCTTCTACCTCACTAACTCTACCACCTATGACATACCCACTTGAGTAGGCATTCGCCTCCTTTGTAGCTACCATGGACCGGGAGATCCGGAATATGAGGGATGTCGCAGGGGAGATCACCGGCATGTTGGAGCATGAAAGTCAAGTTAACGAGAAGTTTGAAAGGCTGATAGCGGTGTTAGCAGAAACTGACAATTACCATGTGAACCTAGTGACTTCATGTGATGAGTTGGAAGCTCGCGTGAACGTTCTGGAGTTCAACCTGGAAGTAGCCCATGCTAGGATCGTGCAGCTGGAGGCGCAGCATGACGCCGCCAATGCAGCGGGAGACGCACAAGATGCGGAGCCCGAAGGAGATCCAGCTGACGACGAGGATGATGAATCGGTTGTTTCTTCAGCTGGCAATGGAATTTGACATCTTATCTTATATGTGTTTATTTTTTTTCTTTCTAAACCTAGATGGGTAGGATTGTTCCTATCCAACAGATATTTTTGGATTTTGATGTTTGGTTGATTTATTTTGTAGTCGTTACAATTTATCTATTCAAGGATTATTATTGAAATATTAGATATTGTGGTTTAGTTTTCATTTGTTTACTTGTACTTGTATAATGATAATATGAGATATATTTTCTCATTATTGTATTTGTGAATGTGAAGAATCATTTCTGGATGTGGTCGTGGTAACATCTATATGACTACAACCAAACTTACAACACTCATCAATGAACGTGTGGCAGAAGCTGTGGCAGCAAGCCAAGCTGCACAGAATGCCGCAGGTAAATTCAACATCCGTTGACTCTAGCAAGTCACTCCAAACTCGTTTCTAAACCTTGTATCCTCAATTGTATATTGTTTTCGATTCAGGCTAGCAAAATAACCAGCAGGTCTGTGCCTTCAAGACTTTTATGGATTGCAAGCCCCACATGTTTAGTGGAGCTGAAGGAGCGGTCGGTTTGCTTCGTTGGTTTGAGAAAGTTGAGTCAGTATTCGCTATGTGCAATTGCCCTTAAGCCAATCAGGTCAAATATGCATCCGGTACACTAGAGGATCCTGCCCTCACATGGTGGAACTCTCAAGTCCAGATATTAGGTGTGGACATGGCTAACACTCTACCATGGGAAGAGTTCAAGACAATGTTGTGGGAGGAGTACTGCCCTCGTGATGAAATTCAGAAGCTGGAGGGTGAATTTTGGAACTTGAAGATGGGGAGTGTTTCGAAATTGAGCTCTATACTGCTCGCTCACATGAATTTGCAGTCATGTGCCCGCATATGGTGAGACTGGAACACAAAAGGATCGAGAGGTACATTGATGGTCTGGTACCTCAAATTCAGAGTATGGTCACTTCCTCTAACCCAGCCAACATTCAACAAACCATCAGACTTGCTCATAGGCTGACCGATCAGGCTGTAACTCAAGGTACCCTACCCCCGAGGGCCACAACTACCAAGCTACTGACAGTAACAAACCTAAGTTTGATAGCAACACCAACACTAAGAGTGTTCAGTCTAACCCACCTCAACAACAGCAGCGTAGGTTTGAGCCTACCAAAACCTTCAATCAGTCAACCACTTCTAGTCAGAACCAGGGTAATTATGCTGGAAAATACCCTAAGTGTAACAAATGTGGTTTTCACCACAATGGTACTTGTGATAGACATCGTTGACAGCGGTGTGGCAAAACGGGTCACGCTGCAAAAGACTATGGGGGTGAACTTCAGCCTAAGCAACCATTTCAACAACAGGGATCCACCATAGGTTGCTATGAATGTGGCAAAGAATGACACTTCAGGAAAGATTGCCCTCAATTGAAGAGAAATGGTAATGGAAATGGCAACAATCAGGCCAACGTCAATGGTAATAACAACAATGGTAACAACAACGGAAATGGTGCGAATGGACGAGCCTTCGTGATTGCATCATGAGAAGCAAGAAATGATCACAACGTGGTTATCTGTAAGTTCCTTCTGAACGACTGTTTTTGCTTCTGTCCTTTTTGATATCGGCGCTGATAGGAGTTTCATATCTAAGACTCTTAATAATATGTTAAATGAGACTCCAACTCTGTTAGAAACTAAGTACACCATAGAGATAGCAGACGACCAGATAATCGAAGCAACTCACATTCTTAAAGGATGTAAACTAGGATTGGCTGGTCATAAGCTTGACATTGACCTCATGCCAGTCACACTTGGCAACTTCAATAATCTAAAAACCTAGCCGGGATCATTTTTCGTGACAAATTTGTTCGTCTTCCTCTCCCTAGTGGAGAAGCCCTGTCTGTCCAAGGGGAAAAGAGTGGTGCAGTCGTAGGCATCATATCCTTCATGAAAGAGTAGAAGTGCTTGTGTAAAGGCCATACTCCTATTATGGCTCTTGTCACCGAGCAACCATCCGAAGAAAAGAAGATTGAAGATATTCCGATCATTCGTGACTTTCCGGAAGTATTTCCCGAACAGCTACCGGGTCTTCCACCTCATCATCAAGTTGAATTTTCAAATTGATTTAGCACAACACCGTATAGACTTGCACCTAGTGAGTTACAAGAGTTATCTACACAACTGCAAGAGTTGTTAGATAAGGGTTTCATCCGACCTAGCTCATCGCCATAGGGAGCTCCAGTCTTATTCGTCAAGAAGAAATATAGGACTTTTCGTATATGCATCGATTACCATGAGCTGAACAAAGTGACTATCAAGAATCATTAACCACTACCCCGTTTAGATGATCTGTTTGATCAACTTCAAGGATCAAGCTTCTATTCAAAGATCGATCTTAGATCCGGTTATCATTGACTGAGAGTCCGGGACGAAGACATCTCTAAAACTGCATTCAGAACCCGGTATGACATCCGACAATTTTTCCGTTAATCTCGTTGATCCAAATCCAATTATCTAGTAACACTGTTAACGCAATCTTAAATCTCAGGGACCAGTTCTGTCAATATTTAATCTTAACCTACAGGGACTGATTATGCAATTAACCAAAACTAAATCTGTTAACCTCATAAAGTCAAAATCAAATGGATTTGTTCCTGATGACTTTTAAAAGTCAAACCCAGTTTATGTTTGGTCTAAATTTGCATTTCTTAACCGAAATCCGTTCGAATTGTAACTGTAAAACACGTTATACATCATAAACGTCCATCATTAGAACCTTAACACCCGCATTGATTCGAATTTAAAACCTATTATGGACATTTATCTAGAAACTGTCGACCCCCATAGCTAATTCATCCAATCTGAACATTTGGTTTGTTATTCTCGCAAATCGAACACCTACATACCTCAAACGAGTCTTAGATAAACTTTTGCACACAACAATTTGGCCGGAGACGAAGCCGGAGACATCGGGGATCAACTCGTCCAAGCCGCGACTTACCTTTAGTCTAATACCATCAATTCGGGTTCCATTCTAGTAATTTATTACACCTATAGCTTCGTTTTCTTGTATAGATCAAAAGCCCCATGTTAATTCAGTCATACAACATCAAATTTTTCAAGATTCAGAATCTAGGGTTCGTTCATAATTGATTTGAGGGTTTTGATCTTAGCAACTTTCTAAGTCAATTAAACCAAAGGGTTGGACTCGCAATCCCTCGTTTATTAAAAGCCCTATGGTTCCAAATATTTTCATCCTCGAAATCAATCGAATTGATCCTAAGTTCAAACCTAGGGTTCGACTTTTTGAATCTGGAATTAAAAAACCTAAACTCGTTGATTTTGTAATTAAACACGTCCTTAGATTCGCACGTCACTGAGGAACAAAACCCGTATGACACTTTGATCAATCGCAATCGAATCAAGGGGATTTGGGACTGGAACCGGGTTCGGCTCGACAAGGGGAAAGAACACAGGATTATTGTATGTTAAAACCATTTCAAATTCGTCCCTGTTGCGATTGCCCTAGCGGGTGGACTGGTTAAGTTGTTGTGCTGTTGGGGAGGAGACCCGGGTTCGAGTCTCCCCACCCCTGTTTTTGTATGTTTTATCTTTAAACTATTATTTTTAATATAAAACCTATCCCCATATTATTATATTATTATATTAATATGTTGTGAGCCGGAAAAACACCCGTAGGCTCGGGTTTGGTTTTTATAAACTATTTTAATGTTTCACCACATTTTGTAGGATCGTAAGATTACAAGGTGATTCTGTTCTAGTTGATATTGGCGAAAACAATAGCAACCAACAAAGTAAACAAGTAAACAGCAAGAATACTGATAAATGCACTGTTGTATTAGACTTCTGAGATTACAAGTTTACAAGTAAAACACTATCAAGAAGCACTATCAAGGCACACAAGCACTAGTAACCACCCTGTTTGAAGTGTTTACAAGATATATATAGTAACTTAGAATCAAGACAGACCCTTGATTCTAAGGATCAGATCGAACACAGACCGTTGATCTTGTTTATTAATCTAAATTACACGCAAAGGCTAATCTAGATAACTTTATCGAAACGTCTTCTTTGGCATCATTGTTTGCATGCTTGGAGAAGCGCGTTATTGTCCTTTATTGGTTGCACCATTGAGGTTCCTTCTGCTTGGAGTGTGGCAGTTGCTTTTGCAGAAAGGTGTCAGAGGCGCTTCACATGGATAGTCAGCTGCAACGTTTGGTCTTCAGTGAATAAGGCTATCAACAGCAGAGATGAGAATAATACTGCTGATAAGCCCATCAGCAGCACCTTGTGTTGAACGCTGCTGATAAGCCTATCAGCAGCAACAAGTGTTGAATGCTGCTGATAAGCCTATCAGTAGCAATATGTGATGAATGCTGCTGATAAGCCTATCAGCAGCATTTGTACTTAGAATAATTTGGTAGCAATCAGTCTTTGGTTCTACAAACTCCCCCTAGACTGATGCAACCAAAATTCTTCTAATTACTTTGCTGCTGAAGCTTTTGCATGTGGCTGACTATCCTTTCAACCTCATAGCCTCTTGGATCCTTGCTGGGATTGTTCAGTGGAAGTTCAGACAGTGTCTTGATGTCTTTGTGTGGCATTTTGTAGATTGCTTTGCTTGAACATCTCATATGCTGCTTCTTTACATCAATCAGAGTGAACTCATCCAAATCAGCATTGTAGGACCAAGATACAAATGGAGAGTGAGACTTGAGTGGTTTGATATCCATGACCACATCTTTGCTAGGGTTGAAGTAATGTCTGATTGCTAGCATAAGATGTTTCCCTCTCTCATTTGCAGGCTCATGAGCTTCACCCAGCTCCAAAATTCTTCTTAGGTCTGAATCTGGTAGTTACAGAACTTCATCAACAGACTTGTATGTATATCTTCTTCTTTGAGTTCTCCCCCTGAAGATCTCAAACCTTTGATCCTGTGGATTGTAGACCCATTCAACTATGTTTCTTGAGTCTTCAGGTTCAGATGAGGATTTGGATTTCTTTAGGGGAGGCTGTTGATGAGTGGGAGCTGGGTGGGATGATTTGGACTTGTTGGGTGGAGGAGTGGAAGGTTTGCGGAGGAGAGTGGAAGGATGATGGACTGAGGAAGAGGTAGGTGAGGGAGAAGGCTTGGGTTTCTTTGTCTTTGGTTTTTCTTCTTCTTTGATAAGTACCCTTTTCTTGAAGCCCTTCTTCCCCAGTCTTTCTTCCTCATCCTTTTTATCTTTGAAGTAGAGGGCTTGCAGGTTCATGAAATTCATGGGACCTAGCCTCTTTCCACTATCTCCTCTAGCCTTAAGGAAGTCAATCATGACCTTTCTTTCTTCATGGGTTCTTTTATTCTGTGCAATGGTCTTCTTGGACTGTAGCTTGGCTTTTTCTTCTTCTTCAGCCTTTTTCTTGCTAGCCAATTGACCCTGCTGACCCATGAAGGCTCTGTAGATCTCTTTGTTTGAAAGTTTTTCAAGGTAGTCTGCATCCTCACCTTGAGAGATCAGAGCTTCAGTCCACTCCTCCCTTAATTCTTTTGCTAATTTAGAATCAGTGATTCTAAACTTAGCATCTTCCTTCCTCTTCTTTTCATTCTCTTCTTCTACTTCCTTGGCAAGCTGTTCCTGCAGCTGTCTGGCAAGTTGTTCATCTTTCTCAACTTGGTCGACTGCATGAATATTTCTTTTCAGTTCATCCAGCTGTCTAGCATACAGCTGGATGGTTTGTTCTCTTAGGAGAATGGCTGTTTTTCTTTCTTGAGCCTTTTTCATGTCAGCCATCTCCTCTTCTTCTCTTCTTCTTCTTTTCTCTTCCATCTCTCTTTTCTCTTTTTGCAACCTCTCTTCATCTTCATCAGTCATAATTCCCTTTCCTTTGTTTACATTGGATGCCTCTGCTTCAGCTTCACTGATCACAACACCAGATGATGATGCTGCTATTGGGATCTCTGCCTCAGCTTCATTGGCAAGTTGATACTCAGGACCTTCTATTTCTCTCAGTTGATCCCTAATTGAAGATCTTGCGCCAAAAGCTGCAGATGTGATATCAACTTGTGGAGTATCTGAGTTGGAGTCAGCATCAGAAGTTGACACAGACTCTTCCTGAGGAATCAGTCCTTCTTCTTCAAGATGGGCTCTGACAGTAGCTATCATTGCCTGGCTTTCAAGTGAGTTGACGTTGCAGATGTTTGCCCTGAGCTGAAAAATCTTGAATAGGAAGTCTGAGGGCAGCTGAAGGATGTTCCTAGTGTTGATGATGAGAGAGGATCCATTGCTGAGTAGAAGAGTGTGGTCAAGGGACTTAGTGCTCACCCAACCTAGCACGTCCAAGTCCTTGACCAGGAAGGCATACAGGAATCTTCGAAGGCCCAGAACTTCTTCTTCATGGAGAAGACTGCTCCTTGTTATTTTAAGATTGTTAGGAGTCAGTCTCCTTTCTACGGCCGCCGAGGATTCAGGATAAGCTACCCGATGTGCTGCTTGTAGGAATCTTTGGAACCTGGGTAGATTATCCTCCATCAGGTCATGGAACCTGCCAATGGCAAGTTCTGCTGAGAGATCTGATGAGGTGTTGATGCAGTTAGTTAAATGCAGATGTAGGACTTGGAGGGCATTGAGAGAGTTCCAGTTCAGCTCTTCTACTCCGCTGAACTCCCATCCAATCCAAAACCTCTCAGCTGATCCATCATACCCCAAGCTAGAATGGAGTCAAATTCTAGCATCTTTGATGATCTGAATAGTTGGGGGGTTGAGGATTGACCAATGATGGCTGCTGCTTCAGGGATGATGCTGAATGGTGTATTTGTTTGTTCTGTGTCTTCAGTACCATTCAGAATTTCATCGACAGCCCTGAGGACCAACTTCCATTCTTCAGATTTCTCTTCGTCTTCTTTATCTGTGGCTGGTAAGTCATGAATTTGTACAAACGCAGGCTTGAATAGTGAGCTTTGAAGTAGAACCTGCTCTTGAATCCAGTCGTCAAGACTGTCTGTATCTTCTTCCATAGAGACCATCTCCCCCTTTTTGGTTGCATCAGTAGACAGGTAAGCATCAGTTTGGGTGCCTGCTGATACAAGAGAGGGAGTGGCTAAGGTTGGGCATTGATGGGCTTCATGCATAGAGACTTGGTGTCTTAGTTTGGACACTTCAACCTCTAGCATAGCCACCCTGGCCGTCAATTCCAAGTTATGAAGTTTCAGTCTGTCCTCATCCACAGTTGTGGAATCCTTGGACCCAGATGGGGCCGTAGGCCGAGCCTCAGCATCCCCATCACCCGTGGTTTCTTGGCGCTTGGGATTCCTCTCAGTGAGGGTAGTTTCCAAGGAAACACCCTCACCATGAGTTGCCGTGGTTGAGGTCTTAAAGATGTTGTCACTGTCCTCCTGGTCATTTGATGAACCAGCAGTAGTGACAGCCTCGTCCACATCAGCTCTTTCATTACTCCTAGAGTGGACCTTCAAGGGTGAAGAACTGGGGTTGGGTGTTTCGGAAGCAAGACCAATCAGTACCTCCTTGATAGTGGTAGTTGGAGAAGGTACATCACTTTGGTCAGGTTCCTCCACACTTAAGTTCAAAGAAGATAGGAATGGCTCAAAGGGCTGTTCTATGGATCCGGGAAGTGATCCTAATCCTAATAGAGAGACTTCCGAAGGAGTCTCCCTAGCAATGTGGCTTTCCCTTATGATATTCTCACTAGAATGTTGTGATTCTGAGTGAGGGATGTTGGCTTGGGTTTGGGCCTTGGAGGCAAGAGAAGAAGGAGTTCTCTTGCCCCTCTTCCTTGTATACTTGGCTGCAACCGGGGCCCTGTGTTCCGGTTGAGAAATCAAACTGTGGGTGAGTAATGTATGTGCCTGTGCATCCTCAGTAGAATGCACAGGGGTTCGATCAAGGGAAACAGTAGTTTGAGTTTGTGGCAGTGAGGTGGAGGGTGTGGGATCAGTATCAGCTGGGTTTGCTGAACTGTCACCCTGGGCACTTTGCGTGTTCAACATTGTAGACAACAATGGAACATCGGCCCCTGAGAACTTTGATGAAACTGTTCTCATGCTTTGAAAAATGTTGTTCTTATGTCCCAGAATTGAGTAGATTCTTGCAGTTTTTGAAAGATCTTGGTGCTCAATGTTGAACACTTCCTGCAAGAATCTTGGGTACATGAAGAACTGTGATTTCACCCCTTCTTGAAGGTTGTATCTCAAACCGTCAAGAATGAGGTGGGAAAAGTTAAAACCCGCCCCAGTTATCATACCGTGAATTGCCGACGCAAGTCCGGAGCTAAGTTGGTTCCAACCACTCCTTTTCTGGGATATGCATTGGAGAAGAGTATGGCAAAGATACTTCCATTTGGGACCCATGAGTGCCTTCTCTATCGTATACTCTGTTTGATTCCCAGTGTACCCTATGGATACAAAGGTCCTCATGTATACGTCTGTAGGGTAAGAGATGGCGTCCCCTTCATCTTGAAGCTTGAGGTGTTGGCGGAGCTTTGCTTCAGTGATAATGATTTCCTTGCCGTCTACTGTGCCACTGATTTGGGGAGTGCCCTGGTCAGTAGAATACACAGCAGAGCTCCAAAAATCTTCCATGTGGGAAGTATAGATGGTTGGGTTGACTGTTAGGGCATGGAGGATTTTGGACCGACAAAGGAAGTCGATCATATCGTCGAATCCTTCGGATTTCTTGCCCTTTATTAGGCATTCAGTGAGGTTGTGATATGGGGAAAACTTGTCGTTTGGGTTGTTTATGTCTGCGCCTGCCATAGTTATGGATTTGGAGGGAAGAGAGAAGGGTGTTTGAATGGTGGTTGGTATTTAGGGCTTTGAATGCTGTGGGGACGGGAGAGAAAGTGATGGGAGATAGGTTTGAAATTGAATATGAAGAGGTTGTGGGAAAGTTTGAGATTGTGATATAACGGCAGACGAAGAAAAAGCAACTTTACTTGTACAGTACAACCTGTTTCACTTTTCATTGTTACAGCTGTAAAGCACTCGAGCAGTCTTGGTAAAGACTGACGATATTTACTTTTACAGCGGGTAAAAGTTAATTTAGACTTGTTTTACCTATCAGCAACAAACTTGGTTGCTGCCGATGGTGAGCTATCCGCTGCAAACTTGGTTGCTGCGGATAGTGAAGTCTTTCAGCAGTAGATTTGGGTGCTGCTGACAGTTGTATTCATTCCGCAGCAAAAAGGTTGTTGCTGACCGCCTTAAAGCTATCCGCAGGAAACTTGTTCCTGCTGATAACTTAAAGCGATCAGTGGCAAAGGCTTTGCTGCTGAAGAGAAAATCTGTCAGCAGTGAAAAAGTGCTGCTGACTATAATTTTTATTTACAACAATATACCAACACATTTACAGAATCTGATTTTGGAGAAAGATTTTAAACAAAGTTCATCATACCAGTGGGAGAAATCCAAGAGCTTGCGTTCTTGCAGAAAAGGGTTCTTGGATTATTAGTGTCAGCATGTGCACATTCAACGGAGCCAATGATGATGCTTGGTGGTATCTTCACCTTCCATTGCTGAGGTATAGGTTTTCCAGTTTTCTTTGACCTATGAGCAGCTGGCGTGAATGCTGATGACTTTGGCATAACTGCAGCAGCTGGTGTTGCTGCTGATGGTTTTGATTGAGCAGCAGCAGACTGTGTTGCTGCTGAAGGCTTTGCTTGAGCAGCAGCAGACTTTGTTGCTGCTGAAGGCTTTCCCTTGGATCTTGCTTTATCAGCAGTGGACACTTTTGCTGCGGACTTTGTTAGCTTATCAGCAGCAGATTTGGTTGCTGCTGAAGGCTTCTGCTCCGTTTTCTTGGGCTTAACTGGACTAACAACCGATGTATGTTGATCATTCTTTACCCTTTGTCTTTGAGGGGCTTGTTGAAGAATCTGGTTGAAAGGGTCAAACTTACAGTTTGCTGCGAAGTGGTTTGATTCTCCACAGATGATGCAAGATTTTTGAGGCTTTGACAACTGCTCCCTTGGTGGAGAAAGAGATTTTCTGAATTGAGTTGTCTTAGCTTCAAAACTTCTTACCTGTTTGTTCTTCTTTGTCTTCTCAAAAGCATGTTGCTTGAGGTTTCTTTGCTGCTGTAGGTAGTAGAAGCAGGTGCTGGCAGTGTGGTTATATTTCCCACAGACAAAACATGATTTTGCCAGTTTATCCTTTGACAGATGCACATAATCCTTTCTTTTGAAAAGGTCTTTGAAATTCCAAGGGTGAGCTTTGTTGTGCTCAAAAGTAGCTTCTTCCAATGTTTTTTGAACATATGGAACCCTTTCTTCAGGTGCATGATATGTGTCAAACACCTTCCTTGCCTGGACTGAATTGAAAGGAGGCTTTGACTTGGAGTTTGTGGATCCTGATGTCTGTCCCTTTTCAATGTTTAGCTTTCTTCCACCTGGAGGATAGCTGATCTTGATCTGTTTGAATGGTACAGGGGCTGGAACAGCTGGGAGAACATCAGGAACTGCAACTCTATTCACAACAGCTTCAGATGGGGCTGTACTGGTTTCATCATGGTCTGAGTAGGTTGACTCAGTTTCTGATGAAGTAGTGCATTCTTGCACAGGGGTTTCTTTGACAGCAGGGTCAAGATTTCGGTTGGCCATGTCAAGATTTGTTAGATTGAAGATTGGTTCATGGATGGCAACGTAATCAGCAGGAGGTGCGACGGTTTATACTGGTCAGTATGATATCCCAACCCAGTTTTTACATTTTCATGGATTTGAACATCCAAAAGTCTTTGCAGCTTTTTGGATGCAAATTCATATTTTTCCACATGGACCTTTTGGTCTGCCAATTCAGCCCTTGCAGCTTTCAACTTAACCAAAATATCATCAATTTGAGTTTCAAGGTTTGTTTGTTCATGTTTTAATGATGAAATTTCTTTCTTTAAACAATCATTCTTTTCCTTGTAACTATTTTCAACCTTTTTAAATTCAGATTTCATTTGGTGAAATTCTTCATTTTGATCTATGAGCTTCTGGTTATGTTTCCTATATCCAAGGACCTTATCAATGCACTCTTGAGTACATAGATTTTCATATACCTTTGGTGGTACCTCTGATGTGTCTGAAGTTAGAGAGGATACCTCTAATGTGTCTGGCATGAGAGCTTGATTGTTGGCAGAAAGATCCTCAGGCTGGAAGCTCCAGTCAAAGTCAATAGTTCCAACATTTGCACAGGCTGCAGTTTGTGCTGGAGGATTGACATGTTGCTGCTGTTGGTGTCTTGGTTGAGCTTGGTGTGCTTGTCGGGTAGGATAGTAGTCGCTTGAACTAGGACCTGAGTGGTCAGAGTGGAGCGCGGGAGAGGTGGTGGAAGAGGCTTATTGATGGCTTGAGCTTCTTTCTTTGGCTTGAATTATTTCTAATTCATAGGCTTTTAGCATACAAAAGAGCTCGGTCATCTGTAGAGTCTTCAGATTCTCAGTTCTTCTTATTGACACTGTGTAAAGTGTCCAGCAACTAGGAAGAGATCTGATGAACCTTTTGAGAATGTCTTCATTCTCCAGCTTCACCTTAGAGCACTGCAGCTCTCCTACCAAGTAAGTGTACCTGTTATACACACTGGTTAGTGACTCACCTTCAATGCAGACAAAGTTTTCGTATTGCTGCTTCAGGATGTCTTCAGGTCCATGACTTTGTGCCATTTTGTTTTGTGTGACTTGATCAAGAATAGAGTTTTGAATAGAATCAGAAAGTGATTAAACAAATGTTAGTTTGTTTAATCTTGAGCCAAAGCTCTGATACCACTTGTAGGATCGTAAGATTACAAGGTGATTCTGTTCTAGTTGATATTGGCGGAAACAATAGCAACCAACAAAGTAAACAAGTAAACAGCAAGAATACTGATAAATGCACTGTTGTATTAGAATTCTGAGATTACAAGTTTACAAGTAAAACACTATCAAGAAGCACTATCAAGGCACACAAGCACTAGTAACCACCCTGTTTGAAGTGTTTACAAGATATATATAGTAACTTAGAATCAAGACAGACCCTTGATTCTAAGGATCAGATCGAACACAGACCGTTGATCTTGTTTATTAATCTAAATTACACGCAAAGGCTAATCTAGATAACTTTATTGAAACGTCTTCTTTGGCATCATTGTTTGCATGCTTGGAGAAGCGCGTTATTGTCCTTTATTGGTTGCACCATTGAGGTTCCTTCTGCTAGGAGTGTGGCAGTTGCTTTTGCAGAAAGGTGTCAGAGGCGCTTCACATGGATAGTCAGCTGCAATGTTTGGTCTTCAGTGAATAAGGCTATCAGCAGCAGAGATGAGAATAATACTGCTGATAAGCCCATCAGCAGCACCTTGTGTTGAACGCTGCTGATAAGCCTATCAGCAGCAACAAATGTTGAATGCTGCTGATAAGCCTATAAGCAGCAACAAGTGTTGAATGCTGCTGATAAGCCTATCAGCAACAATATGTGATTAATGCTGCTGATAAGCCTATCAGCAGCATTTGTACTTAGAATAATTTGGTAGCAATCAGTCTTTGATTCTACACATTTAGATAATATATTTATATTATTTCTCAACCCGTAACTCCAATTAAAAATAATATATTCATATATTATTTTCGTCATGTTTATAAACATTGTGTAACGTTTCAAACTAATAAATAATATATATTTTTTATATTATTACCCTCGTTTTATCCTCAAATAAAAATAATATCTTTATTATTTTTGCCACATAAACGATTATCGTATTAATTCTACAAGTTTAAAAATAATATAATAATTTATATTATTTTCCTAGACCATTATTTAATGACAAAAACACGTGAATATTTATTTAAATAATATTATTCGTAATTAGAGACGTTCGACACGAAACACTTTTATCTTAATTATTATCCTTATTCCCGTGGACAATTTCGTCTACTCTTTAATCATTCGTGCGTCTTAGGACGTTCACCCGTCCATGTCATCCTCACAATCCCATTGTATCCCTAACTATTATGCTTATAATTCTAGGGCATACGTAAGCCGTCCACATATTAACACTTGTGGTCCCAATTGCATCCTTGTGTGGTGCTAGCTATTCGTACGCAACTCAGGTGAGTTTTCATGGGCCCTTTTTACTGTTTTAATTTGGGGTAGAAAACATGACACAGCTATTTTAGATTATTGTAATTCATATGTTATCACCGTTGAGGCTAAGCGTAACACACTATCACTAAAAGTCTTCATACTCATCGAACCATTAATATGGATCTTAGCGAGGTAATGTTTAGTAGTACTACTGGGTTTGACAAGCTCCACCCGCGTAAGTCACGCTAACTCGATTGGAGGTCGAACGGGTGAAATGTTAGCCTACTCACATTTGCGAGAGTTGACAGACTTGGCAGGAGGCATACAAACACAAACAGTCAGCTTCGGTTGCGAGCGCTTTAGTAAGACATGAACATAGGTTAGCTACCTATAGATACACATATTGAATGTACATAATCTGGTAATCATTTTCATTACAAATATTGAAACCTGTGAACTCACCAACCTAGTGTTGACACGTTTTTCTTACATGTTTTCTCAGGACGTTAAGCAGGTGCACGTTAAGGCATGCATGGTGCCAACTTGATATATTCAATAATTGTTAACCTATTGGACATTTATTATGTTTCCGTTATCCTTAGACTTGGACGCATTATTTTGCGCATTTACTCTTTTGTTTAAAGGCTTCCGCATTAACTCTGAAATTTTATGATATTTCATTTATGTCCCATATAGTGTCGTTTGATGTAACTAATGACTGAGATCATGGTTTGTCAAGCACCAAACGGTAAAACTTCGTTAGTGGAATTTGGGGGTGTGACACCCGGTATGGTTATTATGAGTTTTTGGTCATGCCATTCGGATTAACCAACGCACCCGTGGTGTTCATGGACCTCATGAACCGTGTGTGTGAACCTTACTTTGATCAATTCGTCATCGTGTTCATTGATGACATTCTCATATAGTCTAAGAGCAAGGAAGAACATGAGGAGCATCTACGTTTAATTTTGGCACTTCTGAAGTAGAAACTCTGAAGCAAGAGCAGTTGTATGCCAAATTTTCCATGTGCTAATATTGGATTCGCGAACTTTAATTTCTAGGACATGTAGTCAACAAGAAGGGTATACATGTCGATCCAGCTAAAGTAGAAGCCATCAAGAATTAGGAGGCACCAACAACTCCGATAGAGGCGCGACAATTTCTGGGATTGGCTGGCTATTACCGTCGATTCATCAAGGAATTTTCAAAGATTGCTCAACCTCTCACTGCCGTAACCCAAAAAGGTAAACCCTATACCAGGAGTTAAACTTAGAAATCAATATTCCAACTGTTGAAGCAGAAACACTGTAGTGCACCAATCCTATCTCTTCCAGAGGGAACATGTAACTTTGTAGTGTATTGCGATGCTTCCATTGGTTGTGTGTTGATGTAACGCGAGAAGTTTATCGCATACGCTTCCAGATAGGTGAAAATTCATGAGAAGAACTACATGACTCATGATTTAGAATTGGGAGCTGTAGTTTTTGCACAGAAAATCTGGAGACATTACTTGTATGGTACCAAATGCACTATCTACACAAACCACAAGAGTCTTCAGCACATATTCGAGCAGAAAGAGTTGAACATGCGACAACATCATTGGATCGAACTTTTGAACGATTATGATTGTGCTATCAAGTATCATCTGGGAAAGGCTAACATGGTAGCCGATGCCCTAAGCTGGAAAGAAACCAAACCTATACGATTCATACGTGATTACCTGATCAAATCCGTACTGCTCAACTCGAAGCCTAAAAGTGGAAAACCTACCATTAGAAGCCACGCGTGGTATGGAAAAACAACTTGAATTTAAATCTGACGGTATTCACTACTTCGTAGAGCGAATATGGGTTCCAAAGAACGGGAACATAAGGGAACTTGTAATGGATGGAGCATACAAATATCTGTATTCTATTCATCCTAGTTCCTATAAGATGTATCATGACTTGAAAGTTCTATATTGGTGGCCGAACATGAAATCTAATATAGCCACCTATGTAACCAAGTGCCTGACCTGCTCGAAGGTTAAAGTCAAATACCAAAAGGCTTCTTGTTTGCTCCAACAACCGGAAATTCCGATGTGGAAATGGAAGTAGATTTCCACGGACTTTATTACTAAACTACCTCGAACTCCTAGCGGATGCGACACCATCTAGGTGATCGTAGACCGCTTAACTAAATCCGCTCGTTTTCTTGCAATCAAAGAGACTGATATGATGGAGAAGCTAACTCGTGTCTATCTGAAAGAAGTAGTCTCTCGACACGAAGTGCCAATTTCAATCATTTCTGATCGAGAAGCTCGATTCACCTCACGTTTCTGGCAATCATTACAAAAAGCTCTAGGCACACGCCTGGATGTATATGAGCACATCATACCATCCTCAGATAGATGGCCAGACTGAACATACTATTCAAACCCTGTGATTGATAAGCGTCGAAAACCGTTGGAATTTCAAGTAGGCGACATGGTTCTACTAAAAGTCTCACCTTGGAAAGGTGTAATCTGTTTTGGGAAATGAGGCAAGCTAAATCCTCGTTATGTTGGACCGTTCAAGATATTGAAAAGAATTGGCCCAGTGGCGTAAAAACTGGACCTACCTGAGGGACTGAGTGGTGTGCATAATGTCTTTCACGTCTCAAACAAAAAGAAATGTCTAGTAGACGAGACACTCGTGGTTCCACTTGAGAAACTAGAAATCGATGAACAATTACGCTTCATTAAAGAACCCGTCGAAATCATGGATAGGGAAGTCAAGATGCTCAAGCATAGTAAAATCCCTATTGTCAGAGTTCGTTGGAACTGGAAACGCGGACCGGAATTCCCAATGGGAGCGCGAGGATCAGATGATGCGCAAGTATCCTCATCTTTTCAAGCAATCCGCGTCAAACACATAAGGTACTATTTAATTTTCAAGACAAAAATTCTTTCAACTAGGGGATGATGTGATCTCGAGAATTTTTTTTATTATTTTAATTTTCAAGACGAAAATTCTTTCAACTAGGGAATGATGTGATCTACAGAAAATTTTTTAATTAATTTAAATTTCAAATGAAATTTTTTTCAACTAGGTGATGATGTGACACCCGGCAAATTTCGGATAACTCCGTTAACTCAAATCTCGTTATATCGTGACTCAGTTAACTAATTTCAAACCACAAGGACCAACTCTAACATAATACACATGAAACTTTAGCGACTAATGTTGTAATTACCCTAAACCCAATCCAAAATTAAACCTGTAACTCCAAAGGTGGTTCGAATTCGCAACAATTACACAAGCCATTGATGTTATTAACATCGTTAATCATTAATTTAAACAATCAATCGATCATTTAACATCGTTAATCATTAATTTATCATAATTATGCTTATTGAGCCATAACCTTCGACCCTTTCACCTAAGACCCTCGAATTCGATCATTTAGGTTACCATTCTCACAATCAATCACTCTGCGCACCTAAGTCGAATCCCTCTAAGTGTTTTGCACATCCTAATTTGGTCGGAGACACCGGGGACCATCTCGTCGGACTCGCGACTGTGTTCTAGCCTAACACTACCAATTTGATATGGTTTCAGGTAATTGAATACACCCTTAGCTTTGTTTTCGTCCCTAGATCAAAAGCCCTAACCTTATTAAGGCTTACAACAACAAATTGATGATGGACAGATTCTAGGGTTCATATATGTTCGGGTTTAATCGAACTCTACCCTAGACTTAACCTCAATGCAATTAATCTATATGGGTAGATTCGCAATCATCAACTCAGTGAAAGCCCTATGATTTCATCTGCAAATCTTATCGAATTTGGTCAATTGATTTGTCATTCAAAACATAGGGTTTATGGTTTTTCAAAACAAGAATTAACAATGTGCACATGATATTTTTGCAATTAAACATACCACTAGATTCGCAATACAACGATTAACAAAACCCTGTAGGTCCCTCCGGGTGGGTGTGTCGGATCGAAAACGTGTGAGAATGCAGCCAAGTAAACAGGTGCGGAATGCCCGTTACTAGGTGGAACAATGTATGAATGAAAGAATGATAATCAACACAAGGATGTACTAATAAATACACGGTCTATTGATATCGTAGTGTTTCAAACAAGTATAGATACAGATGGAAAGACTTCTGGACTGATACAAAACTGATATGTGCATACCTGTGTGTGGGATTACACATGTGTTCAAAATGAAACAAACTATGCTATTTATATACTTGGTCCATGTGTACTTAGCAAGTACGCATGACGAATGTTCATGCGTACTTGTCTAAGTACGCATGACCATTGTACTTGACAAATATGCAGGAACACATCCTTGCGTATTGGTTTAGTACAATATCAAAATAATACAAGTTCATATATAAACATCACATATTACAACTCGATAAACAAAATACAACAATTACTAAATACATACAAGACTGAAATAGATAATAACAAAAGCTTTAGCTCAATCCAGAGTGCCTATCACAAAACATGCATCAACAGACTCCCCCTTGATATATCTCTGGATATCTTCAGTCATTACGAGCTTCCTGCTTGACTTCCACCACTAGTCTTGGACTTGTATCCATGGCAGAATTTCACTAACCTGTCATATTTGGTGGCCAGCAGTTTTGTCTACTCGTCAGTATGCAAACAACTCATGTTGACGAGAACCTCCAAGTCTTTAACCTAAAAATTGATGAACACAATCTCATCAAATACCCTGATGATCTCCATCAAGCTCTCCTTCTCAATCATAACAGCCTCTCCGGTTACTGGATCTATGTACCAGTACCACATGTTTCCCAGAATATCTTGAGGTATTCTCCTCAAGGGTATCTGTGTTTCACATAGAACTGGTTCATAAATGAGTCTTTTCAAGAACTTGCGTGTCAACGGATGTATCATTGTTTTGTCCTTGACACGCCTCAGAACTTGAGGCCGAAAGATCTCGAATTTCCTCGATCTACCTTCTCGCTGCAGCACACCCCCACAGACCTCTATCATTTCCGTTTGATGTGTCACTACATAACTCACGGTGTGCAAGGTTGTAAGGAATTAAATGCTTCAGTTGTTGGCTTCAGGTATTGAACTCCACCTGATCTTTTGATAGCAAATAATCCTTTGTCGTCTTCAAAACGGACCGACAAAATCATCCTAGCAGCACCATGTTAGTCTGTGTATTGTGGCTTAGACCAAGGTGCTTCAGCTTCTTTCTCCATCCATTCCTGAGGAATCTTTCTCCAGGAAGTTCCACTGGTGCCTGCTTCTTTGTTGGATTCAGGAACTTTAGCTGTAGTTTCATTAACATCTTCAACATGAATGGTCGGTTAAGCTTGTTCCCTGATTGCTGGGGCTTCAAAAATCTCCCCATCTTCCAACTGATACACACCTTCTCCATCACCCTTTGGAAATTCCATAATCACATCATTGCCACATTCATCCCAGTCATCACCACTGTCAATCTCTCCTTCTTCAAGTTCTACCAATACCACAATCATCACTTCATCGTTTAGGTTTGGGCTGGCACTTAACTCTTCTAACACCTCAGCCGGTGTTTTGCCTTTATCAGTACCACCACCACCTTGTTGTTGGGTAGACTCCCCTGAGCCGTAGGTGTTGCTTGTCTAGGCAAGACAGCTTCTGTCTCACCCACCAGCACCTGAGGGGTCGGCATTGGGATCATCGTCCTGATCCTTTTCTTTGGTGAGGTTGATAGGGTCTCAAGCTTCTTCTTGTGCCTTCTTGCTTCTCTCCCCCTGAGACTCAAATTGTTTTGACAATTTTGCCACCAAATCTACCATAACTTGATGTTCACCCTGTTGGATAAACATTTGGTTTTCCATAGCAGTACGGGTGGTGAAAAACAAGTCGTTAAGGTTGTATTGCATTTGTTGTAGCTCAAAGAACGACCTCAATTGTTCCTCCATGGCTTGCCACTGATGAGTCAATCTGGTGTGTTAGAGTCAACAAGTAAGTTAATTTGAGTTTGTTGGGTAGCTACTTGTGACTCTAAGGCTGCAATCCTTCGATCCCTAGGATCTACACCCTTGATGTAGAGGGTTCACCAGTTTCATGAATGGTATCGAAAAAAAGATCGGACAAGTCAAAATGGTGTCCCATGTCACCAAACTCTAAAGAATGTGTCATTGGTGGTAAAGTACCAGCAGCGACGGTGATGGGTAGTGTAGTGGTTTGTATGACTGTGGGTATGATGGTTGTTGAAACAAGAATTGATTCAGTCATAATTGAAAGGACTGTGGAATATGTGATTTGTACTGTTGTAGCCGGAAGAGAGACGATTGTTTGAGTAGCTGCTTCATAAGTTGGAACAATAACAGGTGTTATCGTTCTGCGTCTCCTTCGGCTATACAATTGTGTTGTTGGAGTGGGAGCTCTTCGTGGTTGAACCCTGGCATTGATTTCATCCATTAATTCTTGCCACGGGCGATCATGTCTAGTTTTCTGTCTGCGTTCAACCATATGAGGTGCTTCTCGGTTGCTTTCAGAACTATCAAGTTGAAAGTCAGAATCTGAACTCTCTCTTCTTCGTCTCCTTGAGCAGGATTCAGGAAGGGATTCCCAAACATTGTTTTTAGGGTGCCTTTTGTCTGGAGTGGGTTCTGAATCAGAGGAATCAGTTACTGTATGTTCTAATTCAGTACTGTCTAGTTTCTATTCATAACCTGCACCACCATCACCCTCATCACCATTATCATCATCACTATCACCATTATCTTCACTCTCATCATCATTATCTTCTTCCTCTTCATCTGAGTGCTCGCTTATCTCAGGTTCACTCTTTGGACTATACCATCTCTCTCCCTGTGGTGCAATGTATGCCTCATCAATCAAGTGACCAAATAAAGGAGTGTGCATCAGGATAGGTTCTACAGTTCTAGCATTCATAAATTGCACAAACACCCTTTTATTAATACGTTTAACTTGTAGTTGCTGCCCTATTTGTGGTAAGTTTGGCAGGAAATGGTTAATCAGCAGCTGAATAAACCTTGGATAAAACAAGAATCTGAATCTGGGAGCAACATTAATCTGATCAAGGATTGCTTTGTAGACATAGCGTGAAAAATTGTAACCCTTGTTCAGTGATAAACCAACCATAGCAGATGCTAAATCATGCCCCATGTCATCTTTGCCTGCTTTCCTTACTGAAATACACATGATCATAACATGTGCAAAGTACCTCCATTGATCTAGCAGCCACATCTTCTTGAAAGACGGGTAATTTATCCTACCAACATACCCCAATCTTTGTCTCCAACACCCATCTATCGTACATTCTTGATATTGGACTTGATCAGTGGCTATGTCATTAAACTGTAACACCTCCCTGATGGTTGCTTCAGAAATTGCAGTTCTATAGTTTGCCACTGTAGTAGTGATTACATTTGGTGTAGCTCTACAGTCCAGCTCAGCTGTATCCCAGAATTGTTCCAAATAAGGTCGTGATACTACTGGGTTGGCAAAGATAGCATATGAAATCCTTGAACGATTCAGAAACGTGACTATTTCTTGATAATTGAGAGCCGCACCTCACCATTCTGGGTCTGTTAGTGCTAACAGATTGAATTCCTCATTAAAAGCGCGTTTAGCTATATCTGTAATACAAAACAAGACAATATTAGAACAGATTATATATCATAATATAGTGTATAACAATTAGAATGAATTTGACATAGACTGAGTTTGAGACTTAGAAAATTTTTTGACCAACTGTTGTGCCCACTTAGCCAAATACGCATAAACAAGATTTTGTCAAGCGTACTTAGCAAGTACGCATGGACAAGATCCTTTATGCGTATTTTCTAAGTACGCATGAGCTTTATCAGAGTTAAAAAATGATTAAGTCCACAATAAAAAACCGTATGTCCAAAATCTGTAAATCCTGTCCTAAAGATGTCGAAAATGGTCTAGGAGCTAAATGCAACTAATTTTGGCTTCTTTGTCAATCAGCACAAGTCTTAGATGAACCAAACAGGGGCCGATGCCACTAAGGCTCAAACCCATGATCAAAAATCCAATTTTTGTAAGTTTAAATCGTGAAATTTGTGTTAAACGACTGTGAAAGATGATTATAAACTTGTTTTGTAACTCAATTTAGTTCCAGAATTTTGAGCATCATAAACCCTAGTCTCAAGAACACTAAATTACTCAATTTTGGAAGATTAAACAGTTGAAATTGGTCAAGATTCCCACAAATTGATCTTTGAGTAATGTTGTAACTGTAATCGTGATGAAAAAGAGGTTTGGTAACACAAGAATTTTTAAGCGAAAATGATCAGGACGTAACAGTGAAGAGCTGGTGTTTGAATGTGATGTAAATGCTAAGTGTCGTTATATATACCCCGCACTATAGGTCATGCGTACTTAACTAAGTACGCATGAATTACTTCATGCGTACTTAACAAGTATGCATGGGTTAAGTCGTGCACACTTGTTAAGTACGCATGGCTTAATTCCCTTGCCTTTTCAAACTCAAAAATCTTTGTTTATGAAGAAATCTAAGACGAACATGATAGATACGTTCAACTGTTGTTGTAAAAAAAATGTTTTCGGAAGTTAAAAAATCTTTTTGGCTTTTCGAAGTTTTTGGAAGTGAACTGTACAAGAAATCTTTTTGTCATTTTGTAAAATTTATGTTAAAACACACTGAAAATATTTTTGTTCCTTTTCTAAATGAATAAACAAAACACAAAATAAGTATAAACTTACAGTGAACGTCTTTTTGATCAAGTCATAAGTAGAGGATCACATCAGGCTAACATGTAGCAATAGTGATATCGATAAATTTTCAAAGAATTTGGGATCATATCATGACATACTTGTTTGAAATAAATTTTGAAATACATGTTATTGTAATTCAAATTGTCAATATTATATGATTTGAAACTATAAGCATTCTTGGATCAAATTCATGTGAGTTATAGTACCATTTAAAGTTCTACAATGTGTACCCCACGACTATGTAGACAGAAAAGTAAATGCATTATCTCAAGACATCTAAGATTTTTCCAAGGATTATCAGTATCACCAGGTTGAGGTAATATCGTTTAGCATATAGAAATCAAGCATAATCCATAGGGATTATCAAGAATCAATTGATTCATTTGTCTTAGCTTGTAAGTAATTGTGTTGATTCAGGCTAATGGATATGGAATCCGAAGATTCGGGTAACGGGATCCAACTGTTATCTGGATGTCTTCAATGGAACATATGTGATCCAAGGTATAATATATGCTCAACGAATGTTGTTGAAACATATCTAAGCCTAACTTCCCATTGCATACTTGTGAGTATGGGGAGTTAAGTGAACTGAAAGATTTGCTAAAGACATAACCCAAAACTGTTCTCAAAGGATAATACTAGCCAAAATCTTACATTCTATTTCTGATAATGATCTTTTGTTAATCTTATACACACACACATATAACATGGGTTCAAATCACAATTTTAAAAAGGATATTCAGATTTTCACACTACTAATGATTTAATGAATGCTTCTAGCCTACTGACAATTTCAATTAAATGATATTTGAAATATTTTAAGTAGTCAAAGTGCAATCATTTCCCAAATTGTGCAATCTAAGAAATTTAGACCACTAACTGATGTGCAATCATTTCATCTAATTTTTCAAATGACATTGAAATTTTTGAATGTTTTATATTATGTTTTGATTTTTCTTAAAACATTTACAGAATGTAAACTAAATTTAAAAGAAAATAAATGTAACTTCCAAGAAACATGTTTGTTTTGAAAAAAAAAAATTCATTCTGGATTGAACATTCCTATCATGTTGACAAGATGTTCAAAACGAGTACAATCAAAAGCTTTGGTAAAAAAATCAGCAAAATTATCATCCGTGTGAACTTTTACAAGTTCAATTTAATGCTTTTCAGCACAGTCACGGATGAAATGGTGACGAATTTCAATATGCTTAGTTTTGGAATGTTTCACCGAGTTGTTTGTGATGGACATGGTGGTTGTGTTGTCAATGAACATAGAAGTGCCAGTGTAGTTTAAGCCGTAGTCTCTCAATTGTTGTTGAATCCATAAGATCTGAGAGAAGCAGCTTGTAGCAGCAATATACTCTGCTTGACATGTTGAGATAGAAACTGTTGACTGCTTCTTACACTGCCAGAAAACCAGTTTGTCTCCTAAGAATTGACATCCACCCGAGGTTGATTTTCTATCGAGATTACAACCGCCATAATTAGAATCAATGTAAGCTTTGAATTCAAACGACTACTGCTTGGAGTACCAAAGACCTAATCGGGGTTTCCGTTTCAGGTATCTGAAGATTCTCTTCACAGCGATCATATGAGATTCTTTCGGTTGTGACTGAAACCTCGAGCACAAGTAAACGGCAAACATTATGACGGGCCTTGAAGCTGTGAGATACATAAGAGATCCGATCATTCCACGGTACAACTTACAATCCACATCCTTTCCATCTTTGTCAAGGTGTAAACAGTGATTGACTGCGATAGGTGTGCCATAAGATGTACAATCATTCATTTTGTATTTTGACAAAATGTCCTGTACATACTTAGTTTGCTGCAAATAGATGCCATTTTCCTGTTAACTGACTTGCAAACCTAAGAAAAATGACATTTCAACCATGTTGCTTATTTCAAACTTGGACTTCATCACCTGCTAGAATTCCTTACACATCTCTTCATTGGTAGACCCAAAGATGATGTCATCAACGTATACTTGTACAAGTAGAATATCACCTCCTGCTTTACGTATGAAGAGAGTCGAATCAATTTTCCCTCGATCGAAACCATTGGACAATAGATGCTTTGATAGAGTCTCATACCACGCTCTTGGGGCTTGATGAAGACCATAAAGTGCTTTGTCAAGCTTGTATACTTTATCAGGATGTAATGGGTCTTCAAAGCCAGGTGGTTGAGTGACATAGACTTTTTCATGTACTTTACCATATAGAAAGGCACTCTTTACATCTAGTTGAAAGACCTTGAAGCCGACAAAAGAGGCATAAGCCAAAAACAATCAGATGGCTTCAAGTCTAGCAACGGGCGCATATACTTCTATGTAATCCAGGCCTTCTTGTTGGTAAAACCCTTGAAAAACCAATCTTGCTTTATTTTTCACCACAGTATGTGAATCATCATTTTTACATTTGAACACCCATCTGGTTCCAATTGGATGTACACCTCTTGGTAAATCAACTAGATCCCATACATGTAGTTTTCTAAATTGAGACAGTTCGTCTTGCATTGTCTCAATCCAACAATTGTCAGCTAGAGCCTCTTTGATATTCTTAGGCTCTATTTGGGATACAAAGGCAGCTTTTAAACATGTTTCCATGATACATGTGTTAAGAATCTCAGCATAAAGGCTGGTGTTTTCAGTTATTGTTCTGTGATGAGTTTGAACACCGGCATTATGATCACCAATGATGTTGTCAATCAGATGATTCCTATGAATTCTTGTCTTTGGTACATTGGTTTCTTGAACATTTGGTTTCACGAACATTTGTTTCAAGCTTCATTTCTGATTTGAGCTCCGTCCTCTTCATTATGAGTATCTTCTTCAGTGTCACTTTCATGTGCTCCAGATGCAGATGCAACATCGGAACTGGGGCTTGGAATAGGTACTGTTGTTCTTGTTGAGAAATTGGAATTGTCTCCGCCACAAGAATATTGATACAAATTTGCAGCATCTTCATCAGATAAATCAGGAAGATTGAAAGACTTGAAGAGATTATCATAATCAAAACCCTAAGCTGGACCTGCTGGTTTTGGTGGAGTGCTGTATTTACTGTAATCCACTTCGAACTATTCTTCGACAATACGACTTTCAATATTGTACACTCTTTTGCAAGGTGAGTTGGCAACATATCCTAAGAATATGCCTTCTACCGCTTTTGCATGAAACTTTGACTGACGATCTTTGTGTTGTAACAATAGAAAACGTGGACTACCAAAAGGAATTAGGTAGTCAAGCTTAGGAGGTCGATTAGTGATTAGTTCATAGCTTGTTTTGTTGTGTCTTTTCACCACTAGAACTCTATTCATCATGTGACAAGCTGTATTAATAGATTCTGCCCAAAAATTGATGGGAACATTGTCCTTGCAGTGTCAATTAGAGTTCTGTTCTTCCGTTCTGCAACTCCATTCTGCTGAGGAATGTAAGGTGCACTGAACTCTTGACGAATACCTTTCTTAAGACAGAAAAGTTCCATCATATTATTCTTAAACTTGGTGCCATTGTAACTCCTTATTCTTCTGACTTTTAGTTTGCATAAAGATTCTAGATTCAGAATTAGATATTAAAGAATTTCAACAGTCTCATATTTAGTACCTAAAAAATGTACCCAAAAAAACGTGAGTAATTATCAGTAACAACCAAACAATATGACTTTCCACCAATACTTTTGATACTTATAGTCCCAAACAAATCGATATGTAAGAGCTCCAAAGGGATATCAATAGAGTTTTGGATCTTTGGCTTGTGGGATTTCCGTTGTTGTTTGTCCTTTTTACAAGGCATAGAATCATCTACAACGGAGAATCTCAACTTAGGAACCCCGGTTACCAAACCATTTCGGACAAGATGATTCATTTTTAGATATGAAAAGTGTCCGAGTTTCCTATGCCATAAGATGGAGTCAATCTCTATTGCTTTATAAATTAAACAAGTTGCAACTGATGAAGTGGTTGTTGCCACAATCATATCAATTTGATAAGTGTAGTTTGTTCTTGATGCACGCATAAGAATCCATTCTTCTGGAATCACCAAACCAGGTTTGAGAATCAGACATTCAGATTTGTTGAACATCACTTAATATTCATTGTCACACATCTGAGAAACACTTAACAGGTTGTGCTTTAGCCGCCTCTAAATGGTTTAACGTCTGGAAGAAGGGCCATGTTGCCTGTCATGTGCCGGGAACAACCACTATCAACATACTAACGATTAGAAATAGATCCCTTTGGTTGTCCCTGCACATATCACAAGAAATTAGTTAGATTTGGAGACCCAAGCCATTGTGGTCTTGGGTCGTCCATTTTTCTTAAAGTAAACTACTTCAATTAATTCACAGTCATGATGATAAAAAAATGGGTAACTCCTTTGGTGAGTCGGAATTAGAAGCTTGAGAACTATCTAGTTTATTTCTCCAAACTTGCTTCTTTTGAACAACATGTTTACTAATGTCATTTTGTAAAAAGGTTTTACCTAGTTGATTACCGATTAACCGTTGTCCTAGTTTTCTCAAACTCTTATTCCATCTCCTGCTCTGTGGTCTTGACAATTTTACCTCATAAGATCGTGTATTACCAAGGGTAGATACACACGGAACCACAAACGTTTTGTTCCTTTTCTCAGTAGATGGTTTAGTCACAAATCTAGACTTAACCATATACAGGACAGATGTTTTCACAATGTTTGAAACTTGAGCTTTGAATTATTTTCCTGGTGGAATTTTCAGGGATATGACTTTTTTTTGGAACAACGGGCCGTTTCTCTTGATTCTTATAAGGACAATTCATCAGAAAATGTCCAAACATTCCACAATGAAAAAAAATCCTTTTTTCTTTGAAAGTTCTCCTGTAAGGCTCACTGGTTTTGGATGTAGAAGGTTTATTATGATAAATTTTAGAATTAGTTGGATGAACCACAGGTGAAGTTTTACCAGAAGTTAATTGAATTTTAGGATTATAGTGCTTATCAATGTTTTCTTGAATTTTTTTTCCAAGTTTGTTAGCAAATATCTACTTTTTGGCTTGCTTTATGGTTTCGAAATCCCCATAAAGCATCTTTTTCAATTCATCATTTGATTCAATCACATCAGGTTCTGTTAAAATACAATTGTCTCTATTGTTGACAATGTTTTTTTGTTGATTTTAGGTTCATTAAACATTTCTTCTGAAACAACACCATCGACTTTGTTGTTTTCTGAACATTCATCAGAATAAAACTCTTCATCTGAAGATGAGTTATCCTTACTCGAAGATTCATCAAGAAAGGATAGATCAATGTCGACTGACCCATTGACAAATGTCCCGTTAACTGGTGGTGGAATGACATTAGTACCTAAAACTATGCCGTTTACTTGTCAAACAACCGATTCATAGTGTTCCACCATAAAACGAGAATTTCTCAATTTTTCAATTTTTCCACTTAACTTCAGAATTTCATTATGATGTTTGGCTATTTCGACATTCTTTTTCTCTAACTCTTTGTAGGCAACATCTAAATAAAATTGTTGCTCACTTATTTTTATTGAAAAATCATGTTTGTCTTTTCTGAGATTTTGCAATAGATTATTTAAAACGTTTTTCATTTTCTTTTTAGTTTAGAGCTACACTACGTAGATGTGCGAGTTGATCCTGAATTTTATCATTTTCACTTTTAAATTTTAAACACTTATTACAGGGAATAACAATAAAAGAATTAGAATCTATCTCGGTTGATGAACTGGATGCTTCTCCAATAGCCATCAAAGGAAATGCTGATCCTTGTTGATTAGCAACATCAACTGTTTCCCTTTCTTAAGCTTGTATCATCTCTATGATTTCTGCCATCAAACCCATCTGAGTGTGTGCAATAATGGCATCTTCAAGATGAATACCCTATTCGTAATTGTTGTCTTGTTGAGCTACCAGTGCATTAGATGAAGCTCCTTGACTTTGACTGCGGTTGTTGCTGAAGCTTTGGTTGTTGTAATTCTGGTTGCTTCCTGAACTTGGTTGAGTGAAACCTGAGGCCGGTGCCTTGTCTTTCTGACATTCTAGGCGTTTGTAACACTTAGCTTTTTATTTATCAAAATCAATTTTAGCTTTAGAATGTCCACCGATAAACTTTCTGCCGGTTCTATTCAGAAAACGTTTAGCCTTTCTTAAGATCATGGCCATATTCAACTAAATATCTATATCTTCCATGTCATCTGAATCCACCTGATTAAAATCTTCTTCGATTGTTTCTGGATCAGTTACTTTGCCATCAATGAAGTTTTCATATGCCAACATGCATGATGAAAACAGTGCGACATGATCTTCTGCAATCTTTGCAAAAGTAGGTGAAGGTGTAGATGTTGGACTCCTCTGTTGGTGTGAACTTGAATCTGTAGCAGCAAAATAGGTATGACTATTGCAGCCATTTTCTTCTTCTTATGCAGGATTCCCTGAGAACAAAGCAATACCCGGTCCTGTGGTTTTTGATGTGGAAGAGAGTACATTGACGGTTCTTGCACCAACGGTCTGCTAGTTGTTTCTTTCTTTCTTAAATTCATGTCATGTGCTTGGGTTTTACCTATTACCTCATCAATGGTCATTTCAAAAAAATTAGAGTTTTCTCTTAAAAGAGGTGTACATGTCAAACTTGGGGGTAATGCATCAAGAAACTTTTCAACTAGTTCATCATCGGGATATTTTAATTCATAAGACATAAGTTCAGTCTGAAGATGATAGAATCTAGAGATAAGTTTGTCAACGGATTCATGTTCAAAATATATGAAACATTCATATTGTTTTCTTAACAACTCCCTTTTGCTTTTCATAACATCACTGTTACCCTCAAACCGTTTTTGCAAAGCTTTCCACAAGTCTTTAGAGGAATCATAACCTCTGAATCTGTGAAACATGTCTTGGGTTAGAGCCATGGTTAAGGAACCATGTGCCTTCTTTTCTAGATCATATGCTTTCTTTTATTCAGCATCAAGTCTAGAAATTGGGTTGGGTTGGTTTTCACCAAGGAATTCATGGGTTGGATGTTTATAACCTTCTAAAATAGGTATCCACATGTTTGAATCTGTGTATGAAACATATTCCTCAATCTAGCTTTCTAGTTGGATTAGTCATTCACATTTAGTAACTTTGGGGGTTTATGTGGAGTGCCTATTTCATTGTCATAATTCAACAGGCTATTGATATTTTGAAGATTGGCCATTGTGTAAGACATGCTAATCAGAAGTTGAATTTAAACTGGGGTATTTGACTATAAGTACGTATGAACAAAGATGGTCTTGCGTACTTATAAGTGCGCAGGATTAGCAAGTACGCATGAAACAATTAAGTACGCAGAAATGAAAAATTTGCACAAGATACTAAGTACACAGGAATGACAAATGTGTAGGATGACAAGTATGCAAGGATACAAGTATACAAGGTGACAAGTAGGCAGAGTCACAAGTACGCAGGAGCTTGACAAGTACGCATGGTCTTAAGTATGCAAGATAACAAATGCGCAGAAAAACAAGTACGCATGAGTGTGACAAATACGCATGGGTCAGAAGGATGAGTTTTGACAAATGTATCCACTTGTCCTGGTCAAAAAAGTAATATGACCTAGTTGAAAGATATGAACAATGTGATTTGAACAATTGATTAGATCTGAGGCTCAGAATAGAAAATGATGACTAGAACACCAAAACATGAACAACAATGGAAATGGGATTCTCTTCAAGATGAACAAGTGTATGAAACAAGACTCAAAGAACCTCCAATGCAGATGTAATCAGAACCAAATTTGGATGAAAAGTGTTCCTAACATACTCACAACACTCGGAAACAAGAGCATAGGCTCTGATACCACTTGTAGGTCCCTCCGGGTGGGTGTGTCGTATCGAAAACGTGTGAGAATGCAGCCTAGTAAACAGGTGCGGAATGCCCGTTACTAGGTGGAACAATGTATGAATGAAAGTATGAAAATCAACACAAGGATGCACTAATAAATATAAGGTCTATTGATATCATAATGTTTCAAACAAGTATAGATACAAATGAAAAGACTTCTGGACTGATACAAAACTGATATGTGCATACTTGTGTGTGGGATTACATCTGTGTTCAAAATGAAACAAACTATGCTATATATACACTTGGTCCATGTGTACTTAGTAAGTACGCATGACCAATGTTCATGCGTACTTGTCTAAGTACGCATGACCATTGTACTTGACAAATACGCAGGAACACATCCTTGCGTATTTGTTTAGTACAATATCAAAATAATACAAGTTCAGATATAAACATGACATATTACAACTCGATAAACAAAATACAACAAGTACTAAATACATACAAGACTGAAATAGATAATAACAAAAGCTTTAGCTTGATCCAGAGTGCCTGTCACAAAACATGCATCAACAACCCCTAAACATTTGAGGTCAATTCCGATCTAAATCAGGAAGATTTGAGGTGGTTTGGTTCGGATCGCGAATAGAGGATTTGATGTTTATCATTCGGTGTCGGTCTCATTTTTCACGGTACCGGTACGTTACCGTCATTCGATGTAACCAAGTATAACCCTACATTTAATACGACTCTGTTTTTAACGAAATTTATACCGGCGTGTTAAGAGAAAAAATAATTAACGAACGAATATTATTATATATACTACAACGTTCGTTCATAAAGAATTTCTATATATTTAAAATTTTTATATTTTTATATATTTTAATTTTTATTAAACTTGAGGGCATTAAATTGACATTTTACAATGTCGGGGTGAGTTATGTTGTTTCAAATAGTGAAGAGTTTGCATTTACAAATGGTGAAGGGTGAGAATTACATTTACATAATGTTCACCGGCATGTAAGATTAAGTGTTATAACTAGAAATTTTGTCCCGCGCTACGCGGTGGAAATCGGACCTCAAACTGTTGATACATTGACATTAACGTGACTAAGCACAAAAAAGAATTGTGGTTAAATAACGTTAAAAATTTAAGAAAGTTAAAATGACATTTTACAAAGTTGAGGGGTTGTTTACGCCAATTAACAAAGTTAGGGGGTTATTTTTGTTGGTGGCAAATTCCACCGACACTTGTAATTAAGTTTATTAATTGAGCCTCGCGTTCCGCGGCGATAGGCGACTGCGCCACGCAGTGTGAGGCGCTTCTTAAATGGTTGAAGCGGTGACATTAACGTAGCTAGACACAAAAAGAAACAACGTGGTTAAGTACATAGAAGAAATATATAAAGTTACGGCAAATCGGTTGTGGAGATCGAAAGATAAAAAAACAGTTATATAACGGAACCGATGTTTTTCAGTCGGTGTCGGTCTCGTTTTTCACGGTACCATTACGTTACCGTCACTCGATATAACCAAAAATACGTTACATTTAATACGAATATGTTTTTAACGAATTTTATACCGGGGTGTTAAGATAAAAATTAATTAACGAACGAATATTATTATATATACTACAACGTTCGTTCATTAAAGAATTTGTATATATTTAAACTTTTTTTATTTATATATATTTTAATTTTTAATAAATTAGAGGGTGTTAAAATGACATTTTATAACGTCGGGGTTAGTTACGCTATTTCAAATAGTGAAGAGTTTGCATTTACAAATGGTGAAGGGTGAGAATTACATTTACAAAATGTTCACCGACACGTAAGATTAAGTGTTATAACTAGAGATTTTGTCCCGCGCTACGCGGCGGAAATTGGACCACAACCTGTTAATATAGTGACATTAACGTGACTAAACACAAAAAAGAAATTTGGTTAAATTAATTTAAAAGCATACGGAAGTTAAAGTGACATTTTACAAAGTTGAGGGGTTGTTTACGCCAACTAACAAAGTTAGGGGTTAGTTTTGTCGGTAGCAAGTTCCACCGACACTTGTAATTAAGTTTATTAAGAATTATATTATCGATTTTATGATTTATGTTTTTATAAAAATATTATTAAGTAAAAAAAAGTTATTCATATTTTAAAAAATGATTTTAAGAATTAAAAAAAGTCAACGGTCACCCGTTTGTCCCTGTTTGTCAAAACTTAAGTTACACAAGTGTGTGTAAAGAACCCGAACCCTTTTTCTGATTCTTTCTTTTAATGTGTAAAGTCAGTTTACATATATGTACATAACATGTTTTATAATTATTCTTGTTTTAATTATCTGTTTTCGAGTTTGCAATGGATAATACTTGTTAGAGAGAGTTGTTTTTTATCAACGATCTGTATGCTTATTTCTATCTATGTTTCATAACATGGTTTTTTATCAACGTTTTAACGTTATTTATTTCATGGTTTTTTTACTATACAGTTCCGAATATTATCAACGCCCTCGCCGCACCACACAGGTTTAGGTTACGGTTTCGTATTATTTATATAAAGTTTCGAATAATATCGACTCCCTGCCATCAACGTGCCGATCTGCGTCTACTAATTAATATGTATGTATTAACTAATCCAGTTAAGAATCATACATGCATATTAAATCTTTAAAATTATAACACCCTTTAAATCGGGCATTACACGATCTGTATTATACGTGTAACCGAGAGTGGGTTAGGTATACTTCTTACGTGCTTATGGAACACAAGCCAAGAGGGATGGTTGGATGGTAAGGACTTTGCCAGAGATGAAGGGGAGACATGGGGAGGAAAGGAGGGTTTCGCACTATTAGAAAACCGGGTAATTGCGACTGACATTTTGGTCGCAAATATGTCGCAAATATATCATTGCGACCGAAATGGCCGTCAAATATGCCTCTTTATGTAAAGCTATTTTGAGACCGAAATTCCGACCGAAACTGAGTGATGGAAAAACTTGTGATTAGATTGCGACTTAATTGTGACCGAATTTGAGCGGGCACAAATTTGCCACTACTGTTTTGCGACTGGATCTTGTGTGTTCGGTAATTTATAATTTCGGTCGCAAATCAGTCGCAAGTTTTGCGACCAACATTTCGTTTGCATTTGCGCGGTTTTCTTTTTTATCAATGAAAGGCTATAATGGTCATTTCACGTATATTTAACAAACATTTTAATCTTAGTTAGCGTAAAGGACTAGGATCATTCATAATAACATCGTCATCTCTATCACTATAATTTAGTTAAATACCGCATTTCTCTAAATTTATCTTTAAATTTGTTTTAACCACAAACATCTCATTTGTCATCTCTATCGGTATCTCACTCGCAAACACTTATTATATTATATTCTCTTTTTTAGACACTTATAAAAAATATTGAGATTGATGAAAATGTAACTCTATATTTAGAGTTTGCAGCAATCCCTGATCCGGTGAACGAGCGGATGCAAAACTAAGGCAAAAAAAAAGAGGCTCCAACAGGTCCCCCCTGCTAAACCTCAGTTGTGGACCAAATATGATCATCACCCACTTATAACCTAGTCGGCTACCCATAAAAAAACAACTCTTAAAGAAATGGACGTGCATATGATCCGAACCTCTTGCAGAAGGGCAGTCCTATCCACTAAGTTGAAACTAAGTTGTTATTTAATATTCAAAACCTAAATATTTTTTTTCCTACCAAGTAAATGTTCAAATATATATATCTCTTAACTATGTTCTTTTATTTTATATATGAAAAGAAAAAGTCAAGTGATCAAGAAAAATCACAAAAGTAATCTTCATATCATAATGTAAAAATATAGTGTGCCTTTGAATTTCAACCTCAACTTCTTAGATATCTACTTTTAGTCCAACTTTAAGAAAAAGGTTTGTACTATAAATCTATGTTAGATTTATTTCGAACAAGACAAAAGTATGATAATGATCACATAATCCGGTTCATAATTAGAGTCGATTATTTTTATTTTGAAAATCCATTTCTTTGGTTTTTTTCAATTCAACTTCTACATTGATGTGTTTATATTAATTTCTTTTGGAAAATCTTTTTTTTTTCATAGTGCATGCACATATATATACAAACTGTCGTTCTTAGCAAATTGTGAGGAGGTATGGCGAGAATCGTAATTAGTAAATTGTCATTCTTTTTATTGTGTGAATCGTGAATATTAAACTTCAAGAAGTCGATGGATTAGGATTGACGCTACTAAGTTTTTTATTAGGTTAAAATGTTTAAAAATTTAAATGGATAATGAATTAACTAAATGTGGGTTTAATTGTATAAATGAGTAATGAGTTAATTAAATGTGTGTTTAATTGTATAAATGACAAAGTTTTTAGTGTACTTCCTATTAAGTTATTAGTTTAATCGGGGTTCGTGTTAAAAATTAATCTTTTTTGTGGTCGGTCAAAACTTCATGGAAATCATTGTTAAAATTTCTTGAGGATCAGTCGAGATTATACCCCATATATAATAAATAGAAAAAAAAGTTCATTGGGCCGGCCAACCTACCTACCAAAAGATAGGTCCGCCAAAGCTAACATTTGTTGACTAACATTTGTTCAATGTGACTGATGATGTCCAAATATAAATACAATACAAATACAATCAAATCTATGCATAACATAACATAAGTACACGATCACTTTATACAACACGATCACTTATAGTGCTTCACTATTTAACAGGTGTCTATACTTGTCTATAACCAAGGGTTTGATTAACCTACGTAGAACATTGATCAACATCATGTTTTTACTCTTTTAAATAACCTTATAATGTTCATTGATATAAACTAAAACAAATAACCTTCATGCAACTTTTCCTTTAGCAGTTATTCCTTAATTTTGTCTACTTTCCATTTATTGGTTTACCCTCGGGTTGTAAGGAATGATGTTTTGCTTAAACACCTAATATTAGTGGGTTCCCATATTTAAATACCGTTGTTTAAAAAAACTTTGGTACTTAGAAATGTGAACTAAAAAGTAGCTTTCAAATGGAGAATAGTTACTTAATTATATATAAATACGAAGACCATCTACTATTCCATCTTTTTTGGTTGAACTTTTTGCCGAACTTGTTATTAAATATGAAGATCACCTCGAGTTTAGCCATGCGAAAGCAAAAATGGCAGAATTGTTTTCGTTTTGCATGAAGTAGATGATCTTACAATAATTTACTATCCAGTCTCAAAAATTGAAACTTGTGAGATAAATTTTTTTTTAATTTTTTTTAACTCTAATGTGTACTACTATAGACAAAAAGAGATAAATTAACTGCTGAATAAAAAACAAATATGTGCTAACAATAAATAACTAATTTTAAAGGATTTAACAAACTACTAAGACATTCACATCAGGTTCTGTATATTTTTGTTAGTGGGTTCTATATATTTTATAGAGTAATTTAAAGTGCTTGTGAGTGGATAATAGGGAAAATGTTACTGTTCATCTGTATATTTGTAAAAAACACTGTTCTCCTGTATAAATTTTTTAATATTTTTTTAAAGTGGTTGTGAGTAGAGCAGAAAGAAAAAGGTAGTGATAAAGGTATAAAAAACTATTATTTAATTGAAAACGAGAGAGAAACGGTAGTGATTTTTAGTGTAATTATAAAGATGTGGATAAAAATCACTAACGTTTATATCTCATTTTCAATTAAATAATATTTTTTTCTACCTTTATCATTACATTTTTCTCCCTCCTCCACTCACAACCACTTTAAAAAAATAGGCGACACTTCCCCCTCCCCCCAATTTTTTGCTCAGTAGTGTTAATTTATACCTATTCAACCAATTTTTTGCTAAGTAGTGTTAATTTATACGTATTCGACATTGTTAGTGTCGCCTTGTTCTTAGCGCAACATTGTGTTAGTGTCGCACACTCTAATAGTGCAGTGTCACCTAATTTGTTAGTGTCGCCACATACTTTTCTCTTTTCTTTACCCTTTTATGAACGATGGCCACAATTGTCGCTAAATCCCCTCAAGAAAAGGCTTACCACAATTCACACAAGTTTGACTTTACCTTATCATTTACAAACTATGGCCATTGGAAGACAATGCTTGAACATTTCATCATCACAAACAATCTTTTTAGCTATATTGGCGTTTCTATTCCGTGTCCAGAAAGCGTTCTTGCCACTAGAGACGATAATACAACAATTGTGACAGTTAAACGTGCGTATAACAAACACACGAAGATCGTCCAACAACTATCATAGTCAAACGAGTGCAACGCAATCAATACAGGAACTGGTCAAAATTGGTTCGACGATGTGGATGTAGTTTTCAACTCCTTCAACCTTCCAGAATTTATTCCTCAAGCTGCCATTTCTTCTTCAACTTCAGATGATTATCGTGTTAATTTATTTCCATTCTCAACACATCTTAATCATCATGTTCCAGACCCAGTTATCCCGGCTCATGATGTTACAACACCTTCGCAATTTGAGGATACGAAAAGTTTTCAAGATAGTGGTTCTTGAGATGCATCGATTGATCAAGTAGTTGTGGACTGCACCACTAATGCTTCAACCGATCAAGAACCTATTGTTAATACAAGTGATCCAGTTACTGAAGAAAACTCTAGTTCTCGTGAATACGAAGTCATTCCCGATCACCACTTAACTAATCTACCGGTGCAAAATGAAATCCAGTCCGACCTCACTCGAGGATTCTCAATGGTTACTCTTTGGAAAATGTTATTGGCTCGATATCTGATGGTGTTCAAAGAAAAATTAGGTCTAGTGCAATCACTGAATGTTTGTACTCCTGCGTTTTGTCCTAGATAGAGCTAAAAAACATATCCATGGCCTTGGTTGAACCGAGTTGGGTCGATGCGAAGCAAGAGAATATGTAACAATTTAGTAAGCTTAAGGTTTGGGAATTCGTTGACCTTCCTGCCAACAAATACCCCATAGGAACAAGATGGGTGTTTTGGAACAAGATGGGTGTTTTGGAACAATAAGGATGACATAGGGTTGTGGTAAGGAATAAGGCTCGTCTAGTAGTACAAGGTTTCTATCAGGAAGAAGGGATCGATTACGAAGAGGTTTTGCTCTAGTTGCAAGACTGGAGGCTATTCGGATCTTTCTCGCATATGCCTCGTACAATATAATTTCATAGTTCACCAAATGGATGTGAAGAATGCATGTAATATCTTGAATTTTGTAGAGTTTAAGTATAATAATAATATATGAATTAGAGTTAATGATTTTCAGGATAGTAATTATTCAAATTTTATATATAGTTCTAAACAGGTTAAAGGCATGTATTATCAAATTTTGAAAAGAAATTTAAATTTGTTAGTAAATAAATATTTTTTATTGAGTCATTGATTCCCTCCTCCTAAAGATCGATTATCGTGAGGCACTCCCCTTTTCAACCTTATTAATACGGATAATTATCGTGAGGCATTCCCCTTTAAAACACATTTGAAAGCTATCATCCCTTTATTGTCTGTAATGACGGTGATTTCGTGATTTTAGGCCACTAATCATGCGAGACTACTCCCCTTTTCAACCTTATTAATATGAACCAACCCTTTCCCTTCTCTACATGAATTCCCTGTAAAACCACGAGTCGCTGAGCCGGTTGTTCTGATGACACGACGACCAAGGTTTGAAACCTAGAGGACAATTTTACAACTCGCTCGTCTTTCCGGCTTCCACAATGTTCTTTTCACACGCACAGAGTTTTTTTTCCGGTTATCGCTTATCACGACTAAGGTATGGTTAACCTATTATGATTATATTTATAGTACGGATAATTTTGTTTTATTATTGATACTATGAATTGATATGATTTTTAAGTATGGGATTAGTTTTGAATGTTATTATGATCGATATGTTTTTGGACCTACAACGACTAGTTTTGATTTTTGTTATATGTTTTGATGAATATATATACTTTATCGATCATTTTATATATTTTGTCATTTGTTTTGAGGAATTTCTTTTTCGTGTGTTTAGCCGTATTAATCGATCCTAAGGAAAGGATACATCGTCTCAATATGTTTATATATTATGTTATGTTTGGGGACTAATCCCAAAGTAATGATACATTGTCTCGATAAGTATATGTGAACGAAAGTATGTCTGGAGACGTATGTATCAATCATAGGAAAGAGATATCGTCTCAACCACGTTATTAGACACCTTCATTACTATGACGACTTTTCGAGGATATGTTATGAAAGTTACAAGTGACATGGTTATATTATTACAAGATAAAAGTGTACATGTTATAAGTTACTGTTTTATGTTTATGATTTTGTTATCCGCCCACTGTGTATAATTATATACTCAGGCGTGCTTTTGTTTTGTTATTTTGTGCACGTTAGGTTATCAAGATCACATGAAATGGTGTAACATCCCAAAAATAAAACGACAGTTAAAATGAAGAAATAAACGAACGAGGCATGTCGGGTCGGGCCGGATGGGCCGGCGGGCTGGAAGCGGAGCCCCCCCTATAAATAGCTTATACCACCATCATTTCTCTCAATTGCAAGTTCTAGAGAGAAACCGTAGAGAGATAAAGTTGGCGGATCGACCCGAAATTTCAGCAAAGTGTTACTCCACAGCTCGTGAGAAGAACCTCCGGATCAGAAACTCGATTCAGGTAACGATCGGGCCTAAATCTGAGTTTTTGTTCGTTTTCGGGTTTTTCGGGTTTTGGGTGAAAAGGTAACGTTTTCATGGATAAAACTGAAAGATAAACATAGATTTGAGTTCCTTAATGGAAAACAAACGTGTTGAATGTAAACAGGTTCGGGATCTTGACGTGATCAGACCTGAATGCGAAAGTTAGGGTTTTGCGAAGAAACAGATCGTGCGTACTTATCAAGTACGCACGGAGCAGGTCCTGCGTACTTATCAAATACGCAGGAAGTGGGCACTGCGTACTTATCAAGTACGCAGGAAGAGGATCCTGCATACTTATCAAGTACGCAGGAAGCAGGGCCTGCGCACTTGCTAAGTGCGCAGGCATCAGGTTGTTTAAGTAAAGTTAGTATGTTTAGAATGGTTAAACCGTTAGAGTCAGGATTGGGTTTGATGTGTATTTAACTATCAAATTCAGATCGTACGTGACGTTGTTGGGCCCTTGTTTAGAACAAACAAGACTAGCTTATCAGGTGAGTTCTAGAAGCCCTCTTTTAAATGTTTTATATAATGTTTTCGGCCTGGTGTGCATACATATGAAATAATGTTTTTACAAAACGATGTTTATGAAACTATGTTTATAAAATGATGCTTATGAAACTATGTTTACGAAATGAAATGATTTGGAATGAACGGTTTATGGAAAGAGAGTTTTATGAATGGAATGTTTACGAACGAAATGTTTATAAAGAAATGGTTTAAACTAAAGGTAAAGGGTTTCAAAAATGAATGAAAGGTTTTATGAAAAGAAAAGAAAAAGGGCAAAGGTTTTAAAGAAGTCATTACAAATCTAATCTGTCGAATGAATGGAATTGACGAATGAAGTCTGGGAATGTAATTCCCAGCCTTGTGGTAGATTATGGACAACGAGCCATAGTTTCCATAAGAGCAACAGGGGCAGTGTCTTGGTGGCCTGCCAATGGTTTTGATGTTGTACAACTGGTAGGGAGTATCGACGGTTACTCAGGGGTTAACGTGACCCTATGTAAGGTTAAATTATGATCTGACGGTGTTATGGCCGTGAGCCATAGCCGTCGATGGAAGTTGTCGGTCTATGGACATGAGAGCCATTGGGGCAACTGAATGGGTATTGTCGGTCCTCGTGCAGTTAAGCCTTGGGGGCAATACCAAAGGGAATTGACGGAAATGACGGTACGAATGGTAACACAGATTTAGATAGTAATGTATGAATTAAATGAATGCTAAATGTTTTAAACAAATGATCCGTTCAATGTGTTTATGATGAGGAAAAACGTTTGAAGGTTTTCAATGATGAACGAAAGGCCCTGTTTTCTTATACGTGATGTTAAACCCTAATGAATGTTTTGAATGATGAACCATTTCTTAAATCGAACGAAAACTAGAACTCACCAGCGTAACTGATTTTTTAGTATGCACATTCAGGTTAAGGCAGGTATAGATGATGGACGGTGATGCTTGGCAAGTGAGAAGAGTTACCCGGTTGATCATGCAGACTGGCATCCTGTTAAGATTAGATTATGTTTTGTTTATGTAATAGACTATGTTACGCTTCCGTTTGTTAAATAATGTAAGGGTTATGTTTTATTGAAGTATTTTCCGCTGCGTTATTTGATATTCAAGTTTAAGAACTGTATGTAAATGAGTAAATCCAACAAGTGAGGCCTCCCGGGTTTGGGGCCTTACAAGTTGGTATCAGAGGAATAGTTTGAGAGATTCGGACACTCTCAGTGTCTGAACTTAAACTGTGAATGGGACCGAAAGCGGATGCCAGTACGGGTAACTCGAGCCACAGCATCAGGTATGAAGGTAGTATATATTTAAATGTATAGTATGCCCTAGAAAGGGTTGGTAAGGACTTGTGTTCTGATGGAATCACAAAGGTGGTCAAATAGAAATCGAAAGGTAGTGTAATGGTTAATTGCAGATGGCCAGTGTATATTAACATCTTACAGTTCTTGTTGAATTTTATTTGTTAACTAGCATGATGACATTGGATTCCTTGTCTTATAGAACGAAATGGCAAGGAGAGGAAACGAAAGACGTGGTTGGGGCCGTACCGGTGGTCATACCGACGGTCGAAATGGTGGGCGTGGCAGGACCCCTGCGCGCCAAGAGTATAGTGAAGAAGAAAGTGTTCACACTGAAACGGCGGTTAGTGTGCATGGAACTGAGCAGACACTGGTTGAAGAACAACCTTTCACTTTTGAACCAGAAGTGAGAGCAGCTATAGCTCGAGAGTTCACTGAGTTGATGAAGACTTCTCTGCCAGGTCTGTTAGCTGAAGCATTGAAGAAGGTTAATGGGGAAGGTGGGTCAAGCGCAGCAACTGGTGCCCAGAACAACGAGACTGACAACGTGCCGCCTGCTCGCGGATGCGACTATAAGTCGTTTAAAGCATGTGACCCGCCGATCCTGACTGGAAAGAAAGACGCCATAGCTACGTTTGACTGGATAATCCGTATGGAGGCTGCCATCCATCTCAGCGAATGCCGGGCGGATCAAGTGGTGAAATTTGCTGCTAACTCCTTGAGAGAAGAAGCGTTCCATTGGTGGGAAGGAGTGCGACAAGCTAAGGCAGATACAGCTGTTGACTCCATGTTATGGAATGATTTGAAGGCGTCAGTTATTAAGAATTTTTGCCCAAGGAACGAAATTGAGAAGGTGGAGAGGGAATTTCTGAATTTAAAGGCTGGTAACATGACTCACCGTCAATACACCACCCGGTACAATGAGTTGGCACGACTGGTGCCACACCTAATTACTACTGAAGAGAGAAAGATTTCTTGTTATATCCGGGGACTGTCGGACAAGGTCCGCACCTTTATCAAAGCAAACACTCCTACCACTTTTGATTCGGCGGTGGAACTCAGTGGTGTGGTGTATGATGATCTGGCATTAAACGATGCCGCCATTGAGGAACCGAAGAAGAGACCGAGCTTCTCAAACAAGCGAACTGGTGGAAAGATGTTTGGGACTCGTGATAAGAGGGCTCGGGTGGATGAGCCGACTGTTTGTAAGAAGTGTGGAAGGGAGCATACCGGTGAATGTAGACTGGGATCTGACTTGTGCTTCAAGTGTGGCAAGACCGGGCACTACTCCCATGAGTGCCCACAACACTTCAAGTGCTATAATTGCGGGGATGTCAGTCATCTGAGTAGGGAATGCCCGAAACCGAGAATGGGTGAAGCCGGGAAAGGGAAAGGCCCGGAAAGGAAAGAAGAGAGGCCCCGAGCAAAGACTCGTGCATACGCACTGAGGCAAGACCAAGCCAGGGCAGACCCCGATGTGGCGTCAGGTACGTTCATCCTTGAAAACACTTTTGTTTCTGTGTAATTTGATTCGGGTGCAAGTAAGAGTTTTATATCTGCAACTTTTTGTAAACGAGTGAAGTACACTGTCAGTAAGCTAGCAAGGGCCTTTAGCGTAGAAACCGCTGAGGGAAGAACTGCGAGAGTGACCGATGTAGTTGATAACTCCACAATAAAAATAGAAGGTCATAGGTTCCCTGTCAGGTTGTTTGTTATGGTTTTGGGTGGGTTCTATGTCGTGTTAGGTATGGATTGGCTAACTGCCAATAAAGCACAAATTATATGCAAACGAAAGATAATCCGACTCAAGGCTCCAGATGGTAGCAAAGTCGAGGTTTTTAGAGATCGTGACGCCCCGATGCCAAACGTCATCTCAATGATTAAGGCAGCAGATTACTTGAGGCACGAATGCGAGGCTTATCTGGTGTACGTATATGACGAGTGTAAGGAAGTGAAGGAACAAGATGATGTACCCGTGGTACGTGAGTACCCGGAGGTGTTTCCAGAGGATTTGCCTGGGATACCACCTGACAGAGAGATCGAATTCCGAATCGACTTAGTACCAGATGCCCAGCCCGTGGCTAAGGCTCCATATCGACTAGCACCGGTGGAGATGAAAGAGTTAATGGCACAACTAGATGAGTTACTTGAGAAAGGATTTATCCAACCGAGCATCTCGCTGTGGGGTGCTCCGGTGTTGTTTGTGAAGAAGAAAGACCGTTCGATGAGAATGTGTATTGATTATCGCGAGTTGAATAAACGTACGGTGAAGAACAAGTACCCTTTACCAAAGATCGACGACCTGTTCGATCAATTGCAAGGCGCAAGCTGGTTCTCAAAAATCGACCTTCGGTCCGGGTACCATCAGTTGAAGGTGAGGGAAGAAGACATACCGAAAACTGCATTTCGCACGCGTTATGGACATTTTGAGTTCCGTGTAATGTGTTTCGGATTGACGAACGCCCCCGCAGCGTTCATGGATTTAATGAATAGGGTGTGTTGACCGATGCTGGACTGATCGGTAATTGTGTTCATCGATGATATTCTCATCTACTCCAAGAATGAGGGTGATCACGCATGTCACTTAAAGGAGGTGTTAGAGGCTCTGAAGAAGGAAAAGTTGTATGCTAAGTTCTCTAAATGCGCGTTCTGGCTTAGCGAAGTCCAACTCCTAGGTCACGTCATCAACCCGAACGGCATTATGGTTGACCCAACAAAGATAATGACGGTAAGGGAATGGAATATTCCTAAGACGCCAACTGAAATTCGTAGTTTCTTGGGATTGGCAGGCTACTATCGGAGATTCATCCAGGATTTCTCGAAAATAGCTTCGCCATTGACAAAGTTGAGACGGAAGGAGGTAAAGTATGAATGGGGTTCGACCCAGGATGAGGCGTTTTAGGAAATGAAAGAAAAGCTAACCAAAGCCCCAGTCTTGGCCCTTCCCGAGGGCAATGAAGGCTTAGTGGTATACTCTGACGCTTCGGGTCAGGGATTGGGATGCGTGTTGATGCAACGCGGAAGAGTGATCGCGTATGCGTCACGACAGTTGAAGATTCACGAAGCTAATTATCCAACCCACGATTTGGAACTTGCTGCTGTCGTATTTGTGTTAAAAATCTGGAGGCACTACCTGTATGGGGTGAAGTTTACTATTTACTCCGATCACAAAAGTTTGAAGTACTTCTTCGAACAAAAGGAACTTAATATGAGGCAGAGGCGATGGTTGGAACTGTTGAAAGACTATGACTGTGAAATAATATACCATCCTGGAAAGGCAAACGTGGTGGCTGACGCTCTAAGCCGAAAGGATGTGCCTACTCCTATTAGAGTGAAAGCTTGCCGGTTGGTGGTAACATCGGGTCTGATGAGAGAAATTGAAAAGGCTCAAGATGAGGCACTTAAAGAAGAAAACATAAAGAAGGAAAGGATGGTTGGCCAGCGGGACAAGTTGGAATATAACACCCTTGGTGTTAGGACACGTTTTGGACGGGTATGGATACCTATGGGTGGCGTGCTTAGAACCAAAATCTTGGATGAGGCTCATAAGTCTCGGTACTCTATCCATCCTGGCACCAATAAAATGTAACAAGATCTGAGAAAGGAATACTGGTGGCCTGGGATGAAACGTGAGGTGACAAAGTATGTAAGCAAGTGCTTAACTTGCTCGCAAGTAAAGGCCGAACACCAGAAACCGTATGGAAAGATTCAACCACTTGATATACCGGAATGGAAGTGGGAACACATTACCATGGACTTCATAACCAAGCTACCTCGTACAGCTAAAGGTCATGATACCATTTGGGTAATTGTGGACCGTTTAACGAAGAGTGCTCATTTCCTACCTATTCGCGAGACGTTCTCGTCGGAAAGGTTAGCGGAAGTATTTATTAACGAAGTAGTAGCACGGCATGGGATGCCTTTGACGATCGTATCTAACCTAGACACACGATTCACATCGAGGTTCTGGAAAAGATTTCACGAGGCGATGGGCACGAGGCTTAATATCAGCACGGCGTACCACCCACAAACGGATGGTCAGTCCGAAAGGACCATTCAGACATTGGAGGATATGCTTCGTGCTTATATTATCGATTTCGGCGGCAGTTGGGACAGTCATCTGCCGTTAGCCGAATTCTCCTACAACAATAGTTATCACACGACGATAGGCATGCCGCCTTACGAAATGTTGTATGGGAGGAGATGCAGGACCCCGATTTGTTGGGGTGATATTGGACAAAAGGAATTAGGGAGTCTTGAAGTAGTAAGAGAAACGTCAGAAAGGTTTGATCAAATCAAAGCACGAATGAAGGCCGCACATGATCGTCAGAAATCCTATGCGGATAAACGACGAAGGCCTATTGAGTTCGATGTTGGGGACAGATTAATGTTGAAAGTGTCACCCTGGAAGGGAATAATACGATTCAGGAAGAGAGGGAAGTTAAGTCCGAGATTCGTCGAACCATTCAGGATAATGGCACGGGTGGGTGAAGTCGCTTATCGGCTACAGTTGCCTGATGAGTTGAGTGGGATTCATCCTACCTTCCATGTATCACACTTGCGAAAGTGTTTGGTGGATGAATCAGCTCACGTACCACTTACTGACATCGAGGTCGACAACAGCGTTAATTACATCGAAGAACCCGTGGCCATCTTAGACAAGAAGGAGAAGCATTTGCGTAATAATGTTATCCAATTGGTTAAAGTCCAATGGAAACATCGAAAGGAATCGGAAGCCACCTGGAAACGGAGAAGGAGATGAAGGAGTCGTACCCTCATCTATTTGACTTATGATAGGTTTCGGGGACGAAACCTATTGTAAGAGGGTAGACTTATAACATCCCAAAAATAAAACGACAGTTAAAATGATGAAATAAACGAACCAGGCATGTCGGGTCGGGCCGGATGGGCCGGCAGGCTGGAAGGGGAGCCTCCCCTATAAATAGCTTAGACCTCCATCATTTCTCTCAATTGCAAGTTCTAGAGAGAGAAACCGTAGAGAGAAAAAGTTGGCGGATTGACCCGAGATTTCAACAAAGTGTTACTCCACAGCTCGTGAGAAGAACCTCCGGATCAGAAACTCGATTCAGGTAACGTTCGGGCCTAAATCTGAGTTTTTGTTCATTTTTGGGTTTTTCGGGTTTTGGGTGAAAAGGTAACGTTTTCACGGATAAAACTGAAACATAAACATAGATTTGAGTTCCTTAATTGAAAACAAACGTTTTGAACGTAAACAGGTTCAGGATCTTGATATGATTAGACCTGAATACGAAAGTTAGGGTTTTGCGAAGAAACAGATCGTGCGTACTTATCAAGTACGCACGGAGCAGGTCCTGCGTACTTATCAAATACACAGGAAGAGGGCACTGCGTACTTATCAAGTACGCAGGAAGAGGATCATGCGTACTTATCAAGTACGCAGGAAGCAGGGTCTGCGCACTTGCTAAGTGCGCAGGCATCAGGTTGTTTAAGTAAAGTTAGTATGTTTAGAATGGTTAAACCGTTAGAGTCAGGATTGGGTTTGATGTATATTTAACTATCAAATTCAGAGCGTACGTGAAGTTGTTGGGCCCTTGTTTAGGACAAACAAGACTAGCTTATCAGGTGAGTTCTAGAAGCCCTCTTTTGAATGTTTTATATAATGTTTTCGGCCTGGTGTGCATACATATAAAATAATGTTTTTACGAAACGATGTTTATAAAATGATGCTTATGAAACTATGTTTACGAAATGAAATGATTTGGAATGAACGGTTTATGGAAAGAGAGTTTTATGAATGGAATGTTTATGAACGAAATGTTTATAAAGAAATGGTTTAAACTAAAGGTAAAGGGTTTCGAAAATGAATGAAAGGTTTTATGAAAAGAAAAGAAAAAGGGCAAAGGTTTTTAAGAAGTCATTACAAATCTAATCTGTCGAATGAATGGAATTGACGAATTAAGTCTGGGAATGTAATTCCCAGCCTTGTGGTAGATGATGGACAGCGAGCCATAGTTGCCATAAGAGCAACAGGGGCAGTGTCTTGGTGGCCTGTCAATGGTTTTGATGTTGTACAACTGGTAGGGAGTAACGACGGTTACTCAGGGGTTAACGTGACCCTATGTAAGGTTAAATTATGATCCGACGGGGTTATAGCCGTGAGCCATAGCCGTCGATGGAAGTTGTCGGTCTATGGACATGAGAGCCATTGGGGCAACTGAATGGGTATTGTCGGTCCTCGTGCAGTTAAGCCTTGGGGGCAATACCAAAGGGAATTGACGGAAATGACGGTACGAATGGTAACACAGATTTAGATAGTAATGTATGACTTAAATGAATGCTAAATGTTTTAAACAAATGATCCGTTCAATGTGTTTATGATGAGGAAAAACGTTTGAAGGTTTTCAATGATGAACGAAAGGCCCTGTTTTCTTATACGTGATGTTAAACCCTAATGAATGTTTTGAATGATGAACCATTTCTTAAATCGAACGAAAACTAGAACTCACCAGCGTAACTGATTTTTTAGTATGCACATTCAGGTTAAGGCAGGTATAGATGATGGACGGTGATGCTTGGCAAGTGAGAAGAATTACCCGGTTGATCATGAAGACTGGCATCCCGTTAAGATTAGATTATGTTTTGTTTATGTAATAGACTATGTTACGCTTCCGTTTGTTAAATAATGTAAGGGTTATGTTTTATTGAAGTATTTTCCGCTGCGTTATTTGATATACAAGTTTAAGAAATGTTTGTAAATGAGTAAATCCAACAAGTGAGGCCTCCCGGGTTTGGGGCCTTACAAATGAAAAATGGAAGAGTGCTTGAAAAGATTTTTTTTATAAAGGTAAATGAAAAATAATTGGTGTTCTTTTATATTATTGTAAAGTTTTATATTATTTTTGTTAAATTAATGTAATGATTTTATCATTTATGGATTGATATATTGAATTCTAATTACTGTTATAGTGACATGTCAGCCCTAGCCAGGTTGGGGTGTTACAGTGCATTTATGTATGGCAAACGCATGAAGAGGTGTATATATGCCAGCGTCAGGGGCCGTTGATCTAAAGTTTCCTAACCGAGTCTAAGGCCATGTATGGATTACACTAGGCTCCTTAGGCTTGGTACGAAACGCTTTCCAAACAAATGCTTCAAGACGGTCGGAGAGGATGTACTCATGGTTCATGTCTACGTGGATGACATTATATTTGAGTTTACTAATGAAACTCTCTGTAGAGAATTTGAGGTTGTAATGAAGACGAAATTCTGAATGTGTTCGATGGGAGAGATAGCCTTCTTTCTCGAATTACAGGTGGTTCAGTCTTAGGACGAGATTCTTCTTCATAAGGCCAAGTCTGTCATTGACATCTTAGCCAAATTCAAGATGTCTAATCGTTCACCTACTCATACTCTGTTTTCACCAAAATCTCCTTTATCTATGGATCTTTAGGGAAAGTCGGTTAAACAACATCAATATCGCTTGATGTTTGGGTCATTAATGTATCTGACTACCAGTCGTCCCGACATCATGCTCGCAGTCTGTTATTATGCTCGATATCAGTCTAATCCCAAGAAATCGCACGACATCGTTGTCAAAAGAATTTTTCACTATCTTAGGGGGGCACCAAAGCTGGGATTGTGGTATCCCAAGAATGGTGACTTGGAATTATACGCGTATTCTAACAGTGATCATGGCGATTGCAAGCTCGACAGGAAATCTGTTACAGGCAACTGTCAATACTTAGGAAACCGACTTGTGTCTTGGTAGTGCAAGAAGCACACAACTGTATCCATCTCAATCGTGGAAGCTAGCCGAGTACACTGTTGCATCTAGTTGATGTTCTCAAGTCCACTACATTCAACACCATATGATGGATTATGAAATAAACTTTAAGCACACTCCGTTCTTCTGTAACAATGAAGCTTCCCTCGGAATTGTTAAGAATAATGTTCAACACTCCAAAACAAAGCATATTAAAGTTTGGATGCACACAATTCGGGACGCTTTCAAAAAAAGTCTATATGAAGGTGTTGTCGGTATCCACAGATGACCAGAAGAAGGATATTTTCATCAAGGCCGTTGACAAGTGATGTGAATGTTTTGATATAAAAATATAAGTAAATATATTTTTTGGATTATTTCACAAGATCAGGTTTTAAATTTATAAAATGATAATTACGTTAACTTAAAACACACACAATAGGCAAGTGTACCTATCGCAGCGTAATATAGTTAGGTAAGAACCAAGTTTCGAACCAATGGACACGGTCGAGTTCCAATACTCAACTTTTGTTATCGTTTAGCTGGATTAATTAGTGAGTGGGTTTTGTGTGCTTGGGAAACAGAAAAGTAAATGACGATAAAGTAAATAACATAAAAGTAAAAATGTGCTGAAGTGTGTAACAGATATGTAACTAGCAGAATAGTAAATAGCAGAAAAGTAAATAAGGCGAAAATGATCAGATTACAGAATGTATTGCTTCGGGATTCGAATCAGCTTCGTACGTGATAATGTTAAGCTGACTAATTCAGAGCCTTGTCCTCGCTACATTTGATTTGCAAATTATAATCTTTAAAATTGGTAGTGCCTTCCGTTAGGGACAACATTTACCCTCAACCCATCGAATGGTCATCTTCGGGTTGGTTTAAGACATCAGACTCAAAATGCTTTATATTAAAGTTAAATAGGTGATTATATTTTGCTTACCGGGAGGCAGTGTAACAATGGGACCAAAAATAAAGACGTACCGTCCCCAACATGAGTTCACCAATTCTTGGTCTCATAATAATCTTGTATAAAGACGTACGATCTTAGAAGTATAGACCAAGCCTTGGCTTATCAATCTCTGCTCGTATAAAGACATATGAGTTTCAAAGGAAGTTTGATTAAAAATGGTTTTACGAACTTACTCTTTAAAATCAACACACTCATAAATATAAAGATAGATTTAGACAATAATAAAAGCCCATCAAAAGATGGTTTTTGAGAACGAATTAGTTAAAGACAAAAACATACAATTTCATTAATACGTTAAACATTAACATGCACCAAACATAATCTTCACCCTAGCAATACAAAGAAGTTTTATCCACGAATGGCCATAACGACTAGCGTAATGATGAGTTTCGTAGGCTCCCCTATTGTGGAACACGGAGGAAGAGCCCCTCTACTCTCTACTCTCTACTCTAACTAAGAGAATGCTCTCTTCTTGAGTGTTCTTTAGGTCTGGATTGGTGTGTGGAATGAAGAACTCAAGCCTCCTATTTTTAGGCCTCAAAATTTGCAATGCACGACCGTGCAATGGGTTGCACGGTCGTGCAAAGGCCCAGGGAATCAAAAAGGGTAAAAAGGACACTGTCCTGTTCCGTGGAGGAGAAAACATGTCAATGCACGACCGTGCATCCCTCTGTTTTCTCCCAGCATTGTCTTTTAGCTTCTTGGTTGACTTTTGTTGACCAATTTTGACCTCTTGGGGGTCAATGCTCGGGAATGAATCTTCTATAAGCTTGAATTCTTGGTGTTTTTGATTGGATTTAGCTTGATTTATATTTTCAACACCGAATAACCTGCAATTACAAAATGTAAGTGTTTTAAGCATAAATTGCAAGATTATTGTTTAATTAGTACCATAATGTGGGATTATTATGTATCATAACATCTCAAACTTAAACTTTTCTTGTCCTCAATCAAACTCATGCATTATCACTCCCATAACCAAAAACTTTACAAGGGTAATCAAATTTCAACTATTGTTGGAACTCCGGGATAACTCTTGAGTTGCTTATTCTATTTTTGTATTTTTTGTTTTAAGATGATGGAATCCATGACAAGCTTACTAGAACTTTGATTATGCAATAACTCATCACTACTCACAATGTTCACTCAACTCTAGGGTTATATATATATGGACAATGTAAGTGAAGTGGAACACTCAAGTTCGGATCGAAATATGCAATGGTCATAAGCTTGTATGCAAATCAAGTCTCCACCAATTAACTAAGTAGTATGCATGAATCAAGAGGACTTAAAAGGGTTGTAATGTGGCTAAAGTAAAACTAAAGGTGAAAATGAAAATCTTTTTGGATTTTTAGGGGTTTTAAAGGGGTTTGAAGGGCTGCAGCTATCGCAAAACACTCAGATACGGATCATGGTTTAAAATGGAAAATACTAATAGATCCCTCTACGGTACTCAGATCATGAGGGTATAACTAATCTGAGGGCTAGTTTATGGTCAGATTGCCAAGATCAAGATCTCTCATCAAATTCAACTCATTCCTTATTGCATAATACACATCGCTGCCTTTTCGCGTGGTTCCTTCGGCTCGCAGCCTAACAACACCTACTTCGATCAGGTATGTATATTTACTTTGGGCTCGAGTTTGATTCTTGATACACTTTCCATCGTGGCTCCAGTTGCCACACTTTCTACACTTATCGTATATTTTGGCTCTTCTTTTGGCGGCAATTTTTGATAAGTTGCAGAATGTTGGCAATTGTTCTTGCTTGCGCCACCGTTTTTTTTCATCACTGGTTGCTTAAAAAATCTTTTCTCGGAGTTCGGTTGGTAATTCATGCTTTGCGAAATGAAGGCAGAAAAACAAATTGAAATAAAAAAGATGCATGTCCAGTTCTTTATGGTCTCTCGGTAAAAGACCAACTTTTTTTTAAAGACAACTCCTTCACTACTCCGTCTTCTTCAATTTCCTTGAAATAATGTTTCTGTGAATTTTCTGCAGATATTTCGGATTTTTCATAATGCATTCATCATTTGTATATTTCAATTTTTCTGAGTAGGGAAGATTCTTTCCAAAATTGTCCCGATGATACTAAACTTGAAATGACAACATAGGATAATTTTCTCATTTTAAAGACAGTCAGCCAATAACCGGTGTTTGCGAAAAAACTGGTTGGGTGATAAGTATGGGTAATAGAAAAGAAAAGGCTAAAGCTTAGAGGGCTATCTAGGCGGATAATATTTTTGGGATTTTTGGATAACAAAGGTGATAACGTCCTAGGTGCCTCAATCATTTTCATGCTTCCACTAGTTCATGGTCTTGATATGTATAAGTCATATAAGTTCTAATTATGCATAGAATTCAGTCGAATAAACACTCAATATTCCAAACGAAAGAGCATGCAAAAATAATGATAATAATGCTCGTACAAAAGCTCAGATTATTCTCACATGGAAACGGATGGGATAGGGTTTAGTGATTTGTTATGCATAATTTCTGTTTGTTTCTACTTGTCATGTCTTCATTTTATTTAATAGGTGCAAACTCCAAGAGGTTTAGTTTAAAACAGGTTTAATTGTTTTAAAAATTTTTTGGGTTTTTATAAAAGGTAGATTTTTATAATGTTTTAGTCAAATGGGTAGAAAATCACAAGTTAAATTTTACTGCTCTGAGTTTACAAGCAGTCATGAATCTCTAATTCACCACCCCATACTTAAAACTGTGTATTGCCCTCAATGTATAATACATGTAATGGAATGCTATGCATGGAGTTTTAAGGGAAAAGAAACTGGTACTCCCCCGGTCAATTCGGTGTATAACCTAAGGCCAAAACTTATTGTTGTTGTCAGGCTGTGCCTATCAATTGTTTGTCAACTTGTTGCTTTAAAGACGTCATCGAATTTCTAAGAAATTTGATGTGGTTTCTAGCACCAGGCTCGTAGAGTTGGAGTGTAACTCCTCAAAGTAGAGAGATGATCTGGTGATGTTATTCTACCTGAAACATAAAAAAACATAAAAAAGAACAAGGAAAATAAAAGATAGTAGTTAAGATACTAAGATCCTAGTATCGAGAAGGCATACCTAGGGGCTGAAGTAATTAGAAACTTAAATTTGGAGAAACCAAACCTGAGGTCCATGATTTCTGCCGTATGCACCAAAATTTTAATTTATTCAAGATTATCGGGTTGCCTCCAGGAAGCGCTAGGTTTATTTAACGGTCTTTAGCCCAACTCGTACGTGCTTCATCAGTCTTTCTTAAGGTAGGAGTAAACAACCTCTCCCGTGTCTCCTATCTCTTCGTTCATCTTTGATAATTTATCAAAGTACTCATCGATCCAATTAGTGTTGTCAAGATCCTTGGTAAGGTCTATTGTCTTAGGATCTGGTGTGTTTGGTTTGCTAAGATCAGGTGTTTTTCCTTTTTTCTAGTCCCTTGCTTTCTATAGTTGATACCAGATTGGAGTCAATAAAGTGAGAGATTTCAAGATGATCACTTGACATGCATTCATATCCTCTGATGTTGTATGTTACTGATTGTTTACCGATACGAAGGGTTAAAATTCCTTCATTCATGTCAATGACGACTCTTGCGGTGGCTAAGAATGGACGACCCAAGATTAATGGTACAAAAATCTTCTCCCGTTTCTAAAACCATGAAGTCGGCAGGGAAGACAAACTTGCCAACTTTCACCAATAAGTTCTCGATGACTCCTATAGCTGTTTTAACCGATCCATCCTTGGTGGGCCGGGAATGCCCGGCTTATCAATTTATCGGGTAAACTAGTAGGGGCTCATGTATCCCATGCCGGATTAATCGTATTCTGGGCCTGAGCAATGAATCTATTTGAAGTGGCTCATTTCGTACCAGAAAAGCCTATGTATGAACAAGGATTAATTTTACTTCCGCACCTAGCTACTCTAGATTGGGGGGTAGGTCCTGGTGGGGAAGTTATAGATACTTTTCCATTCTTTGTATATGGAGTCCTTTTTGTTCCGTATTCGTATTGTAATAGAAACTTAACTTATTATTAGTTATACACGAGATTTTACAAAAAAATTGTTCGTGGAGAGAACAAATCTTTTTTTCAATACTCACACTCCTTATTAGTTAATAATCCTAGTGATTGTATTTATATGCTTATTCCTGATAGAAAATACAATATTAAAATAAATTATTTTTCGTCGAATGACTATTCATCTATTGTATTTTCATGCAAATATGGAGCAATAAAACTCTATGAAAGGATGGTGGTTCAATTCGATGTTATTTAAGAAGGAGTTCGAACACAGATGTAGGATAAGTAAATCAGTGAAAGTAAAGATCCGAATATAAATGATACGGATAAAAACATTCAGAGTTGGGGTGGTCATGACAATTACAGCAATTTTGATCGTTTTTTAGGAGTCAAGGACATTCGAAGGAATTTCATCTCTGATGATACTTTTTTAGTTAAAGATAGTAATGGGGACATTTATTCTATATATTTTGATATTGAAAATCATATTTTTGATATTGACAATAATCATTCTTTTTGTAGTGAACTAGAAAGTTCTTTTTATCGGAATTCTAGTTATCTGAATAATGGATCTAAGAGTAAGAATCCCCAACACGATCCTTACATGAATGATAGTATACTTGGAATAATCACATTAATAGTTGCATTGACAGTTATCTTCAGTCTCAAATCTGTATTGATAGTGACATTGTAAGTGGTAGTGACAATTCCAGTAACAATTACATTTCTAGGTCCATTTATGGTGAAAGTGGAAATAGTAGTAAAAACGCGGATGCTAGAACGAGTGATTAAATTATACAAGAAAGTCAATGGTTGCATTAACTGGTCGCAGTTGTCCAATGTCGAGCTTTTGAAACATAGTGGAGAGCATAACATTTACGCTTGCTCCTAGATCAGCGAGCGCGTATGTAACCGGTAGCGGCCCTATAGAACATGGTAAAGAGAATTTCCCAGGATCTGAAAGTTTCTTTGGGAGATTCCTTTCAATAAGAGCGACACAATAATTGGTTCTTTTTATCGCTTCTTCCATGTTTCTCTTGTTTGTGAGGAAATCCTTCAAGAAGCGTCAATATTTTGGCATTTGTTGTATAATATACAAACAAGGAATGTTGACATGGATTTGGCTCAAGAGCTTTATGAACTTTTCATATTGCTCACTGCTTAACTAGCCTTCCTAGGTATGGTACGTGAGAATTGAACGTTCTTTTTGGCTGGATTTTTGGAGGGAGGGAGGTCCGCCGTAGGAGGTTGGATTACACTAGGTTGTGCTTTCTGAGTGGATGAACTTGCTGGCTGTGGACGGAGTGGTACTCCGGTGAATATCTTTCTCCTAGGTGATTGGACTTCTTCTCCTGGCATTGGTCGCTCTGGGTAGACTTTGCTATTCCTTAGAGTAATAGCACTTACGTTTGCTTTTGGATTAGTCTCAGTGTTACTCGGGAGACATCTTGGTTGTCTTTCGGATAATAGTTTTGCTATTTGTCCTAATTGAGTCTCAATGGATTGATGGGTAGCTTTCTACGTCTTGAACTCAACTTCATGTAGACTAAACCTTTCCTCGTATTACTTGTGACGGGAATCTGCTAGGAGGGCTTGACTTTCAGTAGTAGAGATTAGCTTAGTCACCGCGTCCTCAAGGCTCATCCCATTACCCATCTTGTTTGTTCCTTGGAATTGTTGATGAGGTTGAAAGTTCTAAGGTTGCCTTTGTTGAAACTGTTGTTGTTACCCAAAACCAGATTTTCCTTGGGTGTTATTATCTTTCCACCTAACGTTCGGATGATTCTTCCATCCAGGGTTGTAGGTATTGCTATAAGGGTTGTTTTGTTGGCGATTTGTTCGAATGAAATTAACTTGCTCGACGTCGGCTGTGAAGCTCTTCACTTCTTCCATTGTTTCCGGTGTTTCTTTGCCCTTATTAATTTGGTTTAGTCTTGTGGAAAAGGCGTCTACTTGAGCAGACAATGAAGGGACAGCATCGATGGCGTGAATTCCTTGCCATGTTCCCCTACTAGTCCTTGGGTTGTACCATTGATAGATTTTCTTAGTTATCTCTTCAATTAGGTTGTAAGCCTCCTGTGACCTTTTGTTCCCAAGGATGCCACCCGTAGTAGCGTCAAGTGTCTGACGGGCTTGATTATGCATCCCATTGTAGAAGGATGATACTTGCAGCCAAACCTCTAACCCATGGTGAGGACATTTCCTTAGCATGTCCTTGAAGTGTTCCCAGGCCTCATATAGTGATTCACCATCGTCTTGAGTGAAAGTGGTGATATGATTTCTTAACTTAGCGGTCTTGGCCGGCGGGAAATACTTTCACAAGAACTTTGGGCGAGGTCATCCCAAAGTAGTGATTGACCCGGTAGGAAGAGAATTCAACCACTCCTTAGCTCGTTCCCTTAAGGAAAAGGGAAACATTCGGAGACGAATGGCATCATTCGACCCTCCGTTTAGTTTAAAGGTATCACAAATTTCAAGGAAATTTGCGATATGGGCATGTGGATCCTCATCGGGTAATCCGTTAAAAGTGCATGATGACTAGATCATGTGGATGACATGAGATTTGATCTCAAAGTTGTTAGCATCAACGGTTGGTCTTGTGATACTAGACCCCAACGTGTCAAGTGACGGTCTTGAAAATTCGGCAATAGTGCGGTTTTCGACGGCCATTTTACTATCATGGTTTTCTCAAACTCGGTGGTGAAAGAATCTCTCAGGTTCTGCTAAAGGTTGATATAAACCAGTAGTGGAACTTTGGATCATACACTACCAGCAACAAAGCGTTAAAGAAAAACAGAAGGAAAATAAAAGGCTAATCCGTTAACTTGAATTTTTCTTGAAATCACCGTGTCCCCGGCAACGGCACCAAAAACTTGATGTGAATGTTTTGATAGAAAAATATAAGTAAATATATTTTTTGGATGATTTCACAATATCGGGTTTTAAATTTATAAAATGATAATTACGTTAACTTAAACATACACAATAGGCAAGCGTACTTATCGCAGCGTAATTTAGTTAGGTAAGAACCAAGTATCGAACTAATGAACACGGTCGAGTTCCAATACTCAACTTTTGTTATCGTTTAGCAAGATTAATTAATGAGTGGGTTTTGTGTGCTTGTGAAACAGAAAAGTAAATGACGGTAAAGTAAGTAACATAAAAGTAAAAATGTGCGTGAAGTGTGTAACAGAATGTAACTAGCAGAATAGTAAATAGCAGAAAAGTAAATAAGGCGAAAATGATCAGATTACAGAATATATTGCTTCGGAATTCGAATCAGCTTGTTACGTGATAACGTTAAGTTGACTAATTCAGTGGTATGACTACTACAAACTTGTGACCCGGGTCACCGCTAGAGCCTCGTCCTCACTACATTTGACTTACAAATTATAATCTTTAAAAGTGGTAGTGCCTCCTATTAGGGACAACACTTACTCTCAACCCATCGAATGGTTATCTCCGGGTTGGTTTAAGACATCGGACTCAAAATGCTTTATATTAAAGTTAAATAGGTGATTATATTTTTCTCACCGGGAGGCGGTGTAACAATGGGACCAAGTATAAAGACGTACTATCCCCAACATGAGTTCATCAATTCTTGGTCCCATAATAATCTCGTATAAAGACGTACGATCTTAGAAGTATAGACCAAGCTTTGGCATATCAATCTCTGCTCGTATAAAGACATACGAGTTTCAAAGGAAGTTTGATTAAAAAGGGTTTTACGATCTTACTCTTTAAAATCAAGACACTCACAAATATAAAGACAGATTTAGACAATAATAAAAGCTCATCAAAAGATAGTTTTTGGGAACGAATTAGTTAAAGACATAAACATACCACTTCATTAATACGTTAAACATTAACATGCACCAAACATCATCTTCACCCTAGCAATACAAAGAAGTTTTAGCCACGAATGGCCATAACGACTAGCGTAATGATGAGTTTCATAGGCTCCCCTATTGTGGAACAAGGAGGAAGAGCCCCTATACTATCTACTCTCTACTCTAACTACGAGAATGCTCTCTTCTTGAGTGTTCTTTAGGTCTGGATTGGTGTGTGGAATGAGGAACTCAAGCCTCCTATTTATAGGCGTCAAAATGTGCAATGCACGGCCGTGCAATGGGTTGCACGGTCGTGCAAAGGCCTAGGGAATCAAATAGGGTACAGAGGACACTGTCCTGGTCTGTGGAGAAGAAGACAGGGCAATGCACGACCGTGTATTGGGATGCACGGTCGTGCATCCCTCTGTTTTCTCCCAGATTTGTCTTTTAGCTTCTTGGTTCACTTTTGTTGGCCAATTTTGACTTCTTGGCGGTCAATGCTCGGGAATGAACCTTCTAGAAGCTTGAATTCTTGGTGTTATTTATGTGATTTAGCTTGATATATATTTTCAACAACGAATAACATGCAATAACAAAATGTAAGTGTTTTTAGCATAAATTGCAAAATTATCATTTAATTAGTATCATAATGTGGGATTATTATGTATGTAAAATATGTATAGATGATAGCATATCAAAAAGTCAAAAGTTGCAGTCACTAGAACCTTTGGGATTGATATCCTTTGATTGATGTCTTTCTATCACTATCTGGTTTATATTGTGAATATTTTCTTTTATCTGGTTCAATGCTTTCAAAACTCTAAAAAAATAAAAAATTCAAACCCTCCACATGTTTGTTTCTACTTTATAGTGTTTTCGTCTTATTTGAAAATTTCATTTTTTTGTCAGTAATCGTGTCTTCTGCTGTGCTACAAACTGTTGTTTCAATCTGACAACATCAAAAATAACGTTTTCAAGGGAGAATCATCTTTGAAAAAGAAAAGTGAGTTGTTCTTTGAGTTGTATATATATTTTGGCTGTTATTCAAAAGATAATACTTTAAAAAATTGTCATATTTGTAAATCGCGTATTTTTTATCCGTGTTTTGAGAAAAGATAGCAACTGACTTGTTTTATGTTATCTCATGAATTGGATCTGAAAGAGAATAGAACTAAAACTGATGATATGTCGACAGGCTTAGCAATTCAAACAAAGTTGAAAGGTTACTCTATGATATAACATAATGTCTGATGAAAAGTGGATTTCCCATCTCAGTCTAGATCTGCATACACTGAAACCGTTCAAAAAGGGGTTGTGAGTTGACTTCTTATAGTTCTATTATATACTAAGTTTATAAAATACATGCTTTGACGTGCAAACTGCAAAAGATACTCAATTTACTACAACTTGATCTGCAAAATAGTATCATGAGCAAAAACACACGTAACGTCGTGCAATAGGAATAAAATAAAAAGATATGCAATGTCATACACCAGAAAAAGATATGCCTCTATGCGTACATAGTTATACGATATATTGTTCTTTTTTGGGCGCTAGTAACTTTTCTAAGGGTTTCTTAACAAAAAACATGGCATGTAAGTACGTAGTCCAAGTAAGTCCAACTTATTCCATAATTCAAGGCACGTAAATCCATTGTGTTGTGTCTTTGAGCAAATAGAGATATGGATTCACTGATCAGTTCACAAAACCGTGCTAGTTATGCTTTAATATATATATATATATATATATATATATGAAGTTTTCGCGGTGATCATCACCTTTGTTTTATATGGGAACATATACCTGGAACTCTCATCATTTGCACTAAAAAGACCATGAGGGATGGTAACCTATCTGAGTGTGGGGTCCACTGATTTCATCTAAATCTTACCAAAACATAATAAATCATCATATGTTTCTCGATTGAAATCAAGGACGCATAAGCTTAAGAGGACAAACATACTGGCAATCATCGTTGAATTGTAACTATCAAGATAAAAATTGAAGTGTTGACTGACTTTTCGACTTAGTATGATCTTATACCAGGTGACTTTATCGAGCAGTGAAACCACGTTGTGTCTTGAATCAAATATTAGTTGATCCATTTATCTGCACGTTTAATTTCAGTGCTTAAAGAGAAAGGTGTGAGTATACGTGGGCAGAACTTTGTATGAGGTAAGCTCCATATGATAGTTGGGAGTATTGTAATGTGTAACATGCATTACCTCATACCTAGCCAATATGAGAGTTAATGCATGGGACCATTATAATATCGCAAACATCATATGATAACTTACGTCAACAAATAGTAAGCTGGGAAAATGAATATGCATGATTAAAAATACATGAATGTATATATGCATAAATACATGAGTATGGACCTTGCATGAAATTCTAGAAAGCTTGATTAGGGTTAAATTGATACGAGGCTTGTAGTATAAAACCCTGGTCTACAATTAGAGTAAACGAATGAGAGATTTAAAGTGATACAATGTTTCAGCAAATATCTGAACATCAAAATAACGAAGTACGTGATGAAGGAAGCCACATGATAGCTGAATCTCCACGTCATGATGAGAATGAAGTTGAGCAAGTCCCGGAGAATATCCGGAGACAGATCGCAATAGAGGTAGGAAAGGCATTCAATGCAAATTTCCCAATCTTATAAGGAGATTTACAAAATTCATTAGAAAGCTGGTTTGAAAATCATAAAAAACGTTACTTATAATCGAAAAGGAGGAAATATAAAAGTTTATATGAAGTCTACTCGTTGTACTTATAAGGATTTCATGACCTGTTAACCTTTAGATTTTAAGGAAGCTGTTAATCCCTTAGAAAACCAGAGATAGATCGCCTTAATAGAAAGGGCATTCGATACATGTCACTGTGAAAAGGAAGATGATGTTACCTTTGCTACCAACCAATTAAAAGAACAAGTCGACGATTGGTGGGGAGTAGTGAAGATAGACAAAAGTAGATAGAGAATCAAAGAAATGAGTTGGGAAGAATTCAAGGATCTTTTCTTGAAAGAGTATTTCCCTCGAGCAACAATTGAAAGAATCACTAAGGAGTTTCTTCAACTCCGTAAAACAACGGACACCATGGATGAGATCACAGGGATCTTCTTTGACAAGGCTAGGTTTTGTCCGACTTTGTTAACAACTCTAGAGATGTGGATAACCATGGATGAGATACCATCTCATTTTTAAAATAGAAATAAGAGAGTTTATCCATCCATCCAAGTGTGTGAACTTGGAGGAAATGATTGATTGGGCTCGGGAGCGTGAGGCCAAGCTCAAAAGGCAGGCTGAGACAGACAGAAAGAGAAAAGGAGAGAGTTATCCTTCTCTTATGCCTCTTAAGAGGTTAAAGTTCAATAATCCGGGAGGTGGTTCTTCCCCAAGGAAAAGTATCCAAAATTGCAACACTTGTAGAAAAAGGAACCTAGGAGAGTGCCGATTCAAGTCTTTGAATTGTAACAATTTTTGGAATGTTGGACACGCTATATTGAAGTGTATGAGTAGCACCCATCTGTGCTATAACTATTATAAACCAGGGCATTTTAGCAGGCAATGCCCTGACTTAAAATCTTACACGGAGAAGACCGGAGAAGGGTCAAGATTGGCAGAAAATGAAGTTAAGAAAATTGAAGCTCCGAAGCCTAGAGGAAGGGTTTTTCTGATTACTACAGAGGAAGCGAAAGATGTTCCTGATGTTGTATCATGTACATTCTTCTTCAATTTCCTACATGCTTGTGTTTTATTCGATACGGGAGCTACTCGATTGTTTATTTCCTTAAAATATGTGAACTCTAGAAACTTCAATAGAATTAAGTTGGCTAAGGCATTAGAGTTTGAAATCATAGGTGATCGAAACTACGTAGCAACTAAGATATGCCATGAATGCCGACTATTGATAGAAAGGAAGAATATTTCGTCGACTTAATTCTGATACCGATGCAAGAATTCGACATGATGATTGGAATGGACTGGTTGTTTTCATGTGTTGCAACGATTATATGTAATCAGAAGATTGTACGATTCATGACGCCTATAGGAAAAGAAGTCAGTGCCATTGGTGAACGACAGAAGCAGATCACATGTACAATGGCTAAGACAAGTAGCTACGTGAGACAAGGTCATCAAGCATTCTTAGCCTATATGACTAATGTAAAGATGAAAGGGAAAGAAGTGGATCAAGTTCGAGTAGTAAAAGAATTCCCAGAAGTATTCCAGATGATCTTCTAGGTGCTCCACCTAAGAGAAAGATCGAATTCAAAATCGATTTAATTCCTAAAGCTATGCCAGTAGCTAAGGCTTCGTACCGGTTAGCACCAACTGAGATGAAGGAATTGATGTCACAACTACAAGAGTTGTTGGACAAGAGATTCATACATCCAAGTGTATCCCCTTAGGGTGACCCAAGTTTGTTCATGGAAAAGAAAGACAGTAGTATGAGAATGTGTATAGATTATCGCGAATTAAACAAATTAACTATCAAGAATAGGTATCCCCTACCTAGAATTGATGATTTGTTTGATCAATTACAAGGAGCAAGTTGATTTTCCAAGAATGACTTAAGATCTGGTTATCATCAAGTCAATGTGCAAGAAGAAGATGTGCCCAAAACGACATTTAAAACTCGTTATGGACACTATGAATTTGTGGTGATGCCGTTTGGAGAGACGGATGCTCTGGCAGCCCTTATGGACCTCATGAATAGAGTATGCCGACCAATGTTAGACAAATTGGTTATTTCCTTCATTGATGGCATCCTGATTTATTCAAAGAATAAAGAAGAACATGCACAACACCTTCGGGATGTACTTAGTACTTTACGGAAGGAGAAACTGTACGCCAAATTCTCAAAATGTGCATTCTGGTTAAAGGAAGTTCAATTTTTGGGTCAAGTTGTAAACGCAGAAGGTATCTCAGTGGACCCATCTAAGGTAGAGGCTATAATGAAATGGTCTCCACCTAAGAATCCATCAGAAGTTACAACTTTTTCGGATTAGCTTGCTATTATAGAAGGTTCATCCAGGACTTATAAAAAAATAGCCACCCCATAAACAAAACTAATCCAAAGAATTCAAAGTATGAATGGAATGCAGATCAAGAAAAGGCATTTCAGACTTTAAAAGAAAGATTGACACAAGCTCAAATTCTGGCATTGTTAGAAGGAGTAGAAGATTTTGTGGTATACTCTGATGTTACCAATCTTGGGTTAAGGGAATGTTCTAATGCAAAGAGGAAAGGTGATAGCCTATGCCTTTCGACAGCTAACGACACACGAAGCAAATTATCCAACTCATGATCTGGAATTAGCTTCGGTTGAATTCGCACTAAAGATTTGGAGACATTATCTGTATGGAACGAAGTGTACAATTTACACAGACCACAAGTGTCTTAAATACTTCTTTGACTACAAATATTTGAATATGAGACAACGAAGATGGTTAGAACTGGTCAAAGATTATGATTGTGAGATTTTGTATCATCCTAGAAAGGTTAACGTGGTAGCCGATGCTCTAAGTCGAAAGGAAGAGCATCATCCTATTCGGGTGAAAGCATATAAGTTAGTGATAACTCATGATTTCATGAGCCAGCTTCGAGACGCATAAATCGAAGCATTAAATGGTAAGAATGTTATGAAAGAAAGAATTGCTGGGCTGGAGAAATTTCTAGAAGAGAATGAGTATAAAGTCAAGACTCGATTTGACCGTATGTGGATACCACGATCATGTGAGTTTAGACTTAAGATTCTCGATGAAGCTCATAAATCATTATATTCTTTTCACTTGAGTACTACAAAGATGTACCAAGATCTACGTAAAGATTATTGGTGGCCCGGAATGAGGTTTGATATCATGAAATATGTAGTAAAATGCTTAACTTGCCTTCAAATTAAAGCAGAACATCAGAAGTCGTACGAAAGACTACAACCATTAGAAATCCTAGAATGGAAGTGGGAACATTTCACTATGGATTTCATAACCAAGCTACCCAAAACAGCTAGAGGTTATGATACCATTTGGGTGGTTGTGGATCAGTTAACTAAGAGTGCTCATTTCAAGACATGGAGTGCCAGTCTCAATTGTTTCTAATCAAGATACTCGTTTCACTTCACGTTTTTGGAAGAAGTTTTATGAATAGATGGGGAACTAGATTGCTAACCAGCATGGCATATCATCCTCAGACTGAAAGGACTATACAAACTCTGAAAGATATGTTGCGTGCTTATATAATTGACTTCAGTGGAAGTTGGGATAATCACTACCATTAGTAGAATTCTCATACAATAATAGCTACCATTCCAGTATTGGTATGCCACCATATGAGATGCTATATGGTAGGAGATGTAGGACCCCTGTATATGTTGGGGAGAAGTTGGTCAAAAGGAGTTGGGCAACAAATAAATAGTTCATGCCATATCAAAAAACTGGACTTAATCAAGGCACATTTGAAAGTTGTACAAGATAGACTGAAGTCATACACAGACAAGAGACGTAAACCAATAGTATTCCAAGAAGGAGATTACGTCATGTTAAAGGTGTCTCCTTGGAAAGCTGTAATTCGATTCAAGAAACATGGAAAGCTAAGTCCATGATTCATTGGTCCTTTAAAAATCATCAAAAGAGTCGGAAAGGTAGCTTACCAGTTTGACCTACCTAAAGAATTGAATAAGATACACAACACATTTTATGTATCTTATTCAAGGAAATGTTTGGCTGATGAGACTGCACATGTTCCTTCTGAAGAAATAGAAGGTTATGATAATCTAACCTATGTTGAAGAACCTATCAAGATCCTAGACACAAAAGAGAAGCAGCTACGCCACAAAACGATTAAACAAGTGTTAGTGCAATGGAGGCATAGAAAAGAGTCGGAGATGACCTGGGAGAGTGAAGAGGAAATGAGAAAGAGGTATCGTCAATTATTTAAGGATTAATAGGTTTCGAAGATGAAACCTAATTTAAGGGGAGGAGAGTTGTAACATCCCAAAATTTTAAAGAAAAAGAAGAAGAAGAAGAAGAAGAAGAAGAAGAACAAGAAGAAGACCGTGAAAGTGATATTAAGAAGATGAAGCTCATTATTTGTTAATACCACTAATGGTTAAAACAAGACTAGGAACGTGATATTAGAGATTCTGGTTCTTAAGAATGATCATATACTAAGAGCATTCACATCAGCTTCCTTATATGTTTATGAATGAGTTCCCTATATTTTAAGGGGTGGTTTAAAGTGGTTGTGAGTGGAGGAGAGAAAAAAGGTATAAATTTTCTGTACATTTTGGGTATAAATTTTCTAATATTTTTTGAAAGTGATTGTGAGTGGAGGAGAGAGAAAAGGTAATGATAAAGGTATAAAAAAGTATTATTTAATTGAAAATGAGAGAGAAAATGTAATTATTTTAGTGAAATTATAGGGATGAGGATATGGAAACTGCTGTGAATCCTCTAATGGTTAAAACAATAAAGAATCAAAACCACGCCATGCTTAAAACGTTAAAGATATTAGCAGAAGTTAAGAATATAGAAAACTAGGAAGATCTTCTAAGAGATGTAACATATGATGAAATCATTGAAATTTAAGATGACAAGGAAGAAGAAGAAAAAGAAGAAGAAGAGGAAGAGGAAAAGGTTGAGGATGTAAAAGGAGATGATGAGGAAAAAGGTGATAAACCAGTTGGTGATGATGGTGAAGGGGGATAAGGTGTTGCTGGAGAAGATGATGAGGTTACTGATGATGACGATGACGGTGGTGATAATATGCCTTAGGGGTTCATACAAGAGTGTCAATCTAACATGCCTGAGTATGAAACCGTCGACGGTAAAACTGTTGATGCTGAGCTTCTTATAGATTGCTCTAAATGGTTCAAGAAGTCTAAACCAACTCCACTACAACTCTACCAAAACATAAAGATCAAGAAGAAAGCATAGACAAACAAGATTGTCTCGTGGAAATATGAGCCTGTTAAGGTGATGTTTGTAGTGAAGAGGCGCGGCAGGGACATCCAATACTTCCAGTCGCAACGTGATCTTCAAACTCTTTTAAGATGGGATATCTGAACCTTGTCAAACATCGATACCATCAATCCGCATAATCTCTCTCAAGCTAGCAAGTTGGAAAACCGCATTCGTCAACAATGTCGTGATGGTTTTATCACATTCAAACCTCAACAGCCCAAGCGAATAAGGTTGTTGATCCAAAAATTGGAAAGGGCAAAGTGTGTTTGTACGTGAAGCCGACAAAGATGGTCTACTGGGTCAAGATACCTCTAGAGCTGCCAATAATGCTCACTCATTTTGATAAGTGGCATTATGAGAATCAAACTGGCGACGCTGTAATATGTATCAAAGGTAAACTAGATATTCATGTCTTCGACCCGATGGGCATGTTCATGTTTGCTATGTCTGATCTACAAACCCTTTACTCTCCTTCAATCAACCGTGGTGCTGGCAATGATACTCTAGATGAAGCACTACTGTTTATGTGAGTGGTGTGTCGAGCATTGGCCTTGCGTGCTGAATCTATGAAAGAGATTTTCAAATCTCCACATCTATCGGTGATCTGTGGATCTATGCATTATCAGACTTCATCCGCATCTGGATCTATCCAAAATGGGCGTACACCTATCTTGACTTTAACATCATCACGCCATACCCTCCATCGTGGATATCACTTACGGATTGGCGCAAGATGATCCCATGATTCTCATCCTGATTTAGAGTTACTGGGTTATATTTATGTAATGTAATTATGATACATGAACAAGTAACTAATCATTTGTTTATTGATTTTAGACTACCGCCATAAAAGAAAACTAGAAGTAGTGGAGGCACGACACGCGACACGGGAGGTTGAGGTCGGGCATGGGAAGCGACAAAGGACTCAGAGGCGGAGGCTCTACAGATGGCAATACCATTGCTCATATTGTTCGTGGAAGAACTGTTCAGGAGCGATGCCACCTCAGGACCCTTTCCCTATTTAGCCAAATTTTTCTTTGGGAAAACACCACAAAAAAGTAACCAAGATTAAAAATTGTTCCAATTATATCACTCACCATATTATACCCGAATGTGTATACCGTGTAAAATACGTATTGAGTGACCTAATTGGAACACTTTTAAAACTTGGTTACTATTATACAAAGTTACCCCTTTTTCTTTTACATAAAATATAAATAATTTATGGTATGTTTTTAAATTACTTTTACGTTTTATTTCCATTTAAAGAGAAAATAAATATTTTTTTTATTTTTTATTGACAAAAATTATACAGTAATGGAATGTTTCGTCGGTAATATGTACACTTTGTTGGTAATCCCTTGGTTGAAAATTCGATCAATAATTAATTTCCAATGGAATGCTTCGTCGGTAATTTGTTCAAATTGTAATTACCAATGGAATTTTAGTCGGTAATATGTTTAGATTTTAATCATGTTAAATTTTGTTTTGCAACGGCCTAAAAATGAGAAAAATGATTTTTAGTGTGAAACGTATGCATATATCTACCAATATAATATTGTTTTCTTTCCTTAACTATATACAACACGTTTCTTCAATAATTCTCCCTTTTTCTTTAAATTGATTGTTTATGGATACCTACCGTGACAAGTATTTTGTCGTTAAAATTATCAATTCTTCTATAGAGAAAATGATGTAAACAAATTGTGGTGAATTAATATTGTAAATTATCGTAGTATTCTTTTTATATCAAACTAAATGTCTTTATTTAAACATATATGATTTTATAAATTTGATGTTAATATATATATATATATATATATATATATATATATATATATGTGTGTGTGTGGGAAGTTTCTAATAAAAAGTTATTTTTCGCTAAAAAACGCTAAGAAGTGGGTCAAACGAACTCCGATTGAGCTCATTCAAGCGGCGTTGGAACCGTCTTATCGAATTCTAATCCGGAGCCAAAAACCTAAACCACCCTTCACCCGCACCCCCAAAAACCTAAACCCCCTTTCCAACCCCACCCCAAAAAGCCTAAAACCACCACCCCCACCCCCCAAAAACCTAAACCCCCCCCCCACCCCACCCCCCAAAAAAACCTAAACCCCCCACCCCCACCCACCCCCCAAAAAACCTAAACCATAAAATCTAAACCCAAAAAGCTAAACCCTAAGATTAAAACCCTAAAATTCAAACGTAAAATCTAAACCTTAAAAGCTAAACCCTAAAAGCTAAGATGGTAGAGCTCGACGAGACGGTTTCAACGCCGCTGAAATGAGCTCAATCAGAGTTCGTTTTGACATCGTTTCTAAGCGTTTTGGTTATTTCTTAGCGAAAACATACTTCTTATTTGATCCTCCCTCCCTCCCTATATATATATATATATATATATATATATATATATATATGGTGAGGTTCAAATGCTAACCAACATTTATGTGATAACCATGATAACCATTTTTAAACATAGTGATACGTATACGTACCAAATAGTGTTACATCTACGTAAACACTATGTGTCACCTATATGTAACATTATTTGGTATGCATACGTAAAACTCATCATTTCCGTATTTACATTCAAAATTTTTATTCAAGATACTTAAATACTATTTTAACAATTAAAATAAAAAATAATTTATAAATTATGTGATTGTTTTATAATGGTTAGCACGGTTATCACATAAAAAGTTGGTTAGTATTTGAACCATTTCCTATATATATATATATATATATATATATATATATATATATATATATATATATATATATATATATATATATATATATATAATAGCTTAAATCACTTATATGTATGTACTATGGTTAAGTGCACACAATTTAAAAATATATATATATATATATATATATATATATATATATATTATTTAAACGAAGTTTCTATTGGTTCAAAAATCATGTTTCATTCAATTTTCAAACCTTTAACAACTTCTTGAAAAATGAAACTAGGGCACTGGCAGAGTCGATGAGGAAATTAGCAGTGGAGAATTAGAATGCGGGGTTAGTTGGAGGAGAGAAAGTGTGTAGTCGGTGACGAAGAGTGGTTGCGACGGAGGAGGGAGGGGAGCCGCTGACCGGATGAGGTTGTGGAAGATTTTGGTTTTTGAACATATTCCATTTTCGAATCTACAAAACTCACATCCGTAGTGAATATCTTGATCTGTGCACTTCAACCCGGTGGCGGAGCTAGACATTTTTTCTACTGGGGTCGCGTGTTTTCGATGCTTAAATTTCTAAATTCCCTACTACAATTTTTTTTGCCTGTTCGCTTCGGGTGGTCGGGTCGGTCAAATAATAAGATACGATACGATATTGAAAATAAATCGTTATTATAAAACAAATGGTAAAAGTAAAGTGTCATCATAAATAATAAATAAATAAAAACATTAGACCTTATATTTGTTTACTACGAGTTTTTGACAAGAATCATTAATAAGTAATTAATTAAACAAGAATCAATAATAAGTAATTCCTTAAACAAAAAAGATTTTAATAAAAATCAGTAATGAAGACTAAACATTAAATAACCCAAAATTTCAAGTTTGGAACTAAAAAAATTGGAAACTAACCTTCTTTTTGCTTCATAATCGTTGTTAGAGTGTTTAATTTTGTATTTTGCTTGGATAGAAGTCGTCTTTGCGTAGGTTTTTTTTCTTTGATCCTCGCCTACTCGCCTAGAAGAATGGAAGACACGATTTTTTTTTATCATAGCATGTTGTTCGAAGTAGGTCAGGGCCTAGGAGGGTTGGAACAGGACTATAATCGTCGCTGACTATTTGCGTGAGTTTTTTTTAATAGGTTAATACTAAATAACAAGCTAGTTGGACAATTGGGTTAATCCCTTAATAGATCATGGATAACCTATGGTCTACTTAGGTTTTTTATAGTTATGTTTAAACATGTATATGGGCTTAGAGTTAATTAACTTATAAGCTTAATTAAATCTAACTTACGGACTTAATTAATAGAATTATTTAAATTTATAAAAAGAAGTTTATTTTTTTCAGGTTCAGAGTCAAATATATATTTTTATAAATCAATGGGGTCAACCTCGAAAAAAAATTAGGGTCGCTCGACATTTGGATAATATATTGTTACTTAAAATTTAAAATCGAGCGGGTCGCTTGACTCCGGTTGGTGTGCACTCCGCCCCTGCTTCAACCGGAGACTTTCAATATTTTATGAGAATATTGTACTTAAAAGGACGCAGATACCCCTTAAGTAAGTGGCACGTGAGTATAAGTTAGTAGAAAAATCATCACCTGTTACTTTAGGGACTAATAGTAAAAAAAAATGAACCGTAAGTGACACAAAAATATTAAAGGTTTAAAAATTAGAAAAAAAACATGATTTTTGAACCATAACAAACAAATAAATTTTTTATTAAACTCTAAATTATCTTTTGTATTGAAATTTTATTTTAGACTAGAATTAAAAGATTGGATATATATTTATTTTAAGAAAGATAGAACAACATTTTGTTTTCTTTAAGTTTCTATATAGTAAATTGATATGGAATTGGCACCTCCTTTTTTACGCTGCCCTACTTTGATGATAAAGCAAAAGCAAATAAAAAAGTAAAAACATTTAAAACAAAAAAAAGAATGAAGAACAGAGAAAGCTAATAAAGAAAGGAGAGAAAGTAGAGAATACAAAGACAAAAAAGGTTCTCAATACTCCATCATTCAAAAACACACACACTCTCTCTCTCTTGTCAAGTCTTCGAAGACCTCTCAAAGTTTCTACAAAGACAACGGTGTTAGCTTGGGGGAGATTCAAGAAAAAGAAAAAAAAAAACAAATTGAGAGAGGGTGTATTAAAGCAACAAGGGAAAGTTAGTTTTTTGTATGCTTGTTCCATTTTGGAGGAAATGAATAGAGGAAATGTGTTGCAAAGTTCCCCGGTGCAACAAATGCTCGCCGGCGGTCCAAACAGTTGGTGGAACATGATGGCTACCACTAGACCATCTCAACCACCAACACCTCCTAACCCTCCTGTCTTTGCCCCCTCGCCACAATCCCACTTATTCCCTCACCAATATGCCCCACCACCACCACCACTTTCTTCACCATCTCCATGGCATGATAATCAAGACTTCCCGGATTCCCTAAGCCAATTACTTATGTAAACAATCTTGTTATCTCTTATGTTTTATGTTATTACTATGATTTCAAAACAAGTTTTGTGTCCCCAACAAGTTAGGGTACATGGGTTTCTATGTAATATGTATTATGGCTTTTGTGCATAGATCAAACACACACATGCATCTATTGACTAATAAATCCATCTTTGTTTAAAATTTGGTAGGAGTGGATTAGCCGGTGAAGATGACAAGCCAACTTTGAGTCATATGCAACAAGTAAAGAAATTGGAGAATTGGGAAGAACAACTACTACATATTCATCATCATCATCATCATCACAACTCTTCTATAATTAATTCCATGGCATCTTCAATCAAGCAAGAGAACTCACTAACTTACGGATCATCGTATGGCCATGGCAACGTCGACTTTCATGGTGTGAAACAAAACAATTGGCCCAATCCGATGATCCCGGTTTCATCTCCTACTTCTTGCATCTCTAGCTTGAGCAATAACATGCTTGATTTCTCTACCACCATGAGTAACGTTAACAAGACCGATGGAAGACACCCTCCACCGGATCGCTCGTCCGAGGTAACTAACTACCTTTTCTATCTTTTAAATAAGGTCTAAGATGCAAGATTTGTTGTAACACAAATCATCATGTTGTTGTGGTTGGTCATGTGTCTATTTTATGGTCTATGTACTATAACATTTAATTGGTACAAGACTAATTAATAAGTTCTTCAAGAAAACTTTTCATACAAATGTTACATGGAAGTACATGAAGTTATGTAGTTTGGTGGATTACTTAATATATCATTTTTTTTCCTTTCAAATTATGAAGTGCAATAGCACTGCCACAGGTGGGACATCCAAGAAGCCTAAAATTCAACCTTCTTCAAATCAAACAACCTTCAAGGTAATTTACTTGGTTAATTTACATCTTTCTCTATCTTTGTTTTGGAAACTTTTTGGAAGATTACTGTTGTCCTTCTTGATTGTCCATTTCTTCATGCCACAACGATTCTTTAGTTCATCTATTCTTATATCCACACAAAGAAGAGATAAAACTTATTAAAAATATATATATGAAAAGATATTTGTATTAATCATTACAAAAATACAATTTACAATTTTGATTCTTCTCCTTGTTTCTGATGATAAAAAGCAGAGGAAAGAAAAATTAGGGGACAGAATAACAGCACTTCACCAGCTTGTTTCTCCGTTTGGAAAGGTATGGTAATTAAGCATGAGTAAATGTAATAATTAACTTAATTCGTTGTAATAATTAAGAAAGCATGTTAATTGAAATTTTATGTCAAGACATCAAGAAAAAGTTGAAACAAGAAGATGATATGACAAAATTCCTTTTGGTTTTTCCTAAGGAAATAATTGATGGTCATGTCAAATGAAAATAAGATAAATTGTATCAAAACAACATCAATGAAAACAATTATAAATAAGTACAAGATAAATTTTTTATGGGTAAAAAATAAGTACAAGAAATTTTTTTTATAGGACCAATTGAGACGTCAATCATACATACTTTTAATGCATGGTCTACTTTTTATGGATAAAAAAATATTAAACCACATTAATAAGATAGGAAAAAAGATAGAATTTGAGTAAACAAATTCAAGTTTCACTGAAAATAAGTAATTAACATCTGTTTTAAATTGTAAACCATGAAAGCTAAAAACAAAAATCACAACTAAAAGTTTTTATCTAGTGTTTCCGATTTTTATTTTTACTTGTTATAGACATGAATGGGAAAGAAAAAGTGTCCAAAGTTTTAGAAAAAGTTATGTTTATAAGAGTTTAAAAGTTGTACCAAGAGTGGACACAAATTGTTTTCTAAGTTTTTTTTATTCTCTTTTTGCAACATATCACAATGAAAGTATAGAAATTAATAACGATTATTTATCAAAACTCTCTCTCTCTCTCAATAGTCACATGAGCTATTTAATCATGGTTTTGTTTTTAAAGATTAAGATGATTGAATATTATATACTAGGTTATAAACCATATATTACACTAGTTAAATAAATCAAATTTGTTGTAAACTAACAATTTTTTAAAGATTTATATGTTGGATGTAATCAGTTATTTGTGAAATTAAAAATAATAAAAATTTAAGAATTATAAATAACAAATAATAAATATTTAAGAATTATAAATAAAAAATAATAAAAATTAAGAATTATAAAATTATATTTTAATATAAGATATAATTAAAAATTTGTTATTCTTTATTAAGTTTTTGAAATTAGAAACATTTTTTTGTTATAATCTAGAGATCATTATTTTATATCTCATCTTTGAATAGATGTATTAATAGATGAAGATTAGAAGTTTAATTTACCATAGATGATTTTCTAACTATTTTTAACAATCTTTAAATTAATTTCCATTTCAATTTTATTAATTTGGTGCAGACTGACACAGCTTCGGTGCTTTTAGAAGCTATTGGTTACATAAGATTCCTTCAGAGTCAAATTGAGGTGATGCTACATCCCTTTCTTCCCTTCTTCTTCTTCTTTTATATATATATATATCTTTCACAAACTACCATGAGGGACAGTCATGCCACAAACAAACACATAAACAGCAGCTAAAAGCTTCTCTTAATATTCCTTCAAGACTATTTTCCATTTTTATAATGCTAAATAAATCTAGTCTGCCTTTTTCCAATATTAAAACATATCTTTTTATTATTCCTTGTGTATCCAAACTCTAGAAACGATTCCCTCTACCCAAAGAATACGAGTTGTTTATTTTTTTAATTGTTCTGTCAATTAGTAGTTATCAACATCAAAGTTACTAACTGATCTTTGGACCATTTTATCTTATCTTCTGTATTTAATAATAATCGTGTTCATGTAACCACATAAAACATAGAGAGAATGATGCATAATTGCATAGTCCTTAGTTTAATAAGAAAAAGTCTAAGGGTGCAGTGTAAACGAGACGAGCTACTCGAGATCAGGTTACTAAAAACATGCGTCGAGACGAGCTCGAGCTCGATTTTACACATCAAGATTGAGCACGTGCTCGAGCTTAAATGATTTTTTTATTAATATAATTTTGTTTTATATATGTTTATATTATTATTATTATTATTAACATCAATTTCATATTATATATATATATATATATATATATATATATATATATATAATTATGATAAAATTAGTTAAATAATATATAATATATATGCTATATAAAAAGTTATATATACATGTCTATATAAATAATTACAAAAATATATAAATAAATAATTAAATAATAAACGATTAGAGTCAAACCTTAGCATTAAAACTACTCACGAGTCAAGTTTGGGCTTTAAAAATAAAGCTCTAAACAAGCCAATTGCTCGAGCTCTTTTAAATTATACGAGCGGAGCTTGAGCCCAGACAAGTGCGAGTTCGGCTCGGCTCGGCTCGGCTCAGCTCAGCTCGTATACACCTCAGAAAAAATGAAATATGATGGTTTAAAAATCTTTATATATATGTAAAGTATAGAAAAATGAAATATGATGGTTTAAATTGATCTATATTAAAGATCAACATGCATTAATTTGAGCTAATTAAAGATGGAAGAGTTTATTTACGTCCTTGAATGTTTTAGGCACTCAGCATACCGTACCTGGCCAGCAGTGGATCAGGAAACATGAGAAACCAACAACATTCTGTAAGTATATATATATATATATATATATATATATATATATATATATATATATATATATATATATATATATATATATATATATAGGGGAGGGATCAAGAGAAAACCACAAAGTTAGGCGAAAACCAAGAAAACCACATCATTTTAGGCAATTTTTTTTATTTACGTATACGTATCCAAAAACAATTTTTTTGATTTACGTATACGTAATCGCAATTTTTTTGTTTTATGTTTACGTATACGTAACACTATGTGTAAAAATGTTTTTTGGTAAAAATGTTTAATATTTCATTGATACACTTATAAAAAAATAAAAATAAACTAAAACAAAAAATAAAAATTATTTTATGATTAGGTAAAATTGGTTTTTTTAGTGGTTTTCTCGGTTTTCGCCTAACTTGTGGTTTTCTCTGGAACCCTCCCCTATATATATATATATATATATATATATATAAACATACATACATGCATACTTGATGAATGTTATTACATAGTTGACACTTTAACACATACATAGTTGACACTTTTTCTCCCTCTGCCGCAATGCATGTGAATGTTCACACATGAGCATGTGGGGAAGTAGTCAAAGTATCTATGTAATTTTAATGAAACACTGTTTTAATAATTAATCTAAATAATCTTTTTTAATTTAGGTTCAACAAGGAGAGAGAAATTGTTTATTTCCTGAAGATCCTGGTCAGGTATATTTCCACCTTTATACCCTCTGAATTATTAACTTTTTCATTAACATTTATTAATTTCACAAAAAGCTGACAGATATTATTGTAATCAAGTTGTTAATTATGGCTAATCTTTTACTTAATAGCTTCTGAATGATAGCTGCATGAAGATGAAAGGATCTGCTCTTGAGCAGGTATATATATATATTTGTTTTTGAAAGACTAACATTGAATCTTGTGACGTCACACCCCCTGTTACATGGGAGAGTCTCTCGTCCAACTCCCGACAATATGTTGTCTTAACCCAGTCCACTTGGCGTCAGATTTGGAGAGCTTCCAAGGAAAAATCCCACTCAATACGGCCCTTTCCGTATTTGAGGGAGAGCCGAGGCTCGAACCCTGACATAATAAATTATATAGAATATATAAGACGCTTACAATAAAGCGGCAAATAAACGGACAAAAACCTGCGCCAAAACCCCTTTTGGATAACAAAACCGATTCTTCTAAAAACAAAGCTTTGCGTCTTAGGCGATGAAAAATTACTATGCACGACCCGATGTACTCTTTTTAGAAATTCCATAACCTCCGGGGTCATGAAACCAAAGTTTCGTTTTTACTAGGATCGGTTTTGCTATCCAAAAGAGGGTTGCGACGAACAAAAATATGTTGCTTATTTATTGTAATAATCTACGTTTAGGGTCAATTAATCCATGATTTGGTAGCACAAAAATAATTACTGATTTAAATAAAATGTAGTTGAAAATGGAAATACGTTATCGGTATGAATATAAAGGCACTAATTTTGAAGGGATTTTAGTTTCTAGGTAATCTACTCGTTAGACAAGTGGATTCTACTGACATGAATTTCGAGAATCCGCTTATCCAATCAGCGGATTGTTTGAATCCGTTTTTTCAACCAGCAGACTACCTAGAAAACAAAATGTTTTTACAGTTCACTTACAAACCTAAATTAATTCCGTAAGTCCCCTATGACTCTAAAAAAATTGTAATACTAAACAAGTTTCTGAAAATTGACTTAGAATTTAATCAAATGTAGGACTCACATGGAGAACTAAAGAAGGATTTGAGGAGTAGAGGATTATGTTTAGTTCCAGTTTCATGCACAATGCAAGTTGGGAGTGACAACGGCGCGGATTATTGGGCTCCAGCTCTGAATGGAGGGTTTCGATGAACGTTTCAAAGGCGCTGCGGCCGTGGTTATGTTTTCGCGTATGTTGAACAAGTTCCTGTCAAGAAATGAGATAACATCATGAGCAGTCACTCTGCTTATAACATTCTAAGGCTGATTGCTCATGATGCTATGCATGTTCTTGGTGGGATACATATCACGATCTACTGACCAAAAACCAAAACTTATGTTTGGGACTTCATGTCAAAAGTCTCTACAACTATCTGCCTATTTTTTATGCACTTAAGTTATAGTTTTCTATCCATATTAATTATTCCATCATCATGGGCTGGTTCATATCATGTAGAATTTCTTTAGGTGACATTCTAGTATGGTTGAGCAGACAGTTACCTATATATGTTAATATATATCCATGTCTTGTGCAACTTTAAAGACACAAACAAAGCAGTTTATTTTTTCTCAACACTTTAAACGATAATGAAACAAAGAGTTAGATTGTATCACCTAACTTTGGAAAAACATTTGAGGCATACAAGCATATATGATATACATATGTATGAATTTTTTGTTGAAACATGTTAATTTTATAAGTCTTAATGGTTTCTAGGTATACTTTTGAGTATTGCGTGGAAACTAGGTGATCTGCCAACGGATGTCAGATAAAGTCTGCAATATCTCGTACAAAAGCTTCAAGGGTTGTCAATTTTTGTTCACATCTGCCCGTGGTACGAGCAGATCCCCTGAGATCCGCTGGTAGTACGAGCGGATCACCTCGTTTCCATGTAATACTAAAAATACACCTAGAAACAATTAAACCCATAAAAGCAACCTATTTCTCAAAAAAAAAGTTTCATAACTATACACGAATCATGACGTCACAACTATTCTTATAATTGTCTCTAGATTGCATATATAAATCAAATGACTTTCATGTGTAGTTAAAGGTTAAAAAGGTACTGTTATATTTCTTAATTACTGTTTATGGAAAAGGGAAAATTAAATGGTCAACCAGTACACTTTGAAATGAATAACGGATTACTATTATTATTATTATTATTATTATTATTATTATTATTATTATTATTATTATTATTAGTTTTTTTTCCTTTTCGTATGTAATCCGTGTTCTCCTTCGATTTTTTGTTTTTTTAACTCTTGTTAGAAGTTATTTCTACTGTTTCAAGAAGTATTGACAATGACCTTTCACACCCGCATAATACGTATGAAAAGACTTCTACTTCAAGAAGCACACGACATGTGCTTTTATGGTTATCAATTTATCCTCATCTGTTAAAAAGAATAAGAAAAGTGTTACAACAATAATGGGCGATGACCACGAAAGCTAATATACAAGTTTTACATCGTTTCAGTTAACCAAATAATTAAATAAAACAACATATCACGTAATTGTTTTCCTTATAACACACATCTCGGTGATTAAGAATTTTTTTACCAACACATACAAGTTGAAACCATACCAATGGTTGAAGCCAGAACATCTTAACAAAATGGTGTAGTTAAAAGGAGAAACACAACTTTAATTGAAACTACAAAAAACTATGTTAGTTGACTCTCTGCTACCTATAACATTATGGGAAGGAGTTAACATTGCCTGTTGTCTTCATAATGGGTTCTCATTGTCAAAGCTCATAAGAAAATCTCTTATGAACTTCTAAAGCAAAGAAAACCCTATAATAGATTCTCCAAGCCATTTGGCTGTCACTGTAAGGAAATCATTCTACACCGACGACGCATATCCAGACGACAAATGTTGTCAGGATAGGTCAGTCTATACCGACGACATGTTGTCGAGATAGGCTAAACCCTAATTTTGGTAGGGGAGACCCTATACCGACGAAATGTCGTCGATATAGGGTTGGATCCAATGTAGGGAAACTGGCGCCCAATAATTCATTGGTGAAACCCTATACCGAAGACATGTCATCAGTATAGGTTAATTTTGACTTATTTTATACTTTTTTTATTTATTAGTCTTTTGTGGTAATTTTTTATGCCGACGACATGTCGTCGGTGTAAGCCTTATTTTTAGTTGAGTGGTCAAAAACCTGTGCCGACGACATGTCGTCGGTATAGGGCTATTTATGCCGTCGACCTATGAGCCTATATCAACGACATGTCGTTGGGATAGGTTTCAGCGCGAAGATATCAAGAAAAATGCAAACAGCCTCTTGTTTCCACCGAAAGCCCACAAAACGTCTCCCAAAAGCTTCTCTCCGTTCATTTCACAATTTTGTGTGTTTTTTGGAGCAATTTTCATAAAACTCTCGGGTTTTAAGGTAAGGTAACTTCTAGGTTTTCATATTTTACGGATATGTTCAACATTTTAAAGTTTGTTTGTTTAATTTGGTTATGTTTTTGAAGATTGCAAACATTTCTTGGATTTGTAGCTTATTGAAGGTAATTACTCGTTTTAATTACTAAATTATGAGGAAATTTGGTTTAGATCTATGATTTGTATGATTTTGTATGTTTGTATGTGTTTGTAAGTATGTGTATGTTTTTTGGTTAATTAGTAATTCGTATGTGTTTTTATGTATTTGTATGTTTGTATGTATGTGTATTTATTTATGTATGTTTATGTGTTTGTATGATTTGTATGTATATAATTATGTATTTATTCATAGGTTTATATATGTATTTGTATGTATGTTTGTTTATGTTTATATGTGTATGTATGTTTATTTATTTGTATGATTTGTATGTATATAATTGTGTATTTATTCATATGTTTATATATGTATTTGTATGTATGTTTCTATTTATTTATGCATGTTTGTATATAATTGTGTATGTATATATGTAATTGTGTATGTATATATGTTTGTATGTATATGTAGATTTATTTAGTTTTATTACAAGTTCGGAACTCGTTGCGGTTGACTACGTGGGAATAATATCATATTTGTATTTCGTTGAATTTATTTAAAGTACGTATCCTGACTTTTTTACTTTTATATATTTTTGTTTGTGTACGTAATTTTTTATTTCATTTAGGATGTAAACGGCTCCTTTATCATTATTTTATAAATAATATTAATTATATATTAAAAAAATGTATATTTTAAAATTTTAAAAAATATATAATAAAAAGGTTTACACCCCTAATGACATTTATGTATTTTATGATTTTGTTTGTGTACACCGGTATGTTTATTTAGAAAAACCTTTTAAAATAGACATGTCCAAAATGTATCCAATAGAGATAAATTTTGGATAACCCAAACTTCACCCTATTAACCAAGTTAAATTGCATCATCATAGCTTTTGACTTATGCATATTTTTTCACGAAACTAAAAATCCACAGTAAAGGTGTAACTGCAGAGTTTTTAGACAAACTTGGTAACGGCCTACTTAGACCAGATGCAAGCAAAAACACAGTTCTTCACCTTGTATCCAAGATCGGGAATATGGCCTCTATACAATATATTTTTGAAAAAGATCCGTCTCAATTTAATTGCATTAATTCTGATAACAAAACTTGCTGAGAAAGCGTTTCAAACCGAGAACCAGCGTTGCAAGGGTGAGTGTGAAACCATTGGGCCAAAGCCCAAGAAGAAAGGAAACAATTAATTCAGTATCATGTAGACATTAGCGACCCATGGGCTGTAAGTCCAAGTTATGTGAAGGACTGGATTGTTTCTCGGCCCGAATTGAATCTATGTTTATAGAACAGTAGGTAGAATCTCGTGTATTACACGTGTTGTATATTAAAAACCATATAACTTATAAATTTATAAGTACGTCCTAACTTATGAGACTATTATGATCATCTCGAGATATATCAAGTGGAAATTTGTGTATATTTCTTTAATTAGTTATATTTTGATTTCCTATTATATATTCTTATTTAATTAAAATTAGTATTTTTCTTTAATAATATATTTATAATATCATTATTATTTAATAAGATGAAAGTGTATTTATTAGGAGATAAAGAGGCGGGAAAACCAATATAAGTAGGCATAAGGAACTAATAAGTGTCCAAAATAAACATTTATTTATTAGTATAGATTTTAGAAAGTTTAAATTTGTAATATTTACAGCTCCTAAACCTTTATTTTTTTAGTAAACATCTCTACCATTCATTAAGGTTATACGTGTTCATAAAACATATAGATATTAAACTACTAGCGGGTTGTCCCGAACAAACCGCCAGGTATCACCGAGTCTCTTTTGAAGAGTGCAATCTAACCTGAACCGTCTTAAACACTTATTATATTTGTGTATTATTATTATTATTATAACTATGTAAATATTAGTAATTATATATACTTAAGCATTTAAATAAGATAATATTTAATTTAAATAGCAGTTAGTTATAAAAATATAAATAGTAAATCTTAATTTAAGTATTATAAATAAAATAATACTTAATGTAGTGAATTAAATAATCTCATATGCATTAAATCATCGTAATTATTAAGTGTTGAGCTTTAATTGTAAAGATGAGATTAAATGTTAATTGAACACATTTTATGCATTGATAAGATGGACATTATGCATAACAATTTATGTTAGGTGTCTTTAATTTTTTGATAAATTACAAGTATGTCCATCTAATATGTATTATATAGTAGTATATACGTATTATATAGTAGTATAGATAAAGAGGTTCATAAAGATTACCTTTCTCGTGTCATGTTATCATAAACCTCGCGAGCACAAGTAACAAACCATTTCGTCTTTATAAGCTTTATTTCTAATAGCTAGATAATTTACAGAGTACGACCCTGAATAGCACAAATTCAAAGCAGTGAAAATAAATTTAATCTTTTTCCCTATTCGTATGATCCAACTCGCGTGTAATATTTCTTATGTTTGTTAAATTAGTGTATATAAGTGCAAAAAATGAGACGCGAAGGCATCGAAAGATGAGGGCGTGATTAATCTCTAGCATGAATCCGACTATATTCATTGGAAGTATGGACTAGTTTTCTCTCGAGATTCACGTGTTTTAAAAGGCTTCCATGAGCACCATCTTGAATGTACGTGCAGAATTTTAGAGTATATAGGAAGTGGTTGTGTGATCAAAATGTGATACAAGGGAAGGCACTAAATTTTTTTGGTAGTTACTAATCAGTTTATGGCAGTTAAAGGCTACAAAACACGACAATCTTCATGAAAAAAGACCAAAACATTAGGTCTAACAAGTAAAAGTCAGTTTTACTTGAGTCACACTACCAAGTCAAAAGTACATTTACTTGGTATGCCTCATGGTATACCAAGTAAAGCATGCTTCTACGTGGTATGCGAACTTGCTTTGATACTTATGCACTTTCACATATATCTTAAGGGATCCATGGAGTCGTCCCTGGACGAAACTGAAATATGTAGCTATTGTATAACTTAAATTCTTTAACTTATAAATAAACATACAAAACGAGAAATAAATTGAAGACCCTTATATATGCACTTAAAATGATTACTTGCATTCTTCTCTGGTTTACGACTGGAATTTGATATCAAGGTCTAGCCGCACGATTGATTTACAATTAGGCTTTAATGTTAGGAGACTAGTTGTGTTAACTTTGTGAAGCGAATGACAATTTCAATTGCACCATATGGTCGTGCATTTCCTTTCAAGGAGATTGATTATTAATAGGACACAACTTTTTGTAGTTTTCTAATCCCTAACGATTTGTTTCTGTCTTCTATTATATCAATGAGACCATACAATCTTAATTATCGAGGACTTTGAATCATCTATCATCTCAAATGTCTTTTTATCTTCATTGTCTTCTTCCTAATCTATTGTGGCTTTTGGTCTTTCCCATGAATCACTTAACTTACTTTTCCTAGGAACAAGTCCTACTTTAGGATGAGTCGCGTCATGAATCTGAAATGTAATATTAGTGTGTGTAGAATTCCACCATGAGGTGTGCCTCAATGAAGCAAAGGGTACATAACCCACCTGAGTGTACTTACAACATCTCAGATTCTTATCAAACTCCTCCCAGTCATTATCCGGTTGGGAATTTGTGGATGTCATCTTCAGCTTAATAACTATGATAATTGACCGGTGCTAATTACTAGCACAAAATAAAAATACACTAAAGTCACTATACCAATTCTCTAGAAGTTGCATTCTCAATGTTCTTGTATTAGAATATGAAATCGCCCCAAATGGTCCACAAGGAAGTGGGACACTCATAAACCGATCTTTGATCGCGTTGTCATGGTCAATCAAAAATATTTATAAAACTAACTACCTAGCTACCTAGACTGTAAATAGGGAAGTATGGTATCGTATCCACAGGAAACACGTGAAGAATGCTATTCAATTTAAAAGTATTCAATTACTACCAAAGTTCAAAACTTTATTAATAAAACAACTTAGAATTGTAAAAAGCAATTAACTTGATTTGTGAAAACAGTTGGAGAAAGAATGACCACTCCGGGATTCAGACTTAGCAAGAAACAAGCACAATTCCACTTTCAAATCAGATCAGATATTACATAGACATAACCTTGCTTAAATTGTTTAACCCAACCACACAATAATCAATTCAATCACAAAACCGGATTATTCCTGATGCAAGAAAACCAAGAAACGACGATAAATGCGATAAATCGAAAACGTGCAATTGTTAATAAATCAAACACATAATTGAATTCAAAGAACTTAAATGGTTCACAAAACTTCAATCCAATACTGATTATCTACTAAAATCATACAAGTACAAGCATAATCATTCACCCGGAGGGATCACAAAAGCGTTTAGCCGCTCATTATTGTTGAAAACATCAATGTAATTAAACTAGAACTTACAAGCATTCAAAACTAAAAATTGCCGTAACCTCATGTTTTCGCGTGGCGCGAAAGAAATCAGTCGGGCCTTCGCGTGGCGCGAAGACCAAAATAGTCAGGTGGGCTTTTTCAAGTCCTCGTGTACCGCGAAACAAGCCCCACTGAGGATCTAAAATTCCAGAAATTTGACTTTTAACTTTGACTTTGATATTTTTTGACTTTCCGGGCTTCGTGCATTAACATATATACTCGTAAACTTCTGCTCTTTAGCACATTTAACCTGTAACACATCAAACTACGAATACCCCGTAAAACTGACTCGATAAACACAACTGAACTATTAAAACGTACAAAACTCGACACTTATACACGGAATATTTAACCCTACATCAATCTTCAACTGCATTTACCTGCCACGTATTCATTTAAATTATTTTAATATTTTATAATCCATAAATATTGAAATTCAAGAACAAGATAGAGTTAAACCTGAAGCATGAAATGTAGTGCCCTCTCACCATCAATCAACTCTTCCCAATTCTGAAGTGAGACTTTCCATAACCATTTATATTTTGATAAATCTCCTACAATTTCAAGTGACTCACAATGATTTGCTTTGAGAATAGCTATGCTTGATGGGAGATCTGGCAATTCTACAAGTTTATGTCACCATGACAAGTCGAGGAGCTTGAGACACGGGATTCGTGAGAGGGTGGAATGTTGTAATCGTGAAAAAATGTTTCCACTTAGGTTTAGCACTTGTAGATTTAATAACTCACTTATATCAGATGGGATGTCTCCATCTCCCAAATGACACCAACAAAGATTCAACTTTCTTAAAAAAACATGGAAACTGAGGAAATTTCATGCTCACCAAGTTGTGTTCTCGTAACCCGACAAGGTTGTTGAAGAATATCAAATATTGACTCTTGAAGGATATTGAATCTTGACTCGTGCCACCTAAAGAAAGCACCTCTAAACAACATTATAAGTCCCCTGCCAATTTCTATATCGACTACAACTATTGAGATGAAGATTTTTCAAACGCTTAAAGAGATGGAAGTTGCATTCTATTCTTTTTAGTCGGCCACAACCAGTTAAACCAAAAGAAACAAGGTTTGTACAAAATTTTCCAACTGAAGCAGGGATTATTTCTATACTAGTATAACTTAAACGAAAGTTTACCAAGCTATCCATGTTCGTTTGAATATCTGGAAACTTTTTAAGTCTAAAGCACTGAGACAGCTCAAGAGTCTCCAACTTTTTCATACGTATGATGGGTGGAAAGGTTTTAAGTTTTGAACATCTTTTCATATTCACAAAAACAAGCCTTTCATGATATCCAATTGATGGATGAATCTCTTTTAAATTTTCATAATCCTCTAAAATCAATCTTTCAAGACAGGAAAGGACCTTAAAATCCGGTGTCCTCATTAGGTACATAGAATAACGGAGATCAAGAATTTTCAGATTTGGTAGATCCTGTTGTCAAGTACGCAAAATTCAAAAGTCAAAATATTTTTTAATTTTTTAGATGAGTAATATCTATTAGAGGATTTGTACATTTGTGTATTGATGTGTTATAGCATTGATTGTAGATGGTATCATTGTGTATTTATGTAATCTTTATACAGGGCTTTGTACTTATCGTTGGAGGGGAATGAAAGACACCATAAGCGTTTATGGTATCAGAGCCTGAATTAGACTCTTTATCTGAAACATTGCGCACAAGACTCGGACACCCAGACCCTCAAGTTTTATATTTGCTTTCTAATCGTCACTTTATTTCATATAATAAAGACAAAAATGTTTGTGTTTGTCATTCTTGCCATTTATCAAATAGTAAACGACTTCCGTTTTCTGATTCATTATCATGCACTTTTCCTTCCTTCGATATAATTCATTGTAATTTATGGACCTCCCCGATTCCATGCAAATCGGGATATATGTACTACATGGTCCTCACTGATAATTTTACACAATTTGTATAGGTGTATCCATTGAAATTCAAGTCTAAAACATTTCCCACCTTTGTAAAATTTCATAAATTTATTGTTACCCAATTCAATAAGTATATATTATGATTTCAATGTGACTTGGGGGGAGAATAAATGGTCTCGTGTTTCGGTTCGCGTGTCCTCAAACGTCCTCCCAAAATGGCAAAGTCAAACGAATGATCTGTCGACTTAATGACATTATTCGCGCTTTACTCATCCAAGCTCGTCTCCCTCCTTGCTTTTGGGTTGAACCTATTCACAACGCCACTTATCTTCGTAGTATCCTTCCGACCAAACGTCTAAACTTCTATACACCTACTTATGCTTTATACCTTCGTCACCCCACTTATGATTACCTCCGGGCCTTTGAGTGTGTGTGTGTGTTACCCTAACTTGCCTGCCACCACACCTCACAAACTTCACCCACGGTCCGTTCGATGCATCTTCCTCTAATATCCCACTAACTTCCAAGGCTATCGGTGTTATGACCCGATAACCAGACGAGTTTACTTGTCCCGTCATGTTATTTTTGACGAAAACCTATTCCCATTTGATAATTCCACTCCTACAACAACATTTCGGTTTCTTGACATCGAATCTGACACCTCCCCTGTAATCTAAGGCCCCAACTTCTACGGTCACCCTTCACCGTCTCCACCTACATTTACTTCATCCACTACCAACCCACCACAGCCCTCACCACTGTCTCCTCCATCTTCTACCATCGAACACCTATAGAACAACATGCGCCAAGCCCCTCAAAACAGCCCCAAACAGCCCTTCCAACCACCGTCGACCAATCAATCCACCCACCCAATGACTACTCGATCTAAAGCCGACATCACCAAGCCCATATCCAGACTAAACCTTCATGTCACTAATCACGTTCGCATCTCACCCGTACCTACATCTTATACCAAAGCATGTTCGATGAGTAAAATGCCTTACGGGATAATGACACCTGGGAGCTTCTACCGAACCCACCAACCACATTGTGATTTGTTGCTTGTGGTTATTTCGGCATAAGTAAGGCCGATGGTTCTCTTGAACGATATAAAGCCCATTTGGTCGTTAATAGGAAGTCACAAACAGTCGGCATTGATTGTCGCAAAACTTTTAGTCCGGTTGTTAAACCGACCACTATCTGAATCGTATTATCAATTGCGGTTTCCTGGTCATGGCCGATAAAGCAACTTGATGTGAAGAATGCTTTATTACATGGAAATATAACTGAGACAGTGTTTATGACCCAACCACCTGAGTTTCTAGATCCATCAGACCCGGATTATGTGTGTCGCCTTTATATAGGCTAAAACAAGCTCCTCGTGCATGGTATACTGGAATTTTCAAACTTTTTACTCTCCCGTGGATTTAACAGCATCCTCTGTGACACTTCACTATTTTTTTTTATCGCCATAGGGACCTTATCGCATATCTTTTACTGTATGTTCATGATATTATTCTGACTGCTCCAGATACCGGGTTACTTGAGTCCATTTTCGCCACATTGTCCAAAGAATTTGCCATGACTGACGTGGGTGATTTACATCATTTTTTGGAGATTACCATTACTCGGTAGGGATGGCAATGGGTCGGGTTCTGGCCGGATATTAGTAATCACATACGCATACCCGGTTGTAAAATCGTGTCCCATACCCCACTCATTACCCATCGGGTTTGTGTCGGGTAATTACCCGTCGGGTATCAGGTATACCCGCGGGTATCAAGCATACCCGTTAGTATCGGGTATTTGGTATACTTGCGGGTATCGGTCAATACCCGTCGGGTATGTGTCGTGTACTTTTCTGTAACTCTATTTTTTGTATTTATAAATAGATATTGTAAAAGAAAATTTAATTTTTCACATATTAAACCTACTAAAATAAAGCATTAATAGGCATGTGTTAAAGAAAAATAAGAGTTAAATTAAATAATTTTCGGGTATATGGTTCGGGTAAACGGGTATGTGATTTCGGGTAGTCGTGTCGGGTATCACCTAATCTCATACCCGACTCATACCCGCAAAAACTTTTAAAATTAATCTCATACCCGCTCCCGTACCTGTCAGATTTCGGGTACACCCTTCGTCTTCAGGTTATTTTGCCATCCCTATTACTCGGGATAAATCTGGATTGTTTCTTAACCAATCGCAGTTTGCCAAGGATGTCCTTCAAAGGGCCTCGATGACATCTTGTAAACCTGCATCAACTCGAGTTGACACGTCCTCAAAACTTAGCGCTACCGACGGAAATCTCTTAGTAGATGGTTCTTTATATCGCAGTCTGGTAGGAGCACTTCAGTATCTTACCTTTACTCGGCCCGATATCTTGTTCATGCACGCTCCACGTGAACCTCACTTTCAGTTTATGAAGCGTATTATGCGTTATATACATGGCACTTTAGATTTTGGATTACGGATTAAACCCACATAGTGTCATTAGCTTACGGCTTATTAAGATTGGGGTGGATACCCCGAATCTAGACGTTCCACCTCCGTCTACTTCGTATATTTGGGTGATAACCTGTTGTCTTGGTCATCTAAACGGCAACACAGTCTCTCGGTCAAGTGCTGAAGCAGAGTATCGCGCCGTTGCAAACACCGTCACCGAAGTGAGTTGATTACGCAATTTATTATTTGAACTGCATGTCCCTCTTCATTCCGCGACTGTGGTTTATTGTAACAATGTTTCTGCCGTTTACCTATCTGACAACCCCGTTCAACATCAATGTACTAAGCATGTGGAGATCGATATCCATTTTGTAAGTGAAAAGATTCGCATTGCCACATTCGACCACATTCGAGTCCTTCATATTCCTTCAGAATTTCAGTATGCATATATTTTTATAAAGGGCCTCCCACGACACCTGTTTCACAACTTCCTATCAGTTTGAACGTTCGTCCTTTTACCGCTCGAACTGAGGGGGTATATTAGAGGATTTGTACAATTGTGTAATGATATGTTATAGTATTAATTGTAGATGGTATCATTGGGTATTTATGTAATCTATACATAGGGCTTTTATCTTTGGAGGGGAATGAGAGATGCAATAAGCTTTTAATATCATTAAGAAGCTTTGTTGAACTGGAGGACAGATCAAGTGGGAGTTGACTATTACACTACGGAAATTTATTTATGAAGTAAACTGTACTATTTATATAGCATATGGTACAAAACTTCATAATAATCTATGTAATGCACATAGTAATTTTGACAGTGTAAAAAACACACTCTTTTATACGAGGGAAGACCATATTCATCAAGGGATATTGACTGTCCGGTTCAACATGTTTTGCCAGGATTTCTAGTCGAACCGGTAACTACGGTTTATTATGAAAAACTAAACTAAAATAAACCGGTCGGGTTGGCTGGGTCGGCCAAACGGTTTGGCTTTGACTGTTTCAACCATTTTTTACACAATCGCACCATTAGATATTCGAAAGTTCAATAAAATGGTAGGCTTAAAAAAAGAGTGAACATTTTACCTTTTATGTGTTAAAAGTTCATAGAAAAAAGTGAAAAGAAATTTAGAACCCGGAATCGGTTATTCATAACATGAAAAATATATTTTTATTTATTTATTATTTTTTATTAATGTCTCAGCGGGTTTGGTTTACCCTGAAAAATATTTTTTTATTTACTTATTAAATTTATATGTATTTAAATATTTTTTTTCTATTTTTTATTAATGTCTAAGCCGGTTTAGTTTACCTCGCCGTTCTAAACCATAAGCTATAAACTGAACCTGAAACAAGGTTTTTCAAATCATAAACCAACCGTTCTAATCTCGTTGATGGGTTTAACTAGGTTTGGCAGTTTGGATGGTTTGAAACAGTTTCTGAACATCCCTCGATGTACGACTTACCTGTCCATCCTAAATGATAACCAACCAGAGACAAATGTAATAAAAAAAATTCAATAAAACCACTAGTCACGATTGAGATAACCAACTTGATACCAAACTTAAAAATGAATTTGTTAAGTAGAGATTGACAGGTGTTAGAGAAAGATACAAACAAATAAAAAAATTGAGGACCAAAATATATTTAATGTATTTAAATCTATATCTATATTTCTACTATATAATAAATAAAGGTTTTTTAATGTTACGTATCGTCTCCATATTCATTTTAATCAGTTTTTTTTTCGCATCTCTCTCTTATTAAATGCACATCCATCTTTTAATAATAATATATTTTTAAAGAAAAATATTAATTATACTAATAAAACACATTTATTTTAAATCATCCGTTCTTATAAGAAAATTTGAAATCTAATTATATAACTTTTATTTTCAATCAAATAATGTATAAAAGTCAAAATACATTAAATATTACTTAACGTATTTTCAAAACACAATTATATATTAACTTTTACATATTTTGAATTTTGTTTTTTATCATTTGTATATGATATATTTTTACACGTGTAATATATACATATAAAGATATAAGAAATTTTGTGTATTGATATTTTTCATCCAATGTGTGTACACGGGGTCCAAGCTAGTTAAATATAAATAAAAAATTGAATTATCTAATAAGTGGTATATTGGTCTTAATATCCGGCTAAGAGAGAAACAAACAGAAAATTTGTTGACCATCTTCACATGAGTAGTAAATGTATATATTTAACTTTATAATTTCATTTTACAAAATTTGTTAAATGCATATAGTGTTATTAGTTGAAACCTTCTGGTTCTGTTATAATATTCATTTTAGAAATAACAAGAAGCAAGCACATACCTTACATTCTTGCCAGAGTTGTTTTTGTTGTCCCTTTATCAACATTAGACAACCAAGCTTTGTTGGCTGAAAATTTGTTGGAAATGAAGATGTCGGATACCCTTCCCAATAAATCCACCGAAGTTTCTTCATGCTTGCAACAAAACTAGGAAGACGTGGATTGCGGACATAACTTGACAATGAATATGGAAAATACTTAAACGCAGGATCATTAATGTTTGCACCAACATTAGGAAGACTTTGATTGTAGTTATAACTTGGCAAAGCAATATTTCAATCTGGTTATTTTCCTGTGATAAAAGGGAACCAAATGAATTGTGTGAGTGTCCATATACAAACGTCATGATTCGATGAACATATAAAGTATATGTGTGCAGAGCTAGCTTAACCATTAACGTTGCAGCCTCCATAGTACAAAACTCTAGAATATCTTTCTCTTGCCAGATTCTACTTTGTCTTTCAGGATGATTAGGGTGTTCCTCTCTAACAATGTAGTGGGCCATTTCTTGGATCAAGTCATGCATATCAAATATTCCATTCGACACTTTTATGAGAGACTTTTGTACCAACACTTTAACACCTTTACGAGGGTGAAAACTACAAGCATCAAGCACCATCATCGCATCATGTATCTGCCATCTCCTCATGAAACATGCAATATCTAAGAACAACACTTTCTCATCACTTTTAAGTCCATCATAACTTATTTTGAGTGTCTCCGTGACCTTAAGATCAGGGAGGTCTTTTAACTTGGCCAAGGCACTCATCCATTCATCCTTGTCTTTGTCATATAGAAAAGAACCTAGAATTTCAAGTGCTAATGGAAGCCCACCGGCATAAGAAACAACATCTAGCAAAAGGGTCTCATAATCTTCAACTGGTTTATTTTCACGATATGCATGTCTACTGAAGAGCTTGATAGCCTCGTCATGTGATAACAAACTCACTTCATATATTGAGTCAGCTCTGCGGGATAGCAAATGTTCATCCCTGGTTGTGATTATTATCCGGCTCCCCTCACCAAACCAATCATGTGATCCGGCTAACACCTCTAGTTGTTTATGATCATCAACATCATCAAGAACAACTAAAATATTTTTGTGACATAACCTTCTTTTTATCATGCTCTTCCCTTCTATCTCACTTTCTAGAACCACTTTCGTTTTCAAAGCACGTGATAAAAAAATTTATTGCATCCTTTTAAAACCATGTTTTCTTGATTCATCACGAATATTTTCAACAAGACAATGAGCTTGAAATTGGTGAGAGATTTCGGTATAAGCAGCACATGCAAGAGTAGTCTTACCTCCACCCCAACCCCCCATATTCCAACCATGCGCACACCACCTGACTCAATTTCCATCTTTGATTTCAGCTCTAGCAAGCGAGTCTCTATTCCGATGAGGTCTTTCTTGACATTGTAATTTGGAGAGACAACCTCTTAGAAATTGCACCAACAATGTCTTTGATGCATTTTGCTTCATGCCTGCACATTGGGTATGTGACGATAATTAGAATACACTCGATCACACTAGCTTAATGAGGCGAGGGCTAGGGAGGTGAGAGTTAGTGAGACATTTTAAGAAACTACAAGAAAAAAACAATTTCATTTAATATAGAGTTTCGGTTTTCTGTAGTAATTGGTGTTATTTAATAAATCTTCTGTTTATATTTTTATCACATAATTTTTATCGAAAAACAGAGTTGTATCCAATTTTATGTATTTTTTTCCTCGAAATACACATTTTATATTGTTTAATATTAGAATTTTCATATTGATATTTATATATAAATTTTGATAAGAGTTTTTAAAATTGATTAGTCATAAAACTAAGTATTTAAAAAATGACTTAAGAAGCGTAGGATTAGTTATCTAAGAAAGTTCATTGAGATAGAAATTATCAACAACTACTGTATGATTTACTTCAGTGTATTTCTTGCTCTATACGGTCCTTTTCCATGAGCATGCAAGTATATATTTGATTGTGTTTTAACTTCAGTATCTTACTTAACTTAGATTGGGGTATGATTTTATCAAGTAAACTGGCCACAAGGGCTGTGATTATCTCAATTTATGAAGTATATAAGGAGTTGTAACTTTGTATTATGATTATCAAATGTTATCTCTGTTTAAATGTGAAACTGTGTATGCATATGTGTTAATATAGATTTGAATCAGTGATATTTGATTGATTTTAGATGGTGATGGTTGATTATTTGGAAGAAACAGCTAAAGATCAAGCAACATGATGTTAACTTTTTACAAAATTTACTAATAATTATTTATTTCTTGATATTAGTAAGTTGTTGAAACTCTCTATTTTAGATAAGTCAAGCTGAAATTCCAAATCCTTAAGGGCAAGAACTTTATGGGATCCAAACTACTTCAAATACAGGTCTAATAATTTACTGTTTTTCAGTTTTTAAATTTATCTCTGATTTGATTCTTATATTCATGACTAGTTAAATGTGGTTAAAAACTGGAAAACCAGCAGGAGAACACAGAAAATATGTCGAAAGAACTAGAACTTGTTAAATTAACAAAGAACTCGGAACTGCATTTTTTTGATCTTGAACATCTGCATAATTTTTTCAATATATAGAAATTTTGGTTTGATTTGTGTTTGCAGGTAGATTTATATAATTTTCCATATATTTGAAAATAGAAAAAAAAAAGGCTGGTACTTTCTAAAATAGAACTAATTTTTTTTTTAATTTTGTAGCAAAATTTGCAACCGGAAAATGATCCCAAATCGGTTGCTAAAATGAGGTCAAAGAACTAAATTTTCCATATTAAATGAAAACTGAAAGAAAAAGGAAAAGGAAATTGCTTTTCAAACAACCCTGAAAATCAAATTGCTTAAAAATATTGGTATATGAGTTTGTATGCATTTGAAGATTTGACTCAGCCTTTTGAAATTCAAGATTAGACTGATAGTAAAAACACAAACCAAACATTCCATTTATATGCAAACTGAGTTTAAATTGACACCTCTATTTACTATTATAATCGAGTTATGGTATACAAATATATTAAGCATAAAAGATTTTTGGAAAAAGGAGAAGAAAATTACCCGTTTGCAAAGTCCTTAGGGACCCATCCTGAGAGGTTTCCTGCCTGTACGAGAACTTTTCTCCATGATTCAACTTTGTGCTTATTCTCCCGCTCATGTTTGTCAAGCGATTCTCCATATTTCCCATTTTGTTTTCTCACATCTGAGGGTTCAATGTCGTAAAATATAGGCATAACGATTTGTCCTTTGTTTTCCATGCACTCTATAATATATGTAAGTTCATCCAAACACCAAGATGAATCTGCATAGTTTTTAGAGAATACAATAACAGCAATATGTGATTCTTGGATAACCTTCAAGAGTGCTGGACCGATTGACTCACCCCGAGCAAGTGTTTCGTCATCCTTGTACATGTGGATTCCTTGTTGTACAAGAGCCATGTAGAGATGATCCACAAAACTCTTGCGAGTGTCTTTTCCTCTAAAACTCAGAAATACCTCATGATTCCATGATTGGGAAATAGAGGCAGGAATAAAGTGAGAGGAGGAGGCGGATGAAGAAGCCATTGATCTGTAGATAGAATCTTTTGGATTAGTATAAAAGCAAGAGGGGGAAATCACCAAAAAGAGAGAAGTGGTTTTGAGTAGCTGAGCAGTGTCATTGTGCATCATATATATTTGAGAAATTTCCCTTCCAAGAAAAGGCATAAGGAGGAAATTTCATCTAAGGCATTTAAATTTTTTGAATGCATCTAAGGCATCGTTCTTGTTCTTTAAGGTGTAGATCCACATGTAACGACTATAGTCGTCGATCAATAACATAAAGTATCAGTTGCCTCCTCGAGTTGGTGGAGTAATAGAACCACATAAATCCGTGTGGACTAACTCCAGTGGATTCCTGGCCCGGTACTCGGCCTGTTTCGGGAAAGGTAGACGGCTTTGTTTACCCATCATACATGCTTCACACATTTGGCTCTTATGTGATATCCTAGGCATCCCCTTTGCTAGATTCAGATTAGACATACTAGAGATGGACTCGAAATTTAAGTGACCAAGTCTAGCATGTCATAGCCATGCTTGGTCACCTATTGAGTTGAGTAGGCACACCGACTTTCCGACCTTTAACTCCTTCTTGTACAACCGATTGCTTGAACGTTGTGCCTTTATTAATAATTGCCCATCTTTCTCGTACAAGCAGAGGTAATCATTAACAATGAAAATTTTATGACCAGTTTTCGATAGTTGTCAAAGACTCAGAATGTTACTACATAATTTTGGAATATATTATACATCGGTGACAAGTCTTTGCTCTCCATTCTTACAATATAAAAGTATAGATCCCTTTCCTTCAATTCTTACAAGGGACCCGTCCCCGAATTTGATCAAACCATTTATGTTTGAATCAATTTCTAAGAAGTGATCCTTATCACCGGTCATGTGGTTCGAAGCTCCACTGTCAAGGTACCATGTTTCAACAGTTTTGGAGTCATTAATATACATGTTAGGATGTACCTTATCTTTATTAAGTAACAATTTGTCATTCACCTCCACCACAGCTGCCATCATTATCTCGTCACTTTTCTTCATGTTTTGCGGAGGGACTGCAGATTGTTCCTTTGGTTGTGAACAATTCCCAAGCGAAGTGTCCGTATTCGTTGCAATTGTAACAACGAACCGTACTTTTGACTCTTCCTTGGTTGTTGTTATTTCAGTTGGGGTTTGAGGAGTATCCTCATCCCTACCTCTATATCCTCGTCCTCGACCTCGGCCTCATCCCTGTCCGTAGTACTCTGATCCGGAGGGTTCACGGGATTTGCTTTGTGGTTTACGAACTTCAGCGTTTTTCTGTTTCCCATGGCTGTCACTTTTGGAAAACAAGAGTTTTCCATGTGCTTCTTCATTCCCGGCATACAAATGAACCCGGTCCTCAAACGCCTTTAGCCTCCCAATGGCTTCCTCGAATGGCATGCTATCTAGATCTTCTGACTGTTCTATAGACGCCACTATTGAGAGGTATTTGAATGGCAAGGAGTTGAACAACTTCATTACCTGAACTTCCGGTTCGAGGGTTGAGCCAAGGCTCTTACATTTTCCCTTTACTGCACTTATCTTTGCAGCGAAGTCGTCAATGGATTCGTTCTCTTTCATATATAACATCTCTAGCTCTGATCTGAGTACATGTAACCGGGCCTTTTGAACCCGGTCTGCCCCGAGGAAACGTACTCGAATTGCTTCCCATACCTCATGAGCCTTGCCATATTTAGCAACCTGCATGAGTATGTCTTATGGTAGAGATTGAAATAACATCGCCATAGCCGTCTGATTCTTTCGATCCTCATCTGTTCCTCCGGTCACCGGTTCGATTGCAACTGAAAGTCCGTAAGCCCCAAGTATAGTACGAACTACAACCGACTACGAGGAATAGTTTGAGTTTGTTAGCTTAGGGCACTGAAGATTGACTATTTGATGTTCTCTAGCCTGTACCAAGGCGTTTTTAACCAGTTGTCCTCCTCCTTCAGACATATTTCTGTCACTTTTTCTTTCCGATCAGATTCCTTCACAATCCAGTGGTTTTGCTTGCTTTCCCTTCGTGAGAAACCTCTGCAAAACGTCTTTGATCGATTATGCACCTCGATCAAGCCTCATGTGGGTTGGACTTTGCAGTAGAGAATCAATCCTGGGTAAGATCGACTTTGATCGGTTATGCACACCCTAATCAGGTTCTTTGGGATCGGACGTGCAGCAGAGACTTTGACACTATTCTTCAACCGGTTATACACCCCGTGCAACATCCATAATTTCTCGGCCTTATTATTATTTATTTATTTATACAATAATAACACAACACATAAATCCAGTACTTGTTTAAAACATATTATGTCACATTAACTATTATTTTAAACATATATCAACTCAATCTTTCAACCTTGCATTACATGTCATTCCCCTATAACACACACTTCAAGGATGCTTATATACTCATATATGTGTATATATTTTTGTGTAAATATATGTACACATTTGATTATACTAAATAAATTGTCTATGTAACTCTTAATTTTACTTACAAATTTATAAATGTATCTATATCTTTTTACATATGTATTTAGTTATAATTATATGTGTAAACATATATATATATATATATATATATATATATTTAAGCTTAATAAATAAAAATTTTAAACAAGTTGTCATGAAATTCCCCACTTCATAAGACATTATAATTTAACAAACAACATTTAGATATTTTTCTATATACATACATGTTATAAGGACTATTTCTTAAAAAAATGAATTTTAATAAACAATTGAATTAAGTTGAAATCAAATAAGAATGATCTTGAATCCATTCAAATGCCCTTGAACCCCATCACCCGTCAGTTGACTTTCACAGCCAACCATCATCAAATTCAGTTTCATAACTGGCTAATCCTTGGATATTAAGGCCTGCCAGTCCTACTAGAACATTACATGATCAAAGCCAAATGCGTTTATCAAATCAATTTGACAGGAAACAAAGGAAAAATTCGAATCCAAAACCCTTCATGCGGAAGTTGACTTTCCCAGGTCAAACTGCCATCGAATTCAATTCAAACGCTTCGAATTCGAAGCTCTTAATGTACAAAAATCATGCAAAGACGTTATGCGATCAATACTAAATGCCAATAATGAACCAATTTAAACGAACTTATGCTTATTAACCACTAATCATTCAGGTAACGGCATCCTTAAACCCACTTCAAATTTGTGCTATTAGTATGGAATTGGACCACAAGACCTGATCAAACACAATGGCGACACCCCCTTTTACCTCCCTGAATACGCAAACATGTCTGATATCACTTCTGAAATGCCGGCGAACTCGAGGAGTATCGAACCAGAGGCTCCAGCCGTTCGTCCTCCTCACACAACCATTTTAGGTATTTCTTGTACCTTTAGGATCGACTTGATGTCAGGATCGAAAGCCCTATGATTCCAATCCTAAATAATATCAGTATTAGTCGATTTGATTTGTGATTTCAAAACTAGGGTTTCGGGATTTCAAACGATCAACAAACGATCCAGAACTCTTTGTTTTTGCAATTAAACTTACCCCCAGATTCGAAATGTACCGATTAACAAAAGCCCCATTTTTTTAAGATCAATCGAGATCAAAATGGTTGGATTTGGGGAGGTTTTGGTTCGGATGTGCGATGGGGGAGGAAGAACACGAGGAGGTATGGGTTAAAACCTTTTGAATCAGAGTCCTTATCGCGATACCCTAGCGGGCGTGTTGGTTAAAGCCGTGTGTTGATGTGGAGGAGACCCGGGTTCGAGTCTCCCCACTCTGTTTGTTTTTAAAACATATTTTCAATATCATTTTTAATATAAAATCATTTTCCTATATTAATATATTAAGGTGTTCTAGCCTCGTAAAGCCACCCGTGGGCTCGGGTTTGGTTTGTAACCCGTATTCATTAAAAATACCCACTTTTAAAATAATATATTTATATTATTTTCAACCCGTGACTCCAATTGAAAATAATATATATATTTATATATTATTTTTACCACGTTTATAAACTTTTTGTAACGTCTCAAACTTATAAATAATATAATTATTTATATTATTTACCCACGTTTATATCCCCGAATAAAAATAAATATATTTATTATTCTGGCCACATAAATGATTATTTTATTAATCCTACAAACTTAAAAATAATATATATAGTTATATTATTATTTTCCTAGCCATAATTTAAATGGTACAACCACACGAATTTTTATTTATTTATTATTCGTAATTAGGGACGTTCGACACGTAACGCATTTATCATTATATTAAGAAACCGTATTCCCGTGGACAAGTTCGCTACTCTTTAATGTTAATGCGTCTTAGGACGTTCAATCTTCCGGGTCGTCGTCACAATCTCTCATGTGTCCCTAATTATTATGCTTATAATTCTAGGACATATGTAGACGGTTCACAGACAAACGTTTATGCTTTCTATTGCATTCATGTGTGGTGCTATCCACTACTAGTACACCACTCAGGTGAGTTTACATAGCCCCTTTTTACTGTTTTTGCTTTTGGGGTGAAACATGTTATCAACTTTATCTATTTAAACAATTCAATATCTATGTTCTTGTGCTTGATCTTTATGCTTTATATTTGAACTACTTGGTGACCATTGCATGTGTTTCATGTCAGTACATTCATTAACTTGCAGCCTAAGCCTAAGGTAGTACCTAACATGATCATTTATATGGGAAACTGAACCTATAACTTACCACAAGACCTTGGCGGGTTTTGTTGGGGATCAACTATAACTTGGAGTATCCGCTTGCTCCCTTTTTAAAATGGCAATCAGTGGGATTGCGTATCTAGTTTTCTATTATCAGGCTTGAATTGTACGCTTGGAACCTTGTGTGTTTTCACTTATATGCTTTAGACATGCTTTGAACATATTGAATTCCAAATACTTTTTACTTAACTTTTGTTTGGTGTCAAAACCTATGTTACTCACCAACTACTTGTAGTTGACATTTACTCACATGTTTCAGGTGCACCAGTTTAAGGACTACATGATCACATAGGACGTGGACCTAGTTAAATTTTAATTATGTTTTGTTGAACACTTTGTTTTCTTATTTCTAATGTAACGGATGCTTTAAATTCGATGAATAAATATTGTCATTATTAAATAGATGATCATGTGCTTATGAGCAACCGTGTCAGCCCGGCGTTTAATCCGCCGCCGGCCGGGGTGTGACAGATTGGTATCAGAGCCATGGTTATAGGGAATTAGGTTATTAGACACACATGACCTACATTTATACACTTACTTACCCACATCTATCTACTTCTGCCTACATGAACTACAACAATCTAAGGACTACGTGAAACTATTTGAAACTACATGGATTACTTGGAACATATTCTTAGTTTATAGTCTATAACCTTAGGGTACCTTGGCATAATTATGCTACATATTATCTAGAGCATTACATGAATTATCTTATGTGCTATATTACTTGATAACCTACATGTTTATAAAAAAAAACCGCTACTCATATGATACCTTATTTGCTACACTATTTGAACTGTTTGCACAATACCTATTTGATATCACTAAATGCTATCCTAAGTTTTGACATACAATAAAATTTTCAAATCCCGTCAAAGTTTTGGGTTCTGAAAATTAGTAGAGAACATGTGCAATCCGGAAGGGTGAATGCCTGTACTTTGGGTCTTCTGTCTAGGAAAGCATTTCATATAAATCCAAATCAACCGAAGGATCCGTATGCTTTCCTGGGAAAGTGAGTGTTCATCTATAGGCTAAAACATGTCTTCTTGAAAGTATATGAACTCAAATCACTTTTATTTGTCACAGTATTCATTGGGTTATGCCTCAAATGAATGCAACCCAAACATCATTTGCTTGATTATTATAATATGATACACAAGTCTAAACCTCCTATTAGATCCTTACACTTAATCATATTTAAGTCAACTATACCTCTTCATCCTTATGCCTTGGAAATTTTATCACCCTTATTATCATTGCAAAGGATTTAAACCCTTACCCCTTACCATCCGAGGAAAAGAAGCTGCTTCAATAGGTGAAGCACACCCTTGAGCCACAAGACACAATCCCTAACGATTCTCACCATAACCATGAGTTCAAATAATAATGTCACTTGTACATAATGGCTAGAAGAGTGGGTGTAAATCCATGAAAGATTCTGACTAAGGAAAGACTGAGTACTTCAGTGTGTCCTTTGTGACCCACCTCTCTTTCCTGGGAATCCTTTTCGTGGGTACACTACTTATAGGTCAAGTGTTACTCCTAATATATTATTATAAGAACTCGGTGTTATGACTAGTCAAAATTTTAAACTCATGAATACCTTTGTACTTAACAATTTACCATTAAAGTTACGACCTTTTCGTGCTAAGCATGGTCTCTTACCCTCCCTACTCCCCTGAGAGTCAACCCGAAGCAGAGTCAACACAAGAGAAAGACTTTGGGTCCTCATCACTAGACAACCGGTCATCGGTATAACTAGCTGCCAGATCCATGTTTGACTGCAGAACAGATTGGCTTAGGAGCAGACTTGAGACTCCGAGCACCTGAATCACCTCCGAGAGACCCTTATTTAGCACCTAACCTATACCATCCAGATCCAGGAGCAGGACAATATACAAGGAACCTACCAGTGCCTTAGGAGTTCCAGCTGATACCGCTCACCTATACGTAAGGACCGCAGAGTTTCTAAGGCAAGGAATAGAGATCAGGGAATACTTGATGCACATACGGAAATAACTAGGGCTGAAACCCGGTTTGCAATAACGAATGACCACAACATGTCGTCTTAGTGCTCATCTACTTTCTGTTGAAGAAGTATCTGTGACGTTAGTCGGATATTCCATTTCGCGTTTCCTTAAAAATAAAATAAAAAAACTGAAACCCATATGTCCAGTACCCAAATATGAATGCTATTTTAACTCTCCTTAATGATTGACATTTAAACCTTCTTTGTAAACTAATCATCTTGCTATTTTCTGACTTGACTAACGTAGTTATTTTGTTCAAACCAAATCTTTTATCAAACACTTAATTTATAAATCTTATCATAAATTACTTACAAACCCCTTATTCTTGTGAATGTACGTAATGCAAATTGATTTATAAAAACATTTATCTCATCATCTTAGTTAATAATTAATTATGAATCGATTAATTATTTCGTTACGACCTCTTAAATTCTTGGCCTGATTACAAAATAATTTGGCCATTATTTTCTTTTGTAACATTGTCTTTATGAAAGCTAAATAAATAAAAAGGTTTTATTTACCCAGTTACCTAGTTATTCAATATGTTACTTTCAATTATTAATTTACAAACAAGGATGAATTTCAATTATTTATCATTTACAAACAAAAAGCTCAAATCAGATACTCGTGTGCGTATTATTCTAAATACCTGTAAATCTTTCTCATCACCTTGCACCTTCGAAAATGTATGAACTTACTAGCCACTTCGAAAACATGAATCATTTCACGAAGGCATTAACCACCCATATAAACCTCAACAAAAATTGAAAACTTGAAACCAACTACCTACAACACGCTTGTCCGCAGCACTCGATCACCGACAAGATTCGATAGTTTACATTTCTCATGAGGTTCAACTATTTACATACGAATATTCATAATATACCTGAGACTAAATTGGTTGCATTATCGACGCAACTTGATTGTTCAAGTTATACATGAAACTTGGTTGTATACAAAATACATGATTATTTACATTATACATGAAACTTAATCACTTACAATATACATGAAACTAGATTGATCATATTATAGATATAACTTGATTACTTACAATGTACATGATACTAGATTGATCATATTATAGATATAACTTGATTACTTACAATGTACATGATACTAGATTGATCACATTATAGATGGAACTTGATTACTTGCAATATGCACGATACTAGATTGTTCACATGATACATGATACTTGGTTATTTACAATATGCATAATACTAGATTATTTACGCTATACATGAAACTTGAGTGTTTACATTACACACGAAACTAGATTGTTTACCTTGTTTGCAAATTATTTGCCCACTACATACATGAGGCATGATCGTTCACTTTATCCATGAAACTTGATAGCTATAAACTTTGAGCTAGTCGGGGTTTGACGTATTCCTGTTCAAACACGAGGGAGCTATGAACTTTGAGCTACTCGGGGTTTGACGTATTCTTGTTCAAACACGAGGGAGCTATAAACTTTGAGTTACTCGGGGTTTGATGTATTCTTGTTCAAACACAAGAGAGCTATAAACTTTATGGGTAACCTAGAGGGTATACGGCACCCATGTATGGGGTTGTATCATCTTGTTAGTCATTACTCCCTGATTGACTTTACCATCTATACACACAATTACTTATTAGCAATTCATGCATGAAAACAATAATAAACTAAATGTTTTTGGGTGTTTCCCCCACCTCCATACCCACACGCAATAGAATGATCTATACGGACCATACGACGATTTGAATAATTACGGGTGCACACGTAATTATAAAAGTCAGCGCATGGAAAACATAGTAAATTCTATCGTGTGTGATGACATAAAACCTATGGTGATATACAGTAACGAAACTAATGGGATATGATAAGGGCATTGTGAACATACCGTTGATATATCCTATACATAAGTGCTCCCATCATATTGTTAGAAGTAACGTTGTCCGTATTCACGTAGGATTTTCTATTACTCTGACCTTGACCAGTAGTTGTGAAATCCTTATCCAGTGACATTACTCGAACATCTTAGACTACATCCAAAACAAGTTTAGATCTCAAAATCCCATCATTTGAGTCCAAAACCATTCTAGTACAATCTTCTCCTTATTTTATTTTTGTATTTCAAACTAAATCCACTGCCACCGTTCAAGCCTGACTCTGAATATCAAACCCGGATATTGTCATCAATTATACTCCTCAAACCAACAGATAAAACTTGTTTCAGTAACCTCCAACAGTTGAATTTCGGGACGAAATTCCCTCAACTTGGGGATACTGCAACATCCATAATTTCCCGGCCTTATTATTATTTATTTATTAATACAATAATAACACAACACATAAATCCAGTACTTGTTTAAAACATATTATGTCACATTAACTATTATTTTAAACATATATCAACTCAATCTTTCAACCTTGCATTACATGCCATTCCCCTATAACACACACTTCAAGGATGCTTATATACTCATATATGTGTATATATTTTTGTGTAAATATATGTACACATTTGATTATACTAAATAAATTGTCTATGTAACTCTTAATTTTACTTACAAATTTATAAATGTATCTATATCTTTTTACATATGTATTTAGTTATAATTATATGTGTAAACATATATATATATATATATATATATATATATATATTTAAGCTTAATAAATAAAAATTTTAAACAAGTTGTCATGAAATTCCCCACTTCATAAGACATTATAATTTAACAAACAACATTTAGATATTTTTCTATATACATACATGTTATAAGGACTATTTCTTAAAAAAATGAATTTTAATAAACAATTGAATTAAGTTGAAATCAAATAAGAATGATCTTGAATCCATTCAAATGCCCTTGAACCCCATCACCCGTCAGTTGACTTTCACAGCCAACCATCATCAAATTCAGTTTCATAACTGGCTAATCCTTGGATATTAAGGCCTGCCAGTCCTACTAGAACATTACATGATCAAAGCCAAATGCGTTTATCAAATCAATTTGACAGGAAACAAAGGAAAAATTCGAATCCAAAACCCTTCATGCGGAAGTTGACTTTCCCAGGTCAAACTGCCATCGAATTCAATTCAAACGCTTCGAATTCGAAGCTCTTAATGTACAAAAATCATGCAAAGACGTTATGCGATCAATACTAAATGCCAATAATGAACCAATTTAAACGAACTTATGCTTATTAACCACTAATCATTCAGGTAACGGCATCCTTAAACCCACTTCAAATTTGTGCTATTAGTATGGAATTGGACCACAAGACCTGATCAAACACAATGGCGACACCCCCTTTTACCTCCCTGAATACGCAAACATGTCTGATATCACTTCTGAAATGCCGGCGAACTCGAGGAGTATCGAACCAGAGGCTCCAGCCGTTCGTCCTCCTCACACAACCATTTTAGGTATTTCTTGTACCTTTAGGATCGACTTGATGTCAGGATCGAAAGCCCTATGATTCCAATCCTAAATAATATCAGTATTAGTCGATTTGATTTGTGATTTCAAAACTAGGGTTTCGGGATTTCAAACGATCAACAAACGATCCAGAACTCTTTGTTTTTGCAATTAAACTTACCCCCAGATTCGAAATGTACCGATTAACAAAAGCCCCATTTTTTTAAGATCAATCGAGATCAAAATGGTTGGATTTGGGGAGGTTCTGGTTCGGATGTGCGATGGGGGAGGAAGAACACGAGGAGGTATGGGTTAAAACCTTTTGAATCAGAGTCCTTATCGCGATACCCTAGCGGGCGTGTTGGTTAAAGCTGTGTGTTGATGTGGAGGAGACCCGGGTTCGAGTCTCCCCACTCTGTTTGTTTTTAAAACATATTTTCAATATCATTTTTAATATAAAATCATTTTCCTATATTAATATATTAAGGTGTTCTAGCCTCGTAAAGCCACCCGTGGGCTCGGGTTTGGTTTGTAACCCGTATTCAATAAAAATACCCACTTTTAAAATAATATATTTATATTATTTTCAACCCGTGACTCCAATTGAAAATAATATATATATTTATATATTATTTTCACCACGTTTATAAACTTTGTGTAACGTCTCAAACTTATAAATAATATAATTATTTATATTATTTACCCACGTTTATATCCCCGAATAAAAATAAATATATTTATTATTCTGGCCACATAAATGATTATTTTATTAAACCTACAAACTTAAAAATAATATATATAGTTATATTATTATTTTCCTAGCCATAATTTAAATGGTACAACCACACGAATTTTTATTTATTTATTATTCGTAATTAGGGACGTTCGACACGTAACGCATTTATCATTATATTAAGAAACCTTATTCCCGTGGACAAGTTCGCTACTCTTTAATGTTAGTGCGTCTTAGGACGTTCAATCTTCCGGGTCGTCGTCACAATCTCTCATGTTTCCCTAATTATTATGCTTATAATTCTAGGACATACGTAGACGGTTCACAGACAAACTTTTACGCTTTCTATTGCATTCATGTGTGGTGCTATCCACTACTAGTACACAACTCAGGTGAGTTTACATAGCCCCTTTTTACTGTTTTTGCTTTTGGGGTGAAACATGTTATCAACTTTATCTATTTAAACAATTCAATATCTATGTTCTTGTGCTTGATCTTTATGCTTTATATTTGAACTACTTGGTGACCATTGCATGTGTTTCATGCCAGTACATTCATTAACTTGCAGCCCAAGCCTAAGGTAGTACCTAACATGATCATTTATATGGGAAACTGAACCTATAACTTACCACAAGACCTTGGCGGGTTTTGTTGGGGATCAACTATAACTTGGAGTATCCGCTTGCTCCCTTTTTAAAATGGCAATCAGTGGGATTGCGTATCTAGTTTTCTATTATCAGGCTTGAATTGTACGCTTGGAACCTTGTGTGTTTTCACTTATATGCTTTAGACATGCTTTGAACATATTGAATTCCAAATACTTTTTACTTAACTTTTGTTTGGTGTCAAAACCTATGTTACTCACCAACTACTTGTAGTTGACATTTACTCACATGTTTCAGGTGCACCAGTTTAAGGACTACATGATCACATAGGACGTGGACCTAGTTAAATTTTAATTATGTTTTGCTGAACACTTTGTTTTCTTATTTCTAATGTAACGGATGCTTTAAATTCAATGAATAAATATTGCCATTATTAAATAGATGATCATGTGCTTATGAGCAACCGTGTCAGCCCCGGCGTTTAATCCGCCGCCGGCCGGGGTGTGACACCCCGGCTGTATTTTATCGCCCTTGATCTTTAGAACCGAAACTCTGATACCAATTGTTGGAGAACGATCACTACAAAAAATAGCCATTTAGTGGCATACAAAAAGTTCCACAAAAAACCAAATAAATGCCACTAAAAACCCCTTTACGAATGGGTGGCACACAAAAAAAGTGTCAGTAGAAGCGCTACCACTAAAGCCTTTTAGTGGCACCTTTTTTGTCTGCCACTACAAACTTTTAGGCTTTTAGTGGCACAAATTTTGTGCCACTAAAAACTATTTCTACTTAAATATCTATACTACTTTTAGTGGCACATATTTTTTGCCACAAAAATCTATATTCTTCATCTATATCCGTTGATAGGAGAACACATACACAAACACACACACACATATATATATACACACACACATGCACACACACACAAGAACAAAGTTTTAATAAGTAATTAAAAAACAAGTAGAAGAGAAACAATATTTCTTGAATGAAGAATGCATTTCATTAAAAGTATATGTGTTCTCTCTATATATCGGAAGAACCAACATACTACTCAATACTATTACAAGACCATAAACACCAGGTCAACAATATCCTTTTTCTAAAAGTGTTAGTTTTTGCTACTAATATTAAAATCAATACAAAGTAGAGTTAATAATAGACCATCAATTCAAGAAGCCATTTCCATTATCATCTTCGTCCTACAAAATCTCAACAGAATTGATCAAAACATATATTCCAAGAGAACTATGATACATGGCATGAACTCAAGCTATATAAGACTAAACAGAGGATAAACCACAATAAAACATACCTTTGAGGATATATAAGATTTACGGGAACCGTATGTTAAGACCTTTTGTGTATATCAAGAAACCATGATAAGAGCATAATATTTTCCTAATTGTTAATATAAGATCTAATCTCAAAAGATATGGATTATGAATATATCGATTTACCATGTTAAACTGAGAGTATGAATGTTTTTGCATTTGGCTATAGAGAAAAGCCCTTCATCAGATAGATTCTGTCATCAAAATGTGAAAAACATAAATTTATGTGGAAACCGTTTATTTGAACAAATCAAGCAATCGATCGGTAGAGACTAGAATCGAGTGGGATAATCAAGATACGAGATTGGATCAAAAACACATAGTTAAAGGTGAAACTCTCTCTATTGTATTGATATGTCAAATGAAGTCCCCCTTACAAAAGTCAAACTAAACAAATATTTATACTAAGAAGACAAAGAATGAGTTCGTCCGAAATACATTTCAGTCGAAATGTATTTCGTCCGAAACTATAAGATTTCGGTCGAAATCTTTTAACTTCAAAGAATTCTTCCGTCTTCAGATTGTTTTATATGCGATGGCCTAAAAATAGTTCCAACAATCTCCCCCTAGGCCATTGCATATCAAAACACAAGAATTCTGCCAAGCTCCCCCATACACTTTGCATCATCAAAGTTGGATCTTGCACTCGAATCTTTAACTCTCCAAACTTGTCTGAGTTTAACTTTGTCTTTCCAATCTTGTTTCCGTTTTGACATATTGAATGTCCAAAACGTCTTTAAACTATTAAAGACTTTAACAACCTTCTCTTAAAACTTTCTCTGAGGTTGAAAAATGACCTTCTGTTTGAAAGACTTGTGTTTCTTAATACAACATTCTCTTGTTAAATGGCCCTGCTTTCCACAGTTGAAACATTTTTTCAAAGCAGGACATGGTCTTTGATAAAGCCCCTTTCAAGATTCTGACTTGTCTTTAGACTTCTGTTCTACAACTTTTAACGTTTCTACTTTCTCTGTAACAAACATGAGCGGAGCAAATTTTATTGAATCGAACGGGATGGCATTAGCATTAAGTTGACTATCTTTCTTGAAGCCTAAGCCACCCTTATTATCAAAATAATCCAAACATTCAACGAATTCTTCAGCTTTGTCACTGACACAATCATCATCAGAAATAAGATCATTTGGAATCTTCAATTCAACTTTATTTGCTTTGGAATTTCTCTTTGGCTCTAACGAAGGATAAACATTTGGCACAAATGGCTCTGGAATGTATGGTTGAGGCATATGTGAATAAAATCCATTTGTATTAAATGGAGGAGAAACACTCATGTATCCCATCTCGCTATTCACCTTATCATTAACTTTAGCCTCATGTTTTCACCAATTTCTTTATATCCAAGTCCACAAGTTACTTTGTCATGTATTTGAGCTTCAATGATTCCACTAGACACTTTCCTAGAAATATTTATTTTATCAACTTTAATTGTTGTATTTGCTATCTTTTCCATCTTATCGATCATCAATTTCTTTTTTGTTTCTCTTTCAGCAATCAACAGTTGAATCTCATAATTCTTTCTCTTTAACTGAAGCTTCACATGAGAATTTTCTTTGACACAGTCATCAATCTTCCTCTTATACTATTTCTCACGATCTTTTAGAATTTTATTTGTAGTATGTGCATGTTTCAATGCATCCATCAGAAGGTGATTTCGATTCTTGTAATCAACAATTTTCTCAAAACACTCCACAGAATACATATTTTCGTTGGGCAGTTCAGAATAAGTTGTAAGTTTCTGTGACTCTTTCACTGCTTCAGCAACCAAATCTGATTCTATACGTTTACAATATCCTTGAAAATCATAACCGTATCCTCATTTGATCACTATTCTGTTATGATCAGCTTTGAGTGCATACAACTGTAGCTTTGCACACAAATCCTATAATGACTTAAACTGCAATCCTTTATTTCTGATATTAAGTTTATAAATCTCTCATTCCTGTGGTTGAGTATTGAGAAAATTATCCATGACTTCTGATTTTTCATATTCAAGGTCAACCTCCTTTAGATCATTGATCAATTTCACATATTTGTGACACTTGTAAGTCAAAGATTCTCCTTCTGTGCGTGTGAAAACTTGATTTCTTTTCTTTAATTGGTTTTGTCTGGCTTTTTCTTTCACATCTTCCTTATAAAGATCTGGATGAACATACCCCAATCCATTTACATAGACCTTGTGCACACCCCCTTCGTCAGCCATTGAGATTTTTTATTTTTTTTAACTATCTCATTTTTTCAAAATCAGCGCCAAACATAGCTCCGAACATCCTCTAAAAATTTTGAACAAGAAAGTTTTTTTTTTTACTCCCACACTTTTCGACCGAAAACTTTTAGAATTCGGGCAGGACTTTCCAACCGAAAAGTAAGATTTCGATCAGGAAGGATTTCGGAAAAAATTTGATAAAGGACTTCGATCAGACTTTTCGAGCTAAAAACTTGTAGAGGAGACTTTTCGACCGAAAAACTTGTAAAGGAGACTTTTCGACCGAAAAATCAAGATTTCGACCCTTTCAATAGAGATTTCGGGCGATTCAACTGAAACTCGAAAAATTCTGACCTGCAACTTTTGAACCTCAAATTAAGCCCCGAAAAGCATCCCAAACTTTATCTCCACTGTTTTGCATGCTAAATACTCAAAAATGGCACTGAAAACGATCCAAATTGAATACTTTTGAATATTGAAAAGTTGAAAACTTTGACAAAAAAAACTTCAAACTTGCTTAAATCTGCTTGAATCTCCCAGAACCGAGCACCGAAAGCTCTGATACCACTTGTGGAAACCGTTTATTCGAACAAATCAAGCAATCGATCGGTAGAGACTAGAATCGAGTAGGGTAATCAAGATACGAGATTGGATCAAAAACACATAGTTAAAGGTGAAACTCTCTCTATTGTATTGATATATCAAATGAAGTCCCCCTTACAAAAGTCAAACTAAACAGGTATTTATACTAAGAAGACAAAGAATGACTTCGTCCGAAATACATTTCGGTCGGAATATATTTCGTCCGAAAACTATAAGATTTCGGTCGAAATCTTTTAACTTCAAAGAATTCTTCCGTCTCAGACTATTTTATATGCGATGGCCTAAAAATAGTTCCAACAATTTCTTTCCAAGAATATAAACTAGGCTCGTATGGTAAATCAATCATATACCTGAGCGCCACAAATATCTAAGAATCTGAGATGGGCCAACATCAACAATTTCTTATAAGCTCTATCTGTAAAGTTAAATAAACAAATGAATTCTTTATAAATCAGATTATCCGAACAAGATATAACCGAGTCAACAATTCATTTTGGTATACAATTCTACAAGTTACCTTGAATGTGCATACAGATTTAGGCTCTTTAGACCAGGGCACTTGGCCATTATATGCTACAAGCGTCAAGCCCCCATCTATTATCTTGATGCACCTACATAATCAAGCATCCAAAAAAAAGGAGAGAGAACTTTAAATTTGATTAACTTTTGGACATCATTAAGAGTTATGGAAGCAATCTCTTGTACCATATGTCCTACATGCAGAACTAGGATGAGCATTTCAATCAATTCATTTTCTTAACCCCATATGATTGTCATATAGAAAAGAAATCACAAGTGAATATGCATAAAATGGTCAAAAAATTAAACCAACTTACCAGTTACCAATCTTTGACATGCTAGTTTAAAGGTAAATACTCATACAGACACTAATTACATGTAATTATCCTTATGTAAGAATAATTAGACCATAAATATAAGTGGATGCAAAAGCACAAAACACTTAAAGAGTTACTAAAAAATGTTAATTCTGCCTATAAGATAGAGCACAAGACGACACATCAATTCAAAATTAGTGTCTCATCATTATGATAAATCATTTGACAATAATGTAGTTTAACTGCCACAGATCATGTTTATGCAAATTTCCAACTAATATTTTTGATGCACATTCATTTATAATTAAAGTAGGAAGAAACTCACAGATCAATTTCAAAGCTCCCTATTTCAGTAAGATGAACTGCTTGTTTGTGAAGATTCAGTTGTTCTTTCCTCTGCTTGAGCCAATATTGCTACAAAATTGCTTCTAAATTAGGGGAAAAACATAGGGTTATCAAGGTCCAAAAAACGACATACTTCTCTTGTTCGATGATGGCGGTGGCCGCAGAGCGAAGACCGGTGATATGAAGAGAGTGAGGACATCTGCCGGATGACATCTTTTTGGAAATCCGGCAGTCGGAGGTTCAGATCACGTTCTAGAACTCGTTCACTCCGGTCAGACGACTCGATCTCCTTTCACAGAAACATATCGAGATTCGCGTCGGTGGAAGGAAAAATTGTAGGTCCCTGGGTATCTCGGATCGTTACGTGTGGGTGTGTGACTAGTCGGACCGGGTGCGGAATACCCATGACTAAGTGGAGAATCAAGCAACACAAAGTAAACAGACAGCGAAAACACTTTCAAACTTCGTGTATTATAAAACTTGTAGGTTACAGAGATGTTACAAATGAGTGCGTACATAACTTCTGTCACCACAACCTATTTATACTAGACCTGATCTCTGCGCACTTAACAAGTGCGTAGGGCAAATTGTTATTGCGTACTTAACAAGTACGCAGGAGATAACTCCTGCGCACATGCTAAGTGCGTAAAACACTTGGAGAAAACAGACGACTAGAACATACATTAGTAATTACAACTCGATAACTAATATATACAGATACTAACATAAAAAGACTAATACATACAAGAGAAGTACAAAAGCTAAGACAATATCCAGAGTGTTTATCACACAAAAGTGCTTCAACAAACTCCCTCTTGACAACAGCTCTGGATTGTCTTCGGTCTTCACTGCTCCCCAGCTTTAGCTTCCATCTTCTTCTTGTATTCAAGGCAGAACTTGACCACCTTGTCGTATTTAGAAGCAAGGAACTTTATCCGTGTACATGCAGTACTTGTCAGCTAGCGCCTCCAGATCTTTCACAGAAAAGTTTATGAAGCAGACTTCAACAAAAACTCTGATCAGTTCCTTTGGCACTAAGCTTCCACTCTCGGACCACACCTTTCCAATCACCACTGTCTCGCCCGATTTAGGATCTACGTACCAGTACCATATGTTACCGAGGATATCCTGAGATAACTTGCTCAGGGAAATCTTGGTTTCACACAGCACTGGCTTGTATACCAGTTTGTTTAAGCTTTTATGAGTCACGGGATGTCTAACATTCTTATCCCTGACTCGCTTGGGGACTTGAGGCTTAAACATTTCGAACTTCCCAGATCTTACCTCTCGCTGTAGAACCTGCCACAAACCCATCGCTACTGCTTGATTTGAGTGACCCAGCAGCTCTCGGTTTGCTAGGTTCACAAAGTCGTACTTTGGCAAGGAGCTGAAAGCTTCACTGGTTGGTTTCAAGTATTGAAACCCCCCCCCCCCCAGCTCGCTTAATTGCAAACAGCTTCTTTTCATCCTCGAACCTCACTGATAAGATCATATCTGTCGCTCCATATTTGTCTATGATTGATGTCTTCTGCCAGACAGGGGTCGGATCCTTTGATGAACTTGTAGGCGTATGTTTGCTTTTCTGCGCCTCTGGATCCACAGGTGTAGGGTCGGTAGGAGAGGCTTCAGTCAACGCCTCAACAGTACTTACAGGCTGGACTAAACCTGTGTCAAGATTAGTTTCAAATAATGTAGCTTCGAAAATCTCTCCATCCTCAAACTCATATTCTCCTTCCCCGTCGCCCTTAGGAACTTCAATCACAACATCCTCATCCTTCTCATCCCAGTCATCACCAGATTCGATCTCTCCCTCTTCCAGATTGCAGAGAGCATCGATCTGTGCTTGCTTGGAATAGTCTGGCTCTAATAATAAGATCACATCGTCCGATACGTCATCGTCCGACACGTCGTTAGATAGATCTTTAATACGTCAGCCACGGACTTTCCTTTATCACGACCCGAAGCATCACCTCCACCTTCACTCCGAGTGGACTCCCCCTCAGCCATAGGCACGGCTGTGATAATCCGACTTTTCAAGATAATTCCGTTAAGAATTTCGTTAAGTTTTCTGCTAAATCCTAACCCGGTAACCTAATCCTAAACTTCAGGGACTATCTCTGCCTATATTCAACTTAAATTCATGAAACTAGAGGGTCTAAACTTGCAATTAACTCATTTCTAATTTCTGTTGACTTTTAAAGTCAAATCAAGGGAAATTGTATTATGTTTGACTTTTCAAAGTCAAACTCACGACTTTGATTCAAAAATTCAAATCCCACGATTGATTGAAACTTAATTTTGTAACTGAAAATCGTGCATAACATTTACAATCATCATTAAGGTCATTATCAGCTTCTTAAAATCGTGAATTAATCCCAATCATGGGAGTTATTACCGTAACCGTCGACCACATCATGAGTTCGTCAAAATTCAACGGATCGGTGTGTTATTTTCATAAATTGAAACTCTGCTCACACTCGACGAACATCTCAGAAGGTTCAGCACTCAGCAATTTGATCGGAATCGCACCAGAAGTCGCCGGAGGCCAACCCATTCTCAGTCGGCGATTGCTTTTACTCGTTTCCCATCAATTCGTTAACGATTCTGGTAAATTCCTACACCCTTAGCTTCATTTCAGTACCCAGATGAAAAGCCCTATGCCAATTAGGGCTTACAACATCGAAATTAGCAAGAACCCGATTCTAGGGTTCATACATTCGAGGTTTAATCGATTACCAGTCTAGGTGTGATCTCAATTCAATTAACCTACACCTCTAGACTCGGAATCTCCTGTGCAATGAAATCGCTATGTTAATTTAATAGTATAACATCGAATCTGTCATGATCCTAATCTAGGGTTCTTCATAAAAATGATTTGGGGGTTTCGACCCTAAACCCAACCTCAATCAAATTAAAATACATCAAAAGTTTCGAAATCATGGATTCATTGAAAACCTTCTATCAATTTCTCCTTTTAACATCGAATTATACCCGGTCCGTAAATTAGGGTTCATTCATAAGAAATTTGGGGGTTTCGGTTCTAATCGCGATCTCAATGTAATTAAATGGTATGGGTAGATCCGCATGGTTCTAATTAGTAAAAGCCCCATGGTTTCAACAAGATTCAACATCGAATTTGATGGATTTGATTTCATATTTAAAGCTAGGGTTTCGAAATTTAAACTGTAATTAAACGAATTTAAACCGTGATGATTTTTCAATTAAGTTTCAAAATCTATCAAAACCCCTATACCTGCTGGTTCAATCGAAGTCGAAATTGATGGGTTTGGGGTTGGTTTGGTCGCGGATTCGAAAGGGAGGGAGGAACTCATGAAGTTTGATGATTAAAACCTTTTTGGTCGGGTCTATATCGTGATACCCTATCGGGCGGGATTAGTTAGGACTATGTGCTTGTGTGGGAGAGACCCGGGTTCAAGGCCGGGCTCCCAAATTTTATTTTTGAAGCATTTTTTATTATATTTAATTATTAAAAATCAAACCCTATATTATTATAATATTATATTAATGTGTTTTAACCCGGGAAACCACCCGTAGGCTCGGGTTTGGTTTTATAACCCATTTTTATATTATTTCCAATTTTAAAAATAATATATTTATGTTATTATCGAATAAAAATAATATATTTATATTATTTTCAAACCGTGACTTCTATTATAAAATAATATATAGTTTTATATTATTTCGCCTCGTTTAATTAATTCGTGTGACGTTTTAAAACTATAAATAATATAATCTGTTATATTATTTACCCACGTTTATATATTCGATTAAAATAATATATTTATTATTTTTCCATACAAATGATTATTTGGTTAATACTATGAACCTAAGAATAATATATTAAACTATATTATTTTCCTAATTTTGGTAAACGACTTGTATTTGTTTAATTATTATTCGTTATTAACATACGACACGTAACGCTTCGATCGTAAATTTTGTATTAAGAATCTTTATTCCCGTAGACACGTTCGTCCACTCTTATATCCTTAGAATGAGTTAAGACGTTCTAACCTTCTGTGTCGTCGTCACAAATCCCAATGTGTCCCAAATTGTTAAGTTTATATTTAGGTCATATGTGATCCGTTTTAGGCTAACACTTGTGGTTTCAATCTCATACTTGTGTGATACCACCTACTACGCAACGCAGGTGAGTTTTCACGACCCCTTTTACTGTTTTAACTTGGGGGAGAAAACGTGATTCAACTATTTTGAGATTTTTGTAATTCATATGTTATCAATGTTAAAGCTAAGCATAACACGCTATCACTGAAAGTCCTCAACACACATCGAACAGTTAATATGGATCTTAGCGAGGTAACGTTTAGTAGTACTACTGGGTTTGACAAATCACACCCGCGTTAGTCGCGCTAACTCGATTGGAGATCGAACGGGTGAAATGTTAGCCTACTCACATCGCCGGGGTTGATAGACCTGGCAAGAGGCAAATAAACAAACAGTCAGCTTCGGTTGCGAGCGCTTAAGTTAAACATGATCATAGGTTAGCTACCTATAGATACATATTGAATTATCAATAATCTGGTAAACGTTTATTTATATACTGAAACGTGTGAACTCACCAACCTTGTGTTGACATCTTTTCTTACATGTTTTCTCAGGTCGCTAAGATAAGTCATAGGTACACACATAGGACATGCATGGGATTCTCCTTTTGATTAATGTTTTATTAAATTGTTTGGACTATTTTGAATTGTGTTTGGTTTGGACTTCTGGATTTTTTAGGCGCGTGTGTTTTGCGCATTTACTTTTCTTCACGCTTCCGCATTAAACTCTGATTGTTATGATATTTTCATTTAAGTCCTATGTAGAGTCGTTCAATGTAACTAATGACTGAGATCCTGGTGTGTCACCTCCCAAAACGGTAAAACTCCGTTAGTGGAAATTTGGGGGTGTGACAGATTGGTATCAGAGCTATTGGTTATAGAGAACTAGGATTGCATACTAGACTATAACCTCACACATTAGTTACATGTTATAAACCTTGGATGTTTGGAACTTATATATTATATTACTGGATCATGTCATCAACTCCACCACCATCACCTAAGGCACCTACCGTATCGTCCCCGGAGCCTAAAAGGCGTCGGACTAGTTCTAGTGACAACTCGGTGGAATAGGGTGAACCTAGTAATGCACGAGCAAGGAACACGATACTTAATTGGAGTGCATACCCGAAAATGATCCAAAGGTGGATCGAGATGGGAAATGTTCCATCACCCTACTTGTTTCCACTTCCTCATCCGCTACTTTACCTAGCTTGCCATGCACCATGGAACAAGCTTTTGCAGCTTTTGTGTTTATCATAACTAAGGAGTTAAAGGAGATGAAGGAATCCACTGATGAGATACCGGGCATTCTAGAGCGAGAGCCACAAATGGAAGAAAACAAGAAACAAATAGAGCATCTGACCGCTGAGCTAGCAGCAACGGATCAGGTCCATAACCTTTTGGTGGATCGGGTTACACATTTGGAGACGAGGGTGGATACCTCAAACCAGGATGTAGGAGGGATTCTGGAGAGGGTGACTAATCTGGAAGCCTAGCTACAAGTAGCAGATCATGCTGCTGAAGGACTTCAGGAGAGAGTGACTCACTTAGAAGCCCAACTACAAGCAGCCCTATTTCCGGAGGACATTCCACTTTCGGACGACGAGGAGGAACCTTTCGAGGAGGAGCCCTTCGATGACGAGCCCTTAGAGGAGGAGCCACTCGAGGAGGAACCGGTGGAGATCGACGATGCACAATCATACGTTTCTTCCGATGACGAGGATGTTTGATGATCTTTCTATTCTATCTTTCCTTTTCATTCATGCTTCGTTTATGTTATTTCTCTTTTCAAACCTAGATGGGTAAGGTTGTTCCCATTCAATAAAAGCATGAGAAGTTTAATGTTTGAGTTATTTATTTTGTAGCCTTACAATTTATTTAATTTTCAAAATGTTAGATGTTGTATTTCCTTACTTGTACATAAATAATGTTTAATATTCAACATATTTCTCATTGTTTTGTATTTGTGAATGTGAAGAATCATGTCGGGAAGAGGACGTGGAGGTCGTGCTGGTGGCCGAGGTACCATCAACATGACAGCAGTTGACCTGGCGGAACTAATCAATGATAGTGTGGCAGAGGCTCTCACAGCACAGAATGCTGCAGGTAAATACTTTAGCTATTGACTAATGAGGTCAATCCATCTCTTAAAGCGCCTTTCCTAAGCTCTATAATCCCAACCCTATATTATGCTTCTAAATCCAGGTCAACAGAATCAGCAGCCAACCTGTACCTTCAAGGCATTTATGGACTGCAAGCCCCACACCTTTAGTGGAGCCGAAGGATCTGTCGGACTACTCCATTGGTTCGAAAAGGTAGAATCGGTGATTGCCATGTGCAACTACCCAGTGGCCAATCAGGTCAAGTTCACCGCTGGAACTTTGGAGGGCCCGACTCTTACGCGGTGGAACGCCTAGGTCCAGATGTTGGGTTTGGCCATAGAAAATGGACTCCCGTGGGAGGAGTTTAAGACAATGATGAAGGAGGAGTACCGTCCTCGGGATGAAATTCAGAAATTGGAAGGAGAGTTCTGGAACCTGAAAATGGAAGGTTCTGAAATTGAGCTGTATATCACTCGCTCCCATGAGCTTGCTACCATGTGCCCACATATGGTGACTCTGGACTACAAGAGGATTGAGTTGTATATTGGAGGTCTAGTGCCTCAGATTCAAAGTATGGTTACTTCATCCAATCCTGCTACCATCTAGCAGACGATCAGGCTAACCCACAAGCTAGCCGATCAGGCAGTGACTCAAGGGACTTTACCCCTGAGGGGCTCGATCTCTAAATCCATCGACAATCATAAGCGCAAGTTTGATCACAACTCCAACACTCACTCCTACTCCAAGGGATCCCAGGTTAATCAACCTCAGCAACAGCAGCAGCAGTAGCAGTGTAGGTTTGAGCCTATTAAGAACTTCAACCAGATGACCTCTTCAGGCCAAAATCAAGGTGGTTATGCGGGAAAATCTCCTAAATGTAACAAGTGCAACTTCCATCACTTTGGGGTTGTGTGGCAAAATAGGTAATGTTGGCAAAGATTGTAGGGGTGAATTGCAAGCCAAGCAGCCTTTTCAATAGCCTGGGTCTACAAAGGGTTGTTTCAAGTGTGGGAAAGAGGGACATTTTCAGAAGAATTGTCCTCAGTTAAAGAAGGGAGGTAATGGAAACCAAAACCCTAATCAGAATAACAACAATGGTGGCAACAACGGTAATAATGGAGGGAATGGTGCGAAGGGACGAGCCTTCTTGCTAGGATCTGGAGAAGCTCATTATGATCATAATGTGGTCACCGGTAAGTTCCTCTTAAATAATTACTTTGCTTCTATCCTTTTTGACACTGGTGCTGATAGGAGTTTTATATCTAAGAAACTTAGTGATATGATAAAAGGAACTCCAACTCTGTTAGAAGCTAAGTATGTAATAGAGACAGCTGATGGTCAAATGATTGAAGCAAGCCACATTCTTAAGGGTTGTAAGCTTGAACTAGCTAGTCATAAACTTGATATCGACCTTATGCCGGTCACGCTTGGTAGTTTTGATGTAATTGTCGGCATGGATTGGTTATCTAAAAACCAAGCCGAAATCATTTGTCATGAGAAAATTGTTCGCATTCCTCTCCCGAGTTGAGAAACCCTTTCCGTTCAGGGCGAAAAGGTTGGTGCAGTCATGGGCTTCATATCCTTTATGAAAGCATAGAAATGCCTTCGAAAAGGGCATACTACTATTTTGGCTCTCGTTGTTGAGCAGCCATCAGAAGAGAAGAAGATTGATGATATTCCCATCGTTCGTGAATTTCTGGAAGTATTTCCCGAGGATTTGCATGGTCTGCCACCACACCATCAAGTTGAACTTCAAATCGATCTAGCACCCAGAGCGGCACCGATCGCTCGGGTACCTTATAGAATGGCACCTAGAGAATTGCAAGAGCTATCTACTCAGTTACAGGAATTGTTGGATAAAGGTTTCATCCGACCTAGCTCATCGCCATGGGGAGCTCCGGTCCTGTTTGTCAAGAAGAAGGACGGGACTTTCCGAATGTGTATCGACTATCATGAACTGAATAAAGTCGCAATCAAGAACCGTTATCATTTGCCTCGTAAAAACGATCTCGTTGATCAACTCCAAGGATCAAGTTTCTATTCCTAGATAGATCTTAGGTCCGGTTACCATCAATTGAGAGTCCGAGATGAGGATATCTCTAAGACTGCTTTCAGGACAAGGTACGGCCACTACGAGTTTGTGGTGATGCCTTTCGGATTAACCAACGCACCTGCGGTATCCATGGACCTCATGAACCGTGTGTGTAAACCATACCTTGATCAATTTGTCATCGTTTTCATCGACGACATTCTCATTTATTCCAAGAACAAGGAGGAACATGAGGAACATTTACGTTTAATCCTGGAATTACTTAAAAAGGAGCAGCTATATGCTAAGTTTTCCAAGTGTGAATTCTGAATTCGAGAAGTTCAATTCTTAGGACATGTTGTTAATGAGAAGGCATCAAAGATTGAAGCCATCAAGAATTGGTCAGCACCGACGACTCCGACTGAGGTGCGACAATTTCTGGGATTGACAGGATATTATCGTCGATTCATCGAGGGTGTAACACACCACTTTTAAAATACGAAAACGCGCGGAAGACTTTTATCCCAAGATTTTTTTTTTTTTTTTTTTTTTTTTTTTTTTTTTTTTATCCTCGCGTACCGCGAGGCGTTTTGGCCACCTCCCTCGCGTACCGCGAGGGAGTCCCAAAATTCTTACCCGGAATTCAAACCTCTCGCGTACCGCGAGAGGATACCACTATGATCTTCGCGTACCGCGAGAGAGCCAAAGGAAGGCAATCCGGATAACTTGTCCCTCGCGTACCGCGAAAGAACCATACCAGGTTCTTCGCGTACCGCGAGGCACCAGATTTCCAGTGAGTTTCCCTTCAGCTGCAGATTTCAAACTTTGCCATTTTTCCAACTTTTTGCATCCAAAACACAAACTAAAAATACCCGACACCTGGGTTTTGACCAAAAGTTTACCTACACCACAAAATCACCAAAACATAAATTCTTGACCCAAACGCACACCCCTTTCGAGGATTTCAATACATGGCCCAAAAACCAATCATTTGCACATACGAGAACCCGCCAGAGCCTTGGACTTGACTTGGACTACATCGGAGCTTTTCCTACATAACCACAAAACATAACACCATTAGTAATGAAGATAAAACATAACAAACAAGTAAATTCTACTTGTTTCCACCCATTCCCCCATTTGACCCGTTTCCACCAAATTTTAACATTTGGCTACATAACACTTGTATTTCACCTACAAGTTTCATTCTTTTCATTTATCATTCATATTAACACATTTCCTTTTCCATTATGGCACATTGGCCACAATCTCATTTCCATCATAACACTAGATCATAATTCACCCATTTGACCCATTTGACCCGTTTGCACCCATTTGGTCAATTAAGGTTTTCATACACATACTTTTCACATACAAGTTTCTTTCATCATTTCATTACCACATTTCCATTTCCATTATGGCACGTAGGCCATAACTTCATATCCATTTAGGATACGAGATTATACTCCATAACCATTCTATCCATTATGGTACTTGGACCATAACTCCATATTCATTCTATCCATTATGGTTCATAGACCATAACTCCGTATCCATTCTATCCATTATGGTTCATAGACCATAACTCCATATCCATTCTATCCATTATGGTTCATAGACCATAACTCCATATCGACATATCCATTATAGTATAAATACTATAACTACATTCCTTCAATTTTGCATACAATTTCATGCTCATTCATACCACATAACAAATTATGCAACTTTACACATTATGCATACAATCTTGCATAAAACTCATTTATCCCCGTTTCATTTATGATCAACACATGATCCATTTCCATTATAGCTTAACACTATAATTACATTCATTCATTGTACATACTAAATCATTCACAATTTATCATATCACAAGTATGTACACAATCACATAACACATAATTCACAAAATTCACCATTTATCATCAATACTAAGTAAGTGCATAGGCACTTACCTTTCGGGTTAGAAGATCCCGCACCGTTCTCAAGCTTGCAATTTGATTACCTAAACACATTCGCCTAGTTTAGTAATCTAACATATACCAACATTTCATTACAATTGAGTTCACAACCCAATTTCCCAATTCCAACCCAAATTGACCCGTTTGGGTTATCCTCATAGCCAAACACCCTCTTTCACCACAAACTCACCTACTTGAGTTTCATTGACTTAATCTTAACACTAATTCTTCTTTCAAAAATTATTATTAAGTTAATTTGGTGTTTGCTCAAGTGTCTAACATTTTAAAAACACTTAATCTTCATTAATTCGCCATTTATCATCATGATCCAAACACCCCCAATTTCCACCATATGAACCCTAACTTTTCAAAATCATAATCAAAGGGTTCTAGGATGTTAATCACTACTCTTTACCTTTAGTTTAGCTAGATTATCAATAATCTAACACCATTTCATCACATGCATACAAAATTTCGGTTTTCTTTCAAAACCCATCAAGAACACATCTAAAGTGAGATCAAAAGGATGATTAACACTTACTTGATGTTAGGAAAGTGTTGTGTGAGCCAAAACCTCCTCATTCCGAGCTTCAAATGCAAGATTCAAGCTCCAAACCCGTTTCCTCTTTTTCTCCTTTGCTCTTGAACGACCTAAACACCAAATGAGACTCAATTTTGACTTTCACCAAGTCAAGTAGCAGATTTTTGGCCACTTTACACCTTTAGTCCCTCAACTTTCAATTTCACCCATATCTTTCCAAAACTAGTTAAAAACTAGTATAACCCCGTTACTAACTTGAAACCCGCTTGTTTCAACTTATTTCTAAAATATTATTTTCCCATAATATTTATTTAGAAATATTTATTCATTTATAACGAGACCCGGATTTTGGTTCGTTACAAATCACCTCCCCTTATTTGGGTTTCGTCCCCGAAACCCGACTTCACATAAAAAAAGTTCGGATAATATTTGGGCATTTCCTCCTTGGTTTCCCAAGTCATTTCCGCTCCCTTCTTACGTTTCCACCTTGCCAAAACTTGGCTAATCTCTTTAATGCGTATACGCATCACATTTCTATCCAAGATTGCCACCGTTTCCCCAACATAATCAACTTATCATCCAATTCAATATCCTCCAATGGGACAAAAGTAGATTCATCCGTCAAACATTTTCGCAAATGAGACACATGAAACGTGCTATAAAGTCTGCTTAGTCCCTCCGGTAGCTCCAAACATAAGCTACCGCACCCACCCTTACTATCATCTTAAACGGTCCGACGAAACGTGGGCTTAACTTCCCCGTTTCCTAAACCGTATCACCCATTTCCAAGAAGAGACTTTCAAAAGCACAACGTCCCCCACTTGGAACTCAATCGCCCGCCTCCTATTATCCGCATAGGACTTTTGGCGATCTTGAGCCGTTTTCAAGCGTGCTCTAATTTGGTCAATACTATCATTAGTTTCCTTGACCGCCTCGACATTACCAAGTTCCCGTTGACCAATTTCACCCCAACACACGAGTGTTCGACACTTTCTCCCATACAACGCCTCGAAAGGCGGCATACCAAAACTAGAACGGTAGCTATTGTTATAAGAAAATTCCTGCCAACGGTAAATGATCGTCCCAACTTTCCCCAAAAATCCAGAGCACACGCTCGCATCATAATCCTCGAGCGTTTGAATCGTTCGCTCGCTTTGCCCATCCATTAGTGGATGATAGGCGGTGCTAAGGTTCAACCTCGTTCCCATGTCCTCATGGAATTTCTTCCAAAAACGAGAAGTGAATCTCGTATCCCGGTCCGATATAATCGACACCGGCACCCCATGGCGTGACACAATCTCTTGTACATATAACTCTGTCAATCTATTCGATGAGTACGTTTCCTTTATAGGAAGGAATTATGCACTATTCGTCAACCGATCCACTACTACCCATATCGCATCATAACCCTTTCGGGTCTTTGGTAGTTTAGTGATCAAATCCATAGCTATATTCTCCCATTTCCAAAGCGGTATTTCAAGCGGTTGAAGCTTTCCATACGGCTTTTGGTGTTCCGCCATTACTCTTAAGCATGTGAGACACCCTTCAACATACTTAACAACTTCACGCCTCGTACCCGGCCACCAAAAATGATACCTTAAATCATAAAATATCTTTGTGGCCCCCGGATGGATAGAATATTTGGATTTATGCGCCTCATCTAAAATAGTTGTCAAAACACTTGACAACCTAGGAATCCAAATCCTATCAAAGCATGTCTTTAACCCCGAATTATTTTCCCAAAGCTTGTCAACATAAGAACCACCCGTTCCATCTTCAAATCCCCACCAAGTGTTAACTCCGTCTTTAATGGTTCCTTCGACGACGAAAACGCATTTTGTCTACTTTTTGCACCAATTAGATCGCCCACTATCTAAGATGGTCTCTGTTTCAATTAGGCGAAACGTTTATCATTTATCTTATCTTCACCATAATGAAATAACAACAGTTCCAACCTCCTAACGATTTCGTGTTTGGTCACGCATAATGTATTATGGAGCCCACTCGTTTCATCTGAGAAGTTCCCAAACATTAATCTATCCACCAATAAAGTCCCCATGTTGGACAACCCAACGATACGTGAACCTATCCTCCTATGATCTCAAACCCGAAACACCACATTTCAAAGGAAAACTTTTATGACGTCAAGTTTCCACTTGAATTTCAACACTCCTAACCATGGGATACTTGGATTTTTTAACCACCTTATACGAGTAGTCAACACGTTTGACAACTAAGGAAATCCAAGTTCTAATCCCACGTCATTCACCTCTTAAATGAAAATTTCAAAGCTATCTCACCAATCCACCCATTGAGACTCAAGGTCTCAAGTTCATACCTCTTGGGATTCGAGGATCCCAACACCCAAACATAATACCCCTTGAAGCTCGAGTCTTCAGCTCATCAATTCTTAATCGATAAAGCATGCAACCTCCTCAAGTAAGGATACGATAACTTCCTTACTTGAATCCTCTTTTACAACACTGGGAGGAAGATTCCTATCTGCGACCCAAACATCCTAAGAATTTCCATTGACTTAAACGTAAGTCATCCTTTGAGATTTAAGGATCTAAATCACCGAATCCACCTTTTGAAGTTCGAAGACTTCGCTTTCAAACACCGTTTGTGAAGTCCAAAAGACTTCCAACATCATTTATGAAGTTCTAAGACTTCATCCACCATTTATGTACACATTCCACCTATGTACATTTTATCATTTACCCCTTGACCATAAAGTCCACAAACCGTGAGACCTTTAGTCAGTTTTTATCCTATCACCGACTGTCAGTGCCAAAACGCACTCTTCCATTTTCCTTTTCCACCGAAAAGTTTATGTACTATAGAACAATCACATGGGTGCAATGACCCTTATCAAATCCCCTTTTCTCAACTGGAATACTAAGTATCCCTTTATATCCCTGGTTGATGTCAATGGCACAAGCCATGTATACACACCAATTCGTATGCCTCGTGTTTCACTGTCTCTAATGAGAACAGATTAACACGTCACCCCTTTATCATACTTGACTATGATATGGTTACTAAGTAACCCATCACCTCTTCTACAATCATCGGATCAAAATCTACCAAATTTCCGCCACGACCTGAAGTCAACTCATCGCGAGTGATGCACCTTCTTTCAATCACCATGGATTGCTTCAAAGCCAATACCATTATAGTGATCAACTGCTAATTAATCAAAGATTAATTCTCTCACCTTTCAACTCTTTTGGTTTGCACACCACGAATCCCCTTGTGAAAACAAGGTTTTCCTTCCACTTCGGTTCGCCAAACGATATACTTTCCGCTCTCAAGGCTTCATTCTGTTCCTCTCAAGGATTGCCTCAAATATCCCTATCTTCCTCGAAGGAAGATCAATACCACATGATAGAAAGCTCTAGCCATCCTCCGCTAGGTTGATGCATTCTATTTCTCCCAACACATTCCATGTTCCTCACCACCCACGAGGTGATACACGTCTAGACTCTAACGTACTCGAGTCCTTAAGATGACTTGCGTCCACCATTTCTTCTACTTACACATGTGCCCCTTAGTCTTCCCGAGAAATTTTAACCAAGTTGTAGATGTTCTACCTGCTTATAGGTCTTTAATCTACCCACTTGTTAAGGCACTATATCTTATCTTTGTGCATATGTATTATCCCCATATAATCATCCATAAACATACATACACATATAATCACCTTCACCTAATCCTTGCAAATGTTCATTGTCATATGGTTATCATAAAGACCCTTGCACATCCCGTCTTATTAAACATATTGGCCAGACATGTTTAATAGTACGCCATGCCCAATTGTAATTACCATCTCCATATAACAAGTCACAAAACAAGTTTCGGCACACATAACACCTTAACAACATTCATCATACATATATACATACACCATATATATATATTATCATTTTATCAAATCATTACTAACCTTTCATTTCCGCAAGCTCCGAGTCTTAGTCAAGTCCTTCATGGATTCTCGTATCATTTTCCCCCATATCAAGAGCATCCGGTTTGAGTTTGGTGCCACCACACCAAATCCCTCAAACCATTGCTCTGATACCAAGTTGTAACACACCACTTTTAAAATACGAAAACGCGCGGAAGACTTTTATCCCAAGATTTTTTTTTTTTTTTTTTTTTTTTTTTTTTTTTTATCCTCGCGTACCGCGAGGCGTTTTGGCCACCTCCCTCGCGTACCGCGAGGGAGTCCCAAAATTCTTACCCGGAATTCAAACCTCTCGCGTACCGCGAGAGGATACCACTATGATCTTCGCGTACCGCGAGAGAGCCAAAGGAAGGCAATCCGGATAACTTGTCCCTCGCGTACCGCGAAAGAACCATACCAGGTTCTTCGCGTACCGCGAGGCACCAGATTTCCAGTGAGTTTCCCTTCAGCTGCAGATTTCAAACTTTGCCATTTTTCCAACTTTTTGCATCCAAAACACAAACTAAAAATACCCGACACCTGGGTTTTGACCAAAAGTTTACCTACACCACAAAATCACCAAAACATAAATTCTTGACCCAAACGCACACCCCTTTCGAGGATTTCAATACATGGCCCAAAAACCAATCATTTGCACATACGAGAACCCGCCAGAGCCTTGGACTTGACTTGGACTACATCGGAGCTTTTCCTACATAACCACAAAACATAACACCATTAGTAATGAAGATAAAACATAACAAACAAGTAAATTCTACTTGTTTCCACCCATTCCCCCATTTGACCCGTTTCCACCAAATTTTAACATTTGGCTACATAACACTTGTATTTCACCTACAAGTTTCATTCTTTTCATTTATCATTCATATTAACACATTTCCTTTTCCATTATGGCACATTGGCCACAATCTCATTTCCATCATAACACTAGATCATAATTCACCCATTTGACCCATTTGACCCGTTTGCACCCATTTGGTCAATTAAGGTTTTCATACACATACTTTTCACATACAAGTTTCTTTCATCATTTCATTACCACATTTCCATTTCCATTATGGCACGTAGGCCATAACTTCATATCCATTTAGGATACGAGATTATACTCCATAACCATTCTATCCATTATGGTACTTGGACCATAACTCCATATTCATTCTATCCATTATGGTTCATAGACCATAACTCCGTATCCATTCTATCCATTATGGTTCATAGACCATAACTCCATATCCATTCTATCCATTATGGTTCATAGACCATAACTCCATATCGACATATCCATTATAGTATAAATACTATAACTACATTCCTTCAATTTTGCATACAATTTCATGCTCATTCATACCACATAACAAATTATGCAACTTTACACATTATGCATACAATCTTGCATAAAACTCATTTATCCCCGTTTCATTTATGATCAACACATGATCCATTTCCATTATAGCTTAACACTATAATTACATTCATTCATTGTACATACTAAATCATTCACAATTTATCATATCACAAGTATGTACACAATCACATAACACATAATTCACAAAATTCACCATTTATCATCAATACTAAGTAAGTGCATAGGCACTTACCTTTCGGGTTAGAAGATCCCGCACCGTTCTCAAGCTTGCAATTTGATTACCTAAACACATTCGCCTAGTTTAGTAATCTAACATATACCAACATTTCATTACAATTGAGTTCACAACCCAATTTCCCAATTCCAACCCAAATTGACCCGTTTGGGTTATCCTCATAGCCAAACACCCTCTTTCACCACAAACTCACCTACTTGAGTTTCATTAACTTAATCTTAACACTAATTCTTCTTTCAAAAATTATTATTAAGTTAATTTGGTGTTTGCTCAAGTGTCTAACATTTTAAAAACACTTAATCTTCATTAATTCGCCATTTATCATCATGATCCAAACACCCCCAATTTCCACCATATGAACCCTAACTTTTCAAAATCATAATCAAAGGGTTCTAGGATGTTAATCACTACTCTTTACCTTTAGTTTAGCTAGATTATCAATAATCTAACACCATTTCATCACATGCATACAAAATTTCGGTTTTCTTTCAAAACCCATCAAGAACACATCTAAAGTGAGATCAAAAGGATGATTAACACTTACTTGATGTTAGGAAAGTGTTGTGTGAGCCAAAACCTCCTCATTCCGAGCTTCAAATGCAAGATTCAAGCTCCAAACCCGTTTCCTCTTTTTCTCCTTTGCTCTTGAATGACCTAAACACCAAATGAGACTCAATTTTGACTTTCACCAAGTCAAGTAGCAGATTTTTGGCCACTTTACACCTTTAGTCCCTCAACTTTCAATTTCACCCATATCTTTCCAAAACTAGTTAAAAACTAGTATAACCCCGTTACTAACTTGAAACCCGCTTGTTTCAACTTATTTCTAAAATATTATTTTCCCATAATATTTATTTAGAAATATTTATTCATTTATAACGAGACCCGGATTTTGGTTCGTTACAGAGGGATTCTCTAAGATCGCACAACCTTTCACTGCCTTAACTCAAAAGGGTAAAACCTATAACTAGGGCGATAACCAAGAGTCTGCATTCCAACATCTTAAGCAGAAACTTTGCAGTGCACCTATCCTAGCTCTTCCGGAGGGTACGGATGATTTTGTGGTGTATTGTGATGCATCCATTCAGGGTCTGGGTTGTGTTCTAATGCAACGAGAAAAGGTGATCGCATATGCTTCAGTCAACTAAAGATTCATGAGAAAAACTACACCACTCATGATCTAGAGTTGGGAGCTGTAGTTTTCGCACTTAAGAGATGGAGACACTACTTGTACGGTACCAAGTGTACTATCTATACCGATCATAAGAGTCTTCAGCATATCTTCGAGCAGAAAGAGTTGAACTTGAGACAGCGTTGTTGGGTTGAGCTCTTGAATGATTATGACTGTGCGATCCGGTATCATCCGGGTAAGGCTAATGTTGTAGCTGATGCCCTAAGTAGAAAGGAAATCAAGCCCAAACGAGTTCGAGCATTACAGCTTACTATTCACCCCGGATTACCTGACAAAATCCATATTGCTCAACTTAAATCTCTGAAAGAGGAAAACCTACCGCTGGAAGGTACACGCGGTATGGAAGCATAACTCGAGGTCAAATATGACGGTATTCACTACTTCGTTGAGTGAATATGGGTTCCAATATTTGAAAATTTAAGAGAACTAGTCATGGATAAAGCTCATAAATCTCGTTACTCTATTCATCCAAGTTCTGACAAGATGTATCATGACCTAAAGGTGCTGTATTGGAGGCCAAAGATGAAGGCCGATAAAGCCACCTATGTAAGCAAGTGCCTGACTTGCGCGAAGGTCAAAGTTGAATATCAAAAGCCTTCTAGTCTTCTCCAGCAACCAGAGATTCCCATGTGGAAATAGGAGCAGATATCCATGGACTTTATCACGAAATTGCCACGAACTCCTACCGGATGTGATACCATTTGGGTAATAGTCGATCGTTTAACAAAGACCGCTCACTTCTTAGCAATCAAGGAAACCGAAAAAATGGATAAGCTTACTCGTATTTGCTTGAAAGAAGTAGTCTCTCAGCACGGGGTGCCAATCTCTATCATTTCGGATCGTGATGCACGATTCACCTCTCGTTTCTGGCAATCGTTACATAAAGCTTTAGGTACGGGTCTAGATATGAGCACAGCATACCATCCTCAAACTTATGGCCAGACGGAGCGTACAATTCAAACTCTGGAGGATATGCTACGAGCTTGTGTGATTGACTTCGGTAACACCTGGGAGTCTCACCTACCGTTAGTGGAGTTCTCCTACAACAACAGTTATCACACTAGCATCAAGGCAGCTCCATTTGAAGCATTATATGGACGGAAATGTCGTTCTCCTATTTGTTGGGCCGAGGTTGGGGATAGTCAACTTACAGGTCCTGAACTCGTACTTGAAACTTCTGAGAAAATCGTTCAAATTAGAAACCGTATGGCAGCAGCTCGTGATCGTCAAAAGAGCTATGCCGATAAGCGTCGTAAACCATTAGAATTTCAAGTAGGGGATATGGTTCTGTTAAAAGTCTCACCTTGGAAGGGTGTCATTCATTTTGGGAAACGAGGCAAGCTGAATCCTCGTTTTGTTGGACCATTCAAGATAATGAAGAGAATTGGTCCAGTAGCGTATCAACTGGACCTACCTGGAGGACTTAGTGGTGTACACAACGTCTTTCACATCTCAAACTTGAAGAAGTGTCTAGTAGACGAGTCACTCGTGGTTCCTCTTGAGGAACTACACATTGATAAACAGCTACGTTTCATCGAAGAACTAGTCGAAATCATGGATAGGGAGGTCAAAACGTTAAAACGCAGTAAAATCCCTATTGTCAGAGTCCGTTAGAACTCGGAACGCGGACCAGAATTCACGTGGGAGCGCAAGGATCAGATGATGCGCAAATATCCTAATCTGTTCAAGCACTCCACGTCAAATTCTTAAGGTACTATTTAATTTTCGGGACGAAAATTCTTTCAACTAGGGGATGATGTGACAATCCGACTTTTCAAGATAATTTCGTTAAGAATTTCGTTGAGTTTTCTGTTAAATCCTAACCCGGTTAACCTAATCCTAAACTTCAGGGACTATCTCTGCCTATATTCAACTTAAATTCATGAAACTAGAGGGTCTAAACTTGTAGTTAAGTCATTTCCAATTTCTGTTGACATGACAAGTCAAATTAAGGGAAATTGAATTCTGTCGTCGATAAAGCTGCTGTGAAGGTGAAGTAGAAGTCGATTTAGTGCTCGAAGCTGCCAATGTTACCTGCCTCTGAGCACTTACTTCCACCTCAAGAAGAATAGGTTGATGTTGCCTATCCCCCCGACGCTTGTTGATACTTTCCCGTCTACGTCTTTGTATAGCAGCATCTGAATCAGAATCGGGCTCATACTCTTGTCTTTTTCTCTTGGAAAATGACTCGGGAAGGGTCACCTTCGTCAATCTCCTTGTGTGTGCCTGGGATGGTGCATCATCAGAATCAGATGAATCTGACTCGGTTGCTTCTGAGTCGGATTCTTCAGCACCCCCACTTCCCTGTTCGTCGTCTCATCCTTCTGCAGACACTTCATCCTCAGATTCAACTTCCTCTTCTTCTTGTTGTTCATCACTGTGTTCACTGAGTTTAGGCTCAGACTCTGCACTATACCATCTCCAATCTGCAGGTGCCACATAAGCTTCATTGATCAGGTGGCCAAAGAGTGGAGTATGCTCAGGGGTAGGTTCTACACTGTCTGGCGTTAAGAACAGTGAGAAAACTCTCTTGGCCACCCGTTTAACTTGCAATCTCTCCCCGATAGCAGGTAGTTTAGGCAACGCATCATTTATCAAGAGTTGCACAAATCTGGGGTATAACAAGAACCTATGCCTCTCCGCTGTGTTAATCTGATCAGTGATAGCCTTGTAGATGTAGCGGGAGAAGTTATAGCCCTTGTTGAGAGACAGCACAACCATAGCGGCTGCTAGATTGACCCATGGCATCCTTCCCTGTCTTCCTGGAAGACATGCACACGATCATAATGTGGGCAAAGTACCTCCACTGATCCAGCACCCACATCTTCTTGTAAGATGAATAATCCGGCACACCGACGTATCCCATACGTTGTCTCCAACACCCATCCACAAAGTAATCAGGATAGGAGATTGGGTCGGTTGCAAGATCTCTGAACTGTAAAACCCGCCTGATGGAGTCCTCAGAAATTGCAATATCATGACCTGCCATAGTAGCCCAAATGACATTGGGGGTTACTGTGCAGTCGTGTTCTGTAGTATCCCAGAACTGCTCCACGTACGGTCTTGATACGACAGGGTCTGCTGAAATAGCATAGCTTATCCTTGAGCGGTTCAAGAAATCAATGATCTCCCGGTACTCAAGTGCAGCACCCTTCCATTCTGGTTCAGTAAGTGCCAGCAGATTGAACACATTTGTAAATTCATGAGCCATCACTGCAAAAATAAACAGTAAACACAATTAGAACAAGAAGCATCATTGGAAATGAATACACATGACCAAGTATATCACAATCACAATGAACTGAACATCCAGACTTAGAAATATTTCAGAATGGCCCTTCCTGCGTACTTGGTAAGTACGCAGGGTTTATACCTTGCGTACTTAGCAAGTACGCATGACTTATGTCTTGCGTACTTGTTAAGTACGCAGGCTTAACACTTGGCCAAATTTCAAAAATCCAAAATCTGTAAAATGTGAAATTTGATGGTGATGTTGGTCACCAATTAGTCGAAAAACATGTTTATCATCATTGGAACCAAAATCAACAAGTGTTATAGACAAATCTGGTAATGTAAGGTTCAAATGATGTTATTAAACTAGCTTTAAGGCATAATTTCTTTCAAAAACGCCTAAAATCGGTCGAAATTCCATCATCAAAACCCCATTTTCTTAAAGTCACAAATCGGTCAATATCACATGATTTAATGGATGAAATGGTCCTAGATTCTAACCAAATGTTAGTTAGATGATGTTAAAACTAGAATCGGGATGAAAAACCATTCGGGAACACACACAATTTTGAGTGAAAAATGATCAGGAGTATTCAACAGTCGCTCAGGTTTGAAATGAGATGAAACTCTGAAAATTCCTAAGTCATGTTTATATACCCCAAACATTTGGGTCTTGCGTACTTAGCAAGTGCGCAAGACTTAACTCTTGCGTACTTGACAAGTACGCATGACTTAAGTCTTGCGTACTTACAAGTACGCAAGGTTTAATTCCTGCGCACTTGTCAAGTACGCAGAAACCCTTGTGTTTCACAAATTTCAACTCAAATTATGAAGAAGTCAAAGTCAAATAACGAACAGGATAAGCATATTCAATCAAGAGGTTTCAAAGTAAATTCAAGAAGGTTAAACACAAATATTTTTGGCTTTTCCTGATTAGAATGAACTGTACGTAAACTTAAAATCTTTTTGATCTTTTCTAGATAGAGATATACAAGTACATACACACACTATTTTTGTTCAAAGACACGAGCAAATGATCATATCAGGCTAAACTGTAGCAATAATGATACAAGATAAACATCAAAGAATATGGGATCATGTCATGGATTACTATTTATTCATACGTAATAAGCACATAAAGAAGTAATTCACGTTGGCAATATTATAAGATTTGAAACCATAAGCATCTTAGTATCATGTTCTTGTGTGTTAAGGTAATAGTTATAAATATACAACGTGTGCCCCACAGTTATGCTATGAACTTACTTTGCACTGATCTCAAGGCATCTAAGATTTTTCCAATGATTTTCTAAATTTCCAGAATGAGACTACATCAATTAGCATAGGAAAAATCAAACAGAATCCATAAGGATTATCAGGAATCCATAAGGATTATCAGGAATCATAAGATTCAGAATCAAGTGATTCATTTGTCTTGGTTTCATGTGATTTCTTCAGTGAATATCGGTATGATGATTCAGGATAATGAATATGGTGTTTGAGGATTTAGGTAAGGGGATCCAACTTTTATCTGGATTTGAATTCAATGAATCAGAATTGATTCAAGGGTGAATACATGCTCAACGGTTGATGTCAAGACACATCTTGATTCAATCTCTCATTGCATACTTGTGAGTATGGGCAGTGAGATGAACCGCATTAATTGTGCTAACGACCTAACCCGAAACTGGTCTCAGAAGAAAATAATTGCCAAACTCTAACATCTTGTATCTGATAGTGATCTTTTGCATTCTTTTACGCACACACACTAGCAAACATCGGTTCAAATCACAGTTGTAGTATTGATTTACTTTCCACACTACTAATGATTCAAAGACGCTTACAGCCTACTGACAATTCAAATTACTTGTAAATAAGCAGATTAAAAATACAACAATTTAAACAATCAAGTAAGCATGACGCAATCATTTCCCATATGTGCAGTCTAAGAAGTTTAGATCATTTCTGATGTACTATCATTTCCTCTTTTCTCAAAAGAACTTTGAAATTTTCTGGTTTTCTATTTTGTTTGGATTTTTGTAAAATATTTGAAAACTAAAAGAACTATACATAAAACATTTAAAAGAAATAAAATTTAACTTTCATGAATTGAATTGATTTAAGAAAAACAAGTTTTCATTCAGGATTGAACATTCCTATCATGTTGACAAAATGTTCAAAACGTGTTCGATCAAACGCCTTAGTGAAAAGGTCAGCAAAGTTGTCATCTGTGTGAACCTTTACAAGTTCAATGAGATGCTTTTCAACACAATCACGGATGAAATGATGGAGAATTTCAATATGTTTAGTTTTGGAATGTTTCACTGGGTTGTTTGTGATGGACATGGTGGCATTGTTGTCAATGAACAGTGGAGTTCCAGTGAAGTTTAAGCCGTAGTCTCTCAGTTGCTGTTGAATCCATAATATCTGAGAACAACCGCTCGCTGCAGCAATGTACTCTGCTTCACATGTTGAGACAGAAACCATTGACTGCTTCTTGCACTGCTAGGAAACCAGCCTGTCTCCCAAGAATTGACATCCACCTGAAGTTGATTTTCTATCAAGGTTACAACCGCCATAGTCTGAATCAGTATAAGCTTTGAGATTAAATGACTGTTGCTTTGAGTACCAAAGACCCAATCGAGGTTTCCCTTTCAAGTATCTGAATATCCTCTTGACAACTATCATATGAGACTCATTTGGTTGTGACTGAAACCTTGAGCACAAACATACAGCAAACATTATGTCGGGCCTTGAAGCTGTGAGATACATGAGAGAACCGATCTTCCCATGGTATAATTTACAATCCACATCCTTTCCATCTTTGTCTGGATGCAAACGGTGATTGACAGGGATAGGTGTGCCATAAGTATTGCTATCATTCATATTGTATTTTGACAAAATGTCTTGCACATACTTAGTTTGATGTAGATAGATGCCATCCTTTCTTTGACTGACTTGCAGACCTAGGAAGAATGACAATTCAACCATGTTGCTCATCTCAAACTTGGACTTCATCACCTGTTCGAATTCCCTACACATCTCTTCATTGGTAGACCCAAAGATAATGTCATCGGCATACACTTGTACGAGTAGAATATCACTTCCTGCTTTCCGAATGAAGACGGTCGAGTCAATCTGTCCACGATCGAAACCATGTGACAGTAGATGTTTTGATAACATCTCATACCATGCCCGAGGTGCTTGATGAAGACCATAAAGTGCTTTGTCGAGCTTATACACTTTATTGATATCATGTGGATCTTCAAAACCGGGAGGTTGAGTGACATACCAACGATTAGAGATAGTACCCTTCGAATGTCCCTGCACGAGTCACAAAACAGATCAGTTAGATTTGGAGACCCAAGCCATAGTAGTCTTGGGTCGTCCGTCTTTCTCAAAATAAACAACCTCTATTAACTCACAGTCGTGATTGTCAAAAAATCGATGAATCTTTTGAAAGCTTGGGATCAGGAAATTGAGAACTTTAGGATTTCTTGTTCCAGGACCTCTTCTTTTTCTTAACTGGAACAGTAGGCTTACATTCAACAACATCAGGTGAACTAGTGGAAGTTTCACCTGATTGAACTCCAGCCAGTTGTTCGAGCTTTCTCAATCTCTTGTTCCTTCTACTCCTCGATGGTTTGGAGAGTTTTACCACAGGTTTCTCACTAGTTGGTGCACTACCAGATGTAGATGCACAAGGTTTAGCAGGAAGCTTTTCCCTTTTTAGAACAGTTGGTTTAGTCTCAGATGTGGTCTTTGGCTTCACTAACGGTTTCACTGGTGGTTTCACCTCATTTTTATTTGGACTCTTGATATGTTTCACTGGTGGTGACTTGGGGACAACAGCTGGCTGTGAAATAACTGGTCATTTCCCTTGGTTCTTATTCGGGCAGTTCACAATAATGTGACCGATCGTACCACAGTGAAAACAGGTTCTCCTATCTTTGTAAGTCCTCCTGTAAGGCTCATTTGATTTGAAATTTGATGACTCAATATGATGAACAGGAGAAGTTGTTTGGTGAATAATAGTTTGACCCGATGGTGATTGGTTTTTGGGAATATAGTACTTTTGCATATTTTCTTGAAATCCAAGCCCGTAATAAACTAAAAAGGCTTCTTTCTTAACTTGATTAATGTTTTTATATCCCCCATAAAGCATCACTTTTAATTTTTTTATTTGATTCAATGATATCGGGTTCAGTCAAAATACAATTCTCACAATTAGTGACAAAGTTTTCCTTAACTTTCTGTTCACCAACCAACTCCTTAGAGACTACTCCTTCAGGGCAGGTGTTCTCAGACCCATCATCAGAAGCAGTAAAGAACTCTTCATCGGATGCAGAGTTAGCCTTACTTGAGGAATCATCCTTACTCGAGGACTCATCAAGGCAAGACAGATCAATGTCAATTAAGCCTCTGATAAATTTCCCGCTTACTGGTGGAGGAATGGCATTAGTACACAGCCCTAAGCCATTCACTTGTCTCACTACAGACTCGTAGTGTTCCACCACAAAACAAGAGTTTTTCAACTTCTAAATATTGCCTTTCTACTGCAAGATCTCATTTTGCAGCTTTGTGATCTCATTGTTTCTCTTTTCCAACCCCTTTTACGCAACATACAAATGAAACTGTTGTTCACTGATTTTAAGTGAATAATCACGTTTTTCTTTCTTCAAAGTTTCAATTGAATCTTTGTATCGTTTTTCATTTTCTTTGTAGCTTAAAGCTGCAATACGAAGGGGTTCGACTTTTTCTTGAAGCTTAGAATTTTCATCCTTTAAGCTCAGACATTTTGAACAAGAAATGACAGCAAAAGAGTTAGAATCTACCTCATTTGATGAGCATGATGCCTCTCCAATAGCCATGAGGGCAACTGTAGTTGTAGACTCTTCTTGGTCAGCTATAGAATATTCCCGTTCCTCTGCTTCTATCATCTCCATGATCTCAGCCATGAGACCAACCTGTGTTTGAGAAATAATGGCATCCTCTAGATGAACACCCCAATCAAAGCTATCGTCCTGTTGAGCTACCAATGCGTTTACCGTACCCCCTTGACTTTGATTGCGGTTGTTGGAGTTATTGTACCCTTGACTGTTTCCTTGGCTAGGTCTGGAGAAACCCGAGGCCGGTGCTTTGTCCTTTTGACATTCACGAGCAAAGTGTCTAAAATTCTGACACTTATAGCACTTGGCTTTGGATTTATCAAAACCAACCTTGGCATTTGAATGCCCACCAATGAACTTTCTTCCTGTTCTGTTTAGGAAACGCTTGGATCTTCTCAAGATCATGGCCATATTCCACTAAATATCCATGTCCTCCATATCATCTGGATCCACCTGATTAAAGACTTCTTCTATGGTTTCAAGATCTGTTAGCTTGCCACCAATGAAGTTTTCATAGGCAAGCATACAGATGAAAACAACGCCATATGATCTTCAGCTATCTTGGCTATTGCAGATTGGTTAGCTGAAGATGTGGGAGAAGGATTTCTTGAGGAATTCTGGTGATGAGATCCAGATCCAGATGTTGTATAGCAAGCATGACCACCACAAACTTTTGAATTATCTTCCTCATGAGAGTTCCCAGAGAAAATGGCAATTCCAGAACCCGATGACTTGGCTGTAGAAGACGTCCCATAATACATAGAAGGGTCTTGTATTTGAGGTCTCCCTGAGCTCTCCTTTCTTTTTAGGTTCATATCATGTGCTTAAACCTTTCATATTGCTTCATCAATTGTCATCTCATAAAACTTTGAGTTCTCTTTCATCAAGGTAGTATACATCTCAAATTTTGGTGGTAGTGCATCCAGAAACTTCTCAACTAACTACTCATTTGGATAGATGAGGTCAAAAGCTTTCAGCTCAGTTTGCAGATGATAGAATCTAGAGATGAGCTCATCTATGGATTCATTCTCCAGATATTTGAAGCACTCATACTTCTTTCTAAGAAGATCCCTCTTACTCTTTTTGATGTCGTTGTTTCCCTCGAATCTCTTCTGCAAAGCCTTCCAGAGATCCTTGGAGTTATCATATCCTCTAAAGCTGTGGAATAACTCCCTGGTCAAGGCCATAGTAATAGATTCGTGTGCCTTCTTCTCTCTTTCATAAACTTTCTTTTCTTCTTCTTCAAGTTTGGAGATAGGCTTGGGAACTTCCTCATCAAGATATGTATATGTGGGACGCTTATAACCCTCTAGAATGGGTATCCAAAGTAAAGAATCGATGTATGAGATATAATGCTAAAAGTGTGCTTTCCAGTTTGAGTAATCATTTACGTTAAGCAGCTTTGGTGGTTTCTGTGGGGTTCCAATCTCGTCATAATTCAGAAGGTTACCGAGGTTATGAAGATTTGCCAATGTGAAACACTTAGTCAAATTTCAGAAAAATCAAAGCAATGTGCGCACTTAAGTTCTGGCCTTACGCACTTAAGAACTTGGTCTTGGCAACTTAAGATTTGCTCTTGCGTACTTAACAAGTACGCATGAGTAAATGACAAGTACGCAGGAGGGAGTTAAGTACGCAACAAGAAATGGTCTTGCGTACTTGGTAAGTACGCAGCAAGACTGTACTTGTTGCCAAATATAGTAAGTACGTAGATCACTTTTTCACCAACCCTCACCAACTTTTTCCGGTCACTGGAATCTCACCGGAGACAGAAAAAGTTGAAGATATGACCAAACAAAATGAGCCAAAGGGTCAGAAAATCATTTCTAACCAACCTTTGATGCTCAAAACACTCAAATACACAACAAAAGGTCGGTTTTTAAGTGATTTTTGCTTCTAAAATAGTGCTCAAGAACTACCCCTATTTTATCACAAAAATCACCAAAAGACACTCTCTTTTGCTTGTAAAACGTTGTAAGATGTGTAGAAGATGCTCCTAACACACTCACAACACTCGAAATCAAGAGCTATGCTCTGATACCACTTGTAGGTCCCCGGGTGTCTCGGGTCGTTACGTGTGGATGTGTGACTAGTTGGACCGGGTGCGGAATACTCGTGACTAGGTGGAGAATCAAGCAACACAAAGTAAACTGACAGCGAAAACACTTTTAAACTTCGTCTATTATAAAACTTGTAGGTTACAGAGATGTTACAAATAAGTGCGTACATAACTTCTGTCACCACAACCTATTTATACTAGACCTGATCTCTGCGCACTTAACACGTGCGCAGGGCAAATTGTTCTTGCGTACTTAACAAGTACGCAGAGTATTCTTGCGTACTTGCTAAGTACGCAGGAGATAACTCTTGCGCACATGCTAAGTACGCAAAACACTTAGAGAAAACAGACGACTAGAACATACATTAGTAATTACAACTCGATAACTAATATATACAGATACTAACATACAAAGACTAATAAATACAAGACAAGTACAAAAGCTAAGATAATATCCAGAGTGTTTGTCACACAAAAGTGTTTCAAAAAAACAGATGTGAAATTGTACACCAACACACCTATAGTAACAATAGTACATATTCATGGTTTACAGCAACCTTTTGGATGTAAAATTGAAAAAGGAATTCAATAATACAGGGGAAAATAAATTTTGTTAGTGAATTTTAAAAATTTTAGATAAATATATAAAAGTTTACAAACATTAAAAGTTAAATGCCATTAAAAATATATGTCAAGCAAATATGGCATACGCAAAGTGCCACTAAAAACCTAAATTAGTGGTATAAAAACTATATGCCACTAAAAACATATGTCAAATAAACATGGCATACACAAAGTGTCATTAAAAACCTAAATTAGTGGCACAAAAGCTAAATGTCATTAAAAACGTGTGTCATTAAATGACTTTTTTTTTAGTGAACTGATAATCATACGACACGAACACGATAAATTTTGTTGGGAGGACTACCAAACGACGGCTTTTTTCTTGTTTTATTAATACTCAAAAGCTTAAAAAAAATACAATTGAAAAACTATCATCTATTTATACACAAGTTTTACTTGCAAGGCAAGGTTCCTAACTAGACTCAAATACTAATTTAATATCCCATTCAAATTCAAAACCAAACTAATCTGAGTTATCCGCTTCCTGGCCTTGTAGACACCGACTCTCTGACCTTTTACGTAACAAACCCATTTGGTTTGATTGTTTGGGCTTGGCTCCCATTTGGTCCATCAGGATTAAGCCCAACACTTGTAAACCAGAACACGTACACAAATCATTGGCCTTTTCTTCTAGACATTTAGAAACAGAGATGTTGGATAGATACACTAAAACACATTCATTGAGTTAAGACACATCATGATTTAAAAATAAGACTGGCACCCAACATCAACACAATCAAACTGATTACCAAGTTAGACAACGAATAGGCTTCTCAAATTACACAAACAAATATGCATCCAAATACAACAACAAAATCAGAAGCCTAACAATGGATATTGACTGTAATATAACTAAAAGATCTTAGCCCTTATGCAAAGGAGATAATCATTGTACTAACTTGAAGTGATTCTCAACATCAGCAAAATTTGATAAAGAACCGAACAAAGGAAACTGAAAATACTTCAAATCAGTTCATATAACACTGAATCACTTAAAATTCTGGGAAATCAACGAAATGGCTTTTTTGGGATACATCGTAGCCTTTGTTTATATTAACAAAAAAAATACATAAATTCATGATAACCATTGGGATTCCTCGACGGGAATTCGAACGGTATCGATTCGTTTTGTAACGGTATAAACACTCGGGGTAGCAATCGAAAGAAAAAACCTAAAATATAAAAGTCGTGATTTGTTAAAAAATAGTTCGTTTATAAAAATACTAGCTGAAACGTTAAGATTGTATTGGTAATTTTTTTTTATTTTGTTAAATGTTAAGATTATATAAATTAAAGTAATCAAAACATCAAAAAATACATGAAAATACATTTCATAAGTGGTGTAATTTTTTCAATACATTAAATTACATATAAAATGAAACCTTACGACGATTATTTACAAATTTGAAAATATTTCATTGGATACAATATTTGACGTGGTATTGGTACTTTTTCATGTTTAATACTCACTAGATGCAACAAAGAATATAGTTTCTTTCTTCAATGACTGAAAACACAAAAGAGCCAAAATCGTTCGAAAAAGTTCACAAACAGTGTAAACTTGATTGAAGTCGGTAGGAAGTCAAAGATAGATAATCAAATTGATCAACGATTTTCTTGCATACGTTGTTTCTCCATTTTATTAGCTTCTTGAAACTATATCAGCCTTTTTGTAGAAACTTTAATATTGATGTTGTAACATATTTACAAATGTTTAACTTGTAATTAAATTTACGTATATAAATTTTTTTTAAATCTCGTCTTTTACGTGGAAAATCTCACTAAACTTTTAATATTTAATTTCTCATTCAAAATAAAATAAAATAAAAATACAAATAAAAATAAAATTTAAATTTCAACAATATATCGTCTTTTAGATTCAAAATTTAGAAATCGCACTCCTTAATATATCGACACAATTTAAATTTAAAATTCCAAAAGTAAATGTGAAAAAAAAAAAAAACTAATAAACTATAATTGAAACCAAACATATTTTTTTGAAAAAACAAACTCGTCATTCAAAAATAAATTAAAGCTTACAATATAATACACTTTTAAAAATAAATGTTTATAAATTTCTTAATTAACAACTAAGATAAAAAAAAGTTAAGGGAATAGTCAACTTTCTTTCATTTTGAATTTGGCCACCTTACTTCTTTTTTTTTCATACTTTCCTTCAACTTTCTTTCATTTTAAATTTGGCCACTTTAGTTTTTTTTTCATACTTTTCTTCAACTTTCTTTCATTTTGAATTTGACCACTTTAGTTTTTTTTTCATACTTTTCTTTTAATTAATTATTAATTTATTTTTTTTACATTTTCGTTTTTAACCCTTATAGTGTATATAATTTACGTTTTTAGCCCGTTTAATTTTCTATTAATTTCGTTTTCTTTTAATAACTTCCGTTCCTTAACTTTTTTCAAAATACGGAGTACGCAAATGCTTGTAGTTTTTTTTGTTAATGTTCCGATATAAATTTTTTTTAAACAGACTTGTTTTCAAAATCGATTTTTTTTCGTTGCTTATAACGAGTGTCGTTACCGTTAACCCATTGTGGTACCATGACGAGCTGAACCTATTATAGGCGAACAACATAATTGTCGATATTAGTATTATCGGAACCCGTATCGGTATTCACCTTATGGTTTTCGACGACCCGGAACGGTTATTTTTTTAATTTGTTTTTTTACATTTTTTTATTATTTAGATTTATGTTTCCTTTCTATTAACATTATTTTTACCGCTGCGCCTACGTTTTCGTTTAATATTTTTTAACGATGGGCCAGACACCGTTTATAATAACTTTCGTACGTTAGGTTTTTTTAAATAACGGAACGTGTTGCTTTCTTAAAAAAAATTGCCAACATTCTGCTTTAAATTTTATTGAAAACGTTGTTGTATTCAAATTCGAGTGTTTTTTTGGTATCATACATTATAACGAGTTTGCGATTCGATATAAGTTTTATCCACGCAAACGAGTCAAACCAATAACAACCAGGCTCCCGTCGCGAAGCGCGAGAATTAAAAATTAGTTTTAATTAAAAACTAACTATTCAAATTTCAAAATCAAAATAAAAAATTTATTTATAAATATCAAACTTAATAAAAAGCTTCTAATTAAATATAAGTAACTTTATTCTAACACATATTTATTTCAAATACAAAAGTAGTATTTTCAAATTTTATATGTAAAATTATAAAAATCTTGTTTTTTAATAAAAAAAATTTTAAAACTCTTTTTTTAATTAATAAAACTTTAAAACATGTTTTTTTTAATCTTCTATTTTTTAACTCTTGATTTTTAAAATATTCACTTTTGATAATAATTAAAAAAACAATTTGAGTCGATAGTAATAATGGTGAATTGATTTGGCTAAATGTTTATTTATGTATTTTTCTAAAAAAAATTAAGCTAAATATGAAAAGATTGAATATTGTATGTAATGTGTTTTTTTAGGGGTGGGGGGGGGAGTTTGTGAGATTGATTGTGATGATAACACTTGTCAAAGCCATTTAGTTTTTTTATTATAAGAGAGATGACATTTGAGAAATGATAAAGATAAAAACAAAAACACTAAGAATTAATTATAACGATAAAATAATAAACAAAATTTGAATTAAAACTTTTACAACTTGTAAAATAATTCTCTAAGTCCTATTTCTATTAAACAATACTAGTTGGGAACTCGCACGGTGTGCGACCCCGACAAATAAATTTTGTGTAATATTTACTTAATTAAACGAATGTTTTTAATTAATTAAACCTCATTTGCAAAGGCAAATGCAACTTGCTTATAAAATATTAACATGAGTTACCACCACACGTAAGAGGTATCACGCGGTGTATTTCTTAGGCATGTTAGGAAGTTTCCTTGCAAATATATTCTTTAATCCAATTAAGCATTCAAAAATACAATAATAATACAACCAATGCAATATTAATTTATAAACATTTCACTATTATGCATAAAAAACCCTACATATTTTACAAGGCTTTTCATTTAAACAACATAAAAGTACAACACTTGACTAACGGGTCAAATGGTTAAATACAAAACAAAAGAGATCAAAAGGTCTAAAAACCCGTGTGAACCTGTACATTACATGATACAAACTAAACACTAACTTGTAGCCTTGCATAGAGTTCATTTAAATTTATCATTCTTCAAAAGTTTAGAGGTTCTTTCTAAACAATAGTTTGTTACAATGAAATGTAAGCATGATGCTAAGAAAATGTTACATTCGATTGTGTTTTTTCCTAATCAGGACAATGGCTTACACGGCAACGCGCCCGATACCTCTTACGTATGGTCGGGTTTAGGGTTGGCCCGCCCAAAGCGGCGGGTATCCTAATCAACCAATTACAATTTACCAAAGTCACAAAAGGTGAAAACCAAATTGTAAATTTATAGCTTTTAAATAATGTAAAATCAACCAATTTAGTAATGAAATTGATTATAAATATAATTGACCAAGTGATATTATTGCATAGACAAGGTTATAAAATAATGGGTCGTGGATCATTGGTGTGCTTCATCCTACTTAGTATTATTAAAGTTTCTATTACAGCATTGCACTAACCACAGCCCAGCACAAGTGATCATCCTAATGCATCTTTATACCTGAAATAAGAACACAAAAAATAAATCAAATCAAATAAAAGTTTTTACATTGCATATCTATCATTGGTCAAGATTCACACAATAATACTCTTTTTACCTCTTTAAAACATTGAAGCTGTCAATACCTACTTCTTGTTCTTCTTGTATGATAAGAACATATTTAGTTTTTTTTCTATTTGACATAATGTTTACCTTGCTCCTCTGTAATCCACAGTCTAGCCTATATCAATTTGCAGTCTGCAACAATTCTTAATGTTCCAATAAACATCATTCCAGCAAACAGTTCTTTAAATTTGAAAACCAATAAGATGACAACCCACCTGAGCAACAAAGTCACTAACGGCCCGCCCATCATCAATGCAGATTCTAGGACCATATGAGTTGAAGATTCAGCCTACACTACAAACACCATCAAAATCATCACTTTAAACAAGTCCATAATTGTACATACCTCAACCTCAACACCGCGATGGTAATCCATGGAAAATGTTTCAGCAAACCATTGTCCTTCGTTGATTATAAATCAAGTATACAACAAAGATAAATAAATTTGCAATCTGCATCAAGTGTAATAGAACTTGTTTGGAATCTATTTTGATATTTTAAGCTGTAATCAACTGTAAAAGTTATTATCATTTAATGAACTAATAAATAAAAATGACAAAAACTGACATTTTTATATATTGTTGAAGTATTTAAACTTGAAATATGACAATTTGTTTTTCTCAATTATAAAATATATATTTGCAATTTATATGGTAAACTATAATTCTTTTACAAAAGCAGATTTATCGTCATTTGCAACAAACGCAGCACAGCCTCCTGTTTTGTTCTTGTAAACATATGCCTACAAGAAAAAAAAACTATGAATATAAGCTGTGGGGCCCACTTAGAAATCGAAAAATATTGATTATTAGCTAATGGGATGAAAAAAAATCAGACCTTTTGATAGTTTCCTAGTGAGATAACAGACGGGTCCACCAAAACGCAGCACAGCCTCCTGTTTTGATAGCTTCCCTTTTTAGTCCTACATATGGAATAACAATTCTTCTTAATTGATATACCCTAATCAGGAAATAAACATGTTTACAGTAAAAAAGAACAATCATAGACGGTTACATTCTGTGACATGATATCTCCGGGATGACAAAAACGACCCTCATAATTGATGTGTCAATTTGCAACAACCAAACGCTTTTAATGCCGTAGTTTGATCTAATTTAGAAACCCCGCTAGAAGTGGAAATTTCAACTCGTTTACTCTATGATTCGTCAAACTGTGTTAAGTTTAATCTTTAACGGGTAAAATCAAGAAATTAGTTAAACGGAAACGGGTTAAATGTGTCATCTACTAAATCGGTTTATTCAAATAAAAATTATTATTGAAAAAATATAATTTTCTAGTCATATACTCATCTTTGATAATGTAATTGTTCATAAAATTCTTCAAGACCATGGATATAAAGTGTTTGGGTCAGGGTCAACTCATACCATCATACTTAAACTAAGATTACTATGAAATAAGATAGCACATACCATCACATCGTTTATGGCCTTTAATAACTACTTGAGCATTTCATATAACATATATAAGCAATTAAAAAAAAACAGAGTAGCATCTCAAACTTTATCACCGACATAAGCATGATTTCACTAATTTTCACTTAATCATGTGTAAAATGTGTTTCAAATTATTCTACGCAATTGCAAATCCTCAAATTAATATCCAAAGTAAAACAAATTTAGTTAACAGCTGATGTTAAGTTCACATCTAATGCAGGAAGTGAAACTACAATAATATATAGTACCATTAATATTTAGGAAGTTTAAGAAGTACAACACATTATAACTCGTAAAAACATACATACTTTTCTTGTTTTTTTGTCTTCAAACACACAGTGGTCATAAAGGTTCACTCATGAAAACACACATACATACACAACAGTAGTTTATCTTTATTCTTTCCTTCGTAGTAGGGGCAAAAAGAAGTGACTACCCATTCTAAGACTTTCCAAATTGTAACAGTGAGTGTCCATTGTAAGCCTCTCAATTACAAGTGCCTCCCACCCTGACACATCCTCAATTTTAAATTGTTTCAAGTCTGACCATAATAACCCATTCCAAACATTTACCCATCCCCAAAACCCCAGGAGTTCAATTTGAAGACCCAAACACCAGTTGTATGGGTTAGTCACCACTGCAAATAACACACCTCAATTACAAGTGCCTCCCATTCAAAGACTTTCTCAATTGTAACAGTGACTGTGCAGTGCCTACCAACCTGAGCCATACTAAATTTTCAATTGTTTCAAGTTTGCCCATAATAACCTATTCTCAAATTTTAACCATGCCAAAAACCCCAGGAGTTCAATTTGAAGGCCCATAAGGACCCAAAAACAAGGTGTTTGTTGTAGTCACCACTGCAAATAGCACACCTGCTTATTTTTAGTGATTCTGATATGCAAACTGTTGGTTTATGACATTTAGTAGAAAATTTAAATACACAAAATAGAATATGTAACCTACACAACAACACTATTTAACAAATTGTTGAGGTCAGGTTAACCATAACTGTTAGAAATTGTAATCTGACTACAATACCAACGAATTAGAACAAATCGGATAACAGGCATATGTAACAAATTAAAGAAACCAAATAGAAGAAATTTAAGAAATTGTTGAGGTCAGGTAAGCCATAAGTGTTAGAAATTTTAATCAGACTACAACACCAACCTAATACAACGAAATTGAACAAATCGGATAACAGGCATATGTAAGAAATTGAAGAAACAAAATAGAAGAAACCGTACCTAATACACGAAGCGTTATTGACGTTGCGCCGGTTCGGTTATCATGGTGTAATCACAGGCTTTGATGGCTTTGGCGGTTGAACAGAAGAAACGTCTATGAAGAGTAGAAACGTCTCAGGCAGCAGGAATTGGAGAGAGCTTTCCGGTTCCGGCGTCTTAAAAAACCACCGGAAAAAGCATCTTATATCTATTATAAATAGGGGTGTGCAAACGGCTATACCCTACCCGTACTCGTACCCTTTTGATGACAAAATACATACTCGTGACCCGTGTAATAGTTAAAAGGGTCGGTAAGGGTCCATGGGTAAACGGGTAAGGGTCCATGGGTCGGGTAAGGGTTCGCGGGTTTTGCGAAGATGGACCCGTATTGTTAACGAATGAGATTATCACATTTTATACTGTATTAATTCAACAACAAATCATTGAAAAACAATTAGGGCCAAGATATATTTAAGGAAAAGGAATCACAAGCAAGTTAACGTGATTTTGATTAATTCAAATTATTATTATTATCATCATCATCATCATCAAGTATTATAATAAAATTCTAAATAATTATTAAAATATAAACTTATATACATATGCTACACTTTTAATGTTTTTCCTTTTATTTATAAGATTTGTAAATATTATAAATGAGAATTATATAATACTTTCACTTATATAATATTTTTAATTATTAAAATAACATATATTTTAAATTTGGTAAGTATAAAAAATATATCACATATTTACATATTAATCAACACTAATTATGTTTAATATTTTAATGGGTATACGGGTTGTCTTCGGTTCTAGACCCGTACCCGACCCGTACCCTTTTGAGGCTAAATCATAGACCCGTTTATCGTACCCTAGTTAACTTTAACGGTTCCTCACGGGTCAGTTCCAATAGGTTTGACGGGTTTGACGGGTAATACCCGTTAAGTGCTCACCCCTAATTATAAAGGAGTATAGATATGTAATTTATTTACAAGTAGGCTCTATTTTCTTTTAATTTTCATTGAACCTTACAATAAGTTGAAATCATAGCTATGAATAGGGCTGTAAACGAACCGAACCGAACGAATCCTTGTTCGTTTTTGTTCGTTAAATATTTAACTTGTTTATGAACGGTTCACGAACACTAACCGAACGAAATTTCATGTTCATGTTCGTTCATTAAGGAAATGGATTTGTTCACGAACGAAACCGAACGAAGAATAGTCTGAGACTTTTGATGTCAACCCTAATGTCTTCCGTAATGAACATTTAATAAGATCATTTTAATATCAAGTTTTTTGTATTTGTATCAAACTTACTTTACTTAGTTAATTTTAGGGTAAAAAATAAAATAAAAACAAAATAATATAAAAGGTTAGATAAAATAAAAGAGAAATGTATAAAAATCTTTAATAAACAACATAAAAAAACGACACATGAACGAACACGAACGTAAACAAACATAAATGAACGGACGTTAATAAACGAACGTTCACAAACACGTTACCGAACATTCACGAACACAATTGAACGAACGAGACATCTGTTCATGTTCGTTCATTTAGTTAATCGGACGAAATTCATTGTTCATGTTCGTTCATTTATTAAACGAACGAACGTAAACGAACTTCTCGTCGAACGGTTCACGAACTGTTCGCTGAACGTTCGGTTCGTTTACAGCCCTAGGTTTAAACCTAAAAAAATAGAAAACACTCATAACTCACAGAGAAAGAGAGAGTATAGTAATAATGTAAGTTTGTTTTCCAGACACTAACTTTACTCTCTTATTACAAATTTTGATGAACTCACAAAGAAAAAATCGCTTTGGATTGGCCTGTGACTGTTGATGAATCATCAATCAATTCAGCCGTCACGTCAGTCGGACTTATTGGTATCGTCAAATAGAATACATAATCCTTCTTCCGCTCTAATGTCTGTTATCTAGATCTCACAATCTTTTGAGAATAATTTCTTATACATGTTCATATATTCCAACCTACTTTTTAACATTTCCAGAAAACACTCTCTTTCATTCAAATACGCATTTCAATCTCTAGTTTCTACTTTCAATGTCCAATGGAGAAGATGATATTTATTGCGATCAAATCACATCTTCCAAGTCCAAGGAGTTACATGTTCTCGCTCACTATGACAACATCGATGGGTAAGGCAATAGGAGAAAATCCCACTCTCATTGCCAGCAAACCATCCAACCGATTTTCAATTAACTGACTGACTAGCCCAAAATTACAAAGGAATCCATCGATTAATCCCCATTTTTACAACACTGTTTACGGGTGTATATACATAGGATATCATAGGGATCTCAACATAAAATCATTTGAAAACATCAATTACATAGAGCATAGTTAAGAGGAACTCACCTCAAAGCATTTTCCCTCGCTTTACTGCAAACATCAACACCTTGAGTATGTCCTAAATCATATCCATATTATTATAATCGGTACCCCTATACTAGGTTTGCATAATCGAACATCAGGATATTCAGAAACCTTACCTCAGTACTATCTACAACAATTTGCGGACGATTTGCGAGAAACCGGACTTTCAGATGCGGACCGGAGCTCGGGATAAATGGGACCAAGATCTTAAATGTGTGCATAAGATGGTGTGGTGGTATGTGATGTTGTGAATTTGTCGAGCTCATGGATTCAATTTATAGGCAAACTTCGGACCTAAAGCGGACCGTTACGCAGGGGGTAGCGGTCCGCTACCGCCCTGCATGCGTCAGCCCTACACGTGCAATACTTCGCCGGTTAGTCATAGGACACGTGTCAGCATACGATATGTTCCTTCCTCATCACGTAGCAGATCGTTAGAGACGAAGGTAGCGTTCCGCTACCATCCCAGTTCCATAATTTTTCCTTTCTCGTCATCCAACTTTTGGGAATTTGCATTCCAACCCCCTGAACTTTAACTTTTAACAACTTTAGCCATTAAATTCTTGGAAATTTTCAAGGTTTTACACCATCATCATCTTCTGTGACAATGTGTTGCCTGTATACCTCTCAGGCAACCCTGTCCAAGATCAACACACTAAGCACGCTAGGATTGATATACACTTTGTGCGGGACAAGGTTCGCATGGGCGCCATCAGGGTTCTACATATTCTTGCAGACTATCAAAACGCAAGTATATTAATTAAGGGCCTTCCTAAAACATTGTTTCAGCGATTCAAGAACAGTCTGCACATTCATCCCCATGCTCAAACTACGGGGATGTATTTGTCAATTGTTATTTATGTATTTTATTATAATTTCGTGTAAACTAGCATGTTTCCTAGAATAGCTCTAGGGTTAGGTATAGACTCTTTGTATTTATATTTGTATCGATTGTATTTAGCGATTCAAGAAATCATTCAAAATTATAAGTTTTGCTATCTAAAAAAAGGTTAGCGGCACAGCTTGTTGGCGGTCTACCTTTTGTTTTAAAAACGAACCGAGCCGCTCGGTTCGGTTTGTAAACGAGTCGAGCACGAACATAGGTACGCTCGCTCGTTGCTCGTTCGGTTTGGCTCGAATTATTTTTTTTAATTTATTATATATAATTTATATATATATATATAAACATATCTTTTTTTAGTCGTGTCCTAATCAATTTTGTAATTTTTAATACTAGGGAAGTGGTCTAGCCCAACTTTATCAAAATACCTAAAAATTTTAATCAAAATACCTAAAAAAAAGTTTGATAAAGAAAAACCTCATACCGATTGTCCTAAAAAAATTAAAATACCCTCTCGGTAGTCAGCAATTCGCCTCTCCCTCTGATGACCTGACCTCTCGGCTCTCCGTTCTCACCCCCAACATCGTCTCCCATGGTCCACAAGGTTACAAGCAAGAAAGTTTCATCTACAAGTCACCTCGAATCAAGAAATTTTCATCCATTCGTCAGCAAAGTTAGTTCCCGTCTACAAGTTTAATTGATTTCCGTGTTAAATCTTTATTCCCGTCTGCAAGGTTATTTGTTTCCCCTCTTAAGGTTCGCCTCATAACTTGATTATTTGGATTACTTGATTAATACATATTAAGATGTGTTTGGGCTCACCGTTTTTGGGTTACACTTGATTATTTGGTACTGTTTATTTGGACTACATGCCTCAGATTTTGAAGATGAAAATCGTTTTTGGATTTTTCGGGAAAGTCGAGCAAAAACAAACCGAACCGAGCAGCTCGAATATAATTTGAACCGAGTTTGAGCGATACATTTTTGCTCGGACTTGTAAATTCGAACCGAACCGAGCCACTCGGTTTGTAAACGAACCGAGTTCGAGCAGACTTTTGCTTGGTTCGGTTCGTGAACAGTCCTGATGTCGTCCAAACGGTCTATAAAATAACTACTAAACCTAACCTAGACTCCTAAGTAATAAATGAAAAACCTATGAAGTAAACCGCACTGACAGACAAGTATACCTATCGAGTGTAGTACAGCTTAACGGTAAATCAGAATATCGAACCCTAGAGACACTACGAATAACAAAACAGACCCTGACTCGGACTTAAGATGATTTGGTTTGGGGGGTTTACTACACTACTTATTATCACTAAAGAATGCAGAAAACTAAGTACGACTCAAACTATCAAGAGAAAGACTAAGGTGAAATCAGGAATGTGAAGAATACCACCTAGGTCGGAATCCTACTTGCAAAGCTCAGCTTCTACCGGTTCTGGAACTATGATGGATCTGGGTTTCTAAGGAAACAACTCTAGACAACCTAGTGGATCCCTAATCACTCTCAGGTTGTCACCAACTAAGGAACCTACAGATGTAATAACTCACCAGATTGTCGGATCACTTCTCAGATATTTCCAACTATGATAGAGTACCCTAAAGGACAGATTACGTCTCAGTCTCACTATCCACCATACATTCAAGGAATGCACGGGGTAATCTTAAGATAACAACTATGATTCAGAATAGCAACAATCACTAGACACTTAAACCAACTTCCTCTCAGACAGTTGACACTCGGATTCCTAATGACGAAGACTAAACGACTAATTCTCACCTCTCGGGTATTGAACTAGGAAGAACACTCAACTCTAATCAGTAATCAATGACAAATCCTATGGCTACTACGTCTAGCAAACCACTAAAATCACAAACCCTAAGATCTATGACCGAGATACGCTAATTGAACTGGTAGACAACCACAATATAACATATGGAATTGAAATTAATCACACAATCAGAATCAAGCATGCATATTCATCACAATTATTAACTAAGATTATTTACAAAGGCATTCAAACATCATTCAAATCCAAAAACCAATGAAAGATTGAAACTTTAGCAAGTATTCATCTAATGACCCAAGTAGTATTATAGTTTTAGCCTAGTATCATGCTCAAAACAACTAGAACAGAAGTAATCGACAGAAACATGGTTCAAACACAACAATCAAACACAAAGTATCAAACTTGAAATGCTAGAACGCTATTATAACGAACCCGGAATCCAAAAGCTTCTATCTTGCACTTTGATTGACCTTCTTGCTCCCAAAATCGCCCTAGAATGTCCCTTAGACGGCTGAAAATCGAACTCTCCTCATAATGGGTATCAAAATCTATTTAAAATCAAATTAGGTTTTTTTCTCGGATTACGGGTCTCTCGCGTACCGCGAGAGACAGGCCTCGGTGACGGCTGGTTTTGGACTCCCTCGCGTACCGGGAGAGTCTTCTTCCTGTACCGCGAAGACTTGGATTTCCAGATTTTTGACTTTTGATTCTTGGGACTTGTTCTCATGCTCAGTTTCTTCGGGTTTTCACTTGTATTTACCACGAGCACCTGTAAACATAACAACGACTCAATAGATAACAAAAACGACTCAAAATAAAGATAAAACAAAGTAAACCGAACTAAAACAATAGGAATAAAGATATGTGCTTTGCACTACATCAAACATCCCCACACTCAACCTTTTTTCATCCACAAAAAAGTATGCATTGGAATCATAACTAAAATATAACTTTAATAAACAATTATCAATTAGTAGTTCAATATACCCACGCTTTAAAAAGCATTAATCAGTATTTCTGTCCGATTAAACCCAAGAACCAACTATCTAGTCCCCATAATGTGTTCTAATTCCATTTTATACAACACTCAATCAATCTATGTGACTCACACTTAGAAGCTACAGCTCTACCTAATCTGGTCTCACGGTCATGTCTAGGCACATGTTAAACCATATAGATTTGCCACCACGATAAACTAAGATTTACAGGTTTTTAGAAATCAATGAAATATGGATCGACTGGATGGAAATGAGCATTAATTTAAGCATAAGAACTTTCGTCTAGAGGCGTCTCAACCAAGTCACTATCCTGGAAGCTAACACATAGACTAGATTCTAAACGTTTAAGCACATAAATCTTACTTAGGGGTGTATCATCCAAGTCGCCATCCCAAAGGGTAACACATAAGCAAGACTTAGTTTCAAAGTAATTAAGCTCATGAATATGGATTTATGGAATGGGCGCCACCGAAACTCGGATTTATTCTCATAAAAAGATAGTGGTGTGCCATGAAAATTTTCAAAAACCTCTAAAATTTGACTTAACGTGGTACCTATCACTCTATATTAACAGTTTCAGTATTACCGACACCCTAAGATGAGTACCCACAAGATATCATGAATTTATTAAGTGATTAATCCTAAGTAACACTCACAGGATATTTAAGCTATTCAAGCTGGCTGGGTCAACCAAAACATCACTAATTAAACGCGTTTTCTATTATTTAAATCATTCTAACTCAAACAAGTAGATCCAGTTGTACTATCATTTTCCATTTTGTTATGCAAATTTATGTTTTCAAAGGACATTTTTCAAATTTTTCATTTTTTTGTATTTTTGGATATTTATAAAGACACAAACTAAGACTTAAACACTCACATCCCCACACTTGAAAGACACATTGCCCTCAATGTGAAGCAAAACACACTAAAAAATAAAAAAACAGGAATCGACTTAGCTGGCAATGTAGATGCAAACAAATGTACAACCTCGTTCTTCCTCGTGTGCACCGTATAGCATTTCGGTCGCGGTTGCACACTCTGCTGGGCTTCTTTTATAAGATATCACGATTAATTCTGTCCAAATGGAGATTGAGTACCGACAGAATGATGTATTGATGTCGTCCAGACAGTCTATATAAAAACTACTAAAACCTAACCTAGACTCCTAAGTAATAAAAGGAAAACCTATTAACTAAACCGCACTGACAGGCAAGTGTACCTATCGAGTGTAGCACAGCTTAATGGTAAACCGGAATATCAAACCCTAGAGACACTACGAATAACAAAACAGACTCTTACTCGGACTTAAGATTAATTGGTTTAGGGGGGTTTACTACACTACTGATTATCCCTACGAATGCAATAAAATAAGATCGACTCAAACTATCAAGAGACAAAAGCTAAGGTGAAATCAAGATTAAGAAGAACACTACCTAGGTCGGAATACTACTTGCAAAGCACAACTTCTACCGGTTTTGGAAACTATGATGGATCTGGGTTTCTGAGGATAACTACTAAAGACAACCTAGTGGATCCCTAATCACTCTCAGGGTGTCACCAACTAAGCTACCTAAAGTGTACTAAACACACTAGATTGTTGGATCACTTCTCAGGTATTTCCAACTATGATCAAGTACCCTAATGAACGGATTACCTCTTAGTCTCACCGCCCACCATACATTCAAGGAATGCACAGGGTAATCCTAGAATAACAACTATGATTCAGACTAGTAACAATCACTAGACACCTAAACCAACTTCCTCTCAGACAATTGACACTCGGATTCCTAATGGCGAAGACTAACCGACTACTTCTCACCTCTCGGGTTTTGAACTAGGATACACACTCAACTCTAATCAGCAATCAATCACAACTCCTATGGCTACTACGTCTAGCAAACCACCGAAATCACAAACCCTAAGATCTATATCCTAGATACGCTAATCAAACTGGTAGACAACCACAATCAACGCAAGGAATCAATAATTAATCACAAGACCAGAATTAAGCATGCATATACATCACAATTATCATACTAGGATTGTTTACAAAATCATTAAAACATCATACGAATCCAAAACCAGTAAAAATCCGAACTTTAACAAGCATTCATCATTAACCTAGGCAGTATTATAGTTTTAGCCTAGGATCACACTTAGAACATCCAAACATAAGTAATAAACACAAACCATGGTTTCAAACAGCACAATTGATGATAAAGATTCAAACTTTAAAACCTAGAACGCTATTACAACGAACCCGGAATTCAAAGTTGTGATCTTTAGCCTTCAATCGACCTTATTGCTCCCAAAATCGCCTCAGAATGTTCCTTAGACAGCTGGTAATCGAACTCCCTTGCATAATGGGATTACAATTCTATAAAAGGCAAAATTAGGTTTTTTCTCGGAAATTGGAGCCCTCGCGTACCACGAGAGATTTAACATGGTCCTTCGCGTACCGCGAAGGACAATATAGTCGCGCCCGGATTTTCCTTTCCTCGTGTACCGCGAACCTTGATAGTCTGGTACCGCAAAGACCTATAATTTCACATTTTTTATTTTTAACCTTCGATCTTCATTCTCATGCTCGGTTTCTGTGGGTTTTCACTTGTAATCATCATGAGCATCTGAGATCATGACAAAGACTCAATGTGTAACAAAAACGACTCATAACATATATAAAACTGGTTAAAACGACACGGAAACAATGGAATAAAGATGTATGCTTTGCACTACATCATGTACACCTTCAAAATAAACTCAAAAATACCCACAACATCAAACTGACATAAATAAAAGACTCAAACTGTAACACCCCGAATTTTTGAGAAATATTTTATTGTGCAATTTTGCGGACGAAATTATTTTTAGAGGATATATTGTAATAACCTGAATTTTTGAAAGTTTAATTTAATATTTTTAGACTAAAGATCTATATGATTAATGAGATTTAAATTAATTTTTAAATCTTTCAGCTATTTTCTTTCAAATTGGATACTGTAACTATTTTTAAATAAATTTAGGTTTTTATAAAGTTAAAAATGTTTAAAAGAAAGTGTCTTTTAAAAGAAAGGGACCTAGTGGTAATTTCAGAAAGTACAAGGGCAAAAGGGTAAAAACTACAAAAACATTTTGTTCCACTTCATCCTCACATCTTTTTTTTTCCGGCTGAAATCCGGCCACCACCGTTGAATTCCGGTGATTCGTACCAGCCTTTAAACCTTCAAATTAATTCATGGAAACGTTGCCAAAAGAATCGTACGCGTAAACCGCGAATCGCGCACGAGTTTAAAGATTTCAAATCCCTGTAATTCGGACATTTATCGCCGCCCCCAAAATCACGGGATTTCCAAATTTGCGAAACGCGTTGTTAAGTCTATAAATTCAATGGAATTCGTTCGTTTTCATACACACCGCAGTCGATAGCCCTTTCCCCATACTCGAAAATTCCCCTCTGTGTGAAGTTTCGCCGCCGTCGCCGCCACCACGGAAACTCCGACCAATCTCCGTTATCTCTGATTTAAGCACCGGTTCCAGGTAAATTATAGTCCTACCTACTCGTTTTGAGCTACTGAATAAAAGCCCTAAGGTTTTGATTTGCATTATCTAATCATGGAAATCGAATTTGGGTTATGTATTTGGAGTTGGGTTATGTATCAAGGAAGATGATGGAAGAGTTTTGGTAAAGGGACGAGACATCAAGCTGAGATGGCAAAACTATTTCTACACCCTTTTCAACAGTTGTAGACCAAGTCTAGCCATAACGGAGAATCCCAATACTCAATCCAGTCAACGAAATAATTGTTATTGTCGAAATATCACACAGGAAGAAGTGAGGAGTGCTCTTAAGAAGATGGGAAGAGCTAAGGCAGTCGGTCCAGACAACATACCCATTGAAGCGTGGAAGTGTATGGGAGAGGAAGGCATTCAGTGGTTGACAAGACTGTTCAACAATATCTTCAAAACCGGGAAGATGCCAGATCAGTGGAGGCGTAGTGTCTTAGTACCCCTATATAAAAACAAAGGAGATGCTCAATGTTGTGCTAACTACAGGGGGATTAAGCTCCTATGTCATACAATGAAATTATGGGAAAGAGTTATAGATACAAGGATTAGACGACAAACCCAGGTTACAGCAAACCAATTTGGGTTCATGCCAGGCCGGTCCACTACGGAGGCGATACACATTTTAAGAAGATTAATGGAAAAGTACAGAGAGAAGAAACATGATTTACATATGGTGTTCATCGATCTTGAAAAGGCGTACGATAGTGTGCCTAGAAGATTGATCTGGGAAAGTCTGGAGGGAAGAGGGATCCCTAGTAAATATATTGAGGCAATTAGGGATATATATCATGAGGCAAAGACATGCGTCCGAGCACCCGTGGGGGATACAGACTTTTTTCTGGTGGAAGTGGGAGTTCACCAGGGGTCGGCACTAAGCCCCTTTCTCTTTGCAGTAGTTTTGGATGAGTTGTCAAAGTCGATTCAAGATGCAATTCCATGGTGCATGCTTTTTGCTGATGATATCGTGTTGATTGCAGAAAGTAAAGAGACATTGAACAACAGACTAGAGGAATGGAGAACAGTCTTAGAGCACAAAGGTTTGAAGATAAGCCGATATAAAACCGAGTACCTTCACTGCAACTTTAGTGGTGCAAACGTCGACGAGGAGACCCAGATTTCTATTGAAGGTGGGGTTGTCCCTAAGACACTGAAGTTCAAGTATCTAGGATCTGTCATCCAGAGTAACGGGGACATTGACAATGATGTAGTCCATCGGGTGCAGGCTGGTTGGTGTAAATGGAGAGCGGCCTCAGGTGTTTTGTGCGACAAGAGGTTCCCAATAGGGTTAAAGGGTAAATTTTATAGGGTAGCAGTTCGCCCAGCGATGCTATATGGAACCGATTGTTGGGCCATCAAGAAGACACAAGCTCGAAAAATGGATGTAGCTGAGATGAGGATGTTGAGGTGGATGTGTGGACACACAAGAAAGGACCGAATAAGAAATGAAGTTGTTCGAAAGAGATTAGGAGTCACATGTATCTCAGATAAGATAAGAGAAGGAAGATTGAGATGGTTTGAACATGTCAAGAGGAGACAGAGCACAGATCCAGTGAGAACGGTGAAAACTCTCGTTGTAGAGGGGAAAAGGAGCAGAGGGAGACCGAAATTAACGTGGGATGAGAGGATTAGGCTTGATTTGCTAGATTTACACCTCTCAGAGGACATGATCAATGATAGGATTTCATGGAGACGTCGTATTAGGGTTTTAGGATGAGTGACCCGTTGTGTGGGAGAGTAGAGTTGTTTAGCAAAGATTTTGCGTATGTCTTGTTTCTGGTAGGTGTGTTGTGTTTCTTGTGACTAATATACTCTAGTCATACACTGCTAATTGTTAGATTACTGTTAGATTTATTTTACTTTATTACTCATTAATTTTATTTATATTTTTATCTTTTTCTTTCCCATGGAGCCGGGGGTCTAAACGGGAGCAGCCTCTCTATCCCTTGGGATAGGGGTAAGGTTTGCCTTCATCACACCCTCCCCAGACCCTACTAATAGCGTTAGCTATGTGTGAGATTATACCGGGTACGCTTAGTTTGGTTTATTTGGAGGGAGGCACTTTTGCTTCTGTGTTTGTTAATTGGAGAAGAAGACACAGTGAATTTCTTGTTTATAGTTTTATTTTCGAAATCTTAACCAAATTGTATGGTTAGTCCAGTAAAACATTTTCAAAACAAAACACAGGTCTCAGGTGACCTGGCACAGGCACCCTCCCTTTTCTTTTTTCTGTTTTGGGTTTTAATACAATTCACATACTAAAATATGTGTTTATGTATACTCTGTTTAATTAAAAATAAAATGTATACTCTTTTAAAAGTTATTGAAATCATGTATTATACTTTACTGTAATTAAAAGTGCTATACAAAGAGTAAATTACAAATTGTGTCCTTTAACTATATATGAAATTGCACATATTATCCTTTGCCTTCAATAATTACACTGGATGTCCTTTTTTTGAAACCTTTGCACGCATTTCGTCCTTTCCACTAACTGAAGTTAACTTTTTCAGTTAAATCCAGTCATGTGCTTTGCACATGAGGGCAAATTAGTCATTTTACAATAAAAGGACGAAAATTGTAATTTAAGACACAAATTATTAAAACTCAATTTCCTTAAAAATATCTCAACCTTCCCCCCCCCCCCTCTTCTCTCTATAGCCTTGCCCTCTCTCTCTCTACATTCACCGGCCTTTCTACATCGAAATATCTTACACTGTCCATTTTTATTTCTTATACAAAGAACAGAATTCTCAATACTTAATTGCAGAAGCATAAGAGATGTTACAAGAAGCAAGCTTATTATTGAAGATAAACATAGTAACCACTTGAAATTGCTCATTCAAACACCCTCTTGGCTTGCACACTCTCTCTACAGCCTTGCTTCAAACATGCCATGGATGTGCTGGCAAACTTGCCTTCATCCCTTCAAACAGGCCGGTGAATGTAGACACATCCATGCCGTGGATGTGTCTCTAAAGCCTTGTCTCTCCAAACAAATCGCTCATCCAAACCTGTCGTGGATGTGTCTCTCTCTCTAAAGCCTTGTCTCATCCAAACACCCCCCGATTGAACCCCTTCAAACCTGCTAAACCGGGTTAGGGTTTTGCCTGCTAAACGGATGTGTCTCTCTCGGCAATTAGGGTTACGCTGGCCTTTTCGTTGTAGAAGACCCCACGATTGATATGCTAGCAGACTTGGCGGTCGGAGGATTATCCGGCGGAGGATGCAGAGGACGTCGGAATCACGTCGGCGGGGAGTTAGTTAGTAACTGTAATTTGTGATTTGGTTCTTTCCTCTTTACAAAACCCCTGATTTGGTGTGTTTTTGTTAGGTTTACATAAACCTTGATTTGGTTCTTTTTCTCTTTACAAAAACCCTCTTTACAGAAACCCTTATTAGAAACCGTGAAACGGAGGGAGGTGGAGGGTGAATAACGGCCGGCAAGGAGGAGGACGGCGGAGTTACGTGGTAGACTGCAGAAAGTTGCGTAGGTTTGAGAGGTTTTCTATCTCTCGATGATATTCGGTGGAGGCGGTGGTGGCCGAAGTCGGAGGCGGTGGTGGCCGGAGGCGGTGGAGGGTTTATGAAGAAATGAGGTGGGGTTGAAAATTGAAAGGCCGGTGAATGTAGAGAGAGAGAGAGGGCAAGGCTCTAGAGAGAGGGGGGTGAGATATTTTTAAGGAAATTGAGTTTTAATAATTTGTGTCTTAAATTACAATTTTTGTCCTTTTATTGTAAAATGACTAATTTGCCCTCATGTGCAAAGCACATGACTGGATTTAACTGAAAAAGTTAACTTCAGTTAGTGGAAAGGACGAAATGTGTGCAAAGGTTTCAAAAAAAGGACATCCAGTGTAATTATTGAAGCCAAAGGACAATATGTGCAATTTCATATATAGTTAAAGGACACAATTTGTAATTTACTCAAATATATTTTTTCTAAACGTTTTAAATTGTGTTCACGGTCACCAAATGAGATTTTAAAAATCTAAGTTGTTATAATAATTGAAGGCCTCCGCATCGTTTATTTTCGCTCCCGATTATCGCTTATCGTCATTAAGGTACAGACTTTCGAACAACTTATGTGTACGGATTTGGTTCCCAATACTCCGTTGTTGGGACCTAAATTCGTTGTTACGTGCTTATGTGTATTATATGTATATTTATAGATATATTGTTTATAAGCATTGAACTAATGAAGATGACGCTTCGTGCGCATTGAATTACTTAATATGGTCCCTCGAAAGTATTGAATTACTAAATATGGTCCCTCAAAAACACTGAATTACTGAATATGGTCCCTCGAAATCACTACTGTATATTATCCCTCGAAAGCACTGAATTACCGAATATGGCCCATCAAAAGCATCAAACTATTGAAATGTCGCTTCGTGCGCATTGAACTATTGAAATGTCGCTTTGTGCTCACTAAACTATCGAATGTGTTATGTGACTCATCGAATGTGAACTAACGTTATGTGACTCACCGAATGTGTAATGAATGTGTATGTATATATATTGTTTGATAGATATTTTTAAGTAATTGCATATTATATAGTTGTTATCCCACTGAGTAAAAGCGAATTTTACTCAGGCGTACATTCTTCTTGTTTATGTACGTTAGGTTGCAAGGCTTATTGGGAAGACTTGGCGAGAGTGTTCGAGAGAATAAGGATCAAAAGAATTTTTGTAAATAAATTGTAATGTTTTGTATTTTCTTTTATTAAATGTAATGTTTTTATCATTAATGGATCAATGTATTGGATTCTGACTACTGTATAAGTGACACGTCAGTGCTAGTTGGGTTAGGGTGTTACAATTATGGTATCAGAGCTCAGGCTCTTTCCTGTAGAAAACCTTTTTTTATATAATAGAACCCGTGAGGTAATGGGTGGGTTGTCATAATTAGAATTTCTATTCTTTCTGATCTGTCATCATTCTTATACTGCAAATTTTGTTAGATGCCTCTGATTAGATGTACCTCATTTTTCTGTTTATTCGAGTATCTGTTTATTGATTCAAGTTAGTTCCGCTCAAATTGAAATCCTATTGTTCACCGTGTAATGAGGGAAATCAAAGTATTATTTAATGCAATTTCGAGGACGAATTTTTTTTAGAGTGGTAGTGTTGTAACATCCCGAATTTTTGAGAAATGTTTTATTGTACAATTTTGCGGACGAAATTATTTTTAGGGGATATATTGTAATAACCCGAATTTTCTAAAGTTTAATTTAATATTTTTTAGATTAAAGATCTATATGATTAATGAGATTTAAATTAATTTTTAAATCTTTCAGCTATTTTCTTTCAAATTGGATACTGTAACTATTTTTAAATAAATTTAGGTTTTTATAAAGTTTAAAATGTTTAAAAGAAAGTGTCTTTTAAAAGGAAGGGACCTAGTGGTAATTTCATAAAGTACAAGGGCAAAAGGGTAAAAACTGCAAAACCATTTTGTTCCTCTTCATCCTCACATATTTTTTTTCCGGCTGAAATCCGGCCACCATCGTTGAATTCCGGTGATTCATACCAGCCTTTAAACCTTCAAATTAATTCATGGAAACGTTGCCAAAAGAATCGTACGCGTAAACCGCGAATCGCGCACGAGTTTAAAGATTTCAAATCCCTGCAATTCGGACATTTATCGCCGCCCCCAAAATCACGGGATTTCCAAATTTGCGAAATTCAATGGAATTCATTCGTTTTCATACACACCGCGTACCGCGAGGGAGTTCCCTTCCCTTCTCGCGTACCGCGAGGAGGACTTCTTGACAAAAAGATTATTAAAATTTCCACTTTTCATACTTAGAAAAATTTTGACCCATTAAAATCTTTTTCACCCAATTTTCTCAAAACTCGTTCCAATGATAAAAACCAATGTAAAACATATCTGAAACTCTGTTCCCGCTGATTTTCCTCACCGAATCAAGCTCGGGGCCCTGCAACACACGACACACACAAAACACACAAACCGAAAAACAAGCTAAAGACACGGACTCATACCAAGTAATGCTTACAGACTCTACATCCCGGGAACTTGCCCGAGATTCAAACAAACCTATCAGGAGGCTTCTCCTTGATTCTAACCGGTATCGCCTTCACCCTGCGCGGTCTACCTGTCCTTCACCATCTCAGCAACTTCATGATCCTCACAACCAGTGGCTCTATATCATCATCATCACCACTCAGGTCCTTCCACCACAGCTTATACCTATCAGGTTTGAAAATAACACTGTTCAAGTACCCCTAGTAAGTTGTTAATCTTAAACGTCCCCACACTTGGGGTTTTCACTACCCTCAACCTAGATGAATATATCAAATCACGGGTTCTCTTGCGGGGTTGCCTAGACCTAGGAGCCCTAGATGTAGGACTTGTCTTAGCTACTCTGCCCTCGGGACGCACAATGGTGATGGGCAAAGGCTTAGGAATGGGATCTTCTATATGTAGGACCTCTAAACCTTCCCCCGGGTCTTCGAAATCCTCTACACTCTCCTCCATCCCCACACTTGGGGATTTGCCGACGATCTCATCTAACCCTGCCATCATCTCCAGCAAAACATCAGGCATCTGATCGTCGTATTCATCTGGCTCCTCTAACAGCTTCTCCCACTCCAACACCCAATCAGATGGTTCTCCTAAATTTGGAGCAGGCTCACCTACTTCATGTAATATCTAGGGTTTTCTGATATATCAATTTCGGTTATCAGTTTCAATCCTTTGTAATCCGTCTATTTTCGATTTTAATGAACGTATCAATTTCAAATCATTGCACGTATTACTAACCTTGAACCCTTATTATGTCTAAATTCTTAAATTTTAAAAAAACAAAATAATTAGACTTATATTTAATACATACCTAAATATATATGTAATTAAACAAAAAAATATATAATAATAAAATAGAATAAACCTTTGTAGGTTTATATTTGTTATTAAATAAAACAAATAATAATCTTGTTAACCTTAAATACATAAAGCTTATAAATTTGTAAACTTAGAAATTATATTAACTTATTGGATTTTTATAAAATAAACCATATTATTTATTTTATAAAGTCCAGGGGCTAAACTGTTATTCTTGAAACATAATTTAAAAACTAAAACCCAAGTTTTGGCATAAAATGACAAAGCTAGAAACCTCAGGGACCGGTTTCATAATTAGCTCAAACCCCCGGAACCCAAACCAGTCGCAGGTTCAATCATCGTGACACCCGCTTCCACCTCCGATTTTCCTAAAACGCCTTTCCGGCCAGATTCGATGCACCTCGGGCTTCCCTTTGTGCATGCGACCACCACCCAAGGTGAATCAATGCTAAAACCCAACTGCAATAACACGTGGGTTCGAATTCGAATCCATTCGGCTCAACCGTAAACCCCTTAACCGATCGGGCATTATATGGTGAAATTCTCTATAAATATCAGTTGCAAAACCTCAACGACATCACCCCCAAACTACCTAAACCTTCAATTTGGTCATTTATCCATTGCATTGCTCGATTGGAACCCACGTCTGCCGTTTCTGAAACCAGAACCCAATCTCCTTCGTTTCGATAGTATATATCAGGTAATTCGAATGGCTAATATCTTTGTTTTCATTCATATATCAAAAGCCCCTCTGTCAAATTACACTGACAAAGGGTAAATCGATCCGTAATTTGGGATTGAAATTTCTAGGGTTCATACGGATTTGGGACTGTGTTTAAGAATTTATTTTTTCAGATTATAATCCAACGAGGCCCGTAGTCGGGTGGTTTGTGTGCGTGTGTGTTGGCTAAGGTGGCTCGGGTTCGAATCCGGCCGACATGAGTTTTGGATTTTCATTTTTTTATGCATTTATAATCAATATTAAAAATTCCTTTTATTTTTATAAAATCTGTTGTGTTTTTATAAACTTAAAAATGGATTTTATTTATACTTTTATTTCCAGAAAGTATTTAAATTAATTAAAACTTATTTAATCCTTAATATTAAATACTTAGAAACTATAAAAATGCTACAAACTTTTATAAAACTTATAAAATAAACAGGAACCATTTTATAAAATCAGAAATTTAATTTGTTATTATTTTCTAAAATAAATAAAATTGTTTTTGTTTAAAACCTTACGTAATAATTATAAACATTAAATAAACAGAAAACTTTTATAAAATCCTAATAAAATCAGAAAACTTATAAAACTTATTTTACGAAAACAGAAACTTCTAAAATTTTATAAAATTATTTAAAACGTAATTAATTATTCAAAACATAAAATAAATATGTTTTAAAATCAAAATATTTGTAAACTTAGAATTTTAAACATAAACGTATTTAAAATACTTGTACACTTGAAATTAAAACATATTTTTATATAAACCTATATTCCATTTATTTAGAATTTTAAACACTTTCTACCTATTATTTAGAATAATTACGAGGCATTTTGAAAATGGATATTTAATAAATACCTTAAATAATTTTAAAGTATATATTTTCAAACTCTTTTAATTATACTTAATAATTATTTAATCAATTAGATAATTATTATTAATAGTTATTATCCTTTTAGATAACTATTATTTATCCTAAATAAATTATTTAACCCTACTAGATAATTATTTATTATCCTTAATGCTTGTTTATTCAATACTTAATTAATATTTTTTATTTACAATACTTGGGAAACTATTTAATAACTATCATTTAAACATGTGTAGACAATAAATAATTTATAATTCTTTTTAAACTCCAAACTAACTTGTAAGGCCCCTTTTCCGGGTAAACCCACCTTTTTTGGTTTACTAATAAACATAGTCATAATTACTGAGCTTAAATTTAAAGCATTCAAATTCATTCATTACATGGCGTAACATGACATGACATAACAGCGGAAGTCTTTAAAATTAAGTACATAACATTTGTCTTAACATATATAAAAGTGGGATGTCAGTCTTGTGCCTGGTAACCTTCACGCCTTCGCACGACCCTTCTTTTCTGTACCTGAAATGTATACTAAAAGTCAGCTAACGCTGGTGAGTTCTAGTTTAAAACTATTAAGTATGATCATTCTTTTCTTTATAAGTATACATAATTATATACATACATTTCTATAAATACGTATTCATAGCTTTTACTTTTCTTTCTTCATTCTTATGTGATTACATAGATATGCATTCACACTTTTCTTTCCTTTACATTCATTGGTCATACACATAAGGGTGATCAACCCATCTTTTACTGCGTATATCACAAAGACATACGCCCTTAAGCTACCGTCGTAGCCCTTTTACTCGTCCGGTCCTAGAAACCGTCCGCCTTACCTTTCGTCCGGCCAACCTTCGGCCGTCCGCCTTAACCGTCCTACCGCCGTAGTCCGTTATATTCGCCCGTCTGCCCTAAGGCATCCGTTTCCCACGCGAACTATTGTTTATGCAACCGTTATACTATTTTAGCATTTACTTCGACCGCCCATTTATGCTTTTTGTACGTCCTAGCTGGCGAAGGACGTATCTTTCCCGGTTGCAAAATAGTCACGTGGTCGTCCGTCTACAGAAGTAGCCGTTAGCTTCGTTTCCGTCAATAACGTATACATACATTCGTAACATGCAATATAAATATTTATAAAGCAAGATTTCATTTATTTACGTTATGCCATTCTTTCCTTCATTCTTTGTAAACATACGTTTCATTCTTTGTTCAAAATTCATTATCTTATATATATATAAATTACATATATTAGTACATCACGTATGATCACATTAGCATTCATATCATATATTCATTTAGTGTATACATTTCAGCCCCAAAACATTTAATAAGGTTTGCACATAACATAGAAGGGGGCACATAGAACTCACCTGAAAAGCTTCTCTAGGTTGTCCTAAACAAAGGTCCAACAACGTCACTTCCAATCTGGATTAGGTAGTTAAATACACATTAGACCCAACCCCGACTCTAATGGTTAAATCATTCTAAACTTACTGACTTTACTTAACCTGTCTGCTGTCTGCTGCCTCATGCGCACTTGACAAGTGCGCAGAGAATACTTCTTGCGCACTTGGTAAGTACGCAGGATCTTCCTCCCGCGTACTTGGTAAGTACGTAGGAAGTCCTTCTGGCGCAATTGGTAAGTACGCAATACCTGGTTCCTGGACCAAAAATCCGAAATTCTTGCATGCTAACCCGATCATTCCAATCTTATAATTTTCTTTGATGAAAACGTGCGGTTTTCATTCTAGATGCTAGTTCTAGGCTTATTATCAGGTTTCATCCATAAAAACGTCCCCTATTTAGCTAAAACCCGAAAAATCCCAAAACGAAGAAAAACTTAGTTTAAGGTCGAATCGTTACATGGATTGTGATTCTGATTCGGAGGTTTTGCTCACGAGCTCAGCTGTAACGTGCTCCTTCAATCTCGTGTCGATCCGTCAACTTTCTCTCTCTAGACCCGAGCTCTCCTTTCTCTCTCTAGAATGGTGAAATAAAGGTGAAGTGGAGAAAGTGGGCTGCCTTGCCCCTTATATACCTGGGCTTCCATCGGCCCGTTGGAGCCGAGCCCAAGCCCATCCGTTCTTATTTCGTTTTATGACGTTTAAATCTCTATCGTATTACTATTTACTTATTTACTATTTTTAGGATGTTACAAGTCTACTCTCCTTAAAGAGGTTTCGTCCTCGAAACTGTTTATACGTTAAACAATTGAGGGTATAGTCCCCTCATCTCGTCTTCTTTTTCCCATGTAGCTTCTGACCCTTTTCTGTGCTTCCATTGTACTTTAACTAACTGAATCGACTTATTGCGTAGTCGTTTCTCAGCTCGGTTGTAACATCCCGAGTTTTAGAGCACGAGAGAATTCACGAGGAATTGAAACTTAAATAAAAAGAAAGGAATCGGGCTTGGGCCGGGGTGTATGGGCCGAAAGGGGCAAGGGTCGGGCCCTTATAAGTCTCAAGACCAGCCCCAAACCCTCATTTGCAACACCATTTTCGGAATTCTAGAGAGAGAAAGCGAGAGAGAGCCTAGAGAGAGAAAGTCCTGGTTTTTGGACTAGAGCTTCAAGGATCGTTAGCAAGAGTCTCGTGAGTGTTTATCAACGAAAAGGAAGCGATTTCAGGTAACCATTTGTTCCAGATCTGCATTTTTATATTATATCGGGTTTTGAAGAAAAAATCAAGTAAAGGTTGGGTTTTTACGTTTAAAATGAAAACGAAGTATAGATCTAGACTCTCGGTTAGAAAACACAAGTTTTGAATGTAAAAAGTTCGGATCTTGACGATGTCAGATCTGCATGCGAGTTAGGGTTTTGTGGGGAAGAAGACTGGTCTGGGACATGTATCGAAACTAGAAGTTTCGAGCGGCCTGCAGGTATCGAAACTAGAAGTTTCGAGCGGCCTGCAGGTATCGAAACTAGAAGTTTCGAGCGGCCTGCAGGTATCGAAACTAGAAGTTTCGATGGGCCTGCACCTGTCGAAACTAAGTAGTTTCGATAGGTCTGCACCAATAAGTGAGGTCTCCCGGGAAAGGGGCCTCACAAGTTGGTATCAGAGCCATAGTTTGAGAGATTTGGACATCCCCGATGTCCAGACTTAAACTGAGAATGGGACAATTAGCGGATGCCAGTACGGGTAACTCAAGCCAAAGCATCAGAAGCGTATAGTAAGTAAAGTTTACCTTTAGAGTGTCAAGATAAGAATAGAGGCTTTAGTGGAACCATGAAAGCGAATAAATAGAAAACAAGATGTGATGTAATGGTTAATTACAGATGGCCAGTGTATATTAACATCTTACCTTACTTATTGTGTTCTACATATTCCCTAGCATGCTGAAATTAAATCCCTTTGTTCTCTATCTTTTAGTTAGAAATGGCTAGACGTGGAGGAACTAGAGGGGGTGGAGGAGGAAGACGTGGTGGGCGTACATGCCGCCGCGGTGTAGCTAAAACCAACCAAGAGATTGAGGGGAGTGTTCACACTACCTATACTGATACGGTGGTCAGTCTTTTATTACCCGGATTAGATCCTCAGCGGTAGTTAATCACAATGGCCTTCATGACCAAGCTGCCTTGCATAGCTACGGTTTATGCCACCCGTTCTGTGATTTGCTATCGGTATAGCTTATGGCAGGTTTCGAGGACGAAACCTATTGTAAGGAGGGTAGACTTGTAACATCCCGAGTTTTAGAGCACGAGAGAATTCACGAGGAATTGAAACTTAAATAAAAAGAAAGGAATCGGGCTTGGGCCGGGGTGTATGGGCCGAAAGGGGCAAGGGTCGGGCCCTTATAAGTCTCAAGACCAGCCCCAAACCCTCATTTGCAACACCATTTTCGGAATTCTAGAGAGAGAAAGCGAGAGAGAGCCTAGAGAGAGAAAGTCCCGGTTTTTGGACTAGAGCTTCAAGGATCGTTAGCAAGAGTCTCGTGAGTGTTTATCAACGAAAAGGAAGCGATTTCAGGTAACCATTTGTTCCAGATCTGCATTTTTATATTATATCGGGTTTTGAAGAAAAAATCAAGTAAAGGTTGGGTTTTTACGTTTAAAATGAAAACGAAGTATAGATCTAGACTCTCGGTTAGAAAACACAAGTTTTGAATGTAAAAAGTTCGGATCTTGACGATGTCAGATCTGCATGCGAGTTAGGGTTTTGTGGGGAAGAAGACTGGTCTGGGACATGTATCGAAACTAGAAGTTTCGAGCGGCCTGCAGGTATCGAAACTAGAAGTTTCGAGCGGCCTGCAGGTATCGAAACTAGAAGTTTCGAGCGGCCTGCAGGTATCGAAACTAGAAGTTTCGAGCGGCCTGCAGGTATCGAAACTAGAAGTTTCGATGGGCCTGCACCTGTCGAAACTAAGTAGTTTCGATAGGTCTGCACCAATAAGTGAGGTCTCCCGGGAAAGGGGCCTCACATCGGTCAATAATGGCTGTCGGTTCCTCTATATAATTTAGACTGTTATCCACTTCGATCTCGTCGTAAGGTATGTGAGTTGTGTCGTCAGCTAGGCACTTGCGTAAGTGTGACACATGGAACGTAGGGTGTATTCCACTAAGCTCAACGGGTAGGTCGAGTCTGTAAGCAACTTGACCCACTCTCGCTAGATCTTGAAAGGTCCAACAAACCTTGGACTTAGTTTGCCACGCTTTCTGAATCGAATGATTCCTTTCCTTGGTGATACCTTTAACAGTACCATGTCCCCCACTTGAAACTCTAAATCCCTTCTTCTCTTATCCGCGTATGATTTCTGTCTGTCCTTTGCGGCTTTCATTCGAGCCTTGATTTGATCAAACTTCTCGGAAGTAGCTTTGACCACTTCGAGACTTGCGAAATCCTTTTGTCCAATTTCCCCCCAACAAACCGGGGTCCTACATTTCCTCCCATACAACATTTCAAATGGCGGCATGCCAATAGTCGAGTGATAGCTGTTGTTATATGAAAATTCTGCCAATGGTAGATGGCTGTCCCAGCTCCCACCGAAGTCAATGATACAGGCCCGGAGCATGTCCTCCAAGGTCTGAATGGTCCTTTCCGATTGTCCATCGGTTTGGGGGTGGTAAGCGGTGCTGATGTTCAGTCTAGTGCCCATTGCTTCGTTGAATTTCTTCCAAAACCTTGACGTGAATCTAGTATCTCTGTCGGAGACAATCGACAGCGGCATACCATGTCTGCTCACAACTTCTTTGATAAATATTTCTGCTAGTCTTTCTGACGAGGACGTCTCACGTATTGGCAAGAAGTGAGCACTTTTCGTCAAGCGGTCGACGATCACCCAAGTGGTATCATTGCCTTTAGCTATTCGCGGTAGCTTGGTAATGAAGTCCATCGTGATCTCCTCCCACTCCATTCCGGTATTGGTAGAGGTTGCATTTTACCGCGTGGTTTCTGGTGCTCGGCCTTAACTAGAGAACACGTTAGGCACTTGCTCACGTACTCTGTCACATCATTCTTCATGCCAGGCCACCAGTACTATTTCTTCAAGTCTTGATACATTATGTTTGTCCCGGGGTGGATAGAATAGCGAGACTTATGGGCCTCATTGAGTATTTTGGCTCTAAGCTCGCCAATCTTAGGTATCCACATTCGGCTAAACCTAGTTCGTACACCGTATGCATTTGCATCCAAATTCCCTTGTTTTCCTACTATTCTTTCCCGTTTTATATTTCCTTCTAATAGTGGTTCGTCTTGTGCCTTTGATATTTCCCTCATCAGATCTGGTGTTATAATCAGCTGACACGCTTTGATCCGTATAGGTTCCGATTCTTCCTTTCTGCTTAAAGCGTCAGCCACCACGTTTACTTTTCCTGGATGGTACAATATCTCACAGTCATAGTCCTTCAGTAGCTCTAACCACCTCCTTTGTCTTATGTTTAATTCCTTTTGTTCGAAAAAGTACTTCAGGCTTTTGTGATCGGAGTAAATGGTGCATTTAACTCCATACAGATAGTGCCTCCATATTTTCAACGTGAAAACTACTGCCGCTAACTCTAGGTCGTGTGTTGGGTAGTTAACCTCGTGTATCTTTAGTTGTCACGAGGCGTAAGCAATTACCTTTCCTCGTTTCATAAGTACGCAACCTAAACCCTGACCCAAAGCGTCAGAGTAGACTACTAAGTCTTTATTTCCCTCAGGTAGTGCCAAGACTAGAGCTTGGGTTAATCGTGCCTTAAGTTCCTCAAACGCGTTGTTTTGGGTTGGACCCTATTCATATTTCACTTCCTTCCGTGTCAACTTAGTTAGTGGCGAGGCTATTGTTGAAAAATCTTGAATGAACCTTCGATAGTAGCCTGCCAATCCCAGAAAGCTTCGTATCTCTGTTGGTGTCTTTGTGATGTTCTATTCCTTTACTATCTCGATCTTTGCAGGATCCACCATAATGCCGTTTGGGTTTATTACATGACCTAGGCATTGGACTTCCCTAAGCCAGAACGCGCATTTGGAGAATTTTGCGTACAACTTTTCCTGCTTTAGCACCCCCAGAACCTCTCTTAGGTGACAGTGGTGATCACCCTCGCTTTTCGAATATACCAGTATGTCGTCTATAAAAACTATCACTGATCGATCCAACATTGGTCGACATACTCTATTCATCAAATCCATGAACGCTGCTGGTGCGTTGGTCAATCCGAAGGACATCACGAGAAACTCATAGTGCCCATAACGCGTGCGAAACGCGGTCTTTGGTACGTCTTCTTCCCTTACTTTCAACTGATGGTAACCCGACCTAAGATCGATCTTTGAGAACCAACTCGCACCTTGCAGTTGATCAAAAAGGTCGTCTATTCTAGGCAGAAGGTATTTGTTCTTTACTGTCCTCTTGTTCAACTCACGGTAGTCAATGCACATGCGCATACTGCCGTCCTTCTTCTTTACAAATAGTACCGGAGCACCCCACGGTGAGATGCTCGATCTAATAAATCCTTTTTCTGTTAGTTCTTGTAGTTGAGACATCAATTCTTTCATTTCTGACGGAGCCAATCGGTAGGGGGCTTTGGCAACAGGCTCAGCTCCTGGCAATAAGTCAATTTGAAATTCTATTTCCCGATCGGGTGGTAACCCAGGTAGATCCTCAAGGAATACTTCCGGAAAGTTGCACACCACGGGCACATTCTTGAGTTCATTCGTTTTCATTCCATCATCAATAACATATGCCAAATAAGCTTCACAACCGCGCCTCATGTAACTTTCGGCCTTGATCATCGAGATGATGTTCGGCATCGTGAAATTCCAATCCCCATAAACCGTAATTGGACTGCCGCTAGGAGCTTTGAGGTGTATCCTCTTACGTTTACATATGATTTGAGCTTCGTTGGCAGCTAGCCAATCCATACCCAATACTATATCGAATCCTCCTAAGGTAAGAAGGAATAATCTAGAAGGGAACTTATGACCCTCTATTTCTATGATGCAATCCTCTATTACTTGAAATACTGCTGAATTTTTACCAACGGCAGTTTGTACGCTAAAGGCCTTTACTATGATGTTGATAGTGCAACCTAGTTTACGACTAAATGCATTGGATATAAAACTTTTACTAGCACCAGAGTCAAATAAAATAGCAGCATGTTCATCATTAACTAGGAACGTACCTGACACAACATCAGGGTTTCCCCTTGCTTCCTCCTCAGTTAGGGCGTAGGCTCGAGTCCTAGCCTGCGGTTGTTCCTTTTCCCTCTCTTTTCCCGAACCAGATTGGCCGGCCTTCCTGCAGTTCTTTGTCAGATGTCCAAACAATCCACATACTTGACACTTGACGTTCTTTACGCATTCTCGGGAGAAGTGACCCGGCTTCCCGCACTTATAGCATGTGGTGGTGCCGATTCGGCACTCACCAAGATGTTGCCTTCCACATTTTATGTAAGTTTCATATTCATCCAACCTTGGTTTCTTAATTTCAGATGCTACATTCCCTTTTCCAGTGCCTCTAGATGGGTTCTCCCACTTTCTCTTTTGTGTCTCAGGTGCAGGGTCCTCATTGGCATAGTCGTCGTAGACGATTCCGCTCAGATTCACTACTGACTCGAAGGTTGAGGGTAGGTTAGCTTTCACATGGACACGGACCCTTTGAGGTAGGCCCTTCACATAATACTTGATCATTCGCTCTTCTGTCTCCACCAGGTGGGGTACCAGTTGAGCTAGCTCATTGAATCTAGAGGTATACTGGCGGTGCGCTTTGTTACCCGCCTTAAAGTTTAAGAACTCGTTCTCCACACGATCAATCTCGTTCTGTGGGCAGAACTTTTGGATTATGAGCTTCTTCAGGTCTTCCCATGTCATTCTGGCGATAGCGTTTGGAGACTTTGTTCTCTGAATGTTTCTCCACCAACCTAGTGCTTCATTGATGAAAGAATGAGCAACATATTTAACCGCCTGGTCCGGTCGACACTCGCTGATGTTAATTACAGTGTTCATCCTCTCAATCCATTCGAGCGTTGCCACTGAATCCTTGCTCCCATCAAACTTGGGTGGGTCTCCGTCCTTGAGACCTTCGTAAGTACACCCACGGTTGCTTGATCCCACCTTCACTTCATCCCCATCGCTGTCATACACTTTCTATTCATGGTCTCCTTCATCCCCCTCTCTACTTTTCTTTAGTGCCTCGGTTAGTAGATCAGGAAATTCTTTCTTCAGAATGAGTACGACTTCACGAGCTATAGCATCCCTGACCTCGGGTTCCAACTATATAGTCCCTTGATTGTCGTTCCCAGTTGGGGTCGCTTCTGCTTCGTGTACACTCTCGGTGTGTTCTACGTGCACACTCTCTTCCTCTTCAAGTCTTCGATTCAACGGAGGTCTACCGACTCGGCCAGTGCGACCGCCTCGGCGTCCTGTTCTTCCTCCACCAGCCATAGTTCCTAGTTTCCTGATAGTTATAAAGGGAATACATCAATGTCATTTCTTCATATCATAGTTTGGAACAGTACGAGCAAGGTAAATTTTTAATTACAGTGACCGGTTTGTGATTACTAATTTACATTGCTTTTCGGGTTCAAAACTCTTCAAATCAGTTGTGACATTGACATCTATTTGTTCTAAGTTAAGGTATCTATTCTTATCCAAGTGTATTAACTCTAGTACTTACTTACCGTGCTAGCGTTGGCGTTGGTTACCCATACTGACATCCGTGCGTTGGTCCCATAATCAGTTTGAGTCCAGACATTTAGGGATGTCTGAATCTCTCAAACTATTGCTCTGATACCAACTTGTAAGGCCCCTTTCCCGGGTAACCTCACTTGTTGGATTTACTCATAAACATAGTCATAATTACTGAGCTTAAATTTAAAACATTCGAATTCATTCATTACATGACGTAACATGACATGACATAACAGCGGAAGTCTTTAAAATTAAGTACATAACATTTGTCTTAACATATATAAAAGTGGGATATCAGTCTTGTGCCGGGTAACCTTCACGCCTTCGCACGACCCTTCCTTTCTGTACCTGAAATGTATACTAAAAGTCAGCTAACGCTGGTGAGTTCTAGTTTAAAACTATTAAGTATGATCATTCTTTTCTTTATAAGTATACATAATTATATACATACATTTCTATAAATACGTATTCATAGCTTTTACTTTTCTTTCTTCATTCTTATATGATTACATAGATATGCATTCACACTTTTCTTTCCTTTACATTCATTGGTCATACACATAAGGGTGATCAACCCGTCTTTTACTGCGTATATCACAAAGACATACACCCTTAAGCTACCGTCGTAGCCCTTTTACTCGTCCGGTCCTAGAAACCGTCCGCCTTAACTTCCGTCCGGCCAACCTTCGGTCGTCCGCCTTAACGGTCCTACCGTCGTAGTCCGTCATATTCGCCCGTCTGCCCTAAGGCATCCGTTTCCCACGCGACCTATTGTTTATGCAACCGTTATACTATTTTAGCATTTACTTCGACCGCCCATTTATGCTTTTTGTACGTCCTAGCTTGCGAAGGACGTATCTTTCCCGGTTGCAAAATAGTCACGTGGTCGTCCGTCTACAGAAGTAGCCGTTGGGGATTTCATTTATTTACGTTATTCCATTCTTTCCTTCATTCTTTGTAAACATACGTTTCATTCTTTGTTCAAAATTCATTCTCTTATATATATATAAATTATATATATTAGTACATCACGTATGATCACATTAGCATTCATATCATATATTCATTTAGTGTATACATTTCAGCCCCAAAACATTTAATAAGGTTTGCACATAACATAGAAGGGGGCATATAGAACTCACCTGAAAAGCTTCTCTAGGTTGTCCTAAACAAAGGTCCAACAACGTCACTTCCAATCTGGATTAGGTAGTTAAATACACATTAGACCCAACCCCGACTCTAATGGTTAAATCATTCTAAACTTACTGACTTTACTTAACCTGCCTGCTGTCTGCTGCCTGCGCACTTGCTAAGTGCGCAGGACCATACTCATGCGCACTTGACAAGTGCGCAGAGAATACTTCTTGCGCACTTGGTAAGTACGCAGGATCTTCCTCCCGCGTACTTGGTAAGTACGTAGGAAGTCCTTCTGGCGCAATTGGTAAGTACGCAATACCTGGTTCCTGGACCAAAAATCCAAAATTCTTGCATGCTAACCCGATCATTCCAATCTTATAATTTTCTTTGATGAAAACGTGCGGTTTTCATTCTAGATGCTAGTTCTAGGCTTATTATCAGGTTTCATCCATAAAAACGTCTCCTATTTAGCTAAAACCCGAAAAATCCCAAAACGAAGAAAAACTCAGTTTAAGGTCGAATCGTTACCTGGATTGTGATTCTGATTCGGAGGTTTTGCTCACGAGCTCAGCTGTAACGTGCTCCTTTAATCTCGTGTCGATCCGTTGACTTTCTCTCTCTAGACCCGAGCTCTCCTTTCTCTCTCTAGAATGGTGAAATGAAGGTGAAGTGAAGAAAGTGGGCTGCCTTGCCCCTTATATACTTGGGCTTCCATCGGCCCGTTGGAGCCGAGCCCAAGCCCATCCGTTCTTATTTCGTTTTATGACGTTTAAATCTCTATCATATTACTATTTACTTATTTACTATTTTTAGGATGTTACATAACTAAACTTTATAATATTCATTTAAGACTTGTTATAACTTAAAACTTTATAACACAATCATTCCCGCCTCATATTTGAAACCCTAGATAGTCTTGAAATCCTAGATCCTTGTCATAGAATTTTAGGGTCAACATTTAAACTTTAAACCTTGTTATTTAGGCTTGTTGTGAGGATATTCTTCCTCAAAAGCTTTGTTACACTTAAATTTTGTTAGACACTCCTCATCAATCCATGTGAGTATACTTAGCCCCTTTTTATTTTGTTTTGGTTTATAAACTTGGGGTGGAACATGTATTAAAACTTTTAGACTTATACAATTCATGCACAACTATGCCTACATGCTTTCTATGTGTTATATGTTTTTGAGACTTGCATGCTTAAATTAAACTTAAAACTAGTATGTTCATTAACTTTGCCCGAGCCTACAGTGATAATGATAGATTTATTGCATTTGACCAATCCACCTAGATTGATTGACCCTTCATGGGGAGCCTATGGTGATTGTTGCTAGATTTGAACTTAAACTTTTAAGGGTAATACTCGGGTTATGCCTAAACTTGGTTGGAGGTTTGAAATGCATAATGTTTAACTTGCTTGTTCTCACATTTATACTTAGATGCATTGACATAGTGAATTGTAAAACTTTTAAAGACTTTGTCAAACGGTATCAAAACCTTTGTATCTCACTAACTATTTTTAGTTACAGTTTACTTAACATGTTTCAGGTGCTCCAGTTTGAGGCTTATCTTGTGATCACTTAGGATGCTTAGACCTAGAACATCTATCAAATTTAAATTTTTGTTATCGTTATGCTTGTTGAACAATGTGTTATTTTTTCATGTATTTGAACACGGAAATTTATTAATCGAATATTTAAACTTTATTAGTCAACCTTGTGCTTTTGAACAACCGCGTCCGCCCTCCGCCGTCGGTTGGGGTGTGACAGATTGGTATCAGAGCCTTGTTTATAGGGAATTAGGTTATTAGACACATGATCTTGATTATAACTTAGGATTCCCCAAACATTAGTCATCTCATGTACCTACTATGAATCTCTTCTCTATTCTACTCTCCAATCTTACACCCTATATGTACATGCTTATACTTGGAAAGTTACATCTATTTACGTATTGCAAGAACCTACTACATCGAGGTTATATACTTAGGCTTCAAGTCTGAACCAAAAACTAACTCTCGTCAAAAGTATTTGAGTTCTAAACAAGGTATGAGAACTTGTGCGGACCGGAAGGGTGGATACCTGTATTGTGGGAAATTCTGTCAATGAAAGCATTTCGTACAAATCCAGATCAACCGTTGGACCCGTATGCTTTCCTGGGAATTCTTGAGATGAGTGTCCACTTTTAGGAATGCACGACTTCTCTAACATTAATGAAATTAAATTACTTTTGATATGTCAAAATACCTATTTGGTGATGCAAACTAAGTAGGTACCATCTAAATGTTTTATGCTCATCTAAACTCCTTACTCTATGATTCTTACGTTCAAACTTTTCGTTGTTTGCCTATTTATAGTATGCCTCCTCGTCGTAGCCGAAGCAGAACCATCGCAACCCTTATTTCTCAATAAATGGCTAAGGTCCTACCTACTTTGGTTACCAAACTAAACCAAGCTACAGCTAGCAACAGTGCTAACTCTGGATCACTTCAATCTGGTTCAAACCCTCCGTGCACTTTCAAGCATTTCAACTCGTGTAACCCCGCCAAATTCTTTGGGACTGAAGGAGCCACTGGCCTTCTCCATTGGTTCGAAAGCATGGAAAGCACTTTCCTGAACAACGATTGCCCCAATAATCTCAGTCCGTCATGCCTCAAGTGTTCTTCAGAAGAAGGCACTTACATGGTGGAACGGAGAGAAACAGAATCATGGTGCAGACGCTGCTATGTCCTTGTCATGGGAGGAGTTCAAGGACTTAATAATCGAAGAGTTCTGTCCAAGGAATGAGACGAAAAAGCTCGAGGCTTGCCCATGATAGTGGAGAAAACCTCGTCTATACGACTCGTTTTCATGAACTAAGCTTACTAGTGCCTCACATGGTTAGTCCACTGCCTCGGGGTATTAAGAAGTACATCAGCGGGTTGCCTATGAAAATTCAGGACACTGTGTGGGGTCAGAATCCTGCTACCTTGGAAGACGCCATACGTCTTTTTGCTACCCTAACGGATAATCACGTGAAAGCAGGAACCTGTCCAGAAAGAGTTCCAAGAAACCCGTTGACGCTCCTACTCCTAAGCCTACCAAAGCAGTCAAGACTGAACCCTCATTCAACAAGAAGCGTAAAGTCAAAAACTTTGCAGTGGTCACACCGGCTGCCCCTTTGACTCAAGTTGCTCCTATTAAGAAGCCATATGTGGGAGCACATCCTCAATGTAACACCTGCAAGTTTCATCATCCAGCCACTATGCAATGCCGCTTGTGCAACTTTTGTGGCCGCTATGGGCACATGTCCACCTCATGCTTTGTCAACAGGCCTCCAGCTGTTCAAGGAAATCCCCCAATGCTCCTGCACCACCAGCTTTAGCAAACGGTAGGGCTTGTTTGGGATGTGGTGAGCCGACCCATTTCCGTAACCAGTGTCCAAAGCTCACCAATGTGAATCCAGGAGCACGAGGATGTGCCTTTAACATCAATGCTAACGAAGCTCAGGCTAACACGGAGGTGGTCAACGGTACGTTTTAGTAAATAAGCAATATGCTTTAGTTTTATTTGATACCGGTGCCCACAAGAGTTTCGTTTCTTTGGAATTTGAATTACTACTTGCTAAAATCCGCTCAAAGTTAGAACAATCTATTACGGTAGAAGTAGCTGATGGAAATCCAATAACTATTGACTCCATCATTCGTGACTGCGTTCTTAACCTTAACTATCACGACTTCCTAATTAACCTTATCCGAATACGACTTGGAAGTTTTGACATAACAGTGGGCATGGATTGGTTAGCCGAACATCATGCTGAAATCATATGCTTTGAAAAGTGTGTCCGTATTCCCCTATCATCCGGGAGTATCTTACAAATCTATGGCGAAAAACCATCTAGCGGTCTCAAACTCATGTCTTGTACCACAGCTCTTAAGTACCTACGAAAGAACTATGTGGCGTTCCTAGCTAACATCGTGGAAAAGAAGGAAAAGGGAAAGAGTATTCAAGACATCCCTGTCATCCGTGACTTTCCCGAAGTTTTTCCCGAAGACTTGCCAGGCCTTCCTCCCATACGTCAAGTTGAATTCCGAATCGATCTCATCCCGGGAGCAAACCCCGTAGCAAATTCACCTTACCGTCTTACACCTTTGGAGATTCAAGAATTAGCAAGCCAATTACAAGAGCTTTCCGAATAAGGTTTCATTCGTCCTAGCGTCTCACCGTGGGGAGCACTCGTTTTATTTGTGAAAAAGAAGGACAGATCCTTTCGTATGTGCATTGATTATCGTGAACTCAATAAGCTTACCTTCAAGAATCATTATCCTTTACCAAGAATTGACGACCTTTTTGATCAACTTCAAGGTTCTTCGTGTTTTTGCAAAATTGATCTTTGTTCCAGTTATCATCAACATCGTGTCCTCGAGGAGGATATTCCTAAAATAGCCTTTCGTACTAGATATGGTCACTACGAGTTTATGGTTATGCCTTTTGGTCTAACTAATGCACATGCCGTATTCATGGACTTTATGAACCATGTGTGTAGACCATACTTGGACAAGTTCGTAATCGTTTTTATTAACGATATCTTGATCTATTCTAAAACTAAAAAAGATCATGAAGAACACCTGCGTTTGGTGTTAGACCTCTTGAAGAAGAAGAATTGTTTTCCAAATTTTCCAAATGAGAATTCTGGCTAAATGAAGTCCAATTCTTAGGACATATAGTCAACGAGAAAGGAATTCACGAAGATCCCGCAAAGATCGAGGAGGTGAGAAACTGGAAAGCACCAAAGACTCCTACAGAAGTCCGTTAATTCCTCGGTCTAGCTGGTTATTACCGTTGTTTCATTTCAAAATTCTCCAAAGTTGCGGTACTTCTCACAGCCTTAACTCATAAAGGCAAGCCTTACGAGTGGGGACCAAAACAAGAAGAAGCCTTTCAAACCCTGAAACAAAAACTTTGCAACGCTCCAATCTTGACCCTTCCTGAGGGTGACAACGATTTCGCGGTTTATTGTGATGCATCTAACTAAGGTCTTGGTTGTGTCCTTATGCAACGAGGCAAGGTTATTGCCTATGCATCAAGGCAACTAAAGATTCATGAAAAGAACTACATAACACACGACCTCGAATTAGGTGCGGTTGTCTTTGCTCTCAAAATATGGCGACACTACCTTTACGGTACAAAGTGTGTGGTTTTCACTGACCACAAAAGCCTCCAGCATATTTTCAATCAAAAGGAACTTAACATGAGGCATCGACGTTGGGTTGAGTTACTTAACAAATACGACTATGACATTCGTTATCATCCTGGAAAAGCGAATGTTGTAGCCCATGCCTTAAGTCAGAAGGAACACACCATGTTACATTTTGTGAGAGTTCAAAACAAAATTCAAATCCGCATTCTTGAAGCCCAACACCTTTCGGTTACCGAAGGGAACATGTACAACGAAATGGCATGTGGGGCTGAACTCCAATTAGAGACTAAGCCCAATGGCTTACTTTACTACCTAAATCGTATCTTGATTCCTGTTCGTTATGATCTTCGTACGTTCATTTTAAACGAAGCTCATAAAACTCGCTATTTGGTTCATCCTGGTGCAGACAAAATGCACAAGGATCTCCGTTACCAATACTGGTGGCCCGGCCTGAAGAAGGACATTGCCCTATACGTAGCAAAGTGCCTCACTTGCTCTAAAGTCAAAGCCGAGCACCAACGTCCATCTAGCCTTCTTGAACAACCGGAGATACCAGTATGGAAATGGGAGTGTATAGCAATGGATTTCATTAAAAAACTACCTCGTACCACTCATAGTCATGATAGCATCTGGGTAATCGTTGACCGTCTAACAAAATCCGCACACTTCTTACCTATCCGTGAGGACTATGGGGTTGAGAAATTACCTCGGATTTACATTAACGAAATAGCTAGTCGTCACGGTGTGCCCTTTAACATAATCTATGATCATGATGGTCGTTTCACTTCCTGTTTCTAGCAATCTCTACACCCTGCTCTTGGTACTCAATTGAATCTCCGCACCTCTTACCATCCTCAAACCGATGGTCAATCCAAAAGAACCATTAAAACTTTAGAGGACATGCTTAGGGCCATTATCGACTTCGGTGGTAATTGGGATTCACACCTACCTTTGATTGAGTTTTCATACAACAATAACTATCATACCGGTATAAACATGGAACCTTTTGAGGCTCTCTTTGGTCATAAATTTCGTTCTCCTGTTTGTTGGAATGAGATCGGTGAAACACAAATCACCGGACCCGAACTTATTCAGGAAACATCCGATAAAGTCCTCCGTATTCGTGATAATATTTTAGCAGCTAGAAGTCGGCAAAATAGCAATGCCGACAAACGACGAAAGCCTTTAGAGTTTCAAGTCGATGATCTCGTACTTCTCAAGGTATCACCTTGGAAGTGAGTGGTTCGATTTGGAAAGTAAGGAAAACTAGCACCTCGTTTCGTGGGTCCTTTTAAGATTCTCGAAAGAATCGGGAAAGTAGACTACAAGCTTGAACTACCCAAGAATCTCAACAACATTCATCCAACTTTTCACGTCTCAAATCTCAAAAAATGTCTTGCTGAAAAGAACCTCCACATTCCTCTGGACGACATGCGCATTGATGAAACTATGGACTTCGTGGAGAAACCCGTGGAAATCATGGATCGTGAAATCAACCAACTCAAGCGTAGTCGTATTCCTATCGTCAAAGTTCATTGGGAGTCTAAACGTGGCCCATAATTTACTTGGGAACGTGAAGATCAAATGAAAGTCAAGTACCAGCATCTTTTCTCTGTACCCTTCAAATGAAGACTGTAATATCCAGGGTTTTTCAATGTATCAATTCCGGTTATCAGTTTCAATCCTTTGTAATCCATCTATTTTCGATTCTAATGAATGTATCAATTTCAATTCCTTGCATGTATTACTAACCTTGAACCCTTATTAAGTCTAAATTCTTAAATTTATAAAAACAAAATAATTAGACTTATATTTAATACATACCTAAATATATATGTAATTAAACAAAAAAATATATAATAATAAAATAGAATAAACCTTTGTAGGTTTATATTTGTTATTAAATAAAACAAATAATAATATTGTTAACCTTAAATTCATAAAGCTTATAAACTTATAAACTTAGAAATTATATTAACTTATTGGATTTTTATAAAATAAACCATATTATTTAATTTATAAAGTCCAAGGGCTAAACTGTTATTCTTGAAACATAATTTAAAAACTAAAACCAAAGTTTTAGCATAAAATGATAAAGCTGGAAACCTCAGGGACCGGTTGTGTAATTAGCTCAAACCCACGGAACCCAAATCAGTCATAGGTTCGATCCTCGCGACACCCGGTTCCAACTCAGATTTTCCTAAAACGCGTTTCCGGCCAGATTCGATGCACCTCAGGCTTCCCTTCGCGCATGCGACCACCACCCAAGGTGAATCAATGCTAAAACCCAACTGCAATAATGCGTGGGTTCGAATTCAAATCCATTCGGCTCAACCGTAAACCCCTCAACCGATCGGGCATTAAATGGCGAAATTCGCTGTAAATATCAGTTGCAAAACCTCAACGACATCACCCCCCAAACTACTTAAACCTTCAATTTGGTTGTTTGTCCACTGCATTGCTCGATTGGAACCCACGTCTGTCGTTTCTGAACCCAGAACCCAATCTCCTTCATTTCGATAGTATATCAGGTAATTCGAATGGCTAATATCTTCGTTTTCATTCATAGATCAAAATCCCTCTGTCAAATTACATCGACAGAGGGTAAATCGATCCGTAATTTGGGATTGAAATTTCTAGGGGTCATACGGATTTGGGGCTGATTTGGGATTGTGTTTAAGAATTTATTTTTCTAGATTATAATCCAACGAGGCTCGTAGTCGGGTGGTTTGTGTACGTGTGTGTTGGCTAAGGCGGCCCGGTTCGATTCCAGCCGGCATGAGTTTTGGATTTTCATTTTTTTTATGCATTTATAGTCAATATTAAAAATTCATTTTATTTTTATAAAATCTGTTGTGTTTTTATAAACATAAAAATGGATTTTATTTATACTTTTATTTCCAGAAAGTATTTAAATTAATTAAAACTTATTTAATCCTTAATATTAAATAGTTAGAAACTATAAAAATGCTACAAACTTTTATAAAACTTATAAAATAAACAGGAACCATTTTATAAAATCAGAAATTTAACTTGTTATTATTTTTTGAAATAAATAAAATTGTTTTTGTTTAAAACCTTACGTAATAATTATAAACATTAAATAAACAGAAAGCTTGTATAAAATCCTTATAAAATCAGAAAACTTATTTTACAAAAACAGAAACTAATAAAATTTTATAAATTTTTTTATAACTTAAAACATAATTAACTATTCAAAAAAGAAATAAATATGTTTTAAAATCAAAATATTTATAAACTTAGAATTTAAAACATAAACGTATTTAAAATACTTGTACACTTGAAATTAAAACCATATTTTTATATAAACCTATATTCCATTTATTTAGACTTTTAAACACTTTCTATATATTATTTAGAATAATTACAAGGCATTTTTAAAATGAAAAATTTAATATATACCTTAAATAATTTTAAAGTATTTGTTTTCAAACTCTTTTAATTATACTTAATAATTATTTAATCAATTAGATAATTATTATTAATAGTTATTATCCTTTTAGATAACTATTATTTATCCTAAATAAATTATTTAACCCTACTAGATAATTATTTATTATCCTTAATTCTTGTTTATTCTATACTTAATTAATATTTTTATTTACAATACTTGGGAAACTATTTAATAACTATCATTTAAACATGTGTAGACAATAAATAATTTATAATTCTTTTTAAACTCCAAACTAACTAAACTTTATAATATTCATTTAAGACTTGTTATAACTTAAAACTTTATAACACAATCATTCACGCCTCCCATTTGAAACCCTAGATAGTCTTGAAATCCTAGAACATTGTCATAGACTTTTAGGGTCAACCTTTAAACTTTAAACCTTGTTATTTAGGCTTGTTGTGAGGATATTCTTCCTCAAAAGGTTTGTTACACTTAAATTTTGTTGGACACTCCTCATCAATTCATGCGAGTATACTTAGCCCCTTTTGTTTTGTTTTGGTTTATAAACTTGGGGTGGAACATGTATCAAAACTTTTAGACTTATACAATTCATGCACAACTATGCCTACATGCTTTCTATGTGTTATATGCTTTTGAGACTTGCATGCTTAAATTAAACTTAAAACTAGTATGTTCATTAACTTTGGCCGAGCTTACAGTGACAATGATAGATCTATTGCATTTGACCAATCCACCTAAATTGATTGACCCTTCGGGGGGAGCCCATGGTGATTGTTGCTGGATTTGAACTTAAACTTTTAAGGGTAATCCTCGGGTTATGCCTAAACTTGGTTGGAGGTTTGAAATGCACAATGTTTAACTTGCTTGTTCTCACATTTATACTTAGATGCATTGACATAGTGAATTGTAAAACTTTTAAAGACTTTGTCAAACGATACCAAAACCTTTGTATCTCACCAACTATTTTTAGTTGACAGTTTACTTAACACGTTTCAGGTGCTCCAGTTTGAGGCTTATCTTGTGATTACTTAGGATGCTTAGACCTAGAACATCTATCAAATTTAAATTTTGTTATCGTTGTGCTTGTTGAACAATGTGTTATTTTTCCATGTATTTGAACCCGGAAATTTATTAATGGAATATTTAAACTTTATTAGTCAACCTTGTGCTTTTGAACAACCGCGTCCGCCCCAACGTATAATCCGCCATCGGTTGGGGTGTGACACTTCTATCACCGGATTAGAGTCATGATGATAGTCTATGAAGGAATCAATCATGCACACGGAGTGGCTATGCTAGTCAACATCCTTCACGGAATTTGTGGCATCAAAGGTAACCGACTCACCTACACACGAAGTGTGAGATTTTCGTCAAAGACATCGATCAATGCCTTGGCGGTGCGCAAGAACGGGCGCCCGAGGATGAGTGGGACTCTGTCATCAGCATCCATATCTAAGATCACGAATTCCACGGGGAAGACAAATTTACCAACTTTAACCAATAGATTCTCCACAATTCCCCATGTATACTTAACTGAACGGTCAACCAAGGGTATGCTTATGCGTGTCGGCTGAGGTTCACCTAGGTCTAGCTGCTTATAAAGGGAATATGGCATCAGATTGATGCTAGCACCTTGATCGGCCAACGCGTGGTGCAAAGGCAAACTGCCTAGGAGACATGGGATCGTGAAACGACCCGAATCTCCTAGTTTCTCTGGCAGCTTGTTCTGCACCACTACAGAGCATTGCTTACTGAGTGAGACTTTAGAGACCTCCTCGAGTTCGTTCTTGTTGGAAAGAAGATCTTTTAGGAACTTGCCATACTTTGGCATGCTTTAGAGGGTCTCTATGAGTGGGAGATTGATCTTTAGTTGTTTAAACATGTCAAGGAAGTGACTGTATTCCCTAGCTTGCAAACGTGATGGGAGGGAACACAAGTCAGGTCAATATCGGGGGCCTTCATCTCCGCCCCCTTCTTCATCTCCTCTGCTTTCTCGGTAGGAACCTCTACTACTCTCTCCTCGTCGACCTGCTCCTCAACCATCTTAGCATCGATCTCAGCGAATCGAGCTCTCCAGTCAATCTTTTTGACCTCCTCAGGTGACGGAATATTGTGCTTACTGGAATGGGAGTCATCTTCTACAAACTCTTTGTCACACCCCAACCGATGGCGGATTATACGTCGGGGCGGACGCGGTTGTTCAAGAAGCACAATGTTGACTATTAAAGTTTAAATATTTCATTAATGACTTTCAAGGTTCATTACAAGAAATGAAAACAAAGCATAACAAGAATACAAGTTTAATTTAATAAGTAATCTAAGTCCACAACATCCTATGTGATTCACAAACAAGCCTCATGCTAGCGTATCTGAAACATGTTGAGTAAACTGTCAACTAAAAATAGTTGGTGAGATACGAAGGTTTTAACATAGTTTAACAAAGTCTTTAAAAAGTTTTACAATTCACTATGTCATGCAATCTATAGTATAAGTGTGAGAACAAACATGTTAACCATTGTGCATATCAATCCTCCAACCAAGTTTAGACATAACCCGAAGGTTACCCTTAAAAGTTTAAAGTTTAAATTCAGTAATAATCACCATGGGCACCCCCGAAGGGTCAATCAATCTAGGTGGATTGATCAAATACAATAGATCTATCATTGTTACTATAGGCTTGATCAAAGTTAATGGATATGCTAGTATTAAGTTTAATTTAAGCATGCAAGTCTCAAGCATAATAACACAAGAATACGTATGTAGGCATAGTTGTACAAGAATTGTGTAAGTTTGGAAGTTTGATACATGTTCCACCCAAAGTTTCTAAATAGAGTAAAACGAAAAGGGGCTAAGTATACTCACTTGGAATGATGAGGGAGTGTCCAACAAGGGTTAAGAGTATCAAGGTGTTGAGGGAGATTATCCTCACAACAAACCTAAGAATACAAGTATAGATTTTCAAGTTTTGATCCTATAAGTCTATGACAAGAATCTAGAATTCTAAGATTAACTAGGGTTCCAAATGGGAGGTAGGAATGATTGTGTTTATAAGTTTAAATTAAAGTTTTAAATAAGGTTTTAAATAACTACCCAAGACATGGATATCAAGTCTAATAAGTTTATAGTTTAGAATAATTATTAATGAAAATAATTGTATAATTATTACTTTCACAACTTAGGTAATAATCATTTAAAGTAGTTTACTAAGTATAATAATAGTTAAGTCTAAGATTAAATAATTATTAAAGATTAAAAAATAATTATTTAAAAGGTAAATAGTCATTAAAAGTTAATAGTAATTACTTAAAGCATAAATAATTATTAAAGTTTAATAATAATTATTTAAAGAATAATTAATGGTTAAAGATTAGTAATAATTATTTAAAGGATAAATAATATTAAGGAACCAGTATATAATTATCAAGGATGAATACTTATTTAAAAGAATAATTTCTTTATTTAGAATAATTCAATATACATCATTTAAGTTTATTAAGGTTTTAAGTATTGAACATTTATTTACAATTTACCTTGTAAATAACTAAAGTTTATCATAAACATTTAGAAAAATAAATAAAGTATATTTATTTCTCTTGTTTTTAATATTTATATAAATCAATAAATTTAGGTTTATATAAATTATAAGTTTTATAAAATGTATAAGTTTGAATATTAAATAAATTAAAGTTTATGTCTTTATTAAGTTTATAAGTTTATAATTGTATACTTATTTTCTATTTTTAATTTGAATAAATAAATAAGTCTTAAAAAAATATAGATTGCACAAGTTTATAGGTTTTCTGATTTCTAATTAATATGAAAGTTTTATAAATTTTTCTGAGTTTTATATAAGTTTTTTTTGTTTAATTTAAAAGTTTATAAGTTTTAAATTAAAAATTAGGATAAAAGAATTCTTCTAATTTAGTATTCAAATAATAACCTAAGTTTATTGATTTATATAAATTGTTTCTGTAGAAATATAATTTTTATAAAAGTTTAGAAGCATTTTTATAGTTTTTAAGAATTCAAAATTTATTTTAAAGATTAAATATTTACAAGTTTTAATTAAGTTTAATAAATTAAAACAATTCCAGAATACCAAGATGTAAACAAAAATCGTTTTTAAGTTTATAAAAGTTTGACAGATTTTATAAAAATTATTAGAAATAGTAAATCTGTTTAAAAAGGTTTTTAAAAGATGAAATGGGCAAAACTCGGGCTAGCCTGATCGAACCCGAGCCACCCGAGTCACACACATGCCTAACCACCCGGCTACGGGCCTCGCTAGTGTTATAACCCGGACAAGTAAAAGATAAACACAAGCCCCAATCGTCCGTAATTCCTGATGAACCCTAGAATCAAAATTCCCCAAATGCAACCCGATTTACCCTCTGTTAATACGAATTGATAGAGGGCTAACGATCTACGAATGGAAACGACAAGATTTAGCATTCGAATTACCTGAGATGATATCGGATTGAGGGAGAACTGGGTTGAGTCCAGCGTCGGCTATTCACGAGTTCGAACGGCAATTACAGGTCCAATTTGGAAAAATTGTGAATGTGAGATGTTAGAGGATGATGTCGTTGAGGTGTAGCATCAAGTTTTTATAGCCAATTTTGTCAATTAATGGTGGATTAGTTGGGAAGATTACGGATGGTTAATTATGATTTCGAATTCGAATTACGGACCATTACGGTTGAAATCAGCCATTGAATGTAGTTAGGTTTAGGTCGCACGCCGGATGTGGAGCTCAAGGAGCATTGATTCTGGCCGTTCACGCGGTTTTCGAATAAAGGGGATGAAAAACGGCCTCTGCGGGTTTCGAACTTGGGACCGATTCCTGGGTTGGGTGTTTAAGTAACTTACACTTTGGTCCCTGAAGTTTGTCAGTTTTATCATCTTATGTATAAACATGGGTTTTAGTTTTAAAACGAGATTCAGAAGATTCCAGTTTCAGTCCCTAAACTTTATAAAACAATAAATGTATTTTATTTTATAAATTCAAGTAAACTTTTGTAAGTTTTATACTTTAATGTATAAAATAATTTGCTAGTTTATAAATTCATAAGTCTTATACCTTTTATTATTTTATAACTTTTATAAAATAGCTTATAGATTTTTAGCTTAATAGTTTAAGTATTTTAATATAAGTTTATTAATCATATTACAACAATAATTATAAGCCCATAAAGTTTTCAAAAAAAAAAACTTAACATGTTTTATTTATAAGATATATATTTCTAAATAAGTCTTTTATATATATATATATATATATATATATATATATATATATATATATATATATATATATCAAGTATGATTGTTTTTCTTAAATCAAAATATACTATTTAGGAAGATAGTTTTTTTTATAAGGATTAAAGTTTTAAATTTATATATGTGCAAAAGTTTTAGGACAAGATATGTCAGAAAGATCCGGTATATTACACTCTTTTCTCTTCACACTCCTAACCGACGCGACCATCACTGAAGCGTGGGAGCTTGAAGATTGACCTCCCTGTCGATCCTTCAGACTCTTAGCAATGTCCTTTACCTTGCGTTTCAGATCATGAAATGCCGACTGTTGATTCTTAAATATAGTGTTGTGGCTATCCAATCTCTGCCTAGCATCCCTGTCCTACTGGACTAAGTGGGCAAGCAACTGTGTCTGAGTCTCGAGCATCTTTTCTATCTTCTTGGTGTCAACACTGCTTCCCGTGCTAGCTTCTGTATCTCCTCATCCTTGCTGCTGCTGACGTCTTTTAAACCCTGGCGGGTTATTTCCAGATCTCCATCCCTATCCAAATGAATTGTAGTTGTTGTACCCTCGGTTCTGGTATTAGTTGCCAGCATAGCTCACCTACTCAGGATTACTCACTGGGCAATCACGGGTGTCGTGGCCTCCCCTGCACACCTGACACCGCTGAGCACTAAGCTTCAGCTCCTTTATCTCGTTCGCCATTGAAGCGAGTGCAGCAGCTATGCTAGAATCAGGAGTGACTTTATGCACACCTCTTGAGGCGGAGGTGGATGATCTAGCACTAGGAATGGAAGTCTAGTAGATGGATACTGTTGTTCGTCCTAAGCGAAGCTCTCGAACATTTCTTCGCACTCAGATGGCTCGAGTCTCTCCAGGATATGGCCTCCCGCAGTTGTATTGAACATCTGATGCATCTTGAAGGTAAGGCCATTATAGAACTTCTCCACTATCGCCCAGTCTGACAGACCATGATGGGGACATCGGCTCAACAACGTGTTGAACCTTTCCGAGGCCATGTGGTAAGGCTCGTCGGGATCCATCCGGAAGGAGTGGATTTGATCCCTTAGGCGAGCGGCCCTAGAAGGTGGATAATACTTCTTGTAGAACTTGGCTTGCAGATCTTCCCAAGTGGTGATGGAATTTTCGGGGAGGGTGTTAAGCCAAGTAGATGCACGACTGGAGAGCGAGAATGGAAAGAGACGCAAGTAGATTGCGTCCTTAGACACACCCGTGATATTAAAGGTATCACATATATGAACAAAATGGGACAAGTTTCCGGGTGCATCCTCATCCCCGAGGCCATGAAACTGAGTAGCATGAGTGATCGTACTCATGACATGTGACGGGATCTGCCAAGAATTGGTATTAGGAATATCGGGACGTGTGATCGAAGATCTCACCCCGGTGACCCCATCACTAGCCCTATGGTGTACAGTACGCCTTGTTGGTGGATCTGCGTCGCCCACAGTAGGAAATGGAACTGGCCTAATGAGACGTACACAAACAAGACTCAAATAAACCAAAAATCAAACAAAGAACTAGTCAAAGTCAATATTGATATTGCCAAGTGTCGCTGGCAACGGCGCCAAAAACTTGATGTCGTCCGGACGGTCTATAAAAATAACTACTAAACCTAACCTAGACTCATAAGTAATAAATGGAAAACTTATGAACTAAACCGCACTGACAGACAAGTGTACCTATCGAGTGTAGCACAACTTAACGGTAAATTGAAATATCAAACCCTTAAGACACTACGAATAACAAAACAGACTCTGACTTGGACTTAAGATGATTTGGTTTGGGTGGTTTACTACACTACTTATTATCACTAAAGAATGCAGAAAACTAAGTACGACTCAAACTATGAAGAGAAAGACTCAAACTAAGTACCTCTCGGGTATTGAACTAGGAAGAACACTCAACTCTAATCAGTAATCAATGACAACTCCTATGGCTACTACGTCTAGTAAACCACCAAAATCACAAACCCTAAGATTTATGACCGAGATACGCTAACTGAACTGGTAGACAACCACAATCAACATATGGAATTGAAATCAATCACACAATCAGAATCAAGCATGCATATTCATCATAATTATTAACTAAGATTGTTTACAAAGGCATTCAAACATCATTCAAATCCAAAAATCGATAAAAGATTAAAACTTTAGCAAGTATTCGTCTAATGACCCATGTAGTATTATAGTTTTAGCCTAGTATCATGCTCAAAACAACTAGAACAAAAGTAACCGACAGAAACATGGTTCAAACACAACAATCAAACACAAATCATCAAACTTGAAACACTAGAACGCTATTATAACAAACCCGGAATCCAAAAGCTTCTATCTTGCACTTTGATTGATCTTCTTGCTCCCAAAATCGCCCTAGAATGTCCCTTAGATGGCTGAAAATCGAACTCTCCTCATAATGGGTATCAAAATCTATTTAAAATCAAATTAGATTTTTTTCTCGGATTACGGTTCTCTCACGTACCGCGAGAGACAGGCCTCGGTTCCTCGCGTACCGCAAGGAACAAAATAGTGGCGGTTGGTTTTGGACTCCCTCGCGTACCGTGAGAGTCTTCTTCCTAGTCTTCACGTACCGCGAAGACTTGGATTTCCAGATTTTTGACTTTTGATTCTTGGAACTTGTTTTCATGCTCGATTTCTTCGGGTTTTCACTTGTATTTACTACGAGCACCTGTAAACATAACGACTCAATGGATACCAAAAACGACTCAAAATAAAGATAAAACAAAGTAAAACGAACTAAAATAATAGGAATAAAGATGTGTGTTTTGTATTACATCAAGTCCTATTTACAACTACTCACATATGCAGAATTAATATGTGAATGGATAAGGAGTCCCTATAAAAAAATGAAAAGTGAATCCCTAAATTTAATCCCCATTTTAAGGAATAGGAAGCCATATTATGTGAAAACCCAATACTTTTCCTCAAATTATAGGGATAGGATGTTATATATAAGGAATGGGATGCTCTTACTAGTATGATCATAGTCTAACAAATTGTATCTTCGTACCCAAATTGTACCCATATTCAAATGGTGGGGAAGGGGAAGATTATGGCGATCCAAGGCAACCGTGGGGTGCGGCGCTTGGGTCAAGCGCCTGTGAAGTATCAATGTGTAATGTGTTTCACAAGTCATTTATGTGTTTTTTCTGTCTTGCTTTGCCTTTTGTTTTAGTAATAATTTTCTATCCTATTGATAACAGAAAAAAAAACTGCACCTAGGTAGCTAGTAAATTAATAGGCCCTACACTTAAAATATTTATTGCAATTAATATCAAGCTCCAAGTCATTTGCTATCAACGTTTGTTGTTTCAATAAAGAAATTAACCAAAATATCAACAAGACTATACAATCTTAATTTTTGAGGACTTTGGATCATCTATGATCTCAAATGTCTTTTTATCTTCATTCTCTTTGTCCCAAAAATCTGAGCAATCAATTGCTCTTTCCCTTGTATCACCTATTTTATCAGCAAATAAATCTCAACGGAAATATTAGTGTATGTAGGGTTCCACCATGAGTTGTGCCTCAATGAACCAAAGGGTACATAACCCACCCTTTTGTATTGATCATAAGATTCACAATTTTTATCAAACTACTCCCAATGACTAGGTTGGGAATCCACGGACATCTCCGGCTTAAGAACAATGATACAAGGCTCCCCGGGATAATTATCAGCAAATAATAAAAATCCGCTAAAATCACTAAACCAATTATGTGGAAGTTGCAATCTGATTAATGTCATTGTGTGAGAATAATAAGCTGATGTCACTAATAGTTCATGCGGAAGTTGGCCACTCATAAAGCGATCTTCAACTGCATTTACCTGTCACATTTTCAATGAGATCAAGTCAGGCACTAATATTATTAAGTTTTATGATACTTTAAAACCAATACAAATATTGAAATTCGCGAGAGGCTGGACTTTAATCGTGAAAATTTGTTTCCACTTAGGTCTAGTACCTCTAGGTTTAATAACTCACAAATATCATCATGCGAAGTCTCCATCACCCAAATGGCACCTACTAAGATTCAGGTTTCTTATAAAACGTGGAAGTTGAGGAAACTTCAGGATCACTGAGTTGTCTTGATGGAAAGATTTACGATTCATGAGATTACTGATACCAGAGAGATTAAGATCTTTCAACCGTTTTTAAGAGATGGAAGTTTCCCTCTATCCTTTTTAGCTTGTAATAATCATCTAAATCAAAAGAAACAAGGTTGGTACAAAATTGTCCAATTGATAGTGGGATTATCTCTATACTAGTACCGAAGGTTTACCAAGCTATCCATGTTTGTTTGGATATCTGGAAACTTTTGAAACCGACGGCAGTAAGAGATATCAAGAGTCTCTAACTTTTTCATGCGTATGATGGGTGGAAACGTTTTCAGTTTTACACATCCCTTCATGTTCACATAAACAAGCTTTTCGTGATATCCAATTGATGGATGTTAAACTTTCACAATCCTCTAAAATCAAACTTTCAAGACATGCCGTTAAAATCTGGTGTCCTCTTTAGGAGGTTAGAATAACGAAGAAAAATAGTATTACATGGGTTTTAACCTAGTTTGTACTATAACTTAAAAGTTGTAATTTTGTTTTTAAAAGTAGTAATTTTATTTTTTGAAACTAACTAATGTTAAGAAAAATAAACCTGTCGTTGTGACCCGTTGCATTGTGTGGGTTGAAAGTACTAGTTTTAATTTTAGTTTTTGGATTTTTATATTCCATTAACTCTTCACTGCAAAACATAATTTAAACATACTTATACATTACGTGTTCTTATACGTCCGTATGTAAAATTTGAAACCGTAAAAGAAAATTATAATGTTAATCGCTATATTTATTTCATATTGTGTTATAAACGATATGATTTGAAAACTGATATGAACAGTAACTCTTATAAAGGTGTCATTTGCTTTTCCCTGTTAGCGCTACGTTTTTTTGTCTGGGCTATTCCTACACGTGTCAGAGCCATGCATTTCAAGTTCTTTTTTTTTGAAAGAGAATGAGAAAAAAAGTAACATACAAACGAAACTAAAAATACCGAATAACAGGGACGGCATGAGAACCGCCCAAACAACCTAACAACTAAAATTGAAAGAACATCAATTTTCCCAGTCCAAAGTGTTCAATTTTGCCCTATTTTTTAACCAAGGAACCCCACCGTTTTAATTTCTTCGATGATTTTTGTGATGTGAATCGGTTGATTTTCGAAGATAAATTTATTTCTAGCTTTCCAAAGAGCCCAACAAGCCAGCAACGTGACCGAGTGAACCAGTCGATCCTTCATAGCGTGCCTCCCCCACTTGTTTTTGCATAGAACAAATCCTTGACCGTGAAAGCGTAGATCGGTGGAAGCCTACACCAAGAAGAGATTTTTTGCCAAATGATCGAGGCAACATAACAAGCTGTGAAGACATGATCTACCGACTCCTCCACCTCTCCACAAAGAACACAAATCGTTGATGTGATATGAATATTCCTCCTTTGGAGCGCCATTCTTGTAGGTATCCTAATGTGTGGTACGCCTCATTTTCTTATCATCAACCCTTCAGAAAGAAACAAATTTGGTCAATTGCGTGAAAAGAGGGAGAGTAGCGGTGGTTCAAGAAATTCTCAAAGGAGACGACGCATAAGTATTTTAGACAAGTTAAGCCTCTATTCGCTGGGCAACTAAGCTTTCTGAGCCGAATTTCCCACCGCCGGCGATGACGGAAGGACAAACCATTTTCCGGCAGCAAATCCAGAGATTTCAGAACCACCGCTACTGCTGAGCACCGCCAAGGGACTGAAACAAGGTAATTTACCATCTGGTTGCAAGGCATTTCGGAAAAACCTGGTCCGCTTCTATGCCGGTCTCCTTTGCTGCTCCTCCAGTTACATCATCATCCAAACGCTGTGGCGATTCTTTACTGCAACCAAAGGAAGGGATCCAGAACACTCCAAGAGATCATTCAAAGCTTCAAGAGTTATCATCGCGTCTCAATGTTTTCAAATTCGTTCAAAATTGTCAGATTCTGATTGTTCGTCGAGTGATCTGCCGGTTAATACGAGGCGATATTTTAGTACCTTTGTAGCTCTCAAGTTGATTCGATTTATTGCTTTTGAATTAAAATTTTGGTTGATTTTAGGGGGGTCTTGAAATTACCCGGTTAGTACATTAGAGAAGTTACGTTTTATGAAGATAACAAGAAATAAGTATTGCTGCAATGCAAATATGCATACAATATGCTCCAGGTTATATTTTTATCTTTCGCTCAGCATTAGTATTTGAATGAAGGTGCATTTAAGGCTGCTTTAAAATACTTTTCATAAAGTCATGCATGCAATGAATGTATAAGTTGATGTTCAGTGCTTGATAAAGTCAGATTAATAGATATTGGTGCTGCAAGTGTGAAAGCTTTTGTCTCTCCTTATTGCTCTCATGGTTGCTTTCTTTTCCATGATTTCTATAGTTTAACTTGATCGGTTCTCATTTTTTAACTTTTGAGTTTTCAACTATGACCATATTGAACGTGGCAACCTATTTGTGGACAAAATATGTTGATTATTTGCACACTAAATTGGAGAAATAAGTCATTTGGACTAGAGGTGCACAAATCGGGTATTCTCAAGAACCGGTTTCGGTTCCGCTTCTTATGGTTCCAGTTCTTACTGGTTACGGTTTCAGGGGTTGAAAAACCGGAACCTATGTACCGGTTCCGGGTATTCAAGAACCGGTTCCGATAATTCAAGGCGGGTATTTCAAGAACCTATTTCCGGTAACCAACTTTGCTTTTTCTGTTCATGTTTTAAATTTCTTAATTTAAGCCAATTTGACCCGGTGCACTGAAGTGTGGATAGCTTTTGACCATACATGTTATCTTCGGTAATTACTTTATATTAGTTTTTTGAAACTTAGTGAAGTTGCTACAAGATATTAAAGACAGTAATATGATTCACAAGGTGATTAGGTTTATTTTGATTAGTAAATAGTAATTACATAACTATTTTTTTGCAAAATACTCATGGTCTTGCTTTTTTGTCTCTTAGGTTTGTGAATATGGAGATAAAATAGTTAGCTTACAAAATGATACTACAAGCACATGATCTGGGTAGAACCGGTTCCGGGTATTTTTGGAACAGGTTTTGACTAAAAATATTGGAACCTATCCAGACCCTACGGGTATGATCGGTTCCGAAAGAACCGGTTTTAAGGAAGAACCGGTTCCGATTCCTGTTCTTGTTCCTTGGGTGGTTCCGGTTTTTTTGTTCACTCTAACTTGGACCATGGTTAACCCGTTTAAGATCCCAAAATTATTTACTCCTTTTGTCACAATATATGGGGCCATATGTGACCCATCTAATCTAACCCAAATTAACCCATATATAAATAGGTTTTACTGTGTGTACGTTTATATTTGTTAAAGATGTTAATAACATATTATTTATTTATATTTATATTAGCCTTTTCTTTGCCCTCTTTTCTTTCCCAATTTATTTACTTTTTTCTAAATTGTTTTCCAAGTAGTTTTTTGTTTTGTTTTACCGAGTGCTTAGGGTAAACGTGTTGTGATATTTGAGATTGTGGCGGAATTCGCGGCACAACGCGCGCGGGGAAGAACCCTCTAGTTTAAGTTATTGTAAAAACCATACGTTCAACTTTTGATACATATGTTGTGATATTTGGGATTGTGGCGGAATTCGCGGCGCAACGCGCGGGGGAGAACCCTCTAGTTTAAGTTATTGTGAAAACCGTATGTTTAACTTTTGATACTTATGTTGTGATATTTGGAATTGTGGCAGAATTCATGGCGCAATACACGCGGGGGAGAACCCTCTAGTTTAAGTTATTGTAAAAACCATATGTTCAACTTTTGATACATATTTATTTAATTACTGAATATTTTCAGTAATAAATAAATATTTTAAAAGATTGATGGATAAATTTGTTTGATGATAAATAAGGGTTTTTATGTAAAATTAAGTATAAAATTATGATAAAACAATGAGTGACCGATAATAATTAATACTGACAACTTGACCGATTTAACTCGTAACTTTTAATTTTGCTGTCCAGATATTCTCACTTTAATGAAGAAGTATTTGCCTAACCTGATTACATGGCACATGAAGTGTCAATGCTATGGCATCTACTTTGTTTTTTTTTAAATTAAATTTTAGTAATCCAAACTCTAACTCATCGACCGATAATATTCTATATTGACAATTTTGATTAATGACAATCGTAACTTTAGCTTTCTTTGTAAAAAACAATCACACTTTAATATATAAGTTTTTTTTTAATGGCAATTTGGATCACCACTAACTCACCCGATCTTCTCCACCTCCCTTATGAGAAAGCCCACCATATGTGAGAAAACCCTCTGTTCCAACCTGGACCTCCTTTTTTTTGTCGCAAGTGGGACTTGAAACCAAGACTTCCCCATTTTAGTGAATTCTTGGTATACACCTTTGCCACTAGGCTAATCTAGTGATTGTTAGGGCCGACAATTTTTGACACGGACCTGTTAACATGACACGACACGTAATTAACATGTCCCATGTTTGACTTTAATAAGTTTGTCTTAAACAGGTCGACATGTTAAGACACAGTTAAATTCGTGTCTAAACAAGTTAAAGACATGTTTACCTGTTAAGACCCGTTAGTGACATGTTAAAAGTTAACATCCTATTTGCATCTATGTTTTGATTTGACTTTTATGACTTTTTGTTTTAAAAAGGTTTATGATAATGGATGTTATGATTCAGATTTTAAATTTTTATAAAGTTTTGGCATTTTTTCTTTCATTACATATGTTATATTTATTCTCTCTCTAAACAGGTCCCTTAACAGGTGACCTGTTTCTAAACAGTTCGTGTTTGGAAAAAAATGACACAATTAGTTATCGTGTCGTGTTCGTGTTGAACACAACAGGTTATCGTATCTTATCGTGTCGTGTCTAACATGTTATGACAACCCTAGTGATTGTCTTTAACATATACGTAATTTTGTCTACCTGTGATAACGTGTCAATACGTGTAATCTACTTGAACTGGCATTAGACGTAAACATATATCGTAATTATCATCTGGTTGGAATAGGTACGGTTGATGGACAAATGGTGTGGAACATGGGTATGAATTTTCTCACTTCATCTTATAAATTTCATGACAATGTTTCATACTTCTAAGTATTGCAACTATATCATGATTGTAATATACATTTTCATCTAACCACAATTTTAAAATCTTGGTCTTTTTCTACCAATTAAGGGGCATAACCAAGAATTCAACGACACCAAAGGGCTAAACGAAATTAGGGCTTGGTTTGTATTCATAGTTAAAAGCTTCTTTTTGCCACATGAGATCCAAGTACAAGCAAGGATCGTTAAAAAAAATCAAGTAGATGTCACGTCGCAGCGTAATCAGAGGCATGCAATGTTACTTCTTCGTTAGAATGAGATTGATCTTGACAATGAAAGTAAAAGTTAGTAGTATTATTGATCAAAATTGTTAACATTAATTATAATCAACCAATAAATCATAACTTAGAGTCATAAATTATTAAAATTCAATCTGTCAAAAAATATTTTTAAGTTGATCTCACGTCAAGTCACATCATTAAGGGCAGATAAAATTACTTATCCTTTATATTAAGATTACCTTAACAACAAAAATAAAAATTAAAAGTGTCATTAGTTAAATTGTCAGTAAATTTCTTACGGTAAAATTATTAAAATCCAATTTATATTTATTCTTTTATATAAAAATTACGAACCTTGATCTTCATAAATTATAAGCCATTTACCCGTTTGAAGAGGTTTTTTCACGACACATAAGTCATCCCAATCAACGTTCTAAAACCCCCCATTGACTCCACTACAAAGCACAACCGTCCGATCACACGATCAAACCCTTAACCATCCGATGCGAATACCAAACCTCAATCTCACCCTCAAATATTCACAAAATTGAATTTCAAAAGCTCAAGAGAGGGAGGAACAAAGCAACCAAAGGAGGAAGAAGCCCCTCTCTCTATTCTATTCTATTCTATTCTGCTTCCCCCTTTCCAATTGCTCATCCATTCATCAATCTCATCAATTTTACCTCTCATCAATTTTACGACACCTTGTGGATCGACGTCTGTGTTAATTCCAGCCGAATCCTTTTCACGAATTCGAGTTGTAAATCTGAGCTCTTGGAGTTGAGTGATACAAGGTTTTGACGTGTTTTGTTTGCGGTTCCGATAGTCGCTCAATTTGGTGTAGGATTGTGGAATTTAGTGAACGAATTTGAATTTGATAGTATTCGTCTAGAAGACGATTTGAAATTCGGATAGGTAAGAATGGAGAAAGGTGAAGTCGGAGGGGATTTGAATTTCCCTCCGAATATCACGCAAACCGAGGCGTCAGCGGCACCGGCGACAGCGACGGATTTCCCGGCGGCAAAGAAGCTGGCGCGCCAGCTGGATTTTAATAGTGTTGGTGGCAGTGCATCGGTTACGGCAACTACTGTTGTTCTGCCGGAGCATCCTCAGCGGCTGGTGGTAGCACAGATGCAACAGCCACAGGGCCCACAGCCAAGGCCGCCGGCGCAACTGCAACCGCATCCGATACCAATTATGCCATCGGTGCAGCAGGCTCATGTTGCAACTACTCTTCAACAACCGCCTATAAGGCCTATGTAAGTATTCTGCATTATGCCTAATTAAAACACTAGTTAAGTTGAAGGTTTTTGTTTTGATTCAAATCAATCATAGTTTTCAAAAGTTTAAGGCTTCATTTAAAAAGTTGGAACTTTATAAATATTAAATAAAGTTAAGGCATCCTTTACTAATTGATGTTCTTCTTAGGTTAAGATTAGGGCATAAACTGTATGGACCATGAGGTAGTGAGTGTTGTTGGATTGAAAAACTATATTGGAAGAACAAGTAAGCAGCAAGATGTTTATGTATGATAACTCTGCATTTCAAATCTTATTTTGGAACGAAATTAGACAGATTTTAAATGGTTTATAACAAGTACTGAAAATAGTATAATAGTGGTGAGAAGTTTGCAACAATGTCTCTACTAAATACAATTGGTAGGTATTATGTAGGTGGTGTAAGTAGAGGGGTTATCATTTACTTGTTTTGAGGAGGATTCGTTTAGGGTGTACAAGGTCAGAAATTGAGAATGCAGGTAATAATGTAAATAAGTAAGAAGTTTTTGACCAAAGTCAATGTCATTAGTATTTTGTAATAGTTAATAGCGAATGAAGGATGATTATATATATATGTGCTGATATAGAACTCTTGAAATAATACACAATCTTAGCATATTTGCAAGATGCTTTGTGGTCGTAATAGTATGGTATATGTGCTGATATAGAACTTGTTATTTGCTTATGCTACCTTGTTAACTAATCATGAGACCCCATGGACTCGTTATTTGTATGATATTTTGATGTGAGATTATTAACCAATATTACAATTATGATATTTCTTGAAATTGTTGGTGTTTGATAATATTTTTGTAGCAGCCATCATGGCTGAATTTATATATAACCTTTTAACACTCCATGTGAAACTGCTTTTCTTGTAGAAATATGGTCACTGTCTCTTGCACACAGTGGGAGAAGGCTTTAGTTTTGTCTAATTATTTTCACAAAAAAACTTCTCAAACTATAAATTTTTTTTCCTTTCCTTTGTTTTATGAAATTCCCTTTTAAAGGTGAATGCAACTTTTTCTTAGTTTTGTACATCATCCAACATATGCTACTGGCAATGATGATAACCCTTTTTTTTGTTTATTCAAGGAGGTGGTGTTTTGTGAATTGCATAAAAGTATAATCTCTATTATGAATGATATGTTGGGTCTTTTCCATTAACTCATAGTCTCTCTTTCAATCTTGTCGATACACTTTCTGCTACAAGAAAGCTTCAACAATATCTATTATTTATAGTAAAATTTCCGGTTTTGCCATTTCAGGAAAATCGAATCCCCAAAAGCACGGCCAAGACAAAATGTTGAAATAAAGGATGGTACTCCAAAGAAGCAAAAGCAATGCAACTGTAAACACTCTCGATGCTTGAAGTTGTAAGTAAATCCTTTACTATTTATCTACTTAATGAACCATATAGTTGGTATGTGTGACAATTTTCTAATTTTTGCTGATATACATATTTTTCATTTGTGGTCAGATATTGTGAATGTTTTGCATCCGGAATATACTGTGATGGTTGCAACTGTGTTAACTGTCATAACAATGTGGAAAATGAGCCTGCTAGGAGAGAGGCTGTTGAAGCTACATTGGAACGCAATCCAAATGCATTCAGGCCTAAAATTGCTAGCAGTCCACATGCAAATCGTGATAATAGAGTGAGTTTCTCAATTTACAATCCTGTCCTTGAAATCCATGATTGGGCTATGCCATTATTATTTCTATGGAAATTTGATGCAAAGGCAATGCTTATTTTTATGCATTTATGTGATTGCTATTGTTACATATTTACACAGGAGATTGTGCATAATTTCCAAATAGAAAATATATGTTATGTCTACTAAACTATTATTTTTATCCAAAGGCAATGCTTATTTTTATCCAATTGACAGTACTCTTATTTATAGAAACCCTTTCAATGGTCTCTTTTAGTTACATAAGTGATAAAGTCTTGGTGATTTTTTTACATGTTCATTAGTCATTATTAAGAATCAATGTTATTGAAGAGTGTCTAAGAATATTTGCTGTAAAGTATGTGCACTGTAGTAAAATGTTGCAATTTTCATGGGGCAAAGGGGGTGATAAAAGTAAATGGCCTCTATTAAATGATACGATTGGTGTTACTATTTGATTCATCTTATCCCTTTTATTCTTTTCTTTTTTGATTTTTTTTTAATTCAGGAAGAGGCTGGGGAGGTTCTTGTGTTGGGAAAGCATAACAAAGGATGCCATTGCAAAAAATCCGGATGCTTAAAAAAATACTGTGAGTGTTTTCAAGCAAACATTTTGTGCTCAGAGAATTGTAAATGCATGGATTGCAAGAATTATGAAGGAAGTGAAGAAAGACAGGCCCTTTTTCATGGAGATTCAGCCAATAATATTGCATATCTTCAGCAGGCTGCAAATGCTGCCATCACGGGTGCAATTGGGTCCTCTGGTTACGGTTCTCCACCAGTCTCCAGGAAGAGAAAGGCCCAAGAACTATTCTTTGGTGGGCCTTTAGAAAAAGATTCATCCGTTCACAGGCATGCACCATTTCAACAGGTATTGTACACATAGTCAGTTGTTAAATAGTTGACTTTGACTTAGACTTTAACTTTTTCTTGTTATTTAACAGAACATCAAAATGTCTGCTCCTTCCTCTTCCTTGTCTCCTATTCCTGGCCCACGTGTTGCTAATGCCACATCAGTAGGCCCTTCAAAATTTACATACAGGTACAGGTTGTAAACTCTTTCTTTCCTTTCAAAAATATATAATTAAATAATTTGTCAAGTATGATTACAAAAACAATATTATTACATTGATTTTAATATTTGACTTAAACACCCTTTACGAGATTGTATGCATAAAAAGTAGACTTATGGCGACTTTTGACCGATTTTATATTTTGACCCTTCTCCTGTTGGCTATTTTTTTTTATTTGGCTCGTTTGAGATTAAACACAACCAAAAGCGATCCTTTTGCAAAAAAAGTACGCATCATTTCACTCATTCCCCTTCTGTATTGTATGAAGGTCTCTTTTAGCAGATCTTATCAGACAAGAAGATATGAAAGAGCTTTGTTCTGTTTTGGTTGTATATGCAAATGAAGCGGCCAGGATGATCGCAGGTAAAGACAACATTCTTGATGCCCTTATTTTATTAGCAAATAATATTCTCTTTTGTTAGTATATGACCTCTGTCGCCCACAAGATTTTTTACACGTTTATATTTTCAACTTGGAAGCGTTATATAGGATATGTTCAACAGTTCAAGAGTAATGATCTCTGTGAAGTTCATTCTTCATTAATAATAATTCTCCAAATTGCATATCTTTAGAAAGTTATGATCTTTCTAACAATGAGTTGATATGATTTATGAAGATAAGTTTTTGACATCCTCATATTCTTGGTATCAGGTGAAAATGGATAGATATAATTTATCCAAAAAAAGGGGTAAAATTTAATAACTTAGTTTATAGTATACTCTTTTTTCATATATAATGCTTTACTTATTATAAACTGCAAAAGGAAATGGACAAAAAGTATTGGCAGGCCAATCCTTCCCTATCTGACTGACATAAAACATTTACACACAGCTTCTCACTTGTATCTGCTTTGACTTGAGTCAAGGTTGACCTTTACCCATGTGGTCTTTAATTCTTAAAACCCTGCATTTGTGGCCCTTCATGTAACCATTGAACAAATCTTTTTCCAAGATGGAATGTAAAGCCAAAATAGAATTCTCATTTGAGTATCTGTCTTTTTCTATAATTTAACCTATATTTAATCTATATTTCAATTTATATAATAATTAAATGTTTTTGTTTGTGAAAATACAGATGAGCAGCGAGAAAGCGGTGATGCATCGGTGGCACTCAAGGATCGAATGCCGGGTCAGAAAGAACCCGGCGTGGAGAAACCGGTGGGAGATGATGGGGCCCAGACTGATAAAACTAGCCCGGATGAGTCTACTACTTCAGATGGCTCAAAAGGGAGGCCAATGTCTCCAGGAACCCTAGCTTTGATGTGTGATGAACAAGATACAGTTTTTACCTCTTCAACTTCTAATGGGTTGGGCTTGGGGCCCAACGCTACAGATGCACCTTCTCAGTTGCCAACTGGTCAAGTAGTGACTGAAACCTATGCTGCACAGGAGAAGATTGTCTTAACAGCCTTTCGGGATTGCCTTAATAGGCTCATCACTTTTGGAGAATTAAAAGGTATGTTTCTATTTCTTCTTTTGTTGAGTCAAATGCATAGTTGTCAATAGCGCTTGTAGCGCGCTACATAGCGAATCGACAGACTTCCGCTATTTCTAAATAGCGACGACATAGCGACCAAATAGTGAATATTCCCTTTTTTTTATTTTTTTTTATGTTTTTAACCAGTTTTTTACTTGATTAATATAAATAGGGTTGCTAATAACCCTAATATATGAAGATTTAGATGGTTATTGATTATAATTGCTACAAATCCTATAATATTTGAATATAAAATATTTCTAAAAATTTCTAGCAGTGTATCGCTAAACGTGAAATAGCGCCCGCTATTTACCGCTATTCGCTACGTAGCGTATAGGTTGCTTGTCGCTATTTACCGCTATTCGCTATTGACAACTATGGTCAAATGTCTAAAACACCTAAATAAGAATTCTTGTGGATCTGGATCGATTTTCTGTATTGATGCTTTGAAAAAGTAGCTAGTTACAACATGCAAATTTTCTAAAAATAGAAGTTTGTATAGAAGTGCTTGGAATAGCATTTTGAAACTGATTGTCTGATTATCCCAGCTTTAATTCACAAGGGGTTGGCTAAATGCCTAAATGCACCCCCCTAATGCGCTTGTTATACCCTCTATTGATGGGATTTAATATGTATACGAGTGTATAACACATCTATACGGGCTAAACAGACGTATTATACGCTTGGTTTTAAGAAGCGAGAAGCGCATAAAAGCGACATGGTCCAAAACTGAGGCACAAAGCGCCAAGCGCAAAAGTGCACCGTTTTTCGTTCGCGAGGCACAATTTTTTATGTAAATTTTGATATATTTCTTATAGGTTTCTAGTATCATTTACCCAAAATTTAGACACAAATAAGCTATATTTATGGTTTAATATCTAAATAACCTATATGTAGCACAAATCCAACCCATGTATGAAAAACGTGCCTTATGCCTTTTTTTGGCCTAAAATCCGCACCTCGAGTGCACCTTTTTTATATTTCTCGCCTTGCCTTTCACAAAAGTGCCACCCCTTGCGCCTGAGGTCGCCTTGCATCTCGGCGCGCTTTTTAAAAACAAGCTTATACGGCATAGACATATGCGAGTGAGTGATAGGGAGAGGGGTACGTTTAGCACAACCCATTCATAATCAGCTTTTAATGTTTGGATGACTAAATTTTACTTCATATATTCGATTATTATAGTTTTGGATCATAATTTTTATACCAACTGCAATGAAACTAATTGTCTCACAAATCGTCTTGAATTCTTTTTGGATTCTTTTTTAACTTTCATTTAACAAATCGTCTCTAATTTTTTTTTAAAATATCATCTTTGATATGGTTTCTTAAATTTGTCAAAAACTCAGAACACTGATTATCTACCTCTTACAATTTCTAACATTGAGCATCTCCAAACACTATTTTCTGTGAATTGTTTCATTACATCTTATTATTTACTTTATATGTATATATGTCATATATAAGCTTTCCTGGTTTCCACCCTGCAGAAACACAGTGCTCGTCGTTGGCCAGAAGCGATTCAGGAAGTCAAAGTCAAACGGAATTTGTTGAAGGCAACATTACCGCCACACACACAAGTCAACCTACAAGTCAAAATCAACCATTCAGCAACGGCTTCCCAAGGTCAACAATACTGGCTCCTCAAGCCAGTACAGCAGTAGGGACATTTGAAGATAACAGTTCACATGTGAAAATCCCTTTTCGTGCTGAAAATGGAGAACTGAAATTAAAATCTGAAAAAGAGATACAAAATTGATTAGCATGAGCAAGTGTGATCAGATCATCAAATTATGGTAGTAGCTGCAGCCTGCTCCTTATGTTATGTTAAGCCATTCTTTGTTTATGGCTTTTCTTTGATGCAGAGTTGGAAATTACACTTTTGCCCCTTCCTATTGTTAGATAACTAACATGAATCTTGTTTATTTTTCTAATTTAACATAGTTTTTTTTCTTCAGTGAATTTGAGCTAGGGTTTGTCATAGGCAATAGTAATTAGTGAGGGTGTAATGTAATATTTGCCTGTGTTCTATTGTCTTAATAATCATTTTTTTACTAATTTCTTGAGTATGGATAAAAAATGTGAAGAAAGCTCGATTTGAATGATATAATATACTTGGAACAGAATACATTTTTGATTTTTAAATATGTCTGTTTCATGGTATATCTTTGTAAGCATACATGCAACATGTGGTTAACTGAGGCCATTCCAGTTATATATTAAACAACTATATATATTCCCTTATTTAAACTCTGTTTAACAAAAAAAAACTCAGATTTAAGTCAGTTAACTAATTGAAAACTAAAGACTAAACACCTGACCACATGTGAATTTGCCTGCATCTTTGCATATAAATGTCTCACATAGTTTTAATATGCCTAATTACTACGACGTTTAATATTTAATATTTTCTAATTTTCTAGTGTCGTCCTCGCGATGGTAACTTCGTCGTTAGGGTCATTAAGTGGTCATGTTTTGTTATTGGAACAAATTGATCTACTTATTTCTAGTGGGTTAGGATGTAGGAAAATAGAAACAACATACAACAAATGGTTGAAACGTGTAAATGATGAAAAGTGAAAAACAGTACATACTGTCACACCCCGCCAAGGCGGAAACGCGAGGCGCGACGTTCATGGTTTCCAAAGCATATGATTACCGCAAACACATACATGATACATGGATACATAAACAAATTTAAAGTTTTACATTACAAAAATGTAATCCGAGTTTACAAAAAGTTAAGATTTCACAAATATGACTCAATTTAATGAGTTATACAGGGGAAATCCTCCTTGAGTAGTATCCATCGTGCATGCATGTAATCTACATTGCTAACCTTGAAATCACGTTCAGTTACCTGAAAAACATACTTAAAATCGTCAACACGAGGTTGGTGAGTTCACAGGTTTAATCAAATAGTTCTTTGTAAACTTCAATTGTTCGTAAATAGTTTCAAGTGTATGTGATAAACAGAATAAGAATTGTTGACCCATTTGTAAACTAGCTAGGAATACAAATAATATGTTCATACATGAGGCGTAACCAAACCATGACATGTGTGGGCCCCTATAATCGTTATCAGGTTCTATGCGGCCATAAATCCTCCAGATTGTGGTTAGCGCGACTAACCATGACCGGGAGACGTCACTCTCCATAGTACTATTCATAGGACCCTAGGCTACAGTTAATGGTTACTATGTTGTTCTAGGGGACTTTCGCGGCCTCCAATGTGTTGTTCTCATCCCATGTAAACATAAAGTCGTGTCTTATTCTCTTGTTATCCCATAAAATAGTTGAAGTATGTTCTTCCCCCAAATATTAGAAAACAGTAAAAAGAAAGGGGCCGTGAAACTCACCTTGAGTTTGTGTATATTCTTGTAATAATACTTGTTGTAGTCAACCTTGACTATTTGTACCCTAGATACCAAGGGTAAATTGTTGTTATGACCAACGTCTTAATTGTAAATTGTTCACCGACCTTGTAAATCTGATTGTGTTTGTTTAAATATCGTTTTAGTTTTCCAACACATGTTTTGTTATAAAATAGTTTTGAGTTACTGCCCAACTGGGACTGTTGTACAGGTGTCGAAACTTCTTAGTTTCGATTGGGCATATGTGTGTCGAAACTACTTAGTTTCGATGGAGTGGTCAGGAGTCGAAACAACCTAGTTTCGATTGAGTAAAAGGTATCGAAACTCCTAGTTTCGATTGACCAACAGGTATCGAAACTCCTAGTTTCGATTGAGCAACAGGTATCGAAACTCCTAGTTTCGATTGAGCAACAGGTATCGAAACTCCTAGTTTCGATTACTGGACTTCTGTTTTGACAGAATCAGTCCGGCATATTTTTATGTTTTAAACTTGAATTCGACACACTCTTCTTGTTATCTTTCTTGCGTTTAAATAAGATGTAAGTTTAGTTACGGTTTTAAAGAACATAATATGAAAAATATCGAGTTTTTACCTTAAAAACAGTGATGAAGATGATGAGAGAAAACAAAGAATGGTCTTGAATCTTTTGTTAAACTCTTCTTCAGGAACACTTTAAAACACTGAATTTTGATGGATTTTGCTTTAAAACTTGACTTCAATTTTGAAGGGAATTGGAGAATTTGCCGTAAGAAAATGAGTGATAAAATGGGGATTGTGAGAAAAATGAGTGAGGTGGTATGGTTTTACTTGAGTTTTTCTCAGGTGAGGTATGGGTCGAGTAAGGGGGTGTGGGTTTTCTCTGGCTTCCGGCCGAGAAAGTCAAGAAAATGATTTGAGTGTTAATAATGAATTCTTAAGTATTAGTTTATTATTATTTAGAGTTTCACATGGGTAATTAAATTCGGTTTATACTGGTATGTGCACCGGTAACTCCCAGAATTACCAAAAATTTAAAGTGAGACCATGTACGGTCTTTGTTAGACCTTAATGTCCTTGTTTGTGAAATTAAATAAATCACAAAAATAATTATAACGTAAACATTGTTTATAATGTGTACGGATATTGACCTGAAATGTCGGGTGTCACACATACTACATCAAAGAAACACAAGCCGAGAAGGTAACATACTAACATTTAAAGACCGCTCTTTTGGGGCCTAAAGCGAACATCAAAATTGTGACTTTTTATGAAAGTTTTCTAAATATGTAAAAGTTACTAAAATGTAATTTTATGGAGCGTGAAAACGTATAATGTTAACAAAAAAGTTGATAGATTATCATTTTTCTCTAAAAACACAAAAGTTGACAAATTATCACATATACTTTTACGTTAAAATATATATTGAAGTAGTTTTGTTCAATTTTCTGGACCCTTAACATTTGGGAGCCTAAAACGGTTGTTTAATTACTTGTACTGTAGAGCCACTGATGAATGCCACCACAAGTTTAGATAAAACTAAACTCCTAAGATAAATTTAAGTTGCTAACCAAGACTACTATTAGATTTAAACTAAAAAACCAAATAAACTAATTAAGTAACCAAATCGACCTTTATTTGACTCTAATACTAACTCCTAAAATAAACTAACTTCTTCTCAAAGTTTCTCTGAATTATTCAAACAAATATTCCGGCATCATAGAGGGCATGTGAGAAAACTTTTTTTCTTTGCTTTTAGACCTACTGAATCACACTATTGTTTATACGTGTCACTTAAATATTCACTTAAATATCAGATACAAATATAACACATAAGTGTCTGTCTTTCATTTATTTTTTTTACCGTTGTCATGTCTATTGGTAGATCTCCGCGTGTCTAGGATAATGTATATAGATGTGTAAGTATTCAAACTCTTTTTAACACCCAATTTCTTATTCAGAAAAGTAAGACAGAATTATTAATTGAATAAATAGAGTAAATCTAGGAATAACACAAAAACTCACGGGAATGTTATGAAAATAACAAAAAATTTGTATTTATCTTAGATTATATTTATGCCCATTTCCCACGCCTATTCTGTTTTATTGCTGCAACAGAATCTTAAATATTTTTTTTTACCTTTTTATATAAAAAAAACCCACACATACCCAGGTATCTTTATGTGCTTGCATGTTTATCTATTAATATATGCAACCAAAAAACCAACTTTGAGGAGCAAAAGTTGAAAGAAATGAAGAATTTAATCCCATATGAAGATCATAAACACAACCCACAATCTGAATCAGAAAATGATACCAAATTCTGCAAATCTCTTCAAGTAATAGATTAAAGAAAAACTATAAAGGTTAAACGATGGGTTCCAAGTTAAACCGCTCACCGAATTGTTAAACTGGCCAATTTGCTTCCGAAGCATGAAAATGTATAATATAAAATGTAATATAACACAAAATTTGACAGATTATTATTTCTCTTTAAAAACACAAAAGTTGATAAATTATCACATATATTTTTACGTTAAAATATAGACTGAAATAGTTTCTTCAATTTTTTGGGCCCTTAAAATTTGGGGGCCTAAAGCAGTTGCTTGTACTGTAGAGTCACCCCTGTTGCTTCGGTTGTCTAACAGTTTATAAACACCACTAATACATTATGCATGATACAATATGCAGAGTTTTAAAGAACACAAAGGAGTACATACACAACGCTCTGGTGACCGTCGTGGATCATCTAGGATCGGTTTCTGCTAATCTTGATCAACATTTATCCAAAACTGGTTCAATCTATCAAACAGAAGTCAAAATCAACATCCTGAATCAAGTGAGTCATGTTCATCACATTACAAAAGTTTTGTTTCAACATTACAAAAGTTATGTTTCAATATATTTAAATCTAATTAAATTAAACTAAATTACCTTTATAATTTACAAAATAGAAATTGTTAACCTGCCAAGATTATTCTCACAAGATTGCTCTAGCCAAGGTTTCTGAGAGGGAAAACAATCCCAAATATAACTCACGTTATATAAAGCCACGTAAGATTTTAATATTTAAATATTTTATCATTTTTTTTAAAAAGTTTTAAAATTTTTGTTGTCTGATCCAAAACGTTATGTCTGACTGAATCAGCGGTTTCAGATGAGTTGAAACTAAAAGAATATGATGAGTTGAAAGTGGATGAAGAAGTCCCATTGTTCTTGTACACGTGCCACAATTACAAGCCATCTTCACTACATGAGGTTTCAAAGTCAATGTTGGCCGTACGAGATAACTTGTCTGTTCAGCCAAGATCTGAATCTTTTCAGTTACAGGTGATTTGTGTTTCTTTTAGGATGTTTTGTTTGTTTATCCTTGTATATGACAACCAAAACTTTTCCTCATTTTTTGTAGGACAAGAGTAAGAGCAGACGGGGTCTTTTGTTCATAAAGTCGCGACACAATAGCGAAATGTTGTTGCTAGGGGGAAGCCGAAGAATATGATCGCGCGTTAGCGTAAATTGTTACCTTTTTATGATTCTCATTCATTAATGTTTGCTCCTTTTGATATAATTCATTGTGATCTATGGACTTCTCCTGTGTTAAGCAAAATTGGTTACAAATACTATATGGTTTTAATTGACAATTACACTCATTACGTATGGGTTTACCCGTTAAAATTCAAATCCGAAACCTTTCTAAACTTCAAAAAGTTTCATCAATTAATCCTAACCCAATTTAATCGGAAAATTAAATCCTTCCGGTGTGATTTGGGCGGAGAATTCGACAATAAAGAGTTCAAATCGTTCGCCCACACCCATGGTCTTGTCTTTTGGTTCTCGTGTCCTCAAACGTCTCTACAAAACGGACGTGCCGAAAGGATGATTCGCTGTCTCAATGACATCATCCGAACCTTACTTACCCATGCTTACCTCCACCCGTCCTTTGGGGTCGAGGCACTACACATTGCTACATACCTTCACAACATCCTCCCTACCAAAAGGCTTGACCATATCCCACCGTCTTTAACATCATACCAACGTCCCCCTACCTATGACCATTTACGCGTCTTCGGATGCGCTTGCTACCCCAACACCACCCCTCACCAACCTCATAAACTTCATACCCGTTCTGTGAAATGTGTTTTTCTAGGCTACCCCAAGAACTTTCGAGGCTATAGATGCTATAATCCATCCACCGGAAAAGTCCTATCTCGTCACGTCACATTCGACGAGATTTCCTTCCCCTTCTCTGATCCCATTCCACCCGACACTTACCAGTTCCTTGATATTGATCCACTACCACCCTTTACCTACTCTATTCCACCCAACACCACCCATGTACCCACACCAACAACGTAACACCCACCGCCCCTACACCCGTCACCTCTCCTACTACTACACCATCTTTCCAACCATCCCCAACACCCGTAGCCACCCCTACATCTACGCCACCTTCCCCTACGGCCCACCTAACCACACCACGCACATCCAACCCCACCCAACCAGACCCATCCCCATCCAACACAGCCGCAACCCCACCTCCTACACACAAACCTCCGGCTCCACCACCACCTCCTACTACCTCACAACCTCCAACAATTCCTCCACCCACTCCTATTCACCCTATGCCTACCCGAGCCAAGGCAGGGATAACCAAACCCAACACTCGTCTCAACCTCCATACCGATACCAAGCCACCACTTTCTCCATTACCTACCTCCTACACACAAGACCAAATGGATCCAAATTGGTTGCTAGCCATGAAAGACGAATATAGGGCACTACAAGAGAACAATACATGGGAACTAGTTCCTGGACCCGCTGACCGACCGGTTATCCGTTGCATATGGTTGTTTCACCATAAGTTTAGAGCAGATGGCACACTTGAAAGATACAAGGCACGCCTTGTAGTTAATGAGAAATCTCAAACTGTGGGCATTGACTATGACGAGACCTTTAGCCCGATTGTTAAGCCAGCTACAATTCGAACCGTACTCAGTCTAGCCATTTCTAGGTCATGGCCGATTCATCAGTTGGATGTGAAAAATGTGTTCCTCCACGGAGACCTACATGAAACCGTCTTCAAGCACCAAACACTTGGATTTGTTGACCCACGGGCACCCACTCATGTATGTCGCCTAATGAAATCCTTATACGGTCTCAAACAGACACCAAGGGCGTGGTACAACCTGTTTACCACATATATCACATCTCATGGATTTCGTAGCAATGTATGTGTCAATTCTTTGTTTATCTATCACCATGGGGGACAACAAGCTTATCTGATATTATATATCAACGACATTATCTTAACAGCCTCCAACTCCAACTTGCTCCAAAGCATTATTCACACACTCTCTACAGAGTTCGCTATGTCTGACTTGGGGGAGCTTCATCATTTTTTGGGTGTTACTACAACTAGAAATACAAATGGATTATTCTTGTCTTAATCCCACTACACCCGGGATATCTTACACCGAGCTAACATGTCTTCATGCAACCCATGCAGTACCCTGGCTGACACGTCTGCCAAACTTAGTGCTGACTGTCACACCCCAACCGACGGCGGATTATACGTCGGGGCGGACGCGGTTGTTCAATAGCACAAGGTTGACTATTAAAGTTTCGATATTTCATTAATAAATAATTTAAGATTCAATACAAGGAAGAATAATACGAATACAACATTTAATTTAAGTAGTTTAGGTACAAAGCATCCTATGTGATCACGAATAAGTCTCATGATGTAAACCTGAAACATGTGAAAGAATCTGTTAACTACAAAATAGTTGGTGAGATACAAAGGTTTTGACACAGTTTAACAAGTATTTGAAAAGTATTACAATTCACTATGATTCATGCATTCTATAATATAAGTATGAGAAAACAAGCATGTTAGACATTGTGCACACCAACCCTCCGACCAAGTTTAGGCATAACCCGCAGGTTACCCTTATAAGTCTCAAGTTTAAAGTTTAATGTAGTAACAAACACCAAGGGCTCCCCCCCGAAGGGGTCAATCAATCAAGGTGGATTGGTCAAATGCAATAGATCTATCATTGTTACTATCGGCTTGATCAAAGCTAATGAATGTGCTAGTTTTAAGTTTAATCTAAGCATACAAGTCTCAAGTTTAACATAAGAATAAACACGTAGTCATAGTTGTACAAGAATTGTACAAGTTTAAGAATTGTGAACATGTTTCACCCCAAAAGCATAAAAGGAAAAACGGGCTAAGTATACTCACTTGGATGATGAAGAGTATCCGGTACGAGTAAGTGTTTGCAAGACTTTGAGGGAGAATATTCTCACAATAAGCCTAAGAATATAAGTCTAAAGATTTAAATTTACTTCTACAAGTCTAAGGCAAAGGATCTAGGATTCAAGATTTGACTAGGGTTCCAAATGGGAAAACGGGCATGATTGAGTTTTTGTAAAATTTAAACAGAAGTTTCAAATGAAAGTTTTGAACAAATGACACAAGATTTGAATACCGAAGTTTCATAAGTTTATAGTTTAGAATAATTATTAATTAAAATAATTATTTAAAAGTTTCACAATCATTCATTATACCAGAATAATCAAAATAGTTTTCTAAGCATTTGGAAATAAATAATTTACAAGAATAATTACTTATTTAATCAACATAAGTCTTTTGAGATTCGATTAAGTTTCTAAGTATTAAGTATTTATAATACAAATTAATTCGTAATATAAATACGTTTAAGTAAATAATAACACTTATAAGTTTATAAGGTATTAAATAGAATATGGTTATATCTTAATTATAAGTTTATAAATATTTTTAAAGTCTAAAAGAAAACCATAAGTTTATAAGGTTTTAAAAAGAGTTTCTATAAGGTTTATAAGTTTATAAGCATTAAATAAAGTTTGTGTTCAAAATTATAAGTTTATAAGTAATAAAGTTTATGTTTAATGTTATAAGTTTATAAATATTCCTAATTTATACGAGTTCATAAACTATAAGTCTCTTTTAACTTTAGGATTTATGAAGTTTATAAACATTCTACAAATAAATAAAGTATATTTATTTTGTTTTAAAATAAATAAATGCGCAAGTTTTATATAGAATAAGGATTTTATAGAAGGTACAAGGTTTCAATTTCTATAAAATATTTCCTATTTAGAATATAAATTCTTATAAAATTTAAGGGTGTTTTTATAGTTTTTAAATATTTACAACTATTTTTAAAGAATTAGTTTTTTTATAAGTTTTAACTGAGTTTAAATTAGTTAAAAATAGTTTCAAAATACAAAGGTGTAGATAAAAGCCATTTCTGGATTTATATGAATTAAACAGATTTTATAAAAATAATTATAAGGTTTAAATACTTGTTTAAAGGCTAAAAAAAATGAAAAGGGCAAAACTGGGTTAACCAGATTCGAACCCGGGTTGCCCGGTTCCCAGACACACACACGCTTAAACCATCCCAACCACTGCCTTATTAGCTTAAAACATGAAAAAGAAATTTCTTAAACAGAATCTCAAACCAACCCCAAATGCCCGTATGAACCCTAGATCAAGAATCCGTAAATGCACATCGATTAGCCCTTTGTCCATCAAATTAAACATAGGGCTTCTGATCTATGCAAGATTTCAAGTAGAATGGCCATTTGAATTACCTGAAATGATATCGAAATGAGTGAGAACGAGCTTGGCCTCGTCGTCGACGGTCGCGGGAAAGAACTCGGAATGCATGTTAGTTTTTGAACGAATTGAGGTTTGATATGTTAGTAGGGTGATGTCGTCTAACTGTTGGTACTCGTATTTATACATGATTTCGTGATTAAATACTCGATTAGGTGGGACGAATACGGGTGAACGGGTCGAGTTAATTCCGGCTTCACGCGTGAATTCGGTTGGGGAGGAGAGTTAATACTCATTGGGGAAAGGTCGCATGCGCGAGGCGACACTCGAGGTTCATTGAATCGGTCCGGAATTCGCGTTTTTGACTAAACGGCCTCAAAACCGGTCCCAGTGAGGTTCGAACTCGGGACTGTTTTCCTGAGATGGGAGTTTGGTTTTATTACACAAATGGTCCCTGAGGTTTAAAGGTTTTATCATTTATGTATAAAATTTAGATTTTTGTTTAAAATAAGTTTCGAAATTGACAGTTTTGGTCCCTAGACTTTTTATAAAAATAAATTTTATAAAAATAAACATGTTTTATTTTTATAAACACTACATAAGTTTTATTTCCTTTCATTATTTTTATACATTTATAAAATAATTTCTAAGATTTATGGTTTACAAGTTTAAGTGTTTTAGAATAAGTTTATAAATTTATATAATTATACATTCATAAAGTTTCTAATAATTTATTTATAAGGTATATACTCTTAAATAAGTCTCATATGTATATGTATATATATATATATATATTTATATATATACCTCAAGTATTATTGTTTTTCTTAAATATATCCATTAAATCAATATTTATTATTCAAGAAAATAGTTTTGATAAAATTTCAAGTTTCGAATTAATAATACGTGCAAAGGTTTTAGGAAAAGATAGGCCGGAAAAATACCGGATATTACAGTCTCCCCTACTTTAGGGAATTTCGTCCCGAAATTAGAGCAGAAGGGTTTAGTTCAGGATTTAAGTCTATGATACGTAAAAGGATAATGAGAAAAAGTTTGCTTGGGTTTCTAAGTTTCAAAGCATACGGTTGCCAAGAGTTTCCCTAAGAAGTATATAGTTTTATTTAGATAGATGAAGATTCGTTTTCAAAAGCATTGGAGAGGATGACTGTTGAATTTCTATCCAAGATTTAAAGTGAGATGTATCACTCAGGATGGATTCGATGATAGTTCAAGAATTTGAGTTTGTAGACTAATACGTCTAAGGATTGCTACTGTACCTAAGTTCCGTGGCTCCCTTTTACGATAAGTCTTAGATCGTAGCACACGACAGAGTTTGCTATGTCTTTCCATACGCTGATTTTCGTACTTACGTGTGCACCCGCAAGCATTCAAATCGTCGCATAGTACGCATAGGTCCTTTCGTTTGTGTGTGGATCCAGAAAGAGTACAAGAATTTGTTTAACACACGACTAGAGTTTCCACATAAGAGTGATCATTGATTAACGAGTCCCTTAGAGAGTAGCGTCATTCAATAATTAAAGAGAAGAATGTGACAAGATTTAGAGTTTCAAAGTTTCCTCGTGATTGATTAAGAATACTTCAATCATTGAGTAGTTTAAAGTCTTTACACTTTCCTCGGGTTTGATCAAGAATACATCAAACCTTGAGTAGTTTAAAAGTCTTATACGTTCATCATGTTTGAATAAGCTTACGTCAAACATGGAATAGTTTAAAGTCTTATACGTCCATCGTGTTTGAACAAGCATACGTCAAACATGGAGTAGCTTAAAGTCTTATACGTCCATCGTGTTTGAACAAGCATACGTCAAACATGGAGTAGCTTAAAGTCTTATACGTCCATCGGGTTTGAACAAGCATACGTCCAACATGGAGTAGCTTAAAGTCTTATACGTCCATCGGGTTTGAACAAGCATACGTCAAACATGGAGTAGCTTAAAGTCTCGTACGTTCATCATGTTTGAACAAGAATACGCCAAACATTGAGTAGTTTAAAGTCTCATACGTTCATCATGTTTGAACAAGAATATGTCAAACATGGAGCAGTTTAAAGTCTCATACGTTCATCATGTTTGAATAAGAATACGTCGAACATGGGGTAGCTCAAATTGTGTTTGAACAAGAATACGTCAACATAGAATAGTTTAAATTGTGTTTGATCAGGAATACGTCAAACATAGAATAGTTTAAATTGTGTTTGAACAAGAATACGTCAAACATAGAATAGTTTAAATTGTGTTTGAACAAGAATACGTCAAACATAGAATAGTTTGAATTGTGTTTGAACAAGAATACGTCAAACATAGAATAGCCTTAAAGTCTCTTAGTTTGGCTTCAGTGTATATAAGTATACGATTACGTTTCGAGCATAAAGCGGTTATCTAAATACTCTATTATTTAAGAGAAGTAGGGGACAACGTTTGGAACAGGATTAACCGTTATACGCTTTCTCACAGAAGATCCGAGTTGTCCAGAAGATTAGTGGATCCCGATATTTGGTTTAGATAGGAGCTAGGGGATGTACTCTGCTAAAGAGAGTAATGTCCTCCTTCCTGCTAGTATCTAGTATCAAGAGTGAAGTTTTCTCGTATATATGGAATGTACGTTTATCAAGTCTTATAGGGTTTGGTTAAGATGGACACACAAAGTTTTCAAGACTAAGAATCCAAGTATAAGTTTGAAAATAGGATAAGTCAGTTAAGTTTCAAGTTTCAGTATGAAGCTTTACATGATCCTTTATTGATCATGTTTAGTTTTAAGAACACGGGATTGAGTATTTGTACAAGTTTTACATGACTCAAAAGTCTCTGACCTCATAGTTGTGTATACGAAGTTTAATGTTTTAGCAACGTGTATTTAAGCTTTTAGTCCCCGTTGTGATTTTTAGTAAGTCTTTTACGTGACAAGAGTTGAATGAGGAAAGTCTCCAAGCATAGGGTGACGGGAAAAGTTTCGATAAGGTTTATGATAGTGTGTTTACGAATGATTTATCTTGATTCATAACAGAAAGTATAGTTTTCTTTTGTATAGAATGTAATTAAGATGTTCAAAAACGACGAGTTAGGCATCGATAAGTAGTACGAGTAAGATTTATAAAGATAGGTGTGATTGTCAAGCGAAAAGTTGGTCAAGTTTACAAGTGTTAAGTCTATACAAGAAGTAAGGGTCATGGTTGTTTAGGGTAATGATTCGTAAGTCGGGTTGTTTTTGAAAAAGTGCTTACGAATTAGAAGATTTGTTCAAGATTTATTCCTCAGGTACACGTGTCACTTAGGATTTTTATAATTTAATGCAACGTTGTTGATTATTTCAAGTACTAACGTAAGTTGCTTTTGACGAAAGTGTTTGGGTAGGTGTGTTAAGTTTACAATGATGAAAGGAAAGTTAAACTAGTAAATGATGACAAGATGAAATTTCAAAATAGTTTCCATTTAGATGTTTCAAAATTGGGACTTCTAGCCCTTGCAATTTAAACGGGAAATTAAAGTATGCAAGTAAGTTGATTAAATATGTTCAAAAGGTTTTATTCATAATACTGAGTTATCACAGTAATATTTTCAAAAATAGTTTTTAATTGGAAGTTGATGGGCTAACGAAGAGAATTCCCGGAAGAAGGGGTGGTCACGAGGACTCACTTATGTACCCTATTTCCCTAGCCAGAACTTCCTCATGGGCCTACAACTTCTCTCAGTTGTTGTCACCAATGTTTGGGTCTTATGGTACTATGTCAAGGTTCATTGTGGGTTTAGAGTCTTAAACGTGGAACTTGTTTATTCTATAGTAGGCTTCTTCCCTTGCGGGAAAATGATCAGGTTACTAATCCCTTTGTTAATGTACTTTAGGTTTAGAAGACGTTAAGTTTTGTTTACAAGAAACGGTGATGTGTAAGTTTTAAGGATGTAATGAAAGTTTTGAGATATATAAATGTGTAACAAAGTTTGAGTAGATCATCAAATGAAGTTTTGAGTGATAAAATGAAAACACAAGAGTTTCTCCTTAGGTGTCAAGTTTACAAAGTAATGAAGTTTGTAAAAGGACTTGTAGGGTAATACATGGTTTTAAATGTGCTGGTATTACAAGGATCATGAAGTTTAAGGACGTATGAAAGTTTTGAGATGTATAAAAGTGTAACGAAAGTTTTGAGTTAGTTATCAAATGAAACTTGGTTAAGTGTCAAGGAGGTAAGGTAAGAATACAAGGGTTACCTCTTAGGTGTCATATTTATAAAATAATGAAGCTTTATAGGAGAATTTGTAGAGTAATACATAGTTTTAAGGGTTGTATTACAACGATCACGAAGTTTATTGGGTAGTATCTATAAATATAAGTTTATGTATGTAGTTTTTAAGTATAATCTCGTAAGAATTTCTCCTTGAAGGTAACTCCTTCAGGTCATGACGAGTAAGCATGCTGTCATGTGACCATTCTTGAAAAGATGGAACATAAGAATCATGGAGTAAAGGTTACAGAGGAAAGTTTTTGAATCATGAATTTATGAAGTGTATAGTATTTGAGATAGTACTCATTTAGTGCATATCACTAAGTAAGTATTTTGACATATCAAGAGAGATCTAAGCTCACAAACGTTTAGAGAAGTCATGCATTCCTATAAGTGGATACTCATCCCAAGAATTCCCAGGAAAGCATACGGGTCCAACGGTTGATTTGGATTTATACGAAATGCTTTCCTTGACAGAATTTCCCAGAATACACGTATCCACCCTTCCGGTCCGCACAAGTTCTCACACATTATCTAGAACTTAAATATTCTTTACGAGAGTTTAGTGGTGGATTAGACTTAAAGCCTAAGAACGTGTCCTCGATGTAGTAGCCACTCGTAGCACGTAGGTAAGTAAGAACGTAGAATCTCCAAGCGTTCACGTATAAGAATTAAGAATAGAATGAGGAGAGAATTTTTCCTAGTAAAGGACATTAGATAACTCATGTTTGGGTCTCCTAAGTTATAGTCTAGGTCATGTGTCTAATAACCTAATTCCCTATAACCAAGGCTCTGATACCAATCTGTCACACCCCAACCGACAGCGGATTATACGTCGGGGCGGACGCGGTTGTTCAATAGCACAAGGTTGACTATTAAAGTTTTGATATTTCATTAATAAATAATTTAAGATTCAATACAAGGAAGAATAATACGTATACAACATTTAATTTAAGTAGTCTAGGTCCAAAGCATCCTATGTGATCACGAATAAGTCTCATGATGTAAACCTGAAACATGTGAAAGAATCTGTCAACTACAAAATAGTTGGTGAGATACAAAGGTTTTGACACAGTTTAACAAGTATTTGAAAAGTATTACAATTCACTATGATTCATGCATTCTATAATGTAAGTATGAGAAAACAAGCATGTTAGACATTGTGCACACCAACCCTCCGACCAAGTTTAGGCATAACCTGCAGGTTACCCTTATAAGTCTCAAGTTTAAAGTTTAATGTAGTAACAAACACCAAGGGCTCCCCCCCGAAGGGGTCAATCAATCAAGGTGGATTGGTCAAATGCAATAGATCTATCATTGTTACTATCGGCTTGATCAAAGCTAATGAATGTGCTAGTTTTAAGTTTAATCTAAACATACAAGTCTCAAGTTTAACATAAGAATAAACACGTAGTCATAGTTGTACAAGAATTGTACAAGTTTAAGAATTGTGAACATGTTTCACCCCAAAAGCATGAAAGGAAAAACGGGCTAAGTATACTCACTTGGATGATGAAGAGTATCCGGTACGAGTAAGTGTTTGCAAGACTTTGAGGGAGAATATTCTCACAATAAGCCTAAGAATATAAGTCTAAAGATTTAAGTTTACTTCTACAAGTCTAAGGCAAAGGATCTAGGATTCAAGATTTGACTAGGGTTCCAAATGGGAGAACGGGCATGATTGAGTTTTTGTAAAATTTAAACAGAAGTTTCAAATGAAAGTTGTGAAGAAACGACACAAGATTTGAATACCGAAGTTTCATAAGTTTATAGTTTAGAAAAATTATTAATTAAAATAATTATTTAAAAGTTTCACAATCATTCATTATACCAGAATAATCAAAATAGTTTTCTAAGCATTTGAAAATAAATAATTTACAAGAATAATTACTTATTTAATCAACATAAGTCTTTTGAGATTCGATTAAGTTTCTAAGTATTAAGTATTTATAATACAAATTAATTCGTAATATAAATATGTTTAAGTAAATAATAACACTTATAAGTTTATAAGGTATTAAATAGAATATGGTTATATCTTAATTATAAGTTTATAAATATTTTTAAAGTTTAAAAGAAAACCATAAGTTTATAAGGTTTTAAAAAGAGTTTCTATAAGGTTTATAAGTTTATAAGCGTTAAATAAAGTTTGTGTTCGAAATTATAAGTTTATAAGTAATAAAGTTTATGTTTAAGGTTATAAGTTTATAAATATTCCTAATTTATACGAGTTCATAAACTATAAGTCTCTTTTAACTTTAGGATTTATGAAGTTTATAAACATTCTACAAATAAATAAAGTATATTTATTTTGTTTTAAAATAAATAAATGCGCAAGTTTTATATAGAATAAGGATTTTATAGAAGGTACAAGGTTTCAATTTCTATAAAATATTTCCTATTTAGAATATAAATTCTTATAAAATTTAAGGGTGTTTTTATAGTTTTTAAATATATACAACTATTTTTAAAGAATTAGTTTTTTTATAAGTTTTAACTGAGTTTAATTTAGTTAAAAATAGTTTCAAAATACAAAGGTGTAGATAAAAGCCATTTATGGATTTATATGAATTTAACAGATTTTATAAAAATAATTAGAAGGTTTAAATACTTGTTTAAAGGCTAAAAAAATGAAAAGGGCAAAACTGGGCTAACCAGATTCGAACCCGGGTTGCCCGGTTCCCAGACACACACACGCTTAAACCATCCCAACCACTGCCTTATTAGCTTAAAACATGAAAAAGAAATTTCTTAAACAGAATCCCAAACCAACCCCAAATGCCCGTATGAACCCTAGATCAAGAATCCGTAAATGCACATCGATTAGCCCTTTGTCCATCAAATTAAACATAGGGCTTCTGATCTATGCAAGATTTCAAGTAGAATGGCCATTTGAATTACCTGAAATGATATCGAAATGAGTGAGAACGAGCTTGGCCTCGTCGTCGACGGTCGCGGGAAAGAACTCGGAATGCAGGTTAGTTTTTGAACGAATTGAGGTTTGATATGTTAGTAGGGTGATGTCGTCTAACTGTTGGTACTCGTATTTATACACGATTTCGTGATTAAATGCTCGATTAGGTGGGACGAATACGGGTGAACGGGTCGAGTTAATTCCGGCTTCACACGTGAATTCGGTTGGGGAGGAGAGTTAATACTCATTGGGGAGAGGTCGCATGCGCGAGGCGACACTCGAGGTTCATTGAATCGGTCCGGAATTCGCGTTTTTGACTAAACGGCCTCAAAACCGGTCCCAGTGAGGTTCGAACTCGGGACTGTTTTCCTGAGATGGGAGTTTGGTTTTATTACACAAATGGTCCCTGAGGTTTAAAGGTTTTATCATTTATGTATAAAATTTAGATTTTTGTTTAAAATAAGTTTCGAAATTGACAGTTTTGGTCCCTGGACTTTTTATAAAAATAAACATGTTTTATTTTTATAAACACTACATAAGTTTTATTTCCTTTCATTATTTTTATACATTTATAAAATAATTTCTAAGATTTATGATTTACAAGTTTAAGTGTTTTAGAATAAGTTTATAAATTTATATAATTATAAATTCATAAAGTTTCTAATAATTTATTTATAAGGTATATACTCTTAAATAAGTCTCATATGTATATGTATATATATATATATTTATATATATACCTCAAGTATTATTGTTTTTCTTAAATATATATCCATTAAATCAACATTTATTATTCAAGAAAATAGTTTTGATAAAATTTCAAGTTTCGAATTAATAATACGTGCAAAGGTTTTAGGAAAAGATAGGCCGAAAAAATACCGGATATTACTCTGACTTTGGTGACTTACTTCCTGACGGTGCTCTTTATCGTACCCTTGCTTGTGCCCTACAGTATCTTACCTTCACCCGACCGGATATTACCTATGTCGTGCAATAAGTTTGCCTCATTATGTATGATCCACGTGAGCCCAACTTCCTATTTATGAAACGCACCCTGCGTTATCTTAAGGGTAACATTGACTTTGGTTTGCAACTTGTTACTTGATATGGTGCAAAGCATACATCTTTATTCCATCGTTTTCGAGTCATTTTACTTAGTTTTGTATTTGTTTTGAGTCGTTTTTGTTACATATTGAGTCTTTGTTTTGTTCTCAGGTGCTCATGATGATTACAAGTTAAAACCCGAAGAAACCGAGCACGAGAATGAAGTCCAAGAAGTAAAAGTGAAAAATCTGGAATTTACATGCTTTGCGGTACGCGAAGACTAGGGAGAGATCCCTCGCGGTACGCGAGGGAAAGCAAAAGTGCGCCCGACTAGTTTGGCCCTCGCGGTACGTGATGGGCTTGATCATCTCTCTCGCGGTACGCGAGAGAGTCGTATTCCGGGAAATTTTGTAAAAATTAAATTAAATAGATTTTGAATTCCATTAGGTCAGAAGTTCGTATTCTTGCCGTCTAGAGCATTACCAGAGGCGATTTTGGGGCTAAGGAAGTGGAATAAAATGTAAAGTTGAAGACTTTGGACACCGGGTTCGTTTATTTAAGCCTTTTCGATTCCAAGATTGAATCTTTATCTTTATTTCTTGTGTTTGAACAAATGATTGTGTTTAATTCTTATGTTTTGAATGTTTTGAGCATGATTCTAGGCTAAAACCTTAATATTGCCTGGGTCACATGATGAATACTTGTTAAAGTTATGATTTTTATCAGTTTTTGGACTAAATTGATGAATTATTGATTTTGTAAAAGATCGGTGGTTAATTGTTATGATGTTAATGCCTGCTTAATTCTGGTTTTGAGTTGATTAATGTTCTTCATGTTATCTTGTTGAATGTCTTTCATAAATAGATGCATGTTTAGGTTATTTGCTTGTTGTAGATAACCTAAGTGGTTTGCTAGACGTAGTGATCCATAAGAACGTTAGTAGAACCTTGATTAGAAGTAAGTGTGTGTCCTAGTTCAATACCCGAGAGTTGTCTAGTCTTCGTCATTAGGAATCCGAGCGTTAACAGTCTGAGAGGCCGTTAGTAATAGGTGTCTAGTGATTGTTGCTAGTCAAGTCATAGTAGTTATCCTGAGATTACCCCGTGCATTCTTTGAGTGTATTGTGGACAATGAGACTGAGAAGTAATCTATCCATTAGGGTACAATATTATAGTCGAAAATACCTGAGAAGTGATCCAACAATCTGGTGAGTTTAGTACACTTTAGGTTCCCTAGTTGGTGACATCCTGAGAGTGATTAGGGATCCACTAGGTTATCGATAGTTGTTATCCTTAGAAACCCAGATCCGTCATAGTCCATAACCGGTAGAAGTTGTTCTTTGCAATTAGGATTCCGACCTAGGTAGTGTTCTTCCCATCTCTTGATATTTCCTTTGTTCTTGTCTTGATAGCTTGATTTGTACTTGGTTTATTGCATTCTTTAGTGATAATATTTAGTGTAGTAAACCCCCCAAACCAAATCATTCTTTAGTCCGAGTTAGAGTCTAGTGTTAGTATTCGCAGTGTCTCTTGGGTTCGATAACTTGATTTACCGTTAAGCTGTGCTACACTCGATAGGTACACTTTCCTGTCAGTGCGGTTTAGTTCATAGCTTTTCCTTTTATTACTTAGGAGTCTAGGTTAGATTTAGTAGTTTATTTTATAGACCGTCTGGACGACATCAAGTTTTTGGCGCCGTTGCCGGGGACACTTGGCTATAGCAATATTGACTTTAACTAGTTCTTTGTTTTGATTTTGGTTTATTTGTTTCCCTTTGAGTCTTTTCTGTGTACTTGTCTTCTGTGCTTACTTGCGTGTCAGTCCTTCTGTCTTTGAGTCTTTATTTTTCTTCCTTCGTAGAGTCTTTCTATTTATGCACCATACTCGTTCGCAGGGATCACCTCCATATTCCGCTTTTCTAGAGCCTGAACGAGAGCTTCACGAGAGCACCCGCGACTTTCGGGAGCGTTTGAAACAGTTGTGCGAAAACTAGGTATGTCCTATTAGCCCTATTCCATTTCCTACTATGGGCGACGCTGATCCACCAGCGAGGCGTACAGTACACCAGAGGGCCAGTGATGGGGTCAAGGGCGCGAGATCTTCGATCACTCGCCCCGCTATTCCTAATGTCAATTCTTGGTAGATCCCATCACATGTTATGAGTACGATCACTTATGCTACTCAGTTTAATGGCCTAGAGGATGAGGATGCACCCGGACACTCGTCCCATTTTGTTCGTATATGTGATACCTTTAATATCACGGGTGTGTCTGAGGACGCTATCTATCTGCGTCTCTTTCCATTCTCGCTCTCTGGGCGTGCATCCACTTGGCTTGACACCCTCCCGGACAACTCTATTACCACTTGGGAGGATCTTCAAGCCAAGTTCTACAAAAAATACTATCCACCTTCCAAGGCCGCTCGCCTCAGGGATCAAATCCACTCCTTCCGGATGGATCCCGACAAGCCTTATCATTTGGCCTGGGAGCGGTTCAACACGGTGTTGAGCCTGTATCCCTAGCATGGTCTGTCAGACTGGGAGATAGTGGAGAAGTTCTATAATGGCCTCATCGTAGAGAAGCAGTAAATGTTTAACACAGCTGCGGGAGGCCATATCATGGATAGACCCGAGCCTGCTGAGTGCGAGGAAATGTTTAAGAGCTTCTCTCAAGCCGAACAGCAGCATCCATCTACTAGGATTTCAATTTCTAGTGCTAGGTCATCCACCTCATATTCTAGAGGTGTGCATCAGGTCACTCCTGATTCTAGCGTGGCTGCTGCACTCGCCTCAATGGCTAATGAGATAAAGGAGCTTAAGCTCAATGCTCAACTGTGTGAAGTGTGTAGGGGAGGACATGACACCCGGGACTGCCTAGTCAAAAATCCAGAGCAGGTGAGCTAAGCTGGTAACCAGTACCAGAACCGAGGGTACAAAAATCAAAATTCATTTGGCTCGGGATGGAGATCTGGAAACAATCCATCGGGGTTTAATGGTTGCCAGCAGTTTCAGTAGAATGGAGGAGATATAGGAGCTAGCTCGGGAAGCAGTGTCGACACGAGCGCGATAAAGGATATGATCGAGAATCAGACACAGATGCTTGCCCACTTGGTTCAGAGGGACATGGAAGCTAGGCAGAGATTGGACAACCATGATACACTACTGAAGAATCAGCAATCCGCTTTCTAGGATCTGCAATGCACGGTTGAGGAAATCGCTAAGAGTATGAAGGATCGACAGGGAGGTCAATCTTCTGGCTCCAACGCCTCAGTGATGGCCATGTCGGTCAGGAGTGTGGAGGAGAAAGAGCTTGTAGAGGATGACTCCCACTCCAGCAAGTATAAGATTTCGTCACCTGAGGAGGTCAAGAAGATTGACCGGAGGGCTTGATTCGCTGAGATCGATGCCAAGATGACCGAGGAGCAGGTAGACGAGGAGATAATAGTTGCAGTGCCTGCCGAGAAGGCAGAGGAGAAGAAGAAAGGGGTAGAGATGAAGACCTCCAAGATTGACCTGACTCGTGTTCCCTACCCGGCATGTTTGCTGCCATTTAAGCAAGATAGGGAGCACGGTCACTTCCTTGACATGTTCAAACTTCTCAAGGTCAATCTCCCACTTATAGAGACCCTCCAGAGTATGCCAAAATATGGCAAGTTCCTTAAAGATTTTTTTCCAACAAGAAGAAGCTCGAGGAGGTCTCTAAAGTTTCACTTAGTGAGCAATGCTCTGCGGTGGTGCAAAACAAGTTGCTAGAGAAACTGGGAGATTCGAGTCGTTTCACGATCCCATGTCACCTAGGAAGTTTGCCTTTGTACCACGCGTTGGCCGATCTAGGTGCTAGCATCAATTTGATGCCTTATTCTTTATGTAAGCAGCTAGGCCTAGGCGAACCACAGCCGACGCGCATGAGCATTTCCTTGGCTGACCGCTCAGTCAAGTATCCACGGGGAATTGTGGAGAATCTTCTAGTGAAAGTAGGTAAATTTGTCTTCCTCGTGGATTTCATCATTCTAGATATGGAAGTGGATGATGGAGCCCCACTCATCTTAGGGCGCCCATTCCTGCGCATCGCCAAGGCAGTAATCGATGTCTTTGACAGGAAACTCACACTTCGTGTGGGGGATGAGTCTGTTATATTTGATGCCATAAAATCCGGGGAGGATGTTGGCGAGCATAGCCACTCCGTGTGCATGCTTGATGCCTCCATGGATGATCATCGGGACTCTAATCCAATAGCGGACACTTTTGATAGAGATGAAGGAGAGACGATAGAGGACCCTCCGGAATGGTTGGAGCAGTTTGAAAAGAAACTGGTAGGTTCCTCGTTCCTAGGTGCTGGCGATGATGATTACAGTTTGAATGACATATTAGCACAAGTAGGGTCGATAATATGTGATACAACCGTGGTGGAGAGTTTAGAGGATCATGGTGGTCCGGTTGAGAAGGTAGAGTTCATACCATTAGAAACACCTATTCCTGAACCCCTACATGTTATTCGTGCTGAGGGGATAGAGACAGAGTCACCTCCTAGGTCTAGGCACCCCGTAAGAGGACCCGAGCGTTAAGTAAATATGATAATGTGAGGATAGTGGAAACCCCAAGTGTGGGGATGTTTAGGGGTGATAGGTTACTTGGTTATATAAGACATATCATTTTCGGACCAGGTAGGTTTAAATTGTGGTGGAAAGAATGGATTGGAGCATATGGTATACATTTGAGGTTTGATAGGAGTAGGAGTTCGTTACTGAAGTTGTGGAGGATCGGTAGACGGCGTAGAATGAAGGCGGTCCCGGTTAGGATCAAGGAGAAGCCTCCTGATAGATTGTTTGACTCTCGGGCAAGTGCCCGTGATGTAGAGTTTGTATGCTTACGTGGTCCGTGTCAGTGTCATTTTCTGTGTTTTTCGGTACTGTGTTTTGTTTGCGTCGTGTCTTGCAGGGATACACGCTTCATTCAGTGAGGAAAATCATCGGGAACGAAGTTACAGGTATGTTTTACAATGGTTTTTTATCATTGGAACGAGTTTTGAAAAAATTGGGTGAACAAAAATTTTAAGGGGTCAAAAATTTTCTAAGTATAAAAATTGAAAAATTTCTTAACTTTCTGTGAATGGGGGTCCCTCACGGTACGCGAGGTCTTGGTGGCTGTTCTTCGCGGTACGCGAAGTCCAAATTTGGCGGCCGACTTGTTTTTCATTCCCTCGCAGTACGCGAGGGGTGGAGCTTGCCTTCTCGCGGTACGCGAGGGAACACCTGATTTGCCCTTTGTTCCTTGTTTTCCCATGGTTATCATCCATCACCATTCATACACCATCTACCCTACCATAATGTCAACACCATTAATCACCACTCTCACCATAATCACCACATAATCCCATTCACCATTCATCACCATGACCATGGGAAACTAGAACCATTTCGTAACCGATGATCTACCTTTCTATGGCATTCATGTTTATGTGTTTGTCACACACCGGGTACGTGTCCTTGCATATCTATCCAGAGTCAGTTTGAGTCTTTTAATTTTGAGTCAGTTTGATGCTGCGGGTATGTGTGAGTTTATTTTTGCAGGTGTACATCATTCTGTCCGTACTCAATCTCCATTAAGACGGGAATTGATCCTGATATCTTATTGAGCAACCCAGCAGAGTGTGCAACCACGATCGAAATGCTATACGATGCACACGAGGAAGAACGAAGCTGCACTTTCAATTCAGTGTTTATCATTACCAGCTAAGTCGCTTCCTGTTTATTGTTGCATTTTTATTTTTTATTTGTGTTTTGTTTTACATTGAGGACAATGTGTCTTTCAAGTGTGGGATGTGAGTGTCTAAGTCTTAGTTTGTGTCTATAATAAAAATCCAAAAATACAAAAAAATTGAAAAATTTGAAAAAATGTCATTTGAAATCAAAAGTTTTTGCATAATAAATGGAAAATGATACTACAACTGGATCTACTTGTTTGAGTTTAAATGATATAAATAATTGAAAACACGTCTAATTAGTGATGTTTTGGTAGACTCAGCCAGCTTGAATAGCTTAAATAACCTGTGAGTGTTACATATGATTAATTACTGAATAAATTCATGATAACTTGTGGGTACTCATCTTAGGGTGTCGGTAATACTGAGACTGTCAACATAGGGTGATAGGTACTACGTTAAGTTAATATTTAGAGGTTTTTGAAAATTTTAATGGCACACCACTCTCTTTTTATGAGAATAAATTCGAGTTTCGGGATAGTGACTTGGTTGAGACGCCTCTAGACGAAAGTTCTTATGCTTTAATTAACACTCATTTCCACCCATCCATTCCATAATCCATTGATTTCTAAAATTCTGTAAATCTTAGTTTAATGTGGTGGGCAAATCTACATGGTTTAACCCGTGCTTAAACATGACCGTGAGAAGGGATTAGGTAGAGCTGTAGCTTCTGAGTGTGAGTCATATAGGTTGATTGATTGTTGTATAAAATGGAATTAGAACACATCACAGGGGCTAGATAGTTGGCGGTTGGGTTTAATCAGATAGAAATACTGATTATTGCTTTTAACGCGTGAGTATATTTGAGCTAATTGGTAATTGATGTTTGTAAAGTTAGATCTCAGTTATGATTTCATTGCAGACTTTTTCGAGGACGAAAAAAGGTTAAGTGTGTGGATATTTGATATGGTGCAAAGCATACATCTTTATTCCATCGTTTTTGAGTCGTTTTACTTAGTTTTGTATTTGTTTTGAGTCATTTTTTGTTACATATTGAGTCTTTGTTGTGTTCTTAGGTGCTCATGATGATTACAAGTTAAAACCCGAAGAAACCAAGCACGAGAATTCAGTCCAAGAACTAAAAGTGAAAAATCTGGAATTTACATGCTTCGCGGTACGCGAAGACCAGGAAGAGATCCCTTGTGGTATGCGAGCCAAAGCAAAAGTGCGCCCGACTAGTTTGGCCCTCGCAGTACGCGAGGGGCTTGATCATCTCTCTTGCGGTACGTGAGAGAGTCGTATTCCGAGAAATTTTGTAAAAATTAAATTAAATAGATTTTGATTACCATTAGGTCAGAAGTTCGTATTCTTGCCGTCTAGATCATTACCAGAGGCGATTTTGGGGCTAAGGAAGTGGAATTAAGTGTAAAATTGAAGACTTTGGACACCGGGTTCATTTATTTGAGTGTTTTCGATTCCAAGATTGAATCTTTATCTTTGTTTCTTGTGTTTGAACCAATGATTGTGTTTAATTCTTCCGTTTTGAATGTTTTGATCATGATTCTAGGCTAAAACCTTAATATTGCTTGGGTCACATGATGAATACTTGTTAAAGTTATGATTTTTATCGGTTTTTGGACTAAATTGATGAATTGTTGATTTTTGTAATAGATCGTTGGTTAATTGTTATGATGTTAGTGCCTGCTTAATTATTTGAGTTGATTAATGTTCTTCATGTTATCTTGTTGAATGTCTTTCATAAATAGATGCATGTTTAGGTTATTTGCTTGTTGTAGATAACCTAAGTGGTTTGCTAGACGTAGTGATCCATAAGAACGTTAGTAGAACCCTGGTTAGAAGTAAGTGCGTGTCCTAGTTCAATACCCGAGAGGTGAGAATTAATTATCTAGTCTTCGTCATTAGGAATCCGAGCGTTAACAGTCTGAGAGGGCGTTAGTATTAGGTGTCTAGTGATTGTTGCTAGTCAAGTCATAGTAGTTATCCTGAGATTACCCCGTGCATTCTTTGAGTGTATTGTGGACAGTGAGACTGAGAAGTAATCTATCCATTAGGGTACAATATCATAGTCGGAAATACCTTAGAAGTGATCCAACAATATGGTGAGTTTAGTACACTTTAGGTTCCCTAGTTGGTGACATCCTAAGAGTGATTAGGGATCCACTAGGTTATCGATAGTTGTTATCCTTAGAAACCCAGATCCATCATAGTCCATAACCGGTAGAAGTTGTTCTTTGCAAGTAAGATTCCGACCTAGGTAGTGTTCTTCCCATCTCTTGATATTTCCTTTCTTCTTGTCTTGATAGCTTGATTCGTACTTAGTTTATTATATTCTTTAGTGATAATCTTTAGTGTAGTAAACCCCCCAAACCAAATCATTCTTTAGTCCAAGTCAGAGTCTAGTGTTAGTATTCGTAGTGTCTTTAGGGTTCGATAACTCGGTTTACTGTTAAGCTGTGCTACACTCGATAGGTACACTTGACTGTCAGTGCGTTTTAGTTCATAGGTTTTCCTTTTATTACTTAGGAGTCTAGGTTAGATTTAGTAGTTTATTTTATAGACCGTTTGGACGACATCATTGCTTCACTGTCGCAGTCTGACGACATATTCTGACGCTGATTGTGGTGGGTGTCCTGACTCCAGCCAATCCACATCCGACAAGTGCGTTTTTTTGGGTCACAACCTTCTATCATGGTCCTCTATACGACAACCCATGATTTCACGTTCTAGTGTCGAGGCAGGGTATAGGGGAGTTGCATATGCAATTGCTGAAACCATATGGATACGTAATCTATTGGGAGAGCTTCATGCCCCAATACACAGACCCCTTATGTTTATTGTGACAATATTTCAGCCGTCTACTTGTCAGGTAATCCAGTTCAACATCAACGCACGAAGCATGTTGAAATTGATACACACTTTGTGCGGGAATAAGTTCATTTCGGGCAGGTTAGAGTTTTACATGTTCCCACCTCTTCACAATACTCGGATATCTTCACCAAAGGGTTATTGTTATACTTATTTCAGGCTTTTCGATCCAGTTTGAGTGTTCGTCCATCTACCGCTCAAACTGCGGGGGAATATTAGAGATAGACTTATATTTGTATTAGGATTGCATTTGCTATTAGTATTATCCTGTCCATATTTAGTGATTGTAATCTCCCTATATAAAGGGATTATTATTGTAAATATAATCAATCAATCATTAACACCATAACCTACTATTAGTGTAGATACTCAGAATGTGCAACTTTTAATCTGGATGAAGAAGTTACTCAGTAGAGAGAACAGTCCAGATAATTATCTTGAAGACTTCAAGTACTCTTGATGAAGACTTTATTCCGGATGAAGATCAGGTCCAGATAAAGACCGAAGTCCGATTGTCAAAATATTCCGGATAAAGATTGAAGAGTACAAGGCAGATGGTCCGGATGGGTTAAACACTTCGGATGATCATTTGGATCTGAACCAGTCTGTGTTTCTTTCAAAGAGGTTGACTTCGGAGGACGAGCTCAGGCATTAACAACTCAGAGGAGTTAGCTCGAGTTAGTTTTGACAGCTAGCATAATTTAGAACTTAAATGTATAGATTTCTTGTATTTCCTATCCTATGTAACTGTCATTTTCCACTTTGTAACGAACTTTCAATCAAATACAAGAAACTTTTGCTTTACATCTTTGTTCTTATTGTATGTTTCTTAATTAAATTGTTAGTTTTATTGATTGATTCTGCATTTCAATTCACCTACACATTTTTAATGTCTTGTAGTGATTAAATCCTGACAAGTGGTATAAGAGCTTTTAGTGTTCGGTTCTTGAAATCATAGATATATTTCAAGAAATCTTGTATGATTTTGTGCAATCTGCGTTCGTTTATGGAAAGATAACCGAAATGAGGAGAATACAGTTCAGATCTTAAATTAATCGAGTTTAATTATAGAATTCTCTCACTTCTCTGTTCAGTCTCACAAATTGAAACGGAACACCCAAATCTACCATCCTCCTTTATGGTGGTTCTCTAGTGGTCGCCGCCGCTGGTGGTCTCGTGATACGACGGCCACCACCTTGTCGTGTTTATTAAAAATCGAGTTTGTTTGTGTATCGTATTCTGTATCGAGTGTTGTTACCGTTATGGTATCATGACGAGCCGGACCTATTATGTACGAACAATATCATTGCATGTATTGGTATTTGTATTCGTTTTTATGGTTTTGACAATTCGAACCGGTGGTATGTTATATTTTTTCTTTTTTGTTATTTAGTTTTATGTTTCCTTTTTATTAACATAATTTTTACCGTTGTTTCTACATTTTCATTTAAATTTTATTAGTGCTCGACCGACACCCACTGCGAAACACGCCTAAAACCGGCTAGTTTTTATTATAAGTCATGGTAAAGATGTATAATGTTTTTTCCTTTTTATTTATAGATGAAATTAAGTTAATCAATTAAATCTTTAATTTTATTTTAATTAAAGATATTTTCAAATATTAAAATCAATAAAAATGTAATCTCACGAACATACCATTCACCAACATACCATTCACCAGTGGAGCAAAAGATAGTTAGATTTAAAAAACCAATGGTGTCTAACGATGCGATAGCGCCATTTGTTATGAAAACTTACCAAATGGTGGACGATTCCTCATCAGATAATCTCATCCGGTGGGGAAAAACCGGCAACAGCTTCATTGTCGTCGACTCATTACACATCTCCCAAAGCCTCCTCCCTGCATTCTTCAAACATCGCAATTTCTCCAGCTTCATACGACAATTGAACACTTACGTAAGTAACCGTAATTCATCCTTCAATTTATTCAAAACATGTTCTTATATAGTTATATGAAATATTTACGTCTATTTGTGGATGAATCTAGGGTTTGTGTGAAACATTTACGCCAATTGTGTTTAGGTGAAACATTTAGGTCAATTTGTGGATGAATTTAGGGTTTACGTCAATTTGTGGATGAATTTAGGGTTTATGTCAAACATTTATGTCAATTGTGTTTATGTGAAGCATTTAAGTCAAATTGTGGATGCATCTAGTCAATTTGTGGATGAATTTAGGGTTTATGTGAAATATTAAAGTCAATTGTTTTTATGTGAAGCATTTACGTCAATTTGTGGATGAATCTAGGGATTCAGAAAAGTAGATCTGGATAGATGCGAGTTTGCGAACGAGTGGTTTCTGAGAGGGCAAATGCATTTACTGAAGAACATAGGGAGACGGAGACAGAGACAAATAAATTTGAGATGCGAAGATGACGAGGAAGATGACATCGAATTGGCGATGTAGATTGTGAGATTGAAGCAGGAGCAGAAGGAATTGGAGAAGGAGATGTTAGGGATAAGCAAACGGATCGAGGCGACGGAGCGGCGGCCGAAGCAGATTATTGCGTTGTTATGTTTAGTCGCCGAGGATCCGGAGATCTTGCCGCGGATGATGCTTAAGACGGAGCAAAAGCGGTTAGTGGATGGAAAGAGGCAACGGATGTTGCAGATGATAGAACCCGTGAGTAGGTGAACCTCTAAGAATTAGATAGGAGAAACAAGAACTAATTTACTGCAATTTTCTCTTCTTCTTTCAGTCAAAATGCTAGTACAATTTATAGAATATGAAAATGCATGCTACACTAGGAACGTGGGAACATGGAAACGTGAATGGAAACATGACCTAACTTACATGCAAGACTAATTCAAGAGTAAATGGAAACGTGCACTAATTGGAAACTAATTAAAAAGTAATTAATGCAAAACGTGCAGCAACTAGAACATGGATGCGTGAGTTCGGGTTGTTGACCCGTATCAGCAGACGTCGATAGATGGAGCAGTGTTTTGGTGGCGGTCGACGCTGGCGGAGACGACGTCCGTGTGGTTTCCGGTGGTGGCTGGGGGAGTATTGGCGTTGACGTTGGAGGTGGGCTGGAGGATTTGGATGTAAGAACACCACCACCATCTTATCCTCTTTTGGGCGGCGATTTTTAGATTTTAGCTTAATTTTTTGAAATTAAATGATTGCATTTTGTTTTTGTTTTGTTTGCAGGTGAGATTGTAATTTGAATTTGTATTTGAAAATTATTATTTTATAATAAAGGAAAGACGTTATAATAAAGGAAAGAGTAAATTACATTTTTAGTTCATGCGATTTTACCCGTTTAATACTTTTAGCTTTAAAATAACGCTCCGTCTATTCACACACTCAAAAAATCTATTTTGACACATAATATGCTCCATATTGGTTAATATGGAGCATATTACCCTTTTCGTTTGTGTGTCAGGACTGATACCTCAAACCTATACGCTCCATATTGGCCAACATGGAGCGTATAAGAGTTTATTAAACTTTTACTCCAAAACTTTCCATCTCGGGTTCGTGTGTGTTTGTGCTTGGGAGCGAACTAAGGCCTATACGTTCCATATTGGCCAATATGGAGCATATAGGATTTTAAATTTTTTTTCCTCCAAGACTTCCCGGCTCAGGTTCGTGTGTGTTTGTGTTTGGGTGCGTATGGGAAGAGGCTGATGCATATCAGTATATACGGACCCTGATATGCATCGTATTAGACAATATGATACGTATAGTTTTTTTTTAATTTTTTTTTACAAATATTGTTTTTAATCAATATATTGGACATTGATATTTAGATTATGATTCATTATCTACATAAACAAGTCAAAATATTATTTTTATGTTTAATTTTTATTTTAAAAAAATAGAAGTTATCGAAACTAAATTATCGAGGAATATGTAGCCAATCAAACATTCAAAATATTTTAAACATACATTACACACATAAACAACTGAAACTGCATAAATATATAATCAGTTTGTACATAATAACTAAAATACAACTCATATGTGAAATACAAAAAAAAGTCAACAAAGTAAGCTATGGCTGTGAATCCTGATCGGGCGGCGGATAGTGTCCTGGTGGGGGGTAGTGGTCGCTCCTCCAATCCCTGGGCTTGCCTGATATCCTGCATCTTCCCAACCAACAACCCCAACAAGTCCTCAACGTGGTCGATCCGGCGACCAAAGTCCTCAACGACCGCCCGTACTGCCGGAGGCAAATCCATATAGATGTGGTGAGGGTACTGAGGCGGCTGCGGCTGAGGCGCCAGTGCTATATCATGGTCGATCGGACCGGCCGCATGATCCCCCCTGCCTGCACCCGGAAGCAACTCATGATAAATCGGGTTCACCGCCGGCAACGGCACGGGAACAAAAATCTAGTGCTTCCTCGAGCGAAATCGAAGGACCTCATCAAACTTGCGCGAACAACGCATGCTCAACACTGAAGTCCGACCCAACCTCCTCGGCTAGATTGGCGGCGAAAACTGTGGGTCCCCATCCTAAAAAAGTCCCAAAGAGCGGGTTCATATCGTGGGTGGGTGTTTCGGTGCTTATCTTAAAAAAAGTGGGCAATATGATTCATATAGGGCAATATGATGCATATAGGGCAATATGATGCCTATTATTTTTCTACAACAAGTTAGATGAATACGCTCCATATTAGCCCATATAGAGCATATAGAGTGTATAGGTCGATACGCTCCATATTGGCCAATATGGAGCGTATAAGTCCGAGGAATCTGCAACGAGTTAGAAGTTGTCTCTTATCGGGAAACGAAAAAGCCCAATATGCTCCATATTGGCCAATATGGAGCATATCAGGTGTCAAAATGAGGATTTAAGTGTCTAAATATCAAGACCCTAAAATAAAGCTATTAACATATCAATTTCCGAGGTTTAGGGATTGGTAATGGATCGGGTTTAGGTAATCCCAACTCCATACACGGTTATAAAATCTTATCCAATACATGGCCCAAACCCCATCGGGTATCGGGTATACCCGCGGGTGTCGGGTAAACCCTTTAGTTTCTAAAAAATACCTATTGGGTATACTCAACCAAAACACGTCGGATATCTATCGGGTATACATAAAAATTGCAACTAAAATAAAAAAAGAAATAAAATCATGCCGGGTATATACATTTATAATAAATACGGTATATATACTTAAAATAAATACGAAATATATACTTAGAATAAATAAAAAAGAAAGAAAACTATGTCGGGTATATAATCGGGTAAACGGGTATACGTTATCGGGTAATTGGGGCGGGTAAACGGGTATATCACCATATCCCATACCCGTACCAAACCCGCGAAAAATTTCAAAAGTAATTCCAAACCCGGTCCCATACCCGATTACCCGACCTCATACTCGTCCCAAATGTTTCGGGTTTCAGGTTTTCCCATTGGGTTCTGGTTTTCTTTTTAAGAATGTATATTTTTTAAATTTATTTTAGAAAAGGTTTCTCTTATATTTTTTACAGAAAGTGTTTTTTTAATCATTTTAAAATTTAGTTTCAAAACATTATCTTTAACCGCACATTTTATAAAGATGCTAAAAAACGTTTTTATAAAAAACAATTTTTTTGAAAGGTTTTTATGAAAATATTAAAAAGAAACATTTATAAAAAAGTTAAAAAACGTTTTTAAAAAGTTCAAAAAAGACTTTTTTATTAAAAAAATGATTTTATAAAAGCTAAGAAAACGTTTTTAAGTAAGTAAATAAAATTATCAAAAAACTAAAAAAAAAATTTGGACTGAAATGGTTAAACTAGTCCCTTAGAAATCAAATGACTAAATGCCTCTATAGTTAATATAAAAAGTTAACAGAGTTAGTAGCAGAGACTGAAATGGTTAAAAAATGTAAACTTATGGGCTGATATGTTAAAATATTCATTTTTTTTAACTAAAAGGGTTTAAACAGGGCAAACCACATAGGCAAAAAACGTAATTTACACTAAAGGAAATAAAGATCATTTCGTGGAGCACTAACGACTCTTGGACGGGTATTGGTAATCATACATACTCAATTATAAAAATTTCATCCATAAATTTTGCAAAGTTTCCATAAAATAAAATAATTTGACTAACAAATAAAACATATCAATTAAAGTTCTTTTTATTTTATGTATTTGAAATCAATAATCATTGTTTGGTTAATCATTAATTATCTTATGCCGTTATGTGTTATAATTTTAGCTGCTTAAGATTTTTTTCCCGTTTGTTTTCATTTGTAATATTATTATTTTATTACTTACTTAAAATTAAAAATTAATATATTGTTTTATAATTTCTAAAACTATATGAATTTTTATATGGTTATTATTGTTTTTTATTTAACCCATATTATAAAAGAGTTTTTAACTTGTGGTACCCGCAAGAGAAGCTCCATCTACAAGTCTACAACCCTCTCGTCACGAGGATAGAAGTTTTGTTCGTTATAAATAAAAGCAAGTGAATTATCATTTGTCTTTGAACCAAACAAGCCTACATAATATTTATGGGGTTCAAGACTTCAAGAAGAAACATCGGCGGCTAGTGGTGCACAAAAAAACCGGTTTTTTTGTTTTAACCCGGTCCAAACCGTCAAACCGGTTTGGCTTAAACCGGTTTGGCTTAAACCGGTTTGGGCCAAACCGGATCGGGTTGCCCAAAAACCGCCGGTTTGAAACCGGTTTGAAGCTTCCTGGATGAGATCGGGTTAGGGACCGGTTCATCCTAACCGGTTTGATAAACCGGTTTAAACCGGTTTTCGAGCTGGGCAAAAAATAGCCGTTGGGGTCGATTTTGACCGTTTTTTTGGAGTTTTTTGCACCCTTAAAACACTATAAATAGGTGGGGGGTGTTTAGGGTTGATCACACCTCTCTTTACACTCTCTAATCTCTAAAACCGCTCAAAAACGCTCTCTAAACTCAAAAAAAAAAGCATGGCAAGTTTTGGTGTTGGTGGTTCCTCAAACGAAGTTACCGTTGTGGAAATTCGAACAACAACGAGAAATCCGGCAATTTGGTGCAATTACGATCTATGTTTGTTGTCAAACGGGAAGGAACGTGCTCGGTGCAAGATGTGTGGTGCGTTTTTGGGGAAAGATTCAAACACTAGTTTGAAAATGCATATGGAAAAATCTTGCCCGTCATTGAAGGGAATTCCAAGTGAAGGTCAAGCCTCGATGACAAGCGAAGGAGGAATTTGGAACTTTGATCCAAATATTGTTCGAGATCGAATGGCGAGGTTAGTGATTCAAGAAGGATTGCCGTTCAACCACTTTGACAATCCGCGCTTGACAAGGATGATTCAAGAGACACTCCAACCTCGTTATCACCAAGTAAGTCGCACAACCCTTAGACGAGATTATATAAAAATGTGGAAAAAAGCAAAAAAAGAATTAATTTTGGGTTTTGAAAATTTGCAAACCGGTGTAAACTTAACCACCGATGTTTGGTCGGCTCCACATGGTATACCCGATTCGTACCTTTGCGTTACCGCGCATTGGGTTGATCCCAATACGTGGCAAATGATGAAGCGTACAATCGCTTTTGACTTGTTTGAATATCCACACACCGGCGAAAATTTATTTTATATATTGGATGGTGTTATTAACGAATTTAAATTACAAAATAAACTTTTTTCAATGTCTTTTGATAATGCATCTAATAATACAAATGCGGTTCAAAAACTAAAAATTAAATATAAACCCGTTTGCAACGGCGTTTTTTTCCATAGTCGATGTGTCGCACACATCATTAACTTGGCGGTGCAAGCCGGGCTTGCAATTGAAGAGGTTTCAAACTTAACATATACTTTTCGACAAATGCTTAAAGATATTTTTAGTAACAGAAAAAGATACCATGATTATATTAAATTTTGTCGTGATACGAATAATCTTTGCTTAGGCCCGAATTGGGACGTCGAGATAAGATGGAACTCGACTTATATTATGTTTTATAGCGCTTTACGACAAAGAGAAACTTTAGAACTATTTCATGATATGCTTGCCTCAAAACCTCGTCGTAAAATTCAAAAGTTTCCGTCTCCAAATTGGGATATTTTAAAAGACGTAACCGAATTACTTGAAGTTTTTAAAACCGCCACCACTTTTTTATCCGGTGTTTATTATCCCACAAGTCCATTAACACTAAAACAAATATATTTAATGGCTAACAAGTTGTCTGAGCTTGAAAATAAAAGCGATCTTTTTACAAAAATGATAGAACCGATGAAAGAAAAATTAGTGAAATATTTTAAAGAAATTCCTCCCGTTATAACTTGCGCCGCCGCGTTAAACCCTACCATAAATGTTTACGGGGTTGAAACCTTGATTGATAGAATTACTTACGCTTTGAATCTGGATAGTGAAGACATCCATTTTGCACAAGGCACAAAAACATATTTTAACAAATGTTTACAAGATTTATTTGATGTTTATTTACATAAATATGGTACAACTCCGACTCCACATGATACAATGGGTACATCATCAAGTGGTACATCGAGAGATGTTAATTTGAATTTATATAACGAAATGTTAAATGAATTTAGTAAACGGGCTCGAGGTACCACCCCGAGTAGCGAACTCGGAAGGTATATTGGCACAAACTTTTTAGCGTTTATGCCTCCTACCGTTTTTGAGGAGTTTGATATTTTGGCATGGTGGAAAACAAACGAAGCTTCGTTTCCGATTCTTTCCGCCATGGCCCGTGATGTACTAACCGTCCAAGCTTCCACGGTAGCTTCGGAATCTGCGTTTTCTTTTAGTGGCAGGGTATTATCGATACGAAGGACTAGACTCACACCCCTAGCGATGGAAATGTGCATTTGCTTGAAGGACCATTTGGATGCGATGGATAGGATACAAGATCAAACTTCTCTCGAAGATGAAATTCAAGCCGAAGAAGTCATACACAACAACGAGGTTGATCTTGGAATATCCGAACCCGTCACGGATGAAGAACTAGCCGAAGATGCAAGGCTACGAAGCTCTAGTTCCGAAGACAACGCACAAGAATAATCAATCAATATTCCAAAAAATAAAACGTTGAACTTAATGTTTTATATTTGTTATATTTTTTGTAATTTTTTACAATTTTATCTTGTCATGTTTTTTTAATTTCCGAACTTTCCAAATATTAATAAACGTTGAACTTTATGTTTTAATTTTATTATATTTTATTATGGATTTTATATTAAAAATATAAAATTTATTTGGATTTTTTTTTTATTTTATAAAAACCGGTTTAAAGGACAAACCGGTTTAAAACCTACCCGAACCGGTTTGACCGGTTTACATATTTCCATTACCAGAACCGGTTTAACCCGAACTGGTTTGGGCCCAAACCGATTTTGACTTTTCGTTGACCAAACCGGTTCGGGTCGGGTTGAACCGGTTTGGGTTAAAAAACCGATTTGTGCACCACTATCGGCGGCTACCATACCATATGGGCTTTCTTAATGTTCCATCTGGGCTTAATCTTGGGCAATTATTTTTTTGTCAAAACTAACAAGTGTTTTAAATAAAGAACCATAATAATCATATAAAAATTCAAATATAGTGTTAATCAGGTATAAACAAATTATACGGTCAAATATGATTATGGTATAAAAGTTTATATATACTGTTAATCAGGTATAATGATATTAAGAAAACAAATAAATTGTACAGTTAAACAATTATTTTATTTGTTATAGTTAAAAATGTCTGTGTTTATTACATCACTACTATATATAATCTTTAACCATTATATCATGACTCGACTGAAAAGAAAATTTCTCTTAAACATTCTCTCATTTTCCTCCTGAATGTTTCTTACCACACAAAACTTGATTAATTACTGATGACGTGGGTACGATCACGAAGCTCGGCTTCATCAATGAAGCACGCAGAACCACAAAGCCACGTCTCCCAAGAAATGAGGTGACGTGGCATAAGTGATAGCGACCCGTTTGGAATCTCCAGGAAGTCAAGGCTATAAGACAAAGTGCCTTAATGGCCTTGAAGAGAGAGACAATTGTCCCTATAGAGGACTTTGGCTCTTTACACCAAAAGGGAAAGGGCCTTACTGTAGGGACAGGGAAAGGTTATAGTCAGCAGCACTTTTTTCACTGCTGACAGATTTACTCTTCAGCAGCAAAGCCTTTGCCACTGATCGCTTTAAGTTATCAGCAGGAACAAGTTTCCTGCGGACAACTTTAAAGCGATCAGCAGCAACCTTTTTGCTGCGGAATGAATACAACAGTCAGCAGCACCCAAATCTGCTGCTGAAAGACTTCACTATCCGCAGCAACCAAGTTTGCAGCGGATAGCTCACCATCGGCAGCAACCAAGTTTGCTGCTGATGGGTAAAACAAGTCTACATTAACTTTTACCCGAGGTAAAAACTACTCTCAGTCTTTACCATGACTGCTCGAGTGTTTTACAGCTGTAACAATGAAAAGTGAAACAGGTTGTACTGTACAAGTAAAATTGCTTTTTCTTCGTCTGCCGTTATATCACAATCTCAAACGTTCCCACAACCTCTTCATATTCAATTTCAAACCTATATCCCATCACTTTCTCTCCCGTCCCCACAGCATTCAAAACCCTCCATAATTAGCCACCATTCAAACACCCTTCTCTCTTCCCTCCAAATCCATAACAATGGCAGACGCAGACATAAACAACCCCAACGACAAGTTTTCCCCATATCACAACCTCACTGCATACCTAATAAAGGGCAAGAAATCCGAAGGTTTCGATGATATGATCGACTTCCTTTGTCGGTCCAAAATCCACCATGCCTTAACAGTCAACCCAACCATCTATACTTCCCACATGGAAGAGTTTTGGAGCTTAGCCGTGTATTCTACTGACCAGGGCACTCCCCAAATCAGAGGCACAGTAGACGGCAAGGAGATGATTATCACTGAAGCAAAGCTCCGCCAACACCTCAAGCTTCAGGATGAAGGGGACGCCATCTCTTACCCAAGAGATGTATACATGAGGACCTTTGTATCCATAGGGTACACTGGGAATCAAACAGAGTATACGATAGTGAAGGCACTCATGGGTCCCAAATGGAAGTATCTCTGCCACACTCTTCTCCAATGCATATCCCAGAAGAGGAGTGGCTGGAACCAACTTAGCTCCGGACTTGCGTCGGCAATTCACGGTATGATAACTGGGGCGAGTTTCAATTTTTCCCACCTCATTCTTGAAGGTTTGAGATACAACCTTCAAGAAGGGGTGAAATCACAGTTCTTCATGTACTCAAGATTTTTGCAGGAAGTGTTCAACATTGAGCACCAAGATCTTTCAAAAACTGCAAGAATCTACATAATGCTGGGACATAAGAACAACATTTTTCAAAGCATGAGAACAGTTTCATCAAAGTTCCCAGGGGCCGATGTTCCATTGTTGTCTACAATGTTGAACACGCAAAGAACCCATGGTGACAGTTCAGCAAACCCAGCTGATACTGATCCCACACCCTCCACCTCACTGCCACAAACTCAAACTGCTGCTTCCCTTGATCGAACCCCTGTGCATTCTACTGAGGATGTACACGCACATACTTTACTCACCCACAGTTTGATTGCTCAACCGGAACACAGGGCCCCGGTTGTAGCCAAATATACAAGGAAGAGGGGCAAGAGAACTCCTTCTTCTCTTGCCTCCAAGGCCCAAACCCAAGCCAACATCCCTCACTCAGAATCACAACATTCTATTGAGAATATCATAAGGGAAAGCCACACTGTTAGGGAGACTCCTTCGGAAGTCTCTCTATTAGGATTAGGATCACTTCCCGGATCCATAGAACAGCCCTTTGAGCCATTCCTATCTTCTTTGGACTTAAGTGTTGAGGAACCTGACCAAAGTGATGTACCTTCTCCAACTACCACTATCAAGGAGGTACTGATTGGCCTTGCTTCCGAAACACCCAACCCAAGTTCTTCACCCTTGAAGGTCCACTCTAGGAGTAATGAAAGAGTGGATGTGGAAGAGGCTGTCACTACTGCTGGTCCATCAAATGACCAGGAGGACAGTGACAACATCTTTAAGACCTCAACCACGGCAACTCATGGTGAGGGTGTTTCCTTGGAAACTCCCCTCACTGAGAGGAATCCCAGGCGCCAAGAAACCACGGGTGATGGGGATGCTGAGGCTCGGCCTACGGCCCCATCTGGGTCCAAGGATTCCACAACTGTGGATGAGGACAGTCTGAAACTAAACAATTTGGAATTGACGACCAGGGTGGCTATGCTTGAGGCTGAAGTGTCCAAACTACGACACCAAGCCTTGATGCATGAAGCCCATCAATGCCCCTCCACGGCTTCTCCCTCTCTTGTCTCAGTGGGCACTCAAACAGATGCCTATTTGTTCACTGATGCAACCAAAATGGGGGAGAAAGTCCCTATGGAAGAAGACACTGAAAGTCTCGACAACTGGATTCAAGAGCAGGCTGCCTTCCAAAGTACTCTACTCAGACCAGCTTTTGTCCAAGTTCATGACTTGCCAGTCTCAGATGACAATGAAGAAGAATCTACGGAAGACTGGAAGCTAGTTGTCAGAGCTATAGATGAGGTGCTGATGGATGAAAACAACCAAGACGAAACATCTACATCCTTCAGCATCATCCCAGAAGTTGCAGCCATCATAAGTCATGCAGCTACCCCCCACTTCCCACTGACATCAACACAGCTAGAGTTTGACATTATACTAGCTTGGGGGTACGATGGGAAAACTGAGAGGTTTTGAATAGGTCGGGAGTTTAGCGGAGTAGAAGAGCTAGACTGGGATTTAATTCATCCATTTGAAATCCTTGACCTATATGATCTTATCTGCATCAACAACTCATCAGACCTCTCAGCAGACCTTTCCATTGACATGTTCTATGCTATTGTGGAGGACAACCTACCCAACTTCATAAGACTAATCAAAGAACTAAAATGGGTAGAGTCTCCTGAGTCATCTCAGGCTGCAGAAAGAAGACTGTCTCCCAACAATCTCCAAATCACAAGGAGCAGTCTTCTCAATGAAGAAGAAGTTCTGAGCCTGAAAAGACTCCTGTACAAACTAATGGTCAAGGACTTAGATGTGCTAGGATGGATAAGCAATAAGTCCTTGACCATACCTTCCTTCTAAGCAACGGCACCTCTCTCACCATCAACACCAGGAACATCCTCCAGCTGCCCTCAGACTTCCTATTCAAGATCTTTCAGCTCAGAGCCAACATCTGCAATATTAACTCATTAGAGAGCCAGGCAATGATGGTCACCATCAAAGCCCATCTTGAAGAAGAAGGACTGATTCCTCAGGAAGAGTCTGTGTCAACTTCTGATACTGACTCCAGCTCAGATACTCCACAAGTTGAAGCCACATCTGTAGCAGTTGGCACAAGATCTTCACTTAGGGATCAACTGAGAGAAATAGAAGGTCCTGAGTACCAACTTGATGAAGACAGTGACCGTCCCTTGTCAATTTCTCAACTTGCCAATGAAGCCGAGGCAGAGATCCCAACAGCACAACAATCAGCTGTTTCTGTGATCAGTGAAGCCAGAGCAGAGGCATCCAATGTTAATAAAGGGAAGGGCATTATGACAGAAGAGGATGAAGAGAGGTTGCGAAAAGAAAAGAAGGAGAAAGAAGAAAGAATAAGGAAAAGAGAAGAAGAGATGGCTGAAGAGATGGCTCATAAACAAAGGCATCAAGAAAGAAAGGCAGCCATACTCCTAAGACAACAGACAATCCAGCTGTATGCAAACAGCTGGATGAGATGAAAGTTAAAATCCATGCAGGGTCTCAAGTTGAGGAAGATGAACAACTTGCCAGACAGCTGCAGGAACAGTTTGCAAAGGAAGTAGAAGAGGAGAATGAAAAGAAGAGGAAGGAAGATGCTAAGTTTAGAATCACTGATTCTAAATTAGCAAAAGAATTAAGGGAGGAGTGGACTGAAGCTCTGATCTCTCAAGGTGAGGATGCAGACTACCTTGAAAAACTTTCAAACAAAGAGATCTACAGAGCCTTCATGGGTCAGCAGGGGGATTGGCAAAGAAGAAGAAAGATGAAGAGAAAGAGAAAGCTTGACAAAAGTCAAAGAAAGCCATTGCCCTTAACCAAAGGACCCATGAAGAAAGGAAGGTGATGATTGACTTCCTTAAGGTAAGGGGAGAAAGTGGAAAAAGGTTAGGTCCCATGTCCTTCATGAACCTACAAGCCCTGTATACAAAAGTGAAAAAGGAAGAGGAAGAAAGACTGGGAAAGAGACCAGTCAAGAAACAAAGAACCTCTGCACCAGAAACTACTTCCACTTTCCAAACACTATCCACAAACATCCCCAAGCCTTCCTCTCCTCAACCCAAAAAGTTAAAAACATCCCACCCAGCTCCTTCTCATCAACAGCCACTCCTGAAGAAATCCAAACCTGAAGACTCCAGGAAATAGTCCAATGGTTTTACAGTACCCAAGATCAGTGGTTTGAAGTATTCAGGGGGAGAACTGAACGAAGAAGGTCGATTTACAAGTCTGTTGATGAGGTTCTACAACTTCCAGATTCAGATCTCAAGAGAATAATGGAGCTGGGTGAAGAAGTCATACCTGCAAATGATGGCGGGAAACACCTTGTGCTGGTGATCAAACATCACTTCAACCCTAGCAAAGTTGCAGTCTTAGATGTTAGACCTCTACAATCCCACTATCCATTTGCACGATGGTCCTACAATGCTGAGAAGAATGAGTTCACCATCACAAATGTCAAGGGTCACCAGATGAGATGTTCAAGCAAGGCAATCTTCAAAATGCCAAGTAAGGACATGAAGACTCTGTCTGAACTTCCTCTTGACAACCCCAGCAAGGATCCTCGAGGGTATGAAGTAGCAAGGATAGTCGACCACATGAAAAGCTTCAGCAACAGAGGGACTAGAAGAATTTTGGTAGCATCAGTCTAGGGAGAGTTTGTAGAACCAAAGACTGATTGCTACAAAATTGTTCTAAGTACAACTGCTGCGGACAACACAAGATTGCTGCTGACCAAAACAGCTGCTGATACTTTGTCTGCTGCTGAAGACCAAAGTAGCTGCGGATAGGCTTATCAGCAGCATTCAACACATGTTGCTGCTGATAGGCATATCCTCAGCAGCTGCGGATAGATCAATCTTGCTGCTGGTCCTGATCTCTGCTGCTGATAGCTTTATTCTCTGAAGACCAAACGTTGCAGCTGACTATCTATGCGAAGCGCCTCTGACACCTTTCTGCAAAAGCAACTGCCACACTCCAAGCAGAAGGAACCTCACTGGTGTAACCAATAAAGGACAATGACGCTCTTCTCCAAGCATGCAAACAATGATGCCTAAGAAGACGTTTAAGTAAAGTTAACTAGATTAGCCTTTACGTGTAATTTAGATTAATAAACAAGATCAAAGGCTTGTGTTAGATCTGATCCTTAGAATCAAGGGTCTGTCTTGATTCTAAGTTACTATATATATCTTGTAAACACTTCAAACAAAGTGTGCCTTCATAGTGCTTTTCGGATCAAAGTTTTACTTGTAATCTTGTAATCTCAGAAGTCTAATACAACAGTGCATTTATCAGTATTCTTGCTGTTTACTTGTTTACTTTGTTGGTTGCTATTGTTTCCGCCAATATCAACTAGAATAGAATCACCTTGTAATCTTACGATCCTACAGGGATGCACATAGCATGATGTCAGAGCAGAATCAGGTATAAGAGAAGGACTTAAGCTCTCTAAATCCCAAGTCCATTCTCACTACTCACTCTTACACTTTCACGCTTATCATTCTCATTCCAAGATCCTTATCACTCCCAAAGAATCGTTATCTTATTCTCACACCGAAGGCTCATTACAGGAGGCCCCCTCATGCGGTGAGACTAACGGTGCTTTGTTCTTAGCAGGTACCTCAAGCAGCTGATTCAATCGTGAACGTCAAGACCCTTACTCTGACTTGTATTTGTTGAAGCAGCGAGTACCCCTAGCATATTCGTTGTAGCAACAAGTTGGCGCCCACCGTGGGGCAGCGCTACTTAGAACAGAGCTTCCCTCGTAGTTTCGCTCCTTCTATTCCTAAGTGTTCTTGATGTCAGGTGATGACGTTTCTCAGGGGGTGGGCGTAACTCCACCTACGATCTGCTTCTAGCCAGACGTCGCGCGAAGAAGCAGGAAGAAACTCTCCTGCAACATACGGACCTCCTTTCGAACTGTTGAAGAACAACTCTCCATTTCAGACTCCTTCTCTTTTCAGAATAGCGAGCGCGTCCCCTCGGAAGGATACCTTACTGCCTATGGAAAGGATGGATGTTACGCCCAAAGGAGTGAAGAAGAACTTCCTTCGACTGAGGGATCTGATGATTAGTTACGTACAAGAGGAACGTGCAAAAGGTGTCAAGGTTCGATTGGCGCATGAAAACGAACCTGAGGTGACATTCTCACCTATTCCACCTTATCCTTTTGGGATTAATGTTGTCCATAAGGAAGCGACTATCACCTCTAGTCCGAACCAGAACAGGGTCCTTGCAACAGAAGCAGGACCTAGTGTCCAGAGAGAGAATCCTTCTCCTCTAAACCAAACTCCCTTTGTCACACCCCAAACGACGGCGAAAAGGTCGGGACGGGACATGTAGACTGTTCATGAGAACATGGTTGACTAAATTGCAATATATTAAAGCGTTACATTTCCATTCATAACTCTAACAAATCAAATTCAACAATACAAGAATTTTGAAATACATAACATGTTCATTTTATCCAATTAACTAGGACGACAACCTAAGTGAAACAAACTTGATCAACTCAAACTTTTGTACCTGAAACATGATGAAAACGAGGTCAACTAAAAAGTTGGTGAGCATACATAGGTTTTGACTCTAAATAGCATTAAAGTGTTGTGTGTATACAATCCATACATATCATGGTTAATAAGGCAAAAATGGAGAGTTACTGTTGTGAAACCAAATTGTACAATCAAACCTTTGTAACTAGCATACAAAATTGTGTTGTCGATAACAATCACCCTAACTAGGTGGGTTGGTCAGACTCAATAGATCTATCATTGTTAACCGTCGGCTTGTATAGTTAATGATTGCACACAAAAGTAGTTAACACACCTAGTACTCAAACATAAAGCTCAAATTGCACACATGAATGTAAAGTGGAATTGTATTGTGTAATTTTGTAAATCATTGAATATAATGTTCATGTTTCACCAAAAAATATGTAAAATAGTGTAAAAGGGGCTATGTAAAACTCACTTGCGATAGTTGTTGTAGATAACACGAGCAATAGGATGCACAAGTGATTTGCTAATCACAATGTCAACCTAAAATTGAATTATATGTATCTAATCAATGATGTGCACAAAAGTCTAAGGCAAAGTCTAAGGTTCAACATAATTTGAGTGTGGGAATTTGTACAAAAGTCTTTGTGAAATTTCATGAAATGAGTATGCGTAACTTGGTGTTTGAACAAAGAGTTTAACAACAAAAATGTGGAATTCAAAGTATGAATTAAGTAATAATTGCCTTTCGATTTTTTTTTGTTACAATAGATAAATAATTTTAAATAAATAAATTCTTTTTATTTATTTATTATTATAATAATGTGTTAATAAAGGGGTGTGTAAACATATATTAGTATATATATTTAAGAAATTATATTTATTTTAATATAACTTAAACTCTAAGTGATTTGTAAATGTAAAAAGGTAACTAATTAAAATAAATAATTTTTTATATTTATTAAAGTAGTATGTCCTTTAAAATATGAGAAGTGTAATATATATTATTTTAATATATATATTTAGGAAAAATATATTCGTTTAAATAGGGCTTAACCCTAATATGTTTAGTTGATAAAAAATGTTTTATAAAATTGTTTTATGAATTTCTTTAAAAATGATAAAGTGTTTTACACAAATCCTTTCACAATTTTTCTATAACATTGGGTATTTCAAATGTTTTATTTTGTAATTAGATAATTAAGTTTAAAATAAAATTTTAATAATTTTCATATTTAAAAAAAATAAGATTTTAACAAATTTAAATTGTAAAACTAATTGTTTCTCATGTAAAATTGTTAATTATGGTACTAAACAATTCCAAAAGGTATATGCTTCATAATATAATTTTATAAGATAGATATTATTTGCTAAAACAGTTTTAAAAAAAAAATAAATGTAGACCACCCGGTTCGAACCCGGGTGGTTTCTGTGTGTGTAGTTCGATTTACCACTGGATTAGTGGGCGGATGCTTTTAACAACCCGGTCCGAAATTGCTTTGATCTGTAACTAAGAGGGTGGCCAATCTAGGTTTAATGCACATGCAAAAAGTCAGGAATTATGGGTTTCGAACCCACGCCATCTAGTCCAGCGGTGCATTGGCTTACCGGCTGGGCTAGATGGGTTCGCTGGTCTTTAATGACCCATTAAGTTTTATGCGATTAAATGAATGAAAACCCCAAATTGCTATCAATAAGAACAGACCATGAACTCGACTTGTAATTGAATTCGATATGGTTTGTTAATACGAATTCGTATGGGGCTATTGGATTGCGCTCACAAAAGAATCGAAAGAAACAAAAAATACCTGTTTTGGGGAGGTATTGATTGCAAACAGATAGCGAGACAGCAAGGTTGTTTCGAGTATTCGATCAGTGGACAGAGGGGGAATGGAGGTTGATTAAGGGTTGAGAGAGTTTAGGAGTGATGTTGCGAAGGTGTGTGAGTAAATTGATTGGGTTAATTTCATTTGAAAGACTCAATTTGTTTCGGGTTTAATGAGGGCACACGTAAATTCGTTTGAATGAGAATGAATTTGGTCACTAAAATGGGGTTGAATGCATAAGGAGTGAGTCTATGCGTGATTTGCGGGTGCTAAATCTGACTGATTACTCGATTGAAGACTGAATTGAATGTGTTTTGACTTTTGAGATGTCAAACTATTAAAAATTAGAATTTCAAACGCGAGTTTGATCCAGTTGTAACTGTAAGTGGGCTTGGATGCGTCCTAAAAACGTCTACACACGAAGGAAACAGTCCATAGCAATGGGTTTGATGGTTTGAATACTAGATTTCTTTGATTTGGGCTTTTATTGACTTTCAAAAAGTCAAAATCGGTCTAGAACTTGTGTAAAGTCAAAATTGGAGGTCAATAGGTTCAACGCTAAGAGTAAAGGTTCATGTGTTACCCAATGCTAGATAGCTGCCAAAAAGTACAACCTAGAAAACACAATATGCGCCCCAACCACACCTTCGTAACTCCAAATACCCGGATTCGTTATAGTCCCCCCCGTGATACTCCAACCGCCCCAGGAATTGGTTATTACTAAACGAGTCATGAAGGGTATAAAGAACATACCCTGTCTCCACATTGGATCAAGAACAGGGTCAGAAGGATCAAAAACTGCTAATTCATACAGGGCCATCGAACCGGCCCAACCAGCAACCAAAGCTGTATGCATTATATGAACAGAAAGCAACCATATATATGGTCTCTTGGTTAGCCTCAAAATGTAAGAAAATTTACTATATCCTATATTCAAAGGAAAGAAATGAATCTAGATATAATGAGGAGACGTTTAAATCTTACACAATTAACGAAAAAGGGAACCTCAATATCCACTGGTTTATTAGCTAAATGATAATTGGCGCATACAATACGCCAGTCGCTTCTCATGGATTTTCATAACCCTGTTGTGCAAAAATGGGATATGTATTTGAAATGGATGTACGAATTAATATATATATCATGGGCGATACGGAAATAGATCGAGTAATCTGTTTCTTTATCCAAGAAAAAGTATTTCTAGTTTGCATCTTGTCAAGGGTTAGACGCATCCTTATAAAATTGAATTGAAGATGAAGGAAGAGTTGGTTTACATTGTGAAAAAACATATATGCCATGGTTCCTTACTTCGAAAGGGGGGGGGGGGGTGAGTTCAAACCATTTGTTTTGATTATATTTAAAATGTATATAGGTATATATATATATATATATATATATATATATATATATAAATTGATTTTCGTTTAAGATTAGTTATAACTTTTAAATAGCTAAACTTTGGAAATTAATTTAGAGTAAATGTATATATAATATATGTACAATAATGAACATTTATAAGTATATATATATATATATATATATATATATATATATATATGAATAATTATTAAATAACTTTTTGTGAATGAAAATCTTGGAAATTAAATATAACATAAGGTATGGAAATGACAGAAGGTTTATTGCACTAGAACAACTACCTGAAAATCAAGGATGTTATAGTATCCCCTTGCTGAGGGAATTTCGTCCCGAAATTTAATTAGTGGAGACTACTGAACCAGAAAAGGTGAGGGTTTGGGTTATCAATGAGTCTTGACTGTCGGTTTGAGGAGCATATCTGATAGCAAGGTTCGGGTCTTGTTCTCATGGTCAGGCCCGAAGAATGATAGTGGGTTTAGTCTTGAAATAAACTTAAGGAGAAGAGCTATTGAATTATAATTTGGGTTCGAAAGGTGGAATGCATTACTTGGAATGGATTTGATAGGGACTTGATTATCAGTGTTTCTTTAAAATGCAATCTAATATGCTCAAGGATTTTCAGTGGGTAAGGGAGTTCTCAAACATTAGTCTAGGTCAAAACTTCTCGCGACATGAACCACGCTACTTCTGATAATATGACAGAGCATTTATATATAGGAAGTACCATCGGCGTATCCACCATGCCCTTGTCATATCACATTAGTTTTGTTGCTTTATATCACGATAGGTTTTGGGTCTTAACACACGATAGAATTCTCTATGTTTTCCATGCGCTGATTTTTATAATTACGTGTGCACCCGTAATTACTCGAATCATCGCATGGTCCGTATAGGTCCTTCCGTTGTGTGCGGGTCAAGAGGGCACACATTCGCTTAGTTCATGTCTATTGTTTTCACATATGAGTTGCTAATAAGTAACTATGTCCCTATTAGGCAGGTCACTTAGCAACTAAAGAGAAATAAGGTAGTATAACGTAAAGTTCCATAGTTTACTCGTGTTTGAACAAGAATACGTCAAACACCGAATTGTTTTAAAGTGTTACAACGTCCTCGTGTTTGAACAAGAATACGTCAAACCCTGAGTAATTTCAATGTGTTATGGTTTTCAACTTTGGTGAACAAAAGTGTATGACCATGCCTTGTGTAAAAGGAAATAAATCAGTTGCAACAATTGTAGGCAATTTTAGGTTCGTGTATAATGTAGCACCCAAGTTTCATGTATGATCTAGTGTCATGTAGCTTGTAATCAAATAGGTTCCATGTGTAACGTGAACAATTTAGAATCATGATAGGATAAGAAATGAGTTCCATGTGTGATGTTAACAACTTAGCATCATGTATTTTGTAAACAAGTAAGCTTTCATGTGTAATATAAACAATTTAGTATCAGGTACATTGTAAGAAATGAATTTCATGTATGATGTTAACAACTTAGTATCATGTATTTTGTAAACAAATCAATTTTCATGTGTAATATAAACAATTTAGTATCATGTATATTGTAAGAAATGAATTTCATTTATGATGTTTACAACTTAGTATCATGTATTTTGTAAACAAATAAGCTTTCATGTGTAATATAAACAATTTAGTATCATGATTGTTGTATAGTATGCACAATTTAGTATCATGTACTTCATAACCAGAATAAGTTTCAGGTATAATGTGAGTAACGTAGCATCATGTATATTGTATAGTGTGAAAAATTTGGTATTATGTATTCTACAAACAACTAAGTTTCATTTATTATATGATCAATCCACTATAATGTATATTGCAAACAAGTTTCGTGTATTATGTGATCGGTGTAACATTATGTATATTGCAACTAAGTTTCATGCATTATGTGACCGTGTATAATATGTTCAATCTAGTATCATGTATATTGTAAACAACTAAGTTTTATGCATCATGTTATCGTGTATGATGTGCTCAATCATGTATCAAACAAACAAGTTTCATGTATCATGTGATTATCCTAGTATCATGCATATTGTAAACAACTAAGTTTTATGTATCATGTGATCGTTGATGTGTTTTGTGAATTAAGTATAAAAATATAAATAAATATATTTTTAGATTAATTGATTTCACGAGATCAGATTTTAAATTTATAAAATAAAATGATAATTACTTAACTTAAAACACACACAATAGGCAAGTGTACCTATCACAGCGTAATATAGTCAGGTAAGAACCAAGTATCGAACCAATGGACACGGTCGAGTTCCAATACTCCACTTTTGTTATTGTTTAGCCGGATTAATTAGTAGGTGGATTTTGTGTGCTTGTGAAGTAGAAAAGTAAATGACGGTAAAGTAAATAACATAAAAGTAAAAATGTGCGTGAAGTGTGTAACAGAAATGTAGTTAGCAGAATAGTAAATAGCAGAAAAGTAAATAAGGCGAAAATGATCAGATTACGAAATGTATTGCTTCGAGAGTCGAATCAGCTTGGTATGTGATAATGTTAGGTTAACTAATTCAGTGGTATGACTACTACAAACTTGTGACCCGGGTCACCGCTAGAGCCTCGTCCTCACGACATTTGATTTACAAATTATATTCTTTAAAAAGTGGTAACATTTACCTCAACCCATCGAATGGTCATCTTCGGGTTGGATAAAGACATCGGACTCAAAATGCTTTATATTAAGTCAAATAAGTGATTATATTTTGCTCACCGGGAGGCGGTGTAACAATGGGACCAAGTATAAAGACGTACCGTTCCCAACATGAGTTCACCAATTCTTGGTCGCATAATAATCTCGTATAAAGACGTACGATCTTAAAAGTATAGACCAAGCCTTGGCTTATCAATCTCTGGTCGTATAAAGATGTACGAGTTTCAAAGTAAGTTTGATTAAAAAGGGTTTTACGATCTTACTCTTTAAAGTCAAGACACTCACAAATATAAAGACGAATTTAGACAATAATAAAGGCCCATCAAGAAATGGTTTTTGAGGACGAATTAGTTAAAGACATAAACATACCACTTCATTAACAAGTTAAACATTAACATGCACCAAACATCATCTTCACCCTAGCAATACAAAGAAGTTTTAGCCACGAATGGACATAACGACTAGCGTAATGATGAATTTCGTAGGCTCCCCTATTGTGGAACAAGGAGGAAGGGCCTATCTACTCTCTACTCTTTACTCTAACTACGAGAATGCTCTCTTCTTGAGTGTAATTTCTCTCTGGATTGGTGTGTGGAATGAAGAACCCAAGCCTACTATTTATAGGCCTCAAAATGTGCAATGCATGGCCGTGAAATGGGTTGTACGGTCGTGAAAAGGCCCAGGGAATCAAACAGGGAACAGAGGACACGGTACCGGGCCGTGGGGAGCAGAGAAAGGTAATGCACGACCGTGCAACCCTCCTTTTTCTCCCAGCTTTGTCTTGTAGCTTCTTGTTGACTATTGTTGACCAATTTTGACTTCTTGGGGGTCAATGCTCCGGGAATGAACCTTCTAGAAGCTTGAATTCTTGGTGTTTTTGATAGGATTTAGCTTGATTTGTATTTTTAACACACCGAATAACCTGCAATTATCAAATATTTGTATTTTAAGCACAAATTGCAAGGTTATTATTCAATTTAGTACCATAATACGGGATTATTATGTATGTAAAATATGTATAAATTATGACATATCATAAAACCCCACACTTAAAATTTACTTGTCCTCAAGCAAACTCATGCATGATTACACCCATAACTAAAAACTTTACAAGGGTAATGGAATTTCAAGTATTGTTGAGACTCCGGTATAACTCTTGAGTTGCTTATTCTATTTTTGTTTTTTTCTTGTTTTAAGATGATGGAATCCATGACAAGCCTACTAGAACGTTGATTATGCAAAAACTCCTCACTACTCACAATGTTCACTCAACTCTAGGGTTATATATATAGATAATGTAAGCTAAGTGGGACACTGGAGTTCGAATTGAATTATGAAATGATCATAAGCTTGTATGCAAATCAAGTCGTCACCAACTAACTAAGTAGTATGCATGAATCAAGAGGACTTTAAAGGGTTGTAATGTGGCTAAAGTAAAACTAAGGGTGAAAATGAAAATCTTTTTGGATTTTTAGGGGTTTTAAAAGGGTTTGTAGGGCTGCAGCTATCGCGAAACACTCAGCTACGACCTCATGGCTTAAAATGGTTACTACTAAAAGTTCCCTCTACAGTACTCAGATCAGGAGGGTATAACTAATCTGAGGGCTCGTTTATGGTCAGATTGCCAAGACCAAGATCTCTCATCAGGTTCAACTCATCCCTTATTGCGTAATACACATTACTGCCTTTTCGTACGGATCCTGCGGCTAGTCGCTAACAGCACCTACTTCCATTAGGTATGTATACTCGCTTTGGGAATGAGTTTGATTCTTGCTGTACTTTCTATCGTGGCTCAAGTTGCCACACTTTCTACATCTGCCGTATCTTTTGGCGGCCCTTTTTGATAAACCGCAAAATGGTGGCAATTGTTCTTGCTTGCGCCACCATTTTCTTACATCACTAGTTGCTTGAAAAATCTTTTCTCGGAGTTCGGTTGGTAATTCAGGCTTTGCGAAATGAAGGCGGGAAAGCAAATTGAAATCGAAAGAATGCATGTCCAGTTCTTTAAGGTCTCCCGGTAAAAGACCAACTTTTTTTTATCAAGACAACTTCTTCAGCATTCCTCCTTTCTCAATTTCCTTGAAATAATATTTTCTTAAATTTTCTTATAGATAGTTCGGATAATTTCCTAATGCATCCACCATTTGTATATTCCAATTCTTCTGAGTAGGGCGGGTTCTTTCCAAAATTGTCCCGATGAACTTGTAATGATAACATAAGATAGTTTTCCCATTTCGAAGACAGTTAGCCAATAACCGGTGTTTGCGAAAAGCTGGTTAGGTGATAAGTATGGGTTTAGAAAAGAAAAGGCTAAGGCTCAGAGGGCTATCTTGGCGGATAATATTTTGTGGTTTTTGGATAATAAGGGTGATAACGATCCTAGTTGCCTTAATCATTTTCATACTTCCACTAGTTCATGGTCTTGATATGTATAAGTCATACAAGTTCTAATTATGCATAAAATTCAATCGAATAAACACTCAATATACCAAACGAAAGAGCATGCAAAAATAATGATAATAATGCTCGTGAAAAGGCTCAGATTATTCTCATATGGAAACATATGGGATAGGGTTTAGTGATTTGTTATGCATAATTTCCATTTGTTTCTACTTGCTATGTCTTCATTTTATTTAATTAGGTGCAAACTCCAAGTGGTTTTGTTTAAAAAGGGTTTAAATATTTTTTTGAAAATTTTTTGGGTTTTATAAAAGGTAAGTTTTTGTAATGTTTTAGTCAAATGGGTAGAAAATCACAAGTTAAATTTTACTATTTTGAGCTTAATAGTCATGAATCGCTAATTCCCCACCCCACACTTAAAACTGTGCATTGCCCTCAATGCACAAATGCATGTAATGAATTGCTATGCAAGAATTTAAATGCATGGAGTTTTAAGGGAAAAGAAACTGGTACTCCCCCGATCATTTCGGTGTATAACCTAAGGCCAAAGCTTATTGTTGCTGTCAGGCTGTGCCTATCAGCTGCTTGTCAACATGTTGCTTCAAAGACTTCATCGAATTTCATAGAAATTTGACGTGGCTTCCGGTTCCAGGCTCGCAGAGTTGGAGTGTAACTCCTTAAAGTAGAGAGATGGTCTGGTGATGTTATTCTACCTAAAACATAAAAGAAAACATAAAAACGAACAAGGAAAATAAAAGGTAGTAGTTAAGCTACTAAGGTCCTAGTATCGAGAAGGCATACCTGGGGGCTGAAGTAATTAGAACCTTAAATTTGGAGAAAACAAACCTGAGGTCCATGCTTTCTACCGTATGCACCAACTTCTCAATTTATTCATGATCATCGGGTTGCCTCCCGGAAGCGCTACGTTTATGTATGGGTCTTTAGCCCGACCCGTACGTGTTGCGTCCGTCCTTTTCTTCTAGTGGAACATCGTCCACTTCTTGGTCAATTGGTCCTTCGAGGTAGCGTTTCACTCGATGACCGTTCACTTTGTAGGTTGTTCCATCTGATTTCTCTAGTTCCATTGTTCCATACGAGAATATCTTTCGGACTATGTATGGTCCAGTCCATTTTTATCTTAGCTTCCTTGGAAACAGTTGTAGTCTTGAGTTGTAAAGTAAGACTTTGTCGCCTTCTTGCAATTCTCCCTTCTTTAGCTTCTTGTCATGAAGTCTTTTTGCTCTGTCCTTGTATATTGTAGAGTTCATATATGCTTGATTTCTTATTTCTTCTAATTCATGAATCTGTAGAAGGCGTTGTTCCCCTACGCTTGATAATTCTAAGTTTACCGCCTTAAGTGGCCAATATGCTTTATGCTCAATTTCAATTGGAAGGTGACATGCTTTGCCATAAACCATTCGGTAAGGGGTAGTCCCAATGGGTGTTTTGTAAGCTGTGCGTAGAGACCATAATGCATCTTCAAGTTTATCGGACCAGTCCTTCCGATTTGGGCTCACGACTTTTTCCAAAATTCTTTTGATTGCTCGATTGGTGACTTCGACTTGTCCATTTGCTTGGGGATGGTAAGGTGTGGAAAGCTTGTGAGTACACCTATAGCGCTTGAGAGTCTTTTCTAATTGAGAGTTGCAGAAGTGTGTCCCTCTATCACTAATCATCGCCTTTGGTGTGCCAAAACGAGTAAACAGTCTTTCGAGAAACCGAATGACCACTTTTGCGTCATTGGTTGGTAGAGCTTGTGCCTCGACCCATTTTGGTACGTAGTCCATTGCTACTAGGATATATTGATTTCCTTTTGATGGAGGAAAGGGACCGACAAAGTCGATCCCCCACACATCGAATATTTCACATACTTGGATGCTTGTTTGAGGCATTTCATCTCGTTTTGAAACGCCCCCTGTCCTTTGACATGAGTCGCATGTACTTTAAGCTTATGGGCGTCTTTGAAAACAGAAGGCCAATGGAATCCAACCTTGAATACTTTTCTTGCCGTGTAATTTCCTCCATGATGACCTTTAGTTGGTCCCTCATGGCACTGCCGTAGTATCTCATGGGCCTCTTTCCCATAGACGCGCCGTCGAACTATCTGCTCTGGGCAAACTCGGAATAGATGTGGATCTTCCTAGAAGTAATATTTTAGTTCCGAGAAAAAAATCTTTTTCTCTGGGAATGTCATTCCTTTTACCAGTACCCCACTTGTTAGAAAGTTTGCGATGTCTACAAACCAAGGGTATTAATCAATGTCTTACACATGCAGTATGTATTCATGAGGGAAACTATCATTTATGGTTGTTTCCTTAGTTTTCTGAGTATCGTCAAGGCGAGATAGATGATCGACCGCGAAGTTCTATTCTCCCTTCTTGTCTTTGATTTCTATGTCAAACTCTTGTAATAGGAGAATCCATCTAATCAACCTTGGTTTTGCATCTTGTTTGTTGAAGAGATGTCTTACGGCCGTGCAACCCTCCTTTTTTCTCCCAGCTTTGTCTTGTAGCTTCTTGTTGACTATTGTTGACCAACTTTGACTTCTTGTGGGGGTCAATGCTCTGGAATGAACCTTTTAGAAGCTTGAATTCTTGGTGTTTTTGATAGGATTTAGCTTGATTTGTATTTTTAACACCGAATAACCTGTAATTATCAAATATTTGTATTTTAAGCACAAATTGAAGGTTATTATTCAATTTATTACCATAATGCGAGATTATTATGTATGTAAAATATGTATATATGATGACATATCAATCGTGTATGATGTGCTCAATCATGTATCAACCTAACAAGTTTCATGTATCATGTGATTATCCTAGTATCATGCATATTGTAAACAACTAAGTTTTATGCATCATGTGATCGTGTATGATGTGCTCAATCATGTATCAAACAAACAAGTTTCATGTATCGTGTGATTATCCTAGCATCATGCATATTGTAAATGACTAAGTTTTATGTATCATGTGAAGGTCCGTTTGTAAGTTATTGGATCTCATGAGTAAAGTAAACTATCGAATTTTGTAGGTAGCCGAGGGTTGCAGACAAGCGTGTCGTTTGGTGTTCATGTATAACGTGGATAGATGGATTTTAATTTGTAAATCTTGTTGGGGTTTATATTGGTGACTAATGCCTACGCGAAATGTTGCAGTTCATTGCAGTGTCTAGTAAAATCTTACATATCTGGATGTGAAAGATAACGAGAAGGTTGTGTAGATATTTAGAGTAGTGTGCTTACGAATAAATGATTTGGGCTTTTTGTTTGTAACTAAATAAGTAGTTGTAGTTTATTCTTGTTTGTAAAATGATGAAAAGTAGTTGAATAATTAACTACATGAATAATTAAATGAAAACCCTTTTTATTTTATTTCAGATTATAAGAAGACTATTTTTAAGAGAAAATAAAGGCTAAATTATTTAATAACTAAGCCAAGGTTTAATAATAATTAATTTAACGAGAAAAGTCGTATTTTAGTTATTAATAAAAATTAATGCTTTTATCAAACAAGTTGTATTAAATTTTTCCTTACAAGGTGAAAATTTTTATAGAAAGTTTATATTTCAGATACTATTTAAAGGTTTGATAAACGTTTTGTTTGAACAAAATAACGATGTTGGTTAACTTAGATAATAAAATGATTAGTTACAAAGAAGGCTTAGGTACGTGTACTAAGTTGTAATAAACGAAACGATAATGTTTAGATTGTACTCATTTGATAATATAATAAAGTGGATACTTTGACAAATCAAAGTGATTCAAATTCCCATACTTTCAAGAAGACATGCTTTAGCCTATAAGTGAACACTTACTTCGGGAATTCCCAGGAAAGCATACGGATCCTTCGGTTAATTTGGATTTATATGAAATGCTTTCCTAGACAGAAGACCCAAAGTACAGGCATTCACCCTTCCGGATTGCACATGTTCTCTACTAATTTTCAGAACTCAAGACTTTGACGGGATTTAAAAATCTTAATAAGCTTTAGGCCTAAGAGTTTAAATTTTTGTTCACAAATGATGATGGTGACATGTGTGTGAGATTTAAGGGTGCATGAAGAATTATGTGTGTATGTGTATGTGTTAAACTTAGGATAACAATTAATGAATGAAATAGGTAGCATGTAGATAGCAACGAATATAAGCATAAGATTTATCAAGTAGTGTGACACATAGACTATTAGGTATTGTACCATGTAGTGTAATTACTTAGGATAACATGTAAAAATATTCACACAAAGTAGTAATCATGTAGCATATGGTAGCATGGCATAGTGTGGGTGTCCTAAAGTTAAAGTCTAGATCAAAAATGTCTAATAACCTAATTCCCTATAACCAAGGCTCTGATACCAATCTGTCACACCCTAACCGACGGCGAAAACGTCGGGGCGGGACATGTAGACTGTTCATGAGCACATTGTTCACTAAATTGCAATATATTAAAGCGTTACATTTTCATTCATAACTCCAACAAACCAAATTCAACAATACAAGAATTTTGAAATACATAACATGTTCATTTTATTCAATTAACTAGGTCCACAACCTAAGTGAAGCAAACTTGATCAACTCAAACTTTTGTACCTGAAACATGATGAAAACGAGGTCAACTAAAAAGTTGGTGAGCATACATAGGTTTTGATTCTAAATAGCATCAAAGTGTTGTGTGTATACAATCCATATATATCATGGTTAATAAGGCAAAAATGGAGAGTTACTATTGTGAAACCAAATTGTACAATCAAACCTTTGTAACTATCATACATAATTGTGTTGTCGGTAACAATCACCCTAACTGGGTGGGTTTGTCAGACTCAATAGATCTATCATTGTTAACCGTCGGCTTGTATAGTTAATGATTGCACATGTAATTGCACAAAAAAGTAGTTAACACACCTAGTACTCAAACATAAAGCTCAAATTGCACACATGAATGTAAAGTGAAATTGTATTGTGTAGTTTTGCAAATCATTGAATATAATGTTCATGTTTCACCCCAAAATATGTAAAATAGTGTAAAAGGGGCTATGTAAAACTCACTTGCGATAGTTGTTGTAGATAACACGAGCAATAGGATGCACAAGTGATTTGCTAATCACAATGTCGACCTAAAATTGAATTATATGTATCTAATCAATAACGTGCACAAAAGTCTAAGGCAAAGTCTAATGTTCAACAGAATTTGAGTGTGGGAATTTGTACAAAAGTCTTTGTGAAATTTCATGAAATGAGTATGCGTTACTTGGTGTTTGAACAAAGAGTTTAACAACGAAAATGTGGAATTCAAAGTATGAATTAAGTAATAATTGCCTTTTGTTTTTTTTGTTACAATAGATAAATAATTTTAAATAAATAAATTATTTTTATTTATTTATTATTATAATAATGTGTCAATAAAGGGGAGTGTAAACATATATTAGTATATATATTTAAGAAATTATATTTATTTCAATATAACTTAAACTCCAGTGATTTGTAAATGTAAAAAGGTAACAAATTTAAATAAATAATTTCTTTATATTTATTAAACTAGTATGTCCTTTAAAAATAAAGAAGTGTAATATATATTATTTTAATATATATATTTAGGAAAAATATATTCTTTTAAATAGGGCTTAACCATAATATGTTTAGTTAATAGAAAATATTTTATAAAATTGTTTATTAATTTCTTTAAAAATGATAAAGTGTTTTACACAAATCCTGTCACAATTTTTCTATAACATTGGGTACTTTAAATGTTTTGTTTTGTAATTAGATAATTAAGTTTAAAATAAACATTTAATAATTTTGATATTTAAAAAAAATGATATTTTAACTAATTTAAATTGTAAAACTAATTGTTTCTCATGTAAAATTGTTAATTATGGTACTAAACAATTCCAAAAGGTATATGCTTTATAATATAATTTTATAAGATACATAAAGAAATACACGAAGGATGCTGTTGTACTGTATCAGATTAAGCAAAAGGAAGACGAAGGTCTCCGAAGATTCATAGACATATACAAGAAAGAAGGACTGTCCTACGCAGGGGCAACAGAAAAGACGAGAGTATCTGGCTTCATGAACGCAGTATGACCGAAATAACTCATTGAAGATTTGAACAAGAACATCCCTCAAACCATGGATGAATACTTGAGGGGAAAAGAAGCATTGCAAAATTTGTAATCCAAGAGGCGAGACCATTGGAAAAGTCACCACTCTTCTGGCACGAAGCCGAAGTTTCGTAAAGAAGGACCAACCGCCATCGTGATTCCAGAAAAAACGGACGACCGTTATCGTCCCCCGTATCACAAGAGCACGCCGGAAAAAGAAAAGTACATCGCCTTTATAGCTTTAACTAAGACACCAGAAGTGATAATGGCAATTGAGGAAGCTAGGTACAGCTTCAGAGCTCCGCGTCCTCTCGCAAAATCTTCCGAAGCAAGAAGCTCGAGCAAGTTTTGCGAATTCCATGATGACAGAGGTCATCACACCAATGACTGCTACCAGCTAAAGAAGCGGATATAAGAAAGAGTGAAATCCGGAGAACTCAAAAGCGAAAAGGTAAGGAGGTAAACATGATACACTTCACCAGAAGCGAGAAACAAAAAAGGTACAGGAGAGAATCTTGGGACAAGCAATGCATATGCTTCCCCCCAACGGAGGAAGCATAGCTGATTTTTACGCCAATCATTGTGGAAGCCAAAATAGAAGGGACATTCGTTGACAGGATATACATGGATTGTGGAGCCACTTCCGAAATTGTAACATCCGTAACTTTTGCGTGTAATATTATATTCCATTTTGTGCATTAATAACATTTATGACCGCCGTATTATTTCAATCTCGTTATCTCGTATGTGTACATTACATTATGTCGTGTCAATTATTATTCAATCATGTAACGACTTGTTATTTTGAGATTTTAAAACCTTATATTGTTTTTTCTAGATATATATATATTGTTTTAATTATAAACTTCTAGGTTTATATAAATGAGGTCATTGGTTCAAAACCCACCTCCATCTTTCAGTTTTTTTCCTATTTTGTTATGATTCTTATACTTACACTCACACACACATAAGTAACTATGTTACTTGTTAAAATTAATTAAAACTTTTAAAAATAACTTTGTTTAAATAAACTAAAACGTTTTAAATATAATTTAACCTAAACATTTTATCTAAACCGACATGATCTATAATATATTATTAATAATAATATTTGTTATAAGATCATGAATGTTAATAATTATTCTTATCATATTATGTATACTTTCATAAATAATATGGTCTTAGTAGTTATATGATTCATTTACTAATTTGCTTTTCATAAATAATAATATTACAATTCGTATAGCTAGTCTATTTATTTCAAATTACATCCTATTAAATATTATCATATTCCATTATGATGATTATTTTAACCTAAATGTTTTAATAAAATATTTATTATACTAAATTACAAATAGTACTTATTTTGACACCTAGCTTGCTTTTATTTATAAAACATCAATCACACACTTTATTCGTATCCTTGATCGCCTATCCATTCCAAAACCCAATGTCCTTAAATCGTTTCGGTCCTATTTCTTTTAATCGTTTCCATATGTTAAATGACGTATCCCATTTAACTTAGGGCATCCTTAATTTTTGTTGTGACAAGTTACAAGTTCAACCCTCCACTTATCAAGGTGAGATTCATTGCCCCCTTTTTCTTTTTTTACTTTTGGGGTGAAACATGTATACATATGCCTTGATAACTTAATTTTTTTTTATCAAAACAGATTTCTTAAACAAGTAATTTCAATATTGTGCTTGATATTTGAACACTATAATAACATTGCAATCATTAACTTGTTTACAAGCCTAAGGTAGTACTAGTATGGCTATATAAGGGAAACCGATATAACAACGGTACAATCTTTGGGATTGTGGATGCAATAACATTTCAACGCCACAATCTTTGGGATTGTGGATGCAATAACATTTCAAAGGCACAATATTTTGGATTGTGGATGCAATAACATTTCAACGGCACAATCTTTTTGATTGTGGATGCAATAACATTTCAACGACACAATCTTTGTGATTGTGGATGCATATAACATTAAGGGTTGATTGCAATAAATTTGGTGTTAATATGCTTGCACACTTGTTTGAACTTGTACTTAATTTGTTTTATATATTTTATTACTTTACATGTTTCAGGAAATAATAACTAAAAGATGATGGATCATATAGGAATGCTTATGGACCTAGTTAAAGAAAGTTGAAAAATGTTTTTTTAGAATTCTTTGTTTGACTATTTTAACAAGTGTTGAACATAAATTATGAGATTAATAATTTTTGTGATTCTTTAGTAATTGTCTTTGTACATTGTGCTATGAACTAAATGTGTGACACCTCGCGTTTCCGCCTCTGGCGGGGTGTGACAGATATCATGTATGAAAGATGCTTCTTAAAACTAAAAAAGGAAGTTAAAGCAAGATTGGAAGAAGCAGACACTCCACTCATCAGGTTCTCGGGAGAAAGAGTGCTCCCGCTGGGTCAGATAAAGCTGACAGTTTGTCTCAGGGACGGACCACTCTCCTGAACGGAGCTTCTTACATTCCTAGTGGTCCGAGCACCATCAAGATATAACATAATCATTGGAAGACTGTTATAAGCACCTTGGAGCCGTAGTTTCCATTATGCATGGTCTAATGAAGTTCTCCACTGATCGGGGGATAGCAACAATCAAGCCGAAGAAGGAAGCTCTACTTATCGCTGCTGCAGAAGAGGATGAAGAGCAGAAGCTGGATAAAATCTTGGAGCTAAGCGTAAATCCTTCGTACCCGGACCAGAAAGTGAAGATAAGCAGTGATCTCTCACCTATGGCGATAAGCAAAATGAAAGATATACTGAGGGAAAACAAGGACGTGTTTGCTTGGTGCCCTGCTGACATGGTAGGAGTACCAAGGGATATAGTTGAACACTCCCTCAACATAGCACCTGGTATAAAGCCCTTAATACAGAAGAAAAGAAGTTTGGCCCCTGACAGAAGCCAAGCTGCATGTATGGAGGTGGACAAACTAGTAAAAGCAGGAATCCTAAGGGAAGTGCAATACCAGTCATGGGTGGCAAACCCAGTTCTGGTCAAAAAATCAGACGGCTCTTGGCATATGTGTGTAGACTTTAAAGATCTAAATCAGGCATGTCCGAAGGATTGTTATCCTTTGCCAGAAATAGACTTGAAGGTTGACTCTTTGACAGGTTTCAAGTATAAATGTTTTTTAGACGCATACAAGGGTTATCATCAAATACACATGAAGGAGGAAGATGAAGAAAAAATGGCTTTTCATACAGACAAAGGGATCTTTTGTTACAAGAAGATTCCATTCGGCCTTAAGAATGCAGGAGCCACTTATCAAAGGGTTATCGACAAAACATTCACAGATCAGATAGGGAGAAACATGGAGGCCTATGTTGATGATCTAGTGATTAAAAGCAAGAATGAGGAAGGAATGATAAAAGACATCAGAGAAACATTTGACAACCTTCGAATCATCAGCATGAAGCTCAACCCAGGAAAGTGCTCCTTCGGCTTTGAAGAGGGCAAGTTCTTGGGCCATATTGTAGGAAAGCAAAGCATAAAAGCCAATCCTAGCAAGGTGTGAGTGGTCATGGAGATGAGGTCTCCAAGAACAAAGAAAGATGTGCAAAGCTTAAATGGAAAAATTGCTGCCCTTAAGCGATTCTTGTCAAAATTAGCAGAGAAATCACTAACCTTCTTCCAAACACTAATGGGGTGCTTAGAAAAGAAGGATTTCAGGTGGACAGAAGAAGCTGAGGCTGCCTTTCAGAAGCTGAAAGAAAATCTAGTCTCACTACCTACAATGGTAGCCCCCGAGGCTGGAGAACTAATCTTTGTTTATCTTTCAGCAGGTAATGATGCTGTAAGTGCTGTCCTGCTGATAGAAAGAAAGCATGTGCAGATGCCGGTATACTTCATTAGCAGAGCACTAAAAGAAGCTGAGGTAAACTACCTTGCGATGGAGAAACTGGCTCTCTCCCTCGTACACACTGCAAGAAGATTAAGAAGATACTTTCAAGCACACCCAATAAAGGTTGTCACCGATCAACCTACTAGAACAATACTCGAAAGACCTGAAACATCTGGCCAGTTAGCAAAGTGGGCCATCGAGCTTGGGGAACATAAGATAGAGTATGTACCAAGAGCATCGATCAAAGCTCAAGTCCTATCTAATTTCCTTGCCGAAGTCCTGGAAGAACCAAAAGAAAAATCAAAGATAGCAAATAATGATGAACAACAGGAGCATCCTCCTAACATTTGCCAATGGAGCTTCTAGCATAGAAGGCTCCGGAGCTGGTCTGGTACTATTAGACCCTGAAGGGAAAGAATTCACATACGCCCTTCGTTTAGACTTCCCAAGCACCAATAATGAAGCCGAATACGAAGCCCTACTTGCAGACCTAAGGATAGCTAAAAAGATGAAGGTGTCAAAGATACAAGTGTTTGTTGACTCACTACTAATAGCCAGCCAGGTCAACAACCAGTACCTGGCAAAAGAAGAGAGCATGAAGAAATACAAAGCTAAACCACAAGAGTTAATGCAAATTTTTGAGACTTGCAATGTGAAGCAAGTGCCACGATCTAATAGCAAGCAAGCTGGAAGCAAGTGCCCTTAGCAAGCTGGCCTCACTTACCTTTGCACACCTAACCAAGAAATTCCTACCGGAAGTACTCAAAGCTCCATCTATCTGTGAAAAAGAAATACACGATGTCATAACGGAAGAGTAAAAGAACTGGATGACTCCGGTCATAGACTTCCTGAAAGAAGGAAAGTTGCCAGATGATGAAGCAGAAGCAGTAAGGCTGTAGATAAAAGCTAAGAAATACGTGATCGAAGATGGCTATCTTTACAAGAAGTCTTACTTATCACCTCTCCTTCGTTGTGTCGGACCGGATCAAAGTAACTACTTGATCAGAGAAGTACACAAGGGAATATGTGGGCTCACTCTGGTCCTAGATCAGTGGTCACAAAGCTGATGAACTTGGGTTACTACTGGCCCACAATGCATAAGGTTGCTTCGGAAGAAATACACAAGTGTGAAGGCTGCCAGCTGCATGCACCAATCAAAGCAAGTCCGAAGCACGACCCAGTGACCGTTACCTTAGCGTGGCCGTTCTACAAATGACATTGTTGGCCCATTCCCCGAAGCAAGAGGAAAAGTCAAGTTCTTGCTGGTAGCAGTCGACTACTTCACCAAGCGGCCCGAAGTCAAACCACTAGCTTTGATCACGGGCAAACAAGTAATCACCTTGATTAAAAATCAAATCATTTGTAAATTTGGTCGCATCGACCAAGACTATAACAACTATTGCCAAACTGGTGATAAACTTCGTCTGGGAACAAATCATATGTCGCTTCGGCCTTCCAGGACAAATTATCACTGACAATGCCAAACAGTTCGCTGATAAACCATTCAGCGCTTGGTGTACGGAACTACATATAAAACAAATCTTTAGTTCCGGCGCTTACCCTCAGTCCAATGGCCAAGTTGAACGAATGAACCGGAGCATTGTATCCAGGATAAAAACAAGGCTCGAACGACACGATAAAGATTGGCTGGAAGAGTTACCAAGTGTCCTATGGGCTATCAGGACAACGGAGAAAACAAGCCACGACGCACCCCATATAGTCTAGTCTTCGGCTCAGAAGAAGTGCTTCCTGTCGAAATAGGGGTAGCCACACATCAAATCAACATCAAGGCAATGGAGAGACAATGCAGAACCTCAATCTCCGGGAAGAAGCCAGAGATCATGCAAGAATCAGGGAGGCCAGATACAAGCAAAAAATGGAATCCTACTACAACAAAACGGTCAAAAACGAAAGTTTCAAAGTTGAAGACCTGGTACTCCGAAACAATGGTGCAACCAGACAAGAGGATACCCGAAAATTGGGCCCTAAATGTGAAGGTCCTTACCAGATTGCAGAAACACACCGAGGAGGTTCGTACAAACTTGATGACATGGAAGAAAAAAGGCTTCCAAGGCACTGGGATGCCAAACACCTACGACGCTTCTTCATATAAGCCGTGATCAATGTAGCCCAAGAGGCATTTTATGACAACTCTTTCAGAAATGTCTAATACGAGTTAGTTGACCCATAAGATCTGTATTATTAAACTAGTTTAGAACCCATGTAACACATACATAGTGAAAAATATCAATACATAATTTTTTTTAAATATTTATGTATATATTTTATAGGTGTAAAAATATACTACATACATTAACGATAGAAAAAAAATTTCAAAATATATAAAAATTAATATATTAACGGATTTCAAAAATACATTAATTACTATTTAATTAATTTGACTTTCATTTATTATTTGATTGAAAATAAAAGTTACATAATTAAATTTTAAAATTTCTTATAATAAGAGATAATTTAAAATAAATATGTTTTATTACTATAATTAGTTATTTTTTTAAATATATTATTATTAAAAGATAAAGATGTATTCAATAGAAAAAAGGGACGGAAAAAAATGGCTATAATGAATATAAAGACGACACGTTACATGAAAAAAAATTTATTTAATAGATATGATAGATTATGTTAATAACTCAATTGTGCAATTTCAATAAAAGTTGTATATAATTTATACACACTTTCAATACGTATCGAGAAATTCTTTATAATAAAAGAAAAATAAAATAAAATATTTATGTTAAATAATATGAGATGTCACAAAATAAAGTATGGGTTGTTGTAAGACAACTATTTATTAATATCTGTAACTAGGTAACTAAGATCAAGAAAAAAAAAAGTTCATTCAATTTCATTTTGGATATGTCATTCAAGCACTAAGATTGAGTATAGTGGGTTAACGCTGACGTATACATCATCAAAGAAGAGGTGCTAAGGTTTTTATGCACGTAAAGAGTTTGGGGTTGAGCTGGCTATGTCGAGCTAAGGTGGTTCAATTAGGCAATGAAGGTGGGGACGTCAAAGGGGTGGGGGGCGTCGCCCCACTGCACATACTATAAGAAGCTCTGTAGGTATAGGGTATGTGTCTATAGGCCAGTACAATGAATACAAAGTTACAAAGAAAGTAATAACAACCGAGAGTTTTAATAACCACAATAAATAATATTTATAACACTCCTTGGTTATCAACATGATGAAATGAAATAGTATATTTTCTTCGGTTGGAGATGTTGTCTTATCAAAAACATTACTAGAAAACTCAATGAGACAACCATACATAAAGAAAAAGAGTGCAACGCGTAAAACCTATTGAGCAATAAATTAATTTGATACAAAAGGATCAACTTTGAAATTAACCGATACTTTTAAATTAGTAATGTTGGTTGTTCAAAACCTTAATAAGAAAACTAATGGGGTAATACTTAATGAAGAGAAAAAGAGTGCAGCATGTATAATACACGCCCTCATTTTAAGATATAAAGTGATGGATGTCGATCTTGTGTGAAAGTTGCTCATTTTTTATAGAGAACGATTGTATAAATCGACGTACCAAATTATCGCTTAATCTAATTTGATTAATATCCATTAAACAATCCTTTTGATGATCATTAGATACGAAGAACTTTGACAAGATATGTTTGGTGCTATCCTCTTTGATGTACCCTTCTTTTATGTTAAGAAGAGATGCGTTATCTTCATGTAAGACTAACGATTATAAATAATTATCATAAAATCCACGACTATGTCGTGCTATATTCCGTAACAAAACACATTCTTTATCAGCCAGGCTTGTGAATACATGTTCATATATTTTATACCATAAGGTACTAAAATTCTTTAGTAAAATGAAAATCCACATATTTTATACCACAAGGTGCTATTTATTTTACTCTTTACAGTATTTCCTTACCAGACAAAAGCTATACGTTGCCAAAGAATTTAAAGAAAATGATATATATAATTGTGTTTATCTAGCAAGAAACAATAATGTACCAATTCCTCTTAACTATGATATTTCTAGACAAAGAATTTATTAAGGTACTCTCGAAGGTCAAAATGAGTCCTTTATAATATCAAATGATCTTACAACCATTGAAATACTCAATAATGGTGATTTGTTCATAAGAATATTTTGAGTAATAGTTCATATACGTTTCCTGCCGATAATGACGGACCCTTGAATTTTTTTCATGGGATGCGGAAACTTTTAGGGCTCGGTGGTCATCGCGAAATATTAAAATAAATAATCGGTCCGACTCACATAATTAAAAGATAAAACCATAAATATACCATATAAAACATTCTTAATTTATATGTACCTATAGACCAAAATAATAGGATGATGAATAAAAATTAGAATAGTTAAGTTAAAGAAAAATAGTTTATATTAAAATCAAAATAAAAATACTTTAAATCAATTCCAACACGAGAGCAGGCCTCTTTTTAGTCACTGTCATTGGAATTAGTGTACAACTCCATTTAAAATATAAAACTTAATTATTCTCCTTGTTCTTCTTCATCTATCACTAACAAAACACACTTCTTCCCCTGCAAGGTTATGGTCACCGGAAAAAAAAAGTTCCGGTCAAGTGGTCTTCTCTGTTCTTCTTCATATTTTCTATCTTTTACGGGGTCGGTCGAGATTTTATCGTATATATACTACTAAAATATTATTTTTCATTGGGTGCGGTTGACCCCCATCCCACCTATGTGGGTTCGCCCCTGTTAACAAGTGACTGATAGAGGGTGTTTTTTTTAAAGAATTTTGTTTTCTCTATACATACCAACCTTTTGATACAAAATTTTTATACCAAAAAAATAAATAAAAAAATACTCTCCTCAACTACTCTAATTTTCTACTACACTCAAATGGATCCAAGTAAACAACCATCATTCATCCGCAAAGCCTATTGACCAAAAGTCCATTCAGGTCCAAGTGAAACGACTCCACCCTAGTTGTTTCAATACCCACAAGTTAGCGACACATTTATGAGAAAAAGAAAAACAAAAAAGTATGCATATGATTTTCTATAATTTTCAAACAAATTTATTATACAAGTTAACTTATTTATTTCATATATGTAAGGCCCCAAATCCGGAGACCCGACTCGTTGGAATACACGTAAGCACAGTAGTCAAAGACGTCAAATAAACTTAATTTAATGCAGCGAAAAAACAAATAGTCAACAAAGGTCAATGACCCAAATACCAAACATAATCCAATCAAGTACTAATATTTAATAATTCAACGACACAACGAAAAATAAATATAATCACGAATGATCAAGGTAAAAAATCGCCATCCAGAAGCCGCCAGCTCACACTTTCTCTTTACCTGAAATACATGCTAAAAGTCAGCTACGCTGAGTGGGTTCTATAGTAATTCATCCGGGGTTTTTAAGTCCAGAAAAGGTATGAAAAATGATTTACGTTACAAAGGTTTTCTCATATAACTAATCGTTTATTCAAATAATATATTTTATCGACGTATACAAAATCATGTCGACTAGTCTAAAGACACATGCAATCATGACTCGTTGACTGATCACCGTCAGGCATAACAACTCACCGACTAACACCGACTTACTATCGAGCTTAAGCAACCCATTTCGTCTGGCTAATGTCAGACTAATTTCCCGTAGACTAGCCTTAACACGATATCAAATTACTATTAATCTACAGTCACGATATTTAAATACGTGACACCAAATTTTACGCATGCAAACTTGACTATTATTTCATAACACATATATTAACGTCAAAACCCTTTCTATACGTGCATTCGCTACATCGCACGTTGCATGTATTCATGCCCAAAACAACAAAACATATAAAAGACATCTTGATCCCTAGAACCCGCTAACCTCCCGTGCTCGTCTTTCGACCTCGTACCTAACAAGTACACAATTTACGAGTCAAAATCACGACTCGACGTTAAACCTTTATCTACACGAATATCCCTACTCTACGCACGACCGCATGCACGCGCATGGTACCATGCATGGCCTCCATGCATCACGTGGAACCCAAATCCCACTCGCGGAGCCCTCCGCAAACTCGACTTTATTCCGGACCTCCTACTCGCTAAAAACCACTATCATACACCGTGGTCTCGCCTTTGTTCACCGTTTCGTGCCATGACACCGCTCCCCACGCATCCTCGTCTGTAACCGGTCCCGCACCACCGCTGTCCGGTTCCTTGAGCCGTAACCATGGTTACCCGGAACCACCACAACCCGTCGCCGTCACCCTTTCGAGCTAATGCAGTCCCGTGATCGACCCATGGGTCTCCCTTTGCTGTTTTCGCGACCGGCCAACATCATTTCTGACTTCCACGTGTCGTTCCGAGTCAACCCACAGCCGCGGTGGTCGTCTCCTGCTGCTGCCGCTGTCCAAACTGCCGTGATCTGCCGTGCCCGTCCAGCAACACCGCCGGCCGCCTTGCGCGACCTCCGGCTTCCCCGACCCTAGCCGTACGCCCGTAACCCCTCTCCTAGAACCCTTAGGGTTTTCGGTCAACATTCACTCGACACTCACAAGTTTCAAATAACAAAACGATTAAATGAAAGAAATATAGGGATGATACCTTTGATCCGGGTGACTCGTGTGAATCGAATCACCAAGAACTCGTCTCTTTCCCCTACTCGTCACCTACGAAACTCTATAATCACGAAAATGATTATCACGATTAACCGAGGCTTAGAACATGCATACAATGGTTAGAGGCTCGCGATTATACCTTGATCTCGACAAGAACTCAACGAATGGCTTCCTCCTCTCCCCTTCTCTTTCTCGGCAGCCACACTCGCAAAGGGTGTGTGGGGGGGGGGTTATCTCCCCTTTGCATAACACCCTAATGGTTATTAGTGTTGGACCGGGCTCGACCCTCATGCGCTATCGGACTCCCGCTCGGGCTTGAGCCGTCTCAAAACTTTTACAATGCTCCCCCCTTAGGTCTCGAAATTTACTCCATAAACCCTGTCTAATTGTTTATAAAAAAATAACGCACTAATCCTGTCAAGTCTCCTATCCTTGCGAACAGTTATTTACAATAATTGCAAACATGTTCTCTAAACGAAAAAACGCGATGTTACAAGTCTTCCCCCCCTTAAAGTGGTTTCGTCCTCAAAACATGCATCATCTAGGAACAACTACGGATAACGTTCACGCATATCTACTTCCGGCTCCCAAGTAGCTTCGGATCCCTTGCGATGCTTCCATTTGTAACGAACCAAAATCCGGGTTTCGTTATAAATAAATAAATATTCTAATAAATATTATGGTGAAAATAATATATTAGAAATAAGTTGAAACATGTGGGTTTTAAGTTAGTAATGGGGTTATGTTAGTTTTTAACTAATTATAGAATGAAATTGGTGAAATGAAAGTTGAGGGGCCAAAAGTGTAAATGGCAAATTTCTGCCATTTTGACTAGGGGAAGTCAAAATAGACCCATTTGGTGTGTTTGGGGTCATTCATCTCAAGAGAGAAAAGGAGAAAAGTGGTGTTGGAGCAAAATCGTGCATTTTGATTGGTGAAAGTTTTGGCTTGCACATCATCCTTCTAACATCAAGTAAGTGTAATCTTCCATTGATTTCACCTTTGAATGTATTAGTAGGTGGGCTTTGTAGAAATCCAAAAATTATGTATGCATGTGGTAAATTGGTGTTAGATTGTGGATAATCTAGCTTAACAAAAGGTAAAGAGTGGTGATTAACATCCTAGAACCCTTTGATTTTAATTATGAGAAGTTAGGGTTCATATGGTGAAAATTAGGGGTGTTTGGATCATGATGCTAAAACGTTGAATTAGTGATGATTAAGTGTTTAGGTGGTATTAAACACTTGAATGAACACCAAATTGACCTAATAAAAGTTATTGAATGAGAAATTAGTGTCAAGGTATTGGAAAGAAAACTCAAGTAGGTGAGTTTGTATTGAAAGAGAGTGTTTGGATATGAGAATAACCCAAACAGGTCAGTTTGGGTTGGAAAAGAATATTGGGTTGTGGGCTCAATTGTAATGTGAATTTGATGAATGTTAGATTACTAAACTAGGTGTATATGTTTAGGTAATCAAATTGCGAACCGAGGAGGAGGCACCTGATCTTCCAACTCAAAAGGTAAGTGCCTTTACACTTACTTAGTAATGTTGATAAATGTGTGATATATGTGATATGTATGCACACTATAAGTTGAAATGAATGTGTATGGTTATTGCATGATCTAATATGTAAATGTGGTATATTTGGTGTAATTGACTTATGTGGTAAATAGTCAATCTAATATGTAAATGTGGTGAAATTAGTGTAATTGAATTATGTGGTAAATAGTCAATCTAACATGTAAATGCAGAGAAATTGGTGTAATTGACTTATGTGGTAAATAATCAATCTAACATGTAAATGTGGTGAAATTGGAGTAATTGACTTATGTGATAAATAGTCAATCTAATATGTAAATGTGGAGAAATTTGTGTAATTGACTTATGTGCTATATAGTCAAACAAAATGTGATAATTTGGTGAAATGGAGGATTGAAGTGTGGAATACTTCAAAAGGTGGACTTGGAGTCAAATACTCTAAGTGCGGGTAAGACGAGTTGTGGTACTCACACCAAGAGGTCGTGAACCCAATAAGAAGTGTGTGATACGTCAAAGGGTGGTTTTGGAGTTAAATACTCCAAGTGCGGGTAAGACGAGTTGTGGTACTCGCACCAAGAGGTCGTAAACCCAATAAAAAGTGTGGAATACTTCAAATGGGTGAACGGGTGGTGGTATATGAATAAAAATGAAATGAAGGAAACTTGTAGTGGAATTGCAAGTGTTAAGAACTTTATTTGACTAATGGGTGCAAACAGGTCAAATGGGTGGAAACAAGTAGTATATACTTGTTTTGTATGTTTATCGTCATTACTAACGGTGTTATGTTTATGTGGTTATGTAGGGAAAACTCCAATGTAGGTCAAAGTCAAGTCCAAGGCGTGGAGGGTTCTTGTATGCATTTTTGGGCGTTTTTTTGGGATTTAAAGATAAATCCGTTAATGTGGTGTAAATTGACACATGAACTATGTTTTGGTGTTTATAAATGTTGTATATATGTTCTGAAACCAAAACCCAAGTGTAGGAAAATTTTGGTGTCAAGTTGAATTGAAAAATGTTGGAAAAATGGCTAAGTTTGGAACTGGTAAACTGAGTAAACTTTCTGTTTACTCAGGTCCCTCGCGGTACGCAAGAACCAGGGTGGGTTCTCTTGCAGTACGCGAGAGAGCTGGTTCTGAGACGATGATTGTATTTGTATGTATGTATATAGGTAGGTATATATATACTAAATACATATTATAGTGGATGTATGATGGATACCTAGGGTATTGAAAGTGAAAGGGTATTAAGATGTTTTTGGTTCTATTTTCTCATCTTAGTGTTGGCAGAAGAAGCGAGTAATGAACCGTTGGATTCAAGAATCCAAGAGATGATAAAAGAGGAGGTGGTTAAGGCCTTCGAGCTAGCCACAACCTTATTGATGGAGGAAATGAGAGGGGCTATTAGGCTCACTCTAGAAGATGTTTTTAAGGAAAAGGAAAGGGTGCCACAGGGTTGTACCCTAAAAGAATTTATGGTGATTAACCCCAAGGAGTATGATGGGCAAGTGGACCCGATCCTTAGCCACAGGTGGGTGGTGGATATGGAATCAAACTTTGAGACAACTAAGTGTAAACCCGAGGATAGGGTGATGTTTAGTGTGCCCTTATTGACTGGAAGGGCAAAAGAGTGGCTATTGAATCTCCGAAAGGAAAGAGGGGATTTGGGTGTGACTTCCATGACCTGGGAGGAGTTCAAGATGGCTTTTCTAAAGTACCATTGCCCACAAGCCGCTGTTGATAGAATGACTGAGGAGTTCCTTCTCATGAGGCAAACGAACGAGTCAATAGATGAATTGGCAAGGGCTTTTTTCGATCGTGCCAAATTCTGTCCGGTTGTGGTATCGACCGAAAAGGAGAAGATTGATAGGTTTTATGCTATGCTGATAGTGGAGTTCAGAGATAGCATATCTCCATCATCTTTTACCACACTCGTGGATTTGATAAATAGGTATCGGGAAAGAGTGGTGGAGTTGAGGAGGCAAAAGGCAAGGGGTGAAAAGAGGAAGCGGGAAATTGTGGATCAGGTGGTGAAGAAAATTAAGGGCGGGAGCCCTAGCAAGAAGCCCCTTAGCAAGTTTATTTCCCGTGGGTGCAAAGTTTGTGGAAAAGAACATTTGGGGGAATGTAGGAAGGGGACCATGAACTGCTATAAGTGTGGGAAGTCGGGGCACATGGCTAGTCAATGTACAAGAAAAATTCAATTGTGTTATAATTGCTACAAGCCTGGGCACAATAGGGCGATTTTCCCGAGTTGAAGCAAGGTGGAAGTGAAAAGAAGAAGGTTGAGATGCCAAGGCCCAAGGGGAGAGCTTTCCACATCTCGGCGAAAGAGGCAAGGACGAACTCGAAGGTGGTGTCAGGTACATTCAAGATTAACTCTTTACCTGCACTAGTTCTTTTTTATTCGAGGGCTAGTCGTTCGTTTGTGTCCTTAAAATTTGTTAAGAATTCCTCGTTTCTAAGTAGCAAGTTAGATGAACCCTTAGAAATCGAGGCGGAAAATGATAAGAGTTTCCTAGTATTCGATATTTATAGGAATTGTAAGTTAAGGGCGGGGGTGAAACGTTCCTTATAGACTTAATTCCTATATCCATGGGAGACTTTGATGTAATAGTGGGAATGGATTGGTTGTCAAGGAACAAAGCGAATATTCTATGTGGACCTAAGGCGGTACAACTCGATTCCCCATCGGGTGAGTTCATTTACATAGAAGGTGAAAAGAAAGGTAAAGTGAAGATATGTTCTTATGTGAAGGCAACAAAGTACATGGTGCGTGGGTGCAAGGCATACATGGCTTGTGTTGCGGATGTGGTAGAAAGGGTGAAAGATATTCGTGATGTTCCGGTTGTAAATCAATTTGTGGATGTGTTTCCGGATGAGTTACCGGGGGTACCACCGAAAAGGGAAGTGGAGTTTGGGATTGACTTATTCCCGGGTGCCAATCCGGTAGCCAAAACACCTTATAGGTTGGCACCGCCGAAAATGAAAGAGTTAATGGAGCAATTGTAGAATCAAAGACTGATGGTTACAAAATTCTCTAAGTACAAATGCTGCTGATCTCAGAGTTTGCTGCTGACCAACAATCTGCTGAAGAACAAATCTGCTGCGGATAGCCTTATCTGCTGAAGACCAAAGTTGCTGCGGATAAGCTTCTCAGCAGCATCAACACTTGATGCTGCTGACAGGCAAATCATCAGCAGCTCTGGATGGTTACATCTTGCTGCTGATCAACATCTTTGCTGCTGACAGCCTTGTGCCTTGAAGACAAATCGTTGCAGCTGACTATCCATACTAAGCGTCACTAACAACTTTCTACAAAAGCAACTGACACACTCAAAGCAGAAGGAACCTCAATGGCCCAACCAATGATGGACAACAATGCTCTTCTCCAAGCATGCAAGTAATGATGCATAAAGAAGACGCTTCAATAAAGTTAACTAGATATAGACAAAACGTGTAATAGTTAGCTAGATACAACAGATCAACGGTCTGTGTTAGATCTGATCCTTAGAATCAAGGGGCTGTCTTGATTCTAAGTGAGTATAAATAATCTGTAAACACTTCATTGTATGAGTGCTTTTTCTGCTTTCTGATAGAGTTTCACTTGTAATCGTTTATCTGCAAAAGCTTAATACAACAGTGTTCTTATTAGTATTCTTTCTGTCTGTTCGATTACATTTGTGTAGTTGTTATTGTTTCCGCCAATTTCAACTAAGAACAGAACCATCTTGTAATTTCACGATCCTACAAGTGGTATCAGAGCTTTGGCTCAGATTAAACAAACTCACACTTGTTTAATCACTTCTGGTTCTATTCTAAACTCTCTCTATTTCATCAAGTCACCAAGAACAAAATGGCACAAAGCAATGGGTTTGAAGACATCCTGAAGCAGCAGTATGAAAACTTCGTCTGGAAGGAAGGTGAGTCTCTAACTGTTTTATACAACAGATTTACCTATCTTGTAGGAGAGCTGCAGTGCTCAAAGGTGAAGCTAGAGAATGAAAATATTCTCAAGAAGTTCATCAGGTCTCTACCAAGCTGCTGGACACTTTACACAGTGTCAATCAGAAGAACGGAGAATCTAAAAACTCTCCAGATGACTGAGCTCTTTGGAATGCTAAACACCTATGAGCTAGAGATGATTCAGGCAAAAGAAAGAAGCTCAAGCTACCAAATAGCCTCAACATCCACCACCACCTCCTCTGCCCTACATTCTGAGCACTCGGGTACTAGTTCAATTCAAACTGCAGCATGTGCAACTGTTGGAACTTCTGAGTTCGACTGGAGCTTTCAATATGAAGAACTGTCCGTCAACAATCAAGCTCTAATGGCAGACACTACAGAGATACCACATCAGGTATTTGAACATCTTTGCTTTCAAGCCTGTATTGATAAAGTTTTGGGTTATAGAAAGCACAACCAAAACCTCATAGATCAAAATGAAGAGTTTCATCAGATGAAATCTGAGTTCAAAAAGGTTGAAAATACTTATAAAGAAAAGGTTAACTGCCTTAAGAAAGAGATTTCATCGCTAAAACACGAACAAACTAATCTTGAAACTCAGATTGACGATCTACTGGTCAAACTAAAAGCTACCAGAGCTGAACTGGCAGAACAGAAAGTTCATGTTGAAAAATATGAATTTTCTTCCAAAAAGTTACACAGACTTTTAGATAGTCAAGTCCATGAGAAGGTAAAAACTAGACTTGGGTATAACAATGATCAGTACAATGCTGTTCCTCCTCCTGCTGACTATATTGCCATATACGAACCAAGCTTCAATGTTGAAAATCTTGACACTGCAAACCGAAACCTTGATCCTTCAACGGATGAACCTCTCATCGAAGACTGCACTACCTCATCGGAATCAGAGTCAACTCACTCAGACCATGATAAAACCAGTGCAGTCCCATCTGAAGCTGTTCTGAATAGAGTTGCAGTTCCTGCTGTTCTTCCAGCTGTTATAGCCCCTGTACCATTCAAACAGATCAAGATCAGCTATCCTCCAGATGGAAGAAAGCTAGAAAAGGGACACACATCAGAACCCACAAACCCCAAGCCTCAGTTCATGCTAATCTCAAAGAGAAAGGCATTTGATGTATGTCGTAAGCCAGAAGAAAAAGTTCCAAGGACCCTAGAAGAAGCCACCTTTGAACATAACAAAGTTCATCCATGGAACTTCAAGGATCTGTTCCAAAGAAAGGACTATGTCTACCTTTCAAAAGACAAACTGGCAAAATCATGCTTTGTGTGTGGCAGATATAACCACACTGCCAACACCTTCTTTCATTACCTGGAATATCAAAGACATTCAAAGAAACATGCCTTTGAAAAGACTAACAAAAATAAGAAGGTAAGAAGCTACGAAGACAAAACAACTAAGTTTAGAGAGTCTCTATCTCCCTCAAGAGTGAAGCTGCCTAAATCTCAACAAACTTGCATCATTTGTGGTGAATCAGACCACTTTGCTACAAACTGTAAGTTTAACCCTTTCAACCAGATCCTTCATCAAGCCCCCTCAAAGACAAAGGGTAAAGAAGGATCAGCATACATCGGTTGTTAGTCCAGTTAAGCCCAAGAAAACAAAGCAGAAGCTTTCAGCAGCAACCAAGTCTGCTGCTGATAAGCTAAAATCCTTCGCATCAAAATCCGCTTCTGAGAAGGCAAAGACATCAGCAGCAAGAGTGTCCACTACTGATAAGGCAAAATCCAAGGCAAAGCATAAAGTAGCAAAGAATGTTGACACTTCAACAAAGCTGTCAGCAGCAGGATCTACTGTCAACAAGCCAGAAACATCAGTAGCGAAATCTGCTGCTAACAGTGTGAGGAAAACTAGAAAATCTCCAACTCAACAGTGGAAGGAAAAGAAACCACCAAGCATCATCATTGGTTCTGTTGAATGCGTCTATCCATTGCTGTAAATATGTTTGTCTTATGTTGTAAATAAAAGTTATAAGTAAGCAACATTTTTCTCCTTCAGCTGCTGACAGGTTTAATCCTCAGTAGCAAAAGATCTGCAGCTGACTACTTTAAGTTTTCAGCAGGAACAGGCTTCCTGCGGATTTCTTTAAGACTGTCAGCAGCAACATCCTTGCTGTGGATTATTAAATCCATCAGCAGCAGATAAGTTTACTACTGACAGACTTAACCTTCCACATCCACAGCAATCAAGTGTGCTGCTGATTGGTAAATTTAAGTCCAAATTAACCTTTACCCGCTGTTAAAATTCCCGTCAGTCGTTACCATGACTGCCTCGGTGCATTACAACTGTAACAATAAAAGGTGAATTGGGTTGTACTGTACAAATCATTTTGCTTTTTCTCTCCTCTGCCATTATAAAACAAATCAAATTTCCACTTCTTCACCTTCCACTTCTCCCTAAACCAACATCACTTTCCTTCAAGTCCCCATCACTTTCTTTCAAACCCCTATCACTTTCAAAGACCTTAATCCCTCACTGTCATACCCAACCAAGTGAAAGATATCCGAAGGATTCAATGATATGATCGACTTCTTATGTCGATCAAAGATCCAATTTGCCTCACAACCAACCATGTCACACATATCCCTCATATGGAGGATTTCTAGAGTACCGCCGTCTACTCTACCGAACAAGGAATTCCCAAATCAAAGCCAAGGAAGACCGCAAGGATATCCCCATCTCGGAAGCCACACTCTTCTCCAATGCATATCTCAGAAAAGAAACGGATGTCATCTTCGCACTTGTCTCCGTCTTCCATGGTCCTCTTCCTGCGCTTCTTCGCGCCATCGCCGAGAAGAAGGACGAGGAGAAGATTTGACTCCTTCTGGATGTTGTAATCGGCTAGGGTTCTGCCGTCGTCGAGCTGTTTTCCGGCGAAGATTAGACGCTGCTGATCTGGCGGAATACCTACCTTGTCTTGGATCTTTGCCTTCACGTTGTCGATTGTGTCAAAGGATTCGACCTCAAACGTGATCGTCTTACCCATTAGGGTTTTCATGAAGATCTGCATTTTCGTCGATCTGAAGTGATAACATGAGAATTGGTTCCAAAAAGTTCTCAGGGGTCAATGTTCAATTGTTATCTACAATTCTGAACATACAGAGTACCCCGGGTGACAGTTCAGCAATCCCAGCTGATACTGATCCCACACCCTCCACCTCACATCCTAAACAACAGTCTGCTTCAACCATTCGAACCCCTGTTCATACTACTAAGAATGCACAAGCACAAACATTACTTACACCTGTTTTGGATGATATCGTTCAATCGGAACACAGGGCCCCGGTTGCAACGATATATACTAAGAAAAGGGGCAAGAGAACTCCTTCTTCTCTTGCCTCCAAGGCCCAAACCCAACCTAACAGCCCTCACTCAGAATCACAACATTCTGGTGAGAATATCATAAGGGAAAGCCACATTATTAGGGAGACTCCTTTGGATGTCTCTCTATTAGGATCAGGATCACTTCCCGGATCTGTAGAACAGCCCTCTGAGTCCTTTCCTTTCTCTTCTGAACTTAAGTGCTGAGGAACCTGATCAAGATGATGTACCTTCTCCAACTACCACCATCTCAGAGGTACTGATTGATCTTGCTTCCAACACACCTATCCCAAGTTCTTCTACCCTGAAGGTCCACTCTAGGAGTTATGACAGAATGTATGTGGAAGAGGCTGTCACTACTACTGGTCCATCAAATAACTAGGAGGACAGTGATAACATTGCTAAGTCCTCAACCACGACAACTCACAGTGAGGATGTTTCCTTAGAAACTCCCCTCACTGAGAGGAATCCCAGGTGCCAAGAAACCATGGGTGATGGGGATGAAGAGGCTAGGCCTAAGGACCCATCTGGATCCAAGGATTCCACAACTGTGGATGAGGACAGACTGAAACTTCATATCTTGGAATTGACGGCCAGTGTGAATATGATAGAGGCACATCAATGCCCAACTTTTCTCACTCCCTCCTTTGTATCAGTGGGCACCCAAAATGATGCACATTTGTCCACTCAGGCAACCAAAAAGGGGGAGATGGTCCCGATGGAGAAAGACTCAGACAGCTTTGACGACTGTAGGCTGTATTTCAAAGTACAAGATGGCTGTTTTCGAAGCTTTTTCCTTTGATTGAAATGTCAGAAATGTGCAAAAGCTTCAGCAACAAAGGCAATAAAAGAATTTTGGTAGCATCAGTCTAGGGGGAGTTTGTAGAATCAAAGATTGATGGCTACAAAATTCTCTAAGTACAAATGATGCTGATCTCAGAGTTTGCTGCTGAACAACAATCTGCTGCGGACAAGCTTATGTGCTGCGGATACTTGTTCTCCTGCTGAAGAACAAATCTGCTGCGGATAGCCTTACCTACTGAAGACCAAAGTTGCTGCGGATAAGCTTCTCAGCAGCATCAACACTTGATGCTGCTGACAGGCAAATCATCAGCAGCTCTGGATGGTTACATCTTGCTGCTGATCAACATCTTTGCTGCTGACAGCCTTGTGCCTTGAAGACAAATCGTTGCAACTGACTATCCATACCAAGCGTCACTGACAACTTTCTGCAAAAGCAACTGACACACTCAAAGCAGAAGGAACCTCAATGGCACAACCAATGACGGACAACAATGCTCTTCTCCAATCATGCAAGTAATGATGCATAAAGAAGACGCTTCAATAAAGTTAACTAGATATAGACAAAACGTGTAATAGTTAGCTAGATACAACAGATCAACGGTCTGTGTTAGATCTGATCCTTAGAATCAAGGGGCTGTCTTGATTCTAAGTGAGTATAAATAATTTGTAAACACTTCATTGTATGAGTGCTTTTTGTGCTTTCTGATAGAGTTTCACTTGTAAACGTTTATCTGCAAAAGCTTAATACAACAGTGTTCTTATTAGTATTCTTTCTGTCTGTTCGATTACATTTGTGTAGTTGTTATTGTTTCCGCCAATTTCAACTAAGAACAGAAACATCTTGTAATTTCAAAAAAAAAAAATGGTCCCAATGGAGAAAGACTCAGACAGCTTTGACGACTGCAGGCTGTATTTCAAAGTACAAGATGGCTGTTTTCGAAGCTTTTTCCTTTGGTTGAAAGGGTAGTCAGAAATGTGCAAAAGCTTCAGCAACAAAGGCAATAAAAGAATTTTGGTAGCATCAGTCTAGGGGGAGTTTGTAGAATCAAAGACTGATGGCTACAAAATTCTCTAAATACAAATGCTGCTGATCTCATAGTTTGCTGCTGACCAACAATCTGCTGTGGACAAACTTATCTGCTGTGGATACTTGTTCTCCTGCTGAAGAACAAATCTGCTGCGGATAGCCTTATCTGCTGAAGACCAAAGTTTCTGCGGATAAGCTTCTCAGCAGCATCAACACTTGATGCTGCTGACAGGCAAATCATCAGCAGCTCTAGATGGTTACATCTTGCTGCTGATCAACATCTTTGCTGCTAACAGCCTTGTGCCTTGAAGATAAATCGTTGAAGCTGACTATCCATACCAAGCGTCACTGACAACTTTCTGCAAAAGCAACTGACACACTCAAAGCAGAAGGAATCTCAATGGCACAACCAATGATGGACAACAATGCTCTTCTCCAAGCATGCAAGTAATGATGCATAAAGAAGACGCTTCAATAAAGTTAACTAGATATAGACAAAACGTGTAATAGTTAGCTAGATACAACAGATCAACGGTCTGTGTTAGATCTGATCCTTAGAATCAAGGGGTTGTCTTGATTCTAAGTGAGTATAAATAATCTATAAACACTTCATTGTATGAGTGCTTTTTGTGCTTTCTGATAGAGTTTCACTTGTAATCGTTTATCTGCAAAAGCTTAATACAACAGTGTTCTTATTAGTATTCTTTCTGTCTGTTCGATTACATTTGTGTAGTTGTTATTGTTTCCGCTAATTTCAAGTAAGAACAGAACCATCTTGTAATTTCACGATCCTACAACAATTGCAAGAGCTTCTGGATAAAGGTTTCATACGCCCAAGTGTCTCGCCTTGGGGTGAACCCGTTCTCTTCGTTAAAAATAAGGACGGAAGCATGAGGATGTGTATGGATTATCGGGAGTTGAACAAGTTGACGGTGAAGAATAGGTACCCTTTACCTCGGATTGACGATCTCTTTGATCAATTTCAAGGGGCATCATGGTTCTCTAACATTGATTTGAGATCCGGGTACCATCATTTGAAAGTGAAAGAAGAAGACGCTCATAAGACAGCTTTTCGCATTCGATACGGTCACTATGAGTTCACGGTTATGCCCTTCGGTTTGACCAACGCACCCGTGGTTTTCATGGATCTTATGAACCGGGTGTGTAGACCATTCCTCGATCATTCAGTTATTTTGTTTATCGATGATCTTCTCATTTATTTGCGGAGTAAAAATGATCATTCCTTTCATCTGCATGAAATCCTTGAAGTGTTGCAAAGGGAGAAGCTTTATGCAAAATTTTCAAAGTGCGCATTTTGGTTGCGTGAGATCCATTTCTTGGGTCATGTGGTTAATGAGAAAGGGATTACAGTCGATCCATCCAAGATAGTGGCGGTAAAAGATTGGTCATCACCGAAGACGCCTTCGGAGATTAGAAGTTTCTTGGCGGGTTATTATCTGCGGTTTATTAAAAATTTCTCTCGGATTGCCTTGCCAATGAAAAAGTTAACGCATAAGGAGACCAAATTTGTATGGGGTTCCGAGCAAGAAACTGCCTTTCAACTCTTGAAAGAAAAGTTGACTAAGGCACCTATCTTATCCTTGCCGGACGGGACCAAAGATTTTGTGGTATATTCGCATACCTCACATTCGGGGTTAGGGTGTGTTTTGATGCAAAGGGGGAAAGTGATTGCCTATGCGTCTAGGCAATTGAAGACTCATGAGGTGAATTACCCTACCCATGGTTTAGAGCTTGAGGCCGTGGTTTTCGCGCTCAAGATTTGGAGACATTATTTGTATGAGGCTAAGTGTATGATTTACACGGATCACAAAAGTCTCAAGTACTTCTTTGACCAAAAGGACCTTAACATGAGGCAAAGGCGGTGGCTTGAATTGGTTAACGATTATGATTGTGAGATACTTTACCATCCGGGTAAAGCAAATGTAGTGGCGGATGCGCTTAGTCGGAAGATGAGCCATACACCTATCAAGGTGAAGTCATTTAAGATGACAATTTCATCATCTCTTATTGATGAAATCCGGGAGGCTCAGGTGTTAGCACTTGGTGGTGATTTGAAGAAGGAACGGATGGTTGCTTATGTTGAAGAGCTTGGGGAAAATAGCTAGGGGTTAAAGACATGCTTTGATAGAATTTGGATTCCTAGGTTGTCAAGTGTTTTGACAACTATTTTAGACGAGGAGTATAAATCCAAATATTCTATCCATCTGGGGGCCATAAAGATGTTTTATGACTTGAGGTGTCATTTTTGGTGGTCGGGTATGAGGCATGATATAGTTAAGTATGTGGAGAGGTGTCTCACATGCTTAAGGGTAAAGGCAAAGCATCAAAATCCGTATGTAAAGCTTCAACCGCTTGAAATACCGCTTTGGAAATGGGAGAACATAACCATGGGTTTGATCACTAAACTACCAAAGACCCGAAAAGGGTATGATGCGATATGTGTAGTAGTGGATCGGTTGACAAAGAGTGCACATTTCCTTTCGATAAAGGAAACGTATTCATCAGATAGATTTTATCACTAAACCCTGTGTAATTGTTTATAAAAACAATAACGCACTAATCCTGTCAAGTATCCTATCCTTGCGAACAGTTATTTACAATAATTGCAAACCTGTTCTCTAAACGAAAAAGCAGAATGTTACAAGTCTTCCCCCCTTAAAGATTTCGTCTTCGAAACCTGCGTCATCTGGGAACAAATGCAAATAACGTTCACGCATATCTGCTTCCGACTCCCAAGTAGCTTCGGATCCCTTGCGATGCTTCCATTTGTAACGAACCAAAATCCGGGTTTCGTTATAAATAAATAAATGTTATGGTGAAAATAATATATTAGAAATAAGTTAAAACAAGTGGGTTTCAAGTTAATAATGGGGTTATGTTAGTTTTTAACAAATTATGGAATGAAATAGGTGAAATGAATGTTAAGGGGCCAAAAGTGTAAATGGCAAATTTCTGCCATTTTCACTAGTGGAAGTCAAAATAGAACCCATTTGGTGTGTTTGGGGTTGTTCATCTCAAGATAGAAAAGGAGAAAACTGGTGTTGGAGAAAAATCATGCATTTTGATTTTGAATTGGTGAAGGTTTTGGTTTGCACATCATCCTTCTAACATCAAGTAAGTGTAATCTTCCATTAATTTCACCTTTGAATGTGTTAGTAGGTGGGTTTTGTACAAATCTGAAAATAATGGATGCATATGGTAAATTGGTGTTAGATTGTGGATAATCTAGCTTAACTAAAGGTAAAGAGTGGTGATTAATATCCTAAAACCCTTTGATTTTGATTATGAGAAGTTAGGGTTCATATGGTGAAAATTGGGGGTGTTCGGATCATGATGCTAGAATGTCGAATTAGTGATGATTAAGTGTTTATGTGGTATTAAACACTTGAATAAACACAAAATTGACCTAATAAAAGTTATTGAATGAGAAATTAGTGTCAAGGTATTGGAAAGAAAACTCAAGTAGGTGAGTTTGTATTGAAAGAGAGTGTTTGGATATGAGAATAACCCAAACGGGTCAGTTTGGGTTGGAAATAAAAATTGGGTTGTGGGCTCAATTGTAATGTGAATTTGATGAATGTTAGATTACTAAACTAGGTGTATATGTTTAGGTAATCAAGTTGCGAACCGAGGAGGAGGCACGAGATCTTTCAACTCAAAAGGTAAGTGCCTTTGCACTTACTTAGTAATGTTGATAAATGTGTGATATATGTGATATGTATGCCCACTATAATTTGAAATGAATGTGTATGCTTATTGCATGATCTAATATGTAAATGTGGTATATTTGGTGTAATTGACTTATGTGATAAATAGTCAATCTAATATGTAAATGTGGTGAAATTGGTGTAATTGACTTATGTGGTAAATAGTCAATCTAATATGTAAATGTGGAGAAATTGGTGTAATTGACTTATGTGGTAAATAGTCAATCTAACATGTAAATGTGGTGAAATTGGTGTAATTGACCTATGTGGTAAATAGTCAATCTAATATGTAAATGTGGAGAAATTGGTGGAATTGACTTATGTGGTATATAGTCAAACAAAATGTGATAATTTGGTGAAATGGAGGATTGAAGTGTGGAATACTTCAAAATGTGGACTTGGAGTCAAATACTCCAAGTTCGGGTAAGACGAGTTGTGGTACTCGCACCAAGAGGTCGTGAACCCAATTAAAAGTGTGGGATACTTCAAAGGGTGGACTTGGAGTTAAATACTCCAAGTGCGGGTAGCACGAGTTGTGGTACTCGCACCAAGAGGTCGTAAACCCAATAAGAAGTGTGGAATACTTCAAATGGGTGAACGGGTGGTGGTATACGAATAAAAATGCAATGAATGAAACTTGTAGTGGAATTGCAGGTGTTAAGAACTTTATTTGACTAATGGGTGCAAACAGGTCAAATGGGTGGAAACAAGTAGTAAATACTTGTTTGGTATGTTTATCGTCATTACTAACGGTGTTATGTTTATGTGGTTATGTAGGGAAAGCTCCGATGTCGGTCAAAGTCTAGTCCAAGGCGTGGAGGGTTCTCGTATGCATTTTTGGTGTTTTTGGGATTTAAAGGAAAATCCGTTAATGTGGTGTAAACTGACACATGAACTATGTTTTGGTGTTTATAAATGTTGTATATTTGTTTTGAAACAAAAACCCAAGTGTAGGAAAATTTTGGTGTCAAGTTGAATTGAAAAAATGTTTGAAAAATGGCTAAGTATGGAACTGGGTAAACCGAGTAAACTTTCTATTTACTCAAGTCACTCGCGGTATGCGAGAGACCTGGTTCTCGGACGGCTTGATTTGGAGCTCCCTCGCGGTACCAAAGGGAGGCGCAGAATCCTCGTGGTACGCGAGGGTTATAAAAAAAATAAAAAAATAAAAAAATAAAAAAATAAATGAAAAGTTTCTGGGACAAAAAAAAAGCTTCCGCGTGTGTTTAATGCATTTAATAATTGGTGTTCCAATTGTGGGTGTTACACCATTGTACTTTAACAATTGGGATCACCTTCTTTTGCAATCTCTTTTCTTTTCTATCCAGTATAGTCACCGGTTCCTCTACATAACTTAGGTTATCATCCACTACAATGTCATCTAACGGTACGTGTTCTGTAGCATCCGCCAAACACTTTCGTAAATGGGACACATGAAAGGTTGGGTGTATCGCTGCCAGTTCCTTTGGCAACAGCAGTCGATAGGTAACACTACCAACACGTTCTTCTATTATAAAGGGTCCAATATACCTAAGACTAAGCTTTCCTCGTTTCTGGAAACGAATAATGCCTTTCCTGGGTGACACCTTAAGCATCACATAATCCGCTGCATCAAACTCTATAGGTTTCCGTCTCTTATCGGCGTAAGAGTTCTGTCGATCCTGAGCGGCTTTCATCCCTTGCTTCACTAGTTCAAACTTCTCGGAATTTGCTTTTACAATGTCTAAACTCCCTAACTCTTTCTTTCCGATCTCTCCCCAACACACCGGGGTCCTACACCTTCTACCATAAAACATTTCGTACGGCGGCATCCCAATAGTCGCATGATAACTATTGTTATATGAGAATTCCACCAATGGTAGGTGACTATCCCATTGACCATCTAAATGAATCACGCATGCACGTAACATGTCCTCCAATGTCTGTATCGTCCGCTTTAACTGTCCATCAGTCTGAGGGTGATACGCGGTGCTAATGTGCAACCTCGTCCCCATAGCTTCATTGAACCTCTTCCAAAATTTTGACGTGAATCTCATATCCCGGTCGGATAGGATAGAAATCGGCACTCCGTGCCTGGCAAAAATCTCATTAACAAACACTTCATATAACCTTTCCGATGAGATGGTCTCCCTAATCGGTAGAAAATGAGCGCTTTTCGTTAACCGATTCACTACCACCCAAATCGTATCATGCCCCTTTGCCGTCTTGGGCAATTTTGTAATAAAATCCATCGTAATGTGCTCCCACTTCCACTTCGGAATCTCTAAAGGTTGTATTTTTCCATACGGCTTCTGATGCTCTGCCATAACTTGCAACTATGTCAAACACTTACTCACGCACTTGGTCACATCATGCTTCATTCCCGGCCACCAATAGTTACCCTTCATATCCTGGTACATCTTCATCATTCCCGGATGTATCGAGTACCTTGTCTTATTTGCCTCGTCAAGTACTTGCTCTCTAAATCCGCCAAACCTCGGTATCCAGATACGATTATCCTTGACCCACACCCCTTGATTGTTCTCAGTCAACAGATCACGTTGTCCAAAAATCCTTTCTTCTTTTAGCCTTTCATCTCGCAAGGCTTCTGTTTGCACATCCTTTAATAATGTTAGGAAATCTGGCGCTACCACTCGTTGACACGCTTTAACTCTAATTGGCGTTTGTTCCTCCTTACAGCTTAACGCGTCGACAACTACATTTTCCTTACCTGGATGGTAACATAGTCGTAGTCCTTAATTAGCTCCAGCCACCTCCTCTGCCTGATGTTCAACTCTTTTTGCTCGAAGAAGTACTTCAAGCTCTTATGATATCCGTGTAGATCGTGCACTTGATCCCGTACAAATATTGTCTCCACAATTTGAATGTAAATACCACGGCCGCCAACTCTAGATCATGGGTAGGGTAATTCACCTCATTCGTCTTTAGTTGTCTTGAGGCATACGCTATTACCTTTCCTCGTTTCATTAACACGAACCCTAAACCCAAATAAGATGCTTCCTAGTACACCACTAAGTCGTCGGTCCCTTCTGGTAATGTTAACACCGGTGCTTCAGTCAATCGTTTCTTTAGCTCTTGAAACGCACGCTCTTGATCTGCTCCCACGCAAACATCATCCCTTTTCGAGTCAATTTTGTTAATGGTGTTGCTAGCTTGGAGAAGTCCTTGATGAACTTCCTGTAAAAACTGGCTAACCCCAAGAAGATACGCACATCCGTTGGAGTCTTAGGAGCGTTCCACTTCACCGCTGCTTCAATATTCGTGGGATCCACCATAATTCCTTCTAGGTTAATAACATGCCTGAGAAGTTGCACTTCCCGTAGCCAAAACACACACCTCGAGAATTTAGCGTACAACTTTTCTAGCATCAACGTCTCTAACATTTCTCGCTGATGATCTCCATGTTCCTCCTCTCTCTTAGAGTAGATTAGAATATCATCGATAAATACAATTACCGATCTATCCAGCTTTGGCCGGAACACACGGTTCATTAAGTCCATGAATGATGCTGGAGCATTCATCAACCCAAAGGACATAACCAAGAATTCATAATTCCCATAACGTGTCCGAAATGCAGTCTTCGGAATATCCTCTTCCCTACGCTTCAACTGGTGATACCCTGACCTCAGATCTATACGTGAAAACCACTTTGCTCCTTGCAGCTGATCGAACTAGTCATCGATACGCGGTAACGGATACTTGTTCTTAATCGTCAACTTATTGAGCTCCTGGTAGTCGATGCACATACGCATGCTACCATCCTTCTTCTTCACAAAAAAGATCGGTGCACCCCACAGTGAGATACTAGGTCTTATCAACCCCGTGTCTAACAAGTCTTGAAGTTGCTCCATGAGCTCCTTCATCTCTTTCGGTGCTAATCGCTACGGAGTTTTAGCAACCGGTTGAGCTCCTGGCTGTAAGTCAATCTGGAATTCGATTTCCCTCTCCGGTGGTACTCCCGTCAGGTCATCTGGAATGACATCCGGAAATTCCTACACTACTGGAACTTTCGACAAGTCCGGGCTTTATGTTTCAATATTAGCGACGGACGCTAAATACGCCCCACACCCACGCTTTAACGACTTCACTGCCTTTATCATAGAGATGACCCTTGGTAGAGAGCTCTCTATATCGTTATAAACCGTCACTACCGTCCCTTCAAAGGATTTCAACCTTATCATTTTTTGTCGACAAACAATGTCTGCATCGAACGCGGCCAACCAATATGATATGTCACAATTTATACATAGTTTATAAGCATAATAATCCCCATATTATGGTAACTATTGAATTAAAACCTTTCAAATACTACTTAATTCACATATATTTTATTTTGCAGGTTAAACGGCTTCCCAAACAAAAAGAAGCGAAAAACGCCAAGAAATTGAAGAAAATGTGGAAGTCGAAAACCAGGTCATGCATTATACCCGTGTGCAACATAAAAGCAAGAGATTCTTCCATTGTACCAGGGTCCCCCAAAAGAGAAACATTCTCTTACAAGAGTATATGTGTACCAGTGGACCAAATGCACAACCATGCAAACCCCAACTCATTGCCTATAAATAGCTAGCTCAAGTTTCTCATTTAGGTGTCCAAGATCAAGAGTAGGGAAGGCCTTAGTGCTCTGCTAAGAGCCGGAACTCTCTCGGTTTTGGTCCATTTAGCTTTTTTCTTTTTATTTTCTTTTATAAGTCTTGTAATATGAACTTATTCTTCTCGTTCGAGTGAAACAAGAGGCAACCTATACCCACTCTCCCTTGGTGTTGGAACACTTCCACACATTATCTAAGGGTTAGTGGAGTCACTTGTATGGACATTTCTTGGCTAGTTATCTTGTGTTGCTCGAATTGGTTGAACTTTAATTAATTAATAAAGTACTTTTAGTAAGTTATGTTTTTAAAGTCTTTACTATACGTTATCTAAAAAATACAAGAATAAGTGATCTTTAAATCAATCTAATAATCGTTTATCTTGTGAGTTACTCAAGCAAGACTTCTTGTTTGGGAAGCTTATTCGAAATTTGTACCGTCTATATACAAATCTTGATGCTAGCATGGCCGGTTAGTATAGGTTTAATATTATGAGTTGATTGGAGTTTTAGATATTCAGCAGGCCGTTTGAGCCCTAACCAGACCAAGTGGTTTGTGTCGTTATTTCTCTACTTCTCTTGTATCGGCTTGTAGAGGACTTCTAGCGGGAGCCATGGGGTTTGATCTTGAGAAGGAAAGTCTTATTTATTTTAAATAATATTATAAGTAAAGACAACTATTTAAGAACATAATTAGTTAGGTCTGAGCACTCATAAAGTAACTTTGGAGGAAGTCGTGCATTCCGACTTGCAGGAAGAAGTTACAAGACCAGACGTACGTCAGTCACAAGGATAATAAGTCCGAATAATGAATTGTGATGATACCGACAGACTTGACACCCCGTTTAGGGTCCGTTATATTCATTAAGGAACAGTTGGCCAACCGTATGCCCTGTTCCATTACGACATACTAACTCCCCTATCGAAAGGGTTAGTACTAATAACTATGACCAACCTTACTTTAAATATAACATTAGTTAACAGAATAATAGTTCTAATTACATTTCTTAACTTTTTATTTTCCTTTTAAACAAAACCCATTTTCCAACTTATTATTCTAGTCAGACAATAGCGAGGGTTGAGTACGGGATCCGTGTCCATGGTTCGATAATTGGTTCTTACCCAAACTATATTACGCTGCGATAGGTACACTTGCCTATTGTGTGTGTTTTAAGTTAAAGTAATTATCATTTTATAAATTTAAAACCTGATCTTGTAAAATCATCCTAAAAATATATTTACTTATATTTTAATATACTTATCACACGCTATCAAGTTTTTGGCGCCGTTGCCGGGGACACGGTAATTCTATGAAATATGTTAGCAGTTGGACTGACTAATTTTATTTTCTCTTTGTTTTCTGTCTGCTTTATTTTTCTCTTTTATTTTTATTTTCAGCTTTATTTTCCCTTTGTTTTATTTCAACTTTATTTTCCCTTTTTATTTTTCTCACTTTTGTTCTCTTTTGCTTTGGTGCTTGTGTTCATTTTGTTTGTTCTTTGTTGTAGCTTTCATGGAGTGCACATTTACGAGAGTTATTGTGGAGAATACTTGGACGATTATAAGTACAACCACTTGCCCTAGACTGACTTATATGGGCCGAGTCTGGTCTAAGACTCCTTAAATAAACGTGACGCTTCCGGGAGGCAACCCGATGATAAATAAATTGAGAAATTGGTGCATACGGTAAAATACATGGATCTCAGGTTTGTCATACAAATTAAGTTTCTCGTATTTCGGCCATCAGGTATGCCTTCTTGATATTAGGACTTTGTAATTTTTATTTTTTGTTTTATGTTTTTCTTTGAGTTCTTGATAGCTTTTATTGGTGAAGGATGATTCTTAAACTTCTATGGATACCGACAACACGCATGGTGATGACGTCTCATCAGGGGAGTATTAGTTTCACCAAACTCTTATTATTTATGACATATATCATATTGCATACATTCATATTGTCAAAAACTAAGTGTGGGGTGGAACCCCACTGATAAATTGGTTGCCTAATTTTGTCACAAGTGATACAAACGCATGATTGACAACTACCCAATCCATTGAATTAAAATATAGAAGTGTTAAAACATTTTCAAAAATATATCTTTATGCACGGCAACTTCTTAAATAATCTAAAAGCAAAAGTCTTAAAAATCATTTGGCATAAACGGGCTTACAAAAACAGCAATTTGAAATACCGTTGAAGTGAATTAAGGAAACAAATAGGGAAGATTAGTAAGCACAACAAAAAGAAAGAAATAAGTTTATGCACATTTTTACTTTAATACCTCATATCATTCATTTCATGTGAGAATTTGCGCCTATCTGAGCATTATCATATAACACATCAAGTTTTTTACGTCGTTGATTATTAGATATTTCACATGCTCATTTCATTTGATAGAGTGTCTGCTAATTATTGATTTGCATATTAGAATTTGTGTAAAACATACATTTCAAGATCATGGACTAAAAGAATGTATAAAAATGATGAAGGCATTAGGATTAACCCATGTTCTTTAGCCTTTTCTTTTTCTTTTACCTACCCTAAACATTATCCCTTAGTTAGCCCCTTTGAGCCTAAACTTTTTTTGTTTCTAAACCCACATTTCAAATCCATAAAACCAAAAAAAATTCCCTTTTCCGTTAAAAAGCCGTTACTGGTCATTTTGGCATTGACTTATGGACATCTATCCATTTCAAGTACGTAATTACGAAGACAAGTGTTTATGAACGAATGAAGAAAAGTAGGGAAAAAAGCTACGACAAATGCCCAAGTTGTGAAACTGGCATTGAAAAAAATATATGTATGAATAAAGAAAAGAGAAGGGCAAATAGATACAACAACCGCCCAAAATTATGGAATGATCTCATGAAGAAAATTGAAGAAAGAATCAAACTTACTCTTAATTTGAGTATACAAAACTGATCAAGAAGGTTGCTATTAGGATAAAATCCGAACGATCCACAAGAAAAGATAGTAATGTGTATTTAAAAAACAAGGAGGAAGTGACGTTCTTAAAGAAGGAGATTCGGTCTTGACGATCTGACCTTAAAAGAGTCCTTAGATTAGCTACAACATCCTAATATAAGTTTATCAACGGTCCTTTTGTTCATAGCTCAATTAGCCAAGACCAAGATTTTTAACATTTAACCACTCTTTCCAAAAATTTCCTACCCAAACCCTAAGCCAATCAATACAACCCTTTACAAAGCCCTCTTGATTTATACACATATTTTATGTCAATTGGTGGAGATTTGATTTTTATACAAGCCTATGATTATGCAGGCATTAATTGTAGCATTGAGTGTTCTTCTTGACCTACATTATCTAGATATTTAACCCAAGTGTTGAGTGAACATTTGTGAGACTGTAATTTTTTGCATAATCATAGTTCCATCAAGCATGTTAGGCTTACTAACTTATTGTGGAGAAACACTCGAAAGGTATAAACACCAAATCATTGTTTTTAAGAACGCCGTTTAACCATTTTGGACAAAAGCTTTGGATTAACATTTAATCAATATTTTACTTCTATGGGTATAATCATGCATTAGTTTGCTTGAGGACAAGCAAAGTATAAGTGTGAGGAGTTATGATATGCCACAATTTATACATATTTTATAAGCATAATAATCCCCATATTATGGTAACTATTGAATTAAAACCTTACAAATACAACTTAATTCGCATGTATTTTATTTTTGTAGGTTAAACGGCTTCCCGAACAAAAAGAAGCGAAAAACGCCAAGAAATTGAAGAAACCGTGGAAGTCGAAAACCAGGTCATGCATTATACCCGTGTGCAACATAAACGCAAGTGATTCTTCCATTGTACCAGGGTCCCGCAAAAGTGAAACATTCTCTTACAAGAGTACATGTGTACTAGTGGACCAAATGCACAACCATGCATTTGAATGCATGGCCATGCAAAACTCAACTCTTTGCCTATAAATAGCAAGCTCAAGTCTCTCATTTAGGTGTCCAAGATCAAGAGTAGGGAAGGCCTTAGTGCTCTGCTAAGAGCCGGAACTCTCTCGGTTTTAGTCCATTTAGCTTTTTTCTTTTTATTTTCTTTTCTAAGTCTTGTAATATGAACTTATTATTCTCGTTCGAGTGAAACAAGAGGCAACCTATACCCACTCTCCCTTGGTGCTGGAACACTTCCACACATTATTTAAGGGTTAGTGGAGTCACTTGTATGGTCACTTCTTGGCTAGTTCTCTTGTGTTGCTCGAATTGGTTGAACTTTAATTAATTAATAAAGTACTTTTAGTAAGTTATGTTTTTAAAGTCTTTACTATACGTTATCTAAAAAAGACAAGAATAAGTGATCTTTAAATCAATCTAATAATCGTTTATCTTGTGAGTTACTCAAGCAAGACTTCTTGTTTGGGAAGCTTATTTGAAATTTGTACCGTCTATATACAAATCTTGATGCTAGAACGACCGGTTAGTATAGGTTTAATATTATATGTTGATTGGAGGTTTGGATATCCAGCAGACCGTTTGAGCCCTAACCAGACCGAGCGGTTTGTGTCGTTATTTCTCTACTTCTCTTGTATCGGCTTGTAGAGGACTTCTAGCGAGAGCCATGGGGTTTGATCTTGAGAAGGAAAGTCTTATTTATTTTAAATAATATTATAAGTAACTATTTAAGAACATATTTAGTTAGATCCGAGCGCTCATAAAGTAACTTTGGAGGAAGTCGTGCATTCTGACTTGCCGGAAGAAGTTACAAGACCAGACGTACGTCAGTCACAAGGATAATAAGTCCGAATAATGAATTGTGATGATAGCAACGGACTTGAAACCCCATTTAGGGTCCGTTATATACATTAAGGAACAGTTGGCCAACCATATCTACTGTTCCGTTGCGACATACTAACTCCCCTATCAAAAGGGTTAGTACTAGTAACTATGACCAACCTTACTTTAAATACAACATTAATTAACAAGGGATAACAACTAGAGTAACACCTTAAATAGAATAATACTTCAAATTACATTTCTTAACTTTTTATTTTCCTTTTAAACAAAACCCATTTTCCAACTTATTATTCTAGTTAGACAATAGCGAGGGTTGAGTACGGGATCCGTGTCAATGGTTCGATACTTGGTTCTTACCCAAACTATATTACGTTGTGATAGGTACACTTGCCTATTGTGTGTGTTTTAAGTTAAAGTAATTATCATTTTAAAAATTTAAAACCTGATCTTGTGAAATCATCCTAAAAATATATTTATTTATATTTTTATATATTGAAACAAACACATCACGATCCCTTTCCAACACAATGTCAAAACCTCCTAGAACGATAATAAATAGTCTAACTGGGAACCTATGACCCTCTAAATCAATGAAACAATCATCTAACGCTTCAACGACCCTGGTGGGCGATCCCACCGCGGTCTCCACATTAAACGACTTTTCAATCATCCTAGCCGTCCTACACAAGTTCTTGCAGAAAGATGGGGCTACAAAGCTTATACTCGCCCCCGAATCAAATAAAACAGAAGCTGGTACATTATTTATAAGGAAAGTACCTGAGAACACACCAGGGACAGTCTTAGCTTCAGCTGCAGTCATGGTGAAGGCTCGTTCCTTTGCCTTAGGCTTTTCGTCATCCTTCTTCACTGGTACTGCTTCTTTGCTTGATCCCACACCCTGTCCTATTTTACATTCTTTTGCCATATGGCCAAAACCCCCACACTGCTAACACTTAAGACTGCCCAAGCATTCTCTAGCAAATGTCCCGCTTTATCGCATCTACAACAGTAACGTGCATCAGCCCTGCACTCACCCGAGTGCATCTTATCTCACTTGTGGCACGAATCCGGACCATCGGTCGTAGCCTTATTCACGAACGGAACCTTCAGATCTTTACCGAACCTTTTGAGGGGTACGGACCACTTCTTATCATTTGGCTTCTTCTCTTGTACCTCAACTCCCATGACATCATCATACAAAGTCCCACTAAGCTCCACCGCATCGTTAAAACTCGAAGGTTGCTGAGCCTTGACTAAATTCCTAAGACCATCTGATAGACCGGCTACATACATCTTCATCCATCGCTCATCGTTCCCTACTAAGTGTGGCACCAGATGTGCCATCCCTATGAACTTTGACGTATACTCACGATGAGTCAATTTACCCTCCATGAGAGTCAGAAACTCCCTCTCTACCCTTTCAAGCTCTCTTAGAGCACAGAACTTCTTCATAACCAAACCCTTCAGATCATCCCATGTCATCGCTTCCAACTCCTAAGAAGTCTTTCTTTCCTTCACCAAGTTCCACCGGTGCAAAGCTGTCACACCCCGGCCGGCGGCGGATTAAACGCCGGGGCTGACGCGGTTGTTCATAAGCACATGATCATCTATTATTAAATGACAATATTTATTCATCAACTTAAAATCATCCGTTACATAGGGAATGGAAAACGGAACATTCAAAACATAACACAATTTAAATTAAACTAGTTCCAAGTCCTAGGTGAGCAGGTAGGGTCCTCAAATGGGTGCACCTGAAACATGTGAGTAAATGTCAACTACAAGTAGTTGGTGAGTAACATAGATTTTGACACTAACAAAAGTTAAGTAAAAAGTGTTTGTAATTCAATATTGTTCAAAGCATAACTATGGCATAAATGTGAAAACATACAAGGTTCCAAGCGTACAATTCAATCCGTAGTAAATGGAAAACTGGTAAGTACAATCCCACTTATTGTGTTTTGAAAAATAGTAATATGGTACACACAAAACCCGCCAAGGTTCATGTTAACTGGAATCGGATTCCCCTATAAATGATCATGTTAGGTACTTCCTTAGGCCTGGGTAGCAGGTTAATGAATGTACTAGCACGAACACATGTAATGGTCACCAAGCAGTTTAAGACATAGAGCATATAGTAATTTGCATTAGAACAAATGGTATTGAATTCTAGTATGTAATGTAAACATGTTCCACCCCGAGTGTTTGTAAACAATAGTAAAGAGAAAGGGGGCTATGAAACTCACCTGTAATGAAGCTAGTAATGTTATGAATTTGGTGATGACGGATAGACTTCGTGAGGAATTTCTCACAATTAACCTACATGGATAATCGTATTCAAGGCTCAATGTATGACTAATGGAAATAAGGAATTCTGAGATTTCAGGGTTTCATAGGATTTGGGATTGGATATGGGGCTTGTACGAATTTTGTAAGATAGTATAAGTTTATCACGAGTATTGAAATAATAGAAATAGTTTATTAGAATCACTAATTAATTATACAATGTTTATAATAATAATAATGCGTTGAGTTTATTTAAATTATTATTTTTGTGAAGAATTAGTAAATAGATTATAGATTAGTAAAGGTCTAAATAATCGTTTCATTTAAATAAAATAATTATTTAAGTTATCTAAATACTCTCCTTTACTAAAAATGACAAAAGAGATGTTAAACCTTTATCAGTAAGCTTTAAATGGAATTATTGAATTCGTATAATTATTTACTTAAAAATAATTATATAAATTATTCTATAAAGTTTTATTGTCCTAAATAAATATTCTTTGCTAAAATAATTATTTATAGGTTTTGAGTTTAAATAATTATTTAAAGTTTGTTTTATAAACATTACAATTTTTATAACTGAAACAATATAATTGAATCTATTTAAATAACCCGTTTCTATATTGTTTATTTAAGAATTTTAATATCTCTAATATGTTTTTAATAAATTAAAATAAGTAAAACATTAGTTTTGTTTTCCTGTTTTTATAAAATTCACTAAATGTTTTTTATGGGATTTATACTAATTTTCAGAACTTAAAATATTGGTTTAAGTGGTAAACAATAGCAAACTGTTTGAAACAGAAAAAAAAGGTTTAATCTTGGCCACAACGGGACTCGAACCCGCGACCTCGGGGATGTGGGGGGGAGTGATTTAACAGGTAGATTTGGGCAGTTACCTTGTTAATGGAAGGAAAAAGTTTGGTTTTAACCCAAAGCTCTCATGAGTCTTCTCCCCCAACGCCCCAACTCAAACCCTAGGTTCCAAATTCTTCTCAAAACGCATTCAGATCATAGGGCTTTTGAGGTATAACGTTAAATCGAGTATGAGTGAGTGCTAATTACCTAGAATTGAGTCTTGATTCTACGAAGAAACGTGGCTCTGTTCCCTGCGACAGGTCGCGACCGAGAGAAGAAAAAGAGAGGACTCGTGTCTTTCAAGTGAAATTCGATTGTTTTAAGGTTTAGGGACGTTGAGGCATAGTTACTACACCCGTTACTGATTCCAATCGATCGAAATTATGGAATTTAAGTTGATGTTCGTGGTTTGAAAACCATAACCGAAAGGGGTATTGAATGGATTTAAATCCTCTGATTAAAATCGAATTAATTCGTTCTAATCATTTGTAACTGATCTAATAACGCTTATGTATGATTATCAATCATTAATAGCTTCAAAATCCAAAAGATTGAAATTATTTGCATCGCGTTTGACTTTGTAAAAGTCAATATTGGGTATGGGTAGAACTAGGGGTCAAAGTCATGGAAAGGAAAGGGTGCAAAAGCTATGAAGAGTCCAAAACATTAGGAGGAGGTTCATTTTAGGGTTCATATGAATTGGAAGGGTTCAAGATCAATTTATTTGGCTTTAATTATTTTTAATTGTTTATAAAAATGTTTTTGTAAACTTTATAGAATCTTAAATATTTATTTTATAAGGGAAAGTTCCAAATTTTTTTTATAAACTTACCAATTGTATAAATGGCTAGTTTAATAACATCTAATACATATAATTACATATGTATTAATAAGTACATACATTTATATAGGAAGGATGTAAAAAAAACGTACTTAAGGATGTATAAGTTATATATATATATATATATATATATATATATATATATATTTATATTAAATAAAGTTGTACAATCAAATATATGTATATTTACATAAATATCTAAAATTGAATACATATATATGGATAAAGAAATAAAATATTTAAAAGATGTAATTACATGGTTAACACTCACATGTTTTATGCAAATATATATCTACTATAGCAAAATGTTTACTTATACATATATAAATATTCATCCATGGGTTTATATATAATATAGAAATAATATGCAAATGCAACGTTGGAAGTTTGAATTGATATATGTTTAAAAGTAATAACTAATGTGTCGTATTGTGTTTGATCAAGAACGAGATTGAAATGGTTTGTTATTTTTGTAATAATAAAATAAAATAAAAGAATATGGCCGGAAAAACATGGGTGTTATAGTATCCCCAAGTTAAGGGAATTTCGTCCCGAGATTCAACTGTTAGAGGCTACTGAATCAGGAAAAATGAGGGTTTGGATTCTCAATGAGTTTTGACTGTAGGTTTGAGGAGTACGATTGATAGCAAGGTTCAGGTCAGATACTCAAGATTAGGCACGAATGATGATAGTGAATGATGATTAAGACTTGTTAGGATGAAGTCAAATTTGTTCAAAAAGTATACTTGAGTAGAGATTTCACGTTCATTGATCGAGGTCAAATTAATAGAGAACCCTACATGACACGAACAACGCTACCATTGACAATATGACAGGAGCAATTATATATGGGGAGTGTCAGCGGCGTATCCATCATGCCCTTATCATACCACATTAGTTTCGTTACTGTGTATCATTATAGATTTTATGTCATCACACACGATAGAATTTGCTATGTTTTCCATGCGCTGACTTTTATAATTACGTGTGCACCCGTAATTACTCAAATCGTCGTACGGTCCGTATAGGTCATTCCATTGTGTGTGGGTACAGATGGGGGGAAACACCAAAACATTTAGTTCATAACTATTGTTTTCACGTATAAGTTGTTAATAAGTGGTTGTGTCTCTAGATGGTAAAGTCAGTTAGGAAGTAAAGACTAACAATGTGGCATAACCATATACATGGGTGCCCTAAGCAGTTGGCATATCCTTCCAGATTACCCATAAAGTTGATAGCTCTCTCGTGTCTGAACAAGAATACGTCAAACCCCGAGTAGCTCAAGTTTATGGCTATCAATTTTCATGGATAAAGTGAATGATCATGCCTCATGTATATAGTGGACAATCAATTGTGATTAATGTAAGCGATCTAGTTTCATATGTAATGTAGGCACTCAAGTTTCATGTATAGCGTAAATAATATAGTATTATGCATATTGTAAATAACCAAGTATCATGTATCGTGTGAACAATCTAGTATCATGCATATTGCAAGTAATCAAGTTCCGTCTATAATGTGATCAATCTAGTATCATGTATAGTGCAAGTAATCAAGTTTCAGGTATAATGTAAGTAATCATGTATAATTTATACAACCTAGTTTCATGCATAATGTGAACAGTCAAGTTGTGTGTATAATGTAAACAATTTAGTCTAAAGTATATTATGAACGTTCAAATGTAAATAATTGAAACTCATGAGTAACGTAAACTATCGAATCTTGTCGGTGATCGAGTGATGTGGACAAGCGTGTTGTATAATGTAGGTGGTTGGGTTTCAAGTTTTCAACTTTGTTGATGGATGGTTAATGCCTGTGCGAAGGGATTCATCTTTTCGATGTGGCTAGTAAGTTCATACATTTTCGAAGGTGCAATGTGATGAGAAAATTTTATAGGTATTTAGAGTAATACACACATGAATAATTGATTTGCGCTTTTTGTTTGTAAATGACAATTATTTGAAATTTATCCTTGTTTGTAAGTAAGTGAAAGTAATAGGTTGAATAACTAGGTAATTGAGTAAATAAAACTTTTATTTATTTATTTAGTTATCATAAAGAGAATGTTTCAAAAGAAAATAATGGCTAAATTATTTCGTAGCTAGGCCAAGAATTTAAAAGTAACGAATTAAGAAGCCGTAATTAAATGATTAATCGAATCATAATTAATTATTAACTAAGATAATGAGATAAATGTTTTTTTATAAAACAAATTTCCTTAAGTTCCTTGACAAGGTAAAGGGGTTTGTAAATAATTTATAATGTAGATAAAATTTATAAACCAAGGGTTTGATAAATATTTTGTTTGAACAAAATAACTACTTTAGTAAAATCAGGAAATAACAAAATAATTAGTTTACAAAGAATATTTAGATATCAATCATTAGGAAGAGTTAAAATAATAACGTTTATAATTGGGTACAGGGTATGAGTTTCAATTTAAGTTTTAAGAAAACACGAAATAGGATTTCCGACTAACATCTCAGATAGTTTTCCGCCAGGAGGCAGTTGAGCACCAAGACGGACATTGTTGTGGTTATTAATATTGCAAACCGGGTTTCAGCCCTAGTTATTTCCGTATGCGCAGCAAGTATTTCTTTGTTTCCAGTCGTTGCCTCAGAAATTATGTGGTCCTTACATATAGGTGAGCGGTATCAGCTGGAACTCCTAAGGCACTGGTAGGTTCCTTGGCTTGTCCTGCTCCTGGGTCTGAATGGTATAGGTTAGGGGCTAGATAAGGGTGTCTCAGAGGAGGTGATTTAGCTGCTCGGAGTCTTAAGCCTGCTCCTAAGCCAATCTGCTCTGAATGGTACATACATTTGTATAGGAAGGATGTAAAAAAAAACGTACTTAAGGATGTATAAGTTATATATATATATATATTTATATTAAATAAAGTTGTACAATCAAATATATGTATATTTACATATATATCTAAAATTGAATGCATATATATATGGATAAAGAAATAAAATATTTAAAAGATGTAATTACATGGTTAACACTCACATGTTTTATGCAAATATATATCTACTATAACAAAATGTTTACTTATACATATATAAATATTCATCCATGTGTTTATATATAATATAGAAATAATATGCATATGCAACGTTGGAAGTTTGAATTGATATATGTTTAAAAGTAATAATTAATGTGTCGTATTGTGTTTGATCAAGTACGGGATTGAAATGGTTTGTTATTTTTGTAATAATAAAATAAAATAAAAGAATATGGCCGGAAAAACATGGGGGTTATTAAAGCCTCACTAGAGAAAGAGTGAGAAACGAACTTCACGATCCTGGCTTGCACTCACTAATAGAGATGGTGGACTCCATCTCAGTAAGCCAGTGGTACGTGGCCACTGCATCCTTCTTAAAGTTCCTGTAGTCGCATTAGCCACCAGTTCCCGTCGATTTCTTCCTTTTCTCCACCTCCACTAGCACTCTCGTCTCTAGCTCCTCGAACGCTGCCTTCACGATATTAGGCAACTACTCATGGATCATCTCAACCACTTCCTTCTTAACTACATCCCGAACCTCTGGTTCGAACCGGAACCCTTCATTGTGCTCAAAATGCACCGAAGGTGCAGCATGATCTGAAGGTTCAATATGAACCGACGCCTTGTCATGGTTAGCATTCTCACTATGAGCGTTCTCACGATGCCCCCTAGAAGTAGCATTAGCAGCAATTTGTCTTCTAGGTGCCATCAGTTCCTGAAAATAATAACAAACAGAGCAATACTTAGGTATCATTTAAAACAATCCGAGTAGTGCAATTAGTTAATGACGGTGGCCAATCACCATTACCCTTTCATCTTGCCTTTCAGGTTTTAAACCATCCCTATACTGCATCTAGGCATAACGCCCCTGTCTTCGCCTACTAACACACACACACACACATATACACTAACTCATGCCTAGCGCTTCTGGCCTTTGGTTACGCGTGATGACATTCCCTACACATTGGTCCCATTCTTAGTCTAAGTCTAGGCATCGAGGATGCCCAGATTATTTAAAACACCACTCTGATACCAACTTGTAAGGCCCCAAATCCAAAGTCCCGACTCTTTGGCATACACGTAAGCACAATATTCAAAGACGTAAAATAAACTCAATTTAATGCAGCGAAAAAACAAATAGTCAACAAAGGTCAATGACCCAAATCCCAAACATAATCCAATCAAGTACTAAAATTTAATAATTCAACAACACAACGGAAAATAAATGTCATCTTGAATGGTCAAGGTAACCAATCGCCATCCAGAAGCCGCCAGCTTACACTTTCTCTTTACCTAAAATACATGCTAAAAGTCAGCTACGCTGAGTGAGTTTTATAGTAATTCATTCTTCGGTTTTAAGTCCCGAAAAGGTATTAAAAATGATTTACGTCACAAAGGTTTTCTCATATAATTCATCGTTTATTCAAATAATATTATTTATCGACATACACAAAATCATGTCGACTAGTCTAAAGACACATGCGATCAAGACTCGTTGACTGATCACCGTCAGTCATAACAACTCACCGACTTACTATCGAGCTTAAGCAACCCTTTTCGTCTGGCTTATGTCAGACTAATTTCCCGTCGACTAGCTTCAACACAATATCAATTTACTTTTAATCTACAGTCACGACATTTAAATACGTGACACCAAATTATACGCATGCAAACTTGACTATTATTTCTTAACACATATATTAACGTCAAAACCCTTTCTATACGTGCATTCGCTACATCGCACGTTGCATGTATTCATGCCCAAAACAACGAAACATTTAAAAGTGGGGGATAGAAACTTATCTTTGCTTGACACGTCTCGATCCTTAGAACCCGCTAACTGTCACACCCGTGCTAAAGCGGAAACACATGAATGTAACTTAATATCGGATATCAAGAGCGCATAGTACATATAGAGAATTACATGTTACATCATCGGATATTATGATGTTCTTGGAAATTAATAAAATGAGTACAAGTTTACTCCCTAAGATAGTTAGCCCTATTGGGTCGGCTAAATGCGTAGGTCTTCTAAAGTACTCTTATTCTTGCATGATGCTTGACTTGTTACTTCTTTCCTAAAAAGCATGCTAAAAAGTGTCAACCAAAGGGTTGGTGAGTTCGTAGGTTTTTAACTTGGAAATTACTTTCTTTTGAAGTAGATAGCATGAAGCTTATCGTACTTATTAGTTGTACTTTTACTTTTACTTTAGATAGCACCTGGGCGCATCTTAAAAACTCTGTAGATAGCCATTGGGCGTATCTTAACTATGATGTGGATAGCCCTGGGGCGTATCGTAACTTTCTTTACTAGTAGTTGTATACATATTACATGGGCGATAACCAAACCTACTGACCTGAACTGGTGCTCCTGCTTGCAAATGCATTATCACAGAACATTCGCCTCTACTCTTTGGAAATAAGCATCCACACAAGTTCTGTTGATTTACGCGTTCACAATCACATGGATGGGAGTTTGTCACACTCTGATAGTACTATCAATATTAATCCATTGGCTCTTGAGTTAATTGGTTATCATAATACTTGGGGACTTAGAGTGATAATACTGACCACATGTAAACGTAACTACCTAGAGGTTCTATAACCTTGAGGATGCTTTTCCCCCAAAAACGTAAAGTAAAAACGGGGCTACGAAGACTCACCTTGATTTTTGAATGAAATTATTAAGTAGGATGGTACGTTCTAATCGGGCGCTACAAATATGTAAACACTTCTTAAGTTCGCAAGCCTTGGCTTCTATGCAAAACTCTAAGTATGGATGCATGTTCGCTCACCTTTTATGCGTTTATTATCCAAATTATGCTCTCGTCGTTTATGTTAAAGTGTTACACCCTTATATCCCTTGGGACTTGACTAATTTATTATTTAACTCATCTAAGTTTTATCTCTTTTGTATCAAGAAATGGACCTTGATTATTTCAAGTTTCTCAATCTTTATTCTTGTATCTCTTTATTAAATATCGTATCTTTGATAACGAACGTGTGTTTTAACTAAAATGTTTTACACAAAATACCTTGTTTCCATAATTGTAATCTCCTTAATTGTATAGAAAATACTATATTGTTCAAACTCTCGAAAACCTTTTAACTAGTAAATAAAGAAAGTATTTTCGTCGAAAAATAACCAATCCAACGCTTTTTATCGTAAATAATCTTGAACTTTAAAGAGACATCTTTTATTTGAAACCATGCTAGTTTGTACTCTATAAAATAGGTTTACGGTTCTAAAATAATATCTCGGTACACTTGTATACTCGTCCGAGTTATCTTGTTCTTTTCATATTTACAAATATTCTGGAATAGTTATCCTTAAAAATGCTAACTCATAGTTTAGTATATACTATTAGCCTCTTTTGACTAATATTATGCTAAACCCTTTTTCATGTGACTCTTACTTATTTTTAATGAGGAGTAGAAAATAGGTGGTTTACTTGACTTTGATACTAACAATGTCTACCCGGTTCGTACTCGTTTCACTCTCTTTCGTTTTATGTTTTCTACTAACCTTTATGATGTTATTATGACTAACTTGAAGTGCGTGGGTTCTTTGTTTTGGTTTGATGAACTCTACTAAATGTATGCATGCACATGTTATGTTGATTATATATACTTTTAGTTAACACTTTTCACGTTCATATGTTGACGATAACCGTTACGTGTGTTTTCTTGAATCATAGGACACCACCTTGAACTTAGCCAGGTAAGTCACACATGATCATATAACCTCATGAACATGAATCTTTCAACATAACACATGAATGGTATGAAGGGTTTTAAAGAACACCATCACCCAAGTGTTATTTTATGTAGATGTTATATGTATATATTTACTTATTCTTGTTATTATGGATGCATGAGATCATGTTTTCTTGTTAGTAAAAGATATGTATGCATGAAACATGAATGCTAAAGTGTATCAAGCTTGATTAACTTACCAAATGGGGCTTCAAATGGTGATTCCAAATGCTAAACTTCAAAACACATAAAGTATGTGTGTAGGTGTGTTCGGCCGAGAGGGAGAGGGAGGGAGAGTGAGTTGGGTGTTGGTGCAAGGATTTCTGCTTCCCAATGGCCTCTATTCATAGTGGTATGAACCACACCTAACACTCTCCATCATGAGAGTCAACCATAGAAGTTTGTGAGCATAGTAAACTCAAGTGAAAATTTGAAAGAGGTGAGGGGTGGGGGTGGGTTTTCGGCCGAAATCAAGGGAGGGGGTGGGGTGGGGTGCGGACAAATTAGATGGAGGCAAATGAGTGTGTGGATGTGATTTTGATGCATTCTTGTAGAATTTTATAAAAATTCTAAGTCTTTTATAAAAATATGCATGCATTCTTTGATTCCATAAGATATTTATGTTATATATGCAATGTATGTGTTTACATGCCTAGTTTGTTATTCTCTAAGTTAATGACAATTATCTAACTTGCTAAAGATGAATATTGTCACACCCCAACCGACGGCGGAAACGTCGGGGCGGGACATATAGACTGTTCATAAGCTCATGGTTTGCTAAAGTTGTAATAATTAAACAATAAGTTTCATTTCATAACTCAAGTAATCAATTACATCATTTACAAGAATTAAAGAATACATAAATCTCCATATTAAAATTTAAGACTAGATCCTCAACCCTAAGTGAAGTAGCTTGAATCTTAACTCAAACATTTGTACCTAAAACATGATAAAATGAGAGGGTCAACTATAAATAGTTGGTGAGCATACATAGGTTTTGACACCACAAGTAAAGTTCAAATGTTTTGTGTACAATTCATATGATGCATGGTTTATAAAGCATTTATGGAGAATCTAAGTTAAGCTAAATGTACAAAAGAGACCTTGTAATTGAAGGGCATAACAACACATGTTATCCTAATGTAGGGCATAATGATACATGTTATCCTGATGTAAATGTAGGGCATAACAACACATGTTATCCTAATGTAGGGCATAACAACACATGTTAGCCTGAAGTAATGTATTTGTGTTTGCACGTGTATGTATATGTAGCCTTATCAATTAGCATTCAAGCATAAAGCACAAATAAACACATATGATCATATTGTAGAATTGTATGTGTGTAATTGCAAATAGTATTTGAATGTAATCATGTTTCACCCCAAATATGTAAATAATAAAAAAGGGGCTATGTAAACTCACATTGGATTTGTAGCTTGAATGCACAAGTACGGGTAGTTGCACAAGGTGTTTAGCTAATCACAGGGTTAACCTATGTTTTAATTTGTATATGTATCAAAGACGTGTTAAAAAAAAGGCTAAAGTACAAAGGAATTGGGTTAGGTGGAAAGTCATGTATTTATTCGTTGTGAATAATATGTCGGTTTAATAGGGAAGTGAATATTTATATATATATATACATAAATAATTAATTCGTTCACAAATAAGTGTTTTAAATAATATTAAATTGATTATGTAAATAATTAGGTTAAAATGTTATACATAATTAAATAGTCACATTAACTCCTCGTTGAAAGAAAAATAATGATAAGATTATAAGTGGTATAAAATGATTGGGTAAGAAAATATTTCGTACAGGTTTCGTATAAATAATTATATAAATCTTTATTAAACTTTACTAATTTTTACTCTCTAAAATGATTAAATAATTATTAAAAATTGTTTGGTAAATAAATTAGTTCATAAAATATACCCGAGCCTTGAGAGGTTTATAGAAGAATTTTTATACAAAAAATTTGATTAAAATGGGTTTAAAAAAATGATTTAAAAATAAACGCAAACCACGGGATCGAACCCGGGTCTGCTCGGTGAGGGACCAGGCGCGCATCCACTAGACCAGCCTGGTCTTTGTGTTAATAATCCAACAGTTTAATTGATAACCCGTGTCCATGAGGGGACCGGGTTTCAGGGCAGACTGATGCGCAAAAACAAGGTGCGGGGCAGGGATCGAACCAGCGACCTTGCTTGTGTGAGACGGTAGACTTAACCGGTTGCTCTGGGCGTATGCCTTGTCTTATAACCAGCGGCAAAAATTATTTAATATTCCACCCGTACCTCGTCTTCTTCCCCAACCCGTAACCCAAACCCTAGCCACTCAATTCGATCGATTGAGCACCCGATCGTTCGAAAGACCATAGGGCTTTTGTTCAGGGGTTAGAGGCGAGCCTAATGACACAGAATTTACCTCGTATGCTTGGGTGTGGAGGACGAACGATAGGGACGTCCGAGTTGGAAATTCGTCAACTTGTCGGAGTTTTGGAGAGGGAGTACGATGCTTTCAAGTGTTTAAGGAGTTTCTAGCGAGTGTTAAGAAGGTGTGGGATCGATTTTTATGGTTTAATTTTGTTTTAAAAACTCCAATTGATTCGGGTTTGACGGAGGGTGCTGCCAGCGGTGATTACGTGTAAATCTGATTGTATGAGCGTGAATCTGGTCGTGACTAAGGTTCAAATACATAAGAGAATCATCCGTGCGTGATTTCCGGGTTTTAATCACGTTTAATTTCAAGGATTTGATTGATTTGATTCGATTTTTGACTCTAGAAGTCAAACACTTTTGAATTTCGAATCAACCCGCGCAATAGTTTGAATTGGGATGTTATTTGAACTTGTAATGGGTCCATAATCGAATTTGTAAACAAGAGAAGTCAATAACAACGGGGATTGATCGATGTAAACTTTGAATTGTGAGTATTTTGGGATTGTTTGACTTAAAAGTCAAAATATGTCTAGATTTGGGGAATAGGGTCAAATTTGAATGAAGAGGTTCAAGTTTAAATGTGGAGGGTTCTAGTACAAAATAAAGGGGGTTCAAGACCATATTTATTTGATTTAAAATCTCTTTATTTGTTTTAAATTATAATATTTTATAAAGTAAAAAGTTCTATTTTTTTTATAAAATTAGGGGTTGCATAATTTGTTTATTTAATATAATTATCTGTATATATTTTTTTTTACATTTAAATACATACATGCTAAAACTAAAAGATGTAAATACGTGGTTAAAACTCACATGTTTTACTTTGGTAGGTATTTATGATAACAAAACGTTAATTTATATATGTATAAATATACTCACATGTATTATATATATATTAGAGAAATAGTATGAAATGCTAGGTTGGAAAAGAATTTAATTGATATATGCGTAAAATAATAAGTAATGTGACATGTTGAGTTTGAACAAGTACGGGGCTTCATGTGTTCATTATTTAATTAAAATAAATAAAGAAAATTTTTTGTCTGAAAAATCATGGATGTTACAATCTCCCAATGTTAAGGGAATTTCGTCTCGAAATTTAGCTAGTAGGAGTTACTGAGTTAGGGAAGAAAGTGTGTTTTGAGTTTTGATGGGCGAATTGAGGAGTATGATAGATAACAATGTTTCGGTCTAAAGTTCAAGTTAAGTATAAATGATATTGGTGGGTCTCAGTTTCAAGAGGGTTAAGGGGAGATCGGTCGAAGAATCTAAAGGTGAAATGCGTTACTTCGAATGGGTTTGATAGGAGTTTGTCGATCAAGGTTTGTTTAAGATATAGTCTAATATGTTCAGGAATTATCAGTGGATAAAAAGGTTTCACAAACATTGGCCCCGTCAAACAACATAAAACTTTACGTGCCATGAATAACGCTACTTCTGATTTTATGACAGGAACACTTATATATAGGAAGTACCAGTGACGTATCCACCATGTCCTTATCATATCACATTAGTTTCGTCATTATGTACCACGATAGGTTTCATGTCATAACACACAACATATTTCACTATGACTTCCATGCGCTGATTTTTTTAATTACGTGTGCACCAGTAATTATCCAAATCGTCGCATGGTCCACATAGTTCATCCCATTGTGTGTGGGGTCCAGGGGGTAACACAAAAACACTTAATTCGTAACTATTGCTTTCACGTATGTGTTGCTAACAAATAACTATGTCCATAGATAGTAGAGCCAATCAGGTACTAAAGAGTAATAACGTGGCATAATTTAGGGTTCCATAGCTTCCTCGTGTTTGAACGAGAATATGTCAAACCCCGGGTAGCTTTCATGGGTAGGGTGAATAGTCATGCCTTGTGTATGATGTACTTAGTCAATTGCAACAATGTAAACGATCTAATTCCGTGTATAATGTAAACACTCATGTTTCCTATATGATCTAGTGTTAGGCATGTTGTAAGCAAATAGGTTTCATGTATAGTGTGAACAACTTGGTATCATGTATAAGCAAATATGTATAATGTGATCGCTCTAGTATTATGTATTTTATGAATGTGTATTGAGTCTCATGCGTATCGGAGACTATCGGATTTTGTAGGCGATCGGGGGCGTTACTTGGCGTTCATGCACAATGTGGGTAGATGAGTTTTAACTTTTAAATTCTTTAGTGCTTATATGGACGGTTAATGGCGAAACGATTCACTTTCTGAAGTTGGCTAGCAAGCTCAAGTTTATAGGGACAAACCGTAGTAGGTGTAAATAGTTTCGACAATGACAAAAATAACATAAAGGATTACAATGCATAATTTATTCCGGACTAGATCCCTATTCGACTCCATCTTGCACTAGCTTCAATTGGCTTCATCTACTGCCTCGGAATTGACTTGAGTTTCGTTAGTGTTTATGTTGAAGGCACGCCCACGAGCACCACCTTGGTTTGCATTGGCTATCCTTGGGCATTGGTTTTTGAAGTGGTTTGGATTACCACATTCATAACAAGCACGCCCATTAGTAATGGCTGGTACAACTTGATTGGCAACTTGGTGGTGGGTTTAACTAACATATGATCTGCATTGAAAAGTGTTCGCTACATGACCATACATTCCACAATTGGCACATAGACGGCATGGCATGTTTGGGAAGTGGTGATAGTTGCACGTGTTGCACAGAGGGTTGTTGCCCGCATATGGTTTTGGGCTAGGGGAGCTACTTGGTTGATTGGTACAGCAGGGGTAATGACAGCAAAGTTACGTTTCTTATTGAAGTGAGGAGGTTTGGGTTTGTCTTCCTTAGAAGGTTCAGAAGAGGTTGTTGGGTCAGTGACTTTCTTTGCGCCTTTCCTTGTTAGTGTACCCGCCTTCACATGGTTATCAGTTAATGTGGCAGCTAAGCGGATAGCGTCTTCAAGAGTAGCTGGATTTCTTCCTAGGACTGTATCTTGGATTTTCATGGGTAGACCACCGATGTACTTCTCAATACCCTGAGTCAGTGGGGTGACCATGTGGGGTACCAGAAGGCTTAACTCGTGGAAACGAGTTGTGTAGGCTACACTTTCACCACTGTCTTGGGTAAGATCCCAAAACTCAGCCTCCAACTTCTTCATTTCATTACGAGGACAGAATTCCTCGGTCATGAGTCTCTTAACTTCATCCCATGGCAAGGCCATGGTCACATCCACACCCCGGTTTCTCTTCTCACCATTCCACCAAGTGAGCGTCCGTTTCTGAAAGACGCTGGTGGCATAGCGAACCCGGAGATGGTCAGGGCAATCATTGTTGAGAAAAATACTTTCAATGCTTTCAAACCATTGAAGGAGGCCCGTAGCCCCTTCGATACCATAGAACTTGACGGGGTTGCATGAGTTAAAGTGTTTGAAAGTGCATTGGGGTGGGTTGGCACCACCACCACCATTAGTTCCATGGGTACCACTAATGGCTCCATTAGCTTGGGTGAGTTGAGTTACAAGTTGTGCAAGGATAGCAGCAATGTCGGTGTTGTTGTTGGTCACGGTAGCACGACGGGGAGGCATTCTACAGATTTGCACAAGACAAGAAAAGATGTAAGAACTTATGAAAGTTGATTGAATTTAAAAAGGAACAAGATAATAGATGAAGTAGTAAATCATAGTTTGGATTGTACTCGAATAGTGACATAATCACTTGAATACTATGACACATTAAGGTTGATTAAGCTCATATAACTTTCAAGGAGACATGCTTTAGCCTATAAGTAAACACTCATCCCGGGAATTCCCAGGAAAGCATACGGATCCCTCAGTTGATTGGGATTTATATGAAATGCTTTCCTAGACAGAAAAACCCAGAATACAGGTGTCACTCTTCCGGATTGCACATGTCCTCTACTAGTTAACAAAGTTTAAAACCCTAATGAGGTGTAAAAATAAGTTTTATGACGTCCCACATGCTATGATGATGATGGTTTTAGAGAAGGATTGAGGCTTAGGGTAAGGGAAAAGGTATTATTATTTTGGATTTATTGTTTAGATAACTCCTAGCAAGAAACGGGGTCTAGCAAATAATCATGTAGCACATAGCATGTAGCATATCATATAATCATAGAACATGGCAATAATGGGTGTCCTAAGGTTATAGTCTAGGCCAAAGGTGTCTAATAACATAATTCCCTATAACCAAGGCTCTGATACCAATCTGTCACACCCAACCGACGGCGGAAACGTCGGGGCGGGACATGTAGACTGTTCATAAGCTCATGGTTTGCTAAAGTTGTAATAATTAAACAATAAGTTTCATTTCATAACTCAAGTAATCAATTACATCATTTACAAGAATTAAAGAATACATAAATCTCCATATTAAAATTTAAGACTAGGTCCTCAACCCTAAGTGAAGTAGCTTGAATCTTAACTCAAACATTTGTACCTGAAACATGATAAAATGAGAGGGTCAACTATAAATAGTTGGTGAGCATACATAGGTTTTGACACCACAAGTAAAGTTCAAATGTTTTGTGTACAATTCATATGATGCATGGTTTATAAAGCATTTATGGAGAATCTAAGTTAAGCTAAATGTACAAAAGAGACCTTGTAATTGAAGGGCATAACAACACTTGTTATCCTAATGTAGGGCATAACAATACATGTTATTCTGATGTAAATGTAGGGCATAACAACACATGTTATCCTAATGTTGGGCATAACAACACATGTTAGCCTGAAGTAATGTATTTGTGTTTGCACGTGTATGTATATGTAGCCTTAACAATTAGCATTCAAGCATAAAGCACAAATAAACACATATGATCATATCGTAGAATTATACGTGTGTAATTGCAAATAGTACTTAAATGTAATCATGTTTCACCCCAAATATGTAAATAATAAAAAAAGGGCTATGTAAACTCACATTGGATTTGTAGCTTGAATGCACAAGTACGGGTAGTTGCACAAGGTGTTTAGCTAATCACAGGGTTAACCTATTTTGAATTTGTATATGTATCAAAGACGTGTTAAAAAAAAGGCTAAAGTACAAAGGAATTGGGTTAGGTGGAAAATCATGCATTTATTCGTTGTGAATAATATGTCGGTTTAATAGGGAAGTGAATATTTATATATATATACATAAATAATTAATTCATTCACAAATAAGTGTTTTAAATAATATTAAATTGATTATGTAAATAATTAGGTTAAAATGTTATACATAATTAAATAGTCACATTAACTCCTCGTTGAAAGAAAAATAATGATAAGATTATAAGTGGTATAAAATGATTGAGTAAGAAAATATTTCGTACAGGTTTCGTATAAATAATTATATAAATCTTTATTAAACTTTACTAATCTTTACTCTCTAAAATGATTAAATAATTATTAAAAATTGTTTGGTAAATAAATTAGTTCATAAAATATACCCGAGCCTTGGGAGGTTTATAGAACAATTGTTATACGAAAAATTTGATTAAAATGGGTTTAAAAAAATGATTTAAAAATAAACGCAAACCACGGGATCGAACCCGGGTCTGCTCGGTGAGGGACCAGGCGCGCATCCACTAGACCAGCCTGGTCTTTGTGTTAATAATCCAACAGTTTAATTGATAACCCGTGTCCATGAGGGGACCGGGTTTCAGGGCAGAATCATGTGCAAAAACAAGGTGCGGGGCAGGGATCGAACCCGCGACCTTGCTTGTGTGAGACGGAAGACTTAACCGGTTGCTTTGGGCGTATGCCTTGGCTTATAACCAGCGGCAAAAAATATTTAATATTCCACCCGTACCTCGTCTTCATCCCAAACCCGTAACCCAAACCCTAGCCACTCAATTCGATCGATTGAGCACCCAATCGTTCGAAAGACCATAGGGCTTTTGTTCAGGGGTTAGAGACAAGCCTAATGACACAGAATTTACCTCGTATGCTTGCGTGTGGAGGACGAACGGTAGGGACGTCCGAGTTGGAAATTCGTGAGCTTGTCGGAGTTCTGGAGAGGGAGTACGATGCTTTCAAGTGTTTAAGGAGTTTCTAGCGAGTGTTAAGAAGGTGTGGGATTTATTTTTATAGTTTAATTTTGTTTTAAAAACTCCAAATGATTCGGGTTCGACGGAGGGTGCTGCCAGCGGTGATTACGCGTAAATCTAATTGTATGAGCGTGAATCTGGTCGTGACTAAGGTTCGAATACATAGGAGAAACATCCGCGCGTGATTTTCGGGCTTTAATCACGTTTAATTTCAAGGATTTGATTCGATTTTTGACTCTAGAAGTCAAACACTTTTGAATTTCGAATCAACCCGCACAATAGTTTGAATTGGGATGTTATTTGAACTTGTAATGGGTCGATAATCGAATTTGTAAACAAGAGAAGTTAACAACAACGGGGATTGATCGATGTAAACTTTGATTTGTGAGTATTTTGGGATTGTTTGACTTAAAAGTCAAAATATGTCTAGATTTGGGAAATAGGGTCAAATTTGAATGAAGAGGTTCAAGTTTAAATGTGGAGGGTTCTAGTAGAAAATAAAGGGGGTTCAAGACCATATTTATTTGATTTAAAATCTCTTTATTTGTTTTAAATTATAATATTTTATAAAGTAAAAAGTTACATTTTTTTTTATAAAATTAGGGGTTGCATAATTTGTTTATTTAATATAATTATCTATATATATTTGTATATTTTTTTTACATTTAAATACATACATTCTAAAACTAAAAGATGTAAATACGTTGTTAAAACTCACATGTTTTACTTTGGTAGGTATTTATGATAACAAAACGTTAATTTATATATGTATAAATATACTCACATGTATTATATATATATTAGAGAAATATTTTGAAATGCTAGGTTGGAAAAGAATTTAATTGATATATGCGTAAAATAATAAGTAATGTGACATGTTGAGTTTGAACAAGTACGAGGCTTCATGTGTTCATTATTTAATTAAAATAAATAAAGAAAATTTTTTGTCTGAAAAATCATGGATGTTACAAATATGTATATATATGTAGGTATTATTTAAATTATATCATCTTTACTACAATTAATCAAGTGTGTCTCTAAACACATTAAGTGAACTTGATTAAGTACTCATAGCATGTACTTCTCACGTTTATTCTCTCTTCACATTCCTATGAATGTGTATTGCTTAGATGTAAGCCTTAGCTCATCTCTTGATTCGGACTCTTCCGAATAAATTTCTATGATAAATTTTTGTATCGTAATGGATTGTTAGGGATACTTGATTTAAGATCAAACATACTTGTTTACTCGTAGCTCTATTACTCATTGTCGATGTATTATATATATATTTTTATCACTATGAATTGTTCATCCACAAAATACATCGTAACTTATTGTGTTCCTAACTTGAACACATAAAATCATACTTAGGCTTGACAAAGTATGGGATTAACGTTTGCTAAATTCACGGTTGTCACACTAACCTCTTGTGCTCGTCTTCGACCCCGTACCTAACAATACACCTTTATCTACACGAATATCCCTACGCTACGCACGGACCTCCGACTCGCTAAACACCACTATCATACACCGCGGTCTCGCCTTCGTTCACCGTTTCATGCCGTGACACCGCTCCCCGCGCATCTTCGTCTGTAACCGGTCCTATACCACCGCTTTCCGGTTCCTTGAGCCGCAACCGTGGTCACCCGGAACCACCACAGCCTGGCGCCGCCACCCTTCCGAGCTAATGCAGTCCCGCGATCTACCCATGAGTCTCGCTTTGCTGCTGTCGCTACCGGCCAACATCGATTCCGGCTTCCACGCGTCGTTCCGAGTCCACCCACAGCCGCGGTGTGTAAGGTCCGGATTCCTTAGGATCTTCAATCAATGGATTCAACAGCGTGTTGAACCTGGCGGAAACAGACTCGACATGTGACTTGTAGGTAGAAACAAAGAGGACGAGACACAATCAAATATCAAACGATTCGTATATTGATTAAATCATTGAAAACACAATACAATATCGTTCAACAACTCGTCTAACCGATTAAAGAAAATAAAATAACTCTTTATACTAATTACCTGTATTCGGTTGGGATTGGTCCTGGGCCGCATACTTCAAGTATGTGGTTGGGCACCACATACTTCAAGTATGCATCTAGGCCATGAAGTATGCGGCCGCATACTTCCAAAATTCCATCTTCTGAACTTCCTGGTGATCTCTTGATGCGTTAGCCTAATAGGTTTGATCCTTACAATCTCCCCCTGGGCTAATGCATTCAAGGAACTTATAATATTTCAATATCAGCTGAGTGATCACCACCTCCCGCATAGAGGCCTTTATCTATCGTCGTTGCCAAGACTTTTATAAACGGCTGGGTATCTTCCTCATTTTCTTCATGTACGAATAATCTCTGCATGGACAGTCTCACCATGTCTTCCTTCCTAAATTTCAGTAGATCCATTGGGTCAGCAATAGTGAACTCTCTGTCAGTACAATGAATGTTGAGAAACCCGGTCATAGGACTATAAGACCAGTACTTAAGCTTACTCAGTGTGTTGTCGGGTAGGCCTTCATGTATAGGAACACATTCAACAGTCTTGGGAGGAGGATAGACTTCCATTATGAGGGCTTCTTGGTGATTCTGTTGATTTTGTACTTTGATGTTACCCTCTTGCACTTAGCAGTCTTCATGATCCTGAAGTCACTGTCGCATTCTCTGTCAAGAAATGAAGCAAAGTTTCTTGCATCTCCATTATTGCCCAAGTTGTAGAATGGAGGTTTGTTCAGTGCTCTGAGATCATATCTGGACAATGATTCAAAGTCATGCATATTAGCAAAGTATTTGATTCGCCATTCTTTCTCTTGATCAGATAGAGATGCTTCTCACTTTCGTACATCCAACTTAAGATAGGAGAACGATCGTTCTTCTTTGCAAGAGCATCGGATGATGTGACATAATGGACTTGTCGAGGAGGAATAACTTTGAACATACTTTTCTTTGTATTTGGTGCGGCTAAAAACGATGTTGCTTCATGTTTGTCTTTTTGGTTCAGCAACATGTTCAGCAGATAATTCCACATGGGGAGGTGAATTACCTTCGGCGAATAGATCGTTGTCAATATCGGTTATCACCTTTCCCTGAGCACTGATGTATGTAGGAGAGGTAGGCATATCAGCATCAAAGAAATCTTCTGCCTCAAATAATTCCTCTCCCGTAAAATCATCATCCAGTACAGTTGAATCATTTTTGAATGAGAACGCTGAGTCTGACTTGAGTAAATCATCAAGACCCTGTTCAAAATCAAACGAAAAATCATTTTCAGACTGTTGTGCTCCTTTATCCTCTGACGCATCATAAACGACCAAAGCTTTAGAAATATCTTCTTGTGAACTTGTTCTCTGGTCGTCCCGGTCTTTGCTTTGATCTTTACCATCACCGTCATCATCATCACCTTTATTATTATTATCAATGCTCTGATACCATATGTAAGGTCCGGATTCCTGAGGATCTTCAATCAACGGATTCAACAGCGTGTTGAACTTGGCGGAAACATACTCGACACGTGACTTGTAGTTAGAAACAAAGAGGACGAGACACAATCAAATATCAAACGATTCATATATTGATTAAATCACTAAAAACACAATACAATATCGTTCAACAGCTCTTCTAACTGATTACAGAAAACAAAATAACTATTTAAACTAATTACATGTAATCGGTTGGGCTTGGGCAGGGCCACATACTTCAAGTATGCGGTTTGGCACCGCATATTTCAAGTATGCGGCTAGGCCATGAAGTATGCGGCCACATACTTCCAAAACTACATCTTCTGAACTTCATGTTGATTTCTTGATGCGTTAGCCTATTAGGTTTGATCCTTACACGGTGGTCGTCTCCTGCTGTTGCCGCTGTCCAAACACCCATGAACAGCCCTCTTTGGGGACTGCCGTGCCCGTCCAAGAACGTCGTCGGCCTCCTTGCATGACCTCCGGCTTCCCCGACCCTAGCCATATGCCCGTAACCCCTCTCCTAGCACCCTTAGGGTTTCGTTCAACTTTCATTCGACACTCAAAAGTTTCAAATAACAAAACGATTAAACGAAAGAAATATAGGGATGATACCTTTGATCCGGGTGACTCGTGCGAATCGAAACACCAAGAACTTGTCTCTTTTCCCTACTTGTCACCTACGAAACCCTATAATCACGAAAATGATTATCACGATTAACCAAGACTTAGAACATGCATACAATGGTTAGAGGCTCGCGATTATACCTAGATCTCGACAAGAACTCGATGAATGGCTTCCTCCTCTCCCCTTCTCTTTCCCGGCAGCCGCACTCGCAAATGGGATGGTCTCCCCTTTGCGTAACACCCTAGTGGGTGTTAGTGTTGGATCGGGTGCGGCCATATGCGCTATCAGACTCTCGCTCGGGCTTGACCCGTCTCGAAAATTTACAAAGCTCCCCCCTTAGGTCTCAATATTTACACCATAAACTCCGTCTAATTGGTTGTAAAAAAAATAACGCACGAATCCCGTCAAGTCTCCTATCTTGGCGAACAGTTATTTACAATAATTACAAACCCGTTCTATAAACGAAAAACCGGGATGTTACAATCTAATTGTCGGAAGTTACCAATGAAAGGCTTTTGTCGCTAATTTGTCGAAATATTAGTTGGGACTTTGCGGAAAAAAACATTTCCTACGGGTTTTTTTTTTTCCAACAAACACTTTTTGTTGAAAACTTGTCGCTAACCGCCAATTCCAACATGTCGCAAAATTTTTAGTTTTTTGGTAGTGGAAGACGAAGACAAAGATTACGAGGCTGAAGAAGAGGAAGAACCATATGACACCGTTCGAAGGAAAGGGAAATTCACAAACTGGGCCGCTCGAACTACATGATGGAAGAACAACAAGAGGCTACCCGGTAAGAACAACATGACCGACAAATCACTACTAGAAAATGAGGCTAAAACGACTTTTTAGATGCAACCCTTTTCATTTATGTTGCATTTGACACTAATGCAACTTCGTTCAATATAAAGGCTGCATTTAAAGATCTAATGCAATCTTTTTCATAAAAAGTTATAAAATTTTATTGAAATCACAACCTTTTTATTTAAAAGTTGCAAGGTTTACTAAAAAATGCAACCTTTTTCTTAAAGTGTTACAAATTTTATTAACATCTTGATTGTTTGATCAGTGGTTTGTTCTTTATTGTTTTCTATTCATTTGGTTGGTTGTGACTTGTGTAGATGTGATCAGGGTATGTCTCTCATTTTCATCTAGGATTTTTGTTTTCTTACAAGTTATGATTTTATATTACAAGATGGGTAGCTTATCAAATATGTACTTGATTTAGTGTTGAGATTCTTATAAAAAGATAAGAGCAGGAGCAACTCTTTTTCAGCTTTATTTAGCATTTGGACATGCCTTTATACCACAGATAAAGGTATGAAGCTGCTTAAGTTGTTTACTTCTAACTTGGTTTTTTTATAGATACCTTGACCCAATGATCATAGGAGAAGCAAGTACAAGCATTAAGAAATGATTAAGGTTGGACAGACCCAATTGACACGCAACGACAAAACTTGAAAGTTATGATGTGGAAGGTTATGAAACAACTATCACTTGGAGATAAGCTTAGTAGAATGTTTTCATTCTCTTTATTATTGTAATTGATAATTTGTATTGACTATGTTTTTATTTGAGTTTGGATAAACATGTTAAAATACATCATTTGATTATCAATGATTTATGTGATATTATTGTTTTTCTTAATTGCGATTGAATACATATTAATTAATAGCCATTGAATTTATGTTACAAAGTTGCATTTGGGTGTAAAAAAGGTTGCATTTTTGTAACTAAACTTAATAAATGTTGCATTTAAGTATAGAAAAAAGTTAAATTTGAGTGTAGAAAAGTTTGCACGTTTATAACAAAACTATAGTGCATTTGAGTATTAAAAAAGTTGCATTTCAAAGAAAAAAAGTTGCATTAGAATGTAAAAAGGTTGCATTTGAATAGTAAATGCAACATCGTTAAAAAAAGTTACATCAGGCATTGAAAAGGTTACACTAGGTCTAATACAACTGCTTCTAACGTAGCCCCCAACAAAAAGGTTGCATTAGGCCTAATGTAACCTTTTCAAGGCCTAATGCAACATTTTAGCCGAGTTACATTAGCTACATTTTCTTGTAGTGCATTAAGACGTTTCTCGAATAACATGACGGTATTTCCGAACCTTTCTTGCAAATCTTCCAACAACTCAAATGCCACATAGCCGCAAAATATGGATGGTCTTACGATTTTTAGATTATAGTTATTTTATTTTTGTTTTTAAATTTTATGATTTATTTTTTTAGTTCATTTTAATTTTATTTTTAATTTTTATGTTTTAATTTTTTTTGTTAATTTTAAGTTTATCTTTAATGTATTTTATTTTTATTTAAGTTATTGACTAGTTTAGGTTCATCCCTTGTATTTAGAATAAAAATGATATGACAAGTTTTGATCGAATAATCTTTTAGGTAGCTCCACCCCTTAACCCTTGATATGACAAGTATTAACTCGACACTTGGTTAACACAACAAACTCTAGACATTAACACACCCGGCCTTAATCAAGACTCTTACAATTAACTGACACGACACTTATACACGTCACGTCATAATCCCGACACAACTATCAATTTAACTCTACATATCACAATGATAACATCTACACGTCACACTAACATTACCGCATTAATATCACCACATGCATAATAAATGTAACTCAATGTTTCCATGCAATACTCCACATATATAAACACCCACATAAACCATACCTCGTCACTGCACCCTCGTCAGGGTGTTCGACGCACAATGAGCTCATCATTAACCTGTTAAATAAATGTCACCGTTGGTGACTTCCTGAAGGACCTCATCCTTCACAAATCCCATTTGGCATGTCATATAGACCATGATGCAAACACACCGCACAAATATAAAGCACATAATATCACACATCATATACATGACTCGTTAACTACACCTGTACCTCACACATGACACTAGAACAATCATACGCCCCACATGAAATCATAAACATTAGCTTAAAGCCCAATTCTCCACAATCCACCCTTATCACGCCACAAATTAATAACTCATACATTTAGCTCGCATACTTCTATGAACACACCATATACCCCACGACTCCTTAATAATCATTTTATACTCAAAACACATCGGGTTAGAACCCGAAACCCTAAACACGACTAAATAAAATAACACCTCTTGACAGTATTTACGATAGCCCCAAAGAAATAAAACATTTAAAAGAAGTGGGGGATTAGAAACTCACAGGTTATACCGAGTCCAAATTTCTGCTCTGTAACTCGCTCGGTCACGCTCGAAGCCCGAACCTGTCAAGGCATGATCAGACGATCAAGCACGTTATAAGGATACATTGACAACATCAAATAGTAATTAGGTTCCAAAAAACTCAATCTCTTCTTCTTGTCTCTTCGTCTCTAGCCAAAACTCTAGTTCCCATGTCCACTCAAACCGGGTCATCCTTGACTCATTCAGGACTCGCATACTCGTACCGAGTTACATGCATGTACGCACGTGAACATGCAAACCATAACCTCTCAAGCATTTGCGTACACGGGTTAGTTTCTCCTTCTCATGCAAACCGTGCAACGAATAACCCTAACTGACATTACTCTGGTTTCCCTTCGTAGGGCACCACCACACCACTCGCCACCACCATCGTCCTCGTCTCCTTCTTCGTACACTATCATCCCGATCCCCGTTAGGCCTCACCACCGAGAACCACCACCTTTCTTGTTGGGTGAAACCCTAACTGGATCGCCACCAAACTTCCCCCGCATCAAGTCCCCGCAGCGCCACCACAGCTGCCGTCCTTAGCCACTCTTTGCATCGCCCTGCTGAGTCCGTCATCTTGAGACATAGCCGAGTATCCTTCTTAATGTGACCACCGAGGCTTTCGAACTAGGTTAGCGACTAATGAGAGGGTCTAGACCAGCCCCTAGAATAGTCCCTACCTGCGTCTCTTCTTCCTCCTCGTCACTTAGGCCGAAATCCACAAAAAGACTCTAAATCTAATTTCACATGAGTAGTATACCAACTTGTATCAAAGAGGGAGTAAAAGAGGTAGGTTTAGACTAGGATGAAGCCGTGGACCAACCTGAATCAGAAGCTTCACTGGTCCCTTCTCCTTTTTGGCTTTCTCGGACCGAATCCCATACCCTCGAAATAATAGAACACCAAATTCAACCATACCAAAATCTTGAAGATGCAACAGCCATTGCTCAAGGAAAAAGGCAATGAAACCGTGATCATAATTCCATTCACAACAACCGAAAACATGTAAACGAATAGAACCCGAAGTTACTTGGTCATACCCTTCGCTTCCTCCGTGCGAACACCACTCGGAACCGCCATGGCCGGCGTTGTCTCCCCCTCCGGCTTCCTACTGTCGTCATGCGTAAGCCTAGACTGAATGGCCTAGGGTTTGTATAATGATAGTATTTAAACCTTTGCGGGTTTACACTCGCGCGTTTTGATCACGAATTATCTCATTAAACGGCTAAGGATCTCTTTTCCGTTGACGCAACGCGCCTTTTGTGACATTCTTACTTCTCATTATAGTTGAATATGTAATCGGTTTGTCCATTAACCCAGACCACTAGCTTACGGGTTTTCGGGATGTTACAGAATGCCCTGGTTCTCACCGTGAGTTTCTCACCCTCTTTTGCACCAACAACATTTCCATTTCCCGACTCACTTTGCCCTGCTTTCTATTATCCGTCGTCATGTTTCCACCACCTACACAATTTTGGCACTTGGTGTTATCATAACAATCACGAGAGTAGTGTCTCGTCTTTCCGCATCGAAAGCACAAGTTATTGCCCATATGACACTCCCCAAAGTGGTTCTTTCCACATTTATTGCACAAACCAGTTTCCTCATCCATTTCCTTCTTCACCATATTTCTAGAATTATCACGTGTCATCCTTTTTGACGACTTATCCACTTCCTCTTGGGTGCCTCAAGGATCACGTCTTCGACAACAATATCATGATACAAGATTCCACTCAACCCACCACTGATTGAAAAGTTTTATGAGTGTTGGCCTTAACATGGGTACAGAATTTCTGTGGTAACCCTTGAACGTAGTATTTTATCCATCTCTCCTCGGTACTTAGTAAATAGGAACCAGTCATGGCAATTTATTAAATCTGGAGGTGTACTGAAAGTGGGTCGTGTTGCCAGCTTTAAGCCCTAGAAATTCTCCCTCTTCACAATCAATCTCATTTTGAGGACAAAATTTTTTTTATCACCAAACTCTTGAAGCTTTCCCATTTCATCTGTCTCACTTCTCGATTGCCCTTGGCTTGTGTCACTATTTCCCATCAACGAAGTGCTTCATTCCTGAATGAGTTCGCAGCAAATTTAACTGTTTGGTTATCGCGACATTCATTAAGGTTAATAGTCCTCTCCATTCAGGTTATCCATTCGCAGCCCCGGAATGACTTATAAGAGCAGCCATTCGCAATTGTTATCCACTTCATACTTATCACTGATATGAACCTTGGCATCAATATTTTTTCTTCTTCTTCTTGTTTGTCTTTGGAGCCTCAACTAGGAATTCAGGTAGGGTGTTTTGTAGTACATGCCCAACTTCGCGAGCTATTACTTCTCTAACTTCGGGTTCCGGTTGTGGTTCGTCTACATAATTCTCCACAGAAAAAGTTCTAACCGTCTCGTTCCCGCTGTTGTCAGAGCCAGCGTTAACACTTTTTTCTTCAGTTTCCCTTTAGTTAACTGGTGGCTTGCCACGACGCCTAGTTCAACCACATTTGCATCCTACACGTCCTCTACTAGCCATAATTTAAGTCATGGAAGTTAAGGGGTTTACAAATGTTAATCCTTCGTGTAGTAGTTCAGAACATTCCGAGTAAGTTAATTTGTTAATGACAATGACCGGTTTGTTAGTAATAAATAACTTTACCTTTAGGGTTCTAAACTTCTTCCATCAATGGTAACATTGATAACTAATGCATCTATCATGTGTCTAAAGGCATTTAATTTCTATGTTCAAGTATTACTGATGTGTTAGGCTACCCGTACTAACATCCTTGATTTGGTCCCATTCTCAGTTTGACTTTAGACACTTAGGGATGTCTGAATCTCTCAAACTATAGCTCTGATATCAAATTATAAGGCCCCAAACCTGGGAGACCTCACGTGTTGGATTTACGTATTTACAATATAGTTAAATAACTAGATATCAAAACCAGTGACAGCAGAAACATCATTCATTACATATAAAGTCTTGGGGAATTTAAAACATCATAAAACTTAGTCTTTAAATTTAACATAGAAATGGTAAACTACACCATAAAATCGAGTATGTTTAATATAATTAATTTGAGTATAGTATTGTTATACTTTTACTATAAAAACTCGACTTTGAGTATAGTATTGCTATACTTTTACTATAATTTGAGTATGTGATTATCATCGTGCGTAACTATAAAATAGGGTGTGCAATTATAAAAATAGGTTACGTTATCATTATATAACTTGTGTAATTATAAACACAGGTGTGTTTTCACTATCATAGGTTGCATTATTATTAACATAAGTTACATTATTATTATATAGGTTGTGTAATTGTACCCTCGCCCCAAAGACACGTGTCACATCCATTGGCTCTGTATCCTCTTTTACGATAAAAACCCTTTGTACGATAACCGGTATATACATATATATAGTGGAAGGTTCCGCTAAAAAGTGTATTTTTTTCTAAGAAACTTAAGAAATTGGGTCAAACGAACTCTGATTGAATAAATTTCAGCGGCGTTGGAACCGGCTCGTCGAAATAAAGCCTAGAGCTAAACCCTAAACCCTAAATGCTAACCTCTAAAGCTTAACCTTAAAGCCAAACCCAAAAATCTAACCACCCCACCCCACCCCCCAAAAACCAAAACCTTCCCACCCCATACACCTAAATCCCCCCACCCCTAACCCCCCCCCCACCGGAAAAAAACCCTTAACGAGTTGGTTTCAACGCCGCTGAAATGTATGACTCTGGTTATCATATGCTGTCCCAAAAGGTTCACCACCCAAAACTCAACTCACTCATTCTATACAAGGTACTCGCAATATACATTCTGTATTAATACAAGAACCTAGTTAACACGACCATTCCCTAGACACCGATTGACTCAGCCTTAACTAAGTCTCCCACTAGCCAACTGACACGACAGCTATAAACATCACAGCATACATTCCGACACAACGGTCAATCTAACTTTACTCGCTTCATTAATCATAACTACACATCACAATAATAATATCTTACGCATAATAAATATAATTTAACACTTGTATGCAATTTAATACATATATAATTGCACACAAACACATACCTTGTCAATGCACCCTCGTCGGGGTTACCCACGCCGGGGCATTAAACACACCAGAAGCTCATTATTAACTTGTTAAATAAATGTCACCGTTGGTGACCTCACGAAGGACTTCGTCCTTCATAATCCAGTTTGCCATGTCATCAAGACAAGGACGTAAACACAATACTCATTGTGCCACAACGACAATGACACAAACGCACATCACAGATACAAACACATAATAAATAACATCATGCTATCATTTACATGACTCACTAATTACACTTGCATCACACACATAACACTAGGATAATGTATCTCATATGTAACCATAATCATTTAGCTTAACGCCTGACTCACCCCGGATCAATCCCTTAGCCCATCTCACGTTGATAACTCTTACCCCTAGCTCACTTAATCACATAGACACACCATGGACCCTACGACTCCTTAATAAATATTATAGTTCATAACCCCCAGGCTAGTTTCCAAAACTCTCGCCTCGTTTAATTTAGTAAACATCTCTTATAGGTAAGTATGATAGCCCCAAAGCATTAAAAATATTTAGAGTCCAAATCCTTGCTATGCACCTCGTCCCATGCTCAAAGCCAGAACCTACCAAACGTACGATCGCATGATCATAATACGTTCTACACATACGTCGCATAATGCTTAAAATATAAACCCCAACGTTGTCTCGTCAGCTTGTCCTTCCCTTCCACGAAACCCTAGCCTCACGGGTTTACGTATGACGTTGCTTCTAAACTAGATAGGGCTTGTGTACCCAAACCAAAGCTCCCATGCATGCACGTACGTGTGCCATGTAGAGCGTAAGCCAACCTTGTCTTGCAATATAGTGCCATAACGAATCGCCCATGCCTCACTGAGAAAACGAGTACCTGAACCGGTTTTTATGCATGCGTGTATACAAACCCTATTTGCTCCGCTCATGCTTGGCTCGTCCACGCAACCCCACATGCCACCGTGTGTTCCCTGCACTGCCGTCGCCGTGACCAGGTGTCACGTCGCCGACGACCCGTGTCCTGCATGCTCCATCGTCGCGCACCACCACGTACGCCACGAATGTCTTCTTCTCCTCCTCCTCCTCTCGACATCCGATCACTACACCTCCATCCTCTTACATCGGTAGCCACTGCCCTCCAAGTTCACAGCCATCGTCGTTCGTTACTTGTCCTCGTCCCGTCTCCAAAGCCACAAGTGCCACCCTCTAGGCTATCGTCGGTCCTGCCGTGGACACCCCAATCCTTCGCACCATCATCTCGCCATCCCCTAGTGCTATCCGCGATCACCACCACCTGCCACCTTCACCTCGCCGTCTCCATCGTTGGCCGAGACTACAAATCCAATTCCTAGCCGGGTTTTCACGCCAATCGAAAACAGGAAACAAAAATATAAATGTTCGAGGATTACCTTAGCATGTAATGAGGTCTCGTGCTCCAAACCACCACGATCCACCATCGCCGACTCCCCGCCTTTCTCCCTTGCGGGTGCCGTCACGCACACCTAGCCAAAATGGTCTAGGGTTTAAATACCACTTGCATGTTGAGCTTCGGGTCCCTCTCAATTTATCTAGAACGTTTTTATCCCTAACTACCTTGTAAACGTCCGACCACCCCTCTTCGATTGCTAAAATGCTATTTTGTGACAAACTTTGTTAAACATACCTTTTAATAAAGATTCGAGTCGTCCACTACCTGAACCATTGGCTTCTGGATATCGTGATGTTACATGGAATGAGCTCAATCAAAGTTCGTTTGACCCGATTTCGGTTAAAGAAGAATTCATTTCTTAGGTTTTTCTTAGTGAAAATTCACTTCTTAGTTAAACCTCCCCCTATATAAATATATATATATACACACCACTAATTGACCTACAAAACAAAGGAATTTCAGTGAGGATATTTTGTCAAAAAACATGATGTGGATAAAGAATTTACTGACAATTTACCAATACATTTTATTAGCGGATTATTGACTGGTGCGTGGTGGCATCACAGACAAATTTACAAACTTTAAATTATTTAAATATTTCTTATTTATGTAATTATATCAGTCTTATATATATATATATATACACATATACTAGCTTAGGACCCGTGTACTACACACGAGATGAAAAGTATCAACACATAAAATTTTTAAAATCTTTATGTATATATTTTACAGGAGTAAAAATGTATTACATGTAATAAGAATAGAAAATAAAATTCAAAATATGTACAAATTTAGAGTTATGTGCTTTTTACATCCCTGTGGTTTAGGACTAACTTCACTTTAAGTCCATAATTCAAAATAATAGCACTAGGAGCCCCCGGACTTGTTTTTCACTTCAAATAAGCGTCACTTTGTGTTAAATTGAGTCAGCCTGATTAACACCGTTAGTCAACCTGTTAACTTCAGGGGGATAATTGTCATTTTACAAAAAAAATATATTTTTTTTCTCTTTTTAACTAAAATAAAAACCCCTCCCCTTATCGAGAAAAATTTGGCGAGATTTTCTATCTCCAAAACAACCTAAGCCCTTCATAATCTCTTATCTAACCTACCCCCACCCCATCGATGTCAGCCACCACCACCATCCCTCAGCCGCCACCACCACCACCACCACCACCCCCCACAACCGTCACCCCCGTCCCAACCCATCGATTCACCACCGATTCAGTCCGTCAGCACCACCGTCTCTCTCGCCCTAAAAATTGTTAAGAGAGAAACTAAGGATGTGTTGCGAAGAGAGAGACAATAGTTGTATACAAAACCCGTGGTGATTTTATTTGATACATTGAAATCGGATTTTTCTCTCTCGAAGGTATGGCATGAGTTGCAGGTAGAATGGCCATGGATGGGATCGAATTCGGTCTCTCTCGATGGTATGACCGACGTTACCGATCGGATATGTGATTGATTTCTGTTCTTCTTATTCAAAGTTAGGTTTCTTTTTAATTCGGCCTCTAATTTCTTATTGTTTGCTTAAATTTTGCTGTTATAGAATTCGGTCGTTAACCGATTGATGTCGGAATACCTTCGGTCTCTCTCGAAGGTATTACCTTCGAAACAATGGATGCTGGTCTTCTAAACAGATTGTTGCCGATCGGACAGATTGATGTCGGATCTGGGGTTGTTGTGGTCACCGGTGGTTGTGAAGGGCATTGTCTCTATGAGCAGCGGTGTTAGAAGGGGGAAGGGAGTTTGCAATGGCGATATAAGTTTTGAAGTAACAGCAAAGTGGAAATAAATTAAGAATTGTTTGTAAAAATGAAGTTTCCTATACAAAAAAAGGAGGGTGTAGGTGAATGGTTGTTCAGGGTGGTGTAGGTGAGTGGCGGTGGTGGTTTAGGGGTGGTGCAGGTTAGGGATGTGGAGGAATGGATCTGATGAAGAAGATGAAGAGAGGGGTAAATTTGGGGGGACTCCAATTGCAAAAAAAAATGTAAAGGTTTATTGTTTTTCAGGGATAACAGAGTCATTTCATATTTTGTTTAACTGTTGTTAACTCAATTTAGATGGAAGGACTCCGATTTTAAGTGAAAGACAAGTTCATGGGCTCCCAGTGCTATTATTTTGAATGAGGGACTCAAAGTGAAATTAGCCCTAAACCACAAGGACGTAAAAAAGCACTTATCTCAAAAATTTTTATATAACTAGATTTCAAAAATATGTTAATTACTATTTAAGATAATCTAACTTTTATTTACTATTTGATTGGAAAAAAAAATACTTGATTATGTTTTAAAATTTCTTTTAATAAGGGATAATTTAAAATAAAGGTGTTTTATTAGTATAGGGTAATGATCATTTGTAAACCACAATTTCATGTGTAAACCAATTAACCTAATAGGAAAAAGACACCTAATATTCACATTCTTTTATTAAAAGGGTACTTTAGTAACTGCAACATTCTTCATATATTTTTAATAATAAAGATTCCACTAATTCATTTTTCCCTTATTTTTTTAAACATTCATAACTTTTTAATAAATAAAAAAAATTTATAAAAATTACACCATTAAATAGAGCTTTTTTTTATCTTTAATTCGAATATAATCTTGAATTTTTTTTAACGTCAGTTATTACATGTATGTAACGAACAGTTATTACATGTAAATATAAACATAAATATAGTTGTTACATGTAAATATAAACATAAATATAGTTGTTTCAAGTTTATCCCATTTTTTTCAAAAAAATTCTCCCTTTTCAAAAGATTCATAACTTTTTATCCAAAACACGAATATAAATATGATAATCTAACCTGATCATAAAAAAGTACATAAATTCGTTCATTCAAAAAACCAAAAAACTCATCACTTTGTTTATTCAAAAACCAAATTAATTTTTTTTTATTAAAAAAAAACCAATAACTGTGCTAATTTAATTAGTTTTCTTTAAACTAACTTCACCTCATTTATTTTAACTTTAATACATTTTTATATAACGTTTATTTTTTAACAAATTAATTTTTTAATTTATAGTTTTCTAATTATTTTTCTTTATAAAATTTAAATATTTCTAGTTAGTGATTTTTAGTTTTCTAATTAGTGATTTTTAGTTTTCTAATTAGTAATTTTAATTCAATTTTTAGTTGAAAACCACAATGGTGCTTTGTAGTTTTCTAATTAGTTTTTTTTTTATTTTCTAAACAAATTTTTTAATATAATTAGTTTTCTTTAAAAAGTTTTTATATTAGTTTTAAAAAAAACTATCATCTTTATCCTTAACTCGTTTATAGTCTCGATAAAGTAATTGGACGACTGTTATTACAGATATCTAACAAACAATTACATATATGCAATAACCTAGCACATAAATGTAATAAGTTATTAGATATATATATGTAATAACGTAGAATGTGTGTGTAGTTACACGTTCAGGACATACTTAATTTTAAGTAATAACCGCATAATCAAGTATACATAGTGATAGAAAAAACCACATATAGAATAGTTTATATTGCACATAATACATATAAGTAATATCTTATATGTAATGAACAATTACATAATAATATGAACATATATGTAACTATTCATATTATATAAAATAAAAAAATACGTATAGTTAATTTCATATTACACATATGTAATATCATATTACATATATGTAATATCTTATTGTTACATATATAGTATCAGATTACATATATAATATCGTATTACATATATGTAATAGAACAAAATATAACTTGCTATTACAAGTTTCCATATAAATTTTACATATGAATGTTAATTCACAACCAATTTTTGACACAAAATAAAAATATAAATACAACAATAATTGGTCTCGTGGTTCAGGGTTTTTGGATGAACAATTTCATGTATGTTCATATTCGTGTAAAAAAAGTTGGATCAAAAATATAAATAGACCAATAATTGATCTCGTGACACTAGAAGCCGCCTTGAAACAATTATGTCATTCTCTATTTAAAAGGTATTGATATTTTTAAATGGTTACGTATAATGAATTTTAAATTTAAATAGCGAATCTGTAAAAAAATGAAATAAAAAATATAAATAGACCAACAATTAATCTTGTGGTTCAGGGTTTTTGGACGAACAATATAATTTATGTTCATATTACTTAAACAACAATAAAAAAAATTATATAGCAAAACTATACTCGAATTAAAAATAATAAAGCGCTATATTTTATGTTGTATTTTAAAAAAAAATGATATTGTATAAAAAGTTATTTGTGTTCTAAAAAAGAGAGGGAGTTTTTGAAAATATGGAGGGAACGTTTGAACATTTACATTTATGTTTATATTACATACTAGCTTTAACCATGTACGTTACACGTGGTGAAAATTTAAAATTATATTGATAAATATCTTAACAACTCTTTTTATACAAATTTGATATTGTATTTATAACTTTTCATTTTGTTACATGTTAAGATTATATGGATGAGAGTAATCACAACATCAAAAAATACAAGAAAATACATTTCATACGTTGTATACTTTTTACAATACATTAAATTATATGTCAAATAAAACCTTACAATGATTATTTACACATTCGAAAATAATTCATTGTATGCAACATTTGACGTGTTATTGGTAATTTTTCCAAGTTTACCAAATATTAATAGTCTGAGTCCATCTGTACTTTTAACTCTTGATAATACAACATACAACTGATCATGAATAAACACTAGATCTTTCAATACAAACCATCATTTGAAATTGATTGTCCTAAACATTTATTCATGGTCATTGCAAAACATACAACAACTATATATTTCTTCTTTGAAGTTTTGATGAATTTTTTTGTGTTAATATATTAACTCAATTATAGGGATAAAATTGTGATAACCAATGTTCTTTCCCAAATATAATATTCGTTTATTTAAAGCGATTACCTAGTGATTTGAGCTAATTTTTGTTACATTACCTAAACCATTTTAAAACTAATTTATTGTTTGACAAACCTGATAATGTAAGTCCATTTAATCAAGAGATTATAAACTTTCATCAAAATCATTATCAAGATTCTCTGATTGACGGATACTATACGGAAAAATCTCGCTAAACTTTTAATACTAAATCTCTTATTAAAAAAATAATAAAAGATACACATAAAATTTAAATTTCAACAATATATCAACTTTTAAATTCAAAATTTAAAACTCCAAATTTTAAAAATTTCACTCCTTAGTATTTCAACACAATTAAATTTAAAATTCCAAAATTAAATATGAAGAAATTAAAACTAATAAATTATAATTGAAACTTGTAAACATATTTTTTTTAAATCTCTTCATTTAAAAAAAATAAAGTTTAAAATATAATACACTTTTAAAAATAAAAATATACAAGTTTCTTAATTTTATTAAAAACGAAGTATTAAAATTTGTAAATCAAAATAAAAAATTTATTTATAAATATCAAATTTAATTTAAATACTACTAATTTAAATATTAGTAAATGTTATTCTATCACATATTTATTTAAAATAAAAAACGTAGTATTTTCAAATTTTATATGTAAAATTAAAAAAAATCTTGTTTTTGATAATAAATTTCTAAAAAATCGTTTTTAGTAACAAAACTTTAAAAACTTGCTTTTTTAAAATCTTCTATTTTTTAATTCTTGATTTTTTTAAATAATTCACTTTTGATAATAATTTTTAAAAAATGTGAGTCGGTGGTAATAATTATTAATTGATTTGTTAAATGTTCATTTATGTAATTTTTTTTAAAAAAAAGGCTAAATATGAAAGTATTAAATGAAGGATATAAATGTGAGTTTAGAGGGAAAAATTTGTGAGATGACATGTGGTGATGCCAAGTGGCAAAACCATTTAATTTTTTATTAGAAGAGAGATATGTAAGTTTTTGTTACATATATGTAATAAAAAACGTTAAAAAAATAAAATAAAAAAGCTTCGAGACTAAAACCGAATTAAGGATTAAAAACGCTCGTTTTTATGGTATATTTTGTTTAAAAAACTATCAATGCATAAAAAAGTTATTAAAGTTTAAAGAAAGAGGGAGGAATTAGTTTAAAAAAAACTAATTAAAAAATGAATAGATACAATGACTCTTATACCCCTTAAATAATATCAACCACTCATTTCTATAAAAAAAAATAATCAGAATTATCTCATCCAGTAATTATTATATGTTAAATTAAATTAGTGACTAAAAATTAGGTTTTTGGTTTACACATTTAAAGTTGGTTCACATTATAACCAATATTCTATGAGATAAACGTGTTAATCACTATAAAACAATCACATAATTTGTAAATACTTTATAAATTATAATGTGTGTATGTATATAAATATATGGGGATAGGCACCAAATGAAAACCCTAAATATAAATATGACATCAAATTATCTATTCTCGGTTATGAATTAAATTTATATTGAAGCTTAGGAAAAAATAAGAATGACGTAACCCCACACAATTGGAACTTTTTAAAACATCATACTTTTAAAAATTGTAGGAGATAAACAAAATATGTTCAATATTAATTATAGAGATAAAGATTAAAATATTATAAAATAAAAAATAATATAAAAACACTATGTGTCAAGTAACATTTTGTGATAAGTATATGTAAAACTCTTTATTTTCGTATTCATGTTTAACATATATGTTCAAAGAGTATTTAACAATTAAAAGAAAAAATAATTTATAAATTATGTGATTGTTTGAGAGTAGTTATCACGATTATCACATAAAAAAAAACTGGTTATTAATTATTTAAACAATTCTCTATATAGGCAAACGCATATAAAAAAATCGCAAAGACTCAAATCTAACACACACGTTTGTTTGTAGGAGTTAAAACATTAATTTGTGAGAGAAATACTCGCAATCTTCACATTGCCAATGTATTTAAAGTCATGAACTTAAAATAATTTTGGTTATCAAAATATTTAAATATTAAACTCATTTTTTTGGTTTTGCTTTTTTATCTACAATATACTTGTTTGCACATAAACTTGAATGCTACTTGATTAACGACTTTAATCATGATTAATTAGACAAGGGGTGCTCCCTGTGTTTAGCTTTTGTGAGCCAATTAAAGTTAAAACCAATGTTTTCAGTACCGGACCGGACGTCGAACCGGTCTCCTTACCGGTCCACTGGTCGGACCGGTCCGACCGGTCGGACCGGATTTAAGAACCGGACGACGTCATAAATATTATAAAAATATATCAGTCTAAATAGTCATTAATCCTTTCAAAAACCACCAACAAGTCAATTCCAATAATTTTAAACTAACAATTACCTACGAAATACGAAGCCAAGAGACTTAAAAAAGATTAAAAAAAAAAAAATAGTCAAGCGGTTCAACCGGTCCGACCACCCGGTTCAACCGGTCCGACCACCCGGTTTCCGGTCCGACCGCCGGTTCAACCGGTCCGACCACCGGTTCGCTGCAGAAACGGTTCAACACATGTAACCGGACCGGTCAGACCACCGGTTCCCGGTCCGACCGGTCCGACCGACCGGTCCGGTCCGGTCCGGGTTTCAAAACATTGGTTAAAACCATCCCCAATTTCTTTTTTTTTCCATTCTTGTCTTATTTTCCTTCACAAAGGTAATGCTCAACGAGTTGGTGATTCATGATTATTGATGAATAAACTATTATTACATTAACAAGTGCAACTACTATACAAATACAACAAGTGATTTTGTGTTTTGTTTTCTATTTAATGTATATAGAAGTGGAATATTTACAATTCTGACACGAATCTGTCAATTACGGAATTAAATAGGTTTGCGTTTGAGCTTAACAGGTTTCGTGTATTAAACATGTCGATACGTAAAGAGATGATTAAAATCGGGTCTTTACTTAAACCTGTTTAGACACGATAACAATCCTGTTTTTATTTTTAAAAAAATACTAATATTTACTTATTTACTTTAAAGTTTAAAAAAATAAACCGTAGAAAGCCATCGTTGCCCGCGTCCCTCTCCCTCATTCGGTCATTCCCTCAACTGAACTCAAATCTATATCCCTCTGATCTACATCAATTATCCTCATCTATTTACTTCCTAATTTCGAGAACGAAATTTCATAAAGGAGGGGAGATTTGTAACACCCCGAAAATTTCCCAAGAAATAAGGGACTAAACTTGCCAAATTTCAAAGTTGAGGGTTAGATAAATAAATAATCAAAGTCCAGGGACATAAAATAAAAATTTTGAAAATCATAGGGGTAGCGGACCGCTACCCAAGACCTTAGTGGTCCGCTACGTGTTGGCTAAGGAAACCCTCGGGAAATGACACGTGTCCTGTGACTCACCGATTGGAATTTGACGCGTGGAAGGGGTGACAGACCGCTAAGCCTGACCATAACAGTCCGCTACGTATGCCCCAATCAAATTACACCGCCACAAGGGGTGGCGGACCGCTAACACCTAGCGTAGCGGTCCGCTACGGGTGCAAGTTTTTCCTTATAAATAGTTGAACAATTTCAACTCTTTTTGCACACACAAACACTCTCAAATACACACACTCTCTCTGGTGTTCCGATCCCGAGCCCTGGTTCGCGTACGAGAGTTAAGTTTCCAGCTTGGCGACTCCAAGTTATCGTAAATAGTGCTGAGGTAAGGTTCCAACCTCCCATTAAGCTTTGGTTATGAACCATTACATCTAGGATTATGTAACTAAGTAAGATTATGATTATCTAGGAGCTCTGCTCATGGAGATTGTCACATTACTAATTATTAAGCAGAAATACTATCGAGGTGAGTTCTTAAACTGTGATGCATGAACCCAATCATGACCTTATCTGGCATGATTGATTTATGAAACATTTTGAGTATCTTGAAACGATTGTACCGATTGTTTATATATAACGTATTCTAAGCGCTTATTGTATTTCACTTGCCTGTGGAACGGCAAGTTGGACAGGACACGTGGAATGGTCTTTGGTTATATATACACTGATGATTGTTCATAGTTATCTATGAAATTGGCGGTGGAACCCCGTGGATGTGTTCAAGATACTTTGGCGGGTCATTTTAATAAACTATTTTAGTTTATGAATTCACCAGCTTTATGCTGACCCATGTTTTATCAAATGTTTTTTACCGCATCACAGGTAGTCATTAGGCAGGGTATTCCAGGACTAGAATGACCGATGAACGATATAGATGATGGGCATGCCAGGAACTATAAGTCCCAAATGATATGTTCCATGTTAGGGACAATTGATATAACTTTTATTAATCATGCTGTAAACAATATTTTGATATTAATAGAAGTTATAATTTAGTCTTCCGTTGTGTGTTTTTGATATCAAGCATCACAGTAACTAGAAGGCAACCTTCTGACTAGTATGCAGTTATTTGAAAAACTGAATGTTCAGTCTTGGAAAGAGTGGTGTATAAATCTCTCCTAGACCCGTCGCTTTTACCTGGGAACATATCTGTTGGAGGTACTATTCTAGTTAGATAACTGTCATGTGTTACCAGTGTGATAAGTTAGTATCAGAGCCTCAGTTTTAGAGATTTAGATACTACAGGAATTGTATCTACACTTAAACTAGGACTCTGAGATTAGTTTGGAATGCCCAGGTTAAGTTCGATGTTTACATTCAGTACGACCTATAACGGGAAATACATAGAAATCAGATAATTAAAGGCATTTTGGCCGAGTGTTGTTAATTTCTGAATTTCTGGATTATGATCGGTTATATGAATTCTGATGTTATACATCTGTATGTAGGCATAAGATGGCAGGACATGGTAGAGGACGAGGAAGAGGTAGGGGTTGGAGGCCCAATACTAGGTCCCGTACTCGCGACACGACAAACACTGATCCAAATAAGAACATAAATACAAATACCGCACCACAACAACCTGTGGAAGAAGTCATTATGAGTGAAGCTCAGTTCTAGGGAGCGGTGCCATCTGAGGTCACCTGTATGCTTCAAACAACTTTACCTGTAATGCTTGATGATGCTCTTAGAAGAAGGGAGAATCATAACAGTCTAGGAAACCGAAACGAAGGTACTAGTGGTTCTACTCCTCGAACAGAAGATATTATTCATACCACTCCGCTAGTAAACAATATAGGCATAACCCGAACTCATGAAACAGTTGGAATGACAAACCAGGGCACTGGAATACACGGCCACGGATGCAACTATAAGATTTTCAGTGAATGTCATCCTAAACCATTGAATGGAAAGAAGGATGCCATTACAACCTTGCAATAGATCACATCTATGGAAGCCATCATAAAGATGAGTGAGTGTAGAGCAGATCAAGTTGTGAAGTTTGCTGCACATTCATTCTAGGAAGAGGCTCTTAACTGGTGGGAGTCAGTCAAACAGACAAAGGCTGAAGTTGTGACAGATAGGATGACTTGGGAGGATCCCAAGTCTTTGATTCTAAAAAGATATTGTCCACAAAATGCTGTGGATAAGATTGAAACTGAGTTTCTGTGGTTCGAAGCAGGAACCATGACTCATCAGGAGTACACAACCAAGTTTAATGAAATGGCCAAGTTAGTGCCACATTTGGTTACTCCTGGGTCAAGAAGAGTCAAATGCTACATTCAAGGTTTACCTCCTAAAGTTCGTACCTTAGTAAAATCCATCGCACCAGAAACGATTGATCTGGCTGTTGAGAAAAGTGCGGTGATGTTTGATGAAGTGGCAGCTCAAGAGCCACCGAAAGTTGATCACAAGAGGAAACCCGATGAAGTTGTTTATAAGTTAAACCTGGAAATAGTAAGTTCCCAAGGAGAGGAGGATTCAATTTTAACCCTGATAGAGCCAATCAGGGAATAAAATGCCAGACTTGTCAGAAGTTTGGCCATTTTGCAACCCAATGCCCAAATGTTAAATGTTTTAACAGCGGAGAGATAGGGCATTATAAGACTTCTTTCCCTAAACCACCTAAGAAAGTGCTAGGTGGTAAGAAAAAGGGCACCGGACGAGTATTTGTCTTATGAAGTGGAAATGAGTCGAAAGGAAAAGCTAAGGAGGTGGCAGGTACTTTCATAGTTAATAATATTTACGACAAGATTTTATTTGATACAGGGGCGAATAGAAGTTTAGTTTCATGTGCATTCACCCCATATTTAGGCGTAAGACCGATTCCACTTATTAATGCCTACGTCGTAGAAACAGCTAGTGGCGAACAAATTAAGATAACCGAATTATACCCTGATTGTGTCATCAGTTTTGGTGACGATAAGGTATTAGTTACACTAATGCCTATGAATTTGAATGAATATGAGGTTATCCTATGAATGGATTGGTTAAACCAATACCAAGCCTAGATTGATTGTGACCAGAAAACGGTCTAGATTAAGAAACCAGATGAATCTAGTTTAATGATTCAAGGAGATAGCAAGTCTAGTAAGATTGAAATTATTTCAATAGCAAAGGCTAAGAAAGAATTGATTAAGGGTCACAATATATTCTTACTCCATGCTTTAAACGTTAAAACCGAAGGACATATTGCATATATTTTCGTAGTCTGTGATCACCCGGATGTCTTTCCGGAAGAATTACCCGGTCTTCCACCTGATCGTCAGATCGAATTCTGAATCGAACTCATTCCTGGAGCTAAGCTTGTTGCCAGGTCCCCTTATCGTCTAGATCTTTTCGAATTGAAAGAACTTATGAAACAAATTCAAGAACTCTTAAACAAAGGGTTCATTCGCCCGAGTACTTCCCCTTGGGGAGCACCAGTGCTATTCGTAAAGAAGAAAGATAGAAACATGAGAATGTGCATTGACTATCGGGAATTGAACAAGCTACCTATAAAAAATAGATACCGATTGCCTAGAATAGACGATCTATTCGATCAGCTACAAGGAGCCAAATACTTTTCAAAGATCGATCTTAGATCAGGATATCATCAGTTAAAGGTACAAGAAGAGGATGTACCTAAGGCTGCTTTTAGAACCCGATATGGTCACTATGAGTTCCTGGTCATGTCATTTGGTCTAACAAATGCCCCTGCAAGATTTATGGACCTAATGAATAGGGTTTGTAAACTATTCCTTGATAAGTTTGTCATCTTTTTCATCGATGATATTCTTATCTATTCCCAAAGCCAGGAAGAACATGCTGAGCATCTTAGAATCATTTTGGAAACCCTAAGAAAAGAAAGATTGTACGCTAAATTTTCAAAATGTGAATTCTGGAAACAAGAAGTGCAATTTCTTGGGCACGTGGTGAACAAACAAGGAATACAAGTAGACACAAGTAAAATCGAAGCTTTTATGAAATGGGAAGCTCCAAAGACTCAGACAGAGATTAGAAGATTTCTTGGACTAGTCGGTTACTACAGGAGATTTATTAAGGACTTCTCCAAGATTTCTACACCTTTGACTACTTTAACTCAGAAAGCAGCAAAGTTTGAATGGGGCACAAGACAGGAAAAAGCTTTCAACACTCTCAAGGATAAGCTTAGTCATGCACCAATCTTAGCACTACCTGAAGGAAATGATGATTTTGTCATCTATTATGATGCTTCCCGAACTGGTATGGGTTGTGTGCTGATACAGAGAGACAAAATTATTGCCTACGCATCACGCCAACTTAAAGTTCACGAGAGGAACTACACTACACATGATCTGGCACTTGGTGCCATAATGTTTGCTCTAAAGATTTGGAGACACTATTTAGATGGTACTAAATGCGTAATATATTCAGACCATAAAAGCCTCCAACATATTTTTAATCAAAAGGATTTAAATATGAGGAAAAGGAGGTGGATGAAACTTATCAACGATTATGACTGTGAAATCAAATACCATCCCGGGAAGGCAAACGTAGTAGCAGATGCTTTAAGTCGGAAAGAACGAAGTCAACCGATTAAAGTAAAAGCACTCCGATTGGATATGAAGTTAGACTTAATGGAACAGATTAAGGAAATCCAACCAAAAGCATTAGAAGAAGGAAACATCAAGAAAGAACGTATGGATGGAAAACAGAAGTTACTATCCAAGGTAGATAATGGAATCATGAGATTTGAACAAAGAATCTGGATTCCTAAACTTGGAGATATTCAAGAAAAGATCTTAGACGAAGCATACAAATCAAGATATTCCATGCATCCTGGTGCAAACAAGATGTACAAAGATCTGAAGACTCATTATTGGTGGCCAAACATGAAGAGATCTATAGCTCAATACATAGACAAATGCTTGACTTGCCTTCAAGTTAAGATTGAACATCAGAAACCAGCAGGACAACTACAACAAATATAATTACTTGTCTGGAAATGGGATCGAGTTACAATGGACTTCGTAACTAAACTTCCCACAACTCAGAAAGGAAATAATGCTATATGGGTCGTGGTCGATACACTGACCAAGTTAGCCTATTTTATACCCATCAATGAAACATATTCTATGGATAAGTTAGCTAGAATCTATATCAATGAAATTGTGAGCCACCATGGTATACCACTGTCTATTATCTCTGAAAGAGACAGTTGGTTCACATCTAGATTTTGGACGAGTTTTCAGAAAGAATTGATAACTCAACTTACCATGAGTAATGCATATCATCCTCAGGCTGAGGGACAGAATGAACGTACAATTCAAACTCTGGAAGATATGCTAGAGCATGTGTTATAGATTTCGAAGGGAATTGGGATAATCACCTTCCGTTAATCGAATTCTCCTATAACAACAGTTATCACTCTAGCATCAAAGTTGCACCATTCGAAGCATTATATGGAAGAAAGTGCAGAAATCCTATCTGTTGGACTAAGGTAGGAGATAATCAATTATCTGGACCAGAAGTTATACAAGAAACAACAGATAAGATCGTCCATATTAGACAGCGAATAAAGGCTGCTCAAGATCGTCAGAAAAGCTATGCTGACAAATGACGACTACCATTAGAATTCCAAATCGGGGATTATGTGATGTTGAAAGTTTCACCCTGGAAAGGTGTGGTAAGGTTCAGAAAACGAGGAAATTTAGGACCCAGATACATTTGACCATACAAGATCATTGAAAGGATCAGAGCAGTAGCTTACAAGTAAGATCTACCTGAAGCTTTACAAGGGATTCATAATACGTTTCACGTATCCTGTTTAAGCAAGTGTTTAGCTGATCCAACTCAAGCAATTGCACTAGATGATGTACATATAGACAGCAACCTTCATTTTACTGAACAACCAATCAAGATCCTCGATACCCAAGAACGAAAATTAAGAAGGAAAGTTATACCAATGGTATTGGTTCAATGGCAAGGTCGGATTGGAGCCAACAAGACATGGGAGGTTGAAGAACAGATGAGAGTCAAATATCCTCATCTATTCACTTCCTAATTCCGCGGACGAAATTTCTTAAAGGAGGGGAGATTTGTAAAACCCCGAAAATTTCCCAAGAAATAAGGGACTAAACTTGCCAAATTTCAAAGTTGAAGGTTAGATATATAAATAATCAAATTCCAGGGACTTATAATAAAATTTTTGAAAATCAAAGGGTAGCGGACTGCTACCCAAGACCTTAGCGGTCCGCTACGTGTTGGCTAAGGAAACCCTCGGGAAATGACACGTGTCCTGTCACTCACCGATTAGAATTTGACGCGTGGAAGGGGTGATGGACCGCTAAGCCTGACCATAACGGTCCACTACGTATGCCCCAATCAAATTACACCACCACAAGGGGTGGCGGACCGCTACCAACTAGCGTAGCGGTCTGCTACGGGTGCAGGTTTTGTCCTATAAATAGTTGAACAATTCCAACTCTTTTGCACACACAAACACACTCAAATACATACACACTCTCTGGTGTTCCGATCCCGAGCCCCGGTTCGCGTACGAGAGTCCAATTTCCAGCGTGTCGACTCCAAGTTATCGTAAATAGTGCTGAGGTAAGGTTCCAACCTCCTATTAAGCTTTGGTTATGAACCATTACAGCTAGGATTATGTAACTAAATAAGATTATGATTATCTAGGAGCTCTGCCCAAGGAGATTGTCACATTACTGATTATTAAGCAAAAATACTATCGAGGTGAGTTCTTAAACTGTGATGCATGAACCCAATCAGGACCTTGTCTGACAAGATTGATTTATGAAACATTTTGAGTATCTTGAAACGATTGTACCGACTGTTTATATATATCGTATTCTAAGCGCTTATTGTATTTCACTTGCCCGTGGAACGGCATGTTGGATAGGACCCGTGTAACGGTCTTTGGTTATATATACACTGATGATTGTTCATAGTTATTTATGAATTTGGGGGTGGAACCCCGTGGATGTGTTTAAGATACTTTGGTGGGTCATTTTAATAAACTATTTTAGTTTATGAATTCACCAGTTTTATGCTGACCCATGTTTTATCAAATGTTTTTGACTGCATCACATGTAGTCATTAGGCAGGGCATTCCAGGACTAGAATGACCGATGAACGATCTAGATGATGGGCATGCCAGGAACTACATGCTAGGACTAGAATCATCCAAAAATATATTTACTTTTATTTTTATTCACTTAATTTACAAAACATCAACTTTTTGGCTCCGTTACCTAGGACACGGTGATTTCAATAAAAATATAAGTTAATGGATTAGCCTTTTATTTTTTTCTGTTTTTCTTTCACGCTTTGTTGCAGGTAGTGTATGATCCAAAGTTTTACTACTGGTTTATATCAACCTTTAGCAAAACCCGAGAGATTCTTTCATCGTCGAGTTCGAGAAAACCGTGCTAGAAAAATGGCCGTCAAAAACCGCACTATTGCCGAATTTGCAAGACCATCACTTGATGAGTTGGGTTCTAGTATCACAAGACCAACCGTTGACGCTAACAACTTCGAGATCAAATCTCATGTCATCCACATGATACAGTCATCATGCACTTTTAATGGATTACCCGATGAGGATCCACATACCCATATCGCAAATTTCCTTGAAATTTGTGATACCTTTAAACTAAACGGAGTGTTGAATGACGCTATTCGCCTCCGAATGTTCCTTTTTTCCTTAAGGGAATGAGCTAAGGCATGGTTGAATTCTCTCCCTACCAGGTCAATCACTACTTAGGATGACCTAGCCCAGAAGTTCTTGTCAAAGTATTTCCCACCGGCCAAGACCGCTAAGTTAAGAAATGATATCACCAATTTCACTCAAGATGATGGTGAATCACTATATGAGGCGTGGGAACGCTTAAAGGACATGCTAAGGAAATGTCCTCACCATGGGTTAGAGGTTTGGCTGCAAGTATCATCCTTCTACAACGGGTTGCATAATCAAGCCCGTTAGAAACTTGACGCTACTGCGGGTGGCATATTTGGGAACAAAAGGCCATAGGAGGCTTACAACCAAATTGAAGAGATAGATATGAATAGCTATCAATGGTACAACGCAAGGACTAGTAGAGGAACAAGGCAAGGAGTTAACGCTGTCGATGATATCACATCATTATCTGCTCTAGTAGACGCCCTTACCACAAGGCTAAACGAAATTAGTAAGGGCAAAGCAACACCAGACACAATGGAAGAAGTGAAGAGCATCACAGCCGACGTCTAACAAGTTTACTTTGTCGGAACAAATCATCCTCAAAACAACCCCTATAGCAACACCTACAACCCTGGATGGAGGAATCATCCGAAATTTAGCTGGAAAGACAACAACAACCAAGGACAATCTGGTTTTGGACAACAACAACAATTTCAGCAAAGGCAACCTCATAACTTTCAACCTCGTCAACAATTCCAAGGAATAAAAAAGATGGGTAATGGGATGAGCCTAGAGGACGCAGTGACTAAGCTAATCTCCACTACGAAAAGTCAAGACCTCCTAGCAGATTCTCGTCACAAGCAATACGAGGAAAGGTTTAGTCTACATGAAGTTGAGTTCAAGATGCAGAAAGCTACCCTTCAATCCATTGAGACGCAATTAGGACAAATAGCAAAATTATTGTTCGAAAGGCAACCAGGATGTCTCCCAGTAACATTGAGACTAATCCAAAGGCTAACGTAAGTGCTATTAATTTAAGGAATTGCAAAGTCTACCCAGAGCCACCAATGCCAGGAGAAGAATTTCAATCATCTAGGAGAGAGATATTCATCGGAGTGCCACTCCATTCACAGCCCGCAAGTTCATCCACCCAAAAAGCACAGCCTAGTGTGATCCAACCTCCTATGGTGGACCTTCATCCCAAAATTCCACCAAAAAGAACTTTCAATTCTCACATACCATATCCAGGAAGGCTAGTTAAGCAAAAAACTGATGAGCAATATGACAAGTTCATAGAGCTCTTGAGCCAAATCCATGTCAACATTCCCTTCTTGGATATTATACAACAAATGCCATAATATGGATGCTTCTTGAAGGATTTCCTCACAAACAAGAGAAACATGGAAGAAGCGATAAAAAGAACAAATTATTGTGTCGCTCTTATTGAAAGGAATCACCCAAAGAAATTTTTAGATCATGTGAAATTCTCTTTACCATGTTCTATAGGGCCACTACCGGTTACATACGTGCTCACAGATCTAGGGGCAAGCATAAATGTTATGCCCTCCACTATGTTTCAAAAGCTCGACATTGGACAACCGCGACTAGTTAATGCAACCATAGAACTCGCGGATGGATCGGTTAAAACACCTATAGGAGTCATCGAGAACTTGTTGGTGAAAGTTGGCAAGTTTGTCTTCCCTGCCGACTTCATGGTTTTAGAAATGGGACAAGACTTCTCCGTACCATTAATCTTGGGTCGTCCATTCTTAGCCACCGCAAGAGCCGTCATTGACATGAATGAAGGAATTTTAACTCTATGTATTGGTAAACACTCAGTGACATACAACATCGGAGGATATGAATGCATGTCAACTGATCCTCTTGAAATATCTCACTTTATCGGCTCCAATCAGGACTATCAACTACAGAAATCCAGGGACTTGAAAAAAGGAAACGCACCTTATCTTACCAAACCAAAGACACCAGATCCTACGGAAATAGACCTTACCAACGATCTTAACAACACTAATTGGATCGATGAATACTTTGATAAATTACCAAAGATGAACGAAGAGATAGGAGACACGGGAGAGGTTGTTTACGCCCACCTGAAAAAAGATTGATGAAGCACGTATGGGTCAGGCTAAAGTCCCATAAATAAACGTAGCGCTTTCGGGAGGCAACCCGATGATCATGAATAAATTGAGAAGTTGGTGCATACGGTAGAAAGCATGGACCTCAGGTTTGGTTTTTTCCAAATCTAAGTTTCTAATTACTTCAGCCCCCAGGTATGCCTTCTCGATACTAGGACCTTAGTAGCTTAACTACTATCTTTTATTTTCCTTGTTCGTTTTTATGTTTTCTTTTATGTTTCAGGTAGAATAACATCACCAGATCATCTCTCCACTTTGAGGAGTTACACTACAACTCTACGAGCCTAGAGCCGGAAACCACATCAAATTTATGAGAAATTCGATAAAGTCTTTGAAGCAACAAGTTCACAAGCAGCTGATACACACAACCTGACAGCAACAATTAGTTTTGGCCTTGAGTTATACACCGAATTGACCGGAGGAGTACCAATTTCTTTTCCCTTAAAACTCCATGCATTTAAATTCCTGCATTGCATTCCATTACATGCATTTGTACATTGAGGGCAATGCACAGTTTTAAGTGTGGGGTGGGGAAATAGAGATTCAGGCCTACTTGTAACCTCATAGCAGTAAAATTTAACTTGTGATTTTCTACCCATTTGACTAAAACATTACAAAAATCTACCTTTTATAAAAACCTAAAAAATTTTCAAAAAAATTAAACCCTTTTTAAACTAAACCTCTTGGAGTTTGCACCTATTATATAAAATGAAGACATGGCAAGTAGAAACAAACAGAAATTATGCATAACAAATCACTAAACCCTATCCCATCCGTTTTCATGTGAGAATAATCTGAGACTTTTCACGAGCATTATTATCATTATTTTTGCATGCTCTTTCGTTTGGTATATTGAGTGTTTATTCATTGAATTCTATGCATAATTAGAACTTGTATGACTTATACATATCAAGAGCGTGAACTAGTGGAAGTATGAAGGTGATAAAGATATTATAAATGTAGAAAGTGTGGCAACTGGATCCACGAGGGAAAGTGTAGCAAGAATCAAAGTCGAGCACAAAGTGAATACACATACCTAATTGTAGTAGGTGATGTTAGGCTACGAGCTGAAGCTACTACACGAAAAGGCAGTGAGGTGTATTACGCAATAATGGACGAGTTGAATATGATGAGAGATCTTGGTCTTGGCAATCTGACCATAAACGAGCTTTCAGATTAGTTATACCCTCATGATCTGAGTACTGTAGAGGGACCATTTTAGCATTTTCCATTTTAAGCCATGAGGTCGTAGCTGAGTGTTTCGCGATAGCTGCAGCTCTTCAAACCCCTTTAAAACCCCTAAAAATCCAAAAAGATTTTCATTTTCACCTTTAGTTTTACTTTAGCCACATTACAACCCTTTTAAGTCCTCTTGATTCATGCATACTACTTAGTTAGTTGGTGGAGACTTGATTTGCATACAAGCTTATGACTATTGCATAATTCGATTCGAACTTGAGTGTTACACTTAACTTACATTATCCATACATATATAACCCTAGAGTTGAGTGAACATTATGAGTAGTGAGGAGTTATTGCATAATCAAAGTTCTAGTAGGCTTGTCATGGATTCCACCACCTTAAAACAGAAAAATACAAAAAATAGAATAAGCAGCTCAAGCATTATCCCGAAGTTTCAACACTAGTTGAAATTCCATTACCCTTGTAAAGTTTTTAGTTATGGGTGTGATCGTGCATGAGTTTGTTTGAGAACAAGAAAAGTTTAAGTGTAGGGTGTTATGATATGTCATCATTTATACATATTTTACATACATAATAATCCCACATTATGGTAGTAATTGAATAATAATCTTGCAATTTGTGCTTAAAACACATATATTTTGTAATTGCAGATTATTCGGTGTTGAAAATATAAATCAAGCTAAATCCTATCAAAAACACCAAGAATTCAAGCTTCTAGAAGATTCATTCCTGAGCATTGACCCCCAAGAAGTCAAAATTGGTCAACAAGGCAGCTAAAAGACAAAGCTAGGAGAAGGAGGGGGGATGCACGGCCGTGCATCCTAATGCACGGTCGTGCATTGTCCTATCCTACTCCTCACGACCCAGTACCGTGGACTATGTAACTTGTTTGATTCCCTAGACCGTTGCACGACCATGCAACCCATTGCACGGTCGTGCATTGCACATTTTGTGGCCTATAAATAGGAGGCTTAAGTTCTTCACTTGTCACACCAATCCAGACCTAAAGAATACTCCAAAAGAGAGCATTCTCGTAGTTAGAGTAGAGACTAGAGGGGCTCTTCCTCCTTGTTCTACAATAGGGGAGCCTACGAAACTCATCATTATGATAGTCGTTATGGCCATTCGTGGCTAAAACTTCTTTGTATTGATAGGGTGAAGATGATGTTTGGTACATGATAATGTTTAACCTATTAATGAAGTGGTATGTTTATGTCTTTAACTATATCGTTCTCAAAAACCATCTTTTGATGGGCTTTTATTATTGTCTAAATCCGTCTTTATATTTGTGAGTGTCTTGATTTTAAAGAGTAAGACTGTAAAACCTTTTTTAATCAATCTTCTTTTGAAACTCGTACATCTTATACGAGCAGAGATTGATAAGCCAAGGCTTGGTATATACTTCTAAGATCATACGTCTTTATACGATATTAATATGCGACCAAGAATTAGTGAACTCATGTTGGGAACGGTACGTCTTTATACTTGGTCCCATTGTTAAACCGCCTCCCGGTGAGCAAAATATAATCACCTATTTCACTTTAATATAAAGCATTTTGAGTTCGATGTCTTAAACCAACTCGGAGATGACCATTCGATTGGTTGAGGGTAAATGTTGTTCAAACAGGAGGCACTACCACTTTTAAAGATTATAATTTGCAAATCAAATGTAGTGAGGACGAGGCTCTAGCGATGACCCGGGTCACAAGTTTGTAGTAGTCATACCACTGAATTAGTAAACTTAACATTATCACGTACCAAGCTGATTCGAATCCCGAAGCAATACATTCCGTAATCTGATCATTTTCGCCTTATTTACTTTTCTGCTATTTACTATTCTGCTAGTTACATTTCTTTTACACACTTCACACACATTTTTACTTTTATGTTATTTACGTTACCGTCATTTACTTTTCTGCTTCACAAGCACACAAAACCCACTCACTAATTAATCCGGCTAAACGATAACAAAAGTTGAGTATTTGAACTCGACCGTGTCCATTGGTTCGATACTTGGTTCTTACCTAACTATATTATGTTGCGATAGCTACACTTGCCTATTGTGTCTTTTTTAAGTTAACGTAATTATCGTTTTATAAATTTAAACCTGATCTTTTGAAATCATCCAAAAATATATTTACTTATATTTTTATTTACTTAATTCACAAACACATCACTTCTACATCTGTCTCCTAGTCGAATCATAGAGTAATTCATGTGACCGTGGATGTCGAGGGACTCCGTAGGGACTTATAGTTCTCAAAAATTTATCTTAGGTTGGGGTATTACCAATTGAAGGTTAGAGAAGAGGATGTACTAAAAACTACTTCTCGTAGGCGAGATGGACACTACGAGTTTCTCGTAATGTCATTTGGATTTACGAATGCCCCCCACAACATTCATTGACCTGATTTCGTCCATTGTTGGACCATTCAGTAATAGTATTCATAGATGACATTCTCATCTACTCCAAGAATGAAGACAACCATGCTTGCCACCTCAGAGATGCGTTAGAGGTTCTGGAGAAGAAAAAGTTGTACACAAAGTTCTCCAAATGCACATTCTGGCTTAGGGAAATCCAATTACTAGGTCATGTGATTAACCTACAAGACATCATTGTTAATTCGACAAAGCTAGCAGAAGTCAAAGAATGGAAAATCCTGAAAACGCCAACTAAAATACGAAGTTTCTTAGGATTAGCAGGCTACTATTAGATATTTATTAAGGATTTCTCAAAAATAGATTCGCCCTTGACAAGCTTAACCCGAATAGAAGTTAAGAATGAATGAGGTCCAACTTAATACAAAACTTTTGAGGAACTGGATTAGAAACTGACCCAAGATCGAGTCTTGGACTTGCCATAGGGCAGCAAAGATTTGGCAGTTTATTCCGATGCTTCAGGCCAGGGTCTAGGATGGGTACTTATGCAAAGAGGAAGGGTGATCGCATACATCTCATGATAGTTAAAGACACATGAGTTAATTACCTGACTCATGAGCTGGAACTTGTTGCCGTTGTATTCGCATTGATGATCTGGAGGCATTATCTTAATGGAGTTAATTGCACAATTTACCCCAATCACAAGAGTTTGAAATACTTCGTCTAACTGAAGGAGTTAAACATGAGGCAGATTGTAAGACCCTAAACCAGGCATCATAAAGTTGGTTCTCATAACGGGTCATTCTCTTTAAAACGTATTTATTGTTAATCAAGTTACAGCGAAACTCTTTCTAAAATCATTTATTACTAATTGTTATTAAACATACCTCACGAATGTCTACACACCAATCCGAGTATAACCGCTCCTAAGCCAAGATACGACAATGCGACGCTTACCTGCAAAAAAAATCTATCGCACACACAAAGTCAGCTACGCTGAGTGAGTTCTAATAGTTTAATTTAAACAAAAACCATCACGTCATATTCATTAGTTTATTCCACTAAGGACCCTCTGGTCGTTAATAAAATAGTTTTACGATTCATTAACGAATAGTTAACCCCCTGTTATCCCACGATATCCCATAACCGTTCATCAATAAAGACTCAGCCCGTACTACCCATGACAATAATAATAATCTTACCATCTTGTCGACATATACTTAACTTACTATACCAATAACTCATACCCAAGAACAAGTATTAACTGGACACTTGGTTAACACAACATACTCTAGACATTGGCATACTCAGCCCTAACCCAGACTTTCACAATCAACTGACACGACAGCTATACATGACACGTCACAATAATAATACGACAGTCAATCTAACTCTACGTACCATAATAATATTATCCACACATCATTTAGCATCGCCACATTAATCACATCACATGCATAATAAATATAGCTCAATGTTTGCATGCAATTCAACACACACATAACTATACATTTAAACACATACCTCGTCATTGCACCCTCGTCAGTGTTACCCTCGTTAGGGCGTTCAACACACCCCGAGTTCATCATTAACCTGTTAAATAAATGTCACCGTTGGTGACATCCCTAAGGACCTCATCCTTTACAATCCCGTTTGCTATGCCATAATGACAACGATGCAACACGGCACATAAATATAAACACATAATATCACACATTAACTACACTTGTACCTCACGCATAATCCTAGAACAACATATTTCTCACAAGAACTCGTAAGCATTTAATGTACGACACGACTATTCTCGTTCGACCCTTAACACGACACGCATTAATAACCCGTACCCTTAACTCACACATTTCCATGAACCCACCGTATACCCTACGATCACTAAATAATTATTTGGTATTCAAAAAGCATCAGGTTAGAACCCGAAATCCTTAACACATTTAATAGAGTAAACTTATTTTAAAAGTATGTACGATAGCCCCAAAACGTTAAAAACATTTAAAGAGGGGAATTAGAAACTCATAGGTTAAAGACCCCTTGTAGGTACTGCAACGCTCCCTTGTATGAATCCGGACCTGATAACGTATGACTACATAATCATAACACATCTTAAGCTTACGTCGAATAACGCATAAATATAAACCCCGCTTCTCACCAATACACGGGTCGAACCGTTCTCGACCCGCCTGGAACTTGAGTAATTAAACCGGGCCCCATGCATGTGCGTGACACTACCATGCAAACCCTAACCACCCACTCCTCTCCATGCAACCCTTGATCGCGCCGGACCAACACCCGAACTCGTCCATGTCTCACCAGGATATCGCCATCTTCGCTTGGCATTACTCCCTTAGTCACAAACTCCGCCACCATCGTCATCCTCGTCACTCACAACCCTAGTCATTGCACATTTGTCGAGCACCACCATCGTGTGCCACCATAGCCATCCTCACAGCTGTGTTCTCTTTGTCGGACAACCCAAGCGGCTGCCATCGCCACCATCGACACCATGCCACCACAGCTATCCTCCACCCGTGCCGTCGCTGCTGATTACCTCCACGGCTGCCATCACCACCTCTAAGCACCACTATGGCCAAACCGTCACTACCGTGTCGCCATTAGCTTCCCACTGGGCACCCCTAGCCGGTTCCCTCCTCCACCATTCTCCGCTATGCACCGCCACCCGCTGTTGCCATCGTCATCGAGCTCCGTCGTTCGCCGTCGAGCACACCTCCTCAGCAGCTTTGGGCGACCGTCGAGCGTCACCATGTGCTGTCGTCGCCCACTCCACGATCCCCGACACCACCATCACCTTCGCTCGCCACTCTCCCCTTTCTATCTCTTTCCTTATCGGTCCCGGCATCCGATCATCACACCAACTCGTGACCCCCCCCCCCCCCCCCCCCCCCCGATGTCACACGCAACCAATGAACCACTGTTGCCACCGGCTTGACCATCACAGTCGGAGTCACCAACGTCCGACGCGAACACAGACTACAAACCCTAACCTAGTTTCTTACTAATGAAAGCATGTAATAAAACGTAAACAAGAGTTTACCTCGGCGATGAGTGAAGTCCCTGCATGACATCGCCCTTGAACTGCCGTCTTCGGCCTACTCCGAGACCCGGGTTCTCTTCTCACGGCTCTCCTGCCGTCGCATACACACACCTAGCCAAAACAATGGTCTAGGGTTTCCCATTAGCAAGATATTTAAACCTCCATTATTTACATCCGGGTCCCCTCGCTTTCGTACTCTCCTAACCCGGACCCAGTTATGATAAAAATAACTAACGACGCCATCGCAATCCCTTAAATCTGGTTTTTACGTGAAAGCCACGCTAATCGTCTTGTTTACTAGAGATTCGGGTTGTCCCCTTGCCCGAATCACTAGATGTGGCTTTTCGAGATGTTACACAGATACGATAGTTGGACTTGTTGAAGGATTATGACAGTGAAATCATATATACTACCTAGGAAAGGCAAATATGGTAGGTAGGGGTGAGCAATAACCGAAACCGAATTGTGCCCGTGTTCCCTTCACAGTTGCGCTCCCGCCTCGAGATCCGAAGTTAACAATACCTCTAGAAGAAGAGAAGGCCTAATGGGAAAAGTAGATCGGTCAATTATCTGACACACGACCGTGCTCCTGGAAGGCACAATGGTGCCCCACACCCAGGCGCGGTCATGCCTCATGTGCAGACACAGTCGTGCCTCCCCATTTTCTATAAATACCATGCCATTTTTCAAGAGTTCAGGAGCTGGATTAAAAGAAAAAATCCACTGTTTCATGCTCCAAAATTTGGTGATTCCCACCACATTGCAAGCATCTTGGAGGGATTACAACATTAAGAAGATCTTCATACATCATCATCATCATCTAGCGTGGATAGTTGGTTTGATTCTTGTCATTTCATTCATGAATCTTGTAACTTTTCCTAGCTTGTTTGCTGTTCTTGAGCTCATGATGAGCTAAACTCTTTATTTCACTTTGGTTTAGATGAGTTTAGTAACATTTGACAATGTTATGGATTATTTGCAAAGATTATTTTATTTTTATAACAATGATATGATTATTCTTTAATGATCTTGTGTATTTGAGAGTGTGAGTATGTTTTCCAGACTTATAAGTGTTTAAGTGTTGTAATGTTGGAAAACTCGTAGTGTATGCATATATTCATGGATTAGTGTATGTTTATGCTAGTTTATGGCTTTTGACTAGGAATGTATGATGAACTCTTGATTATGTTTGAAAACTCTTGAATGTGCATCCTTATACTTATGTTTGAAAAGACAAAGTGTTTGTTATGTCTAGTATTATGTTTACCTATGACTTGTCGACGCAATCTCCTACTTTATGAGATCTTGATATGAACATCGTATGTTGAAAAGTGCATGTTGTTGTTGTTTACTTTAATTAACATTAGGTGGACTATGTGTTTTTCATGTATTCTTTCTGAAGAGTTGTTGGATTGGTGACCCTTGACAAGCAACTAATTCAATATTTTTAAACGTTGACATAATCGTATCACGTGAACTTCATTGTATGATTTTAGGTGGTTAGTTTGTATAATATGTGCTAGCTTTTCGACAAATAATTTGATTAGATGTCTTTGGTGAGAGTTTAGTAAACTTATGTTTCGTGATCTTGCTATGTACCTATAGTTGTTATATGTTTGTTACATGGATTCGAGATCAAGTAATATTTCTTTCTTGATTAATTGTTTGTCTTGCGTTCTTTAGCTTCGTTGACTATTATTAAGTAGTTTAATTATGCTTTACCTACAATTACGCAGTTTAATGACAACAATCCAATAAAATTCTATCTTCTAGAGTCAAACATTGTTTCTTTGACTCTTATTAAATAGTATACTATGTTTTGACTGCTATAAAAACACTCCTCGTGATTGAAGCGATCTAGTTCATCTTAAACTATAATTCTAAATTTCTCTCGAGATAAAAATAGTTTAAGAACTTTATAACTTTTTTATATGATACAATTTATTAAAGTAACTATCTGTATGCTATAATTATATAATGGGATTGTATCCTCATAATTAAAAACAACATGATTTTGTCTATCCTTATCTATAAACCCGTTTTCAAGGCTAGTGGAGCTTTAAAGTTCATTCCTACACATGAGTAATCTTATTCTTGGATCTTTGTAATTGATATTTTAGGTAATAACATATCATGACGACTTTCAAAAGTGTTAACCATTTTTCTCAAGTGTTTATTGAAAGATTTTGTAGAATAAATTTAAAAATATATATATTATTTATGAAATATTTTTTTAACAATAAACTAGATGTGTTCTCAGATATTTGTTACGCGAACGAAGAATAAAGCAGATAATTAATTTGATAAATATTTATTCGAAAATTGGGTAAAAAATATATTAATCCTTTTTTTTGTCTTTTAACGGTTTATATTAATTAAATTACACGTGATTTTGATCGGTTGTTTCAACAAAAGACACGTCTCGTGTTATTTCACATTCATATCAACAAATTGTATAGTTTAATATAAAATAACAAAAAAATCGAGCTTGCCGGACTTGCTACCCGGCCTGCGACACCCACGCCCAAGAACATCGCATGAATCAACTGACATAAAGATCTAAATGAAGGCGGTGGTATTGAGTTCTAACTGCTATCTCTACCCCACAATCACGTTACACTCAAACTATTAACCCGGTAGGATTAGGTTCAGGTAAAAAATATTTTAATTGTAAGAAGGGTGAGAATGATTTATGGCTATTAGATTAAATTGTAGAAAAGATTTAATGGTTTAGATTAAATTGTAGGAGAAAAAGTTGTTGGAAGGGTATTTTAGTCTTGGCCACTTTTGTTAACTTTTTATCAAGTTCCCCCCCTCATTTTTAAACGTTCATAACTTTTACATATGACATTATTTTTTCAAAAAAATTATACCATAAAAACGAGCGTTTTTTATCTTTAAAACGAGTATAGTGTCGTTATAAACAAAAACAATTTTTTTTACGTTTTTCAGCTCATTGTGTAATTAGTCAGATCAATGTGTAATACAAGTTCATTGTGTAATACAAGGTCATTGTGTTATATGTATTTATCATTATGTTTTACGTTTTCTAGCTCATTGTGTAGTAAGCCAGGTCATTGTGTAATACAAGTTTATCGTGTAATACAAGTTCATTGCGTAATACAAGTTCATTGTGTAATACAAGTTCATTGTGTAATACAAGTTCATTGTGTTATACAATTTCAATGTGTAATACAAGTTCATTGTGTTATATGTATTTATCATTGTCTTTTACGTTTTCCAGCTCATTGTGAAGTTAGTCAAGTCATTGTGTATTACAAGTTCATCGTATAATACAAGTTCATTGTGTACTACCACGTTTGGTCATTGTGTAATATCTGGTCTTTGTGTAATTAGTCAAGTAATTGTGTAATACAAGTTCATTGTGTAATACAAGTTCAATGTGTAATACAAGTTCATTGTGTTATATGTATTTATCATTGTGTTCTGCGTTTTCCAGTTCATTGTGTAGTTAGTCAGGTCATTGTGTAATACAAGTTAATCGTGTAATACAGGTTCATTGTGTAATACAAGTTCATTGTGTAATACAAGTTCATTGTGTAATACCATGTCTGGTCATTGTGTAATACAAGTTCATTGTGTAATTAGTCAAGTCATTGTGTAATACTAGTTCATTATGTAATTAGTCATGTCATTGTGTAATACAAGTTCATTGTGTCAAATATTTTTCATCATTGTGTTATATGTTTTCATCATTGTGTTTTACGTTTTCCAGCTCATTGTGTAATTCACTCAAATATGTCAGGTCATTGTGTAATATGCTCATTATGTAATATCACTTTCCTGTGTAATATCAGGTCTGATCATTGTGTAATATCAGACCTTGTATTACACATTGAACTAGTGTATTACACATTGACTTGGTATATTACACATTGACCTTTTATATTACACATTGACCATTATGTCTTCCCTTTAAAAACAATAAAATGACACATGTCAAGCTTAAAATCCTTCTTACCCTTCTTATTTTAAAAACTTTTTTTACTATAACCTAACCCTAACCCGGTATTCTCTGATCATCGCCATGGGCACAAGTGAGAATCGAATTGGCACATGTGAGAATCGAACCTGGGTTCTGCCCCAAATTGGCACATGTGAGAATCGAACATCGGTTCATTATATTTACAGTATACATAATGAGTCGAAATAAGAAACTTTTCACTAATAGACACTATAAAAACCGTAGTGTTTTCACAATAAATATATTGTAAATACACTACATCATAAACTGTTAATTACGATTAATTAAATGAAAAAAATTAATCTTGAAAAGTCTGCATAATCTACTCTTGATATATGTTAATTTTATCTTTGAAGGTATTTGAAAATACGCTCCAATTGTGCCAAAGTTGGCCATACATCATATATATATTGAAGTTTAATAGAAATTAGTGATGGAAAAAGTTGCAAAGTTGTGACGAATCTAGCATCTTTTTTTAGACCAGTGAGAGTGACCGATTTTATATTTAAAAAACACCCCTGTAATTTTTATGCATAATATACAAGCTGAGAACATCATTATGACCTTAACATTATATAATTTTGGTAAAATCATATCTAAGCAATCACTATTATTGACCTACTACAGCCATAAATACATTGAAAAGGCTATAGAGCACAAAAGTTCATATGAAAAGGCTAATAACTCCTGATAATTATGGTTTTAAAAAAGCTAAGATGCGTGTAGGTCAACCTATATGAAGGTGGACAATTTTTTTAATAAAAACAATGTTTCTTTCCTCAAATCATCTTAATGAATTCGAGTAAGTTACAAGGGTGTTATTATGGTTTATCAAAATTTCACATTTCGTACTTTAACTATTAAAATTTAAAGATTTAGTTTCAATTGTTTGACAAATAGTCACACAATTGGTCGGATGGTCGTTTATATCGTGCGTTCTGTCACCCCGCGTGATTTACAAGTGAGTAGTTTTTTGTGATTTTGCCATCCCCTTTAGTTATTCACTCCTGATCCCAATTTATCAGTTGTCACTCCGATCATTTCCCTCCTTTCTCCTTCGTCATTTTCTCTCACCATCGCCATTCTTCTTTATTTCTCCATTGACGAACGTATTTCTACAATCTGAACATTTAAGAATGAATGTTGAAACATGGTGTGGCGTATTCGTTGGAATAACAGTTTATTTGAAGCAAAACAAATGTAAGATGATGAAACTTCCTTGTCTCACCCAGTTTCAAAAAACTTTAAATTTTCAAAACGCAAATATGACGTTTTTGTTTTTTGTAATGTCTTCTTGTTTTCTCATAGAAGGACATCCAAACTTGATTTCACTACAGATTCATCATGGTTGGGTTTTTAGGAACTTCTGAAGGCGTAGGTATGCTTATGGTAGAATAATATATGTAGATATATATGAGTTCTCTATACACAAAGTTGATTGAAATTTGCAAGAGTTAGAGTTGCAGAAGTGATTTTGATTATGATTTACAAGCGTTAAGCAATGATCAAGTATATAAAAGTTAACCAAGTTATAAGTTAGGAGTTAGAGGATGTATGGGCACGGGAGACCAAATTGATTATGGATTAAAACATGTGAGACCAAATTGAGAACATGCTTCACTTCAACCCATTCTATATGTAATTGAGGAGTTAAAGGATGTAGGGGCAAAACTATTAGACTATTACGGAAATGAACTAAAAAAGGTTGCTTTTGTAATGGCAATGTGAGGAACATCAAGCAGAAGATGTTATAATCAAGTGCAAAATGAGGGTGAACAAGTGTATATTGAGGGTGATCACGTTCTATAGGAGGATAATCAACTGAAACATGATGGTGATCATCAAGTGCAAAACGAGGGTGATTAAGTTCAACATGAGGGTGATCAACTGCAATAAGACCCTACTTTTGATTCAACGCAAGATTTTGAGTTTTATTTTCACCATTTGGACTTTAATACAAACTAATTATAGAATGAGATATAGAAAGAGGGTGAACAACATGGTAGTGAGGATGGTGTTGGCAGTGAAGATATGGATTAGTTAGTTTATAAAGACAATGAGGTTGAAGATGTTGAGGTTTATGTGAGGGAATAACAAGATAATGTTGTTAAGGATGAGTAGAACAAACCAGGCTTCACATGATTTAGGTAATGAAATTGATTATCTTGGAGATTATACATTTTACAGTTTGACAAATGACTTAATGGATGATTTTAAAACTACTAGGAGCAGGAAGTTGAAAAAACCAAGAATGAAAAATAGAGAAGATAATGTGAGTGATGCTTTTGTCATTGTAGTCCAAGTGTTTACAAACTGAAGTGAAATCAAATAGTTGATCAAGAAGCAAGCAACTAAGAATAGGATGAACATATTATTAAAGAAAATGTAAAATAGTTCGCTTATATCGCAAGAAGTTTATGTTTGTCTTTGGGTTCATTATGTAGCAAAGCAGAAAACAGAAACAGATGGTGATACATGGATAGTCGAAACCTAGGTTTCTAAGCATAAATGCCTTCATTCAAGATCTATTAGTGCTTTCATTGTCAAGTATATGTCCAAAGAAAGTTTGGTGCTACGCCAAACTGAACAAAAATGAACACTACTTGATAGAAGAATAAACCCATTATTATTGAATTGGATTATGTCAGGGAGTACTTAATGAAGAGAATTGTCAATGTACTGAAGGTAATTGAAAATTGTGTTGGGCTTCTTAGACCGGCAATAACAAAACTAAATTGTTTGAAGCTATAAAAATAGCAGCATAAATGTACACGGTTCTATGGAATGGTGGCCAAAAGTATCAAGTGGCTAGTCCTTTAAATGACCAATGTGTAGTTGGTGTTGTTGATGTAGTTGAGAGAAGTTGCACTTGTAGGAAGTGGGAGTTGAATAGTTTTCCATGTAAACATATTGTGGCTACTAAATGGAACTTGAAAGTTAATGGGTAATAAGTTGGGTCACCAGAAAGTTGGATATATACTTGCCATTGGCTTGATACATGGGAATATTTATACTCATTCACAGTTGGACCAATCAATGACGTGAATATGTCGCCCAAATCTCAGTCTTCTACAATCCTAACCCCACCACAACATAACATACCAGTTGGAAGACCAAAGAAAAAGAGAAGGAAGAGTCAAGTTGAAATAGAAAATAATGCCATTGTTAAGGCTGGAAGCCTTGAAAGGGTGCGGAAAACTATCATATGTTCAGAGTGCAAGAACGTTGGGCACAATGCAAGGGACTGTAAAGGGCAAGGAGGAACAACAATGTAAAACGCCAAAATTTCTAAGCATAAACATTTAAGTGTTGGTAAGACGCCAAACAAAAAGTTAGGTTGAGTGACCGTTAAGAAACTCGACTCTAAAACATAAAGCTGACGCGAAACAAAAAGACGGTTGGAAATTGCCTAAACTTCCAATAGGCATATATCATGCTAGGAATGACTTACGGAAGCCATAATATATGAAACATGGGTACCTCAGCGAGAGGAATCTAAAAAAGGTGATATAATGGACCGTTGCCGGCCGTAACGGTCCGTTACGTAAATTTTTTAAGGAAAACACCGAAAATCGCAACTTGAAACATTGACTCACCCAACCTATAGCGATGACAGACCTTCACCACCCATGACGGTCTTGTTGGGATATCGTGCGCCGGTTTTAACATTTAAAACAAAAACTTATAAAATCAGATTTACAATGCCGGAAGCGTTTACAATATCACACGATAATAACGATCAGATCTTTATCCGACAGTGATCCGATTACACAGTATTTAGACAATAAAAATAAATAAATAAACACAACCATATGGTGTTTAGAGTTTATACTATTGACGATTAACCTAAACTCACACGATGGATGCAACGAACGTCACGCTAGATGACTTGTTCACGAACCCGCAAAACTTATCTCGTCTCACGAGATCTCACGCGTAAACCAGCTAACATGGAGTCCAGCTCACGGCAAGGCAGCGACGGCAAGGGGCAGCAGCTCGACGGTGGTTCCGACGACGGCAGGGGTGGGCGGTGGTGGTGGATCGCGAAACCAAGAGGAGAGGTGGCTTCCTTCTTGCGCAAGTTTAACAGTTAAATCCGTGTATTAGGGTTTAATCATAATGATATATTTATAGATACCATATTTACAAATTGCATCCAAAAGATTTAACAGTTAAAACCCTGTAATCAACCGTTAATTACTTTTAGTCACTGTAGTTTACTAATTACATTTAATTAGTAAATCTTTATCCATTAAACGTTTAACACTTAAACGTTCATGCCTCCATATTTAATTATTTCTCTAAATAATTCCGGATCAACGATTAATTATTTCTTTAAATAATTAATATCCGAATCCATTGATTAAATATTTCTCTAAACATTTATTCACCGTTCTCTAAATCGCATTTCGTGTACTATAATGTATACGATTAATCATTATTAATTGTTCTTTGTCCAAAGTGTAACCATTTGGATGGTACCTTGATAGCAACGTTGATATTAATAACGATCGGACATCTAATATCCAACAATCTCCTACTCGGACATCTAATATCCAACGTAGTTGCATCTCATTGCCCCCAACGTGGTATGACGTATTTACAATCATCAACTAGTTCCTCGTGTTCAAGTAACCTTTACTTAACTAAGTACAATAACCATGGTAAACATATCTATGTGTCCTTTTTGTTTAGGTCATCTGTTGAACATGAGACATGGATACAAGTCATGTGTCAAATGTGGTTCAACTATTCTTTCTCTCCTTCTCCAAATCAAAAATGGTCTAAACAAACTACCTTTTAGTTTGTGCATGGCCACGCGATTTATACCAGTTTGAATCAACGAGGGCTCCATAATGTCCAGTTCCTAATCATAGGAGAACAGAATACCTTTGGCCACGTACAACGCCCACTTAATTTCAGATTACTCCTGATCATATCCTTATTACTGCATGTTAAGGTACAACGTTAGATAATATCAAAGAACAAACATCAGTCAGAGTTAGTTATAGTGCGTGCCTCGAGTCGAGGATCAATAAATTTTACCATATTCAAAACTTCTCAAGACCTTGATCCAAGTTACTTTCAATAATCATTCTCTAATGATTATCTGTGAATATGATGTCCAGCCGTTTGTACTTTCATTCCTAATGAACCAGTCATCCAATTCATAATAGGCTTTCGTTCAGATTCAATCCCATGAATTTGATCGACTACGAACATTTAGAATACAATCTTCAAGGATTTCTAAAATGTATAAAATGTCGAACAATATAAAACAATACTGTTTCTATGTGATGTTCGAAAGCACCCAATACTAACAAATCAAACTCAAGTCTAGCATGTGTGACACCCGACAAATTCCGGTTAACCCCGTTAACTCTATTATAAACCTCAGGGACTAAACTTGTCATAATTCAAACTCAATTACACATAAAGTACAAGGACTAGTTATGAAATTAACACAAACTCAATTATATTGACTTTATAGAGTCAAAATTGAGTGTGTTTGTTTCTGTTGACTTTGAAAACTCAAACCCCCTTTGTTCTTGATCCAAATTCGCAACAAAAACTCAAAGACTGTCCATATTCGTAACTGAAATACATGTTAACGTCTTAGTTGATCAACATTGAAGCAATGAGCATTGTTATTGATTCTAATTAATCCCCTTTATGCTCATTGAAGCCGTAACCGTCGAAACCCCCATCATTACTATCTACTTCGACCAATTAGTGTAGAATTCTCACAATTAACTCTGTGTACACCTTGAACGAACCTCTGTGAAGTAATTGCACAAGTAAGTTTCATCGGAGATGCAGCAGGAGACGTCGGGGACTAACTCGTCGGAATCACGATTGTGAGCTAATCGAACTCCATCAATTCGAGCTCAATTTAGGTATCTAATCACACCTACAGCTTCGCTTTCATGCCTAGATCAAAGGCCCTAACATAATTATGGCATATACCATCGAATTGGTGATGAACTGATTCTAGGGTTCATCACATTTCGGGTTTAATCGAACTATACCCTAGACTAGATCTCAATCCAATTAATTTACATGGTTAGATTCGCAATCATCTATTGAGTGAAAGCCCTATGATTTTAACAATTATTATTATCAGATTTAACCAATTCGAATTCATGTTCTAAACTAGGGTTTCAACTTTTCAAACAGGAATTAATGATTCAAAACTCAATGATTTTGTAATTAACTACACCCATAGGTTCGAAATGGATTGAGTTTCAAAACCCCTAAACCTTTGTTGCAAATCATGGTTGAAATCGACGGAATTTGGACCTGTTCTTGATTCGGTTCGTAGGGGGGAAGAACACATGGGACTTAAGTGTTAAAACTGTTAGACGTAGAAAGTTTGTTATGATTAAGCTTATTTATTAGTGTCTTTATATGATGTAACCGTGAACTTGATAGTTCACGGGTTGGGTAGATATGGGCCGGCCACTAGGGCCGAGTAGGGACATTTAGGCCTATCACGGTTTGTGTAGATATAAACGTTTCTAAACCCTTACCGTGTGGGGTTAGCGGTCCTTTCGTGTTCATAGTGTTTTCTCTTGATTAATTCAAGCGCAATTACAAGTGTTTTCTTGTGTTATTGAATCACCATACTTGATAGTTTCCGCCTATCAAGTGTGATAATTGATATCGTGTGTGTTTGCTAGAAGATCCATGAAGTTCGGGACTTACAATTGCTATCAGATCCATTGAAGTCATTCAAGGCTCGGTTTCGATATCAACGATACAAGATAAAAGCTTTCGAGGTAATTACTACTGTTTTTGGTTGATTACATTGCTAATCAGCTATTATTGTGCCAGTTCCTTCAAAAATTTCTGAGAATCAGAAGTTATTGCTGTGTTTCTGTGAAATTACTATTGGTTGGAAGTTAATTAGGAGGAAGTTGCTGCTAAAATCATGACGGAAAAGCTTGAGGATCATCTAAGTGTTCATCGTGTTCTTAATTGATTCATTGAATTTCAATTTTTGAAATTCCAAAAATCTCGGGATTAAGTTTGGTAACTAAATCAGTCAAATATTATATTCCTGAAAAAGTACACGGCAAAGGTTCACGGTCTCCAGTTCACGGGTGTAGAAGTTCACGAATTTAGTTCACGGGTGTTGAAGTTCACGTCCTGTTTATATTTTCACGAGTGTTGAACTTTACGGCAGAAGCTCACGGGGTGGTTAAGGTTCATGGCTGATCTCTACTTCATGGCTTCTTTATGTTATTCAGGTTTTTTAAGCTTATTCACGGCTTCTTAATTGTTCACGGTTACAAGCAGTTTACGGCTTATTTCACTTTCACGAGTTGAATTTGACTAATCAGAATCAGTCTAGTTTACTGCTTTAAAGTTTCAAGTTCATTTCGATTAAGGACCTCATACTATGATAACTTGAATTCTCAACAAGTGACCATGAATTTAAATAGTCTGCTTGACCTACAAATTGGTACAAGCACCAAACCTCCAAGACTGACTTGTGCTGAAGATTATGTAGACTGGAAATTTAGGTTCATGAATCATGTACTGCTTTTTGAAGCAAAAATGTGGAGAAGTATACTCAAGGGACCTCAAATCCCTATGTTTGATAAGGCTGATGGTAATAAGGCACCAAAACAGATTGAAAACTATACTGATGAAAATTTTGATCTTGTTGAAAGAGACTTGAAAGCCTTAGCATCTCTGACTATGGCTCTATCACCTGATATAGCCCATTTATTTAAAGAATGCACTTTTGCCAAGCAACTTTGGGAGTCGTTAGCACAGGCCTTTAAAGGGAATGATGATATGAAGGCCAGTAAAAAGGAAATGATTCTGCAGCAGTTTAACATGTTCAATCATGTTTTAGGTGAAACACTTGAAGCACAATTGCAGAGATTCACAAAGTTAGTTTCACATATGAGAGGTGCTCAGATTGTAATGAGTGATGGAGATCTGAACAGAAAGTTGTTAAATGGCTTGCCACAAAGCTGGGATTGGAACGTTTCTCTGCTAAAACGAACCAAAGATTTGAACAAGATCACTTTAAATGATCTGATTTCTATTATCAAATCCTATGATCTGGATGACCAGCAAGGAAAAGTCAATCATGTCAACACAATAAACTCTGTCGGTGCACAAAGCAGCAACAATGCTTTTCTTTCTAGTGTTTCACATGGAGGCTCTGGATCTGGAGATGTGAACTCTGGTGCTGCTGCTACAGCTATGACATCTGCACCTGAGCAGCAGGCATATTCTGCTCAACAATCTAAGCTTAGTGAAGTAAATACTTTTTTATGCACTAGCATCATGAACTGTTATGCAACCTTTGTCTCAGGTAACCTATCACCTTCAGAGGTTCTTACTGCTGAACTAATCAAATTCATCCAGAAGATGTGGAGGAACTTGATATATCTTGGCAACTGGCTATGGCTGTCTTCGGGGCTAAAAACTTCATTAACAAGACCGACAAGTTTAGATGGAGTGAAGACACAGGGAAAAAGATTGGTTTCAACAAATCAAATATTCGTTGTTACAATTGCCATGAACCAGGTCACTTTGCAAGAGAATGTACTAAACCAAAGGAGCAAAGAGGAAGTGATGCTGGATCATCTTCAGGGGGAAATAATGCTGCTAACTCAAAGGCCTTGATTAGTCAACAAACTGGTGGATATGACTGGGGAGATCAAATAAAGGAGTTGAACCTGAATCATGCTTTTATGGCAGACATTATTGGAGAGTCTTCTGCATGTCCATATTCTTATACTCCACCTGAGGTAACTGTTGCTCTATGTTCTCAATCATGCATAGATAAAGTAGAACTTTATAGAAAACATAATGCTGGTCTAATTTTTGAGATGGAAAATTTAAAATATCATAAAAAGAAATTTCTTAAAACTGAAAAAGGATTATAAAGAAGCAATAGAGGCTGGTAAAAAGGATGTTTCTTTACTCAAATCTCAACTCAGTAATACATGTTGTTTGCTTACTGATGCTAGGCAAGAAATTGTCAGATTAACTACTGATCTAGAAAAGGCAAAATCAAACTTTGCCGAGGCCAAATTCAAAGTAGATTTCTTTGGACAATCTAGTAAAGTAGTTGACATACTTGAAAATCAACTTCATAAACCGGGTAATGGGAGCAAGGGTCTTGGGTATAATAATGTGCCTCCTCCTTTTAATGGAAATTGTCCTACTGTTCCCCCTTCTGTAGAGGAACAAGTTAAGGAGTTTTTCATGTTTACCCCCGGGAACAAACCATGTAGTAGTGATTTCCAATCACCATATCCAACCTCTAACTGTGTGAACAATTCTAATTCTTCGACCTCATGTGCATAACAAATAGAAATAAAGGATTGGTCAAGTGAGGATGATGAAGATGATAAGTCACAAGTTTGCAGTCTTAAATTAAATCATAAAAAATCTGAAAATAATGTTTTGTTCCTTCTATTTTGAAAAACTCTAAGTCTTCTGTGTGTGATGTGATTGGTTTGAATGTTTCTAGTTCTCAATCTATTAATTCTAAAAATGCTAATATTCATAAGAATATTGTGTTCGTTAAACATTTAGCTAATGGAAACACTGAGAAGCACATTTTCCAGAAACCAAAACTTGTGACTAAACAAAAGGTCACTAGTCAAACCTCAAATGCTTTACCAAAGCATTTCACAAAGGATCAATTTTATGCTAAATATGATCATCACCATTTGAGGTTTGAGTAAAGACATGCTCATCAACAGCTTAAACCTAAAAAGGTTTACAAGCAGGATGCTTCCTACTATCCTAACTCTGACAAGTTTGAATCTGCACTGTATCTCAAGAAACAATGTTGTTATACCTGTGGAAAGCTAGGACATCAAGAAAAACATTGTGTTCATCATCACTATATTCCATATTACGCTAAGAATCAGAAGGAGTCACATAGGCCGATGGGTTCTAAGCCAGTGAAGACTGTCAAGTCCGAGGCAATGAAGAATTATTCAACCTATAACAATTCTTCTGATGGAGATTGTAATGTGGCCAAGCGGAACATACATGCTTATTTTGAAAGGCAAAAGAACAAGAATCTCAAACAAAACGTTAAGATTAAAAATAAGCCGAGAAAAGTAATTAAAAACTCTGTTCTATCTAAGCCTGTTTGGAAAGCTAAACTTGAAAGTTTCATAAGTAACAAAGTTGAGTAAAAAAATGACGTGTGTTTGCAAGAAGTGTCATACATTGATGCAAATGGAATACCCAGATCTACCATAGCCTAGGTTCCAATTACTAATTAATCCCGCACTTTGTGCAGGAACACCCAAGGAGGACTGTCAATAATCTCTGGTTTGTTGATAGTGGATGTTCTAGGCATATGACAGGGGACATGTCTCTACTACATGATGTGCAAAATTTCAATGGAGGTTATGTCTTATTTGCGGAGGTAAAGGTGGAAAAATCAGCAAGAAAGGTACTGTGATTAATGGATCTTTGAGTTTTCATGATGTGAGTTACGTTAGTGAGCTCAATCATAGCTTACTGAGTGTATCTCAAATTTGTGATAAGCAGTTTTCAGCTCATTTCATAAATAAAGAATGCTTAATTTTAAAACCAGGATTTGTGGTTCCTGATGAATGAATTTTGTTAAGGACACCCCGTAAGGGAAACTCCTATGTTATTGATATGAACAGTAAACCTGTTTATGAAAATACTTGTCTGTTATCAAAATCAGCTGAATCTGATGCTATGTTATGGCATCGTCGTCTTGGTCACGTAAACCTCAAGAACTTAAATCGAATTGCAAAAGGTAATCATGTTCGTGATTTGCTTGTCTCTGAGTTCTTTTCAATCGAAAAATGTGTGGCTTATGCTAAGGGGAAACAACACCGAAAGCCTCATAAGTAAAAAATGCTTAATTCTATTGATTGCATTCTTCATCTCCTTCATATGGATTTATTTGGTCTTCTGAATGTGATGAGCATTGGACAAAAATGTTTTTGTCTGGTCATAACTGATGATTACTCACGTTTCTCATGGGTTTTCTTTTTGGCTAATAAGAGTGAGACTGCAGAGCTGATAAAGAACTTTATCGTGTTGGTTGAAAATCAAAGAGATGTGAAGGTGAAAGCAATAAGATGTGATAATGGAACTGAATTCAAGAACATTGTGCTGAATCAGTTTTGTGCTGAAAAAGGGATAGCTAGACAGTTTAGTGCAACTCGAACACCTCAGCAAAATGGTGTCGATGAAAGAAAGAACAGAACTCTCATTGAAGCTGCAAGAACAATGCTTTCTGAATCAAAGTTGCCCTTATTCTTCTGGGCAGAGGCTGTAAACACAGCATGCTATGTGCTCAATCGAGTCCTTCTTAACGAGAAAATTCAAATGACTCTGTACGAGGCGATCTACAATGAGAAACCACGGGTTGGTTACTTCAGATCTTTTGGGTGTCCGTGTACTGTATTGCATACAAAATCCACACCAAAGTTCAATGAAAAGGCATATGAATGTTATTTTGTGGGTTATGGATCGAATACTACTGGTTACAGAGTCTACAACAAGGTTACTAAAGAGATCAGAGAATCGACTTATGTTGATTGGCAAGAGCAAAATCCCACCGATGCTGAGTGCGATCTATCATGGTTATTTGATTATCATTCCTTGTTTAAATCATTTAATCTTCGTACTGATGAAATTGCAGGGTCCCCAAGTGAGCAGTTCAATGAGAGTGATGACGATGAATACTCTTATGTGGGACCACTGCTTACTGTTGATCCTCCAGAAGTTATTAATTCACTAAGTGATGAAAGATCTAAGAATACCCCTATTTCCACAAATGTCTCTAAAGATTCACTAGCTACTGCTGAAAATTCCTCGTCAGTTGTTAATGATGGTAAATCTACACCTGAGACTTCAGACTCATCAATATTCCAGGAGCCGATTCCAGATGAAAGTATGGTCAATAAGCCGATTTCTGACCCTATAAATGAATCCAATGAAGAGACACTTGAAAATGTGACAAACTTGCCTACCACAGTGCATGTTCCTAAGATTTCTTCTCACAGAGTCAATAAAGATCATCCAATTGACACAATAATCAGGTCACTAACAGATAGGGTCAGAACCCGGAGCACTACCGGAGACATAAACAGATGTCTGTACTCCTGTTTTATTTCTCAAATTGAACCCAAGAACATCTACATGGCTCTTCTCGAACCTAGTTGGGTTGATGCAATGCATGAAGAGCTGAATCAGTTTGCTAAACTGCAAGTATGGGATTTGGTGCCATTACCACCAGGCAAGAAAGCTATTGGCACCCACTGGGTTTTCAGAAACAAAAAAGATGAAAGCAAAGTGATTATTAGAAACAAAGCTCGATTGGTTGTGCATGGATTTTATCAAAAGGAGGGGATAGAATATAAAGAAGTTTTCGCTCCTGTTGCTCGTCCAGAGGCTATTCGAATATTCTTGGCATATGCATCTTATATGAACTTCACTGTTTATCAAATGGATGTCAAGACAACATTTCTTTACGGCAAGGTGAAAGAAGAAATATATGTGTGTCAACCGCCTGGCTTTGAAGACAACGATCATCCTGATTATGTCTACAAGCTCGATAAAGCTTTATATGGGTTACATCAAGCACCGCGGTCTTGGTATGCCACTTTTACTGATCATTTCCTGGCTCATGGATACACTCGTGGTGCAATTGATCAAACTTTGTTTGTCCGAAAGGTGGATATAGATCTAATTCTTGTGCAGATTTATGTGGATGATATCATCTTTGGATCCACTAATGAGGAGCTATGCACAGAGTTCAGAAAGGTTATGGAAACGAAATTTGAAATGAGTGCTTTGGGTGAAATGACATTCTTTCTCAGGTTACAGGTCAAGCAATCAAGTGATGGAATCCTAATTCATCAAGGAAAATATGTGGATGACATCATTGCCAAGTTTAAATTCATTGATGCTTAGGCGACATCTACTCCTATGGCTGCTCGGACAGTTCTGGATGCTGACACAAATGGAGTTACTGTTGATCAGAAACAATACCGATCCATGATCGGATCCTTAGCATACCTGACAGCATGTCGTCCAGATATCATGTTTGTTGTGTGTCAGTGTGCTCGTTATCAAGCAAATCCTAAAATGTCCCATTTAACCGCTGTTAAACGTATCTTTCGATATCTAAAGGGCATGCCTCGGCATGGCCTTTGGTATCCCGAAGAATCTAGTTTTGACCTGTATGCTTTTTGTGACAGTGATTATGGAGGGTGTCAGCTCGATAGAAAATCTACAAGCGGAGGCTGTCAATTTCTGGGAGACAGGCTAATCTCTTAGCAATGCAAGAAGCAACACACAGTCTCCACTTCTACTGCTGAAGATGAATTCATTGTTGCATCAGCTTGTTGCTCACAAGTCATCTGGATGCAACATCAATTGCTGGATTACAGTTTGACATTTCTTAATACTCCTATTTTCTGTGATAATGAGGCTACTGTGCTAATTGTGAAAAATCCGGTTCAACATTCTAAAACCAAGCATATTGATATCAAGGTGCATTTCATTAGCGACTGCTTTGAGAGAAATCTCATATGTCTTGAAAGGGTTGATTCTGACAACAATGTTGCGGATATCTTCACTAAAGCATTTGATTCATCTCGATTCAATGTGCTTGTAGAGTCCCTGAGAATGATTAGTTTCAAAGATTAAATTGGTCACCAAAAATATTTTTCTTCGTAGTTAAATTTGTAAAGTTTGATTTTATGCACAAATTTAGGGGGAGAGTCAAGAAAAATTCAAAAAGAGTCGGCTTTAAATTCTTTATAGTCAAGAAAAATACAAAAATAGTCAGTTTTTAATTCTTTAGAGTCAAGAAAAATACAAGAAAGAGTTTGCTTTCAGTTAATTTAAAAGAAAATTCAAAAAAATATTGTCTGTGTCTACATCGAAAGTTTGGCAATTATATGGGAAGTGATATGAATGTTCGTTGCTTAAGGATAGGATCAACACATGTAAGGCATTAAATTGAAAAGACTAGAATCAATGTTGGATATGTTGATAGGCTCTGCATGTGATATACTTGAACAAAATAATCCTATGGCCTTAGTGGGGAACATCTCATAGATCAGTGTAATTTGCCATTCATGTTAATAATCGAGAACTTAAACATAAAGGTTGGTGAACTGTGGATAACCCTTGCTCTATTGGGATTGCACTAACCGGGATCCTTCACAAAGAGGTTGCGAGCTTAACTTGATACAAGTCTGTAAATATTATATATCTATATAATTAAAAGATATGCATTGACAAGCAATAGGTGAAAAGACACTCAATAAAAGTACGAAGTTGATTTGCAAAGCAGAATCTTGAGCAAAAAGACACGCAATGTTAATGTCGTGCTATAGGAAAAACACAAAAAGATATGTCTAAAGACGTACATATAAATATACTTGTAAATATTTTTTTTCTTTTGGGAATATGTGAATGGGAAGGGATCGCTTGTTAATGCATGTAAGTCCGTAGTGCTATGACCATGAGCTTCTGATGATTCTGAACATGTAAGACCGTGCTGCTATGTTTTCGATCAAATTTTGTCAGAGATTCCCTGAAAAATTGCATAAACCTGTGCTAGTTATGCTCATTTAGTTAATATTTAGGTGCTTAAAATATCATAAGGAAGGAAAGGTTTACCTGATAAGCTGTGGAGTCCATTAATGTTCATCAATAATTCACATAATTTACATTATCTTAATTACAAGTTTCTGAGATATGAGTGTGGGACCCATTAAGTCACTATTAACTCTACCAAAAACATGATAATATAGATCATAGTGAAAAACCTTGGTTTGTAGCTAAATCATGAGTTTAGAAGGATCTAAATATTAGTAATCTTCTTGACACGTCATAGTAAATATACATGCTGAAAAATGTTCTTTGGTATGCCTATAGAACGATTTGATCCCATTGCAAACTTCACAAAGGCTTGTCTTTAGAGAGAGTATGTTTCAATTTTTTTACCGTTTTATTTTATTTTTTATGTTATTTTATTTAATTTAATTAATTTAAAAAAAATTTAACAAAGTTTAATCTTGAAAATAAATTATTTAAGGGACTAAATTCTTGTGAGTTTACGGGTCAAATGAGAGGGCCACCACTCTTCACGGTGGGCCCACACTTTCAAAATTTTGAAACCGGTTACATAACAAGGGTTTAACTTAAACCCTGTTTCAGTTCACGGCTCTCTCGCTCTTTCTCTCAGCGATTTTTGAAGAAACCTGTTGATCTTGTGTGTTCTCTTATCTGAATTGCTTTACAAGCTTCTTGAATCTACAGGTACATCTTCTAAACCCTCTCGTAGCTTAATGAAATTGTGGGAGGCATGGTTAACCTTAGTGACACTCATATAGACATCTGTGATCAAGTCCATCAATTCTCGTGGGTAGAATTTGAAATTGAAGGGCTGATTAGGGTCGTAATAGGTCGGCGAGCATCATCAAAAGTATTCATGTTGATAATCTGATACTTAGATGCCTCAATTTAAGGAAAGAGCCGGTTTCGGTGTCACTCAGGAACCAAACCTTCACGGTTTCACATTCAAGACACCGTGAACCCTTGGCATTCCCGTGAACTGTTGATATTACCATATACTGTTGGTTACCCGTGTACCCCATTCTAGCCGTAAATCCCATTTTAGCCGAAAACCCCAGTTTAGCCGAGAACCCAAGTTTAACCGGAAACCCAGTTTAGACGAGAACCCAAATTAACCGAGAACCCTTCTTTAGCCGAGAACCTCATAAAGGGGCCGTAAACCCCTGATATTCTGAGAACCCTAGAATCTTGTTATTTAATTAAACTTTTTCTATATGTGTGGGTATTAACTTAATAAGTTTTATGCAGATATGGACGAAATGAGATTCGTTGCTGATCATAATCTTTGTGCTTTCACTCTGGACCCACCTGAAGAATTTGAATATTTCAGATCGATGGTTGTGGGGTTGACACTCTCCCCCATTAACTGTGCTGTTATGGAGAATCCAATTATTTACAAAACCCATATTCAGGAGTTTTGGTCCAATGCAACCATACATCCAAATGACCATATAGAAGAATGCATTATTGGTACAGTTCAATCAAAGAGAGTTCGAATTTCAGAAGTTGTAATAAGAACTGCTCTACAGTTCGGTGACCTACCAGTTCATCCAACCAAGCTGAATCCAGAAGTTGTTACTCCAATTCTTACAAGGATGGGTTATGAAGGTCCTTATCCTCCTCTATACAAAAAGTTGCTTCATCCTTATTGGAGATATCTTGCACACGTGTGCATGAACTGCTTATTAGGAAGAAAATGAGGATTTGATGAGATAAACACTACCATCTCTTCAGCTATGGTTGCCCTGACCATGAGCTTAGACTAAAATTTCTCTAAGATGGTGTTTGAAGAGTTTAAAAGTAATCTCAAAGGAGGAAAGAAGGAGATCTTTCTCATGTATCCTAGATTCTTACAGATCATTCTCAACATGAATCATGCTGATCTGGAGCCCACTGTTGAAACATTGGACCTGAAAGCTATGGGTCTTATGATTTTCATGTTCATGAATGTCAATAAGTAGGGAAGAAGAGTATATCAAGGGCTGCATCCACTTGAAAATTTTGGTAGATTTGCAGCTCTACCTGAAGAAGAAATTGAAGAACCGGCTGTGCAAGTATAAGCCGAGGTTGCTGAAGAACAACTACTACCTGTTCAACCAAAAAATGAATAGCAACTTGAACTAGAACCACAAGATCCCATTGAGCCTGAGTTAGAAGACGCCGAAGTAATATCTTCTTCTAATGACAAAGGCACTCCTGAAAGACCACCAGTACTAATCAACCGATATGCTAGAGAGAAGGAAAGCAAAGGGCGAAGAATTGAGAATCCTCCTCTCACTTCCTCGTCGAATCAAGATGACAAAGATGCTGATTATACATCGGATCAAGATTTACCTTCCACACCACGGAAGTGAAGAGATTCGAGAAATGTGAGAATACCACCACTCACACCAAACCCAACACCCACACAAATTCCCATTCGAACAACTTCCTTACCAACTCAATTACCCACTCAAATGCTACCCTCACCTACCATCACATTATCCCAACCTCAATCCTCATCCCATGATCATCACAGTCCAATTCTGGAGGATTTTGATTATGATCAATTCTTGGTCTCATCAAGTGAAGGTTATAAAGCTGAAAAGGCCAAAGGAAAAAGCCTTGTGGATCCTTCTACACCTGCTCATGTAGACCCACACGTCTTACAGGAAAGGGTGTTTGAGTTAGAACAGCAAGTAGCCACACAGAACTCCAAGATTCAGACTCTGGAAGTAAATCAAGGTTACCTTGCCACTTTGGTGTATGAGTTAAAGAAGCAGACTGATGATATGAAGGGAAAACAGAGTGATCAAGTCAATACTGGTACAAATAATGATGATAATGATCAAGGAGGTGGAGATGATGGAGGCAATGATCAAGGTGATCATCAAGATGATAATCAAGGAAGTGATCCTTTCAACTTTGATTTTGAAGGAGATCTTACTGATCCAAAAGATAGTGAATCATCTCAACACTTGGATTCATATCAAGCAAAAAATATCCAAGATGACAAAGTTGAGAGTTCGTCAGATTCAGAGATGGAAAGACTGAATCAAGACATTGATGATGAAGTCAATATTCCAAGCTCAACTTCAAATGTATCTGAAGCTGGTACTGCAAGAATTCAAAAGGAGCTACCCCCTTGGAGATTACCACCTGGTCCTCCATCTGAAACTCATGTTACTTTTAACATAGAGAGATACTACTCTAAGAGAGGAGACATGTCAGGTATTGCTTCGTGGGCTTTTGATTCAGAGAAGAATGTGTATGTGGTGAAGAGAAAAAGTGGACGTCTGGAATACTATAAGAAGGCTAATGACTTTAGCTCGTTGACTAAACTCGATCTTCAACAGCTAAATGAAGTCTATTTTGAGAACAGATGAAGAAACGGACCAGCTTAGATGTTTCGCACATTTCTGAATGAACAATGCTTAACTAACTTCGCCAAAATGAAAACAGCTGAGTCCAGGCTAAAGAAGGCTAAAGGGGTCAAAGATCCTCACACAGGAAAAGACGGGTATAACGTCATCTGGCCTGCTCCCAAGACAGTCAAAATAGTACCTGTTCACAAGAAAATGCCAGTGAATACTCTGAGAGATTTTCAGTACTGGGCATATGATCTAATTACAACTGAAGCTTTAATAGTCACTGATCAAGCAGAGCTGAGGATACTGGATCCATTTGACTTGTCAAAGTTCAGTGAACAAGATATCAAAGTATTAGCCAGAAGCCAGATCAGACATGAACAGCTATGGGAAGAACAAGCAAAAATTTTTACTGTTGCAGCTGCTGACATCCTGAGGAAGAAGTATATGCTGGAAGTGGAGATCATGGTGAAGACATCAACTTTTGAAAAAGAAAGCTTAATCCTAGGGGGAGATTGTTAGACCTAGAAAGTTTGTTATGATTAAGCTTATTTATTAGTGTCTTTATATGATGTAACCGCGAACTTGATAGTTCACGGGTTGGGTAGATATGGGTCGGCCACTAGGGCCGAGTAGGGACATTTAGGCCTATCACGGTTTGTGTAGATATAAATGTTTCTAAACCCTAACCGTGTGGGGTTAGCGGTCCTTTCGTGTTCATTGTGTTTTCTCTTGATTAATTCAAGCGTAATTACAAGTGTTTTCTTGTGTTATTGAATCACCATACTTGATAGTTTCCGCCTATCAAGTGTGAGAATTGATATCGTCTGTGCTTGTTAGAAGATCCACGGAGTTCGGGACTTACAAAAACCATTTTGATCCGGCCTCTGTTGCGATTCCCTAGCGGGTTGGAGTGGTTAAGGTAATGTGTTGGTGTTGGTAAGACCCGGGTTCAAACCTCACTAACAACTTTTATTTTTTAGCCACTTTTTAAGTTATGTTACATACAAAATCATTTCTTATATTATTATAATAATATATTAATACGTTTTAACCCTAGAAAACACCCGTAGGCTCGGGATTGAATTTATAACGCATTTTAGGTGTTATTTCCACATTAAAAAAAATATAATTATTTATATTATTCCCTAAACCATTATTTAATTCATAAAAACACCAAACATTTATTTTATATTAATATCTCGTGTTCGGTGACATTTTGTATGTACCACATCCACATTAAATATTTCAACTAGGATTCCTTAATCTCGGTGACAAGTTTATCTACTCGTTAATTATAAGCGTGTTTTAGGACATCCGGCCTTTCCTTATCGTCGTCACAAAATCCTATGTGTTCTTAACAGTCATAAATCATATTCTAGGGCAATCGTATACTGTCCACATGCTATACATTTGTGGTTTTTGTTGAATACTTGTGTGGTGCTAATTACTACGCTTTACACAACGCATGTGAGTTTCACGACCCCTTTATTGTTTTGAAATTAGGGGGAGAAAACATGACGCAAACACATGATTGTTGTAATTGTTATATTATCACATGTAAAGACTAAGCGTAACACTCTATCATGAAAGTGCTTACATATCGAACCGTTTAATATGAACTTAGCGAGGTAATCTTGAGTAGTACTACTGGGTTGACAAACCCCACCCGCGTTAGTCACACTAACTCGATTGGAGTTCGAACAGATGTAATATTTACCTAACACATCACCATTGTTGATATACATGGTGGAAGGCATTTAAACACAGCAAACAGTCAGCTTCGGTTGCGAGAGCTTTAGTATACATGAACATAGGTTAGCTACCTATTGATATATTATGAATGTACATAATCTGGCAAACACTATTACAAACTGAAACCTGTGAACTAATAAACCTAGTGTTGACACGTTTTCTTACATGTTTTCTCAGGTCGCTAATGCACAGGTGCACATTTAGGATATGCATTGGAGTCCTTTATCATTTCAAACATGTGCAAACATTTAAAACTATTTATTTGCTTTTTATTACACATGACTTTGGGCGCGTTTGTTTTGCGCATTAATTACATAACATTTTGTTTCCGCATTTACTCTGAACTTTAATGGTTTTATTTAAATACATATTGTGTCGTTTGATATAACTAATGACTGAGATCCTGTTTTGTCACACGCCTCACGGTAAAACTCTGTTAGTGGATTTTAGGGGTGTGACATCATGTTTAACACCTATCAACATGCTCCTGATACATAGATTGAGGTATAGGTTTAGCGAATGGTTCAACTAGATATTGATTTGTGTAAATTTTGTTTTATCATGATGGAAGAACTTCTTTTGGAACTCCTTTCCAAACTATTAGAAGTTATCTGCACTACTTTCATAATACTATCTTCAAATTTTCCAAGTTACGATATCTCATGTCTGTTTAATTGTTATTGATAAAACTCTTTTATCAGATAGCGCTGATGTATTATGTGATCATTCTTTAATGATCGTTTCATGGTGTTTGTTTTGGGTAAAAATTATGTAAATCAATTTTGTAACCAAATTTTGTAAGTGAGGCAGTGTTCTTGTCAAATATGGGATGAACAATATGAATAAAGATGTAAATCGACACAAATGATTACGAGGAAAGCCTTTAATCCCAACGGATCGCTGGCATAAAACCTCGGGAAGTGATCGAAAGTACCTGCATCCTAGTCTTTTATAAATCAGTAAAAACGATTACAACTATGAGCATTGAATGATCGATCTAAGTGTGTTACAGAGCTTATTTGCGAGTATTTAGTAATGCTAAGTGTACCATCAACAAAACCAATCTTGTTCTTTGCATATAATGCAATTGACATGACACGTTTCCAAGATAAAAAAGTAGAGCCGCTAAAAGATTTTGAAACAAGTAAGAGAACCGAATGATCAGATGATAGTAATAGCAAAGGATTAGAAGAATCCATAGCCAGAATGTTAGGGGGATAAGAAGTATTAGGCATGACAAGAGAAACAAAGAAATGAAACTGACAAGAAGAACACCGAGCTAAGCGAACTTAACAAGTTATCTTAGATAAAACAGGAAGCGAACAAAAAGATGTAACAATCAGAGAAGCGAACTTAACAAGTTCGCCAGAAGTAAAAGGAAACAAGCAAACATAACAAGTTCGCCTGTAACAGATCATGACAGGTTTGCCTGCACGAACAAAAAACACGTGAAATCGGTGCAGAAATCATCATAACTCAAAATCAGAAACGAATATGAAGAAATCCAACCGTAGGAATGACAAGAAATATAAAAGGAATGTTTTGAACGGATCAAAACATCAAATAAACCCCAATCGATATGAAAAACAAGAAAAAGAATGAAAAACTGACAACAAGTAAACAGAAAAGAGAAGAGAATCACATAATCGGGCATATATGCTCTGGTAGCATGTTATGATATCAACAAAGAACGCTAAAACAAACAATAATGATAACGAGAGAATGAAATTGAGAGAGAATGATAGGGGATAAAATAAGAAAATGCATGCTTCTATTATAAAGGAGTTATAATAATTCTTATGAGTAAAAATTTCCGTTGGGAAAATTAATATTCTTTTCGACATATTTTGGTCGATGTAGCTTCACATTCAGAAGGAAAAAATGACATTAAACTCAAAAGATTTGTATAAATAATAAGTTACACCTGCTAAAAGTGACCAATCATATCGGTAGTGACAAGAAATTCATCATCTCCAAATGTACGTCACGTTAGTATGATTGTCAACAGTAGTCCAAAAACCATAATTAACGAGTACTCATAATAATCTTTATTTCTTTATACAAATAAATAAAAATATTACAAGGACACGTGTTACTTGATAGTGGATTCTTAATATATTTTTCTCGCATCTACTAAAAAATATATTAAATTAATATATTTTTAAATATTTAATATAAATAATTATAAGAAATTATTATTTAAATATATATAGTAATTATATCATTAACCAGATGAATCTAATATGAAGTAATATTTATTAATTACATAAAAATTAATACCCAATTAAAAACACAAGTTTTAAAAATATATTAACATAGTTTATAACTGCAATGTCAAAATAATTTTTTTAAAAACATATTTTGATAAGTGTATACAAATTACATTATATTTTATTTTACACGGGTTTTTTAAAACATAATCTTTATTATTACTAAATATATAATATTATATTTATTTAAAACATGTAATAAACTACTTCTATTTAAAAATTCTATATAAAAGATGAGTAAGTTAGTGGAAAATCTACTTTTTAAAAGAAAACATGAAAAATCCACTACTAAAATTAGAAACATAATTTTGAATTAGAAAGAAAGAAAAAAGATGAAACTCATGAGATAGGCAAAGATGAATACTTTATTTCTTTTCATTTCATGCTAATAATTTATGCATTTAAAAAAGTCAGTAGATATTAATTAGCAGAAGGGTAATTAAGAAGATTTTATTATTTTCAACTTTTAAACCGGAAATAAACTGTAGAGGAACTTTAAAAAAAGTCAAAAAAGTTTAAAATTTATCCGACTTTTTTCACGCATAAACAAATTGCATACGTGTCAAAGGTATGGAGGGGTAAATTTGGAATAACATATCATTTTTTACTTTTTTTAAGTTTCTGCAATTTTTAAAACTCGAATAAGTATTTTATAGGACATTATTTTTTTTAAATTATACCAAAAGATCGTGTATTAAATTCTCTTTAATTAATTTGAGTTTAATCTTTTAGTACTTTTATCGTTAAAAAAAATCATGTATATATATTGAAAAAGATTTGAATACGAAGTGGTTTTTAGGTGCGACGTAACGAAAGATTCTAGATAATTTGTCAGTTAAATCAAAGATTAAGATCAAATGTGTTTATTTTTAAGCGTCAAAATTTTCTGAATGAGTATAAATGGAATATCATATATTTGTTGACTTTTTCAATTTCTTTCATTTTTTGAAAACACGTATAACTTTTTTATACGACGTTATTTTTTAGAAAAAATATACAACATAAAATCTCGCATTTTATTTCTTTAATTTGATAATAGTTTTTCTATACTTTTATTTGCGTATAACATTCATAATTATGGTCATGCGCTATTATAAAACATGTGTTATTATGGATATAACGTGCGTGATTATAAATATAACACGCGTGATTACGGTCAAGTGCTACTATAAATCATGCATGATGATGGTCATACATTATCATAAATCATTTATGATTATCATTTTAAACATGCGTTGTTATTATAACACGGACAGATATACTCCTCGTCCCCCGAACACGTGTTGCATGCTAGTGCGTTCGTACGCTAAAACCTTTTGTACAATAAGTGGTATATATATATATATATATATATTATATAAATATAAGAGAGGGATCAGGAGAAACTCACAAATTTAGTCAAAAACCGAGAAACTAACTAAAACAAACTGTAATACTATTGGTTACGTATACGTAACTGTATTTTTTTGTTTTATGTTTACGTATACGTAACACTATGGGTTACGTATACGTAAGCCAATATTTAAATGATTTTTTTGATAAAAATGTGTAATATTACATTGATACTCTTATGAAAAAATAAGAATAAAATAAAATATAAAATAAATATCATTATATTATTGGTTAAAAATGTTTTTTTAATGTTTTTCTCGATTTTCGCCTAACTATTTGTTTTTCTCTAGAACCAGAGGTGGTTCAGTGGCATGTGCGACATGTGCCGTCGTGCGGGGGCATGTAATTTTGATGGTTTTCTCGGGGCATAAAATTTTTAAATTTTATGTATATATAAAATTTAATTTATAAAAACTATAAAGTTTAAAATCATTAAAATTCAAATTTATTTTATCCCAAATTTAATAGGCATTTCTTTTAATTATAACTTCATATTCTGTGAGTATTTCTTTGTAGTCGCGCTAACAATTTGAAATCTCAGATACGACTCTATCCAGAACCCTCACCTGTAAATATATATGTGTGTATAAATGAAGAGAGAAGAGAAGACCTCATTACTTCCATCAGTATCAAGCCCAATACTTCCTCTATTGAAAAAGTCTTAAGGATTTAGTTTTTTTGGTCAAATCCTCAAATATTTGAATCAAACAAGTTCTCAATTTTCACACCTCGAATTTATCCATATCCCCGTCCTAAAATCTCTCCTGATAACTTGTTGATACTCCACGATAACATGTTCCTTTCTTCACTTCAATCTTTATCCTAATCCAAAATAACAAGGTTTTCGGCCTAAATTCTAGTTTCACAAATCAAGGTTGTAATTGACTCTTGTGCATTATTCAAGAGTCAAGAATATTCATCTCTAGTTGATGGAAGAAGTAGAGTTCAAGAAACTTCATGATCCATATCAACAGTCCAATATGACACCTTCAACAAATACACACACCCCTTCTCACTTTGTTCGCGTGTTGGGGCCACTCATCGTCGGAGCCGGTCCATCCGGTCTTGCTGCGGCCGCCTGTCTCAAGAACCAAGGTGTCCCCGCCATGATTCTTGAACAGGCGAACTGCATAGCTTCTCTTTGGCAATTCAGGACTTATGATCGCCTTCGCCTACATCTTCCTAAACAATTCTGTCAGCTTCCACTTATGCCCTTTCCAATAGATTTCCCAACTTACCCTACCAAAGAACAGTTCTTGTCCTATCTTGAATCCTACGCGAAAAACTTCAATTTGAAGCCAGTGTTCAATGCAACAGTGGTGAGTGCGGAGTTTGACGGTAGGTGTGGGTTGTGGAGGGTAAAAACGAAGATAAATGAGTATGTTTGTAAATGGCTGATCATTGCAACAGGTGAGAATGCGTCTGAAGTTGTGCCGCGATTCGAGGGGATGAGTGAGTTCAATGGGCCAATTGTGCATACTAGTTCATACAAAAGTGGTGAATGTTTTGAACATAAAAGTGTTTTGGTTGTGGGGTGTGGGAATTCTGGCATGGAGGTATGCTTGGATCTTTGCAATTATAATACTTTTCCTTCACTTGTGGTTAGAGATTCAGTATGTCTCTCTCTCTCTCTCTCTCTCTCTCTCTCTCACCATCTTGATTCTGATCTTGCTAAAAGTTACCAATTTGTCTTGTAAAATAATAAATTTATGCAAATTTTATCAGTTTTTCTTTTAATTAGTTGGAGGATTGATTAATTACATCTTAATTTCAAAAGTTTTAAAAACTTTAAAGGTTTTAATTTTGATGAATAGCATCAAAAGTTTAATCAATCAAATTCCCAAATTTCTAAAACTTAGGGTTTTATATAAAAAAAAATCAACTCAAAGAGCTAGCTGGGAAAAAATCGCTTTTACCAATCGCGAAGGACTCCTTTGTGAAACCCGATCAAGAACAACCCTATTGTGACGCATGGTTTCAAACCAATCCTACTTATTAAAAAAATTGGGTTTTCTTTTAGTTGGAGGATTGATTAGATCTTAATTTCAAAAGTTCTAAACACTTTAAAGGTTTTGATTTTGTTGAATAGCATCACAAGATTAATTAATCAAATTCAAAATTTCTGATTAAAACTTAGGGTTTTAACTTTTATCTATCCATAAGACCAACTCAAAGAGCTGGCCGGGAAGAAATCGCTTTTGCCAATGGCGAAAGACTCCCTTGTGAAACCAGATCAAGAACAAACCTATTGTGACGCATGGTTTCAAACCAACCCGACTTATTAAAAAAAATTCTTTGGCCAAAAATAATAAAAATGATAAACTACAAGTAGAGTATAGAGATGGTACTGTTTCATTGAGCTTTAAGTTTGTTGGATGTTTTTAGAGTATTTGATGTACAACAATTTATCATTTTTACATGAAAAAGAAAACACAAAATCTTATAAGAATATTTCGGTAACATTAATTGTCATGAGCTATAGTTTTTTTTGCACTTTTCTATTCCCAATGTTTCCAAAACTTCTTTTGTTGGATGTAGAGAATCAGTTTTATAAGATTAATTAATATTAATATTAATAGTTAAAAATATATAGGGCAGGTAATATTTGTAAAAAGTGTCAAATGACTTGAGGTTTTTTTAAGGTTAAATCTTTCTTGAAATTCGTATGCATGCGCATTGCTGTTTCCCTTTGAAACTATTTCTTTTAAAGGAATCTGCAAACTGACTGCTACAAAAGATTCTGATGAGTATTCAACCCCTCACCGCCCCTCTCTTCACTTGCTTTTTGAAAACCCTATTTTTGATTTTGTTTCATGGGGCAATTTTTGCAGTTGCATGTGTTGCCACAAGAAATGTTTGGGATATCAACTTTTGGACTGTCAATGTGGTTACTTAAGTGGTTCCCGGTACGAATAGTTGATCAATTCTTGCTTTTTGTTTCGCGAATTATGATCGGTGACACAGGTCGTGTTGGCCTCAGTAGACCAAAACTCGGTCCACTCGAGATGAAGAGCATTTATGGTAAAACGCCCGTTTTGGATATAGGCACGCTTGCGAAGATCAGAAGTGGAGATATCAAGGTACCTAGCTATATATACAACGCACCACGGTCTATGTATCTATGATATAATTTTTCTCTCTTTTACTGGACTTAGGAAAATGGTTTTGGTTTCTAGGTAATCTGCCCCTTGAAATTGCGAATTTAAGGCATTCTGCGATTTAAGATAGCGGATTCAAGTTATTTTTAATGTTAAATACAATGCTTAAAGGAACGGATTTCTTGAATCGGTTATTGGAAGGAGCAGATTATCTTGAATATGCTATCTCAATAAACAGATTACATAGAAATAATTTTTAATTTAACTTTCACCTAGAAACGACACCATTTTTCTAAGCCCAATAGAAAAAAAAAGTTTCTATCTATGTGACAAGATTGAAATTTGGTTCTCTTAAGACTCATTGAAGCTCACTTGTATATAAAAAACCAAACTTATATTAAAAACTTGCCTTGTATATAAAATTTAATTGGAACGTGTATGGTTTGTAGGTTTACCCCAAAATAAAGAAACTAGCATGTAACATTGTGGAGTTTGTAGATGGAAGAATGGAGAAATTTGATGCCATAATTCTAGCCACAGGATATAGAAGTAATGTTCCCACTTGGTTGAAGGTATGATCTACATCTAATTATAACCAAGCCATTTATTAGTAATTTAAACTAAAATTTAATGTTAAAACAAAATGTGTTTACCATCAAAACTAATATGAAGAGGATTATTTTGACATTTAAATATCCTCAAATGATAGTTTAGGTTAATTTTTAAACTAATACAACTAGTAGAGAAGATATGGTGTTTATAACAATGAAATTTGACTCACAGAAAGTAATCCTTCGATGTTTTTCGTAGGACAAAAGCTTATTCTCCAAGAAAGAAGGGCTTCCCATGAAAAAGTTCCTGGAAGGTTGGAAAGGCGAACATGGATTATACGCGGTAGGGTTTACAAAACGAGGTCTGTTGGGTACGTCTATAGAAGCTACAAAGGTTGCAGAAGACATTGCACCTCAATGGAACTCTAACAGAAGGTGTGAGTTTCTAAGTATAGATTCTTAAAAAAACTTACTTCATTTTCATGGGTGTTTTTAGATTCATTAGGAGATATGTTTTATGTTTGACAATTTAAATGTGCATAAAACATATAGTTTGCACATAATACTTGTTGTCTATAGCTAATAATAACTAGGTTAAATTTGAAGTAAATATGGATGTTATTTTCTTTGTTTCTTACATGTTTGAAAATAGGGAATTTTGAAAATCTAACCTTTTCTCATTATCCTTGGTCTACCACAATGTTTAGGTTTAAAAGAATAAATTCTTTTAATAGTACAATCTTCAAGAGTGTCATTTTTGGATGGTATTTCCAAATCATTATATATCCTTAATCATAACATATGACCATATGCATCTACTGATTTTATTACTTCAAATATACTTGAACTCTGAAATAACTAAAAATATCTATAAATGTATACAGGGGCGGACTTATGCTTGTCGGAGGGGGTTCACAGGAACCCCCGAGTTTCAAAATTATAGTGTAACGCTAGGTAAAAAACTGGGGTGAACCCCTTAAAAAATTGTAGGGTGAACCCCTTACAAAGTTTACCAAGTGGTGTAATGGTTTAGGATTTGTATTATAACATAGAGGTTGTGGGTTTGAATCTCTTCACCCACATTTTTTAAAACCTTTTTTTTAGCTGGTTACGTATGGTGGGCCAGACCCTTTAATTTGTTTCTTGTTTTTTGTTAGGCTTCACTTGGGCTGTACTAGGGAATAGAAATTAGGAATTGATTTTTGTTGGGCTTCACTTGGGCTGTATTAGGTAATAGAAATTAGGAATAGATACATCGAGCCATCAGGAGTGAATGAGAAATTAGGGAAAAAAACAAGAAGACTCAGCGCTAGCGTGACCTGCTGCCGAGTTCTTAGATAGTTCGCCTAAGCATCTTTATGAGCGAACTTGTTAAGTTCGCCTATGGTACTGTGGGCATTTGTGTTTCCCTATAAATATGTGTTTACAAGTCTTAGAGAATAACTTTAAGACCTTAGAGATTAGAAGTCGAGAACTGAAAGAACTTGTAAACAGTGTTTGTGGAGTGAAATACAAAGCGTTTATTTACACCGTGTTGTTGATTGGATTACACGTTGCACATTGTTCATGGATTCCGCACGTTATCACCGTGTTGTACCGCGAGTCTAGAACATCCGTCACGCCCCAAGGGACCTACAGTTTGTTAATGGTTTATGAACTTGAGCATGTTTAGGTCATACTTAGCGTACCAGTTGTTTGATGGAATGCTTGAACCAAAACTCACTTTAATCAAAGTTGTAATCTCGTATGATTAGGCCTCAAATTTTTTCTTCGCATTAGGCATCCAAAATGGTTGAGCCGACCCGACCCGAACAATCGAACCGAACCGAACCGAAATTTTTTATGTCCGACCTTATGAAATTGTAGCATTTAAAAACAGTGAACCCCCTGGAAAAAATTCCTGGATCCGCCACTGATTATATATACATTTTCCTAGCTTGATTTATGGATCTACCGAAAATAACTGATAAAAGTATTAACATTGTGTGATTTGGATGGGGACCGAAGTCTTTGTCGATTTCCTTTATGGACTTGAATAAAATAACGTGGTCATCACACAAATCTTGAGAAATGGTATTTTCTTTTAACAACAAATTTTTTTCTCCTAAACTTGTCACTTACATCATTTGAAACCACACAAATACCGAGGAATAGTTAAGTTTTACTTTAATAGTTCTAACTTCTAATGCAAGATTCAACCTTATTCTTGTACGATCAAAGGTATCAACCAGCCAAAAGGTTTTAGATTTAAGTTCCAATTAATATTATATATGGTTTTAAAAACACGAGGAAGTAAATTAACTCATGGACAGGTTAGCTTCTCTTAAGATCTCTAATTGGATACATAAGACATAAATATTTATGACATATTCCGTGCGGATACACAAGGCCTATATATTTATGACATTCTGTCTCATTATATTCGTAAGGAGGTCATTAACTCACAATTTGCAATAGAAAGGCATTGCTAATGTTTGATTTTCCACTTTAAAAACCCTAACAAAACCCTCAAACTCATGAGACTTTGAAGATGTTTCTCAAAGGGCAAAGCCATTGGAAGGATCGAGGACCACACACATAACCTCAAGGTGTGGAGGACTCGTACGTGGTGTGTGGGGCGGGGTGGGGTGGGTGAGTGTAGTTCAGTACTCTAAGCAATGTCCACCACAAGTATAGAACTCTTTAACAGAGTTGCATTATGGATTTATGTCAATGATTGGATTGGGGTCTACTCCAATTTAAGACAAAAGCAACTGCTGATGTGTGCACGACAAATGGATGAATAGATGAGATCAAGGGAGTACAACATTATCAACATGTTGTACATATCTTTGAATATATATGGAAGAACCCTGTCCATTGATATTCTAATTGTTGAGTTGAACTACGTACTTCACCTACAAATATTTGATTAATTGATTGACAGTTTTAATTTCCTGTTATATAATGAATTGTCTAGACGTGAAAATTGGCTAGATTCTCACTAATGAATTGATTGACACTATCTTAATAACTGGTAGGAATGAAGTGCCCTACAAATCATTAGGAGGACCCATGAGATCTCTATTGAAAGTTTCCTCATCATTTAGTTAATTTATGTTTTTATTGATTTTAAAAAAGTTACTGTTACTGTTACATTTTTGTTTTGAAGCATAACTAAGTACATTTGTTATCCATGAAAATGATTTAGTCGGTATAAAGAAGATTAATGAACACATTATATATAGTAATAATCTAATTCACAAACGACTCTCCAATACAACATAATTAGAGGATAGTTTCAAAGAGGAAGTGTAGATTGACCGTAATCATTAATCGCTAATGAAAATGGAGAATTGCATGAAGGATTTACTACTAAGATAGATATATCAAGTTTTAAAAGAACATAACTTTTATTGTTGGATTGGAATATATGTTTCTGTACGGAATAGCAATCAACCGAATGAGTTATCTCGGTATGGAGTATACGGTTGTTAGGGAATTTCCTGGCTCGTTGGTTGTTGGCGGGAACCGCCTCTCGACTTGGACACTTTTTTTTGCGGCCTCGGTTTAGAAACTTTTTTGAAAACCATTGTATTTATATATAAAGAATAGAGGAGATATGATGTACTTTTTTGTGGATTGAGTATAATGTTTGGTTATTTATTTATAGGGGGTAAATTTTATAAATTAATTTTTTTTTATAATTATAACGGCTATATTGCCGTTGTCCAACGGCTACATTGCATGATTTGAACGGGTTTCTTTACCCGCTGAGGCTACCCGCTTGTCTCTACCCGCTGAGGCGGCTGGGCTTGCGGTGATATACCCGCGTACCCGCCTCATACCTGCTCGTCCCCTTAACTTGAAAAAAATATAAATACAAAATTGGATCCTAAACACTGGGAACAAAATTACAACAAAAGTAGGGATACTATAACTAAAAAAATATTATCTATAACTAGCACAACAATTCAAATATTGAATTAATTCTTTAACCCGGAAATTAAATTTTTTTACCGGTTTCCGGTTTAGGTTTGATATGCCTTGGCAAGAAGGACGATGGTTGGAAAAGCTAGTCTTGGACAAGAGCATGTGATAGCGGTGTTTGAGCAATGGCTTAGTTAAGGCGTAATCTGGATAAACCCGATGAAAATTTAGTGCAAGATGCTTCATGTGGGACTAAAAAACCGGGTTTGCTGAGTAGTGAGTTACACTTTGGCTGTCATAACTAATAATAGATGGTAGGAATAACATTAGACTTGTAATCAAGTTCATACATTAAGGATATTAGCCATTGTACTTCGGTAGTGGTGGATGCTATGACCTGGAAATCTGCTTCATTGGAGGATCTATCTAATGTGGGTTGACGTCTGGAGCTTCAAGATATTGGGTTGGAACCAAGGTAGACAATGTATCCAGTGGGCTGTAATAGGTTAGTTCGCCCAATCCGCGTCAGTTAATGCATGAAGCTGAAGTAGAGAGTCACGTCTGAAAACGAGACCATGGTCCATGGTTGAATATAAGTAACCCAATGTAAACTGTTTGGTGAATGCATAAACGTGTATATTTTCCAAGGTGTTATGTTATAGAAAATTCTCACAAAAAGACTATATGTCTGAAAATATAGAATATTTTTGTTATTTGTATTTTTGAGAAATGATACGAACCGACTTCTTTTTGTTATCACATGAATAGGATCTGAAAAAGATTGCAACTACAACTGATGATATGTCGGTAGACTCTGCATCTCAACCAAAGTAAAAAAAGGTTACTCTCTGACAGAACATAACGATCAATGAAAGTGGATTTCCCATCTTTCTCATTTTCTGCACAAATTGAAACCTTTCATAAAGGGATTGAGAGCTGACTATTTACAGTCCTATATACATAGTATGCTATCACATACTACGCAATGTCATGGAGAATAAAAGACACCAATGTGTGCAAATTGATCCGCAAAGCAATATTTCAAGCAAAAAGACACGCAACGACGTGCTATAGGTATAAAAACAAAATATATGCAACTACATACCCCAAAAAGATATGCCTATGTGCAAACATATTATTATGTATACCAGAAAATGAGTCCCGCGCTCCGCGACGGGAGGCTCTTGTGCCATTTGGTGGGAGACGGACCTTAAACAGCTGAGGTGGTAATATTAACGTGGCTAAACACAAAAGAAACGTGGTTAAGTACATAGAATAAACGTATAAAGTTACTATGAATCGGTTGTGAGCCCGACGTTCTACAGCGGGAGGCCCTTGCTTGCACCACGCGGTGGGAGACGAACTTTAAACGACTGAGACGGTGGTATTAACATGGCTAAACACAAAAAAAACGTGGTTATGTACATAGAAGTATAAAGTTACGACGAATCAGTTGTGGAGATCGAAACATAGATAAAAAATAGTTATATAACGGAACCGAACATAACCGATGTTTTTCAGTCGGTGTCGATCTCGTTCTACTCGGTACCAGCACGGTACCGTCAGTCAATATAAACCATGACACATAAAAAATACCCTACATTGAATACGACTCCTTTTTTAACGAAATTTATGCCGGCGAAGCAAAAAAAAATTAATTAACGAACGAAAGTTAATACATATATATACTACATGGGGTAAACTTGAAATCTTAAAAACTTGATAGGGTTAAAATGACATTTTATAAAGTCTGGGGGTGAGTTATGACATTTCAACAAATTGAAGGAGTTAAAATTCAATTTTAACAAAGTATATCAACAAATTATAGGGGCTAGAATTGAAATTAGACAAAATGGACAGACACATGGGATTAAGTTTATTTAGAACATTTTTCACTTTTGGGTTTTTAAGTAATTGTTCACAAAACGATCTCTTATTAAAAAACATGGCATGTAAGTCCGTCATGCATATAAGTCCAGCCAAATTTATAAGTCAGGATACGTAACTCCGCCGTGTTGTCTTCCTGAACAAAAGCTTTCAAGGTTTCCTGATCAGTTCAGATAACTCTAAAACTAATATATATATATATATATATATATATATAGATAGATATAGGTACTAATATCATTTATATATGTTTTGTTTAGTGTTTTAATGTGAAGCAAATCCGTTTTAAGAGATTGCATGTTGAAAAGATGGATTTTTTAGGGTTTTTACGTCTGGGTGTTCTTCGGGCGACATTCGCCCTTGGCGACACTGATCGAACGACACTCTCATGAACTCAAGTTCAACCTAGTCAACGACACTTAACTTCGACACTTCATGTGCCCGAACACTGTTGGCCTAGCGACACTCATCTGTGTCGCCGACACTCAGACCAGCGACGGTTGTCCAACGACATTCCCCTTGACCGACGATAATGTGCCAAGCGACACCTCTCTTTGTCTCCTACTTCTAATCAGTGACCATATCCTGGAGACTTTCATATTGTTGCATGATCATCTCCTAGTGACACTCCGACGACATAGTGGGATATTTAGATGAAGAGGGATATTTAGCGACACTCCGCTAACTATTACAAAAATATTTTTTTTGAACTTTTGTTATTTGTTTGTCTTGTGTATCTAATGTTTATCATGTCATGTGCATATCAATTGAAAATCTAATATTTGATCCTCTACACAACGTAGTGGGATATTTAGATGAAGAGGTTTAGGGGTACCGTGATGTGGTTAGATGGGTCACAAGATCAAGGATTCATCAACCCATATCTTGTGATATTCTAGTTATTTAGCATCAAATTCGGGAATAATGGTACACTATCAAATTCAATGTAAATGTTTAGCCCATCTACATTGTAAGTTGCAAGGTCATCCAACTATATGAAGACACTATTTGTTCCGTTCTAAGATTAAATGATCAAGTATTATCCCTACAAAGTAGATGACAAAAGAGTAGAAGAAGGGTTTAGAAGGATGGGGTATGATGGTGATTTGAGAAAAGCGGAGATAAAGAAAAGTCAACTGTCTAGAGAATGGTGTTTCATCACACACATCTTTTTTGTGTGTCTCTCTCACAGGAAAGGAGGATTTGATGCCATAAACTACGAATGGGCTAATGCAATGTTAAGACTGTGTAGAGGAAGGCCAGTCAACATCAACAACATAATTTTCAGCTACATGTGTGGTAATGCTCAGTCCATTAGATGGTTAATGTACCTTCGCTTCGTCCAGACGATGATAGATGACAAACTTCCAAACCTGCCATAGGATGGAAATTTGTTTACCTTCACCAGACTGAACAGAAACATATACACCGAATGCAGTCAAGGACATGCCAATTTCTCTTGCAAGGTCAGTCCCTTATTAGACAATATATATACTATTGAGTGTCTTGGTAAAGGAAGTCTTTTTCAAAGAGATCAAAGGAGGAGGTGATGAAGAAGGAAGAGGTGATGAACAAGAAAGAGATTATTGAGAGAGAAAGAAAGAGCAAACAAGATGCTGAAAGGAAGAAAAATCGTAAAGATGTTCTAACATTGAAGAGAAAGAGAGATTGAGAAAAGAAAGAAAACGCCTATTTAACTTAATAGAAACTGAATCATTTCATGATGTTTTACAGCAGAGGAGAACCATAGAAGAGAAGAAGGTTAATATAGAAGAGGAAGTTTTGTTGCTAAAGAATCAAAGTAAAGCACTGCAAGATATAGAGGATGATTGGGAAAATGAGATATCAAAGCTAAATCTTACAACTATGATTCAAGAAAAGATATACACAAGCTAAGAATATACGATCTCATGACAGTAAAATCTGTAAACGAACAAAATACTAAATATTTTGGCAGAATTGGAAGGATTTGAATGTTGGGAAGAATTGTTCGAAGATAAGCCTGATGAATAGCTTGTGGAGGAAGAAGAGGAGGTAGAAAAGCTTGTGAATGAAGAATAAGTTGGTGAAAATGATGATGATGACGTAGGTGATGGTGGTGATTTTAGTTATGTGGGTGCTGATATTGGTGGTGGTGATGGTGGTAAAGATGGTCGTGATGTTGCTGGTGATATTGGTGGTGACGGTAGTGATACCGGTGGTGATGGTGGTAATGCATGAGGTGATGGTGATGATGGTGGTGACAGATTTTGTTACATAGATATTTGTGTTATGATACAAACGTTGTAGGATCGGTGTTTACAAGATGGTTCTGTTCTAGTTGAGATTGGCGGAAACAATTACAACTATGCAATGTACACAAGAAACAAAGATAATACTGATAAATGCAAAGTGTATTAATCTTCAATGTTTACAAGTTACAGAGAAAACTCTAACGAAGCCCACTTATACAATGAGAAAATACAATGGATATAAAGGAACTTAGATTCTAAGGATCAGATCAAACACAAGCCGTTGATCTTTGACAGTTACAAGTTACACTACAATTGGTAGACAACTAAAAGATAAACTGCAGCAAACGGTGAGGATCAGGTCAAAAGTCTTCTTAGGAATCTTTGTAGGAGACTTCAGAAGTAGTAGCTTTGTCTTTAATCATCTGCACCAATAACATTCCTTCTGCTGATAGATGTGTCAGTGTTGCAGCAGAGGTGTTAGTAGCAAAGTCAAAGCTGCTAATGATTTGCCTATCAGCAGCATCAGATGCTGCTGAGAAGCCTATCAGCAGCAAGTTTGGACTTCAGCAAATAAGGCTATCCGCATCATAGTTGTTCATCAGCAGGAGAACAAAGCTATCCACAGCAACATTGTAAGTCATCAGCAAAATTGTAGAGTTCGCAGCAACTATACTTAGAGAATTTTGTAGCAATCAGTCTTTATCTCTACAAACTTCCCTAGACTGATGCTACCAAAACTCTCTTATTTTCTTTGTTCCTGAATCTTCTGCATATTCAGAACAATCCTTGTAGTCTCATAGCCTCTTGGATCCTTGCTTGGATTGTCAAGAGGAATTTTAGATAGAGATTTTATGTCTTTGCTTTGCATGCTGAAGATAGCCTTGCTTGAACATCTCATCTTTTGTCCTCTGACATCCATCAATGTGTATTCATCTTTGACAACATTTTAGGACCATTTGACAAATGAAAAGTGGGATTGTAGAGGTTTAGCATCAATGACAACATCTTTGCTAGGGTTGAAGTGATGTTTGATCACTAGCAACAGATGTCTCCCACTTTCATTGTCAGGCTCATGAACTTCACCCAGCTCCAACATTCTTTGTAGATCAGTGCCTGGGAGCTGCATCACCTCATCAACAGATTTGTAGACTGATCTTTTCTTCTCGATCTTTCCTCTAAATAATTCAAACCATTGATTTGAGTCAGAATAGAACCATATTGTAATCTCTCTTGACTCTTAAGATATGGCAGAAGGTTTGCTTTTCTTTTTAAGAGGTTGTTGATGAGATGGAGCTGGATGAGATAATTTGGAATGTTTGGGATGGGAGGAGATTGGTCTAGGAGGTAGAGTGGAGGGTTGTTGGACAGAAGGAGGAGAGGATGAGGGAGTAGGCTTGGTTTTCTTTCTTTTGTTTGAGAGTCTACCCTTCTTTTTGAACCTATCTTCATCAGTCTCTCTTCCTCTTCTTTTTTCACTTTAACATAGAGGGCTTGCATGTTCACGAAGTTCATGGGACCCAGCCTCTTTCCACTTTCACCTCTAGCCTTTAGGAAGTCCATCATGACCTTCGTTTCTTCATGGGTTCTGAACTCCTCCCTCATCTATTTTGCAGGTTCAAAATCAATGATTCTGAACTTGGCTTCTTCAGCTTCTTGCCTCTCTCTTTCTTCGTCTTCTTTATTTAGTTGTTCGTACAGCTAGAGAGCTAAAGCTTCATCTTCCTTTATTTGTGAAGCTGCAGGAACATGCACTCTTGTTCTATCCAGTTGCCTAACATGCAACTGGATTTGTTGTTCTTTGAGGTGCATGGCAACTTTTCTTTCTTGACCATTTTTATGCTCAACCATCTCCTCCCCGCCTCTCTCTCTCTCCTTTTTCTTTCAACTTCCTTCTTTTCTTCCTCTATCTTCTTTTCCTCATCTTCAGTCATGATTCCCTTCCCTCTATTTTTATTGGATGCCTCTACTTCAGCTTCATAGATCACAATAGTAGATGTAGGGGATGCTGTTGAGACCTCAGCTTCAGCTTCATTGGCAATTCGAGGAATGGACAAATAGGGGGGGCAACATCTTCATCTCCCCCTATTACCCATTCTTCTCAAGTCACTTCCTTCCATTCTTCCATAACCTTCTATTCTTTTCTTCTTTTAGATTCTTCTTCGGTGTTCAAGATAACAGTTGGAGAAGAGGGAAGGGATAAGTCTGAATCAGATACATCCATCTCAATCCATCCGTCTTTATCAAGAAAGGCTTTAATAAGAAGGTTCATATCTTGACTGCTTTTAGAGTTGGTGTTGTAAATTTGTGATCTTTGTTCAAACACCTTGAAGAGGAAATCTAGTTTGAGCATTAGGATCTCTTGGATATCGTTGATTATGAATGTAGATCCATCAATCAAAAAGAATTTAAACAATGATGGCTCAATGCTTCACTATCCATACACTTCCAAACCCCTGACCACTTCATTGTACATAAATCTGCTTACACATAAAATTTGTTCTTTAGTCAAAACCCTTCTCCTTATCAAGTCAAATCTTTGAGTTTGTCTTTGTTCAGGTGCTCTTGAGGACTCTGCTTCTCCATCCTCAAGATTTGTATAAGCCACTCTTTTTGCATCTGCAAGAAACTTGTCATACTGAGGCATATTGTCAAATCTTCAAGACTCTTTGGGAGGGGAGGAGATTGGTCTAGGAGGGAGAGTGGAGGGTTGTTGGACAGAAGGAGGAGATGATGAGGGAGTAGGCTTGGGTTTCTTTGGTTTTCTTTCTTCTGTTTGAGCAGTCTCTCTTCCTCTTCTTTTTTCACTTTAACATACAGGGCTTGCATGTTCACGAAGTTCATGGGACCCAGCCTCTTTCCACTTTCACCTCTAGCCTTTAGGAAGTCCATCATGACCTTCGTTTCTTCATGGGTTCTGAACTCCTCCCTCATCTCTTTTGCAGGTTCAAAATCAATGATTCTGAACTTGGCTTCTTCAGCTTCTTGCCTCTCTCTTTCTTCGTCTTCTTTATTTAGTTGTTCGTACAGCTAGAGAGCTAAAGCTTCATCTTCCTTTATTTGTGAAGCTGCAGGAACATGCACTCTTGTTCTATCCAGTTGTCTAGCATGTAATTGGATTTGTTGTTCTTTGAGGAGCATGACAGCTTTTCGTTCTTGACCCATTTTAAGCTCAACTATCTCCTCCTCCTCCTCTCTCTCTCCTTTTTCTTTCAACTTATTTCTTTTCTTCCTCTATCTTATTTTCCTCCTATTCAGTCATGATTCCCTTCCCTCTATTTTTATTGGATGCCTCTACTTCAGCTTCATAGATCACAATAGTAGATGTAGGGGATGCTGTTGAGACCTCAGCTTCAGCTTCATTGGCAATTCGAGGAATGGGCAAATGGGGGGAGGTAACATCTTCATCTCCACCTATTACCCATTCTTCTCCAATCACTTCCTTCCATTCTTCCATAACCTTCTATTCTTCTCTTCTTTTAGATTCTTCTTCTGTGTTCAAGATAACAGTTGGAGAAGAGGGAAGGGATAAGTCTGAATCAGATACATCCATCGCAATCCATCCCTCTTTCTCAAGAAAGGCTTTAATAAGAAGGTTCATATCTTGACTGCTTTTAGAGTTGGTGTTGTAAATTTTTGATCTTTGTTCAAACACCTTGAAGAGGAAATCTGGGTTGAGCATTAGGATCTCTTGGATATTGTTGATTATGAATGTTGATCCATCACTCAAAAAGAATTTAAACAATGATGGATCAATTCTTGACTATCCATACACTTCCAAACCCCTGACCACTTCATTGTATAAAAATCTTCTTAGACATAAAATTTGTTCTTTAGTCAAAACCATTCTCCTTATCAACTCAAATCTTTGAGTTTGTCTTTGTTCAGGTGCTCTTGAGGACTCTGCTTCTCCATCCTCAAGATTTATATAAGCCACTCTCTTTGCATCTTCAAGAAACTTGTCAAACTGAGGCATATTGTCTTCACATATACCATGGAATCTACCAATGGCAAGTCTGGCAGATAGATCTTCAGAAGTGTTGATGCATTCAGTTAGATGCAAAGCCAGAGTGTCAAATAAATTCAATTTTTCCCACTTGTGCTCTTCAACACCAGCAAACTCCCACCTAATCCAGAATCTTTCAGATAGACCATATCCCCATGACAGGATAGAGTCAAACTCCAGGTTGTGTGTAGTTAGTGGGAATGAAGGGGATATGACTTGTCTTGAGATAGCAGCAGCTAGAAGTATACAGACTGAGAGAGGCATATCTTCATCTTCATTATCCATCTTCATCTCCTCAGGGAATACTTCATCTACAGCCCTGGCAACTAACTTCCAATCCTCATATATCTCTTCCTCTTCATCTCCTAAGGCTGGAAAGTCATGGATTTGAACAAAAGTAGGTTGGAATAATGTTCTTTGAAAAGCTTCATGCTCTTGTATCCATTCATCCAAGTTGTCTTTGTCATCTTCAGTAGTAACTGTCTCCCCTTTTTTGGTTGCATCAGTGCATAAAAAAGGATCTGTTTGAGTTCCCACTGATACAAGGGAAGGAGAAGTCAAATTTGGGAATCGGTGGGCTTCATGCATAGAGACTTGGTGTCTTAATTTGGGCACTTAAGCCTCTAGCATAGCCACCCTAGCCGTCAATTCCAAGTTATGAAGTTTCAGTCTATCCTCATCCAAAGTTATGGAATCCTTGGAACTAGATGTGGCCTTAGGCCTTGCCTCTGCATCCCCATCACCCTGGTTTTCTTGGCGCCTGGGATTCCTCTCAGTGAAAAATGTTTCAAAAGAAACATTTTCACTGTGAGTTGTCATGGTTGGGGACTTAGTGATGTTTTCACTGTCCTCCTGGTCAATTGATGGACCAGTAGTAGTGATAGCCTCTTCCACATCCACTCTATCATCACTCCCAGAGTGAACCTTCTTGGGTGATGAACTTGGGCTGAGTACATTAGCAGCCAAGTCAATCAATGCCTTCGAAATTGTGGCAGTTAGAGAAGGTATGTCTTTTTGACTAGGTGCCTCTGTACTTGAGTTCAAAGAAGAAAGAAAATGCGTAGGCTCAAGAGGGTGTTCTATGGATCCGGAATGTGATCCTGATCCTAATAGAGAAACTTCCAAGGAAGTCTCTTTAATAATGTGGCTATCCTTTTTGATATTCTCACCAGAATGTTGTGATTCTGAATGAGGGCTTTTAGGTTGGGACTGGGCATTGGAGACAAGAATAGAAAGAGTCTTCTTGCTTCTCTTGCTCTTACGAGTATACCTTGCCTCAACTAGGGCCCTGTGTTCCAGTTGGGCTTGAAGAACAGGGATGAGTATCTGTTATACCTATGCACCCTCAGTAGGTTGCGCAGGGGTTCGATCGAGGACAACAATTGTATGTTCAGGCTGTGAAGTGCAGGGTGTGGGATCAGTATCAGTTGGGACTACTGAACTGTCACCCTGGGTACTCTGTATGTTCATCATTGTAGATAACAATGGAACATTGACCCATGAGAACCGTGCTGAAACAGTTCTCATACTTTGAAAAAAAATTATTTTTATGTCCCAATATCATGTAGATTCTTGCAAGTTTTGAAAGATCTTTTAATTCATGGTTAAAAACTTCCTGCAAGAACTTATGGTACATAAAGAAGGATTGTCTTGCTCCTTCCTGAAGGTTATATCTCTAACCTTCAAATACCAAGTGAGAGAAATTGAAACCTTGCCCAGTTACCATACCATGGAAAGCGGAGGCAAGAGCAGAGTTCAGTTGATTCCATCCACTCCTCTTCTGAGATATACATTGTAGAAGAGTGTGACACAAGAACTTCAATGGAGGACCCATCAGTACCTTCTCGATTGTGTTCTCTTTTTGATTTTCAGTGTACCCTATGGATACAATGGTCCTTATGTACTGATCTTTGGCGTATGATTTGGCGGCACCCTCGTCCTGAAGCTTGAGATGCTTTATGAGTGTAGCTTATGTGATGATTATGCCTTTGCCGCCTACCGTGACTTTGATTTGGGAGTCCCCTGTTCGGTAGAGAAGACAACAGAATTCCAGAAATCCTCCATGTGAGGTATGTACATGGTTGAGTTGACCGTCAGGGCGAAGTGTATTTTCTATCGACACAGGAAATCGATCATACCATCAAACCTCTCTGATTTCTTTCCCTTGACAAGATATGACGTTAAATTGTGGTAAGTTGAGAACTTGTCATGAGGGTTGTTGATGTCAACGTTTTCCATTATGGTTAGGTTTGGAAGGAAGAAGGAAGTTTTGAAAGTTGGTTAAGTATGAGAAAGTTTTGAATGCTCGAGAGAAAAGATGAGGGTTAGGTTAGAATTGAATGTTAAGAGGTGAATGAGGGAATTTGATTTTGTTATAACGGTAAGAGTGGGAAAAAGCAAAACTTGCTTGTACTGTATAAGTCTTTTTACTTTTTATCTATTACTGTATTACAACTGTAACACACTATAGCAGTAATGGTAAAGACTGGAAGTAGTTTTTACAGCGGATAAAAGTTAATTTGGACTCATTTTTACCCATCAGCCGCAAACTTGGTTGCTGCGGATGGTTAAGCCTATCAGCAGTAGATTTGGTTACTGCTGATGGTTAAGTCTATCAGCTGCAAACTTGGTTGCTGCTGATGGATATAATGGTCTGTAGCAAAGATGTTGCTGCTGATTGCCTTAAAGCTATCCGCAGCAAACTTGTTCCTGCTGATAACTTAAGGCTGTCAGTGGCAAAATATTTGCTGCTGATGACTAAACCTTTTAGCGGCAAAAATGTTTGCTGCTGATTGTTAAACCTGTCAGCTGCTGATTATTAACACTTTATTTACAACAAAAGAAAGACAAACACATTTTTATTCAAAAAATTTTAGAGACAGATTTTAATCAATGTTTATCATACCAATGGATTCAACTAAATATTTAAATCTAGCTTCATCAAATGCTTTTGTGAATAAGTCAGCATATTGCTCATTGTTACGAACTTTGGTTAAAATAATTCTCTTTTTCTCAACTTGATCTCTTATGAAGTGATACCTGATGTCAATGTGCTTTGTCTTGGAATGCTAAAAGGATTATTTGTAATTGATATGGCACTCTTGTTATCAATGTGAATGGGGGATATACATTGTAGAAGAGTGTGGCACAAGAACTTCCATGGAGGACCCATCAGTGCCTTCTCGATTGTGTTCTCTTTTTGATCTCTAGTGTACCCTATGGATACAAAGGTCCTTATGTACTAATCTTTGGCTTATGATTTGGCGGCACCCTCGTCCTGAAGCTTGAGATGCTTTATGACTGTAGCTTCTGTGATGATTATGCCTTTGCCGCCTACCGTGGCTTTGATTTGGGGAGTCCCCAGTTCGGTAGAGAAGACAACATAATTCCATAAATCCTCCATGTGAGGTATGTAGATGGTTGGGTTGACCGTCATGGTGAAGTGTATTTTCGATCAACACAGGAAATTGATCATATCATCAAACCCTTCTGATTTCTTTCCCTTGACAAGATATGACGTTAAATTGTGGTAAGTTGAGAACTTGTCATCAGGGTTGTTGATGTCAACGTTTGCCATTTTGGTTAGGTTTGGAGGGAAGAAGGAAGTTTTGAAAGTTAGTTAAGTATGAGAAAGCTGTGAATGCTCGAGAGAAAAGATGAGGGTTAGGTCAGAATTGAATGTAAAAAGGTGAATGAGGGAATTTGATTTTGTTATGACGACAAGAGTGAGAAAAACCAAAACTTGCTTATACTGTACAAGTCTTTTTACTTTTTACCTTTTACTGTATTACAGCTGTAACACACTGTAGCAGTCATGGTAAAGACTTAAAGTAGTTTTTACAGCGGATAAAAGTTAATTTGGACTCATTTTTATCCATCAGCAGCAAACTTGGTTGCTGCGGATGGTTAAGCCTATCAGCAGCAGACTTGGTTACTACTGATGGTTAAGTCTATCAGCTGCAAACTTGGTTGATGCTGATGGATATAATGGTCTGCAGCAAAGATGTTGCTGCTGATTGCCTTAAAGCTATCCACAACAAACTTGTTCCTGCTGATAACTTAAGGCATTCATTGGCAAAATATTTGCTGCTGATGACTAAACCTTTTAGCGGCAAAAATGTTTGCTGCTGATTGTTAAACCTGTTAGTAGCAAAAATGTTTGCTACTGATTATTAACACTTTATTTACAAGAAAAGAAAGACAAACACATTTTTATTCAAAAAAATTTAGAGACAAATTTTAATCAATGTTTATCATACCAATGGATTCAACTAAATATTTAAATCTAGCTTCATCAATTGCTTTTGTGAATAAGTCAGCATATTGCTCATTGTTACGAAATTTGGTTAAAATAATTCTCTTTTTCTCAGCTTGATCTCTTATGAAGTGATACCTGATGTCAATGTGCTTTGTCTTGGAATGCTGAACATGATTATTTGTAATTGATATAGCACTCTTGTTATCAATGTTAATGGGGTTGCTATGAAAGTCATCCTATAATCCAGCATTGTGATTTTGTATCCAGATGACTTGTGCACAGCAACTTGAAGTTGCAATGTATTATGCTTCTGCTGTAGATGTTGATACACAAGTTTGCTTCTTGCATTGCCATGAAATCAGTGTTCCTCCCAGAAACTGACATCCTCCTGATGTGGAATTTTTGTCCAAGTTGCATCCTCCATAATCACTGTCAGTGTATGTATACAAGTTGAATTTTTCATTTTTAGAGTACCATAGCCCAAATCTTGGAGCGCCCTTTAGGTATCTAAAAATTCTCTTGACAGCTTGAAGATGTGTATTCTTTGGAGCTGCTTGAAATCTTGCACACAGACATACTTCAAACATGATATGTGGCCTTGAGGCTGTTAGATACATGAGTGATCCTATCATTGCATTGTACTAATGTTGATTAGTGTCTTGACCATCTTTGTCTAGGGTCAGTTGATGGTGCACTTGCATAGGAGTTCTTGTAGCAGAGCAGTCAGCCACCTTGAATATTTCTAAAATGCTCTTGACATATTTGGATTGACGGATGAAGATTCCATTTGGAACTTTTTTGACTTGGAGACCCAAAAAGAAATTTAGTTCACCCATTGAACTCATTTCAAATTGTGAGTGCATTAAGACCTCAAATCTTTGCACAGCTTCTTCCTTGTTGATCCAAAGATGATGTCATCAACATAGACTTGTACCAAAAGAATTTCTCCCCCTTCGTCTTTGATAAACAAGTTCTGATCAATGGCACCTCTTTTAAAGTTGTTGCTTAGTAGATATCCTGACAAGGTTTCATACCAGGTTCTTGGAGCTTGATGTAGGCCATAAAGAGCTTTGTCTAGTTTGAACACTTTGTCAGGATGTGTAGGATCTACAAAGTCTGGAGGTTGTCTGACATAGACTTCCTCACCAATCTTCCTACACAGAAAAATACTCTTGACATCCATTTGATAGACTATAAAGCTCTTGGATGCAGCATATGCTAAGAAGATTCGGATGGCCTCCGGTCTGGCAACAGGAGCAAAGACTTCATCATAGTCAATTCCCTCTTCCTGAGTGTCGTCTTGAGCTACAAATGTGGCTTTGTTCTTGATTACAATCCCTCTATCATCTTGCTTGTTCCTGAATACCCGTCTTGTGCCAATAGCAGTTTGACCAGGTGGAAGATCAACCAGGGTCCACACTTCTTGTCTTTTGAATTACAGCAACTCTTACTTCATTGCTTCAATCCAACTGCTATGTTGCAAAGCTTCATCTATCTTCTTTGGTTCAACTTGAGACAGAAAACAAGAATACAAACATATATTGGCCTCATGAGATTTGCTTCTTGTTAGAACTCTTTGTTAAACTTGTCCAATTATATTTTCCAATGGATGTTCTTTGTGGATTCTTTGTGCTAGAGCAACATCCATCCGTATTCCTTGCCCAAGATTTCTTTGATTCTGATCAGGGATATCTTCAACCATTGTAGAAGAGTCTTCAACATCAGCAGCAGCATCAGCAGAAGATGCCTCTACACCAACTGTATTTTCTTCATCAGCAGCAGATGCCTATCATCTATGGAGTTGTCATGAATCTCATTTTGATTTTCATGTTCTGAGAGACTTCTGTTGGTGACATTGGATAGACTTTTTCTGGCTTCACTGGCTTCAATAACTTCCACAACAGATGGAGGATCAATAGATGGTCTTTTGATTCTTATAGAGGGGCTATTGAATTCCAATATGTAGTGATTAGATGATGTGGAAGCTGGTTCTTTGGAAGATGTAGGCTCCATATTTGAGAAGATGAGAGACTCAAATACTTGGGAGAAGGAGTCTATATCAAAGAGCCAGTCTGGTCCTTTATCCTTTTCACATGGAATGTGTTCCCTACATTCCACATTTGTTGATTATTCAACTACACTTGTTCTGGAATTGAAGACTCTGTAGGCCTTGGATTGAGAGGAATAGCTCGCAAAGTATCCTTCATCCGATTTGGCTCCAAACTTGGGAAGAACTCCATGTGTGATAAGAATAGTATAGACATCCAAAGGGTTTCAGGAATCCAATGTAAGGAACTCTTTTAAACCACAGTTCATAAGGTGTTTTGTTGAGAGGCTTGACAATGAGAACTCTATTTTGCACATAGCAAGTTGTGCTAACTGCCTCTGCCCAGAATGTGAGAGACAGTTTTGAGTCAGCCAGCATTGATCTTGCAGATTTAATGAGAGTTCTGTTTCTTCTCTCAGCCACTCCATTTTGTTGAGGGATTCTTAGAGCACTGTATTGTCTTTCAATGCCTTTGCTCTCACAGAAACTGTAATCCCTAAGAAATTCCAGCTTATTTTTTAACTATTCCTGTAATTGTAACCCCTTTTATTTAAAGTCTTACATAAATAAAATCATTTTATTTATTCATTCCACTTGATGGGGGTTTATAAATACATTGGGTGCATTTATTTTAAAACTTAATGAATATTAAATTGGAATTATAAATGATTAAATTAAATTAAACAGATACATGAATATATATTAAGTTATTCTCTAAACCTATATACATATGCAAATAAAAATGTTATATAGTAATAAAGATTAAGTCATATAAACTATAAAATAAACAAGTTTCATAAAACCATTTTACTTTACAAAAACTAAAACTTTATATTTATAAACATTTAATTATAATATAGAAATTATTAGAATTGTAAAAATTTATAAAACTTTAAATGATTTTATGTTTTATAAAGTCCAGGGACTAGTTTTACACATTTCTAAAACTTAATCCTGACTAAAATCTAAGATTGTTCATGAAATGATAAACAACTAAAACTCCAGGGACTTAACTGCAAATTCCTATTACCGTCATCCCCATTATGTTGATTTTGACTTTTAGAGTCAAACTAACCTAAATTCAATTTCCAATCGATCGGTTTGGTGTGAATTAACTAAAATTGATGTTCAAGAACGTGTACAACCGTTTTCCTAATGATTTAACGATACAATTTGTTTGAAATCAATGATTTATTTATGAAATTCAATCCCATAACCATCCTAGTAATGTGCATAAGCAATTCGCGCATTTAACATGAAATTGGCCTATAAAGATGAACCCACACCTTCACTACAGACGCCACAACCTTCCTATACCTCTGTATTCATCGCATTTCTCTTATAGGACTCCGATGAACTCAAGAAATTCCGACTCCGGCCTCCTAATCGTTTTCCCTCAATCCGCAACTATTTCAGGTAAAATTGGTACCCTTAGTTTCGTTTTGTTACAAGGAATGAAAGCCCTCTAAATTCGGGTTCGATCGAGTGCGAATAGAGGGACTTTCGGGTTAGGGTTTGGTTCGGGTGGCGATTTGGGGAAGAAGACAACTGCGGGTTGGATATTAAATAGAATTTGTGTCTGATTTGGATCAAGGCACAAGCCCAGGTCCATTTGGTTAAAACCCTCGTCTCACACGAACAAGGTTGCGGGTTCGATCCTTGCTCCGCACTTTGTTTTTGCGCGTGCACTGGTCTGAAGCCTGGTTCTGTAATCACTGGTTAAAACTTAACCAGGCCGGCTTGTTAGCACTGAGACCAGCCTAGTTCGAATCCCTTGGTCTGCAATGCTTTTTTTATTGTTTTTAAATCGATTTTTAACCTCATTTTCCTTATGAGAATTATTTTATAAAACTCCCAAGACTCGGGAATATTTCTATGAATCAAATTGCTAACCTAACAATTTTAAATAATTATTTAATCATTTTAGAGAATTAAAAACTAATAATCTCTAATTAAGAATTTATATAATCATTTTATTTAGAACCCCTAATAACTATTTTTTTTTATATATATACACAATTATTTAGTACAACTTATACCCTCCTTATTACCCATTTATATTATTTAACTATTTAATTAATTGAAACATATAAACTATTAATCTAATTACGTATATATTCAAGTAAATATTATTTAAAAACTTATTCATTATTTTGTAAACAAAATAATTATTCTTAAATATATATATATATATATATATATATATGTATATATATATATATATATATATACATATATATATATATATAAACTTGTACTCAATCATTTATTAACGAACATATTATTTTCGTTATTAAACAAACATATTATTTTCTTATTAACAAACACATTATTCACAACAAATAGATACACACTCATTCAATCTAGCTCATCCCTTACTACTTAAATCTTTTGAGCATGCCATTTATACATATATAAATGCAAACATAGGTTAACATTGTGGTTAGCTAAATAACTTGTGCAACTGCCCATACTTGTGATTTCAGGCTACAAATCCAATGTGAGTTTACATAGCCCCTTTTTATATTTTTATACTTTTGGGGTGAAACATGATTACAAATACATTACATATACAATTCAATACCCTGTGTTCATATGCTAGGGTCTTTATGCTTATGTCTTAAACTAGTTGGTGACCATTAAATGTGTTCATGTCAGTACATTCATTAACTTGTGTGGCAAGCCTAAAGTAGTACATTTTTTGATCATTTATACGGGAATCCAATACATTACTTAACACGAACCTTGGCGGGTTAGTGTTACATTTAGAACTTCACGCAATCCGGGGGATTGTGCATACATATAACATGGCTTGATTGTACGCTTGGAAGCTTGTGTGTTTTCACATATTTGCTTTAGACATGCTTTGAACATATTGAATTGTAATCTATACTAACTCTTTTCTGTGTCAAAACCTATGTATCTCACCAACTAATTTTAGTTGATAGTTAATAACATGTTTCAGGTGCACCTGTTTGAGGACTACTTGATCACACATAGGACATGGACCTAGTTAATTTAATTATGTTCTGTTGAACATTTTGTGTTCTATTTCCAATTGTAACGGATGCTTTTAATTTGAATAATAAATATTATCATATTTAATAGATAATCATGTGCTTCTGAACAACCGTGTCAGCCCCGACGTTTAATCCGCCGTCGGCCGGGGTGTGACAGATTGGTATCAGAGCCATGGTTATAGGGAATTAGGTTATTAGACACATGACCTATACTATAACCTAGGAGTCCTAAACATGAGTTTTACTCGTGTCTTTTATTAGGAACTCCACTCTATACATACTATGCATACTTACCTACATCTATCTATTTCTGATTTCCTGATACAACTACATGAACTACAACATTCAAGGGCCTACATGAAACTATTTGGAATTACTTGAACTATATGAAACATAGACTTGAGAGTCTAATCCAAATGAAACTCTCGTCAAAGGTATGTAAGTTCTAACTAATGAATGAGAACTTGTGCAATCCGGGAGGGTGGATGTCTGTATTCTGGGAGTTTTGTCTAGGAAAGCATTTCGTATAAATCCAAATCAACCGATGGACCAGTTATGCTTTCCTAGGAATTCTTGGGATGAGTGTCCACTTATAGGCTAAAGCATGACTTCTCAAACATTAGAAAGACTTAAAGTACATTTATAAGTTAATGTGCCCATTAGGGTACCACCCATGTTTCAACTAACATCTCATGATTCATTTACAAACTCTTATATATGATTCACACCTTATGTTCAACCCTTTTGTAGAATGCCTCCCCGTCATGAACGTATGAATAACCTCACTGATAGGATTATCCAACAAATGGCTACGATTCTACCGACTATGGTCAACCAGCTGAACCAGAACGCTGCACCAAGGAATCCCGCGTGTACATTCAAACACTTCAACTCCTGCAACCCCACCAAGTTCTACGAGAATGAAGGAGTCACTTGACTTCTCCAATGGTTTGAAAGCATTGAGGGGACTTTCATCAATGCTGACTGCCCTGAGAACCTGAAGGTTCGTTATGCTACTAGTGTATTCCAGAAGAGGGCACTCACATGGTGGAATGGAGAAAAATGTAACCGCGGGATAGAGGTTGCACTAGCCTTGCCTTGGGCTGATGTGAAAGCACTCATGACAGATGAGTTTTGCCCCCTTAATGAGGTCAAGAAACTGGAAGCTGAATTCTGGGATCTCAAACAAGACAGTGGTGAAAGCCTTGCCTACACCACCCGTTTTCATGAGCTTAGCCTCCTGGTGCCCCATATGGTCACTCCTCTCTACCGAGCCATTGAGAAGTACATCAACAATCTGCCCATGCAGATTCATGATACTGTGTTGGGTAGTAACCCAACCACTCTTGAAGAAGCTATTCATCTAGCAGCCACACTATCAGATAACCACATTAAGGTAGGGACTTTGTCCAAGAAGGGTGCTAAGAAATCAATTGAAAAATCCACTACTGAACCCACCAAGGAGATCAAGGCTGAGTCTTCCTTCAATGGTAAAAAGAGAAAAGGCAGAAACTTTGTCATCATCACCCTTGCTACTCCTATAGCCCAAGTGGCACCTACTACCTTCAATCCCAACAAGAAACTTTATGTGGGAACCCTACCAATGTGCAACACCTACAAATTTCATCATACTGTAAACATCACATGTCGTTTGTGTACCACTTGTGGGCATTATGGACACTGGCTAACACCTGTCGTGCCCCATCAGCTAACCAAATCCACCAACCTGCTGTTCCTGTCCCTGCTGCTATCGCCTAGGGTCGTGCTTGTTACGAGTGTGGTGGCCCAAATCATTTCAGGAACCGTTGCCCTAGGTTGGTCATTGTGAACCAAGCCAACATGAATCAGGGCAACATGATTCAGGGAAACGGGAACCAAGGGAACCTGAATCAGGGAAATAGGAACCAGGGGAATATGTACGGGGGAAATGTGAATCAGGAGAATGCAAACCCTGTAGATCGTGGACGTGCCTTTAACATCAATTCCAACGAGGCTCAAAGAATAACGATGTGGTGAACGGTACGTACCCAATTAATTAGCAATATGCTTCTATCCTGTTTGATACTGGTTTCGATAGGAGTTTTATGTCCTTTGAATTTGAACCACAACTTGCTATGAGTCGAGCTAAGCTAGACAAACCCTTTGACATTTTAGTAGCGGATGGTTATACTGTTTCATGTGACACCATTATTAGATATTGTACCTTAAACTTGAATGATCATGACTTTTCAATCAATCTTATTCCTATGGCACTCAAAGGTTTCGACATCATAGTAGGCATGGACTAGCTGACCAAGCACCGTGCTAAAGTCATATGTTTTGACAAGTATATCTGTATCCCTCTTGACTCGGGTGACATTTTGAACGTCTATGGTGAGAAGCCGTCAAAATGACTCAAGCTGATGTCTTGCACTACCGCACAAAAGTAACTGCGGAAGAAATGTGTGGCATAATATTGTGGAACGAAAAGGCAAAGACAAGAGCCTCCAAGACATTCCTGTAATCAAAGACTTTCCCGAAGTTTTTCCTGAAGACTTGCCCGGTCTTCCTCCCATACATCAAGTCGAATTCCGTATTGACCTAGTGCCAAGAGCAAACCCCGTGGCTAAATCACCTTACCGTCTTGCACCATCAGAGATGCAAGAACTTTCAAGTCAACTACGACAACTTTCTGACAAAGGATTTATTTGTCCTAGTGTTTCCCCTTGGGGAGCACCTGTTTTATATGTCAAAAAGAAGGATAGTTCTTTTCGGATGTGTATCGACTATCGAAAAGTTAACAAGCTTACCGTGAAGAACCGTTATCCACTTTCGAGGATTGATGATTTATTCGATCAACTTCAAAGCTCGACTTATTTATGTAAGATTGATCTTCGTTCTGGTTATCACTAGTTACGAGTCCTTGAATCTGATATCACTAAGACAGCCTTTCGTACAAGTTACGATCATTATGAGTTCATGGTCATGCCCTTCGGGCTAACAAATGCACCCGTGGTGTTCATGGATCTGAAGAACCGTGTGTGTAAACCATATTTGGACAAGTTGGTAATCGTCTTCATTGACGATATTCTCATCTATTCAAAATCAAAAGCGAAACACGAAGAACACTTGCGTTTGGTTTTGGATTTCTTAAAGAAGGAGCAATTATACACTAAGTTCTCCAAGTGTGAATTTTGGCTAAAGGAAGTCCAATTCTTGGGACACATAGTCAACGAGAAAGGTATTCACGTGGATCCTGTGAAGATTGAGGCGGTGAAGAACTGACAAGCTCCAAAGACCCCTATAGAAGTCCGCTCGTTTCTTGGTTTAGCCGGCTATTACCGCCGTTTCATATCGAATTTTTCAAAGATCGCGGTACCACTCACAGCCTTAACGCATAAAGGCAAGCCCTACGAGTGGGGACCGAAGCAAGAGGAAGCCTTTCAGACCCTAAAACAGAAACTTTGTGAGCCTTCTATCCTAACTCTTCCCGATGGAACGGACGACTTTGTAGTTTACTGTGAAGCTTCCTACATAGGCCTTGGTTATGTACTAATGCGTCCCGAAAACTTAAAATCCATGAGAAGAATTATACGACACATGATCTTGAGTTGGGTGTGGTCGTATTTGCTCTCAAAATTTGGAGACATTACTTATATGGTACCAAATGTGAGGTTTACACAGATCATAAGAGTCTCCAGCACATTTTCTATCAAAAGGAACTCAACTTGAGGCAAAGGCGTTGGGTTGAACTCCTACACGACTACGACTACAATACTCGTTACCATCCTAGTAAGGCGAATGTTGTAGCCGATGCTCTTAGTCGTAAGGAACCTATCAAGATCCACAACATCCAAATCCAAAACGACATTCAAACTCACATCCTTGACGCACAACATATTTCCGTCGTAGAAGGAAACATGTACAACGAAATGTCGTGTGGTGCTGAACTACAACTTGAAACCAAACCCAATGGGTTACTTTACTTTCTAAATCGTATATGGATTTCGGACCGTGACAACCTTCTTACCTTTATCATGATTGAGGCTCACAAGACTCGTTATTCTGTGCATCCTGGTGCAGACAAAATGTACATGGATCTTCGTACCCAATACTGGTGGCCTGGTATGAAAAAGGACATTGCCCTATACGTCTCCAAATGCCTTACTTGTTTAAAGGTTAAAGTCGACCACCAGCGTCCATCCGGTTTACTTAAACAACCTGAGATTCCCGTGTGGAAATGGGAGTGTATTGCCATGGACTTTATAACCAAACTCCCACACATATCTCGTGGTTATGATAGCATTTGGGTAATCATCTACCGTTTGACAAAATCTGCTCATTTCATACCCATACGTGAGGACTATCGAGTTGAGAAATTAGCTCGAATCTATATTGATGAGATCGTCAGTCGTCACGGCGTACCTCTCAACCTTATTTCTGATCGTGATGGGCGATTCACCTCTCGTTTCTGGCAATCCCTGTAATCAGCTTTGGGTACTAAGCTAAATCTTAGTACGGCTTACCATCCACAAACTGATGGTCAATCCGAACGAACGAGTCAAACTCTCGAAGATATGCTTAGAGCCTGTGTCATTGACTTCAAGCGAAATTGGGATTTACATCTACCCTTAGTCGAGTTCTCATACAGCAACAGTTATCACACGAGCATTAACATGGCTCCTTTTGAAGCACTTTATGGCCAGAAGTGCTGCTCTCCTATCTGTTAGACTGAAATCGGTGAATCACAAATCACTGGTCCTGAACTCATTCAAGAGACTTCCAACAAGCTCATGTTAATCCGACACAACCTTCTGGTAGCAAGTAGTCGGCAAAAGAGCTATGCCGACAAACGTCGAAAACCCTTAGAATTTCAAGTTGGAGATCTAGTTCTTCTCAAGGTATCCCCTTGGAAAGGCGTGGTTCATTTTGGAAAGAAAGGGAAACTTGCACCAAGATTCGTAGGTCCTTTTAAAATCCTTGAGCGGGTTGGGAAGGTAGCCTACAAGTTGGACCTACATGAAGGACTCAGCAACATTCATCGAACGTTTCATGTCTCGAACCTAAAGAATGCTTAGCCGAAGAAAATCTTCACACACCACTTGACGAGGTGCACATTGACGAATCAATGAACTTCGTGGAGAAACCCATGGAGATCATGGATCGAGAGGTTAAGCAACTCAAGTGAAGCCGAATTCCAATCGTTAAGGTTCGATGGGATTCCAAACGTGGCCCAGAGTTCACTTGGGAACATGAGGATCAAATGAAAGCCAAATACTCATATATGTTTCCAGGACTATCTTCCTAATCAATTTCGGGATGAAATTTCCTAAAGTAGGGGAGACTGTAATCCCTAGGAAATTCCGGCTTCAATTTTAACTATTCCGGCAATTGTAACCCCTTTTATTTAAAGTCTTACATAAATAAAATCATCTTATTTATTCATTCCACTTCATGAGGGTTTATACATACATTGGGTGCATTTATTTTAAAATTTAATAAATATTAAATTGGAATTATAAATGATTAAATCATATTAAACAGATACATGAATATATATTAAGTTATTCCCTAAACCTATATAAATATGCAAATAAAAATGTTATATAGTAATAAAGATTAAATCATATAAACTATAAAATAAACAAGTTTCATAAAACCATTTTACTTTACAAAAATTAAAAATTCATATTTATAAACATTTAATTATAATACAGAAATTATTAGAATTGTAAAAATTTATAAAACTTTAAATGATTTTTTGTTTTATAAAGTCTAGGGACTAGTTTTAGACATTTCTGAAACTTAATCCTAACTAAAATCTAAGATTGTTCATGAAATGACAAACAACTGAAACTCCAGGGACTTAACTGCAAATTCCTATTACCTTCATCATTTTGACTTTTCAGAGTCAAACTAACCTAAATTCAATTTCCAATTGATTGGTTTTGTGTGAATTAACTGAAATTGATGTTACAAGAACGTGTACAACCGTTTTCCTAATGATTTAACGATATAATTTGTTTGAAATCAATGATTTGTTTATGAAATTCAATCCCATAACCGTCCTAGTAATGTGCATAATCAATTCGCGCAATTCACATGAAATTGGACTATAAAAATGAACCCACACCTTCACTACAGGCACCACAAACTTCCTATACCTTTGTATTCATCGCATTTCTCGTCTAGGACTCCAACGAACTCAAGAAATTCCGACTTCGGCATCCTAATCATTCTCCCTCAATCCGCAACTGTTTCAGGTAAAATCGGTACCCTTAGTTTCGTTTTGTTGTAAGCAATGAAAGCCCTCTAAATTCAGGTTCGATCGGGTGCGAATCGAGGGACTTTGGGGTTAGGGTTTGGTTTGGGTGGTGAGTTGGGGAAGAAGACAACTGTAGGTTGGATATTAAATAAAATTCGCGTCTGATTTGGACCAAGGCACAAGCCTTGGTCCATTTGGTTAAAACCCTCGTCTCACACGAGCAAGGTCGCGGGTTCGATCCTTCTCCGCACTTTGTTTTTGCGCGTGCACTAGCCTGAAGACTGGTTCCCTTCTGATCACTGGTTAAAACTTAACCATGCCAGCTTGTTAGCACTGAGACCAGCCTTGTCTAATGGTTGCGCGCTTTATCTCCTCCAGGAGACTCGGGTTCGAGTCCCGTGGTCTGCAATGCTTTTTTTATTGTTTTTAAATTGAATTTTAACCTCATTTTCCGTATAAGAATTATTTTATAAAACTCCCAAGACTCGGGAATATTTCTATGAATCAAATTGCTAACCTAACAATTTTTAATAATTATTTAATCATTTTAGAGAATTAAAAACTAATAATCTCCAATTAAGAATTTATATAATCATTTTATTTAGAACCCCTATTAACTATTTTTTTTTATATATATACACAATTATTTAGTACAACTTTGTAAAAGCATATTTTGATAACAATAGATAAAATTCTATGTATAGTTGTACGAGGCTAGTATGCAGGAGAGTGTTCCTGGGTACTTAGCCTACACACCAGTTTGGTCATGTGTACTTAGTATGTACGCAAGGCAGGCTTTTGCCTTGCGTACTTGTCATGTACGTATAACCAAACCCTGCGTACTTAGACAAGTACGCAGGTATTGTTCCTTCCTCTATAAATAGAAGACTTGTCTTCATTTGTAGATGGAACCCTGGAACTAGGTTGAGAGGTGTCCGGGTCTAAACGAGCTCTCCTGACCCCTGGACCGTGAGCTTAGATGAGAGATGTGTGCTCCTTCGGTATGTGGTCTGTAATACGGGATGATTTATATGTTATGGATTACGTATCATTAGTTATCTTTTGTCTTTGTTCTTGTTTCTCTTCCTTGTTCTTCCTGTTCGCACACAAATCACAGAACATATCCGCGTATTACTGCTGCGCGACGAGGCTCCCGGGACCTACAAGTGGTATTAGAGCCTCGGTGTTCGTTGATTTGTGTTCCAGTTTTGAGTTTTAGGGTTTTTGAGTAGATATGTGTTGTAACATCCCGAGTTTTAGAGCACGAGAGAATTCGCGAAGAATTAAAACTTAAATAAAAAGAAAGGAAGCGGGCTTGGGCCGGGGTGAATGGCCTGAAAGGGGAAGGGTTTGGGCCCTTATAGGCCTCAAGAACAACCCAAAAGCCCCATTTCCATCCTCATTTCCGGATTTTAGAGAGAGAGGAGAGAGAGAGTCTAGAGAGAGAAAGTCCCGGTTTTCGGATTAAAGCTTCAAGGATCGTTAGCAAGAGTCTCGTGAGTGTTTAGCAACGAAAAGGAAGTGATTACAGGTAACCGATTCTCCTAGATCTGAGTTTTAGTTCGTTTTTGGGTTTTTCGGGTTTTTGGTGAAAGGGTTATGTTTAATCGGATGAAACTGTAAGATAAGCATAGATTTGACTTCCTTAATGGAAAACGAACGTTTTGAATGCAACCAGGTTCGGGATCTTGAAGAGATCAGACCCGAATGCGAAAGTTAGGGTTTTTCGCCAAGAACAGGTCGTGCGCACTTACTAAGTGCGCACAGAGCAGGTCCTGCGCACTTGCTAAGTGCGCAGGAAGAGGAACCTGCGCACTTGCTAAGTGCGCAGGAAGGGAAGTCTGCGCACTTGCTAAGTGCGCAGGAAGCAGAGTCTGCGCACTTGCTAAGTGCGCAGGCATCAGGACTGATTAAGTAAAGTCAGTATGTTAGAGTGGTTAAACCGTTTAGCGTCGAGTTAAGTCTGATAAGTGTCAAATTGTTATGATTGTTCAGATTGAGTGAGATCCAGTAGACCGTTGCAGCTTAGATTCCAGGTGAGTTCTAATCCCCTTTTTGCCTTCTTTAGGGGTGGTGTGCATACTTAGTGTAAAGTGTTTATTATATTTTATATATTATAAACTGAAAGGAAAAGTTATGTTTTAGTGAAAAGTTTAAAAGAGGCAAAAGTATGTTTTGAGGAAAGTATATCTATATTATGGCAAGCGTTTACTATATTTTCATATACATAAACAAAGGCATAATATATATGTTAGTATGTTCAAGTAAAGCAAGATATATATTTTGGCAAGCGTTTACTATATTTTCATATACATAAACAAAGGCATAATATATATGTTAGTATGTTCAAGTAAAGCAAGTTATATTTTATGGCAAGCGTTTACTATATTTTTATATACATAAACAAAGGCATATTATATATGAAAGTTATGAACGAGATTTACAGAAAAGTTTTATGAACAGTTAAGTGAACAGCTTTCCTTCGGGAATGTGTACCAGTTTGTAAAGGTCCTTGGGACAGATGTTACTTGTACAAGATGTCAGATATGGGTTCTACCCATTAGTAAGAGTGTCGGTGGCTCGTTAACAGTTGTACAATTGGAATGAGTGACGGCGGTTGCTCGGGGGACTACGCAATCCCCCATGTACCAGTTAAGCGGTATTGATCACGAGGACAATACCCGGTGTTGATCACGAGGACAACATCGTGTCATGTGGTGTTGCCCGCAAGGACAACATCATTGGGTCACGAGGACCCAGAAGGTATTGATCACGAGGACAATACCAGTATGTAACAGAATTGACGGATAAGCGGTAGTGTCGGTTCATGGTGTAAGCCATTGGGGCATTGACCAGGTACTTGTCGGTTCATGGATGTAAGCCATAAGGGCAGTACAGTGACAAGGAATTGACGGTTAAGTGGTACTGATCACGAGGACAATACCAGCAGTGATAAGAATTGACGGTTAAGCGGTATTGACCACGAGGGCAGTACCAACAGTGACAAGGAATTGACGGATACTTTACGAATGTTTTAAACTATTTTTGAAAAGTGAAGTATGTAAAGTTTTGTAAAGTTTTGCCTTAAGGGCAGTATGTATTAGTAAATCTTTTGTATAAATGATTTAAAGTAAACGTTAGAACTCACTCAGCGTTGCTGATTTTTAGTATGCATATCAGTTAAGTGCAGGTTTAGATGATGGATGTGGATGCTTGGGCTTAGAGAGAAGAGTTACCCGAAGATCAGTGTCTGGCATCCCGTTTATGTTTTCTTTTGATTATGTTGATTAAGACAAGTTTCAGTTGTAATTGGCTAGTTATGTTTAGACATGTATGTTTCCGCTGCGTATGTTGAGATTTTAAAAACGTTTCCGCTGTGTTAATGAATGTCTTATGTTTAAATGTGCTATGTGTTGATGAGTAAATCCAATAAGTGAGGTCTCCCGGGGTCGGGGCCTCACAAGTTGGTATCAGAGCCATAGTTTGAGAGATTTGGACATCCCCGATGTCCAGACTTAAACTGAGAATGGGACAAGTAGCGGATGCCAGTCTGGGTAACTCAAGCCAAAGCATCAGAAGCGTATAGTAAGTAAAGTTTACCTTTTAGAGTGTCAAGATAAGAATAGAGGCTTTAGTGGAATCATGAAAGCGAATAAATGGAAAACGAGAAGTGATGTAATGGTTAATTGCAGATGGCCAGTGTATATTAACATCTTACCTTACTTATTGTGTTCTACATATTCCCTAGCATGACGAAATTAAATCTTTTGTTCTCTATCTTTCAGTTAGAAATGGCTCGACGTGGAGGAACTAGAGGAAGTGGAGGAGGAAGACGTGGTGGACGTACAGGCCGCCGCGGTGGAACTAGCATAAATAAAATGATCGAGGGGAGTGTTCACACTACCCATACTGACACAGAGGTTAGTCAGCACAATGTTGAACATGCGGAAGGAGATGACCAGACGTTTGAGTTTGAACCAGTAGTACAAGCAGCTATTAGTCGCGAGTTTACCCGATTGCTGAAAGAAACCTTACCGGCTATACTAGACGAAGCGTTGAGGAAGGCTAAGGAGAATTCCAATGTAATCCCAGCCACTGAAGGGCCAGTAGTGCTTCCAGCTGCTGGAGGACCAATCCTAGTGGAGAATGTTGCACCGCCTACTCGCGGATGCGTTTACAAGGCATTTCGTGGTTGTGATCCCCCTGAGCTAACTGGGGAGAAAGAAGAAGCAGGTACTTTAGATTGGATCAATGGCATGGAATCCACCATCTGCCTCAGTGACTGTCGACCGGATCAAGCGGTCAGGTTCGCAGCTAAGTCACTAAAGGGAGAGGCAGCACACTGGTGGGAGACTGTGAAGCAGGCTAAGGGTGACCAAGCGGTCGAACTGATGAGGTGGAATGATCTGAAAGCGTTAGTAATTGAGAAGTTTTGTCCTAAGAACGAAGTCCACAAGGTGGAGAGAGAATTCCTGACGTTGCAAGCCGGACTCATGACTCACAGACAATATACTTCCAAGTACAACGAACTGGCACGCCTGGTGCCTCATCTTGTAACCACAGAGGAGAGGAGGATTCATTATTATGTTCAAGGGTTGCCTCCAAAGATACGTACCTTTGTAAGGGCCAACACACCGAGTACCTTTGAGTCGGTGGTTGTTTTGAGTGGAGTTGTCTATGATGACATTGCCTCTGAAGTCATTTCTGAAGCACCTAAGAACCAAGCGCCTAAGCGGACTGGGGAGGAACTTCAGGGTCCTAGTGATAGGAGGTCAAGGTTAGAAGCAGAGGGTCTGTGTGGAAAATGTGGGAAAAGGCACGGAGGAGAGTGCAGAGCTGGGCAAGCGGGTTGCTTTAAGTGTGGAAAGTTTGGACACCAATCACGTGACTGCACGTCGAAGCCTAAGTGCCACAACTGTGGGGAGCCAGGGCATTTGAGCAGGGACTGTAGAAAGCGCAAAGAGCCGGAGGCGGGAGGATCCGGAAAGGGTAAGGGTGCAGAGAAGGAACCTTACATCAACAAGGCCACAGCAAGGGCCTACCAGATGACTCAGTAAGGTACGTTGCAAACTCTTAATTGTGATATGCCAAGTTTATGATTTTATTTTCTTAAATGATTAATTAGCCCCATCAGCTTAGAAGCCTTAGAACTAGATATTACCCGGATTAGATCCTCAGCGGTAGTTAATCACAATGGCCTTCATGACCAAGCTGCCTTGCATAGCTACGGTTTATGCCACCCATTCTGTGATTTGCTATCAGTATAGCTTATGACAGGTTTCGAGGACGAAACCTATTGTAAGGAGGGTAGACTTGTAACATCCCGAGTTTTAGAGCACGAGAGAATTCGCGAAGAATTAAAACTTAAATAAAAAGAAAGGAAGCGGGCTTGGGCCGGGGTGAATGGCCTGAAAGGGGAAGGGTTTGGGCCCTTATAGGCCTCAAGAACAACCCAAAAGCCCCATTTCCATCCTCATTTCTGGATTTTAGAGAGAGAGGAGAGAGAGAGTCTAGAGAGAGAAAGTCCCGGTTTTCGGATTAAAGCTTCAAGGATCGTTAGCAAGAGTCTCGTGAGTGTTTAGCAACGAAAAGGAAGTGATTACAGGTAACCGATTCTCCTAGATCTGAGTTTTAGTTCGTTTTTGGGTTTTTCGGGTTTTTGGTGAAAGGGTTATGTTTAATCGGATGAAACTGTAAGATAAGCATAGATTTGAGTTCCTTAATGGAAAACGAACGTTTTGAATGCAACCAGGTTCGGGATCTTGAAGAGATCAGACCCGAATGCGAAAGTTAGGGTTTTTCGCCAAGAACAGGTCGTGCGCACTTACTAAGTGCGCACAGAGCAGGTCCTGCGCACTTGCTAAGTGCGCAGGAAGAGGAACCTGCGCACTTGCTAAGTGCGCAGGAAGGGAAGTCTGCGCACTTGCTAAGTGCGCAGGAAGCAGAGTCTGCGCACTTGCTAAGTGCGCAGGCATCAGGACTGATTAAGTAAAGTCAGTATGTTAGAGTGGTTAAACCGTTTAGCGTCGAGTTAAGTCTGATAAGTGTCAAATTGTTATGATTGTTCAGATTGAGTGAGATCCGGTAGACCGTTGCAGCTTAGATTCCAGGTGAGTTCTAATCCCCTTTTTGCCTTCTTTAGGGGTGGTGTGCATACTTAGTGTAAAGTGTTTATTATATTTTATATATTATAAACTGAAAGGAAAAGTTATGTTTTAGTGAAAAGTTTAAAAGAGGCAAAAGTATGTTTTGAGGAAAGTATATCTATATTATGGCAAGCGTTTACTATATTTTCATATACATAAACAAAGGCATAATATATATGTTAGTATGTTCAAGTAAAGCAAGATATATATTTTGGCAAGCGTTTACTATATTTTCATATACATAAACAAAGGCATAATATATATGTTAGTATGTTCAAGTAAAGCAAGTTATATTTTATGGCAAGCGTTTACTATATTTTTATATACATAAACAAAGGCATATTATATATGAAAGTTATGAACAAGATTTACAGAAAAGTTTTATGAACAGTTAAGTGAACAGCTTTCCTTCGGGAATGTGTACCAGTTTGTAAAGGTCCTTGGGACAGATGTTACTTGTACAAGATGTCAGATATGGGTTCTACCCATTAGTAAGAGTCTCGGTGGCTCGTTAACAGTTGTACAATTGGAATGAGTGACGGCGGTTGCTCGGGGGACTACACAATCCCCCATGTACCAGTTAAGCGGTATTGATCACGAGGACAATACCCGGTGTTGATCACGAGGACAACATCGTGTCATGTGGTGTTGCCCGCAAGGACAACATCATTGGGTCACGAGGACCCAGAAGGTATTGATCACGAGGACACTACCAGTATGTAACAGAATTGACGGATAAGCGGTAGTGTCGGTTCATGGTGTAAGCCATGGGGGCATTGACCAGGTACTTGTCGGTTCATGGATGTAAGCCATGAGGGCAGTACAGTGACAAGGAATTGACGGTTAAGTGGTACTGATCACGAGGACAATACCAGCAGTGATAAGAATTGACGGTTAAGCGGTATTGACCACGAGGGCAGTACCAACAGTGACAAGGAATTGACGGATACTTTACGAATGTTTTAAACTATTTTTGAAAAGTGAAGTATGTAAAGTTTTGTAAAGTTTTGCGTTAAGGGCAGTATGTATTAGTAAATCTTTTGTATAAATGATTTAAAGTAAACGTTAGAACTCACTCAGCGTTGCTGATTTTTAGTATGCATATCAGTTAAGTGCAGGTTTAGATGATGGATGTGGATGCTTGGGCTTAGAGAGAAGAGTTACCCGAAGATCAGTGTCTGGCATCCCGTTTATGTTTTCTTTTGATTATGTTGATTAAGACAAGTTTCAGTTGTAATTGGCTAGTTATGTTTAGACATGTATGTTTCCGCTGCGTATGTTGAGATTTTAAAAACGTTTCCGCTGTGTTAATGAATGTCTTATGTTTAAATGTGCTATGTGTTGATGAGTAAATCCAATAAGTGAGGTCTCCCGGGGTCGGGGCCTCACATGTGTTCATACGAGTTCGTACTTTTTCTGACCCAAAATCCTTAAATCCAAGTTTGTTATCACCTCATTTGGTATTTGGAAGGCTAAGGGTTTGTTAGATGATGTTTTCTAAGCTTTTGGAAACATTAATTTCTCAGATCCATCACTTTTCGAGCATTCTCCTCAAGATCCGTCAAGAACACTACTGTACTGAACAAGTACGCAGAATCACCTTTTCTGCGTATTTGCTAAGTACGCATGGGTTAGCCCTGCGTACTTAGTAAGTACGAACGAGAAGGGACATGCGTACTTACCTAAGTACGCAAGAGTATTTCTCTGCGCATTTAACAAGTACGCATGGGTACTTGGCTTTGCGAACTTACTAAATACGCAGCAATACTCTACATATGCGTATTTACTAATTATGCATGAACTAGCATCTGGGAAAATTTTTCTTGCCCAAATTTTTTATGGATCATTTGTACACTTGTTTCAGGCCATTTTTGAGAAGATAGTAATTTTGGTTTTTCCGGACCAAAATTTGTATACGATGTGGCTTGGCGAAACATGGACGAGATTTTTGTTGGATGATACCACTTGTCATACATTGTTTAAGTGTTCAAACCTAAAAATGTGGGCAACGAGTATCCGGGATACTTATTTAATACGGTATGAATGTTGAACTAATGGGAGCAATTGGGTCGTCATCGGCTAAAGGTCTCATTCTATTTGTGAAGATGTGGCTGCTTTGGGTATTTTGGAAAAAGAATCATCTTGTTTAGGTATTCAAACATGAATATGTGGCCTACGAGTATCCGTGATACTTCTTTAATAGGGGATGGATACAGGAACAACTTGAACCCAAGGATTTGCTGTTTTGGATCTTTGCAAAGGAATAAAAGAATAAAATCTTAGACTTGGCTAGTTGTGCTTTTTGAGGATTTGAGTGACGTGGTAATAAAGCTGGTCATAGTTTACAGAGAAATGAGGGGGATAAAAATAAATGTAACATCAACCATGATTTCTCGTGTAAACTATATTTTTCGTGCTCATTGGTCAAGCGTGTGTTCAAGATTTGATGTGATTCAATTATGATGGGATTTCTCATTTGGGATCTGGGCGAAATGCCATATAGACAACCTAGTTATGGAACTTCACTACGGTGAATGTATACAGATTAGGAGGTGTGAACCAGGAATGAAGATCTAATTGAAGAATGTTGGACTTTGGATATAAGGTCATCACTACTGAGCATGATTTTGTGTTTGATTCTATCAAGTGTTTTCAAGATGAAGCTGGATATCCTTTGGATTATTAGTTGAAGATGGAACCTTTTATCATTGGCCGATGTGATAGGAAACATTCCCTTGTTTCTGGTCTAGTTAAATGGAGCTTAAACTGAAAAGGGATATTGGAAATGAATATCTTCGGGAATTTGGTTAACTCGTGAAGATACAGGATAGAGTTGGACACATCTGGTTGAAGACATAAGTTTATCTTACTGGAATTCCTATGGCAGCTGATTAGTTTGATGCAGGTTATTGGAAATTCAAACTCTCTATCATATGCCAGCTGATTTGGAGTTGTCTTAGTCTATTATTGTTACCTGGTTAATAAGACATTGTTAGACTCAGAATTCTAAGTCAGGGTGGAGCAAGCTACTGCTGGGAGGATGAACTACAATGAAGTGTGTTGGGTTAGTTGGTTCCTATTGAAGCACTTGGTTTGGTCTACAATGAAAGCTACACTTAAGAGGGAGCTGGGTTTGTCATCACTCGACAACTGGAGACTGAAGTTTGAAGATTTGAAGATCTCAAGTGTAATGCCAGAAGATCAAGTCTTTCCAGAAGACACTTGATGTCATTTGTTTAAAGGGAGTCAGTTAGGACATTCTTTGTAAATTGATGTATATTAGTGTTAGAGATAGATAGAATTTGATGCTATAGTTAAGAGGGAGTCTGTAGAAGCATGTTTTGATAACTATACATAAAATTCTATGTATCGGTGTATGGGGCTAGTACGCAGGAGGGTGTTTCTGAGTACTTAGCCTAAACACCAGTTTGGTCTTGCGTACTTAGTAAGTACGCAAGGCTTTTGCCTTGCGTACTTGTCAAGTATGCATGACCAAACCCTGCGTACTTAGACAAGTACAGAGGTATTGTTCCTTCCCCTATAAATAGAAGACATGTCTTCATTTATAGATGGAACTCTGGAACTAGGTTGAGAGGTGTCCGGGTCGGGACGAGCCCTCCCGACCCCTGGACAGTGAGCTTAGATGAGAGATGTGTGCTCCTTCGGTATGTAGTCTGTAATACGGGATGATTTCTATGCTATGTTATGGATTATGTATCGTCTATTATCTTTTGTCTTTGTTCTTGTTTCTCTGCCTTGTTCTTCCTGTTCCCACACAAATCACAGAACAAATCCGTGTATCCGCTGCGTGAAGAGGCTCCCGGGACCTACAAACTTATGCCCTCCTTATTATTCATTTAATTTATTTAACTATTTAGTTAATTAAAACATATAAACTATTAATCTAATTAGGTATATATTCAAGTAAATATTATTTAAATACTTATTCATTATTTTGTAAACAAAATAATTCTTCATATATATATATATGTATATATATATATAAACATGTATTCAATCCTTTATTAACGAACATATTAATTTCGTTATTAAACAAACATATTGTTTTCTTATTAACAAACACATTATTCACAACAAATAGATACAAACACATTCAATCTAGCTCATCCCTTACTACTTAAATCTTTTGAGAATTTCATTGATACATATATAAATGCAAACATAGGTTAACCTTGTGGTTTGCTAAATAACTTGTGAAACTACCCGTACTTATGATTTCAAGCTACAAATCTAATGTGAGTTTACATAGCCCCTTTTTACATTTTTATACTTTTGGGGTGAAACATGATTACAAATACATTACATACACAATTCAATACCCTGTGTTCATATGCTAGGGTCTTTATGCTTATGTTTTAAACTACTTGGTAACCATTACATGTGTTCATGTCAGTACAATCATTAACTTGTGTGGCAAGCCTAAGGTAGTACCTTTTATGATCATTTATACGGGAATCTGATACATTACATAACACGAACCTTGGCGGGTTAGTGTTACATTTAGAACTTCACGTAATCCGGGGGATTGTGCATACATATAACATGACTTTATTGTACGCTTGGAAACTTGTGTGTTTTCTTTGAGTAGTCAACAAAATCTTCTCTAGAGGAGGTTTGCTAAGCCTAGGGGAGAGCACAAAACATTCTTTATCTATGAAAAGCCTCCAATGCATCTGATCACAGATTTGAGACACACTCAAGAGATTGAATTCTAATTCTTTTACAAAGTTTACTTTTTCAATGCTCATTCTTTCATTGGACACAGTTCCTTGTCTAGTTATAGATCCTCGCTTTGAATCATTCCCAAAGGCAACATATCCTCCATAGAAATGTCTGAAGTTAGAGAGGATGGACCTGTTGCCGGTCATGTGCCTGAAACAACCACTGTCTACAATCCAGGTGTTGTCCTTGTGAACTGGTTGTCCCTTCACATGAGAGAGATCTAGTTAGAGGGAGGCGCCCAAGAGCTTGCAGACTTGGGTGAGTGTGTCTTAGGACTAAAAAATCAGTATGCTGGTATTCAATGGAACCAATGATAATGCATTCAGAGAATGTAGTTGTGAACTTGGTTTTCCAAATCTTTTTACTCTATTAGTAACAGATGTCGCTTTGGCAGCGGATGATTTAACCTGATCAACAGCAAACTTGATTGCTGAAGGCATTGGCTGATCAGCAACAGATTTGGGCTTCATTTTCACCAGCTTCAAATGATCAGCAACAATCTTGATTGCTGCTGACTGTTCAACAAACACATGCTTCTCCTTCTTTACGTTCCTATTGAAAGTGGGTTTTTCAATAGAAGTTCTTCTATAGAGCAGCTTCTGTTTAGGAAGGATCTTGAATTCTGTGGAAGCTGAGTGAGAGATCTGGTTAAATGGATTGAACTTACAATTTGCAGCAAAGTGGTCTGATTCACCACATATGATGCAAGATTGTTGAGCTTTTAGGATCTGCTTCCTTGGTGGAGAGAGATTTTCTAAAATGAGTTGTCCTTGGTGGAGAGAGATTTTCTAAAATGATTTTTTAAAAGCAGGTGCTAGCAGTATGATTGTATTTTCCACAGAAGAAGCATGATTTAGCTAGTTTATCCCTTTGAATGTACACATAGTCCTTTCTTTTGAATGGATCTTTGAAATTCCTGGGATGAGCTTTGTTATGCTCAAAGGTGGCTTCCTCCGATGTCTTTTGAACATTTGGAGCTCTCTCTCCAGGTGCATGACAGATGTCAAACACCTTCCTGGATTGGTTAGCTTGATGATTTGCGTGGTGATTGGTGGAGGTTGAGGATTGTCCCTTTTCAATAATTAACTTTCTCCCTTCAGGAGGATAGCTAATTTTGATCTGTTTGGTGAGTTGAGGTACTGGTATTGAGGGAATGAAGGGGCTTGGGCCATTGGTTTGTATCACTCTACCAGATTTGGTGGTTTTGAGAATTACTTCATTGGTGGGAAGTAATGGAGCTTCATTTGTTTCGGTGGATTCTGAGCATGTGGACTCAGATTCAGATGAGGTATTGCAGTCTTGCACAGATGGTTCTTCCTTGGAAGGATCAAGGTTTTGGTTTTTCATGGTCAAGGTTTGTGAGGTTAAAGTTTGGTTCATAGATGGCTACATAGCCAGCAGTCACCTTTTCATAAATGTGAGCATTCAAAAGTCTTTGCAGCTTTTTGGATGCAAACTCATATTTGTCAACATGAACCTTTTGTTCTGCCAACTTAGCTCTTGTAGCTTTTAACTTAACCAAAAGATCATCAATCTGAGTTTCAAGATTTGTTTGTTCATGTTTTAATGATAAAATCTCTTTCTTTAAACAGTTAATCTTTTCTTTGTAACTATTTTCAACCTTTTTGAATTCTGATTTCATTTGATGAAACTCTTCATTTTGATCTATAAGGTTTTGGTTATGCTTTCTATATCCTAAAACCTTATCTATGCTAGACTGAGAACAGAGGTGTTCATATACCTGAGGTGGTATCTTTGTTGTGTCTGCCATGAGGGATTGGTTGTTGGCAGGAATATCTTTATATTGAAAATTCCAGTCAAAATCAGTTGTTCCAACATGTTGAGCTGCACATGCTGCAGTTTGAGCAGGTGGGGTGTTGCATTGACTTGCTTGACCTTGATGAGCTTGTCTTGGTTGTGCAGCAGTTGGATTTGCCTTTGGTGCCTTGCATTCTCTAGCAAAATGACCAAGTTGGTTACAATTGTAACATCTAAGTGTGCTTTTTTCCAAGCCAACTCTAGTGTTAGAGTTGTTTCTTGGAATGGATCTTCCAGTTCTAGAGTATAACCGTTTAGCTCTGAGAGATAGCATGGCATAAGAGTGTTGTATGTCCATTTCTTCTAAGTCATCTAGATGAAAACACTCCAGATCTTCTTTGATAAATGACATGTTGCTTGGGTTTTCAGATACAAAAGCAGCATATTATTTTGGGGTGGGGCTTCAAGGAGAAATGGATAGCTACTTTGTGAGTTTGGAGTCTGATGATGGGTAACAATGGGAGGATGGTAGTTTCTTGAACTTGGAACTAAGTTGTCAGAGTGTAGTGTAGAAGAAGTTGTGGTGGATGATGAGGCTGTTGAATGACCTGAGCTTCTTTCTTTGGGTTGAATCATTTCTAATTCATATGTCTTTAGCATACCAAACAGCTCAGTCATCTGCAGAGTCTTCAGGTTTTCGATTCTTCTAATTGACACTATGTAGAGTGTCCAACAACTTGGAAGTGATCTGATGAACTTTTTGAGAATGTCTTCATTCTCCAGCTTTATTTTAGAGCACTGTAGCTCTCCCACAAGATAGGTGTACCTGTTGTACAGAGTAGTAGGAGACTCACCGTCCTTGGAGACAAAGTTTTCATATTGTTGCTTCAAGATGTCTCTTTTATTCTCCTTCACCTCTTCAGATCCAACAAACATCTTCTCAAGAGCTTCCCATAGCTCCTTGGCAGTCTTGTATTCACTGAAGTTATGAAAAACTTCATTTAGAAAGCACATATGTATGGCTCCCAAAGCTTTAAAATCTATCTCCATCTTCTTGATGTCTTCATCTGAGTACTTTAAGGCTTCTTTAGGGACAGATGGACCTCCGGAATCAGCAGAGGCCACCATGGGTACGTAAGGACCATCGATTATGGATCTCCACATTCCATATTCTTGATAACAGAAGAAACTTTCCATTATGTTATTCCACATATCATAGTCTTCTCCAGACACCAGTCCTAGTGATCTGTTGAGGCTTCCAGTATCATCAAATCCAATATTTTGTGCCATACTTTTGGATAGATGGTTTTAGCAAAGAGATAGTAATAAACAGAACCAGAGAGTGATTAAACAAGTGTGATTTTGTTTAATCTGAGAGCCAAAGCTCTTATACCACTTGTAGGATCGGTGTTTACAAGATGGTTCTGTTCTAGTTGAGATTCGCGGAAACAATCACAACTATGCAATGTACATAAGAAACAAAGATAATACTGATAAATGCAAAGTGTATTAATCTTCAATGCTTACAAGTTACAGAGAAAACTCTAAGGAAACACACTTGTACAATGAGAAAATAAAATACATATAAAGGAACTTAGAATCAAGACAGACCCTTGATTTTAAGGAAAAGATCAAACACAAGTCGTTGATCTTTGACAGTTAGAAGTTACACTACAATTGGTAGACAACTAAAAGACAAACTGCAGCAAACAGTGAGGATCAGGTCAAAAGTCTTCTTAGGAATCTTTGTAGGAGACTTCAGAAGTAGTAGCTTTGTCTTTAATCATCTGCACCAATAACATTCCATCTGCTGATAGATATCTTAGTGTTGCAGCAGATGTGTCAGTAGGAAAGTCAAAGCTGCTGATGATTTGCCTATCAGCAGCATCAATGTTTGATGCTGCTGAGAAAATTATCAGCAGCAACTTTGGACTTCAGCAGATAAGGATATCAGCAACATTTGCCTTATCCGCAACAACATTGTAAGTCAGCAGCAAAATTGTAGAGTACGCAACAATGATACTTAGAGAATTTTGTAGCCATCAGTCTTTATCTCTACAAACGTCAATTTGAAAAAAAACTAGAGGATAATTTGTGCCATCTGCTCTAAATAATCTTGTTTTTTTAACATGAAGAAATAAAGAAGCCATTACGATTGCCGGAAATACTAGGCTACTAAAGGAACCAAAACAGGAGGAGGTGATTCTGATATTAAGTGGTCTGAATCCAACAATGAAGAATATGTGTCTGAAGCTGATTCTGAGGAACCCCTACTGAATATGAGAGAGACAAAATCGATGACAAGATTGAATATGAAACCGTGGACAAGAAGAATGTGGAGATCGACTTCTCTCAAGATAAGGGTTAATGGTTCAAACATGTCCCATCTGTCCTAGATCAACTTGTTCAGAACATGGGTGTAAAGTAAACAAAGGACACTAGCAAGATCATCAACTGGATGTATGATTTTGTTAAAGAAATTTTTATTGTTAAACGCTGTTGATGTAGTGCAAAGCACACATCTTTATTCCTAGTGTTTTAGTTAGTTTTGTTTAGTTTTATCTTTGTTTTGTGTCATTTTTGTTATGTATCGAGTCTATGTCATGTATATAGATGCTCGTGAGAATAACAAGTGAAAACTAGAAGAAACCGAGCACGAGAATGAAGCCCAAAGTCAAAAGTGAAAAAATTTTGTAAACTAGGTCCCTCGCGGTACGCAAATGAGGAGAAGAATTCCTTTGCGGTAAGCGATGGAAGGCAGAAAGAGCCCTGACTGTTTTGTCTCTTGCGATACGCGAGAGACTCATGATCCTGCCTCGCGGTACGCGCAGGCTTATAAAATTCACAAAAAGCCCTAAATCGGCTTTATATCGATTTGTGATACCATTATACAAGGGGTTCGTTTGATTTACGTTTTCGGTTTCAAGTTTGAATCTTCCTTCTTGTTTTCTGTGTTTGATACTTGTTCTTGTTTGATTCTTCTGTTATGGTTGTTTTGAACATGATCTTAGGCTAAACCTCTAATACTACCTAGGTCTAATGATGAATACTTGTTAAAGATTTAATTTTTATCGGTTTTGGATTTATATGTATGGTTTAATGATTATGTAAAAGATTTTAGTTTAATAGATGTGATGAATATACATGTTAATTCCGATCTTGTGTTGATTATCACTCCGCATGTTATCTTGTTGAATGTCTTTCATTAATAGATTCATGTTTAGGTTGTTTGCTTATATGTGACTGTGGTGGTTTGCTAGACGTAGTAATCCAAAGGAGTGTTATTTGATCCGACATTAGATCTGAGCGTGTATCCTGTCTTAATACCCAAGAGGTGAGAGATAGTTGTCTAGTCTTCATCATTAGGAATCCGAGTGTTAACAGACAGAGAGGACATTGGTATTAGGTGTCTAGTGATTGTTTTTAGCTCGAATCATAGTTCATAACCTAAGATTACCCTGTGCATTCTTTGAATGTATTGTGGATGTTTACACTAAAAGGTGATCTGTCTTATGGGTACATTGCCATTGTTGGAGATACTGAGAGGTGATCAAACCATTTGGTGAATTATTATATCGGTAGGTTCCTTAGTTAGTGACACCCTAACAGTGACTAGGGATCCGCTAGGTGGTCTAGATTTTTTCACTTTGAAACCCAGATCCATCTTAGTTTTCCAGAATCGGTAGAAGTTCTAGTTTGCAAGTAGGATTTCGACCTAGGTGGTATTCTTCCCATATTTGATATTACCTTCATTCTTTCCCTTGATAGTTGAGTCGGTCGTAGTTTTTCTACATTCCTTAGCTAATTCAGTAGTGTAGTAACCCCCCCTAATCAATATTTAGTCTGATTCAGAGTCTAGTTTAGTTATCGTAGTATCTCTATGGTTCAATAATCCGGTTTACCATTAAGCTGTGCTACACTTGATAGGTACACTTGCATGTCAGTGAGGTTTAGTTCATAGGTATTCCATCTTATTACTTAGGAGTCTAGGTTATGTTTTGTTAGTATTTATATAGATCGTCTGGACGACATCAAGTTTTTGGCGCCGTTGCCGGGGACACTTGGCAATAGAAATATTAACTCTAATTATTTATTTATTTGATTTTTGGTTTATTTTGTTTTATTTGAGTATGACTTGTATGCTCGTCCTACGTGCTATTTGTGTGTCTAATATAGGATAGTGTCTTTCTGTTCTTGAGTCTTTATTTCCTTCTTTCCATCTTGTGTCTTTTTGATTATGCACAATACTCGTTTACAAGAATCCCCACAGTGTTTTGCTTTCTTAGAGCCCGAACGAGGGCTTCACGAGCGCACCCGTGACTTCCGGGAGTGGTTAAAAGCATTGTGCAACAACTAGGTACGTCCTACTAGCCCAGTTCCATTCCCTAAAATGAGTGACGCTGACCCACCATCTAGGCATACCGTACACCAGAGGGCAAGTGAAGGGTCACTGAGGCGAGATCTTCGATCACCCGCCCCACCATTCCGAATAGCAATACATGGAAGATCCTATCACATGTCATGAGTACGATTACTCATGCCACATAATTCCATGGCCTTGAGGATGAGGATGCACCCGGACACCTATCCCGCTTCGCGCGCATATGTGATACCTTTAATATCACGGGTGTGTCTAAGGAAGCAATCTACTTGTGTCTCTTCCTATTCCCGCTCTATGGGCGTGCATCTACTTGGCTTAACACCCTCCCAGACAACTCTATCACCACATGGGAGGATCTACAAGCCAAGTTCTTAAAGAAGTATTATCGACCTTCCAGGGCCGCTCGCCTTAGGGGTCAAATCCATTCCTTATAGATGGATCCGACGAGCCGTATCACATGGCCTGTGAGCGGTTCAACGCACTGTTGAGCCGATGTCCCCAACATGGACTTTCTGAAAAGGAGATAGTGGAAAAGTTCTACAATTGTCTCACCTTTTGTAATCCCTTCTTATCCTTTGATAATAAAGCTTCTAGTCTTCAAATAGCTTCTGGAAAGGCGGAATCAATCTAGAATACTACTATAATCGAATAGATCGAATCAAACATGAATGATAATGAAAACCTCCACAAACACGAAATGTACAATCGAATACATGATCTTCATTGATGATTACTTGTAATTACAATAAAATTGAACAAAATACAATGCTTTGGTTTCACTAAAACAGATCTGATTAAAAGTATACAATATTGAAATCGAATTACAAAGTTCAAAGACAAACATATATATACTAAGAAGATTCTGATCGAAAACTCTGACCGAAAAATGTTTTCGGCCGAAAACACTTTTCTATCGAAAAGAGACATTTCGACTGAAAACTTCAGAGTTGTACAATTAAGCATATCAATTGATTTCTATGGACAACTAGTTTCCAACAATCTCCCCCTAGTCCACAGAACATCAATTCTTCACTTGTTGTCTTTTCTTGGCTTGGCTTCAACTTTAACTTTCTTTGATTCCAGCTCGGCAAGTCTTTTCTTTATCACATTAGCTTCATATCTTCTTGACAAACACCTAGCAACAACTCTCATATACATCTTTTCTTCAACCTTTATCTTCAAAATCATATCACAAATGGTTGGATTACGGTACAAAATCTTCAAGTCTTCGTCAGAGAAGCTGAACAAATCAATTGGATCAAAGATTCTTACCTCCGACATATTATGTTGTTTAATAACCGCTTCATGAGTTTAAGTGTCATATTCCCATCTCTTGAAAGCTTTGATGAACACATCTTTTCTGGCAGGAATATAGACAGTAGTTACTGTGTCAGCTCGCTTCACAGTGTTTTCAAACTTCTCTTGCCATCTTTGTCTTTCTTTTCAGCTTGACACACTTCGGCACTTGTGGTTTAAAGCTTTCAAACTTATCTAAAGCACATTGCTTCCTTAGATAGTTTTCAAAGTTATAAGCAAAAGAATTATTGGACGGGTTGATCAACATCAGACGACTCAATTCTCTAACATCCCAATAAGGTAGAGTCTTCAGTTTAGAACTACCGTCAAAATATTGAATGACTCCTTCACCTCTTTTAATCACATACATTTTCTTTTCAGCATCAAACATCCAACTCAATATATATCCAGTCAAGGCTTCTTTGGATTTCTTATCTTCTAAGTTATTCTTTTTACTATAGTCGGTTGTTTAGTAACCTTCCACCATCTACTTTTATCTACACCAGTAGTCTTTGGAACCTCATATGATTTTTCTATGTCTTCGGGGACTTGAAAGGACTCTCTGTCATCCACCAGACTATCCATATTTCAATCACCGAGCCATCATTTTCAACATAAGTTTGATGTTGTTCATATTCATACTTCCTATATTCATTGTTTGTATCTTCAACATTCTCAGACTCTTCTTCATTTAGCCCACTACCACCAACATCACCAGATCTTTCACTACTATTGTCATCATCAGTATGATCATCGTCTTTCTTTTTCTCTCCTGTTATCAGAATATCATCCTCAACCTCTTCCTCCTTCTCCTTTTCTTCTTCCTTCTCTTCATTCTCATCAATGACTTCTAATCCTTCACCTTCATTATTTATTAATTCATCAACATCGAATAAAGTGTTGGCTTCATACATCTCTGCATCAATAACACGTGATTGAATTGGTTTAGTAGTTGCATGGCTTTCTTGATGTTTAATGTCTGCTTCAGTATTCACATTTTGATTATTCACATGAGCAACAATATGAGCAATTAATTCATGTATTGTCCTCTAAAGCTAATCAAGTTGTTGTTGTTGACTTATAATTCCCTGCTGACGACTGCTCTCAGCTCTTAACTCTCTTATTTCTCTTGAATTAGCAGCTTCCCTGCTTTGTAGGTTAGCAATCTGAGTCTTCAACTGACACACAACATTTGCAGTCTCACTGTAGCATAGTTTAAAAATTCTTCATCTACAAGATTGTATTCCTTTACCGACTTAGATTTTCTCTTTTCTAGAATCTCTTTTGCTTTGCCTTTGCCTTTGCCTTTATCAATTGTAATCCTTTTAGTAGTTGTCTTTTGCTTCTTCAACTCTGGATCTGTAAACATGACACCCTTAGACAGGGGAGGTCTAGAAGGCATGGTTTTAGTCATTTCAGGCTCTTTTCTCTTTTTAGATGGTGTTGTTGCAGTTGCTAGATCTTCAGGAATATCAAGTATTTCAGTATTAACACTCAACACTTCATCTTCCTCAGCAACATATTGTTCTGTGTGACTCAGAATAGGTTCTGTAACTTCAACTGTTGCTTCTGAAATTATGTTCTCTTCAACATTTACATCATGTTGTTAACTAATTTCGTGATTTTGAACAACCTGCTCAGCATGAATAACATGTTCAGCTTGACAATCACCTCCATCATTGTTTTCATCATCATCACCATCATCATCACTATCACCTCCATCTTCAATGTCACTATTCATAAGATCATCCGGCTCATCATCTATATTGAACTCTAGATCTGGATGTTCAGCTAACATATTTGGAAACAACGGTTTCATAGTACCGCTGAAGTTGCTTATTTTCTTCACAATATTCATACCGTTGAATATTACTTCTTGCATTGGTTCCAAAGGAAGTTCAATCCCATTATTCAGTAGATCCGGAAACAGATTATTGATGAACATCTGAATGAACCTCAGATACATAAGAAACTTATAGTTTTGTCTTGCTCCCACAAAATTACTTATCATTGCTTCAAAAATCATTCTTGAGAAGTTAAATCTTCTGTGTGTTGCCAAACAAGCCAATGCTCTACTGAAGACTTCACCAATCTTGTCAAAAGCCGTTGTTCTAGGACTCATGCAGTGAATCAAGACGTGTACTAAGTATCTCCACTGTTTTCCAAACATTGTTTTAGTTACTTGTCTTCTGAGAAAATTTCCTTCATAGCCCATTGTCATTATTATTACAGAAACTGTTGTATGGCTTATCTTGTAAGGGAATTCTGGTGCATCCCTAAAGTTAAGAACTTCCTGAATGATCTGCTCAGTGATTTTAATTGTTCTTCCACCCACAATACTTTCAATCCATATCTCTTTGTTCACATGTCTATATTCAACATTGTCCAAAAATTCTCTTATTTGATTCTCAAACACCCTAACTTGTGTAGATAATGCAGTATGAATCCTTGAATTTGTTAAGAACCAAAAAATCTCTTCATAACCCCTAGATTTCTTTGTAGCTGTTGTTAAACGGGCACAGATGTTATGCCTCGATTCAAACTTCAAACGATTCATATCTGAAATCAATGATAAATTAAAGTTAGAAAATTTTGAAATTTTTTTGAAAAATCATAACTCTGAACATTTTGATCGAAAAACCCTTAACAGACACCACTTTTTCGATCAAAATAATCTTTATAATTCCTTTGACCAAAAACTGATAAACTTTAAAAACACTCAACTCTGAACTTTTCGATCGAAAACCTTCTGAACAAACACTGACATATTGATCGAAAACTTTGATCAATTCAAATTCTCAATTTTTAAAATTTCGATCGAAAACCCCTGAACACATTATTTTTCGATCGAAAACTCTGATTTTACAAAATTTTACAAACATACATTTTTCGATCGAAAAACTAGTCAAAAACACTTTCGATCGAAAAGACATTTCGATCGAAAACTCATTTCGGACAAATCATATGTGACTCTTCATTTCCATCCGAAACAAGATTTCGGTCCATTTAAGGGACTTTTTGGGCAATTCATACGAGTTTTCTGGTAATTCATAAATTCAAACATTCAAATTTAAACTAAGGCAATGGATCTAACCTATTTACCTCTACGAGTTACGAAAAACATACCGGAATGATCAAAAAGATGTGAGAAACTTGATGACGTCACAAATGAGAGATTTACGCATGAAAACTTAAAATTTGAAGAAATCAAAACGAGAGAAAGTCAACGGTGATCAAAGTGGGAAAAGTGTTTTCGATGGAAAATTCCAATATTTATAGATTTTAAGATTTTGACCGAAAACATTTTGGTTTTGTAACATCCAAGATTTTTCCAGCCTAAAATTTTATTTCATTTCATAATCCATTTCAATTCCATACCGGTTCCACACAGTATGTCGCGTTAATCATCACCTTAACACATATCAACTTAGGTTTTCAACTTTGCACATTATACATATTACTTTCTATTAATTTATAACATAGCATGTATGTTTATATATATATATATATATATATATATATATATATATATATATACATTTGCTCAAATCCAAATAAAAAATTATAAATTTATAAAAACATCAAATCCATGAAATTAAGCACGATTAAAGCTCGGAAATCACGCCCTGATTGATTCCGCGTGTACCAGTCCCAAAACATGACCTAGTTCATTCTCAAGCGTTCGAATTTACGCGTAACAGACGCTAGCAGCAGTCATCGGCAAGGACCGAATCAAATCAAACATTTATGATGAAATAAATCAAATTAACTCATTTCCACACTTTCGTATAACTCTCTGCAAACTCTCTGAGCCTTCAATCGACTTGCATTACACTTCTGTACCCCGATCGAGCACCAAGAACAGCAGGCCCTTTGACCCAGTCGTTTGCGTTCGATACTTCACCGAATCAAGTAAGAATTTTGACTTTCGATTCGTTTTTGAATGTATATCAAAAGCCCCTTATCCATTCGTAACCACAGTTCGTATCGATCTCAATTACAATTGGTGTTCTTAACCTGTGTATGCGAATCTGGATTTGGGGATTTTGCTTGATTTAATTAGCGGTTTTATTTTATCGGGTTCATAATAATACCAGCAAAACCATCTAGCCCAGCCGGTTAAGTCATTGCAGCCGGCTATTTTTTTTTTCTGCGCATACCACTAAACCAGACCCGGTTCCATTACAGTCATGCCTATATTCAATTTAGAACCATTTCAGCATCATAATCAGACCCTTGTCCTAGTGGTATTCATTGCTGGGCTTCCCAGCGCAAACCCGGGTTCGAGCCCCAGGGTCTGCTTATATTTTTAAACCGATTTTTAAAGCTGCAAAAATTTTATAAAACTATGTTTATAAACCTTACAATATTTGTAACAGAATAAAACCAGGTTTATTAATTTTCAATACAAATTCAGTTTTATTACGAATTTCATTATAATAGTTGTATATTAAATATTTAAAACAAAAATTTAGATATTTAAATAATTAAAGGAAATTAACTTTCAAATAAAATATTTGTTTTTATAAATTTATAAAATTTTAACTTTATTTAAATCAAATACTTATTTTTAAAATGAAAAATAAATAAATAAAATTATTTATTATAATCTACAATAAAAAGTTAAAGGTATATTTATTATAAATAAATATCATTTTTACACATCTTTATAAATAAATATTATTTTTACACATCTTTATAAATAACTAAAGCCAATTTATTTATTTAATTTATATTTAAGATAATTCACACACTATTTTTATAACTAAATAACAATTATTTAATTTATTTAGTTATTCAAATTCAAACCCTAATATAATTATTCTATGACTATTCATTTAAATTTCTCATTTTATAAAGCACCTCATTCAAGTATTAACCACTAACACCTACAACTCCAACTCTTGGTACACACATCCAACTCAATCCTAGACTTAGACTTAGACTATTGTACACACTATTAATTTAGTACATTACACACTAGGTTAACGTGGTGAGTTGTAGGGATCATTTTGCTACCTAGTCTCTCGTGCTAGCTACACCCGTGATTCAAGTGAGTATTACATAGCCCCATTTCTCACTTTTATATTTTTGGGGTGAAACATGAACACTTCAATGATTTATATTTACACAAACTACACAACTACAAATCCACTTTACATTCATGTGTGCAAATTTAAGATTTATGTTTGAGTTCTAGGTGTGTTAACTGTTTGTGTGCAATTCATGTGTAATCATTAACTATTCAAGTCAACGGTTAACAATGATAGATCTATTGAGTATGACAAACCCACCCAGTTAGGGTGATTGTTACCGACAACACAATTTTTTTTCATGCTAGTTACAAAGGTTTGATTGTACTATTTGGTTACACTATAGTAGCTCCCCATAAATGCCTTATTATCATGATTTGTAAGGATTTGTTTACTCACATCTATATACTATATATGTACAAACCTATGTATGCTCACCAACTTTTTAGTTGATTTTGTTTTATTCATGTTTCAGGTGCTAATGTGTGAGTTTGATCAAGACATGCTACATTTAAGTTTGGACTTAGATAATTTTAAACAAAGAACATTTTGTATTCATTTTACGTACTTGTTTGAATTTGGTTTGTGTTTGATTTGTTTGAAATGAAATTGGATGATTAATATGTTGTAATATAGTCAACCTTGTGCTCATGAACAGTCTACATGTCCCGGCCCGACGTATTCCCCCGTCGGTTGGGGTGTGACAGATTGGTATCAGAGCCTTGGTTATAGGGAATTATGTCATTAGAAACTTTTGACCTAAACTATAACCTTATGACACCCATACAATGTCATGCTATTACATGTTACATGATTACTTCTTATGTGAAAATTTTCCATGTTATACTAAGTTATTACACTACATGATACAATACTTAATAGTCTATGTGTCACACTACTTACTAACTTTTGTGCTTATATTCATTGCTATCTACATGCTACCTATTTGATTCATTTAAGTGCTATCCTAGGTTTCAATACACACTTATACACACTTAGTTCTTCATGCACCCTTAATCTCATACACATAATGTCACCACCACCTCTTGTGAACAAAAAAAAACCTACACTACTGGGCCTAATATCCATTAACAATAAACTAAGAAGTCCACATACCCTCCAAGAAGAAGAAGACTACTGCAATAAATAAACCTCACTTTCGGGGCTCAAAGCCCAGTCCACAACAATTCTCATCATGACCATGAGCCCAAGAATAGTATTATTAATAAATGATAGCTGGAAGAGTGTGTAGGCCCATGAGGGATTCTGTCTAAGGAAAGACACGATACTTAAGTGTGTCCTAGCGACCCACCCCTCTTTCCTGGGAATTATCTTCAGGGATGCATTACTTATAGGTCAACTGTATTTCTAAAATACTATTATGAAGACTCGGTGTTATGACAAGTCAAACTCTAAAACCTATGAGAACTCTTATATTTAACACTCAGTATTTTATTATCGCTTACAACCTTTTCATTGTTTTTCTACTAGACATGGACTCCTACTCTCCTTCCTCCCCTGTATACCGTCCCGGAGCAGAGTCTGATTGGGAAGAAGACATTGGGTCACCCGTGTATCGGTCACCAACACCCCCAGCTGCCAGGCCAAGGTTTAACGTAAGGAACACAGGCCCAAGACTTCGAACATCTGGATCACCCCCACCGAGAAACCAGTATCAGACACCCCATCTACACACTTAGTTACCACCCTCACAAAGATACCCGTATCTGGTGCCCGACCCGTATCATTCTAACCCTGCGGTAAGGCGTACCATGGCACCCACTAGTGCAATGGGGATTCCAATCGATGACGTTCACCAATATGTGAGGACCTCAGAGTTTGAGAGGCAAAGGATGGAGCACGAGATAAGGCACGACTTGCAAGGACAAAGAATGGATAGCCTAGCAAACCAATTAGAGTACCAAAAGGAGTTAATTTCCATCCTCGAAAAAGAAATGCTTGAGAATCGCACGAAAACAGCTAGAGCTGAAGCCAGATCAGCTACCCGAGTGACCATAGCGGTGCTTCGTCTTGGTGATTATCTTCCTTCTAGTGGAAAGCTACCAAAGAAGTTAGCAGAAATTTCTATTTATTGTCTTTAAATTTTCAGTTTGAGAACCATTTCCCTAAGTTTTGAATAATGTTTAACACTTCAGCATTTAATAAATTTTATATTTTCCAACTCTAAAGTTATTACTCATTGATTTGACATGTTGAGTGTGCTTTACACCCATCATATTTTGATTAAGATTCTCCAAGTATCACCTTCTTCATTCACCACGATTTAGTATACTACTAGTAATCTCCTTCGTAAACAAATCATCCTATTATTTGATTTAAACAAACTCGTTATTTTTGTTCCAACAAAACGTTTATCAAACCTTTAGATAGTGTCAGAAATATAAATTTTCCATAAGAATTTTTATCATGTGAGAAAACTTAATACAACCTGTTTCATAAAAACATTATTTCAAATTGATAAATAATTATGACTTTTCTCGTTAAATTAGTCATTTCTAAACCTTGGCTAAATTAATGTATAACTACTTGTTTAGCCATTGTAACCTATGGTTTAAGTCATTTAACCACTATTTTCTTAAATATTTTTATAAAAAGGCTTTTATATAATGATATATTTACTTATTCAACCCATCCCCCTCGCCCTCCTGTCCACCTACGAACAATTTCTTACTTACAAACAACACCGGTTATTCGGAAACACATTACTCGGAATATTTTCAGAACCTCCTCACTACCTTGCACCTTCGATAATGTATGAGTGAACTTGCCACTTCAAGAGACGCCCCATTTCGCGTAGACGTTAACCACCCCTACAAACCTCAACGAGATTTAAGGAGCTAGAACCTATCTACCACATTTTGCAAGAACGCCAACAACACGCTTCTTCGCAACACTCAATCACATACAAAGCTCGTTAGTATACTTCACACACGAAGTTCAATAACTTACGTATGCACGTTCACAATATACCCAACACGACCACATAATACATGAAACCTAATTATTTTCAATAAACCCAATGCTACACTGATTACATAATACTTGAAACTTAATTATTTGCAATACACGTTCTACTGGATTGATTACGTAATGCATGAAACGTAGTTGTTTGTAATTTACATATACTAAATTGGTCACATGATACATAACAATCGTTTGTTTCGTACATAATACTGGATTGACCACCTTGAACATGAGACTCCACCCAAGTAATGCATAACATCTTTACAATCCGAAATATTATTTAACAGTTTTCCCCTTAAATTCATTCCAAAAACAAAAGAATTCATTAGCATCATTCATATCCGATCTTGAGTATCAAGAACCTAAAAACTCGTCACCAGTTAGACTCCTTAAACCGACCATCATAACACATTGAGAATCCAAACCCCCCCACCCACCCACCTCCTTCATGATTTAGTAGTCTTCATTAGTTAAATTTTGGGACGAAATTCCCTTAACACGGGGAGACTGTAACATCTATGATTTTTCTGGCGTAAAATTTTATTTCATTTCATAATCCATTTCAATTCCATACCGGTTCCACACAGTATGTCGCGTTAATCATCACCTTAACACGTATCAACTTAGGTTTTCAACTTTGCACATTATACATATTACTTTCTATTAATTTATAACATAGCATGTATGTTTATATATATATATATATATATATATATACATTTGCTCAAATCAAAATAAAAACTTATAAAATTTTTAATCATATAAGTACATCTTTTATATATATAAATGTATCTTTAATAAATGTATATATATTGGATTATTAAATAATTCATTTACATTGTTACTTTATAAAAATGGAAATTATTCCTTTATATAATATTTATAAATAAATAATTATGAAATTAGACCTTAATAAATGATATAAAATAAAAGTTAGTCTTAAACCCTTTGGAATCAAGATTGAACCCCTCTTTTATTTTTGAACCTTTTAAACCCCCCCCCCCTAACTACTTGGACCCTCAATTTGAACTCATCCAAGTTTTGAAATCCATAAACAGCCCCTTTGACTTTCCAAAACTCAATATGAACGAATCCTTGCAAGTTGACACTAAATTCGACTCAACCCAACTCAATTTGGGCCTTCCACAAATCCTAGATGGATGATCGATCATTGCTAAGCCCAATTAATACCTTAATTCGAACTGATACGCGGTCTTGATTCAAATTCAAAAACATTTGACTTCGCTAGTCAAAACCGAGCCAATCAACTTCAAATCCATGAAATTAAGCACGATTAAAGCCCGGAAATCACGCCCTGATTGATTCCGCGTGTACCCAGTCCCAAAACATGACCTAATTCATTCTCAAGCGTTCGAATTTACGCGTAACGGATGCTAGCAGCTGTCATCGGCAAGGACCGAATCAAATCAAACATTTATGATGAAATAAATCAAATTAACTCATTTCCACACTTCCGTATAACTCTCTGCAAACTCTCTGAGCCTTCAATCGACTTGCATTACACTTCTGTACCCCGATCGAGCACCAAGAACAGCAGGCCCTTTGACCCAGTCGTTTGCGTTCCATACTTCACCGAATCAAGTAAGAATTTTGACTTTTGATTCGTTTTTGAATGTATATCGAAAGCCCCTTATCCATTCGTAACCACAGTTCGTATCAATCTCAATTACAATTGGTGTTCTTAACCTGTGTATGCGAATCTGGATTTGGGGATTTTGCTCGATTTAATTAGCTGTTTTATTTTATCGGGTTCATGTTAATACTAGCGAAACCATCTATCCCAGCCGGTTAAGTCATTGCAGCCGGCTATTTTTTTTTTCTACGCATACCACTAAACCAGACCCGGTTCCATTACTGTCATGCCTATAATCAATTTAGAACCATTTCAGCATCATAATCAGACCCTTGTCCTAGTGGTATTCATTGCTGGGCTTCCCAATGCAGACCCGGGTTCGAGCCCCAAGGTCTGCTTATTTTTTTAAACCGGTTTTTAAAGCTCCAAAAATTTTATAAAAAATATTTTTATAAACCTTACAATATTTGTAATAGAATTAAACCAGATTTGTTAATTTTCAATATAAATTCAGTTTTATTACGAATTTCGTTGTTAAAGTTGTATATTAAATATTTAAAACAAAAATTTAGATATTTAAATAATTAAATGAAATTAACTTCCAAATAAAATATTTGTTTTTATAATGTTTATAAAACTTTAACTTTATTTAAATCAAATACTTATTTTTAAAATGATAAATAAATTTATTTATTATAATCTACAATAAAAAGTTAAAGGTATATTTATTATAAATAAATATTATTTTTACACATCTTTATAAATAAATAAATAAATAAAGCAAAATTATTTATTTAATTTATATTTAAGATAATTCACATACTATTTTTATAACTAAATAACAATTATTTAATTTATTTAGTTATTCAAACCCAAACCCTAATCTAATTATTCTAAAACTTTTCATTTAAATTTTTCATTTTATAAAGCACCTCATTCAAGTATGAACCACTAACATCTACAACTCCAACTCTTGGTACACACATCCAACTCAATACTAGACTTAGACATAGACTATTATACACACTATTAATTCAATATACATTACACACTAGGTTAACGTGGTGAGTGGCAAGGATCATTTTGCTACCTAGTCTCTCGTGCTAGCTACACCCTTTATTCAAGTTGGTATTACATAGCCTATTTTATCACTTTTATATTTTTGGGGTGAAACGTGAACACTATACATTCAATGATTTACATTTACACAAACTACACAAATACAAATCCACTTTACATTCATGTGTGCAAATTTGAGCTTTATGTTTGAGTACTAGGTGTGTTAACTGTTTGTGTGCAGTCGTTAACTATTCAAGCCGACGGTTAACAATGATAGATCTATTGAGTCTGACAAACCCACTTAGTTAGGGTGATTGTTGCCGACAACACAATTGTTTTTGCATGCTTGTTACAAAGGTTTGATTGTACTATTTGGTTACACAATAGTAGCTCCCTATAAATGCCTTATTTTATCATGATTTGTAAGGATTTGTTTACTCACATCTATATGTTATCCATGTACAAACCTATGTATGCTCACCAACTTTTTAGTTGACTTTATTTTATTCATGTTTCAGGTGCTAATGTTTGAGTTTGATCAAGACATGCTACACTTAAGTTTGGACTTAGATAATTTTAAATAGAGAACACTTTGTATTCATTTTACGTACTTGTTTGAATTTGGTTTGTGTTTGATTTGTTTGAAATGAAATTGGATGATTAATATATTGCAATCTAGTCAACCTTGTGCTCATGAACAGTCTACATGTCCCGCCCCGACGTATTCCGTCGTCGATTGGGGTGTGACATGTTTGGACTTTTCGACCGAAAACATATTTTGGACAAGCTTTTTCGGGCAAAAGTTTTCGACCAAAAACGTTAAGCTTTAAAAAATTTAGAAATTTTATATTTTTCCTTTTCTTGTCCAATTTTGATATCATTAAGACATGTTCTAATTTTTTTAATGTTTTTCAAATAAGCAAACACATTTAAAAGTCAACATATAACAATCTTTTATGCACATTTTTTTTACAAAATTTAAAACACAGAATATACATTCTAAAATACACAATTTATTTGAATAACAAACAAAAACAAAAAATTAGAATGCTATAACACTAATAAAACCTTTTATTCATAGCAAATTACATGTAGAAACTAGAATCAAAGAGATTGATTAAGAAACAAGAAACATATATTTTTCAGTTTTATATCTTTTTGATATTTTTTAGGTGAATTGAAATGACATAGGATCATAAATGCACACTGTATTAATCACACTGCATATCAAATCAGGATCTGTATAGTTCAACATTGATTGCCAGTATATCATAAACTTATACATCATGTTTCAACAAAAAATACAGTGTGACATATAAGGTAATATTAATCTGTGACATCTGAAAAATTCAGGTTAACTCCGTTAACACAAAAATCGTTAGTTCAAACATTGTTCATGCAAACTCAGTTATCTCAGTTAGTTGCACATGCATTGAATTTAATTAGGATTAATTAAATGTGTCAGTTAATTCACACACAACGGCAATTCGTAGAATTACCGGATCACACTTAAGTCTAACCCGGAACGTTGGTGATGAATCAAGAACAATATTTCATACAATTAATAATTTATAATTAATATAAATTATATGATTTTACGTGTTATGTGACTTTACGTGAATTATGTGAATTTTCTTGATATCGCGCATGTTTATCAAATACTGATTGTGTTAATTATTTTTATAGAAGTTAGAGTTTTTATAAAAATAATAGTTAAAGGATTTAATTATTATTATTGATGATTGTTTTATAATAGCCTATGGACCTTTAGAAAGCCCATAACCCATTTAAAAACCCATGCATGCAAATGTGTATAAAAGAAAATTTATAAAATTAAAAACCCTAAACCCTTTTTCCACTTTGAAGCCGTCGCGATCCCAAACCCCACCCCTTGAGCCGAGAGCTTCAAGCAACCCAAACACACCTCTTTTGATCTTCAATCTTGCAATTGGAAGTGGATTCGAGCTAGTCTAGGCGTTTCTAACACTCACACGTAGGTTATTTCATCGAATTCCGTTACTTTTTTATTATAAAAGTTGTGATTGAAACCCTAGTTTATCCAAACATGAGTTTTTGAAATAATGTTGATGAATTGATTATTTGATTGATGTTGTTGCAACTACTTGATGAGTATATTGATATTTAGAAAACCCTAGTTTCATATGATTTGTAACTTGGCTAAAGTAGAGACTTTTTTTATTATGTGATGTTGTAGGATTGCATGCTAGATGTGAATGATGATTGTTATGATTGTAATTATGCTAGTTAAGTAGTTTACAATTGAATGGATGCGTTGAATCTTGTTAACAAATCTAGAAATGGTAGACTTTCCTAAAGAGGAAACTTTGATGAAAGGTGTTTGTTGAATGTGAATTACTTTTACGTGCATGAGATTATTGTATGATGCTAGCATGTTATTATAGACATATTAAAGTTTGTTAAAGTGTTGTTTTGTACAAGTCGTATGCATAGATCATAAGTTACTTAAAGTAGAAACTTTTAGAATTTGAAACTTAATGTCTAGACCTAAGGTGTATGTTGTGATGATCCTTCATGCATTAATATGTGTAGATAAACATGTCATGATCATGCAAACGTGTTATAGATGATGTAATCTATTGAAACCAAACTTGTGTTCATATACTGTTAAAAGTAGGAACTTTGTTGAACATGCATTGGGTAGACATAACTTGCCATGCTAAGTTAGTTGTGACATGTGTAGCATGAAACTTGAATTACTTGTATGCTATGTGTGTTAGTATTCAAACCAAACATTAAATCACTAAACGGGTCACCAACGGGTCGTCGGGTCAAACTTGGTCAAACTATTAAATGTTTTTCTAAAACACTTAAAACAATGGGATTGTTTGGATACATAGGGTTCATGTCAACTTACACAAACACACACTTATAAACCGATGTTTATAGGTGGCGGTTAGTAGTCAAGCAGTTTTAATTAGCTTTCATCTGCACACATTCTAAGGTGAGTTTTCACGACCCCTTTTCTTATGGTTTAAACTTCGGGGAGAAAACATGGGTACAAACATTTAGATCTTACATTTCATTTATATCACTTGTTGTACTAAGCGCAAACATATCATGTAAGTCCTTACTTTTCGAACCGTTTAATACATGGGATAGCGAGGTAATCTTGAGTAGTACTACTGCGCATTGACAAGCCCCACCCGCGTTAGTCGCGCTAACACGAAAGGAAGTCGAACGGGTGTAACATTGACCTAAAAAGTTTACCATTGTTCATGAAAGACTTGGTACAGGCAGATCAAACATAAACAGCCAGCTTCGGTGTCGAAACGCTTTAGTAACATGCTATTAGGTTAGCTACCTATTGATATAATTGTAAATGGTTTTATCTAGTAAACTTTACTTACATTTGAAACCTGTGAACTCACCAACCTAGTGTTGTCACGTTTTAGCATGTTTTCTCAGGTCGTTAAGGTACGAGCACGAGATAGGGCATGCATGCATTGGAGTTTCATTATTTATCAAATGCAGGACTTACTTATTTATTTATTTACGCTTGGCAGTTTTGACATAATTGTGGGCATGGATTGGTTGTCTAAAAACCAAGCTGAGATCATCTGTAGTGAGAAGATCGTTCGTATACCCCTTCCTAGTGGAGAGATCCTATCCGTTCAGGGCAAAAGAAGTGGTGCAGTCGTGGGCATCATATCTTTCATGAAGGCTCAGAAGTGTCTGCGTAAGGGTCATACCGTGATATTAGCCCTTGTCGCTGACAAGTCTACCGAGGAGAAGAAGTTAGAAGATATCCCGATCGTTCGTGAATTCCCAGGAGTATTTCCTGAAGACCTACCTTATCTTCCACCTCATCGTCAGGTCGAATTCCAGATTGACCTAACACCCGGAGCAGCGCCTATTGCTCGAGTACCCTATAGACTGGCACCAAGCGAGTTGCAGGAGCTATCCACACAACTGCAAGAGTTGTTAGATAAAGGTTTTATCCGACCTAGCTCATTGCCTTGGGGAGCCACATTCCTATTTGTCAAAAACAAAGATAGGACTTTCCGCATGTGCATTGATTACCGAGAGTTGAACAAAGTAACAGTCAAGAACCGCTACCTACTACCCCGCATTGATGATCTATTCGACCAACTTCAAGGGTCAAGCTTCTACTCAAAAATCGATTTGAGATCTGGTTATCATCAGCTGAGAGTTCGAGATGAAGATGTATCCAAGACTGCATTCAGAACCCGGTACGGCCATTTCGAATTGTTGGTCATGCCATTTGGATTAACCAACGCACCCGCGGTGTTCATGGACCTCATGAACCGTGTGTGTAAACCTTACCTTGATCAATTCATCATTGTCTTCATTGACGATATCGTCATATACTCTAAGAGTCGGGAAGAGCATGAGGAGCATCGGCGTTTGATCCTTGAGCTACTGAAACAGGAGCAGCTGTACGCTAAGTTTTCCAAATGCAATTTTTGGATTCGCGAGGTTCAATTTCTAGGAAATGTGATCAATGAGAAAGGAATACATGTCGATCCAGTCAAAGTGGAAGCTATCAAGAATTGGGCAGCACCAACAACTCCAACCGAAGTTCGGCAATTTCTAGGATTGGCCGGATACTACCTTCGCTTTATCGAGGGATTCTCAAAGATTGCCTAACCCCTAACCGCCTTAACCCAAAAAGATAAACCCTATAATTGGAGCGAGACTCAAGAATCGGCATTCCAGCTACTGAAGTAGAACCTATCTCTACCGGAGGGAACGGATGACTTTGTGGTGTATTGCGATGCCTCCATCCAAGGTCTTGGTTGTGTGTTGATGCAACGCGACAAGGTTATCGCATACGCTTCTCGACAGTTAAAAATCTATGAAAAGAATTACACAACTCATGATTTGGAGTTAGGAGCCGTGGTGTTTGCACTAAAGATATGGAGACACTACTTGTACGGTACCAAGTGCACCATCTACACCGATCACAAGAGTCTTCAGCATATTTTTTAGCAGAAAGAGTTGAACATGTGTCAACGTCGTTGTATCGAGTTATTAAACGATTATGATTGTGCAATCAAGTACCATCTGGGCAAAGCTAATGTGGTGGCCGATGCCCTAAGCAAAAAAGAAACCAAACCCCGACGGGTTAGAGCATTACAATTCACTATTCATACAGGATTACCCGAACAAATCCGCAATGCCTAACTCGAAGCCTTAAAAGAGGAGAACTTACTATTGGAATCCACCCATGGTATGGAGAAACAACTTGAGGTTAAAGCAGATAGTATTCGCTACTTCGCGGAACGAATATCGATACTAGTATATGGAAACCTAAGAGACCTAGTCATGGATGAAGCTCACAAATCCCGATACTCTATCCATCCAGGATCCGACAAGATGTATCACGATCTCAAAGTTTTGTATTGGTGGCCGAACATGAAAGCCGACATAGGCACCTACGTGAGCAAGTGTCTAACTTGTTCAAAGGTCAAGGTGGTGTACCAAAAGCCATCCGAATTACTTCAACAATCGGAAATCCCGATGTGGAAATGGGAACAGATTTCTATGGATTTCATAACCAAATTACCCCAAACCCTTACTGGATGTGACACAATCTGGGTGATAGTGGATCGCCTAACCAAATCCGCTCATTTCCTTGCTATCAAAGAGACCGACAAAATGGAAAAGTTAACTCGCCTCTATCTTAAAGAAGTAGTATCCCGACATGGAGTACCAATCTCCATCATTTCCGATAGAGACGCCCGATTCACCTCATATTTCTGGAAATCATTATAGAAAGCTCTAGGCATGCACCTGGATATGAGCACAGCGTACCATCCTCAAATAGATGGCCAGAGTGAACGTACCATACAAACCCTAGAAGACATGCTACGAGCTTGTGTGATTGATTTCGGAAACAGTTGGTTGACTCACTTGCCTTTAGTGGAATTCTCCTACAATAACAGCTATCATACTAGCATCAAAGCAGCACCATTCGAAGCCTTGTACGGGAGAAAGTGTCGATCACCAATTTGTTGGGTTGAAGTTGGAGATAGCCAACTTACGGGTCCCGAACTTGTGCACGAAACCTCGGAGAAAATCGTGCAAATCCGAAACCATATGGCGGCAGCTCGTGACCGTCAAAAGAGTTATGCAGACAAGCGTAGAAAACCGCTATAATTTCAAGTGGGCGACAAAGTGTTATTAAAGGTTTCACCTTGGAAAGGTGTGATTCGTTTCGGGAAAAGAGGAAAGTTAAACCCGCGTTATGTTGGACCATTCGAGATAGAGAAAAGGATCTGTCTAGTAGCATATCAACTGAACCTACCAGATACACTCAATGGAGTGCACAATGTCTTTCATGTCTCAAACCTAAAGAAGTGCCTATCAGATGAGACACTTGTAGTTCCACTCGAGGAGTTGAAAGTTGATAAACAGCTACGTTTCATTGAGGAACCAGTCGAAATCCTGGACCGGGAGGTCAAAACTCTCAAGCGCAGTAAGATACCAATTGTCAGAGTTCGCTGGAACTCGAAGCGTGGACCAGAGTTCACGTGGGAATGCGAGGATCAAATGATGAAAAAGTATCCTCACTTTTTCACACAGTCAACGGCAAGCACGAAAGGTACTAACTAAATTTCGAGACAATTTATTTCAACAAGGGGATGATGTGACAAACCTAAACTTTTTGTTTCAGACGTTACCGACTTCGTTTAATTTTCGGGACGCAAATTCTTTCAACAAGGGGATGATGTGACATCAGGCAAATTCAGGTTAACTCCGTTAACACAAACATCGTTAGTTCAAACATTGTTCATGCAAACTCAGTTATCTCAGTTAGTTGCACGTGCATTGCATTTAATTAGGATTAATTAAATGTTTCAGTTAAGTCACACACAACGGCAATTCGTAGAATTACCGGATCACACTTGAGTCTAACCCGGAACGTTGGTGATGAATCAAGAATAATATTTCAAACAATTAATAATTTATAATTAATATAAATTATATGATTTTACGTGTTATGTGACTTTACGTGAATTATGTGAATTTTCTTGATATCGCGCATGTTTATCAAATACTGATTGTGTTAATTATTTTTATAGAAGTTAGAGTTTTTATAAAAATAATAGTTAAAGGATTTAATTATTATTATTGATGATTGTTTTATAATAGCCTATGGACCTTTAGAAAGCCCATAACCCATTTAAAAACCCATGCATGCAATTGTGTATAAAAGGAAATTTATAAAATTAAAAACCCTAAACCTTTTTCCCCTTTGAAGCCGTCGCGATCCCAAACCCCACCCCCTTGAGCCGAGAGCTTCAAGCAAACCAAACACACTTCTTTTGATCTTCATTCTTGCAATTGGAAGTGGATTCTAGCTAGTCTAGGCGTTTCTAACACTCACACGTAAGTTATTTCATCGAATTCCGTTACTTTTTGATTATAAAAGTTGAGATTGAAACCCTAGTTCATCCAAACATGAGTTTTTGAAATAATGTTGATGAATTGATTATTTAATTGATGTTGTTGCAACTATTTGATGAGTATATTGATATTTAGAAAACCCTAGTTTCATATGATTTGTAACTTGGCTAAAGTAGAGACTTTTTTTTATTATGTGATGTTGTAGGATTGCATGCTAGATGTGAATGATGATTGTTATGATTTTAATTATGCTAGTTAAGTAGTTAACAATTGAATGGATGCGTTGAATCTTGTTAACAAAGCTAGAAATGGTAGACTTTCCTAAAGAGAAAACTTTGATGAAAGGTGTTTGTTGAATGTGAATTACTTTTACATGCATGAGGTTATTGTATGATGCTAGCATGTTATTATGGACGTATTAAAGTTTGTTAAAGCGTTGTTTTGTACAAGTCGTATGCATAGATCATAAGTTACTTAAAGTAGAAACTTTTAGAATTTGAAACTTAATGTCTAGACCTAAGGTGTATGTTGTGATGATCTTTCATGCATCAATATGTGTAGATAAACATGTCATGATCATGCAAACGTGTTATAGATGATGTAATGTAATGAAACCAAACTTGTGTTCATATATTGTTAAAAGTAGGAACTTTGTTGAACGTGCATTGGGTAGACATAACTTGCCATGCTAAGTTAGTTGTGACATGTGTAGCATGAAACTTTAATTACTTGTATGCTATGTGTGTTAGTATTCAAACCAAACATTAAATCACTAAACAGGTCACCAACGGGTCGTCAAGTCAAACTGGGTCAAACTTGGTCAAACTATTAAATGTTTTTCTAAAACACTTAATACAATGAGATTGTTTGGATACTTAGGTTTCATGTCAACTTACACAAACACACACTTATAAACCAATGTTTATAGGTGGCGGTTAGTAGTCAAGCAGTTTTAATTAGCTTTCATCTGCACGCATTCTAAGGTGAGTTTTCACGGCTCCTTTTCTTATGGTTTAAACTTCGGGGAGAAAACATGGGTACAAACATTTAGATCTTACATTTCATTTATATCACTTGTTGTACTAAGCACAAACATATCATGTAAGTCCTTACTTATCGAACCGTTTAATATATGGGATAGCGAGGTAATCTTGAATAGTACTACTGGGCATTGACAAGCCCCACCCGCGTTAATCACGCTAGTGTTGACACGTTTTAGCATGTTTTCTCAGGTCGTTAAGGTACGAGCACGAGATAGGGCATGCATGCATTGGAGTTTCATTATTTATCAAACGCAGGACTTACTTATTTATTTATTTTTGAATTGCATGTTTTGGGCGCAATTGTTTTTGGCGCATGCTTTTCCTTCAATCTTTACGCTTCCGCATTTCACATTAACTCAGTATTTTCATTTACTAGTGTTGCATCGTGACTATGAGCAATACTAGTGTTTTTATTAAACTCATATAGAGTCATTCAACGTAACTAATGACTGAGATCCTGGTATGTCACGCTCCTAACGGTAAAACTCTGTTAGTGGATTTTGGGGGTGTGGCATAATCAATACAGTGTGTACCCCTCAATCGAGATGGAATGAACTAAGACTCAACAAAAAATTTCAAGAAAACATAATCCAATCACTAACATGAGGGTGGCGTTCTTTGCATAGAAAAATAATCCAAGTGGATTTGATATTAATCTTTTTGATTCTGAACCTTTCTAATTCTTTTGTCTTGGTTTTTTATAATAAGCACTGAATCATGTTGATTCGTATGAGATGGAATATGTCAAGAATCATGATTGATTAAGGTGAATGAATATAGATGTGATGTATTTTGATAGCCTATTTGAATCAGATTTGATTCAGGTATGCGGATATCCATAGGATATTGGATATGTCAATTCAAATCACGAATAATTCAAAGAGCTAAACAGACTGACTTCCTAATTTTCATCCGAGATTTTTACCAGACCATCAGATATATAAATGTGTTTAACTCTAAATCCTATATTTGACGGGCATAGTCAATAGAGAAAACAAATTGTGCTAAGAACTCATCAAGATCCTGGTCTCATGGTATGACTAGATTCACTTTACATTTGAAAAATGAAAGTACCAATATTCGATGTGGGTAAAACACAAAGATTGAAATTTAGTTAATCACACAAAAACCACCTACTTTATACATTCAGAGTCTACCAACATATCAATAATTGTAACCGGTGTCACCATCATATCCAATTCATGCATAAAATCAGCACGCAAATGTACTATCATTTACTATTTGCAAGTCAATCAGTCACACAAATTTTCTTTTATTTTCAGCACAAAACCAGCCTTATAATTTTTCTTTTTCTTTCTTTTTTTCTTTTTACACAAACATATCACACATTTCAGGAGTTATAAACAAGTAACATTTTTTTCATTTTCTTTTATTCTACCCCTAAAATTGTGATGCAATTTATTTAGACTAAACAAAACTTAATATCAGCACATATAAACCAAAACGCACACACCGAACATATATTCATAATTCAACACAATTTTAATACTAAAATAAAATGTTTTTGAAGAACATTTTATGGTTTTTCAATCAAAACACAGACTCTATGATTTATCTTTTTGTGAAACAATTTTCTATATTTTTTTTATTTTATTAGAGGTGTTTTTTTAAACATTTTTTTGCACATTAAACTAATAACATTCAAAAAGATATCATCCCCAACATTTCTACTAGAAAGTTAAACCGATCTGTTGAAAAAGATTTAGTAAAAATGTCGGCTTTTTGCTCTAAGGTATCAATGTGGACCACCTTAATCAAACCGTTCTCAAAGCAATCGCGAATAAAATGTAACCTGGTGTTGATATGCTTTGTTTTCGAGTGCTGAATTGGATTCTTAACAATGCCCAACACCGCCTCATTGTCACAGTAAATTGGGGTATCCAAAAAGTTGATTCCAAAATCCATCAGTTGATGTTGTATCCAAATGACCTGTGAACAACAGCTCGAAGTGGTTGTGTACTCTACCTCAGAAGTAAAAGTGAATACATTTGTGTGTTTCTTGCACTGCCATGAAACTAATCTTTCCCCCAAGAATTGGCAACCACCTGATGTAGATTTCCTGTCCAAATTACATCCACCATAATCACTACCGATATAAGCATAAAAATTGAATTCAGAATCAGAAGGATACCATATACCAAGATTAACTTAGCCTTTAAGATACCGAAAGATTCTTTTTACAGCTGATTCATGGGATTCCTTTGGAGCTGCCTGATATCTAGCACACGAATAAACGACGAACATAATATCAGGTCTACTTGTAGTTAGGCACATCAATGAGCCAATCATTGAATGATACAACTTTTGATTAACATCAACACCAGACATATCCACTGTGAGAGGTTCACGAGGAGCAGTGGGAGTGGAAGCTGATTTGCAATCACTCATGTTGAACTTTGTTAGAATATCCTTCACATACTTTTCCTGATGAATAAGAATTCCAGAATCAGACTGTTCCACTTGCAACCCCAGAAAAAATTGCATTTGTCCCATTAAGCTCACTTCAAATTTGAGTTTCATTGCAGCTTCAAAGTCTCTATAAAGATTCTCATTTGTTGATCCCTAAATGATGTCATCAACATAAACTTGAACTATCAACAAATTAGAATCAATCTTCTTTAAGAACAATGTCTTATCAGTTGTACCGCGAACAAAACCATTTGATGTGAGATGTGTCGGCAAGGTTTCATAACACGCACGAGGCGCTTGATGTAACCCATACAATGCTTTATCGAGCTTGTACACCTGGAATGTATGATCAGGATTTTCAAAATCAGGTGGTTGATTGATATAAACCTCTTCTTTTACAACCCCATAAAGGAAAGCAGTCTTCACATCCATTTGGTAGACCTTAAACTTCATGAATGAAGCATATGCCAAGAATATACGAATGGCTTCAATTCGGGCAACGGGAGCAAAAACATCATCATAATCCAACCCTTCTTCTTGGTAAAATCCTTGGACAATGAGTCGAGCCTTGTTACGAACCACAACTCCATGATCATCTCTCTTGTTACAAAACACCCACTTTGTTCTAATAGGATATTTCCCTTCAGGCAGATCTACAAGATGCCAAACGTTAAGCTTTTTGAACTGAAGAAGTTCTTCTTGCATGACTTCAATCCAATTTGAATCTTGTAGTGCTATTGTGACATTCTTGGGTTCTTCTTGTGATAAGAAACAAGAGTATAAACAAACATTGATGTTTCCAACTTGACTTATTGTTTTAACTCCATCTTTGAGTGATCCAATAATATTTTCAACTGGATGTGCAGAATGAATTCTGAGAATCGGAATATTATCAAATTGAATTGATTCCGACAGATCAAAGAGATTTTCCAGAAAACAGTGCGGGCAGACAGAAAAGATTGGTCAGGAAAGCTTGATGATGCCTTGTGGGCTTACCACACCGCTTATAAAACCCCAATCGGCACCACACCGTACATATTGGTGTATGGCAAAGGATGCCACTTGCTAGTTGGGATTGTACATAGGGCATTGTGGGAAGTCAAAGAGTTTAACCTTGACTATGATGATGCGGGTGTGGAAAGGAAGTTATAATTGAATGAGCTGGAAGAGTTACGGGATGCAGCGTATGAGTGAGCTTCTACTTATAAAGATAGGATAAAGAAAGTGCATGACGCTAAGTTGAAGAAGATGACATTCGAAGTGGAGTAGAAAGTGTGGCTCTACTATTCTAGGTTCAAGTTGTTTCTTGGAAAGTATAAGAGCAAGTGGATGGTCCCGTATCTGATTACACGGGTAGGTAACTATAGGGACATTAAGATTGAATACTTCGAAGATCGTCTAAGGAAAGTGGTGAATGGCCACCGGTTGAAACCATATCGTGAAGCAGTGGATATCAATTTCATTGAAGAATCATGGAGTGTTTTGAAGAACCCTTAACCATACTGAGTTACACCGCGCCTGGCTGAAGACGTTAAACTTAGCGCTACTAGGAGGAAACCTAAGGTTAGTTAACTTTATTTTCATGTCTAGTTAAATGAACGTTGTGGGTGTGTTCCCTAGAAACCCTCAAGAGACTAAAATCGTCCACTCGAGCTACCGAGGGGTTTAAAAGGCTTGTTGCATATGCTAAATGCCTTCGTGATTCCTACGAAAGTGAGTTAGGTTGTCTTTTCTTTATTTTCGTTAATTGTATGCAATTGGCCAAGTGTGGGGACGTCTCTTGGGAGATTAGGATTGAATTGAGTGTGATTGAGGGCTATACACAAACCCGTAGGAGTAGGACGCCGTTGTAGAGTTTGTAAAAGTTTTTAAGTTTTCTGGTTTTTCAGTATAGTTTTGCGTCTTTTCTAAGTTTTGGTAGGGTTTCGTGGCAATTTGGGTGTTAAAAATCATCAGGAAAGACATTCCAGGTATGTGTGCATGTAATCTAAGTGTTGGAATGAGTTTTTGAAGAGTTTGAAAATTTTGAGTTTTAAGAGGTGAAAAAAAAAATCTAAGGCAAAAAATGAAAAATTTTCTAATCTTTCTATGAAGAAGGCCTCTTCGCACCACGCGAAGAGTTGGAGGTCCATCTTCACGACAAGCGAAGAACAAAAAAGGGGGTCAGACATATTTTGGTCCCTCGCAATACGCGAGGGATTTCTCCCTGGTTTTTGCGGTACGCGAGGGACCCAAGAAACCCTAATTTTTGATTTTTTGATTTTTTATTATTTTAGTCGTTCGAGTCCGGCGGTCTTTTAATTTTCTTTGAGTCTTTATATTGAGTCGATATGATGCTTGTGAGTTTGTTTCGAGCTTATTTTGCAGGTTTTGATTTAAATTTCCCGTACTCAATCTCCATTCGAGGGACGATAGTCCGACTTTCAATGGATTCTTTTGTACAACGCAGCCCGCTTATGTCCATGGAGCACTATCACGAATGAATGTTATACGATCGTATTTCCAACTAAGTTTTAATTTTATGTTTTGTTTTTATTTTTGCGTCGCTCTTCCTACATTGAGGACAATGCAGAGTTTATGTGTGGGGAGGGGAGACCTTAGTCCAGGTCTGTATTTGAGTCTGTATTTTGAGTCATAAAATCCATAAAATTAAAAAAATTTGAAAAATGTCCCTGGATTAGAGTCTTGCAACTAAATGGAAAATGATAGTACAATCGAGAATTTGCGTGTGGAACTTAATTAAATGAATAATAAAGATGAATAAATGCGTCTAATTTGTAACGTTTTGCTAGGCCCAACCGACTTAAGATCTTAAATATCCTGATAGTGTATGTAATTAATTTGAATAATTAATTCAAGATATCTTATGGGTTCTCATCTTAGGGGTGTCGGTAAGGTCGAAACTGTCAACATAGGGTGATAAGTACCTTTATAAGAAATAATTTATAAGCTTTTAAAATTAATTGGCTCATCGCTTTCTTTTTATGAAAATAAATCCGGAAGTTGGTGGCACCTGCATTCCATAATCCATCAATTGAATTAGCTTAATTAATTAAAATTGAAATCTTGAGTTTTACCTACGTGTTACCCTCCGGGATAGTGACTTGGTTGGTACACCCATGGGCGGGACTTAAATGATCAATAATTGGATATCTAAGTTAGGTTTATGTGTTTCCCTTCGGGATGGCGACCTGAAGGATACACCCCTATTCTGAAGTTTATGTACGTCATTGCTTAAAAACTGCAACCTACGTTTCATATGTCGGGTTCCAGCTTGATTAAAACACCACTGGGTTAGGTTTATTCATATTACATTAATAAAAGCTCATATCATTCATTCATCGATCCATTATCCATAATAATTTTTAAAACATGTAAATTTGTGTTTACTAGGGTGGAAAATCTATAAGGTTTAATCTCGGCCTAAACATGACCTTGAGATGGGATTAGGCTGATTCGTAACTTTCTAAGTGTGAGACCCTTAGATAGAATGATTGCTTGGTAATATATAATATAGTAGAACATAGTCGGGGGCTAGAGAGTCGGTGGTTGGGTTTAATCGGACAGAAATACCAATTGCTACAATTAACGTGTTATGAAATTTGTGCGGTGTAAAATGAAAGTATAAGTTGCAATTTTCCCGGTTATGATTCCATTGCATTATTCTTTTTCGGGACGAAAAAGGTCAAGTGTGGGGATGTGATGTAGGGTTATATATCTCGTGTATAAGTGTCGGTTTTTGTACGTTTTAATAGTCAATTGTGTTTATCGAGTCAGTTTTATGTGTGTCTTGGAGTTTGAAGTGTTACAGATTAATTGTGCTAGGGAGCGGAAATTTACGAGTCATATATATGAACACACAAAGCTTGGGATGTCAAAGCTAAAAGTCAAATTTCTGAATTTTGGGGCGTTCGCGGTACGCAAAGACCTGGGGGTCTGTTTTCGCGGTACGCGAGAGAAAGAAAAAAGGCCGCGGCTATTTTGGCCTTCGTGCCACGCGAAGGATCAGTAAGAATGTTTCGCGACACGCGAGGAAATGGATTTCGGCAATTTTGACCTAATTTCAATTATAAACCCATGTGGACTCCCATTATCGAATTACTTTCTTTCTAGTTGTCCCAGAGGAGTTCTAAGGCGATTTTGATCATAGTTTGGCCAATTGTTCTTGTTTTCTAATGCTTGTAAGTTCTAGATTAATTACTCTGATGTTTGCTACAATCATGAGCGGCTAAGCTCTTCGTGATCCCTTTGGGTGAACGTTTTATGCATGTACTCGTATGATTTTAGTTGATGATCAGTTTGTATTGAAGTTTTGTGAACCGGTTAAGTTCTTTGAATTCAATTGTGTGTTTGATTTATTAACAACTGCATGTTTTCAACTTATCGCATCTATCATCGTTTCTTGGTTTTCTTGCATCGGGAATAATCTGATTTTGTGATTGAATTAACTATTATGTGGTTGGGTTAAACAGTTAAACAAGGTTATGTCTATGTAATCTCTGATCTGGTTTGAAACTAAAATTGTGCGTGTGTTTTGCTGAATCTGAAACCCGAAGTGGTCGTCTTTCTCCAATAGTTTTCTAAAACCAAAGTTCGTTGCTTTTTGTCAATTACATTAGTTTAATTAATAAAGTTTTAAACTTTAGTAGTGTTTGAATAATTTTAATTTGAATAGCTTTCTCCACGAGTTAGATTTCTCCACGAGTTCCCTGTGGATTCGACAACCCTACTTCCCTGTCTGCAGTCTAAGTAGCTAAGAAGTGGTTTTTATAAATATTTTTCATTAGCCTTGACACCGCGATCGGTAACAACCCGGGATGTTACAGAGAACATACCCAAGACCGCATTCCGCACACGGTATGGACACTACGAGTTTCGTGTAATGTCCTTTGGGTTGACTAATGCCCCCGCAGCATTCATGGATATGATGAACAGAGTGTTTCGACCAATGCTAGACCGGTTAGTAATAGTGCAAAGATAAAGGTAATCACGCCTGTCACCTACGAGAAGTTTTGGACACATTGAAAGAAGAAAAGTTGTATGCTAAGTTTTCTAAATGCGCATTCTAGCTAAACAAAGTTTAGTTCCTAGGCCATGTGATTAACGTGGAAGGCATCATGGTAGACCCAGCAAAGATCGATGATGTGTTGAAAAGCCCGAGGACACCAACAGACTTACGAAGTTTTCTAGAATTCGCAGGCTACTACTGGAGGTTCATTCACGCTTTTCAAAGATAGTCTCGCCTTTAACCTAGTTAACCCGCAAGGAAGTAAAGTACGAATGGGCCAGGTGTCACACCACCAAAATCCACTAACGGAGTTTTACTTCGAGGCGTGTGACAAACCAGGATCTCATTCATTAGTAACGTTAAACGACACTATATGAATTTAAATAAAACCATAAATGTTCAGAGTAAATGCGGAAGCGCAAAATAAAGTATTTAATGCGCAAAACAAACGCGTCCAAAAGTTAAGCTTAATAAAAGTAGATAAATTGTTTAAATGTTTGAAATGATAAAATGACTCCAATGCATGTCCTAATTGTACACCCGTGCCTTAGCGTCCTAAGAAAACATGTAAGAAAATGTGTCAACACTAGGTTGATGAGTTCACAGGTTTCAGTTCATAATAGTGTTTGCTATATTATGTACATTCATTATATATATATCAATACGTAGCTAACCTATGTTCATGTTACTAAAGCGCTCGCAACCGAAGCTGACTGTTTGTTGTGTTTGAATGCCTTTCACCATGTCTATTAACAGTGGTGATGTGTTAGGTCAATATTACACATGATCAACCTCCAGTCGAGTTAGTGCGACTAACACGGTTGGGGTTTGTCAAACCTAGTAGTACCACTAAAGATTACCTCGCTAAGTTCATATTAAACGGTTCAATATGTAAGGACTTTCATGATAGTGTGTTTTGCTTAGTTTAACAAGTGATAATATAAGAACTATAGTAATCATATGTTTGCGTCATATTTTATCCCCCTAATTTAAAAACAGTAAAGGGCCCGTGAAATTCACCTGAGTGTGTAAAGCGTAGTAATTAGCACCACACAAGGATGCTACAAAACCACAAATAGTTTGCAAGTGGACAGTCTACGAATGCCCTAGAATATGATTTATGACTATTAGGAACACGTAAGAGTTTTTGAAAACACTACAGAAAGATCGGACATCCTAAATATGCGTATGTATAACATATAGAGATCTTGTCATCGGGATTATAAAATCCCTAGTTTGATATCTAACACGGATGTGGTACGTGAAAACACTACCAACACGAGATAATAATATTAAATAAATGTTTGTGTGTTTTATGAATTAAATAATAGCTTAGTTAATAATATAAATAATTATATTGTTTTTAATATGGAAATAAAACTTAAAATGGATTATAAATTCAATCCCGAGCACGTAGGTGTTTTCTGGTAGTGAATCTTTTAAGTATAATAATATAATAATATAGAAATTTATTTTATTTATAAATTATTGTTTAAAAGCTGCTCAAGAAAATAATGTGGGTTGTGGGACTCGAACCGGGTCTCACCCACAACACACCATAGTCTTAACTAGTCATACCTGCTAGTGTATCGCGTTGGAGAATGGTTATGTTTGGTTTTAACACACAAGGTCACCTTGTTCTTCTCCTTGTAGCGAACTCGAACCAAAACCAGTCCCAATCCCCTTGAATTCGATCGCGATTGACCACAATGGTTTAGGGGTTTTGATAATCGGTGTATTGCGAATCTACAAGTGTATTTAATTGTAAAAACATCAAGTTAAGACTGTTAATTCTTGTTCGAGCATTAGAAACCCTAGGTTAAGAACACAAAATCAAATTGACTAAAACTGATATGATTAATGGTTGGAATCATAGGGCTTTCACCGAGTTTATGATTGCGAATCTAACCATATAAATTAATTGAATTAAGACTGAGTTTAAGTTGTAGTGCGATTAAACCCGAAATGGTATGAACCCTATAATTGGTTCATCACCAATTCGATGTTATAAGCCCTGGATTTGATAGGGCTTTCAATCTAGACATTGAAACGAATATGAGGATGTGTTCAATTACGTGTTTGGATATCGATTTGATAGTGCCCGACTAAATGGGCTTTCGACTTCGAACGACTTAGTCCTCAGCGTCTCTGGCTTCGTCTCCGACCAAATTAGGATGTGCAAAAGATTCACAGAGGTTCGTTCAAGGTGTGGGAAGTGTTTGATTGCAGAATATTGATCGAATTGGACGAGTTTGATAGTGATCGACGAGGGGGGTCGACGGTTACTGTTTGTGATGATTAATTCGATTAATTCGTGATCATTAACCATGTTAAATGCTTCAATGATTATCGACTATGACATTAACATGCAATCCAGTTACAAATTTGGACAGTCTTTGGAGTTTTCAGATTGAATTTGGATGAACAATGTCGAGTTTGATAGTGATCGACGAGGGGGGTCAACAGTTACGGTTTGTGATGATTATTTCTTGATCATTAACCATGTTAAATGCTTCAATGATGATCGACTATGACATTAACATGCAAACCAGTTACAAATTTGGACAGTCTTTTGAGTTAAAGATTGAATTTGAATCAAGAATGTCGATTTTGCTTTTCAAAAGTCAAAGAAATCGGGTTTTGGCTAATTACATAACTAGTCCCTGTAGTTTAGGTGTAATAGTTTGGGATTATGGCAGAATTGATCCTTGTAATTTGTAACTGAGTTAACTTGGTTAAAAGATAACCGGTTTTGAGTTAACGGAGTTAACTTCAAATTGCCGGGTGTCACACCGGGCCCAATCTGATGCCTTTGATGAATTGATGTCGTCCATACGGTCTATAAAATAACCTACTAAACCTAACCAAGACTCCTAAGTAATAAATGGAAAACCTATGAACTAAACCGCACTGTCAGGCAAGTGAACCTATCGAGTGTAGCACAGCTTAACGGTAATTCGGATTATCGAACCCTAGAGACACTACGTAACAAAACTAGACTCTGAATCAGACTAAAGATTTGATTGATGGATGGTTTACTACACTGATGAATTAACTAATGAATGTAGAAAACTATGGACGACCCAAACTATCAACACAAGAACAAAGGTGGAAATCAGGAATGAGAAGAACACTACCTAGGTCGGAATCCTACTTCTAAAGCTCAACTTCAACCGGTTCTTGAACTATGATGGATCTGGGTTTCTAAAGATAACAGCTCTAGACAACCTAATGGATCCCTAATCACTCTCAAGGTGTCACCAACTAAGCTACCTAAAGATGTACTAAACTCACCAGATTGTTGGATCACTTCTCAGGTATTTCCAACTATGATAGTGTACCCTAATGGATGGATTACCTTTAAGTCTCACCCTCCACAATACACTCAAAGAATGCACGGGGTAATCCTAGATTAACAATTATGATTCAGAATAGCAACAACCACTAGACACCTAAACCAACTTCCTCTCAGACAGTTGACACTCGGATTCCTAATGACGAAGACTAAACGACTAATTCTCACCTCTCGGTATTGAACTAGGAAGAACACTCAACTCTAATCAGTAATCAATCACAACTCCTATGGTTACTACGTCTATCAAACCACCGAAATCACAAACCCTAAGATATATGACCTAGATACGCTAAGCAAACTGGCAGACAACCACAATCAATGAAAGGAATCAATAATTAATCACAAGACCAAAATTAACCTTGCATATTCATCACAATTAATCAAACTGGGATCGTTACAAAAGCATCATACGAAACCAAAAACCGATAAAAGTCATAACTTTAACAAATATTCATCATATGACCTAGGCAGTGTCAATGAGTTTGGCCTAGATTCATGCTCAAAACAACTAGAACAGAAGTATTAAACATTAACATAGTCATCCAACTCAGAAACAACCAATAAAAATCGAATCTTGAAACCCTAGAATGCTAAATTAACAAACCCGGAATCCAAATGCCTCAACTTTATGCTTAATTCTTCTTCCTTGCTCCCAAAATCATCTCTGGACTCTCCTTAGACTGCTGGAAATCAAACCCCTTGCATAATGGGATTACAATTTGATTTAAAAGTCGATTAGCGTTTTTTTCGGATATCACAAGCCTCAAGCGTACCGCGAGAGGTGGGACTTGGTTTCTCGCGTACCGCGAAAAACAAAATAGTCGCACCCGGTTTTCAGTTCCTTCGCGTACCGTGAAAGGATGCCCTATGGTCTTCGCGTACCGCGAAGACTTCATTTACCAGATTTTTGACCTTTGTTTTTTCGGGCTTCATTCTCGTGCTCGGTTTCTTTGGGTTTTCACTTATAATCATCATGAGCACCTGAGAACATAACAAAGACTTAATACAGACCAAAAACCACTCAAAACGAATAGAAAACTAGTTAAAACGACTCGAAAACACAGGAATAAAGATGTGTGCTTTGCACTACATCAAACATCCCCACACTTAACCTCTTTTCGTTCTCGAAAAAGTCTGCAATGGAATCATAACTGAGATCTAAATTTTACAATCAATTATCAATTATTTATTAAATATACTCACGCGTAAAGAGCAATAATCAGTATTTCTTTCCGATTGAACCCAAGCACCAACTATCTAGGCCCCGTGATGTGTTCTAATTCCATTTTATACAACAATCAATCAATCTATGTGACTCACACTTAGAAGTTACCGCTCTACCTAATCCAGTCTCAAGGTCATGTTTAGTCATGGGTTAAACCATGTAGATTTGCCCACCACGTTAAACTAAGATTTACATGTTTTTAGAAATCAATGGATTATGGAATGAATGGATGGTACTTAGCATTAATTTAACGTAAGAACTTTCGTCTAGAGGCGTCTCAACCAAGTCACCATCCCGGAAGCTAACATATAGACTAGGTTCTAAGAATTTAAGCACATAAATCTCACTTAGGGGTGTATCCTCCAAGTCACCATCCCAGAGGATAACACATAAGCAAAACTCGGTTTTCAAATTAATTAAGCTCGTAATTATGGACATATGGATTTATTGAATGGGCGCCACCGAAACTCGGATTTATTCTCATAAAAAGAGAGTGGTGTGCCATGAAAATTTTCAAAAACCTCTAAATTTTAACTTAACTTGGTACCTATCACCCTATGTTAACAATTTCAGTATTACTGACACCCCAAAATGAGTACCCACAAGATATTATGAATTTTTACGTGATTAATCATAAGTAACACTCACAGGTTATTTAAGCTATTCAAGTCGGCTGGGTCTACCAAAACATCACTAATTAGACGCGTTTTCTATTATTTATATCATTTTAACAAACAAGTAGATCTAGTTGTACTATCATTTTCCATTTATTATGCAAAAACTCATACTTTCAAGCGACATTTTTTTCAAATTTTTCAATTTTTTTGTATTTTTGGATCTTTATAAAAGACGCAAACTAATACTTAGACACTCACATCCCCACACTTGAAAGACACATTGTCCTCTATGTGAAGCAAAACACAACTCAAAATAAAAATACCAAATTAAAAAACAGGAAGCGACTTAGCTGGTAATGGTATGTGCAAACAAACGTACAGCTTCGTTCTTAATTGTGTGCACCGAATAGCATTTCGGTCGCGGTTGCACATCTCTGCTGGGTTGTCTTTACAAAGTGATAGAAGCATCTGTCCCGTCCTAATGGAGATTGAGTACTGACAAGACAAAGAATACCTACAAAATAAACCTCACAACAAACCCGCAGCATTAAATTGACACAAATAAAAGACAAACTGACTCTAGATAAGTATGCAAGGACACGTACTCGATGTGTGGCAATCACATATAAAAAAAAAGCCACAAGCAAGGTGTGTCATCGGTTACGAATGGTTTAAAAGTTTCCCATGGTCATGGTGGTCGGGAATGAATGAAATGTGATGGCAGAATGTGATGGATGGAGATGATGGATGATGGTGGTGGTGATAATGGTAGGATAGGTGGTGATGGGAATGATGATAGGATAGGTGGTGGTGAAGGGCGGTGGTGATGAGGGCTACCATAGGGAACTAGGGCGAGAAGTTCAAGTACATGGCTCCCACGCGTACCACGAAGGAGCAGGAGCCACTCCTTGCGTCGCGTACCGCGAAAGAATCCCTTTCCTTCTTCGCGTACCACGAGGGGACTTCCATCACAGAAAGTTAAGAAGTTTTTTCACATTTTATACTTAGAATATTTTTTACCCCTAAAAATTTTTCTTCACCCAGTTTTTCAAAACCCGTTCCAATGATAAAAACCAATGTAAAACATACCTGGAACTTCGTTCCCGATGATTTTCCTCATCGAATCAAGTGCGATCCCTACAAGACACGACGCAAACAAAACATAGTACCAAAAAACACAGAAAATGACACTAACACGGACCACGTAAGCATACAAAATCTACATCCCGGGCACTTGCCCGAGAATCAAACAAGCCTATCAGGAGGCTTCTCATTGATCTTAACCGGTGCCGCCTTCATCCTACACGACCTCCCGGCTGTGCAAAACTCATAACATACCTACCACTCAAAAACTTCGAACTCATATCACATTTGTCACACCAATCTTTCCACCAAAGCTTGAATCTACCTGGTCCAAAAGTATTGTAATTTAAATAGCCAAGCAGTCTGTTTTCCCTAAACGTCCCCACACTTGGATTTTGCATTATCCTCAACCTAGATTAATCAATTGAAGTACGGGTTCTCTTACGGTGCGGCCTAAACCTAGGGATACTAGAACTAGTCAAATCTAATATTGCTATTGCCAAGTGTCCCCAACAACGGCGCCAAAAACTTGATGTCATCCAGACAGTCTATAAAATAAACTACTAAACCTAACCTAGACTCTTAAGTAATAAATGGAAAACCTATGAACTAAACCGCACTGACATGCAAGTTAACCTATCGAGTGTAGCACAGCTTAACGGTAAACCGGATTATCGAACCCTAGAGACACTACGTAACAATACTAGACTCTGACTCGGACTAAAGATTTGATTTATGGGGGGGTTTACTACACTGCTGAATTAACTAATGAATGTAGAAAACTAAGGACGACTCAAACTATCAACACAAGAACAAAGGTGGATATCAGGAATGAGAAGAACACTACCTAGGTCGGAATCCTACTTGTAAAGCTCAACTTCTACCGGTTCTTGAACAATGATGGATCTGGGTTTCTAAAGATAACAACTCTAGACAACCTAATGGATCCCTAATCACTCTCAGGGTGTCACCAACTAAGCTACCCAAAGATGTACTCAACTCACCAGATTGTTGGATCACTTCTCAGGTATTTCCAAATATGATAGTGTACCCTAATGGATGGATTACCTTTCAGTCTCACCCTCCACGATACACTCAAAGAATGCACGGGGTAATCCTAGAATAACAATTATGATTCAGAATATCAACAATCACTAGACACCTAAACCAACTTCCTCTCAGACTGTTAATACTCGGATTCCTAATGACGAAGACTAACCGACTAATTCTAACCTCTCGGGTATTGAACTAGGACACACACTCAATTCTACTCAGCAATCAACAAGAATTTCTATGGTTACTACGTCTAGCAAACCACCGAAATCACAAACCCTAAGATCTATGACCTATATACGCTAATCAAACTGGCAGAGAACCACAATCAACGGAAGGAATAAATAATTAATCACAATACCAAAATTAACCATGCATATTCATCACAATTAATCAATTGGGATCGTTACAAAATCATCATACGAAACCAAAAACTGATAAAAGTCATAACTTTAACAAATATTCATCATGTGACCTAGGAAATATCAATGAGTTTAGCCTAGATTAATGCTCAAAACTACTAGAACAGAAGTATCAAACATTAACATAGTCATCCAACTCAGAAACAACCAATAAAAAACGAATCTTGAAACCCTAGAATGCTAAATTAACAAACCCGGAATCCAAATGCCTCAACTTTATGCTTAATTATTCTTCCTTGCTCCCAAAATCGCCTCTGGACTCTCCTTAGACGGCTGGAAATCGAACCCCTTGCATAATGGGATTACAATTTGATTTAAAAGTCGATTAGGTCTTTTTTCGGATTTCACAGGCCTCTAGCGTACTACGAGAACCAAAATAGTCGCGCCCGGTTTTCAGTTCCTTCGCGTACCGCGAAAGGATGCTCTCTACGAAGACTTTATTTTCTAGATTTTTAACCTTTGTTTCTTCGGGCTTCATTCTCGTGCTCGGTTTCTTTGTGTTTTCACTTATAATCATCATGAGCACCTGAGAACATAACAATGACTTAATACAGACCAAAAACGACTCAAAACGAATAAAAAATTAGTTAAAACGACTCGAAAACACAGGAATAAAGATGTGTGCTTTGCACCTACATCAAACATCCCCACACTTAACCTTTTTTCGTCCTCGAAAAATTCTTCAATGGAATCATAACTGAGATCTAACTTTTACAATCAATTAGCAATTAGTTATTCAATATACTCACGCGTTAAAGAGCAATATCATTATTTATGTCCTATTAAACCCAAGCACCAACTATCTAGCCCCCGTGATGTGTTTTAATTCCATTTTATACAACAATCAATCAATCTATGTGACTCACACTTAGAAGTTACCTCTCTACCTAATCCCGTCTCAAGGTTATGTTTAGGCACGGGTTAAACCATGTAGATTTGCCCACCACGTTAAACTAAGATTTACATGTTTTTAGAAATCATTGGATTGTGGAATGAATGAATGGTACTGAGCATTAATTTAACGCAAGGAATTGATATCAATCACACAATCAGAATTAAAACATCCTTATACATCATAATTATCATACTAAGATCGTTTACAAAATCATAAATCCATCAAACGAAACCAAAACCGATAAAAATCCGAACTTTTACAAGAATTCATCAATTGACCTAGGCAATATTTTAGTTTTAGCCTAAGATCATATCTAAAACATTCATGATAGAAGAATTAAACATAATCATGGTTCAAACACAAGAAACAAAGATAAAGGTTCAAACTTTGGAACCGAAAACGCAAAATCTAACGCACTCGGGATCAAAGATTCAACCTTTGCACTTCAATTCTCTTCTCCAGCCTCAAAATCACCTCTGGTTATTCTCTAGATAGCTAGAATACGAACTATCTTCATAATGGGATTGCAATTCTAGAAAAATCAAAATTAGGTTTTTCTCAGAAATTGGACCTCTCACGTACTGCGAGATAACTCGGAAAGCCCCTCGCGTACCGCGAGGGCCAAAACAATCGGGCTCAATTTGAAGCTTCTACGCGTACCGCGAACGTTTCCCTTTTGGTCTTCGCGTACCACGAAGAGACTGGAATTTCAAAATTTTGGCTTTTAATCCTTGGAGTTTATTCTCGTGCTCGGTTTCTTCGGGTTTTTACTTGTAATTCTCACGAGCTCCTGTGAACATAACAACGACTTAATACGAACCAAAAATGACTCAAAACAAATACAAAACAAAGTAAAACGACACGAAAACAATGGAATAAAGATGTGTGTTTTGCACTACATCGAACATCCCCACACTTAACCTTTTTTCGTCCTCGAAAAAGTCTGCAATAAAATCATAACTGAGATCTAACTTAATATACATCAATTACCAATTAGCACAAATATATTCACGCGTTAAAAAGCAATAATCAGTATTTCTGTCTGATTAAACCCAAGCACCAACAACCCTCGTGATGTGTTCTAATTCCTTTTTATACAACAGTCAATCAATGTAACATCCCGAGTTTTAGAGCGCGGAAGAATTCACGAGAAAATTAAAACTTTAATAAGGAGAAGAGAAGCGGGCTTGGGCCGGGATGTATGGGCCGAAAGGGGCAAGTTTAGGCCCTTATAGGCCTCAAGAACAACCCAAAAGCCTCATTTCCATCCTCATTTCCGGATTCTAGAGAGAGAGGAGAGAGAGAGTATAGAGAGAGAAAGTCCCGGTTTTCGGATTAAAGCTTCAAGGATCATTAGCAAGAGCCTCTTGAGTGTTTAACAACGAAAAGGAAGTGATTACAGGTAACCGATTCTCCTAGATCTGAGTTTTAGTTCATTTTTGGGTTTTTCGGGTTTTGGGTGAAAATGTTATGTTTGAACGGATGAAACTGAAAGATAAACATAGATTTGAGTTCCTTAATGGAAAACGAACGTTTTGAATGCAAACAGGTTCGGGATCTTGAAGTGATCAGACCCGAATGCGAAAGTTAGGGTTTTTCACCAAGAACAGGTCGTGCGCACTTGCTAAGTGTGCACCGAGCAGGTCCTGCGCACTTGCTAAGTGCGCAGAAAGAGGAACCTGCGCACTTGCTAAGTGCACAGGAAGAGGAACCTGCTCACTTGCTAAGTGCGCACGAAGGGAAGTCTGCGCACTTGCTAAGTGCGCAGGAAGCAGAGTCTGCGCACTTGCTAAGTGCGCAGGCATCAGGACTGATCAAATGAAGTCAGTATGTTAGAGTAGTTAAACCATTAGAGTCGGTAATGGTCTGATGTGTATTTGACTAATCAATTCAGATCGGAAGTGACGTTGTTGGACCTTGTTTAGGACAACCCGAATTAGCTTACCAGGTGAGTTCTAATCCCCTTTTTGCCTTCTTTAGGGGTGGTGTGCATACTTAGTGTAAAGCGTTTATTATATTTTATATATTATAAACTGAAGGGAAAAGCTATGTTTTAGTGAAAAATTTAAAAGAGGCAAAAGTACATTTTTGTAAAGTATGATTATATTATTGGCAAGCGTTTATTATATTTTACATATACATGAACAAAGGCATAATATAAGTGCTAGTATTTTCAAGTAAGCAAGATATATCATTTGGCAAGCGTTTACTATATTTATTATACATAAACAAAGGCATGATATATGTGTTAAGCTATGTTTAGTAAAGCATAATATATGTGATAGTATTTTCAAGTAAGCAAGATATATCATTTGGCAAGCGTTTACTATATTTTGATATACATAAACAAATGCATGATATATGTGTTAAGATATTTTTCAGTAAAAGCAAAGGTATTTATGGCAAGCGTTTACTATATTTTATATACATAAACAAAGGCATAATACATGTTAAGTTATGAACAAGATTTACAGAAAGTTTTATGAACAGTAAAGTGAACAGTTTTCCTTCGGGAATATGTACCAGCTATAAAGGTCCTTGGGACAGATGTTACTTGTACAAGATGTCAGATATGGGTTCTACCCATTAGTAAGAACCTTTGGGTTAGTTAATGGTTGTACAATTGGGATGAGTGACGGCGGTCGCTCGGGAGGTCCACGCAACCTCCCCTTAGCGTTAAGCGATAGTGTCGGTTCATGGACGTTAGACATGGGGGCATTGACCAGGTACTCGTCGGTTCATGGACGTTAGCCATGGGGGCGGTACAGTAGTGACAAAGGAATTGACGGTTAAGCGGTAGTGTCAGTTCATGGTGTAAGCCATGGGGGCATTGACCAGGTACTCGTCGGTTCATGGACGTTAGCCATGGGGGCGGTACAGTAGTGACAAAGGAATTGACGGTTAAGCGGTAGTATCGGTTCATGGTGTAAGCCATGGGGGCATTGACCAGGTACTTGTCGGTTTATGGATGTAAGCCATGAGGGCAGTACAGTAAAGAGGAATTGACGGTTTATTATACGTTTTAAACTGTTTGAAAAGTAAAGTATGTAAAGTTTAGCCTTATGGGCAATATATATGTTTTAGTAAATCTTTTGTATAATTGATTTAAAGTAAACGTTAGAACTCACTCAGCGTTGCTGATTTTAGTATGCACATCAGTTAAGTGTAGGTGGCAGTAGATGGAAGTGGATGCTTGGCTTGGCGAGAAGAGTTACCCGAAGATCAGCATCTGGCATCCTGATTATGTTTTATGTTATGTTTTAAGTTGATATTGTTAGAGACAAGTTGTATTAGATATTTATGTTTTCGCTGTGTATGTTGAAGTTTTAAATCGTTTCCGCTGTGTTAATGAATGTCTTACGTTTAAAGTGCTATGTGTTGATGAGTAAATCCAATAAGTGAGGTCTCCCGGGTTTGGGGCCTCACAAGTTGGTATCAGAGCCATAGTTTGAGAGATTTGGACATCCCCGATGTTCAGACTTAAACTGAGAATGGGACAAGTAGCGGATGCCAGTAACGGGTAACTCAAGCCAAAGCATCAGAAGCGTATAGTAAGTAAAGTTTCTTTCCTAGTGTTAGAGTGTCAAGATAAGAATAGAAGCTTTAGTGGAATCATGAAAGCGAATAAATGGAAAACAAGAAGTGATGTAATGGTTAATTGCAGATGGCCAGTGTATATTAACATCTTACCTTACTTATTGTGTTCTACATATTCCCTAGCATGATGAAATTAAATCCTTTTGTTCTCTATCTTTCAGTTAGAAATGGCTAGACGTGGAGGAACTAGAGGGGGTGGAGGAGGAAGACGTGGTGGGCGTACGGGCCGTCACGGTGGAGCTAGCACCAACCAAGTGATTGAGGGGAATGTTTACACTACCCATACTGATACGGTAGTCAGTCAGCACAATGTTGAGCATGCAGAAGGAGATGACCAACCGTTTGAGTTTGAACCAGTCGTACAAGCAGCTCTTGGCCGTGAGTTTACCCGGCTGCTGAAGGAAATCTTACCAGCCATACTAGACGAAGCGTTAAGAAAGGCCAAGGAGAACCCCAACACAACTGAAGAGCCTGTGGTGCTTCCAGCCACGGGAGGACCAGTTCTGGTGGAGAATGTTGCACCGCCTACTCGCGGATGCGATTACAAGGCATCTCGTGGTTGTGATCCCTCTGAGCTAACTAAGGAGAAAGAAGCAGCAGATACTTTAGATTGGATCAATGGCATGGAATCCACCATCAGCCTCAGTGACTGTCGACCGAATCAAGCGGTCAGGTTCGCAGCTAAGTCACTAAAGGGAGAGGCAGCACACTGGTGGGAGACTGTGAAACAAGCGAAGGGTGACCCAGCGGTCGAGCTAATGAGGTGGAATGATCTGAAGGCGTTAGTAATTTCGAAGTTCTGCCCTAAGAATGAAGTCCACAAGGTGGAGAGAGAGTTCCTGACTTTGCAAGCCGGACTCATGACTCACAGACAATATACTTCCAAGTACAACGAACTGGCACGCCTGGTGCCTCATCTTGTAACCACAGAAGAGAGGAGGATTCATTATTATATTCAAGGGTTGCCTCCAAAGATACGTACATTTGTAAATGCCAACACACCGAGTACCTTTGAGTCGGTAGTTGTTCTGAGCGGAGTTGTCTACGATGACATTGCCTCTGAAGTCATTTCTGAAGCGCCCATGAAACAAGCGGCTAAGCGGACTGGGGAGGATCTTCAGTGTCCTAATGATAAGAGGTAAAGGTTAGAAGCAGAGGGTTTGTGTGGAAAATGTGGAAAAAGGCACGGAGGAGAGTGCAGAGCTTGGCAGGTGGGATGTTTCAGGTGTGGAAGGTTTGGACACCAATCGCGGGACTGCCCGAAAAGGCCAAGATGCCACAATTGTGGGGAACAGGGACACAGGAGCTGAGGAAACTCTTATTTGTAAAGCCGGAAGCGGGAAGCCCAATAAAGCCGGAAACCCAATAAAGCCGGAAACTCTTATTTGTAAAGCTGAGGACACAGGAACAGGGACACAATTGCAGGAAACCCAATAAAGCCGGAAGCGGGAGGATCCGGAAAGGGTAAGGGTGCAGAGAAAGAACCTTACATCAACAAGGCCACAGCAAGGGTTTACCAGATGACTCAGTAACGTACGTTGCAAACTCTTATTTGTGATACGCCAGGTTTATGTTATTATTTCCTTAAGTGATTAGTTAGCCCCATCAGCTTAGAAGCCTTAGAACTAGATATTATCCGGATTAGATCCTCAGTGGTAGTTAATCACAATGGCCTTCATGACCAAGCTGCCTTGCATAGCTACGGTTTATGCCACCCATTCTGTGATTTGCTATCAGTATAGCTTATGGCAGGTTTCGAGGACGAAACCTATTGTAAGGAGGGTAGACTTGTAACATCCCGAGTTTTAGAGCGCGAAAGAATTCATGAGAAAATTAAAACTTTAATAAAGAGAAGAGAAGCGGGCTTGGGCCGGGATGTATGGGCCGAAAGGGGCAAGTTTGGGCCCTTATAGGCCTCAAGAACAACCCAAAAGCCTCATTTCCATCCTCATTTCCGGATTCTAGAGAGAGAGGAGAGAGAGAGTCTAGAGAGAGAAAGTCCCGGTTTTCGGATTAAAGCTTCAAGGATCATTAGCAAGAGCCTCTTGAGTGTTTAGCAACGAAAAGGAAGTGATTACAGGTAACCGATTCTCCTAGATCTGAGTTTTAGTTCATTTTTGGGTTTTTCGGGTTTTGGGTGAAAATGTTATGTTTGAACGGATGAAACTGAAAGATAAGCATAGATTTGAGTTCCTTAATGGAAAACGAACGTTTTGAATGCAAACATGTTCGGGATCTTGAAGTGATCAGACCCGAATGCGAAAGTTAGGGTTTTTCGCCAAGAACAGGTCGTGCGCACTTGCTAAGTGCGCACCGAGCAGGTCCTGCGCACTTGCTAAGTGCGCAGGAAGAGGAACCTGCGCACTTGCTAAGTGCGCAGGAAGGGAAGTCTGCGCACTTGCTAAGTGCGCAGGAAGCAGAGTGTGCACACTTGCTAAGTGCGCAGGCATCAGGACTGATCAAATGAAGTCAATATGTTAGAGTAGTTAAACCATTAGAGTCGGTAATGGTCTGATGTGTATTTGACTAATCAATTCAGATCGGAAGTGACGTTGTTGGACCTTGTTTAGGACAACCCGAATTAGCTTACCAGGTGAGTTCTAATCCCCTTTTTGCCTTCTTTAGGGGTGGTGTGCATACTTAGTGTAAAGCGTTTATTATATTTTATATATTATAAACTGAAGGGAAAAGCTATGTTTTAGTGAAAAGTTTAAAAGAGGCAAAAGTACATTTTTGTAAAGTATGATTATATTATTGGCAAGCGTTTATTATATTTTACATATACATGAACAAAGGCATAATATAAGTGCTAGTATTTTCAAGTAAGCAAGATATATCATTTGGCAAGCGTTTACTATATTTATTATACATAAACAAAGGCATGATATATGTGTTAAGCTATGTTTAGTAAAGCATAATATATGTGATAGTATTTTCAAGTAAGCAAGATATATCATTTGGCAAGCGTTTACTATATTTTGATATACATAAACAAATGCATGATATATGTGTTAAGATATTTTAAAGTAAAAGCAAAGGTATTTATAGCAAGCGTTTACTATATTTTATATACATAAACAAAGGCATAATACATGTTAAGTTATGAACAAGATTTACAGAAAGTTTTATGAACAGTAAAGTGAACAGTTTTCCTTCGGGAATATGTACCAGCTATAAAGGTCCTTGGGACAGATGTTACTTGTACAAGATGTCAGATATGGGTTCTACCCATTAGTAAGAACCTTTGGGTTAGTTAACGGTTGTACAATTGGGATGAGTGACGGCGGTCGCTCGGGAGGTCCACGCAACCTCCCCTTAGCGTTAAGCGATAGTGTCGGTTCATGGACGTTAGCCATGGAGGCATTGACCAGGTACTCGTCGGTTCATGGACGTTAGCCATGGGGGCGGTACAGTAGTGACAAAGGAATTGACGGTTAAGCGGTAGTGTCAGTTCATGGTGTAAGCCATGGGGGCATTGACCAGGTACTCGTCGGTTCATGGACGTTAGCCATGGGGGCGGTACAGTAGTGACAAAGGAATTGACGGTTAAGCGGTAGTGTCGGTTCATGGTGTAAGCCATGGGGGCATTGACCAGGTACTTGTCGGTTTATGGATGTAAGCCATGAGGGCAGTACAGTAAAGAGGAATTAACGGTTTATTATACGTTTTAAACTGTTTGAAAAGTAAAGTATGTAAAGTTTAGCCTTATGGGCAGTATATATATGTTTTAGTAAATCTTTTGTATAATTGATTTAAAGTAAACGTTAGAACTCACTCAGCGTTGCTGATTTTAGTATGCACATCAGTTAAGTGTAGGTGGCAGTAGATGGAAGTGGATGCTTGGCTTGGCGAGAAGAGTTACCCGAAGATCAGCATCTGGCATCCTGATTATGTTTTATGTTATGTTTTAAGTTGATATTGTTAGAGACAAGTTGTATTAGATATTTATGTTTCCGCTGTGTATGTTGAAGTTTTAAATCGTTTCCGCTGTGTTAATGAATGTCTTACGTTTAAAGTGCTATGTGTTGATGAGTAAATCCAATAAGTGAGGTCTCCCGGGTTTGGGGCCTCACAATCAACCTATGTGACTCACACTTAGAAGCTACAACTCTACCTAGTCCCGTCTCACGGTCATGTCTAGGCACGGGTTTAACCATGTAGATTTGCCCACCACGTTAAACTAAGATTTACAGATTTTTAGAAATTAATGGATTGTGGAATGAATGGGTGGAATTGAGCGTTAATTAAATCATAAGAACTTTCGTCTAGAGGTGTCTCAACCAAGTCACTATCCCAGAAGCTAACACATAGACTAGATTCTACACATTTAAGCACATAAATCTCATTTAGGGGTGTATTCTCCAAGTCACCATCCAAGAGGGAAACACATAAGCAAAACTCAGTTTTCAAATTAATTAAGCTCATATTTATGAAATTATGGATTTATGGAATGGGCGCCACCGAAACTCGGATTTATTCTCACAAAAAGAGAGTGGTGTGCCAAAAAATTCAAAAACCTCTAAATTTTAACTTAGCGTGGTACCTATCACCCTATGTTGACAGTTTCAGTATTACCGACACCCTAAGATGAGTGCTCATAAGATTTCATGATATTATTACGTGATTAATCCTAAGTAACACTCACAGGTTATTTAAGTTGGCTTGGTCTAACAAAATATCACTAATTATACGTGTTTTCAATTATTTTTTTCATTTAAAAAAATAAGTCGATCCAGTTGTACTATCATTTTCCATTTATTATGCAAAAATTTATACTTTCAAAGGACATTTTTCAAAAATTTTAATTTGTTTGTATTTTTGGATTTTTATAAAAGACACAACTAAGACTTAGACACTCACATCCCCACACTTGAAAGACACATTGTCCTCAATGTGAACCAAGACACAACAAAAATAAAAATGCAAAAATAAAAACAGGAAACAACTTAGCTGGTAATGATATGCATTCAAGTGAATGTACAACTTCGGTCTTCCCTGTGTGCACCGTATAGCATTTCGGTCGCGGTTACACATCTCTGTTGGGTTACCTTTACAAACTAATATAAGCATCAGTCCCGCCCGAATGGAGATTGAGTACGGACAGGACGAATAATATCTGCAAAATAAACCTCACAACAAACCCGCAGCATTAAACTGACTCAAAATAAAAGACTCAAACTGACTCTGGATAGATTGCAAGGACACGTACCTGATGCGTGACAAACACATAGATATGAATGCCATGGCAAGATGGATCATCGGATCGAAACGGTTCCTAAGTTTCCCATGGTCGGTGTTGAGTGGTGAATATGATGGTATGGATGATGGATAATGGATATGGTATGATGGGTGAATATAATAGATGATATGAATGGTGGATGATAGTAGGGTAGGATGGGTGAATGGACAAACCATGGGAAAACAAAAGGAGAAAGCTGAGATCAGAAACCCTTCGCGTACCGCGAGGACTTCTAACCCACTCATAGCGTACCGCGAGGAGTTGATTTTCAAGCCAGCTAATTTTTCTTGTCCCTCGCCTGTTTCTCACGTACCGCGAGGGAGAATCATTCAAAGAAAGATAATTATTTTTTTTTCAACTTTTATACTTAGAAAAATTTTGCCCTCTTAAAATTCTTTTTCACCCTAATTCTTAAAAACCCTGTTCCAATGATCAAAACCAATGCAAAACATACCTAGAACTTCGTTCCCGATGATTTTCCTCACCGAATCAAGCACGAATCCCTGCAAGACATGACACACACAAAACACAATACCGAAAAACACAGAAAGGTGACACGAACCACGTAATGCATACAAACTCTACATCCCGGGCACTTGACCAAGACTCAAACACGCCTATCAGGAGGCTTCTCCTTGATCCTAACCGGAACCGCTTTCATCCTAAGCGGCCTCCCGGTCCTCCTTAGCAACCATCCATACACCAACATCATATAACCCTCGTATCTATTACTCCTATCTTTCCACCACAGCTTAAACATGCCCGGTCCAAAAATAATGTGCAACAAATAGCCAAGTAAATTGTCACCCCTCGACGTCCCCACACTTGGGGTTTGCACTATATCTAGGTTACCTAAATTGATTAACTCCCGAGTCTTCTCACGAGGTGGCCTAGACCTAGGGTGGTCAGAACTAGGGGTTGAGTCAACACTCACCCTCTGAGAATGGACAACTGTGACGGGTAGAGGCTCAGATAAGGGTGGTTCTATAGGTGTGGACTCGAACATTTCAACCCTTTGTGTCTCACATACTATCATCTCTACATGTGCTAATATGTCATTTAAGCTGAACTCATCGTCGCTAGCACTTAAGAATGAGGACCCTACTAATTTCTTCTCAAACTCCTCTAACCGATACGAGGGCTACTCCTTCATCCTTCCTACATCTCCACCAACATCATCCTCTAACGGATTAGAGTCCCAATAATCGCCTATGGAGGCATCAAGCATGCACATGGAGTGGCTATGCTCGCCAACATCCTTCACAGACGTAGTGGCATCAAATATAACTAACTCATCCCCAACACGAAGTGTGAGTTTCCTGTCAAAGACATCAATCACTGCCTTGGCGGTGCGCAAGAATGGGCGCCCTATGATGAGTGGAACTCTGTCATCCACCTCCATATCTTGAATGACAAAATCCACGCGGAAGACAAATTTGCCTACTTTCACTAGAAGATTCTCCACAATTCCCCGTGTATACTTGACTGATAGGTCAGCCAAGGAAATGCTCATGCGCGTCAGCTGTGGTTCTCCTAGGTCCAGCTGCTTATATAAGGAATAAGGCATCAGATTGATGCTAGCACCCAGGTCGGCTAACGCGTGGTGCACAGGCAAATTGCCAAGGTGACAAGGAATCGTGAAACGACCTGAATCTCCTAGTTTCTCTGGCAGCTTGTTCTGCACCACCGAAGAACATTGCTCAATAAGTGAGACTTTAGAGACCTCCTAGAGCTTCTTCTTGTTGGAAAGAAGATCTTTAAGGAACTTGCCATACTTTGGCATTTTCTGGAGGGTCTCTATCAGCGGAAGATTGAACTTAAGTTGTTTAAACAAGTCAAGGAAGTGACTGTGTTCCCTAGCTTGCTTAAATGGCAGCAAACGTGTTGGGTAGGGAACATGCGTCAGGTCAATCTCGGGGGTCTTCATCTCTACCCCTCTTTTTCTTCTCCTCTGCCTTCTCGGTAGGCACCTCAACTACTATCTCCTCGTCTACCTGCTCATCGCTCATCCTGGCATCTATCTCCACGAATCTAGCCCTCTAGTCAATCTTCTTGACCTCCTCCAGTAACGGAATGTTGAACTTGCTAGAGTGGGAGTCATCCTCGGCAACCTCTTTCTCCTCCACACTCCTGGCCGACGCGGCCATCACTGAAGCGTTGGAACCAGAAGATTGACCTCCCTGTCGATCCTTCAAACTCTTAGTGATATCCTCAACCGTGCATTGCAGATCATGGAATGTCGATTGCTGATTCTTCAGTAAAGTGTTGTGGCCATCCAATCTCTGCCTAGCATCCCTGCCCTGCTAGACTAGGTGGGCAAGCAGCTGTTTCTGAGTCTCAAGTATCTCTTTAATCGAAGTCGTGTCAACACTGCTTCCCGTGCTAGGTCCTATCTCTCCTCCTCCCCGTTGCTGATACTGTTGGTGACCATTGAACCCTGGTGGGTTATGTCCAGATCTCCATCCCGAGCCAAATGGATTGTAGTTGTTGTACCCTCGCTTCTGGTGTTGGTTGCCAGCATAGCTCACCTGCTCTTGATTATTCACTGGGAAATCATGGGTGTCGTGGCCTCCCCTACACACTTGACACCGCTGAGCACTGAGCTTCAGCTCCTTTATCTCGTTGGCCATTGAAGCAAGTGCACCAGCCGTGCTGGAATCAAGGTTGACCTGATACACACCTCTCAAGGCTGAGGTGGGTGATCTAGCAGTAGGAATGGAAGTCCTAGTAGATGGATACTGCTGTTCGGCATGAGCGAAGCTCTCGAACATTTCTTCGCACTCAGATGGCTCGAGCTTCTCCATGATATGGCCTCTCGCGGCTGCATTGAACATTTGCTACTTCTCGAAGGTGAGACCATTGTATAATTTCTCCACTATCACCCAGTCTGACAGACCATGCTGGGGACATCGGCTCAACAGCGTGTTGAACCGCTCCCAGGCCGAATGATAAGGCTCGCCGGATCCATCCGGAAGGACATCGGCTCAACAGCGTGTTGCTGGTGTACTGTACGCCTCGCTGGTGGACCAGCGTCGCCTATAGTAGGAAATGGAATATGGTTAATAGGACGTACCTAGTTTTCGCACAACTGTTTAAACGCTCCCGAAATTCACGGGTGCGCTCGTGTATCTCGCGCTCGGGCTCTAAGAAAGCATAATAAGATAGCGATCCCTACGAGCGAGTGTTGTGCATAAACAGAAAGACACAAGATAGAAGGAAACAAAAAGACTCAAAGAACAGAAAGACCCTATCCAAGATTAGACACACACACGTAGCTAAAAGAAGACAAGCACACAAGACGGACTCAAAGAACACAAAATAAACCAAAAATCAAACAAATAACTAGTCAAACTTAATATTGCTATTGCCAAGTATCCCCGGCAACAGCGCCAAAAAGTTGATGTCGTCCGGACGGTCTATATAAAACTAACAAAACCTAACATTGACTCCTATGTAATAAATGGAAAACCTATGAACTAAATCACATTGACAGGCAAGTGTACCTATCGAGTGTAGCACAGCTTAATGGTAAACTGAGTTATCGAACCCTAGAGACACTGAATAACAAAACTAGACTATGACTCGAACTAAAGATTGATTGGTTGGGGGGAATTACTACACTACTGGATTATCACTACGAACGCAATAAACTAAGATCGACTCAAACTATCAACACAAGAACAAAGGAAATATCAAGAATGGGAAGAACACAACCTAGGTCGGAATTCTACTTCCAAAGAACAACTTCTACCGGTTCTGGAACTATGATGGATCTGGGTTTCAAAGGATAACTGCTAAAGTCAACCTAGTGGATCCCTAATCACTCTCAGTGTGTCATCAACTAAGCTACCTATAGCGTACTAAAATCACCAGATTGTCGGATCACTTCTCAGGTATTTCGAACTATGATCAAGTACCCTAATGAACGGATTACCTCTCAGTCTCACCGCCCACAATACACTCAAAGAATGCATGGGGTAATCCTAGAATAACAACTTTGATTCAGACTAGCAACAATCATTAGACACCTTATACTAACGCCCTCTCAGATTGTTAATACTCGGATTCCTAATGACGAAGACTAACTGACTAATTCTAACCTCTCGGGTATTGAACTAGGACACACACTCAATTCTACTCAGCAATCAACAAGAATTGCTATGGCTACTACGTCTAGCAAACCACCGAAATCACAAACCCTAAGATCTACGACCTATATACGCTAATCAAATTGGCAGACAACCACAATTAACGCAAGGAATTGATATCAATCACAAAATCAGTATTAAAGCAAGCTTATACATCATAATTATCATATTAAGATCGTTTACAAAATCATAAATCCATCAAACGAAACCAAAACTGATAAAAATCCGAACTTTAACAAGAATCCATCAATTGACCTAGGCAGTATTTTAATTTTAGCCTAAGATCATATCTAGAACATTCATGACAGAAGAATTAATCATAATCATGGTTCAAACACAAGAAACAATGATAAAGGTTCAAACTTTGGAATCGAAAACGCTAAATCTAACGCACCCGGGATCAAAGATTCGACCTTTGCAATTCAATTCTCTTCTCCAGCTTCAAAATCGTCTCTGGTTATTCTCTAGACGGCTAGAATACGAACTAGCTTCATAATGGGATTACAATTCTATAAAAATCAAAATTAGGTTTTTTCTCAGAAATTGGACCTTTCGCGTACCGCGAGATAACTAGGAAAGCCCCACGCGTACCGCGAGGGCCAAAACAATGAGGCTCAATTTGCAGCTTCTTCGCGTACCACGAATGTTCCCCTTCTAGTCTTCGCGTATCGCGAAAGACTAGACTTTCAGAATTTTGGATTTTAATCCTTAGACTTTATTCTCGTGCTCGGTTTCTTCGGGTTTTCACTTGTAATTCTCACGAGCTCCTGTAAACATAACAACGACTCAATACGAACCAAAAACGACTCAAAACAAATACAAAACTAATTAAAACGACACGAAAACAATGGAATAAAGATGTGTGCTTTGCACTAAATCAGTAACACATAAGCAAAACTCAGTTTTCAAATTAATTAAGCTCGTAATTATGGACATATGGATTTATGGAATGGGCGCCACCGAAACTCGGATTTATTCTCATAAAAAGAGAGTGGTGTGCCATGAAAATTTTCAAAAACCTCTAAATTTTAACTTAACTTGGTACCTATCACCCTATGTTAACAGTTTCAGTATTACTGACACCCCAAAATGAGTACCCACAAGATATTATGAATTTTTACGTGATTAAACATAAGTAACACTCACAGGTTATTTAAGTTATTCAAGTCGGCTGGGTCTACCAAAACATCACTAATTAGACGCGTTTTCTATTATTTATATCATTTTAACAAACAAGTAGATCTAGTTGTACTATCATTTTCCATTTATTATGTAAAAACTCATACTTTCAGAGGACATTTTTTTTCAAATTTTTCAATTTTTTTGTATTTTTGGATTTTTATAAAAGACGCAAACTAAGACTTAGAAACTCACATCCCCACACTTGAAAGACACATTGTCGTCAATGTGAAGCAAAACACAACTCAAAAAAAATGCAAAAGTAAAAAACATGAAGCGACTTTGCTGGTAATGGTATGTTCAAACAAGTGTGTAGCTTTGTTCTTCCTTGTGTGCACCGTATAGCATTTCGATCGCGGTTGCACATCTCTGTTGGATTGCCTTTACAAAGTGATAGAAGCATCTGTCCCGTCCGAATGGAGATTGAGTACGGACAAGACAAAGAATACCTACAAAATAAACCTCACAACAAACCCGTAGCATTAAACTGACACAAATAAAAGACTCAAACTGAGTCTGGATAGATATGCAAGGAGACGTACTCGATGTGTGGCAATCACATAGACATAAAAGCCACAAGCAAGGTGTGCCATCGGTTACGAATGGTTTAAAATTTTCCCATGGTCACGGTGGTCGAGAATGAATGAAATGTGATGGTAGAATGTGATGGATGGAGATGATGGATGATGGTGGTGGTGATACTGGTAGGATAGGTGGTGATGGGAATGATGGTAGGATAGGTGGTGGTGAAGGGCGGTGGTGATGAGAGCTACCAAGGGGAACTAGGGCAAGAAGGTCAAGTCCATGGCTCTCCCGCATACCACGAAGGAGCAGGAGCCACTCCACGCGTATCGCGAGGGGTTGAAGATCAGCCGACCAAAAGTGTCTGTCCCTCGCGTACCGTGAAGGAATCCCTTTCCTTCTTCGCGTACCGCGAGCGGACTTCCATCACAGAAAGTTAAGAACTTTTTTTCACATTTTATACTTAGAATATTTTTGACCCCTGAAAATTTTTCTTCTCCTAGTTTTTCAAAACCCATTCCAATGATAAAAAAAAACCAATGAAAAACATACCTAGAAATTCGTTCCCGATGATTTTCCTCAACGAATCAAGCGCGAATCCCTGCAACACACGACGTAAACAAAAAACAGTACCGAAAAACAAAGAAAATGACACTGACACGGACCACGTAAGCATACAAACTATACATCCCGAGCATTTTCCCAAGAATCAAAATAGTCACGCCCGGTTTTCAGTTCCTTAGCGTACCGCGAAAGGATGCTCTCTAGTCTTCGCGTACCGCGAAGACTTGATTTTCCATATTTTTGACCTTTGTTTCTTCGGGCTTCATTATCGTTCTCGGTTTCTTTGGGTTTTCACATATAATCATCATGAGCAACTGAGAACATAACAAAGACTTAATACAGACCAAAAATGACTCAAAACGAATAAAAAACAAGTTAAAATGACTCGAAAACACATGAATAAAGATGTGTGCTTTGCACTACATCAAGAATTAAAGAAGAGATTAACCCAAGCACAAGTATTGACCCTACCGAATGGTAACGGAGACCTAGTGGTGTATTCCGATGCTTAAGGTCAAGGGTTAGGATGTGTGCTAATGCAACAAGGGAAGGTGATCGCGTATGCGTCACATCAGTTAAACACTCACGAAATCAACTACCCGACCATGATCTTGAGCTTGCGGCGGTGTTTTTCCTTAAATATTTGGAGGCATTACCTCTACGAATTCAAGTGCACCATCTACTCCGACCACAAGAGCTTGAAGTACTTTTTTGAGCAAAAGGAATTGAATTGGAGGCAGTGGCGGTGGTTAGCACTGTTGAAAGATTATGATTGTGAAATTCTTTATCACCCAGGTAAAGAAAATGTGGTGGCCGACACCTTAAGTCGAAAGGAGGCGACAACTCCTATCAAGGTGAAAGCCTACCAGCTAGTCATGACTACAGAACTTATGATAGAAATAGAACAGGCCGATGATGAAGCTTTGAAAGAAGAAAATGTTAAGCGGTAAAGAATAGTGGGTCGGCAAAAGAAGTTAGAAACTAATGCTTATGGGGTACGAACACGGTTTGGGAGAATGTGGATACCCAAGGGTGGCGAGCTTAGAGTTAAAATTCTTGACGAAGCTCACAAGTCTCACTGCTCTATTCATTCTGGTACCAACAAGATGTATCATGATCTAAAAAAAGTATATTAGTGGCCCGAAATCAAGTATGATGTAACTAAATACATGAGCAAGTGCCTTACATGTTCACAAGTGAAGGACAAGCACTAGAAGCCCTGCGGGAAGATGCAACCGTTATTTATTCCCGAATGGAAGTGGGAACACATTACCATGGATTTCATAACCAAGCTACCGTGTACAGCTAAGGTTCATGATACCTATGTGTGGGACTTATTCATTAGAAAAACTAGCAGAGTTGTTTATTAACGAGATTGTGGCCAAATGCAGTACCCTTGTCGATTGTGTAAGACAGGGACACACGATTCACATCGAGGTTCTGGAAAACATTCCATGAGACATCGCAACAAAGTCATTCCACTGCTCAAAGTTCAATGGAAACATAGCAAAGGGTCTGAAAGTATGAGGGAGACTGAATAAGAAATGAAGGAGTTGTACCCTAGGTTATTTGATCTTCAATAGGTTTCGAGGACAAAACCTCTAATAAGAGGGGTAGACTTGTAACATCCCAAAATTATAAAACGAATGAATGATAACGAGATCAGGATTTAATCATGGATTAAATTGATAAGTAAGGGAGCGGGCTTGGGCTCGGCTCCAATGGGCCAATGTAGCACAGGTATATAAAGGGGAAATCAACTCACAACTCTCATCTTCATCATCTTCTTCACACAAACCCTAGTGAGAAAGAGAGAGAAAGCTTCAAGAAATCTTAAATCGACTCAAGATCAGTCTCAAAACGTTTATCTAGTGATTTGGATCAAGTTTCACAAAGAAACCACAACCTTTTGCGGTAAGAATCAACCTCAGATCTACGTTTTTTTTTTATAGAAATGGGTTTTTAGGGTTTATGGGGTTTTATAACAAAAAGGTTGGATTTTATGTATGAACAACGGTTTAAAGTGCAATGTTCTTGAACTGACTCTCGACAGTCGGCCACCTGCATGTGGCGACTCTCGACAAGTAAGAAGAAGAGAGTCGACTGTCAGAGAGTGGACTGTCAGACAGTCGACTGTTAGAAGATTCAACTATACAGAGAGTCGACTGTCATAAGAGTTCACTGTAAGAGAGTCAACTATTAGAAGAATCAGCCATCTCATAGTCAGCAATAAAAGAGTCAGCCCCCCAAAATCCTGAACGTAAGTTCATGTGACACTCAAAGTGCTTGGTCGAAACTGTTGAGCAAAACTATGTTTTCCTTGTCGACATTATCGAGTAACCCTCTATTTTCCTGGTCGACACTATCGAGTGACACTCAGTTTGCCTGGTCGACAATATCGGGTGACACTAGAGAGTGTCAGCCGAGACTAGCAAAGTTTAACCAATTTCTTGTATTGTATTCCTACAAATCACGTAGCACTCGTGTAGCCCAAAGCTTTTTAGTTTCCGCAGTAGACCAAAAATCCATGTGAGTCCAAGAATCCTATTTTACTGTTTTATGGTGGTGTGCATACTCACGGAGAGCGTTTTATGATAAATTTATTTTAATACTAAAACGAGAATGTTTGCAAAGGTATATGTTTACCAACGAGAATGGTTTATTAAACTATATATTTTTAAACAAACACAGTACATACAAAGAAATATTATAGATACATTGTTTTCAAATAAAAGGGTATTGTTATGGAAAAGTAAAGGTTTATATAACTAAACGTGTATAAATAAACAGAGAAAGAACAAAGTACAGGTTTATATAACAAAATATTTTATAAACATTAGAGAAAGAGAAAGTTAAAAACATTGTCTAACATGTCAGAGTATGAGACCCAGAAAGGAAAAGACTTGAGGTAGTAGCATAGCACTAGAGGCTAGGGCTATCCTAAGCATAGTTGTAAGTATTGAGTTAGTAGTATATTCCAAGTGACTAATGCTACCCGAAGCCGATGTTGCGTCATGGACTGAGACCATGACGTAACATATGAATAACCGGCTATTGATTTTGTAAAGACCTCCGTTGTTGATTTTTCTATGTTATACAATATTTAAGAACTATGTTATGCAATATTTGCCAACTATGACAAGTACCCGGTTTGGGTCCTTTCACCGCTTTTAAGAGAAACTCGGTTAAAACGTGAGAGAGCTGCTCGGGAAGCAGGTCAGCAACACGAGGCTCAGGATTAGCCAGAGGGAAGAAAGTTCGGAGTTGTAGTTGGTGTAAAATGTTAAAAATGGGAGCTTCTATTTATAGGCTGATATTGGCCCTATAGCGGACTGTTAGCAAGGAGCCTGGCAGTCCGCGAGCCTCCTGGTGTACGCATGTGTGACAAATGTCACTCTCTGGCTTGCATGCGAACCACACGTCCTTAGTGGACCATGTGGCTAAACCTTGGCGGTCTACCAAGGTTCACGCGTCAGAACTTTTGCTGAGTCATGACGCATTCCCTACACGTGGTGAAGACACGTGTCCTTTGAAGAAGCTGCCTTGAGAAGCCCATAGCAGACCATTAGCTAGGACCTAGGTTGTCTGGTAGCGTGAATGCCCATAGCGGACCATTATTGACTTTTTCGAGGTCTGTCAGGATTTTTACTAGGGAATTCCTTGGTTGCAAATAGCGGACCGTTAACCTTTGGGTAGCGGGCCGCTACCCCTGAAATTTATATTTTCTTCATTTTTTAACCTTGTCTTACGGATTTTGGCATTCCTAACCCATATGGTTTTATCCTCGCGCACAAGTGGGACAAAATTTGATAGATGTTACAAAACGATTGAAGATATTTTCTCATAAGATTTTTAGGATGATATAGATGCTCAAGTTCAATTGGAAAATACAATGGCTGAGACAACAGTATCTTGTTTAAGTTTTATCTTGAACAGTGAAATATGGAGAAAAAGAAGGAGAATGAAAAAAGATTGATTGAAGCACGAAATATCAAAAGAGTTTATCTTAAAAGTAAAACTCCTAAAAGTGACTACTCCTGATGTAACAATGCCAACTCAAGAGAGAGTTTCTACTCTAGAGATTGAGAAAACTATAGAAAACCCTAAGATCAATCAGGAGACTGAAAACATTGTGCAAACTCCTAAGACTTTTCCTGAGACTGAGACTCCACAATCAGTTACTCCATCTAGGAAGAAGTCAATTGCTAAAAGAACTCTTAAAAGGAATGAAGAGGTTGGTATTCCAGATCCAGAGAAATACATGATTATATATGAAAGGATTGATACTTTTGAGCTAGATGATAGAAGTTTGGACATAATGGTATATTTGTATGAATATGGATTCAAGTGAGAAGACATATTTAAGATGTACATTAATATAATTAAGGACTATGCAAGTAATATAAAGTCCAAGATGTCATCAGAAGAGTTGGAGAAAGATAGATTGATTTTCTACTTAAAGGAAAACAACTACAGAAGTAAACAGTTGAAGAATTTGAAAGTAGAGAAACTCAAAGGATTAGTAGAATAGATAAAGAAAAAGAAGTCCAAATTAAAGGTTATAAGGACTGAAAAGATTGTTCAGCCTGAAATTGTTGTTCAACAAGGATAGGTTCACAATCCACCTGTAAATTAAGAAGATGAACAACTTGATATGAAAAATAAATTGAATGCTAGCTTCGAGAGAAGAAAATGAAAGGTTAAGAAAAATAAAAAAAACATAAAGAAAAGAGATGAGGAACTAAAGCTTGCAAAAGAAAAGGTTCAAGATCGGGTTAAGTATAATAAGAATGTTGTGTTACTAAATGAGAAGTTAGAGAAGTTGAAAGAAATATAGCTTAATATTAAAAAAGGAACAAAGAGGAAATAGATGTGTCTAGTAGTGGAACCAGATATCAGAGTGCAGTATTAGCTGGAAAAATTTTTATTGAATTTGACGCAGCTAAGAGACTTGCTCTTCCTAGTGATAATGTTGAAGAAGTTTCCAAGGAAATCTATTCAACTACATTTGTTGAAGGATCTCAAAGATTGACTGATAAGGACAAGGCATCCTGGTTCAAGAATAGACCAGTTATCTCAAAGAATAGTAGAAAGTTTTGATCTTGGAATTGAAAATTTCTCAAGAGAAACATTGAAAGAAAAGATTGTGAGTTTGAGATATGATAGCTATAGACATCTATATGTGATTTTTAGATCAAGAGGCAAGAAACGGTTCTTCAAGAATGGTGAAGACATTTTAAACTACTTATTAGTGATCTAAAAGAGTTATATAAGATTAAGAAACTACTACAGCTACTAAATGTTATGATTTTGAAGCTTACTTGAAGAGAATGGCTAAAGATGGATTTAAAGGTACTACGAACAATCCTAATGTTCCTCAAAGAAGAATGTCAAAATTCTCTTATTCTGTAGAGAATGCTAATGCAAGAGAAAGAGTGAGAAATGAAGCTCTAACAGTTGTGTTGCCTCAATACATTAAACATGCTTCCCATAATACAGTGTCATTACAACCGTTTATAAAGGCTTATGTGGATCCTGAAAGCACAGAGCTTGTAAAAGAAAGATGAAACAATCTGGAAGCAATTCGGGTGGATGAAGTTTCTCATATGGGATGTCTTACTAATGAAGATATTTTTGCTCTAGCATCAATGAACATCTATTGTAAACCCAAGCTTGAATCTGAAGGTAAATACTACATGATGATTATAAAGAAACTAGCAAATGCTAGAAGGGGTTTACTAGAAGACAAAGAAGGAGAGTGACTTGATGATCATCTACCTAAGGAGAGATTGTGGAGTTAAACATTAAAATGCTTATATTCACAATTTCACATACTCTGGTACAGTCCATGGAATACTCAGGCAGGACAAACCTAATCAGCGAAGAGTTACTCGGGAGAGATTTTTGAATAAAAATTTCAAAGGTCTACTCAAGAGGAGTAAATCTACTCTAGAGAGGAAATTTAGTCCTAGGAGATATTGTTAATGTTGAGTAAAGAAGAACATGAAGACAAAGAGACTAAGGCATGTAGTCCGGAGAGTCTATCTACTCCGATAGAACAAAATATTCTTCCTAAGTAGAAGGCATACTCTCCGACCAGAGCGTGTTTCTCCGTAAGGTAGATACACCAAAAGGCAACTACCAACTGAAGAGTTAGTTGATTTAGTTAAGCCAGACTGGCTTATGGAAGAGTCTAGAATGTTAGGTAGTTAGTTACGGTCAAATGTATTATGTCCTATAAATAGTTTGTACTTAGTTCATTTGTACTTACACTTTGATAAGCTCTTTTTTACGCATTATGACAAGAACAAAGGTGGAGGGAAACACTTGGGTAAAGATGGACAAATAGGTTTCAAGTCATTCCGAAGAAACTGGCATGATGAGAAGACTAAACAATCAGAAAAGGAAGAAGGCTCCTGATAGAAGTCTAACTATAACAAAGGAAAGGGGACTTCAAAGAACCTTAGCTGGGTGAAGTGTGTTAAATGTAACGAGTTAGGACATTATGCTAATAAGTGCTTTCAGAAGGCAAATGAACAAGAACAATCATATATGGTGCAAGAACATGAAGAACCAACTCTACTAATGGCAGTTATCGAAAGAAATGAAGACTATAGGAACATTTTCTTAAAAGAAAAGGAAATCAAGCCTAGTCTATATAGAGCTACTGATGAAAGTCTATGGTATTTAAACAATGGTGCAAGTAACCATATGACCGGTACATGAACTCATTTCAAGGAAATATACGAAAAGGTTATGGGACAAGTTCGTTTTGGAGATGGTTCGTATGTAGAAATTAAAAGCAAAGGCTCCATATTACTGGAATGAAAGAATAGGGAACAGAGAGTCATAGCTAAGTTTTATTACATTCCAAGTCTAAAGAGTAGTGTACTAGGCAAAGGACAACTGACAGAAAATGGATATACAATTGTAATGGAACGTAACTTACTATTACTGTATGTTAAAAACCAGAAGTTACTTTGAGGTTCACACGTTCAAATAATAGACTTTATAACATCAATTTTAAGGTTGGTGTACCAACATGTCTATTAGCTAGTCTGGAAGACCAAGCATGACCATGGCATGCTAGTTTGGGTCATTTAAACTATGATTTAATCAAAAACTAGGACTCAGAACCATGCAAGCCAAGTTTGTGAAGCATGTTTATTAGGAAAACACATTAGAGCTCCATTTCCTAATCAAGCAAAAATCAATTCATTAAATCATTTGGATTTATTCTATGGAGATCTATGTGGTCCTATATCTTCACCAACACACTCTAGGGAAAAGTATATATTTCTACTCACGTTACACATGGACTTATTTCTTATTATCAAAAGACCGAGAATTTAAGGTCATTAAGTTACTCAAGAAGAAGGTGCAAATGAAGTAGGAACCAAGATAAAGGTGTCAAGGACATACAGAGGTCGCAAATTCACATCAAACGAATTATCACAGTTCTGTAAAAATAATGGGATAGCAAGACATCTCATAACACCTTATTCACCACAACAAAATGGAGTGGTTGAAAGAGAAAACATGACAATGCTATCTACAACAAAGGGCATGATGAAGGCAATGAAGATGCCTCTAAAATTTTGGGGTGAAGTTATAATATCTATGTGTTAAATAGATTACCAACCAAAGCTCTAACAAATAGTACACCTTATGAAGCCTTAAAAGGTAGAAAACCATATTTGGGGCATTTAAGGTACCATCACATCTGAAGAAGTTAGATGATAGAAACATCAAAATGGTATACATAGGAGCTGAAGAAGTATTAAATTCTTGTAGGTTGTTTAATCTTATAACTAAAAGAATTTGCATCAGTAGGGATGTAAAATTTGTTGAGAAAGATTCATTGTAACATCCCGGGTTTTACTAGTTAAACAGAATTTGTAATAAATGTGTATTTGTTGTACATAGCGAACGAAAATATTACGGGAATGTAACGAGGCCTAATCACAGGTATAGTAGTGGGTATTCTTTGATGTAAATATACCTAGAGAGGTTGGCATGTAATTAACGTATTTAGAGAGGTTTTATTAAAAACACGAGACGGGCCAAGCCATGGGACTAACCAGTCGCGCTCAAGGGCTGAGCCCCGTTGCGGAGACACCCTAATAGGGTGTTACGCAAAGGGGGAGCCCCATTCTCGATTCCGGCGGCTGTCGAGGGCGAAGAGAGGAGACGAGACAAGTACCTCTCGATTCCTGGAGATTTCCAGGTAAGAAACCCGCATTCCTTAAGCCTTCATTCGATATTTTCGGTTGTGGATCCGTTGATTAACACATTGTGACGTTAGGTTTTGCGCAAGAAGTTAGTGCGTAGAAGGCAAGTTGGATCGGAGGTTCGCTAGGCATGAATCATCCGGTTTGAAGGTATAAACTCGTAACCCAAACTTTTTTTGTTATTATTTACGTAAGGAGAGGTGTTCCGTGCAGGGAGGAGTCGGCCGCACCCTTTTAGGTGGCTAGCGTACGAGCGAGACCGCAGGAGACGCCGGCTATGGCCGGGGTGGTGAACTGTGAAGCCGGCGAGGGGCTGCGAAGGCGCGATAGGGCGACGGGGAGACTCACGAGCCTGGTTGGACGGCTGTGGTGACTCAAGGGAAGCACGACAGCAGCGTGGGAGCTAAATAACGGCTGTATGGGATCGGTCGAGGGTCGTAGGTGAGCCATGGTTGTGGCGGACGACCGTGACAGCCATGCTCGGGCTGTTCACGGCGATGTAGGACGTCGGGGACTGCTCGAAGCCAACGGGAATCCGGGGAAGGGTTTGTCTAAGCTCGGATGTTCTTGCTAAAGGCCGAGAATGATAATCGAGGTGCCGAACATAATAATTTGTGTGTACGATGACCAGGGTGGACGCACGGGAAGCATTGGGATGTTGGGAACATGAACGTGAGATTCACGCAATGCATGAAGACCATGCGGGGTGCCATGCACATGCATGTAGTCGTGTGCGGCGCAGGGTTGGTCGGGTAGGTAGATGTTTAACGTCGAGTCGTGTATTAACTCGTGAATTGTGTACTTGTTAGGTACGAGATCGAAAGACGTGCACGAGAAGTTAGTGGGTTCTAGGGATCGAGACGTGTCAAGCAAAGGTGAGTTTCTATCGCCCACCTTTAACTGTTTTTTTTTGTTTTGGGGATGAATATATGCGAAGCGTGTTATGGTAAATGCATGCATAGAAAGTGTTGGTGACAAAAATATATATATTTATTTAAATATTAGTTATGCCTGCATGTGTGTACGAGTTTGGCGTCATGTACTTAAATATCATGACAGAAGGTCAAGCGTAAGCTTGAAGACGTGTTGACATTAGCCGACGGGTTATTGAGTCTGGCAATTAGTCAGGCGGAAGAGTTAGCTTAAGCTTGATAGTGTGTCGACGTTAGTCGGTGGGTTATTGTGTATGGTTGCGGTCAGGTGTGAGATCATGTTTTCTTGCGTCCTCGGACTAGACTACATGATATGTTTGTATGTCGAACTATAAATTACTTATGAATTTTTATGAGAAAACCTTTGCGATGTAAACTATTTTGTATAACGGTTTTAGGACTTAATGTTCCCTAATGAATTACTATAGAACTCACTCAACGTAGCTGACTTTTTAGCATGTATTTCAGGTATAGAGAACGTGTGAGTTGGCGGCTTCTGGATAGCAAATGGTTACCATGGACATTCGTGATGACATTTATTTCCAGTTGGGATATTAAATTACTTAAACTTTAGTACAATGATTGAATGGTGTTTGGGTCGGGTCATTGACCTTTGTTGACTATTTGATTTTCGTTGCATTGAATTGAGTTTGTTTGATATCTATGACTACTTTGCTTACGTATATGCCAACAAGTCGGATTCCCGATTTGGGGCCTTACATTCATGGAGTTGGGAAGAATTTATGAATGAAGTTGATAATGGCGAAGCTAAATGGACAGAATTCACTATAGTGGACAATCAAGCTAGTAGTCCACAAGAAAATAATGAAACTGCACCCATAGATCTAGAAGGTAAATTCTCAAATGAAAATGTTTTTGAACAAGTTGTTCAATCACCAACAAGTTCACTTGATACACCTAAAACTCCACCATCACATACTTATGAACATAACCCAGAAGAGGTCACTATAGATCCATCAACTTCTGGAAGTTCTACCAGGCCATTTAATCATATGCCTATTCAAGGTTTTAAACGAACTAGCACCAGGGTGGAAACAAATGAGTTGCTTCTAGTAAAAGAAGAGCCAAGGAATTACAAATGGGTGATTGAAGATGGAAGATGGATAAAAGATATGACATTTGAGTTAGAATCCATCAATAAGAACAAAACTTGAAAGTTAACTTCCTTACCAAGTAATTATAAAGCAATTGATCTGAAAATGGGTTTTCAAGACCAAAAGGGATGCAAATGAAAATATCACAAAATATAAAGCTCGCCTTATAGCAAATGGCTATGTACAACACGGAGTAGAGTTTGATGAAGTCTTTGCTACAATAGCAAGACTAGATACAGTAAGTCTCATTCTAGCTTTGGCGGCATACAAAGAATGAGAAGTACCTCACTAAAAATCACTTGAATTCAAGAAATATACATTGGAGCAGGCAGTCTATACTAGGAAGCACGAAGATTCAACCTTGTTAATTGGAGTTTATGTTGATAACATGATAGTAAGAGAAACTCCAAAGAAAGAAAATGAATACTTCAAATCTCAAATGGAAGAGAAGTTTGAGATGAGTGATTTAGGGTTATTGGCATACTATGTGGGAATAGAGGTCACCCAAGAAGGGGTGTGATATCTATTAAACAAGCTAGCTACATAAACAAAATTCTAAACGATGCAAGCATGTTGGATAGTAATGAAACAAAGATTCCATTGGACCTGTAAAAAATTTAGTAAAGTCTAAAGAAGGAGATAAAGTTGATGCAACTGAATATAGAAGTCAAATTGGTTGTTTAAGATACCTACTACATATAAGGCCAGATTAAAGTTATTCAGTGGGATTACTTGACAAACTCATGCAATAACCTAAGGAGCATCACCTAAAAGCTATCAAGCAAGTCATACGCTATATCAAAGAAACTAAAAACTTTGGTATCACATACAAAAAGAATGGAGGAAACATAATTACAAGAAATGGTGACAGTATTTACGGGGTTAATATGGAGAACTATAGATGGCGGATATTCTAACTAAAGCACTGGCAAGGATCAAGTCCATCACAGTGCTACTCGGTGTTCAAGATGTGCAATAACAAGGATGATAGGTGATTAAGGGGATGAATGTGAGGTTAATCGCATTATCTTTCTCAAGTCAAACTACAAGGGTCATTTGTTTAGATATCCATATTTATATTTGATTATGTTATGTCAATGTAAATAAGTCCGACAGTGTAAGTATTGAACATGTAAATGCATAAATGTGTGTATGTGTATAGTACACATATACAATGCGTCCCTCTTCATTAGGGTTAAGAACACAAAGAGGAACAAATATACTCTATATCAAATTTGTACGCACATTTGATTATTCAATCAAGATCGTTCCTTTATCATTTGGTGTTTGTGAACTGTTATTAAGTTCCATATTGGGCAACAACTAACTCGGGACCTTCTAAAAAAGAAACTACTATGTAGAAAACTCCTTGACTCGTAGGCGGAGCGTATTTGTTTCTTATGTAATACAAGTGAGACAAGTAATATGTAAAAAATTATATTAAATAAATACTAGTAGAACACAGGTTTACAAGTTGAGAAGCAAGTGGTACAAGCCCAACCAGCTGGCACACATTAAATTTCGAAAATGTGAAATTAAAATTGACCAAATGGTCCAATCAACGCACCTGACATACACAAGGCACGCACCTATAACTCATTAAGAGAAATAGACCTTGACCCTTTGCAACACTTTACTAGAATATATATTCGTCAGAACAGTCGTATTTTCATAAATATAAAACCTGGCTATCGTACACATGGGCCGGGATGGAAATGGTCCATGGTCCATGTGATTGAAATCAGGGCAGTGAGAAGACTATTGCAGGACCAGGACCCGGGGCGGGTTGCATGCACCTTTGTGGATGCACATGATGAGCCTTGGGTCCCTCTCTCCTTGACGCTTTAATGGTTTATGTGGTCCATCTTCGTAGAAGAATATGATACCGTACTTCTTAAATATTCTTCTTCTTATAGCCCCACAAGGTTTAATGAAATCCTCTTTTATTAGGTGATTTGTTTTCACTGTCATATTGTATTTATTAGAAAACACTAATGAATATGCATGTATATATATGGATTTGTGTTTTTAATGATTAAGGATTTATAATAAACTAAAACATTTTCAAATTAAAGTTGGAACTAGTATCTTTGTCAACACCATGTGTGTCGCATTAAATTGTGAAAAAAGCTAAACGTTTTACAAAGTTTCTAAAGAAGAAAATGAAAGCTTAATCGTGAAATAAATCAAAGTCTTTAAAAAAATATAAAATAACAAGAAAATGAATGCAGAAAAAAATGATATCTTTTTAAGAATTAAAGTTTAGCAAAAGGAAAAGTTGATGCCAGCATCTGAAGTGTCCGGGGGGAGTCGAACTTGTGTCTGACGGATGAGAGATGGACAAGCTGACCAGCTACTATAGAGCCCGATTTCTATTTCTTCCAAAATATAAAATGTATATATAAAACGTTATTTGAAAAACTCTCCACGACTATGCTTAAAATGATTGTATATGTTGGAATTAATTGGGTTTGTTCACGGGTCAAATAGATCGGTCAAAAATTGAAGTCGGTTTTGGTTGGTTTATTGTTTAGTTTATGGTATGTGTTTGGTTTATTGTTTAGTTTATGGTATGTGTTTTATATGATGTTATTTTTAGTATTTGGTAATGATTGATTTAGTTTTCCAATATAAGATTATGTATCTTGGTGATTAAGTTTTGAATTTATTATATAGGAGATTTATGGTATTGTAATTAGTATGCTAAATTTCAAATTATAATAAAAGTTCGTGAATTTTCCTACGATTTTTTGATGTTGTGCCATCATATAATGAGCTCTAAAATAATTAAAAATGAACACGGTTTTGCAAGTCTACCACCGACATTGCTATTTGTATTTATATATATATAATGAAAAAGACGATAATATTTGAAGTGACAGGTCTAAATTATAAATGAACTAAGAGAATGCGTTAAGTTTGTCCCCGTTGGAGAATGAACAAACTTAGAATGTGTTTATAAGGAATGAGCTAAAAGGTTTCAAAAAACGACTTCTCCTTGTCTTTACACACACCTAAGGGTGGGAGTTGGAAATTTTGGTTAAAAGGCATGAATAAGCCAAACTTGTCCGACTGCAATGATTGAGATGGTGCAAGAATTAGAAACCAACTTTTCTTGTGAAAGAGAAGACCAATGTTGTTTTCCTATCATGAACAAGGAGATTGTGCTCTAAAGTTAGTTGACCATCTCGAGTGCATTAAGAGAAAGGAGCCAAATATGTTTTAAGTAAACTAAATCTATTAATTCTTTTTTGTATTTTAGTCCTGTCATATGGTGCGTGCTTATGGTTTAGTTTCCCTACCTTTTTCATTACATTTATTTATTTATTTTATATTAGTTTAGAACAAGTGTCTACGTACGTGGTGAAAAATATCAATAAATAAAATTCTTAATTCTTTCTTTATATGTTTTACATGTGTAAAAATGTGTTACATATACTAAGGATAGAAAACTGTAGGATCGGTAAACACAAGATGGTTTTATTCCAGTTGAGATTGGCGGAAACAATCACAACTTAAGCAAAGTAAACAAGTAGACAGGAATAATACTGATAAATACGATTTGTATTAAGCTTCAAGTGTTACAAGATTACAGAGAAAACTCTTAAACAAAAAGTACTTTTACAATGAATCTAAGTACTACTTATATAGTAACTTAGAATCAAGACAAACCCTTGATTTTAAGGATCAGATCTAACACATACCGTTGATCTTGTATTGAAGCTATTCTACATATACAGACAATAATAATAACTACAAAGGTTAACTTTATTCAAACATCTTCTTTGCATCATTGCTTGAATACTCAAAAGGAGAGCGTTGTTGTCTTCTATTGTCTTGTGCCAATGACATCTTTCTGCGTGGAGTGTGTCAGTGTAACAACAAAAAGTTGTCAGTGGTATTGGTTGCTTTATCAAGAACAGTCAGCTGCAACGTTTGATCTTAAGTGAAAAGGCTATCAGCCGCAACTTTGATCTTCAGTGGATAAGTTCTATCAGCTGCAACTTTGGTCAGCAGCAGATAAGGCCTATCAGCTGCAACTTTGGTCAGCAGCTGATAAGACTTATCAGCTGCAGCTTTGGTCAACAGCGGATAAAGCCTATCAGCTGCAACTTTGTCGATCCGCAGCAATCTTTGAGATCAGCAGCATTTATACTTAGAGAATTTTGTAGCTATCATTCTTTATTTCTACAAACTCCCCCTAGACTGATGCTACCAAAACTCTCTTACTGCTTTTGTTGCTGAAGCTTTTGCATGTGGCTGACAATTCTTTTAACCTCATATCCTCTCTGGTCCTTGCTAGGATTGTTAAGAGGAAGCTCAGTTAGAGTCTTGATGTCTTTGCTGGCCATTTTGAAGATAGCTTTGCTTGAACACCTCATCTTCTGTCCTTTAACATCTGTCAATGTGAACTCATCTTTTTCAGCATTGTAGGACCAGATGATGAATGGATAGTGGGATTGGAGAGGTTTGACATCAAGGATTTCATCTCTGCTGGGGTTGAAGTGATGTTTGATTACCAGTAGCAGATGTCTCCCACCTTCATTCACGGGCTCATTGGCTTCACCCAGCTCCATCATTCTTCTTAGATCAGAATCTGGAAGCTGTAGTACCTCATCAACAGATGTATAAATTGATCTTTTAACTTTTGTCCTCCCCCTGAAAACTTCAAACCATTGGTCTTGAGAGTTGTATGACTAGATGACTATTTCTCTTGAGACTTCTGGTTTGGAAGTAGGCTTGTTTTTCTTTTTGGGAGGTTGTTGATGAGTAGGTGCTGGGTGTGAGGATTTGGACTTTGAGGGTGGAGAGGAGAGAGGTCTAGGATGGAGAGTGGAAGGTTGTTGGATTGAGGAAGTGTTGGGTGAGGGAGAAGGCTTGGGTTTCTTTGTTTTCCTTTCTTCTTCTTGAATGATTACTCTCTTCTTGGAGCCTTTCTTCCCCATTCTTTCTTCCTCATCCTTCTTGACTTTAAGGTAGAGGGCTTGCAGGTTCATGAAGTTCATGGGACCCAGCCTCTTTCCACTCTCTCCTCTAGCCTTAAGGAAGTCAATCATGATCTTCCTTTCTTCATGGGATCTTCGGTTAAAGGCAATGGTCTTCTTGGACTTTTGTTTGACTTTTTCTTCTTCAGCCTTTTTCTTGTTTGCCAATTGACCCTGCTGACCCATGAAGGCTCTGTAGATTTCTTTATTTGATAGTTTCTCAAGGTAGTCTGCATCCTCACCTTGAGAAACCAGAGCCTTTACCCACTCCTCTCTCATTTCTTTGGCTAGTTCAGAATCAGTTATTCTGAACTTAGCCTCTTCCTTCTTCTTCTTCTCTATCTCTTCTTCTTCTTTGTTGAATTGTTCCTGCAGTTGAAGAGCAAGAGCTTCATCTTCTTCAATTTGATAAAATGTGGGAATTTTTACTTTCAGATCATCCAGCTGTTTTGCATACAGCTGGATCTGTTGTTCTCTGAGGAGAATGGTTGTTTTTCTGTCTTGAGCTTTCTTTAGTTCAACCATCTCCTCTTCTTCTATCCTCCTTTTCTTTCTTCTCCTTCTCAATTCTTTCTTCATCTTCTTTGGTTATTAGTCCCTTTCCCTTATCTTTGTTGGATGCCTCTGCTTCAGCTTCATGGACCACAACAGCAGATGTAGTAGATGCTGTTGGCATCTCAGCTTCAGCTTCATTGGCATTTCGGGGAATGGACAAGAGAAGGGAACTTTCTTCATCTTCTTTCCATTCCATACCTGTCACTTCTTTCCATGCTTCTTTCATCTTTTCCTCGTCTCTTCTTTTTTATTCTTCTTCTGTGTTCAGTCTGACTGTTGGTGAAGAGAGAAAGGATAGGTCTGAGTCAGATCTAGATTCCTCCTTATAAAGAGAAGCTTTGATGATTTTGATCATTTCTTGACTTTCTAAGGAGTTGACATTGAAGATGAGTGATCTGAGCTCAAAGACCTTGTGTAGGAAGGCTGAAGGTAGGAGCAATATCTCTTTGATGTTGATTGAGAGAGAAGATCCATTGCTCAGGAAGAAGGTGAAGTCATGGGAGTCAGTTCTTATCCATCCTTACACTTCCACATCCCTGACCATTATGTTGTACAGGAATCTTCTCCAGCAGATAACCTCTTCTTCAGTTAAATCACTGCTCCTGATTATGTCAAGTCTTCTCGGAGCCAGTCTTTGTTCTGCTGCTAATGAAGATTCAGGATAAGTTCTTTTAGTAGTCTTTCAAACCAGGGCATGTTATCCTCCATTAAGTCATAGAACCTACTGATTGCAAGTTCTGCTGAGAGATCTGATGAAGTGTTGATGCATTTTGTCAGATACAGATTGAGAACTTGGAGGACATTAAGAGAGTTCCAGTTTAGCTCTTCTACTCCACTAAACTCCCATCCAATCCAGAATCTCTCAGCTATTCCATCATACCCCCAAGCTAGAATGGAGTCAAATTCTAGCTTCTTTGAAATTAGGAAGAGTTGGGGGGTAGATGAATGACTTATTATGGCTGCAGCTTCAGGAAGAATGTTGAATGATGGAGGCGTGTCTTCATGGAGAGTTTCTTCTTGTAGCACCTCATCAACAGCTCGGACGACTAACTTCCAATCCTCAGTGACATCTTCCTCTTCATCTACTGAGTCTGGCAAGTCATGGAATTGAACAAAAGCAGGTTTTTATAGGGAACTATGAAACACAGTCTGCTCTTGTATCCATTCTTCAAGGCTGTCAGCATCATCTTCCTTAGTAACCACTTCCCCCTTTTTGGTTGCATCAGTGAAAAGGGATGTATCTGTTTGAGTTCCCACTGATACAAGAGAGGGAGTAGGCACAGTTGGGCATTGATGGGCTTCATGCATAGAGACTTGGTGTCTTAGTTTGGACACTTCAGCCTCTAGCATTGCCACCCTGGGCGTCAATTCCAAGTTATGAAGTTTCAGTCTGTCCTCATCCACAGTTGTGGAATCCTTGGAGCTAGATGGGGCCTTAGGCCTAGCCTCTGCATCCCCATCACCCTAGTTTTCTTGGCGCCTGGAATTCCTCTCAGTGAAGAGTGTTTCTAGGAAACATCCTCACTGTGAGTTGCCGTGGTTAGGGTCTTAGTTATGTTATCACTGTCCTCCTGGGAAGTTGATGTACCAGGAGTAGTGATAGCCCTTTCCACATTCACTCTATCAATACTACCAGAGTGAACCTTCTTGGGTGATGAACCTGGATTGGGTGCACCGGCAGCCAGGTCAATCAATACCTCCGATATAGTGCTTGTTGGAGAATGTATATCATCTTGACCAGGTGCCTCTGCACTTAGGTTCAGAGAAGAGAAATAATGGAATGGCTCAGGGGGTTGCTCTATGGATCCGGGATGTGATCTTGATCCTAATAGAGAGGCTTCCAAGGAAGTCTCTCTAGTGTTGTGGCTATCCCTTTTGGTATTCACATCAGAATGTTGGGATTCTGAATGAGGGCTTAGAGGTTGGGTTTGGGCCTTTGAGACAAGAAGAGAAGGAGTCTTCTTGCTCCTTTTTCTGGTGTATGTCATTGCAACTGGGGCCCTTTGTTCCAGTTGAACGATAACATCCAAAACAGATTTAAGTGATTTTTGTACCTGTGCATCCTTAGTAGTATACACAGGGGTTCGAATGGTGGAAGCAGATTGTTGTTCAGGATGTGATGTGGAGGGTGTGGGATCAGTATCAGCTAGGATTGCTGAAATGTCACCCGGGGTACTTTGTATGATCAGCATTGTAGATAACAATGGAACATTGACCCCTGAGAACTTTTTGGAAACAGTTCTCATACTTTGAAAAATATTATTTTTATGTCCCAACATGATGTAGATTCTTGCAGGTTTTGAGAGTTCTTTTAGTTCCTGGTTGAAAACCTCCTGCAAGAATCTTGGGTACCTAAAAAATTGTTGCTTTGCACACTCTTGAAGGTTATATCTCAAACCCTCAAAGATGAGGTGTGCAAAGTTGAAACCTAGGCCAGTAATCATACCATAAAAATCAGAGGCAAGTGCGGAGCTCACTTGATGCCATCCACTTCTCTTCTGAGATATGCATTGGAGAAGAGTGTGGCAGAGATACTTCCGTGGAGGGCCCATCAGCGCCTTCTCGATTGTATACTCATTTTGATTTCTAGTGTACCTTATGGATACAAAGGTCCTCATGTACTCGTCCTTTGAGTATGAGATGGCTGCTCCCTCATCCTGAAGCTTAAGATGTTTTCGGAGGGTAGCTTAAGAGATGATGATGTCCTTGCCGTCTACCTTGGCTTTTATTTGGGGAATCCCTTGTTCGTTAGAGTAGACGGCGGTATTCCAGAAATCCTCCATAAGAGGGATATATATGGTAGGGTTGGTTGTGAGGGAAAATGGATCTTTGATCGGCATAGGAAGTCGATCATATCATCGAATCCTACGAATTTCTTTCCCTTGGTTAAGTATGCTGTAAGGTTGTGGTACGGGGAGAACTTATCATCAGGGTTATTGATGTCTGCCATTGTTGTTTGATTTTGGAGGGAAGGTTTGAAGGTTTAAGAATATGGAAGGCTTTGAATGTTTTAAGGATGGAAGGCTTTGAATGTTTTAAGGATGGAAGGCTTTGAATGTGGTGGGGACTTGAGAGAAAGTGATGTGGGTTTAGGGTGAAATTGAATGTGAAGAGGTGGTAAGAAAATTTGATTTGTTCTTATAACGACAGAGGAGGGAAAAGCAAAATGACTTGTACAGTACAACCTTATTCACTTTTTACTGTTACAGCTGTAATACACCGAGGCAGTCATGGTAAAGACTGACGTTAATTTTTACAGCGGGTAAAAGTTAATTTGGACTTAAATTTACCCATCAGCAGCAAACTTGGTTGCTGTGGATGGATAAGCCTGTCCGCTGCATGCTTGGTTGCTACGGAAGGTTAAGTCTGTCAGCAGCAAACTCAATTGCTGCTGATGGATTCAATGATCTGCAGCAAGGATGTTGTTGCTGACAGCCTTAAAGCTATCCGCAGGAAACCTGTTCCTGCTGATAACTTAAAGCAGTCAGTGGCAAATCCTTTGTTGTTGAAGATTAAACCTGTCAGCAGCTGAAGGACAAAAATGCTGCTGACTCAGAATTTTTATTTACAACAAAAGACAAAACACATTTTAAAACAAAATTATAGAGATAGATTTTTAATCAAAGTTCATCATACCAATGGATTCAACTAAATATCTAAATCTAGCTTCATCAAAAGGTTTTGTAAACAAATCAGCATATTGCTCATTGGTATGAACTTTGGTTAAAATAATCCTCTTTTTCTCACCTTGATATCATATGAAATGATACCTGACGTCAATGTGCTTTGTCTTGGAGTGCTGCACCGGATTGTTTGTGATTGATATAGCACTCATGTTGTCAATGTGAATTGGAGTTGCCATGAAAGTCATCCCATAATCCAGCATTTGATTTTGTATCCAGATGACTTGTGCACAGCAACTTGAAGCTGCAATGTATTCTACTTCAGCTGTAGAAGTTGAAACACATGTTTGCTTCTTGCACTGCCATGAAATCAGTCTCCATTGTTTTGTGCCATTTTGATTTTTAGACAATGAGTGACTTTAGCAAAGAGATAGATAAGAATAGAACCATAGAATGATTAAACAAATGTGAGTTTGTTTAATCTGTGAGCCAAAGCTCTGATACCACGTGTAGGATCGGTAAATACAAGATGGTTCTATTCCAGTTGAGATTGGCGGAAACAATCACAACTTAAGCAAAGTAAACAAGTAGACAGGAAGAATAATGATAAATGCAATTTGTATTAAGCTTCAAGTGTTACAAGATTACAGAGAAAACTCTTAAGCAAAAAGTACTTTTACAATGAATCTAAGTACTACTTATATAGTAACTTAGAATCAAGACAGACCCTTGATTCTAAGGATCAGATCTAACACAGACCGTTGATCTTGTATTGAAGCTATTCTACATATACAGACAATAATAATAACTACAAAGGTTAACTTTATTCAAACGTCTTCTTTGCATCATTGCTTGAATACTCAAAAGAAGAACGTCGTTGTCTTTTATTGTCTTGTGCCAATGACATTCTTTCTGCGTGGAGTGTGTCAGTGTAACAGCAGAAAGTTGTCAGTGGTATTGGTTGTTTTATCAAGAACAGTCAGCTGCAACGTTTGATCTTCAGTGAAAAGACTATCAGCTGCAACTTTGATCTTCAGTGGATAAGGCCTATCAGCTGCAACTTTGGTCAGCAACAGATAAGGCCTATCAGCTGCAACTTTGGTCAGCAGCTGATAAGACTTATAAGCTGCAGCTTTGGTCAGCAGCGGATAAAGCCTATCAGCTGCAACTTTGTCGATCCGCAGCAATCTTTGAGATCAGCAGCATTTATACTTAGAGAATTTTGTAGCCATCAGTCTTTATTTCTTCAAAAACAAAATTCAAAATATTTAAAAATTAATATATAATTGGGTTTCGAAAATATGTTAATTACTATTTAATTTAATTTGACTTTCATTAATATTTGATTAAAAAGAAAAGTTATATAATTAGATTTCAAAGTTTATTATAATAAGGGATAATTGAAAATAAATGTATTTTATTCGTATAATTAATATTGTTTTTAAAGATATATTATTATTAAAATATAAATGTGTATTTAATAAGAGAGAGACAGAAAAAAATTAAGAGAATAAATATGAAGGCGACACGTGGTATGAAAAAAACATTTACTTATTATATAGTACTAGCTTTAAACCCGTGTTTTACACGGTGTGAAACATTAAGATTATATTTGTGAATATCTTAACATATCTTTTTATATAATATTTGATATTGTATTGGTAACTTTTTCATCTTGTTAAACATTAAGATTATATTGGTAAGAGTATTCAAAACATAAAAAAACAATAATAATTTGACAATAATAATAATAATGGTAATAATGATGATGATTATAATAATTAAAATAATGATAATAATAATCACCATAGTAATGATAATAAAAATCCAAAACACCGTGTATTACAATTATCAAAATTTTACAACAAGAAATGTTAGCAAAACAAATTGATAAAGGAATGATTAAAATCTAATTTACAAATTTAAATATATTTATCTTTTGCTCATTTCACAGCAAATCAAAACTAAAAATTAACATTTGTATTTTGGTTTCTAAATTTAAATGTATATTTCAAAAGGGAAAATGTAATAAACAATGTATAAAAAAAATAATGGGTTAAACCTAAGTTATATTAAAACTTATACAAATTTTAATAGGTGTATTTTTAATTTCTCTAGTGGGCCAACTAGTGTCAATTCAAGATGGGTTGTTGACTCTAGGGCAAACCAACATATGGTTATGTCTGATAAGGGTCTTATAAATCAAGTAGATGTATCTGACTTTAATATCACAGTTAAGCACCCAAATGGTTCTAATGCTAAAGTAACTAAAATCTGATGTTTTAAATTAAATGAGCAGGTCATTTTAACTGATGTGTTTGTTGTTCCGGGTTACTATGTGCATTTGTTATACGTGTACAAATTAGCAAAGGATAATGAGGTGCGTGTTGTGTTTGATGAACATGAATGTTGTATACAGGATTTGTTCATAAGGAAAACCCCAGTGACTGGTAGTCAAATGGATGGTCTGTATTTCTGTGGTGATGCATCAAAACCTATGAATGTGTGTTTTAGTAGTCTTGATACTGTAAATTTGTGGCATTCTATGTTAGGCCATCAATCTGATAATGTCTTGAGTGTCTTAAAGGATAGGTTAAAATTAGAAACTGGTTGACGTGTTCCTGTGTGATGTGTGTCATAGGGCCAAACAACGCAGGGAGCCATTTCCCTTGAGTGATCACAAGTCAACCTGTATAGGAGGTCTTGTTCACCTTGATGTTTGGGGACCATACAAGGTGACAAGTAGAGAAGGTTTTTGGTATTTTTTTTACCATTGTGGATGACTTTTCTAGGTCTGTATGGGTGTATTTGTTGAAACATAAAGATGAGGTATTCTATAAAATTGAAAGTTTTGTTAAACTTGTTAAAACTCAATTTAATAAAAACATTAAAGTTTTAAGAAGTGATAATGGTAAGGAATTTCTTAACAAACAAATGTCAGAGTTTTTTAGAAATAATGGGATAATCCATCAGACTTCGTGCAGCTATACTCCACAACAAAATGGTATAGTTGACAGAAAGCATAGGCATTTGTTAAATGTTGCTAGAACTTTGTTGTTTCAAGGGGGTGTTCCTCTTACTTTTAGGTCTGATTGTATTCTGAATGCTGCATATTTAATAAACAAGACTCCAGCTTCTGTCTTAGGCGATAAAACTCCATATGAATTAATGTTTAATTTTCTTCCCTCTCTTGGTCACCTTAGAATCTTTGGGTGTCTTTGTTTCAATATTGTTTTAAATAATACAAAATGTGTTTTTATTAGTTACTCTGTGTTTAAAAAGGGATACAAACTGTGGAGTTTGGTTAAGAAACATGTAATTTTTTCAAGGGATGTGGGCATACCTGGTCAACAGCAACCACATGCATTCACACCTACAAATGTGACAGCTCTAGGAATAACACTTGCGGGGCAGGTGGTACTAGTAACAGTGATGAAGCTAACTCTTCTGAGGGAATTAGTGATCCAGTTAATCCGGTTAGGAGGTCTATTAGGAATGTGTATTTTCCAAAAAAAATACAGGATTTTCTTGTTGAATGGAAGGTAAAGTACGGAATTGAAACATATGTTAATTACTCAAAATCATCTAGTGAATTTTTATTGTTTTGCTGTATGCCTAAATAAATCTGTGGAACAAAAAAAAATTCAAGAAGCTAAAAATGATATAAATTGGGTTTCTGCTGTGAATGAGGAGATGGAAACGTTACATATGAATAATACGTGGAGTCTTGTTAATTTACCTATAGGTAGAAAACCAATAGGATATAGATGGATTTATAAGATTAAATATAAATCTACATGTGAAATTGAGAGATATAAGGCTAGGTTTGTAGCTAAGGGGTATAGTAAAAAAGTAGGTGTTTACTTTGATGAAACATTTTCTCCAGTTGTTAAAATGAATATTGTTCGGTGTGTGTTAAGTCTTGCGATTGAAAAAAGTTGGCCTTTGTATGAGTTAGATGTCAATAATGTGTTCTTATATGGAGATTTGCATGAGGATGTTTATATGTGTTTGCCTGAAGGTTATTTTCCAGAAACTGAAACCAAAGTGTGTAAACTAAATAATTCTCTATATGTTTTGAAATTGTGTATCTTGATGACATAGTTATTACAGGAAGTGATTTAGATGAAACTGATGAAACAAAAAAATTGCTGAAAACGAAGTTTTTAATAAAAGATTTGGGTTTATTAAAATATTTTCTTGGAGTTGAAGTTGTAAGATCGAAAAATGATATTTGTTTAAGTCAAAGAAATTATTGTATGGATTTGTTGGCTGAATTTGGTTTGAGTGGTTCTAAACCAGAAAATATGCCAATTGAACCACATCATGTGCTAATGAATAAGTGCAATAAGGTTGAGTCAGCTTTATTGAATATCACAAGTTATCAGAAGTTATGTAACATCCCAAAAATAAAACGACAGTTATAATAACGGAATAAACGAACGAGGCATGGCGGGTCGGGTCGGATGGGTCAGCGGGCTATAAATAGCCTATGCCACCCCTTTTCTCTCATTCGCAACTTTTAGAGAGAAAAACCGTAGAGAGAGAAAGTTGGCGGATCGACCCGAGGCTTCAGCAAAGTGTTACTCCATAACTCGTGAGAAGAACCTCCGGATCAGAAACTCGATTCAGGTAACGATCCGACCTAAATCTGAGTTTTAGTTCGTTTTTGGGTTTTTCGGGTTTTGGGTGAAAAGGTAAGGTTTGAACGGATGAAACTAAAAGATAATCATGGATTTGAGTTCCTTAATGGAAAACGAACGTTTTGAATGCAACAGGTTCGGGATCTTGACATGATCAGACCCGAATGCGAAAGTTAGGGTTTTTCGCGAAGAACAGGTCGTGCGCACTTGCTAAGTGCGCACGGAGCAGGTCCTGCGCACTTGCAAAGTGCGCAGGCAGCAGGGTCTGCGCACTTGCTAAGTGCGCAGACATCAGAACTGATTAAGTGAAGTCAGTATGTTAGAATGGTTAAACCGTTAGAGTCGGGATTGGTCTGATGTGTATTTAACTAATCAATTCAGATCGGAAGTGACGTTGTTGGACCTTCGTTTAGGACAACCCATATTAGCGTATCAGGTGAGTTCTAGAGCCCTCTTTTAAATGTTTTGTTAAATATTTTGGGCTGGTGTGCATACTTACGAAATGATATTTTAACGAAATGATGTTTTAACGAAACGATGTTTTAACAAAATGATGTTTTAACGAAATGATGTTTTAACGAATCGATGTTTACGAAAGGAAAGGTTATGAAGTGTTTTTGCCAAAAAGGTTTACGAATGTTTATGAACGGTCTAAATGAGGAAAGGTTTAATGAAAAGGGAAAGAGGTAAAGGTTTAAAGAAGTCATTACAAATCTAATCTGCCGAATGAATGGAATTGACGAACGAAGTCTGGGAATGTGATTCCCAGCCTTGTGGTAGATTATGGACAGCGAGCTTTAGTTACCATAAGAACAACAGGGCAGTGTCTTGGTGGCCTTTCTATGGTTTTGATGTTGTACAACTGGTAAGGGAGTAACGACGGTTACTCGGGTGATGACGATCATCCTAAGTGAATAAGGTATGGGAAATCAATGACGGCGATACGTAACGGTTGATTCCCAAAGGAAAGATGTGTGTTGGGCAATGACGGCGATACGTAACGGTTGACCCCACGTAGTGAATAGTTGGGCAATGACGGCGATACGTAACGGTTAACCCACATAGTGTATGGTTGTGGCAATGACGGCGATACGTAACGGTTGCCCACAACACCAAAGGTTCCTTCGGGGACACTGTGACGCGTAAAGTAAGACACAGATTTAGATAATAATGTATGACTTAAATGAATGTTAAAAGTTTTAATGAACGATCCGTTTAACGGTGTTTATGATTATGATGTTGATGATGATATGGGTACGAAACCTTTTTAAAGATGTTAGATTATTACATGCCTTTGTGAAAGGTTTTACTAAATGAATAATACGTTTTACTAAATGAATGATACGTTTTTGGAAAATGTTGATGTTAAAGTTTTTATGAATGCTAGAACTCACCAGCGTAGCTGACTTTTTAGTATGCACATTCAGGTTAAGGCAGGTATGGACGATTGACGGCGATGCTTGGCAAGCGAGAAGAGTTACCCGGTCGATCATGAAGACTGGCATCCCGTTATGAGTTGTTATGTTAAGTTTATGTATTTGACAATGTACGCTTCCGCATGTATGAACAAGTTTTTAGTTATGTTGAATGAAATTTTCCGCTGCGTTATCTGATATTCATGTTTAAGAACTATTTGTGAATGAGTAAATCCAACGAGTGAGGCCTCCCGGGTTTGGGGCCTTACAAGTTGGTATCAGAGCAATAGTTTGAGAGATTCGGACACTCCCAGTGTCTGAACTTAAACTTTGAATGGGACCGAAAGCGGATGCCAGTACGGGTAACTCGAGCCACAGCATCAGGTATGAAGGTAGTATATATTTACATATATAGTATGCCTTAGAAAGGGTTAGGAAAGGACTTGTGTTCTGATGGAATCACAAAGGTGGTCAAATAGAAATCGAAAGGTAGTGTAATGGTTAATTGCAGATGGCCAGTGTATATTAACATCTTACAGTACTTATTGAATTTTATTTGTTAACTAGCGTGATGACATTGGATTTCTTGTCTTATAGAACGAAATGGCGAGGAGGGGGAACGGAAGACGTGGTGGTCGTACCGGCGGTCGAAATGGTGGGCGTGGCAGGATTCCTGCGCGCCAAGAGCACAGTGAAGAAGGAAGTGTTCACACTGAACCGGAGGTTAGTGTGCATGGAACTGAGCAGACACAAGTTGCAGAACAACCTTTCACTTTTGAACCAGAAGTGAGAGCAGCCACAGCTCGAGAGTTCTCCGAGTTGATGAAGAATTCTCTACCAAGTCTGTTGGCTGAAGCGTTAAAGAAAGTTAGTGGGGAAGGCGGATCTAGTGCGGCAACTGGTGCTCAGAACAACGAGACCGACAACGCACCGCCTGCTCGCGGGTGCGACTATAAGTCATTTAAGGCATGTGACCCGCCGGTCCTGACTGGGAAGAAGGACGCGGTGGCTACTTTTGATTGGGTAATACGTATGGAAGCCGCCATCCGTCTGAGCGAGTGTCGAGCTAATCAAGTAGTGAAGTTTGCCGCTAACTCCTTGAGGGAGGAAGCATCCCACTGGTGGGAAGGTGTACGTCAGGCTAAGGGGGATGAGGTTGTTGACTCAATGATGTGGGCTGACTTGAAAACTTTGGTGATCAAGAATTTCTGCCTGAGGAACGAGATTGAGAAGGTAGAGAGGGAATTTCTGGGTTTGAAGGCCGGGAGCATGACGCACCGGCAGTACACAACCCGATTCAATGAACTGGCACGTCTGGTGCCACATCTTGTTACGACGGAGGAAAGAAAGATTGCCTGCTATATTCAAGGGTTGCCGGACCAGGTCCGCACCTATGTTAAGGCAAACGCCCCTACTACCTATGATTCGGCAGTAGAGTTAAGTAGCGTGGTATTTGATGATCTGGCACTGAATGTTGTTGCCGTTGAAGAGCAAAAGAAGAGACCGAGCTTCTCAAACAAGCGAACTGGGGGAAGGATGTTTGGGGCTCGTGATAAGAGAGCTCGGGTGAACGAGCCGACTGTTTGTAAGAAGTGTGAAAGAGAGCATGTAGGTGAATGCAGATTGGGATCTAACTTGTGCTTTAAGTGTGGCAAGACCGGGCACTACTCCCGTGAATGCCCACAACACTTCAAGTGCTATAATTGTGGGGATGCCGGTCATCTGAGTAGGGAATGTCCGAAACCGAGAATGGGTGAAGCCGGGAAAGGGAAAGGCCCGGAAAGGAAGGAAGAGAGGCCCCGAGCAAAGACTCGTGCGTACGCGCTGACGCAAGACCAGGCCAGAATGGACCACGACGTGGCGTCAGGTACGTTCGTCCTTGACAACACTCTTGTTTCTGTGTTATTTGATTCGAGTGCCAGTAAGAGTTTTATATCTGTGACTTTTTGTAAGAGAGTGAAGTACGCTGTCAGTATACTAAAAAGGGCCTTTAGCGTAGAAACCGCTGAGGGTAGAACTGCGAGAGTGACCGAGGTAGTTGACAACTCTACGATAAAAATAGAAGGTCATAGGTTCCCTGTCAGATTGTTTGTTATGGTTTTGGGAGGGTTTGATGTCGTGCTAGGTATGGATTGGTTAACTGCCAACGAAGCACAAATCATATGTAAACGAAAGATAATTCGACTCAAGGCTCCGGATGGTAGCAAAGTCGAGGTTTTTGGAGATAGTGACGTCCCGATGCCAAACGTCATCTCGATGATTAAGGCAACAGATTACTTGAGGCGCGGATGCGAGGCTTATCTGGTGTACGTGATTGACAAGTGTAAGGAAGTGAAGGAACTAGACGATGTACCCGTGGTACGCGAGTACCCGGAGGTGTTTCAAGAGGATTTGCCTGGGATACCACCCGACAGAGAGATTGAGTTCCGAATCGACTTAGTACCAGATGCCCAGCCCGTGGCTAAGGCTCCATATCGACTATCACCAGTGGAAATGAAAGAACTTATGGTACAACTAGACGAGTTACTTGAGAAAGGATTTATCCAACCAAGCATCTCACCTTGGGGTGCTCCGGTGTTGTTCGTAAAGAAGAAAGATGGTTCGATGAGAATGTGTATTGATTATCGCGAGTTGAACAAACGTACCGTGAAGAACAAGTACCCGTTACCAAGGATCGACGACCTGTTCGATCAATTACAAGGCGCAAGTTGGTTCTCGAAGATCGACCTTCGATCCGGGTACCATCAGTTGAAGGTGAGGGAATAAGACATACCGAAAACGGCATTTCACACACGTTATGGACACTTTGAGTTTCGCGTGATGTCTTTTGGATTGACGAACGCCCCTGCAGCGTTCATGGATTTGATGAATAGAGTTTGTCGACCAAGATCGGTCGGTAATCGTGTTTATCGATGATATCTTCATCTATTCCAAGAATGAGGGTGATCATGCATGTCACTTAAAGGAGGTATTGGAGGCTCTGAAGAAAGAAAAGTTGTATGCTAAGTTCTCCAAATGCGCGTTCTGGCTTAGGGAAGTCCAATTCCTAGGTCACGTCATTAACCCGAACGGCATTATGGTTGACCCAGCAAAGATAGTAACGGTAAGGGAATGGAATGTTCCTAAGACGCCAACTGAAATCCGTAGTTTCTTGGGATTGGCGGGCTACTATCGGAGATTCATCCAGGATTTCTCAAAAATAGCTTCGCCGTTGACGAAGTTGACTCGGAAGGAGGTAAAGTACGAATGGGGTTCGACCCAGGATGAGGCGTTTAAGGAATTGAAGGAAAAGCTAACTCAAGCTCCAGTCTTGGCCCTTCCCGAGGGCAATGAAGACTTAGTGGTATACTCTGACGCTTCGGGTCAGGGATTGGGATGCGTATTGATGCAACGCGGGAGAGTGATCGCGTACGCGTCACGGCAGTTAAAGATTCATGAAGCTAATTATCCGACTCACGATTTGGAGCTTGCTGCTGTCGTGTTCGCATTGAAAATCCGGAGGCACTACCTTTACGGGGTGAAGTTTACTATTTACTCCGACCACAAAAGTTTGATGTACTTCTTCGAACAAAAGGAACTTAATATGAGGCAGAGACGATGGTTGGAACTCCTGAAGGATTATGACTGTGAGATCATGTACCATCCTGGAAAGGCAAACGTGGTGGCTGACGCTCTAAGCCGTAAGGATGTGCCTACTCCTATTAGAGTGAAAGCTTGTCAGTTGGTGGTAACATCGGACGTGATGAGAGAAATCGAAAGGGCTCAAAGGCACTTAAAGAAGAAAACACAAAGAAGGAAAGGATGGTTGGCCAACAGGACAAGTTGGAATATAACACCCTTGGTGTTAGAACACGTTATGGACGGGTATGGATACCTATGGGTGGCGAGCTTAGAACCAAAATCTTGGATGAGGCTCATAAGTCTCGTTTCTCTATCCATCCCGGTACCAATAAAATGTACCAAGATCTGAGGAAGGAATACTGGTGGCCCGGAATGAAACATGAAGTGACAAAGTATGTAAGCAAGTGCTTGACTTGCTCACAAGTAAAGGCTGAACACCAGAAACCGTATGGAAAGATTCAACCACTTGATATACCGGAATGGAAGTGGGAACACATTACCATGGACTTCATAACCAAGCTACCTAGCACAGCTAAAGGTCATGACACCATTTGGGTAATTGTGGACCGTTTAACGAAGAGTGCTCATTTCCTACCTATTCGTGAGACGTTCTCGTCAGAAAGGTTAGCGGAAGTATTTATTAACGAAGTAGTAGCACGGCATGGGATGCCTTTGACGATAGTATCCGACCGGGACACACGATTCACATCGAGGTTCTGGAAGAGATTTCACGAGACGATGGGCACGAGGCTTAATATCAGCACGGCATACCACCCACAAACGGATGGTCAGTCCGAAAGGACCATTCAGACCTTGGAGGATATGCTCCGTGCTTGTATTATCGACTTCGGTGGCAGTTGGGACAGCCATCTGCCGTTAGCTGAATTCTCCTACAACAATAGTCATCACACGACGATAGGCATGCCGCCTTACGAAATGTTGTATGGGAGAAGATGTAGGACCCCGATTTGTTGGGATGAGATTGGACAGAAGGAATTAGGAAGTCTCGAAGTCGTAAGAGAGACGTCGGAAAGGTTTGATCAGATCAAAGCGCGAATGAAGGCCGCACAAGATCGTCAGAAATCCTATGCGGATAAACGACGAAGGCCTATTGAGTTTGATATTGGTGACAGAGTAATGCTGAAAGTGTCACCATGGAAGGGAATCATACGATTCAGAAAGAGAGGAAAGTTAAGTCCGAGGTTTGTCGGACCATTCAAGATAATGGCACGGGTTGGGGAAGTCGCTTATCGGTTGGAGTTGCCTGATGAGTTAAGTGGGATTCATCCTACTTTCCATGTATCACACTTGCGAAAGTGTTTGGCGGATGAATCGGCTCACGTACCACTTACTAACATCGAGGTTGACAACAGCCTTAATTACATCGAAGAACCCGTGGCCATCCTTGATCGGAAGGAGAAACGTTTACGTAATAAAGTTATCCAATTGGTTAAAGTCCAATGGAAGCATCGAAAGGGATCGGAAGCCACTTGGGAAACGGAGAAGGAAATGAGGGAGTCGTACCCTCATCTATTTGACTTATGATAGGTTTTGGGGACGAAACCTATTGTAAGGGGGGTAGACTTGTAACTTCCCAAAAATAAAATGACAGTTATAATAACGGAATAAACGAACGAGGCATGGCGGGTCGGGTCGGATGGGTCAGCGGGCTATAAATAGCCTATGCCACCCCTTTTCTCTCATTTGCAACTTTTAGAGAGAGAAACCGTAGAGAGAGAAAGTTGGCGGATCTACCCGAGACTTCAGCAAAGTGTTACTCCATAACTCGTGAGAAGAACCTCCGGATCGGAAACTCGATTCAGGTAACGATCCGACCTAAAATTGAGTTTTAGTTCGTTTTTGGGTTTTTCGGGTTTTGGGTGAAAAGGTAAGGTTTGAACGGATGAAACTGAAAGATAATCATGGATTTGAGTTCCTTAATGGAAAACGAACGTTTTGAATGCGACAGGTTCGGGATCTTGACATGATCAGACCCGAATGCGAAAGTTAGGGTTTTTCGCGAAGAACAGGTCGTGCGCACTTGCTAAGTGCGCACGGAGCAGGTCCTGCGCACTTGCAAAGTGCGCAGGCAGCAGGGTCTGCGCACTTGCTAAGTGCGCAGGAGGAGGGACCTGCGCACCTGCTAAGTGCGCAGGAGGAGGGACCTGCGCTCTTGCAAAGTGCGCAGGCAGCAGGGTCTGCGCACTTGCTAAGTGCGCAGGCAGCAGAACTGATTAAGTGAAGTCAGTATGTTAGAATGGTTAAACCGTTAGAGTCGGGATTGGTCTGATGTGTATTTAACTAATCAATTCAGATCGGAAGTGACGTTGTTGGTCCTTCGTTTAGGACAACCCATATTAGCGTATCAGGTGAGTTCTAGAGCCCTCTTTTAAATGTTTTGTTAAATGTTTTGGGCTGGTGTGCATACTTACGAAATGGTGTTTTAACGAAAGATGTTTTAACGAAATGATGTTTTAACGAAATGATGTTTTAACGAAACGATGTTTACGAAAGGAAAGGTTATGAAGTGTTTTTGCCAAAAAGGTTTACGAATGTTTATGAACGGTCTAAATGGGGAAAGGTTTAATGAAAAGGGAAAGAGGTAAAGGTTTAAAGAAGTCATTACAAATCTAATCTGCCGAATGAATGGAATTGACGAACGAAGTCTGGGAATGTGATTCCCAGCCTTGTGGTAGATTATGGACAGCGAGCCATAGTTACCATAAGAACAACAGGGCAGTGTCTTGGTGGCCTGTCTATGGTTTTGATGTTGTACAACTGGTAAGGGAGTAACGACGGTTACTCGGGTGATGACAATCATCCTAAGTGAATAAGGTATGGGAAATCAATGACGGCGATACGTAACGGTTGATTCCCAAAGGAAAGATGCGTGTTGGGCAATGACGGCGATACGTAACGGTTGACCCCACGTAGTGAATGGTTGGGCAATGACGGCGATACGTAACGGTTGACCCACATAGTGTATGGTTGTGGCAATGACGGCGATACGTAACGGTTGCCCACAACACCAAAGGTTCCTTCGGGGACACTGTGACGCGTAAAGTAAGACACAGATTTAGATAATAATGTATGACTTAAATGAATGTTAAAAGTTTTAATGAACGATCCGTTTAACGGTGTTTATGATTATGATGTTGATAATGATATGGGTACGAAACCTTTTTAAAGATGTTAGATTATTACATGCTTTTGTGAAAGGTTTTACTAAATGAATGATACGTTTTTGGCAAATGTTGATGTTAAAGTTTTTATGAAATGCTAGAACTCACCAGCGTAGCTGACTTTTTAGTATGCACATTCAGGTTAAGGCAGGTATGGACGATTGACGGCGATGCTTGGCAAGCGAGAAGAGTTACCCGGTCGATCATGAAGACTGGCATCCCGTTATGAGTTGTTATGTTAAGTTTATGTATTTGACAATGTACGCTTCCGCATGTATGAACAAGTTTTTAGTTATGTTGAATGAAATTTTTCGCTGCGTTATCTGATATTCATGTTTAAGAACTGTTTGTGAATGAGTAAATCGAACGAGTGAGGCCTCCCGTGTTTGGGGCCTTACAAGTTAGTTTCAAAATTAATTTATTTGTCACATACTCGTCCAAATATATCATATGCAGTTCATTTTTTGAGTCAGTTCATGCATAAGCCAACTAGTGTTCATTTACAAATTACTTTACGATTATTGAGGTATTTGAAAAAGGCTCTTGGAAAAGGAGTAGTTTTTTAAAAAGGAGAATCATTTAATATTTCGGGTTTTGCTGATTCTGATTGGGCAAAATGTTTTTCAACAAGAAGATCAGTTACTGGTTCTTTGCATTTTATGGGACCAAATTTAATTTCATGGAAAAGCTAGAAATAGTCTACTGTTCTAGGTCTTCTGCAGAGCAGAATATCGTTCTATGTGTGCAGCTACCTGTGGAGTGTTGTGGTTACTCAATGTGTTAAGAGAACTGCATGTTACTGTTGATTTACCTGTGCAGTTGTTTTGTGACAATAATGTTGCTATGTCAATAGCTGCAAATCTAGTGTTTCATGATAGAACGAATCATTTCGAGATTAATTTGTTTTTCTTACAGGAAAAAATATCTTCTGGAATTATTCAAACTGTCCATGTTCACTTAGAAAAACAAGTGGCCGATGTGTTCACAAAAGGCTTACTGGCAAATCAACATGAGTTGTTATCAAATCAGTTAGGTATGTTTGATTGTTTTGAATCATTAAATTGAGAGGGGTGTTAAAAATAGAAATTATTTTTATATTTCTCTTTATCAATTTATTAATTCATTCTTTTTTTTCTGTTTCATGTGAGCTGGGCTTGTATTCAAGTATGGGCTGAAGAATTATATTCAAGTTGAAGCTGGGCTTTGATATGGGCTAAAGATTCGCTCCTGCATGTATAGTCGCTAGGGTACACCACCTTTCAGCGAAACACGCACTGCCACCTCACCCTCTTCCCCTCACCCAAGTGTTTCTTTTGTGAATCCCCTCACACCCCCTCACACCATAGGGGGGCGGTGTTCGTGACCCCACTCACGCCGTGAAGCCCCTCACGGTTCCCACCCGTGAGGGTATACCACATACTCTACACATATAATCATAGGAATGCGCTCTTTTAAAAACCAACAATATGTTATGAACCGCGAGAACCGTATTAACCAACGCACTATTTATTATATAAATTGACTAGAATTCGTGTAATTAAATTTTAATATGCTTAAGGTTGGGTTTTAAAAAACTTGGTAGTTATAGTCGTTTGTCAAAATTCATATATGCACATATACTATATGCACAAATATATGGATATATGCATATTTTTAAACTTTTTTTTTAAATTAAGAAGATAAAAGATAAAATCAAACTAAGAGTACGGAGAGATAAACAAACATTGTTTTCTAGTTTTATGTTTTTAACTGATGCGATGTGTACACGTCTTATGCAATTCTCTCGATTCTTATATAAAAGAACGTGTCCATATAATCATATATTATGATAATTAATACTTCTAATAAAAACATGACTATAAAGATGTTAGAAAAGAACTTCAAGAATGTAATTAACCGATAAATATATATTATTAACAATTATAGACGAAGTACTTATAATACTTTTATTCCTTTTTTTCCGGTTAAAATAACACAAGTAATTACTGAAAAAAATACTCTTTTATGATTTTATTCATATAATCTATGCTATTCTATATATTTTATTAACCAAACCGACATAATTATATTTGAATATCAAAGTTTTAGATATATTTGAATATGAAAATTTTAGTCATTGTATATTTTCTCACTTATATCTCACAGGATTTTCATTTACTCAATTATAAATCCACTTTCTGACGAAGAACAAGCTTATGATAAAGCCCAACGTATCTCAAGCGAAGAAGATTGAAAACCGATGTTACGAAGACTAAGACGAGTAGACGACGAATAACGAGTCATAATAAATAATATATATTTTGTGATTCAATTATGTTTTTTGTAATTTTTTTGTATGAACAATTGTTAAATCACTTCAAAAAAAGCTAAAAAATAAATAAAACATGTATTTTTGTAGGTCCAGGTAACTCAACTACTGATCGAACTCGTGATATGACGTTGCTATAACACGAAGTGCGGAATCCTTCGTGTTAACGTTTGTATACTAACCGACAATTCAAACAACACGCGTAAATAAACTTCTCCAATATATTCAGATTCACAATGGTTACAGACTCAATCAGACAAATCGTTCTCTCTGTTCTCTCTGTTCAGTGTTCTGTCTAATGACTCTGTAAACTCATATATATAGAAACTTACCTGCTGTAAGCGAACTTGTTAAGTTCGCCTCCAACAGACCAAGCGAACTTAACAAGTTCGCATCAGTTAGACCTAAGCGAACTTATTAAGTTCGCCTCTGATAGACCAGACGAACTTAACAAGTTCGCCTCTAGGCATACTTGTAAAAACACTTAGCAACTTTAAACAATTACATATCAAAAACACAAAGACATAAAATCTAACTATTACAAGCTTTTGTCATTACAAATCTATGTCCTAACAGACTCCCCCTTGACAATAGCTTGATCTTCTGTCTTCAGTCTTTATCTTGAACTTTTCCAGTTGTCCGGTAGTCTGCTGCCAGCATGCACTCCATATCTTTTGCATATTTCCAAAACTCTTTTATACTGTAGACCTTGTTCTCTCCATTCATCAGTATACATGATCTCATACTTTCGCAGAGTCCTCTGATCTTTCTTTGAAAAATTAATAAGATTCATTGCGTCATAGAATCTCACAATGACCTTATTATCTTTATCTTCAACCCTTGCTTCACCAGTATTAACATCTACATACCACCATTTCATATTCCCAAGAAAGTCTTGAGGAATCTTCTTTAATGGTATCTTGTGAATAGCACGTACTTGTCTATACTTGTATCTCCAGGTTACTTTCCCAGTCTTAGGATCTGTGTTCTTCACTCTTTTTCCCTTCTGTGGTTTCAGCCGTTCATACTTATCCGAACTACCTTCTTTCTTTATCAGGTTTGCTATCACATCAGCCAAACCATTCTTCGATCTATTTATGAGTGGCTTTGAAGCTAGACCATTTATTTCACACCTCGGCAAGGTGTTGAAATATTTGATCCTTGGCTTTAAGTATTGAACACCGTCAGATCGTTTGATTACAAACAATTTTGATTCACCATCATAGAACCAACTTATGATCCTTCCTACACACTGCTCTTTATTCACATATTTCTCTTTCTGAGCAGGTTGTGCTGGAGACTTGGGTAGCACCTTCATCCAACTGTTTACAACTTTTCTCCACTGTTCTCGTGTCATCCCTGTATCTCTGAACATCACAGGTTCTTCATTAATCTTCGAAGACTCAGTGTGAGTAGTTTCAGTTTCAACACCCTTATTAAATTGAAGATTCTCATCATCAGTATCCATCTTTGACTCGGCTGTATCATCAGACAATGTGACGTCTTCAATAGAGTCCATAGAGTCAGTTATTCCGTCATAAGAGAACTCAGGAACAACATCCTCTTGGATGAAGTTATACGGCACCTTAAGACCGTCACAGCCTTCATATGTAACATTGTCTTTATCTTTCTCTATTTCAATCTCCACTATTTCTCCTTCTTCTATCTTAGTGTCTGACATATCATCTTCCATGTCATTGAATAAATCGTCAATGTCATCAAGACATTCAATCTTTTCAGCTTCCTCTTCTTCTGAATCTTGAAAGAATTCTAATAACAGGATTTCTTCTTCATTAGTACTAGAAGTATCTTTGTCTTTGTTTCCTTCAAGAGATTGTGATGTCGACTCCCCCTGAACTCTAGATATAGGATTAGCGTCAGTGTATCGACGATCACCCTCAATATTTCCAGCAGGATCATTGTATTCATCATCACGTCTTTGAATTGACTCTGTGTGACAAGTATCAGGTATCCTCAACTCCCCCTAAGCGTCAAGATGCTGAACGAGTTTGGACACTAATGCTTGCATATCAGCAATCTGTTGAGCTTGAGTCTGAATCACCAGCTGTCGTTGAGAATCAATAGACACAAGAGAGTTAACTTGTGTTTGTAGAGATAGCACTTGAGATTCAAGGAAAGTTATCCTGTCAGAATCAGAAGGCTTTGACGGACCAGCTGTTGATTGTGAAATAGAAGGACTCGAAGTAGTAGGAATCTCTGGAGGAACAGGAGATGGAACTGGAGATGGATCCTTAGATCGTGGAGGAGTAATGATCAGAGAAGCAACAAAATTAGCATCTTCAACTCCTTGAGAAGATCTTGCAGCAGCAATTGACGCAGACATTAACTTTTGACGTGAAGGATCTGGATTAAAGTCACTGTCAGTGTCAGAACTCTCATCTACCAACGATCTTTTTCCATGTACTGATCCGGAAGGAGGATCCCGAACAGACTTGCGTCGTGGTCGTCTGGCTTGAGATTTAATGCGTTTTAGCCAGTGGAATAGCAGCCAACCGTTCATAATGACCTGGAGAAAAATCCCTAGATTCATCAGAATCAGTGCTGTCATCATCAGATGATGTTGTATCACTTGAACTGGAACTAGACTCAGCATCTGTCACCACATTCCCTTCTTGTTCATGAATGGGCGAGTTCACAGCTTCATCAACAAAATCATTCATGTTCATACCCAGATCTTGATTAGGATCATGAACGACCTCTTCATGAACTGGTTCCTGAATCGGAATATTAACTGCAGCCTGTGGAATAGGAACTTGTTCAGGAATAGGAATTTGAGGTTGTACAGGAACTTGTATTTGTGGAACTGGTATCTGTTGTTGTTGTGCAGGTTGTTGTGGTTGTTGCTGTTGTTGTTGTACTGGAACGTTAACGCCTTGAGCTTGAGCAAGTTCATTATGATGAATCCAGTTATCATTAGGTGGTGCAACATAATCAGGATTGATTAAGTGCCCAAACAGTGGAGTATTAACTGGAATCAACGCAGCATTTTGCTGTTTCACCTTTGTACAATCTGTAAAGATACGTTTTGACATCGGAGTCAAAGTCAATCTTATGGCATGTTGTGGAAGATCCGGAATAAGATGATTTAGTATCATTTGAATAAATTGTGGATACATTAAGAAACCTTGACCTTCAGCCGGATTTATCTGCATTACCATCTCCCGATAAAAATAAAGCGGAAAATTGAATCTTTTATTCAAAGTTAAGGCCACCATTGCTGTTTGAAGAGCCATCTTCAAGCCATCGGTACCAGCTTTTCGCGGAGAGATGCATTGTATAATCACATGCATAAAGTACCTCCATTCTCCCACTAATCCACCTTTCCTAGCTTGTGTATCATTTTGTCTTCCACGATATCTCATCCTTTGAAAACAACCCATAATAAGAGTGTTAGGATAAGATATTGGATCTTCAGCATTTCCACCCAAATCTAGAGCAGCACGAATTGTCTCTTCTGAAATTGCAATCTCGGTATTATTGACTGTTGCACGAAGGACATGTGATTCCACATCGATATCTTGATGTACAGTATCCCAGAATTGTTGGATGTACACCAAGCTAATATAAGGATCCGCAGATAATGCAACATGCAGTCTTGATCGATTCAGAAAATTGATGATGCCTTGAAAATGAATTGCTTCTGGCATATTAGGATCTAACAACGCCACTTGATTATGCTTATATTTGACACGTCGAGCCATCTGTGAAAAGTTTCGGACAACACAACAAAAATTAGTAGATTAACACATATATGAAACAACAAACAAAACAAAAAAAAATCAAACAAAACAAAAAAAAATCTTAAAAAAATTTCAAACAAAAACAAATTTAAAAAAAAAAAATCACAACTCCTTTTTTCACTTCTGACCCCTAGGCGAACTTAATAAGTTCGCTTAGTAGTGCAAGAGGCGAACTTATTAAGTTCGCCTGACAAGTTCGCTTCGAACAAGTTCGCTTGAACAAGTTCGCCTGAACCTGAGACGTTTCAAATTCAAAACACATAATTCTCAAACTTCGGCAAATCGATAGACAATGTGAAATACACATATAACATCAATCGAATATCACATTAGAACAAAAATGATGATCAATTTTACTTGTAGGTCAAAAAATTAGGTCAAAAATGTTCCTGTAACAGTTCGACGAAATCCGAAACTAAAAACCCTCGAATACACTCAATTTAGCGGATGAAAATTGATGAAAATACCTTTAATAGATTCGCAATGCAATTTCGATCAAGATACAAACAGAAAATCACACTCACAACACAGTTTGAAAATTTTGAGAAATTTGGGTTAAGTTCGCTCGAGTCTGATGAAGATGATAAGAAGGACAAGTTCGCCTGATTCAACACTTAAACCCACTAGTTCGCTTAATTAGGCGAACTTGTTAAGTTCGCTTAACAAGCTCTCGGCGAACAAGATAAGTTCGCTTCACCCTAGACAAGTTCGCCTCACCACAAATCAGATTAAGTTCGCTTCACTATTCTCAGGCGAACATATTAAGTTCGCTGCACTGTTCAAGCGAACATAATATCTAAAAACTTTGCCTTGAACAAACTTTTCTAAATTCAACCTTTTAAATCTTGAACTTTCGTCAGCTCCCTGTAATCGATCCAATCCCGAACAATTTTAATAAAAGTTTAGAATTTTCATGGAAAGTAAAAATTAAAATCTTTTTGAATTTTATCTATACAGAAGGAAACACATATTTTTTATTTTTCTCTGTACAAACTGAACTCACATATTTTTGGTTTTTCTCTATACAAACAGAAGTACATATTTTTTATTTTTATCTGAATAAACTGAAATGACATATTTTTGGTTTGAACATCATGAGCAAGAAGATCATATCAGTATTCAATTAATTCATCACACATATTATCAATAACAAAGGGTAACCTATAGTAAGAGACCATTCAACTCAATTTTGTGCATTTTGCATCTTTTTCATTTTGAAACTCATTCAATTTGAATAATATTTAAAATGATACGCGATAAATTTCAAAGTAAATAAGATCAGGTTATAAAATGCTCTTTTATTTATACCGAATTTGAAATATAAAGCCTGAATTCTTAAAATTGTCAATATTATATTATTTGAAACTATAAGCGTTTATTCTCCAAATTCATGTGATTTAGTACCATTTAGATGATAAACATCGTGTACCCCGCATATATACCAAATAGAAAATAAATGCACTATCTTCAAGACATATATAAGATTTTACTAAAGATTATCCAAATATTCAGAATGAGGAGACATCACTTAGCACATGAATAGCAGAATCCAAATTGGATTGTAAAGGAATCAATGAGATTCAGAATCGAATGATTCAATGTTTTGGCTTATATTTGTGGAATCATAAGATTCAGGTATGTGGATCCAACTGTTATCTGGATTATGAATTCAATGGAATCAGTAAAGATGATATATCAATATGATCCAAGGGCTAGTATATGTTTGACAGATGTTGTCAAGTACATATCTTGATTATACTTCAAATTGCATGCTTTTCGGGACATGGGCACTGAAGCAAATCGAATGAATAGTGCTAAGGACATAACCCGAAACTGATCTCATAGGAAAATCCTTATTAAAAGCTAATATTCTTTATCTGATAGTGATCTTTTAACACACACACCCAGGCATAAAATGGGTTTAAATCACAGATGTAATCATATTATATTTAATTTTCACACTATTATTAGTTTCAAAACGCTTTTAGCCTATTGACAATTCAAGTTTCAAATTTTATACACAAATTATCAAGAATAGAACATTCATAACACTATCATTTCTTATTTATGCAGACTTTGAAATTTGGATCAGATCAACTTATTTTAATCATTCATATATCAAGGTCTACTAAGGTCGTGTGAAATGAACTAATCACTGATGTACTATCATTTCTTCTCTAACCTCAAATGATGTCAAATTTTATATTTTTCAATTTGTTTTGACTTTTTATAATTTAGACTTTTTGACTGAAAATGTATCTGCAGAAATGTAATAAAGCAATAAAAGAACCTAAGAGAAAAATTTTCCATGAAATTCTGATTTTTGAAAAACTTTTATTCGGGATTGATCATACCAATCATTTTAATTAAGAAATCAAACCTGGTACGATCAAATGCCTTAGTAAACAAATCAGCAAAATTATCTTCAGTGTGTACCTTGACCAGCTCAATCAATCTTTTCTCTGCACAATCACGTATAAAATGATATCGAATTTCGATGTGCTTAGTTTTACTATGTTTAACAGGATTATTCGTTATGGACATAGTAGCATTGTTATCGATAAACATGGGGGTTCCTATGAAATTCAAACCGTAATCTCTCAATTGTTGTTGTATCCACAGGATCTGTGAACAGCAACTTGCAGCAGCGACGTATTCTGCTTCGCATGTTGAAATCGAGACTGTGGTTTGCTTTTTGCATTGCCAGGATACAAGTCGATTACCTAAGAACTGGCAACCACCTGTTGTAGATTTCCTGTCCAGACAACAACCACCAAAATCAGAATCAGTATAAGCATTGAAATCAAAGTTAGAACCATGAGGATACCATAGCCCTAAACGTTGTTTTCCTTTTAAATATCGAAAGATTCTTTTCACAGCAATTAAGTGAGATTCTTTTGGCTTTGCCTGAAATCTGGAACAGATACACACGGCGAACATTATATCCGGCCTTGAAGCGGTTAAGTACATGAGGGATCCAATCATAGCTTTGTAAAGTCGACAATCCACATCTTTTCCTTCCGGGTCAGAATTTAACTTATGATTGACCGGAATTGGAGTCTCGTATGAAGTACAGTCCTCCATCTTGAACCGGCTCAAGATGTCTTTGACATACTTGGACTGATGAATAAAGAAACCATCTTCCTTTTGATTTACTTGTAAACCTAAGAAAAACGATAACTCTGCCATAGCAGACATTTCAAATTTCGACTTCATAACACCCTCAAATTCTTTGCACAACCTTTCATTTGTTTAGCCAAATATAATATCATCCACATAAATCTGTACCAGTAGGTAATCTCCCCCTGATTTCTTTATGAATAAGGTCGAGTCTATCTTTCCACGAACAAAGTCATTCGCCAAAAGATGTGTAGATAAAGTCTCATACCACGCACGAGGAGCCTGATGAAGACCATAGAGGGCCTTATCTAGCTTGAAAACCATGTTTGGATTCAGTGGATCTTCAAACCCCGGCGGCTGACACACATAGACTTCCTCCTTGACCTTTCCATATAAAAATGCACTCTTGACGTCTAATTGAAACACCTTAAAACCTTTGAAAGAAGCAAAAGCTAGAAACAGCCTTATAGCTTCAAGCCTTGCAACTGGCGCATACACTTCGGTGTAATCAATTCCTTCTTGTTGATTGAAGCCCTGGACAACTAATCTTGCTTTGTTGCGTACCACGACACCTCGATCATATTTTTTACATTTAAACACCCATTTTGTTCCTATCGGATACGCACCTTTCGGAAGATCAACCAGATTCCAAACCTTAAGTTTGTCAAATTGAGCAAGTTCTTCCTGCATAGCTTCTATCCAGTTATTGTCATTTAAAGCCATCTCTACATTCTTGGGTTCAACCTGTGAAATAAAGCAAGAATGTGAGCAATCATCAAGAACACCAGAATCTTTAATGCAAGTATACAAACAAGTATTGTCAACAAGAGAACGAGTTTTCACTCCATCCTGTAAATTTCCAATAATATTTGTTACTGGATGATCTTTGTGTTCCTTGATGGATGCAACCTCAGGAACCGGCAACACATCAACTAGAGTAGAGTCAGATTGATAAGAATAATCTTGAGGAATTGGAATTTCCGAGTCTAAATTTGTTGGAATCTCCCCCTGATCCTGTGTCGAAGGTAATGGATCATCACTCAACAACGGATCAGCAGAAGAATCTTGAAAAATAGCATTATCCTCCTCACTCTCTGAATCTTGCGGACCGGAACAAGAAGCAACATTAGGATCGGGAGCAGAAGTAGATGGAATTGATGAATTGGGAACTGCATTTGGTAGAAATCCATTGTGTTGTGCATCTTGACAAGAATCATAAAGAATAGCAGCATCTTCATCAGAAATATCAGACGGTAAATGAAAAGACTTGAATAAGTTTTCATAATCAAATGCCCAATCCGGACCAATCGCCATTTGTGGTAAAGACCGATTTGAACAGTCAATATGGAACCATTCTTCAACTTGGCGTGTCTCTTTGTTATAAACCCTCTTGGTTGTCGAATTAGCCACATACCCCAGAAAAATCCCTTCAATAGCCTTTGCACTGAATTTTGTTGGGACATCTCGAACTTTCAGTAGGGTACACGGATTACCAAAAGGTAGTAAGTATTCCAGATTCGGCTTTCGATTGTTTAACAATTCATAGCAAGTCTTGTTATGTCGCTTGACGGTCAAGACCCTGTTCAAAACATGACACGCAGTATTCACAGCTTCAGCCCAAAAGGTGACTGGAAGCTTAGAATCTGCAAGCATCGTGCGAGCTGTTTCGACCAACGTCCTGTTCTTTCGTTCAGCGACACCATTTTGTTGAGGAACATATGACGCACTGAATTCATGATGAATTCCTTTTTGTAGACAGAATAAGCCCATTTTGCTATTCTTAAATTCGCTGCCATTGTCACTCCTGATTCTTCTGACTTTCAGATTGAATAAATTCTCCAAACCCAGGATTAAGTATTGTACCATCTCAGTGGTTTCAGCTTTAGAAGAAAGAAACTTAACCCATGAAAATCTGGAGTAATCATCAGTTACGACCAAGCAATACGATTTCCCACCAATGCTCCTAATACTGATAGGACCGAACAAATCCATATGCAGCAACTCTAAGGGAGTTACGATAGAATTAGTCGACTTTGATTTGTGAGATTTCTTTCTTTGCTTCCCCTTCTTGCACGGAATACAATCATCAGGAACTGAGAATTTCATTTTCGGAATACCAAGCACAAGATCATTCCTAACAATGTAGTTCATCTTCCTGTAGTTTATGTGAGCTAGCTTCCTGTGTCACAATATTGAATCAGATTCTAACGCCTTAGAGAGTAAACATGTTGGAATTGAATCCGTTGTAGTGGCGACACTCATGTCAAGGACATATGTGTCATTTCTCCTTGGAGCCTTCATGAGAATCCATTCATCAGGAATCACAAAACCCGGTTTCAGAATATAACATTCATGATCGTTGAAATGGAACGAAAACTTCTTGTCACAGACTTGTGATACGCTTAAAAGATTGTGTTCCAGCTGCTCAACATAATTCACCTTTTCAAATTTTACTTTGTCGTTCTTTAACGTTCCCTGGACTGTTATGTACCCGCCTTTATTACCCGCAAAAGCGACATAACCACCATCAATTTTAATCACATCCTCAAGCAATCTAACATTCCCTGTCATATGTCGAGAACAACCACTATCCACATACCATGTGTTGTTGATAGTCCTCCTTGGTTGTCCCTACATAAACAACGAGAATCAGTTAGAAAGTGGAACCCAAGCCATCGTGGTCTTGGGTCGTCCGGATTGATCAAAATAAACAACTTCTTAAAATTTACAATCAATTTTATCATTCACTGTTGGAACAAAAGTTTGACAATCAGACCTTTTCAAAGAAGAACCATTTTTATTATTTTGAAAAACATTATTTGATATATTATTGTCAGATTCAGATGTTTCCAAAATTTTCTTTAATTTTCTGTTTCTTCTTCTTCTTTGAGGTCTAAACAATTTAACCTCCTGAAAAGTATCTTTTGAAATTCCAGCTTTTGGAATCTCAAGTTTCTCTCTGCATACAAAAGATTTAGCATGCAATGTATTCTGTTGTTTAATTCCAGGGGAATTAACAAAAGATCGTCCAGTCATATCTTTCTCCAAACTAGAAGACGATTTTCCCTCATCTTTTCTTTTCAGAATCTTCACCACTTTCGGTTGTGAAGGAACAGTCTTCATTTTACCCTTGTTCTTGTATGGACAATTAATCAAAATATGACCAGGCTCATTGCAATGAAAGCACACTCTTCTTTCTTGATAACTTCTGAAATAAGATGTTTTCTTTGAATTTGAAGAACCATCAGAAGAACAAGCTTCAGAGGAATGCCCTGAACAATTTATCGGCTTCTTAGGAACATAAGTCTGTTTTGGCACCTTTGAAGAATTTACCTTTTGAAAACCAGCCACCACAAACCCACTTGACTGTAAGATTGGAGAAAGTATAGTTTGAACCACTTTCACCTCTTCAGGTTCAGACAAAATGCACCTATCCCGAGTAACATTCTTCACAACCTTTGGTTCCTCAATTTTCACTTCTCTCGGAATGCCTTCAACCTTTGAATCATCAAACACTTCATCTTCTGTATCAGAATCATACACCATGTCTTCACCCGTCACTGGATTCACTTTTCAATCTCCTCTTCATGAATGATTTCAGGCTCAACCACATAATTCGCATTGAACGGAGGAGGAACAAACCCAATACCAGCAACCCTTTTTGTGGGATCAGCATTAGCATTAAAATAATCCAAAACTACAGATGAATTCTCAAACTGTTCCATCTTTCTATGTAACTTTATCACCTCAGATTCTTTTTCAGAAATCTCCTTGTTCTTTTGAGCAACTACTTCATTTCGTTTTTCGATTTCAGCATAAGCCATATCTAGATGATAACCCTGCTCTTTGTATTTTAACCCAAGAGAATTTAAGTCTCTTTTCAAAGACTCAATTCTATCAATGCACAGTTTATCATTATCTTTCAGTTTCTGATTAACTGAATGCATTGATTTCATGTCACATATCAAATTTGTGTTATCATCCATGACTTTTTGTAATTTATCTTTAACAGAAATGCAATTAGAACAAAATATATGACAAACAGAGTCTTTTACCTTAGTCGGGTCAGACATGTCTGCCATGAATACTTTGGCAATCGGAATATTCTCTGAATCTTCACCAACTGAAGCATTTTCTGTAAGAACAATTTCTTCCTCGGCAACCCCTGTCACAGCATTAGAATCAATACTTTGCTCTCTTTCTTCCTCACCATCCACGCTTGGAACACTATCATCATCACACGAATCATCACTAGAACTTTCATCATCAGTAGACTCTTCTGGTTTTTCTGAATGAATTTCTGCAACAAAAGCCTGACTCACAGCACCCACCAAATCTTCCAGATGAATGCCCCAATCATAATTTTCATCGTTTTGAGCAACCAGGGCTGATGATGCAGATGCATGATTTGTATTACCAGAAGGACCATGATTTTGATTACCAGATGAACCATGTGGCTGATTCCTATTATGCTGAAAGTTAGATTGCTTCTTTTGAGAATCAAATTCTACCTTTGGTTTCACACACTCCTTAGCAAAGTGACCATACTCTTGGCAGTTGTAACATCTAACTTTGCTCTTATCAAAACCCATACGCGATCGACTATTTGAACCAATATATTTTCTCCCAGTTCTCTTCAAGAAATCTTTAGCTTGTCGCATTAACATGGCCATATTCCATTGGATATTCATTTCTTCCAGATCAACAGGGTCAATCTGTCTGAAATCTTCTTCTATTACCTTAGGATCATGTATTTTTCCTCCAATGAAATTTTCATATGATGCCATGAATGAAGAAAACATAGCAAGATAATCATCAGCAACTTTCTGATTCACATGAGATCCAGATGATGTTGAAGCAGTAGTAGCAGAAAATCCAGAATGGCTTGTATGACCAGAATAAATTGGAACTCCAGAACACTGATCATTTGAAGACTCTTGAGCATCACCAGAAAAGAATGCCACTCCAGTACCAGATTTACCAACAGATTTGGCAAAATACATCGAGAGATCCTGGATATGCTCCAAATTAGTCTCTTTCTTTTTCAAATTCATGTCATGTGACTGAATCTTCCCTAGGACTTCTTCAAGAGACATGGTTTTGTACTTAACATTTTCTTTGATCAAAACCGTATACACATCAAACTTTGATGGTAAAGCCTCCAAGAATTTATCATTTATTTCCTCAGTCTCATATACCACAGATGCACTAGCCACTAACTCTTTTCTACTTTTCTTCACATCTAAACTCCCTTCACACCTTTTCTGTAATGCTTCCCACAGTTGTTGAGAAGACTTGAACTGTTTAAAACTGTGATAAATTTCCTTTGGTAGAGACATCGAAATGCTAGCCATTGCTTTCTTTTCTCGATCAAATAACAGCTTCTCTTCAGTAGTTAAAGCTGACACTGGTTTCGGAACATCATCCTTTCCCATCCATGAATACGTAGGATGTGTATATCCTTCCAAAATTGGAATCCATAAACTAGTATCGGTAAAAGATACGAATTGGTCAAACCGATCTTTCCAATTTGAATAATCAGCTAGATTCAGCAACTTCGGATGTTTTTGAGATGTACCAATCTCATTATCATAATTGAACATGTTTGTGACTTGAACCATATTTGCCATGATAAAAAAAATTTCTGAAAAATTTCCATGTATTGAGCTGTTTTACCCTCAGGCGAACTTAATAAGTTCGCTTTAGTGAGTACTGAGCGAACTTGAGATCAGGCGAACAATACAAGTTTGCTTAAGGAGGAAATCCGGTAAGTTCGCTTAACAGCTAAGTTCGCTTGAAATGTGAGAAGCGAACTTAATAAGTTCGCTTGCTAAGTTCGCCTGCACAGGAACTCAGCAAGTTCGCTTAAACTGTTGTAACAGATTCAAAAGAATCTTCACCCAAACACGAACTGAAAACTTTAAAATTCATGATTTCTCAGAGAATTGATGGAATTTAAGGAAATTGAACCGTAGGATTGTGAATTTTATCAAATAGAACAGTTCTATCGGACTAATTTCGTCAAAAACACTTCCAAAATCACGAATTCAGCAAAGAAACGATCTCCAAGAACTTGAAAAACTCCATTGTTTCAGAAACTTCAAAAATGTTGAATTTCTTGTCGAATTGTACACAAAAACCGTCACTAATCACCGAGAATCGTACTTAATTCACGAGCATAAGCTCTGATACCACTTGTAGGTCCAGGTAACTCAACTACTGATCGAACTCGTGATATGACGTTGCTATAACACGAAGTGCGGAATCCTTCGTGTTAACGTTTGTATACTAACCGACAATTCGAACAACACGCGTAAATAAACTTCTCCAATATATTCAGATTCACAATGGTTACAGACTCAATCAGACAAATCGTTCTCTCTGTTCAGTGTTTTGTCTAATGACTCTGTAAACTCATATATATAGAAACTTACCTGCTGTAAGCGAACTTGTTAAGTTCGCCTCCAACAGACCAAGCGAACTTAACAAGTTCGCCTCAGTTAGACCTAAGCGAACTTATTAAGTTCGCCTCTGATAGACCAGGCGAACTTAACAAGTTCGCCTCTAGGCATACTTGTAAAAACACTTAGCAACTTTAAACAATTATATATCAAAAACATAAAGACATAAAATCTAACTATTACAAGCTTTTGTCATTACAAATCTATGACCTAACAATTTTATAGTGTATCTTTGTTAATTTTTTAAAAAAAAAAATTTTAAAAAATCCGGTGGAACCGGTTTTTTTTTGTCCGATCCGGTTCCATAAATCCGGTCCGGTCCCATAGGTTCCAACTCTCCACTCCCTTAACCGGATCCGATCCGGAACCGGTTCCAATGGATCCGACCGTTGACCATCGTTGACCGAACCGGTCCGGATCCGATCCGGATCCGGATCCGGAAAAAAAACCGGTTTGTGCACCTCTATCTTGAGCCCTCGCTTTTTAAGCGTCTTGCGCCTAGGCCTAAGGCTCACCATTTGCACCTTGAGTGGGCTTTACGCCTTTGACAACTATGCTATATCCAAATACCAACATAATATATCACCAAAAATTCATACAACATTTTAAGTGATTTCAATCAGCACTACCTTTTACAATCAAAGGCAAAAAGCGTCTACAAACAACCGAATCTACAATGAGACTTTCTCACACATTAGTATTCATACATACAAATAATGTATAAATAATCGAATAAAATAGACAATGGAAGTTAGGCTTACCGTAGCACCAATGGAGACAAAGAACAGTTTAAAAGGTCCCGGAAAACTACCTCAAGAAAATGACTTTTTTGTCGTTTCAGATATTTTGCCGAACAAACAATCTTTTATTTACGGAGAAATGATGTATTATTTAACATTCTTTGGATCTCGTAAGAACTCGTCAAAAAACTAAGCAAAACCATTTTTTTTGTTTTCATTAACTTTATTATTAAAATAAAAAATAAAAAATAATTTATCTCTCCAATTAATTCATATCTTCTCTCTAAATTATTCGTAAAAACAATTATACCCATGTGTAAACACATACACACATACACACATCTGTAAATGGTAAACACTTACACAAGTGTATATTTTTTTAATATATGAATAAATATAAATTTACATATATAAATTCATTTTTTTATGTTGTATTTTAGATATAAAGATAGTAAAAATAAGAAAATGGTATTGATTAGTTTTTTAATCAGTTTTTAAAATATCTAAAAGTTCTTGAATTGATCCATTCCCTTAACAATGTATAAATATGCAACATTTTAAAAAGATCGAAAAGTAAAAATTATTCGGTTATAAAATGACAATAATAATTTGTGGCTAATCCAAAGCCACCGACTAAGGTTTCATTAACAACCCTCGTATTTCTACATTTTCAAATACAAACCCCTTTAACTTTTTAAATTTTTAAAAATACTTCTCAAGTTTCTAAAGTTTCAAGTTTACCACTGTACAAAATTTTCAACTCTAACAATCAAATTTCTAAACTCTTAGATTTACCCCTATAATATATATCCGCCGACGTAGGCTCGAGTGTAGTGTTTAACAAACAGGGTTTTTCAAAATTTTTTTCTTTTACTTTTTTTATATTCATTTGTAAAAAAATATTTTTTTACATTTTTATTTTGTTTTTACTTTGTGACTAACTTCTTTAACAAATTTGTCGTTTCAATGTTAACTCTTATTCGCACAACAATTTATCTATTTTTTATATCCAGAATCGAGTCGTGGCAACTTCATACGTTTATTTTATTTACTTAAAAACAAAGTTCACAAACCCGTCGCATCGCACGGGCTTAATTTCTAGTTTTATATTAAAAATGAAGATAAAAAAAAAAGAACAAACAAAATTTAATAATTGTAATACTACTAACAAGCCCATGCCCAAGTAGTTGTTTTAAACCCCACATATTAAATCACAATGCTTTTAGTACTCAGCAAGCCCAACTAAATATTTTAAGCCCAGATATTATTCTTCTAGGATAAGTGTCTTTTGAGCGTTTATGTTTGTGTTTGAGAATAAAAAATAAATAAATAAAAATTATTTTGTTTAGAGTTATGGGTTTCTAATTTAAGGTAAGGTAAAATATTAAAAAGGATAAAAGATATTTTAAAAACACATCAAATAATTTCAAATTTTTCGTCACAAATAACTTTTTAACTACTCATATTTTCTATCATTCTTGTTTTCGACGTATACTTATTTTTCAACTCACTTACCACCCAAACACTTTGAAATAAAGGACAAAACGAGAAACGTAGCCCCGCGTTCAGCGATAGGAGATGGACATTAAACGGTTGATATGGTGACATTAACATGGTTAAGCATAAAAAATGTATAAAATTAACGTTGCGAACGGAACCAATGTTCTTTAGTCGGTGTCGGTCTCATTTTCAAGGTACCCGCGTGTTGCGGTGGGGCGGTACGATTAAAAGAAACGTATATGCGTTGCGACGAGACGGTGCAATTAAAATAAATGTATGAAGTTACGGTGGATCGATTATAAAGACTGAAATATATTTAGAAAATAATATCATGTCTCTAACGTTGCAGTATAAAAATTTTAAAAATGTAATTCAATAAGAAAAGTCAAAGGAAAATAAAAGGGAAAAAAAAATTAGCGCTAGACCATAGAGATCAAACCTGTGACCACAAAGGTAACAAAAACCAATGGAAATACCAACTCCTCTAGCCCGTGTATTTAAGAGAAATAAATATAGTTAATAGTAAGCAAGTCGATGGAGAAAACCAGAAACATTGATAAATTTGTTCTTTTTATTGAAACAGCATACACGTAAAAGTATCACATACATCTATTTCATTATAAAAACTTATTCTTATTTTTTCTTTAAACTTGAAATTTAATATTTATCCATTTTTATCTCTAAAATTTTATATTTACTCTTAAACCATAGTTTTCTCAAAGTATTATATTTAAATTTCTCCCTTTCTTTTATAATTTTATCAATTTTCTTTTTATGGCATTATACATCATATATGGAGGGACCGTTTCCTTTTATAAAAACTATCAAAAACGCGATCGAACTAACAATGGAACTCGCAATCGGTGATGTCTTCTTAATGGGTTTGGAGGATCACGATGGTCTCCGTCTTTTTTATGTATTGGATAAAACTAAAAGTTAGGTTATAAAATTCATATAATGAATATCGGTAGTATGATCATAAAGTAAAAAAATCATTTAAATTGTGTATATATGATATTTTTTGTTTTGGTTGGCTATATTTTTTATTTTTCGAGTTTGTATGGGTATATATGAAATTCCCCTATCTAAAACGTTAAAATCTATATTTATATTTATACTATATAACAAATAAAAATCATTTATGCCACGTGTCGCGTCCACATCTCTTCTCACTATTTTTTCCCGTCTCTCTCTCCTATTTGTAAGATCCCGGTTTTTTCGTTTAGAAAACGAGTGTGTACATTTTGTAAATAAAGGTTCTCGGGTACAGAAAACTTGACGGGGACAGTACGTTAGCATTATATAAATAAATAGGCAAGGGTTATTCTATAATTAGAAAGATTTGCGGGGTCATTTTTATAAAATGAAGTGAGACGGGCCAAGACTGGGTGAGGGGCCGTGGGACGCAAGGGTCGAGCCCGGTCCGGCACAAACACACCTATAGGGTTACGGCAAGGGGGTCCCCCATTTCTTGTTGCGGTTGCCGAGAGAAGAAGGAGAAAAAGAGGGAGGCCGTTCATCGCGATTTGGTCAAGATCAAGGTATAATCGCAAGCCCCTAATCATCGTGCATGTGTTTTAAGCTTCGGTTAATCGTAATAATCATTTTTATGGATTTAGGGTTTTGGAGAAGACGAGTAAAGGGAAGGGACGAGTTTTCTAGTGATTCGGTTAGCACAAGTCACTTGAATCGAAGGTATAACTCTAGTCTAGACACGTTATGATTATGGTTTCTGTTTTTGAACGTTTTGTGAGGCGTCAGGTGCTCGGCATAACCCACAGTGGTGGCCGGCGTGTGTCACGGGTTCTGGTAAAGGTCGGCGAACGTCGGGACAGTGGTAGCGAGTCAGAGAAGGGCGAGACGCAGCGGTCGTGGCTTCAGACGACCGAGGCAGAGGCAGGGAGGGGTTATGCCGGCTCGGTGCTGGTGGCGACGGCACGACACGGCAGCGCCGCTGGGGTCGCGTGGCAGCAGTGGTCAAAGGCCATGGAGGCTGCGGTGGTGGCCGGAGATGGTTTGGATCGGTGGGGCAGTGTCGGTAACCGTAGAAGAGTGTCGGGATTAGCCGAGGTGTGTTCGGGGGTGGCTTGAGATGCACATGAAGTGTGTATACATGCATGGGGGTTCGCATGGTATTTAGGGTTTTTGCATGGCGTAATGCACGTGCATGTAACCATGCGTGACGTCGGGATTAGTCGAGTAGGCGAAGGTTTATCGTCGGGTCATGATATTGACTCGTGAATTGTGTGTGATATAGGTGCGAAGTCAAAGGGCGAGTACGAGGTGTTAGCGGGTTCTAGTGTTCAAGTTGCGTCTAGCAAAGGTGAGTTTCTATCGCCCACTTTTAAATGTTTTAATGTTTTGGGCTCGAATACATGCGTAGTTTGTTGACGTTAATCGTAAGATAGGTGCCGTTGTGCGTTAAGCGCACATGTTCTAATATTTCTTGCGTATGCATAGGATGCATGGGAACGTGTTACGTACTTATGGACGTGACGGGTGATTGAGTGCAAGCTTGATATCGGGTTGACTTTAGTCAACGGGATAATGTGTCTGGCGGGGTCAGACGGGTGATTGGGTTTGTTGGTATCCTCGGATTAGGCAGGCGGGAATTAAGTGCGCGTCGTTGATATTAAACGATCATTCTGTTATAACCCATTTTATGAGTTAATATCTTTTGAGACTTAAACCATTTTATAACGGTTTTGGGGAACTAATATCCCGAATAAAGAACTATAGAACTCACTCAGCGTAGTTGACGTTTTAGCATGTATTTCAGGTAAAGAGAAGGTGTGAGCTGGCGGCTTCTGGATGGCGTTTGGTTACCGTGATTATTGTGATGACATTTATTTCCGTTGTGATGATTGAACTATTTAGATATTAGTACTTGATTAACTTGCGTTTGAGATTTAGGTCGTTGAGCACAAGTTAACTGTTTGTTTTTCCGCTGAATTTATTGAGACAATTTGATGTCATTTACTACTGTGCTTACGTGTATGCTAACGTGTCGGGTTCCCGGGTTTGGGGCCTTACAAGTTTGTATCAGAGCGGTGGTTTAAATAATCTGGGCATCCTCGATGCCTAGACTTAGATTGAGAATGGGACCAATGTGTAGGGAATGTCATCACGCGTAACCAAAAGCCAGAAGCGCCAGGTATGAGTTAGTGTGTGTGTGTGTGTGTGTGTGTGTTAGTAGGCTAAGACAGGGGCGTTATGCCAAGATGCAGTATAGGGATGGTTTAAAACCTGAAAGGCAAGGCAAGCGGGTAATGGCGATTGGTCACCGTCATGTACTAATTACACTGCTCAGATTCTTTTAAATGATACCTAAGTATTGCTCTGTTTGTTATTAATTCCAGTAACTGATGGCACCTAAGAGACAGACTGCTGTTAATGATACCAGTAGGGGGCGTCATGAGAACGCCCAGGACGACAATGCTAATCATGAGGAGGTGTCGGTTCATACGGAACCGTCAGTACATGTTGAAGCTTCGATGCATTCTGAGCACAAAGAGGTATTCCAGTTCGATCCTTCGAGTTTTGACGGTGCGGTGGAGCTTAGTGGGACTTTGTACGATGATGTCATAGGAGCAGAGGTGCAAGAGAAGAAGCAAGAGGATAAGAAGTGGACCGTACCCCTCAAAAGGTTCGGTAAGGATTCGAGGGTTCCGTTTGTGAAGAGGGCTAGGACCGATGGTCCTGATTCATGTCGTAAGTGTGGTAGGGTGCACTCGGGTGAGTGCAAGGCTAATGCGAGTTCTTGTTAAAGGTGCGGCAAGGCAGGACACTTTTCTAGAGATTGCCCGCGTAATCCTAAGTGTTACCAATGTGGGGGGTTTTGGCCATTTGGCAAAGGAGTGCAAGGTAGGCCAGGGAGCGGGATCGAGCAAGGAAGCAATCCCAGTGAAGAAAGAAGATGAAAAGCCTAAGGCTAAAGCAAGAGTATTCACCATGACTGCAGTTGACGCCAAGAATGACCTTGATGTTGTTTCAGGTACCTTTCTTATTAATAATGTACCGGCTTCTGTTTTATTTGATTCGGGGGCAAGTAAGAGCTTCGTAGCCCCATCTTTTTGCAAGAGTCTGTGTAGGACAGGTACGATGATTGAAAGGCCGTTTAGTGTTGAGACCGCGGTGGGACCACCCACCAGAGTCGTTGAAGCGTTAGACAACTGTTTTATTGATCTAGAGGGTCATAGGTTCCCTGTTAGATTATTTATTATTGCTTTAGGAGTGTTCGACGTTGTGTTGGGGATGGATTGGTTGGCCGCATTCGATGCGGACATTGTTTGCCGACAGAAAATGATAAGGTTGAAGTCCTTAGAAGGAACGGTGGTGACGGTGTATGGCGACAGAGTGAGCTCTCTACCGAGAGTTATCTCTATGATGAAGGCGGTGAATTCGTTGATGTGTGGGTGCGGGGCATACTTAGCTTATGTCACCAATACAAAAGCGAAAAGCATGGACTTGTCAGAGTTTCCAGTGGTGCAGGAGTTTGAGGATGTCTTCCCTGATGACTTGACGGGAGTACCACCGGAACGGGAGATCGAATTCCAGATCGATCTACAGCCAGGAGCTCAGCCGGTTGCTAAAGCTCTGTATCGATCTACAGCCAGGAGCTCAGCCGGTTGCTAAAATAAAAATTCTACAATAATGATACTCTATTTCTATCCAAAGTTTGTCATCTCAAAGTGGCACATTAAATTCTTTTATTTTATTTCATTTTAAACATGTATTCAATATTTTGACTTCTTAATATATATATATATATATATATATATATATATAACATATATATTTATATATACTTTATTATGTAGAAATTAAATCAAAAATAAAGTTTTATGAACTTAATGAAGTATTTACATCCTTTGTGTGTGTGTATATATATATATATATATATATATATATATATATATGTTGAACTATAAATACATATGTAGTTACCCTTTTTATATTAGATGAACCATTGGTACAAGTTGTAATTTTTATAAAAACAAATTAAACGAAACCTTCCTCTTATAAATTTATTTTTAATAAAACTATTTTATAAATAATTTAAAAAGGGTTAAATTAGTTAGGGAGGTTAAACCCCCAACAATTTTCTCTTGAACCCTCATCCTTGAATTTAAACCCATTAACCTAAATTTTGGCCTCATTCATTCCATTTTGACTAATTTTGACATTAAATGTCAAAATACTCAAAATTTGTACAAATCAAAGTTGTTATCGACCAATTCCTACTATTGTGGACTTTCCATTCATACAAATCGTTTACAGACCACACCTAGCCCATTTAAATTGTTAATCCGATCAAACTCGCGGCTAAAATTTGAATTTTGAACAGTTTGACCTTCCTGGGTCAAACCGCGTGCAATTCATTGCCAAATCTAGAACTTTTCACACATTTAGCATCCGCAAATCACGCCTTGATTGACCTCGCGTGTATTCAGACCCAAAGCACGACTCAATTCATCCTCAAACATTCGAATTTACGCTTAATTTGGGCCGACAACTGTCATACGCAAGGACATAATCAAATCGAGCGTTCCTATTAATTTCAATCAAATTAACTCACCATCGCACCATCGACAACTGTCATACGCAAGGACATAATCAAATTCGTGTTGAGTTTAGAACCTGTTCATACGAGTTCGATTTGGGTTTCCATTTCAATTTCGTTTAACGCATTTATATTTTTGGATTCCATACTAGACCAGCGAAACCATCTTGTCCGACTGGCTAAGACCTTGCACCATCGGACCACATAGCGTGGGTTCGAAACCACAAACCCGGCTTCTTTTTGCGCGAGCATCAAACCCAGATCCGGCCCCCTTCCAATACCAAGTTAAAACGTTTACAAACGGATCCTGTACATGGGTTGCTCCCCTGGTTCAGTGGTAAAACCTTGGACATTCACAGAACCCACTCGGGTTCGAACCGGGTGGTGTCCTTTCTTTTTTTAAAACATTTTTAACTGCTGAATTAATTTATAAAAATTATTTTATAAAACCTAATATCTTTTGAGACTAATTTGTGCATAAACAATCAAATTTTACACAAAAACTATTATTCCTACAAATTAAAGGATTTTAAAAGAAAACCTCACTCACAATGCAAATTGATTATTTTTTTATTATTATATAAAATTATTAGTTTCACTTAAAGTATATATTACTCATTTTATAAAAAAATTGTGGCTTAATCTTTATCATAAGTTCACAAAACAATTTCATAAATTAAGTTCTATTAAGTATAAATAAGTAAGTTAAAACTCCATTTAAACAAATATAATTTTTCTAATTATATTACAAATCCCTAATCTTTTTAGAGGTACTCTATTTTAAAAAATGAAATAAATAAAAAGAGCTTGTTTATTTAAAAGTAATTATCTTTTTACATTAACATGACAATTAGGGTTTAAATTGTAATATATATATACACTTTATTTTTGACATACTATTATAATAGATAAATAAAATAAATTTATCTATTTGAATTATAAATATAATATCACTGCTATTAAAGACTTACTATTTTAAATAAATAAAATTTATTTATATAAATTCACACCCTAAGGACAAATATTATTTTCATATATATACTTGAACTTACAAAGTTTATATCAAACTTTTGCCAACGTATGTCATTCTACACAACCCTTGTCCAAATCCACACATAACAAGACCCGATGAACATTAGACCTAGCATTAGACTTTGTTTATACTATTAATTCAAGATCATACTTCTCACTCTAGGTTTAACTTGTGATTTGTGAATCACTCGTGCTTCATATTTGCTCGTGTTATCCACACAACATATACAAGTGAGTTTTACATAGCTCATTTTTACATTTTGCACTTTTTGGGGTGAAACATGATTACACTTTGAACTCTTTGTAATTACTCATATACAATTCAATAATATGATGCTATGTGTTATTTTTGCTTTATGCTTGAATGCTATGAGTTAAGACTACATATACATGACACTCGTAGAATCATTAACTCAGTACAAGTCAACGGTTAACATTGATAGATCTATTATGTCTAACAAACCCACCCGGTTAGGGAGTTTGTTACCGACTCTACATTAGGGTAACATGCGTGTTATGCCTCATAACAGTCACAAGGTTTGATTGTACACTTAGTTTAACTATAGATTCTCCATAAATGCCTTATATACCATGTATATGAATTATATAAAACTTTTTGAACTTTATTTGTGGTGTCAAAACCTATGTATGCTCACTAACTATTTATAGTTGACCCTCTCATTCTAATCATGTTTTAGGTTGAATTATTTCAAGTACAAGTTCGTCACTTAGGAGCATATGGACCTAGTGACAATTTTAACTAGAATTTTGTTAGCTTTGATTGTTTGAGCAATATGTATTGTACATTTTAATCATGTTAATAAAATTATATAATTTAGTTGATCATGAGCTTTTGAACAGTCTACATGTCCCACCCCGACGTTTCTGCCGTCGGTTGGGGTGTGACAAATCTCTTGTGTATCTCAAGTACCTTAGCACCTTAGTTATACTTTTCCAATGTACGGAACTTGGATTACTAGTATATCGGCTTAGTCGACTCACGGCATAAGCCAAATCAGGTCTAGTACATGTCATAAGATACATTAGACTACCAATGATTCTTGAATACTCCAACTAAGCAACTGCCACACCTCTATTTTTACTTAGATATGTGGTGGTATCAACCGGAGTCTTTGCTATATCCATATCCTCCGAATTGAACTTTTCAAGAATCTTATCCACATGGTGAGATTGACTTAACACAAGACCATTTTGGGTTCTGGTAATCTTTACACCAAGAATTACATCCGCAAGACCCATGTCTTTCATGTCAAACCTTGCTTTCAACATGTCTTTAGTAGAATTGATCATCTTATCATCACTTCCAATGATAAGAATATCATCTACATAAAGGCATAAGATCATATAACCTCCACTTGTGTCTTTCACATAGACACATTTATCGCACTCATTTATTTTGAAACCATTGTTAATCACGACATTGTCAAACTTTTTGTGCCATTGTTTTGGAGCTTGCTTCAAGCCATACAAAGACTTGACCAATTTACATACTTTTCCCTCTTGTCTGGGAGTGGAGAACCCCTCAGGGTGCTCCATGTAAATTTCCTTTTCTAAATCTCCGTTTAGAAAAGCGTATTTTACATCCATTTGGGAAACTTTCAAATTTCTCAAAGCCGCTATTGCAAGCACCAACCTTATTGAGGTTATTCGTGTCACCGGCGAGTAAGTCTCAAAGTAATCTAGACCCTCTTTTTGTCTAAGTCCTTTTATCACTAGCCTAGCTTTGTATTTTTCAATCCTACCATCGAGTTTCATATTCCTTTTAAATATTCAACGATACCCAAGCGGTTTACAATCGGGAGGAAGATCTACTAATTCCCATGTATGGTTTTGCAAAATAGAATCTATTTCATTCTTTAGTGCTTCTTTCCATTGAGGTCCTTCGGAAGATGTAACCGCTTGACGGTAGGTATTGGGCTCGCCCTCAACCATGTACGTCATGAAGTCCGGTCCAAAGGATTTTCAACCCTTTGTCGTTTGCTTCTTCTTGGTTCAAATTCTTCCACCTGGGGTCATTCATGTCTCTTATCATGAACCTTATCTTCAACTGATGTCGATGAGCTTGCGTGTTCTTGTCGTTTACAAGGAAACACATGTTCAAACCATGAAGCATGTTCAGCTTCCATGATAGTGTTCTTGTGTATGTCGGGATTCTTTGACTCATGTACAAGAAACCGATAAGCACTATTGTTATGAGCGTAACCAATAAAGATGCAATCTACAGTTTTGGAACTTATCATTTGCACCTTCGGAGGCGGTATAGTTACTTTGGCTAGGCACCCCCATACTCTCAAGTGTTTTGTATGGTGTTGGTCTACCCTTCCATAACTCATAAGGGGTTTTATCCCTTTTCTTGTGGGTATCTTATTTAAAAGATAGGTAGCCGCCAAAATGGCCTCCCTCATATTTCCGGACTCATCCCGGAACTAATCAACATGGCATTCATCATCTCTTTCAATGTACGGTTCTTTCGTTTCCCGACGCCATTTTGTTGTGGTGTATAAGGAGCGGTATATTGATGGACAATTCCATTTTGTGCACATATATCCGCGAAAGGTGAGACATATTCACCTCCCCTATCATTTCTCACAATTTGATTTTCTTGTTGTGTTAACGCTCAACTTCATATTTATACAAGACAAACTTGTTTATTACTTCATCCTTACTCTTAAGTAAGTATACATAGCAATATCTTGTACTATCATCAATAAAAGTGACGAAGTACTTATTTCCACCTTTTATGGGGATGGCTTTTAAATCGCACACATCGGTGTGAATTATATCAAGCGGTTCAGTACTTCTTACAACCGATTTATGGGGCTTTTTAGTAAATTTGGCTTCAACACACGTAGTGCATTTTGACTTTGAATTTATTTTTTTTTCTTTTCTAAACACTCACAGAAAATATAGTAATTTATGAAAACGCATCTTTATATTTAGGTAATATCTATTTACTAAACTATAAAATTTAAAAATAGAGCTCTAAAATGATATCACTATATTGTGAACTAGAAACCATAGATATCTACTTTTCTTGTAACGTCTCATCACTTTTGTTGGAACATTTAAAACATAGGTTGGGATGAGCAGAGGACAGCAACCTTGAGAACTGACTCTTACCCGACCATTTTTTTCAACTTCTTAGGAACCATACCCGACCCTTCTATAGCCTAAAGGGTTCAGGTCCTAGGAGATTCTCACGGGTCCTAGACCCTTCGGTTCTGGTTACAAAAAATAATTGTAAAAACCAAAATAGTATTTATTCTTCATTAAAGTAACAAAATTCAAATCAGCAACTAGTATTAAATCACATAATTTATAAACACGACTACAAAACTCAAATATAAAAACCAAAATAATATTTATTCTTGATTCAATCGTCATTGACCCGCATAACATCCTTGAATCTTCATTCGATCTTCTAAAAAACATCTAAATACAACTAACGATTAGAAATAAAAAAAAAACACTAGAATGTTCTGAAATAATAATTACGTTCTGAAAACTCGTCGAACTTCTCATATTCCTTCTATTTGTTTATTTCTTTCCTCCCCTTTTGAATCCAGTCTTAAGTGCAAATTAATGTCTCAGCAATGGTGGGGGATAACGAACTCCTATAAGACTCTACCAGATACTCGTGCCAAACGTTACAAATGAACATCAAGACACAAATAATTCAAAGATCATAAGCCAAATTTGATACCATGAAGTTATCATTGATCTAATAGTTATCTCAGTTAACCATTATGTATACATACATACATAAGAGCAAATCGCATACATACGTCACATATGAAGTTGCAAGATGAATATGAAAGTGATGGAGTTGCATAAGCCGTTGCACGTCCGTCTCCTCTCTACTTGATAGTAAATTCCAAGAACCACAGGCCAACCCTTGTGGCTATAACGGTTCTTACCCACGGTTCTAAAGGTTCATGTTCAAGGTTCTGGAGGATAAAAACCTTTAACCGCTCACCCTTGAGACGATGATATTCAAGTCGTACTCCTAGTCTAGTTACTAATTGTTTGTTACCCTAAAGATTCATGTGTTATTCTTCTTGTCATTACACACCATCAACACTTAAATCAATATGTCATTTCAATGTGTCATGTTGAACCCGCCACCACCATTGATTTGTTTGCATGTTACAATTTGAAATGTCATATCAAGATCTTTTTTTAAAGGTATTTCAAGATCTTACTTAGGGTTTTTTTTTCTTTTGACATTGGCCATCGTTTCCATATTATTATTTAGTGTTTCATTCGCAAGTTTTATTTTGGTGAACGTTACTATGTGTGTGTGAAGTTCAAGATAAATGAATAACAATAATAAATTACATAAATCATCTTGTTCATAGAAGCACTGGCGGAGACGGTGTATAACTAAGGGGGGCTTGGGCACAGAATATAAAAATGTTGTTTTTTTTAACCATAATTTAAAGACTTATTGGTTGATTTTTGTGTGTTATAAGGGTAGTACATTAATTTAAAGTAAAAACTCAGTGACATTTCCAGTAGAATTTTGTAATATTCTTTTAGTTATTTGTAGGGTATTTGTTAATTCTTTCCTTTAGATGTATATTTTATTATTTACTTTTTTTCTTATGTTTAATTTTTTTTAAGTGATATCTTAATTGTTCAGTTTTATTTTTTAATATAACTTATTTTATTATGAAAACTCGCTTAATAACATTCCTTATACTTATTCTATGCTTAAACTAGCTAACTTTAGTCAACTCATTTGACCCGACCCATATTTTACACCCTGTAATGAAAATTTATGGATCCGCCAAGATTATGATTTTGGTCAAGCCATCTATAGTTTTTGAAACATATAACTATCTTTTAGTTTTACATATTATAATAACTATTGTTTTTGTTTAAATATTATTATTATTTTTTATTATTATTATTGCTACATCATCTATCATTTTCATTTCTAATTGAGGGGAACAAGTCCACCACGACTGTCGTAGTGCACTAACAGATTTCTCCTACCCCAGAATAACTAAAAAGTACAACATATTTTATTTTTAAGTTAAGTACAGAATAGTGCATGTGGTATATTTAAATTTTAAATTTGGTCTTTAGTTTTAAAAAAATTACACTAGTAGTTTCAAATTATGAATAAATTTATCATGTTTGGTCCTTTAAGTTGATGACAATTAATTTTTTTGTTAAATATTTTAAAAATAACCAAAATACCCTAAATTAAAAAATAGGGTTTAAAGAAAAAGTGGTAGTGTCGGATGAGAACTAGAGGTATAAATATAGTTCTTTTAAAATTTATATATTTTTTTAACTTTTGTTTTTTTAATCTAGGGGTATTTTAATCATTTATCAAAATACTTACCAGAATTGTTACCCGTCATCCACTTCAAAAACCAAACATGTTACTTTTTATGCATAATTTATGATTGTTAATGTAATTTTTTTTAAACTTAGAGAACATATCTAAAATTTAGACATAACATAGGGACCATCCCAGTACCAACTCTTTATTTTTTTTCTCAATTCTAATTTAGGCTTTTGATTATCAGGAATAATTAAGTAAACTTAATCAGTGTTTTTTTCTTTTCGTAAGTTTCTTATTTTATTATTTTCTTGTTATTAATGTGCATGATTAACATTCAATTAATTTTGAACATCAATGAAATTATGTGTCAACTTAAAAACTATATTTTTCTTTAACTGTTAATCTAAAACTTGTTATTATACTATATGCCAAGTTAAATACTGTGATTTTAATCAAAACTATGTTATATACTTGTATTTATTAAAATGGAAGTAAATTCAGTGATTAACATAATAAGAAAAGGTTAATCATAAGACTTTACAAAAAAAAAGAACATCATTATAAATTCGTATTTAACAGTGATTCATAATAATTATATAAAAAATATGGAGTAACTAATAATTATATATAATGAGTATTAAGGATAAAATAAGTATGTTCAAAAAAAGATTTAAAATATTATATTTTCTTAAACAAATTAAAATGTATTCCGTTGTGATCCCCACAAATTTAATTCTTGATCTTACTAAGGGGCTGTTTGGTAACTTCTGAACCAGTAGGTGCTGAACCAGTAAGAGGTCTGAATGGGTAAGAAACTCTGAACCAGTTAAGTGTTGAACCATTAGTGTTGTTGGGTTGGGCCTCTGAACGACTGTTCAGAATGACTAATTTACCCCTCTTGACTATTTTAACAAAATAGCTTTCATGAAACTTACTATTAGAAAGTATAATAGCCATTACTTGAAACAAGTAAATCTAATATCCGTAAACTACACTCCAACTTACAAGTATAACGGTTTTCATTCTTCACCTGGATGATTATAGAACCCTCTCAATGAGAAACAAACTACGAAAGAGAAAAGATACCATGTTCCCATTAGAGAAAACTAGAAAAAAAAACCAAATCAATACCTACGGTTCAAATTCTATATATATGCCCACAGCAAACTGATTTCTAAATCTACCAAACGTATGGACACTATCATATTGATAATTGATAAATCAAATTCTATATATATGCCCACAGCAAATAGGATCTCCATAGAAGAAAAAAAATGTGTTTTTATAACCAAATCAAAATAATCAATTAGCAATTCAGATGAAAACATGGACATCTAAGGTCTTAATCTACATATAAAAACAAGTTCAAGTTTAATAGTTAAGAAACATCACCTTTGTATCAAGAAAACGACGGACCACTGTTACGTATCAGAGAAAAATCAGACGTTCATGTTCTTGAAATCGAAAAAAACCCCGGAATGAGAATGATAGACCGATCGGATGGAGGTCTCTTGTCTAGTACTCTGCTCAGTGAGCTGTGATCGGAAGATACTAGTTAGGGAGGAGTTAGGGTTTTTTAGAAGAAAAGGGGATCTCGATTAAACCTCTTCATACATACTCAATCATACATACTCAATCATACATACCCATGGGCATGGCTTTCTAATGTTTTGATTAACAATAAAAAAAAAACAGTTGCAGCAGCAGCAGCAGCGGAGGGAGATGAACGAACCAGTAGCAGCGACGGAGGGGAGTCGTGCGCAGGTGGAGGGGAGCCACACAAGTGGAGGAGATGATCTGGTGATTGGTAGCGGTGTGGAGAAGAAGGGCAAATGGGAGAATTTGGTTAACTTTTCATTCAGAGACTTTTTGTGGTTGAATGGTTAAGAGGTTTTCTGAACCGATTCAGAGGTTACCTCTGAACGAGACCATTAAGAGGCTACCAAACAGGGCCTAAATATAAGTTAAAGTTTCAAATATAAGAGAGGGATATTTTACATGCTCAATTTAGCGTCTGAACGTAAAAAGTCACCAAAATGTTACACGTGGCTTATGATCGTATGTACAACCGTATACATCATAATTATACACAAGGGCAGACCTACCCCTATGTCACACCCCAACCGACGGTGGAATACGTCGGGGCGGGACATGTAGACTGTTCATGAGCACAAGGTTGACTAGATTGCAATATTTTAATCATCAAATTTTATTTCAAACAAATCAAACACAACCAAATTCAAACAAGTACGTAAATGAAATACATAATATCCTTTATTTAAATTTAACTAAGTCTAAAGCCTATGTGTAACATGTCTTGATCAAACTCACATGTTAGCACCTGAAACATGAATAAAATAAAGTCAACTAAAAAGTTGGTGAGCATACACAGGTTTATACATAGATAGTGTATAGATGTGAATAATCAAATCCTTACATAACATGCTAAAATAAGGCATTTATGGGGAGCAACTATTGTGTAACCAAAGTACAATCAAACCTTTGTAACTAGCATGCAAATTGTGTTGTCGGTAACAATCACCCCAATCTGGGTGGGTTTGTCAGACTCAATAGATCTATCATTGTTAACCGTCGGCTTGAATAGTTAATGATTGCACATAAATTGCACACAAACAGTTAACACACCTAGCACTCAAACATAAAGCTCAAATTTTGTATACATGAATGTAAAGAGGATTTGTGTTTGTGTAGTTTGTGTAAATGTAAGCAATTGTGTGTATAGAGTTCATGTTTCACCCCAAAAAGTGTAAAAGGGTAAAAAGGGCTATGTAATACTCACTTGGATATATTGCGTGGGTAACACGAGCAAGTATGTAGTACAAGTGATTTTCAAATCACAAGTTAACCTAGTGTGAAAAGTATGATCTTAAGTTAAAAATATGCACAAAGTCTAAGGATAGGTCTAATGTTCATCGGGTCTTTTTAGGTGTGAGTTCGTATAAAGTTTGTATTATAAGTTGTCAAAAGTTTGATACAAACTTGTAAGTTTAAAGAGTTATATGAGAATATTATTTTTTTTAGGGCTCATGGTTAAATAAATAAAATTCTTTTTATTTATTTAAAAATAATAAGTCTTGTTAAAAGTAATGTGATTTTATATACTAGAATAAATAAATTTATTTATTTATGACAATGTGTCATATATATGCAATCTAAGAAACTCTAAGTGTACAACGTAATAAATTTATTCATTTATTTATTGTTAGAATAATAAAAATGTAGGTTAAATATATGTATCTATATATATATATATATAAATTAGAAAGAAAAAAAGGTTTTTATTTATACATTCTAATATATACATAAATATATATAGGAAAAACAATTGATTGAATAATGTATAAAAATATCTTGTCAAAATATTTATAAACTAGGAAATTTAGTTACTTTGTTTAATTATTTAAAATATAGAGGTTTTAAACAAATTAAAATTATAAAAATAGGTGTTTGAATTTAAAGTTGTGGATTTTTGTATGAGACCATTCTAAATAATGTTAGGTTTGTAAAAATACTTTTATAGCGTTCTAATGTTTATCAAATCGGTTTAAAAAAATAGAAACAGTCCACCCGGTTCGAACCCGGGTGGATGTTGAGTGAGGCAAACATCCCAACCACTAGACCAAAGGACTTATCCCTGATATAACTCGGTCAGAATACATGTTAACATGTATGTAACAGAGGGGCGGGTGTTTTGTTCAAGTATGCGCGCAAAAATAGCCGGACTTGTGAGTTTCGAACCCACGCCCTCTACCCGACGGTGCAATGTCTTAACCGGTCGGACCAGATGGTTCGCTGGTAGATTATAGAGTTTTAAATGATTAAATACGTTAAGTATTTCGATTTAGAAAAATCCTAATTAGAACCCGTATGAACAGCTCTTGATTTCAAACAAATTTGAGTTTGATGCCTTCTGTCATATTAAATTGACAGAGGGCTTTCGATCTTAACAGGAAAACGACTGAAATGACACAAGCCATACCTGAAACGACTGAGTGTAGAGGGCCGACGGCTAGAGGAAACATGGACAATATTCTTGGTGATCGATTGGCAAGCAGGAGTGGAATGAGACTTAATCGAGGTTTGCGCGAGTTTGTATAGGGTCGTGCGAAGGTCTGTGGTGATGTAATTTGATTAATTTCACCTTTAATGCTTGATTCGATTGCGGGGATTATGGTGACAGTTGTAGCGACGATTACGTGTTAATCCGGTTGTAATCGAATGAATTTGGTCGTGTAGTAGGTCTAGATACATGCACGATCAGTCTTAGCATGATTTATGGGGATTAATTGCATTAAATTTCACGATTTGGAACGGATTTGAACGCGGTTTGACTCTAGGAGTCAAACTATTCAAATTTCGAATTTATCCGCGTAAAAGTCCGAATTAGGCTATTATGTGGATCAGGGATAGCTCGATTATCACTTGTGTGTGTAGGGAAAGACCGAATTAACAGGCCTTAATCGATTCACAAGTTGGATTTCATAGTTTTTGGGCCTGTTTGACTTTGAGAGTCAAAGTTGACGAATGGAGGTCAAAATTGGTTCATATGGAGTCAAGTCTAGTCCAAATGTTCAATTGCAAGGGTGGGGGTTCATGTTTAGGGTTCAAATGTTTTAGAAGGGGCGTTTCCTTGAATCAAAAGGTTCAACACTATTGTTATCTGTTTTAAATCATTTTGTTTTATAAAAATCTAATTTATTATTTATTTAATTATAAATATTTTATAAAGAGATAAGTAACAAACTTTGTAAATGAATTATCTATTAAATATATATATACATATATTTATTTATTTAACCATAAATAAATACATCTACATATATATAAACAAAAAAAAGTGTGCTTACATGATTAAAACTTTATAAGTTTTATTTTGATTTAAGCAAGTAATATATATATATATATATAATTATACATGCATATGTTATATATTTAATAGAAAGTACTATGTATAAGTTAAGTTGAAACGTTAAATTGATACATGTTTAAAATAGAGTATAATATGAAATATTATGTTGAACCGGTACGGAATTGAAATGGGTTGTGAAATAAAAAATAATTAGGCCGGAAAAATCATGGATGTTACACCCTAGGGTAGGGGTAGTCCCCGCTACACCTCAACTTTTACCCGCAATGCAAAAAAATTTACGTTACCCTTCAAATTTTTTAAAAGCTCAACACTTTATAAAAAGTCTAATATTTTATAAAAAGTCCCACATTTTATTAAAGGTTTTGAGGTATTAGGTTTTAATAAAATATTTGTGTTTTAGCTAGACCAAATGTTTTATTAAAACTCAATACCTCAAATTCTCAAACCCAACTTACCCAAGCGGTCAGCCAAAAAGAAAGACAGAGAGCGGGAATTGTGAGACTGTGAGAGTCAGATACCGACCACTAGACCAGCCGCTCGACCTAAGCTGAGACCACCCCCGGCACCGCCTTCGCCAAACCCCAGTCCTCCACCTTTGCAGTCCGCCTCGCCAGTCGCATGTTACCCAATGGCGGAGGATAGTGACCCCCCCCCCCCCCACACATTTTTCACTCATAAGTGTTAATATTTACGTATTCGGTCGGTTTTTCGCTCAGTAGCGTTAATTTATATGTATTCGGCCAAAAAATTTATAGTTCCGGCCCCCTGATTAGAACCCCCCCTCCTGACGTTTTTTTCAAGCTCCGCCACTGATGTTATTGTAAAAAAAATTTATTTACATGAAAGTACGGTCTAAAAAAAATTGTTTTATTTAAATGAAAGTACGGTAAAAAAAAATCCATTACCCCTGAATTTTTTTTTAGATCCGCCACTGATTATACAACCTATCTTTATACTAATAAATATAAATCTTATGAGGACAGATGTCAGTTTCAGGTACATTCTCATCATATTTCTTTCGTCTCTCTCCTCTATTAAATAGTAATATTAAAAAATATATTTATTTTTAAATATTTAATTATAAATACGTATTGTTATTACATCATCAACCAAATGAACTTGATATTAATTAACATTTATCAATTGTATAAAAAAAATTAACACCCAATCAATTTTTTTTATAAAGTTAACTTAACAAAACTGATAACTGTCACGTCGAAGTATATATTTTTTTAAATAAATATTTTTGACAAGTAACATATTACGTTATATTTTATTTAAAACGTTTAATACCTAAGATTCTAGTTTACTATTTAATAATTACACACCGACACGTTATAATTACAATACACTAACCTTTCATAAAAAAGTTGATTTTAAAAATAAAATCATACATATATATGTATTTTACTCAACCACTAAAGTTCAAATCCCATTTTTCTTTTTTCCAACTTTTATAAAAGTTACAATGAACTAACCTAAACTATTTACTTCAATTAAAACGCTAAGTTATAAGATTAAAAAAAAAGCACAACATAAGCACAAAACAGAGGAATGCGCTTGATCAATCAATCCGAACTAGAAAACAGAGCTTCCAAAATCTCAATAAAAACCTCTAAGATTACTCCATGATGTTCAACCGAATTCAACGAAATAAAACGCTCAAACAAAGCCATAAGCTCATCCGCTCCAAAAATCTCCTTTTCCACAATCATTTCCACCATCGATACCCTGAAATCTTCATGCGGGTTGCTCGATTTCTTCACCACCGCAACACTATCTTTCACGACCTTCCCGTCGTCAATTCTTCTCTTCGATTTTGATTTTGATTTTGACTTCCGATTCGCTCTGTTTTTGCGAAACGATCCCGATGATTCGGAGGGGAATGAGCGGGATGAAAACAGAGTGCTTTGGTCATCGATATCGTCTTCGTCGTCGCTGCTACGCCAATCGTGGTAGTAATTATCTGTAATTGATGAGATGTATTCTGTGTTTTTGGGTTTCCGGTGACGGGGTTTCTTTTTGGGGGTTTTCTGTTGTCTCCGGGAGGGGGTTTTGACGGTGATTTGGGGGTGGGAGAGATGGGGTTTTGGGGAGAAGAGAGCAATGAGTTGGCGGTGGTGGCGGTTTTCCGGGAAGAAGAAAGGGTCGCCGGATACGTCAGAGGTGGTCTTCGAGCGGCATGTTTGGAATAGTTTGGAGATTTTTAGTTTTAGACGATTTTCCATGGAGAGAGTTAGAGGGAGAGAGGCTTAGGTTGAAGGAGAGGTGAAGTTGGTATGTTTAAATATGGAGTAAACTCTCACATATATAAAAAAAGTTTTGAACGAAAATTTGTATCATTCACGGGTAATTGGCTCACATGATCATCTTTATCTCTATAAGAGAAAACTAACCATAGATGAGAAAAACCCCTTGACTAAACTTGCACCCCCTATTTTTTGTCATAAGTGAAACTTGAACCCAAAACCTCTTTCATTTTAATAAAATCTTGGTATACACATTTATCAATAGACTAAGCTAATGGTTGTCCCACATATAAAAATATCTAAATAAGGGTGTAATAATCGATATTTCACAAATTATCCAAGACATAACTATGTATTGTCTCTATCTCTCTATAGATATAGATACATACATGGTGTGGTTCAAATTAAAATTAATATTTATATAATAAATATGATAACCACTTTTAAATATAGTGTTATGTATATGTAACAGTTATTATTATGTTAGTGTTGCATATACGTAACACTATGTGTTACATATATGTAAATACTCCTTATTTTCGTATTTATGTTCAAAATATTTAAATACTTTTTAAATATTAAAAGAAAAAATAAATTATAAATTATGTGATTGTTTGAGAGTTTCGGTTATCACGATTTTCACATAAAAACTTGGTTATCATTGAATTCTTACTTACATATATGTATATAATATACGAAGGGTTAAATAATAATATTTTAAGAAAATGTTAGAAACTGATAGATTATTAATCACATTAATTTAAAGGTTAAATTGACGTAATAGTAACATCGTAACTAATGAAAGTTTAGTAAGGTCGAAACGGTCGTAAAAGAGGAAATACGACTGTCAAATTTTACCTTCATTTAAATCTGGGTTCACTAATATTTCAGCTAAATTTAGTGTAGATATAAAGACTGATGGATACAAAATTCTCTAAGTACAACTGTTGCGGACTCCACAATTTTGCTGCTGACCAACAAGCTGTTGCGGATAAGCTTGTCTGCTGCTGATAGTTGTTCTCCTGCTGATGAACAACTCTGCTGCGGACAGCCTTATCTACTGAAGTCCAGAGTTGCTGCTGATAGGCTTCTCAGCAGCATCAAACACTTGATGCTGCAGATAGGCAAATCATCAGCAGCTTTGGATAGTTGAGTCTTGTTGCGGATCATCAACTATGCTGCTGATAGCCATATCTGCTGAAGATTAATCGTTGCTGCTGATTGGCATATCAAAAGCATCAACTTTACTACTGACAACTTTCTGCTGCAACTCTGACACTTCACATGTAGAAAGAATGTTACTGGTGCAGACAATAAAAAACAACGCTCTCCTTCCAAGTATCCAAGCAATGATGCCTAGGAAGACGTTTGATTAAAGTTAACTTTTGTAGTCTTTGTTGTCTTAACTTGTAGTATAGCTTCTAGTATACAAGATCAACGGCTTGTGTTTGATCTGATCCTTAGAATCAATGGTCTGTCTTGATTCTAAGTTACTATATAAGTAGTGTATCTGTTCATTGTACAAGTGTGCTTTCTTAGAGTTTTCTCTGTAATCTTGTAACCATTGAAGCTTAATACAATTTGCATTTATCAGTAGTCTTTGTGTTTACTTCTTTACATTGCATAGTTGTGATTGTTTCCGCCAATCTCAACTAGAATAGAACCATCTTATATTCACCGATCCTACAAGTGGTATCAGAGCTTTGGCTCTCAGATTAAACAAACTCACGCTTGTTTAATCACTCTTTGGTTCTATTCACTACTATCTCTTTGCTAAAACACCATATATTACAAATCCAGAAATGGCACAAAACAATGCTTTTGATGATACTGGAAGCATCAACAGACCACCAAGACTAATGTCTGGAGAAGCCTATGATATGTGGAAGAACAGGATGGAAAGTTTCTTCTGCTATCAAGAGTATGGGATGTGGAGATCCAATAAAGATGGACCATATGTACCCATGGTGGCCTCTACTGATTCCGGAGGTCCATCAGTCCCCGAAGAACCCTCAAAGTATTCAGATGAAGACATCAAGAAGATGGAGGTAGACTTCAAAGCCTTGGGAGCCATTCAGATGTGTTTGCCAAATGAAGTCTTTCACAACTTCAGAGAATATAAGACTGCCAAGGAGCTATGGGAGGCTCTTGAGAAGATGTTTGTTGGGTCATAAGAAGTGAAAGAAATTAGAACAGACATTCTGAAAGCCACAATATGAGAATTTTGTCTGGAAGGAAGTTGAGTCTCTTACTGTGTTATACAACATGTACACCTACCTTGTGGGAGAGCTACAATGCTCAAAAGTGAAGCTGGAGAATAAAGACATTCTCAAGAAGTTCATCAGGTCTCTGCCAAGCTGCTGGACACTTTACACAGTGTCAATCAGAAGAACTGAAAATCTAAAGACTTTGCAGATGACTGAGCTGTTTGGCATGCTGAAGACCTATGAATTAGAAATGATTCAAGTCAAAGAGAGAAGCTCAACAGCCTCATCATCCACCACCACTTCCTCTGCACTTCACTCTGACCACTCAGTTCCTAGTTCAAGAAACTACTACCCTCCCATTGTCACTCATCCCCAGACTCCAACCTCACAATCAAACAACTCACCATTTCTTCTTGAAGCCCGACCTCAAACATCTTCTGTTGCCTTTGTCTATGAAAACTCAAGCAATATGTCATTTATCAAGGAAGATCTGGAATGTTTTCATCCAGATGATCTAGAAGAAATGGATATACAGCACTCCTATGTCATGCTCTCTCTAAGAGCAAAAAGGTTCTACTCTAGAACATGAAGACCCATTCCAAGCAACAACTCCAACACCAGAGTTGGCTTGGACAAAAGCAAACTGAAATGTTACAACTGTAACCAACTTGGTCACATTTCCAGAGAATGCAAGGCACCAAAGGCAAATCCAGTAGCTGCCTAGCCAAGGCAAGCTCATCAAGGTCAAACAAGCCAAGCTCAGCCAAAACAGCAACAAGCTACCCCTTCTACCCAAACTGTAGCGTGTGCAGCTGTTGGAACTGCTGAGTTTGACTGGAGTTTCCAGTATGAGGATCTTCCTGCTAACAATCAAGCTCTCATGGCAGACACATCAGAGATACCACCTCAGGTATATGAAAATCTTTGTACTCAGGCTTGTATTGATAAGGTTCTTGGATACAGAAAACATAACCAGAATCTCATAGATCAAAATGAAGAGTTTCACCAAATGAAATCTGAATTTAAAAAGGTTGAAAACAGTTACAAAGAAAAGATTAACTGTTTAAAGAAATAGATTTCATCATTAAAACATGAACAAACAAACCTTGAAACTCATATTGATGATCTTCTGGTTAAGTTAAAGGGTACAAAGGCTGAATTAGCAGACCAAAAGGTCTATGTGGAAAAATATGAGTTTGCATCCAAAAAGCTGCAAAGACTTTTGGATGCTCAAATTCTCGAAAGGGTAATTGCTGGAGTTGGGTTTCAAGCTGAAAAACCCTACAATGATGTTCCTCCACCTGCTGACTATGTAGCCATTCATGAACCAAGTTTCAATCTTTTCAATCTTGATCTGGCCAACCGAAATCTTGATCCTGCTGTCTAAGAAACCTTTATGCAAGAATGCACTACTTCATCTGAGTCTGAGTCCACATGCTCATACTCCACTGAAACCAATAAAGCTCCATCACTACCTGCCTTTGAAGTCATTCAAACCAACAGTCCAAGCCCCTTCATCCCTTCAAAAACAGTACCAGTATCTCAACTCACCAAACAAATCAAAATCAGCTATCCTCCAGAAGGAAGAAAGCTAACTATTGAAAAGGGACAGTCTTCAACCTCCACCAACCCAAATCCTCAATCTAAATCCACCCAACCAAGGAAGGTGTTTGACATATGTCATGCGCCTGGAGAGAGAGCTCCATATGTTCAAAAGACATTGGAGGAAGCCACTTTTGAGCACAACAAAGTTCACCCCTAGAATTTCAAAGACTTGTTCAAAAGAAAAGATTATGTATACTTCCAAAGGGACAAACTGGCTAAATCATGTTTTGTCTATGGCAAATACAATCACACTGCCAACACATGCTTCTACTACCTTTAGCAACAAAGAAACCTCAAGCAACATGCTTTTGAGAAGACAAACAAGAACAAAAACGTAAGAAGCTTTGAAGCCAAGGCAACTCGCTTCAGAAACTCTCTCTCCCCACCAAGGAAGCAGCTGCCAAAACCTCAACAATCTTGCATCATCTGTGGTGAATCAGACCACTTTGCTGCAAATTTTGAGTTTAATCCCTTCAACCAGATCCTTCATCAAGCCCCTCCTAAACAAAAGCCTATCAGCAAAAGAACTTCTACAGAGAAACCCTCTGTTAACAAGGTAAAGAAGGATAAGCATACATCTGTTGTTAAACCATCAGCAACCAACAAAAATGTTTTTAATCAAGTGAAGCCCAAGAAACCAAAGGACAAGCCTTCAGCAACAACCAAGTCTGCTGCTGCTCAAGTAAAACCATCAGCAGTAACAAAATCTGTTGCTGATAAAGCAAATATGTCAGCAGCCAAAGCAACATCAGCTGCCGATAGAGCAAAGAGATCTAGAAAACCACCTCCTCAGCAATGGAAAGCCAAGATCCCAGCATCTATCCCTCAAAGCATCATCATTGGCTCCATTGAATGCAAGCTTACTGATGCTGCTGATCCAACGACACACTTACCCAAGTCTGCACGTTCTTAGGTTCCTCCCTCTAACTAGATCTCTCTCATGTGCAGGGACAGCCAGGTCACAAGGATAACACATGGGTTGTAGACAGTGGTTGTTCCAGGCACATGACCGGCAACAGATCCATCCTCTCCAACTTCAGACACTTCAATGGAGGATATGTTGCCTTTGGGAGTGATTCAAAAGGAGGATCAATTACTGGACAAGGAACTGTGTCCAATGAAAGGATGAGTATTGAAAGAGTAAACTATGTCAAAGAATTAGACTTCAATCTCATGTGTGTGTCCCAGATCTGTGATCAAAAGCATTGGATGCTTTTCACAGATAAAGAATATTTTATACTATCCCCTGGCTTAAACAAACCTCCTCCAGAGAAGATCCTATTAACTGCTCAGATAAAATATAACTTATATGTGCTTGACATGAATGAGGTGACTCCATCTGGTAGTGTATCTTGTTTTCTGTCTAAGGCATCAGTTGATGAATCAGCTCTCTTGCACAGGAGATTAAGCCATGTCAATGTAAAAACCATTAACAAAGTTGGTAAAGGAAAATCTTGTCAGAGGGTTTCCTGACAAAGAATTCCAACTTGAAGATCATTGAATTGCATGCTTGAAGGGGAATTAACACAAGAGTTCTCACAAGCCCAAGACATTGAATTCAAATCACATTCCATTACAGATGCTGCATATGGATCTCTTTGGTCCTACAAATGTCATGTCAATGGGCAAGAAGTCATATTGTCTGGTGATCACCGATGACTATACCAGATTTTCATGGGTATACTTCTTGAGAACAAAAGATGAAACTGCTAAGATTCTTAAATCTTACATTCTTTGAGTTGAGAATCAAAGCAATCAAAAGGTGAAAGTCATAAGGTGTGATCAAGGTATAGAATTCAAGAACCACACTCTGAACTGTTTCTGTGAAAGCAAGGGAATAGAAAGACAATACAGTGCTCCACGAACTCCTCAACAAAACGGGGTTGCTGAAAGGAGAAACAGAACTCTAATTGAATCAGCAAGATCAATGTTGGCTGATTCAAAACTGCCTCTCACATTCTAGGCAGAAGCAGTCAGTACAACTTGCTATGTGCAGAATAGAGTTCTCATTGTCAAGCCTCTCAACAAGACACCTTATGAACTCTGGTTCAAAAGAGTTCCCTACATTGGATTTCTAAAACCTTTTGGATGTCCATGCACCATTCTGATTACACATGGGGTTCTTCCTAAGTTTGGTGCCAAATCTGATGAAGGATACTTTGTGGGCTATTCCTCTCAATCCAAGGCCTACAGAGTATTCAACTCAAGAACAAGAATAGTGGAAGAATCAGCCAATGTGGAATGTAGGGAACACATTGCATGTGAACAGGGAAAAGGCCCAGATTGGCTCTTTGATATAGACTCCTTCACATAAATATTTGAGCCTCTCATCTTCTCAAATATGAAGTCTACCTCTTCCAAAGCACCAGCTTCCACATTTTCCACTGACTACATATTGGAGTTCACTAATCCCTCTATCAGACTGAAAAGGCCATCTATTGATCCTCCATCTGTTGTGGAAGCTATTGAAGCCAGTGAAGCCGGAACCAGACTCTCAAATGTCACCAGCAGCAGCCTCTCTGAGAATGAAAATCAGAATGAACTTCAAGACACATCTGTAATGTTGTAGAGGCATCTGTTGCTGATGCTGCTGCTGATAATGTTGATGCTGCTGTTGATATTGAAGACTCTTCCACCATGAATGATGAATTTCCTGATCAGAATCAGAGCAATCTTGAGCAAGGAATACAATTGGATGTTGTACCAGCACAGAGAATCAACAAGGAACATCCCCTGGAAAATATCATTGGCTAAGTTCACCAAGGAGTTAAAACAAGAAGCAAAACTCATGAGGCCAATATATGTCTGTATTCCTGCTTTCTATCTTAGGTAGAACCAAAAAAGATAGATGAAGCTCTGAAACACAGCAATTGGATTGAGGCAATACAGGAAGAGTTGCTACAATTCAAGAGACGGATGTCTGGAAAGTTGTTGATTTTCCACCTGGTCAAACTGCTATTGGCACAAGATGGGTATTCAGGAACAAACAAGATGAGAGAGGCATTGTAGTCAAGAACAAAGCCAGACTTGTAGCTCAAGGCTACACTCAGGAAGAGGGATTTGACTATGATGAAGTCTTTGCTCATGTTGCCAGGCTGGAGGCCATCAGAATCTTCCTGGCATATGCTGCATCCAAGAACTTCATAGTATATCAAATGGATGTCAAGAGTGCCTTTCTGTATGGGAAGATTGGTGAGGAAGTATATGTCAAACAGCCTCCAAGCTTTATAGATCCTGCACATCCTAACAAAGTGTTCAAACTAGACAAAGCTCTCTATGGCTTACATCAAGCTCCAAGAGCCTGGTATGAACCTCTGTCTGGATATCTACTCAGCAACAACTTCAGAAGAGGTGCCATTGACGAGACCTTGTTTATCAAAGATGAAGGGGAGAAATCCTACTGGTACAAATCTATGTTGATGACATCATCTTTGGATTAACAAGGAAGAACTTATGTAAAGACTTTGAGGTCCTGATGCACTCAAAGTTTGAAATGAGTTCAATGGGTGAACTAAATTTCTTTCTGGGTCTTCAAGTCAAACAAGTTCCAAATGGAATCCTTATCAGCCAATCCAAATATGTCAAGAGCATTTTGGAAAGATTCAAGATGGCTGACTGCTCTGCTGCAAGAACTCCTATGCAAGTGCACCATCAACTGACTCCAGATAAAGATGGTCAAGACACTGATCAACATCAGTACTGTGCAATGATAGGATCACGCATGTATCTCACTGCCTCAAGGCCAGATATCATGTTTGCAGTATGCCTTTGTGCAAGATTCCAAGCAGCTCCAAAGAATACACATCTTCAAGTTGTCAAGAGAATTTTTAGATACCTAAAGGGAGCCCCAAGGCTTGGGCCATGGTATTCTAAAAATGATAAGTTCAACCTGTATGCATACACTGAAAGTGACTATGGAGGATGCAACTTGGACAAAAAATCCACATCAGGGGGGTGTTAGTTTCTGGGAGGAAGACTGATTTCATGGCAGTGCAAGAAACAAACCTGTGTATCAACCTCTACAGCAGAAGAAGAATACATTGCAGCTTCAAGTTGATGTGCACAAGTCATCTAGATACAAAACAAAATGCTGGATTATGGAATGAATTTCATGGCCACTCCCATTCACATTGACAACATGAGTGTTATATCAATCACAAACAATCTGGTGCAGCACTCCAAGACAAAGCACATTGACATCAGGTATCACTTCATAAGAGATCAAGCTGAGAAAAGGATAATTATTTTAACCAAAGTTCATACCAATGAGAAATATGCTAACTTGTTTACAAAACATTTTGATGAAGCTAGATTTAGATAGTTAGTTGAATCCATTGGTATGATGAACTTTGACTAAAATCTGTCTCTAAATTTTTTTTAATGTGTTTGTCTTTTGTTGTAAATAAAAGTTATAAGTCAGCAACAACCATTTTTGCTGCTGACAGTTCTAATCATCAGCAGCAAAGATTTTGCCACTGACTGCTTTAAGTTATCAGAAGGAACAAGTTTCCTGCGGATAGCTGTAAGGCAATCAGCAGCAACATCTTTGATGCGGACCATTACATCCATGAGCAGCAATTGAGTTGGCTGCTGACAGAATTAACCATCCGCAGCAACCAAGTTTGCAGCGGATAAACTTAACCATCCGCAGCAACCAAGTTTGCTGCAGATGGGTAAAAATAAGTCCAAATTAACTTTTACACGCTGTAAAAAGTAATTTCAGTCTTAACCATGACTGCTATAGTGTATTACAGCTATAATAGTGAAAAGTGAATGGTTTGTACTGTACAAGTAACTTTGCTTTTTCCCTCCTCTATCGTTATAACACAAATCAAATTTCCCCTTCACCTCTTCACATTTAATTCCAACCTAACTCTCACCATTTTCTCTCAAGCATTCAAAGCTTTCCATACTTAACCAACTTTCAAAAAACTTCCTCCTTCCCTCCAAATCCAACGACAATGGCAGAGGTCGACATAAACCATCCTAATGACAAGTTTTCTCCCTACCACAATCTCACTGCATACCTAGTTAAAGGAAAGAAGTCTGAAGGGTTCGATGATATGATCGATTTTCTTTGTCGATCAAATATATATTTTGCACTTACCGTCAACCCTACCATATACTTCCCTCATATGGAGGATTTTTGGAACACCGCCGTCTACTCTACCGAACAGGGGATTCCCCAAATCCAAGCCACGGTAGACGGAAAAGACATCATCGTCACTGAAGCTACTCTCAGAAAACACCTCAAGCTTCAGGACGAGGGGGCTACCATTTCATACACCAGGGAAGAGTATATGAGGACCTTTGTATCCATAGGGTACACTGTAAATCAGAACGACTATACTTTTGAAAAGGCGCTGATGGGCCCTCCATGGAAGTTTCTATGCCACACTCTTCTACAGTGCATATCCCAGAAGAGAAGTAGATGGCATCAAGTGAGTTCTGCTCTCGCCTCTGCTGTTCACGGTATGGTCACTTGCCAAGGTTTCAACTTTGCACATCTCATTTTTGAAGGTTTGAGATATAACCTTCAAGAAGGTGCAAAGCAGGCATTCTATATGTACCCAAGGTTCTTGCAGGAAGTTTTCAACAATGAGCTAAAAGACCTTTCCAAACTTGCAAGAATCTACCTTATGCTGGGACATAAAAATAATATTTTTCAAAACATGAGAACTGTTTCCAAAAAGTTCTCAGGGGTCAATGTTCCATTGTTATGTACAATGATGAACATACAAAGTACACAGGGTGACAGTTCAGCAATCCCAGCTGATACTGATCCCACACCCTTCACTTCAAAGCCTGAACATCAATCTACTTCCTTTCTTCGAACCCCTGTGCATCCTATTGAGGATGCACAGGCACAACAACTACTTACACCTGTTTTGGATGTTATCACTGCCCAATTGGAACACAGGGCCCTAGTTGTGGCAAGCTATACCAGAAAAAGAAAAAGGAGCAAGAAGACTCCTTCTATTCTTGTCTCACAGGCCCAATCCCAACCTAAAATCCCTCATTCAGAATCCCAACATTCTAATGAGAATATCAAAAGGGATAGCCAAATGATTAGATAGACTTCTTTGGAAGTTCCTCTATTAGGATCAGGATCACATCCCGGATCCATAGAAAAACCTTCTGAACCCTTTCATTATTTTTCTTCTCTAAACTTAAGTGCAGAGGCACCTAGTCAAGATGATATGCCTTCTCCAACTACCACTATCTCGGAGGTACTGATTGACTTGGCTGCTAATGTACCCAGCCCAAGTTCATCACCTAAGAAGGTTCACTCTGGGAGTGATGATAGAGTGAATGTGGAAAGGGCTATCACTACTACTGGTACATCAATTGACCACGAGGACAGTGATAACATCACTAAGTCCCCAACCACGACAACTCACAGTGAGGATGTTTCTCTTGAAACACTCTTCACTGAGAGGAATCCTAGGTGCCAAGAAAACCAGGGTGATGGGGATGCAGAGGCTAGGCCTAAGGCCCGATCTAGTTCCAAGGATTCCACAACTGTGGATGAGGACAGACTGAAACTTGAAAATACGGAATTGACGGCCAGGGTGGCAATGCTAGAGGCTGAAGTGTCCAAAATACAGCACCAAGTCTCTATGCATGAAGCTCATCAATGCCCTCCAGTGACTACTCCTTCCCTTGTATCAGTGGGCACTCAAACAGATGAAACTCTATGCACTGATGCTACCAAAAAGGGGGAGATAGTTACTGCTGACAGTCTTGAGGACTGGATACAAGAGCAGGCTGCATTTCAAAGTACACTCTTCAAGCCTGCTTTTGTTCAAATCCATGACTTGCCAGACTCAGTAGATGAAGAGGAAGAAATCTCTGAGGATTGGAAGTTAGTTGTCAGAGCTATTTATGAGGTCTTGAAAAATGAAAGTGAAGATGAAGACACACCTCTATCATTCAGCATACTGCCAGCTTCTGCAAGCATATCAAGTCAGACCATTGCCCCTCAATTCACACTGACTGCACATAAGCTAGAGTTTTACTCTATTCTAGCATGGGGGTATGATGGTCTATGATGTACTAAAAAGTAGTTTAATAAAGGTAACTAAATTAACCTAATTCTAGACTCTAAGTAATACTCTAGACTCACTAAGACACACTAAACTACTAACCGGCAAGTGTACCGATCGACTCTAGTATAGCTAATGTAAGTCCGGATATCGAACCCACGAGACTCTATCGAATTACGTTAACGGCTCTATCTAGACTATGACTGACACTGACTGAACTAATTGTTTAATTGTTTGGGGGGGGGTTTTCTAGAAATCCTAAAAAATGTGATTAGATTAAACTAAATTAATTAACTAAATTAACAAATACGAATTAACTTGGACTTTTACTCAGATGGTGGAAACACTACCTAGACTGGAATCCTGATTGCTTTTAGTAATGATTTTATCTGGAAATTGTTTACTATGGAACCGGGATCATAAAGTTCTCACCTCTCAGGATATCTAAAGGACTCCTAACCCTTCTCAAAAGCACGCTATGATACCCTAAAGGTTGTTTGGATTACCGGTTATTAGACTCTCTTTCAAGACACCTAACAGATTTATGAAAGTACCCTTAGAGGCTTACTCCCTTTCGAGACCTAAACCAAGGATAGAGTTGTTTTCTCGATTAGACTTGCTAGACAATAGCCAAAAGGTTCACTCCTAACAAAGCTCCTACCTTTCAGTTTAATGACTTAGACCTAGCAATAATCTCGCACCTTTCAGCTATTGATGATTAGTAGAACACTTGATTTTATAAGATTACCAAATATTACTTCTAAGGTTTAATGGCCAATTTAACCCTAAAGATTGAAGATTTATTACGTGATATAGACACTCACCAAAATCTAAAACCTAGCAAGACTCTATTATGTGATAAAGACCGTCACCAAGAATCTCACGAAGCAATAAACAATATTCAAACAATATCAAATATGCAAACACATCTAATCAATAGAACAAATCACCTACAATTCATAAATAATCCATAAAATCCATAAATCCATAATAAAATCAGAACTTAAGACAATCATTCATCTAGTCTAGGTAGTACGATAAATTTAGCCAATCAAAGTCATTGAAAACATCAAGAATGAAGTATAATCAAGAACACAAAACATAGTTTAAAGAAAGAGACGAAAGTAAAGACACCCGAATGACACAAACGTGACCCGGATGATTCTCCCGACTTCAATCCTTCAACCAGCGACCCCAAGAACTCAGAAATGCCTCAATCAATGCTCCAAAATCGCCCAGGGTTCTGTTCATTCGTCACTAGGGTTTAGGTTAAACATACTTAAGTATTTATATGTTTCACTTAACAAATCCAAACCCAGCAGCTTCAATTCTGGCGACAACACTTTCTCACGGGGCGCGAGAAAGTCCTTCATGTTAGTCGCGGCCCGCGACCGTCTTATGACGTCAGCACATTTAACAGTCTCTCGCCTCCCGCGAGAGGCGTTACCTTTATTGTCGCGGCCCGCCAGAAGCCACTTTTCCAGCACTTTCAACGCGCTTCAGCTCCCGAGCACTCCAATACGTTCCAGGACTCGACTTTTTCATGTTTCAGCTTGTTTTCCTCACTTTTCAGCTATTTCTACGATTCAAGACCTGCAAAACGCAATTGGATTAGAAGTACGCAAATTCTGACGAAAACCAAACTAACACTAACGAAATTATACAAACTGTACACGATAAAAGAATGTATTTTGCAATACATCAGTCTATCTGAGAGATTATGCATTGGATGGGAATTTGGTGGAATAAAAGAGCTAAATTGGAATAAAAGGAATCCACTTAAAGTCCTGGATCTGTACTTAACAAGATGCATAAACACATCCACAGATCTCTCAGCTGAACTTGCAATTGATAGATTCTGCGACTTGATGGAGGATAACATGCCTTGGTTTGAATGATTTCATCAAGAAGCAAACAAGTTGGCTTATCCAAACACTGCAGAGTCTTCAAGAGCAGCTGAACAAAGACAAGCTACAAGACTTGACTTGATAAGGAGCAGGGTCTTAACAGAAGAACAAGTACTGCAATTCAGAAGATTCTTCTATAATGAAGTGGTCAGGGGCCTGGAAGTGCATGAATGGTCAAGCACTGGGTCCTCTGGCTTTCAGTTCTTCTTATGTGATGGATCATCTTTCAAAATCAACAACATTCAAGAAATCATGCTCCTCAATCCAGATTTCCTGCACAAGGTCTTTGAGCTCAGGACACATATCTGCAACATCAACTCCTTAGAAAGTCAAGCAATGATCAAGATTATCAAAGCTTTTCTTGAAAAGGAGGGGTGGCTTGCAATGGATGATTCTGACTCAGATCTAGCCCTTCCCTCTTCACCAACTGTTATACTGAGTGCAGCAGTAGAATCAAGAAAAGTGGCTGCTCAGAATGCCAAAGAGGCTTTTAAAGCTATACATGGGAGTGAATGGGAAAAGGAAGAGAGTGAAGCAGTCCCTTCCTCTGTGTCTGTTCCTTAGATTGCCAATGAAGCTGAAGCTGAGATCCCAACAACATCTCTTACATCTGCTGTTGTGATCCATGAAGCTGAAGCAGAGGCATCCAATAAAGACAAGGAGAAGGGCATCATGACAGAAGAAGAAAGAATAGAGAAAAAGAGAAGAGAAGAAGAGAAAGAGAAGAAGAGGAGATGGCTGAGATTAGAAAGACTCAAGAAAGGAAAGCTGCCATTCTCCTTAGGGAACAACAGATCCAGTTGCATGCTAGGCAACTGGATGCTTTGAAAGTTAAAGTTCCTGCAGCTACACAATTACAAGAAGATGAAGCTCTAGCTGCAGGAATAACTCAATAAAGAAGAAGAAGAAAGAGAAAAGAAAAGAAAAGAAAAGAAGAGGCTATGTTCAGGATAACTGACTCAGAACTAGCCAAAGAAATGAGAGAGGAGTGGATAGAAGCTCTGATTTCTCAAGGTGAGGATGCAGACTATCTTGAGAAATTGTCAAATAAAGAAATCTATAGAGCTTTCATGGGTCAGCAAGGTCAACTGGCAAACAAGAAAAGAGCTGAAGAAGAAGAAAAAGCCAAACAAAAGTCCAAAAAGACCATTGTATTTAACATAAGGACCTATGAAGAAAGGAAGGTCATGATGGACTTCCTGAAGGCTAGAGGAGAGAGTGGAAAGAGGCTAGGTACAATGAGTTTTATTAATCTGCAAGCCTTGTATTTCAAAGTAAAGAAGGAAGAGGAAGCAAGATTGGAGAAGACAGGCTCAAAGAAAAGGGTAAATACTCAAACTGATGACAGAAAACAAAAGAAACCCAAGCCTACTCTCTCATCCACTCTTTCCTCTATCCAACAACTTTTCACTCTCCCTCCTAGACCCCCCTCCTCTCCACCCAAAGAGTCCAAATCCTCCCACCCAGCTCCTCCCCATCAACAGCCCCCCAAGAAGAAAACCAAACCTACCACCAAACTAGAAGATTCAAGAGAAATTGTTGGTTGGTTCTACAATAATCAAGATCAATGGTTTGAAGTCTTCAGGGGGAGGGCAGAAGTAAAAAGGTCAATCTTTAAAACTGTTGATGAGGTGATGCAGCTCCCAGATTCTGATCTTAGAAGAATGATAGAGTTGGGTGAAGCTCATGAGCCTGAGAATGAAAATGGAAGACATCTGTTGCTAGTGATCAAACATCACTTCAACCCTAGCAAAGATGTAGTCATTGATGCTAAACCTCTCCAATCCCTCTTTCCATTCACTAGCTGGTCTTACAATGCTGAGAAGGATGAATTCACTATAACAGCTGTCAGAGGTCAGCAGATGAGATGTTCTAAGAAGGCCATTTTTAAGATGCCAAGCAAGGACATCAAGTCTCTGTCTGAGCTTCCTCTTGACAATCCCAGCAAGGACCCTAGAGGCTATGAGGTAGCAAGGATTGTTGCACACATGCAAAAGCTTCAGCAACAATAGCAGTAAGAAAGTTTAGGTAGCATCAGTCTAGGGGAGTTTGTAGATATAAAGAATGATAGCTACAAAATTCTCTAAGTACAACTGCTGCAGACTCCACATTTTTGCTTCTGACCAACAAGCTGTTGCGGATAAGCTTATCTGCTGCTGATAGTTGTTCTCATGCGGATGAACAACTCTGCTGTGGACAGCCTTATCTGCTGAAGTACAGAGTTGCTGCTGATAGGCAAATCATCAGCAGCTTTGGATAGTTGAGTCTTGCTGCGAATCATCAACTATGCTGCTGATAGCCATATATGCTGAAGATTAATCGTTGCTGTTGATTGGCATATCAAAAGCATCAACTTTACTACTGACAACTTTCTGCTGCAACTCTGACACATCACATGTAGAAAGAATGTTACTGGTGCAGACAATAAAAAACAACGCTCTCCTTCCAAGTATCCAAGCAATGATGCCTAAGAAGACGTTTGATTAAAGTTAAATTTTGTAGTCTTTGTTGTCTTAACTTGTAGTATAGCTTCTAGTATACAAGATCAACGGTTTGTGTTAGATCTGATGCTTAGAATCAAGGGTCTGTCTTGATTCTAAGTTACTATATAAGTAGTGTATCTGTTCATTGTACAAGTGTGCTTTCTTAGAGTTTTCTCTGTAATCTTGTAACCATTGAAGCTTAATACAATTTGCATTTATCAGTAGTCTTTGTGTTTACTTCTTTACATTGCATAGTTGTGATTGTTTCCGCCAATCTCAACTAGAATAGAACCATCTTGTATTCACCGATCCTACATTTAGTTTTAATAATATCTTATTCGCAAATAAATTTAATTTGAGCATAACATTGTGGTATTTATAAAAGAAAAACATTTTTTTTATGTCTTGTACACTTCTGAGTACAATAGTGCATCCAAACGTGTTACAGCAGTGTTTCAGTGGTATGTCTAACCATTACTATGGTTGATCTAACTTCTAAGGTTGATTATCTATTTCAATGAGTTTCGACTACACAAGTACCTCTCCCGCAGTATACTTGTGTGTCTTGCTCATTATCATGGTATGTCCAAGCTATACATATTGTTAGAAACATGTGTACATAAATTGGCCTCAAATTTTAATGCCATTACCTTTTATTACTCAAATGAGGTTCGTTGACCTCAATTAGGCAGGTCATAACATTCAAATGTATGCACTTATTTTTAAATGGTCTTAAATTATCATTATACACTCAATGATTTATTCTATGTATTTGTGTACACGAACTGATTCAACTCATTAAACAAATCAAAACTATAATTAAGATGTTCGAGTTTTGTGCATAATTGTCTATCAAAATTCTACAAATTTAACTTCACATAATTCACGTGTATTATAGGTTACCTTCCTCGTTAATCAATGAAAATTCAAGTTTATGCCCGTATGCAATTGACACCATTGTCAAACTACATGCACACACCCACCTAATTCATGATATCAAGCCTTCATAGCATGGATGTCGGGGATATCATCTTAAAAGGTAAGTTCTAACATCGAAGAATTAGCTGCTCCCAATTACATCAATATACTAAGCCTTCAAAACATTTAGATCAAGGATAACACTTTAGAAAGCAAGTCCTCACACTAGAGAACTAAATGCTTTCAATCAACCCCAACTTGCAAGCTATTAACTTATAAGCTTAAAGTTTCTAACTCGGATAATTTAGAACTAGCATGATATACACCAAATTAGGCAATTACATGTGTTTACTCCAACACTAGCATATTGTATTGGCATCAATTTACTAGAATTAGTATGCTAATTAGACCAAGCTAAGCATACAAGCTTATTCAATCATTTACTTTAGTAAGATAGACAAGTAAGCATATATACTAAAATTTGAGCATGTTCTTTCTTTCATTTACTAACTAGAGCTAGCAAGGTATATACCAAATCAAGAAAGATCAAACAAGATAATTTGGTGCACAAAATCTACACAAAATCTACATATTTGAGTAAATTTAATCATACTAATCTTTTAGAATGACACATTAGTGTACACTTTGATGTTAAATTTCAATTTAGTTGTTTTAGAAACAAGTTTGGTCAACAAAGTCAAAACCGGTTTGGTATCAGGGGAGGTTTGACCTATTTCAAACCAGTTTTTGAGCGGTTTGAATCAGTTTGGTTTGGTTTAAACCGGTGATTTGAAACAGTTTCAAACCGGTTTCACTCAAACCGCCTAAAGCATAGGTTTTGGTCGGTTTGAAAACAGGTTTTAAATCCTAAACCGGTTTTTTGTACATTTTTAGTCAAGAGCCATAAGGCTCTGATACCATATATGATAATGAAAAGCACGTAAGATATTTTATATTATTGATCAATTGGTTTTTATGAGTAAAATAAGAATAACTATAAAGAAAACCTATTTAAATCGTATCTTTCAATCATGTTAAAGATCGTTATAATAAAGTGTAACTAGTATATTTTTATTACTAGCTTGATATTTTAACAATGGTTGTTTTTCAAAACAAGACCTTTGACTATTTTTTTGTGAGTTTAACAAAAGTTAATTGTGATCTATTCCATGTTTTATTCCGGTAAAATTAGTACTTTTTTCCCTTTTTAAAATAATAGTACATTTTAAACTTTCTAAATTTCAAGTCGAAGTCATGCATAATACAAAGACTATAATAATAGTTACTTCCGGAAAAAATTCAACCCCGTGATCTTTAAAATATAACAATTTAGAAAAAGAGAACAATCTTTTTATTCAAAAGCTAATTAATTATATACCCACAAACCACATGTCATAGAACCAATGATTCACATTGCTGTTTGACCTTTCTCTGTCACTCTCACACAAACAAACAAATAAAATAGAGAAAGATGAAACATAATCATTATTTTATAGAATATACTATTATTTCGTTATAACAATATTAACATAAGAACGAGTGTAATGGGCTAAAGCCCTTTTAAACATCAGCCAAATAAGGTGTTAAACATCGTGACGAAGTCATCAAAGAGGGGTGTGAGGAGTTTAACGGGCGCAAGAGCAGGAGGCATGAGGTGGGCTAATCGGAGAAGAGGGAAGGATGCGTCATGAAGGTGGGGGCGTTGCCTCACTACACCCAGTCTTATCAAAATCATATAACTCACTAATCAACTCTCTTTATAACTCATTTCAATCTTGTATCACAAAGTAACTCCTTATTATCCAATCTCTAGGCATCATTATCTCAAATGTTGTCTCTTGAATGAAGAAAAATATAATCTTTTAAGTCTCGGAAGCTTCCAACAACATAAAAACAAATCAGAAACCCTACCAAATGGCTACAAGACAAGTTGGTTGAAGATGGGTTGGCTTTCCGATTAAAAGTGGCCTCAAATCCAAACACATAACACCACAACCATACCCATTTGACATTGATTTCTTAACACCCCACTCTACCCCATGATTTTTTTTCTTAGGGTATAGAGTTATTGATTTCTTAAATTGTTGTATTTAAGTTCTTGTATTATAAATATAAAAATCATTATATTTGGGTTATGCTATAAAGCCCGTTGTATCTAGAAAAATATAGGAAACCACTAAAAGACGACACATGTCTAAGGGGATGGGGGTAAATGCTTAAAAAAAAACATGCAACGATTCAATAGAGAATCCTAGACGCCCCATTTAAAATTACAGACGCTCAGTTAAAAATTTTGGATGCCCAATTTATTTTATTTTATTGAATATAACAATACCATACTCAAATTAAAGATTAGAAAATACTAAATTTTACGGTGTAGTTCTTCTATAAAAAATAATGACACATAAAAAGAATTATTTACGTTTAAAAAAGGTGAAGCACTAAAAAAAAATGAACAATAGTTTGTTGTACCCATTTACCCCTTCTTCTCAAAAGAGGCGTGATAATTGAGTCCGTGTCAATCATCAAATTATATCGCTTGATTATCTTTCATCAATGGTGGAAAATGTTTCCTACACTTTTTAAAATTTCTTGGCTTTTTAGTGAAACTTGGTTCTATTATTTAAAAGCAATTTTAGAAAATAAGAACCACCTTTAGACTATCGAATGTGCTTAATGAAGTTTTTTATGTGATAGCTTTTTCATAATGTTAGCGAACTTAGTAGCAGGCGAACTTACTAAGTTCGCTTGTTTAGTATATGGGTGAACTTATTAAGTTCGCCTGGTTCAGTATTAGTTTATCTTTGTCTATAAATAGCTTCTTTGTAACATTATTCAAGTTATCAATCAAATCATATCAGTTTTTACCCCCAATTAATCTCCCTCATTTTTTCTCTCGTTTATCATTCTCGCTTGTTTAGCGATCTCGTTTATCATTCTCACTTATTTTAGCGATCATTCTCAATATCATAACATGGTATCAAAGCATATATGCTCGATTCTGTGATTTTTCCCTTTTTCCGCACTCATCCTTTGTCGTTTCATTCGTTTTCTCATTTTTTGTGTCAATTGTGAGATGTTTCCTGTTTTGATCCATTCAAAACCTTCGTTTTTTTGTTTCTAATCATTCCTACGGTTGGATTTCTTCATATACTTCTCTGATTTTGAGTTATGATGTTTTCTGGATCGATTTCCCGTTTTTCTGTTCGTGTAGGCGAACTTGTCGGGATAGTTTGTTACGGGCGAACTTATTAACTTCGCCTGTTCATTTCCTCAGCGAACTTAACAAGTTCGCTTCTCGACGAACTTAACAAGTTCGCTTATTCCAGCCTTTATTTTTTTTCTGCTTTTCATGCCTCATACTGTTGATCCCATAATTGTTGTTCTTATGGATTCTTCTAATCATTTGTTCAGCTGATCATCCGGGTCTTTTACTTATTTATAAAACATTTGACGGCTCTTCTTTCGGATCCTGGAAACGTTCCATGTCCATTGCCTTATCTGCTAAGAACAAACTTGGTTTTATTGATGTGACTGTTGTTAGACCTACTTCCTCTCCTAATCTAGAGTTATGGAAAAGATGCAATGATATGGTTATTTCTTGGATTTTGAACACTTTGTCCAGTGATATCAGTGAGAGTGTTTTGTATGTTGAGACTGCTCGAAAACTCTGGAAAGAGTTAACTGACCGGTATAGACAAAGTAATAGGGCCAAGTATTATCAATTGCAGAAGTCTCTTTCTCCTATTTCCCAAGTAAATGATGATGTTGCTACATATTTTACCAAAATCAAAGCTGTTTGGGATGAGCTTAATGCAATCGAGCCTATTCCTCCTTGCACATGTGGTACTTCCCAACTTATGGCTAAGCGTGAAACAGATCAACGTTTGATGCAGTTTCTGATGAGCCTTAACCCTTGTTATGACATGATTCGTGGGAATATTATCATGATGAAACGTCTTCCCTCAATCAATAAAGCTTATGCTTTTCTCATTCAAGATGAGAAATAAAGGGAGCTTCATTCATCGGCTCAGTTTATTCCTCAGAACGCTTCTATGAATGCTTCTGTGCAAGTACCAAAGAATTCCAGTGCTCGAAAAGGCTCTGTTTGCTCTCATTACAAGAAGCCAGGACATGATGCTAGCAAATGTTATCGTTTAATTGGGTTTCATAAGGATTTCAAATTTACTAGACCCAAAGCTGCTGCTAATGTTGTTTCTGATGCTGGGGTTATTGTTCCTTCTTCTGGTGCTCTTTCTTCTAAACAGTACAACAATCTGTTGCAACTTCTTCAGCAGAATTCTGGGGTTCAGGGTGGTGTTCCTAATGTTCAACCACTCAGCTTTTGCAAAATTTTGCAGGTATTATTGCTTGCAATTCGACTACGGTCGATACTACTTGGATCATTGATACCGGTGCAAGTAATCATATGTGCTTTGATTTCAATTTACTTTCTGATGTTCAATTGTTTAACTCACCCGTTTATGTTCTTCTTCCAAACAGGCATGTCTTAACTGTTACGTAGGTCGGAACAGTTCATCTTACCAAGACAAACTTAAGCAATTGAATGTTTTTACTGGTGCACATGATTGTTCTATTGATGATTGTTCTGTTTGCCCTAAGGCTAGACATCATAAACTACCTTTTGCATCTAGTAGTATATCCAGTTCTCAAATGTTTGATCTTATTCATATTGATACGTGGGGCCCGTATCTATCTACTACAATTGATGGATATAAATATTTTCTCACCATTGTTGATGATTTTACTAGAACTACTTGGACTCATCTTTTGACAACTAAAGGAAATGCCTTTACTATTCTTCAAGGGTTCATTGAAATGGTTGAGACTCAATTCAGTACCAAAGTGAAGCGTGTTCGATCTGATAATGCTTTTGAACTTGGTTCGGGTGTTCATCTTGTCGAGTATTTTAAACAGAATGGAATTATTCATCAGACTACTTGTCCTGGGGTTCCTCAACAGAATGGGGTGGTGGAACGTAAACATAAGCATCTTCTCGAAACTGCTCGTGCTCTTATGTTTCAATCCAAGTTACCGATAACTTTTTGGGGTGAATGCGATCTCACTGCTACTCATTTGATTAATATTTTCCCCACACGGGTTCTTAAGGGAAAATCTCCTTCTGAGATGCTCTTTGGTAAAGCTCCTTCTTACACCCATCTTCGCACTTTTGGGTGTTTATGTTATGCTTCTACCTCTACACCCGGACGAGATAAATTTCAGCCTCGAGCTCAAGCGTGTATTTGTATTGGTTATCCCTTTGGAAAGAAAGGCTACAAGCTTAATAATCTTGACACTCGACAAGTTCTTGTTTCTCGGGATGTGACTTTTCTTGAGCACGTTTTCCCTTCTTTACACTCTTCAGATCCTTCTTATTTGTTCCCTTCTCTAAATGATCTGTTTGAGGAGACAGATCCAGTTGTTGTTCCTTCATCTTCTTCGGCTACTCTTGAAGTTGATTCCACTCCTCCTCTTGTTTCTCATATTCCTCCTCCTCCACCTCCGGAGCCAAGGAGATCTACTCGTTCTTCTGTTCCTCCTTCTCATCTGCATGATTATGTTTGTAATTCTGCTTCTTCTGTCGATTCGTCTTATTTTCATACTTTGTCGAGTGCTTGCCAAGCTTCTCATTTTGTTAATCTTGCTGATCTTTCTCCTGATTCCCAACAACTCCTTTCAAATCTTGATTATGTTAAAGAACCTTCTTCTTATCGGGAGGCTGATAACCATCCTACTTGGCAAGAGGCTATGAATAAGGAGTTTAATGCCTTGGAAAGAAATCAAACTTGGGAGGTTATGCATTTACCTAAAGGTAAAAAGGCCATTAAGTTCAAATGGGTGTATAAAGTCAAGTATAATGCTGATGGTACTGTTGAACGTTGCAAAAGTCGTTTGGTTGTTCGTGGTGATACTCAGAAAGCAGGAATTGATTTTAATGAGACTTTTCTCCTGCCGTTAAGATGACTACTATTCGTAGTCTCATTGCTGTTGCCACTAAACGACAATGGGGTTTATATTAATTGGATGTTAATAATGCTTTTTTACATGGGGATCTTGACGAAGACATATATATGCTTCCTCCTCCTGGAATGCCTTTATCCTCTCCTGATCATGTTCTTAAGCTTAAGAAGTCTCTTTACGGTTTGAAGCAAGTTTTAAGGCAGTGGTATGGAAAGCTTTCTGATGCTCTTAAGACCAAAGGTTATATGCGGTCTCCCAATGATTATTCTTTATTCTCTAAGACGATGGGGGGTTCGGTTGTTCATGTCGCTGTTTATGTTGCTGGTAATAATGATCAAGAGATATCTTCTTTGAAGGCTTTCTTACATTCCACTTTTCAGATCAAGGATCTTGGCACTCTCAACTACTTTCGGGGCATTGAGGTTCTCAAATCTCCTTCTGGTCTTATTATGACTCAACGCAAATTTACGAAGGATTTGCTGAATGAGTTTTCTACCGACGATGTTTCTTCTGTTTTGTCTCCTTTGCCTTTACATTTACAACTCAAGCTAAACGAAGGTCAGGTTCTTGATGATCCTTTGGCCTATCGTCGACTTGTTGGTAAACTAAATTATCTCACTCATACTCGGCCTGATCTTGCATTTGTAGTTCAGTTTCTCAGTCAGTTTATGAGTGATCCGCGTGTTCCTCATTGGGATGCTGCGTGGCATACTCTTCGTTATGTCAAATGCACTTGTTCTCAAGGGTTGTTTTTTAATGATGGTCCTGATATGTATTTGTCTGATTATTGTGATTCTGATTGGGCAGCTTGTCCTAATACTCGGCGTTCTGTCAGTGGCTATTTCATTTCTCTTGGTGGCAGTCCTATTTCTTGGAAATCCAAGAAGCAACATACTGTTTCTCTTAGTTCTGCTGAAGCTGAATATCGTTCTCTTCGCCATGTCACATAGGAACTTGCTTGATTGACTCGCTTGTTTGTGGAGTTTCGACTTGATAATCTTACTCATGTTCCTCTCAAATGTGACAGTCAGACAGCTATTCATATTGCTAAGAATCCAGTTTTTCATGAGCGAACTAAGCATATCGAGTTGGATTGTTATTTTGTTCGTGAGAAGCTTCAAGCCGGTTTGATTCTGCTTTCTCACACAAGGACTTCTGATCAACATACGGATTTATTCACAAAGAGTTTGGCTGGTCAACCGCATTCTGATATCATTTCCAAGTTGGGGTTATATACACCTCCAACTTGAGGGGGGTGTTAGCGAACTTACTAAGTTCGCTTGTTTAGTATAGGGGCGAACTTATTAAGTTCGCTTGGTTCAGTATTAGTTTAGCTTTGTCTATAAATAGCTTCTTTGTAACATTATTCAAGTTATCAATCAAATCATATCAGTTTTTACCTCCAATTATTCTCTCTCATTTTTCTCTCGTTTATCATTCTCACTTGTTTAGCGATCATTCTCGATATCATAACACATAATCTATGTTAAAACACGTCTTATTCACTGGCGAATATTGTATGAAATATATAGTGTATTCATATGTGAATCCAAATAAACACTAGTGAACACGTCATTAGCAAGTGTTGTTCACCGATATTTATCGGTGAATCAAGTTCTAACGGAACATATTTTACATTAAGTATTAAAATGACGCCGCATAAAATATTTTTCATCTACCATATCTGGCAGGGGCGAATTTATGTATGTCCCAGTGGGGGGCGAGGCACCCGCTGGGATTCATCTGTGTAGTGGGAAATTTCGATCTCTCTTAGTAGGCACCTTCTTAAATATGCTAAGAGGCACCCGTCATCCGATTTTCAACAAACCAAGAGAGAAAGAAACCAAAGAGGTAGATGATAATTTTAAATAAATATGGTAATTTTTCTATAAAAAAAGCCATGAAAGCTTAAAGCTTTAATGGAGAAAAAAGATGAGAGAGAGAGAAGAAAAAGAAGAAAGTGGTATGGGAAAATGAAAAGGTGGGAAACCCAAAGTGTTCGTTGATTATTAAAAGAATAAAGAGAAATTTCATATTAACCCTTGTAATACAATTAAAATTACACATTAAACCTTTTACTTTCATTTGATTTTAAATATTCTTATATTATACATCCAAACAATAGACATTAATCATAACAAATTAAATTTTGTACATAAATAATATGTTTTATTATTGATTATTCAATTGATTTATAAGTTTTTTTTGTATTTTTTACTTTTGGTTTATAAGTACATTTTTTTCTTGTTTATTGTTTACAGGTGTTTTTTTTTCATATTTGTGACATATTCTTGTGTTTAATCAATTATATGTACACGTTTAATTAATAAGTATGAATAGTTTTACAATATCTTTAAGTAAATATGTATAAATATTTTTATTATATCGTTATGTAAATAAGTATTTTTGTTTTTACCCGACCCATTTTGAACCGATTTGTTTTGACCAAACTCACTTTGACCAGACCTACTTTGTGTTGTGCACCCGATGACAAAAACTTCTGGATCCACCACTGATATCTGGTAGCGATAAAGTGGTTCTCAAGTTTTAAAATGACTTAAATGTTTATTGATTTTATTGTTAAACCGTCTCTATATAATAAAAATAATATTAATATAATAATAATAATTATTATGTGAACAAATATCAATTGATGCTTACAATTTATAAAATTTAAACTTGTAATAAAAGATTAACAATAAATATCATATTTTGTAAGATGGTATTAGACTATTAGTATTTCATTTTTCATGACAAATATCCAACCTACCTTTTTGGTTCCTTTTCCCATGCAAATGCATCAAATCTACATATGGGAGTATGATACTATTTTTTACTTTTGAGGGGAAAATGATGGGTGAAGAAAATTACAAGGTCAAGAATATAAAGGTTGTTTCTCGTCCACTATTTTTATTGAATTTAATATTTTAAATTATACGAGGAAACATATTAGATGTGTAATTTTATTTCTAAAAAGGTAAATTACTATTTCACGTTCTTAACGTTTGTTCATTTTAACTAGTTGAGTATTTTATGTTTTAAAATCTCGGTTTGAACCATAACTTTTTATTTTTTACTCCATTTGAGTTCAGATGGCTAACGTCTTTAGATTTAATAGTTAACTTTTTTCTGAAATGACCAAAATAACGCAGAGACTCAAATGGATAAAAACGTTATATATTCTACCATCTGTTTTCTCCACCACCACCGTCGCCAAGCATCTTACATATACAATTTTCATGTTCGATAAAGGTGTCACATCACAGGGACAAAGTGTTATTAATTAGAGTGAGATTACCATTGACAACGTTATAGTAGAATTACACTTGATAACAAAAGTAAAAGTTATAAGTTTTATTGGTTAAATTATCGATATGGATTAACTTTTCATGTCATAAGAGCAGCCGAAGTTACTTCTCTATTAAAACAGAGTTGATCTTAACAGCAAAAATAAAGTTAAAAAATGATTGCTCATTTAGTCGGTATAAATTATTATTATTTATTGAGTCATGAGTTATTAGAATTTAATTTACCTTTAAATCAAATATGAGTTGTCAATTTTACATAATGTAATTGTGTGAGAGAACATGACTTCTCACATCCGAGGATCTCAACCTTAAATGAAGCCAAAATTAGAAACTAATTATGCTTGTATTTATAAATCAATGAAAAAATATATTTATTTTTTTTTATATACATCACTTTTATTATAAAGCAATCAAATCAAAAAATAATATATGCACTCACATTTCTTAAGTATGCATTTAAGATTTGATTTCAATAAAAACAAATATTAATGTTTTCACATTTATACCTATATAATCTATCCAAGCCTACACTGAGAGAGAATATATTGGTTGCTATCATTTAGATTTAGCTCTCAAGTATATGTAAGAAACTAACAGCTATTATTTAATTTTCAAAGTTTCAACAACAGGTTTTTTTTTCTTTCAAAATGACAAAAACAGAAGACTGTGAGGTAGTGCAATCTGCAATGTATGAAATACATTTTATTTTTGAAAGGCAAATTTCTTTATTCATATGGGGAGTGGTACTTGAACTCATGACATTCTTAATTCTTAGTGTTTCTAGAGGATTTTCCTCTACCAAAGAGCCACCAACCCCATTGGCATGTATCAAATACATATCTGCTGTGTAGTACAAAGATCAAATTAACACAAAGTCAATAAAAATGTGGCAGCATATTTAGTAGGGGTGTAAATTTATAACATAGTGAGAGGGTGTTTGTGATTGTGGTGAGAAAGTGCTTATTGACTTATTGATATTTTAAAAAACCGGTAAGTCAATAAAATTAACACTTTTTTTTAAAAAAAAAAACCAATAAGTCAATAAGCAATTCTCAAAAGCCAAGAAATCATGGCTTTTGAAAATAACTTATTAGGTTTTCAAAAAAGCAATAAGCAAGAAATCATAATTTATGCATCGTAACTTATCAAGATTTATTATATGGTCTTGCTTATATTATTATGCATCGTACCACAAGGCTCGTTTATGCAATTAACTCTTTATTATATAACTATTTTTAAAATATGTTTTATGTCATAACTTATACGGATTGGTTATTTTTTATGTTAAAATCTAAAAGTTAAAAGAGAAATGAGCATCGGATTTTATAGTTTAAACATAATTATTTTATAAACCTTTATATTCTTGGTTTGAATTTATAATTTAGTGTATTAATATGCGTTTGTGACATGTTGGCTAGTTTTTATAAAAATTATATGAAAAATTGTAAATTTTGTCAAGTTAGAGCCAAAAGTGTAAATGCTGAGTTTTGTGGCTAAAGTCTAATAAATTAGACACGGGGGCAATAAAATCTCAGGGGTTATTATCCTTAATTGAAGTCGGCCCCAAGGTTTAAAATAAAAAAGACAACAAAATTTCATGAATGTCAAGGTTCATATGCTTTAGTATATGCATAGGTCGATTTTGGCCGGTTTTGACTCTAACGATACCAAAACCAAAAAATTCATTTATGAAATTTTGAAAGCTGATCAATTTTGGTTAGATTAGTTTTAGTATCCGGAGCCAGTACGAACTGGAAATTAGAATTGTTTGGTTTGGTTAACAAATAATGAATTTAGACATAAAACTCACAAAAATTGGCCCAAATAATGACTTTGAGCCTGAAAATTTTAAGCTTTAACATAAGGTTTTGGTTTTAAAATTTTTACTAGTAAATAACCGAATGGAACAAAAAATGCCAAAGGCTCATTTGTTGAAGATATGGAAAAGGGGATTTTTTTTTTCGAGAGATAAGATCCCTTGATTTTTCATTCAACCAATAGTGTTGGATAGAAAGAAATTAATTTCTCCTTCTATTTACATAGGCTCCTACACTTGCGTTTCTGGTCCAACGGTGTAGGGGTGACGTTTAGACATTGGCCTTTTTGAGGTCATGTGTTCGATCTCGACTCTAGGGGGTTTTCTCATGGTGATGGGTTTCCTCTTGTACTGGTGATATACATGGTGCGACTGATGTACGGGCTTCTCATCATGTCAAACGTGCCAGTCAAGCTTTCGTTGTTAAAAGAAATGGATAAAGGCTCCTTGGTGTTTTCATTTACGTTTCCATGTGGCATCAACGCATAAGGGGGCTTCAAGAGATTTATCCCATACATTTGCACTAGCATTAGCGTTGTGTTCCCAATTTAAGTTAAGGATAGAAAAGAAGAGAATCCCTCTCTTTCTTTTCTCTTCTTTTTCTTTTCATTGCACTTCTCTTCGTTTATTTCCAATTTGGAAAGATAGATTTTTGCCTTAAAACCCCTCCCCTTCTTTTCTCTTCTCTTCTCTTCCTTTCTCTCCATAAAAAAACTCAGGAACACCAGTTTTCCTACTTCTTTCCAAAATCCCTTCTCTTCTCTCCTTAAATGAAACTCGGGAACACATCATAGAGGTATCTTCAACATCTTCCTCTCTTGAAAGCTATATTCAGTTTAACCTATTTTCAGAGCCTAAAGAAAATTTTTAAAATTCAAGAGGAAAAAAAACAAGAAACCAAAACATAGTTATTTTATTTATAATCCTAGTAATAACTTATCATTATCACTGGATCTAACATGACTATAAATCGAAATAAACTCGTCACACTGGAATAACCATATTTTGCTACATGACAATATTTGTATTGGTAAGTTATTAAGAACAATTAACCCATGTGAAATAAAAAAATAATACAAATATTACAAATGAAATGGATCTTTGAAAAATCTTTGTTTCTTTACCGAACATGTAGCATGTGATGTTGACATCTTTAACTAGTCTAATTTAACAAAGTATATATACATGATGTTCATCAAATTTAATGACTTTGATTGAACCTTCATGAATTGGGGCCTATAACACTAAAAAAACAAATTTAACGAGAGAAGTCAAACAATCAAATATCATTACCACTCGTGGTCGAAAAACCTAATCTATAAACTCTTTGGGAAAATAATCTAAAAGGAGGGTATTTTTTTTCTAAAATATTAGGAACTTCATATGTTGAAAGCCTAGTGTATTCTCCATGTGCAACAAAGTCCCATTCTATCAATGTAGGATTCTCACGTTTCTGTTTGCAAAATAAAGTTTTATTGTTCTTTTCTAAATAAAAGATTTGGTTAGCAATTGTTATTATTATGTAATGAAGATGGGTATGCCCATATCCTACGCAAATATGAGAGCTAAGTCAAACATCGGGCATATCCTATGTGTATGACCCTTGACAAATAAGCAATTTATCACGACTTTCATTGATCATAAACTTGTTAAGATATTCACAACAATGCTAGAAAGTTTGCTTCTTTTGAAGTCACGAATATTGGATATTTAAGTGTAATTAGATTAACTTGTATTGACTAATATGTATCATCATAAATATCACATTTGAACCAAAATGGAGATAAAAAATAACTCGACCCTAGCCAGGGGCTCTCCCCTTGGGTCCCGCTACCAGGGGCGCCGCCCCCGGATCCCGTTAGTTAGGGGTTTCGCTCCTAATATCACAATAAACTTAAATAAGCGTGCGATTTTGGTCTCCGTTTTGGTTCGAATTCATCACACAACACATCATATTTGGTTCTTCTTAATCTCGGAATTGTATCCGATTAATCATTTAGGTGAAGCATCAAATAGATTTGATATAAAAGTGTAATCACGCTTTTCAGGGTATCCAAGTATTAAGTTCGTTTCTGCAATTTCCTCAACAACGAAGAGTCGAAGAGTAAAATAATTTCATCCTGCACAAATTATACAAATCCGGTTAGGAATGTAATGTAAAGAGAAACCGTAATAGACACAAACGAAAGATCAAAGCTTAAAACAAATAAAACTATGAGTAAAACCAAATACCTTTGGTCCAACCATGTCAACTATTTGACATAATATGTCCTAAAAAAGAACAGACTCTTGAGCCATGCATTCCATGATCAGGATGACAATGAAATGTACTAATCACAGAAATTTTATAGTAAACTGTATATTTTATATTAAAAGTGTATAATATTGATCACAAATTAGTTACATTCTCATCAATAGTGAGTCTAATATTTATTTATGTCAATTTTTAAGATTTAAATAGTTTGAATTAATATCATAAATTATTAATGACATGATTTATGCAATTTTATTCTTAACTGTTGTGTTTTATTTTTTTGAACCGCAAAGGTAATTTATTAAAAAGTAAACTGTTATTTTTGTCCCTAAGGTTTACTAACTTTTATTAGTTTCATTCAAAGAGTTTATTTTTCTCTTGTGTATTCTCGTGATTTACAAAAATTGTCATTTTCATCTAATCAGTTAATTTCATCCATATTTTTAACGTTAAATTAGGGTATTTAATTTTTTTTTTATATTTCTTTATTTTAACCTTTAATTACCCCCCCCCCCCCCAATCCAGTTAAACCATTTTTAGTTGAGTTGTTGGTTGGGGCAGATACGATCGTAATTCAAGAAGGGGAACCGGATTTGGGAAACCGGGATTCAATTACTATCGAATTTGAAGGGTTGTTGACTGGGGCATATACGATCGTATTCAAGAAGATCAGTCATAATTCAAGAAGATCAGTCATAATTCAAGAAGATGATAGCCGAAGGGACGATCGTAATTCAAGAAGATGATGGCCACAAGGTCGATCGTAATAGGGTAATTAAGGTTAATACAGTTTAAGGGGATGGGGGAATAATTAAGAGTTTAAAATATTTGATAAAATAAAGAAATATATAAAAAGACCTAAATACCTATTATTTAACGTTAAAATATGGACGGAATTAACTGATCGAATGAAAATGACAAGTTTTGTAAACCACAAGGATACCGATATGCCATCATTTATACATGTTTTACATGCATAATAATCCCCATATTATGGTACTAATTGAATAATAACATGGCAATTGATGCTTAAACCGTTTATATTTCGTAATTGTAGCTTATTCAGTGTTGAATATATAAATCAAGCTAAATCCTATCAAATACACCAAGAATTTAAGCTTCTAGAAGGTTCATTCCCGAGCATTTACCCCCCAAGAAGTCAAAATTGGTCAATAATCATCAACAGGACGCTAAAAGACAAACCTGGAAGAAAACAGGGGGATACACGGTCGTGCATCCCATTGCACGGTTGTGTTCCCATTGCACGGTCGTGCAAACCCTGACTTCTTCCCTAAGGCCCAGTACAATGTCCTCTATACCATGTTTGATTCCTGAGGCCTTTGCATGACCGTGCAACCTAATGCACGGTCGTGCATTGCATATTTTGAGGCCTATAAATAGAAGGGTTGAGTTCTTCATTCCACACATCTATCCATACCTCAAGAACACACAGAAGAGAGCATTCTCATAGTTAGAGTAGAGGGGCTCTTCCTCCTTCTTCCACAATAGGGAAGCCTACGAAACTCATCGTTACGCTAGTCGTCATGGCCATTCGTGACTAAAACTTCTTTGTATTGCTAGGGTGAAGATGATGTTTGGTGCATGTTAATGTTTAACGTATTAATTTAGTGGTATGTTTATGTCTTTAATTAATTCGCTCTTAAAAACCACCTTTCGGTGGGATTTTATCATTGTCTAAATCTGTTATTATATTTGTGAGTGTCTTGATTTTAAAAAGTAAGACCGTAAAACCCTTTTTAATCAAACTTTCTTTGAAATTCGTGCGTCTTTATACGAGCAGAGAATGATAAGGCAAGGCTTGGTCTATACTTCTAAGATCGTACGTCTTTATACGAACTTATTATGCGACCAAGAATTAGTGAACTCATGTTGGGAACAGTATGTCTTTATACTTGGTCCCATTCTTACACCGCCTCCCGGTGAGCAAAATATAATCACAAATTTAACTTTAATATAAAACATTTTAAGTTCGATGTTTTAAACCAACCTGGAGATGACCATTCGAAGGGTTGAGGGTAACTGTTGTCCCTAACGGGAGGCTCTACTATTTAATTTAAAGATTATAATTCGTGAATCAAATGTAGTGAGGACGAGGCTCTAGCAGTGACCCGGGTCACAAGTTTGTAGTAGTTATACCACTAAATTAGTCAACCTAACATTATCACGTACCAAGTTGATTCAAAACCCGAAGCAATACTATCCGTAACCTGATCATTTTCGCCATATTTACTTTTCTGTTATTTACTATTTTACTAGTTACATTTATGTTTCACACATCACGCACATTTTTACTTTTATGTTATTTACTTTACCGTCATTTACTTTTCTACTTCACAAGCACACAAAAACCACTCACTAATTAATCCGGCTAAACGATAACAAAAGTTGAGTATTAGAACTCGACCGTGTCCATTGGTTCGATACTTGGTTCTTACCTAAACTATATTACGCTGCGATAGGTGCACTTGCCTATTGTGTGTGTTTTAAGTTAAAATAATTATCATTTTATAAATTTAAAACCTAATCTTCTGAAACCATCCTAAAAATATATTTATTTATATTTTTATAGATTTAAAACCACGCTATCAGATACATATAAGAAAAATAAATTTTTTGGATAAAACTGACCAAAACAAGTAAACCATATGGACGAAAATAACAGTTTACCCTTTATTAAAATATCACAGCATTAGCAAGGTGCTAGTCAGTGATAGAGAACGTGTTACACGTTACATATCAAAATTGAGTATACACCAATCCTTCTAATCTAAAGAATTAAATTCCGTCCCGTTTTTTATTCAAACATACTAGTTCGTCTTGATCTTTTAAATGATGTATTAATATTTTAATTATTCTCAGATAAGATACTATTTAGTAGAGTTAATTCAGTAACGTAAATTAGTTTGTACAGTTATTGTTATTTGTTTATTTCCGTGTACTATTTATGTAACTTTCGTTACTATATATTATATTCGATCTCCAGCAAGCTAGGGTTGAGATTTTTACCCTAACATGGTATCAGAGCTAATTGGGCTCGGTGCATTGACACCCGTTGATCCACTTATGGATACTTCATCTTTCTTGGTGGAAATCTCGTATCATGGAGTGCTAAGAAACAACCGACTATATCTTGCTCCATCTGTGAGTCTGAGCACCGAGCCATGGCTAACACAACAGCTGAAATAGTTTGGATAACTCACTTGTTACGCGAACTGCATGCTTTGCCTTCTGATCACCCGACGTTCTTATGTGATAATCGAAGTGCCCTTTTCTTAACTCAAAATCTGGTATTCCATAAACGGGCCAAACAAATTGATCTGGATTATCATTTCATTCGGGAACTTGTTTCCTCCGGCAAACTATACACTAAGTTCGTTCCGACTTCCGACCAATCTTCAGGTAGTATACATCTTCACTAAGAGTCTTCCTCAACCACAATTTGTATTTCCGTGCTATGCTTCGTCTAGGACCGCCACCTTTTTGATTGATGGAGGATATTAGAGTTAATTCAGTAATGTAAATTAGTTTGTACACTTATTGTAATTTGTTTATTTTCGTGTACTGTTTCTATAATATTCGTCTATATAATATATTCGATCTCCACCAAATTAGGGTTGAGATTTTTACCCTAACACTATTATATTCTTTGTCATTGCTATCATTTAGATTTAGCTCTCGAGTATATGCAAGAAACTAACATCTATTATTGAATTTTTCAAAGTTTCAACAAAAGATTGTTTCTTTTTTTTTTTCTCAAATTAATGAACAAAAACAAAAAATCTGAGCCAGGTAGTACAATCTGCAATGCATCACATATTATGTAGTACAAAGATCGAAATCGAATTGTCACTTGTCAATAAAATGGGGTAGGATACTTAGGGGTCTACATTTCTAAGACGGACACGAATTGAAAATAAAATTTAAGGGCTTGGGTTTGGGCTGGTTACAGATCGAACATCCGAACACGTTTAGCTAAATAGTTAGGATTCAGGTTAATCTAACAAGTTAGATTCGTTTAACCTGTTCATTAATTATATAAATTTTTTATATTCTTGTTTTAGACACATTTATATTTGTTCGGTTAAACGGCTTGTGTTCGTATCAGCTCGTAAATACGTGTGTCATATTCGGTTTCATGTGTTTGTACCTACGTCAGGTTTGACCTGTACATCGGTAAACATGACCCGTTTAACATAACTAAATCATGAGTGAACTTGTGTTTTCAGAGTAAAGTTGTAGGGACCGATTAGTGTCCTAGTTTTTTTCCCAATTCTGGACTCATTCACATGTTTGTCCTGCAACAAAAGGACACAATATCTCTGTTAAGTGTATCTTCACGGTTTGTTGTGTGGAAGTTATTCAAATCATCATTGACTTATAAAGTATGAAGATTTGAACTCGGTTTGCTTAGATTCATTTTTTTTAATAAATCACACTCTATGTATTTTTTGAATCCTTGTTAATAATGTTTATAGCCGATATTGACCATGAGTCTTTTTTAACTCACTAGCATTTTAGAACCGGTCTTAATTATAACCGAGGCCATAGGCGTACCCACTTATTAGAAGGTGGATCGCCCAACACCAATAATTTTTATTTATTTATTATATATGTGGTATAATCTCGATCGACCCCAATGAAATTTGGACACCGACCCCTATAAATTTTGACCGACCCCAAGAAAAAATAATTTTTAACACCAACCCTGTATAAACTAATTACTTAATTTAACATTTGGACTAAAAGATTAGTCAGTTAAACAATTAAACCTATATTTAATTAACTCATTTACCCATTTAGACAATTAAGCTCATATTTAGTTAACTCATTTAAATTTTTAAATAAATTAATCTAATAAAAAATCTAAGTAGCAGCAATTCTGATTCTTGATCCATTGACGACTCGCGTTTCATACTCACGCTTCACGCAATCAGAAGAACGACAATTTGCTAATTACGATTCTCGCTATGCCTCCTAATCGAAGTTAACGCAATCAGAAGAACGATTAACCACGATTCTCTCCTGCCTCCTCACGGTTTCAGGCTCTTTGCTAATCACGAATTGACGATTCTCACCCCTGGTAGTCGGTTCATTATTCATAGCCTTGCGCCCTTGCCTACTCACGATTTCATGTAATTTTTTTTTTATTTTTTTCTCTAAATTTTGAATTTTGCTTATCATATTTTTTTACAATAATGTCATATGCGTTATTTTGTGCTATTTACTAATTGTAATTAGTGACAACGTGTGTATAATGTGATCCGACCCGACCCAGTCTGAACCGAACCGAAGTTTTTTTTTATATTTAGCGACAATCGACCCAAAAAATTTTCAAACCTATATGAAAAAAATTTCTAGGTCCGCCACTGACCGAGGCATCAAAATCGCAACACGGGTTATGATCTTGCTAATACCCATAACCTAGTAATCTAATGGTATGGTATTTGCGTAAAGTTGTGTAAGTTCAAATTCTTACAAATACAAGATTATGTGGTATTTAAGTGAAAAACATTTATGTTAAAAAAACGTGATAGGCTAATATTTCATAATCCTATAATTTTCTTCAATCTTTTAATTCTAAAAATTAAGAAAATAGTATAATTATACGAAACATGAAATCTAAAGAATATATAACCATAATGGATTTTTTTATTTGTTTATATAATAAAAAGTAGGTTAGAAACTCATGTGTTAAATAATTGAATAAATTCAACTTGTTATAAGCCTGTTATTTCTATTAACATTTGTATTTTCGATGTCATCAACCAATACTAAAATAAGAAATAATGAAGATTTAATAATCATAAATAACAAATAACGAGGATTTAAGAATTATAAATAATAAATAATAAAAATTTAATAATTATAAATTTAATAATTATAAATTACAAACTTGTAATAAGATGTTGAATAGGTTAGGATATATTCGTATTACAAACAACTTTATATGTCTATGATCAAACATCCGGATCAATTTGTTCTTTTACATTGACCAAATTACTATAATATTTTAGTTTTTATAATAGAACAAGAATTTTGATTAAATGTTAAATTACACCAATACCCTTTTAACCGATTTTGAGAACTTTGGAAGTGATTTTAGCCTTCAAGTACCAAGTACTAACCAAATATGGATGCTACTCATGAAGATCTTGAATCCATCATCTCTTGTTTGACTCTTTCATGTTTCATATCCAAAACACTTTTAGAAAAATAAATGTGTTTATATTTATTACTAGTGTTAGAACCTGTGTATTACACGGGGTTTGAATATAGAAATGATGAATTTTATAAATTTTAATTTCTTGTTAAAAGAGCATAAAGAATCATTATTAAAAGGAAGAGAATTCAATATCCTTACAATAAAAAACTTGTTGCCATTTATAAAGCTTTCTACATTTTCTTTAGTTTTGATTTCAGACGATGCATGACTATTTTGTTTCTTCTAGTAACTATACCATTAGCTTTTGAGGGCCATTATATCTGTATCTTTTCACCTCCATTTCTCAAGATCTTGATTATAGGAAATCCTTGTACCTCATATTTCCCTACACGTTCTTTGTTTTGTTCAGCATCGACATCCACTTTCGCCAAAACAATTGCAGGTCCATTGCTTGATAAAACATATGTGGCCTTTTCATACTGCACATATGAAAAATATATGTAAGGATAACTGTTATAATGTCTTTAATTTAAAAGAAAAATATAATGGTATAACAAATGATCATGAAATAAGTAAGATGTTTATAGTGACCACACCTATCAATAATAATAGTAGGACGACATACACATGAATTAACATATATTAAATGCAAATCTAATGCCAAATTAGAAAATGTGTGCCTTCTCCAAATGTTGGCTAGGATCAAACTGACCCCTTCAATATGCAAGTAGTTGTGATAGCTTAAAAAGAGGTTGACCCTCTAGGAAAAGTTCTGCATCTTGTGCAACTTGAATCTCACCTCTATAAAATCTCTAAACAATAATAGTAAGGTCAGCAAAACCTTTTTGTGTGCGAGTGTTGTGTAATTTGACTATAATTTAAATAGTAGTTCACCATAACTATCAACTGTCCTGGTTTATAAGTCATCATAAGCCTTTCGGGATATCCCATCAACAATTCTCTCATATTTGCTTAAGGATTCCTGAAGTCGAAGAATCTGCAGTGATACAAATGATGGTTTTATAATTATTTTAATCAAGAGAAGCGTAAAAATATCACTAATCTAACCCGATCCTCTAAATATTACAGTTGGGGAAATTTTTTTGTCATTATTTACCTCTTTGCTCAGAAAATTAAGATTAACACTGTAGCAAAGTCATCTGCTGATTAGATAGCCGCCCACCATCGTTAATATACATGTGATTCATAGAACCTCTCACTAATCAGTAGACTCTTTAGATTAAAAAAACTACCAATTCCCAAAAGTATTACAAAATAATTAATTTGTATGATACTTTAACCCTTCTAAAGAGCTTGATGGTTAAAGGGGAGAATACAAGGATTTTAGAACATATTACCTGCAAAAGTCAAGTACTTGATATAAATCATACAATAAACTGTCATAAACTTGACAATGGTACAACAGAACATAATATACAAGTCCAAAGTGTGTAAAAAGTAGGTAACACAGGATTGTAATTAATTTGGGTCCAAAGATGAAAATGTTTCAGTGGATTTCATTGGCATATATATTATGAATCTCATATACACATTATATCATTTATGAAGATGTTATTACAAAGTTTGAGTATCAAAAGTAGGATACACCTCCATCACGACTTACTTCGTCCTTAGGCAGGCAATACAACTTACCAATATATACACTCATGAATGAACCAACAAGGATAGCTTCGGCCACTATGAAAATCCTAAAAATTTGAAAGCGCTAAGAAAATGTCAGCAAAGAGTAACAATCAATTCAAGTTAGACTAATAAAAAATATATTTGAAATAAATAAATAAAATTTAAGAATGGAGCAAGTTAGACTCATTTCAAAATTCAAGTTTCAGTTAATGGAAAGGAAGTAACATGAGTATCAGTGGAATAGGAAGAATTCTAATATTTGGCTCCTATACCATGATAAGTAGCATCACCCAAGTACCTAGCACCAAGTGAAGTTCCAACCTACAAAATAAGCATATATCAAGTAAAATAATATAAGTAAACTCAAAGCTAAAAATATGTAAAGACACATAATTTTACAAATCACACATGGCAACAGATAAAATAAAGGTAAAATAAGGGCATAGAGAAAATTTTGAAAAATGGCGGGTTTTTTAAATCGGAAAACGTACGTTAAGAAATTCGAAGTAAAAAAAGTTCATTAAATAAGAAAAGTAAAAAAAAGCAATTTAAAAACAAAACCTAAAGCTTACTTGAACTTGTTTTTCTTGTGACTAAAGTGGCGGTGGTAGTTTTGTAAAGCTTATATTGTTGGTTCATCAAAAACAATTAATCAATTGCCGATTTAGTTTTTTAGCACCCGGTTCTTCTGAAATTTGAGGAATAATGACTATAAACCATAACAGTTGAAATGCAAATCTATATATGTTCCTGCTTGCAAATCTATAAATCCTCTAAATATTGACAAATTCTTATTATAAAAAGTAGAAACATAAACCAGGACCTGAACCTTATATGGAAGAGAGAAGTCTTCATGCAAATAAAATGTTGAGTTAAAATCTGAAATTATTTATAACAAAAGTCTTCCAAACATAAGAAAAATTGACCTCTACATCTAATTGTGACTCATCATCATCTGCAGAAGCCATATTTGACAACAAAACCTACCATATTGAACTAAAATAATAAACTAATGTAAAAGAAAAAATATAGAGAATATTATTAAAAATATATATCCGGAAGGAAAACATACCGGAATCAGACGTGGCAAGAATGCTCTTATACTGTCAGGCGGCAATGGTGCTTCACAATATGCAGGCCTGCAAATAAAGAAATAATAAGGTAAGATAGAAAGGATAAAAGTAGGAGAGTGATAAAAACTTAAGATCACTCCTTTTTAAATAAAAGAAAACAATAACACTCTTTTCAAAGTGGTTGTGATTAATTGATTATCGATTCACATGCTCATGAATCCTTTTGACGAAGCTTGGCATGGCAATCTGGTATACCCTAACAGAATACCACATTTCATTAGCCAATCTCAATTTTTAGGTACTAAATTGCCAGTTCAGGTAGGTTTTTTCACAGGTTCAAGCCCATTTTTCCAGGTTTTTTGTTCCTTTGCACCTTGCTGCATGCAAGGCGGTTTTGACTCACCTCGCCTGAGCTCCTTTGACTACTATGCTTTAAATCATAACCTTCAATATGACACATTTTGATCTCTACCTTTAACTCTTTTATTACATATAGACTTTATCACAAGTCCATATGTAGCATTTTATTGGCAAATAGGAGTACAAACAGTCTATTTCTAAAATCAAATTAATACGTTTCATTTAAGTACAAAAAACATTATTATGCATTCATATGACAACAAAATATATAAAAAAAACTAACCAGTATCACACATCTAATAAAAATTTTGTATGTCTGCAAAACCACAAAAAAAAATTTGTAAATTAAGATTACAAAAACAACAATAATCTAAATTCTTAAATCAAATGATTTAGGCACCTGTATACAGACCTAATGAGCATCATTGACTAAACTTTTAAAAACAAATCTAAAGAAGGTCGGATTAAAACTTTTAAATACAATTATGAACATGTATGAGATAATGTTAAGGAAGAAGTTCCAAACAACTGAATAAAGAACTTTAAATGTTTTATTTATTTACGTAGTTCCAAACATAATAAAGCTAGAAGTTCCAAACATAAACAACTTCAACATTTTTAATGTTGTGTCTGTGTAGTTAGGTTTGTTTAAATATAGATGATATGAATCAAAGCATTATATTTGTAATTTTACTGGTTGTTTCAAGACTCACTATTCATCAAGAAGTTGCTATTAGAACTAACGTTTTTTATTACCTTTAGTCTAAAAACCAAAGTAGATGCTTTAACATAAGCTGCATCGTCAAGAGCAAATACAATCTTAAGTACACAAATCTTTGAAATGGTTGATCTCCATATGATGTAACACTTTCAAAGCTATACAAATCCCACAAAATTATCAAAAACATGCAAATCTCCTTTGCCATATAAACCAATATAAAAATTTTTAACAATCAGAAGATAAACTAAGTTGTAAAAATCAAGAACTTTCAAAATGATTGAATACAACAACCAAATTACACAAAAAAAATATAACATTCAACTAAAGAAGTAAGTAGCCGACTCTCATGACGGTGACAATCAACGAAAAAGGATTAATGGAATCAATCGAAAAAAAAACAAATTAATGCAACGAATCGAGATAAAAACTAATAAAATTAGGAACGATAATCAGTTTAGATAAGGAATCGTACCTTTAGCGTGGAAGAAAACGTCGTGGAAGCGGCGAAGGTTGAGGAGACGAAGAGCATTCGTGAGGTAGAGAGGATTTTGGATTGCAATTTAGGGTTAATTAGAATGAAACAACGTACAACAATGCTTCAGTCATTGAAGATGAAAAAGAGGCCTCTTGCTTTGATCGGCGATTAGGGTTTTGTGTGTCCTCGAAGTCATCGGTTGAAAGGTTGGAACGGGTTTAAAAGGGTTTTATATGGTAGTAATACGGGTGTTAATTTGACCCGTGTGTTGACCCGCGTGTTGACCCATTTACGCTTATTTTGTTTTTTAGGGGAAAAATGGTGAGATGAAATGTGGTGCTCACATGTGGCGTGGTGAAATGTGGTGCTGACATGTGGCACTCAATTTTACTTGTTTATTATATAGGATAGATATTTAAATTTTATTATATATTATTTATGTCTACTATTTTTATGTTGTACTACTAGTAAGTTTTGGACGCGTGTTACGTCAGCTCGGTTTTAAATAAAATTTAGATCTAAATGTAGGCGGAAATAAGTACGCCGCAAATGCGTATTCGCAATCTAAAAAGATATTAACTGGTCGTGAAAAATGCAATAAAGTTATCATATTTCACCCATGGATTTTGGTCGTGTATTGTGGGTTCCGGTCTTGAATAGAATCCATATCGACACATATGTAGAAACTGTTAGCATAATAAGTTGTTATGGGCTCTGATACGATGTTGAACAACAAACATGTACAGAGAAAAGATGGAGCTTAATGTTATTCAAATGAAGATAAGCTTACAAATGAATATGAAGGCAACATTAAATAGAAAGCAAATTGGGCTTGGGCTTAAGCCCATAATAGAGCCCATAACAACTTATTATGCTAACAACATCTTGTGCAACAACCGTATCTTGAGCAGGCATATTAGGATCAACAGATGAATCGAGAACATCAGAGGTTGGGATATCAGTGTTGCTAGCAAAAGGATTAATGTTCTGAAGTTCTGACTTTGTTACATCATGTGACTTAGCTGGAATCAAATAGAAGGGAATAAGTTCAAGAAATGTAACATGTCTTGATACATATAACTTCTGACTTACATGATCAAAACAACGATATCCTTTCTGTCCCGTGCCTTATCCTTTGGGAGCACTGACATAGCCTAAGAAAACACATAAGGCTGACTTATTTGTCAATTTTTCTCATTCAACATGAGGACGGAGAGCAAAGCAAGTACATCCAAAAACCCGTAACTCACCATAATTTGGGCGTTCACCGAAAAGACTTTCAAATGGAGATATCCCATCATTGTGAGAAGTAGGGATCCTATTAATCACATGTTGGGCGGTCAGGAATGCTTCTCCCCAAAATACACTAGGTACCTCAGCAGATAAAAGGAATGAACGAGAGGTTTCCATAACATGGCGATGTTTCCTTTAAGCAACACCATTATGTTGAGGAGTGTCAGTACAAGTTGATTGGTGTATGGTACTATTCGATGCAAGCAACTGAGTAAAATCATTAGAGGTGTATTCACCCCTAAGTCACACCTGAAACACTTTATCACAACAGAATGTTGCGTTTGAACATAACCCTAAATGTTTTAAAAATGTCAAAAAAACTCAGATTTACGTTTCATAAGGTACACCTAGGTAAAACGAGTGTAATCATCAATAAAGGAAACATAATAACGTGAGCCGCCCTTAGTGGATACTGGGGATGGTCCCCACATATCAGAATGAACAATATCAAATGGTGCAATAGAATGAGAAATACTTTTATCAAAAGGTAAAGTAGAAAATTTGGCAAGTTTGCAACCACTACAATCAGAAATATCACAAGTTTGCAACTGACCCAAAGCACCTGAAGAAACAAAAAATTTTAAACAAGACGCGGACACATGTCCCAAATGAGAATGCCAAATATAAAATTCAGACGACAAAGGACTTAAATGAAAGGAAGATAAATCAACACCGGAGGCAGCAACACCAGGTGCAGGCACTTTGTGTTCTTCTAAGACATATAAATCTCTCACCCTACGACCGATCCCAATCACCCTCTTAGTGTGTTGATCCTGCATAACACAAACAGTATCATAAAAGAAAACCCAAATTCCAGACTTACACAACTGACTGACTGAAGCAAGATTTAAGGCAAACTTCAGAATATAATAGACATCATTGAGAGACACATGAGGGGTATCAACATAGATGTAGCACTAGCAGACATTACAGAGACGGGAGAAAAAGGAGACAAAGAGAGAAAAGAAGACAGATAGGGAGACATATGATGTGAGCCACCAGAATCCAAATGTCACACCCCCAAAATCCATTAACGGAGTTTTACCGTTTGGTGCGTGACAAACTAGGATCTCAGTCATTAGTTACATTGAACGACACTATAAGGGACTCAAATTGAAGTTATATAAAAGTTCAGAGTAAATGCGGAAGCGATAAATAAAAAGTAACTGCGCAAAACAAACGCGCCTAATGTCTAGTTCAAAACAAAGTAAATACGATAGCCTAAATGTTGTGATTATAAATAAGATAACAATAGGACTCCATGCATGTCCTAATCGTGCACCTGTGCCTTAGCTTAACGTCCTGAGAAAACATGTAAAAAAAGTGTCAACACAAGGTTGGTGAGTTCACAGGTTTCAGTTTATAGTAGCGTTTAACAGATTAATGTACATTCAAAATATATATATAGGTAGCTAACCTACGTTCATGTCTTACTAAAGCGCTCGCAACCGAAGCTGACTGTTTATGTTTATTTGCCTCCTGCCAGGTCTATCAACTCTGGCGATGTGAGTAGGCTAACATTTCACCCATTCGACCTCCAATCGAGTTAGCGCGACTAACGCGGGTGGGATTTGTCAAACCCAGTAGTACTACTAAATATTACCTCGCTAAGATCCATATTAACGGTTCGATGTGTGTTGAGGACTTTCAGTGATAGTGTATTACGCTTAGCTTTAACAATGATAACATATGAATTACAATAATCTAAAAATAGTTGTGACATGCTTTCTCCCCTAAGTTAAAACAGTAAAAAGGGGCCGTGAAAACTCACCTGTGTTGCGTAGGTAGATTCACACGTGAATGAGATTTGAATCTCAAGCGTTAGCCCGAAACGGCTCACGAATGCCCTAGAATTATAACATAATTATTAGGGATATAATGAGAATTGTGACGATGACACGGAAGATTGAACGTCCTAAAAACGTTCTAATGATCAAGGAGTAGACGAACGTGTCCACGGAAATAAGAATTTCCTAATTTATTAATTAAGATAAATGCGTTCCGTGCCGAACGTCTCTAATTACGAATAATATTATTTAATAAATATTTATGAATTTATACCATCTTTAATGGTCTAGGAGAATAATATACTTTGTTATATTATTTTGATCTTAGAGAAATAACACGATAATTAAATTTTATGACAAAATAATAAAACTATTATTTTATTCGGATCATAATAACGTGGACAATGATATAGATAAATATATTATTTATTAGTTACAAATGTTACACAAAGTTTATAAACGTAGCGAAAATAATATATAAATATATTATTTTTAGTTAGAGTTACAGTTTAAAAATAACATAATTATATTATTTTATTCATAGTCGGGGTTTGAAAATAATATAAATATATTATTTTATAGGTGGAATTTAAATATCGGTTATAAAACCAAACCCGAGCCTACGGGTGTTTTTCTGGCTCAAAACATATTAACATATTAATATAATAAAGTGGGGAGGGGTTTTACATTGAAAATAGTTGTTTAACAAAAATACATACGCAAAAACAGCGGTGAGAAGACTTGAACCCGAGTCTCCTCCCCATCAACACACAGCTTTAACCAACTCAGCCCGCTAGGGTTTCGCATAGATGTCCAGATCCAAATGGTTTTATTCCTATAACTCCCCCTGAGTTCTTCCCCTATACATACAGAACTCAAACCAGTCCCTTATCCAACGATTTCGAAAACGATTTGCAATAAGAGCTTATGGGTTTTCTTTATAAGTGAAATGCGAACCTGTGGTTATATTTAATTTCAAAAACATCGCGTTTAGAATGGTTAATTTCTGTTTTGAAATCCCGAACCCTAGTTTTAAGAACACGAATTCGGTAATGTTTTCAGTCGAGATCATGGGGCTTTCAATGAGTGAGTGAATGCAAATCTACCCATGCGGTATAATTGGATTTAAACAGTGCCGGGAGTAGGTTTCGATTAACTCCGAAAGAATATGAACCCTAGAATTCGATTGTGAAGAAATCGATGTTGTAAGTCCAATTAACCACAGGGCTTTCAATCTAGACACTAAAACGAAGTTAGGAATGTGCTTGATTACCGAAATGAGTGTCGAATTGAAGGTGATCGAGTGAACTCAGGTCCGACTACGACAGCTTTGGTCTCCGATGACTCAGGGTCTATCTCCGGCCAACTTGATGCGTACAAAAGCTTCAAAGGAACTTGTCACACCCCCAAATTCCACTAACGGAGTTTTACCGTTTTGGAAGGTGACAAACCAGGATCTCAGACATCAGTTACTTCAAACGACACTATACTGGGGCTTGAAATGTAATAATATAAAAGATCAAGTTTCAGAGCGTATATGCGAAAGCGTTAAATGAAAGTAAATGCGCAAAACAACGCGCCCAAGTCCAATTACAAACAAAACATAAATATTATTCGGTAGATAAATTATTTCAATTGGAGTCCAAGACACATGCATGACTTAACGTGATCCTGAGTGCCAACCTGAGAAAACTTGTAAGAAAACGAGTCAACACTAGGTTGGTGACTTCACAGGTTTCAATCATTTTAAATAAAGCGTTTACGGATTATGTACATTCAATATGCATATCAATAGGTTGCATGCCTATATTCATGTTTTGCTAAAGCGCTCGCAACCGAAACTGACAGTATGTTTGTTTGTTTGCCTCCAGCCAGGTCTATCAACTCTGACTAATGTGTTAAGGTCAATATAACACCCGTTCGACCTCCAATCGAGTTAGCGCGACTAACACGGGTGGGGTTTGTCAAACCCAGTAGTACTACCAAAATTACCTCGTTCATACCATATTAACGGTCCGATGTGTGTGAGGACTTTTCATGATAGTGTGTTACGCTTAGCCTCAACAGTGATATCATATGAATTACAATAAACCAAAAAGGTTGTGACATGTTTTCTCCCCCAAATAAAAACAGAAAAAGTGGCCGTGAAACTCACCTGCGTTGCGTAGTAGGTAATATCACACAAGTATGAGATTTAGAATCTCAAGTGTTAGCCTGCACGGCTTACGTATGCCCTATAATTATAACACATAAGTTAGGGACATATGAGATTTGTGACGACGACACGGAAGTTAGAACATCTTAACGCTTTCTAAGGATTTGAGAGTAGACGAACGTGTCTACGGAATTATATAAATTTCTTAATATAATCATTAAGGGAAAAGCGTTACGTGTCGTACGTTAATAACGAATAATAAATAAATAAATACATTCGTACGTTAAATTCGTTTACAAAAGTTAGGAAAATAATATAATTTAATATATTATTTTTAGGTTTGAAGGATTAACTAAATAGTCATTTGTGTGGAAAAATAATAAATATATTATTTTTAATAGAGTATATAAACGTGGGTAAATAATATAACAATTATATTATTAATTGGTTTGAAACGTCACACAAGGTATAAAACGATACAAAATAATATACACATGTATATTATTTAATAAGATTAGTCACGGTTTGAAAATAATATAAACATATTATTTTATACGAAGTTACGGTTTGAAAATAATATAAATATATTATTTTTATTCGATAATAACATAAATATATTATTTATAAAAGTGGGGAAAGATAATAAAAATAGGTTAATAATTCAAACCCGAGCCTACGGGTTGTTTCCCGGGCTTAAACTCATTTATATAATAATATAATATTATAGGGTTTGATTTTTATATTAAAATAATACAAGAAAATGCTCCAAAAATAAAATGTGGGAGCCCGGTCTCGAACCCGGGTCTCTCCTACACACGCACACAGCTTTAACCATCTCAGCCGCTAGGCCATCGCAACAGGAATTGAAATGGATGGGTTTTAACACTCAGTCAAAGTGTTCACCCTCCCCCTATCGAGGCCGAAATCGATTCCCAGCCCCAATCCATCGAATCCGCCCACGATTTGAATCAAATGTATAGGGGTTTCGTTCAACAGATGTTTGTGAATCTATATGCGAATTTAATTGCAAATCTAACAAGTTTAACGCCGTTAATTCTCATTTGAAAACACCGAAAAGCCTAGGTTGAACTTGGAATTAAATTGAACAAACTTGATAATAAAACTTGTTGGAATCATTGGGCTTTTAACAAAAAGGGAATTTCGAATCTGTTAGTATAATTTAATTGGATTTAAAAAGTGTCTAGACTAGTATCCGATTAAACCCGAAACGTATGAACCCTAGGTTCTGGATTTTGAAGGATTTGATGTTGTGAGATCAAATTAACATAGGGCTATTAATGAGTAAATGTTTGCGAATCTGCCCATATGATTTAATTTCATTTTGGTTAGGTCTAGAGTTAAAACCCCCAAATCGAACTTATGATGAACCCTAGATTACGGATTTTAATCAATTCGATATTTTTTGATTCAATTGATGTGAGGCTTTCAAAGAGTAGGTAATTGCGAATCTATCCATGTAATTCAATTGAATTTTAATCAAGTTTAGGATCGAAAGCCCCAAATTGGGTTTCGTATGAACCCTAGGTTACGGTTTGAGTTCAATTCGTTGTTATACGATCCAATTAACATAGGGTTATTGATCTAGACACAGAAACGAAAATGTAGGTGCAAGTAATTACCAGAATTCGTGATGGATTGATAGCGTTCGACTAAAACGATTGTCGTCGGCAACGAGGTTGATCTCCGGCGATTACGGCTATGTCTACGACCCGATTGGTGTGTGAAAAAGCTTGAGTGGAACTCGTTTGATGTACGCAGACGATCAATTGGGGGAGTGCTAACTGATTTAGTCGGATTTGGTTGATAATAAACCGAGAGTCGACGGTTTCCACATAAACACCCATAATTGGGTTTAATTCGCACAATTATTGTTCAGTAATGATCCCATAATGGGAGTTAGTAGCATTAAGGTGAATTTCCGTTACCATATCAAACGAATTTCGGTTAAGGATTAGGTTTGGATTCAAGGATTTGCGAATTTTGACTTACAAAAGTCAACGAGAACAAATCAAACGAATTTTGACTTTTGAGAGGTCAACAGGAACAAGGTTTCTAAATTTTGACTTCATAAAGTCATCAGAATGAGTTTAGAGTAATTATGCTGTGACACCCGACATTTCAGGTCAATATCCGTACATACTATAAACAAGTTTACATTTTAATTGTTTTTGTGATTTATTTAATTTCACAAACAAGGACATTAAGGTCCAACAAAAACCGTACATTGTCCCATTTCATATTTTGGTAATTCTAGGAGTTACCGGTTCACGTGTCATATAAACCGACTAAATACGAACACTAGTGGTTAAATTAAATAACCAGAAATATATATATATATATATATATATATATATATATATATATATATATATATATATATATACACAAAATTTACGTTGAACTATAATTTATTTTTTTTAGACTAAATCATATAATATACGTAAAAGTAAACTAACGAACCCTCTCGAAGACGTTACCATGTAGCGTCACCTTTAGGTATTTATACCTACAAATAATCACCTTAACGAATTATACAGTCCAAGATTTCAATATTTTTCATTAACAAGCCATAAACTTGTTAAAATTATAATACCGTGAAGAATCTAAACCGAATTAAACTACCAATTAAAAATCTAATTGATATTAATATCCTTAATAAGTTAATTAACCCAACCCACCCCTTGACTTTCTTGGCCGAAGCCAGAGAAGACCCCATTCACACTACTGTTTTTCCTCTCATTCAAAGTTTTTAAACCCATACCTCATGACTATAAACCATACCACCTCAATCACCATTCTCACAAACCCCTTTCATATTTCTCACTTTCTTACGGCAATCTCCCCATTTTTCTTCAAAATTGAATTCAAGTTTTAAAGCAAAATCCACATATTTCGGGGTTATAAGAAGAGTTCCAAGTGTTTTTCTCAAGAATCAAGCTAAGGAGCTCAAGATCATTCTCTGTTTCTCTCAAAATCATCATCTCTGTTTAGAGATAAAAACTCAATATTATCCATATTATTTTCTTTAAAACCGTAGCTAAACATACAAATCGTTTGAACGCAAGTAAGATAACAAGAAAAGTGTGTCAAATTCAAGATTTAAAACATAAAAATATGCAGGACTGATTCTGTCAATCAGAATTACAGTAATCAAAACTATAGTTTCGATACCTATTGTTCAATCGAAACTGGGAGTTTCGATACCTATTACTCAATCGAAACTAGTAGTTTCGATACCTAGATGTCCAATCGAAACTAGTAGTTTCGATACCGGTTGCTCAATCGAAACTAGGTAGTTTCGATACTCAATTTGCTCAATCGAAACTAGGAAGTTTCGACATCTGTCCGATTCAATCGAAACTAGGTAGTTTCGATACCTGGTCATCAGTCCCATTGGGCAGTAACTTAAAACTATTTTATAACGAAACAAGTGTTGAAAAACTAAAAAGATATTTAAACAAAAGCAATCAGATTTGCTAAGTCGGTGAACAATTTGCATATGAGACATTCGGTCATAACACGAATTACCCATTTTGTAATTAGGGTACGAATAGTCAAGTTTGACTGGAACAATTATTGTTGCTAACATACACAAACTCAAGGTGAGTTTCACGGCCCCTTTTTACTATTTTCAATATTTGGGGGAAAAACATACTTACAACTATTTTTATGAGATAACAAGAGAATAAGACTCGACTTTTATGTTTACATGAGTTAAACGATTTTAGGCCGCTAAAGTCCCCTGAAACAATTTAGTAACCATTAACTGTAGCCTAGGTTCCTGTGAATAGTACTATGGAGAGTGACGTCTCCCGGTCATGGTTAGTCGCGCTAACCACAATCTGGAGGATTTATGGCCGCATAGAACCGGATAACGAAATTAGGGGCGTGTACAATTGTCATGGTTTGGTTACGGCTCATGTAGGAACATATTATTTGTATTCCTAGCTAGTTTACAAATGGGTCAACAATTCTTATTCTGATTATCACATGCACCTGAAACTATTCACGAACAATTGAATTTTACAAAGATCTATTTGATTTAAACCTGTGAACTCACCAACCTCGTGTTGACTATTTTAAGTATGTTTTTTAGGAAATTGACGTGATCGCAAGGTTAGCAATGTAGATTACATGCACGCACGATGGATACAACTTTTGGGGGATTTCTCTTGTATAATTCATTGTAATAGAGTCATATTTGCGAAATCTTCACTTTTGTAAACCCAATTTACATTTTTGAAATGTAAAACTTTAAACTTGCTTATGTATCCATTTATCATGTATGTGTTTGCGGTAATCATATGCTTTGGAAACCATGTACTGTTACGCCTCGCGTTTCCGCCTTGGCGGGGTGTGACAGAATTGGTATCAGAGCCATTGATTATAGCGAACTAGGAATCTATAATGGAACCTAGTCTATAATTTAAATGACTCACTAAAATATTTACATTGCATAAGCATTGCATAACCGGTCATCATGTCATGTGGATATTGTAGTCACAAGCATGTCGTCACATTCACACTCTGACCCCGTCTCTGACTCTGAATCCAACGAGGAACTTTCCGCCACATGTCCCAAAAATCGAGTACAAGTTCGTAGCTCCACACCACCCAATGTTGCCCTGGGAGAACCGTCTATCGTCTACCGAAAGAAAAGCGGAGGACCAGTTATGGTAAAAAGTGCTAGGAAGAAGGTTCGACTTCCACGCAAAAGAAATCTAGCAGCCCGTGACCCGGAAGACTTGGAGACTGGTGAAGAACCATCTAGGAAACGACCCTGCTAACACCCTACTGTGGGGACTATCCGTTGGATGCCCCGTACCCTGGCAGGATGGAAGGAGATGGAGAGCATTCCCTCTACTTTTGAGCTCGGAGAGTCCTCCAACTCCCCAACACCCCTACCCCACACTGGGGAAGCCATGGAGCTCACAGTGCCTACATTAGTAGCACGCGTTCATATGCACGAGGAACATCTTGATGATCTCCTAGATGATATTCGGACACATGGGGATGCAGCCATGCGACTACGTCAAGGGCTCGAACCTCGAGTTCAGACTCTGGAGGACAGCACCCGAGACATACAGGGTGCCACTAACTATCTAGAGTTGAGAGCTGACATGGACTGGCAGTTCACTGTTACGGTCTGAGACATGGTGGAGGCGCTGGAAGAAAGGACTTTGGCTGCAGAATTTGTGGCGAGAGCTAGCTTTGTCATGGCGGGACTTGCTATGATGATTGGATTGTACTCCCACTTCTTCTTTTAAACCTATTATGGGCGGGTTGTGCCCATAGCACATTATGTAGTTTAAAACTTTGGTACTGATGTGGTCATGAGAACCCATCCTTTTTTTGTATCCTTGTCTTTTGGGAACAATGTACTATGTATGTTTTAACTATGTATGTGATGGTTTATGTTGTAATGATGGTTGTTTACGTTTGATGTTGTTGTATCCTTATGTCATGATCTATCATTATTATTATATAATGTTGTTTCTTTTTAATTGATATGTTAGAAAGAACGTCATGGCACCTAAGCGTGGGACACCCCGTAACACTACTGGTGACAACAACGAGACGATTTCCCCAAACGTGGAACAACTCATAGCACAGCGAGTAGCTGCTGCCATGGAGCAGTATGAGGCAAATCGAAATAGTGGAGGTGGTACCGGCGGAGGAGGTGCAGGAGGTAGCGGTACAGCCGGAGGTTTCGGAGGTTCCGGAGATGCTCCAAATAGGAAGTGCTCCTACAAGGCCTTTCTATCTTGCAACCCTCGCAACTTCAATGGCACCGAGGGTGCAATTGGGCTAATGAGATGGATAGAAAAGATGGAGTCGGTGATTGATGTTAGCGAATGCACCGCTGACTGCATGGTGAAGTATTCTACATGCTCACTCACTGATAAAGCATTAACTTGGTGGAATTCACAAGTGAAAACCTTGGGAAGACAGAAGACATACCAGCTATCTTGGGATGATCTGAAAGCCATGATGATTGAGGAATATTGTCCTCGAAATGAGTTGCAAAAGCTCGAATCTGAAATGTGGAATTTACAGATGATAGGAGATGATGTTGCTGGCTACACTGACCGATTCAATGAGTTAGCAATCTTGATTCCACACATGGTTACCCCAGAATACAAGAAGGTGGAAAGATATTTGTGGGGTCTCGCACCTCAAATCTGAAGCCGGGTGACTTCATCGAACCCCATGGATGCCAAGAGCGCTATAACTCTAGCATTCAAGCTAAGGGATAATGCTGTGCGTGATGGTTTTTTTGAGAAGAAGGAGACCGAGGAAGGAAGGTCTGGGGAAAAGAGGAAATGGTTTGGAAAACCCAGTAATCAAAACAAGAATCAAGCTTACAAGAGACCTGAAACTATGAAAGCCTATGCTGCCAACATTGAAGGACAAAATGGATATCTTGGAACACTACCGAGGTGTGACAAGTGTGGATATCATCACAGTGGAAAGTGTACCCAATGTGGAAAGTGTAAAAAGTATGGGCATCTAACCCATAACTGTTGGAGCAATGCGAATCCTAATAAGATTAATCAAGTAGCAGGAAAGGTCAAACCAGGAACAGGAAGGATGAATCAGGGATGCTTTGAGTGCGGAGATCCAAAGCACTTTAGAAAAGACTGTCCAAAGTTGAAGAACCGAAACGACAATCAGGCCCGTGGAAGAGCATTTGTGATGGGGGCTGGTGACGCGCGACAAGATCCGAAATTGTCACTGGTACGTTCCCGATAAATAATCACTATGCCTCTATACTTTTCGATACGGGTGCTGATATGAGTTTTGTGTCAAATGACTTTAAGTCCCTACTCGGTATTAAACCCAGCAAATTAGACCAAAATTATACAATTGAATTAGCAAACGGGAAATTAATTAAAACCGAAGAAGTCATTCAGGGTTGTACCTTATGTTTTAAGAACCACACATTTAGTATAGACCTGTTACCCGTTGATTTGGGAAGTTTTGATGTTGTTATTGGTATGGATTGGTTGTCAAGGAATCACGCCGAAATTGTTTGTTTTGAGAAGATTGTTCATATTCCCCTCCCGAACGGAGAAGTTCTTTCGATTCAAGGTGAGAAGAGTGGAGTAACATTAAGGATGATAAACTGCATGAAAGCTCGTAAGTACCTACGTAAAGGCTATTGCGTATTCCTGGCTCACGTCGTCGAGAAGAAACCCGAGGAACGTTGACTTGAAGACATACCAATCGTTAAGGCTTATCCCGAAGTTTTTCCTGAAGACTTACCTGGATTACCACCACCGAGGCAAGTCGAATTCCGAATCGACTTGGTACCAGGAGCCGCACCGGTTGCGCGATCGCCGTATCGATTAGCACCTTCTGAAATGCAGGAATTATCAAATCAACTCCAGGAGTTGCTTGATAAAGGTTTCATAAGATCGAGTTTCTCACCTTGGGGAGCTCCGGTCCTATTCGTAAAGAAAAAGGATGGAACCTTTAGGATGTGTATTGATTACCGAGAATTAAACAAGCTTACAATCAAAAACCGATACCCACTTCCTCGAATAGACGAGTTGTTCGATCAACTACAAGGTTCTAGCTTCTACTCTAAGATCGATCTACGTTCGGGGTATCATCAACTAAGAATCCAAGAAGAAGATGTACCAAAGACGGCATTTAGGACTCGATATGGCCACTACGAATTCCTAGTTATGCCGTTTGGTTTGACGAATGCACCAGCTGTTTTTATGGATCTCATGAACCGAGTGTGCAAGCCATACTTGGATAAATTCGTGATAGTATTTATCGACGATATATTAATATATTCACGAACCAAGGAGGATCATGAACATCATCTGAAATTAATCTTAGAACTACTCAGGAACGAGAAACTTTACGCTAAATTCTCTAAGTGTGAGTTTTGGATTCGAGAAGTACATTTTCTTGGGCATGTCATCAACAAAGAAGGAATTCACGTTGATCCATCAAAAATTGAAGCGATAAAAAACTGGGAAGCACCAAAGACTCCGACAGAAGTACGTCAATTTTTGGGTTTGGCTGGCTACTACAGACGATTCATTGAGAATTTTTCAAAAATAGCCCTGCCTTTAACCACATTAATTCAGAAAGAAAAGAAGTATGATTGGAGTGACAAGCAAGAGTCAGCTTTCCAATTACTGAAGCAGAAGTTGTGTAGTGTACCGATCTTATCCCTTCCTGAGGGAATCAACAATTTTGTCGTATACTGTGATGCATCACACCAAGGACTTGGTTGTGTGTTAATGCAAAGAGAAAAAGTCATCGCATATGCCTCACGACAACTAAAAGTTCACGAAAAGAATTATACGACCCACGACTTGGAGTTGGGCGCAGTTGTGTTTGCACTCAAGATTTGGAGACATTATCTTTACGGTACAAGATGCACTATCTTTACTGATCACAAGAGTCTTCAACATATCTTTGATCAAAAAGAACTTAACATGAGACAACGTCGTTGGGTAGAACTACTAAACGACTACGATTGTGATATCAAGTACCATCCCGGGAAAGCCAATGTTGTAGCAGACGCCTTAAGTCGCAAAGAACGAGTTAAAACTCTTCGTGTTCGTGCCCTCGGATTAACAATTCATACGAATCTTACTACTCAAATCCGGATAGCACAACAAGAGGCACTCAAGGAAAGGAACATCCAAGCTGAGGCACTACGTGGAATGATCAAACAATTGGAGTCTAAGTCGGATGATACGTTTTACTTCATGGACAGAATTTGGGTGCCGAGTAACGGTAACTTACGTGAGTTGATTATTAATGAAGCCCACAAGTCCAGGTACTCCATTCACCCGGGTTCAGATAAGATGTATAAGGATCTAAAAGAATTATATTGGTGGCCCAATATGAAAGGAGATATTGCCACATATGTCAGTAAATGCTTAACGTGTTCAAAAGTAAAAGCCGAACATCAGAAACCGTTTGGCTTGTTACAACAACCTGAAATTCCCCAATGGAAATGGGAACAGATTTCCATGGATTTCATCACGAAATTACCCAAGACGTCCAGTGGTTATGATACCATATGGGTAATTGTCGATCGTCTGACAAAATCAGCTCATTTTCTACCTATCAAAGAGACGGATAAAACCGAGAAACTTGCAAAGCTTTATATCAAGGAAATTGTGGCTAGGCATGGAGTGCCAATTTCTATTATCTCTGATAGAGACAGCAGATTCGTATCTAGAATCTGGAAATCATTACAAGAAGCCATGGGCACACGTCTTGACATGAGCACGGCATATCACCCACAAACAGATGGTCAAAGCGAAAGGACCATTCAAACTTTAGAGGATATGCTCCGTGCGTGTGTAATTGATTTCGGAGGAAATTGGGATACTCATTTACCATTGGCAGAGTTTTCCTATAATAACAGCTACCACACGAGCATTAAGGCAGCTCCGTTTGAAGCTTTATATGGTCGTAAATGCCGCTCACCGCTATGTTGGGCGGAAGTTGGTGAAAAACATTTGACAGGTCCTGAGATTGTCCAGGAAACCACTGATAAGATCTTCAAAATTAAGGACCGTCTGAAAGCGGCCCGAGATAGACAAAAGAGCTATGCTGATAACAGACGGAAACCATTAGAATTTCAAATTGGTGACCGAGTAATGTTAAAAGTCTCGCCATGGAAAGGCGTTGCGAGGTTTGGCAACCGTGGTAAACTCAACCCTAGATACGTTGGACCGTTTGAAATACTGGCTAGGGTTGGCCCTGTAGCCTACAAGCTCAAGCTACCGCAAGAATTAAACAACATACATGACACGTTTCACATATTGAATCTCAAGAAGTGCTTGGCAGACGAGACTTTGATCATACCGCCTAATGAAATTCACATTGATGATAAACTTCATTTCATCGAGGAACCGATTGAGATTTCAGATTGGAAAGTTCAAAGGTTGAGACGTAGTCGAATCAAACTGGTTAAAGTATGTTGGAACTCAAAACGTGGTCCTGAATATACATGGGAACGAGAGGATCAAATGAAAACAAAATACCCATCCTTGTTTAAGGATACATCAGTTCAAGAGGACATAAATTGAATTTCGGGACGAAATTCTTTTAACATGTGGAGAATGTGACACCCGACATTTCAGGTCAATATCCGTACATACTATAAACAAGTTTACATTTTAATTGTTTTTGTGATTTATTTAATTTCACAAACAAGGACAGTAAGGTCCAACAAAAACCGTACATTGTCCCATTTCATATTTTGATAATTCTAGGAGTTACCGGTTCACGTGTCATATAAACCGACTAAATACGAACACTAGTGATTAAATTAAATAACCAAAAATATATATATATATATATATATATACACCAAATTTACGTTGAACTATAATTTATTTTTTTAGACTAAATCATATAATATACGTAAAAGTAAACTAACGAACCCTCTCGAAGACGTTACCATGTAGCGTCACCTTTAGGTATTTATACCTACAAATAATCACCTCAACGAATTATACAGTCCAAGATTTCAATATTTTTCATTAACAAGCCATAAATTTGTTAAAATTATAATACCATGAAGAATCTAAACCGAATTAAACTACCAATTAAAAATCTAATTGATATTAATATCCTTAATAAGTTAATTAACCCAACCCACCCCTTGACTTTCTCGGTGGAAGCCAGAGAAGACCCCCATTCACACTACTGTTTTTCCTCTCATTCAAAGTTTTTAAACCCATACCTCATGACTATAAACCATACCACCTCAATCACCATTCTCACAAACCCCTTTCATATTTCTCACTTTCTTACGGTAATCTCCCCATTTTTCTTCAAAATTGAATTCAAGTTTTAAAGCAAAATCCACATATTTCAGTGTTATAAGAAGAGTTCTAAGTGTTTTTCTCAAGAATCAAGCTAAGGAGTTCAAGATCATTCTCTGTTTCTCTCAAAATCATCATCTCTGTTTAGAGGTAAAAACTCAATATTATCCATATTATTTTCTTTAAAACCGTAGCTAAACATACAAATCGTTTGAATGCAAGTAAGATAACAAGAAAAGTGTGTCAAATTCAAGATTTAAAACATAAAAATATGCAGGACTGATTCTGTCAATCAGAATTACAGTAATCGAAACTATAGTTTCGATACCTATTGTTCAATCGAAACTGAGAGTTTCGATACCTATTACTCAATCGAAACTAGTAGTTTCGATACCTAGATGTCCAATCGAAACTAGTAGTTTCGATACCGGTTGCTCAATCGAAACTAGGTAGTTTCGATACTCAGTTTGCTCAATCGAAACTAGGAAGTTTCGACATCTGTCCTATTCAATCGAAACTAGGTAGTTTCGATACCAGGTCATCAGTCCCATTGGGCAGTAACTTAGAACTATTTTATAACAAAACAAGTGTTGAAAAACTAAAAAGATATTTAAACAAAAGCAATCAGATTTGCTAAGTCGGTGAACAATTTGCATATGAGACATTCGGTCATAACACGAATTACCCATTTTGTAATTAGGGTACGAATAGTCAAGTTTGACTGGAACAATTATTGTTGCTAACATACACAAACTCAAGGTGAGTTTCACGACCCCTTTTTACTGTTTTCAATATTTGGGGGAAAAATATACTTACAACTATTTTTTTGAGATAACAAGATAATAAGACTCGACTTTTATGTTTACATGAGTTAAACGATTTGAGGCCGCTAAAGTCCCCTGGAACAATTTATTAACCATTAACTGTAGCCTAGGGTCCTATGAATAGTACTATGGAAAGTGACGTCTCCCGGTCATGGTTAGTCGCGCTAACCACAATCTGGAGGATTTATGGCCGCATAGAACCGGATAACGAAATTAGGGGCGTGTACAATTGTCATGGTTTGGTTACGGCTCATGTAGGAACATATTATTTGTATTCCTAGCTAGTTTACAAATGGGTCAACAATTCTTATTCTGATTATCACATGCACCTGAAACTATTCACGAACAATTGAATTTTACAAAGATCTATTTGATTTAAACCTGTGAACTCACCAACCTCGTGTTGACTATTTTAAGTATGTTTTTCAGGAAATTTACGTGATCGCAAGGTTAGCAATGTAGATTACATGCACGCACGATGGATACAACTTTTGGGGGATTTCTCTTGTATAACTCATTGTAATAGAGTCATATTTGCGAAATCTTCACTTTTGTAAACCCAATTTACATTTTTGAAATGTAAAACTTTAAACTTGCTTATGTATCCATTTATCATGTATGTGTTTGCGGTAATCATATGCAGTTGTTCATCGGTTTGTAGTTCCTCAAGAGGAACTACGAGTGTTTCATCTGCTAGACATTTCTTCAAGTTCGAGACATGAAAGACATCGTGTACACCACTAAGTCCTTCAGGTAGGTCCAGTTGATACGCTACTGGGCCAATTCTCTTCACTATCTTGAATGGTCAAATATAACGGGCATTCAGTTTGCCTCGTTTCCCGAAGCGAATTACACCCTTCCAAGGTGAGACTTTTGAATAGAAACATGTCGCCTATTTGAAACTCTAACAGTTTACGACGCTTATCGGCATAACCCTTTTGACGATCACGAACTGCCGCCATACGGTTTCGGATTTGAACGATATTTTCAGAGGTTTCGAATACAAGTTCGGGACTTGTAAGTTGGCTATCCCCAATTTCAGCCCAACAGATAAGAGATGGCATTTACGTCCGTACAATGCCTCGAATTGTGCCGCCCTGATACTAGTGTGGTAACTATTATATAGAAGAACTCCACTAGAGGTAAGTGAGACTATTATTTATGCATTCATGAAGGGTATAATGCCCATAGCAGCACCACTCCTTTCGCCTTGGATGGAGAGGGTTCCTCCATTAGGAAGAGGAAAACGAACGATTTTCTCGCGACAGATAATCTCAGCTTGGTTCTTAGATAATCAGTCCATTCGGACAATCACGTCGAAACTACCGAGTGTGACCGGTATGAGATCAAATTCAAATTTATGACTAGTCAGTTCAACTTTACAACCCTTAAGATCATGGGTTGCTTATGTTACTTGTCCGTTGGTTATTTCTATGGTGTATATGTTTTCTAACAGGGTTGGGGTTTTTCTTAGTAGGTTGCTAAGTTTATTAGTTATGGAATTCCCATCAACATCAGTGTCAAATAGTACAGAAGCAAAATAGTTGTTTAGAAGGAACTTACCGGTAACCACGTTGTGGTCATAACGAGCTTCTCCGGATCCTAGCACAAAGGCTCGCCCCTTCGCACCATTCCCTGCATTATTTCCCTGGTTGTTATTATCGCCTTGGTGGTTGTTGTTGTTGTCGTTTCCACCCCTCTTTAATTGTGGACAATCCTTTCGGAAGTGTCCCTCTTTTCCACATTCAAAACAACCCTTGGTAAAACCCGGTTGTTGGAAAGGCTGCTTGGCTTGTAATTCCCCTCTGCAGTATTTGGCAGCATGCCCCACCTTGCCACACCGCTGGCAATGGTGTTTGTCATAAGAACCGAGGTGGTGGTAGTTACATTTGTTACACCTGGGGTGTCTCCCAATATAACCACTTTGATGCTGACCCGAAGAGGTCAACTGGTTGAAGTTCTTCGTAGGTTTAAACCTACGATGTTGTTGTTGCTGTGGCTGATTTGACTGAAATCCCATGTTGTTATTGCTACTGTCAAACTTCTTCTTGTTGTTGTCAGTAGACTTGGATGCTGACTTCCTGGGAGGTAGTGTCCCTTGGGTAACGGCTTGGTCCGTCAGTTTGTGAGCAAGACGGATGGTTTGTTGAATGGTAGTGGGGTTGGATGAAGTAACCATGCTCTGGATTTGTGGTACTAATCCACTTATGAACATTTCAATTCTCTTGTAGGGTGGTGTGACCATGTGAGGACACATCCCCGCTAGTTCATGCGAGCGAGTGGTGTAGAGTTCTATTTCAGAACCTTCCATTTTCAGATTCCAGAATTCTCCCTCGAGTTTCTGAATTTCATCCCTGGGACAGTACTCTTCCTTCATCAGGATCTTGAAGTTTTCCCATGGTGATGCATTGGCCATGTCCAGACCTAGCATCTGGACCTGTGCATTCCACCATGTGAGGGCAGGACCCTCTAGAGTTCCCGATGCAAATTTGACTCGGTCGGCCACAGGGCAGTTACACATGGAGAACACAGATTCAATCTTTTCAAACCATCGGAGTAATCCGACAGCTCCCTCAGCTCCACTGAATGTGTGGGGCTTGCAGTCCATAAATGTCTTGAAGGTACAGACATGCTGACTGTTCGGTGGATTGTTCGCTTGCCCTGGATTAGAGAGAGTAGGTTGGGTTTAGGAAAGAGTGGAATAAATGTGTACAGTTGGTTGTCTAGAGTTAACGGTTGACAGGTTTACCTGCAATGTGTGCTGCTAAGGCTTCAGCAACACTGTCATTAATCAACGCAGCCAGATCGGCTGGTGTCAGGTTGATATTTCCACGACCACCGTTGCGACCGCCACGTCCACGTCCGGCCATGATTCTTCATATTCACAAACACAAGAAATGAGTAACTATATCGCATATTAACATCATTCAAGTGTAAGCAAACAGAAGGAGAAGTGTAAAGACATGCAGGTTTATGATTTTAGTACAAGGCTAACTTAAATCATAAGGCCATAGAATAAATAGTTCAACTCAAACAGTTTACTAAGATTTTATTGGAATGGGAACATCCTTACCCATTTAGGTTTTTATTTGAAACATAGAGAAATGACAAATTAAGATAAGATAGAATAGAATGGAATATCAAGCTCCACTGCCGGCGGATGAGATGACTGATTCAGCATCATCCTCCTCTACTTCCTCGGGCTCATCCTCAGGCTCAAAATCGGGTATTTCAGCTAGCTCTAGAGCTGCTGCAAGTTGTATTTCTAACTCTCCAATTCTTTCTCGAGATTCTACTTTAGCCTCCTCGAGTACATTCACTCTAGCCTGTAACGCCCTTACCTCGTCCACTAATGCATTATGCAAGCGGTCAGTGCTTGCTAGTTCTGCTACTAGCAGATCTATCCTGTGATCCGTTTGTTTCTCTCCTCTTAACAGACCTGTGATCGCTCCTGCTGCGTCTCTCATATTTTGGATCTCTCGATCCATAGTTGCTACAAATGTTGCAAAGGCTTGCTCCAAGTGACAAGGTAGCAATGGTAAACGTGGTTCTGATGACGATGAAGCTCCAAAGTAAGGTGATGGAACTCGTTCCTGTCTAACCCATTTGCTCAGTAAACCGGGGTACCAATCCCAGTCACTCCTATTCCGGATATGCATGGGCTCTCCATACACAATAGAGTTATCAATGGGCTCAAGCCTACGCCTCTTGGGCTCCGGTGATGCAATGGCAGGAATGTCATGTTCCTGATTGGTAGGTGGTGAAGATGGTGGTGTAGACATAATTCCTGAAACATAAGGAGTAAGTGTCTATGCCAAGTAACTAATGTGTGTGGCTATAGTCTAGAATGCAGTCCTAGTTCTCTATAACCAATGGCTCTGATACCAATCTGTCACACCCCCAAATTCCACTAACGGAGTTTTATCGTTTTGGAAGGTGACAAACCAGGATCTCAGACACCAGTTACTTCAAACGACACTATATGGGACTTGAAATGTAATAATATAAAAGATCAAGTTTCAGAGCGTATATGCGGAAGCGTTAAATGAAAGTAAATGCGCAAAACAACGCGCCCAAGTCCAATTACAAACAAAACATAAATATTATTCGGTAGATAAATTATTTCAATTGGAGTCCAAGACACATGCATGACTTAACGTGATCCTGAGTGCCAACCTGAGAAAACATGTAAGAAAACGAGTCAACACTAGGTTGGTGAGTTCACAGGTTTCAATCATTTTAAATAAAGCGTTTACGGATTATGTACATTCAATATGCATATCAATAGGTTGCATGCCTATATTCATGTTTTGCTAAAGCGCTCGTAACCGAAACTGACAGTGTGTTTGTTTGTTTGCCTCCAGCCAGGTCTATCAACTCTGACTAATGTGTTAAGGTCAATATAACACCCGTTCGACCTCCAATCGAGTTAGCGCGACTAACACGGGTGGGGTTTGTCAAACCCAGTAGTACTACCAAAATTACCTCGTTCATACCATATTAACGGTCCGATGTGTGTGAGGACTTTTCATGATAGTGTGTTACGCTTAGCCTCAACAGTGATATCATATGAATTACAATAAACCAAAAAGGTTGTGACATGTTTTCTCCCCCAAATAAAAACAGAAAAGGGGGCCGTGAAACTCACCTGCGTTGCGTAGTAGGTAGTATCACACAAGTATGAGATTTAGAATCTCAAGTGTTAGCTTGCACGGCTTACGTATGCCCTATAATTATAACATATAAGTTAGGGACATATGGGATTTGTGACGACGACACGGAAGTTAGAACATCTTAACGCTTTCTAAGGATTTGAGAGTAGACGAACGTGTCTACGGAATTATATAAATTTCTTAATATAATCATTAAGGGAAAAGCGTTACGTGTCGTACGTTAATAACGAATAATAAATAAATAAATACATTCGTACGTTAAAGTCGTTTACAAAAGTTAGGAAAATAATATAATTTAATATATTATTTTTAGGTTCGAAGGATTAACTAAATAGTCATTTGTGTGGAAAAATAATAAATATATTATTTTTAATCGAGTATATAAACGTGGGTAAATAATATAACAATTATATTATTAATTGGTTTGAAACGTCACACGAGGTATAAAACGATACAAAATAATATACACATGTATATTATTTAATAAGATTAGTCACAGTTTGAAAATAATATAAACATATTATTTTATACGAAGTTACGGTTTGAAAATAATATAAATATATTATTTTTATTCGATAATAACATAAATATATTATTTATAAAAGTGGGGAAAGATAATAAAAATAGGTTAATAATTCAAACCCGAGCCTACGGGTTGTTTCCCGGGCTTAAACTCATTTATATAATAATATAATATTATAGGGTTTGATTTTTATATTAAAATAATACAAGAAAATGCTCCAAAAATAAAATGTGGGTCTTGAACCCGGGTCTCTCCTACACACGCACACAGCTTTAACCATCTCAGCCGCTAGGCCATCGCAACAGGAATTGAAATGGATGGGTTTTAACACTCAGTCAAAGTGTTCACCCTCCCCCTATCGAGGCCGAAATCGATTCCCAGCCCCAATCCATCGAATCCGCCCACGATTTGAATCAAATGTATAGGGGTTTCGTTCAACAGATGTTTGCGAATCTATATGCGAATTTAATTGCAAATCTAACAAGTTTAAAGCCTTTAATTCTCGTTTGAAAACACCGAAAAGCCTAGGTTGAACTTGGAATTAAATTGAACGAATCCGATAATAAAACTTGTTGGAATCATGGGGCTTTTAACAAAAAGGGAATTTCGAATCTGTTAGTATAATTTAATTGGATTTAAAAAGTGTCTAGACTAGTATCCGATTAAACCCGAAACGTATGAACCCTAGGTTCTGGATTTTGAAGGATTTGATGTTGTGAGATCAAATTAACATAGGGCTATTAATGAGTAAATGTTTGCGAATCTGCCCATATGATTTAATTTCATTTTGGTTAGGTCTAGAGTTAAAACCCCCAAATCGAACTTATGATGAACCCTAGATTACGGATTTTAATCAATTCGATATTTTTTGATTCAATTGATGTGAGGCTTTCAAAGAGTAGGTAATTGCGAATCTATCCATGTAATTCAATTGAATTTTAATCAAGTTTAGGATCGAAAGCCCCAAATTGGGTTTCGTATGAACCCTAGGTTACGGTTTGAGTTCAATTCGGTGTTATACGATCCAATTAACATAGGGTTATTGATCTAGACATAGAAACGAAACTGTAGGTGCAAGTAATTACCAGAATTCGTGATGGATTGATAGCGTTCGACTAAAACGATTGTCGTCGGCAACGGGGTTGATCTCCGGCGATTACGGCTGTGTCTCCGACCCGATTGGTGTGTGAAAAAGCTTGAGTGGAACTCGTTTGATGTGCGCAGACGATCAATTGGGGGAGTGATAACTGATTTAGTCGGATTTGGTTGATAATAAACCGAGTGTCGACTGTTTCGACATAAACACCCATAATTGGGTTTAATTCGCACAATTATTGTTCAGTAATGATCCCATAATGGGAGTTAGTAGCATTAAGGTGAATTTCCGTTACCATATCAAACGAATTTCGGTTAAGGATTAGGTTTGGATTCAAGGATTTGCGAATTTTGACTTACAAAAGTCAACGAGAACAAATCAAACGAATTTTGACTTTTGAGAGGTCAATAGGAACAAGGTTTCTAAATTTTGACTTCATAAAGTCAACAGAATGAGTTTAGAGTAATTATGCAACTAGTCCCTGCAGTTTTAAATCAAACAATGACAGAAACAGTTCCTGAGATTTAATATTGGGTTAACTGGGTTAGGACTTAACAGAAAATTTAACAGAAATCTAACTGAGTTATCTTGAAAAGTCGGATTGTCACAGAACTCGTCTAAGGTGCGCAGGAGCTCAATTTGAGAATTGATATTACAATTTTGCCGAATTCGATGAATACTTAGTGGGTGTCGACGGTTACGGTATAATTAGTCATAATTTGGTTTAATTCGTCCAATTATGCTGATTAATTCGATAGTTATGGTCGTAATAACATAATCGTGGGTAGTCAGTTTCAATATCCAACTGAAATCGATTTGAGAATTTGAATTTACTAATTGTCGCGAGTTTGACTTTCAGAAGTCAAACAGAAATCAAGTTTGGTCAATTTACACATCTAATCCTTAAAATTTTCTGTTTCTGAGTTTGGAATTTGGCAGAAATAGTCCATGAGGTTTTGAATTAGGTTAAGAACAAGTTTGTTTAGCTTTCAAAAGTCAATAGGAATCAACTATAGGCTAATTGCAAGGTTGGTCCCTACAATTTCATGCATATGAGTTTGAATATAGGCAAGGTTAGTCCCTGGGGTTTGAGATAAGGTTAAATAGGTTAGGGTTTAACTGAATTTTCTAACGGAGTTACTTTGAAAAGTCCGGATTGTCAATCATCCCCTAGTTGAAAGAATTTTCGTCCCGAAAATTAAAAATAAAAAAAAATTCTCGGATGTCACATCATCCCCTAGTTGAAAGAATTTTCGTCCCGAAAATTTGAATAGTACCTTAAGAGTTTGACGTGGAGTGCTTGAATAGATGAGGATACTTGCGCATCGTCTGATCATCACGCTCCCCCGTAAATTCCGGTCCGCACTTCGAGTTCCAATGAACTATGACAATAGGGATTTTACTACGTTTAAGGGTTTTGGCTTCCCTATCCATGATTTCTACCGGTTCTTCGATGAAATGTAACTGTTCATCGATGTGTAGTTCATCAAGAGGAACCGCGAGTGACTCATCTGCTAGACATTTATTCAAGTTTGAGACATGAAAGACGTTGTGTACACCACTAAGTCCTTCGGGTAGGTCCAGTTGATACGCCACTGGGCCAATTCTCTTCACTATCTTGAACGGTCCAACATAACGAGGATTTTGTTTGCCTCGATTCCCAAAACGAATGACACCTTTCCAAGGTGAGACCTTTAACAAGACCATTTTGCCTACTTGAAACTCTAACGGTTTACGACGCTTATCGGCATAGCTCTTTTGACGATCACGAGATGTTGCCATATGATTTTGAATTTGAACAGTTTTCTCAGAAGTTTCAAGTACAAGTTCAGGACCCGTAAGTTGACTATCCCCAACTTCTGCCCAACAAATATAATGCCTCGAATGGAGCTGCTTTGATGCTAGTGTGATAACTGTTGTTATAGGAGAACTCCATCAGAGGGTAGGTGAGACTCCCAAGTGTTACCAAAATTAATCACACATGCTCGTAGCATATCCTCCAGAGTTTGAATTGTACGTTCCATTTGGCCATATGTTTGAAGATGGTATGTTGTGCTCATATCTAGACGCGTGCCTAAGGCTTTATGTAAAGATTGCCAGAAACGTGAGGTAAATCGTGTGTCACGATCCGAAATGATAGAGATTGACACCCCATGCCAAGAGACTACTTCCTTCAAGTAAATTCAAGTAAGTTTCTTCATTTTGTCAGTTTCTTTGATTGCCAAGAAGTGAGTGGATTTTGTTAAACGATCGACGATTACACAGATGGTGTCACATCCGCTAGGAGTTTGGGGCAATTTGGTGATAAAGTACATATATATTTGCTCCCATTTCCACATAGGAATCTCTGGTTGTTGAAGTAAACCAGAAGGCTTTTGGTATTCCACTTTGACCTTTGCGCAAGTCAGGCACTTGCTCACATAGGTGGCTATATCGGCCTTCATCTTCGGCCACCAATATAGCACCTTCAGGTCATGGTACATCTTGTCAGAACTTGGATGAACAGAGTATCAAGATTTATGAGCTTCATCCATGACCAGTTCCTTTAAGTTTCGGTACACTGGAACCCATATTCGCTATGTGAAATAGCGAATGCCTTCTTATTTGACCTCAAGTTGTTGTTCCATACCGCGTGTGGCTTCCAACGGTAGGTTTTCCTCTTTCAGGGCTTCGAGTTGAGCACTACGGATTTTAGTAAGTAATTCGATGTGAATAGTAACCTGCAATGCTCGAACTCGTTTGGGCTTAGTTTCCTTTCGACTTAGGGCATCGACTACCACATTAGCCTTGCCCGGATGATATCTGATCGCACAGTCATAGTCATTCAAGAGTTTGACCCAACGACGTTGTCGCATGTTCAAATCTTTCTGTTCAATTATATGCTGAAGACTTTTGTGATCGGTGTAGATTGTTCACTTGGTACCGTACAAGTAATGTCTCCAGATCTTTAGTGCAAAAACTACGGCTCCCAACTCTAAGTCTTGAGTTGTGTAGTTTTTCTCGTGAATTTTTAGTTGACGAGAAGCGTATGCGATCACTTTCTCATGTTGCATTAATACACAACCAAGACCCTGAATAGAAGGCATCGCAATATACTACGAAGTCATCCGTTCCCTCCGTTAGAGATAGGATGGGTGCAATGCAGAGTTTGTGTTTAAGGAGTTGGAATGTTGATTCTTGGGTGTCACCCCAGTTATAGATTTTACGCTTCTGGGTTAAAGAAGTGAGAGGTTGGGCGATCTTGGAAAATCCCTCGATGAATCGACGATAATAGCCAGCCAATCCTAGAAATTGTCGCACCTCTGTCGGAGTCGTCGGTGCCGCCCAATTCATGATGGCTTCTATTTTAGATGGATCGACATGTATTCCGATCTCGTTAACCACATGTGCTAAGAATTGAACTTCACGAATCAAGAATTCCCACTTGGAAATCTTGGCATACATGTTTCAGCAATTCCAAAATCAAACGTAGGTGTTCCTCATGTTCTTCCTTGTTCTTAGAATAAATGAGGATGTCATGGATGAAAACGATGACAAATTGTTCAAGGTCGGGGCTTACACACACGGTTCATGAGATCCACGAATACCGCAGGTGCATTGGTTAGTCCGAAAGGTATGACCATAAACTCATAGTGGTCGTACCTAGTTCTGAAGGCAGTCTTAGAGATATCCTCTTCTCGGACTCTCAGTTGATGGTAACCAGACCTAAGATCTATTTTAGAATAGAAACTTGATCCCTAGAGTTGATCAAACAGATCATCAATGCGTGGTAGAGGATAACGATTCTTGATCGTCACTTTGTTCAGTTCACGATAGTCGATGCACATGCTGAAAGTCCCGTCTTTCTTCTTAACGAATAGGACTAGAGCTCCCCATGGCGATGAGCTAGGTCAAATGAAACCTTTATTCCATAACTCTTGCAGTTGAGTAGATAGTTCTTGTAATTCACTAGGTGCAAGTCTGTAGGGTGCTCGAGCAATCGGCGCTGCTCCAGGTGCTAGGTCGATTTGTAATTCTACTTGGTGATGCGGTGGAACACCAGGCAAGTCTTCTGGAAATATTTTCGGATTGTCACATACGATTGGGATGTCGTCAATCCTCTTCTCCTCAGATGGTTGCTCGGCGACGAGAGCCAAAATAGCAGTATGACTCTTTCGCAAGCACTTCTTCGCTTTCATAATAGATATGATGCCTACGACAGCACCAATCTTTTCGCCTTGGACAGAAAGGGTTTCTCCACTAGGGAGAGGAATGTGAACAATTTTGTCACAACAGATGATTTCGGCTCGGTTCTTAGATAGCCAATCCATACCGACAATCATGTCAAAACTGCCTAGTGTGACTGACATGAGGTCAATGTCAAGCTTATGACCAACGGATCCTAGCTTACATATCTAAGAATGTGAGTTGTTTCGATTTTCTGAGCGTCTGCTATCTCAATAGTATACTTGGCTTCTAATAGAGTTGGAGTACGACTTCACCAACATGAAATTTGTGTAGTCATGCTAAGACTTCTAGTGAGACTCACGCTTATGAGGTAAGCGGCGGTCAATGCAAAGGCCTTGGGAAGAGGTTCACATGTAGGAAAGAAAATCTAATGAGATATAGATTCTAGTAGTGTAAGGGATAGGATGTCTGTTTAAGTAATCGCGTTCAACTGATGGTTGGTTAGATTAAATCCCCGTTTTCTAATGTCATTAGAACAACTGGATCATTTGTGAATAAAGAAGTCCATTTACAGAGTTGGATATCCTAGGGTATAAATCAAATTAGACTGAGGATTAGTCAAAGGATAAAGTAATAGAGTCGATGAAATTTATTCTTGGAGTGTAAGAAATAACGTGTTAGTTTAGAAGGAATTCTTCAAATTCCGCTTACACACTTGGAGTCGATAGGTTTGCAATGATATTCTATTAGAGTTTCAATCAAGATGGTTTATGTGATCACGTTTGGATGAGAGTCTTAATTTCACTAAGACTCTTACATGATTTAGATAAAATGATAGATCCTATTGGTGACAGTTCAGTGTATCCGTAAACATCTTCAACCTGATAGTCGCGTCTATCAACTGTTGAACAGGTTTAACGATACCAACTAGTCGTTGAGCGGGTTACGAGAATTTCTACAGACAGTGGAAATTTGAGTCTGTAAGTTACATATTAGGACCATTTATCCACACACTAGGTTTCATCGGGACTTACATGCACCTCAAATTACTATTACGTGTGCACCCGTAATGATAATTTGCTTTGCATGCTCACCCTAGTTCTCCTTGTCCTGTGTCATAATGTCCTTTAGTTTGTATTGCTGAGTACAGAGTGTTTTTAGAGATGATAAGTTATCGAAAGGCTTAGTCATCAACCATAAGTTGATCAATTAGGACTCATATCAGGATGAGTAGTCGGGAATCGTTTGGTCCGAGTATTCACTCGAGTTGAAACACAATACGAGAGTCCAATCCAGCGGATTGTAGATGTGAACATGCACATGAAACAAACATGCACATGAAATGCGACTTCGAGAAGTGAAACTGATTCTTAGATACAAGTTACAGGAAGCAGCAAAGTAGCCGCCCCTCCAACTGAGTTAGGATGGGGTTTGAGTATGCAATGAGCAATGCGTTCTCAACTTTGTGGTCAATCTATCTTCAACAGAATATCGACCAAAGACGCGAGCCCATGGCTCGGGAAAGTGATGACAACTATGTGTCAATGAATTTCTATAATAATGCGTGCAACAGTCTGCCTTCACACGACGTATTGTTGCTAGTGGGTACAGTAGTGAATCGCCTCCAAAGAACCCACCTCCCAAAGAGACATGTGCTAGTGTTGAGTGTCGTCCATAACATGGACCTGAGAAAGCCCACCATACTCAACAGGTGATGGTGGTGTGAGAGACTCCTCCGAAGGCTCCGTCTTGTGCCCTCAGGCGGGAATGGATGGTGTTTCGGTGATTCCACGGGTGTCACCACATGGAATGATGATGCAACGCGAATGATGTGTCCCTCGTCAACAGAGGGTGATATGGATGGTGTTAACATGCCTGCACTGCAATGTACATATGGGTGCTATGTGTATCAGGTATGAGTGTCTATGTCGTGTAACTAATGTATGAGGTTATAGTCTAGTATGCAGTTCTAGTTCTCTATAACCTTCTCTGATACCAATCTGTCACACCCCCCAAATTCCACTAACGGAGTTTTACCGTTTGGTGCGTGACAAACCAAGATCTCAGTCATTAGTTACACTGAACGACACTATAGGAGACTCAAATTGAAATATTGTAAAAGTTCAGAGTAAATGCGGAAGCGATAAATAAAAAGTAATTGCGCAAAACAAACGCGCCCAATGTCTAGTTCAAAACAACGTAAATACGATAGCCTAAATTTTGTGATTATAAATAAGATAACATTAGGACTCCATGCATGTCCTAATGGTGCACCTATGCCTTAGCTTAACGTCCTGAGAAAACATGTAAGAAAAGTGTCAACATAAGGTTGGTGAGTTCACCGGTTTCAGTTTATAGTAGCGTTTAACAGATTAATGTACATTCAAAATATATCTATAGGTAGCTAACCTACGTTCATGTCTTACTAAAGCGCTCGCAACCGAAGCTGACAGTTTATGTTTATTTGCCTCTTGCCAGGTCTATCAACTCTGGCGATGTGAGTAGGCTAACATTTCACCCATTCGACCTCCAATCGAGTTAGCGCGACTAACGCGGGTGAGATTTGTCAAACCCAGTAGTACTACTAAATATTACCTCACTAAGATCCATATTAACGGTTCGATGTGTGTTGAGGACTTTCAGTGATAGCGTATTACGCTTAGCTTTAACAATGATAACATATGAATTACAATAATCTAAAAATAATTGTGACATGCTTTCTCCCCCAAGTTAAAACAGTAAAAAGGGGCCGTGAAAACTCACCAGCGTTCCGTAGGTAGATTTACACGTGAATGAGATTTGAATCTCAAGCGTTAGCCCGAAACAGCTCACGAATGCCCTAGAATTATAACATAATTATTAGGGATATAATGGGAATTGTGACGACGACACAGAATATTGAACGTCTTAAAAACGTTCTAATGATCAAGGAGTAGACGAACGTGTCCACGAAAATAAGAATTTCCTAATATATTAATTAAGATAAATGCGTTTCGTGTCGAAAGTCTATAATTACGAATAATATTATTTAATAAATATTCATGCGTTTATACAATCTATTAATGGTCTAGGAGAATATTATACTTTATTATATTATTTTGATCTTAAAGAAATAACACGATAATTAAATTTTATGACAAAATAACAAAACTATTATTTTATTCGGATCATAATAACGTGGATAATGATATAGATAAATATATTATTTATTAGTTACAAATGTTACACAAAGTTTATAAACGTGTCGAAAATAATATATAAATATATTATTTTTAATTAGAGTTACGGTTTGAAATTAACATAATTATATTATTTTATTCGTAGTCGGGGTTTGAAAATAATATAAATATATTATTTTATAGGCGGAATTTAAATATCGGTTATAAAACCAAACCCGAGCCTACGGGTGTTTTTCCGGCTCAAAACATATTAACATAATAAAGTGGGGAGGGGTTTTACATTGAAAATAGTTGTTTAACAAAAATACATACGTAAAAATAGGGGTGAGGAGACTCGAACCCGGGTCTCCTCCCCATCAACACACAACTTTAACAAACGTTTCGCGCAGATGTCCAGATCCAAATGGTTTTATTCTTATAACTCTCCTTGAGTTCTTCCCCTATACATACCGAACTCAAACCAGTTCCTGATCCAACGATTTCGAAAACGATTTGCAACAAGAGCTTATGGGTTTTCTTTATAAGTGAAATGTGAACCTGTGGTTAAATTTAATTTCAAAAACATCGCGTTTAGAATGGTTAATTTCTGTTTTGAAATCCCGAACCCTAGTTTTAAGAACACGAGTTCAATTTGATCGAATTCGATAATGTTTTCAGTCGAGATCATGGGGCTTTCAATGAGTGAGGGAATGGGAATCTACCCATGCGGTTTAATTGGATTTAAACAGTGCCGGGAGTAGGTTTCGATTAACTCCAAAAGAATATGAACCCTAGAATTCGATTGTGAAGAAATCGATGTTATAAGTCCAATTAACCATAGGGATTTCTATCTTTACACAAAAACGAAGTTAGGGATGTGCTTGATTACCGTAATGAGTGCCGAATTGAAGGTGATCGAGTGAAAGCAGGTCCGACTACGACGGCTTTGGTCTCCGGCGACTCAGGATCTATCTCCGGCCAACTTGATACGTGCAAAAGATTCAAAGGAACTCGTCTAAGGTGCGCAGGAGCTCAATTTGAGAATTGATAATACAGTTTTACCAAATTCGATGAATACTTAGTGGGTGTCGACGATTACTGTATAATTAGTCATAATTTGGTTTAATTCGGCCAATTATGCTGATTAATTCGATAGTTATGGTCGTAATAACATAATCGTGGGTAGTCAGTTACAATATCCAACCGAAATCGATTTGAGAATTTGAATTTGCTAATTGTCGCGAGTTTGACTTTTAAAAGTCATATTGAAGTCAAGTTTGGTTAATTTACACACCTAGTCCCTGAAATTTTCTGTTTCTGAGTTTGGAATTTAGCAGAAATAGTCCTTGAAGTTTTGAATTAGGTTAGGAACAGGTTTGTTTGGCTTTCAAAAGTTATCAGGAATCAACTATAGGCTAATTACAAGGTTGGTCCCTCCAATTTCATGTATATGAGTTTGAATATAGGCAAGGTTAGTCCCTAGGGTTTGAGATAAGGTTAAATAGGTTAGGGTTTAACTGAATTTTCTAACGGAGTTACTTTGAAAAGTCCGGATTGTCACACCAAAATCCATAATGATGACGAAATACCTGAGGTACATGATGAAGATAGTCCCTGCAACAGACATGGCGGTAGGGTTGGCGACAAGAAACTGTCTAAACTGTTCAAATACCTACGGATCCAGAGCAGATGGTGGTTTAGAAGTTTCTACAGATGGTGGTGTAGCAGAAGCAGTAAACTGTGGTGGGTTAAATGTATATGCAGATGAACCAGCAGAAGTAGATGAGCGAGACGGAAATTGTCCACCTGATCTGTGCTGTTGTTGGGGCTTTCTGAAAGTTAGAATTCCTTCTACTAAGCAATAACGGACATTGAGACTCGCTTTACACAATGCACATTCATCAAAAGCAACTTTAGCACCTTGTCTAGACTGATTAGAGGGAATGACAAACACAGCTGGAGTAGTAGTTACTTTACGACTTTTATCAACCTGAGATTTTAGCCGAGTTTCTTCTGCAATCAACTCGTGAACAACTGAATCAACTGTTGGAGAAGGGGATCAATGAAGAATCGTTCCACGCAGTCCTTCAAAATCTGAACGTAACGCCATCAAGAATTGTACCAAACCTTGTTCCTCCCTTTGATCAATATAAGGTTTAAACACCTTCAGTGCTGCAGGTTCTGTAAGTGCCAATTGATCCCATAAATCCGACATAGCTCCATAAAAGTCTTGAATGCTCATCTCATTCTGTTGAAGAGCACATATATCATACTCCAACTGCTACTGCTTGGCAAAGTTAGACTGAGTATACAACTTTTCCAAATGATCCTAAACCTACTTAGCTGTATTATATTTAGCCAACTGAATACCAATGGACTGACCAACAGAGTTGTTGATCCAAGTTAAAACTTTAGAGTTATCTGTTTCCAACGTATCGAGAGCTAAGGCATATTCAGCAGCCTTAGACTTATCAGTAGGCTTTCCTTTAGTACCTGTGACATAACCCCACATATGTTTCCCTCGAAGAAAGTTTTTCATTACGTAACTCCAGTAGGTGTAGTTTTTACCATCTAGACGAGTAGTAATAGACTGAAGAGAGTCATCTTTCCCAGCCATATTATAAAAGCCGAACGATAGCAAAATAACCGCAAACTTCGAAGAACCACAAACTTCGAATAACCGCAAACTAAACTTTTATTATCGCAAACTTCGAAGAATCGCAAATTTCGAATAACCGCAAACTTCGGGAACAGCAAACTTGAAGAACCGCAAACTTAAAGACACCGCAAACTTCGGGAACCGCAAACTTGAAGAACCGCAAACTTAAAGACACCGCAAACTTCAGAAACCGCAAACTTCGAGAAAAATCCGCAAACTTAACCGCAAACTTCGAGAAAACTGCAAACTTTGAAAAAACCGCAAACTTCGAGAAAACCGTAAACTTCAAGAAAACCGCAAACTTAACCGTAAACTCAGAAGTCAAAGAAATACGTTGTCAAACTTCGAAACCGTAAACTTGAGATAACCGAGCTCTATCCTTCAACAACGAACTGACCAAGCAACGAACGATTCAACAACAGAGCGGAAGCAACAACAAGGACTTCAATCAAGCATGAATCGAGTTGGGACTGATACCTTGTGTTTTCTTAGCCTATGCCAGTGGTACCAAAAGATATGGCACAGGACAGAAAGGATATCGTTGTTTTGATCCTGTAAGTCAGAAGTTATATGTATCAAGACATGTTACATTTCTTAAACATATTCTCTTCTATTCGATTCCAGCTAAGTCACATGATGTAACAAAGTCAAATCTTCAGAACATTGATCCTTTTGCTAGCGACACTAATATCCCAACCTCTGATGTTCCCGATTCATCTGTTGATCCTAATATGCCTACTCAAGATACGGTTGTTGTACATGATGTGCCAGCTCATGAATCTTCCACATCATCTGGCACTAATGTTAATCCTCCACCCAGAAAGTCCACTCATGAATGTAAGTCTACTCAACTACCATATTTTGCATACTCTACATACTCTGCTTCGTTTAGTTCATTTATCGCGAGCATTCATCATCTTTCTGAACCAGAATCATATAGAGAGGCTGTCTCTAACCCTCAATGGAAAAATGCTATGGCTAAAGAGCTCACAGCTCTTCATCAGACTTATATTGTAACACCTGCCCCGAAAATGTCCGAGATTTGGTAAAAGGTAAACCCTAGGGACTATAAGTGTAATTATACTTAAGTTCAGGGTTCAAAATGAAAAGTTAGGAATTTTAGACCTTAGCGGACCGCTAAGGTCAAGCCTAACGGTCCTCTATGGGATTAAGTTGGGTGGCGGACCACCACCATATGTATAGTTATCCGCTACTTGGTCACTAAGCAAACAATCCGGTGATGCCACGTGTATAGTGACTAATGGTCGAAGTTTGTGGCACGCGTACTCGTGGCGGACCGCCACGCCAGGTGGTAACGGTCCGCCAGCCGCAAAATATCCAGAATTCGCCACGTATCAGGGTGGCGGACCGCTACACCTCATGGTAACGGTCCGCAGTCGTAAAACGAGAAACGGTCCAATCAGTGATGGACGTGTAGGGCTGACGCCAGCATGGGCGGCGGCGGACCGCCACCTACGTGCTTAGCGGTCCTCTAAGGGCCAGATTTCACCCCTATAAATACTTAAACGATTTCAATCATTTTCTCACCTTCGAACACGATCCTTACTTCCAAAACTCGTTCCCAAGCCCTCTCAGACGATTCCGGTTCTATTCCCGCTCCTCATAGTGTTCGGTTTAAGGAGGAACGCTCGTATAAAGGTCGGAACGCTAGAGAAACGAGACTAAGAAGCTAGCATTATAAGCTTTGAATTTAGAGGCTCATTCCAAACAAAAAGGTGAATACTTTATCTCTTTTAAATCTTGTGTCAAACATTTTGTTTGCGAAAATGGCCAAATAAAGGTTAATGAAGTAATGCTCAATGTTCTTCCACGAACAAGCATTCAGGCCATAGGTATACGTAAAACTTGTAAGGGATACACGGGTCTCGGGTGAAATTCCCGGACTACGGCTGGTGCTTACCTTATAACAAATGAAGGACATGGAGTTCTCGTTGTTATAAGCTATGACGCCAGTGTATACTGTGGTGCGATTGAACAGGACGGCCCTGCTGAGTGTGTAGATTGAATAGGAAGTTGTGATTATGAAATTAATACTTATTTGTGTCAAAATGATTTTATGTCAAGATATTGTATTGGCCAGCGTCCGCGCTGACGTTTTATTTTCAAAATGTTTTCCAGGTAATGATTAAAATATGATGAGAGGTGTTTACGGGCAGACATAAGATCTGACCCAGGAAAAAAGGATGGAATGCACGTAGGATTCTCAGGCCTCGTGTAAAGGGAAATCCTAAAGAAAAGGAGATAGGACCAGGGAACTGATCAATCCTGTGTTGAAACTATTTCCGGTGGCTCATCATGTATTTGATTTCAAACTATGTTTTGTAATCAAATGAGAAGGGTATTGCCCTATGTTTTATAAAGTGAATACAACGCTTTTGTTTTCCAAATGAGTTTTGGTATTTACAATTACAACCCTTGAGGTTGAGACAAATGAGGAAACGATCCTTTGAAAAAGACTTCCGCTGTGTTTTACAAAAAAACTCTTAAATCAAGTAACCAAGGATACCAATCGGGCTCGCACACGTTCAGGGGGTGCCTAAGGCGGGGTGTAACACATACCTGGGATTTGGTTCCACTACCACCAGGTAAACATAAGGTTGTTTGTCACTGGGTGTGTAATATTAAGACAAAGTCTAATGGCTCTGTTGAACGATACAAGGCCAGACTTGTGTCAAAAGGATATTCGCAACAATATGGTATGGATAATGAGAAGACCTTTGCCCTTGTGGAAAAAATGATAACGGTTCGTACTTTAATTGTTGTTGCGTCCGTTCGACAATGGAAGATTTGTTAAATGGATGTCAAAAATGCTTTTCTAAATGGTGATCTTCATGAGGAAGTTTACAAGACTCCACCTCCGGGAATAGCTCATCAGCCTTGTGAGGTTTGTCAGCTTCAAAAAGCTCTATATGGGCTCAAACAGGCCCCTCGTGCCTGGTTTGAGAAATTCTCTACAGTCATCACTTCCATTAGTTTTCTTGCTAGCAATCATGATTCGGTATTATTTGTTCGATGTACGAATGATGGACACATTCTCTTGTCTTTATATGTGGATGACATGATTATTACATGCGATGATTATGATGGCATTGAATCGTTGAAACGTGACTTGGCTCACCATTTTGCTATGAAAGATTTGTGATTATTACGGTAATTTTTGGAGATTGAGGTAGCTCAATCTGAAAAGGGATATCTTCTTTCTCAGACGAAGTATATTTCTGATATGTTTCAACTTGCGAGACTTTCTCATAACAGAACTGCAGACACTCCTCTTGAAACCAATGCACGTTACTCTCCCACTGATGGTGTTCCTCTATCTAATTCGAGCCTATATCGTACCATTGTAGGCAGTTTGGTTTATCTTACAATTACTCGCCCTGATATTGCTCATGCTGTTCATGTGGTTAGCTAGTTTGTTACCGCTCCTACTTCTGTTCACTAGGGAGCTGTTCTTCGTAGTTTGAGATATCTTCGTGGCACTCAGTTTCAAAGTCTTTTGTTCCCTTCTACATCTTCTCTGGAACTGCGTGCCTATAGTGATCCCAATGATCGAAAATCCACTACTGGCTTCTGTATTTTCCTTGGTGATTCCTTAATCTCATGGAAAAGCAAGAAAAAGACGTTGTCTCTAGGTCCTCCACTAAGGCTGAATATCGTGCAATGGTTGTGACTACATGTGAAATTGTTTGGTTACGATGGCTTTTGGCAGATATGGGGGTTGTCGTTTCTTCGCCTACCCCATTACATTGTGATAATCAAAGTGCTATGCAGATTGCCAAGAACTCTGTCTTTCATGAACGGACAAAACATATTGAGATAGATTGTCATTTCACTCGTCATCATCTTCAGCTCGGGACCATCTCACTTCCTTTTGTTTCATCAGCGTTGCAGATTGCAGATATCTTCACCAAGGCTCAATCGACATCTCGGTTTCGTTTTTTGTGTGACAAACTCTCAATGTTTATTTCTATTGCATTGTGAGTTTGAGGGGGGATGTTAGCATAATAAGTTGTTATGGGCTATGTTATGGGTTTAAGCCCAAGCGCAGTTTGCTTTCTATTTAATGTTGCCTTCATATTCATTTGTAAGCTAATATTCATTTGAATAACATTGAGCTTCATCTTTTCTCTGTACATGTTTGTTGTTCAACAAAAACGACCGCGTAGCAACGGTAGATTTAAAATTTAGAAAAACATGATCTTACGGTGAAAATAATTTAAAATTACGTTATATTTGACCCAGATCGGTTTTGAACGAAATTTATATCGAAACGTACATAAAAATAAAAATGTCATAACGGTATATTCGGATTTTTAAAAACATCATATTTTAAAAAAGTTATAAGAGAAAAATAAAATTCGTTAAAAAATAATTCTAAAATTAAAATAATATTAAAGTTAAAAGCTGAAGGTTTAATTGATTTGACCAACCAATACCTTTTTACATGGGCCAACAAAAATGTATCATAAACAGTATATACACCAACCTTTCAAAATGTTATCTTAGTAATAATATGCATGCAATTTCGTGTCTAATAAAACAAAAAAATAATAAATAGATAAATTATTTTATTTTAAAAGTAGTCTTCAAAAGAACTAATTATTGATTGATTAATTGAAAACGAGAAGTAAACTAAAAAGAATTGAAGGAGTGTTGTGTTAAACTCGTATGATGTTAAAATATGAAGTTGTATTAAAAATGATATGTTAGTGTGATTGTATTGAGTTTTTTGAAGTACGATCACCGGATGGCTGATGTTTAAGCGTGTAAACGAGCTGAGTCGAACTTAAGCTCGCTTAACGTCACTAGAAAACTATGACTTTTCCGACTAAACTTTTTTTGTCGGAAACTCTGACATGTTTCTGGCCAAAAGGGAACCCTGAAGTTAGCAACAAGTTTCCCACAAATTATCGACTAAAGAAGAAACTTGTCGGAAAAGTTTTTTTGACGGAAAATTTGGTCAGAAATGTGTTTCCTAGGAGGTTTTTCCGACAAGTGGCTTTTTGTCGGAAATTGGTTGGAATGTCCATTTCCGACGAATTTCCGATCAAATATCTTGTCCGAATTTTTTTTATAGTAATCTCGAGCCTGACTCATTTAACTTAAGAGAGCTTGGGGTTGAGCTCAACTCGTTTAGGGCACTATTTCTAAAGCTCAAGCTCAACTCATTAGTAGTTTTTCAAACAAAAGCTCGGCTTGGGTTAGCTTGTTTATTATTTAATAATTTTATTTACAAATCTTATAATTATACGTGTATATATAGGGAAGGGTTCAAATACTAACCAACTTTTTTGTGGTAATCATGCTAACCACTATCAAACAATCACATAATTTATAAATTATTTTTTCTTTTAATTCTTAAAAGAGTATTTAAGTATCATGAACATATATCTTCAACATAAATAAGGAAATGATAAGTCTTACATATACGTACCAAATAATGTTACATATATGTGACACATAGTGTTTACGTATGCGTAACATTATTTGTTACTGAATTCGTCTAGACGGTCTATAAAACCTAACCTAGACTCCTAAGTAATAAAATGGAGTACCTATGAACTAAACCGCACTGTCAGGCAAGTGTACCTATCGAGTGTAGCACAGCTTAATGGTAAACCGAGTTATCGAACCCTAGAGACACTACGTAACAAAACTAGACTCTGACTCGGACTAAAGATTGATTTGGTTTGGGGGTTTACTACACTAAGGATTATAACTAATAATGCAATAAACTAAGGTCGACTCAAACTATCAAAACAAGAGCTAAGGAAATATCATGAATGGGAAAAATACCAGCTAGTTCGAAATCCTACTTGCAAAGATCAATTTCTATTGGTTCTAGAAACTAAGATGGATCTGGGTTTCTAAGTATAACAACTATCGACACTTAGTGGATCCCTAATCACTCTCAGGGTGTCACCAAATAAGGAACCTAAAGCGTACTAACTCACCAGATGGTTGGATCACCTCTCGGGTATTTCCAACAATGATAATGTACCCGAATAGACAGATCACCTTTCATAATCTCAGGATGACTACTATGACATGAAATAGCAACAATCACTAGACACCTAATACCAACGTCCTCACAGACTGCTCACCTCTCGGGTATTGAAATATGACACACATTCAACTCTAATTAGCAATTAAACACAACTCCTATGGTCACTACGTCTAGCAAACCATACCACAATCACAAACCCTAAGATCTATGATCTAGACACGCTAATCAAACTGGTAGACAACCACAATCAATACATGGAGATATAATCAATCACAAAACATAATCAAACATGCATATTCATCATAATACTTAACAAGAGATTCTTTACAAAATCATAAATCCATCAAAGGAATCCAAAACCAATAAAAATCCAGACTTTAACAAGTGATCATCTTTAACCTAGGCAGTATCAATTGTTTAGCCTACAATCATGTTCAAAACATTCAAAATAGAAGATTCAAACAAAGACATAGTTCAACAATGCAATCAAAGACACAAAGATGAAGAATTGGAAACCGAACAGGCTAATTACAACGAACTCGGATCCAAAGATTCAAGCTTGACACTTCAATTGCTCTCCAAACTCCCAAAATCGCCTCTTTTACTCCTCTGGACGGCTGGTAATCGATCATAATGATAATGGGAGAGTCCTAGACTTTTAATCCTTGAAATTAGGTAAAATTTCGTGAATCTGGGGCCCCTCGCGTACCGCGATGCCCCCTGACTGATCCTCTTGCGTACCTCCTGAGAATCAGGCTAGCGCAGATTTCTCGGTCCCTCACGTACCGCGAGGGAATGGACCTCAACCTCTCGCGCACCGCGAGAGCTAACCAGATTTTTGGATTCCTCTCGTCGAGCTACCCCAAATCGATATAAAATGGGCCCCGTAACTAACTTTCTAGCCCGAGATATGCCTCTTTTAAGGTTGGAATCTTTCCCGACTTTTTTCGTTTCTCATCCCGGGTTCTCGTGTGCTCGTTTTTTTCACAGTTCTTGATCGTTTAAGCTCAAAAGTGACCTGATTACCTACAAAACATGGTATGAATCAATACTAACTATAAATGACTCATAATGACTCTAAATACGTACGAAAACAATACGAAACATGACAGAAATGTATGTGTGCTTTGCAACACAACAGGTACGTATACGTAACACTATGTTTGAGAGTGGTTATCATGGTTATTACATAAATATTGGTTACCATTTGAACCTCACCCTATATATATATATATATATATATATATATATATATATATATATATATATATATATATATATATATATATAGGGGATGATCAAATAAGAAGTAGGTTTTCACTAAAAAATCTAATAAATGATCAAAACGCTTAGAAACGATATCAAACGAATTCTGATTGAGCTCATTTCAACGGCGTGGAAACCGACTCGTCGAACTCTACCATCTTAGTTTTTAGGGTTTAGCTTTTAAGGTTTAGTTTTTATGTTTGAACTTTAGGGTTTTAGCCTTAGGGTTTAAATTTTATGGTTTAGGTTTTTTTTTTGGGGTGGGGTGGGGGGTGGGTTTAGGTTTTTTTTTGGGGGGGGTTAGGTTTTTGGGTGGTGGGGGTGGTGGTTTTAGGCTTTTTGGGGTGGGGTTGGAGGGGAGTTTAGGTTTTTGGGGGTGCAGGTGGAGGGGGTTTAGGTTTTTGGGTCCGGATTAGAGTTCAATGTGACGGTTCCAACGCCGCTGGAATGAGCTCAATCGGAGTTCGTTTGACACACTTCTTAGCGTTTCTTAGCGAAAAACCACTTCTTAGTGGAACTTTCACATATATATATATATATATATATATATATATAAGTTATATATATAACCTAGCATATATTATTTAATTATTTTACATAATTTTATATAATTAAATTATTATATAAATATATATAGTACATTTAATAAAAAGTATATAAATAATTGGCTTGTTTAGCTCGTGAGCCCGTTTGAACTTGATATGTGAAGCTTATTAAATGATGTTGGAATCTGCTGGACCCAAGAAGAACAGATGATTGGAAAGCCAAAACTTGCTAACATCTGATCCTTAATAAAACAGAAGTTAGAAGATCTGTTTGCCCAAAAGACTGTTGATACTACAACCTCTGCTTATACAAGATCTATCAAAGCTAACATCTGTTGGAGCTAACATCTGCCCAAGAACATGCAAGATCTGTTTTGAGCTAAAGTCTGCTAAAGCTAACCTCTGCTGATGAAGACACAAGGTCTGTTCAAGCCAACAGCGTTTAGCAATAAAACAGTGTCTGTATAAACAGTTGTTAGGATAACAGTGTTTAGCTATAGAACAAATGTTATGTAAACAGATGTTAGAGTTTGTTAGAGGTTGTTAGATGTCGCTGTCTTAGGTGACGTCAGCCTTGATCAACAGATGTTTGGTTCGTGTATAAATAGATCAGTACCTGTACTGTTCTATTCATCACTCTGCACACATTCTCTGCACGAACAAACTGAGTGATCGGGCTGAGGGGGAGTTTGTAATTCTTGTACTGTTATTCTTATATGAATGAAAAGTACTTGATGAAAAGCAATCTTCTGTTTGTTATGAATTAAAGCTTATTTCCGCTGCACTTTCCATATTTACTCATTCATCTTTCACTGTTACATTAGCAAAAAGTTCATAACAATCAAACTCAGATCCAACAATTGGTATCAGAGCTTGGTCGATTGAATTTGATCTAACCAATCAAATTTAATACAAATAGATCAGCTCTCTTATTGATTTCGTTTGTTCGTTTTTGAAAACAAATTTAGAGTTTATTGACGATCAAAGTTTTATAAAATCTATTTTGAAAACAAGCAGAGAATGTCTACCATCAATCACGATCCACACAACACCGGCACGAACAACTAGCCACCGATGCTTGTCAGATCTGAATACAATATCTGGCAACGTCGGATGAGCCATGTTCTCGCACAACAGAACACGGGATGCTGGAAATCGGTCATCTATGGACCACATGTTCCGATGGTGCCAAGTACCGAAGATCCCAAAATTCAGGAGCCTAAAAAGCTTGAAAACTACTTTGACATAGATTTTCAGAAAATCGAGTTAGATGCCAAAGCTTTCAGTATTGTAGCAATGGCACTACCGAATGATATCTATGCTGGGCTGTTACACTGTAACAGTGCCAAAGAGTTGTGGGATGCTTTGAAGGAACAATTCGATGGAACTGAAGAGGTTATTGAAAACATTCGTGAAATTCTGAATCAACAGTATGAAACATTCTGTCATGTGAAGGGAGAGTCATTAACTCAACAATTTGAGAGGTTTAACTGTTTAATCAGTGAATTAAAACTTGTGGATCTGACTTATCAAAATTCAACTTTAAACCACAGATTTTTAAGATCACTACCTGATAGATGGGATACTATTGCAATTGTTATGAGAAACTCTCTTGGTTTCAAGGACTTGTCTCTAACCCAGCTTCATGGTAAGCTCTTGACTTATGAGAGAGAGCTTAACCAGAAAAAGAAGCTCCAGGATTCTGGAAAAGTGTCTGATGACTATGTATTTGGGAATACAGCACTTTTGGGTCAAGATGTGGTGACTAGCAATAAGGATCAGGGTTATGATCATTTTATTGATATAACTTCTAGTTTTAACTCTGATTCTCATTCATCCAATTATGCTTTTGCAGCAAATGGTGACAGTCAAGTTTCTAATAACATGTCCTTTGAGTATAATGACCTTCAATATTTTGATCCCTTAGATTTGGAAGAAATAGAACTAGTGCACCAACTGGCCCTACTCAGTATTAGAACTAACAAGTTTTATAAGAAAACTGGTAGGAAATTTCCAGGGTTACATGAGAGGACAAATGTAGGGTTGGATAAATCAAAGCTGAAATGTTACAAATGTAACAGACTTGGCCACTTTGCTAGGGAATGTAGGAGTCAAAATAGTGTACCTATAGTATCCTACCCTGACCAAAGGCCTCAGACCAACAATTATCATTATCCCCAAACTACCCCTCCTGGTCAAAATGTGCAAAACACCGCCCACTTTGCACAGACCCCAACCACTGTTCCAGTGCACTTTGTCCAAACCACTGTTCCTCAGATCCAATATGTTCAAACCCCTGTTGCTCAGTTTTCAGTACCACAAGTTGCTGGCCCATCCTCTGCACCTGCAGAGGCTAGTCAACAAAGCTTCTTTACACAAGGTTTTGTTGACTGGAGCAGTTTACCAGATGAGTTAACAGATGAGAACTTTCCTCTAGTTGCCAACTCCATTGAACCAGAAAACTTCTGTTTCATGGCATTAGAGTCGATAGTTGAGGGAGTTGAATCTGAGGAAGTGGTCTCTGAATCTGAAAATGTGACTAATGAAATGATTAAAACAGATGTTTCAGAAGAAAAGGTTGAAAAGGAAGTTATGAATCTCTCAGATCCATGGAATTCTGATGATGTTGAGTGCAAGTGTGAGTGTGCATTGATGGCTGCTGCTAAGGTATCTCCTCAAATCCTAAAGGATCTATGTTCAAAAACATGTGTGATAGCTTTTGCTAACATAAAAGAGGTGAATGAAAACCTTAGAAAGAAAATTTTGGAAGACGAAAATCAGTTTGAAAAACTCACAAAAGAGTTAAAATCAAAATTAACTGAAAAGGATTCTAAAATCAGCAGTTTAAAACATGAGGCAAGCATAACCAAAGACCAGCTCCAAACAATGATAACCAAATATCAAAGTTGTAAACAGGAGCTTGAGTCCACCCAGATCACTTGTGAAAAATGGGTGGAATCATGCAAAGGTTATGAGATCTTGCTCAACCAACAGACCAGGAGCAATGTAAAATTTGGCATTGGATTCCCTGAAACCACTGATGTTCAAAACACTGTTGGAAGGGAAACAAACTTGGTTGAACTTGTTCCTAAAAATGAAAAGGGTCAAGTTGTCAAAATCACTGAACCAAATGGTAAGAAAATTGTTCTTACAAAACATGAAGGTTCCTCATCTCATTCTGAGGTTGAAAAATATCAGTTTAAACCTACTTGGTCAGATGAGTGTGATGTTCTTGAAAATTTCAAACCAGTAGAATTTTCAACCACTGATGGTGTGAAAGCACCAACTGTCAAAATCATTCCCCTAACAGATCTTCCAGCAGATGATCAAACATCTGTTGAAAGGAAGAAAGAAAAGGGGAAGAAGAAATAAAAGGATTTGAACTTGTTTTGTGACTTCTGTGAAAAGAAGAATCATGTTACTAAAAACTGTTTTCTTCTAAAAGCTTATGATGTCAACAAAGAAACAAGTGTGTGTGATTCTGATTCAAATTGTTCAATTTGTAAGAAAAAGAATCATAAAACTCAAGAGTGTTTTTATCTCAAAAATTTTGATGTCAAGATAAAAGAGTATAAAACTAAAACTTAAATGGATCAAGGGATTAGTACTTCAAAAGGAAAGTCCAGACAAACTTTTGGTGTTCAAAATCAAAAGGAAAACCATGTTTCAAAACACTTGTCCAAACAGACCTTCACACCTGTCCAAACATCTGTTACCAAAAGCTTGAATGAAAACTATGTCCATAGAGATATTCAAGTAACAGATGCTCCACCTTCAAACCATTTTCCAAGAGGCTATGGTCAACCACATTACCATAGATTGTCCCATGTTTATGAAGAGCCAAAAAGGCCTTCTAAACCAAAGGTAAACAGGCATCCTCATGGCTATTCTCACTTAACAGGCAATGATCAAACATCTGTTGCACCAAGTGTAAACATTCAAGCACTGGCAAATGGTCAACAACAATTGTTACACTTGGTCCAAAAGCTTGTTCAAACCACTGATCATACACCAACTTCTGTGCCTATGAACACTAAGACCCCATCCAAAGCCAACTCGACTTTGGACACTCACCAAAACTAACCCTTTACTGATGTGCAGAGAGCTTCTACTTGCTTAGACAGTTTATGGTATGTAGACAGTGGAGGCTCCAGGCACATGACAGGATGTAAAGCCCTGCTCAAAGATTTCTTGTCTCATGGAGGGGGTGATATATCCTTTGGTAATGACTCTAAAGGTAAGGTATTGGGTTCAGGGACTGTTCAGGCTGGGAAACTCAAGTTTGAGAATGTCAATCTCATTGATAATCTTAAATTTAATCTTTTGAGTGTCTCACAAATGAGTGACAAAGGGTATGGTTCATTTTTCACTAAGAACACCTGTAAAATCATTAGGCCAGAAGTGGTGAAAAAGATTGAAACAATCATTGTTGAGAGCAAAGCACAACTTGTTGCTCACAGAAGTGGCAATGTGTATGTTGTTGATATGATGAGGGATAACCCAATGGCAAATGTTTGCCTATTCACCCCTGCCTCTACAAAAGAGACAGAGTTGTGGCATAGGAGATTGAGTCACACAAACCTTTAAACTATTAACACACTCTCCAAACAAGGCCTTGTCCGTGGTCTTCCACCAAAAGATTTTAAATGTAATGAGCATTGCATTTCTTGTTTAAAAGGAAAACAACATAAAAGCTCTTACAAATCCATTGATGAGTCCAAAACAATCCAATGTCTTCAAATGTTGCATATGGATTTGTTTGGCCCAGTTAAAATCATGAGTCTAAAGAAAAAGAGATATTGTCTTGTCATTGTTGATGATTTTTCTAGGTTTACATGGACTTACTTTTTACACTCTAAGGATGAGACTGCAGGTATCTTGAAGGACTTTGTCATCAAAGTTGAAAAACAATATGACTTGCCAGTAAAAGTCTTTAGAAGTGACAATGGAACAGAATTCAGAAATAAGGAGTTGGATGAGTTTTGTGTGTCAAAAGGAATTGTGAGGCAGTACAGCATTCCAAGGACACCAGAACAAAATGGGGTGGTTGAAAGGAAAAACAGAACTCTGATTGAGGCTGCAAGATCTATGCTAGCAGATTCTGGTTTACCACTGTCCTTTTGGGCAGAGGCTGTAAACACTGCTTGCTATGTACAAAACAGAGTTTTAATCAATCCCAGACATCAAAAGATTGCTTATGAAATCTTGTTCAAAATCAAACCACTGATATCATTTTTTAAAATCTTTGGCTGCCCATGTTTCATTTTAAATCTCAAAGATTCCATTTCAAAATTTGCAGCCAAAGTAGACTGTGGTTACTTTTTGGGATACTCTTCTACTGCCAAGGCCTACAAAGTTTTTAATACAAGAACTAGGTCTATAGAAGAAACTTTGAATGTAAAATTCAATGAACTTTCATCCCAGAAAATCCCTGCAAATCCTGCAGAACTGTTTGATTTAGATAAATTCAAATTTGAAGATATCACAAATAAACCTTACAGTGCAGGTACACCACAAGTCTCTCCACAAGATTTCAGATTCGACATAGTGATTCCCTCACCATGCAAAGGTCTGTCCACACAAGGAGCATCAGATGTTCAGAATGTCTGTCACAACTCTGCCTCAGCTGTTTCAACCATTGTTGATCAATATCATCCCCAAACCACTGATTCACCAAGTTCATCATCTGTTGACAAAATTTCATCCTATGGTGACAAAAGTCAATCCACTGCTACACCACTTGGACCCATACCTCCACCTCCATTTCAAACATCTGTTGGCACCTCTGAAGAACAAACAGATGTTGCACCAGATACAGCAACAGCTGTTTCACATCTCTGTCCCTCTCCTCAAAATGCCATTATTCCATACACAGGAGACCTCATTTACCTCAGAGCTCATCCACCAGATCTCATTATTGGCAACATCGATGACGGGGTCCTTACAAGGAGTCAAACCTCTAACATTTGTCTTTTTGCTGGCTTTCTATCACTCATACAACATGTCAAATACCAAGAGGCAATAAGAGACAACAGTTGGGTAGAGGCCATGCAAGAAGAGCTCCTTCAGTTCAAAAGACAACAAGTATGGGAACTTGTACCATTGCCAAAAGATGTTTATCCAATTGGCACAAAATGGGTCTTCAAAAACAAAACTGATGAAAGGGGCATTGTTGTCAAAAACAAAGCCAGGCTTGTGGTTCAAGGCTTCAGACAAGAAGAAGGAATTGATTATGATGAAACCTTCGCTCCTGTAGCTACGTTGGAAGCTATCAGACTCTTTCTAGCCTTTGCTGTCAACCACAACATCAAGGTGTATCAGATGGACATCAAATGTGCTTTCCTATATGGCAAAATTCAGGAAGAGGTATATGTGTGCCAACCACCTGGTTTTGAAGACACATTCCATCCTGATTATATCTACAAGCTCAACAAAGCTTTGTATGGCTTGAAACAAGCACCAAGGGCCTGGTATGAAACTCTCTCAACTTTTCTCTTATCCATAGGTTTCACAAGAGGTAAAATTGACAAAACCTTTTTTTCTAAAATGGAAAGGAAAAGATTTAATGATTGTTCAAATATATGTGGATGACATCATTTTTGGGTCCACATGTAACAAAATGTGTGAGGAGTTTCGGACACTCATGACAGCAGAGTTTGAAATGAGTGCCATGGGTGAACTCCAGTGCTTTCTTGGTCTCCAAGTTAAGCAATTGCAAAATGGAACTTTCATTCATCAAAACAAGTATGTTAAAAACCTACTAACAAAAATTGATATGAATGATTGTAAGTCATGCAGTACACCCATGAGCACCACAAAGTTGTTCACTGTTGAGGAAAACGATGAACTGGTAGATCAGACACATTATAGATGCATGATTGGTTCTTTATTGTACCTAACTGCTTCTAGGCCAGACATTGTGTTTGCCACTTGTGTTTGTGCAAGATACCAAGCTTCACCCAGAAAGTCTAATCTCATAGCTGTGAAAAGGATCTTCAGATACCTAAAAGGTGCTCCCACACTTGGTATCTGGTATCCTGCTAATGGTTTTATTGAGCTTTCAGGTTTCTCAGACAGTGATTTTGCTGGTTGTCAAACAACAAGGAAGTCCACCTCAGGAGGCTGCCAGTTCCTAGGCAATGCTTTGGTTTCTTGGCAAAGCAAAAAGCAGGTAGCTGTCTCAACCTCAACAGCAGAGGCTGAATACATTGCAGCTGCCAGCTGTACAGCCCAACTTCTGTGGCTTCAAAACCGGCTGCTGGATTTTGGTATAACTGCTCTAAAGACTCCACTCATGCTGGACAGTCAAGCAGCTGAAAATATCATCAAAAATCCAGTATCACACTCAACCACCAAACACATTGACATCAGACACCATTTTGTCAGAGACAGCTATGAAAAAGGTCTGATTTCTCTGCATCATGTTCCAACAGAGGATCAGCTGGCAGATGTGTTAACCAAACCTTTAGACACATCCACCTTTGAAAGCTTGATCTCTCGGATAGGCATGTTAAACATGCAGTAACAACAAAAATTTGTTTTCAAAACATTAAAAATTCAAATCTTTCATAAAAATCCATCTTGTTGTTACACATCTGTTCAGATATTTCAAAAGTCTGTTCAGAATCCACTATTTTCAACATCAAAACATCTGTTCAGATATTTCAAAGTCTGTTCAGAAACCACTGTTTTCGCAACATCAACATCTGTTCAGATATTTCAAAAGTCTGTTCAGAAACCACTGTTTTCCACATCTGTTCACTTTAATATAAAAAAAAAATCCGCCACTATTGAAGATAACCACTGTTTTCAACATTTGTTTGTCTAAACAGAGTTTAGCACAAGGTCAACAGACCTTGATCATCAGATCTTTCAAAAAGATATTTTCCAACAGATGCCACGTCAGTTCTCAAAAACAGACGTTTGGCCATGTCAGCATCACTTTTTCATTCTATAAAACCCTTTTTCCCCAAAACAGAGTTTACGTTGTCTTCTTGAAATTAAATTTCTTACGAACCGTTTTACTCTCTCTCACAAACACCGTCACCTCCGTTCACAGTCATGGATCTTCCAATCAAAACCCCACACAATCATCTTCCATATCTGGTCAAAACAGATACCAACACACCATTTCATCCGATCATCGACATGCTCACCAACTCTAAATATCTCTCTATTCTTACTGCTGATGCTCCCATTTTCTCCGACACCCTTCAAACATTCTGGCTGAATGCCAACACACTCATGGCCAACAAGAAGCCATCCGCCTTTATTTCAAAAATCGGCGACACCACCATCCAAATCACACCACAGAGCATTTCAGCAGTATTCAACTTGAATGACTTAAACGGTAAAACTGAATTCACCAAGCATGAACTTCACACAGAGTTCATTGAGAGGGGTTATGATGGTCAGACAACTGGGGCAACCATTTTTAAACCTAACTTTCCCCCAGAAATGAAAATTTTCTTCCATACCCTTCTCATATGTCTCTCTGCCAAGACAACTTCTTTTAATGAGATTCCCTTGAAAGTTCAATATCTGGGATATGCGATTTTATCAGACACTGATTATAATCTATCCCAGACATTGTTCATGGACTTGGCAGCAAATGTGAAATCCATCAAGTCAGGGTCCAACAAAGCATTTTTATTATACCCTAGACTGCTAAGTGTTTACCTACAAAAAGTTTTGCCTCAAAAAGACTTTCAAGATGGTCAGGCTTACAAAATAACAAGCCTTTCACATGAAACTTTTACAAGAATGATGGGTTCAAAACCCCAAGCAAAATCTTCAAAAGTATCTGTTTCTGCACCACCCACCAGCAGTGTTGTAACAACATCTGTTGAAGCAACATCTGTTGAAGCAACATCTGTTGCCGAGCCCACTGCTCCTGGTGACCACAGTACTACAACCAGTGCTGTGGAACCCCCACCAGTTATCACATTCACAAGAAACTTTCCATCCAGAAAGCCCACCAAAACAAAACCAAAAAGGGCAACTCTGGAGGATGAGATACCAGAGGATGACCCTGTTGCAACACAACGGCAACTAACAACCACTGTTGATACTTCCTCTTAACAGATGGAAATATCTCAACCCAGCCAAACTCCTCATGTATCCTCTCAAAAGGATCATGTTGAAAGCCAAGGGGAACCACATAATGAAACTTATGAATCACTTGATCATTTGTTTACAAGTCCTTCTCCCGGGGCTGAAATGCTTTTTCATACACAACCCACACCATCTTCTACATTTCCCTCTACCCTACAATCACTGTTTGAAGCTATAAATCAAACTCAGGCACAAACCAGTTCCTCTCAACCACCCATCACTGAGAGTATACTTCAACAAGTGACTGGGCCTAGGTCAAATTTATCAGCTATCCCACAAACAGAGGAGGCTACACCCCCTGAGTTACAAGTAACTCTTGGTGGTAGTTCAAGAGAAGCAGCCACTACAGTTGTAGAGACCATTGTCTCACAACTAGACAGTGGTTCCATTGCTAAGTCTTCCTTGAAGGCAACAACTGTTGAGGCTACAATTGTAACCTCTGTTCCAGTTGGAAGTCCCCAGTACCATGAACAAGGGGCAGCTGGTTACTCTTCCATGGACTCACCTCCTAGGAAGAAACTAACTACAGCTACCACATCTGGTAGGAATTCAGATGATCCTATTCAGTTAGGTGATGGATTAAGATACCAGGAATTGACGGAAAGAGTGACAAATATTGAGTCATCAATCACTGAAATCAAGTCTGACGTGAAGACTATGATGACTTCTTTAGAAAAGCTCTCCAACAGTCAACCATCAACCGCTGATCTTGCCAATGAGCTATGGAAAAATGTCAATCCCATCATCATAGCTCAACGAAAATTAGCAGACATCACCCATGACTCCCACATGGAGCTCATTCGAAACATGGTGGAGGCCAGATACAAGGATGCCCAAGCAGATATCAAGGCCATCAAAGACCACCTATTGAAGACCACTGGTTCAAGCCCTACCACTGTTCTCAGGGATGATAACCCTGATGATGCCAAAAAGGGGGAGAATGAACAGGAAGGTCTTAGAAAGCTGCACACTGAAGCCCCATCAAAACCATCTCCAAATGTGCAAGCATCTGCTCCTCAAACCTCTGCCAAGCAATCAGCAGATGACAAAGGAAAGAAAGTTGATGAAGCTCTCAACATCACTGCTGACAAAGTTGCTTTGGAAAAACAAAAGAGGTTTAACACAAGGGAGGCAAAGGCTTGTCTGCTGATTGAGCAAAGAAAAGAACAGAAGAAAAAGGAAAATGTTGGCTCTTCAACAGAGGATTCCTCAGCTCCTAAAACCTCTGTTTCTGTAACCACTGCTCTAGCCTTTGTAAATCCCACTCCCTTAAGCTCATATCCAACAGATGTTACATCACCACCTTCTCCCACTATATCCAAACCAATTCCCACTCAAACCACCACTTCAAAATTACCATCACCACCATCTCCTCTCATCAAAACTAAAAGAAAAAGAAAAACTTTCGTTGTTGTAGATGATGAAGAGGAGATCCACACATCTGTTCCCACACCAGCCATTCCCTTCACATCATCCACACCCACTGCAACCACTTCTTCCATTGGCCCATTGGGTGCTCAATACCCACTTGAGCTTGCAGCTATTAGGGATGAAATCAAATCATTCTATTATGCTGATGACCCATCTCAACTATCCTTTCCATCTCTACAAAACTACCCTAAACCCAAAAATGTTGAGGAGTATCTAAAGATCAAAGCTCAACAAGCTGATACTATTGGGAGGGAGAAAAGTAAGGGGAAGGATGACAGGGCTGCTCAGGGAATCTTGTCAGCAGTACTTAGCAAACTCAGACTCATAGAAGATTATGCTAAGGACCTGAGCAAGTCCATGTCAGAACAACCAGTCAGTGGTGATCTTGAAAGGGAAGTGAGGGAAGCTTATCTGGATCACATTATGAAAAACAAACCCTACAAAGCCACCAAAAAGCAATTCAGTGGCCGGACCACTCAAGCTCTCAAAGACGAAATTGACAGGATTCAAGGTATGATCAAAAACTCTTCTATCAAATCTACTCCACCACCAAGAATGGGTAAAGATCCAAAACATATCTTGAAACTGAGAAGAATGAGAGAAGAGCTGGTAACTGCTGAATATGGTCCCACGAGATCAGTTGCAAGATGGTCTGAGTTGAGGTTAGTTGAAACTTACAAGAAGCTAAGACAAGACAGGCTAATAAATCCTTCTCTTCCCAGAAGACCTGATTACCCATCTCATGAGGAAGATGACCAACCATCTCGACAGACCCAAACTCACAATCCACAGCCTTCTGTATCCAATGCAGTGATAGCTGCAAGAAGACAAGCCAAAAGGCAAAAAGAAATGTCTAAAGAGGATCAGAAGAACTTTCATGACGATCTGTGGAAAGAAGGGCTGTCTCATCAATTAAGATTTTTCTCAGATGATGTTTCAAATGAGATAAGACAACTCTTTGGTTGACCCTCTTCACCAAACTCTTCAAGAATAAAGCTTCACCCAAGAAACCCCTCAGATTCAAAAATTCTAAAGTGGAAGTCAGATAAAGACACCCACGAATTGACTCTGCTCAGATCTGATGGGGAGGTTCAAAAACTCAGCATGGACGATGCTTACAACTTAAGTGAACAAGATCACCAAAACCTGCTGAATTTAGAACTAGAAAGGGATTTTGAAGATGTGATCTCCTTTAATTTTGAACTTCAACTGAAGGGACAAATTAGGGAATCAATGATGAGGAATAAAGATCAGCAATAAAGACTGAGTTTTGGCATCATCCGTTCTAGGGGGAGATTGTTGGAATCTACTGGACCTAAGAAGAACAGATGATTGGAAAGCCAAAACTTGCTAACATTTGATCCTTCATAAAACAGAAGTTAGAAGATCTGTTTGCCCAAAAGACTGTTGATACTACAACCTCTGCTTATACAAGATCTGTCAAAGCTAACATCTGCTAGAGCTAACATCTGCCCAAGAACATGCAAGATCTGTTTTGAGCTAAAGTCTGCTAAAGCTAACCTCTGTTGATGAAGACACAAGGTCTATTCAAGCCAACAACGTTTAGCAATAGAACAGTGTCTGTATAAACAGTTGTTAGGATAACAGTGTTTAGCTATAGAACAGATGTTATGTAAACAGATGTTAGAGTTTGTTAGAGGTTGTTAGATGTCGCTGTCTTAGGTGACGTCAGCCTTCATCAACAGATGTTTGGTTCGTGTATAAATAGATCAGTACCTGTACTGTTCTATTCATCACTCTGCACACATTCTCTACACGAACAAACTGAGTGATCGGGCTAAGGGGGAGTTTGTAATTCTTGTACTGTTATTCTTATATGAATGAATGAAAAGTACTTGATGAAAAGCAATCTTCTGTTTGTTATGAATTAAAGCTTATTTCCGCTGCACTTTCCATATTTACTCATTCATCTTTCACTGTTACATTAGCAAAAAGTTCATAACAATCAAACTCAGATCCAACAAATGACTCCAAATATAAGCTCGAGTTTCGGACCATGCTTGTTTTAGCTTGGATCAATTACGATTTCCGAGCGATTCAAAGAGAGAAAAGTAGGTCTCATGACACCCTTACACATACTCCAGGTTATATTCAAAATTTATTTATTTGTCTTATAGTTTTTTTTAATATTTCTAGTACCATTTTAATTCAAAATAGATCATTACAAAACGTCACCGCATTAGCGTTTTGTTACATCCGTAAAAAAATTTCAATATAGCCATTATTAAGCATAGGTGGAATGTCTTGATATGTGTTAAACGAGTCAGGTCAATGGTTTTCATAAAACTGAAACACTAACATTAACATGTTTAATAAACGGAATACATGACACGAACCGTTTAACACTATTAAATCTAAGCAATGACATGACAAGGCAAACACACTATGACCATGATATGACTTGTATAATGGTTAATGAATGACACAACATGATTAACACGATAAAATAAAAGTTATCACAAACTATAATCCATGAAATCTATATAGCCATTTTAAAAATCTTTAAACAACAATTTATAAAACTCAATGGGTCTTTTTAGTATGAAGTAATGGAATGAACGAGGAATGGAAGTGGAATGAACGAGGAATGAAATGGATAAAGAAAATAAATGAACCATTATCATTCCATTGTCCTATTTGGTTACCCTAAGGAAATAAAATGAATCATTACTTTGTGTTTCTTGGTAGGCAGGAAAATATATTTCATGGAAAATAAAATAATTTTAACTAATAAATTTATCTTATGGGTCAGATCATGGGTCATATCATAGGACGGGGCATGGGCCGGGCGACGTTTCAGGCCATCGTTCGGGTTATGGGTCATGGTACGGGTCATGGATTGCGGCACGGGACGGGTCATGGGAAGGGTCTTGGTTTGGGTCATGGGTACATGGCTCGGGCCATGGGCTGGGTCATGGGGCGAGACATGGTTCGGGTCATGGATCAGGAAAGCATGGGTCGGGTCGCTCACCCCTCTCTCAAGGAAAAAATCACATTCCTTATTTAGTGGTCTATTATTCCATTTCTATGTAATTACGAAACATGTTTTTTTTTCATTTCAATGTATTGACTAATTCCATTACATCGTATATTTATCCATACCAAACATTACTTAAAAGGAAAAACAATCCGTACATTTCATAGATTTTTTTTACTTCAAAGGAAAAATAATTTCTTCGATTCCGGAATTGCATACACGCACAAAAAGTTAAAGACTTCTAATTGTATTAGTCGATATATATGTTAACTATTATATATATATATATATATATATATTATATATATATATATATTATTGTAATTATATATAGGCTTTGATTGTAATATATCCCAAAATAAGTGGGATATTATTATATTATAAATATTGTATCAATTGAAGAGAATAATCAAAGATTTGACAATACCTTTCATGGTATCAGAGCACCCTCTGATAACCCTAATAGCCGCCAAGCCCTAAATCACCTTTGTCCATATTCCGGCAACCATGTTCTGGTCGTCGCCTTCTCTTCTGTTTATGCCCTTTCTCTGATAATCACCCCTCCCCGACTCCTTTCTTCTCATTATGGACAAGCTTCATCCGGCTATTACGGTAACCAACATTCACAATTTCATTTCGGTCAAACTTGAGATAGAAAACAACCAATACACCACCTGGTTAGAATTATTCAAAATTCATTGTCGTCCTTTCGAGGCTATCGATCACATTATTCCACCACCAAACACACCTGCTGCCTCTGCCTCAGCCGACAAGGCCAAGGCTACTGCCGAAGCAGCCAAGGCTGCCGCAGATCTGTGGACCAGGATTAACGCCATAGTCCTACAATGGAAATATGGAACCATCTCCAATGATCTATGATCTATTACACACTATTCTCACGCCGGACACCACAGCCGCCAAAGCCTGGCGCTCTCTTGCCAACATCTTTCAAGACAACCGTAACTCCCGTGCGGTTTACTTGGAACACAAGTTCAATAACACACGCCTGGATGCCTTCTCAGATGTCACCTCTTATTTCCAGGCGCTGAAGGTTCTTGCCGACCAACTTTCAAATGTTGGTTCTCCGGTAAACAACCAAAGACTTGTCCTTCAATTGATTTTGGGTCTTTTCGAGCAATATGGAGTTACAATGCTGTTACAATAGATTGAACCACTCCTAGAGTTTTATGAAGCACGGTCAGGGCTAGTCTTGGAGGAAACACGGAAGGCAAATCAAGTCCCAAACTCTGCAGCCGCTCTCCATGCATCTTCCACCGGTGATCAAGCCTTCTCCCATTATCAACTGCAGCGTCGTGGGGAACCACATTCTCGTGGCAGAGGATTCACACGGGGAAAGGGACGAGGGTGTGGTCACGGGGGTCGCAGTCGTTCTCTTGGGCAAGCCCCTTGGCAGCAGTCTCCACAGCAGCCCACTTGGAAAAGTAATCGGGCTCCTTGGCAACATCCCACTTGGTAGCAGTGGGCTCAGTTCCAGTAGTGGGCTCAGAATCAGGCCCAAAATCAGCCTCATGTAGGCCCAACTCAGCGCCCCTCCTGGCCCACACCTCCCTATCCACATCCCACTGCTCCACCTGGGGGCCCATACCAGGCAGGCCCATTTCGGCCAACTCACAACCATGCCTATGCAGGGCTTCTGGGGACTAGACCAACACCCTCTTATGCTGGTTCAGAGGCCTCTTACACGCCCACGAACATTGACCAGGCAATGTACAACATGTCTATGAATCCCCCAGACCCTAATTGGTACATAGACACCGATGCTACGGCTCATATGACGAACTCGCTAGGTAAACTCTCGTCTTATTTTAATAATTCATTAAACGGTATAACTGTCAGCAATGGTTCCAAAATTTCAGTCCATGGTACTGGTCACACCACCCTTTCAAAACCCTTCCCCCTTTCCAACTAAATAATGTTCTTTACTCACCTTAACTTGTTAAAAATCTCTTATCTGTTCGTCGGATAACAACCGACAATCATATTTCTCTCTCTTTTGACCCCTTTGGTTTTCTTGTGAAGGATTACCAGACGCAGATTCCTATCCTCAGATGTGATAGCACAGGCGATCTCTACCCGCTCATTACACCAACCACCTCTCGTGCTATCTCCCATGGTGCTTTTGCTGGTTTATCTCAAGATCTCTGGCACCACCGCCTAGGGCTCCCGGGATTTTCTTTACTTCATTCTTTGCAAAAGAACAAACATATCAATTTTGGAACACTTAATTCTGTCTTTTTGTCGTGCTTGTGTTTTTGGAAAACAAATTAAATTGCCATTTGTTGCTTCTCAGTCTAGTACTTGTTTGCCTTTTGATATTATTCATAGTGACTTATGGACCTCCCCCGTCCTAAGAACGGGTGGTCATCGATATTACATATTATTTTTAGATGACTACACTAATTATTTATGGACTTACCCTCTACAAAACAAATCACAGGTTTACTCCATTTTTACTCAATTCCATTATCTCATCACCACTCAATTTGAAAGAAAAATAAAATGCTTCCAATGTGACAACGGTACTGAATATAAAAATAACTCTTTTAATAATTTTTGTCACCAACATGGCATGGTTTTTCACTTCTCATGTCCACACACCTCCCCCCAAAATGGAAAAGTCGAACGAAAAATAAGATCCATAAATAATATCATTAGTACCCTCTTAGCTCACTCCTCTGTCCCCACCATTTTCTGGCACCACGCCTCACAAATGTTACATACTCAACATCCTTCCCGCCAAAACCAAGCAATACAACTCCCCCACCTCACTTCTCTATCAGAAAACTCCATCCTATACCCACTTACGCACCTTCAGATGCCTATGTTTTCCCCTCACTCCCACAACCTCCATTCACAAACTTGAAAACCGATCAACCCCGTGTGTATTCCTAGGTTACCCATCCAATCATCGGGGGTACAAGTGTTTCGAACTTTCTACCAACAAACTCATCATCTCTCGTCATGTAATTTTTGATGGAACTGTTTTTCCTTTTGCCACACTTCACCCCACCCCTCCTTCCTATGACTTTCTCACCACAGATCCCCACCCTCTCCTATGGCAATCTTTATCTCCAACACCCCCTCCTCCTCCCATCTCCCCCAACTCTCACATATTTCCGCCGCCTAAAACCTACGGCCCAACCCTTACCCTCCAAACAACCTACCTCTTCCGCTGCTCCACCTCAACAAGCCCAACAGGCCCAAACAGCCCACCCAACACTTTCCCAATCCAGTCCCACTAATCCAGTTCCACCTCCTGCCCGAACCATGCAGACCCGTTCCATGACCGGTACCATCACACCCAAAACTCTATTCAATCTAAACACCAACTCCTTACCTAAGCCTACTTCTAAAAACCCAACCAAAGCCCTCTCTAATCCCGTTTGGAAACATGCCATGACAGACGAATTTAATGCACATATTCAATATCAAACTTGGGTTTTAGTACCTAGGGAACATCATATGAATATTATATGTTGCATGTGGATATTTAAACATAAGCTTACTGCTGATAGGTCTCTTGAGAGGTACAAGGCTCGTCTTGTTTGTGATGGCAGGTCTCAGCAGGTTGGCATCGATTGTGGAGAAACTTTCAGTCCCGTGGTAAAACCGGCCACCATATCGGTCGTTCTTAGCATTGCTCTTAACCATTCTTGGTCCATCCACCAATTGGACGTTAAGAATGCTTTTCTTCATGGACACTTATCCAAGACTGTTTACATGCATCAACCCATGGGGTTTCGTGACCCTCAACACCCCAATCATGTTTGTCTTCTCAAGCAATCTCTCTACGATCTGAAACAGGCACCACGGGCATGGTACCAACGTTTCACAGATTATGTGTATACATTGGGGTTCTCTCATAGCAAGTGTGATCACTCCTTATTGATCTACAAACATGGCGAAGATATGGCTTTCATCTTACTGTATGTCGATGATATTCTCCATATCACTTCTTCTGATGCTCTTCGCCAATGGTTCATGACACAACTTGGCCACGAATTCTCTATGAAGGATCTCGGGAAACTCAGTTATTTCTTGGGTATTTCAGTTCAACACACTCACGATGGTCTCTTTTTATCTCAGTAGAAATATGCCAAAGAAATTCTTGAACGAGCGGGCATGTCCAGTTGCAAACCTGCTGCAACGCCAGTTGACACCTATGGTAAACTCAGCCCTGATGATGGTGAGTTAATTGACGACCCAACCTCCTATCGTCAACTAGTCGGAGCCCTCCAATACCTCACCTTTACATGACCGGATCTTGCTTATGTTGTGCAACAAATATGCATGTTTATGCATGCTCCTCGGACGTCCCACTTCCATGCGCTGAAGCGCATTCTGCGATATGGGCAGGGCACCACTGCCTTCGGCCTTGAGATGCAGAAATCCTCCAATTCCCCTTCCTTTGTTGCTTACACAGATGCGGATTGGGCCGGCTGCCCCAAAACACGGCGCTCCACATTCGAATACGGGGTATATTATGGTGACAATCTGGTTTCGTGGTCCTCTAAACTTCAATCGACAGTTTCCAGATCTAGTGCAGAAGCCGAGTATCGGGGAGTAGCTAATGTTGTTGCTGAATTATGCTGGTTACGCAATATTTTTCTAGAACTTCATCACCATCCCTCCCACACTTCACTAGTCTATTGTGATAATGTAAGCATTATCTACATGACCGGTAACCCGATTCAGCATCAACGAACCAAACACATTGAATTGGATATTCATTTTGTTCGAGAAAAGGTTCAACGAGGTCAAATTCGTGTCCATGTCTCTTCCAAATATCAAATAGCAGACATCTTCACTAAAGGTCTACCACGTCTACTCTTTGAAGATTTTCGCTCCAGTCTCAGCCTACGGTGTCCTCCCGCTTCGACTGCGGGGGTATATTAGTCAATATATATGTTAACTATTATATATATTAATATTGTAATTATATATAGGCTTTGATTGTAATCATATCTCAAAATAAGTGGGATATTATTGTATTATAAATATTGTATCAATGGAAGAGAATAATCAAGGATTTGACAATACATTTCAGCTTAAATAGTATTATTATTGTATTGCATTGGAAGACGAGAAGCGAAAATGAATGACTATTTTAAGGGTTATGGAAAATATGACATATTTAGATTTTAAGGGTTATGGAAAATATGTCATATTTAGATCGGGAAAACTTCTGTAATCAATTATTTATAAAGTAACTCAAACTTTTTTTTTCAATTTAGTTACTCAACTTCTAGGTAATATGTTAACCGGTTCACCAAAACAATTACGGCGAGCATCGTATCTTGCCAGAAATTGGTATACCTAAATTTACGAAATAACCAACTCACCGGCGAGATCCCACAGTTCCTTAACCGGAGCTATCCTGGAAACCTTTGGGAACTGAAGAAGTAAATGTTGCCTTAGACCGGAAGAATGGGGACAAGTTTCTATCTATCGAGATGAAGGATTTGCCGACGACTTTCGGATTCCGATGAGAATCTGCAAAACAGAGAACCTTTGGGAACTGAAGAAGTGTGTCCTCTCTAAGGCGAGTGTTATGGACGTGAGTGCCCCGGACGTGATCTACATGGCCTGTGAATGAGCATGAAATTGGGGGGGGGGGAGGGGTTCAAATCATGAGCGTTGGGAGCAAGTGTGTGTATATGTACATATATGTGGATAACGAAACCATTACACATAGCTTAAAGAAACTCATCTTATTCAAAACTCGTGTGACAAATGAATCCGAACTTCACGGAAAAACTTAAAACCTAAAACATAGTATGTTAAAAACTGAAGTCGTTAGAAACTTAAAATTATTAAAATTCTTAGAAGTGTAATTTAACATTTGACACGGCTAATTCGCTTGATAGTATGGTAGCAACATCTAAACGTGCAACTGTCGTAACAAGATCTATACGTGCAACTGTCGTAACAAGATCTAAACGTGCAACTGTCGTAGCAAGAACAAGGCCCCTTCTGCCGTTGCACTCGAGGGCTAATCTCTTGTGATGAGTTTAAGATCAAGCTTCGATTAATGAGCATCCTAACAGATCATGTTTAAATCACATAAGATCATAAACTACCAAACCGGTATACCTAAAACCCACAGTAAGAATATTAGAAAAATAACAGAAAAATTTAACCACCATAATTAAAACACAAATAATAAAAGTAGCTATAGGGACAAATAATCGAGTTTTAAATTTAACTTCTCATTTTTTCCATAGAAAAATATAAAACACAAATAATAAAAGTAGCTATAAATTTTACACCAAAAATCCTTATAATTTTACAAACTTATACCACCTAAAATAATAAAAATCTTTGAACTATTCACATTATATAGCATCTGTGTTATGGTGTTGATATAGCTTAAATTAGAAAAATCAACAAACTGGAGTGCATCTGATGCAACTTGTGTAATAAAATTAACAGTAGTCCCAAAAAACAGTTCCCAGAAACACAGATCCAATGCAAGAACAGATGAAAAGATGAGCAGGGCTAGTGTTTGATACCGGTTTAATGGCCAACCTGAAACTTCTGCAAGTTTTTCCAAGAAAGGTAGAGACTGGCTTGTTAGATTCCGGTTCTTGATTGACCAAGCGGTTACCCACTAGACCCGACAAGGAACAAGGTCAAATTCATCTTTTAACCTCCTTCCCAGGTCCGGCATATGGCCTCCGCCATATAGTATGGCGATCTTGTTACGGCCATTGTTGATTGCTGTTTCGAGTGCTTCTGTTGCAGCCCGGTTTCTCTCGCCTATAATCACTGAATTTTCCTCTACATCTGTTGTTGCCGGTGTTGTAAAAATCGCTAGGCGCTAGTCGGGCGGTGGGGTAGGGCCTGGGCCTAGGCCTAGGCGGGATTAATTGGGGCCTAGGCGGGATTAATTGGATCCTAGGCGGGATTAATCGGGGCCTAGGCGGGATTAATCGGATTGGAATTTTTATATGTAATTTTCAGTTTTTTATATATATACACACATTTTTATATGTAATTTTTATAAAAATGTTTATTTTTAAACCACACAAATCACCGGAATTTGGCCGGAAATTTCAGGTTTTTGCCGGAATATGGCCGCCTAGGCCCGCCTAGGCGCGATTTGGACCGTCTAGCGATTTTTGGACCGACTAGGTCAAAATTCCTCCTTACCCGACGGCCTAGCGATTAATCGGCTTACAACACTGGCTGTTACTACCTGTGTGAAGCTGAAGAATAAAATCACAACCGAATCAATATTATAATAAATCCTAATACTTGTAGGACAAGTAACTTGCTCCCCAAATATTCACTGTAGTTTCCCTATCCTCATCCCTATAACATAACTAAAATACACATTTACCTCTAAATTTAAAGTTTTTTTTTAAAACCTCTCACGTCTCAATCCCCATAATCCCTATTCAATTAAATAATACTCTTTTTAATCTTTTTTATTACCTTTTTCTCTTTCTTCCACTCATAACCACTCACAAAAAATACAAACAAAATAATATAAGGTATGAATAGTACCTCCATATATTTAGGAAGCTCCTAAAGTTTTTCTTTAAATTTTAGAGATAGGCATGGGGATGAAGATCGTGTTGTAGAGTGAAAAAAAAAAGAATTCCTTGTATTCTCCCTAAATTTTAAAGATGGGATGAGGACTGGAAACCAAATGTGATGATGCTCTTGGTCCTAATAGAACTCGAATTCATAATCTTTATCTAAATGAAAACTCTATACTAAATAATAACTTCAAAAATTATGTAATCAAATACCATTAAGAATGAATTGAATAATAGTAATAAATATCTAGGGTTCTTATGATTATTCCCGGCCCTAGGACTGCTAAATGGGTCGTGTTAACAGGTCGAACTCCACATGTACCCGAAAATTTTACACGAACTCTATGTAATACCCTCAATACAGGCAGCAATACAGGCTCCTATACGGGCCGTATTGTGTAAGTTCTTCTGCCCAAAAGATTTTTAAAATGACTAAGTTCTAATGGAAGTGTTGTGCTTGTTCCAGGTTTTCAACAGAAGGATTTTGAGAAGGTTTTGGGGCTGGACGCCTGGACTACAGAAGCTTAGCTCTGTAATATAGTTGTTAATAGCGCATAGCGACAAGCTACCTATATGCTCTGATAATGGTAATCAATTGATTGATTGTTCTCATTCACAAGAGTGTATATTTATACAGAGATTTGCCCTAATCTATTTTAGGAATATGCAATTACAGATTACAAATCATTTGCTGATTTACAGCGGTGATTTACAGCTTAACTCTAGCTAACCAAATCAGTCGGCTAATACACCCCCGCAGTCTTAGCGGGAGGTTCTCGAACGTTGAGACTGTGTTTGAAATCATCAAATAGGACTAGGGGCAATCCTTTGGTGAAGATATCTGCGATCTGATGTCTGGAGGGCACGTGTAGTACTCGGACTTCTCCTCGGGCAACCTTGTCACGAACGAAATGAATATCCAGCTCGATGTGTTTGGTACGTTGGTGTTGTACCGGATTGCAAGGTAGGTAGACTGCACTAATATTGTCGCAATAAACCAAAGTGGCATGAGTTGGTGGATGATGGAGTTCCAATAACAGGTTACGCAGCCAGCATGTTTCAGAAACTACATTTGCTACTCCTCGGTATTCTGCCTCGGCACTAGAGCGGGAGATAATGGGCTGTCGTTTAAAGGACCATGAGAGGAGGTTGTCGCCTAGATACACACAGTAACCAGAGGTAGAGCGACGAGTGTCGGGGCAGCCGGCCCAATCCGCATCGGTATAAGAAGTCAAGGAAGAAACCGGGGATCTGGTGAGATGGATACCGTGAGTCAAGGTACCGTTAACGTATCGTAAGATCCGTTTTAATGCATTCCAGTGTGACGTCCGTGGCGCATGCATATGCATGCAAATTTGTTGCACGGCATAACTAATATCCGGACGAGTAAAGGTGAGGTATTGCAAGGCGCCGGCCAGCTGGCGAAATTGTGTGCCCCCATCGTCAAGTAGAGAGCCGGAAGTGGCACTTAATTTGGACTTTGTGTCCACTGGAGTAGAAGATGGCTTACAAGAGGTCATTCCGGCTCTTTCCAAAAGTTCCCCGGCGTATTTTTGTTGTGAAAGAAAAAGGGAATTCTGCTGCCTTGTAACGGAGATGCCAAGAAAATAGCTAAGCGGGCCCAAATCTTTCATTGCGAATTCCGTTGCTAAATGTTTCATGAATTTGTTCCGGAGTGCATCGGAAGATGTGACGAGGATAATGTCGTCAACATATAATAAGATATAGGCGGTGTCAAGACCATGTTTGTAAATGAACAGAGAATGGTCACACTTGCTGTGATGAAACCCGATTTGTGATGCGTAATCGGCGAATCGTTGGTACCACGCACGTGGTGCTTGTTTCAACCCATATAGCGACTTCTTTAATAAGCACACATGATTCGGGTGACTCTGGTCTTTGAACCCGGGTGGTTGATACATGTATACGGTTTCTTGGAGGTGGCCATGTAAGAACGCGTTCTTGACATCAAGCTGGTGAATGGGCCAAGAGTGTGATAGAGCCAACGAAAGAACCGTTCTAATGGTTGCCGGTTTGACAACTGGGCTGAAAGTATCCCCACAATCAATGCCAATCTGCTGAGACCTGCCATCACAAACTAAACGAGCTTTGTATCGCTCTAAAGAACCATCAGATTTAGTTTTATGTTTGAAAATCCACATGCTACGTACTACATTCATATTATTATGTCTCGGGACCAACTCCCACGTGTTATTGTCAATAAGAGCCCGGAATTCGTCGGTCATGGCTTGATTCCAATCCGGGTTTCGGAGGGCATCTGTCGGGTTACGAGGTAGAGGAGAGACAAATGTGGCAGAATGGAAATTAAAATCTGGTTGGCGAAGCTTAGATATACCAGACATACTACGAGTGTGTATGGTTCGGTTGGAGGGAGGTGGTGGTGGGGGGAGGGGGGGAAGTATGGCAGCAGGGGCTGCGGAAATAGGTACCTGATGATCATGGGCAGGAACTGTGGCAGTGGGTGAGGGCTGAGTTGGGGCAGCAGGTTGGGGTGGCTGATTTGGGGTGGCTGGTCTGGGCCGTCGAGAGTAGGTGTAAATGAGAGGTGGTGAGGCAGCGGGTGAGGGCTGAGTTGGGGTCGTAATGGATGGTGTAGGAGTGGAAGGAGGATTTTGAAGTGGGTTGGAAGGGGCTGTTTGCCATAAGACTGGGTGAGGGGCTGAGTAGTCGGTTAACTGTTTGTAGATGTCAGGAGGAGATGGAGTAGAAGTAGCGAAAGGGAAACAGTTTCATCGAAAATAACATGTCTAGAGATGATAATTTGACTGGTTTGTATGTTAAAGCATTTATACCCTCGATGATTGGTAGGGTAGCCCAGAAAAACGCACGGAATGGATCGATTAGCAAGTTTGTGAATGGTTGTTGAAGGTAACAAAGGATAGCATAAGCAACCAAAAGTTCTTAGGTGAGAATAGGTTGGGTGTCGGGTGTAGAGGAGTTGAGTAGGTGTGAGGTTGTTGAGTAATTTGCTAGGAAGAATGTTTAGGAGATATGTGGCATGTTGGAGAGCATGGTGCCAGAAGTTGGTGGGAACGGAAGAGTGGGCTAAGATGGTGCGGATGATATTATTGATTGATCGTATTTTCCGCTCGGCTTTGCCATTTTGTGGTGAGGTATGTGGGCAGGAGAAACGAAAGAGGAGTCCATGGGTAGTGCAAAAGGAACGAAAAAGATTGTTGTCATATTCACCTCCATTATCACATTGGATGGTTTTAATTTTTGTATGAAATTGTGTATGGATAAGGGAGTGAAATTGCTGAAATATTGAGAACACTTGGGACTTCTTGGCTAATGGGTATGTCCATAAGAAATTCGTTTTGTCATCTAAAAATAATAAGTAATATCGATGACCGCTAGAGGATGTGACGGGAGACGTCCATAAGTCACTATGTATAATATCAAATGGTAAATGTGTAAACGAAGTAGAATTAGAAAAAGGTAGTTTTATATGTTTGCCAAACACACAAGAAGAACAAACAGAAACAGATTGTTTATTACATGAATCAAAAGACAATGCATTTTTCATAGAAAGTAAAGTAGAAGATCCCGGGTGTCCGAGACGGTGATGCCATAATTCTTTGGTGATAGAAGCAAAAGCTGCTGGAATTGTAAACTGAGACTGGATGGTGAAAGGATAGAGTTCCCCGGTGCTGTTGCATCTAAGGATGGGAGTCCGCGTTGGGAAGTCCTTCACGTCAAAACCAAATGGGTCAAATTCGATTGAAAGGTTATTATCAGTTGTTAATCGACGAACAGATAAAAGATTTTTAATAATTTGTGGTACGTGAAGGACATTAGATAAGTTAAATGGGGGGAAGGGGTGGGGTAAGGTTTGGTGTCCCGTACCGTGGATTGGAATTTGTGAACCATTACCAACAATAATATTCCGAAAAGGACCCTTATTAATATAAGACGTGAAGTTACCTGAGGAATGAGTCATGTGGGCGGTTGCCCCGGAATCCGCATACCAAGTATGATCTGGTGGATTTAGGGTCATGGTGTTGAATGCTTGCTCGAGATCTGTTGGGTTGTAGCTGGCCTCTGAGGCAGCATATGCTTGATTCGGACGAGAGCCCAAAAGACCTGCTCCTGGAGTTGGGCCATGACCGGATTTAGACGGGCCTGTACTCTGTGTTGGATAAGGACAGGGTGGGCTGGCCCAGGTTGGATGCTGGGTCTGAGAGTAAGCCCAAGGTGGAGGAGTAGGCCAAGTCTGAGTGGGCCAGGCCTGATTGGGCCAAGGCTGAGTTTGCCTTGGTCCGGCCCCACCATTCTGTTGTTGGCCATATGAGCTGCGTCCCCGGCTGTTGTAAGACCTGCCACGACCGCGCCCACCACGGCCACGACCACGCCCACGTGGGCTGTAACTCTGTTGATAGTCTGGCTGGTGAGTATAAAAACTGTGGTCTGGAGGACGGTGGGCCTGCTGGGTGGTAGTGTGAAGGGCTGACCTAGATGAAACAGTGTTGGCAGCATGGTGTGATTTCCGTGTTTCTTCCAAGATCAGCTTGGAGCGGGCCTCATAAAATTCTGGTAATGGTGTAGTCTGTTGTATCATCATGGCTACACCCTCGTAGCTATCGTTTAACCCTGCAATTAATTGAAGTACTAACCGTTGGTTGGTGACCGGTGCTCCGACATTAGCAAGTTGGTCAGCCAGCATCTTGAGAGCTTGACAATAGGAGGAAACATTTTGATGGTTGTCAAGGCGAGTTGTGACGAATTTGTGTTCCAGATATACTGCTCGGGAGCTTTGGTTGTCCTGGAAAATATTTTCTAAGGCGACCCAGGCCTGAGATGCAGTGGTGTTGGGCTTAAGTATCGTGTGAAGGAGATCATTGGAAATGCTACTGTAGATCCACTGAAGAACAATGGCGTCCAGACGGGACCATAGTTCAGCGGTGGTGGCTGTTTTCTCTTTGTCAGCGGCGGCAGTAGAAGGGGTGACAGGGGGAGGTGGGACAGCAGTAGAGTCTATATGATTGCTGACTTGGAATGCTCGACAATGAATGCGAAATAATTCAGCCCAAGAGTTGTATTGACCACTCTCCATCTCTTGTACAAACGGAATAAAATTCCGGATGTTTGTGACTGTAACAGCTGGGTGGATCTTGTCCATGGTAGCCGGAACTGTAAGAAACTAAAAGCTGGAAGAAAAGAATCGGTGGAGGGCTTGAAGAAAAGAAGCAGTCGGAAGAACAGAATAGAGAGGAGCCGGCGGCTAGGGTTACCAGAGAGCAAATGATCGTTGCTCTGATACCATGATAATGGTAATCAATTGATTGATTGTTCTCATTCACAAGAGTGTATATTTATACAGAGATTTGCCCTAATCTATTTTAGGAATATGCAATTACAGAATACAAATCATTTGCTGATTTACAGCGGTGATTTACAGCTTAACTCTAGCTAACCAAATCAGTCGGCTAATATGCTCGTAGCGATAGCGATAAAATAGTGTCCGCTATTTCATGTTTAGCGATAAACTAGCAGAAAATTTAAGAAATATTTTACATTCAACTATTGAGCAATTATAATCGTTATGATATCACTAATCATCTAAATCTTCATATTCCAGCTCACCAAGTAACGCTATTTATATTTTATCAATAAAAAAATAAATAAATAAAAAATAAGAAGAAATTACATAATATTCGCTATTTGGTCGCTACAACCCATATAGCGGAGGATGGGCGCTTCGCTACATAGCGCGCTATAGCAAGCGCTATGATCGCTATCGACAACAGGGCTCTGTAACAGTAGGACTTCAACCATCTTTAAGCCGTCAATCTTTTGGTAAGCCATTTTAGGTCCTAATCTCTAAGATATGGGGGTTTTGGTGTACTCTAGTATACCCAAGACTAAATAAGAAATTTTCTGATGTTTCTAGGTGAGAGACGGTAGAACAGAAGAAGTAAAGGCTTCTTATCATCATCTTCAAGTGTTTTGTAGGTAAGAACTAAATTCAGTATTCACAACTGTATAAGTTCATGGTTAATTATAGAAGCAACAATCTATGAATTTGGTATAAAACATTATTTTAAGCAATAAGATGTCTGATACTACTAAGGATGGTATGGAATGTGACTTGAAATACTGTTCGTCGACCAGATACAGGTCGTATTGTGGGCAACCTCAAGCAATATCCATATGGCCCAAAAGCCAACACATGCCATATTGTCAAGGGGTGACTTTTGCAATACGGGCCATATCGCCCTTTTCGACAAAAAAGGGAAAATGGTTGCGGTTATAACCCAAAACAACTTCTGATTGAGAGTTGAGACTAAGTTTGCAAAGCTACTGTTATTTAAAATGAGGGTCATTAGGTTCGACCCGTTAGGAGTTAACTACTTAAACCCAAGATGCTTAAAGAAAATAAGAAACTTCTAGAAAAGGTGAGTTCATGACTTCATGTTAACAAAATTTAAAATGGGATACATGTGGATAATTTGAAAAGTGTATATCTTAAATAATGGTAGTGCATGCATGTTTAAATCACAATTATATATATACACACACAGGTAACACTATGTCGAATGAGAAGTTGTTACGTATACGTAACACTATGGGTTACTTATACGCAAGACTATGTTACGGTTTTCATTTGATCTATACCCCTATATATATCTATATATATATATATATATGTATATGTTATGAATTGGCATACGTAAAACTGACATAGGTTATATATACGTGGAACCAAAAATCTGTGATAGGCATGGATGCATGGTTTTAAAAAACGGTAGACGCGTACTCCTCGAGGCGAAGCGGTAGGAAAACGAGTATGAAGCGATGCCTTATAGGGTATTTTTGTACGTAGCCTCTAAGGGCTGAGGCGAGGCGGTATGAGTGAGGCGGAAGAAATATATGGGTTTAACGGGGCAACCTAGTTTATTATATAAAACACATTTAAAGAATATATATATATATATGGGTTTAACGGGGCAACCCGTCGGCCGTCGGGTTAACATGAACACGACCCGTCTAGCTAAACGTATTCACTGGGTGAAACAGAAACCGAACCGAACTCGTTTAGACTAAACCAAAACCCACGAATTTTGTGTCACGTTAGTGTCGTGTTAGAAATTCATGCCCCTAGCTTTCCGGCCCAATCAACCCATATAACTATACAATTACCTATGTAGAGGGTAGTGATTTAGTTCCTCAAGATTCTTTATTTTGTCACTATGGAAATGATATTCAAGTATGTGAACACTAACAATACTATAGAGTCAAAGTCTGGATTCAATGAAACATTGACCAGCAAAGAAGCTATACTTACTCGGATGTTAATCTTTTTGCCAAAAAGACCTTCATTGCAGCACCAAAATCAAACCTCGATAACGCTTCTAATTCTGGATAATCAGGTGGCTCATTACCCACATCAGCACAAAGACTGCTGATGAAGAAAAGCCCAACAAGAGGCATAAGTAGCATGCGTGAGGCCCGTAATAGTTTAGATCTCCATGGGCCAAGTTCTTCAGGGATAGAAGTGGCTTGTACCAAAGCTTTTGTTGATCTTAAAGTCATATCTCTTGCAAATGTAAAAAAGCTGTAAAATACTTTCAGTAATTAAAGATTTCAAATTTTCAATCTTGATGCTAACAAAATATCTATAAATAAACAAGATTGAACCTGAAGTAACTTGAAGGTTTCGAAGTCAAGATCAGCATGACACCAATTATCAGGTTCATAATCAAAGACAATCTAACTCGAAATCAAGCATGAGAAGTCTAGCCATCTGGCGTTGAATAAAACCTATGATATTAAAACCCTGAGAACGTGTGTTTGTGCGTTTTCTATATGCTGAAGCGTTTCTTCGGTTTTCTAAACTTTTCCTGCTAGTAACCATTTCATAGAGCACGCAATCATACGAATCGAGTTCTTTTTGTAAGGTTGCAAAGTACCTGTTTTCCATGGTATTTTAACATATCAGCTGACGCAGAGTTGAAGCACAAAAATATATCAGAGAATTCTCAAAGAAAAGTGTTATATTATTGAATTGAAGGTATATAATTGAATGAATGGAACCTTTTATGGGGAATTCTAAATTTGGCGGGTATTGACAAATCTTTGAATTAACGTGATTAAGCGATTTATAGACATAAATAAACGTGTAAATTAAGGTGATTAAGCGGTTTAAGCATCTGACACTAAAAAAGGAATGATTTAGAAAATGCAAAAATTAGGGAAAAATCTTCAATGAAGAAATCAAAGTTATAATGGATGGAATTTGGGTCCGAAAAATGGGCCAAACCGCCTCCAGATGTAGGGGTGTTCATTGAATCGGGTTTCGGATTATTAGGGTTGTACATTTTTTAAATTGAATTCAAATAATTAGCTCAAAACTGATTCGAATTTGAAATTTTGAATTCAGTTGATCCAAATTCAGCCGAATTATGAAAAACTAAAATAAATTAAATAGTAAATTACTGTTTGAGTCCCTGACGTATGACCATTTTAACTAGTTGAGTCATTTATGTTTAAAATCGTCGATCTGAACCCTAACTTTTCATTTTTGCATATGTTTGAGTCCAAATAGTAGTTAAAATGTTCAAACATCAGGTAGTTAAATAGTAATTTACTCTAAATTAAATAAACAATATATATAATACATAAAAATATATGTATTTTGAAAAATAAAATATTATGTAATTCAAACAAACAAACAAACCAGTGAATACCACTCATAAGGGAGGGTCCAGGGAGGATGAAATGTGGGTAAGCCTTACCTCCCAGATAGAAAATATATATTATGTAATTCGAATTCAAATTATTAGGTCAGCTCGGTTCGAAATTCATAGATTCGAAACCTATCCAGAATTCAAACTTAATTAAATAAAACCCATTATAACTCAAACTAAGTTAAATAAAACCTGATAAGCCTAAAACAATTTATATATAATTAACCTGTTTAATTTTAACTCTTCATAATTATCTTTTTTCTTTTGCATCTTTAGCCCCTTTTTTCCAACCGATCCAATATGCTAACAATCACATGAACTGGCTCGTCGGGACCTTTTCCGTTTCTGTGATCCAAGTAGGATTTTGCTAACTCTTGGATCAGCTCCGTATCATTAACCAACATATATAACAACATTTATTATTTATAAGTTTCTATACTCCATTGAATTTGAAATAATTTACAATTTCATGTTTGTTCCATTATTAACACCAAACAATTTCAGTCACTACAAAGTACAAACCTATCAGTTAATTTTCCAAATATTTACGGATGAAAATCATCAAATTTGTAACAAATTCAAGATGGATAAAATTTTATTTCTATTTTAATGTATAAGATGAACTCACTCTTTGTCTGCAATGTGGATTGTCGAAACCAAATCAACCTGCAAATTCAAACCAAAACTCAGCATCAAAGCAACTGAATTCAACCGAATTGTTAATCAATTGACGAAACTAACCTGAAGAAAGGGCTGGAGAACAGACCAGGGGAACTTTCTCCGGTAACTAACTACGGCGGTTTGCAATTCACCAGAATCCCCTTTTTTAAGCCTCATGTAATCTGCGATCGAATTGTTTTCTAGAAATCGATCGGGAGATCCGACATCTTCTTCGACAGATGAAGATTGGCTTATTACAGGGCGGAATTTAAGGAGATTGTTGGATGGAAATTTAGGGTTTTTGCGTCTAAAGTGGTTAAAAATTGGGGAATTAAACGAGGAAGAGGAGGAGGAAGGAGAAGGAGAAGAAGAAGAAGAAGAAGAAGGAGAAGAAGAGACCATAACTGTTGCTTCTCAGCTCTCTATCTATGGTTGTATGGTCATACCCGATGTTGTAGGTTGTTGCAAGTTATACATACACCATAATATACACACATATTATGGTGAGAGCAAACAGTCCTAACCAATAATTGAACCATAACTGATATAATTGAATCGATTTTAATTGATAACCTACATGACGGGTGATTATGGTTATGAAGCTTTGGTTAACTGATATAACCGAAACTTTTATTCCTTTTAAAACATGTAGTAAATCTGCAATTAAGTCCTTATTTTCTTAAACAAAAAAGAAGAATCCAACCTAGATAAAATTATCAACTGTTTATTAATTATGAAACATTTTCTAGTCCTACCATATATTCGAGTTGTATTTGCACCAACTTGTATGCGTTTGTTGAATAAATTTGTCAAAGCATTTTCTGACATTATGGTAATAGAAAGGGATAAATTTGTAAAAAAAGTAATAAAGTTTTAAAAATGTTTTAATTAAGTCACTCAAGTTTAAAAAATGTTTTAATTAAGTCACTCGGCTTTCATTTTTTATTTAAATTATAAGTTTTAACATGTTTTTTTAGCATGTTCTTTTTTTGTTTCAATTATAAATACTTTTTTTCTTTTTTTGATGCTGATGTGGAATGGTAACGTGGATGTTAGAGTATTTTTTTATTTTTTAATATAATTAACATGTTTTTTTTATTTTTTTAATAAAATTACATATATTGGAAATCCCGACCCACACATCTTCTCCTCCATAAGTTTCTTGACACATTTCGTGTTTCGATGATGGCTTGATTTGAAGGTTTAGTGACCCAATTTGGACAAAAATGCATGAGTGACCTAATTGAAATACTTTTGAAACTTCATTACTATTCTATGAAGTTTTCCCAAATATAAGGGATACAAAATACATTGGATAATTAATCGAACTTAACCGAAACCAACCCACAACCGATGGTTAACCGACTCATACTTAACCGATCATCGGTTATGGTTATGGTTAAGCAATCTACTATAACCGAAACCCGGTTATGGTTATGGTTATGGTTAAGCCTCCATAATCGAACCGAACCGACTTTGCACACCTCTACCAAGGATTAAACAAATTCTATGTATTCTTTAACCTATTTCTTTTTTAAATCGGTGACTTGTTTTAAAAGGTTTTTAAAATAATAATGATGCTTTATGAATATAATAAGTAAGAATAATAGCATATTTTAAAAATAAAAAATAAGATAAGAAAGGTTAAATTGTCGGTTCGGTTTATAACATCAGCTACAAGTTTCAAACTGTCAACTGATTAGTTAAACTGTCGGTTCGGTTTATAAAGAATATTAACCGTTTTTGTTCATTTGTAGTTGTTTCTAATACATGTTAGGATGTATGTTTAAAATAGTATAAAACATGTATGAAAAACCAATTTTCATCTTTTGGTTAGTTACTGCTTTGTTTTCTATCATGTCTCCGTAAAATGTTGGTCAAATTTTGAATATAAACATGCTAGCCATCCCTTACCCTTTGGATTGGTTCTGTTATGTTTTACATCACATGTATTTCTATTAAACATGGTTGTGCTCCATTCAGGCATTTGATGAAGTCATCTCTGAGTTGGACACACTTGGTGATGCAGGAACGGAAACAATTAAATGGCTAAAAACTTAAAGATTAACCAAACATCTCAAGAAACTTCCAAGGTTCTTGATAGAACTAAAAAAATTCTCAATTAATAATAATCAAAACTAAAACTCCCTTTAACATTCACCCAGAAACAATATTTATACTAAGGGAAATTCTAACCACACACGGAATATTGCTAATTGGACACGCCGCCGCCTTATACGCCCTCGTATAAGACAATACGAGGGTGTATAGGGTTCAGTCTCTGAGAACATAATGCCACCTGTCATTCTCTGTCTAGCTGCTGGTACAATACGTGGCGTATTAAGTTATACGCAGCGTATTGGTCACGGGTTATAATTTTTGCTTCAAAAAGTTGGAAGATTTGGAAATTTATGAAACCTATACGTGGCGTATTGCCCTATACGCCACGTATAGGTTTTTTTATTTAATTATCTTTTTTAATTTAATTTATATTGTGTTTTTTAATTTAATTTATCTTTTTTAATTTAATTTATATAATTTTGTTAATATAAGTTTGTTATCTATTTTTTTATTTTATATATTTTTTATTTTTTTTTAACATTTATTATATTTTTACATTACAACCAAACAAAATATTAAACATTACAACCAAACAAATAAACTAAACATTATATACATTACATCAAAAAATTAAATATATACATCAAAATGTTTTACCTACATAACAACGAAACAAACTAAATACAAATAAAACAACTAAACATGATCGGCTCCGTCGTCAGCCTGATCCGCTCCGTCGTTATTCTTTATTGTCCATCTCCTGTAGAAGTTGTTGTCGGATAAAAAGCTACCGGTTTTCATTTAACCCTAAGCCCAAAGCTACCGATTGAAAACCACAGTTACCGTCGGGATTTACATCCTGTATATGTGAAATGTACGGATAAAATAAAGATGGTATCGAATCCTTAAAACAATTTATATTATTAACCGCATCTTTCCACATAATCAATGGAAACCCAAGATGGGTGTTATTATCTTGTGGTTGCTTTCTTTTACCCTTCGTTGAACGACGGTGTTGAATGACTGAACTCGCTTGTCGAGAGTCTTGTGACGCAATGTATGAGCTGTGTTTCGCAAGGTCACATTTGCTTTGTTGGGATCCTGTGAATGAGTTGTTTCTAGCGACATCTTGTTTCCTTTGTTGTTGCTTTTTTAAAGTTGGACGACCGCGAGTATCTTCTTGTACCACACGCGCTTTCTTGTTACTTTTGCTCGGAAAGACCACCCCTGCGATTCTCGACAACAGAATTTTTTTGACCTGATCGGGTTGTGACATAATTTTGTTTCTCACTTGACCAAGTACTTTATCCACATCAACATTTTCTTTATACGGGTCCAACCAATTTTTGTTTCTCACTCTGTTGGACCAGGCGGATACAAACTTTTCTTTATACGGGTCCAACCAATTTTTGTTCCGACTGAGACAGTCTCCTGGCAAATGAGTGCGCCTCAAGATGTTGACTAGGATCGTGGTTATAACTTTCATCCTTCACCGTTAATTTCTAATCACCAATATTTTCTTGGTACTCTCCTACCAATTTCAATGGACAACCTATTTTCTTGCTACCGGCACGTCTAACCGTGGTAGTAAACGCACGTTCGCCGTGACGGTCACACACAAGTCACACCTTGATAAACGGTTCCGACGGGCCGTCGCCTTTTCTCCTCGATCATCGGGTGACAAGGACGTAACCATTCTCACGTCCTCTCCGGACAGCCCAATCCACCAACATTTCACGAGACTGAAAATTTTGGTCAGTTTTATACGACACGTTTTGATGGTTTTGTTCCTCGTGTTCGGACTCGTTAGCCGACTTGTTCCCCGTGTATACGAAGTCGTCGGTTTGTTGTGTCGGGTAAGAGACTTCACCGTACATGAAGTCGTTCGTGGGTTGTGTAAGGTAAGACGGTTCACCGTATACCAACTCGGGATTGCTCAGTGGCTCGTTCAAATCTAGAAGCCTTACCCGTTGATTGGAATAAACGTCGGACGAGACCTCCTCCCGGTTCACCTCTTGAACGCCAGAACTTTGCGGGTTGTTTTCCAGCGACTCGTTAGAATATACTTGAAAACCGTAGTTACCATCCCACCACCAAGACTTGGTTATAATTTTTGATGAAATTGTTTGAAAAGTTTTTGAACGATACGTTCGAATGAGAATTCTGCATGGTTAAATACACAAAATTTGGGACCTATACGCATCGTATAGGGCAATACGATGCGTATAGGATTCTGGTCAAACCTCGTATACGCATCGTATAGTGCAATACGATGCAGTTTAGGGTACGAGGTACCTTCTGTAAATAGTCATCCATCACATCGCTATACGTCGCGTATAGGTTTATACGCGGTGTATAGCGATGTGACGGATGACTAGTTGCAGAAGGTACCTCGTACCCTAAACTGCATCATATTGACCTATACGATGCGTATAGGGTTGGAATGACGAGGTTGTCGGGCATGGAAAATTGTGAAGGGCTATATGCACCGTATTGGCCTATACGATGCGTATAGAGCCCGGTCCAGATAGCAATACCCGTGTCTTGTTAGTAGTCCCTTATACTAAACCCTAACAACTTTAGAGATAAACACAAATAAATAAAAGATAAAACATAAAATAAACTTTTGAAATTCAAATTACGAGCTAATCCTCTTGAACGGTAACTCCACTAAGAACATTGTGGGCTATCGTAAATCCTCCATCTTTGTGCAATAGTTCATCGAATATTTGTTTTTCCTCTTGAACGGTAACTCCAGTAAGAACATTTTTCAAAAACGAACATTCTTCTTCATCCTGTGTAATCGCGTCTTCATCGAATCTCGGTCTATATTCCGACAAAGTCTGCTGATAGATTAGCTCAGAGAACCGGGGGTGGGGATCGCGAAACGAATGTTCCTCTCCGTCGTCATCTTTGTCCCAGACGATGGTGCTCGACTCGGTTTCCTTGTTGGGCATCTCGTTGTAACTTAAGATCTCGGACTCGTTGGCGGAGTCATTTTATCTCTTGTTGTATTTCAAGATCTCGGACTTGTTGTCGGAGCCGTTTGAGCTTAAGATCTCGTGGGTCGAAATAGATTCCATCACTGCCTCGGTCCGCGGTTCTGCGAGTAGGGCATCGATCTTCTCCAAAAGTAGTCATTTGATAACCAAGAACTCTAATACCAAATGATGCGGGAACGGAAGCAATCAAATGGCTAGAAACTCAATGATTAACCAAACGTCTCAAGAAACTTCCAAGGTTCTTGATTAAACTAAAAAAGTTCTTAATTAATAATAATCAAAACTAAAACTCCCTTTAACGTTCACCCAGAAATAATATTTATACTAAACCCTAACAACTTTAGAGATAAACACTAATAGATAAAAGATAAAACATAAAATAATCTTTTGAAATTCAAATTACGAGCTAATCTTGCATCACTTGGTGAGGATTTAAGGATGTTTTGTTTCTTTGAGTGGTTTTTGTGGTTTGAAATCAGTTCATCGAGATCTGATCACTGGTGGGGCACTTCCATTTTCATGAATAGTTTTTTGCTTTGTTTGGCTTGAAATGCAAGAGTAAGTGTAAAGATGCCTACTTTTTAACAGTTTATGTTTCTTTATGATGATTGTTAAGTTAGATTTATTTAAGCTGATAACATCAATGTATTTTGAACAATGTTACTTAGTTTCCTTTATTGTATTTTCAGTTTATGTAATTTACTGTTTTTATTAGACTAAGTATGGGCCATCGAAACTACTTAGTTTCGATTGAGATTTATTCAATCGAAACTAGTAGTTTCGATTGAGATTTGTTCAATCGAAACTAGTAGTTTCGATATATAGTAGTTTTGACAGGTGTGTTCTATCACTTGTAAATGTTCAACCAAAACTAGTAGTTTCGGTTGACATAGTTTCGATACCTGTCAACGACTATAAATAGCCTAGTTAGAGAATGTTTAGGGTGTGAGTAGCGGCTGTAACCCTGACATTCTCTCTTTCACATTGTTCTTCAATCAATACAATCTGCATTTCAGTTTTGCACTGTTCTTACATTTTCATATCAAATTTGTGTTAATTATGAGTGTGGTTGCCCTGTTATCTTCACCAATTCTGTTTCTCTCATCTGTTTCACCAACATACACACTGTTTTCGGCTGTGTGTGTGGGTAATCGATCATTTGTGAGATTTCTTAGTGAAATCTCGAATCTGCTAAAAAATCATAGAAAAACCCGCCATTGAGACATTAAACATGAAGAAATCGATGTGTAGCAGGTTCGTGACTGCTGTTATACATTCTCACTATCAAAATCTGAAGATGTAAGGCTTGTGAAGCAATTTTCAGACCTGGATTAGGGGTATCGAACTACATGAAGGTTGAAGATGCTCAATCGAAACTAGGTGGCGGCCGGACATTTTCTATCGAAACTACTGATGAAGCCCTAAATCAAAAGTAGAAAACATCGAAACTAGGCTATCGAAACTAAAGGGTATCAAAACTACTAGTTTCAGTTGAAGAATCTCCTATCGAAACTACTAGTTTCGGTTGAAGAATCTCTCTATCGAAACTTCTTGTTTCGATACTGTCTCTACCGAAACTAGCCTTGTTTCGACCAATGTGGAGCTTATCGAAACTACAGGCAGAACTGTCCAAGTACTCTCCAGGATATTAAAAAAAAACTTGGAGACAAACTTTTCGGGTTTTCAAAAATTTTGTTTCTTGGATAATTTTTTTTACAGGATATTTGCATAGAAGGAGGGGAGTTTTGGAAGAAAACTTGGAGACAAACTTTTCGGGTTTTCGAAAATTTCGTTTCTTCGGCAATATACATAATGTTCTGTCTGATTCAGTCGTAATTCCTTTGATTAAAGTTCAAGTTTGGGCAACGGGTAGCAAAGTCAAGCATATTTGTGACAAACCAGATCATTGGTTGTTGATTACATGGTTATTCGATCCCTTATCTTTTTCCTAGAAATAGGAGGTTCTACACTTTAGGGGGAGAATTACCACGAAAGGCTTCAAATTATCAGCAGAGTTATGAAGATGCAAGACAAAGTGAGCCTTCTCTTGGAATTGACCTTTTTTTAGGGGGAGAGAAGGCAAAAGTTGATCAAGTGTTTGTGAATGTCAAGAATCTTTGTAGAAAGATGGTTATTTACTGCTAAATACTTGGGATTCAAACCTTTATCATTTGCCTACAAGATAGGAGGGTCTACACTTGAGGGGGAGAATCACAACGAAAGGCATTGGATCATCAGTCAATCTATGAAGACGAAAGACGGAGTCAGATAAGAATTGATAGCATCAGTCTAGGGGGAGATTATTGGTATAAAATTGAGACTGATGCTGTCAATCGAAACTGCAGTATCGAAACTACTAGTTTCAGTTGAACATTTGTTCAATCGAAACTACTAGTTTCGGTTGAACATTTGTTCAATCGAAACTAGGTAGTTTCGATACCTGTTTTTCAGACCCATTTGGCGGTGGCTTGGAAAACAAGGCACATGTGTTTGGACTCCTATATATAGCAGAATATGTCTTAGGAGTGAGTGTGTGTCTATAGAGGGAATAATCACCCCAGGGGGAGCTCACCCTGGGGTGAGACTAATTGTTAGTGTATGATGAGCTTTTATTTTCGTTTCAATCAAAGAATCATACGTTTTATGCTTTCAATTATCTGTCCTTTTTCACTTTTATATATCTTTGTTCGTGTATGTGATTCCCGCACCCGTCTCTACCATTTCTGATTCGAGAGTGATACCGGATCCAGAGATTCCGCATCTCGATCCGGACTGTTTGAAGATTTTTTTTCCGCAGATTTGTGTGTTTACAGGTCTGCTCAAGAACTACAGTTATTTTGCACTCCAGGTGTTTGATACTTTGTCTCACATGAGACATGAGTATGGTACCGAAAACATCTAACTTTAACTTATGACCTGCTAAATTACATCTGTAATTAAAGATATAAGTTTGTTGAAACGTAGATACAAGTTATATAGTAATTTCACAACATTAAGTTTTTAAAATTCTTGTAAAGTATCTATAGACCGACCATTAGGTTTTTGCTTAGATAACTTTATGACTAATATCTTTCTTTCATCCTGAATTCATGCAGATTCATAAGATAAGCCGACCAATCATTTTTTATTGGCTGATTTCACATGATGAAAGCATACTAGAGAGGACAGTGCGTACTTTCCACCTTGAGGTTGCAGTTATACGTTGTTGACTCTGATTGTTTGTTATTCATGAGCTAATCTATGATTGACCCACTTTTTCTCATCTCTAAGACCATGTGTAGTGGTAGGGTGAAGGTGAGAGCTAATCTATTTAATTTGATGTAAATTAGATAAGAGTAGGGCTGGCATAACATGTCAACACGAGCACGATAACTAATCGTGTCACTTTTTCCAAACACGAACACGACCTGTTTAGAAACAGGTCACCTGTTAAGGGACATGTTTAGAAACTTGTTTAAAAAGTGAATAAAAATAACATATGTATTAAAAAAAATGCCAAAACTTAATAAAATTTTAAAAAGTCCAATCATAACATCTATTAACATAATAAATCCAAAATCTTTTTAAAACAAAAACCAATAAATGAGAATTTAATTGATGGAATCGACCTAGAATCTAGATGAAAATAGGATGTAAAGTGTTAACATGTCCTTAACGGGTATTAACATGTTAACATGTCTTTAACCTGTGAATACACGAATTTAACATGTCCCTAACGTGTCGACCTGTTTAAGACACGAAACCTGTTAAGGTCAAAAATAGGACACGAAACCTGTTGAGACAAATCGATTTTCATTCAACCCGTGTGATATGTCAACATTTATACATATTTTACATGCATAATAATCTCACATAATGGTACTAATTGAATAATAATCTTGCAATTTGTGCTTAAAACACTTATATTTTGTAATTGCAGATTATTCGGTGTTGAAAATATAAATCAAGATAAATCCTACCAAAAACACCAAGAACTCAAGCTTCTAGAAGATTCATTCCCGAGCATTGACCTCCAAGAAGTCAAAATTGGTCAACAAAAGTCAACAAGGCAGCTAAAAGACAAAATTGGGAGAAAGCAGGGGGATGCAGGGCTATGCATCCCAATGCATGGTCGTGCATTGCTGTCCCTTGCTTCCCACGTCCCAATATCGTGTCCTATGTACTCTGTATGATTCCCGGGGCCTTTGCACGACCGTGCAACCCATTGCACGGTCGTGCAACCCAATGCACGGCCGTGCATTGCACATTTTGAGGCCTATAAATAAGAGGCTTGAGTTCTTCATTTGACACACCAATCTGTTGATGCACTTTCCTGTGACAACACTCTGGATAGAGTCTAGGTTTGTATGTCTAATGTCTGTATTTTGTCTTTGTATGTAAGAGTCATTATGTAATAGTTTATCGAGTTGTATTTACTTTTACATAATGTGTTGTTGATTTCTTCCAAGTGTTGTGCGCACTTGTATGTGCGTAGGAGAAAGCTCCTGCGTACTTAGCAAGTACGCAGGAAGACCTATGCGTACTTGTTAAGTACGCAAGAGCAATTGGTCCTGCGCACTTGGCATCAGGTCAGTATAAATAGGATAGGTTCACAGAAGCTAAGTACGCAGAACCATTTGTTCATACGAACTCAGTTTTGCTAAGTACGCAGCTTGTATTCTCTCTGTAACCGTCGAGTGTTTATAATACAAAGAACGATTATTGTGACTCTTGTGTTCGGTTTACTTTGTTCAGTTAGACTCTCCACCTAGTCACGGGTATTCCGCACCCGGTCCGACTAGTAGACCACTTGCATGTGACGATCCACCACACCCGAGGGACCTACAAGTGGTATCAGAGCACTTGCTCTTGAATTCGAGTGTTGTAAGTGAGTTTGGAGACGTTTTTACTGAGTTTTACAAGCAAAGAGAGGTTATTTTGTTGATTTTTGTGATAAAAAAGGGGTAGCTCTTGAGCACTTTTTTAGAAGCAAAAATCTCTCAAAAACCGATTTTTGTTGTGTATTTGTGTGTTCTGAGCATCATAGGTTGGTTAGAAACTTGTTTCTGACCTTTTGGCTCAATTGCATTGATCATCAGACCATTTTTTTTTACCAGCTCAGGCGAGTTTCAGGTCACCGGAAAAGTTTGGTGAGAGTTGCTGAAAAGGTGTCCTGCGTACTTACCATTTTTGGCAAAAAGTACAGTCTTCTGCGAACTTGCTAAATACGCAAGAGTTATCTCCTGCGTACTTACAAGTGCGCAAGACTGAACTGCGAACTTAAGACTTATCATGCGTACTTAACAATTTACTCCTGCGTACTTACAAGTACGCAAGGGCAAATATTAAATACGCAAGACCATTCATAAGTGCGCAAGGCCAATACTAAGTGCGCAATAGCTACTGACTTTTCTGATTTTTGACCAAGTGTTCACCATGTCAAATCTTCAGAACCTTAGTAGTATGTTAAATTATGATAATGAAATCGGTACTCCACAGAAACCTCCCAAGTTGCTCAATGTAAACGATTATTCCAATTGGAAAGCCCGTTTTGAGCACTATATTTCATACACCGATTCATCGTTATGGATACCTATTCTTGAGGGGTATAAGCATCCCACCCACTTGTATCTTGATGAAAACGTACCTAAGCCTATCTCTAAGCTGGATGCAGAAGAAAAGAAAAATTATGATCGAGAGAAGAAGGCATTGGGTTCAATCACTATGTCATTAACTCGGGATTTGTTCCACAGTTTCCGAGGATATGAATCTTCTAAGGACCTTTGGAAAGCTTTACAGAAAAGATTCGAAGGAAATAGTGACATCAAGAAAAGCAAGAGGGATCTGCTCCGGAAGCAATACGAGTGCTTCAGATTTATAGAAAATGAATCTTTAGATGATCTTATCTCTAGATTCTATCACCTACAAACGGAGTTGAAATCGTTTGAGCTTAAATATCCAGAAGAGGAAATGGTGGAAAAGTTTTTGGATGCTCTGCCACCGAGATATGAGATGTATACAACCCTGATGAGGGAAAGTTCAAAGTTCTACGAGATGACAGTAGATGAGGCAGTCGGTAAGATTCAGGCTCATAACATGAATCTTATAAAAAGGGAGAATTCTGGAAGACCTCAGATACAGGACCCTTCCATGTATCACGGGACAACTTCCACTTCAATGTCTTCCGGCTCTGGGATTGCACTCTATACTGGGAAATCCATTGAAGAAGACCACTCTAATGGTTGTGGTGGTCATGCATGTTATGCATCAGGATCAGGGTTTGGATCTCATCAACAAAACTCAAAGACTCCTCAGAATACGTGCTCAGCCAACCAGTCAGCTATTGCCAAGATAGCTGAAGATCATGTAGCACTATTCTCATCTTGCATGCTGGCATATCAAGTGTCAAAACTATGGACACTTTGCTCGTGAATGTCAAAAGGACAGAGCACCGGCCTCTGGTTTTACCAGACCTAGCCAGGGAAACAGCCATGGCCAAAACAACCAAAGCCACCACAATCATACCCAAAGTAATCAGTCTAATGCACTGGTCGCACAGAATGACAAAAATTTTGATTGGGGTGTGCATCTAGAAGACGCCATCATTGCTCAAGCACAGGTTGGTCTCATGGAAGAAATCATGGAGCTGATGGAGGCCGAGAGGAAGGAAGCTGAAGAAGAGGAATCTTCTGAATCTGAAGAAGAGGAAGCTTCTGTAGCTGATGAAAAGGAGTCTACCACTGCTGTCGCTCTCATGGCAATTGGAGAAGGACAAAGTTCATCATCTGAGGTAGATTCTAACCCTTTCTCTGTTGTTTCTTGTTCTAAATGTCTAGGGCTAAAAAATGAAATTTCTGATCTCCAAGACATAATTGAACCCCTAAAGTTGGCAGCTAAAAATTACAAAATGAATGAATCACGTTTTAAAGAATCAGTTGAAATGCTACAGAACGAAAAACAAGACTATTCTTTAAAAATAAGCGACCAACAGGTTCATTTGGACATTGCGTATAGGGCTTTGGAAAAGAAGAACAATGAAATTAACAAACTGCAAAATGAGATCTTGCAGCTCAAATGCACTAACGAGAAATTGAAAAACTCTCGCTTCGTGGTGGAACACTACGAATCCGTGGTGAGAAAAATGAATGGCCTAGGACTTGGTACCAATGCCATTCCTCCACCAATAAGTGGGCAGTTTGTCAATAGCTTGATAGACATTGATCTCACTTGTCTAGATGAGCCCTCTGATAAGGATGATTCCCCTAAAAAGGATGAATCCTCAAGTAAGGCTAACTCCACATCTAGTGAGGAGTATGTTACTGCTTCTGAGGATGGGTCGGTTAACACTTGCCCTGAAGGAGTAGTTTCTGAGGAGTTGTTGACTGAACAGAAAGTCCAGAAAAACATTATCACTAATGGTGATAATTGCATTTTAACTGAACCTGATATCATTGAAACAAATGATAAACTTAAGGGAATGCTTTACAGGGGTTTTAAAAATATTAACCAAGCTAAGAAAGAGGCTTTTTCATCTCATTATGGGCTGGGTTACAAAGAGAATTTGCAAAAGTATTATATCCCCAAACATCAAACTGTAAAAGTTCAAACTTCTGTTCATAAACCAACTCCTCCTTCTCACAATGGTGAGTTTTCTAAGGCCAGAACTAAAGAGCCTTACATGAGAACTTATGTTGACAAGAGGAATTGCTTTCACTGTGGCTTGGTTGGTCACATTGTTGTGAACTGTCCTTCTAAGAACCCAGGGAAACGGCATGTTGTTTCACGACCAGCTGTTATCCCTAAGTCGCCAGTAGTGAAAGCTCCTATCAGACCAAAGCAAAATGTGGTGAAACCACCAGTGCAACCGATAGCTAAGCCAAAGATCAAATCTGAGGCCAAGCCATCTGTTGTAAGAAAGGTAAAGCAACCTGCTGTACCTCGTGTGTCTACATCTAGTAGTACACGCACTGGTGAGAAACCTGTGGCTAGACTCTCTAAGCCACAGAGAAGAAGAAGGAATAAGAGGTTGAAAAAGCTGGAACAGCTGACTAAAGCTCAATCAGGTGAAGCTTCCACAAGTTCACCGGCTGTGATTGAACCAAAGTCTCCTGTTCTGGTTAAGATTCAAAAGAGATCCTGGAACAAGAAAGTTAAAAATTCTGAATCTCCTGTTCCCAATTCCTCCAAAGATTCACCAACTTTGGACAGTCATCATGACTGTGAGTTGAAAGAAGTAGTTTATTTTGAGAAGGATGGACGACCCAAGACCACAATGGCTTGGGTCTCCAAATCTAACTAATTCTTTTGTTACTCGTGCAGGGACGTTCGAAGGGTACTATCTCTAACCACTGGTATGTAGATAGTGGATGCTCCCGGCACATGACAGGAAACATGGCCTTGCTTCAAGACGTTAAACCATTTAGAGGCGGCTATGTGGCCTTTGCCGGAGAAAAAGGCGGCAGTATCACGTGTCAAGGCGTGGTTTCGAACGGTTGTGTTAGCTTTGACAATGTCAACTTCTGCGAGCAGCTGAAGCATAACGTGTTGAGTGTCTCACAAATGTGTGACAAGGAGTACTCAGTGATGTTTGACAAGTCAAAATGTCTGATTCTCAAACCCGGTTTCAAAGTTCCTGATGACTGGATTATGATGAGAGCACCAAGAACAAACGACACTTATCAGATTGATATGAGCGTGTCAAAAACCACCTCATCAGTTGCTACTTGTTTGCTTACAAAAGCGACAGAGCTTGACTCCATCTTGTGGCATAGGAAACTCGGACATATTTCTTATCGTAAAATGAATCATCTTGTCCGAAACGGTTTGGTAACCGGGGTTCCTAAGCTGAGATTTACCGTTGCAGATGACTGTATGCCTTGTAAAAAGGGCAAACAGCAACGGAAGTCTCACAAGCCCAAGCTCCAAAACTCTATTGATACCCCTTTGGAGCTATTACACATGGATCTGTTTGGCCCCATAAGTATCAGGAGTATTGGAGGTAAGTCGTTCTGTCTAGTTGTAACTGATGATTTCTCACGTTTTTCTTGGGTGCATTTTTTAGGTACAAAAGATGAGACTGCTGATATTCTTCAATACTTGATCCTGAACTTGGAATCTCTTTGCAAGCTGAAAGTTAGAAGAATAAGGAGTGACAACGGAACTGAGTTCAAGAATAATTTGATGGAACTTTTCTGTCTCAAGAAAGGGATCCGTCACGAATTCAGCGCGTCGTACACGCCTCAGCAGAATGGAGTTGCTGAACGGAAGAACAGAACACTGATTGAGACTACAAGGACTATGCTGTCAGATGCAAAGCTTCCTGTCACTTTCTGGGCAAAAGCAGTAAATACAACTTTTCACGTCTTAAACAGAGTTTTGGTGGTGAAAAGACACAACAAGACTTGTTATGAGTTGATCAACAATCGACTTCCCAATCTTGATTACCTAGTTCCTTTTGGTAGTCCTTGTTCCTTGTTGCTACAGTATAAAGACCGTCAATCTAAATTTCATGCGAAAGCGGTGGAAGGCATCTTCTTAGGATATGTTGCCAATTCGCCCTGCAAGAGAGTGTACAACATAGGAACTCGTACTGTCGAGGAATGGTTCGAAGTGGATTGTAGTAAACACAGCATTCCACCAGAACCAAAAGGTCCAGCTTGGGGTTTTGATTATGATGCGCTATTCAAGTCTTTCAATCTTCCTGAGCTATCTGCAGAAGACGCGGAAAATGTTTATAATCTATAGAATGGCGGCAGTTTTTCTACTCGTGCTACTGTACCAATTATAACTCCTGATTCCAATGCTGCATCTGCATCTGAAACTCATGACAGTGATAACAGTGAAAGTGTTCATGTTGTTGGAAATGACGCTCAAGCCAATCCTAACACAACTGTAGGAAATGAAGCTCCAGCTGATCCAATTAACATTGAATCTTCTTCTGCTGAAACACAGGAAATGGGGGAGTTGAGCACAAATCTAGATCCAGAAATTCAAGAACCAATTGTACCGGAGACGAGAGTGCATAGGAATCATCCAATCGACAACATTATTGGTGATCCTTATGCCGGTGTTCAGACTCGTCATAGAACCATCACTGAGAACACCAGTCTTTACACAGAGATATTTGACACTGGTGTCATGGAAACATGTCTGCATGCTGCATTCGTGTCCCAGATAGAGCCGAAGAATGTGAAGGAGGCTCTCACTGGCAACTGCTGGATTGAGGCGATGCAAGATGAATTGTCCCAATTCCAAAAGTTGCATGTATGGGATTTGGTTGACTTGCCAAAAGGCTTTCAGCCAATTGGAACCAGATGGGTGTTCAAATGCAAGACGGATGATCGTCATGTAGTTGTGAAGAACAAGGCAAGATTGGTTGTTCAGGGTTTTTATCAACAAGAGGGCTTGGATTACACAGAAGTATATGCCCCAGTTGCTAGAATTGAGGCCATTCGACTGTTCTTGGCTTATGCCACATATGTCGGCTTCAAGGTCTACCAACTTGATGTGAAGAGTGCTTTCCTTTATGGTAAAGTTCATGAAGAAGTCTATGTCACTCAACCTCCCGGTTTTGAAGATCCGCATAATATCAATAAAGTGTACAAGCTCGACAAAGCACTTTATGGTCTTCATCAAGCACCGAGGGCATGGTATGAGACACTATCAAAGCATTTACTGTCTAATGGTTTCGACCATGGGCAGATCGACTCGACTCTCTTCATAAGGAAAGCAGAAGGTGACATTCTTCTTGTGCAAGTATATGTCGACGACATCATTTTTGGGTCGACCAACGAAGGGATGTGTAGGGATTTCGAAAAGGTGATGAAGTCCAAGTTTGAAATGAGCAATATGGGTGAACTGTCCTTCTTCCTGGGTCTGCAAGTCAGTCAAAGAGAGGATGGCATTTATCTACATCAAACTAAGTACGTGCAGGACATCTTATCAAAATACAAGATGAGTGATAGCACTACTTATGGCACACCAATTCCAGTCAATCATGGTTTGCATCCTGACAAAGATGGGAAGGATGTAGACAGCAGGTTGTACCGTGGGATGATCGGATCACTTATGTATCTCACAGCTTCAAGACCCGATATTATGTTTGCTGTATGCTTGTGCTCAAGGTTTCAGTCTCAACCGAAGGAGTCACATATGATAGCCGTGAAGAGGATTTTCAGATACCTGAAAGGGAAACCCCGATTAGGTCTTTGGTACTCTAAGCAGCAGTCATTCGACTTCAAAGCCTACACTGATTCAGATTATGGCGGTTGTAACCTTGACAGAAAGTCAACTTCTGGCGGATGTCAATTCTTGGGAGACAGACTGGTCTCCTGGCAGTGCAAGAAGCAGTCAACGGTTTCTGTCTCAACTTGTGAAGCAGAATACATTGCTGCAGCTAGCGGTTGTTCTCAGATATTGTGGATTCAGCAGCAATTGCGAGACTACGGCTTGAACTTCACTGGAACTCCTTTATTCATTGACAACAATGCCACCATGTTCCTCACAAATAACCCGGTGAAACATTCCAAAACTAAGCATATTGAAATTCGCCATCATTTCATCCGTGATTGTGCTGAAAAGCATTTAATTGAACTTGTAAAAGTTCACACGGATGACAATCTTGCTGACCTTTTCACTAAGGCATTTGATCGGTCCCGTTTTGAGCATCTTGTCAACTTGATAGGAATGTTCAATCCCGAGTGAAAAATTAATTTTCTTAAATCAATTCAATTCATTGAAGTTAAATTTTATTTCTTTTAAATTTTCTGTATAGTTCTCTTAGTTTATAATATTTTACAAAAAAAAAATGGAGAAAATTTCAAAAGAATCACTTGAGAAACGAGGAAATGATAGTACATCTGAAATGATCTAACCATCATAGATTGCTCATATGGGAAATGATTGCGTCATGTTTACTTAATTGTTTTAAATTATTATGTTTTTAATCTGTTTATATACAAGTAATTTGAATTGTCAGTAGGCTGTATGCGTCTTTGAATCACTAGTATTGTGGAAACTAAATCTAAATTACACTGTGATTTGAACCCATGTTTGCTAGTGTGTGTGTGTAAAAAAAAAAATAAATAAATAAATAAATAGAAAAGATCATTATCAGATAAAGGATGTTAGATTTTGACAATAATTTTCTTTTGAGATCAGTTTCGGGTTATGTTGTTAGCACAATTAATGCGGTTCATCTCACTGCCCATACTCACAAGTATGCAAGGAGAGATTGAATCAAGACATGTCTCTACATCAACCGTTGAGCATGTATTCACCCTTTAATCATTCCTGGTTCATTGAAATCAAATCCAGATAAAAGTTGGATCCCATTACCTTATAATCAAACACCATATTCACTATCCCGAATCATCATACCGATATTCAAAGAAAGAAAATCACATGAAACCAAGACAATTGAATCACTCGATTCTGAATCTTATGATTCCTGATAATCCTTATGGATTCTGCTTGATTTTTCTGTGCTAAGTGATGTAACTTCATTCTGAAAATTAAGAAGATCATTGGAAAAATCTTAGATGCCTTGAGATAGTGCAAAATATCATAGCATTTATGTGGGGTACACGTTGTATATTTTATAATTAATACCTTAATACACAAGAACATGATACAAAGATGCGTATAGTTTCAAATCTTATAATATTGTCAACTTGAATTACTTGTTTATGTGCTTATTACGTAAGAATTAAGAGTAATACATGACATGATCTCATATTCTTTGATGTTTATATTGTATCGTTTTTGCTATAAGTTAGCCTGATATGATCCTCTGCTCGTGTCTTTGATCAAAAATAGCTTGTGTGAATACTTGTATATATCTATCTTGAAAAGAACAAAAAGATTTTTAAGTTTATAAGTTTATGCATATTTCAAATTTAAATCAGAAAAAGTCCAAAAATATTTTATGTTTAATCTTCATGAATTGTATTTGAATCCTCCTGATTGAATATTTTTTATCTTGTTCGTTATTTGACTTGAAAATCTTCATAAATTCTGTGTTGAAAATTGCGCACTTAAGGTTTCTGCGCACTTGTCAAGTACGCACGAAGTAAGACTTGCGCACTTAGCAAGTACGCAAGAGTTAATTCCTGCGCACTTGTTAAGTACGCAAGAGTTAATTCGTGCGCACTTAGCAAGTACGCACGAACATTTGCAGTGGGGTATAAGTTAAACACTTAGAAAATTTTTCAGGGTTACGCTTTCAAACCGAAATTTTTTCCCCCTTGTAATTTTCTCACAAAATCGAGTGTGTTCAAACCCGTTTTTCATCCCGTCCACATTATCATCTTCGTATTTCATCTCTTTGGTGAGAATCTAGGCCAATTCCATCCATAGATTCGTGATTGTTGGACCGATTTTTGACTTAGAATTTTTAGGTTAAATCCGTCAAATTTTTGGGGTCAAATGGGTTGTTTGGGTAACTAATGTCACTAACATGTTATTAGATTGCCTAATCGATCATACATTTTCCCTTTGGTCATCGATTAATCCGACGGGTTGAAGTCGAACCGTCAGTGGGTCATTCGACGACCTAGGTCAAAATTTGATCGTGATTTAGTGGTTAATGGTGTTGATAATGGTACCATAGGTTCGAATCCCTGATTCCGACCTAGTGGCTACCTAATCAACCCGCATTTTGAACGAATTTAAATCTTTGAAATTTTTGCTAAGGGTTGTTCTTGCGCACTTAGCAAGTACGCAAGAAGTAATTCCTGCGTACTTGTTAAGTACGCAAGAGTAAAATCATGCGCACTTGCTAAGTGCGCAGGACCAACACTTAGAAAATTTTTCAAAGTCTGAATTTTTTTTTACAAAGTGTAACTACTATTCTATGTCATGTGTGTCTATTTCCATTGTTATAAATTGTTCTGATTATGTTTTCTGTGTGTGTTTGCAGATAATGGCTCGTGCATTCACGGACGAATTCAATCTGTTGGCGCACACTGAACCAGAATGGAAAGGGGCAGCCTTACAATATAGAGAGATTGTGGACTTTCTGAACAGATCTAAAATAAGTTATGCAATATCGGCTAATCCAACAGTCTCAAGACCATACTTAGAACAATTCTGGGAGACTGCAGAGCACGATTGCACAGTATCCCCTAATGTCATAAGGGCTACTGTTGATCGTCGGGCTATTGCAATCTCTGAAGATACAATCAAACGAGTACTGCAGTTCAGAAACCTTGCCACCGACCCGACATCCTATCCAGATTACTACGTGGATGAGTGTTGGAGGCAGAGAATGGGATATGTCGGGGAAAGGGACTATGCTTCATACAAGAAAATGTGGGTTCTAGATCAATGGCGTTACTTTGCCCACATCATGATCATGTGCATCTCATCAAGGAAAGCAGGGAAGGATGCCATGGGTCATGACCTTGCCGCAGCCATGGTGGGCTTGTCTCTCAATCGGGGCTACAACTTCTCCCGCTTTATTTTCAAAGCAATCAATGACCAGATAAATACGGCGGAGAGGTTTAGGTTCCTTTTATACCCGAGGTTTGTGCAACTTTTGATCGATGATGCGTTGCCAAACCTACGTGCGATCGGGGAGAGACTGCAAGTGAAGAGAGTGGCCAAGAGAGTCTTTGCACAGTTTTTAAAGCCAGGCAGTGTAGAACCTACCCCTGAGCATACTGAACTCTTCGGCCAGCTGATTAATGAAGCATACGTCGCTCCAGAGGACTGGAACTGGTATAGTCCCAACTCGGGACCAGAGATGAGTGATCACTCTGATGAAGAACAAGATGAAGAGAATGAGGATGATGAAGGTAATGATGAAGGTAATGATGAAGGTGATGATGAAGGTGGTGTTGGTGGTGCTGAGGAATCCGATTCGGAGGCTACAGAATCAGATTCTTCTGATTCCGATGATGCACCATCACAGGCACATCCGAGGAGACGGGCACAGGTAACCCAACCTGCGTCGTCTTCAAAAAGAAAGAGACAAAGCTCCAGCAGCGAATATGAGCCGGATTCCGACTCTGACGCTGCTTTACAAAGACAAAGGCATGAGCGCACCAACAAGAAAAGGGGCGATAGGCAAGAGGTTGCCATCCCAGGGTTGAAGAGATTCCAACTGTGCAGCCAGTACAAGTTGAAGCTGCCATTCCAGAATCTACCCAACCAGAACAGCAACTGTATAGCAGGAGGAGAAGGCCAATAGTTCAAACAGATGTGGCAGTCACGGCGGTCACAGAGGAGATTCCTGTGACGGTGACCCTCCCTACTCCAACCGTCCAGGTGACGGTGACTGCTCCACTTCTCACGGAGTCAGTCACCGTCACCCCAACCATAACACCCACTCACATCATACCATCCCCAACCCCAACACCCACCAAAGAGCCGTCAGGTCAACCCTTCAACTACGGTGATTTCTCACAGGGGTTCGAATTTAACACAATCTTCTCTTCCCCCATCCACAACGCCGAAGCCTCATCATCTAGGCATCCGGATCCAAATGAAGCTAGGATCGATGTGCTAGAAACCCAAGTTGCTGGCTTGTTGAAGACTATTCAAACGTCAAAGGAGGAGTCTGATGCTCAACAAGCACAGATAAACTCTCTGGCAGATGAAGTTAGGATTCTGCGTAGCCAGAGAACGGGGACTGATGAACGGCTGAAGAATGTGATGACGCAGAATGAACTATTAATGAAGACGAATGAAATGATTCTGGCCCACAGAACTTCAATTGAGCTAAGGCTGGATGCTCAAAGGCTGGAGCACGCTACTATGGTCAAATTGATTGCAGAACTGACCGAGAAGCTAGGTGCTCAGGGGGAGAAGGAAAAAGAAAAATCCACCGGTGCAGAGGTTTGTCATCCAGTTGATTTGACTAAGGATGATGACAAAGACAAGGATCCTGAAGTCGGTCCTAGTGGAGGTGAGCACCAAGCTTCGGCAATTGTGCCCATCTCTACTACGTCAATGGCTGAGGGGGAGTCTACTACGCAAGAGGGTGGTGATACCTCAGGAGGTGGTGGTGGCGGTGATAAAGGGAAGTCAGTGGCTGACAAGATTCTTTGTCTCGAGCCTGACTATTCTAAAGAAGCACAGATCGATGCTCTCCTTAATCTGGAAGAAGGAGAGATCGACTCTGGTGATGATTGGAACGATGATGATGATGATGTGATAATCGAGATTCCCAAGGGCGACGGGGATCTAGAGTATGAGTTAGAGGATGGTGAGATCTTTGAAATACCATCGCTCGAATCTCTGCTCGAAACAGACACAGGCTCAGTTGATACAGCAAGTAATGTTGAAGCTACAACTGATGCCCCCCTGGTCGACCCTATACCTGTGGACTCCGAGGCACAAAAAGAGAAAGACATGCCTTCTGCATCTACAAAAGGTCCAGCTCCAGTGTGGCAAAAGACGTCTATCAAAGACAAGTATGGAGCGACAGGTATGATCTTAGCTGTCAGGTTTGAGGAGGACAAGCAGTTGTTCGCCATCAAAAGATCTGGAGGGGTTCAATACTTGAAACCAACCAGTGAGGCGTTCAACTCTTTGCCCAGGTACGACCTAGTTAACCTTGCAAACCGCGACCTGCTGAATCATTCGAATCATGCAGTAGCAATGGGTTTGTGGAGTATACTACAGCGTGAAGCAAGATCGGGAAAGTATGAATATCTCAAGCCTCAGGTGCCCAGAAGAGTCAAGGATAAGCATGCAGTGCATCCTGTGACTAAGAAACCGTTAAAGAGATTGGTATACAAGCCAGTGCGATGTGAAACTAAGATTCCTCTGAGCAAGTTACCTCAGGATATTCTTGGTGACATGTGGTACTGGTACGTTGATCCAAAAACGGGCGAGGCTGTGATCATGGGTAAAGGTAAGTCAGATAGTGGAAACATAGTGCCAAAGGAAGTGATCAGGGTTTTTGATGAAGTCTGCTTCATCAATTTCTCTGTGAACGATCTGGAGGTACTAGCAGACAAATTCTGCATCCACACTGACGAATGGACAAAGCTTCTCTCGGCCAAATACGACAAGTTAATCAAGTTCTGTCTTGATTACAAAAAGAAGATGGAAGCTAAGGAAGCAGTGCTGTGAAGACTGAAGATTGAAGACTGAAGACGATGAAGATCCCGAGCTGTTGTCAAGGGGGAGTTTGTTGATTCACTTTCCTGTGACAACACTCTGGATAGAGTCTAGGTTTGTATGTCTAATGTCTGTATTTTGTCTTTGTATGTAAGAGTCATTATGTAATAGTTTATCGAGTTGTATTTACTTTTACATAATGTGTTGTTGATTTCTTCCAAGTGTTGTGCGCACTTGTATGTGCGCAGGAGAAAGCTCCTGCGTACTTAGCAAGTACGCAGGAAGACCTATGCGTACTTGTTAAGTACGCAAGAGCAATTGGTCCTGCGCACTTGCTAAGTGCGCAGGCATCAGGTCAGTATAAATAGGATAGGTTCACAGAAGCTAAGTACGCAGAACCATTTGTTCATACGAACTCAGTTTTGCTAAGTACGCAGCTTGTATTCTCTCTGTAACCGTCGAGTGTTTATAATACAAAGAACGATTATTGTGACTCTTGTGTTCAGTTTACTTTGTTCAGTTAGACTCTCCACCTAGTCACGGGTATTCCGCACCCGGTCCGACTAGTAGACCACTTGCATGTGACGATCCACCACACCCGATGGACCTACACAATCCAGACCTAAAGAACACTCAAGAAGAGAGCATTCTCGTATTAGAGTAGAGAGTAGAGGGGCTCTTCCTCCTTGTTCCACAATAGGGGAGCCTACGAAACTCATCATTACGCTAGTCGTTATGACCATTCGTGGCTAAAACTTCTTTGTATTGCTAGGGTGAAGAAGATGTTTGGTGCATGTTAATGTTTAACCTATTAATGAAGTGGTATGATTATGTCTTTAACTAATTCGTTCTCAAAAACCATCTTTTGATGGACTTTTATTATTGTCTAAATCCGTCTTTATATTTGTGAGTGTCTTGATTTTAAAGAGTAAGATCGTAAAACCCTTTTAAATCAAACTTCCTTTGAAACTTGTATGTCTTTATACGAGCAGAGCTTGATAAGCTAAGGCTTGGTCTATACTTCTAAGATCGTACGTCTTTATACGAGATTATTATGCGACCAAGAATTGGTGAACTCATATTGGGAACGGTACGTCTTTATACTTGGTCCCATTGTTACACCGCCTCCCGGTGAGCAAAATATAATCACCTATTTAACTTTAATATAAAGAATTTTGAGTCTGATGTCTTAAACCAACCCGGAGATGACCATTCGATGGGTTCAGGGTAAATGTTGTCCCTAACGGGAGGCACTACCACTTTTCAAAGAATATAATTTGAAAATCAAATGTAGTGAGGACGAGGCTCTAGCGGTGACCCGGGTCACAAGTTTGTAGTAGTCATACCACTGAGTTAGTAAACTTAACATTATCACGTACCAAGCTGATTCGAATCCCGAAGCAATACACTCCGTAATCTGATCATTTTCGCCTTATTTACTTTTCTGTTATTTACTATTCTGTTATTTACATTCCTGTTACACACTTCACGCACAAAATTTTACTTTTATGCTATTTACTTTACCGTCGTCTACTTTTCTGATTCAAAAGCACATAAAACTCACTCACTAATCAATCCGGCTAAAGGATAACAAAAGTTGAGTATTGGAACTTGACTGTGTCCATTGGTTCGATACTTGGTTCTTGCCTAACTATATTACACTGCGATAGGTATACTTGTCTATTGTGTGTGTTTTAAGTTAACATAATTATCATTTTAATTTATAAATTTAAAACCTGATATTGTGAAATCATTCTAAAAATATATTTATTTATATTTTTATATACTTAATTCACAGATACATCAAGTTTTTGGCGCCGGGGACAATGTGATTTAAAGAAAAATTCGAGTTCACAGATTAGCCTTTTTACAAAAAAATTCCAAAAAAAATGGACTCATATAACGAAAATTTTACCCAAGAAGAATTCTTCAGATTTGATGGGGATTTCTCAAATTCATGGTGCAAGTTATGTGGAGGATCACACTACGCTGAAGAGTGTTATCTTTTCGTATGGCGCCCTATGGATCATGAGATAAATCTTCACCCAACACCATTTGAAGAAATGCTTCCTTCCCCACCTCCATCGGTAGACATGGTATGTGTCTTCTATGAACCAGATCCTTGGAAACCAGACACTTTAGTCCGTAATCTAGAGGAAATAAAGAATCAAATCATTAAACTCTATGCTACAGAATCGCATGAAGATCCGTCTGAAGTGCTTGATCACCCACCAGGTGACGAATACAACCAGGCACAAGAATAGAACGTAGAGGTGGTAGCTAAATCTACCGTACGAGTTGTTCCTCTATAAGATGCCATCTCATGCAAAGTTCCTCAAAGATATGTTCACCGCTATATTCCACGATATGATAGAAAAATCAATGGAAGTATTCATGGACGACTTCTCAGTTTTTGGAAATTCCTTCGACCACTGCCTACAAAACTTGGAAAAGATGTTAGCAAGATGCGAGGAATCAAATTTGGCATTAAATTGGAAGAAGTGTCACCTCATGGCCAAAGAAGGAATAGTTTTGGGTCATAAGATTTCAAAAGATGGTATTGAAGTCGACAGGGCAAAAGTGGAGACTATATCAATGTTTCTTCCACCAAATTCAGTGAAGGGAATCAGAAGCTTCCTCAGTCATGCAGGATTCTACAGGAGGTTCATAAAAGATTTCTCATCAATCGCTTGGCTACTAACTCAGCTGTTAGAAAAAGATCGACCGTTCCTATTCTCCGACGATTGTCTGACAGCTTTTGAAACTCTAAAAAAGAAGCTCGTGGACGCACAAATCATGACAGCACCTAATTGGACAAAACCATTCGAGCTTATGTGTGACTCAAGTGATTACGCAGTTGGAGGAGTTCTCGGACAGCGAAAAGAAAAGCACTTTCACCCGATTCATTACGCAAGTAAGACCTTGAATGATGCTCAAGAGAATTACACCACCACTGAAAAAGAGCTATTGGCCGTGGTCTTTGCTTTCGATAAATTTCGCTCGTATCTAATCTTATCCAAGACTGTCGTTTACACCGATCATGCAACATTAAGGCACCTCTTCAACAAACAAGATGCAAAACCAAGGCTAATTAGATGGATTCTCCTATTACAAGAATTTGACATAGAAATCAAAGATAAGAAACGAGCAGAGAACTTCGCGGCAGATCATCTATCTCGCCTTGAAAATAAACAGAAAACTCAAGAAGTAGCTATAAATGATAGCTTCCCTCACAAATATATACTGCATGTGCAAGACATTGATGAATATCCTTGGTTTGTAGACAATGCAAACTTCCTAGCAAGTGGAGTACTAGTAAAAGGAATGACATTCCAAGAGAAAAAGAAATTTTTCTTGGAAATAAAATACTACTTCTGGGAAGATCCATATCTGTTTCATATATGCCCAGACCAAATAGTTCAACGGTATGTATATGGGAAAGATGCACATGAGATACTACGACAATGCCATGAAGGACCAACGGGAGGACACCATGGAGGAAGATATATGGCAAGAAAGGTCTTTGAGGCCGGATTCTATTGGCCTTTTGTTTTCAAAGATGCCCATAAGCTTATAAGTACATGTGACTCATGTCAAAGGGCAGGGGGTGTTTCAAAACGCGACAAAATGCCTCAAACAGGCATCCAAGTATGTGAAATCTTCAATGTTTAGGGGATTGACTTTGTGGGTCCTTTTCCTCCATCGAAAGGAAATCAATGTATCTTGGTAGCAGTGGACTACGTATCAAAATGGGTCGAAGCACAAGCCCTACTAACCAATGACGCAAAAGTAGTCATTCGGTTTCTCAAAAGACTGTTTACTCGTTTTGGCTCACCAAAAGCGCTAATTAGTGATAGAGGAACACACTTCTACAACTCTCAACTAGAAAAGATTTTTAAGCGTTATTGGTGTACTCACAAGCTTTCCACACCTTACCACCCCCAATAAAATGGTCAAGTTGAAGTTACAAATAAAGCAATCAAGCGAATTTTGGAAAAAGTAGTAAGTCCAAATCGGAAAGACTGGTCTGATAAGCTTGAAGATGCACTATGAGCTCTGCGCACAGCTTACAAAACACCTATCGGGACTACCCCTTACCGAATGGTTTATGGCAAAGAATGTCACCTTCCAATAGAAATTGAGCATAAAGCATACTGGGCGCTTAAAGTCGTAAACCTACAATTATCCATCACAGGGGAACACCGCCTTTTACAAATTCACGAATTAGAAGAACTACGAAATCAAGCATATATGAACTCAACCGTATACAAGGACAGAGCCAAGAGACTTCATGACAAAAAGCTGAAGAAGGGGGAATTTCAAGAAGGTGAAAAAGTCTTACTTTACAACTCAAGACTACAACTATTTCCAGGAAAGCTAAGATCAAAATGGACTGAACCATACATAGTTAGAAAAATTTTCCTTTATGGAACATTAGAGCTAGAGCAATCAGATGGAACAACTTTCAAAGTGAACGGTCATCGAGTGAAACGCTACCTCGAACGACCAATTGACCAAGAAGTGGATGATGTTCCACTAGAAGAGAAAGACTGATGAAGCACGTACGGGTCGGGCTAAAGACCCATAAATAAATGTAACGCTTCCGGGAGGCAACCCGATGATCATGAATAAATTGAGAAGTTGGTGCAGATGACAGAAAGCATGGACCTCAGGTTTGGTTTCTCCAAATTTAAGTTTCTAATTACTTCAGCCCCCAGGTATGCCTTCTCGATACTAGGACCTTAGTAGCTTAACTACTATGTTTTATTTTCCTTATTTGTTTTTATGTTTTCTTTTATGTTTCAGGTAGAATAACATCACCAGATCATCTCTCTACTTTGAGGAGTTACACTCCAACACTACGAGCCTAGAGCCGAAAACCACATCAAATTTTTGAGAAATTCGATGAATTCTTTGAAGCAACAAGTTGACAAGCAGCGGATAGGCACAACCTGACAGTAACAATAAGTTTTGGCCTTAGGTTATACACCGAACTACCAGGGGAGTACCAATTTCTTTTCCCTTAAAACTCCATGCATTTAAATTCCTGCATAGCATTCCATTGCATGCATTTGTACATTGATGGCAATGCACAGTATTAAGTGTGGGGTAGGGAATTAGAGATTCAGGACTACTTGTAACCTTAGAGCAGTAAAATTTAACTTATGATTTTCTACCCAGTTGACTAAAACATTACAAAAATATACATTTTATAAAAACCCAAAAAATTTTCAAAAAAATCAAACCCTTTTTAAACTAAACCTCTTGGAGTTTGCACCTATTAAAGACATGGCAAGTTACAAGCGAAAATTATGCATAACAAATCACTAAACCCTATTCCACCCGTTTCCATGTGAGAATAATCTGAGCCTTTTCACGAGCATTATTATCATTATTTTTGCATGCTCTTTCGTTTGGTATATTGAGTGTTTATTCGATTGAATTCTATGCATAATTAGAACTTGTATGACTTATACATATCAAGACCATGAAGTAGTGGAAGCATGAAAATGATTGAGGCACCTAGGACTTTATCACCTTTATTATCCAAAAATCCCAAAAATATTATCCGCCTAGATAACCCTCTAAGCCTTAGCTTTTTCTTTTCTATTACCCATACTTATCACCCAACCAGCTTTTCGAGAACACCGGTTATTGGCTAACTGTTTAAAAATGGGAAAATTATCCTATCTTGTCATTTCGAGTTTATTATCATCAAGAAAATTTTGGAAAAAATCTGCCCTACTCAGAAGAATTGGAATATACAAATGGTGGATGAATTAAGAAAAATCCGAACTATCTGTAGAAAATTCACAGAAACATTGTTTCAAAGAAATTGAGGAAGAAAGATTATTGAAGGATTAGTCTTGTTAAAAAACAAAGAGAGACAAAGTTGACCTTTAACCGGGAGACCTTAAAGAACTGGACATGCATCCTTTTGATTTCAATTTGTTTTTCTATCTTCATTTCACAAAGCTTGAATTACCAATCGAACTCCGAGAAAAGATTTTTCAAGCAACCAGTGATGTAAGAAAACGGTGGCGCAAGCAAGAACAATTGCCACCATTCTGCGGCTTGTCAAAAAGTGCTGCCAAAAGAAGAGCCAAAAGATACGATAAATGTAAAAAGTGTGGCAGCTGAAGCCACGAGGGAAAGTGTAGCAAGAATCAAACTCGAGCCCAAAGTAAATATACATACCTGATCGAAGTAGGTGTTGTTAAGCGACTAGCCGCAGGAACCGTACGAAAAGGCAGTGATGTGTATTATGCAAGAAGGGACGAATTGAATTTGATGAGAGATCTTGGTCTTGGCAATCTGACCATAAATGAGCTCTCAGATTAGTTATACCCTCATGATCTAAGTACAGTAGAGGGACCCTTTAGTATTATCCATTTTAAGCCATGAGGCCGTAGCTGAGTGTTTCGCGATAGCTGCAGCCCTCCAAACCCCTTTAAAACCCCTAAAAATACAAAAAAGATTTTCATTTTCACCTTTAGTTTTACTTTAGCCACATTACAACCCTTAAAAGCCCTCTTGTTTCATGCATACTACTTAGTTAGTTGGTAGAGACTTGATTTGCATACAAGCTTATGACCATTGCATAATTCGATTCGAGCTCTAGTGTTCCACTTAGCTTACATTATCCATATATATATATAACCCTAGAGTTGAGTGAACATTGTGAGTAGTGAGGAGTTTTTGCATAATCAATGTTCTAGTAGGCTTGTCTTGGATTCCATCATCTTAAATCAGAAAAACACAAAAATAGAATAAGCAGCTCAAGAGTTATCCCGGAGTTTCAACACTAGTTGGAATTCCATTACCCTTGTAAAGTTTTTAGTTATGGGTGTGATCATGCATGAGTTTGCTTGAGGATAAGCAAAGTTTAAGTGTGGGGTGTTATGATATGTCATTATTTATACATATTTTAAATGCATAATAATTCACATTATGGTACTAATTGAATAATAATCTTGCAATTTGTGCTTAAAACACTTATATTTTGTAATTACAGATTATTCAGTGTTGAAAATATAAATCAAGATAAATCCTACCAAAAACACCAAGAATTCAAGCTTCTAGAAGATTCATTCCCGAGCATTGACCCCCAAGAAGTCAAAATTGGTCAACAAAAGTCAACAAGGCAGCTAAAAGACAAAACTGGGAGAAAGCAGGGGGATGCACGGTCATGCATTCCTGTCCCTTGCTTCCCACGGCCAAGTACCGTGTCCTCTGTACCCTATTTGATTCCCTGGGCCTTTGCACGGCCATGCATTGCACATTTTGAGACCTATAAATAAGAGGCTTGAGTTCTTCATTAGACACACCAATCCAGACCTAAAGAACACTCAAGAAGAGAGCATTCTCGTAGTTAGAGTAGAGAGTAGAAAGTAGAGGGGCTCTTCCTCCTTGTTCCACAATAGGGGAGCCTACGAAACTCATCATTACGCTAGTCGTTATGGCCATTCGTGGCTAAAACTTCTTTGTATTGCTACGGTGAAGATGATGTTTGATGCATGTTAATGTTTAACCTATTAATGAAGTGGTATGTTTATGTCTTTAACTAATTCGTTCTCAAAAACCATCTTTTGATGGACTTTTATTATTGTCTAAATCCGTCTTTATATTTGTGAGTGTCTTGATTTTAAAGAGTAAGATTGTAAAACCATTTTAAATCAAACTTCCTTTGAAACTCGTACGTCTTTATACGAGCAGAGATTGATAAGCCAAGGCTTGGTCTATACTTCTATGATCGTACGTCTTTATACGAGATTATTATGCGACCAAGAATTGGTGAACTCATGTTAGGAACGGTACGTCTTTATACTTGGTCCCATTGTTACACCGCCTCCTAGTGAGCAAAATATAATCACCTATTTAACTTTAATATAAAGCATTTTGAGTCTGATGTCTTAAACCAACCCGGAGATGACCATTCGATGGGTTGAGGGTAAATGTTTTCCCTAAAAGGGAGGCACTACCACTTTTTAAAGAATATAATTTACAAATCAAATGTAGTGAGGACGAGACTATAGCGGTGACCCGGGTCACAAGTTTGTAGTAGTCATACCACTGAGTTAGTAAACTTAACATCATCACGTACCAAGCTGATTCGATTACCGAAGCAATACATTCCGTAATCTGATCATTTTCGCTTTATTTACTTTTCGACTATTTACTATTCTGTTATTTACATTTCTGTTACACACTTCACGCACATTTTTACTTTTATGCTATTTACTTTACCGTCATTTACCTTTCTGATTTACACGCACACAAAACCCACTGACTAATTAATCCGGCTAAACGATAACAAAAGATGAGTATTTGAACTCGACCGTGTCCATTGGTTCAATATTTGGTTCTTGCCTAACTATATTACGATGCGATAGGTACATTTGGCTATTGTGTGTGTTTTAAGTTAGCGTAATTATCATTTTAATTTATAAATTTAAAACCTGATCTTATGAGATCATCCTAAAAATATATTTATTTATATTTTTATATACTTAATTCACAGACACATCACCGTTGCTGTACACGGGTCTCTAACGTAGTATAATATGTAAGAATAATCGCATATTCTAAAAATAAAAAATTAGCTAAGAAAGGTTAAATTGTCGGTTAGGTTTATAACACCAGTTACAAGTTTCAAAATGTCAACTAATTAGTTAAATTTTCAATCCAAATAGTGATTCGAATTGTATGAATATTAATCTGCTGAACCGGTTGAGTTGCTTTGGTTTGGGCGGTTCAGTTGGTTTCAACGGTTTATAAACAACCATAATAGTTGACTTGCTACGTTTTGATGAACTCTTTCTATCATCTTCTCTCTTCTCTTTACTAATGAACTTATATTTGAACGTTATGAAAGGTTTTTCATCTCCTTCCATCAATTTTTGTGCTTCTACCTCCAAACACCAAATAACTACCACTTAGGCCATCCTGTATGCCCTTTCCGCAAGGTTGTGGGGAGTTCGACGTGTACAAACGGTGTCGCATAAGTGTCCCGCTCGGAGCTACTTTCATGCATGGTGATAAGACAAAGAATGATGAAGAGTGTTACGGGGCTGCAAGATCGATGTAGCATGTACTGGGTTACGAGAACACCACGCCCCAATTCTATTGGAAATTTTGGACAAAAATAATAATTTGTATTTATTTATAATAGAATTATTATTTAGCTCGCGTGTGTGAGAGGATCACAACGACTTAAACCGTGTCCAAAACGGGGCTAAGATGAATAAGATATCAATGCTCCAAGTGTGTGTTTAAAACTTAAGATGTGGGAACTTGTCCCACATTGGTGAGATGATGAAACTTGAAGGGTTTATAAGGGGGAGCCCTTATAGAATCATGTTAACTTATAAGGAATGACACCCAGTGGCAGTCAAGAGGACCAAATGTGCCCGAGACAAGGGTGATAGGCGTAATGTGGAGTTATGACGGTGCACTTTGCACTTCGCACGCTTGAGAGCCGCCTTAGTTTTTTTGACCCATTACGAGTGGTTCAGGTTCAGTACCCGGGCACATGACAGGACAAGGGCGATAGGCGTAATGTGGCGTTATGACGGTGCACTTTGCACGCTTGAGAGCCGCCTTAGTATTTTTGACCTGTTACGAGTGGTTCAGGTTCAGTACCCGGGCACATGACAGGTGAGGTGGCACGGCATCCAGGCTTATCGCACAGTCTCTACGCGCTTGTGTGTGGATCGCGTACTCTCACCGGCGCAGCATGTTGGCGTTCGGGCATTATCCACGCGGCTGAGTGATGTATGTGTCCGGATGGCATACCTGGCCGTGTCCGCAAACCTATCCGGGTGTCCGGGTTGCGTGTCTGACCGTTTCCGCGAACCAATCTGGGTGTCCGGGTTGTGTACCTGACCGTATCCGCGTACCTTGCCGGGCGGCTACCCGAATCACTAGAGATGTTGCAAAAGAACAGTTTGTGTGTTCGTTTCCCACCGGTTACAAGACTGTTCAAGTTCCACTATTAATTAGAGTTAATTGTGTATTAACTCAGATCTTTCAGGTCACTATTCTCGTGTATAAGGCTAAGATGCAGTGTTTACAGAAACGAAACAGAGCTCACATGTTGCATAAATAACACAAAGACTTTCCTTCTGTCTTAGATCTTAGGAGTTGTTTGGTTCATTAAGAGCTCTGAATGATTCAACATCGTTTTTAAGCTGAACCATTAAAAGGCTAGATGAACTATTAAGTGGCTGGCAAAATCTGAAACAAACACCCTTTACCTTTGAATCGGTCAGAGGTAGCCTCTTAATGGAATCATTAAGAGGCTATCAAACAGCCTCTTACCACTCTTTTTTCATGTATTGTTTCAGGTGCTTGGTAACTTCAGCAATGCTATTGCTTCGACTGTTGTACCTTGGGAGAGAGATGGGTTCACCTAGGTGACCCGAAATCTGTTTTAAGGGACCTATGTGTAACAGCAATCCTAAGCCACCACACCTCTTATTTTTATCTGTTTTCTTTCATTCCTGCAATTTACATTTATGTTATTTCCATTGTTGTATTGTAATTCGTCTATTGAGAAATAAAAGTACTCTTTTTATTTGTATTGAATGATGCTTCTGCAACTTTCAGCGTGCGGCAAATGTATATCGGATGGCCTTATATGTAAAACATTAAGGTGATAGAAAAGAAACGACGTGATATGATGGTAGCTGTCTACGATAGATGATGACCTTGGATGTTGCCTCTGGTGGCTTAACGATTAGTAAGATGACCGAGGGGAAGGGTATTAGGCTTAATACTTTGATAGTATTAATATAAGATTGTTAATAAATATAAATAAATACTAAAAATTTTGAGATGAAAATAATAAATATACCAACGTGATGACTTATTAGTTAACCAGGTTAGAAACTCCGTGTATTACATGACTTGAATATATACAATTTTATATACTTAATAATAAATATTTACATATTACATATTTATGACATATTATATAATTTTTTAATACAAATTATATAAAGTTAAATAGTTATTTTTTAAAAATGTTTTATAAAAAGAATGAAAGAAATGTTCAATTTATAAAAATGTTTTATGAACAAACCTTTTTTTTAATAAAAAGCGTTTTATAAATTTTTTTTTATAGAAATCGTTATCATTTAATAGGAGTGAGAAACCAGAAACAAAAAATTATACAAAATTTGTATAATTAATAGGAAAGAGAGGTGGGAAAAAATGGTTGAGGATGCACAAGAGAATGACGAATGTCCCTCTAAAACCTTTACTTATTATATAACTAGGTTAAAATCTTGTATATTACACAAGTTGCATAAATAAAATGTTATATAATTAGTAATAAAAAATTTATATTTTTAAAAACCCTTGTAATACACGGGTTGAATAAACCGGTGTATTAAATCGGTTGAATAAAAATTTAATGTAGTTCGTTAACACACACACTCATATATGTTTTAAAAAAATGTAATTTGTCGTGACAGTTATAAACTCTGTTAAGTTAGTTTCTAAAATATTTTTTTTAGACTGAGAACTAATTTTTTATTTAATTGATAAATATTAATTCATATTAAATTTATTTTATTGATGATATAATAACTATTTATAATTAAATAATAAGTATTTGTAATTAGATTTATATTAGAAACCTAAAATTAAATTCTTTTAATATCATTATTCAATAGGAGAGAAAGACATGAAAAAAAATGATAAAAATGAATCAGAAAGTGATACGTGTTCATATGATTTTTATTTATTAATACAAAGATTATTATTTAATATGAGAGAGTGAAACGAAAAAATTATTATTTAATAGGAGAGAGACGAGAAAATAATGGTGAGCAATAACCAGAGAGTAACACGTGTCACCAAAGATCTTTATTTATTAGTATAGATATAGATTACGCAAGTAAACAACAATTTATAAATTAAAAAGGAAATTACTGACAACTTGTTTAAGGGTGGAGGGTTGGGCGGTAACACCGCCGCAACCAACACGGATAAGGGAGTCAGGTTTAAAATTGGGTTCACCGCCGCAACCAACCACATTATTTGTGGGTTTTAAATGTTACATTTATTAAAAAAAATGCACGGGTAGTTTTGGGTTGAAAGATGGACACCCCGTCCCTTTTAAGGTAGTTGTGGGTAGAGATGCACAAAAAAACCGGTTTGAAAAATCAAACCGGTTTCAAACCGAAAACCGAACCGGTCGTGAACCGGTTTATACCAAACCGGTTTCAAACTGGTTCAAACCGCCGGTTTAAAACCGGTTTGAAACCTATACATTTAAACCGGTTTGAAACCGGTTTAACCCGAACCGAACCGATTAAAAACTGGTTTCAAACCGTTTTTTAAACCGGTCAAACCGGTTTCAAACCGTTTTTTAAACCGGTCAAACCCGGTCAACGGACCATCTCAAACCGGTTTCAAACCGGTCAGGTTTGAACTCAAACCGGTTTTGACTTTTTGTTGACCAAACCGGTTCGGTTCGGTTTTGAACCGGTTCGGGTTAAAAAACCGTTTTGTGCATCTCGAGTTGTGGGTACTTTTAGATTCAAATGAGGTGTCATGTTTTAATTGGGTGGTGTTGAGGGTACTTCCTGGTAAAAACCGGGGTTCCCACTCCACCCCAATAGATTGTAATTTACATAAACTAATAATAAATTAAAAGTTAATAATCATGACTAATAAACTAATGCCCTGTTTGGTAGTCTCTTAATGTCATTAAGAGACTACCTCTTAATGGTTCAAAGTCTCTTAATAGTTAGGAGGTAACTTTAAGTTTGAATGGTTAAGAGGTAACATCTTAATGGTAAGTCCTCAAAAGTTACATGACCACTTACCTCTTAATCATTAAGAAGCTTTAAACTATTAAGAGATAGTCTCTTAATAACCATAAGATAGTACCAAACAACCCCTAAGTTTTACGATTTATTATAGGTTGATATTTATACACCATAACCAGGCACCACTAATAATTAATACGAATAATATTACTTTATAGGGTCATATTGATGTCAGTGGTGTCAGTTTGTGTATAATGCACAAGCATACATACAGTATAATATAAGTCGTATGTTATTTTATTTTTATAAAAAAGATCAAGTATTTTATTTTTTTAGTTATCATGATGTTTATTTTTTACTTAACTTTCTTATAAAAGTAATCAAATTTTATAACATTTTTTTACTGCAAAATGAAGACTTTTGGCTATAATTTACACCGCCTTCGCTTATTTGGAAACTAGAAACGTGATGTTTTTAATCTTTGTTTCAGATATGTTGTGGCTTGGGTGATTAGTAGACTAATTTTAATTAATTTTTTTAAAATAAACAAATTTTAATTATAAATAGTAGACTGATTTTCATTGTAATAATATACATCAAACAACAACTAAACGAAAAACAAGTAAGAGTTGACACAAAATAGCCAAAAGTTTATACATCAAAATACACAATTTGTACATCAAAAGATCGAAAAATATACCCGTCAGTCACACTAGGCCTCGTGGCCTCATGAGCTGAATCTAGCTATGGCTACAGATGTGGTGCATGTGGATCCTCCTGTCGAGGCGCTTCACTGGAGGAAGCACGGTCCTGCAACCCTCGCATTGCTTTACTTGAATCTATCACTGTTGCAGCCTGCAAGTCCTCCATCCATTGCATACGATGACTCAGATCCTGTGACAAGTCCACAATATGTGCACGAAGTCTCGCAAAATGATGCACTCATACAGCCCGTATGACTACATACAACTCGTATGTAAGATGTGCCATACGACCAATACGATAACATACGATTCGTATGTGGGACATGTCATACGACTTCAGATGTGTCAGGCGTCGCAGTCGTATACAATGATACGGTGTACCTATAAGCTCCCTTATTATAAAAGAACAATCTGTATAAACTAATTTATCTTGTGTATATTCAAAATATATGACTAATCTTTTAAATAATTTTATTCCAAACTAAAGAGGTTAACATAATACCATGTAGAAAGAGTGAAAGAAACAACTTAAAAGAATGCAGTTGCTTGAAGGAATCATATACCAGTCATGATACTTGATTGCAACCAGAACTCTTTTTCTATCCGGGCCCAATCAATTTTGTAATTTGGAACATGTTTTTGCGAAGGATATGGGTGTTGTATAAGCAGTGGCGGATACAGAAAATTTTTATAGGAGGGGCAGAATACGGGTGAGTAAAAAAGGAACGGAGGAAAAAATGAAATGACAATAAAATAATATAGTTTATCAAATATTTAAACACAATATAAAAATACCTCGATTACAATTGTCCTCAATGTGTTTACATTTTTCGAAAACGCTCGATTACATCTTCATTAGTACAATTGAGAAGTTCATTTGCCTATTAAAACCGGCTATTATTTTGGACCGGACGGTGGGCATTAGACCACCCTTTTCTTAAGTTGCATCCACCTCTGTGTACAAGTACAAGTCCAATTGGGCTAGGCGATAAACTTTTCTTAGATTTTGTATGTAATCCATTTGGTCTTATAGATACTTTGGGCCAAGCCCAATACAGCAATTTTTTGAGGCCCAAAGTTACGAAATGTTTAGGGGTCAATTGACTCTCTGAGCCCAAAGTTAGGGTATATCCCGGTATATCCACGTAGAAGATGAGTGACCCTTCGTCGTAAATATTTTATGATTGTATCCGTCATCAATATATCAAAAATCGGGTCGTAAATACGAAAATGTCTCAATTTTAGAGTTCGATATAGGAATTCTAAAACACGACTCGCCTTATTACGAATATGAATATGGTGGTTATAAATCTCAAAAATTAATTGCTTATGATTGCATTCTAGAGAAACATACATAAGAGTTATAGAACTATTATTTGTTTGTTAGTTTAACAAGATAAATGAGAAAAGAAGAAAAAGTCCAAATCGGGTCAGCCGGCGCAGAATCCTCGGTCAATAATGCCACAATTCAAGCCCATGTGACCCTATTCTTTTTTAACGTTGAAAGCAGACAATGAAGAGAAGATTATATAAGTCTTTGAGGTGACAACATAGAATATCTTAAAGGGGCCACAAATGAAATATCTAAAGTAGTAGGGTATCAATTTATATGAGATATAAGATTAGTAAATAATACACGTGTAAAATATGAGACGAATTAAGTTAGTTTATTAGATAGTATATTCAAATCTAGTATATTACATTGTTTAAATAAATATAATTTTATATATTTAATAATAAAAAATTTATTTCTTTAAAAAACACGTAATACATTAGTTGAATAAAATATAATGTAATCCATTAACACATACACTATTCAAAATATGTCTTTAAAAAGTGTACTGTTACGTGATAGTTATAAGTTTTATTAAGTTAATTTTTAAAACATCTTTTTAAACTGTGTATTCATTTTTTTATGTAATTGATAATTGTTGATTAATATTAAATATATTTGGTTATGATATAATAAATATCTATAATCTATACATACTAATAAATAAAGGTTTTGGAATGCCACATGTCACTCACTCATGCTTCCTTACATTGGTTTTTCCGCCTCTCTCTCCTAATAAATGCACATATATCTTATTAAATAATAATGATATTATAAATATATTATTAAAGAAGAATAATAATTATATTAAATAAAAATATATAATAAGAATTCAAAATATAACTAATTAAAGAAAAATACTAATCTATACTCCCTAATAAATAAAGGTTTTTGTAAAATGGTTTTCCCACCTAAAGTTTAATTATAATTTAAGATTTTAAACCTCTCACAAATAATAAATGCTTAACAAATATAATTGCTAAAATTATTTAATATCATTTGACTAGAACTTAAAAACCGTTTGATTTGAAAATTTTGAACTTTGTATTATTTAAATTATAACAAAATCAATAAATTAACTCTCGCAAATTTACTATAATTAGATAATTAAATTGACAATTTTTAAAAAAAATTAACAACTTATCTTTGTTAAGCAAATAACAATTAATCAAAATCAACTTTCTAGAATCTAAAAAATTTACCTTATGTAATTTGGTTTTGTGAATGTAATTGTAACTTTATTTTTTTTCACTATGTAAAGTAATTCTTATTTAGACACTTATGAATAATATATGTTTATTTTTATTAACTGTGTAATACACGGGAACTAACCTAGTTATACTAATAAATAAAGGTTTAAGGTGGACACTTGTCACTTCCTCATGTATTCTCACATTGGTTCCCGCCTCTCTCTCCTAATAAATGCACATGTATCTTATTAAATAATAATGAATTTATAAATGTATTATTAAAGAAAAATAATAATTATTTTAATAAGATATATATATATATATATATAATAGAAAATTAAAATATAACTAATTAAAGAAAAATATTAATTTGTTATATACACACATTTCCACTTGATATATCTCGAGACGATCATAATAGTCTTAAAAGTTAGAACGTATTTATAAATTTATAAGTTATATCGTTTTCAATATACAACCCGTGTAATACACGGGATTCTAATCTAGTTAGATATATATTAAATATTTAAAAATATATTTTTTTAATATCATTATTTAATAGAAAAGAAAGACGGGGGAAAAATATGTTAAGGATGCACCAGAATGTGAGACGTGTCCACCTATGATTTTTATTTGTTAGTATAAAGATAAAGATATTATCACTATTTAATACTTTTTTCTTAGTAGACATATTTTTAAACAACATCTTTTTACACCTAATACCACCTATCTACTTGCACATCTAAAGATTTGAATTCACACCACTTTTCTGAGGTGTAATCACAAATACTAATAAACCATAATGTCATTTTTCTAAGTATATGAGTGCAACTGTTTTTTTTACATTGAATATTCTTTAAATTTGTGCTAGTTTTGTCACATTTTCAGTTTACCATAAAAATTTAAATTTTAATTCTAAATTTATGAATGTTGGGTTTTTTTAGGTGTTTATATGTGATAAAAATGAGTTTTGTGTTCACATGTGAAGAGATAACATCACTGTTTTCATCAGAGTACTTTAAGAACCCTAGAATCAAAGATGATCATGGTGCCATAACGATTTTTTCCAACATTTTGTGCTACTTTTGACACATTTTCATAACCATAAAATTTTGAATTCTAAATTTATGAATGTTGGGTTTTTTTTAGGTGTTCATATGTGAACTACATGAGTTTTTTATGTGAGGTATACATGTGTTCACATGTGAAGAGATAACCCTACGGGTTTTCATCGGAGTACTTTAAGAACACTAGAATCAAAGATGATCATGGGGCCATAACAATCTTTTTCCAACATTGTATTCACCATCTCTCACCGTCTTCAATGTCTCAAAGCATCATATTCAACATCTCGCTACCAACAATCTTCAATATCTTCTTCATATCGTGATTAAACAAAACTTCATCCTTTGGTTCAAACTAGGGTTTGATCTAACAAACATCATCTAGAATAACTAGCCTACATCATCTTCTCATATTAGAGTTGTGCGACAAAGGCTTTTAGAAACCATAATATATGAAGAGATGGTGAAGCAGCGACGAGTGAACAATGGTTGAGGAGTAGCATAGAGAGAATAAGAGATTTTATGAGCTAACCTAATATTTAGTAGATTCCCTTATCATTAATCTCCCGTTGATATAACAAGAATGCTTTTAGAATTTAATTTGAAATCCTCTTAATGCCATTACAAAATAATACATATAGCGTTTCTGTCGTATCCATTGTGTTCACTATTCAAATAAATTAACGGACCATATTGGTTATTGCCTTTGGCGTAGTACTCATTTGAACATCGTTGCGTGCGAATGCTATGGTTCACGTAAAAGAAACTTGTAAAATAAAAACATAGGAATGAGCCCGAAAATAAAACATGGCACGCACATATTCTTTCTTTTTTTCTAAACGACCAACGGATACTATAAGTCCGGCCACCCGGGAAAACCCATATTGATTATTGCTTTTGGCGTAGGACTCATTTGAATGTCTGGGACTCATTGGCCGCACATATTCTTTCTATCTTTAATTTAAACTGAAACATATATAAACATGTGTGTACACAATTATGTATGTATGCAGGGGCGGATCCAGGAATTTTTTTGAAGGGGTTCACTGTTTTTAGATGCCCCAATTTCATAGGGCCTAAACCACTACGCTTACTGTGAAACTTTGTAAGGGGGTTCACCGTAGGGTATTTTAGGGGGTTCACCCCAGTTTTTTTACCTACCGTTACACTAAAATTTCGAAACTCGGGGGTTCCTGTGCACCCCCTCCGACACTACTGAATCCGCCCATGTATGTATGTATGTTAATATGTATGAAAAGACGCATACGTATTAAGTTGGGCATTGCTATCTAAAATATACATTTTTTTGATTGTATTTGTTTTCAATTGTCAATTTGGTAGACATGGATGTTTAGGAACATTGTCACCGTCTTTGATGGTTTCCTTTTAAAATCCAACTCATGTTTGCCTTTGACTTAGAGCAACACCCATTTACCAACCTGTATTTTGACTATTTTGAAAGGATAAACAAATGTATTTAATTTAATCCTATATTAATGGTTATTATATGTATTACAATTTAAACCTAGAATAGCATTTATTGTACAAATTCTTTAATTGTTACAACTTACAATCGTAAGTATCGACGTCATCTTTGTTTATGATTTGAGAAAAATATAAGTCGTAGCATCCTTCGTCGTTTTATGATAAACCGATTACACATCGAAGTTTAAAAACTATAAAATATAAGATACATTAAGAATAAAATTTTGATACATTAAGGGGGTGTTTGGGATTACTTATTAACCCCAAAAGTTCTTTTTGTCAAAAGTACTTATTAATTTATTACTTTTTAAAAATGAGTTTTTAAAAAAAGTGTTTGGATTAACTTATGTGGTGAGAAAAGTCAATAAGTTATTTTTTAAAAAGTCTTTGGTTTGACTTATTCATGAAAAATGATCAAAAAGGGTTATATTAGGAAAATTACCCCCTAAAAGTAATAAGGAGAAATGAAAAGTTAAAATTGTTACTTCTAAAAAATAACTTATTATCCCCTTTCTAAAAGTTATTTTAAAAAGTCCTTATAACATATTCAAACACATTTATAACTTATTGACTTATTACAAAAAGAAATAAGTCAATAAGTAGGTTTAATAAGTAATTCCAAACACCCCCTAAAATCCAAGTTTTAAAATATGGACAAATTGGTTTTTAATATTTCAAACTATGACTTATTGGCTAATAATAATTTAAAAGAATAGTTTGGTTGATGATAATTTTAACTTTCACTTTGTTGTCAATGTCAGTCTAAGTAGCAGCATAATCATTATAGATTTACATTTATTTTCGCACAAAATGATGATTTTAAATAAAATATAAAAACTTACAAGCGAAATTGAGTGTAATCAAGTGTAAATATATGATTTTTATGCACTTCGATTATTATCAGTCAATAACTAATAAATTGGATTATTAAAAACTAATTTGTCTAAAAATCTAATATATTTGATATCTATTAAAAACCAATTTACCTAAAAAGTTAATATCTAGGGGATGATGTCATACGATTTATTTGCTTTCTCCTATTAAGATGTATTTGTCAATGTTTTTAGAACCGGACCGGACATCGAACCGGACGTCTTAAATGTTCATTGGTCGGACCGGTCCGACCGGATTAAAGAACCGGACGACGTCATAGTTAATTTTATATATGTGTATATATATATATATATATATATATATATATATATATATATATATATCAAGTATCAAATTTAAACACTATATATTAATTATATGTTACTTAGAAGTTTAACATATGGATACTATTTATAAAAATTAAACTTAATATTAAAAGAAACGTCATTGCTTTTGTTAAAACAAAAACAAAAACAAAATAATTAACAATGGAAAAAATAATAACAAAACTATAATTGTGTTAGTTATCTCACATCGGCTAAACTTTCAAAACATAGGATGCAAGATGAAAAAATTCAACAAATCCTGCCGTATACGATTTTTCTTGTGTGTGGTCTGGTCAGGGTCATTTGTTTTTTAGTTTATTTTTAAAGTGCGGGCTTTTTTTGATGTTATTTTCCGGTTCAAGTCCGGTTCACGCGGTCCGGTTCGCGACCGGTTCGTCCGGTTTTTGTATAACCGCCCGGTTCTGTAGAAGCCGGCTCAATTTGTGGTAGCCAGACCGGCGGCACCAGCGGTTTCCGGTCGAACCGCCCGGTCCAGTCCTGTTTTTAAATCATTGGTATTTGTAAATATTCCATTCCCTTTACTTTCAAAATTTCTACTCCAAAAAAATACTAAATAAATAAACACATGTTATCATCACATTCAACCTCACAAGTTTTTCCTTCATAAAACCACATTTACATCAATTATTCAATTTTTTCATATTTAACTTAATTTGTTTTTGAAAATTAAATAAATAAACATTTTAGTAAATCAATTCCTCATTATTACCATTGACTCAATTTTTATTTAAACTATCATTAAAAGTGAATATTTAAATAAAAAATAGGAGATTAAAAAAGTGAATTTTTAAAGTTTCATTATTAAAAAAGCGAGTTTTTAAAATTTTATTATTAAAAAAGGTAAGATTCTTTTAATTTTACATCAAAATTTTAAAAATACTACTTTTATATTTTAAATAAATATGTCTTAGAATAAAGTTTACTAATATTTAATTAGTAGTTTTTGATTAAATTTGATATTTATAAATAAATTTTTTATTTTTATTTTTAAATTTTAATAGTTATTTTTTAAATAAAATTAAGAAATTTATAAATATTTATTTTTAAAGGTGTATTATATTTTAAACTTTAATTTTTATTTAAATGACAAGATTTGTTTTTCAAAAAAATATGTTTGGTTTCAATTCTAATTTATTAATTTTAATCTTTTCATATTTAATTTTAAAATTTTAAATTTAAACTGTGTCGATATATTAAGGAGTGCGCTTTAAAATTTTGGAGCTTTAAAATTTGAATTTAAAACACAATATATAGTTGAAATTTAAAGTTTATTTGTATATTTTTATTTTATTTTAAATGAGAGATTAAATATTAAAATTTAGCGAGATTTTCCGTATAATTGGCGAGATTAAAAAAATAATAATTTTAATACGTAAAATTAATTACAAGTTAAATATTGGTAAATATGCTACAAAATCAAGGTTAAAGTTTCTACAAAAAAAAAACTGATAAGTTTCAAAAACTAATAAAATTGAGAAACAACATATTCAAGGAAATCGTTGACCAATTTGATTATTTTTTATTTCTTTGACTCCCTACTGGATTTAATCAGGTTCGCCCGTTTGTGACCCTTTTTTTAAAACGGTTTTGGCTATTTTGTATTTTTAGTGATTGAGGAAAAGAAGCTCTATTATTTGTTGCATTTAGTGGGTGTTAAACATTAAAAAGTTACCAATACCACGTCAAATGTTGTATACAATGAAATATTTTAAATTTGTAAATCATTATTGTAAGGTTTTATTTGACATGTAATTTAATGTATTGTAAAAAGTACACCACTTATGAAGTGTATTTTCATGTATTTTTTTTGATGTTTTGATTACTCTCATCTAGGGGTGTTGTTCGGGTAATTTAATCGGGTTTCGGGTAGATCGGTTCGGGTTAATCGGGTTTTTCGTGTGTGTAAATTTATCCGATAACCGATCCGAATAACATTCGGGTAGATCGGGTTAATCGGTTTTCGGTTTAATCGGGTCGGGTTTCGGGTAAGGACACATGGTTGAAAAAAATAAGTGAATTAAGTTTAAAAACATAAAATAAACACGTATGTGAAACAAAAATAAGTACATTTCCAAGAGATTAAAGCTTCAAATATAACTATTCGTGTTTATATGGTGGATTTTTTAAACTCATAGCCTAGATAGGAGAATTCAGAGATTAACAACAAACAAGAATGCGGTCATGTCCTGCGAGCAACCACCACCTAAGAATCAAATTATTGGTAAGATGCTATGGTCTGTTTCAGCTCAAATAAGATGACAGCAACTCTACCCACAAAACCATTCCGTGTTCCTAGAACAAGATGGTCCTTCAGAACAAACATTTCATATTTATTTACTAATGGGTCAATGAATTAGCCTTGCTACAAAATTCCATAATATTCATCTTATTTTATCTTATTAGATGAAATTCATAATGTAATTGAGTTTAGAAGCGGATTTTGGTGGTGGTGAGAAGAGAGAGTAGAATATATAAATGTTCGGTTTATTCGGGTTAATCGGTTCGGGTTAATCGGGTTTTTAATGTTTGAAAGTCTAACCGAAACCCGACCCGAATAACAATCGGTTTAAACGGTTTTCAGGTTAATCGGTTACGGGTTATTCGGGTACGGGTTTAATCGGTTCGGGTGAAGTCGGGTCGGGTTAATCGGGTACGGGTAAAATCAACGGGCCTACTCTCATCCATATAATCTTAACATTTAATAAAATGCAAAAAATACAAATACAATATCAAATTTGTAAAAATGGCCCCTGTGGTTTGTTCGAATTGCAGATTTAGCCCTCAGGAATGAAAAATTGCAAATATAGACCAAACTTTTGGACCCGGGTTGCATAAATGGCCCCTGTCGTTAACTTAAGTTAGATTTTAGGGTTAAGTAACCTCACACGAGGGCATACATGTAATTTTATATATTTTTTTAATTTTCTCTTTAAAATTAAATACCCAATCTTTATGTTAAATACCCAATTGTATAGATCCTTCATCTATCTTCCTCCATTCAACCTTAATCGATCTAACCCATACCATGGCAGTGTAAAAGTTAAAACTTTAGTGATTAATCCAATTTTCATTATGTAAGAGGGAGTTTACACCTGTTTTACAAAACAACACTTCCAAATTATTTATAAACCATATTTCATGCAGAAAACACATTAATACATTGAACACTAAGAACATGAAAAACTGCAGAACATGAAAAAAAAAAAACTGGAGCAATTTTGTGACCCGTTTGTTAGAACACGAAAAACTGGATTTTTATAGCAAAAAAACTGCAGCAATTTTTTGACCCATTTGTTAGAAAAAAAAACTGCAGTAATGGGGAGGTTTAAATCAATTTATAGTAAAAATGTTTGAAAAAAAAATCCTTTTTTAGCAAGTTTGAATGAGTGGTGTTTCTTGATTCTGTTGCACAGTATCAAAATCTTTCATCTTTGAAAGTAAACTCAAAATAAAAATAAAAATCGGAGATTTTTTGGCAACTATCCACCTATACATACCTACATTTGCACACATACACACACAGTTACACTTAAATCTTGGAGATAATTGTTTGCTTTTTATTTTTTCATTGTGATTATTACTTTGTTCTTTATTTTGGTAGTCAGGGGTCAGCCTTTGTCCTTTCTTGTCGTAGTTTCTATGAATCTGAAATAAAACTGCAACAATGGGGAGGTTTCTCAAATTGCTAAATTGTTGTAGTAGGACATAATGCAATCGGATTAAGCACTAAAGTACTAATTTTTACACTGGCATGGTCTAGGTTTAGATCGATGAAGGTGGAATGGAGGAAGTTAGATGAAGGATCTGTATAATTGGTATTTAACACAAAGATTGGGTATTTAATTTTAAAGAGAAAATTAAAAAAATATATAAAATTACATATGTGAGGTTGCTTAACCCTAAAATCTAACTTAAGCTAACGGCAGGGACCATTTATGCAACCCGGGTCCAAAACTTTGGTCTATGTTTGCAATTTTTCATTCTTGGTGGCTAAAGCTGCAATTCGAACAAACCACAGAGGCCATTTATGCAATTAACTCTAAAAAGAGATGTGAAGATATTTATAATTATAATCTTAATATTTTAACCCGTATAACACACGAGGTTAAAACTAGTAAAATATAATTTGACTATGACAAAGAAATTTTTTATTATTTTTTAATTTCTACAGTTTTCATTTTAGATTATAGAATAGTAAAAGTTACACTTTCTTTTATTGAAACAGGTTATAAGTGTTTTTTTTTAATAAGAGCTAAATACTATGTATATACACTATTTGGAATCATTATGAATCATGATATATTCATTAGTGAGTGTACTATACACAACTGTTAAAATATATACTGTATTTATTAGTGAACTAGTATTTTTGTCCCGGCGCGTTGCGGCCAAAACAAATTTTATGGCAAACAACCAACTCATATATGTTTATTTAATATATAATATTATATTTATTCAACCCGTGTAATAAACGGAATTTTAACCTAGTAATTTAATATATTCTATCATTTTACTTTCTTTATTAATGTTGTCATTTGTAATAAAGGTTAACTAAAATAATTGTATTTTAAGTGGTTTTAAAAGTTGATAAAATTCTAAAATCAAAGAGTCCATTTGCAATATATTTAATCTTTGAACTATCTTCCATTAAGTATAATTATTTTTGAACAACGATCTAACCTGAAACCTTTTTTTTGTTACAAGTAAGAATTGAACCTAAAATCTTTATATTTTTATAAAGTCTTGATACCTTACTTTAACCACTTGAGTTGAATATCATTGGCTAATATAATTTATATTGAAACCTACAAAGTTAATGTCTTTATCTATTATTTAATGATGAATAAAATCTAGACGAAAAATATCTTAATGTATTATCTTTGCATTTAGATGCATGGTTTGTTTTTCAGTATTATTTTTCTGATGTATTGAATATATAAAAAAATCAATCAGATGAGATATCAACATCAAGTATATTTATTTTTTTAAAACGATTTGGATCCCTGACGAACCACTGATCCATCCGATCATCTTCATTATATTCAAGAGAAAACACAATATAGGTGACAAAACCCCTTAAAACCTTTTTTTTTGTTACAAGTAAGAATTAAACCTAAGATCTTCATATTTTTATAAAGTCTTGATACCTCACTCTAACCACTTGAGTTGAAGATCATTGGCTAATATAATTTATATCGAAACCTACAGAGTTAATGTCTTTATCTATTATTTAATGATGAATAAAATCTAGATGAAAAATATCTTAATGTATTATCTTTGCACTTAGATGCATGGTTTGTTTTTCAGTATTATTTTTCTGATGTATTAAATATATAAAAAAATCAATCAGATGAGATATCAACATCAAAATTCTGTCCATTATTATTTACATTAAGACTCCTTTTCATATAAATATTTGAAAATTGAAAATGAAGGTCTTTTATTTGGTTTGAAAAAAGGAACATGTTGAGTACATGCCCATTTAGGAGCTGTTATATACAAATGTAGAATGGTCAGTATTATTTTCTTGTCAATATCTTTCGATATCTGCCAAGCCATCAAGAAAATATCAACAAAGGTCAATTATGTATGTTTTTGAATTGACCAATAAATACATTTATTATTCTTTCACACAAAAATGTTAGAATATATAACAAATATAAAAACATATATATAGAGTTCGTTACTATAAAAAGTCTTAATAACGTACGAAGACTAAAAATCCATCATAACGTGACACGTGTATTTAAGGGTAAAGGGTAAATCCGTTCGCAGCCTATGTATATAACTACACAAGCTATGTTTGATAATTACGCAAGTTGATAATTACACAACCGATTTTATAATTAGGCAACGTATTTTGTAATTATATAAGATGATAATTACGCATTATTATGCACAACACATCAAAAAAGTCATTTTATAATAAACTATAGCAAGACTATACTTAAAGATAATAAAATGCTTGTTTTTATGATGTAATATTTTTTTGGCAAATTGATATTTAATAATACAAACTATGACTAATTTGTTGATAATAATTCAAACTAACAGTTTGGCTTGTGATAATCTCAACTTTCACTTTTGTTGTCAATGACAATCCCAGTAGCATAATTATCATATATTTACACTTAATTCTCACTTGTTTTTGCTTGTATGTTTCTCCATTAATTTAAATCCATCATTTTAAGTGAAAATAAGTGTAAATCGAGTCTAAATCTATGATGATTATAGTACATGGACTGTCATTGACAACAAAAGTGAAAATTAAGATTATCACCAGCCAAACTATTAGTTTGGATTAAGCTAATAAGTCATAGTTTAGATTATTAAAAACCAATTTGCCTATTTTTTAATAATAATGTCATATAGACAGTTATATGCGCTTAAAAAATATGGGGAACTTGAAAAAAAAGTCAACAATGGTATGTTATTCCAATTTTATATATCTAGACAAGTTTAACACTTAAAATAATTGCTAACGTGACATCTTTTTATCTCAACCCTGATTGTCTTGATCAATGATCTAGATTCTTTTGTAGCATTTTGTACAATTATATGCCTTTGTATTCTAGCATTTCTGTCTCTCCTCTCTCTATCTCTCTATATACATACATACAGGGGACGGTTACGTTAGAAATGACCAAAACCATAGAATGTGTAGAAAGACGACGGGGCGCAACACGTAGCTAAAAGGGAATATGCGTCCCAAAACAAAGCTCCACACGCCCATAAAACACATGCATGTAAAACACCATGAATAAAAGGTTAAACGTGATGCCCATCTGTAAAACACCATGACCATAATCTAAAATGTCATGCACAGGCGTAAAACGCCATGTTGTAAAAAAGCTAAAGCTCCATGTGTTACTAGGCGTCCAGGTGTAAAACATCATGTGTAATACGTCATGCCCATGTGTAAAATACAATGACCAGAATCTAAAACGTCATGCCTAGGTGTAAGACGCCTTGCTAAAAAGAAGTTAAAACTTCATGTGTTACTTCTAGGAGATGAGGTAGATGCTCTAGAACTAGGAATGGAAGTCCTAGTAGATGGATGTTGTTGTTCGGCTTGAGCAAAGCTCTCGAACATGTCCTCGCACTCAGCGGGCTCGAGTCTATCCATGATATGCCTCCCGTAGCTGTGTTGAACATTTGCTGTTTCTCGAAGGTAAGACCATTGTAGAATTTCTCCACTATCGCTCAGTCAGATAGACCATGATGGGGACACCGGCTCAACAACGCGTTGAACTGCTCCTAGGCCATGTGATAAGGCTCGTCGGGATCCGCCTGGAAGGAGTGGATTTGATCCCTGAGGCGAGCGGCCCCGGAAGGTAGGTAATATTTCTTGAAAAACTTGGCTTCGAGATCCTCCCAAGTGGTGATCGAGTTCTCTGGAAGGGTGTTGAGCCAAGTAGATGCACGCCCATAGAGGGAGAATGGGAAGAGGTGCAGGTAGATTGTGTCCTTAGACACACCCGTGATATTGAAAGTATCACATAATCGCACAAAGCGGAACACATGTCTGGGTGCATCCTCATCTTCGAGGCCATTGAATTGAGTTGCATGAGTGATCGTACTCATGTCATGTGATGGAATCTGCCATGTATTGACATTTGGAATGGCGGGGCGGGTGATCGAAGAGCTCGCCCAAGTGACCCCATCACTGGCCCTTTGGTGTACAGTACGCCTCGCTGGTGGATCAGCGTCGCCCATATTGGGAAATGGAATTAGGCTAGTAGGACATACCTGGTTTTCGCACAATGCTTTCAAACGCTCCCAAAAGTTGCGGGTGTGCTCGTGAAGCTCTCGCTCAGGTTCTAAGAAAGTTGAATAAGATGGTGATATTGTGCATAACAGAAAGACTCGAAGGAATAAGATACAGAGACTCAAAGACAGAAGGACTCAATCCTATATTAGACACACAAATAAGCATGTAGGACAAGCACACAAAACAGACTCAAATAAAACAAAATAAACCAAAAATACACAAAGAACTAGTCAAAGTCAATATTGCTATTGCCAAGTGTCCCCGACAACGACGCCAAAAACTTGATGTCGTCCAGACGGTCTATATAAAAACTACTAAAACCTAACCTAGACTCCTAAGTAATAAAAGGAATATCTATGAACTAAACCACACTGACAGGCAAGTGTACCTATCGAGTGTAGCACAGCTTAACGGTAAACCAAGTTATCAAACCCTAGAGACACTATGTAACAATACTAGACTCTGACTTGGACTAAAGATTCATTAATGGGAGGTTGACTACACTACTGAATTAACTAAGGAATGCAATAAACAAGATCGATTCAACTATCAAGGGAAAAAACTAAGAAGAAATCAAGATATGAGAAGAATACCACCTAGGTCGGAATCCTACTTGCAAAGCACAACTTCTACCGGTTCTGGAAACTATGATGGATATGGGTTCCTAAGGATAACAACTAAAGACAACCTAGTGGATCCCTAATCAGTCTCAGGGTGTCACCAACTAAGGAACCTAAAGCGTACTAGACTCCCCAGATGGTTGGATCACCTCTCGGGTATTTCTAACTATGACAATGTACCCTAATAGACAGATCACCTCTCAGTCTCACTGTCCACGATACATTCAAGGAATGCACGGAGTAATCTCAGGATAACCACTATGATTTGAACTAGCAACAATCACTAAAAACCTAATACCAAAGCCTTTTCAGATTGTTAACATTCGGATTCCTAATGACGAAGACTAGACAACTAATTCTCACCTCTCGGGTATTGAACTACGACACACATTCAATCTAATCAACAATCAACTACAACTCCTATGACTACTATTGCTATCAAACCACACAAACGATCACAAACCCTAAGGTGTATGACCTAGATATGCTAATCAAACTGGCAGACAACCACAATTAGCATACGAAATCAAAATCAAACACAAATATGAAGTAAACATGCATATTCATCATAGTATTTAACATAAAGATTCTTTACAAAGTCAATAAACCATCAAACAGATCCAAAAAGCGATAAAAATCAACACTTTAACAAGTAATCATCATGTAACCTAGGTAGTATCAAAGATCTAGCTAAGTATCATGTCCAAAACATTCAAACCAGAAAAATCAAACATAGATAACATGGTTTCAAATCTGGAAAAGTAAAACAAAGAAAGATGACGTTAACCGGGTGACGCAATCGACCCAATCTTCGATCTCTAACTTCAATTAGCACTCCCAATTGATCCTAGCAGCTTTCTCCCACTTGGAATCACCAAAAAGCACTGATCTTGACATCTGGAATTGAAATAATAAACCCTAGGATCGAACATAACCTTTTATACCTTGAAAATAGGCCAAAAAGCCCGTATCTGGGGTATCGAGAGAGACAAAATAGTCACGCAGGTTTTCCGGTCCCTCGCGTACCGCGAGAAAATGGGCCCCAAGCCTCGCGTACCCCGAGGACATAACTTAATTTTTTTATTTCTGTCGTCGAGCTACCCCAAATCGATATAAAATGGGCCCCGTAACTAGCTTTCTGGCCCGAGATATGCCTCTTTTAAGGTGGGACTCTTTCCCGGCTTTTTCTGTTTCTCATCTCGGGTTCTCGTGTGCTCGTTTCTTCACAGTTCTTGATCGTTTAAGCTCCAAAGTGACCCGATTACCTATAAAACAAGACTTAACTCAATACTAACTATAAATGACTCAAAACGACTCTAAAACTATACGAAAACAATGTCACACCCCAACCGACGGCGGATTATACGTCGGGGCGGACGCGGTTGTTCAAAAACACAAGGTTGACTATTAAAGTCTAAATAGTTTCATTAATAACTTTCCAGTTTACAATACAAGCAAATATCAAAGCATAACAAGATACAATGTTTAATTTGATAAGAAATCTAAGTCCAAAGCATCCTATGTGATCACAAACAAGCCTCATGCTAGTGTACCTGAAACATTTAAGTAAACTGTTAACTAAAAATAGTTTGTGAGATATGAAGGTTTTAACGTAGTTTGGAAAAGTCTTTGAAAAGTTTATAATTCACTATGTCATGCATTTCATAGTATCAGTGTGAGAACAAACAAGTTAAACATTGTGCATATCAACCCTCCAACCAAGTTTAGGCATAACCCGAAGGTTACCCTTAAAAGTTTAAAGTTTAAATTCCAGTAATAATCACCATGGGCTCCCCCCCGAAGGGTCAGTCAATCAATCTAGGTGGATTGGTCAAATACAATAGATCTATCATTGTCACTGTAGGCTCGATCAAAGTTAATGAATATGCTAGTTTTAAGTTTAATTTTAGCATGCAAGTCTCAAAAGCACACATAACTCAAGAATAAGCATATAAACATAGTTGTATAAGAATTGTATAAGTTTGAAAATTTGATACATGTTCCACCCCAAGTTTATAAACAAAGTAAAACGAAAAGGGGCTAAGTATACTCATTTAGAATGATGCAAGAGTGTCCAAAAAGGATTAGGTGTAGCAAGATTTTTGAGGGAGAATATCCTCACAACAAGCCTAAGAATCACAAATCTAAAGTTTCAAGTTTGATCCTATAAGTTTATGACAACGGACCTAGGATTCTAATATTAACTAGGGTTCCAAAAGGGAGATGGGAATGATTTGTGTTTGTAAAGTTTAATTGAATTTCCAAATAGGGTTTCAAATAAGTAACACAAAATTTCAATACCAAGGTTAAATAAGTTTATAATTATTAATTACACAAGCTATGTAATAATAATTCAACGTAGTTTTCTAAGTATTTATAAGTGAAGTTTGTCATAATAGTCAAGTAAAAGACCTAATACTTATTAAAGATTAACAATAATTATTTGAAATATATAATAATTATTTAAAGGATAAATAGTTATTAAAGATGAATAATAATCTTTTAAAGCATAAATAGTTATTAAGGATTAATAATTAAATACATAATTATTAAGGATAGATAAATAATTATTATTTAAGGATAAATGATTATTAAAGATTTATAATAGTTATTTTAAGAATACACAATTATTAAGGATAAATAATAATTTACAAGAATAATTACTTATTTAATCAATATAAAGCATTTAAGATTTATTTAAGTTTCTAAGTATTAAGTATTTATTTTACAAATTAACTTGTAAATAAATAAGTTTAAATAAATAATAAACACTTATAAGTTTATAAAATGTTAAATAGAATTTCCTATAAAGTTTATATTTTAATTATAAGTTTATAAATATTTTTAAAGTTTAAAATGAAATCATAAGTTTATAAGGTTTTAAATAGAGTTTCTTTTAATTTATAAGTTTATAAGTATTTAAATAAGGTTTATGTTTAAAATTATAAGTTTATAAGTATTCAAATTGTATATGAGTTTATAAATGTTTTAACATTAAGTTTCTGTTTTATTTTATAACTTTATATATAAAGTTTTTGTTTAAGTTTATAACGTTTATAATGTATATTTATTTAATTTAAATAAATGACAACCTTGAGTTAAATAAATATAAATTCTATTTATTTTATAAGTTTATAAATATTCTAATTTTAAATAAAGTATATTTATTTCTTGTATTTAAATCAAATAAATGAATAAACTTTTAGTTAGTTAAATATAGATTTTTAGAACAATGCACGAGTTTATAAGTTTTCTGTTTTCTAAATATACAAGTTTTATAAACTTTTCTGATTTTATAAAAGTTTATTTAATTTTTCTGTTCAATTAAAAATGTATAAATAAATTAAAGTTTGTAAAACGAAATAAATTTATTATTCTAGAAAATATTAAACAATTAAAGTTTCTGATTTTTATAAAATAATTTCTGTTTAGAATGCAAGTTTTATAAAGTTTAAAAGAATTTTTTATAGTTTTTAAGGATTTAAAACTATTATTAAAGATTAATTCTTTATAAGGTTTAACTAAGTTTAATTAAATAAAAGTAGTTCTAGAATACAAAAGTGTAACTAAAATTTGGTTTTAAGTTTATAAAAGTGTAACAGATTTTATAAAAATAATTCAAAGTATAAAAACTGTTTAAAAAGGTTAAAAAAAATAAAAGGGCAAAACTCGGGTTGGTCGGATTAGAACGGGCCACCCGAGTCACACACATACACGCTTAACCACCCGGCTACTGGTTTCGCTGTGAATAAACGTGGAAAATTAATTTGATAAACACAATCCAAAATCATCCCTAATTCCCGTATGAACCCTAGGATTTCAAACCCAGATTATGAATTGATTTACCCTCTGTCAGTGTAAATTGACAGAGGGCTTTTGATCTATGACTATAAACGAAACAGATGGTCATAAGGATTACCTGGAATGATGTCGAATTGAGTGATAACGGGTTTGAGCTTTTTATCGGCTGTCCACAGATTCAGTCGGTAAATACAGGTATAATTTGATGCAATTGAGGGTTCCGAGGGTTAAAGTGTGATGTCGCTAAGCTGTGGCAACGGATATTTATAATTGATTCGACCGTTTAATGCCTGTACCATTGGGGAGATTTCGATTGAGTAAATCGGTTCCAAATTCGAACCCACGTGGTCGTAGAATTGAATTCAGGCATTGATGGGCGTTGGGTTTAGGTCGCATGCTCGAGGGGGAGTTCGAGGTTCGTTGAATTTGGCCGGAATACGCGTTTTGATAATCGGGCATGAAAAATGGTCTCAGTGAGGTTCGAACCTGTGACCGGTTTGGATTCTGGGAGTTTGGTCGTATTACACAACAAATCCCTGTAGTTTAAGAGTGTTATCATTTCATGTGTAAACATGATTTTTAGTTTTTAAATTAGTTTCGAAATTGGCAGTTTTAGTCCCCAGACTTTATATAAAAATAAATATGTTTTATTTTTATAAAACTAAATATGTTTTATTTCTATAAAACTAAATATGTTTTATAAGTTTTATACCTTTTTATTATTTTATAAAATAAAATCTACGTTTTATAGTTTACAAGTTTAAGTATTAGAAAATAAGTTTATAATTTATTTTATTTATATAACTATAAACTTATAAATTTTTAAGAATTTAATACATTTTATCCATAAGATACATTTACACATATTTTAAATAAGTCTCATATCTATTTATATATATATATCTCAAGTGTATGTGTTTTTCTTAAATACATATTAACCAAATTAATATTTATTATTTTAAGAAAATAAGTTTTTAATAGGTTTCCAGGGTTTAAGATTATAACCTGCACAGGGATTTAGGAAAAGGATAGGCCGAAAAATCCTGGATATTACAAACAACACGAAATACGACAAAAACGCATGTGTGCTTTGCAACACATCAAACCCCCTCACGGTTTTCACCTGTGAGAGTATACCGGATACTCTAAACGATGGTTAACATTTTTATTTATAACTAACCACATCTTGTCACTTAATTAATAATGATAACTAACATAATTAATCATTTAATACGATATAAACATTTGACAAAGTATAATTATTATATTATTTTTAAAGAAAACCCACCCAAAATTAGTTTAATAAAGGGGCCTACTATTGGCACATGGAGTTTGCTATTTGGACACGGAGTTTTCTGGCTATACGTCTCGTATAGGTCAATACGGGGCATATAACTCCTAACCTTAAAAAACAGGCTTGCAGGTGTCAGTTCTAGTCTGGCGACTGACCCTATACGACCCGTATAGGTCTATACGCCAGCTCTTTTTTTTCAAATTTGACAAATTTTGATTTGTATATAGCGAGTATAGCCCAATACGCAGAAGCCTATACGCCCCATATAGGCCTATACGACCAATATAGGTCCATACGTCACCTATGTTTTCAAACTTGAGCAAATTTTGATTTGTATATGGTGAATATAGCCCTATACGTAGAAGCCTATACGACCCCTATACGCCACCTATGAGATTTTGGTGCATGCTAATATTTGACTTATTAATCTAGTGGTATGTTTATTTTTTTTAATTATTCGCTCTTAAAACCACCTCTTGGTGGGCTTACTATACGAGACGATACAGTACGATACTATACAAAGCTATACTATCCTATACTAAGCTATACTATCATATACTAAGCTATACTATACGAAAGTTAGATACTCTACGAGACAATACGAGACGATACGAGACGATACGAGACGATACGATACAATACTATACTAAGCTATAGTATCCTATACTACACTAAGCTAAGCTATATTATCCTATACTAAGCTATACTATACGGAAGATCGGAAATTAGATACTATACGAGACGATACTATACTAAGCTATGCTAATGTATACTAAGCTTTACTATCCTATACTACACTAAGCTAAGTTATACTAAGCTGTACTATCATATACTAAGCTATACTATCCTATACTAAGCTATACTATCGTATACTAAGATATACTAAGCTATACTATCATATACTAAGCTATACTATACCATACTAAACTATACTATCATATACTAGTATAGGATAGTATAGTATAGCTTAGTATAGGATAATAGCTTAGTATATGATAGTATATCTTAGCTTAGTGTAGTATAGGATAGTATAACTTAGTATACCTTAGTATATCATAGTATAGTATCGTCTCGTATAGTATCTAATTTTCGATCTTCCATATAATATAGCTTAGTATAGCTTAGTATAACTTAGTATAGGATAGTATAGCTTAGTATAACTTAGCTTAGTGTAATATAGGATAGTATAGCTTAGTATAGTATCGTATCATATCGTCTTGTATTGTTTCGTATCGTCTCGTATTGTAAAGCCCATCAAGAGGTGATTTTAAGAGCGAATAATTAAAAAAACAAACATACCACTAGATTAATAAGTCAAACATTAACATGCATCAAAATCTCATAGGTGGCGTATAGGCAAAGACGTCTCTGAGATTTTAAATGCCCAGCGCGACTACAGAGAAATGCCCATAGAATATGAACTTGTATTTTAAAAAATTTAATCATATAAACAAATCCGATTATATAGAAATAAATGTAATAAAAAGATAAACAAAATAAAAATATTGTAGCAAAACATATACCTAAATTAATCGGGTTGCTCTTCGAGCATTCTTCGAAGTAAAAGTTATTGATCAACTCGTCATAATCCAAACTTTGTAACATCTCGTGCTCAATAGCTAGTATTGCTAATCCATTTAGTCTTTCTTAGGCCATTTTAGATCGTAAATAAGACTTCAACAACTTCAACTTTGAAAAACTTTTTTCTGCAGATGCCACCGTTACTAGAATTGTCAACAAAACTCTGCATGCAATCGATGCATTAGGAAAATAATCAAGATTTCAAAGCATCAATAGGGCTGCTAATTTCACTAGGTAATGATGAGTCAATTGATTTTAACTCCATGCAAAGTTCATTAGCATCGATATCAGATCCTTCCTCATTCTTCAACGCATTTTCAAGACAAATACAACACAAGTTCAGATCTTCGTCATCAAGTTGCCTTAACTTTTTGGGAAACAAAAAGCCAAAAAGTTTTTCATAATCTTTATATTGTTTAAATCTGATTTCAAGAGAAGAAATTGCTTTATCAACAATAAATAAAATGTAATTAACTTTAAAACTCTCTTCCGTCGAAAATTGAACTTCTTACTCACTTGAATTCTCATCAAATTGCTTTTTTCTATGAATCGGACGCTTTTGAGGGAATACTGCTCGATATCCATTTCAGCGGCAATTAACTTAGCTTCATCGATCGCATCAGGCAACCCTGTTTCTCTAAAAAAATTATTGTATTTAAATTAAATTTTAATTTTAATGGGTTTAAATTTTTATAAAATATAATTATATATATATATATATATATATATATATATATATATATAAATTTTAAAAAATTAGGCCCCTCGAAATTACATGCCTGGTGCAATACCATTAAAATTATATGCCCCGCACAGTCGCACTTGCCGCACATGTCACTGAGCCACCTCTGCGTATAGGGGTCGTATAGGCCTATATGGGGCGTATAGGCTTCTTCGTATATGACTATACTCACCATACAAATCAAAGTTTGCTCAAGTTTGACGAAAAAGGTGGTGTATGGAACTATATGGGTCGTATAGGCCTATATGAAGCGTATAAGCTTCTGCGTATAGGGCTATACTCGGCATATACAAATCAAAATTTGCTCAAGTTTGAGAAAAAGATGTGGCGTATAGACCTATATGGGTCGTATAGGTCTATACGGGTCGTATAGGCCTATATGGGTCGTATAGGATAGGGGTGAGTAAAAAACCGAAATAACCGAACCGAAACCGAATTAACCGAAAAAACCGCACCGAAAAAACCGAACCGAACTAAAACCGACGGTTTTGGTTTTGTATTTTTTGAAAACCGAAAACTACAGTTTGATTTCGGTTTTGTATCTTTTGAAAACCGAAAAAACCGAACCGAACAAATACATATGCTTAAATTATATATTATATGCATTCACATTTCATAATATACAGTATATTGTGTTGTGTGCTTGTCTGTTAAAAGTGTATACATATTTGTGTTACACGAATTTGCATTTATAGTAGATTATTATTTATATTTATTGAATTTATATATTATAATGTTGTTTTTATGTTGAGTATTTTTTAAGAAACTAGTAATTTTTGTAGTCTAAAATATTTAGTCTTAAATGTGTTATAATCATTAGCCAATAAAAATAATTTACGTCCAAAATTTCAAACCAAGTTCATGGGCTATTTTTCTTTTACCCCAAAAAATTTCAAGCCCAATTAGTTTTAAAACCGAAAAAACCGAAACCGAATCAAAAAACCCGAAACTGAACGGTTTTAAAAAACCCAAAACCGAACTTTCGGTTTTTGGTTTGGTTTTACCCCAAAACCGACCCATGCACACCCCTAGTATAGAGTCAGCCGCCAGACCAGAACTGACAGCTGCAGGTCTGTTTTTTAAGGTTAGGGGCTATACGCCCCGTATTGACCTATACGTGACATATAGCCTTGACGGCGTGTCCAAATAGCAAACTTCTGTGTCCCATTGAATTATCCTTAATAAATTACTTAAATTTTTTAGGAGTTTAAATAGAATCTAGACCATCACCGGGCTTTCATGTTAAATGGTTATTACTTTTTAAATGAAAGATCATAGGTTCAAAGTCTTGCTTTGGACAAAAAAAATTTAGATCGAGTAATACTGTTTTTTTTAGTTATGGGTTTCCTCTTAGATGGAGTAAAGCCGAGTCACTACGCTTCTATTATTCGAACAGAAGAGTGATTCGTTTTCATGGTGATCCTGAGTGTCCGAACTCCGAACCGTTTATAATTAAAAAATAAAATATAGAATCTCACTCCGTGGTCCCTCCGCGTTGGACCCATGGCGCACAACGAATAAATCATAATCAAAATCCATATTCCCAATTTCAATCTTCCCAATTTAACTGCGAAATTCTCGCCGGAAAACAAATCCCCCCTCTTTTTCCACACTTTCTGTTTATTTGATTTCTCTCAAGATTTTGACTCGTTTCATTTCAACAAACAAATCTCCATTATGTCCTCTCCCCCGCCGGTAACATCTCCGGCAACACCACCACCCACTAACACCACTTCACCACCACCCCCTGCTTCTGCCCCACCCCCATCCTCTCCCCCACCGCCATTCACGCCCGCCTCCCCGCCGCCATCTCCTCCCACTCCAACACCCGTCACCCCCGTCGCTTCTCCACCTCCTCCCGACACTCCACCTCCTTCCACTTCCCCGCCGGCGCCACCCACAACCACCTCACCGCCCCCGTCCACGTCCTCTCCTTCCCCACCATCCGGCTCTACGCCATCTACCCCGCCGCCACCTACTCCCCGGAACAGTCCACCTTCTCCTCCGGGGCAAACCACACCATCTCCGCCGCCTCCTAGGAGCGTCTCTTCCAGTCCTCCGGCACCTTCGGCGTCTAATAACTCGTCCGGAATTTCAACCGGAACAGTCGTCGGAATTGCAATCGGCGGAGTTGTTATTATAGCAGTATTGAGTATTTTATTTATTTGTTGTAGAAAGAAGAAAAGAAGAACTCATGATCCTGCAGATTACTATGTTCCTCCACCACCTCCCCCCAAAGGTAAGATTATTTAAAAAAAATATTGTTTTTGTTGATGTTATGTTCTTGATTGAATGTTTAATAAAATGTTAAATTTAATAAAATGTTAACATGGTATTTAGTAAGATTGGAATAGAAGGTGAAAGTTTGATTGACTTTAATAGTTTAATTAGAGAAAAAAAAATTGTGACTAAAATAACGATAAAATAGATTTAGTTAGAAACGATAAAATAGATTTAGTTGCTAATAAAAGTATTGAGTTCATATATTGTAATGTTTGTGATGCAGTTGATCCTTACGGCGGGGCGCCTCAGCAATGGCATCATAACGCCCCACCTCCGGGCGATCATGTTGTTATGATGCCACCACTAAAACCCCCACCACCAATGGGAACAAGACCACCACATTCATCCGGGTCAGAATCACCACAGCCACCACCACGTCCACCTTTTATTAGTAGTAGTGGTGGTTCAGGATCTAATTACTCGGGTGGTTCAAATCCACTTCCACCGCCCGCCCCTGGTTTGTCATTAGGTTTCTCGAAAAGTATGTTTACGTATGAAGAGTTGGCTATGGCTACGGATGGGTTTTCGGATGCCAATCTTTTGGGTCAAGGTGGGTTTGGTTATGTCCATAAAGGGGTTCTTCCGAATGGAAAAGAGGTGGCGGTTAAGCAACTTAGAGTCGGGAGTGGTCAGGGTGAGCGTGAGTTTCAGGCTGAGGTTGAGATCATTAGCCGAGTTCATCACAAGCATCTTGTTTCATTGGTTGGATATTGCATTAGTGGATCTCATAGATTGCTTGTTTATGAGTTTGTTCCTAATAACACCATGGAGTACCATTTACATGGTATCTTAATTTCATCAAATTACATGAAAATTGAGCTTTTTTACTTGATTATTAACAAATTTGTTTAGAACCCATTTTTGTTAACATGTTAACATCATGTTTTAGGTAAGAATCGGCCTGTGATGGAGTTTGCAACAAGAATGCGTATTGCTCTTGGATCGGCTAAAGGACTAGCTTATCTTCATGAGGACTGTAAGTTCTTTTTTTCACGATAGTTATCATGTTATATGTTAAAAAACACAAGATTATTAGTCTTTTAACATTCGTGTGTTTTCAGGCCATCCCAAGATCATTCATCGAGATATCAAGGCCGCTAACATTCTTACAGATTTCAGTTATGAAGCAAAAGTAAGATTTTTTTCACGGTTTCTTCCTTGATGTCCATGAATTTGTATTCATTAAATTGGCATGAATATTTAGGTTGCTGATTTTGGGCTCGCCAAGATTACTTCTGATGTTGCTACTCATGTCTCAACCCGAGTGATGGGAACTTTTGGGTATGCATGTTTTCTTGATTTTCAAGATTAGAATATATTTTCAATTTATTTAATTATTCTCATGCTTTTGTTATGAATTTGAAATGTGTAGTTACCTAGCACCAGAGTATGCGTCTTCGGGCAAACTCACAGAGAAATCTGATGTGTTCTCTTTTGGTGTCATGCTCTTAGAGTTGATCACAGGACGTAGACCTGTCGATTCGTCTGATACTTTCATGGACGATAGTTTAGTCGATTGGGTAAGTTAAAAAAAAAACTCATTTTATTGGTGTTTCGATTTGCAATAAGAAACTGATTATCTGACTACAGGCAAGACCATTGCTAACCCGAGCTTTGGAAGATGGAAATTTTGATTCCATTGTGGACTCACGCTTACAACGAAACTACAACCATAACGAGATGACTAGGATGGTATCATGTGCTGCTGCGTGTGTCCGCCACTCGGCTCGCCGCCGGCCCAAGATGAGCCATGTGGTTCGAGCCTTAGAAGGTGACATGTCTTTATCAGATCTCGACGATGGGGTCAAGCCAGGACACAGTTCGGTCTACAATGGGAGCTCGGACTATGACACAGCGCAATACAATGAAGACATGATCAAGTTCAGAAAAATGGCTTTAGGCACACAAGAGTATGCTAGCAGTGAGTACAGCCGACCCACGAGTGAATACGGGCTGAACCCGTCCAGGTCAAGTACCGAAGGGTCCTCCAATACACGCGGAATGGAGATGGAGATGAATAAGCTGAGGAAAGACAATCGCGGCTCGAGTGACGGGTTCTGATGATAATTGTACAAAAATTATGCTGATATTTTTTTATTATTTTTAATTTGTATTTATATTTGATATAATAATGAACTAGTTTAGATCCCGTGTATACACACGGGTGAAAAATATCAATAAATAAAAAATTTAAATCTTTATGTGTATATTTTACACGTGTAAAAATGTATCTTATACTAAGGATATAAAACAAAACTCAAAATATGTAAAAAATAATATATAATTGAGTTTTGAAAATAAATTAAATACTATTTAATGTAATTTGTTTTTCATTTATTATTTGATTGAAAATAAAAGTTAAATAATTAGATTTTCAAAGTTTCATAAATGATAATTTAAAATAAATATGTTTTATTAGTATAATTAATATTTTTTTTAAATATATATTGTTGTTAAAAATAGGAGGTGTATTTAATAAGAGAGAGAGACGGGAAAAAAATAATGAGAATGAATCTGGAGGCGACACGTAACATGAAAAACCTTTTTTTATTAGATAGTATAGATTGATATACTACTACTATTGAAGTTGAAAGATTCAAAGGTTTATGGTTTGAATTGGTGGGATTTGTGGTCTTTTGACAGTTGGATTGAGGATTATTTTAAGGGTTGACAAAAATTATAAGCTGTCATTTGCCATTTTATAAATTATATGATATCTGTCTTTTATCTCCGTCACGTTTTGTGGCTTATCGCCGTAACGTGATGTTGGTCACAAAACAACAAAATGAAGAATATTACTAATTTAATTGAATTCATGTCGCACCCTTATACTATATGTAATATATGCTTTTAACCCATTTAATTTTCTAATAAGTTTATTTTCCTTTAATAACTTCCGGTTGTTAACTTTCTTTTAATAGAGCGGAAGGATTTTTAGTTTTTTTTGCTAATGTTTCGATATAATTTTTTTTTTGAAAACGGGGTTACATTCAGGATCACCTTTTTTTGGTATCATGACTTATAGCGACTGCTGTAATCATTGTTGTACTGTGACGAACCTGACCCATTATTACGTTTTCATTTAGATTTTATTAGCGATAAGCCCGACATCCGCCGCGGAGCGTGCGGCGGTTTTTTATGTCAACGTTTTGATATAAATTAATTTGAAAATGAAGTTGTATTCAAAATCGAGTTTTTTTGATATTGTAGCCTATATCGAGTTATAGTACTGTGACAAAATGAACCTATTATAAGTGAATTAGACGACATGACACCCATCACGAAACGTGAATATTCAACTAGTTATTATTGTGTCACAAACAAATAAATATCTAATATGGATAAACATCTTTTGTTTTAAATCTAGCGAATTATAAAAATGACTGGTTAGTTGATTTAGGAATTATAAAATATTTATTGATTTGGGAGTTGTTTGAACAACCAATAAAGTTTTGAATTCAAGTGATCTGGCTGGATTACAACCGATGTATTTTTTTTTATTTCCCTTAACAGGTTGTAGTATATTAATTACTAGATTAAAATCCGGTATATTAGACGAGTTGATAAAATATAATATTATATATTTAGTAATAAAAAATTGGTATTAAACCCGTGTGTTATACGGGTTGATAAAATGTAATGTTATATACTCACTAATAAAATGTTTATATTTTTAAAAATATGTATATTACGCGGTTTGAATACATTAATTTTATATTTAATATAATTTGACTTGCATCATTATTTAGTTAAAAACAAACATTACATAATTAAATTTTAAATTTTCTTAAAATAAGAGATAACTAAAATAAATGTGTTTTATTGGTATAATTAATATTTCTCTTTAAATATAAATCATTATTAAAAAAAGAGAAGTGCATTTAATAAAAAAGAGAGGCGGGGAAAAAAATGATGAGAAGAGATATGGACGTGACACGTGACATAAATGATTTTCATTTATTATAAAATATAGATATATATTAAAAGATCGTTTGTTGTCTCCTTTTGTAAACAAGCCAACACACATACACACACTTGATTGAAGTCCAAATTCAATACAACCCAACCTTATAAGTTTAGTTTTTTAACGGCAAGCAATATTACGAATCATGACATGAAAGTCACCAATACATATCAATGATTGAAATTAATTTACACCAAACATCCAATCTATACTAAAAAACTTGCCCTTCTTGATGATCCAAAGAAAACCCAAGACTTTAGTTTCTTCCATAATCTTGAACAAACAAAAATGTTTGCCATTAAATCCATAATCATTTCTTGAGCGACAAAGACACCATAATGCAACTACGTAGATAGCAGAGCCGTCTCCGAGAATTCGAATGCCCTACACGAGCCGTAAAAAAAAGCCCCATAATGAAAATTACTTTTTTAAAAAGGCTCAATAATTTTTTTAAAGCCTCGAAAATTTTAAATATATATATAATTTTTTTTTTGAGCCCCTCGAAATGTTGGGTCCCCTACGATCGTGTTGCCCGCAGTGCCTTCCAGCCGCCCCTGGTAGATAGCATGTAGAATTTAATTCCTTATTGATGAAGAGGAAGCAAGTTTTACCATATGAAGAACGTCCCCCAAAAAAGTCGCTACCAACAAAGGAGCTTTGCACCAATAGTAAATTTGTGTTCACACTAAATTGGCCTCACAGTTTGGTAACAAGTGATGAGCAGTTTCCTCATAATACCCACATAATGGACACAACATTGACATACCCACAGTTTGGTAATTCCCGATTGGACAAGGAGTCCTTCGTTAGGATTTTATTTAAAAATGCACGTCACGCCGAAGCAGTGACGAATCTAGGAATTCTCACTACGGGATGCAAAATACAGTCAGATTAAAATGGGTCGGGCCTAAGAAAACAACAAATAATGATCTCATAAAACGTTTTAATATAATTTGAAAAACATACTTTATTAAAAGAATAAAAGTTAATAAACAAATAAGTTATTTAGTAATAATTTTAACTTATTTAAATGATCAAATATAAGTAAACGAAATTAACACTGAAATACATGAATGATAAAAGAAAGTAAATTGAACCATTTAATGAAAAAGCAGGGAAAACTAGTTTTAGAAACTAGAAGATAAGGAAAATGGTATGAGTGGAGGGGCACCGACCACCTTTTTGTTAGCAAACTCTTAATTTTAAAGGGTCATTGTGTAACTTTTCTCAACTTACTACAAAAAATGAGCCTATTGCAAATTTTTTTGTCAAAAAAACGTTACATTAGTTGAAGTTTCATTAGATCTAATGCAACTTTTTGTTACCTAATGCAATTTTTTTTTCCAAAGAGTTGCATCCTAAAAGGGTTACATTTGAAAAAAAAATAGTTGCATCTGTAACAAGAAATGTTGCATTAGGTCTAGTGCAACTTCACCTAATGCAACATTTTTCTGACAATAAAAGTTACATTAGGCTTATTATTTTGTTAACCTTCACCATATCGGCCAAACTTTCAAGATCCACACGAACTCCAAATACCGACGTTTTGAATGGCTACTTTGAGCCCAAACACTAGGGCTGAGCAAACCTTAATCATTGACTGAAATTAACCGATAACCGGACAGCCATCGAACCGAATTAATCGATAACCGAAATTAACCGACGGTCATCGTTAATTGATGTCGTCCAGACGGCCTATATAAAACACTACTAAACCTAACCTAAACTAAGTAATAAATGGAGTACATACGAACAAAACCGCACGGACATGAAAGTGTACCTATCGAGTGTAGCACGAACTAAACCGCACGGACATAAAAGTGTACCTATCGAGTGTAGCACAACTTAACGGTAAACCGGATTATCGAAACCTAGATACACTATGATAACTATAATAGACTCTGACTTGGACTAATGATTGATTGATGGGGGGGGTGTTTCTGTGACTATAACTAATGGAACTCTCTAACTAACGACACCAATTATCAGACAGACGAAACAAATGAGATCAATAAAGGATAAAGCACTATCTAGGAAATGAATCCTGTTTGACAAACATGAACTTCTCTCGGCTATGACAGCTATGATGGAACCGGGATCTTTGAATATGAAACCCTAAGATAACCTAAGGATCCCAGATCATTCTCTGGATGTGACCTAATAGGAAACCATAAAGAACGTGTAAACTCACTGGTTGGTCGGATCACCTCTCAGATATTTCCAACAATGCTAAAGTACCCTAAAGATATATTACCTCTTAGACTCAATATCTCAATACGCCCTAAGATATACGGGGTAAACTGGAAAATCTCAGTATGGTATGGAATATCAATAATGCTAAGAAACCCTAGGAAACCCTCCTTTTAGAGCAATCTACCTAAGAACCCTAACACCAAGGAATACCGACAAATTCGTACCTTTCAGCTATTGAAGTAGGAAGAACATTTAATCCTAAAACACTCTCAACTTGCGTTCCTATGGATGATGATAACCATTATCCACAAACTAGTTACAAACACAAAGTGGGTATCCTAACATGCATCTATTATTTGAAAGACATTCAACAAAACACATGTGAAACACAAATCAATTGCAAATCAGAATTAAACATGCAAAAACATCATACTAAGTGAATTCAAGTTCTTTACTTTAACACCAATCCATCACAATCCAACATAAACCAAAAGAAATTCATGAATCAATCAAACAATCATCAAAAACCTGGATATCTACTATAGTCTAGCCAATATACATGTTCAAACTCAGAAAACAAATCTCAAAAGTAATAAACATCATCCATTGCAAACCAAGATAAACAAGAAAAAAAGATCGTAACCCTACGAGCAAGAATTAACCAACCCGGTTGATAAAGCTCCAATATTTTGCTCTCGTTGTATCCAATCCTCTCAAAATCACCTCCTTTTCTTCTCTAGACGATAGGTAATCGATTATTCAACTAATGGGAGAGTTCTCATCTATTAAACCATGAAATTAGGTAAAAATACCCGTATCTGGGGTCTCTCACGTACCGCAAGGCCAAGAAGGCTCCTCCGTAGCGTACCTCCAAAGAAAACAACACACGAAAAATTCAGGAATGTTGCTCCCTCGCGTACCGCAAGGGAGATGGGTCTTGTTTCTTCTTTTGTTCGTGCCTTCACCATTCTTGACCGTTTTAGCTCCAAACTCACCCGATCACCTACAAAACAAAGATACAAATCAATACTAACTATAATAAAATCTAAACGACTATAAAACTATACAAAAATGACACTAAATAGGGCGGAAACGGTTTGCAATACATCATTAATGTTCTTTGATTAACCAATAAACTGGTTTATGATTTAGAGTGTCCTATAACTGAACGTTAATCTAACCGAACGCGTAACACCTAACCACTCATACCACTAAGATTGTCCGCATTACCCACAAGTAGCTCACGGATTTGTTTTTGGCTGTCCAGGTGAAAAATTCCAACGGGTAACCCATCCCTAGATTACTCTCGAATGAGCACACTTAACTGTGGAGTTCTCCTTTCATCCACAACTGATGTCGTCTAGACGGTCTATAAAAATAACTATAAAAACCTAACCTAGACTCCTAAGTAATAAAAGGAATACCCTCTAACTAAACCGCACTGACAGGTAAGTGGACCTATCGAGCGTAGTACAACTTAATGGTAAACTGGATTATCGAACCCTAGAGACACTACGTAACAATACTAGACTCTGACTCGGACTAAAAATTTGATTGATGGGGGGTTTACTACACTACTGATTTTCACTACGAATGCCGAAAACTAAGGTCCACTCAAATATCAAGAGGAAGAACTAAGGAAATATCAAGAGATATGACGAACACTACCTAGGTCGGAATCCTACTTGCAAAGAACAATTTCTACCGGTTCTGGAACTATGATGGATCTGGGTTTCAAAGAATAACTGCTAAAGACATCCTAATGGATCCCGGTTTCAACCTAGAATGTCACAAATAACAGGTAGAGGTATAGGAATAGGTATTTCTAAAGGCACGACCTCTACACTATCAACCACAGGTGATTCACAAACTATCTTCTCCACCTGAGCTAAAATGTCACTTAAACTGAACTCATCATCGCTAGCACTTAAAAATGAGGAACCTACCAGTTTCTTTTCAAACTCCTCCAACCAATCCGGAGGCTCCTCCCTCGTTTCAACTTCATCTCTATCAACAGTGTCCGCTATTGAATTGGAGTCCCGATGATCATCCATGGAGGCATCAAGCATGCACACGGAGTGGCTATGCTCGCCAACATCCTCCCCGGATTTTATGGTATCAAATATAGCTGACTCACCCCCCACACGAAGTGTGAGTTTCCCGTCAAATACATCGATTACTGCCTTGGCGGTGCGCAGGAATGGGCGCCCTAAGATCCACTTCCATATCTAGAATGACGAAATCCACGGGGAAGACAAATTTACCTAGTTTCACTAGGAGATACTCCAAAATTCCCCGTGGATACTTGACTAAGCGGTCAGCCAAGGCTATGCTCATGCGCGTCGGCTGTGGTTCGCCTAGGTCTAGCTGCTTATATAAGGAATATGGCATTAGATTGATGCTAGCACCCATATCAGTCAATGCGTGGTGCAAATGCAAACTGCCTAGGTGACATGGGATCCTGAAACGACCCAAATCTCCCAGTTTCTCTGGCAGCTTGTTCTGCACCACCGCAAAACATTGCTCACTAAGTGAGACTTTAGAGACCTCCTCAAGCTTCTTCTTGTTGGAAAGAAGATCTTTAAGGAACTTTCCATACTTTGGCATGCGTTAGAGGGTCTCTATTAGCGAAAGATTGACCTTTAGTTGTTTCAATAAGTCAAGGAAGTGACTATGTTCCATGGCTTGCTTGAATGGCAGCAAACGTGTTGGATAGGGAACACGAGTCAGGTCAATCTCGGGGGTCTTCATATCCACCCCTTCTTCTTCTCCTCTGCCTTCTCGGCAGGCACCTCAACTACTATCTCCTCGTCTACCTGCTCCTTGGTCATCCAGGCATCGATCTCCGCGAATATAGCCCTCCAGTCAATCTTCTTGACCACCTCATGTGATGGAATGTTATACTTGCTGGAGTGGGAGTCATCGTGTGCAACCTCTTTCTCCTCCACACTCCTGACCGACACGGCCATCACTGAAGCGTTGAAGCCTGAAGATCGACCTCCATGTCGATCCTTCAGACTTTTAGCGATGTCCTCAACCGTGCGTTTCGGATCATGGAATGCTGACTGTTGATTCTTCGATAGAGTGTCGTGGCTATCCAATCTCAGCCTAGCATCCCTGTCCTGCTGGACTAAGTGGGCAAGCAACTGTGTCTGCATCTCAAGCATCTCCTTTACCGTGGTCGTGTTGACACTGCTTGCCGTGCTAGCTCCTATATCTCCTCCTCCCTATTGCTGATGCTGACGACCGTTAAACCCCGATGGGTTGTTTCCAGATCTCCATCCTGAGCCAAAAGAATTGTAGTTTTTGTACCCTCGGTTTTGGTATTGGTTGCCAACATAGCTCACTTGCTCTTGATTATTCACTGGGAAATCACGGGTGTCATGGCCTCCCCTGCACACTTAACACCGCTGAGCACTGAGCTTCAGCTCCTTAATCTCATTAGCCATTGAGGCGAGTGCAGCAGCCATGCTAGAATCAGGGATGGCCTGATGCACACCTCTAGAAGATGAGGTGGATGATCTAGCACTAGGAATGGAAGTCCTAGTAGATGGATGCTGCTGTTATGCTTGAGCGAAACTCTTGAACATTTCCTCGTCCTCAGAAGGCTCGAGTCTATCTGGGATATGGCCTCCCGCCACTGTGTTAAACATTTGCTGCTTCTCGAAGGTGAGACCATTGTAGAATTTCTCCACTACCGCCCAGTCTGATAGACCATGCTGAGGACATCGGCTCAACGTCATGTTGAACCTCTCCCAGGACAAATGATAAGGCTCGTCGGGATCCATCCGCAAGGAGTGGATTTGATCCTTGAGGTGAGCGGACTTGGAAGGTGGATAGTACTTCTTTTAGAACTTGGCTTGAAGATCCTCCCAAGTGGTAATATAGTTGTCAGGAAGGGTGTCAAGCCAAGCAGATGCACACCCAGAGAGCGAGAATGGGAATAAACGCAAGTAGATAGCGTCTTCATATACACCCGTGATATTAAAGGTATCACATATACGAACAAAGCGGGACAGGTTTCCGGGTTTATCCTTGTCCTCCAGGCTATGGAACTGAGTAGCATGAGTTATCGTACTCATGATATGTGATGGGATATGCCAGGAATTGGCATTTGGAATGGCGGGGCGGGTGATCGGAGATCTCTCTCCCGTGACCCCATCACTGGCCCTCTAGTGTACAGTACGCCTCGCTGGTGGATCAACGTCGCCCATAGTAGGAAATGGAATAAGGCTAATAGGACGTACCTGGTTTTCGCACAACTGTTTCAAACGCTCCCGAAAGTCGCGGGTGCGCTCGTGTAGCTCTCGCTCGGGCTCTAAGAAATCAGAATAAGATGGCAATCCCTGCGAGCGAGTATTGTGCTTAAACAGAAAGACTCAATAGGAAAAAGAAACAGAGACTCAAGAACATAAAGACTCGATTATAAGTTAGACACACAGATATGACACACAAGTAACACGTAGGACAAACACACGAAACAGACTCAAAGAAAACAGATAAACCAAAAATCAAACAAAGAACTAATCGGAGTTAATATTGCTATTGCCAAGTGTCCCCGGCAACGGCGCCAAAAACTTGATGTAGTCCGGACGGTCTATAAAAATAACTATAAAAACCTAACCTAGACTCCTAAGTAATAAAAGGAATACCCTCTAACTAAATCGTACTGACAGGAAAGTGGACCTACCTTGTGTAGCACAGCTTAATGGTAAATCGGATTATCGAACCCTAGAGACACTACGTAACAATACTAGACTCTGACTCGGACTAAAAATTTGATTGATGGGGGGTTTACTACACTACTTATTTTCACTACGAATACAGAAAACTAAGGTCGACTCAAATATCAAGAGGAAGAACTAAGGAAATATCAAGAGATATGACGAACACTACCTAGGTTGGAATCCTACTTGCAAAGAACAACTTCTACCGGTTCTGGAACTATGATGGATCTAAGTTTCAAAGAATAACTGATAAAGACAACCTAGTGGATCCCTAATCACTCTCAGGGTGTCATCAACTAAGCTACCTAAAGTGTACTAAACTCACCAGATTGTTGGATCACTTCTCAGGTATTTCCAACTATGATAAAGTACCCTAATGAACGGATTACCTCTCAGTCTCACCGCCCACGATACATTCGAAGAATGCACGGGGTAATCCTAAGATAACAAATATGATTTGAACTAGCAACAATCACTAGACACCTAATACCATCGTCTTCTCAGACAGTTAACACTCGGATTCCTAGTGACGAAGACTGGACAACTAATTCTCACCTCTCGGGCATTGAACTAGGATACACACTTGATTTCTATTCAGCAATCAACAAGAATTCTTATGGCTACTACGTCTAGCAAACCACCACAGTCACAAACCCTAAGATCTATGATAACGATACGCTAATTAAACATGGCAGACATCCACAATCAACGCAAGGAATTAAATCAATCACAAGACCAGAATTATAGCATGCATATACATCATAATTTTTAACTAAGATCGTTTACAAAATCATAAATCCATTCAACAAAACCAAAAACAAATAAAAACTGAAACTTTACGAAGCATTCATCATTAGACCTAGGCAATATTATACGTTTAGCCTAGGATCATACTTAGAATATCCAAAAAGAAGTAATAAACACAAGACATGGTTCAAACAATCAAATCAAAGATAAAGATGCAATCTTGTAAACCGAAAACGCTTAAACAATGAACCCGGATCTCAAAGCCTTCACCTTTTCACTTCAATCGACTTCCCCTGTTCCAGAATTGTAATCCCCAGGAAATTCCGGCTTCTATTTTAACTTTTCCGGCATTTGTAATCTCTTTATTTTAATCAATAAGATTATCTTAATTATCCATTACATTACATGAGTACATACATTTAGTGCAATTATTCCCAATTCATTAATAACGAACAATTAGTGTGGAATTATGTAAATAAATGTTGAAACCCTATTTAAACATATATATATATATATATATGTATATGATAAGTTATTTTCTAAACCTATATATATACACATATACATATACTTATGTTATAAACCCTTTAACTAAATTTAGGGATTTATATTAAATTATGTGAACTACAAAGTAAATAAATTTACACAAATAAAACCATTTTTATTATTTTACAAAAATTATAGTTTGGTAACTATAACATCTAGTCATAATTAGATTTATAAAAAAAATTTATAAAACCTTGATGATTTTATGTTACTAAAGTCCAAGGTTCAAATTGCAAGTTTCTAAAACTTAAGAACTAATTAAAAACCAAACTTTGGTTGTAAATGTAAGACCCCAACTTGGGCATCCTATCGTTAGATCTCATAACGGGTCATTTTCATTTAAAAACGAATTTATTGAAAATCAAAATATCGGAAGTCTTTCAAAACTCATTTATTACTAGTTAATATTATTTACCTCACGAATGCCAGCACGCCAATCCGATTAACGCCGCTTCCCAGCCAAGATACGTCAACCCTACGCTTACCTGCAAAACAATATAATGTACACACAAAGTCAGCTATGCTGAGTGAGTTCTAATAGTTTAGTTTGAACGAAAACCATCACGTTACATTCATTAGCTTAATCCACTCCGGACCCTTCGGTTCTTAAAAAATATTTTTATGATTTATTAACGAATAGTTAACCCCCTAACATCCCACGACATCCCTTAACCGTTCATCACCCGGGACTTAACCCGCACTACTAGTAATAATAATAACCATAGTAATAACATTACCATCTCGTTGACATAGACTTAACTTACTATACTAATAACTCACACCCAAAAACAAGTATCAACCCGACACTTGGTTAACACAACATACTATAGACATTAACACACCCAGCCTTAACCAAGGCTCTCATAATTAACTGACACGACAACTATATACGTCAAGTCACAATTCTGACACAACGGTCAATATACTCTACATACCCAAATAATATCATTTACACGTCACACTAACATTACCACATTAATATTATCACATGCATAATATATATAACTCTACGTTTGCATGCAATTCAACACCACATAAACGTACTCGTAAACACATACCTCGTCACTGCACCCTCGTCAGGGTTACCCTCATCAGGGCATTAACACACCCCGGACTCATCATTAACCTGTTAAATAAATGTCACCATTGGTGGCTTCCCGAAGGAACTCGTCCTCCACAATCCCGTTTGTCGTGACGTAATGACAACGATGCAAACACAATACCCGCCGTGCCACAAGGACAACAACACCAAACATACAACAAAAATATAAACATATAATATCGTACTGCACTTATATGACTCGTTAACCACACCTATACCTCACACATAGCATTAGGACAATATTTATCCCCCATGCTATCATAAGCATTTAGCTTAAAACCCGACTCTCCCTATCCAACCCTCAACACGTGATACATTATTAACTCGTATCATTAGCTCACGTTTGCCTAATAACACACCATTGACCCTATGAATCCTTAATAATCATTTTATATCAAAACCATTGGATTAGAACCCGAAACCTTTAACATGTCACCCATTAGTAAATCTCGACACTAGCCCCCATAATCCCTTAAACACCCCATTGACCCTCCGACTCATTTATAAAGATTTTAGTGCATAAATGCACCAGGTTAGAAACCCAAACTCTTATCACATTTAATGTAGTAAATATCTCATGCAAGTATGTACGATAGCCCCAAAAACAGTAAAACGTTTAAAAGTGGAGGATTAGAAACTCACCGGTTGCGAGGCAATCCAAACCCCTTGCTCTGCAACTTGTCCGTCCACGCCCGAATCCAACTCCTGATAAACACGTTATCACATGATCAGAACACGTTGCATAATGTATACATAATTAAACTAAAATACTTGGTCTTGACTACCCGCCCTTCTTATTACCAAACCCTTATCTACTCGGCTCGTACTGCGGATCGTCTTTGACTCGCTTGCAAACCGAGTACCCAATATGGTTCCTAAACACGCATGCATACGCGTGGTTTCGCCATGCAAACCCTAATCGGGTGTGACCCGACTCCGTTCTTTTTCTTTGCTCGTCACCGTGAACCACCATTGGTGTCACTTTCCTACTACCATCACGTTATCATCATCTCTCTAGCTCCGAGAAGCCCTAACCGAATCTCTTTTCATGTCGAACACAAGCACTACTAAGATCCCGTTACCCGCCGCCGCATGCCACCACTCCAGTCGGCTCCGGCAACCGTCGGTCACCACCACTGCCGCACGTACGCCATGCTGCCGCCGAGCACCACCACTCCTCCTGCTCCTCCGTACCCCAAACTTTCTCCCACTCTCTCTTCGCCCTTCCAGGTTGCCGGCTAGCACCCCTTCTGTCCACCATCGGGCTTCCGTCATGCCACAACAGCCATCAGCACCTCCGCCTAGCACCACAACCACACTCCCTCGTAACCTTTCCCATGCTTCCTTCCCGATCACCACCCACCGGAGGAACTAAAACCCTAATCGAAATCCCAAGCAAAATGAGAGTAAACACATAAACAAGCTTGGAACCGAGGTGTGCCTGATCGTGCGCTTGTCTCCGTCGCGTGTAATCGTTTCAGTTCACCGTAGCTATCCCGTCCCCGGCCTCCTTCCCTTTCCTGCTCTCTGTTGCCGTCGAATACACACCTAGGCCGAATGGCCTAGGGTTTGGGTTAATATCGGTATTTAAACCCTCCCAATTTCATGTCCAGGCCCCCAAGTTTTAAATAGATCCAAACCGATTCTATTTCGACTATCCGGGCCTCTTTTTAAAATAATTAAAGTTTTATTCGAAGACCTTCAATAACCGTCACATGAATGAGAGGTTCGGGTCGCCCGTTAACCCAAATAACCCGTAAATGAAAGTTCAGAATGTTACAGTAAAATATTAACACTAGAAACTTGGAGGGCCTATTTGCAAACCCATAAGCACCCTTTCCCCCAATCTCGTCGATTTTGACTCCCCCAAAGTCAAACCCACCTCAAATCAGTTGAAATCGATCAAATTAACGCGTAGTAATTGCAATTAATATTACCATATCATTGTGCGATCATTTCTCAATGATTTAAATGATCCAATCAGTTTTAAAATCAATGATTTGATTACGAAATCAAATCCTGTAACTTTCTCCTCCGACCCGCGTTCGATTTCAACGTTTCTTACAAAATTGGGCTATAAAAACCACACCCCTGCACTCGCAACAACTCATACACTCTTCCTACACTTCCAAACTCACTGTATTTTCGCCTCTGGGTTGCGAGCAAACACCAAGAAACCCAAGTTCGAGGACCACTGTCGTTCTCACCCTCTACTTAACCAATTCAGGTAAATTTTAGTTCACTAGATTCGTTTTAGTGTCGTGAGCAAAACCCCATGATTTCAGGTGCTAATCGTGGCCGGACTAGGGGAATTGGGGGGCTAGGGTTGCGTTGGATCGGCGAGGAAGACGATGGTCTGGGGCTGTTTATCAAAGTGTAAAGGCTTGACCACTAGGCAAGGAATCATGCCCTGGTCCAGTGGTTAGTTTGTGTGTGCACCTGGGAACCGGCCGCAGACGCAGATTCGAGTCCCAGGGGGCCGGTTTTATTCCTTTTTCCATAAAAACCATTTTTTTAAATCTATTCTTTAAACTTAAAAATTCCAAATTTAATTTTATAAACTATACAAATATATTATACAATATTTATGGAGTTCAGAAAAATATAAATAAAATTCTAATTATATTATTTTGTTAAACCTAATGTAAATAGCATAAAGGTTAATTAGATAAAACCATATTATGATACTTGTTTATATTATTTTTTTTTACAAATTTTATCTATATATTCAATCATTATTAAGCATCTAAGAATTTATAAATAATTATTATTGATAAGAATAATTATTTAAATACTTTCAAATCTATAAACACCTAAATAAATATTTTAGATAATTATTGATTACTTTCAAAATTCATTTAAAATGAATTATTAGAATTGCTAACCACTTCTACCATTGTATTTACTTAATGAATTAATTACCTACTTTATCAACTAATAATTTAACTAATTATTTTATAAAGCTTGTTAAACATTTCCCACTTTATAATTTATTTATAAATGGTTATATAAATAAATCTAAGTGTATTACTTTCTTCATGTCACATTATGTGTATCTAACAATCCACATAAAATAATACTTAAATCCTTTTTCCACACTATGATTTATTGGATTACTAAATAAACATGCTAACATTACAATTACATACGTTTTCCTACCAAGAACTACACAAGCCCTATGCCCGGTCCCGAATCCCCATAAAACCCTAAATGTCCCAATGTCTCCTAAATAATATTTAGACTTGTATTGAAATTAGGTTACCATTACGCGTGTAGGTTCGTTGTGAGAGTTCTTCACAAGGCCTAATCAATCCTTACTAGTTCATAAATTTCTAGCTTTGATTCAAGTGAGTTTACATAGCCTATTTTTCCTCTTTTTACTTTTGGGGTGGAATATGTTTACATACTTTACTTACCAAAATTCATTACTATTGTTCATATGCTACTTACTATGTGCTTTATGTCTGAAACTATTTGGCGACCATACGTGTGTACATGTTTAGTACAATCATTAACTTGCGAGACAGGCCTAAGGTAGTACCATTTATGATCATTTATACGGGAAACTGATACCAGTTAACACTAACCTTGGCGGGTTTTGTATGTACCGTATTACCATTTTTCCAAAACTCAATCAGTTGGATTGTGCTTACCAGATTTTCTATTTACTACGGTTTGATTGTACGATTTGGAACCTTGTATGTTTTTACATTTATGCTTTAGTTATGCTTTGAACATATTGAATTTCAAATACCTTTTACTTAACTTTTGTTGGTGTCAAAACCTATGTTACTCACCAACTACTTGTAGTTGACATTACTCACATGTTTCAGATGCACCAGTTTGAGGACTCAACTTGATCACATAGGATTGGACCTAGTTAAATTTGAATCATGTTATGTTTTGAACTCTTTGTTTTCTTATTTCCAATTATAACAGATGCTTTTAATTCGAATAATAAATACTATCACATTAAATAAATGATCATGTGCTTATGAACAACCACGTTAGCCCCGGCGTTTAATCCGTCGCCGGCCGGGGTGTGACAAGAATCACCCTAGAATGTCTTTTTGACGGCAAGAAATGGAACTCCTTTGCATAATGGGATTACAATTTGATTTAAAAGTCGATTAGGGCTTTTTCGGATTTCACAGGCCTCTCGCGTACCGCGAGAGGTAGGACATGGTTTCTTGCGTACCGCGAGAACCAAAATAGTAGCGCCCGGTTTTCAGTTCCTTCGCGTACCGCGAAAGGATGCTCTTTGGTCTTCGCGTACCGTGAAGACTTGATTTTCCAGATTTTTGACCTTTGTTTCTTTGGGCTTCATTCTCGTGATCGGTTTCTTTGGGTTTTCACTTATAATCATCATGAGCACCTGAGAATATAACAAAGACTTAACACAAACAAAAAACGACTCAAAACGAATAGAAAACTAGTTAAAACGACTCGAAAACACAGGAATAAAGATGTGTGCTTTGCACTACATCAACAACCAATGCGCCCAAAACACATTGTTGGTGTTTGAGGTGGATAAATCCTTATGAACCTAGCGTCTCTCATATGAGATTTTCTTAGGGTGTTATAAACACCCTCTTTTGGACTCATCATCCTCGATGACGTTTGCCCCACAATCCAAATCAGAGATGTGAGATTTGCTTAAGGTGTCCTCTAAACAACTATGGAACTAACCATCCTCAATGAGGTTTTCCCCCACCACCCTGAATGGCATAGGATTGGCTCTGATCACAGATTTGCTTTTAGTCGCCCGGGTGAAAACTTCCAAGGGGGCCACCCATCCCTGAATTACTCTCACCCTAGCACGCTTAACTATGTAGTCGTCTTCTCATCCACAACTAATGTGCCCAAAATGCATTGTTGTTATTTGAGGAGGTACATTCCTTTAAAACCAACATCTCTCCTGTCCACGCCAGATGTGGAATTTACGTAGGGTGTTACAAACATCCCCTCCCTTTTTGGACTCATCGTCCTTGATGAGGTGTGCCCCACCATCTCAATCAGGAATGTGGGGTTTGCATAAGGTGTCCTTCTAAACACCCGGCGGACTCATCATCCTCGATTCGTTTATTATTAATTAATTATTTTACATGTATTTATAACTTAAGTAATATCTTTCAATGTTGCAGAAGTCGCTAGGTGCTCTTAGGTCGGTCGACCGGGAGTTCCGAGTATTTGGCCTAGGTGAAACACCCTACTTATCTTATTATTATTGTTTAGAGTTTAATGCAGAAAACTTATCCCAGATCAGTAAAAACCTTTCCATAACGGCTAAGGTAACTTTTTCATTTATAATAATATTGTTTTTACAAAAAGATGATATAATTATATCATATTACATAGGGATCTCTGATCGCGGTGTCAAAGTCAATCAAAAACATTTATAAGAACTACTACTTATCTACCTTAGACTGTAGACAGGGAAGTAGGGTTGTTGAATCCAAATGGAATCAGTGGAAAGAAAACTTGATTTACTTTAGCAAATTATTCTAATTAAAATTCAGATTAAATAAATATGCAACTCCCTCCAAACTTCAGGTTCTAGGTTTCACACAAATATCAGTTTATTAATTGGACACCACATAGACATAGTGTTGAAAAATTAGTTAAAGTGGTTATTGAAGACAGGTTCTTGTCATTAAACCTATATGACTAATTTTATCATCAACTAGTATAAATCAATTATGACTGTGAAGTTAACCCCATTTAGTGTGTTTGGTTATGAGTGTCAAGTTAACCCCATTTAGTCACTCAACCGCTTAGTCACTCAATTATGAGTGTCAAGTTAACCCCATTTAGTCACTCAACCGCTTCTAAGGGGGTGTTTGAGATTACTTATCAAACCTACTTAATAAGTCAATAAGTTATAAGTGTGTTTGGTTATGGTAAAATGTCCTTTTAAAATAACTTTTGGAAAAGGGATAATAAGTTGTTTTTGAGAAGTTACAATTTTTAACTTTTTATTTCTCCTTCTTACTTTTAGAGAATAATTTTTCATTAATAAGTCATTTTTCATTAATAAGTCAAGCCAAACATTTTTTAGAATACAACTTATTAACTTATTGACTTTCACTACCACATAAGTTAATTAAAACACTTTTTTTTAAAACTAATTTTCAAAAAATAATAAGTTAGTAAGTTCTTTTGAAAAAAAATGAACTTTTAGGGTTAATAAGTAATCCCAAACACCCACTAAGTTTTGTCATCAACCGACGCGATTGTAAAGAAATAACTCAAAACACAACATAATATTAAATTAATCAATACAGCAATCCGTTTTGTTATTGTCAAAAACTAAACATATCTAATATATAAACAAACTGAATTAAGTGTAAAACCTAAACGAATCGTCAGCATAAAGGAAGCCACAAGAGGTCTAGCCAATAATCATAAATAAAGAATCTCTTTCTGTCTCTATAAAATTCATCAAAAACAAATAATTAAAAACAAAATCTCTGATTGTTATCCTTGCTTGCGTGAACTACCCAGCCTCTACAAGGGCTCCCGTCCGTCTCCTGCTTGCGTCCAAAGCCACCAAAGGCTTTTGCCCTAGGTCTCCTTGCCCAACAAAACTCCATTTTTCCGATTGCCGTCCAAAAATATAATATCTTGCTGCTTTGGTTTATCTCATGGGCCCCATGGCCCTATAACATTTTTACAGCCCCTACACACGAGAATTAATGGAAGCCCAAGTTGGTTTTTCTTTCAAATTTTGATGTTAATCAACCTCATGTTCCTGATGTTGCAATATGAATCAAAATCAAAGTTCTTTTAATTTAATTATTATCAATTATTTTCTTAGTTATATATACTATATGAATTTTAATGTTTTAACTTATTATATATGAAAATCTGTAAAATATAAAAATAATGTAAAGTAACTTGTTTGTCACATAATTAGGGTTAAAACATATATTTATATATAATTAGAACGGCTTTATCAACCACTCATCATATCCCTACATTTATCTTTTTTTGTCCCGAAAAATATTTGCAATGGAATCATAATTGGAAACCTGCTTTCACACTCTCATTCATTTAATCATTCAAATATAATCACGCGTTAACTGTAACAATTGTATTTCTATCCGATTAAACCCAACCACCGACATATCGAGCCCCAAATTATGTGATCTATACTATTATACATTACCGAGCAACAATTTATCTATGGGTCTCACACTCAGAAAGCTACGACTCAGCCTAATCCCATATCAAGGTCATGTTTAGGCTCGGGTTAAACCATATAGATTTTCCACCACTATAAACACAAATTTATAAGTTTTGAAAATTGTGGAATTATGGATTGACGGTTGCATGTTTTTGAGCTTTTTATTAATATTTAATGAATAAACCTAACCCAGTGGTGTTCAATCAAGCTGGAACCCGATATATGACACGTAGGCAATGAAATTCGTAAGCTTCGGAATAGGGATGTATCCTTCAAGTCGTCATCCCGAAGGGAAACACATAAACTTAACCTAGTCATCCAATATTGATCACTTAAGTCCCGCCCATGAGTGTATCAACCAAGTCACTATCCCGGAGGGTAACACGTAGACGAGACTCAAGCTTTCAATTGATTTAATTAAGCTCATGCAAGATGGATTATGGATTGCGGGCACCCCCAACTTTCGGATTTATTTTCATAAAAAGAAAGTGGTGTGCCAAGTAATTTAAAAACTTATAAAATTTTGCTTATAGTGGTATCTATCACCCTATATTGACAGTTTCAACCTTGTCGACACCCCTAAGATGAGAACCCACAAGACATCCTGAATTAATTATCAATTAAGCCTAGATACACTATCAGGATATTTAAGCTCTTTAAGTCGGTTGAGCCTACCAAAACATTACAAATCAGACGCGCTTTCTACCTATTATTCAATTTAATCACACACAAGCATAGTTCCAATTGTATCTATCATTTTCCATGTAACTGCACAGATGCTAATCCAAGACATTTTTGAAAAAAAATTAAATTTTTATGAATTTTCAGGATTTTTTAAACTATACAGACTCAATGAACACGTTAGACGATAATCTCCCTCCCCACACTTAAACACTACATTGCCCTCAATGTAGAAAGAGAAACGAAAAGTAAAAGACATACACAAAAATTAAAGAACTTAGCTGGATATGCGATCTCGTGTAGCATTTCATTCGCGATCGTGCTCCACAGATGCAAGCGGGTAGCCATGGACAAGAATTAAGCGAAAATCGGAAGTCATCACCCGAATGGAGATTAAGTACGAGCAAGTAATTCCAAATCTGCAAAATTAAGCTCAGGCAAAACTCCCAAGCGTCATATCGGCTCAATATATAACAGCAACAAAAAAAACTGAATTGATTAAAACTGAACATACTCAATTGCACCACACTCACTTGAAAACCAATGAAACTTCCCCACACTTGGCCGGCTCGCACACAAAAACAAAAAATATAAATAAATAAAACAAAGTTGTAACTCACTTTCGTAGGAATCACGAATGCATTCAGCGTATGCATCAAGCCTTTTAAACCCCTCGGTAGCCCGAGTGGACGAGTTGAGTTGAGTCTCGTGAGTGTTTCTAGAGAGCACACTCGCAAAGTTCATTTAATCTAGACATGAAATTAAAACATATCTTAGGCTACCTCCTAAGAGTGCTTACTTTAACGTCTATAGCCAGACGCGGTGTACCTTACTTGGGTCATGGTGGTCGGGTGGGATGCTTGCAATCCTCCTTCCCCACACTTAAGTTCCGCTCATCATCGAATTTCCTCCATGCTTGCACAAATAAAGCAAAGAGTTCCCGCTTTACATCTGGAACTTGCAGTTTCATCGCTTTCCGCCCTCTCTTTCTGATCCGTTTCTTCCCTTTATGAAGTTTCTCCATCCTTTCGCTCAGCTGACCTGTCAAACACAACACAAGCATTCTCGACTGTATGATTCACCTTTTTAGGTGATCCACATTTGTTAGCTTTAGGGGTTGGCAAGTTTGAAAATATTTTAAGACTCATTTTCTGAGACCCAAACCTCATCCTTACCGTTCCGTCAACACAGTTAATATCTGTCTGCACAGTGGCCAAGAACCGCCTACCCAAAATAATGGTTGGTTCTGTGTTCTTGACACAATCAAACACTAAGAAATCCACTGGGTAATAAAACTCCTTTACCTTCATAATCACATCCTTTACAATCCCCCGATGATGTGTGGGAGTCTGATCAGCCAACACCACAGTGGTTTTAAATTTTTGTAATGGACCGAAATCATGCTGATCGTACAGACTCCCTGGAATTATACTCACAGATGTTCCAAGATCCAGCAATGCTCTATCCAATTTAATTTCACCTACTTGTATAGAAATAATAGGTGCCTCTGGATCTTCGAGTTTCGGGGGAAGGGTACCCGTAAACACGACATTCACACTAGCACTTAGCTTTACCTGTTCGGAACATTTGTGCCGTCGTTTACGGGTACTCAAACCTTTCAAACATTCAACATTATCAGGATCTTGTTTAAGCATGTTTAAAAATAGTGAGTTAATTTTACGCTTTTCAAACTTTTCCCATCGTTCATCCCGTGTTGGATCTTTTTCCTTATAAAATGGTTTGATTATAGTATTTGGAAACGGGATCTTTACAGGTTTATTCACATTTTCAGTTTTCAAATTGTTTTATGAAATAAAATCCTGATTAAGGTCAGATTTAGATTTTGTACTCCACCACTCTCTTTACAACCGGCGGTGGAGTTGGTTCGCGAGAAGGATATTCAAATGAGGAATTAAAACTTACAGCATTGAGGTGTGCAATATTAGTGGTTTCAGAATTGGAGGACTGATGTGTACAGCGAGGCTTACCTACTTCTTTGATGATGCTTCCAACAATCTTAGTTAAGTGGAGCTTGATGAGCTTTTTCCAGGATATCTTGTTGTTGCACCACTTCATGGACCAATTTTGCCTGCTCCATCATATCTGACCGGATGGCATCCAGTTCAGACTGATAGTTGTTTTGATCAGGTGGTCTGCTTGGGTGGTAGTCTTGGTTGTATTCTTCCTGATAGCTTAGGTATTCAGGACCACCACCATACTGGTTGTAATTTGGGCAATCTTGTACCCACTGGACACTGATGCCACAGTTTTTGCACGACTCATAGTAATATTGATCATCATAATAGTTCATGTCCATGTCAACCTGCACAAGTAGTACAACCGAGTAGTTCTGAACAAAGAAATAAAGAAAAAATAAACAAAATAAAAACAAAAATAAGAAAAATCTTTTTGGATGTTTGTTAAGAATCACAATCAACTAAAGACAAACTAGACTAAGCGTGCCGATTCCTTGGCAGCGGAGCCATTTTGATCGCGGTGTAAAGGTCAATAAAAAACATTTATAAGAACTATTACTTATCTACCTCAGACTGTAGACAAGTAAGTAGGGTTGTCGAATCCACAGGGAATCAATGGAAAAAAAACTTGATTTAATTTAGCAAATTATTCTAATTAAAATTCAGATTAAATAAATATGCAACTCCTCCAAACTTCATGTTCTAGGTTTCACACAAATCTCAGTTTATTAATTGGACACCACAAAAACATAGTGTTGAAAAATCAGTTAAAGTGGTTATTGAAGACATGTTATTGTCATTAAACCTATACGACTAATTTTATCATTAACTAGTATAATTCAATTACCCAATTATGAGTGTCAAGTTAACCCCATTTAGTCACCCAACCGCTTCTAAGTTTTGTCATCAACCGACACGATTGTAAAGAAATAATTCAAAACACAACATAATATTAAATTAACCAATACATCAATCCATTATGTTATTATCAAAAACTAAACAAATCTAATATATAAACAAACTGAATCAAGTGTAAAACCTAAAACGAACCGTCTGCATGGAGGAAGCCACAAAAGGTTTAGCCAATAATCATAAACAAAGAATCTCTTACTGTCTCTACCAAATTCATCAAAAACAAATAATTAAAAACCAAACCTCTGATTGTTATCCTTGCTTGCGTGAACTACCCAGCCTCTACAAGGGCTCCCGTCCGTCTCCTTCTTGCGTCCAACTAGGTCTCCGTGCCCAACAAAACTCCCTTTTTCCGATTTCCGTCCAAAAATATAATATCTTGCTGCTTTGGTTTCTCTCAAGGCCCCATGGCCCTACAACATTTTAACAGCCCCTACACACGAGAATTAATGGAAGCCAAAGTTGGTTTTTCTTTTAAATTTTTGATGTTAATCAACAGTGATGAAGATGAGGCAGATGCCAAGGCTTATCAACAAATTGTGACCCTACATGTCAAGCCTTACATCCAGAAGCCTTCTGAAGGACCAGCTGCTTAGTGGAGAGCTTAAGACAGTAATGCAACAGCTTAGGGGGAGATTGTAGAGTCATGTAATTCTATTTAAGCTGTTGTCATTATTGTATTTTGAACAATGTTAGATTAGTTTTCTTAATTGTAATTTCAGCTTATGTAATTTACTGTTTTATTTAGTTTAAGTCTGGGCCATCGAAACTACTTAGTTTCGATTGAGGTTTGTTCAATCGAAACTAGTAGTTTCGATAGATAGTAATTTCGAGAGTTTGTTCTATCACTTGTAAATGCTCAATCGAAACTACTAGTTTCGGTTAGAATAGTTTCGATGGTTGTCTACTACTACAAATAGCCTAGTTAGATAATGTTTAGGGTGGGAGTAGCGGCTGTAACCCTGAACATTTCTCTTTCATAGTTTTATCTGAATCAATACAATTTGCGTTTGTTTATGCATTGTTCTTACAATTTCACATCTATTTGTGTTGATTCTGAACGTGATTAGCATGTTAGCTTCACCATTTCTGATTCTACCTTCTGTTTCACCCCCATACACACTGTTTCCGCCTTTGTGTGTGGAGAATCGATCACCTGTGAGATTTTGAGTGAAATCTGGACCTACAATTGGTATCAGAGCTTTATGCTCTTGTTTCTGAGTATTATCAGGTTTTTGTGATCGATTCTAGGTTTTTTTCATTGTTTTATTGAAGTTTTCTGCATCTGGATTCTACGAGTACTGTTTCATTGCAATCATTACTGTTTCATCAATTTCCGAAGGTTTTTGTGCGTGTTTTCAAAATCGGAGGTTGGTTTAGTAATTAGGAGTGTTAGACGAAGGTTTTCACTGGATTGGATTGTCATTTCTATGATATTGATTTCTGGAGCTTTTCAACAATGTAGTTTTTCTGAGTTTGGGGAAGAAGGCATCGAAACTATTGGGGAACATTCTCTGAACTTCGTTGGTCATAAAAACTTTCTTGTCTGAGCCTTGTCTGATGGAGGTACAATTGAAACTAGCTTTATTGTCTTGTTATAATCGAAACTACTGTGTGCTGCATTTTCAACCAAAACTTGTGTATCGAAACTAGTTTCAATCGAAACTAGTTGTTTCTACTGGGATTCTGCTTATTTTTGACCAAGGGAGTATTCATCGAAACTAGTTGTTTCGGGTTCTGTTTCTCTAATCGAAACTATAAGTTTCGGGCAATATTCCTTCAATCGAAACTAGGAGTTTCGATCAATATTTTTCTGTCGAAACTAGTAGTTTCGATCAAGGTTGTCCACCCGAAACTAGTCACTGTTTTAGTTTCGATTTATGATATTATGGCAACTTCAACTTCAAATGGGTATTCTGGAGGGAACAAACCACATGTTCTTGTGTCTACAAGAGAATTTGATGACTGGACAAAGAAGATGAAGCTTTTCTTCCAATTTCATAATCATACATTGCTGAATTCTATCACTGATGGTCCTCATAAGCCTATCATCACTACTACTGATGTTCAGTGTCCTAAGACAGTGGCTGAATATGATGAGAAAGATCTTGCTTTTGTTGCCCGAGACAACAAGACTTATGGAACTATTTCTATGGCTCTTCCTATGGATATCTTCAACATCTTTGCCGAATACACCACCACCAAAGACTTATGGGTAGCCTTGTGCACCAGATTTGAGGGAAGTGCTGAAGTTAGGGAGAGTAAGAGAGATCCAACCAGGAAGCAATATGAGATGTTCAGCAGTGTTAGAGGTGAATCAATGTCTGATTTGATCAACCGTTTCTCAAGCATTGTATCTAGGCTGAAGGTAATGGGTGTTGAGTACCCTACTCTGGAGCTAAACAAGAAACTCCTAGATGCTCTCCCTAAGGAATGGAACATGTACTTCATCATGATCAATAAGACTGAGAATCTGAGTGCCTTATCTCAACAGGAGGTTTATAGCATCCATGAATCCTATGAGATTGAAATAAAAAAGGGAGCAGTCACTCTCGTTAACCAGTCTGGAAACTCAGCTCTCATTGCTGGATCAAGCTCTTCTAGTAGCTCATACTTTCAGACTGATATGCCTCCTTCTGCTGCTGTAATTAAATCTACTAGTTCCTCCACTCCTCAGAAGACTGTAGCTATGATTCCTGATGAATATGTGCCAATCATGACGGCTTTCATATCCTGCTATGATGCATTGATCTCTGGAAACTTGACACCGGTCAGTTTTCAACCCGATGACTTGGAGTAGATCAATCCTGATGATTTGGAGAAAATGGACATTGATTGGTGCATGGCCATGCAGACTCTGAGGGCCAAAATATTCATCAAGAGGACTGGTATGGATAGATTCAAGCAGGGAAAAACTCTTAGTTTTGATATCAAGAAGGGGTGTGTTACAATTGTAGCCAGCTGGGTCATTTTGCTAGAAATTGCAAGGAGTCATCCTCCAAGGAGCAGCAAGAAAAGAAGTCTTCCTTTGGAAAGCAAGCTGCTAATCCTCCCAAGACAAGCACATCTTCAAATTCCACAGCTTTTGTTTGTCAAGTTGATGGACACTATCATTGGGGAGAACAAGCCGAGGAAGTTGCTGATAAAGCCTTGATGGCTGATGTGGAGGACAAGGGCAAATGTGTCATGATTGAGCTAGCCGAGGATCTCACTGCTATACCTGCTGAGGTTATTTCTAAACTTTGTAGTGCTAGATCTTGTTTAAATGTAATTCAGAAATACAGATTCATCAATCAAGCTTTGATTGATGAACGAGATCACATTAAGGTGATGTATGACTCTGTGGCCAAAAATGAGAAATTGTACTTAAAGAAAATTCGTGATATTTCTGGAGAAAACCGTTCTTTAATCGTACAACTTAATACTCAAACCATAAATAATAAATTTTGAGTGAAAGAGTTCAAAAGGCAGAAAAGGCTAAATTACAAGTTAACCACATGGATATGGATCAGAAAATTTTGTTTGGTATAATTGATAAACAATTTAACAGAAAAGGCACATAATGTCTTGGTTATAATTCTCATCCACCACCTTATTCAAAATCAGAAAGATTTGCTGACATGCCTGTTGCTCATGTTCCTACTCTTTTTTTGTGTACCTTATCTGCTGATGATTGTATTACATCCTCAGATTCTGACAGTTTTGCTTCCTGTGCAGAGTCAAATTGTGTAACTTCAGAGGATGATTGTGATGAGAGTACTTGTTCTAGAACTGTTTTAAATGAACATGTGTTAGATGAATGTAATAATATGTCCGTGTCAAAACCAGATATTTGTGATAACGTTGAAAATTTGTATTTTGATTCTATGCCTTTTGAGCATATGGGATTGGGATGTAACATTTATAAATTTAAAAATGCTTTACCTTTTAGTCCTAAATCTTTGAATGCTGTGCCATGTGTTACCAAGTTTAAAAGTGTAGGAATTATTGTGAATTATGTACCACGTGAAACCATGAGCAACATGGAATTTTTCAGATTAAAGGAAGAACAAAGTCTTCAAGACAAAATTATTGCAGAAAGAATCATACCATGTTCAGATGCCTCAACATCACAATCATCTTCATCTTGTGATGACAATTATCAGGCTAAGACGTCTTGTGATAAAGTTTCTTTTAGTTGTGGTGCTTCAAATCATGTTTCAAAAAGTTGTAAATTGACAACAATTAATTGTAATGAAGAATCGTCTCCCAAAATTTCATTAAATTCAAATGTGTCATCTAAGTCTTCTCATAGTAGAAAATCTAGGCGTAAAAGAATTAAAAATGCTAAAAATTACTTGAAAAGGACCTGGAAAATTAAAAATAATGTTTTATATGATGACCATACTTCATCTTAGGAGGATTCTGATTATGATTCCAATGTGATATTCTATCTTGACAAGAAACTTTTGGATAGCAATGGTATTGGTCAAAATGTCTAAATGATTTGTTATGTATAAGGTCAACCAATAAGAACCGGTGATAACATTTGGCATGTAGATAGTAGATGTTCCAGACATATGACCGGTCAATTTTACTTGCTGCAAGATTATCATCCCATGGATGGAGATTATGTAGCTTTTGCTGGCAATCTAAGGGGAGGAAAGATTGAAGGTCAAGGAACAATCTCGAATAGTGTAAATAGCTTGGAGCATGTCAATTTCGTTCCCTAATTGAAGTACAATCTGATGAGTGTCTCTCAGATTTGTGACAAGGATTTCTGTGCCTTGTTTAATTCAAAAGAATGCCTGATCTTGAAGCCTGGAGTGGTGATTCCAGAAGAACTCATTCACATGCGTGCTCCCAGAATATACAACACCTATAGCTTGGATATGAACAACCCATCGAGAATTGAATCGTGCTTTCTTTCAAAAGCTTCTGAAGATGAATCATTTCTTTGGCATAAAAGGTTGGGACACGTAAAATTTAAAACCATGAACCGCCTGGTTTGAGGAAAACTTGTCACCGGATTGCCTCTCAAAGATTTTTCTCCCGTGGAACACTGTATCTCATGTTCCTAGGGAAAACAACACAAATCTTCTCATAAACTCAAAACCACAAATTCCATTGACTCCCCTCTTCAATTACTTCACATGGATCTCTTCGATCCTGTGAGTGTCATGAGTCTTGGACAAAAATCTTACTGTTTGGTGGTAACCGATGACTTCTCTCGGTTTACTTGGGTGTTCTTCCTGGCTAAGAAAGATGAGACGCCACAGATTCTAAAGACGTATCTGCTTCAAATTGAGAACCTCTTCAATCTGAGTGTGCAGACTATCCGAAGTGATCATGGAACATAATTCAAGAATGCCACTCTTAATTCCTTCTGTGAAAGCAAAGGAATTTCTATACAATTCAGTGCACCACGTACTTCTCAACAAAATGGTGTAGCTGAAAGAAGAAACCGCACACTGATTGAAACTGCAAGAACTATGATTGTTGACTCCAAGCTTCTCGTGACTTTTTGGGCTGAGGCGGTCAACACTTCATGTTTTGTACAAAATTGGGTTCTCGTCACCAAAAGCTACAACAAGACACCTTATGAGATCATCTACAAGAGAAAGCCAATTATTGATTTCATTAGAAAGTTCGGGTGTGTGTGCACGATGCTGAATACGTCATATCAGCTAAACAAGTTTGAAGCCAAAGCTGATGAATGCTATTTTGTTGGATATTCATCAAATCAACGAGCTTTTCATGTGTACAACAAGCAAAGAAGGATGGTGCTGGAGTCCAATGATATCAATTGGCATGAAAGCAATCATACGGACGCTGGGCACGGTCCTGATTGGCTTTTTGATGTCGAATCCTTGTTTAAATCATTTAATCTTCCTGTGTTTTCAAATGAATTAACTCATGCTAATCCTTACTTTTCTGTGAACAATCTAAGGAACTTAAATGATCAAAGTTCTTCATCATCCACTCAAAATGAAATCCCTGCACCTGCTGATGCTGAATCTAATGTGGACTCTTCCGATTCTGGTGCAACACGTGAAACTACTGAAGACAACGCTATCCCAATAGTAGATGTTGCTCCACAATCAACTGCTGAAGATCCTATTGTTGATGAAGCTGGTCCTTCTGCTGACAATATCACAAATCTATATGAACTCTTGGAAGAAGATGAGATTCCACAGTTGAGAATTCACAAGAATCATCCCACCGATAACATCATTGGTCCGCTCAATGTGGGTGTTCGTGCCTGGAGTGCCTGTGATGCATTGGAAAACAACATGTTTTCGTGCTTCATTTCTCAAGTTGAACCTAAGAACATCAAAGCAGCTTTGCTTGAGAACAGCTGGGCTGAAGCAATGCAAGAAGAGTTCCAGCAATTCTCAAAGCTGAATATGTGGAATCTGGTGGATCTTCCCAAGAACAAAGTACCAATCAGCACTCGTTGGGTATTTTGCAACAAAAAGGATGAAAGAGGAATTGTGGTTCGGAATAATCGTTTGGTTGTTCAAGGATTCTATCAAGAAGAAGGGATTGACTTTGAGGAAGTCTTTGCACCAGTGGCTCGCTTGGAAGCCATCAGAATGTTTCTCGCCTATACAGCCTATACGGACTTCATTGTTCATCAAATGGATGTCAAAAACACATTTCTATATGGGAAAGTTCAAGAGGAAGTGTATGTCAAGCAACCATCGGGTTTCATTGATCCTAACTTTCCAGACCGTGTCTACAAGTTAGACAAGACATTGTATGGTCTTCACCAAGCACCTCGTGCATAATATGAAACATTATCAAAGCATATGCTTGAGAATGGTTTCACACGAGGAGCCATTAACTAAAATCTGTTCAAATGGAAGGATGGAAAGGATATAATCATGGTGCAAATTTATGTGGATGATATCATTTTTGGATCTACCAATCCTCGTCTGTGCAAAGAATTTGAAGAAGTGATGCGTTCTAAGTTTGAAATGACCTCTAGGGGAGAAATGAAGTTCTTTTTGGGACTGCATGTTGATCAGCCTGAGTCAGGAATTCTCATTCATCAAGAGAAATACGTGAAAGAAATCCTGACCAAGTTCAAAATGGCGGATTCCCATCCGGCCAAAACTCCCGTGGAAGTTCGGCATTGTCTGTCTCCCGATTTAGATGGTGAAAGCGTTGATCAACACCTCTATCGCTCTATGATAGGATCTCTCATGTATCTCACTACAAGCAGAACCGACATCATGTTTGTTGTGTGATTGTGTGCACGCTTTCAGGCTAATCCTAAACTCTCTCACTTATCTGCTGTCAAACGTATTTTGAGATATTTAAAGTATAAGCCAAAATTGGGTCTTTGGTATCCTAATACTGATTTGTTTGATCTTGTGGCTTATTCAGATTCAGACTACACAGGATGCAACTTAGACCGCAAATCCACTTCTGGAGGTTGTCAGTTTCTTGGCAATCGCCTTGTCTCATGGCAATGTAAGAAACAATCCACCGTTTCGCAATCCACCGCTGAAGCCGAATACATTGCCGCCGCCGTTTGTTGTTCCCAAGTAAGATCGATACACCATCAGATGCTTGACTACAGGATCACATTCCATAAGACACCCATTCTTTGTGACAACATTGCCGTTCCCCATATCACCAAAAACCCAGTTCAACATTCCAAAACCAAACACATTGAGATCAAACATCATTTCATCCGTGATTGTGTTGAAAAGAAGCATATTCAAATCGTTGAAGTCAAAACCGACAAGCAAACCGCAGACATCTTCACAAAGGCTTTTGATTCTACCAGATTTGTCCAAATGGTGGAGATGCTTGGAATGATAAACTTTCAGTAATCCTTGTGAATATTAGCTGATTTTATGTTTATGCCTAATAGTAAAAAATTTCCAAAAAGATTTTCCTCTTTTGTATAGTTCTTTTTGATTTTCTATCAAATCTTTTGGGGGAGAAATGATAATTTAATATGTCAAAATTGAAAAGAATTGCTTTATATATAGTCTTACAAGTGGTTTTGTTACAGGAAAATTGAATATGACCTTTTAGAAATGATAGTGTCTGATCACATCTCTTGAACATGGAATGGACCGAAAGTGATGGTGTTTACTGAGGTATAGCTGGTAGGCCCGGCATATGATTAAAACTTGTAACTAGTGTGAAAACCTAAAACTTATCTCATACTTGTGTGTTTGAACCCATTATTGAAACATCTAACCCATTTTGTCTATTAAGAAAATCAATTCAATCAGATATAGTTTAACGTGTTGGATTCCAATTCATACGCCAGGTGACCGTTAAAGTAACCGTTTTTACCACCGATGACCTCATATGTTTTGCTTACACAAAGATCTAAGGTGTTCATCCTTTTCCCATCCACTTGGATGATTTGACCCCTTCTGTTTTGCTTACGCAAAGATCTCGGGTGTTCAATATTTTCTTATCCGCTTAGATAATTTTACGACTTCTTCTGTTTTGCTTACGAAAAGATCTAGAATGTTCGTATCTTTTAATATCCACTTCGATATCTTTTATTTTACATCTTCTAATCCACTTAGATTTTTATTTCTATTTTGGTGGTATCTTTGACTTACCGAGATGGTACTTTGGCCAATCAGAAAGAGATGATAGGATGAATGCGGGTATTTCTTGAGGATTGATAGGTTTTCAAGACCATTTTATTTCAATATGTGGGGTACACCTTGTATCATGCCTAAATGGTACCTAATAATCACATGAAAACTAAGTACAAACAAATGTTCGGGTTTACTTTGCACAAATATCAGCTATCTTCAGGGACTCACAATAGTTGATTGCAAAATGAAGTGTTTCAAGAGACTGACCAGATCTGATCTCAAGTTGGATCTTTTCCAAGAAGATAAGTGTAGATACCTGTGAATATTTTATTATAAGTCTGTATATATGTGTAAATATTTAAGTAATCTTGTTTTATTTTTGGCTATCGAAACTACCTCCTTCACCCGAAACTTCCAAGTCACCGGAAACTTTCAAGCCACCCAAATCTACCATGCCACCTGAAACTCTTCTACCGAAACTAGTTTTTTTGACAGGGGTATCTTGGTCTTTTGTTATATGAGAAAATTAAATGGCTTCATAATCAAGTTTCTTCGTCATCAATCTTCACTTTACCGTCTCCGATCTTTTTACACCTTTTCTCATACACACAAAACCTCTCAAGCCGTCAGTCTAAGTTTGCAAAATCAGTGATTTTCATCTGATTCCTCAGTCGTCTTCATCATCAGGTAACAATGTTTGAGGTTTCACTGTGAAAATTTTAGTCGAACACACCTAGGGTTTGAGTTTGAAAGGTTTTACGACTGTTACATCTTTTTCTTAGAAGATTATGGCGTTGATCGTGTTTGTAATCTTACCATTGTCGATAACTTACATCTTTATGTTAACATTTGCATATTTGTTGTTGAATCATCGGTAAGATGAAGTTTCGACAATCACAAGCTAAGTTTTTCTTTCATTCTGTATTGTTCGTGTGTTCTTGATAGTTATAAATGACTGTAAATAGTTGTGTCTTGAATTTGTGTGAATATTTCTGTGTGTTTATGTTCAAGGGTTTGGGCATCAAAACTAAGTAGTTTCGATCAAAGGGGGTGTTTTCTCTTTTAAAATGATTTTTAAAATTTTAACAGTTTTCAATCGAAACAAGTAGTTTCGATACCCAAACTTGCCCTAGTATATTTGCCCGAAACTAAGTTGTTTCGATTGAAACTAGAAGTTTAGATAAGACTTGTTCTGAAAAATTTCTAAGCATGGACCGAAACTTATTGTTTCGATATGGTATTTTTCTGAATTTTTCTAAGTATTGCTTCAATCGAAACTAGTTGTTTCGATAGAGAGTTTTGGGAAACAACTGAATTAATCACCATTAACAATGTGAAGCACATTAGGGCCACAGTTCGTGAGCAAGAGGTCTTATTTTCTGAAGCCACAATAAGACAAGTGTTGATGTTCAACGACAAACCAGAGGCACCAATAGAGTTTCCTAGCTTTTATGTAAAAGAATGTTTTCGAAGAACGGGTCATCCAGATGAATTCAAGAGTGGACAAATCATTAAGAACTCCCTACCACCACACTGGAGATACTTTGTGCATATCTTCATCCACTTCTTGTCCATTCGCAAAGGTGGGTTTGACTCTGCAAATGCAATGGTGGCATCTACCATCTTGGGTTTGATCAAAGGCAGGGACTACAACTTCTCTGGGCTGGTATTCACGTAAGTCAAAGAAAATCTTACTGGGGCTGTGAAAGAAAAGTTTCTAGTCTACCCAAGATTCCTTCAGATCATTATAAATCATCTTCATCCAAATCTTCAACAAGGAGGAAACGTATTGGTATTTGATCATATGGGAGCAAAGACTCTGAGCTATATGAAGAGCAAAAATAAGAGAACAAATAGAGTCATTGCTGATATTCCATTATTTAGACATGTAATTGGTGAAGAAGAAGAATTTGTACCTGATGTTGACCTGATCTACCAGTTCAAGAAGAACTGTCATCATATGAAGAGGAAGAAGTGGAGATAGAACAAGATGAAGGGAATTATCAAGAGGTTGAAGATAAAGTTGAGGTTGAAATGCCTCATGTACAAGAAGAAGAACAACTTGTTGATGAGCCTGTTCAAGAGGCTGCCTTTGTTGAGGAAGTTCAGATTCATGTTGAGCCAGTGGTAAATGTTCAAGCTGGTGCACAAGAAGGTTAGGAGGAGATAGAAGAGTCTAGTGAAACTCTGGATGAGGGAATCTACGGGTCAGACTTCTACAAGTTTGACTCTGAGGCTCAAACTGAACCCCCTACATCATCCTCCAAAAGACAAACTGACATAGATTTTGACTATGAGCTTGAAGAGCAAAAGGCAAAGAAGATAAAGACAGGGTTTAAAGATCTGTCATCCTCTTCTGACTCAATCTTTGATACACCGTCACCATCACCACACCTTACACCACCTCCATCTCCTCAACATGTTCACATTCCCACACCACCTCCATCTCCACAACAAGAACCCATCCCTACACCACCAACATCTCCTCAACATATACACATTCTTACACCACCTTCATCACCCTCCCATGAACCAACATTTGGAGTGCCAAGAGTGAAAACTCTGAGTTTTGGAAGTAAAGAAACTGCATGATCACATCCAAGAAAAAGACAAGGTGATTGAAAACTTGACAACCGAGTTAAATGAATGCAAAGAAAAGGTCAAAGATCTTAAACAAGAGGTTGGGGGTTTACATACCTAACTTGATGTACAACAGTCTCAACTTGAAACCCAATAGAAACTCATCTCAAAACAACAAGAAGATTTCAAAGCTTTATCTGACATCGTTGAGCAACTTAAAGCTTCAATTGTCAAGCATGTGCAACAACAAGCAACCACTTCAACAGCTCAGGGGGAGACCATATCTGGTGTTAAACCCTCTTCTATACTGGCTATGCTGCCAAGAAAATGGAGGCTGTAGAAGTTAAGGTTGAAGAACAGGAGTTCGACATTCCCACAGCAAGTGACAGAAGAGAAGCTAGGAAGAGAGGGAAGGGAACTGTGACTGAGGTAGAAACAGTAATTCTGGATGAAGAGGATGTGGCATCCGACGATGAGCTCAATGCCCTCCTAGATGAAATAGAAAACTTTGGGTACAATGACCTTCATCCAGAAATCCTACCGACTGAGGAAAGAGAGACTGAAAAGACACGATACTTCACAGAGGAGGGAGATGAAATTCAAGCCCTATCTGATGAAGACAAAACAAAAGAAGATGTCCAGGTGAACATTGTTAAACCTGTTGTTCCTAATGAACCAACTTCCATAGCAACTGAAGCTACTCAAGCTACAACTCAACCTCCATTGATCCTAACTATCCAAACCCTAAGAAACCATGGATGGGAAGGATTGTACCAGACGAGAGCCCACAAACATATGAATGGATAACTAAACACCAAGAGCTTAAAATGCCTCATGTTGGTTGGAAATATGATGTAGAGAGAAAGTTGTTCATAATCAGAATATACAGGGGAGGAGTTCAGCACTTCTGAAGCCTTACATCCAGTGATGAAGATGAGGCAGATGCCAAGGCTTATCAACGAATTGTGACCCTACATGTCAAGCCTTACATCCAGAAGCCTTCTGAAGGACCAGCTGCTTAGTGGAGAGCTTAAGACAGTAATGCAACAGCTTAGGGGGAGATTGTAGAGTCATGTAATTCTATTTAAGCTGTTGTCATTATTGTATTTTGAACAATGTTAGATTAGTTTTCTTAATTGTAATTTCAGCTTATGTAATTTACTGTTTTATTTAGTTTAAGTCTGGGCCATCGAAACTACTTAGTTTCGATTGAGGTTTGTTCAATCGAAACTAGTAGTTTCGATAGATAGTAGTTTCGAGAGTTTGTTCTATCACTTGTAAATGCTCAATCGAAACTACTAGTTTCGATTAGAATAGTTTCGATGGCTGTCTACTACTACAAATAGCCTAGTTAGAGAATGTTTAGGGTGGGAGTAGCGGCTGTAACCCTGAACATTTCTCTTTCATAGTTTTATCTGAATCAATACAATTTGCGTTTGTTTGTGCATTGTTCTTACAATTTCACATCTATTTGTGTTGTTCTGAGCGTGATTAGCATGTTAGCTTCACCATTTCTGATTCTACCTTCTGTTTCACCCCCATACACACTGTTTCCGCCTTTGTGTGTGGAGAATCAATCACCTGTGAGATTTTGAGTGAAATTTAGACCTACATGAACCCTTTAGGTCCTTATTGTTCAAGTTTTCTCGAGCTCTCGAGCCCACGTGACCATCTCCGGACGTACCTCCGGTCACGCTTTACGTATATTTTATGGGTGTGCTAACCCCCTCGCGACCATAATAGGCCGTATCTCCGGTCCAAGTATTAGCAAGGTCCCTATACTCGTCAGTATAGACCCCTTGCATTTGTCACGACGACTCATTCATTCCTCAACCCCGTAGGCTTGGAATCTTTTACTATTTCAGCCCCGTAGCCCAAGAGTTTACTCTTTCAGCCCCGAAGGCCTAGAGTTTCCTTTTCTTTTCTTTTCTTCTTTATTTATTGAGATCCACCTTACAGGTCGGGTATCTCATTTTATTGGGACCTTGAGTATCTTTGACTCACAGCCTCCCAAATGTATCAAGCATTTGTTTTCATTTCATGTATATGCTTGATTTACTCACCAACCAATCCTTACAGTTAAAACTTCGTAACGGTTTCTCCACGATGCATTAGAAGGGTTTATATATAGAAATTACCGGCGGCGTATCCACCACCCCTCTAACATTTCATGAGTACTCCGTTATTCCATTTTAGGGTTTAGACTCGTTCCATCATACTTATTCATGTTTGCACGTATCATCATGCATTCACATATTTATCATGCATTTCATGTATCCATCTCCATCACGTATCCACATTTATTATGCATGATATACTTTCATCTCATATTCGTATTAGTCGTATATTGTAAACTTGGGTGATCTTCCTTCCAGAGTAGTACCTCTAACAGAGATGTCCCCAGGAAAGAGCGACAGGTCTAGGAGAGATTTATACACCGCTCTTTCCTAGGCAGGACATTCCGTTTGTCAGATAACTACATACCGGTTGGATATTCTCCAGTACATTTACTATATTTATTTATTCTTTATTAGTCTATACCCCTAAACATTCATAATGGTTTCATCGCGAAGTACACAAGAGGTTTATATATAGGAAGTACCAGCGATGTATCCACCACCCCTTGGATACGTCGTGATTACTCCATTACTATTGTTTAGTGTCTAGACTAATCCGTCATAACCACGTACCCTTGTCATACAACACATATCACATAATCACCATCACATAAGCATGTATTTCACATAATTGTGTCTAGGTTACGGGTCCACTTTACTTACATTATCCTTGGATAGTTCCAAAGTTCGTTCCTCGTCTAGAAGTTTCTTTGACTTGAACCGCAATCTTAGCGTACCGCACTCGTAACCGTTCAGGCTCCGCGGGAGTCGTGTGTGTGAAGTGGTAGTGAGGTTGGCGTTGTTGTTGTTTCAAATGAACAATAAAGTTCATCTATTTATAGGGCTGATGTGCCACCCGTAGCAGACCGCTAAGCTAGGTAGTGGCGGTCCTCTACCGTCTTGTTCCAGCTGTCCAACGTGATGCACACGTAGCGGACCGTTGAGGTTCTGGGTAGCGGTCCGCTACCCAATCCCTTCTTGCGAGTCACTTATACACGTGTTGTCTCCTTGTTGTCCGGGCCAATTGCGGCTAGCGGACCGTTACATTATTGGTAGCGGTCTGCTACCACCTTCATTTTCTAATTTATTTTTCTTTGAACCCTTAACTTTGAGGTATTTACATTTTAGCCCATGGACTATCATTTTTTTTAAAATTTTGTGATGTTACAACCCCCCCCCCTTAAATTAGGTTTCGTCCTCGAAACCTGTTAATATTTAAATAATTGAGGATAGCTTTTCCTCATTTCATCCTCACTTTCCCAGGTCATCTCCGACCCTTTTCTGTGCCTCCATTGTACCAACACTTGTTTAATTATCTTGTGACGTAACTGTTTTTCTTTTGTGTCTAGATTTTTGATAGGCTCTTCAGCATAGGTTAGCTTATCATCAATTTCTATCTCTTCTACAGGAATGTGTGCCGCTTCTTCTGCCAAACATTCCCTTAAATAAGATACATGGAACGTGTTGTGTATCTTATTCAATTCTTCAGGTAGCTCTAACTGATAAGCTACCCTTCCGACTCGTTTGATGATTCTGAAAGGACCAATGAATCGTGGACTTAGCTTTCCACGTTTCTTGAATCGGATTAGACCTTTCCAAGGAGATACTTTCAACAAGACATAATCTCCTTCTTGGAATTCTATTGGTCTACGTCTCTTGTCTGCGTATGACTTCTGTCTATCTTGTGCAGCTTTCAAACGTGCCTTGATTAAGTCAAGCTTTTCTGACATGGCTTGAACTATTTTTTGCTGTCTAACTCTTTCTAACCAATTTCTCCCCAACATACAGGAGTCCTACATCTTCTACCATATAGCATCTCATATGGTGGCATACCAATACTGGAATGGTAGTTGTTATTGTATGAGAATTCTGCTAATGGCAGATGGTTATCCCAACTTCCACCGAAATCTATTATTCAAGCACGCAGCATATCCTCGAGAGTTTGTATCGTCCTCTCACTTTGACCATTAGTCTGAGGATGATATGCCATGCTGATCAATAACCTAGTTCCCATCTCCTCATGGAATGTTTTCCAAAAACATGAAGTGAAACGAGTATCTCGATCAGAGACTGGCACTCCATGTCTGGAAATGATTTCTTTGATAAACAAATCAGCTAACTTTTCTGAAGAGTATGTGTCACGTATTACTAAGAAATGAGCACTATTAGTTAACCGATCAACAACCACCCAAATGGTATCATAACCCCTAGCTGTCTTTGGTAGCTTGGTTATGAAGTCCATAGTGAGATGTTCCCACTTCCATTATGGGATTTCTAATGGTTGTAACCTTCAGTATGGCTTCTGATGTTCTGCTTTAACTTGTAGGAAACTTAATCATTTAGCTACATATTTCATGATATCAAATTTCATTCCGGGCCATTCACTGCGCAGATCTTGGTACATGTTTGTAGTTCCCGGATGAAAAAAATATTGTGATTTATGAGTTTCATCGAGAATCTTACGTCTAAACTCACCTGATCATGGTATCCACATACAACCAAATCGAGTCTTGACTTTATACTCATTCTCTTCTAGAAATTTCTCCTGACCAACCATTCTTTCTTTCTTAACATTCTCATATTTAACGCTTTGATTTGTGCGTCTCGAAGCTAGCTCATGAAATCGGGAGTTATTACTAACTTATATGCTTTCACCCGAATAGGATGGTGCTCTTCTTTTTGACTTTGGGCATCGGCTACTACGTTAGCCTTTCCGAGATGATACAAGATCTCACAATCATAATTCTTGACCAGTTCCAACCATCATCGTTGCTTCATGTTTAAGTCCTTCTAGTCAAAGAAATATTTAAGACTCTTGTGGTCTGTGTAAATCGTACACTTCGTTCCATACATATAATTCCTCCAGATCTTTAGTGCAAACACTACTGTAGTTAATTCTAGATCATGGGGTGGATAGTTTACTTTATGTGTCTTTAGCTGTCGAGAGGCATAGGCTATCACCTTTCCTCTTTGTATTAGAACACATCCTAACCCAAGTTTTGAGGCATCAGAATATACCACAAAGTCTTCTATTCCTTCTGGTAATGCCAAAACCGTAGCTTGTTTTAATCTTTCTTTCAATATCTGGAATGCCTTCTGTTGTACTGCATTCCATTCGTATTTCGAGTTAGTTAAGTTAATGGGGTGGCTATCTTAGAAAATTCCTGAATGAATCTCCTGTAATAGCCAGCTAAACCTAAGAAACTTCTAACTTCGGATGGATTTTTAGGTGGAGACCATTTCATATAGCCTCTACCTTTGCTGGGTCTACTGAGATACCTTTCGCGTTTATAACATGACCCAGAAATTGAACTTCTCTTAACCAGAATGCACATTTTGAGAATTCAACATAAAGTTTCTCTTTTCGTAAAGTACTAAGTACTTTCCAAAGGTTTTGTGCATGTTCTTCTTCATTCTTTGAATAAATTAGAATGTCATCAATGAAGACAATAACGAATTTATCTAACATTGGCCGGCATACTCTATTCATGAGATACATGAAAACTGCCGGAGCATTCGTTACTCCAAACGACATCACTAGAAATTCATAGTGTCCATAATGTGTTCTAAATGTCGTCTTAGGTACATCTTCTTCTTGTACCTTGACCTGATGATAACCGGATCTTAAGTCAATCTTGGAAAACCAACTTGATCCTTGTAATTGATCAAACAGATCATCAATTCTAGGTAAAGGATACCTATTCTTGATAGTCAATTTGTTCAATTCACGATAGTCTATACACATCCTCATACTACCGTCTTTCTTATTCACAAATAGAATTGGTGCACCCCAAGGGGATACACTTGGACGTATAAATTGTAACATCCCAAAAAAATAAAACGACAGTTAAAATGATGAAATAAACGAACGAGGCGTGTCGGGTCGGGTCGGATGGGCCGACGGGCTGGAAGGGGAGCCTCCCCTATAAATAGCTTAGACCTCCACCATTTCTCTCATTGCAACTTCTAGAGAGAGAAACCGTAGAGAGAGAAAGTTGACGGATCGACCCGAGATTTGAGAAGTGTGTTGCTCCATAGCTCGTGAGAAGAACCTCCGGATCAGAAACTAGATTCAGGTAACGATCGGGCCTAAATCTGAGTTTTTATTCGTTTTTGGGTTTTTCGGGTTTTGGGTGAAAAGGTAACGTTTTAACGGATAAAACAGAAAGATAAACATAGATTTGAGTTCCTTAATGGAAGGCAAACGTTTTGAAGTAATCAGGTTCGGGATCTTGACATGATCAGACCCGAAGGCGAAAGTTAGGGTTTTTGCGAAGAAGCAGTTCATGCGTACTTATCAAGTACGCATGAAGATGATCCTGCGTACTTACCAAGTACGCAAGAAGAGGATCCTGCGTACTTATCAAGTACGCATGAAGAGGGTCATGCGTACTTATCAAGTACGCATGAAGAAGGTACTGCGTATTTATCAAGTACGCATGAAGCAAAGTCTGCGCACTTATTAAGTACGCAAGAACAAGTCCCTGCGCACTTGCTAAATGCGCAGGCATCAGGCTGGTTAAGTAAAGTTAGTATGTTTAGAAGGGTTAAACCGTTAGAGTCGGTATTGGTCTGATGTGGATTTAACTAATCAATTCAGATCGGAAGTGACGTTGTTGGGCCTTTGTTTAGGACAACCGAGACTAGCTTATAAGGTGAGTTCTAGAAGCCCTATTTTAAATGTTTTAATAATGTTTTTGGGCTGGTGTGTATACGTAACGATGTGACTATTTTATAAAACGATGTTTATGAATGTTGTATACGACGTTTTATAAAATGATATTTATGAACGATGTTTTGGAAGGAAGTGTTATGAAAGAAGTGTTTATGAAATATTTTGCCAAAAGAAGTTTATGAAGTTTATGAAGTATTTATGAATGAATGAGGGTTTTTAATAAAACGTATGAATGCTTTAACTGAAGTTTTGAAGTAAAAGAAGCGAAGGTTTACGAAAGTCACAAACGAACGAATCTGCCAATATTCTTTAGGGAATGAAGGTTAAGGGTATGGGATGTATGTTATGGGCCTTTACCTTTTAGGGGCCTATGTGGCTGGCCAACTGTTGTACAACTGGGGCGATGACGGTCGCCAAGGGGATTATCGTGATCCTTGAAGTTTGGTACGATTTACCTTACGGGGTAGTCGTGCTTGAAGTTTGGTACTTGTGCCCTACGGGGCGCAGTGCTTGAAGTTTGGTACGTGTCATCCTTGTGATGCCGTGCTTGAAGTAGTGTTGAATAACCTAAGTATCGGGCCCTATGAATTCTTCACCCGAAGGACAGTATGGTGATTGATGGGCCTAGTGGTGGTGATCTTTAGGTTATTCAGCCAGTATGTGACGTATGGATTTGACGGTTACGAGAAGGCGCAGATTCGATATGTTCGTTGACTTATGTTGTGAAGTGTTATGTTTTGTTATTGCATTATTTTACGTACGTTTTTTATTAAATGAAGTATGAAGTTATGTTTTTGGAAAATTATTTGAAGTTAAAGTTTTATGTTAAAACTAGAACTCACCAGCATAGCTGACTTTTTAGTATGCACATTTAGGTTAAGGCAGGTTACGATGATGGAAGGTGATGCTGGGCGGCTTGATGAGTTACTCGGATGATACGAAGACTGGCATCCTGTTATGATTAGATTATGTTATATTTATGTAATAGACTATGTTACGCTTCCGTATGTTGAACAATGTAACGGTTATGTTTTAATGAAGTATTTTCCGCTGCGTTATTTTGATATTCAAGTTTAAGAACTGTTTGTAAATGAGTAAATCCAACAAGTGAGGCCTCCCGGGTTTGGGGCCTTACATAAATCCATTGTCTAACAAATCTTGCAGTTGTGACATCAATTCCTTCATTTCTGTTGGTGCTAACCGATATGTAGCCTTTGCTACCGGCTTAGCTTTAGGAGTTACATCAATTTTAAACTCGATCTCTCTCTCAGGTGATCCAGTTCTTTCCCTTTCATCTTCATATCAGCCACGTAGGCTAAGAAGGCTTGGTGACCTTGTCTCATGTAGCTATTTATCTTGGCCATTGTGTATAACGTGATCTGATTTCGTCGTTCATCAATGACGCTAACTTCCTTTCATGTAGGCGTCATGAATCGTATAATCTTCTGATTGCAACTTCTAATGCCTTAACCAACTTACTTATATTAAAGTTTCTCGAGTTTGCACATTTTAAAGAAATAAACGAACGATTAGCTCCAGTATCGAATAAAACACAATCAGGTAGGGAATTTAAGAGGAATATATCTGATACAACGTCAGGAACATCTTTCGCTTCCTTTTTAGTGATCTGAAAAGCCCTACCCCTTGATTTTGGAGCTTCGATCCTCTGTACTTCATTTTCTGCTACTCTTGACCCTTCTCCGCCCTTTTCCATCTTAGATTTTAACTCAGGACATTCTCTACTAAATTGTCTAGGCTTATAACAATTGTAGCATAATTGGGTGCCACTCATGCACTGCAATGCAGTGTGTCTAGCTCTTCCATGCTTATGACAAGTCGTAGACTTGAATCGGCACTCTCCCGGGTGCCTCCTTCCACAAGTCCTGCAACTTTGAATACCTTTCCTTGGGGAGGAACCGCCTCCCAGTTTGTTGAACTTAAACCTCTTAAGAGGCATAGGAGAAGGATAACTTTCTCCTTTACTCTTTCCATGTCTTTCAGTCTGCCTCTTGAGCTCAGTTTCTCGTTCTTGAGCCCAATCGATCATTTCCTCCAAGTTTGCACACTTGGACGGAAGGATGAATTCTCTAATCTCAGTTTTCAGAACGAGATGATATCTCGTCATCCACATCTCTGGGGTTGTTAACAATGCCGGACAGAATCTGGCCTTGTGACGACCCCCGTGATCTCGTCCACTGTCTCTGTCGTCTGACGGAATTGAAGAAACTCCTCAGTGATTCTCTTAATTACCGCTCGAGGGCAATAATGTTTTAGGAAAATATCTTTGAATCCTCCCCATCTCATTTCCTTAATCGTTTCTCTGCCTTTCTCTATCTTCACCACTCCCCAGCAATCATCAGCTCGTTCTTTCAGCTGATTGGTGGCAAAGGTGACTTTGTCCTATTTCTCACAGTGACATGTATCGAATGCCTTTTCTATCAAGGCGATCCACCTCTGACTTTCTAAGGGATTAACAGCTACCTTAAATTCTTACAGGTCATGAAATCCTTATACGTGCAATGAGTTGACTTTGTATCAACTTTTGAATTTCCTCCTTCTCCATTATGTGTAATGTTTCTATGGCTTTCAAACCAACTCTCTAATGAGTTATGTAAATCCGCTTGTAAGATCGGAAAGTTCGCATCGAACGCTTTTCCTACTTCTATTGTTATTTGTCTCCGGATGTTCTCCGGGACTTGTTCCACCTCGTTCTCATTGTGACGTGGAGACTTAGTCCTCCTGTGGCTTCCCTCGTCGTGTATTTTGTCGTTCTGATGTTCAGCCATTTGCTAAAACACGATATCGCTTAATCTCTCATTCGTTTACCCTAATCATAGTTTAGGGTTTTATACTACATGCCTCGTATCAATTTAATCCTATTCAAGGATTTCACATAAAATTCATACTCATGTATTCGTACATATGCATATATCATAATCATGCATATTCACATTCCCGACTTACTATCAGCTGACATAAGTTATCATATGGTGTTTGGGATATCATGATGGTCCCATGCATTAACTCTTATACTGGCCAGGCATAAGGTAATGTATATTACCATCCTGATACTCCCAACTATCATATGGAGCTTATATCATACAAAGTTCTGCCCACATATACTCACACATTTCTGTTTAGGCACTAGAATTTAACATACCTGCTTCATTGGACGGCCTCAGATTGAATCCCTATTTATATCATGAGCACTTATGGTTTGAGTTTAAGTACCCTTTATGATACTTAAATCCCTTAAACCGTGCTCTAATACCAACTTGAAACACCCTACTTATCTTATTATTATTTTATAAGAGTTTTGATGTGTTGCAAAACACACATGTATTTCCGCCATGTTTCGTGTCGTTTTAGTTAGTTTTGTATTCGTTTTGAGTTGTTTTTAGTACGTATTGAGTCTTTGTTATGTTCTCAGGTGCTCATGATGATTACAAGGGAAAACCCGATGAAACCGAGCATGAGAATGAAGCCCGAAGATCAAAAAGTAAAAAAAATGGGAAAAATCTACTCTTCGCGGTACACGAAGATCAGAAGTCCATCTCTCGCGGTATGTGAGGGAAAGAAGAACCGGGCGTGACTAGTTTGTCCCTCGCGGTACGCGAGGGACTGGCCATGTTATCTCGCGGTACGCGAGGGCCCTGTATTCCGATAAAAAACCCTAGTTTTGGTTTTAATAGGATTGGAATCCCATTATCAGAGGAGTTCGTATTCTGGCCGTCTAGAGGAGTTCCAGAGGCGATTTTGGGAGTTGGAAGAAGAATTGAAGCTAAAGATTAAAGCTTTGGACTCCGAGTTTGTTAGATTAACTTGTTCGTTTTCCAAGATTGAATCTTTGTGTTTATTTTCTGAGATTGAACCCATGTTTAGGTTTAACTACTTCTGCTTTGATGTTTTGAACATGAATCTAGGCTAAACTTATATACTGCCTAGGTCTTATGATGATTGCTTGTTGAAGTTATGATTTTTATTCGGTTTTGGATTTCAATTGATGGGTTGATGAATTCTTAAAAATCTTAGTATGACAATTATGATGTATATACATGTTTAATTCTGTTCTTGTGATTGACTATTGATTCCTTGCATTGATTGTGGTTGTCTGCCAGTTTGATTAGCGTATCTAGGTCATAGATCATAGGTTTTGTGATTTTGGTGGTTTGCTAGACGTAGTGACCATAGGAGTTGTGATTAATTGCTGATTAGAGTTGAGTGGGTGTCCTAGTTCAATACCCGAGAGGTGAAAATTAGTCGTTTAGTCTTTGTCATTAGGAATCCGAGTATCAACTATCTGAGAGAAAGTTGGTTTAGGTGTCTAGTGATTGTTGCTATTCTGAATCATAGTTGTTATTCAAGAATTACCCCGTGCATTCCTTAAATGTATGGTGGGCGGTGAGACTGAGAAGTAATCTGTTCATTAGGGTAGTTGATCATAGTTGGAAATACCTGAGAAGTGATCCGACCATCTGATGAGTTTAGTATGCTTTAGGTAGTTTAGTTGGTGACACCCTAAGAGTGATTAGGGATCCACTAGGTTGTCTTTAGCAGTTGTCCTTTGAAACCCAGATCCAAACCGGTAGAAGTTGAGCTTGACAAGTAAGATTCCGACCTAGGTAGTGTTCTTCTCATTCCTGATATTCACCTTTGTTTTTGTCGTGATAGTTGAGTCGACCTTAGTTCATTACATTCCTTAGTTAATTCAGTAGTGTTGTAAACCCCCCATCAATCAAATCTTTAGTCCGAGTCAGAGTCTAGTATTGTTACATAGTGTCTCTAGGGTTCAATATTCCGGTTTACCTTTAAGCTGTGCTACACTCGATAGGTACACTTGCCTGTCAGTGCAGTTTAGTTCATAGGTTTTCCTTTTATTACTTAGGAGTCTAGGTTAGGTTTTAGTAGTTTTTATATAGACCGTCTAGACGACATCAAGTTTTTGGAGCCATTGCAGGGATACTTGACAATAGTAATATTAACTCTGATTAGTTATGTGTTTGATTTTTGGTTTATTTGTTTTCTTTGAGTCTGTTTCGTGTGCTTGTCCTACGTGCTACTTGTGTGTCATATCTGTGTGTCTAACTTAGAATCGAGTCTTTCTGTTCTTGAGTCTTTGTTTCCTTTTCTTATTGAATTTTTCTGTTTATGCACAACACTCGCTCGCAGGGATCACCATCTTATTCTGCTTTCTTAGAGCTCGAACGAGAGCTACACGAGCGCACCCTTGACTTTCGGGAGCGTTTGAAACGGTTGTGTGAAAATCAGGTTCGTCCTATTAGCCCTATCCCATTTCCTATTATGGGTGACGCTGATCCTCCAGCGAGACGCACAGTACATCAGAGGGCCAGTGATGGGGTCACGGGCACGCGATCTCTGATCACCCGCCCCGCCATTCCAAATGCCAATTCCTGGCAGATCCCATGTCATGAGTACGATAACTCATGCTACTCAGTTCCAACCTAGACACCTATCCAACTTTGTTCGTATATGTGATACCTTTAATATCACGAGTGTATCTGAAGACGCTATCTATTTGCGTTTATTCCTATTCTCGCTCTCTGGGCGTGCATCTGCTTAGCTTGACACCCTTCCTTACAACTCTATTACCACTTAGGAGGATCTTCAAGCCAAGTTATACAAGAAGTATTATCCACCTTCCAAGGCCGCTCGCCTCAGGGATCAAATCCACTCCTTCCGGATGGATCCTGACGAGCCTTATCATTTGGCCTTTGAGCGGTTCAACACGCTATTGAGCCGATGTCCCCAGCATGGTCTATCAGACTGGGCGATAGTGGAGAAATTCAACAATGGTCTCACCTTCGAGAAGCAGAAAATGTTCAACACAGCTGCGGAAGGCCATATCATGGATAGACTCAAGCCTGCTGAGTGCGAAGAAATGTTCGAGAGCTTCACTCAAGCCGAACAGCAACATCCATCTACTAGGAATTCCATTCCTAGTGCTAGATCATCCACCTAATCTTCTAGAGGTGTGCATTAGGTCACCCCTGATTATAGCGTGGCTGATGTACTCGCCTCAATGGCTAACGAGATTAAGGAGCTGATGCTCAGTGCTTAGCGGTGTCAAGTGTGCAGAAGAGGTCACGACACCCGTGATTGCGCAGTGAATAATCAAGACATGTGAGCTATGCTGGCAACCAATACCAGAACCGAGGGTACAACAACTACAATTCATTTGGCTCGGGATGGAGATCTGGAAATAACCCACCGGGGTTTAACGGTCGTCAGCAGCAGCAGCATGGAGGAGGAGATACAGTACCTAGCACGGGAAGCAGCATCGACACGACCACGATAAAGGAGATGCTTGAGACGCAGACATAGTTGCTTGCCCACTTAGTCCAGCCGGACAGGGATGCTAGGCAGAGATTGGATGGCCATGACACTCTACTGAAGAATCAACAGTCGGCATTCCATGATTTGCAGCGCACGGTATAGGACATCGCTAAGAGTTTGAATAGGGAGGTCAATCTTCAGGCTCCAACGCTTCAGTGATGGTCGTGTCGGTCAGGAGTGTGGAGGAGAAAGAGGTTGTAGATGATGACTCCCACTCTAGCAAGTATAACATTCCGTCACCTGAGGAGGTCAAGAAGATTGACTGGAAGGCTAGATTCACGGAGATCAATGACAGGATAACCGAGGAGCAGGTAGACGAGGAGATAGTAGTTGATGTGCCTGCCGAGAAGGCAGAGGAGAAGAAGAAGGGGGCGGAGATGCAGATACCCTAGATTGACCCGACTCGTGTTCCCTACCCAGCACGTTTGCTGCCATTCAAGCAAGCCAGAGAACACAGTCACTTCCTTGACTTGTTCAAACAACTAAAGGTCAATCTTCTGCTAATAGAGACCCTCTAGCGCATGCCAAAGTATGATAAGTTCCTTAAAGATCTTCTTTCCAAAAAGAAGAAGCTCTAGGAGGTCTCTAAAGTCTCACTTAGTGAGCAATGCTCTGTGGTGGTGCAGAACAAGCTGCCAGAGAAACTGGGAGATTCGGGTCGTTTCACGATCCCATGTCACCTAGGCAATTTGCCTTTGCACCACACGTTGGCCGACCTGGGTGCTAGCATCAATCTGATGCCCTATTCCTTAAATAAACAGCTAGACCTAGGTGAACCACAGCCAACGCGCATGACATTTCCTTGGCTGACCGCTCAGTCAAGTATCCATGGGGAATTGTGGAGAATCTATTAGTGAAAGTAGGAAAATTTGTCTTCCCCCGTGGATTTTTTCATTCTAGATATGGAAGTGGATGACGGAGTCCCACTCATCTTAGGGTGCCCATTCTTGCGTACCGCCAAGGCAGTAATCGATGTGTTTGACGGGAGACTCACACTTCATGTGGGGGATGAGTCGTTAATATTTGATGCCACACAGTCTGTGGAGGATGTTGGCGAGCATAGCCATTTCATGTGCATGCTTGATTCCTTCATGGACTATCACCAGGACTCTGATCCACTGTTAGAAGTTGGTGAACCCGCCCCTAATTTATAAGAACCATCCAATTGGGCGGTAGAGTTGGAGAAGTTGTTGGATGAGCCGGACGAATACGGCGATGAGATGCCTGATGATCTGCTGGGGATGATGGCAGAGCTAGATGCAATCATAGATAAAACCCCAAGTTTGGGGAAGTTAGAAGAGAGTGTTGATGATCCCGGAGATCCCGGTGGAGGTTTAGAGATCATATCCATAGTTAATTCCATTCCTGAACCGCTGCTAAGCACCGTCGTGCATTCTGAGAGGGTGAGCGTTGACTCGACCATTAGTTCTGATACTCCTAGGTCTAGGCCACCCTGTGAGAGAATCCGTGTGTTGAGAGACGTCGGTGAGTTAGAGAGAGTGAAAACCAAGTGTGGGGACGTCTAGCGATGATAGACTACTTGGGTATTTGATGCATATTACATTCGGACCGGGTAGATATAAAATACGGTTGAAAGATTTGTGTGCAAAATGTGATATGAGTTCATTAGTTGTGAGGAATGTGAAGTTGCTGAGTTGGTGTAGGACCGGTAGACCATGTAGAATGAAGGTTGTGCCGGCTAGGATCAAAGAGAAGCGTCCTGACAGGCTTGTTTGATTCTCGGGCGAGTGTCCGAGATATAGAGTTTGTATGCTTATGTGGTCCATGTCAGTGTCATTGTCTGTGTTTTTCGGTACTGTGTTTTGTTTGTGTCATGTCTTGTAGGGTTTCGCGCTTGATTTGGCACGGGAAATCGTCGGGAACAAAGTTCCAGGTTTGTTTTGCATTGGTTTTTATCATTAGAACGAGTTTTGGATAAATTGGGTGAACAAAAAAAAAATTTAAGGGGTCAAAAATTTTCTAAGTATAAAAATTGAAAATTTTCTCAACTTTCTGTGAAAACACTCCCCTCACGGTACGCGAAGCTTGAGCCCAAGTCTCTCGTGGTATGCGAGAGACAAAAGTCTCAGCCGGCATGATTTCCAACTCCTCGCGGTACGCGAGGAGTGCCCCTTGATCTTCGCGGTACGCGGGGAACCCTAATTTTGCCCTATCTCCTTTGTTTCCCATGGTTTCCCACGCCCGTTTTCCGCACCCGTTCCCACCACCACTCACTATCATCCACCATCATATTTCCTATCATAAACAACCACCTCACCACCCTCCACATCACCATCTCTAATCCTCCATCCACCATCCATCATATCATTACCGATCATCACCATGACCATGGGAGACTGGTGAACCATTTGTAACCGATGATCCACCATGCCGTGGCATTCAAGTCTATGTGTTCGCCACCCATCAGGTACGTGTCCTTGCATATCTATCCAGAGTTATTGTGAGTCAGTGAGTCTTTTATTTGAGTCAGTTTAATGCTGCAGTTTTGTTATGACGTTTACTTTGCGGGTATTGTTCGTCTTGCCCGTACTCAATCTCCATTCCGGCGGGATGAATGCTTCTATCACTTTGTAAAGACAACTCAGCAGAGTGTGCAACCGCGACCGAAATGCTATATGCTGCACATGAGGAAGAACGAAGCTGCACATTTGAGTGTTTATACATTACTAGCTAAGTCGTTTCCTATTTTTATTTTTGCATTTTTATTTTCAATTGTGTCTTGCTTCACATTGAGGACAATGTGTCTTTCAGGTGTGGGGATGTGAGTGTCTAGTTTAAGTTTGTGTCTTTTATAAAAATCCAAAACAAAAAAAAATTAAAAAAAATGTCCTTTGAAAACATAAGTTTTTGCATAATAAATGGAAAAAAGATAGTTCAACTGGATCATTCACCACATCTCCTCGAGGTGTGCATCTGGTCACTCCTGATTCTAGCGTGGCTGCTGCCCTCGCCTCTATGGCCAATGAAATAAAGGAGCTGAAGCCCAGTGCTCAGCGGTATCAAGTGAGGGGAGGCCACGAGCCCTCGCCTCTATGGCCAATGAAATAAAGGAGTTGAAGCTCAGTGCTCAGCGGTGTCAAGTGTGAAGGGGAGGCCACGACACCCGTGATTGCCTAGTGAATAATCAAGAGCAGGTGAGCTATGATGGAAACCAACACCAGAACCGAGGGTACAAAAACTACAATTCATTTGGATCGGGATGGAGATCTGGAAATAACCCACTGGGGTTTAATGGTTGTCAGCAATTTCAGCATAATGGAGGAGGAAAGACAGGACCTAGCACGAGAAGCAATGTCAACACGACTTCGATCAAAGAGATGCTTGAGACTCAGACATAGCTACTTGCCCACCTAGTCCAGCAGGACAGGGATGCTAGGCAGAGATTGGATGGCCATGACACTTTACTGAAGAATCAGCAATCAGCATTCCATGATCTGCAACGTATGATTGAAGACATCGCTAAGAGCTTGAAGGATGGACATGGAGGTCCATCTTCAAGCTCCAACGCTTCAGTTATAGCCGTGTCAGTCAGGAGTGAGGGGAATAAAGAGGTTGTTGAGGATGACCCCCACTCCTGTAAGTATAACATTCCATCACCTGAAGAGGTCAAACAAATTGACTGGAGGGCAAACAGCTTGTTCTCCTCCAGAGTATGCCAAAATATGGCAAGTTCCAGAAAGACCTTCTTTATAACAAGAAGAAGCTAGAGGAGGTCTCTAAAGTCTCACTTAGTGAGCAATGCTCTACAGTGGTGCAGAACAAGCTGCCAGAGAAACTGGGAGATTCGGGTCATTTCACGATCCCATGTCACCTAGGCAGTTTGCCTTTGCACCACGTGTTGGCCGATCTAGGTTCTAGCATCAATCTGATACCCTATTCCTTGTATAAGCAGCTAGACCTAGGCGAACCACAATCGACGCACATGAGAATTTCCTTGGCTGACCGCTCAGTCAAGTATCCACGGGGAATTGTGGAGAATCTTCTAGTGAAAGTGGGCAAGTTTATTTTCCCCGTGGATTTCGTCATTCTAGATATGGAAGTAGATGATGGAGTCCCACTCATCCTTAGGCGCCCATTCTTGTGCACCTCTAAGGCAATGATTGATGTCTTTGACGGGAAACTCACACTTCGTGTGGGGGATGAGTCTGCTACGTTTGATGCCACACAGTCCGTGAAGGATGTTGGCGAGCATAGCCACTCCGTGTGTATGCTTGATGCTTTCATGGACTACCGGCAGGACTTTACTCTAGTAGCGGATGATGTAAAAGGAGAGGAAGGAGAGAAGATAGAGGAGCCTCCGGATTGGCTAGAGGAGTTTGAAAAGAAATTGATAGAATCCTCCTTCTTAAGTGCTAGTGATGATGATTACAGTTTGAGTGACGTTTTAGCACAGGTGGAGATGATAGTATGTGAGACACCAATGGTTGAAATATTAGAGTCCACACCTGTAGAATCACCCTTATCTGAGCCTTTACTAGTCACATTTATCCATTCTGAGAGGGTGAGTGTTAAGTCGACCCCTAGTTTCAGTTCTCCTAGGCCTATGCCACCCCGTAAGAAAATCCGGGCATTAATAGATGCATCGAGGTTGAGGGTAATGCAAACCCCAAGTGTGGGGACGTTTAGGGAAACCAAACTGCTAGGATACTTGAAACGTGTTATCTTTGGACCGGGTAGGTTTAAGTCGTGGTGGAAGTATTTGATTTCTACATGTGATATGAATTCAGTGTTTGATAGGAGCATGTGTTTACTGAGGTTGTGGAGGACCAGGAATCCGCATCGGATGAAGGCGGTACCGGTTAGGATCACGGAGAAGCCTCCTGATAGGCTTGGTTGATTGTCGGGCATGTGCCCGGGATGTAGAGTTTGTATGCATTACTTGTTTGTGTCCGTGTCTTTTTCTCTCTTTTTTTTGTTTTTTTTTGGTACTGTGTTTTGTGTGTGTCGTGCCTTGCAGGGATTCACGCGTGATTAAGTGAGAGAAATCATTGGGAACGAAGTTCCAGGTATGTTTTACAGTGGCTTTTATCATTAGAACGAGTTTTGGAAAATTTGGGTGAACAAAATTTTTAAGGGGTCAAAAATTTTCTAAGTATAAAATTAAAAAAAAAGTTTGAAACTTTCTGTGAAGGAGGCCCCCTCGCGGTACGCGAGAAACAGATCCAAGTCTCTCGCGGTACGCGAGAGACAAACATGTGGGCCGGCTGGTTTCTTAATCCCTCATGGTACGCGAGAAACCTTCCCTGGTTCTTCGCGGTACGCAAGGGGTACCTGGAATTGCTCATTTACCTTTGTTTTCCCATGGTTTCCCATAACCACCACCGTCAACCAACATACTTCATCACCATTCATTCACCATCCAGCCTACCATCACTTCACCATCATCATCATCTATCAACTATCACATCATCCACCAATATCCTTCATAACCATTCATCCATCCATCATCACCTCATTCACCGACTCCACCGACCATGGGAAACATGGAAAACGGTTTGATCCGATGATTCACCTTACCGCGGCATTCATGTCTATGTGTTTGTCACACAACGGGTACGTGTCCTTGCAATCTATCCAGAGTCAGCTTTAGTCAGTGAGTCTTTTCTTTGAGTCAGTTTAATGTTGCGGGTTTGTTGTGAGGTTTATTTTGCAGGTATTGTTCGTCCTGTCCGTACTCAATCTCCATTCGGGCGGGACCGATGCTTTTATTAGTCTGTAAAGGCAACCCAGCAGTGTGTGCAACCACGACCGAAATGCTATACGGTGCATACGAGGAAGAACGAAGCTGCACATTTGAGTGTTTATACATTACTAGCTAAGTCGTTTCCGGTTTTTATTTTTGCATTTTTATTTTCAGTTGTGTCTTGCTTCACATTGAGGACAATGTGTCTTTCAAGTGTGGGGATGTGAGTGTCTAGTTTAAGTTTGTGTCTTTTATAAAAATCAAAAAAATTAAAAAAATGTCCTTTGAAAACATAAGTTTTTGCATAATAAATGAAAAATGATAGTACAACTGGATATACTTGTTTGTTTAAAAGAGAATTAATAATAGTGATGTTTTGGTAGACCCAGCCAGCTTGAATAGCTTAAATAGCCTGTGAGTGTTACTTAGGATAAATCATGTAATAAATTCATGAAATCTTGTGGGTACTCATCTTAGGGTGTCGGTAATACTGAAATTATCAATATATGGTGATAGGTACCACGTTAAGCTAAAATTTAGAGGTTTTTGAAATTTCATGGCACACCACTCATCCGAGTTTGGTGCGCCCGCATCCATAATTCCATCTAATAATGAGTATAATTAATAAACTAAAAGCTTAAGTCTAACCTACGTGTTTCCCATGGAGATAGTGACTCCGTGGATACACACATGGGTTGGTATTTGAGTGATCAATGTTTAGATAAATAAGATTGACCTATGTGTTTCCCATGGGGATAGTGACTCTGTGGATACGCCTATGGGTTAATTCTTCTGTGCTTAACTAATAGACTGCAACCTATGTGCTACCTTCCGGGATGGTGACTTGGGAGACGCACCCCTAGGTGAGGTTGATTCATATATAATTAATAATGCTCATTACATTCGTTCCATAATCCATTGATTTCTAAAAACATGTAAATCTTAGTTTAACGTGGTGGGCAAATCTACATGGTTTAACCCATGCCTAAACATGACCATGAGACGGGATTAGATAGAGCTGTAGCTTCTAAGTGTGAGTCACATAAATTGATTGATTGTTGTATAAATTGGAATTAAAACGCATCACGGGGGCTAGATAGTTGGCGGTTGGGTTTAAAATAATAAAAGAAATAAATATATTGGGGGATTGCCGTGAAAAAAAGAGCGGACGACTTATGGCAGATGTTGTCGTGGAATAGAAAAAGAAAAGAATTGAAGTCAAAGCAGGTGAATATTAATTATAGAGGTAAATTATTAAGCTAGCAACTTAATTATTTTATGTTTATGATGAACGTTTTTATTGATTGTTTGTGTTCTAATTTTCTTATGATTGGCTAAACTTGTTTATACTGCCTAGGTTAATTGATGAATATTTGCTAAAGTTATGATTTTTATCGGTTTTTGGATTTGAATGATGGTTTTATGATTTTGTAAACGATTTCGGTTAATAATTGTGATGAATATGCATGCTCAAGTTTGTTTGTGTGATTGTTTTCAATTTCGTATGTTGATTGTGGTTGTCTGCCAGTTTGATTAACGTATTGTGATCATAGATTCTAGGGTTTGTGATTGCGTGTGGTTAGCTAGAGATAGTGACCATAGGAGTTGTGATTTGACTATTGATTAGAGTTGAGTGTTCTTCCTAGTTCAGTACCCGAGATGTGAGAATTAGTCGTTTAGTGTTCGTCATTAGGAATCCGAGTGTCAACTGTCTGAGAGGAAGTTAGTTTAGGTGTCTAGTGATCTGTTGCTATTCTGAACCATAGTTGTTATTCTAGGATTACCCCATGCATTCTTCGAATGTATTGTGGGCGGTGAGACTGAGAGGTAATCCGTTCATTAGGGTACTTGATTATAGTTGGAAATAACTTGAGAAGTGATCCGACAATCTGGTGAGTTTAGTACACTTTAGGTAACTTAGTTGGTGACACCCTGAGTGTGATTAGGGATCCATTAGTTTGTCTTTAGCAGTTATCCTTAGAATCCCAGATCCATCATAGTTCCAGAACCGGTAGAAGTTGTGCTTTGCAAGTAGGATTCCGACCTAGGTAGTGTTCTTCCTATTCCTATTATCTCCCTTTGTTCTTCGTCTTGATAGTTTGAATCGTTCTTAGTTTATTGCATTCTTATTTAATTCAGTAGTGTAGTAAACCCCCTAAACCAATTCAATCTTTTGTCCTAGTCAGAGTCTAGTATTAGTATTCGTAGTGTCTCTAGGGTTCGATAACTCGGTTTACCGTTAAGTTGTGCTACACTCGATAGGTTCACTTGCCTGTCAGTGCGGTTTAGTTCATAGGTTTTCCTTTTATTACTTAGGAGTCTAGGTTAGCTTTAGTAGTTATTTTTATAGACCGTCTGGACGACATCAATCATAGTTTCTAGAACCGGTAGAAGTTGAGCTTGACAAGTAGGATTCCGACCTAGGTAGTGTTCTTCTCATTCCTAATATTCACCTTTGTTCTTGTCTTGATAGTTGAGTCGACCTTAGTTCATTACATTCCTTAGTTAATTCAGTAGTGTAGTTAACCCCCCATCAATCAAATCTTTAGTCCAAGTCAGAGTCTAGTATTGTTACGTAGTGTCTCTAGGGTTCGATATTCCGGTTTACCATTAAGCTGTGCTACAATCGATAAGTACACTTGCCTGTCAGTGCGGTTTAGTTCATAGGTTTTCCTTTTATTACTTAGGAGTCTAGGTTAGGTTTTAGTAGTTTTTATATATACCGTCCGGACGACATCAAGTTTAATGCGAAAAACTTGTCCCAGATTAGTAAAAACCTTGCCATAACGGCTAAGGTAACTTTTTCATTTATAATAATATTGTTTTTACAAAAGATCATATAATTACATCATATTACATAGGGATCTCTAACTCCGATTTCTCCATCCTCAGGAAGCTCTATTCCACGTGCCTCTTTCTTGCAGTGTTTGAAAACATTTTTGAATTAGCTTACGCTAAGTAAGTACTCTGCATCGTTCATTTTATTACGAACCCATTAGGTCCTTATTGTTCAAGTTTTCTCAGGCTCTCGAGACCACGTGACCATCTCCGGACGTACCTCCGATCACGCTTTTCGTATATTTTATGGGTGTGCTAACCCCCTCGCGACCATCATAGACCGTATCTCCAGTCCGAGTATTAGCAAGGTCCTTATACTCGTAAGTATAGACCCCTTTATTATGCATGATATACTTTCATCTCATATTCGTATTTGTCATATATTGTAAACTGGGGTGATCTTCCTTCCAGAATGTACCTCCAACAGAGATGTTCTCAGGAAAGAGCGATGGGTCTAGGAGAGATTTATATACCGCTTTTTTCTAGACAGGACATTCCGTTTGTCAGATAACTACATACCGGTTAGATGTTCTCCCGTACATTTACTATATTTCTTTATTTTTTATTAGTCTATACCCCTAAACATTCATAATGGTTTCATCACGAAGTACACAAGAGGTTTATATATAGGAAGTACCAGCGGCGTATCCACCACCCCTTGGATACGTCATGATTACTCCATTACTCCCGTTTAGTGACTAGACTAATCCGTCATTACATCGTACCTTTGTCATACAACACATATCACATAATCACATCACATAAGCATGTATTTCACATAATATTGTCTAGGGTACGGGTCCAGTGTACTTACATTATCCTCGGATAGTTCCTAAGTTCGTTCCTCGTCTAGACGTTTCTCTGACTCGAACCGCACTCTTAGCGTACCGCACTCGTAACCACCGCGCTCGTAACCGTCGTTCAGCCTCCTCGAGAGTCGTGTGTGTGAAGTGGTAGTGAGGTTGGTGTTGTTGTTGTGTCAAATGAACAACAAAGTTCAACTACCGCTAAGCTAGGCAGTGGCGGTCCGCTACCGCCTTGTTCCATCTGTCCAACGTGATGCACATGTAGCGGACGGTTCGCTACCCAATCCCTTCTGGCGAGTCACTTATACACGTGTCGTCTCCTTGTTGTCCGGGCCAATTGCGGCTAGCGGACCGTTACACTCTTGGTAGCGGTCCGCTACCACCTTCATTTTCCAATTGCTTTTCATTTTGAACCCTCAACTTTGAGGTATTTACATTTTAGCCCCTGGACTTTCATTTCTTTAAAATTTTGGGATGTTACACTAGGCGGAGAGTACCCAGACATAGTAAATTATAAAGAAATTAATTATTGGAAGACTATATATATGTTAAATATCATAAGTTTACTAGTATTTATATCAAAATACATGAATATCAAAATAAACCAAAATTATACATGCTCAAACTTTAAATACTAAAGTATTTCAAAAATTGATATTCATTCTAAAATATTTTAGACATATGAAACATTAATTTCGTCTTCTAATGTATCTATGTATTTTTCATTGATGTTAACCCCCTCAAAAATTGATACTTCCGTTCCCATAGTCTTTTTTCTTTTCCATCAAATTTGCATTATACTGAACAAAATATTGTTCGATTTGCTTAATTCGGTCTGAGTTGATTGATTCTGAACGAGTTGACCGACTATGACCGAGTTGACCAATTCTGACCGAGTTCGCCGATTCTGACCGAGTTTGCCGATTACATCCCAATTTTGACCGATTCTAACCGATTCAGTATGATGTTGACCAAATCCGAGTGTTACCACCAACTTATATAAAATCGCTACGGAACACCCCCGCGTACCGATTCTAAGGCCGAGTTGGCCGACTTTAACAACACTGATATATGTTAACATAATATACATTATTTATCATAGTTATATAAAAAATAATATTTATTATGTAATAACATATTATATTAAATATTTTTTTTTGTTTACATATATTAAAGGTAACTTATTACCCTTAATCAAATTTTGACGAGTAAACATATCAAGTGTGTAAAATATTTGTATCAGTTTTTGAAAAAGTCAAATATCTTAGTTACTCTCATACTTTTTAATGATTCGCACGTTAATTTCAAACGTTACGAGTTTGATATAGACCCTCAAACTATTAGTTATTTTTGTTAGAATGACATAATTCATTCAAGAAATGTAAATTGTATGTGAAACTTATCAAAACTACGTCGTTTTGACAATATGTAACTAAACTCAATTTAAATCACTTCCCTGTTTATAAACATGTTTGGTTTTAGCGGAATTCTTAACATAATCATAAGGCAATCGTTTACAATTGAATTTAATTTCAATAGCAGTTGTTTGTTCATTCCGAACGATGGCTGTAATTCTTTATGAAATCACTAGTAGCCATTTAAAATTGAAATTGATTTAAAATGGTATGTGTTCGATTTGATAGCATATATTTATTCATTCAACAAAAGTAGCAAATGGAATAACTGTATTTATTTTAGTTTACGATTTAGTTTAACTAGGTTAAGAATCATTGAAATTATCCATTGCTTATTCAATCTAGGTATTTGTTTTCGGAAGAACCGGTTCGGAGATAACTAAACAATTTTTGACGAAAATAATAGAGTATGATCAGTTAGTTTTGCAAAATAAAAAAGAATTAAAAGTAATTTTGGTTGGATTTAATCAAAACGACGTAGTTTTGATAGGTTTTACATACACCTTAGATGCTTAACAACACCTTGTAGAAATTATATAACTAGTATTGAGCCATGTGCGTTGCTGCATGACAAGTTATTTTTCGCATTCAAGAAGCTAGCAAGTGTTAAACCGTGAAAAAAATGAATGCCTTCGTAACTTTATATATAGAAAACAAAATGTTTAAGTAAACGCAAACTGCGCATTACGGCTCGATAAACCGTGAAAAAAAGTTAACGTTGTGCGTTAAAAAACAGTAAAAAAAATTGAAATCTTGAAACAGTATTGACGGTTTGTACGTTTGTGCTTAAATGACGTGAACATTATGATGCACATCGAAACGTAGCAAAAATAAGCTCGTCATAACGTTATATTCGGAATTTTATAAAACATCAAACTTAAAAGATTATAAAAGAAAAACAAAAAGAACCAAAAAATTATGAGTGTCCCGTAAAAAAAAACTAAAGCTAAGCTTGGCTGGTTTTTGAGAAGCTTCAAATCCATGACCCGTTTTGCTTTTAAGACACAAGCGGGTCATGGGTCTCCATGGGTGATCCGGATTACTGTTGGATCTTTATATAAAAGGAAGACGATGGACTAGGCTTCTCTTGTGCAGCTAGGGTTTCACCTATGTTTTCTCAGATCGCTTATTTTTACTCAGCACGTTCATATTTCCTCTCGTCTTCATACAGTCTAATATAGGGTTTCGTCACCATGGCTGAAACCTGGTTCTTCTTTGTGTATTTTAGTATCTAGTTTTACAGATGATCACAATGATGGTCTAAGTCTTGTTATTTGTTAGATCTATTCTTTCATGTTCTTGTATTCTGTATTGAACCACTTAGGGTTTAGGGTTTGTAATATAAGGTTTGGATTGAATAAGGAATCATTTCATTTTTCTGACAAGACTGAAGTTAACAAAAAGGTCCTACACAATTATTAGTCAAATTGCAATGTAACATACATAAATCATTCAAGATATAGGTACATAAGTTTTGAGGGCAAACACAAACATTAATGATTAATCTAAGAAAGACAAAAATGTTAAAACAAAATCTTTCTTGTTCTAGCAGTTAGGAAGCCGTTAATGTCGTGCTGTTGGGCTTCTTAATCCATAAGCTTCAAGCTTCTCAATATATGACATCTTTGCTTTTGTCAAGATCTTAACATGTTTAATCTTTAAACTTGGACTAGACTCCCCATTTGTCTCCATTAATTCTCCTTGATCCACACCCCATCCCTTGGAATCCGATAACAACAGTATTCCTCTAGGACTATGAACCGGAGTACCTCGATCCATCAAATGGCCAAGTGTGCGTACGGATAGCGGTGATGGTGACATGGCATCCATTGATTGGTTCCTTTTGTTCATCCCCAATGATGGATCTTGTGCCACTTCATCTGCCTTCAATACATCTTCTATCAACCTCATTACTGTGTTTGCCAAACTCTCCAACACTCTTGAAAAGCTCTCTAGTATAGATTGACCCACATCCTACATAATTCATGTAATCAATGGTTATAATTAGGCCTGCTAAACGGGTCGGACAATCCCGAAAATTTTACAAAAACTCAAAGTGAACCCGAAATTCGTGTCAGACACATGAACCCGAACACGGCACGTGTATTCACAGATTGACATGTACACGACCCGTTTAAACCAAAAAAAGAATATTTAATTTTTTTGCGGATTAGTTCTTTAAATTACAAATTTACATATATTTTTTTTCTTCAACCAGTTAAGTTATGCCAATTTGTATTTGAATCTTTCAATTTTGTCATAAAAGACACCTACAAAGTTTAATTCATTACATAAAACATATTTAAAAAAATGTATATATATAAATTAATAAATGGGTTAAACGGGTCAACCTGCTAACCCGTCAGGTTGAAACGAAACTGACTCTGCCGCAGGTTCGACCAGAAACTGACTCAAACCCGTTTAGACTAAAAACTCAAACCCGCGATTTTCGTGTTAGGTTCATGTTGTGTAAGAAATCCACGTCGCTTGTTATAACTGATTAAAAAGAGGAAAAAAAGAAAATTTTCTTGATCATACTTTATTGTGCTCAATTTTGCTAACGTCTAGTGAAGATTGAGCAAGTGCTGGGAATTGCTGTTTGACAAGTAGTAAAATGGTTTCTGCTCTTTCTTCAAATACTTCTCTTTTTTCAGAACTTATAGTTGAACTCCAAGAAGACTTCAAATCTTTATAATTCATTTTTCTTTTCCATATGACAATTGAAGCTTCTATTTTGTTCTTAAGATCCATTATACTCTGCTCTGATGACATGTCAATTGTAGATAAAAATTGGCCCGGATCAAAACAATCATCTGTAATGCTCTTGTAAATTGAATCTCCCAAGCTAGTTTTACCATTCTGTTTATCATAAACCGGTTCATGAGGTACAAATCATGCTTAAATAAAAACAATTGTTTTAAAAAATTTTTTAAAGCAAATTCGATTTTAATAATCCAAACTATGACCCAATGGCTGATAATAATCCATACTAACAATTTGACCGGTGTCACTCCTAACTTTCACTTTGTTGTCACAAGCAATCCAAACTATGACACTTGATTTCGCTTACAAGGAGGTACTTCCCCATTTCGCTTACACTTCATAATCATCCTTGCGACTAACTGAAAATTAAGTGTAAATCTATGATGATAAGGTACCGGAGGAATTCTGGACCGGACTTAAGCCTAGTGTTGAGCATTTTCGAGTTTTTGGTTGTATTGGTTATGCTGATATACCAACACAACTAAGAACCAAGCTTGATGATAAAAGTCATAAGTGCATTTTCCTTGGTGTTAGCACAGAGTCAAAAGCCTATCGGTTATATGACCCTATTGGAAAGAAAATTGTCATCAGCAGGGATGTGATATTTGATGAAGAGGCGAGATGGGACTGGAAACTAAAGGAAAATGAAATGGAAGAACTGGTGATAGAAGAAGAAGTAGATGGGAATGAAGGTGGAAATGACATTACAGGAGAAAATCATGCACCCACTCCTGAATCTGAATCTGATCAGATTCAAGGCCAAAACAGCCCAGCTAATTCTGATCAGAATCAAGGCCAAAACAGCAACCTAGCTAATACCCCTGAAAATCAAAACAGCCCAGCCACTGTTGAACCGGTCACTCAAGCAGAATCTTCAACACAAGCTAGGCATGCCACACGTACTCGAAGACAACCAGTGTGGATGACTGATTTTCACACTGGGCATTACATATCAGATGAAGAAGTTGAATATGAAGCTGGGTTTGCTATGTACAGTTCGCTAGATGATCCCGCAACGTATGAAGAAGCGTGCAAAGAAGGAAAATGGGTAAAAGCTATGGAAAATGAAATAACTGCTATTGAACAAAACAACACTTGGGAATTAGTTGAGGCACCAGCTGGGGTGAGGCCAATCGGTGTTAAATGGGTCTTCAAGACAAAATTAAATGAAGATGGGAAGGTCGATAAGTACAAGGCTAGGCTTGTAGTGAAAGGGTACGCACAAAGAAAGGGTGTGGACTATACCGAAGTGTTCGCTCTTGTGGCCCGTTGGGACACAATTCGAACCTTAGTAGCAGTGGCGGCTCAATGAAATTGGACTATATTCCAATTGGATGTTAAAAGTGCCTTCTTGCACGGTGAACTCAAGGAAGTGGTACACGTAGATCAACCACAAGGCTTTGTCAAATAAGGGGCTGAAAAAAGGTGTACAGGTTGCGGAAAGCATTGTATGGATTGAAACAAGCTCCGCGAGCTTGGTTTAACCGAATCGAGACCTACTTCAAACGAGAAGGTTTCAAGAAAAGCAGTTATGATCATACATTGTTCATCAAGAAGGTTTGGAACAAAATCCTCACTGTAAGCTTGTACGTTGACGACTTAATTTATGCAGGGAATGATCTCATATTGTGTGAAAGTTTTAAGAAGTCTATGCAGCTTGAATTTGAAATGACAGATCTTGGTCAAATGAAGTATTTTCTCGGTGTGGAGGTATAACAAAGTCCTACTGAAATTTCCTTGTGTCAAAAACAGTATGCAAAAGAGGTGCTAAAGCGTTTCAATATGTGGGAAGCAAATTCAGTTCAGAATCCCATTGTTCCAGGGGCTGTTTTAACAAAATCAGGAACCGGGGAGGAGACCAATGACACGGTGTACAAAAGGTTAGTAGGTAGTCTCATGTACTTAACGGTCACTCGACCGGACTTAATGTATGCAGTGAGTTTGATATCTCGTTTTATGGCTAATCCAAAAGAAGAGCATATGTTAGCTGCAAAACGAATGATAAGATATCTAAAGGGCACCTACAATTTTGGTTTGAGTTATGAAAAACAGTCCATGAAAGGGCTGCAGGTCTATACCGACAGCGAAGATCGTCGGTGTACATCAGGCTATATATGTTTATTCAGTGGGGCTGCAATTTGTTGGAGTTCTCGAAAACAGTACATAGTGACACTATCATCAACGGAGGCAGAGTATGTGGCGGCTACTGCGTGTGCGTGTCATAGTATATGGCTGAAGGGTCTGTTTGCAGATTTGGATGAAACTTCAATTGGGACAGTTAGTGTGTTATGTGACAACACATCCACCATTAAACTATCAAAGAATCAGGTAATGCATAGAAGAACGAAACACATAGATGTACGGTTTCACTATCTCATAGACCTTGTGAATCAAGAAGCAATCAAATTGGAGTTTTGTAAAACTGAAGATCAACTGGCAGATGTTATGACAAAACCACTAAAGCTTGAAGCTTTCGTTCAGATTAAAGCATTGCTTGGTGTGCAGGAAGTTAAACAAGATGCTTAGTGCATTCTTGTTTAAGGGGAGGAATTATTGGATATTGGGCTTGTCTTCTACTGGGCTCATTTGTTTCTATTGGGCTCATTTGCTTTTATTGAATAATAGGCTTTCTAAGTCTTTAGCTAGCAGTCATAGTTCGTTTCCGTCTTTTCTGTATTCAGTTTATTAACGCTGGAGTCTGTAATGGCTATATATAGCCCTGCAATTCATGAATAAAGTAAGCATTCGAATACCTTTTGTATCACTTTGAGTTACTTCAGGAGTGTCATTATTCAAATTATCAGTATAGATTATTATCAGACAACGGTCTTGCTAGAATCCAATTTTTAAAGTTTTCAAAATTACCTTCGGCAGGGTATCGATGTAGATCTCTGGGATCTCCATTTCTGAAAGAACTTGCGCGTTTATGGCCATGGAAGCTTTAAGAACCTGGTTGCAGGTATCCTTTTGATGTTGAATCCATTTTCTTGATTCATCTGAAAGCCCTCCTGGAGGAAGTTTGACTCTAGGTATCCACCATTTTTCAATCGATTCGTCTGCGTCTTCAGGTACATACCAGAATTCTTTTTGATCTTTGAAGTTGTCTAAACAATCCTGAAACATGAGCTTATGTTATTATTCACTTGAAAACACAAAAGATTTGACTTTATACATCATAAAAGTTTATATAGGAATTTATTACAATTAGCATGGCATCAAGCTTCTTTAATGCAGGGATGTTCATGAGTAGATCTCTTCTTTGTTGTGTCACCATAATCTGTAAAAATCAGAACCGGAAACACGTAAAACAGGGTGACAATTCCTAGCATGACAACACGACATGAACAGGGGCGGATCCAGGAATTTTTTTCAGGGGGTTCACTGTTTTTAGATGATCCAATTTCATAGGGCCGGACATAAAAATTTTCGGTTCGGTTCGATTGGTCGGGTCGGGTCGGGTCGGGTCGGGAGGGGCGGCTCAACCATTTTTGGAGGCCTAAAGCAAAGAAAAAAACATGAAAATTATGCTTCAAATGTTCACAAAATCAACTAATTTGTATTTAAGAGTCATCTACTCATTTGTTTCTATCAATTTTTTACCTCTAATCATATGAATGCTCAAAAACACACATTTAGTTCAAGAAAGAGTTCTTAGTTTTATAGCTTCACAACCGGATCAAGCGAGCAGCAGTGGGCGCCGTCGTAAGGGGGTTCACCCTATAATATTTTAGGGGGTTCACCCTAGTTTTTTTACCTACCGTTACACTAAAATTTCAAAACTCGGGGGGTTCCTGTGCACCCCCCCTCGCTTCACTACATCCGCCCCTGGACATGAACAAGACACAAAAATAATCGTTGTGGGTTGACATTTTTAACCAATTTAATAAGTAGGTCGTGATCATGTTGGCTTACTTGTTTAACCCGTTTACTTAAACTGTGACCTGTCAACCCATTTAAAATAAAATAAAATATATATTTTTTTATAAGGCCAAGCCTGTTTATGACCGGTTCAACCCACTACAACCCGTCGACCCGTTTTTGACCCATCCGTTTACAAGATTATTACAACCCTCAAGGCTCAAACCATTTGCCTTGTTTAGATAATTAGGCACGGGTCATGTTTGGGTTACACAATTTTAATTGTTTCCGGGTTAGGGTTGATGCCTTTAACACGAATAAATACATGAATCATTCACGGGTCATCAATTCAACCAACTAACCCACCCTAAATCATTATACTAAAAAACTAGACCATTACTGGAATATATATATATATATATATATATATATATATATATATATATATATAACTTTTTGATCATATTTGACGCGCTAACTATTTGTAATAAATGTTAACCGTTGAAAAAGAAAACTTTTATGAAATTTTAACTTTTTGGACAAATCTATAGATTACTTGTTTTGACCTATTATCCAACCAGCCTGACCTGTCCTTATTCCACCTCTAATAATCATATAAAACACATACTAAAACACCAAAAAGAGTACATAAATGACCTCCATATTCGATCCGTCTTTTCCTATTTGTTGAGACGGGACGAACTCAACGATGTAATCCGTCACTGACAGGAGCCAATCAATTTCTTTCCTCCATTTTCTTTTTCTATCTTCTGGAACAGGAACAAGTTTATTCTGTTTCCCAAACACAGAAGCTGCAAATTGCCCAAAAATCTGAAGATAAATGAATCAAAAACCTCCCAGTTTTTTAAATAACCTGGAATCAAAAAAGAAATATTACCAGCAAGATTTGTAATCGCGTTTGATAAAGCTAAAGCCGATGAAACCCCTCTTCCATGACCCGTCATATCTTCTCCCAGAAGCAGCCTCACAAATCTTTCCTTCATCTCTTCCATATCTTCAAAAAAATATTTTAAATTCTGATAAAATAGTCTTCTCCAACATTTGAGGAAAAAACATAAACAGACAAACAACGTACCCCGTCACTTATAAAGTAGGGTCTGGGGAGGGTGAGATAAGGACAAACATTCCTTTATCCGGGAGATGAAGAGGATAAAGGAGGTAGAGTAGGCGGAAATATTTGTTTTCTTTTTTTTTTACTATTTGAGGAAAGAACATAAAAGTACAGGCGTAGGGCAGAAGAAGCTGGATCGCTTCATGATCTGATGTTTACTTACCCTACACTTTGTGCAGCAGATTATTTGTAGGGCTTAAACCCGTGACCTCAATGTCACAAAACAATAACCTTACCAGTTGCTGCAAGGCCCACCCTAAACAAATAAAAAAATGAACGAACATAGAAGTACAAAAACATAAAAACAAACTAACCCGAATTAGCCCGTTTAAGTGGATATGGAACTGGAGCTTTATTATTTTCGGGTTCATCCGACATGCTTGAAGTCGAAGCGGTCGATGTTAATTTCTTGAGGTTTATCGGTTTCTTCTATGAAAAGTTATGAATTTTTGGAACATGTTGCATGATTTGAATATGTATGAACTTCTTGAGATGATCTTTTCTTCCTTTTTTTTGTGAAATAAAGAAGGAATTGGGGAAAAATGGAAAGTTATGTATTGAGGAGATTATGAACGTGGGTGCATGTTTATGTATATTAAAGAATGTAGGTTTTAATTGCATAGTGGACGGCTAAGTTCATGGCTAGCAGAAAGGGCGGGAATGGTATTCAAAGGTCAACTAACTTCTCTCTGTTGTAATCTTATTTTATTATATTTTTTTTAAATTTTTATTACTTGTTCATCTTGTATAAAAAAAATGAAGTAAACACGACACGGCTAAGTTCATGGCTAGCAGAAAGGGCGGGAATGGTATTCAAAGGTCAACTAACTTCTCTCTGTTGTAATCTTATTTTATTATATTTTTTTAAAATTTTTATTACTTGTTCATCTTGTATAAAAAAAATGAAGTAAACACGACGACGACGACGACGACGTTTTACAATCGCTCGAGTCATGTCCCCTCACTAACTAGTGAGTGTTCGAATCTTGCGGTGTGCAGGTTTGGTGGTGTTGGTTAGGTTAGAGGTCTTAAAAGGGTTGGGTTAGTAGGTTAGCGGGTCAACCCGGATACGACACCAACCCGAACCCAAAAATGGGTCAAAACAATAACCTGAACACAACACGAATTTTCACGGATTGACACGAATACGACCCGCTTGACCCGAAAACTTTTAGTTCTAGTCACAATATATAATAAATTCACACCTAAAAAAATTAACAACAAATATTCACACATAATATCTAACAAATTTATAAAAGTCGTAAACAAACGAAAATCTAACATGTAATCAAACTTGTATGTCAAAAAAAATAAAGTCCGATACATTTCTCTTATAGGCGGTTCTAAAAGCCTTGTATTGGCTGAGCTTCTTTGTCATCATAGTGCATCTTTAGAGCATGAGGTATACCTATGTGATTATGGTTTGATGTGATAATAAAGTGCATGCCACGTCACTATCTGCAAAATCATTTCACCCATCACTAGACAAGTGGTATACTCATGTGATTGTGGTGGTGTGATAATTAAATGTTTATTTTTTAATTTTTATTTAAATAAAATAAAACATAATAAATAATATTCATTAATAATTAAAAAAATTACATTAATAGTTAAAAAAAATTAGATTAATAATTTAAAAAAAATACATTACTAATTTGATTTTTCGTAAACATACTCAATCAAGTCCGCCTTTAGTGCGTTATGAAGTTCTCGATTGCGTATTTCTTGACAGTTTACTCGCTTTTGATCTTCATCAATTTCTTCGTACGTAACCTCGTCCTCATTTGGGTTGTATTGACAAATTGTCGCTCCTTGATCCTCTAAAATCATATTATGCAAAATCACACAAACATACATAATGTTCCTGATTTTGATTTGAGACCAAGATCGAGCCGGCCGTTCTATTATATGCCACTTATTCTTCAATACACTACTAGAAAACTGGGCATTTGCGACCAAAAATTTGCTACCGGTAACGACGGTCGCAAAATTAGCTACCGATTTGCGACCGCTTTGTAAAATTAGCATTTGCCACCGGTTCATCGGTAGCAAAACTTGAGGGGAGTTTTTATTTTTGTTTTTATGTAAAATTAAACCTGAGGGGGACTTTTTCATTTGGGTTAAACTTAAGGGATTTAAACGAGATGGTTTTTATCTGTGATTTCTAGGTTTACATTATCTCATCACCGTATAATGTTTCTTCTGAAGACGAATCTCAGATTCGTCAACGTTCGCCACCGTCATGTTTTATCTCCGATGATCAACTCTGTCCATCCACCGCCAAATCCGTTCAATCTCCGGTGCATCGTGTTTGTTTATCGCTACATCAGTCACCATGATATGTGTTAAATAGTTGAGGGTTCATTTTGTAATTCTGTTAAAGTTGATAGACGTATTCTGTCAATTCTTGTAACTGTACTTGCGAAGTCGTTATATACAGTTAGAAGCAACCAAATTGGTTATCTTTGGCTGAATGGTGGTATTACACTAACTATCATTCTTCTCTTAAATCAACTCCATTCCAAGCTTTGTATGGGTTTCCACATCCTATTCATGTGCCATATGTGCATAGAGATACTAATGTGGAAGCTTTGGATGATGATGTGTGTTCTAAAAAAGAAGTTACTATTCTCAGGCAAACACTACATATGGCTCAAAATAGATTGAGACAGCAGGCCAATAAACATCGTTCAGATAGAATTTTCAAGGAAGGTTCTTGGGTGTCTCTTAAACTGCGGCCCTATATTCAATCTTCTTTACGTATGGTGGGTTATAACAGGTTTTCTCCTCGGTATTATGGGCCTTATTTGGTGGTTTAGCGGATAGGTGAGGCTGCTTATAAGCTAGACCTTCCTCCTGATGCCCAGTTGCACCCAGTGTTTCATGTGTCTTTGTTAAAGCAGGCCCAAGATCCTCCAGCTGCTATTACGCCTATTCCAAAAACGCCAAGGTTTACCTTACAACCAGCCAATGTACTGGACCATCGTTTGATTAAACAAGGCCGAAAAGGAGTTGCTCAGGTGTTAGTTCAATGGATGGGTCAATCACTGTTAGAAGCTACATGGGAGAACAGACATGAGTTCTTACTTCGTTTTCCTGATTTTACATTGTAATTGTTTTGTTTGTGTTGTTGTATCCTTGTGGTCAAGGATTTTTAATAAGGGAGGGGTATTGATATGTGTTAAATAGTTGAGGGTTCATTTTATAATTATGTGAAAGTTGAGGGACTTGTTCTGTCAATTCTTGTAACTGTACTTGAGAAGTCGTTATATTCAGTTAGAAGCAACCAAATTGGTTAGCTTGATTTTGGGTTTTCACTCTCTAAAGTTTCTTTCTTTAAATTGAGACTATCACACCACCACCACCGGCGACAATTTCTGCAACAGAAACCCTAATCTATTATGATGGATTTCCACCGTCGTGGCAGGCGTGTCGGAATATCTCTGTATTTGTATTTTCCTTCTGTATCTTCCATGCGTGTAGTAAAGTCAGCTACAACTGCGGATGAAATGAAGAAGTTGTACGCCTGTCAGTCTTTGTCAAGCTCTAAATCATTAATCAGAGGCAAATCTTCTATGGATTTTAATTAGTGTTATCTTAATTGTTTTGTTTTAGAAATTTATGGAAGTTGTATTATTGATCTATGGTTGTAGAAACGTGTATATTTGGTAAGTTGTTGATGATTGATCTCTTTTGATGCCAAAACAGATGCGTTGAGGAGAAGATCTTCTTCAACTATGAGAAAAGGTTGAGGTCGTTAAGTCCTCCTGAAAAGGTAATGAAAATATTTTGGTTGTTGAAGAAATTGTTATTGATTTTGGCATGTAATTTGTAAAATTAGTATTTGCCATTGATTTGCACCGTAGCCTCATTAAGTATACATATGATTGCTGATATGAGTTAAGAAAGTTAGGTTTTGGAATCATGCTGCTGATCAAAACCTGATTAGATATTTGGATGGATCAAACAACTTTAGACAAAAGGAAAATGTGGATTGAGATGCCAAAGATCATAAGAATACAATATGTCTATTTGCTTCTAAGGAGAATTATTTGTGTTTGTGAAATCAAATTTTTTGGGGTTACTATTACTGAGTAAATTAAGTAGTCAATTTGATTGCCATTTTAGGATTTCTTTGTTATATGATTTTTAGCAACTTGACTTGAGTCTTTCAGTCTTTCTTATTGTTGCAGTCCTAGTCTACACATGCTTTAAACTTATAAAGAAAATAAGACCATATGATGTGATCTATGCTACATTGCTACTCATTTGTTTGCTTATGCTATAGATATTTGTTCTATTCTAATTACAAATAAGTTTATTTTGTTCCTAACTTCTTATAGTATAATACAAAAGGTTTCAATAGTATTCTTGTTGTTTTCTTTAATATATTCTTTAAGATATATAGGGCTTTGAGAATGTCTGTTAAGTTGCACTTGATGTTGAATTCCAAAATGCTAATAGATGGTGATGGAGAGGGCTATCCAATAATTATGGCTACTTCATTGCTTGAGGCTAGCAATTTACTGGTTCTCAAGGTAAATTTTCTTCTCTCCCATTGCAAAAGTTAAGTCAGAGTACTTTGATATTTAAAATAATTAAACGGTTTAACTATTTATGACAGGATGGATCTGTGATACAATCAAACGCAAATCTTGGTATCCATAGACAAGGTTCACTGAATTTGACCGGGGAAGGAAATATTATAGAGGCTCACAAATGGATCTGTGTATCAATGTAAAGGTACTTGTCTGTTTTTTCATGTTTAAATAGAAAACTCACACATGCTCCACCCTTGTCCTAGCCAAGGGCCTGTTAGTTGCTGGCTGTGTTTTTTTTTGTTAAGTTACTAAGCCCATAGTAGATTTTGAAAATATTTTTAGGGCATTATAACTCAACAAGTTATTGATTATCTAGTTATATTTAGATTGTGAGAGCCTTTACTTGTGCATCGAATATTTGCAACTAAGGACTGTATATCATTATTTGCTATTTCACTTCTTTTAGTTTTGAGTAGAGATGGCAAGATGTGTGGGATGGATAATGGGTCGAAATGGGCCATGTTTCAGTATTTCTTGCCAGGGGCTGGGTCGGGTCAGGTTGGATCGAGCCATAAGCACTGTTTTGTCTTTTTAATTTCTTTTTAACAAATAACTAGTGCATAAGTCATGATTACACCAGTGTTATTACAATAGTAATCTACATTTACGATAAAAGGTGATTTGAGGCTGTATACAAAATAGATTTCAGGCAAATTTCAACATGGTTGACTGATTTCTCCTTTCTCTGTTTTTTCTTTTACTCATTTGACCCATTTAGATAAAATGCAACCCCGAATCGACCCATTGTAAATAAAAGGGTTGAAATTGCCACATATAGACATATCAGAAGCTTTGACTTTGAAATTGAGTTGTTGATGGACGTTTTGTTGATCATTAGCTTTCATTATAGTTTCTTGCCATTGTTGGAGTTGGTGAACAGGTAATTCAGATATGTAAGTTAATTCAGTTGTTATTACACAACAGAACCTATGTAATTTGGTTATGATCTTTCCCTTAATTATGACAAGCATCATTGTCTCCAAGCTGTTTATGCTTGTCAAATACCGAAACTGGAACTGCTTTGCGGGAACAAATTTTTTTAACTTCAATTCTGGATGTTTGTGTTAATAGAAAAAGGTAAATACTCATGCTTTGTTACATATTCATATGCATACACCATCAAAAAATCATATTTACCTAACAAAAAATCATAATATCAAATATGCCTATTTTCAAATACATGACATGCATAACCTTCACTTAAAACTTGTATTAGGATACGAGACTTTGGAGTGTAAGGAGAAATATAAGTGTATAATGGTCATATTAGAGCATTCCCAGCCCGTTCTTTATATTACGTATCCTTATATTTATAATTACACTAAAAAACACTACTTTTTCTACATTTTCTCTCTCATTATCCTTATCCTTATAATTATACTAAAAACCACTACTTTTATCCTTAGATTTACAAAAACCTTATATCTTTTCTCTCTCCTTCACTCACAACCACTTTAAACTACTCCTTAAAATATACAAAACTCACTCACATAATTATACCAAACGGGCTGTGAATGCTCTTAGAAATTGTATATAACGAAAATTTCAAGTATTTTGAATGGGTATATTTGGTATATATTTTTGTTGGGTAAATATGATATCATGTAGGTTTTCAGGGGTATATATGAAGCTGCCCATTTATTATTCATTATTGTTATTATGTAGTACTTGTATCTGTAATGTTATTTACTGTAATACCCTCTATGCATGTAGGCTGATGGTGGTTTTACGAGGAAAAACATTCATATATGACATAAACAGTCTTGTTATCTTAGACACGATAGACACGGTGCCAAATTTAAAAGGTGATTATTTTCCTCTTAAAACGATCCTACTTAATATTTGAAGGCGGCGAAAATAATTTTTTTTATTTATTTATTGTCTTTCTGTTTAAGGACTATGTGCATTTTCTCCATCTATGGATGGTTGCTTTTTAGCTCTTCCAGCAAGCACCACAAAAGGGTGTGTTATTCTACAATGTTATGGATCTTCATTCACATTGTGAGATTAATTATTATTATTCATGGAATGATGAATGTTTGCATGATTTTAGTTCATAAATCCATCCTGAATTGAATTTCAAACTCCATCCATTTCATCCCACAATTTTAGGAAATCCGAAGCTTTTTTTTTTGTCACCAAACATCTGAAAGGATTGTGTTCTTATAGATCTTAAACAAAAACTGAGATGAATACATTGTGTTTTTGAAGCCCATTACTTTAGTAATCTTAAAGAAACATATGAATGCATTGTGTTTTTGTAGGTTATATCAAGAATGATGGGAGATCCAAGTTACAAAGGCACCATAGATTGTTTTGTGAAGACACTGAAAAATGATGTAAGCTATAGCTCAAACACAATATATATTACCACAAGCTTGTTATGTGAGTTTGAGAAGTATCATATGTTTACTTAAATCAATCAATTTTAGTAGCCCATTACTTTAGTAATCTTGTATAAAAAAGAAAGTGATCGTGTACAGCCTTTAAGTTCATTTTTCTTTTTTTCTTAATGTTGTCAGGGACCATGAGCGTACATCATCATCTGTGGTACTGATCAATATTTTAAAACCATTGGACCCTGATAGATGGCCATATCCACCAAAAAATGAGTCATTTGCCACAAGAAATATGAAGTTTTCGGATTTGGTTGTCAAATGCTTGATAAAACTTACAAAGGTCAGTTTTTAGATATATTATTTAACTTTCACTCATTGGTCTTTCTTTAATATTTACTATTTATGCTTCAATTTAATACAGGTTATTCAAAGTACAATTTATGAGGTTGACCTTGATCGCATTCTCCAACGCATTCATATGTATCTGCAAGATTAATTTATTCATCAAAGTACCAGCTAATAATTTATTTAAACCTTTTTAGAGATTTGTTGTTTGATTATTGTATATTTTGTTTATAAATTTATGAATTTGTATAGTACTTTGAATGTATATTTATTTTATGAGATTTTTGACAAGTAAGGGTTGATTTGTATTTGAATATTTCAAGGAATTTAAATAGATTTTGAAAATTTAATAATTGATTATATTTAAAAAAAGAAATAAGCACTATTAACAGGTTTAAAATAAAGAAATTAAAAAAAATTTGGTCGCAAAACTGTCACAAACTGAAGCGGTGGCAAATCGGTGGCAAACTAAAGCGGTCGCAAATCGGTGGCAAAAGGAGGCGGTCGCAAAATTTGAGCCGATTTTTATCGTTGCAAAATTGGTTGCAAAATTTAGTAGCGGTCGCAATTTGGTGGCAATAGAGCAATTGCGATGTGCATTTTTGCCACCGCATTTTTGGTCGCAAAACGGCCGCAATTGCCCTACTGCGACCGTTTTACGGCCGAAAATACCGTCGCAAATGCCCAGTTTTCTAGTAGTGATAGGCCGAACGCTCGTTCAATATCTTTTCTTGACGCCTCATTAGCCTTTTTATATTTATTACGTTTAATACCTTCGGAGCATGTAAGAGACTTGACAATTGTTGCGTATTCCGGATATATTCCATCGGCTAGATAATACCCACGCTTGTAATGCGATCCTCTAAGTTCAAATGACGAGTCTGGTGCGGTTCCGTTGATCATATCGTCAAATATAGGCGATTGATTAAGAACATTAATGTCATTGTTCGCACCCGCAACGCCAAAAATGCATGCCAAAACCATAGATCATTTGAAGCCACAGCTTCAAGCATAATGCTTGGTCGAGGATGATCGATGCGTGCAAACTGACCTCGCCACGCATTTGGGCAATTTCTTCAATCCCAATGCGTGCAATCGATGCTACCAAGCATCCCGACAATCCGTGTTTAGCTTCATGAAAAGCATATAATTATTAAATGTCGCTAGCCGACGGTTTACATAAGCATCTCTTACCGTACAATAAAATTATAGCTTTAGAAAACTTGTAAATACATGACCTGATCGTTCTTTCTTTCAAGTAATCGTCAAACGAATCGCTAGCGGTACCATACGCCATTTGACGAATCACGGTCGTACACTTTTGAATGGAGGTGAAGCCAACCCGACCTCTTGTATCAACGCGTTGACGGAACCAAGGTACGTCTCTCTCAAGATCAGTATTAATTCTTAAAAATAATCTCCGACTCATTCGAAAGCATGTATTAAATTGCTCATCCCCGTATAAACAACCTTCGTCAAAGTAATATTTGAGTAAAAGTGTGTTAGCAGCCGCCCGGTTACGTTTTAATGGTCTTGAGGACGATTCCGCCTCTTGCCACCACCTAACCGCCGCCGATGCCATAGCTCCGAACGCCATTACCCGGGCTTCCTTGCTTGATGATGAAGATATTTTATAAATTTAGGAAGTGTATGAGTAGTATAAAAATTGGTGTGATTAAAATGAATGTTTTTTTGTGTTTATATAGAGAATGTAAAAAAAACAAATTAATTTTTTTTCATGAAAAGTAGCCGTTCCCAGCGGCTATGTTGGGGAGAAAGATGAAATGCTTGGCGTGATTTTTTTCACGGGAAAGAATCATTGGAATGGATCACGGCTCAAGGGGGCGGTGTGCCTCATAATCACGGCGTGATTATGAGTGTCACATGGGAGCATGGCGTGAAAATGGTATGCATACCGGATGCCTTACATACCAAATCACATACTATCTGCTTTATAGAGAGAAACACTTGGTTCGCAGTGCACCCAATGAACTTCAATTTAAATAAAAACTAGAATTTTTTTACACCCGCGCTTCGCTGCGGGAGTCTGGTCGTTATCGGGGTCGGCTCATTTGGGTGGATGAAACTTATGTCGAAATGCAGACTTGTCATAGCGCACGATAAAAACCCTCGAATTTTAACATAACTCCGTTTTAAAAAAAGTTATTCCTGAACGTTGGCAAAAAAAAAGTTGCACATTCCGTTAAAAAAAATAAACGAACGAAAGTTAGCAAAGGAAAACGAAACTAAACAGGCTAAAAGCGTATATTATATTCCTATGAGGGGCTAAAATGATTCCCCACGCAACACGGTGGGGGACATTGTCGAATTTGGTTCGGCTCGTGTGCGGGGACTAAAACCTACGTACAGTCGCTATAGCGTAGGAAAAAAAATACTCGCTTTTGAATAAAACTCCGTTTTTAATAAAATGTATATCTGAAAGTAGATAAAATAAAACTAAAGAAAGTTACGCTTTCCGTTTTTTAATAAAAACGTAAAGAACGGAAGTTATAACAGAGAAACGAAGTTATTATAAAAGTAGATGGGTTAAAAGTGTATATTATATATAGTATGAGGGTTAAAAAAATTATTAGTTGTATTTTAAATTAGTTAGTAATAATAATCATGAACCTGACACAATTAAGATTAAAAAAAACACATTTTCCATCAATGGAATTGAAATATTGAACCATTAGCGAACCAAATAGCCAATGAAATCAGTAGCCCTAAATTTCATGTTCACATAACCTTGTGGTTGTTAGAGGTGAATGACTGTTACATGTTAAAAAATAAGTAGAGGGACTTAAATGTAAATGTTGTTACTTGAAGGGTCTGTGTGTAAATGTTTGTTAGAAGTTAGTTAGACTAAACGAGCAGATTATAAGTTCGTTAATCTCTTGATTGTAATGTTCATCTGGATAATGAATTGAGCCTTTTCCCTCTATTACGATTCTCGTTCGATTCTACTCCTAACATTGGCATCAGAGCTATCGTTCCTTTCGGAGCTCAGATTCAACAAGTGTTGTTCGTATCATTTCAATCGGAGTTTCGATTCATCAACGATTGTCCATTTTCATTTCAATTCCACAGAAATTAGGGTTCCTTGTTGTGTGTATGACGACTAGACAACAAGAAATAGAGAGATTGGAGAAATTAGCTCAGGAGAATTCCAAGTCAATTGAAAGTCAACAGATACTTATGGAGCAGAATTCTGAAGCAATTCAATTACTTCAGAGTAGTTTGACAGCATTAGTGACTCAAATGACTGATATGAGCAACAAATTTGATCGTTTAAACGATCGACATGGTGGCCATCAAGAACAGCGTCTCGTACGTACCGGTCGATTAGATTTTCCAAAATTCAGCGGAATTGAGGTTGAAGGCTAGATCATACGCTGCAATCATTTCTTTGCCGTCGATAAAACTCCAGATAATGCAAGGGTACACTATGCGGTTATAATTTTGGAGGGAGTGGCATTAGAATGGCATCAAGGTTACTTTGACAGTCAAGATCGAGAAATTGAATATATTACTTGGGATGAGTACTGTCGATCTATTATCAATCGTTTCTCTGACAGATTATCTGAAGATCCTATGGAGGAATTAAAGAATCTCAATCAAACAGGTTCGTTACAAGATTACACTAAAGCATTTGATACTCTACTTAATAGGGTTAAGTTGACTGATGAGTATGCTGCTAGTTTGTTTGTTGGTGGATTAAGGCCAGAAATTTGATGTTTGGTTAAGATTTTTAAACCTAAATCCATGAGAGATGCTATAGCAATGGCTAAACAACAAACTATAGTGTATTCCACCTTGTTTGGGGACACAACAGTTAAGAAGCCTATCCCTACTTCCTTATCCAGTAGTAATAGCAGTTCTTGTGTAGCTAACTTGAAATCTGGTACTAGTATGGGTCAAGTTTGGGAACAATCCTGTTAATACCCTATTATTACTACCTACACCACATGCTAGTAAGATGTTAAAAAATGTGAGGAAGGTTCCAGCTAAAGTGGCTGAAGAGAAGAGGGCTATGAATGAATGTTTTTGGTGTACTGAAAAATACTCACCAACTTATAATTGTAAATTCAAACATTTGTATGTGTTGGAAATATATGGGGATGAGGATGTTGTTATTGAAGAGGATAATCAAGGGGAATTACAGGAAATGATTTTAGACCCACAAATTTCTATTCATGCATTAAATGGGGTGAATTCTTTTTCTACCATAAGGGTAGTGGGTACTATTGGCACTAGACAGATACAGATTCTGATGGATTCAGGATCTACTCATAATTTCCTTGATTCCAAACTGGCTGCTAAACTGCAATGTCCATCTAAAGGGTTGCCATTAATGAAGGTTAAAGTAGCTAATGGAAAAGAGTTAGACTGCCATCAGTTATGTTCTGACTTTCAATGGCTAATGCAAGGCATTTGGTTTAAAACGGATGTGTTGTTGCTACCTTTGGACAATTATAACATGGTTTTGGGCATTCAGTGGTTACAGTCATTAAATGACATAATCTGGAACTTTAAGGCTTTAACAATGTAATTTAAAGTGGATTCTAAAGTCATTATGTTGAAGGGAACTAATAGCAATGAAATTTCTTTATGTTCTCTGCAAAAGTTAAACATTTTGTTGAGTAAAGAAGGGCCTATGGTTCAGCTACAGCTTTTCAGTATGCAAATGGATCAGACAGAGTCTTTTCAGCATCAGGCTACCTTGTCTGACCTGCAGCCTAATTCAGCAGTCAAAGCATTGTTACAAGAGTTTGATGATGTGTTTCAAACCCCAAATACACTACCCCCAGATAGAATTGTAACCACAAAATTCAACTAATTGATGAGGCAGTTACTATTAATCAGAGGGCTTATAGATACCCTGTGGGCTAGAAAGATGTTATTGAAAATATGGTACAGGAGATGTTAGACATGGGGATTATAAGGCACGGTGTAAGCTCTTTAGCTTCACCTGTGGTTTTGGTTAAAAAGAAAAATGGCTCTTGGAGACTTTGTGTGGATTATAGAAAGCTCAATGATCATACTATTAAGAATAGATTTCCTATTCCCTTGATTGAAGAACTGTTGGAGGAATTAGGAGGAGATTAGGTTTTTTCTAAATTGGACTTGAGGTCTGGTTACCATCAAGTCAGGATGCGTGATTTGGATATCCATAAAACTGTCTTTAGAACCCATCAAGGGTTATTTGAGTTTTTAGTGCTTCCATTTGGTCTCACAAATGCTCCAGCAACATTTCAAGGACTCATGAATTCTGTGTTTCAAAAATTGTTAAGGAAGTCTGTGCTTATCTTCTTTAATGATGTATTGGTGTACAACAAGTCTATTCATCAACATGTGGAAGATTTAAGGGTAGTCTTACAACTTTTAAGAGATAATCAGCTTTATGCTAAAATGTCAAAATACAGTTTTGCAGGCTCAAAGGTAGAATACTTGGGTCATGTGATATCCAAAAATGGGGTGTCCACTGACCCCTCTAAAATTGATGCTGTTAAAAGTTGGCCTACACCTACTAATGTCAAGCAACTTAGAGGCTTCTTAGGTCTCACTGGTTATTACAGAAGGTTTATATCTTCTTATGGGATATTGGCTAAACCTCTCACTAACTTGCTTCAAAAAGATGCTTTTGTATGGTCTAATGAAGCTCAACAAGCATTTGAAGTCTTAAAAATTGCTTTGGTCAGTGCACCAGTGATAGCTTTACCAGATTGGTCAAAAGATTTCATTGTAGAGACTGATGGCAGCTCAAAAGGATTAGGGGCAGTTTTAATGCAAGACAATCACCCTATTGCTTTTATAAGTAAAGCATTACCTGCTAGACAATGTGCCTTGTCTTTATATGAAAAATAACTCTTAGACATACTGTTGGCTGTGAAACATTGGCATCAATACTTGATTTTGAAGCATTTCACTATTAAGACAGATCAAAAGAGTTTGAATCATTTGCTAGAACAAAAGATTACTACCCTTTTACAACACACTTGGCTTAGTAAACTGATGGGCTATGATTATGATATTGTTTACAAGAAAGGAGTGGAGAATAGTACTGCAGATGCTTTGTCTAGAGTTCAAGGAGTTACTTTGTTTCAAATGGCCATCTCTTCTTATGATCCTATTCTTTTGCAAAGGATTAAATCCCATTGGGATACTGATGTTACATCTCAGCAATTGATTCTAAGGCTTTCTCAAGGTGAGTCTATTAAACATTTAGCTTGGGATGGTTCTTTTTTTACAAGAAAAAAGAAATTATGGATTGTGCAAGATCAAGATTTGAGAAATGAAATAATGCTGTTGTGCCATGCTTCTCCTATGGGTGGCCATTCTGGGGTTCAACAAACAATTTAGAGATTTAGAGACATGTTTTACTGGAAAGGGGCTTATAAAGATATTAAACTTTTCATCAAGTTGTGTGATGTGTGTCTCAAATCCAAGTATGAAACTATTGCTACACCTCGGTTGCTACAACCACTCCTTGTTCCTAAATCTGTTTTTACTGATGTGTCTATGGATTTCATTAGTGGACTTCCTAAATCAGGTGGCAAAGATGTTATTTTAGTGGTGGTTGATAGATTCACCAAATATGGTCATTTTTTTACCCTTAAAACACCCATTTTCTGTTGTACATGTAGCTCAAGTAATGATGGATAATGTTTTTAAACTCCATGGTTTCCCATAAACCATTGTATCTGATAGAGATCCTTTGTTTTTTAGCATGTTTTGGAAGGAATTTTTGAGATTACAAGGCATCCATCAGGCTCTTTCAAATGGTTATCATCCTCAATCGGATGGGCATACTGAAGTGTTGAATAGATGCTTGGAAACATATCTGAGATGCATGGTTATGACTAAACCTAATACTTGGGTGCAATGGATTTCATTCGCTGAATGGTGGTATAACACTACTTGGCATTCTGCTATCAAGATGACTCCTTTTAAGGCCTTGTTTGGTGTTGATGCTCCCCTACACTTGCCTCATATTCCTTGTGACACTGCTGTTGCTACATTGGAGGACTTATTTCAAAAAAGAGAAGCTATGATTTCTACTCTTAAACAGACTTTAGAGAAAGCCAGAAACAGAATGAAGCAATTTGCTGATCTTAAAAGAAGTGACCGAAGTTTTCAAGTTAGGGATTGGGTCTACTTAAAGTTGCAGCCTTATGTGCAAACTTCTTTAAGATTGCATAGGTATTCAAAGTTATCCCAGAAGTTTTATGGTCCGTTTATAATCCTAAAAAAAGTGGGAGCAGTGGCTTATACATTGGATCTTCCTAGTGGTTCACAAATACATCCCACTTTTCATGTATCTCTGTTGAAACGTGCTTATGGGCGTCCTACACACCCTATTCAGCTGCCCCAATGAGGCTGCTCCAGTTCTGCAACCATTCGCTATTCTGGACAGGAAATTATCAAGACAAGGTAACCGTCCAGTGTTTAAACTCTTAATTCAATGGAAAGATTTGCCTTTACATGATGCTACTTGGGAGATTGCTACTGAGTTCATGCTGAGATACCCAGATTTCAATTGTGATTCTGGAGGTCAAGAATCTTTAAAGGGGGGAGTATTGTTACCTGTTAAAAATAAGTAGAGGGACTTAAATGTAAATGTTATTAATTGAAGGGTATGTGTGTAAATGTTTGTTAGAAGTTAGTTAGATTAAACAAACATATTATAATTTCGTTAATCTCTTGATTGTAATGTTCATCTGGATAATGAATTGAGCCTTTTCCCTCTATTACGATTCTCGTTCGATTCTATTCTTAACAATGACGTTTTTTTTAAGTTGGACTGTTTTAGGGTTAATGTATATACGTCTCAGGAGAACAGGGATAAAAGAAGTTTTTGGAATTATATTATTATGTTTATGAATAGAAATCCAGGTAAGTATTTTGGACAAAAGAAGATGGACTTTGGACCCTTTCCTTATAAATTGTTTGATTCTTGGATTTGTATGGATGTATTTCATCAAACCATCTTGGATGGGTGCAAGGTAACATTGGGTTCTTCGGCTAATAGTAGCCTTATTACATTCCCCCCCCCCACCCCATCCCATCCCACCGTTTTGCGTTTTTCTTCAAACTTCGTTAATGTTTGAGATTGGTTCAGTTGGATAAACTATTTGGCGAGGGACTCGGATCTGATCAAGAGGTTGAAGATAGGGTTGTAAACGAACCGAACGTTCAACGAACAGTTCGTGAACCGTTCGTCGGGAAGTTCGTTTAAAAAACGACAAACATGAACAAGGAATTCCGTCCGATTAACTAAATGAACGAACATGAACAGAGGTCTCGTTTGTTCAATTGTATTCGTGAACGTTCGGTAACGTGTTCGTGAACGTTCCTTTATGTTCGTTTACGTTCGTGTGTCATTTGTTTATATTGTTAATTAAAGATTTTTGTATACTTCTATTTAATTTTATCTAAACTTTTTATATTCATTAATTTTTATATTATTTTTTATCCTAACAATTATCTAAGTAAGTAAGTTCGATACAAGTACAAAAAACTTGATATTAAATTGATCTTATTAAATGTTAATTTCGGAATACATTAGGGTTGACATCAAAAGTCACAAACTAGCCTTCGTTCGGTTCCGTTCGTGAACAAATATATTTCCTTAATGAACGAACACGAACATGAAATTTTGTTCGGTTAGTGTTCGTGAACCGTTCATGAACAAGTTAAATGCTTAACGAACGAACACAAACAAGGCTTCGTTCCGTTCGGTTACAGCCCTAGTTATAGAGTGTCAAGGTATATAAAACTCAAACTAGGGGAACCGGAAAAGAATACTAATCTAGATTTAGTGCAAAAAGCTAAAATTAAGTGGAGCTTGGGGCAGATGAAAACTCGAAGTTTTTTCACGGGATTATAAATAAAAAGAGGCGGCAAGTGTCCATTCTGGGTAGTGGTGTAAATGAGCCGAGCCGAGCCCGAGCTTGACTAGGCTCGAGCTCGGCTCGTTTAACTTACTGTGAGCTCGAGCTCGGCTCGATTCGAGCTCTAATTTTGAAGCTCGGCTCGTTGGTAGTTTTATAAGCTCGAGCTCGGCTCGGGCTCGGCTCGTTTATTATATAATAATTAATTTAAATATATTTATAATTATTTTTATATAAATTTTATTATAGTTTTTATATAAAACATAATACATATTATTTAATTATATTATCTTAATTTTATATATACTAATTATTATTATTATTTTATAAATATATATTAAATATATTAAAAACATTACATAAATAAAAGGCTCGTTAAGGCTCGCGAGCCGGCTCGGGCTCGGGCTCGGGCTCGTTTATTAAACAAGCTTATTCTTAGGAGCTCGAGCTCGTTCTCGGCTCGTTTTGAGTTTTTAGCGAACCGATCTCAAGTAGCACACGAGCGGCTTGGCTCGTTTACACCCCTAATTTTGGGTGTCAAGGCCGAAGGGGAATGGACTGATGATTGGGGTCGGATTGAAGGGGCTTTCTTATATTATTATCATCAGGGGAAGTTCAAATAAATTTGCGGGTGCAAATATTTTAAACCGTAGCAGCCGTTTCAAAACGCTTTCTATAGATATTTGCTCTTTGTTGGAAGCTGGTGTGCCTTTTGTAGAGCTTAAGGAAATAGTTTGGTTTGTGCGAGTGGTATATCTCCTGGACCGGGTGGTTTCTTATTCGGGTTTAATAAAAGATATTGGGAGTTAATGAGAAATCAAGTTATGGAGTTTGTTCAAGAGTTTTTTTTAAAGAAAGCTCTGATTCCTAAAAGGTGCAACTCGCCGTTCATCTGGTTGACTCGGAAGGTTGGTAGCTCTTTATTTGTAACGGATTATAGACTTGATTGGAGTTTAGTATACGATTATTGTTAAATTATTGGCTAACTTTTTAGCTCGTGTGATTGATTCAGTTGTTAGTGTCAAGTAATCAACATTTATTACAGGTCGTCAAATTTTAGATAGTCCTTTGATTATAAATGAGCTTATGGAGTGGTATAAAAAGAAGAGTAAGTTGCCAGCTTTTAAAATAGATTTCAAGAAAGTTTATGATTTCTTGAGTTGAGAGTATTTGGGGATCATGATGCATTTCATGGGTTCGGTGGTAAATGGGTTACTTTTGGATTCAAGCATGTTTAGAATCGGCTAGATCCTCAGTTCTTGTTACTGGTAGTCCGTCGAAGGAGTTTCAGCTTGAGAGGGGTTTCGACAGGGAGATCCATTCCCTTTGTTTTCGTTTATTTTAGCTATGGAGGGCGTGCATGTAGTTATTGAAGTTGCCGTATTTGTTGGATTGTTTCGCGGAGCTCGTATAGGAAAAGATAACATTTCTCTCTCATATATTCTATGCAGGCGATGTTCTTAGAGCATGTATACCCAAGTGAGTGAGGCTCAAGTGAGGGGAAAAGTGGTTGTCACGTGACGCCACGTTATTTTCTTCATTTCTCACACCACACTCTCTTGGCAAAGGAAATACCTAAGTGAGTGATTGTGGTGTGAGCATTAAATGCATTTTATAATTTTTTAATAAAATTATATATTAAATTTATATAAATAAAATTACATTAAATAAAATCTTCGTAAATAAAATTACATAAATTAAAAAAAAAACATAATAAACATAAAAACCTAGTATTTAATTAAAACCTTAAGAAAGTTCATAAATATGCTCGATCAAGTCCGCTTTGAGTGCATCATGAATATCCCGGTGTTGTATTTCTTGACGGGTTTTTCGCTTTTAATCTTCGTCAATTTCTTCGTAGGTTGGCTCCTCTTCATTTGGGTTATATTGACAAATTGTCACTCCTTGCTCCTCCAAAATCATATTGTGCAACATTACACATGCATACATTATGTTCCTAATTCTCGTTTGAGACCAAGATCGAGCCGGTCGTTCGATAATATGCCACTTATTCTTCAAGAGACCAAACGCTCGTTCGATATCTTTCCTTGCCACATCATGAGCTTTTTTGTAGGAGTGTGCTAGCGGTCGTCCGATCACGATTAAGACGAGCACTTCGTTTTATAGGTTGTGAGGATTCAGCTTTTTGCCACCACTGAAGCGCCGCCGTTGAGAAAGCACGGAACATTATATTCTGGGCTTCGTCGCTTGAAGATGAAGACATTTTTATAAAAATAAGTATAAAGTTGTAGGAGAATGGTATGATTATTTGTGTAATTTTAGGTAAATGAGAGATATATTTATAGTGGGTTATTAAAAAAAAAGTTTTTTTTTTATTTGACCGAGCAACGGTCATATTACCGTTTGAAACTTGGAAAGTGTGCTCTCCTCCATGTGAAGAAGTTCACGGCAATCCCTCATCACCCCCTCACGCAAATGAGGGGGCGGTGTGCCAACTAGGTTCACGGCGTGAGCATGGCTCACGGGGGTACTTCACGTCACCATACCTCTTGATCTTATTGTCAATGAGTGGTCTTTGGAGAATATTAAAAGTTTTGTCAGGGTCATTAATTGTTTTTATTAAGTTCCGGTTTAAAGATAAACTTGCATAAATCAAGTTTATATGGTATGGAGTTGATATTAATTAGGTGGAGAGGTTTGCTCATTTTTCAGAGTGTAATCCCAAACGGATTCCTTTTTTTTTTGAACGAACAACAAAACTTTAATATAAATCTGGGAATAGAGTTACAAGGAGGATAACCCTAAAACAGCACCACCAAAAGAGAATCATTACTAACGAAAACCAACCAAAGAACAATAGAAACCCCAAAAAATCGTCCACCCATAAACCATGACAACCATGCTATACAATAATAAACTTTCTCCACTCCTCCCAAGTGATCGTTTTAATTTTAGAGTGATTCGTAATCCATAGGAAACCCAAAGATTTTATATCTTTAATTATCATAGCAAGAGGAGTAGACTTGTTGTTAAACACTACTTCATTTCTTGTTTTCCACAAGCACCAAATTGAAGTTAGAATAATGGCATGTACTATCTTCGCCACCTTTTTAGAAACCTTTAGACCCTTATGTATCTCCAAAAGATCTCGGGTACAAAAAGCATATATAGAAGGGATTTTGCACCATTGAGAATTTATTTGTCAAATTGATTGGGCGAAGTGGCAAGATACAAAGATGTGATCCACAATTTTCCCAAAATCTCCACACAGATTACACAAACCCGGGATAGCAACAATATTTCTCTTAATCAACGAATCCAAAGTTGGTAATCTATCCATTTCCACCCTCCAAGCAAGAATACCGACCTTCTTTGGAACCCAATTATTCCATGACATCACATAAGTAAAACTCGCACCATTCAATTCTTGAATTCTAACCTTTATACTCTTGACTGAGAAAAGCCCAGAACCGTCCAATTCCCACGACCATTTATCCTTAGCCGAAGACATACCCAACGAGCAAATCATCACAGACAATTGATCCAGTTCCCGTTTTTCATCCGAAGACATTGGAGATCTAGACCACGCCCAATTCCCTCACACCTCAGCCGTACAAGTGAGAACACGAGCCGCCACACGGCATTTCTTGAACACTTCAAGTAGAAATATATTTGGGAAACTTAAATACAAAGGCTCATGACCAAACCACACATCCAACTAGAACATAACTTCTGTGCAACATCCAACATTACCTCTAATCGAGTTTTTCAAATCCATACCCAACTTTGCTAGATCACTTGAGACCTTGAAAATTTGTTTCCACGGCCCCGGGATTGTAATTTTCGCTGGGATAAAATTCCACGACCTTGAATTGTGATGAATCGCCCAAATAACCTTTCTCCACAACCCATTTTTCTCTTCCTTAAATCGCCACCACCATTTTGCGAGCATCGCGAGATTTGCGTCCCGAAGAGATCCAAGCCCCAATCCACAAGTATTCAATGGAGATACAACTTTCTGCCAAGAAACCCAATTAATCTTGGCTTTGTCATCTGAACCACCCCAAAATAAAACCCTTCGTAACCTATCTAGCGCATCCAAGACACCGACCAGGGCACGAAACTGTGAGAAATAGAAAGTCGGAAGTGAGTTCAGGACCGATTTAATCACTTTTACCCTACCCCAACTGACAACTGTTTAGCTTTCCAATTAGATAACCGCCTTTTGAATGTATCAATTATCGGTTTCCACGACTTAACCAAATTCATATTAGCACCAACTTGCAAGCCGAGATAGTTAAACGGGAAAACCCCAGCTTTACACCCAAAAGTGGAGGCCATCTGCTCTAGTTCAAGAGATTCCACACAAACCCAAAACAGATTGCACTTTGCCAAATTAATACCCAAACCCGAGACTAAGTAGAAGCACCGTAAAATTCTGCATAGATTAGCGATGTTTACTTGGGACCAATCACCGGTGAAAATGACATCGTCGGCATACATAAAGTGGGTCAGCTCCGGCCCTGAAGAACCACACCTCAGCCCATGAAAAAGACCAATGGTACTAGCCTGTTTCATGATCCCGAAGAACGCCTCCATAGCCATTATGAAGAGGAATGGAGATAGCGGGTCACCTTGCCTCAGATCTCGCAAACACAAGAACTCACGGGTTGGAGAACCATTTACCAGGACCGAAAGTCGGGCAGACTAGAATGAAGCAAATACCCATCTTCGCTATATAGCAGGAAACATCCTTTGGTCCAAAACGGAGTCTAAAAAACCCCAACTAAGCGAATCATAGGCCTTGTCATTATCATTTTAAGTAACATACCCTTCATTTTTGACCTACGCATCCATGATATCAACTCATTTAACACTAATGGTCCATCAGTTATACTTCTATCAGACAGAAAGGCTGATTGCTCTTCCGAAATCAGATTACCAATGACCCGTTTGATCCGGTGCACCAAAACCTTAGAAACAATTTTATTAATACACCCGATAAGACTTATGGGCCTGAATTCCCCAAGCCCCATCGGGTCTATAATCTTGGGGATTAGAGCAATAAAGGACGCGGTACACCCCGAATTAAGCAAAGCGTTCCGATAAAACTCAACAAATAACTCATAAAAATCACATTGGAGCCGGTCCCAACACTCCTTAATGAACATAAAATTAAAACCATCATGCCCGGGAGCTCGGTCTCCATCACAACCCCACACGGCTTCTTTAATTTCCATCTTAGAAAAAGGTTGTACTAATAACTCGGCCACTGACTCAGAGAGTTTTTTTTAATTTGGGCAATTAATCAGCGGCCTAGATTCAATAGGTTCCAAGAATCTCACTTTGAAAAAGTCAAATACCTCATCTTTTATTACTGAAGGAGCAGAGATCCAACTCCCCCCATCATCAACCCATTTATTCTATTATTGCAAGTATTAGCATTTAAAATACCATGGAAATAGCTCGAATTTTCGTCGCCATCACAAGCCCATTTGACCCTCGACTTTTGAACTAATTCCTTCTGCCTGAATGATCAAAATCAAGAATAAATTGCTTACCGGACAACCGTTACTCACGCTCCTGCTGTAAAAGAGGACGAGATTCCGTCAATTTGTCGAAAATAGCAACCTTATCCTTCATATCTGTATACAACCCAATCTTTTTCTTTTTCTCCGCTACCACCCAAACTTTAATTCGGGACTTTAGCCATTTAAGTTTTGTGGCTAAAGCTAAGTCAGCTTGGCCAACAAACTTGAATGACTTACGAAGCCTTTCAACATGATCCAAAAATCCAGGAAGATCCAACCAAGTATTAAAAAATCGAAACGGGATATGACTAAAGTCCACATCAATGGTAGCAAGAAGGAGGGGACAATAATCTAAGCATTCTCTAGGCAAAACCATCAACGAAGCCGTAGGCCACGCATTCATGAAGTCTTGACATACCAAAATCCGATCAATCTTACTAAGTTTATCCCCAGTATCAGATATATACGTGAACATATTACCTCCCATATGATATTCCACCAATTCCGCTTGATGAACGAAATCATTAAAAAACCCGGCATTTAACGCGGAGAATTCAGAATTAATCCTTTCCTCCGGATATCTCACATCATTAAAATCCCCCATCATAATCCAAGACCCCAACACAGACTTCCTGATACGAATAAGATCAAGCCAAATACTTATTCTCACTACCGCGTCATTTCACATTGGCAATATTAAGACACATACCAGTAGCTTTAATAATTCCACTAATAATGATAAAGTACCTAGATTTTATAGCTGATACCTTATGAAAGACAGAGGGGTTCCAAAGGCAAAGTAATCCACCAGATCTCCCAGTAGCATCGACCACCTCCCATTTGTTTATTAGGCCCAGATGAGAGAGATTTCCCCATATTAAAATGGCCCATATTATGGAAATTACCTGCTGAGGTAATTTCAACGAAATTACCATTACCATCAACTGATAAATTTTCATTATTACCCATGTGAGGCCATGTTCCTTCCCCATGCAAGCATGCAGCCGCCAAATTCTCCACTTGCTCAACTTCCGCCGGTTCGTTTCCAAGTGTCCCTTGATCTATGATTACCGGAGGTTTTCCCGGCCGGCCACCGGAATCCTCATCCGCCACAATTTCACCTTCTTCAACCTTCGCCCCACTACCATTCGGGGGCTCTGCATCCATACGGCTTGATGAGTATCTTGAAGATTGCTCCCCCCCTAAAAAAAACTTGGAACCCACGAATTCAATTCTTCCACAGCCTAAATGGAGTGTGATTCATTCTTCCAAATCAGATTAACTTCTTCTACAATTCTAGCACCCGATGTGGTTAGAACATAGCACACTCCGGAGGAGATATCCACATTTGACCAAGTAAACTCCGACGGGCAAATAATTATACCGAAAATCTCCCCGACTTTATCAAACGTATTATTATCCCGTAGCTGGAAAGGGACCCAACAACTTTCAGGCCGACGGTCGAATGGGATGTATTGCCCACTCCATACATTAGTAGAAAGTAAGAACTTCGTCCAGACCCGGTCCTTTGCCTACACAAACTCCAAAGCTTGGTTATCGTCTTTAAAAACAAGCATAACCTTTAACCCTCCGACATACAATATCTCGGCTTCCTTATAACCGCCGGCATCCAGCATCACCCTGCAGTTACATAACGTTTCAATATCCCGTGCCTCCCCTAGAACTTCATCCAGACCCAGCCCTTTGTCTGATTCCCGCATCTTATACCCGCAAAAGCTTCCAACGTTCCAATTCAACAAAGAAGACTCAGGTACATATACCCACAAAAGCCAACTATTTCTTTCAGGTACTAGGTCGGCGGCGGTGTACCCACATGTACCCGCGAACCCGAATGGCTTACCCGAGGGTGCCCCCTTCACCCTAACATCCTCAGTCTAGGGCAAGCCACCGATAAGGGATGCAAAGTACTTATGAAAGACGAGTTTCTATGGATGTAAGGTAAAAGGCACAACCATCTTGTAGAGGTGACTCGGTCTCAAAATATAAGGTGAAACTCAATGTTGGTAGCCCAATATGTTTGCATGCCAAGCTAGACGATTCATCATGGGTTTGGCATGCAAGACTTGGACATATCGGGTATAAAGCCATACAAACCATAATGACTAAAGATATGGCAAAAGGGGTGCTAAAAATCACACACGAGACCCAACTATGAGATACATGTCTAGCTGGTAAACATATATGACAACCGTTTCTTGATCAAGTTCAACGGCCTCTCGACTTGGTTTATGGCGATTTATGTAGCCCATTTTCACCCACAACAAAAGGTTGAAACATGTATATGGTTCTCTTGATTGATGATTATTCCAAGTACATGTGTGTATACACTTTGCAAACCAAGGATGAATCATTAAAGCACTTCATGAAGTTCAAAGAAAATGCTAAAACTGAAACCGGGCAAAAGTTGAAGACATTAAGGACCGATATAGGAGTAGAGTGTTGGATATAGGATGTCTGATTGTCAATTAAAACAACGTTGCTATCGAGGTACGATCCAAAGAGTTACACTTTGGGCAATGAGAAATTAATATTATTTAGTCATGAATGTTATAGTTCATGAAACACGGTTTTATAATCTTGTGAATAAATATTTGATGAAATATTTTTTGGTTTGTCAGGTGATTAATTATTTAGAGAAATAATTAAATACAGGGGGTTAAATGTTTAAGTGTTAAACATCAGATAATTAAAGTTTTACTAATTATTTGTAATTAATTAACTGCGAGGATTAAAAGTAATTAATAGTTAACTACATGGGATTAAATGATAGGGATAATATCGTATATACCCCTACAAACATGGTTAAATATCATATATACCCAACAAAAACTAAAAATATCATATATACCCAATTAAAATAATTTGTTGTTTTATGACTATTCTATCCTTATCCATTATATGATTTTTATAACCTAATTTTTTAAATTTATCCAATACGTAAAAGATCAATCTTTCTCCTATTTTTTATGGTGACTATCGCCATTCTCCAAACTCATTCACAAGGAATGATTGCGAGAAAGTTACAAAACGCTAATGCTATAAAAGAAAATTGGGAAAATTATAAGAAAATGAGAAAAAAATTAAAATAGTATTTTGAGAAAACTATTTTTTATAGTTAAATATAAAATTTTAAAGTTGAAAATGTGTAAATATGAAAATTTAGTTTTAATAATTGATAAATATGAAATATTAAAGTTTAGAGAAAAAGAGTAAAATAGTAATCTTTTAAATGGTTTTTAATGAAATGGGTATATGTGATATTATTACATGTTTGTAAGGGTATATGTGATATTATTAGTTTTTGTTGGGTATATATGATATTTTTCAAGTTTATAGGGGTAAATAAGAAATTGCCCCTAAATGATAATACCCTGAGGGTGCGGTTTGTAAGTTAAAGGATTATAAATATAATCTTAACTAAAACCCTAAAACCAATCTAATTGCCACCACCACCTAGTTTGCGAGAGAGAGGAGCCCCCCCCCCCCCCCCCCCCGCGACCATCAATCACCACCAGCCGCCCCATACACCGCCATGAGCCGTGATCGCCGATTACGGGTGAACCGTGAGACCGGTTTCTGTTCTTGCGGTTTTTTGTAAACTGTCACTAGCGAGACGCTCGTTGAACCAAAGTGTAAATCTTTCGGTTCATCATCGAAGGTATAATTATTTACCTGCTATGGTTGGATTTTATTTTATTGTTTATACGCGTGTAATCGGATCACTGATGGGATCTCGGTTTAGAACCGTTAACTTGTACATCGCTTTTGCTCATTAAATCTGATTTATTTATTTAATAAGATTAAATTAATTTAGTTGTAAAAGTTAAAACTAGTACAAGGATTCCAACAGAGAGTTCACATCAAAAGTACTCAAGTAATATTGTGAACCACATGGAATCCTTCGCCAACTAACAACGCCATACACTCTACACCAAAGCAAAACAGAGTTGAAGAATGCGCAACCAGACCATAACAACTACTAGTTGCATTCTAAAGGCCATGAACATGCTACAAGACTTTTGGGGAGAATAAGTATGTAACGCGGTGTATGTTCTGAACTGTGTGAGAACTAAAGCATATGAAGAATTGATGTAGTATGAAGCTGTGTTTGGTCGTAAATTAAATCTTAAACACTTGCGTGTTATTGGGGTGTACCGCCCATGCAACAACACCAATGGTTAGCCAGAAAAAAATTGGACGATCAGAGCATTGCAATGGTCTATTTAGGAACTGGACCCGGAAGCAAAGCCCATCGACTCTACGACCCGAAAATGGGTCGTTTATGTGTTGGCCGGGACGTTCAATTCGAAGAAACAAAGGCTTTGTGTTGGAATGACTACATGAAGGAGGTGGGTCGAAACGAACCAAGTTGGGTAGAATTCGACATCCAAGGGGAGCCACATGAGGGAAGCAGCCAAAACCTATATATTGCATCGACTGAATCCATGAATCAAAACCCAACAACATGCAACCCAAGTCATCAATGCCTATTGCCTAGTGAACGAAAGCTTAATAAACCCATAGAACCAATCACAAAATCAGCAAAACATAGCTGAAACATGTAACATCCGTGAATTTCTATTTCATTTTCTGCAATAATAACATATGGACTCATCATTTCTCGTTATAACACACGTGTACATATTTTCGTGTCAATTATTATTCTCAAACGTATGACGACTCGGAGTTTTGAGATTTTAAACTTTTATTTTATATATATATATATATATATATATATATATATATATATATATATACATTTTGTTAAATTAAATAAATTAATTTTGAATCTTCTAAGTTTATAAAAAAAATGTGATTTCATTTTTAAGGAAAGTAATAATAATGAAATAAATAATATATAAGTCTTTATTTTAAATAAACTTTATAATTAATTGTTGGTTATTAAAAGAATTCCATGTGAACTTAAATGCCTTGAACCCTCTTCCCCTTGTGAACCCCCGCCACAATATTAACCCTGGAACAAGCTAGTCACCAATTTTGACCTAGAAAGTCAAACACCCTCAAATCACCTATAAATCCCTGTAAATCCGGTGTTTTAATGCCCCCAAATCAATCATCAATCCAAATACGATCATTCGAGACTTGAAATCGTTCATATCGATAGAGTTATTAGTTTTTAAGACCCAAATTTGGAAGTTGGTCGTGGGTTTTATAAACACTCAAATCAAGTCCTTAAAATCTGTAATCAAGCCCCGAAATCTCGTCAATCCAGCTGTGAACGCGTATATCATCCCTATATATGTACCCTAATCGATTACTAGCAAAAGCAACACGAAATCATTTTCCCCTTTTCTTTTCTCTCCCGTCGCGATCGGCTTTAGAGCTCACCAACAACTTCGGTTTTGGCTTTACGTTCAAGTTCGAATCCAGGTAACTCGTTTCCCTTGTTAATCGTGCATCACCTTACTACTTTCCTTATCAAAATCGAATTGGGAAATTTGGGATTTAGGGTACTGGTTCTGGATTTGAGTTTAGGGAAGAAAGAACAGCCTAATTTCCAGTCTTAAACTTTCTTTCATATTTTTAATTCAAACATGGGGCTCTGGTCTAGCGATTGTGCTGTGTTCACTGCAGGGAGGAGGTCACGGGTGCGACCCTTGCAGTCCTTCCTGCGCATGCTTTTCTCTGTTTCTTTTGTTTTACTAATTCACACACACACATTGTTATATATATTTTAATTGTGTTTTCTAAATAAATGAAAGTTAATTGGCCAAGTTTTCTTTTTCTAAGAAATCTAATTTTACCTTTTGTTTATTTTAAAATATGTATTTTTCTTGTAAATAAATAAATAAGAGAATAGTATATAAAAAAAACAAAAGGAATATATATTTTTGATTTAAGAAAATATATAAGTAAACTCTTAAAAATAATATAGGGTTCCATCTAAATCTTTTTTTAAGAGTGATTAATTTAAATAGTGTACTTTTCTTTTTGAGAAATTCTTATAATTTTGTTTAAATAAACTAAAACGTTTTAAACTTTTACTTAAACATTTTATCTAAAAAGACTCAATCCTAATATTTGGGATCGGTTAGTGTTTTACATTTCAAATATTATTTTAAAACGTGATTATTACTTATTATTAAATCACTTTTTATAGTTAATGGCTCTATCCTAATATTAGATTTTCAAATAATAACATTTTAAAAGTGATGATTATTTTAATAACGTGATTTTAGCCATTGTTGACATTGTCTTTATAATATAAATATTACATTAAGACATTTAATATTTGCAAGTAATGTTTATTATTGCACCTGACTTGCTTTTATAAATAAAGTTTATAAAACGTCTTTTACACACTTTATTCGTATTCCCGATCGCTCATCCATTCTAAAACCCTAAAATCCCAAATCATTATTATGTCGTTTCCTCAAACTGTTCTACGTTATAATAAAGTATCTTGTTTAACTTAGGACATCCTTAATTCTTGTTGCTACAAGTTCAACCCGCTACTATTCAATGTGAGATTCATAGCCCCCTTTTTCCTTTTACTTTTGGGGTGAAACATGTATACATATGTCAACATTTTTATCAAAACAGATTCTTAAACAAGTAATTTCAATTATGTGCTTGATATTTGAACACTATAATAACGTTGCAATCATTAACTTGTTTACAAGCCTAAGGTAGTACTAATATGGTCATATAGGGGAAACTGATATAACAACGACACAATCTTTGAGATTGTGGATGCAAAAACATTTCAACGGCACAATCTTTGGGATTGTGGCCACAATAACATTTCAACGGCACAATATTTGGGAATGTGGATATATATAACATTAAGGGTTAATTGCAATAAACTTGGTGTTGATATACTTGCACACTTGTTTGAACTTGTACTGAATTTGTTTTTATATCTTTTATGACAGTTTATCTTCATAAGTTATTATACTGGGTACGTTTGGTATCTTCATAAGTTATAAAACCTATGTTTCTCACCAACTTTATGTTGACCCATTTTACTTTACATGTTTCAAGAAATAATAACTAGGAACTGAATGATCATATAGGATTGTACAAGGAGTTAGCTAATAAATTTGGACAATGTTTTCATTTTGGTTGTTGTTTGTCTATTTTAACAAGTGTTGAATATTAATTATGGAATTAATAAACTTTGTGATGCCTTAGTAAAATGTCTTTATACCTTGTGCTATGAACTAAATGTGTGACACCTCGCGTTTCCGTCTTTGGCGGGGTGTGACAAAACAGCAATGCAAAGATCAAGTAGACAAATACGTTCTCCAAAAAAGTTCCAAGACTTTGTATTAGAAGAAAATAGAAACCAAGAAGATGAGAATCCACTAGAGGAAGAGCTAAATTTGTTACTGATGAACGATCTTGTTATTCGTATTAGATCAATTGTAATTAATATTACTGTATTGGTTAGAGGTTGTTTGTGCAAATATGAGACTTGTATATCTCTCTCTATTGTAACACTATTCTATACAACAATCAATACAATTATCACAATTACACACACTTAAATGTGTTTAACTTGGTATTAAAGTCAAGCACCTATCGTCGCCATACGTCGCCTCTTCCGGCCACCGTCGTCGTCATAAATCACCATCGGCCACCGTGATTACGTGAGTTTCGCTCGCCAATCAACTTCCTTTTCCTTTTCTTTCTTCCTCTTGACGGATTCCTTCGACAATATGGTTCGCAATCAACTGTTTTTGTGTATTTTCTAGCTTGTTTGTTATCTTAGCCACCACCAAACCCTAGAAAATGCAAGTTTTCGTTCGTCGCGCAACTTTCCAGTGTTGCCTTCTCCCTTGCGCGACATTTTCGGTCTCGCCTATTCCCTTGCGCGACATTGCTAGTGTTGCCTAACTCGTTACACTCTTTTACTATCGCCAACACTTTCAGAAAACACAAGTTTTTGACATCCGACTTTTAGTGTCGCATACACTGATACCATCGCCATATTTAGTGTCGCCAACTTATCTTTCCTTTTGAACAATGGCCACATTTCCCCCATATTACCCTTGAAGAAAAGGTCTCCCACAACTCACATAAGTTTTCCTTTACCTTATCCCATACAAATTATGGTTACTGGAAGACAATACGTGAACCCTTCCTCATCACCAACAACCTCTATGATAAAACAGATGTTACAGCCAATCCTGCTTACTCTACATGGGTGAACAATGATGCTCATGTTCGATTGATTATCATTTCCACAATCTTTAAGGCCTCTTTCTCCCATGTTCAAGGCACCACTGCTTGTGACCTTTGGCTCTCTCTTGAATGCATGCTTATTTTTGTAAAAATAAACATACTTATATATTTTTACATGTTTGATCACCTAAACCTGTACCAACAACTCATATAACATTTATAAGCAAGAATAAACATGAATATTCCTTATATAAACCTATGCATTTAAATAGATTAAGTTGGAGCATCCATATCTTTTATAAAAGTCAAGATTTTATAAAAATAAATTAGCACATGCATTCTTACAACTCTTGAAACCATGAACATCTAACTTATCCTCTAGCACTTTGTCTTCCTCTATCCTTTCCCCCTTGAAATTAGCCGAACCCATCACCACCATCTCCATTAATTGACTTCCAAGGACATGAGGATATCTTACACAACCCACATGCTAGTATTGATGTGTTTTGACTTCAAGTGGTAGGTACCACCACTTCCCACTATAAATAGAGGCATTTGGGTAAGAATGGAACTTGCACCAACACCCTCAAACTCTCTCCTCTTCCCCTTGCCTAAAGAAATTCGGATTCCACCCATTCCCCTCTCCAAAACCATAATTTGAACAACAATCCTGTAACTCAGCTTCCTAACAGCTTTTTGGCTAACTTCAGAAGACCACATCTCCTTCGTTCCTTGGCCAAATCAGTCCATTCTTTTTCAAGAATAAAACTCTATGATAAGAGAGAAGAATCCAAGTGTAATCACTCGAATCCATTGAGTATTCAAAGCCCTATTTTTATTTTACATTTTTGGGGGAAAAGCATGCTCAAGATTCTTTAATCTACAAGTTACATATGGCCAGTTTATCACACTAAGTCCCCAGTATTTAGATAACCAATTAACTCAAAATGAGAGCCGATGGATTAATATTTATAGTACTATCGGAGTTTGACAAACTCCCATCCATGCGATGTTGAACGCGTAAATCAACAGAGCCTGTGTGGATGCTTATTTCCAACTCCAGAATAAATGTTTTGTGATAAGGCATTTACTAGTATGGGCAATCTTCCAGGTCAGTAGGTTTGGTTATCACCCATGTAATGTGTACGACTTCCAGTAAGATATTCCTATTGCTATTTAAATCATAAGTAAAGAGATCAAGTTCAAAACCTACGAACTCACCAACCCTTCTGGTTGACACTTTTTCGCATGCTTTTCAGGTAAGAAGTAGACGAGTCAGTGAGCACTTTGCAAGAATAAGAATACCTTAGAAGACCTACGCATTTAGCCGTCTTAATAGGGCTAACTAGCTTAGGAAGTCAACTTGTACTCAATTTATCAATTTTCAAGAACATCGAAATTGTTCGATGATGTAACATGAATTTCTCTATAGTACTAAGTGCTCGTGATATCCAGTGTTATGTTACATTCTTGTGTTTTCGCTTTAGCAGGGGTGTGACAGATTAGTATCAGAGCCATTGGTTATAGAGAATTTGGTCCCTGTAGTGAGGCCTAGACTATAACCTTAAGCTCACAGCTCTTGAAATCTTAGTAAATATTTGAACTTCCTAGATTTTGACACATATCGCCCAATACCTATAGCACTATAATCAGATCTAAACTATGAATTTACTAAGTACCTTAAATGTACCAAATGCAATATGAACATTAGACACATAATGGGAGAAAAACTAGAAAGATTGTGTAAGGTAAATTTAGGATTACGTGGTGCACAACCATAATGGTAAATTTACAGGTACCCTTGAGTTCTGGAAATTCCCATTGTGTGGGCTACATTCAAGACACGATAATAAGAAGTGAATCAACAAAAGTTCTAACACAAAATACTCGTCTTATAACAACGTTCAAATATGTACAATAAATAACATAAGCTAAATAGTATGTGTTAGCGACAACTTACAAAGAACGACACGAAAATACTCGTCTATCCTTTTCTTCTTATTCAGTCTTAACGAATTCAACAATCCTATCTAAATACCAGTGTGACAATAACTTTGTCTAGAAAATTCCTTGCTTTCAATCTAGTCATTTTCCTAATTCAAGGATTTTCATAGAACCTTCGGAACCAGTAACTGCTACAACCACGATACTTCACCTAGATGTTCATCTCATCATTTCTTTGAGTATTTTAGACGAACTTCCATCGACTGTATGACGTATCTCGACTTCCCCGAATCTCCTTACTTAACATGTACAATCGTGCATTGACCAGAGCATTGGATTACTACACCAAGGACTTCGTTTGATCAAGGATGTTGAAGACTTCTCACTCTCCTTATTAATCCGCATATATTGGGAAGCTATCCGATCTACAATTCTATTACTAGTCATTGAGACTTCTATCTTCAATATACCCATCAATAATGAATATAATAGAGCTTACAATCTATTGTTTCCAAATACCTTTCATCGTTTAGAAAATGTAGTCATAGACTTACTCGCCTAAGACTTGACATTTTTTAATCAACTCGTAGCATCAAGGCCACACGCCTCGTGTGCGTCTAATCACATATGCCTCGTTTGACTAGTTATTACCAACTTTCGTAATACATCCTCGTATTATAATAATTGATATATACCGGATTCAAATGTATCCTTCATATCCTTTGCGAACATCATCTAGACATACTCCACTTCAAAGACGCAAGCCGAAGTTACTAACTTTTATTGTGAAAGTATTTGTAACTTTCATCCTTAATCTTTGAAATATAGCAATAAGGATGTCGACCCACTTCGACATCTAATTCGGGAATATTTCTTTACAAAACACCCGAATTCAACACTTGGCATGTATATGCACCTTGTCGGTTGCCTAAATCGACCAAAGGGCATAACAACAAATGTCATCCAAAACTTCTATACACTGTGATGTGTCGATAAGGTCACAAATGCGTGATTCGTGACCATATTACCTCAAAGCCAAATTTCAAGGGTTCACACCATGTTAAAACACCTACTACCTAATGATAGCAAGAGTGTTGAAGACGCAATCTTTTGTAGAACCATATATCTAGTGCTCGATATTTAAGAATAAATACCAAACTTATTTTCTAGAAAACATCATACAAATTCACGTTCATTGATATATATACACCCGAGTACTTGAAGTCTCTCCGTTTATAGTTTTCAACTTGTAACGAACTTAATCATCTCGCCTATCCATATTGAGGATTAATTCGAACCAATAGTAACACCAGACTTCGCTATAGTTCGAATCGTGGTAAATCCCTTATCAAATCAATGGTCGTACGTGTGTATTCTCTTACCTGAGAGTTTGCCACTTTGTTTTAGGAAATATGCACGATCACTCAAAAGTATTATGGATAATATTATCGTGATAGTTTTGACTAGTAGTATGCTTTCCCTTAGCAGAGGATGACTAGCACATAATCTAGTCCTACTTATCAAAATCTAATTCATAACTAATGTTATAGATATATCGATTCGTAAGATTCCGTAAAGATAGCCCTTTGATCGCTGCATATAGATTAACTCACAGCTTTCTGTCCAGACGCATTTTATCTAGCTACCTATTGTAGACACCAAGAATATTTATGACCACACTTCTAGTCCGTGGAAAGTTAAGATAAATACTTCATATAAGATCCGTCATTCTCACTACAATTTAATTCTCATGTCACCTAAAAGGTAACTTCGTTACCTTAAGACATATAAACCTCATACGAACCCCGTCAAGATCCTAACGTTGTTACGAGTATGTTTCTCGTGAACGACATCTATGCATTCATACCCTTCGGCACCGGAGCCGATAAATCTCTTGTCTCGATCGAATTCGAATAATTACTTGATATAGATTCTAGTAATTTAAATGAGAGTTAAGCTATCGAACTAGCTAATAGAAAATTATTAGACATCGAGAGAATGAATCAAGGATGTACTTCAGTCTAAATGATCATCCGTTCAAAAGTATATCTCATTCCTGTCAAGTTGGAAACTTTGATGTAGTTATAGTCATGGAATGGCTATCCAAAATCCAAACTAGGATCATGCGCCTCGAGAAGATCGTCCAAATTCCTCTTCCAAACGATGAGACACTTGAAACCCTGGATGAATTTTAAGAATAATCTCGTGCTTGAAGGCACAAAGATATATGGAGATGTAGTGTTAGGAAATTAGACGAATGTGAAGATACCCAGGGAGAAATGACTTCAGGATATTCCCACTGTTTGGGACTTCCCATAAGTATTTCCAAAAGAACTACATTGACTACCCCTGGTATGAAAAGTAGACATTCAAATCGACTTAATCCCAAGAGCAACGCCAATATCAAATCCTCCTTAACAATTAGCACCATCGGAGATACAAGAACTAGCTAGTCAGTTACAAGAACTGCTAAACAAAGAATTCATCAGACCCAGTTTCTCGCAATGAGAAGAGCTGGTGTTATTCGTGAAGAAAAAGAATTGATTGTTCAGGATGTACATCAATTACCGGGGTCAAATAGTTTGATAATTAAGAACCGGTATCCACTTCCAAAGATTGATGATTGTTTGACGATTTACAAGGTTTGACCTACTTACCCATGACCTACCTAAGGTCAGGGTACCATCAATTAAGAGTCAAAGAGGACATACCAAAGACAAATTTTAGGACGCGTTATGTACACTCTGAAATTTTAGTGATGTCGTTGGTTTAACCAGCTCCTCTAGTGTTCATGGGTCTATAGAACCGAGTAGGCGAACCATATCTACATAAATTCGTGTAAGTAACTTTCGACGAAACCTTAAGTTATTCACGAAGCAAGAAATATCATGAACAATATTTGAAGCTTATCCTACAGAAAGGTTATGCACCAAATTCCCTAAACGTGAATTATGGTTGAGAGAAGTACACTTTCTGGATCACGTGATGAATAAGAAGAGCATTCGTGAGGATAGAGACCTTCAAATAGTGGGAATCCCTGAAGACACCCATAGGATTCGGTCATTTGTAGAGATTCATTAGGATTTTCTCAAATATAGCTCAAACCCTAATAATAATGACTCAGAAAGATAAGAAGTATGAATAAGGATCAAAGTGAGAAGAGTCATTTCAAAAATAGAAAATTTTCCAAACGTCTATTCTAACCCTACTTAAGGAGAACCGATAACTTTGTTGTATACTATGCTGCATTGCACCAAGGTCTCAGTTGCGTGTTAATGCCAAAAATATAAAGTCATTTGCTTATGTGCCAAGACAACTTAAAGTTAAGAGAAGTATTACACGACTATCGACCTAGAGCTAGGAACATTGGTTCGCACTAAAAATTAGGAGACGTTATCTATAACATACCAAATATATCATATATACCGACTAAAAGAGTTCCAAACATAAAAGGATGGGTTAGACATGCACTAACGGAGATGAGTGGAATGCTCAATGATTAGGACTGTGATATTCGGTATCACCTTGGCAAAGCTAACGGAGTAGCCTATGCTTTGGGTAGGAACGAAAGTGTAAAAATCTCGTGAGACATGCGGATAACATGGATCAAATATAGTAATATTGAAAGAGAATGTAACGATGGGTGTGAATGAGAATGATAACCAAACAAGAACAATATGAACTTGTAAGAACACCAAAGTATAAAATATATCATTAAAACACTCTTTATTCATGTATTCAAGTAAATATGATCAAGATTTACAAGAATATTCTAAGATGAAGATCTTAGTGGTGGAACTCTCATCCACCCCTTGGAACATGCCCAAGGGGTGAGGTTACTCATATGGTGGCTAGGGTTTCTACCTCACTCAGTCACACTCTCAAATGAGGATGGGGATGGTATTTATAGTTCCTTGTCCTAAATATTACAACATAATTATTTAGGAAAGCTATTACCCGAATACTTGTTATAATGAGATACTAGGGCAAATCTCACAATCCAAGGCCATCAATCTCTCAATGCCGTTTAACCGTGGGGATCAGTATAGACGATTTACCTCTTCGACATTTACTTAGCTCTTCGGTGGTAACTAAGTTCTTCGGTACCAGGTGGTCGGTAGCATCTTCAATCTTTGGTACTACGTTGCATTGCATTGATGGCTGCAACTTAGGTCTTCATGTACAATCTTGGATTACATGATATTTCTAAGCGATCTATTACAACATTTTCATCATACAAATCTATATAAATCTAGATTATAGAAATCTAGACCTTACAGAAAGGATTAAAGCCATTCGATGACGAGCACTAGGGATAACCATCTAAACTAGTCTAAAGACTAAAAAGTTATGTGCATAGAAGGAAATTATGCATAAGGACAACTTCAGTAGCGAACTTTTATGTGGAGCAGAAAAGAAAGTCGAGTCTAAGTCAAATGAAGCTCCTTATTTCAAAGAAAGAATATGGATTCAGAACTCGGAGCAATTAGGAGAACTAATCATGGACGAGGCTCACAAGTCAGGGTACTTTATACATCCGAGAGTAGATTCAATGTATAAGACTTGAAAGGATATTATTAGTAGTCGGTAGGAAGAAGGAAATTTCTTTATACACCGAGAAGTGTTTGACTTTCTCAAAGGTCAAGGCAAAACGGCAGGAACTGTGTGGTTGTTAACCGGAGATCCCATAATGGAAATGGGAGCAAATCTCCATAAATTTCTTAACAAAACTGCCATGACATTCAATGGTCACGACCTTATTTGAGTCATTGTTGATCGTTTAACAAATCTTCTTATTTCCTACTTATTAGAAAAGGATTTCAAGATGGAAAGGTTAGCCAAGCTATATGAGATTATAGCCAGGCACAAGAGTACTTATTCTTATCCTCTCTGTTTAAGATAACTGATTTACTTATAGATTTTAGCGATCATTGCGCAAAGCCATGGGAACATGTTTAAGTTTGAGTACCATAAATCATCCTCAAACAAATGCCAAAGAAAAAGGGCAATACAAAGATTATAGGATATGCTTAGGTCGTGTAATTGATTTTGGTAGAAACCACGACGCTCAATTCTCGTGTAACAAAAAGATTAATACACAAGTATTAAGTATGCGTTATTCGAGGCATTATACAAGCGAAAGTTCCATTCACCCACCTATTAGACCGAAGCCGGTGACAATTAACCAACGAATCCAGAAATAATCCAAGGAATCACCTACATAATTGCTCAATTCAAATCATAAGAGATGCCAGAGATCGTTAGAAATATTATGCTAACATTTGGAGAAAACCAAAGCATTTCTGAATCTCGTTAAGGTTCTAATAAAGGTTTCACTGTAAGAGGGGCGTAGTTCGTTTCGATAATAAAGATAAACTCGCCCAAAGTTATATATAGAACCAATCAAAATTATGAATAGGATGGGAGCCTACAAGCTCAAGCCACCACAAGAAACTAGTGGTGTTCATAACACGTCTCATGTGTTCAGTATAACGAAGTGTTTGGTTTATGATTCACTAAACATACCATTCAATGTAGTACGCTTCGATGACAAACTCTATTTCGTCGAGAAACCCGCCGAAATCATAGATAAGTATGTTAAGATCCTCGTACAAAATTTTGAAACTAAAATAAAGTCCCAAAATATACTCAGAAAGAGGTCCAAAATAGACATATAGGAATGAAAGGATCAAATGAAACTAAAAAAAACCATTCCTATTTAAGAGAACCCTAGACAATGATATCTCCTCGTGAATTTCGAGACGAAATTCTTTTAACTAGGGGAGACTGTGACAACTGTTAATTTTACCAAGTATTGTCTATATGTTATGATCAGTCCATTATGATTCTATGTGCATTATGTGAACATAGACAAGTTACTATGAACGATACGATCCAATTTGATGAGAAATTTAAGATTAACGCTAAAACTCTATGATCATTGGTGATGAGGCAACGTATATATTATACCGACCAAGTGTCGTGCAAACGATACAAGCCAAGGATACAAGATATAATACAAGAATTTCATGTTAAGTCATGACGACGCGTATTATTATTTTAAACATACTATTTTATAAATTCGGGTTAATTCATCACTATTTTTATAAACCGAACTATCATTCGGTTATACAAGTATGTACACGTATATATGAGGCAATACATACTTCATAATATTCCACTTTATTAATTCTAGACCATCTAATGCATTTACGACGAGATGCATGCTTATTTTTGTAAAAATAAACATACTTATATATTTTTACATCTTTGATCACCTAAACCCATACAAGCAACTCATATAACATTTATAAGCAAGAATAAACATGAGTATTACTTATATAAACCTATGCATTTAAATAGATTAAGTTGGAGCATCCATATCTTTTATAAAAGTCAAGATTTTATAAAAATAAATTAGCACATGCATTCTTACAACTCTTGAAACCATGAACATCTAACTTGTCCTCTAGCACTTTGTCTTCCTCTACCCTTTCCCCCTTGAAATCAGTCGAACCCATCACCACCATCTCCATTAATTGACTTCCAAGCACATGAGGATATCTTACACAACCCACATGCTAGTATTGATGTGTTTTGACTTCAAGTGGTAGGTACCACTACTTCCCACTATAAATAGAGGCATTTGGGTAAGAATGGAACTTGCACCAACACCCTCAAACTCTCTCCTCTTTCCCTTGCCTAAATAAAGTCGGATTCCACCCATTCCCCTCTCCAAAACCGTAATTTGAACAACAATCTCGTAACTCAGCTTCCTAACAGCTTTTTGGCCAACTTCAGAAGACCACATCTCCTTCGTTCCTTGGCCAAATCAGTCCATTCTTTTCTAGAATAAAGCTCTATGATAAGAGAGAAGAATCCAAGTGTAATCACTCGAATCCATTGAGTATTCAAAGCCCCATTTTTATTTTACATTTTTTGGGGGAAAAGCATGCTCAAGATTCTTTAATCTATAAGTTACATGTGGCCAGTTTATCACACTAAGTCCCTAGTATTTAGATAACCAATTAACTCAAACAGAGAGCCGATGGATTAATATTGATAGTACTATCGGAGTTTAACAAACTCCCATCCATGTGATGTTGAATGCGTAAATCAACAGAGCCTATGTGGATGCTTATTTCCAACTCCAGAATAAATGTTTTTTGATAAGGCATTTTCTAGTAGGGGCAATCTTCTAGGTCAATAGGTTTGGTTATCACCCATGTAATGTGTACAACTTCCAGTAAGATATGCATATTGCTATCTAAATCGTAAGTAAAGAGATCAAGTTAAAAACCTACGAATTCACCAAACCCTTTAGTTGAAACTTTTTAGCATGCTTTTCAGGTAAGAAGTAGACAAGTCATGAGCACTTTGCAAGAATAAGAGTACCTTAGAAGACCTACGCATTTAGCCGGCTTAATAGGGCTAACTAGCTTAGGAAGTCAACTTGTACTCAATTTATCAATTTCCAAGAACATCGCAACTGTTCGATGATGTAACACGAATTTCTCTATATGTACTAAATGCTCATGATATCCAGTATTATGTTACATTCCTGTGTTTCAGCTTTAGCGGGGGTGTGACACCATGACTATATGGTGACAAAGCTTCCCTAAGCTACTGCTCCTAATGTGTTCACTGCTACAACCAGTAACACCCAGTCTCCACAACAATTGCTTGCTCATCAGCATATAGCCTCTCAGCTTGGCTACCAACTCATGCCCACTATGGAAGCTGCCTCACAGTCCCCTCAAGCCTTATTTAGCTCTCGTCCCTCTTTCAATCATGGCAAATTCATTTGCGAACAATAGGGATCTTACCGTGGAGGTTATGACAACAACTTCAATGCCAACACTAGTTGTGGTGATAATCGCAGTCAATTCAGTTGGGTTTCAGCTCAGAGCAGTGTCTAGTGTCTATGGCACCTGCAACCGTTGTAGAATTAGGCATATTCCTAGTGATTGTCCAAATCGTGACCTATCCACTTTTCATGCTAACCCTATAACGACTTTTGAAGATGCTCGTTCATTCTCTGGCGACTCATGATATGTTGTTAGTAGTACCTGACATCCCGACATGGGTGCCAACAGTTATGTGACACCAGACTTATCCAACCTTGCCAATTTAAAGGTGTATTATGGTAATGACTCCCTCCACCTTGGTAATGGTAAGAGACTCCCTATTCTTCGTATCAGTTCTTCTAGATCCTCTTCTCCAAATAAAACTCTTTTCATATCTAACATTTTCCATGTTCTTGAAATAAAATAAAAAATCTGCTTTATGTCCAACAATTCTGTCATGATAATGATGTATTTTTTTTAATTTCACTCTCTTTATTTTGTTATGAAGGACGAGTCTACACATACCACCCTATTCGCCGGTCCTAGTGAACAAGGTCTCTACCCTCTCCGTCTTCCCCAACTCGAACCTATCCATAAGGTCGCCTTCTCTGCCATTCGGACTTCATCCAATGTTTAGCACCGAAGACTTGGTCATCCTCCAACGTCTCTTCCATTTTATGCTTTATAGTTGTAAACTTCCTGTTTCTATAGTTTTATCTTCTGATTCTTGTACGGCTTGCCATTTAGTCAAATCAATGAAATTATCTTTATCTAATTCCACATTTCATAGTTCCAACTTTCTTGACGGATCAAGAAAACGATAGCCATTGTGATGTTTGGGGACCCGCGCATGTTTTGTCTTTTGATGGTTATCATTTCTTTATGTTATGTGTTAATCATTGTTTTCGTTATATGTGGATATTTCCCTTATTACAAAAGGTGGATGTTTCTTCTACATTCAAATCTTTTGTCATAGTGGTTGAATGATAATTTAATACTAAATCCTGAGGATTTTCAATCAACGCATTCAACGGCGTGTTGAACATGGCTGAAACAGACTCGACACGTGACTTGTAGGTATAAACAATAAAGACGAGACACAATCAAATGTCAAACAATTTGTATATTGATAAACCACTTAAATCACAATACAATATCGCTTAACAACTCGTCTAACCAAATACAAAATACAAAATAGCTATTTATACTATTCGGTTGGGCTAGGCCGGGGTCGCATACTTCAAGTATGCAGTTGGGCACTACATACTTCAAGTATGCGGTTAGGCTATGAAGTATGCGGCCGCATACTTCCAAAATGTCTTCTTCTGAATGTCCCGGTGATCGCTTGATGCGTTAGCCTATTAAGTTTGATCCTTACACTAAAATCGAACTTGTTCAAACCGGTTGGGGTGTTGGATTTCGTCCATCTACATCCTTCTTCACCTCCCTTAGCATACACAAATTATCGGTGAATTTCGCCCATCGCCCCAGTAACCAACAACGAATATAACTTCAACTCCATCTCCGATGTATTAAAAATCAAGCATCATCTCTCAAACCAGGCCTGCAGAGATGAAAAAAAAAACCAAATTTGAACCCTAATTAAATTCACAACCTACTAATTCCAATAAATAAAACAACTTCAAGAAACACAAATCTCTGTTCAAAGATCCCTAACCTGATTTGCAATCGCATTCAAAAGCCAGATCCTTCGAACTCTTCACCGAAGAATCCGCCTCCGTCGCAGTAACCGACAACAAAGACAACTTCATTATAGTTGACTCCATCTCCGATCAGAAGGCCAATAATGATACCTTCTTTCCAACTGATATGGATTTGGAGAGAGAGAGCATATTAGCGGCTGTTTGGGATTAGGGTTTTTGTTATGGGTTATAGCGTTAATAAGGGATCCGGATTTAGGTAGATATGGGTCAAAGGATCCGCAAACAAATTTTGTTTCTGGGTTAAAAATGCTTGATCGGCTAAGAAATTGCCACGTGGTAATTATGGGTTTAAAATATGTCAACTGACGCACTAAGTATATTTTTTTATTATAATAGTAAGATAAGATAAAATATAGATTGTTAGGTTGACAATTAAATGCATCTTTCGTTTATCATTAATAAAAGAGTCGGAGAACATCTGCTCATCCAAAATCTGCTTCACATCAATTAATTACTTTAAAATTACAAGGTTTAAAATAATATTAACTGATAAATAGAAGATCAAATCATGTTAGTATAAGTATGTACGTTGACAAGCTTAAAAATTCACATAACGTTCTTTTTTATTATAAAAGTAGAATAAATTATCTGTGGTAAGATCATATCATGGGTTGATCCTTTCCTTTCATAAATTACATCCATGGTACTTACTTTTCACAATGTAAGGGTGGAGGAAATGGTATTCATGGAACCTCTCATTTTATTCAATTAAAATTTGTCATGTCATTTTTACCCTATTGAACCATCTACAACCCTAAGAGTAGGATGTGGAAGCAATAAGCCATTGAATTCTTTTCTTATTGTTTATTGGATAAAAAAGAGGGCCCACACATGATTCCAACCTTTTACCATACATGCTTTCACGGGTTGAAACGGGTATTACTACCCGCTTGGAAAAGCCCACGCGATACCCTCATCACTTGTGGCGGTATAACCCTTGCAACCCGTGAGAACCCGGTCTCATCACTCCGTCCTCCCTAATAACACATTTAATCATTTTCATTGACCGAATATAAACATTTTATCTAAGCTATGTTGTTTAACTTTTTTTTATGACCATTCGCTTTTCTATAACTCTCTCATTTTTCTTAAACGCTCTTTTTAAAAACGTGCATTTTTATAACGTCCTTTTTTAAAATCATTCAATTTTTAATACCGTTTGTTTTGTTAAATATCTTTTTTATAGCCTTTCGTTTTAACGAGTTCACGAGTAGACCTATTTAAAATGATGATTTTTTAAAAAAAGAATTAAACAATAATAAACGTTTTGAAAAAAAATATTTTTTAAACGTCATTTAAAAAAAAAAATTTGAACCGCTTTCATTCCACCAAAGCAAATTTAAATATTTTTTTTTGTTTAGTGTTTAAATATTTTTTTTAACTGAAAAAAAAATGTATCTTTCCTTTTGTTCAATGTTTATATTTTTTTTAAAACGTTATTTTTTTTAATTCCTATTTTCAAAAACCGTCATTTTAAGAAAGGAGTGGTTTTAAAAAGATGTTTAGAAAAAAATGAACGCTTTTAAAAAAGACGTTTAGAAAAAAAAAAGAACGATTTAAAAAAAAGACGTTTAGACAAATTGAACAGTTTAAAAAAAAACGTTTAGACAAAACGAACAGTTTTAAACAAAGATGTTTAGGAAAAAGCGGTTTTGAAAAATGAAGTTTAAAAAAATCCGAAAGGTTTTGAAAAGAATGGGTTAAAAAACAAACGATGTTAATAAAACATTGAACAAAATGAACGGTTTTATAAAGGACTAGCATTAAACCCGTGTGTTACACGGTGTAAACCTTAATATTAGACTAATGAATCTCTGAACATGTATTTTTATACAACATTTGATGATTTATTGATATTTTTTCATATTATCAAACTTTAATAGTATATTAATGAGAGTAATGAAAACATTAAAAAATACATGAAAATAAATTTCATAAATGGTGGCTCGGTTATGAACTTCGATAAGACATGCGGCGACGGTATATCCGGAAAGCGGCTTCGGTTAACATGCATGTAATTAATCATTTAGTTAATTACTTATTCTGTAAAAATAAGGAACCTAAAATGAAAATAAAAATTAGCGTACACGAAGCGGATTTGAAAATGGATCGGGTAAAGTAAAAAGATATTAGCATACCCAAATTTGCCCTAATAAAAGAACAACAAAAAAAAACTAACATAAACAATTAATAATTGACAGTTAATTTGTGAAATAAAGTAAGAAAATCAAGTTCAGGCACACTCAACTTTGATATAAGCACATATTAATTTGGTTAAATTATTGGTTACGAATATAGTTATTGTTAAGAAATTGTTTTGATTGTAAGAAGCATTTGCTTGATTTTGTTGTGTGTGTTTACTTTTATGTTTATCTGATCTATACTATATAATAAATAAAGGTTTTGCTGTGACACTTATCACTCTCACATTCACTCTCAACATTCTTTTCCCGCCTCTCTCTTATTAAATATACAAATTTCTTAAAAATTTTGTTTTCCGCTTCTCTCTCCTATTATATATAAATGAATCCTATAATTATTTTTATAAAACCTCTTTTATTTAAAATAATATTTATTTTTATTTATTTATTTTTTGTTTGTTCATAAAATATTTTATAAATTGAACATTTCTTTAATTTTTATAAAATACTTTTAAAAAATAACTATTTCACCAATAACATACAAAAATCTTTTATAGAAATTGCTGATTTTCAAAAAGTTTTTTTATTCAACCCACGTAATACATGGGTTTTAACCTAGTGTTAAGAAATGCAATTAAAATCCTAATTCACATCACATAACTGAGATTCAGAATCTTTTCCTCAAAGCCAACTTTTGTAATAAACAAAAGAGTATTCAATATGACCCTCTTTAATCAAAGTACAACTTATTCTCCCGAAAATACTAAACCTTAGTCGGCAAGAGTCATTTCTTCCACACCTATACCACAATTAGCGTTGAAAAAATGGATGGTAACCTTTTGGTGTTGCTTGAAATAGGTCGGGTCGGATTACCTGAAACACTTTATAAAGAAAATTGTGAATTTTGTTTTGTAGATAATTCATATTGAATAATAATATACTTTCTTCAAAAAAAATGGTTTAAGAAGATTTGTGCACTAAGAATGAACGATTGGCAACTTTCAACCCGTTTGAATTTTTTTACTTTAAACCTTCTTTTATCCTTTTAACTTTACCTGTTGACATTAGAGAAAAACCATAAGTTGAGTCGATCAACGACCGCTTGGTTGGATGAAAATTCATATTAAAACATCGATAAAAATCAATTTAAGAGAACATTAAGGAACACTTTTCAGGGAAAAATGTTTTTTTATAAATAGCTATTGTGTGAAATATAGTTAAAATAATTTCAGTCATATTCTAGTTTCTTCAATAAACATGATATAGGACGAAAATGAACTTTTGGCAACTTTTAACCCGTCTGACCATTTTCTTTTAAGCTTTTCTTTTCTTTTTAGTTTTACGTGTTTGACCAATTAGAGAGGAAACAAAACTTTTAATTGATCTATATATATATAAATTGAGTTGAAATTCCCACCTCTAAGTTAGTATTTTATTCCATCTACTAAGCACTTGTAAAACTTGATAAGTATTATTAAACTTAATTATGGTAACTGCAAGATGTTTTATCAACTTTTGATTCAGCTGCACTGATTTCAAGAATTAACAAGGAGTATAGATTGAAAGAAAAAACATGTTACCTTTGAAATCAATGAGTTCAACGGTTTTCTTGAAAAAAGTAGGCAGATGTATTGGCCACGGGAGCAGTTATTACATCAGTAACAATGTGGCGACCCGATCTTTCACCTAATAAAATCATCACCAAGCTACTATTATTGATCATCAAAAAAGACCATTTTCATCAACTTCATACACATAACAAATTGCAATTAGATTAACAGATTTCAAGTGGATTACAAAACAAAACATGTGAGAGCATAAACTCTCTTTTTTTGACAAATTAATGTTCGCAATAAATAAGATTCATCACTTTATATCATAATAAAGGCAAATTTGTAACATACTTGATAGATATCGCGTAAACAGATCTTAGGTAACCTGGGCATATTTGACTAAACAATTAAAGGTAACCATATAAAACATAAACCATAACAAACAAACACAATTGAAGCACAACTGATCAAACATATGATTCAATCATGTTAGTACGGATCATGGCACAACTACAAATACCTACTTTGAAAGTAAGAAACAGGAAAACTAATCATCCAAGCAAATGCTATTCTGTAAATGTGTGTTTCATTTCTAATAAAATCCAGGAATTAAAAAGAGAAAGATATATTATGATTCAAAAATGGCTATTTATGTACAAACTCAAAACGATTGAGTTAATAAAAAAAATTATTAAAATCCTACTTACGGTCCAACACTTACTGCTGATGATCCAACACTTACTATTGATGATTCGATACTTTCTGCTGATAAACCACCATTTACTGCAAAAGCTCCAAAACTTACAACTGATGATTAAACTGTCTCGCATTGATTTTAAGCTTTGAACTGGTTCCTCCTGATACTCTAGAATCAATTGCAACCCTTTCAACAAAAGCAGTAACTCAATATAGAGGTACAAAAATACTAAATATTATACAAAAGCATCCTATCTTCATTTAAGTCCTAACATGTATACTACCTTCTCTAATCAGAACCATAATGCTCAATGTGCAGTACACTTTAATACCCTTTATCAGCATCATACTTTTAGGATATAATAGATCTACAACAACAATAATTTGTTAATAAGTACCGAGACTATAAAGCAGTAGATTTCAAAATGAAATAGTATTTCATTCATGTTTATGGTTAAAGCGTCATCACTACAGTCACAAAAGTCAAATATATGACTTGATGAATGATTAAAGGGTTGTTGAATGAGAAAGACTACTGTACATTGAACGGACGACTGAGACAAAATATTAAATAGAAAAAAGTAGAAACATAAACGATTGTACCTGGAACGGATCCTTGGCTTGGAAGAAACTTCAGACGATTTAGGGTTTAGACCATGTAGCGGCAGTGGAAGAAAAGAAAAGGGGAAATGACGGGAATGGGGAAAATTAGGGTCTACGAAGGATGGGTCAAATATTCGGGTTTGACCCGCGCGTGAATCAAACAGGTTAAAAGGATCCGTGAATTGACAATGTGGTATGATATGAAGTGGTTTTGGTGTGGGGGGGATGGTTATGAATAGGGGTGTTTAAAAAAATCCGAATCCGAAACCGAACCCGAATTATTCGAAAATCCGAATTATCCGAAAATTCGGATATCCGAAATTTCGGATATCATATCCGAATTTTCGGATTCGGATTCGGATAGTGATTTTCGGATATTTCGGATATCCGAATATCCGAAATATTATATTTATATATATTTTTTAATTGTTTTTATTGTTTAAAAATAAGAAAATTTGAATCAAAACCCGATATATTATATTTATATGTATATTTTCTAATGTTTTTTAAGGTTTTTAATTGTTTTTGTAATTTAAAAATATTATTTTTATATATTATTTTTATTTTTTTTTATATTTTCGGATATCCGTTTCACTATCCGAAAATTTCGGATATCCGAAATTCTGATATCCGAATTTTCGGATATCCGACTTTGAACACCCATAGTTATGAATGTAGTGGTGACAAGTATTATTAAAATTTAGTTTTTTTTTAGAAGAGAGATTTAAAAAAAAAGATAGTTATTTAGTTAAAAATCTTACTACTTTAATAAATAAAAATCTTTTCAGCACACGTGTCATTCTCTGGTTACTCCTCATCTTTATTTTTCTGTCTATCTCTCATATTAAATAGTAGGTTAGAGACCCGTGTACTACACAGATTGAAATAATAATAAAACGTATAATTATAAAATGCATAACATAATAATATTAAGCATCTGTAACTTATATATAATACAAAGATTTACGAATACAAAAAGCATTATCCTCAATACATATAAAGAGTAAGGGGAATTCAATAGAATTCAACGGAATTAGAATTTGAGTTCTATTTCTTTAGGTATTTGGTTTGTAGAATGCGTTGGAATTGTAACCCGAATTCAATTCTTAACTTGTTTGGTAGATAAAGAAATTGCAATTGGAATTGAAATTAATTCCTTCAAATTCCTTCAAATGAAGGATTTCAAATTCCTTCCAAATTGTGAAGGATTTCAAATTCCTTCCAAATTGTGAAGGAATTCACCAAAAGGAAATGGAATCTCCGGCCACTCACCCTATGTCTCCACCCACACCAACCCCGACCCCTGTCGGGGCCCGACATAGACCCCGCTTCTCGCTGCCGACCCGACCACTCATCGCTGCCAGCCACCGACCACCCCTACTGGCCGACCCCAACCCGGATTCAACCTCTACTGTGAAATTTGTATACCTATTTCATTCATGTGATCTAATTCGAAATGGAAAGTCAAGGTGGAAGCATATATGTAGATATAACATAAGTAAAAACATATAGTAAGCAACAACCTTCCATAGGCTGAGGTGCTTTCAAAGGGGGAAGTACCATCAAAAGCAACAGGACCTTACAATGGTAAGCAACACTCTGCTTCCTTGGAGACCCTGATTTGCATAAAAACCATAGTTAATACTGTTTACAAAATATGAACTATGTGTTTGTTAACTTGCCTTACCAAAATAGCATACAAAAAGGTAACTTGGATGTCGTTTTTAACCAAAAGTTCTCCTATAATATTTGCAGGCATTGTTTTATAAGTTCCAGAAAAATAGTTTTTTTTAAGTTATAAAAAAACAAACACACATTATTATATAATCTTCTAGCCTTCACATAGTTTTTCAAATAACAAATTTCCATATAATCAGTTCTTAAAAATTGTTGAAAACTTAAAATGAATTATATGCTGGTGATAATAGGCATTAGATAGATTTAATACCAACCAAAGCAAGGGCTGAGATCCCATCTTTTCCAATCCATTCCAGCTAAACCAACAAAAAAACAAAATATGTCATAATATTACATCGTCGCCATTAAGGAGTGGTCCATCCATTTCCTGCTAAATTGGTACCAAGTTCCTGTTTATTTGTATCCTGCCTTTAAATATCACTACAAAAGAAAAGTGTTTATTTCATCTAAGCTCTAGGCTTTAGGTTTTGAGGTTGTAGATGAAAATAAGCCCTAGATAGATAGCATGAAACAAAACTACAATAACAATACCAACCTGAAGGACGACAATGAAGATCTTTTGATTGTTTTGTTGCAAGTAGGACATAAGGAAACATAAAGATTTCGTAAGAGTTAGAAACGACGATTAATAATCAAAATCAAAACAAAGATTGAATCATCGTTGAAGATTGAAGATACCTGTTGCGACAGAATGAAGAACAAAGCCGCGATCGACTAAGTGAAACGACAACGGCGAAGGATGGAGTGTAGCGATGATGGGAAGATCTTGAACGGAGGATGGAGTGTAGCGGCGAAGGTTTCAAAGTCGTGTGTTAGGGTCTGCAGTTGGTTTGGAACAGACGCTTAGGATAACTCGAATTTTGCAGAAACGGGTTATAACCCGAAATAAGGTTTGCGTGAATATGAAAGTAAGGGTAATGATTTTGGCGGGAAAACAAAATTTAGACCCCCTGATTTATTGACAAGTGTCCCAAAACATTTTTACTTATTAGATGTTATAGATTAGATTTTCTATTTCTCTCTTCTATTAAATAATAATCTTTATATTAATAAATCTAATTACGAATACTTATTATTTAATTATAAATAGTTATTATATCATCAATCAAATGAACTTAATATGAACTAACATTTATTAATTAAATTAAAAATTAATACTCAGTTGAAAAAAAAATAATTTTAAAAACTAACTTAATAGACCTTATAACTGTCACAACAAATTACATTTTTTAAAAACATATTTTGACAAATGTGTTTGTTAACAAATTACATTATATTTTATTCAACCGATGTAACATACTGGTTTATTCAACCCGTGTATTACACGAGTTTTTAAAAATATAAAACTTTTATTACTAAATATATAACATTTTATTTATTTAACCCGTGTAACACACGGGATTTTAACCTAGTAAAGAAAATAAAGAAAAACACCTATTTTGGTAAATAAGTTTTTAACTATACCTATTTGGTAAATACTTATTTCAACTACACCTTTTTGGGAAAAAAACTCAACTTTGTTCAATTTACAATAAATTACTATTTTATCATTTTATTTAGATTTTTTTTAGAATGACATGTCGGTTAGGATGACGCTAACCCCTCGTAGCCCATAGTTCAAGTCCTGTCAAAGAGGGTGTTCCTGAAATTATGAAGTGCACCTTGTGAGGATTTTATTTGGATAACAAAAAATAACCCAACCCACCCATCGCTCGTTCGCTCTCATCCTCCTTTTTCAGCCACTACCAAAATGTCGTTCTCCTTCTCCCCTTCGATCAGTGTTGGCATTGAGCAGTTCCCTCTCACTCATTCAATCGGTGTAGTAGCCGAAATATGTAATGTCTAGATCTAGACCGGCTTTGATGTGGATTAGGGTTCTCAATGATTGCAGTTTGTTAGAGTGACTTCTGTTTATAAACGTCAACATGAAGTATGAAGTATCTATTTAATAGATTAGAGATTCTGTTTATAAACGTCAACATGAAGTATGAAGTATCTATCGAATAGATTAGAGAATGATTATGTTTAGTCGGTTAACGTGGTGAAGGCATTGGCTATCCCATAGCAGTTCCATGTATATGTTGATTTGAATGATCATTTATTTCACATAACTTCTAAAAAAAATTCTACATATAGTTAAATACTTAAATGTTTAGGTACTAAATCTGACGTTTAGCTATAGTATAGGGGTACATTTATAAATCCGGACGTAAGAGCTGTCATCATATAATTACACACAGCTCATTCACAAAATATCACCGATTAAATATTGTGCCTAAATTACAGAATCTATATATATATATATTCTAGGGTTTAAATAACCTTCGATCTTCACAAGCACCAAAATCCTCGAAATTTTCGCAGGTACCTTGGATTCACAGTTTCCAGTTTGATTTCTATTCAAGGCAATAGCAAAGCAACACTTACGAAGTTGCAGATTTTGCGATTTCAATCAAACTTCTAGAGTGAGAAAGTAGAGAGAGAGAGAGAGTAATGGGGGATGAGAAATTACCGATTAGCAGAGAGAAAGATCGTGAGCTTCTTATACCCGTCGCTAATGGTGATGCAGCTTCTTCGAAACCCTCGTGTTCTTCAGCTCCGTCATCTCATCCTGCCGGCCGTGAGGTTTTACTCTCTAATTCTGCAGTTTCTTATGTATTCCGATTGATTCCAATTCTTAATTTGATTAGAATTGCAGATGATTATGGTCGATTTTTTCGATTTTCCGAATTGTATGATGTGTAATTAGCATTTTGTTTGATTGATTGATTATGGTTTTTGAAATCGTAATTGTCTAGATTAGGGTTCTAGATTTGGGGATACTTGTTTGATAGAATTATTGATACGATTGGCCGGGTATGAGATGAGTTTTGATAACCCTAGTGTCATAGCTAAAACCATGTCTCATACCTGGTCTCATGCCGGTTACTCATTACCCATTGGGTTCATGGGTTTCCTTGCGGGTATGAGGCGGCGGTGGCTCTACAGTACAAGCAACTAAATCAATTGCTTTAAGACCCTAAATTTTAAGGGCCCAAAAAATTGAAGAAACTACTTTAATATGTAGTTTAAGTTTTTAACGTAAAAATATATGTGATAATTTATCAACTTTTGTGTTTTTAGAGAGAAATGATAATCTGTCAACTTTTGTGTTAAACATTATACGTTTTCACACTCCATAAAATTACATTTTAGTAATTTTTATATATTTAGAAAACTTGATGTTCGCTTTAGGCACTAAACTATGTTGAACCGCCCCTGGTATGAGGGATATCTGTTTGTGTTACTTCTTGGGATTCTTTTTACTCAAAACCCGATCTTACACTCACCCAAAAAAACGACTAGAAATATTAATTTTTTTTAACAATATATTGTTTACACCTAAATACCACCAAACTTTGCACTTGCAAGGATTTGAACCCACAACACTTTTATGAGGTTTTGTGAGGGCAAGCACCATACGACTAGACCAAAGTCATGGGTGACCATAAATATTAAATACTCGGCTACATTTGTAACTTGTACTTGTAGAATATATAGAACTCACAAAATACTAACTACTAGAAATAAACTTGTTAGATTTAGATAAACGAGTTCATCGATCATAAAACACAATATTTATGCATAAAAAATGGACGGTTAGATTCTACATTGGTTTCAAGATGGATTTGTAAATTCAATTCTACTATTTTCTTGTAGACTTTTGTCAAAGTTATCAGGAGCTGGGCTTCTAAAAAGTTTATGACAGGATGGTAAGCAAAAATTCACATTCTTTATTCTTAAAGTTTTGTTTTTTAATTCAAGTTTTTTATTATTTGCTCTTTTTTCCTTTCTTTCGGCCCGTTCTGCAGTGTCATCTTATTACCAATGGCTATTACTTTCTACATTACATGGTGGTTTATACATTTCGTTGATGGGTTTTTCTCTCCGGTGTATGATCAACTGGGCATAAATATATTTGGTAACTGAACACGCGTACTCTGTTCTTCTTTAAAGTAGATTATTTGACCCGTAATAATCATAAACAAAAGCTATTTATCCGAACATCAAAAACTGATTATTGCGATTCCAACTTATTTTTATAGGCTTGGGGTTTATAACCTCGATAACTTTTATATTATTGGTTGGGGTGTTCATGTCATCATGGTTGGGTGCATCTGTTCTGAGCCTAGGAGAATGGGTCATCAAAAGAATGCCATTCATGGGTCATATCTACAATGCATCCAAGCAGATTAGTGCAGCCATTAATCCTGGTAATTAACTAAGTCATGCTTACTTTACTCTGCATTTTAAACAAAATAATCATCTGAAAGTTATTTTTCCTTCACTAAATGCAGATCAGAACACACAAGCCTTCAAGGAAGTTGCGATAATTAGTCATCCTCGTATTGGTGAATACGCATTTGGGTTTATTACTTCTTCGGTCACTCTGCAGGTGCACATCCTTTAATATTATATACATGCATACATAAAAATACACACACACATATGGATGGTCGTTCAGTAGAGAACCAATTATAAGTATAGAACTGAGAACGGCATAAATAGTTATACCTATTGCTTTAACTGTGATAAAAAAGCGGTTATGTAACCGCGCATAACCGCCTTCCTTTTTCTGTCCCAATATATATGGTCAACACAAAGTACAAATGCTTATGCAGTTCTCTACTGAAAATTGGTTATGTGTTGAACATGTCCTGTATACATATTGTTTTGCATTATTGTTGAGAATTTTGATTGAAATGTTTGTAACAGACTTTTTCGGGGGACGAGGAGCTATATACAATATATGTCCCAACAAACCATCTTTACATTGGCGATATCTTTTTAGTGAATTCAAAAGACGTTATCAGACCAAATTTATCCGTTCGTGAAGGAATTGGTAAGTCACAAAAATGAAAGAATGCCGATTAAGTCGCTTCTTCTTTTCTAGTTAGAGTGAGATTTATGCAGCAAGGCGCAAAATGTCTGGAAAAAAAACAGGTCAAAATCTGAAAAAAAAGAAACTATCTGAACCGGCCGAAAGAAGCCAAAACACAGTCTAAACTAGTCAAAAACGGTCTAAACTAGTTTAAAACAGCAATAACCAGCCTAAAACATGTCTAAAACACGTGATTTTAAGCGCCTTGTGTCCAGGCAACAGGCTCACCCTTTTGCGGCTTGAGGGCACCTTTGACTACTATGCACTGAATTATGTTGTTTTGGTTGCAGAAATTGTGGTATCTGGTGGCATGTCGATGCCGCAAATACTTTCAACTTTGGATTCAAAGAGACCAACAACATCTGAGGAAATTTCAAGATATTAAATGCAGGCAACCTGTAAATATTCTTTCACTAGTTTGATACAGACTTTATTTATATAGTCCCATTCGATTCATACATCTTTAATCTATCATTTCAAGATATTAATATTCTTTCGCCTATTCATCATTTATATAAAAAAAGAAAAAAAACTTGTCACAACTTTTGTTTTATTTTTTGTCATAATTTGATGGAGTATGGTGGTCGTGAGATATTTATATTTTTATATAAACGACAACAAATCTATTTGTGATATGTAAATCAGTACATGAACAAGGTCCAAGGGCATGACATAATCAAGAACTATGATTTGTAACATTTAAAAATTTCATAAAATAATACCATATTTATTTTTGAAATATTTGATCAGGTTTAACTTTCTAAATCACACTTTCTATAAAATATCAGTTTTTTATATTTGTGCAAAAGATTCGGTCACAAAATAGAAAGTAAACAAAATGTGTAGCTTTTGTTAGAATTTTTTAAAATTGAGTTTTCAATTAATATTAAAATAGTTTTGAGGTTTCAAACAAGGAAAGCTTACACATAAGTTAAACTAGGAATTTTACCCGTCACGCGTTAAGGTGGTGTTGAAATGCAGACTAACTCCAATTTATATCGTCGAATAAAAACGTATTATATTTAACCCGACTCCTTTCCCAACAAAATTTACGTTGAAAGGTAGACCAAATGGAAACGTACATAATAATAAGCACGAAAACGTATTATACTTGACCTAACTCGTTTCTAATAAAAGCTTACGTCTAAACTTAGATACGCGTCGGGAAGCAGACCTTATACGGCTGACGCGGTTACATTAACATGGGTAAGCAAAAAAATATAATGTTACGGCGACTCGGTTAACCCAATGACAAAATGTAAAAAGACAAGAAATAACCAAAGAAATGTAACATCTCAAAAAATCCTAAACATAAGATAGGACACGTGTCGGTTGAGAAACGTGGCCAAAGAACCCAACCGGGTTCGAAACTGGAAGAGTATTCGCCCGGAATTAACCCAAAACTTCGCATAAGCATATCCCGGGCTAGAAAAAGTGTTACGGGAGCCATAATATATGAAAATGGGTGTTTCGACGAGGAGAATCTGAAAATAAGGTATGTCGGGCCGATATCCTAAGCATAACGGTACGACGTGTGTTGCTGAAGCAAATCAGGAGGCTTTGATGCGTGTTTGGTGACTCAGCTCCATGTCGGACCGATATGGTTTTAGACGTCGGTCCAACCTGCGGACGTCGGACCGATATCGTTTTAGACGTCTGTCCGACATCGGCGCAGTTTCAGGCTATAAATAGAAAGCAATTGCCGTTCAAAATGGAAACACAACAAACACACCACACAACACACACACACACACACTCTCTAAGGAGGATTAGAAGAACCGGTGCGACGCGTTTAAGTGCGAGAGCGGTACGCTACTAGTGCGGTTCGGATCCGGAGAGACGTTTAAGCGAGAAACGAGCGTAGGAAACGACCCGAGACTATCGTAAGTACACTGGACCCGTACCTTAGATAAATGTTTATGTGAATTATGCGATTATGTGTTATGTGTTGTGTGTGGAACTAAGGTACGAGGTAATGACGAATTAGTCTAAACACTAAACAGGAATAACGGAGTAGTCACGACGTATACAAGGGGTGGTGGATACGCTGCTAGTACTTCCTATATATAAACCTCTTGGTACTTCGTGGTGAAACCATTATGAATGTTTAGGGTATAGACTAAATAAAAGTAATAAAGAATATAGTAAACGTACATGAGAAATTCCGACCAGTAAGTAGTAATCTGACAAACGAAATGTTCTGTATAATGAAAGAGTAGTGTATAAATCTCTCCTAGACCCGTCACTCTTTCCTGGGAACATCTCTGTTGGAGGTACTACTCTGGAAGGATAATGTCACATCCGTAACACAGGACAGTCATCTACCTGAGTAGTACCTCCAACAGATATGTTCCCAGGTAAGAGCGACGGGTCTAGGAGAGATTTATACACCGCTCTTTCCTAGACAGAACATTCCGTTCGTCAGATAACTACATACCGGTTGAAGGTCACCTTCTAGTTACAATGACGTTGATAATCAAAACACACAGCGGAAGACTTAACAACATAACTTATTTTATTTCATAACATAAAGAGTGTACAATAGGGACTGACTGACAAAACATAATACAATCAAACTCTGGACTTATAGCTCACGAAGAATCACGCCAATCACTTAGGCCTTATGGTCACCCAGGGACCTGCCCTCAGTCATCCCTAAGTCCAACCTTTATACATCTCCTGGAATGCCATCTACTAGATAGGGTTCACCTGTGCTCAAAAACATTTGAAAACGTTTTGGATCAGCTTACTCTGGTGAGTTCATAAACAAAATAATCTTTTCGTGTATCCCTGATCAAGGATGAATACCCCACATAGGAATTACAGCCATCCTTTCCAATCCATCACCCATAATCGCCCTTAGATTCCGAGTCTACAACATACATATATACAGGAACCATCTAGCACTGGTCACCCTTAGGCTAGAACTGTCCAAGATGATCAATCTTGGCCCTAGGTCCCACCCCAATCTTGGCCATAATAAGTACTTATTATAGGATATATGCACGGATAGTATTGGGATCTCAGATACAAAATCATTTACAAAACATTTCATAGAGCACAGTTCAGAGGAACTCACCTCAAACAGAACCTCCTCCTGTAAAATATCACAATCAATACTTCAACAGAAACCTAGATCATATTCGAAATTTTCATAATCAATATCCCTACCTTAGGTTTACACAAGGAAACCTCAGGGTGTTTAGAAACCTTACCTCAGCGCTATCTATGGCAGTTTGCGGACGAATTGCGAGAAACCGGACTCTTGGGAGCGGATCGAAACCTCGGGAATCAAGCTATCAGAACTCTAGTGTGTGTGATGGTGTTTGTGTGTGTAAATGTTGGTGTGGAATGAGCTGATATCGATCGACTATTTATAGGGTGAATATTGGACCTGTAGCGGACCGTTATGTTGGGGATGTCGGTCCGCTACTGCTTCAGCCGAAATTCTGCCTTCGGGCTTACGTGTCGGACCGCTATGACTTAGATGTCGGTCCGCTATCGGACCATGAGTCCGGATGAGTCATCGGACACGTGTCACCTCCCGGTTCATTACTTCTTCAACACATAGCGGATCGTTATGACTTGGATAGCGGTCCGCTATCCCTCTGATTTCCAAAATTTATCATTTTAAGTCCTTTGAATTTGGGGAATGTAAAGTTCAACCCCTGAACTTTCTATTTTGACACTTTTAGCCCTTGGGATTTATCCGGGTGTTACAAATCTCCCCTCCTTAAAATAATTTCGTCCTCGAAATTCAGAATCAATCAAAATAGATGAGGATATTTATCTTTCATTTGCTCTGTTAGTTCCCAAGTTTTGTTGGCACCCTTTCGACCTTGCCACTGTACCAATACCATTGGTATAGTTTTATTTCTCAACTTTCTTTCTTGAGTTCCTAAAATTTTAACGGGTTGTTCGGTGAATTGAAGTTTCTCATCGACGTGTGCAAGATCTAATGAGACTGCCTGATCAGGGTCGGCTAAGCAGTTGCGTAAACATGACACGTGAAATGTTTTATGAATACCTTGCAATGCTTCAGGCAATTCAAGTTTGTATGCTACAGCTCCAACTCTTTCTATGATTTTATAAGGTCCAATATACCTTGGCCCTAATTTCCCACGTTTCCTGAAACGTACAACACCTTTCCTGAAACGTACAACACCTTTCCAAGGTGATACTTTTAACATGACGTAGTCACCAACTTGGAATTCTAATGGTCGTCGACGTTTATCTGCATAACTTTTCTATCTATCTTGTGCATCTTTTAATCTTTGTTTGATCTGGACTATCTTATCAGTTGTTTCCTGTAAGATTTCTAGTCCAGACAGTTGGCTATCACCAACTTCCGTCCAACAAATTGGAGTTCTGCACTTCCTACCGTATAGTGCTTCAAACGATGCAACTTTTATACTTGAATGGTAACTGTTGTTGTAAGAAAATTCTATTAGTGGTAGGTGATTATCCCAGCTACCTCCAAATTTTATGGCACAAGCCCTCAGTATATCCTCTAAGGTTTGAATTGTCCTTTCGCTTTATCCATCATTTTGAGGATGATATGTTGTACTCATATTGATTCGAGTTCCCAACTCTTTCTGGAAACTAGTCCAGAATCTGGAAGTGAACAGACTATCTCTATCAGAGATAATAGATAGTGGTATACCATGGCGGCTTATGATCTCGTTGATGTAGAGTCGGAAAAGTTTATCCATTGAATAATTCTCACTGATAGGGATAAAATGTGCCGATTTAGTTAGTGTATCAACTATAACCCAAATAACATCATGCCCTTTTTGGGTTCTCGGTAGTTTTGTGAAAAAGTCCATAGAAATCCTATCCCATTTCCACACAGGTATCTCCAACTGTTATAGTTGACCTGCGGGTTTCTGATGTTCAATCTTGACTTGAAGACAAGTCAAACATTTCTCTATATATTGAGCTATAGATCTTTTCATGTTCGGCCACCAGAACCGAGTCTTTAAATCTTTGTACATCTTATTTGCTCCGGGATGTATCGAGTATTTGGATTTGTGAGCTTCATCCATCACCTTTGTTTGGATATCCCCAAGCTTAGGAATCCAAATTCTATCTCCAAATCGTAGAATTCCATCATCGCCTTTGGTCAGTAATTTCTCCTTACCAACCATACGTTCTTTTTTGATATTATCTTCTTGGAGGGCTTGGGTTTGAATTTCTTTGATTTGTCCCATCCAATCTACCCTAACTTCTAATCTTAAGGATCTTATCTTAATAGGCTTTACTATCTCCTTTTGACTTAGAGCATCTGCCACAACATTGGCTTTCCCGGGATGGTATTTGATCTCACAATCCTAGTCATTGATGGGTTTCATCCATCTCCTCTGTCTCCTATTCAAATACTTCTGATTGAATATATGCTGGAGACTTTTATGGTCTGTATATATCACACACTTAGTACCGTATAGATAGTGTCTCCAAATCTTTAGAGCAAACACTATAGCACCAAGTTCCAGATCGTGTGTGGTATAGTTATTCTCATGAACATTAAGTTGTCGTGATGCGTAGGCTATAACCTTTTCTCGCTGTATCAATACACAACCTAGACCAATTCGGGAAGTATCACAATAGATGACGAAGTCATCATTCCCTTTGGGTAATGCTAAGATTGGTGCTGAACTAAGTTTCTGTTTAAGGGTTTGGAATGCTTCTTCTTGTTTTTGACTCCATTCAAAATTTACCGCTTTCTGAGTCAAAGTGGTTAATGGAGTAGCAATCTTGGAGAAATCTTGTATGAACCTTCGGTAGTATCCGTCTAGACCAAGAAAGCTTCGAACTTCAGTTGGCGTCTTTGGAGTTTCCCATTTCATAACAACTTCAATTTTGGTTGGATCTACTTGAATTCCCTTGTGGTTTATGACATGCCCTAAGAATTGTACTTCTTGTCTCCAAAACTCGCATTTGGAAAACTTAGCGTACAACTTCTCTTTCCTAAGAGTTTCTAGGACTATTTGAAGATGTTTGGCAAGATCTTCAATAGATAAGGATATCGTCTATGAAGACTATGACGAATTTGTCCAATAATGGTTTGCAAACTCGGTTCATTAGGTCCATAAATGCTGCGGGAACATTAGTTAGACCAAATGACATAACTAAGAATTCGTAGTGCCCATATCGGGTTCTAAAGGCAGTCTTAGGTACATCTTCCTCCTGTACCTTTAACTGATGATATCTAGATCTAAGATCTATCTTCGAGAAGTATTTAGCTCCTTGCAACTGATCGAACAAATAATCTATCATTGGTAATGGATATTTGTTCTTTATTGTGAGTTTGTTCAATTCCAGATAATCTATGCACATACGCATACTTCCATCCTTTTTCTTGACAAACAAGACTGGTGCTCTGTGATTCCCTCTGATCTGCTGATATTCAACGATAAAGTCTTCAATCACTCTCTGGATTGGCGAAAACAATCCAGAAATCAAAGTCACACCGAAATGATCGAATCAAATATAAACAAGAAGGATAGAATCAATCACTCAAGATGCACACAAACATGTTGATAATCTTCATTATAACAGCAATGTAAATAAAAGAATAACAACAAAACACACAGAAATTTTCTCTGATAGTTTTGGAATCAAACAATACAAATGAGAATAGTTACTTGAAAATACAAAAGACAAGACTATTTATACTAAAGAGTTTCGATCGAAATCTTCTGATCGAAAAGTGTTTTCAACCGAAAATACTTTTCGACCAAAAACTTAAAGTTTTCGACCGAAAACTCTAAAGTTATACAATTCTAAACCTAATTGATTTCTATGGACTACTAGGTTCCAACAATCTCCCCCTAGTCCACAGAACATCAATTCTTCATGTGTTGTCTTTTGAAGGCTTGGTCTTGGCTTTAACTTTCAGCTTCTTAGCATCCAGAGCAGCAAGTCTCTTCTTGATCACTTTAGCATCGTGTCTTTTTGACAAACACCGAGCCACGACTCTCATATACAACTTAGCTTCAGCTTTAATCTTCGTGCTCATATCACACCTGATTGGATTCTTGTACAAAACCTTCAGATCTTCGTCAGATAAACTGAATAAGTCAACTGGATCAAACCTCTGAATTCTGGTGACTTATCCTGCACGATCACAACTTCATGAGTTTTACTGTCATACATCCACTTTTTGAAGCTTTTGATGAATGTTTCTTTTCTTGCTGGGATGTATACAGTTGAAACTGTATCTATTGGCTTCATAATATACCTGAATCTTCTTTTTCCATTCTTGTCCTTTCTTTTTAGCTGTCTGCATTCAGGTACTCTTCAAACTTCTCTTTTCCACATTATTTCTTCAAGTACTCTTCAAAGTTAGCAGCAAATGTATTGTTTGATGGATTGATCATTGTTAATTGACTCAGCTCTCTAATATCCTAATATGACAAAGTTTTCATATTTGAGCTTCTATCAAAATACTGGATATTCCCGTCACGTCCCTTAATCACATACATCTTCTTATCATCATCATACATCCAAGCCAATATTTCTCCGGTCAACGCTTGTTCTGGACTCTTGATTGTCTGTGTAATCTTCTGAACAATAGATGGCTTTTCAGTCACTGTCCACCAATAAGTTTTGTCTATCTTTGAGGTCTTGGACTTTTTAGCTTGTGGTTCAACATCTTCAGGAACGGTAAATGGTTCTCGTTCATCTACAAGCTTATCCATCTTCCCGATCACGGAACCATATTCTTCAACGTATGTTTGTTGTTGTTCATATTCATACTTTTTATATTTAGTGTTGGTCTTAGTATCTTGTTCAGTATCGTCAGTCGGTTTTTCACTTCCTCTAACACCTCCAACACTACCACTGTTGTTATCATCATCTGAAGGATCATCATCATCTTTCCTTTCACCAATGATTACTTCTTCATCATCTTCTTCTTCCTTCTCTGTTTCTTCTTGATTTTCATCAGTTCTTTCCAATCCTTCACCTTCGTCATTCAGAAGCATATCAACATTAAATAAAGAGTTGTCTTCATACATATTTGCTTCAAAGACTGGAGTTTGAACTTGTCCACTTGTAGAAGGAATTGGTTTAGTGGCTGCCAGACTTTGTATGTCTTCAACATTCTCTTCTTGATTAGTAACAATTGGAGCACCAATCTGAGCTATCAAATATTGAACAATATTCTGAAGTTGATCAATTTGTTGCTGTTGCTTTACAAGTAAACCCTTCTGTTTGTTGCTTTCTGTTTTCAACTCACTGATCTCTCTTGTATTTGCAGCTTCTCTGCTTTGTAGATTGGAGATTTGAGTCTTCAGTTGACTAATTACATCTGCAGTTTCCCTTGTAGCATAATTCAAAAATTCTTCGTCAACCAATCCATAACTCTTTGATTTCTTGGACTTGTGCTTCTCTGGTACTTCCTTTGCCTTACCCTTGCCTTTATCAAGTGCAGTGATTGTTGTTTTCTTTTTCTTTCTTAATTCTGGATCAGTAAACACGATACCTTTAGATGGAGGAGGTCTAAATGGTATGGTCTTTGACTTTTCAGGCTCTTTCCTCTTCTTAGATGGGGTTGTTGTTGTTGCTGTTAACTGTTCATCAGGAACTTCCAACGCTTCAGTATTTACACTTAAGATATCTTCAGTTTCAACTATGAATTCTTCTGTGTGACTCAACAATGGTTCTATAAGCTCTTCATTCACCTCAGGAACCCTGTTATCTTCAAAAATCAAATCAGGTGCTTCATACTCACCCATATGTGTATCAACCCTCGGTTCTTCAACTTGAACTTGAACCTCTTGCTGAATTTCTGGTAACACATTTCTTTGACCACCATCATGACCTTGATCGTCATCATTTCCCTGATCATCATTATTACCTTGGTCATTTTCATCATTATCACTATCAACTCCATCCTTTATGTCTTCAGCCATTAAGTCATCTATCTCATCTTCAAGATTAAAATCATTATTACCTTGGTCATTCTCTTCAAGCATATTTGGAAATAGTGGTGTCATAGTGCCACTAAACTTGCTTGTCTTTCTCACATTATTCATACTGCTGAAGATTACTTCTTGCATTGGCTCTAATGGTAGTTCAACACCATCATTTTCCATATTTGGCAGCAGTGTGTTGATGATCATCTGTACAAACCTTGGATACATCATAAACTTGTGATTCCGCCTTGGTCCCACAAAGTTGCTAATCATTGCTTAAAAAATCATCCTTGAAAAGTTAAATCTTCTATGAGTCGCCAAACAAACCAACGCCCTGCTAAAAACTTCACCAATGTGATCGAAAGCAAACGTTCTAGGACTCATGCAATGGATTAGAACATGAACTAGGTACCTCCACTATTTTCTAAACATGGTTTTAGTGACCTGTCTTCTTAAGAATGTTCCTTCATATCCCATGGTCATTATAATTCCTGAGACTGCAATGTGATTGATCTTGTAAGGAAAATCAGCTGCATCTCTGAAGTTTAATACCTCTCTGATCACCTGTTCAGTAACTTTAATCTTGTTTCCTCCAACTGAACTTTCAATCCATATTTCTCTATTGACATGCTTGTATCCCACATTATCCCAAAACTCCCTAACGTGTTTTTCAAGCACACGTACTTGTGTAGAGATTGCAGTATAGATTCTTGAATTTGCTAAAAACCTAACAATCTCCTCATAGCCTCGTGCCTTCTTCGTATTTGTAGTCAAACAGACACATATGTTGTGTTTTGGCTCAAACTTTAACCTGTTCATGTCTGTAAAGAAAAAAACAACAAGTTAGAAAATTTCTGAAAATATTCCTTAACTTTTGACATTTCGACCGAAAACTCCCTTAAGTTATACTTTTTCGATCAAAAAACCTTTAAAACCACTTCTGTCAGTCAAAGAAATTCTCACAACCTTGAACATTTCGATCGAAAACTCTATCAAACCTTCCAACATTTCGATCGAAAACTACTACATATGATCAGATTCAAAACAATCATTTTGGAACTTTTCGATTGAAAACTCTAATCAACATATCACCTTTTTCGACCGAAAACTTTGAATTTTTCTTTTTGATCAAAAATTGAATTTTATCAACTTACAACATTTCGATCGAAAACCTTGATTAACACTACCAATAACCAAACCCTGATTTTTCGATCGAAAACTCTAATTTTTCAAAAAATTTCAAGCATGGACTTTTTGATCGAAAACACTTTTCGATCGAAAACACTTTTCGGTCGAAAACTCATTTCGGATGAATCAGGCGACTCTTCATTTCCATCCGAAACACTTTTCGGACCATTTATGAGACTTTTCGGTCCATTCAACTAAGTTTTTGGTCCATTCAAATATTTAAATATTCAACGTTAAACTAAGGATTTGGATCTAACCTGTCGACCTCTACGAATCACGAGAACATACCTGGATGATCGAAATCAACTAAGGAACACGATGACGTCACAATCAACCACTTTTTCGCACGAAACCTCAACACTTGTAAAAAACTCGATGAATCTTGCATCGGCAGTCGAGAGAAAACAATAGTGGGAAAAACTTTTCAATCGAAAATTTTGAATATATAGACTTTTCAAATCTTGACCGAAAACTTCAGTCATGACTTTTTGATCGAAAACTTTTTCGGATGATACTTTCGGTCAGGAGATTTCGACCGAAAACTCCAAACTTATTAAGTTTTGAAAATTTTCAAATCATTTCAAAACAACTTTATTTTATTTTTATTATATATATATATTTTATTTAAGTCTATTTTGACATCATTAAGACTTTTTCCAATTTTTTAATGATTTTTTCACAATTACAATCATAACTTGGTAAGAATACACACTTGCACACTAATTTTTTTTATTTTTTTTTAAAATGACTTATTATTCCTTTTCAAACATAGAAAATAGTTAAACACTTAATCAAAACACATAGTTATACTTTTATTTCCACTATTTTCCTGTTGACTTTTTCTCCATATATTTCAACAATTTATTCTATTTTTTTTAATTTTCTTTTGGTGAACTGAACTGACATAGGATCATAAATGTATACTGTCTTAACTAAACTGTATATCAAATCAGAATCTAAACAGTTCAACCTTGATTGCCAGTATAATTTTCAGCTTAAACTCAAACATCATATTTCAGCAGATACTGTGTGACATTTAAGGTAAGATTTATCAATACAAAGTGTATCGAAACATCGAGATGGATTAAGCCAATACGCAACACAAAGTTTCACCAAAACATAATCCAATCACCAGCATTAGGGTAACGTTTTTAGCACAGGAAAATAATCCAAATGGATTTCATGTGAATCATTTTGATTCATATATCTTGGTTTCTGATGGAACGAACACTGAATCAGATTGATTCATATAGGATATGACATGTAGTGATGGACTTTTGGAATCATACTTGATTCGGTTATGCGGATATCCATAGATTATTGGATATGTCAATTGAAATCATGAATGATTCAAAGGGCGAGACAGACTGACTTTCTGGTTTCCATCCGAGATTTCCACCAGAACCATCAATTGTATAAATATGTTTAACTCTAAATCGTATATTTGACGGGTATAGTCAATAGAGTAAACGAATTGTGCTAAAACCCATCAAGATCCTGGTCTCATGGTATGTATGGATTCACTTAGCATTCGAAGAATGAAAGTATATTCGATGAGGATAACACTTAGATTGCAATTTAGTTAATCACACAAATATCGCCTAATTTACATATGCAGAGCCTACAAGCATATCAAAAATTGTAACCGATGTCACCATTATATCCAATTCATGCATAAGCTAAGCACACACTTGTACTATCATTTCCTATATATACGTCAATCAGACACACTTATTATTTTTTTTAGAATTTCCTATATATGCATAAGCTAAGCACACAATTGTGATGTAACTTCATTTACTATTTATATCACTATGGGAACAAACATATCTGACACAAACATGCAGTAAGCTAACAAACATATAAAGTATACACAACACAATTTTAACACTTAAAAGAAAATCTTTTTGAGGAACAGATTTCTAAGGTCTTTCAGTTCAAAAATGGACTATTTATTATTATGAAAAACCCTTTTTTATGACTTTTTATATATTTTTTATTTTAAAACGAAATCATCCCCAACATCTCAACCAAAGAGTTAAACCGATCAGTTGAAAAAGCTTTTGTAAAAGTATCAGCTTTTTGCTTTAGGGTATCGACTTGGACCACTTTGATCATCCCATTCTCAAAACAGTCACGAATGAAATGTAACCTGATTGCAATGTGCTTTGTTTTGGAATGCTGAATGGGATTTTTGACTATTCCAAGCACTGCCTCGTTGTCACAATAATTGTTTAAGGTGCCTCATCCTTTGTTGCAAGGAAAAACACCCATGAAAATCTTGAAAAGTCATCTGTGATAACAAGACAATATGACTTTTTCGCAATGCTTTTAACTCGAACTGGACCGAACAAATCCATATGTATGAGAAATAAAGGTCTAGTAAAAGTTGTTATGGTTTTTCTTGGATGGGACTTCTTGTGTTGTTTTCCCTTTGCACATGACATGCAAATTTCTTTAATTATGAACTCTTTCTTTGGCAATTCTCGCACCAAATCTTTATGCAGCAAGTTATTCATGTTCTTCAAATTTACATGACCCATTCTTCGATGCCACAAATAAGATTCTGAACAAGTCGCTTTTGATAACAAGCATGAGACATTAACTGGTGTAGTATGATCATTCATATCAACCACATATGTGTTGAATTTCCTTGGAGCACGCATCAGAATTATTTCTTCTGGAATAACCAGTCCAGGCTTTAAGAATAAGCACTCATTTGCAGTAAAATGGACTGGTATGTCTTTATCACATACTTGAGAAACACTGATTAAATTGAATTCCAATTGAGACACAAAATTGACTTTCTCTAATGTGATAAGGTCATTTGACACTGTTCCTTGACCAGTAATTTTTTCTCCCTTTTTGTCACCATCAAAAGCTCGAAAGTTTTCCAGAATTTCTCTTTGTCCAGTCATATGCCTTGAGCAACCGCTATCAACATGCCAAGCATTATTAATAATCCTCTCGGTTAAACTCTGCACATTCAAGACAAACTTAATGAGAAACAGGTACCCAGATCATTTTTACCCCGGCTGACTTTGACTTTTAACAGTCTTAGTCACAACGATTTGTTCCTTCAAGTTTATATTCTTTTTTGTTTCAACCATATGTGAAGACTGTTCATTTTTAACTTTCAAAATATAACCAACATTTTTCTCATATTTCTTAGTCATTTTTTCTTTAGCAAAATAGATTGGTTGGTTAGGTTTCTTCACATATTTTGAACCTTTTGGGACATGTGTGTTCACAAAATTAGGTAGCACATAATCACAACACGCATTTGAATAAAAATCATGACAATTTCTAGAAAGCAAGTAATCACGACTGTATCGTTGTTTCACTCCGGACTCTGACACACTGTCGTTCTCAGACGCTCTCATGAAATGCTGTGTAACTTTGCTCTTAACTCTCTCTTTGTTCTTTTTGAACCTTGACTCACTAGAGTTGTGTTTGCACTTTCTCGCAAAGTGTCCAACTTGACCACACACAAAGCAATTGTAGCTTTTAGGCTTTGACTTTGACTTTGAACACTCGCCTACTTCACTCTTTAGGCCACACACTTTTTTCTTAAATGTCCTTTGCTTTGAAAAGGCTTATCTTTTACATCCAATAACTGGTCTTTGACATCAATGGATTTGCTTTTGACATACCAAGACTTTCTTTAGACAGTTGTTGGTACACTGACTTTAACTTTGACAACTTTATTGCTCTCTGTCTCACTAGTAAAAATATGATTCTCTGGTGCTATGACATCATTTTTCTTTGGTCTCTCACTTGACAAATCATACTCTTGAATCAAAGGATTTCCAAACTCATCTAAGACAACATCACCAGCTAGACTTGATGCTTTATGAAGTGGGACATAATCTCTAGCTGTATGCACCACTTTATCAAAGAAAGTGGATGTTGATGACACTTCAGACACATAATCAGAATCATCACAAACATTAGTAGAATATGCCGAAACATAAGAAGCATCAGAATCAGAATCAGAAACATGAACATTGTTTACATCTACATTAACACTAGAAACTGAAACAAATCTATTTAGATTACTGTCAACATCTAGGTACTGTTTGCAATCCCTTATAAACTCCCTACTGCACTGTTTATTGAAAGTAGAAAAACTTTTCACTCCATCAAGTTCACTATCATCATCCACACACCCTGAGTTTATATATGCACTTATATACATATCATGAAAGTTAGAGTTACCCGCATTCATCAACTCATTTGATTCATGCGGTTCAGGAAATGGTACAAAGTTATCATGTCGAACTTTGTTGTAACCCAACCCGTCTTTGATATAAACAGTTCTCTGTTTACTCACACATTCATCAAAGACATTTTGTTGCATCTTCCACTTTGCAACAATCACCCTTTCTTTTATTAACTCTGTTTCAGATTTGACAAGTTTTTCTAAAAGTTCTTTGATTAAAACGTAATTTTTATCCAAATATTCTTTAAATGTTACATTATCTTTTAACAGTGCTTTAATTTTCTTTGTAAAATTTACTTCATTTTGTTTCAATTCTTTGTTTACCCTTTTTAGCTTATCATTTTCAGCAAGTAAAAACGTGTTTGCTGCATGATAATTCTGCATTCGTTCTACACACAATGAGGAACATATGTCTGATTCATTATCAGATTTTACCTCACTCTCAGATGAAGTTTCATCAGAATCAACAGCTTTGCCTTTTTCTTTAGCATCAGTTTTGAGTGCACAATCACTAGCAGTCTCACCTAGTTTCTTTGAAACTTCAATTTCAGCCATCAAGGCTTCATCCAGTTCATCTTCAACATCCTCGATTTCATCATCCCATTCACAGTTGCTGAGCTGTTTGGACATGAGTGCAGTTGGAGCCTTATTTGATTTGTCAGTCTCATTAATCATCTCTACTAGCTTAACTCCGCTTCCCTCAACCTTCTTTTCTTGTCCTTGGTACACTCTCGAGCGAAGTGACCAAGTTGTTGACAATTGTAGCACCGGAGTTTTGCTTTGTCAAAACCAACATTTTTTCCAAACTGAAGCTTATCCTTTCCAACCTTCTGCGAATACTTTTTAGCCCTTACAGCTATCATGGCCATCTGCCATTGCAAGTCCATATATTCCAAGTCATCAGGATTGATCTGAACAAGATCCTCTACATCATGCACGACAGGTTGTAGCTTTCCTGTCACCAATGCATCATAGCTGCTCATGAAAGCTCCGAACAGAGCAATCTGATCTTCAGGGATTTGTCCAGATGACTTGACTTTCTCATCAGAGGAGTGTTCATAACAACCTTTGTTTTTCTCATATTTTGTTCCACTACTTCCTTCACTTCTTCCAGAAAATAGTGCTGCATTTGTTGAACTTGAACTGTTTTGTTTATCCTGGTTGTTCAGCTCTCTCTTCTCTGCATCCAATTCATAAGACTCGAGCAGACAGGTAATATCATCAAGAGTTTTACTCTTCAGATATGGAGTAGTGTTCTTGATTAGCATACAAGGTATGCTCCAGCAATCTGGCAATGAATTTCACTCCCATTTTTTCTCAATCTGTTGATCATATTTGTGAACCTGGTCACCTGCTCACCGAGAGTCTCATTCTTCTTATAGCTAAACATGTTGTATTGCTTCAGTAGAAGATCGGTTCTGCTTTCCTGGAGTGCTGCATTTCCTTCAAATCTTAAGCACAAAGCATTCCACAAACCCTGAGCTGTTTCATGTTGCTCAAAATTCAAATACAACTCGGTCGAAAGTGCTAGAATAATAGAACCCAATGCTCTGTTATCCCTCTCGATCAACGTTTTATCTTCCTCCGAATAAAGGTCAGGATCTGTAATCGGGACTAACCCATCAACATTTGCAGTCTTGGGAATATGAGGACCCTTCACAATTGATTCCCAAAGTGTGTGTTCAGTAAACTTGAAGTACGCCTTCATCATTATTTTCCAATTTGAAAATTATGATATTGATTTCAGCATTGGTGGTGATTCCCAATAACCCTCTCAGTATCGTAAACCTTTCCAGCCATTCTATACTTGTAATTTGAAACTTGGTCGAAATCAGAAAAACTTCCTAACTTAGAACTTTTCGGTCAAAAACTTGATTGGTCAAAAACTCTTTTCGGATAAGACTTTTTGGTCGAAAAGTCTGAATATTTCGAACACAGATGAAATTTATCCTTAGACTTTTGGCACTGCTTTTCGATAGAAAAATATAAGCTTTTCGGTCGAAAAAGAATTCGGATTCTTCAACAAGACTTTTCGGGCAATTCAACAGAAGAACACTTAAATTGACCAAAAACTTTCTGTGATGATCTGAATCAAAAATCAAGCGTCCAAACTTGATGCAAACTTCATCTCCATCAATATTAGCTTCAAATCAACAACAATGGCACCCAAATTACTCCATTTCGATCAATTTTGACTAAAATTCTTCTTGAATACCAAGAGCTTTAACCAACAGCTCTGATACCACTTGTGATTCCCTCTGATATGCTGATATTCAAGGATAAAGTCTTCAATCACTCTCTGAATTGGCGGAAACAATCCAGAAATCAAATTCACACCGAAATGATCAAATCAAATTTGAACAAGAAGGATATAATCAATCACTCAAGATGCACACAAACATGTTGATAATCTTCATTATACCAGTAATGTAAATCAAAGAATAACAGCAAAACACACAGAAATTCTCTCTGATAGATTTGGAATCAAACAATACAAATGAGAATAGTTACATGAAAATACAAAAGACAAGACTATTTATACTAAAGAGTTTCGATCGAAATCTTCTGATCGAAAAGTGTTTTCAACCGAAAATACTTTTTGACCGAAAACTTATAGTTTTCGACTGAAAAATTTAAAGTTATACAATTCTAAACCTAATTGATTTCTATGGACTACTAGGTTCCAACATGCTCCCCATGGTGAAGTAGTTGGATGTATAAAGCCTTTGTCCAATATTTCTTCGATCTGCTTCATCAACTCGTTCAACTCGGAAGGTGCAAGACGATAGGGTGACTTAGCTATGGGTTTAGCTCCGGGTATGAGTTCTATTAGGAATTTGATTTGTCTATCCGGTGGTAGACCATGTAGTTCTTCCGAAATTAACATCCGGGTGATCGCATACTACAGGAATGTCCACAATCTGCCATTCGGGTTTGGAGTCTAAAGCATAAACTATGAATATACTACATCCTGTATTTATACATTTCTTAGCCTTGGCTACAGAAATTGTTTCAATCTTATTTTCATCACTGTCGCATTGTATCAATATAGACTCTCCGTTAGGCCTATAAATCCTAACAGTCCATTGATCACAATCGATCTGAGCATGGCATTGGTTCATCCAATCCATTCCGACGATAACATCGTACTTGCTCATACTCATTGGCATTAATTCAATCCCTGAATTTTCATTGCCCAGAGTCATCTTGCAATTCGCATACGATTTCATTATCCTAATCTGCTCACCACTTGTTGTCTCAACTACGTAAGCACGCTCAAGTGGAGTAGGTTTTATGCCTAAACACAAACTCAAGGCATCTGAAACAAAACTTCTATTTGCTCCTGTATCAAATAGAATCTTAGCATAAATATCGTTAACTAGAAACGTACCAGCTACCACTTTGGCATTGTCGTTCCTTCTCCCTTCTCCTATTACAAATACCGACCTTTTGCCCCTCCTCTGGGCTTCTGCTGTGTGGGTTTGGTATAGTTTCATGCTATATGCCCTATCTCATTACAATTATAACACTTGAAAGATGGACAATTCATTGCATCATGCCCCAATTTCTGGCATTTACCACATCTTGTCTCTTGAAGGTTTCTAACTGTATTATTTCCCTCTCTCCTAGGGAACTTGAAATTTCTCGGTTTAAACCGATACATCACCTCCTCACTCTTTCTCTTTGTCTCTACAGATTTTACCTCTACCGCCTTCTCAGCCTTATCCTTGGCTTCTTGAGCTGCTACGTCATCATACACCGAGGCACTCAATGCTAATGTTGAATCCATCGTCTATGGTGCGGCATTTTTCACCAATGTTCGTACCTTTAGAGGTAAACCTTTGTTAAAATGCTTAATCCTTCGGGTTTCGGGTGTCACTAGATGTGGCACCAATTTTGACATCTCGTCAAACTTAGTCGCATACTTTTGATTCGTCATAGTTCCAGCCTCCAAACGTTGATACTCCTCCACCAATGTATCAAGTTCATTCTGAGGATAAGAAACGTTGCATAATTAGTTCTTTGAACTCGGTCCATTTCATATTCTCCACCGCTTGTTCCCCTTTGGCTTGTTTCACAGATTCCCACCAGTCTAGAGTAGTGGTTTCCAAGGAATTGGCAACGTACTTGACTGCCTGATCATTTCTACACTCACTCAGTTTGATCATAGCTTCCATCTTTGTGATCCACTGAGTAGTATCAATAGCTCCCTTCTTGCCATCAAAAGGCTTGGGTTTGCAACCTTAGAAGGATTTGTAACTGCATCCTTCACGATTCTCAGTTCTCATTACAGAACTAGTATTGGCATTTCAATTTGTCGTTATAGTGTTGTTGTTGTTTCCTCCTCCAGCCGTGCCAGTACCCATTATTCTTGATATTATTTCATCCAATAGTCCGGGTAGGGTGTTTTGTAAAGCTTTAGTGACTTCACTTGCCACGACATCTTGGAACTGAGTTTCAGACATGACAAACTCTTCAGCATGAGGATTGTTATTATTGTCGTTCTTAGTTGTTTCATGATGTTCGTTAGTATCTGTGTTAATATCAGCTTGCCTACGGCTCCTAGTAACTTGTTTCTTTACCTCTTCATCTTCCTCTTCCAACCATTGTTACCTATACACACAGATGTATGACATCAGAATTCGTATAACCGGTTATGATCCAGAAAATCATAAATTAAAGACATTTGGCCAATAATGTACTTAATATATGTTTTCTCGACATTTCCTGTTATATTCATAATGATAACCAACATCTCAACTTATATCCTGTGGCATTCCAGCTATTCTCAGAGCTCTTAGTTTAAGTCTAGATATTAATCTTTCCTATTAGTATCTAAATCCCTTAAACTGCGGCTCTGATACCAACTTGTCACACCCGTAACACATGACAATCATCTACCAGAGTAGTACCTCCAACAGATATGTTCCCAGGTAAGAGAGACGGGTCTAGGAGAGATTTATACACCGATCTTTCCTAGACAAAACATTCCGTTCGTCAGATAACTACATACCGGTTGAAGGTCGCCTTCTAGTTACAGTGACATTGATAATCAAAACACACAGCGGAAGACATAACAACATAACTTATTTTATTTCATAACATAAAGAGTGTACAATAGGGACTAACTGGTAAAACACAATACAATCAAACTCTGGACTTATAGCTCACGAAGAATCATGCCAATCACTTAGGCCTTATGGTCACTCAAGGACCTGCCCTCAGACATCCCTAAGTCCAACCTTTATACACCTCCTGGAATGCCATCTACTAGCTAGGGTTCACCTGTGCTAAAAAACATTTGAAAACGTTTTGGATCAGCTTACGCTGGTGAGTTCATAAACAAAATCATCTTTTCGTGTATCCCTGATCAAGGATGAATACCCCACATAGGAATTACAACCATCCTTTCCAATCCATCACCGAGAATCGCCCTTAGATTCCGAGTCTACAACATACATATATACAGGAACCATCCAGGCTTGCTGGTCACCCTTAGACCAGAACTGTCCAAGATGATCAATCTTGGCCCTAGGTCCCACCCCAATCTTGGCCATAATAAGTACTTATTATAGGAGATATGCACGGATAGTATTGGGATCTCAGATACAAAATCATTTACAAAACATTTCATAGAGCACAGTTCAGAGGAACTCACCTCAAACAGAACATCCTCCTGTATTGAATATCACAATCAATACTTCAACAGAACCCTAGATCATATTCGACATTGTCATAATCAATATCCCTACCTTAGGTTTACACAAGGAAACCTCAGGGTGTTCAGAAACCTTACCCCAACGCTATCTATGGCAGTTTGCGGACGAATTGCGAGAAACCGGACTCTTGGGAGCGGATCGGACCCTCGGGAATCGAGCTATCAGAACTCTAGTCTGTGTGAAGGTGTTTGTGTGTGTAAATTTTGGTGTGGAATGAGTTGAGATCGATCGACTATTTATAGGGTGAATATCGGACCCGTAGCAGACCGTTATGCTAGGGATGTCGGTCCGCTACCGTCCCCAGCCGAAATTCTCCCTTCGGGCTTACGTGTCAGACCGCTATGACTTAGATGTTGGTCCGCTATGACTTAGATGTTGGTCTGCTATAGGACTATGAGTTTGGATGATTCACCTGACATGTGTCACCTCCCGGTTCATTACTTCTTCAACACATAGCGGACCGACCATTATAACTTGGATAGTGGTCCGCTATCCCTCTGATTTCAAGCCATTTGACTTTGGGGAATGCAAAGTTCAACCCCTGAACGTTCTATTTTGACACTTTTAGCCCTTGGGATTTATCTAGGTGTTACAGATAATCACCCCAGTTTAAAATATATGATTCATATGAATAAGGGAAAGGCTTAATTCTAAATAAAGGAATATACTTGATGTGTTATAGGGGTGGTGGGTATGCCGCTGGTACACCCTATATATAAACCTCTTTAATACATCATAGAGACGTCTTTATGAAGAATTGAGATGAGAATGGGATACAAGCATGAGTAAGTCACGCTATTAAATAATGACGAGAAACGCTTAATCTTAAGCAAATGAGTATTCATGAGATGTTAAAGGGGTGGTGGATACGCCACTAGTACTTCCTATATATAAACCTCTTTAACATAACATAACAAAACCTTTGTAAGAGATTAGAGCAAGATTTAAGATAGAAGTATAAAGATATCATGCTACTAAATGAGAATTAAACGGGAAAGCTTAATTCTAAGTAAAGGAGTATTCATGGGACGTTAAAGGGGTTGTGGATACGCCGCTGGTACTTCCTATATATAAAACTCTTTAATATAACATGGAGAAACCTTTATCAGGAATTAGAGCAGGGATGAATATGAAAGTATGACAAGAGGTCATGCTATATAATGTGTGAATATGTGAATACATGATAGATGATCATGCTATATGTGTAAATATAAATGTATGATGGAAACGATTCTAAGTCTTAAAATGGAATAACGGAGTACTCATGAAGTGTTAAAGGGGTGGTGGATACGCCGCTGGTACGTCATATATATAAACCTCTTTACTACATTATGGGGAAACCTTTAAGAAGTTTTAAGGTGATGATTGGTTAGGAATACATTGGGAGGCTGTGAGTCTATGATACTCAAGGTCCCAATGAAAAAAGACGTCCAGCCTACTGGGCGGTTCCTAATAAGAAATGAATGAATGGAATGAGATGTCCAGCCTATGGGGCGGGTCTCAATAAGAAATGAGTATGGAAGAGATGTCCAGCCTACGAGGCGGGTCTTAGATAAAAACTCGGACCGGAGGTACGTCAGAAGATAGTCGCGAGGGGGTTAGCCCACCCATTAAAATATACGAATGACGTGACCGGAGGTATGTCCGGAGATGTTCACGAGGGCGTGGAGAGCCTTGGAAACTTGAACAATAATAAGAACCTAAAGGGTTCATAATAAAATAATCGATGTAGTGTACTTACTTAGCGTAAGCTAATCAAAAAACGTTTTCCAAACACTACAGGTTAAGATCACGTGGAATGAGGCTTTCTGAGGACGTGGCTGATCGGAGTTGAAGAATCCCTATGTTACATGATGTAATACTTTATATTAAAACAATATTATAATAAAATATACCTTTGTCATTATAGTGACAAGGTTTTGAAAAATCTGGGACCGTTTTCCGCTATAAAACTCTGATAAATTAATGTAGTAAAAGTAGGGTGTTTCAAGTTGGTATCAGAGCATGGTTTGAGGGATTTAAGTATCGGAGGGGTACTTAAACTCAAACCATAAGTGCTCGTGATATAAATAGGGATTCAATCCGAAGTCATCCAAGGAAGCAGGTATGTTAAATTCCAGTGCTTAAAACATAAATGTGTGAGTATACGTGAGTTGAACTTTGTATGAGATAAGCTCCATATGATAGTTGGGAGTATCATGATGGTACTATACATTGCCTAATACCTGGCCAGTATGAGGGTTTATGCGTTAAGGCTGTGAGTGGTACTGTGATCTTTGAAAAATTCGATATGAAACGGCGGTAATAGCCTGCTAAACCAAGAAACGAGCAGACTTCGGTAGGGGTCTTTGGAGCTTGCCAGTTCTTTACCGCCTCAATCTTAGCAGGATCCACGTGAATACCTTTCTCGTTGACTATATTTCCCAAAAATTGGACTTCCTTTAGCCAAAATTCTCACTTGGAGAACTTAGCATATAAATGCTCCTTCTTTAAGAGATCCAAAACCAAACGCAAGTGTTCTTCGTGTTCCGCTTATGATTTTGAATATATGAGAATATCGTCAATGAACACGGTTACTAACTTGTCCAAATAAGGTTTACACACGCGGTTCATCAGATCCATGAACACCACGGGTGCATTGGTTAGCCCGAAGGGCATGACCATGAATTCGTAATGACCGTATCTTGTACGAAATGTTGTCTTAGGGATATCAGATTCAAGGACTCGTAACTGGTGATAACCAGAACGAAGATCAATCTTAGATAAATATGTAGAGCCATGAAGTTGATCGAATAAATCATCAATCCTCGGAAGTGGATAACGGTTCTTCACGGTAAGCTTGTTAAGTTCCCGATAATCGATGCACATCCGAAAAGAACCATCCTTATTTTTGACAAATAATACAGGTGCTCCCCAAGGGGAAACACTAGGACGAATAAATCCTTTGTTAGAAAGTTCTCGAAGTTGACTTGAAAGTTCTTGCATTTCTGATGGTGCAAGACGGTAAGGTGATTTAGCCACGAGGTTTGCTCCTGGCACCAGGTCAATACGGAATTCGACTTGACGTATGGGAGGAAGACCAGGTAAGTCTTCGGGAAAGTCTTTGATTATAGGAATGTCTTGGAGGCCCTTGTATTTTCCTTTTCGTTCCATAATATGGGCCAGGAATGCCACGCATTTCTTCCACAAGTACTTCTGTGCGGTAGTGCAAGACATCAGCTTGAGTCCTTTTGACGGATTTTCACCATACACATTCAAAATGTCACCCGAGTCAAGAGGGATACGGATATACTTGTCAAAACAGACGACTTCAGCACGGTGCTTGGTCAGCAGTCCATGCCTACTATGATGTCGAAACCTCCGAGAGCCATAGGAATAAGATTGATTGAAAAGTCATGATCGTTCAAGTTTAAGGTACAATCTCTAATAATGGTATCACATGAAACAGAATAACCATCTGCTACTAAAATGTCAAAGGGTTTGTCTAGCTTATAGCAAGTTGTGGTTCAAATTCAAAGGACATAAAATTCCTATCGGAACCATTATCAAACAGGATAGAAGCATATTGCTGGTTAATTGGGTACGTTCCGTTCACCACGTCATTGTTGGCTTGACCCTCATTGGCATTGATATTGAAGGCACGTCCATGAGCTACGGGGTTTGCATTCCCTTGATTCACATTTCCCCGGTTCATATTCCCCTGGTTCCTGTTTCCCTGAATCATGTTCCGTTGGTTCCCGTTTCCCTGAATCATGTTGGCTTGGTTCACAATGACCAACCTAGTGCAACGGTTCCTGGAATGATTTGGGTCACCACCCACGTAACAAGCACGACCCTGGGCGATAGCAGCAGGAACAGGAATAACAGGTTGGTAGATTTGGTTATCTGATGGGGGCACGACATGTGTTAGCCCAGTTTCCATAATGCGCACAAGTTGTACACAAACGACAAGGGATGTTTGCAGTATGATGAAATTTACAGGTGTTGCACATTGGTAGGGTTCCCACATATGGTTTCTTGTTGGGATTGAAGGTAGTAGGTGCCACTTGGGCTAGAGGAGCAGCAAGGGTGATGATGACAAAGTTTCTGCCTTTTCTCTTTCTGCCATTGAAGGAAGATTCAGCCTTGGTCTCCTTGGTGGGTTCAGTGGTAGATTTATCAATGGCTTTCTTAGCACCCTTCTTGGACAAAGTCCCTGCCTTAACATTGTTATATGATAGTGTGGCAGCTAAACGGATAGCTTCAAGAGTGGTTGGTTTACTACCCAACACAGTATCCTGAATCTGCATGGGCAGACCGTTGATGTACTTCAACAATGGCTCGGGAGAGATGAGTGACCATATGAGGCACCAGGAGGCTAAGCTCATGAAAACGGGTGGTGTAGGCAAGGCTTTCACCACTGTCTAGTTTGAGATCCCAGAATTCAGCTTCCAGTTTCTTGACCTCATTACGGGGGTAAAACTCATCTGTCATGAGTGCTTTCACATCAGCCCAAGGCAAGGCTAGTGCAACCTCTATCCCGCGGTTACGTTTTTCTCCATTCCACCATGTGAGTGACCTCTTCTGGAAGACACTAGTAGCATAATGAACCTTCAGATTCTCAAGGCAATCAACATTGATGAAAGTTTCCTCAATGCATTCAAACCATTGGAGAAGTCCAGTGGCCCCTTCATTCCCGTATAACTTGGTGGGGTTGTAGGAGTTGAAGTGTTTGAATGTACACGCGGGATTCCTTGGTGCAGCGTTCTGGTTCAGCTGGTTGACCATAGTCGGTAGATTCGTAGCCATTTGTTGGATGATCCTATCAGTGAGGTTGTTCCTATGTTCATGACGGGGAGGCATTCTACAAAACGGTTGAACATAAGGTGTGAATCATACATAAGAGTTTGTAAATGAATCATGAGATGTTAGTTGAAACATGGGTGGTACCCTAATGGGCACATTGACTTATCAAGGTACTTTCAGTCTTTCTAATGTTTGAGAAGTCATGCTTTAGCCTATAAGTGGACACTCATCCCAAGAATTCCCAGGAAAGAATAACTGTTCCATCGGTCGATTTAGATTTATATGAAATGCTTTCCTAGACATGTAATATCCCGAAAATTCATAAACTGGTGGTTCGGGTTAGTGGACGACCCGAATAGATAATTAATGTAATTATAGGCGGGATGGATATATCAAGGTGCGTTTAACTACCGAAAAATGACTGGTTTATCATTTAAAGGATAGCTCGGTAGCGAAAGGTGCAAGTCGTAATTAGAGGGACCCGAAACGTAACCCGTGGGTGGTATTTAAACCACCTAAACTCGCAAACCCTAGGGCATCTCAGCCCATGGTGTGCATACGGCAACAAGGAGGTGAACCGGAAGAGAAAGGGGCGACGAGGGTCGGAGAAGCCGGCCGCGGTGGAGCTCGAAGGTGGTTCCAATCGTGCGTACCCATATCGTGGCAAGGTAAACTCTGTTCTCTTTATTTTTCCTTTTACATGTTCGGTTAGGGTTATAGTCCCTATTCACAGTTTTGGTAGTTGTGGGAGACGAAGGCAGAGGCAGCTGGTGGTCCGACGGCGGCGTCCTGGTGACGGCTATGGGAGAGTGCGACGGGGACGAAGAGACAGCCACCGGGGTGGCAGGAGAAGGCTGTTGCGGGTATAGCAAGTAGTGTCAGAAGGGAGAAGGGAGAAGGTAAGTGGTGGTGTTCAGGTAGTAGGTGTCGGCTAGTGATGACCGTGGGTATTAATGGTGATGGCTGCAGTTGCGTGGTGGGGAGCCGACGGGTGCTAGGGTTCACCGGGATGATTCAGCGATGGTAGTACATGGCGGTAGCACTCGGTGGAGGTGCATGATAATGATACATGAGGGCGGCGAGTTAGCAGAACACCATGTGAGGGCGAAGAGGACGATCGTGGCGCGTGGTGGTGATGTTTGGTGGTGACCGAATAGGGCTGCCGACAAGGAAATGAAGACGATGGAGAGGAAAAAACACGAGGTGGACTCGTACATGGGAAACGGTGGGCTCGACTAGAGTATTGCATGGGTACGTACGTGCGTGAATGGGATAAAGCCCAGTTCGGGTATACGATTTCTAAGCGAGTCAAGGATTTAATTATATGTGTGAGTCATTCAGTGTACGATTGGAACGTGTCTGATCTTACAATCATACGTTTGGCAGGTTTAGATTTTGAACAAGCAATCTGGGTGCAGAGATAGGATCTTGGACTTAGCGTAACAAGTGAGTTTCTACTCCCCCTCTTTTAAACGTTTTACTGTTTTGGGGCTAACGTACGTACATTCAAGTGGTGTTAATAAAATAAATCATGTTAAGGGTTTCGGGTTCTAACCTGCTATGTTTTGAGTATAAAATGATTATTAAGAGTCGTAGGGTCAATGGTGTGATACGGGTAGATCGGGGGTATGAGTCGTTATTATGTGACGTAATAACGGTGGATCGGGGAGAGTCGAGCTTTAAGCTAAATGCCTATGATTTTATGTGTTAGTTAGGGATATGGGTTGTTAATGCATGACGTGTTACGGGCCGAAGGGGAAAGGGTCATACCCTGTATTAATTGCTAATGAATTCATAATATTAAATATGTTGTTCTAGGGCTATGCATGAGGTGCGTGTGTAGTTAATGAGTTTTGTATATATAATTTGATGATATTACATGTTTATATTTGAGTGTTGGGTTTGCCTCGTTGTCCTATGGCACGGCAAACGGGATCGTGGAGGACGGGGTCCTTCGGGAAGTCACCAGGGGTGACATTTATTTATCAGGTTAATGATGAGCTCGGGGTGTGTTAATGCCCTGACGAGGGTAACCCTGACAAGGGTGCAACGATGAGGTATGTGTTTGCATGCATACATATAAGTGTTAATTTGCATGCTAATGATTAGTTATATCTATGTGTATGAGATTGTGTTATTGTGATGTGTTGAATTATGACATGTAGAGTTAGACTGACTGATGAGTCAGGATTTGTGATGTGACGTGCATAAGAGTCGTGTCAGTTATTCGTGAGAACCTTGGTTAAGGCCGGATGTGTTAGTGTTCAAGGGTAGGTTGTGTTAACCTAGAGTCGGGTCAATGGGTATTCTTGGATACGAGTTGTTAGCATAGTATGTTGAGTCTATGTTGTTATGATTGTAAGGTTGTTATTATGTATGTTGGTAGTACGGTTGAGTCTCGGGTGATAAATGGATACGGGATGTCATGGGGTGACAAGGGATTAGTCATTCGATAATAAAGCGTAATTATATTTTATAAGGACCGGAGGGTCCTGGGTAAGTTAAACCGAAGAACTTGGTGTGGTGGTTTTTATTTAAATTAAACTATTAGAACTCACTCAGCGTAGCTGACTTTGTGTGTACGTTAGATTGTTTGGAGGTAAGCAGTGTATTGACATATCTAGGCTTGGAAGCGGCGTTACTCGGATCGGTGTGCAGGCATTCGTAAGATAAAACCTAATAACATTAAATGGTCATAACTGAGAATAGAAAGACTTCCGTTGTATTTTGATTTACAATAAAGGTGTTTTTAATGAAAGGATGCCCGGATTAGGGTCTTACAAGTTGGTATCAGAGCTGTGGTTTAAGCGAAAACTGGTATTTTTAAACAAATAAAATACTTTAACTTAAACCAAAAATGGGACAAGGGTGAAACGAATGCCACCACGAGTAACCGCGAGCCAAGAGGTACGTCTTTCAAGTTGAGCAGTAATTATTATTTACCATTTGCGTAGTGTTACGACAGCTAAGACGATTAATGTGAGTAAATGATTTTTGGTTCCGCGTGGGAACATGATGTGTGCTATGTGTTGTGGTAGTATATAGAATTATGTGAAGTGTTTGGTGTGACCTGGTGAAATCATGTGTTGCGAGCTAATTAATGTAGAGTAGCATTAATTACGTTATGTGATATAGCTTAGTGTGTTAGCATGGTTTAGTGAATTTGCGTGTAACCATGTGTGGTGTGCAATTGTGATTATTGTGATAACTTGATGTAACATTTTGTGATGCTATGTGAGTTGTGTGTGATGCATGTGCATCCGGTGTGCGTGAAGGTGGAAAGTTAGTGTGAGTATGATGGGAATGGTTTAGAATACGAGCAGTGATGTGGACCACCAAATTGCATTTGATCACCGTGATTTCGTAGTCTATGAATACTCTCATATTCTGGATTTGCGCCCATAGTAATCACTCTAGCGTTCTATCTTGAGTAAGATTAGGTGGTTAAGACGAAGCATACGACATCGGTCAGGCATGATGCTCTTGCAAGGGGAATGCAGGATGACCAGTCAAGACGACTGCTGCGGGTGAAACTGCTAGTGAAATGCGAGTAGTGTTGAAGCTTCTCATGCCAAGTGTGATTAGAACGTTGGTCGGCGACATACCGCGTGGAGCTATGATTGAAAGACGGGATGGAAAAAAAGAGCAGTCCCAGCTGTACGTGATTTTCCTCCAGGGTGTGGACCTTCACGGTTGAGAGATCTACCACTTGAGTTGGTTAAGAGAGCTTTGTTTCAGGAGGAACCGGAGGAGGACGCAGTAGATGCACCTGAGGCAGTTGCGTAGTAACTTCGCAAACACTGTTTGAAATGCTCGATTTTCTGAATGAACGGTGATAGTGACAACTATCACGGGATATGTTGAGGAGAATTGGTTGATTAGACGCTTATGTGGTGTGGTGTTTGACTGGAATGTTGACTATTTGGCTTTGATATTGACTTTTGCTTGGTCGTGATGTGATTTGGATGTGGTTAACAATAATTGGGTGCATGAATGCGTGTTATGGTGCTTGCAGTAGGAAGCTATATGTAGTATGGCGTAATATGATAATTATATTTTGCGTGGCGTGAGTCCATACTAGATGTAAATCCAGGTGTGATTGATTATATTTTGTGAGTACACTTGTGTAGTGTAGATATAAAGACTGATGGCTAAAAAATTCTCTAAGTACAACTGTTGCGGACTTCACAGTTTTGGTGCTGACCAACAAGCTGTTGCGGATAAGCTTGTTTGCTGCGGATAGTTGTTCTCCTGCTGATGAACAAATCTGCTGCGGACAGCCTTATCTGCTGAAGACCAGAGTTGCTGCTGATAGACTTCTCAGCAGCATCACACACTTGATGCTGCTAATAGGCAAATCATCAGCAGCTTTGGATAGTTGAGTCTTGATGTTGATCACCAACTTTGCTGCTGATAGCCATATGCCAAAGATCAGTCGTTGCTGCTGATTGGCAAAGCAAAATCAACTTTACTACTGACAACTTTCTGCTGCAACTCTGACACATCTCATGCAGAAAGAATGTTACTGGTGCAGACAATAAAAGACAACAACGCTCTCCTTCCAAGTATCCAAGAAATGATGCCTAAGAAGACGTTTGAGTAAAGTTATCCTTTGTAGTATTTGTTGTCTTCACGTGTAGTATAGCTTCTAGTATACAAGATCAACAACTTGTGTTCGATCTAATCCTTAGAATCAAGGGTCTGTCTTGATTCTAAGTTACTATATAAGTAGTGTATCGTTTCATTGTACAAGTGTGCTTTCTTAGAGTTTTCTCTATAATCTTGTAACCATTGAAGCTTAATACAAATTGCATTTATCAGTACTTTTTTGTGTTTACTTGTTTGCATTGCTTAGTTGTGATTGTTTCCGCCAATCTCAACTAGAATAGAACCATCTTGTATTTACCGATCCTACAAGTGGTATCAGAGCTTTGGCTCTCAGATTAAACAAACTCACACTTGTTTAATCACTCTCTGGTTCTATTAAATACTATCTCTTTGCTAAGACACCATATATCACAAATCCAAAATGGCATAAAACAATGGTTTTAATGATACTGGAAGCATCAACAGACCACCAAGACTGGTGTCTGGAGAAGACTATGATATGTGGAAGAACAATATGGAAAGTTTCTTCTGCTATCAAGAGTATGGGATGTGGAGATCCATTAAAGATGGACCATATGTACCCATGGTGGCCTCTGCTGATTCCGGAGGTCCTTCAGTCCCCAAAGAACCCTCAAAGTATTCAGATAAAGACATCAAGAAGATGGAGGTAGACTTCAAAGCCTTGGGAGCCATTCAGATGTGCTTGCCAAATGAAGTATTTCACAACTTCAGAGGATACAAGACTGCAAAGGAGCTATGGGAGGCTCTTGAGAAGATGTTTGCAGGGTCAGAAGAAGTGAAAGAAAATAGACGAGACATTCTGAAGCAACAATATGAGAACTTTTCTGGAAGGAAGGTGAGTCTCTTACTTTGTTGTATAACAGGTACACCTACCTTGTGGGAGAGTTACAGTGCTCAAAAGTGAAGCTGGAGAATGAAAACATTCTCAAGAAGTTCATCAGGTCTCTGCCAAGCTGCTGGACACTTTACACAGTGTCAATCAGAAGAACTGAAAATTTGAAGACTCTGCAAATGACTGAGTTGTTTGGCATGCTGAAGACCTATGAATTAGAAATGATTCATGCCAAAGAAAGAAGCTCAAGTTACTAAACAACCTCAACATCCACCCCCACTTCATCTGCACTTCACTCTGACCACTCAGTTCCTAGTTCAAGCAACTACTACCCTCCCATTGTCACTCATCCCCAAACTCCAACCTCTCAATCAAACAACTCACCATTTCTTTTTGAATCCCCACCTCAAACCTCAACTTCTGCTGCTTTTTTCTCTGAAAACTCAAGCAATATGTCCTTTATCAAGGAAGATCTGGAATGTTTTCATCCAGATGATCTAGAAGAAATGAACATACAACCCTCTTATGCCATGCTCTCTATAAAAGCAAAAAGGTTCTACTCTAGAACAGGAAGACCCATTACAAGCAACAACTCTTACACCATAGTTGGCTTGGACAAAAGCAAACTGAGATGTTACAACTGTAACCAACTTGGTCATTTTGCTAGAGAATGCAAGGCACCAAAGGCAAACCCAGCTGCTGCTCAGATAAGACAATCTCACCAAGCTCAGCCAAGACAACAAAAACAGCAACAAGCCACTCCTCTTGCTCAAACTGCAGCCTGTGCAGCTGTTGGAACTGCTGACTTTGACTGGAGCTTCCAATATGAGGATCTTCCTGCCAACAATAAAGCTCTCATGGCAGACACATCAGAGATACCACCTCAGGTATATGAAAATCTCTGTACTCAAGCTTGTATTGATAAGGTCCTTGGATACAGGAAAGATAACCAGAATCTCATAGATCAAAATGAAAAGTTTCACCAAATGAAATCTGAATTTAAAAAGGTTGAAAACAGTTACAAAGAAAAGATTGACTGTTTAAAGAAAGAAATTTCATTATTAAAACATGAACAAACAAACCTTGAAACTCAGATTGATGACCTTCTGGTTAAGTTAAAGGCTACAAGGGCCGAATTAGCAGACCAAAAGGTCCATGTGGAAAAATATGAGTTTGCATCCAAAAAGCTGCAAAGACTTTTGGATGCTCAAATTCATGAAAAGGTAAAAGCTAGACTTGGATTTCAAGCTGAACAACCCTATAATGCGGTTCCTCCACCTGCTGACTATGTAGCCATTCATGAACCAAGTTTCAATCTTTCCAACCTTGATATGGCCAACCGAAACCTTGACCCTGATGTCCAAGAAACCTCTGTGCAAGAATGCACTACTTCATCCGAGTCTGAGTCCACATGCTCAGACTCTAATGAAACCAATGAAGCTCCATTACCACTTGTCTTTAAAGTTATTCAAGCCAACAATCCAAGCCCTTTCATCCCTTCAAAAACAATACAGTATCTCAACTCACCAAGCAAATCAAAATCAGCTATCCTCCAGAAGGAAGAAAGCTAACTGTTGAAAAGGGACAGTCTTCAACCTCCACCAACCCAAATCCTCAACCCAAAACTAGTCTACCTAGAGTGAAAGCTCCATATGTTCAAAAGACATTGGAGGAAGCCACCTTTGAGCACAAGAAAGCCCATCCCTGGAATTTCAAAGACTTATTCAAGAAAAAGGACTATGTGTACTTTAAAAGAGACAAATTGGCTAAATCATGTTTTGTCTGTGGCAAATACAACCATACTGCCAGTACCTGCTTCTACTACCTTCAGCAACAAAGAATCCTCAAGCAACATGCTTTTGAGAAGACAAACAAGAACAAAAAGGTAAGAAGCTTTGAAGACAAGGCAACTCATTTCAGAAACTCTCTCTCCCCACCAAGGAAGCAGCTGCCAAAACCTCAACAATCTTGCATCATCTGCGGTGAATCAGACCACTTTGCTGCAAATTGTAAATTTAATCCCTTCAACCAGATTCTTCATCAAGTCCCTCCTAACCAAAAGCCTATCAACAAAAGAACTTCTACAGAGAAACCATTTGGTAATAAGGTAAAGAAGGATATGCATAAATCTGTTGATAAACCATCAGCAGCCAGCAAAAATGCTGTTGATCAAGTAAAGCCGAAGAAACCAAAGGACAAGCCTTCAGCATCAACCAAGTCTGCTGTGGCTCAAGTAAAACCATCAGCAGCAACAAAATTTGCTGCTGACAAGCCAAAGTCCTCAGTAGCAAAATCTGCTGCTGATCAAGCAAATCTGTCAGCAGCCAAAGCAACATCAGCTGCTGATAGAGCAAAACAATATGGAAAACCACCTACTCAACAATGGAAGTCCGAGATCCCAGCTTCTATCCCTCCAAGAATTATTATTGGCTCCATTGAATGCAAGCACGCTGATGCTGATGATCCAACCACACACTTTCCCAAGTTTGAAAGTTCTTGGGCTCCTCCCTCTCACTAGATCTCTCTCATGTGCAGGGACAGCCAGGTCACAAGAATAACACCTAGGTTTTAGACAGTGCTTGTTCCAGGCACATGACCGGAAACAGATCCATCCTCTCTAACTTCAGACACTTCAATGGAGGATACGTTGCCTTTGGGAGTGATTTAAAAGGAGGATCAATCACTGGACAAGGAACTGTGTCCAATGAAAGGATGGATATTGAAAGAGTAAACTATGTCAAAGAATTAGACTTCAATCTCATGACTGTGTCACAGGTCTGTGATCAAAAGAATTGGATGCTTTTCACAGATAAAGAATGTTTTGTACTATCTCCTGGCTTAACCAAACCTCCTCCAGAGAAGATCCTATTGACTGCTCAGAGAAAAGATAACCTATATGTGCTTGACATGAATGAGGTCACTCCATCTGGTAGTGTATCTTGTTTTCTGTCAAATGCATCAGTTGATGAATCAGCTCTCTGGCATAGGAGATTAAGCCATGTCAATATCAAAACCACTAACAAGTTGGTGAAGGAAAATCTTGTCAGAGGGCTTCCTGACAAAGAATTCCAACTTGAAGATCATTGCATTGCATGTTTGAAGGGGAAGCAACACAAGAGTTCTCACAAGCCCAAGACATTGAATTCAAATGACACTCCATTACATCTACTACATATGGATCTCTTTGGTCCTACAAATGTCATGTCAATGGGCAAGAAGTCATACTGTCTGGTGATTACTGATGACTATACCAGATTTTTATAGGTATACTTCTTGAGAACAAAATATGAAACTGCTGAGATTCTTAAATCTGACATTCTTCGAGTTGAGAATCAAAGCAATTAAAAGGTGAAAATCATAAGGTGTGATCAAGGTACAGAGTTCAAGAACCACACTCTGAACTGTTTCTGTGAAAGCAAGGGAATATAAAGACAATACAGTGCTCCAAGAACTTCTCAACAAAATGGGGTTGCTGAAAGAAGAAACAGAACTCTAATTGAATCAGCAAGATCAATGTTGGCTGATTCAAAACTGCCTCTCACCTTCTGGGCAGAAGCAGTCAGTACAGCTTGCTATGTGCAGAATAGAGTTCTCATTGTCAAGCCTCTCAACAAGACACCTTATGAACTCTGGTTCAAAAGAGTTACCTACATTGGATTAAATCCAAAACCTTTTGGATGTCCATGCACCATTCTAATCACACATAGGGTTCTTCGTAAGTTTGGTGCCAAATCTGATGAAGGATACTTTGTGGGCTATTCCTCTCAATCTAAGGCCTACAGAGTATTCAACTCAAGAACAAGAATCGTGGAAGAATCAGCCAATGTGGAATGTAGGGAACACATCGCATGTGAACATGTCACACAAATATTTGAGCCTCTCATCTTCTCAAATATGGAGTCTACTGTCACACCCCAACCGACGGCGGAAACGTCGGGGCGGGACATGTAGACTGTTCATGAGCTCAAGGTTGACTAAATTGTAATATATTAAATCCATTTCAAATCAAACAAACATACACCAATTCCATGTTACATAAGTGAAATACAACTTGTTCTTGAATTAACATTAACTAAGTCCCAAAACCTATGTGTAGCAAGTCTTGATCAAATCACACATTAGCACCTGAAACATGAATAAAATAAGGTCAACTAAAAAGTTGGTGAGCATACATAGATTTGTACATAGATAATGTATAGATGTGAAAAACCAAATCCTTACATAACATGATAAAATAAGGCATTTATTGGGAGCAACTATTGTGTAACCAAAGTACAATCAAACCTTTGTAACTAGCATGCAAATTGTGTTGTCGGTAACAATCACCCCAATCTGGGTGGGTTTGTCAGACTCAATAGATCTATCATTGTTAACCGTCGGCTTGTATAGTTAATGATTGCACATAAATTGCACACAAATTGCACACAAACAGTTAACACACCTAGCACTCAAACATAAAGCTCAAATTTTGCATACATGAACGTAAAGAGGATTTGTGTTTGTGTAGTTTGTGTAAATGTAAGAAATTGTTTGTATAGTATTCATGTTTCACCCCAAAAAGTGTAAAAGAGTAAAAGGGGCTATGTAATACTCACCTGTAATATGTAGTTTGGAAATCACACGAACAAGTTGTTGCCAATCGTCTAGCTAGCACAAGATTAACCTATGTTTTAATAGTATCGTTGTATTAATGACGAACCCAAATGACTAGAGGAAGAACCCATAGTATAAAGGAATTGAGTCTGAGTTTGGTCGGTTGAACGTGGGGACTTGTTTGTGTATAATAGATGTTTATATATTCACATGAAGAGGAAACGTGAAAAAAAAATAATTATTATGTGTTTGTTTTTAAATGAAAGATTAGGAGTAAAATGTTTAAATCAAAGTATGTGCCTTGGTGTATCTATAAAGGAAATAATATTTGACTTAAAGTTTTTGTTTACAATATATAGTGTAATAAAACTATTTTCCTCTATTTAATTATCATTATGTAAAGGGTTTTCGAAAGAGAGTGTATAATAATCTAAATATATATTAATATATTTAGGAAATTTTGTCTGTAAATATTTAATATATTTAAACCCTAAACGAATGGTTAATGTAAATAAATAAATTCCTTTTTATTTATTTATTACCTTTATTTTTATTACTGTAAATACATATATATTAATATATTTATTTAGAAAAGTTCTATTTGTTTAAATATGGTTTAAATAGGGTAAGAGTGGTTTATAAAAAAAACTTATTTCACGATAATGTGTCTTTTAACAAAAAACACCTCGTCACGCTTTATAAAAATTAGGTATTTAAAATACTTGCTTTATAATTAACTTAAAATAACCTTTAAATTATTAAAAAAATAAGATTTTAAACAGTTAAATTTGTACAAATGATGGTTTTATGCTAAATATTGTAAATGATAGAGCCAATTTGTTCTAAATAGTGTTAGGTTAATAAAATAAATTTTATATAATTTTCTAAGCATTAAGAAGCTCTTAAAAAAATACATGGAGCTCCCGGGACTAGAACCCGGGTTGCTTCTGTGGAGCACAAGTGTTCAGACCACTAGGCCAGTGGTTTGATTGTGTTTATGGTTCGGGTCCCGTGAATGATAAGCGCACACTGAAAAGGGTCGGGTTCGCATCAACAGAACACAAAGAGAAAAAAAGGGTGCGGGTGCGGGTTTAGAACCCGCGACCACACGTGTGCAGGTCGGGTGTCTTAACCGCTGGACTTGGCCGTATGCCTTGTAGATGATCCGGTCGTTTAATCTTGTAACCAACGAAAACCCAGACTCTATCGTCCCCAAATACGCACACGTAAACCCTAGCCCTAATCGAACCCGATTACGCAGAATCGAAAGTCCAAACCATGGGGCTTTTGGTCCTTAGATTAAAACAAAGCTATTGATGTAAAGTTTACCTGAAATGATTACAAAACGGAGACGATCGACAGGAAGCATGAGTTTGGTATTCTTGGAGCTTGACAGTGATCCAAAGGTGCAATGCAGGGGAATTGAAAGTTGGGAGAGTTTGAAATAGGGTAGGTGAAAGTGTGTGAGTAGGTTACAAGCTCCAATTTTATTTAAATGGTTCGATTGATTCGTGATTGAGGGAAACGGCTACGAGATTGATTTATTCTACGAATTCGTTTAATTTCCAGTGGATTGAGTCGGTATTCGGGTTTGAATACAAGCGATTAATGCCTGAGCGTGATTTGCGGTCCATAAACGCGTTGATTTTCCTTGATTTGGAAACGAATTTAGTTTCATTTGACTCTGAGGAGTCAAACGCGTGTGTAATGGTTCCAACTGTGAAATCTGTTAAATCGGATCAATAACCGGATTGAAGTTTCATCAAAGATCCATTAGTCATACTAGGCAAGTATTGGATTTCAATTTTTGATTGGTTATAGCCTTGAATTTCAAAGGACTGAGGATGTTGACTTTACAAGAGTCAAAGTTGGTCATATAGAAGTCAAAGTAGGTGGAATTTGATTAATGGGTTTTGAATTGAAGTGATGGGGTTCGAGATCAAAGGGTTCAAATGATTAGGGTTCAAGACTAGTTAAATTGAAATTTTATTATAAACTAGTTCTTATAAAACTTGTAATAAAGGTTATAAAATATTAATTATTTTATTTTAAACTATTTTGTATAGAAATGCCATTTTTATAGTATTACTAATTATGTAACATGGTTTATATAACTATATATATATATATATATATATATATATATATATATATATATATATATATATATATATATATATATATATAAAGATGTTAATACGTGATTTAAAGCTCATAATTACAACAAGGTATATACTTATATAAATATGTATACATAAGTTACATGTATATTGGAAAACAATATGTTATTGCAAGGTTGAGCTTTGGAATAGATATACGTTAGAATAGTAATTAATGTGACATAGGGTGTTGGACGGGCACAGGTTTTGAAATGCTTAAATAATAAAAAGAAAATTTATGGTTTGAAAATCATGGATGTTACATCTACTTCTTCCAATGCACCAGCTTCCACATCTTCCTCTAACTACAGATTGGAGTTTCCCAGTCCCTCTATCAGACTGAAAAGGCCATCTATTGATCCTCCATCTGTTGTGGAAGCCAGTGAAGCCGGAACCAGACTCTCAAATGTCACCAGCAGCAGCCTCTCTGAGATTGAAAATCTGAATGAAGACACATCTGTAAATGTTGTAGAAGCATCTGCTGCGGATGCTGCTGATGCTGCTGCTGATAATGCTGATGTTGCTGTCGATATTGAAGACTCTTCCACCATGAATGAAGAGTTTCCTGATCAGAATCAGAGTAATCTTGAGCAAGGGATAAGATTGGATGTTGTACCATCATAGAGAATCAACAAGGAACATCCCCTAGAAAATATCATTGGCCAAGTTCACCAAGGAGTTCAAACAAGAAGTAAATCTCATGAGGCCAATATATGTCTTTTTTCCTGTTTTCTTTCTAAGGTAGAACCCAAGAAGATAAATGAAGCTCTGAAACACAACAGTTGGATTGAGGCAATGCAGGAAGAGTTGCTGCAATTTAAGAGACATGATGTCTGGAAACTTGTTGATCTTCCACCTGGTCAAACTGCTATTGGCACAAGATGGGTATTTAGGAACAAGCAAGATGAGAGAGGCATTGTCGTCAAGAACAAAGCCAGACTTGTAGCTTAAGGCTACACTCAGGAAGAAGGAATTGACTATGATGAAGTCTTTGCTCCTGTTGCCACGCTGGAGGCCATCAGAATCTTCCTGGCATATGCTGCATCCAAGAATTTCATGGTTTATCAAATGGATGTCAAGAGTGCCTTTCTGTATGGGAAAATTGGTGAGGAAGTATATGTCAAAAAGCCTCCAGGCTTTGTAGATCCTGCACATCCTAACAAAGTGTTCAAACTAGATAAAGCTCTTTATGGCTTACATCAAGCTCCAAGAGCCTGGTATAAAACTCTGTCTGGATATTTGCTAAGCAACAACTTCAAAAGAGGTGCCATTGACCAGACCTTGTTTATCAAAGATGAAGGGGGAGAAATCCTACTGGTACAAATCTATGTTGATGACATCATCTTTGGATCAACAAGGAAGAAGTTGTGTAAAGACTTTGAGATCCTGATGCACTCAAAGTTTGAAATGAGTTCAATAGGTGAACTAAATTTCTTTTTGGGTCTTCAAGTCAAACAAGTTCCAAACGGAATCTTTATCAGCCAATCCAAATATGTCAAGAGCATTTTGGAAAGATTCAAAATGGCTGACTGCACTGCTGCAAGAACTCCTATGCAAGTGCACCATGAATTGACTCCAGACAAAGATGATCAAGACACTGATCAACATCAATACCGTGCAATAATAGGGTCATTCATGTATCTCACTGCCTCAATGCCAAATATCATGTTTGTAGTATGCCTCTCTGCAAGATTCCAAGCAGCTTCAAAGAATACACATCTTCAAGCTGTCAAGAGAATTTTTTAAATATATAAAAGGAGCCCCAAGACTTGGCCTATGGTATTCTAAAAATGACAAGTTCAATCTGTATGCATACATTGACAGTGACTATGGGGGATGCAACTTGGACAAAAAGTCCACATCAGGGGGTTGTCAGTTTCTGGGAGGAAGACTGATTTCATGGCAGTACAAGAAGCAAACCTGTGTATCAACCTCTACAACAGAAGCAGAATACATTGCAGCTTCAATTTGCTGTGCACAAGTCATCTGGATACAAAACCAAATGTTGGATTATGGGATGACTTTCATGGCTACTCTCATTCACATTGACAACATGAGTGCTATATCAATCACAAACAATCCGGTGCAGCACTCCAAGACAAAGCACATTGACATCAGGTATCACTTCATACGAGATCAAGCTGAGAAAAAGAGAATTATTTTAACCAAAGTTCATACCAATGAGCAATATGCTGATTTGTTTACAAGACCTTTTGACTAAGCTAGATTTAGATATTTAGTTGAATCCATTGGTATGATGAACTTTGACTAAAATCTGTTTCTAAAAAATGTTTTATAAATGTGTTTGTCTTTTGTTGTAAATAAAAGTTATAAGTCAGCAGCAACCATTTTTGCTGCTGACAGGTTTAATCATCAACAGCAAAGAATTTGCCACTAACTGCTTTAAGTTATCAGCAGGAACAAGTTTCCTGCGGATAGCTTTAAGGCAGTCAGCTGCAACATTTTTGCTGCGGACCTTTGCATCCATCAGCAGCAATCTGCTGACTGACTTAACCATCCGCAGCAACCAAGTTTGCAGCGGATAGGCTTAACCATCCGCAGCAATCAAGTTTGCTGCTGATGGGTAAAAATAAGTCAAAATTAACTTTTATCCGCTGTAAAAAGTACTTTCAGTCTTTACCATGACTGCTATAATGTATTACAACTGTAACAGTGAAAAGTGAATAAGGTTGTACTGTACAAGTAACTTTGCTTTTTCCCTCGTCTGCCGTTATAACACAAATAAAATTTCTCCTTAACCTCTTCACACTCAATTCCAACCTAACTCTCACCTTTTTCTCTCAAGCATTCATAGCATTTAAAGCTTCCATACTTAACCACCTTTCAAAAACTTCCTCCTTCCTTCCAAACCCAACAACAATGGCAGAGGTCGACATAAACCAGCCAGATGACAAGTTATCACCCTACCACAATCTCACCGCATACCTAGTAAAAGGCAAGAAGTCCGAAGGGTTCAATGATATGATCGATTTTCTCTGTCGATCAAAGATATACTATGCACTAACCGTCAACCCTACCATATACATCCCTCATATGGAAGACTTTTGGAGCACCGCCGTCTACTCTACCGAACAGGGGATTCCCCAAATCTAAGCTAAGGTAGACGGCAAAGATATCATCGTCACTGAAGCTACTCTCATAAAACATCTCAAGCTTCAGTACGAGGGGGCCGTCATTTCATACTCCAGGGAAGAGTATATGAGGACCTTTGTATCCATAGGGCACACTGGAAATCAGAATGAATATACCATCGAAAAGGCGCTGATGGGCCCTCCATGGAAGTTTCTATGCCACACTCTTCTACAATGCATATCTTAGAAGAGAAGTGGATGGCATCAAGTGAGCTCTTATCTCGCCTCTGCTGTTCATGGTATGATCACTGGCCAATGTTTCAACTTTGCACATCTCATTTTTGAATGTTTGAGATATAACCTTCAAGAAGGTGCAAAGCAGGCATTCTATATGTACCCAAGATTCTTGCAGGAAGTTTTCAACAACGCGCTAAAAGATCTTTCAAAACCTGCAAGAATCTATCTTATGTTGGGACATAAAAATAATATTTTTCAAAGCATGAGAACTGTTTCCAAAAATTTCTCAGGGGTCTATGTTCCATTGTTATCTACAATGATGAACATACAAAGTACCCAGGGTGACAGTTCAGCAATCCCAGCTGATACTGATCCCACACCCTCCACTTCAAAACATGAACAACAAAATGCTTCCACTGTTCGAACCCTTGTGTATTCTATTAAGGATGCACAGGCACACCAACTACTTACACCTATTTTGGATGTTATCTCTGCCCAACTGGAACACAGGGCCCCAGTTGAATCAAAATATACCAGAAAAAGGAGCAAGAAGACTCCTTCTATTCTTGTCTCACAGGCCTAATCCCAACCTAAAATACCTCATTCAGAATCCCAACATTCTGATGTGAATATCAAAAGGGATAGCCAAACCATTAAAGAGACTTCCTTGGAAGTTTCTCTATTAGGATCAGGATCACATCCCAGATCCATAGAACAACCTGCTGAGCCCTGTCATTATTTTTCTTCTCTTAATGCATAGGCACCTAGTCAAGATGATATACCTTCTCCAACTACAACTATTTCGGAGGTATTGATTGACTTGGCTGCTAATGTACCCAGACCAAGTTCATCACCTAAGAAGGTTCACTCTAGGAGTGATGATATAGTGAATGTGGAAAGGGCTATCACTACTCCTGGTACATAATTTGACCAGGTGGACAGTGATAACATCAGTAAGACCCTAACCACGGCAACTCACTGTGAGGATGTTTCTCTTGAAACACTCTTCAGTGAGAGGAATCACATGTGCCAAGAAAACCAGGGTGATGGGGATGCATAGGCTAGGCCTAAGGCCCCATCTAGTTCCAAGGATTCCACAACTGTGGATGAGGACAGACTGAAACTTCAAAATTTGGAATTGACGGCCAGGGTGGCAATGCTAGAGGCTTAAGTATCCAAACTACGACACCAAGTCTCTATGAATGAAGCCCATCAATGCCCTCCAGTTACTACTCCCTCCCTTGTATCAGTGGGCACTCAAATAGATGAAACTCTATGCACTGATGCAACCAAAAAGGGGGAGATAGTTACTACGGAAGATGATGCTGACAGCCTCAATGAATGGATACAAGAGCAGGCTGCTTTTCAAAGTACTCTCTTCAAACATGCTTTTGTTCAAATCCATGACTTGCCAGACTCAGTAGATGAGGAGGAAGATATCACTGAGGATTGGAAGTTAGTTGTCCGAGCTGTTGATGAGGTGTTGAAGAATGAAAGTCAAGATGAAGACACACCTTTGTCATTCAGCATACTTCCTGCTGCTACAAACATATCAAGACAGACCATTGCCCCTCAATTCACACCGACTGCACATAAGCTAGAGTTTGACTCTATTCTAGCTTGGGAGTATGATGGTCTATCTGAGAGAAGCTGGATTGGACGGGAGTTTGGTGGAATAGAAGAGATTAACTAGAATACACTGAATCCACTTCAAGTTCTTGAACTGCACTTATCAAGATGCATCAACACTTCCTTAGATCTCTCAGCAGAACTTGCAATTAGTAGGTTCTATGTCTTGATGGAGGATAATCTGCCCTGGTTTGAATGGTTTCTAGAAGAAGCAAACAGGGTGGCCTATCCTAAACACATTGCAGAGTCTTCAACAACATCAGAACAAAGACTGGCTCCAAGATTTGACTTGATAAGGAGCAGTGCTTTAACAGAAGAAAAAGTTCTATGTTGGAGAAGATTCCTCTATAATGAAATGGTCAGGGGCCTGGAAGTGCAAGGATGGTCAAGCAGTGGGTCCTCTGGCTTTCACTTCTTCTTATGTGATGGATCATTTTTCAAAATCAACAACATTAAAGAGATCCTGCTCCTCAATCCTGACTTCCTACATAAGGTCTTTGAGCTCAAAACACACATCTGCAACATCAACTCCTTAGAAAGTCAAGAAATGATCAAAATTATCAAGCTTATATTGAAAATGAGGGATGGCTTGCAATGGATGACTCTGACTCAGATCTATCCCTTCCCTCCTCACCAACTGTCAGACTGAGTGCAGCAGTAGAGTCAAGAAAAGTGGCTGCTCAGAATGTCAAAGAAGCCTTCAAAGCTATACATAGGAGTGAATAGGAAAAGGAAGAGAGTGAAGCAGTCCCTTCCTCTGTGTCTATTCCTCAACTTGCCAATGAAGCTGAAGCTGAGATCCCAACAACATCTCTTACATCTTATGTGTGATCCATGAAGATGAAGTAGAGGCATCCAACAAAGACAAGGGGAAGGGCATCATGACATAAGAAGAAGAAGAAGAAGAAGAAGGATTAAAGAAAGAGAAAAAAGAAAAAGAGAAGAGAAGAAGGGAAAGAGAAGAAGAGGAGATGGCAGAGTTTAGAAAGATTCAAGAAAGAAAAGTTTCCATTCTCCTCAGGGAACAACAGATCCAGTTTCATGCTAGGCAAGTGGATGCTCTGAAAGTCAAAGTTCCTGCAGCTACACAATTACAAGAAGATGAATCTCTATCTTTTTAGCTGTAGGAACAACTTAATAAAGAAGAGGAAGAAATAGAAAAGAAAAGAAGAGGCTAAGTTCAGGATAACTGACTCTGAACTAGCCAAAGAAATGAGAGAGGAGTGGATAGAAGCTCTGATTTCTCAAGGTGAGGATGCATACTACCTTGAGAAATTATCAAATAAAGAAATCTATAGAGCTTTCATGGGTCAGCAATGTCAACTGACAAATAAGAAAAGGGCTGAAGAAGAAGAAAAAGCCAAACAGAAAACCAAGAAGACCATTTCTTTTAAAATTAGGACCCATGAAGAAAGGAAGATCATGATGGACTTCCTAAAGGCTAGAGGAGAAAGTGTAAAGAGGCTAGGTCCCATGAGCTTCATGAACCTGCAAGCCTTATATGTCAAAGTCAAGAAGGAAGAGGAAGAAAGATTGAGGAAGACAGGCTCAAAGAAAAGGGTAAACACTCAAACAGATGAAAGAAAACAAAAGAAACCCAAGCCTACTCCCTCATCCACTCCTTCCTCTATCCAACAACCTTCCACTCTCCCTCTTAGACATCCCTCCTCTCCACCCAAAGAGTCCAAATCCTCACACCCAGCTCCTCCCCATCAACAGCCTCCTAAGAAGAAAACCAAACCTACTACCACACCAGAAGATTAAAGAGAAATTGTTATTTGGTTCTACAGCAATCAAGATCAATGGTTTGAGGTTTTTAGCGGAAGGGCAGAAGTAAAAAGATCAATCTACAAATCTGTTGATGAGGTGATGCAGCTCCAAGATTCTGATCTTAGAAGAATGATGGAGCTGGGTGAAGCTCATGAGCCTGAGAATGAAGGTGGAAGACATATGTTGCTACTGATCAAACATCACTTCAATCCTAGAAAAGATGTAGTTATTGATGCTAAACCTCTCCAATCCCACTTTCCATTTACTAGCTGGTCCTACAATGCTGCTAAAGAAGAATTCACTATAACAGCTATAAGAGGTCAACAGATGAGATGTTCTAGCAAGGCCATTTTTAATATGCCAAGCAAGGACATCAAGTCTCTGTCTGAGCTTCCTCTTGACAATCCCAGCAAGGACCCTAGAGGCTATGAGGTTGCAAGGATAGTTGCCAACATGCAAAAGCTTCAGTAACAAAAGCAGTAAGAGAGTTTTGGTAGCATCATTCCAGGGGGAGTTTGTAGATATAAAGACTGATGGCTATAAAATTCTCTAAGTACAACTGTTGCGGACTTCACAGTTTTGGTGCTGACCAACAAGCTGCTGCGGATAAGCTTGTTTGCTGCGGATAGTTGTTCTCCTACCGATGAACAACTCTGCTACAGACAGCCTTATCTGCTGAAGACCAGAGTTGCTGCTGATAGGCTTCTCAGCAGCATCAAACACTTGATGTTGCTGATAGGCAAATCATCAGCAGCTTTGGATAGTTGAGTCTTGATGCTGATCACCAACTTTGCTGCTGATAGCCATATCTGCCGAAGATCAATCGTTGCTGCTGATTGGCAAAGCAAAAGCAACTTTACTATTGATAACTTTCTGCTGCAACTCTGACACATCTCATGCAGAAAGAATGTTACTAGTGCAGACAATAAAAGACAACAACGCTCTCCTTCCATGTATCCAAGCAATGATGCCTAAGAAGACGTTTGAGTAAAGTTATCCTTTGTAGTATTTGTTGTCTTCACGTGTAGTATAGCTTCTAGTATACAAGATCAACGGCTTGTGTTCGATCTGATCCTTAGAATCAAGGGTCTGTCTTGATTCTAAGTTACTAGTAGTGTATCGTTTCATTGTACAAGTGTGCTTTCTTAGAGTTTTCTCTGTAATCTTGTAACCATTGAAGCTTAATACAAATTGCATTTATCAGTACTTCTTGTGTTTACTTGTTTGTATTGCTTAGTTGTGATTGTTTCCGCCAATCTCAACTAGATAGAACCATCTTGTATTTACCGATCCTACATGTAGACATGAATCATGAATTTCTTTGTGCTAACGAATGTGTGATAGTATGCCCTATGTGTTATGGGTGATGGTTTAAAGTGTAATGGGTGCGTTGCATCTTGCGTGAATATGCAGGCGGAGTCTTGTGGGAAATAATGATTATAAATACTATGTGTATGAATGTGTAGAGTGTTGACTTGTGTCTAGGTCGATCAATGTGTTGCCTTAGGTCATTAATACTACCCGTAGGGGTACAACTGTGTGAATCCTATGTGAATATGTGATCACATGTGGCAGGAGCTACCGTTATAATAAATAGAAGGTAGAGATTCAACAGTTCAGGTGTTTAAAAATGGTGAGGTCTTATTGTATGCATGTGAATTTACTCAGGTCTAGCTAATTGTGTGCACCTCGTGTGAGTTAGAAAGAAGGGTTACTGGTATACATGTAGAGCATTGTATGTCCTGTAGGGACGTTGTGCCGGAGTCCTTGTAGTACACGCTTAGTCGTGCATAGGATGAATGGTCGAGGTGCTCAAGTGTAGAGATCTATCTTTATAACTTTCTCAACAATAATACACCGAGGAGATACGTAGAGTTGAACGTAATTCGAGACGGCCGACGAAGTGCTCTTATGAGATACCTATACATATATCTCGGGAATGTGGAGCACAGAGCCAAGGAGTACAGTGGTGGGAGATGAGGATAAAAGCGTTATTTAGACGTTTGATCGGAAACAATTATGACGTGATCAAGATGACGACACCGGAGATTCCAGCACGAGGAAAATGGAGTGATGGAAAGTCTCCATGAAACATGCTCCATATAGAGAGTTATGTCAAGGTGGGATACGAGAGGAGTGGAAATGTTTTCTCCAAGCGAGACGATGGATAGCTGAGACTTATGGTTGGGCGGATTCAATGTTCGTACTCGGTGAATGAGACACGATAGGTGATCGCATAGTAGCGACAGTGGAACAACAAAGAGACCGAGATAAAGGGAAGACAAGTGCAGGATTGCACGTAAGTGACTGGAATGGAGTGACTAGGTGGGTAAGCATACGACTAATTATAAAGTGCGCTCCTGTGGAGCATTCAAATGAGGCAAGTGATTGACAGTTAAAACATACTTGATTGTAGTAAGTGAGTTTTTGGGAGACATCAGGAGCCATTGGTGAGGACCCTAATCTTGAGTATTATACGCTCAATTAAGGGCCGGCGCGTGGGACGCATGGTAAGGAAGTGAAAAGTACCTCGGTGGAGGGACGTGTGATTCTAGAGACGAGAGAAGCTTTGCATGAGCTCCTGGAGATCATCGAAGAAAGACATGCATAGTACCTTTATGAGCAGGGAGGTGGTGCCCGTGTTTGGGAAATCATAGTAGGACGACGATCAGGGTGCGGTACGAGAAGGACAACAAATGATCCTACTCCGTAAGGTGGAAAACCTTACTTATATAGATGACCGTCATAGTGACTAGATCATCCAGACTATGCAAGAGGGATGGCCTAATGGGTTTATGAGTTAAACTGAGAAAGGTGAGGAGTGGGTAGGTAATTGACGGTGATATATTGTTCGGGCAACGGTGGGAAAACAAGTAAGGAGGTAAGAAGTAGGTGAAACCTACAAGTCCCAATAAATAGAGGCGAGCCTTGGAAAGGACTTTCGTGGACATTAAGGATAATGATCATGTTAGGAAAGTAATGCGGGCGGGATCAATACCAAAGTGAGGGCACGAAACGAAAAAGGGTTCTGATGCGTCGGTTGCAACAGGAGGATGAGTTGCGTTGGTTTGTGCCAATGCAGGATTTGAGGATGAATCCTCTTTTAAGGAGGGTAGACTTTTAACATCCCGAAAATCCGTAAACTGGTGGTTCTGGTTAGTGGATGACCCGAATAGATAATTAATGTAATTATAGGCGGGATGGATATATCAAGGTGCGTTTAACTACCAAAAAATGATCGGTTTGTCATTTAAAGGATAGCTCGGTAGCGAAAGGTGTAAGTCGTAATTAGAGGGACCCGAAACATAACCCGTGGGTGGTATTTAAACCACCTAAACTCGCAAACCCTAGGGCATCTCAGCCTATGGTGTGCATACGGCAACAAGGAGGTGAAGCGGAAGAGAAAGGGGGCGACGAGGGTCGGAGAAGCCGGCGGCGGTGGAGCAAAAAGGTGGTTCAAATCGTGCGTACCCATATCGTGGCAAAGTAACCTCTGTTATCGTTATTTTTTCCTTCTACATGTTCGGTTAGGGTTATAGTCCCCTATTCACGGTTTTGGTGGCTATGGGAGACGAAGGGAGAGGCAGGTGGTGGTCCGACGGCGGCGTCCTAGTGACGGCTGTGGGAGAGTGCGATGGGGACGAAGAGACGGTCACCGGGGTGGCAGGTGAAGGCTGTTGCAGGTATAGCAAGTAGCGTCGGAATGGAGAAGGTAAGTGGTGGTGTTCGGGTAGTAGGTGTCGGCCGGTGATGGCCGTGGGTATCAATGGCGACGGCTGCAGTTGCGTGGTGGGGAGCCTACAGGTGCTGGGGTTCGCCGGGACGATTCAGCGATGGTAGTACACGACAGTAGCACTCGGTGGAGGTGCATGATAATGATACATGATGGCGGCGAGTTTGAAGAACATGATGTGAGGGCGAAGAGGACGATGGTGGCGCGTGGTGGTGATGTTTGGTGGTGACTGAATAGGGCTGCCGACAAGGAAACGAAGACGATGGAGAGGAAAAAACATGAGGTGGACTCGTACATTGGAAACGGTGGGCTCGACTAGAGTATTGCATGGGTACGTACGTGCGTGCATGGGATAAAGCCCAGTTCGGGTATACGATTTCTAAGCGAGTCAAGGATTTAATTATATGTGTGAGTCATTCAATGTACGATTGGAACGTGTCTGATCTTAGGATCATACGTTTGGCAGGTTTGGATTTTGAACAAGCAATCAGGGTGCGGTGATAGGATCTTGGACCTAGCGTAACAAGTGAGTTTCTAATCCCCCTCTTTTAAACGTTTTACTGTTTTGGGGCTAACGTACGTACATTCACGTGGTGTTTATAAAATAAATCATGTTAAGGGTTTCGGGTTTTAACCCACTATGTTTTGAGTATAAAATGATTATTAAGATTCGTAGGGTCAATGGTGTGATAAGGGTAGATCGGGGGTATGAGTCGTTATTATGTTACGTAATAAGGGTGGATCGGGGAGAGTCGGGCTTTAAGCTAAATGCCTATGATTTTATGTGTGAGTTAGGGATGTGGGTTGTTAATGCGTGACGTGTTACGAGCCGAACGGGAAAGGGTCGTACCCTTTATTAAATGCTAATGAATTCATAATATTAAATATGTTGTTCTAGGGTTATGCATGAGGTGCGTGTGTAGTTAATGAGTTTTGTATATAATGTGATGATATTACGTGTTTATATTTGAGTGCTGTGTTTGCCTCGTTGTCCTTATGGCACGGCAAACGGGATCGTGGAGGACGGGGTCCTTCGGAAAGTCACCAGGGGTGACACTTATTTATCAGATTAATGATGAGCTTAGGGTGTGTTAATGCCCTGACGAGGGTGCAACGATGAGGTATGTGTTTGCATGCGTACATATAAGTGTTAATTTGCATGCTAATGATTAGTTATATCTACTGTGTATGAGATTGTGTTATTGTGATGTGTTGAATTGTGACGTGTAGAGTTAGACTGACCGATGAGTCAGGATTTGTGATGTGACGTGCATAAGAGTCGTGTCAGTTATTCGTGAGAACCTTGGTTAAGGCCGGATGTGTTAGTGTTCTAGGGTAGGTTGTGTTAACCCAGAGTCGGGTCAATAGGTATTCTTGGATAGATTTGTTAGCATAGTATGTTGAGTCTATACTGTTGTGATTGTAAGGTTGTTATTATGTATGTTGGTAGTACGGTTGAGTCTCGGGTGATAAACGGATACAGAATGTCATGGGGGTGACAAGGGATTAGTCATTCGATAATAAAGCGTAATTATATTTTATAAGGAACGGAGGGTCCTGGGTAAGTTAAACCGAAGAACTTGGTGCGTTGGTTTTTATTTAAATTAAACTATTAGAACTCACTCAGCGTAGCTGACTTTGGGTTATTGGCCGATTGTAATCTTCTGTATTTTGGTCGAAGCTTCTGTATTTTTGGATTTGAATTTTTGCCCACCAATTGGGTTATTCTTCATTTTGGATTTTGACTGCTGGCCAAACACCCGTCGGTTTCATTTTGGATTTGAATTTTGCCAACTGAATGTAAGCTTTTTGAAGTATGAGAATTTGATTTGTTAGTTTTGGGTTTTTGTTTAGGAAGAAGGTATAATGGATTGGGCCCACAATGCTTTTAATTTTTTTTAATAATAGTAAGGGTATTTTGATCATTTATAATAAACTAACTGAAAAATATAACATCTGTTAGTCTAAAGGTTATAACTTGATACAAACCATTTAGATAAAGGGTGTCTAGCGTAATTAGTGAAGATAAAGGTCTACGGGTGTAATTTAGTATATACTTAAAGGTTGTTTTCTGTAATCTAGTCTTTTATTTAAATTAAACTATTAGAACTCACTCAGCGTAGCTGACTTTGTGTGTACGTTAGATTGTTTGCAGGTAAGCAGTGACTGACATATCTAGGCTTGGAAGCGGCGTTACTCGGATCGGTGTGCAGGCATTCGTAAAGTAAACCTAATAACATTAAATGGTCATAAATGAGAATAGAAAGACTTCCTCTGTATTTTGATTTACAATAAATGTGTTTTTAATGAAAATAACCTGTAATAAGAACCAACTGTAGGATGCCCGGGTTAGGGTCTTACAAGACAGAACTCCCAGAATACAGGCATCCACCCTTCCGGATTGCACAAGTTCTCATTCATTAGTTAGAACTTACATACCTTTGACGAGAGTTTCATTTGGATTAGAATCTCAAGTCTAAAAGTAGTTTAAGTAGTTCCAAATAGTTTCATGTAGACCTTTGAATGTTGTAGTTCATGTAGTTGTATCAGGAAATCAGAAATAGATAGATGTAGGTAAGTATGCATAATAAGTATAGAGTGGAGTTCCTAATAAAAGACACGAGTAAAACTCATGTTTGGGACTCCTAGGTTGTAGTCTAGGTCACGTGTCTAATAACCTAATTCCCTATAACCTGGCTTTGATACCAATCTGTCATACCCCCGGCCGACGGCGGATTATACGTCGGGGCTGACACGTTTGTTCATAAGCATATGATCATCTATTATTAAATGGCAATATTTATTCATCAACTTAAAATCATCCATTACAAAGGAAAATGAAACGTTCAAAACATAATTTAAATTAAACTAGGTCCAAGTCCTAGGTGAGCAAGTAGGGTCCTTAAACTGGTGTACCTGAAACATGTAAGTAATTGTCAACTACAAGTAGTTGGTGAGATACATAGGTTTTGACACCAAAAAGAGTTAGTATAGATTACAATTCAATATGTTCAAAGCATGTCTAAAGCAAATATGTGAAAACACACAAGGTTCCAAGCGTACAATCAAGCCATGTTATATGTATGCACAATCCCTCGGATTGCGTGAAGTTCTAAATGTAACACTAACCCGCCAAGGTTCGTGTTAAGTAATGTATCGGATTCCCGTATAAATGATCATAAAAGGTACTACCTTAGGCTTGCCACACAAGTTAATGATTGTACTGACATGAACACATGTAATGGTCACCAAGTAGTTTAAGACATAAGCATAAAGACGATAGCATATGAACATAGGGTATTGAATTGTGTATGTAATGTATTTGTAATCATGTTTCACCCCAAAAGTATAAAAATGTAAAAAGGGGCTATGTAAACTCACATTGGATTTGTAGCTTGAAATCACAAGTACGGGTAGTTGCACAAGTTGTTTAGCTAACCACAAAGTTAACCTATATTTGCATTTATATATGTATCAATGACATGCTCAAAAGATTTAAGTAGTAAGGGATGAGCTAGATTGAATGAGTGTGTATCTATTTGTTATGAATAATGTGTTTGTTAATAAGAAAACAATATGTTTGTTTAATAACGAAAATAGTATGATCGTTAATAAATGATTGAATACAAGTTTATATATATATATATATATATATATATATATATATATATGAATAATTATTTTGTTTAATAAATAATGAATAAGCATTTAAATAATATTTACTTGAATATATACGTAATTAGATTAATAGTTTATATGTTTCAATTAATTAAATAGTTAAATAAATTAAATGGATAATAAGGAGGGCATAAGTTGTACTAAATAATTGGGTATATATATATAAAAATAGTTAATAGGGGTTCTAAATAAAATGATTATATAAATTCTTAATTAGAGATTATTAGTTTTTAATTCTCTAAAACAATTAAATAATTATTTAAAATTTTTAGGTTAGCAATTTGATTCATAGAAATATTCCCGATTTTTGGGAGTTTTATAAAATAATTCTTATAAGGAAAATGAGGTTAAAATTCGATTTAAAAACAATAAAAAAAAACATTGCAGACCACGGGACTCGAACTCGGGTCTGCCGGGAGAGATGAGGCGCGCAACCATTAGACCAAGCTGGTCTCAGTGCTAACATGCCGGCCTGGTTAAGTTTTAACCAGTGATCATAGGGAACAGGCTTCAGGCCATTGCACGCGCAAAAACAAAGGGCAGAGCAAGGATCGAACTCGCGACCTTGTTTGTGTGAGACGAGGGTTTTAACCAAATGGACCTGGGCTTGTGCCTTGGTCCAAATCAGACGCAAATTTTATTTAATATCCGACCCGCAGCTATCTTCTTCCCCGACTCACCACCCTAACCAAACCCTAACCCCAAAGTCCCTCGATTCGCACCCGATCGAACCCGAATTTAGAGGGCTTTCATTCCTTGCAATAAAACGAAACTAAGGGTACCGATTTTACCTGAAATAGTTGCGGATTGAGGGAGAACGATTAGGAGGCCGGAGTCGGAATTTCTTGAGCTCGTCGGAGTCCTAGAGGAGAAATGCGATGAATACAGAGGTATAGGTAGTTTGTGGCGTCTGTAGTGAAGGTGTGGGTTCATTTTTATAGGCCAATTTCATGTTAAATGCGCGAATTGATTATGCACATTACTAGGACGGTTATGGGATTGAATTTCATAAACAAATCATTGATTTCAAACAAATTGTGTCGGTAAATCATTAGGAAAACGGTTGTACACGTTCTTCTAACATCAATTTCAGTTAATTCACACCAAACCGATCGATTGGAAATTGAATTTAAGTTAGTTTGACTCTGAAAGTCAAAATCAACATAATGGGGATGAAGGTAATAGGAATTTGCAGTTAAGTCCCTAAAGTTTCAGTTGTTTTTCATTTCATGAACAATATTAGATTTTAGTTAGGATTAAGTTTCAGAAATGTGTAAAACTAATCCCTGGACTTTATAAAACATAAAATCATTTAAAGTTTTATAAATTTTTACAATTATAATAATTTCTATATTATAATTAAATGTTTATAAATATAAATTTTTAATTTTTGTAAAGTAAAATGGTTTTATGAAAACTTGTTTATTTTATAGTTTATATGATTTAATTTTTATTACTATATAACATTTTTATTTGCATATATATAGGTTTAGGGAATAACTTAATATATATTCATGTATCTGTTTAATATGATTTAATCATTTATAATTCCAATTTAATATTCATTAAATTTTGAAATAAATACACCCAATGTATGTATAAATCCTCATGAAGTGGAATGAATAAATAAGATTATTTTATTTATGTAAGACTTTAAATAAAAGGGGTTACAATTGCCGGAATAGTTAAAATAGAAGCCGGAATTTCCTGGGGATTACATAATGATACATCAGAAAAGTCGTCTTAAACTACTCCCAAGTCATGGAGTTAACACCCAATTCTCCCCTCTCCTTTCGAAGACTCAATAACCATTCCTTTGTCCTTCCAATCAACATTGGCACACTAAACATCACCCTGTCTTCGGGCTTACATTTAGTCATTTCAAAGTTTGATTCCATGTCTACCACCCACCTGTGACCAAGGATTGTGTCCACCTGCCCTTTATACTCCTTGGGCTTGATTACCATGAACTCTTTAAGAGTACAACCTTGTGGTTCCCTCTCCTTTTGCTTTGAAATCTCTTCGAGGGTAAGCTTAATAGCCCCTCTCATTTCTTCCATCAATAAAGATGTTGCTTGCTCGAAAGCCTTGGCCACTTCTTCCTTTATCAATTCATGGATTCTTGGATCCAACGGTTCCCTATTTGCATCGTCTGTCATCTCTTAGCTGAGAATTAGAACAAAAACACCTTAATATCCTTACACTTTCAATACCTTAGGGAAATCCGTCTTACATTTACTCTTATATGTATTAAGTATATATATATATATATATATATATATATCTACCTATATACATACATACATATATAATCATCTTCACCTAATCCTTACAAATGTTCATTGTTATATGGTTATCATAAAGACCCTTACACATATTGTCTTATTAATCATATTGGTCAGACATGTTTAATATTACAATATGCTCAATTGTAATTATCATATCCATACAACAAATCACAAGACAAGTTTCAGCACACATAACACCTTGTCATTCAATCATACATATACATATACACTATATATATAACCACCTTTATCATATCATTACTAACCTTTCACTTCCAAAAACAAACTCCGAGTCTCGGTCAAGTCCTTCTTGGATCCTCGTATCATTACCCCATATCAAGAGAATCCGGTTAGAGTTTGGTGCCTCGCACACCAAATCCCTCAAATCATTGCTCTTATACCAAGTTGTAACACCTAAATTTCAAACAACGATTATTTAATCATTTAACACGCGGAAGCATTCGTCCCAATAAAAGATTTTTTTATTATAATTTATTTTTCGTGTGCCGTGAAAAATCATGGCTCTCCCTTCGCGTGTCGCGAGGGAGCCTCAGAAAAACTCATTCGAGAGCCATGTCTTTCGTGTGTCGCGAAAGACCCCTCCCTGATCTTCGTGTGGCGCGAAGACACTCAGTAAACAGAAAGTTTCATTTATTGCCCAGTTCCAACACTTAGCCAAATTTCCATCATTTACCATTTCACATGAAATTTTCCCAACACTTGGGGTTTGGTTTTAACATTCATCTTTTACCAACAGCATCCTACTTTTAGTACCAAAAACTACATAATCATATATCATTAACAACATTTTAATGGACTTTTATTTACACCCCAAAATCATCAAAACGTGCATACGAGAATCCATCTTTTACCAACGACTTGACTTTTACTATACCAGATCTTTTCCTACATAACCACATAAATATATCACCATTAGTAATGAAGATCAGACATAACAAAAAGGTCAAATCATTCCATTTTCCCCTATTCACCCATTTGACCCGTTTCCACCCAATTACACCTTAGGCAACAATTGACTTGCATAACACCATACATGATTCTTTCTTTCCTTGTAACTTTACCATACTTGACATCATTTCATTTCCATTATGGTACAAGACCATAACTCCTTCACATTACAAATTTGGTACTTAGACCATCCTTTTCAACACATTTCCATTATGATACTTAGATCATAACTTCATCACATTTCCATTATAGTATTTTAACTATAACTACATTCATTCACATGTTCATACACTTTCATACTCATTCATACACATTCATAACACACAACATAGTATGTAAACATAACACGTGTATCACCATTTATCAACAATACTAAATAAGTGCAAGATGCACTTACCTTTCGGGTTTGAAGATCCCGTTCCCCCTTCACGATTTGCAATTTGACTACTTAAACACATACACCTAGTTTATTAATATATCATACTTCAAAATCACATTCATTTGGGTTCTCAACCCATTCACCTATTTCCAACCCAAACTGTCCCGTTTGAGCTATACTCATAACCAAACACCCTTTTTCCACTCAAACTCACCTACTTGAGTTTCATTACCATTCCTTAAAACTAACTTTTCATTCAATCTTTAACATTAGGTTAATTTGGTGTTCATTCAAGTGTCTAACATCATATAAACACTTATTCATCATTAATTTATCATCCTATCATCATAACCCAAAAACTCCCAATTCTTTCCATATGAACCCTAATTTCTCATAATCAAAATCAAAAGGTTCTAGGATGTTATTCACCATTTTTTAACTTTAGTTTAGCTAGATTATCAATAATCTTAAACTAATTAACCCCATTCATCATAAATTATGGGTTTCTACAAAACCTATGTACCCAACAATGGTGAACTAACAATGATGATAATCACTTACTTGATGCTAGTAAGATGATGTGCAAGCCAACACCTTCACAATTCAAGCTTCAATTGCAGAGATTTGCTTCAATACCCTTGTTCTCCTTTTTCTCTTGCATGCATCGACACTCACAACAAATGAAAAACTGAATTTTGACTTCTCAATAGTCAAATATGGCAGATTTGCCATATTTAAAATTTCAGTCCCTCTACTTCCATTTCATCCATTTTCATGTCAAAATTAGTTAAAAACTAATATAATCCCAACCTTCATTTGAAAAAACCCACTTGTTTCAACTTATTTCTAAAATATTATTTCCACCATAATATTAATTAGAAATATTTATTTATTTAAAACGAAACCCAGATTTTGGTTCGTTACATGTGGTATATACACTAAATTAAATAATAAAGAAAGAAAGATATGTCGGGTATATAATCTGGTAAACGGTTATATGTTATCGGGTTATTGGGTACTCGGGGCGGGTAAACGGGTATATCACCATTTCTCGTACCCATCCCAAACCCGTGAAAAATTTCAAATGTAATCCCAAATCCGGTACCATACCCGATTACCCAGCTCATACCCGTCCCAAATGCTTCGGGTTTTATTGCCACCCTTAAGTGATAGAAACAGCGTAGTAACCAAAATATGTCGAGATTGCCAATTATTAATAGAAGGAGAAGACTATCTCTTCAAGAATTCGATATGAATGTTAGAGTGGACTAGTTATCTTCGCATACTATGACGATTATATATCATCAGAAGATTGTACGATTTATGACGTCTACAAGAAAGGAAGACAGTGCCATTAGCATACGGTGAAACCAGATTATGCATTGTACGATGGTTAAGACATATAGTTATGTGAGACGAGGTCAAAATGCCTTCATAGCTTATGCGGCCGAGGTAAAGATAAAAGGGAAAGAACTGAAGCAAGTTCTAAACTCCCAGAAGAAATCCAAACGATCTTCCAAGTGTTCCATGTAAGAGAAATCCCGAATTCGACTTCATTAATAAAGCTAAGCCAACAACTAAGACTCATTACCGATCAATACATACTGAAATGAAGAAACGTATGTTTCAACTGAGAAAGTTGTTAGACAAAAGATAAAGACCAATAGAATTCCAAAAAGGAGATTATGTTTTATGTCTCATTGGAAAGGTCAAATCCAACGTAATAAATGTGGGAAGATAAGTCCACGATCCATTGGTCCTTGATGTAGTGCAAAGCACACATCTTTTTTCCTTTGTTTTCGTGTCGTTTTACTTAGTTTTGTATTCATTTTGAGTCATTTTTAGTATCTATTGAGTCTTTGTTATTTTCTCAGGTGCTCATGATGATTACAAGTGAAAACCCGAAGAAACCGAGCACGAGAATGAAGCCCGAAGATCAAAAGTGAAAAAATGGGAAAAATCCGTCCTTCGCGTTACGCGAAGACCAGAAGGCCAAGTCTCACGGTACGCGAGGAATTTCATATCCGGGCCAAGTCTCGGTGGTTGTATGTTTCTGGGATGTCTGTACCTGTTTTCTCTTTCCACATTACCCATATACCCATGATGATGGTTCCTCGGTGGAAACCCATACTCTACTCTCGGTGGTGGTTGAACCCATACATCTATGTTCTACCTCTGATTATGGGGAGGGAATGCCTCCTGGTGGTTTAAATCGTACCACTCTTCCTCTTCGTTCCAATTCTCATGTTTAGAACCGTGCTGCGGATGGTGGCTATCTTCATCTTCATAGTTAGAGTAGCTCGGGTAGCTGTCATGTGGTTGGTATGGTTGATTTTCGGAATACGGGTTGAGGTGGGGGTTGTTGGAATCTGGGTGTTGGTGGTTGGTTTTGGTTTTGTGGAAGAGGCGGTTGGTTTGGAGGTAGGTTTGGTTGGGTTTGAGGTTGGTTAGAGAATAGTAAATCTGGTAGAGGTGGAATAGGTGGGTTTTGTTCCCCACCCTGATTTGGATCTGGATTTATGGGTTGATTCTGTGATATTCTCACAAATGGACTGTCAAGCTTTTCAAGGATTTTTTGAACTGTTCCTTAAAGTTTCCTGTTTTCTTTTGTTGTTCTCTCTATTTCTGGATTAAAAAGCAATGGTGATGTTCTTCCTGAGCGCCTAGTATGCATAAAACTGTCCTTGCACACGTAAGCATAAAAATTAGTAGCACTGAACTAAACAAATCAAAAATAGCATTTTGCGCACAAGTTCCCCGGCAACGGCGCCATTTTGATCGTGGTGTCAAGATGAATAAAAAATATTTATAAAATTCACTACTTAGCTACCTAGACTGTAGATAGGGAAGTAGGGTTGTCGAATCCACTGGGAACACGTGGAGAATGCTATTTAAACTAGATTAATTCAATTACTACTAAAGTTTAAGACTTTATTAATTAGAAGACTTGGAATTATCAAAAACACTTCAATTGATTTGTAAAATAATTAGAGAAAGATGACCACTCCGGGATTCAGATTCAGCTAAGCACACGCAAAATTTCAGTTTCAAATCAGATTAGAGATTACATAGACAACCTTGTTTAAATTGTTTAAGCCAACCACATAATAATCAATTCAATCACAAAACCAGATTATTCCCTATGCAAGAAAACCAAGAAACGACGATAGATGCGATAAACCGAAAACATGCAATTGTTAAAAAGTCAAACACATAATTGAATTCAAAGAACTTAATTGGTTCACAAAACTTCAATCCAATACTGCTTATCTACTGAAATCATACACGTACAAGCATAAATCGTTCACCCGGAGGGATCACAAAAGCGTTTAGCCGCTCATGATTGTCAAAAACAATAAAGATTCAAACTTTAAACTTACAAGCAATCAAAACTAATAACAATTGGCCAAACAAGCTCTGGAATCGCCTTAAAACTCCTATGGGACGGCTGGAAAGAAGCAGTATTCGACAATGGGATCATAATGGCTTTATAATTGAAATTAGGTTAAAATTGTCGTAACTTGCTTCCTTCGCATGTTGCGAATGAAATCATACACGTACAAGCATAAATTGTTCACCCGGAGGGATCACAAAAGCGTTTAGCCGCTCATGATTGTCAAAAACAATAAAGATTCAAACTTTAAACTTACAATAAATCAAAACTAATAACAATTGGCCAAACAAGCTCTGGAATCGCCTTAAAACTCCTATGGGACGGCTGGAAAGAAGCAGTATTCGACAATGGGATCATAATGGCTTTATAATTGAAATTAGGTTAAAATTGTCGTAACTTGCTTCCTTCGCATGTTGCGAAATATTCTGGCCAGTCCTTCGCATGGCGCAAAGGACAAAATAGTCGAGTGGGCTTTTCAAAGCTTTCGCATGTCGCAAACATCGTCACCAGGATCTTCGCGTGGCGCGAAGATCCAACTTTTCAGGATTTTGACTTTTGATCTTTGATTTTGACTTTCTTCGACTTCCCGGGTTTCGTGCCTTTGTTAATTTCTTCATATACTTCCGCTTTTTAAGCACATTAACCCTGTAACACTTCAAACTACGAATACCACGTAAAACTGACTCGATAAACACAGATAAACTATTAAAACGTACAAAACTCGACTCTTATACACGGGATATTTAACCCTACATCACATCCCCACACTTGACCTTTTTCGTCTCGAAAAAGAAGAATGCAATGGAATCATAATCGGGAACCTTGCAAATTTACTTTCATTTTACATAGCACAGATTTCATAAAATGTTAATCGTAACAATCGGTATTTCTGTCCAATTAAACCCAACCACCGACTCTCGAGCCCCCAATTATGTGATCTATATATTATACATTACCAAGCAAGCAACTTATCTATGGGTCTCACACTCAGAAAGCTACGACTCAGCCTAATCCCATCTCAAGGTCATGTTTAGGTTCGGGTTAAACCTTATAGATTTCCCACCATTATAAACACTAATCTATAAGTTTTAGAAATTAAAATGGATAATAGATCGATGAATGAATGATTCGAGCTTTTATTAATGTTCTATTAATAAACCTAACCTAGTGGTGTTTCAATCACGCTGGAACACGATATATGACACTTAGGTTGCAGTTTTTAAGCAATGAAGTACCTAAGCTTCGAAACATGGGTGTATCCTTCAAGTCACCATCCCGAAGGGAAACACATAATCCTAACTTAGTCATCCAAATTATTGATCACTTAAGTCTCACCCATGGGTGTATCAACCAAGTCACTATCCCGGAGGGTAACACGTAGGCAAAACCTAAGATCTCAATTTAATTAATTAAAGCTCATTAAATGATGAATTATGGAATGTGGGCGCCACCAACTTTCGAATTTATTTTTATAAAAAGAAAGCAGTGTGCAAAAATTTTTAAAAACTTATAATTTTTTGTTTATAAAGGTACCTAGCACCCTATATTGACAGTTTCGACCTTACCGACACCCCTAAGATGAGTACCCACAAGGTATCCTGAATTAACTATCCAATTAAGTAGATTCACTATCAGGTTATTTAAGCTCTTAAATCGGTTGGGCCTACTAAAACGTTACAATTTATACGTGTTTGATTATCTTTATTATTCAATTACATTACACACGCAAATTCCCGATTGTACTATCATTTTCCATTTAATTGCAAACTCTAATCCAAAGACATTTTTCAAAAAAAATTAAATTTTTATGTGTTGTTACGACTCAAAACTCACTCAAACAAAAGACTCAAACTAGACCTGGACAAGGTCTCCCCTCCCCACACTTAAACTCTGCATTGTTCTCAATGTAGGAAGAGCGACTCAAAAATGAAAATAAAATACAGAAATAAGAAAAACTTAGCTGGAAAGACGATCGTATAACATTTCATTCGCGATCGTGCTCCACGGATACAAGCGGGTTGCCTTTTACAAAAGAATTAAGCAAACGTCGGATTATCGTTCCCCGAATGGAGATTGAGTATGGGAAATTAAAATCCAAACTTGCAAAATAAACTCGAAACAAACCCACAAGCATCATATCGACTTAAAATAATGACTCAAAAAAAATTAAAAGACCCGATGGACTCGAACGACTCAAATAATGAAAAAAATAAAATAAAATAAAAATTAGGGTTTCAAGGCATCTTCGTGTGTCGCGAAAATGGGAGGGAAGTCCTTCGCGTGGCGCGAAGGACAGGAATTGTCGGGGCCCTTGTTTGTTCTTCGCGTGTCGCGAAGAATTAGCACCAATATTTCGCGTGGCGCGAAGACATGAAGGTGACAGTAAGATTAGAAAATTTTCAACTTTTTGCCTTGGAAATTTTTTCACCTCTTAAAACTCAAAATTTTCAACTTCTCCAAAAACTCATTCCAACACTTAGAATATATGCGTACATACCTGGAATGCCTTTCCTGATGATTTTTAACACCCGAATTGCCACGAAACCCTGCAAAAACTTAGAAAAGACGTGAAACTATACCGAAAAACTGAAAGACTCAAAATTTTTGTACAGACTCTACAACGGCATCCTACCCCCCCCCATGGGTTTGTGTATTGCCCTCAATCACACTTATTCAACCACAATCTCCCAAGAGACGTCCCCACACTTGGCCAATTGCATACAATTAACTAAATTAAAGAAATGACAACCTAACTCACTTTCGTAGGAATCACGGAGGCATTTAGCATATGCAACAAGCCTTTTAAACCCCTCGGTAGCCCGAGTGGACGAGTTTAGTCTCGTGAGGGTTTCTAGAGAACACACCCACAACGTTCATTTAACTAGACAAGAAATTAAAGTTAAGTAAACTTAGGTTGCCTCCTAGTAGCGCTAAGTTTAACGTCTTCAGCCGGACGCGGTGTACCTCATTATTGTTATGGTGGTTGGAACACGAACTCCTTTCCAAATGCTTTTGCACATGCCCTTTGGTAGTCATTAGCGTTCATGTTCAAGTTATGCATTGCTTCTTCATCCTTCAGTACCCAAGGATCACCGGTTTCATATGAGTTCTTGACGAATTTAGGAGGTTTCTTTGACCCCCTTGGTGATCCTGATGGTCCTGTGCTTGATCTATTATGATATCTTGTGCTTTCCACCTGAGGCTTCCATTGTGTCTTTCGCACTTGCATTCCAACTTCCCCACACTTGGGGTTTGCTGCCTTTACTTCCTCACTCTGCACATCCTGCAACTCTGACCTATACATCACAACACTTTTATTTATGGCACCCTCATGCACGTTGGACCAAGGGGGACATCTGTTAGTAACACCAGCTTTAGGACGTTTAACTTTGTAAAAATATGTAAAAGTAAGAGAACCAATGTCTCAGTTAAACTCCCTGTTACCGAATGACATGCTAACCGTGTTGTCTTTGTAGTTGATCAAAGCATTGGCAGTTGCCAAGAATGGTCTGCCCAGGATTACCCTATGTCACTTCTCCTTCACTGCTTGTTCATACTCAACCACCAGAAAGTCTTCAGGGTAGTATAGATCCCCTACCTTTATAGCAACACCTCTAACTATTCCCGGAGCCATTTTCCTTATTAAGTCAGCTAACACCACAGTAGTGTCAACTTGTTCTAGTGAGTCAGGGTCATACTGATCATATAAGTTCCCTGGTAAAATGTTGACACTAGACCCATAATCTAACAGAGCCTGCTCAACCTGCAACCCTCCTACTTCAATGGGGATAATGGGTTATCCCTGCTCATCTTCATCCTCCAACTCACTCTCTGCACCACCTTTATATGCACTAACTGCACTGACATATGCATTCTTTGTCCCTGAGAAGCTTGCTCCTTGATGTTGCGGGTTTAATTTCATATCACTTGGGAGTTTCCCTAGTGCTCTCCCCACTACTTCTGATGACTCATTGGTTTTTATCAGGATCTCTTTGTCTTGCTCAATCCTTTTCAGGGATTTCAATATGGGTGCAAGTTGCGGGTCACCGCCAGCTGCAGGTTTGTAATGTTGGTTCTGTTGGTAGTTTCTCAGCTGATAGCCCCCATGTTGGTACCTCTGATTACCTGAGTTTCTTTGGTACCCGCCTGGATTGTAGTTTTGTTGGCGTTTCTAGTACTGCTGCTGACTCCCACCCTGCACATCAGGAACCTGAAAGTTAGGATTCATTTGATTATTTGCATTACCATACCTGAGATTAGGATGATTTCTGAGTCTCGGATGGTAGTGTGTTGCATTCATGTCCGGCTTCCGGTCACCTCCAATCTGGTTTACTACTACCGGCTTGCCCTGCTCTCGTGGACAGCTCTCCACAGTATGGCCTAGATCACCACAACCATCACACACTGGGTATCCCTAGGAGACATAAGACACCTCTCTTCCACTAGGCCTACCAAGCCTTGCCATTTGAAGTTCCATGGCATCTAGATGCTTTTGATTTTCATATTCACTACTTTCGCAGTTCCTCCCGTCTTTGCTCTTCTGCTGGTATTAGCTTGCCTCTTTGATGTCACTGCTATATTCTCCAAAATATCACAGTCAACATCCACATGATTCTCAAAGAATGAACCTGCACTGGTGGCATTGACATTTTTCATATCCTTAGGTAATAGCCCATCATAAAAGGCTTGAATCAGCTCCCACTTCTGTATCCCATGATGTGGGCAATTTCGAAGCAACTCTTTGAATCTCTTGAATGCCTCATAGAAAGGCTCCCCTGACTGTTGCTTGAAATCTCGTATAGCAGCTCGGGCCTTATTATTTTTGTGAGGTGGAAAGTATTCATCCGGGAACTGTTGTTGTAATTCTGACCAGGTGGCAATGCTTGCAGCTGGTAGAGACAAGAACCACTGTTCTGCCCAGTCCTTTAGTGAAAACTGGAAAAGCACCAGTTTCACTTCATCAGTAGTGAACCCCTGACCACCTATGGTCCCACAAGTAGCCTCAAATTCAAACAAATGTGTGTAAGGCTCTTCAGTAGCCCTCCCATAGAAGTGTGGGAGGATTCCAAGACAACCCGGTCTGATCTCGAATGCATTCCCCCTGCGAACTGGTGGAAGATAGGGAAAGCATTTAATGCCAAAGTGGGGCGGAAGTGACTGTCCACCCCTTGATCAAGTCTCGGTGGTTGTATGTTTCTGGGTTGTCTATACCTGTTTTCTCTTTTCACATTACCCATATACCTCGGTGGAAGCTCATACTCTGCTCTCGGTGGTGGTTGAACCCATCCATCTATGTTCTGCCTCTGATTCTGGTGGTTTAAATTGTACCACTCTTCCTCTTCGTTCCAATTCTCATGTTGAGAACCGTGCTGTGGATGGTGGCTATCTTCATCTTCATAGTCAGAGTAGCTCGGGTAGCTGTCATGTGGATAGGGAAGTAGGGTTGTCGAATACACAGGGAACACGTGGAGAATGCTATTTAAACTAGATTGATTCAATTACTACTAAAGTTTAAGACTTTGTTAATTAGAAGACTTAGAATTATCAAAAACACTTAAATTGATTTGTAAAATAATTATAAAAGGATGACCACTTCGGGATTCAGATTCAGCAAAGCACACGCACAATTTCAGTTTCAAATTAGATCAGAGATTACATAGACTTAACCTTGTTTAAATTGTTTAACCCAACCACATAATAATCAATTCAATCACAAAATCGGATTATTCCCGATGTAAGAAAACCAAGAAACGACGATAGATGCGATAAACCGAAAACATGCAATTGTTAAAAAGTCAATCACATAATTGAATTCAAAGAACTTAATTGGTTCACAAAACTTCAATCCAATACTGCTTATCTACTGAAATCATACACGTACAAGCATAAATCGTTCACCCGGGGGATCACAAAAGCGTTTAGCCGCTCATGATTGTCAAAAACAATAAAGATTCAAACTTTAAACTTACAAGCATTCAAAACTAATAACAATTGGCCAAACAAGCTCTGGAATCGCCTTAAAACTTCTATGGGATGGCTGGAAAGAAGCAGTATTCGAAAATGGGATCATAATGGCTTTATAATTGAAATTAGGTTAAAATTGCCGTAACTTGCTTCCTTCGCGTGTCGCGAAATATTCTGGCCATTCCTTCGCGTGGCGTGAAGGACAAAATAGTCGAGTGGTCTTTTCAAAGCCTTCGCGTGTCGCGAACATCTTCACCAAAATCTTCGCGTGGCGCGAAGATCCAACTTTTCAGGATTTTGACTTTTGATCTTTGAGTTTGACTTTCTTCGACTTCCCGGGTTTCGTGCCTTTGTTAATTTCTTCGTATACTTCCGCTCTTTAAGTACATTAACCCTGTAACACTTCAAACTACGAATACCATGTAAAACTGACTCGATAAACACAGATAAACTATTAAAACGTACAAAACTCGACTCTTATGCACTTGATATTTAACCCTACATCACTGCCTAGGTCACAGGATGAATATTTGTTAAAGTTTTTGTTTTTACTGTTTTTGGTTTCATGTGATGGTTTTATGATTCTTGTAAACAATCCTAGTTTGATTTAATTATGATGAATATGTATGCTTAATTCTGGTCTTGTGATTGATTTTAATTCCTTGCGTTGATTATGGTTGTCTGCCTGATCTATTAGCGTATCTAGGTCATAGATCTTAGGGTTTGTGATTTCGGTGGTTTGCTAGACGTAGTAGTTGATGTCATCCAGACGGTGTATAAATCAAATAACAAAACCTAGCCTAGACTCCTAAGTAATAAATGGAAAACCTATTAACTAAACCGCACTGACAGGCAAGTGTACCTATCGAGTGTAGCACAGCTTAATGGTAAACAAGAATATCGAACCCTAGAGACACTATGTAATAATACTAGACTCTGACTTGAACTTAATATTTGATTGATGGGGGGTTTACTACACTAAAGTTATCACTAAAGAATGAAGAAAACTAAGGACAATTCAACTATCAAGGGAAAGAACTAAGGATGAAATCAAGAGATGGAAGAATACCACCTAGGTCGGAATCCTACTTGCAAAGCACAACTTCTACCGGTTCTAGAAACTATTATGGATCTGGGTTTCTAAGGTTGACAACTAAATACGACCTAGTGGATCTCTAATCACTATCAAGGTGTCACCAACTAAGCTACCTAAACTCACCAGATTGCCGGATCACTTCTCAGGTATTTCCAACTATGATAAAGTACCCTAATGAACAGATTACCTCTCAGTCTCACCGCCCACCATACATTCAAGGAATGCACGCGGTAATCCTAGAATACCAACTATGATTCAGAATAGCAACAATCACTAGACACCTAAACCAACTTCCTCTCAGATAGTTGACACTCGGATTCCTAATGACGAAGACTAACCGACTAATTCTCACCTCTCGGGTATTGAACTAGGACACACACTTAACTCTAATCAGCAATCAATAACAACTCTTATAGTCACTACGTCTAGGAAACCACTGAAATCACAAACCCTAAGTTCTATGACCTAGATACGCTAATTAAACATGGAAGACAACCATAATCAACGCAAGGAATTGATATCAATCACACAATCAGATTCAAACATGCTTATACATCATAATTATTAAACTAGAATCTTTATAAGATCATAAAACCATCACATGAATCCAAAACCAGTAAAAATCATAACTTTAACAAATATTCATCATGTGACCTAGGCAGTTTATGACTTTAGCCTAGGATCATGCTCAAAACAACTAGAACAGAAGTATCAAACATTAACATAGTCATCAAACTCAGAAACAAACAATAAAAATCGAATCTTGAAACCCTATAATGCTAAATTAACAAACCCGGAATCCAAAGGCTTCAACTTTTTGCTTAATTCCTCTTCATTGCTCCCAAAATCACCTCTGGACTCTCTTTAGAGGACTGTAAATCAAACTCCCTTGATTAATTGTATCAAAAATCGATATAAAGTCAATTTAGGGCTTTTTGCGGATTTTAGAAGCCCCCGCGTACCGCGAGAGATGGGCAAAGGTTCCTAGCGTACCGCGAGGAACAAAATAGTCACGGTCGGATTTTCACTACTTCGCGTACCTCGAAGATATCTTCTGGGCTTCTCGCGTACCGCGAGAGGTATGATTTCACCATTTTTAACTTTTGAACTCCGACATTCATTCTCGTGCTCGGTTTCTTTGAGTTTTCACTCATTATTACCACGAGCACCTATAAACATAACAAAGACTAAATTGTATACAAAAACAACTCAAAACGAATAGAAAACTAATTAAAACAACTCGAAAACCTAGGAATAAAGATGTGTGCTTTGCACAACATCAAACATCCCCACACTTAACCTTTTTTCGTCCTCGAAAAAGTCTGCATTGGAATCATAACTGAGATCTAACTTTACAAACATCACCAATTTGCAGTTCAATATACTCACGCGTTAAAAAGCAACAATCAGTATTTTTATCCGATTAAACCTAACCACCAACTATCTAGCCCCTGTAATGTGTTCTAATTCCATTTTATACAACAGTCATTCTATCTATGTGACTCACACTCAGAAGTTACAGCTCTACCTAATCCCGTCTCAAGGTCATTTTTAGACAAAGGTTAAACCATGTAGATTTGCCCACCACGTTAAACTAAGATTTACAGATTTTTAGAAATCAATGGATTATGGAATGAATGGATGGAAATGAGCGTTAATTAAAGCATAAGAACTTTTGTCTAGAGGCGTCTCAACCAAGTCACTATCCCGGAAGCTAACACATAGACTAGATTCTACACGTTTAAGCACATGAATCTCACTTAGGGTGTATTCTCCAAGTCGCCATCCCAAAGGGAAACACATAAGCAAGACTCAATTTTCAAATTAATTAAGCTCGTAATCATGAACATATGGATTTATGGAATGGGCGCCACCGAAACTCTGATTTATTATCATAAAAAGAGAGTAGTGTGCCATGAAATAGTTTTCAAAAACCTCTAAATTTTAACTTAACGTGGTACCTATCACCCTATGTTGACAGTTTCAGTATTACCATTACCCTAAGATGAGTACCCACAAGATATCATGATTTTTTAAGTGATTAATCCTAAGTAACACTCACAGGTTATTTAAGCTATTCAAGTCAGCTGGGTCTACCAAAACATCACTAATTAGACGCGTTTTCTATTATTTATTTCATTTAAACTCAACAAGTAGATCCAGTTGTACTATCATTTTCCATTTATTATGAAAAACTTTGTTTTCAAAGGACATTTTTTTCAAATATTTCAATTTTTTTTGTATTTTTGGATTTTTATAAAGACACAAACTTAGACTTAAACACTCACATCCCCACACTTGAAAGACACATTGTCCTCAATGTGAAGCAAGACACACTAAAAAGAATAAAAATGCAAAAATAAATAGGAAGCGACTTAGTTGGTAATGTATATGCAAACAAATGTAATTGGATTCGTTTTTCCTCGTGTGCACCGTATAGCATTTTGGTCGCGGTTGCACACACTACTGGGTTGCCTTTACAAAGTGATAGAAGCATTTGTCCCGCCCGAATGGAGATTGAGTACGGACAGGACAAATAATACCTGCAAAATAAACCTCACAACAAACCCGCAGCATTAAACTGACTCAAGTTAAAAGATTAAAGACTCAAACTGACTCAACTAACTCTGGATAGATCGCAAGGACACGTACCCGATGGGTGGCAAACACATAGACATGAATGCCACGGTAAGGTGGATCATCGGTTATGAAATGGTTTCTAAGTTTCCCATGGTCGGTGTTGAGTGGTGAATATGATATGGTATGATATGGATGATGATGGATAGATATATGCTGATGAATGATGGTGGTGGATGATGTGATATATGTTAGATGATAGTAGTGGTGATAATGATGGTAGGGTATATGGTAGTGGATGGATGGTAGTGGTGGTGGTAATGTGTACGGAAGACGGGTGTGGGAGACCATGGGAAAACAAAGGAGAAAGAGGGACTCAGGGAATCTTCGCATACCGCGAAGAAGTAAGCCAGGTCCCTCGCGTACCGCGAGGGACTGAAATACAAGCCGGCTTGACCCATTTTTCTCTCGCGTACCACGAAAGACCCCTGGTTACAGAAAGTTAAGAATTTTTTTAATTTTTATACTTAGAAAAATATTGACCCCTTAAAATTCGTGTTCACCCAGTTTTCCCAAAACTCGTTCCAATGATAAAAACCAATGTAAAACATACCTGAAACTTCGTTCCCAATGATTTCCCATGCCAAATCAAGCGCAATTCCCAGCAAGACATGACGCAGACAAAACACAATACCGAAAAACACAGAAAATGACACTCACACGGACCACGTAAGCATACAAACTCTACATCTCGGGCACTTGCCCGAGAATCATACAAGCCTATCAAAAAGCTTCTCCTTGATCCTAACCGAGACCGCCTTCATTCTACGCGGTCTCCCAGTTTTGCACAGCTTCAGCAACGAACTCCTACTCCTATCAAACCTCGAATGTATATCATATTCACACATCCAGTCTTTCCACCATAACTTAAACCTACCTGGTCCGAAGATGATATGTCTTATATAACCCAGTAACCTATCACCCCTAAACATCCCCACACTTGGGGTTTCCACTATCCTCACATTATCAGATTCATTTAACGCTCGGGTCCTCTTACAGGGTGGCCTAGACCTAGGAGGTGGCTCGGCCTCTCTTCCCTTAGCACGAATAGTAGGTAGGGGTTCAGGAATAGGTGTTTCTAATGGTATGACCTCTACCCTCTCAACCGGACCATCTTGATCCTCTAAACTTTCCACCAAGGGTGTATCACAGAGTATCGACCCTACTTGTGCTAATATATCATTCAAACTACAAACATCATCGTCAGCACTTAGGAAGGAGGAACCTACCAGTTTCTTTTCAAACTCTCCCAACCAATCCGGAGGCTCCTCTATCATCTCTAATATCCGCTATTGGATTTGAGTCCCAATAATCGTCTATGGAGGCATTAAGCGTGCACACAGAGTGGCTATGCTCACCAACATCATCCACCGACATAGTGGCATCGAATACAACCGACTCATCCCCCACACAAAGTGTGAGTTTCCCGTCAAAGACATCAATCACTGCCTTGGCGGTGCGTAAAAATGGGTGCCCTAAGATGAGTGCGACTCCATCATCCACCTCCATGTCTAAGATGACAAAATCCATGGGGAAAACAAACTTGCCCACTTTCACTACAAGATTCTCCATAATTCCCCGTGGATACTTGACTGAGAAGTCAGCCAAGAAAATTCTCATGCGCGTCGGCTGTGGTTCACCTAGGTCTAGCTGCTTATATAAGGAATAGGGCATCAGATTTATGCTAGCACCTAAATCAGCCAACGCGTGTTATAAGGGCAAACTTCCTAGGAGACACAGAATCATGAAACGACCCGAATCTCCCAGTTTCTCTGGCAGCTTGTTCTGCACCGCCGCATAACATTGCTCACTAAGTGAGACTTTAGAGACCTCCTCAAGCTTCTTCTTGTTAGAAAGAAGGTCTTTTAGGAACTTGCCATATTTTGGCATAATCTGGATGGTCTCTATGAGTGGGAGATTGACCTTGAGAAGTTTGAACATGTCAAGAAAGTGATCGTGCTCCCTAGCTTGCTTAAATGGCAGCAAACGTTCTGGGTAGGGAACACGAGTCAGGTCAATCTTGGGGGTCTTCATCTCCACCCCCTTCTTGTTCTCCTCTGCCTTCTCGGCAGGTACCTCAACTACTATCTCTTCGTCTACCTGCTCCTCGGCCATCTTGGCATCGATCTTAGCGAATCGAGCCCTCCAGCCAATCTTCTTGACCTCCTTAGGTGACAGAATGTTGTACTTGCTGGAGTGTGAGTCATCCTCGACAACCTCTTTATCCTCCACACTCCTGACTGACACGACCATCATTGAAGCGTTGGAGCCTGAAGATTAACCTCCCTGTCGATCCTTCAGACTCTAAGCAATGTCCTCAATCGTGTGTTGCAGATCATGGAATGTCGACTGTTGATTCTTCAGTAAAGTGTTATGGCCATCAATCTCTGCCTAGCATCCCTGTCCTGCTGGACTAGGTGAGCAAGCAACTGTGTCTGAGTCTCAAGCATCTCTTTGATCGAAGTCGTGTCGACACTGCTTCCCGTGCTAGGTCCTATCTCTCCTCCTCAATTATGCTGATATTGTTAACGACCATTAAACCCTAGTGGGTTATGTCCAGATCTCCATCCCGAGCCAAATGAATTTTGATTGTTATACCCTCGGTTCTGGTACTGGTTTCCAGCATAGCTCACCTACTCTGGATCTTTTAATGGGTAGTCCCGGGTGTCGTGGCCGCCCCTGCACACTTGACACCGCTGAGCACTGAGCTTCGGCTCCTTTATTTCATTGGCCATAGAGGCGAGGGCAGCAGCCACGCAAGAATTAGGAGTGACCTGATGCACACCTCTAGGAGATGTGGTGGATGATGTAGCACTAGGAATGGAAGTCCTAGAAGATGGGTACTGCTGTTCGGCTTGAGCGAAGCTCTCGAACATATCCTCATACTCAGCAGGCTCAAACTTTTCCATTATATGGCCTCCCGCAACTGTATTAAACATTTGCTGCTTCTCGAAGGTTAGCTCATTATATAATTTCTCCACTATCGCCCTGTCAGAAAGACCGTGCTGGGGACATCGACTCAACAACACATTGAACCGCTCCCATGCCATGTGATAGAGCTCGTCAGGATCCATCCGGAAGGAGTGGATTTGATCCCTAAGGCGAGCAGCCCTGGAAGGTGGATAGTATTTCTTGAATAACTTGGCTTTGAGATCCTCCCAAATGGTGATCTAGTTGTCTGGAAGATTATCGAGCCAAGTAGAAGCATGCCTAGAGAGTGAGAATGGGAAGAGACGCAAGTAGATTGCGTCCTTAGATACACCCGTGATATTGAAAGTATCACATATGCGCGCAAAGCGGACACATGTCCCGGTGTATCCTCATCCTCAAAGCCATGGAACTAAGTAGCATAAGTGATCGTACTCATGACATGTGATGGGATTTGCCAAGAATTGACATTAGGAATAGTGGGGCTAGTGATCCAAGATCTCGCGCCCGTGACGCCATCACTGGACCTCTGGTGTACAGTACGCCTCGCTGGTGGATCAATGCCGCCCATAGTAGGAAATGGAATAGGGCTAATAGGACGTACCTGGGTGTAGCACAACTACTTCAAACGCTTCCGAAATTCGCGGGTACGCTCGTGAAGCCCTCGCTCGGGCTCTAAGAAAGCAGAATAAGGTGGTGACCCCTGCGAGCGAGTATGGTGCATACAAAGAAACACTTAGTAGGAAAAACAAACAGTGACTCAAAGACAGAAGGACTGGAAAGCAAGTAAACACAGAAGACAAGCACACAAGACAGACTCAAAGAAAACAAAATAAACCAAACATCAAACAAAGAACTAGTCAAAGCTAATATTGCTATTGCCAAGTGTCCCCGGCAACGGCGCCAAAAACTTGATGTCGTCCAGACGGTCTATAAAATAAATAACAAAACCTACCCTAGACTCCTAAGTAATAAATTGAAAACCTATGAACTAAACCGCACTGACAGGTAAGTGTACCTATCGAGTGTAGCACAATTTAATGGTAAACCAGAATATCGAACCCTAGAGACATTATGCAACAGTACTAGACTCTGACTCGAACTTAAGATTTGATTGATGGAGGGTTTACTACACTAAAGATTATCTCTAAAGAATGCAGAAAACTAAGGACGATTAAACTATTAAGGGAAAGAACTAAGGATGAAATCAAGAGATGGAAGAATACCACCTAGGTCAGAATCCTACTTGCAAAGCACAACTGCTACCGGTTCTAGAAACTATTATGGACATGGGTTTCTAAGGTTGACAACTAAAGACGATCTAGTGGATCCCTAATCACTCTCAGGGTGTCACCAACTAAGCTACCAAAACTCACAAGATTGTCAGATCATTTCTCAGGTATTTCCAACTATGATAAAGTACCCTAATGAACAGATTACCTCTCAATCTCATAGCCCACCATACATTCAAGGAATGTGAGAGGAAATCCTTGAATACCAACTATGATTCAGAATAGCAACAATCACTAGACACCTAAACCAACTTCCTCTCAGACAGCTGACACTCGGATTCCTAATGACGAAGACTAACCGACTAATTCTCACCTCTCAGGTATTGAACTTGGACACACACTTAACTCTAATCAGCAATCATTAACAACTCCTATGGTCACTACGTCTAGCAAACCACCGAAATCACAAACCCTAAGAGCTATGACCTAGATACGCTAATTAAACATGGCAAACAACCACAATCAATGCAAGGAATTGATATCAATCACACAATCAGATTCAAACATGCTTATACATCATAATTATTAAACTAGAATCTTCATAAGATCATAAAACCATCACATGAATCCAAAACTAGTAAAAATCATAACTTTAACAAATATTCATCATGTGACCAAGGCAGTATATGACTTTAGCCTAGGATCATGCTAAAAACAACTAGAACAGAAGTATCAAACATTAACATAGTCATCAAACTCAGAAACAAACAATAAAAATCGAATCTTGAAACCCTAGAATGCTAAATTAACAAACCCGGAATCCAAAGGCTTCAACTTTTTGCTTAATTCCTCTTCCTTGCTCCCAAAATCGCCTCTGGACTCTCTTTAGACGGCTGTAAATCGAACTCAAATCGATATAAAGTCAATTTAGGGCTTTTTGCGGATTTTAGAAGCCCCCGCGTACCGTGAGAGATGGGCAAAGGTTCCTCGCGTACAGTGAGGAACAAAATAGTCGTGGCTGGATTTTCACTTCTTCGCGTACCGCGAAGCTATCTTCTGGGCTTCTCGCGTACCGCGAGAGGTATGATTTCACCATTTTTAACTTTTGAACTCTGGCCTTCATTGTCGTGCTCGGTTTCTTTGGGTTTTCACTTATTATTACCATGAGCACCTGTAAACATAACAAATACTCAATTGTATACAAAAGCAATTCAAAACGAATAGAAAACTAATTAAAATGACTCAAAAACTTAGGAATAAAGATGTGTGCTTTACACAACATCAGTAGCCATAGGAATTCTTATTGATTACTGATTAGAGTTGAGTGTGTGTCCTAGTTCAATACCCGAGAGGTAAGAATTTGTCAGTTAGTCTTCGTCATTAGGAATCCGAGTGTCAACTGTCTGAGAGGAAGTTGATTTAGGTGTCTATTGATTGTTGCTATTCTAAATCATAGTTGTTATTCTAGGATTACCCTGTGCATTCTTTTAGTGTTTTGTGGGCGGTGAGACTGAGAGGTAATCCGTTCATTAGGGTACATGATCATAGTTGGATATACCTGAGAAATGATCCAATCATCTGGTGAGTTTAGTATGCTTTAGGTAGCTTAGTTTGTGACACCCGGAGTGTGATTAGGGATCCAATAAGTTGTATTTAGCAGTTATCCTTTGAAACCCAGATCCATCATAGTTTCTAGAACCGGCAAAAGTTGTGATTTGCAAGTAGGATTCCGACCTAGGTGGTATTCTTCCATCTCTTGATTTCATCCTTAGTTATTTGTCTTTATAGTTGAGTCGATCTTGTGTACTGCATTTATTAGTTATAAAATTTAGTGTAGTCAACCCCCCCCAATCAAATCGTTCTTTAGTCCGAGCCAGAGTCAGTTTTGTTATTCTTAGTGTCTCTAGGGTTCGATAATCCAGTTTACCGTTAAGCTGTGCTACAGTCGATAGGTCCACTTACCTGTCAGTGCGCTTTAGTTCATAGGTTTTCCATTTATTACTTAGGACTCTAGGTTACGTTTTTATAGTTATTTTTATAGACCATCTGGACGACATCAAGTTTTTGGCGCCGTTGCCGGGGAAACTTGGTAATAGCAATATTAACTTTGACTAGTTCTTTGTTTGATTTTTGGTTCATTTGTCTTCTTTGAGTCTGTTCTTTGTCCTTGCCTTTCGTGCTTACTTGTGTGTCTGGTCTAGGATAGAGTCTTGTTGTTCTTTGAGTCTCTCTATTTCTTTCCATCTTAGAGTCTTTCTATTTATGCATAATACTCGTTCGCAGGGATCACCACCATATTCTGCTTTCTTAGAGCCCGAACGAGAGCTTCACGAGCGCACTCACGACTTTCGGGAGCATTTAAAATAGTTGTGCGAAAACCAGGTACGTCCTATTAGCCCTATTCCATTTCCTACTATGGGCGACGATAATCCTCCAGCGATGCGTACAGTACACCAGAGAGCCAGTGATGGGGTCACGGGCGCGAGATCTTTGATCACTCGCCCCACTATTCCTAATGTCAATTCTTGGCAGATCCCATCACATGTCATGAGTACGATCACTCATGCCACTCAATTTCATGGCCTAGAGGATGAGGATGCACCCGGACACTTGTCTCATTTTGTTCGTATATGTGATACCTTTAATATCACGGGTGTGTCTGAGGACGATATCTATCTGCGTCTCTTTCCATTCTCGCTCTCTAGGCGTGCATCCACTTGGCTTGACACCCTCCCAGGCAACTCTATTACCACTTGGGAGGATCTTTAAGCCAAGTTCTACAAAAAGTACTATCCACCTTCTAAGGCCGCTCACCTCAGGGATCAAATCCATTCCTTTCGGATGGATTCTGACGAGCCTTATCACTTTGCCTGGGAGCGGTATAACACGATGTTGAGCCGATGTCCCCAGCCTAGTCTGTCAGACTGGGCGATAGTGGAGAAGTTCTATAATGGCCTCACCTTCGAGAAGTAGCAAATGTTCAACACAGCTGCGGGAGTCCATATCATGGATAGACTCGAGCCTGCTGAGTGCGAGGAAATGTTCAAGAGATTCGCTCAAGTCGAACAGCAGCATCCATCTACTAGAACTTCCATTCCTAGTGCTAGATCATCCACCTCATCTTCTAGAGGTGTGCATTAGGTCACTCCTGATTCTATCATGGTTGCTTCACTCGCCTCAATGGCTAATGAGATAAAGGAGCTGAAGCTCAGTGCTCAACGATGTGAAGTGTGCAGGGGAGGACACGACACCCGGGACTACCCAATCAAAAATCCAGAGCATGTGAGCTATGTTGGTAACCAGTACCAAAACTGAGGGTACAACAATCAAAATTAATTTGGCTCGAGAAGGGGATCTGGAAACAACCCATCGGGGTTTAATGGTCGCCAGCAGTTTCAGCAGAATGGAGAAGAAGATACAGGAGCTAGCTCGAGAAGCAGTGTCAACACGAGTGTAATAAAGGACATGATCGAGAATCAGACACGGATGCTTGCCCACCTGGTCCAGAGGGACAGGGAAGCTAGGCAGAGATTGGACAGCCATGATACACAACTGAAGAATCAGCAATCCGCTTTCCATGATCTACAACGCACGGTTGAGGACATCGCTAAGAGTCTGAAGGACCGACAGGGAGGTCAATCTTCAATCTCCAACGCTTCAGTGATGGTCGTGTCGGTCAGGAGTGTGGAGGAGAAAGAGGTTGTAGAGGATGACTCCCACTCCACCAAGTATAACATTTCGTCCCCTGAGGAGGTCAAGAAGATTGACTGGAGGGCTAGGTTCGCTAAGATCGATGCCAAGATGACCGAGGAGTAAGTAGATGAGGAGATGATTATTGAGGTACCTGCTGAGAAGGCAGAGGAGAAGAAGAAGGGGGTGGAGATGAAGACTCCTGAGACTGACTTGACTTGTGTTCCCTACCCAGCACGTTTGCTGCCATTTAAACAAGCTAGGGAGCACGGTCACTTCCTTGACATGTTCAAACTTCTAAAGGTCAATCTCCCACTCATAGAGACCCTACAAAGTATGCCAAAATATGGAAAGTTCCTTAAAGATCTTCTTTCCAACAAGAAGAAACTCTAGGAGGTCTCAAAAGTCTCACTTAGTGAGCAATGCTCTGCGTTGGTGCAGAACAAGCTGCCAGAAAAACTGGGAGATTCGGGTCGTTTTACGATCCCATATCACCTAGGCAGTTTTCCTTTGCACCACGCGTTGGCCGATCTAAGTGCTAGCATCAAGCTTATGCCGTATTCCTTATATAAGCGGCTAGACCTAGGCGAACCACAGCCGACGCGCATGAGCATTTCCTTGGCTGAACGCTCAGTCAAGTATCCACGGGGAATTGTGGAGAATCTTCTAGTGAAAGTAGGTAAATTTGTCTTCCCCATGGATTTCGTCATTCTAGATATGGAAGTAGATGATGGAGCCCCACTAATCTTGGGGCGCCCATTCCTACGCACCGCCAAGGCAGTAATCGATGTATTTGACGGGAAACTCACACTTCATGTGGGGGATGAGTCAGTAATATTTGACGCCACACAGTCTGTGGAGGATGTTGGCGAGCATAGCCACTCCGTGTGCATGCTTGATTCCTTCATGGACTACCATTAGAACTCTGATCCACTGTTAGAAGTTGGTGAACCCGCCCCTAATTTAAAAGAACCATCTGATTGGGCAGTTGAGTTAGAGAGATTGTTGGATGGGCCGGATGAAGAAGGTGATGAGGTGCCTGATGATCTGCTAGAGATGATGGCAGAGTTAGATGAGATCATAGGCACAACCCCAAGTGTGGGAAAGTTGGTGGAAGTTGTAGAGGACCCGGATGATTCGGGTGGAGTTTTAGAGGTCACGCCCATAGTTAATCCCATTCCTGAACCGCAACTCGTCATTGTCGTGCATTCTGAGAAGGTGAGTGTTGACCCGACCATTAGTTCCAATACTCCTAGGTCTAGGCCATCCCGTGAGAGAATCTGTTTGTTGAGAGACGTAGGTGAGTTAGAGAGAGTGAAAACCCCAAGTGTGGGGACGTCTATGGATGACAGATTACTTGGTTATTTGATGCATATCATTTTTAGACTGGGTAGATATAAGCTACAGTGGAAGGAGTGGAGTGATGGCTGTGATAAGAGTTCTATGCTTGATACGGATTTGAGTGTGATAAGTTTGTGCATAACCGGGAGACCGCGGAGAATGCAGGTGGTGCCGGTTAGGATCAAGGAGAAGCCTCCTGATAGGCTTGTTTGATTCTTGGGCGAGTTTCCGAGATGTAGAGTTTGTATGCTTATGGTCCGTGTCAGTGTCATTTTCTGTGTTTTCGGTATTGTGTTTTGTTTGTGTCGTGTCTTGCAGGGATCCGCGCTGATTTGGCTCGGAAAATCATCGGGAACGAAGTTACAGGTATGTTTTACATTGGTTTCGATCATTACAACTGTGTTTCTAAGGGTTTGGGTGAAAAAGATTTTAAGGGGTAAAAAAATTTTCTAAGTATAAAAATTGAAAAACATCTCATAACTTTCTGTCACCAAGGCACTCTCGCGGTACGCGAGACTTGAGGAGGAATCCCTCGCGGTATGCGAAGGATGGCTACTTTGACCGACTTGAGTTTTAAACTCCTCGCGGTACGCGAGGAGTCATCTACTCTCCTTCGCGGCACGTGGGGGAGCCTTGGATTCACCCACCATCTTTTGTTTCCCATGGTTTACCCTCGCCGTGTCCATCCACAATTACACAACATCACCCATACCCGTCACCACCACCATCACTCATCATCATCTACATCCATTATTACCATCCACCATTCATCCAGTACCATCCATCATCCATATCATATCCTTCGTTCATTGACCATGACCATGGGAAATAGAACTGTTCTTAACCGATGATTCACCTTGCTGTGGCATTCATGACTATGTGTTTGCCACCCATCGGGTACATGTCCTTGCATATCTATCCAGAATCTTAGTGACTCAGTTTGAGTCTTTAATCTTTTATTTTTGTCAGTTTAATGCTGCGGGTTTGTTGTGAGGTTTATTTTGCAGGTATTCCGTACTCAATCTCCATTCGGGCGGGATGAATACGTCTATTATTGTGTAAAGTCAACCCAGCAGAGATGTGCAACCGCGACCGAAATGCTATACGGTGCACACGAGGAAGTACGAAGATGCACATTTGAGTGTTTATCATAACAAGCTAACTCGCTTCCGGTTTTTATTTTTGCATTTTTATTTTTAGTTATGTCTTGCTTCACATTGAGGACAATGTTTCTTTCAAGTGTGGGGATGTGAGTGTCTAGTTCGTCTAGTTTGTGCTTATAAAAATCCAAAAATACAAAAAAAAAATGAAAAATTTGTAAAAAAATGTCCTTTGAAAATATAAGTTTTGCATAATAAATGGAAAATGATAGTAAAGCTGGATCTACTTGTTAATTTTAAATGATTTAAACAATAGAAAATGCGTCTAATTAGTGATGTTTTGGTAGACCCAGTCAGCTTTAATAGCTTAAATAGCCTGTGAGTGTTACTTAGGATTAATCACGTAATAAATTCATGAAAACTTATGGGTACTCATCTTAGGGTAATGGTAATACTGAAACTGTCAACATAGGGTAATAGGTACCACGTTAAGCTAATATTTAGAGGTTTTTGAAATTTATTGGCACACCACTCTCTTTTTATGAGAATAAATCCGAGTTTTGGTGGCGCCCGCATCCATAATTCCATCTAATAATGAGTGTAATTAATAAACTGAAAGCTTGAGTCTTGACCTACGTGTTTCCCATGGGGATAGTGACTCTGTGGATACGCATGTGGGTTAATTCTTATGTGCTTAATTGATAGACTGCGACCTATGTGCTACCTTTTGGGATAGTGACTTGGGAGACGCACCCCTAGGTGAGGTTGATTCATGTCTAATTAATAATACTCATTCCATTCATTCCATAATCCATTGATTTCTAAAAACCTGTAAATCTTAGTTTAACGTGGTGGGCAAATCTATATGGTTTAACCCATGCCTAGACATGACCGTGAGACGGGATTAGGTAGAGTAGTAGCTTCTAAGTGTGAGTCCCATAGGTTGATTGATTGTTGTATAAAATGGAATTAGAACACATCACGGGGGGCTAAATAGTTGGAGCTTGGGTTTAATCGGACAGAAATACTGATTATTGCTTTTTAACGCGTGAGTATATTTGTGCTAATTGGTAATTGATTGTTAAGTTATATCTCAATTATGATTCCATTGTAGACTTTATCGAGGACGAAAAAAGGTTAAGTGTGGGGATGTTTGATATAGTGCAAAGCACACATTTTTATTCATTTGTTTTCGTGTCGTTTTACTTAGTTTTGTATTCTTTTTGAGTCGTTTTTAGTATCTATTGAGTCATTGTTATGTTCTCAGGTGCTCATGATGATTACAAGTGAAAACCCGAAGAAACCGAGCACGAGAATGAAGCCCGAAGATCAAAAGTTCAAAAATGGGAAAAATCCGTCCTTTGCGGTACGCGAAGACCAGAAGGCCAAGTCTCGCGGTACGCGAGGAATTCCAGATCCGGGCCCGACTGTTTTGGCCATCGCGGTACGTGAGGGGATTGACCATTTCTCTCGCGGTACGCGAGACAGTCATAGACCGTGAAAAAAGAGCTAATCTAAATTAAATAGAAATTGATAGCCATTATTCAGGGAGTTCGATTCACAGCCATCTAAGGAGAGTCCAGAGACGATTTTGGGAGCAAGGAAGAATAATTAAGCATAAAGTTGAAACTTTTGGATTCCGGGTTTGTTAATTTAGCATTCTAGGGTTTCAAGATTTGATTTTTATTGTTTGTTTCTGAGTTTGATGACTATGTTAATGTTTAATACTTCTGTTCTAGTTGTTTTGAGCATGATCCTAGGCTAAACTCATATACTGCCTAGGTCACATGATGAATATTTGTTAAAGTTTTCTTTTTCACTGGTTTTGGATTCATGTGATGGTTTTATGATTCTTGTAAACGATCCTAGTTTGATTTAATTATGATGAATATGTATGCTTAATGATGGTCTTGTGATTGATTTTAATTCCTTGTGTTGATTATGGTTGTCTGCCTAGTCGACTAGCGTATCTAGGTCATAGATCTTAGGGTTTGTGATTTTGGTGATTTGCTAGACGTAGTAGCCATAGGAATTCTTATTGATTACTGATTAGAGTTGAGTGTGTGTCCTAGTTCAATACCCGAGAGGTGAGAATTAGTCAGTTAGTCTTCGTCATTAGGAATCCGAGTGTCAACTGTCTGAGAGGAAGTTGATTTAGGTGTCTAGTGATTGTTGTTATTCTGAATCATAGTTGTTATTCTAGGATTACCCCGTGCATTCTTTGAGTGTATTGTGGGCGGTGAGACTGAGTGTTAATCCGTTCATTAGGGTACGTGATCATAGTTGGAAATACCTGAGAAGTGATCCAATCATCTTGTGAGTTTAGTATGCTTTAGGTAGCTTACACCCTGAGAGTGAATAGGGATCCACTAGGTTGTCTTTAGCAGTTATCCTTTGAAACCCACATCCATCATAGTTTCCAGAACCGGTAGAAGTTATGATTTGCAAGTAGGATTCCGACCTGGGTGGTATTCTTCCATCTCTTGATTTCATCCTTAGTTCTTTGTCTTGATAGTTGAGTCGATCTTATGTACTGCATTTATTAGTTATAATCTTAAGTGTAGTCAACCCCACATCAAATCATTCTTTACTTCGAGTCAGATTCAGTTTTGTTATTCGTAGTGTCTCTAGGGTTCGATAATCCGGTTTACCGTTAAGTTGTGCTACACTCGATAGGTCCACTTGCCTGTCAGTGCGGTTTAGTTCATAGGTTTTCCATTTATTACTTAGGATTCTAGGTTAGGTTTTTATAGTTATTTTTATAGATTGTCTGGACGACATCAATCCTTTTTAAGGATCATTAAACAAGTTAAAAGAGTAATTTATCAACTAAAGTTACCAAAAGAACCGAGACACGTCCCACATCTACAGAAGTGTATAGCGAAAAAGACTGCTCAAGAACCTTTGAAGTTGACGGGAAACTGAATTATGTCATAGAATCCGTAAAGATTCTAAACACACAAGAAAAGCAGTTACGTTACAAAGCGAACACATAAGTAGTAGTTCAATTGAGGCACAGAAAAGGATCAAAGATGACCTGGGAAAGTGAGGAAGAAATGAGGAAGAGTTACCCTCAGTTATTTAAAGATTAACAGGTTTCAAGGACGAAACCTAAATTAAGAAGGGAAGAGTTGTAACATCCCAAAAACTCCTAAACATAAGATGGGACACGTTTCGGTTGAGAAACGTGGCCAAAGAACCCAACCGGGTTCGAAACTGGAAGAGTATTCGCCCGGAATTAGCCCAAAACTTCGCATAAGCACATCTCGGGCTAGAAAAAGTGTTACGGGAGCCATAATATATGAAAATGGGGTGTTTTGACGAGGAGAATCTAAAAATAAGGTATATCGGAACGATATCCTAAGCATAACGGTCTGAAGTGTGTTGCTGAAGCAAATCAAGAGGCTTTGACGCGTGTTTGGTGACTCAGCTCCATGTCGGACCGATATGGTTTTAGACGTCGGTCCGACATGCAGACGTCAGACCGATATTGTTTTAGATGTCGGTCCGACATCGGCGCAGTTTCAGCCTATAAATAGAAAGCAATTGTCGTTCAAATTGGAAACACAACAAACACACACACCAACACCACACAACACACACACACTCTAAGGAGGATTAGAAGATCCGGTGTGACGCGTTTAAGTGCGAGAGCGGTACGCTACGAGTGCGGTTCGGATCCTGGGAGACGTTTAAGCGAGGAACAAGCGTAGGAAACAACCCGAGACTATCGTAAGTAAACTGGACCCGTACCTTAGATAAATGTTTATGTGAATTATATGATTATGTGTTATGTGCTATGTGTGGAACTAAGGTACGGGGTAATGACAAATTAGTCTAAACACTAAACAGGAATAATGGAGTAGTCACGACGTACCCAAGGGGTGGTGGATATGCCGCTGGTACTTTCTATATACAAACCTCTTGGTACTTCGTGGTGAAACCATTATGAATGTTTAGGGGTGCAGACTAAATAAAAGTAATAAAGAATATAGTAAACGTATGAGAGAACTTCCGACCAGTATGTAGTTATCTAACAAACGGAATGTTCTGTCTAAGGAAAGAGTAGTGTATAAATCTCTCCTAGACCCGTCACTTTTTCCTGGGAACATATCTGTTGGAGGTACTACTCTGGAAGGATAATCACCCCAATTTACAATATATGATATGTATGAATAAGGGAAAGGCTTAATTCTAAATAAAGGAATATGTGTGATGTGTTATAGGGGTGGTGGGTACGCCGCTGGTACACCCTATATATAAACCTCTTTAATACATCATAGAGACGCCTTTACGAAGAATTAAGGCGAGAATAGGATAAAAGCATGAGTAAGTCATGCTATTAAATAAATGACGAGAAACGCTTAATCTTAAGCAAAGGAGTATTCATGAGATGTTAAAGGGGTGGTGGATACGCCACTAGTACTTCCTATATATAAACCTCTTTAACATAACATGACGAAACCTTTGTAAGGGATTAGAGCAAGAGTTAAGATAAAAGTATAAAGATATCATGCTACTAGATGAGAATTAAAAGGGAAAGCTTAATTCTAAGTAAATGAGTATTCATGGGACGTTAGTGGATACGCCGCTGGTACTTCCTATATATAAACCTCTTTAATGTAACATGGAGAAACCTTTATGAGGAATTAGAGCAGGGATGAATATGAAAGTATGACAAGAGTTCATGCTATGTAATGTCTAACTAGATTCCAACCTTGTGTTTGCAATAGTAGTTCAAATATAGTAAGAAAACATAATATCAAAACTCAAGAGAATATGTGAATACATGATAGATGATCATGCTATATGTGTAAATATGAATGTATGATGGAAACGAGTCTAAGTCTTAAAATGAAATAACGGAGTACTCATGAAGTGTTAAATGGGTGGTGGATACGCCGCTGGTACTTCCTATATATAAACCTCTATAGTACATTATGGGGAAACCGTTAAGAAGATTTAAGGTGAGGACTGGTTGGGAATACATTGGGAGGCTGTGAGTCTATGATACTCAAGGTCCCAATGAAAAGAGACGTCCAGTCAACAGGGCGGTTCTCAATAAGAAATGAATGAATGGAATGAGATGTGCAGCCTACGGGGCGGATCTCAATAAGAAATGAGTATGGAAGAGATGTCCAGCATACGGGGCGGGTCTCAGATAAAAACTCGGACCGGAGGTACGTCCGAAGATGGTCACGAGGGGGTTAGCACACCCATTAAAATATACGAATGACGTGACCGTAGGTACGTCCGGAGATGGTCACGGGGTCACCGAGAGCTTGGGAAACTTGAAAAATAATAAGAACCTAAAGGGTTCATAATAAAATAAACGATGCAGTGTACTTACTTAGCGTAAGCTAATCCAAAAACGTTTTTCAAACAATGCTGGTTAAGAGCACGTGGAATGAGGCTTCCTGAGGACGTGACTGATCGGAGTTGAAGAATCCCTATGTTACATGATGTAATATTTTATTTAAAAACAATATTATAATAAAATATACCGTTGTCATTATATTGACAAGGTTTTAAAAAATCTGGGACCGTTTTTCGCTATAAAACTCTGATAAATTAATGTAGTAAAAGTAGGGTGTTTCAAGAAAAAAAATATTTTGAAGTCGAATCATACGTAAATAAGACGTACGAATTTGAGTCGGATATTGAATCGATTTCAAACGCCTTCAACATCAAAAAGTAATGCTTCCCTTCTGATTTAATCTCATTTGGTGGTTCAACTGGAGTTGCCGTTTTTCTACATGCATAAAGATGATGAACAAAAAGTAAATATGAAATAGTTCATATTTGTTATAAACCTTATACTTAATATAAACATTATATCCACATTAGGAGGATTAAACAATATATTTATTATAAGGTTGGTTACAAGTCCACGTATTACTATATAATATATATGTTGACCATATGTGATAATAAGAAAATATAGGGTATGTTTGGTATGGGGTAATGGAATGGATGAGGGAGTGGAATGAACGAGGTAATTGAATGGACAAAAAAATGAAATGGACCATTCCATTCCATTGTATTGTTTAGTTACCATGAGGGAATGGAATAAATCATTACTTTATGTTGTTTGGTAGGCTAGAAAAAACGAAAGAATAAAATCGGTGTTGAGTGGCAGTGGTGGTGGTGGTGGGTGGCGGTATTAGGTGGTGGTGGGTGACCGTGGGTGATGGATGCGGTGGTAGGTGGGGGCGGTGGGGGCGGCGGGGGCGGTGGTCGGAGGTGGAGAGTGGTGGAGGAGTAGGTGACGGTGGTGGTGGTGGTGGTGGGAGGTGGCAGTGGGAGGTGGCGGTGGGTGGTGGTGACGGTGGAGATGGCGGTGACGGTGACGGTGGCGGTGGGAGGTGGGGGTGGGTGGTGGCGGTGGATTTTGGTGGTGTGGTTGTGGGTGGCGGTGGTGGTGGAGGCGAGAGATGGCGGTGGTTGGTGGAGGCGGCGACAGTGGTGGTGGGTGGTGGAGGCGGTGGTGGGAGGTGATGGTAGGAGGGTGTGGTGGTGATGAATGGTGAATTAGGGGATGGAATGAAAAAAAAAACAAGGGACTGGATGGAATGAATTTGAGGGATTTTGAGGGAATGACATTTTTGTGGAATGGGTGATTCCATTCCATCGTCAAACCAAACATCATTTTTTTCATTCCCTTGTAATCGTCCATTCTATTTCACCTCTCATTCCTGCATATCAAACGCTACCATAGAGTTTCCTCTCAATACTATTCTACATTATCAGCACGACTATACTGTCACGGCCAGATTTATTGCTTTCTTTGATCGATTCATATTCTTGATTGTCGATCTTTCTGTTCATTGATTCAACGCTGCTCACACGAAGAGATAATCGTCCATGATTCAACCGCCTGCTGTTTCTGCAATCCAACAACAAGTTATACATGAGAGCTATTTCAAGATTCCGTTCATGAGGTCTGGTCTAAATGTATGCAATGGGCGACATCAAATACATGAGATTTGTTTTCCATTCGATTCAGGTAATGATTCTATTACTGTTTTCTTATACATGTTCTATGCATGCATAATCACTTTGAAAGAATGCAAACGAAAATAATAAATATAATTGGATTTAAACCCTTACGAAACCAACGACAAATCATTTCTGTTTTACGAAATTTTTTTATGTTGGTATCAAGCTACGACGAAACCGCCAGCGAAATCAATGGTGAAGTTAATGGAATTTTCCAATATGTTATGATTTAATATTGACTTGGTCTTACTCGGTGAATACAAATTTATTTTGGATTCAATAAATGATCATCAATTATAATCACATTTCTAGCTCACCGTTAAGCCACCTAATTATCCACATATAGTAGATATGTTATTTAATCATTTTAATGTAAAATATAAAAATGCACTATTGTATAATATCATGTTTGTTAGTTATGCAATGGAATAAGTTAGATATATCGTTTGATTACTCAAATTTTATAATATATAAGTTTTATAATTCAAACTTATTTGGTGTAATTTAAGTTTTAAGACACTTTCTTGAATGTATTTTCCATATGCATACTACAACTAAGTTCTACATTGCTTAAGTAACACTACAAGAAATCTAGGCAGATTCGACGACCAATATCGACGACATATGTCGTCGAGATTAAGGGGACCAGTCCCGATGACACGTCGTCGGCGATGGACTCCAGTTCTCGAGATTTTTTTTTTGTAACCTTTTCTCGACGACACGTCGTCGGGGATCGTTAACCGGAAAAAAGTGAAAGCTTTTGGCGCTTACCCGGAAAAGCTGAAAACTTGTATCGACGACACGCCGTCGATATTGATATTTTTCTTTTTTTTTTTCTTTTTTTTTTGCCTGGTAAAATATTAAAAAATTAATTTTTAAATAAAATACCTAATATCGACGACATGTCGTCGATATTGGTAAAAAAAAATTAATTTTTTAATAGAATAACCAATCTCGACGACATGTCGTCGAGATTGGTCTAACCTGGTAATTAGACGGCATAAACCCTTCTTCTCCTCATTTGTGCCCTCTTTTTCCTCTCAAACTCTCTCTCGACTACACCCACAAAATCCGACCATTTTGCTAAAAAATCCAACGTTTTCTATCTCATTCTTCACCATTAATCTTCTTATTCAAGTGGTTAGACCCGATTTTGACTTTTTTTGTAATTTTTTTTTATAATCGGAAATTTCTAATTAAAATCTTGTGTAGGTGAAGTTTTTGGGCTAAGTGAAGTGGTTGGAAGCTTGATTGAGTGTTTTCCCGACGACGTGTCGTCGTTTCAAGAAATTTCCGGAGGTAATATGTATATTTTTTGTGTTTATAGGTGTATTTGGATAGTTTTATATAGATTTATAAATGTTTGTATAATGTTTTGGTATTAGGTTTAAATTTGAGAGATTTAGTTTTGTATAAATGTTGGTTAATTTATATAGATGTGTTCATTTTTTTGTTGAAAATTGATAGTTAATTTATATAGATGTATGGATTATTTGTGAAATTGGTGAATTTTATATAAATGTTTGTTTAATGTGAATTTTATATAGATGTTTGTTTAATGTATGGATTATTTTAATTGATAGTTAATTTATATAGATGTATGGATTATTGGTGAAAATTGATAGTTAATTTATATAGATGTTTGTTTAATGTAATTATTATTTTTATGAATTGTATAATGTTATTTATTAGTTTGTATGATATTATTTATTTGGGTATTTGTATGTATTTGTGAAATGTATTATTGGTTGTGTTATGTATATATTATTTGTATGAATTGTATAATATTATTTATTTTTTTTAATGTATATTTTGTATGTATTATTTATTTGGGTATTTGTATGTATTTGTGAAATGTATTATTGTTGTTTTTTAATCCGTTTTTATTTTTTATATTTGTATGATTTTTTATATCTAATACATTTGTAACGAATTTATAGGATTTCTTGTTTAGCTTTTATCTTTCCGCTTGACTGTGACTGCATTAAAAAGGTAACACTATTCTACTAAACTAACTATTGTTTAGATTATGTAACACTATATTAGTATATCGAACTCGAACACGATTCTTTGTTAACACAAATATATTGGAAAATTGGTTTATTATTTTAACAAAAGATACGTAATCAGTTTAATTTATTATCTAAAATATATTTTTGGAAAAAATCTGATAAAAAACAAACGGTTCGAGTTTGACTTACTAACATAGATAAATTATGGATTGTACCCTTTAGAAAATACCCGTCCAAAATTTAACTAATAGAGTTAAATTTTGGATTGTCCCCGTTTGGGACTGCCTTTTGAATGTTCTATCTCATTTAGGATATGTATACGTTTTAACGGATTGACTATTCAAGAGTAAATTGTTAGTTATTTCTCCTACTCTTCGAGTTTGCGTTTCATACACATACTTGGAGGGTTAAGGGGAAATGCTGTCGATTTATTCTTGAATAGTCAACCCGTTAAAACGTATACATATGAGATAGAATTTTCAAAAGGTGGGTTAGGATCCATCACATGTAGATATTTCATCTGATGTGCTATCAGTTAACAAAAAACAGTTATGACAATTGATAAGAGTTGGATTGCACTGCGAGATCGTAACCATCCGGATTTCATAAAAGGTCTTCAAAAGTTTATAGATAATGCCAAAAACTATGTTGACGAAGATGGCAAGATTTATTGCCCGTGTAAAAAATGTGCCAACTCTTATCGGCAAAGTCCGTCTTTTGTTTATTCACACGTACGTGTTAATGGGTTTCTACAAGCATACGACACTTGGTTTTATCACGGCGAGGAATATGCTAATGCTTCGGATGTAGACGCACTTTGGGCTACAAATACAAGTGTTGCAGCAACTGATCATGAGATGTTTGATGCACTTGATGATGTTATGGCGGAACAAAATACACATGAAGAAAATACTGATGAAGATGGAAGTGGAGCTGGTTTAGACCCGGAATTTGATGCTTTGTTTGAAGAGCTTCGTACCGAGTTATACCCTGGTTGTAGTTGGATGTCTTCCCTAAACTTTTTAGCAAAATTGATGCATATTAAAGTTATAAACAAGTGGACGGATACTTCGTTTAACCAACTTTTAGAGCTTCTCAGAATTGCATTACCGAAAGAGAATCACATTCCCGAATCTCACTATGAATCTAAAAAGAAGTTGAGAAAGATTGGGTTAGGATATCAATCTATCCATGCTTGCATAAATGACTGTGCTCTGTTTTGGAAGGAGAATGAGTCAAAGGAAAACTGCCCGATTTGTAACGAGAGCAGATGGGTTAACCCAAACACAAGTGGCAAGAAAGTGTCACGTAAAGTGTTGCGTTACTTTCCTTTAACGCCTCGACTTCGACGAATATATAGTTCCAGATTCACGGCAAAAGACATAACATGGCATAAAACAGGACGCTCAAGGGATTCTATAATGCGTCATCCGGTTGATGGGAAGCAATGGCAAGATTTTGATCTGAGATATCTTAAATTTGCAGAAGAACCAACGAATGTCCGCTTGGGTTTGGCTGCCGATGGCTTTAACCCTTTCGGTAACATGAGTCAGTCTTACAGTATGGGGCCGGTAGTGTTGACAACGTATAACACACCTCCGTGGTTATGTATGAAAGAGACTTCTTTCATGCTAACTTTGCTAATTCCAGGGCCCAAATCACCTGGAAAGGACATTGATGTTTTCTTAAGGCCTTTGGTGGATGAGTTGAAAATGTTGTGGGAGAAAGGAGTACAAATGAGAGATGCATCAACCAACACCGTATTCAAGATGCATGCGGCACTATTATGGACTATCAACGATTATCCTGCTCGTAGCAGCTTGTCTGGATGGAGCGGTCAAGGTTATCTAGCATGCCCTACTTGTAACGAAGACACACCCTCCTATCGTGTTATCAATAAGTTATCTTATGTTGGCCACAGACGATTTTTTCCTTCCAATAATCGTATGAGAGATAGTCTATTGTTTAATGGCAAAAAAGAGAAAAGAAAGCCTCCTATGAAATTGACGAACACACGGATATTAGAACAATTACAAAACCTCCCCGATCGTGTTCCTGGTAAACATCCTAAGCGTGGAGGTGTGAAAAGAAATCGTGCTGAATCAGAGTTGAATTGGACCAAACGTAGTATCTTCTTCGAGTTGAAATATTGGTCTTCTCTTGAATTAAAACACAATCTTGACGTTATGCACGTTGAGAAAAATGTGTGTGAGAGCGTGTTGGGTACTTTGTTAATGAACGACAAATCAAAAGACACAAACAAAGCAAGAGAAGACTTGGCAATTTTAGGCATTCGACAAAATCTATGTCTAACAATGAAAAACGAAAAGGTCGTCAAACCGCATGCCCCTTACTCTTTCAAGCCAAGTGATCGAGAACGTTTTTGTAAGTTCATTAAAGAAGTGAAACTACCTGATGGCTTTGGATCCAACTTTAAAAATAAAGTGGTTGATTCAAATATAATCGGGTTAAAGTCTCATGATTATCATATTCTCATGCAGCGATTGCTACCAATAGGGATCTAAATAGGTCTGCATGCGGATGTTAAAAATGCAATTAGTGACCTTTGCACATTCTTTAAAAAAATATGTGCACGATCAATAGATAAGACAGACATGCAAAAAGCACATGATAGTTTGGTAAAGATACTATGCAATTTGGAATTGATATATCCGCCAGCGTTTTTTGACATAATGGTTCACGTAGTTCTTCATCTACCCTAAGAAGCTATTCTTGGTGGGCCTGTATATATGAGATGGATGTATCCTTTTGAAAGATATATGAAAAAACTGAAAGTGTATGTCAGAAATAAGGCCAGGCCCGAAGGCTCAATAGCGGAGGGTTATGTTGTAGAAGAAGCATTGACCTTTTGCTCTAGGTATCTTGAGGATGTACAAACCAAATTCAATCGTCCTGACAGAAATGAAGATCTTGGCATTCCAAATAGGCAATACTCTGTGTTTTCATCACAATGTAGGCCAATGTCGGCAAAGAAAATGACTCCACTTTGTGAAAATGCCAAAAATTCATTAGGGTGGTTTGTGTTGGACAACTGTGTTGAAATTAAAAGCTACTTATCGTAAGTTTTTTTCTCAAACATTTCTTTTAATTTAGTTTTTAATAAATAAATAACTTGAACATATTTTCTATCCACCGTACAGGGAGTTTAAAACTGAGTTTCCTGCCAAAAATGTAGAAACTGAGTTTTCACCATGGCTCAATGCTAAGGTAAACACATCTCCTGACTCTACCAACGAACTCAGGGCATTGGCACATGGTCCATTGAGTGCATATTCTTACACTGCTAGTACCGTTAATGGTGTTAGATTTGTGATACACAGTCGTGATCTCGGACGCACTGTCACACCCCGGCCGGCGGCGAATTATACGCTGGGGCTGACGCGGTTGTTCATAAGCACATGATCATCTATTAAATATGATAATATTTATTATTCAAATTAAAAGCATCCGTTACAGAGGAAAATGAAACGTTCAAAACATAATTTAAATTAAACTAGGTCCAAATCCTAGGTGAGCAAGTAGTCCTCAAACAGGTGCACCTGAAAACATGTAAGTAACTATCAACTACAAGTAGTTGGTGAGATACATAGGTTTTGACACCAAAAGAGTTAGTATAGATTACAATTCAATATGTTCAAAGCATGTCTAAAGCATATATGTGAAAACACACAAGGTTCCAAGCGTACAATTCAAGCCTGATAATAGAAAACTAGATACGCAATCCCACTGATTGCCATTTTGAAAAAGGGAGCAAGCGGATACTCCAAGTTATAGTTGATACCCAACAAAACCCGCCAAGGTTTTGTGGTAAGTTATAGGTTCAGTTTCCCATACAAATGATCATGTTAGGTACTACCTTAGGCTTGGGCTGCAAGTTAATGAATGTACTGGCATGAAACACATGCAATGGTCACCAAGTAGTTGAAATATAAAGCATAAAGATCAAGCACAAGAACTTAGATATTGAATTTGGTTAAATAGATAAAGTTGACGACATGTCTCACCCCAAAAGTAAAAACAGTAAAAAGGGGCTATGTAAACTCACTTTGGATTAGTAGCTTGAAATCACAAGTACGGGTAGTTGCACAAGTTGTTTAGCTAACCACGAGGTTAACCTATGTTTGCATTTATATATGTATCAATGATATGCTCCAAAGATTTAGGTAGTAAAGGTTGAACTAGGTCGAATGAGTATGTATCTATTTGTTGTGAATAATGTGTTTGTTAATAAGAAAATAATATGTTTGTTTAATAACGAAAATAATATGATCGTTAATAAAGGGTTGAATACAAGTTTATATATATATATATGAATAATTATTTTGATTACAAAATAATGAATAAGTATTTAAATAATATTTACTTGAATATATACGTATTTAGATTAAAAGTTTATACGTTTAAATTAATTAATTAGTTAAATGGACAATAAAAGAGCATAGATTATACTAAATAATTGTGTATTAAAAGTAGTCAATAAATGTTTTTAATTAAAATGATTATATAGTTTCTTAATTAGTTTTTAATTCTCTAAAACTATTAAATAATTATTTAAGATCAATAATTTGGTTCATAAAAAGATTCCGAGTCTCGGGAGTTTTATAAAACAATTTTTATAAGAAAATGAGGTTGAATTTCGGTTTAAAAATCACTTAAAAAAAACATTGCAGACCACGGGACTCGAACCCGGGTCTGCTGGGAGCCAACCAGACACACCAACGCCGGACCAGTAGACCTGGGCGTAAGCCTTGGTTTAAACCAGACGCGGTACGGTTTTAACCCCAACCCGAAACTCGTCTCCTTCCCCACTGATACCGATATGAACCCTAATCCCAATTCCACCCGATTCGTCCCTGATCGAACATGAAACTATAGGGCTTTCGTACCTTGGATCAAAACGAAACTACTGGAACAAATATTACCTGAATCGGTTGCGAAACGAGGGAGAACGACAAGGACGTCCGAATCGGAAATCCTCGAGCTCGATGAGGCTTTGGAGAGGAAATGCAGCGAATACATGAGTGTATAAAGTTTGTGGCGATTGTAATGAAGGTGTGGGTTCGATTTTATAGCTCAATTTCGGGTTAAATGCACGCATTGATGCGAGACTTGATTAGTGACGGTTATGGAATTAAACTTGTCATCAAATCAATGATTTTAACGAATTGTACCGTTAATATCACTAGTAAACAGTCGCGACATGATGAGGTAACATCAATTGTAGTTAACTTGCATTGATTCGATCGATTGGGATATAAATTTCGATTTGTTTGACTCTGAAAAGTCAAAATCGGCATTTGGGGAAGAAAGTAACATATTTTGCAATTAGGTCCCCCAAGTCTCATGTGTTTATCATTTTATGTGTAAAATTTGTTTTAGATTAAGTTTCATAAATTACACAATTAACCCTGAACTTTCATAGAACATAAAATCATTTGATGTTTTTAAAAAAATAATTTTTATATTAAAACTTAAATGTTTCTTTATATATATATATATATATATATATATATATATATATTTAAAGTAAAATGGTTTTATAAAACTTGCTTATTTTATAGTGTATTTGATTTAATCTATGTTACCATATAACATTTGTATTTGCATATTTATATAGATTTAAGAAATAATTTAATATACACATTCATGTAGGTTTAATATGATTTAGTCATTTATAATTTCAATTTAATATTCATTAAATCTTGGAGTAAATGCACCTAATATATGTATAGACAATCATGAATAAGATGATTTTATTTATGTAAAACTTTAAATAAAAAGGGTTACAAATGCCAGAATAGAAGCCGAAATTTCCTGGGGATTACACGCACTACCCAAAATAGTGGTGTTGCTTCATTCGGAGAAGATGATACACCATATTATGGTGAACTTGAGAGTATCATAGAGTTGAATTATTTAAGTAATTATTCGGTTGTAGTCTTTCGTTGTAAATGGTTCAACACGTTGGGTAACGGACGGATAATTAAAAAGGACAATCGGACTATTATCGACGCAAGCCGTCAAAGTTATGTTGGTTGTCAATGGTATGATGCTCAACAGTACATTTTAGCCACACAAGCTAAGCAAGTGTTTTATCTCCAAGATCCTTCTCGCGCCGTCGGCAAGTGGAAGGTTGTGGAAGACGTTTATCATCGGAAACTTTGGGAGGATACCGGTGTTGTTAACGAGATAGATGTACTTCACGACACTCGATCATCTGATTATAACTTGGTTGTCAACTCAAACCTTGAAAGTAATGTTAACGAGGGTCCAAGTACCAGTGTCGTACATGACACTCAAATATGTAGTATGTTTATCGACTTAGGCTACTTGCCCATGGTGTTGACTTTAGGTGAAGGTGCTCACTCAAGTCTTAACCCCCAGATTGTAGCTGATGATGTTGAAGAAGAGGAGGAGGAAGGCACATACACTTTGGATGAGGACGACAACGATGATATTAGTGATGATTCTGATTGACTTGTAATGTATGTGACACTTATTTTTATTGATGTATGTAGACACTGTCATTTTATTGAATTCAATTTTATGTAGGTATATATGGCGACTTATGCTCGATCACATGGTGGTGACGGTGGGGGTCGTGATCCACGGCGGAATTCTAGGAGGCTCCCTACTGATTGCGAGTCTTGTAAGTTACTTGTTTTAGTTTGCTAATACTTCAAATTCATGTAACATCTGCGAGTCTTGTAAGTTACTTATTTTAGTTTGATAATTCTTCAAATTCATGTAACATCTGCGAGTATTAAATTCATGTACCAGCTTCCTCAAAAAAAGTAAGGGGCCGTGGTAGAAATCTTGATATGCTGGAGGCGTTTGCCCAAAATGGAAACAAGCCACTCCCACTAGAGCTTGATCCAACACATGAGACCTACAAGTTTGTCGGTCCGAATGGTCGATGGTTTGTTCGACAAATAACTATTGCTCTCGAAAAATTCCCATCACACTATATAGGTTGGGAGTCTATTCCTAGGGAGCATCAAAGCACCGTATTTCGCAATCTTCATGTAAGTATAAAATGTAATTTAATAACATTCATAATTATTAAGTGTTTCCTAATTACTTTTTTTTACAGAATTACTTTGATTTAGAAAGCTGGAGTAACACACCGCAGTGGCCACAAATATCTGCGGGCATCCATGATGATTGTGCCCGTAGACTTCGTGACCGCAAATCTACTTTAAAGAGACATTTTGAATCGGTTGGTGGTTACGAGGAGTTGGAAGAAGCAAGGAATAATCCTCATGAGTCCATCAGTTCCGGCAATTGGAATTCCCTCATCGACATATTGTACCTTGATCCCGCATATATTGCACGCTGCAATCAAAATTCTTCAAACCGAGCAAAACAACCATACGCCAATACTAGTGGGAGCAAGTCATTTGCTCAACGGCGATATGAGGAGGTAACAAAAATTGTTAATATTATTCTAAAAATGAATTCATAAGTTAGTCAAATATTAGTAACATTATTTTTGTTGTTTATAGGTACAACAAGGTGGAACCGTCAGCCTAATTAATGGTTGGAGACGTATGCACACGTCTCACGGCACATGGGTCAACGATCGGGCACAAAACGATTGGGTAAGTATATATATCGATAAGGGAATTCTAAGTTTGGGAAATACACTAGAATATTAATCATATTGGTTATTGTTGGTTTTTATTGAGTTTTGTTGAATTATTATGTTTATTGAGTATTTTTAAGTAGGTTAGCTATTGAGTTTTGTTGAATTATTATGTTTATTGAGTATTGTTAAGTAGGTTGGCTATCAATTTTGTAGTCGTTATGCTGTCGGATTTCTGAATTTTTTTTTATATGTGTACTTTTTGTTTATTATAGAATACAATTCAAGAAGAATTGACCCGGATGCAACAAGAAGGCGGAGATGTTGATGAGGAAGAGGTCCTAAAACGTGCCCTTGGCGAGAGACGCGGTTGGAGCCGAGGAGTTGGAAGAAAAGTTAGAAACATGCCCACTAATGTTTCGGCTCTCTCCGAGTCTCAATTCAACGAATTAAAAGAACAAATTCGTTAACTGAATGAGACCGTGAAACAGATGCAACAGGACCGCAACCAATCCGGCAACCAAAATGACGACGATCAAGATGAATAAACTTGATTGTAACTTTTATTTGAACGATTTGTAATAACTTATACAATTTGTATACTTTTTGTTAGATGTTTTAAGTAATATATTGTTGTGAAATGTATTAATATATAACAGGTTTAACAGGTTCTGAATTTTGTGTATTACATTACTGGAAATTTTTAAAATTCTAAAAAATATTTTTTTTAAAAATAATCCAGTTTCTACGATGTCGTCGGGATTGAGGTTTCCAGATTTAAAAAAAAATTAAATAAAATTTAAATCGATCAATCTCGACGACATGTCGTCGATACTGATATTTAATTTTTATTTAATCTTTTTTTTTAAATTGAAAAGCTATTACCGACGGGAAAATATCGACGACATGTCGTCGATAAAAGGGTAATCTATATCGACGACGTTTTCTCGACGACTTTTCAAGCAGTCCCGACGGAACTCTGCCGACGAGGCAATATCGACGACATGTCGTCGAGAAAGGTTATTTCGACGACATGTCGTCGATAAAGGTCGTTGAATCTGCCTAAAATTCTTGTAGTGTAACTAGCTGACCTTCGAACACATAGATATGAGACATATCTAGGTTCTAGAAGATGTACTTGCTATCTAAGCCTCAACTATTAGATATTACTAACAAAATATTCCGTAGTTGCAAGTCACATATACTCGAATCATCATATATTAGCATCTATATGTTATATGCACAATAACATTTATGATGTTCACATGTTGTACCAAGGTTTTTTTATTTCTTATAAGCTTGTTCTTGATACATGGTACATAGAGAGTGATACATTTGCTAGAAAATTACGTTCATACAAATATCATGAAATGTGAGTACTAGACGATAATATATAGTGGCCTCTGGTTTAAAAAAGCTACTTTTATGTTAGTTGAGTAAAGTGAGATTTGAAATAATTGTTTGTTTTATTTTTACTATTTTTGAGTTTGAAGATAAGGTTAAACACATAAAGATAATTGAATCTCCTTCAAATTATAAGACATTCTTTTTTACTTTATGATTCTTAATAACTTTCATCATCTTAAGGTTCTTGATTCAATTATGCCACTTCCATAAAGTAAATTGATTTTCTCATGAATCCTAAATCATTATCGAGACCTTGAAGTCCTCTTAAATGTATATAAAGGTACAACTACCAACCTAGATCTAGATGCCAATATCCATATAGCAAGTTGCTAGGGAATGACAATCCCCAAATGAAGGCTAAAGTCATGATATTTCTTTGTGATCGGATGTTGAAATATAAACTTGACCACAAGAAGTTGGTACTACTAGCTAATGTTGACATGTTCGACAAGATGTCCTTCATGCCTCACACTCGTAACATGCTCATCTCGTAGCAATATTGAGAACGTGTTTTCATAAAATACTTAGAGATCATATCATGTCTTCAAGGTTGTAGAGCAAAAATAAATAAATAAATAGCAAGCTTCTACTCAGTGCTAGCTCGTTTCCTGAAGTAAACGTGGCTACAATTTAGTGCGGATGAAAAGGGGGGGGATAATTTGCGGCTCCAGTAGAGGTTGTGGACATGACAAAACAACCTTTGGCGAGGGAGGTTTATGATCGAATACTCGAAAATAGTGGTATCGAGGGGAGATCTTACAATGGGTAAGAAAACAAGTCCTACAAATGTGGATTATATTATACATATGATTATTGATGTCGTACAGACGGTCTATATAAAAACTAATAAAACCTAACCTAGACTCCTCAGTAATAGATTGAGTACCTATGAACTAAACCGCACTGACAGGCAAGTGTACCTATCGAGTGTAGCACAACTTAATGGTAAACCGAGTTATCGAACCCTAGAGACACTATGATAACAAAACTAGACTCTGACTCGGACTAAATATTGATGATTGGGGGGTGACTACACTACTGAATTAACTAAGGAATGCAGAAAACAAGGTCGACTCAAACTATCAAGAAAAAAGCTAAGGAAGATATAAAAATGGGAACAATACCAACTAGGTCGGAATCATACGAGCAAAGCTCAACTTCTATCGGTTCTGGAAACTATGATAGATCTGGGTTTCTAAAGATGACAACTAAATACTACCTAGTGGATCCCTAATCACTCTCAGGGTGTCACAAACTAAGGAACCTAAAGTGTACTAAACTCACTAAATGGTTGGATCACCTCTCGGTTTCTCCAAAAATGACAATGTACCCAGAAGACAAATCACCTTTCAGTCTCACTGTCCACAATACATTCAAAGAATGCATGGGGTAATCTCAGGATAACAACTATGACTCAGGATAGCAACAATCACTAGACACCTAAACCAACTGCCTCTCAGACAGTTGAAACTCAGATTCCTAATGACAAAGACTAAACGACCATCTCTCACCTCTAGGGTATTGAAACAGGTTACACATTCAATCTAATCAGCAGTCAATCATAACTCCTATGATCACTATGTCTAGCAAACCATACAACACTCACAAACCCTAAGATCTATGACCTAGATATACTAATGAAACTGGCAGACAACCACATTAACGCATGGAATTGAAATCAATCACACATCAAATCAGAGCAAACGTATTCATCATAATTACCAACATAAGATCTTTTACATAATCATTTAAACCATCATTAGATCCAAAACTGAATAAAAATCAAAACTTAACAAGTAATCATCTTTAACCTAGGCAGTATATGAAGTTTAGCCTAGGATCATACTCAAAACATGAATAACAAAAGTATCAAACACATAATTCATGGTTTCAAATATGGAAAAATAGAACAAAGAAAGATGACAAGAACCGGATGACGTAATCAACCCGATCTTCGATCTCCAACTTTAATCAACACTTCTAATTGATCCTAGAAGCCTTCTCCCCCTTGGAATCACCAAAAATCTCTGATCTTGACGTCTGGAATCGAATAATAAACCCTAAGATCGAACCTAACCTTTTATACCTAGAAAATAGGCTAAAATACCTGTATATGGGGTCTCTCGCGTACCGCGAGAACCATCCTGATTTTTGGACTCCTCTCGTCGAAATACCCCAAATCGATATATCATGGACCCCATAACTAAGTATCTAGCCCGAGATATGCCCCTTTGAAGTTTGGACTCTTTCTTGACTTTTGTCGTTCTCATCTCGTGTTCTCGTGCTCGTTTCTTCACAGTTTTTGATCGTTTAAGCTCCAATTCTTCCCGAATACCTACAAGACATACCATTACTAAGTATAAGATATAAATGACTTAAAACGACTCTAAAACCATACAAAATCGATACGAAATAGGGCGGAAACGGATGTGTACTTTACAACACATCAAATATATAGAAGCTCCAGTAGAGCTATCACAAATAGACGAATGTCTAATACAACAATACCAACACTATTATAGGAAATACTTTATCGGTCATCTCCGGTAGAGACACTTGTTGGTATTGTTTCAAGTGTTAGTATCATATCAAACGCTCCATAAGTGCAACAATATGGTATTCGTATATTGTATATACTCAATAATGTCTTATATCATCCAAGTAACTTACTAAGTTTCAAATATATCCTGGTAGACGGTTCACTTTGATGCCATGACAGAAACCGATAACGATACTAAATGTTTCCAAATTACAAATATGGCTAGAAGACCATACTAGAAAATTAAAGGTTTTACCATCTATAATATATTATACACAATAAATCAAATAAAAATCTAATATGGTAAGTAATCAGAAGTTACTAGCTAAATATACTTTCGTCATACATGATAACCAAATAGGTAATCGAGGTAGCATTATGTTGAGATGAATAATCAAAAGTACCAACAAGCGTCCTCTTAAGAATTTTGTTTTGCTACCAAAAGACTTATCATGTGCAGTGAGTTCTGTCAACAAATTAATCTTTAAGCTCTCCGAAAACAAACTCTCATAAAGAATCCCTCTTATATCTGCGAAGAATTCAAGAGGACATATGCGGGCATATTAATCTCCATGTGAACCATTTTCAGTATTTTACGATCTTAAGAGATACATCTTTATATGGTCATGTGTGAGACTTTTAGCTACCTTATTTGTGGCTTTTTCCCGGTTATTGTATGTCTATAAGGATAAATATTGAACATCCATCAGATTATGTTCAAACATAAGTTTTAGTTAAATTACTAATTACGCGATTGCAGTTAATAGCTAGACAACTATTGATAAGATGCGAATTGCCATCTTCTACATGAGGGCATACCGTTGCACTAATCAGTTTAAAACCAACTGCTAATCACAAATACTCCCCTATACAAATGTTCTCCGAAAGAGAACTAAGTTGTCTCAACAATAAATATTTTTGTAGTGCGATCTATGTACTAATACCGCCATCATAATGCACTAGAGTAGGACATGTTTACAACATAATACGTTGTCTAAATAAGACATTATTTTAAGTATTACGGGGAAATTAGATAAAAAAAAGGAAAGACTGATAATACATGAAAACAAAACATCGAATGCATCATCACCCCCGAAGGGGTTAATATGAATCTAAAGTCTAATATGTCATGCTTTTTCCAAGAACTGTAAATGATTTATCTGATGCATTCACACACACACACAAACAGAGTGACAAAGTCACATATACCAGCATAAACTTCACCCGCTCAAACTGTAGTGATGTGTCGCAAAACACATATCTTTATCATTTTGTTTTGTAGCGTCTTTCGTATAGTTGTATGGTTATTTTCAATCATTTATAGTTGGTACTTAATTATGTTATTTATGTAGGTGTTCAGAAGTAAATGAAGCTAAAACAAGCTTAAATGAAGAATTTGGAGAGGCTAAAGGTAGACATTGAAAAATTAGAGGAATTACAACAAGTTTGGGTCAGATTAATTAATAGATTTCATTAGAATTTAATTGGATTAAGTGGGTTAGATCATAAATAAATAATAATAATAATAATAATAATAATAAAAGAATAAAAGATATATATGTTTTTTTGGGTTATTGCCGCGAATCAAGGGGCGCGAGAATTAAACGGCAAAATTAGAGGGGTACTTTTGTTGGCACACTTATCCAGGACGGCAATTGAGAACTGGATTTGAAGCATTGCACAAAAAATAATCTATACCGTATAATAAATAAAGGTTTTTATATGACACGTGCACTTTTATATTTATTATTATCATTTTTTTCTCGCATCTATTTCCTATTTAATGCACTTCTATCTTTTAATAATAATATATATTTAAAAAAAATACTAATTATACTAATAAAACACATTTATTTTAAATTATCTCTTATCATAAGAAACTTTAAAATTTGATTATATAATTTTTATTTTCAATCAAATAGTAAATAAAAGTAAAATTATATTAAAAAATAGTAATTAACGTATTTTCGAAACCCAATTATATATTAACTTTTACATATTTTGAATTTGTTTTTTATCCTTACTATATATAATATATTTTTACAAATGTAAAATATATATACATAAAGATTTAAAATTTTTATGTATTGATATATTTCACCCTATGTGTAGACACGAGATCTAAACTAGTAAAATAATATATTGGAGTTTACGGCTGTGTGTTTGTAGATAAACTCACGACAGAAGCCAATATTGTTGGTGGCTTTTTGTGGGTTACGAACAAGAGATAAAGGAAAAAAGTCAAAGCACACAAGTAACAAGAGCCAAAGTTCAAAGCGTTATCGATCAGGTTGGTTCGTTCTTGCTCGTACGGGTTACGATCTTTATTTCTTGTTTACTTTGGTTTTATTTGGATTATGTTCATCTCTTTTGAGATTTGTTTTCTGGTTTTGAACATGTATCTTGGCTAAACTTGTTTAAGCTATCAAGGTTCTTGATGGCTGTTTGATTGAATATTGGATTTCTTTCGGTTTATGTTGATTATTGATGGATTCATGATAAAGTAAAGAACTTGATTTCAATTAGTATGATGTCTATGCATGTTTAATTTGATTTGCTCTTGATTTGTGTTTCACATGTGTTTTGTTGAATGTCTTTCAAATAATAGATGCATGTTAGGTTACATACTTTGTGTTTGTAACTAGTTTGTGGATAATTGATATCGTCGTCCATAGAAACGCGAGTTGAGAGTGTCTTAGGATTAAAATTTCTTCCTACTTCAATAGCTGAAAGGTGCGAAGTTGTCGAGTATTCCTTGGTATTAAGGTTTCTAGGTAGATTTCTCTGAAAGGAGGGTTTCCTATGGTTCCTTAGCAGCTTTGATATCCCGTGTCATACTGAGAGTTTCAAGGTTACCCCGTATGTCTTAGGGCGTATTGAGATATTGAGTCTGAGAGGTAATATATCTTTATGGTACTTTAGCATTGTCGAAAATAGTTGAGAGGTGATCCGACCAACCGGTTAGTTTACACATTCCTTAGGGTTTCCTATTAGGTCACACCCAGAGAATGATCTGGAATCCTTAGTTTGTCTTAGGGTTTCGTATTCAAAGATCTCGGTTCCATCATAATTGTCATAACTGAGAGAAGTGCATGTTTAGTGATCAAGATTCATAACCTAGATAGTGCTTTCTCTATTATTGATCTCATTGGTTTCTTCTATCTGATAGTTGGTGTTATTAGTTAGTTAGTCATCCATTAGTTTAATAATAGTTCAACACAAAATCCCCCCAATAAATTTCAGTTTATTTAGTTGAGTCAGAGTCAAGGTATAGTTGTCACTAGTGTCTCGTGTTCGATATCCGGACTTACATTAGACTTTATTACATTGATCGGTACACTTGCCGGTTGTGTGGTCTAGTATTAGGTTGAGTCTAGATTTATAAATTTAAAGCTAGAGTGTCTAGGTTAGGTTTTATTATTAGTTTTTATAGACCGTCCAACACACATCATGTAGTAATCATTGAAAGATTACCATACACTAGAAACATGGGAAACAAATCGGTTCCAAACATAAAAACCCACGAGAATACAAAGAGCAGAATAAGGTAGTTGGTCTAACCCTAGAAAAGGTTATACACAAAACCCTATAAGAGGTTAACGAAATCACATAAATAAGTGATAAAGCCCCAAAAGAGGTAAATGTCCTAGAAGAGACTAATATAATTCTAGAAGAAAACCATAATGCCTCAGAAGAGGAAAATGGAGTTCCAGATTAAACTCATGTACCAAAAAAATATGAGATCTCAATAAATTATGTACAGCGCAGTACGATATGGAACCGAAATGAAACACGTGTTTTGAAATATTTTCATATGTTATAGCAACAAATGTAATCGAAGAAAAAGATTACATATCTAAAACTCTGTAAGAGTACATAAACAGGGATGACAGCCTTAAAGGCTAAATTAAATTTGCATGACAAAAGAAACATTTTTGGATCGGTAGTTCGAACACCCATAGACGTCAAACCAGTAGGTTATAAATGGGTGTCTTTTTTTATAAAAAGAAACGGAAGTTATGAGGTTATGCGATGTAGACACGAATTGTAACATTAAAGTTTTTCCCAAATCCCCGAAGTTGATTATGAGGAAACGTGTTCCTCTGTAGTGGATATGATAACCTTTAGATGTTTAATCGGTCTCGCAATCTTAGAAAGACTTCAGAAAACTTATAGATGTTGTCACTACATATTTGTATGGAAAACTTGAAAGTGACATGTACATGAAAATCCTTGAGGGTTAGAAATTCCTGAAGCATCATATTTAGTACCCCGAGATATGTTTTATAAATCTCAAGAGATTTTTTATAGTCTCAATAAAACTGATCGTATATGATAAAATCGAGTCAATATATATTTTGAAAATAAGGGGTATAAGTTCGACAAAAATAAGTCATGTCTATTGATAAGAATTATCATTCTTAAAGTTCATTACAATCGCAGTTTACAATGATAATCTAAGCATCATCAAGAGACTCTGTCGAACTTCTAGGGAGAAAATTTTGAAAGACTTTGACACAACAAAACTGTTCATCGACCTGATGTTCGAGTATATATGTGATTGTATATTTGTTCATAAATCAAACTACACCCAGAAGATGTTAACGTATTCTAATATGGACAAAGTTTATCCACCAAGCACACTCATGATTGTATGATCGCTAAACGTACACGAGAATCCTTATCGTCCCCAAGAAGTGGACGGAAGAGTACTTGGTCCAGAAGTATTGTACTTAAGCCCAATCGATGCACAAATGTATCTCATGGTATTGTGTTGTCAAGACATGCGCTAGCAAGGTACACTTAGAACCTAACACATAGACATTGAAATTGGGAAAAAGACATATCCCAATATATTTGCATGAAACGAGACTTAGTCAGGTTACCTACTTCTATATGAGGACAAGACAATTTCTTAGAGGTCAACAAGGAAAATCACCACAGTAACACCATCAAATATACCAGTCACGAATGTATAAGGATGAGATGAATGATCCAACACATACAAAGAGCATGAAGTCTAGAACAAATCAAGAAGGACATGAAGATTATCTTATGAAGACAATGCAACTTACATAATTTGTGTAAGAGAAGGCTACATCAAAGATCAAGTCAAGCACTCATCATTGAAGATCAGACTCTACATATTGAAATATATAAATTAGTGTGAGGGGGAGCATGGTACACATTGTACTCTTTTTCCCTTGACTAAGTTTTGTCCCACCGGGTTTTATTAGCAAGTTTTTTAACAAGGTAACATAATTGATCCAGGAGTATCAGTTTATTTTCTAGGTCTGAAGTACCGATTTAACATCATCCGGAAGTATGATGTTATTAGTGTATAATGAGCGGTAATATGTATGAGGGGGAGTGTTAGAAACCCTATACTTAATACAGGCATTATACCCATATTAGGAGGATTAAACAATATATTTATTATAGGGTCGGTTACAAGTCCATGTATTACTATATAATATATGTGTTTACCATATGTGATGATATGAAAATATAGAGTTTCCTCCCAATATTATTCTAATATTACATTAGAATATTAGATCCTTTTAGCATCCATCAGAAAAAAATGTTAACAGTGGGACTTGATAGAATCCATCAGAAAAAAATGTTGACAGTGGGACTCGAACTGGAGACGGAAGAGAAACACAATAAGTTGAGAAACAAAATTTAACCAACACACCAAGCCCACGTGTTGGTTTATATTTTATAAGCTAAATATATTACAACAAAGTAGTCCCATTGGACACCGACACTTCCTTTTAAGATTAAGTAAATGATTAATTTACTTGAGATTCAAATCAAATACTAGTCTGGGTTACCGAGTAGACTTTTTGTATTAGTTAGAGGGTGTTTTTCCATGGCTTTCTAGTCTAGTGGCATTGATAATTGTCCCCATAAAAGTGGCGTGGGTTCAAATCCTACAAGTGATAGATTTGTGTGGTATATAGGCAGAAAAAATTTGCTTTTCAAAAATAGTTGGAGGGTGTGTAATATCTTAAGTTCTACTTTGTTACTCACTTTGTACACCTCAAAACCTTATGAGGAGAGTGGCACTAGACTACAAGTCCTTTGGTGACTATTTTATGCAACTAGTTCCTTAAAACAATATAAACAAAAAATAAATTAAAATTTAACTAGGGTTTTGATCTTAAAATTAGAGTTTTGATCTTAAAATGTGAGTTTAAACGTATGTAATGGTGTAAAAACACAAGGGTTTGCTTAATAAAAGTTAGACAAGGCTAAGTGTCGACACTAATGGGACGATACCGAGTCCATAACGAAAGTTAGGGCGATATTGTCACCGGCGACACTATCACCAACGACACTGCATGCGACATTATAGGCAACACTAGCTAGCAACTGATAGATTTCACGTGTTGAATTCGTACAGATCGCGTAGCTTTCCGCCTAGCTTGACAGACGTACAGTTAGATATTAATAGCATACCCGGTGATTTTCTATTGCTCTTTTCTTATGTGTTTGGGTTGACTTGCATACTTAACCAGTGCATGTATTTAACAAATGGTATGGATGAACAAAGGATACGTTTTAAAATGTAACACCCCAAAAATTTCCCAAGAAATAAAGGACTAAACTTGCCAATTTTAATAGTTGAAGGGTAGATATATAAATAAATAAAGTTCAGGGACATAAAATGAAAAATCTGAAAACGGAAGGGATAGCGGACCGCTATCCCTGGCATAACGGTCCGCTATGTGTAGAGGAAGCAATAAATCGGAGAGTGACACGTGTCATATGACTCATCTGACACGGGGTTCGATAGCGGAACCATAACGGTCTGTTATGTAGGCCCGAAGGCAAATTTGCTGCCGGAGGCGGTAGCGGACCGCTATCCTCCAGCATAACGGCCCGTTACAGGTCCCCATGCACCCCTATAAATAGTTGGTCGATCCCAACACTTTGTCACACACCACCACCATCCATTACACACACAAACCCTTTGATTCTCTGATCCCGAGCCCCGGTTCGGGTACGAGAGTCCGGTTTCCAACGTTTCGACTCCCAAATTGTCGTAGATAGTGCTAAGGTAAGGTTTCGACCTCCAATTAAGCTTTGATTATGAACCATTAAGCTAGAATTGTGTAATTAAGTAAATGTTATGATTATCTAGGAACTCTGCCCGAGGTGTTTGTCACATTACTGATTAATAAACAGAATAACTACCAAGGAGAGTTCTTAAACTGTGATGTATGAACCCTTTCATGACCCTGTCTGGCATGATTGATTTATGAAACATTTTGAGTATCTTGAAACGATTGTACCGATTATTTATATATAACGTATTCTAAGCGCTTACTATATTTCACTTGCCCGTGGAACGGCATGTTGGACAGGACCCGTGGAACGGTCTTTGGTTATATATATACTGATGATTATTCATAGTTATCTATGAATTTAGGAGTGGAACCCCATGGATGTGTTCAAGATACTTTTGCGGGTCATTTTAATAAACTATTTTTAGTTTATGAATTCACCAGCTTTGTACTGACCCATGTTTTATCAAATGTTTTTTACCGCATCACAGGTAGCCATTAGACAGGGCATTCCAGGACTAGAATGAAATGATGAATGATCCAGATGATGGGCATGCCAGGAACTATAATTCCCGACTAATATGTTCCTTGTTAGGGACAAATGATGTAACTTTTGTTAACCGTGATGTAAACAATGTTTTGATATTAATAGGAGTTATGAATTAGTCTTCCGTTGTGTAATTTTGATATCAACGTCACAGTAACTAGAAGGCGACCTTCTGACTAGTATGTAGTTATCTGGCAAACGGAATGTTATGTCTAGGAAAGTGCGGTGTATAAATCTCTCCTAGACACGTCGCTCTTACCTGGGAACCTATCTGTTGGAGGTACTACTCTAGTTAGATAACTGTCCTGTGTTACGGGTGTGACATAAAATATATAACTATTTTGTAAAATAAATGTACGTACATAGTCTGAGTAAACTTATCGGCATGGTCTTTTTTTAAGAGAACAAATATAAGTGAATGTGATAGACAGAGATGTAGGTACTGTTGGATATATGATTTTCGATCATAAATTAAGTCAATGTTACTAACAAGGTGCGATCCAAATACTTACTCCTTAGGCAACGAACAATTATATAACATTTATTGTTAAATAATATAGTTCATGAAATACGATATAATAAATGGTGAATAAATATTTAGAGAAATATTTATCAAAAATTGAGATAATTAATCATCTGATTAATTAATTATTTATGGGGAGTAAATGTTTAAAGTGTTAAACATTTAAAGATTAGATTTTTACTGATTATTAGTAATTAGTAAAACATAAGGGTTAATGATTAATGGTTAATTATTACTAGGGTATTAACTGTTAATACCATAGGAGACTAGAGTGTAACTATGATGTTTATAAATATAACATTATAATTAAAACCTAAACCCTAATCATCCCAACCCCAAAATCGGCGCCACCCCCTTTCTCCCATGCGAGTTCCGACGCCGACCACCGCCTCCACCGTGCGCCACCGCAGCCGGCCACCACCATCACAGGCCGCAGTCGTGTTCGGCCCTCCCCCTTGCGCAACCGTGTGACGTTTTGCTGTGGGTTTCGTGTACGTGTCAACTAGCATGACGTTCGCTGTACTAAGGTGTTTCATATATGTTATCGTCAAAGGTATAATATCTGAACACCCTATGGTTGGTTTATTTAATATTGTTTATACGTGTGTAATCAGGTCACTAAAAGGAATCCAGATCTGATCTGTTTATTGTACCATTAAATCGCTTCCGCTAAAATATATCTGATTTATTTATTTAAACGGTTTAAAAAATTATTGTTTTAAAAGTTAAAACCGGTACCATGATTCCCAATAGGTACTTCGGTTAGGACGACAGTGATAGAAGTGATATATTATACTTATGTGATCATATGTGCTGAATGGTTACGTGCTTATGTGATAGACATAAGTGGCGTTCTTCAGTACTGGATGATTGTGATAGATGGCATATATTATACTTAAATGATAATATGTGGTGAATTGTTAATGTGTGCGTGTTAATGAAAGTATTATGTGATAAATATATTAAATGTATGTTTTTTTGTATGATATTGAATGTACAGAGAAGTCTTGTATAGAAGCAACAAAGGAGTCTTGCTTTATGCAAGCAAAGACGAGTCTTGTTGTGTGTAAGCAAAACAAAGGAGCCTTGTATACAAGCAAAAGAGGAGTCTTCTTGTTTTTATATAACAAGCATCGAGTTGTATAGCCTTGCCTTGTGCAAGAGCAGAGTACTCTTTCCTCGTACAAGCACAGAGGAGCTTGTACAAGCACACGGGGACCTTGTCCTTGGACAATTGTTTGACATTTTTTTTATAGTTTCACACGAGTGCTTGTCCAATTGTTGATTGTGTAGGAATGGAAAGAATGACAAATTCATAGTGGACACCTTCTGGTTTCCTAAAACAAAGTTTTAACAAATGACAGTGAATGGAATAAACTTCATAATAACTAAATGGTAATGTTTAAAGTACAAAGAATGATTTGTCAAAACCTATTGTATTGAAAGCTTATTTTACTTAATCATTAATCTATGTTTAATGACAGATAAAGTAATGATAAAACTCACTCGGTATATCGGACTTTTTAGTATGCATTTCAGATTCGAGATGAATAGAATTGTGGAGTTGCGAAAGCTCGAATTAGCTGGAGTGAAGGGCTACATGACTGAGAAGACTGACATTTAGTTGATTGAATGATTATATATGTTTATGTTTTGAAGTTTTAATTCATTGTGAAATTTGGATATGTTTTAAAGACTTCTGTTGTATTGATTATGAATTCAAAGCTTAAGAACTATGTTATTTCATATTTTGTGCCAACTATGAGATATAACGGTTTGGGGCGTTTCAAGTTGGTATTAGAGTCATAGTTTGAGAGATTCAGACATTTGCGATAATGTCTGAACTTAAACTAAGAATGGGCAGTGAACGAAAGTCAGTGAGAGTAGCCCGACCATGAAAGTAAAGACAGAGGTGAGATAGTAAGTATTCATAGTGTATGGATAGAAAATGCCTTAGCGCATAGATAATAGACAATAGATGCCTTAGCATTGAGAATAGTAACTTTTGCCTTAAAATAGAAAGATGAGACTTGGGTGCAAATGTTACTCCTGACAGGAAAATCCAAGTAGTAAAGTAAATTAGTAATTTCATACCGGTCTCTGTAATTAGTAATTTACCTTACTCGAGGTGTTCTAAACAATTACCTATCATGATAACATGACTATTCTTGTTCGTAGATAGCAAAAGAAATGGTCATAGCAAATAGAGGTGGACAGACTAGACGTGGTGGTCAACCACTAGTTAACCGTCAGGCTGAGGAAAGTGAACCTCTCCAGAATGAAATTGGTGCATTCAGAGTCGAAAACAACGATAAGGAACCAAGTGTAACCAAACACAGTGAAGAGCATGATGAGAGACTAACCTTGGAGCATATAGTCAGGGAAACTATCGTCGAATAGGTCACTTAAGTCCCAAAGGATGTCTTGCCGGCAGCCCTGGGCGAAGCTATGAAAAATTTAGGAAAATTAAAGAAAGGAGGCTCGGGGAAAAAGAAAGCGGAAAGCGAATCGAATAATGAAGTCATTAACATTGAAGGCTCGGAAGATGAAACCGCTCGGGGTTGTAACTACAAATCCTTCAAGGGTTGTGATCCGCCCAAGTTTAACAGAAAGAAAGACGCTACTACCACCTTCTAGTGGATTGAATGGGTGAATGGAGTTATTGACATCAGTAAGTGCCGAGTGAATCATACGGTTAAGTTCGTTACCCAGTAAATTACTAACGAAGCTTTGAGCTGCCTAAGGACCATACATCAGTCAAAGTCAGCAGTACTATCAAGAGGATAAGGTGGGAGAATTTGAAGAAATTGATGATTAAAAAGTTTTGCCCTCAAAACGAAATCAACCGAGTGGAAAATTAGTTTTTAGGGTTTAAAGCTGCGAGTCTGACTTATCGTCAGTACAATTTCAGATTTAACGAGCTAGTACAACTAGTTCCTCATCTGGTTGGCACTAAAGAGAGAAATTAAGTGTTATATCAAGGGAATAAGATGAAACATGTGAAAAACCTTTTTATAAAAAAAAACAAAAAAGATAAAATATTAGCTTCAATATTACAATTATGATTTTTTTCCTTAATAATTTATGTTTATTTGTTTGTCTTATTCAAAATAGAGTATTTTAAGTATCGTGTTTATAACACTTTAGGCAAATCCCATATCGTTCCGTTCGGTTCTGTCCACGGGAGATGCTGAGTTCATAAGGAATGCCCCGCCTCAATTACAACAACGTGTTTTGGTGCTTAATGTAATGGATTAGAGGAGAACTCAACAGTTAATCGTGCTCGGATGAGAGTAATTTAGGGATTGGTGACCCCTGGGAAGTTTTCACCCGAGCAACCAAAAACAAATCCGTGATCTCTTAGGGGGCAAAGAGGACAATATTGTTGGTACGAAAGGCTGAATGTTATAGTGCTGGTACCGTGAAGAATGAGACCGACACTAACTGAAAAACTAGGTACCATTATGTAACTGTCTTTTATCTATATTTCGATATCCAAAACCGAGTAGCCGTAACTTCATACGTTTCATTTATATTTTTAAGTACAAGTTCTTTTTGTTTTTAGTCACGTCAATGTCACCGCCTCAACCGTTTAAGGTTTGCTTTTAACCTGTTTTATTTTTTTGATAATTTTGTTTTTCTTCAATAAATTTCGTTCGTTAACTTAAAAAAAATGGAGTGTGTATATTTTTAGTTTTTTTGTCAACATTCCGATATAAATTAAAAAAAAAACGGAGTTATGTTCAAAATCGAGTTTTGTTATCGTAGCCTATATCGAGTGCCTTTACCGTTGTGGTAACGTGACGAGCTGAGCATATTATGAACGAATAACATCATTACCGGTATTAGTATTATCGGAACCGGTCTCCGTATTCGGTTTTATGGTATTCGACTACCCGAACCGTTAGTATTAAAAAAAAATTTCTTTTTTATTATTTAGTTTTATGTTTTTTTATTAACATTATTTTTACCGTTATCCCTACGTTTTCATTTTAATTTTATTGACGATCGACCCGACACCTATAATAACCACCTAGTTAAGCAATTAAAACAGAAAACCAAATTTCGTGGACCTAACAGAAGTCAGAACTGGTTAGAGCGGCCCGTTCATTCCGACCCAAACCCACTTGTATCGGTTTCACGAAGGCCCAAACAGAAAACAAATAAACCCTTGGAGACCCCTCTATAAGAAGAAACACCCAATCCATCAATCTTCATCCATCGCTTGTAGATCTAGGGTTTTCGATTACCCCCTTTCACGTCTCTCAGTCAAAGGTTCGATCGGATCAATCAATCTTTTTACGCTTATTTCCGTTCATTGTTTTCATGATTTCAATTTTCAAATCAAATCGTTCTTATTTATGTTTTGATTTTTCAATAAGGGCTATGACGATTTCATGTGATAAGGTCTCGTTCGTCGTAACGGTGATGCATAATCACCTTGCCGACCATACTGCTATATCACCACCCATAAACTGAGTCCATTAATTTCTAAATTAATCCCTAATTTTGTAGATTAATTATTTTTATTTATTTCATCGGCCGATGATTAAAATTTAATTAAAGACAAGCATATGTCTGAATAAACCGTGTTGTTAATTCTAATCTTCTCTATGAGGCCACTAATTTTAATTTTAAATATTTTAAAATTTTGATTTTATTTTAATCTTTTTGACAGGTTATTAATCTTTGAACCAATGATGATTAGAATTATTTGCGTAATTTATGATTAATCATGATTACACAATTCTACTGCCTTCCTTCAGAGGTTATAAATATATATATTTTTAGTTTTATTTTTTTTTTCCAAATTTTTAACCTATTTAATTTATATTTTAAGATTGTTGTTGAGAAGTTCAAATGATGATCATTTGCATAGTTCAAATGAATCTTTGTGATTATAAAACTTTTAGTCTTTCGCTTCTATCTGATGAACCCTCAATGTTTTTTTATTAACATTTTTAATATTTTAGGTTTCTTTAAATGGTTATTTATATAAAGAAATGGGGTAATGACGACTCAATGTGATTGGTCTCGTTCGTCGTAATGGTGATGTTTAATTACCTTGCCGACCATTCTGTTATATCACCACCCATAAACTGAATCCCATGACTAATTTTATATTTTTTTAAATGTTTTTCAAGTTTCTTTTCTGATGTTTTATTTTGATCGTTAAAAGATTTGTTTTTATTGGCAGATGATTGTTCTACTTTTGGTTAGTTTATGTTGATTGTTCTGAAACAGAATTCTTGTTTGGGTGAACGTGCCTTATTAGGTTGTCTTTGATACTCAAATGTTGATACTATACTCTATCATTCTCTAGACTTGTTTCTATGTGGGATACATTTTCCAACAGTAACTAGTTTATGTCTCACAGGCTAAAGAATTTAATAACAATTTTGCTGGTGGTAGTAGCTTTATGAAGATTTCGTACGAAATGAAGATTGTTATCAATCAACTAATCATAGTTTAGGCAAATTACTTAAAACCGAAGCTTTTAGCCGAGTTTTAGGTTTAAAAAACGTTTTCAGTAGATTAATCTTTTTGATAAGAGTAAATTATAGTTTTTGTTCCTTAAGTTTGAAGGTTTCAATAAGGTTTGGTACGCTCTTTACACTTCTTCAAACTACATTTCTTAATGCTTTTAGGACAAATTATGTTAACTTAAGTTTTTTAGTAAAATCATCTTAAATGACCAAAATACCTTCTTTATCCTCACTCCACCACTACCATCGGCCGACCACCACCTCCACCAACCTGCCACCCTCATTTCCGGCAGCCACTCTCCGCCGGCCGACCACCACCTGCCGCTTTTTCTGGTAATCTGCACTCCTTCCGCCGTCTTTTCTGTTTTATGTTTCAATTTCTTGGATAGTTTCTCAAAAACGGATTTGAGAGTGTTCGCTGAAGGGTCGGAAAATAAAATCGTTGATGTCAAACGTCGCAGAGTTAATGAATTTGTCAACAACGTTGTTGTTGATCTTGTGAGGTCGTATTATGGTGTTGATGATAATCTGATCACACAATCATCAAACTCTAATTCAATGGTGCATATGATGTTGAATGAAGTTGATAATGATGCAACTCCCTCCGTTCTTTCCTGTTTTGAGACTATATTCCTCCAATCTTTGAGAACCCAACTGAAGCCCATGCCCTGAACCTGGTTGATCAACCAAAGTCTCATGAACCCCAATCCCAGCCGCCAGAGAGTTGAGACGTAGAATCATGGCCTTAAACGAACTAATCGAAAGTATTATCCACAGTAACTCACATGATTAATTAACTAATTTCTTAAAGTAAATAATTAAACATTTCAGTATTCTACACTTGTGAAGGAAAATCAGGCACAAGAATTGTTGCATGAACTCAGTTGAAAAGCAATCCATTAATGGAGGTTGAGCCCAGAAACTTCCACCATCACAAATCACATCATCATCAACTTCATTTAATATCATAATCACTGCTGAATTAGGGTTTGATGATTGCATGATCAGATTATCATCCACACCATAAAACCTTATAAGACAGATTCATTAACTCTGTGATGTTTGACATCAACGATTTTATTTTCCAACCTAATACGAACTCTCTCAAATTAATTTTTTAGAAACTATCCAAGAAATTAAAATACAAAACGGGAAAGGCGGCGGAGGGGAGTGCAAGTCACCGGAAAAACGGGAGAGGCAACAGGTGGTGGTCGGCCGTCAGAGAGGGGCTGCTGGAAGAGAAGGCGGCAGGTGGGTGGGGGTGATGGTGGTGGTGGAGTGAGGATGAAGATGGTATTTTGGCCATTTAACATGATTTAACTGGAAAATTTAACGAAATTGAACTAAAAGTGTTAATAAATGTAACTTCAGGGACTCAGATAGAGGTGTTCTGAACCTGTTAAAACCATCAAATCTCAGGGACAAAAACTGCAATTTACTTCACATCTCAAAATCAGTTGTAGTGGCGTTGGTGATGGCCCCCTACAAATATTGTAAGAGTTTGAGACCTGTGCAAGTATATATTTAGTAGTAAGAAATTGCTCTTAAAAAAATTAGTTAATTGAAAGATCATTTAATAAACAAACCTCATATCATCATTCAGGTTACCTTCTCTACAATACCCATTACCTATAATCCCACATTTTTGTTTATTAATTGGAATAGCTTTATGATTCTGAAAACGCATTGATCATTGCATTAAAGAAAACAGTTTGGAAACTGTTATTTTTTAGTTTGGAAACTGTTATTTTTTTTAAATGGATGTTGCAGCGCGATTGGGTCTTGGAACATACAACAAGTGAAACTGTACCTAAATGGACATTTTCATGAAGATGTGATTCCCAAAATGTATGTAAATTTATAATCTAGAAACAACATTTTGATTATGTTAGATTTATGATGAACTCATAATATAGAGTGAAGTTGTGGTGTAGCATGGTAACGACTAATGAGCCTGAACCTTTTACTTTCTTGTGATTGGTCTATTTTGGTGCTTGTTTTTTTGAAAGACAAATTTCCATTCCACAAGCAGCTAGCGAGAAGGTAGCATAGTACAAATACAAAAAAAAAAACCAGAGGAGAATACAAAGAGTAGGAAAAAGAAATATCAAAACTAAAAATTAAATGTGCACCATTTTTCCCAGTCCAATGAATTCAGTTTAGCCCTATTTTTTACCCAAAGGAAACCCAAGTCTTGATTTCTTGAATGATTGCTGCAATAGAAATCGGATGGTTTTCGAACAAATGATTGTTTCTTACTTTCCATATTACCCAGCATGCAAATAGTATTACCAATTGTACCATGTGCTTCTTAAGATCATGCATTCCTCCATACAAGTGTAGATGAAAAAGGTCTTTAACCGTGAAGGCGTAGATCGGTGTAATCTTGCACCAAGATGTAATCTTGCACCAAGATGTAATCTTCTGCCAAATAAGCGTAGCTACATAGCATGATGTGAAGATATGATCCACGGTTTCGTCGACCTCCCCGCAATAAACACAGACTAGTGAAGGAGATGGAATGTTTCTTCTTTGCAACACCGTCTTCGTGGGTATCCTATCTAATTCAGCTCTCCATCCAAAAATGTTTATTTTAATTGGTAGCCAGCTATTCCAAGAGAAAGGCAGCCTTGATGACTGCACTCTTTGCTTTGCAAACATGGTTCTCAACGATCTAACTAAAAAAACCCCATCCGAACATCCCGTCCATAACCATTTATCCAATCTGCCGCTCATCTTGATGTTATTCAGAAGTGAAACGCAGCAGTCGAAATCCTGCAATTCAGAGGGAAGAAAAATATTTCGAATCCAAGACCAAGTAAAAGAAAGAGAATTGTCGGACATTCGACACCGATCCCGGACAAGGCAAGATTTTTGCGACTCCAATCTGAACATGGTCGGAAAGGAAACCATGAAAGGAGTCATGCCAATCCAATGATCCACCCAAAACCTTATAGTTTCACCATTACCCAATTCTCCCCTTATTGAATGTGACAGAGTAAGATTAGCTTTAGCTAAAGATTGGTTCAAAGTTGCAATTGATTTCTAGACACCTGAGTAGGATTTGTTGCAAGGAATAGATGCCCAGGAGTTCGATTTTGTATGAATAGCCATTACCACATTCCTCCAAAGCCTATTCGATTCAAGGTCATACCTCCACCACCATTTAATTAGTAGGCTGAAATTAAGATCTTCAAGTACCCCCAGTCCGATCCCTCCCGCATCCTTTGGCTCGTGACCTTCTCCCAACTAATCCAGTTTATTTTCTTTTTTTCTTTGTTTCCTCCCCCAAAAGAATTGTTTTCTCAATCTTTCAATTTTATTCAATACTTTTTTTGGTGCTTTATATAATGAGAAATAGTATACCGGGAGGGCATCGAAAACATATTTCAGTAAAATAACTCTGCCCCCAATGGATAGAATCGAGGCTTTCCATAGTGAAAGACGTTTTTCAATTGAAGAAATTACTCATCCCAGTCCTTAACAAAATTCATGTTATTTCCCACTTCAATATCAAGAAATTTGAAAGGAATTTTACATTTGATTGTTGGGTCTATATTTGTGAGGCTGACGCTTATCAAATAAGTATAATTATTGGTGTTACCGAATAGATGTGTATTCAGGTTTGTAACCGTGAACAGGGGTTCACGAGTTGGTTCTTGGGCCGGCTATGGGCCGAGAACATGTATTTTGGGCTTAGTGTTATTAGGCTTAGTATAAATACTTGTTTATGTAACCTAAATTAGGTTGAGCCACCAGAAAAAAACGTTTCTGAGAGTGTTAGACGTGAGGTTAGACAAGTTGATAGCCGTCTAGAGGGTGAGCGGTTGTTTTTAGTTTTCTCTGTAATTCCGCTTAGCAATATACGAGTATTACAAGTGAATCCGTGTGTTCTGGAATCACCACAATCAATAGTTTCCGCCTATCTATTGTGAGACTTGATATCGTGTTATTATTCGTGTGTTCATTCGAAGATCCATAAAGATTTGGGACTTACAATTGGTATCAGAGACATTGAAGTCATTCAAGGCTCGGTTCTAGATATCAACGATTCAAGACAAAGGTGTTGAGGTATTTGTGTTTCTGTTTTTGATTTTTTTTGTGTTAATCAGCTACTTTCGTAAAGGTTTTTCATCATATTCTGCTGATAATCAAGAAAGAATTGCTCTTTCTCGTGAAATCATTGGTATATTGCTGCTATTGGAAAGGATTCCATGTTAAAAATTCATCAAGGAATAAGATTAGGATCATCATTGTGTTCTTCGTGTTCTTAGGAACAGATTGAATTTCAAAATTTGAAATTCCTAAATTATCGGATCTTATTTTGGAAACTGGATCAGTCTAAGATTCTATCTCAGGAAAGGTCTTCGGGTCCAGATTCACGGGTTGAAGCAAGAGGTTCACGGGAAAGGAAATTGACACCCGATTTCGAGGGATTCAAATTTTGAAATCCCATAATTTAGGGAGTTATTGTTGGAAAGTCAATCTGCTGTTAACATCACGAGATCTAGTTCACGGCAAGGCTTTACGGCTAGTCTACTCGGTTCAGGTTCACGGGAAAACTAGTTCACAGGTTATTTATTAAGGTACCAAGTTCACGGGCTCTAATTCTAGTTCACGGGTTAAGCTTATTGGTATCAAGTTTACGGTTTTGCTACTCGGGTTTTGTTTCACGGGTTGAAGTCTGGTTCACTGCTCATAACTGGTTGACGGTGCATTTAGTTTCACGGCTAAGTACAAGTTCCCGATTTTGACCCCAGTTGACGGGATCTGTTTAGTTCACGGCTCAGTGCAGGTTCACGAGTTTCTCAACAGTTCACGGGTTTCAAGTAGTTTACTGCTTAATCAAGTTCACGGTTTGAATTGACCACTCGGGGCCAGTATAGTTCACTGCTTGTTATTGGTTCACGGTTTCGTTTCAGGTTCACGAGGCTTTGAACGTACACGGTAAAAAAAAAGTTTTCTGGCTGGAAAAGTTTTCTTTTTCAAATTTTGAGAGAACGTTTTTACTTCTATTTGGAGTCGATTTTGATTAGTTGACAATATTCGATATTTTTCATGAAAATTTTGGAGGAAAAAATTCAAAAATTTTCCTTGGTCAACATTTTGAGAGGACAGTTATACATCATGACAGATTCAGTTTTGAGGAGTTGACAATATTAGATTTTCAGTCAAAATTTTGGTGGGAAAGTTCAGGATATCTCTAACAAGATTTTTTCTACATTTGGAGTAGCAGGACAAGCTTCATCATCTTCAGGTTCAATTCCACATGAGCTGTTCTAAATTGTGTATTGATAAGATAGAGATGTATAGAAAATAAAATGATGATTTGAGGTTTGAAAATGAAAATCTAAAATATCACAAAACGAATTTTCTTAAGTCTGAAAAGGATTATAAAGAAGCAATAGATGCTGGTAAAAAGGATATTTCATTACTAAAGTCTCAACTCAGCAATAAATGTTGTTTGCTTATCGATGCTAATCAAGAAATTGCTAGATTGACCACTGAATTAGAAAAGGCCAAATCAAATTTTAGTGAAGCAAAATTCAAAGTAGAATTCTTTGGTCAGTCAAGTAAGTAGTTGATATGCTTGAAACTCAACTCCACAAGCCGGGTAATGGGAGCAAAGGGCTTCGATATAATAACGTGTCTCCTCCGTTCAACGGAAACTGTACCATTGTTCCTCCCTCTGTTGAGGAACAAGTAAAGGAGTTCTTTATGTTCACTCCTGGAAATCTGTCAAGCTCTAATGGATCCGAATCATCATCATCCTTAGCTTCAACTGTTAAATGTGTGAACTATTCTGATGCTTCTACTTCATGTGCAGAAAAAGTAGAGATCGAGGAATGTGATAGTGAAAATGATGAGTATGAAGAGGCGTGTTTTTGCAAAAATAAAATTAATGCTAATTTAAATTGCAAAAATAAAACTGATAATTCCAAGAGCACTGCTTTTAAGAGCAACAAACCCTATGTGCAGGCTTGGAAAAATGGTTCTACAAATTCAAAATTGCCTGCATATAGTGATGGAAAAACTAGATTTGTTAAACCTTTAACTAATAATATTGTTAAGTATTCCAACAGGGACCTATACAAGCTGAAGGAGAAAAGCAAGCAGGTTGAAAAACCAAGGGTCGGTGTTCAAACCTCAAGTGCTTCACCTAAGCACTTCACCAAAGCTGAGTTTTATACAAAGTATGATCATCATCATAAGAGGTTTGAACAAGACCATGCTCAGAAAAACATAAAGTATGCAAGCTGCTCAAAGAGAAGATGTGATCAATCTTATCACTCACAATCATCATCATCATCATCTTCATCATCATCTTCAAACAGATCGGAATATGTTGCTTATGCCAGGAAGCAGACATGCTACACATGTGGCAAAGCCGGACACATAGCAAGACATTGCATGCATCGTCCTTATGAGTCATATTACATGAAAAATCAGAGGACTACACCGAGGGATAGAACTTACTCTATGCCAATGAAGGCTAACCAGCCAAAGGCAATGAAGAGTCAGACTCCCAGAGTTAAGCCTTCTGATGGTGACTGGAATGCTGCAAAGAGAAACAGACATGCTTATTTTAAAAGACAAAAAGTTAAACAATATAAGCAAACAGTGAAACTTAAAGTCTCAGCGTCAAAAGAGACAAAACCGTCTGTTCAATCAAAGCCTGTCTGGAAGGCTAAGGAAAATGTTGTCGCAACACCTGTCCTTAATTATAAAAATGATATGTGTTTGGAGGAAGTGTCATATATTGATGCTTCAGGAATGCCCAGGTCACCAATGGCTTGACTACCTATGTCTAACTAATCTTCTCTTTCATGCAGGGACAACCAAGGAGGACTGTCAACAACTAGAGTGGTGTGTTGATAAGGGTTGTTCCAGACACATAACGGGTGACATCTCTTTGCTGCATAACGTTAATACTTTAACGGAGGATATGTTTTCTTTGTATGAGATAAGGGAGGTAAGATCAGCAATAAAGGTACAATTTACTTTGGTACATTATGCTTCGAAAATAATGAGTTTTTGAAATTTGAGAATAGTTACAAAAAGATTTTTCTTTACAGTTTAAATTTGTACATTTTTTTTAATTTTAATGCACAAATTTAGGGGGAGATATGAGAAAAATACAAAAAGATTATTTTTAAAGTTTATTAATATCAAGAAAAATCCAAAAAGAGTCGCTTTTAATTATTTGGGGTCAAGAAAAATACAAAAAAAAAGTCAACTTTAGTTCTTTTAAAAGAAAATTCAAAAATATTGTTTGTGTCTACATCGAAAGTTTTGCAATTTAATGGGAAGTGATATGAACGTTCGTTTCTTAAGGCTATAATCAACACATGTAAGGCACTAAATTGCAAAGATTATGATCAGTGTTGGATATATTGATAGGCTTTGCGTGTGATACATTTGAACAAAATAGTCTTATGGCCTTAGTGGGAACATCTCATAGATTAGTGTAATTTGCTATTCATGTTAATAATCGAGAACTTAAACATAAATGTTGATGAACTGTGGATAACCCTTGCTCTATTAGGATTGCACTAACCGGGACCCTTCACAAAGGGGTTGCGAGTTTGACCTGATACAAGTTTGTAAATATTATATATCTATATAGTTAAAAGATATGCATTGACATGCAATAGGTGAAAAGACACTCAATGACAGTGCAAAGCTAATCTACAAAGCAAAATCTTGAGCAAAAAGACACGCAATGTTAATGTCGTGCTATAGGAATAAACTTAAAAGATATGCAATGTCATACATCAAAAAGATACGTCTAAAGACGTACATTTTATTATTGTAAATATTTTTATTTTTGGGAATATGTGACTGGGAAGGGATCTCTTGTCAAGGCATGTAAGTCCGTAGTGCTATAGCCCTGAGCTTTTGTTGATTCTGAACATGTAAGCCCGCTATGTTTTTGAACAAATTTTGTCAGAGATTCCCTGAAAAGTTGTGTAAACCCGTGCTAGTTATGCTCAATTTAGTTATAATGTAGGTTGCTCAAAAGATCATGAGGAGGGGAAGGTTTATCTGATAAGCTGTGGGGTCCATCAAAGTTCATCAAGAATTCACATAATTCATAAGTCATAAAGTTACAGGTTTCTAAGATATGAGTGTGGGACCCATTAAGTCATAACTAATTATACTCAAAACATGATATCTTAAATCACAGTGAAAAACTTAGGTTTGAAGCTAAAGCATGAGTTTAGAAGGATCTGAATATTAGCAACCTGCTTGATATGTCTGAGTAGAAAATACATGCTGAAAAATGTTTCTTGGTTTATCTATAGAACGATATGATACCATTGCAAACTTCCTAAAGGCTCGTTGTTACATGTCTGTGTTAATTTCTGTTAGTTTAAATTTGTGTTGCAATTTGTTAAAGAAAATTCCAAAAAGATTTTATTTCAAATTTTATCTTTAATTTTAATTCAGTATAGTTTAGTTTTTATCTTTTATATTTTATTTTATTTTATTTTACTTTGGTTTTATCTTTATTAAAAATTGATCATTCTTGAATTTAAAGACTTATTATCAAAAGAGTTGAAATTTTAAAGGTTTGATAGTATATGGATGTACTAGGGATTCATGTGAATACTGGATTCCATGTTGCATATAAATGTCTGCTTACAAATTTTCTGAGAACTTGCAGAATTTGTTTCAAATCAAGAACCAGGGTTGAAGAAGAATAAAGAAGTGTCAACAGCTGACAAGCTTGAATGTACTTGAGTCAGAAGATCCAAATGTGTTTTGTAACATCCGAAAATATAAAACGGCAATTATAATAACGGAATAAACGAGTGAGGCATGCCGGGCCGGATGGGAAACCGTATGGGAGCTTCCCCTATAAATAGCCCAAGTCGCCACATTTCCCTCATTTGCCAGTTCTAGAGAGAGAAATCGTAGAGAGAGAAAGTCAGCGGATCGGCCCGAGATTGAATAAGTGCGTTGCTCCATAGCTCGTGAGAGGAACCTCCGAATCGGAAGCTCGATACAGGTAACGATCCAACCTAGATCTGAGTTTTTGTTCGTTTTTGGGTTTTTCGGGTTTTTGGACAAAATGTGACGTTTTTACAGATGAAACAGGAAGAAAAACATAGATTTGAGTTCCTTAATGAAAGGCAAACATTTTGAATGTAAACAAGTTCGGGATCTTGACGAGATCAGACCCGAATGCGAAAGTTAGGGTTTTTTTGCGGGGAAGCAGATCCTGCGTACTTATCAAGTACGCATGAAGCGAGGTTTGCGCACTTATTAAGTACGCCAGAGCAAGGCCCTGCGCACTTGCTAAGTGCGCAGGCATCATGCTGATTAGGTAAATTCGGTATGTTTAGAAGGTTAAACCGTTAGAGTCGGGATTTGGTCTCATGTGTATTTAACTAATCAATTCAGATCGGAAGTGACGTAGTGTGACCTTTGTTTAGGACAACCCGGATTAGCTTATCAGGTGAGTTTTAGAAGCCCTCTTTTAAATGTTTTATATAATGTTTTCGGGCTGGTGTGCATATATATGAAATGATGTTTTTACGAAACGATGTTTATGAAACTATGTTTATAAAATGATGCTTATGAAACTATGTTTACGAAATGAAATGATTTGGAATGAACGGTTTATGGAAAGAAAGTCTTATGAATGGAATCTTTACGAACGAAATGTTTATAAAGAAATGGTTTAAACTAAAGGTAAAGGGTTTCGAAAATGAATGAAAGGTTTTATGAAAAGAAAAGAAAAAGGGCAAAGGTTTTAAAGAAGACATTACAAATCTAATCTGTCGAATGAATGGAATTGACGAATGAAGTCTGGGAATGTAATTCCCAGCCTTGTGGTAGATTATGGACAGCGAGCCATAGTTGCCATAAGAGCAACATGGGCAGTGTCTTGGTGGCCTGCCAATGGTTATGATGTTGTACAACTGGTATGGGAGTAACGACGGTTACTCAGGGGTTAACGTGACCCCATGAAGGTTAAATTATGATCCGACAGTGTTATGGCCGTGAGCCATAGCCGTTGATGGAAGTTGTCGGTTTATGGACATGAGAGCCATAGGGGAAACTAAATGGGTATTGTCGGTCCTCGTGCGGTTAAGCCTTGGGGCAATACAAAAGGGAATTGACGGAATGTATTGTATGTCGGTCTTCGTGCAGTTAAGCCTTAGGGGCAATACAATAGGGAATTGGCGGAATGCATTGTATTGTCGGTCTTCGTGCAGTTAAGCCTTAGGGGCAATACAATACTAAATGACGGAACGAATGGTAATACAGATTTAGATAGTAATGTATGACTTAAATGAATGTTAAATGTTTTAAACGAACGATCCGTTCTACGTGTTTATGATGATGATAAATGTTTGAAGGTTTTTAATAATGAACGAAAGGCCCTGTTTTCTTCTACATGATGTTAAACCCTAATGAATTATTGAATGATGAACCATTTATTAAATCGAATGAAAAACTGGAACTCACCAGCGTAGCTGACTTTTTAGTATGCACATTCAGGTTAAGGCAGGTATGGATGATGGATGGTGATGCTTGGCAAGCGAGAAGAGTTACCCGGTTGATCATGAAGACTGGCATCCCGTTATGATTAGTTTATGTTATGTTTATGTATTAGACTATGTTATGCTTCCGCGTGTTGAACAATGTTATGAGTATGTTTTAATGAAATTTTCCGCTGCGTTATTTGATATTCAAGTTTAATAACTGTTTGTGAATGAGTAAATCTAACAAGTGAGGCCTCCCGGGTTTGGGGCCTTACAAGTTGGTATCAGAGCAATAGTTTGAGAGATTCGGACACTCCCCGTGTCTGAACTTAAACTGTTAATGGGACCGAAAGCGGATGCCAGTACGGGTAACTCGAGCCACAGCATCAGGTATGAAGGTAGTATATATTTACATGTATAGTATGCCTTAGAAAGGGTTAGGTAAGGACTTGTGTTCTGATGGAATCACAAAGGTGGTCAAATAGAAATCGAAAGGTAGTGTAATGGTTAATTGCAGATGGCCAGTGTATATTAACATCTTACAGTGCTTATTGAATTTTATTTGTTAACTAGCGTGATAACATTGGATTCTTGTCTTATAGAACGAAATGGCAAGAAGAGGAAACGGAAGGCGTGGTGGGGGCCGTACCGGTGGTCGTAACAGTGGGCGCGGCAGGACCCTGCACGCCAAGGGTACAGTGAAGAAGAAAGTGTTCACACTGAGCCAGAAATTAGTGTGCACGGGACGGAACCGACTCATGTCGGAGAACAACAATTCACTTTTGAACCGTAAGTGAGAGCGGCTCTGGCACGCGTGTTCACTAAGTTGATGAAGGTTTCTATGCCAGGACTGTTGGCAGAAGCGTTAAAGAAGGCTAGTGAAACGAGTAGGTCTAACACGGCGGTTGGTACCCCAAACACTGAGGCAATCAACGCACCGCTTAACCGTGGTTGCGACTATAAGTCCTTTAAGGCATGTGACCCACCTGTCCTGACTGGGAAGAAGGACGCGGTGGCTACTTTTGACTGGGTGATACGTATGGAAGCCGCCATCTGTCTGAGCGAGTGTCGAGCAAACCAAGTTGTGAAATTTGCTGCTAACTCCTTGAGAGATGAAGCATCCCATTGGTGGGAAGGTGTACGTCAGGCTAAGGGGGACGAGACGGTTGACGCAATGCTGTGGAACGATTTAAAAACGTTGGTGATTAAGAGCTTCTGCCCGAGGAATGAAATCGAGAAGGTGGAAAGAGAGTTTCTGGGATTCAAAGCCGGAAGTAAGACACATCGGCAATACACTACCAGGTTCAATGAATTGGCACGTTTGGTGCCGTATCTGATCACGACTGAGGAGAGGAAGATTGCTTGCTACATCCAAGGTTTGCCGGATAAGGTCCGTACTTTCATCAAAGCAAACGCCCCTAGCACCTATGATTCGGTGGTGGAACTCAGTGGCGTAGTGTATAATGACCTGGCACTGAATGATGTTGCCATTGAGGAACCCAAAAGAAGCCGAGCTTCCAAAACAAACGAATAGGTGGAAAGATGTATGGGGCTCGTGATAAGAGGGCTCGGGTGGAGGAGATGGCGATGTGTAATAAGTGTGGGAAGGAGCATATGGGGGTATGCAGGTTGGGATCCAATCTATGCTTCAGGTGTGGCAAGACTGGACACTACTCACGTGAATGTCCCCAGCTATTCAAATGCTACAACTGTGGGGAGAATGGTCATATGTGCTGGGAATGCACCAAGCCTAGAATGGGTGAAGCCGGGAAAGGGAAAGGCCCGGAGAAGAGAGAAGAGAGGCCCCGAGCAAAGACTCGTGCGTACGCGCCGACGCAAGACCAAGCCAGGGCAGACCCCGATGTGGCGTCAGGTACGTTCATCCTTGACAACACTTTTGTTTCTGTGTTATTTGATTCGGGTGCCAGTAAGATTTTATATCTGCGACTTTTTGTAAACGAGTGAAGTGCACTGTCAGTCAGCTAGAAAGGGCCTTTAGCGTAGAAACCGCTGATGGTAGAACTGCGAGAGTGACCAATGTAGTTGACAACTCCACGATAAAAATAGAAGGTCATAGGTTCCCTGTCAGATTGTTTGTTATGGTTTTGGGAGGGTTTGATGTCGTGTTAGGTATGGATTGGTTAACTGCCAACGAATCACAAATCATATGTAAACGAAAGATCATCCGAATCAAGGCTCCGGATGGTAGCAAAGTCGATGTTTTTGGAGATCGTGACGCCCCGATGCCAAAACGTCATCTCGATGATTAAGGAAACAAATTACTTGAGGCGCAGATGCGAGGCTTACTTGGTGTACGTAATTGACAAGTGTAAGGAAGTGAAGGAACTAGACGATGTACCCGTGGTACGCGAGTACCCGGAGGTGTTTCCAGAGGAGTTGTCGGGGATACCACCCGACAGAGAGATTGAATTTCGAATCGACTTAGTACCAGGTGCACAGCTCGTGGCTAAGGCTCTATATCGACTAGCACCTGTGGAAATGAAAGAACTTATAGTCCAATTAGACGAACTACTTGAGAAGGGATTTATACAACCTAGCATCTCGCCATGGGGTGGTCCGGTGTTGTTTGTGAAGAAGAAGGATGGTTCGATAAGAATGTGTATTGATTATCGCGAGTTGAACAAACAAACGGTGAAGAACAAGTACCCTTTACCAAGGATCGACGACCTGTTCGATCAATTGCAAGGCGCAAGTTGGTTCTCAAAAATCGACCTTCGATCCGGGTACCATCAGTTGAAGGTGAGGGAAGAAGACATACCGAAAACTGCATTTCGCATGCGTTATGGACATTTCAAGTTCCGCGTAATGTCTTTCGGATTGACGAACGCCCCCGTAGCATTAATGGATTTAATAAATATGGTGTGTCGACCGATGTTGGACCGATCGGTAATCGTGTTCATCGATGATATCCTCATCTACTCCAAGAATGAGGGTGATCACGCATGTCACTTAAAGGAGGTGTTGGAGGCTCTGAAGAAGGAAAGGTTGTATGCTAAGTTCTCTAAATGCGCGTTCTGGCTTAGGGAAGTCCAATTCCTAGGTCACGTCATCAACCCGAACGGCATTATGGTTGACCCAGCGAAGATAATGACGGTAAGGGAATGGAATATTCCTAAGACGCCAACTGAAATACGTAGTTTCTTGGGATTGGCAGGCTACTATCAGAGATTCATCCAGGATTTCTCGAAAATAGCTTCGCCATTGACAAAGTTGACTCAGAAGGAGGTAAAGTACGAATGGGGTTCGACCCAGGATGAGGCGTTTAAGAAATTGAAGGAAAAGCTAACCAAAGCCCCAGTCTTGGCCCTTCCCGAGGGCAATGAAGACTTAGTGGTATACTCTGACGCTTCGGGTCAGGGATTGGGATGCGTGATGATGCAACGCGGAAGAGTGATCGCGTATGCGTCACGACAGTAGAAGATTCACGAAGCTAAGTATCCAACCCACGATTTGGAACTTGCTGTTGTCGTATTCGCATTGAAAATCTGGAGGCACTACCTGTACGGGGTGAAGTTTACTATTTACTCCGACCACAAAAGTTTGAAGTACTTCTTCGAACAAAGAGAGCTTAATATGAGGCAGAGACGATGGTTGGAACTATTAAAAAACTATGACTGTGAAATCATGTACCATCCTGGAAAGGCAAATGTGGTGGCTGACGCTCTAAGCCGAAAGGATGTGTCTGCTCCTATTAGAGTGAAAGCTTGCCAATTGGTGGTAACATCTGATGTGATGAGGGAAATTGAAAGAGCTCAAGATGAAGCACTTAAGGAAGAAAACATAAAGAAGGAAAGGATGGTTGGCCAACAGGACAAGTTGGAATATAACACCCTTGGTGTTAGGACACGTTTTAGGCGGGTATGGATACCTATGGGTGGCGAGCTTATAACCAAAATCTTGGATGATGCTCATAAGTCTCGTTACTCTATCCATCCTGGTGCCAATAAAATGTACCAAGATCTGAGGAAGGAATACTAGTGGCCTGGGATGAAACATGAGGTGACAAAGTATGTAAGCAAGTGCTTGACTTGCTCATAAGTAAAGGCCGAACACCAGAAACTGTATGGAAAGATTCAACCACTTGATGTACCGGAATGGAAGTGGGAACACATTACCATTGATTTCATAACCAAGCTACCTCGCACGACTAAAGGTCATGACACCATTTAGGTAATTGTGGACCGTTTAACGAAGAGTGCTCATTTCCTACCTATTCGCGAGACGTTCTCGTCGGAAAGGTTAGCGGAAGTATTTATTAACGAAGTAGTAGCACGGCATGGGATGCCTTTGACGATCGTATCTGACCGGGACACACGATTCACATCGAGGTTCTGGAAAATATTTCACGAGGCGATGAGCACGAGGCTTAATATCAGCACGGCATACCACCCACAAACGGATGGTCAGTCCGAAAGGACCATTCAGACATTGGAGGATATGCTTCGTGCTTGTATTATCGATTTTGGCTGCAGTTGGGACAGTCATCTGTCGTTGCCGAATTCTCCTACAACAATACTCATTACACGACTATAGGCATGCCGCCTTACGAAATGTTGTATGGGAGGAGATGCAGGACCCCGATTTGTTGGGGTGAGATTGGACAAAAGGAATTAGGGAGTCTTGAAGTAGTAAGAGAAACGTCAGAAAGGTTTGATCAAATCAAAGCACGAATGAAGGCCGCACAAGATCGTCAGAAATCCTATGTGGATAAACGACGAAGGCCTATTGAGTTTGATGTTGGGGACAGAGTAATGTTGAAAGTGTCACCCTGGAAGGGAATCATACGATTCAGGAAGAGAGGAAAGTTAAGTCCGAGGTTTGTCGGACCATTCAGGATAATGGCACGGGTTGGTGAAGTCGCTTATCGGCTAGAGTTGCCTAATGAGTTAAGTGGGATTCATCCTACCTTCCATGTATCACACTTGCGAAAGTCTTTGGCGGATGAATCGGCTCACGTACAACTTACTGACATCGAATTCGACAATAGCCTTAACTACATCGAAGAACCCGTAGCCATCTTAGACGGAAAGGAGAAGCGTTTGCGTAATAAGATTATTCAATTGGTTAAGGTCCAATGGAAGCACCGAAAGGGATCGGAATCTACTTGGGAAACGGAGACGAAAATGAGGAAGTCGTACCCACAACTATTTGACTTATGATAGGTTTCGGGGACGAAAACTATTGTAAGGGGGTAGACTTGTAAAATCCCAAAATATAAAACGACAATTATAATAACGGAATAAACGAATGAGGCATTACGGGCCGGGCCGGATGGGCCGGCGGGCTTGAAGGGGCGAACATAGGGGAACTTCCCCTATAAATAGCCTAAGTCACCACATTTCTCTCATTTGCTAGTTCTAGAGAGAGAAACCATAGAGAGAGAAAGTCAGCGGATCGGCCCGAGATTGAAGAAGTGCGTTGCTCCATAGCTCGTGAGAGGAACCTCCGAATCGGAAGCTCGATACAGGTAACGATCCAACCTAGATCTGAGTTTTTGTTCGTTTTTGGGTTTTTCGGGTTTTTGGACAAAATGTGACGTTTTTACAGATGAAACTGGAAGAAAAACATAGATTTGAGTTCCTTAATGAAAGGAAAACGTTTTGAATGTAAACAAGTTCGGGATCCTCACGAGATCAGACCCGAATGCGAAAGTTAGGGTTTTTTTGCAGGGAAGCAGATCCTGCGTACTTATCAAGTACGCAGGAAGAGGATCATGCGTACTTATCAAGTACGCATGAAGCGAGATTTGCGCACTTATTAAGTACGCAAGAGCAAGGCCCTACGCACTTGCTAAGTGCGCAGGCATCAGGCTGATTAGGTAAAGTCGGTATGTTTAAAAGGTTAAACCGTTAGAGTCGGGATTTGGTCTGATGTGTATTTAACTAGTCAATTCAAATCGGAAGTGACGTAGTGGGACCTTTGTTTAGGACAACCCGGATTAGCTTATCAGGTGAGTTCTAGAAGCCCTCTTTTAAATGTTTTATATAATGTTTTCGGGCTGGTGTGCATACATATGAAATGATGTTTTTACGAAACGATGTTTATGAAACTATGTTTATAAAATGATGCTTATGAAACTATGTTTACAAAATGAAATGATTTGGAATGAACGGTTTATGGAAAGAAAGTTTTATAAATGGAATGTTTACGAATGAAATGCTTATAAAGAAATGGTTTAAACTAAAGGTAAAGGGTTTCGAAAATGAATGAAAGGTTTTATGAAAAGAAAATAAAAAGGGTAAAGGTTTTAAAGAAGTCATTACAAATCTAATCTGTCGAACTAATGGAATTGACGAATGAAGTCTGGGAATGTAATTCCCAGCCTTGGGGTAGATTATGGACAGCGAGCCATAGTTGTCATAAGAGCAACAGGGGCAGTGTCTTGGTGGCCTGCCAATGGTTATGATGTTGTACAACTGGTATGGAAGTAACGATGGTTACTCATGAAGGTTAAATTATGATCCGACGGTGTTATGGCCGTGAGCCATAACCGTCGATGGAAGTTATCGGTTTATGGACATGAGAGCCATAGGGGCAACTAAATGGGTATTGTCGGTCCTCGTGCAGTTAAGCCTTGGGGGCAATACAAAAGGGAATTGACAAAATGTATTGTATTGTCGGTCTTCGTGCAGTTAAGCCTTAGGGGCAATACAATAGGGAATTGACGGAATGTATTGTATTGTCGGTCTTCGTGCAGTTAAGCCTTAGGGGCAATACAATACTAAATGACGGAACGAATGGTAATATAGATTTAGATAGTAATGTATGACTTAAATGAATGTTAAATGTTTTAAACGAACGATCCGTTCAACGTGTTTATGATGATGATAAATGTTTGAAGGTTTTTAATGATGAACGAAAGGCCCTGTTTTCTTCTACATGATGTTAAACCCTAATGAATTATTGAATGATGAACCATTTATTAAATCGAATGAAAAACTGGAACTCACCAGCGTAGCTGACTTTTTAGTATGCACATTCAGGTTAAGGCATGTATGGATGATAGATGGTGATGCTTGGCAAGCGAGAAGAGTTACCCTGTTGATCATGAAGACTGGCATCCCGTTATGATTAGTTTATGTATTAGACTATGTTACGCTTCCGCATGTTGAACAATGTTATGAGTATGTTTTAATGAAATCTTTCGTTGCGTTATTTGATATTCAAGTTTAATAACTGTTTGTGAATGAGTAAATCCAACAAGTGAGGCCTCCCAGGTTTGGGGCCTTACATGTTTTCATCTTTCGACAATGAAAGTACTCATGAAGAAGTACCTGTGAATCTGCTTGAAAGAAAAAGAATGAAAATGAAAAGAGCTACTGAGAATCCTCCTCTCACATTCTCTTTTAGCAAGATGATCAAGCAAATGCTGATTAGCATCCACATGAGGATCTAACTCCAAGAGAAGAAAGAGAGACCCAAGTTTGAGAGTTCAGAGATGCTGAATCTTATTTACACCAACATCGACACCACAGCAACAGCCATAGATTCTTATGACAATGTTGTATGCCGGAAGTGGTGATCACAGTACTGCATTCGAGTTATGATGATCATTTGATAGCATCAGCCTAGAGGGAGATTGTTGGGTCTATATTTGTGAGGCTGACGCTTATAAAATAAGTATAATTATTGGTGTTACCAAATAGATGGGTATTCGGGATTGTAACCGTGAACAGGGGTTCACGAGTTGGGTCTTGGGCCGGCTATGGGCTGAGAACATGTATTTTGGGCTTAGTGTTATTAGGCTTACTATAAATACTTGTTTATGTAACCTAAATTAGGTTGAGCCAACAAAAAAACGTTTCTGAGAGTGTTAGACGTGAGGTTAGACAAGTTGATAGTCGTCTAGAGGGTGAGCGATTGTTTTTAGTTTTCTCTGTAATTCCGTTTAGCAATATACGAGTATTACAAGTGAATCTGTGTGTTCTTGAATCACCACAATTAATAGTTTCCGCCTATCGATTGTGAGACTTGATATCGTGTTATTATTTGTGTGTTCATTCGAAGATCCATAAAGATTTGGGACTTACATTGATGCAGTTAAAATTTGTAGCTTGCTCATCAATTTACCCTTGCTCAACACCTACCCTAATTATGGTAGTTTTTTTGTAATTCATTCTTAAGCCTGACACCATATAGAATGATCTCATGATTCTAGCCATATTCCTGATGTTGGCATGTGACCAATCCCCCAAAAGAATTACATCATCCGCGTACATAAGGTGAGATATTAGAGGACCCCCGTTATGCATTTGGATTCCATTAAAGATGTTTGTCCGACATGCGCTTTTCATGAAACTTGAGAATGCTTCCATTGCTAAAATGAAGATGAAGGGAGATAATGGGTCCCCTTGACGAACACCCCTTTGACATTGAAATTCGAAGGTCGGAGACCCATTTACTAACACAGAAGTCCTTGCCGAGGAAAGAATAGCCCGAATCCATTTTCTCTATTTATCCGGGAATTTCATTTGAAATAAAACCGAGTCAACAAAATCCCAATTAAGCGAGTCGATGCTTTTTCAAAATCTACTTTAAACATCAAGGATCTTCTTTTACATTTTTTGCTCCAAGTGATGACTTCATTGGTTACCAATGGACCATCCAGAATATTTCGGTCCTTTACAAATGCCGATTGTTCCTCAGAAATTACCGAGGGGATAACTCCTTTGAGTCGGTTAGCGAGTGTTTTAGATATCACCTTATTGACGCACCCAATTAGGTTGATCGGTCGGAAGTCATCTAAAGCTACCGGGTCTGTGCCTTTAGGAATGAGAGTTATGAAGGAAGACCCACAACCTTGGTTGATCTCTCCTACCTGGTGAAAATAATCCATCAATCTAACGAAGTCAGCCTCAATAATTTCCCAAAAATGTTTGACAAATCTGAGGTTAAAACCGTCAGGTCCCGTGCCCGATCCCCGTCGCAATCCCACACTGCATCTTTGATTTCTTTAGCCGAGAATGGAGCAATCAAGCCGTCAATCTGAGATGGATCCAGTTGATTAATATGCTGGCATGAAAATGACGGACTATGAGGTAATGGTTCTTTGTATTTATTAGCAAAGAAAGTATAGACTTCTTTCATTAATCATACTTGGCTTGGTGCACCATTTACCATCAACTTCCAGCCCATGAATGCGGTTTTTGCACTTTCTGTTATTAATGATCCCATGGAAGAACGCCATATTTTCATCCCCTTCTTTTGCCCAATGAACCCTTGATTTTTGCCTAAGATCACACCAATTTTGATGGTCCATTTCAAGAAGACGTTTTTTACAATCCAAATTTTGTTCCAGCAGTTCCTTAATCAGAAGATGACCTTCTGCCATGATATCAAAATCCTCCATCTGATCCACCAGCTTCCTTCTTTCTTCATTCAGTACCTCATTCTCCTTAGATAGCCAATTCTTTATAGCTAGTTTAAAATGTTTCAGTTTAGATGCTAAGAGTTTATCCGGTGACCCATCAAAAAGAAAAGATGGCATCTAAGATTACTTTGTCAAATGAACCAAGAATTGAAGAACCGAAATGGAGTGGGTCCAAAATTCTTTTCGAATGTTGCAAGGACAATGAGGCTATTGGAAGTTGCAGCGCGATTGGGTTTTGGAACATACAAGTGAAACTGTACCTAAATGGACATTTTCATGAAGATGTGATTCCCAAAATGTATGTAAATTTATAATCAAGATACAACATTTTGATTTTTATGTTAGATTTATGATGAACTCATAATATAGAGTGAAGTTGTGGTGTACCATGGTAATGACTAATGAGCCTGAACCTTTTACTTTCTTGTGATTGGTCTATTTTGGTGCTTGTTGATGATGACAGAATGTAACCTTCCTCAATATTCCTGGAACTGAACTCATTCCTGCAATTTGATGTGTGACACTATAAGAAAAAAGTGTTTGAGGTACTGCAGTTGACTTTGACTTTCACTTCAAATTCATGATCTTCACCAGATACATGGTTCCTGTCTTGGACATCCTAAAAACAATCAAGAATAAAGTTAGCAAAATAGGACATAAATTAAGTTTAATATGATGAAAAGGAATATTTTTACACGAAAAATGGACCCTAAAACAAGTTTCTTTGAATTAAATAGGGCAAATTTCTATGTAAGTAACAAACTTTAAACATAAAACATTTTTCCAAGAACACTTTTTTAACCATGAAGTATGTTCTTCATTTCCTAGAATTTTAAACATTCTATGAGCCATTGTTCTTCATTTCCAAGAATTTTGAAATTTAAATTGTAGCTTGCGGACAAATGAAAGCAAATTCGAACCTAAGACCTCTCCTAGATAGGAACGCGAAAGACCTCTACTATAGAAGAATGTGGAATCTTGAAAATTGAACTCCACTAATCAGACCCTATTCCAAGATATCCTTTTTAACCATGAAATCAAACCAAATAAACCCAAAGGGCTTATGAGTAATCAATAGGGCTGCAAACGAATCGAACGAACACAAACATAGCCTTGTTCGTGTTCGTTTATTAAGGAAATTTCATGTTCACGAAACATAATCGAACGGCATTTCATATCCGTGTTTGTTTATTAAAAAATGAGCTTGCTCGTGTTCGTTTGTGATAAATCTATGTAACGAACACAAATGAACAAATCTATGTAACAAACACAAATGAACGCAAACGAACGTTCATGAACACAAACGAACAAAAATATCATTTGAGAATAAAATCAACATTTCATCTCAAATTAACATTACACAAAATTTACAAAAATTAAATATAAAGTACTTGACATATTTATCTCCACATACCTGACATAATTATTATAAACATAATTAACAAATATTTTTAATTGATAAAACATAAAATATAAAACCTTTAAAGACTGAACGAAAACAAACAAACGAATATACATGAACACATTACCGAATGTTCACGGACATAAATGAACTCTGTTCATGTTTGTTCATTTAAATACGCAAACGAAACTTCTTGTTCATGTTCGTTCATTTATTAAACGAGCAAACATATACGAACTTTCCGCCGAACAATTCACAAACTGTTCGCTGAACGTTCGGTTCATTTGCAGCCCTAGTAATCAATATTACGCCATAAAGAGAAGATCTTTTATCATCAAATAACTTAATATCCAGCAAAATGTGTCAATTCAGAACCAATATACACAGTGGCGGATCCAGGAATTTTTCCCACGGGGTTCACTGTTTTTAGCTACTCAAATTTCATATGACATGACAAAAAAAATTTCGGGTCGGTTCGATGGTTCGGGTCGGGTAAGGTTCAATGGTCGGACCGGTCAGAGATAAAAAAAATGAGCTAACTTGAAATATAAGCATATATCAAAATAACTAATAATTAAACTCTTAAAATAGTAAAAGCAATTTAAAAAACCGGTTGCTCTGAAGGTTCATTGGTTGGACCGACCGAACCAGTTCAACTGAACCGGTTAATATTATAATTAATTTAACACTAAAATATACAAATTATAAAAGAATTATAAAAGCTTTAGTTATAATCAGTATTAAAAGGTTTAATAGTAACATATATAAACTTTCAATTTTTCCTAGCCTAACAAAAAAGATACAGGAAGAATTTTTCTTCAAATCCCACTTCCCAACGTTGATTAGTTGTTTCCTATTTCTCAAATTATTAATTAATTTAAGGGGTAACTTTACACAATAGTAACCAAGTTTCTCAAGTGTTCCATTTAAATACCTCAAAGTTTTTTTGTCTCTTTAAAATCACTCAACTTTCAGTATGTGTTCCAATCATATGTAATATTTTTATAATTGTTTAAATTTTTTAAAATTGAATGAGACAAATGAAACATATATGAATCTTGTTTACTATTTAACAATTATTTTTTTTCAATTCGACTTAAATATAACAATTTTGAAAGTTGTTTATTATTCGATGAATTTTTTTCTTCACTATTACCTACAATTTTAGATTAATTGAAATATAAATTTCACTTATTGGTAACTAATATTCATATATATTTCATTTGCCTCATTCAATTTTAAAAAAATTAAACATTTATAAAAATATTACATAGGATTGGAACATCTACTGAAAGTTGGGTGACTTTAAAGGGACAAAAAAACTTGAAGCTATTTAAATGAAATACTTAAAAAACTTGATTACTATTTGGTGAAGTTTTCCCTTAATTTAATTTCAAAGTTTCTAATTTCCCATCTCTCTTTTTCCCCATTTCAAAAACCTAAAAACCAAACTCCATCATTCTTCTTCATCTTCTCTGTTTCTTTATAAAAACTTGTATTTATGTTCGACAACGGGTTAAGATTAGCTCCGTCGCCGATGAAGCTAGGGGTTCAACCTATGTTTTATGGGGTGTTCACCATAGTTTTTTCATATAGCTTTCTATTATAATTTCGAAACTCAACCCCCTCCGCCTAACCTAGATCCGCCCCTGAATATACATTGAATCTCTCTTTTTGCATGTAAGAAATTGTTGTTTAGTGGCATCTCATCCACAAATCTTATCAAGAAAATCAAAAGTAAGTTTTAAATTTCCCAATGTTTTTTTCTTTAAGTTGAAAGGGGAATGAAATGATCAAATACCTTGTTTCTTTTCATATTTCCTGGAGCTTATTTGACCCCGTTTTATGTTTCAACATGGAGAACCACAATGTAGATACAAAATGGGTTGGATAAACGTAACCCACCCCTAATTTTTTTTTATTTAGAGCACCTACATCCCTAAAAATCAAACACTTATTCGGTGGCACCGATGGTCACCTAAAAAGGGGACGATTGCATAGGATGTGACCTTCGGAAGTAAATGTTTGGTTGCTCGCCCAGAATTCCAAACACAAAAGGGAGCCATGATGTTGGGCCCCCTACACAATCAATACATATAAATATTAAAAAAAAGTGTTTGAAAGTGAACATAGCGTTGAAGAAAAATTGAGCATGTTTAAAAAATGGGTAGAAATATGATTTGACGATTAACGTGATACGTTTGAGAGGGGATGCACTTATAGAAGATCAAATCAAGGGGCATTTTATTTGTCTTCGAGTGTGAAAATGGTTGAATGTTAGGGTCTGTTTGTTATGGAGTAATGGAATGGACGATGAAATGGAATGAACAAGGTAATTAAATGGACAAAGGAATGAAATGGACCATTCCATTCCATTGTCTTGTTTGGTTACCATGAGGGGAATGAAATAAAACATTACTTTAGTTGTTTGGTATGCTAGAAAAGACGAAAGAATAAAATCGGCGATGAGTAGCGATGGTGGTGGTAGGTGGCGGCGGTGGTGGGTGACGGTGGGTGATGGCGGCGGTGGTGGGTGATGGCGGCGGTGGTGGGTGGGGGTGGCGGTGGCGGTGGTAGGTGATGTGGTTGTGGGTGAGGCGACGAGAGATGGCGGTGGGTGGTGGGTGACGGTGGTGATGGAGGTGAGTGGTGGAGGAGGTGGTGGGATGTGGTGGAGGGAGGTGGTGGGTGGTGGTTGGTGGTGGTGGTGGTGGTGGTGGTGGTGGTAGGAGGGTGTGGTGGTGATGAAGGGTGAAAGAGGGGATGGAATGAAAAAAAAAACAAGGGGGTGGATGGAATGAATTTGATGGATTTAGAAGGAATGACATTCCTTGTGAAATGGGTGATTCCATTCCATCGTCCAACAGAACACCATTTTTTTCATTCCCTCGTAATCATCCATTCCATTCCACCTCTAATTCCCGCATATCAAACGCTACCTTAGTGATTTAAGTATGTAATAGAGGCACACTTAAACAAAAAAACACATCTAAGACTAAAGACAACCTAGGGATAAGCATCTAACGTCAACCCTTACGACTAAAGATGACCTAAGTGGGATACAAAGTAAGAAAAGCAACCCTAGCAAAGACCAAATCTTTACGTTTTCTTAAAAATCAGTAACCTTTATCTGTCATCTCTAACAACTCCTATCACTAATCATATACTCAGAGGGGTGCAAGTCTAATAGGTTCTGCCTAATCTTTTTATCCCAAATTAGCTTCGGTCTGCCTCTGTTCATGTTCCCCTCGACGGTGAGGGTTTCTACGCATTTAACACAAACATACTATTTAAAAAGTGATTTTTTTACCAAGGGGCTAAACATGTAAATGAGACATAGTTCAGGAGCATTAGTTATCTTTTGTCTCGTTTATGAACATTTTCAAAGTATACCCCTGTTTTTTGTCTTAACTACTTCTAACACCCCTTAAGATCTCAAATGACTTCCACTTATTGATGCATCATCGTGGATATAGTTGTTGAGGAGATTATCATCTCTGTCTCTCTATACCCTCCGTAGAACAGTGGTTTCCTACTTCTCACCTTTTTTATTTTCAGTTAAATTGATTTGGAAGAAGAGTTGGAGATATGGCTGCGATTTGCAGTTCCTTCACACCCTCTCTCACTTCGGTATCACCGCCTTCTTCATCACTACTTGTAGCTTCTTCAGCAGTTTCTAGGTTTCGCCGATGTGCTACCGGCCGTCGGACGGCGATGATTGTTTGTATGGCTCCGGACGAAGAGAAATTGACTCGCCGGAACCCTCTCGACTTCCCTGTCGTAAGTTTCCTTCCTTTATTTTGATTGTATGGATGTTAATTGGCTGATTAGGGTTCTAGTTTTTAGTTTGTTAAAGTTAGGGTTCATCTTTTGTTTGGATATGCATTTATATCAGTTTGATTGAATCAATGAAGGTTTTTAGGTCAAATTATTTCCATGAAATCTGTTAAATTTCACATGAAAGCCTTATCATGGCGGGAAGCTGTTGGTTAGTTTTACAATGGTATAGTAGGCTATCACCATGAATCCATGATACAATTTGTATGATGCTATAAGTTTGTGATAGTGAAGAAATTGTGTAGATGTGCAAGGTGCACGGTTTGGGCTTATTAGGTAACGGGTCGAAATAGGTTTTTATCGAAAACGGGTCATTTTAGTAGCTCTCGTATGTACCAAAAGGTCTATTGTCAACCCTTGGGCCAGAAAGTCATATGTGTTCCATGTTGATTTTATAGTATAGGTAAAACAGGACTAGAATGATTTATCTCATGTAAAACTATACACACACCACTGACATACTATCCACACACCACTGACATGTCATACGGGCTGGCAAAAAATGGTCATACGGGGTTGTTTGACATGTTATACCGACACATCATGCGAGCCTTAATGTGTATACGCTTGGTTTTAAAAAGCGTGAGGCGTTGCACTATGTACAACCAAATAAGCCTGATGTACAATCAAAAGCTGCATTTGTCTAATTTTTTTTACATATCGGCCATTTTTATCATGTAAACCATTCATAATCTCTTCATCCCTTTGGTTGTTTCTACGTATCACCTCCTACAGATGTCTTGACCAAAGTTGACCAGTTTTGACCAAGATGTCATGAGGCGTCGTCTCAAGGCCCTGAGGCGTTTTCCTGATCGCCTCGAGTGCCTCACGCCTCAAGCGCGCCTCAGGCCAGGCACTGTTTTTAAAACCAAGTTTATACGGCCGTATGAGTTGGTGTTGGTCCAAATCATACGGGCCGTATGATAACGGCAGATGTATGTATAGTAGCACCCTTTCTCTCAGTTTGTTTGGATAGTATTGGTTTAGGGACTGTATTTTCTGTATATCTGGGATTTAAAACTAGTTTTTCATAATTCAAGATGAAAGCTGATGTAGTAATTGGTGGCAGGAATGGGAGAGGCCCAAACCGGGAAGAAGGCCCGATATATTCCCACAATTCAGTCCAATGAAGACACCATTGCCGCCGCCACTGCCTTATGACCCGCCGGCAGAAGATGAGGAAGAGGATGAAGAGAATAAAGAAGAGGAAGAAGAAGATCCTGACAAGGAAGAACAGCCAGACAAATAAGGTCAATCATCAACCATTTTTGTTCCTTGAAGTTTCATATTCTTGAGAATTTTAGTACGATTAATGGTTTATTATAGTGAAGTTGGACTCTAAAAATTTATCTAATGTAGTTTGAGAATTGAGATATAGATGTTGAATGTTAAACCATTCAAACTGTTTGAGGACTGAATTTAGTGAAATATTTGTATGTGTTTTTGCTTTTTGGTTTTTTAAGCAATTAATATGAATTAATAGTGTTGCAATTATATTATTAATAATATATATATATACAAACATACCCAACAATAAATCCCACTTAAAGCGTAAGGTCTAGGGAGGGTGAGATGAGGGCAAACCTTACCTCTACCCCAATGGGTAGAGAGTCTGCATCCAGAGAACCCCCGACTCGGAAGAAATACAAAAAATGTATGCAATAAATAGCAAATATCCAGTATCAAAATCATATATAAGAAAACGACATAGAAGTTCGTACCGTAGTGTAAGACCCCAACCCGAGCATCCTACAGTTGGTTCTCATAACGGGTCGTTTTCATTAAAAACGCATTTATATCAATTCAAACTACAGCGGAAGTCTTTTTTTAAAACTCATTTATTAACATTTAATATTAATTGGTTTACCTTACGAATGCCTACACACCGATCCGAGTAACGCCGTTTCCAAGCCAAGATACGTCAGTGCACCGCTTACCTGCAAACAATCTAACGTACACACAAACTCAGCTACGCTGAGTGAGTTCTAATAGTTTAATTTAAATAAAAACCATCACGTCATGATTATTAGTTTAATTCACTCAGGACCATCCGGTCCTTATAAAATGTTACTACACTTTATTAACGAATGACTAATCCTCTGTCATTCCACGACATCCCATAATCGTTTATCACCCGAGACTCAACTCGTATTACCAATGTAAATAATAATACTTTACAACCACAACAGCATAGACTCCACATACTATGCTAGCAACTCATATCCAAGTATATATATTGACCCAACTCTGGGTTAACACAACCTACTCTAAAACACTAACACATCCGGCCTTAACCAAGGCTCTCACAATTAACTGACACGACTCCTATATGCGTCACATCACAAGTCCTGACTCGACGGTCAGTCTAACCCTACATGTCACAATTCAACACGTCACAAAACATTGCTCATACATAGTAAATACAATTAAACATTAACATGCACAATAACGCTTATATGTATATGCAACACATACCTCATCGCTATACCCTCGTTAGGGTTACCCTCGTCAGGGCGATCAACACACCCCTAACTCATCATCAACCTGTCAACTAACTATCACCTTTGGTGACTTCCCGAAGGACCTCATCCTTCATAAATCCCATTTGCTGTGCTGTCACACCCCAACCGACGGCGGAAAACGTCGGGGCGTGAAGCTGTGCAGACTGTTCATAGCTCATGGTTGCTAAAGTTTGAATAATTTAAACATTCATTTTCATTACACGTAGCAAGTTCATACCATACAAGAACCAAATGTAGCGATTACAAAATATAAATAGTTTAGATTAATTGCTAGGTCCAAATCCTATATGTAGCAGCTTGTAATACTTCAAACATTGTCACCTGAAACATGGTTAAAAACAAAGTCAACTAAAAAGTTGGTGAGAATACATAGGTTTTCGTGTCATGTAATAGAATATAGTGTCGTGTGCATACAATTCATACAAACATGGCAATTAAGGCATTTATGGAGAGATGCCATCGTGTGACCTGGTAGTACAATCAAACCTTTGTAACTAGCATGCAAAACAAACGCGTGTTGGCAGTAACAGTCACCCTACCTGGGTGGGTTTGTCAGACTCAATAGATCTATCACTGTTTACTGTAGGCTATAAAATAGTTAATGATTGCACGTGAATAGCAAACTGCGTGTTGGTCTACACACCTAGTACTCAAGCACAAAGCTCAAAATTGTAACACATGATTGTAGGGTGGAATTGTATATTGTGTAGTTTGTAAACATAGTAAATAGAACGCATGTTCCACCCCAAAAGTTTGTAAATAGAGTAAAAGAGGGGCTATGTAACTCACTTGTGTTGGGTAGTGTAGTTTGCACAGATCAACAAAAATACCAAGCGTGTTGTAGGTCGCTACGTTTGACCTAATGGATAAATGTATAACGCGTGTCATTGTTTGTGTTATTTTTATGTCGAAAGATGGATTTGTACGTTTAGGGTTTGTTTGAAATAAATAAATAAATAAATTATTTATCTATTTAGTACATTTTAAATAGTAGTGATATATATATTCTTTAAAATATAAATTTAAATAACTGATATATATTTATATTTATTTAAATATAAATTTAAATAAATAACATTTGTTTAAGTCAAAATATATATTTGTATAAATAGTTTTATAAGAATGATTATATAAACTCACGACTTCATCGGTTTTGAACTATCGGGAATTAATCGTTTTAAATTCCTAAATCAAGGATTTGGTTTATAAATGATTCCCGGGTCTTGGGATTTTATAAAATAATTTTTTTATAATTACATTTTGAAATTTTTAGCTAAATATGTTAAATAGACTTTAAAACAGAAAAATAATTGATTCTGGTCAAGGAGCACGACCGTGCTCAAGTAGGGCACGACCGCACTCGTTGCCGGGCGTGACCGTGGTGGTCTGAGCGCGCCCGTGGTCGAGTCAGAAAGTACTTCATAGGTCCTGGACATAGAGCACGACCGTGCTCGTATCTGGCACGACCGCGTCTAGTGTTTGTTTTTGATCAAGACTTGTTTGCTCGGTAAGCACGACCGGGCCACACCTGGGGCACGATTGTGCTTGGTCAGGCACGACCGCGCTCGGGGATGAGCACGACCGTGTCGGGTCTTTTCCAGACCCAAATCCGTCGATTCTTATATTAAATGTTTCTGTATTCTTAGGGCTTTCACTTAGTGGATGATTTCGAAGCTATCTATGAGTTTTAATTGGATTTATTTCGTGTTTAAAAGGTAGTTCGACTAAAAGTTTTGTTTCGGCTTTTCGTTCAGAAATCGGGCAGACTTGAGTGTTTCTACTACGAATTGGCATAGGGCTTTCGTAGTAGAGGATGATACAAAGCTATTGGAGTATTACTTACTTGAGATTATTGGGCAATTGAATGCGGTCGGCTACGGGTCGCGTTTTCGGGCGTCTTGGCGATCGATCGGGCTCCAGAAGTTGTATGAGTGTCGAGTGAGAGTTCTGAGAGACTGAGTGAGGGTAGATGTGGGTGCAGGAAGCATTGGATTCTCCTTATAATGTGAAATCTCACGAATTCGTGAGTGGGGTAGGTGTGGATTTGAAATGGGTCGATTGGATTACGAAATTGGAGACGTGTTTCAGATGGTGTACAGTTGGGTATGGTCGGACGCGTGAAATCCGGCCTTCATGCCATTTGATTCAACGAGTATGGACCACTGCCTGACTCTGCGGAGTCACGTGGTTTCAGCAGCGCGACCGTGCCTGAATTAGGCACGACCGTGCTTAGGTCATCAGGCGCGACCGTGCCTAGTCCTAGGCGCGACCGTGCTTGCCTGGTTTTGTAGTTTTTGAGTTTTGTCAGTTTTGGTCCTTGGGGCTTGTGAGATAATGGTGTTTTTGTTTAATTTGTCATTGTAATAGAATAGTTTGTATATGTAACTGCATCGTAGTTTGTTTGTACACGAATCGAAACTGAAATGTGTTTGTTTATTGAAATCAAACGATTACATGATGAAAATCAGAAATGTTACAGTCTCCCCTTGTTGAGGGGATTTCGTCCCGAAATTCAACTAGTTGAGGCTGCAGAATTGGTGAATAGGTGAGGATACTTGAGTTTCATTTGGTCTTCACGTTCCCAAGTAAACTCAGGACCACGTTTTGAATCCCAACGGACTTTGACTATAGGGATGCGGCTGCGCTTGAGTTGCTTGATTTCACGATCCATGATTTCCACCGGTTTCTCGACAAAGTGCATCGTTTCATCAATGCGCACGTCGTCAAGAGGTATGTGGAGGTTCTCATCAGCAAGTCATTTCTTCAGGTTGGACACGTGGAAGGTTGGATGAACATTGTTGAGTGCTGGAGGTAGCTCAAGTTTGTAAGCCACTTTCTCGATTCTTTCAAGGATTCTGAACGGGCCTACGTAACGAGGTGCTAGTTTGCCTTTCTTTCCAAAGCGGATCACACCGTTCCCAGGGGATACTTTGAGAAGCACAAGGTCACCCACTTGGAATTCCAAGGGTTTTCGTCGCTTGTCGGCATAGCTCTTTTGTCGACTTCTCGCTACTCGGATGTTGTCACGGATTTGAAGGATTTTGTCAGATGTTTCCTGAATTAACTCGGGACCGGTGATTTGTGCTTCACCAATCTCATTCCAACAGATAGGAGAACGACATTTGCGACCATAAAGAGCTTCGAATGGATCCATGTTGATGCTGGTGTGGTAGCTGTTATTGTAGGAGAATTCAGTAAGTGTCAAGTGTGAATCCCAATTGCCACCAAAGTCTATGACACAGGCTCTCAGCATGTCTTCGAGCGTTTGGATTGTTCGTTCAGTCTGGCCATCAGTTTGGGGATGGTAGGCTGTGCTTAAATCCAATCGTGTACCAAGTGCCTTTTGCAGAGATTGCCAAAATCTGGAAGTGAAACGAGCATCTCTGTCGGAGATTATGTTCAAAGGTATACCGTGTCGACTCACAATTTCGTTAATATAGATTCGGGCCAATTTCTCAACCCGATAGTCTTCACGGATGGGCAGGAAGTGTGCGGACTTTGTGAGACGGTCAATGATTACCCAAATGCTATCATAGCCGTTCGAAGTACGGGGGAGTTTAGTAATGAAGTCCATGGCTAGATTTTCCCATTTCCATACGGGGATTTCCGGTTGTTCAAGTAAACCGGAAGGACGTTGATGTTCGGCTTTGACTTTAGAGCAGGTTAGACATTTTGCAACATAGAGTGCAATGTCTTTCTTCATACCAGGCCACCAATATTGTGGTCGAAGATTGTGATACATTTTATCCGCACCGGGATGAATAGAATACCGAGACTTGTGTGCTTCAGTCATGAGGAATTCCCGGAGATCATTGCGATTGGGAACCCAAATACGATCCAAGAAATAAAGCAAACCATTGTTTTTAGTTTCTAGTTGGGATTCAGCACCGCACGACATTTCCTCATACATATTGCCCTCGGTAATCGAGACGTGTTGAGCTGCTAGAATACGGGTTTGAATGTCGGAATGAATCTTGACACTTTGGAGCATGACACGTTCTTTACGGCTCAGCGCATCGGCTACAACATTAGCCTTGCCGGGATGATAACGAATCTCGCAATCGTAATCATTGAGGAGTTCAACCCAACGTCGTTGCCTCATGTTGAGTTCTTTTTGGTTGAAGATGTGTTGGAGGCTTTTGTGGTCGGTAAATACCACACATTTCGTGCCATATAGATAATGTCTCCAAATCTTCAAGGCAAATATGACTGCACCTAGCTCCAGATCGTGCGTCGTATAGTTCTTTTCATGGATCTGGAGTTGTCTCGATGCATAAGCGATTACCTTGCCTCGTTGCATGAAAACACAACCAAGGCCTAGGTTAGAGGCATCACAGTAGACGACTAGGTCATCGTTTCCTTCGGGAAGAGTCAGAATAGGAGCATCACATAACTTCTGTTTAAGAGTTTGGAAAGCTTCTTCTTGTTTCGGCCCCCATTCATAAGGTTTACCTTTATGTGTCAAGGCGGTGAGGGGAACAGCAATCTTGGAGAAATTGGAAATGAATCTTCGGTAATAACCCGCTAAACCAAGGAACGAACGAACCTCGGTAGGGGTTTGAGGAGCACTCCAATTCTTGACAGCTTCGATCTTGGCAGGGTCGACATGTATTCCCTTTTTATTGACAACATGACCCAAAAATTGAACTTCCTTTAGCCAAAATTCACATTTGGAGAACTTGGCGTATAATTGTTCGGTTCTCAGGAGATCCAAAATCAGTCTAAGGTGCTGTTCATGTTCTTCCTCAGTCTTGGAATAGATCAAGATGTCATCGATGAAAACGATCACGAATTTGTCAAGGTATGGTTTGCACATGCGGTTCATGAGATCCATAAAGACAGCAGGTGCATTGGTCAACCCAAAAGGCATAACCGTGAACTCGTAATGACCATATCTTGTTCGAAAGGCGGTCTTTGGAATATCTTCTTCTCGGACACGCAGTTGGTGATAACCAGATCGAAGATCAATCTTCGAGAAACAAGTAGAACCTTGGAGTTGATCGAAGAGGTTGTCAATTCTAGGTAACGGGTAGCGGTTTTTGATTGTAAGCTTGTTGAGCTCTCGATAGTCAATACACATGCGGAATGAACCATCCTTCTTTTTAACAAACAAGACTGGTGCACCCCACGGTGAATGACTTGGCCGTATGAAACCTTTGTCAGCGAGCTCTTGAAGTTGACTTGCAAGTTCTTGTAATTCGAAAGGTGCAAGCCGGTATGGAGCTTTAGCCACAGGGTTTGCTCCGGGTATAAGATCGATTCGAAACTTTACTTCCCGAACAGGTGGAAGACCGGGTAAGTCATCGGGAAAGACTTCGGGAAACTCCCGAATGATGGGAATATCTTCTATTCTTCTCTCCTTGTCTTCTTTTTGAATCACATGAGCTAGGAAAACCATGCACTTCTTTCGAATGTATTTCTGGGCAGTTATGCATGACATTAGTTTGAGTCCTTTGCAAGGTTTCTCGCCAAAGACTTTCAATATGTCTCCCGGTGGAAGAGGTACTCGGATGTACTTTTCAAAGCACATGACCTCGGCATGGTTTTTAGATAACCAATCCATGCCGATGATGACGTCAAAGCTTCCCAACGGCATTGGTATAAGGTTGACTAGAAACGTGTGACCATTGAGTTCTAGTGAGCAGTCATGAATGATGGAGTCAATAGTGATGGAGTTTCCATCCGCTACTTCAACGGTGAAGGTTTTCTCGAGTTTGGATCGTGTTTTTACAAGTAAAGGTTCAAAGTTAAGTGACACAAAACTCTTATCGGCTCCGGTATCAAATAGTATAGATGCAAATTGTTTATTTACAAGAAACGTACCGTTGACCACATGATCGTTGGCTTGAGCTTCATTGGCGTTGATGTTGAAAGCACGTCCACGAGCTCCGCCCTGATTATTGTTCGCAAGTTTTGGACATTGGTTCCGGAAGTGGTTCGGGTTGCCACATTCAAAGCAAGCCCGTCCATTTGCATTGATTGGAACCACTTGATTAGCTCCGGGTTGATTAACCGGGTTGACTTGAGTAGTAAGTGCCTTTTGTCGGCAGATATTGGCCGTATGGCCAAGTTTCCCACAATGGTTGCAAATGCGACATGGGATAGTTTGTGGGTGATGATAGTTGCAGTTGTTGCAGAGTGGGTAGGTACCCCCATAAGCTTTCTTGGCTGGATTTTGAGCCAAGGGTGAAACTTGATTAATTGGGGCGGCCGGAGTGACTACTGCAAAATTTTTCGCCTTTCTCTTCCTGGTGTTTCGATACTGTTCGTTTTGAACTTCTTTGACATGAGTAGGAGGAGTTGTGGTGTCAGAAACTTTCTTGGCCCCCTTTTTGGTAAGAGTACCTGCTTTAACGTGATTATCGGTCAGTGTGGCAGCTAGACGAATAGCATCTTCTAGGTTTGCAGGATTTCTTCCCAGAACAGTGTCCTAGATTTGTCTCGGTAGGCCACCGATATATTTTTCAATACACCTAGACAAAGGTGTAACCATGTGAGGTACCAGCATGCTCAGTTCGTGAAAACGGTTGGTGTACGCCAAGCTTTCACCGCTATCTTGGGTAAGATCCCAAAATTCCGCTTCCAGTTTCTTCATCTCATTTCGAGGACAGAATTCCTCGGTCATGATCCTTTTCAGCTCATCCCATGGCAGAGCCATTGCTACTTCTACTCCCCTTGTTCTCTTTTCCCCATTCCACCAGGTTAGTGCCCGTTTTTGGAAGACACTAGTGGCATGGCGGACTCGTAGATTGTCCGGACAGTCACTATTGAGGAAGGTGCCCTCAATATTTTCGAACCATTGAAGGAGTCCCGTGGCTCCTTCGGTACCATAAAATTTCAGGGGATTGCAAGAGTTGAAATGCTTGAAGGTACATTGTGGCGGGTTGGCACCACCGCCACCACCAGTATTAGCACTACCACTGGCGTTCCCATTGTTGTTGTTATTGGCTTGAGTTAGTTGAGTTACTAGCTGAGTGAGGAGAGCAGCAAGGTCGGTATCATTATTGTTGTTGTTGGCATTGCCGGTATTGGTGTTGGTGCTATTGTTGGCGTTGTCGGTGTTGTTGCGGTTGATGTTACGACGAAGAGGCATTCTATAAAAAGAGAATGATACAAAAGTGTTGTGAGAATTTATAAAAATCCGTTGAAATTTAGGATAGGAGGAAAAATAACACAATTATTTCATAGTTCAGATTGTTTTCAAGTAATCACATTTCTACTTGAACACAATGACATATTAAGGTTAATTAGACTTATATAATTTTCAAGGAGACGTGCTTTAGCCTATAGGTAAACACTCATCCCGGGAATTCCCAGGAAAGCATACGGATCCCTCGGTTGATTGGGATTTATATGAAATGCTTTCCTAGACAGAAAACCCAGAATACAGGTGTCACCCTTCCAGATTGCACATGTCCTTTAATAATTAACAGAGTCTAAAACCTTAACGGGTATATAAAAATATTTTTGATAGACTAATGTCTACGAGTATGAGTTTTTCCACAAGTTATGGCGATGATGACATAGAAGCAGTTAAGGAAGATACGCGGCTTAGGATACGAGTATGTATACGATTTATTTAATTTACTATTTACGTATGCTTATTAAGTCATGTAGTCTAAACATTTTAAGTATTAAATAACTAACACATAAAGCATGTGACATATAGCAAATAGCACGTATCACATAAAACATGTAGCATGGCATTGTTGGGTGTCCTAAAGTTATAGTCTAGGTCAATGGTGTCTAATAACCTAATTCCCTATAACCAAGGCTCTGATACCAATCTGTCACACCCCAACCGACGGCGGAAAACGTCGGGGCGTGAAGCTGTGCAGACTGTTCATAGCTCATGGTTGCTAAAGTTTGAATAATTTAAACATTCATTTTCATTACACGTAGCAAGGTCATACCATACAAGAACCAAATGTAGCGATTACAAAATATAAATAGTTTAGATTAATTGCTAGGTCCAAATCCTATATGTAGCAGCTTGTAATACTTCAAACATTGTCACCTGAAACATGGTTAAAAACAAAGTCAACTAAAAAGTTGGTGAGAATACATAGGTTTTCGTGTCATGTAATAGAATATAGTGTCGTGTGCATACAATTCATACAAACATGGCAATTAAGGCATTTATGGAGAGATGCCATCGTGTGACCTGGTAGTACAATCAAACCTTTGTAACTAGCATGCAAAACAAACGCGTGTTGGCAGTAACAGTTACCCTACCTGGGTGGGTTTGTCAGACTCAATAGATCTATCACTGTTTACTGTAGGCTATAAAATAGTTAATGATTGCACGTGAATAGCAAACTGCGTGTTGGTCTACACACCTAGTACTCAAGCACAAAGCTCAAAATTGTAACACATGATTGTATGGTGGAATTGTATATTGTGTAGTTTGTAAACATAGTAAATAGAACGCATGTTCCACCCCAAAAGTTTGTAAATAGAGTAAAAGAGGGGCTATGTAACTCACTTGTGTTGGGTAGTGTAGTTTGCACAAATCAACAAAAATACCAAGCGTGTTGTAGGTCGCTACGTTTGACCTAATGAATAAATGTATAACGCGTGTCATTGTTTGTGTTATTTTTATGTCGAAAGATGGATTTGTACGTTTAGGGTTTGTTTGAAATAAATAAATAAATAACTTTATTTATCTATTTAGTACATTTTAAATAGTAGTGATATATATATTCTTTAAAATGTAAATTTAAATAACTGAAATATATTTATATTTATTTAAATATAAATTTAAATAAATAACATTTGTTTAAGTCAAAATATATATTTGTATAAATAGTTTTATAAGAATGATTATATAAACTCACGACTTCATCGGTTTTGAACTATCGGGAATTAATCGTTTTAAATTCCTAAATCAAGGATTTGGTTTATAAATGATTCCCGGGTCTTGGGATTTTATAAAATAATTTTTTTATAATTACATTTTGAAATTTTTAGCTAAATATGTTAAATAGACTTTAAAACAGAAAAATAATTAATTCTGGTCAAGGAGCACGACCGTGCTCAAGTAGGGCACGACCGCGCTCGTTGCCGGGCGTGACCGTGGTGGTCTGAGCGCGCCCGTGGTCGAGTCAGAAAGTACTTCATAGGTCCTGGACATAGAGCACGACCGTGCTCGTATCTGGCACGACCGCGTCTAGTGTTTGTTTTTGATCAAGACTTGTTTGCTCGGTAAGCACGACCGGGCCACACCTGGGGCACGATTGTGCTTGGTCAGGCACGACCGCGCTCGGGGATGAGCACGACCGTGTCGGGTCTTTTCCAGACCCAAATCCGTCGATTCTTATATTAAATGTTTCTGTATTCTTAGGGCTTTCACTTAGTGGATGATTTCGAAGCTATCTATGAGTTTTAATTGGATTTATTTCGTGTTTAAAAGGTAGTTCGACTAAAAGTTTAGTTTCGGCTTTTCGTTCAGAAATCGGGCAGACTTGAGTGTTTCTACTACGAATTGGCATAGGGCTTTCGTAGTAGAGGATGATACAAAGCTATTGGAGTATTACTTACTTGAGATTATTGGGCAATTGAATGCGGTCGGCTACGGGTCGCGTTTTCGGGCGTCTTGGCGATCGATCGGGCTCCAGAAGTTGTATGAGTGTCGAGTGAGAGTTCTGAGAGACTGAGTGAGGGTAGATGTGGGTGCAGGAAGCATTGGATTCTCCTTATAATGTGAAATCTCACGAATTCGTGAGTGGGGTAGGTGTGGATTTGAAATGGGTCGATTGGATTACGAAATTGGAGACGTGTTTCAGATGGTGTACAGTTGGGTATGGTCGGACGCGTGAAATCCGGCCTTCATGCCATTTGATTCAACGAGTATGGACCACTGCCTGACTCTGCGGAGTCACGTGGTTTCAGCAGCGCGACCGTGCCTGAATTAGGCACGACCGTGCTTAGGTCATCAGGCGCGACCGTGCCTAGTCCTAGGCGCGACCGTGCTTGCCTGGTTTTGTAGTTTTTGAGTTTTGTCAGTTTTGGTCCTCGGGGCTTGTGAGATAATGGTGTTTTTGTTTAATTTGTCATTGTAATAGAATAGTTTGTATATGTAACTGCATCGTAGTTTGTTTGTACACGAATCGAAACTGAAATGTGTTTGTTTATTGAAATCAAACGATTACATGATGAAAATCAGAAATGTTACAGTCTCCCCTTGTTGAGGGGATTTCGTCCCGAAATTCAACTAGTTGAGGCTGCAGAATTGGTGAATAGGTGAGGATACTTGAGTTTCATTTGGTCTTCACGTTCCCAAGTAAACTCAGGACCACGTTTTGAATCCCAACGGACTTTGACTATAGGGATGCGGCTGCGCTTGAGTTGCTTGATTTCACGATCCATGATTTCCACCGGTTTCTCGACAAAGTGCATCGTTTCATCAATGCGCACGTCGTCAAGAGGTATGTGGAGGTTCTCATCAGCAAGTCATTTCTTCAGGTTGGACACGTGGAAGGTTGGATGAACATTGTTGAGTGCTGGAGGTAGCTCAAGTTTGTAAGCCACTTTCCCGATTCTTTCAAGGATTCTGAACGGGCCTACGTAACGAGGTTCTAGTTTGCCTTTCTTTCCAAAGCGGATCACACCCTTCCAAGGGGATACTTTGAGAAGCACAAGGTCACCCACTTGGAATTCCAAGGGTTTTCGTCGCTTGTCGGCATAGCTCTTTTGTCGACTTCTCGCTACTCGGATGTTGTCACGGATTTGAAGGATTTTGTCAGATGTTTCCTAAATTAACTCGGGACCGGTGATTTGTGCTTCACCAATCTCATTCCAACAGATAGGAGAACGACATTTGCGACCATAAAGAGCTTCGAATGGAGCCATGTTGATGCTGGTGTGGTAGCTGTTATTGTAGGAGAATTCAATAAGTGTCAAGTGTGAATCCCAATTGCCACCAAAGTCTATGACACAGGCTCTCAGCATGTCTTCGAGCGTTTGGATTGTTCGTTCAGTCTGGCCATCAATTTGGGGATGGTAGGCTGTGCTTAAATCCAATCGTGTACCAAGTGCCTTTTGCAGAGATTGCCAAAATCTGGAAGTGAAACGAGCATCTCTGTCGGAGATTATGTTCAAAGGTATACCGTGTCGACTCACAATTTCGTTAATATAGATTCGGGCCAATTTCTCAACCCGATAGTCTTCACGGATGGGCAGGAAGTGTGCGGACTTTGTGAGACGGTCAATGATTACCCAAATGCTATCATAGCCGTTCGAAGTACGGGGGAGTTTAGTAATGAAGTCCATGGCTAGATTTTCCCATTTCCATACGGGGATTTCCGGTTGTTCAAGTAAACCGGAAGGACGTTGATGTTCGGCTTTGACTTTAGAGCAGGTTAGACATTTTGCAACATAGAGTGCAATGTCTTTCTTCATACCAGGCCACCAATATTGTGGTCGAAGATTGTGATACATTTTATCCGCACCGGGATGAATAGAATACCGAGACTTGTGTGCTTCAGTCATGAGGAATTCCCGGAGATCATTGCGATTGGGAACCCAAATACGATCCAAGAAATAAAGCAAACCATTGTTTTTAGTTTCTAGTTGGGATTCAGCACCGCACGACATTTCCTCATACATATTGCCCTCGGTAATCGAGACGTGTTGAGCTGCTAGAATACAGGTTTGAATGTCGGAATGAATCTTGACACTTTGGAGCATGACACGTTCTTTACGGCTCAGCGCATCGGCTACAACATTAGCCTTGCCGGGATGATAACGAATCTCGCAATCGTAATCATTGAGGAGTTCAACCCAACGTCGTTGCCTCATGTTGAGTTCTTTTTGGTTGAAGATGTGTTGGAGGCTTTTGTGGTCGGTAAATACCACACATTTCGTGCCATATAGATAATGTCTCCAAATCTTCAAGGAAAATATGACTACACCTAGCTCCAGATCGTGCGTCGTATAGTTCTTTTCATGGATCTTGAGTTGTCTCGATGCATAAGCGATTACATTGCCTCGTTGCATGAGAACACAACCAAGGCCTAGGTTAGAGGCATCACAGTAGACGACTAGGTCATCGTTTCCTTCGGGAAGAGTCAGAATAGGAGCATCACATAACTTCTGTTTAAGAGTTTGGAAAGCTTCTTCTTGTTTCGGCCCCCATTCATAAGGTTTACCTTTATGTGTCAAGGCGGTGAGGGGAACAGCAATCTTGGAGAAATTGGAAATGAATCTTCGGTAATAACCCGCTAAACCAAGGAACGAACGAACCTCGGTAGGGGTTTGAGGAGCACTCCAATTCTTGACAGCTTCGATCTTGGCAGGGTCGACATGTATTCCCTTTTTATTGACAACATGACCCAAAAATTGAACTTCCTTTAGCCAAAATTCACATTTGGAGAACTTGGCGTATAATTGTTCGGTTCTCAGGAGATCCAAAATCAGTCTAAGGTGCTGTTCATGTTCTTCCTCAGTCTTGGAATAGATCAAGATGTCATCGATGAAAACGATCACGAATTTGTCAAGGTATGGTTTGCACATGCGGTTCATGAGATCCATAAAGACAGCAGGTGCATTGGTCAACCCAAAAGGCATAACCGTTCGTAATGACCATATCTTGTTCGAAAGGCGGTCTTTGGAATATCTTCTTCTCGGACACGCAGTTGGTGATAACCAGATCGAAGATCAATCTTCGAGAAACAAGTAGAACCTTGGAGTTGATCGAAGAGGTTGTCAATTCTAGGTAACGGGTAGCGGTTTTTGATTGTAAGCTTGTTGAGCTCTCGATAGTCAATACACATGCGGAATGAACCATCCTTCTTTTTAACAAACAAGACTGGTGCACCCCACGGTGAATGACTTGGCCGTATGAAACCTTTGTCAGCGAGCTCTTGAAGTTGACTTGCAAGTTCTTGTAATTCGGAAGGTGCAAGCCGGTATGGAGCTTTAGCCACAGGGTTTGCTCCGGGTATAAGATCGATTCGAAACTTTACTTCCCGAACAGGTGGAAGACCGGGTAAGTCATCGGGAAAGACTTCGGGAAACTCCCGAATGATGGGAATATCTTCTATTCTTCTCTCCTTGTCTTCTTTTTGAATCACATGAGCTAGGAAAACCATGCACTTCTTTCGAATGTATTTCTGGGCAGTTATGCATGACATTAGTTTGAGTCCTTTGCAAGGTTTCTCGCCAAAGACTTTCAATATGTCTCCCGGTGGAAGAGGTACTCGGATGTACTTTTCAAAGCACATGACCTCGGCATGGTTTTTAGATAACCAATCCATGCCGATGATGACATCAAAGCTTCCCAACGGCATTGGTATAAGGTTGACTAGAAACGTGTGACCATTGAGTTCTAGTGAGCAGTCATGAATGATGGAGTCAATAGTGATGGAGTTTCCATCCGCTACTTCAACGGTGAAGGTTTTCTCGAGTTTGGATCGTGTTTTTGCAAGTAAAGGTTCAAAGTTAAGTGACACAAAACTCTTATCGGCTCCGGTATCAAATAGTATAGATGCAAATTGTTTATTTACAAGAAACGTACCGTTGACCACATGATCGTTGGCTTGAGCTTCATTGGCGTTGATGTTGAAAGCACGTCCACGAGCTCCGCCCTGATTATTGTTCGCAAGTTTTGGACATTGGTTCCGGAAGTGGTTCGGGTTGCCACATTCAAAGCAAGCCCGTCCATTTGCATTGATTGGAACCACTTGATTAGCTCCGGGTTGATTAACCGGGTTGACTTGAGTAGTAAGTGCCTTTTGTCGGCAGATATTGGCCGTATGGCCAAGTTTCCCACAATGGTTGCAAATGCGACATGGGATAGTTTGTGGGTGATGATAGTTGCAGTTGTTGCAGAGTGGGTAGGTACCCCCATAAGCTTTCTTGGCTGGATTTTGAGCCAAGGGTGCAACTTGATTAATTGGGGCGGCCGGAGTGACTACTGCAAAATTTTTCGCCTTTCTCTTCCTGGTGTTTCGATACTGTTCGTTTTGAACTTCTTTGACATGAGTAGGAGGAGTTGTGGTGTCAGAAACTTTCTTGGCCCCCTTTTTGGTAAGAGTACCTGCTTTAACGTGATTATCGGTCAGTGTGGCAGCTAGACGAATAGCATCTTCTAGGTTTGCAGGATTTCTTCCCAGAACAGTGTCCTGGATTTGTCTCGGTAGGCCACCGATATATTTTTCAATACACCTAGACAAAGGTGTAACCATGTGAGGTACCAGCATGCTCAGTTCGTGAAAACGGTTGGTGTACGCCAAGCTTTCACCGCTATCTTGGGTAAGATCCCAAAATTCCGCTTCCAGTTTCTTCATCTCATTTCGAGGACAGAATTCCTCGGTCATGATCCTTTTCAGCTCATCCCATGGCAGAGCCATTGCTACTTCTACTCCCCTTGTTCTCTTTTCCCCATTCCACCAGGTTAGTGCCCGTTTTTGGAAGACACTAGTGGCATGGCGGACTCGTAGATTGTCCGGACAGTCACTATTGAGGAAGGTGCCCTCAATATTTTCGAACCATTGAAGGAGTCCCGTGGCTCCTTCGGTACCATAAAATTTCAGGGGATTGCAAGAGTTGAAATGCTTGAAGGTACATTGTGGCGGGTTGGCACCACCGCCACCACCAGTATTAGCACTACCACTGGCGTTCCCATTGTTGTTGTTATTGGCTTGAGTTAGTTGAGTTACTAGCTGAGTGAGGAGAGCAGCAAGGTCGGTATCATTATTGTTGTTGTTGGCATTGCCGGTATTGGTGTTGGTGCTATTGTTGGCGTTGTCGGTGTTGTTGCGGTTGATGTTACGACGAAGAGGCATTCTATAAAAAGAGAATGATACAAAAGTGTTGTGAGAATTTATAAAAATCCGTTGAAATTTAGGATAGGAGGAAAAATAACACATTTATTTCATAGTTCAGATTGTTTTCAAGTAATCACATTTCTACTTGAACACAATGACATATTAAGGTTAATTAGACTTATATAATTTTCAAGGAGACGTGCTTTAGCCTATAGGTAAACACTCATCCCGGGAATTCCCAGGAAAGCATACGGATCCCTCGGTTGATTGGGATTTATATGAAATGCTTTCCTAGACAGAAAACCCAGAATACAGGTGTCACCCTTCCAGATTGCACATGTCCTTTAATAATTAACAGAGTCTAAAACCTTAACGGGTATATAAAAATATTTTTGATAGACTAATGTCTACGAGTATGAGTTTTTCCACAAGTTATGGCGATGATGACATAGAAGCAGTTAAGGAAGATACGCGGCTTAGGATACGAGTATGTATACGATTTATTTAATTTACTATTTACGTATGCTTATTAAGTCATGTAGTCTAAACATTTTAAGTATTAAATAACTAACACATAAAGCATGTGACATATAGCAAATAGCACGTATCACATAAAACATGTAGCATGGCATTGTTGGGTGTCCTAAAGTTATAGTCTAGGTCAATGGTGTCTAATAACCTAATTCCCTATAACCAAGGCTCTGATACCAATCTGTCACACCCCAACCGACGGCGGAAAACGTGGGGGCGTGAAGCTGTGCAGACTGTTCATAGCTCATGGTTACTAAAGTTTGAATAATTTAAACATTCATTTTCATTACACGTAGCAAGCTCATACCATACAAGAACCAAATGTAGCGATTACAAAATATAAATAGTTTAGATTAATTGCTAGGTCCAAATCCTATATGTAGCAGCTTGTAATACTTCAAACATTGTCACCTGAAACATGGTTAAAAACAAAGTCAACTAAAAAGTTGGTGATAATACATAGGTTTTCGTGTCATGTAATAGAATATAGTGTCGTGTGCATACAATTCATACAAACATGGCAATTAAGGCATTTATGGAGAGATGCCATCGTGTGACCTGGTAGTACAATCAAACCTTTGTAACTAGCATGCAAAACAAACGCGTGTTGGCAGTAACAGTCACCCTACCTGGGTGGGTTTGTCAGACTCAATAGATCTATCACTGTTTACTGTAGGCTATATAATAGTTAATGATTGCACGTGAATAGCAAACTGCGTGTTGGTCTACACACCTAGTACTCAAGCACAAAGCTCAAAATTGTAACACATGATTGTAGGGTGGAATTGTATATTGTGTAGTTTGTAAACATAGTAAATAGAACGCATGTTCCACCCCAAAAGTTTGTAAATAGAGTAAAAGAGGGGCTATGTAACTCACTTGTGTTGGGTAGTGTAGTTTGCACAGATCAACAAAAATACCAAGCGTGTTGTAGGTCGCTACGTTTGACCTAATGGATAAATGTATAACGCGTGTCATTGTTTGTGTTATTTTTATGTCGAAAGATGGATTTGTACGTTTAGGGTTTGTTTGAAATAAATAAATAAATAACTTTATTTATCAATTTAGTACATTTTAAATAGTAGTGATATATATATTCTTTAAAATGTAAATTTAAATAACTGATATATATTTATATTTATTTAAATATAAATTTAAATAAATAACATTTGTTTAAGTCAAAATATATATTTGTATAAATAGTTTTATAAGAATGATTATATAAACTCACGACTTCATCGGTTTTGAACTATCGGGAATTAATCGTTTTAAATTCCTAAATCAAGGATTTGGTTTATAAATGATTCCCGGGTCTTGGGATTTTATAAAATAATTTTTTTATAATTACATTTTGAAATTTTTAGCTAAATATGTTAAATAGACTTTAAAACAGAAAAATAATTGATTCTGGTCAAGGAGCACGACCGTGCTCAAGTAGGGCACGACCGAGCTCGTTGCCGGGCGTGACCGTGGTGGTCTGAGCGCGCCCGTGGTCGAGTCAGAAAGTACTTCATAGGTCCTGGACATAGAGCACGACCGTGCTCGTATCTGGCACGACCACGTCTAGTGTTTGTTTTTTATCAAGACTTGTTTGCTCGGTAAGCACGACCGGGCCACACCTGGGGCACGATTGTGCTTGGTCAGGCACGACCGCGCTCGGGGATGAGCACGACCGTGTCGGGTCTTTTCCAGACCCAAATCCGTCGATTCTTATATTAAATGTTTCTGTATTCTTAGGGCTTTCACTTAGTGGATGATTTCGAAGCTATCTATGAGTTTTAATTGGATTTATTTCGTGTTTAAAAGGTAGTTCGACTAAAAGTTTAGTTTCGGCTTTTCGTTCAGAAATCGGGCAGACTTGAGTGTTTCTACTACGAATTGGCATAGGGCTTTCGTAGTAGAGGATGATACAAAGCTATTGGAGTATTACTTACTTGAGATTATTGGGCAATTGAATGCGGTCGGCTACGGGTCGCGTTTTCGGGCGTCTTGGCGATCGATCGGGCTCCAGAAGTTGTATGAGTGTCGAGTGAGAGTTCTGAGAGATTGAGTGAGGGTAGATGTGGGTGTAGGAAGCATTGGATTATCCTTATAATGTGAAATCTCACGAATTCGTGAGTGGGGTAGGTGTGGATTTGAAATGGGTCGATTGGATTACGAAATTGGAGACGTGTTTCAGATGGTGTACAGTTGGGTATGGTCGGACGCGTGAAATCCGGCCTTCATGCCATTTGATTCAACGAGTATGGACCACTGCCTGACTCTGCGGAGTCACGTGGTTTCAGCAGCGCGACCGTGCCTGAATTAGGCACGACCGTGCTTAGGTCATCAGGCGCGACCGTGCCTAGTCCTAGGTGCGACCGTGCTTGCCTGGTTTTGTAGTTTTTGAGTTTTGTCAGTTTTGGTCCTCGGGGCTTGTGAGATAATGGTGTTTTTGTTTAATTTGTCATTGTAATAGAATAGTTTGTATATTTAACTGCATCGTAGTTTGTTTGTACACGAATCGAAACTGAAATGTGTTTGTTTATTGAAATCAAACGATTACATGATGAAAATCAGAAATGTTACATGTGCCATGATGACACGATGCAAACATACCACGACGAACACACAACACAAACAACATACTAGCAATCACATGACTCATTAACTATACTTGCATCTCACACATAACCCTAGAACAACAAATTTCTCACACAATGTATCATAAGTAGTTAATGTACGACACGACTCTTTTCGTGCGGCCTTTAACACGACACTCATTAGTAACCCATACCCTTAACTCACACATTCCTATGATCCCACCGTAGACCCTGCAATCGCTTGACAATTATTTTATATTCAAAACGCATCGGGTTAGAACCTAAAATCCTTAACACCTTTAATAGAGTAAACTCATTTCATAAGTATGTACGATAGCCCCAAAACGTTAAAACATTTAAAAGAGGGGGATTAGAAACTCACCGGATACTGAGTCCAAATCCTTGCTTTGCAAACCTGCTCGTCCATACTTGAATCCCACCTGTCAACGAATGACCACAAAGTCAGAGCACATCCTAGACATGTGTCGATTACATTTAAATATAAACGCTCCCGACGTGTGTCTCACCCGTTCGCCCATTCGTCCATACCAAACCCTATCCTCGCGGGTTTATAATATCTTCCCCTCTTCTTTATCATGACTTGTGTACCCTATACATGTATGCACGTGGAGGTGCCATGCAAGCCCTGGCTTCACGAACACGCGCACGTCCGAGCTGGGTCCTCGTTCATGCATTCATGCACATCACGCACACCACGCACGGACCCTAATCGGGTGTAACCTGACTCCATCGTCTTCCTTGTTCATCGCCGTGAATCACCATCATCGTGTCATCTCCACCATGCGTCACGACATCAAGCACCACCACCGATCCCGTCGTCGTGCCTAATCCTAAACGGATACAACCCCAATCACCACCTCCGTCGTACGCCGCCGTGAAGCACCGCCACAGCAGCCCCTTTTCGTGGCCGTCGGCACCTCTCTCTGTTGTTGTCATTGCTTCCGGCTAACCCCCACGCCACCTCCGATCACCGAGCACCCCATTACGGGTCACCACAACTCGTCACACCTGTCGTCTGGCCTGCCATCATCACGGCTGTCGCCGTCGTCCGACGCCGGCCACCTCCTCATCTCCTCTCTGCAACCGTGACCTCGTCGGCTGGTACCACCTCGCACCCTCACCCAGCCACTGCCGTCAACATCAACCGCCGACCACCACCACTCTCTCCCTCCTCGTACCCGTACCCGACACCCAAACAAACCCTGCGCCAAATGAAAACTAGATCGTGAAGAGAAATAGTGCACGGGATTACCTTAACGCGCTTTGATTGTCACGACCGCAGTCTCCTCCCGCCGCCGTCCTCTTCCGTCCGGTTACTCCTCGTCATCGTCGGCTTCCGACTCCTCCTTCGGTCTCCCTCTCTGTCGCCTGCGCACCTAGGCCGATTATGGCCTAGTTTCTGGTTGAGTGGTATTTAAACCTTTAAGGTTTTACACTCTAGTTCCCTTTTGCGCTATTCACACCTCAAGTTATGATTACAACGACTAGTCGTGCCCTTTAATGTCGTTAAAACGCCCATGCACGACCGACCTTGCCCTTCATTACCCTTAATAAGAATTCGGGAAATCCATGAACCCGAATCACTGGCTTACGGGTTTTCGAGATATTACACGTAGAGAGCAGCAGACATAATAGTCCCATAATAATATATATGTAATATGTTTAAAGATGAAAATTTAAATTAGAAGTTTTGCCTGTTTTTCCATGACTCTACCAATAATTCTGTTATAAGTGGGATTATACTGAATACGTTTGTTTTTAGAAGTTTCATATGTTTCGAGGATAGACTCCTTTAGCACGGACGGAGCGGAATAATTAGGAAAGTCTATCATCCTTTTAAAATGTTCAAATCTTGAATATTTATCTTCTCCTCACTTTTAATATGATTATATGAGAAACTAGGGAAAATCTCATAAATTATAATGTCATGCACGATATCGTTTGAGTTACCTGTGGGGTGGGTTGGGTTCAAACGATTTGCTCGGTAGAAACTTAAGTTCTTCGGCACTAACTAAGTTCTGCAATACCAACTTAAGTTCGATAGTAACTCAAGCTCGGTACTAACTCAGTCTTCGGTACTAACTGTGTTCTTTGGTACTGGCTGTTTTCGGTAGTAATCTTCAGTATTAAGTTGCCGTGCATTGGTGGCAACAACTTAGTTCTTCATGCACTCAATGTTGGATTACTATAATATTCCTGAACACTCTATTAAATTTTTTAACTAAACAAATCTATACAATTTCAGACCTAACAAAAGTTGTTATCCAAGTTAATCAAAGAACTAGCAAATTTAGTTTTTTGTGGGCTTTAGGCTCAAATAATATTTCTGGAAATAGGACGGGCATCCATAGGTGTAGAAACATATAAATGATGTATATGGTTTGTTCGAATCAGTATTTGATGAATATGTAGTCAAATTAAAGAGTTTGATATGTGTATGTTTGATAAAATTAACTCAGTTTTGACCTAAGATGTGATTTTGAATCAAACAGAATTTCAATCGTCACGTATAGATGAGAATGAACTAAAATCATGAATCATATTTTTATTATGTGATGAACTTTACTCGGTCCGAACAATTGAACCGAACCGAACCGAAATTTTTTATTATTGCTTTCATAGAAACAAAGTATGTTAGTGTGTCTATTATAAAAGGGTGATTATTCACAACTACCCTAGGGTGTGTTTTGGAGTGAGGAGGGCGTGGGAGCATTCACGGGCTGAGGGGCGCTGGCTTCGTTCAACATAGGCGTTACAAACAGCTAGAATTGTAAAAAAATTATTCAATATTTAATTTATAATCTATAAATATATATCATATTCTCTCAACCAATAACATACTACTTTCTATTCTCTCAACCTATAAAATTGTATTCTCTCTTAACCAATTAAAAATGGAATATCCATCTTCGTCGTCGGGCTCATCGGAAGAAGATGAGGAGCACGATGGGAGTCCTCGACTTTCTGGTGATGCCTTTTGGCTTGACCAATGCCCTTCTCATTTTTTACCCTGATACACGGTTGTTCCAACCCTACCTGGACCGGTTTGTGGTGGTATATCTTGATGACATTGTGGTCTGATAATTGAAGCGCTTTGTTACGCGTACGAACTAACCGAAGAAGCATCGAGTTCACGAGGGGTAACACGACGAGTTCAAGTAATACGGGGTCGTGAAGCTGCTAATGAACGTCTTGTACACGATTATTCTTCTGAGATCCCATGTATAGTTGGAGGGTCAGCGTCACCCATGTTAGGAAATGGAACAGTGCTAGGACTACGTACCTGATTCTCGCACAAAACTCTCAAACGCTCACGAAAGTTGCGGGTGCGCTAGTGAAGCTCTCGCTCGGGCTCTAAAGAAGAATCAAATTGGGGATCCTTGCGAGCGAGTATGTTGCATAAACTAGAAAAAGCAAATGAAAACTGAATACACACAGAAAATACCCAACCTAAGATTAAGACACATACAAAAAGCAAATAAGACAAAGTAAGCAAATAATAGCTAAAATAAAAAGATAGACTAAACTCAACTAAAAAGAGAAAATAAAACAAATAACCAAATAAGAACTAATCGAAGCTAATTTTGCTATTGTCAAGTGTCCCCGGCAGCGGCGCCAAAAACTTGATATACTCGGAGTGGTCTATAAAAAATAAATAAAAACATAACCTAGACACTCTAGTAATAATCTAGAAATCCTCTAAACCATACCACAATGACAGGCAAGTGTACCTATCAATTGTAATACAACCTAATGAAAGTATGGATATCGAACCCACGAGACACAAACACTAACTAAAACTAAACTCTGACAAAGAACTAAGATATTTGGTTTGGGGGAAGTTCTATTGTGACACCCGGCAAAACATGTCACTATCCGTACTAATTATAAACGCGTTTACTTATTAATAGTTCCTGAAAACAATTGAAATCAAACTATATAGTTTAAAGTCTAGCAAGGGTCTTATAATGCATAATCACAGTTTAGTAATTTTTTAGAGTTACTAATATTAATGCATAGCTAACGACCCGCATGACACATCCATTGGTGATTATTTATAAATGACTAGAACAATAATTAGAGGCTAAAAACGTATGATCACATGTGGAGATAACAAACAATATAAATGTACAAAAGATCATGACATGTTTTTATTTGATTTAATTACGTCACTGGTACAAATATGAAGTGACATTTATGACTATATTTGTTTACAAATTTTCCAACACTTGAGTCCAACAAAAAGTCACAACGATATATATAAATTCTCTACATAAAATAAATGAACGTTTTAATACTCCTACGAGAGGATGCATAAAATAACGGATCACCGACTTGAATATCTAATCTACTTGTTCGTGTATATCAACTCCAACTTCTATCATCACCTCTCAATTATCCTTTTCTTTAACTCATTTTCGGCCAAATGGGTATAACTAAACCCATCCATTTTCAATTGAACTATAAACTAACTAGTAACTAAGTCTAATTATGACAAAATAATGGCACTAAGGTGAAGACAACAAGCAAACCCCCACACCCCACCCCCTTCCCTCTTTCTCACGGCATCATCATGCCAACCCCACACCATCTTTTTGTTTCACCAACACTCCACTCTAGCTTTGTCATGATGTGATATGATTTTTACCAAATCTATTTTAGTATAAAAATAGAAAAAAATGGAAACAAAGCAAGAGGTATGCTCTTGCTCTTCTTATTCTCGGCTCACACATGCACACACCCACACTCACACATTCAAGTAGCAAACACTAAGGAATCAAGGAGAAAGATCTAAAGAGCTTCCAAGAGAAGGGATAGAAGGAATCAAGCAAGAAACCAAGAATCACCACCCAATTCACTCACAAAAATCGCCATCTACACCATGTTTTGGTATGAAATGCTAAAATTATTTTTACATCTAAATCTTTGTACAAAAAGTGCAAGTTCATCTAAAAATACAAGAGTTTTTACTCTAATCTTTAAACAAAAAGAAAACTAAACAGAGTGTTGGACTCGTTGGAACTAAAAATAATGATATGTATTCTATGTATGTCGATTTGCATGAATATATATGTATGTGCTTTGTTTATATGGGTATACTTTTGATCATGAAAGTAAATGGAAACTAAAAATGAGATAGTATATATATGTATATAAAGCCGTATGTATGCATATACACATGAATGTGGTTAACTTTTAGATCTTAAACGATAAAAATAACTACATACAAGTCTTGAAAATATGAAAATCATAATAAGTAAAACTCATGGATAAAAGTTCGTACATATATATGTGTGTAAATCAACGGATCGTTGTATGTAAAAATACATGTTTATATGATGATAAATTATGCCTTGAATATTAAAACAATACGATTTGATTAAATATAGAATATTATTTGTTGAAAAGGTTTCGTGAAACAATCGATTTTATACTCTAAAATACCTAGAAAAATATAATAGTTATATAAAAGAAAGACGCTTTGAAAAGAATCAAGTGTGGTTTTAAATAATATTATTACATGTTAAGCGAGATAAAGGATTTAACAATTGTTTGGTTATTATATAAAAACGAGACGTTGAACCGATAAATAAACACTTGTGGTGTCGAACACCGGAATGATAGATATCATGGAAATAAATAAATAAATATATATATATATATATATATATATATTATTTGGGAATTATTTGTCTATATGATATGATAACATTATGTCATAACACAAAAGGGTCGTGTCTATGGACACATAAATAACAAAGAATAATAATCACCAACGAGTCGTAACTCAAAACACCTCTTTTTCTAAAACAAACACATCTTTGGACAGATGAATTTAAGCGGGTGAACAATTGAACTTAAGACACTTAGTCTTAACATATATTATCCTCGTGTGTAACTAGGGTACGATTAGTCAAGTTTGATTAGGAACAATTATCGTTTGCTAGTATTTCGTCGGACACCAGGTGAGTTCACGGCCCCCTTTTAGCTTTTTAAGGTTTTGTAAACATCGGGGGGGAAACATGCTTATACGACATACTTGAAAGAATGAAACATATTTGTTTACACTCTGGATCACATGAACATTTTGGTTTAACTCATTGTGAGTTTCATGACCCCTTTTTATTGTTTTCTATTTTGGGGGAAAAACATGTTAATTTCAAATGGTATGATAACTAGAAAACGAGAAACAAGCATCTGATTCCCTTGTGAGCATGAGTTAACACTAAAAGGTCCTCGGTATTTCGAACTATAACCATTAGCTATGGACTTAGCCGTAGATCGATATGAATAGTACTATTCGGGTTGACACCCCCAATCATGGTTAGTCGCGCTAACCTGACCAGCAGGGTCAAATGATTGCATATTAGGTCTTGTTGTTTCTCATTGTTTAAAGGTACAATGGGCTGGGGCAAAATTTGAGAATTCGTTAAAGGTTTGGTTATAGGCTTGTGCATCACATAATTCGTTTGTGCTAGCTAGACAACGATGAATCAACCGCTAACTTGTTTTGCTTATCGTATGCATAAAGTAAATTTCGAGCAAAGGATTTCGCCAATGGTATACGTACCAATGGAAGTGCTAGTCAATTTCGAGAAACGGGTTTTGCCATTGGTATACGTATCAATGATCTTGACAATAAATTTCGAGCAAAGAATATTGCCAATAGTACCCGTACAAACAGTTTTGTCAATCAATTTCGTGCAAATGGTTTTTGCCAAAGGATTTCGTATAAATAGTTTTGACAAACGATTTCGTAAATATGGTTTTCCCAATTGTGTTCATTTAAAACCTGTGAACTCACCAACATTGCGTTGACATTTTTGAGCATGTTTTTCAGGTAATACATACGGCACGGTTGGAATAGGTTAAACATTTGAATTAAGCCCTTAGAAGACGAAGATGCTTGGTCGTTTAACGTCAAGTCAATTTAGACTTGTATGTCTTTAGGTCTATGTATTCATTTAGTTCCTGTAATGGTGTTCGACACTTTAGAAGTCTTTATTTAGCTTCCGCTGTTGTGTAATGTTACCAATCGTTACAACCTTAAATTATTTATTTATTTATTAAGTGAATAAATTTGGGGGTGTGACATCTATAAATTAAGATTAAACTAGGTGAAATCAAATATACTATGAACTGTCTAGCTGACGACAACTAACTATCAAGCAAAAGACTTAGATGAAATCAAGAATGGAGAAAGCACTACCAAGGTATGAATCCTATTTGTGAAACTCGGGTTTCTCTTGGTTATGGAAACTATGACGGAACCAGGATCTAGAAATATTACACCCTCAGACTACCTAAAGGAACCCTGATCATTCTCAAGGTGGCTTGTTGGATCACTTTTTAGTCTGAGGGTGTACTACACCAATACACTGGCTTGTTGGATCACTTTTCAATCTCTCCAACAATAGTAAAGTACCCTACATACATATCATCTTTCGATCTCACTATCTCAATACATCCAGGGAACGCAAGGGGTAACTTGAAGACTCTCGATAAGACACGGGGATGCAAAGAATAGTAGGACACCTAGGGAAACCTCCTTTCAGTGTCTTTACACCTAAATACCTGACACCAAGGACCACCCGACTACTTCTCACCTCTCACCTATCGAAGTAGGTAGATCATCTAAATCCTCTAAACTCTCAAATACCGTTCCTATGGATTATGATATCAAAAACCCATAAATAAATCATAAACACAATAGGTGACCTAATCATGCATATATAACTGAAAGACATTCAACAAGATACATGTGGAACAATACTTAATCATATATTAGACATAAACATGCATACAGATCAGATCAATTATAAACAAATTCTTTACTTTAATATCAACATTGGAATCCAAAAACCGAAATAAAACTAATAATTCAACAAATCATCATCACAACCTAGGTAGCTATGAAAATCTATCCAACAACCATGTCCAGTAACATCAAAATAGTAATGAAGAACATAAACATGTCGTCAATTAAACAAATCAAAGACAAAGAATCGAAGATCGAGAACCAAATGATTACAAGCTAACCAATACGGATGTCAAAGCTCTAAATCCTTGCTTCAATAGTCTTTTCTCCTCTGGAAAAACTTGACGGCCAAAAGTCGAACCCCTTGCATAATGGCCTTACAATTATATTAAATATCGATTTTAGGGCTTTTTCCAGAATATAAGAATTTCGCGTATCAGGAACTAAGATTTACGGCCCTTCGCATGGTGCGAAGGCTAAATTAGTCGGGCCCAATTTTGAACTTGTTCGCGTGTCACGAAGAGTATAATTTCCAACGCTTCTCCTTCACACGAACACCTGTAACATAACACATACTCAGAACGAACTAAAAATGAATAAAAACAAATGCAAATCTAACTAGAAAGCACATAAACAATAGGATAAAAGACATGTGTTTTGCAACACATCAAACATCTCCACACTTAACATTTTTTCGTCCTCAAAAAGGAATCTGCAATGGAATCATAACTGGAAACTATGCTTTCAACAATCTCATTAATTCATTAGCAGCTTCACTGTAGGTTAATCAATTCCAGAGTTCTCCCAAACGTGCTTTTCTCCACAACTGCTCGTCAAGGCGCGCTCGACGCTGTTGTTCCATCCACCACTCGTTGCCACCTATTATAGGGACCGAAAATGGGGTGACCCCTACAGAGTATGGGAGACTCGTCATAGGAGCCACAAGAATTTCCGCCAAAGCAATGAGGGATTGTGGCAGGCTATACACATATACTGGTCATAACTGTGGTATGTGGTAAGCTGAAATTGGGTAACACTCCGGGGGTGGACCGAAAACCTCCCAGAAATGAGTGCTGCTGTCTTGAGTGAGTGGTAGTTAAACCAGATTAGCTAGGGAAAGGTAGAGGAGAAATTGGTGGTAGGAAGGCAGGAACTACCGGATCAACCGAAGTCATTCGAGCATGAATTTGGGTGTTCTCAACGGGTGGTGCATCTATTTCAATATCCTCCATCTCCTCCTTAGATTCGTCGTGGTAGTGTTGATTTTCCATTGTAAACGAGAAACTGTACTTGGAATGCAGTAATAACTTCGTTCAACCATGGATGACGCCAATGAAGAGTTCTAAAACTCTTTGTATAACAATCTTTCCGATTAAAATGAGCTAAGAAGAACATGCCCCATCACCTTGTGAGGTCATGGGTATTTATAGGCTTTCCTATGGAATCCTTCTTCTCTTTCCTCTAACCAAATATGTTGACACATCTTTTCCCATTGGTGAAGGTTCTCCCTTTCCTTTTTCATGCCCCTCTTTCTCGTTAGCTTTGTGGACCCTTGTTTATACGTAATAAAGCTGAACGGATGAAATCCCTTTTCTACCCTTACACGCGGGGTAATATAAAAATATAAATAGTAAATGTAAAATTCAAATCTTAATTTTAAGTATTATAAATAAAATAATACTTAATGTAGTAAATTAAATAATCTCATGTGCATTAAATAATTATAATTATTGGGTGTTGGCTTTTAATTGTGTGGTTAAATGATAATTGAACACATTTTATGCATTGGTAAGGTGTACCTTATGAACAACTTTTTATGTTAGGTGTCTTAAAATTTTTGATAAACTACAAGCATGTCCTTTCAATATTTTTTATATAATAGTATAGATGTCTTATTGATAACAATTTGTGTTAGATGTTTTAAAACTTTTAATAAGATACAAGCATGTCTTTCCATTATTTTTTATATAGTAGTATTGATAAGTTTTTTATAATTATTCTATTAAATAGTTTTAATTATTAATGTATCTATTTGTCTTATAAAAATGCAATCTTTGACTTGGTTGTTAGTTTAGCACGAGGTATTTGACATATGTTTTACTAATATGACATATTAATCGTCACAAAATGATTGTGAGATCCATTCATTCATCAATTTTTATTTGTATTTTCAAATATCAGCGTTTTTTGTTAATTGTTTTATACATGTTTACAAATAGTTTGTTTAAAATTTTCCAATATAAACTATTTGTTTGAATATTTTGTAGAACCATTTTGTTATTTAATGAAATTTTTTCATGAGTAAAAGATAACATATATTTTTATTTGTTTTTTGTTAGTTGTTTTATACATGTTTACAATTAGTTTGTTTAAAATTTTCCAATACAAACTATTTGTTTGAATATTGTGTACAACCATTTTGTTAGACTGATGGTTGTGGGGCTTTATTGAGAGTGGATTCATCCTCTAATATCACGTCATGTGGCGCTGACTGGATGCTGATTAAGCAGTGGATAAAGCCCCTGCTGAAGCACTTGAGGGTGTTGTGGTGCAGGTGAGCGGGGGCTTTATCGAATTAATTTTTTGTTTAATTATTTATTCAATTCAAATTTAAAAACTAATAATTAATTAAAAATAATAATAAAAGATAAAATAATTAATTAAAAACATTCAACATCCTAAAAAAAAAAATACATAGAAAATAAAATACTAAATTATTCCATAGGGTTTTAATTTTCTTCCATTTCCTTTCGAATACGCTCCTTTTGTTTTTCATATATCGCTTGGTCCCTCGGCGATAGGTGGCTGACGTCCTTGCTAAGAAATTCCAACTTCTTCATCATTTGTTTTTCCATTTTCACCTGCGTCGCCTCTCGAGAGTACTTGTTATTTTAAGGATCGCATCGCTAAATTCTAAATCGGCATCATTAGTCTTTTTTTTTACCGCGGTCCCTTCCGGCCGGTCGACTTGAGCCTTGTGGTGTCCCTTCTTGATCGGACATGTTGAGGTCGATGCCAACGCGACCATCCTTGTGGTGTCTCTTCTTTTGTCCACGGAGTAGCTTTTCGTTTTGGACCGGCCTTTTTGACCGGTTCGGTTGAACCACTCGGTCCACCCTTTTTCTTCGAACCTTTGTGAGAGCGTTTTTGGGGTTGAACCGGTTCCTCTTGTGTCTCCGGAATGACTAAGTCGGGAGACGGTTGTGACATTTGATTGTAGACAAGCCGGTTAAACGCCTCATCATCCAAATATTCCAAACCTTGTAAATTCTCCATATTCTCCACATACTCATTCCAATTTCTTGACATTTTTGGTTGATGATTTGTAGTAATGTAGAGAGTAGTTTATAAAATTGAGAGAAAATAGGAAGTTTATAAAGATTTTGAGAGATAAATGAGTGAAGAGGAGTTAATTTATATAAATAGAATTTTTTTTTTTTTAATACCCCAACGGCTCTTCTCCCCAACGGTCATGCCAGCAGCGCTCGCTAGCCCCACCACGCCACCCCGCTCGCGCCCCCCATCGCCTGAACATGTTGTGGTGTGCGCGGCCAAGGTGGCTCGCGCCCACCGTTGGCGCCCCTCGCTCGCCTACCACAACCAACAGTCTTATTTAATGAAATTTTTTCATGAGTAAAAGATAACATAGATATGTATAAAAAAAATTTATAAGTGTAACGTTATATGGTATTTAGGTGTAAAAATTTGTTATTTAAAAAAAATATATTTTATGTTTTTATATATGATAAAAACGGTTAGAATCTCTTGAATTGCACGGGTGAATAAATGTATATTATATACTTAGTAATAAAAAATTATATATTTAAAATGTTGTGTATTACAATAAGTTAAATAAACTCATGTATTACATTGGTTGAATAATATATAATATAATCTGTTAACATATGTACTCGTCAAAATATGTCTTTACAAATGTATTATGACGTGACAATTATAAACTATATTAAGTTAATTTTTTGAACATTTTTTTCAACTGGGTATTAATTTTTGTATGTAACTAATAAATAGGGGTGTTCAAACGAATTGAATCGAGTTATTCGGTTTATTCTAATCGAATTATTCGAATTTGAATTTTTTTTTTCTGGATTCGAATTCGATTCGAATAATAAATCACTTAAACCGATTCGAATAAGCTTATTCGAATCGAATTCGAATAAACCGACTTACTATTTTTATTTTTATTTTTGAAAAAAAAATAAAAAGTTACAAATACTTAGTACCAAATATCCTAAATAATATAATCTGTTAACATATGTACTCGTCAAAATAAAATTTTTATAGATTTAAATTTGAAGCTCATACCAAACTTAAAAAAAAAGCTCAAATTAACCTAAATAAAAAAGTATTATATATTTAAATAAAATAAAAAATTGTATAATATATAAATTCGGTTTATTCGAATCGAATCGAATTGGGGATTTTAGGATTCGAATTCGACTTCTTTATTTGAATCCAATAATTATTCGATTCGATTAAGCCAAAATTCGAAATCGAAATTTTTATTCGAATTCGGTTCGAATCGAGTTTCGGTTTATTCGAATGAGATTCGAATAATGAACACCTCTACTAATAAATGTTAATTTATATTAAATTCATTTGCTTAGTGCTATAATAATTATCCATAAATAAATAATAAGTATCTATAATTAGATTTATATCAAATATTTAAAAATAAAATGTTATAATATTATTATTTAGTTAGAGAGAGAAAGGAAAAACATGTTAATTATGTACTAGAAAATGACACGTGTTTTTTTAAGATTTTTTTATGAGTAAATTACTATTTGACGTTTATCCATTTAAACTAGTTGAGTACCATATGTTTCAAATCTCGGGTCTGAACCCTGACTTTTCATTTTTTACTCTATTTGAGAACAAATGACTAATTTCGTTAGATTTAGCAGTTAATTTTTTTTTTCCTAAAATGGCAAACTACCCTCAGGACTCAAATGGATAATATATATATATATATATATATATATATATATATATATATATATATATTCCACCACCATTCGTCAATTTTACACCCACTTAATATAAAAAGTTAACACCCATCCACTCAAGTGACCATCAATGTAACAAAATGAAAGTATTTTGGAACCAAACCCATAATTTCTCAAAGTTATGGACTATATTCGTAATTTGGGCAAACCATAGCTTTATGTTTCAAAACCTCGGTCTGAACCCTGACTTTTCATTTTTTATTTCATTTGAGTCCAAATGGTTAACGTCATTAGATTTAACAGTTAACTTTTTTTCTGAAATGACCAAAAAACCCTAAAAATCAAATAGATAAAAAAGAATATATATTCCACAACCACCACCACCACAAACAAAAACTATTTCGTCATTTTACACCCACTTAAAAGTAACCCACATCCACTTCAGGGATCACGAGTGTAACAAAATGAAAGTATCTTGTGACCAAACCGTAACTTCTCAAAGTTAGGGACTATATCCGAAAATTGGGCAAACTACAGGGACCATCCGTGTAATTAACTCTTAAATTAAATATTAAGTTTTATAAAATTTCTTATTTTACAAGTTATAAGAAAAAATAAAATATTACTAAAATTAACTATAAAAATGTAGATAATTTAAAGACTAAAATTGTAACTTTTTTTTATAAAAATAATAGATGATTTAATTAAGTTAATTTAGCATTTCAAAAACTACAACCGTATTTTTAGTTATATAATAAGAAAATAAAATAAAAGAAAAATAATTATAATTGTAGAAAGGAAGAACCAACAAGGGGTCCTCAAATTTTCATCGTGAGTGAGCGCATGTGTGTGTGGCGCGCGAACCATTGGGTCGGCGCCCATTTCCGTTCTACATCCGCTTCCGCTTGTATATGTATATAACAACTAATTAAATAAATAAAGCAGCTTGGAAAAGGGAAGAACTAGCCGCGCTCGCAGGGGTGGGGTTGTGGTTTGGGCTCGAACCAGCGCCACCTACGTGTAGGTGTGGCACGCGAACCAGCTGCGCTAACACTCACTGTTGCTCTAAATCAATTTCTTATATATACACGCACGTACATAATAGATAAAAAATTTTCACGTGGCAGCACCTCATTGGACGAGTTTACTGTTCATTGTCATCCATTTTTAATAGATTGTATAATAAGTAAAAATGTAAAATTTTAGAGACACACCGTTAACTAACTATTTCAAAATCTTCACACAAAACCCGCCAGGTTGGTTGGACCGACCGATCGACCAAACGGAAAATAACAGTTAAGGTTTTACAGCTTAAATCAAGCCACGAACTGAAGTTGAAAATATGGATATTCAAATATTACGAAAATGAAATGAAGCTAAAATATTGAATATTAATTATTTATAATTATTTAAATGATAAATTATATAATTACTAAATATTTATATAGTTATAATTATAATTATAATTCTAATAATAATAATAGCTAAATATAATCAGAGTTTAAGATAGTCTGAGTTAATTTGTGCTCTTCAAAAGTGTTTCGTTGACACCCAATGTTTTACACGAATCAACCCACTAGCCAAAGAGGTTATGGTGTAGTGGTTGAGGTGAGGCCAGAAGTCACAAGGGACCTGGGTTCAATCCCTGTCACCATTATTAATTTCTGAGGCATACAAATGAGGCCTAGTTCTTAGGCTGATGTACCAGGGTTTTACTCATGCCAATCCAGGGTTTCTAGCCTCGGCTCTTTCTCAAACCCGGAAGGGGCCGTATTGGGTGAGATTTTTCCTTGGATGCTCTCCAACTCTGACGTCAAGTGGGCCCGGTTAAGACAACATATTGACCGGAATTAGACGAGCCTCTCCCATATAACGAGGGATGCGACGTCACAACATTCAATTTTCACCGTTAAAAAAAAACCAATAGCTAATGTAAAAATAAGTTTTCTTAATCTTTGATTGGTTATCATGTTTTTCAAACAAAATGTGTAGTGTAGGTGCATTTGGGGATGGGGATAACTATGAAAGAAGTGAAAAGTGAGAATAATGTGGGCTGAGGATAAGGCCCAAAGTTTGTCGTTTGCAAGCCAAAGATAATGATGGCCAAACGAAAAAATGACGTATGGCATGGATATGCCTTGGAAAACGAACCGACTGTTACCCAAACCTTTGTCGTAGTGTCATTTAATAATTCATATACCACTCACTTTTTTTGATTTAATAAGAGGAACTTTTTAGAGACATCGTCTTATTTTTGAACTAAACATGTACTAATCGTTACGTATAGGGTTAAATATGATGTTTAGGATATCAAATATCACGTATAGGGCAATCTGTCACCATTATCCATCAGACTTTGGAATCAGCGCGCCAGAGAATGTCGGGATATGTTGATTGGTTTTTTTAGGGTTGAGTTGGGTTTAGGGTTTTGGTGGTGTATATGTCAAATATAAGGCTAAATGTCACCCCTTACTTATTTTTTTAAAATTATATATGTATGTTTTTATCACGTTAAGAGTTTGGAAAAATCGGTAGTTATAGTTTTTAAAATCTGGTCACCTTCATTATCGGTTTGTGATGTAAAAAGTAAATAACGACTTTTTTTTTCTTTTGGTTTTTTGTTTTTATCACGTTAAAAGTTTGTAAATATCGGTAGTTATAGTTTTTAAAACCCGGTTACCTTGATTATCGGTTTGAGATGTAAAAAATGAATAACGATTTATTTTTTTTTCTTTTGGTTTTATCACGTTAAGAGTTTGTAAAAATCGGTAGTTATAGTTTTTAAAATCCGGTCACATCTTTGTTTATTATAAAACTAGCTTGTGTTTTAATTTTCGGTTTGAGATGTAAAACTAAGAGTTTTTTTCGCGTGTTAAACTACTCGTAAATAAAATCACATATATAAACATCATATACAACCATTACAAACAAACAACCAAACAAACACAAACAAACAAACACAACATAACCATCATAAATAAAACTACATACATAAAACTATCTAAACAATCTATCTACCCTTCCATCTCGTCATCACCATCTTCATCGGACGCACCCGCACCGGACACACCCGCACCAGACTCATTCGAACCGGAGCCACCCGCACCGGACCCACCCGCATCGGACGTGCTAGCACCGTCGTCGCCCAACGGCCGGGGTGGTGGTCTCAACAACGGCCTACCCGATAGTCCACGACCGTGTGGTCGATGATCCACTGCAGCATCTCCTCGGTGCGCGTAACCCGGGCCTGAGTATCCCGAATCATATCAGGTGTGGCGACAGGCAACCGCACGACATGGTATATGCGCGGAGGATGCTGCGGCGGCACCGGCTGGATTGGCGGCTGGACCGGCTCATCCCCGACACCTTCTGAAGCTGCTCAAACAGGACCTCTTGCGCAGCCAGTGGGTTGGGGTCCACCAACGGCTCGGGCACCCAGGCCTCCTAAACATCATACCTCCTCACCAAACGCAACTGCCCGTCCGGGCCGGTCGCCGTGGCTCGGCCCACCACGCGCGGGAAAACCGGAGGCATAGGTAGCCCTGCCATCATATGAGCGTATCCCAGGCCTCTGGCGATCTGCGATACGATGTTGTCGCCGACCAACGTCCCTCGTGCCTGCCTGATATGGTAACCGGCAAAGTAATCTGCCAGACCATGAGCGAGGTGGCAGGGTGTGTGTGTGAGCAGACACCGAAGATAGAAGAGGTTTATGGCGGTGACCCTATCGGTGCCCCTGCCACGTCCAACGGTGGATGTGGCTATCAGCCGGTGTGTGTAACGATAAAGAGGGTCTCGTATGTGAGAGACCTTGCTATCGGCCCCAAACGCATGGTCACCAATCGCAGGCCACCAGACCCGGTGTGCGTCATCCGGCCCCATATAGATAGCCGTGGTGTAGATCGGCTCCCGAGTCTCCTGCTCGGTATAGAGGTTGCTGATAACAGCAAACCGTCTAAGGGACATACGATGCCAAACCCCGAACATGCGGAAAGTAACCTCCGCCTCCTCCCATTCCTCCGCAATATCACTCTCGTCCAGCTCTGGCAATCCCGGCTCACGCGGCCGGAACACAAATTTTGAGTACACCTCGATGGTAAGCTTTCGGTGTGCGGGCCAGCCCATAGTAAATAGACTCTCCCACGGACAATCATCTCCAATAATCGCTGTGGCCCTCGCTAGCTCGCCAACATCATCTAACCACTCCCGTGACATAACGGTGTTGGGCTCCACCGTCCTCCCTCTAAGAGTCATAAATTGCTGGTGTGTCGGCGAACCCGCCTATAAAAGAAGGTGCGGATTGTTGTCAATCGCTATGTAGAACCAAAGACTGATGGCTACAAAATTCTCTAAGTACAAATGTCGCTAATCTCACAGTTTGCTGCTGATCAACAAACTGCTGCGGACAAGCTTATCTGCTGCGGATACTTGTTCTCCTGCTGAAGAACAAATCTGCTGCGGATAGCTTTATCTGCTGAAGACCAATGTTGCTGCTGATAGGCTTATCAGCAGCATTATTCTCATTCTTGCTGCTGATAGCTATGTTCCTTGAAGACAAATCGTTGCAGCTGACTATCCATACCAAGAGTCACTGACAACTTTCTGCAAAAGCAACTGACACACTCAAAGCAGAAGGAACCTCAATGGTGCAACCAATGAAACTCAACAATGCTCTTCTCCAAGCATGCAAGTAATGATGCATAAAGAAGACGCTTCAATAAAGTTAACTAGATATAGACAAAACGTGTAATAGTTAGCTAGATACAACAGATCAACGGTCTGTGTTAGATCTGATCCTTAGAATCAAGGGGCTGTCTTGATTCTAAGTGAGTATAAATAATCTGTAAACACTTCATTGTAAGTGTGCTTTTTGTGCTTTTTCGGAATTAGAGTTTTCACTTGTAATCGTTTATTCTCAAAGCTTAATACAACAGTGTTCTTATCAGTATTCTTTCTGTCTGTTCGATTACATCTGTGTAGTTGTTATTGTTTCCGCCAATTTCAACTAAGAATATAACCATCTTGTAATTTCACGATCCTACACCCTAAAATAAACTCCTGCTTATCTTCGGAACCAGACATATCTGCGCATAAATCTGTATTTATAATTAATTAAAATGTTTGTTAAACTAACGTTTAAGGTTTACGGTTTAAGGTTTAGGTTTACGGTTTAAAGTTTAGGTTTATTATTATTATTATTATTATTATTATTATTATTATTATTATTATTATTATTACACACATACATACACATATACACACATATACCACACATATACACACAAACATACATACACATATACACACACATACATACACATATACAACACATTCATACACATATATCACAAATATACACACACACATACATACACATATACAACACATATATACACATATACCACCGTAAACCACCGTAACCCGCTGTAACCCGTCATAAACCTACACTAGATTTAAGGGGAAACCTAACAAATCTAAGTTATTAATCGTTTGAAAACCATAAAATTACTTACTTGGTTGCGGTAATCGTCTCCGGTGCTCTTCTTCTCCGGTGGTCCTCGTCTCCAGTGGTTGCGGTGGTGTGTGAGAGAGACGGTGGTAGCGGTGGACGGTGAGAAAGACGATGAAGGTGGTGCAGGAAGACGGTGGTGTGAGGAAGACGGTGGTAACGGTGGACGGTGGTAGTGGGGGAGACGGTGGAAGCGGTCATAGATGGTTGATCGTGGTGACGATTCTGTGGTAGTAAGGTCTATATGTAACGGATACGAATCAACCGTCACGTATGGGTCTAACTGTGACCGGTATCCCTTTATTGGGATTCCCATAACAGTCACGTATGGGACCAAACGTGACCGTTCAACTTTATTGGGCTTCACATTTGCCAGAGATGTCTCTAACCTAACTGTCACGTTTGGGTCCAGCGGTGACGGTTAGGTGCGGGTTGTGTTTCTATAAACACACGGTGACGGTTAGGTGCGCGTGACCCGAGCCAGGATTTATGTTGTGTTAGTATCAACACACGGTGACGGTTAGGTACGCGTGACCCATACACGTATTCATCGTGTATGTATGTATCTAAATGTATTTATATTACTTTGATAAACATACATGCAAAAAAGAGAAATAGAACGTACACGATGGGACATATGCTTGACTCCCCATACGCCATCTACGGAGGCCGCCGGAGATATCGGCAGGCTCTGAAAATGGCGTACAGGGAGCCAGGCATACACGTATTCATCGTGTATGTATCTAAATGTATTTACATTACTTTTACCTCAAGCCAGCCACCGTTGTCTCACCTCATTTTCGGTGAATCACTCCTGTTGTCTCACCAAATTAACACCTCTCTCTTGTCTCACCAAATAAAGACACCGTCTAGTTTAATTATATATAACATATGGACCTAAACGTCATGTATGGACCGAAACGTTACCGCGACCTCTTTATTGGGGGTACACATTTTGCTAGGTTTGTGTCACCCGAATAATATCTAACGTCACATCTTGGTCCAAACGTGGTGGTTATGAACCAAAAAAATAGTTACAACCGTCACATCTCGGTCCAAACGTGACAATTATGAACCAACAATGGACGAAAAGCCTTAGGGTGACGGTTATTCTCCAACTATATATAACGTATGGGCCCAAACGTGACGTATAGACCTAACTGTGACCTTTATTATTATTATTAGCGTGCCGTTTAAAGGATAACCGTCACGTATTATGGAGATTTTTACGTAACGTTTAGGTCTAAACGTCACGTATAATAGCTCACCTTTTGAATTTTAGCTCACCGTTCGACCTATCCGTGACCTTTGGGTGTGTACGGTTCGCGTTTCATTACTGTTTATGTGCACTTACATACACATATTACATACATACATACATACATACATGCATGCATACATACATACATACATACATTCATTCACCGTTCGACCTATCCGTGACCTTTGGGTGTGTACGGTTCGCGTATCATTACATACATACATATAGTCATATTACATACATACATGCGTACATACATACATGCATACATACATACATACCGGCATACATACATACATACATGCATGCATGCATACATACATACATACATGCATACATACATACATGCATCCATACGTACATACATACATACATACATGCATACATACATACATACATGCATACATACATACACACAGGCATACATACATACATGCATACATACATACATACATATAGTCAATAACTTACTTACAGGCATACATACATGCATCCATACGTACATACATACATATAGTCATATTACATACAAACATGCATACATACATACATACATACATACATATAGTTATATTACATACATACATACATATAGTCATATTACATACATACAGGCATACATACATACATGCATACATACATACAGGCATACATACATACATGCATACATATATACATACATGCATACATACATACATGCATACATACATGCATACATACATACATACATGCATACATACATACATACAACATGCATACATACATACGTGCATTCATACATACATGTATGTATGTATGCCTCTATGTATGTAATATGACTATATGTATGTATGTATGTACGTATATTCATCAGCCTCTCTTGATGTTACGATTCTGTTCATTAGCCTCTCTTGATGTCACGATTCTGTTCATCAGCCTCTATTGATGTTGCTACAGTTCCTAAACCTATGGCTGTAATCGATTATGAGAATATGGTTGTGTATGAGTATATGTATGTATATGAACGTACTTGAAGACGATTTGAGATCAATATGTGTATATAGGTCCACATAAACGGTAATGACAAGTGACCCGTACACATCAAAAGGTGGCGGATAGGTCGAAAAGTGAAACGGTGACGTATAGAGCTAGCTGTCATGTAAAAAACGCGGATATACGTGACCATTAGCATGTAAATGGCACCTAATAATAATAATAATAACGGTGACCGCGAGACCCAAACGTGATAGTTTGGAAATACACGTGACCGTTAGATCCAAACGTGACAACGATGTTTATTACGGTGACAGACATATCTGGAAAATGTGAAATACACGTGACCGTTAGAGCCAAACGTGACGGCGATGTTTATTATGGTGATAGACATCTCTGGAAAATGTGAATCCCAATAAAGGTGAACGGTCACGTGTAGGCCAATATGTGACCGTTATGTGCATCCCAAAAAAGGTAACCAGTCACGGGTAGGTCCATACGTGACGGTTGCATCCGTTATATATAGACTTCACTACGCAGAGAGCCAGCATAATCTACACGGGTATACTCTCTCTCGTATGCTTCACTACACACGACCGCCGGAGAAGAACACCATCGCCGGAGAAGAAGACCACCGCCCTACCCACACTTTCCAACTGTGAACATCCTCGAACAAATCTCACCGGAGCCACCTCTTGGCGGTGCAAACCACACCGGTATGTCTTCTTCTGATCCGTACTTGAAATACATACCCTTACAATTATTTATCAAGGCTTATTTATCAACGTTTTCTTCCGGTCACATTCACGGTTAATTTCTTTGTTAAGTCTCGAAAATTTCCCATGGAGACTTCATCATATCTGAGCTCATTTTTTTTATTTTAAAAGTTATTTACTTTATTGTATTCAAACATCATGGAAACATCATGTTTGACATTTTAGTGTTTACCAATAGCATGATGGAAGTTGTATGGGTAAAATGGTTGTGCGTGAGGATTTAATGGACGTCGATTATCCATTATTAGTAAAATAATAGAACTAATAATGGAGCATCGACGTCGACTAAATCTTCACGCACAACCGTTTTACCCATCCAGCTTCTATCATGCTACTGGTCAAACATTAAAATGTCAAATATCATGTTTCCTTTATGTTTGAATATAATAAAGTCAATAATTTTTAAAATAAAAAACATTAAAATGTCAAATACCATGTTTCCTTTATGTTTGAATATAATAAAGTCAATAATTTTTAAAATAAAAAAGATGAGGTCAGATATGATGGAGTCTCCATCGGAATTTTTCGAGACTCAACATTGGAACCAAACGTGAATGTGAACGGAAGAAAAACGTTGATAATAAGCGTAATAATTGTAAGGGTGTGAATTTCGAGTACGGATCAGAAGAAGATATGCCGGTGTGGTTTGCAGCGACAACAGCCGGCTCCGGTGTTATTTGTTCCAGGATGTTCATATGTCATGTATAGGGCGATACGTCACCCTTATACGTTCGTATATACACACATATGTCACGTATAGGGCGATCCGCCACCCTTATACGTTCGTATATACATACATGCATGTAAATCTCACGTGTAGGGTGAAACCGTCACCGTTATGCATGCATGCATGTAATATGTGATGTATAGGGCGAACTGTCACCCTTATACGTTCGTCGTTTTGGTGGTGTATATGTCACGTATAGGGCGAACCGTCAGCCCTTCCTTTTTTTTCTGTTAATATGTATGTGTTGACACTTTGATATATGATGTGTTTATAGTTAAAATATTATACATTGTAAGATTTTATAGCCACTACAAAGATACATTAATACATAGGCTATCCTGATATAGTAATAGTGGGGACGGGTTGGTGGCCTCGTAGCCGATCCATCATTCTAACGTATTGGTTTATACGATCCTAGTACATAACTTGCCATTCCAGTGCGTCTGTAAATGCATATCTCGGCCAATAGAATATCACATTCGGCATTGGGTAATCCCCAACCAATTTTAGGGTAATAAAGTGATCGCAGTTAACAACGGCTAATGCTACAACTAGATACTCAAACCACGGTTTTGGTCGTGTTCTCACCGGGAAAAAAAGACTGGCTACCAAACAAGCCTATAAGATGTACAACACAATTGAATGTTTGAGCAATTATGAGTCCATGGGCGGGAAAGCTCAGCCAACGATTCTCGGGTGCAGGTTCAACCGTGTCAAACCAATCTAAGCTGTTACGAACAGTGTCATAGAATCCAGGCATCTCGCGGTTCACGGGGGTCCTGGCGTACCTCAGGCTCTTTCTTTTTTGTTTTCCCTGTAAACACACTTTCATACATTTTCTTAAACAAACTTCTTTTTATGTGGGGGTTGGGTGACGACATAACCTTTTGTTTCACGTCGTGAAACTTCTTTTCATAGTCGGATTCTGGCGCCTGGGCGTACGCCGGCTTGAAATCAAGCTTCCTCCAGTGTGCGTCTACCACTTCGGGTGGAATAGGTGTGACTAGATTAAAATAGTTAGTGAACAATAGACAATCATATGACAACGGTAAAAAAATGTATTTCAAGTATAGATAACCATGGTTGATGTGTTCCTCCAAGCGACAAGCACATGGCAAGCCCATGGACGTGGACAACTGGTGTCCACACGTACCTCATGTATCCAGCATCCTTTCCATTATCGTCATCTCTTTTTCAAGAAGTTCAAGACACCTAATAGACACCTTATAATGTAATCCGAAAAACACTTGCAGTCGATGGACCTTTAATATCTTAATGCGGGACTCCTCGAAGGTTTTGGAGATTTCAATCTCCTGGCCCCGTACAACTTTACTGACATATCCAACAAGTGTGTGCAACGTATTGTTGGTCCCTGTAAGATAACTCTTAAAGTTGGTGTGTTGGCCCTTGACTCTATTAGTTGTATGTTCACCAAAGTTGAGGCGGTCGTACATCCAACAGGAAACAAAATTTTGTTTGTACGGACCCAACCAACTATTACAAATATATTCCCAGACCTCTGAAACAAAGAAAAAAGAAAAATTATGAAATGAAAAAATAGATTTTTATAGAAACATTAACTATGAAAATCTTACCTTGTTTACCGTCTTCAGTTAATTTTTCCTCCATATTCCTGCAATTATAATCGTACAACGTGTCAGTGGGAGACTCACAAAAAACCTTCCACCAATATGAAAAATCTTTTCAAATGTTGACTTTGAAAAGTCCTTTCCACCTTCTGGTGATATTCTCGATGATGTGCCACCTGCATAGGTTTTTAGAAGCACCCGGGAAGACCAAGTCACACGAACTCATCAGGGCTAGGTCCCTGTCTGTGACAATGACGTGTGGCTCCACACACCCATCGAGCATATCTTTGATCCGCTCATGGACCCATGTGAAGTTGTCCTGTCGTTCCCTCGATATAAATGCGTGCGCAATACAAAACGACTTCGATGTCGACGTCACACCAATAAACTGAACAAAAGGAATGTCGTACATGTTGGTTTTGTACGTCGTGTCTACCAACATCAAGTGCGGGAAGGCATGCCACATTTTATAGGAGGTAGGATGACAAAAGAAAATATCTTCCACGACATTAGTGGAGGGATTCTCCCGGGTGTGATACACGAACTCTTCAGATTGCAGTAAGTTTTCAAGTTCCTGCATTGGTGTCAGGCCTATTTTACTTTCGGCCCTAATCTTCACTTTGGGTTTGTATATGTCCTGAACAACACATCTGCTACCGGGAAAATCTTCCCGTACGGCTGCAAAAATGTGACGTGCACGCACGTGCTGCAGCTGTAACCTCTCAACCAGATCAATTTCCCCGGCAGACATCTTTCTAAGCTGCGCGTGGCCCTCCTCAAATACAACAGGATCGTGGTTGTGTGTCTGGTCTGTCACGTCCAACCTCCAACTATTACTCTTTCCGATGTACCTCCCTACGAGCTTAAAGGGATATGATTTTTTTATGCTCCCAGTACGCCTGACTGTGCCCCTGCATTTAGGTTCCCCACCACGATTGCATCTTAGTTCCACATCTTTTTTCCTTGACCGACTGATCACAATAACGCACCCATGCTTGCGTCCTATCTTCTTAGCCCAATCCACAAATCCTCACGAGAATTAAAATACTGAAATAGTTACAAGGTCAGACTTAAAACGTAGTACATAAAACAAATAAATAAACGATTTAAACGAACGAAAGAGTTGTTGTCATACTTTGTCTGTTTTATATGAAACTGTCGCCTTGCGTATGCGATCATCGTCCAATGCATTTTCCGCATCCCCATCGTTTCCTTTCAAATGAACGGAAGACTCACTGTCATCTGTGTCATTCCTATGGAAACTATCCGGCACGTGTGTAGGTTCTGGTTGTGACCGGTACGAGAAATGTTCATAATCCGGTTCTGGTTGTGACCGGCACGACAGATGTACGTAATCCGGTTCTGGTTGTGACTGGCACGAGAGATGTACGTAATCCGATTCTAGTTGTGACAGGTATGAGAGATGTCCGTAATCCGGTTCTGGTTGTGGCCGATACGACCCTTGACCGTAATCCGTCGGTCCAAATAGTGACATGTACGCCTCTTGACTGCAATTCGGTAATGGTTGCTGCTGCGACGACTCTTGACCGTATGTATTCAACGGGTTGGTTCCCCCCCCCCACCCACCACGAAGGGTGACTCCCGAATACGAAATACTCCTGAAAACGTCATGGCTGGTTAGATACTCGGCGTAAAATAAAAACTTGCACACCACTAAGATTACCCGTCCTAGTAGAACCCTTAATAAAATAAAGACTTGTTAAACTTGGTTCAGATCTTCGAAGGTTGGCTCCTCATTCAAATCTGGAAGCTTCGACTTCTGCTCCCGAACTCGACATCGGTGTCAAGCGTGAAACAAATATTACTTGGGTGTCCCAAAAACTAATAACCACAACCAAGAACTCAAACATGCTATTTCTTCTATACTTTATGTTCTTTTTAATTATGGTGAAAATGGTAGTGTCGGGTTTGTGTATGATGGTGGGTTTAGTGTGATGAAAGTGAGTGGTGAGAGTTGTGGACTATGGGTTTTATGTGATGAGAGTTGTGTTTGATTTTGGGTTTAGTGTGTGAGTGAGTGGTGAGAGTTGTTTTAATATAAGTTGAATATGCAACCTAACCGTCATGTATAGGTCCAACAGTGACGGTTAGGTTAGGTGTCCGACAACACTATCAACGTTAACTTTCTGTCAAAACAACCTCATACACAACCGTCACGTATTGGCCTATACGTGACCGTTAGGGTTCCTTTTTTTAGTGTGCACAACCTTGTATCAACCTCATATCATCAGTCGTATCATCAGTGTCCTTTTTATTCCCGGACTCACGAGAGAACCGTCACGTTTAGGCCGAAACGTGACCGTTTGGGTCACAACCGTCACGTTTAGACCTATACGTGACGGTTAGGTCAGGTGTGAAAAAAAAAACCAACGGTGTCCCTAGCACAACAAACACACTACGGGTTAAACGTCAGTTGTGATAGAGTCACTCATAATATTTGAAACGTTATTAAAAAATGGTAGCGTAAACAAACACACTGCGGCAATGACGTTGCTAACACATTATCGAAACGTATATAGAAGGCGATGGTTAAGCAAATTTAGAGAAGCGTACGAATTTTTTATGTTCAATTAAAAATACATATAAAAAACACGTTGCACACGGTTTGGTATTTAATTAAATTAACGTCAAAACGTAGACCAGATCAAATGTGGATAAAATCTTATTGAAACATAGATAAAAATAAGAACGACGCAACGTTATACTCATAACGTACGAAAACTTAATATTTTAAAAGACTCAAACCCATGAGTTGTGTCGTAGACGCTGATAATATTCGAAACTTTATACAAGAGAAAAACAAAATCGTGACGTACACACACATTGCGGCGGGGGCATGACGTACACACACATTGCGGCGGGGGCGTTGCTAACATAAAAAAATTTCACGTCGAAACGTAGAAAGAAGGGACGTTTAAAGAGCCGTATGAAGTCTCTACGGCTCGATTGAGAATATAGAAATATAGATATAAAAAAAACACGTCAAACCCGACTTAATTTTTAATAAAAGTAACGTTAGTGTCAATTTATAAAATCCTTTAGCTTAAGTTTTTAAATATATATTTAATGGTTTGCTTTTATTATTAATAATTCTTATAATTAATTTCTACTATCTAAATTTAAAAAGTAAATATGTTATCGTATTAAAAAAACTATAAAAAGTAAAGATATATTAAGTCAAAAGTGAATTAATTTTTGGGTTAAGAAATAAATAATGAAAATTGAAGACACTCCATATTTAATGAATTAAAATGATATTAAATTAACTTGAGATAAGAAGGAAGTTTGTTCTTTGCTGACATTATGAACAAAGCAATAAAGGATGGTACATTATGCATCAACGGTTTCAAGTTTGTCTTTTGTAAATAATGAAATATATGTAAGTTAGTTAAAAATTATTATAACATTGGGTGTCGGAGTCTAGTGTTAAAAGATAATTTTTTAAGAATATCAAACTTTGAGAAGATCATAGGTTTAGTTCCACTTCTACAGAATTAAGAAATTTGTCTTTCAAAAAAAAGTTAACAATTACCTTCTTCGAAAACTTAACTGGCTACAAATATTTCCACTTTATTATTGTGCTCTAAATTCTCTACGATTGATTGACAGGTGCGTTGTCTAGTTTGAAATATTTTGATTTGAACTACTAATTGCGGGTTTAAAAAATACAAATTAAACCGGTCGGGTAAGTTACGTCGGTCGGATTGTCACAACTGTGTTTTTATGAGAGTTTCTTAGGATACAAGAAAAAAAATGAATTTTTTCAAAGGTTATTATGAGATCTAATGCGTTATTATGAAAGTTTCTTAACAACTAAGATCTATTGTGTTTACCATGATACTTGAGCTCTTAACCAATTTAGGATGGATAACTTACATACCTTGATACTGCTAGGCACATGCCTTCGGTTAAAAAGACATTAAATAAACTGAATTTATTCCCCCACCAAATTATTTCAATGCTTAAACTTCTGGCGGAACACACCCCTGTTCATTTATTTTTCCATTTTCATTTCTAAAGTGATGTTGTTCAATCTTGTTCGTTTGATACATGATCTTTTCTAATACTAGTACTAACTTGTGGTGTTGAAACACCTTAGGTAAAACTCACGAATGTAAAGATGGTTGGAGATCAAGAACTTGGGTGAACACATGGACACCAACTTATGAAGTTAACTTTCTTTAAATGTTGTTGGTTAAGGCGTTAAAGGTTTTAACAACAGCAATGTAACTTTTGTAAATCATAGATATGTGTTAGTGATGAATTTCAAACTAATCTTATTTGTTTTAAACGAACTGTAAGTTTATGGTAACAACAACAAGATGATGAAAGTAACCATTGTGATGTTTTCGTTATAAGGAATTTTTTTAGACCAATTTTTCGCATAATAAATATTATATGGCGTTGAGTCTTTGTAAGAAAATTTCAGTGTTACATAAGTTTTATACAAGTCATTTCCTCGAAGTTTTTATAAAATTAAGAAAGAGTTTTATAAAAACAAATCCATGATGATTTAGTTAGGATTTGAATGTTGAAGTCAAATTCTGGAAGAGTTGTTGGTGGGGAGTTCCAACATAATATTGTCTTGGAAAGATAAATCAACAATAGTTTGGGTAAACACGATAGGAGAAAAGGGAAAACTTGCTTTGTGTCATGGATAATACATCCATGTTGATACTAGGGGTTACAAGATGTGATTTGGGTCTAAAAGAGTAATTTCAAGTGTCAATAATCCAAGATATGACTTTCGTGTGTGAGAGTGGACAAGTGTCAATAAGATATGACTTGTATTGTATGTGAGAGCTCTTCAATAATATTGTTTAATGATTATTGTTGTAATATATGAGTGATAACACTATCTTGAAATAATGTTAAGTTGAGGGAGATCATACTATCTTGATATAATGTTGATGTGTGCACTATCTTGACATAATGCTTGGTTGTGTGGTTATACACTATCTTGACAAAGTGTATACTTGGAAGAGTTCACTATCTTGATATAGTGAGAAGCGTAAAGACCACTATATTCACATAGTGAGTTGAAGAAGGTGATCGCTGTCTTTGACTAGTGAGACGTTGTACAAGGTGATCACTACCTTTGGACTAGTGAGACGCGATGTATTGGTTATTCCTTAAACTTAAGGGAAGTAACCAGTGGAGCAACTCTCTATTGGAGAATCAAGGAGAAGACATAGAGTGGATTAGTTAATATTCACTTGAACCTCTATAAATTTGGTTTTGTCTTTCTATCCCTTAAAATCTTTACATACGTTGCACATTCATAGTCTTGAGTTTCAAACAAGTGATAATACATACTTGATTAAGTTTTAAACAAAGGAAATTTTAAGAAAACCTATTCACCCCCTCTAGTGTTCTACAATTAGGGTTTCTTTATTATCATTGTATCTCTACATAATGATCAATAATACGTTACAATTTGATGTGAATTTTTGCAAACCCTACATATTATAAACCTGGTAACGATCCTATTCCTTACCACATAAACTCTCTAACCATTTCCTACTAAACCCTAATGGTCATCGATGCCACTGCTAGTATCGAAGGTCTCGTTGCCACCCTAAACCGGCTGATGCTTCCCTTCCCATTGCCACTCTGCTTCACATGTTGTGTATTAAATTTTCCTTCTCTTGTTACTTTCTATGGCACAACCAATTTCTTCATATTCTCTCTTATCGAAAAGTGCTTGGTTATGTTGATGGCATCATTGAACTGACTACACAGACTATTCTTAATGACACTATTTCCCCCAACTAGGATTATGATAATAAGCTTGAAGATGATTATTGAGTGCTCCCTTTATTAAATCATCTCTAACCGAAGAAGCCATGGCTAAAACTCTTGGTCTCAGAACCGCCCGCCTTTTATATGTTATGCTTTAGAAGCAGCATACAGTCAAGACTCCTGGGAACACATGCAAAACTTATGTGACTCGTTAAAACAACTTCAAAAAGGTACTTCTTTTATTTCTGATTATGGCCAAAAGTTTAACTCTTTAAGTGACCAGCTAGGGACTTTTGGACAACTTGTTGATGAGATGGACAAGTATCATTGGCTTTTCTGTGTATTTGATGTCTTTTGAAACTGTCTCTATCGCTTATCGTGTGGTTCAACCATAACCCACTTTTTGGGACCTTCTTTCTCAAGCTGAGGGCCATGAACTATTTCTTCAGTCCTTACATGCTACATCTCTTCCAATTGATGCCTTACTACCCATCATTCTTGATATGAATCATCCAGTTGCTTTTACTACTCTGGTGGCTTCAACATGGGTGGATATTCGGGTGCTTGTTGTCGGGTTCAGCTCTTGCCTCAATGTTTCAACATGGGTGGATATTCGGGTGCTTGTTGTCGGGTTCAGCTCTTGCCTCAATGTCAACTTTTCCGAACTGATGGACACTATGCAAATGCTTGCCCAAATCTTGGCAGTTTTGCCCAACTTGGCTCATGCCTTTGATGCCAAGTGTCATGTTGGTATGGTGACTCTTGGCCACTACATATATGACAACATATGTTGATCACCTAGAGTCTTCCACTTCGTACTTAGAAAAAGACAAAGTTACCTTTTGTAATTGTAGTGCTTTACATTTTTCTTGTACTCGTAAATCATCCATCTCCAAGAATCTTGCTTTAAGGGATGTCCTTATTGTACGTCGCTTCACAGAGAACCCTCTTTCGGTTACCTAGTTTTTCATATTATAGAGTTGATATTTTATTTTCTCGCCATATTTTTTCAATTTAGGACAAGAAATTTTTTGGCACGGGGCAGCCAAGAAGGAGAACTCTATATTCTAAATCACGACACTCAAGCTCTAATGACATCCTCTGCACCTTCAAGACTCTAGGCATCCTATGATATTTGGCATAGTTGATTATGCCACCTAGAATTTGAAATTATTTCTTTATTAAACAAGTTTAGTTTTTTTATGTGTTACTTCTATTTTACCAAAACGAACATTCGTTCCTCGTATCAACTTTCCGAGGGATATCAATTACCATTTGACATTAATTGAAATGTTCATTACATATTTTTGATATAGTACATTATGACTTAGTGGGTTTGTTGGTTGCTTCTACAGATGGTTATCACTATTATGTAAGTTTTGTTGACGATTTCTCTTGGTTCACATGGTTTTATCATTTAAAGGCCAGATCAGATTTTTTTCCAGCTACTAACAATTTTCGTAGTTCAAGGTTAAAACTTTTCAAAGTGACGGTGGTACAAAATTTGTGAATCATCGAGTTCACTCTTTACTCATGTAAAATGACACTCACCATCGCTTTTCGTGCCCTTATACTCCGCAAAATAATGGTTTCGCCAAATGTAAACATCATCACATCACTGAAACAGACTTTGAATGCTTCTTTAGTGCTCATGCTTCGGCTACTTTATGGGTTGATGCTTTTAGTTCACCACACATATTATAAACTGACTGCCTACTGTTCCTACATAGCAGTCTCTGTTGAGCTTATGCTCTCTATGTACAAGCTCAATTCCCACTGACACTCCCCTGCCAAGTGCCATATCTCCTGTTAAACCTGCAGCTGTGTCAAACGAAACTCCGGGGCAGTCAGTCGAGACAACTGTTAGACATCCATTGGTGCCATCACACCACTGTTTCCTTCGACCTATATCACAGCCCCATGGCTCATCTTTTGTTCACCCTATGATCACTCGGGCACAAGCAAATATTTTTAAACCACAACATGTAGCAGATCTTGCTAATTTTGCAACCAATGGTCTTCACCGTAATCTTTTTTGTACTAAAGATCCTAAAGGTTTAAAGTCGGCTTCCAAAAACCTCTAATGGATTCAACCTATGCATGGTGAGATTACAAAATTACATCACAATCACACTTAGGATCTTATCTCACATCCGCTTTCTTTTAATGTTGTGGGCCAAATGGGTTTCTGCATCAAAATTAATTCAAATGGTTCGTTGAGCGGTTTAAAGCTCGTCTCGTGGCTCAAGGTTTTTCCCAAATAATAGGTTTTGATCACTCTCACACATTTAACCCCATTATCAAAGCATCCACGGTTCGTAGTGTATCATCTCTTGCTCATATCCACAAATGTCATCTTCATCAACTCAAAAACAAAAACGCGTTTTTAAATAGTCATCTTACATAGACCATTTTTTATCAAGTACATTATTGTAATTATCTCTTCCATAATCAGAATATTGTATTTATCTCTTTCATAATTAAGATATCGTATTTTATTAGGTTTACTTTGTTTGTATCCTCATTGTATCCATGCATATAGTGATCAATAATAAATTACAATTTGAGGTGAATTTTAGGAACCCTACAGTTCTATCACCTTCATCATCGTTGTCATCCACCATCATAACTGTTGATGCCATCATCATCATTGTTTCCATCATTGTCGCCACCTCTCACCGCCACCCCACCATCACTACCTTACTGCCGCCACACCACAACTGTCTCCATCATCACATTTCACTTTCTCCAATAAATTTACAAATCAACCATAACTATTGTCTAACTAAATCGCGTTTAGAGTTTATTTCACTTTCTCTAATAAACTTAGAAATCAAACATAAGTAAACCACATATTAGAATTCACCTCCCAGATTTTAATTCCATTGATTCTTACTTCTTTTTCAGAAAGAATTATATGTGTTTTCAGATTTATTTTACACCAATGACCAATTAATAGCCATTTTAATTTGTTATAAATACCCAATATAAATAATTTGTTATATTATGACCATTCTACCCTTATCCATTATATGATTTTTTATAACCTAATTTTTTTTAGTTTTATCCAGTACGTAAAAGATCATTCGTTCTCCTATTATTGATGACGACTATCGCGGTTCTCCAAACTCATTCAGAAGACATCGATTTAGAAGAAATGATTGTGAGAAAGTTAGAAAACGCTAATGTTATAAAAGAAAATTGGTAAAATTATAAAAGAATGAAAAAAGAATTTCAAAATAGTATTTTGAGAAAACTATTTTTTATGGCTAAATATAAAATTCTAAAGTTGAAAATGTGTAAATATGAAATTTCAATGTTAAAAATGGGTAAATATGAAATATTAAAGTTTAGAGAAATAAGAGTAAAATGGTCATCTTTTAAATGATTTTGAGTAAACTTCATTTTTTGCCCCTGTGGTTTGGTCAAAATAACGGTTTTGGTCAATTAGTTTCAATTTAACTTTTTAGCCCCCGTGGTTACCTAATTTTCTTAATTAGAACCATGTCACTAACACCGTTAGTTTTTTTCTGTTAAAACTAAGGGTATTTTCGTCTTTTTACTGATAAAGGACTAATTATGTTATTTTATTAAAGTAATTTAGGGCCATTTGTGTAAATTATATATATATATATATATATATATATATACACATTCACCAACACCACCCTCTGCCACCACCACCGCCACCCCACACCACCGGCACCACCCAACCCCATACCTCCGACACTACCCCTTCCAATCAAATCTCCATTTGGCACTGAAACCACCATCACCACTAACACCACCGCTAAAATTACGGCCCTACCCCCATTTGGAACTGAAACCACCATCACCACCCCCGGTGGTGCGGCAAACTTTGGCGACCACCCCCAAAAATCACTAACTGAACCTGCAAAATCCCTAATTGAACATGCAAAATCCCTAATCACATATCAATTGCCAATAGCATATCTTTTGGTGGCTTTCAGGATGAATCTGAGATTGAAATGTTGACTAGGCCAACGAATGGTTATTTTGTTAAAGATATGAACAAACCACACTTCTATTCTCATGAAACAAGTCAGAGATTTGGAAAACAACTGAGCTTCACCAGATCTTGGAGTTTTCACACCCAACCCTCCTTCTCGCATGAATCACGAAGAGCTCCAACATATCTTCCTTCTCGCATGAATCACGAAGAGCCCCAACCTCCCAGACTGACCGAGAAGGGAACAACAATGGTCTGATCTAGGTTTTTCGGTGGTGTGGGGGCAGCGGGGTAGCCGGAAAACGGGAAGGCTTCCTGGGCGATGGCGGCAGTGATAGGCTTCTAGGGCGATGGAGATGGCGACGGCAGTGGGCTTCCAGGGCTTTGAGCAGGTCGTAGCAAGGGGAGGCAGAGGGGGAGGGGATTTGAAGTTCTACGAGGTGGTCGATGGTGGTAGGGGGAGGAACGGGTCATCGACAGTGGTGGTAATAGGAGGACCAAGTCACCGTGGTGGAGCCCGCCGGAGGTGGTGGCGGCTCCCTCCCTTCTCTCCTGCTCTCTCTCAATCTCACAGATATGTTAGGGATGATGATGACGAAGATAAATGGTTTTAATTATTTTGGTAGTTTACACAAATGGTCCCTGTGTTGATTTAAAAAAATGACACAAATAGTCTCTATCAGTAAAAATACTAAAATACCCTTTCATTTAACTAAAAAAATTAACGGTGTTTGTATCAGGGGTTTAATTGAGACAATTAGGTAACCACAGGGGTCAAAAAAGTCAAATTGAAATTAATGGACCAAAACTGTTATTTTGACCAAACCACAGGGGTCAAAAACGAAGTTTACTCAATGGATTTTAATTAAATGGGTATATATATGATATTATTACATATTTGTAATGGTATATATGATATTTTTAGTTTTTGTTAGGTATATTTAATATTTTTCAAGTTTATAAGGATATATGAAATTGTCCCTTAATTATATAATCTTTTTTTATAGCCGTATGTATTGTCAACCCATGTCTTCTGATTGTTGAAAAAACTGATAAACATGAAAATAAGAAACAATTAAAAAATAAAAAGAAAAAATAAATAAAAGCAAAGAAAGAATGAAATACGTGGTGAGAGTCACATGGAGGAACCTCATCTGTTCCAGTAGCCACTCATGTCAAAATGTGATCTTTGGATGTGGGCATCGTATTAGATCCACAAATCATTAATATATAATTTCTAAATTTATAAGTTTGGAATTTAAAAGAATCTTGATTCTTTTTTCGCCGACGCTACACTGCAGGAGTCTGGTCGTTATACGCAGACTCGCTATATCGTACGATATAAAAAAAACTCATATTTGAGTATACCTCCGTTTTAATAAAATTTATACCTGAACGTTTACAAAAAAGAAAAACTAAAGACAAAAGCGCATTCCGTTTTAAAAAAAATTAACGAACAAAAGTTATAGTAGGAAACGAAATTAACAAAAAACTAAACAGGTTAAAAGCGTATATTATATATAGTATGAGGGGATAAAACGATTACCCCTCGCAATACGGCGGAGACATTTTTGTTATCGGTTCGGCTCGTTTACGGGGCTAAAACTTACGTAGACTCGCTATAGCGTACGACAAAAAAAAATACTCGGATTTGAATACAACTCCATTTTCAATAAAACTTATAGTGCAACGTTGACATATAAAAACTAAACAAAGCCGCACGTTCCGTTTTTTTAAGTTAATAAACGAAAGTTATTACATGAAAACAAAATTATTAGAATATTAAACGAGTTAAAAACGTATATTATTTATACTAAGAGAGGTGAAAACAAATAAGAAAAAAGTTTACACGTGTCACTCCCCCGTAGGATATTTTACTATTTACTCACGTTACATTTTAAAGAAGCTCATATAATTTATTATGACACATCATCCTTTTACACAGCCACATACCTAATAATTGTGTTTTATTCAATAAATCGGTATCACTCGACCGTCGAATACGTAAATCAAACATAATATAACAAGTATCGAATACCATATAAGATAAATTTACCGGTCAGATTACAACGTGGGTCCACCATTGCTTTCAAGTGACGTTACATTTGTTTGTATATCATTACACCCTAATAATAAATTTGTCAATTTTTGCCCCTAGAAAATGCATGACACACAATAACAACACCATGTAGGGCCTTTAAATAGAAGATGAATGGGACATAGCATTGCCAAATGAAAGTTTGAAGATTCTATACCCTTCAAGAAACCTCTCACTCTATAATTAAACCAAAAGAAGAGATTATTTCTACACAACTTTTGAGATGGGTTCCAAAGGCCATGCCAACATTAGAGTCATGACAACAATCCCATCACCTAGAGGTGGCAAAGAGGATGGTGGTTGTGGTAGTGATGACGGTGGTAGTGGTGGTCATGGTGGTTTAATGGTGAACTCTCCCAAAGGGCAATTGTGTTTGTGTTCACCAACAACTCATCCGGGATCTTTTAGGTGTAAGTTTCATCGTCCTACATCCGTTGGATGGTTCAATAGATCAAAATCTATGCCGCCCACCAGAAACAATAATTCGAACAACGGTTCGAACTTCTCTCCTAAGTCAGTTGAATCTACTTGACTATGGTCTTGTGTTTGTCACATGATTATGTCTTGTTGGTACTTTTTGTTATACAAGTGTTATATAGATCTAAATTAAAAATGGTACTTTTTTATTATCTTTTATTTGTCATGAAAGTATGGTTATTGGTTTGTTTGTAACTAACATAAATATCGACCAAAGAAAATATTTTTTAAAATAAAAAATGGAATCACAAGAGAGAAGAGACTTTATGAGAGATAAGACCGTCTTTAACGGGTCTCATGGGCCGATGGATGTTGCGATCCACATGAGCACAGGAGTCGTGTTACGTGACCTCACCCGTAGGTGTTTTTGAAGAACCCCTTCGTGTGGTAACGGCTAGGGAAGGGTGGAATGGGTCATTTTATTTTTATTATTGTTTTTTCGTCGTCTTGCATAAAAATTCCGGTCATCCGGCGCGACCGTCCTCCCGGACCAACAGGTCTGGCCGGTTATTTTGGAAACGACCCAATTATGCCTAACTGGACCATCAGTGGCCTGTCAGAGTCCCGACCGGTCCAATCGAGTCCGGTTATGAAAACGATGTCAGTAATTCGATGTCTTTTTAGTTTTTTACCATGTCTTTTGAAAAACTGCATTGAGTTGGGAGATGTCATCCTCTTAATATTGTAGATAACTAGTATTTGTACCCGCGATGTGCTGCGGAAGCACGGTCATTTTTTCAAAACATTACGCGGGAGGAAGTTTGTCGTTATCAGTTTGACTCGTCAAAAACCATAAAAGATAGCACCGATACCGATTGCGATAACCAAAACACCGGTAACGATGTTGTTCGCTGATAAGCGGAGGGGTTTGTCACGACAACGAAACGTTAGTGTCGCTCGCTATAGCCTACGATAAAAAAATATGCATCCACGATTTCGAATAAAACTCTGTTTTGAAAAAAATTCACCGGGACATAAAGAAAAACTAAAATCGACCACGCATTCCGGTTTTTTTAAGTTAATGAATGGAAGTTTTTATAAAAAACGAAATTAATAGAAAAAACTTGTTAAATACGAATATTATATATAGTAAATGGGTTGAAAATGAAAAAAAAAAACTGTATATGTGACTCACTGATCGTGGACCAACCACATAAGAAAACTGTTCTATCTCATTTATTTTTTTTATACAACTTATATAAAATAATGATAAGAATCTATATCTATATCTATATTTATACTCTATAATAAAGGAAAATCATGATGGGCACGTGTCACTCTCTGGTTACTCCTTACATTTATTTTCCTGTCTCTCTCTCCTATTAAATATTAATTTTCTGTCTCTATCTCTTATTAAATAATAATTTTTATATTAATAAATAAAATTGTATGGACACGTGTTACTTTATGATTCATTTATATCATTTTTTTTTCGCCTCTCTGTCTAATATTAAATAATGATACTGTCTAATATTAAATAATAATATTAAAAGAATTTATTTTTAGATTTTTAATATAAATCTAATTATGGATACTTATTATTTAATTATAAATAGTTCAACTGATGTAATATACCGGTATATTCAACCCGTGTATTATACGAGTTTTTAAAAACTTATTACTAAATATATAATTTTTTATTTATTTAACTCGTCTAATACATGAGATTTTAATTTGTAAGAATATATAGAATAATGATAAGAATTTTATTGGGCCAACTTAAATAACATTGGTTTGGATATGTGATGAATACCTGATCTGGACTAAATGGATTAGCTTAATTTTGGTTTGGTGATTTCTTCACTTTGATAACATGCCTAGCCGCCATCTTGACGAATGAGGTGGATTCACTGTTCACGTACTCAGAAAGTCATTTTGAAATGTTTGTTTAAAATAATAATAATAATAGGAGGAATTTTCGTGCTCCGCGACGGAGTAGTAACTTGTAGTAATGATGATAAAACGGGCGCGTTAAAGTTTGTAATGTAAATTTAAATTATAAAAGAAAAAACAAACATATAAGCTTAATAAAAGCTTCGGAAAATCGAATAATTTTTTTTAAAAAAAATACTAAAAAATAACCCCCACACCAAAGGTTCGAACCCGAGTGAGTAGGGTGGGTGTGAGTGAACTCTAAACAGTCCGCGCAACCACCAAGCCAAAGTCAATTGAGTGTTTTACTCCCCACTAAAATTGTTTTATGCAAAAAAAAAATCTGATTAAACAAAAAAAAAGTTATAATAAAAATTGTGCGCTCATAAGCGGTTGGGTTTGTGTCAACACCGAAATGATGTTGTACACTATAACTTAGAACACAAGAAAATACTACCGATATCGGATACGATAATAACACAACACCGCAAACGATGTTGTTCGCTCTTAAGTGGTTGAGTTTGTCACGGTAACGTCCCTCGATATAGCGTACGTCTTCCAATATTTTTAAAAAGGTAACGAACGAAAATTATAAAAGAAAAACTAAATTAATATTAAATAAAAACGGGTTAAAAGCGTATATTATATGTACTACAAGGACTGAAAACGAAATAGTAAAAAATCATTCATTGACCGACACGTAGACCACTTATTATCCAACAAGTGGACCAATAATCTGAATTCACTATTCACAAACTTAGTGAATTGTATGTTTCTATAATAATAATTATTTAAATTTAGAATTTTGATTCACATATTTTATAATTTTTATTTTGATTTATACTAATGTTATATTATTTATGTAGAGAATTCAGAATTGTGACTTCTCCTCTATCTTCATCCGTATCAAATACCAGCTGGGGCCGAATCTTATCTATAGATACTAATAAATAAAGATTTTAAGATCACACATGTCATTTTCATATTCATCCTTAATATTTTTTTTTCGCTTCTCTCTCCTATTTAATGATACAAGTTTCTATAATAAAATTGAAAATTTTGTTTTCTGTGTCTCTCTCCTATAAAATAATAATGTTTTTTATAACTATTTATATAAAACATTATTTAATTAAAAAATAGATTTGTTCATAAAACATTTTTATAGTTTAAACATTTCTTTAATTTTTTTATAAAATATTTTTAAAAAATAACTATATAACGTTTCTAAAATTTATATTAAAAAAATATGTAATATTATATCTTTTTTACTAAGTATATATAACACTGCATTTATTCACCTTGTATAATATACAAGGTTTCTAACCTATATTATAATAAATGAATAGCTATATTTGATGCGTGTCGACTTCAGATGAAATCTAGATTTTTGCTTTTCGGACTTCAGATGAAATCTAGATTTTTGTTTTTCGTCTTTTTCTCCTATTAAGAAATGATGATGTTAAATAATTGAATATCTAACATATATTCTAATATTTTATTAAAAGTTATTAAATCATATGAAAATTTCAATTATTTCTTATTTCATAGATGACTAATAACACCAAACACACAAATCTTCATAGAAAATATTATTTTATAACAAATTATATTTATTCTAACACATTTAAAACATGTGATGTAACGTAGTTTCATTTGATATATCATGATTCGTTAAAAGTCAACAGTTTTAAGCAAAATCTTATTATAAAATGTGATAGAATACAATATTATGTGATACATTTACCAGAAAAAAAAAATATTATTCTCATCTAGTTATATTCCTACCTGATACTGTTTGGTTTATCAATTTAATATTTTTTTACAAAACTTATATTATTTATAATAAAACTAAATGAAAGTACACAAACCTTAACAGAAGAATAGTGTTAGCGAATAATGATGCAACAAATGTGGCGTTTCATAATTTTCAAGGCTAAATTATGGGTTATGCTATAATACACCCCTCCTAAGTGTCCTATCTTCTTTCTAAAAAATATTTTTTGAACTTATCATTTTATCTTCTTTAAAAAATCATTATTATTAAAACTGTATTTTAAGTTTAAAAACATTTTCTATAAAATAAAACATATACCCCTCCTACTTGTCGTATCCCCTTCCACTTGTCGTACCCCCTCTTACTTGTCGCCCCTCCTATTTTTACCCACTTCGAATAATAATTATTTATAAAACCCTTTTTTAAGTTTAAAAGCACTTTCTATAAAATAAAAATGAGTTAGGATATATATATATATATATATCCTTCCTCCTACTTGTAACACTCTCATGAAAAAATAACTTTTAAACTTGTCATTTTAATTCATTTAAAAAATCATTATTTTAAAAATATTGTTTTAAGTTATTCCAACAAATGATATGTTCCTTGAGAATTCATTTTCTCTAATTCTTGGATCATTAGAGATATTTGGTTCAAGAGCATCTTTTTCCATGGATAATCCATACTACACCCGGACTAATATGAAATGATTGAAATCAGTAATATTAGGGGTGACAATCGTGGCGGGTTGATGGGTTGGCGGGTTAACGGGTTTCAGGTTGGCGGGTTGAATTTTTCAACCCTAACCCAACCCATATACTTATTCGTGTCAAAAATTTCAACCCTAACTTGAATACATTAAATTCGGGTCAACCTGAACCTGACCTGTTTAACCCATTTATCTAAATTAAAATTATGAACTACTAAATTCAAAATCTAATTCATTTAAGGTAAACCGAAAAATAATTGAATACTCATCTATTGAAAGGAAAAAAAGAAAAGTTTTGGTTGAAATCAATTTATTTTACGGTAAACACCAAATACAAAAGTAATTAAACAAACGTTTCTATAAAGGGAAATATTTATAAAAAAATTTGAAACATAAACGGTATCGGGTCAACCTGTTTATGTGTTAGATAAGATTCGGTCACTATTCATAAAAATGTCTTCACCCAATAACTTTGACCCAACTTAATTCATGTGTTAGAAATAAATCTAACAAGGTCACTATTCATCTCTATGTAACCTGATTATTCATAAGAAACTAATTATGTTTATGCTTAAATTAACCAGGTGTTTTTAGATAGAAATTGGGATATATATGATTTAATAAAACACTGTTTTTTATTTTGTCTAATAATAAGTTCACAGTTCATTTAAAAAGATTTTCAATATTGTTATTCTAAAAATCGAAGTTTATTTTAATTAAAAATGACACATTAAAGAAGTAGATGTAAGTCATCTAAAATTTTTACGAGGACAGTACCAAGGTTGTAATAATCTATACTATATAATAAATAAAGGTTTTAGTTGTATATTTTCTTGCCACTTTCTCCTATTTAATGAACATAAATCTATTTATGGATACTCATTAACCAAATAAAGTTAATATAAATTAACATTTATCAATTACATAAAATAGATTAATACCCAGCTGAAAAAAATGGTTTATAAATTAACTTAACGTAATTTATAATTGTCACGTCAAAGTACATTTTTTAAAAACGTATTTTGGGGGAGTGTATGTGTTAACATATTATATTTTATTCAACACGCATAATAAATAAATTTATTCAACCCATGTAATAACAAGTTTTAAAGAGATACAATTTTTATTTATAAGTATATAACATTATATTCAAATTACTGGTGTATTACACGAGATTCTAACATAGTTAATGATAAAAGATTGCATTCCACGACAAAAGAAGATCCAAATTGTAATAACCTCAATAGCAAACCAATTTCCCCCTTACTTTATTGAAATGACAAAAGTCACCTCCAACTTTGTAAAATATCATTTTAACCCTCTCATGTTTTTAAAGTTTCAAGTTTACCCCTTGTAGTATATATAAACTGATTTTTCCTTAATAACCTTCGTGTCTAATGTTGTGGCTCGAGTTACCCGTACGGGCATCCGCTACTTGGTCCCATTCTCAGTTTAAGTCCAGACATCGGGGATGTCTGAATCTCTCAAACTATTGCTCTGATACCAACTTGTAAAGCCCCAAACCCAAAAAGTCTCACGTGTTGGATTTACTCATTCACAATCAGTTCTTAAAGTTTAAAAAACATTAAGCAGCAAAAATAACATTCATACATTGTCTTAAAATAACAATAATTTAAAACTTTGTCTTAAACATTCAATCATTCAAACATTCATACGAGATGCCAGTCCCATAATGCCGGGTAACTCCTTGAGTAGCTAAACAACATCCATTCATCCATCCTCTAATCTTAACCTGACATGCATACTACAAGCCAATTAACGTTGGTGAGGTCAAGTTTTTCATTAATATAAGAAAATGGTTTATCGTTCGTATTCAAACAATAAATATCTAAATCTGTTTTACCGTCCATTCCATCATTTAAGATTGTATCGCCCCTAAAGCTATCATGCACGAAAAAAAACCATACAATACGTTCCATTCCTTTTTATTTTCCATATGGTTCATACGTCCATAAACTAACAGTTTTGTTATCACTCTTAGGACCCTTAAGTCACCAAGGCGATTTCATTTCGTTTTATCACTATTAAGGCCCGCAAGCCCCAAAGTGATTCCATTCTCGGGTTACGTTAACCCTGAGTGGCCGTTGTCACTCCCAGTCCTGATTGTACAACCATAATACTATTTATATGCCACATATGCACTACCCCTGTTATACTTATGGCATAACATGCTACAAGACTAGGAATTATATTCCCAAACTCTATTTATCAATTCCATTCATTCGACTAATTAGACTTGCAATTACTTCTTTAAAACAACATGTTTTGTTTTGTAAAACATTTCATTTGTTTATAAAACCCTTTCTTTTCAACTCACAACCATTTCTTTTATAAAAATTATGTTTCATAAACATTATTTTCACAATAATTTCTTGTTTCAAACACTACTCTTTTTTTTACAAAACATCTATTACATAAACATGCATACTACCCTAGAAACAAGTAAATAAAGAATCTTGACTCACCGGTAGAACACACAGTCAAAGGTCTCTAGAGGATCTTCTAACCTGTATCCAAAAGACTTAGCATTGCACACAACACATTCATTTCATAATCAATACCGAGAACTTAGAAGTACTCGGCTCATTCCAGAGAACTAAAAGAGTACTCAACTCTTTTGCATACCCGAGAACTAAATTTTTACTCAACATGCATTTCCCCGGGAACTTTCCCGAGAACCTCCAACTTACACTTAAAACCATAAGTTTGCATATATTTAGATCTGGTTTGATTAAAACATCAAGATTGAAACTTTATTCGTTCAAAACGTTCGTTTACTAACCCAGAATCCGAGTCTAAGGTTTGTTTCTCGTTTCTAACGTAAAAATACTATGATTAACTCAAAAACCCACTTTCCGAATTCAAAGCAGAAGTTTGAGTTGTAGTTTTTACCTGAGTTCGATGTTTCTCTTTGCTCCTTGCCTTCCCACGTACCAACTAGAGGATGGAGGAGCAAGAATAGAGGTCCAATGAAATAGATGAAGTTTTCTCTCACTAACTCTCTCCCTTTCCTCTCTAGTTGTGCATGCAAGGAATGGAGAAATAAGGATGATCTTGACAAGGGGCTAGGGTTTTAAGTCCTCATCCCCTCACTTTCTAGGCTCCAAATTCGGCCCAATGAGCCCATTACCCTTCATTCGCTTTATTTCTTCGGATCCGTCATTATCTTTTTGTTTTTTATTTTTAGGATGTTACAATGTGCATAAAAAACAAAAGTATGTTCATTTTCTAACTTTCTAGTAAATTTGATTTATCCATAGAATGGTTCAATGTTAAAGATTAACTACTGTTTTTTTTTCACATTAATATATGTTCGTTTGTGTTTATTTATGCTCGTTTAGAAAGTTAACAAACAAACATGAACAAGTCAATTTCCTTAATAAATGAACACGAAAATGAAATTTAGTTTGGTTATGTGTTCGTGAACAGTCCGATTATCCGATAAAATCTTAAAGACCGAACATGAATATGATCATGTTCACTTCTTTTCTGTTCAGTTTGGTTCGGTTCAGTTCGGTTCGGTCAGTTTACAACCCTAGTTGGATCTTATGCGCCCAAGCGTCGACATAATACAATACTCCTAATAAATTTGATCCTTTAGGGTTACATAACGAATAATGTATCAAGCAAACTATAAAATCCGAAAACCGCTACTTTATTTTTGGGCCTAAAATGAAAGAAAGAAAAGAAGAAATGGGCTTGGAGGAAATGGGTTAGGCCCATTCAACTTCTATAACTGTAATCAGCCTCCACCTTCACTCTCATTCTTTCATATTGCACCAAAAGGTTTATAGAGATAGATAGAGAGAGGGAGGGAGGGAGGGAGGGAGAGAGAAGCTCTACAGAGAGAGAGAGAGAGTGAAAGCTTCAAGAAGTTCGTTTTTGGCTCTAAGATCTGCTGCAATCATCTTCTCCATCGAAATAGAGTAAGAAAACACTAAGACACGACGTCTTTGAGGTATGGATCCATCCTGAAATCATTGTTTTTTTGCTTAACTGAGTTTTTAAGGTAAAACTAAGGTTTTCACCTTTAAGGTTAGATGATCTAGCTTCATGGTAGCTAGATAAACGATTTAGACGTAAAAAGCTTAATGAAATCTATAAATCGTTTCTCAACCTATAAAAAATCAATATACTTTTGTTATTTTTTTCTCATAAAAACCACTCAACCCAATTTTCGTATATTTAAGTCCCTATAATTTGAATAAATTTTTGAAATTTTTTAGCTAAAATTCGCCGTTCAAGATTTCGGAAAAGCCATATATTTTTACTTCGCTTTTGACCCCCAAAATGGTTAAGCCGTGCTTGCATTAAAGCAACAAAGTAGGCAGCTTGGATGAAGAAATTCATTGCTCGTCTAGAGGTGATGTCGAAAACCGAGAGACCTATAGATATTTTCTTACAACTCGGTGCAATTCCTCATATAAATTCCTCATATAAGAGAACCAAGGTCACATCAAAACAAACGATAAACAAACATATCAAACATGCAATATATATGCTACAATAAATAAGAAATGAAGCAGAGAACATACAAGAAGAAAGAAAGATAGGTTTGAGAAGAAAAAGGAAAGAAGATATAAGAGAATGTGAGTAAAAGTGATATAAAGAGCATAACTCTTTGGTTATAGGGTAATAAATCTCGGTTGTTATTAAAAAAAAAGGCAGTTAGCCTTCTGGTCTAATGTCATAGGGGTGATGGATTCCTTGGCCTTTTTGAGGTCATGTGTTCGATCCCGACTCTAGGGGGTTTTCTCAATGTGGTGGGTTTCCTCCTGGACTGGTGATATATATGGTAGGACTGATGTACGAGCTTCCCAGAATGTGGTACGTGTCAGTCGAGCTTTCGCTGTTAAAAAAAAAAAACCAAGATACCATTCCCTTTTGAGGCACACTTTTTATAAAAGGAAAATAGAACCCTATTGATACAAAATCCGGGTTCTATATGTTATATATTTTCTGGAGGACAATTGGAACCCGGTTGGTATACAAAACTGGGCTATATTTAACCAGGGGTGAAGGTTACAAGGGCCAGTCCCCCATTATTTCTGTTAGTTTAGTAGTGTAAATTTTCACGTTTTTGTTCGAAAAATTTTATACGTATTGAGTCGGCCCCCGCTGATGTTTTTCCCTAAAGAATTTTCGGCCCCCTCTAATTTTTTATCCCTAAAAATTTCAGATCAATTCTCTGTTCAGCTTGATTCGACATGTTATGTGTACGACATAAAAAAAAAAATTTGTTTGTGCATTTAAAAAATAAAAGTGTTAAGTTTAGGGAGGGGAAATGAAAATTTCAAATTAATTTACCCTAAAACCATTTACCTGAGTGGATCCCAGACACCTAGTCCCATTTTCCCCAAATCGTTGATGTTGAAGTGAAGTGAACATAGACCAATCCCAAAGGCCAAATCGAAGTCGCTCGCTAGTCGCACGCCGCTGCTCACCACCGGCCACCGTTGAACTCGCTCTTGTTGGCCTGTTCTGTTCCATGTTCGGCTGTTCAGACCAGAGTGAAGGTTAGAATTTAGCAATTCTTGATTTCTTGCCTTCTTGGTAACTTGGTTAGTTTGTTAGTTTGATAGTTTCAAGTATGATTTATGGATTGTTAGTTTGTTACTAACTTAGCACTGTTAAGTATTAGGGTTAGAAACTTATGGATTATGATTTTGTCAATTAGAATTGTTAAGTATTAGAGTTAGAAACTTAGAATTTCAAGTATTTTTTAGGTGTTTCAAGTTTGAGTTAATTCTATGTGCTCTGATATGGGTGACTTCTTTCTCAAGATTGGCTTTTGATTAAAGATTTTGAATCTATATGCTCTTTTTTATGAATTCTTAAGGGGCCATTCAGTCTAGTTTTATGATCTTAGTTGCATGATGAATTGAATTGGATAGTTGGTAAGTTTTTAGGAAACGTAAGTAATTTTAAATTTTGACCGTGTTGTCTGTCTACATACTGAAATAAATTTGTAATTTAATCATATTGACACACTGATTATCTTTTTAAATTTAAATTTGTTAGGTTGCTCAAATTCTCGAGAAGGTTGTCGGGCTGAGTTGTAATTCATCTTTCAGGTACTTACCATTTTTCTCTCGAATGATCATAGATAATCAGATATTTAGTGTTATTTAATGCTGATTTGTTTGACCCGACCCAAATTGAATCGCCAACCCGAAACATAGCGATAGAAAAAAAAATTTGGGTCTCGTGACCTTCGACCCCCACTACTTATTTTTTCAAGCTCCGCCTTTAACGACATGGAAGCTAGTTGGTTTTCGAAAGTTGGGTCCTATTATTAATAGACTAATAGTACTCTCTTTTATGTAATCAACAAGATTTATATTTGCAACACATCATCCACTTTCATACTTTGAACCGGTCAATTTTAGTTATATAATCTAATTTTTTAGATCCAGTGCTATTTTTTTCTTTTTCTAACTGTGAGAATCCGTTACAAAAAACTCACGACTCCATCAATTTACAGTTAACAATGAGACCAGATAAAACGCAACTTGTGTTGTATAGATGACCTTTAAGGGATTAAAGCATAAATCAGTGAAAGTTGGATTCGAACCGAACACCTCTGTTAATGCAAATCATGCGCTTACCACCACGCCACCCTTGAAGGTTCCTGATTCTTTCCTAAATGCGCCAAAATACCATAAAATCGGTTCTTCCAGAAAACAAGATTATAATGCCATGTACATATTTGTATATTAGTAAATTATGCATGGTTTTCCTAACCTAACTCATCAAAACTAAGAGTATCATTAATATTACATTTGGTACATTCATTAGAATTTCTAAAGTTAGAGTATGTGGTATACCCAAGTGAGTAAGGATCAAGTGAGAGGAAAAGTGGTTGTCACGTGGCGCCACGTCATTTTCTTCATTTCTCACACCACACTCACTTGGCAAGGGAAATACCCAAGTGAGTGAGTGAGGTGTGAGCATTAAATGCATTTTAATTTAATATTCGTTTAACTAATAAGTTTATTAAAAAAACATAAATGAAAATTATAATAAAAAAATGCAGAAATAAAAATTCAAATAACAAAAAAAAAGTTACATAAACGTTCAAATAATATAAAAAAACTAATCGATTACATATTTTGCCTTGATCTCATTTTGTTTTTTGGTGTGTATTATAAAAAGGGTTAAATGGTTATTTATAGTGGGTAAAGGTCTTCCATTGTATTTTTTAGCTGTTGAACGGCTACATTTTGCACCTTTCACCCGTGAACATCTTCACGCCAAACTCTCACACCCCCCTCACGCCATGAAGGGGGTGGTGTTACAAACCCACTCACGCCGTGATCCCCTCTCACGTAGACATCTCACACAAGTATACCACTTGCTCTTAGATAACAAAAAGGAGGATATCATTATTATTGATAATTTATGAAAATGCAAACCTCAAAGATATCATTAAATGTCTTTTAAAACATTTTCAAAAATAAAAAAAAAATGATACAAAAAATAAAGCCATCGAAATGTGGCACCCACAATCTAGATATTATCAAAGCATGCTAAACATTAAGTTGCAAATAAAAACGTTGATATTGTGCTATATTTTAAATCACCTTAAGCGGTATGGGCCACGTACGATTCCAACTTTCGGATATAATGTCACAATCAAGATATTATCATGAAAATTAAAAAATATTATAGACAAAGATGCATTTAATTGGAGAATAATGTATGCTCATTGTTTATATTTAACTTTTTTTTCTCACGTAAAAAGTTACTTGCAAATTGCAATACGAATCTAAACTATATCTATTAGAGCATTCACGGCAGCTTCCGTATATTCCTTATCATTATCATTATCATTATCATTATAATTACACTAAAAAACACTACTTTTTCTCTCTACTTTTCTCTCTCATTATTCTTATAATTATACTAAAAATCACTACTTTTATCCTTATATTTATAAAAACCTTATATCTTTTCTCTTTCCTCTACTCACAACCACTTTAAACCACTCTTTAAAATATACAAAACTCACTCACAGATTTATACCAAACCTGCTGTGAATGCTCTTATAATACTATAAAGGTGAGTTGTGTCATATCCTACTTATAATAAACAATTCCATTTCATGCCACATGACAACACCATAATTTTTCTCACTAAAATCTTTTATTTTTTTTCTATTTTAAGTAAATTTGAATTTTAATATCTAATTATGTTAATGTTGTTTAAAAAAAAAAAAATAATATAAGGTTTGAATTCTAATTATTACTTAATTTGAATTCTAATATAAAATTTGAACTCTAATTTTCCATACACATTATTGTATTTATATTTTTTATTAAACAACCCATGTGATACATGTGTATATAACCTAGTAACATAATAAAAAATCTATACCACGTGTTGAAATAAACTTATTTTAATTATTATAATTTGGGAAAAGAAAGTTGTTTGGGGTGGGGGTTGAAGATACAACTCTTCAAAAAATGGCTTCGTGGCTTCACTGTCAACAAGGGGCCTTCCCGTTTACGCATCTGGGTTTGCCGGTGGGTTCAAATATGAACTTGGTTCATAATTGGGAATGTGTTATTGCTTGCTTCGAATCAAAACTGTCTATGTGGAAAGCTAGAACACTATCTATTGGTGGAAGACCGACTCTTATAAAATCAGTGCTCGGAAGTCTTCCATTATATTTCTTTTCTCTTTTCAGAGCCCCGGAGATGATTATAAACAAGTTGGAGAGCATTCGAAGACGTTTTCTATGTGGGGGGGGGGGGGGGGGACAATGAAAACAAGAAAATATGTTGGGTGGCATGGGATAAACTGCTTGCTCTTAAAGAATTTGGTGGTCTTGGCATTGGGAGCTTAAAAGCATCAAATCTTGCTCTACTTACCAAATGGAGATGGAAGATTAAGACGGATGTCGACGCTTTCTGGTCAAAGGTAATCACTGCAATTCACAAAAATGAGAGATCCATATATCAAATCCCAATGAGGCATGGGGTGGCAGGTCCGTGGAAGCAGTTTAGATGCACCGGGAGAACAGAATTATTTAACCACACTTTATTATTGTGTCAATATGCAAAACAAATTTGGGAGCGTGGGATCGATTGAAGATGTGCTCAAATGCTTTGAGGATTGGATGTTTTCCCGCTAAAAAAAGAAACTAACATTGGCGATTGTTATGATAACAATGTGGCACATTTGGGGTGCAAGAAACTCTCTAATTTTCAAGGGTCGGCAACTATCGGCTCATAAAATTGTGGAGGACATCAAAACTTGGGGATTTATATGGGTTAAAAATAGAGCAAGTCTTCTAGAAGTAGAGTGGGAATCATGGCGTAAATTTTCATGTAATTTCTAAGCTTATTTGTTTTGATGTTTGTTGGTTTTTCTAGCTTCTTGCTAGTGTTTTATAAAGTGTTCCATCCGTCGCCGTTCAAAAAACAATTATTATAACTTGGACCAACCTTTTGAATTTTATGGTTCCTATCTTTTGAATTTTATGAATGGTCGAGCTTGGTTCCATTGTTTCCTATCTTTTGAATTTTATGGTTCCTAACTAATTAATCTTCTTCTATTTAATATAGACATCAATTATAATATTATAATAATAATAAAACTGTAATGTTCTATGAACAATGCATTTGTAATATTTTTTATCCTATGACCTTTTGTTTTTCATCACAAAGGCTTTATCTGATGTTTAACTTATGCTTCGTGGGTTCGAGTCATGATACTTCCTTTTTATTTTTGCGTCCTTTTTTTGATGTTTCGTTAAAACCCTTTTGACACGTCTTATTTGTTTGTCGCATATGTGTGTAAAGGAGGATGTATATAGACGTAGTTTGTTGTTTTGTTTGTGTAACTGGTGATTATTTGAAAATCACTCTTCAACTGAAGTATATGTTTGGGTTCTTCAATTGTGAAATTTGGTTTTCATTTTCGGTAACTGCTAACTGCTTATGGTTTTTAAACTTTTCTTAGTTTTTGATCTTCATTCCTTGCAGGTCTATTTAGATAAGAATATAGGCAGACAAGATCTTGTCTTTCTTTATTTCTTACGTGTGGTTATTTAGGGTGATTATTTCTGGTTTTTTGTACTTTTTCTTAGCTTTTGATATTCATTCCCTGAAAGTTTGTTTAGATAAGAATGTATAAAGAAAATTTCTTGTATTTTTATTGTAAAAGTGTGGTTATTTGTGACCGGTTCGTCTGTGAAAATGTTAGTTTAACCGAAAAAAAATTGTCTTATTTTTGGGTAAAGACCAAGTGTAGTGGCTTGGCATCACCTGCCATCTCACCAGCAAGGGGCGTCAAACACCATTATGTAGGGGGCGTTAAGGGGGCGCCATTGGTTGTAACATCCCGAAAATAATAAAAGATTAATAAGCGGGTTTTGAAGAGAATTAAAGAAAAGAATAAAATCGTGGGCTTACGAGATTTGGGCTTGGACCGAAAAGATTAGGAAGGGAAGGAGGGGCTAAACCCTAGCCCTCACACTCCATCTTCTTCATTCAAGCTCCACCCTAATTCTAGCGAGAGAAACCGTAGAGAGAGAACGTCACAGTTTGGGCTAAAGATCAATCCTCCATCTATCTCCACTGCTCGGGTGAAGATTTGCTGAAGAAGTGGGTCGTTTTGAGGTAAGCATCGCTGCTAGAACCGAGTTTTTGTTTTAAAATGGGTTTTCGGGTTTTAATACCAAAAAGATGGGATTTTTACATGTTAAAATTGATATAAACCATAGATCTAGCATCACAAGTGAAAAACGAATGTTTTGAACGTAAAAAGTCAAGGACTTGGTCGTTAAAAACTTGAGCCACCATCTTCATGCAGAAACTAGGGTTTTTGCTGGAAAAGACGATCAGGCGACACTAACCAGTATAGCGAAAGTTTCACTGAGATAACAGAAGGCGAAACTGGCTAGTGTCACTGATTCTAAGAAGCGAAATTAACCTAGTGTCGCATAGCCAATGAGAGCGAAACTGTCTAATATCGCTTTAAATTCAAGCATAATTGAACTAGTTTCGCCTGTAATGTTAGAAAGTGTAGAATTAATGAGTTATTAACCACCGATCCAGTTCGGTGAGTGACATCAGAGAACCGTTGACAGTATCTTTGAGCTAGCTTGACAGGTGAGTTCTAGATGTCTCTTTTCATGAAGTTTTATTATGTCTTTGGGACTGATCGCATGCTTACGAAATGTTTACTAAATGAAACTTTATAAAATACGATTAATGATAAGAATGTTTATGAAAAAGATTTATGAAATGTTTTGCCTTAAATGATTACGAAAGGTTTTGAACGAAAGATGTTTTTAGTAAAACGTATAATGCTTTAACTAAGAGGTTTACGAATGAATGTTATAATGCAAGTCGAATATGCCAACGGTTCCTCAGGGAATGAACGCGATGAATGAAAACCATGTCTAGGTTTGGATTCCAGATGAGACTAGGCGCCCTAGACACGAAGATTTGCTACACCTACACAAGGCCTTTGTGGCTAGCAAATCGTTATACAACTGCTGTGAATGATGGGGTTAGCTATCCCATAAATGTCGATGCAAGGCATGACCTATGTTATTATAATGGTGGGGCGTGGTTCTGTCTAGGTTACATTTCCGAACGAGACTGGACATCCTATATAGACACTAGGTCTCGAGAAATTTCGAGTAATGCCGAATGGAATTGAGGTTTACGAAAAGACGCAGATTTGATACGAATGGTTGCCTTATGTTTTATGTTATTGCGCATGTATGTACGATATTATGTCTGATTGAAGAATGTTATGTTTTGGCAAAACGTTTTGGGTTATGTAATGTTTTATTTAAAGTTAGAACTCATTAGCGTTAGCTGAATTTTAGTATGCCTTTGGGTTAAGTGTAGGTTGTTGTAGACGATGGATACAAAGCTTGTGCTGAGAGTTTACCCAAGTGATCACACTGGCATCCCGTTTATTAATGTTATTTGAATTCTATGGTAAAACAATGCTTCCGCTATGTTAAGACAATCTGTAACTTGAATGACAATTCAACTCCTTTTATTCTATTTAAAGTTTAATTCACTATGTGTTTATGAGTAAATCTAACACGTGAGGTCTTTAGGGTTGGGACGTTACAAGTTGGTATCAGAGCAATAGTTTGAGAGATCCAGACATCCCGGTGTCAGAACGTAAATTGAGAATGAGACCAAGTAACGGATGCTAGTATTGGTAACTCAAGCCAAAGCATTAGACACGAATGTAGTAAGTATAACTTTTCCCTTAGAAAGTATTAGATTAGGACAAGGGTTTTGATAGAATCATAAAGGTGATTAAACATAAACCAAGAGGTAGTGTAATTGTTAAATGTAGATAGCCAGTGTATATTAACATCTTACAATACTTGTTGTGTTTTATTTATTAACTAGCATGATGATGTTGAACTCCTTTTTCTCGATATTACAGTTGAGAGATATGACTGAATTTCCATGTTACCTATCTTCATATAGATGACCACGAATGGTAGGGAATAGGAAGCGTATGCCCTTAAGTATAGGGTAGATATCTCGGTGCTAATGTCACTTCCGACCGGGAACACTTAGAACATGAAAGGAGACGTAAGTTAGTAATTACAACCCGGTTACTGTCATTAGTGATTTACCTCACCTATGTCGTTCTGAAACTACACCAAACGTGGTGACATTAGTGTTCTGTTATCTATAAGTAGTCTTTAACTATGGCGGGAGGGAAAGGAGGATGTCGTGTTGGCCATAATGGGAGGTCATCATTTATCAAAAAGCAATTGAGGGAGGATGAGTACTCTCCCTAGGAGTCGGAAACCTTAAAGGTTGAAAACAAAGCAGGTGGGCGTAATGAGACTGATCAAGAAAAGGGAACCGATGAACAACGAACCTTGGTGCTTGCAAAGGAGGTAGCCATAGCAAAAGCAGCTACTCAGATCATTCGAAACATCATTCCTGCAGCCGTAAAAGACACCATGAAGGAGATTGGGAAAGCCCATTGGTTAGGGTTGAATCAAAAGGGAAGCCCAATGGAGACATCATGGAGGAGAGGACAACTGATAGCGAGGATTTGGGTGTTGAACTTCAAAATGAGGGGACGAACCCATCGAAGCAACCTAAACAAAATTGTGCAGAAACAAAAGGAAAAAAGGCAAGAGTTCAACTTAAGGACTTGTGTGGGAAGTGTGGAAATCGACATGGAGGCGAATGTAGATTCTGGTCAAACTTATGCTTTCAGTGTGGCAAGATCGGGCACTACTCCCGTGACTGTCTAGTTGTACATAAATGCCATAAATGTGGGGAGAGGGAATGTCAAACGATACAAAACTTTGCTAACTCTTACCAGAATTTCAGATGTCATTGTGTGTTCCGACCGGCCCTCGGCCTGCGGTGAAACGTTGTACTAACCATTCATTTGGTACCCAAGCAGTTTGGAGACCTTTCCAAAAATGAGAAATGAACCGTGGGTCTTGATTGGACATGATAAAGGTCGGAGTACCATGAAGTCTGATAACCTTCTGCATAAACATCTTAGATAATTTAGTGACTGAAAACCCCTTGTGAATCAAAATGAAATGACCTGACTTTGACAGTGTGTCGACCACAACCACCATCGCATCATTCTCTTGAATGTCCTCATAGTCTTGCCACATAAACCATTGCATCCCATTTCCATAAATAGAATGTCTAGTGCCTCAAGCAAGCTACTATCCCTCTAATCCTCGAACTTAACACGCTAACACGTGATTCATCTATTGATATATCTGCATCCATCGCATTCCACTAAATTGCTAACAAAGATCCTGACATATCCATAGGCCATGGATGGATAGAGAGAATAGTGAACTGTGTGCCTCAACTAATAAAGATTATCAAAGAAAGGAATCACTAGGAATAAATAATCGTTTACTACACCAACTTACTCCATGTCCATCTACTTGGTATTCTGATTTTTTTTTCAACCTCCATATTCGTACTCAATAACTGCATGAGGGGTAGAGCGATACATAGAATCCTTAACCAAATCTGCGATGGTAACTGGCTAGGTCAAGAAAACTTCGAACCTCTGTGGCTGACATAGGTCTAGGCCATTTAGTGATTGCTTCGATCTTAGTTGGATCCATCAAAACGCCATTTGTAGACACAACATGACCCAAACAGGCTACTTGACTTGGCCAAAACTCGTAATTCGAGAACTTAGCATAAAGCTTCTTTTGAAGCAATGTCTCGAGTACGATACGAAGATGGCTCTCATGCTCATCCTTGCTCTTAGAATATACCAAAATATCATCAATAAAAACTATGATGAACTTATCTAGAAACTTGCGAAAAACTCAGCTCATTAGGTCCATGAATAAGCCGGGCATTAAATAACCCGGACGACATAACTAAGAACTCCTACTGACCTTCCGAGTATGAAAAGCTGATTTAGAAGCATCTAAACTTTAACTGATTATCTAGACCTCAAATCAATCTCAAAGAAACACTTTGCACCCTAATATGTTTGAATAGATCATCAACACGAGGTAACGGACAATAATTACGGATGCTGATCTTGATCAACTCTCGATAGTCAATGCAAACTCTCACAGAACCATATTTCTTCTTCACGAACAAGACTGGCGTGCCCGACGGTGAGACGCTCGATTTAATAAAGTCCTATTCCAGTAACTCTTATCACTAGTCTTTCTGCTCCTTGAGTTCCATAGGTGCCAAGCGATACAATGCTTTCGAGATCTTCTCAACAACAGTGAAGAAAACATTGAATTCCACACCTTAAGATCCGGAGATAGTTCAGTAAGTCCTTCGGAAAACCTCTAGTAGTTTACAAACAACCGGATGATTAATTACATTCCCCTCAGAACTGAGAACTTACACTGAAGCTAGAAATACAGCAGATCCCGCAATAGAAATACTTGAGCCTTTAATACGGAGATGACTGTTAAAGTTCATGAGGCTAAGTCCCTAATAGATAATTTCAAAACATTGAGGACTTTAAACTATAATTCGACGAGTATGATACTCAATCGTAAGATGATGTCGAGATCACTAATCCAAACTGGATAACATCAAAAATTGCTCACTTGCATGGGAAATAGATACACTTTACGGACCATCGATTCAATTTAATTCGTATCGGATAATCTCTATGAATGTGAGATGATGGTAAAAGCTACTACTTACAACGGAGGAGAACAAGTTGCATGAATGTATTTTGTGTATATGGGTACCATCTCAACGATAGACGAATATGCGTATCACTATGTATCTAAAGAGTTCATAACAAATGTCATTAAGAAGTTTTAGAATCATCGAAAATACAACGTATTGTAATGCATAACGGAACAAGCTAATACTGATTAGTCAAATGTGTTACTTTGGAATCATAAGACTATTAAAACATTCAAAATGACATTAATCTACATAATAGGATTTGAGTAGAACACATATGTACCAGTAAATTCACCATTACGTTGATCAAATGTAATCGTCAATTTACCTTAGAACAGTGTCCTACCTGTCCTCCAATCATGCACCATAAAGATCGAGCTATGTTTACGAGGAAAGAGTGATGTGATGAAAAACGAACTATGAAAAAGATGTCAAAATTCTGATTAGTCATTAAGGTACTAACTAACACAAAGCGTCAAGTTTAGTCAGATACAAAGCTATTGAGGAATTCGTCCAGACGCATACATGACAGCAAATTCTAAATCAAGCGTAGAGCGGTTCATTAAAGTCGTGATTCAAGTCAAAACATTACCTTTAAAAGTCACTTCTTGAATCCTAAAGCGAAAGCGATGAAGATGATAGAATAACTTAACTCGTTATACTCAAGAAATCAATCAAGCGAAATGGGCGCTTTTGAGTAATGATCGAAAGGCTTATAATAAACAGATCCGAAGATCACAAGATGATGAGCATGAAAACTGACCGAAAAGTGAAATCCTAACCCAACGTCTATCCATTACCTCACAGGTTTACTTTTAAGGTTTAAGTTTTCTACAAGAAAGAACCTTGGCTCTGATATCATAATTGTAACACCCCAACCCGAATAGGGCTGACGTGTCCCTATTACAAATATCAAATCAAAACACCATCCTTGATTATTAAAGAGTAACGGTCGAAAGTTTAAAATCTAACATCCTGTAAATAAAAAAAATAATGCCTATTTGCCAAACGTCTAAACCAATTACAAACAAGTCTTTATTAATTCCCTCGTTTTCCACATCCTGAATTAGTTTTATTGCTCTCTTCACACGTTTCCATGATCCCCTTGTGTACCTGTTATGGAAACAAGAGAAAACAACAAAAAGAAACACGGCTGAGCCAAACATTGCTCAGTGACGGAAAGAACAATAGCATTGGTACTAAAACTATAATAATGAGATGGAAGCGAACAATGGTATAACTGATACGGAACTAATCGCAACATGTAGGTCCTGAGCAAACCTGTAGTCACACAGATCTGTGGAGAAATCTTCAAGCAGTCCGAATCGAGAGGCGGAATCTCTGGATCCGGTATCACTCTCGAAACAGAAATGGTAGAGACGGGTGCGAGAATCACATACACGAATAGAAATATATAAAAGTGAAAAAAAAGATAATTGAAAGCATAAAACGTATGATTCTTTGATTGAAATGAAAATAAAAGCTCATCATACATTAACAATTAGTCTCACCCCAGGGTGAGCTCCCCCTGGGGTAGTGATTCCCTCTACAGACACACACTCACTCCTAAGACATATTTAGCTATATATAGGTGGCCAAACACAAGTGCCTTATTTTCCAAGCCACCTACCAAACAGTCCTGAAAAACAGGTATCGAAACTACCTAGTTTCAATTGAACAAATGTTCAACCGAAACTAGTAGTTTTGATACTGTAGTTTCGATTGACAGCATCAGTCTCAATTCTAAACCCAACACAACATACTGAAACCTGAATTATGATGCTGAAATAAACATGTAATACTGAATTCTGATACTGAACTGAACATATAATACTGAAATCTGATATTGAACTGAACATATAATACTGAAATCTGATACTAAACTGAACATATATCTGATACTGAACTGATCTACAAGACAATGGTATATCAGTGAAGTGAGTCGTGTAATATAAGGAAGTACCCAGAGCGTAAACTGAACTGAACGGAACATGGCTAACTAGCCCATGAACCTAATGGGATGGTGTGTGGGGCGTACACACATTATTCCATCCCCATGAACTGAACTGAACAAAACTGAACTAGGATCGATCCATCTGCCTCCCATATAATGTGGCCAATGTACTCCCTGAGTACTAAACGTGTAACCGGAGACGCTGTGAACCTTTTATTACACACCGTCACGAAAAGTGTCACATAATTGATGCTCAAATGATGTGTCTGATATGCTCGGGTAACAGAGTACTAAGTCTGAGGGGTAGTATAACTACCAAACAAATAACTGAACATAAATGCATAAGTTTAAACTGAATATAATCTAAAGAACATGCAATAATGAGTACAGACTTAAAGGTGTATTGCATGCTACAAATTCCAAAGTGTGATACGGTTATTAGGCAACCAACCGAACGAGTAACTGATACACATAAGTCCGAATGACCAAGTGTAGGAAAAGAGAAACGACAAAAACATGCTACAAAAGAGGGGTCAGAATCCGTACCTTAGCCACCAACGAAAGCAACAAAGTAAGACGAATCAAGTCATACTCAACAGACACAATAACCTATAGTTAAATATATTCCGAATGAAATTTATCAGTTTTAATAAGCTTATTTTGATCCGCTGATTAACAGGTCTTCCGGCGACGAAGACTTTTAGTATTTTCAATTAGCTATTTACTACTTATCATCATAGGCTTGATTATCCACATAATTTATACAAAACATAACCCATTATCTTTATAACTACATTTAGTTATCAAAACTAATCTAACTCTTCTAATCAACAAATGTTTCTATTTCTAAGTAAAATGTTTAAGTTCCTTTACGGGTTATAAATCATGCATACATATACTAAACATACTAACTCACACACAGAGAACACACATCTGCACACACACACATCCACGTACTAAAGTGCACACACATCCTAGTGAATTCTTCTCTCTTCCCTGATCCATAATTATTTCTTAATTTCAATTACATATCACTCATAATAATATATTCAGGTGACTGTAAAAATTTATAAATTATTAGGGATGATAATTAACTAAAATAATTAAACATGTGTGTATGGATTCACCTACTCTTACCACTTATGGATCAATTATTTCAAATGAAACTAGCCAATCAAGTCATGGCTTGGTCGTAACAAGTATCAAAATTAAAATTTTAAGGTTAATGACTTCAGGTATACATCTTACAAGACTATCAACTCAATCTAATTGGTTTGGAGATGGCTCGGCAATTACTAGCAGCTAATCAGTTTAGTGTTCATCATATTCATTAATGGCTTTTAGTTCCAAGTTCAAGTATTTCCAAGGTTAACATTCTGTTACTAAACGAAACTCACAGCGCTTCTTATCCTTTAAAATCCTAGGTATTCACATATCTTTAAACTCAAATTTCCTATATAAAGTCTTTTTGTCGCCGGACTCGAGTATGAAACCAAATCGATATTAACAAAACCATGATCAGACAATTGAATATATACATGTATGATGTACGTATTGCCTATTCAATCACTGGAGGTTGTTTGACATGTACCTGAATAACGAACAGAGAGAGCCGGTTTATCGGAGTCTTGCTTGTGACGGCTTAATAACATCGGGGATGGCACAACGGCGAACGAGTCCAACGGAGAGGCTGACCTGCTGTTAGGTACGGTGGTGGTTCACAACAACATCCCATTAGCGGCTCAGAAAGAACACACGGGAACGACGGCTGATAGGGTTTCGTGAAGGGAATTTGGAAGGTTTGAGCGGTATATAAATTGACTGATTTGAGCTTGGTTTAAGGGATTGACATCTCGATTCCTTAGCTAATTTGCTAAGTTGATAAGGAAGTTTTAAAGCAATAGTCCCTATCCAAAATTAGATTAGGTTAACTGTTGGTTAGGCCTCGGGTGGAAGTCAAAAGCTAGTGTTAAAATTTCCATTTGTTTGATTTTATTTTTTTTTTTAAATCTTCGAGTGTTACAGTCACCTGGGCAGAGAATGTAGGAAAAGGGAAACCGGGGGAAACTGCTGAAAAAAAGGAGGAGAAACCAGGGGCTCGAACGAGGGCGTATGCCCTAACTCATGAAGAGACGAGGGGAAACCTTGACATGGTGTTAGGTACGTTTCTCATTTACATTACCTTTGCATATATACTTTTGATTCTGATGTAGATTCGGGTCAAACCTATGTTTTTAGTGTGGCAAGACCGCGCACTACTCCCGTTACTGTCCACTTGCACATCAATGCCATAACTGTGGGGAGAGGGGACACCTAGGCAGAGAATGTAGGAAATCGAAGAGTGGGGAAACTGGGGGAAATTGTGTTACTAAAAAAGAGGAGAAGCCAAGGGCTCGAACGAGGGTGTATGCCCTAACTCACGAAGAGACAAGGGGAAACCTTGACGTGATGTCATATACGCTTATCATTAACAATACCTTTGCATATGTACTTTTGATTCCGACACATGTAAAAGTTTTATAGTCTACGCTTTATAATCAAATATAGTGTACAATTGATAAGGTAGAACAGGCCTCTAGTGTTGAAACTGTTATGGGTAAAACCGCGAAAGTCGTAGGGACTGAATGAAAGTTACCACATAGAGATAGTTAACTATAGATTCCTTGTTAAGTTAAATGTATTGCCCCTTATGAGGATTTGACGTGGTACTGGAAACGGATTGGCTTGCGACCAACGAAGCGCAAATTGTATATAGACGAAAGGAGATTCAACTCAAGTCTCCGGATGGTAATAGGATCAGTCTCATGGACTTTACGCTACATCCTAGACTTTTTAACCGCCAATTCTTTCTTTTTAACATATTAGATATTTAGGACTTCATTTAAAACATTTGCTCGTTTTCTTTTTATAAAGTATTTCATTCATTTGAAACCATTTCTTTCATTTAAAAATCATTCCTTTATAAACATTTCGTTTCGCAAACATTCATTTCAAAAATGTTTCTTGTTGAAACATCATTTTTTTCATAAACCGTTCATTAATAAACATTTCATTATATTTGTTCATTATTTCGTAAACATTTTTTAAGTATGCACATCACACTAGAAAACAAGTAAATAAGGATTCTTGACTCACCTGTTAAGCTTTCCAATACGTACTACCAACCGGCTAAGTGGCGCCACTCTCAATCTGATTCGATAATTAATAAAACATTAATTCTATACTTTCTACTAGCCCATCGAAACTAGATAATTTCACTTTCTGATATCACAACGAAACTAGGTTAGTTTCGCTTCCTATGGTCTCAGTGAAACCAGACAGTTTCGCTTCATGTGCTTCAGCGAAACTAGGTTAATTTCACTTTCAGATATCTCAGCGAAACTAGGTAGTTTCCCTTCCTTATGAACTAAGCGATACTGGGTAGTTTTGTTGGAATTATATGTCCGGTCACGATTATTTAACGCTACTAACCGAGTTATGACCCGTAAGAGTTACACCTTGGGCAACGAATATTAAATTCACTTAACCGCTTAATTGGTAATTACAAACTGTTAGCGAGATAATATATTTTATACATATTCGTTAAACGGGAATTATTATTTGTACTAGTTATAAATAATAATTGTATATATATTGTTTTAACCTTTCATTAAAACAATTAAATGAGTAAATGCTTTTTAAATCGTATTAGACTTTGGGCCTGAAGACAATTAGTAGGGTTTATAATTATTATATATATATAATTATCATCTAACTATAAACCCTATAACCAAACAATTGGAAACATCCGTTTTTGGACTTTCGGTCAACTCCAATTAGAAGCAAAAAGGTTTTGTATCACTTTTGGTTTGTGTGAGATTGACAGCCGCAAAACACAAGGAAGATTTCTTCTTCCTTGCGCAAGTTCCGGCCAGCCCCAACCAGTCCCGCCGTCGCGTTTTCCGGCCAGCTGCAATCAGCCGACGCCGCTGCCTTGTGCGAACCGGCCATCCCCGGCACTTCCCGTTCTCTCATGTTCGGTTCGTGATCTAGCATCGGCTCGTTGAACCTCGGTGTCTCAACTGGTTAATCATTAACCACTAAGGTATAATTAATCTTATTGGTAGATTAAATAATTATTCTGTGTTCGTATGTTTTGTGTCACACCCCAACCGACGGCGGAAACGTCGGGGCAGGACATGTAGAATGTTCATAAGCACATGGTTGACTAAGTTGTAATATGTTAAGCATCCCAATTTCATTTCATAATTCAAAATAATCAAATTCATTAATACAATAATTTGAAATACATAACATGTTTGTAGGATCGTGAAATTACAAGATGGTTATGTTCTTAGTTGAAATTGGCGGAAACAAAAACAACTACACAAGTGTAATCGAGTAAGCAGAAAGAATACTTTTAAGAACGCTGTTGTATTAAGCTTTTGCAGATAAACGATTACAATTGAAAAACTAAATCAAAAGACATACAACGCACACTTACAATGAAGTGTTTACAGATTATTTATACTCACTTAGAATCAAGACAATCCCTTGATTCTAAGGATCAGATCTAACACAGACCGTTGATCTGTTGTATCTAGCTAACTATTACACGTTTTGTCTATATCTAGTTAACTTTATTGAAGCTTCTTCTTTATACATCATTACTTGCATGCTTGGAGAAGAGCATTGTTGTCCGTCATTGGTTGTGCCATTGAGGTTCCTTCTGCTTTGAGTGTGTCATTTGCTTTTGCAGAAAGTTGTCAGTGACGCTTGGTATGGATAGTCAGCTGCAACGATTTGTCTTCAAGGCACAAGACTGTCAGCAACAAAGATGTTGATCAGCAGCAAGATGTAACCATCCAAAGCTGCTGATGATTTGCCTATCAGCAGCATCAAGTGTTGATGCTGCTGAGAAGCCTATCCGCAGCAACTTTGGTCTTCAGCAGATAAGGCTATCCGCAGCAGATTTGTTCTTCAGCAGGAGAACAAGTATCCGCAGCAGATAAGCTTGTCCGCAGCAGTTTGTTGGTCAGTAGCAAACTCTGAGATCAGCAGCATTTGTACTTAGAGAATTTTGTAGCCATTAGTCTTTGGTTCTACAAACTCCCCCTAGACTGATGCTACCAAAATTCTCTTATTGCCTTTGTTGCTGAAGCTTTTGCATATTGCTGACTATTCTTTCAACCTCATATCCTCTCCATGCTGGGATTGTTAAGAGGAAGCTCAGATAGAGTCTTGATGTCCTTGCTTGCCATTTTAAAAATAGCTTTGCTTGAACACCTCATCTTCTGTCCTTTAACATCTGTTAGAGTGAATTCATTCTTCTCAGCATTGTAGGACCAGCTGATGAATGGAGTGTGGGATTGAAGAGGTTTGGCATCAATGATTTCATCTTTGCTGGGGTTGAAGTAATGTCTGATTGCCAGCAAAAGATGTCTCCCACCTTCATTCTCAGGTTCAGAGGATTCACCCAGCTCCATCATTCTTCTTAGATCAGAATCTGGAAGCTGTAGTACCTCATCAACAGAAGTATAGATTGATCTTTTAGCTTCTGTACTCCCCCTAAACACTTCAAACCATTGGTCTTCAGGGCTGTATGACCATCTGATTATTTCTCTTGAGTCTTCAGGTTTGGAAGTGGGTTTATTTTTCTTTTTGGGAGGTTGTTGATGAGTAGGAGCTGGGTGTGTGGATTTGGACTTTGAGGGAGGAGAGGAGGGAGGTCTAGGAAGGAGAGTGGAAGGTTGTTGGATTGAGGAAGTGTTGGGTTTCTTTGATTTCCTTTCTTCTTCTTGAATGTTTACCCTTTTCTTGGAGTCTTTCTTTTCCAATCTTTCTTCCTCATCCTTCTTGACTTTAAAATAGAGGGCTTGCAGGTTCATGAAATTCATGGGACCTAGCCTCTTTCCACTCTCTCCTCTAGCCTTAAGGAAGTCAATCATGACTTTCCTTTCTTCATGGGTCCGTTTATTAAAGGCAATGGTCTTTTTGGATTTTTGTTTGGCTTTTTCTTCTTCTTCAGCCTGTTTCTTCTTTGCCAATTGACCTTGCTGACCCATGAAGGCTCTGTAGATTTCTTTATTTGATAGTTTCTCAAGGTAGTCTGCATCCTCACCTTGAGAAACTAGAGCCTTTACCCACCCCTCTCTCATTTCTTTGGCTAGTTCAGAATCAGTTATTCTGAACTTAGCATCTTCCTTCTTCTTCTTTTCTATTTCTTCTTATTCTTTATCAAATTGTTCCCGCAGTTGAAGAGCAAGAGCTTCATCTTCTTCAATCTGATAAACTGCATGAATCTTTAGCTTCAGAGCATCCAACTGTTTTGCATACAGTTGGATTTGTTGTTCTCTGAGGAGAATGGCTGTGATTTTATCTTGAGCTTTCTTAGTTTCAGCCATCTCCTCTTCTTCTTCTTCTTTCTTCTTTCTCTTTCTTTTCTCTTTGTAACCTCTCTTCGTCTTTGGTTATAATTCCTTTTCCCTTTTCTTTGTTGGATGCCTCTGCTTTGGCTTCACTGATCACAATAGCAGATGATTGTTCCGCTGTGGGAATCTCAGCCTCAGCTTCATTGGCAATTTGAGAGGTTGATAAGGGAAGGTCATTAGCTTCATCTGTTTTGCACTCAGGACTTGTAAGTTCTATCAGCATTTCTTTAACAGTGGATCTTGATTCATAAGCAGCATCAAAGATGTCTACTCGAGTGGAAGCTGAGTCAGAATCAGTGTCAGAATTTGACACATATACCGCTTCAGCAATCCTTCCTTCTTGTTCAAGATGTGCTCTGACAGTAGCCATCATTGCCTAGCTTTCGAGGGAGTTGACATTACAGATATTTGCTCTGAGTTGAAAAATCTTGTAAAGAAAGTCTGTAGGCAGTAGCAGGATGTTCCTGGTGTTGATGGTGAGAGATGAGCCGTTGCTTAGCAGAAAGGTGTGGTCAAGAGACTTAGTGCTTACCCATCCCAGCACATCTAAGTCCTTGATAATAGAGTTGTATAGAAATCTTCTTAAGCACATAACTTCTTCTTCAGTGAGAAGACTGCTCCTTATTATTTCAAGTCTTCTAAGAGTCAGTCTTCTTTCTGCTGCTGTTGAAGATTCAGGATATGCTACCCTTTTTGCTGCTTGCATTTGTCTTTGAAAGTTGGGTAGATTATCCTCCATCAAGTCATAGAACCTGCCGATGGCAAGTTCTGCTGAGAGGTCCGTTGAGTTGTTGATGCATTGTAGATGGTATAGGTGAAGGACTTGGATGATGTTGAGAAAGTCCCAGTTTAGCTCTTCTACTCCGCTAAACTCCAAACCAATCCAGAACCTCTCAGATTTTCCATCATACCCCCAAGCTAGTATTGTATCAAACTCTAGCTGTGTTGAAGTCAGTGGAAATTGGGGGCAGTGGAGTGACTTATGATGGCTGCTGCTTCAGGGATGATGTTGAAAGATGTATATGTTTGTTCTGTGTCTACAGCATCATTCATCATCTCATCAACAGCCCTAACGACTAACTTCCAGTCTTCAGATGTTTCTTCTTCTTCGTTATCTGAAGCTGGCAAGTCATGAACCTGTATAAAAGCTAGCTTGAAAAGTGTACATTGAAATACAACCTTCTTTTGAATCCAGTCATCAAGACTGTCTGAGTCTTCCTCCATTGGGACCATCTCCCCCTTTTTGGTTGCATCAGTGGACAAATACGCATCAGTTTGGGTGCCCACCGATACAAGAGAGGGAGAAGGTATAGTTGGGCATTGATGGGCTTCATGCATAGAGACTTGGTGTCTTAGTTTGGACACTTCAGCCTCTAGCATAGCCACCATGGCCGTCAATTCCAAGTTATGAAGTTTCAGTCTGTCCTCATCCATAGTTGTGGAATCCTTGGATCCAGATGGTGCCTCAGGCCTAGCCTCTTCATCCCCATCACCCATGGTTTCTTGGCACCTGGGATTCCTCTCAGTGAGGGGAGTTTCCAAGGAAGCATCCTCACTGTGAGTTGCCGTGGTTGAGGTCTTAGCAATGTTGTCACTGTCCTCCTGGTTATTTGATAGACCAGCAGTAGTGACAACCTCTTCCACATCCATTCTGTCATAACTCTTAGAGTGGACCTTCAGGGTAGAAGAACTTGGGATGGGTGTGTTGGAAGCAAGATCAATCAGTACCTCCGAGATGGTGGTAGTTGGAGAAGGTACATCATCTTGATCAGGTTCCTCAACACTTAAGTTCAGAAGAGAAAGGAAAGGCTCACGGGGCTGTTCTATAGATCCGGGAAGTGATCCTGATCCTAATAGAGAGACATCCAAAGGAGTCTCCCTAATAATGTGGCTTTCCATTATGATATTCTCACCAGAATGTTGTGATTCTGAGTGAGGGCTGTTAGGTTGGGTTTGGGCCTTGGAGGCAAGAGAAGAAGGAGTTCTCTTGCCCCTTTTCCTAGTATATGTCGTTGCAACCGGGGCCCTGTGTTCCGGTTGAACGATAACATCTAAAATAGGTGTAAGTTATTTTTCTGCCTGTGCATCCTCAGTAGTATACACAGGGGTTCGAATGGTTGAAGCAGATTGTTGTTCAGGATGTGGGGTGGAGAGTGTGGGATCAGTATCAGCTGGGATTGCTGAACTGTCACCCGGGGTACTCTGTATGTTCAGCATTGTAGATAACAATGGAACATTGACCCCTGAGAACTTTTTGGAAAAGTTCTCATACTTTAAAAAATATTATTTTTATGTCCCAACATGATGTAGATTCTTGCAGGTTTTGAAAGTTCTTTTAGTTTTTGATTGAAAACTTCCCACAAGAATCTTGCGACCAACGAAGCGCAAATTGTATATAGACGAAAGGAGATTCAACTCAAGTCTTCGGATGGTAATAGGATTAGTCTCATGGACTTTACCGCTACATCCTAGACTTTTTAACCGCCAATTCTTTCTTTTTAACATATTAGATATTTAGGACTTCATTTAAAACATTTGGTCGTTTTCTTTTTATATAGTATTTCATTCATTTGAAACCATTTCTTTCATTTAAAAATCATTCCTTTATAAACATTCCGTTTCGCAAACAATCATTTCATAAACCTTTCATTTCATAAACGTTTCTTGTTGAAACATCATTTTTTTCATAAACCGTTCATTAATAAACAATTCATTATATTTGTTCATTATTTCGTAAACATTTTTAAGTATGCACATCACACTAGAAAACAAGTAAATAAGGATTCTTGACTCACCTGTTAAGCTTTCCAATACGTACTACCAACCGGCTAAGTGGCGCCACTCTCAATCTGATTCGATAATTAATAAAACATTAATTCTATACTTTCTACTAGCCCATCAAAACTAGATAATTTCACTTTCTGATATCACAACGAAACTAGGTTAGTTTCGCTTCCTATGGTCTCAGTGAAACCAGACAGTTTCGCTTCATGTGCTTCAGCGAAACTAGGTTAATTTCACTTTCAGATATCTCAGCGAAACTACGTAGTTTCCCTTCCTTTTGAACTAAGTGATACTTGGTAGTTTTGTTGGAATTATATGTCCGGTCACGATTATTTAACGCTACTAACCGAGTTTTGACCCGTAAGAGTTACACCTTGGGCAACGAATATTAAATTCACTTAACCGCTTAATTGGTAATTACAAACTGTTAGCGAGATAATATATTTTATACATATTCGTTAAATGGGAGTTATTATTTATACTAGTTATAAATAATAATTGTATATATATTGTTTTAATCTTTCATTAAAACAATTAAATGAGTACATGCTTTTTATATCGTATTAGACTTTGGGCCTGAAGACAATTAGTAGGGTTTATAATTATTATATATAGTTATCATCTAATTATAAACCCTATAACCAAACCATTGGAAACAGCCGTTTTTGGACTTTCGGTCAACTCCAATTAGAAGCAAAAAGGTTTTGTATCACTTTTGGTTTGTGTGAGATTGACAGCCGCAAAACACAAGGAAGATTTCTTCTTCCTTGCGCAAGTTCCGGCCAGCCCCAACCAGTCCCGCCGTCGCGTTTTCCGGCCAGCCACAATCAGCCGACGCCGCTACCTTGTGCGAACCGGCCATCCCCGGCACTTCCCGTTCTCTCATGTTCGGTTCGTGATCTAGCATCGGCTCGTTGAACCTCGGTGTCTCAACCGGTTAATCATTAACCACTAAGGTATAATTAATCTTATTGGTAGATTAAATAATTATTCTGTGTTCGTATGTTTTGTGTCACATCCCAACCGACGACGGAAACGTCGGGGCGGGACATGTAGAATGTTCATAAGCACATGGTTGACTAACTTGTAATATATTAAGCATCCCAATTTCATTTCATAATTCAAAATAATCAAATTCATTAATACAAGAATTTTGAAATACATAACATGTTCATTTTATTCAATTAACTAGGTCCTGAAACATGATGAAAATGAGGTCAACTAAAAAGTTGGGGAGCATACATAGGTTTTGACTCTAAAATAGCATCAGAGTGTTGTGTGTATACAATCCATACATATCATGGTTAATAAGGCACAAATGGAGAGTTACTATTGTGAAACCAAGTTGTACAATCAAACCTTTATAACTAGCATGCAAAATTGAATTGTCGGTAACAATCACCCTAACTGAGTGGGTTTGTCAGACTCAATAGATCTATCATTGTTAACCGTCGGCTTGTATAGTTAATGATTGCACATGTAATTACACACAAAAGTAGTTAACACACCTAGTACTCAAACATAAAGCTCAAATTATACACATGAATGTAAAGTGGAATTGTATTGTGTAGTTTTGCAAATCATTGTATATAATGTTCATGTTTCACCACAAAATATGTAAATAGTGTAAAAGGGGCTATGTAAAACTCACTTGTGATAGTTGTTGTAGATAGCACGAGCAATATGATGCACAAGTGATTTGCTAATCACTTGTGATATGTATCTAATCAATGATGTGCACAGAAGTCTAAGGTTCAACGGAATTTGAGTGTGGAAAGTTGTACAAAAGTATTTGTGAAATTTCATGAAATGAGTATGTGTAACTTGGTGTTTGAACAAAGAGTTTAACAACGAAAATGTGGAGTTCAAGGTATAAATTAAGTAATAATCGTCTTTCGGTTTTTGTTACAATAGATAAATAATTTTAAATAAATAAATTATTTTTATTTATTTATTTATTATAATAATGTGTAAATAAAGGAGTATAAACATATATTAGTATATATATTTTAGAAATTATATTTATTTCAATATAACTTAAACTCTGAGTGATTTGTAAATGTTAAAGGTAACTAATTTAAATAAATATTTTCTTTATATTTTTTAAAATAGTATGTCCTTTAAAAATATGAGAAGTGTTAACATATATTATTTTAATATATATTTAGGAAAAATATATTCGTTTAAATAGGGCTTAACCCTAATATGTTTAGTTAATAGAAAATGTTTTATAAAATTGTTTTATGAATTTCTTTAAAAATGATAAAGTGTTTTATCAAGTCTTGTCATAATTTTTATAAAATAAACAATTTAAATGCTTTAATTAAAAACTAATAATTTTAATTAAAATAAACTTCTAAATAATACATTTTTATGAAGTTTTTAAAACTAATTAAAATGTAACAATAATTGATCTCATTTAATGTTTGTTTATTATAGCGTAATTCAGTTCCAAATGGTACAGGTTTTAAAAAAAAAAAAATTAGAAAATGGATTGAGTTTAGAAAAAATCAGTTTAAAAAGAAATGCACACCACCCGTATCGAACCCGAGTGGGTTTTGTGTGGGTACCAAGCACTACCGCTAGACCAAAGGCTGATCTCTGAGAATAGCCCGATACGAAATGCATTTAACATGAACCAGGAAGGGGACCGGGTATAGCATCAATAATAATAAAAAAGGGTCGCTGCCTATGGGTTTCGAACCCACGCCACCTGGTTCGGCGGTGCAGTGGCTTACCGGCCGGACTAGGTGGTTTCGCTGGTATAACATGAAACCTGATAAGTTATATACAATAAACTAATCAAACCGTAAACCCCTATTAGAAACCGCATGCACAGATTAAGAACCCTAAATCGATTTGAGTTTGATGGGTTTTGTCAACATGAATTGATAAGGGGTATTGACCATGACCTAAATACGAGTCAAACGAGACAAAACTTACTTGTTTTGGCGAAGGGTCAGGGGAGAACGACCGGAACGACAATGAATGTGTTCTTGGTGCTTGGTCGAGGTCCAGGGATGCAATACGGATTGATGAATTGTTTAGAGAGTTTGTATTGGTCTGTACGTAGGTTCGTGCGTACTTTAATTCGTTCAATTACATTTTAATTATACGATTCGATTGAGATTTGGAGATAGCAGCTGTCGGCCAAGAGTTACGCGTTGAATTCGACGAATGTGGTTGAATTGGGTCGCGAATTGGGATTGAATACATGCGAGGGTTGATTGAGCGTGATTAGCGGGCATTAACGCGTTTCAAAATACAGATTTGAAGCTGATTTGGTTCATTTTTGACTCTGAAAAGTCAGAATGTTTGAAATTCGAATTTGACCGCTAAATCTGTCGAATTGGTGTGTTAGATTGGTCTAGATATGGTCGATCAGTGATTTCCTATGTATGAAAGGCTCATAACAATCGGATTAACTGATTTGCGATGTTGAATTAGCACCAATTGGTCCTGTTTGACTTTTAAAAGTTAAACTGGTCATGGCTTGTAAATGGGTTCAAAGATAGAAGGAAAAGGTTCAATTTCAAATGTGGAAGGTTCAAGATTGCGGGTCCAAATGTTCAAGGGTTCAAACCCTTTGTTTAGGTTTCCATTATATAAACATATAGGTTCATTTTGTTTTAAAAGCTCAAAACTTTATAAGATTTTATAAATAAGTTTTGAATGTGATTATATATAATTAAATACATATGTATATATATATATATATTATAAAAACTTGTCTTTATATATTTTTAAAATTAAGTGTTGATATAAAAGATGTACACGCGTGGCTAAGTCTCCCATGTTTTACTTTTGTAGATTTTTTTTATGGTAATAAAACGTTTACTTATATAAATTAATATAAGTATACTCACATGTGTTTTACTTATTTGAGAAATAATATGTAATGAAAGGTTTGAAAAGTACCAAATTGGTACATGTGTAAAATAATAATGTGATATGACATGATGAGTTTAAACAAGTACGGGACTTCAAAAGGAGTGTTATTTTTTGTGTAAAATAAACTAAAATAGTGTTAGAAAATCATGGTTGTTATATTTTGTAACCCAGATCTTGTCGGGTTTTTTTTTGTGTTGAATCGGTTTCGTTCCGCTGCGTATTAATATTTACTAAATAATTATTATTAATCTATAATTATTTATCAACCGTTTTTTATAACTAATATAATTGATCACCACTGATGAAAAACCCAACAAGTTTTGCTTTCTAGCTTGTTTTGCATGGTAGTTTCGTTTTGGCATCTTCTTCACGCAGAAACCCTAGTTTCTTCATGAAGATGGCGGCTAAGCACAAAAACCATCAAGCCTCTGACTTTTTACGTCCAAAACGTTCGTTTTACTCTTGTGATGCTAGATCTAAGGTTAACTGCATGTTTAACACGTAAAAATCCCATCTTTTTGTTAAAACATAAAATCCCACTTTTAAACAAAAACTCGGATATAGGGATGATTCTTACCTCAAAACGACTCACTTCTTCAGCAAAGCTTCACACGAACAATGGAGAAGGATGAAATATCAATCTTGAGTCCAAACCAACACTTTATCTCTCTAGAATTTTGGAGGTGGAGTTTGAATGAGAAGTGACTGAAATTAAAGGGAGGGTAGGGTTTTTAGCCCATCTCCTCTTTTTACTTAGGCCGAAAACCCAAGCACATTAAGCCCACGCTCTTTATTATTTTCTTTATTTTCTCCAAAACCCACTTATTAACCGTCGTTATTTTCGGGATGTTACCCAAGGCGTGTTCTTTAACGCCTACTTTGTTGCATACCTTGCTTCACCTAAACTAGCTCACCAAGTCACAGGGTACCTTGAGGAAGAAGCAATCCACTCGTACCCGAGTTCTTGAAGGACCTCTTCATCATGTATTTGTGTTTTAACTAGTATTTGTCTTCCAGATTTGTTCAGTTTTGAATACAATCCACCGCGTCCAAGTTATCTTTTAATCAAATGCACATATCTATCGCCCGCTGGAGTGAGTCTTGTTCTTCGTACCGATAAAAACCTTCAACTAAGTGAAAATGCGAATTCCGAAGCGGTGGATCGTATTCAAAAGTGATACGAAGAACATGGAATTCCTTTGTTTTCCACCAAGCCAAGTTATCAAATCTTTGATTGTCTTCGGGAGTCATGGTGGATATAAAATGCGTTCCACTATACTTCTCGAGCTCGCTGCTTAGGGTGTTACCCCTTTGTCGTTTACCTGTCTCATTTATCACGGTATTAAATAAGTTAAACTATCGGGTCCCTGCTCGAGCTACCACCACTTGATCCCAATGCCATTAATCTGTTATGTTTGTGTTGGGACCATATCCTATTAAATAAATATCATATTAAATAAATATCATATATTGATTGTAGATTATGTTGGAAAGAACGTTTGTTTCATTTGCAAAAATTAGGCCATCTTCGTACAAACAAATCGGAATTTATTTCGTCAGTAATAGTTTCACCACTCATAACATTTAAAAACGGGTTTAAAGATGCGACACAAGTAAAAACATCTGATAGTTCTTTAAAATATTTTTAAAATTCTTCTTTCATGGGTGTTACCTTTTCTTTAAACAATTCGTTTTTATTTTCAAAATTTGTCTTATTGTTAGCCATTAAATATAACTAGAAGGAGCCCTGCGCTTTGCGGCGGCTTCCGAACGTAGTGCTAACATTTACACACGTGCGTCGCGGTGTGTTAAACTGCGGAATAAATTCACGTCCTCGAAAGCTTATAAGATAAAGCCAAAACCTTTTGGTAACTCACCATCCGCGAGGAGAGCGTATAATATTTATGGTTGTAACTTGTAAATTAAAACGCAAGAATTTTTTTTGCATGAAAGCCTTTAAAACCGGCTAAGGGGTGGGGCTGCGGGTTTTAAACTCGCCTCGCCTGCTTAAGCGTAAACCACAGAGACCACCGCGCCAAAAAAATATGCAGCAAAATGCATGTACATTATGCTTACCCACTACAAATTTTGAACAGTAAAACACAATCACATACAAACTTTGCTTTTAATTATAAATCGTATAAAAAAAGTTAATCCGTAAAGTTATAAAAAAAGAAAAAAAAACAGTAAATCATGGTTTGGAACCAAGTTTAGAACCCACACAAATTGAGTTGTCAGTGAAAATACCAGTTGGGCTAATGCCAGTATTTATTAATTCCCTCATCATATGCCTTTACTTGCATTAAAAAATTGTGAAAGAAAGAAAAAAAAACATGCATTGACCACTTGTACCAAAAGCTTACCAAAAAGTAAATTTTGAACAGTGATTTTATGAGTGTCCACATTTAGGTTTTAATATCTAATCAATTCCAAAAATACTAAAGTGTCACAAACCAATCTTCTCCCTAACTTTAATAAAATTGCAAAAGTCATCTTCAATTTTATAGAATATTATTTTGACCCCCTCAAGTTTCTAGAATTTTGAGTTACCCCCTGTAGTGTGTATATATATATATATATATATATATATATATATATATATATATATATATATATATAATCTGATTTCTCCTTAATAACTTTCGTGTTTATTTTTTTATATTTTTTTTGACGTCCCGGTATCAATATATTTTTATAACATACTGTAGAACCAAAAACTGATTGCTACAAAATTATTCTAAGTACAACTGCTGCGGACAACACAAGATTGCTGCTGACCAAAACAGCTGCTGATACTTTGTCTGCTGCTGAAGACCAAAGTAGCTGCGGATAGGCTTATCAGCAGCATTCAACACATGTTGCTGCTGATAGGCATATCCTCAGCAGCTGCGGATAGATCAATCTTGCTGCTGGTCCTCATCTCTGCTGCTGATAGCTTTATTCTCTGAAGACCAAACGTTGCAGCTGACTATCCATGCGAAGCGCTTCTGACACCTTTCTGCAAAAGCAACTGCCACACTCCAAGCAGAAGGAACCTCACTGGTGCAACCAATAAAGGACAATGACGCTCTTCTCCAAGCATACAAACAATGATGCCTAAGAAGACGTTTCAGTAAAGTTAACTAGATTAGCCTTTACGTGTAATTTAGATTAATAAACAAGATCAACGGCTTGTGTTAGATCTGATCCTTAGAATCAAGGGTCTGTCTTGATTCTAAGTTACTATATATATCTTGTAAACACTTCAAACAAAGTGTGCCATCATAGTGCTTTTTGATAGTGTCTTGATAGAGTTTTACTTGTAATCTTGTAATCTCAGAAGTCTAATACAACAGTGCATTTATCAGTATTCTTGCTGTTTACTTGTTTACTTTGTTGGTTACTATTGTTTCCGCCAATATCAACTAGAATAGAATCACCTTGTAATCTTACGATCCTTCAAGTGGTATCAGAGCTTTGGCTCAAGATTAAACAAACTAACATTTGTTTAATCACTTTCTGATTCTATTCAAAACTCTATTCTTGATCAAGTCACACAAAACAAAATGGTACAAAGTCATGGATCTGAAGACATCGGCAGTATCAACCGACCACCGAGGTTGGTGTCTGGGGAGGACTATGATATGTGGAAGAACCGTATGGAAAGCTTCTTCTGCTACCATGAATACGGAATGTGGAAATCCATAAGGGATGGACCTTATGTTCCCATGGTGGCCTCTGCTGACTCCGGAGGACCACTAGTTCCGAAGGAACCCTCCAAGTATTCTGAAGAAGACATCAAGAAAATGGAGGTGGACTTCAAGGCATTAGGAGCTATCCAAATGTGCCTTCCAAATGAAGTTTCTCACAACTTCAGGGTTTACAAAACTGCAAAGGAGTTATGGGAAGCCTTGGAAAAGATGTTTGCTGGATCTGAGGAGGTCAAGGAGAACAGACGTGACATTCTCAAGCAACAGTATGAAAACTTCGTCTGGAAGGAAGGTGAGTCACTAACAGTTTTATATAACAGGTACACATACCTGGTTGGAGAACTGCAGTGCTCCAAGGTAAAGCTGGAGAATGAAGACATTCTCAAGAAGTTCATAAGATCTCTTCCTAGTCGTTGGACATTATATACAGTGTCCATCAGAAGAACAGAGAATTTGAAGACTCTTCAGATGACTGAGCTCTTTGGCATGCTCAAAACCTATGAATTAGAAATGATTCAAGCTAAAGAAAGGAGCTCCAGTTATCAATCAGCTACCACTTCCTCCACCACCACCTCAGCGCTTCACTCTGATCATTCCGGTCCTAGTGCAAGCAACTACCATCCTCCCATTGTTACTCATCCTCAAACACCAACTGCTTCACAATCCAACTCATCACCATTTCTTCTTGAGGCACTTCCTCAACAGCCAACCTCTACTGCTTTTGTCTCTGACAACTCAAGCAACATGCACTTCATAAAAGAGGATCTGGAATGCTTTCATCCAGATGATCTTGAAGAAATGGATATTCAGCACTCATATGCCATGCTCTCCCTCTGAGCAAAAAGGTTTTATTCTAGAACCGGGAGATCAGTTCCAAGCAACAACTCAAACACCAGAGTTGGGCTTGATAAAAGCAAGATCCGATGTTACAACTGTAACCAAATGGGTCACTTTGCTAGGGAGTGCAAGGCACCTAAAGCCAATCAGGGTGCCAGCCATCAAAGACAAGCTTACCAAGGTCAGCCCAGGCAGCAACAAGGAACTCCTCCAGCACAAACTACAGCCTGTGCAAATGTTGGAACTACAGAATTTGACTGGAGTTTTCAATATGAAGATGTTCCTGCCTCCAACCAAGCACTTATGGCAGACAACGCAGAGATACCACCTCAGGTATTTGAACATCTTTGCTCTCAAGCTTGCATTGACAAAGTTTTAGGTTATAGAAAGCATAACCAAAATCTAATAGATCAAAATGAAGAGTTTCATGAAATGAAATCTGAATTCAAAAAGGTCGAAGACAGTTACAAAGAAACGATTAACTGCCTTAAGAAAGAGATTTCTTCATTAAAACATGAACAAACCAATCTTGAAACTCAGATTGATGATCTATTAGTAAAACTTAAAGCTACCAGAGCTGAACTAGCTGAACAGAAAGTTCATGTTGAAAAATATGAATTTTCATCTAAAAAGTTACAAAGATTGTTAGATATTCAAGTCCATGAAAAGGTAAAAACTGGACTTAGATATCATAATGACCAGTACAAGACAGTTCCTCCTCCTGCTGACTATGTTGCAATTCACGAACCAAGCTTCAATACTGCAAATCTTGACACGGCAAACCGAAACCTTGATCCTTCAATGGATGCATGTTTTGTGGAAGACTGCTCCACCTCTTCAGAATCTGAGTCAACCTGCTCAGACCACTGTGAAACTAGTGCAGTCCCATCTGCTCCTATCTCTGAAGCTGTTCTGAACAAAACTGAATGTCCTGTTGTTACTTCAGCTATTCCAGCTCCCATCCCATTCAAACAAATCAAGATTAGCTATCCTCAAAATGGAAGAAAGTTAAATATTGAAAAGGGAGAGACATTAGGTGTCACCAACCCCAAGTCTCAGTCAAAGCCAAAGGTGTTTGATATTTTTCATGCACCTAGAGAAAAAGGTCCATATGTTCAAAAGACACTAGAAGAAGCCACTTTTGAACATAACAAAGCTCATCCCTGGAACTTCAAAGATTTATTTCAAAGAAAGAACTATGTGCACTTTCACAGGGACAAGATAACACTATCCTGCTTTATGTGTGGCAAATACAATCACACTGCCAGCACCTGCTTTCACTACCGTGAACACCAAAGAAACTCAAAGCAGCATGCCTTTGAGAAAACAAACAGAAACAAACAGGTGAGAAGCTATGATGCAAAGGCAACAAAGTTCAGAGAATCTCTATCCCCTCAAAGAGTGAAGATGCAGAAACCTCAACAAACTTGCATCATATGTGGGGAATCAAACCACTTTGCTGCAACATGCAAGTTCAACCCTTTTAACCAGATTGCAAATCGTTCATCTGTGTTCAACCCATCAGCAGCAAACAAAATCGCTGCTGATAGAGTAAAGTCCAGGAAACCAAAGGCAAAGCCTTTAGAAGCAAAAGTCTCTGCTGTTGACAAAGCAAAATAAAAAACAACGGCATCAGCAGCAAAAGTATCTGCTGCTGACAAAGCAAAATCCAAAATAAAGCTTCCAGCAGCAAAAACTGCTACTGCTCCAGCAAAGCCTTCAGCAGCAAAATCGGCTACGGATAAGCCAGAATTGTCAGCAACAACATCTTCTGCCGACAATGTAAAGAAAGCTAGAAAACCACCAACTCAACAATGGAAGGCAAAGAAACCACCAAGCATCATCATCGGTTCAGTTGAGTGCATCTATCCTTTACTGTAAATATGCCTGTCTTTTGATGTAAATAAAAGTTATAAGTCAGCAGCACTTTTTTCACTGCTGACAGATTTACTCTTCAGCAGCAAAGCCTTTGCCACTGATCGCTTTAAGTTATCAGCAGGAACAAGTTTCCGCGGACAGCTTTAAGGCGGTCTGCAGCAACCTTTTTGCTGAGGAATGAATACAACAGTCAGCAGCACCCAAATCTGCTGCTGAAAGACTTCACTATCCGCAGCAACCAAGTTTGCAGCGGATAGCTCACCATCGGCAGCAAACAAGTTTGCTGCTGATGGGTAAAACAAGTCTACATTAACTTTTACCCGCTGTAAAAAAAATATCATCAGTCTTTACCATGACTTCCTCGGTGTATTACAGCTGTAACAATGAAAAGTGAAACAGGTTGTACTGTACAAGTAAAGTTGCTTTTTCTTCGTCTGCCGTTATATCACAATCTCAAACGTTCCCACAAACTCTTCATATTCAATTTCAAACCTATCTCCCATCACTTTCTCTCCCGTCCCCACAGCATTCAAAGCCCTCCATAACTTCTCTCTTCCCTCCAAATCCATAACAATGGCAGGCGCAGACATAAACAACCCCAACGACAAGTTTTCCCCATATCACAACCTCACTGCATACCAAATAAAGGGCAAGAAATCCGAAGGTTTCGATGATATGATCGACTTCCTTTGTCGGTCCAAAATCCACCATGCCTTAACGGTCAACCCAACCATCTATACTTCCCACATGGAAGAGTTTTGGAGCTCAGCCGTGTATTCTACTGACCAGGGCACTCCCCAAATCAGAGGCACAGTAGACGGCAAGGAGATGATTATCACTGAAGCAAAGCTCCGCCAACACCTCAAGCTTCAGGATGATGGGGACGCCATCTCTTACCCAAGAGACGTATACATGGGGACCTTTGTATCCATAGGGTACGCTGGGAATCAAACAGAGTATACGATAGAGAAGGCACTCATGGGTCCCAAATGGAAGTATCTCTGCCACACTCTTCTCCAATGCATATCCCAGAAGAGGAGTGGTTGGAACCAACTTAGCTCCGGACTTGCGTCGGCAATTCGCGGTATGATAACTGGGGCGGGTTTCAATTTTTCCCACCTCATTCTTGAAGTTTGAGATACAACCTTCAAGAAGGGGTGAAATCACAGTTCTTCATGTACCCAAGATTCTTGCAGGAAGTGTTCAACATTGAGCACCAAGATCTTTCAAGAACTGCAAGAATCTACATAATGCTGGGACATAAGAACAACATTTTTCAAAGCATGAGAACAGTTTCATCAAAGTTCTCAGGGGCCGATGTTCCATTGTTGTCTACAATGTTGAACACGCAAAATGCCCAGGGTGACAGTTCAGCAAACCTAGCTGATACTGATCCCACACCCTCCACCTCACTGCCACAAACTCAAACTGCTGCTTCCCTTGATCGAACCCCTGTGCATTCTACTGAGGATGTACAGGCACATACTTTACTCACCCACAGTTTGACTGCTCAACCGGAACACAGGGCCCCGGTTGCAGCCAAATATACAAGGAAGAGGGGCAAGAGAACTCCTTCTTCTCTTGCCTCCAAGGCCCAAACCCAAGCCAACATCCCTCACTCAGAATCACAACATTCTAGTGAGAATATCATAAGGGAAAGCCACACTGTTAGGGAGACTCCTTCGGAAGTCTCTCTATTAGGATTAGGATCACTTCCCGGATCCATAGAACAGTCCTTTGAGCCATTCCTATCTTCTTTGGACTTAAGTGTTGAGGAACCTGACCAAAGTGATGTACCTTCTCCAACTACCACTATCAAGGAGGTACTGATTGGTCTTGCTTCCGAAACACCCAACCCAAGTTCTTCACCCTTGAAGGTCTACTCTAGGAGTAATGAAAGAGTGGATGTGGAAGAGGTTGTCACTACTGCTGGTCCATCAAATGACCAGGAGGACAGTGACAACATCTTTAAGACCTCAACCACGGCAACTCATGGTGAGGGTGTTTCCTTGGCAACTCCCCTCACTAAGAGGAATCCCAGGCGCCAAGAAACCATGGGTGATGGGGATGCTGAGGCTCGGCCTACGGCCCCATCTGGGTCCAAGGATTCCACAACTGTGGATGAGGACAGTCTGAAACTAAACAATTTGGAATTGACGGCAAGGGTGGCTATGCTTGTGGCTGAAGTGTCCAAACTACGACACCAAGCCTTGATGCATGAAGCCCACAATGCCCCTCCACGGCTTCTCCCTCTCTTGTCTCAGGGGGCACTCAAACAGATGCCTATTTGTTCACTGATGCAACCAAAATGGGGGAGAAAGTCCCTATGGAAGAAGACACTGAAAGTCTCGACAACTGGATTCAAGAGCAGGCTGCCTTCCAAAGTACTCTATTCAGACCAGCCTTTGTCCAAGTTCATGACTTGCCAGTCTCAGATGACAATGAAGAAGAATCTACTGAAGACTGGAAGCTAGTTGTCAGAGCTATAGATGAGGTGCTGATGGATGAAAACAACCAAGATGAAACATCTACATCCTTCAGCATCATCCCAGAAGTTACATCCATCATAAGTCATGCAGCTGCCCCCCACTTCCCACTGACATCAACACAACTAGAGTTTGACATTATACTAGCTTGGGGGTACGATGGGAAAACTAAGAGGTTTTGGATAGGTCGGGAGTTTAGCGGAGTAGAAGAGCTAGACTGGGATTTAATTCATCCATTTGAAATCCTTGACCTATATGATCTTATCTGCATCAACAACTCATCAGACCTCTCAGCAGACCTTTCCATTGACATGTTCTATGGTTTGATGGAGGACAACCTACCCAACTTCATAAGTCTAATCAAAGAACTAAAATGGGTAGAGTCTCCTGAGTCATCTTAGGCTGCTGAAAGAAGACTGTCTCCCAACAATCTCCAAATCACAAGGAGCAGTCTTCTCAATGAAGAAGAAGTTCTGAGCCTGAAAAGACTCCTGTACAAACTAATGGTCAAGGACTTAGATGTGCTAGGATGGATAAGCAATAAGTGCCTTGACCATACCTTCCTTCTAAGCAACGGCACCTCTCTCACCATCAACACCAGGAACATCCTCCAACTGCCCTCAGACTTCCTATTCAAGATCTTTCAGCTCAGAGCCAACATCTGCAATATTAACTCATTAGAGAGCCAGACAATGATGGTCACCATCAAAGCCCATCTTGAAAAAGAAGGACTGATTCCTCAGGAAGAGTCTGTGTCAACTTCTGATACTGACTCCAACTCAGATACTCCACAAGTTGAAGCCTCATCTGTAGCATTTGGCACAAGATCTTCACTTAGGGATCAACAGAGAGAAATAGAAGGTCCTGAGTACCAACTTGATGAAGACAGTGACCGTCCCTTGTCAATTTCTCAACTTGCCAATGAAGCGGAGGCAGAGATCCCAACAACACAACAATCAGCTGTTTCTGTGATCAGTGAAGCCAGAGCAGAGGCATCCAATGTTAATAAAGGGAAGGGCATTATGACAGAAGAGGATGAAGAGAGGTTGCGAAAAGAAAAGAAGGAGAAAGAAGAAAGAAGAAGGAAAAGAGAAGAAGAAGAGATGGCTAAAGAGATGGCTCATAAACAAAGGCATCAAGAAAGAAAGGCAGCCATACTCCTAGGACAACAGACAATCCATCTGTATGCCAAACAGCTGGATGAGATGAAAGTTAAAATCCATGCAGGGTCTCAAGTTGAGGAAGATGAACAACTTGCCAGACAGCTGCAGGAACAGTTTGCAAAGGAAGTAGAAGAGGAGAATGAAAAGAAGAGGAAGGAAGATGCTAAGTTTAGAATCACTGATTCTAAATTAGCAAAAGAATTAAGGGAGGAGTGGACTGAAGCTCTGATCTCTCAAGGTGAGGATGCAGACTACCTTGAAAAACTTTCAAACAAAGAGATCTACAGAGCCTTCATGGGTCAGCAGGGGGAATTGGCAAAGAAGAAGAAAGATGAAGAGAAAGAGAAAGCTCGACAAAAGTCAAAGAAAGCCATTGCCCTTAATCAAAGGACCCATGAAGAAAGGAAGGTGATGATTGACTTCCTTAAGGTAAGGGGAGAAAGTGGAAAAAGGTTAGGTCCCATGTCCTTCATGAACCTTCAAGCCCTGTATACAAAAGTGAAAAAGGAAGAAAGACTGGGAAAGAGACCAGTTAAGAAACAAAGAACCTCTGCACCAGAAACTACTTCCACTTTCCAAACACCATCCACAAACATCCCCAAGCCTTCCTCTCCTCAACCCAAAAAGTTCAAAACATCCCACCCAGCTCCTTCTCATCAACAGCCACTCCTGAAGAAATCCAAACCCATATCCAAACCTGAAGACTCCAGAGAAATAGTCCAATGGTTTTACAGTACCCAAGATCAGTGGTTTGAAGTATTCAGGGGGAGAACAGAACGAAGAAGGTCGATTTACAAGTCTGTTGATGAGGTTCTACAACTTCCAGATTCAGATCTCAAGAGAATCATGGAGCTGGGTGAAGAATTCATACCTGAAAATGATGGCGGGAAACATCTTGTGCTGGTGATCAAACATCACTTCAACCCCAGCAAAGATGCAGTCTTAGATGTTAGACCTTTACAATCCCACTATCCATTTGCACGATGGTCCTACAATGCTGAGAAGAATGAGTTCACCATCACAAATGCCAAGGGTCACCAGATGAGATGTTCAAGCAAGGCAATCTTCAAAATGCCAAGTAAGGACATCAAGACTCTGTCTGAACTTCCTCTTGACAACCCCAGCAAGGATCCTCGAGGGTATGAAGTAGCAAGGATAGTCGACCACATGAAAAAGCTTCAGCAACAGAGGGACTAGAAGAATTTTGGTAGCATCAGTCTAGGGGGAGTTTGTAGAACCAAAGACTGATTGCTACAAAATTATTCTAAGTACAACTGCTGCGGACAACACAAGATTGCTGCTGACCAAAACAGCTGCTGATACTTTGTCTGCTGCTGAAGACCAAAGTAGCTGCGGATAGGCTTATCAGCAGCATTCAACACATGTTGCTGCTGATAGGCATATCCTCAGCAGCTGCGGATAGATCAATCTTGCTGCTGGTCCTCATCTCTGCTGCTGATAGCTTTATTCTCTGAAGACCAAACGTTGCAGCTGACTATCCATGCGAAGCGCCTCTGACACCTTTCTGCAAAAGCAACTGCCACACTCCAAGCAGAAGGAACCTCACTGGTGCAACCAATAAAGGACAATGACGCTCTTCTCTAAGCATGCAAACAATGATGCCTAAGAAGACGTTTCAGTAAAGTTAACTAGATTAGCCTTTACGTGTAATTTAGATTAATAAACAAGATCAACGGCTTGTGTTAGATCTGATCCTTAGAATCAAGGGTCTGTCTTGATTCTAAGTTACTATATATATCTTGTAAACACTTCAAACAAAGTGTGCCTTCATAGTGCTTTTTGATAGTGTCTTGATAGAGTTTTACTTGTAATCTTGTAATCTCAGAAGTCTAATACAACAGTGCATTTATCAGTATTCTTGCTGTTTACTTGTTTACTTTGTTGGTTGCTATTGTTTCCACCAATATCAACTAGAATAGAATCACCTTGTAATCTTACGATCCTACACATACAATAACCATAATAACAAGTGTCGGTGGCAAATGCCACCGCCCAATCACCCCCCTAACTTTATTGAAATGGTAAAAGTCATTTCCAACTTTGTAAAATGTCATTTGGACCCCCTTAAGTTTCTAAAGTTTCGAGTTTACCTCCTGTAGTATATATATAATTTGATTTCTTCTTAATAACTTTCGCGTTTGTTTGTTTATTTTTTCTTGACGTCCTGACATATTTTTTTTAAACGGATGTCATATTCAAAATAATATATTTTTTAGGTATCGTGATTTATATCGACTGACAGTGACGTGCTGGCCCCATAAACAATGAGACCAACACCGACATAAAAAATCGGTACCGGTTATTTAACTGTCTTTTATATATGTTTCGATATCCACAACAAAATTTATTTAGTTACGTTTCTTTTTATAGTTAGTTATGTTAATGACACCATCTAAATCGTTGAAGGTCCGTATCATACCAGAGAACCAAGACAAATTTTCTAGTTAAATCTTAACCACCTCCCTTTTTTCTTCTAATTTTGAGAATATTTGTAGTGATGTTTAAGTTGGCATTGGCGTGATGTATTTGTTGACTAGAATATTATAAAAATATCTAGACTTTCTGGTCAGCAATGACGATTCAAAGTACCACGCCGGCTGCCGGTTACCCAAATAGAAACTTCAACCCTCTTTCCCTATCCTCCACATATATATATACCCAAAAATAAATTCATTCATCCATCCATTCACTTTTATTTTTTCCTTTCTACCTCAACTTTAAAACTCTCATCAATCAACCCGACATCGAAGAAGACCAAACCGTCGAGCCCGTCTCAAGATTCGGATAAAAAGACGATGAATTCTATGAGACTAAATGTTCTACCGATAATTGGTTTTATGCTTATGGCCCTTCTGCAAGTTAGCAAAACCCAAAACTTTGCTCCTTCTCCAACCCCAATTCCTTCCAATAATGGTCAGTTTAAATCTTTTATAGTTATAATTATAAACGAGTTTTAAATATATTGCCATTTTTTTAACTAATGTTTAAGTTTGTGCAATGAAGACTGATTTTGTAATTTGGTTAAAATGCAGGAGCGGCTATTGATCAAGCGATAGCTTATCTTCTTCTAGGTGTAGCATTGGCAATCACATATCTTGTCCATTAAATTCATTTTATTTTATTAGATATTAATTACTATTCTTTATATGTTTCGGAGCTATGTATTGATTTTTTTTTTGTAAATGTACGGATCAATATATTGAGTTTATATTATTGAAGTATTAAATATATTGTTGTTATACATATATTGATTATACTAGCTTATATATCCATGTATTACATGGGTATTTAATAGAAAAATAAAAGTAAAATAATATGTAAATAAATTTAAAACAATGTGTAAAACGAAAAATAAAATTCTTTGTTTCCTTAATTAAGTAATAATTTGAATTTAAGTTTTATATTATTTTTTTAAAAAAAATAAAAACATTAATATAATTAAAATTCAAAATTCAGATTTATTTAAAATATGAAAAATTAAAAAAATTTAATGAGAAAAAAATATGGTAATGACACATGGCATTTCTTGGAATCATTTATTAAAATAAGGATTCGTCTGACCTATTTAATAACTTGGTTAATATCATGTGTATTACACGTGTTAAATAAACTTAATGTTATATAGTTAGTAATAAAAAAAAGATGTTTTTATAAACGCGTATATTACACGAGTTGAATAAAATATAATGTAATATGTTAACACATACACTAATTAAAATATGACCTACAAAAAATTTATTTTCACGTGACGGTTATAAATTCTCTTAAGTTGATTTTTAAAACATTTTTTAATTGTATATTAATTTTTTGAGTTAAATACGGTTTTCTTCACTCTGGTTTGACGAAAATAACTCTTTTAGTTCAAAAGTTATAATTTAGCTTTTTTAGTCCATTAGTTTCATTTTTGTCTCAATTAGATCTAGAAATTTAACATCATCCATTAATTTTGTTAAATATTGTGTAAACGAGCCGGAGAGCGAATGTGAACGAACCGGAGAATGAACGGCGAAGCAAATAAGGTTGTACATCAAAGCCGTTTGTCAGGGTCGATCCAGAAACGGGGGAGAACGAGCCGACCATAACGAGAAGGCGTCTCCGACGACAGAGCCGCCTTCGCCTAGGGTTCCGTTATGTGGACTCTTCCGTACTTTCGACAAGAATAAAAAGACTCATACATGAATCGGGACACGTAAGCGTAGTTTTGTTTGATTGATCATGAAATTGATCGGCGGCGACCGATCTGAGATGTAATTATTAGAGTGGTCAAAATCGGGTTCTTCTAGGAAATTAGAAATTGGAATTAATTACACGGATACCCTCTGTGTTTTACATGGATTTCACTTTTGGCTTCTAGCTTTGGAAAACTACAGGTCCAGCCCAATAGTTTGCACGAATATAACAAATTTGGCCCATGAGTTGGATGGACGTTAACTTTGTTTGTTAAGTGGACGCGAAAAGACTAAAATACCCCTTATATTAAAAAAGAATAATTATAAATGTGGGCCCCACTCCTTTATAATACTTAGGCTATCCGTAGTGGTTTCACGCCCCTCTATGTCAGCGCCACATCAGCACAGGAGTTTTCACTGCCCATTTTCACTAAGGTCCTGGTTTCACGCCCCAAATTTAATTTTTAATCATTAACTAATAATTAACTAAATACCAATAAAATTAAATTAAAGTAATTAAAAAAGTACATTCATTAAAAAAAATTACATTAAAAAAACAACATTTATAAAAAAAACTACATTCATAAAAAAAACTACTCGTCATCATCCTCGTCGTTTATGTTTTGGTGTTCGTATATATCTTTTTTCGCCTCTCCGCTAGTTTACGAGCAGCTCCGGTAAGGTGGTCGAAGTTCGTACTTAGAAACTTGATATCTTGTAGCTATTGTTTATCTTGTCTAAAAGAAAGTAGCTTTTCCAGCTTCTCGTCTAATTTTTCAAAGCGGGTGTCCGGTGTTGATGAAGAAGCAACCCATTTGTTACGGGTTAAATTCAGACCAGGATCCTGAGCGATATGTGATCCAAGATCCGGTATCCCGATAAGGTCAGTATCCTGAATATTACTAACGGCTACTTGTTTATCATATTATTATTCACAGGAAAAACGTGTGCAACCACTAACACCTGAAGACTAAGACGTGAAGCTAAATGAAACGTGTGGAATATGCGTAGAAGTCTTTACAACGGTCATATGAGAAGATAGAGTCAAAGACCATATTTCTCAGATAGTTAGTTATATACGATTTGTATTTAATATGCCATGAATCGTATAGGAACACACAACAACACCCGCACTTACATACGATATCGTTTGGCTCTCATTGTACTCGACAGTTTTCAGTTTAATAAAATTCATCAAGGCGGCTCGACTTTCGTCCGCTCCCGAGGTTTTATGCCGGAGATTATCAAGGATCAAGGGCTTTCCTCATAATCATACATGTCAACTTTTACCTTTTTACGTTGTTTCATATCGATTAAACAAAGCACGCTACCTCACTATCGAAATTTGGTTACAAAGTTAGTTTACATAATTTTTACATAGTTTTTACCCAAAACAATTTGGCGCCCACCTTGGGACAAGTGGTGCTTTTTATCTTCAAATCTTTATTGAAATTATTTTTTAATCATTACCTTTTGAAATTGATTTAAAAAATGTCGTCCCAATCTAAAAATGTTTCTGTCTTTACTCCATCTTCAACCTCCGGGCTAGTTAGCCCTATTCCTCCCACTCCTTCATTCCAGAAAAAGAATGTTGGTCAGCCTCGGAAGACTGTTCCTACGGGTTTTTCGGGATCCGGAATATCCGCTAGCCCGCCTGTGCTCGTTTCTAACGATAAACTTCTCAAAGTATTCTCCGAGGTAAAGCAACAGATGGAACAACAGAAAAAAGACTAATCAGGCAATATTCAGAGAGCTTGAAAGGATCAAAGATTCAAAGAAACCGGTGGAAGTGACGACTCCATTGCAACCAAGGGCTTTGAACTTTGACTATCCGTGATTTTCGGGGGTCCATCAGGGAGACTTCCTACCTATGCAGACTGGAGTCGCAACTCTTGGTTCAACTCCGGCTACCAGAGTTATTACAACTCAAGATCTTGGACTTACCCCGGGATCGTCTCTCAGAGATATCGGCATGGGTAACACATTCAATAATTTTCGAATGCTAACGAATCTGTGCAGGATACAGGGATCACTCCTTCCATGGCGAAAGAGCTGGAAAAGCTAAGAGAGATGATTTCCAGTGTACGTTGAGTGATACAACCCATACCTGAGATGACCGCTGCTAGTCACAGGACTTCCAGATTCGCTCCTCCTATTTGTGATGCCGAGTTCCCCAAGCGTTTCCAAACTCCCAACATGAAGCTATATGATGGAACAACGGATCCTGAGGAGCATGTGGCGCAATATAGAGAAAGAATGGAGATCAACCCCATTCCTTTGGACCTGAAAGAGGCTTGCTTATGCAAAGGCTTCGGTTCTACCTTAACAAGATCAACCTTAAAATGGCTACTTAATGTTCCTCCATACTCTATTACTTCATTTGCTCAGTTAATTAACCTGTTTAACAATCAATTTTCTTGCAGTAGAACTTTTGAAAGATTGACAAGTGACTTATACAGGGTGATCCAAAATACCGGAGAATCCCTCCGAGATTATGTTAGTAAGTTTGGTAAGGAATCCCTGGATATCCTGAATCTTGACGTAGCTACAGCAGTCCAGGCCTTGAAAATGGGATTGAGGAAAGATTCCCAATTCTATGAAGACCTTGTCATGAACCCTTGTAGGAATCTTGACAAAGTCAGAAACAGAGCACTAAGATTCATTAGACTCGAAGACGATAAGAAGAGTCAGCAAAGGATGGATGCTCCAACCAGTTATAGTCAACCTAACCGGAAGACTGAGACTGCACCTTTCAAACCCTATAGATCCAATCCGTATTCCAAACCCGATAATCATAGAGTCAATGCTGTGGAAGATGACGAAGAGGAAGAGGAATATCCTAAGTTATCTGAATATTGTTTTTCACTTGACACAACTGGTTTGTTATATGCTATGCAGGATCTTGGAGACAAAGCCAGATGGCCCCGTAAATTCGAAAAGAATACCGAGGGCAAAGATAAGTCCAAATGGTGTGCCTTCCATGAAGATTTCGGACATATCACTGAAGATTGCATTGCCCTGCGTAAAGAGATAAGCTATCTCTTGAGCAAGGGATATCTTAAGGAATTTCTGGGCTAAGGAAAGAAACAAGTCAGTGATCATGATAAAATGCCGCACCGAGCAAAATCTCCGCCACCCGATGTTAAGGTAATAGGTTTTATTTCTGGTGGTTCTGACATTTGTGGTACCTCTTACTCTGCAGCTAAAAGAAATGCCAAGGAAGCCAAAGCAGAGAAAGGTGATAGACCTCATCATGAAGAAAAGATAATATCCTTCAATGAAGACGACATGGATAATGTGCAAGATCCTCATCACGATGGCCTGGTGATCACCCTATATGTTGCAAATCACTTCATTCGAAGAATATTGATCGATGGAGGAAGCTCGGTGAACATAATCCAGCATGATGTCTTGAAAAGAATGGGGATTCCGGATTATGAGATTATCTCCAAATCTGCAGTGCAAGTGGGATTCAGCGGAGAAGTAAAAAACACAGTCGAAGAGATAAAGCTTCCGATATATATCGAAGGGGTAAACACTATACAAAAATTTTGCATAATTTATTCGTTATCCTGTTACAATGTTATACTAGGGAGACCCTGGGTACATGATATGAAAGCGGTACCCTCGACATATCATCAATGTGTCAAGATGCCAACTCCTTGGGGGAGTAGTAAAAATCAACAGCGACCAACAAGATGCAAAAGATTGTTATACTTCCTCAATGAAAGCATCAGTAAAGACCAGACAAGCATAGCAATTAAAGAAGCAGGATAGAGACGTCCTAGAAGCCAAGGAGCAGGATGTCAAGGAGTTATCCCTAAGTCCAGAGGATCCTGACGTCAAGGTATTTATTGGAACCAGTATTCCTGAAGATATTGAGAAAAGCCTCACCAAATTACAAAAGAGCAGAATTTCAACTTTTGCTTGGAAACATGAAGACATGACAGATATTTCTAAAGATATTATTACGCATAAATTAGGACTTGATAACAGTTTCAGGCCCATACATCTAAAGAGGAGAAAATTCACCCTAGAAAGAAATACAGTCATCTAAGAGGAAGTTGAGAGATTGTTAAAAGCAGGAATGATTATGGAAGTAAAATTCCCAAGATGGCTAGCCAATGTAGTAGTGGTCCAGAAGAAGAATGGGAAATGGAGAGTCTGTGTAGACTTCACAGACTTAAACAAAGTATGTCCGAAAGACCCCTTCCCTCTGCCACATATAGACTCAATGGTGGATGCTACAGCAGGCCATGAAATGTTAACCTTCATGGATGCCTCCTCAGGATTTCAGCAGATCCAGATGGAACCCTCTGACCAGGAGGATATTGCCTTCATGACTCCGACAGGTATCTATTGTTATATTGCAATGCCTTTTAGTCTAAAAATGCAGATGCTACACACAAGAGGCTAGTAAACATGATGTTCAAAGACAAACATGGGGACACCATGGAAGTCTATATTGATGACATGGTGGTGAAGTAGAAAAAAGATGAAGATCATCCCAGAGATCTTAAAGAAGCATTGGACATCCTAGATCATTATAACATGAAGCTCAACCCTTCCAAATACCACTTTGGAGTGAGGGCAGGAAAATTTCTAGGATATATGGTAACCAAAAGAGGGATAGAGGCCATCCCTGATCAGATCAAGGTAATAATCAACCTGAAATCCCCAACCAATACTAAAGATGTCCAAAGGCTGATTGGTAGAGTAGTAGCACTCAATAGATTTATCTCAAGATCCTAGAGAGGTGTAAAGAATTCTATGATATCCTAAAGAAAAACAAAAGATTCGAATGGGAAGAAAAACATGAGCAAGCACTCCAAGCGCTAAAGGAGTATTTATCCACAGCTGCTCTACTAATGAAACCTGAAGATGGTGAACCGTTATCATTATACTTGGCAATATCTGGACATTCTGTAAGTGCTGTCCTAGTTAAAGATCATGAAGGCCAGCATCACCCGGTATAATATGTAAGTAAAAGTCTACTTCTAGCGGAAACAAGGTATTCTCATTTAGAAAAATTAATATTAGCTTTAATAATGACATCTACTAAACTTAGACATTATTTTGAGACCCATGCTATACATGTTAAAACTAATTATCCAATTAAGTGTGTTTTGAGAAAGCCGGAAATGTCTGGAAGAATAGCCAAATGGTGAGTCAAACTCAGCGCATATGATCTCAAGTATGAGCCCAGTACAGCAATAAAATCTCAAGCACTCGCAGACTTTGTGCCTGATTTCTACAGTGATATCTAACAAGAAGCATATCTCGAAGTTCAACAACTAGAAGAATCAAAAGAGAAATGGATTCTATTCACAGACGGTGCATCTAATATAAGAGGTACAGGTCTGGGAATCATACTAAAATCGCCACAAGGGGACATACTACCCCAGTCAATAAGTTGTGAGTTCCAAGCAACCAACAACGAGGCAGAGTACGAGGCACTGATAGCAGGATTACAACTTGCTTGTGATATGAAGGTCAGGTATCTCCAGGTATATGTGGATTCACTATTGATTACTAACCATTACAATGGCTCCTATGCAGCAAAGGGTGAAAGATTAATCAAGTACCTCGAGATAGTTAAACAATTATCTGTGAAATTCAAAATTTTTAGTATAGTGCAGGTACCAAGGGAAGACAATGCTGAAGCCGATGCTTTAGCAAATCTTGCCTCAACACTCAAAATCCCGGAAGGAACCACAATACCGATTATACATATCCTAAGTCCAGCAACTGAAAAGAAAAATGAAGTATCCAATACGGAAGCTGAAGAAGCAGACACTCGGGATCCGAAACCAAGCCAAAGATCCTGGATCCCACCTATTATAAAATATTTACAGGATGGAGAGTTCTCGAAGGATGAAAAGAATCACAGGGCTTTTTGTATGAGAATATCTCGTTTTATAATGTTAGATGGTGTTTTGTACAGAAAATCTATTGCATGTCCTTATTTGAAATGTTTAGAAGATCCTGAAGCACTTGAAGTCCTCAGATAAATACACGAAGGCGACTGTGGAAATCACACTAGGGGCAGAGTACTCTTCTCAAAGATCCTAAGGACAGGATACTATTGGCCAACTATGAGGAAAGATGCCATGGAGTATTCCCAAAAGTGCGATGCATGCCAGAGACATAGCAACATCCTTCACCAACCAGCAGAGCCCTTGTACCCAATTATTTCTTCCTAGCCATTTATGAAGTGGGGAATGGACATAGCAGGCAAGCTCCCAAAGGAACCAAGTGGAAAAGTATTTATGTTAGCAATGACTGACTACTTCTCCAAATGGATTGAAGCCGAAGAATTCGTTCAATTCAGAGAAAAATAAGTTATATCCTTTATCAAGCGCAATATCCTGACGAGATTCGGCATCCCGGCGAAAATAACATGTGATAACAGATCTCAATTCATTGGTCAAAGATCAACCAACTTCTGTGCTAGCTAGGGAATTAAGATGATAACCTTTACCCATGTGCATCCTCAAGCCAATGGACAAGCAGAATCCAACAACAAGATCATCATCAATACCTAAAGAAAAGACTTGGAACAAAGAAAGGGAAGTGGGCCGAAGAACTGCCATTTGCACTATGGGCAGATAGATATTCTCTTTGGTGTTTGGCACTGAAGCTATGGTCCCCACAAAAATGGTCATCCCTACAGCCAGAACCAGTCTTCAAACTCAGAAAAATAATAATGAAGCTCTCTAGAATGATCTTGACACTATTGACGAAATCAAAGATCTTGCCAAGGTCCGCATGGCGGCTTATCAGGAAAGAATAGCAAGATCATACAACAAAAGTATTAGGATCAGGAGGTTTCAAGTGGGTGATCTTGTACTGAGAAAGGCATTCCAGAATATTACCAATCCTAGCGATAGTAAGCTTGCACCAAAATGGGAAGGCTCATATTTGATCGATTCAGAGGCAGGTAAAGGTGCTTATTGGTTAGCATCTTTGGAAGGAGATCTACTTCCAAGATCCTGGAGCGCTATTCATCTAAAGACCAACTTCAAGTAAGCTAGAATTTGTATTCTAACTTAGAACGGTACGTATTCTTTCCATTTCAATTAATTTATTTAACATTCCATATCAATATACTGACTTGAGTGTCGGAGGGGTGTTAGCGGCTTCAACAAGAGTTCATGTCTTGCAAGAAATATATCCAGGGATCTCGACACAAGACAGAGACTAGCCATATCTCCTACGTTAAGGTATCCTGCATACCTTCTAAGGTTTAAAGGTTTTCACCTTTCTACGAATTGAGTTTAAACACCCCGCCCATTGCGCACGATGTTCGAGTATAGTTCAAGGTGGTGCGACCAGACCATGTAAAAGTGACTGACAATTTCATCACTGTTGGCTATAGCTTGTTCTCTACGATAGTAACATACGTGTTACCCCTATGGTTTTTAGCATTTTCATGCTAACTCAAGACTGGCTTGGCCCATGTTATTCTGGCTTGGCCCACATTATTCTGGCTTGGCCCAAGTTATTCTGGCTTGGCCCACGATGATCTGGCTTGGCCCACGATAATTTGGCTTTGCCCACGTCATTTTGACTTGATAAATTTTACTTGTTTACTTAGCAAATGCTTATCATTGGTGTACTAGTTCAAGAGTCGCAATCAAATTAAAGACTTATACCAATTCTAAAATTCAACTACTGATATGATTGGCAAACATACACAGGGGACAACTCGAGGTTACAACATTTATTATAACTTTCATCAGAGTTCTGGTATGTACATTTATCTATTTCAATTCTTAAAACTTAAGATTATTTCTTGATTTACCATTAAAGGTAGAATCGAAATCTGTCATGATTTAATTTATTTATCAAAACTAACCTACGGTTTTATAAGAATAAGTTTGATAAATTATTCTAGAGGATCCTGAATCCTGATTATATACACAAATATATTTTTCTATAAATACAAGTAACCGATAGAACAATCATGGTAAGATAGTCAAAAGCTACTAATATTATAAGTGCAGGAAACCAAAATATGTCTTGGGCTTCATCCAAAAACAGGACCCGTCCATCTGAGACTCAAGTCAAAGAAAATTATCTATCCCATTCTTGGATCCCATCAACAAGAAAATTAAAATTGTTCAAGACTAAAGAGTTAAAGACAACCGCATCAAAAACCACAAAAATCAGGGCTCAAGCCTAAGCATCATTACCTTCATCGCCTTGATTCACCTGCTTCCCCCACACCCTCAGCATCATGTTCCTCAGCCACCATTACAGATCCCTGAACCTGGTCCTCGGCCACCGCTTTCTCAACATCCTTCTCCAAAGTCAGCTCTCCTCCCATCTCAACCACCAGTCTCTTCCACCCTTCAATATCCCAAGCACTTCTGTCGAAGTCTTTGTTCTCTGCTTCTTTAGCCATTTTTATTTTGGACTGAAAGATGGAGATAGCCACAGAAGACTGGGCTTGCTCATTAGATATATCAATGTCCCGAGCATGTTGGAGATGTGCCTCTTGCAGTTTAGCCTTAATCTGATGGAGTTATTTGGTGACATACAACAACCTTTTGCCTTTAGTAGCCTCACTCTTCTGGGAGTCCACAAGCTTCTATTTGCATTGTTCCATCTCTTTAACCAGCTGTTCATGGAATCCCATCAGCTTGTCTAAAGCCCGTTGCACATAATATAAATGTCATTTTAAATGCATGATTATAATTAAATTAAAAGAAAGTGAAATCTTCTTACCAGATGGTTGAAGCTATGCAACTTCTTATGAGCATCAAAGAAATCGGTGCAATCCTGGATATTCAGATCAGCAGGATCCTAGATCTTGCGCTTCTTTCTAGAAGAGGGATTAACAGTGGAAGTATCAGGAATGGGAGCACTTGACTTGACAACTCCTTCTTGACGACCTTACCCTTAGTTATCATGCTATCAATGTCGTCAAGGGCAAACTTGGAGCTTGATTTGCGAAGGCCTATTTCAAAAGGACAGGTTAATTTATTCTTATTGTTTATAACTAATAAAAGGAAATCTTGCTATTTTTCTTACCAGACATACTTGATTCGGAGAAAGACACCTTTGGTTCAACTTCCTGCAGTGGAGCTGTGAATCAAAAGGTCCGTTCGATAGGTTCAAAACATAAGAAAAAAAGCAACCTTCTTAGTCGTGTCAGGAGTTAGAGGAGTGAGGATGTCAAACTTCGGCGCTGAAACAGAAAATCATCAGTTAGAATCCCAAATATCGAATTTATAAAAAAACTCTACAAGGCAGAATCCTACCCTTTACGATCCATTTGATCGGCAGTTTATCCCCATCTGGGATAGAATCCCTTCTCACAAAAAAGAAACTGTTTTTCTAGTTAGAATCATTTTGGGTGGTTTTCAGGATCAAGTGGGTCATGTTGGATTTAATTTGGAAAAGGAAAGAGAAGAACTGTGACCCCTGAGATTGTAAACATGGGCTATCTCCGAAGAAGAAAAGTCAACAGTGTGATGTTTGACCAAAAACTCAAAGTATACAGGGTTTTCCAAACCATGGGCATGGTTTGAGCAAAGTTAAGACCGATCTTTCTAAAAAAGTCAGTAGTGAGAGGAGGAAAGGGATAAGTGAACCCTAGAGAAAAAGGGAAGAATGGAAAGCAAACCTAACTTTCTGAGGTGAAATCGGCCCTAGTTTTGGGATTAAAGGGCCGGAATACGGTATTTTCAGGGAAAAAGCCTCCAGATTTGAGGGACTGGAAATCAAGATCCGTGAATGTGCATTTTTCGGAGTCTGGATTAACAATCAAGTTTTGGCTTTGGAGATCGTCGGAATGGGTAGAAGATCGTGTATGCTTTTTAGCCATTGTTGAGCAAAAAACCAGAAAAACGAGAAAGAAAGATAAGCTTTTTACCTGAAGATAGTAGAGAGGATTCGGAGAAGACGACTTCGTAATAATGAGAAAAAAGGAGTGAATATAGCCCTAAACCGCCTTGGTCCACGATGTTTTGCTCCTTCGTTTCCCGCACCAAGTCTTATCAAGCAGCCGTATTAAGTTTAAATTCAAAATTTGAAAATTTTACATCTGTAAATCATTATTACAGCTGTCAAATTTTGGGAACAATTGTTACGGGTGAGCGATATGTGATCCAAGATCCGGTTTCTCGATACGGTCAGTATCCTGAATATTACTAACGGCTACTTGTTTAACATATTATTATTCACAGGAAAAACGTGTGCAACTACTAACACCTGAAGACTCGGACGTAAAGCTAAATGAAACGTGTGGAATGTGCGTAGAAGTCTTTACAACGGTCATATGAGAAGATAGAGTCAAAGACCATATTTCTTGAATAGTTAGTTATATACGATTTGTATTTAATAAGCCGTGAATCATATAGGAACACACAACAACACCCGCACTTACAATCATTGTAACACTTAGCATACGATATCGTTTGGCTCTCATTGTACTCGACAGTTTTCTGTTTAATAAAATTCATCAAGGGAGCCCGAATTCCGTCGGCTCCCGAGGTTTTATGCCGGAGATCATCAAGGATCAAAGGCTTTCTTCGTAATCATACGTGTCAACTTTTACCTTTTTACGTTGTTTCATATCGATTAAACAAAGCACGCTACCTCACTATTGAAATTTGGTTACAAAGTTAGTTTATATAATTTTTACCCAAAACACCGTTTACCTTCGTTTCTTTCGGGCGGACGAACCGTTCGTCCGGTGCTTCAACTTCGTCATCGGTATCATTTAGATTAATTCTTGAATTGATACCATGCGAATAATCGCTGGTAGACGACGTTTTAGTTCGTTTTGACGACGAGGACATCAACGGGACTTGGCCCCACTTGGGAGAATTTCTAATAATCTCCCATGATTTATGAGAAGTAAAAGCCGAACCCAATACGGCTTTGTACTCCTCACAAGCTTCTAAGTATATATCGTGGTCACTTTGACCACTTTTACGATTGTTGTAGTGTTTGTTGTTAAAGTTGTTAAACTTAGTAAGCTTGCGGTTATAGTCCCGCCATTTACCCGAGATCTTGTCCGGGTTCTGGTGTTCGCCCCTCCCCATTTCCTTGTGAAATTTCTCACGAAAACGCAACCAAAAATCATTTCCTGTTTGATTATTTTCTAAACAAAAAGTATTAGTAACAATTTTATTAAAAATAACATATCAATTTATAAAAAAAAATTAAACGCCTAACCAATTTTTGGGTCCTCCGACACGTCTACCCAAGCTCTAGTCAAAGCAAATTCTTCTTTCGGCGTCCACATTTCAACAACACGAGTCAGATCTTTGGTTGTATCGACGGTCGTTGGTTGTTTCTTTCTATGTGAACGTTTCTTCGATTTAGTAGACGGTTGTGTCTCGGGGATGGTAAATTCTTGTGTTTCGGGGATGGTAAATTCTTGTGTTTTGGGTATTGAATCCGGTGTGAGAGGGGTTTGTGTAGGAGTGGGCATTTGTTGAAAAAAAATCCAAAAGGAATTTGTTGAAAAAGGTTTGGTTCCAGTGACGTACTCGGAACGTAAACATCTTCAACATTTCGATTGAAAAGGTTGCTCGGGTCGTTGTTCGGGTTGAAAGGGTTGTTTGGGTTATTACGAAGGTTTGAAAAATATGGATTATTTGGGTTCCAATGATTCATTGTGATGTTTGAAGTTGGTTTGAAGAAAAAATTTAGAAAATGGTTAATGATTTAGTAAGTAAAAATAGTTGGTATTTATATTAGATTTTGGGTTAATTTTTTTTAAACTGTAATATTACCGTTGCTTTTAGGTTGGAGACTGTGATGTTTGGTAGATCCGCCCGTGAAACGCCCCACGCCCCCCCCCCTTTTATGCCTAGGGGCGGTGTTCCGGGGCGTGAAAGGCTTATGTGGCTCACGCCCCTTCTCTTCACGCCAGTTCTACGGATGCTCTTAATTACCTGTCATCGGTTACACCACCACCAACAACCGTAGCCCCTCCCCACATGATTACCGGCGACCGAAAAATGCCTCGCCTCCGCCGTCAAAGCATATACCGGTCCGAAGACAACTTTTCCTTCTCCTCCGATAACTTCATCGACGACAACCAGCCGCAAACACCACCAAGGACAGATGGCAAAAGCAGCTACCCAGTTTTTCCTTTGGTAACCTTGACGTTTCATCTCCGGCGAATCTCAGATTTTCAGCCCCCTTTTTCCGTTTGTCTTACCCGAGCAATCTTCGGCGCCATCATTTTCTTAATGCCCACAGACTGAATTTACGACGATCATTTTTCCAGCACGCAATCTTCGGCGTCACCTTTGTTTTTCTGGCAAGATCGAAGTCTCGTTTGATCTTCTCTTTCACGGAGATGATACGGTGTCCAACTCCATTGCTTGAAACCCAACCCAATCCCATCACTTGAAAGCCAATCCAACCTTGTCATTCTCTTATTTGTGTTCAAATCCAACACTGGGGCAGCGATTCTTTAAAAAAAAATGGAAGGATAGAATGTGGGTGGGGTATATCTACCACCATCATCGGCGGTGGAAACCAATTTAATCAACACACGGAAGATAAACGGAATGAAATTTTTTTTCTCAAAATGATCGACCCCCAATTCTCATTTTTCAAGACGTAAAATAGGATCAATTACAGTTATTCCATGATATCCATGCCGAATTAAAGTGAATTAAAAATATAAAAAAAAATAAAAAGGGAATTGCACGAAGATGGTAGTTCACGTTGGTTTAGGTGTGGGGTGGAGGAAACAAGCAGCTGATCCAATTGACCCATGCGGCTAACTTTGGAGGCTTATTTGACTGTGGTTGGTCTCCATGGTGAACGACATCCTCATCAGATGCGTTTGGGGATTTGGGGAAGAAGGAAGAAGATGAAGTGGGTGGGGTTTATGGGGGAGATGGAAGAAGATAAAGTGTGTGGGTGTGGGGGGGTTGTGGGTCCACATTTGAATTTTTTTCCTGACATAGGGGTGTTTTGATCATTTTTAGAAGTTTAACAGAACACTTAACGGACATCCAACCCAGAGCCTATTGGTGTTACAATCGTGCAAACTATTGGGCCAAACTTGTAGTTTCTCATTTCTAGGGGTCATAAGTGAAATATGGGTAAACCACAAGAGCCATTCATGTAATTATTTCTAGAAATTGTTTATGCTTCTTGTTTCTTCCGGTTAGAAATGGTTATTATACTCGTTTAGATCGACGGCGGCCGATATGAGAAGTACTCTTTTTACTTTCGCATTCATGGGACTCTTTCTTTCTTTTTGTTGACAAATTGCATATTTAATTGAGATAAAAATTTAAGTAAACTTTGTTTTTGGCCCTTGTGGTTTGGTCAAAATAACGGTTTTCGTCTATTAGTTTCAATTTCACTATTTTAGTCCTCGTGGTTTCACTTTCTTCTCAATTAAGCCCAGGGCATTAACATCGTCTATAGCTTCTGTTAACTGAGAGGGTATTTTAGACACTTTACATCTAAGGGACTACTTATGTAATTTACTTAAATTAATAATATTTATTTTATTTTCTGTGGTTCCCACCACCCTTCACCTACCTTCTTCATCACCCACCTCAATGATAAGTGACCAAAGTTTTGTGCATTAAAGGGTGCAATGTGGAATATTTATGCAAATTAATATGGGGGAATACAAAGGTTTTGTGTAGTTATGCATGTGCAGATGTTGGAAGCTTAAAGTATGATTTTAGTAGATATTATGCGAGAGATGCAAGATTCGGAAGGGAAACGGAGAAAAATGGAAGAAATTCTGACCACTAGTGTACGCCACCCAGCGTAAGCCTACACCATGTGTTATCTCCCGGCTGTGAAGAAAACAGAGGGGCATAAGCTTATGCTCCCCAACGTAAGCCTACGCCTAACTAGTTCATGGACAACGGCATTCAGGCCAACGACGTAAGCTTACGCCGGTTACGTTTCAGAAGAGGATTTTTCAGGAAAATTGCCGATTTTCAGTGTTTAATTAGGGGTTTCTTCCCCAAATTCGAGATCAAATTTTTAGAGAGCAGTTTTGGGCTATTGGGAGTGTTCTTGGAGGCTAAGAAACATATTTTGGAAGATTGCTATCAGGGAATTGAATAAGCGAAGATGATTTCCACAACCATGAGCGGCTAATCCACCGGTAATAATTCTCGGGTGGATTGTTTGTAAGTTTTTAGGGTTTTATCATGTGCTAGCTTTGAGAAACAATTCTTGTAATCGTTTGGTTTGAAATACTCGAATCTTTGTGTTTAGTATGGTTATGAACTCGCGGGAGTCGATAAATTCTTGCACCATTGACCTCGTTAGATGATAATTGCTATGAACTTTGTTTTGTGTTGAATCTATTGATTAATATAATTCTATATTGCATACATTTATCTCGATTTCATTTGTGAATGTTGTCTTGCACCATTTGCCTATGATGTATGAATGTTGATGTTCTTGGTTAGATTTGGTCAATTTGATTTGGATAACCATTTGATTACTTGAACTCATATCTTGGTGTGATAATCCCTAATTGCTTATGAACTTGAAACCCGTGCGTGATTCCTTTTAATCATTGTCTACAAATTAAACCGCTTTGTTTGCTACTTGATTACTATCGTTTTCACGTTTTTGCTATTTTATAATCATTGATTGTCGAGTTTGTTAATTTCACATCAATCATTGCTTGTGTTTAGTTAGAAAGACCCATTGCAACTTCATAAAATCACTTTGTCAATTGAAGTTAAGTGTCGACCACAAACTCTTCGTGGTTCGACACCCTTCTTACCCTAACTAGTTTAAGGTGATTAGGACACTCTAATTCTTTATCTTTGACCGGTCCCTTCGACACCGATCAAATTTTGGCGCCGTTGTCGGGGAGTGTGTGCGCTTGGTGTTTTATTTTAGTTGACTTTGGTGACTATTTGTTTACTTGTTTTGTTTGATTAATCTTCTTCTATTTTTGTGTTACGCATGGTGTTTGTTTGTGTGTGCAGGTGACAGATTAGTGCATGCGTACCCGTTCATCCGGGAGAACTTCACCGCTTGTTTTTGAATCGGAATTTGAGAGGATAGCAAGGAAAAATCGAACCCAACAACAACATTTACAACCCATTTCATCGGAATCATCATCTATGTATAGCCGAAACAGTCATTCTGGAATTAGCATTAGAAACCGTGGCCTAACTCCAAACAGAGTCCCAATTCCTAACGCTCACCAACTCCACCTCACTGATCCCTAACCCCATCCGTACCTATTAATAACAATAAACCCTGTGGGTTGGGTCCAGTTCAGCAAAACCGACCCGTTAACATCCGTTCTAATCCTGCTTACCAAGGAAGGAGGGGACCACAACAACATCAAACCCCTCCTCGAAACATCTTTGTAGCTCAACAAATAAACGACAATGACGACGGTTGGGAGGATGACGATGGTGAATATTTTTGATATGATGATAATGAAGATGTCGGGAATGGTAATGGGTTTGGAAACTATGAGTATGAAGATGGTGAGCATAGTCAATTTGGAGAATATAATGAGGGGCAAGGTTTTGGAGATGAAGAATAGGTGAATTATGTTCACCAAATGGTGAGAAAACCAATGGGTCGAACGGGTAGACCTGAGAGACCTGTTTATCCTCCTAGACAAGAAGGGAGGAGATTTAATGGGGGCTATAACAATGAAAACCGAAGACAACCGGTAGCCCCTATGGGTGGAGTTAATGGTCGCTTTCGACCGGCTATTTCGGAGAATGCCTCTCCAATCGTTCCACCAATTCCCAGAATGAGGCGATTCAAGTCAAGGCCAAATTATATCAACGTACTCCCACATTTTCATGGCATGGTTACCGAAGATCCATACACCCATCTAGCCGAGTTTTCCGCCATTTGTGGCACTATTAGGGATGAAAACTTTGACCAAAATGACGTCAAACTCTGACTTTTTCAGTTTTCCCTCAAAGATCGGGCAAAGCAATGGTTCATCACATTACCGACTAATAGCATCCACACATGGGATGAAATGAAACAAGATTTTTTGGATGAATATTACTCGGTTACGAAGACGGATGATTCCCGAATTGAGATTTGGACCTTTCAACAACAAACGGGTGAACCTTTACATGAAACATTTGCTTGGTTCAAAGAGCTACTGAGGAAGTGCCCACATCACCAAATTGAATTATGGGAGCTAGTGAAGTGTTTTGTGGATGGTTTAACCCAAGAGGAAAGGAAGTATTTGAAGTCCACAAATAATGAAACATTGTTGTCTAATCCCGAAGAAGATGATTGGGATTTCTTAGAAAGGATGAGCCAAAACTCTAAATCCGAAGCATCGGCTAGCCGAAGAACTAAACACCCAATTTCTAAGTCCGTCCCGGATTATGAAACAAAAGAGAGGTTGGCATCCATGGAAAGAGAGTTGGCATTGTTGAGAAAAAGCGAGAAAAAAGAAGTGGCGGGAATAAAAGCTTGATTTGATGTTTGTGAAGATTGGGAAGATTTGGGCCACAAAGCCATGAATTGCCCATTCTAAGACGGTAAACAAGAAGAAGTGAACCAACTTTATGGTGATAGGAAACCATATGATACAAACTCAAATTCCTATGACCTGAGCTCAAGGAATCATCCCAACTTCAAATATGGGGATGCGTCAAACCAATTAAACCCAAATTTCCAAGGTACAAATCAAGGTACTTCGTCATACCAACCACGTCAACAAAGCAATTATAATTCGGGTGGTTACCAAATGAGCTTTAATAACAATAACCGGAACAGAAATTACCCCCCAAGGAATTACAATAAAGATCATCAACAACAAGGTGGATCATCGGGGGGTGATGATGCGGTTAATTCAAAGTTGGATACACTATTGGAAATGATGAAAGAATCCAAGAAGGAGAACGAAGTGAGAGATAAGTCTCATTCGACATTGGAAAGACAAGTGGGGCAATTGGCCGAAGAAATAGCTTTGTTAAAGCAAAGTGGGGGGAAAGCTACCAAGTAACACAACTTTAAACCCGCAACATCAAGGGTCGAGTTCGAAGAGTGGCACCAATGCAAATGTAAGTAAAGTTACGGTTCTTCGTAATGGAAAGGTTGTCGATAACAAAGTTGAGTGTCCACCATAATTAGTTGAAGGAGTGGTGGAGGATGTTATTGAGGGAGAGGAAAGTGAAAGCGAAGTGGAATTTGTTAATGCTAAAAAACCAATTAATTCAAATTTTGAAAAAATTAAACCGGTTTTTAGAGATGAGTCACCTATTGCTAAAAGAAAGGATATGACGGGTGGTTCCGTTCCCTATCCCGAGGCCTTAGTTGAACCATCTATAGAAAAAATGGTAAATAAAAGAGGACCACAACAAGAAGAAATATGGGAGATGTTTAGACAAGTCAAAATTAACATACCACTTTTGAATGCCATTAAACAAATTCCAGCTTATGCAAAGTACTTGGAAGAATTGTGTACACAAAAGCGGAATCATAAATTCCCAAAGAAACTTGATGTAACCGCTAACGTGAATGCTATTTTATCGGGTGCTCTTCCACCTAAACTACAAGATCCGGGGGCGCCTATTATATCTATTCAAGTAGGTGATTTCAAAATAAGAAGAGCACTCCTAGATCTTGGAGCTAGTGTTAGTATTCTTTCGGGGAGCCTTTATGACCAATATGATTTTGGTCCTCTTAGGAAGGCCGACACCACAGTGGTTTTGGCCGACTTAACCCCTAAGATTCTCCGCGGAATAGTGACCGATGTTATTGTAAAGGTGGAAGATTTTTATTTTTTAGTGGATTTTCAAGTGTTGGATTATGTCTCATCTGATAGAACAAGGCAACCTACGGTTATCCTTGGTCGACCATTTTTGGCAACTGCAAATGCCTAAATTAATTACCGAAGTGGAACGGTTGACATGACATTTGGGAACCGGAAGTTGAGATTAAATTTTATTTCACATACATCTAACTCTCTGGTCAACAATGAATGCTTTATGGCGGACATTTTTTACGGGTGCATTCCTATTCGCGATTCCATTGTAAATGAGGATATCACCACAGAGACATGTTTTTCATGTGGCAGGGTACTGGTTGAGACAAGCAAGGAACTCGAAGAGGAGGAAAAACGGGTTGAAACAATGACAATTAAGGATGGGAGACCACCGTGGACTCACCAAGTGGAAAGCTTGCCCGAACACATTGACACAAAGTTGAAGCCATCCTTGGAGCAACCCCCAAAGGTCGAGTTGAAGGAGTTGCCAAAGAATCTCAAGTACGTGTTTGTAGGAGAAAATGGCACCCTCCAGGTAATCATTGCATCGAATTTGACAAAGGAACAAGAGGAGGCTTTGATGAAAGTGTTGGCCGCCCATAAGGCGGCAATTGGATGGAATATTGCGGATTTGAAAGGTATTAGTCCCTCGGTTGTTATGCATAAGATTGTCACGGATCAAGCCGTCGCACCTTCTCACGATGCACAAAGGCGGTTAAATCCAAATATGCGTGAAGTTGTGAAGAAAGAGGTTCTCAAGTGGTTGAACGCCGGCATAGTTTACCCAATTTCCGATAGTACATGGGTGAGTCCAACACAAACCGTGCCTAAAAAGGCGGGTATTCAAGTCCTCAAGAACGACTCAGGTGAGGAGGTAGCTACTCGGCCGGTAACCGGGTGGCGAATTTGTATTGATTATAGGAAATTGAATGCAACTACTTCAAAAGATAATATCCGATTACCATTCACTGATCAAATTGTGGAGAAACTCGCAAGTCAGAAATATTATTGTTTTCTTGATGGTTATTTGGGTTATAATCAAATTGCTATACATCCCGAGGATCAACATAAGACAACATTTACTTGTCCATATGGTACTTTTGAGTTTAGACGAATGCCGTTTGGACTATCTAATGCCCCTCCACCTTCCAAAGGTGTATGATGAGTATCTTTTCAGATATGGTGGGGGAGTCTTTGGAGATTTTTATGGATGATTTTTCTATTTTTGGCACATCTTTTGATTCATGTTTGATCCAAATAGAAAAAAGTTTTAAAAAGATGTATTGAAACAAATTTGGTTTTGAGTTGGGAAAAGAGTCATTTTATGGTCCAAGAAGGGATAGTTTTGGGTCATGTGATTTCAAGTCGTGGGATTGAGGTAGATCATGCGAAGGTTCAAGGTATATCTACTTTACCTAATCCCACGAATGTTAAAGGCATTAGATCATTTTTAGCACATGCGAGGTTTTATAGCAGGTTTATTAAAGGTTTTAGCTCGATCACAAAACCATTATGTAACTTACTCTTAAAAGATGCACCCTTTGTTTTTGATGATGAATGTATCCATGTTTTTAACATTTTGAAACAAAAATTGGTGGAGGCCCCAATCTTACAATCACCAAACTGGTCACTTCCATTTGAAATCATGTGTGATGCTAGTGACTATGCGGTTGGGGCCGTGTTGGGACAACGGGTTGAGGAGAAACCCGTTGCCATATATTATGCAAGTAAAACTCTTTCGGATGCTCAATTGAATTATACCACAGCCGAAAAATAATTACTCGCGGTAGTATATGCATTAGACAAGTTTAGGTCCTATATATGGGGAAGCAAAATTATTATATATTCTGATCACAGTGCTGCCAGGTACCTCATGGAGAAAAAGGATGCTAAACCAAGGCTCATAAGGTGGATTTTATTTTTTCAAGAATTTGATGTGGAGATTCATGATAAAAAGGGGAATGAGAATGTGGTAGCCGACCACTTATCAAGAATTGTGGTTGATGATGAAGAGTGCATGACAATGATAAATGAATCATTCCCTGATGAATATATTATGTCTGTTTCATCGGTACCTTGGTTTGCTAATATCATAAATTTTTTGGCAACAGGTGCAATTCCAAGCCATTGGGTAAAGAAGTAGAAAACCCACTTTCTGTCCCAAGTAAAGCAATACATTTGGGAAGAACCAGATTTGTTTAAAGTGGGAACGGATCAAATGATAAGAAGATGTGTGCCGGATGAAGAAATTCCAAGTGTGCTAGCACATGTGCACTCTTATACATGTGGAGGCCATTTCGGTGGACAAAAGACAGGATACAAAATTCTTTCATGTGGTATTTTCTAGCCAACTTTGTTTAAGGATGCATTTGAGTTTGCAAAACATTGCATCAAATGTCAACAGTTAGGGAGCGTCTCCAAAAGAGATGAAATGCCCATGAAACCAATTCTTGTCCTTGACATATTTGATGTTTGGGGAATTGATTTTATGGGATCTTTCCCAAACTCTGTTGGCAATTTGTATATCTTGGTGGCGGTCGACTATGTATCTAAATGGGCCGAGGCGATAGCCACTAAGATGAACGATCATATCGTTGTGTGTAATTTTGTCCAAACAAACATTTTCTCAAGATTTGGTATCCCCCGTGTCATCATAAGTGATGGGGGATCTCATTTGAAAAACGGCAAATTACTAAAACAGTATGGCATGGATAATAGAATAGCAACTCATTACCATCCCCAAACAAGCAGCCAAGTGGAAGTGTCTAATAGGAAAATAAAAGATATTTTACAAAAAACTGTCCCGGCGGACCGAAAGGACCGGGCAACCAAATTTACCGATGCCTTGTGGGCTTACCGAACGGCTTACAAAACACCTATTGGCACGACACTTACCGGTTGGTTTATGGAAAAGATTGTCATTTACCGGTAGAGCTAGCTCAACGAGCATTTTGGGCTATCAATGAGGTTAATGTGGATTATGATGTTGCGGGAAAAGAAAGGAAGCTAAGTTTAAATGAGTTGGAAGAATTGAGAAATAAGGCATATGAATGTGCATCCAAGCTTCAGAAGAAAGAGTTTGAAGTGGGCCAAAGAGTGTGGCTTTACAATTCAAGGTTGAAATTCTTTCGAGGGAAATTGAAGAGCAAATGGACGGGACCTTTTTTGATCACGCGAGTTGGAAAGTATGGAGATATAGAGATTGAGGATTTTGAGGATCACTTGAGGCAAGTTGTGAATGGTCACCGATTGAAACCTTATCTCGAACTCAACGAGATCAATGGACCAACAAACCAAGTTGAAGTATTCTTATTGAGCTTAGTGACGGACGAGCATGAGTAACATCATGAAGGAGTGTCGGGCTGAGGACATTAAACTTAGCGCTAACCGGGAGGCAACCTGGATTGTGTGATGTTTTTGGTTAAATTATGTTTTGTTATTTTATTTTCGTAGCTAATTTTAGTTTTGTTTTGGTGTTCAATTTGTGCAAGAATCAAGAGAAGGCGGAGAGTATGCGGTTACAGCAGATGTCGGTGTTTCAGGGACGAAACATATTTGTATGGGGAGCTGGTAAAAGCCTAAAAGAGCTGAAAAAAGCAAAAAAAAAGGAGGCAACGTAAGGCTACACCCTATCGGCGTACGCCTACACCGATGCCATTTCAATACAGAAGGAAAAAAGCCAGAATTTCAAGAGCAGCGTAAGCCTACGCCGAAGGAAAATTGCAAACAGAACCATCAGGTAGGGAGCGTAAGCGTAAGCTTACGTTGGTACGGGATTTTGCGTGGATCGGGCTCCGGACAACAGGTAAGTCCGAATAAAAAAACGTTTTTTCTTTAATTAAAACCTATTTCTCTCTCTTGCTTCTTCATTCTACACCTAATTCTCTTCCATCTTCTTCTCTAAAAACCCCATTCTTCTTCATCTTCTTCTTCCTTAATCCACCATTCTTCCATAAAAATCAGAAATTGGTTGAGGGTTTTTGCGTAACTTTGCAAGAGAAGTAAACCCTACCAAGCAGAATTCAACGAATCGACCATATTTGAGAGATCCGAAATTCTAGGGTTTCGAATTTTTTTGGGGATTTTGTGTGTAGTGAAAGGAAAAACGGTCACTCCTCATGATTTCATCATCTAAAACCAAAAGGTATGTTTGTATTACATTTATTGGTTACTTGAAGGTGAATGTTGGAATGAGAATTAATGTTACATTATTGTTGATGAGTGAAATAGTTGTGTTGTTGTGTATCTTGGGAGGGATGATTTAAAGTTGGAATTTGTGGGTTGAATGATGTCATTGCTAAAGCATTAAAAATAATTGTGATTTTACTAATTGAATTGGGACTTGATTAAGATTCTAGAAGAAATTTTAAAATAACATGTAAACTTGTTTTGATGAAAATGGCATCCTTAATTTTAGAGGAAATTTTGTTTTCAAATGATAAAAGGCTAGCATGGAGTGAATTCAATTAGCAATATTAATGAAGAATTGTTACAAGTTCGATTCTTGGTGAATTCTTTTATTTATGTGTGCTTGGTGTAATTGTAGGGACAATGGCAAGAACAAAAGAGTCTCCTAAAGGTAAAGGAAAAGTGGGCGAGTCATCATGAAGAAGTAGGTCAAAAAGGGCTCGCAACACTGTTTTTCTGCATGAGAGAAGTGAAGAGGAAAGTGCAAATAAGTCTGAAGAGGAGCTTGAGCCTACAGCGTGGAAGAAACCTATTAGATTATCATCCTTTCCATATGCGCAGCAGAAAGACCTATATATGGACAAGGTAAAAAACCCGGCTGGTGGGTTTAAATCTTTATTCGCATGTGAAAAGCATATCCATGAGCCGGATTTCGAAAGATATGGGATTGTTAACTGTTTTCGGTGACTCGGCTGGGAAGAGAATCTTGCATTTCATTATGATAGGGTTGATGATGATTATGGTGAAGCAATTGTGGAATGGATGTCAACACTCCAACGCATTGAAGGAGATAATCCGCCCCAAACCACAATTCTGAGGGGCAAAGTGAATGGGAAGCAGGCGGATTTTTCATTTTATACTATTGACAAGATTGCCCATTTTGATTCTGAGCAGAGAATAACGAACCATATGAATATATCTCTAATGAAAAGTTAAAGGCTCAAGTGGTCCGTGAGAGAGTTTGGGAAAATATGATAAGAGCACTTTTTGTGGTGGATGAAGGTTGTGATGTGTTCAAGTTAGTGTTGAGAAGAGACATGTTGAAACCACTTCCCAAACTGTTGTTGGTGTTTTTAACGTTGAACGTAGTTCCTAGGACGGGGGATAAGACCAAGGTGCGCTTTTATGAAGTTATGGTTCTACATGCATTGTTGGCGGGTTCCCCAGTTATGTCAACGAAGCAACTAATTATGTGGAATATTTGGGAATCATGTGAAGAGAGAGAGAGAGAGGATGGTTATCCCACATTGTCGTTTGTTGTCAAAGTTCCTCAAATGGGCAAAGGTGTTTCCACGAAGACCGGCGTTATTAACAATCAAGCATAAGCCTTACACCATAAAGTCGTTGCAACAGGTAAGTTGAAGATATGAGTTGACAACACGAACTCATGTATTGACTGATACTACCACAGCAACGGTTTTAGAAGAATTGAGAAGTGATGTGTCGGAGGAGGAGGAAGAGATGAACTTGGAAGATGAAGATCTTGGTCCTACAGGACCAAGTACAGGGACAAGTGGTGCAGGTTACACCCAATCCTACATAGAAGTGATAGAGCAAGCCCGTCCAACAAGTTACCCTAATTGGGAGGAGCCCACACGTATTATGGTTGACAGGCAAACGCAGAGTTTGGAAGAAGATAGGAGGTATAGGATGAGAATGATGTGGTCTCATGAGGACTTAAATGAAGCATGTCTTTATCAAATCAAACATTCGCACATGAAACATGATTAAAATAAAGTCAACTAAAACGTTGGTGAGTATACATAGGTTTGTAAATAGATATCATATAGTTGTGTGTATACAATCCATACATGTCATGATTAATAAGACAATTATGGAGAGTTACTATTGTGAAACCAAGTAGTACAATCAAACCTTTGTAACTTGCATGCAAAAACAAATTGTGTTGTCGGTAACAATCACCCTAACTGGGTGGGTTTGTCAGACTCAATAGATCTATCATTGTTAACCATTGGCTTGTATAGTTAATGATTGCACATGTAAATTGCACACAAAAGTAGTTAACACACCTAGTACTCAAACAAAAAGCTCAAAATGCACACATGAATGTAAGGTGAAATTGTATTGTGTAGTTTTGCAAATCATTGTATATAGTATTCATGTTTCACCCCAAAATATCTAAAATAGTGTAAAAGAGGTTATGTAAAACTCACTTGTATCAAAGATGTAGCTAGCACAAGAGTCTAGGTAGCAATGTGATCCTTGTAACTCATACAAGTTAACCTAGAGTAAAAGTGTATATGGGTATGTATTAAAAATATGCACAAATGTCTAAGGCAAATCTAGGGTTTCAATGGGAGTAAGGGTGAGATCTTGTACAATGAGTTTAATTTGAATAATTAAATAAATAATTTCTTTTTATTTATTTATTTAGAAGAAAAATAGTGTAGGGTTATATTTATTCAAATATAATTTAAATATATAAGTTTATTTCATTTATTTATTTATAAAAAAAGTGTCAAATTATTAGTTAGTAAAATCAAGAAATTATACTAAATATAATGATTTATATAAACAATTTCTTTTCTTTCATTCATCTATTTATTGATAAATTAGAATATCCTTAAAAACATGGAAAAGTAAATACATGCATTAATATATATTTAAAAGAAATTTATAATTGTTTACTTAGGGTTATCTATAATTAATAAAATTTGATCTTTATAAAATTGCTTTATGAATTAATAGGGATAAAACCTTAACGAGATTTTATAAATCGGTATTTTAAATGCTTTGTTTTGTAATTTAATAGTTTAAATTAAAATGAACTTTTAAATTCCTTTTATATTGAAAAGTGGGGTTTTAAATCATTTAAATTGTAAAAATAGATGTATTATGACAAAAATTGTAAATTATTGATTTAAATTGTCCCAAATAATATTAGGTTTATAAAATAATTTTTATAGAATTTATTTGAGCATGAAAAAATGATTTTAAAAATATATACATACCACCCGGTTCGAACCCGGGTGGTTTCTGTATGGGGACAATGGTTTACCACTGGAAGAAGGGAACTGATACTGCTAGAAGCCGGTTCACAGTAGTGTTAACGTGGAATCAGGAAGGGTCTGAGTCTGGTTATATGAAATGTGCAAAAAGGCTGTTGTGTATGGGTTTCGAACCCAATCCACTCGGTCCAATGGTGCAATGACTTAGCCAGTTGGACCGAGTGGTTCGCTGGTATTACAAGCAAACTTAAAACATAAAAAAGGTTACTGAATCATCGATTTGTCACCAAATCTGATACGTATGAACGAACCAAGAACTCTAAATCAAACTGAGTCCGATAGGTTCTGTCATTACGAATTGATAAGGGGCTATTGTAATACATTCAAAAACGAGTTGAACGACATAAATCTTATATGATTTGGTGTAGGGACGAGTGAGAACGACTGCTATGAATTTTCGGCTGTTCGTGATGCTCGACACGATTCTAGAGTTGTAATCCAGATCGATTTAGGTTTTAGAGAGTTTGAATAGGGTCATACTACGGTGTTTGGCTGCATTGATTCGATTAATTTATCTTAATTACCCGATTTGATTACAGGAAGCAAGTGACAGCTGTCGGGATTCAATTACGCGTATTGGATTTGATTTCTGGATGAATTGAGTCTCTTTTGTGGTCTGGGTTCATTCGAGATTAATCAGAGTGTGATTTTCGGGATCCAAACGCGTTGATTTCACAAATTAAATGGTGAATTGATATGGTTTTGACTATCCAAAGTAAAATTCGTTTGAATTCGAAATCGCCCGCTCAATTTATCGAATTTGCTTGTTGTTTGGGCCTGGATTGGATTGACTGTTGTTTGTGTAACCACAAGAAGTCCAAACCAACAAGAATTCAGTTGATGGCATACTTAGATCTTTGCGAATTGGGCTGCTTTGACTTTTGAAAGTCAACTAGGTCAAAAGGGGGGGTCAAAATCGATTTTAAAAGTCAAAATTAGAAGTGTAGGTTCAATTCTTGAGGGTTCAAATGGTTAAGGGTTCAATCAAATGAAAATTTACTTGTTAATTAAGTGTATATATGTGTATGTACGTGTATAATGTACAAATATATATATATATATATATATATATAGAGAGATTTTGAAATAAATGTGAGGTAGAATTTGTGAGTTTGTATTGATTCTTAGGGTTTGATATAACCATTTCACTAGGATTGGAATTCAAACATGGTTTATTGCACTGAAACTAAGACATGAAAATCAGAAATGTTACAAAGTCCCCATGTTGAGGGAATTTTGTCCCGAAATTTAACTAGTTGAGGCGACTGAATCGGCAAAGAGGTGGGTGTACTTGAGCTTTATTTGGTCCTCCCGTTCCCAAGTAAACTCAAAACCACGTTTTGATTCCCAACAAACTTTGACAATAGGGATACGGCTTCGCTTGAGTTGCTTGATCTCACGAACCATGATCTCTACAGGTTTCTCAACGAAGTGCATCGGTTCATCAATGCACACATCGTCAAGAGGTATATGGAGGTTCTCATCAGCAAGACATTTATTTAGATTGGACACATAAAATGTAGGATGCACATTGCCAAGTGATGGAGGTAACTCGAGTTTGTAAGCCACTTTCCCAATCCTTTCAAGGATATTGAATGGACCCACATAGCGAGGTGCTAGTTTGCCTTTCTTTCCAAAATGGATCACACCCTTCCAAGAAGACACCTTTAAAATTACAAGGTCACCGACTTGGAATTCCAAGGGTTTTCGTCGTTTGTCGGCGTAGCTCTTTTGCCGACTCCTCGCTACTCGAATGTTGTCACGGATTTGAAAGATCTTGTCGGATGATTCTTGAATTAGCTCGGGACCGATGATTTGTGCTTCACCAATCTCGTTCCAACAGATAGGGGAACGGCACTTACGACCATAGAGAGCTTCAAATGGGGCCATATTGATACTTGTGTGGTAGCTATTGTTGTAGGAGAACTCACTGAGGGATAGGGGTGAATCCCAATTGCCACCAAAATCGATTACACAAGCTTTAAGCATGTCCTAGAGAGTTTGGATTGTTCGCTCGGTCTAACCATCAGTTTGGGGATGGTAAGCCGTGCTCAAATCCAATCGTGTACCAAGAGCAGTTTGGAGGGATTGCTAGAAGCGGGAGGTGTAACATCCCTAATCTTCCGACCTTATTTTAGTATTTTGATTAATACAATAATAACACTACATTAAATTCTGTATTTTATGTCACGTAAACTATTATTTTAACTAAAGTTTCTATTCAAAATCTAAACTTATGTTACATATTAAATTCTATAATACACTTTGTGTACCTATACATATATATGTATAATTATTCTTAAAATTATGTATATAATTACACATTTAAAATTTTACATTTAAACCACATGTTTGTGTTGGCTAGTTTTAAAACAATATATATATATGTATATATTCAACGTTTTTAAATAAACCATTTTAAAAGGGTATAAAATAATTAGCTTTATAAGGTTATATAGTTTTATAAAAATATATATATGTATATATATATATACATGATTTCTATTTTTGTTATTTTATAATTTAGTTGAACCCTCAAATTCTAGGAACTTCAATCTTGAACCTCCTTTCCTAAACACTTGAACCCTTGAAATTGAACCTTGACTTCCATGTTTACCCCCACCCATGAACACAAACATATTTTGACTTTTAAAAGTCAATCAACCCAAGAACCACACAATTCAAGGCTACCATCGATCGGGTTTTGCTGTGCTGGACTCCTCGTGGATCACATAAACGAGAATCGATCAAGTCATGACCCAATTAACACACCAATTACATCTGTTACGTGACCGGTTCAAAATTCAAACATTGTTGACTATTAGAGTTAAACCAAATTGAATCCCTTGCCAAATACCCGCAAATCACGCATGGTCAAGCCCCGCATGAATCAGACCTTAAACAGGACCCAATTCATTCCAGAAGTCAAATTTATCGCGTAAACAACTGTGCACTATTCAACCGAATTGGATGGATTAAATGAATTTGATGTGTGTAAATCACCCACACACCTTCTTAACTCTCACTACAAACTCTCTAAATACTTATCTCAATCGCATTTCACCCGTGTGACCTGTTCGAAGGAAGTGTCGGATCTGTTGCCTTACCGTTCTCATTCGTTGTACAACCATTCCAGGTATTCCACCCATTAATCGAGTCATTTTTACTCCCTGATCAAAAGCCCTAAAGTTTTAGGTTGTAACTATGTGCAATCATGGCCGATTGGGGGCTAGGGTTTGCTGCGTGATTTGGGGGAGGAGACGGGTTCGAACTTTCCTTTTTACATAACAAACGAACCTGATCCTGACAAGGCTTTAAGCCCAGATCGCCTGCTTAAGACTCATTGCATCCACGGACTAGGTCGCGGGTTCGAGCCCAACCTCGTACCCTGCTTTTTCTTTTGCGCACAGCTAAAACCTATACCCGATCCCCTGTGACAATCAGTTAAAAACCTGGGGGACTCGATCTTGACACTATCGGACCACTGGTCTAGTGGTTGCGTGTGTGTGCCTTCACAGAACCCACCCGGGTTTGAACCGGGTGGGGTGTATTTTTTTATATAACAATTTTAACAAACAATAAAATCCTATAAAAATGTTTTTATAAACGTAACATCTATTAGAACAACTTGGTACTATAGTACACAATTTTGAACATGAAACGATTATATTTAGAATTGAAATAATTTAAAAACACCATTTCAATATAAAACAATTTAAAAAGTGTATTTTAAATTGAATTATTATATTACAAAGAAATACCCATTTTATAAATTATTACAAAAGAATTTGATAAGAAAACTTTTGCCATGTTTACATAAATTCATTAAACCATATATCATGTTATTTATTCAAAGATTTAAGGTTATTTAAAAAAAAACAAATCTAACTTTCCTAAATACATATTAATACATATATAATTACTTTTCCCGGGGACCATTTTAGAAACATACTTTGAATTTACATTGTTATACCCAAACCTCTATCTAAATACATATAAATTTTTTGTTCATGAAATGACTAAACTTTTATACAAATCCACACATATCAACACCCGATGGACATTAGATCATAACTTAGACTTGTGCACAATATTAATACAAGTTCATCCAATTCACTCTAGGTTATTTCTATGATTACAATATCACCCGTGAGACTAATTGCTCGTGTTATCTACACATTTGATACAAGTGAGTTTTACATAGCCCCTTTTTCACTATTTTATATTTTTTGGGGTGAAACATGAACACAACATTTCAATGATTTACACAAACTACACAATACAAATCCACTTTACAATTTGTGTGCAATTTAAGCTTTATGTTTGAGTACTAGGTGTGTTAACTACTTTGTGTGCAATTACATGTGCAATCATTAACTATTCAAGCCGACGGTTAACAATGATAGATCTATTGAGTCTGACAAACCCACCCAGTTAGGGTGATTGTTACGGACAACACACTTTGTTTTGCATGCTAGTTACAAAGGTTTGATTGTACAACTTGGTTACACAATAGTAACTCCCCATAATTGCCTTATTAATCCTGACTTGTATGGATTTGTTTACACACAACACTTTGATGCTATTTAGAGTCAAAACCTATGTATGCTCACCAACTTTTTAGTTGACCTCGTTTTCATCATGTTTCAGGTACAAAAGTTTGAGTTGAACAAGCTTGCTACACTTAGGATTTGGACCTAGATATTTAAAAAGAACTTGTTTTTGAATTTCTCATTTTCATGTGCTTGTTTAATTTTATTGAAATGAAATGTGATGTTTAAACATATTACAATCTAGTCAACCATGTGCTCATGAACAGTCTACATGTCCCGCCCCGACGTTTCCGCCGTCGGTTGGTGTGTGACAGGAGGTGAAACGAGCATGTCTATCGGAGATTATATTTAGTGGAACACCGTGACAACTCACAATCTCGTCAATGTAAATTCAGGCTAATTTCTCAACCCGATAGTCTTCACAGATGGGCAAGAAGTTTGCAGATTTGGTGAGTCGATCAATTATCACCCAAATGCTATCATAACCACTTGAGGTGCGAGGGAGTTTGGTAATAAAATCCATGGCTAAGTTCTCCCATTTCTACACGGGGATTTCCGGCTGTTCAAGCAAGCCGGAAGGACGTTGATGTTCGGCTTTGACTTTGGAGCAAGTTAGACATTTGGAAACATAGAGAGCAATGTGTTTCTTCATGCCGGGCCACCAATATTGTTGGCGAAGATCTTGGTACATTTTATCCGCACCGGGATGAATAGAATAACGAGTCTTATGTGCCTCGTTCATGAGATATGCATGGAGATCATCGCAATCGGGAACCCAAATACGTTCAAGTAATAGAGTAAGCCATTGGGTTTGGAATCAAGCTGATGTTCAACACCACACGACATTTCATCGTATATGTTACCCTAGGTGACCGAGACGTGTTGAGCTTCTAGGATACGATTTTTAATATCGGTTTGAATTTAGATACAATGAAGCATGACATGATCCTTACGACTCAAGGCGTCAGCCACAATTTTCGCTTTGTCGGGATGGTAACGAATCTCGCAGTCGTAGAGTTAAGGCGTTCAACCCAACGTCGTTGCCTCATATTGAGTTCTTTTTGGTTGAAGATGTGTTGGAGACTCTTGTGGTCGGTGAACACCACACATTTTGTACCATAGAGATAATGTCTCCAATCTTCAATGCGAATACGACCGCACCCAACTCGAGATCATGCGTCGTATAGTTCTTCTCATGGATTTTGAGTTTCCTTGATGCATAAGCAATCACCTTGCCTCGTTGCATGAGAACACAACTGAGACCTTGGTTGGAGGCATCACAGTAGACAACTAGATCATCAATCCCATCAGGGAGAGTCAAAATAGGAGCATTGCACAAGTTTTTCTTGAGAGTTTGGAAGGCTTCTTCTTGTTTTGGTCCCCATTCATAAGGTTTACCCTTGTGTGTCAAAGCAGTGAGAGGGACATAAATCTTAGAGAATTATGAAATAAAACGGAGGTAATAACCCACACGACCAAGAAATGAACGAACTTCGGTAGGGGTCTTAGGGGCACTCCAATTTTTGACGGCTTCGATCTTAGCAGGGTCAACATGAATTCCCTTTTCATTGAAGATATGGCCCAAGAACTGAACTTCCTTTAGCCAAAATTCACACTTGGAGAACTTGACATATAGTTGCTCTTTTCTTAAGAGGTCCAAAACCAACCTAAGGTGTTGCTCATGATTTGATTTAGTCTTGGAGTAGATCAAGATATCGTCAATGAAGACGATCATGAATTTATCAAGGTACGGTTTGCACACACGATTCGTGAGGTCCATGAAAACCGTGGGTGCATTGGTTAGCCAAAAAGGCATAACCATGAACTCGTAGTGACCATATCTTGTTCGGAAGGCGGTCTTTGGAATATCTTCCTCTTGCACACGAAGTTGGTGATAACCAGATCGAAGATCAATCTTCGAGAAGCAGGTAGACCCTTGAAGTTGATCAAAGAGATCATCAATTATAGGCAAAGGATAATGGTTTTTGATGGTAAGCTTGTTGAGTTCGCGATAGTCAATACACATGCGGAATGATCCATCCTTCTTCTTGACAAATAAGACGGGTGCACCCCATGGTGAATGACTTTGACAGATGAAGCCTTTGTAGGAGAGTTCTTGAAGTTGGCTTGCAAGCTCTTGCGTTTTAGAAGGTGTGAGTCAGTATGGAGCTCTAGCCACGGGGTTAGCCCCGGGTACAAGATCAATGCAAAATTCCATTTGTCGGACGGGTGGAAGACCGGATAGATCTTCGTGGAATACTTCGGGAAAATCTTCAATGATGGGGATGTCTTGAATACTCTTTTCTTTGTCATCCTTTTGGACAACATGGGCTAAGAAGGCCACGTACTTCTTTCGTAAGTACTTTTGGGAGGTAGTGCACGACATTAGTTTGAGTCCTTTACAAGGCTTTTCACCAAAGACTCACAACGTTTTGCCCGACGGAAGAGGTATTCGGATACACTTCTCAAAACAGATGACTTCGGCATGGTGATTTAACAACCAATCCATATCTATGATGATGTCAAAACTCCCTAGTGGCATTGGTACAAGGTTTAATGGAAACATATGTTCACTGAGTTCTAAGGAGCAGTCATGGATAATGGAGTCAATTGTGATGGAGTTACCATTTGCTACTTCGACGGTGAATGTTTTCTCTAGTTTGGATCGTGTTTTTGCAAGTAAAGGTTCAAAGTTAAGTGACACAAAACTCTTATCTGTACCGGTATCAAATAATATGGAGGCATATTGACTATTAACAAGGAACGTATAGTTAACCACATCATTGTTGGCCTGAGCTTCATTGGCGTTTATGTTGAAAGCACGCCCACGAGCCCCGCCTTGGTTAGCATTGATAAGCTTTGAGCACCGGTTACGGAAGTGATTTGGGTTGCCACAATCATAACAAGCATGCCCATTTGCAATGGCTGGAACCCCTTGATTAGCCACTTGTTGGTTGGTTCGGTTTGGTGGGTTGGTTTGATTTGCAAGTGCCTTGGCTCGACAAACATTAGCTGTATGTCCATATTTCCCATAGTGGTTGCAAAGGCGGCAGGGAATGTTTTAGAGATGGTGATAATTGCACGTGCTACAAAATGGGTAGCTGACCACATACAGTTTCTTGGCTGGAGCTTGAGCCATGGGTGCAACTTGGTTAACGGGAGTAGCTGGAGTGACTACGTTATATTTTTTAGCTTTTCTTTTCTTATTGTTGTGGTAGGGTTCAGTTTTGACTTCTTTGATGGGTGCAGAGGGTGTTGTGGTGTCAGAAACTTTCTTGGTGCCCTTTCTTATCAGTGTTCCCGCTTGCACATGATTATCGGTTAGGGTAGCGGATAGACGTATAGCGTCTTCGAGAGTTGCAGGATTTCTTCCAAAGACAGTATCCTGAATCTGCCTGGGCAATCCACCAATATACTTTTCAATGCAACGGGACATCGGTGTGACCATATGGGGCACAAGGAGACTCAACTCATGGAAACGAGCTGTATAGGCCAAACTCTCGCCGATGTCTTGGGTAAGATCCCAAAATTCAGCCTCTAATTTCTTCATCTCATTTCGAGGACAGAACTCCTCGGTCATCAACCTTTTCACCTCATCCCATGGCAAGGCCATTGCCACATCCATGCCTCTAGTCCTCCTCTCCCCATTCCACCACGTGAGCGCTCGTTTCTGGAAGACGCTGGCGGCATGACGAACACGGAGGTTGTCGGGGCAGTCACTATTGAGGAAAGTGCCCTCAATACTTTCAAACCATTGAAGGAGTCCTGTGGCTCCTTCGGTGCAATAGAATTTGAGGGGATTACACGAATTGAAGTGTTTGAGGGTGCATTATGGTGGGTTGGCACCACCACCACCACCACCACCATTAGTACCATTGGTGCCCCCATTAGCTTGGGTGAGTTGGGTCACAAGTTATGTGAGAATAGCAGCAATATCAGTGTTGTTGTTGATCTTGTTGGTACGACGGGGAGGCATTCTACATATTTTCACAACACAAGAAGAGGTGTAAGAACTTATGAATGTTGATTGGATTTAAAGAGGATAAGATAATAATAAAAAAATAAGTAATCATAGTTTGGATTGTACTCAAATAGTGACATAATCACTTGAATACTATGACATATTAAGGTTAATTAAAGTCACATAACTTTCAAGGAGACATGCTTTAGCCTATAAGTAAACACTCATCCCGGGAATTCCCAGGAAAGCATACGGGTCCCTCGATTGATTGGGATTTGTACGAAATGCTTTCCTAAACAGAAAACCCAGAAAACCCAGAATACACGTGTCACCCTTCCAGATTGCACGTTTCCTCTAATAATTAATAAAGTTTAAAACCTTAACGGGGTGTAATACAAAATTTTATAGACTTAGATCCATGAAGTTTCCACATGCTATGATGATGATGACAGAGAAGCAGGTAAGAAGGATATGAGGCTTAGGGTATGGGTAGGGATATTGTTTATTTAGTTTATTATTTAAGTATAGCTTAATAAGTCATGAATTCTAACAAATAAGGCATCAAATAAACTAACACATAACATAGTAAGCATGTAACACATAACATGTAATACATAACACATAATCATGAAGCATGGCATAAGTGGGTGTCCTAAGGTTATAGTCTAGGTCAAGGGTGTCTAATAACCTAATTCCCTATAACCTGGGCTCTGATACAAATCTGTCACACCCCAACCGACGGCGGAATACGTCGGGGCGGGACATGTAGACTGTTCATGAGCACAAGGTTGACTAAATTGAAATATATTAAACATCCAAATTTCATTGCATAATTAAAAAAAAATCCAAATCAAGTACATAAATTGAAATACATGAGTTCTTTATTAAATTTAACTAGGTCCAAACTTAAATGAAGCATGTCTTGATCAACTCAAACATTCGCACCTGAAACATGATTAAAATAAAGTCAACTAAAAAGTTGGTGAGCATACATAGGTTTGTAAATAGATATCATATAGTTGTGTGTATACAATCCATACATGTCATGATTAATAAGATAATTATGGAGAGTTACTATTGTGAAACCAAGTAGTATAATCAAACATTTGTAACTTGCACGCAAAAACAAATTGTGTTGTCGGTAACAATCACCCTAATTGGGTGGGTTTGTCAGACTCAATAGATCTATCATTGTTAACCGTCGACTTGTATAGTTAATGATTGCACATGTAAATTGCACACAAAAGTAGTTAACACACCTAGTACTCAAACATAAAGCTCAAATTGCACACATGAATGTAAGATGGAATTGTATTATGTAATTTTGTAAATCATTAAATATAGTATTCATGTTTCACCCCAAAATATGTTAAATAGTGTAAAAGAGGCTTTGTAAAACTCACTTATATCAAAGATGTAGCTAGCACAAGAGTCTAGGTAGCAATGTGATCCTTGTAACTCACACAAGTTAACCTAGAGTAAAAGTGTATATGGGTATGTATTAAAAATATGCACAAATGTCTAAGGCAAATGTAGGGTTTCAATGGGAGTAAGGGTGGAATCTTGTACAATGAGTTTAATTTAAATAACTAAAGAAATTAAATAAATAATTTCTTTTTATTTATTTATTTAGAAGAAAAATAGTGTAGGGTTATATTTATTCAAATATAATTTAAATAAATAAGTTTATTTCATTAATTTATTTATAAAAAAATGTGTCAAATTATTAGTTTATAAAATTAAGAAATTAAACTAAATATAATGATTTATATAAAAAATTTCTTTTCTTTCATTTATTTATTTATTGATAAATTAGAATATCCTCAAAAACATGGAAAAGTAAATACATGCATTAATATATATTTTAAAGAAATTTATATTTGTTTACTTAGGGTTTAAACCCTAATATCTATAATTAATAAAATTTGATCTTTATAAAATTGTTTTATGAATTAATAGGGATAAAACCTTAACGAGATTTTATAAATAGGTATTGGTTTGTTTTGTAATTTAATAGTTTAAATTAGAATGAACTTTTAAATTCCTTTTATATTGAAAAGTGGGGGTTTTAAATAATTTAAATTGTAAAAATAGATGTTTTATGACAAAAATTATAAATTATTGATTTAAACTGTCCCTAATAATATTAGGTTTATAAAATAATTTTTATAGAATTTATTTAAGCATGAAAAAAATTATTTTAAAAAAAATATACATACCACCCGGTTCGAACCCGGGTGGTTTCTGTATGGGGACAATGGTTTATCACTGGAACAAGGGAACTGATACGGCTAGAAGCCGGTTCACAGTAGTGTTAACGTGGAATCAGGAAAGGTCTAAGTGTGGTTATATGAAATATGCAAAAAGGCTGCTGTGTATGGGTTTCGAACCATGCCCCTCGGTCCAATGGTGCAATGACTTAGCAAGTTGGCCCGAGTGGTTCGCTGGTATTACAAGTAAACTTATAAAAAAAGATCACTGAATCAGTGATTTGTCCCCAAATCTGATACGTACTAACGAACCGAGAACTCTAATCCAAATTGAGTCTAATAGGTTCTGTCATTACGAATTGATAAGGGCTATTGTAATACATTCAAAAACGAATTGAACGACATAAATCTTACGTGATTTGGTGCGGGGACGAGTGAGAACGACTGCTACGAATTTTCGGCTGTTCGTGATGCTCGACAGGATTCCAAAGTTGTAATGCAGATCAATTTAGGTTTTAGAGAGTTTGAATAGGGTCATACGACGGTGTGTGGCTGCATTGATTTGATTAATTTTATCTTAATTACCCGATTCGATTACAGAAAGCAAGTGACAGTTGTTAGGATTCAATTACGCGTATTCGATTTGATTTCTGGATGAATTGAGTCGCGTTTCTGGTATGGGTTCATTTGAGATTAATCAAAGCGTGATTTCCGGGATCCAAACACATTGATTTCACGAATTAAATGGTGAATTGATACGGTTTTTACTATCCAAAGTAAAATTTGTTTGAATTCGAAATCGCCCGCTTAATTTATCGAAATTGCTTATTGTTTGGGCTTGGATAGGATCGATTGTTGTTTGTGTAACCACAAGAAGTCCAAACCAACAAGAATTCGGTTGATGGCAGACTTGGATCATTGCGAATTGGGCTGCTTTGACTTTTGAAAGTCAACTGGGTCAAAAGGGGGGTCAAAATCGATTTTAAAAGTCAAAATTAGAAGTGTAGGTTCAATACTTGAGGGTTCAAATGGTTAACGGTTCAATCTAATGTAAATTTAATTGTTAATTGAGTGTATATATGTGTATGTACTTGTATAATATGTGTGTATATATATATATATATATATTGAAATAAATGTGAGGTAGAATTTGTGAGTTTGTATTGATTCTTAGGGTTTGATATAACCATTGTAGATTCTTAGGGTTTAATATAGCCATTGTACTTGAGGGTCCACGTATTTCTATCTTTTTCTTGCAGTATTTGAACTACTTTATTTTATTTGTTTTGGTGTGTTTTAGGTTGTTTTGTTGAACTATTTTGTTTTATTTTCTTGTGAACTTGGGTAATGCTTGGGTTGGTGTTTATGGTTTGGGGAATTATTGAAAATGTTGGAGATTTGAGTATTGGTCATGTTTTTGCACCCATGAACCACACTTTGATTGGTCAGAATTATTCTACATTGAGACAATGTAAGGTTCAAGTGTAGGGATGTGAGAAATCAATGAAACCGTACAAATTTTTGAATAATCGTTTTAAAAAGTGTTTACAGGAGGTCTTTGGTCATGGTTGATGTACTAAGTACTTGATTAAGTTTTTCCAACAAATGAATATAAAATTATAATAATAATAATAAATTGGAAATGTTGAATTTGGGGGTAACAAAGTTGAAGGTGATGGTTTGCATGCACATGTCGGTAACCTATTCCCACCGTTTTTTGTGAGATTTTGAGCCAATTTGATATACACATTCTCCTATTTGAGTGTTTGGCCACTTTGTTTCATATTTTAGAACTTGCATAATGTTTATACATGTTGAGACCTTGAACCAATTGATAGCACAAAAATGATAAAGGCATTAGGAGAAATCTTTTTTTTTTATTTTTACCCATTTTTTTTATATACCCTTACCCGTTAATATCCACTAGATAACCACTCAGAGCCTATACCTTTTCTTTTGGCAAAACCCATAAAATTATCCCATTCACCTTTATAGCCTTTTCTTTTTAAACCCGTGGGTTGGAATTTAACTATGTTACTGTTAGAAGAATAGTGTTTGTTTGAGATATGTTAATAAAAAAAAGAGAGAAAATATAAAAATACAAAAAGATGTGGGGTCAAAATCACCTAAGTTTCAGTTGTTAGTAAAAAAAATAATAATAAGAGCTTTATTGTGAATGAGACAATTTAACCCAAATTAGAGAAGGATGATAGTTACTAGTTTTGTAAACCGACTTAGTCAAATTCCACTCACTTTTAGCCACTTTAAAAATCCTTATCCATACCCGTAGCTCTATCCTACATTACAACCCTTAAAAGACCTTTTGATTTGTGCATTTTAGTTGTGTTAGTAGGTGGATATGTGATCAATATGCAAGCTTATGATAATGTGGTTCATTGTTTGGGTTTGAGTGAAAAATACTAGCACATCATCGCTAGTCTAGATATGAAACCAAGGGGAGTGATTGATTGTGAGGGGTGTGTGCATGCAAAGCCATTACTAGATATGAGTTAAGCGCGTTCCAATATTTTCTTTTGTTTAAAAATTCATAGACGGTTTGTTGGATTGTAAATATGTTGAGAGTGTAATTCTTATGAATCTTGCACGACCTTGGACCTTAGCTTATGTTTAGTTAAAACAATTGTTTGAGAATTTATAATGTGGATTTGAAGCAAAAGACTTTGCTTGAGGGCAAACAAAACTCAAGTGTGGGGATGTGATTAGCGACCAAAGTTTTGTGCATTAAAGGGTGCAATGTGGTATATTTATGCAAATTAATATGGGGAATACAAAGGTTTTGTGTAGTTATGCATGTGCAGGTGTTGGAAGCTTAAAGTATGATTTTAGAAGATATTATGCGAGAGATGAAAGAGCCGGAAGGGAAACGGAGAAAAATGGAAGAAATTCTGACCACCAGTGTAAGCTTACGCCACCCAGCGTAAGCTTACACCACCCAGCGTAAGCCTACGCCGGGTGTTGTCTCCCGGCTGTGAAGAAAACAGAGGGGTGTAAGCTTACGCTCCCCAGTGTAAGCCTTCTCCAAACTAGTTCATGGACAGTAGCATTCAGGCCAAAGGCATAAGCTTACGCCGCCCCAGCGTAAGCTTACGCCGGTTACGTTTCAGACGCGGATTTTTAGTGTTTAATTAGGGGTTTCTTCCCCAAATTCGAGATCAACTTTTAAGAGAGCAGTTTTGGGCGATTGGGAGTGTTCTTGGAGGCTAAGAAACATATTTTGGAAGATTGATATCAAGGAATTGAAGAATCAAAGATGATTTCCACAACCATGAGCGGCTAATCCACTAGTAATCATTCCCGGGTGGATTGTTTGTAAGTTTTTAGGGTTTTATCATGTGCTAGCTTTGAGAAACAATTCTTGTAATCATTTGGTATGAAGTACTCGAATCTTTGTGTTTAGTATGGTTATGAACTCGCGGGAGTCGATAAATTCTTGCACCATTGACCTCGTTAGATGATAATTGTTACGAACTTTGATTTGTGTTGAATCTATTGATTAATCTAATTCTATATTGCATACATCTGTCTCGATTTCATTTGTGAATGTTGTCTTGCATCATTTATCTATGATGTATGAATGTTGATGTTCTTGGTTAGAAATTGGTTGATGATTTATTGAGTAAAAATGGTTGGTATTTATATTAGATTTTGGGTTAATTTTTTTTAAACGGTAATATTACCGTTTCTTTTAGGTTGGAGATTGTGATGTTCGGTAGATCCGCCCGTGAAACACCCCATGCCCCCCCTTTCACGCCCATTTCACACCAAGGGAGGCGGTGTTCCGGGGTTTGAAAGGATTATGTGGCTCACGCCCCTTCTATTCACGCCAGTGCTATGGATGCTCTTAATTACATGTCATCGGTTACATCACGACCAACAACCGTAGCCCCCCCGATTACCGGCGATCGAAAAACGCCTCGCCTCCGCCGTCAACGCGTATGCCGGTCCGAAGACAACTTTTCCTTCTCCTCCGATACCTTCATGCACAGCAACCAGCCGCAAACACCACCAAGGACAGATGCGGAAAGCAGCTACCCAGTTTTTCCTTTGGTAACCTTGACGTTTCATCTCCGGCGAGTCTCAGATTTTCAGCCCCCTTTTTTCGTTTGTCTTACTCGAGCAATCTTCGGCGGTATCATTTTCTGGCTGCCCACAGACTGAATTTACGGCGTTCAATTTTCCGGCCCACAATCTTCGGCGTCACCTTTGTTTTTCCGGCAAGATCAAAGTCCCGTTCGATCTTCTCTTTCACGGAGACGATACGGTGTCCAACTCCATTGCCTGAAACCCAACCCAATCCCATCACTTGAAACCCAATCCAACCTTGTCATTCTCTTATTTGTGTTCAAATCCAACACAGGGGCAGCGATTCTTTTAAAAAAAATGGAAGGATAGAATGTGGGTGGGGTATATCTACCACCATCATCGGCGCTGGAAACCAATTTAATCAACACACGGAAGATAAACTGAACGAAAATTTTTTTTCTTAAAATGATCGACCCCCAATTCTCATTTTTCTAGAAGTAAAATAGGATCAATTACAATTATTCCATGATCTCCATGCCGAATTAAAGTGATTACAAAATATAAAAATAAAATAAAAAGGGAATTGTACGAAGATGGTAGTTCACATTGGTTTAGGTGTGGGGTGGAGGAAACAACCAGCTGATCCAATTGTCCCATGCAGCTAACTTTGGAGGCTCATTTGACTGTGGTTGGTCTCCATGACGAACGACATCTTCATCAGATGCGTTTGGGGATGTGGGGAAGAAGGAAGAAGATGAAGTGGGTAGGGTTTGGGGGGAGATGGAAGAAGATAAAGTGGGGGGGGGGGGTTGTGGTCCACATTTAACTTTTTTTTTCTGACATAGGGGTGTTTTAGTCATTTTTATAAGTTTAACAGAACACTTAATGGACATCCAACCCAGAGCCTATTGGTGTTACAATCGTGAAAACTATTAGGCCAAACTTATAGTTTCCCATTCCTAGGGGTCATAAGTGAAATATGGGTAAACCACATGAGCCATTTGTGAAATTATTTCTAGAAATTGTTTATGCTTCTAGTTTCTTCCGGTTAGAAATGGTTATTATACTCGTTTAGATCGACGACAGCCGATCTGAGAAGTACTAATTTTACTTTTGCATTCTTGGGACTCTTTCTTTCTTTTTGTTAACAAATTGCATATTTAATTGAGATAAAAATTTGAGTAAACTTTGTTTTTGGCCCCTGTGGTTTGGTCAAAATAATGGTTTTCGTCTATTAGTTTCAATTTCACCTTTTTAGTCCTCGTGGTTTCACTTTCTTCTCAATTAAGCCCAGGGCATTAACATCGTCTATAGCTTCTGTTAACTGGGAGGGTATTTTATACACTTTACATATAAGGGACTACTTATGTAATTTACTCAAATTAATAATATTTATTTTATTTTCTGTGGGTCCCACCACCCTTCACCTACCTTCTTCATCACCCACCTTAATGATAAGCGACCAATGTTTTGTGTATTAAAGGGTGCAATGTGGTATATTTATGCAAATTAATATGGGGAATATAAAGGTTTTGTGTAGTTATGCATGTGCAGATGTTGGAAGCTTAAAGTATGATTTTAGAAGATATTATGCGAGAGATGCAAGATTCGGAAGGGAAACGGAGAAAAATGGAAGAAATTCGAACCACCAGCGTAAGCTTACGTCACCCAGCGTAAGCCTACGCCAAGTGTTATCTCCTGTCACACCCCTAATTTCAACTAACGGAGTTTTACCGTTTGGGAAGTGATAAACCAAGATCTCAGTCACTGGTTACATTGAACGACACTATATGGGACTAAAATGAAAATATATCATAAATGATCAAAGTAAGTGCGGAAGTGTAAAACGAAAATAAATGTGCAAAACAAAAGCGCCCAAGAAAAGTCTTAAAGTGTTCAGTCCAAACAAAGTCCAAAACAAAGTACAAAGCAAATCAACAATAATAATTTATAATTTAATCATAAGACTTCATGCATGCCATATGCGTGCACTTGTGCCTTATCTTAAGCGACCTGAGAAAACATTAAAGAAAATGTCAACACGAGGTTGGTGAGTTCACAGGTTTCGGTTTGTGAGAAAGTTCAATAGGTTAATATACATCCAATATATAAATCAATAGGTAGCTAATCCATAAGCATGTTAACTAATGCGCTCGCAATCGACAGCTGACTGTTTATGTTTCTGCCTCCCACCAGGCCTATCAACCATGGTGCATGTTTAGGTCAAGAATGCATCCGTTCGACATCCAGTCGGGTTAGCGCGACTAACGCGAGTGAGGTTTGTCAAACCCAGTAGTACTACTCAACTTACCTCACTATGTTCATATTAACGGTCCGATGTGAGGACTTAGTGATAGATGTGTACGCATAGTTAAACATGTGATAACATAACCAAAAATGTTTACGTCATGTTTTCTTCCTCAAATTGTAAAACAGTAAAAGGGCTGTGAAAACTCACCTGATGGCGTAGGAAGTAATCACACAAGTAATTGACTTGAATTACAAGTGATAGTCTGCAACGGCTTACGTATGACCTTGAATTACAAACAACAATTAGGGATGTCATGGGAGTTTGTGACGACAAAACGGAAGATTGAACGTCCTAAATAAACGCTCTAAAGATTAAGAGTAGACGAATGTGTCCACGGGAAATGAGAATTTTTAATTAATAAATACGATAAACACGATAACCGACGAATAACGAATTAATATAAAATAAACATGTTCATGCGTCATCATCATTAAGTAGTGATTAAGAAAATAATATTATTATATTATTTTTAAACTCGTAGAATTAATACGGTAATCATTTATGTGTCAAAAATAATAATTATATTATTTTTATTAAGAATATATAAACGAGGGTAATAATATGACTAGTTATATTATTTATAAATTCGAAGTGTTACACTACGCTCGTTAAAGTGACGAAAATAATATATAAATATATTATCTTTTTAATAGTGGAAAATAATATTATAACAGTTACAAAACTAATTCCGATCATAAATAAAAACACAATTGTTTGCGTGTTTTTAAATAATAATTTTGTGAAATAATATAATTAATATATTATTTTTAATATCGTCAAAAATTCTCTAAAATGTTTTATAAAATAGATCCCGAGCCTTCGGGTGTTTCCGGGTTTCAAAACAACGTTAACTTCTTAATATAATAATATAGGTTATTGATTTTATATCAAAATAATAATTAAAACAGTTTTTAAAAACAAAAGGGTGTGGAGAGACTCGAACCCGGGTCAATCCCACACACGCACACAGCCTTAACCAGTTCCGCCCGCTAGGGTATCGCGACATAGACTAGATCAGAACGGTTTTAATCAATAGTTCCACTGTGTTCTTCCCCCTAGCGCGAACCGAACCAAACCACACCCCTTAATCCATCTATTCGGACATTGATCGAACAAAATAACATAGGGGTTTTGCAAATCGAGTAATTGCGAATCTGTGGTGAAAGTTAATTGCAAAAACAATTTGATTTGGATCGTTAAATTAAAGATTTAGAAGTCAAAACCCTAGATTAAGAACGCATAATCGAATCGATCAAATTGGATATTAAATCTCAATGAAATCATGAGGCTTTTACTAAACAATAGATTCTGAATCTAACCATGTGGTTTAATTTGATTTAGAACGTTGTTAAGATTAAAACCCCCAAATTGCAATATGAACGAACCCTAGATTACGGGACCGTATCAATTCGATGTTTCTTGATAAAATTGATATGGGGTTTTAAATAAATGAGGGTTTACGAAACTGTTGGTATGATTTAATTTGATTGAAATCGGGTCTAGGGTAGAGTTCGATCAAATTGTATTTGGTATGAACCCTAGAAATCGGTTCAAGATTAATTTGGTAATGTAATACCTAATTAGGTTAGGGCTTTCATTCTATAGACTTAAACGAATCAGGGAAGGGTTTCAATTACCAGATTGTATGTCATACTAATAGGGCTCGACCAAAACTGAATCCGACAACGAGTGGGATAGGCTCCGGCGACTCCTGTTGCGATTCCGGTGGAATTGACGTGTGGAAAAGCTCCAGAGGTGTGCGATTTAGGTGTGTGTAAGGTCGAATTGTAAAAACAATACGCGAATTCTCCGAATTTGATGAAGGGGTGACGGTTTCGATGGTTACGACTTGATTAATCATCATTCGATTTAATTCTTGCGCAATGATGATGATAATTGCTTAATGATGGTCGATTAATATTGTAAACGTGCAAATCAGTTACGAAATCAAGTATAATTCGATTTTGAATTTGAATTTTGGTTACAAGCTTGCGAGTTTGACTTTTTAGAAGTCAACAGGATCAAAATCAATTGATTTTGACTTTTCAGAGTCAATAGGCTTGACTTTGGGTTAATTACAGCTTTGGCCCTTGCATTTCAATATTAACAAATGACAAAATAAGTCCTTGGGTTTAAAATGGAGATAACTGGGTTAAGATTTAACTGAGATTACTAACGAACTTAATCCTAAAAATTCGGATTGTCACATCATCCCCTAGTTGAAAGAATTTTCTTCTCGAAAATTAAAATAATAATTTTTTTTTCTGGATGTCACATCATCCCCTAGTTGAAAGAATTTTCGTCCTGAAAATTAGAATAGTACCTTAAGTGTTTGACGTTGGAGTGCTTGAATAGATGAGGATACTTACGCATCATCTGATCCTTACGCTCCCACGTGAATTCCGGTCCGCGTTTCGAGTTTCAACGGACTCTGACAATAAGGATTTTACTACGCTTAAGCGTTTTGACTTCTCTATCCATGATTTCCACAGGTTCTTCGATGAAACGCAACTGTTCATCAATGTGTAGTTCCTCAAGAGGAACCGCGAGTGACTCGTCTGCTAGAAATTTCTTCAAGTTTGAGACGTGAAAGACGTTGTGTACACCACTAAGTCCTTCATGTTGGTCTAGTTGATACGCTACTGGCCCGATTCTCTTCACAATCTTGAATGGTCCAACATAACGAGGATTCAGCTTGCCTTGTTTCCCAAAACGAATGACACCCTTCCAAGGTGAGACTTTTAACATGACCATATCCCCTACTTGAAATTCTAACGGTTTACGACGCTTATCGGCATAGCTCTTTTGACGGTCACGAGTTGCTGCCATACGGTTTCTAATTTGAATGATTTTCTCAGAAGTTTCAAGTACGAGTTCAGGACCTGTAAGTTGACTATCCCCAACATCGGCCCAACAAATATGAGACCGGCATTTCCGTCCATATAATGCTTCAAATGGAGCTGCCTTGATGCTAGTGTGATAACTGTTGTTGTAGAAGAACTCCACCAACGGTAGGTGAGACTCCCAAGTGTTACCAAAATCAATCACACAAGCTCGTAGCATGTCCTCTAGAGTTTGAGTAGTACGTTCTGTCTGGCCACCAGTTTGAGGATGGTATGATGTGCTCATATCTAGAAGCGTGCCTAAAGGTTTATGTAACGATTGCAAGAAACGAGAGGTGAATCGTGCATCACGATCCGAAATGATAGAGATTGGCACCCCGTGCCGAGATACTACTTCTTTCAAGTATATGCGAGTAAGCTTCTCCATTTTGTCAGTTTCCTTGATTGCTAAGAAGTGAGCGGACTTTGTTAAACGATCAACGATTACCCAAATGGTATCACATCCGGTAGGAGTTCATGGCAATTTTGTGATAAAGTCCATGGATATATGCTCCCATTTCTACATGGGAATCAATGGTAGTTGGAGAAGGTCGGAAGGCTTTTGATATTCAAGTTTGACCTTCGCGCAAGTCAGGCACTTTCTCACATAGGTGGCTATATCGGCCTTCATCTTTGGCCACCAATACAGCACTTTTAGATGATGGTACATCTTGTCAAAACCTGGATGAATAGAGTAACGAGATTTATGAGCCTCATCCATGACTAGTTCTCTTAAGTTTCCGGATATTGGAACCCATATTCGCTCTACGAAGTAGCGAATGTCGTCAGATTTGACCTCGAGTTGTGCTTCCATACCGCGTGTACCTTCTAGCTGTAGGTTTTCCTCTTTCAGAGCTTCAATTTGAGCACTTCAGATTTTGTCAGGTAATCCAGGGTGAATTGTAAGCTGTAAGGCTCGAACTCGTTTGGGCTTGGTTTCCTTTCGACTTAGAGCATCAGCTACAAAATTAGCCTTACCGGGATGATACCGGATCGCACAGTCATAATCATTCAAGAGCTCGACCCAACGACGTTGTCTTATGTTCAGCTCTTTCTGCTCGAAGAATGCTGAAGACTCTTGTGATCAGTGTAGATGGTGCACTTGGTACCATATAAGTAATGTCTCCATATCTTAAGTACGAAAACTACGGCTCTTAACTCTAGGTCATGATTGGTGTAGTTTTTCCCATGAATCTTTAGTTGAAATGAAGTGTATGCAATCACCTTTTCTCGTTGCATTAATATATAACCCAGACCCTGAATGGATGCATCGCAATACACCACAAAATCATCCGTTCCCTTCGGAAGAGCTAGAATAGGTGCACTGCAAAGTTTCTGTTTAAGGAATTGAAATGCTGACTCCTGGTTATCACCCCAGTTATAGGCTTTACCCTTTTAAGTTAAGGCAGTGAGTGGTTGTGCAATTTTTGAAAATCCCTCGATGAATCAACGGTAATAACAAGCCAATCCTAGAAACTGTCGCACCTCAGTTGGAGTCGTCGGTGCTGCCCAATTCTTGATAGCTTCTTTCTTTGATGGATCGACATGTATTCCCTTCTCGTTAACCACATGTCCTAAGAATTGAACTTCCCGGATCCAGAATTCACACTTGGAAAACTTAGCATACAGCTGCTCCTGTTTAACTATTTCCAGGATTAAACGTAGGTGTTCCTCATGTTCCTCCTTGTTTTTGAAATAAATGAGGATGTCGTCGATGAAAACGATGACGAATTGATCAAGGTATGGCATACACACACGGTTCATGAGGTCCATGAACACCGCGGGTGCATTGGTTAATCCGAAAAGCATGACCATAAACTCGTAGTGGACATACCTTGTTCTGAATCAGTGTTGGAGATATTCTCATCTCGGACTCTCAATTGATGGTAACCGGACCTAAGATATATCTTGGAATAGAAGCTTGATCCTTGGAGTTGATCAAAGAGATCATCTATACGAGGTAGAGGATAACGGTTCTTGATTGTCACTTTATTCAGTTCACGGTAGTCGATACACATACGAAAAGTCCCATCCTTTTTCTTGACAAACAGAACTAGAGCTCCCCATGGAGATGAGCTAGGTCGGATGAAACTTTTATCCAACAATTCCTGTAACTGAGTGGACAACTCATGCAATTCACTAGGTGCTAATCTGTAAGGTGCTCGAGCGATCTGCGACGCTCCGGGTGCTAGATCAATTTGGAATTCAACTTGACGGTGTGGTGGCAGGTTAGGCGAGTCTTCGGGAAATACTTCCAGGAAATCGCGAATGATGGGAATATCATCAATTTTCTTCTCTTCTGATGGTTGCTCGGCAACGAGTGCCAGAATAGCAGTATGACCTTTACACAGGCACTTCTGCACTTTCATGAATGATATGATGCCTACGACTGCACCACCCTTTTCGCCTTAAACCGAAATGATTTCTCCACTAGGGAGAAGAATGCGAACAATTTTCTCACGACAGACAATTTCAGCTTGGTTTTTAGATAACCAATCCATACCAACAATTACATCAAAACTACCAAGTGTGACTGGCATAAGGTCGATATCGAGTTTATGACCAGCCAACTCAAGCTTACAACCCTTAAGAATGTGGGTTGCTTCAATTATTTGGCCATCAGCTATCTCTATTATATACTTAGTTCTAACAGAGTTGGAGTTCCTTTTATCATATCACTAAGCTTCTTAGATATAAAACTCCTATCAGCACCGGTATCAAATAGAACAGAAGCAAAGTAATTGTTTACGAGAAACTTACCGGTGACCACATTATGATCATATCGAGCTTCTCCAGATCCTAGTACAAAGGCTCGCCCTTTCGCACCATTCCCCCCATTATTGGCATTATTGCCACCATTGTTTTTTCCTTGATTGTTGTTGTTACCATTGTTGCCCTGATTAGTGTCGTTACTGTTACCATTGCCATTACCATTTCCATTACCACCCCTCTTCGACTGAGGAAAAACCCTTTGAATATGTCCCTCCTTACCACACTGAAAACATCCTCTTGTGGACCCTTGCGGTCGGAATGGTTGCTTGTGTTGAAGATCAACTCTACAATTTTTTGCAGTGTGGCCATCTTGCCACACCGTTGACAACGGTTACAAGCACTGGCATGGTGGTAATTGCACTTGTTGCACTTGGGGGATCTTCCCGCATAACCACCTTGATTTTGACCTGAAGAGGTCGTGTGATTAAAGTTCTTAGCAGGCTCAAACTTTCGTTGATGCTGCTGTTGCTGAGGTTGATTAAACTATGATCCCTTGGATTTGGAGTGAGAGTTGGAGTTGTGATCAAACTTGCACTTATGATTATCAGTGGCTTTAGAAACTAAACCCCTCGGAGGTAGAGTTCCTTGAGTTACTGCCTGGTCAGTTAACTTGTGGGCAAGTCTGATAGTCTGCTGGATGGTAGTGGGGTTGGATGAAGTAACCATACTCTAAATCTGAGGCACTAAACCTCTAATGTATAGCTCAATTCTCTTGTAATCAGGAGTCACCATATGTGGGCACATGGTAGCAAGCTCATGGGAACGAGTGGTATAAAGCTCAATTTCTAAACCTTCCATCTTCAGGTTCCAGAATTCTCCTTCCAACTTTTGAATTTCATCCCGATGACAGTACTCCTCCTTCATCATTATCTTAAACTCCTCCCACGGCAGTGCATTGGCCATAGCCAAACCCAACATCTGAATCTGTGCATTCGACCACGTGAGAGTAGGCCTTCCAAAGATCCAGAAGCAAATTTGACCTGATTGGCCAATGGGCAGTTGCACATAGCGAATACCGATTCTACTTTTCAAACCACTGGAGTAGTCCGACAGCTCCTTCGGCTCCACTAAAGGTGTGGGGCTTGCAGTCCATAAATGTTTTGAATGTGCATGCTGGTTGCTGATTCTGCTGGCCTGGATTTAGAAACATAATATATGTTCGAGGTTATAAAGCTTAAGGAAAGGTGCTTTGAGAGATGAATTGACCTCACTAGTCAATGGTTATAGCATTTACCTGCAGCATTCTGTGCTGCTAGAGCCTATGCCACACAATCATTGATTAGTGCCGCCAGCTTCGCTGCTGTCATGTTGATGGTACGTCGGCCACTAGCACGTCCTCCACGTCCTCTTCCCGACATGATTCTTCACATTCACAAATACAAAATAATGAGAAATATATCACATATTAAACATTATTTATGTACAAGTAAGGAAATACAACATCTAACATTTTAAAAATTAAATAAATTATAAAGCTACAAAATAAATAACTCAAAACATTAAACTTCTCATGCTTTTATTGAATGGGAACAACCTTACCCATCTAGGTTTGAAAAGAGAAATAACATAAACGAAACATGAATGAAAAGGAAAGATAGAATAGAAAGATCATCAAACATCCTCGTCATCGGAAGAAACGTATGATTATGCATCGTCGATCTCCACCGGTTCCTCCTCGGGTGGCTCCTCCTCTAAGGGCTCATCCTCGAAGGGCTCCTCCTCGTCGTCCGAAAGTGGAATGTCCTCTGGAAATAGGTCTGCTTGTAGTTGGGCTTCTAAGTGGGTCACTCTCTCCCGAAGTCCTTCAGCAGCATGGTCTGCTACTTGTAGTTGGGCTTCCAGATGAGTCACTCTCTCCAGAATCCCTCCTACATCATGGTCCGAGGTGTACCACCCTCGTCTCCAAATGTGTAACCCGATCCACCAAATGTTTATGGACCTGATCCGTCACTGCTAGCTCAGTGGTCAAAAGCTCTAAACCTACCTTATTCTCCTCTATTTGTGACTCCCACTGCAGAATGTCTGGTATCTCATCAGTGGCTTCCTTCATCGCTTTTAACTCCTTATTTATGATAAACACAAAAGCTACAAAAGCTTGTTCCATGGTGCATGTCAAGCTTGGCAAAGTAGAGGATGAAGAAGTTGAACAAAAATAGGGTGATGGAACATTTCCCATCTCGATCCACCTTTGGATCATCTTCGGATATGCATTCCAATTAAGTGTTGTGTTCCTTGCTTGTGCATTACTTAGTTCACCCTATTCTACCGAGTTATCACTAGAACTAATCTGGAGCCTTTTGGGCTCCGGGGATGACAAGGTAGATACCTTAGGTGATGGTGGTGGGGTTGACGACATGATCCTGTAACGTGATACATAAGTGCCAAAAATCCAAATGTCTATGACATGTAACTAATGTGTGAGGTTATAGTCTAGTATGCAATCCTAGTTCTCTATAATCAATGGCTCTAATACCAATCTGTCACACCCCCAATTTCAACTAACAGAGTTTTACCGTTTGGGAAGTGACAAACCAGGATCTTTGTCATTAGTTACATTGAACGACACTATATGGGACTAAAATAAAAATATATCATAAATGATCAAAGTAAGTGCGGAAGTGTAAAACGAAAATAAATGAGCAAAACAAACGCACCCAAGAAAAGTCCCAAAGTGTTCAGTCCAAACAAAGTCCAAAACAAAGTACAAAGCAAATCAACAATAATAATTTATAATTTAATCATAAGACTCCATTCATGCCCTATGCGTGCACCTGTGCCTTATCTTAAGCGACCTGAGAAAACATTAAAGAAAATGTCGACACGAGGTTGATGAGTTCACAGGTTTCAGTTTATGAGAAAGTTCAATAGGCTAATGTACATCCAATATATAAATCAATAGGTAGCTAACCCATAAGCATGTTAACTAATGCGCTCGCAACCGACAACTGACTGTTTATGTTTCTTCCTCCCACCAGGCCTATCAACCATGGTGCACGTTTAGGTCAAGAATGCACCCGTTCGACATCCAGTCAGGTTAGCGTGACTAACACGGGTGAGGTTTGTCAAACCCAGTAGTACTACCTAACTTACCTCGTTATGTTCATATTAACGGTCCGATGTGAGGACTTAATGATAGATGTGTACGCATAGTTAAACAAGTGATAACATATATGAATTACATAACCAAAAATGTTTACATCATGTTTTCTCCCCCAAATTGTAAAACAATAAAAGGGGATGTGAAAACTCACCTGATGGCATAGGAAGTAATCACACAGGTAATTGACTTGGTACACAAGTGATAGCCTACAACGACTTACGTATGCCCTAGAATTACAAACAACAATTGGGGATGCCATGGGAATTTGTGACGACAACACGGAAGATTGAACGTCTTAAAGAAACGCTCTAATCATTAAGAGTAGACGAACGCGTCCACGGGAAATGATAATTTTTAATTAATAAATACAATAAACACGATACGCGACGAACGACGAATTAATATAAAACAAACATGTTCAAGTGTCATCGTCATTAAGTAATGATCCAGAAAATAATATTATTATATTATTTTTAAACTCGTAGAATTAATACGGTATTCATTTATGTGTCAAAAATAATAATTATATTATTTTTATTGAGAATATATAAACGAGGGTAATAATATGACTAGTTATATTATTTATAAATTCGAAGTATTACACTAAGCTCGATAAAGCGACGAAAATAATATATAAATATATTACTTTTTTAATAGTGGGAAATAATATTATAACCGTTACAAACCTAAATCCGATCATAAATATAAACACAATTGTCTGCCTGTTTTTAAATAATAATTTTGTGAAATAATATAATTAATATATTATTTTTAATATCGCCAAAATTCTCTAAAATGTTTTATAAAATAGATCCCGAGCCTTCGGTTGTTTCCGAGTTTCAAAACAACGTTAACATATTAATATAATGATATAGGATAATGATTTTATATCAAAATAATAATTAAAACAGTTTTTAAAAACAAAAGGGTGTGGAGAGACTCGAACTCGGGTCTCTCCCACACACGCACACAGCCTTAACCAGTTCCGCCTGCTAGGGTATTGCGACATAGACCATATCAGAATGGTTTTAATCAACAGTTCCCCTGTGTTCTTCCCCCTAGCGCGAACCGAACCAAACCACACCCCTTAATCGATCTATTCGGACATTGATCGAACAAAATAGCATAGGGGTTTTGCAAATCGAGTAATTACGAATCTGTGGTGAAAGTTAATTGCAAAAACAATTTGATTTAGATCATTAAATTAAAGATTTACAAGTCAAAACCCTAGATTAAGAATGCATAATCGAATCGATCAAATTGGATATTAAATCTCGATGAAATCATGGGGCTTTTACTAAACAATAGATTCCGAATCTGACCATGAGGTTTAATTTGATTTAGAAAATTGTTAAGATTAAAACCCCCAAATTTCAATATGAACGACCCTAGATTACGGGACCGTATCAATTCGATGTTTCTTGACAAAATTGATATGGGGTTTTCAATAAAAGAGGGTTTACGAAACTTTTGGTATGATTTAATTTGATTGAAATCGGGTCTAGGGTAGAGTTTGATCAAATCGTATTTGGGATGAACCCTAGAAATCGGTTCAGTATTAATTTGGTAATGTAAGCCCCAATTAGGTTAGGGCTTTCATTCTATAGACTTAAACGAATTAGGGAAGGGTTTCAATTACTGGATTGGATGTCGTACTGATAGGGCTCGACCAAAACTGAATCCGACAACGAGTGGGATAGGCTCTGGCGACTCCTGCTGCCCTTCCGGTGGAATTGACGTGTGGAAAAGCTCCAGAGGTATGCGATTTAGGTGTGTGTAAGGTCGAATTGTGAAAACAATACTCGAATTCTCCGAATTTGATGATGGGGCGACGATTACGACTTGATTAACCATTATTCGATTTAATTCTTGCGTAATGATGATGATAATTGCTCAATGATGGTCGATTAATGTTGTAAACGTGTAAATCGGTTACGGAATCAAGTATAATTCGATTTTGAATTTGAATTTTGGTTACAAGCTTGAAAGTTTGACTTTTTAGAAGTCATCAGGATCAAAATCAATTGATTTTGACTTTTCAGAGTCAACAGGCTTGACTTTGGGTTAATTACAGCTTTGTCCCTTCAATTTCAATATTAACAAATGACAGAATAAGTCCCTGGGGTTTAAAATGGAGATAACTGGGTTAAGATTTAACTGAGATTACTAACGAACTTAATCCTAAAAATTCGGATTTTCACATCTGCCGGCTGTGAAGAAAACAGAGGGGCATAAGCTTACGCTCCCCGGCGTAAGCCTACGCCTAACCAGTTCATGGACAACAGAATTCAGGCCAACGGCGTAAGCTTATGTCGGGCCAGCGTAAGCTTATGCCGGTTACTTTTCAGAAGCAGCTTTTCATGAAAACTGGCGATTTTCAGTGTTTAATTAGGGGTTTCTTCCCCAAACTCGACATCAAATTTTTAGAGAGCAGTTTTGGGATATTGGGAGTGTTCTTGGAGGCTAAGAAACATATTTTGTAAGATTGATATCAAGGAATTGAAGAATCTAAGATGATTTTCACAACCATGAGCGGCTAATCCATCGGTAATCATTCCCGGGTGGATTGTTTGTCAGTTATTAGGGTTTTATCATGTGCTAGCTTTGAGAAACAATTCTTGTAATCGTTTGGTTTGAAGTACTCGAATCTTTTTGTTTATTACGGTTATGAACTCGCGGGAGTCGATAAATTTTTGCACCATTGACCTCGTTAGATGATAATTGCTATGAACTTTGATTTGTGTTGAATCTATTGATTAATCTAATTCTATATTGCATACATTTGTCTCGATTTCATTTATGAATGTTGTCTTGCATCATTTGCCTATGATGTATGAATGTTGATGTTCTTGATTAGATTTGGTCAATTTGATTTGGATAACCATTTGATTTCTTGAACTCTTATCTTGGTGTGACAATCCCTAATTGCTTGTGAACTTGAAACCCGGGCGTGAATCCTTTTTAATCATTGTTTACAACTTAAACCGTTTTGTTTGCTACTTGACTACTATCGTTTGCATGTTTTTGCTATTTGATAATCACTGTTTATCGAGTTTGTTATTTTCACCTCAATCATTGCTTGTGTTTGGTCAGAAAGACCCATTGCAACTTCATAAAATCACTTTTTCAATTGAAGTTAAGCGCCGACCCCAAACTCTTCGTGGTTCGATACCCTTCTGACCCTAAATAGTTTAAGGTGATTAGGACACTCTAATTCTTTATCTTTGACCGGTCCATTCGACACCGATCACTCAACCCTAGACTTCCCCCAACCCCCTCTAGCAGACATTCACCACCACCACCCTCTATTACCATCGCACCCCACACCACCGGCACCACCCCATACCTCTGGCACCACCCCATACCTCCATCTACAGCAGCACCGATGCCACCACCAATAAGACACCCTTATTGCACTCCACTACGGTAGCACCAAAACCACCACCATTGCATCTTCTTCTCACCACCACCACCACCATCGAAGCCTGCAAAATCCCTAACTAAACCTGCAAAAATCCTTAATTAAAACTGCAAATTCTCAAAACTCAAAATCCCTAATTGAACCTGCAAAAACCCCTAATTGAACCTGCACAATAACTCAAATTTGTAAAATTGGCGAAGCCCTACAAGATCCTCCTTTTTCTCATTACAGATCCACTTCGTTGTGGAGGAGCAGGTCATTCACGGTGGAGGAGCAGGTCATTCGCGCATCCAGAAGAATCCTAACTCCATCCCTCTCTGTCATTCGTGGTGGAGCAGTTTGTAAATATTTATAGGTGGAGGAGCATGTCACCACGAGTAGGTCACAGGTGGAGGAGCAGGTCACCGGGATGGGACTTGAAGTTCTAGGAGGTGGCTAGTGGAGGAGCAGGTCACCGGGAGGGGCTTTGAAGTTCTAGGAGGTGGCTGGTAGAGGAGCAGGTCACCGGTGGTGGTGGTCTTAGGAGGAGCAGGTCAGTGGTGGTGGAGCCCACCGGAGGCGGTGGCAGATCCATGCCTTCTCTCCTACCTCAATCTCACAGATATGTGAGGGATGAAGATGATCATGAAGGGTTTTAAATGTTTGAGTAATTTATACAAGTGGTCCATAAATTACTTTAAGAAAATAATATAATTAGTCCTTATCAGTAAAAAGACGAAAATACACTTACTTTTAACAGAAAAAACTAACGGTGTTAGTGCCCTAGGCTAAATTGAGAAGAAAATGAAACCATAAGGACTAAAAAAGTGAAATTGAAACTAATGGACCAAAACCGCTATTTTGACCAAACCATAGGGGTTAAAAACGAAGTTTCCTTAAAAATTTATAGGAGATTAGACATTGAATTCTCATTTGTTATGAGGTGTCAGGTGGGGGAGATGAAATCTTTGCCATAAAAATGATAGGCGTTGATAAAAAAATATTAACATGGAGAAGGGGTGTTTGATGGAGGGATTATTGTTTTTTTAAGAGGGGTAGTTTGTCAATAAAAAATGTTAAACAGAAAAAAAAAATGAATGTCATTAATCAGTTGGACCTTAGTTGAGACGAAAATTAAACTAATGGACTAAAAAAGTCAAATTAGAATTTTGGGCTAAAAATGTTAGTTTGGTCAAACCATAGGGACGAAAACCATAATTAACTTACAGTTAAAAGAGGGATTCAAGTCGATATAGGGATTTCAACGCAACTTTCAAAGATGAGGTTCTTCTTAATTTTTAACATTATTTTTACTGAATAATTTTTCTAACAGCTTAGTATCAACCCTCTCTTTTGAAATCAATATGCTTGCATTTGAGTAAAAAGCTATAGATCAAGGTCCATTTCTTCTTCAAGAGTTTTATCAGAAACCTAAACAGGTTATTATCAGCCCTGTTTCGGATTTGAAATCCTTTTGCTTGCATTTTAGCTGCATGAGCTAACAAGAGACATTAACAAGAGACAACTTCCTTACCCTTTGCATGAGCATCAATATCCTTCTCGATTTTAGAGTGTTAGGCTTTTGTTTAGTGTGAGGCAAGAGTATCAGCGACATCAGTTGTATATCAAACTGAGTCCATTGTTCATTGTTACTTTTACGTGTTATTTTGTAGATCCAGAAGTGTATATGTTTTCAGGTTGATTATCTTCTTTCTGTTTTGGGTTTTTGTTTGGTTATTGATGTTGCTATATAGAAAGAAATTGCAGCCCACATTGACAAAGATACTGTGATGCAAAGAAGGTTCTGAGTTATTTTATGATTTTGAGATGGGACCTAAATTTTATTAGAGAATACTGATTTAACCTGCTACTTGGGTCGATTTAGGTTATATCTTACCTTTGGGACAAAGAGATAGAATTCAAAAGCTTAGCTATAAATTAAACATCCCAAAAAGTTATAAAAAAGAAAAACTTGAAATAGAACATAGACAAAAATGAGAGGGGAAACTGATTTCATTCAAGGGTAAAATTCTAAGTATCAGATACATCATATATATATATAATATAAGATGAAACCTAAAAGCCCATAATGTTGGGCCGGGCCGGGCCATAAAATAGTCTATATTTATAACACTCTCACTCAGACATTTTATATTATACACTATCAACAATATAATACTGGATAATGTTGGCGAAGTTCTACAGGAACTAAACTATCTGATACTGCGGGATCAGTTATCCTGCATCATTAAAAACCTTACTAAGAAAACTCAATGGGATAAAAACTTAGTGAAAGGGAAAAAGAGTGCAACATGTTAGATGAAAACTATATTTCGCTAGCACATATAATTAAACATAATATGATGTTTTGTGATATACACGAGATGCATTAAGTACAGTACTTCTGGACCAAGTACTTCTTCGATCTCTTCTTGGGGAAGTAAAGATATTTGTGTATGTTTACCGATCATACACTTATGGGTGTGCTTACCGGATAAACTTTGTCCATATTAGAATATGTCAACATTTTCAGGATGTAGTTTGATTTATGGACAAGTATACAATCACATATATATTCTAACATAAGGTCGAGGAATAATTTCATTACGTCAAAACTTATACCCCTATTTTACATCATATATATTTACTTTATTTACCACATACGACCAGTTCTCTTGAGACCATATAGAGATAGCTTTGAGATATATAGCACATATCTCGGGAGTAATGATTTGAATGCTTCGGGAATTTTTAATCCTTCTAGGATTTTCATATAGATGTCATTTTCTAATGTCCCATATAATTACTCAGTGACGACATCTATAAGTCTTATCTGAAGTCCTTTAAAGATTGCGAGGCTGATTAAACATATAAGGGTTATCGCATCCACTACAGGGGAACACGTTCCTCATAATCAACTTCTGGGATTTGCGGAAAAACCTTTGTGTTAGAAGTCATGCCTACATCACATAGTCTCATAATTTTCGTTTCTTTTTATTTAAATACACCCATTTATAACCTACTGGATTGACGTCTATGGGTGTTCAAACTACAGGTCCGAAAACGTTTTTGCTTATCAAGCGAATTAAATTCAGCCTTTTAAGCGTCTTGCCATTGTAGGCAGTCATCTCTGTGTATGTACTCTTACAGAGTTTTAGATACGTAATCGTTTTCTTTGATTACATCTGTTTCTATTGTTGGGAATCATGGTACCAGTTTTAACTTTTAAAACAATTATTATTTAAACCTTTAAAATAAATAAATCAGATATATTTAGCGGAAGCGATTTAACAATACCATTAACACGTCAGATCTGGATTCTATACAGTGATCCGATTACACAGCGTTTAGACAATAATAAACAAATAAATAAAACACAACCATAGGGTGTTTAGAGTTTTATACCTTTGACGAATCAACCGGATTGAAACACTCGCGTACAAAGAACGTCACGATAGATGACAACAATGAGCTCGACACATGAACACGTTACACGAAAACACTTGATCCGGATGGCGGGAAGAACCCGGTTCATGAAAACAGGGACCTCGCGAACAAGGATGCCGGCCGACAAGGGCTACGGCGGTGGCGGATCACGGTGGCGGTGTAGGAGCGGCGACGACGGCGGCCGGGCTTGGTGGTCGGTTGGTCGCGAAACAGAAGGGGGGGGGGGTGTTCTTCGATCGCAAGCAAGGAGGAGGAGGAGGAGGCCACCAAAAGTGTCATTAGGGTTTTGACTTAAGTATGTTTATATAATAAACTAATGTACAAGTCAACCCCTTATGTAATAAACATTTAATTACTAACTAATTAACTCTTAATCAGTTTCAGTCCCCGTAGTTTATAATTACACTGATTATAAACTATCTTGCATTAACCGAACTGGTTTTATATTTAAACTATTAAATATAAAAACCTGTCAATATATATTACACTAATATATATACATAATACCATATTCCGCCTCTCGTTAGATTTAGTTATTCTAAATAATTAAATACGACGTAACGAATAAATATCTCTCTAGATATATAATCCACCGAATTCTTAATTCTTGTTTCGTGTAATAACGTTTCACAATTAAACGATATAATTTGTTCTTTGCCCAAAGTGTAACTCTTCAGATCATACCTCGATAGCAACGTTGATATTATCGATGATCGGACATCTAATATCCAACAATCTCCCACTTGGTCGATTCATCGATTAATTAGGTCAACGTAGACAGTGGTGGACGCCTAGCTGCATCTCACTACCCCTAACAATCCTCAACTAGTACCTTGTGTTCAAGTAACTCTTACTTAACCAATTACAATAGCCATGGTAAACATATATCTATATATATATATAGGGGAAGGTTACACTAAGAAGTGGTTTTTTGCTAAGAAACGCTAAGAAGTGGGTCAAACGAACTCCGATTGAGCTCATTACAGCGGCGTTGGAACCGTCTCATCGAAATCTAATGCGGTGGGTTTAAGTTTTTGTGTGGGGGTGGGTGAGGGTTTACGTTTTAGGGTGGGGGTGGGTGGGGGGGTTTTAGGTTTTTGGGGGTGGGTGTGTGGGGTTTAGGTTTTCGGGTGGGGTGGGGGTTTAGGTTTTTGGGGGTGTGTTAGGTTTTTGGGGATGATACTACACATATGCAGTATTGAAAATAAGAAGAAAAAAAAGACGAGTTAATTCTATTTTTTTATAACGTGATTTATACTCAAATGAAAGATAAAGAAACTCTTGATTTAATGGTGCAATATTTTTTAAAAAATAATAACGTATGCAAAAGATAGAAATGTTTAAAGATTTATATATTTTAAGTTCCAGTTTTACCCTTTGTCTTTAAAATCTCACCACTTCTCTTTTTAGTGGTTCTCTAGTTCTCTCATTAAAATGAGTTTTCTCATAAACCTAACCCTATATATATATATATATATATATATATATATATATATATATATATATATAGGGGAGGGTTCTAGAGAAAACCTTCATTTATGAAAAAACTAAAACCACTTTTAAACCATTGATCAATGGTTAACATCCATCAATGGTAAATTTGTAAATATTTAATAGACAATGGACTTAATTAAATGCTCGGGGGTATATTCGGTAGATTGTAATTTTTATATTCTAGAAACAACCAAAATCATTTAAAACTCTCTCCCTCTCCCTCTCTCTCTCTCTCCCTCCCTCCCTCTCCCTCTCTCTCAACACTTTTATTCAAAAAGAAAAAAAATCACAATTTACAAAGATTTGAGGATATTCGAACAACAACTGAAGTCACCTGCTTTTTTTCTATTTTTTTAATAACTACAACTATGTATACGTATATATAAGCATGTTTACGTATATGTAATCTTGTCTACATACATGCTACAACTATGCATACGTGTACGTAATACATATATGTAAGCATGTTTACGTATATGTAAACCCGTTCGATGAATAAGAATAAACAATTTGTGATTCACCAAATAAAAAAAAACCAAGAATCAGGTTGAAAAGCTCATAAAATGTTAACTCAAAAGCTTAAATCTTTTCGATTTAAAAGTATTCAAAATCCAAATTTTTTTGTTTTAATTCATTCAAGTATAAAACAAATCTTGAAGATGAAACTATTTACACAAAGGATTAGAACTGAAGGGCAAGAATTCCTAACAATTAAAAAAAAACTCACCAAGAAGTAAAAATTTGCACATAATCTAAGCGAAAAAGATAACTATAAGAAATCATGAAATAAGTAATTATTAAAATATAGAGAAAAACGTAAAAATGGGAACAAGATAACTAACTTTGAAAAAAAAATAAGTAAGAAAATGATAGAGAGAAAAATGTAACAATGAGAGAAAAATAAGGGATTTTCATTAAAAAGCAATAAATATTAAATATAAATTAATGTACCTTTACTAAACTACCCTTTTATATAAAAAGAAAATAATTAAAATCTAATTTTTTTGATTGGTTTAGAGTGGTTATTTTGGTTTTTGTCTAACTTTGTGGTTTTCTCTTGATTATCTCCATATATATATATATATATATATATATATATATATATATATATATATATATATATATATATATATGTGTGTGTGTGTGTGTGTGTGTGTGTCCTTTCTGTTTAGGTCATTCGTTGAACATGAGACATGGATACAAGTCACTTTTCATATGTGGTTCAACTATTCTTGTTATCGTTCTCCAATTCAAAGATGGTCTAAAAAACTATTCAAGTTTGTGCGTGGCCACGCGATTTATACCGGTCTGAATCAATGAAGGAGCCAGAATGTCCAGATCCTAATTAAAGGATAATAGAATTACTTTGGCCACGTACAACTCCCACTTAACTTTAGATTACTCCTTATTACTGCTTGTTAAAGTACAGAATTAGATAAGATCAAGGAATAAACTTTAGTTAGAGTTAGTTCTAGTGCGTGCCTCAGGTCGAAGGATCAATAGATCTTACCATATTCAAAACTTCTCAAGACTTTGATCCATGAAGATATTTTTGAAGCGACTTACGTTCAATAATTATTCTCTAATAATTATCTGTGAATATGGTCACCAACTTCTTGGTCTTTCATTCATAATGAACCAACCATCCGATTCACAATAGTCTTACGTTCAGATTGATTCCCATGAATATGATCGACTACGAACATTTAGAATATAACATAATATTCAAGGATTTCTAAAACGTAAAAAATATCGAATCATAGAAACATCTATTTATAATGCACTTAGTCTTTAAGCTAATATAAAATACCAATGTTTCTATATTGTTCGAAAGGCACCAAATACTAACAAATCAAACTCAAGTCTAGCATTTCTATCACCTATCAACATGCTTCTCATACAAATTGAGGTATAAGTTTAGCGAATGGGTCAGTTAGATATTGATTTGTGCAAATCTGTTTTATCGTGATGTCTCCAAGTTTCATGATCCCATTAATGAAACTTAATGATGGAAAACTCTCTTTTGGAACTTCTTTCCAAACTATTATAAGTTATCTGAAAACACTTTCAGAATACTATCTTCTAATGTTTTCAGGTCGTAACTTCTCATGTTTGTGCAAATGTTATTGATGGAACCTTTCTATCAGATAACGTTGATGTATCATCATTATAAGATAATGTTGATGTATCGTGTAATCATTCTCAATGATCATCTCATGGTGCTTGTATCTTAACCTTTAAGATCGTTGTGTTTGACTAATAGGTCGTCATAACTAATTATGACTTGTTCCAAGAACCCTTCTTGATAGTCAAAGTTGGTACTCTTAGCATCTTATCCAATAATATAGCATTGTCTCATCATAACACCTTTTGATCACCATTATGTGCTTCTCAAGCACTATCCCTATTCTTTCTTTCGTCATAACTAAATTTCAAAGTTCTTTCATCGTATGGAAAAATATTGACAACGCTCATTATCCTTTTAGATGAAACTATATGAACTATTTCATTTTCATCTTATCTCAATCATTATGGGTTATGGATAATGTTAATAGAAATGTTAACGGTATATGTCTTTATTGATTTGTCACACAAAACATTTAAGACATCTTTATTAATGTCAATAGATCGCTGCGATTCTTACTTTAGAATCTTTCCCTCTTATATATCACATATATATGAATGCAATCAATGTTAGTTTTGAAATTTATCTTCTAAAGATACTTTATCTTTCGATCATATGTTTTAAAATATATAACTCGTAATTTCAACAATGTATCACTATACATTCCATGATAACACTTATCAACCCCTGGTGTTTTGTGTATCATTATACACTTTATGATAACACTTATCATCCCTATCTGTGGTTTTTTCGTGTATCACTATGCACTCCTCTTAATAATGTTTCTCTTACACATTCTTATTGTTGTAGGTATTCACTCCCACTGGCCTTTGCATCTATATTATTGAATCTAATTTGAAATGATCGTATCAGTTTCAATGATTCAATGGTCTCAGACATGTCCAGACTTCTATACTTTTCTTGAAACTAATTTATTACATGAACATTCTAGTATTCATAATACATGTTGATTTTGATTAGTTTAGACAACTTTTCAAAACTTGTAATCTGCATCCCTTTAAGGATACTAGGAATCCAATTCCTAATTTATCAACCTTTGATAATCTGTTAGGCTTCTAGTATTAATGATCCATTTGTTGTTTCTAAAACAAGTTCTACGTCTTGATGAATCTCATTCATATGTAGTCTGATCAAATATTTATTTGTCGTAAATGGATTGTGTGTTTGGATCATCATTGGATGATTTAACTAAAGAATCACATTCTTTCATCGTATGATCCTCAGTGTCTGTTGTAAAAGATCTCATCTTTTCTTTCATATACTTATCAATTGTAAAAGATCTCATCTTTTGTTTATGATATCAAATGTAAAAGATCACATCTTTTGTTTATGATAAACATTTATATGTTTCTAGAATCTGATCCTTGTCTGTATATGAATTTTTTTGTCTATGCAATTGAGTAATACTATTTATTCAGAACTTTAAACAATACTTGTTTCTAGTTCAAGAATCAGATATATTACGGTTATAAACAGTTTCAATCTTATTGAAGTATTTATTAAGGCAGCAGATGAAACTATTTCGTATAGGGGTACATAACATCCTATCCTTATTTGTTCATAGGTCTCTTTTATATTCATATCCCATATGAATCTTTATATCTCTTCTGGATTAACCTTACGGCTCAATGCTAGTGATTTGGATCTTGTGAAGTTGCTTTGTATGACTAACTACTTAGTCTTATAGTAGTGATAATTCTTATCGCTCTTTTATATCTTATCTCATAAGATCTTTTCTAGAGGAATTTATTGAAACTATTTTAATCATAAAGTCATATGTAAACATTTTATATCACATATATGTCTTTTATAGGACTTAATATGTTTCATGGTATATTAGATCCGATCTACTTAATTATCTAATGGACTTGACTAACATGTCGCACATGTCTTCATGTCAAATAGATGGTAATGAATTCTTAATTCATTGTAGGCAACAACCATAATGCATTAAAGATTAAAATAAGTCATACTTAAAATAATCAAGCAATATTCAAAAGAAAATAAATCCGGAATTTAAATTTGTTCTAAACAAAAATAAGATAACATCATCAAATGGTGTAATCAACAACTTGAAGTAATCTGCAAGTTGTGTCTGTCTTTGTTTTCTTCTTCCTTTCCTTCCTTTCTTTTATCTCTGTAAAAAGCCAGTTTGTACACTTTAAAAGTCTAACTTTTAAGCGATAAAGAACCAATGGAAAAGTTACCTAGATAGAAGGAGTATATGCATATATGCATCCACTAGCTTCAGCTGCTTTGAGCAATTTTCTAACACGAGGCTTCGTTTTAGAGATATTTGCTTTGGTCTCACCAATAGTGATGCCCTTATCCCCGGTCTTGACAGCCATTACCGGTACCCTTTTACTTGTGAAACACAAGTGAAGTTCATCATCGATCATAGCTTTTAAAATGTTGTTACTGGGATAAATCCCTATTCTTTCAAGCTGATCAATGAAGCATGACATCCTTGAAGCATCATCGGCACCCACTTAGCATACTGAGAGATGAATCCTCTAACATAGTTATAACGACTAAGAGGATGCCCTTCCCAATTACAGTCGTCAAATGCGTTATCAACAGTAATGTCTATGATCAAGTGATCATCTTGGGAATGCATGCTTCCTTGATGTCTGATGCTTTCCTTTCCATGACCACAACATGTTTTAGATTCTTCAAGGCAACGTATTTAATGTATGACATTAAAGAGTGAGAAAAACCCATGTTGTAATCTTGATGGTATTTTACCTTCAAGTTACAAATCATGTCATAAGCAGATAACTTCCGAAGTGATTTTCTAATCTCTGAGTCCATAGATGCTAGCATTAGGTTTGATATAGCACAAGTATCAACCTTAAGTTTGTTCCACGCATTTATGACAAACTCACCAGCATCCTCAGATGGCTGCTTAGGGAGGGGAAATTTAAGAACATGCATCTTCTTGTTATATCTAAGGGCTTTCTTTAGATTGTAGTACTATTCCAAGAAGTTTGTTCTATCGAGTTTGATTGTAAGAATATCGTTAAGACGCTCTAGGATAACAACATCAGTAGACGGAGCTATCTACAAAATTCAACTAAATTTTAGTATTTTCATGCTTTAATTATCTTAATTATATTAAAACTCAAAGACAAAAATATTTATAATTAAGAATAAGATCCCGGTTTACTATGTTACAGTGAATGGCTAAGCACTTTTCACTGGTATAGCTAGACAGGTAGGTAACGATTACCGATTGTATCAACTATACAACTCTTGGTTTGAGGGGCATGACAAGCAAGGTCACGCTTAGATACGTTTCCCTTAATTATGCCCGCTTAAACGACTTTAAGTGATATTTGTCCTTCAATTGTGACTGTAGTCCCGGCCTAAGTGACTTAGGAATCGCGATCCTACCTTATGTAATATCCAGTATTTTTCGACCTAACCTTTCCTAAACTTTTGCGCGTGTTATTGATTCAAGCTTGAATTTTTATTAAAATGCTATATTCTTAAAATAATAAATATTGATTTAATTGATATATATTTAAGAAAAACAAATATACTTGAAGATTTATAATATATATATATATATATATCTTATAAATGAATATATTAAAATTTTTAAAACTTTATAAGTTGTAAGTATATAAATAATATAATTGATAAACTTATTTAAAATATATATATATATACTTAAAAACCATAAATCTTAGAAATTATTTTATAAATGTATAAAATAATAAAAGGCAATAAAACTTATAAAACTTATTAAGTTTTTATAAAAACAAAACATATTATTTGCTTTATATAGTCCAAGGTACAAAACTGTCATTTCTGAAACTTATTTTAAACTTCAGGGACATGTCATGTAATTAACCCAAACACCCAGAAACCGATCCCGAGTTCGAATCCCACATCGATCGGTTTTGAGCTCGTTTACTCGAAAACGCGTATTCCGACCAAATTCAATGAACCTTGAGTTTCCCTTCGAGTGTGCGACCCAACCCCAATGCAATTCAATGTCCAATTTCGAGCCTAGCACCCGCGTGATTTGAAAATTAAACCCGTTTCCTCAACCGTAATCGTCCCAACTATTCGGGAATTAAACGGTGAAATTGGTTATAAATACCAGTCCCTAAACCTTAACAACACCATCCTTTAACTCCTCAAACTCTTAGTTCCTTCGATTCGTACCTGCATTGGCCGATTCAATCCTTGGACAGCCGACCCAGAACCCAAAAGTCGTTCTCCCTCGTTTCTTCATCATTCCAGGTAATTCGAATGCCCAAAACTTTCGTTCTCATTCCTTAATCAAAATCCCTTTGTTAATTTGAAATGACAGAGGGTTAATCTGTTCGTACTTAGGAGGATTTGATTCTAGGGTTCATAAAGAAATGGGGGCGATTTGAGAATATGTTTATGTATATTCTTTTCCGTGTTTACACTCAACGAGACCCGTAGTTGGGTGGTTTGTGCGCTTGTGTATGGACTTGGGTGGCTCGGGTTCGAATATGGCCAACCCGAGTTTTACCCTTTTATTTTTTTAAACTATTTTCAAACAGTTTTTACAATTTTAATAATCTTTATAAATTATGTCTTTTATAAACTTAAAACGGATTTATATTTACACTTTTATATTCTGGAACCATTTTATTTAATTAAACATAGAAAAAAACCTATAAATATTTAATCTTTGAAATTAATTTAAATCCTTAAAACTATAAAAATATTCTAAACTTTTATAAAACTTGTATTTCCATATAAATTATTTTATAAAAACAATAAACTTAATTTATGAATTCCTTTCTAAATTAAAGGAATTCTTTTAATCTTTAATTTATAAACTTTTAATAAATTCAGAAAACTAATATAAATCTTATAAACTCGGAAATATTTATAAAACTTATATATAAATATGTAAAACAGAAACTCAGAAACTTAGAAACTTATAAAACTTATATTAACATGAAGCTTATTTATCTATTGAAACTAAATGTACTTTAATAAACTTTATAAAATAAAAAAAAAACTTTAACTTAATAAATTAAACCTATAAATATTTAATCTTTGAAATTAATTTAAATCCTTAAAACTATAAAAATATTCTAAACTTTTATAAAACTTGTATTTCCATATAAATTATTTTATAAAAACAATAAACTTAATTTATGAATTCCTTTCTAAATTAAAGGAATTCTTTTAATCTTTAATTTATAAACTTTTAATAAATTCAGAAAACTAATATAAATCTTATAAACTCGGAAATATTTATAAAACTTATATATAAATATGTAAAACAGAAACTCAGAAACTTAGAAACTTATAAAACTTATATTAACATGAAGCTTATTTATCTATTGAAACTAAATGTACTTTAATAAACTTTATAAAATAAAAAAAAACTTTAACTTAATAAAAACCTATAAATATTTAATCTTTGAAATTAATTTAAATCCTTAAAACTATAAAAATATTCTAAACTTTTATAAAACTTGTATTTCCATATAAATTATTTTATAAAAACAATAAACTTAATTTATGAATTCCTTTCTAAATTAAAGGAATTCTTTTAATCTTTAATTTACAAACTTTTAATAAATTCAGAAAACTAATATAAATCTTATAAACTCGGAAATATTTATAAAACTTATATATAAATATGTAAAACAGAAACTCAGAAACTTAGAAACTTATAAAACTTATATTAACATGAAGCTTATTTATCTATTGAAACTAAATGTACTTTAATAAACTTTATAAAATAAAAAAAAAACTTTAACTTAATAAATTACAGATTTATAAAACTTATATTTTATATAAACAGAAATTAAATTGTTTATACAAAGTTGAAAAGAGAAATAATTATACTTTATTTATTTCTTAAATATTTATAAACTTATAATAAAACTAAATGGAAACTCTAAACATTTATAAACTTACAAATGTAACATCCCGAAAATAGTAAACGACAATAAATGGAAATGGGTTAAACGTGAGACGAACGAAATAAATGAGCATGAAATGGGCCGACTATGGGCTTGCACGCGTATGGGCTCAAGGGATGTCTCTCCCTATAAATATCCTAGTCCATCTCTCTTCTCTCATTTTACAAGTTCTAGAGAGAGAAACCGAAGAGAGAGAAAGTGGACGGATCAGCCCGATATTCCAGCAAAGTGTTGCTCCATAGCTCGTGAGAAGAATCTCCGAATCAGAAGCTCGATACAGGTAACGATCTGGTCTAAATCTGAGTTTTTGTTCGTTTTAGGGTTTTTCGGGTTTTGGATGAAAAGGTAACGTTTTTACACATAAAACTTGAAGATGAACATAGATCTAGCATCTAGAAGGAAAAACGAACGTTTTGAACAAAAGTCAGGATATTGAAGTGATCAGATCTGCGTGCAAAAGTTAGGGTTTTTGCGGGGAAGCAGGTCCTGCGTACTTATCAAGTATGCATGAAGCAGGTCCTGCGTACTTATCAAGTACGCAAGAAGCAGGTACTGCGTACTTATCAAGTACGCATGAAGCAAAGCCTGTGTACTTATCAAGTACGCATGAAGTGAAGTCTGCGCACTTATCAAGTACGGGAGCTAAGGTATGTATGTATGTATTGGCCTCACCCTTACGGGGGGGGGGGGGGGGGCGGGCTTTGTGGCTGGCTAACGGTTGTACAACTGGTTGATGATGAGGTAACGACGGTCACCCAAGGGATTACCGGGATCCCGATGGAAGGTGCTATTCCTTGCGAGGAAATAGTGCCTAAGTTATGTTCTGTCTACCTAGAGGTAACGAGCGTTAGGAGACATATGTTTGGTCTACCTAGAGGTAACGAGCCTTAGGAGACATGTGTTTGGTCCACCTAGAGGTAACTAGCCTTAAGGGACTTGGGTGACGGATGACTTAGAGGTAACGAGCCTTAAGTTCATCCGCTGGTATGCGATGTATGGAATTGACGGTTACGAGAAGGCGCATATTCGGTTCATTTTGACTTATGTTATGGCGCTATGTTACGATGTTTTGATTATGTTAAGTTATTGCATGTTTTACGTACGCTTTTGTTAAACAAATGTATGTTAAGTTTTTGGCAAAATGTTTACATTAAGGCTTTATGTAAAGCTAGAACTCACCAGCGTAGCTGACTTTTTAGTATGCACATTCAGGTTAAGGTAGGTTGTGATGATGAACGGTGATGCTGGGCGGCTTGATGAGTTACCCGGATGATATGAAGACTAGCATCCCGTTATGATTAGCTTATGTTATGTTTATGTATTAGACTATGTTACGCTTCCGCATGTTGAACAATGTCACGGTTATGTTTTAATGAAATTTTCCACTTCGTTATTTTGATATTCAAGTCTAAGAACTATTTGTGAATGAGTAAATCCAACGAGTGAGGCCTCCCGGGTTTGGGGCCTTATAAGTTGGTATCAGAGCAATAGTTTGAGAGATTCGGACACCCCCAGTGCTTGAACTTAAACTGTGAATGTGATCGAAAGCGGATGCCAGTACGGGTAACTCGAGCCACAGCATCAGGTATGAAGGTAGTATATATTTACATATATAGTATGCCTTAGAAAGGGTTAGGTAAGGACTTGTGTTTTGATGGAATCACAAAGGTGGTCAAGTAGAAATCGAAAGGTAGTATAATGGTTAATTGCAGATGGCTAGTGTATATTAATATCTTACAGTACTTGATGAATTCTATTTGTTAACTAGCGTGATGACATTGGATTCCTTGTCTTTTAGAACGAAATGGAGGGTAGAATAGGCGGGAGGCGTGGTGGGGTCGTACCGGACGACACGGTAGGATTCCCGCCCAGCAAGTTTATAGTAAAGAAGCAAGTGTTCTTGCGGAACCAGAAGGTAGTGTGCATGAGACCATACGAGTGTGATGCGAGATGTCCTCTGTTGTGTTGACTTACCGCGAAAGTGGTAAGAGGTGTCGAGGAGAATACCGGGACAAAAATCTCAACTTTTAAGAGACGCGAGTATTATGAAGTGTTATAAGAGGAACTAGAATGCTCGAGTAAGGTAAATTGGCAATTTCGTTTGGATCCACGAAATTGTGAATTTATAGGTGCACGTGCATGATGGCGAATATTATGGTATTGATTAATGCTTACGTATCAGAGTTGATCCAATTACTCAACCACGACTACGAGATGTTAGTCACCCGAGTAACGATTAAGGAGATTGATGAACATCATTAGTAATGGTAACGATGTCAAAGATGGTGTACCTTACAACGGTGAATGATGTTAGCAAGTACGAGCCACGGGCAAGATGAGGAGGAAGGAAACTTCGGTTTACCTAAGTCAGATGAGCATACGTATGAAGGATGCCAAGGAGCTAGTGTAGACTACGCTTAGCACAAACGCGTTATGATGAATAAGAATCGGTCTACTGTCGAAGTATGCATAAGCATGAAGGAAATAACCACACAAGTGTATGTCCAAAGAATATATGAGTGCACAAATGCACAAATGGCATCTTTCCATGTAGAAGACAGTCACAGACAACTAATAAGAGTATCTCCTGAAACGAGAAAATAGATATACCAACAACAACAAGAGACGGGAACCGCGATGTTAATTAGGGCGTGCAGACTAAACCAAATCAAACCAGATCCGACCCAAGGATTGTTTGTCTAGAATGAATGTGAAGGACAAGTTTTGACCAACAATGTGAAGTAAGGCATGGTCACTAAGAAGAAATTCAAGGCGACTCAGAGAACGTTCTACTATGGCTAAGTCTAATCAATAGCTGCGAGTGTTGTTAGAATTGGAAAGCCGTTGAGGGACCCACTGAAACTAGGAAGGAAATGAAAGTACAAGTGTCACCGCACGTGTCATTTATCCATAGTAAGACCAACGAATGTGACTTTAGAAGAAATGCATGCAGAAAAGGCTAACGGAAACGAGTAGCTAGAGAATATATATTTTCGGTCAGATGGGATGCCAATCCCTAAGACCATCCAGTGATATGTAGGAAGAATGGTGTTCAATGAACCAACGATGTGAAACGTAAAACCTGACAAGTACACTTGAAAGAAAGACTAGAAGGAGATTGTGTATGAAAATATGAATGAAAATTTCGAGTGACTAGTGTTCCATCTGAATGAATACCTTCCCGACAAGTTGAGTGTGATAAGGGGATACCTCATATGTTTGGGGGATACCTCATACGGTTCCTATGGGAAGGAAGCGATACGGTTGCTACGGGAACGAAGCGATACGGTTCCTACGGGAATGAAGCAATATGGTTCCTACGGGAACGAAGCGATACGGTTCCTTCTGGAATGAAGCGATATGGTTCCTTAGGGAACGAGACGATGTGGTTCCTTCGGGAATGAGATGGTACGGTACCTTCGGAACTTGATTGTAGGATTCATTTGGGAACGGGATGGTATGATTCATTCGAGAACGGTATGATATGGTCCTTCGAGGACGAATGCACCATGGATAGCTTATGAAGTATACACAATGATCCAAACAGTCGAGAGATGATCGATAGTAACGGTCTAGATGACAGAGCAGATAAAATTAACGAGGAGATGAATTTATGGCAATGGAGTCTTCGGTGGACGACTCCGAGTTTGATAAGATAGTTCACGTAAAATGAAGAGATAAGGACCCTAACAGTTAGATGTGAAGGATCGACTAGGGATGTATGATGCTGAAAAAGATAACGTCAATCAAGAACGAGAGAGGTATAGTTAAGACTACACAAGAATCTATCAACAGGAAAACGAGGAATGATCAACATCTACAGACTAGGGTTTGGTTCGGATGGAAGATGCCAAATTCAACGTCATACTAAAGCTACTAAGAGACACCCCTAAGTGTTGAAAGGAATATGTGGCTTGCTCCGCATGTCAAATCCAGATACGTGTTTAGTGGACTCGAGTTAAGTCACACCCGTGAAACACGAATGAGAACCAAATAGATAAAGCTATTCGAGACAACATCAAGAGAGTTTAATATGAGGCAGAGACGATGGTTGGAACTCCTGAAAGATTATGACTGTGAAATCATATACCATCCTGGAAAGGCAAACGTGGTGGCTGACGCCCTAAGCTGAAAGGATGTGCCTGCTCCTATTAGAGTGAATGCTTGCCAGTTGGTGGTAACATCAGATGTGATGAGGGAAATCGAAAGAGCTCAAGATGAAGCACTTAAGGAAGAAAACATAAAGAAGAAAAGAATGGTTGGCCAACATGACAAGTTGGAATATAACACCCTTGTTGTTAGGACACGTTTTGGATGAGTATGGATACCTATGGGTGGCGAGCTTAGAACCAAAATCTTGGATGAGGCTCATAAGTCTCTGTACTCTATCCACCCTGGTACCAACAAAATGTACCAAGATCTGAGGAAGGAATACTGGTGGCCTGGAATGAAACACGAAGTGACAAAGTACGTAAGCAAGTGCTTGACTTGCTCGCAAGTAAAGGATGAACACCAGAAACTGTATGGAAAGATTCAACCACTTGATATACCAGAATGGAAGTGGGAACACATTACCATGGACTTCATAACCAAGCTACCTCGCACAGCTAAAGGTCATGACACCATTTGGGCAATTGTGGACCGTTTAACAAAGAGTGCTCATTTCCTACCTATTCATGAGACGTTCTCGTCCGAAAGGTTAGCGGAAGTATTTATTAACGAAGTAGTAGCATGGCATGGGATGCCTTTGACGATCGTATCTGACCAGGACACACGATTCACATCGAGGTTCTGGAAAATATTTCACGAGAAGATGGGCACGAGACTCAATGTTAGCACGGCATACCACCCACAAATGGATGGTCAGTCCGAAAGGACCATTCAGACATTGGAGGATATGCTTCGTGCTTGTATTATCGATTTTGGCGGCAGTTGGGACAGTCATCTACCGTTAGCCGAATTCTCCTACAACAATAGTCATCACACGACGATAGGCATGCCGCCTTATGAAATGTTGTATTGGAGAAGATGCAGGACCCAGGTTTGTTGGGGTGATATCGGACAGAAGGAATTAGGAAGTCTTGAAGTCGTAAGAGAAACGTCGGAAAGGTTTGATCAAATCAAAGCACGAATGAAGGCCGCACAAGATCGTCAGAAATCCTATGCGAATAAACGACGAAGGCCTATTGAGTTTGATGTTGGGGACAGAGTAATGTTGAAAGTGTCACCCTGGAAGGGAATCATACGATTCAGGAAGAGAGGAAAGTTAAGTTCGAGGTTTGTCGTGCCATTCCGGATAATGGCACGGGTTGGTGAAGTCGCTTATCGGTTAGAGTTGCCTGATGAGTTAAGTGGGACTCATCCTACCTTCCATGTATCACACTTGCGAAAGTGTTTGGCGGATGAATTGGCTCACGTACCACTTACTGACATCGAGGTCGACAACAGCCTTAACTACATCATTGAACCCATGGCCATCTTAGACAGAAAGGAGAAGCATTTGCGTAATAAGATTATTCGATTGGTTAGAGTCCAATGGAAGCACCAAAAGGGATCGGAATCTACATGGGAAATGGAGACGGAAATGAGGGAGTCGTACCCTCAACTATTTGACTTATGATAGGTTTCAGGGACGAAACCTATTGTATGGGGGTAGACTTGTAACACCGTGAAAATAATAAACGACAATAAATGGAAATGGGTTAAACGCGAGACGAACGGAATAAACGAGCGTGGAATGGGCCGGCTATGGGCTTGCGCGCGTATGGGTTCAAGGGAAGTCTCTCCCTTTAAATACCCTAGTCCATCTCTCTTCTCTCATTTTACAAGTTCTAGAGAGAGAAACCGAAGAGAGAGAAAGTGGACGGATCGGCCCGATATTCTAGCAAAGTGTTGCTCCATAGCTCGTGAGAAGAACCTCCGAATCAGAAGCTCAATACTGGTAACGATCTGGTCTATATCTGAGTTTTTGTTCGTTTTGGGGTTTTTCGGGTTTTGGATGAAAAGGTAATGTTTTTACGCATAAAACTTGAAGATGAACATAGATCTAGCATCTAGAAGGAAAAACAAACGTTTTGAAGAAAAGTCAAGATCTTGACGTGATCAGATCTGCGTGCAAAAGTTAGGGTTTTTGCGGGGAAGCAGGTCCTGCGTACTTATCAAGTATGCATGAAGCAGGTCCTGCGTACTTATCAAGTACGCACGAAGCAGGTCCTGCGTACTTATCAAGTACGCATGAAGCAAAGCCTGCGTACTTATCAAGTACGCATGAAGCGAAGTCTGCACACTTATTAAGTACGTAAGAACATGGCCCTGCGCACTTGCTAAGTGCGCAGGCATCAGGCTGGTTAGTAAAGTCAGTATGTTTGCCTAATTTAGAATGGTTAATCCGTTAGAGTCGGGATTAGGTCTGATGTGTATTTAACTACTCAATCCAGATCGTACATGACGTTGTTGGGCCTTTGTTTAGGACAACCGAGACTAGCTTATAAGGTGAGTTCTAGAAGTCCTTCTTTAAATGTTTTAATTAATGTTTTTGGGCTGGTGTGCCTACATACGGAATGATGTTTTTAAAATGAGGTTTACGAAACGATGTTTACGATATGATGTTTATGATATGATGTTTATGAAATGATGTTTACGAGATAATGTTTATGAAATTTTTGCCAAATGAAGTTTACGAAAGGTTTACGAAAGAGATGATATTTTGTTTAATAAAATGTACGAATGCTTTAACTAAAATGAGGTAAAGGTTTTATGAAAGTCACAAATTAATGAATCTGCCACGAGTTCCTACGGGAGCTAAGGTATGTATGTATGTATGTATGTATGTATTGGCCTCACCCTTACAGGGGGGGGGCTTTGTAGCTGGCTTACGGTTGTACAACTGGTTGATGATGAGGTGACGACGGTCACCCATGGGATTACCGGGATCCCGATGGAAGGTACTATTCCTTGCGGGGAAATAGTGCCTAAGTTATGATCTGTCTACCTAGAGGTAACGAGCCTTGGGAGACATATGTTTGTGTAGAAGCATGTTTTAGTAACTATAGATTAAATTCTATGTATCGGTGTACTAGGCTAGTAAGCAGGAGGGTGTTCCTGAGTACTTAGCTTGTTCACCAGTTTGGTCCTGCGTACTTAGTAAGTACGCAAGGCTTTTGCCTTGCGTACTTTTTAAGTACGCATGACCAAACCCTGCATACTTAGACAAGTACGCAGGTTGTGTTCCTGCCCCTATAAATAGAAGACTTGTCTTCATTTGTAGGTGGAACTTCTGGAACAAGGTTGAGAGGTGTCCGGGTTGGGACGAGCTCTCCCGACCCCTAGACCGTGAGCTTAGATGAGAGATGTGTGCTCCTTCGGTATGTAGTCTGTAATACGGGATGACTTCTATGTTATGGATTACGTATCGTTTCATTATATTTTGTCTTTGTTCTTGTTTCTTTATCTCGTTTCTTGGTTCCCACACAAATCACAGAACAGGTCCGTGTTATCTCCGCTGCGCAACGAGGCTCGAGGGACCTACAAGTGGTATCAGAGCCTCGGTGTTTGTTGATTTGTGTTCCAGTTTTGATTTTTTAGGGTTTTGAGCAGATACGAGTTCGTACCTTTTTTAGACCTAAAATCTTTAAAATCGGGTTTGTTATCACTTTATTTGGTGTTTGGAAGGCTAAGGGTTTATTAGATGATGTTTTCTAAGCTTTTGGAAGCATTAATTTCTCAGATCCATCACTTTTTGAGCATTCTCCTCAAGATCCGTCAAGAACACTATTGTACTGAACAAGTACGCAGAATCACCTTTTCTGCATACTTGTTAAGTACGCATGGGTTAGTCCTGTGTACTTAGTAAGTACGCATGAGAAGTGACATGCGTTACTTAGCTAAGTACGCAAGATCATTTCTCTGCGCACTTAGCAAGTACGCATGGGTACTTAGCTTTGCGTATTTACTAAATACGCATGAACACCCTTTATGTGCGTATTTACTAAGTACGCATGAACTAGCTTCTGGGATTCAAAAAAAAGGTTTTTTTGCGGGAAAACTTTTCTTGGCCAAATTTTTTAGGGATAGTTTGTACGCGTGTTTCGGGCCATTTTTGAGAAGATAGTAATTTTGGTTTTTCCGGACCAGAATTTATATACGTTGTGGCTTGGCGAAACACGGACTAGATTTTTGTTGGATGATACCACTTGTCATACATCGTTTAAGTGTTCATACCTTAAAATGTGGGCTACGAGTATCCGGGATACTTATTTAATAGGGTATGAATTCTGAACTAATGAGAGCAATTGCGTCGTCATAGGCTAAAGGTCTCGTTCTATTTGTGAAGATGTGGCTGCTTTGGGTCTTTTGGAAAAAGAATCATCTTGTTTAGGTATTCAAACCTGAATATGTGGGCTATGAGTATCCGGGAAACTTCTTTAATAGGGGATGAATACTGGAACAACTTGAACCCAGGGATTTGCTGTTTTGGATCTTTGCAAAGGAATAAAAGAATAAAATCCAGGAGTTGGCTAGTTGTGGTTTTTGAGGATTTGAATGAAGTGATGATGAAGCTGGTCATAGTTTACAGAGAAAGGGGGGATGTATCATCAACCGTGATTTCTCGTGTAAACTATATTTTTTGTGTTTGATTATATCATGTGTTTTCAAAATTAAGCTGCATATCTGTTGGATTATTAGTTGAAGATGGAACCTTTTATCATTGGCCGATGGGATAGGAAACATACCCATGTTTCTGGTCTAGTCAGATGGAGCCTAAACTGAAAGGGGATATTGGAAATGAATATCTTCGGGAATTTGGTTGACTCGTGAAGATACAGGATAGAGTTGGACACATCTGGTTGAAGACTTATGTTTATCTTACTAGAATTCCTATGGGAGCTGATTAGTTTGATGCAGGTTATTGGAAATTTAAACTCTCTATCATATGCCAGCTGATTTGGAGGAATTCTAAGTCAGGGTGGAGGTTGCTACTACTGAGAGGATGAACTACAATGAGTTGTGTGGGGTTAGTTGGTTCTTGTTGAAGCACTTGGTTTGGTCTACAATGAAAGCTACAGTTAAGAGGTAGTCGGGTTTGTCATCACTCGACAACTGAAGACTGAAGTTTGAAGATTTGAAGATCTCAAGTGGAATGCCAGAAGATCAAGTCTCGCCAGAAGACACGCGATGTCATTAGTTTAGAGGGGGTCTGTTAGGACATTCTTTGTAAACTGATGCATATCTGTGTTAGTGATAGATAGAATTTGATGCTATAGTTAAGAGGGAGTTTGTAGAAGCATGTTTTAGTAATTATAGATTAAATTCTATGTATCGGTGTACTAGGCTAGTACGCAGGAGGGTGTTCCTGAGTACTTAGCTTGTTCACTAGTTTGGTCCTGTGTACTTAGTAAGTACGCATGACCAAACCCTGCGTACTTAGACAAGTACGCAGGTAGTGTTCCTGCCCCTATAAATAGAAGACTTGTCTTCATTAGTAGGTGGAACTTCTGGAACAAGGTTGAGAGGTGTTCGTGTCGGGACGAGCTCTCCCGACCCCTGGACCGTGAGCTTAGATGAGAGATGTGCGCTCCTTCGGTATGTAGTCTGTAATACGGGATGACTTCGATGTTATGGATTACGTATCGTTTCATTATCTTTTGTCTTTGTTCTTATTTATCTGTCTCATTTCTTGGTTCCCACACAAATCACAGAACATGTCCGTGTTATCTTCGCTGTGCGACGAGGCTCCAGGGACCTACAAGATGTATCATCAACCATGATTTCTCGTGTAAACTATATTTTTTGTGTTTTGATTATATCATGTGTTTTCAAAATTAAGCTGGATATCCGTTGGATTATTAGTTGAAAATGGAACCTTTTATCATTTGCCGATGGGATAGGAAACATACCCTTGTTTCTGGTCTAGTCAGATGGAGCTTAAACTGAAAGGGGATATTGGAAATGAACATCTTCGGGAATTTGGTTGACTCGTGAAGATACAGGATAGAGTTGGACACATCTGGTTGAAGAATTAAGTTTATCTTACTAGAATTCCTATGGGAGCTGATTAGTTTGATGCAGGTTATTAGAAATTCAAACTCTCTATCATATGCCAGCTGATTTGGAGGAATTCTAAGTCAGGGTGGAGGTTGCTACTACGGAGAGGATGAACTACAATAAGTTGTGTTGGGTTAGTTGGTTCTTGTTGAAGCACTTGGTTTGGTATACAATGAAAGCTACAGTTAAGAGGTAGTCGGGTTTGTCATCACTCGGCAACTGAAGACTGAAGTTTGAAGATTTGAAGATCTCAAGTGGAATGCCAGAAGATCAAGTCTCGCCAGAAGACACGTGATGTCATTAGTTTAGAGGGAGTCTGTTATGACATTCTTTGTAAACTGATGCATATCAGTGTTAGTGATAGATAGAATTTGATGCTATAGTTAAGAGGGAGTTTGTAGAAGCATGTTTTAGTAACTATAGATTAAATTCTATGTATCGGTGTACTAGGCTAGTACGCAGGAGGGTGTTCCTGAGTACTTAGCTTGTTCACTAGTTTGGTCCTGTGTACTTAGTAAGTACGCATGACCAAACCCTGCGTACTTAGACAAGTACGCAGGTAGTGTTCCTGCACCTATAAATAGAAGACTTGTCTTCATTAGTAGGTGAAACTTCTGGAACAAGGTTGAGAGGTGTTCGTGTCGGGACGAGCTCTCCCGACCCCTGGACCGTGAGCTTAGATGAGAGATGTGTGCTCCTTCGGTATGTAGTATGTAATACGGGATGACTTCTATCTTATGGATTACATATCGTTTCATTATCTTTTGTCTTTGTTCTTATTTATCTGTCTCATTTCTTGGTTCCCACACAAATCACAGAACATGTCCGTGTTATCTTCGCTGTGCGACGAGGCTCCAGGGACCTACAAGATGTATCATCAACCATGATTTCTCATGTAAACTATATTTTTTGTGTTTTGATTATATCATGTGTTTTCAAAATTAAGCTGGATATCCGTTGGATTATTAGTTGAAAATGGAACCTTTTATCATTTGCCGATGGGATAGGAAACATACCCTTGTTTCTGGTCTAGTCAGATGGAGCTTAAACTGAAAGGGGATATTGGAAATGAACATCTTTGGGAATTTGGTTGACTCGTGAAGATACAGGATAGAGTTGGACACATCTGGTTGAAGAATTAAGTTTATCTTACTAGAATTCCTATGGGAGCTGATTAGTTTGATGCAGGTTATTAGAAATTCAAACTCTCTATCATATGCCAGCTGATTTGGAGGAATTCTAAGTCAGGGTGGAGGTTGCTACTGCTGAGAGGATGAACTACAATAAGTTGTGTTGGGTTAAGCACTTGGTTTGGTATACAATGAAAGCTACAGTTAAGAGGTAGTCTGGTTTGTCATCACTCGGCAACTGAAGACTGAAGTTTGAAGATTTGAAGATCTCAAGTGGAATGCCAGAAGATCAAGTCTCGCCAGAAGGCACGTGATGTCATTAGTTTAGAGGGAGTCTGTTATGACATTCTTTGTAAACTGATGCATATCAGTGTTAGTGATAGATAGAATTTGATGCTATAGTTAAGAGGGAGTTTGTAGAAGCATGTTTTAGAAACTATAGATTAAATTCTATGTATCGGTGTACTAGGCTAGTACGCAGGAGGGTGTTCCTGAGTACTTTGCTTGTTCACCAGTTTGGTCCTGCGTATTTAGCTTTCTTACTTGTCAAGTACGTATGACCAAACCCTACGTACTTAAACAAGTACGCATGTAGTGTTCCTGCTCCTATTAATAGAAGACTTGTCTTCATTTGTAGGTGGAGCTTCTGGAACAAGGTTGAGAGGTGTCTGGGTCGGGACGAGCTCTCCCGACCCCTGGACCGTGAGCTTAGATGAGAGATGTGTGTTTTTTCGGTATGTAGTCTGTAATACGGGATGACTTCTATGTTATGGATTACGTATCGTTTCATTATCGTTTGTCTTTGTTCTTGTTTCTCTATCTCGTTTCTTGGTTCCCACACAAATCACATAACTGGTCCATGTTATCTCCGCTGCGCGACGAGGCTCAAGGGACCTACAAGATGTATCATCAACCGTGATTTCTCGTGTAAACTATAATTTTTGTATTTGATTATATCATGTGTTTTCAAAATTAAGCTGGATATCCGTTGGATTATTAGTTGAAGATGGAACCTTTTATCATTGGCCGATGGGATAGGAAACATACCCTTGTTTCTGGTCTAGTCAGATGGAGCTTAAACTGAAAGGGGATATTGGAAATGAACATCTTTGGGAATTTGGTTGACTCGTGAAGATACAAGATAGAGTTGGACACATTTGGCTGAAGACTTCAGTTTATCTTACTGGAATTCATATGGGAGCTGATTAGTTTGATGCAGGTTATTGGAAATTTAAACTCTCTATCATATGCCAGCTGATTTGGAGGAATTCTAAATCAGGGTGGAGGTTGCTACTACTGAGAGGATGAACTACAATGAGTTGTGTTGGGTTAGTTAGTTCTTATTGAAGCACTTGGTTTGGTCTACAATGAAAGCTACAGTTAAGAGGTAGCCGGGTTTGTCATCACTCGGCAACTGAAGACTGAAATTTGAAGATTTGAAGATCTCAAATGGAATGCCAGAAGATCAAGTCTCGCCAGAAGACACGTGATGTCATTAGTTTAGAGGGAGTCTGTTAGGACATTCTTTGTAAACTGATGCATATCAGTGTTAGTGATAAAAAGAATTTGATTCTATAGTTAAGAGGGAGTTTGTAGAAGCATGTTTAAGTAACTATAGATTAAATTCTATGTACCGGTGTACTAGGCTAGTACGCAGGAGGGTGTTCCTGAGTATTTAGCTTGTTCACCAGTTTGGTCCTGCGTACTTAGTAAGTCCGCAAGGCTTTTGCGTTGCGTACTTGTCAAGTACGCATGGCCAAACCCTACGTACTTAGACAAGTACGCAGGTAGTGTTCCTGCCCCTATAAATAGAAGACTTGTCTTCATTTATAGGTGTAACTTCTGGAACAAGGTTGAGAGGTGTCTGGGTCGGGACGAGCTCTCCCGACCCCTGGACCGTGAGCTTAGATTTGAGATGTGTGCTCCTTTGGTATGTAGTCTGTAATACGGGATGACTTCTATGTTTTGGATTACGTATCATTTCATTATCTTTTGTCTTTGTTGTTGTTTCTCTGTCTCATTTCTTGGTTCCCACACAAATCACAGAACAGGTCCGTGTTATCTCCGCAGCGCGACGAGGGTCTAGGGACCTACAAGATGTATCATCAACCGTGATTTCTCGTGTAAACTAAATTTTTTGTGTTTGATTATATCATGTGTTTTCAAAATTTAGCTGCATATCCGTTGGATTATTAGTTGAAGATGGAACCTTTTATCATTGGCCGATAGGATAGGAAACATACCCTTGTTTCTGGTCTAGTCAGATGGAGCTTAAACTGAAAGGGGATATGGGAAATGAACATCTTCGGGAATTTGGTTGACTCGTGAAGATACAGGATAGAGTTGGACACATCTGGCTGAAGACTTCAGTTTATCTTACTGGAATTCCTATGGGAGCTGATTAGTTTGATGCAAGTCATTGGAAGTTTAAACTCTCTATCATATGCCAGCTGATTTGGAGGAAATCTAAGTCAGGGTGGAGGTTGCTTCTGCTGAGAGGATGAACTACAATGAGTTGTGTTGGGTTAGTTGGTTCTTGTTGAAGCACATGGTTTGGTCTACAATAAAAGCTACAGTTAAGAGGTAGTCGGGTTTGTCATCACTCGACAATTGAAGACTGTTGTTTGAAGATTTAAAGATCTCAAGTGGAAAGCCAGAAGATCAAGTCTCGCCAGAAGACACGTGATGTCATTAGTTTAGAGGGAGTCTGTTAGGACATTCTTTGTAAACTGATGCATATCAATGTTAGTGATAGATAGAATTTGATGCTATAGTTTGTAGAAGCAAGTTTTAGTAACTATAGATTAAATTATATGTACCGGTGTACTAGGCTAGTACGCAGGAGGGTGTTCCAGAGTACTTAGCTTGTTCACCAGTTTGGTCCTGCGTACTTAGTAAGTACGCAAGGCTTTTGCGTTGCGTACTTGTCAAGTACGCATGACCAAAACCTACGTACTTAGACAAGATACGCAGGTAGTGTTCTTGCCCCTATAAATAGAAGACTTGTCTTCATTTGTAGGTGTAACTTCTGGAACAAGGTTGAGAGGGGTCCGGGTCGGGACGAGCTCTCCCGACCCCTGGACCGTGAGCTTAGATTTGATATGTGTGCTCCTTTGGTATGTAGTCTGAAATACGAGATGACTTCTATTTTATGGATTACGTATCATTTCATTATCTTTTGTCTTTGTTCTTGTTTCTCTGTCTCGTTTCTTGGTTCCCCCACAAATCACAGAACAGGTCCGTGTTATCTCCGCAGCGCGACGAGGCTCTAGGGACCTACAAGATGTATCATCAACCGTGATTTCTCGTGTAAACTATATTTTTTGTGTTTGATTATATCATGTGTTTTCAAAATTAAGCTGGATATACGTTGGATTATAAGTTGAAGATGGAACCTTTTATCATTGGCCGATGGGATAGGAAACATACCCTTGTTTCTGGTCTAGTCAGATGGATCTTAAACTGAAAGGGGATATTGGAAACGAACATCTTCGGGAATTTGGTTGACTAGTGAAGATACAGGATAGAGTTGGACACATCTGGTTGAAGACTTAAGTTTATCTAACTGGAATTCCTATAGGAGCTGATTAGTTTGATGCAGGTTATTGGAAATTCAACCTCTCTTCCATATGCCAGCTGATTTGGAGGAATTCTAAGTCAGGGTGGAGGTTGCTACTGCTGAGAGGATGACTACAATGAGTTGTGTTGGCTTGGGTTGGTTGGTTCTGGTTGAAGCACTTGGTTTGGTCTACAATGAAAGCTACATTTAAGAGGTAGTCGGGTTTGTCATCACTCGGCAACTGAAGACTGAAGTTTGAAGATTTGAAGATCTCAAGTAGAATGACAGAAGATCAAGTCTCGCCAGATGACACGTGATGTCATTAGTTTAGAGGGAGTCTGTTAGGACATTCTTTGTAAACTGATGCATATCAGTGTTAGTGATAGATAGAATTTGATGCTATAGGTAAGAGAGAGTTTGTAGGAGCATGTTTTAGTAACTATAGATTAAATTCTATGTATCGGTGTACTAGGCTAGTACGCAGGAGGGTGTTCCTGAGTACTTAGCTTGTTCACCAGTTTGGTCCTGCGTTGCCTTGCGTACTTCTCAAGTACGCATGACCAAACCCTGCGTACTTAGACAAGTACGCAGGTAGTGTTCTGCCCCTATAAATAGAAGACTTGTCTTTATTTGTAGGTGGAACTTCTGGAACATGGTTGAGAGGTGTCCGGGTCAGGACGAGCTCTCCCGACCCCTGGACCGTGAGCTTAGATGAGAGATGTGTGCTCGTTCGGTATGTAGTCTGTAATACGGGATGACTTCTATGTTATGGATTACGTATCGTTTCATTATCTTTTGTCATTGTTCTAGTTTCTATGTCTCGTTTCTTGGTTCCCACACAGATCACAGAATAGGTCCGTGTTATCTCCGCTACGTGAAGAGGCTCCAGGGACCTACAAGATGTATTATCAACCGTGATTTCTCGTGTAAACTATATTTTTTGTGTTTGATTATATCATGTGTTTTAAAAATTAAGCTGGATATCCATTGGATTATTAGTTGAAGATGGAACCCTTTATCATTGGCCGATGGGATAGGAAACATACCCTTGTTTCTGGTCTAGTCAGATGGAGCTTAAACAGAAAGGGGATATTGGAAATGAACATCTTTGGGAATTTCGTTGATTCGTGAAGAAACATGATAGAGTTGGACACATCTGGTTGAAGACTTCAGTTTATCTTACTGGAATTCCTATGGGAGCTAATTAGTTTGATGCAGGTTATTGGAAATTTAAACTCTCTATCATATGCCAGCTGATTTGGAGGAATTCTAAGTCAGTGTGGAGGTTGCTACTGCTGAGAGGATGAACTACAATGAGTTGTGTTGGGTTAGTTGGTTCTCGTTGAAGCACTTGGTTTGGTCTACAATGAAAGCTACAGTTAAGAGGTAGTCGGGTTTGTCATCACTCGGCAACTGAAGACTGAAGTTTGATGATTTGAAGATCTCAAGTGGAATGCCAGAAGATCAATTCTCGCCAGAAGAGACATGATGTCATTAGTTTAGAGGGAGTCTGTTAGGACATTCTTTGTAAACTGATGCATATCAGTGTTAGTGATAGATAGAATTTGATGCTATAGTTAAGAGGGAGTTTGTAGAGGCATTTTTAGTAACTATAGATTAAATTCTATGTATCGGTGTACTAGGCTAATACGCAGGAGGGTGTTCCTGAGTACTTAGCTTGTTCACTAGTTTGGTTTGTAGGTCCCTAATTCGGTGCGTGACGGATCTCTAGACTCACGGTACGACACGGTGATAACGTGCGGAATCCATGATCAACGTGCTCGTGTAACTCAATCAACAACAATGGTGTAAATAAACGCTTTGTATTTCCACCACAATATCAGGTTACAAGATTCACAGAATTCTCTCTAGTCTCTCTCAAGTCTACTCTGATATCTCATCTCATCTCTAATTCAAACTGACTCTGAAACTCTATTTATAGACAAATGTTTTGCACCAGGCGAACTTAACAAGTTCGCCTCAAAGATGCTTAGGCGAACTTATTAAGTTCGCCTCTCTATGAACTTGCACTTAGGATTCCTTAGGCGAACTTAACAAGTTCGCTCCTAAAGATTCTTAGGCGAACTTGTTAAGTTCGCCTCTCTAAGAACTTATACAGAATTTTATCAATAGTTACAAAACATGTCCTAACAGACTCCCCTTTAACTGTTGCTAACAATTCTATCAATTACAAGTCAAAGACTCTAAGACTAAGACATAATATCTTCAAGCTCATTGTCACCAGAATATGCTCCAACAGACTCCCCCTTGACAACAGCTTCAGAAGATTGTCATCCGTCTTCATATATCATCAAACACACTGTAGTCTTTGTCTTGTTCATCTGCACACTCTCTCTTTATTTCTAGAAGAAAACTCGGGAGAAGGACCCCTTGTCAACTTTTGTCTGCAATATTCAGTATATGCAAAGGAGAATAACCAAGAATAACCAACAATTAAGATTTCTATGGAAGCTGGAAAAATAAAATCTTTTTGGTTTTTCAAACATAAGAAACACAAAATCTTTTTGGTTTTTCTCTATATAAACTGAAATGTAAAATACAAAATCACATATTTTTTTTGGTTTAACATCACGAGTAAGAAGATCATATCAGGATATATGAGATACCAATCACACATCTTGGATATAAAATCCATATAATATCAAATGGTATCCTATGTCATTCTTTCAAGCCTTGACCAATCAAATCAATATCTTTCAAGATTATCACACTCTATCTTTTCAAGACTTTCATATTGCATGTTACGATACGTGATAAACATTCAAAGAAAATAGGATCAGTCTATGACACACAAATTAAAATTGTCAATATTATAAGATTTGAAACTAAAACATCTCATTCCTACTTTCTTGTGAGTTAAGGTACCATTTTAAGTATGAAATACAACGTGTACCCCACTAGTATACCAACAGAAAATAAATGCACTATCTTCAAGACAAATGAGATTTTACTAAAGATTATCCGAATTTTCAGAATGAGGAGACATCACTTAGCACATGAAAAGCAGAATCCAAATTGGATTGTATAGGAATCAATGAGATTCAGAATCGAATGATTCAATGTTTTGGCTTATATATGTGGAATCATAAGATTCAGGTACGTGGATCTAACTGTTATCTGGATTATGAATTCAATGGAATCAGTAAAGATGATTTATCAATATGATCCAAGGGCTAGTATATGTTTGGCAGATGTTGTCAAGTACATATCTTGATTATACTTCAAATTGCATGCTTTTCGGGACATGGGCACTGAAGCAAATCGAATGAATAGTGCTAAGGACATAACCCGAAATTGATCTCATAGGAAAATCTTTATTAAAAGCTAATATTCTTTATCTGATAGTGATCTTTTAACACACACACCCAGGCATAAAATGGGTTCTAATCACAGTTGTAACATATGCAATTATGTTTTCACACTACTAATGGTTCAGTGACGCTTTTAGTCTACTGACAATTCAAATTATATGCATACACAACACTATCATTTCCTATTTGTGTAGTCTCTGAAGTTTAGATCAAAACATATAATTCAGATATATTAACATAAAGCACCAACCAGTCAATCTAAGGTCATGTGTGAAAGAACATCTACTGATGTACTATCATCTCTTCTTTAACTTCAAGTAATGTCAATTTTATCTTTTTCAATTTGTTTGGCTTTTTCAAAATCTTTATGAAAGAAATTAAAACGAACGAAAATAAAATCTTCCATGAAAACATTTTAAGAAAAACATTTTAACTTGGTTACTCAGGATTAAGCAATTCAATCAATTAAAAACTCAAACCAATGTAATGCTGTAATTGAATGCATTTGCCTTTGTCACCAACACAGTTCTGTACTCCCCCTGTCCTGTACACTCCCCCTCAACTAGTCAAATGGTTGCATCAACGACTTTATGCTCACCATTGTCATCCTAAGTTTTAGGTTATCATTTGGACTTTGTAAAACTCTTTCCAGAACATTGTGCGTGACATATTCTCCCCCTTGAGCATCAAGTCGTTGAATCAAACAGATACTCAGTTATCAACACAATATCAGGTTACAAGATTCACAGAATTCTCTCTAGTCTCTCTCAAGTCTACTCTGATATCTCATCTCATCTCTAATTCAAACTGACTCTGAAACTGTATTTATAGACATGTTCTACACCAGGCAAACTTAACAAGTTCGCCTCAAAGATGCTTAGGCGAACTTATTAAGTTCGCCTCTCTATGAACTTGCACTTAGGATTCCTTAGGAGAACTTAACAAGTTCGCTCCTAAAGATTCTTAGGCGAACCTCTAAGAACTTATACAGAATTTTATCAACAGTTACAAAACATGTCCTAACAGACTCCGCTTTAACTGTTGCTAATAATTCTATCAATTACAAGTCAAAGACTCTAAGACTAAGACATAATATCTTCAAGCTCGTTGTCACCAGAATATGCTCAAACATGGTCCTGCGTACATAGTAAGTACGCAAGGCTTTTGCGTTGCGTACTTGTCAAGTACGCATGACCAAACCCTGCGTACTTAGACAAGTACGCAGGTGGTGTTATTGTCCCTATAAATAGAAGACTTGTCTTCATTTGTAGGTGGAACTTTCGGAACAAGGTTGAGAGGTGTCCGGGTCGGGACGAGCTCTTCCGACCCCAGGACCGTGAGCTTAGATGAGAGATGTGTGCTCCTTCGGTATGTAGTCTGTAATACGGGATGACTTCTATGTTAAGGATTACGTATCGTATCATTTCATTATCTTTTGTCTTTGTTCTTGTTTCTCTGTCTCGTTTCTTGGTTCCCACACAAATCACAGAACAGGTCCGTGTTATCTCCGCTGCGCGACGAGGCTCCAGGGACCTACAAGATGTATCATCAACCGTGATTTCTCGTGTAAACTATATTTTTTGTGTTTGATTATATCATGTGTTTTCAAAATTAAGCTGGATATTCGTTGGATTATTAGTTGAAGATGGAACCTTTTATAATTGGCCGATGGGATAGGAAACATACCCTTGTTTAAACTGAAATAGGATATTGGAAATGAACATCTTCGGGAATTTGGTTGACTCGTGAAGATACAAGATAGAGTTGGACACATCTGGTTGAATACTTAAGTTTATCTTACTGTAATTCCTATGGGAGCTGATTAGTTTGATGCAGGTTATTGGAAATTCAAACTCTCTACCATATGCCAGCTGATTTAGAGGAATTCTAAGTCAGGGTGGAGGTTGCTACTGCTGAGAGGATGAACTACAATGAGTTGGGTTGGGTTGGTTGGTTCTTGTTGAAGCACTTTGTTTGGTCTACAATGAAAGCAACAGTTAAGAGGTAGTCGGGTTTGTCATCACTCGACAACTGAAGATTGAAATTTGAAGATTTGAAGATCTCAAGTGGAATGCCAGAAGATCAAGTCTCGCCAGATGACACGTGATGTCATTAGTTTAGAGGGAGTCTGTTAGGACATTCTTTGTAAACTGATGCATATCAGTGTTAGTGATAGATTGAATTTGATGCTATAGTTAAGAGGGAGTTTGTAGAAGCATGTTTAAGTAACTATAGATTAAATTCTATGTATCGGTGTACTAGGCTAGTACGCAAGAGGGTGTTCGTGAGTACTTAGCTTGTTCACCAGTTTGGTCCTGCGTACTTAGTAAGTACGCAAGGCTTTTGCCTTGCGTACTTGTCATGTACGCATGACCAAACTCTGCGTACTTACACAAGTACGCAGGTGGTGTTCCTTCCCCTATAAATAGAAGACTTGTCTTCATTTGTAGGTGGAACTTTTGGAACAAGGTTGAGAGGTTTCCGGGTCGGGACGAGCTCTCCCAACCCCTGGCCCGTGAGCTTAGATGAGAGATGTGTGCTCCTTCGGTATGTAGTCGGTAATACGGGATGACTTCTATGTTATGGATTACATATCGTTTCATTATCTTTTGCCTTTGTTCTTGTTTCTCTGTCTCGTTTCTAGGTTCCCACACAAATCATAGAGTAGGTCCGTGTTATCTCCGCTGCGCGACGAGGCTCCAAGGACCTACAAGATGTATCATCAACCGTGATTTCTTGTGTAAACTATATTTTTTGTGTTTGATTATATCATGTGTTTTCAAAATTAAGCTGGATATCCGTTTGATTATTAGTTGAATATGGAACCTTTTATCATTGGCCGATGGGATGGGAAACATACCCTTATTTCTGGTCTAGTCAGATGGAGCTTAAACTAAAAGGGGATATTGGAAATGAACATCTTTGGGAATTTGGTTGACTCGTGAAGATACAGGATAGAGTTGGACACATCTAGTTGAAGACTTCAGTTTATCTTAATGGAATTCCTATGGGAGCTGATTAGTTTGATGCAGGTTATTGGAAATTCGAACTCTCTATCATATGCCAGCTGATTTGGAGGAATTCTAAGTCAGGGTGGAGGTTGCTACTGCTGAGAGGATGAACTACAATGAGTTGTGTTGGGTTAGTTGGTTCTTGTTGAAGCACTTGGTTTGGTCTACAATGAAAGCTACAGTTAAGAGGTAGTCGGGTTTGTCATTACTCGGCAACTGAAGACTGAAGTTTGAAGATTTGAAGATCTCAAGTGGAATGCCAGAAGATCAAGTCTAGCCAGAAGACACGTGATGTCATTAGTTTAGAGGGAGTATGTTAGGAAATTCATTGTAAACTGATGCATATCAGTGTTAGTGACAGATAGAATTTGATGCTATAGTTAAGTGGGAGTTTGTAGAAGCATGTTTTAGTAACTATAGATTAAATTCTATGTATCGGTGTACTAAGATATTACTCAGGAGGGTGTTCCTGAGTACTTAGCTTGTTCACCAGTTTGGTCCTGCGTACTTAGTTAGTACGCAAGGCTTTTGCCTTGCGTAATTGTCAAGTACGCATGACCAAACCCTGCGTACTTAGACAAGTACACAGGTAGTGTTCCTGCCATGTATTATCAACCGTGATTTCTCGTGCAAACTATATTTTTTTTTGCTTGATTATATCATGTGTTTTCAAAATTAAGCTGGATATCCGTTGGATTATTAGTTGAAGATGGAACCTTTTATCATTGGCCGATGGGATAGGAAACATACCCTTGTTTCTGGTCTAGTCAGATGGAGCTTAAACTGAAAGGGGATATTGGAAATGAACATCTTTGGGAATTTGGTTGACTCGTGAAGATACAAGATAGAGTTGGACACATCTAGTTGAAGACTTCAGTTTATCTTAATGGAATTCCTATGGGAGCTGATTAGTTTGATGCAGGTTATTGGAAATTCAAACTCTCTATCATATGCCAGCTGATTTGGAGGAATTCTAAGTCTGGGTGGAGGTTGCTACTGCTGAGAGGATGAACTACAATGAGTTGTGTTGGGTTAGTTGGTTCTTGTTGAAGCACTTGGTTTGGTCTACAATGAAAGCTACAGTTAAGAGGTAGTCGGGTTTGTCAATACTCGGCAACTGAAGACTAAAGTTTGAAGATTTGAAGATCTCAAGTGGAATGCCAGAAGATCAAGTCTAGCCAGAAGACACGTGATGTCATTAGTTTAGAGGGAGTATGTTAGGAAATTCATTGTAAACTGATGCATATCAGTGTTAGTGACAGATAGAATTTGATGCTATAGTTAAGTGGGAGTTTGTAGAAGCATGTTTTAGTAACTATAGATTAAATTCTATGTATCGGTGTACTAAGATATTACTCAGGAGGGTGTTCCTGAGTACTTAGCTTGTTCACCAGTTTGGTCCTGCGTACTTAGTTTGTACGCAAGGCTTTTGCCTTGCGTAATTGTCAAGTACGCATGACCAAACCCTGCGTACTTAGACAAGTACACAGGTAGTGTTCCTGCCATGTATTATCAACCGTGATTTCTCGTGCAAACTATATTTTTTTGTGCTTGATTATATCATGTGTTTTCAAAATTAAGCTGGATATCCGTTGGATTATTAGTTGAAGATGGAACCTTTTATCATTGGCCGATGGGATAGGAAACATACCCTTGTTTCTGGTCTAGTCAGATGGTGCTTAAACTGAAAAGGGATATTTGAAATGAACATCTTCGGGAATTTGGTTGACTCGTGAAGATACAGGATAGAGTTGGACACATCTGGTTGAAGTCTTAAGTTTATCTTACCAGAATTCCTATGGGAGCTGATTAGTTTTACGTAGGTTATGGGAAATTCAAACTCTCTATCATATGCCAGCTGATTTGGAGGAATTCTAATTAAGATAAACATAAGTCTCCAACCAAATGTGTTCAACTCTATCCTGTATCTTCACGAGTCAACTAAATTCCCGAAGATGTTAATTTCCAATATCCTCTTTCATTTTAAGCTCCATCTTACTAGACCAGAAACAAGGGTATGTTTCCTATCCCATCGGCCAATGATAAAAGGTTCCATCTTCAACCAATAATCCAACGGATATCCAGCTTAATTTTGAAAACACATGATATAATCAAACACAAAAAATATAGTTTACACGAGAAATCACGGTTGATGCTACAAAAAAATGATTCGTACTTAGCAAGTACGCATGAATTACTTCTTGCGTACTTGTTAAGTGCGCAGGAACTTGCACTTAGCCAAATTTCAAACTCTAAAAGTTCAACAGTTGTGGGATATTGTTGTGGATTAAGGTCATCACAACGTCGAAATACATGATTAGGACCTATGGAACCACTATCAACAGCAATGAGTTGCAAACCAGTCTATTTTGAGCAACCCTTGGTCCGACGGTAACTTCTACGGTCACACAAGGGGTCAAAATCAAAGTCAAACCCTGTTAAAGACAATGTCAGAGTCAAGAAGCTTCGCTTAGTGACTTATAACTAGATTTAGGTCTTAATTTTCATCAAGAACATCTAAAATCGATCAAAGTTTCACTATCAAGACCCTAGGTTCAAAATTTGAAGAATCTGTCAATAACATGAAATTTAATGGATGGAATCGTCGGAGATTCTCACCAAATATTTGTTATATGAAGATGGAACAATGAACGGGACGAAAAAGAAGTTTGGAATCGCACAAATATTTGAGGAAATATGAAGCGGGTATACAACAGGTTTGAAATGAGATAAAGTTCCTAGAAAAGTCTATGTGTTGTATATATACCCCACACAAATTGGTCTTGCGTACTTAATACGTGCGCAAGACTTAACTCTTGCGAACTTATCTCCGTGTTATCTCCGCTGCACGACGAGTCTTCAGGGACCTACAGTTTGGTCTACCTAGAGGTAACGAGACTTAGGAGACATATATTTGGTCCACCTAGAGGTAATGAGCCTTAGGGAACCTGGGTGACGGATGACTTAGAGGTAACGAGCCTTAAGTTTATCTGCTGGTATGCGATGTATGGAATTGACAGTTACGAGAAGGCGCAGATTCGGTTCATGTTGACTTATGTTATAATTCTATGTTACGATGTTTTGATGATGTTAAGTTATTGCATGTTTTACGTACGCTTTTGTTAAACAAATGTTTGATATGTTTTTGGCAAACTATTTATGTTAAGGCTTTATGTAAAGCTAGAACTCACCAGCGTAACTGACTTTTTAGTATGCACATTCAGGTTAAGGCAGGTTATGATGATGGACGGTGATGCTGGGCGGCTTGATGAGTTACCCGGATGATATGAAGACTGGCATCCCGTTATGATTAGCTTATATTATGTTTATGTTTTAGACTATGTTACGCTTCCGCGTGTTGAACAATGTCACGATTATGTTTTAATGAAATTTTTCGCTGCGTTATTTTGATATTCAAGTCTAAGAACTGTTCTTTTTTCTCTGTCTCGTTTCTTGGTTCCCACACAAATCACAGAACAGGTTCGTGTTATCTCCGCTACACGACGAGGTTCCAAGGACCTACAAGATGTATCATCAACCGTGATTTCTTGTGTAAATTATATTTTTTGTGTTTGATTATATCATGTGTTTTCAAAATTAAGTTGGATATCCGTTTGATTATTAGGTGAATATGGAACCTTTTATCATTGGCCGATGGGATAGGAAACATACCCTTATTTCTGGTCTAGTCAGATGGAGCTTAAACTGAAAGGGGATATTGGAAATGAACATCTTTGAGAATTTGGTTGACTCGTGAAGATACAGGATAGAGTTGGACACATCTAGTTGAAGACTTCAGTTTATCTTACTGGAATTCCTATGGGTGTTGATTAGTTTGATGCAGGTTATTGGAAATTTAAACTCTCTATCATATGCCAGCTGATTTGGAGGAATTCTAAGTCAGGGTGGAGGTTGCTACTGCTGAGAGGATGAACTACAATGAGTTGTGTTGGGTTAGTTGGTTCTTGTTGAAGCACTTGGTTTGGTCTACAATGAAAGCTACAGTTAAGAGGTGGTCGGGTTTGTCATCACTCGGCAACTGAAGACTGAAGTTTGATGATTTGAAGATCTCAAGTGGAATGCCAGAAGATCAAGTCTCGCCAGAAGACACATGATGTCATTAGTTTAGAGGGAGTCTGTTAGGAAATTCTTTGTAAACTGATGCATATCAGTGTTAGTGATAGATAGAATTTGATGCTATAGTTAAGTGGGAGTTTGTAGAAGCATGTTTTAGTAACTATAGATTAAATTCTATGTATCGGTGTACTAAGATATTACGCAGGAGGGTGTTCCTGAGTACTTAGCTTGTTCACCAGTTTGGTCCTGCGTACTTAGTTAGTACGCAAGGCTTTTGCATTGCGTACTTTCCAAGTACGCATGACCAAACCTTGCGTACTTAGACAAGTACACAGGTAGTGTTCCTGTCGTGTATTATCAACCGTGATTTCTCGTGTAAACTATATTTTTTGTGTTTGATTATATCATGTGTTTTCAAAATTAAGCTGGATATCCGTTGGATTATTAGTTGAAGATGGAACCTTTTATCATTGGCTGATGGGATTGGGAACATACCCTTGTTTCTGGTCTAGTCAGATGGAGCTTAAACTGAAAGGGGATATTGGAAATGAACATCTTCGAGAATTTGGTTGACTCGTGAAGATACAGGATAGAGTTGGACACATCTGGTTGAAGACTTAAGTTTATCTTACTAGAATTCCTATGGGAGCTGATTAGTTTGATGCAGGTTATTGAAAATTCAAACTCTCTATCATAAGCCAGCTGATTTGGAGGAATTCTAAGTTTGATAAACTTAAGTCTCCAACCAGATGTGTTCAACTCTATCATGTATCTTCACGAGTCAACCAAATTCCCGAAGATGTTAATTTCCAATATCCCCTTTCAGTTTAAGCTCCATCTGACTAGACCAGAAACAAGGGTATGTTTCCTATCCCATCGGCCAATGATAAAAGGTCCCATCTTCAGCCAATAATCCAACGGATATCCAGCTTAATTTTGAAAACACATGATATAATCAAACACAAAAAATTTAGTTTACATGAGAAATCACGGTTGATGAAACAAAAAAAAATGATGCGTACTTAGCAAGTACGCATGAATTACTTCTTGCGTACTTGTTAAGTGCGCAGGAACTTGCACTTAGCCAAATTTCAAACTCTAAAAGTTCAACAGTTGTGTGATATTGTTGTGGATTAGGGTCATCACAAGGTCGAAATACATGATTAGGACCAATGGAACCACTATCAACAGCAATGAGTTGCTAAACCAGTCTATTTTGAGCAACCCTTGGTCCGACGGTAACCTACGGTCACACAAGGGGTCAAAATCAAAGTCAAACCCTGTTAAAGACAATGTCGGAGTCAAGAAGCTTCGATTAGTGGCTTATAACTAGATTTAGGTCTTAATTTTCATCAAGAACATCTAAAATCGGTCAAAGTTTCACTATCAAGACCCTAGGTTCAAAATTTGAAGAATCTGTCAATAACAAGAAATTTATTGGATGGAATCGTCGGAGATTCTCACCAAATATTTGTTATATGAAGATGGAACAATGAACGGGACGAAAAAGAAGTTTGGAATCGCACAAAGATTTGAGGAAATATGAAGCGGGTATACAACAGGTTTGAAATGAGATAAAGTTCCGAGAAAAGTCTTAGTGTTGTATATATACCCCACACAAATTGGTCTTGCGTACTTAATAAGTGCGCAAGACTTAACTCTTACGTACTTATCTCCGTGTTATCTCCGCTGCGCGACGAGGCTTCAGGGACCTACAGTTTGGTCTACCTAGAGGTAACGAGCCTTAGGAGACATATATTTGGTCCACCTAGAGGTAACGAGCCTTAGGGAACCTGGGTGACGGATGACTTAGAGGTAACGAGCCTTAAGTTTATCCGCTGGTATGCGATGTATAGAATTGACGGTTACGAAAAGGCGCAGATTCGGTTCATGTTGACTTATGTTATGATTCTATGTTACGATGTTTTGATGATGTTAAGTTATTGCATGTTTTACGTTCGTTTTTGTTAAACAAATGTTTGTTATGTTTTTGGCAAACTGTTTATGTTAAGGCTTTATGTAAAGCTAGAACTCACCAGCGTAGCTGACTTTTTAGTATGCACATTCAGGTTAAGGCTGGTTATGATGATGGACGGTGATGCTGGGCGGCTTGATGAGTTACCCGGATGATATGAAGACTGGCATCCCGTTATGATTAACTTATGTTATGTTTATGTATTAGACTATGTTACGCTTCCGCGTGTTGAACAATGTCACGATTATATTTTAATGAAATTTTCCACTGCGTTATTTTGATATTCAAGTCTAAGAAATGTTAGTGAATGAGTAAATCTAACGAGTGAGGCCTCCCGGGTTTGGGGCCTTACAACAAACTTTATTCAAATATTTTAAGAGACCATACTAAAACATTTATAAACTTTAAAACTTATAATTTAGAGTATAAACTTTATAAAAAAGAGTCCTATTTTACATACTTGTTTAAAAAAATTATAATTTCACATTATTTATTTAGAAACTTATAATCATATTTTAAACATTATTTATTTACAAGTTAAATTGTAAAATAAATATTTAACATTTAAATACTTTAATACATGATTAAACAAAATAATTATTCTTATAAGTTAATTATTTATCCTTAATAATTATGTATGCTTTAAGTAATTATTATTAAACTTAAACCATTATTTACTCTTTAAATAATTATTTATCCTTAATTATTATTCATTCTTTTATTATTAATCTTTGTTTATTCTTTGAATAAATCCTTAATAACTATTTATCCTTTAAATGATTATTATAAATTTTTAATAACTATTTATTCTTTAAAACAATTATTATTAATCTTTAGTAATTATTTAGTCTTACACTTACCTATTGTTACCACCTTATTTATAAAAATGCTTAGAAAACTAGTTTGAATTATTATTACCAACTTGTGTAATTAATAAATATAAAGCCTTCCTAAATAATTATTTTAAGTAATAATTATTCTAAACTATAAACTTATTAAACTTGATATCCAAGTCTTGTATTTAAAACTTGATTTAAACTTTATAAGTCTAATCATTCCCGTCTCCCATTTGGAACACTGGTTAATCTTAGCCTCCTAGATTTGTTGCCATACACTTATAGGATCAAAAATTGAAACTTTAGACTTATGTTCTTATGCTTATTTTGAGGATATTCTCCCACCAAATCTTGCTACACTTAATCTTTGTTGGACACTCTTCATCATCCAAGTGAGTATACTTAGCCCCTTTTTGTTTTGTTTTGATTTATAAACTTTGGGGTGGAACATGTTCAAACTTTTTAGACTTATTCAAACGTAACTATTTTATATGCTTTCTATGTGTTATATGCTTTGAGACTTGCATGCTTAAATTAAACTTAAGACTAGCATGTTCATTAACTTTGGCCGAGCCTATGGTAACAATAATAGATCTATTGTATTTGACCAATCCACCTTGATTGATTGACCCTTCGGGGGGAGCCCATGGTGATTGTTACTAAACTTAAACTTTAAACCTTTAAGGGTAACCCTCGGGTTATGCCTAAACTTGGTTGGAGGTTTGAAATGCACAATGTTTAACTTGCATGTTCTCACATTTATACTTAGATGCATTAATCATAGTGAATTGTAAAACTTTTAAAGACTTTGTTAAACGGTGTCAAAACATTTGTATCTCACCAACTATTTTTAGTTGACAGTTTACTTAACATGTTTCAGGTGCACAAGTTTGATGCTTATCTTGTGAACACATAGGATGCTTGGACCTAGAAATACTATCAAAATTAAACTTATGTTTTTCATTTTCATTGTTGAACAATATGTTATTTATCTTATGTTGAACCTTTAAATTTATTAATGGAATATTTCAACTTTATTAGTCAAACTTGTGCTTTTGAACAACCGCGTCCGCCCTGATGTATAATCCGCCGTCGGTTGGGGTGTGACAGATTGGTATCAGAGCCATGGTTATATGGAATTAGGTTATTAGACACATGACCTAGACTATAACTTAGGAGACCCAAACATGAGTTATCTCATGTCCTTAACTAGGAATTCTCCTCTTCATTCTATCCTTAAACTTTAAACCTTATACGTATATGCTTATACTTGGAAATCTGTAAGGCCCTAAACCTGGGAGGCCTCACTTGTTAGATTTACTCATTTGGCAAAACATTTCTTAAACTTGAATATCAAATAACGCAGCGGAAAATTTTGTTCGAACATAACGTCAACATTGTTAAACATGCCGAAGCGTAAACGTTGTCTAAAACATAAACACATCATAACTAAAACATAACGGGATGCCAGTAATCATGATCAGTCGGGTAACTCTTCTCACTTGCCAAGCATCACCGTTCCTCGTCCAAACCTGTCCTTAACCTGAATGTGCATACTAAAAGTCAGCTACGCTGATGAGTTCTAGCTTTAACATAAAACTTTTAACTTCAAATATTTTGCCAAAAACATAACATTTAAACTTCAATAATAAAAGTGTACGTAAAGAATGCAAAATCATAACAAAACACATAAGTCAACAAACATATCGAATTTGTGCCTTCTTGTAACCGTCAATTCCAAACTTCAAGTACGATACCTCATACGATATACATACCAAACTTCAAGCACGACATCACAAGGATGACTCGTACCAAACTTCCAACACGATACTCCGATGAGTAGTCGTACCTAACTTCCAACACGATTACCCTCTAAGGTAAGTCGTACCTATTTCAAGGATCACGGTAATCCCCATAGTGACCGACATCACCCCAGTTGTACAAAGGTTGGCCAGCCACAAAGGCCCCTAAAAGGTAAGGCCCATAACATACATCCCATACCCATAACCTCAATTCCCTAAGGAATAATGGCAAATTCGTTCGTTTGTAACTTTCATAAATATTCACTTCTTTACATCAAAACTTCAGTTAATGCATTCGTACATTTTATAAAAAATCATTCCTTCGTAAACACATCGTAAACCTCATTTGGCAAAACATTTCATAAACACATCGTTCATAACCTTTCTTTCCAAAACATCGGTCATAAGCATCGTTTTATAAAACATCATAAACATCAAACATCGTTTTTTTATAAAACAGTCACATCGTTACGTATGCACACCAGCCCGAAAACATTATTTAAAACATTGAAAAGAGGGCTTTAGAACTCACCTTAGCTAATGCTCAATTCACAAGTTATCGTTTCACCACGTTTTTCACTTCTACCTAGAAATTATCATGGACTGGTCAATATAAAAACTATACTTAAAGACTTCTGATCGTAAATTCCGTTATTGAAAATAATCATCTATATGTTAGGAATCTACAGTCCAAATTTCATTTCATTTCAACGGTCGGATCTCCGGGAAAACCCGATCTCTGCAGCTATGTTTTTCAAAAAAAAACACAGCTCCGACCTGCTGTCAAAACGGCTATAAAAATCGAACTTAAACGACTCCATTTCTTATTTCCACCGTTCAAAATTATCATATAATTGTTATAAACCCTCTTCTTAAAATTCAAGATGATCCAACGGTTGGATTTTCCAGATCGTTCGATTCTTTAAAACCGCGTACATAAAAACGGTTCTAGACAGATTCTAAAAAAACTCATTTTTATCGACCTTAAGACAAGATTTAGGGAAATCAGAGCTTACCAACACGTTCAGAACGTCGAGAAATGATTGAGGGTGAAGACCCGTTACTCCGATCACCGCGTCGAACCACCACCGGTCGCCGGATGTTCTTTCTCTCTCTCTTTCTCTTTAGTCTCTATTCTCTCTCTCTCTCACTCTTCAATATGAAAATGAGGAGATAATGGCTGTTATTTATAGGAAGGTTGGAGGCATATGGGTGTGACATGTGTCTACCACATGTCACTATGTGGTGCATTGCATGGTGACTCATCACCTCTTGTCATCTTGCATGGTAGGATTGTTGTGAAGGTGCCACGTGTCCCGCCATGTGTTGCATTTTAAGATGATTCATTGACACATGTTGAATCATGTGGTGACTCATGGTTGCATACGGGTTGGGTTCGTTAACACGTTCAAAGCTCCTAGACCGTCTCTTAATGCTCCGAATAAAAATTCGGGGTGTTACAAGTCTACCCCCCTACAAAAGGTTTCGTCCCCGAAACTTGTCATAAGTCAAACAATTGAGAGTACGACTACCTCATTTCCGTCTCTGTCTCCCAAGTAGATTCCGATCCCTTTCGGTGCTTTCATTGGACTTTAACCAATCGAATAATCTTATTACGCAAACGCCTCTCCTTTCTTTCTAAGATGGCCACGGGTTCTTCGATGTAGTTAAGGCTGTTGTCGACCTCGATGTCAGTAAGTGGTACGTGAGCCGATTCATCCGCCAAACACTTTCTCAAGTGTGATACATGGAAGGTAGGATGAATCCCACTTAACTCATCAGGCAACTCTAACCGATAAGCGACTTCACCAACCCATGCCATTATCCTGAATGGTCCGACAAACCTCGGACTTAACTTTCCTCTCTTTCTGAATCGTATGATTCCCTTCCAGGGTGACACTTTCAATATTACTCTGTCCCCAACATCAAACTCAATATGCCTTCGTCGTTTATCCGCATAGGATATCTGACGATCTTGTGCGGCCTTCATTCTTGCTTTGATTTGATCAAACCTTTCCGACGTTTCTCTTACGACTTCAAGACTTCCTAATTCCTTCTGTCCAATCTCACCCCAACAAACCGGGGTCCTGCATCTTCTCCCATACAACATTTCATAAGGCAGTATGCCTATCGTCGTGTGATAACTATTGTTGTATGAGAATTCGGCTAACGGCAGATGACTGTACCAACTGCCACCGAAGTCGATAATACAAGCACGAAGCATATCCTTCAACGTTTGAATGGTCCTTTCGGACTGACCATCCGTTTGTGGGTGGTATGCCGTGCTAACATGGAGTCTCGTGCCCATCGCCTCGTGAAATCTTTTCCAGAACCTCGATGTGAATCGTGTGTCCCGGTCAGATACGATTGTCAAAGGCATCCCATGCCATGCTACTACTTCATTAATAAATACTTCCGCTAACCTTTCCGACGAGAACGTCTCGCGAATAGGTAGGAAATGAGCACTCTTTGTTAAACGGTCCACAATTACCCAAATGGTGTCATGACCTTTAGCTGTGCGAGGTAGCATGGTTATGAAGTCCATGGTAATGTGTTCCCACTTCCATTCCGGTATATCAAGTGGTTGAATCTTTCCATACGGTTTCTGGTGTTCGGCCTTTACTTGTGAGCAAGTCAAGCACTTTCTCACATACTTTGTCACCTCATATTTCATTCCAGGCCACCAGTATTCCTTCCTCAGATCTTGGTATATTTTATTGGTACCAGGATGGATAGAGTACCGAGACTTATGAGCCTCTTCCAAGATTTTGGTTCTAAGCTCGCCACCCATAGGTATCCATACCCGTCCAAAACGTGTCCTAACACCAAAGGTGTTATATTCCAACTTATCCTGTTGGCCAACCATCCTTTCCTTCTTTATGTTTTCTTCCTTAAGTGCTTCATCTTGAGCTCTTTCAATTTCCCTCATCACATCTGATGTTACCACCAACTGGCAAGCTTTCACTCTAATAGGAGCAGGCACATCCTTTCGGCTTAGAGCGTTAGCCACCACGTTTGCCTTTACAGGATGGTATATGATTTCACAGTCATAATCTTTCAGGAGTTCTAACCATCGTCTCTGCCTCATATTAAGCTCTCTTTGTTCGAAGAAGTACTTCAAACTTTTGTGGTCGGAGTAAATAGTAAACCTCACCCCATAAAGGTAGTGCCTCCAGATTTTTAATGCAAATACGACAGCAGCAAGTTCCAAATCATGAGTCGGATAATTAGCTTCGTGAATCTTCAACTGCCATGACGCATACGCGATCACTCTCTCACGTTGCATCAACACGCATCCCAATCCATGACCCGAAGCGTCAGAGTATACCACTAAGTCTTCATTGCCCTCAGGAAGGGCCAAGACTGGAGCTTGGGTTAGCTTTTCCTTCAATTCCTTAAACGCCTCATCCTAGGTCGAACCCCATTCGTACTTTACCTCTTTTCGAGTCAACTTTGTCAACGGCGAAGCTATTTTCGAGAAATCCTAAATGAATCTTCGATAGTAGCCTGCCAATCCCAAGAAACTGCGGACTTCAGTTGGCGTCTTAAGAATATTCCATTCCTTTACCGTTGTTATCTGTGCTGGGTCAACCATAATGTCGTTCAGGTTAATGGCGTGACCTAGGAATTGGACTTCCCTAAGCCAGAACGAGCATTTGGAGAACTTAGCATACAACTTTTCCTTCTTCAGAGCTTCCAATACCTCCTTCAAGTGACACGCGTGATCACCCTCGTTCTTGCAGTAGATGAGGATATCATCGATGAACACGATTACCGATCGATCCAGTATTGGTCGACAAAGTCTATTCATCAAATCCATGAACGTTGCGGGGGCGTTCGCCAATCCAAAAGACATTACGCAGAACTCGAAATGTCCATAACGCGTGTGAAATGCAGTTTTCGGTATGTCTTCTTCCCTCACCTTCAACTGGTAGTACCCTGACCGAAGGTCGATTTTTGAGAACCAACTTGCACGTTGCAATTGATCGAACAGGTCATCGATCCTTGGTAAAGGGTACTTGTTCTTCACGGTACGTTTGTTCAACTCGCAATAATCAATACACATTCTCATCAAACCGTATTTCTTCTTCACAAACAACACCGGAGCACCCCAAGGCGAGATGCTCGGTTGTATAAATCCCTTCTCAAGTAGTTCGTCTAATTGGGCCATAAGTTCTTTCATCTCCACTGGTGCTAGTCGATATGGAGCCTTAGCCACGGGCTGGGCATCCGGTACTAAGTTGATTCGGAACTCAATCTCTCTGTCGGGTGGTATCCCAGGCAAATCCTTTGGAAACACCTCCGGGTACTCACGTACCACGGGTACATCGTCTAGTTCCTTCACTCCCTTACACTTATCAATCACGTACACCAGATAAGCCTCGCATCCGCGCCATAAGTAATTTTTTGCCTTAATCATTGAGATGACGTTGGGCATCGAGGCGTCACGATCTCCAAAAACCTCAACTTTGCTACCATCCGGAGCCTTGAGTCGGATTATCTTTCGTTTGCATATAATTTGCGCTTCATTGGAAGTTAGTCAATCCATACCTAACACGACATCGAACCCACCCAAAGCCATAACAAACAACCTGATGGGGAATCTATGGCCTTCTATTTTTATCGTGGAGTTGTCAACTACATCGGTCACTCTCGCAGTTCTACCCTCAACGGTTTCTACGCTAAAAGCCCTATCTAGCTTACTAACAGTGTACTTCACTCGTTTACAGAAAGTCACAGACATAAACCTCTTACTGGCACCCGAATCAAATAACACAGAAACAAAAGTGTTGTCAAGGATGAACGTACCTGACGCCACGTCGGGGTCCACCCTGGCCTGGTCTTGCGTCAGCGCGTACGCACGAGTCTTGGATCGGGGCCTCTCTTCTTTCTTCTCCGGGCCTTCCCCTTCCCGGCTTCACCCATCCTAGGCTTGGTGCATTCCCGGCTCATATGACCATTCTCCCCACAATTGTAGCATTTGTAGCCTTGCAGGCATTCACGGGAGTAATGTCCGGTCTTGCCGCATTTAAAGCACATATTCGATCCTAACCGACATTCACCGTATGTCTTACCCCACATTTTCCATAGACTGCCGTCTCGCCTACCCTGGCCTGTTTGTCTCGAGCCCCAAACAACTTCCCACCCGATCGCTTAGCGGCAAAACTCAGCTTCTTCTTAGGCTCTTCAATGGCAACGACATTCAGCGCCAGATCATCAAATACCACGCCGCTCAGTTCCGCTACTGAATCATAGGTAGTAGGGGCGTTTTCCTTAACATAGGTGTGGACCTGGTCCGGCAGCCCTTAAATGTAGCAGGCAATCTTTCTTTCCTCAGTCGTGACAAGATGTGGCACCAGACGTGCCAGTTCATTGAACCGTGTGGTGTACTGCCGGTGCGTCATGCTCCCGGCCTTAATCCCCAGAAATTCCCTTTCTACCTTTTCGATCTCATTCCTTGGACAGAAATTCTTGATCACTAAAGTTTTCAAATCAGTCCACATCATCGCATCTACAGCTTCGCATCCACAGCCTCGTCCCCCTTGGCTTGACGTACACCCTCCCACCAATGGGATGCTCCACCTCTCAAGGAGTTAGCAGCAAATTTCACAACTTGATTCGCTCGACACTCGCTTAGACGAATGGCAGCTTCCATACGGATTACCCAATCAAAAGTAGCCACTGTGTCCTTCTTCCCAGTCAGGATCGGCGGGTCACATGCCTTAAAGGACTTATAGTCGCAACCACGGTTAAGCGGTGCGTTGATTGTCTCATTTTTCGGGGTACCAACCGCCGTGTTAGACCCACCCGTCTCACTAGCCTTCTTTAACGCTTCTGCCAACAGTCCTGGCAAAGAAACCTTCATCAACTCAGTGAACTCGCGTGCCAGAGCCGCTCTCACTTCCGGTTCAAAAGTGAATTATTGTTCTTTGAAATGAGCCGGCTCAGTCCCGTGCATACCAACTTCTGGCTCAGTGTGAACACTTCCTTCTTCACTGTACTCCTGGCGTGCAGGGGTCTTGCCGCGCCCACTGTTACGACCACCGGTACGGCCCCCACCACGCCTTCCGCTCTTTCGTCCCGCCATTTCGTTCTATAAGACAAGGAATCTAATGTCATCACGCTAGTTAACAAATAAAATTCAACAAGTATTGCAAGATGTTAATATACACTAGCCATTTGCAATTAACCATTACACTACCTTTGGACTTCTATTTGACCACCTTTATAATTCCATCAAAACACATGTCCTAACCTACCATTTTCTAAGGCATTCCACATATGTAAATATATACTACCTTCATACCTGATGATGTGGCTCGAGTTACCCGTACTGGCATCCGCTCTCGATCCAATTCACAGTTTAAGTTCAGACACTAGGAGTGTCCAAATCTCTCAAACTATTTCTCTGATACCAACTTCTAAGGCCCCAAACCTGGGAGGCCTCACTTGTTGGATTTACTCATTTGGCAAAACATTTCTTAAACTTGAATATCAAATAACGCAGCAGAAAAAAATTTTCGAACATAACGTCAACATTGTTAAACATCCGGAAGCGTAAACGTTGTCTAAAACATAAACACATCATAACTAAAACATAACGGGATGCCGGTCAGCATGATCAGTCGGGTAACTCTTCTCACTTGCCAAGCATCACCGTTCCTCGTCCAAACATGTCCTTAACCTGAATGTGCATACTAAAAGTCAGTTACGCTGGTGAGTTCTAGCTTTAACATAAAACTTTTAACTTCAAATATTTTGCCAAAAACATAACATTTAAACTTCAATAATAAAAAATGTACGTAAAGAATGCAAAATCATAACAAAACACATAAGTCAACAAACATACCGAATCTGCGCCTTCTCGTAACCGTCAATTCCAAACTTCAAGTATGATACCTCATAGGATATACATACTAAACTTCAAGCACGATATCATAAGGATGACACGTACCAAACTTCCAGCACGATACTCCGATGAGTAGTCGTACCTAACTTCCAGCACGATTACCCCGTAAGGTAAGTCGTACCTACTTCAAGGATCACGGTAATCCCCATGGTGACCGTCATCACCCCAGTTGTACAAAAGTTGGCCAGCCACAAAGGCCCCTAAAAGGTAAGGCCCATAACATACATCCCATACCCATAACCTCAATTCCCTAAGGAATAATGGCAGATTCGTTCGTTTGTAACTTTCATAAATATTCACTTCTTTACATCAAAACTTCAGTTAAAGCATTCGTACGTTTTATAAAAAAATAATTCGTTCGTAAACACATCGTAAACCTCATTTGGCAAAATATTTCATAAACACATCGTTCATAACCTTTCTTTCCAAAACATCGTTCATAAGCATCGTTTTATAAAACATCATAAACATCAAACATCGTTTTTTTATTAAACCGTCACATCATTACGTATGCACACCAACCTGAAAACATTATTTAAAACATTGAAAAGAGGGCTTTAGAACTCACCTTAGCTAATGCTCAATTCACAAGTTATCGTTTCACCACGTTTTCACTTCTACCTAGAAATTATCATGGACTGGTCAATATAAAAACTATACTTAAAGACTTCTGATCGTAAATTCCTTTAGTGAAAATAATCATCTATAAGTTAGGAATCTACAGTCCAAATTTCATTTCATTTCAACGGTCGGATCTCCGGGAAAACCCGATCTCTACAGCTGCATTTTTCAAAAAAAAACACAGCTCCGACCTGCTGTCAAAACAGCTATAAAAATCGAACTTAAACGACCCCATTTCTTATTTCCACCATTCAAAATGATCATGTAAGTGTTATAAACCCTCTGCTTAAAATTAAAGATGATCCAACAGTTGGATTTTCCAGATCGTTCGATTCTTTAAAACCGCGTACATAAAAACGGTTCTGAACAGATTCTAAAAAAACTCATTTTAGCGACCTTAAGACAAGATTTAGGGAAATTGGAGCTTACCAACGCGTTCAGAACGTCGAGAAATGGTTGAGGGTGAAGACTCGTAACTCCGATCACCGTGTACCACCGCGTCGAACCACCACCGGTCGCCGGATGTTCTTTCTCTCTCTCTTTCTCTTTAGTCTCTCTCTCTCTCTCACTCTTCAATATGAAAATGAGGAGATAATGGCTGTTATTTATAGGAAGGTTGGAGGCATATGGGTGTGACATGTGTCCACCACATGTCACTATGTTGTGCATTGCATGGTGACTCATCACCACTTGTCATCTTGCATGGTAGGATTGTTGTGAAGGTGCCACGTGTCCCGCCATGTGTTGCATTTTAAGATGATTCATTGACACATGTTGAATCATGTGTTGACTCATGGTTATATATGGGTTGGGTTTGTTAGCACGTTTAAAGCCCTAGACCGTCTCTTAATGCTCCGAATAAAAATTCAGGGTGTTACAAAATCCTATACTTCTATCTACTTACGTGTTACAAGAATCTACTACATCGAGGTTATATTCTTAGGCTTCAAGTCTAATCCATCAACTAACTCTCGTCAAGAGTATTTAAGTTCTAGACATTGTATGAGAACTTGTGCGGACCGGAAAGGTGGATACCTGTATTCTGGGAAATTCTGTCAAGGAAAGCATTTCGTACAAATCCAAATCAACCGTTGGACCTGTATGATTTCCTGGGAATTCTTGGGAAGAGTGTTCACTTATAGGAATGTATGACTTCTCTAAACATTAGGGAACTCGAATTACTCTTGATATGTCAAAGTGCTTATTTAGTGATGAGCACTAAATGGGTACCATCTAAATACTTTATACTTCATGATTTTATGATTCTAAATCTTCATCTGTGACCTTTACTCTATAATTCTTATGTCCTTTCTTTTCAAGAATTGCCACATAACAACATGCCTACTCGTCATAACCAAAATTAGACTTCAAAAAAAAAATTTCTTATGTCACAATACTTAAAAACTATATACACATAAATATATATAGATATTACTCAACAAACTTCATATTTTTATGATACAATACTTAAAACTATATATTACACTACAAACTTCATTGTTTTATAACATGATACCTAAAGAAAACTCTTGTGTTTTACCCTACATTCATACTACTTAACTAAATCTCATTTGACACTATCCTGAGTTTTACTACACACTTATACATTCCAAATTCGACATACTTACTCACATTACCATTCTTTGTAAACAAAACACCTTTGGGCTTTAGGTACACTAACAAGAAACTAAGGAGACTACTTATGAAGAAGCCTACTGAAGCAAATAAATCTCATCAGGGTCAAACAATAAAATTATTAACACATAATGACTGAGAGAGTGTATAGGCTCACGAGAAGTTTTGGCTAGGGAAAATAGGGTACTTAAGTGAGTCCTTTAGGACCCACCCTCTTTCCCGGGAATTTTCTCCATGAGCACACCACTTATAAGTCAAGAATCATTTCAAAAATATTATTGTGATTACTCAGTATTATGGATAAATAAACTTAAACTTCATGAAAAACTTCCACATTTAATATTTAATAACTTCACCACTGGTTCTCATCCCCACCAAGAGACCCATACTTGACACCTGACCCATATCCAAGGGCAAGACATGTTAGAACACCCACTAGTGTAATGGGAGTCCCGACTAATGACGTCCATCAATATGTAGGAACCGCGGGAATTGTGAGGCGAGAGATGGAACACGATATGAGGCACGACCTACTGAGCCAAATGATTGATAACTTGAGGAATCAGATCTGGTGAAGAGAAAATCACGACCCTGAAGAAAGACAGGGAGATACTTGACTGCCGTACGGAAACCACTAGAGTGGAGGCTAGGTTTGCTATTCGAGTAACCTTAGCGGTATTTGCTTAGTATTCATCTGCTTCCTAGTGGAGAGCTACCTGAGTCGTTAGTTGAAGTTTCTATTTTCCTTGTTTTTAATTCTCGTTTAAGAAACAAATTCCTTAAGTAGGGGCTACAAGTCCCAAATTTTCATGCAATAGATGATAAGTCCTACTTTGCAACTCAATTGTTATCTTTTTTTGAATTAACCCAAATCTTATCGAAGATTCTTAAACATCACTTCTATTTATTTCAACTTAGTACTCTTATCTAAAACATTCTTCATAAGCAGTTCATCTCAATATCTGATTCAAACCACAACGACATATTAAATTAACAAACCCTTAAATGGCAAGTATGACTGTAGAATAAACTTTGAATAAACAACCTATTTTGAAAAGGGTTATTTTAAAACAACATGACTTATGAACCATTATCTTGATCAACTATGACCTTTACTTCTGAAGACTTAGCCTTGGCTAAACTAACTACTTGTTAATCGTACCTGTCTCTTGAGAAATCCTTCTTATAACTACTCATCCTATGTCTCACTCTTTATTTCTCCGAAACATCCTATCTATACACAAACAAAAGTGAACTACAAATTTCTTTTACAAGATCAATTATTCGTAAACATACTTCTATAAACACTATCAGAACTTTTCTCGTTACCTTACACTAGAAGACTTTCCTCGTTAAAATCTTGCTACATAAAAGATTCGCCATAAAACACAACGTGTGACACTCCGACTTTTCAAGCTAACTCAGTTAGAATTCCCGTTAAATATTCTGTTAAAACCTAACCCAGTTAACCCAATATTAAAGCTCAGGGACTGTTTCTGTCATTTCTTGATCTCAAACTCCAGGGACTAATCTTACCAAGTCTCAAAACTGGATTCATTGACTCTCAAAGTCAAAATCAAAGAGAAACCGATCATGTTGACTTTCAAAAGTCAAACTCATGACATTTGACCCAAATTCGAACTACATGCTTCAAATTCGTTGCGTTTTGTAACTGATATTCACGTTCACGACATTAACGAACCTAATTAGAACTTTAACCATCTTCATTGCAGTGAATTAAACCTAATTATGGGCATTAAATCCGTAACCGTCGACCATGATCACATCATTATCAAATTCGTTCGTTTTTGTTATCATTCATGCAAATCGATTCTCTACACACACTCGATGAACATCTCAGGAGCTTTTACACTCAGTAATTTGATCGGAATCGCACCAGAAGTCGTCGGAGGACAAGATCGCCGAAGTCGGAACACATTTTAGTCGGGAACCTTCAATCCATCATGCATTCTGGTAATTATTTACACCTACAGTTTCGTTTCTGTGTCTAGACCAATAACCCTATGTTAATTGGACAAAATCTAGGGTTTGTTCATTTAGCGATTTGGGGCTTTTGATCCTAGACTTAGTCTCCATCCAATTAACGTATGTGGTTAGATTCGCATATGGTCACTCCACGAAAACCCCATGTTAATTGAATCCATCAATATCAAATTTTACAAGATTTGTAATTTAGTGTTTGTTCATAATCAATTTGGGGGTTTTTATCTTAAACCTTTTCTCAATTAAATTAAACCATTCCAGTAGGTTCGCAAGGGTAGATTTAGTAAAAGTCCCATGATTTCAATAATTTTAAACATCAGATTTGTTTAAATCGATTCAAGATCAAACCTAGTGTTTTCGGTTTTGATTTTCGTAATTAATCGATCTTAAACTCATTGGTTTTGCAATTAAATCTTACCTCAGACTCGTAATAAGTCGTTTAACAAAACCCCTATGCCTCTACATTAAATCGTTATCGAATTGGTGAGATTGGGATTGGGATCGATCGCGACTTTGAATGGGGGAGGGGGCTCTCTGGTGTTTCTGATTAAAACTTGTCGATTTCAAATCCTGTTACGAATCATGATCTGGCTGGATTGGTTAAGGTTGTTGACTGTTGGGGAGGAGACCCGGGTTAGAATCCTCCTCCCGTGTTTTCTTTTTAAATGTATATTTTAATGGTATTTTAATTATAAAATCAATTGCTATATTATTATACTAATATATTAAAATTTTTTAAACCGGAAAACCACCCGTAGGCTCGGGTTTGGTCTTGCAACCCGTATTTATTATTAAAATCCATTTATAAAATAATATATTCATATTATTTTTGTACCATGACACAAATTAAAAATAATATATTTTATATATTATTTCCTCCATATTATAAACATTTTTTATTAACGTTTCAAAGTTATAAATAATATAAATATTTATATTGTTTACCCGTAATTATATTCTCGAATAAAAATAATATATTATTATTTTTCCCACATAAATAGTTATCGTATTAACTATGCGAGTTTAAAAATAATATAATAATATTATTTTTCTAGATCATTATTTAATGACGAAGACGATTGAATATATTTATTAATTATTGTCTTTTGTCGCGTATCGTAATCATTCTAACTATTTGACTTAGAAATCCGTATTCCCGTAGACATGTTTGTCTACTCTTGATCATTATAGCCTTTCTTTTAGGACGTTCAACATTCCGTGTCGTAGTCACATATCTTATTTTATCCCTAATAATTATGTTGTAATTCTAGGGCATTCGTGAGCCGTGTCGGGCTAACGCTTGGGATTTCAATCTCATACTTGTGTGATTACTTCCTACGCAATCAGGTGAGTTTTCACGGACCCTTTTACTGTTTTAACTTGGGGGAGAAAACATGACACAACTATTTTGAGATTATTATAATTCATATGTTATCAATGTTAAAGCTAAGCGTAACACACTATGACTGAAAGTCCTCAACACACATCGGACTGTTAATATGGATCTTAGCGAGATAATGTTTAGTATTACTACTAGGTTTGACAAATCCCACCCGCGTTAGTCGCGCTAACTCGATTTGAGATCGAACGAGGTGAAATGTTAGCCTACTCACATCGCCAGAGTTGATAGACCTGGCAGGAGGCAAATAAACAAACAGTTAGCTACGGTTGCGAGCGCTTTAGTTAAACATGAAACGTAGGTTAGCTACTTATAGATACATATTGAATGTACAATAATCTGGTAAACGTTAATTATATATTGAAACATGTGAACTCACCAACCTCGTGTTGACATCTTTTCTTACATGTTTTCTCAGGTCGCTAAAATAAGGCACAGGTGTACATATAGGACATGCATGGAGTCCTACTTTTGAATTATATTTTATTACGTTAGGATTATTTTCATTTACGCTTGGACTGTTTTAATTTATGTTTGGACCGGACTTTCTGGGCGTGTTTGTTTTGCGCATTTACTTTCTTTTATTGCGTCCGCATTTACTCTGATTGATGTAATATTTTCATTTGAGTCCCATATAGAGTCGTTCAATGTAACTAATGACTGAGATCCTGGTTTGTCACTTCCCAAACGGTAAAACTCTGTTAGTTGAAATTGGGGGTGTGACAGATTGGCATCAGAGCCATTGGCTATGGAGAACTAGGATTGCATTCTAGACTATAACCTCACACATTAGTTACGCGTCATAAACGTTTTGTTTGGCACTTATATATTACGTTACAGGACCATGTCATCAACCCCACCACCATCACCTAAGGCACTAGGACATGATGCACCTATCTTACCATCCCCGGAGCCCAAAAGGCGCCGGACTAGTTCTAGTGACAATTCGGTTGATTAGGGTGAACCGAGTAGCGCACAAGCAAGGAATCCGGCACACAATTGGGATGCATACCCGAAAATGATCCAAAGATGGGTCGAAATGGGAAATGTCCCATCACCCTACTTTAGTTCCACTTCCTCATCATCTACTTTACCTAGCTTTCCATGTACCATGGAACAAACTTTTGCAGCTTTTGTATTTTACATGTCTAGGGAGTTAAGCATTGTGAAAGATTCTACTGATGAGATACCCGGCATTGGGAGTTGCAAATGGAAGAGAACAAGGAACAAATTGAGCATCTGACCACAGAATTAGCAGTAACGGACCAGGTCCATGACTATCTAGTGGATAGGGTGCAACATTTGGAAACGAGGGTGGACACCTCGGACCATGCTGCTGAGGGGATTCTGGAGAGAGTGACCCATCTGGAAGCCCAAATGCAAGCAGCACTTTGGCCGGAGAATATCCCACTTTCTGACGACGAGGAGGAGCCGTTTGAGGATGAGCCCTTAGAGGGGGAGCCACACGAGGAGGAGCTGGTCGAGATTGATGATGCACTATCATGTGTTTCCTCCGATGAGGAGGACATTTGATGATTATTCTATCCTATCTTTCCTTTCATTTATGCTTTGTTTATGTTCTTTCTATTTCAAACCTAGATGGGTAAGGTTGTTCCCATTCAATAAAAGCATGAGAAGTTTGATGTTTTGAGTTATTTATTTTGTAGCTTTATAATTTATTTAAGTTCGAAATATTAGATGTTGTGATATCATTTCCTTACTTGTACATATAATGTTTGAAATGCGATATATTTCTAATTATTTTGGATTTGTGAATGTGAAGAATCATGTCGGGAAGAGGACGTGGAGGTCGTGCTGGTGGTCGAGGTACCATCAACATGACAACAGCTGAGCTGGTGGCACTAATCAACGATAGTGTGGTTGAGGCTCTAGCAACATAGAATGTTGCAGGTAAATGCTATAACCATTTACTAGTGAGGTCAATTCATCTCTCAAAGCGTCTTTCCCAAGCTTTATGAACTCAATCCTATATAGGACATGCCTGGAGTCCTACTTTTGAATTATATTTTATTACGTTGGGATTATTTTCATCTACGCTTGGACTGTTTTAATTTATGTTTGGACGGGACTTTTTGGGCGCATTTGTTTTGCGCATTTACTTTCTTTTATTGCTTCCACATTTACTCTGATTGATATAATATATTTCATTTGAGTCCCATATAGAGTTGTTCAATGTAACTAATGACTGAGATCCTGGTTTGTCACTTCCCAAACGGTAAAACTCCGTTAGTTGAAATTGGGGGTGTGACACAACGGGAGTCAAAAACCCAAATGCACGTTGCTAAAACAATAGACTTACGTATGCACAAAATACACATCACTATAAAGTCAAAACTTTAAGTCTAGAGGGACACACCTTGTTGTGTTATACAAAAGATAATACGACATTAAAACTCGTATCCATAAAGCTCAACACCTTTTGGTTACCGAAAGTAAGAATGTACAACAAAATGTCATGACTTCAATCTAAACTAAATGATTTGCCTTACTAAATCATACCTAAATTCCTGATTACGACAATCGCTGTACGTTCATCCCGAATGCACAAGAAACTTCATTTCTAATGCTAGAAACTAGCGTGAAGAAGGACATTGCCCCCTATAGCAAAGTACTCACTTGCCTTCAATCAAAACCAAACATCGACATCCATCTGGTCTCCTTGAACGACCAGAACCTCCTATATGGGAATAAGAAAGGTATAACAATTGATTCCATTACGAAAACTTTCCCACATCTCTCATAAGCACCAAAGTATTGGAGGGACCACCTCATACTGAAGGCGTGATCACATACTCTATTCACTAAAGTTGGAAACGGGAAGACTTTAAAGCTACTCGGGGTTTGACGTATTCTTGTTCAAACACGAGGAAGATGTGAGACTTTAAACTACTCGGGGTTTGACGTATTCTTGTTCAAACACGAGGAAGATGTGAGACTTTAAACTACTCGGGGTTTGACGTATTCTTGTTCAAACACGAGGAAGGTGTAAAACTTTAAACTACTCAGGGTTTGATGTATTCTTGTTCAGACCACGAGGAAGCTTTGAAACTCTAAATTATGCCACATCATTACTCTTTAGTTATCGATTGACGTTTCCCTTTAGGGACTCAATTAATTGTTAACTACTATTACGTGAAAACATTAATTATGAACTAAGCAAATCTTTGTGCTCTCCCTTGACCCACACACAAATGGAAGGATCTATACGGACTATGCGACGATTCGAGTAGTTACGGGTGCACACGTAATTATAAAAATCAGCGTATGGAAAGACATAGTAAACTCTGTCGTGTGCTATGACCTAAGGCCTATCGTGATAGATAGAAACGAAAATTTGGTAATATGACAATTCTTGGGCACATTAGACTATACTCTGAGCAAACTTAGACCATCAAACTGTCATCAAAATTCGTTCCATGTAGGGCATTTTACCTTTAGAATCCAAATGATTTTTCGACAGTTCTTCTTTTTGGGTTCATTTCCAAAAAAAAAAACTAAAATCCTCATGCCCCTCGATGAAACTATATGCTTCTTAGTAAAACTCTTGGAAATCATGGACCATGAAATCTAGGAACTCAAGTGTAATCGTACTCCTATCGTCACAGTCCGTTCAGAAATCTAAACGCAACTCTGAGTTCACTTGGGAACGTAAAGCAAATGAAAGTTATCCTCCTCATTATCCTTGCACGTATCATAATCTTAAATCTTGAAAACAGGAACCTTCTACTTTAATTTCGGGATGAAATTTCTTAAAGTAGGGGAAACTGTAATATCCAGTATTTTCTGACCTAACTTTTTCTAAACTTTTGCACGTGTTATTGATTCAAGCTTGAATTTTTATTAAAATGCTATATTCTTAAAATAATAAATATTGATTTAATTGATATATATTTAAGAAAAAACATATATACTTGAAGATTTATAATATATATATATATATATATATCTTATAAATGAATATATTAAAATTTTTAAAATTTTATAAGTTGTAAGTATATAAATAATATAATTGATAAACTTATTTAAAAAATACATATATACTTAAAAACCATAAATCTTAGAAATTATTTTATAAATGTATAAAATAATAAAAGGCAATAAAACTTATCAAACTTATTTAGTTTTTATAAAAACAAAACATATTATTTGCATTATAAAGTCCAGGGTACAAAACTATCATTTCTGAAACTTATTTTAAACAAAAATCCATACTTCGGGTAAAAAATGATAACCCTTACAAACTTCAGGGACATGTCGTGTAATTAACCCAAACACCCAGAAACCGATCCTGAGTTCAAATCCCACATCGACCGGTTTTGAGCTCGTTTACTCGAAAACGCATATTCCGACCAAATTCAATGAACCTCGAGTTTCCCTTCTAGCGTGCGACCCAACCCCAATGCAATTCAATGCCCAAATTCGAGCTAACACCCGCATGATTCGAAATTAAACCCGTTTCCTCAACTGTAATCGTCCCAACTGTTCGGGCATTAAACGGTGAAATTGGTTATAAATACCAGTCCCTAAACCTTACCGACACCATCCTTTAACTCCTCAAACTCTCAATTCCTTTGATTCGTACCTGCATTGGCCGATTCAATCCTTGGACAGCCGACCCAGAACCTAGAAGTCGTTCTCCCTCGTTTTTTCATCATTCCAGGTAATTCGAATGCCCAAAACTATCGTTTTCATTCCTTAATAAAAAACCCTCTGTCAATTTGCAATGACAGAGGGTTAATCAGTTCGTATTTAGGAGGATTTGATTCTAGGGTTCATAAAGAAATGGGGGCGATTTGAGAATATGTTTATGTATTTTCTTTTTCGTGTTTACACTCAACGAGACCCGTAGTCGGGTGGTTTGTGCACTTGTGTGTGGACTCGGGTGGCCCGGGTTCGAATCTGGCCAACCCGAGTTTTTACCCTTTTATTTTGTTTAAACCATTTTCAAACAATTTTTACACTTTTAATAATCTTTATAAATTCTGTTATACTTTTATAAACTTAAAACCGATTTATATTTACACTTTTATATTCTGAAACCATTTTATTTAATTAAACTTAGGAAAAAACCTATAAATATTTAATCTTTGAAATTAATTTAAATCCTTAAAAGCTATAAAAATATTCTAAACTTTTATAAAACTTGTATTTCCATATAAACTATTTTGTAAAAATAATAAACTTAATTTATGAATTCCTTTCTAAATTAAAGGAATTCTTTTAATCTTTAATTTATAAAATTTTAATAAATTCAGAAACTTATATAAATCTTATAAACTTGGAAATATTTATAAAACTTATATATAAATATGTAAAACAGAAACTTATAAACTTATATTAACATGAAGCTTATTTATCTATTAAAACTAAATGTACTTTAATAAACTTTATAAAATAAAAACAAAACTTTAACTTAATAAATTACAAATTTATAAAACTTATATTTTATATAAACAGAAATTAAATTGTTTATACAAAGTTGAAAAGAGAAATAATTATACTTTATTTATTTCTTAAATATTTATAAACTTATAAACTCTATAAAACTAAATGAAAACTCTAAACATTTATAAACTTACAAACTTTATTCAAATACTTTAAGAAACCTTACTAAAACAATTATAAACTTTAAAACTTATAATTTAGAGTATAAACTTCATAAAAAAAGTCCTATTTAACATACTTGTTTAAAAAAATTATAATTTCACATTATTTATTTAGGAACTTATACACATATTTTAAACATTATTTATTTACAAGTGAAAATGTAAAATAAATATTTAACATCTAAATATTTTAATAGATGATTAAACAAAATAATTATTCTTATAAGATAATTATTTATCCTTAATAATTATGTATGCTTTAAGTAATTATTATTAAACTTAAACCATTATTTACTCTTTAAATAATTATTTATCCTTAATTATTATTCATTCTTTTATTATTAATCCTTTTTTATTCTTTGAATAAATCCTTAATAACTATTTATCCTTTAAATGATTATTATAAATCTCTAATAACTATTTATTCTTTAAAAAAATTATTATTAATCTTTAGTAATTATTTAGTCTTACACTTACCTATTGTTACCACCTTATTAATAAAAATGCTTAGAAAACTAGTTTGAATTATTATTACCAACTTGTGTAATTAATAACTATAAAGCCTTCCTAAATAATTATTTTAAGTAATAATTATTCTAAACTATAAACTTATTAAACTTGATATCCAAGTCTTGTATTTAAAAATTGATTTAAACTTTATAAGCCTAATCATCCACATCTCTCATTTGGAACCCTAGTTAATCTTAGCCTCCTAGATTTGTTGCCATAGACTTAAAGGATCAAAACTTGAAACTTTAGACTTATGTTTTTAGGCGTATTGTGAGGATATTCTCCCTCCAAATCTTGCTACACTTAATCTTTGTTGGACACTCTTCATCATCCAAGTGAGTATACTTAGCCCTTTTTTGTTTTGTTTTGATTTATAAACTTTGGGGTGGAACATGTTCAAACTTTTTAGACTTATACAATTCAAACGTAACTATGCTTATATGCTTTCTATGTGTTATATGCTTTAAGACTTGCATGCTTAAATTAAACTTAAGACTTGCATGTTCATTAACTTTGGCCGAGCCTGTGGTAACAATAATAGATCTATTGTATTTGATCAATCCACCTTGATTGATTGACCCTTCGGGGGGAGCCCATGGTGATTGTTACTAAACTTAAACTTTAAACTTTTAAGGGTAACCCTCGGGTTATGCCTAAACTTGGTTGGAGGTTTGAAATGCATAATGTTTAACATGCATGTTCTCACATTTATACTTAGATGCATTAATAATAGTGAATTGTAAAACTTTTAAAGACTTTGTTAAACGGTGTCAAAATCTTTGTATCTCACCAACTATTTTTAATTGACAGTTTACTTAACATATTTTAGGTGCAAAAGTTTGATGCTTATCTTGTGAACACATAGGATGCTTGGACCTAGAAAGACTATCAAAATTAAACTTATGTTTTTCATTTTCATTGTTGAACAATATGTCATTTCTCTAATGTTAAACCTTTAAATTTATTAATGGAATATTTCAACTTTATTAGTCAACCATGTAGTTTTGAACAACCGCGTCCTCCCCGACGTATAATCCGTCGTCGGTTGGGGTTGACACATTTAACCAAAAATGTGGCGTCGAATGCAGGGTAATTCGCTAACATTGATGTTTTAGTCTAGTTGAAGTGTCATAATTAAGGGTGGCGCTAAAATATCGATTTTTATTAATTGGAATTTCTTTAATGTTTTAATTCACCGGTTAAGGATCAAAAACAATTTGGATGACGCATAGCGTGAAATAAGTCGTGCAAATTTTAGTAAACCAATTTTACTATACAAGTTCGTGAAACGCTTTTCAACACTCGACACGGTCCGATTTTTAAATACCCTATTTAATCTAAATTGGTCGTTAGTCGTGAACTAAATTTTAAACTAATTAACCTTTAATTAATTTAAATATGTTTTTAAATAAAACAATTAAATTTAAAAACTTTTTTACTTTTAAATAAAAACTAATTTTATTTAGTTACATTTCCGAGAAATTTTAAACCTTTTAATATTCTCGTCATTTTATAAGATTGTGTTAAAATTTTTTTTATAAAAATATTTACGGTTTTAATTATTATCCTAAATAATTATATCACCACAAACATACAAAACAACAATCGAGCCACTAGTAAGTTTGTTCGGGTTAGTTCGAGCCATCAAACAAAAATAAATAAATAAACTTGTTGCATCCCACTTAGTCCAAGATCTCGATCTTCAAACTCCCGTTTTTTTCAATCCATGTCTTCAAATCTTCGTCTTGATAAGTTTACAACTTTTATACTTTTACAATAAAAAATAAAAATAAAAGAAACCTATCTATTACATCCGGGTTCCAAATAACCCAAAAATAAAATACAAAAATAATAAAAACAAACATGACAAAACAACCACGGGTCACTAGGGCTCGATGTTCCAAACACACTCACAACCAAAAACGATAAAGGTTCGATCTTTTGTCAAACAAAATTTTTGACAAATAAAACAATAGATCGATTTAAAATAAACAATTATGTCTAAATGCGCGTAAAGGTGGCTCTGATACCACTGTTGGGAATCATGTTACCAGTTTTAACTTTTAAAACAATTATTATTTAAACCTTTTAAATAAATAAATCAGATATATTTAGCGGAAGCGATTTAACAATACCATTAACATACCAGATCCGGATTCCATACAGTGATCCGATTACACAACGTTTAGACAATAATAAACAAATAAATAAAACACAACCATAGGGTGTTTAGGGTTTTATACCTTTGACGAATCAACCAGATTGAAAAACTCGGGTACAAAGAACGTCACGCTAGATGATAACAACGAGCTCGTCACACGAACACGTTACACGAAAACACTTGATCCGGATGGCGGGAAGAATCCGGTTCGCAAAAACACGGACCACGCGAACAAGGGTGCCGGCCGACAAGGGCTACGGTGGTGGCGGATCACGGTGGCGGCGCAGGAGCGGCGACGGTGACGGCTGGGCTTGGTGGCCGATCAGTCACGAAACCGAAGGGGGGGTTTCTTCGATCGCAAGCAAGGAGGAGGAGGAGGAAGCCACCAAAAGTGTCATTAGGGTTTTGACTTAAGTATGTTTATATAATAAACTAATTTACAAGGCAACCCCTTATGTAATTAACATTTAATTACTAACTAATTAACTCTTAATCAGTTTCAATCCCCGTAGTTTATAATTACACTGATTATAAACTATCTTCGTTAACAGAACTGGTTTTATATTTATACTATTAAATATAAAACCTGTCAATATATATTACACTAATATATATACATAATACCACATTCCGCCTCTCTTTAGATTTAATTATTCTAAATAATTAAATACGACGTAACGAATAAATATCTCTCTAGATATTTAATCCATCGAATTCTTAATTCTTGTTTCGTGTAATCACGTTTAACAATTAAACGATATAATTTGTTCTTTGCCCAAAGTGTATAACGTTTTATCTATAACCTCTTCTAGGGTTTTGTGTGTAACATCTTCTAGGGTTTTGTGTGTAACCTCTTCTAAGGTTAGACCAACTGCATTATTCTGCTCTTTTTGTTCTCGTGGGTTTTTATGTTTGGAACCGATTTATTTCCCACGTTTCCTGTATATGGTAATCTTTCTATGATTACTTCATATTGAGTAGGTGACGTTTATGCTTGTATACATGACTTTGTCACTCTATTTTGTGTGTGTGGATGCATCAAATAATTCATTTGCTATTCTTTGCAAAAGCATGAAATATTAGACTTCAAACTCATATTAACCACTTCCGGGGGTGACGATGATGCATTCAATGTTTTGGTTTTCATGTATTACCGGTAAATCCTTTCTTTATCCAGTCTCCCCTTAAGACTGGGAATAATGTCTTATTTATACAACATATTATGTTGTTAACATGTCCTATTCTGTACATTATGATGGCAGTATTGATATCGCACAACAAAAATATTTATTGTTGAGACAAACTTAGTTATTTTAACAATTTTGCATTCATAATCTTATTTAACATATGAACTATCTAAAAATTGCAATAAATTTGAATGTGTTGACAGGTCGACCAAACCTAAACCAACCCATTTGACATGTAACCCGACATGACCCGATTAGGTTGAATTAAGCAAAAGGGTCTATATAGACATGAGATCATCTTCTTTCTCCCCGTGTTTTTGGGTTGTTTTGGAAATTAAGGGGGAGCTTCAACTTTATTTGTTGATGACGTGCAAAAGAGTTTTTCAAATGGGTTAGATCTAAAACAGAAGGGCTTCAAAACCGTTATTGTTGTTGGACTCAAAATTGTATGTTGTTGAACCAATTTTGTTTCATTTCATCTTTCCTTACAAGCTTGTTGTCTTATTTTTTAAAGTGTTTCTATTTTTGCATTTAGACTATCCGTAATACCATCATGAGCGTGGGGGCGGGGTGCCACCTCATCCACCATGGGCATGGAACACCGCACGGGGATGGGGTGAGGGTGGGCGTGAGAGGGGCAAGGTGGTGGTGTTCACGGGCGTTGCAGCTCAGACTATCCGATCAAAGGAAAGAGCCGTTGGGCTGATTTAAATAAAAAAAACTTTTTAAAGTTTTTTTTACCTATAAATACTATACTTTACAACCTTATTTTTACGCAAAAATACAACACATATCTCTACAATCTTTCTTCTCCTCTCTAATTTAAAAAAAATATAAAGATGTTTACATGGCAATTTGTAAACAACCCTAATAACCCGAACCACCCAAACAACCTGATCGGGGGGTACGTTCCACCGCCCTCGGATCCGAACCCGATGATGACGTTTTCAAATTGGAGTCAATACCCGACTTCAAATCCTTCTACGCTCGAATTTTTATCCGACTATATACATTAGTTTGTACACGAGACACAACCGTCACCCGACTTTGTACCCGAGACACAACCACCACCACAAACTAAAAAAAGAACTCATAAAAAGAAAACCACACAACCCACTACTTCTACACCCGACTTTATGGTGTTTTTTTAATATTATGTTGTTTTTTATTATTAAATATTTTTAGTTTTAGTTTATTAAATTAAAAAAATGATTATATAATTATTACAAAACTGGTCACCCTCACCCCACCATTACACACCTGGGTGAGGGTGAGAGAAAACAGTGTCTGCGTGCGCCTACGTGGCACAGAAAAACCATCACCTTCACCCTACCATTACAGATAGTCTTAGTATGGTATTTGTGGGACTAATGAGCTAGCATCCGGTGGAGTTCGTATCTTCGACACGTTCACTAGTGAACGATGAGTTTTGAATCTTTTTTTATTTTGATTTTGCTTCATTTTGGTTTGTCTTATTGAAATATTAATGCCATAAACTCATAAAGATTGTTTTTTTGTCACTTACAGGGTCATACCGACGGTTCTCGGAACAAAACCGGAATCAGTCAAGAGTCACTCGTGTTCTTTTGAATAAAGATAGAATCTTGATCATAAAAAAGAATTGAAAATCTAATGAGTCTGTTTGGTTTCTGCGTAGGTGCGTGTTTATTAGGGCCGGTCCTGAGAATCTTTAAAACGTTTTGGGCCTGGGACATTAAAAAAAAGCGAGCCCTATAATAAAAAAATCTATTGACCCTTTTTAATTTCTATGTGGGTTAATGAAATAATGGTTAAATTACAAGTTGGGCCTTTATAAGTAATGGATTAATGTTAATGAGATTGGGTTTAAAACTTTAAATATATAGAATTTTTTATAAATATATGTTAAAAATATTGATTATTTTTTTTGTCTAATACAATTTTATTATTTTCTATGCATATACGAGTTATTTTGCTGATGGGCTCTTGGAAGTGTGTTATTGGGCTTGAAGCAGACTTATTTTTGGGCTTAAAGAATGGTTGGTGCAGCTGAAGAGTTGCGGGTTCTTTTGGAGATATAAATAGAATGAGATGGCTTCTTTTAGGTCAAGAGAGAAATATTTTTACACATGTGCTTGTGTCGGTATTTTTCTCTCATCTTCATCTCTGCATTTTTAGGGTTTCATCAAGAATGATGATTCTCTGATGTTTCTAGCTATAGTCGTTTGGTTAGAGTATTGCAGATCATCAACGGGATGATCTGGTCTCAGTGTTGATTTGTATTTTGAGCAGTTTTGTTGAGTCGTTGTGTTCAGATTTTGTTATCAGTATTATTGGTTGAAATTTTTTTTTCATGTGGGTTAAATCCATGGTTGTAACAATATATATACATATATATAAAAAATATATATTTTTTAAAACTTCGGGCCCTTTAGGAAACCGGGTCTTGAACAGGTCGCCCTCCCCTCCCCCCTAGGGCCGCCCTCCCCTCCCCCTTAGGGCCGCCCCTGGTGTTTATTATTTTAACTTATCAAGAATCGTATAGTATTCACTATTCAAGTTTCTTGATCTTGAAAATGATAGTGTTTATTATTTTATTTTAGGTGGACACATAATTCATACAGGATCAAAATAAGAAATTTGAAATAGAAGTTATTGCTTGAAGTAAAGGCGTTATTGGTTGGTAACGCTGAACGACCCATACTCCATAGTGATTAGTGGTCCATCTGGGGTGGGTAAGGGTACCCTATGAAATATTTCCCACAATGTGAAGAAAGAAATGAAAGACACCACATATTATAACGGTGAAGGCACACCCTCTTAAATTTAATGTAAACTTTTGAGTTCTGTTTGTTAATTTTCAGCGAGATAGTAAATATTTTTCGGTTTAAGACTTTGGTAAAATTTTAATTTAACTAATCTGAAAAGCCCGGACTGAGACAAGTATAAATACCTAATAAACATCTTCATTACAAACTAAGAAGTATTTATAGATTTATGAAATATTCCATTTTCATTATTCCATCCGTATAGTACATGTGTTTTTAACCTAGTTATCTATATAACGAACTAAAAAATAGTTTGGACAAAAAGTGTGTGCGTGTCAACCCGACATGGCCAATATGATCCATCACCCAACCCGCCAATTAGGCACTTTACTTGGTATACAATCTTGGATCCGCAATCGGCTAAATATATGATTTTTCTTGGCGTGTGAAGTGTATGAATTTATTCATGTTTTCTATAATATTTGATTTCTTATTGGTAAGCATAAATGATTCAGTTTGTATGACACTGCAGGGCAGTGGCGGAGGGAAGAAGGCTCCAGGGGGGGAGAGGCACCCCCTGAACTCCAAAATTGTAGTGTGATTTTGCTTTTGACCACCTTATATTTTATCAAAAGGCACCCAGGCACCCAGTCCACGACCATGAGTCCAATGTAAATGAAAATTTGGGCCTTTCGTTTTCCCACATCGGAGACGTCAATCAACATTCATTTCAATGATCAATCCTCATCCAATGCAAACGTAAATTCCAATTTGTTTTCCCCCTCGGCAATCAACAATTTATTCATTATTTAATTCCAATTCGCCATTCCAAATCGATCGCCGCAGGTTCGCAAATTGTCCTACGCAGTCACGCAAATCTTCCGAGTGTTCTACGCGTATCAGTTTATGAATATTTATTTATGTTTTGTTGGCCGTTTGCATTACAAATTGATGAATTGAATATAGTTTTGTTGACATCACCAAACAGATGAATTGAATTACAAATTGATGAACTGAATTACAAGTTTATGTTTTGTTGGCTGTTTGCATCAAATTTATTTACAAATTTATTTAATCCCATACAAGTTTATGTTTTGTTGGCTGTTTGCATCAAATTTATTTACAAATTGATGAACTGTTTGCATCAAGTTTTGTTGACTTCACCGATACCCAGGAACATCCGGGCCAGATATGGGATTGCTTTTTTTAAAAATTCCCGGGTTTGGGTACGGGTATGGGATTAAGTGAAACCCGACCCGATTACCTGAAATACTTATGCCCGGTTAATTTAATGAACTTCATTTTTATGCACCCGCTAAGTAAAAATCTTGGATCCGCAACTGCTGCAGGGTGGTAATCAGAACTCTATTCTCCACTCAAATGCATCACAACGAGTAAGAAACTAGCCAGCCTCCTTTAGTGCCAAATCAAGTTAAAGTCAAACAGTAAACTGAAACAAGAAGTCGGAGTTGACTTTGATAGCATGTTGACTAAAAGAAATGTTGAAATATATACTGAGCATGGGCTTGATGTCTCTTCCTTAAATGATTGTATACTAAAGTTACTAATATTATTTATTTTAATAAAATAAATTAATGGTCTGATTAAAATATCATCCTAGATATACTTTCATTTTCATTTTAGAACAATTTCACTTACATGAAAACAACTTTACTACCAATTTTTATTCACAGATTATTTATTCACACCGAAATGACTTTGTTGAGTTTGAATGTTATAAGTTTTGAAAAGCCGGACTAAGACGGGTATAATACTAGTTACTATAGTTCAAAGAAATCATGTACGAATCTCACAGCCACCACATATCCAAACGAGGTCACATCAATCTACCTTCATTCATGGTAGCAACGAATTTTTCATGCTTCTCATTGCCGTCTCCGTTGTCGTCTAGTTCGTCGTGTTCAAAGCAAACATGATCTAGAGTTTTTTCGTGTTCAATTACTCACATAGATCTCGTTCCCCCGCTTCTTTTCGCTCTCGCCTATGGAGACATCCAGGCATACATATATTTGTGTTACACTTTCAGCAATCAAAACCGTAACCCTAATTGTTCATCAACCATGTGATTTACTCGGTCTATAATTGACTTGTTTCTTGTGTCTCTCATTAGGCAATACTTGATGCTTACAACTTACAAGGATGAAATTGCAACCCTAAGTGGCGTTTGGTTCGCGGAATTCGTTGAAATTGGAATTTTAAGGAATTTGATTTGAAATTGTAATTTGTCCAAAGAATTTGAAATTGAAAGGAATTGAAATCTATTAAATGAATTTGAATTACTAATCTATTTGAATAACAAAACAATCATAAAGGAATTGAAATCTATCATCATTTCACCACCTATCGAATGTCGTCGCCCACACCACCAACCACCCCCACCGCTGTCACTGCCAACCACCTCCGCCACCAGCCTCGCCATCATCAACCACTCGTACCCACCGCCCGCTCTTTGACACCGCAATTGACCCCCCCAACGCACCGCCACCACCAACCACTCGTCACTATCGTTATCGTCGCCGCCCGATCATCGACACTGACACTCAAGGTCATCATTAGCGTTAAACATTGAACTTATTTAAAAAATATCCTCTAAATTATTTTAAGGGGTAACTTTGTAGATTAGTAACAAACTTTTAAAAGTGTTTCAATTAGGTCACTAAATACACATCTTACACGGTATACACCATCGGGTATACTATGGTAAGTGACCAAATTATAACACTTTTGAAACTTGATTAATATTCTGTGTTTTTTCCCTTATTTTAATTATGTAGTTGTAAATTAGTTTTACGTTAATAAAAAAAACATTTGCAAATTTGAAATCTACTAAACTAAAAATAAACCCAGAGTATAAGCATTACTTTTGTTATTCAACTTGTATCCATGTCTCACAGTGTGCACACCCTCCCTTTCGGCTAACACTTTATTCGTTTTTATTTTCTAAACTTAAAATTACGACTTGGATTAATATTCCAGGTTCACACCAAACACCGTTTATGTCTGTCTGATTCCGGTGGGTTAGTATCTTTTGTTTTGCATGACGAGGGCGGCCGCAGGGGTTGGCGGTGGCGACAATGGCGATTGATGGAGGCAAAGGTGGTGGTCGGAGTCGGAGGCGGCGGTTGGCGGAGGTGCCGAGGGCGCGAGCGGCTGTGGGGATGGTCGGGGTGGCGGCGGTGGGGGTCGAGGCGGCGGAGACAAGGGTCGTGGTCGGCAGTCGTCGACTGCTGGGGTACAGATGCGACAACGGTGAGTGGTCGGAGATTCCATTTCTTTTTCGTGAATTACTCACAATTTGTAAGTAATCTGAAATCCTTTATTTGAATGAATGAATTCCGATTCCAATTCTAATTACTTTCTCAACCAAACACATTAAGAATTGAATTTAAATTCCAATTCTAATGAATTTTGCGAACCAAACACGTTGACCAGTGGAATTCAGATTTTAATTGCATTGAATTTTCTACGAATTTCTGCAAACTAAACGGACCCTAAGTACGCTTTTAAGGTTGGATCCCCTTTTCTTTTTGTATGATCACGTTCACATAGAACTGCACACATTATTGTTCTGTTTTGTTTATGGCAATGCTAGAATGGTTTTCCTGTAGTTGACAATTTTCTTTTAGAATTTAGTTACTCTGTTATTCAGCTATCAAATTAATAATTATTTATTATTCAAATTAAATATTTGACCACTATGAACAGATTATTACAATTACAAATTACAATTACAAAAAAATTATAATTATATTATAAAAAAACTTTAAAAGAGAACTTATTAAGAATAGTACTTGGCTCTTATGAACATTTTTTTGCTACGTGTTTACAACCATTTTCTTCCCACGTCTGCTTTTACGTGTGTTCCTATTTGTCTCTCTACTAAAACACCATACGGCGGAGGAAGAAAAGTTACGACAGAGAGTGACCGTCATCCACCATTTTCAACCGCTGATCATCATTATCGTCATCTCCGTCGGATTGCAGGTGCCAGCGTTCGCAATCATCATCAGTCACAAGATCGTCAAACGTTCAGCAAACCCTAATTCCTTAGTCGCGATTGTTGGTGTTATTGATCAGGAGTTGTTATGGGTCCGATGAAATCGACCCGCTTGATGGGTTTCAGTTCACACCCACCAAGGTTTTTACGGAAGAAGTAAGTTGTGTCCGGTATAAAACCCTATGTGTAATTTTACCCTTTTTGTTGGATGATTTTATTGAATTATGTGTCAATTATGGAATTCGGGATTCTGGGTTTTGATTTTCATCATGGGGTTTATATGAACTTAACCTGTGTCATATCATTTGGCCATTTGACTTCATATAACTCAATATCTATCTCTTTGCCTTTTGAGAAACCATACTATTTATATTTCAAGATCTAATTACTCGCCATTTTTTAATCTTTATTGACCTTCTTTTATTTTACTTGTCTGAGAACTCCCTTTTCATGTCCAAAAGTGAAGATGTTGATATGAAGTTTATTGATTTTGGTCTTCCTGATTTAATCAGGCCAGATAATTATTACGAAGCAGATTTAATAGTCATCGGTTCATGGGCAAGAACAGAATGCATTTTACCGAATTTAACCAAAGTTGCTAGCTTACTTTAATTAGGCTCTTAAAGAATGAGTGCTTCTCAAGCTCAGTGAGCTCACTTCCATAAAAGAATTCATTTTTTTGTAATTTTTTTTCTTTTATCAATTATCTTAGAAAAAGAATTTTGTTATTAGAAGTAAATTTAATCATAATGGCATATTGGCAATTTGGCATGTGATGATAGCTCATCCATGATTGTGAAGTGAAAGTCATCCAATTCCTTTAGATATATTTATTTATAAATTGGTGAAATCATATCTTCATGCTTCTCCATTTTTGCAGCACTGCACTTGAGGTATATCTTTTAAGCGGTTTGTTTAATGGTAATATTATTTTTTGGGTAATAATTGCAGGCATTATCAAAGGCTTTGACAGAGAATGAACTGGTTTATCTAAGAGCTCAATTCATGCTTTTGGAACCAAACAAAGACGGGCGAGTATCTCTTGACAACTTCAATTACTTTTTTCTTTTTCTTTTTTTCCCTTTCAAATAGATGCTAATCTTACTGTTGTTAAATCATTTGCAGGCTCTCATGCATAATGCTATAGATGCAACGAATGAATCTAGGGTTCCTGATATTCTAAATTCAGTAAGGAACTAAGTTTTGTTTTAAATAATCTTAAAAACATCATATTAGTGTTTATGATTTTTCTAGATGGCACCCTTATCTTATAGAAAGATGGATTTTCAAGAGTTCTGTGCACCAACCATCAGCATATACCAATTGGAAGCACTAGAAACATGGGACAAATCAGGCCAACAACATTTTATTACTTTGAACAGGAGGGTAACATGCGGTTTCTGTTGAAGAACTTGCTCGGGTATATAATTTTTTTCTTATAAATTTAACTTACGATGCGTATATTATCATTTTATTGTTACATTAGTATCTGTTGAACTTGTTCGGGTATATAACTTTTTTTATTTGGTGGATGCAGGGTTAATGCGTAAATTGTTTTTAAGACAGGATTATGCCCAAGCTTCTTTGTAACATAACATGCCAGTTGTAAGTCGTTTTTTAAAAGTTTAATGTTTTTATTTTGATTTTCCATGTTTTTAGTATGAATTTGGTAGGTCTATAGATGAATATAATTTGGTGTTTAAAATGTCTCAATTTAAGACAGTTGTGACTATTTACACAAAGCAGTTTTTGTGATTAAAAATAACATGAAAATACAGAAATGAGAAAATATAAATTACTAATTAACATCTTCATAATACTTTGTTTATGTAATGAGTAAATTATTATGATGGTTATTTGTATTTTAAATTTATTGGTCTCTTTAGATTAATTTCCGATTAAACGCAAGCCACTTCCTCAGATGTAGAGAATAGAGACAGAGAAGAGCTTCATTGTACATATCAAGCAAGTTGTTTTCAATTTGGGGCAACTTAAGGTAATTTAAAATCTCTGTTTCTCAATGTTCATTACTCTTTGCTTGAATCACTTGCAACCAGAAATTGCACTAAATAAGAGTACCTATGCTTCACATTCAAAATTTATCATATAACCCTTTTCATTGAGTTACAGAGTGGTTAAGTAATATTGATGAAAGTTAAATGCAATAAATGATGGCCAACACAGGTTTGGAACTGAAATCAAGTTTAGAGTGCTTCGTTTTCGGATATAATTTTGAATTGAAATGTTGTCATGTTACTGATTCTAGAAACAGATTTAAGTTATGGAAGAAGCATTTTGAGATGAAAATAGTGCCCAAAGTAAACACATGATTTTACAACTACATGCTTAAATGTTCTTTATACTCGAGATTTAAGACTCGCTTCTTACTTTTGACCTCCACTTATGGACATCAAATTTCATCATCCGATACAACTTCATGTCATGACCTCTCCGGAAGTTACTACAAATGTTGATCCCATAACCGAAAATGAGAAACTGATGATTTTACAACTAAGAACTTGGAACTTGAATGCTTGATGAGCACTTGATAAGCTGTTGAAGCTTGAGTGTAATTATGATAACCAATTAAGGACAATGTCATCTCATGTTGGTGCGATTGTGTGTGTTTGTGCAGACGTGTGTATATGTTTAAATATGTGTGTGGCTGTCATGTCTCATCTATTTTTACATACAAGTAAATAGTTTATTCACATGAATTACGTGTAAATACTTGACTTTACGACGTTTAACATTATCGAATATACCAAAAAACGAAACGACCTAACTTTTTCGCCTACGTTTTGATATGAAAGGTCAAAACCTACAAGTCAGATATGATATATTTTGATTTTTTTTTCAGAACATTTTTTTTTAAATTAAGAATATGCGGTTTTGACATGCTCCTTTCTACCTACGTTTCAGCTCGATCCTCACGACAAAATCGTCACGAAGCACCACCTGCCGGTACTTAGAGGTGCACAAATCGGTTTTTTTTTTTAACCGGATCCGGTTCGGATCCGGACCGGTTCCGTCAAAGTTGGTCAATAACCGGATCCATTAGAACCGGTTCCGGTTCGGATCCGGTTCCGGGTGTGGAGACTTGGAACCTATTGGGACCGGTTCGGATATTTAGAACCGGACCGGTTAAAAAAAACCGGTTCCACCGGTTCCGAAAAAAAAAAAAAATTTAAAATTAATAAAAATACACTATAAAATACATGTTTTATTTATTTTGTAGATTTTTTTAAGTTATTTAACAATAGTTCGTACAAAAAAAATACAAAAAACATAATTGAATCACAAAGCATTAATTATTTATTATGTTTTCAATATTCTTCGTCGTAGTCTTTGTAACATCGGTTTTCATTCTTCTTCGCTTGAGATACGTTGGGCTTCATCGTAAGCTTGTTCTTCGTCCGAAAGTGGAGTCGCCGCCCCATGTTCTACTTCGAATTCATGTATTTCTTGTTCAACGTCAAGCTCGCCTTCTAGTTTTACAACATGTTGTACACGTTCGGCGGCATCCAAATGGTCCTTCAAGCAAATACACATCTCCATAGATTCCGGTGTAAGCCTCGTTCTTCGAATAGATAAAACCCTGCCACTAAGAGAAAAAGCGGATTCCGAAGCTACCGTGGAAGCTTGGACGGTTAGTAGGTCACGGGCCATTGCGGCTAGAACGGGATATTGGGATTCCCTTCCTTGCCACCAACTCAAGATATCAAAGTTTTCAAACTCTTCGGATCTTAGAGTAGAAATAAAGTCGGTTGCTTGATATCTCCCAAGCTCGCTACTTGGTGTGGTTCCACGAGCTCGTTTAGTATTTTCGTTTCTTAAAGTGTTAAATAAATTTAGCATCGGGTTCCTTGAACTACTAGAAGTTGAACCCGAACCCATTGATTCACGTATGTTTGATGGATCACCACTTCCACCATATTTGCGTAAATAATAATCAAACATATTATTAAAAACCGAATTGAAATCCCTTATTGCATTTGATTCAAAATTTGGGTCTTCCTCGAACATATTTAAATCATCCGATATTGATCCAATTAATGTTTCAACACCGGTTACATTAATCGTTGGGTTTAAGGCGGTCGAACATGTAACAACGGCCGGCATTTCTGAAAAATATTTTTTAAATTTAGCTTTCATAGGTTTTACCATTTTTTCAAAAATAGTGCCGTGATATTCAAACTCTTTTAATTTATTACATATTAAGTATAATTGTTGAAGTATTAGCGAAGACGTGGGATAATAAACTCCCGATAAACATATAGTTGCATTTTTAAAAACCTCAAGCAAATTAGTTAGTTTCTCGATCATATCCCAACTTATATTATCAAATTTTTGTAAACAACGTTTCTTTTGCACAAGTTCATCATGGAAATGTTTTAAAGTAATTCTTTGCCTTAAGGCCGATTCAAACATTTTCCAAGTCGAGTTCCATCTAGTAGGTACGTCCCAATTCGGACCTAAAAAGATGGAATCCGTTTGTTGGCACAAGTTTCTATAGTTTATATATCTTTTTTTGCTTGTGCTAAAAACTTCACGTAACATCACTTTAAAATTTTCTTTTACGTCTCTTATTTCTTGGACGTTTAGACCGTCTTGCACAACCAAGTTAATGATGTGTGCAACACATCGACTATGAAAAAAAACACCGTTACAAGGCGGTTCATATTTTATTTTTAATTTTTCGACCGCGTTTGTGTTATTTGAAGCGTTATCAAAAGATATTGAAAATATTTTCGGTTGAATTTTATAAGTTTGAATTACCGAGTCTAAAATATAAAATAAGTTTTCACCGGTATGTGGATATCCAAAATAATCAAACGCAATCGTACGCTTCATCATTTGCCACGACTCCGGTTGAACCCAATGTGCGGTAACGCAAAGGTACGATTCGGTTGAATCCGGTTGTGGCCGGTGACACAAAGACTTGTTTTTTTATAGTAATTTACACAAATGGTCCCTGCATTAATTTAAGAAAATGACACAATTAGTCCTTATCAGAAAAAAGACTAAAATACCCTCATATATAATAGAAAAAACTAACAAAGTTAGTGTCAGGGGTGTAATTGAGACAATTAGGTAACCACAGGGGCCAAAAAAGTCAAATTAAAACTATTGGACAAAAATCGTTATTTTGACCGAACCACAAAGACCAAAAACAAAGTTTAATCTAATAACTTTGTTTGATTATTTCTGCCAACATGTTACCAAGAAGAATGAGATACTTGATTTTTAGTTACCTACAATAACTTGATATAAAATAATCATTAGCACCGTAGAATTGTGCAGGAAAAAGAGGAATGACAGCTTCAACTGTGTTCCATCTATTAAAAAAAGGGACATGAATATCAAGTTTAGTTGTTTTAATATATCAATTTTAGTTACAACTTTAATTTTCTAGGCACGTTTACAAACTTCAGTTACATATTCATATCTTCTCTTCAAGAAAAGAGAAGTTATTGACAGCTTTGTTGTTGAAAGCACCCCAATATACGCAAAATCATTCAAGAATTAGAGATTTAAGTTTCTAAATAACGAATGACAAGGTTCACAAATGTTACGATTGCATACAGTTTATGTGAGTATATTGTGTGTTTATTTATTTAATTTTGATTCAAACTATTATAATATTTAGTTTCTGATTCGTTTTCAGGTTGTATTGTTGCGTTTACTTACAAGCTCTCTCGGGCATATGTGCGGTTATAGTAAGCTTTTTTTTTCAGGTACATGTATGTGTGGATTTTAGAAATAGTGCCTTTTTTCAAGAGGACCTATTTTAAACGTGTGTTTGTGTATTTTAGGGTTCCTTGATCATGGTGTTATAGTTCGTTTTATGGTTTCTACACTTTTTTTTTCAAAATTTCCGAAAATTTCTATATCAAACTTATAATTGTATATATATACTCTACAACCTTTGGTTATGCTTTTTTAATGATTTTTATTAATTTGCAATACAACCTTATGCTAATAATTTTTTACATGGTTTTTTCTTACCTAAATAAAAACAACTTTAGTTACTTCACTTTGTTTATTGAATAATATTACGTATATTGTTCTTTCTTACCTAAACATAAATAACGTTAGTTAACTTTATTTATTGAATATTATTTTGTATATTGCTGTTCCTTACCAAAACAAAATTAACTTTAATTAGTTTTTTGTTTATTGAATGTGTAATATTGTCTTATTATTTTTAGGTCTCCTATTGTTGAGATTCTTATAAATTCTCTTGGCTAAAGGTGTTTCTAGGTTTTTCTTTGTGTTGTGTGTGTGCCATGTTTGTGTTTGGTAATTTATGAATTTGATATTGGTTTAAAGTTACATATGCCACAATTGTGCCTGTGGTGTACGGCTTTGCAGGATCAACAAAAATAGATGGGGATACGGTACAAGTCGTCTGTATCATTGACTTCTTATTTAGTTTGGATACTTTTGATTTTGGTTATGTATTTAGTTATCTAATTGCTTGATATCTTCCATTGTTCCAACCACATGGTGTTTCAATCTTATTTAGTAAAATTGCTTTCGTGTTAACAGGTTTGCTGTAACACAAATACCGGAACTCCCCGCCACAACGCGTGGGTGAAACTCCCTAGTTTTATATGAATTTAAGTGTTTTTTGTCAAAAATGTTTATTCACTTATTACTTTTTAAAAAGAGTTTTTTAAAAAGTGTTTGGATTATCTTTTATGGTAAGAAAAACTAATAAGTCAATAAATTATTTTTTAAAAAAGTTTTTGTGGCTTTTGGAAAACAGCTTTTTACCTTTTAAAAAACCAAAATAAAAAGTGTTTTTGTATATAAACATTTTTTTTAACTTATCAGTTTTTTGAAAAAACCATTAAGTCAGTAAGTCATACAACATCTCAATATCAAACACCCTCTTAATTATACTTGTTTGGATGTGTTAGATATTTGGTTTTTGAATGTTCTGGATTTTAATGCAGCATAACAAATGTGCTTGATTTTTATATTTTCTATACGTATTGGAATGTGTCGAATTTTAGTACCTCACAACAACATGCTGGATTTTATTGCAGCACCATCGTGAAGTCACTTGACTGCATTTTGATTAATGTTGGGCTCAACTGAAACAACCTGAAATTTATATCACAAAAACACAACACATAAATATATGATAATAATTCAGCATAGAAAATACAACACAAAAATTCAGCACAACAATACAATACAGAAATTATAGCATAACAATACAATACATAAAATACATCACGATACATAAAATACAACACAACATGACAATACAGAAAATACAGCAAATCAATAAAATACAGAAAATATAACAGAACAGCACAATACATATAATACAACACATATGTACAATACAGAAAATAAAACATAGTTTTCATGTTTTTTTAAATCATCATTTTTTCGTATAACAATATTATATTCAAATTAAAGAGTAATTTTTTTTGATTTTATGATGTAATTTTTTTCAAAAAATAATATTATATGAAAAAGTTATTAACGTTTAAAAAAAGTTAAAGGAATTTTAAAAAGTCAATAAAAATGTTTATTTCTTAAATAACGTTGCATCTTTTTTTCTTACACTTAAATGTTAGCTCTTAATTAGAAATTTTAATGGGTGAAATTCTTTTCTAGTCTATTTTGAGCATTCCTAGCCCGTTCTTTATATTTCATATCCTTATAATTACACTAAAAAACACTACTTTTTCTATCTTTTATCTTTACTTTTCTCTCTCTTTATCCTTATAATTATAATAAAAACCACTACTTTTATTCTTATATTTATAAAAACCTTATATATTTTTTCTCTCTTTCACTTATAACCACTTTAAACCACTCCATAAAATATATAAAACTTACTCACATAATTATAAGGAACGAGCTCTAAATGATCTTACAAAAGTCACTTTTTGGATTATCATTTGTCACATTTTCAACGAGTAAAATGCCTTTGACGAAATAATAAAAGTGATTCATCTAGATTATTGTGAAAAGCAAAATATTTTAGAATGAAACTTCAAATCACCTTCTCACATTATCAACGAGTAAAATACTAAAATTCCGTTGAAGAAATAAAAAAAAAGTGATGCATCTAGATTATACTATTATAGTGAAAAGCAAAATATTATAATATTACTAAATAAGATTAAAGACAAGTGTACGGGAATACTAGTCACTCCCTACAAAACATGCTTTCTCATACTTAACTATTTTTTTTTCTTTCTTTCTATTTTCAATGCTTTACTATATATAATATATGTTTTTAATTCGTTTAAATTTCTATTAATTTTATTTTTTTTTATTAACTTTCGTTCGTTAACTTTTTTCCAAATAACAGAATGCGTAACTGTTTTTAGTTTTTTTTTCAACGTTTTGATATATTTTTTTTTTGAAAACAGGATTTTATATAAAATCAAGTTTTTTTTGTATCGTAACCTATATCGACTGCCGTTACCGTTGTGATACCGTGACGAATCGAATCAATTATGAGCAAACAATATCATTGCCAGAATTGGTATTATCAAAAACAGTCTCGGTATTCGTTTTTATGGTTTTCGACGATTTGAACCGGCAATATTTTATAATTTTTTTTATTTTTCGGTTATTTAATTTTATGTACCTTTTTATTAAATTATTTTTAACGTTACGCATACGTTTTCATTTAAATTTTATTAACGCAGCCCGACACCCGCGCAACGGGTAAAACCAACTAGTTTAAATAATCACAGAATTTGATTTATCATTTCAGTTTTATTAGTTTCGAATTAAATTCCAAATCACCTTCCCACATTTTCAACGAGTAAAATGCCGTCGAAGAAATAAAAAAAGTGACGCATCTAGATTATAGTGAAATGTAAAATATTTTAATTATTTAAATAATCACAGAATTTGACTTATCATTTCAACTAGTTTTTTTACCCGTCACGCGTTGTGACGGCTCTAAACGCAGCGTGATAAAGTATATACTACAAAAGTCCCGATTTGTTTCTGAACTAAATTTACATGGATTTTACCTGTCGAATGAAAACGTGTTATATTTTATCGATTCGTTCCCATATAAATTTAAGTCGAAACGTACATAAAAATAAGTATGAAAATGTATATTATTTTACCCGGCTCATTTCCCAACAAAATTTACGTCAAAACGTAGACGAACTTGAATTTATATCGACACGTACATAAAAATAAGAACGTAAGAAATTAGTTTTTTTTAAGTAAAAACGTAGATGGATAAACCCGAAACTTTAAAAACTCGAAGGGGTGAAAATGACATTTTAAATCTTTTTATAAACTGGAGGGGCTAAAAGTGTAATATTTAAAAGTGAAGGGGATGTCATTGGCCGGTGGGTTTCCCCACTGACCTTGCCAATTAAGAGTAACTAGTTAGTTAATCCCGCGCGTTACGGCGGGTATTAGACGTTGAAGATCCACGTGTTGCGGCGACGTCGTTAAATCAAACATTAATAGAAACAAGTATGTTGATTCCTCACACGTTGCGACGTAAACATGACTCAGTTATCGCTCGCTCATGTTATGTCGACATTTGTAAAATTCATGAAAGAACATAGATTAAAAATAAAAACAAAAAAACATTTAATTACGAAATCAATAAACGTTTTTGAAACTTTGCATAACAAAATTAAAAGCATAGCATTGCAGGTAGAGATTTGATAATATTTGAGACATTGTATAAAAAAACGACTTTATACTCGCACGTTGGAGCATATGCGTAAACGCATGACTAAATACCAAAATTTAAACGTTAAGACCCGCTTGTTGTGGTGGAGCCGTACGGTGAAAAACGTACCCGCGCATTACGGCAGGACCGTACGGTGATATTAACATATCTAAGTTCATAATTAAAGCCCATGTGATGCGGCGAAGTTTGCAAACATCGTTACACGCGTTGTGGCGGCGACTCGACCTCGGTGATCGAAAAATAGATAAATTGCGGCGAAATAGGAGTTAACATTGAACGAAAAATTCGTTAAAAAATGTAGTAATAAAGTAAAATGAAAGTAAATATAGAAAAAATGTAATTTTTTCAAACGAATATAAAAAAATAAAACAAAAAAAGAAAAGAAATTTGAGGGATAAATTTAAGTGTTTAGATACTTGAGGGATACATTTGAGAGTTTAGAAATTTGAGGGATAGAGTTTAAAAACTTTAAAAACTTGAAAGGTTTACTAAAAAGTTTAGAAAGTTGAGAGACGGTTATGAAAATAAAAAAACTAAAGGGTATAATGTTAAACTTAAAAAAATAATAATAAAAAAATAAAAAGTTAGCTCATATGTTATCCAAATTAAAATTTTACTTTATCACAATTCAAACACCATACATTTTTCATTTTTGTAAATACTTACAGTTTTGCAAGACTCTGACGTTAACATCAGTTTTATTTTAATAGAAAGTTAGCTCATATGTTATCCAAATGATTTACAATTGCAAACTTAACACTAAAATAAGTTAAAGTCAATAAAAATAATTAACAAATCATTAAAAATTTACAAAAAACAGTAAAAATCACTAAATTTTTACTGATTTTAACTCATTTTAATATTAAGTTTACAATCGTTAGTCACTTTGATGACACATGGATGACACATGGACTAATTTTTTTGTTAATAACTAACTAATATTAACGTTAGGTGCTAAAGACATATAATAGTCTTAAACGTTTAGGTTAAGTTTGTAAATTTTAAAACTTTGAGGGTAAAGGTGAAATTTAAACAAACCAAAAGGGCTATTTATAAAATTAATTCAAAAAAAATATATATCTATCTTGTTACTCATACCTAAATAAAAAATTATGCATTTATTTAATTTAATGTGTTTCAAGGAATATCCTGTCTAATAAAAAAACAAAATAAAATCTTAAAAAATAGAATGAAATATAATATAAAAATCCTTATGCAATGATTGGAGGACTAATTCCAACACCGGCGATGGATCGTAATTACAAAATACCGAAATGTCATAAAAGAAGAAAAAAAAAGGCTAATTTGGTAGGGGGTCTTCTTCGGGTTTTTTAATCAGGTTTCGGGTTATGCGGGTTTTTTGTTATAAGAATCCAACCCGTTTACCGACCCAAATAAGATTCGGGTTAATCAGTTTCGGGTTATTTGATTTCGGGTTTATTCGGGTCGGGTTAATCGGTATTCGGGTTTTTAAGTACAAGTTTCAAAGCATATTTTACAATTTAACAAAATATAATATAAAAATCCTTATGCAATGATTGGAGTGACTAATTCCAACACCGGCGATGGACCGTAATTACAAAATACCGAAATGTCATAAAAAAAGGAAAAAAAAGGCTAATTTGGTAGGGGTGTTCTTTGGATTTTTTAATCGGGTTTCGGGTTATTCGGGTTTTTTGTTATAAGAATCCAACCCGTTTACCGACCCAAATAAGATTCGGGTTAATCAGTTTCAGGTTATTCGATTTTGGGTTTATTCGGGTCGGGTTAATCGGTATTCGGGTTTCTAAGTATAAGTTTCAAAGCATACATTACAATTTAACATAACATTATATTTATCAAATAATAAACACAAAATATCAAATAAAAACATTCTCAATATGATCTTTCATTCAAATTCATACAATAAACACATATATTAACTAAAAAACACCAAATAAAATAAGCATAAAACCAAATCGTATCAATCAATCCTGTAAATTTAAAAAAAAAGTCAAATCGAATCAACAAATATAATGTTCACTTTTCGAATTGACACCTTCATATCAGCTCGTCCGTTTCCAGTCATATATTAAAATATTTCAAATAAAATAAATATTAAAAATGGTTACATGTATATTGAGCTAAGTTTACAAATAAATATTTTTATAGTTATTCAGGTTAACCCGGTTAACATTTTTTTAAACCAATTACGAAACCAAATACTACCTTCGGGTTCGGGTTCCATCTTAATCGGGTTCGGTTGTTCAGGTTTCATCTTGATTGAGTTCGGGTTAATTCGGGTTGGATTCGGTATTCGGGTAAAAAAAACATCCCTAATTGAACATCATTGGTAATTGTGGTATCTAATAATTTTATTAATCTCGAATGAAATTCCAAATCACCTAATATACTTGGTTAGGGTGAAGGGGAACAACCCTCATCAAAAAATTACCATATTAAAAATTTTCAATGAGGGTGTGTCACCTTACTTTTACTTAAATCAAACCCTAATACCCTAAAGTGTTAGAGGTACAACCAGAATACCCTCATGTCTAGGCACGATCGTGCCTCATGTTTTGGCGCACGATCGTGCCTGAAGTCTAGGCATGGTCGTGCCTCAAGTCTAGGCATCGTCGTGCCTCATGCTATGGCATGGTTGTGATGCCTCATGTGTAGGCACGGTCATGCCTGGCCACGTGTTACTATTTAATTCCTAAGGTTTTTCAATAACGAGGTAATATATATTTAAAACTATATTCATTTATTCAATAAAATAAAATAAAAAATAACAATAAATAAAAATAAAATCATCAGATAATTCAAGAAGCCCTTCAAGTATTATATCCAAACTTTCCTACACCTGTGGTGTATTCGTTTATTCCTCAACTTACTGGTAAATATTTTTTTTCAATATCTTTACTGCAAGGACGATCTGGAACATCAGACTTCACAGTTGCAAGGTTCTAAAGATCCTGTTGGAGAGGCTGGTCAATCACGAGTACATATACCCGAAGTTCACTGCCCGGAAGCTTACCCGAATTGTTGGCGGTAGTGTATCCGCTTAACCTAAGTACCCGAGATCCCTTACCCGAGGGCGCCCCCCTTCATCCAAGAAAATTTATAAACAAAATAAAAGTTACTTAGCTTAAATAATGATTACTAATAATGATAACAAAACTATTTTAGATTAAAAGCTTATTAATAAATAAGGTATTTTACTTTATACATGCCTACTTTTTGTTTGCTTGTGGATGGTGTCCGTTGCTGACAAATCGTTGGTGCTACTAACTACGTACATATGTGCGTAGAGGGGTGATTAAAAAATAGTGGGTATTCTTTAAATAATTTTAAATTATTTTTTTAAAACTCAACACCCGGCTTAAAGAAACTTTGATTGAACTCATTCCAATGATTTTGAAATCGGCTCGTCGAGTTTTGGCATCTTAGTTTTTTTTTGTTTAACTTTAAGGTTTTAGCATTTAGGGTTTAGTTTTAGGGTTTAGCTTTAAATTTTAACATTTTTAGCTTTTAGGTTACTTTTTTTTACAACCTTTGGTGTAACATTTCTGATTTTTAGTATCCGTATTTCGATTCAATATAGCGCTTTTCAAACCTAATTCTAGTGCACTAATTTGTTCTATTCGTATCTAGAATTAAATACAATGATTCAATACAAATACTCAAGTTTTACTCGGATATATACTGTGACACCCAGTATTTCAGGTCAATATCCATATTACATAAATGCACGTTCATAACATATATTTTCTGAAGTTTTATTTTGACTAAGTAAAGTCAAGAAATCTAACAAAGGAAATTATATCAAAATAATAATTTTTAAGAATTACTAGGAAAATAAACAGTGATAACCCGCAAAGTATGGTCGTTGGTGATTAACAAGAACTTGACAGTAAAAGTCTAGTGAAACGTTTTAATAATTAAAGATATTAAAGCAGGTATAAATTTCAGGTATTATACCACATCTAAATCAATCAAATCATCATCATGATTGCTTTGCTTACACAACACTCAAGAGTCATAATCATCATGATTATGACCAAAGATGCAAGCAACATAAAGATCACAACGCCATCATTATATCCTTGCTCATACTCCACTCAAGGTCATAAATCTCATGATTGATATTATGGATAAAACCACACTCTAACTCTATCATCATGATTTCTTGTACAACACTCCACTCCAAGGTCAAATAATGAGAATTTGACTTTATACAGGAGTGCACTTGACATCGAAAAATCACATCGTCATAATTATGAAATTTATTTATGACAAACACTCAAACATCGTTTCATCTAATAATTATATATATATGTATGTATATATATATATATATCTAGGTATATAGATATAAAGTTTTAATCACTAAAAGTTTCTACACCGAGTATTATATCACGGTATCACCTACCGGGTGTATTCTAACTAGAACCGACCTAACAAATCATTGGATCCTAACTACAAGATTTGACAACACCCAACCCCCCACCCCATACCCTATCTCGGCCGAAATTGAAGGTGGGGCCACCCACCATGACTTCTTCACTTGCTTCCCCATCCTTGTGTCATAAGGTCCATACCCCATCACCTAAGAGTTTAAGCAAAGGCCAAATCAATCTCATCATCCATACCTTGCAATGATTATGATGGAACCAACACTCCACCCTCACCATCTCTTTCCATATATCTCGAAATACACACACACACTTGCATTCTTACACTTTCAAAATTCAAGAACAAAATCCTCTAGAGGTTTAGCTAGAGCTTTGAAGTTTCAAGGTGTTTCAAGGGTGATTTCAAGAGTTCGAGCTTCCTACACCATTCCGTCCTTCTCCTTGGTTGCTTTAAGTGAGTGTTCATATCCTAAGTTTTGATTTTATTAAGTACATAAGTTGTTTTGTGTGTAAGTTCACCCAAGTAGTGTTTATTTCAAAAGAAAAGTCACCATTCAAAACGAGAACGTGCTGGCAGAATTTTCAGTCCACTTTGGACGGTCATATACTAGTCAAAACTAAACCAAAATGGACGTTTCTTAAGTCAAAAATTAAGTTTAAAGAATCCTCTATCCATCCCAAGTGATTTCGTGATTTTTGGTGGAGTTTTGATACCTTAAAGGTCAATACAAGAAAATGGGTACAATCTGAGTTTTTGGACAGAATTCTAAGGACGACTTCATGGGGTCATAACTCACTCAAAAATGGTTCAAATGACTTGATTTTGTTTTCTAAAACTAGTATTTTGTGTTGGCATTACAACCCATATGTCCTATTATCATAAAACTAACATTTTGACCCCCAACCATCAAGATTTCCGAGACCTATCCGACAAAACCGAAGCTGTTAACATCTTTGTGTTATGATTTTTGTTTGAAACCCTTAAACCCCTTTATAAATTATGACCCATACATTTCTATAGAGTCAATACACTTAGTTGAGTGTGGTAAAAGTTTCATAAATTATTGAGTTCGATAATATGACTAAAAACACGACACAAGTTGACTTAAAAACCCGAATACAATACTAAAGGCTATCTTGATGTAAAAGTTTTACCTTCCATACTATATATTTGTTTTCAACCCCAACCATGAGGTGGTTGTGTAAACGTAAAGACACGTCTTGAGATACATAACTTATTTATATAAGTATATATAAATGTATATGATTGTCACAACTCGTCACTAACGGTCGTCATGTCAAAACTGTCGGAAATATAAACTAGTATTCATGTCGAGTCTAAGTGGGTGAATCATATACACGATCAACTTACACATTCGAACATTGTTTAGACCGTAAAGCATCATATTTTACCATAGGGAATGGTTAGGTCGGCTCACATATTCACGGACTTTGCTAGTTGCTACTTATTTTGCTTTGCTTCATTGTTTGCTCATCAGGTGAGTATTTCATAGCCCTTTCTTACTCTTTTACACTTTTGGGGTGAAACATGAACTATATACAAATTACATGTTTACATTTACATAAACAATACAAGTACAAATCCTATTTACATTCATGTGTGCAAATTTGAGCTTTATGCCCGAGTGCTAGTTGTGCTAACTTTTGTATGCGATTATGTGCAATCATTAACTATTCATGCCGACGGTTTTCAATGATAGATCTATTGAGTCTGACAAACCCACCCAGATTGGGGTGATTGATACCGACAACACAATTTGCATGCTTGTTACAAAGGTTTGATTGTACTTGGTTATACAATAGCTGCTCCCCATAAATGCCTTATTTATCATGTTATGTAAAGGATTTGGTTCACAAACTATATGCTATCTATATACAAACCTGTGTTATACTCACCAACTTTTTAGTTGACTTTATTTTATTCATGTTTCAGGTTCTAATGTGTGAGGTTGTTCAAGATGTGCTACACGTAGGCTTGGACTTAGTTAATTTAAATAAAAAGAACTCTATGAATTTCAATTTCGTTCTATCTTGAATTTGGTTGTATTTGGATTACTTGCAATGAAATTTGATGTTTAATATATTCAATTTAGTCAACCTTGTGCTTATGAACAGTCTACATGTCCCGCCCCGATGATTCCGCCATCGGTCGGGGTGTGACAGATTGGTATCAGAGCCTTGGTTATAGGGAACTAGGTTATTAGACACTCTTGACCTAGACTATAACTTTAGGACACCCATACAATGCCATACTACTACATGTTATATTATCAATTCCAATGTGATTATTTTTACATGCTATCATAAGTATTTACACTAAATGATACAATACATAATGACTTATGTGTCACACTACTTGATAACTCTTGTGCTTACACTCATTACTATTTACATGCTATATGATTATATCCTAAGTTTAACACACACACACACACATCAAATTATTCGTACACCTTTGGACTCTCATACATGATACCATCACCCTTTATGAACAAAGACTTAAACTATTGGGCCTAATGCCCACCAACAATAAACTAAGAAGCCCATCTATCCTCCAAGAAGAAGAAGCCCACTGAAATGCATAAACCCTACTTTTGGGCCTCAAAGCCCAATTCACAACAATTCTCATCTTAACCATGAGCCCAACAATGGTATTATTAATACATGATGGCTGGAAGAGTGTGTGTACCCATGAGGAATTCTGGATAAGGAAAGATAGGGTACTTAAGTGTGTCCTAGTGACCCACCCCTCTTTCCTGGGAATCCTCCTCAGGGATGCATTGCTTATAGGTCAAGTGTATTTCTAAAATACTATCGTGAAGGTTCGGTGTTATGACTAGTCAAACTCTAAAACCAAAAGGAGTTAATCTCCATCCTCGAAAAGGAAGTACAAGAACATCGCACAGAGACCGCCAGGGCTGAAGCCAGATCTGCCACTCGAGTGACCATAGCGATGCTCATCTTGGCGATTATCTTCTTCCTAGTGGAAAGCTACCAGAGATGTTAGAAGAAGCTTCTACTGATTACCTCTAAATTTTCGATTTGAGAACCATTTCCTTATGTTTTGAGTAATGTTTAACATTTCAGCATTTCATCAATTCCATATATTTCAACTTTACAGTTATTAATTCATTGATTTGAGCGTAAACTACACCCGCTATATTTCCATTAAATTTTCCCAAATATCACCTTCTTCATACGATTTAGTACACTATCAATAATTTTCTTCATAAACAAATCATACTATTATGTGACTCAAGCAAAACCCCGTTATCTTGTTTAAACAAAACGTTTACCAAACTTTAAGATAGTATCAAAAATATAAATTTTCCACAAAAAAAAAAAAAAAATTCTTTCTTATTAATAATTGAAAGTTTAAATTAAAAATATTTTTCCCATAAATTGCATATTCATTTAAAATATGCGATTCAATGATTTCACTACTTTATATATCTACAAACAAGAACGAATTACCACTTTCTATGTTCAAACAAAGACCCATATTTGTAAACGCAATTCCCGAATGTTTTCAAAACCTCCTCGTTACCTTTCACTTGACTCTTCATGAGACGATCCATACCGCGTAGACATTAACCCTCCCCACAAACCTCAATGAGACCTAAAGAACTAGAACCTAACTACCACATTCTACAAGAACGCCAAACGACGCGCTTCTCCGCAACACTTGATCACCTACAAAACTCGTTAGTATACGTTACACACGAAATTCAATAAATTACGATCACATAATACATGGAACTAGTTTATTTACAAATCATAATTTACTAGATTGATCACATAACCCATGAAACATGTTTATTTGCAATACACATACTACTTGCTTGAACACATAGTACATGAAACTTGGTTGTTTACAACATACATGGTACATGACAATTGATTGTTTTATATACAATACTTGATTGATTATATTGAACACGAAACTTAATTGGTTACAAAGTACATGATACTACATTACTTACATTACACATGAAAGATTATTGGTTTACAAAATACATGATACTAGGTTTAACACCATACATGAAATCCTTTTCCTACAATACACAAGATACTATTTTGTTTACACTACACGTGAGAGCTTAGTGATTTACAAAATACAAATGCTAGATGTCCACACTACACGAAAGACCTGTATGTTTACTATATACACGAAACAAAATTTGCTTACAATTAGTGCAATTGGTTGATTACATTCTACACAAGACATGGTCATACACCTTGTTCACCAAGGTTGAAGACCATAATACATTGAAACGACTCGGGGTTTGACGTATTCTTGTTCAAACACGAGCAAACTAAGAAACTTTAAGCTATACTACTTTACTACCCTTTAGTTGCGAACTGACGTGATTAGGGACATAATTACTTGCTAGCGACCTTTATGTGAAAGCAATAGACGTGATTAGAGTGAAATTTGTGCCCCCCTTACCCACACACAACGGAATGAGCTACACGGACCATGCGATGATTTGAGTAATTACGGGTGCACACGGAATTATAAAAATCAGCGCATGGAAAATATAGTGAAATTTTTTCTTGTGTTGTGACCTAAAACTTATCATGATATGTAACGACGAAACTGATGTGATGTGACAAGGGCATGGTGGATACGCCGATGGTACTTCCTATACATAAGTGCCCTATCATATTATCATGAGTAGCGTTGCTCGTGTCACGTGAAGTTTTGACCCAGACCAATGTCTATGAAATCTCTTACCCACTGACAATCTTGAGCATATCAGACTACATCTTACGCAAACCCTAGATTTCAAAATCCCATCAAACTCATTCCAAATAATACAACTTACATCTAGAATTCAAAATTTCTTTTCGGTAAGCTCCCACGCACCACAAGTGGTTATGATAGAATTTGGGTGATCATTGATCGTCTCACCAAATCTGCTCATTTCTTGCCTATCCGCGAAGACTATAAGGTTGAGAAACTAGCCCGAATTTACATTGACAAAATTGTGAGCCGTCATGGTGTTCCCTTGAACATAATATCCGATAGAGATGCTCGGTTCACTTCTCGTTTTTGGCAATCTCTCCAAACTGCTCATGGTACACGATTGGATTTGAGCACGGCTTACCATCCCCAAACTGATGGTCAAACCGAGCGAACAATCCAAACTCTTGAAGACAAGCTTCGAGCTTGTGTAATCGATTTTGGTGGCAATTGGAATTCATATTTATCCCTGATCGAGTTCTCTTACAATAATAGCTACCACACAAGTATCAACATGGCTCCATTCGAAGCTCTTTATGGTCGTAAGTGTCGTTCTCCTATCTGTTGGAACGAGATTGGTGAAGCACAAATCATCGGTCCCGAACTAATTCAAGAAACATCCGATAAGATCATTCAAATCCGTGACAATATTCGAGTAGCGAGGAGTCGGCAAAAGAGTTATTCCGACAAACGTCGAAAACCCTTGGAATTCCAAATCGGTGACCTTGTTCTTCTAAAGGTGTCCCCGTGGAAGGGTGTGATCCTCTTTGGAAAGAAAGACAAGTTAGCACCTCGCTATGTTGGTCCATTCAAGATCCTTGAAAGGATTGGGAAAATGGCTTACAAGCTCGACTTACCTCCATCTCTTGGCAATGTGCATCCTACATTTCATGTAGCTAATCTGAAGAAATAACTCGCTGATGAGAATCTCCATATACCGCTTAATGACGTGCGCATTGATGAGACGATGCACTTTGTTGAGAAACCGGTAGAAATCATGGATCGTGAAGTTAAACAACTCAAGCGAAGTCGTATTCCTATTGTCAAGGTTCGCTGGGAATCTAAGCGTGGTCCTGAATTCACTTGGGAACGAGAAGACAAAATGAAGCTCAAGTACCCTCATCTTTTTACTAATGATGTCGCCTCCTCTAGCTAAATTTCGGGACGAAATTCTCTCAACATGGGGAGACTGTAACATTTCTGATTTTTAGTATCCGTATTTCGATTCAATATAGCGCTTTTTAAACCTAATTCTAGTGCACTAATTTGTTCTATTCGTATCTACAATTAAATACAATGATTCAATACAAATACTCAAGTTTTACTCGGATATATACTGTGACACCTAGTATTTCCGGTCAATATCCATATTACATAAATGCACGTTCATAACATATATTTCCTGAAGTTTTATTTTGACTAAGTAAAGTCAAGGAATCTAACAAAGGAAATTATATCAAAATAGTAATTTTTAAGAATTACTAAGAAAATAAACAGTGATAACCCGCAAAGTACGGTCGTTGGTGATTAACAAGAACTTGACAGTAAAAGTCTAGTAAAACGTTTTAATAATTAAAGATATTAAAGCGGGTATAAATTTCAGGTATTATACCACATCTAAATCAATCACATCATCATCATGATTGCTTTGCTTACACAACACTCAAGCGTCATAATCATCATGATTATGACCAAAGATGCAAGCAACATAAAGATCACATCACCATCATTATATCCTTGCTTATACTCCACTCAATGTCATAAATCTCATGATTGATATTATGGATAAAACCACACTCTAACTCTATCATCAAGATTTCTTGTACAACACTCCACTCCAAGGTCAAATAATGAGAATTTGACTTTATACAGGAGTGCACTCGACATCGAAAAATCACATCGTCATAATTATGAAATTTATTTATGACAAACACTCAAACATCGTTTCATCTAATAATTATATATATATATGTATATATATATATATATATATATATATATCTAGGTATATAGATATAAAGTTTTAATCACTAAAAGTTCCTTCACCGAGTATTATATCACGGTATCACCTACCGGGTGTATTCTAACTAGAACCGACCTAACTAACCATTGGATCCTAACTACAAGATTTGACAACACCCAACCCCCACCCCATACCCTATCTCGGCCGAAATTGAAGGTGGGGCCACCCACCATGACTTCTTCACTTGCTTCCCCATCCTTGTGTCATAAGGTCCATACCCCATCACCCAAGAGTTTAAGCAAAGGCCAAATCAATCTCATCATCCATACCATGCAATGATTATGATGGAACAAACACTCCACCCTCACCATCTCTTTCCATATATCTCGAAATACACACACACACTTGCATTCTTACACTTTCAAAATTCAAGAACAAAATCCTCTTGAGGTTTAGCTAGAGCTTTGAAGTTTCAAGGTGTTTCAAGGGTGATTTCAAGAGTTCGAGATTCCTACACCATTCCGTCCTTCTCCATGCTTGCTTTAAGTGAGTGTTCATATCCTAAGTTTTGATTTTATTAAGTACACAAGTTGTTTTGTGTGTAAGTTCACCCAAGTAGTGTTTATTTCAAAAGAAAAGTCACCATTCAAAACGAGAACGTGCTGGAAGAATTTTCAGTCCACTTTGGACGGTCATATACTAGTCAAAACTAAACCAAAATGGACGTTTCTTGAGTCAAAAATTAAGTTTAAAGAATCCTCTATCCATCCCAAGTGATTTCGTGATTTTTGGTGGAGTTTTGATACGCTAAAAGGTCAATACAAGAAAATGGGTACAATCTGAGTTTTTGGACAGAATTCTAAGGACGACTTCATGGGGTCATAACTCACTCAAAAATGGTTCAAATGACTTGATTTTTTTTTCTAAAACTAGTATTTTGTGTTGGCATTACAACCCATATGTCCTATTATCATAAAACTAACATTTTGACCCCCAACCATCAAGATTTCCGAGACCTATCCGACAAAACCGAAGCTGTTAACATCTTTGTGTTATGATTTTTGTTTGAAACCCTTAAACCCCTTTATAAATTATGACCCATACATTTCTATAGAGTCAATACACTTAGTTGAGTGTGGTAAAAGTTTCATAAATTATTGAGTTCGATAAAATGACTAAAAACACGACACAAGTTGACTTAAAAACCCGAATACATTTCTAAAGGCTATCTTGATGTAAAAGTTTTACCTTCCATACTATATATTTGTTTTCAACCCCAACCATGGGGTGGTTGTGTAAACGTAAAGACACGTCTTGAGATACATAACTTATTTATATAAGTATATATAAATGTACATGATTGTCACAACTCGTCACTAACGGTCGTCATGTCAAAACTGTCGGAAATATAAACTAGTATTCATGTCGAGTCTAAGTGGGTGAATCATATACACGATCAACTTACACATTCGAACATTGTTTAGACCTTAAAGTATCTTATTTTACCATAGGGAACGGTTAGGTCGGCTCACGTATTCACGGACTTTGCTAGTTGCTACTTATTTTGCTTTGCTTCATTGTTTGCTCATCAGGTGAGTATTTCATAGCCCCTTTTTACTCTTTTACACTTTTGGGGTGAAACATGAACTATATACAAATTACATGTTTACATTTACACAAACAATACAAGTACAAATCCTATTTACATTCATGTGTGCAAGTTTGAGCTTTATGCCCGAGTGCTAGTTGTGCTAACTTTTGTATGCGATTATGTGCAATCATTAACTCTTCAAGCCGACGGTTTTCAATGATAGATCTATTGAGTCTGACAAACCCACCTAGATTGGGGTGATTGATACCGACAACACAATTTGCATGCTAGTTACAAAGGTTTGATTGTACTTGGTTACACAATAGCTGCTCCCCATAAATGCCTTATTTATCATGTTATGTAAAGGATTTGGTTTACAAACTATATGCTATCTATATACAAACCTGTGTTATACTCACAACTTTTTAGTTGACTTTATTTTATTCATGTTTCAGGTTCTAATGTGTGAGGTTGTTCAAGATGTGCTACACGTAGGCTTGGACTTAGTTAATTTAAATAAAAAGAACTCTATGAATTTCAATTTCGTTCTATCTTGAATTTGGTTGTATTTGGATTACTTGCAATGAAATTTGATGTTTAATATATTCAATTTAGTCAACCTTGTGCTTATGAACAGTCTACATGTCCCGCCCCAATGATTCCGCCATCGGTCGGGGTGTGACCTTTGGTGAGATTACAACCAAAATCTGATAGAGTTCCATTCCCGTTCTCAACCCATGGCCAATATGAGCTCGAAGTCCAATTCGCGTCACACATACCTTCAGCGGTCGTCCGAGGAATGGGCGAATGATCGGTGGTGGCAAAGAGGTTAAGCACCTCACCAGGTCTTAGAGAGCCCATTTGACTCCGAGTGACAATGGGGTGACATGCTGGAGGATGTGGTGGTGAGTTGGATGAGACGGGCCCCAATACAATACCTCTTGTCGGAGGAGAGTCAGATGAAACCGTGTTTGGCACAACTATCGATGGAGCCGAGGAAGATGTAGAAGGGATTCCATCAAACGAAAAGGGATGAGTAATCGAGTCAAAAGACTCCAAATCATTTGAGGGGTCGTTCCCGGCGTCATTCGACGTAGTGATTGGCGGACGGAGTGGGCACTCGGCGGGAGAACGAGTATGGCCGGTGGTAACCCGCATGAACCGGGTCTGGCAGACCGAAGATTGAGTACTCAGACGAGGAAGTGGAAGATTGAAAAATGGCATACTGGAAGCGAGTCTTGTCAAAGGTTACATGGCAAGATATAATAACTCATTGGGTAATAAGATCCATGCACCGATAGCCTCAATGATCGGCAGACGGACCAAGATAGAGACAAATAGTAGAGCGTGGTGACAGCTTTTGAGGAGGAGTAGAGGATAGATTTGGGTAACAGAGGAAAGAAGCCATAAAACACTTCAAATGGTGCACAAAAAGATAGAGTGGTTGTAAGAAGAAGGAAGAAGGTTGAGAGTATGGACAACTATGTTCAAAGCCTCTGCCCAGAGCGTTGGTGGAAGAGAGGCATGAAACAAGAGAGTGCGAATGTTGTTGTTTTACTTTTTGAATGGTAGGTTCAACTTTGCCATTTTTTTGAGATGTGTAAGGACAAGAAAACCTGGTTTTAATGCCATGTTTTTGAAATAGTCCCATAAAAGGTTTATTGTTGTATTCGCGATCATTATCACATTGAAAATCTTGAATATTCGTTTTAAACCGATTAACAACATAAGCCCAAAATTTCACAAAGACTATAAAAATATCTGGTTTTGCACGCAACGAAAACACCCATAAAAATGGGAAAAATCATCCAACAATAACACATAATATTAAAAAACCACTTGAGTTGGGAACATGAGAGGTCCATACATCAAAATGTATAAGTTCAAACATACGACTAGTTTTGGTAACACACTGTTGAAAAGGAAGACGTCGGTATTTTCCTAATTAACTAGATTGACAAAAATGTAACATATTACTAGAACAAGGAATGAGTTTGTGAAAAACTAAAAACTTAAAGATAGATTCGCTTGGATGACCCGAACGTTCATGCCAAGTCTGAGAGGAGACAGTACCAAGCGAGACATCGGGAGTGAATGATAGAGATGCTAATACCGGATAGAGATCCCCAATGTTTTCGCATCGTTGGAGGCGGGCATGTGTTTTAAGATCCTTCACAGTAAAACCAAACAGATCAAACTCAACAGAAACAAATTATCAATAGAAAAGCGACGCACAGAGATGAGATTTTTAACCATTTGAGTAGAAACAAAAATGTTATTTAGTGCCAACTTGTTAAGTGAAAATTGAAAGGAGTTTGTTAAGGGTTAAAATTCAGAGCAGGATCCTGAGTAATGCGTGATCCAAGATCCGGTATCCTGATAATGTCAGTATCCTGATTATTACTAACGGGTACTTGTTTACTATTTTATTAATTGCAAGTGAAGCATTTGCGAACTGATACGTGCCTGAAGACTCGCTCAACGGACGAGTATCACGGGTAGAACGTGTGGAATATGTGTGAAAAAGTTTACAATTGTCACAAAGATGAAGATAGAGTCAAGACCTTTATTTTCGGATAGTTAGTTAGTAGTAATCTTGTATTTATTACGCAACGGATCGTATAGGAAAACACACAACAGATTTGCAAACAACTGTAACACTTAGCCTACGATCTCATTTGCTCTCTTTGTACTCAACAATTTTAGTTTTATAATAGTTATCAAGGCAGCCCGACTTTCGTCGGCTCCCGAGGTTTTATGCCGGAGATTATCAGCGATCAAGGGCTTTCCTCGTAAACACTCGTGTCATTTTATTGTTTTACGTTCACAGATTTAACAAGCACGCTACCTCACTCTCGAAATTTGGTTATAAAGTTAATTCGTATAATTTTTACCCAAAATAATTTGGCACCCACCGTGGGGTAATTGGTGCTTTTTATCTTGAAGTCTTTATTAAAATTTTTGTTTAATCACTATCTTTCGAAATTGATTTAAAAAATGTTGTCCCAATCCAAAAATATTTCTGTCTCTGCTCCATCTTCAACCTCTGGATTAATCAACCATGTTCCTCCTCCTCCGTCATTCCAGAAAAAGAATGACAGCCAGCAGAAGAAAAATACTGCTGCGTTCGGGATCCGGAATATCCGCTAGCACACCTGTGTTTGCTTCAAACGACGAGATTCTCAAAATGTTCTCGGAAAGTTAAGCAGCAAATGGAGCAAAAGAAAAAAGACTAACCAAACATTGTTCAGAGATCTTGAAAAGATTAAAGAATCAAAGATACCGGTGGAAGTGACGACCCCGTTGCAACCAAGGGTCTTGGTTTTTGATTATTCAGGATCCTCAGGAGTTCATAAGGGAGATTTCCTGCCCATGCACACCGGGATCACTACTGTTCGACCAACTCCGGCTGTCAGAGTTTCTACGAGTCAAAACCTTGGATTTACTCAGGGTCATCACCTCGGAATCCTGACATGGGTAACACTTTCAAAAGATATTTTTATACTAACGAATCTGTGTAGGATATAGGAATCACCCTGTCCATGGCTAAAGAACTAAAGAAGCTGAGGGAGATGATCTCCAGTGTACCAGGCGTGGTCTAGCCTATACCCGAGATGTCCGCTACGAATCACAGGATTTCCAGATTCGCTCCTCCCATTTGTGATGTTGAAATCCCCAAGCTTTTCCAAACTCCTAACATGAATCTGTATTATGGGACAACGGATCCTAAGGAGTATGTGGCGCAATATAGAGAAAGAATGGAGATCAACCCCATTCCCTTGGACCTGAAAGAGGCTTGCTTATGCAAGGGCTTCAGTTTACCTTAACAGGATCAGCCTTAAAATGGCTACTTAATGTTCCTCCATACTCTATTACTTCGTTTGCTCATTTGATTAATCTATTTAACAGTCAATTCTTTTGTAGCAGAACTTTTGAAAGATTGACCAGTGATCTATACAGGGTAATTCAAAATCCCGGGGAATCCCTCCGAGACTATGTCAACAAGTTTGGTAAAGAATCCCTTGATATCCCGAATTTTGACGTAGCCACGGTAGTCCAGGACTTCAAAATGGGATTAAGGAAGGATTCTCAGTTTTATGAGGACCTTGTCATGAACCCTTGCAGGAATCTCGACGAAGTCAGAAACAGAGCACTAAGGTTCATCAGACTCGAAGATGATAAGAAAATTCAGCAAAGGATGGATGCTCTAACCAGCTATAGTCAACATAATCGGAAGACCGAGACTGCACATTTTAAACCATATAGATCCAAACCATATTCTAAACCTGATAATCACAGGGTAAATGCTGTGGAAGATGACGAGGAAGAAGAATATCCTAAGTTATCTGAATATTGTTTTTCACTTGACACAATTGGTTTGTTATATGCCATGCATGATCTTGGAGATAAAGCTAGATGGCCTCGTAAATTCGAAAAGACTACTAGGGGCAAAGAAAAATCCAAATGATGTGCCTTCCATGAAGATTTCGGACACAACACTGAGGATTGCATTGCCCTACGTAAAGAGATAAGCTATCTCCTGAGCAAGGGATATCTCAAGGAGTTTCTATGCAAAGGAAAGAAGCAAGTTAGAGATCATAACAAAATCCCACAAAGAGCTAAATCTCCACCGCCCGACGCCAAGGTAATAGGTTTCATTTATGGTGGTTCTGACATTTGTGGTATTTCTTATTCCGCAGCTAAGAGGAATGCCAAAGAGGCCAAAACAGAGAAAGGTGACAGACCTATCAGAACTTCCAGTTTAACAAAAGAGAAGGTAATCTCCTTCAACAAAGAGGACAAGGATAACGTGCAAGATCCTCATCATGATGGCTTGGTGATCACCCTATATGTTGCAAATCACTTCATTCGAAGGATACTGATCGATGGAGGAAGCTCGGTGAACATAATTCAGCATGAAGTTCTGAAAAGGATGGTGATCCCGGATTATGAAATCATCTCCAAATCCGCAGTACTAGTAGGATTCATCGGAGAAGTCAAAAACACAGTTGGAGAGATAAAAGTTCTGATATATATCGAAGGGGTAAATTTTTTTTTGCATAATTGATTCTTTATCATGTTAGAATGTCATACTAGGGAGACCCTAAATACACATCATGAAAGCGGTACCCTCGACATACCACCAATGTGTCAAGATGCCAACTCCTTGGGGAGTAGGGAAGATCAATAGCGATCAACAAGATGCAAAAGATTGTTATACTTCTTCAATGAAAGCATTGGAAAAAACCAGACAAGCATAGCAATTAAAGAAACAAGCCAGAGACGTCTTAGAAGCCAAGAGGCAGGACGTTAAAGAATTATCCTTAAATCCGGAGGATCCCGACGTCAAAGTGCTTATTGGAACCAATATCCCCAAGGATATTGAGCAAAGCCTCATAAGATTATTAAAACGCAGAATATCAACTTTTGCTTGGAAGTGTGAAGATATGATAGGTATCTCTAAAAACGTTATTACACATAAATTAGGACTTCATAACAGTTTCAAGCCTATACACCAAAAGAGAAGAAAATTCGCTCCAGAAAGAAATACAGTCATCCAAGAAGAAGTCAACAGATTGTTAAAAGCAGGAATGATAAGGGTGGCTAGCTAATATAGTGGTGGTCTAGAAGAAGAACAGGAAGTGGAGAGTATGTGTAGACTTCACAGACTTAAACAAAGCATGTACAAAAGATCCGTTCCCTCTACCACATATAGACTCAATGGTTGATGCTATGGTAGGCCACGAGATGTTAACCTTCATGGATGCTTCCTCAGGATTTCAACAAATCTAGATGGAACCTTCTGACCAAGATGATACTGTCTTCATGACCCCGACATGTATCTATTGTTATATTGCTATGCCTTTTGGTCTGAAAAATGCAGGTGCTACATATCAAAGGCTGGTGAACGTGATTTTCAAAGACAATCTTGGGGACACCATGGAAGTCTTTATTGATGACATGATGGTGAAATCAAAGAAAGCTGAAGATCATCCTAGGGATCTTGTAGAGGCATTGGATATCCTAGATCATTATAACATGAAGCTTAACCCTTCCAAATGCCACTTTGGAGTAGGGGCAGGAAAATTTCTAGGATATATGGTGACTAAGAGAGGGATAGAAGCCAGCCCCTAGCAGATCAAGGAGATAATTAACCTGAAATCACTAGATAATACCAAAGATGTCCAAAGGCTGATTGGAAAAATAGTAGAGCTCAACAGATTCATCTCAAGATCCCCTGAGAGATGTAAAAAATTTTACGATATCCTAAAGAAAAATAAACGATTAGAATGGGAAGAGAAGCATGAACAAGCACTCCAATCATTAAAGGAGTACTTGTCCACAGCTCCTCTATTAATGAAACCTGAAGACGACGAGCCATTATCCTTATATTTAGCAGTATCTAGACACTCTGTAAGTGCTGTCTTAGTTAAAGATCATGAAGGTCAACAACATCCAGTATACTATGTAAGTAAAAGTCTACTTTCAGCAGAAACTAGGTATTCTCATTTAGAAAAATTGATATTAGCTTTAATAATGGCTTCTACTAAACTCAGACATTATTTTGAAACTCATGCTATACATGTTAAAACTAATTATCCAATCAAGTGTGTTTTGAGAAAGCCAGAAATGTCAGGAAGGATGGCTAAATAGTCAGTAAAACTCAGCGCATATGACCTCATATATGAGCCCTGAACAGCAATAAAATCCCAAGCACTAGCAGACTTTGTGGCTAATTTCAGTAGTGATATCCGGCAAGAAGCAGATCTCGAAGACCAACAACTAGAAGAATCTAAGGATACATGGATTTTGTTCACAGATGGTGCATCTAATATAAGAGGAACATGTCTGGGAATCATACTAAAATCGCCACAAGGGGACATACTACCTCAGTAAACGAGTTGTGAATTCCAGGCAACTAACAACGAGGCAGCGTACGAAGCACTTATAGCAGGATTACAACTTGCTCGAGATATGAAAATCAGGTATCTTCAAGTATATGTGGATTCATTATTGATCACTGTAGAACCAAAGACTGATGGCTACAAAATTCTCTAAGTACAAATGCTGCTGATCTCAGAGTTTGCTGCTGACCAACAATCTGCTGCGGACAAGCTTATCTGCTGCAGATACTTGTTCTCCTGCTGAAGAACAAATCTGCTGCGGATAGCCTTATCTGCTGAAGACCAAAGTTGCTGCGGATAAGCTTCTCAGCAGCATCAACACTTGATGCTGCTGATAGGCAAATCATCAGCAGATCTGGATGGTTACATCTTGCTGCTGATCAACATCTTTGCTGCTGACAGCCTTGTGCCTTGAAGACAAATCGTTGCAGCTGACTATCCATACCAAGCGTCACTGCCAACTTTCTGCAAAAGCAACTGACACACTCAAAGCAGAAGGAACCTCAATGGCACAACCAATGACGGACAACAATGCTCTTCTCCAAGCATGCAAGTAATGATGCATAAAGAAGACGCTTCAATAAAGTTAACTAGATATAGACAAAACGTGTAATAGTTAGCTAGATACAATAGATCAACGGTCTGTGTTAGATCTGATCCTTAGAATCAAGGGGCTGTCTTGATTCTAAGTGAGTATAAATAATCTGTAAACACTTCATTGTAAGTGTGCTTTAGGTGCTACTTCACTGAGTTTTTCAGTTGTAATCGTTTATTCACAAAGCTTAATACAACATTGTTCTTATCAGTATTCTTTCTGTCTACTCGATTGTAATTGTGTAGTTGTTATTGTTTCTGCCAATCTCATCTAATAACAGAACCATCTTGTAATTTAACGATCCTACAAGTGGTATCAGAGCTTTGACTCAGATTAAACAAACTCACACTTGTTTAATCACTTCTGGTTCTATTCTAAACTCTCTCTATTTCATCAAATCACCAAGAACAAAAAGGGCATAAAGCAACGGGTTTGAAGACATCCTGAAGCAGCAGTATGAAAACTTCGTCTGGAAGGAAGATGAGTCTCTAACTGTTTTATACAACAGATTTACCTATCTTGTAGGAGAAATGCAGTGCTCAAAGGTGAAGCTAGAGAATGAAGATATTCTCAAGAAGTTCATCAGGTTTCTACCAAGCTGCTGGACACTTTACACAGTGTCAATCAGAAGAACGGAGAATTTGAAAACTCTTCAGATGACTGAGCTCTTTGAAATGCTAAAAACCTATGAGCTAGAGATGATTCAGGCAAAAGAAAGAAGCTCAAGCTACTAAACAGCCTCAACATCCACCACCACCTCCTCTGCCCTACATTCTGAGCACTCGGGTCCTAGTTCAATTCAAACTGCAGCATGTGCAACTGTTGGAACTTCTGAGTTTGACTGGAGCTTTCAATATGAAGAACTGCCCGTCAACAATCAAGCTTTAATGGCAGACACTACAGAGATACCACCTCAGGTATTTGAACATCTTTGCTCTCAAGCCTGTATTGATAAAGTTTTGGGTTATAGAAAGCACAACCAAAACCTTATAAATCAAAATGAAGAGTTTCATCAAATGAAATATGAGTTCAAAAAGGTTGAAAATACTTATAAAGAAAAGATTAACTGCCTTAAGAAAGAGATTTCATCGCTAAAACACGAAAAAACTAATCTTGAAACTCTGATTGATGATCTACTGGTCAAATTAAAAGCTACCAGAGCTGAACTGGCAGAACAGAAAGTTCATGATGAAAAATATGAATTTTCCTCCAAAAAGCTACAAAGACTTTTAGATATTCAAGTCCATGAGATGGTAAAAACTGGACTTGGGTATAACAATAATCAGTACAATGCTGTTCCTCCTCCTGCTGACTATATAGCCATATACTAACCAAGCTTCAATATTGAAAATCTTGACACTGCAAACCGAAAGCTTGATCCTTCTACGGATGAACCTTTCATCGAAGACTGCACTACCTCATCGGAATCTGAGTCAACTCACTCAGACCATGATGAAACCAGTGCAGTCCCATCTGAAGCTGTTCTGAATAGAGTTGCAGTTCCTGCTGTTCTTCCAGCTGTTCCAGCCTCTGTACCATTCAAACAGATCAAGACCAGCTATCCTCCAGATGGAAGAAAGCTAAAAAAGGGACAGACATCAGAACCCACAAACCCCAAGCCTCAGTTCAAGCCAATCACAAAGAGAAAGGTATTTGATATATGTCGTAAGCCTGAAGAAAAAGTTCCATATGTTTAAAGGACCCTAGAAGAAGCCACCTTTGAACATAACAAAGCTCATCCATGGAACTTCAAGGATCTGTTCCAAAGAAAGGACTATGTCTACCTTTCAAGAGATAAACTGGCAAAATCATGCTTTGTGTGTGGCAGATATAACCACACTGCCAGCACATGCTTTCATTACCTGGAATATCAAAGACATTCAAAGCAGCATGCCTTTGAAAAGACTAACAAAAATAAGAAGGTAAGAAGCTACGAAGACAAAGCAACAAAGTTCAGAAAGTCTCTATCTCCCTCAAGAGTGAAGCTGCCTAAATCTCAACAAACTTGCATCATTTGTGGTGAATCAGACCACTTTGCTGCAAACTGTAAGTTTAACCCTTTCAACCAGATCCTTCATCAAGCCCCTCAAAGACAAAGGGTAATGAAGGATCAGCATACATCGGTTGTTAGTCCAGTTAAGCTCAAGAAAACAAGCAAAAGCTTTCAGCAGCAACCAAATCTGCTGCTGACAAGCTAAAATCCTCCACATCAAAATCTGCTGCTGATAAGGCAAAGACATCAGCAGCAAGAGTGTCCACTGCTGATAAGGCAAAATCCAAGTCAAAGCCCACAGTAGCAAAGAATGCTGACACTTCAACAAAGCTATCAACAGTAGGATCTGCTGTCAACAAGCCAGAAACATCAGTAGCAAAATCTGCTGCTGATAGTGTGAGGAAAACTAGAAAATCACCAACAAGGCAATGGAAAGCCAAGCCATCTTCAAGCACTGTCATTGGTTCCATTGACTGCAAACATACTGAAAAGGATAAACTAACAACCATCTTTTTCAAGTCTGCAGACTCTTGGGTTCCTTCTACTAATTAGAAACATATCATGTGCAGGGACAGCCAGGTCACAAGAATAACACTTGGGTGGTAGACAGTAGGTGTTCCAGGCACATGATACTGAGAACTGTTTCCAAAAAGTTCTCAGGGGTCAATGTTCAATTGTTATCTACAATGCTGAACATACAGAGTACCCCGGGTGACAGTTCAGCAATCCCAGCTGATACTGATCCCACACCCTCCACCTCACATCCTGAACAACAGTCTGCTTCAACCATTCGAACCCCTATGCATACTACTAAGGATGCACAAGCACAAACATTACTTACACCTGTTTTGGATGATATCGTTCAACCGGAACACAGGGCCCCGGTTGCAACGACATATACTAGGAAAAGGGGCAAGAAAACTCTTTCTTCTCTTGCCTCCAAGGCCCAAACCCAACCTAACAGCCTTCACTCAGAATCACAACATTCTGGTGAGAATATTATAAGGGAAAGCCACATTATTAGGGAGACTCCTTTGGATGTCTCTCTATTAGGATCAGGATCATTTCCCGGATCTATAGAACAGCCCCCTTGAGCCTTTCCTTTCTCTTCTGAACTTAAGTGTTGAGGAACCTGATCAAGATGACATACCTTCTCCAACTACCACCATCTCGGAGGTACTGATTGATCTTGCTTCCAACACACCCAACCCAAGTTCTTCTACCCTGAAGGACCACTCTAGGAGTTATGAAAGAGTGGATGTGGAAGAGGCTGTCACTACTGCTGGTCCATCAAATGACCAGGAGGACAGTGACAACATTGCTAAGACCTCAACCACGGCAACTCACAATGAGGATGTTTCCTTGGAAACTCCCCTCACTGAGAGGAATCCCAGGTGCCAAGAAACCATGGGTGATGGGGATGAAGAGGCTAGACCTAAGGCCCCATCTGGATCCAAGGATTCCACAACTGTGGATGAGGACAGACTGAAACTTCATATCTTGGAATTGATGGCCAGGGTGAATATGATAGAGGCACATCAATGCCCAACTTTTCTTACTCCCTCCTTTGTATCAGTGGGCACCCAAACTGATGCACATTTGTCCACTGATGCAACCAAAAAGGGGGAGATGGTCCCAATGGAGAAAGAATCAAACAACTTTGACGACTGCAGGCTGTATTTCAAAGTACAAGATGGCTGTTTTTGAAGCCTTTTCCTTTGTTTGAAAGGATAGTCAGAAATGTGCAAAAGCTTCAGCAACAAAGGCAATAAGAGAATTTTGGTAGTATCAGTCTAGGGGGAGTTTGTAGAACCAAAGACTGATGGCTACAAAATTCTCTAAGTACAAATGCTGCTGATCTCAGAGTTTGCTGCTGACCAACAATCTGCTGCGGACAAGCTTATCTGCTGCAGATACTTGTTCTCCTGCTGAAGAACAAATCTGCTGCGGATAGCCTTATCTGCTGAAGACCAAAGTTGCTGCGGATAAGCTTCTCAGCAGCATCAACACTTGATGCTGCTGATAGGCAAATCATCAGCAGATCTGGATGGTTACATCTTGCTGCTGATCAACATCTTTGCTGCTGACAGCCTTGTGCCTTGAAGACAAATCGTTGCAGCTGACTATCCATACCAAGCGTCACTGCCAACTTTCTGCAAAAGCAACTGACACACTCAAAGCAGAAGGAACCTCAATGGCACAACCAATGACGGACAACAATGCTCTTCTCCAAGCATGCAAGTAATGATGCATAAAGAAGACGCTTCAATAAAGTTAACTAGATATAGACAAAACGTGTAATAGTTAGCTAGATACAATAGATCAACGGTCTGTGTTAGATCTGATCCTTAGAATCAAGGGGCTGTCTTGATTCTAAGTGAGTATAAATAATCTGTAAACACTTCATTGTAAGTGTGCTTTAGGTGCTACTTCACTGAGTTTTTCAGTTGTAATCGTTTATTCACAAAGCTTAATACAACATTGTTCTTATCAGTATTCTTTCTGTCTACTCGATTGTAATTGTGTAGTTGTTATTGTTTCTGCCAATCTCATCTAATAACAGAACCATCTTGTAATTTAACGATCCTACAAGTGGTATCAGAGCTTTGACTCAGATTAAACAAACTCACACTTGTTTAATCACTTCTGGTTCTATTCTAAACTCTCTCTATTTCATCAAATCACCAAGAACAAAAAGGGCATAAAGCAACGGGTTTGAAGACATCCTGAAGCAGCAGTATGAAAACTTCGTCTGGAAGGAAGATGAGTCTCTAACTGTTTTATACAACAGATTTACCTATCTTGTAGGAGAAATGCAGTGCTCAAAGGTGAAGCTAGAGAATGAAGATATTCTCAAGAAGTTCATCAGGTTTCTACCAAGCTGCTGGACACTTTACACAGTGTCAATCAGAAGAACGGAGAATTTGAAAACTCTTCAGATGACTGAGCTCTTTGAAATGCTAAAAACCTATGAGCTAGAGATGATTCAGGCAAAAGAAAGAAGCTCAAGCTACTAAACAGCCTCAACATCCACCACCACCTCCTCTGCCCTACATTCTGAGCACTCGGGTCCTAGTTCAATTCAAACTGCAGCATGTGCAACTGTTGGAACTTCTGAGTTTGACTGGAGCTTTCAATATGAAGAACTGCCCGTCAACAATCAAGCTTTAATGGCAGACACTACAGAGATACCACCTCAGGTATTTGAACATCTTTGCTCTCAAGCCTGTATTGATAAAGTTTTGGGTTATAGAAAGCACAACCAAAACCTTATAAATCAAAATGAAGAGTTTCATCAAATGAAATATGAGTTCAAAAAGGTTGAAAATACTTATAAAGAAAAGATTAACTGCCTTAAGAAAGAGATTTCATCGCTAAAACACGAAAAAACTAATCTTGAAACTCTGATTGATGATCTACTGGTCAAATTAAAAGCTACCAGAGCTGAACTGGCAGAACAGAAAGTTCATGATGAAAAATATGAATTTTCCTCCAAAAAGCTACAAAGACTTTTAGATATTCAAGTCCATGAGATGGTAAAAACTGGACTTGGGTATAACAATAATCAGTACAATGCTGTTCCTCCTCCTGCTGACTATATAGCCATATACTAACCAAGCTTCAATATTGAAAATCTTGACACTGCAAACCGAAAGCTTGATCCTTCTACGGATGAACCTTTCATCGAAGACTGCACTACCTCATCGGAATCTGAGTCAACTCACTCAGACCATGATGAAACCAGTGCAGTCCCATCTGAAGCTGTTCTGAATAGAGTTGCAGTTCCTGCTGTTCTTCCAGCTGTTCCAGCCTCTGTACCATTCAAACAGATCAAGACCAGCTATCCTACAGATGGAAGAAAGCTAAAAAAGGGACAGACATCAGAACCCACAAACCCCAAGCCTCAGTTCAAGCCAATCACAAAGAGAAAGGTATTTGATATATGTCGTAAGCCTGAAGAAAAAGTTCCATATGTTTAAAGGACCCTAGAAGAAGCCACCTTTGAACATAACAAAGCTCATCCATGGAACTTCAAGGATCTGTTCCAAAGAAAGGACTATGTCTACCTTTCAAGAGATAAACTGGCAAAATCATGCTTTGTGTGTGGCAGATATAACCACACTGCCAGCACATGCTTTCATTACCTGGAATATCAAAGACATTCAAAGCAGCATGCCTTTGAAAAGACTAACAAAAATAAGAAGGTAAGAAGCTATGAAGACAAAGCAACAAAGTTCAGAAAGTCTCTATCTCCCTCAAGAGTGAAGCTGCCTAAATCTCAACAAACTTGCATCATTTGTGGTGAATCAGACCACTTTGCTGCAAACTGTAAGTTTAACCCTTTCAACCAGATCCTTCATCAAGCCCCTCAAAGACAAAGGGTAATGAAGGATCAGCATACATCGGTTGTTAGTCCAGTTAAGCTCAAGAAAACAAGCAAAAGCTTTCAGCAGCAACCAAATCTGCTGCTGACAAGCTAAAATCCTCCACATCAAAATCTGCTGCTGATAAGGCAAAGACATCAGCAGCAAGAGTGTCCACTGCTGATAAGGCAAAATCCAAGTCAAAGCCCACAGTAGCAAAGAATGCTGACACTTCAACAAAGCTATCAACAGTAGGATCTGCTGTCAACAAGCCAGAAACATCAGTAGCAAAATCTGCTGCTGATAGTGTGAGGAAAACTAGAAAATCACCAACAAGGCAATGGAAAGCCAAGCCATCTTCAAGCACTGTCATTGGTTCCATTGACTGCAAACATACTGAAAAGGATAAACTAACAACCATCTTTTTCAAGTCTGCAGACTCTTGGGTTCCTTCTACTAATTAGAAACATATCATGTGCAGGGACAGCCAGGTCACAAGAATAACACTTGGGTGGTAGACAGTAGGTGTTCCAGGCACATGATACTGAGAACTGTTTCCAAAAAGTTCTCAGGGGTCAATGTTCAATTGTTATCTACAATGCTGAACATACAGAGTACCCCGGGTGACAGTTCAGCAATCCCAGCTGATACTGATCCCACACCCTCCACCTCACATCCTGAACAACAGTCTGCTTCAACCATTCGAACCCCTATGCATACTACTAAGGATGCACAAGCACAAACATTACTTACACCTGTTTTGGATGATATCGTTCAACCGGAACACAGGGCCCCGGTTGCAACGACATATACTAGGAAAAGGGGCAAGAAAACTCTTTCTTCTCTTGCCTCCAAGGCCCAAACCCAACCTAACAGCCTTCACTCAGAATCACAACATTCTGGTGAGAATATTATAAGGGAAAGCCACATTATTAGGGAGACTCCTTTGGATGTCTCTCTATTAGGATCAGGATCATTTCCCGGATCTATAGAACAGCCCCCTTGAGCCTTTCCTTTCTCTTCTGAACTTAAGTGTTGAGGAACCTGATCAAGATGACATACCTTCTCCAACTACCACCATCTCGGAGGTACTGATTGATCTTGCTTCCAACACACCCAACCCAAGTTCTTCTACCCTGAAGGACCACTCTAGGAGTTATGAAAGAGTGGATGTGGAAGAGGCTGTCACTACTGCTGGTCCATCAAATGACCAGGAGGACAGTGACAACATTGCTAAGACCTCAACCACGGCAACTCACAATGAGGATGTTTCCTTGGAAACTCCCCTCACTGAGAGGAATCCCAGGTGCCAAGAAACCATGGGTGATGGGGATGAAGAGGCTAGACCTAAGGCCCCATCTGGATCCAAGGATTCCACAACTGTGGATGAGGACAGACTGAAACTTCATATCTTGGAATTGATGGCCAGGGTGAATATGATAGAGGCACATCAATGCCCAACTTTTCTTACTCCCTCCTTTGTATCAGTGGGCACCCAAACTGATGCACATTTGTCCACTGATGCAACCAAAAAGGGGGAGATGGTCCCAATGGAGAAAGAATCAAACAACTTTGACGACTGCAGGCTGTATTTCAAAGTACAAGATGGCTGTTTTTGAAGCCTTTTCCTTTGTTTGAAAGGATAGTCAGAAATGTGCAAAAGCTTCAGCAACAAAGGCAATAAGAGAATTTTGGTAGTATCAGTCTAGGGGGAGTTTGTAGAACCAAAGACTGATGGCTACAAAATTCTCTAAGTACAAATGCTGCTGATCTCAGAGTTTGCTGCTGACCAACAATCTGCTGTGGACAAGCTTATCTGCTGCAGATACTTGTTCTCCTGCTGAAGAACAAATTTGCTGCGGATAGCCTTATCTGCTGAAGACCAAAGTTGCTGCGGATAAGCTTCTCAGCAGCATCAACACTTGATGCTGCTGACAGGCAAATCATCAGCAGCTCTGGATGGTTACATCTTGCTGCTGATCAACATCTTTGCTGCTGACAGCCTTGTACCTTGAAGACAAATCGTTGCAGCTGACTATCCATACCAAGAGTCACTGACAACTTTCTGCAAAAGCAACTGACACACTCAAAGCAGAAGGAACCTCAATGGCACAACCAATGACGGACAACAATGCTCTTCTCCAAGCATGCATAAAGAAGACGCTTCAATAAAGTTAACTACATATAGACAAAACGTGTAATAGTTAGCTAGATACAATAGATCAACGGTCTGTGTTAGATCTGATCCTTAGAACCAAGGGGCTGTCTTGATTCTAAGTGAGTATAAATAATCTATAAACACTTCATTGTAAGTGTGCTTTAGGTGCTACTTCACTGAGTTTTTCAGTTGTAATCGTTTATTCACAAAGCTTAATACAACATTGTTCTTATCAGTATTCTTTCTGTCTACTCGATTGTAATTGTGTAGTTGTTATTGTTTTCGCCAATCTCAACTAAGAACAGAACCATCTTGTAATTTAACGATCCTACAATCACTAACCATTTCAATGGCTCATATGCAGCAAAGGGTGAAAAGTTAATCAAATATCTCGAAATAGTTAAACAATTATCTGTGCAGTTTGAATTTTTTAGTATAACACAGGTCCAAGAGAAGACAATGCTGAAGCTGATGCCTTAGCAAATCTTGCTTCGGCTCTCAAGATACCGGAAGGAACCGCAATACCAATCATACATATTCTAAGTCCGGCAATTGAAAAGAACAATGAAGTATCAAATACCAAAGCTGAAGAAGCAGATACTCGGGAACCCAAGCCAAGTCAAAGATCCTGCATCCCACCTATTATAAAATATTTACAGGATGGTGAATTCCCAAAAGATGAAAAGAATCACAGGGCTTTTCGCATGAGAATATCTCGTTTTATAATATTGCATGGTGTTTTGTACATAAAATCTATTGCATGTCCTTATTTAAAATGTTTAGAGGATCCCGAAGCACTTGAATTCCTCAATGATATACACGAAGATGACTGTGGAAATCACACTGGAGGCAGAGCACTCTTCTCGAAGATCCTGAGGACAGGATACTACCGGCCAACCATGAGAAAAGATTCCATGGACTATTCCTAAAAGTGTGATGTATGCCAGAGACATAGCAACATCCTTCATCAGCCAACAGAGCCCTTATACCCAATTATTTCTTCTTTGCCATTTATGAGGTGGGGAATGAATATAGTTGGCAAGCTCCCAAAGGCACTAGGAGGAAAAGTATTTATGTTAGCAATAACAAACTACTTCTCCAAATGGATTGAAGCTGAAGCATTTTTTCAAATCAGAGAAAAGGAAGTTATATCCTATATCAAGCGAAATATCCCGACAAGATTCGGTATCCCAACGGAAATAACGTGTGACAACGGATCTCAATTCATTGGCAAAAGAAAAACCAACTTCTGTGCTAGTTGGGGAATCAAGATGATAACTTCTACCCCTGTGCATCCTCAACCCAACGGACAAGCAGAATCCAGCAACAAGATCATCATCAACAACCTCAAGAAGAGATTAGGAGCAAAGAAAGGAGGATGGGCTGAAGACCTACCTTTTGCACTTTGGGCAGATAGGACAACCACAAAAAATGCAACAAGTCAAACTCCATTCTCACTGGTGTTTGGTACTGAAGCCATGATCCCTACAGAGATGGTTATCCCTACTTCCATAACCAATCTTCAAACTCCAGAGACCAACAACGAAGCTCTTGCTCGTGATCTTGACACTGTGGATGAGCTCAGGGATCTTTCCAAATTCGCATTGCAGCTTATCAGCAGAGGATAGCAAAGTCGTACAACAAAAACATAAGAATCAGAAGATTCCAAGTAGGAGACTTGGTATTGAGAAAGGCATTCCAAAATACTACCAATCCCAGCGACGGAAAGCCTGCACCAAAATGGGAAGGCCCGTACTTGATTGACTCAGAATATAGATTCTAACTTAGAATGGTACGCATTCTTTTTATTTTAATTAACTCTATCATTATTATCATATCATATCAATATACTGACTTGAGCGTCGGAGGGGTGTTAGCCTAGCTAACACCCACCTTCACCAAGAATTCCTGTCTTGTAGGAAATATCTCAAGGGACCCCGACACAAGATAGAGATTGGCCGTCTCTCCTACGTTAAGGTATCTTGCATACCTTCTAAGGTTTAAAGGTTTTCGCCTTTCTATGAATTGAGTATAAACACTCCACCTATAGCGCATGATGTTCGAGTATAGTTCAAGGTGGTGTGACCAGTCCATGTAAAAGTGGCCGACAATTTCATCACTGTTGGCTATAACTTGAACCCTACAATAGTAACAGACGTGTTACTCCTAAGTTTTTTAGCATTTTCATGCTAACACAAGTTCTGGCTTGGCCCACGTTTTACTGGCTTGGCCCACGTTTTACTAGCTTGGACCACGTTTTACTGGCTCGGCCCACGTTTATTAAGAATTTCCCTAGATGTTTAATATCAAGTGTCAAGCATAGATATGCCAATTCAAGACTCATAATCAAATCGAAGATTTAAACGAATCCTGAAATTACACCACTGATCATACGTCATGATTGGCAAACATACACAGGGTTACAACGCTTCTTAAAACATTCATCAAAGTTCTGGTATGTGTATCTATTTATTTCAATACTTACGGCTATTTCTTGATTCACCATTAAAGGTAGAATCATAATTTGTTTGACTAAGTCATGATTTATTTATCGTAACTGAACTGTATTTCTTTAAACCTAAGTTTGATAAATTATTCTTGAGGATCCTGAATCCCCAAGATCTACTCAAATCTATTTTTTCCTAAAATAAATATCAATCTTTTATAAGCACATTCAAACTTAAAGAGTAATCATGACAGATAGGTCAAAAGTACTAATATTAAAAGTGCAGAAAGGAAATTGTCCTAGGCTTCATCCAAAAAAGGAACCATCCACCCAAGACAGAAGTCAACCAATTGTCTATCCTATACCGGGATACCAACAGCTAGAAAAGTAAAATTGTTCAGAATCAACAAGTTAAAGATAACCACATCAAAAACCATAAACATTAGGGCTCGGGCCTAGGCATCATTACCTTCATTGCCCTGATCAACTTGCTTCCATGCTCCCTCAACATCATGCTCTTCAGCCACCTTCGCCGAACCTTGGACCTCCTCTTCAGCCACGGACTTGCCGACCTCACCTTCAGATGATTTCTCTCCACCAAATTCGGCCACTAGCCTCTTCAATTCCTCCATGTCCCAGGAAGACCTATCAAAGTCTTTATACTCAGTCTCCTTAGCCATCCTGATCCTGGCTTCGAATATGGAAATGGCGGCTGAAGCTTTAGCCTGTTCAGTGGTCTCATCAAGATCTCGGGCATGTTGAAGACGCATATCCTGCAACTCGGCCTTGACTTGGGCTAGCTCTTTGGAAGCATCAGATAGCTTCTTGTTCTTGGCAGCCTCGCTCTTCTGCAATTCAACGTTCCTCAACTTGTACATGTCTGACTCTTTGAGAAGTTGGTTGTGGAATGCAGCCATCTTGTTCAGAGCATGTTTCACATAACATCTTTATTAATATTGATATGGGGCTAATCCTATTGTTTAGGATAATAAGTAATACTTACCAGATGACTAAGGTTGTGAAGGATCCTGTGGGATTTTGCAAAATCTGTACATTCCTGAATGGACAATTCAGCAGGATCAGAGGTCTTCCGTTTCTTATTAGAAGATGGCTTGACGATGGAGGCTTTAGGCTTAGGAGCATTCGGTTTGGCTACTGGAGTGATGGCTTGCTGAGGTTCCTTCTTGACAACTTTACCCTTAGTGACCATGCTATCAATGTCGTCAAGGGAAAATTTAGAGCTTGATTTGCGAACGCCTATTTCAAAAGAACACGTTAATTTATTACCGATAACTAATAAAAAAATAAATGTGTTGCTTTTCTTACCAGACATACTTGACTGGAGAAAGAAGCTTCTGAATTAACCTCAAGCAAGGGATTCTTGAATCTAAAGGTCCGCTCGATAGGCTCAAAGCTAAAAAAGGCAGCAACCTTCTTGGCAGTATCCGGAGCAAGAGGAGCAAGGATGTCGAACTTCGGCGCTGAAATAGAAAATTAAAAATCAGTATCTTAAATGTCTAACTTCAGAAGATCCTACAAGATAGAATCCTACCCTTCACAATCCACTTGATTGGCAACTTATCCCCACCAGGAATCGAATCTCTTCTCATGAAGAAGAAATTATTTTTCCAATTCGAATAATTCTGAGTGGTTTTTAAGATTAAGTGGGTCATGCCGGTTTTGATTTGAAATAGAAATCGAGAAGAGCCGTGGCTCTGAAGATTGTAAACATGGGCTAATTCTGAAGCAGAAAACTCTATGGCATGATGTTTAATCAAGAATTCCAGGGTGTGTAAGGTTCTCCAAACCATAGGCATGATTTGGGCATAGCTAAGACCACTCTTCTGGAAGAAGTCAATGGTAAGAGGGGGAAATGGATATGTAAACCCAAGAGAAAATGGAAAGAACGGAAAGCAAACCCAGTTATAAGAGGTAAAATCGGCTCTAGTTTTGGGATCAAAAGGCCTAAATATGGTGTTTTCAGGGAAAAAGCCACCGGATTTAAGGGATTGAATGTCAAGATCCATAAATAGACACTTTTCAGAATCTGGATTCACTATTAGATTCTGACTACAGAGATCATCGGAAGGAGTAGACAAACGGGTATTCTTTTTGGACATTTTGAAAACAAGAATCAGAAAAAATAAGAAAAAGATGAGGTTGTTACCTGGAATCTCAGAGAGAAATTGGAGAAGATGAAGTCGGAATAATGAAAGAGAAGAGGATAATTATAAGGAGTAATGATAACCGCATCGATCCACGTCTCCTCACACCCTCGTTTCCCACACCACGTCTTATCAAGCAGCCGTATTAAGTGATAATTTGAAATTCAAAAATTTTACATCTGTAACTCGTAGGTACAGTTGTCAAATTTTGGGGACAATTGTTACGGGTTAAAATTCAGAGCAGGGTCCCGAGTAATGCGTGATCCAAGATCCGGTATCCCGATAAGGTCAGTATCCTGATTATTACTAACGGCTACTTGTTCACTACTTTATTAATCGCAAGTGAAGCATTTTCGAACTAATACGTGCCTAAAGACTCACTCAATGGACGTGGATCACGTGTAGAACGTGTGGAATATGCGTGGAAAAGATTACAACGGTCACAAAGATGAAGATATTTCGGATAGTTAGTTACTAGAAATCTTGTGTTTATTACGTAATGGATCGTATAGGAAAACACACGACACACTCACGAACAACTATAACACTTAGCCTACGATCTCTTTTTCTCTCTTTGGACTCAACAGTTTTAGTTTTATAAGAGTTATCAAGGCAGCCCGACTTTCGTCGGCTCCCGAGGTTTTATGCCGGAGATCATCAAGGATCAAGGGTTTTCCTCGTAAACACTCGTGTCATTTTATTGTTTTACGTTCACATATTTAACAAGCACACTACCTCACTCTTGAAATTTAGTTACAAAGTTAATTCGCATAATTTTTACCCAAAAACAGAGTTACCGATATGAGAAAACGGAAATAAAGCACCATTACCAACCATTATGCCTTTAGATTTATCACAATATATAAGGTAATGTAAATTATCTCGATGAAATTGCATGTGATTCCTATCCCCAATGTGCATGTAGTAGTTATGGTCCTAGGCAGGTGGCTGGAGAGACATGGAGTTAAAAATGGATTCTAAATTTGTGTACTGAGGTGGTGGAAGAAAATAAGGTAAGGACTGAGTAGGGTCGAACCATGCGGATGGCGAGGCTGACGGGCCACTAGGATATAGCTGCCACCGAGAGGCGGTAGACCGAGCATCGAAGGTACCTGTGGGGTGATCAGCTGTGATGGCTATGGCAGCTGTTGTGTGGCATTGGAAGGTGGAATAGCAGTAGAAGCAAAGTGAGCACCATATTGTGAAGGATGATACTATGAGTGTGGAACCTGATGTTGTTGATAAGCAAAATGAGAGGGTGTTGGCATCCATCGACCCAGGGATTTGATCTAACCTAGGGAATTGATCTGCTTATGACATGATCAAAGATTTGAAGAAATTGTTTCATCAAGAGTACAACAAGAATCCTTAAGGTTCCTTGGAGGAACACATTGAGAAATTTACAATGAAGGATCCTAAACATGCAAGGATCATGAGGTGCGAAGTGGATGACCTCAAGAGAGAAAGCTTACCTTTAGGTGACCACTTATTTATTGACATTTTTGTCGATGACGTTTGTGACAGCTACGAAATGAAAATGCTCTAACCAAGTCTGAAGAGGTGAATGAATTCATCTATTGGTATGCAAGAGTGAATCCCTAAGAAGCTTGGAGCATGACAAGATGTATTACCGAACTTTAGCGAATAGGAACCTACGCCAGTCATGACCACGTTAGAGGAGTGTTTAATGAAGGTCTTCACATGTCTGGCATAAGTGGAAACAAAGAGGTACAATAAGAGACTGTTGAGACTAGGGATAAGGACAAAGCTATTGGTGAGACAAAGAAGCAAATCTCTAAACCAAGATGTCGTGTTAGAGAAATGCTCGAGGAAGCTGAAGTAAGGCAAAAATTCCCTACTTCTTTCATGTTTTATTTGTTCAAATTTTAAATATGGAAATTCATTTTTCTGTAGAAATGAAAGAAAAGTAAGGAAGCAAGAAGGAAAAAAATCCAGATGAAACTTGAAGGTCAATGAATATTTGAAAGATTCAAGTTTCAGGATGCATCATTGGATTATGTTATGATTATTTTGTTTGGAACAATTTAATTTCTGGTTTTAAATTTCTCTTTTTACTATTGCATGAACAAATGATTTTATTTGGAATAAAATTTAGACCAATTATATGTAATTCATGTGATGTTAGTGTTACCACAATTGAAATTGAGAGTTTAATCATCTAAAGACAATAAATATGAAACATATGAAATATGTTACTCATGTCAAGTCAAATAGACGAATATTATGTCGGGTCTAATGGATACCAAGAATGAGTTTAATATAAATCACTTGCTTAAACTATGTAAAGTCGTTATATGAGATATAATGTAACTTACTATAGTTTAATCATTTGAGATGACTGAAATTGTTTCATCGTTAACTTTTGCAAGAATCGTCTTATGACATAAGACGATAACAATAATAGTTTTTGTTACTCTACGACAAAGTGATTAGACGAGGATCTTCTTAATCATTTCTAAACAGAAGGTCATAAGAGAAAGAAATCATCTCTCCCGGTTAACAATTCTAAAACACAAACACTATATTAGAACTAAAGGTTCATACAAAACATGTAAACCACACCATATTAGATATGGAGTATGAGGAGTCCAACATATAATTAAGGATATGAAGTTATTCATGAGATAAAACCTTGTAACATCCCAAAAATCTAGCCATAAACGGTCAACAGTCAAAGGGACGCCAAACACAAAGCTACGAATGGTATCGGTAATGAAACACAATACCAAAAGCTTAATGGGGGAGATGGGATTGAAAAATAATAAGTTAGAATGAATTTCGGTTAATAAATGTTAACCTAATAACTTAACCGGATAGAAAACGGAACGACTATTCGCCCGTAAATAGCCCAAAACTTCATATAAGCATATCTCGAGCTAGAAAATGAGTTACGAGAGCCGTAATATATGAAAATGGGGTATTTCGACGAGAACAATATGAAGATGAGGTATATCGGACCGATATCTTAAGCAATTACGGTCCAACAGGTGTTCCAGAAGCAAATTAGGAGGCTTTGACGTGTGTTTTGATGACTCAGCCCCAAGTCTAACTGATATACATTACACGTGGGTCCGATATGTGGATGCCGGACCGATATGCCTTACACGTCCGTCCAATATGTGTTCTTGAAACAAAATAGGAGGTTGTGACTCATGTCACCGACTTGGCCTATTATGTCGGTCCGACATGGACCATCAGACAACCTTTAAATTGATTCTTTAGGTCGTTTAAATGGAGAAACACCACACACAAACACATACATCACACACATTCTCTGAGAAGGATTGGAAGACCTGGTGCGACGCATTTAAGTGCGAGTGCGGTTTGAGTTCGAAGAAGCGTTTAAGCGAGTAACGAGCGTAGGAAACGACCCGAGGATAATGTAAATACACTAGACACGTACCCTAGACACGATTATGTGAATTATGTGATTAAAATGATATGTGTTATGTGCTATGTATATGACGAGGGGTATGTGGTGATGAAGGGTTAGTCTAGACACTAAACGGGAGGAATGGAGTAGCCACGACGTATCCAAGGGGTGTATTTATCTAAAAGACAGTAATGATAATATAGTAAACGCACGGAAGAACTTCCGACCGGTATGTAGTTATCTAACAAACGAAATTTTCTATGTAAGAAAAGAGTGGTGTATATGTAACAACCCAAGCAAACCGTACCAAGATATTGTCCGATGTGCCATTGATGGGTTGCCTATCCAGGAACTCACGGTTTTGTTTTCACCCGACGAGTTGCTCGCCTAGGAAAAACGCGTCTTGATAGAGAAGGTATCCAACCCTTATAAGGAAGGCTTCGTTCTCCCACTCAACCGATGTGTGATATTACAATCAAACCCCCTTACGGAGCCTAGCGTGCTCGCTGGCACACCAGTCTGGCCCCTAGCTCTGATACCATATGTAACAGCCTAAGCAAACCGTACCAAGATATTGTCCGGTTACCCATCCAGGAACTCACGGTTTTGTTTTCACCCGACGAGTTGCTCACCCAGGCGAAACGCGTCTTGATAGAGAAGTTATCCACCCCCTTATAAGGAAGAATTCGTTCTCCCCCTCAATCGATGTGGGATATTATAGTATAAATCCCTCCTGGACCTATCACCCTTTCCTGGGAACATCTCTTTTGGAGGTACTGCTTTGGAAGGATAATCACCCAGTTTATAATATATGACGAGTATGAATATGTGATAAAAATGAATACATGATAAAATTGAATACATGAATACATGGAAATGTGATGCATGATGAATGTGGATACGTGAATGCACGATGATACGTGCAAATATGAATGAGTATGATGGAACGAGTCTAAACCCTAAAATGAAATAACGGAGTACTCATGAAGTGTTAAGACGGTGGTGGATACGCCGCTGGTACTTCCTATATATCAACCCTTTTAGTACGTCATGGAGAAACATGTATGAAGTTTTAAGGTGAGGACTGATTGGGAAATAAATCAAGCATATATGTGAAATGAAAACAAATGCTTGATACATTTGGGAGGCTGTGAGTCTATGATACTAAAGGTCCCAAATTAAAATAGAAACTCGGCCTGTAAAGTGGATCTCAATAATAAAGAAGAAAACTAAATATTAAGGGCTACAGGGCTAAAAAATGAATGAGTATTCGTCACAAATGCAAGGGGTCTATACATACTCTGATCGGAGGTACGTCCGAAGATGGTCAAGAAGGGGTTAGCACACCCATCAAAATATACGAATGACGTGACCGGAGGTATGTCCGGATGGTCAAGGGGGTGCCGAGAGCCTGGGAAACTTGAACAATAATAAGAACCTAAAGGGTTCATAATAAAATGAACGATGCAGTGTACTTACTTAGCGTAAGCTAATTCAAAAATGTTTTTCAAACATTGTAGGAAAGAAGCATGTGGAATAGGGCTTCTTGTGGATCAGGCCACACTGAATGAAGAAATCCCTAGACTTTTATGTAATAGAATATTGTATATGTAAAAAAATATTTATAAATAAATAAAATACACCTGTGTCATTTAATGACAAGGTTTTTGAAAAACTGGGACCATTTTACGCAAGATAATACTCTGATAAAATAAAAAAATAAGTAAGGTGTAACAAGTTGGTTTCAGAGCACGGTTTGAGGGATTTAAGTATCAGAAGGGGTACTTAAATTAAAACCATAAGTGCTCATGATATAAATAGGGATTCAATCCGAGGCCGTCCAAGGAAGAAGGTATGTTTAAAATCTAGTGCTTAAACAGAAATATGTGAGTATACGTGGGCATAATTTTGTATGAAATAAGCTCCATATGATAGTTGGGGGTATTATGATGTGTAACATACATTACCTCATATACGTGGCAAATATGAGAGTTAATGCATGGGACCATTATGATATCGCAAACATCATATGATAACTTATGTCAACAAATAGTAAGCCGGGAATGAGAATATACCTTATTAAAGATATGTGAATGAATGTATATATGTATATGCATATATACATGAGTATAAGCCTTATATGAAACCCTAAAATGCTTGATTTGGGTTAAATTGATACAATGCTGTAGTATAAAACCCTAGACTATGATTAAGGTAACCGAATGAGAGATTAAAGCAACACCATATTTCAACAAATGACTGAACATCAAAATGACGAGATACGCGACGAAGCAAGCCATATGAGAGAGCTGAATCTCCACGTCATGATGATAATGAAGGGGAACAAGTCCCAGAAAATATACGGAGTCATATCGCAATAAAGGTAGGAAAGGCATTTGATGCAAACTTCCCGATTTTACAAGCAGATCTATAAAACTCATTAGAAAGCTGGTTTGAAAACTACAAAGATGTTACTCATAATGTATAAGGAGGAAATCCAAAAGTTGATACGAAGTCAACTCGTTGTACGTATAAAGATTTAATGACTTGTAACCCCTTAGAGTTTAAGGGAGCTGTTAACCCTTTAGAGAGTCAGAGGTGGATCACCTCAATAGAAACATCGTTCGATACATGTCACCGTGAGAAGGAATATGAGGTTACCTTCACTACCAACTAATTAAAAGAACAAGCTGATGATTGATGGAGAGTAGTGAAGAGAGAGAAAGGTAGGGATAGGATCGAAGATGAGACATGAAGAGTTCAAGGATCTTTTTCTGCAACACTATTGCCCTCTAGCGGAAATTGAAAGAATTACACAGGAGTTTCTTCAACTTCGTCGAACAAAGGAGACTGTGGATGAGATCACGGGGATCTTCTTTGATAAGGCCAGATTTTGTCTGGCTTTGTTAACAACCCCTGAGATGTGGATGACGAGATACCACCTCATTTTGAAAACCAAAATTAGAGAGTTTATCCATCTATCCAAGTGTGTGAACTTGGAAGAGATGATTGGCTGAGCTCATAAACTCGAGACTAAGCTCAAGAGGCTGGTTGAGAGAGATGGAAAGAGGAAAAATAATCTTGGAGGCGGTTCTTACTGGTTCTTCCCAAAGTAAAGGAGTACATGACTGCAGGACTTGTGAAAAGAGGCACACGGGAGAGTGCCGATTCAAGTATATAACTTGTCACAAGTGTGGAAAGGCGGGACACACTGCATTGTAGTGTATGAGTGGAACCAGATTGTGCTACAACTGCTATAAGCCATCACACTTTAGCAGGGAATGTCCTGAGCTAAAATCTTAGACGGATAAAGCCGGGGAAGGGTCTAGAGTGGCAGAAAATGAAGTCAAGAGGATCGAGGCTCCGAAGCCAAGGGGTAGGGCTTTTCAGATCACTATCAGGTACATTCCTCTTGAATTCCCTATATGCTTGTGTTTTATTCGATACGGGAGCTAGTCGATAATTTATTTCATTAAAACATGCGAACTCTAGAAACTTCAATAGAAGTAAGTTGGCTAAGGCATCATAGGTCGAAATCATGAGTAATTGAAATTGTGAAGCAACTGAAATATGTGAGATTGCCAATTACTAATAGAAGGAGAAGAATATCCTGTCGACTTGATCCCGATTCCGATGCAAGAACACGACGTGATCATTGGAATGGACTGGTTATCTTGATATCCTGCAACGATTATATGCAATCAAAAGATTGTACAATTTATAACGCCTACAGGAAAAGAGGTTAGTGTTATTGGCGAACGACGGAACCAAATTACGCTATGTACGATGGCCAAAACTAGTAGCTACATGAGCCAAGGTCATCAAGCCTTTTTAGCCTACATAGCTGATGTAAAGATGAAAGAGAATGAACTAGATCAAGTTCCAATGGTAAAAGAATTCCGAGAAGTATTCACAGACGATATTCCAGGTGCTCCACCTGAGACAGATAGATTGAATTTAAAATCAATTTGATTCCTGAAGCTAAGCCGATAGCTAAGGCCTCATATCGGTTAAAACATAAATGAAAGAGTTTGTTTTGACCAAAAATTACACAAGATAATCAAGTAGCCAAAATTTGTATGTGAGGTAGTGTGCTTATAAGATTCATAATGAATAAAATGTATACAGCAAGAAAATGACACGAGTGTTTACTAGGAAAGCCCTTAACCCTTCAGGATCTCCGGCATAAAACCTTGGGAGCCGACTAAACGTCGGGCTTCCTTGTTATCTTTTATAAAACCTTAAGAACCAGTAGAATGAGAGCAATAATATATCGAATGCTAAGTGTTACAGAGGTTTTCGAGTGTGCGTTGTGTATGTCTTCCTTTTTTCTAATAATCATCTTATGCTCTTTATATACTTTACATGTCATTAAATGAAAGGCTAATATCCCATAATTGTCTTAATTAGACCGTTACAAGTCTTCTTTGAAGAATATAGTCGTTGTCTTCAATGATATTCCGTGTCTTCAGCTAGTAGTAATGTTAAATGGGTGTTACTTGCACGACCTAGTTAAAGAGAAATGCGTAATATTAATTGTTACAACGGTCAGTTATTTAGGACACTGAAACATAGTAAGGATCAGGGATACCGATACTTATATGAGGATCCGGGATACAAGAGGTAAAAAGTGAGCTCTAACAGAGTTGATGTCACAAGTGGAAGAATTGTTGGACAAGATATTCATACGTCTAAGTGTATCCCCTTGTGGTGCGCCAATTCTATTTGTAAAGAAGAAAGGCAGTAGTATGAGGATATGTGTAGACTACCTGAATTGAATAAACTGACTATCAAGAATAGGTATCCCTTACCTATAGTTGATGATCTATTTGATCAATTACAAGGATCAAGTTGGTTTTCTAAGATTGACTTAAGTTCTAGGTAACATCAAGTCAAGGTACGAGAAGATGTACCTAAAATGGCATTTAGAACTCGTTATGGACACTATGAATTTGTAGTGATGTCGTTTGGAGTGACGAATGCTCCGATACTCTTCATGGACCTCATGAATATAGTATGTCGACCAATGTTATACAAATTTGTTATTTGTCTTCATTGATGATATCTTGATTTACTCAAAGAGTGAAGAAGAACATGCACGTCACCATTGTGAAGTACTTAGTACTTTACGGAAAAAGAAACTAAACGCAAAATTATCAAAATGTGCATGCTGGTTGAGGGAAGTACAATTTCTGGGTGATATTGTAACCACAGAAGGTATCTCAGCAGACCTAGAGAAAGTAGAGGCTGTAATAAAATGGTCTCCACCTAAGAATCCATCAGAACTTAGACGTTTCTTAGGATTAGCTGGCTATTCTAGAAGGTTCATCCAGGACTTTTCTAAGATAGCCACCCCATTACCAAAGCTAACTCGAAAGAACTCAAAATACGAATGGAGTGCGGCACAAGAGAAGACATTCCAGATATTGAAAGAAAAATTGACACAAGCTCTAGTTTTGACATTGCCAGAAGGAGTAGAAGATTTTGTGGTATACTCTGATACCTTAAAACTTGGGTTAGGATGTGTTCTGATGCAATGAGTAAAGGTGATAGCCTATGCCTCTCGATAGCTAAAGACACATGAAGTAAACTATCCAACCCATGATCTGGAATTAGCTGCGGTAGTGTTCGCACTAAAAATCTAGAGGCATTATTGTTAGGGCTCAGTTTTTACCTCTGGAATCCCGGATCCTCAGATAAGTATATGTATCCCTGATCCTTACTATGTTTCAGTATCTTGATTAAACGACTATTGTAATAATTAATATTACGCGTTTGTTTTGACTTGGTTATGCAGGTAACGACTATTTCTCATTACTACTAGCTGAAGACGCGGGATTACATTAACTACAACGGATATATACGTGAAAGAAGTCTTATAACGGTCCATTAAAGGTAATTCCGGGATATTAGCTTAACATTTAATGTGATGAAATGTATTTATAGTAAGCAATGATCCTTAAGAAAAACAGGGGATACACACAACACACACTCGAAAACCTCTGTAACACTTAGAATTTGATCTCTTATTTCTCTGATTGTACTCGTTCTTAAGGTTTTATAAAAGATAACAAGGTAGCCCGACGTTTAGTCAGCTCCCGAGGTTTTATGCCAGAGATCCTAAAGGGTTTAGGGCTTTCCTCGTTAACACTCTTTTCATTTTATTACATATTTTATTCATCAAGAATCTTATAAGCACACTACCTCACTTACAAAGTTTGGGTACTTGATTATCTTGTGTAATTTTTGGCCGAAACAGTTTGGCCCCCACCATGGGGCAAGTGGTGCTTTTCATTTTAAAATCTTTACTAAAATTTGCGTTCAATCATTGTTTCTCAAAACTGATTTTGAAAATGTCGTCCTAATCCAAAAATATTTCTGTTTCTGCTCCATCTTCAAGTTCTGGGTTGAACCACCCTATTCCTGCACCTCCATTCTAAAAGAGTGTTAATCAGCTGAAGAACACTACTTTTGCGGGTTTTTCGGGATCCGGAATACCTGTTGGTGGACCTGTGATCATATCAAACAAGGATCCTCATCATGACAGATTGGAAATTACTCTATATATCGCCAATCATTTCGTACGAAGGATCCTGATAAATGGAGGAAAGGTATTCATGATGGTAATGATGGATTATTTCTCAAAATAGATGAAATGTCAAATACAAAAGAAGAAGAAGAAGAGGAGGAGATTCAAGATCCCAAAACTACTCAAGGATCCTGAATCCTACCTAATAAAAAATATTTGCAAGATGGTGAGATCCCGAGTGACGAAAGGAATCACACGGCTTTTCGCATGAAGGCATCTCGTTTTATAATTTTACACAATATTTTGTATAGAAAATCTATAGCAGGTCCATACTTGAGATGTTTAAAGGATCCTGAAACACAAGAAGTCTAGAAAGACATACGTAAAGGAGACTATGATAATCACACTAGGGACAGAGCATTATTTTCGAGAATCCTGAGGACAGGATACTACTGCCCAAAGCACTAGGAGGAAAGGGAAAAAGAAATTATCTCCTTCATATGGCGTAATATTCTGCCAAGATCTTGGAATGCTATCTATCTCAAAGCCTATTTTATGTAAGTTAGAACTTAAATTCTAACTTAAACTGGTATGACTTTTGTTCTCAATTATTTTCATTACTCCTTTATAAAGGTACTCACTTGAGCTTCGGAGGGGTGTTAGCCAGTCTAACACCCACCTTCACCAAGGTTTTATGTTTTGCAAGAAGGATCCTAACAAGAAGATATAGATTGGCCATCTCTCCTAAAGTCTAAGGTATTCAAAATCCCTTCAAAATTTTAAACGGCTTTCGCCTTTCTAAGTAGATTGGGTTTCTACACCCCACCAGGATCGCATGATATCCAAGTATAGTTCGAGGTGGTGCGACCAATCCATGTAACAGTGGCTGATAATAGCATCATTGTTGGCTATATGTTGGACCTTACGAATATTATCAATGGAGTAACACGGACGTGTTATACATCCGGGCATGACCCAAGCAATTTAACATTGACATGTTAACCAAAGGTTATTGTCATTTACATGTCACTACGGCTACAACCCAGTACATGGGCATGTCCCAAGTTAATAAATCAAAATCCTAGCGGATTGGGGACAGCCTTGAGAATCCTGAGGTACAATATGTTTGACAGCTATACATAGAGGACAACTAAAAGTTATCATACTTTGAGTCTTTTTGGACTCCCTATCGTTATCTGGTATGTTTATCTACCCATCCTGATTCTCGATGAAGGTATTTACTTAAAATTGCTTATTAATTTTCAATTTTGGGTAGATGACTAAGTCTTGGTATGTTTGTAACCGATATTTTTCTAAAATATTTATTAGAAAAAATGTATGTTTTCTTAAACCAAATTTTATACCTAAATCTATTTTTCCGTGTATCTTAAGTCTTAATTGCCTAAGGATCCTTATTTTCAAAAAATATGTCAAAACATATCAAACATATAACAATCATGGCACATGGTCATAAGTTATGTACTAATATTGAGAGTGAAGGAAAATTATTGATTCAGGCATCATCCAATAGCTGGACCCATCCACCCGAATCACGGACCATCAGTCAAGAGTTGAAATTGTCTATCCCAAAACAAGGATCCCTAAAGCAGAAAAAGTAAAATTGTTCAACAACCACATAAATGAAAAGAAAAGATTTTCAAATTCATAAACGAAGGACTCAGGCCCTTTTATAAGAGAATCTGTTAGAGTTTCTTTAATGCAGGTTCAAAATCCAGGATACTAAAAGTATGTTAACAGATGACTAAGGATTTGAAGCTTCTTGTCGACATCACCTGAAAAAAGGACAAACCGTTGGGCTAAAAGAATGTAAATAAAATGGAAAACCATACAATATGGGAGTCGTTTTACCTAGATCTACTCGCCCATCAAGCCACATCGGTCAAAACGTTATGAATTTTGATGTTTAAAGTTTTTTACAGCTGTCCGAATGACCTTCACAACTGTCAAAAACTTGGGGACATTTGTTAGGGCTCAGTTTTTACCTCTGATATCCCGGATCCTGAGATAAGTATCAGTATCCCTGATCCTTACTATGTTTCAATATTTTTATTAAATGACCGTTGTAATAATTATTATTACGCATTTGTTTTGACTTGGTCAGGCAGGCAACGACGTGACATCCGACATTTTCAGGTTAACTCCGTTAACTCAAACCTCGTTAGTTCAAACATTATTCATTTCAAACTCCATTAACTCAGTTAGTTGCACGTACATTGCATTTAATCGCACACAACGGATCGCACTCGAGTCTAACCCGGAACGTTGGTGATTAGTCGAACATTAATATTACGAACATTAATAATTTATATTTTATATAAATTGCGAGTTTTATATAATCTTATGTGATTACGTGAATTATGTGAATATTACTGTTTTCGTATGTGTTTATCGAATATTAACCGCATACAATATTTTTATAAAAGTTGGAGTTTTTATAAAAATATAAATCGAAGATTTTAATTATTAAATAGTTATTATTTAATTAATTAGAGCCTATGGGCTTTAATTAAGCTAGAAGCCCATCTTAAAACCCATTAACCATTAGATAAGGATAAGTTTTTATAAAAAAAAAAAAAACATAAACCCTAACCACCACCCCTAGAAACCGTCGACCTCCTCTCACCCTCACCCCCACTCGACCGAAACTTCAAGGCAACAAAAGGACCATCGTTCGATCTCCGATCTCGCAATTGAACGCGTATTTGGACTCATCTCGACATTCCTAACGTTTCTACGTAAGTCGTTTCGTTCAATTCCGTCACTTTTTGATCCCTAAATTTTAGATCAAACCCTAGTTCATCCAAACATGAAATTTTATAATAAAAATGTTAACTTTGTTATTGTTTTACACGTATTTGATGATTTTATGGTTAATTGCAAAACCCTAGATCCATGTGATTGGTAACGTGTTAAATATTGGAACTTTTTGATTATGTGAAGGATAGGAATCGCATGCTAGACGTGGATTATGATTTGTATATTTGTAATTATATAAGTTGAAAGATTTAGATTCGATTTGATGTGTTAATTTTGGGATTTGAGCGTGTAATGGACAAGTTACTAAAAAAGGAAACTTTTTAGGTTTTCTAACTTGCATGCTAGACATGGTTAGGATGATGCGATGATGGTTATGAGCTAGTTGATACATGGTTAGATGAATTGTGAAATCAGATTTTGAATACATAACCCGGTTTTACAAACTTTCCAAATAAGGAAACTTTAATTGTTAAAAATGGTTAACACTTGTTATTTAGACATGCTTGATATAGTTGATGATTGGTACATGATAGATAGGACATAATAACCTGTTGTAACGTGTTAGGTGTTTGAAATCACGCATGCTAGTCGTAGGTTACTAAAGATGGAAACTTTACTTGGAATTGTGACGTACATGTTTAGTTCTATGTAATTGTTATGTGATATGATGAACTAGAACATGTTAGAGTAATACTACAAATATATCAATGATGATAGTTTCCAGGAAACATGAGTCCCGAACAAACCTGCTATTTTTGGAAACCTACTATTTATAGAAACCTGCTATTTATAGAAACCTGCTATTTTTGGAAACTTTCTATTTTTGGAAACTTTGCTTGTTTGATTAGAACAATAAGGATTTGTTGCTAAGTGTTACATCATGATCATTTGTGTATAATATAGAAGTATTGTACTGAACAAACATTAAATCATTTAAACGGGTCACCAACGGGTCGTCGGGTCAAACTTGGTCAAACATGAGTCAAACTTACAAACTTTTCTAAACCCTTAATACAATGGGATTGTTTGGATACTTAGGGTTTGTATCAACTTGCACGAACATACACTTATAAACCGGTGTTTATAGGTGGCAGTTAGTCGTCAAGCATTTTAGATTCGCTTTCTTACGCACATACTCTAAGGTGAGTCTCACGGCCCCTTTTCTTACGTTTTAAACTTGGGGGAGAAAACATGGGTACGAACATTTAGATATTACGTTTCTTTTATATCACTTGTGTACTAAGCGTAAACATATCACGAAAGTCCTTACTTATCGAACCGTTAGTATATGGGTTAGCGAGGAAATCTTGAGTAGTACTACTGGGCACTGACAAGCCCCACCCGCGTTAGTCGCGCTAACACGACAGGTAGTCGAACGGGTGTAACATTTACCTAAACATTTACCATTGATTGTGATAGTCATGGTGGAAGGCAGTTCAAACATACAGACAGTCAGCTTCGGTGTCGAAACGCTTTAGTAACATGTACTAGGTTAGCTACCTATGATATAATTGAATACGGTATTATCTAGTAAGCTTTACAAACATATAAACCTGTGAACTCACCAACCTAGTGTTGACACGTTTTAGCATGTTTTCTCATGTCATTAAGGTACAAGCACGAGCTAAGGCATGCATGCATTTGAAGTCCATCATTTTCAAACTCAAGAATTATTTACTTTATTTATTGTTGGTTTATTTACTTTTGGTGCAATTGCTTTAGCGCATGTTTTTCATTTACTTTTCGCTTCCGCAAGTCTTACATTAAATCAGTATTTTCATTACTAGTGTTGCATCGTGACTATGAGCAATACTAGTGGTTTTTATTAAACTCATATAGAGTCGTTCAACGTAACTAATGACTGAGATCCTGTTATGTCACGCCCCTAACGGTAAAACTCCGTTAGTGGATTTTGGGGGTGTGACAGATTGGTATCAGAGCCATTGGTTATAGAGAACTAGGAAATGCATACTAGACTATAACCACGTACATGCATTAGTTACACAACACTTACACTCAAACATGGCACTCACTCATCCCGTTACAGGAAATGTCGACCCCACCCAATTCACCAGCATCCCCAGTCGTTCAGGAGCACGATGTTCCTACAGTACCTTTGCCAGAGTCGAGGAGACGTCGACTCAACCCGATCAATACCACATTAGGGCATGATGAGCCTATTCATGTGCGTGTCAGAGGCAACACGCAGGACTGGGATTGGTATCCCGATAGGATCAGGAACTGGATCCGCGAGGAGGAAGTCCCACCTCCACTCACTACTGACATTGCTTCTTCTTCTTCATCATCTTCTGTACGAGCTTTGCCACCATTGCAGTACCCCTATGAGCAGGTGATAGCTGCCTTTGTGGCTAGGATGGACCGGGAGATCCGGAACATGAGAGATGCAGCTGGAGAGATTACTAGCATACTTCAGCGAGAGATGGTGATGAATCAGAGGATCACCAAACTGACTGCAGATTTAGCAGCAACTGATACAGCTCATGAGAATTTGGCAGATGGATGTGTGGACATGTAGGACCGGCTGAACACTGCAGAGTGGAACCTAGATATACTCCACACTAGGATTGAGCAGGTTGATGCACGACTTGCAGCAGTTGAGGCAGCAGGAGTTGCACCAGAGGATGTACCAGAGGATGCACCTGCAGGAGATCAGGATGAGGATGATGATGCAGCATCCGATGTTACATCAGTTGGCAGTGACATTTGATTATCTATCTTCATTACTTATTTATGTCTTTTCTTTTGAACCTAGATGGGCAGGGTTGTTCCCATCCAACAGATGTTTCTAGAATTTTGATGTTTGGTTGAATTTAGTTGTAATCGTTACAATTTATTTTATCAAGTATTACTATTATTGAAATGTTAGATGTTGTGGTTTGAATTTCTTTGCTTACTGGTACTTGTATGATGATAAAATGCGATTTATTTTTTCTCATTATTGTATGTTGTGAATGTAAAGATAATGTCTGGAAGAGGAAATGGACGTGTTGGACGCGCCGGAGGACGCGGTGGTCGCGGAAACATTAACATGACTGCAGCCGAGCTCACGTGTGGCTGAGGCAGTAGCAGCTACTCACGCCGCTATTAATGCTGGAGGTAAAGCAACACATTATCGACTCTAGTGAGTCATTATTCATCCTAAACTCAAATTCAAATATGGTATTCTTAAAGCGCATTCTTGTTTACAATTCAGGTCAACACCACCACCAGCAGGTTTGTACTTTCAAGGCGTACATGGATTGCAAACCTCACTCATTCAGTGGAGCCGAAGGGGCTGTTGGCTTACTCCGCTGGATGGAGAAATCTGAATCTGCGTTTGCAATGTGTAACTGCCCGCCGCACAACCAGGTGAAGTATGCATCTGGCACTCTTGAGGGTCCGGCCCTTACTTGGTGGAACTCACAGGTGCAAATGTTAACTCTGGAAATGGCAAATGCTTTGCCATGGGATGAATTCAAGACTATGCTACGGGAGGAGTATTGTCCCCGCGATGAAGTACAGAAACTTGAGAGCGAATTCTGGAATCTCAAGATGGAGGGATCTGAAATCGAAGCCTACACTACTCGTTCGCATGAACTGGCGAACTTGTGTCCACAAATGGTGACACCTCCCTATAAGAGGATTGAGAAGTTCATTCAGAGCATGGTGACATCTTCTAATCCCACTACAATCCAGCAACCAATCAGGTTGGCTCACAGGCTAACCGATCAGGCAGTAGCTCAGGGCACTCTACCACCTAGAGGTACACTATCAAAGACAGCTGACAACAAGAGGAAGTTTGACAGTTCATTCCCCAAAACATTCCAGTCAAACCCACCTTCTCAGCAACAGCAACAACAACATCGTAAGTTTGAACCTTCAAAGAATAACAGTCAATCTAACTCTTCTCAGCAAAACCAGGGTTCTTATGTTGGCAAGTACCCGAAGTGCAACAAATGCAACTTCCATCATCATGGAACGTGTGACCGGTACCGTTGCCAGCGGTGTGGAAAGATGGGCCATTCGGCCAAAGATTGTAGAGTGGACCTGCAGAACAAACAGGCACCACCTGGAAACGCACCCAAAGGCTGTTTTGAGTGCGGTAAGGAAGGGCATTTCAAGAAGGATTGTCCGCAGTTGAGGAGAAACGGAAATGGGAATGGGAATGGCAACAACCATCAGGGTGGTAATGGAAATGGTAATAACCACCAGGGTGGAAAGGGTAATAACAACGGAAATGGTGCAAAGGGCCGAGCATTTGTGATTGGATCGGGAGAAGCTCGGAACGATCGGAACGTGGTGAACGGTATGTTTCTCTTAAACGATCATTATGCTTCTGTACTTTTTGATACTGGCGCCGATAGAAGTTTCATATCTAGAGAACTTAGTGGTCAGTTAGAAATAAACCCAACTTTATTAGAACACTATTATACCGTAGAGATAGCAGACGGTAAAGTAATCGAGGCAACCCACATTCTCAAGGGATGTCAGTTAGAACTTTCTGGTCACAAACTCGACATCGATCTCATGCCAGTTACACTTGGCAGTTTTGACATAATTGTGGGCATGGATTGGTTGTCTGAAAACCAAGCTGAGATCATCTGTAGTGAGAAAATCGTTCATGTACCCCTTCCTAGTGGAGAAATCCTATCTGTTCAGGGCGAAAGAAGTGGTGCAGCCATGGGCATCATATCTTTCATGAAGGCTTAGAAGTGTCTGCGTAAGGGTCATACCGCGATACTGGCCCTTGTTGCTGACACCTCCACCGAGGAGAAAAAGTTAGAAGATATCCCTATCGTTCACGAATTCTCAGAAGTATTTCCTGAAGACCTACCTGGTCTTCCACCTCATCGTCAGGTCGAATTTCAGATTGACCTAACACCTGGAGCAGCGCCTATTGCTCGGGAACCTTACAGACTGGCACCAAGCGAATTGCAAGAGCTATCCACTCAATTGCAAGAGTTGTTGGATAAAGGTTTCATCCGACCGAGCTCATCGCCATGGGGAGCTCCAGTCCTATTTGTCAAAAAGAAAGATGGAACTTTCCGAATGTGCATTGATTACCGAGAGTTGAACAAAGTAACAGTCAAGAACCGCTACCCACTACCTCGTATTGACGATTTATTCGACCAACTTCAAGGGTCAAGTTTCTACTCAAAAATCGATTTAAGGTCTGGATATCATCAGCTGAGAGTTTGAGATGAAGATATATCCAAGACTGCATTCAGAACCCGGTACGGCCATTTCGAGTTTTTGGTCATGCCATTTGGATTAACCAACGCACCCGCGGTGTTCATGGACCGTGTGTGTAAACCCTATCTGGACCAATTCGTCATTGTTTTTATTGACGATATCCTCATATATTCTAAGAGTCAGGAAGAGCATGAGGAGCATCTGCGTTTGATCCTTGAACTACTGAAACAGGAGCAGCTGTACGCGAAGTTTTCCAAATGCTATTTTTTGATTCGCGAGGTTCAATTTTTAGGACATGTGATCAATGAGAAGGGAATACATGTCGATTCAGCCAAAGTAGAAGCTATTAAAAATTGGGCAACACCAACAACTCCAACCGAAGTTCGGCAATTCCTAGGATTGGCCGGATACTACCGTCGTTTTATCGAGGGATTCTCAAAGATTGCCCAACCTCTCACCTCCTTAACCCAAAAAGATAAACCCTATAATTGGAGCGAGACTCAAGAATCAGCATTCCAGCTACTAAAGCAGAAACTATGTAGCGCACCCATCCTATCTCTGCCAGAGGGAACGGATGACTTCGTGGTGTATTGAGATGCCTCCATCCAAGGTCTCGGTTGTGTGTTGATGCAACGTGACAAGGTTATCGCATACGCTTCTCGACAGTTAAAAATCCACGAAAAGAACTACACGACTCACGATTTGGAGTTAGGAGCCGTGGTGTTTGCACTCAAGATATGGAGACATTACTTGTACGGTACCAAGTGCACCATCTACACCGATCACAAGAGTCTTCAGCATATTTTTGAGCAGAAAGAGTTGAATATGCGTCAACGTCGTTGGATCGAGTTATTAAACGATTATGATTGTGCAATCAAGTACCATCCGGGCAAAGCTAATGTGGTAGCCGATGCCTTAAGCAGAAAAGAAACCAAACCCCGACGAGTTAGAGCCTTACAACTCACTATCCATACAGGATTACCCGAACAAATCCGTAATGTCCAACTCGAAGCTTTAAAAGAGGAGAACTTATCATTAGAATCCACTCGTGGTATGGAGAAACAACTTGAGGTTAAGTCAGATGGTATTCGCTACTTTGCAGAGCGAATATGGATACCAGTATATGGAAACCTAAGAGATCTAGTCATGGATGAAGCTCACAAATCCCGATATTCTATCCATCCGGGATCCGACAAGATGAATCACGATCTCAAGGTTTTGTATTGGTGGCCGAACATGAAAGCCGACATAGCCACCTACGTGAGCAAGTGTCTGACTTGTTCCAAGGTCAAGGTGGAGTACCAAAAGCCATCCGGATTACTTCAACAACCAGAAATACCAATGTGGAAATGGGAGCAGATTTCCATGGATTTCATAACCAAATTACCCCGAACCCCTACTGGATGTGACACAATCTGGGTGATAGTGGATCGCCTAACCAAATCCGCTCATTTTCATGCTATCAAAGAGACCGATAAAATGGAAAAGTTAACTCGTCTCTACCTTAAAGAAGTAGTATCCCGACATGGAGTGCCAATCTCCATCATTTCCGACAGAGACGCCCGATTCACCTCACGTTTCTGGCAATCATTACAGAAAGCTCTAGGCACACGCCTGAATATGAGCACAGCGTACCATCCTCAAACAGATGGCCAGAGTAAGCGTACCATCCAAACCCTAGAAGACATGTTACGAGCCTGCGTAATTGACTTCGGAAACAGTTGGGAGACTCACTTGCCGTTAGTGGAATTCTCTTATAATAATAGCTATCATACTAGCATCAAAGCCGCACCGTTCGAGGCTTTGTATGGGAGAAAGTGTCGATCACCACTTTGTTGGACTGAAGTTGGAGATAGCCAACTTACGGGTCCTGAACTTGTGCACGAAACCTCGGAGAAAATAGTGCAAATCCGAAACCGTATGGCGGCAGCTCATGACCGTCAAAAGAGTTATGTAGACAAGCGCAGAAAACCGCTAGAATTCCAAGTGGGTGACAAAGTGTTATTAAAGGTTTCACCTTGGAAATGTGTGATTCGTTTCGGGAAACGAGGAAAGCTAAACCCGCGTTACGTTGGACCGTTCGAGATAGAGAAAAGGATCGGTCCAGTAGCATACCGACTGAACCTACCCGATGCACTCAATGGAGTACATAATGTATTTCATGTATCAAACCTAAAGAAGTGCCTATCAGATGAGACACTTGTAGTTCCACTCGAGGAGTTGGAAATTGATGAACAACTACGTTTCATTGAGGAACCCGTTGAAATCATGGACCGAGAGGTCAAGACTCTCAAGCGCAGTAAGATACCTATTGTCAGGGTTCGCTGGAACTCAAAGCGTGGACCGGAGTTCACACGGGAACGCGAGGATCAGATGATGAAAAAGTATCTTCACCTGTTCAAACATTCAACGGCAAACACGGAAGGTACTAACTAAATTTCGAAACGAAATTTATTTCAACAAGGGGATGATGTGACAAACCTAAATTTTTTGTTTCAGACATTACGGACATCGTTTAATTTTCGGGACGAAAATTCTTTCAACAAGGGGATGATGTGGCATCCGGCATTTTCAGGTTAACTCCGTTAACTCAAACCTCGTTAGTTCAAACATTATTCATTTCAAACTCCATTAACTCAGTTAGTTGCACGTACATTGCATTTAATCACACACATCGGATCGCACTCGAGTCTAACCCGGAACGTTGGTGATTAGTCGAACATTAATATTACGAACATTAATAATTTATATTTTATATAAATTGCGAGTTTTATACAATCTTATGTGATTACGTGAATTATGTGAATATTACTGTTTTCGTATGTGTTTATCGAATATTAACCGCATACAATATTTTTATAAAAGTTGGAGTTTTTATAAAAATATAAATCGAAGAGTTTAATTATTAAATAGTTATTATTTAATTAATTAGAGCCTATGGGCTTTAATTAAGCTAGAAGCCCATCTTAAAACCCATTAACCATTAGATAAGGATAAGTTTTAAAAAAAAAAAAAAAACATAAACCCTAACCACCACCCCTAGAAACCGTCGACCTCCTCTCACCCTCACCCCACTCGACCGAAACTTCAAGGCAACAAAAGGACCATCGTTCGATCTCCGATCTCGCAATTGAACACGTATTTGGACTCCTCTCGACATTCCTAACGTTTCTACGTAAGTCGTTTCGTTCAATTCCGTCACTTTTTGATCCCTAAATTTTAGATCAAACCCTAGTTCATCCAAACATGAAATTTTATAATAAAAATGTTAACTTTGTTATTGTTTTACACGTATTTGATGAATTTATGGTTAATTGCAAAACCCTAGATCCATGTGATTGGTAACGTGTTAAATATTGGAACTTTTTGATTATGTGAAGGATAGGAATCGCATGCTAGACGTGGATTATGATTTGTATAGTTGTAATTATATTAGTTGAAAGATTTAGATTTGATTTGATGTGTTAATTTTGGGATTTGAGCGTGTAATTGACAAGTTACTAAAAAAGGAAACTTTTTAGGTTTTCTAACTTGCATGCTAGACATGGTTAGGATGATGTGATGATGGTTATGAGCTAGTTGATACACGGTTAGATGAATTGTGAAATCAGATTTTGAATACATAACCCGGTTTTACAAACTTTCCAAATAAGGAAACTTTAATTGTTAAAAATGGTTAACACTTGTTATTTAGACATGCTTGATATAGTTGATGATAGGTACATGATAGATAGGACATAATAACCTGTTGTAACGTGTTAGGTGTTTGAAATTACGCATGCTAGTCGTAGGTTACTAAAGATGGAAACTTTACTTGGAATTGTGACGTACATGTTTAGTTCTATGCAATTGTTATGTGATATGATGAACTAGAACATGTTAGAGTAATACTACAAATATATCAATGATGATAGTTTCTAGGAAACATGAGTCCCGAACAAACCTGCTATTTTTGGAAACTTGCTATTTATAGAAACCTGCTATTTATAGAAACCTGCTATTTATAGAAACCTGCTATTTTTGGAAACTTTCTATTTTTGGAAACTTTGCTTGTTTGATTAGAACAATAAGGATTTGTTGCTAAGTGTTACAGCATGATCATTTGTGTATAATATAGAAGTATTGTACTGAACAAACATTAAATCATTTAAACGGGTCACCAACGGGTCGTCGGGTCAAACTTGGTCAAACATGAGTCAAACTTACAAACTTTTCTAAACCCTTAAAACAATGGGCTTGTTTGGATACTTAGGGTTTGTATCAACTTGCACGAACATACACTTATAAACCAGTGTTTATAGGTGGCAGTTAGTCGTCAAACATTTTAGATTCGCTTTCTTACGCACATACTCTAAGGTGAGTCTCACGGCCCCTTTTCTTACGTTTTAAACTTGGGGGAGAAAACATGGGTACGAACATTTAGATATTACGTTTCTTTTATATCACTTGTGTACTAAGCGCAAAAATATCACGAAAGTCCTTACTTATCGAACCGTTAGTATATGGGTTAGCGAGGAAATCTTGAGTAGTACTACTGGGCACTGACAAGCCCCACCCGCGTTAGTCGCGCTAACACGATAGGTAGTCGAACGGGTGTAACATTTACCTAAACATTTACCATTGATTGTGATAGTCATGGTGGAAGGCAGTTCAAACATACAGACAGTCAGCTTCGGTGTCGAAACGCTTTAGTAACATGTACTAGGTTAGCTACCTATGATATAATTGAATACGGTATTATCTAGTAAGCTTTACAAACATATAAACCTGTGAACTCACCAACCTAGTGTTGACACGTTTTAGCATGTTTTCTCAGGTCATTAAGGTACAAGCACGAGCTAAGGCATGCATGCATTTGAAGTCCATCATTTTCAAACTCAAGAATTATTTACTTTATTTATTGTTGGTTTATTTACTTTTGGTGCAATTGCTTTAGCGCATGTTTTTCATTTACTTTTCGCTTCCGCAAGTCTTACATTAAATCAGTATTTTCATTACTAGTGTTGCATCGTGACTATGAGCAATACTAGTGGTTTTTATTAAACTCATATAGAGTCGTTCAACGTAACTAATGACTGAGATCCTGTTATGTCACGCCCCTAACGGTAAAACTCCGTTAGTGGATTTTGGGGGTGTGACAACGACTATTTCTCATTACTACTAGTTGAAGACGTGGGATTACATTAACTACAACGGATATATGCGTGAAGGAAGTCTTATAACGGTCCATTAAAGACATTTTCGTGATATTAGCCTAGCATTTAATGTAATGAAATGTATTTATAGTAAGCAATGATCATTAGGAAAAGGAGGGGATACACACAACACACACTCGAAAACCTCTGTAACACTTAGAATTTGATCTCTTGATCCGAATGTACTCGTTCTTAAAGTTTTATAAAAGATAACAATGTAGCCCGACGTTTAGTCGGCTCTCGAGTTTTTATGCCGGAGATCCTGATGGGTTAAGAGTTTTCCTCGTAAACACACTTTTCATTTTATTGCTTAACATATTTTATTCATCAAGAATCTTATAAACACACTACCTCACTTACAAAGTTTGGGTACTTGATTATCTTGTGTAATTTTTGGCCGAAACAGTTTGGCGCCCATCGTGGGGCTAGTAGTGCTTTTCATTTTAAATTATTTACTAAAATTTGCGTTCAATCATTATTTCTCAAAACTGATTTTGAAAATGTCGTCCCAATCCAAAAATATTTCTGTTTCTGCTCCATCTTCAAGTTCTGGGTTGAACCACCCTATTCCTCCACCTCCATTCCAAAAGAGTGTTAATCAGCTGAAGAAAACTTCTTTTGCGGGTTTTTCGAGATCCGAAATACCTGCTGGTGGACCTGTGATAGTATCAAACAAGGATCCTCATCATGAAAGATTGGAATTACTCTATATATCGTTAATCATTTCGTACGAAGGATCCTGATAGTTGGAGGAAAGGTATTCATGCTGGCAATGACGGATTATTTCTCAAAATAAATGAAATGTCAAATATAGAAGAAAAAGAAGAAGAAGAAGAAGAAGAAGAAGAGGAGGAGATTCAAGATCCCGAAACTACTCAAGGATCCTGAATCCTACCTATTAAAAAATATTTGCATGATGGTGAGAGCCCGAGTGACGAAAGGAATCACACGGCTTTTCGCATGAAGGTATCTCGTTTTATAATTGTACACAATATTTTGTATAGAATATCTATAGCAGATCCACACTTGAGATGTTTAAAGGATCCTGAAACACAAGAAGTCTGGAAAGACGTACGTAAAGGAGACTGTGATAATCACACTGGGGAAAGAGTATTATTTTCGAGAATCCCGAGGACAGGATACTACTGCCCAAAGCACCAGGAGGAAACGGAAAAAGAGTTATCTCCTTCATAAGGCGTGATATTCTGCCAAGATCCTGGAATGCTATCTATCTCAAAGCCTATTTTATGTAAGTTAGAACTTAAATTCTAACTTAAATTGGTATGACTTTTGTTCTCAATTATTTTCATTACTTCTTTATAAAGGTACCGATTTGAGCTTCGGAGGGGTGTTAGCCAGTCTAACACCCACCTTCACCAAGGTTTTATGTCCTGCAGTAAGGATCCTTAGGGATCCTGACAAGAAGATATAGATTGGTCATCTCTCATAAAGTCTAAGGTATTCAAAATCCATTCAAAGGTTTAAACGGCTTTCGCCTTTCTAAGTAGATTGGGTTTCTACACCCCGCCAGCAGCGCACAATATTCAAGTATAGTTTGAGGTGGTGCGGCCAATCCATGTAACAGTGGCTGATAATTTCATCACTGTTGGCTATATGTTGGACCTTATGAATATTATCAATTGAGTAACACGGACGTGTTATACATCCGGGCATGACCCAAGCAATTTAACATTGACATGTTAACCAAATGTTATGGGCATTTACGTGTGACTACGGGTACAACCCACTACGTTGGCATGTCCCAAGTTAATAAATCAAGATTCTAGTGGATTTGGGACAGCCCTGAGAATCCTGAGGTACAATTTGTTTGACAGCTATACACAGGGGACAACTAAAAGTTATCATACTTTGTGTCTGTTTGGACTCCCTATCGTTATCTGGTATGTTTATCTACCCATCCTGATTCTTGATGAAGGTATTTACTTAAAATTGCTTATTAATTTTCTATTTTGGGTAGATGACTAAGTCATGGTATGTTTGTAACCGATATTTTTCTAAAATATTTTATAGAAACAATGTATGTTTTCTTAAACCAAATTTTAAACCTAAATCTATTTTTCCGTGTATCATAAGGCTTAATTGCTTAAGGATCCTTATTTTCTAAAAATATGTTAAAACATATCAAACACATAACAATCATGGCACATGGTCATAAGTTAAGTACCAATATTGAGAGTGAAGGAAAATTATTGATTCAGGCTTCATCCACAAGCTGGACCCATCCACCCGAATTTCGGACCATCAGTCAAGAATTGAAATTGTCTATCCCAAAACTGGGATCCCGAAAGCAGAAAAGGGAAATGTGAGGCTCCTTTCCCCGGGTAACCTCACTTGTTGGATTTACTCATAAACATAGTCATAAATACTGAGCTTAAATTTATAACATTCAAAAGTAGCGGAAGCAAACATCATTCGAATTACATGACATAACAACGAAAGTCTTAACAATTAAATACATAACATTGTCTTAACATACAAAAATGTGGGATGTCAGTCTTGTGCCGGGTAACCTTCACGCCGTCGCACGACCCTTTCTTCCTTTACCTGAAATGTATACTAAAAGTCAGCTAACGCTGGTGAGTTCTTGTTTAAAGACAATCATACATAATATTTATCTTATCATGAGTTTTATATATATATATAACATACTTAACATTCGAGCTTTTACATATTCTTTACTTTACTGTTCTCACATAACATTCATATTGAGTATATACATATGTACATACATGCTTACTTGAGGAGAACACTTATTGATCATAATCTTCAGGGAGATCAACCGATCACACTTGTCGCGAATGTCACAAAGACATCGCAGTGAGAACTACCGTCGTAGCCCATTTCATTAACCGTCCGGCCCTAGAAAACCGTCCGTTCTTTCATTAAATCCGTCCGGCAACCTTTGTCCGTCCGCTCTTAAACCGTCCTACCGTCGTAGTCCTTTCTTTTGTCCGTCTGCCCTAGGGCATCCGTTTCCCACGCGACCATTATGTATGCAATTATTCTACTTTAGTTAAGGCAATTGCTTCGACCATCCATTAGTGCCTTAATATACGTCCTAGCTTGCGAAGGAACGTTTTTGTCCCGGTTGCAAAATAGTCACGTGGTCGTCCGTCTACCGAAGTAACCGTTGTCATAGAAGGATTCATAACGTTTACATACATTCATAAATGCAATATATATAATATAAAGCAAGATTTCATTCATTTACGTTATGTCCTTCTTTCATTTCATTCTTTATAATCATACGTTTCATTCTTTGTTCGTAATTCATTTTCATATATAAATATATATATATATATATATATATATATATATATATATATATATATTTGTATACCACGTATGATCACATTGACATTCAAAGCATTTATTCTTTTAATATATACTTACTTACCGTGCTGGCGTTGGCGTTGGTTACCCATACTGACATCCGTGCGTTGGTCCCATAATCAGCTTGAGTCCAGACATTTAGGGATGTCTGATTCTCTCAAACTATTGCTCTGATACCAACTTGTGAGGCCCCTTTCCCCGGGTAACCTCACTTGTTGGATTTACTCATAAACATAGTCATAAATACTGAGCTTAAATTTATTACATTCAGAAGTAGCGGAAGCAAACATCATTCGAATTACATGACATAACAGTGGAAGTCTTAATAATTAAATACATAACATTGTCTTAACATATAAAAATGTGGGATGTCAGTCTTTTGCCGGGTTACCTTCACGCCGTCGCATGACCCTTTCTTCCTTTACCTGAAATGTATACTAAAAGTCAGCTAACGCTCGTGAGTTCTAGTTTAAAGACAATCATACATAATATTTATCTTATCATGAGTATTATATATATATATATATATATATATATATATATATATATATATATATATATATAACATACTTAACATTCGAGCTTTTACATATTCTTTACTTTATTGTTCTCACATAACATTCATATTGAGTATATACATATGTACATACATGCTTACTTGTGGAGAACACTTATTGGCCATAATCTTAAGGGAGATCAACCCATCACACTTGTCGCGAATGTCACAAAGACATCGCAGTGAGAACTACCATCGTAGCCCATTTCATTAACCGTCCGGCTCTATAAAACCGTCTTTTCTTTCATTATTTCTGTCCGGCAACCTTTGTCCGTCCGCTCTTAAACCGTCCTACCGTCGTAGTCCATTCTTTTGTCCGTCTGCCCTAGGGCACCCGTTTCCCACGCGACCATTATGTATGCAATCGTTCAACTTTAGTTAAGGCAATTTCTTCGACCGTCCATTAGTGCCTTAATATACGTCGTAGTTTGTGAAGAAACGTTTTTATCTCGGTTGCAAAATAGTCACGTGGTCATCCGTCTACCGAAGTAGCCGTTGTCATAGAAGGATTCATAACGTTTACATACATTCATAACATGCAATATATATAATATAAAGCAAGATTTCATTCATTTACGTTATGTCCTTCTTTCATTTCATTCTTTATAATCATACGTTTCATTCTTTGTTCGTAATTCATTTTCATGTATAAGTATATATATATATATATATTTGTATACCACGTATGATCACATTGACATTCAAAGCATTTATTGTTTTAATATATATACTTCAGCCCCAAAACATTTAAAATGATTTGCACATAACATAGAAGGGGCACATAGAACTCACCTGATAAGCTAGTCTTGGTTGTCCTAAACAAAGGTCCAACAATGTCGCGCACGATCTGAATTAGGTAGTTAGATACACATCAGACCCAATTCTGACTCTAACGGTTTAATCATTCTAAACATACTGACCTTACTTACTGGTCTGCTGCCTGCACACTTAGTAAGTGCTCAGGGCCTTGCTCATGCGCACTTGACAAGTACGCATGATCTTTCTCCTGCGTACATGGTAAGTACGCATGATCTTTCTCCTGCGTACTTGGTAAGTACGCAGGACGTCCTTCCTGCGTACTTGATAAGTATGCAACACCTGTTTCCTGGACAAGTCCGAAATTCTTGCTTGTTAATCCGATCATGCTAATCTTACAATTTTCTTTGATCAAAAAGTGCGGTTTTCACTCTAGATGCTAGTTCTAAGCTTATTTTAAAGTTTCATCCATAAAAACATCTCCTATTTAGCTAAAACCCGAGAAACCCCAAAATGAACAAAAACTCAGTTTAAGGTCGAATCGTTACCTGGATTGTGATTCTGATTCGGAGGTTTTGCTCACGAGCTCAGTAATAACGTGCTCCTTCAGTTTCGGGTCGATCCGTCAACTTTCTCTCTCTAGACCCGAGCTATCCTTTCTCTCTCTAGGTTGCAAGTTTTGGTGGAAATGAGAGTTCTTGTTCTGTCTTGACCCTTATATACCTGGGCTTCACTCGGCCCGTCGGAGCCGTGCCCAAGCCCATCCGTTTTTCTTTTCTTTTATGACGACTAAGTCTCTATCGCGTTATTATTTACTAAATTATTATTTTTGGGGTGTTACAGCAAATATGTTCAACAACCACAGGCATGAAAAGAAAATATTTTCAAGATCATAAATGAAGGACTCAGCCCTGTTATAAGAAAATCTGTTAGAGTTTCTTTAATACAGGTTCAAAATCCAGGATACTAAAAGTATGTTAACAGATAACTAAGGACATGCAGCTTCTTGTATACATCACCTGAAAAAAGGACAAACTGGTGGGCAGAAAGAAAGTAAAGAAAATGGAAAACCATCAAATATGGGAGTCGTTTTACAAAGATCTACGTGCTCATCAAGCCACATTGGTCAAAACTTTTTGAATTTTGAATTTTAAAGTTTTTTACAGCTGTTCGAATGACCTTCACAATGTCAAAAACATGGGGAAAATTGTTAGGGCTCAGTTTTTACCTATGGTATCCGGGATCCTCAGATAAGTATCGGTATCCCTGATCCTTACTATGTTTCAGTATCTTTACTAAATGAACGTTGTAGTAATTAATGTTACGCGTTTTTTTTGACTTGGTCATGAAGGTAACAATTATTTCTCATTACTACTAGCTGAAGACGTGGGGTTACATTAACTACAATGGATATATGAGTGAAGGAAGTCTTATAATGATCCATTAAAGACATTTTCGGGATATTAGCTTCGCATTTAATGTAATGAAATATATTTATAGTAAGCATTGATCATTAGGAAAAGGAGGGGATACACACAACACACACTCGAAAACCTCTGTAACACTTTGAATTTGATCTCTTATTGCTCTGATTGTACTCGTTTTCTTAAGGTTTTATAAAAGATAACAAGGTAGCCTAACATTTATTCAGCTCCCGAGGTTTTATGCCAGAGATCCTGAAGGGTAAAGGGCTTTCCTCGTAAACACTCGTGTCATTTTATTGCTTTACATATTTTATTCATCAAGAATCATATAAGCGCACTAACTCACTTACCAAGTTTAACTACTTGGTTATCTTGTTTAGTTTTTGGCCGAAACAGTTTGGCGCCCATCGTGGGGCAAGTGGTGCTTTTCATTTTAAAATCTTTACTAAAATTTGCGTTCAATCATTATTTCTCAAAACTGATTTGGAAAATGTCGTACCAATCCAAAAATACTTCTGCTTCTGCTCCATCTTCAAGTTCTGGGTTGAACCACCCTATTCCTCCACCTCCATTCCAAAAGAGTGTTAATCAGCTGAAGAAAACTACTTTTGCGGGTTTTTCGGGATCCAGAATACCTGCTGGTGGACCTGTGATCGTATCAAACAAGGATCCTCATCATGAAAGATTGGAAATTACTCTATATATCGTCAATCATTTCGTATGAAGAATCCTGATAGATGGAGGAAAGGTATTCATGCTGGCAATGACGGATTATTTCTCAAAATAGATGAAATGTCAAATACGGAAGAAAAAGAAGAAGAAGAGGAGATTCAAGATCCCGAAACTACTCTAGGATCCGGAATCCTATCTATTAAAACATATTTGCATGATGGTGAGATCCCGAGTGACGAAAGGAATCACACGGCTTTTCGCATGAAGGTATCTGGTTTTATAAGTTTACACAATATTTTGTATAGAAAATCTATAGCAGGTCCATACTTGAGATGTTTAAAGGATCCTGAAACACAAGAAGTCTGGAAAGACGTACGTAAAGGAGATTGTGATAATCACACTGGCGACAGAGCATTATTTTCTAGAATCCTGAGGACAGGATACTACTGCCCAAAGCACCAGGAGGAAAGGGAAAAAGAAGTTATCTCCTTCCTAAGGCGTGATATTCTGCCAAGATCCTGGAATGCTATCCATCTCAAAGCCTATTTTATGTAAGTTAGAACTTAAATTCTAACTTAAACTTGAATGACTTTTGTTCTCAATTATTTCATTACTCCTTTATAAAGGTACTGACTTGAGCTTCGGAGGGGTGTTAGCAAGTCTAACACCCACCTTCACCAAGGTTTTATGTTTTGCAGGAAGAATCCTCAAGGATCCTGACAAGAAGATAGATATTGGCCATCTCTCCTAAAGTCTAAGGTACTCAAAATTCAAAGGTTTAAACGGCTTTCGCCTTTCTAAGTAGATTGGGTTTCTACACCCCGCCAGGAGCGCACGATATCCGAGTATAGTTCGAGGTGGTGCGACCAATCAATGTAACAGTGGCTGATAATTTCATCACTGTTGGATATATGTTGGACCTTACGAATATTATCAATGGAGCAACACGGACGTGTTATACATCCGGGCATGACCCAAGCAATTTAACATTGACATGTTAACCAAAGTTTATTGTCATTTATGTGTCACTACGGGTACAACCCACTACGTTGGCATGTCCCAAGTTAATAAATCAAGATCCTAGCGGATTGGAGACAGCCCTGAGAATCCTGAGGTACAATTTGTTTGACAGCTATACACAGGGGACAACTAAAAGTTATCATACTTTGAGTCTGTTTGGACACTCTATCGTTATCTGGTATGTTTATCTACCCATCCTGATTCCTGATGAAGGTATTTACTTAAAATTGCTTATTAATTTTCAATTTTGGGAGATGACTTAGTCATGGTATGTTTGTAACCCATATTTTTCTAAAATATTTATTAGAAACAATGTATGATTTCTTAAACCAAATTTTAAACCTAAATCTATTTTTCCATGTATTATAAGGCTTAATTGCCTAAGGATCCTTATTTTCTAAAAATATGTCAAAACATATCAAACACATAAAAATCCTGGCATGTGGTCATAAGTTATGTACTAATATTGAGAGTGAAGGAAAATTATTGATTCAGGCTTCATCCAAAAGCTGGACCCATCCACCCGAATCACGGACCATCAGTCAAGAGTTGAAATTATTTATCCCAAAACTGGGATCCCGAAAGCTGAAAAGGTAAATATGTTCAACAACCACAGAAATGAAAAGAAAAGATTTTCAAGATCATAAACGAAGGAATCAGGCCCTGTTATAAGAAAATCTGTTAGAGTTTCTTTAATGCAGGGTCAAAATCCAGGATACTAAAAGTATGTTAACAGATAACTAAGGACATGAAGCTTCTTGTATACATCACCTGAAAAAAGGACAAAATGGTGTGCTGAAAGAATGTAAAGAAAATGGAAAACCATCAAATATGGGAGTCGTTTTACCTAGATCTACATGCCCATCAAGCCACATTGGTCAAAACTTTTTGAATTTTGAATTTTAAAGTTTTTTACAGCTGTTCGAATGACCTTCATAACTGTTAAAAACCTGGGACAATTCTGAGGGCTCAGTTCTTACCTCTTGTATCCGGGATCCTCAGTTAAGTATCGGTATCCCTAATCCTTACTATGTTTCATTATCTTTATTAAATGAACGTTGTAGTAATTAATGTTACGCGTTTTTTTGACTTGGTCATGCATGTAATGACTATTTCTCATTACAACCAGCTGAAGACGCAGGATTACATTAACTACAACGGATATATGCGTGAAGGAAGTCTTATAACGGTCCATTAAAGACATTTTCAGGATATTAGCTTAGCATTTAATGTAATGAGATGTATTTATAGTAAGCAATGATCATTAGGAAAAGGAGGGGATACACACAACACACACTCGAAAACCTCTGTAACACTTTGAATTTGATCTCTCATTGCTCTGATTGTACTCGTTTTCTTAAGGTTTTATAAAAGATAACAAGGTAGCCCGACATTTATTCGGCTCCCGAGGTTTCATGCGGGAGATCCTGAAGGGTAAAGGGCTTCTCTCGTAAACACTCATGTCATTTTATTGCTTTACATATTTTATTCATCAAGAATCATATAAGCGCACTAACTCACTTACAAAGTTTGACTACTTGATTATCTTTTGTAATTTTTGGCCGAAATAGTTTGGCGCCCAGCGTGGGGTAAGTGCTGCTTTTCATTTTAAAATCTTTACTAAAATTTGCGTTCAATCATTATTTCTCAAAACTGATTTTGAAAATGTCGTCCAAATCCAAAAATATTCTGCTTCTGCTCCATCTTCAAGTTCTGGGTTGAACCACCCTATTCCTCCACCTCCATTCCAAAAGAGTGTTAATCAGCTGAAGAAAACTACTTTTGCGGGTTTTTTGGGATCCGGAATACCTGCTGGTAGACCTGTGATCGTATAAAACAAGGATCCTCATCATGACAGATTGGAAATTACTCTATATATCGTCAATTATTTCGTACGAAGGATCCTGATAGATGGAGGAAAGGTATTCATGCTGGCAATGACGGATTATTTCTTAAAATAGATAAAATGTCAAATACGGAAGAAAAAGAAGAAGAAGAGGAGATTCAAGATCCCGAAACTACTCTAGGATCCAGAATCCTACCTATTAAAACATATTTGCATGATGGTGAGATCCCGAGGGACGAAAGGAATCACACGGCTTTTCGCATGAAGGTATCTCGTTTTATAATTTTACACAATATTTTGTAAAGAAAATCTATAGCAGGTCCATACTTGATATGTTCAAAGGAGCCTGAAACACAAGAAGTCTGGAAAGTCGTACGTAAAGGAGACTGTGATAATCACAATGGGGACAGAGCATTATATTCGAGAATCCTGAGGACAGGATACTACTGCCCAAAGCACCAGGAGGAAAAGGGAGAAAGAAGTTATCTCCTTCCTAAGGCGTGATATTCTACCAAGATCCTGGAATGCTATCCATCTCAAAGCCTATTTTATGTAAGTTAGAACTTAAATTCTAACTTAAACTGGTATGGCTTTTGTTCTCAATTATTTCATTACTCCTTTATAAAGGTACTGACTTGAGCTTCGGAGGGGTGTTAGCCAGTCTAACACCCACCTTCACAAAGGTTTTATGTTTTGCAGGAAGAATCCTCAAGGATCCTGACAAGAAGATAGAGATTGGTCATTTCTTCTAAAGTCTAAGGTATTTAAAATCCCTTCAAAGGTTTAAACGGCTTTCGCCTTTCTAAGTAGATTGGGTTTCTACACCCCGCCAGGAGCGCACGATATCCAAGTATAGTTCGAGTTGGTGTGACCAGTCCATGTAACAGTGGCTAATAATTTCATCACTGTTGGCTATATGTTGGACCTTATGAATATTATCAATGGAGTAACACGGACGTGTTATACATCCGGGTATGACCCTAGCAATTTAACATTGACATGTTAACCAATGGTTATTGGCATTTACATGTCACTACGGGTACAACCCACTATGTTGGCATGTCCCAAGTTAATAAATCAAGATCCTAGCGGATTGGGGACAACCGTGAGAATCCTGAGGTACAATTTTTTGACAGCTATACACGGGGACAACTAAACGTTATCATACTTTGAGTCTGTTTGGACTCCCTATCAATATCTGGTATTTTTATCTACCCATCCTGATTCTCGATGAAGGTATTTACTTAAAATTGCGTATTAATTTTCTATTTTGGGTAGATGACTAAATCATGGTATGTTTGTAACCGATATTTTTCTAAAATATTTATTAGAAACATTGTATGTTTTCTTAAACCAAATTTTAAACCTAAATCTATTTTTTCGTGTATCATAAGGCTTAATTGCCTAAGGATCCTTATTTTCTAAAAATATGTCAAAACATATCAAACACATAACAATCATGGCACATAGTCATAAGTTATGTACTAATATTGAGAGTGAAGGAAAGTTATTGATTCAGGCTTCATCCAAAAGCTGGACCCATCCACCCGAATCACAGACCTTCAGTCAAGAGTTGAAATTGTCTATCTCCAAACTAGGATCCCTTAAGAAGAAAAAGTAAAATTGTTCAACAACCACAGACATGAAAAGAAAAGATTTTCCAGATCAAAAACGAAGGACTCAGGCCCTGTTATAAGAAAATCTGTTAGAGTTTCTTTAATGCAGGTTCAAAATCCAGGATACTAAAAGTTTGTTAACAGATGACTATGGACATGAAGCTTCTTGTAGACATCACCTGAAAAAAGAACAAACCGGTGGGCTGAAAGAAAGTAAAGAAAATGGAAAACCATCAAATATGGGAGTCTTTTTACCTAGATCTACGCGCCCATCAAGCCACATCGGTCAAAACCTTTTGAATTTTGAATTTTATAGTTTTTACAACTGTTCGAATGACCTTCACAACTGTTAAAAACTTGGGGACAATTGTTAGGGCTCAGTTTTTACCTCTGGTATCTCGGATCCTTAGATAAGTATCGGTATCCCCGATCCTTACTATGTTTCAGTATCTTGATTAAATGACCGTTGTAATAATTAATATTGCACATTTGTTTTGACTTGGTCATGCATGTAACGAATATTTCTCATTACTACTAGATGAAGACGCTGGATTACATTAACTAAAATGGATATATGCTTGAAGGAAGTCTTATAACGGTCCATTAAAGGCATTTCCAGGATATTAGCTTAGCATTTAATGTAATGAAATGTATTTATAGTAAGCAATGATCATTAGGAAAAGGAGGAGATACACACAACACACACTCGAAAACCTCTATAAACACTTAGATTTTGAACTCTTATTGCTCTGATTGTACTCATTCTTATGGTTTTATAAAAGATAACAAGGTAGCCCGACGTTTAGTCGGCTCCCTGGTTTTTATGTCGGAGATCCTGAAGGGTTAAGAGCTTTTCTCGTAAACACTCGTGTCAATTTATTGCTTTACATATTTTATTCATCAAGAATTTTATAAGCACACTACCTCACTTACAAAGTTTGGCTACTTGGTTATCTTGTGTAATTTTTGTCCGAAACAATTATCTGTGGAATAAAGTGTACGATTTACACAGACCACAAAAGTATTAAGTTTTCCGTTTATCAGGATGACTTAAACATGAGCCAACGTTGATGGTTAGAACCAGTCAAGGATTGTGATTGTGAGATCTTATATCATCCTGGAAAGGCTAACGTAGTAGCCGATGCTCTAAGACGCAAGGAAGAGCATCACCCTATTCGGTTGAAAGCATATAAGTTAATAATCACTCTTGATTTCATGAGCCAGCTTCGAACCATTAAAAGGGGAGAATGTTAATAAAGAAAGGATGACTGCTCAAGAGAAGTTTCTAGAAGAAAATAAATATAAAGTCAAGACCCTATTTGGTCATTTGTGGATACCACGATCATGTGAGTTTAGACTTAAAGTTCTTGATGAAGCTCATAATTCAAGATATTCTATTCATCCGGGTGCTACATAGATGTACCAAGTTCTACAAAAAGATTATTGGTGGCCCAGAATGAAGTTTGATATCCTGAAGTATGTAGCTAAATGCTTAACTTGTTTATAAGTTAAAAAAGAAGATCAGAAACCATATGGGAGATTACAACAATTAGAAATCCTGGAATGTAAGTGGGTACATCTCACTATGGATTTCATAAGCAAGCTACCCAAAACAACTAGAGGTTATGATACCATTTGGGTGGTTGTAGATCGGCTAACTAAGAGTGCTCATTTTTTAGCAATACGTGAGACATACTTGTTATCGGTCATTTTATAGCTAAGGATCCTGGATCTTCAATGTCCTTTGGTATCCCGACAGGTTTCGGTATCCTCAGTATTTAACCGTTATATGTTTCGTTTATATTGACTAATACGCAGGTAAAACACGCGTAGTTAAATCCATCCCAAAAGAATCGCTCCTGAAGTCAAGAAGAACGTGTTGAAGACGCGTGGAGTGGCCACCAACAGTCATAATTGAATACTAAGTCGATTCCGGGATTCTCGGATAGTTAGTTGAGCTTTTATATGTATTTATTCAGCAGCATTGATTGAATATGCACAACATTCTCACTACACACTTAGCTTTCCAGACTCGTAATCACTTCTGTAACACATAGCTTGATCATTTACTGCTCAACACTTGTAAATATTTATTATTTATTCAAGAAACGAGGCAGGTGTCGATTGTCACCTCCCGAGGTTTTATGCCGGCGATCCCTAAAGATCAAGGGCTTTCCTCGTAAACAACCGTGTCCCTTTTTTACTTTTTTACATTGTATTAGATTGATTTTACAAGCACACTACCTCACAAACTAAGTTTGGTTACAAAGTTAGTCTTGTTAATTGGCGCCCTACGTGGGGCAAGTGGTGCTTTTTATCCTTAAATCTTTACTAAAATTCGTGTTCAGTCACTATCTTTCAAAACTGATTTAAAAAATGTCGTCCCAATCCAAGAATGTTTCTGTTTCTGCTCCATCTTCAACCTATGGGTTAATCAACCCTATTCCTCCTCCTCCGTCATTCCAGAAAAAAGAATGATAATTAGCAGAAGAAAAATACTCTTGCGGGTTTTTCGGGATTCAGAATATCCACCGGCACACCTAAGTTTGCTTCAAACGACGAGATTCTAAAATTATTCTTGGAAGTGAAGCAGAAAATGGAGCAATAGAAAAAGACTAACAAAGCGTTGTTCAGAGAGCTTGAGAAGGTCAAATAATCAAAGAAACCAGTGGAAGTGATGACCCTGCTACAACCAAGGACCTTCGATTTTGATTATTCAGGATCTTCAGGAGTCTATAGGGGAGATTTTCTTCCCATGCAGACCGGGATCACTACCGTTGGACCAACTCCGGTTGTTAGAGTTACTGCAAGTCAGGATCTTGGATTTAATCATTCAGAAATCCTGACATGGGTAACACTTTCAATCGATTTTAAATTACTAACGAATCTATGCAGGATACAGGGATCACTCCGTCCATGACCAAGGAGCTAAAGAAGCTAAGACAGATGATCTCCAGTGTATGAGGCGTGGTCCAGCCTATACCCAAGATGTCCGCTACCAGTCACAGAATCTCCCAATTTACTCATCCCATATGCGATGCGGAGATCCACAAGCGCTTTCAAACTCCCAACATGAAGCTATACGACAGAACTACGGATCCTGAGGAACATGTCACGCAGTACAAAGAAAGGATGGAGATCAACCCCATACCTCTGGACATGAAGGAAGCTTGTCTGTGCAAGGGTTTCGGCTCTACCTTAATAGGATCAGCCTTAAAATGGCTACTTAATGTTCCTCCATATTCTATTACTTCATTTTCTCATTTGATTAACCTGTTTAACAATCAATTTTCTTGCAGTAGAACTTTTAAAAGGTTAACAAATGACTTATACAGGATAATTCAGAATCCCAGAGAATCCATCCGAGACTATGTCAGCAAGTTCGATCGAGAATCCTTGGACATCCCGAACCTTGAAGTTGCCACTGCAGTCCAAAAATTTAATATGAGATTAAAGAGGAATTCTCAATTTTATAGAGACCTTGTCATGAATCCTTGCAGGAATCTTGACGAAGTCAGGAACAGGCCATTAAGATTTATCAGGCTTGAGGATGACAAGAAGATCCAACAAAGGGTAGAAGCTCCGACCAATTATACTTAGCCTAACCGGAAGGCTGAGTCTGCACCTTTCAAGCCGTACAGATCCAAACCATATGCTAAACCCCATAATCACAAGGTGAATGTTGTGGAAGATGATGAGGAAGAGGAAGAATATCCTAAGTTGTCTGAATATTTTTTTTCACTTGACACAACTGGTTTGTTATATGCCACGTAGGATCTCGGAGACAAGGCTAGGTGGCCTCGCAAATTTGAGAGGAATACCGGAGGAAAGGACAAGGGGTATCTCAAAGAATTGCCTTGCATAAAGAGATAAGCTACCTCTTAAGCAAGGGGTATCTCAAAGAATTCCTAGGTAAAGGAAAGAACAAGATCAAGGATCAAGACAAGATCCTGCAACGAGCAAAATCTCCACCGCCAGATGCTAAGGTAATAGGTTTTGTATCCGGTGGATCTGATATTTGTGGTACTTCTTACTCTGCAGCAAAAAGAAATGCCAACGAATCAAAGACGGAAAAAGGAGACCGGCCTATCAGAACCTCTAGCTTGACCGAAGAAAAGGTGATCTCATTCGATGAGGTTGATAGAGATAACGTTTAGGATCCTCATCATGAAAGGTTGGTGATCACTCTATATATTGCTAATCACTTCATTCGAAGGATACTGATCGACGGAGGAAGCTCTGTCAACATCAGTCAGCATGATGTCATAAAAAGAATGGGGATCCCGGACTTTGAGATTATTTCCATGTCTGCAGTACTAGTATGATTCAGCAGAGAAGTAAAAAACACAGTTGGAGAGATAAAGCTACCGATTTATATCAAATGGGTAAATACTATACAAAAAATTTGCATAATAGATTCTTTGTCTTGTATAATATCATTCTAGGGAGGCGTTGGACACACGACATGAAGGCAGTGCCTTCAGCATATCATCAATGTGTCAAGACGCCAACCCCTTGGGTGGGTAGTGAATATCAACAGTGTAAGGATCAAACCTAATAGGCTAACGCATCAAGAGATTACCAGGTAGTTCAGAAGAGAGACTTTTGGAAGTATGCGGCCGCATACTTCATGCCCTAGCCGCATAGTTGAAGTTTGTGGCTCCCAACCGCATACTTGAAGTAGGCGACCCAGGCCCAAGCCCATCCGATTACATGTAATTAGTATAAATAATTATTTTGTTTTCTCTAATCGGTTAGACAAGTTGTTGAGCGATCTTGTATTGTGTTTTCAGTGGTTTATCAATATACAAATCGTTTAATTGTTGAATTGTGTCTCATCCTATTTGATTCTTCCTATAAGTCACGTGTCGAGTCTGTTTCCGCCAGGTTCAACACGCTGTTGAATCCGTTGATTGAAGATCCTTAGGATTTCGGACCTTACAATTGGTATCAGAGCCTTAGCGCTCATTCGTGAAGCTTGAAACGGATTTCTTTGACTCGTGAGGTATCAAAGTTACTGTTTTGGCGTTTATTTGAACTTGTTTGTGTGTTTTGAAGCGTTTCTTGAAAGATTAACAGGTTTTGGACCTTGTTTCCCATTAAGATTTTTGAAGTTTGCGGTTGATTAGTTGTTGTTTCGGCTTGAAAATCAAAGTTACTGGTGAATTTCTTCATCTGAAAGAGTGTGGTTATGCAAGTTTGCGGTTTTATTCCAACTTTGCGGTTTTATCCTAAGTTTGCGGTTACTCTCAAGTTTGCAGTTCATTCCAAGTTTGCGGTTCATCTCAAGTTTGCGGTAAATCCCAAGATTGTCGTTCATCTCAAGTTTGCGGTTAAGACTTCAGGTTTGCGATTAAGTCCAAGTTTGCGGTATACACTCCAAGTTTGCGGTACTCTTTGAAGTTTGCGGTTAATCTTGTTTGTGAGTTTCTGTGGTTAAGAAATGACTGATACCAACTCCATGGATAATGAGGTTGGTACTTTAAGTAGACCTCCACGTCTAACCAATGCTAATGACTTTGAAAACTGGAAGTACCGATATGAGAACTTTGCCAAATATAAGGATTTATCTATCTGGAAGTCTATTGAAAATGGTCCTCAAATTCCTATGGTCAGGAATGAGAAGAATGAGTTTATTCCCAAGGATCCTGATCTATATGTGGTTGAACAAATCCTTCAAATTGATAAGGATGAGAAAGCTTATGCAAGGTTAACCATGGCCTTGTCAACTGAAATTGCTCAAGGGTTTAAAAAATTTAAGACCGCATAATCTCTTTGGGATGCACTGGTGGAAAGTTTTGAAGGAAATTCTGACATGAGAGAAAGTCGAAAGGATATACTAAGATAGAAATTCAACATGTTCAAGTATGTAAAAGGGGAGAGTCTGGAAGCTCAGATTAATAGATTCACGCACTTGATGACTGGTATTAATAGTGCAGGTATAGAGATGACGCATGGTGAAGTGAACAAGAAACTCCTCAACTCACTGCCATTGAACTAGAATTTCAACATAACTACCATCAAGAGAACTAAGGACATGTATACCACCTCTCTCAGTGAACTTATATCCATCCTATGGTCATATGGGATGGACGATCAGCACAGATTGATGATGTTTTCATCAGAAACAGATCATTTAATGTCTCAAGGAAATGCCTTACTCTCCAATATGTCTTCTACATACACACCAAACTTGTCTACTGTCTTAAATTAGACAGCTCTTGCTACATCTGTCCAACAAAGTAACTCACCATGCTCAAATGATGCCAAGATTATTGAAATGCATGTTGCTTTGTTTAGTTTTTTCATGAGCAGCTACAATTACATGCTAGTTGGAAAACTCTCTCCGGCTAAACTAATTCAAGATGACACAGATCAAATACATCCGGATGACTTGGAAGAAATGGATATCAAGTGGCACATGACAATGGATGTGCATCGTGCTAAGAGGTTTATTAAAAGGACTGGAAAAAATTCTTTTGATGGGTTGGAGTCTTGTATAAGGAAGGTTGGCTTTGACAAGTCCAATTTAAGGTGCTTCAATTGCAGCAAACCTGGTCACTTCGCAAGGAAATGTCCAGAGCCTAAAGTAGAGAAGGAGAGCTCATCAAGAAAATCAGAAGAAAAGGAAGCTGTTGTAGCAGGTGATAGCAAAGCCTTGGTGAGTCAGAAATCTGCATGATATGATTGGGGAGATCAAATACATGAGCTGTCTATGAAGGTGTCAAATCATGCTCTCATGGCAAAGATTGAAGACTCTGAGGTACATACTAATACATGTTCTAATAATTGTGTAGAGAGAATAAACAGATATAAGTATGATAATGAATTGCTCGAAAAAGAAATAAATCAACTTAGGCATGCCAATGCTAAGCACACGCGTTCGGAAAAATTGTTTAAAGATAAAATTGATGCAGGAAAAACTGATTTTTCAAAACTAGAAATGGATTTTAGCAATAAGGAATGTCTTTATCGCGATGCATTAAAACGAATAGACGGCCTTAGTTTGAAGCTGAATGACGCTGTGACTCAATTGGCAAACACTAAGCTGACAATCGAGAAAATTGACCACTCTCAATCTGTAGCCTATGACATGATAGCCTCTCAAGTCAGGAAAGTAGGGAATCCGGGATTAGGATATCATGCTGTTGAACATCCTTTTAATGGCAATTTCACTCCTATGCCAAATGTTCAACGTAAAGATGTTGAGATGGAGTATGGTGTAGGCCGTAAACCAGTTCAATCTTCTTCATCTCCACAGTCCACTCCTGTGACTAGTGGTTCCTCGGTACAACATGTGAACGTTTCTAACCCGTCTAAGTCTTTTGCAGCAACAGGATTAGTATAGGGCATAGTGGAGAACTGTGAAAGTGATGATGAGGAGGAGGATCGTGTTTTTAATTCAAAGTCTTTGTCTTTCAAAAATACTTTGTCTGGTTTTTCAAAGTCTGCTACTTTTGTTAATTCTGGTTTGAATGTTGGTTTTCAAAATTGTGTTGTTAAAGTTAAGAACAACTTAAAATCAAATTTAAAATCCACCTTTGTGAAAGGTGGGACCTTAGAAAAGGAAGAAGCACAAATTGTTAATGGCAAGAATCATCAATTTGTTAAAAACAAAAACTGCCCTTCAAACCTTGAAAGCAGTAAACCATCCACAAGTCAGTCTGATTCAAAGAAAAGGCCTCAATGTTTTACCAATAGAGAATTATATGCAAAATTTGATAATCATCATCGTGCTTTTGAACAAAATGTTAGGAATGCTGATAGAAATTATTTCAAATCATATCATAGAAATTATAATGATGATCAAATGCATGATAGAAGATTTTCTAGGAACTGTGAAACTGCAGGTTACTTCACAAGTTCTCCTCAATGGTCATCATCATGGGACACCGGATACTTTGCCCCGTATCCAAGAAGGCAAACGTGTTATATGTGTGGGAATCCCAGAGACTTTGCTCGAAACTGCGTTCACAATCGTGAACACTCTGGTAGATGTCCGAATGTTCGTCAAAGGGATAATTCTTATCAAAGGTCACACATGTCTAAAGGACACATGGACCAACATTACAAAAGGCCCAATGATAAACAATCGGATAAAAGAACCGGTGTTGTGCATAAATCTCAACGTTCTGTTAAAGAAAATAGTGTTTTTAAACATAAACAAAAGAAAGTTGAGAACCCTTAAAATCCGACAAAGGAAAAGAAAAGGTCGTCACTCCAACAGTGAGCTCAAATTTTGAAAAACAAAAACCTGTGTGGAAACGAAAAAACTAGTGCACTACCAACATCGGTTGAGTTTAATGACAAAAGAGATATGAAATTGCAAGAAGTTTCATACCTGGATGATTTAGGGCAACCCAAGATAATCATTTCTTGGGTTCCCGTTACTAATTAATGTATTCTACCGTGCAGGGACAACCAAGGAGGCCCGTCAACAACCTCTGGTATGTTGATAGTGGTTGTTCCCGGCACATGATAGGAGACATCTCTCAGTTCACGACGTTAAAATGTTCGATGGAGGGTATGTTTCCTTTGCAGGTGATAAAGGTGGGAAAATCACAATGAAAGGTATTGTCACTAATGGTACTCTCTGTTTCGAAGATGGGAATTATGTGTCTAAATTGAATCACAACTTGTTAAGTGTGTCTCAAATCTGTAACAAAAAGTTTTCAACTTGTTTTACTGAGAAAGAGTGTTTGACTTTAAAACCAGGGTTTGTTATCCCTGAGGATTGGATTTTAATGAGAACACCGAGATGTAAGGACTCATATTTGTTGGATATGAATAGCGAGTCAGCTTTGAGAAATACCTGTTTGTTTTCAAAAGCTTTTGAGAATGACTCAATGCTCTGGCATCGTCGTTTAGGTCACATAAATTTGAAAAACCTAAATAGAATTGCTAAAGGAGCACATGTGGTCGGTTTGCCTTTGGAAGAGTTTTGTGAAGTTGAAAAATGTATTTCATGTGCTAAAGGCAAACAGCATAAATGACCACACAAACCCAAGCTGTTTAATTCAATTGAATTAGTTCTTCAGTTGCTTCACATGGATCTTTTTGGTCCCGTAAGTGTGATGAGTCTTGGGAAGAAATCTTATTGTCTTGTTGTTACTGATGATTACTCATGATTTACTTGGGTGTTCTTTTTAAATAAGAAAAGTGAGACTATAGATATTCTTAGAAAGTTCTTGATTCTTGTTGAAAATCAACTGAACTTGAAGTTCAAGATTATCAGAAGCGACAACGGGACAAAATTTCGTAACGAAGTTCTTGATAGCTTTTGTGCTGAAAAGGGAATTGCAAGAAAGTTTAGTGCTGCTAGAACTCCTCAACAAAATAGAGTTGCTGAACGAAGAAATGGTACTCAAATAGAAGCTGCAAGAACAATGATTTCTAACTCCAAATTGCCTGTATTCTACTGGGCTGAAGCAATCAATACAGCATGTTATGTGCAAAACATGGTGCTATTCAATAAGCATCACTTGAAGACTCCGTATGAAATTATGTTTCATCAGAAGCCGAAGGTCGGTCACTTTAGAGCATTTGGATGCCTATGCACACTGTTGCATAATGATTCGGTTGGATCCAAATTTGATGCAAAGGCCGATGAATGTTACTTCGTTGGTTACTCATCCAGCAAGACAACTTACAGGGTTTACAATAAGAGAACAAAGCAGATAGTGGAATCATACTACATTGATTGGCAGGAGCTCAATAAAACTGATGCGGATACTGGTCCAAATTGGTTATTTGACTATGATTCTGTGTTTACGCTATTTAATGTTTATTCTAATGTTTCTGCTGTATCAGATGATGGTTTCTACAAGTACAGCACAGTCGCTTACAGGATTGATGAAGAACCTGATCAAGCATCATCTTCGTCCTCTAGAGCTCATGAATCCTTTTCTCAAGAGAGTGATCACCACATCACTGATCCCAACAACAATGAGACTCCTGCATCTGGCAGTGGTCATGCTTCACAGGAAATTGCAGCATCTGGTAGTGATCCTACAGTATAGGATACGATTCTTGACTGTAATGTTATTGAGGAGCCGGTTCCCATAATTAAAGAAGCTGATCAACATATCACCAACTTACCTGAAATGTTACAAGAAGAAGAGTTTCCACAATCAAGAATTCATAAGAATCATCCTATAGAGGACATTATTGGTCCTCTCTCTGATGGGGTGAGAACAATAAGCAAATCCGGAGTAATCAATATCTGTTTATACTCTGTTTTCATATCTCAAATTGAGCCAAAGAACATCAAAATGGCCTTGAGTGAGGCAAGCTGGGTGGAGGCTATGCAGGAAGCGCTGATGGAGTTTGAAAAACTGAAGGTTTAGGAACTTGTGTCGCTACCACAAGGCAAGTTGCCCATTGGTACTCATTGGGTTTATAGAAAAAAGAAAGATGACGATGTTGTTTGGAACAAAGCACGACTGGTTGTGCAAGGATTTTATCAGCAAGAAGGGATAGACTATGAAGAGGTGTTTGCACCAGTTGCAAGACTGGAGGCCATTCGAATCTTTTTGGCCTATACCTCGTACATGATTTTCAAGGTGTTTCAAATGGATGTGAAGACAACTTTTCTATATGGAAAGGTTCAAGAAGAGACCCACGTGTGTCAACCACCGGGGTTTGAAGATACAAATCACCCACATCATGTTTATAAACTTGACAAAGCATTGTAAGGCTTACATCAAGCACCACGTGCATGGTATGCCACTCTGACAGAGCATCTACTTGCTAATGGCTACACTCGGGGAGCTATAGATCAAACACTGTTCATTAAGAAGTTGAGACACGATCTTATTCTTGTCCAAATCTATGTTGATGACATCATCTTTGGATCAACGAATGCTACACAGTGCAAAGAGTTTGAAGAAGTGATGAAGAAAAAGTTTGAAATGAGTTCAATGGGAGAAATGGCCTTCTTTCTAGGGTTGCAGGTTAATCAAAGTGATGACAGAATCCTAATTCTCCAGGCCAAATATGTTAATGATATACTAATCAAGTTCAGTTTTGCTGACTCCAAACCGACATCGACTCCCATGGTAACTCGTCATGTTCTTACTCCAGATCTAGGTGAACCGGGAATTGACCAACATCTCTACAGGTCAATGATTGGCTCGTTAATGTACCTGACCGCTAGCCGTCCAGACATCATGTTTGCAGTTTGCCAGTGCGCATGATATCAGGCTAATCCGAAACTTTCTCACCTTAATGCTGTCAAAATAATTTTTAAATACTTGAAGGGCAAGCCTCGGCTAGGCCTTTGGTATCTAAAGGATTCTGATTTTAACTTGTTTGCTTTTACTGACAGTGATCATGGAGGTTGCAATCTGGATAGAAAATCAAAAATCGGAGGATATCCGTTTTTGGGGGAGAGACTCGTCTCATGGCAGTGCAAGAAATAGACCACCATTTCAACTTCTACTGCTGAAGCTGAATATGTCGCCGCATCCGCATGTTGCTCCCAGGTTATATGGATGCAATACCAATTGCTGAATTACGGTTTGAATTTCTGTGACTCTCCTATATTCTGTGATAATGAAGATGCTTTACAGATTGTTAAGAATCCAGTCCAACACTCTAAAACTAAGCACATAGACATTAGAATGCACCATATCCGTGACTGTTTTGAAAGAAAACTCATGCATCTTGAGTAGGTATCTACTGATAAGAATGTCGCTGACATTTTTACAAAGGCATTTGATTTGGCAAGATTCAACTTTCTAGTTGAATGTCTGAAAATGATTTACTTTGATTAAAAGGTCGCAGGTTCGGTCACCAAAAATATTTTTCTTAGTTTTTATCTTGTTTAAATTTTGATTTATTTCATAAATGCAAAAGTTTAGGGGGAGAAATTTTCTAAAAACGCCAAAAATATTTTCGGTTTAAGTTTTTAGTTTCATCTTTACATAAAAATAATAAAAAAAATTGTAAAAATATTGTGCTTCTTAGGAAAGTCATTCTATCGAGAAAATTTGAGAACTCTGTCTAATAGGAAATGATAGTACATCATTCTAGAGGTTGGATCATCTTATGTAAGGCCTGAAGTTGAAAAGATCAAGATCTTAGGGTGATATGTTGATAGGCTCTGCTAAAACTGAAAGGACAGCTTGATAGTGTTTCACTTAAACATAAAAATCATTACACTAGTGCGGAACATCTCATAGAATGGTAGAATATTTATTTCCTGTTAAAAAATGAACACTTACACATAAAGGTTGATGAACTGTGGATGAACATACTATCTCTAGATTCCACAAGCTGAGACCCTTCACAAAGGGGTTGCGAGCTGACTTGATAAAAGTCTGTATATATATGTATATAGCTAAAAGACATGCAATGACATGCAATAGGTGAAAAGACACTTAATGATAGTGCAAAGCAGAAATTTGAGCAAAAAGACATGCAATGTCAATGTCGTGCTATAGGAAAATTCAAAAAGATATGTCAATAGACGTACATATAAATATACTTGTAAATATTTTTCTTTCTGTTAGGACATAGTTTGTAATGAAAAAAGCTTTGTAATAGTTTAGATCTTATGTCTTTATGTTTTTGTAATGTATTAATGTTCTAAGTGTTTTTATGCAAGTTGCTAGAGGCGAACTAGTTAAGTTCGCCTAGTCTAATAGAGGCGAACTTGTTAAGTTCGCTTAAGTCTATCTGAGGCGAACTTAATAAGTTCGCTTAGTCTGTTAGAGGCGAACTTGTTAAGTTCGCCTAATGCAGATCAGTAGTCTATATATAGATATTTACAGAGTCAGTTTGTATGTGAACAGAATCGATAACAGAGTTGAACGATTGAGTCTGTAAACTCTATTGTGAATTGGAATACAAGTGTGAATGTTATTTACTTGTTTGTCTATATTGTCTTTTGTGTATGCAATCGTTGATTCGTTGGATTTCGCACTCCGAGTTAACGACACGTCTTATCACGAGAACGATCTGTAGAAGTGCCATGAGGACCTAGTGGCATCAGAGCTATTGCTCGTTATTCTTGGTGATTTGAGACGGTTTTGTATGCAAATTGACAAGAAATTCATCATCTTTGACATTTTCATTTCCATGGAGTTTTCAAGCTTAATTTGGTTCTGATTTGGTGTTTTTGAAGAGGATTTTGACGAAATTGATCCGATAGAAAGGTTCTAATTGAGAAATTACACAATCTTACGGTTTGATTTTGATTAATTCCTTCAAATCAGTGAATTATGAAGATTTTTGGTGATTCTTGGTTCGCGGTTCTGGACTGAACTGTTCTTGATTTTGAATCTGCTGAAGCAAGCGAACTTGCTGATTTTTTGTGCAGGCGAACTTAGCAGGCGAACTTGTTAAGTTCGCTTCTCACAAACTAAGCGAACTTATTTTTAGGCGAACTTAATCAAATTTTCTGGTTTCTGGTTTAAGCGAACTTATATTAAGTTCGCTTGGGTATCACAGAAGCGAACTTATTATCTTCGCCTAAGGGTAGTGAGTGTTCAACACTTGGAAATTTTTCAGAAAAATGGCAAATATGGTATAAGTAACGAATATGTTCAATTATGATAATGAGATTGGTACATCTCAAAAACCACCGAAGTTGTTGAATCTTGCTGATTATTCTAATTGGAAAGATAGGTTTGATCAGTTCGTATCTTTTACCGATACCAGTCTCTGGATTCCTATTTTAGAAGGTTATATGCATCCGACTTATTCGTGGATGGGACAGGATAATGTTCCAGGGCCGGTATCAGCGTTATCGACTGAAGAAAAGTTGCAGTTTGATAGGGAAAAGAAAGCGAAGGCAAGTATTTCGATGTCTCTTCCGAATGAAATATATCACAGTTTCAAACAATTCAAGTCTTCTCAACAACTGTGGGAAGCATTACAGAAAAGATGTGAAGGCAGTTTGGATGTGAAGAAGAGTAGAAAAGAGCTACTGAAAAAGAAATTCTTGGTCTTCAAACATTTTCAAAATGAATCCTTGGATGATCTTGCTACCAGATTCTATCATCTGCTTAGTGAACTGTCAAGTGCTTCTGTGGTGTATGAAACTGAAGAAATTAATGATAAGTTCTTGGAGGCATTACCATCAAAATTTGATGTGTATACGGTTTTGATCAAAGAAAATATCAAGTACAAAACCATGTCTCTTGAAGAAGTTCTTGGGAAGATTCAATTGCATGACCTGAATATGAAGACAAAGGAGACTAACATGGAGCATATCCAGGATCCTTCAATGTATTTTGCCAAGACTTCTGGTAAAACAGGTACAGGAGTTGCATTCTTTTCTGGCGATGCTCAAGATTCTTCTAATGATCAGTGTTCTAGAGTTCCTATTCATTCTGGTCATTCTAGTCATTCTGGATTTTCTGCGACAACAGCTTCTACATCTTCTGGATCTCATATAAATCAAAAGGATGCTGATGATTATCTAGCTATGTTTTCCTCATTCATGGCTTCGTATGAGAATTTTATTGGAGGGAAAATTCATGATCCTGATGTTATTGAAGAAGATTTCAGACAGATTGACCCTGTTAACCTGGAAGAAATGAACATCCAATGGAATATGGCCATGTTGATGCGTCAAGAAAAGGATTTCTTAAAGAAAATTGGCAGAAAGTATATTGGATCTAATAGTCGATCACGCATGGGAATTGATAAATCCAAAGTGCGTTGTTATAACTGTCAAGAGTATGGTCACTTTGCTAAAGAGTGTGTGAAGCAAAAGGTTGAGTTTGATTCTCAGAAGAAGCAGAATAATTTTCAGAATAATCGTAATCAATCACATGGTTCATCTGGAAATTCAAATCATGCATCTGCATCATCGGCATTGGTTGGACAAAACGATGAGAACTATGACTAGGGTATTCATCTGGAAGATTTAGTGGGTGCTGTAAGTCAAGCCTTTGTAGCAGAAATTCATTCTGAAAAATCAGAAGAGGTGACTGATGATGACAGTTCTAGTGATGGTTCAAGTGAGGGTTCAAGTGATGGTTCGAGTGATGGTGAAAGTACGCAGATTGTTGATGAAGAGATAGAACAAGAGCAGAATATTGATTATGATGTTACATCAGGTGTTGCTGAAGATGATATTGTTCTAACACAAAATGCTTCAGATGGTGCTGATTCAGAGAATATTCCCATTGCCAAAGTTTTTATGGCAGACATGTCTGATCCGTCAAAGGTAAAAGACTCTGTTTGTCATATTTACTGTTCTAACTGCATTACTGTTAAAGATAAATTGCAAAAGGTCATGGATGATAACACAAACTTGATTTGTGATATGAAATCGATGCATTCAGTTAATCAGAAACTGAAAGATAACGATAAATTGTGCATCGATAGATTGAGTCTTTGAAAAGAGACTTAAATTCTCTGGGGTTGAAATATAAAGAACAAGCTTATCATCTGGATATGGCTTATGCTGAAATCGAAAAACGAACTGAAGTTGTTGTTCAAAAGAATAAAGAAATTTCTGACAAAGAGTCTGAGGTGATCAAACTTTATAGAAAGTTGGAAAATTTTATAAATTCTTCGGTTGTTTTAGATTATTTTAATTCAAATGCTGATCCTACTAAGCGGGTTGCTGGTATTGGATTTGTTCCTCCACCATTTAATGCAAATTCTGTGGTTGAACTTGAAATCATACATGAAGAGGAAATAGATCGAAAAACAGTTTTGAAAGTGAACCCGGTAACTGGTGAGGATATGGTTTGAGTCTGATTCGGAGGATGAGAAATTTGATGAGAAGAAGGTCGAAGGTATTCCAAAAGAGGTGAAACTTGATGAACCAATAGTTGTAAAAACTGTTACCCATGATAGATGCATTCTGACTGAACCTGATGAGGTGAATGTTGTTACACCTAAGCTTTCCCCAATTTTACAGTCAAGTGGTTTTGTCGCTGCTGGTCATCAAAAGGTGCATTCATCAAAGGTGCCTACACAAGTTTATGTTCCAAAGAAATCAGTAAACTGTTCTGGAAAATCTTCTGAAGCTTATTCCTCTGATGGATCCTCAAATTCAAAGAATTTTTCTTACCTTAGAACTTTTAAAGAGAGAATAGTTTGTTTTCATTGCAACGAAGCTGGTCACATTCTGGTCAAATTGAAGACTGTTCCTTCACAACCAAAAATGGTGAAGATTCTGAAAAGAACAGATGAGGGAAAGTCATCATTTAGTTTGGAGAAAAATACGTCATGTCGATCTTTTGTTAAATCCTCTGGATTTAAACAACAGGATAAATTGAATTCTAAATCATTTGTGTGTCAAGAGAAACTTGAGATTCCTCAAGTTAGAATTTCAAAAGATTCTCAATCTGAAATTAAATTGTCTAGACTACAAAGTTGAAGACGAAACAGAAAATTTTGGAAACATCTGAATCTGATAATAAAATATCAAATAATGTTTTTCAAAATAATTAAAAATTGTCTTCTTTGAAAAAGGATGTTGGTAAAACTTCTATTCCAAAAGTTAATGATAACATTGATTGTGAATTACTAGAAGTTGTTTATTTTGATCAATCTGGATGACCCAAGACCACAATGGCTTGGGTTCCTATTTCTAACTGATTTTCGTTGTTTATGTAGGGACAACAAAGGAGGACTATCAACAATACATGGTATGTGGATAGTGGTTGCTCTCGACATATGACAGGGAATATTAGATTGCTTGAAGATGTTAAAAATATTGATGGAGGTTATGTCGCTTTTGCGGGGAATAAAGGCGGGTACATAACTCGACAGTGTAATTTAAAGAATGATAAAGTCAAATTTGAGAAGGTGAATTATGTGGAGCAGCTTGAACACAATCTTTTGAGTGTATCACAAGTTTGTGACAAGAAGTTTTCGTTCCATTTTAATGATGATGAGTGTTATATCTTGAAACCCGGTTTTGTTATTCCAGGCGAATGGATTCTCATGAAGGCCCCGAGGAGAAATGACATGTATGTCCTTGACATGAGTGTCGCTACTACAACGGATTCAATTCCTACATGTTTAATCTCCAAGGCGTCGGAATCAGATTCTATTTTGTGGCATAGGAAGCTAGCTCACATCAACTATCGGAAGATGAACTATATTGTTAAGAATGATCTGGTTCTTGGTATTCCGAAGATGAAATTCTCAGTTCCTGATGATTGTATTCCTTGCAAGAAGGGGAAACAACGAAAGAAATCACACAAATCTAAATCGAAGAATTCTATCGTAACTCCTTTAGAGCTGCTGCATATGGATTTGTTCGGTCCGATTAGCATCAGGAGCATTGGTGGAAAATCGTACTGTTTGGTAGTAACGAATGATTTCTCAAGATTTTTGTGGGTTAAGTTTCTTTCTTCTAAAGCTGAAACCACTGAGTTGGTACAATACTTAATCCTGGGTATGGAGAATTTGTTCAATCTGAAGGTCAAAAGAATTAGAAGTGACAATGGCAGCGAGTTTAAGAATAGCAAGATGGGCTTATTCTGTCTACAAAAGGGAACTCATCATGAATTCAGTGCGCCATATGTTCCTCAACAAAATGGTGTTGTTGAACAAAAGAACAGGACGTTGGTTGAAACGGTACGCACGATGCTTGCAGATTCTAAGCTTCCAGTTACTTTTTGGGCTGAAGCTGTGAATACTGCGTGTCATATTTTGAACAGGGTCTTGATCGTCAAGCGACACAACAAGACTTGCTACGAATTGCTGAATAATCGAAAGCCAAATCTGGAATATTTACTACCTTTTGGTAATCCGTGCACCCTGTTGAAAGTTCGAGATGTCCCAACAAAATTCAGTGCTAAGGCTATTGAAGGGATTTTTCTAGGGTATGTTGCTAATTCGACTACCAAGAGGGTTTATAACAAAGAGACGTGCCAAGTTGAAGAATGGTTCCATATTGACTGTTCAAATTGGTCTTTACCTCAAATGGCGATTGGACCAGTTTGGGCATTTGATTATGAAAATTTATTCAAGTCTTTTCATTTACCTTCTGATATTTCTCCTGATGAAGCTGCTGTTCTCTATGATCCATGTCAGGATACACAGCATAATGGCTTTCTACCAAATGCAGTTCCACATTCATCGGTTTCATCTACTTCTGCTCCCGATCCTAATGTTGCTTCTTGTTCGGGACCAAAAGATTCAGAGAGTGAGGAAGACAATGCTATTTTTCAAGATTCTTCTGCTGATCCTTTGTTGGGTGATGATCCGTTACCTTCAACACAGGATTCGAGGGAGATTCCTACAAATTTAGACTCGAAAATTCCAATTAATCATGATTTGTCTTATCAATCTGATACAACTCATGTTGAAGTGTTGCCGGTTCCTGAGGTCGCTTCCATCAAGGAACTCAAAGATCATTCAGTGACAAATATAATCAAAAATTTACAGGATGGAGTGAAAACACGTTCTATTGTTGACAATACTTGTTTGTATACATGTATTAAAGATTCTGGTGTTCTTGATGATTGCTCACATTCATGTTTTATTTCTCAGGTCGAACCCAAAAATGTTGAAATGGCTTTAAATGATAACAATTGGATAGAGGCTATGCAGGAAGAACTTGCTCAGTTTGACAAACTTAAGGTTTGGAATCTTGTAGATCTTCCGAAGGGTGTATATCCGATTGTTACTAAATGGGTGTTTAAATGTAAGAAAGACGATCGAGGTGTCGTGGTAAGAAACAAGGCAAGATTAGTTATCCAGGGCTTCAATCAACAAGAGGGAATTGATTACACCGAGGTTTATGCACCTGTTGCGAGGCTTGAAGCTATACGACTGTTTCTAGATTTTGCATCTTATAAAGGTTTTAAGGTGTTTCAATTGGATGTGAAAAGTGCATTTTTATATGGTAAGGTCAAGGAGGAAGTTTATGTTTGTCAGCCGCTAGGGTTTGAAGATCCTCTTAATCCGAATATGGTTTTCAAGCTTGATAAGGCCCTCTATGGTCTTCACCAGGCTCCTCGAGCGTGGTATGAAACATTGTCCACACATCTTTTGGCAAATGATTTTGTTCGTTGCAAGATTGACTCGACCTTGTTCATAAGGAAATCAGGGGGAGATTACCTACTGGTGTAGATATATGTGGACGATATTATTTTTGGCTCAACAAATGAAGGGTTATGCAAAGAATTTGAGAGTGTAATGAAGTCGAAGTTTGAAATGTCAGCTATAGGAGAGTTATCGTTTTTCTTAGGTTTACAAGTAAATCAAAAGGAAGATGGTTTCTTTATTCATCAGTCCAAGTATGTCAAAGACATGTTGAGCCGGTTCAAGATGGAGGCTGTACCCCATATGATACTCCGATTCCGGTCAATCGTAAGTTGAATTCTGACCCGGATTGAAAAGATGTGGATTGTCGACTTTACAGAGAAATGATTGGATCTCTCATGTACTTAACCGCTTCAAGGCCAGATATAATGTTCGCTGTGTGCATCTGTTCCAGATTCCTGGCAAAACCAAAAGAATCTCACTTAATAGCTGTAAAAAGAATCTTTCGTTATTTGAAAGGAAAACAAAGATTGGGACTATGGTATCCACATGGTTCTAACTTTGATTTCAATGCTTATACTGATTCTGATTTTGGTGGTTGTGGTTTGGACAGGAAATCTACAACAGGTGGTTGCCAGTTCTTGGGTAATCGACTTGTTTCCTGGCAATGCAAAAAGCAAACCACAGTCTCCATTTCTACATGCAAAGCAGAATACATCGCTGCTGCAAGTTGTTGTTCACAGATCCTGTGGATACAACAACAATTAAGAGATTACAGTTTGAATTTCACAGGAAGCCCTATGCTTATTGATAATAATGCTACAATGTCTATAACTAATAATCTAGTTAAGCACAGTAAAAAAAAGCACATTGAGATTAGATATCATTTTATTCGTGATTGTGCAGAGAAAAGGTTGATTGAGCTGGTAAAGGTTCACACTGATGACAATTTTGCTGATTTGTTTACCAAGGCATTTGATCGTACCAGGTTTGAATTTCTAATCAAAATGATAGGTATGATCAATCCCGAATAAAAATTTTTCAAAATCAGATTTTCATGGAATTTTTTTTTTTAATTTCTTTTATTGCATTATTACATTTCTGCATTTTAAATTTTCAGTCAAAAAGTTCTTAATTTATAAAAAGTCAAAACAAATTGAAAAATATAAAATTTGACATCATTTGAAGTTAGAGAAGAAATGATAGTACATCAGTGATTAGTTCATTTCACACGACCTTAGTAGACCTTTGATATATGTTTGATTAAACTGAGTTGATTTGATCTAAATTTCAAAGTCTGCATAAATGAGAAATGATAGTGTTGTGCATGCTCTAATCTTGATAATCTGTTTTTAAATTTGTGTATGAGTTTTGAAACTTGAATTGTCAATAGACTAGAAGCGTTTTGAAACCAATAGTAGTGTGAAAATTAAATATGATATGATAACATCTGTGATTTGAATCCATTATATGCCCGGGTGTGTGTGTAAAAGATCATTATCAGATAAAGAATATATGGTTTTAAAGAATTTCATGAGACCATTATCGAATTATATCTTTAGCACAAATCTATTTCAGTTCACATTACTGCCCATGCCCCGAAAAACATGCAATGTTTTGTTGAACTAAGATATGCTTTCAAAATCTGTTGAAACATATGTTTGCCCTTGGATCAGTTAGATACATCATCTAGTCTGACTCCATTGAATCTTATCCAGATAATAGTTGGATCCTCATACCTGAATCTGTTGATTCTCATTATACAACCAATTCATTAGAATCTTCTGATTCTGATTCATCATGATTCTTATATCCTTTGGGATCTGCTTCTATTCTTGTGCTAAATGAGATAATTTCATCTTGGAAATTGATCTAATCTTAAAATAAATTGTATATGTCTTGAAGATAGTGAAAATTATATTTCTGTTTAGCATATATGTGGGGTACACGATGTTTTTCATTTAAATAGTACTAAATCACATGAATTTGGAGAATAAACGCTTATAGTTTCAAATAATATAATATTGACAAATTTAAGACTTTATATTTCAAATTCGGTAGGAATAAAAGAGCATTTCATAACCTGATCTTATTTACTTTGAAATTTATCGCGTATCATTTCAAATATTATTCAAATTGATTGATTTATAAAATACTGAAAAAGATACATAGAGTACAAAATGAGTTGGACTGTTTCATATCATAGGTTACCTTTGGTTATTGTTAAAATGTGTGATGAATTATTCGGATACTGATATGATCTTCTTTCTCATGATGTTCATTCAAAATATGTGTTTCCGTTTGTACAGATAAAAATCCAAAAATATGTGTTTCAGTTTATACAGATAAAAATAAAAAAATATGTGATTCCGTTTGTATAGATAAAATTCAAAAAGATTTTGTTTTTTATTTTTTTATTTTCCATGAAAATTTTAATCTTTTATTAAATTGTTCAGGATTGGATCAAATACATACTGTGCACGGAAGTTCAAGAAGTGACGGATTGAAAGTAGGTAAAAAATTGTTCAAGTGAAATGTTGAAGGCATTAAGTTCGCCTAAATCTGGAGAAGCGAACTTAATTTGTTTGCCTGAAATTGGTGAAGCGAACTTATTATGTTCGCCTAGGGCTTGTTAAGCGAACTTAACAAGTTCGCCTAACTAAGTGAACTTAATCTGTATAAGGGTGTCCAGGCGAACTTATTCACTTCATCTTCTTCACGTTTAAGCGAACTTGTCCGATTTGTAATCAAAATTTTTATTTTCAAATTACGTGGTTGTTGGGTTGTTAATCAGTATTTTCTGAATCGAAATTGGTTTGCGAACATAACTAAGGTAATTTCATTGATTTTTGTCCGTTAAATTGTGAGATAAATGTGGTTTTTGTCTCGGTTTGCATCGTTTGACGATTTTGACCTAATTGTAGAAATACCAGCCTTAAATCTTGAAATTGAACATTGTTTTTGACTTAGTAATGCTAATCGAGTTGGGTACAATGCTTATTCCATGATTTCCACATGTTTTGAAAGAGTTTTGATTTCTGAGTTTGAATTTGAAACGACAGACAGTTCAGGCGAACTTGTTCAAGCGAACTTGTCTAGAAGTTCGCCTCTTGAAACACTAAGCGAACTTATTAAGTTCGCCTAGGGGCAGAAGAGTTTTTGGACTTGTAAAATTTTGTGTGTTTGAAATTTTTAAAAATTTTTTTTTTTTGGTCGTTTGTTTTGTTGTTGTTTTCAAAATTGTTTTTCGTGTTGTTTGTGTTGGATATTTGTCTAATATGTTTGTTGTCCAAATATTTTTCAGATGGCTCGTCGTGTCGAATACAAGCACAACCAGGTGGCATTGTTAGATCCTAACATGTCAGAGGCCATAAACTTTCAAGGGATTATCGGATTTCTGAACCGCTCACGACTTCATGTCGCATTATCTGCCGATCCATACATCAGTCTGGTGTATATTCAATAGTTTTGGGACACAATTCATTCAGATACTGACGTAGAACCTCATGTTCTTCGGGCCACTGTCAACAATATGGAGATTGCTATATCTGAAGACACTATTCGTGCAGCTCTTGCATTAGGTGGTGCTGCTGAAGATCCTATATCATATCCTAATCTTTTGATCATGGGTTGCTTTCAGAGGATGGGTTACCGTGGTAAGCCTAATGATACACAAGCACGTAACGGTGGTTTGGTGGGTGAATGGAGAGATACTTCATGCATGTGATTATTCAATGTCTCTCTCCTCGTAAAGCTGGTACAGATGGCTTAAAGACTGCTCTTCAAGCTGCAATGGTAGCTTTGACGTTGAACAAGCGCTTCAATTTTGCAAGATATATCTATCGGGAGATGGTTATGCAAATCACACCTGCTGGAGGTCATGGATTCCTTATGTATCCTCGGTTCATCCAGATGATTCTGAATCATCTTCTTCCTGATCTCCCACAGCATCCGATTAGATTAACTTTGACGCCGATGTCCAAGCGTATCTTTACGGATTGCACTAAGGTGAAACAACAGAATCAAACGTTGATTCCTGTTAATGCTCCAATGTTTGGTCACGTAATCAATCCTGATTTTGTTGAACCCCCAAATGACAGCTGGTTTCATCCTGATGAGATAGCTCAAGAACAAGGTCAAAATGTTCAACAACAACAACAACAACAACCACAACAACCTATTCCACAAGTACAAGTTCCACAACAACAAATTCCTATTCAAGAACAAGTTCCAATTCCACAAGCTCAGGTTGATATACTTGTTAATGAACCCATTCTAGAAGAGGTCGTTCATGAACATGAACAAGATCTAGGGATGAATATGAATGACTTTGTTGATGAGGCTGTGAACTCGCCCATTCATAAAGTTGAAGGGAATGTGGTGACAGATAATGAGTCGAGTTCTAGCTCAAGTGATACAATTCTACCTATTTCTGACGAAACCGATTCTGATGAGTCAAGAGATTTTCCATCAGATCATTATGAAAGGTTGGCTCGTATACCTTTGGCTAATGCTGGTAAACGCCTTAAATCTACAGCCAAAAGACAAATATGTAAGTCCGTTCAGGATCCTCCTTCTGGATCGGTACATGGAAAAAGAACATTAGTAGATGAGAGTTCTGATAGTGATTTTAATCCGGATCCTAAAGCTCAAAAGCTTATGGCTGTTTCAGTTGCTGCTGCTCAATCTTCACAAGGTGTAGAGGATGCTATGTTTGTTGCTTCCTTGATTGTCACACCTCCAACTTCTAAAGAACAATCTCCTGTTCAAACTCCTGTTCCTCCTGTGATTATTCCGACTCCTAGTACTTCAGTGCCTCAATCTTCAGCTGGTCCTTCTAAGCCTTCTGATTCTGATAGGATCACTTTCCTTGAATCGGAAGTGCTTGCTTTACAAACTCAGGTGGATACTCTTGTATCTACTGATACTCAACGACAGCTTGTGATTCAGACTCAAGCTACGCAGATTGCTGCTATGCAGGCATTAGTGTCCAAACTAGTTGAGCGTCTTGACGCTCAGGGGGAGTTAAGGATACGTGATGCATGTCACACTGAGTCTATTCAAAGACATGATGATGAAGACAATGATCCTTCTGGTAATATTGAGGGTGATCGTCAATACGCCGACGTTAATCCTATATCTAAGGTTCAGGGGGAGTCGACATCACAATCCATTGATGGTAACAAAGATACTTCTGGAGTTAATGAAGAAGAAATCTTATTATTGGAGTTCTTTGCAGAGTCTGAGGAGGAAGAAGCTGAAAAGATAGCATGTCTTGATGACATTGATGAATTATTCAATGACATGGAAGATGACGTGTCAGATACTGAGATAAAAGAAGGAGAGATAGTGGAGATAGAAATAGAGAAAAGTCAAGACAAAGTGAGTTATGAAGGCTGTGATGGTCTTAATGTTCCTTATAACTTCATCCAAGATGATGTTATTCCTGAGTTTAATTATGAAGGAGCAACAAATTCTATGGACTCATTTGAAGACATAACACTGCCTGAAGATACTGCTGATTCTAAGATTGATATTGATGATGAAAACATTCAATCCAATAAAGATGCTGAAGCTGATACTACTCACACTGATTCTCCAAAGGTGAATGAAGAACCTGTGATGTACAGAAATACAGGTATGACCAGAGAACAGTGGAGAGAAGTTGTAAATAGTTGGATGAAGGTGCTACCCAAGTCTCAAGCACAACCTGCTCAGAAAGAAAACTATGTGAATAAAGAAAGGTGTGTAGGAAGAATCATAAGTTGGTTTTATGATAATGACATAAAACTATTTGTTATTAAAAGATCTGATGGTGTTCAGTACTTAAAGCCGAGGATCAAGTATATCAATACCTTGCCAAGGTGTGAAATGAATGGTCTAGCTTCAAAGCCACTTATTAATAGATCCAAGATTGGTTTAGCTGATGTGATTGAATCTGATCAAAAGAGAAGGTGGTTCGGGGAAGTATGAAAGGCTAAAGCCTCAAAAAGGAAAGAGAGTGAAGAACATAGATCAAAAGACTGGGAAAGTGACCTGGAAGTACAAATTCAAACCAGTACGTGCTGTACACAGGATACCATTGAAGAAGATTCTTCAAGATTTCCTTGGGAATATGAAATGGTGGTATGTCGATGTTAATACTGGTGAAGCAAGGATTGAAGACAAAGATAATAAGGTCATTGTATGTTTCTATGACGCAATGAATCTTATCAATTTTTCAAAGAAAGATCAGAGAACACTGAGAAAGAATGAAATCATGTTCACTGATGAATGGAAAGAACAAGGATTGCAGTACAAGCGAGTATTGGAGATATGTAGAAGATATGGAGTGCATGCAGGAAGCAGATTGCCGGATAATTGGAAGAGCTCATCATGAAGACAGAAGACTGAAGATCAAGCTATTGTCAAGGGGGAGTCTGTTAGGACATAGTTTGTAATGAAAAAAGCTTTGTAATAGTTTAGATCTTATGTCTTTATGTTTTTGTAATGTATTAATTTTCTAAGTGTTTTTATGCAAGTTGCTAAAGGCGAACTTGTTAAGTTCGCCTAGTCTAACAGAGGCGAACTTGTTAAGTTCGCTTAAGTCTATCTGAGGCGAACTTAATAAGTTCGCTTACAAGTTCGCCTAATGCAGATCAGTAGTCTATTTATAGATGTTTAAAGAGTCAGTTTGTATGTGAACAGAATCGATAACAGAGTTGAACGATTGAGTCTTTAAACCCTATTGTGAATTGGTATACAAGTGTGAATGTTATTTACTTGATTGTCTATATTGTCTTTTGTGTATGCAATCGTTGATTCGTTGGATTTCGCACTCCGAGTTAACGACACGTCTTATCACGAGAACGATCTGTAGAAGTGCCATGAGGACCTACACTTTCTCGGAAAGTGTGACTTTGTAGGAATCTCTTATCAAGGCATGTAAGTCCGTAGTGCTATGTCCCTGAACATTTACTGTTTCTGAGCAAGTAAGTCCGTCGTGCTATGTTTGTAATCAAATATGTCAGAGATTTCCTGAACAGTCCATTGACCCGTGCTAGTTATGCTCATTTAGCTATTTCTTAGGTTCTTAAAAGATCATGAGGAAGGGAAGGTTTATCCGATAAGTTGTGGGGTCCATTCAGTTAATCAAAAACTCATCTAATTCACTGTACATTAAATATATGTTTCTGAGTTATGAGTGTGGGACCCACTAAAGCATGAATAACTATTACCTGAAAACATGATTACATCATTCACTGCTTGCTCGTCAATTAATGAATAAAGGTTTGAGTTTAGAAGGATAACATATTGGCAATCACCGAAACCTTTCTAAGAAAATGAGCGGCTGATAAGTATAGTTTAGTTTGCCCTAAAATGATATGATCCCATAACAGAGTTTCTTTAAAAAATATTGTATTTCAGTGTTTTAAAGCAGTATGTTATTTTGAAAAGAACAAAAAAGATTTTATGTTTTTAGCTTAATTAAAGTTAGTTTTATTTTTATCGTAGTTTATATTTCTTTATTTTCAAAATGACCGTCCCTGCTTGACCCAATAATTCAAAAGAAAAGATCTATGAAAAGTTCGAGGTATATTAGAAGTATGCGGCCGCATACTTGATGCAGGGCCGCTTACTTGGAGGATTTCTATAAATAGCAACGGAGTTTGCGGCTAAAGGATTACTTCAACCGCATACTTCATTTTTCCTCTCAGCCGATACTTGATTCTTCTATTCTAAAGACCGATTACTTGACCCAGTGTGATCTAATTGCCATATTTGTGTTCAACAAGTGTAGGCGATCTTAAAGGTAAAGTATTGGACCTTTGATTCACATAATCGAGCGTGTGAGGTGTTATTGGTTAAATCTGAAACTAAGTAGGAGTTTTGACCGAATTGACAACTAAAATCTTTGATATGTCTGAAATTGATCCGATAGATTTGGTCGCAAACTCAAGGCAATCATGAATCATCTGAAAACAAATCCCAAAACTAATTGAAAAGCATGAATTTTGAGTTGTTTTTAAAGTTTGTGGTTTTCAATAAAGTTTGCGGCAATGATCGAAGTTTGCGGTTTGTTTTAAAGTTTGCGGTTGGGTCAAGTTTGCGGTATAACCAAAGTTTGCGAGTTGGGTCAAGTATGCGGTATTACTAAAGTTTACGGATGTGTTTCGAAGTTTGCGGTTTGATCTTGTGACCAATAACTTTGAATGTGTTATTTTAAAATCTAACTTGCCTTATTGATTGCAGGCAATGGCAAACTTGAAATTTGTTAAGGATCATAATGAACCGGCTTACTTAGAGGACCCACCACAGAATCACAGTGTTTTCAGGTCTTTGATCGTGGGATTACGGGCGTCCAGAGTATTTCATGCTCTTTCTCAATACCTAGATATATGTGAAGACTTTATTAGAGATTTCTAGAGCACTGCTGATATAATCTCAAAGAACGATGTGGAAGGGATAGCTGGCACAGTTGCAGGAAAGCGTATTATAATTACTGAAGCTGTGATCAAGACTTGTCTGAACTTTGGTGATAGTCCCGAACACCCTACTAGTTTCACTACTGAACAGATGACTGAAGCTTTTCAAAGAATGAGCTATGAGGGAGAACTGTCATCTATGTTAAAGAGATATCTTCCACCACACTAGAGATACTTGGCACACGTGGTGAGTTAGTGTATTTCGGGAAGAAAAGGAGGCTATGATGAGTTGAGTGTCAACATGACATCAATGGTCTATGCACGAGTTACGAGGGAGAATTTCAATTTCTCAAGAGTTGTGTTTGATGAAATGAAAAGCAATTTGACGAGAAAAAAGAAGTGTGTGTTCTTGATGTACCCTTGATTTCTACAGATAATCATAAACCGAGAACATGAAGAGTTAGTGATGACTCAAAGAAGGCCGCATGTGAAAGTCTTGGACAAAAGTATTATGTCTTATATATGCATGAACAAGCACGGGTATTACGTCGGTCTAAGACCCTTGGAAAAATTTGGTGCCTTTCCAGAGACTGACAGTAACCAACCACAACAACCACCACAACCTCCACATCCACAACCACCACCACCTCCAAACCCACAACAACCTCCACCACCACCTCCACACCCACAACAACCACCACCACATCCACACCCACACCCACAACAACCACCTCTACCTCATCGTAGACCTAGATGTGTGCGCCAACAGGCTCAAAATCAAGATGAAGTTCCGATTGTCAATGAGCCTGTGATCCCAAATGTACAACTGGCTGATGAACATGAGGGTGCATTCAATTACAATATTGAAGGGCCTATATACTTTGAAAATGAACAGAATGTGGAAAACCTCGAAGATATGGCTAATCTAGATCTAGACGACTTGATATTCTCTAACACTGCAACTCAAAGTATTACCAGTGAAAAGGGAGATGAAGCTAAGAGTTCAAGTGCTGTTAATGCTGAAGAAAAGGAGAGTGAGTCTGAAGGTGAATCAGAAGGAATCGAGTTTGGTTCTTCTGAAACAGAGAGTGAAAAGGAAAAAGTGTCCGTCAATAAATATCACAGAAGCTTATTGATCAAAAGAATGGCTGTTGGGAAACCTCCTCTCATCAACCGTTCTAAAAAACAAAGTGATACTTTCGATGAATACTATGATTTTGAAGCTGATCTGGTTCCGAGGAAGAGAGCAAAAGTTTCTAAACGACTCCTGCAAAAGTCCACACCGATCATCACACCTACTACTCCTACAAAGCAAGACAAGGGAATAGAAAATATTGCTTATGAGCCGGTAGATGTTCAAGCCCTGTAGCAAAGAGTCTTTTGCCTAGAATAAGACTCAGTGGCTAAAGATTCAAAGATTGAAAAGCTCTCTACAGAAAATAATACTCTTAGGATGACTATCAACATACAAAGTGGTCAGATTTAAGGCTCTAGAGACACCATGAAGTATGTGCTTAAAGATTTGAAAAGACTGAAGGAAAAGAAGGAAAAAGAAGAGAGAAGACGGATGCAGTGGCAATGATGAAAGTAAAGGTGATGAGGATGATGGTGATGTTGATGATAATGAAGGCCGAAAGGATGATAAAGAGCAAGGCAATGACCAGGAATACCAACAAACAAGCTCACAAGAAGATCTATCTAGAGCAATGGTCGTTTATGTTCCTGTGTCCAAAGAAAAGGGAGCAAAATAGTCTGAAAATGATCTTTCATTTGACTTTGAACAGGGTCTTGATGATTTACTTAGATCAGACTCAGTGTTCTCATTTGAAAGGGATTCAACTGTTTTAGATGATGATTTCACAGGAGAGGATTTGATTGAGGATGAAGATTTCTTTGATGAAAATATGCCTACCTCTCCTACATACATCGATACTCGGGAAAGGTGATTACCGGTATTGATAGCGATATTTTCGTCGAAGGTAATTCACCTCCCCATGTGGAGGCAACTGCCGAACATGTTTCTGAACCAACAGACACTGAAGCAACTTCTTTAGGCAAAAGGGAAAGTTGGTTCAACTTCATTCCTCCATCAGAAATTCATTATGTCATAGCATCCAACGCGCTTGCAAAGAAGAATGATCGTTCTCCTATTTTAAGCTGGATGTACGACAGTGAGAAGCATCTCTATCTAGTTAAGAGGAAGAATGGGCGAGTCGAGTACTTTGCCAATATGCTTGACTTTCAATCCTTGCCCAGATATGATCTTAGAGCACTAAACAAGGTTCCTTTCTACAACTTGGGAAACAATGGAGACGCAAGTGACTTTGCTTTATTTCTTAAAAGAGAGTGTGACAATGACTTCAAGACAATGAAGACTACTCAATGCAAGAGGGTAACATCAAAGTACATGATCGACAGGATCACTAAGAAGCCCCTCATAATGGAAATCTATCCTCCTCCCGAGACGGTTGACTACCTGACAACTCACTGAGTAAGCTCGTGTGTTGGTCTTATAGTCCTGTGACGGGTCTTCTCGAACTTCACTATACTGACAGAGAATTCACAATTGCTGACCCTATGGATCTAATGAAGTTTGGGAAAGAAGATATGCTGAGATTGCCCAAAAAGAGATTGTTCGTGCCTGAAGAAAATGCGAAGGATACTAAGCCGTTCATAAAGGTGTTGGCCACGACGTTAGTTCAAGGCCTATATCCGGGAGGTGGTAATCACTCAGCTGATGTTGAAATACTCTGAGTTAATGCATTAGCCTAGGGGGAGATTGTAAGGATCAAACCTAATAGGCTAACGCATCAAGAGATTACCAGGAAGTTCAGAAGAGAGACTTTTGGAAGTATACGGCATGCCCCAGCAGCATACTTGAAGTATACTTGAAGTATGCGGCTCCCAACCGCATACTTGAAGTATGCGGCTCCCAACCGCATACTTGAAGTATGCGGCCAAGGCCCAAGCCCATCCGATTACATGTAATTAGTATAAATAGTTATTTTGTTTTCTTTAATTGGTTAGACAAGTTGTTGAACGATCTTGTATTGTGTTTTCAGCGGTTTATTAATATGCAAATCGTTTAACTGTTGAATTGTGTCTCATCCTATTTTATTCTACCTACAAGTCACGTGTCGAGTCTGTTTCCGCCAGGTTCAACACGCTGTTGAATCCGTTGATTGAAGATCCTCAGGATTTCAGACCTTACAAACAGTGATAAACAAGACACAAAGGATTGCTACACTTCTTCGATGAAAGCCTTCGCCAAGACTAGGCAAGCATAGCAACTAAAGAAAAAATCCCGAGATGTCCTGGAAACAAGAGATCAAGATGTTAAAGAAATATCCCTAAGTACGGAGGATCCTGACGTCAAGGTGCTTGTCGGAACCAGTATCCCCAAGGATATTGAACAAAGTCTGATAGAGTTACTAAAAAGAAGAACTTCAACCTTTGCTTGGAAGCATGAAGACATGGTAGATATTTCTAAAGATATTATTACACATAAACTGGGTCTTGATAACAGTTTCAGGCATATACATCAAAAGAGAAAAAAATTCGCTCTAGAAAGAAACGCAGTGATAGAAGACGAAGTCGAAAAACTATTAAAAACAGGGATGATAAGGGAAGTAAAATTCCCAAGATGGCTAGTTAATGTGGTGGTGGTCCAGAAAAAGAATGGAAATGGAGTGTCTGTGTGGATTTCATAGACTTAAACAAAGCATGTCCAAAAGATCAATTTCCATTGCCACACATATATTCAATGGTTTATGCCACATCGGGCCACGAGATGCTCATGTTCATGGATGCTTCATTAGGACTCCAACAGATCCAAATAGAACCCTCAGACCAGGAGGATACTGCCTTCATGACTCCAACATGTATCTATTGTTATATTGCTATGCCTTTTCGTTTGAAAAATGCAGGTGCTACATACTAGAGACTGGTGAATATGATGTTTAAAGACAAGTTAAGGGACACCATCGAGGTCTACATAAATGACATGGTAGTAAAATCAAAGAAAGCTGAGGATCATCTCAGGGATCTCAGGGACGCATTTGACATTCTGGACAAGTATAACATGAAGCTGAACCCCTCAAAGCACGCTACATGGTGACCAAGAGAGGAATAGAAGCCAGTTCGGAACATATCAAAGCAATCATCAATCTATAATCCCCAGCAAATACCAAGGACGTCCAGAGACTACCTGGCAGAGTAGCAGCACTTAACAGATTCATTTCAAGATCCTCAGAAAGATGCAAGGAGTTCTATGACATCCTGAAAAAGAACAAGAGGTTCGAATGGGAAGAGAAGCATGAACAAGCACTCCAATCATTAAAGGAGTATTTGTCAACTGTTCCTCTATTGATGAAACCAGAATATGGAGAACCATTATCCCTATATCGGGCGGTATCCGAAAACTCAGTGAGCGCCGTCCTAGTCAAGAATCACGAAGGCCAACAACATCTAGTATACCATGTAAGTAAAAGCCTACTCCCTGCAGAAACCATGTATTCTCATTTAGAAAAATTAATATTGGCTTTAATAATGGCATCCACTAAACTTAGACATTATTTTGAAACACACACTATTCACGTAAAGACTAACTACCCTATTAAGTGTGTTTTAAGAAAGCCAAAAATGTCTAGAAGGATGGCAAAATGGTCAGTCAAGCTCAGCGCATATGATCTCGTATATGAGCCCAGAACAACGATAAAGTCTCAGGCACTTGCAGACTTTATGGCTGATTTCAGTAGTGATATCAAGCATGAAGCAGACCTTGAAGTTCAGCAATTAGAAGAATCCAAGGATAAGTGGGCTTTATTCAGTGACGGGGTATAAAATGTTAGAGAAACGGGTCAAGGGATCATACTGAAATCTCCATAAGGGGACATAATACCCCAATATATAATTTCTGAGTTCCCGGCAACTAATAACGAAGCTGAGTATGAGGCGCTAATAGCAGGCTTAAAACTAGCTTGGGATATGAAAATCAGGTATCTCCAGGTATATGTTGATTCTTTGTTAATTGCTATCCATTTTAATGGCTCGTATATAGTGAAAGGTGAAAGACTAGCCAAGTATCTGGAAATAGTTAAGCAACTATCTGTGAAATTCGATATATTTGACATCAATCAGGTACCAAGAGAAGACAACTCTGAAGCTGATGCCTTAGCAAACCTCCCTTCGGCTCTCTAGATACCAGAAGGAGTTACGGTACCGATCATACATATCCGAGTCCAACAATTGAAAAGACAAACGAAGTATCAAATATAGAAGAAGTAGATATTCAGGATCCCGAACCCAGTCAGGAATCCTGGACTTTACCTATTAAAAAATATTTGTAGGATGGAGAAATCCCAAGTGATGAAAAGAACCACAGAGCTTTTCGAATGAGGGTATCTCGTTTTATAGTTTTACATGATGTCTTGTATAGGAAGTATATTACAGGTCCATATTTGAGATGTTTGGAGGATCCAGAAGCACTTGAAGTTCTCAAAGACATACACGAAGGAGATTGCGGAAATAACACTGGGGTAGAGCACTATTCTCAAAGATCATGAGGACAAGATACTACTGGCCTACCATGAGGAAAGACGTCGTAACTTACTCTCAAAAGTGTAACGCCTGCCAAAGACACAACAACATACTTCACCAACCAGCACATCCATTGTATCTAATTATCTCTCCTTGGCCGTTTATGAAGTGGGGAATGGATATAGTTGGCAAGCTATCCAAGGAACCATGAGGAAAAAGTATTCATGCTAGTAATGACCGACTACTTCTCAAAATGGATCGAAGCCGAGGCATTTGTCTAAGAGAAAAGGATGTTATCTCCTTCATCAAGTGCAATATCCTGACAAAATTCGGGATCCCAGCGGAGATAGTATGCGACAATGGGTCTCAATTCATCGGTAAAAGGACAACCAACTTATGTGCTATTTGGGGGATCAAAATGATTACTTTCATCCCTGTACATCCTCAAGCCAATAGACAGGCGGAATCCATCAACAAGATCATCATCAACAACCTCAAGAAAAGACTGGGAGCAAAGAAAGGAAGATGGGCTGAAGAGCTACCTTTCGTACTATCGGCAGATAGAACAACCGCAAAAAATGCAACAAGACAAACTCCATTCTCTTTGGTGTTTGGAACTGAAGCAATGATCCCTACGGAGATGGTTATCCCTACTGTCAGAACCAATCTTTAAACCGAATAATCCAACAAAGAAGCCCTTCCTCAAGATCTTGACACTGTGGATGAGCTTAGGGATCTTGCTAAGAGTCGTATAGCATCTTACCAGCAAAGTCATACAACAAGAGCATAAGGATCAGAATATTTCGAGTGGGTGACTTAGTACTGAGGAAGGCATTCCAGAACACAACCAATCCCAGCTACGGAAAACTTGCACCAAAATAGGAAGGCCCATACTTTATTGATTCGGAAGCATGCAAAGGTGCGTATTGGTTCGCTAATATGGAAGGAGAAATCCTGCCAAGACCCTAGAACGCCATCCATCTCAAATCCTACTTTATGTAAGTTAGAAATTATGTTCTAACTAAAATGTTACGTCCTCTTCCCATAATTATTTTTAATTTATTTTATTCTTTATCAAATTACCGACTTGAGCGTCGGAGGGGTGTTAGCCAGGCTAACACCCACCTTCACCAAGGATTCCTGTGTTTCGGAATTACCTCCAGGGATCCCGACATGAGATAGAGATTGGACATCTCTCCTAAGTTTGGGTATCCTAAAATACCTCGAAGGTTTAAACGGCTTTCGCCTTTCTCAGTATTGGGTTAATACACCGCGCTAGGAGTGCACGATATCCGATTATAGTTCAAGGTGGTGCGACCAGTCCATGTAACAGGTCTGATAATTTCATCACTATTGGCTATATATTGGGTGCTACGAATATAACAGATGTGTTATTACTCAAGTTTCTCCCGATCATTTAACACTTACATGTTAAAGCTGTGAGTTTTAGCATTTTCATGCTAACTCAGAATTGGCCTACCCCACGTTATTGGCTTAGCCCACGTTATTTGGCTTAGCGCACGTTATCTGGCTTGTCCCATGTTTTTTGCTTAGCCCAGGATTCTAATTTTTCATAGATTAAAAACTTGTGAACATCATGAAGTTCAATTACTAAGTCTACGACAAGACTGAACACTTGGGACAACTAATCCTTGTTATACTTTGGACTCTTTGCTATAATTCGGTATGTGTATCTACCCCACTTGATACTCAACTAAGGTATAAGATACTTATTTGAAAGCTAAATGACCAAGTCATGATACATTCGGTATTATTACTTAACATTTATCAAAATCAAATTGTATTTTCCTAAATCTAAGTTTGATAAAAATCTGAGAGTTTATTATTAAGGATTCGGTATCCCGAAAATATGTTCAAACCTATTTTTCTAAGTATTCCAAACTTTTGATTATCAAAGAATCCTAATTTTCTAAAATATATCAAAACAAACCAAACATGTAACAACCATGGCAAATAGTCATAAGCTGTCTACTGATATTTAAAGTGCAGGAAAGAATGGTGATCCGTGCCTCATCCAAAACTTGAACCCATCCACCCGGATTCATAAGTTATCAAATTGTCTATCCCAGAACAGGGATCCCAAAAGCATGAAAAGTAAATTGTCATCAACCACAAACATAAACAGAAAATTGTTTCAAGACAGTCAACCAACAAGAACAGTTAAAGAACCACAAACATCAGGGCTCATCATCTTTACCTTCATCGCCCTATTCAACCTACTTCTAACCATCAGTAGCTCCAGTATCCTCATCAGCCTTGTTGGTCTCCACTGCTTCACCTCCTAGCTTGGCCAGAGAAGAGCGCCATCCCTTAATATCCCAGGCTGCATGATCAAAACCTTCAGCAGCAGCTTGCTCAGCAATCTAGATCCTAGATTGAAGAATAGACTTAGTTGTGGACTTCTTAGCATCATCCAGAGTTCATTGGAGCCTCTGCTCATACTGGGTTGTGTTCTCTTCCAACTTATCCTTCGGAACCTGAATCTCTTTCTCTAAGTACTTGCTCTTGGAGGCAAAGATTTTCTTCAAATCCTCAACTTTCTCCAGGGCTTCCACAACACTCTTCTCCGCTTCAGACAAGTTGGCATAAAGCTTCTCAAGACCCTACAAGATTTAAACAAATTAATGATTCGGAATCCTGAAATAATCATTGGGATACCAAGAGGATACTTAGCTGATTCATCAAGCACTGAAGCTTTTTGGTGGTGTCAGTAGAATCCATTCCCTCGAAGATCTCAAGATCCAACACCTCTGATGTTTTCCTCTTTTTTGCTTCTAAAAGCTTTGGACCGGGAAACGGAGACATGAGGCTTCGCACTTGCAGGTGTGGGACCCACTTTCTAGATCACAAAAGCCCCAGACAGAAGACTGTCAAGGTCAGACAAAGAAAATAGGGAGCTTGACTTAGGGATTCCTACACAAAAATAAAGCAGTTCAGAATCAAGGCGTATATTGATGAAAATACTGACTATTCCTCACCTGAAGACATCTCGGATTCAGAATACTGGGTTTCGAAGCTTGCTGGACTAACGGTGGATTCGAGGCGAAAAGATCTCTCTCCCACAGGTATTTCTAATAAAGTTTCAATCATTTTGTCTGTATCACTTCTTGCAGGTACCAGTTCACAAAACCTTGAAGCTGGACAAGAATAAAACAGGAATCATTATTAGCAAAATCAAATTATAATGTGAAATTGCAAGAATCCAAGCTTTTTGCTACCCTTCTTAACACATTCAAGCGGCAAACTTCTCCCACCGGGGATGGAATCTCTCCTAACATAGAAGAAATTTCCTTTCCATTCAATATCGTTTTGTGTGGCTTTTGGAATTAAATGTCTTTTCCCAGACTTAAGCTAAAGGACGAATCAAGAAGAGCCATGGGTTCTTAAATTTTAACTATCATCTAGCTTAGGGAAGCCAATGGTCAGAGAGTGCCAACGATTCAGCCTTTCAAGAGTAACCAAAATCTTCCAAACCATCGGCATGATTTGGGAGTAGCAAAGGCAAGTAAGTTTGAAAAACTCGGTGATGAGTGGAGGAAAAGGATAAGACGATCCTAAAGTAAAAGGATAACTGTGAAAGCAAATCTATGCTTTAAAAATCAAATCTGCTTCTGTTCTATAATCGAAAGGCTTAAATACGATTTTTGAGGAAAAACATTGTTTGATTCTAAGAGCTAGATATCTGAATCAGTAAAAGAGCAGAGTTCAAGATAAGAGTGATCAAGGATCCCCTAATCAGTAAAGTCATCTATTGTTTCGACGATGATGGAGGAAGCCGGGCTAGTCATTTTCTTACCCATGGTGGTGAAAGATTAGAAGAAAGAAAGTAAAGAATTTCAAAGATATTTTACCTGCTATAGCTTGAAGAAGATAAATATGAAAGAGAAAGAGTAGTGATGGTTTTATCCTTCAAGCTCCAACGGTTAAATCGCATTGGTTTTCGTAAAGATCTCTTCGCGACCATATCATCATTTACTATTCGAATTTTGAAATTTTTACAGATGTCGATAAGTGTTTGACAGCTGTTAAAATTTGGGGACAGCTGTTAAAATTTGGGGACAATTGTTATGGGTCATTTTACAGCTAAGGATCCTGGATCCTCAGTATTTAACCGATATATCTTTCGTTTATATTGACTAATACGTAGGTAAAACACGTGAAGTCAAATCCATCCCTGAAGAATCGCTCCTGAAGTCAAGAAGAACATGTTCAAGACGCGTGGAGTGGCCACCAATGGTCATAATTGAAGAGTAAGTCGATTCCGGGATTCTCAAATAGTTAGTTGAGCTATTATCTGTATTTATTCAGCAGCATTGATCGAATAGGAACAACATTCTCACTACGCACTTAGCTTTCTAGACTCGTAATCACTTCTGTAACATATAGCTCGATCATTTACTGCTCAACACTTGTAATTCTTTATTATTTATTCAAGAAACGAGTAGGAGTCGATTTTCACCTCCTGAGGTTTTATACCAGCGACCCTAAAGATCAAGGGCTTTCCTCATAAATAACCGTTTCACTTTTTACGTTTTTACATTGTCTTAGATTGATTTTATAAGCACACTACCTCACAAACTAAGTTTGGTTACAAAATTAGTTTTGTTAATTTTTACCCAAAACAATACTAATGTCGTCCAGACGGTGTATAAAATAAACTAATAAAATCTAACCTAGACTCCTAAGTAATAAATGTAGTACCTTTGAACTAAACCGCACTAACATATAAGTGTACGTATCGATTGTAGCACAGCTTAATGGTAAATCGGATTATCGAACCCTAGAGACACTATGATAGAACAACTAGACTCTGATTCGGACTAAAGATTTATGATTGGGGTGTTGACTACACTACTATTTAAGCTAATGAATGCAAAAAACTAAGATCGAATCAAACTATCAAGAGAAAAGCTAAGGAAATATTAAGAATGGGAAGAATACCACCTACGTCAGAATCCTAATTGCAAAATACAACTTCTACCGGTTCTGGAAACTATGATGGATCTGGGTTTCTAAATAAACAACTCTAGAAAACCTAGTGATCCCCAATCACTCTCAGGGTGTCACCAACTAAGGAACCTAAAGATGTAATAAATTCACCAGATAGTGGATTACCTTTCGGTCTCTCCAACAATGATAATGTACCCGAAAGACATATCACCTTTCAGTATCTTTGTCCACAATATATTTGAAGAATGCATGGGGTAATCTTAGGATAATAACTATGACAAAGAATAGCAACAATCACTAGACACCTAAACCAACTTCCTTACCTGAAAGACAGATCACCTTTCAGTATCTTTGTCCACAATATATTTGAAGAATGCACGGGGTAATTTTAGGATAATAACTATGACAAAGAATAGCAACAATCACTAGACACCTAAACCAACTTCCTTGTAGATATAAAGACTGATGGCTACAAAATTCTCTAAGTACAACTGCTACGGACACCACAATTTTGCTGCTGACCAACAAGCTGCTACGGATAAGATTGTTTGCTGCTGATAGTTGTTCTCCTGCTGATGAACAACTCTGCTGCGGACAGCCTTATCTGCTAAACTCCAGAGTTGCTGCTGATAGACTTCTCAGCAGTATCAAACACTTGATGCTGCTGATAGGCAAATCATTAGCAGCTTTGACTTTGCTACTGACTCCTCTGCTACAAAACTGACACATCTATCAGCAGAAGGAATGTTATTGGTGCAGATTATTAAAGACAAAGCAACTACTTCTGAAGTCTCCTACAAAGATTTCTAAGAAGACTTTTGACCTGATCAAAACTTTTTGCTGCAGTTTGTCTTTTAGTTGTCTAACAATTGTAGCATAGCTTGTAACTGTCCAAGGTCAACGGTCTGTGTTTTATAGGATCCTTAGAATCAAGGGTTTGTCTTGATTCTAAGTTCCTTTATATGTATTGTATCTTTATTTGTACAAGTGTGCTTCCTTAGAGTTTTCTCTGTAATCTTGTAAACATTGAAGCTTAATACAATTTGCATTTATCAGTATTCTTTGTGTTTACCTGTTTACATTGTATAGTTGTGATTGTTTTCGCCAATCTCAACTAGAATAGAACCATCTTGTATTCACCGATCCTACAAGTGGTATCTGAGCTCTGGCTCTTAGATTAAACAAACTAACACTTGTTTAATCACTCTCTGGTTCTATTCACTACTATCTCTTTGCTAAAACACCATTTACTCTGAAATAGCTCAAAACAATGGTTTTGATGATACTGGTAGCATCAACAGACCACCAAGACTGGTGTTTGGAGATGACTATGATATGTGGAAGAACAGGATGGAAAGTTTCTTCTGCTATCAAGAGTATGGGATGTGGAGATCCATTAAAGATGGACCATATGTACCCACGGTGGCCTCTGCTGATTCCGGAGGTTCATCAGTCCCCAAAGAACCCTCAAAGTATTCAGATGAAGATATCAAGAAGATGGAGGTAGACTTCAAAGCCTTGGGTGCCATTCAGATGTGCTTGCCTAATGAAATCTTTCACAACTTCAGAGAATATAAGACTGCCAAGGAGAAATGGGAGGCTCTTGAGAAGATGTTTGCTGGGTCAGAAGAGGTGAAAGAAAATAGAAGTGACATTTTGAAGCAACAATATGAGAACTTTGTCTGGAAGGAAGGTGAGTATGTTATCGTGTTATACAACAGGTACACTTACCTTGTGGGAGAGATACAGTGCTCTAAGGTGAAGTTGGAGAGTGAGGACATTCTCAAAACGTTAATCAGGTCTCTGCCAAGTTGTTGGACACTTTACATAGTGTCAATCAGAAGAACTGAAAATTTGAAGACTCTAAAGATGACTGAGCTGTTCGGCATGCTAAAGACTTATGAATTAGAAATGATTCAAGCCAAAGAGAGAAGCTCAAGTTACTCAACAGCCTCATCATCCACCACCACTTCCTCTACACTTCACTCTGACCACTCAGTTCCCAGTTCAAACAACTACTACCCGCCTATTGTTACACATCCCCAGACTCCAACCTCACAATCAAACAACTCACCATTTCTTCTTGAAGCTCCACCTCAAACAAACTCTGCTGCCTTTGTCTCTGAAAACTCAAGCAATATGTCCTTTATCAAGGAAGATCTGGAATGTTTTCACCCAGATGATCTAGAAGAAATGGACATACAGAACTCCTATGCCATGCTTTCTCTTAGAGCAAAAAGGTTCTACTCTAGAACAGGAAGACCAATACCAAGCAACAACTCCAACACCAGAGTTGGCTTGGAGAAAACTAAACTGAGATGTTACAACTGTAATCAACTTGGTCATTTTGCTAGAGAATGCAAGGCACCAAAGGCAAACCCAGCTGATGCTTAGCCAAGACAAGCTCACCAAGCTCAGTCAAGACAGCAATAACAACAACAAGCCACTCCTCTTGCTCAAACTGCAGCTTGTGCAACTATTGGAACTGTTGACTTTGACTTGAGCTTCCAGTATGAGGATCTTCCTGCCAACAATCAAGCTCTCATGGCAGACACATCAGAGATACCACCTCAGGTATATGAACATCTTTGTACTCAGGCATGTATTGATAAGGTTCTTGGATACAGAAAACAAAACCAGAATCTCATATATCAAAATGAAAAGTTTCATCAAATGAAATCTGAATTTAAAAAGGTTGAAAGCAGTTACAAATAAAAGATTAACACTTTAAAGAAAGAGATTTCATCATTAAAACATGAACAAACAAACCTTGATACTCAGATTGATGATCTTCTGGTTAAGTTAAAGGCTACATGGGCTGAATTAGCAGACCAAAAGGTCCATGTGAAAAAATATGAGTTTGCATCCAAAAAGCTGCAAAGACTTTTGGATTCTCAAATTCATGAAAGGGTAACTGCTGGACTTGGGTTTCAAGTTGAAAAACCATACAATGTTGTTCCTCCACCTGCTGACTATGTAGCCATTCATGAACCAAGTTTCAATCTATCCAATCTTGATCTGGCCAACTGAAATCTTGCTCCTGCTGTCCAAGAAACCTCTGTGCAAGAATGCACTACTTCATCTGAGTCTGAGTCCACATGCTCAGACTCCACTGAAACAAATGAAGCTCCATCACTACCTGCCTTTGAAGTTATTCAAACCAACGGTCCAAGCCACTTCATCCCTTCAATACCAGTACAAGTACCACTTACCAAACAAATCAAAATCAGCTATCCTCAAGAAGTAAGAAAGCTAACTGTTGAAAAGGGACAGTCTTCAACCTCCACCAAACCCAATCCTTAATCTAAAACCATTCAACCAATATAGAGAGCTCCCTATGTTCAAAAGACATTGGAGGAAGCCACCTTTGAGCACAACAAAGCCCATCCCTTGAAATTCAAAGACTTATTCAAGAAAAAGGACTATGTGCACTTTCAAAGGGACAAATTGGCTAAATCATGCTTTGTCTGTGGAAAATACAACCATACTGCCAGCACCTGCTTCTACTACCTTCAGCATCAAAGAAATCTCAAGCAACATGCTTTTGAGAAGACAAACAAGAACAAAAAGGTAAGAAGTTTTGAAGCCAAGGCAACTCATTTTAGAAACTCTCTCTCCCCACCAAGGAAGCAGCTGCCAAAACCTCAACAATCTTGCATTATCTGTGGTGAATCAGACCACTTTGCTACAAATTGTGAATTTAATCCCTTCAACCAGATCCTTCATCGAGCCCATCCTAAACAAAAGCCTATCAGCAAAAGAACTTCTACAGAGAAACCCTCTGTTAAAAAGGTAAAGAAGGAGAAGCACACATCAGTTGTTGAACCATCAGCAGCCAGCAAAAATGTTTTTGATCAAGTAAAGCCCAAGAGACCAAAGGACAAGCCTTCAGCAGCAACCAAGTCTGATGCTGCTCAAGTAAAACCATCAGCAACAACAAAATCTGTTGCTGATAAGCCAAAGTCCTCAACAGCAAAATCTGCTGCTGATAAAGCAAATCTGTCAGCAGCCAAAGCAACATCAGCTGCTGACAGAGCAAAGAGATCTGGAAAACCACCTCCTCAGCAATGGAAAGCCAAGATCCCAGCCTCTATCCCTCAAAGTATCATCATTGGGTCCATTGAGTGCAAGCATACTGATGCTGCTGATCCAGAGACACACATACCCAAGTCTGCAAGTTCTTAGGTTCCTCCCTCTAACTAGATCTCTCTCATGTGCAGGGACAACCAGATCACAATAATAACACATGGGTTGTAGACAGTGGTTGTTCCAGGCACATGACCGACAACAGATCCATTTTCTCCAACTTCAGACACTACAATGGAGGATATGTTGCCTTTGGGAGTGATTCAAAAGGAGGATCAATTACTGGATAAGGAACTGTGTCCAATGAAAAGATGAGTATTGAAAAAGTAAACTATGTCAAAGAATTAGACTTCAATCTCATGAGTGTGTCCCAGATCTATGATCAAAAGCATTGGATGCTTTTCACAGATAAAGAATGTTTTGTGCTATCCCCTGGCTTAAACAAACCTCTTCCAGAGAAGATCCTATTGGCTGCTCAGAGAAAAGATAACCTATATGTGCTTCACAAGAATGAGGTCACTCCATCTGGTAGTGTATCTTGTTTTCTTTCAAAGGCATCAGTTGATGAATCAGCTCTCTGGCACAGGAGATTAAGCCATGTAAATGTAAAAACCATTAACAAGTTGGTGAAGGGAAATCTTTTCAGAGGGCTTCCTTAAAAAGAATTCCAACTTGAAGATCATTGCATTGCATGCTTGAAGGGGAAGCAACACAAGAGTTCTGTCAAGCCCAAGACATTGAATTCAAATGACACTCCATTACAGCTGCTGCATATGGATCTCTTTGGTCCTACAAATGTCATGTCAATGGGAAAGAAGTCATACTGTCTAGTGATCACTGATGACTATACCAGATTTTCATGGGTATACTTCTTGAGAACAAAAGATGAAACTACTGAGATTCTTAAATCTTACATTCTTCGAGTTGAGAATCAAAGCAATCAAAAGGTGAAAGTCATAAGGTGTGATCAAGGTACAGAGTTCAAGAACCACACTTTGAACTGTTTCTGTGAGAGCAAAGGAATAGAAAGAAAATACAGTGCTTCAAGAACTCCTCAAAAAATAGGGTTGCTGAAAGGAGAAACAGAACTCTAATTGAGAAAGGTATTCTCAATACTTTCGAAAATACAGTGCTCTAATTGAAAATACAGTGCTCCAAGGACACTAGTAGCATGACGAACACGGAGGTTGTCGGGACAGTCACTATTGAGAAAGGTATTCTCAATACTTTCGAACCATTGGAGGAGTCCGGTAGCTCCTTCGGTTCCATAAAACTTTAGGGGATTGCACGAATTGAAGTGCTTGAAGGTGCATTGGGATGGATTACCACCATTTCCACCATTACCACCATTATTACCACTATTGCTTCCATTGCCATTAGTGGCACCATTGGCTTGGGTGAGTTGTGTCACCAATTGAGTAAGAATAGCAGCAATGTCGGAGTTGGCGTTAGCGGCGGGAGCACGACGAGGAGGCATTCTACAGATTTGAAACACAAGACAAGAGAGATTGTAAGAACTTATGAGAATTGCTAGGATTTAATAGAATGAGATAACAAAATAAAAGATAGATAATCATAGTTTGGATTGTACTCAAAAGTGACAAAAATTCACTTGAATAGTAAGGCATATTAAGGTTAATTTAAACTCATATAATTTTCAAGGAGACATGCTTTAGCCTATAGGTAAACACTCATCTCGGGAGTTCCCAGGAAAGCATACGGGTCCCTCGGTTGATTGGGATTTATGCGAAATGCTTTCCTAGACAGAAAACCCAAAATACAGGTGTCACCCTTCCAGATTGCACGTGTCCTCAAATAATTTAACAAGTTTAAAAACCTCAACGAAGAAATAAAAATTTTGTTTAAAGATTTTTGCTTCAAGAATTTTCCACATGCTTAGAAAGGATAAAGATAGAAAAAGAAGATAAGAATAATAAGAGGTTTAGGCCATAGGAAAGGATGTTATTTATTTAATTATTATTTAAGAATATCCTAATAAGTCATGCATTTCTAACAAAGAAGGTAGCAAATATAATAATAATTAATCATGGTAAGCATGTAGCACATAGCATGTAGCACATAGCACAAAATCATGAAGCATAACATAAGTGGGTGTCCTAAAGTTATAGTCTAGGTCAAGATGTCTAATAACCTAAATCCCTATAACCAAGGCTCTGATACCAATCTGTCACACCCCGACCGATGGCGGAATCATCGGGGCGGGACATGTAAGACTGTTCATAGCACATGGTTGACTAAATTGAAATATATTAAAGTCAAATTTGCATTACAATAAATCCAAGTACAAGATCAAATTCAAACAAGAAACATAAACAATTCATAAAATTCTTGATTTATTTTGCTAAGTCCAAATCCTATGTTGAACACGTCTTGAATCAATCTCACATATTGGGGCCTGAAACATGAATAAAATAAAGTCAACTAAAAAGTTGGTGAGTATAACACAGTTGTATATAGATAGCATATAGTTGAAAACAAATCCTTTACATGACATGATAAATAAGGCGTTCATGGGGAGTAACTATTGTGTAACCAAATGTACAATCAAACCTTGTAACTAGCATGCAAAACAAAGTGTATTGTCGGTTTCAATCACCGCGTACCATGGGTGGGTTTGTCAGACTCAATAGATCCATCATTGAAAACCGTCGGCTTGTATAGTTAATGATTGCACATAAGAGCATACAAAGGTTAAACACACCTAGCACTCGGGCACAAAGCTCAAATTTTTGCACACATGTATGTAAATAGGATTTTTTTTGCACTTGTGTAGTTTGTGTAAATGTAAATGTGTAATGTGTAATGAGTATAGAGTTCATGTTCCACCCCAAAAGTGTAAAAGAGTAAAAGGGGTTGTGAATACTCACTTGGTATGGAAGTGAAGCTAACAAGGAATATAGATAGCAAAAAGATCCTTGAAAAGCACACTTTAACCTAAATAGTAATATGCATTGAATCACATAGATGTATAAAGTTTAAAAATGAAAGTTGGATTTGTATATAAAACCATTGGTTTGTATTTAAAAAGGATTGAATAAAATATATAAAGTTTGAGGTAAAATATGTTTGAAACAATTTAATTAGGTTTGAATTAAATAAATAAGTGTATAACTATAGTTTATGAAATAATGTCAATATTAATTGTAATTAAGTATAAATAAATAAAACGATTTTGATTTAAAATGTAAAGTAAATAAGTCATCATTATTTATAAATTTTGTAACTTAATTATTTAAAATATCATTTAAGTGTAAGATGATAAATATAAATTTAATTTTTTATAAACTTTTCAATAAATTACATTTATGCCAAGATTAAACTTTTAATCTATTTTTAAATACAGAAAACATATTTTTATAAAATCTGAAACATTTACTGATTAAAATATAAAAATTATAATTCTGTTAAAAATTCTGAGTCTAGCACGACCGTGCCTCGGAAGGGCACGATCGTGCTCAAGCCACGGGCGCGACCGCGCTAGTCGGGGCGCGACCGGGTTGATCAATCAGGAGCACAATCTAGACAAGTCATCAGGCACGACCGTGCCTTAGCCCGGCACGGTCGCGTCTATGATTTTTAGACACAACAGAGACTAGCCCAAAGGGCATGACAAGGTATGGACGGATGACACGACCGCGCTTCTAGTCGACACGACCGCGCTAAACGAGGCACGGCCGCGCTAGATGATTAGCGCGACCGTGTCTATTCCAAATCAGACACGAATCGAGAGTTTCTTGTATTTTGAACACAGGAATTGTTAGGGCTTTTGATTAATGGGTTATTAAGAGTCTTTTCATATAACTTAATTGTATGGAAATCGAGTTTAAGCATGGGTTCGATTAAATCATTTTTATTAAAATATGATTTCTGATTCTGATCGAATTCTATAATGGAAGCCCAAATTGAATGAGGGCTTTTGATAATGTTATTGAAATGAGTGAGATGGAGAGTATACTTACCCTGAAACGTAACGAATCGATGAAGAACGGCAGAGATGAGTTCCGGCGACGGAGGTAAAGGTTTCCGGTGACTTCGACTGCGATTCCGGCTAGGCCAGAGAGTCCAGAGTCTTGGAGAGAGCCGGGAGATGATAAATCCTTTCTTGATCGGGAGAATTTGGGTTCCAGGAGGAAGACTCGAGTTTTGTTTGAATTGCTTGAGAGAGAATTCGATATTGATGGAGAAAAACTGAGGCGTTGAGTAATTGAAAATGGTATAACTCGCGTTAAAGGAAAAGAAACGTAATCGGATTTGAAATTCGAACGATTGAGCGTTTTGAAATCACATTTACGTTTCGACTGTTTCGCAGGCGCGACCGTGCTTAGGAACCGGGCGCGATCGTTCCAGGACCAGCCGCGCGATCGTGCCGAGGCACTTGGCGCGACCGTGCTAGAACGAAGCACGACCGTGCTAACTAGGGTTTCTTGATAAATTTTCAACTTTAGTCCTTGACTTTTCAGGTTTTATAAATTTGAAATATATATATAGTTACTTGTATAGCGTTTATGTGCATATAATCGAGTAAAACTTGCGAACTTGTATAGAATCATTGCATTTTATTTACCGCGGGAAAAATATTGAGATATTGCACGAGTATAGAACTTGAAATTTCATTACATTGAATTGAAATATGAATACTAAAAATCAGAAATGTTACAGTCTCCCCATGTTGAGAGAATTTCGTCCCGAAATTTAGCTAGAGGAAACAACATTAATAGTAAAAAGATGAGGGTACTTGAGCTTCATTTGGTCTTCTCGTTCCCAAGTGTACTCAGGACCACGCTTAGACTCCCAACGAACTTTGACGATAGGAATACGACTTCGCTTGAGTTGCTTGACTTCACGATCCATAATTTCCACCGGCTTCTCAACGAAGTGCATCGTTTCATCAATGCGCACGTCGTCAAGCGGTATATGGAGATTTTCATCAGCGAGACACTTCTTTAGATTAGATATATGAAATGTAGGATGCACATTGCCAAGAGATGGAGGTAACTCGAGCTTGTAAGCCACTTTCCCAATCCTTTCAAGGATTTTGAATGGACCAACATAACGAGGTGATAACTTGTCTTTCTTTCCAAAACGGATCACACCCTTCCATGGAGATACCTTAAGAAGAACGAGATCACCGACTTGGAATTCCAAGGGTTTTCGACGCTTGTCGGCATAACTCTTTTGTCGACTCCTTGCTACTCGGATATTGTCACGGATTTGAATAATCTTGTCGGAAGTTTCTTGAATTAACTCGGGACCGGTGATTTGTGCTTCACCAATCTCGTTCCAACAGATCGGAGAACGACACTTGCGACCATAGAGAGCTTCGAATGGAGCCATGTTGATACTTGTGTGGTAGCTATTGTTATAAGAAAACTCAATAAGGGATAAATGTGAATCCCAATTGCCACCAAAATCGATTACACAAGCTCTAAGCATGTCTTCAAGAGTTTGGATTGTTCGCTCGGTTTGGCCATCAGTTTGGGGATGGTAAGCCGTGCTCAAATCCAAACGAGTACCAAGAGCAGATTGGAGAGATTGCCAAAATTGAGAAGTGAACCGAGCGTCTCTATCAGATATTATGTTCAAGGGAACACCATGACGGCTCACAATTTCATCAATGTAAATTCGGGCAAGTTTCTCCACTTTGAAGTCTTCACGAATAGGCAAAAAGTGGGCAGATTTGGTGAGTCGATCAATGATCACCCAAATACTATCATAACCACTCGAGGTGCGAGGGAGCTTGGTAATGAAATCCATAGCTAAATTCTCCCATTTCCACACGGGAATTTCCGGTTGTTCAAGCAAACCAGAAGGACGCTGATGTTCGGCTTTGACTTTGGAGCAAGTTAAGCATTTGGCAACATAAAGAGCAATGTCTTTTTTCATACCGGGCCACCAATAAAGCTGACGAAGATCTTGGTACATTTTATCCGCACCAGGATGAATAGAATAACGAGTCTTATGAGCCTCGTTCATGAGAATTGCACGGAGATCATCGCGATCGGGAACCCAAATACGGTTCAAGTAATATAGTAAGCCATTGGGTTTAGATTCAAGAAGAAGTTCAACACCACACGACATTTCTTCATACATGTTACCCTCGGTAACCGAGACGTGTCGAGCTTCCAGGATACGGGTTTGAATATCGGATTGAATACGGGCGCAATGAAGCATAACATGGTCTTTTCGACTCAAAGCATCGGCTACAACATTCGCTTTGCCGGGATGGTAACGAATCTCGCAGTCGTAGTCGTTAAGGAGTTCGACCCAACGTCGTTGCCTCATATTGAGTTCTTTTTTGTTGAAGATATGTTGAAGACTTTTGTGGTCGGTGAATACCACACATTTCGTGCCATATAGGTAGTGTCTCCAAATCTTTAACGTGAATACGACCGCACCCAACTCGAGGTCGTGCGTCGTATAATTCTTTTCATGAATTTTGAGTTGTCTTGATGCATAAGCGATCACTTTGCCTCGTTGCATGAGGACACAACCAAGACCTTGGTTAGAAGCATCACAATAGACAACTAGATCATCATTTCCATCGGGGAGAGTCAAGATGGGAGCATTGCACAACTTTTGCTTAAGAGTTTGGAAAGCTTCTTCTTGCTTCGGTCCCCATTCATAAGCTTTACCCTTATGGGTCAAGGCGGTAAGAGGGACAGCAATCTTTGAGAAGTTTGAGATGAAACGACGATAATAACCCGCAAGACCAAGGAACGAACAAACTTCGGTAGGAGTCTTCGGGGCATTCCAATTCTTAACCGTTTCAATCTTAGCAGGATCAACATGAATACCCTTGTCGTTGACGATGTGACCAAGAAATTGAACTTCTTTTAACCAAAATTCACATTTGGAGAACTTGGCATATAGTTGTTCTTTCTTTAAAAGGTCCAAAACCAATCTAAGGTGTTCTTCATGGTCGGCTTTAGTCTTGGAATAGATTAAGATATCGTCAATGAAAACGATCACGAATTTATCAAGGTACGGTTTGCACACACGATTCATGAGGCCCATGAAAACTGCGGGTGCATTGGTTAATCCAAAAGGCATAACCATGAACTCGTAATGACCATACCTTGTTCGGAAAGCAGTCTTAGGAATGTCATCTTCTTGAACACGGAGCTGATGATAACCAGATCGAAGATCAATCTTCGAGAAACACGTAGAACCTTGAAGTTGATCAAAGAGATCATCGATTCTAGGCAAAGGATAGCGATTCTTGATAGTAAGCTTATTGAGTTCGCGATAGTCAATACATATGCGAAATGATCCATCCTTCTTCTTTACAAATAAGACGGGTGCACCCCACGGTGAATGACTCGGGCGAATGAACCCTTTATCGGAGAGTTCTTGAAGTTGACTTGCGAGCTCTTGCATTTCGAAAGGTGCAAGACGATAAGGAGCTCTAGCAACAGGGTTAGCTCCGGGCATGAGATCAATACGGAACTCGACTTGACGAACGGGAGGAAGACCGGATAAATCTTTAGGAAACACTTCGGGAAAATCTCGAATAATGGGAATGTCTTGGATACTCTTCTCCTTGACATCCTTTTGAACAATATGAGCTAGGACGGCGATGTACTTCTTTCGCAAGTACTTTTGAGCAGTAGTACAAGACATCAATTTAAGACCCTTGCAAGGCTTTTCACCAAAAACCCCTAAGGTTTCTCCCGAAGGTAGCGGAATTCGGATGCACTTTTCAAAGCAAATAACTTCGGCATGATGATTTGATAGCCAATCCATACCTATGATAATGTCAAAGCTTCCTAGTGGCATTGGAATAAGGTTGATTGGGAATGCATGATCATTAAGTTCTAAAGAGCAATCATAGATAATAGACTCAATGGTAAGGGAGTCACCATTTGCTATTTCAACGGTGAAGGTTTTCTCTAATTGGGATCGTGTCTTTGCAAGTAAAGGCTCAAAATTAAGTGACACAAAACTTTTATCGGCACCGGTATCGAACAAAATGGAGGCATATTGACTATTAACAAGGAACGTACCATTAACCACGTCGTTGTTGGCTTGAGCTTCGTTGGCGTTAATGTTGAAAGCACGCCCACGAGCTCCACCTTGTCTAGTATTTGCGAGCCTTGGACATAGATTACGAAAATGATTCGGGTCACCACACTCATAACAAACACGCCCATTAGCAATGGCGGGAGCACCTTGATTAGCCACTTGAGGTACGGTTTGGTTTGGAGGGTTGACTTGGCCCGTAAGGGCTTTGGTCCTACAAACATTAACCGTATGACCATATCTCCCACAATAAGTACAAAGGCGACATGGGATGTTTTGGGGATGAAGATAGTTGCAGGTGGCACAAAGTGGGTAAATTCCACCATATGGCTTTTTGACTGGTGCTTGAACCATAGGTGCAGCTTGGTTCACAGGAACAGCAGGAGTAACCACAGCAAAATTTCTAACCTTCCTCTTTCTAGTGTTGCGAGAGGGCTCGGTTGTAGCTTCTTTGGTGTGGTTAGGAGGGGTTACGGTTTCAGCAACTTTCTTAGAACCCTTTTTGGTAAGAGTTCCAGCTTTAACATGATTATCGGTTAGGGTAGCAGACAGGCGGATGGCATCTTCCAAAGTAGCAGGATTTCTACCTAAGACAGTATCTTGAATTTGTCTTGGTAGCCCACCAATGTACTTTTCGATGCAACGAGATAATGGAGTGACCATGTGGGGCACAAGAAGACTCAATTCATGGAACCGAGTTGTGTAAGCCAAGTGTTCCCCGCTATCTTGGGCAAGATCCCAAAATTCGGCCTCTAACTTCTTCACTTCATTGCGAGGACAGAACTCCTCGGTCATAAGCCTTTTGACCTCATCCCAAGGTAAGGCCATAGATACATCAACACCCCTATTCCTTTTCTCCCCATTCCACCATGTAAGTGCCCGCTTTTGAAGGACACTAGTAGCATGACGAACACGGAGGTTGTCGGGACAGTCACTATTGAGAAAGGTATTCTCAATACTTTCGAACCATTGGAGGAGTCCGGTAGCTCCTTCGGTTCCATAAAACTTTAGGGGATTGCACGAATTGAAGTGCTTGAAGGTGCATTGGGATGGATTACCACCATTTCCACCATTACCACCATTATTACCACTATTGCTTCCATTGCCATTAGTGGCACCATTGGCTTGGGTGAGTTGTGTCACCAATTGAGTAAGAATAGCAGCAATGTCGGAGTTGGCGTTAGCGGCGGGAGCACGACGAGGAGGCATTCTACAGATTTGAAACACAAGACAAGAGAGATTGTAAGAACTTATGAGAATTGCTAGGATTTAATAGAATGAGATAACAAAATAAAAGATAGATAATCATAGTTTGGATTGTACTCAAAAGTGACAAAAATTCACTTGAATAGTAAGGCATATTAAGGTTAATTTAAACTCATATAATTTTCAAGGAGACATGCTTTAGCCTATAGGTAAACACTCATCTCGGGAGTTCCCAGGAAAGCATACGGGTCCCTCGGTTGATTGGGATTTATGCGAAATGCTTTCCTAGACAGAAAACCCAAAATACAGGTGTCACCCTTCCAGATTGCACGTGTCCTCAAATAATTTAACAAGTTTAAAAACCTCAACGAAGAAATAAAAATTTTGTTTAAAGATTTTTGCTTCAAGAATTTTCCACATGCTTAGAAAGGATAAAGATAGAAAAAGAAGATAAGAATAATAAGAGGTTTAGGCCATAGGAAAGGATGTTATTTATTTAATTATTATTTAAGAATATCCTAATAAGTCATGCATTTCTAACAAAGAAGGTAGCAAATATAATAATAATTAATCATGGTAAGCATGTAGCACATAGCATGTAGCACATAGCACAAAATCATGAAGCATAACATAAGTGGGTGTCCTAAAGTTATAGTCTAGGTCAAGATGTCTAATAACCTAAATCCCTATAACCAAGGCTCTGATACCAATCTGTCACACCCCGACCGATGGCGGAATCATCGGGGCGGGACATGTAAGACTGTTCATAGCACATGGTTGACTAAATTGAAATATATTAAAGTCAAATTTGCATTACAATAAATCCAAGTACAAGATCAAATTCAAACAAGAAACATAAACAATTCATAAAATTCTTGATTTATTTTGCTAAGTCCAAATCCTATGTTGAACACGTCTTGAATCAATCTCACATATTGGGGCCTGAAACATGAATAAAATAAAGTCAACTAAAAAGTTGGTGAGTATAACACAGTTGTATATAGATAGCATATAGTTGAAAACAAATCCTTTACATGACATGATAAATAAGGCGTTCATGGGGAGTAACTATTGTGTAACCAAATGTACAATCAAACCTTGTAACTAGCATGCAAAACAAAGTGTATTGTCGGTTTCAATCACCGCGTACCATGGGTGGGTTTGTCAGACTCAATAGATCCATCATTGAAAACCGTCGGCTTGTATAGTTAATGATTGCACATAAGAGCATACAAAGGTTAAACACACCTAGCACTCGGGCACAAAGCTCAAATTTTTGCACACATGTATGTAAATAGGATTTTTTTTGCACTTGTGTAGTTTGTGTAAATGTAAATGTGTAATGTGTAATGAGTATAGAGTTCATGTTCCACCCCAAAAGTGTAAAAGAGTAAAAGGGGTTGTGAATACTCACTTGGTATGGAAGTGAAGCTAACAAGGAATATAGATAGCAAAAAGATCCTTGAAAAGCACACTTTAACCTAAATAGTAATATGCATTGAATCACATAGATGTATAAAGTTTAAAAATGAAAGTTGGATTTGTATATAAAACCATTGGTTTGTATTTAAAAAGGATTGAATAAAATATATAAAGTTTGAGGTAAAATATGTTTGAAACAATTTAATTAGGTTTGAATTAAATAAATAAGTGTATAACTATAGTTTATGAAATAATGTCAATATTAATTGTAATTAAGTATAAATAAATAAAACGATTTTGATTTAAAATGTAAAGTAAATAAGTCATCATTATTTATAAATTTTGTAACTTAATTATTTAAAATATCATTTAAGTGTAAGATGATAAATATAAATTTAATTTTTTATAAACTTTTCAATAAATTACATTTATGCCAAGATTAAACTTTTAATCTATTTTTAAATACAGAAAACATATTTTTATAAAATCTGAAACATTTACTGATTAAAATATAAAAATTATAATTCTGTTAAAAATTCTGAGTCTAGCACGACCGTGCCTCGGAAGGGCACGATCGTGCTCAAGCCACGGGCGCGACCGCGCTAGTCGGGGCGCGACCGGGTTGATCAATCAGGAGCACAATCTAGACAAGTCATCAGGCACGACCGTGCCTTAGCCCGGCACGGTCGCGTCTATGATTTTTAGACACAACAGAGACTAGCCCAAAGGGCATGACAAGGTATGGACGGATGACACGACCGCGCTTCTAGTCGACACGACCGCGCTAAACGAGGCACGGCCGCGCTAGATGATTAGCGCGACCGTGTCTATTCCAAATCAGACACGAATCGAGAGTTTCTTGTATTTTGAACACAGGAATTGTTAGGGCTTTTGATTAATGGGTTATTAAGAGTCTTTTCATATAACTTAATTGTATGGAAATCGAGTTTAAGCATGGGTTCGATTAAATCATTTTTATTAAAATATGATTTCTGATTCTGATCGAATTCTATAATGGAAGCCCAAATTGAATGAGGGCTTTTGATAATGTTATTGAAATGAGTGAGATGGAGAGTATACTTACCCTGAAACGTAACGAATCGATGAAGAACGGCAGAGATGAGTTCCGGCGACGGAGGTAAAGGTTTCCGGTGACTTCGACTGCGATTCCGGCTAGGCCAGAGAGTCCAGAGTCTTGGAGAGAGCCGGGAGATGATAAATCCTTTCTTGATCGGGAGAATTTGGGTTCCAGGAGGAAGACTCGAGTTTTGTTTGAATTGCTTGAGAGAGAATTCGATATTGATGGAGAAAAACTGAGGCGTTGAGTAATTGAAAATGGTATAACTCGCGTTAAAGGAAAAGAAACGTAATCGGATTTGAAATTCGAACGATTGAGCGTTTTGAAATCACATTTACGTTTCGACTGTTTCGCAGGCGCGACCGTGCCAAGATTGGCGCGACCGTGCTTAGGAACCGGGCGCGATCGTTCCAGGACCAGCCGCGCGATCGTGCCGAGGCACTTGGCGCGACCGTGCTAGAACGAAGCACGACCGTGCTAACTAGGGTTTCTTGATAAATTTTCAACTTTAGTCCTTGACTTTTCAGGTTTTATAAATTTGAAATATATATATAGTTACTTGTATAGCGTTTATGTGCATATAATCGAGTAAAACTTGCGAACTTGTATAGAATCATTGCATTTTATTTACCGCGGGAAAAATATTGAGACATTGCACGAGTATAGAACTTGAAATTTCATTACATTGAATTGAAATATGAATACTAAAAATCAGAAATGTTACAGAGTTGCTGCAATTCAAGAGATAGGATGTCTGGAAACTTGTTAATCTTCCACCTGGTCAAACTGCTATTGGCACAAGATGGGTATTCAGGAACAAGTAAGATGAGAGTGGCATTGTATTCAAGAACAAAGCCAGACTTGTAGCTCAAGGCTACACTCAGGAAGAGGGAATTGACTATGATGAAGTCTTTGCTCCTGTTTCCAGGCTGGAGGCCATCAGAATCTTCCTTGCATACGCTGCATCCAAGAATTTCATAGTTTATCGAATGGATGTGAAGAGTGCCTTTCTGTATAGGAAAATTGGTGAGGAAGTATATGTCAGACAGCCTCTAGGCTTTGTAGATCCTGCACATCCTAACAAAGTGTTCAAACAAGATAAAGCTCTCTATGGCTTATATCAAGCTCCAAGAGCCTGGTATGAAACTCTGTCTGGATATCTACTAAGCAACAACTTCAGAAGTGGTGCCATTGACCAGACCTTGTTTATCAAAGATGAAGGGGGAGAAATCCTACTGGTATAAATCTATGTTAATGACATCATCTTTGGATCAACAAGGAAGAAGTTGTGTAAAGACTTTGAGGTCCTGATGCAGTCAAAGTTTTAAATGAGTTCAATGGGTGAACTAAATTTCTTTTTGGGTCTTCAAGTCAAACAAGTTCCAAATGGAATCTTTATCAGCCAATCCAAATATGTCAAGTGCATTTTGGAAAGATTCAAGATGGCTGACTGCTCTGATGCAAGAATTCCTATGCAAGCGCACCATCAACTGACTCCAGATAAAGATACTGATCAACATCAGTACCATGCAATGATAGGATCACTCATGTATATCACTGCCTCAAGGCCAGATATCATGTTTGCAGTATGCCTTTGTCCAAGATTCCAAGCAGCTCCAAATAATACACATCTTCAAGCTATTAAGAGAATTTTTAGATACCTAAAGGGAGCCCTAAGGCTTGGGCTATGGTATTCAAAAAGTGATAAGTTTAACCTGTATGCATACACTGACAGTGACTATGGAGGACGCAACTTGGATAAAAAATCCACATCAGGGGGATGTCAGTTTCTGGGAGGAAGACTGATTTCATGGCAGTGCAAGAAGCAAACCTGTGTATCAACTTCTACAGCAGAAGCAAAATACATTGCAACTTCAAGTTGCTGTGCACAAGTCATCTGGATACAAAACCAAATGGTGGATTATGGGATGACTTTCATGGCCACTCCCATTCACATTGAGAACATGAGTGCTATATCAATCACAAACAATCCGGTGCAACACTCCAAGACAAAGCACATTGACATCAGGTATCACTTAAAAGAGATCAAGATGAGAAAAAGAGAATTATTTTAACCAAAGTTCATACCAATGAGCAATATGCTGACTTGTTTACAAAACCTTCTGATGAAGCTAGATTTAGATATTTAGTTGAGTCCATTGGTATGATAAACTTTGACTAAAATTTGTCTCTAAAAAACAAGTTATAAGTCAGCAGCAACCATTTTTGCTACTGACAGGTCTAATCATCAGCAGCAAAGAATTTGACACTGACTGCTTTAAGTTATCAGCAGGAACAAGTTTCCTGCGTATAACTTTAAGGCAATCAGCAGCAACATCTTTGCTGCGGACCATTACATCCATCAGCAGCAATTGAGTTTTTTGTTGACAGACTTAACCATCCGCAGCAACCAAGTTTGCAGCGGATAGGCTTAACCATCTGCAACAACCAAGTTTGCTGCTTTACCCGCTGTAAAAATAAGTCCAAATTAACTTTTACCCGCTGTAAAAAGTACTTTATGTCTTTACCATGACTGCTATAATGTATTACAGCTGTAAAACATGGAAAAGTGAATGGGTTGTACTGTACAAGTAACTTTGTTTTTCCCTCCTTTGCCGTTATAACACAAATCAAATTTCTCCTTAACCTCTTCACATTCAATTCTGACCTAACTCTCAACATTTTCTCTCAAGCATTCAAAGCTTTCCATACTTAACCACCTTTCAAAAACTTCCTCCTTCCCTCCAAATCCAACGACAATGGCACAGGTCGACATAAACCATCATGATGACAAGTTTTCAACCTACCACAATCTCACGGCATACCTGGTTAAAGGAAAGAAGTTCAAAGGTTCGATGATATGATCGATTTTCTTTGTCGATCAAAGATATATTTTGCACTAACCGTCAACCCTACCATATACATCCATCATATGGAGGATTTTTGGAACACCACCATCTACTCTACCGAACAGGGGATTCCCCAAATCCAAGCCACGGTAGACGGCAAAGACATCATCGTCACTGAAGCTACTCTCAGAAAACACCTCAAGCTTCAGGACGAGTGGGCCGCCATTTCATACACCAGGGAAGAGTATATGAGGACCTTTGTATCCATAGGGTACACTGGAAATCATAACGAATATACTGTTGAAAAGGCACTGATGGGCCCTCCATGAAAGTTTCTATGCCACACTCTTCTACAGTGCATATCCTAGAAGAGAAGTGGATGGCATCAAGTGAGTTCTGCTCTCACCTCTGTTGTTCATGGTATGGTCACTGGCCAAGGTTTCAACTTTGCATATCTCATTTATGAAGGTTTGAGAAATAACCTTCAAGAAGGTGCAAAGCAGGCATTCTTTATGTACCTAAGGTTCTTGCAGGAATTTTTCAACAATGAGCTAAACGACCTTTCCAAACCTGCAAGAATCTACCTTATGCTGGGACATAAAAATAATATTTTTCAAAGCATGATAACTGTTTCCAAAAAGTTCTCAGGGGTCAGTGTTCCATTGTTATCTACATTTATGAACATACAAAGTACCTAGGGTGACAGTTCAGCAATCCCAGCTGATACTGATCCCACACCCTCCACTTCAAAGCATGAACATCAATCTACTTCCATTGTTCGAACCCCTGTGCATCCTATTGAGGGTGCACATGCACAACAAATACTTACACCTGTTTTGGAAGCCCAACTGGAACACAGGGCCCCAGTTGAGGCAAGCTATACCAGAAAAAGAAAAAGGAGCAAGAAGACTCCTTTTATTCTTGTCTCGCAGGCCAAATCCCAACCTAAAAGCCCTCATTCAGAATCCCAACATTTTGATGAGAATATCAAAAGGGATAGCCAAATTATTAGAGAGACTTCCTTGGAAGTTCCTCTATTAGGATCAGGGTCAGATCCTAGATCCATAGAACAACCTTCTGAGACCTTTCATTATTTTTCTTCTCTGAACTTAAGTGCAGAGGCACCTAGTCAAGATGATATGCCTTCTCCAACTACCACTATCTCGGAGGTATTGATTGACTTGGCTGCTAATGTGCCTAGCCCAAGTTCATCACCTAAGAAGGTTCACTCTGGGAGTGATGATAGAGTGAATGTGAAAAGGTCTATCACTACTACTGGTACATCAATTGACCAGAAGGACAGTGATAACACTAAGTCCCCAACGACGGCAACTCACAGTGAGGATTTTGTCTTGAAACACTCTTCATTGAGAGGAATCCCAGGTGCCAAGAAAACCAGGGTGATGGGGATGTAGAGGCTAGGCCTAAGGCCCCATCTAGTTCCAAGGATTCTACAACTGTGGATGAGGACAGACTGAAACTTGAAAAAATGGAATTGACGGCCAGGGTGGCAATGCTAGAGGCTGAGGTGTCCCAAACTAAAGCACCATGTCTCTATGCATGAAGCCCATAAATGCCCACCTGTGACTACTCCTTCCCTTGTATTAGTGGGCACTCAAACAGATGAAACTTTATGCACTGATGCAACCAAAAAGGGGGAGATAGTTACTGCTGAAGATGATGTTGATAGTTTTGATGATTGGATTCAAGAGCAGGCTATATTTCAAAGTACACTCTTCAAGCCTGCTTATGTTCAAATCCATGACTTTCCAGACTCAGACGATGAAGAGGAAGATACTTCTGAGGACTGGAAGTTAGTGGTCAGAGCTGTTGATGAGGTCTTGGAAAATAAAAGTGAAGATGAAGAAAAACCTCTTTCATTCAGCATATTGCTAGCTGCTGTAAGTATATCAAGATAGACCATTGCCCCTCAACTCACACTGACTACACATAAGCTAGAGTTTGACTCTATCCTAGCTTGGGGGTATGATGGTCTATCTGAGAGATTCTGGATTGGATGGAATAGAAGAGAGCTAAATTGGAATACACTGAATCAACTTCAAGTCCTTGAACTGTACTTAACAAGATGCATCAACACTTCCACAGATCTCTCAGCAGAACTTGCAATTGATAGATTATGCGTCGTGATGGAAGATAATATGCCCTGGTTTGAATGGTTTCTAGAAGAAGCAAACAGGGTGGCCTATCCTAAACATACTGCAGAGTCTTCAAGAGCAGCAGAACAAAAACTATCTCTAAGACTTGACTTGATAAGGAGTAATGCTTTAACAGAAGAACAAGTTCTATGTATGAGAAGATTCTTCTATAATGAAATGGTCAGGGGCTTGGAAGTGCAAAGATGGTCAAGTACTGGGTCCTCTAGTTTTCAGTTCTTCTTGTGTGATGGATCATCCTTCAAAATTAACAACATTCAAGAAATCCTGCTCCTCAATCCAGATTTCCTGCATAAGGTCTTTGAGCTTAGGACACACATCTGCAACATCAACTCCTTAGAAAGTCAAGCAATGATCAAGATTATCCAAGCTTTTCTTGAAAATGATGGATGGATTGCAATGGATGATTCTGACTCAGATATATCCCTTCCCTCCTCACCAACTGTTATACTGAATGCAGCAGTAGAGTTAAGAAAAGTGGTTGCTCAGAATGTCAAAGAGGCTTTTAAAGCTACATATGGGAATGAATGGGAAAAGGAAGAGAGTGAAGCAGTCCCTTCCTCTGTGTCTGTTCCTCAGATTGCCAATGAAGCTGAAGCTGAGATTCCAACAACATCTCTTACATCTGTTGTTGTGATCCATGAAGCTGAAGCAGAGGCATCCAATAAAGACAAGGGGAAGGGCATCATGACAGAAGAAGAAGAAGAAGAAGAAGAAGGAAGAATAGAGAAAAAGAAGAGAGAAAAAGAGAAGCGAAGAAGAGAAAGAGAAGAAGAGGAGATGGCTGAGCTTAGAAAGATTCAAGAAAGTAAAACTGCTGTAACCTTTCTGATTTTCATGTTTTCATTTTGGTACAATAAAGCATGTATGAATTTCAATCTTAGTGAAATGGTTATATCAAGCCCTAATGTTATCAAATACCGATTCACAATTTCCACCCGCATTTATTCTAGAATCACTATATGTATATATATATATATATATATATATATATATATTTAGACTTATGTGTACCTATATACACACTTACACCCAATTTACAAATACTTTTACATTAGATTGGACCCTAAATCATTTGAACGCTCAAACAATTAAACCTACACTTCAATTTTGACTTTTAAACATCAAATTTTGACTTTCCATGATCCAGTTGACTTTCAAAAGTCAAAACAGCCCATTTCGTGATGATCCAAGGCTGCCTATGACCAAATTCTAGTTAATTTGGATTTCTATGATTATACAAACAACAAACGACCCAGCTCAGGCCCAAACATCATGCCAATTCGTCCATTAAAGAGGGCAAGTTTCAAATTCAAACGAATTCGAATTCACAAAGTCAAATCACATCAAACCATAATCAATTCTTACAATTGACACGTAATGGATCCCGCAAATCACGTACAAACCAATCCCGCATGTATCCAATGCCTTATCATGACTCGATTCATCCTCAATTGAGCGAATTAACGCGTAATCCGTCCCTTCGGGCGTTACGGCTAAATCGAAACCAAATCATGTAAATGAAATGAAACCAATCCAATTAAAACACTCCCTCACCCTCGTCTGACCTATTACTAACTTCCAGAGCGATCAATTGACTCGCATTACCCCTTTGTAAGTTCATCGAGTATCAAGATCATCGGGCCTGAAATCGTAGCCGACTGCACTCGTTGCCCAATTTCATCAAGTAAGTTTTAGATCATTAACTTCGTAATCGAGCCCTGAACAATAGCCCCTTATCAATTCGAGCTATCATAATCTATCGAAATCAATTGGAATTAGGGCTCTTGGTCGTTTTGCTCGAAATATGATTTGGGGAATTTGGGTTAATCGACTTAGCGTATTTAAATTTTCTTGTTCCCATTTAGACCAGCGAACCACCCGGCTCAACTGGTTAAGACACTGCACCAATGAACCAGGTGGCGTGGGTTCGAAACCCACACAGACCGACCTTTTTTGCGCGTGACTCAAAGCCAGACCCTGCCTGTTGAACCGAACTGGTTATATACAAATCGATCCAGTCCATAACACGGGTTAGCCCCCTGGTCCAGTGATTGAGACGACTGCCTGGTACAGAAGCCACCCGGGTTCGAGCCGGGTGGTCTGTTTAAATTTTTAAAACCTGTTTTACAGCTTCAAAAATTTTATACAAAATATTTTTATAAACCTTACACTATTTGTAACAGTATAAAACCAAATTTGTAAATTTTCAATATAAATTCAGTTTTATTATGAATTTTTGTTCAAATTGTGTATTAAAATAATTAAAACAAAAAATTTAAATATCAAAAATTAATTTCTAAATAAAAGCAATAAATTTTATAAAAAAACATTTATAAAATGTTAACTCATTAAAGCAAACTAGTATATATTTTCTTTGATGATAAATAAAATAAAAATTATTCATTTAATTTATTTAAATAAATGAAATTATTTATTTATTTTATTTATTTAAATAAAACACTATTCGCATAAGTGGAAATTCTTTTTCTAAACATATATTTATAATCTATATACTTTAATATATTTTTCACAAATAAATAAATAAAAATTATTTATTTATTTAATTTAATATTTTAAATAAATGAAATTATTTATTATTTTATTTATTTAGTTTATTTAAATAAATGAAATTACTTAATTTATTTATTTAAATTAAACACTATTCGTATAAGTAGAAATTCTTTTTCCTAAACATATATATTTTTAACATATTTTTTCACAAATAAATAAATAAAAATTATTTATTTATTTAGTTTATTTAAATAAATAAAATTATTTATTTTATTTATTTAAATTAAACACAATTCTCATAACTAGGAATTCTTTTTCTAAACACACATATATATATATATATATATATATATATATATATATATATATATATATATTTACACTCTGTATATATGTTAACATATTTTTTACAATTAAATAAAATTAATTATTTTATTTAAATCCAACCCTACGTCGGTGACTATTAAAGTTCATACATATATACCTTGAACTCATAATACACATTAAATTCGTATTTATGCATAGTATGCCTCTACATGGAATAACACAAATCTATTTGTACCAACCTACACACATCAAAACCCATTGAACCCTAGACTTAGACATAGACTTTTGTACACACTATTAACTCAATACACATTATACACTAGGTTAACATGGTGAGTTACAGGGATCGTTTTGCCACCTAGACTCGCGTGCTAGCTACACTCTTGATTCAAGTGAGTTTACATAGCCCCCTTTTTATTTTGTACTTTTGGGGTGAAACATGATTTACTTTTGAAACTTTTTACATAGACTTAAAATACAATTCAATAATATGATATTATGTGTTATGTGCTTTATGCTTGAATGCTATGAGTTAAGACTACATATACATGACTTTAGTACAGTCATTAACTCCGTACAAGCCAACGGTTAACATTGATAGATCTATTGTGTCTGACAAACCCATCCGGTTAGGGTGTTTGTTACCGACTTTACATTAGGGTAACCTGCGTATTATGCCTCAGTCACAAGGTTTGATTGTACATACTTAGTTTAACTATAGATTCTCCATAATTGCCTTACACACGTATGTCGTATGAATTGTATAAAATACTTTAAGTTTGGTTGTGTGTTAAAACCTATGTATGCTCACCAACTTTTTAGTTAACCTCGTTTTCATCATGTTTCAGGTACTAATGCTTGAGAATAAGTACAAGATGCTTTACTTAGGACCGATGACCTAGAATTTAATTTAAAGAGACTATTTATGTATTTCTATTTTCCTTGTATTGTTGGATTTATGTTTATTTGTGACATGAAATTGGTTGTTTAATTATTTAAACTTTAGTAAACCTTGAGCTTTTGAACAGTCTACATGTCCCGCCACGACGTATTCCGCCTTCGGTTGGGGTGTGACAGATTGGTATCAGAGCCTTGGTTATAGGGAATTAGGTTATTAGACACCTTTGATCTAGACTATAACCTTAGGACACCCATTATTTACCATACTCTATGATTATATGATATGCTACATGCTATGTGTTACTGCTTATTATATTTTGATACTTTAATTGTTAAAATTCATGAATTATTAGACTATACTTAAATAATGAATTAAATAAACAACATCCCGACCCATACCCTAAGCCTCATAACCTTCTTACCTACTTCTCTGTCATCATCATCATAGCATGTGGAAACTTCATGAATTTAAATCTATATAATTTCTTTACTTCCTCGTTAAGGTTTTAAACTTTGTTAATTATTAGAGGACACGTGCAATCTGGAAGGGTGACACCTGTATTCTGGGTTTTCTGTCTAGGAAAGCATTTCGTATAAATCCCAATCAACCGAGGGACCCGTATGCTTTCCTGGGAATTCCCGGGATGAGTGTTTACTTATAGGCTAAAGCACGTCACCTTGAAAATTATATGAGTTTAATTAACCTTAATGTGTCACAGTATTCAAGTGATTATATCACAATTTGAGTACAATCCAAACTATGATTTACTACTTTATTTGTTACATGATCTTTTAAATTCAATCAACCCTCATAAGTTCTTACATCTCTTCTTGTGTTGTGCAAATCTGTAGAATGCCTCCTCGTCGTGCTACCGTGGCCAACAACAACACTGATATTGCTGCTATCCTTGCACAACTTGTGACTCAACTCACTCAAGTTAATGGTGCTACAAACGGTAACCATGGAACTAATGGTGGTGGTGGTGCCAACCCACCGCAATGTACTTTCAAGCACTTTAACCGTGCAACCCCACTAAGTTTTATGGCACTAAAGGAGCCACGGGTCTCTTGCAATGGTTCGAGAGCATTGAAAGCACTTTTCTCAACAGCGATTGTCCCGACAACCTCCGGGTCCGCTATGCCACCAGCGTCATCCAAAAACGAGCGCTCACTTGGTGGAATGGATGTGGCAATGTCCTTGCCATGGGATGAGGTCAAACGGATCATAACCTAGGAGTTCTGTCCTCGCAATGAAATGAAGAAGTTAGAGGCCGAATTTTGGGATCTTGCCCAAGATAGTGGTGAAAGTTTAGCCTACACCACCCGCTTCCATGAGCTAAGTCTTCTAGTACCTCATATGGTCACACCTTTGGCTTGGGGTATTGAAAAGTACATCGGTGGACTACCGATGAAGATTCAAGAGACTATTTTAGGGAGGAAACCAGCTACCCTTGAAGATGCATCCGCCTATCCGCCACATTAACCGATAACCATGTAAAGGCGGGTACGCTAACAAGGAAGGGTGCTAAGAAAGTCCTTGACACGGCAACACCTTTTGAGTCCTCCAAAGGGGTCAAACTCAAACCTTTCTCCAACAACAAGAAACGAAAGACTAGGAATTTTGCTGTTGTTACCCCGGCTGCCCCAGTCAATCACGTTGCTCCTATGAATCAGAATTCAGCCAAGAAACATTATGTGGGCAGCAGCCTTTTGTGCAACACGTGCAATTACCATCATTTCCCAAATATACCGTGTCGGATATGTGCCAGCTGTGGAAGATATGGGCATTTAACCAACACCTGCAGGGTCAAACCACCCGGCAATACAGCCAATCAGGGAAACAAAGGGGTTCCAACTATCACTAATGGGAATGCTTGCTTTGAATGTGGTAACCCAAACCACTTCCGAAACCGATGCCCAAAACTTATCAACCCTAATCAAGGTGGAGCTAGAGGGCGTGCTTTCAACATAAATGCTAATGAAGCCCAGGCCAACAATGATGTAGTCAACGGTACGTTCCTCGTTAATAACCAATATGCTTCCATACTATTTGATACCGGTGCCGATAAGAGTTTTGTTTCACTTAATTTTGAACCTTTGCTTGCTAAAACCCGAACTAAGTTAGAGAAAATGTTTACCGTTGAAGTAGCGGATGGAAACCCCATCATCATTGACTCCATTATCCGCGATTGTTTCATCGAACTTAATGAACATTCCTTTCACGTCAACCTTATACCTATGCAACTGGGAAGCTTTGACATCATCATAGGCATGGATTGGCTATCTAGTCATCATGTCGAAGTCGTTTGTTTCGAGAAGTGCATCTGAATCCCTCTCCCCGAGGGTGATACATTAAAAGTCTTTGGTGAGAAACCATGTAGTGGGCTTAAGCTCATGTCGTGCACAACGGCCCAAAAGTACTTACGGAAGAAGTATGTGGCCTTTTTAGCCCATATCGTTCAAAAGAAGGACCAAGAGAAGAGTATTCAAGACGTCCCCATCATTTGTGACTTTCCCGAAGTATTTCCTGAAGATCTATTCGGTCTTCCACCCGTTCGTCAGGTAGAGTTTCGTATCGACCTTGTACCTGGAGCTAATCCTGTGGCTAAAGCTCCATACCACCTAGCACCTTCTGAAATGCAAGAACTTGCAAGTCAGCTTCAAGAACTTTCCGATAAAGGTTTCATTCGTCCCAGTCATTCACCATGGTGTGCACCCGTCCTATTCGTGAAGAAGAAAGATGGCTCATTCCGGATGTGTATTAACTATCGCGAACTCAACAAACTTACCATCAAGAACCGTTATCCTTTGCCTAGGATTGATGATCTCTTTCATCAACTCCAAGGTTCCACCTACTTCTCGAAGATTGATCTTCGATCCGGATATCACCAACTTCGTGTGCAAGAGGAGGATATTCCAAAGACTGCCTTTCGTACAAGATACGGTCACTACGAATTTATGGTTATGCCTTTTGGGCTAACCAATGCCCCCGCAGTTTTCATGGATCTCATGAATCGCGTATGCAAACCATACCTAGATAAATTCGTGATCGTTTTCATTGACGACATCTTGATCTACTCCAAGACCAAATCAGATCATGAACAACACCTTAAGTTGGTTTTAGACCTTTTAAGAAAAGAACAACTATATGCTAAGTTCTCCAAGTGTGAATTTTGGCTAAAGGAGGTTCAATTTTTGGGTCATATTGTCAACGAAAAGGGAATTCATGTTGATTCCGCAAAGATCGAAGCCGTTAAGAATTGGAGTACCCCTAAGACCCCTACCGAAGTTCGTTCATTTCTTGGTCTTGCTGGTTATTATCGTCGTTTCATCTCAAACTTTTCCAAGATTGCGGTCCCTCTCATGGCCTTGACCCACAAAGGTAAACACTATGAATGGGGACCAAAGCAAGAGGAAGCCTTCCAACTCCTCAGGAAAAAATTATGCAATGCTCCTATTCTCATTCTTCCTGATGGTAACGATGATCTAGTTGTCTACTGTGATGCATCAAACCAAGGTCTCGGTTGTGTTCTCATGCAACGGGGCAAGGTAATCGCTTATGCATCAAGACAACTTAAAATTCACGAAAAGAATTATACGACGCACGATCTTGAGTTGGGTGCGGTCGTCTTCGCATTGAAGATTTGGAGGCATTATCTCTATGGCACGAAATTTGTGGTGTTCACTGACCATAAAAGTCTCCAACACATCTTCAATCAAAAAGAAGTCAATATGAGGCAACGACGTTGGGTCGAGCTCCTTAACGACTACGACTGCGAGATTCGGTACCATCCCGGTAAAGCGAATGTTGTGGCCGATGCCTTGAGTCGTAAGGACCACGTTATGCTTCATTGTGTTAGGATTCAAACCGACATTCAAAATCGCATCTTAGAAGCTCAACACATCTCGGTCACCGGGGGTGGTAATCTGTATAACGAAATGTCATGTGGTGTTGAACTCCTATTAGAAACCAAACCTAATGGCCTCCTCTATTACTTGAATCGTATCTGGGTCCCCAATCGTGATGACCTTCGCGCAGTCGTTATGAACGAGGCTCACAAAACTCGTTACTCCGTCCATCCCGGGGCTGATAAAATGTACAAGGGTCTTCACCAACAATACTGGTGGCCCGGGATGAAGAAAGACATTGCACTATATGTCGCAAAATGTCTAACTTGCTCCAAAGTCAAAGTTGAACATCAACGTCCTTCTGGTTTACTTGAACAACCGGAAATTCCAGTGTGGAAATGGGAAAATCTAGCCATGGATTTCATTACCAAACTCCCTCATACTTCTAGAGGTTATGATAGTATTTGGGTGATCATTGACCGTCTCACCAAATCAGCTCACTTCCTACCCATCCGAGAAGACTATCGGGTAGAGAAACTAGCCCGAATCTACATTGACGAAATTGTGAGTCGTCACGGGGTCCCACTTAACATAATATCTGATAGGGATGCTCGTTTCACCTCCCGCTTTTGGCAATCCCTCCAAACTGCTCTTGATACACGCTTGGATTTAAGCACGGCTTACCATCCCCAAACTGATGGTCAGACCGAGCGAACAATCCAGACGCTCGAGGACATGCTTAGAGCTTGTGTAATTGATTTTGGTGGCAATTGGGATTCACATCTATCCCTCATTGAGTTCTCTTACAACAATAGCTACCAAAAAAGCCTCAACATGGCTCCATTTGAAGCTCTCTATGGTCGGAAGTGTCGTTCTCCTATCTGTTGGAACGAGATTGGTGAAGCTCAAATCACCGGTCCCGAATTAATCCAAGAAACGTCCGAAAAAATCCTACAGATCCGCAACAACATTCAAGTAGCAAGGAGTCGGCAAAAGAGCTACGCCGACAAGAGACGTAAACCCTTGGAATTTCAAGTCGGTGATCTTGTACTTCTCAAGGTATCTCCTTGGAAGGGGGTGATTCGCTTCGGGAAGAAGGGTAAATTAGCACCTCGCTATGTGGGTCCATTCAAGAATCGGGAAGGTGGCTTACAAACTCGAATTACCTCCATTACTTGCTAATGTGCATCCTACCTTTCATGTATCCAACCTAAAGAAATGCCTTGCTGATGAGAATCTCCACATACCTCTTGACGATGTGCGCATTGACGAGACGATGCACTTCGTTGAGAGACCTGTAGAGATCATGGGTTGCGAGATCAAACAACTCAAGCGAAGCCGTATCCCTATTGTCAAAGTATGATGGGAATCTAAGCGTGGACCTGAATTTACTTGGAAACGTGAGGACCAAATGAAGCTCAACTACTCTCACCTCTTTGCTGATACGGTCGCCTCAACTAGCTAAAATTTCGGGACGAAATTCCCTCAACATGGGGATACTGTAACCTTTCTTATTTTCATGTTTTCATTTTGGTACAATAAAGCATGTATGAATTTCAATCTTAGTGAAATGGTTATATCAAGCCCTAATGTTATCAAATACCGATTCACAATTTCCACCGCATTTATCTAGAATCACTATATGTATATATATATATATATTTAGACTTATGTGTACCTATATATACAAACTTACACCCAATTTACAAATACTTTTACATTAGATTGGACCCTAAATCATTTGAACGCTCAAACAATTAAACCTACACTTGAATTTTGACTTTTAAACATCAAATTTTGACTTTCCATGATCCAGTTGACTTTCAAAAGTCAAAACAACCCATTTCGTGATGATCCAAGGCTGCCTACGACCAAATTCTAGTTAATTTGGATTTCTATGATTATACAAACAACAAACGACCCAGCTCAGGCCCAAACATCATGCCAATTCGTCCATTAAAGCGGGCAAGTTTCAAATTCAAACGAATTCGAATTCACAAAGTCAAATCGCATCAAACCATAATCAATTCTTACAATTAACAAGTAATGGATCCCGCAAATCATGTACAAACCAATCCCGCATGTATCCAATGCCTTATCATGACTCGATTCATCCTCAATTGAGCGAATTAACGTGTAATCCGTCCCTTCGGGCATTACGGCCAAATCGAACCCAAATCATGTAAATTTGATGAAACCAATCCAATTAAAACACTCCCTCACCCTTGTCTGACCTATTACTAACTTCCAGAGCGATCAATTGACTCGCATTACCCCTCTGTAAGTTCATCGAGTATCAAGATCATCGGGCCTGAAATCGTAGCCGACTGCACTCGTTGCCCAATTTCATCAAGTAAGTTTTAGATCATTAACTTCGTAATCGAGCCCTGAACAATAGCCCCTTATCAATTCAAGCTATCATAATCTATCGAAATCAATTGGAATTAGGGTTCTTGGTCGTTTTGCTCGAAATCTGATTTGGGGAATTTGGGTTAATTGACTTAGCGTATTTAAATTTTCTTGTTCCCATTTAGACCAGCGAACCACCCGGCTCAACTGGTTAAGACACTGCACCAATGAACCGGGTGGCGTGGGTTCGAAACCCACGCAGACCGACCCTTTTTGCGCGTGACTCAAAGCTAGACCCTGCCTCTTGAACCGAACTGGTTATATACAAATCGATCCAGTCCATAACACGGGTTAGCCCCCTGGTCCAGTGGTTGAGACGACTGCCTGGTACAGAAGCCACCCGGGTTCGAGCCGGGTGGTCTGTTTAAATTTTTAAAACCTGTTTTACAGCTTCAAAAATTTTATAAAAAATATTTTTATAAACCTTACACTATTTGTAACAGAATAAAACCAAATTTGTAAATTTTCAATATAAATTCAGTTTTATTATGAATTTTTGTTCAAATTGTGTATTAAAATAATTCAAACAAAAACTTTAAATATCAAAAATTAATTTCTAAACAAAAGCAAAAAATTTTATAAAAAAATTTATAAAATGTTAACTCATTAAAGCAAACTAGTATATATTTTCTTTGATGATAAATAAAATAAAACTTATTCATTTAATTTATTTAAATAAATAAAATTATTTATTTATTTTATTTATTTAAATAAAACACTATTCACATAAGTAGAAATTCTTTTTTCTAAACATATATTTACAATCTATATACTTTAATATATTTTTCACAAATAAATAAATAAAAATTATTTATTTATTTAATTTAATTATTTAAATAAATGAAATTATTTATTTATTTATTTAGTTTAGTTTATTTAAATAAATGAAATTACTTAATTTATTTATTTAAATTAAACACTATTCGTATAAGTAGAAATTCTTTTTCCTAAACATATATATTTTTAACATATTTTTTCACAAATAAATAAATAAAAATTATTTATTTATTTAGTTTATTTAAATAAATGAAATTATTTATTTTATTTATTTAAATTAAACACTATTCACATAAGTAGGAATTCTTTTCCTAAACACATATATATATATTTACACTCTATATATATGTTAACATATTTTTCACAATTAAATAAAATTAATTATTTTATTTAAATCCAACCCTACGTCGGTGACTATTAAAGATCATACATATATACCTTGAACTCATAATACACATTAAATTCGTATTTAAGCATAGTATGCCTTTACATGGAATAACACAAATCTATTTGTACCAACCTACACACATCAAAACTCGTTGAACCCTAGACTTAGACATAGACTTTTGTACACACTATTAACTCAATACACATTATACACTAGGTTAACGTGGTGAGTTACAAGGATCGTTTTGCCACCTAGACTCGCGTGCTAGCTACATTCTTGATTCAAGTGAGTTTACATAGCCCCCTTTTTATTTTGTACTTTTGGGGTGAAACATGATTTACTTTTGAAACTTTTTACATAGACTTAAAATACAATTCAATAATATGATATTATGTGTTATGTGCTTTATGCTTGAATGCTATGAGTTAAGACTACATATACATGACTTTAGTACAATCATTAACTCCGTACAAGCCAACGGTTAACATTGATAGATCTATTGTGTCTGACAAACCCACCCGGTTAGGGTGTTTGTTACCGACTTTACATTAGGGTAACCTGCGTATTATGCCTCAGTCACAAGGTTTGATTGTACATACTTAGTTTAACTATAGATTCTTCATAATTGCCTTACACACGTATGTCGTATGAATTGTATAAAATACTTTAAGTTTGGTTGTGTGTTAAAACCTATGTATGCTCACCAACTTTTTAGTTAACCTCGTTTTCATCATGTTTCAGGTACTAATGCTTGAGAATAAGTACAAGATGCTTCACTTAGGACCGATGACCTAGAATTTAATTTAAAGAGACTATTTATGTATTTCTATTTTCCTTGTATTGTTAGATTTATGTTTATTTGTGACATGAAATTGGTTGTTTAATTATTTAAACTTTAGTAAACCTTGACCTTTTGAACAGTCTACATCTCCCGCCCCGACGTATTCCGTCGTCGGTTGGGGTGTAACAGCTGCCACTCTCCTCAGGGAACAACAGATCCAGTTGCATGCTAGGCAACTGGGTACTTTGAAAGTTAAAGTTTCTGCAGCTACACAATTACAAGAAGATGAAGCTCTAGCTATTCAGCTACAGGAACAACTAAATAAAGAAGAAGAAGAAGAAGAAAGAGAAAATAAAAGAAGAGAAGAGGCTAAGTTCAGGATAACTAACTCTAAACTAGCCAAAGAGATGAGAGAGGAGTGGATAGAAGCTCTGATTTCTCAAGGTGAGGTGCAGACTACCTTGAAAAATTGTCAAATAAAGAAATCTATAGAGCTTTCATGGGTCAGCAAGGTCAATTGGCAAACAAGAAAAGGGCTTAAGAAGAAGAAGAAGAAAAAGCCAAACAAAAGTCCAAAAAAACCATTGCATTTAACATAAGGACCCATGAAGAAAGAAAGGTCATGATGGACTTCCTGAAGGCTAGAGGAGAGAGTGGAAAGAGGCTAGGTCCAATGAGTTTTATGAACCTGCAAGCCTTGTATGTCAAAGTAAAGAAGGAAGAGGAAGAGAGATTGGGGAAGACATGCTCAAAGAAAAGGGTAAATACTTAAACTGATGACAGAAAACAAAAGAAACCCAAGCCTACTCCCTCATCTACTCCTTCCTCTATCCAACAAACTTTCAATCTCCCTCCTAGACCTCCTTCCTCTCCACCCAAAGAGTCCAAATCCTCCAACCCAGCTCCTCCTCATCAACAGCCCCCAAGAAGAAAACCAAACCTACTACCAAACCAGAAGATTCAAGAGAAATTGTTGATTGGTTCTATAGTAATCAAGATCAAAGGTTTGAAATCCTCAGGGGGGGCAGAAGTAAAAAGGTCAATTTATAAAACTGTTGATGAGGTTATGCAGCTCCCAGATTCTGATCTTAGAAGAATGATGGAGCTGGGTGAAGTTCATGAGCCTGAGAATGAAAGTGGAAGACATCTGTTTCTAGTGATCAAACATCACTTCAACCCTAGCAAAGAGGTAGTCATTGATGCTAAACCTATCCAATCCCAATTTCCATTCACTAGCTGGTCTTACAATGCTGAGAAGGATGAATTCACTATAACAGCTATCAGAGGTCAACAGATGAGATGTTCTAGCAAGGCCATTTTTAAGATGCCAAGCAAGGACATCAAGTCTCTATCTGAGCTTCCTCTTGATAATCCCAACAAGGACCCTAGAGGCTATGACGTACCAAGGATAGTTGCTAATATGCACAAGCTTCAGCAACAAAATTTGTAAGAGAGTTTTGGTAGCATCAGTCTACGGGGAGTTTGTAGATATAAAAAGTGATGGCTACAAAATTCTCTAAGTACAACTGTTGCGGACTCCACAGTTTTACTGCTGACCAACAAGCTGTTGCGGATAAGATTGTTTGCTACTGATAGTTGTTCTCCTACTGATGAACAACTCTACTGCGGACAGCCTTATCTGCTGAAGTCCAGAGTTGCTGATAGGCAAATCATCAGCATCTTTGACTTTGCTACTGACTCCTCTGCTACAACATTGACACATCTATCAGCAGAAGGAATGTTATTGGTGCAGATGATTAAAGACAAAGCTACTACTTCTGAAGTCTCCTGCAAAGATTCCTAAGAAGACTTTTGACCTGATCACAACTTTTTGCTGCAGTTTGTCTTTTAGTTGTCTACCAATTGTAGCATAGCTTGTAACTGTCCAAGATCAACGGTCTGTATTTGATCTGATCCTTAGAATTAAGGGTTTGTCTTGATTCTAAGTTCCTTTATATATATATTGTATCTTCATTTGTACAAGTGTGCTTCCTTAGAGTTTTCTCTGTAATCTTGTAAACATTGAAGCTTAATGCAATTTGCATTTATCAGTATTCTTTGTGTTTACCTGTTTACATTGTATAGTTGTGATTGTTTTCGCCAATCTCAACTAGAATAGAACCATCTTGTATTCACCGATCCTAGTCAGAGTTTTGGCTCTCAGATTAAACAAACTCACACTTGTTTAATCACTCTCTGGTTTTATTCACTACTATCTATTTGCTAAAACACCATTTACTCTGAAATGGCTCAAAACAATGGTTTTGATGATACTGGTAGCATCAACAGACCACCAAGACTGGTGTCTGGAGATGACTATGATATGTGGAAGAACATGATGGAAAGTTTCTTCTGCTATCAAGAGTATGGGATGTGGAGATCCATTAAAGATGGACCATATGTACCCATGGTGGCATCTGCTGATTCCGGAGGTCCATCAGTCCCCAAAGAACCCTCAAAGTATTCAGATGAAGATATCAAGAAGATGGCGGTAGACTTCAATGCCTTGGGAGCCATTCAGATGTGCTTGCCAAATGAAGTCTTTCACAACTTCAGGGAATATAAGACTGCCAAGGAGCTATGGGAGGCTCTTGAGAAGATGTTTGTTGGGTCAAAAGAGGTGAAAGAAAATAGAAGAGACATTCTGAAGCAACAATATGAGAACTTTTTCTGCAAGGAAGGTGAGTCTGTTACCGTGTTATACAACATGTACACTTACCTTGTGGGAGAGCTACAGTGCTCTAAGGTGAAGTTGGAGATTGAGGACATTCCCAAAAAGTTTATCAGCTCTCTGCCAAGTTGCTGGACACTTTACACAGTGTCAATCAGAAGAATTGAAAATTTGAAGACTCTAAAGATGACTGAGCTGTTCGGCATGCTAAAGACTTATGAATTAGAAATGATTCAAGCCAAAGAGAGAAGCTCAAGTTACTCAATAGCCTCATCATCCGCCACCACTTCCTCTGCACTTCACTCTAACCACTCAGTTCCCAGTTCAAGCAACTACTACCCGCCTATTGTTACACATCCCAAGACTCCAACCTCACAATCAAACAACTCACCATTTCTTCTTAAAGCCCCACCTCAAACAAACTCTGCTGCCTTTGTATTTGAAAACTTAAGCAATATGTCCTTTATCAAGGAAGATCTGGAATGTTTTCACCCAGATGATCTAGAAGAAATGGACATACAGCACTCCTATGCCATGATTTCTCTTAGAGCAAAAAGGTTCTACTCTAGAACAGGAAGACCAATCCCAAGCAACAACTCCAACACCAGAGTTGGCTTAGACAACTCTAGAAAACCTAGTGGATCCCCAATCACTCTCAGGGTGTCACCAACTAAAGAACCTAAAGATGTAATAAATTCACCAGATAGTGGATTACCTTTCGGTCTCTTGAACAATGATAATGTACCCGAAAGACAGATCACCTTTCAGTATCTCTGTCCATAATATATTTGAAGAACGCTCGGGGTAATCTTAGGATAATAACTATGACAAAGAATAGCAACAATCAATAGACACCTACACCAACTTCCTAATGATGAAGACTAAATGACTATCTCTCACTTCTCGGGTATTGAGACAGGACACACACTCAGATATAATGACTCTCAATCACAACTCCTATGGGATACTACGTCCAGCAAACCATACAAACAATCACAAACCCTTAAGTCCATGACCTAGATACGCTAATCAACGTATGAAATTATAATCAATCACACATCAGAATGAAGCATGCAATTTCATCACAATCATCAACATAAGATCTTTACATAATCAATAAACCATCAAATTAAATCCAAAACCGATAAAAATCATAACTTTGTTAAGTGTTTATCATAACCTAGGAAATATTAAGGATTTAGCCTAGAATCATGTTCACAACATTCATGACTGAAGTATCAAACATAAACACAGGTTCACTCTCAGAAAACAAACACAAAGATTAAATCTTTAAAATCGAATAAGCTATTACAACGAACCTGGGATCCTAAAGCTTCGATGTTGCACTTGATTGTCTCTTTCTTCTCCTAAAATCGCCCAAAACTCTGCTCTGGACCGCAAGAATACGAACTCCCTTGAATAATGGCATTAGAATTCTATTAAAAGTCGAACTAGGGCTTTTTGTGGATTTAGAGGGTTCCTCGCGCACCGCGAGAACCAAAATAGTCAAGCGCGGATTTAGAAGTCCTCGCGTAACACGAGGATTTGAGGCTTCTCCTTCGCGTATCGTGAAGGACTTATTTTCAACATTTTTTCACTTTAAATCTTTGGGCTTCATTGTTGTGCTCGGTTTCTGTGGGTTTTCACTTGTAATTCTCCAGAGCACCCGTAAACATAAGATAGACTCAATACATAACAAAAACGACTCAAAACAAACAGAAAACTAATTAAAAAGAACTAAACACTAGGAATAAAGATGTATGTTTCACACTACATCACATACTCTTAAGAAAAGTTAGCTGATTTATTCATCAAAGAAATTGTTTCCAGACATGGAGTGTCAGTCTCGATTGTCTCTGATTGTTCCAAGGAGAGATGGAACTAGATTACTAATTAGCACTACATATCATCCTCAAACTGATGGACAAAATGAGAGGACAATACAAACTCTAGAAAATATGCAGCGCTTGTATAATTGATTTCGGCAGAAGTTGGGATAATCATCTGCCATTAGTAGAGTTCTCATACAATAACAGCTACCATTACAGTATTGGTATGCCATTTGAGATGCTATATGATAGAAGATGTAGGACTCCTGTGTGTTGGGGACAAATTGGTCAGAAAGAGTTGGGCAGCAAATAAATAGTTCAAGCCACGTCAGAAAAGCTTGACTTAATCAAGGCACATTTGAAAGCTGCACCATAGACAAAAGTCATACGCAGATAAGAGACGTAGACCAAAAGAACTCCAAGAAGGAGATTATGTCTTGTTGAAAGTATCTCCTTCTTGAAAGATGTAGGACTCCTCCTTGTTGAAAGTATCTCCTTCTTGACTTAATCCGGATTAAGTAAAGCAACGAATGTTATCGATAATGAAACGCAATACAAAAAGCTTAACGGGGAAGATGGGATTGAAAAATAAGTTAGAATGAATTCTGGTTAAGAAATGTAACCTAACAACTTAACCGGGTGAAAAACACTAAGACAATTCACCCGAAAATAGCCCAAAACTTCATATAGACATATCTAGAGCTAGAAAATGAGTTACATAGGCATAATATATGAAAATGGGGTATTTCGATGAGGAGAATATGAAGATCAGGTATATCGGACACATGTTTTGATGACGGTCAGATAGTTGTTACGGAAGCAAATCAGGAGGTTGTGACGCATGTTTTGATGACTCAACCCCAAGTAGTACCTTATATATATATATATATATATATATATATATATATATATATATATATATATATATATATATATATATATATATTACACTTTGGTCAGATATGTGGATGTCAGACCGATATGCTTTATACGTCGGTCGATATGTGTTCCTGAAGCAAAACAGGAGGTTGTGACGCGTTTCACCGACTTCAGCCAAAGTTGGACTGACTTGGCCTATCATGTCGGTCCGACATGGACCACCGGGCAACCTATAGATTTTTTCTTGAAGCCATTCAAATAGAGAAACATCACACTCAAACACGTACATCACACACATACACTCTGAGAACGATTGGAAGACCCGGTACAACGCGTTTAAGTGCGAGTGCGGTTCGAATTCGGAGAAGCGTTTAAGCGAGTAACGAGCGTAGGAAACGACCCGAGGATAATGTAAGTACACTGTACCCGTACCCTAGACACGACTATGTGAACTATGTGATTAAAATGATATGTGTTATGTGCTATGTATATGACGAGTGCACGGGGTAATGAAGGGTTATTCTAGACACTAAACGGGAGTAACGGAGTAGCCACGACATATCCAAGGGGTGGTGGATACATTGCTGGTACTTCCTATATATAAATCTCTTGGTGCTTCATGGTGAAACCATTATGAATGTTTAGGGGCTTAGACTAAAAGACAGTAATGAAAATCTAGTAAATGCACGAGAGAACTTTCGACCGGTATGTAGTTATCTGACAAACGGTATGTTCTATCTAAGGAAAGATTGGTGTATAAATCCCACCTAGAACCATCACTATTTCCTAGGAACATTTCTTTTGGAGGTACTGCTTTTGAAGAATAATCACCCCAGTTTACAATATATGATGAGTATGAATATGTGATAACATTAAATACATGGAAATGTGATGCATGATGAATGTGAATACATGAATGCATGATGATACTTTCTAATATGAATGAGTATGATGGAACGAGACTAAAAACTAAAATGAAATAACGGAGTACTCATGAAGTGTTAAAAGGGTGGTGGATACGTCGTTGTTACTTCCTATATATAAACCCTTTTAGTACATTGTGGAGAAACCGTTACGAAGTTTTAAGGTGAGGACTAGTTGGGAAATAAATCAAACATATACTTGAAATGAAAAAAAATGCTTGATACATTTGGGAGGCTATGAGTCTAAGACACTCAAGGTCCCCAAATGAAAAGAGATACTTGGCCTGTATAGTGGATCTCAATAATAAAGAAGAAAACTAAAGATTAAGGCCTACGAGGCTAAGAAATGAATGAGTTTTCATGACAAATACAAGGGGTCTATACTGACGATTATAAGGAACTTGCCAAACCATGACTGGAGGTACGTCCGAAGATGCCGAGAGGGGGTTATAGCACACCCATCAATGAATGTAATGAATACTCTGACCGGTGGTACGTCCAAAGATGGTCGAGAGCCCCCATTAAAATATACGAATGACGTGACCGAAGGTACGTCCGGAGATGGTAACGGGGGCTCCTAGAGCCTAGGAAACTTGAACAATAATAAGAACCTAAAGGGTTCATAATAAAATGAATGATGCAGTGTACTTATTTAGCGTAAGCTAATTCAAAAATGTTTTTCAAACACTACAGGAAAGAAGCATATGGAATAGGGCCTCATGTGGAGCGGGTCAGACGGAATGAAGAATTCCTAGACTTTTATGTAATAGAATATTATATATATAAAACAATATTTATAAATAAATAAAATACACATATGTCATTTAATGACAAGGTTTTTAAAAAACTGGGACCATTTTCAATAATATAATACTCTAATAAAATAAGAAATAAGTAGGGTGTAACAAAACTCTTGTAAGAAAAGAATTTTCTTATGTTTCCTTAAAATTCATTGATATTTTATGAATCTTAAGAGTAATTTAGAAAAATATTATTTATGACAAATGTATACCTAGTTCTTGGACAATACACAAAGTTTGCTTAAGTTCGGATATTTGGAATAATCAGACGAAATCATATCTAGAAAGTTCGAGATTTTTCAAGATGAAATGTAGGAAGTAATCCTAGAAAGACATATGAAATTGATCACATAAAGTATGTGAAGTATATCATTTCATGATGACTTGGATGCAAAATCCATATCTGAACAAGTGATACATGATTAGACTACACTATGAATATGATTCCTAAAGGATGAAATTGTTTTATTAATAATACATGAATTATTTATACTGAAAGCTTGGTAGACTATCTGCAATTGATAATAAAGGAATTCCATTTCAATTCGTTTAGCAAAGAAACAAACTACAAGCTTTAAATCAGTTGAGGAACTGAATAATTAAACATGTATCACGGATACAAGAATGTTTAAATGAAGTACCAAATGGCATAAGGTAGGTTCATGAATAGTATTAAAGGCTAATAAGAAATATGTCTAACTAATGAATCTTGAATTGGTAAGATCAGTTCACGATGACGTTCTATGTGATATATGCAAAGGCTAGTAGTGCAAGTATCCAAAATAGGGATAACGTGTGAAGACACATTATCTTGTTTGTAAGAAGTGTATAAAGATACACTGAATACCACAAGGCAAGATGGGAGTATCTTTGAAACAACAGTATAGAAAGATATGCTACTAGTTTCATTGAAAGATAAAATATCTTAAGTGGTGGATTTCAAATCTATTAGATTGTGAGTATATATGAGAGCAAAATTCCAACATCAAAGTCTTAACAATTGATGTTCTTGTTTTAATATTAAAATATAAATAAATATATTTTTAGGATGGTTTCACAAGATCAGGTTTTAAATTTATAAAACGATAATTACTTTAACTTAAAACACACATAATAGTGTTAGGACATAGATTGTATGACAAAAATTTGTAATAGTTTAGGTCTTATTGTCTTTATGTTTTTATGTAATTGTTTAGTTTTGTCTAAGTATAAGTACAAGTTCTGCTAGAGGCGAACTTGATAAGTTCGCCTAGTCTATTAGAGGCGAACTTGTTAAGTTCGCCTAAGCATCTTTGAAGCGAAATTGTTAAGTTCGCCTATTGCAGAACATGTGTCTATGAATATAGAGTTTACAGAGTCTGTTTAAAGGGGTGTGAGATAGATTGAACAATCAAGTATTATGTAAACTCTGTTTGGTGATATAAAAGAGAAAGTTTATTTACCTATTGTTTCTATTGTCGATTGATATACAAAACGTTAATACGGTAGGATTCCCCACTCCGTGTTAACGAGACGTCCTGTCACGAGATCGATCTAAGATGAGTCATGTGGACCTACAAATAGGCAAGTGTACCTATTGCAGCGTAATATATTTTAGGTAAGAACCAAATATCGAACCAATTGACACGGTCGAGTTCCAATACTCAACTTTTGTTATCGTTTAGCCGGATTAATTAGTGAGTGGATTTTGTGTACTTATGAAGCAGAAAAGTATATGACGATAAAGTAAATAACATAAAAGTAAAAATGTGTGTGAGGTGTGTAACAGAAATGTAACTACTTGAATAGTAAATAGCAGGAAAGTAAATAAGGCGAAAATGATCAGATTACGGATACTATTGCTTCGGGTTTCGAATCAGCTTGGTTAGTGATAATGTTAAGTTTACTAATTCAGTGGTATGACTACTACAAACTTGTGACCCGGGTCACCGCTAGATCCTCATCCTCACTACATTTGATTCACAAATTATAATCTTTAAATATAAAGGTTTCAAAATTTTGAAAATTTTTCGGGTCTTATAAAAGGTAAGTTTTGTAATGTTTTAGTCAAATGGGTAGAAAATTGATCGGCGTTGAAGATACCGATCAAAGATAAGTTAAGAGAGTGTCCTTAGTACCTTAAACTAGTTAGGGCAAGAAGGGTGTCGAACCACGAAGAGTTTGTGGTCGGTGTGTAACTCAATTGATTATTCTTTTATGAAGGATTTCTAGATTCTTTAAAGTTGAGAAATTGGTGAACCAATAATGTGGTTCAATTGATTTGCACTTAGAACGAAACAATGACTTATAACTTGAATTAATACTAAGACAAGGACTAGCAATTTAGCAAACAATAATATGAGAAAAGACCACACCCGGGTTTCCGGATTTGCAAGCGACTAGGATAGTTTCACACAAATGATTTGAATTTCAATGAAACACAACGATATCAAGGATTTGTTAATATGATTACTCAATTGGAGGAATCAACGCTCGTCTAACATATGTAATTGGTGCAAGAAAACCTTCACTATATGTATTTTAGACAAATGTATGCTTTATGAATCAATAATACAAAACAAACCCTAATATGAATTGAAATCAATAACAATCATCATCTCATAATGTCAACGATGCTACAAAATCTCAACAATCACCAGTTCATGACAACACTAACAATCAAAACATGTAAACTCAATCGAATGATTAACCATGTTAATGTTTCAAACCAAAAGTGCAATGTAAAACCCTAGAAAACTTACAACCATCCACCCGGGGATGATCTTGGATGAATTAGCCACTGTTTTTGTTGATTTGATCTTCAAAAGTGTTGATTCCAATGATTCCTTGCTTGTAGATGATGATAGAACTCTTCAAAAACTCTCCCAAATCTCTCAAAAATCACCCAAGAAAAGATATTTTCGGCCTGATTTTTTTATTTATTATTATATTTTTATTATTTATTCTAAAACAATAATGACACTTCACTTCAATCCCGTACCTACCACCTTAATTATATCAATGAGTATCAAATTCAAAATTTACATCCTTGCAAATACATATCATTTATCTGCTACTAAAATATATACATTGTTTTTCATAACAAATATGTCCAAAAATAAAATATTTGATTTTTAATTATGTAGCTACATCTTTTATATATATATGCATATATTTATTTTTAAATATAAACACATATATATTTGATTATATTAAATAAACCATTTATACAATTTACATGTTTACAAGAATGGAAGTTATCTATTTATTTAAAATATTTAAAATATAATAGGTTAGATTAATAAAAACTATTTTTTTATAAAAGATTTTATGCTTAGATTTATAAAATAAGACTTATGAATAAATTAGAGTTGATTTTAAACAAACAAATCAAGTTTTGAACCCCTCTAATTCCTTTGAATCCTCACTTGAACCCCTTCTCCCAATATTGAACCCTGAACATTGATCTTGCACAAACTTTGACATACGAAAGTCAAACTAGTTCAAATCTTCCACAATCCATGAAAATCCGATGCATTCGTTCTCCCAAATCACGTTGCCACTCAATTGCGAATTTTAGGAACCACTAATCACCCTAATTAAATGAGGAATCAATTCATTTGACCCAATTTAGAGTATTACGGTTGTGGGGTTTCAAAACCCACAAATCAAGTCTCAAAAATCCCGTAAATCTCGCACAAATCACAACTGTAACGCGTGTTTATCTGTCCTATATATATCCCCTATCATTTCACTTCACGAAATGGAGCTCAGATCAGTCCCTTTCCCTCCCCACGATTGTAATATCCAGGATTTTCTGATATATCACAACCCATTCATATCAGTGAAATTCTAGTTTCATTAAAAATCTCCACGAACGTATTTAAAACATGAATATTTATTCTTAGATAAATTTACTTAAAATCCATTATACTTGAAAACCTATAAATGTATATATATATATATATATATATATATATATATATAAAAGACTTATAAATATATACAACTTATATGGGAGTAAAACGAATCTAATCCTTAAAACTTTTTAGTTATATTATATAAATGAGATAATTATGAAACTTATAAATCTATAAACTTGTAAATTATTTTATAAAATTATAAAATAATAAATGTATAAAACTTATAAAAAGAAACTTAAAGGGATTTTATAATATATATATATATATATATGTATATATATATATATGTGTGTGTGTGTGTATAGCTTTGAAGGCTTCTTTGACATTTTGAGCAGCCACTTTTCTTGACTCTACTTCTGCAATCAGTCTGTCAGTTGGTGAGGAGGGAATGGATAGATCTGAGTCAGAGTCATCCATTGCAAGCCATCCCTCCTTTTCAAGATAAGCTTTGATAATTTTGATCATTGCTTGACTTTCTAAGGAGTTGATGTTGCAGATGTGTGTTCTGAGCTCAAAGACCTTGTTCAGGAAGTCAGGTTTGAGGAGCAGGATCTCTTGGATGTTATTGATTGTGAACGATGATCCATCACTTAAGAAGAATTTAAAGCCAGAGGACCCAGTGCTTGACCATCCTTGCACTTCCAGGCCCCTGACCACTTCATTATACAAAAATCTTCTCCAACATAGAACTTCTTCTTCTGTTAAAACACTGCTCCTGATCAAGTCAAGTCTTGGAACCAGTCTTTGTTCTAATGTTGTTGAAGATTCTGCATGGTGTTCAGGATAGGCCACCATGTTTGCTTCTTCTAGGAGCCTTTCAAACCAAGGTAGATTATCCTCCATCAAGACGTAGAACCTGTCGATTACAAGTTCTGCTGAGAGATCTGTAGAAGTGTTGGTGCAACTTGATAGATACATTTCAAGAACCTGAAGTGGATTTAGTGTATTCCAATTCAGCTCTTCTACTCCACCAAACTCCTTTCCAATCCAGAATCTCTCAGATAGACCATCATACCCCCAAGCTAGAATGGAGTCAAAATCTAGCGTATTAGCAGTCGGTGTGAATTGAGGGGTAATGGTCTGTCTTGATAAGGCTGCAGCAGCAGGAAGTATGCTGAATGATGAAGGTGTGTCTTCATTTTGACTTTCATTCTTCAACACCTCATCAACAGCTCGGACAACTAACTTCCAATCCTCAGTGATATCTTCCTCTTCATCTACGGTGTCTAGCAAGTCATGGATTTGAACAAATGAAGGTTTGAAGAGAGAACTTTGAAAAGCAGCTTGCTCTTGTATCCATTCTTCGAGACTGCCAGCATCATCTTCCGCATTAACTATCTCCCCTTTTTGGTTGCATCAGTGCCTAGAGTCTCATCAGTTTGAGTGCCCACTGATACAAGGGAGGGAGTAGTCACTGGAGGGCATTGATGGGCTTCATGCATAGAGACTTGGTGCCTTAGATTGGACACTTCGGCCTCTAGCATTGCCACCTTGGGCGTCAATTCCAAATTATGAAGTTTCAGTTTGTCCTCATCCACAGTTGTGGAATCCTTGGAACAAGATGGGGCCTTAGGCCTAGCCTCATCATCCTCCACCACCTCCTCTGCATTTCACTCTGACCACTCAGGTCCTAGTTCAAGCAACTACTACCCTCCCATTGTCACTCATCCCCAGACTCCAACCTCTCAATCAAACAACGCATCATTTCTTCTTGAAGCTCCACCTCAAGCCTCAACCTCTACTGCTTTTGTCTCTGAAAACTCAAGCAACATGTCCTTTATCAAGGAAGATCTAGAATGATTTCATCCAGATGATCTAGAAGAAACATACATCACTCTTATGCCATGCTCTCTCTAAGAGCAAAAAGATTCTACTCTAGAACAGGAAGACCCATTCCAAGCAACAACTCCAACACCAGAGTTGGCTTGGACAAAAGCAAACTGAGATGTTACAACTGTAACCAACTTGGTCATTTTGCTAGAAAATGCAAGGCACCAAAGGCAAACCCAGCTGCTGCTCAAGCTCACCAAGCTCAGCCAAGATAACAACAGCAACAAGCCACTCCTCCAGCTCAAACTTCAGCTTGTACAGCTGTTGGAACTGCTGACTTTGACTGGAGCTTCCAGTATGAAGATCTTCCTGCCAACAACTGTGACAATCCGACTTTTTAAGCTAACCCCGTTAACTATTCTGTTAAGTTCCTTATTAAAAACTTAACCCCGTTAATCAAATCTAACCTCAAGGACTAATTCAGCCACTATATCAACTCAAAACTGCAAGGACTAATTGTGTAATTATACTAAACTGAATAAATTGACTCCTAAAAGTCAAAATTGATCAAATTGCCTCCAGTTGACTTTTAGAAGTCAAAGTTCGATCCTTGATTTTCCAATTCGTGGATTTTAACTGGAATTCGTTGAAACTATTAATTACTACGGGCATTATTAACATTCTCGGCCATCATTGAGCTTTAATCACCTGCATTACATCCGAATTAATCGAAAATGACCGTTCGTTTCATAACCGTCGACACCCTCATCAGTTACTACCAAATTCGCATCGTTTGTATGTTATCCTCGCAAACCAAACCCCTGCGCACAACAGACGAGTCACACAGAAGCTATCCCACACGCCAATTCGATCGGAGTAGCATAGGAAGTCGCCGGAGATCAAGTTGTTCGCTGTCGGACCTGCATTTGTTCGATTTCTATCAATCCATCAACTATTCTGGTAATTTATCTCATCTATAGTTTCGTTTCAATCTCTAGAACAATAGCCCTATCATAATTAAGGCTTGAAGTAACGAATTTAACATGAACCCGAATCTAGGGTTCATGCGTTTACAGTTTAATCGATCACTGTCCCGGAATCGATTATAGTCCAATCAATGTATGTGGTTAGATTCGAAACTGACCACTCATCGAAAGCCCTATAAATCCAACCGTTTCTAATATCGAATTCAACTCAGTTCATAATCTAGGGTTCTTCATAAAAACGATTTGGGGATTTCGGTCATAAACTTAATCTCAATCTAATTAAACATCATGGCCAGATTCGAAATCCTTTATTCTCTAAAAGCCCTATGTTTTCAAAGAATTCTAACATCAGAATTGTTCAAATCGATTTCATGACCTTGTTCTAGGGTTTCGGTGCTCATTCTGAAATTAAACACCCTTTTACTAATCGATTTTTCAATTAAACCTAACCAACAGTTTCGCAATAACCTAATCAACAAAACCCACATGTTTCCTGGTTCGATCGATATCCAAATCAAAGGAATCGGGACTGGTTTTGGCTCGATTACGATGGGGGAAAAGAACACGCTGGAATTGTATGTTAAAACGATTTAATCTGGGTATCTAACGCGATAGCCTAGCGGCCGGACTGGTTAAGGCAGTGTGCGTGTGTGGGAGAGTCCCGGGTTCGAGTCCGGGCTCCCACAATTATTTTTAAACATTTTTCTGTTAATATTTAATTAATAAAAATCAAACCTTTTAATATTATATTATTATATAAATGGGTTTTAACCCGGAAAACAACCCGTAGGCTCGGGTTTGAATTATTAACTTATTTTTATATATTATACCCACTTTTATAAATAACTTAGTGTTATTATCCCCAAGTGAAAGTAATATGTTTATATTATTTTTAAACCGTGAATTCATATAAAATAATATATTTATATTATTGTCAAACCGTGACCCGTATTATTAAATAATATATATTTATATTATTTCAAATCAATTTATAACATCGTGTGTCGATTGAGACTAAATAATAATATAATTGGTTATACTATTTACTCATATACATATATTATTACTTTCTTAAATTTTTTGTGAATGACAAAACACCCGGTTATAATTATTATTAGTCGTGTCATTCGTCGCGTAAAGTAATTCCTAACTCCGTGGACACCTTCGTCCACTCTTGAATATTAGAGCGTTTCTTTAGGACGCTTCTCAATCCGTGTCATTGTCACATTTCCTATTTTTCTTTATCCCTAATTTTATGTGTTTATAATTTTAGGGCATTCGTAAGTCTTTTGAGACTTACACACTTGGTTCCAACTTTTCCCTTGTGTGATTCAAATCCTTACTCAAGCTCAAGTGAGTTTTCACGGCCCCTTTTTACTGCTTTTAAACTGGGGGAGAAAACATGATACAACTCTTTTGATTTTTGTACTTCATTTTATATCAATTGTTATGACTATGCGTAAACTCTATCATGAAAGTCCTCACATCGAACCGTTTAAATATGAATATAGCGAGGTATGTTGGGTAGTACTACTGGGTTTGACAAACCTCACCCGCGTTAGTCGCGCTAACACGATTGGATATCGAACGGGTGCAATATTGACCTAAACGTGCACCGTGGTTGATAGACCTGGTGGGAGGCAATACAAACAGTCAGTTTACGGTTGCGAGCGTAATAGCAAACAATGAACATGGGTTAGCTACTCATTTGGTATTTATGTTGATTGTACAATAAATCTGGTAAACGTTTATTTATATACTGAAACCTGTGAACTCACCAACCTCGTGTTGACACTTTTTCTTACATGTTTTCTCAGGACGCTAAGCTAAGACACAGGTGCACGTTAGGGCATGCATGGGATTCAACTGCTTTGCTTTGTGTCTATTTATGTTGATTGAATTATTTTAATGTACTTTGTTTGGTTGAACGTTTGGACTTTTGGACTTTGGTTTTGGGCGCGTGTATTTTGCGCATTTACTTTCTTTACGCTTCCGCATTGATACTCTGATTTTAAAGGATAATTTCATTTGAGTCCCATGTAGAGTCGTTCAATGTAACTAATGTCTGAGATCCTGGTTTGTCACTTCCCAAACTGTAATACTCCGTTAGTGGAATTTGGGGGTGTGACAACATCCAAGCACTCATGGTAGACACAACTGAGATACCACCCCATGTATATGAACGTCTTTGTTCCCAAGCTTGTATAGGTTCTAGGTTACAGAAAGCACAATCAAAACCTTATAGATCAAAATGAAGAGTTTCACCAAATGAAATCTGAATTCAAAAAGGTTGAAAACAGTTATAAAGAAAAGATTAACTAACTAAAGAAAGAGATTTCATCATTAAAACATGAAAAAATAAATCTTGAAACTCAGATTGATGATCTATTGGTCAAATTAAAAGCTACCATAGCAGAATTGGCAGAAAGGAAAGTTCATGTTGAAAAATATGAGTTTGTATCCAAAAAGCTGCAAAGACTTTTAGATGTTCAAGTTCATGACAAAGTAAAAACTGGTCTGGGGTACCATGCTGACCAGTACAAAGCCGTTGCACCACATATTGACTACGTAGCCATTTATGAACCAAGCTTCAATCTTTCAAATCTTAATATGGCCAACCGAAATCTTGATCCTTCAAAGGATGAACCATTCATTAACTTGAGCTCCTTTCTTTGGCTTGAATCATTTCTAATTCATAGGTCTTCAGCATACCAAACAGCTCGGTCATCTGCAGATTCTTCAGAATGTTAGTTCTTCTGATTGACAATGTGTAAAGTGTCCAACAGCTAGGCAGAGACCTGATAAACTTCTTGAGAATGTCCTCATTCTCCAGCTTCACTTTAGAGCACTGTAGCTCTCCCACAAGGTAAGTGTACCTGTTATACAACACAGTTAGAGACTCACCTTCCTTCCAGATAAAGTTCTCATATTGCTGCTTCAGAATGTCTCTTCTGTTTTCTTTTACTTCTTCTGAACCAGCAAACATCTTCTTAAGAGCCTCCCATAGCTCCTTGGCAGTTTTGTATCCTCTGAAGTTGTGAAATACTTCATTTGGCAAGCATATCTGAATGGCTCCCAAGGCCTTGAAGTCTACCTCCATCTTCTTGATGACTTCATCTGAATACTTTGAGGGTTCTTTGGGGACTGATGGACCTCCAAAATCAGCAGAGGCCACCATGGGTACATATGGTCCATCTTTAATGGATCTCCACATCCCATCCTCCTGATAGCAGAAGAAGCTTTCCATCATGTTCTTTCACATATCATAGTCTTCTCCAGACACCAGTCTTGGTGGCCTGTTGATGCTTCCAGTATCCTCAAAACCATTGTTTTGTGCCATTTTGGATTTGTACTGTATGGTGTCTTTAGCAAAGAGATAGTTTTGAATAAAACCAGAGAGTGATTAAACAAGTGTGAGTTTGTTTAATCTGTGAGCCAAAGCTCTGATACCACTTGTAGGATCGGTAAATACAAGATGATTCTATTCTAGCTGAGATTGGCGGAAACAATCACAACTAAACAGTGTAAACAAGTAAACACGAAGAATACTGGTAAATGCAATTTGTATTAAGGTTCAATGGTTACAATGTTACAGAGAAAACTCTAAGAAAAGTACACTTGTACAATAAATGAATACAGTACTTATATAGTAACTTAGAATCAAGACAAAACCTTGCTTCTAAGGATCAGATCCAACACAAGCTGTTGATCTTGTATAAAAGCTATACTACACGTAAAGAAAAAAAAATACTACAATGGTTAACTTTACTCAAACGTCTTCTTAGGCATCATTGCTTGAATACTTGGAAGAAGAGCGTTGTTCTCTTTTATTGTCTGCACCATTAACTTTCTTTCTGCATGAGGTGTGCCAGAGTTGCAACAGAAAGTTGTCAGTGGAAAGTTGCTTTTGCAATGCCAGTTAGCAGCAACGATTGATCTTCATCGGATATGGCTATCAGCAGCATTGTTGATGATCCGCAGCAAGACTCAACTATCCAAAGCTACTGATGATTTGCTTATCAGCAGCATCAAGTGTTTGATGCTGCTGAGAAGCCTATCCGCAGCAATTCTGGTCTTCAGCAGATAAGGTTTTCCGCAGCAGAGTTGTTCATCAGCAGGAGAACAAGTATCTGCAACAAGCAAGCTTATCCGCAACAGCTTGTTGCTCAGCAGCAAAACTGTGGAGTCCGCAACAATTGTAATTAGAGAATTTTGTAGCCATCAGTCTTTATTTCTACACCAATACACCTGGTTTGATTGACCCTTTGGGGGAAGCCCATGGTGATTGTTACTGAAATTAAACTTTAAACTTTTTAAGGGTAACCTTCGGGTTATGCCTAAACTTGGTTGGAGGATTGATATGCACAATGTTTAACATGATTGTTCTCACACTTATACTATAGAATGCATGACATAGTGAATTGTAATACTTTCCAAAAACTTTGCTAAACTATGACAAAACCTATGTATCTCACCAACTATTTTTAGTTGACAGTTTACTTACATGTTTTAGGTACGCTAGCATGAGACTTGTTATGATCACATAGGATGCTTTGGACTTAGATTACTTATCAAATAAACATTGTATTTTTTGTTATATGTTGTATCATTCTTTGTATTGAACCTTTAAAAGTCAGTAATGAAATATTTAAATGTTAATAGTCAACCTTGTGCTTTTTGAACAACCGCGTCCGCCCCGAGGTATAATTCGCCGTCGGTTGGGGTGTGACAACGATCGTGATCAGAAACGGGTCACACTGCTTGTGATGAATCGAGTCTTTATTCCAGGTAAATTCAATCGTATTCCATTTGCTTTAATCCTTGTTCTAAAAGCCCCATCGTCTCTGCTAGTGATTTGTTGAATTGGGAATTAGGGTTTTCATTCGGATGGTTTGGGGAAGAAGGTGAAGCTGGGCTACTAATTTTAAATTTGTTTTTCTAATTCCTAAACAAGGCGTTAGCCCAGATCAACTGGTTAGAGCTTATGACATATAGACGCAAGGTCGTGGGTTCGAAACCCGTCCCTCCCTAAATTTTTACTGTTTTGTTCTTTTATAGCAAAAAACATTATTCCCTTGTTGCACTCATACACACACTTATATATATATATATACATATATATATATATATATATATTTATATGTACACATTTATATAAAATCACATACAAACTTATAGAGAATAAGTGGAAAAAAATACGTATCATTTTTTTACAACCTTAAACATTTATACAAAAGTTTCTTTTATAAACTTTTTACGAGCATCTAAACACATATACATGTATTATTAAACAAGATTTTGATGCACAAAACTATTTTATAATGTTATTTTCTAAACATTGGAATACTCGGATTTATTTTAATAATCTAAATCATTAAATTTTAAAGGGAAACATTTTTATTATTTTAATAATCCAAAATTTGATCGGCGTTGAGGGTACCAATCAAAGATAAGTTACCCAATAACCGATGTTTGCGAAAAGCTGGTTGGGTGATAAGTATGGGTAATATAAAAGAAAAGGCTAAGGCTTAGAGGGCTATCTAAGCGGATAATATTTTTGGGATTTTTTTATTTTTATGGATAATAAGGGTAATTAAGTCCTAGGTGCCTTAATCATTTTCATACTTCCACTAGTTCATGGTCTTGATATGTATAAGTCATACAAGTTCTAATTATGCATAGAATTCAATCGAATAAACACTCATGCAAAAATAATGATAATAATGCTCGTGAAAAGGCTCGGATTATTCTCACATGGAAACGGATAGGATAGGGTTTAGTGATTTGTTATGCATAATTTTCAATTGTTTCTACTTGTCATGTCTTCATTTTATTTAATTAGGTGCAAACTCAAAAAGGCTTAGATATAAAGGTTTTAAAATTTTTGAAACTTTTTCAGGTTTTATAAAAGGTAAGTTTTGTAATGTTTTAGACAAATGGGTGGAAAATTGATCAGCATCGAAGGTACCGATCAAAGATAAGTTAAGAGAGTGTCCTTAGTACCTTAAACTAGTTAGGGCAAGAAGGGTGTCGAACCACGAAGAGCTTGTGGTCGGTGTGTAACTCAATTGATTATTCTTTTATGAAAACACGGTGATTATGATGAATTTGTAAACAATAATATGAGAAAAGACCACACCCAGGTTTCTGGATTTGCAAGTGACTAGGATAGTTTCACACAAATGGTTTGAATTTCAATGAAACACAACGATATCGAGGATTTGTTGATATGATTACTCAATTGGAGGCATCAACGCTCGTCTAACATATGTAATTGGTGCAAGAAAACCTTCACTATATGTATTTTAGACAAAAGTATGCTTTATGAATCAAGAATACAAAACAAACCCTAACATGAATTGAAATCAATAGCAATCATCATCTCATAATGTCAACGATGCAACAAAATCTCAACAATCACAAGTTCAAGACAATACTAACAATCAAAGCATGTAAACTCAATCGAATGATTAACCATGTTAATGTTTCAAACCAAAAGTGCAATGTAAAACCCTAGAAAACTTACAACCATCCACCCGGGGATGATCTTGGCTGAATTAGCAACTATTGTTGTTGATTTGATCTTCAAAAGTGTTGATTCCAATGATTCCTTGCTTGTGGATGATGATAGAACTCTTCAAAAACTCTCCCAAATCTCTCAAAAATCGCCCAAGAGAAGATATTTTCGAATTAGGGATGAAACCCCTATAATAACTCACAAGATTTGACTGTTTCCTAAATTTTCACCCAAATTGATTGCACTCGGCATCTAGGACGCTAGTTGTGGCGTCTAGGATGCCGCCTTGATTTCTTCTATCATCGTTTCAGCTATAGGACGCCACCTTATGCTGCTGGACGCCAAAAATGGAAGCATGTGGACGCAGACCGGCGTCCTGGACGCCCCCTATGGATTTCTTTGTGTTTTTCTTCCCCTTGATCCGTGTTCGCGCATAATCTTCCACGCGGTGTTCTAAATACTTCCAAAACATGTCCTTTAACTTGTTTAGACCTGAAATTCATAAAAAATGCTTGAAGTACCATTGTTCTTGACCAAAACCAAATAAAAGTACAAATATAGTTGCTAAATTGAACAACATAAAACTCGCCCATCACATCCCCACACTTATCATTTGCTTGCCCTCAAGCAAACTCTCATGTAACACATCCACATTTAATTAACAAAAGCACCAAACACCCCACCACGCGTTAGTTAAGGTCTAAGGTCATACCCAAATTCACAAGGCTTACCACCGTCAATAGGATTACAACTCAACGACCAAGATGATACATGTTTGCAACACAAGCTTAACTAACCAAGTTTAACCCGCTTCTGGTGGCGGTATACATGCATACACACCCCTCACAATTTTACTCTCCACTCGGTTCATAATTGACTAGTATTGATGTACTAGTATATTGTACGCTCAAGAATCTTTTGTCTACCACATTATCATAAGCTTGCATGTCAATCACATCTCTACCAACTAACACAAATACCAAGGGTTGTAAAAGGGCTAGGTTAAGGGTATGACATAGGAATTTTATTTAGTTGCTAAGAGTGAAGAAAATCCGATTTTATTAAACATAACTAAATAACAAATACTAACAAAATACTTGGCTACCTTAGCCTTCATAGAATAATACATGTCTTCTGTTTTTTCTTTTTTTTTTCCTCTTTTTTTTCAATTTTTTTATTTTTTTCTTTTACTAATTTTTTTGATATATATAAAAGATAATAATAACATAACACATTAATAACGACACATAATGAATGACACTACAACCGGATTTCACCACTTGGGTTTAAAAGTGCAAAGGCTAAAGGTTAAAGGCTATGGGGTTAATTGAGTTTTTCTTTTTTTTTTTCAAATGAATTGGTTTAGGCTCAAATGGGCGACTAATGGGTAGTGTTGGGTAAATGACTGTGAAAGAAAGGTGACTAATGGGTAGTGTTAGCTAAAGGATTGTGAAAGAAAGGCTAAAAACAAAAAGGTTTCTCCTAATGCCTCTATCATGTTCGTGCAAGCAAATGGTTCATGGTCTCAACATGTATCAAAACATGCAAGTTCTAAAACGTAAGTAACAAAATGATCACACTCAAACAAACGAAGACATGCATGTATGCAATAATTTAGCATGCTTAAGATGGCTAAAAATCTCACAAGTAACATAGGGAAGGATAATGATGTGATACACGTGTACCATCATGTCATTTCCGATTAGTCAAACTCAAATCCTTTTTGAAAAATAACCATTGAGAAAACTTTATCGAGCAACTTAAAAAAATTTAACCATGACCAAAGACCTAAACATGTGCGCGTGACAACACTTTTGATGGCTTATTTTGAAAATCTCCTGCTTTTGTGAACATTTAAGATGCTTTTTAGAGGGTTTTGCACTTTTTTCAAAATTCTTAATTTTTCCCCATCCCCACACTTTGAGGTTTACATTGTCCTCAATGTATATTAAAATGAGAATTTTGTGTGGTTCAAAGATACTAATCATTCTAGATTCCCAGATCCACTCAACTAACCACAAGTGAAACGACTCAATTACAACAAAAAAAAGAAAAAAAACTAAAACTAAAACTAAACACACCAAAATAAATAACACACATCAAACAAACCAAATAAAACTAAGAAAGAGCACATGACCTGATTATTCCTTTGCTACGAGGTCCTTGTGTACGTGTAGCAAACTCCTAAACTCACTTTCGTAGGAATCACAGTTGCATTTAGCATATGTAACAAGCCTTTTAAACCCCTCGGTAGCCCGAGTGGACAAGTGAAGTCTCATGAGGGTTTTTAGTAAACACACTCACAAAGTTACCTGCTTGCCTCTATAAGCCATTCCCACACTTGGGTCTTGTTATGTTGACAAAGAACTGAAAAAAAAAGCAAAACAAAAATGCAGAAAATAAACACATGTCAGGTTGCCTCCCGGTTAGCGCTAAGTTTTAAGGTCTTCAGCTAGACCATACCTGGTTTATCTCTTATGGTGGTTGGAACACAGTTTCCATTCCAAATGCTACCTCACATGCTCTACAGTTATCATTCCCATCCAGCTTAAACTTCCTCACATGGTCCACATCAACCAAATCTTCTTCACCTCTCTTTTTCCAAGACTCACCAGTATCATATGACTGTCTGACAAACTTGGGAGGTTTCCTTGTCCCAGACGATGATTCCGATGAGTTCGTGTCCGGCTTGGATAACCACTTGAACTTTCCACCTGCTGTTTCCATGGTGGCTTTTCTACTTGCACTCCCGCCTCCCCAAACTTGGGGATTGCTGCATCTACCGCCTCATTCATCTCCTTTAGCTTAAACATGTCAACAACAAAACCTTTCTATTTTATGCCACCCTCATCCACTTTGGACCGAGGAGGACACTTATTTGTAGCACCTGCTTTGGAACATTTGACTTTGTTAAAATAAGTAAAAGTATTGGAACTAATGTTTAAGTTCAACTCACGGTTTCCAAATGTCATACTGACTGTGTTATCTCTGCCATTAATCTGTGCATTGGCAATCGCCAAAAAAGGTCTTCCAAGGATGACCCTCGTTTGCTCCTTCTTCATAGTCGGTACATAATTAAGCACCAGAAAATATTCGGGGTAATAGAATTCCTAGACCTTCACAACAACTCCTCTAAGCATCCCCCGAGAACGCTTCCATGTCAAATCGGCTAACACCATGATGGTGTCAACTTGTTGTAGAGGACCAAATTTAGACCGGTCGTACATGCTTCCCGGTAATATGTTGACACTCAATCCATAATCCAACAGGGCTTGATTAATTATCAATCCCCCAACTTTAACTGGGATAAGGGGTTCTCCTAACTCACATTCGTCCTCCGAATCACTCTCTTCACCATCTGGGTGGGTACTCATCGCGCTAACGTAGGCATTCTTTGAACTAGACCCTTGATGTGATGGATTCAAGGTAGTATCACTTGGCAACTTCCATTTGTCTTTCTTGATTTAGGCCACCTCCTCGGCTAATTGGCCCACTTGATTTTCCAACGCCGCAACCGACTTGTCCCTCATTTCATTCTTCTTGTCCGACTCTTTCATCATGTTCATGATAGCATCCAGTTTTGTGTTAATCGGGTCATCACCTCCCGAGTTTCCACCTTGTTGCTCTTGATTATTGTAATTTCTTTGTTGGTAGTTACCTCGGTTGTTGTTGTACCCTTGATTTCCACCTTGATTGAAAGAGTTCCTTTGATAGCCACCTCCACCTTGTTGGCGATTTTGATAGGATGAGTTGTTTTGATTTGCTCCTTGGAAGTTAGGATTGATTTGGTTGGAGAAGTTCCCATACTTGAAATTTGGGTGATTCCTCAAGCACGAGTGATAATTTTTAGAATTCATGTCATTATAGTTCCTATCACCCGACACTTGGTTGACTTCTTCATAACCATTGCCACCCGATTGGCACTCGATACTCTTGTGCCCCAATTCGCCACATGGTCCACAAACATCATACTTCACCGATGCAACATCCGCACTTCAAATTTTCTTTAATTTAGCCAATTCTCGTTCCAACGATGCGAGTCGGTCATCATTTGCATCCCTTGTTATGCCCTTTGGTGGCACCGATCTTGATCTTCTATCATCCGATGCTTGAGCCTTTGAGCTTGACTCATTTTTTCCAGAAAATCCCAATCATCATCTTCATTGTTTGACAAGAATGTGCCATTACTTGTGGAATGCAAGAACTTTCTCTCTTCGGAAGTTAACCCATCCGAAAATGACTTGATGAGTTCCCATGTATCAATTCTGTGATGCGGGCACATGCATAGTAACTCCTTAAAATGAAAGAAAGCTTCATGAAACAATTCACCTGATTGTTGCTTAAAGTACCGGATGTCCCTACGAGCATCACTCGTTTTGGCCACCGAGTAGTATTCATCCAAGAATGCTTGTTGCATTTCTGCCCATGTGCGAATACCATTGGCCGGCAAGGTTAGGAACCATTTATTCGCCTTCTCTTTCAACGAAAACTGAAACAACCTCAACTTCACTTCATCCGCTGAGAAGTTATGCCCTCCAATAGTGTTACAAATAGCTACAAAATCGGCTAGATGTATGTAAGGTTCTTCGGTAGCACTTCCCATAAAGTGCGGAAGGGTATTAAGATATTGAGGCCTAATGTCAAAAGCTCTCCCTCTCCTTGGTGGTACAATGGGAGAAGGGTTACAATTCACCTGATTGTTGCTTAAAGTACCGGATGTCCCTACGAGCATCACTCGTTTTGGCCACCGAGTAGTATTCATCCAAGAATGCTTGTTGCATTTCTGCCCATGTGCGAATACCATTGGCCGGCAAGGTTAGGAACCATTTAATCGCCTTCTATTTCAACGAAAACTGAAACAACCTCAACTTCACTTCATCCGCTAAGAAGTTATGCCCTCCAATAGTGTTACAAATAGCTACAAAATCGGCTAGATGTATGTAAGGTTCTTCGGTAGCACTTCCCATAAAGTGCGGAAGGGTATTAAGATATTGAGGCCTAATGTCAAAAGCTCTCCCTCTCCTTGGTGGTACAATGGGAGAAGGGTTTTCAGAAATAGCCGGTTGAAAGTGGATATTCACCCCATTGGCATGTGCTCTTTGATTGGGACGAGGGGGCCTTTGTGGTTGACGATGTTGACGATTGTTGCCCCCACCGGCTTGATTGGGAATCCAGTTGTAATTATTGTTGTTGTTGTTGCGGTTCCCCCTTTGATTATTGACACATTGAGTATTGTTAGCATACCCATCACCATTATAATACTCATCGCCCTCGTTACCATTACCCTTATTCCATTCATCATCATTATAATGGAACTCAATAATTGGTGAATTTGAGGGTATTGCTTCTTCCGCTCGATGACGTGCTCGGTTTTGCCTTGCTAATCTTTCAATTTCCGAATTGAATTCCAATGGTGAAGTTCTTCTAGAGAAACACGTACGCATGCACTATCTGTTTTCTGCACAAGCAACACACCAAGCGTAATCGGGAATAGAAAGAGAATAACAAGCAGAACAATTAAACAGGTAATCATGAATTAAACAGGTAATCAATGGAGTGGTGTTCAATAATTGGTGAATTGGAGGGTATTGCTTCTTCCGCTCGATGACGTGCTCGGTTTTGCCTTGCTAATCTTTCAATTTCCGGATTGAATTCCAATGGTGAAGTTCTTCTAGAGAAACACGTACGCATGCACTATCTGTTTTCTGCACAAGCAACACACCAAGCGTAATCGGGAATAGAAAGAGAATAACAAGCAGAACAATTAAACAGGTAATCATGAATTAAACAAATATCAAAATAATCAACTAAAATAAACACCAAGCGCACAATCTCCCCGGCAACGGCGCCAAAATTTGATCGGCGTCGAGGGTACCAATCAAAGATAAGTTAAGAGATTGTCCTTAGTACCTTAAACTAGTTAGGGCAAGAAGGGTGTCGAACCACGAAGAGCTTGTGGTCTGTGTGTAACTCAATTGATTATTCTTTTATGAAGGGTTTCTAGATTCTTTAAAGTTGAGAAATTGGTGAACCAATAATGTGGTTCAATTGATTTGCACTTAGAACGAAACAATGACTTATAACTTGAATTAATACTAAGACAAGGACTAGCAATTTAGCCAACACGGTGATTATGATGAATTTGTAAGACCACACCCGGGTTTCCGGATTTGCAAGCAACTAGGATAGTTTCACACAAATGGTTTGAATTTCAATAAAACACAACGATATCGAGGATTTGTTAATATGATTTCTCAATTGGAGGCATCAACGCTCGTCTAACATATGTAATTGGTGCAAGAAAACCTTCACTATATGTATTTTAGACAAATGTATGCTTTATGAATCAAGAATACAAAACAAACCCTAACATGAATTGAAATCAATAGCAATCATCATCTCATAATATCAACGATGCAACAAAATCTTAACAATCACAAGTTCATGACAATACTAACAATCAAAGCATGTAAACTCAATCGAATGATTAACCATGTTAATGTTTAAAACCAAAAGTGCAATGTAAAACCCAAGAAAACTTATAACCATCCACCCGGGGATGATCTTGAATGAATTAGCCACTGTTGTTGATTTGATCTTCAAAAGTGTTGATTCCAATGATTCCATGCTTGTAGATGATGATAGAACTCTTCAAAAATTCTCCCAAATCACTCAAAAATTACCCAAGAGAAGATATTTTCGACCTGGTTTTTTTATTTATTATTTATTCTAAAACAATAATGACACTTCACTTCAATCCCGTACCTACCGCCTTAATTATATCAACGAGTATCAAATTCAAAATTTATATCCTTGCAAATACATATCATTTATCTCCTACTAAAATATATACATTTTTTTTTCATAACAAATATGTCCAAAAACAAAACACTTGATTTTTAATTATGTAACTACATCTTTTATATATATATGCATATATTTATTTTTAAATATAAACACACATATATTTGATTATATTAAATAAACCATTTATACAATTTACAAGTTTACAAGAATGAAAGTTATCTATTTATTAAAAATATTTAAAATCTAATAGGTTAGATTTATAAAAATTATTTTTTTTATAAAAGGATTTTTGGTTAGATTTATAAAATAAGACTTATGAATAAATTAGAGTTGATTTTAAACAAATAAATCAAGTTTAGAACCCTCTAAGTGCTTTAAATCCTCACTTGAACCCCTTCTCCCAATATTGAACCCTGAACATTGATCTTGCACAAACTTTGACTTACGAAAGTCAAACTAGTTCAAATCTTCCATAATCCATATAAATCCGATGCATTCGTTCTCCCAAATCACGTTGCCACTCAATTGCGAATTTTTGGAACCACTAATCACCCAAATTAAATGAGGAATCAATTCATTTGACCGAATTTAGAGTATTACGGTTATGGGGTTTCAAAACCCACAAATCAAGTCTCAAAAATCCCGTAAATCTATCACAAATCACAGGAGTAACGCGTGTTTACCTGTTCTATATATATCCCCTATCATTTCACTTCACGAAATGGAGCTCAGATCAGTCCCTATCCCTCCCCACGATCGCGATCAGAAACCGGTCACACTGCTTGTGATGAATCAAGTCTTTTATTCCAGGTAAATTCAATCATATTCCATTTGCTTTAATCCTTGCTTTAAAAGCCCCATCGTCTCTGCTAGTGATTTGTTGAATTGGGAATTAGGGTTTTCATTTGGATGGTTTGGGGAAGAAGGTGAAGTTGGGCTGCTAATTTAAATTTGTTTTCTAATTCCTAAACAAGGCGTTAGCCCAGATCAACTGGTTAGAGCTTAAGAAATATAGACGCAAGGTCTTGGGTTCGAAACCTGTTCCTGCCTAAGTTTTTATTGTTTTGTTTTTTTATAGCAAAAAATATTATTCCCTTGTTACACTCATACACACATTTATATATATATCTATATATATGTATATACTAGTTTATATCCCGTGTACTACACACGGGGTGAAAAATATCAATAAATAAAATTCTTAAATCTTTACGTATATATTTTACAGAGTACTAAGTATAGAAAACTAAATTCAAAATATATAAAAATTAATATATAATTGGGTTTCGAAAATACTTTAAGTACTATTTAATGTAATTTGATTGAAAATCAAAGTTACATAATTAGATTTCAAAGTTTATTATAATAAGGGATAATTTAAAATAAATATGTTTTATTAGTATAATTAATATTTCCTTTAAATATATATTATTATTAAAAAATGGAAGTGTATTTAATAAGTGAGAGAGGCAGGAAAAAAATATTAATAATGAACATGGAGGTGACACGTGACATAGAAAAACCTTTATTCATTATATAGTATATATATATATATATATATATTTATATGTGCAAATTTATATAAAATCACATACAAACTTATAGAGAATAAGTGAAAAAAAATACATATCATTTTTTTACAACCTTAAACATTTATTCAAAAGTTTCTTTTATAAACTTTTTACGAGCATCTAAACATATATACATATATTAATAAACAAGATTTTAATGCACAAAATTATTTTATAAAGTTATTTTATAAACATTGGAATACTCGGATTTATTTTAATAATCTAAATGATTAAATTTTCAAGGGAAACAGTTTTATTATTATTAGGATAAAAACCTAAAAGATCTTAATTTATTTAATATAAATCATTTAACAAATTATTTATTTAAATTCTCTAATTTATAAATTATATTTAGAATATAAATGTGGTTATTTTTACAAACCCATTTCCTTGTAAAGATTTATACATTATTTTATATAATTTATTTTTATCATTTAAAGCAATTTTTTATCTAGAATATAAAAGTGAAAATTTTAAATCCATTACTTTATATAAAAATTTTATAATCTTTTATACGATCTATTTTTGAAAACATATTTCAAGCCTTTAATTTAATAATTAATTATGGTTTAATTAATTATTTAATTAGAAAATTTAAAATTTGGTTTAATTACTAAATATGTATTCTTAACTCCTATTTTATACACAATTCAAAGTAAAATAAATAAGAGGTTTTATTTATTTATGACGTTAGGTTATTTATTTATTTGAACTATTTACCCACTTAAATTTTCTTTATTATTTAACCTAAACAAACAACCGGAAGATTATTCATTTACTCCTACAAATACTTACAGTTATATATATAACACAAATTGTCAAGACAAATGAAAGCACATATTCTTTGACATAGGGTCTCGCATCCATCTTTTGAAGCTCAAACAATTATACACTCATCCAACAAAGCCCTCACCCAATCCCATTATACATTAGAACTCTCTTTAGACATTTGTGCATATCATTGATACATTTATACAAATTCAATCATAGGTTAACCTTGTAGTTAGCTAATCACTCGTGCAACATCTTACCCGTTTGATCTTTAAGCTACTTATTACAAGTGAGTTTATATAGCCCATTTTTCCTTTTGTATATTTTTGGGGTGAAACAGGATTACACAACAAATACTATTGGCAATTACACACGTACAATTCTACAATGTGATCATATGTGTTTATTTGTGCTTTATGCTTGAATGCTATTTGTTATGGCTACATATACATAATACATTCGTGCAATCATTAACTCTTTACATCAGGATAACATGTGTTGTTATGCCCTACATTTATATCAGGATAACATGTGTTGTTATGCCCTACATTTACATTAGGATAGCATGTGTTGTTATGCCATACATTTACATCAGGATAACATGTGTTGTTATGCCCTACATTTACATTAGGATAACATGTGTTGTTATGCCCTTCAGTTACAAGGTTTAATTTGTGTAACTAGCTTAACTTAGATTCTCCATAAAAGCTTTATAAACCATGTATCATATGAATTGTACACAAAACAGATGAACTTTATTTATGGTGTCAAAACCTATGTATGCTCACCAACTATTTATAGTTGATCATCTCATTTTATCATGTTTCAGGTACGAATGTTTGAGTTAGGATTCAAGTTGCTTTCATTTAGTATTGAGGATCTAGTTTTAAACTTAATAAAGATATTCATGTATTTTTAATTCATGTAAATCTTGTACTTGAGTACTTGAACTATCAAATGAAATTGATTGTTTAATTATTTCAACTTTAGTAAACCATGAGCTTATGAATAGTCTACATGTCCCGCCCCGACGTTTCCGTCGTCGGTTGGGGTGTGATAGATTGGTATCAGAGCCTTGGTTATAGGGAATTAGGTTATTAGACACCTTTGACCTAGACTATAACCTCATGACACCCATATTGTGCCATGCTCTATGTACATAACATTAGTCATCATACTACATGCTACATGATTACTACTTTGTGTGTATATTTCTACATGTTATTCTAAGTGTTACATCTCATGATACAATACATGATAGTATATGTACTACACTATTTGAAAACTCTTGTGCTTATAATCATTGCTATCTACATGCTACCTATTTGATTTCATTAAATGTTATCCTAAGTCTTATCACACACTTATTCACACATAATCTTTTATGGACCCTCACTCTTGCACACATGTCACCATCATCATTTGTGAACAAAAATTTAAACTCTTAGGCCTAAAGCCTATTAAGAATTTAAAATCCCGTCAAAGTTTTGAGTTCTGGAAATTAGTTAAGAACATGTGCAATCCGGAAGGGTGAATGCCTGTACTTTGGGTCTTCTGTCTAGGAAAGCATTTCATATAAATCCAAATCAACCGAAGGATCCGTATGCTTTCGTAGGAATTCCCGAGGTGAGTGTTCACTTATAGGCTAAAACATGTCTTCTTGAATGTATAAGAATTTGAATCACTTTTGTCAAAGTATCCATTTGATTATGTTATCAAATGAGTACAATCTAAACACCATCGTTTTGTTTATTACAATTTAGTACACATACCTAAGACTTCTTTGTAACTAATCATTTTATTATATGAATTAAACAACAATGTTATTTTGTTCAAACAAAACGTTTATCAAACCTTTAGATAGTATCTGGAATATAAATTTTCTATAAACCTTTTCACATTGTAAGGAAACTTAGTACAACTTGTTTTATAAAAGCATTATTTTTAATTGATAATTAATTTTGACTTTTTTTCTCGTTAAATTAATTATTATTAAAGCTTGGCTTAATTAGTAAATAATTTAGCCATTATTTTCTCCTAAAAATAGTCTTCTTATAATAATTTAAAATTAAATAAAAAGGTTTTCATTTAATTATCCATATAGTTAATTATTCAACTATTTTTCACCATTTTACAAACAAGAATGAATTACAACTACTTATTTATTTACAAACAAAGAGCACAAATCAGTTATTCGTAACCACACTGTCTACACAGTCTTCTCGTTATCTTACACAGTCCTTTTGTTATCTACACAGTCTTCTCGTTATTTTACACTTTCAGAAATGTATGATTGTACTAGGCACTGCAATGAGATGAATCATTTCGCTTAGGCATTAGCCATCCCTATAAACCTCAACAAGATTTAAAAGTTAAATTTCAACTAACCACATTATACATGAACGCCAAACAACACGCTTGTCTGCAACACTCGACTACCTGGAAAATTCGATAGTTTACATTACTCATGAGATCCAATAACTTATAAATGAAAACTCACATGATACATAAGACTTAGTTGTTTACAATATGCATAATACTAGGATAATCACATGATACATGAAACTTGTTTGTTTGATACATGATTGAGCACATAATACATGATAACTTGTTTGTTTGCAATATACATTATACTGGATTGATCACATAATACATGAAACTTATTTGTTTATAAAATACATAATACTAAACTGTTCACACTCTACAACATACATAATGCTACATTGCTCACATTATACCATAAACTTCTTTCTTTACAAAATGCATGATACAAAATTGTTTACATTTACTAAATACATTATACTAAATTGTTTACGTCATACATGAAAACTTATTTGATACTAAATTGTTCACATCCTACATGAAACTATTGTACATGATACTAAATTGTTCACATTATACATGAAACCTAGTTGTTTACAATGTACATGACACTAGATCATAAATGGAACTTATGTGCTTACATTATACACGGAATTAGATTGCTTACATTGTTGCAATTGATTAAGTGCATCATACACAAGGCATGATTATTCACCTTATCCATGAGAGCTACTCGGGGTTTGACGTATTTTTGTTCAAACACGAGGAAGCTATGAAACCCTAAATTATGCCACGTTATTACTCTTTAGTACCTGATTGACCTTACTATCTATGGACATAGTTATTTGTTAGCAACACATACGTGAAAACAATAGTTACGAACTAAGTGATTTTATGTTCCCCCCCCCCCTGACCCACACGGACAATGGGATGAACTATATGGACCATGCCACGATTTGGATAACTACGGGTGCACACGTAATTATAAAAATTAGCGCATGGAAAACATAGCAAATTATGTCGTATGTTATGACATGAAACCTATCATGATATATAATAGCGAAACTAATGTGATATGACAAGGGCATGGTGGATACGCCGATGGTACTTCATATATATAAGTGTTCCTTTCATATTATCAGAAGTAGTGTTATTCGTGTCACGAAAAGTTTTATGTTTTTTGACGGGGTAAATGTTTGTGAAATCTCTTATCCACTGACAATTCTTGAACATATTAGATTACATCTTAAACAAGTTTTGAACATCAATTCTCATCATTCTCATTTCGAGTAATGTTTTTTTATCTTTAGAGTCTAGATTCTGTTTCAATAATTCTCTCTCTGGCTCTCTTCAAACTATATTCACCACCACCATCTATGCCTTACTTGATGACCCGATCTGACTTTGGGAATCCAACCGGAATCTTTTCATCAGTTATATTCCTCAAACCAACAATCAAAGCTCATTGAGAAACTAAGCTCACCTTTTTCCTGATCCAGTAGCCTCCGACAATTTAATTTCAGGACGAAATTCTCTCAACTAGGGGATACTGTAACATCCATGATTTTTCTGGCCTGATTTTTTTATTTAGTATTATATTTTTATTATTTATCCTAAAACAATAATGAAATTTCACTCCAATCCCGTACCTACCACCTTATTTATATCAACGAGTATCAAATTCAATTTTTGTATCCTTGCAAATACATATCATTTATCTACTACTAAAATATATACATTTTTTTTCACAACAAATATGTCCAAAAATAAAACATTTGATTTTTAATTATGTAGCTACATCTTTTATATATATTAATATATTTATTTTTAAATATAAACACATATATATTTGATAATATTAAACAAACTATTTATATAATTTAGAAGTTTACAAGAATAGAAGTTATCTATTTATTAAAAATATTTAAAATCTAATAGGTTAGATTTATAAAAACTATTTTTTTATAAAAGGATTTATGCTTAGATTTATAAAATAAGACTTAATAAATTAGAGTTGATTTTAAACAAATAAATCAAGTTTTGAACCCGCTCTAATTGCTTTGAATCCTCACTTGAACCCCTTCTCCCAATGTTGAACCCTGAACATTGATCTTGCATAAACTTTGACTTACGAAAGTCAAACTAGTTTAAATCTTCCAAAATCCATGAAAATCTGATGCATTCATTCTCCCGAATCACGTTGCCACTCAATTGCGAATTTTAGGAACCACTAATCACCCTAATTAAATGAGGAATCAATTCATTTGACCTAATTTAGAGTATTACGGTTGTGGGGTTTCAAAACCCATAAATCAAGTCTCAAAAATCCCGTAAATCTCGCACAAATCACAACTGTAAAGCGTGTTTACCCGTCCTATATATATCCCCTATCATTTCACTTCACAAAATGAAGCTCAGATCAGTCCCTATCCCTCCCCACGATCGCGATCAGAAACGGGTCACACTACTTGTGATGAATCGAGTCTTTATTCCAGGTAAATTCAATCGTATTCCATTTGCTTTAATCCTTGTTCTAAAAGCCCCACCGTCTCTACTAGTGATTTGTTGAATTGGAAATTAGGGTTTTCATTTGGATGGTTTGGGGAAGAAGGTGAAGTTGGGCTGCGAATTTTAAATTTGTTTTTCTAATTCCTAAACAAGGCGTTAGCCCAGATCAACTGGTAAGAGCTTATGACATATAGACGCAAGGTCGTGGGTTCGAAACCCGTCCCTGCCTAATTTTTTACTGTTTTGTTATTTTATAGCAAAAAACATTTTTATAAATATATATATATTTATATGTACACATTTATATAAAATCACATACAAACTTATAGAGAATAAGTGGAAAAAAATACATATCATTTTTTTACAACCTTAAACATTTATACAAAAGTTTCTTTTATTAACTTTTTACGAGCATCTAAACATATATACATATATTATTAAACAAGATTTTTATGCACAAAACTATTTTATAAAGTTATTTTATAAACATTGGAATACTCGGATTTATTTTAATAATCTAAATCATTAAATTTTCAAGGGAAACAATTTTATTATTATTAGGATAAAAACCTAATAAATCTTAATTTATTTAATATAAATCCTTTAACAAATTATTTATTTAAAATCTCTAATTTATAAATTATATTTAGAATATAAATGTGGTTATTTTTACAAACCCATTTCCTTGTAAAGATTTATACATTATTTTATATAACTTATTTTTATCATTTAAAGCAAATTTTTATCTATCTTGAATATAAAAGTGAATATTTTAAACCCATTACTTTATATAAAATTTTTACAATCTTTTATACGATCTATTTTTGAAAACATATTTCATGCCTTTAATTTAATAATTAATTATGGCTTAATTAATTATTTAATTAGAAAAGTTACATTTCAAAATTTGGTTTAATTACTAAATATGTATTCTTAACACCTATTTTATATACAATTCAAAGTAAAATAAATAAGAGGTTTTATTTATTTATGATGTTAGGTTATTTATTTATTTAAACTATTTACCCTCTTAAATTGTATTTATTATTTAACCTAAACAAAAAACTGGAAGATTATTCATTTACTACTACAAATACTTACACTTATATATATAACACAAATTGTCAAGACAAATGAAACCACATATTCTTTGACATAGGGTCTCGCATCCATCTTTTGAAGCTTAAACAATTATACAGTCACCTAACAAAGCCCTCACCCAATCCCATTATACATTAGAACTATGTTTAGCTATTTGTGCATATCATTGATACATTTATACAAATTCAATCATAGGTTAACAATGTGGTTAGCTAATCACTAGTGCAACATCTTACCCGTTTGATCCTCAAGCTACTTATTACAAGTGAGTTTATATATCCCCTTTTTGCTTTTGTACATTTTTGGGATGAAACATGATTACACAACAAATACTATTTGCAATAAACACTACAAAAAGTTAACTTTACTCAAACGTCTTCTTAGGCATCATTGCTTGCATGCTTGGAGAAGAGCGTTCTAGTTCTTTATTGTCTGCACCAGTTATATTCTTTCTGCGTGGAGTGTGTCAGTGTTGCAGCAGAAAGTTGTCAGTGGTAATGGTTGATTTATCGAAGCCAGTCAGCTGCAACGTTTGATCTTCAATGTGGAATGGCTATCAGCAGCAAAGTTAGAGATCAGCAGCAAGATGCAACCATCCAAAGTTGCTGATGATTTGCCTATCAGCAGCATCAAGTGTTGATGTTGCTGAGAAGCCTATCCGTAGCAACTCTGGTCTTCAGCAGAAGAACAAGTATCCGCTGCAGTTAAGCTTATCCGCAACAGCTTGTTGGTCAGCAACAAACTCTGAGGATCTGCAGCATTTGTACTTAGAAAGTTTTGTAGCCATCAATCTTTATTTCTATAAACTCCCCTAGACTGATGCTACCAAAACTCTATTTCTTCTTTTACGGCTGAAGCTTTTCCATGTTGCTGACTATTCTTGCAACCTCATATCCTCTCTGGTCCTTGCTGGGATTGTTAAGAGGAAACTCAGAAAGAGTCTTGATGTCTTTGCTTTCCATTTTGAAGATGGCCTTGCTTGAACACTTCATCTTCTGTCCTTTAACATATGTCAATGTGAACTCATTCTTTTCAGCATTGTAGGACCAACTGATGAATGGAGAGTGGGATTGGAGAGGTTTTGCATCAATAATTTCATCTTTGCTAGGGTTGAAGTAATGTTTGATCACCTGCAACAGATGTCTCCCACCTTCATTCTCAGGCTCATTAGCTTCACCCAGCTCCATCATTCTTCTTAGATCAGAATCTGGAAGCTGCAATACCTCATCAACAGTTGTATAGATTGATCTTCTTTCTTCTATTCTTCCCCTGAAGACTTCAAACCGTTGATCTTGAGTGCTGTAGAACCAGTTGATGATTTCTCTTGAGTCTTCTAGTTTGGTAGTAGGTGTCACGCCCCAACCGACGGCGGAAACGTCGGGGCGGGACATGTAGACTATTCATAAGCTCATGGTTTGCTAAAGTTGTAATAATTAAACAATAAGTTTCATTTCATAACTCAAGTAATCAATTACATCATTTACAAGAATTAAAGAATACATAAATCTCCATATTAAAATTTAAGACTAGGTCCTCAACCCTAAGTGAAGTAGCTTGAACCACAACTCAAACAACTGTACCTGAAATATGATAAAATGAGAGGGTCAACTATAAATAGTTGGTGAGCATACATAGGTTTTGACACACAACAAGTTTAAGATGTTTTATACAATTCATACGATACATGTGTATAAGGCATTAATGGAGAATCTATAGTTAAACTATGTGTGTACAATCAAACCTTGGACTGAGGCATAACACGCATGTTACCCTTATGTAAAGTCGGTAACAAACACCCTAACCAGGTGGGTTTGTCAGACACAATAGATCCATCAATGTTAACCGTTGGCTTGTACGTAGTTAATGATTGTACTAAAGTCATGTATATGTAGTCTTAACTCATAGCATTCAAACATAAAGCACGTAACACATAGTATCATATTATTGAATTGTATTTAAGTCTATGCAAAAAGTTTTAAAGAATAGATCATGTTTCACCCCAAAATGTACAAAAATGAAAAGGGGGCTATGTAAACTCACATGATTCAAAGGTGTAGCTAACACGTGAGGCTAGATAGCAAAGCGATCATTGAAATCTCACAAGGTTAACCTAGTGTGTAAAGTATATGGATCTAAATTAATAATATGTACAATAGTCTATGCCCAAGTCTATGATTGAAATGGATATGTGTACGAAGGGTTGGAGTTGTAGGTGTTAGTGGTTTGCACTTCAAATAAAGGGTGTTTTATAAAATGAGAAATTGAAATGAATAGTCTTAGAATAATTAGGGTTTGGGTTTGAGTAACTAAATAAATTAAATAATTATTATCTATTTATTTAGTGAGAAAAGTAGTGTGAAAATTATATTTATTTAAATATAAATTAAATAAATAATTTTACTTTATTTATTTATTATGAAGATATGTAAATACTATTGGTTCATAAATTTAAAGCTTAGATATAATCTAAACTCTAAGTGCATTTGTAAATACAATTTACTTAAATGATAAATAAATTTATTTGTATTTATCCTTTGAAATATATATGCTAAAATAAATTTAGTTAAAAATTTAAATAGATTATTTAAGCATATATATATTTAGGTATAGTCTTAATTGATTTTATAATATATAACTTGATTTTATAAAAACCTTGTAAAAGTATTAATAAAATTTTGTCACCAAATTTATACATTAAATGGATGAATTTCTCAAAAAAAATATAATTTAAATTGAGTATTTAACAAATAAATTTATAAAAATAGAGATTTTTATGCAAAAAATTGTGGAACTTGTTTTATTCTGTTCTAATAAATGTAGGGTTTATAAAAATAATTTTTTTTATAATTTTTTAGAGCCTTAAAAACGGTTTTTAAAATTTAAACAGGCCTTGGGACTCGAACCCGGGTGGGTTCTGGGGATGAAAACGCACGCAACCACCAGACCAGTGGTCTGTTGGTGTTCAATTGATGGGTTCCGGCAATTTTGAGGGTACTCTGACCGAGGTCGAGTTCAACTGTTAACAGACGCGAAAAAAATGGTGTTCCTGGGTTTGAACCCGCGACCTCATGCCTATGAGTTTTGTATTTTAACCAGTGGAACCGGGGCAACTGCCTTGATGAGTCTTAAATTGATTAATTATTTTAACGACCAAACCTCAGAACCCTTTCTTCCCCAAATCAAAACTATGAACCCTAGCTCTTAAATCGATTCAATTAAACAACTGATCGACCTCGGAATCATAGGGCTTACGTTCCTGGAATCAAAACGATCTCAAAGGTGTAAGAATTACCTGTTACGATTAACCAGAGGGTGAGATCGATTGGAGGTTTCCGAGTTCAAGTTCTTCGATTGGGATTGCAATATAGAGGGGTAATACGTTTGATGTGAGTATTTAGGGAGTTTGTAAAACTTACTGGGATGGTGTACGACTCGTTATATGGATTCAATTTCATTTGTAACTCGTGATTTGGTCCGGATTTGTCTATAACGGTTGATATTCGAGTTATTCGATTAATTTGAAGTGAATTGAGACGCGATTTGGTCCTGAATTCCTAAGAGTCAATGGTGACGCATGATCTGCGGCCCATTACGCGTTTAAATTCCGCGATTAAAGGATGAATTGGACTCGGTTTGACTCTACGAAGTCAAACCGTTTGAATTTGAAATTGGCCGCTCAACAATTCGAATTGAAATGTTATTTGGGTGTAGGGATGTTCGAAATCAATTGTGTAAACTCGAAGGGTCCATAATCAGTTGGAATTCGCCGCTGTTAGTCTTGTTTAGCAAGGATCATGAGTTGTTTGACTTTTGGAAGTCAAATTGTAGTCAAAATAAAGGTTAAATTGGTTCAAGGTCAAAGGTAAGGGTTTAAATATAGAATTCAAATGATGATTGGGGGTTTAAAAGTGTTTCAAGGCATTCAAGATGGGTTCAAGACTAATTTATTTGACTTAAATTCTATTTATTTATTCGTAACATATATACAAAATAAATATCTAGTGTTATCATTTATAAAAGGATTTAAATTTTCATTTTAATAAAATCACTAAATTGTATAAGAGGTTCATTTAATCCAGTATGTGTATTTATATTTAGATTGATAAATATCTATACAAAGGATGTAAATATATCATTAAGTTCATAAAATCTTATTTTCGATTTACTTTTTATAATAAAGTATATATAGATATATATGTTATATATACTTATGGAGTCGTATATGGAAACTTTGAACTGATACATGTTTAAAACTAAATTAAATAAACGAAATTAATATGCCATTCCGAATTAAGCAAGCTCGGAATAGAAATGAAGTATCATTATTGTTTAATTTTATAATAAAATAATATTAGAAAAATCATGGATGTTACAGTATCCCCTAGTTGAGAGAATTTCGTCCAGAAATTTATTTGATGGCGGCTACTGAATTAGGAAAGAGATGAATTTGGATCCTCCACTATTTGTGATTATCGGTTTGGGGATTATAACTAATAGCAAGACTTAGTGTTTGATATTCAGGCTCAGGTATGAATGTCGATGATGAATCAAGTGTTGCAATGAACTGATGGTGGGTATTTTGAATACTTGGTGAAATGTGTTACTTGGAATGGATTTGATGGGAACTTGATAATTAGGGTTTGTTTAGGATGTAGTCTAATATGCTCAAAGTTGTCGGTATTTCACAGCCACTGGTCTAGGTCAAATCTTTCGCGTGACACGAATAGCGCTACTTCTGATGATATGATAGGGCACTTATATATAGGAAGTACCATCGGCGTATCCACCATGCTCTTGGCATATCATATTAGTTTCGTTGTTATATATCACGACGGGTTTTAGGTCACAACACACGACAAAATTTTCTATATTTTCCATGCGCTGATCTTTATAATTCCGTGTGCACCCGTAATTACTCAAATCATCACATGGTCCGTATAGATCCTTCCGTTGTATGCGGGTCAAGAGGGGCACAATTTCACTCAGTTCATGTTTATTGTTTTCACATAACAGTTGCTAAAAAGTAACTATGTCCTTAAGTAGGCAGGTCAGTTAGCAACCTAAGGTAATAAAGTAGTATCACCTAAAGTCCCATAGTTTACCCGTGTTTGAAACAAGAATACGTTAACCACCGAGTTGTTTTAAAGTGCTCCAGCTAAAGGTTCAATATGTTATGGTTTTCAAGTTTGGTGAACAAAGTGTATGACTATGCTTCATGTATATTGTGACCAATCAATTGCAACAATTGTAAGTAACCTAGATTCATGTATAATGTAAACACACAAGTCTCATGTATGATCTAGTGTCATGTAGCTTGTAATAAAATAGATGTCATGTGTAACGTATACATCATGTATTTTGTAAGTCAATAAGCTTTCACGTGTAATGTAAACAAGGTGGTATCATGTGTATTGCAAGTAATCAAGTTTCATGTATTATGTAATCAGTCCAGTAGAACATGTGTTGCAAATAATCAAGTTTCATGTATTATGCAATCAGTGTAGTATTGGGTATAATGGAAATAACTAAGTTTCATGTATTATGTGATCGTAATATGTATATTGTGAACGTGCGTACGTAAATTATTGAATTTTGAGTGTGACGTGTACTACCGAGTTTGTATGTGATCAGGTGGTGCGGAGAAGCGTGTAGTTTGGCGTTCGTGTAAAATGTGGTAGTTAGGTTCTAGCTCTTTAAGTCTCGTTGAGGTTTTTAGGGATGGTTGATGTCTAAGCGGTATGGGTCGTCTCTTGAAGCGGCAAGTGAAAGATAACAAGGAGGTTCTGAAAACATTCGGGGAAATGTGTTTACAAATACTGATCTTTGTTTGAAAATAGGAATTTGTAAATTGTTCTTGGTTGTAGATATATAAAGTAATGAAACTATTGAGTTAAATAATCTAAATAAATAGACAATTCTTAGAAAAAAAAATATTTTAATTTAAATATTCAATTATTAATAAGAAAATATTTTTAGGAGGAATTATTGGCTAAACTAGTAGTCGTATATTAATTTAGCCAGGGTTTATAAATGATTACTTTAATGGGGAATATCATAATTATTTATCAATTCGAAATAGCATTTTTATAAAATAGGTTGTATTAAGTTCCCTTTCACAGAGAAACTGTTTACGGGAGAATTTATATCTCTAATATTCTCTAAAAGTTTGATATTTGGTTTGAAAATAACGAGGTTGTTTAAATCTAATAGGATGATTTGTTTACGAGGGAGATTGTCGGTAGTGTACTAAATCGTATTGAATGAAGAAGGTGATACTTGGAAAATCTTGATGAAAATGTGATGGGTGTAATTCACACTCAACGTGTCAAATCAATGAATAATAACTTTAGAGTTGGAATATATAAAATTGATTGAATGCTGAAATGTTTAAACATTACTCAAAACATAGGGGAATGGTTCTCAAATTGAAAATTTAAAGACAATAAATAGAAATTTCTGCTAACGCCTCTGATAGTTTCCCACTAGAAGGAAGATAATCACCAAGACGAGCACCGCTATGGTCACTCGGGTAGCCGATCTGGTTTCACTCTAGCTGTTTCCGTGCGATTCTCTAGTACTTCTTTTTCGAGAATGGAGATTAACTCCTTTTGGTACCCTAATTGGTTTGCTAGACTATCCATCCTTTGCCCTTGCAAGTCGTGCATTACCTCATGCTCCCTCCTTTGTCTCTCAAACTCTGAGGCCCTCACATATTGGTGAATGTCATTGATTCGAATTCCCATGGCACTAGTGGGTGTCATGGTATGCCTTACCCAATGGTTAGGATGATACGGGTCGGGCACCATATACGGGTCTCTTAATGGGGGTGATCTAGGTGTTCGAAGTCTTGGGCCGGTGTTCCTAATCCAATCTGCCTTTACATCAAACCTTGGTCTAGCAGCTGGGGATGTTGGTAACTGATATACGGGTGTCCCGATGTCTTCTTCGCAGTTAGACTCTGCTCCAGGACGGTAAACCAGGGAGGAAGGAGAGTAGGAGTCCATGTCTAGCAGAAAAAAAATAAGAAGGTTGTAAGTGATAGTGAAATACCGAGTGTTAATTGTAGGGGTTCTCATAGGTTTAGAGTTTGACTAGTCATAACACCGAGTCTTCACAATAGTATTTTAGAAACACATTTGACCTATAAGCAATGCATCCCTGAGGAGAATTCCCAGGAAAGATGGGTGGGTCACTAAGACACACTTAAGTACCATGTCTTTCCTTAGCCAGAATCCCTCATGGGCCTGCACACTCTTCCAGCCATCATGTATTAATAACACTATTGTTGGGCTCATGGTCATGATGAGAATTGTTGTGGACTAGGCTTTGAGGCCCGAACGTGGGGTTTATTTATTGCAGCGGACTTCTCATTCTTGGATGGTAAGTGGGCTTCTTAGTTTATTATTAATGGATATTAGGCCCAATAGTTTAAATTCTTGTTCACAAGAGGTGATGGTATCATAAGGTGTATGAAGAATTTGGTGTGTACGTGTGTGTGTTAAACATAGGATAGCTCTTAATGAAACACATAGGTAGCATGTAGATAGTAATGAATGTAAGCACAAAAGTTATCAAGTAGTCTGACACATAGGTCATCATGTATTGCATCATGTAGTGTAATTACTTATGATAGCATATAGAAATATTTCTACAAGAATTAGTCATGTAACATGTAATAGCATGGCATTGTATGGGTGTCCTAAGGTTATAGTCTAGGTCAAGAGTGTCTAATAACCTAATTCTCTATAACCAAGCTCTGATACCAATCCGTCACACACCAACCGACGGCGAAAACGTCGGGGCGGGACATGTAGACTATTCATAAGCTCATGGTTTGCTAAAGTTGTAATAATTAAACAATAAGTTTCATTTCATAACTCAAGTAATCAATTACATCATTTACAAGAATTAAAGAATACATAAATCTCCATATTAAAATTTAAGACTAGGTCCTCAACCCTAAGTGAAGTAGCTTGAACCACAACTCAAACAACTGTACCTGAAACATGAAAAAATGAGAGGGTCAACTATAAATAGTTGGTGAGCATACATAGGTTTTGACACACAACAAGTTTAAGATGTTTTATACAATTCATACGATACATGTGTATAAGGCATTAATGGAGAATCTATAGTTAAACTAGGTGTGTACAATCAAACCTTGGACTGAGGCATAACACGCAGGTTACCCTTATATAAAGTCGGTAACAAACACCCTAACCGGGTGGGTTTGTCAGACACAATAGATCCATCAATGTTAATCGTTGGCTTGTACGTAGTTAATGATTGTACTAAAGTCATGTATATGTAGTCTTAACTCATAGCATTCAAACATAAAGCACGTAACACATAGTATCATATTATTGAATTGTATTTAAGTCTATGCAAAAAAGTTTTAAAGAATAGATCATGTTTCACCCCAAAATGTACAAAAATGAAAAGGGGGCTATGTAAACTCACCTGATTCAAAGGTGTAGCTAACACGCAAGGCTAGATAGCAAAGCGATCCTTGAAATCTCACAAGGTTAACCTAGTGTGTAAAGTATATGGATCTAAATTAATAATATGTACAATAGTCTATTCCCAAGTCTATGATTGAAATGGATATGTGTACGAAGGGTTGGAGTTGTAGGTGTTAGTGGTTTGTACTTAAAAAAAAGGGTGTTTTATAAAATGAGAAATTGAAATGAATAGTCTTAAAATAATTAGGGTTTGGGTTTGAGTAACTAAATAAATTAAATAATTATTATCTATATATTTAGTGAGAAAAGTAGTGTGAAAATTATATTTATTTAAATATAAATTAAATAAATAATTTTACTTTATTTATTTATTTATGAAGATATGTAAATACTATTGGTTCATAAATTTAAAGCTTAGATATAATCTAAACTCTAAGTGCATTTGTAAATACAATTTACTTAAATGATAAATAAATTTATTTGTATTTTACCTTTGAAATATATATGCTAAAATAAATTTAGTTAAAAATTTAAATAGATTATTTAAGCATATATATATTTAGGTATAGTCTTAATTGATTTTATAATATATAACTTGAATTTATAAAAACTTTGTAAAAGTATTAATAAAATTTTGTCACCAAATTTATACATTAAATGGATGAATTTCTCAAAAAAAATATAATTTAAATTGAGTATTTAACAAATAAATTTATAAAAATAGAGATTTTTATGCAAAAATTGTAGAACTTGTTTTATTCTGTTCTAATAAATGTAGGGTTTATAAAAATAATTTTTTTATAATTTTTTGGAGCCTTAAAAACGGTTTTTAAAATTTAAACAGGCACTGGGACTCGAACCCGGGTGGGTTCTGGGGATGAAAACGCACGCAACCACCAGACCAATGGTCTGTTGGTGTTCAATTGATGGGTTCCGGCGATTTTGAGGGTACTCTGACCGAGGTCGAGTTCAACTGTTAACAGACGCGAAAAAAATGGTGTTCCTCGGTTTGAACCCGCGACCTCATGCCTATGATTTTTGTCTTTTAACCAGTGGAACCGGGCAACTGCCTTGATGAGTCTTAAATTGATTAATTATTTTAACGACCAAACCTCAGAACCCTTTCTTCCCCAAATCAAAACTGTGAACCCTAGCTCTTAAATCGATTCAATTAAACAACTGATCGACCTCGGAATCATAGGGCTTTCGTTCCTGGAATCCAAACGATCTCAAAGGTGTAAGAATTACCTGTTACGATTAACCAGAGGGTGAGATCGATTGGAGGTTTTCGAGTTCAAGTTCTTCGATTGGGATTGCAATACAGAGGGGTAATACGTTTGATGTGATTATTTAGGGAGTTTGTAAAACCTACTGGGATGGTGTACGACTCGTTATATGGATTCAATTTCATTTGTAACTCGTGAATTGGTCCGGATTTGTCTATAACGGTTACAGGGCTTGATATTCGAGTTATTCGATTAATTTGAAGTGAATTGAGACGCGATTTGGTCCTGAATTCCTAAGAGTCAATGGTGACGCGTGATTTGCGGCCGATTACACGTTTAAATTCCGCGATTAAAGGATGAATTGGACTCGGTTTGACTCTACGAAGTCAAACTTTTTGTATTTGAAATTGGCCGCTCAACAATTCGAATTGAAATGTTATTTGGGTGTAGGGATGTTCGAAAATCAATTGTGTAAACTCGAAGGGTCCATAATCAGTTGGAATTCGCCGCTGTTAGTCTTGTTCAGCAAGGATCATGAGTTGTTTGACTTTTGGAAGTCAAATTGTAGTCAAAATAAAGGTTAAATGGGTTCAAGGTCAAAGGTAAGGGTTCAAATATAGAATTGAAATGATGATTGGGGATTTAAAAGTGTTTCAAGGCATTCAAGATGGGTTCAAGACTAATTTATTTGACTTAAATTCTATTTATTTATTCGTAACATATATACAAAATAAATATCTAGTGTTATCATTTATAAAAGGATTTAAATTTTCATTTTAATAAAATCACTAAATTGTATAAGAGGTTCATTTAATCCAGTATGTGTATTTATATTTAGATTGATAAATATCTATACAAAGGATGTAAATATATCATTAAGTTCATAAAATCTTATTTTCGATTTACTTTTTATAATAAAGTATATATAGATATATATGTTATATATACTTATGGAGTCGTATATGGAAACTTTGAACTGATACATGTTTAAAACTAAATAAATAAACGAAATTAATATGCCATTCCGAATTAAGCAAGCTCGGAATAGAAATGAAGTATCATTATTGTTTAATTTTATAATAAAATAATATTAGAAAAATCATGGATGTTACAGTAGGTTTGCTTTTCTTCTTGGGAGATTTTTGATGAGTAGGAGATGGGTGGTGTAGGTCCAGGTAACTCAACTACTGATCAAACTCGTGATAAGACGTTGCTATAACACGAAGTGCGGAATCCTTCGCGTTAACGTTTGTATACTAACCGACAACACGCGTAAATAAACTTCTCGATTATATTCCAAATAACAATGGTTACAGACTCAATCAGACAATTGTTTCTCTCTCAGATCGATCTCTGTTCTGCTCCGTCTAATGACTCTGTAACACAAATATATAGAACCAAAACTGCTGTAAGCGAACTTAGTTAAGTTCGCCTGAAACAGTCTAAGCGAACTTAACAAGTTCGCCTCAATTATGCCTAAGCGAACTTATTAAGTTCGCCTCTGTTAGAGCAGGCGAACTTAACAAGTTCGCCTCTAGGCTTACTAGTAAAAACACTTAGCAACTTTACAATTTCATAACAAAACATAAAGACATAAAATCTAACTATTACAAGCTTTTGTCATTACAAATCTATGTCCTAACAGACTCCCCCTTGACGATAGCTTGATCTTCTGTCTTCAGTCTTTATCTTGAACTCTTCCAGTTGTCTGGTAGTCTGCTGCCAGCATGCACACCGTATCTTCTGCATATCTCCAAAACTCTTTTATACTGTAGACCTTGTTCTCTCCATTCATCAGTATACATGATCTCATTCTTTCGAAGTGTCCTCTGATCTTTCTTTGAAAAATTAATAAGATTCATTGCGTCATAGAAACACACAATGACCTTATTATCTTTATCTTCAACCTTTGCTTCACCAGTATTAACATCAACATACCACCATTTCATATTCCCAAGAAAGTCTTGAGGAATATTCTTTAATGGTGTCTTCTGTATAGCACGCACTGGTCTATACTTGTATCTCCAGGTTACTTTCCCAGTCTTAGGATCTGTAATCTTCACTCTCTTTCCTTTCTGTGGTTTCAGCCGTTCATACTTACCCGAACTCCCTTCTTTCTTTATCAGATTTGCTATTACATCAGCCAAACCATTCTTCGATCTATTTATGAGTGGCTTTGTAGCTAGACCATTTATTTCACACCTCGGCAAGGTATTGAAATATTTAATCATTGGCTTTAAGTATTGAACGCCATCAGATCGTTTGATTACAAACAATTTTGATTCACCATCATAAAACCAACTAATGATCCTACCTACACACTGCTCTTTATTCACATATTTCTCTTTCTGAGTAGGTTGTGCTGGAGACTTGGGTAGCACCTTCATCCAACTGTTTACAACATCTCTCCACTGTTCTCGTGTCATTCCTGTATCTCTGAACATTACAGGTTCTTCATTAATCTTCGGAGACTCAGTGTGAGTAGTTTCAGTTTCAGCACCCTTATTGAATTGAAGATTCTCATCATCAGTATCCATCTTTGAGTCAGCTGTATCATCAGGCAATGTGACATCTTCAATAGAGTCCATAGAGTCAGTTATTCCATCATAAGAGAACTCAGGAACAACATCCTCTTGGATGAAGTTATAAGGCACCTTAAGACCGTCACAGCCTTCATATGTAACACTGTCTTTATCTTTCTCTATTTCAATCTCCACTATTTCTCCTTCTTCTATCTCAGTGTCTGACATATCATCTTCTATGTCATTGAATAAGTCATCAATGTCATTAAGACATTCAATCTTTTCAGCTTCGTCTTCTTCTGAATCTTGAAAGAATTCTAATAACAGAATTTCTTCTTCATTAGTACCAGAAGGATCTTTGTCTTTGTTTCCTTCAAGAGATTGTGATGTCGACTCCCCCTGAACTCTAGATACAGGATTAGCGTCAATGTATTGACGATCACCCTCAATATTTCCAGCAGGATCATTGTCTTCATCATCACGTCTCTGAATTGACTCTGTGTGACAAGTATCAGGTATCCTCAACTCCCCCTGAGCGTCAAGACGCTGAACGAGTTTGGACACTAACGCTTGCATATCAGCAATCTGTTGAGCTTGAGTCTAAATCACCAGCTGTCGTTGAGAATCAATAGACACAAGAGAGTTAACTTGTGTTTGGAGAGATAGCACTTGAGATTCAAGGAAAGTTATCCTGTCAGAATCAGAAGGCTTAGATGGACCAGCTGTTGATTGTGGAATAGAAGGATTCGTAGTAGTAGGAATCTCTTGAGGAACCGGAGATGGAACTGGAGATGAATCCTTAGATCTTGGAGGAGTAACTATCAGAGAAGCAACAAAATTTGCATCCTCAACTCCTTGAGAAGATTGTGCAGCCGCAATTGAAGCAGACATTAAATTTTGTCATGAAGGATCAGGATTAAAGTCACTATCAGTGTCAGAACCTTCATCTATCAACGATCTTTTTCCAAGAACTGAACCGGAAGGAGGATCCCGAACAGACTTGCGTCGTGGTCGTCTGGCTTGAGATTTAATGTGTTTTCCAGCATTAGCCAGTGGAATAGCAGCCAACCGCTCGTAATGACCTGGAGAAAAATCCCTAGACTCATCAGAAGCAGTGCTGTCATCATCAGATGAAGTTGAATCACTTGAACTGGAACTAGACTCAGCGTCTGTCACCACATTCCCTTCGTGTTCATGAATGGGTGAGTTCACAGCTTCATCAACAAAATCATCCATGTTCATACCTAGATCTTGATTAGGATCATGAACGACCTCTTCTTGAACTGGTTCCTGAATAGGAATATTGACTGCAGCTTGGGGAATAGGAACTTGTTCAGGAATAGGAATTTGAGGTTGTATAGGAACTTGTATTTGTGGTTGTTGGGCAGGTTGTTGTGGTTGTTGCTGTGGTTGCTGTGGTTGTGGTTGAACATTAACTCCTTGAACTTGAACAAGTTCATTGGGATGAAACCAATTATCATTAGGTGGTGTAACATAATCAGGATTGATTAAGTGCCCAAACAGTGGTGTATTAACTGGAATCAACGCAGCATTTTGCTGTTTCACCTTTGTACAATCTGTAAAGATACGTTTTGACATCGGAGTCAAAGTCAATCGTATGGCATGTTGTGGAAGATCCGGAATAAGATGATTGAGTATCATTTGAATAAATCATGGATACATCAAGAAACCTTGACCTTCAGCCGGATTTATCTGCATTACCATCTCCCGATAAAAATAAAGCGGAAAATTGAATCTTTTATTCAAAGTTAAGGCCACCATCGCTGTTTGAAGAGCCATCTTCAAGCCATCTGTACCAGCCTTTCGTGGAGAAATGCATTGGATAATCACATGCATAAAGTACCTCCATTCTCCCACTAATCCACCTTTCCTAGCTTGTGTATCATTTTGTCTTCCACGATATCCCATCCTTTGAAAACAACCCATAATAAGAGTATTGGGATAAGATATTGGATCGTCAGCATTGCCTCCCAAAACTAGAGCAGCACGAATTGTCTCTTCTGAAATAGCAATCTCTGTATTATTGGCTGTTGCACGAAGGACATGTGGTTCCACATCGATATCTTGATGTACAGTATCCCAGAATTGTTGGATGTATACCAAGCTAATAAAAGGATCCGCAGATAATGCAACATGTAATCTTGATCGATTCAGAAAATTGATAATGCCTTGATAGTGAACTGCTTCTGGCAAATTAGGATCTAACAATGCAACTTGATTATGCTTATATTCAACACGTCGAGCCATCTGTGAAAAATGTCGGACAACACAACAAACATTAGTAGACAAACACATATATGAAATAACAAACAAAACAACACAAAAAATTTTAAACAAAAAAATTTCAAAAAAAATTTCAAACACACAAAAAAAATCACCAAGTCCTTTCACTACTGACCCCTAGGCGAACTTAATAAGTTCGCTTAGTAGTGCAAGAGGCGAACTTAATAAGTTCGCTTCGAACAAGTTCGCTTGGAACAAGTTCGCCTGAACTTTAGACGTTTCAAATTCAAACACTGAAATTATCAAACTCCGGCAAATCGATCATTATCATGAAATAACCATGAACAATCAATCGAATAACACAATATAACCAACAATGATGATCAATTTCATAGTTAGGTCAAAATTTAGGTCAAAAACGGTCTGGAAACAGTCCGACTAAAAACCGAAACTAAAAAGCATCGAATACGCTCAATTTATCGGATGAAATCCAACGAAAATACCTTTGCTAGATTCGCAACGTGATTCCGATCAAGAGGCAACCAAAAATTAACACCCACAACACAGATTTAAAATTTTGAGAAATTTGAACAAGTTAGCCTAATTTTCTGATGAAGACGATGAGAGTCAAGTTCGCCTGATTCAAAACTTATTCAGGTTAAGTTCGCTTGAATAAGCAAACTTATTAAGTTCGCTTAACAAGCCTTCGGCGAACAAGATAAGTTCGCTTCGCCCTTAAGTTCGCTTCACCATAGACAGAAAATTAAGTTCGCTTCACCGATTTAAGCGAACATATTAAGTTCGCTTCACTGTTCACAGGCGAACTTAATTACTTTTCCAACCTTTTTGCCTTGAACACAAATTTTACCAACTTCAACCTTCCAAATCTTGAACTTCCGTCAACAACACATATTTGATCCAATCCCGAACGATTTTAATAAAAAATTAGAATTTTCATGGAAAGTAAAAATAAAATCTTTTTGAATTTTATCTATACAGACGGAAACACATATTTTTGGTTTTTCTCTTTACAAACAGAATCACATATTTTTGGTTTTTCTCTTTACAAACAGAATCACATATTTTTTGTTTTTCTCTTTACAAACAGAATCACATATTTTTGGTTTGAACATCATGAGCAAGAAGATCATATCAGTATTCAATTAATTCATCACACATATTTTCAATTACATAGGGTAACCTATAATAAGAGACTATTCAACTCAATTTTGTGCATATTGCATCTTTTTCATTTTAAAACTCATTCAATTTGAATAATATTTGAAATGATACGCGATAAATTTCAAAGTAAATAAGATCAGGTTATAAAATGCTCTTTTATATATACCGAATTTGAAAATATAAAGCCTGAATACTTAAAATTGTCAATATTATATTATTTGAAACTATAAGCGTTTATTCTCCAAATTCATGTGATTTAGTACCATTTAGATGATAAACATCGTGTACCCCACATATATGCCAAATAAAAATAAATGCACTATCTTCAAGACATATATAAGATTTTACTAAAGATTATCCGAATATTCAGAATGAGGAGACATCACTTAGCACATGAATAGCAGAATCCAAATTGGATTGTATAGGAATCAATGAGAATCAGAATCGAATGATTCAATGTTTTGGCTTATATTTGTGGAATCATAAGATTCAGGTATGTGGATCCAACTGTTATCTGGATTATGAATTCAATGGAATCAGTAAAGATGATATATCGATATGATCCAAGGGCTAGTATATGTTTGACAGATGTTGTCAAGTACATATCTTGATTATACTTCAAATTGCATGTTTTTCGGGACATGGGCACTGAAGCAAATCGAATGAATAGTGCTAAGGACATAACCCGAAACTGATCTCATAGGAAAATCCTTATTAAAAGCTAATATTCTTTATCTGATAGTGATCTTTTAACACACACGCCCAGGCATAAAATGGGTTTAAATCACAGATGTAATCATATTATATTTAATTTTCACACTATAATTAGTTTCAAAACGCTTTTAGTCTATTGACAATTCAAGTTTCAAATTTTATACACAAATTATAAAACAAATTATCAAGAATAGAACATTCATAACATCATCATTTCTTATTTATGCAGACTTCGAAATTTATATCAGATCAAATTATTTTAATCATTCATATATCAAGGTCTACTAAGGTCGTGTGAAATGAACTAATCTCTGATGTACTATCATTTCTTCTCTACCATCAAATGATGTCAAATTTTATATTTTTCAATTTGTTTTGACTTTTTATAATTTAGAACTTTTTGACTGAAAATGTAACTGCAGAAATGTAATAAAGCAATAAAAGAACCTAAAAGAAAAATTTTCCATGAAATTCTGATTTTGAAAAACTTTTATTCGGGATTAATCATACCAATCATTTTTATCAAGAATTCAAACCTGGTACGATCAAATGCCTTAGTAAACAAATCAGCAAGATTATCTTCAGTGTGTACCTTGACCAGCTCAATCAACCTTTTCTCTGCACAATCACGTATAAAATGATATCGAATTTCGATGTGCTTAGTTTTACTATGTTTAACAGGATTATTCGTTATTGACATAGTAGCATTGTTATCAATAAACATTGGGGTTCCTGTGAAATTCAAACCGTAATCTCTCAATTGTTGTTGTATCCACAGGATCTGTGAACAGCAACTTGCAGCAGCGATGTATTCTGCTTCACATGTTGAGATTGAGACTGTGGTTTGCTTTTTTGCATTGCCAGGATACAAGTCGATTACCTAAGAACTGGCAACCACCTGTTGTAGATTTCCTGTCCAGACAACAACCACCAAAATCAGAATCAGTATAAGCATTGAAATCAAAGTTAGAACCATGAGGATACCATAGCCCTAAACGTTGTTTTCCTTTTAAATACCGAAAGATTCTTTTCACAGCAATTAAGTGAGATTTTTTTGGCTTTGCCTGAAATCTGGAACAGATACACACGGCGAACATTATATCTGGCCTTGAAGCGGTTAAGTACATGAGGGATCCAATCATAGCTCTGTAAATTCGACAGTCTACATCTTTTCCTTCCGAGTCAGAGTTTAACTTATGATTTACCGGAATTGGAGTATCGTATGAAGTGCAGTCCTCCATCTTGAACCGGCTCAAGATGTCTTTGACATACTTGGACTGATGAATAAAGAAACCATCTTCCTTTTGATTTACTTGCAAACCTAAGAAAAACGATAACTCTCCCATCGCAGACATTTCAAATTTCGACTTCATAACACCCTCAAAATCTTTGCATAACCCTTCATTTGTCGAGCCGAAGATAATATCATCCACATAAATCTGTACCAGTAGGTAATCTCCCCCTGATTTCTTTATGAATAAGGTCGAGTCTATCTTTCCACGAACAAAGTCATTCGCCAAAAGATGTGTAGGTAAAGTCTCATACCACGCACGAGGAGCCTGATGAAGACCATAGAGGGCCTTATCTAGCTTGAAAACCATGTTCGGATTCAGTGGATCTTCAAACCCCGGCGGCTGACACACATAGACTTCCTCCTTGACCTTTCCATATAAAAATGCACTCTTGACATCTAATTGAAACACCTTAAAACCTTTAAAGGAAGCAAAATCTAGAAACAGCCTTATAGCTTCAAGCCTTGCAACCGGCGCATAAACTTCGCTGTAATCAATTCCTTCTTGTTGATTGAAGCCCTGGACAACTAATCTTGCCTTATTGCGTACAACGACACCTCGATCGTCCTTTTTACATTTAAATACCCATTTTGTTCCTATCAGATACGCACCTTTCGGAAGATCAACCAGATTCCAAACCTTAAGTTTGTCAAATTGAGCAAGTTCTTCCTGCATAGCTTCTATCCAGTTATTATCATTTAAAGCCATCTCAACATTCTTGGGTTCAACCTGTGAAATAAAGCAAGAATGTGAGCAATCATCAAGAACACCAGAATCTTTAATGCAAGTATACAAACAAGTATAGTCAACAAGAGAACGAGTTTTCACTCCATCCTGTAAATTTCCAATTATATTTGTTACTGGATGATCTTTGTGTTCCTTGATGGATGCGACCTCACGAACCGGCAACACATCAACTTGAGTAGAGTCAGATTGATAAGAATAATCTTGAGGAATTGGAATTTCCGCGTCTAAATTTGTTGGAATCTCCCCCTGAGCCTGTGTCGACGGAAATGGATCATCACTCAACAGCGGATCAGCAGAAGAATCTTGAAAAATAGCATTATCCTCCTCACTCTCTGAATCTTACGGACCGGAACAAGAAGCAAAATTTGGATCTGGAGCAGAAGTAGATGGAATCGATGAATTGGGAACTGCATTTGGTAGAAATCCATTGTGCTGAGCATCTTGACAAGAATCATAGATAACAGCAGCATCTTCATCAGAAATGTCAGACGGTAAGTGAAAAGACTTGAATAAGTTTTCATAATCAAATGCCCAATCCGGACCAATCGCCATTTGTGGTAAAGACCGATTTGAACAGTCAATATGGTACCATTCTTCAACTTGGCGTGTCTCTTTGTTATAAACCCTCTTGGTAGTTGAATTTGCCACATACCCCAGAAAAATCCCTTAAATAGCCTTTGCACTGAATTTTGTTGGGACATCTCGAAATTTCAGTAGGGTACACGGATTTCCAAAAGGTAGTAAGTAGTCCAGATTCGGCTTTCGATTGTTTAGCAATTCATAGCAAGTCTTGTTATGTCGCTTTACGGTCAAGACCCTGTTCAAAACATGACACGCAGTATTCACAGCTTCAGCCCAAAAGGTGACTGAAAGCTTAGAATCTGCAAGCATCGTGCGAGCTGTTTCGACCAACGTCCTGTTCTTTCGTTCAGCGACACCGTTTTGTTGAGGAACATATGGCGCACTGAATTCATGATGAATTCCTTTTTGTAGACAGAATAAGCCCATTTTGCTATTCTTAAATTCGCTGCCATTGTCACTCCTGATTCGTCTGACTTTCAGATTGAATAAATTCTCCAAACCCATGATTAAGTACTGTACTAACTCAGTAGTCTCAGCTTTAGAGGAAAGAAACTTAACCCACGAAAATATGGGGTAATCATCAGTTACGACCAAACAATACGATTTCCCACCAATGCTCCTAATACTTATAGGACTGAACAAATCCATATGCAGCAACTCCAGAGGAGTTACGATAGAATTCGTCGACTTCGATTTGTGAGATTTCTTTCTTTGCTTCCCCTTCTTGCACGGAATACAATCATCAGGAACTGAGAATTTCATTTTCGGAACTCCAAGCACAAGATCATTCCTAACAATGTAGTTCATCTTCCTGAAGTTTATGTGAGCTAGCTTTCTGTGCCACAATATTGAATCAGATTCCGACGCCTTGGAGAGTAAACATGTTGGAATTGAATCCGTTGTAGTAGCGACACTCATGTCAAGGACATATGTGTCATTTCTCCTTGGAGCCTTCATAAGAATCCATTCATCAGGAATCACAAAACCCGGTTTCAGAATATAACATTCATGATCGTTGAAATGGAACGAAAACTTCTTGTCACAGACTTGTGATACGCTTAAAAGATTGTGTTCCAGCTGTTCAACATAATTCACCTTTTCAAATTTTACTTTGTCGTTCTTTAACGTTCTCTGTCCTGTTATGTACCCGCCTTTGTTACCCGCAAAAGCGACATAACCACCATCAATTTTAATCACATCCTCAAGCAATTTCACATTCCCTGTCATATGTCGAGAACAACCACTATCCACATACCATGTATTGTTGATAGTCCTCCTTGGTTGTCCCTACATAAACAATGAGAATCAGTTAGAAAGTGGAACCCAAGCCATTGTGGTCTTGGGTCGTCCGGATTGATCAAAATAAACCACTTCTTGTAATGAACAATCAATGTTATCATTCAATTTTGGAACAGAAGTGTGACAATCAGACCTTTTCAAAGAAGAACCATTTTTATTATTTTGAAAAACATTATGAGATATATTATATCAGATTCAGATTTTCCAAAATTTTCTTTAATTTTCTGTTTCTTCTTCGTCTTTGAGGTCTAGACAATTTAACCTCCTGAAAAGTATCTTTTTAAATCCCAACTTTTGGAATCTCAAGATTTTCTCTGCATACAAAAGATTTAGCATGCAATGTATTCTGTTGTTTAATTCCAGGAGAATTAACAAAAGATCGTCCAGTCATATCTTTTCCCAAACTAGAAGACGATTTTCCCTCATCTTTCCTTTTCAAAATCTTCACCACTTTCGGTTGTGAAGGAACAGTCTTCAGTTTGCCCTTGTTCTTGTATGGAAAATTAATCAAAATATGACCAGGCTCATTGCAATGAAAGCACACTCGTCTTTCTTGATAAGTTCTGAAATAAGGTGTTTTCTTTGAATTTGAAGAACCATCAGAAGAAGAAGCTTCGGATGAATGCCCAGAACAATTTACCGGCTTCTTAGGAACATAAGTCTGTTTTGGCACCTTTGAAGAATTCACTTTTTGAAAACCAGCCGCAACAAACCCACTTGACTTTAATATTGGAGAAAGTTTAGTTTGAACCACTTTCACCTCTTCAGGTTCTGTCAAGATGCACCTATCCCGAGTAACATTCTTCACAATCTTTGGTTCCTCAATTTTCACCTCTCTCGGAATGCCTTCAACCTTTGAATCATCAAATACTTCATCCTCTGTATCAGAATCATACACCATGTCTTCACCCGTCACTGGATTCACTTTTAATACTGTCTTGGGATCAATCTCCTCTTCATGAATTATTTCAGGCTTAACTACATAATTCCCATTGAACGGAGGATGAACAAACCCAATACCAGCAACTCTTTTTGTGGGATCAGCATTAGCATTAAAATAATCCAACACTACAGATGAATTCTCAAACTGTTCCAACTTTCTATGTAACTTTATCACCTCAGATTCTTTTTCAGAAATCTCCTTGTTCTTTTGAGCAACTACTTCATTACGTTTTTCAATTTTAGCATAAGCCATGTCTAGATGATAACTTTGCTCTTTGTATTTTAACCCAAGAGAATTTAAATCTCTTTTCAAAGATTCAATTCTATCAATGCACAGTTTATCATTATCTTTCAGTTTCTGATTAACTGAATGCATTGATTTCATGTCACAAATCAAATTTGTGTTATCATCCATGACTTTTTGTAGTTTATCTTTAACAGAGATACAATTAGAACAAAATATATGACAAACAGAGTCTTTTACCTTAGTCGGGTCAGACATGTCTGCCATGAATACTTTGGCAATTGGAATGTTTTCTGAATCTTTACCAACTGACGCATTTTCTGTAAGAACAATTTCTTCCTCATCAACCCCTGTCACAACATCAGAATCAATACATTGCTCTCTTTCTTCCTCATCTTCAATACTTGGAACACTATCACCATCACATGAATCATCACTAGAACTTTCATCATCAGTAGACTCTTCTGGTTTTTCTGAATGAATTTCTGCAACAAAAGCCTGACTCACAGCACCCACCAAATCTTCCAGATGAATGCCCCAATCATAGTTTTCATCGTTTTGAGCAACTAGAGCTGATGATGCAGATGCATGATTTGTATTACCAGAAGGACCATGATTTTGATTACCAGATGAACCATGAGGCTGATTCCTATTATGCTGAAAGTTAGATTGCTTCTTTTGAGAATCAAATTCTACCTTTGGTTTCACACACTCCTTAGCTAAGTGACCATACTCTTGGCAGTTGTAACATCTAACTTTGCTCTTATCAAAACCCATACGCGATCGACTATTTGAACCAATATATTTTCTCCCAGTTCTCTTCAAAAAATCTTTAGCTTGGCGCATTAACATGGCCATATTCCATTGGATATTCATTTCTTCCAGATCAACAGGGTCAATCTGTCTGAAATCTTCTTCTATTACCTCAGGATCATGTATTTTTCCTCCAATGAAATTCTCATATGATGCCATGAATGAAGAAAACATAGCCAAATAATCATCAGCAACTTTCTGATTCACATGAGATCCAGATGATGTTGAAGCAGTAGTAGCAGAAAATCCAGAATGGCTTGTATGACCAGAATAGATTGGAACTCCAGAACACTGGTCATTTGAAGACTCTTGAGCATCACCAGAAAAGAATGCTACTCCAGTACCAGATTTACCAACAGATTTGGCAAAATACATCGAGGGATCCTGGATATGCTCCATATTAGTCTCTTTCTTTTTCATATTCATGTCATGTGACTGAATTTTCCCTAGGACTTCTTCAAGAGACATGGTTTTGTACTTAACATTTTCTTTGATCAAAACCGTATACACATCAAACTTTGATGGTAAAGCCTCCAAGAATTTATCATTGATTTCCTCAGTCTCATATACCACAGATGCACTATCCAGTTCACTAAGAAGATGATAGAATCTTGTAGCAAGATCATCCAAAGATTCATTCTGAAAATGTTTAAAAACTAGGAACTGCTTCTTTAGTAACTTTTTTCTACTTTTCTTCACATCTAAACTCCCTTCACACCTTTTCTGTAGAGCTTCCCACAGCTGTTGAGAAGACTTGAACTGTTTAAAACTGTGATAAATTTCCTTTGGTAGAGACATCGAAATGCTAGCCATTGCTTTCTTTTCTCGATCAAATAACAGCTTCTCTTCAGTAGATAAAGCAGACACTGGTTTTGGAACATCATCTTTTCCCATCCATGAATAAGTAGTGTGTGTATATCCTTCCAAAATTGGAATCCACAAACTAGTATCGGTAAAAGATACGAATTGGTCAAACCGATCTTTCCAATTTGAATAATCAGCTAGATTCAGCAACTTCGGAGGTTTTTGAGATGTACCTATCTCATTGTCATAATTGAACATGTTTGTGACTTGAACCATATTTGCCATGTTAAAAAAAATATTTTCTGAAAAATTTCTAAGTATTGAACTTTTTTTACCCTCAGGCGAACTTAATAAGTTCGCTTTAGGGAGTACTAAGCGAACTTAATATCAGGCGAACAAGACAAGTTCGCTTAAGGAGGAAATCTGGTAAGTTCGCTTAACAGCTAAGTTCGCTTGAAATGTGAGAAGCGAACTTAATAAGTTCGCTTGCTAAGTTCGCTTGAACAGGAACTCAGCAAGTTCGCTTAAACTGCTGTAACAGAATCAACAGAGTCTTCGTCCAAACACGAACCGAAACCTTCAAAATTCATGATTTCTCAGCGAATTGATGGAATTTAAGAAAATTGATCCGTAGGATTATGAATTTTAACAAATGGAACAGTTCTATCGGACTAATTTCGTCAAAAACACTTCCAAAATCACGAATTCAGTAAAGAAACAATCTTCAAGAACTTGAAAAACTCCATTGTTGCAGAAACTTCAAAAAGTTGTATATCTTGTCGAATTGTACACAAAAACCGTCAATTATCACCAAGAATCGTACTTAATTCACGAGCACTTTGCTCTGATACCACTTGTAGGTCCAGGTAACTCAACTACTGATCAAACTCGTGATAAGACGTTGCTATAACACGAAGTGCGGAATCCTTCGCGTTAACGTTTGTATACTAACCGACAACACGCGTAAATAAACTTCTCGATTATATTCCAAATAACAATGGTTACAGACTCAATCAGACAATTGTTTCTCTCTCAGATCGATCTCTGTTCTGCTCCGTCTAATGACTCTGTAACACAAATATATAGAACCAAAACTGCTGTAAGCGAACTTAGTTAAGTTCGCCTGAAACAGTCTAAGCGAACTTAACAAGTTCGCCTCAGTTATGCCTAAGCGAACTTATTAAGTTCGCCTCTGTTAGAGCAGGCGAACTTAACAAGTTCGCCTCTAGGCTTACTAGTAAAAACACTTAGCAACTTTACAATTTCATAACAAAACATAAAGACCTAAAATCTAACTATTACAAGCTTTTGTCATTACAAATCTATGTCCTAACAGGTGGGAGGATTTGGACTTTGTGGGTGGAGAGGAGGGAGGTCTAGGATGGCGAGTGGAAGGTTGTTGGATAGAGGAAGTGGTGGATGAGGGAGAAAGCTTGGGTTTCTTTGGTTTCCTTTCTTCTTCTTGATTGATTACCCTCTTCTTTGAGCCTTTCTTCCCTAGTCTTTCTTCCTCTTCCTTTTTGACTTTAAAGTAAAGGGCTTGCAGGTTCATGAAACTCATGGGACCCAGCCTTTTTTCCACTCTCTCCTCTAGCCTTTAGGAAGTCAATTATGACCTTCCTTTCTTCATGGGTTCTTCTGTTAAAGGCAATTGTCTTCTTGGATTTTTGTTTGGCTTTTTCTTCTTCTTCTTCAGCCCTTTTCTTATTTCTCAATTGACCTTGCTGACCCATGAAAGCTCTATAGATTTATTTATTTGATAGTTTCTCAAGGTAGTCTGCATCCTCACCTTGAGAAATCAGAGCCTCTATCCACTCCTCCCTCATTTCTTGGCTAGTTCAGAATCAGTTATTCTAAACTTAGCCTCTTCCTTTTTCTTCTTCTCTCTTTCTTCTTCTTCTTTATTGAATTGTTCCTGCAGCTGAAGAGCTAGAGCTTCATCTTCTTCTATTTGGAAAGGTGCAGGAATCTTGACTTTCAGATCATCCAGCTGCTTATCATACAGCTGGATCTGTTGTTCTCTAAAGAGAATGGCCGCTTTTCTTTCTTAAGCTTTTCGTAATTCAGCTATCTCCTCTTCTTCTCTTCTTCTTCTTCTTTCCTCCTTTTCCTTCTTTTCCTTCACTATCCTTTCTTCATCTTCTTTTGTCATAAGTCCCTTCCCATTGTCTTTGTTAGATGCCTCTGCTTCAGCTTCATTGACCTCAACAGCAGATGTAAGAGATGCTGTTGGGATCTCAGCTTCAACTTTATTGGCATTTTAGGGAATGGATAAGGGAAGGACACTTTCTTCATCTTCTTCCCATTCAAGACCTGTTACTTCTTTCCACCCTTCCTTCACCTTTTCCTCTTCTCTTCTTTTGGATACTTCTTCTGTGTTTAGTCTGACTGTAGGTGAGGAAATGAAGGATAGGTCAGAGTCGGAGTCAGAGGCATCCATTGCAAGTAGACCTTCCTTTTCAAGCTGAGCTTTGATGGTTTTTATCATTGCTTGACTTTCTAAGGAATTAACGTTGCAGATGTGTGTTCTGAGCTCGGAGACCTTGTGTAGGAAGTCTGAACTTAAGAGTAGGATCTAATTGATGTTGATTGAGAGAGATGATCCATTACGTAGGAAGAATGTGAAGTTAGAAGACCCAGTGCTCGACCATCCTAGCACTTCCACATCTCTGGCCCCTTTGTTGTACAGAGATCTTCTCCAGCAGACAACTTCTTCTTCTGTTAAAGTGCTGCTCCTGATTAAGTCAAGTCTTCTAGGAGCCAGTCTTTGTTTTACTGCTGTTGAAGATTCTACACTGTCTTTAGGATAGGCCACCCTGTTTGCTTCTTCTAATAGTGTTTCAAACCAGGGCAGATTTTTCTCCATTAGGTCTTGGAACCTGCTGATTGCAAGTTCTGCTGAGAGATCTGTAGAGGAGTGGATGCAGTTGGATAGGTACAGTTCAAGCACTTGGAGTGGATTTAGTGCATTCCAGTTCAGCTCTTCTACTCCGCTGAACTTTTTCCCAATCCAGAATGTCTCAGTTGAATCATCATACCCCCAAGCTAGTATGGAGTAAAATTCTAGCTTATTTGCAGACAGTGTGAATTGGGGGGCAGTGATTTGTTTTATTATTGTTGCTGCTTCAGGAACTATGCTGACTGATGGAGGTGTGTCTTCATTTTGACATTCATCCTTTAACACCTCATCAACAGCTCAGACAACCAACTTCCAGTCCTCAGTGATTTCTTCCTCTTCATCTACTGAGTCTTGCACATCATGAACTTAAACAAAGGCAGGGTTGAATAATGAACTTTGAAATGCGGCCTGCTCTTGTATCCATTCTTCTAGGCTTTCAGCATCATCTTCTACTGTAACTATCTCCCCCTTTTTGGTTGCATCAATTTAAAGGGCTGCATCTGTTTGAGTTCCTACTGATACAAGGGAGGGAGTAGGCACAGTTGGGCATTGATGGGCTTCATGCATAGAGACTTGGTGCCTTAGTTTGGACACTTCAGCCTCTAGCATAGCTACCCTGGCCATCAATTCCATATTATGAAGTTTCAGTCTGTCCTCATCCACAGTTATGGATTCCTTGGAGCTAGATGGGGCCTTAGGCCTAGCCTCTGCATCCCCATCACCCTGTTTTTCTTGGCACCTGGGATTCCTCTCATTGAAGAGTGTTTCAAGGGAAACATCCTCACTGTGAGTTGTCGTGGTTAGGGTCTTAGTTATGTTGTCAATGTCCTCTTGGGCAGTTGATGTACCAGAAGTAGTGACAGCCCTTTCCACATCCACTCTATCAGTACCACCAGAGTGAACCTTCTTGGGTGATGAACTTGGGTTAGGTGCACCAGCAGCCAGGTCAATCAATACCTCCGAGATAGTGGTTGTTGGAGAAGGTATATCATCTTGACAAGGAGCCTCTGTAATTAAGTTCAGAGAAGAGAAATAAAGGTATGGCTCATCAGGATGTTCTATGGATTCGGGATGTGATCCTGATCCTAATAGAGAAACTTCCAAGGACGTCTATCTAATGTTTTGGCTATCCCTTTTGATATTCTCATCAGAATGTTGGGATTCTGAATGAGGGCTTTGAGGTTGGGATTGGGCCTTTGAGACAAGAAGAGAAGGAGTCTTCTTGCTCCTTTTTGTAGTGTATGTTGTTGCAACTGGGGCCCTTTGTTCCAGTTGAACGATAACATCAAAAACAGATGTAAGTGATTTTTGTGCCTGTGCATCCTCAGTAGTATGCATAGGGTTAGAGTAATGGAAGCAGTTTGTTGTTCAGGATTTGAAGTGGAGGGTGTGGGATCAGTATCAGCTGGGATTGCTGAACTGTCACCCTGGGTACTTTGTATGTTCACCATTGTAGATAACAATGGAACATTGACCCCTGAGAACTTTTTGGAAACAGTTCTCATGCTTTGAAAAATGTTGCTTTTATGACCCAGCATAAGATAGATTTTTATAGGTTTTGAAAGTTCTTTTATTTCATTGTTAAACACCTCCTGCAAGAATCTTGGGTACATGAAAAATTGCTGCTTTGCACCCTCTTGAAGGTTGTATCTCAAACCTTCAAAGATGAGATGTGCAAAGTTGAATCCTTGGCCAGTAATCATACCGTGAACAGCAGAGGAAAGTGCAGAGCTCACTTGATGCCATCCACTTCTCTTCTGAGATATGCATTGTAGAAGAGTGTGGCATAGATACTTCCATGGGGGTCCCATTAGTGCCTTCTCTATTGTGTACTCATTCTGATTTCCAGTGTACCCTATGGATACAAAGGTCCTCATGTAGACTTCTTTTGAGTACGAAATGGCGGCCCCCTCGTCTTGAAGCTTGAGGTGTTTGCGGAGGGTGGCTTCAGAGATGGTGATGTCCTTGCCATCTACCTTGGCTTTAATTTGGGGTATCCCCTGTTCGGTAGAGTAGATGGCAGATTTCCAAAAATCCTCCATGTGAGGAATGTAAATGGGTGGGTTAACTGTGAGTGCATGGTATATTTTTGATCGACAAAGAAAGTCGATCATGTCATCAAACCTGTCAGACTTTTTCCCTATTATTAAGTATGCTGTGAGATTGTGGTATGGGGAAAACTTATCATCTGGATGGTTTATGTCTACCTCTGCCATTGTTAGGTTTGGAGGGAAAGAGGAAGGTTTTGAAGGGTGGTTAGGAATGGAAGGCTTTGAATGTTGTGGGGGCTTGAGAGAAAGTGATGGGAGTTAGGGCGAAATTGAATGTGAAGGGGTGGTGAGGAAATTTGATTTGTTCTTATAACGGCAGAGGAAGGAAAAGCAAAATGACTTGTACAGTACAACCTCATTCACTTTTTACTGTTACAGTTGTAATGCACTATAGCAGTCATGGTAAGGACTGAAAGGAATTTTTACAGTGGGTAAAAATTAATTTAGACTTATTTTTACCCATCAGCAGCAAACTTGGTTACTGCGGATGGTTAAGCCTATCCGCTGCAAGCTTGGTTGCGGCGGATAGTTAAGTCTGTCAGCAACAAACTCTATTGCTGCTGATGGATGCATTGATCCACATCAAGGGTGTTGCTGCTGACTGCCTTAAAGCTATCCGCAGGAAACTTGTTCCTGCTGATAACATAAAGCAGTCAGTGGCAAAAACTTTGCTGCTGATTATTAAACCTGTCAGCAGCAAAAATGGATGCTGCTGACTTGTAACTTTTATTTATAACAAAAGACAAACATATTTACAAAAAACAAATTTTTAGAGACATATTTTAATCAAAGTTCATCATACCAATAGATTCAACTAAATATCTAAATCTAGCTTCATCAAACGGTTTTGTAAATAAATCAACATATTGCTCATTGGTATCAACTTTGGTTAAAATAATTCTCTTTTTCTCAGCTTGATCTCTTATGAAGTGATACCTGATGTCAATGTGCTTTGTCTTGGAGTGCTGCACCGAATTGTTTGTGATTGATATAACACTCATGTTGTCAATATGAATGGGAGTTGCCATGAAAGTCATCCCATAATCCAGCATTTGATTTTGTATCCAGATGACTTGTGCACAGCAACTTGAAGCTGCAATGTATTCTGCTTCTGCTATAGAAGTTGAAACACATGTTTGCTTCTTGCACTGCGATGAAATCAGTCTCCCTCCCAGAAACTGACATCCCCCTGAAGTGGACTTTTTGTCCAAGTTGCATCCCCCATGATCACTTTCAGTGTATGCATACAGATTGAACTTATCATTTTTAAAGTACCATAGCCCAAGTCTTGGGGCTCCCTTTAGGTATCTGAAAATTCTCTTGATAGCTTGAAGATGTGAAATCTTTGGAGCTGCTTGGAATCTTGCATAGAGACATATTGCAAACATGATATCTGGCCTTCAGGCAGTGAGATACATGAGAGATCCTATCATTTCACGGTACTGATGTTGATCAGTGTCATGACAATCTTTGTCTGGAGTCAGCTGATGGTGCACTTGCATAGGGGTTCTTGAAAAGGGCAGTCAGCCATCTTGAATCTTTCCCGAATGCTCTTGACATATTTGGATTGGCTGATGAAGATTCCATTTGGGACTTGTTTGACTTGAAGACCTGGAAAGAAATTTAGCTCACCCATTGAGCTCATTTCAAACTTTTAGTGCATCAGGATCTCAAAGTCTTTACATAGCTTCTACCTTGTTGATCCAAAGATGATATCATCTACGTAGATTTGAACCAGTAAGATTTCTCCCCCTTCATCTTTGATAAACAAGGTCTGGTTAATGGCACCTCTTCTGAAGTTGTTGCTTAGTAGATATCCAGACAAAGTTTCATACCAGGCTCATGGGGCTTGATGTAAGTCATATAGAGCTTTGTCTAGTTTGAACACTTGGTTAGGATGTGCAGGATCTACAAAGCCTTGAGGCTGTTTGGCATATACTTCTTCACCAATCTTCCCATACAGAAAGGCACTCTTGACATCCATTTGATAGACCATGAAATTCTTGGATGCAGCATATGCCAGGAACATTCTGATGGCCTCTAGTCTGGCAACAAGAGCAAAGACTTCATCATAGTCAATTCCCTCTTCCTGAGTGTAGCCTTGAGCTACAAGTCTGGCTTTGTTCTTGACTACAATGCCTCTCTAATCTTGCTAGTTCCTGAATACCCATCTTGTGCCAATGGCTAATTGACCAGGTGGAAGATCAATAAGCTTCCAGACATCCAGTCTCTTGAATTACAGCAACTCTTCCTGCATTGCCTCAATCCAACTGCTGTGTTACAGAGCTTCATCTATCTTCTTGGGTTCTACCTGAGATACAAAACATGAAAACAAAAATATATTGGCCTCATGAGATTTGCTTCTTGTTAGAACTCCTTGGTGAACTTGGCCAATAATATTTTCCAGAGGATGTTCCTTGTTGATCCTTTGTGCTGGTACCACCTCCAGCTGTATCCCTTGCTCAAGATTACTTTGATTTTGATCAGGGATTTCTTCATTCATGGTTGAAGAGTCTTCAAGATCAACAGCTACATCAGTATTTAATAGCAATAGTATTTGCAGCATCTACAACATTTATCGAAAAGTCTTCATTCAAATTTTCATTTTCAGACAGGCTGCTGCTGGTGACATTTAAGAGTGTGGTTCTGGCTGCACTTGCTTCAATGGCTTCCATAACAGATGGAGGATCAATGGATGGTCTTCTCAGATTGATAGAAGATTTTGGAAAATCTAGTCTGTAGTCAGAGGAGAAAGTGGAAGACTCCATATTTGAGAAGACGAGAGTCTCAAATATTTGGGTGAAGGAGTCTATGTCAAAAAGCCAGTTTGGGCCTTTTACCTGTTCACAGACAATGTGTTCTCTGCATTCCACATTGGCTGATTCTTCCACAATTCTTGTTCTTGAGTTGAATACTGTGTAAGCCTTGGATTGAGAGGAATATCCCACAAAATATCCTTCATCATATTTGGCACCAAACTTAGAAAGAACCCCATGTGTGATCAGAATTGTGCATGGAAATCCAAAAGGTTTTAGAAATCCAATGTATAGAACTCTTTGGAAACATAGTTCATAAGGTGTCTTGTTGAGAGGCTTTACTAGGAGAACTCCATTTTGCACATAGCAGGCTGTGCTTACTTCTTCTGCCCAGAATGTGAGAGGCAGTTTTGAGTCAGCCAACATAGATCTTGCTGACTCAATTAGAGTTTTGTTTCTTTTTTCAGCAACTCCATTTTGTTGAGGAGTTCTTGGAGCACTGTATTGCCTTTCGATTCCCTTGCTCTCACAAAAACAGTTCAAAGTGTGGTTCTTGAACTTTGTGCCCTGATCACACCTTATTATCTTTACCCTCTGATTGCTTTGATTCTCTACCCTAAGGATGTAGGATTTGAGAATTTCAGCAGTTTCATCTTTTATTCTCAAGAAGTATACCCATGAGAATCTGGTGTAGTCATCAGTTATCACCAGACAGTATGACTTCTTACCCATTGACATAATATTTGTAGGACCAAAGAGATCCATATGCAGCAGCTGTAGTGGAGTATCATTTGTATTCAAAGTCTTGGGCTTGTGAGAACTCTTGTGTTGCTTCCACTTCAAACAAGCAATGCAGTGATCTTCTAGCTGGAATTCTTTGTCAGGAAGCCCTCTGACAAGATTATCCTTAACCAATTTTTTGATGGTTTTGATGTTAACATGGCTTAATCTCCTACGCCAGAGAGCTGATTCATCAACTGAAGCTTTTGACAGAAAACAGGATACATTGCTAGATGGAGAGACCTCATTCATGTCAAGCACATAAAGATTTTCTTTTCTATGAGCAGTTAATAAAATCTTTTCTAGAGGAGGTTTGGATAAGCCAAGGGATAATACAAAGCATTCTTTGTCTGTGAAGAGCATCCAGTGCTTTTGATCATAGACATGGGAAACACTCATGAGATTGAAGTCCAATTCTTTAACATAATTTACCTTATCAATACTCATTCTTTCATTTGACACAGTCCCTTGTCCAGTAATAGATCCTCCTTTTGAGTCACTTCCAAAGGCAACGTATCCTCCATTGAAGTGTCTGAAGTTTGAGAGGATGGATCTGTTGCCTGTCATGTGCCTGGAACAACCACTGTCTACCACCCAGGTGTTATTCTTGTGACCTGGCTGCCCCTGCACATGTGAGAGATCTAGTTGGTGGGAAGAATCCAAGAGCTTGCATCCTTGAAGAAAAGGGTTCTTGGAATATCAGTTTCAGCATGTGTGCATTCAACAGAGCCAATGATGATTATTGGAGGGATAGAAGCTGGGATCTTGGCTTTCCATTACTGAGGAGATGGTTTTCCAATTGTCTTTGCTCTGTCAGCAGCTGATGTTGCTTTGGCTACTGATGGATTTGCTTTATTAGTAGCAAATTTTGCTGCTGATGACTTTAGCTTATCAGCATCCGATTTTGTTACTGCTGAGGACTTCGGCTTATCAGCAGTGGATTTTGCTGCTGATGACTTTAGCTTATCAGCAGTAGATTTTGTTGCTGCTGATGATTTTGCTTCAGCAGCAGCAGACTTGGTTGCTGCTGAAGGCTTGCCCTTTGGTTTCTTGGCTTGATTACCAACATTTTTGCTGGCTGCTGATGGTTCAACAACCAATGTATGATTATCCTTCTTTACCTTGTTGATGGAGGGCTTCTCTGTAGAAGTTCTCATGCTGATGGGCTTTTGTTTAGGAGGGGCTTGATGAAGGATCTGGTTGAAGGGATTAAATTCATAATTTGCAGCAAAGTGGTCTGATTCACCACAGATGATGCAAGATTGTTGAGGCTTTGGCAGCTGCTTCCTTGGTGGGGAAAGAGATTTTCTGAAATGAGTTGCCTTGGCTTCAACACTCCTTACCTTTTTGTTCTTGTTTGTCTTCTCAAAAGCATGTTGTTTGAGGTTTCTTTGCTGTTGAAGATAGTAGAAGCAGGTGCTGGCAGTGTGGTTGTATTTGCCACAGACAAAGCATGATTTAGCTAGTTTGTCCCTTAAAAGGTAAACTTAGTCCTTTCTTTTGAACAAGTCTTTGAAGTTCCAGTGGTGAGCTTTGTTGTGCTCAAAAGTGGCTTCTTCCAATGTCTTTTGAACATATGGAACTCTTTCTCCAGGCGCATGACATATGTCAAACACCTTTCTTTGAGACTTTGAGTTGGTGGAGGTTGAAGACTGTCCCTTTTCAACAGTTAGCTTTCTTCCTTCTGGAGGATAGCTGATTTTGATTTGTTTAAACGGCATAGGAACCGAAACAGCTGGTAAAGGGACATGAGCACTTGTTTGAATGACTTCAAGAACATGCGGTGGTGGTACTTTTACTGGTGATGAGGCCTCCTCAGTTTTAGTGGACTCTTAGCAAGTTGACTCAGACTCTGACGAGGTAGTGCATTCTTGCACCAATGGTTCATGCCTTGAAGGATCAAGATCACGGTTGGCCTTTTCAAGATTTGAGAGGTTGAAGCTTGGTTCATGGATGGCAACGTAGTCAGTAGGAGGTGCAACGGCTTGGTATTGTTCAGCATGATACCCCAGACCATATTTTACTTTGTCATGAATTTGAGCATCCAAAAGTCTTTGCAGCTTTTTGGATGCAAATTCATAATTGTCAACATAAACTTTCTATTCTGCCAATTCTGCTCTCATCAATCTGAGTTTCAAGATTGGTTTGTTCATGTTTTAGTAATGAAATCTCTTTCTTTAGGCAGTTAATTTTTTCTTTATAACTATTTTCGACTTTTGTGAATTCAGATTTCATTTGATGAAACTCTTTATTTTGATCAATAAGGTTTTGATTATGCTTTCTGTAGCCTAACATCTTATCAATACAAGCTTGGGAACATAGATGTTCATATACCTGAGGCGGTATCTCAGTTGTGTCTGCCATAAAAGCTTGGTTGTTAGCATGCAGATCTTCATACTGGAAGCTCCAGTCAAAGTCAGAAGTTCTAACAGCTGCACAAGCTGCTTTCACACCCCGACCGGTGGCAGATTAAACGCCGGGGCTGACGCGTTTGTTCATAAGCACATGATCACCTATTATTAAATGACAATATTTATTCATCAACTTAAAATCATCCGTTACATAGGGAATGGAAAACGAAACGTTCAAAACATAACATAATTTAAATTAAACTAGGTCCAAGTCCTAGATGAGCAGGTAGGGTCCTCAAATGGGTGCACCTGAAACATGTGAGTAAATATCAACTACAAGTAGTTGGTGAGTAACATAGGTTTTGACACTAACAAAAGTTAAGTAAAAAGTATTTGTAATTCATTATTGTTCAAAGCGTAACTATGGCATAAATGTGAAAACATACAAGGTTCCAAGCGTACAATTCAATCCGTAAGTAATGGAAAACTGGTAGGTACAATCCCACTGATTGTGTTTTAGAAAAATAGTAATATGGTACACACAAATCCCGCCAAGGTCTGTGTTAATTGGAATCGGATTCCTCTATAAATGATCATGTTAGGTACTACCTTAGGCCTGGGTAGCAGGTTAATGAATGTACTAGCATGAACACATGTAATGGTCACCAAGCAGTTTAAGACATAAAGCACATAGTAAATAGCATGAGAACATTGGTATTGAATTTGGTAAGTATAGTATGTAAACATGTTCCATCCCGAGTATTTGTAAACAATAGTAAAGAGAAAGGGGGCTATGAAACTCACTTGAATCAAAGCTAGAACGTATGAACTGGTAAATATTGTTAGGCCTCGTGAGAAACTCTCACAACAAACCTACACGCGTAATGGTAACCTAACTTCAACATTTGTCTAAATGGTATTTAGAAGATATTGGAACGTTTAGGGTTTCATGGGGGTTTGAGACTTGAGCATAGGGTTTGTGCAAGTTTTGTATAAAAATATATGTAGTTATCTTGTTAAAATATTTAGACTTATTTATATAATTATTCTACATCAATTAAATAAATAAATCATGGGGAGGTTTAAATAATATTACATTTGAATTTATAAATAATCAATAATCATATTATGGAATAAAAAAAGTTTGAAATATTGTGTTTGGATTTATTTATATACTCATTCTAAGAATAATTTATAAATAGCTTATAAAATGGAAAAAAGTTTAATTAATTTATGTTATGTAAATAGCATAACTATTGATTACTTTAATTAAATTTTTGTTGATTAATCTAGTAATAATTGCAAATAAAATGGTTACATACTAAATTCATCTTAAATAAATTGATAAAGAAATAAATGGGTTTTAAGCAGCACTTATTGAACTTTGTGTAAAATAATTATTTATTATAATCATTTGGGTATTTATAAATAACAAAAAAAATGTTTTAAATAATTATTTTTACTAGATAAGTATTTATAGGCTTTAAAAAATGTCTAATTGATCTTTTAATTAAAATTTGTGAAATAGATACCATTAATAAAAAATTAACTTAATTAATTTGTTTAAACAAAACATTTATAATATTTTATTTAGAGTGTTACAAGTGTTTAAATAAAATAAAGTAGTTAAAATACTAATTTATGTTAAAGGATGTATTGGCATAATATATAAAATTTATTTGGAAATTTTTTTGATGTTAAATGATGTGTTAAAAATGGTTTAAAAAGAAAAAGGAGCAAACTCGGCTCCCATGGGATTCGAACCCGCGTCTGAGGCGGTTCATCCCTTGCACACACACACTAACCGCTGGACTGGGCATGATGCCTTGTCCAGTGGTCGCTCCGATTGGTTTTTGATAAGCAAACCCATCAACCCTTCGTCCCCATTATGAAACCCGAAACCCTAGCTTCTCAATTTGACCGATTGATCATCGATTCGATCCCGAATCCATAGGGCTTTCAATCTACTGATCAAAGCGAGTTCAAAGACACCAATTTTACCTGAAATGGTTACGCATAGAGGGAGAACGACTAAGACTTTCGAGTTCGGTTTTCTTGTGCTCGATCGCGATCCAGAGGAGGAATGCAGTGATTTTGAGGATGAGGAAAGTGAGTACGAGGTATTGCGAGTATGGGAGTGTATCTTTTATAGCAGAATTTTATCTGATTTAACCAATCCATTAAAGATTTCAATCATGGAATTTCGGTTACGAGTTAAACACACTAACGCTCATAAAAACGCGATTAAACATAGTTAATGGGTCGTTTAATAGATCTTAATGCGTTTCCAGTTTTAGTTTCGATCGAAAATGCTCCATTTGCGAGGTTGAGGTTAAACGGGTGAGAACCGGTGGTAGGGGACTCGAACCCGTGGTTTGTTTGGAAGAGAAACATGTTTCAACTATTAGCAGAACAGGTCCCTGCAGTTTGAGCTTTATAATTTTATGAACTAGGTTAGGTTTTAGTTAGAATTAAGTTTCAGAAAGTTACACTCTCTACCCGAAACATTTGCAAAACCTAAAAGTGTTCAATTTTATAAACTTTTATAAGAACTAACAAACTATTAAGTTATAATTTAAGTGTTATAAAAAGGGGGGGTAATTCATTAAATAGAAATAATTTCCCATTAAATAGGTATTGAATTTGAAATGAATGTATCTAATGTATGTATGTACAAACATGTATGTATTGCAATTAGAAATTTATGACACTTTCATAGATAAAATCAGATAATAATGAAATTACAATGCCGGAAAGGTAAAAATATAGACCGGAATTTCCTGGGGATTACAGTCTCCCCTACTTTAGGAGATTTCGTCCCGAAATTGATTAGGAAGAGGGTCCTGGAAATAGGTGTGGGTATTTGGCTTTCATTTGATCCTCACGCTCCCAAGTGAACTCAGGGCCACGCTTGGATTCCCATCGAACCTTAACTATTGGAATTCGGCTTCGCTTGAGTTGCTTAACATCTCGGTCCATGATCTCCATGGGCTTCTACATGAAGTGCATTGTTTCGTCAATGTGAATCTCGTCAAGTGGTACGTGGAGATTCTCGTCAGCTAAGCATTTCTTTAAGTTCGAGACATGAAATGTCGGATGAACGTTACTCAGTCCTTCAGGTAGATCCAACTTGTAAGCTACATTCCCAATCCGCTCAAGGATTTTAAAGGGACCCACGAATCTTGGCACAAGTTTCCCTTTCTTTCCAAAATAAACTACGCCTTTCCAAGGGGATACCTTGAGAAGAACTATATCGCCAACTTGAAATTCTAAGGGTTTTCGACGTTTGTCGACATAGCTCTTTTGCCGACTTCTTGCTACCAGAAGGTTGTCTCGGATTAACATTATCTTGTCGGAAGTCTGATGAATAAGTTCAGGATCAGTGATTTGTGATTCACCGATTTCAATCCAGCAGATAGGAGAGCGGCACTTCCGACCATAAAGTACTTCAAAAGGAGCCATGTTAATGCTTGTGTGATAATTTTTGTTGTATGAGAACTCGACTAGGGGTAGATGTACATCCCAATTTCCCTTGAAGTCAATGACACGGGCTCTAAGCATATCTTTGAGAGTTTGAATCGTTCGCTCAGATTGACCATCAGTTTGCGGGTGATAAGCAGTACTAAGATTTAGTTGAGTACCTAGGGCTGATTGTAGGGATTGCCAGAAACGGGAGGTGAATCATCCATCACGATCAGAAATAATGTTGAGAGGTACACCGTGACGACTAACGATCTCATCAATATAGATTCGAGCTAGTTTCTCAACTCAATAGTCCTCACGTATGGGTATGAAATGAGCAGATTTTGTCAAGCGGTTGATGATTACCCAAATGCTATCATGACCACGAGATGTTTGTTGGAGTTTGGTTATAAAGTCCATGGCGATACACTTCCATTTCCACACGGGAATCTCGGGTTGTTCGAGTAGACCGGATGGACGCTGGTGCTCGGCTTTAACCTTTAAAAAAGTAAGGCATTTGGACACGTATAGAGAAATGTCCTTTTTCATACCAGGCCACCAATATTGGGTACGAAGATCCATGTACATTTTGTCTGCACCAGGATGCACAGAATAACGAGTCTTGTGAGCCGCGTTCATGATAAGCGTACGAAGGTTGTCACGGTCCGGAATCCAGATACGATTTAGAAAGTAAAGTAACCCATTGGGTTTGGTTTCAAGTTAGAGTTCAGCACCACATGACATTTCGTTGTACATGTTTCCTTCAGTGACGGAAAGATTTTGTGCTTCAAGGATGCGAGTTTGAATATCATTTTGGATTCGAATGTTGTGGATTTTGATAGGTTCCTTACGGCTAAGAGCATCGGCCACGACATTCGCCTTACCAGGATGAAAACGAATATTGCAGTCGTAGTCGTTTAGGAGTTCAACCCAACGCCTTTGCCTCATGTTGAGTTCTTTTTGATTGAAAATGTGCTGGTGGCTCTTATGATCGGTGTAAACCTCACATTTGGTACCATATAGGTAATGTCTCCAAATTTTTAGAGCAAATACGACCGCACCCAACTCAAGATCGTGCGTCGTATAATTCTTCTCATGGATTTTGAGTTGTCGGGACTCATAAGCAATCACTTTGCCCCGCTGCATTAGTACACAACCAAGGCCTAAGTGGGAAGCGTCACAGTAAACGACAAAGTCTTCGGTTCCATCGGGAGGGTTAGGATAGGAGCCTCACACAACTTCTGTTTTAGGGTTTGAAAGGCTTCCTCCTGTTTTGGTCCCCACTCGTAAGGTTTGCTTTTCTAGGTTAAGGCTGTCAGTGGTACCGCGATCTTTGAAAAGTTTGCTATGAAACGACGATAATAGCCCGCTAAACCTAGAAATGAGCGGACTTCGGTAGGGGTCTTTGGGGCTTGCCAGTTCTTTACCGCCTCAATCTTAGCGGGATCCACGTGAATACCCTTTTCGTTGACTATGTGTCCCAAGAATTGGACTTCCTTTAGCCAAAATTCACACTTGGAGAACTTAGCATACAGTTTCTCCTTCTTTAAGAGATCCAAAACCAAGCGCAAGTGTTCTTCGTGTTCCACTTTGGATTTTGAATATATTATGATGTCGTCAATGAAGACGATCACGAACTTGTCCAAGTACGGCTTACACACGCGGTTCATAAGATCCATGAATACCGCGGGTGCATTGGTTAGTCCGAAGGGCATAACCATGAACTCGTAATGGCCATATCTTGTACGAAAGGCTGTCTTGGGGATATCGGATTCGAGGACTCGTAACTGGTGATAACCAGAACGAAGATCGATGTTAGAGAAATAAGTCGAGCCTTGAAGTTGATCAAATAAATCGTCAATCGTCGGGAGTGGGTATCGGTTCTTCACGGTAAGCTTGTTGAGTTCCCAATAGTCGATGCACATCCGAAAAGAACCATCCTTCTTTTTGACAAATAAAACAAGTGCTCCCCAAGGGGAAACACTAGGACGAATAAACCCCTTATTAGAAAGTTCTCGGAGTTGACTTGAAAGTTCTTGCATCTCTGATGGTGCAAGACGGTAAGGTGATTTAGCCACGGGGTTTGCTCCTGGCACTAGGTCAATACGGAATTCGACTTGACGTATGGGAGGAAGACCGGGTAAGTCTTCGGGAAAAACTTCAGGGAAGTCTTTGATTACAGGAATGTCTTGGAGGTTCTTATCCTTGATTTTTCGTTCCACAATATGGGCCAAGAATGCCATACATTTCTTCCATAAATACTTCTGTGCAGTAGTGCAAGACATAAGCTTGAGTCCTTTTGACAGCTTCTCACCATAGACGTTCAAAATTTCACCCGAGTCAAGAGGGATACGGATATACTTGTCAAAACAGACGACTTCAGCATGGTGCTTGGTCAGCCAGTCCATTCCTACTATGATGTCGAAACCTCCGAGAGCCATAGGAATAAGATTGATTGAAAAGTCATGATCGCTCAAGGTTAAGGTACAATCTCTAATATTGGTGTCACATGAAACAGGATAACCATCTGCTACTAAAATATCAAAGGGTTTGTCTAACTTAGCTCGACTCATAGCGAGTTGTGGTTCAAATTCAAAGGACACGAAACTCCTATCGGAACCAATATCAAATAGGATAGAAGCATATTGGTGATTAATTGGGTATGTACCGTTCACCACATCGTTGTTGGCTTGTGCCTCATTGGCTGTAATATCTGTACTTTTTCCGTTTACAATTTCCGGCCAATTGGCATTTATTGTAAATCCTAATTATCCATATTTAATAATATGTGAAAATTCTTAAATGAATTACTCAAACTATGTATTAGGGCTAATATTCATGGTATTTGAATAAAGTCCCTAAACTATATAAAATAAATCTCATAAATTATCTAAGTGTAAAAAAAAAAAAAAAAAAAAAAAATTGTACTTAATTAATTTGGAAAAAATCTTAATTGTGTCTTATTCAATTAAAACACAAATTATATAAATTAAAAAAATGATTTTTATAAAATTATTATGAATTTTTAAGAAATAATAAGATTTATTCCTAAATAAATCAAATAAATAAAGTTTAATTAAATAAATATTTTTAAAATAAAGTTTTATAAAAATATGTCATTTTATATCATTTTTATAGAAATAAACAATTCTTTTATAATTTAAATGTAATTTATACATTTAAATATCAAATATATCAAATTAATTAACTAAAAACCCTATATAACCTAACTAACTTAGTTTTTGGTTAAAACTTAACTACAAGGGCTAAACTGCCTTTCCTCAAACTTATTTTCAAGTTTAAGTTGACCGGAGTCAACTTAACAAACCTCAGGGACCAAAGTTGTAATTTTCTGTTTTAAAACCCACCCAAAAGGGATCGTGGGTTCGAAACAAGGGGAACCCGGTTTTGGGTTCTGATTATTCGAAAACGCGTTTTAAGGATTCGAATTCGAAAACTTGTAACTGCTATTCGTTTATTATCATTAAACGAGTATGATGAACTCGTTAATTCGAGGAATTGAACTCGTAACAGTTGAAAACGGCTAAAACTTTAAACCGTCTTAAACCCGTAATCAAAACTCAATAATTCACGCATTAATTGACGAATTGATGTTATAGAAACCTCGACGACACCTAATGCGTCCATTTGAAACAAATCACAACTCCTAACACCCTCTAATTCTCTCTCTCGGAATCTCAGTTCAGACGAACTGAACATCGAGTCCAGAACTTCGATCAGTTGATCTTACAGGTAATTTAATACGTCATTAAACTCGGAATTGAACGTATAACAAAAGCCCTATGGTTAATTGAGTTCCTATTATACGGATTCGTCGAATTCGAACAAACTCAGATTAGGGTTCTTGCGTTCAAACGGATTTGGGATTTTAAATTCGAAAACGTTGTTAAAAGGAACCTCTCTCCGTTTGTTTACGGGTTAGTCACTTGGCCGAGATGGCCGGGTGCGCGTATTACGAGCGAGAGGTCACGGGTTTGAGCCCGGCTAAGGCCCTCACCCGTGAACCTTTTTGGCTTAAACGAACACAAACCGGACCCAAGATCCGGGTTAAATATAACCCAAATGCACTTATAACCAGGTTAGCCACTTGGCCCAACGGTCAGGTGCACTGCCGCTGAGCCAAGTAGCCCAGGTTCGATCCGCCTTTGTGGCCGGTTCGCCCATTTTTCAACATTTTCCTATTTTTGATTTTTATTAATTAAATCTTTAATCTTTAAAAATTCATAACTTTTTATTTACAACTTGAAAATGTACAAATAAATAGTCCAAATTTTTGTAATAAAATTCTCTACTGTTTTATAAAATAAAAAAACAGAAAACTTTCTGAGTTTATAAAATTAATTATTTAAAATTCTAAATTTAAAACTTGGATTATTTATTTAAAATTAGTAAATCTATTCCAAAAATTTTACAAAAATTACATAAACTTAATTTATATATTTTTAACAAAATATTAAGTTTCTGGAACTTTTAGACATTTTTACTAATTTTCACTAATTTTGTTTTGTAATTAAATCAATGAAATTATTGATTTAATTAAACTAAAAATAAGTAAATTTTATAAAAATTTACTTATTAAAAGAAAATATTTATATAATTTATAATTTAAATTATATTTATATTTTTACTATCTTTTTGACATATTTAGTTAATTAAACACATTTATTAACTAAATTACTAAATAAGTAATTAATTAAATAATCACTTAAAATATTTTATAAAATCTGAAATTATATTTAAATTACTAAACATAATAATTTAGTAATTTAAATACTTGCACACCTTAAACTATAACCAAATTACTTTTCAAACCTTAAACTTTCCAAAATCCTAATTTCCCAAATTCGAGAACACGAACAAACCTTAGCTTATTCCTTTAAACTAAATGACTAAACTACAACTATAATAGGTTAATTGTGACCTACTTTGGATTATATCTTTGGATCAAACTTAGCTCGGAAACTACTTACAAACCATGTGAGTTTTCATGCCCCTCTTTATACATTTTATCACTTTTGGGGTGAAACATGTTCCTATACAATTACACTTACACTATTGACAAATCTCACAACTTGAAACAAATTCCCTTATGTTAGACTTGTTTAATTGCATTATGTGGCTTATTTGTTGATTACACTAGTTCATATTATTAACTGTTTCGACAGCCTATGAATGGAATTAGTGGTACCATGTGGGTTAGCTACCCCATGCATTTCTTTGATCTAGGATGCATGTAATGAATTCTGAAACTGAAAAACTGTTAACTATATGTTGGACAATCTGAATTGGATAAATCTTAAAAGGAAGGTTTAATTTGGACTATGTGTATATACAATAAGACTATAATGTATTACTTGTCTTAGCATGGAATTTGTACTTTATCTAAACTACTATATCTATATCTACCATGATTGCTCACCAACAATTCATTTTGTTGATAACTCTTATTTTAAACATGTTTCAGGTGCACCAAGTTCAAGCAACGCTTGATTTATGTTCAACACTTAGGCTTGGACTTAGAAATTTGAAATCTGATTTTATCTTGTTTGGAACTATGTTTTGTCTTGTTTATTTGAACTATTTGTAGCCTTTGAGGCACTTTTAATATTATTGAATAAAATTATGAAATTTTAATAATTCCAAGTGTTATGAGCAATCTGGTCACAATTCGGGTCATACTCCGACGTGTTCCGCCGCCCGGTTGGGGTGTGACATTGGCATTGATGTTGAAGGCACGTCCTCGAGCTACGGGGTTTGCATTCCCCTGATTTATATTTCCCCGATTCATATTCCCCTGGTTCCTGTTTCCCTGAATCATGTTACCTTGGTTCCCGTTCCCCTGAATCATGTTGCCCTGATTCATGTTGGCTTGGTTCACAATGACCAACCTAGGGCAACAGTTCCTGAAATAATTTGGGTCTCCATACTCGTAACAAGCATGACCCTGAGCGATAGCAGCAGGAACAGGAGTAGCAGTTTGATTAGCTTGGTTAGCTTGGGGAGCAGTACGGCAGATGTTAGCCGTATGCCCAGAACGTCCACAATTGGTACATAGAAGACATGGCATGTAGGTAGTATGATGGAGCTGGCAGGTGTTGCACAGAGGTATAGTCCCCACATAAGGCTTCTTGTTAGGGTTGAAGGCAGTAGGGGCTACTTGGGCTAAAGGAGTAGCAGGTGTGATAATGGCAAAGTTCTTGCCTTTTCTCTTTTTGCCATTGAAGGAGGACTCAGCCTTGGTCTCTTTAGTGGGTTCAGTGGTGGATTTTTCAATGTTTCTCTTAGCACCTTTCTTGGACAAGGTTCCTGCCTTAACGTGGTTGTCTGATAGAGTGGCAGCTAGACGAAAAGCTTCCTCAAGAGTGGTTGGGTTACTACCCAACACGGTATCCTGGATCTGCATGGGCAAACCATTGATGTACTTCTCAATGGCTCGGGAGAGAGGGGTGACCATATGGGGCACCATTAGGCTAAGCTCATGAAAGCGGGTGGTGTAGGCAAGGCTTTCACCACTGTCTTGTTTGAGATCCCAGAATTCAGCTTCTAGTTTTTTGACCTCATTACGGGGGCAAAACTCATCTGTCATGAGTGTCTTCACATCAACCCAAGGCAAGGCTAGTGCAACCTCTATCCCATGGTTACGTTTTTCTCCATTCCACCATGTGAGTGCCCTTTTCTAGAAGACACTAGTAGCATAACGAACCTTTAGGTTCTCAGGACAGTCAGCATTAATGAAAGTCCCCTCAATGCTTTCAAACCATTGGAGAAGTCCAGTAGCTCCTTCGTTCTCGTAGAACTTGGTGGGGTTGCAGGAGTTGAAGTGTTTGAATGTACACGCGGGATTCCTTGGTGCAGCATTCTAGTTTAGTTGCTTGACCATAGTTGGTAGGATCATAGCCATTTGCTAGATGATCCTATCGGTGAGGTTGTTCCTACGCTCATGACGGGGAGGCATTCTACAAACGGGTGTATAGAAAGTTCATAAGATGTGAATCATGAATAAGAGTTTGTAATTTAATCATGAGATGTTAGATGAAGCATACATGGTACCCTAATGGGCACATTGACTTATCAAAGTACTTTAAGTCTTTCTAATGTTTGAGAAGTCATGCTTTAGCCTATAAGTGGACACTCATCCCAAGAATTCCCAGGAAAGCATAACTGGTCCATCGGTTGATTTGGATTTATACGAGATGCTTTCCTAGACAAAACTCCCAGAATACAGGTATCCACCCTTCCAGATTGCACAAGTTCTCATTCATTACTTAGAACTTACATACCTTTGATCAGAGCTTCCTTCGGATTAGACTATTAAATTTAAGTGTAAGTTTCATGTAGTTCAAGTAGTTCCAAATAGTTTCATGTAGACTCTTGAATGTTGAAGTTCATGTAGTTGTATCAAGTAATCAAAAATAGATAAGTGTAGGTAAGTATACATGGTAGGAATAAAGTGGAGTTCCTAATAAAAGACACGAGTTAGACTCATGTTTGGGACTCCTAAGTTATAGTCTAGGTCATGTGTCTGATAACCTAATTCCCTATAACCTGGCTCTGATACCAATCTGTCACACCCCGACCGGCGGCGGATTAAACGCCGGGGCTGACGCGGTTGTTCATAAGCACATGATCATCTATTATTAAATGACAATATTTATTCATCAACTTAAAATCATCCGTTACATAGGGAATGGAAAACGAAATGTTCAAAAGATAACATAATTTAAATTAAACTAGGTCCAAGTCCTAGATGAGCAGGTAGGGTCCTCAAATGGGTGCACCTGAAACATGTGAGTAAATATCAACTACAAGTAGTTGGTGAGTAACATAGGTTTTGACACTAACAAAAGTTAAGTAAAAAGTATTTGTAATTCATTATTGTTCAAAGCGTAACTATGGCATAAATGTGAAAACATACAAGGTTCCAAGCGTACAATTCAATCCGTAAGTAATGGAAAACTGGTAGGTACAATCCCACTGATTGTGTTTTAGAAAAATAGTAATATGGTACACACAAATCCCGCCAGGGTCTGTGTTAATTGGAATCGGATTCCTCTATAAATGATCATGTTAGGTACTACCTTAGGCCTGGGTAGCAGGTTAATGAATGTACTAGCATGAACACATGTAATGGTCACCAAGCAGTTTAAGACATAAAGCACATAGTAAATAGCATGAGAACATTGGTATTGAATTTGGTAAGTATAGTATGTAAACATGTTCCATCCCGAGTATTTGTAAACAATAGTAAAGAGAAAGGGGGCTATGAAACTCACTTGAATCAAAGCTAGAACGTATGAACTGGTAAATATTGTTAGGCCTCGTGAGAAACTCTCACAACAAACCTACACGCGTAATGGTAACCTAACTTCAACATATGTCTAAATGGTATTTAGAAGATATTGGAACGTTTAGGGTTTCATGGGGGTTTGAGACTTGAGCATAGGGTTTGTGCAAGTTTTGTATAAAAATATATGTAGTTATCTTGTTAAAATATTTAGACTTATTTATATAATTATTCTACAGCAATTAAATAAATAAATCATGGGGAGGTTTAAATAATATTACATTTGAATTTATAAATAATCAATAATCATATTATGGAATAAAAAAAGTTTGAAATATTGCGTTTGGATTTATTTATATACTCATTCCAAGAATAATTTATAAATAGCTTATAAAATGGAAAAAAGTTTAATTAATTTATGTTATGTAAATAGCATAACTATTGATTACTTTAATTAAATTTTTGTTGATTAATCTAGTAATAATTGCAAATAAAATGGTTACATATTAAATTCATCTTAAATAAATTAATAAAGAAATAAATGGGTTTTAAGCAGCACTTATTGAACTTTGTGTAAAATAATTATTTATTATAATCATTTGGGTATTTATAAATAGCAAAAAAAATGTTTTAAATAATTATTTTTTACTAGATAATTATTTATAGGCTTTAAAAAATGTCTAATTGATCTTTTAATTCAAATTTGTGAAATAGATACCATTAATAAATAAATAACATAATTAATTTGTCTAAACAAAACATTTATAATATTTTATTTAGAGTGTTACAAGTGTTTAAATAAAATAAAGTAGTTAAAATACTAATTTATGTTAAAGGATGTATTGGCATAATATATAAAATTTATTTGGAAATTTTTTTGATGTTAAATGATGTGTTAAAAATGGTTTAAAAAGAAAAAAGGAGCAAACTCGGCTCCCATGGGATTCGAACCCGCGTCTGAGGCGGTTCATCCCTTGCACACACACACTAACCGCTGGACTGGGCATGATGCATTGTCTAGTGGTCGCTCTGATTGGTTTTTGATAAGAAAACCCATCAACCCTTCGTCCCCATTATGAAACCCGAAACTCTAGCTTCTCAATTTGCCCGATTGATCATCGATTTGATCTCGAATCCATAGGGCTTTCAATCTACTGATCAAAGCGAGTTCAAAGACACCAATTTTACCTGAAATGGTTACGTAGAGAGGGAGAACGACTGAGACTTTCAAGTTCGGTTTTCTTATGCTCGTTCGCGATCCAGAGGAGGAATGCAGTGATTTTGAGAATGAGGAAAGTGAGTACGAGGTATTGCGAGTATGGGAGTGTGGCTTTTATAGCCCAATTTTATCTGATTTAACCGATCCACTAAAGATTTCAATCATGGAATTTCGGTTACGAGTTAAACACACTAACGCTCATAAAAACGCGATTAAACATAGTTAATGGGTCGTTTAATCGATCTTAATGCGTTTTCGATTTCAGTTTTGATCGAAAATGCTCCATTTGTGAGGTTGAGGTTAAACGGGTGAGAACCGGTGGTAGGGGGCTCGAACCCGTGGTTTGTTTGGAAGAGAAACATGTTTCAACTATTGGCAGAACAGGTCCCTGCAGTTTGAGCTTTATCATTTTATGAACTAGGTTAGGTTTTAGTTAGAATTAAGTTTCAGAAAGTTACACTCTCTACCCGAAACGTTTGCAAAACCTAAAAGTGTTAAATTTTAAAACTTTTATAAGAACTAACAAACTATTAAGTTATAATTTAAGTGTTATAAAAAGAGGGGGTAATTCATTAAATAGAAATAATTTCCCATTAAATAGGTATTCAATTTGAAATGAATGTATCCAATGTATGTATGTACAAACATGTATGTATTGTAATTAGAAATTTATGACACTTTCATACATAAAATCAGATAATAATGAAAATACAATGTCGGAAAGGTAAAAATATAGACCGGAATTTTCTGGGGATTACTGTCACACCCCAACCGACGGCGGATTATACGTCGGGGCGGACGCGGTTGTTCAATAGCACCAGGTTGACTATTTAAAGTTTCAATAGTTTTATTAAATAACTTCAAGGTTCCAATATAAAGAATAAATCAAATACATAACAAGAATACAAGTCTAATTGATTAAGCATTCTAGGTCCAAGCATCCTATGTGATCACAATAAAGTCTCATGTTGTAGTACCTGAAACATGTGAAAGAATCTGTCAACTACAAAATAGTTGGTGAGATACAAAGGTTTTGACACATTTTAACAAGGATTTGAAAAGAATTACAATTCACTATGATATATGCATTCTATAATGTAAGTATGAGAACAAGTATCTTAAACATTGTGCACTTCAACCCTCCAACCAAGTTTAGGCATAACCCGCATGTTACCCTTATAAGTCTCAAGTTTAAAGTTTAATTCAGTAACAATCACCAAGGGCTCCCCCCCGAAGGGGTCAATCAATCAAGGTGGATTGGTCAAATGCAATAGATCTATCATTGTTACCATAGGCTTGATCAAAGTTAATGAATATGCTAGTTTTAAGTTTAATCTAAGCATACAAGTCTCAAGTTTAACATAAGAATAAGCATCTAGTCATAGTTGTACAAGAATTGTATAAGTTTAATGTTTTTGAACATGTTTCACCCCAAAAGTATAGAAAGGAAAAGGGGCTAAGTATACTCACTTAGATTGATGAAGAGTATCCGACACGGATAAGTATTTGCAAGACTTTGAGGGAGAATATCCTCACAATAAGCCTAAGAATGCAAGTCTAAAGATTTAAGTTTGCTTCTACAAGTCTAAGGCAAAAGATCTAGGATTTCAAGATTGACTAGGGTTCCAAATGGGAGACGGAAATGATTCGTGTTTATGAAGTTTTAAATCAAGTTTAAAACAAAGGGTTTTGAATGAATGATTCAAGACTTATGTATCAAAGTTTAAAAGATTTATAGATTAAAATAATTATTAGAATAATTATTTAAAAGTTTTATCATTATTAATTACCCAAATTCGGTAATTAATAATTAAATATTTTATAAATAGGGTCGTAATAATAGGTAACTGTAAGACTAAATATTTATTAAAGACGAACAACAATTATCTAAAGAATAAATATTTGTCAAAACTTTAATACTTAAATAAATATTTAAGAATAAATAGATATCTAAACAATATGAATCGTTTAGGTTTTCACGTATTAAGTTTATTCCGCAAATTTCCTTGTGATAAATAACGTTTATAAGTTTAAATAAGTGTCGAGTTTCTATATGATTGTTAAAATAGGATCCATGAAGTTTATAAGTTTATAATTATTTTTCTAGTAATTATAAAACTTATATAATTTATTTAATATTTACTCTTTTTAGATTTAAAACAGGAAACAATTAGAAAATTAAAGTTTCAAATTATTTCCTATTTAAAATACTAGTTTTATAAAGTATGAAAGTATTTTCATGTTTCTTAAACATTTAGAACTATTTTTAAATGATTTATTTTTATAAGTTTAATTAAATTAAAAATAGTTCCAGGTTTTAAAAGTGGAAACAAAAATAGTTTTTATATTCATAAAGATTTTTCAGCTTTTATAACATTTTTTAAAAAATTTAAAAGTTGCCTAAAATGCCCAAAAAAAAGAAGGACAAAACCTGGGGCCAGACCGGGTCGAACTCGGGTCTTCCCCGGGTCACACCTGCACACACAGCACTAACCATCCCGCCTATGGGTCTCGGTGGTAATATATCCGAACAAGAAATTTTTTAAACAGATGCTTTGATTATCCCCAAATTGACATGAACCCTAGAACCAAGAATCGCCAAATACGCATCGAATTGCCCTCTGTTAATGGAATTAAACAGAGGGTTTTCGATCTATGAACTATCGCGCGTACAATGGGCACAAGAATTACCTGATTTGAAGTCGGGACGAAGGAGAACAAGGTCAAGCTTTGACTTCGGCTATCGGGACAAAAATCGCGAAATGTGGATGATGATCGTCCGAATTGAGAGTGAAAAAGGTTTTGGTGTGGTGTTACTGAGATTTCCAATCGGTATTTATAGCCAATTTCGATGTTAAATATCGAATTGGTTGGGGAGTTGGCGGTTGAACGGTCGAGTTCAAATTCGACGAATGCGCGGGTCTCGGGCCGTGTCCGAGCATTGAATTTCATTGGGTTCTGGTCGCACGCCTCCGGCGAGTTCGAGGTTCATCGAACCTGGTCGATATCACGGATTTTGCGTGAAAGAGGGGGTGGAACCGGGAGTTATGGGTTTCGAGCCTTGGACTGTTTTGGTATCAGGGAGTTTGGGGAAATTACAAGATCGGTCCCTGTGGTTCAGAGGTGTTATCATTTCACGTTTAGAGTTAACTTTTAGTTTAAAATAAGTTTCCAAAATGATTTTTTAGCCCCCCTGACTTTATAAAAACACTTATATATGTTTTTATTTTATAAATTTAAATAATTTTTATCATTTTAGTTTATATAAAAAAAGATTTCGAATATTTAAGTTTATAAGTTAAGTAAGTTTGTTAATTATAATTTTTATAAAATTATAAACACACATATAAGTATGATCGTTTTTCCTTAAATCCATATTAAATAATCAAGAAAATAGTTTTAATAAGAATTTAAGTTTTTAACGTGTAGAAGTTTAGAAAAAGTTACGTCGTAAAAATCCCGGATATTACGGTCTCCCCTACTTTAGGAAATTTCGTCTCGAAATTAAGGTAGAAGGGTTTAGTTGGGGATTTAAGTCTATGGTACGCACAAGGATAATGAGAAAGATGCTCTACGTTCCCAAGTAAACCCTGGGTTACGTTTAGATTTTTAAAACAGGGATAAGATTACGCTCGAGTTTCTAAGTTTTTAATGCATATGGTTGCCAAGAGTTTCCCTAAGAAACATATAGTTTCATTGAAATATATGAGGATTTGTTTTCAGAAATGTATTTGAGAGAATAACTGATGAACTTCCATTCCCGATTTAAAGCGAGGTGCATCACTCAGAATGGATTCGATGATAGTTCAAGAATTTGAGTTTGTAGACTAATACGTTTAAGGATTGCTACGGTACCTAAGTTCCGTGGCTACCTTTTACTATAAGTCTTAGATCACAGCACACGACAGAGTTTACTTTGTCTTTCCATACGCTGATTTTCATACTTACGTGTGCACCCGCAAGCATTTAAATCGTCGCATAGTCCGCATAGGTCCTTCCGTTTGTGTGTGGATCAAGAAAGAGTACAAGAATTTGTTTAACACACGACTAAAGTTTCCACATAAGAGTGATCATTGATTAACGAGTCCCTTAGAGAGAAACGTCATTCAATAATTAAAGAGAAAAGAATGTGGCAAGATTTAGAGTTTTAAAGTTTCCTTGTGTTTGAATAAGAATACACCAAACATCGAGTAGTTTAAAGTCTTTACACTTTCCTCGTGTTTGATCAAGAATACGTCAAACCTTGAGTAGTTTAAAAGTCTTATATGTTCATCATGTTTGAACAAGAATACGTCAAACATAGAATTGCGTTTGAACAAGAATACGTTAAACATAGAATAGTTTAAATTGTGTTTGAACAAGAATACGTCAAACACAGAATTGCGTTTGAACAAGAATACGTCAAACATAGAATAGTTTAAATTGTGTTTGAACAAGAATACGTCAAACATAGCATAGTTTAAATTGTGTTTGAACAAGAATACGTCAAACATATAATAGTTTTAAATTGTGTTTGAACAAGAATACGTCAAACATAGAATTGTTTTTGAACAAGAATACGTCAAACATAGAATAGTTTATATTGTGTTTGAACAAGAATACGTCAAACATAGAATAGTTTAAATTGTGTTTGAACAAGAATACGTCAAACATAGAATAGTTTCAATTGTGTTTGAATAAGAATACGTCAAACATAGAATAGTTTAAATTGTGTTTGAACAAGAATACGTCAAACATAGAATAGTTTAAATTGTGTTTGAACAAGAATACGTCAAACATAGAATAGTTTAAATTGTGTTTGAACAAGAATACGTCAAACATATAATAGTTTTAAATTGTGTTTGAACAAGAATACGTCAAACATAGAATTGTTTTTGAACAAGAATACGTCAAACATAGAATAGTTTAAATTGTGTTTGAACAAGAATACGTCAAACATAGAATAGTTTATATTGTGTTTGAACAAGAATACGTCAAACATAGAATAGTTTAAATTGTGTTTGAACAAGAATACGTCAAATATAGAATAGTTTAAATTGTGTTTGAACAAGAATACGTCAAACATAGCATTGTGTTTGAACAAGAATACGTCAAACATATAATAGTTTAAAGTCTTTTAGTTTAGCTTCAGTGTATAGAAATATACGATTACGTTTTGAGTATAAAGCGGTTATCTAAATACTCTAGTATTTAAGAGAGGTGTGGGACAACGTTTGGAACAGGATTAACCGTTATACGCTCTCTTCACAGAAGATTTGAGTTGTCCAGAAGGTTAGGTGGATCCCGATTATTTTGGGTTTGAAGAGAAGACTAGGGAGGTACTCTGCTAAAGAGAGCAGTGTCCCCCTTCATATTAGTTCCTAGTATAAAGAATAAAGTTTGCTCGTGTATCTGGAATGAATGTTTATCACGTCTTATAAGGTTTAGTTAAGACGAACACAATAAGTTTTCAAGACTAAGGATCCAAGTATGAGTTTGAAAGTAGGATAAGTTAGTTGATTTCAAGTTTCAATATTAAGCTTTACATGATCCTTTATTGATCATGTTTAGTTTTAAGAATATGGGTTTGAGTATTTGTATAAGTTTTTGCATGACTCAAAAGTCTCCAACGTTATAGTGGTGTATACGAAGTTTAGTGTTTTAGCAACGTGTATTTGAGCCTTTAGTTCCCATTGTGACTTATAGAAAATCTTTTACGTGGCAAGAGTTTGATGGGGAAAGTCTTCTAGTATAGGGTAACGGGAAAAGTTTTGGAAATGATAGTATGTTTACAAATGATTTGTCTTGTTTCCTAAAAGGATACGAAGTTTTCTTTTATATAGTGTATAATTAAGATGTTCAAGAATGGTGAGTTAAACAACGATGAGTAGTATAAGTAGGACTTACAAAGAGGTATGTATGATTGTCAAACAAAAAGTTGGTCAAGTTTTGAAGTGTGAAGTTTATTTAAAGGTTAAGGATCATAGTTGATTACGACAGTGGTTTGTAAGTCGTGTTGTTTTAAAAGGGTGCTTACGAATTTAGAAGGTTTGTTCAGTGTTTATTCTTCAAGTTTACGTGTCACTTAGGATTTTTATAGTTTAATGTCATGTTGCTAATTATCTCAGATACTAACGCGAGCTGTCTTTGACAAAAGTGTTTGGGTAGAAGTGTTAAGTTTGTAGTGCTAGAAGGAAAGTCAACTAGTAAGTGATAACAAGATAAATTTCAAAATAACTTTCGTTAAATGTTTCAAAATTGGGACTTCTAGCCCTTACATAATACAATTTAAACGGAAAAATTAAGGTGTGTAAGTAAGTTGATTTAATATGTTCAAAAAGGTTTTTATTCATAATACTGAGTTATCACAGTAATACATAAAAAAATGGCTTTTGGCTTGAAGTTGGTGGGCTAACGAAGAGAATTTCCGGAAGAAGGGGTGGGTCACAAGGACTCACTTATGTACCCTATTTCCCTAGCCTGAATTTCCTCATGAGTCTCCAACTTCTTAGTTATTGTTACCGATGTTTGGGTTTATAGTACTATGTCGAGGTTCATTAGTCTTAAACGTGGGATTTGTCTATTCCATAGCGGACTTCTTCTCTTACAAGGAAAACACTTATGTTACTAATTCCTTTGTTAATGTATTTTGGAAAAAGGCGTAAAATTTTGTTTACAAGAGACGGTGATGCGTAAGTTTTAAAGAAGTATGAAAGTTTCGGGATGTAATAAAGTGTAACAAAGTTTGAGTAAATCGTCGAATGAAGTTGTGAGTGATAAAATGAAAACACAAGAGTTTCCCCTTTAGTGTCAAGTTTATAAAATAACACATGGTTTTAAATGTGCTAGTATTACAAGGATCATGAAGTTTAAGGACGTATGAAAGTTTTGAGATGTATAAAAGTCTTGAGTTAGTTATCAAATGAAACTTGGTTAAGTGCTAAGGGGTAAGGTAAAATACAAGGGTTACCTCTTAGGTGTCATATTTATAAAATAATGAAGTTTTGTAGAAGAATTTGTAGGGTAATACATAATTCTAAGGGTTGTATTACAACGATCATGAAGCTTATTAGGTAGTATCTGCATAAATATAAGTTTATGTATATAGTCTTTAAGTATAGTCTCGTAAGAATTTCTTCTTGAATGTAACTCCTTTAGGTCATGACGAGTAAGCATGCTGTCATGTGACAAGACAGGACTTAAGAATCATAGAATAAAGGTTATAGAGGAAAGTTTTTGAATCATGAATTTATGAAGCGTAAAGTATTTGAGATGGTACTCATTTAGTGCATATCACTAAGCGAGTACTTTGACATATCAAGAGAAATTTGAGCTCACTAATGTTTAGAGAAGTCATGCATTCCTATAAGTGGATACTCATCCCAGGAATTCCCAGGAAAGCATACGGGTCCAACGGTTGATTTGGATTTGTACGAAATGCTTTCCTTGACAGGATTTCCCAGAATACAGGTATCCCCCCTTCCGGTCCACACAGGTTCTCATACAATGTTTAGAACTTAAATACTATTGACGAGAGTTTGTTGGAGGATTAGACTTAAAGCCTAAGAATGTATCCTCGACGTAGTAGACTCTTGTAGCACGTAGGTAAGTAGAAACGTAGAATCTCCAAGCGTTCACGTATAAGATTTAAGAATAGAATGAGGAGAGAATTCCTAGTAAAGGACATGAGATAACTCATGTTTGGGTCTCCTAAGTTATAGTCGAGGTCATGTGTCTAATAACCTAATTCTCTATAACCAAGGCTCTGATACCAATCTGTCACACCCCAACCGACGGCGGATTATACGTCGGGGCGGACGCGGTTGTTCAATAGCACAAGGTTGACTATTTAAAGTTTCAATAGTTTTATTAACTTCAAGGTTCCAATACAAAGAATAAATCAAATACATAACAAGAATACAAGTCTAATTGATTAAGCATTCTAGGTCCAAGCATCCTATGTGATCACAATAAAGTCTCATGTTGTAGTACCTGAAACATGTGAAAGAATCTGTCAACTACAAAATAGTTGGTGAGATACAAAGGTTTTGACACAGTTTAACAAGAATTTGAAAAGAATTACAATTCACTATGATATATGCATTCTATAATGTAAGTATGAGAACATGTATCTTAAACATTGTGCACTTCAACCCTCCAACCAAGTTTAGGCATAACCCGCAGGTTACCCTTATAAGTCTCAAGTTTAAAGTTTAATTCAGTAACAATCACCAAGGGCTCCCCCCCGAAGGGGTCAATCAATCAAGGTGGATTGGTCAAATGCAATAGATCTATCATTGTTACCATAGGCTTGATCAAAGTTAATGAATATGCTAGTTTTAAGTTTAATCTAAGCATACAAGTCTCAAGTTTAACATAAGAATAAGCATCTAGTCATAGTTGTACAAGAATTGTATAAGTTTAACGTTTTTGAACATGTTTCACCCCAAAAGTATAGAAAGGAAAAGGGGCTAAGTATACTTACTTGGATTGATGAAGAGTATCCGACACGGATAAGTATTTGCAAGACTTTGAGGGAGAATATCCTCACAATAAGCCTAAGAATGCAAGTCTAAAGATTTAAGTTTGCTTCTACAAGTCTAAGGCAAAAGATCTAGGATTTCAAGATTGACTAGGGTTCCAAATGGGAGACGGAAATGATTTGTGTTTATGAAGTTTTAAATCAAGTTTAAAACAAAGAGTTTTGAATGAATGATTCAAGACTTATGTATCAAAGTTTAAAAGATTTATAGATTAAAATAATTATTAGAATAATTATTTAAAAGTTTTATCATTATTAATTACCCAAATTCGGTAATTAATAATTAAATATTTTATAAATAGGGTCGTAATAATAGGTAATTGTAAGACTAAATATTTATTAAAGACGAACAACAATTATCTAAAGAATAAATATTTGTCAAAACTTTAATACTTAAATAAATATTTAAGAATAAATAGATATCTAAACAATATGAATCATTTAGGTTTTCACGTATTAAGTTTATTCCGCATATTTCCTTGTGATAAATAATGTTTATAAGTTTAAATAAGTGTCGAGTTTCTATATGATTATTAAAATAGGATCCATGAAGTTTATAAGTTTATAATTATTTTTCTAGTAATTATAAAACTTATATAATTTATTTAATATTTACTCTTTTTAGATTTAAAACAGGAAACAATTAGAAAATTAAAGCTCCAAATTATTTCCAATTTAAAATACAAGTTTTATAAAGTATGAAAGTATTTTCATGTTTCTTAAACATTTAGAACTACTTTTAAATGATTTATTTTTATAAGTTTAATTAAATTAAAAATAGTTCCAGGTTTTAAAAGTGGAAACAAAAATAGTTTTTATATTCATAAAGATTTTTCAGCTTTTATAACATTTTTTAAATAATTTAAAAGTTGCCTAAAATGCCCAAAAAAAAAGAAGGACAAAACCTGGGGCCAGACCGGGTCGAACTCGGGTCTTCCCCGGGTCACACCTCACACACAGCACTAACCATCCCACCTACGGGTCTCGGTGGTAATATATCCGAACAAGAAATTTTTAAACAGATGCTTTGATTATCCCCAAATTGACATGAACCCTAGAACCAAGAATCGCCAAATACGCATCGAATTGCCCTCTGTTAATGGAATTAAACAGAGGGCTTTCGATTTTTGAACTATGGCGCGTACAATGGGCACAAGAATTACCTGATTTGAAGTCGGGACGAAGGAGAACGAGGTCAAGCTTTGACTTCGGCTATCGGGACAAAAATCACGAAATGTGGATGATGATCGTCCGAATTGAGAGTGAAGAAGGTTTTGGTGTGGTGTTACTGAGATTTCCAATCGGTATTTATAGCCAATTTCGATGTTAAATGTCGAATTGGTTGGGGAGTTGGCGGTTGAACGGCCGAGTTCAAATTCGACGAATGCGCGGGTCTCGGGCCGTGTCCGAGCATTGAATTTCATTGTGTTCTGGTCGCACGCCTCCGGCGAGTTCGAGGTTCATCGAACCTGGTCGATATCGCGGATTTTGCGTGAAAGAGGGGGTGGAACCGTAAGTTATGGGTTTCGAACCTGGGACTGTTTTGGTATCAGGGAGTTTGGGGAAATTACAAGATCGGTCCCTGTGGTTCAGAGGTGTTATTATTTCACGTTTAGAGTTAACTTTTAGTTTAAAATAAGTTTTCAAAATGACGGTTTAGGCTCCCTGACTTTATAAAAACAATTATATATGTTTTTATTTTATAAATCTAAATAAGTTTTATCATTTTATAAGTTTATATAAAAAAAGATTTCGAATATTTAAGTTTATATGTTAAGTAAGTTTGTTAATTATAATTTTTATAAAATTATAAACACACATATAAGTATGATCGTTTTTCCTTAAATCCATATTAAATAAATTTAATATTTATTGTTCAAGAAAATAGTTTTAATAAGAATTTAAGTTTTTAACGTGTAGAAGTTTAGAAAAAGTTACGTCGTAAAAATCCCGGATATTACAATTACAACTGCAGTTTAAGCTGGAGGAGTAGCTTGTTGCTGTTGTTGTCTTGGTTGGGCTTGGTGAGCTTGTCTTGATTGAGGAATTGCTGGGTTTGCCCTAGGTGCCTTGCATTCCCTAGCAAAATGACCCAGTTGGTTACAGTTGTAACATCTTAATTTGCTTTTATCCAAGCCAACTCTGGTGTTGGAGTTGTTACTTGGAATGGGTCTTCCGGTTCTAGAGTGAACCTTTTTGCTCTTATAGAGAGCATGGTATACGAGTGTTGTATATCCATTTCTTCTAAGTCATCTGGATGGAAGCATTCCAGATCCTCCTTGATAAAGGATATGTTGCTTGAGTTTTCAGAAACAAAAGCAGTAGAGGTTGAGGTTTGAGGAGGAGCTTCTAGGAGAAATGGTGATGTGTTTGTTTGAGAGATTGGAGTTTGGGGATGAGTGACGATGGGAGGATAATAGTTGCTTGAACTAGGAAATGAGTGGTCAGAGTGGAAGGCAGAAGAGGTGGTGGTGGATGTTGAGGCTGTTTGGTAGCTTGAGCTTCTTTCTTTTGCCTGAATCATCTCTAGCTCATAGGTTTTTAGCATTCCGAAGAGCTCAGTTATCTGGAGAGTCTTCAGATTCTCAGTTCTTCTGATGGACACTGTGTAGAGTATCCAGCAACTCGGTAGAGACCTGATGAACTTCTTGAGAATATCTTCATTCTCCATTTTCACCTTTGAGCATTGCAGCTCACCTACAAGATAGGTATATCTGTTATATAAAACAGTTAGAGACTCACCTTCTTTCCAGACGGAGTTTTCATATTGCTGCTTCAGGATGTCTCTTCTGTTTTCTTTGACTTCTTCTGAACCAGCAAACATCTTCTCAAGAGCCTCCCATAGCTCCTTTGCAGTTTTATAACCTCTGAAGTTATGAAAAACTTCATTTGGTAAGCACATCTGGATGGCTCCCAAGGCTTTGAAATCTACCTCCATTTTCTTGATGTCTTCATCAGAGTACCTGGAGGATTCTTTGGAAACCAGTGTACCTCCGGAATCAGCTGAGGTCACCATGGGTATGTATGGTCCATTTTTAATGGATTTTCACATCCCATATTCTTGATAGTAGAAGAAGCTTTCCATTCTGTTCTTCCACATATCATAGTCTTCTCTAGACACCAGTCTTGGTGGTCTGGAGATGCTTCCAATATCTTCAAATCCATTGTTTTGTGCCATTTTGTTTTAATTTGTGATAATGAGAGACTTTAGCAAAGAGATAATTTAGAATAGAACCGGAGAATGATCAAACAAGTGTGAGTTTGTTTAATCTGTGAGCCAAAGCTCTGATACCACTTGTAGGATCGGTAAATACAAGATGGTTCTATTCTAGTTGAGATTGGCGGAAACAATAACAACTAAGCAATGTAAACAAGTAAACACAAGAAGTACTGATAAATGCAATTTGTATTAAGCTTCAATGGTTACAATATTACAGAGAAAACTCTAAGAAAAGCACTAAGATACAATGACTCTAAGTACTGCTTATATAGTAACTTAGAATCAAGACAGACCCTTGATTCTAAGGATCAGATCTAACACAAACTGTTGATCTTGTATTGAAGCTATTCTACATATAATGACAATAAACACTACAAAAAGTTAACTTTACTCAAACGTCTTCTTAGGAATCAATGCTTGCATGCTTGCACCAGTGATATTCTTTCTGCGTGGAGTGTGTCAGTGTTGCTGCAGAAAGTTTTCAGGGGTAATGGTTGCTTTATCGAAGCCAGTCAGCTGCAACGTTTAATCTTCAATGTGGAATGGCTATCAGCAGCAAAGTTAGAGATCAGCAGCAAGATGCAACCATCCAAAGTTGTTGATGATTTTCCTATCAGCAACATCAAGTGTTGATGCTGCTGAGAAGCCTATCCGCAGCAACTCTGGTCTTCAGCAGATAAGGCTATCCGCAGCAGATTTTTTCTTCAACAGAAGAACAAGTATCCGCTGCAGATAAGCTTATCCGCAACAGCTTGTTGGTCAGCAGCAAACTCTGAGGATCCGCAACATTTGTACTTAGAAAGTTTTGTAGCCATCAGTCTTTATTTCTACAACTTGTCAACATGTTGCTTCAAAGACTTCATCGAATTTCTTAGAAATTTGATGTGGTTTTCGGCTCCAGGATCGTAGAGGTGGAGTGTATTTCCTCAAAGTAGAGAGATGACTTGGTGATTTTATTCTACCTGAAACATAAAAGAAAACATAAAAGCAGAAAAGGAAAATAAAAGATAGTATTTAAGCTACTATGGTCCTACTATCGAGAAGGCATACCTGAGGGCTGAAGTAATTAGAAACTTAAATTTGGAGAAACCAAACCTAAGGTCAATGCTTTCTACCGTATGCACCAACTTCTCAATTTATATGATCATTGGGTTGCCTCTCGGAAGCGCTACGTTTATTTTAGGGTCTTTAGCCCGACCCATATGTGTTTCTTGAATTTCCAATTTAGTGTTGAATCTGTCAAATGGGTGGCTTGTAATGTGGAGAGGTTCATCCAACCCATTTGATAACCATGCGTACTATGATAACAAGCTGATCCAGGAATTAGTAGAGTCCAGACCAGATAGACGGAGAAAAACAGGGTTAAATGTATTCAAAATTGAAACGGTCATAACTTGAGCTACATTTGGAGTTAGACGGCCCTCTACCAGGGGACGGAAAGGTTTCTATGAGTCGGATCATGTGGCAAACAGCCGTAGGCGGTTTGTCCCAGTGGTCCGAGAAAAAATCCCCCATTAAGTGGCCCAATTTCATAAATCAAATATTTTGCCACCATTTTCATTTGTTTTTTGGTGATTACATCCTCCTGTGCTTCCATATATAGGCTTCCCACCGGTTCTTCTTTAGATCTTCGCTCTTCTGGCTCCTTTGGTTGTTTAGCTCCAAACTTCTCAGGGAAGTCAGGAAGTGATTGTAAAGTCGCAGTAGCCCTCTCTTCGGAATCATCCGGTCTCACCTTTGACTGATCCATGCTTGTGAAGTTGGAAGGTTCTTGCTCCTTAGAGTAACTTGACCCTACTAAGGATGTTGAAACTATAACTTCCGATTCTTAGACTTTGAAGGAATCATCTTGTTGTTTAGTTGGAAAGATCTTTAAGATTTGAACCTTGATTTCTTCCAAATGACGAAACACTTGTTGTTCAGTTGGAGAGCCCTTTATAAGTTGAACCTTAATTTCTTCCAAATGACGAAACAGATTTCCTAGGGTCCATGAGTCGAAATCTAGAGCTGAGTGTAGAATTTCTTGGGGCGGTGTGATTTCCTCATACGGTTGGCAGTAGGGTTGGTGAAAATATGTGGAATACCATTGATAGTGATAACAATCTTGGGTGTAGTGTGGTTCCCTACAGATCTCACACCAAACCTCCGAATAGTGGTACCCATAGTTGTCTTGGTATTCTCCATAACAACTCTCGTAGTTGTCACCCATGAACGTTACTGTAAAGAATAATCAAAACAAACCATAAAAGAAAATGTTAAGGTTAAAAAGGCTAATCCGTTAACTCGAATTTTTCTTGAAATCACCGTGTCCTCGGCAGCGGCGCCAAAAACTTAATATGTTTGTTTTAATATAAAAATATAAATAAATATATTTTTAAGATGGTTTCACAAGATCAGGTATTAAATTTATAAAATGATAATTACTTTAACTTAAAACACACACAATAGGCAAGTGTACCTATCGCAGCATAATATAATTTAGGTAAGAACCAAATATCGAACCAATGGACACGGTCAAGTTCCAATACTCAACTTTTGTTATCGTTTAGCCGGATTAATTAGTGAGTGGATTTTGTGTGCTTGTGAAGCAGAAAAGTAAATGACGGTAAAGTAAATAACATAAAAGTAAAAATGTGCGTGATGTGTGTAACAGAAATGTAACTAGCAGAATAGTAAATAGCAGGAAAGTAAATAAGGCGAAAATGATCAGATTAAGGATACTATTGCTTCGGGTTTCGAATCAGCTTGGTACGTGATAATGTTAAGTTGACTAATTCAGTGGTATGACTACTACAAACTTGTGACCCGGGTCACCGCTAGAGCCTCGTCCTCACTACATTTGATTCACGAATTATAATCTTTAAATTAAAATGGTAGTGCCTCTCGCTAGGGAAAACATTTATCCTCAACCCATCAAATGGTCATCTCCGGGTTGATTTAGACATCGGACTTAAAATGCTTCATATTAAAGTTAAATAGGTGATTATATTTTTCTCACCGGGAGGCGGTGTAAAAATTGGACCAAGTATAAAGACGTATCGTTCCCAACATGAGTTCGCCAATTCTTGGTCGCATAATAAGTTCATATAAAGACGTACGATCTTAGAAATATACACCAAGCCTTGGCTTATCAATCTCTGCTCGTATAAAGACGTACGAGTTTCAAAGGAATTTTGATTAAAAAGGGTTTTACGGTCTTACTCTTTGAAATCAAGACACTCACAAATATAAAAACGGATTTAGAAGATAATAAAATCCCACCGAAGGGGGGTTTTTAAGAGCGAATTAGTTAAAGACATAAACATACCACTAAATTAATACATTAAACATTAACATGCACCAAATATCATCTTCAACCTAGCAATACAAAAACGTTCTAGCCACGAATGGCCATAACGACTAACACATATATCATGTAATTGCAGGTTATTCGGTGTTGATAATATAAATCAAGCTAAATCCTATAAAAAAACACCAAGAAATCAAGCTTCTAAAAGGATCATTCCCGAGCTTTGAACCCCAAGAAGTCAAAATTGGTCAACAACGAGTCAACAAGAAGCTAAAAGACATAAAAGGGAGAAGACAAGGCTTTGCATGGCCGTGCATCCCATTGCACGGTCGTGCATTGCCTATCTTGCTCCCCAAGGCTGTAATATGATGTCCTTTGTACCCTGCTTTATTCACGAGGCCTTTGCACGACCGTGCAGCCTAATGCACGGTCGTGCAATTATCATTTCGAGGCCTATAAGTAGAGGGGTTGATCTCTTGGTTTAAAACACCCATCCATACCTCAAGATCACACACCAGCTATCCAGAGAGAGCGTATTCGTAGTTTGGAGGAGTGAGTAGAGAGTAGAGGGGCTCTTCCACCTTGTTCCACAATAGGGGAGCCTACGAAACTCAGCGTTACACTAGTTGTTATGGCCATTCATGGCTAAGCTTCTTGTATTGCTAGGGTGAAGATGATGTTTTGCATGTTAACGTTTGACGTATTAATTTATTGTTATGTCTATGTCTTTAATTATTCGCTCTTAAAACCCCCATTTGGTGGGCTTTTGTTATTTTCTAAATCCGTCTTTATATTTGTGAGTGTCTTGATTTTAAAGATTAAGATCGTAAAACATTTTTAATCAAACTTCCTTTAAACCTTGTATGTCTTTATACAAGCTGAGATTGACAAGTCAAGGCTTGGTCTACACTTCTAAGGTCGTACGTCTTTATACGAACTTATTATGGGACTAAGAATTGGTGAACTCATGTTGGGAACGGTACGTCAAAGATGGCCATTTGAGGGGTTGAGGGTAACCGTTGTCCCTAGCGGGAGGCACTACTATTTTAATTTAAAGATTATAATTCGTGAATCAAATGTCGTGAGGACGAGGCTCTAGCGATGACCCATGTCACAAGTTTGTAGTAGTCATACCACTGTATTAGTTAACTTAACATTATCACGTACCAAGCTGATTCGAAGCCCGAAGCAATACTCTCTGTAACCTGATCACTTCCAAGATATTTACTTTTCTGCTATTTACTATTCTGTTACACACATCACGCGCGTTTTTACCTTTATGCTATTTACTTTACCGTTATTTACTTTTCGGTTATTTACTATTCTGCTTCACAAGCACACAAAACTCACTCACTAATTAATCCGGCTAAACGATAACAAAAGTTGAGTATTGGAACTAGACCGTGTCCATTGATTCAATACTTGGTTCTTACCTAAACTATATTACGATGTGATAGCTACACTTGCCTATTGTGTGTGTTTTAAAGTTAAAGTAATTTGCATTTTATAAATTTAAAACCTGATCTCGTGAAACCATAATCTCTAAATATTATTATATAATATTTAACTCAACTTAAAACACGCTATCAATGTGCTCAAATGTATATATAAAATAATCAGAGATCTCACACGATGGTTTGAAAACAGAATCACCAATCCTAACCACACACAACGACAAGTGTACCGGTCAGTATCTAGTAAGTGTAGGCAAGACCGGATATCAATCCATGGACACCGATGACAACTCTCGATAATAAACCTATGTAAAATCCCAACCTATTAAAATGAATGATTTTAACTAACAACTAAGATGCTCAAACATCGGAAAACTAAAGAAACAACTAAGAAGACGAAACTGGACGTAAGGATAAGAACAGATAGAAAGCAACCACCCAGGAAGGAATCTAGATAACATGCAATGAAAAAAGGAAATAACCATGTGACTATTTCTATTTGTACAAATCTAAGGTCATCTACGTACGTTTCTACTCCCTAAGAAGACTAGAAGACTCGTATGAAGAACGGGATAAACTGTGCTAAAATGCCTAACAAGGGATCTCTGGTCGGTTTCACCACTCACAATGTAGTGAAAGACTGTGGTCCACAGCCCCAGAAGCAAAGGATAATCAATAACTAGAACACAAACGCACCCTAAGAACATTAACACCACGTATGAAAAGCAAGACTCGCGGTCACGTAATCTAGACCTAACATACAATGAGTAGGAGGTTTCTAGCTATATTTATCACCGAGTAGGTTCCAAGACAAGATAGGACACTGATAATACGCTCTAAAAACAGCCCAGACACCAACCATTATGGTCAAATCAGCTGCCTATACAATCAAAACACGAAGTAGTGATCCTAGCATGCAAAAACTCAACCCAAATGACATAACCAACTAGATACAAGCAAGCATGATCAAAGCAGTAGTTATCAATTATTTACAGCATATATAACCATTTATAAGCATTCAAGAACATGATTCTAATAGTAGCACAATGAATCATACGATTAAAATCAAAAAAGATGTCGAAACACTAAGGCATCATCAAACCTAGGTAGCTAATAGGTTTAGCTATTCATACAAGTTCAAAACATCATAATATAGGAATCATATATAGAAACATAGTTGATAGAAGTTATGAAATCACAAGAAATAACGCAAACCGAATGTTTCCATACCAAAAACAATCTTTAACCTTCATTCCAACACTTCTAGGAAGCTCAAAACTCCAAGAATCTATGAAACCAAATCGCCTCCGGTCGAATTCCCCTTCAAATTTCCGTCAATGTTTAAATAGCAAAAATCCAAAATTCCCCTCGTCGAATCGGTGACGGACCTTTACCAATTGGTGACGGTCCGTTATGAAACTAGGGTTTCACCCAGGTAAAATGACACGTCATCGACACCATAATTATGCATGTGGCACAGGATTTAAAAATTGGATAACATAATAAATAATATATATTTTTAAAAATACCAAATTATAGAAAACTACAATACACAACCATTCCATTTTGCAACAATCTACTTTGAACACAAGCACCGCCATTTCTCTAGCTTTAACCGACCACATATTTCAAATAAATGGTCGACTGCATATTTTCAAATCAATCATCATCTACTTCTATTCAATGTTGGTTGGATCTATACGAATCCAACATCAACGCTTTTTCTTTCAAGATCCGGCACGATTTTTCTTCTTCTTCCCCGGTTAGTTTTAGTCTTCGTCAATTCATCGATTTTGAATGTGAATGTCGGCCCGACCGTGGTCGTCGGTCAGGCAGTTCAACCACTAGCCATTCGAACCGGCCAATTAATTTAGCTACAATTCAAAAGGTGTTAGTCGGACCGCCGGGAGTAACGGTTCCCGGTCGAACCGGTCCGGTCCGGTTTCAAAAACATTGGTAGAAAATCATAATTCTTTGTTATTTTTTTCCCAAACTTTCTTCTTTGTTCCCGTTACTCGTTTCTTTGATAAATCTCTTTGTTTCTCATACAATACCTGTAAATATACGTGTTTTACAACACATCAAAGGGTCGGAGATAAATTACTAGTACTATATCCACTAGAATATTACACTAGAACAAGATGAAAATGAAAGATTTTATTAGAATTCATCTAAGAGATAAATTATGTCAGAAGTATCATATAATGATTTTTGAAATTAACAATATGATAATTGTAGGGAATGCTTGAGAAGCATTGTGTGGTGGACATCATAAAGAGTTATGGTGAGTGTTTTGACATCAAGAAAGAGTGCTTGAGCTGAGGAATATATCATAAATATTAAGATAAAACACCTAAAGGTGATCATTGAGAATGATCGACCCATCATGGGTTTACCAAAGTTACAAAGGAAAAATTCCAAAGGTAACTACGTTGCAATATGAGATGTTATAACATGGAAACATTAGAAAGCATAATTATGAAGGAGTTCAGATAACTTCGAAGTAATGGTAAGAGTTTCAAAGGGTTTCCATAAAAGTTTCATTAACGGGATCATGAAACTTAGAGACATTATAAATAATGAAGATTGGATCTTAGTTTGACATACCCGTTGAACCAAATCAAAGACTTTGGAAGTTAACATACATGTTTAATTTGGATAACCAGACAATAGAGTAGATCCATTTGTATTTGGATGTTAACAATTAATATAAAGCTCATCATGTCACTGAGTTCGAGCATTTAGTGAATTTACGATCCATGAATAAAAGTTATTCTAAATTTCCATAGTCGATTGGTTTTATGGTAATAAAATCAATTCAAGACTATTGTGAATTAGTTGGTTTGTTCATTCATAATGAAATTCCAAAGAGTTAGAGACCAAATTCACATATATTAATTACATAATGGATATTGGAAGTAACTAGCTCCAAACTACTTCATGGATCACAGTCACAAGTAGATTTAAAAAATGATATTGTCACCATGTTCTTTGACTTGAGATACATACTAGAACTTGATTCTACGAAAGATTGCTTTTTGATATAATCTGACGATGTTCTTTGACCAAGCAGTAATAAGGATCATAACTTGGAGTATATCATAAGTTTAGTGATAGTTGTATGTAGTCAAGATGGAATTCTGCTCTCTTACACAAGTAAGTCGGAAAGATATTTAGTGCCCTTCTTGATTTAAACTGGATATGTGCATGGCCATGCCCAAACTGAGAGTTTGATAGACCACTTTGATACTTGATCGAGAAGAAAAATAATCGAACTTTATATGAGAATGATGATTTGATCCGTATCTCATGTTCAATAGATGTCCGTTAAAGAAAGGATAATTGAAAATTTTTCATAACTATTACGAATAGTTAAGTAAGGGAACTTAGATCGATCGGGAATAGAAGATGTTTCATAAAACTTTGTATCTTAGTAGGGGCAGTGAGATGTAGCTAGACATCTACCATTGCCTGTGTTGACAGTGATCGAGTCTCAGGCAAGTGGGAGTCTGTTGGACTTGTATGCCCAAGTAACAACATTTGACAGAATCATCTTGATTTAAAGAGTTAAACCTTACACAAACAACAGTATATGCCAGATTGATTATTTATGAAAGAATCATCTTGATTATCTAGGATAATCAAAGACAAGAAAAGAGGTTGTAATTCGGAATTACAAACAACTAAATTAACTGATCTTGTAATTTGGAATCACGGAATAAGTTAAGTTATATGTGTTTGTGTGTGTGTATATATATATAATTGTAAAAGTTAATTAATTGTATTTTATGGGGTTTTATGTGATTAATCAAAGTTGTTGGTTATTAGTGATTATGAGACAATCCAAGGATTAAAAGTAAAATTAATCCTAAATCTAAAAACCCTAACGTGGGGATTACGGTTCCCCAGGTCTATAATTACAAACGGATAGACAAGAAAATTATAGTTAACATTCTTGGAGAATAAGTCAAAACCCTAATCACCTTACCCCCGCCCCCTTATGCGTCGTCGCCACCTTGCCCTAAGAGGCCGACCGCCGCCCTCCACGCACCGTCCACTGGTCGTACCACCACCGTCGTGCGCCTCCTGATTCTAGCCGGCTACCACCGTCGTATGCGTCCCATCTGGCTAGCTTGTTGATTCCGCTCGCGAGTGCCGCCCGTTGATTGTACGTAATTGATATGTTCGTTTTGGTGGTATTGTTGGGTGACTAGAAGAAAACAAATAGATTTTGTTTTTGCGTATTCAGGTGCATTTCTGATAAACCGCATAGAGAACCGGGTTTGTACGAGTTGATTAGAGTTGCGGGTTTTATTCGTGTAGCTAGATCTAGCGACCGGATGATGTTACAACTTGGTTGCCGTTTTCTAGTCCCGAAAGGTATAACCCAAAACTTTCTATGGTTGTTATTGAATATTTAGTTTGTATGTGGACTCTTGGGGGTGATATAGGTTTGGCCTAGATCAGTTATTGCTTGTTTATCCGTTGTGCGTTTTAAAAGAGTTTTGCCTTGCACGAAACCCCAACAATATCACCTACGGATTCTCGTCGGTAAAAACTATCACCGAAGGATTTCTAATGAAAGCGTCCGTTAGTGATACTTCCGTTTTCCAGTAATGTATATATACAGTATGAGGGTTAGACATCTTCTAAGATTAGGCATTATTACAAAAAAAAATTATATATTTTAATAATTTAACCCAAGTAAAGGCATTTGTAGATCCTATTTTGTGTACCTAAGCCACAGTTACAAAGTTAGTTAGTTGCCTATAAATTTTGTATTCTTTTAAAAGCTAATAGTATTTTTCATGTAAATAGATAATTATGTATTTATTTTTTATAACAATGATAACTTTTTTTGTTTTTCTATATTGTTTATTATTTTCACTGTAACTTTATATTAATATTATATATAATCTTATTTGTTGAAGTTTGTGGCTAGGGTGTTCAAAAATATCTGAATCTGAATATTTGATCCGGAAACCCGAAATTCCTAATTTGAATTATCCGAAAATTCGGATATCCAAAATTTAAGAAATCTGAATTTTTGGATTCGGGTAGCATTTTTTTTAAAGTTTGGATAGTTTGGATATGCGAATATCCTAAATATTAAATAATTAAAAAAATAGATACTCTTTCTTATAAAGGGTTAAGAATACAATATATATGGAGTATATGGTTTTTATGTTACGTGTTTACCTTTCTTATTAAAAAAAAAACTAAAACGTATTCACGTCGTAATTTCGTAAATTACTCAAAAAATAGTTTTTTAATGTTTTTTTAATTATTTCATAAAGATAATGTTTATTTAGTATATTTTATATATTTAGATTTTATGTTATCTGTTTTGTTTTCTTATTTTTTTCTTAAACTACTAAAACGTATTTGCGTCGTAAACAAAAATCAAGTTTTTTCGGTTTTTTTAATGCCCGGACCCGAACCCAATTTACCAGTTTAAAAAAGAAAAAAAAATGTCGGTCCTATTGCCAAAAAAACACAAGTATAGTTGGAAAAAGGAAAAAAAAAATAAATATGTTTTTTTTAAAACGGATATCCGTTTCACTATCCAAAAATTTTGAATATTCGATTTGAAACACCCTATTTGTGGCACTAACCGGCCAAAAGTACTATTCACTTGATACATTTTCTTATGCGTAAGGAATAGCCAATTTATGCACTCTTTTTTAGAGCATTCACATCAGGTTTTATATTTATCTTTATAATTTAACTAAAAGCCATCATTTAATAATAGATTTGTTCGCCAATGAGCCCAGATCAATTGGTATGAGAGGAGACACCCTGACCTTCCAATGTGGAGATCATGAGTTCGAGTCTCACTTGGTGCAATATGTTCAGTTGGGCCAGGGTTGTACCACAGTAGACCTTTGGGTGGTGGGTTTCCTCCGGAATGGTGGGTGAGCCGGGTAATCCGCGATGTCTGTATTCGTAGGGGTGGATGGTTTTTCGCCAATGGGTTTACCAGGGTGACCGGGCTTATAGTATATATACCAATACTGATATGATGCTCAAATTATATTAATGCCCTTCTAGATTTTACAATATTCATCCCTCCATTTTAGTTAAACTTTGTATTTGAACTCGTAGACTTTTATTCAAACCTAAAAACCGTAAATTAAATGCTTTTATATATATATATATATATATATATATATATATATATATATATATATATTGAGCTAATAAGTGTATATATATAGACATACATATACAAGAACACCTCTAGAAGAATAGAAAGAGAGAGACAGAGGGATATCTATGGCCGACGTAAGTAATGGCAAGACAAACTCAAAGATTTACAGGAGGATTCCCAACATAAAGTTTACAAAGCTTTTCATCAATGGAGATTTTGTGGATTCCATTTCAGGTTCTTCTCCTCTTATATTTCCAATTAGAATAAACTAAACCAAGTTTGATCTTCTTTAATAGAATCTTTTATTCTTTTTTGATAGAAAATTATTTTCTTTTAGAAAAACTAAAACAATTTACATTTAGAAAGATCAATTTAGGCGAGAAAGTTCTAAACATCATAAGAAAATAAACTTCGATCACACAAATATTTTTCAAAATCATATTTTCTTGTTGTTAGAATTATCAAAGTTTATTGTTCCTGATCATGTTAATATAATAATTTAATAATATCCATAAAATTAATTAACCATTTTCATAAGAATTAATTAAAACATAATTCAAAGAGTCGTAAAGTGAGTACCTTTCACAACTTTTTGGTTTTTGGAAAGTCTAAATTTCGTACAGTTTGATGTTCCTGATCATGTTAATTAATATTAATATTTGAATTTCACATGTTTATTTCAAAATAAACTCATGTCTCTTTATATTTATATTATTGTTTTTTAATATAAGAGGATAAAAAGATAATGTACACCCATTTTAAATATTTATGGTTTTGTATAATATTATAAATGAAATCTAAAAGTATTTTTGGTACTGATAACTTGTATCAGAATGTATTGAAGAAGGTGATATCTATTGTGATTTATATATCTAGATTGTAGCAACTTCAAAATAAAAAAAACATAAATAATATTTCTAATTTTAATAATAATAACAACAACAAATTTATTAGAAGAAGAATTCAAAAGTAAAAAGTTACTTAAATAAAAACCAATAGGTCACATAAAAAAATTACTATACATCATTTTTTTATATGTTTTAATATATAAAGATAATGACCGTCTACATATATTACGTATATTTCTAATTTTAATAATAACAACAAACATTTTTATTAGAAGAATTCAAAAGTAAAAAAAAGTTATACAAATAAAAAAAATAGGCCACATAAAAAATTACTATACATAATAAATTTTACTGTTTTAATATATTTAAATTAAGATAATGACATTTTACATATATTACGTATTATACACATCAAGTTGAATAATTTTAATATAATTAACCAATTTTTTATGATCAAATGATTGTACACTTAATTGGGTCAACTTACGTTTTTTAATCTCCCTCTAAACTACTTTTAGTTAAATACTTATGATTGATAAGTCCCTTTAAATTAGGGGCAGACTCTGATCTTGTCAAAGAACATTTTTATCCTAAAATTTACGGTTTTTTGTTAAATAAAAGCATTAATTTAGTTGCTTATGTTTATAATCATCACCGATCAAAAAATTGTGGTTTCACCACTATTTTATTTTTTCTTTAATTATACATCTATTTATTTTTGTAACTAAAATGTAATAATAGTCGACTCTAACTACTATATAAAAATATAATTGAAAAGGTAAAACATTTGAGACAACTGACCCGAGTTCAGAAGAAGTGATAGCAAAGATTGCCGAAGGGGATGTAGAGGACGTCGACTTGGCGGTGAAAGCTGCCCGACAAGCTTTCGATCATGGTTCATGGCCTCGTATGCCTGGATGTGTGAGTAACTTTTTTTTGTTTACTAAGAAATTAGTTATGTTTATGAATCTTTAAAACTTTAATAATTGCCATAGGGTCAATATTCTATTCAATAATTTTTACACAATACGCTGATTATACTGGTTGCATATTTCTATATTGTGGATGGTGACTTTATGGAGTGACTAGCTTGTGTTTGTCAAACTTTTGTTGTTTAGTCTTTATTTGATTTTTAATGATTTAAATGATAATGATTTATAAATTAAAGTGTAATTACACAAATTATTATGGTAGTACATATTGCAAGTTTGATCCTCATTAGAGTATCTCCAACGCCCTCATCTGATTGAGCCGGATATGAGATAGCATTGGAGGAGGCACGTTTGGTATTATGCGTTTCGAAATCCGAACGCGTGCAAACGAGTTTGGTGGCCCCCATCTCTCACACACAAACAATTTTAATTGTTTTATTTACTAAAAAGTGGGTGATTGAAAAAGTATACAGTGTTAGAGTAAAAATAACTGTTTTTTTAAAGATGGATGAAAATATAATTTAACAACTGATATGATGTGATTATTGATATTTGTGATATTTGTGGTGTCACAATTATGGATGTTGTTAGAAAATAAATATATGGTCATTGTTTGTTTGCCGACTTTAAAAATCCTTGATATTTGTTTTATATTTTTTCTTTTTAGTAAAAGATAAAATAGTAGATTTGTATAATTTTATTTAAAGTTTCGAGTTTACACCTTGTATTATATATAATCTGATTTTTCCTTATTAACTTTTGCGTTTGTTTGTTTATTTTCTTTCTTGACGTCTCGGTATATTTTTTTTAAAACAGAGTCGTATTCAAGATAGCGTATTTTTTAGATAGTGTGGGTTATATTGACTGACGATAACATGTTGGTACCATGAACAATAAGACCGACACCGACTGAAAAACATCGTTATCTAAATGTTTTTTATCTATGTTTCGATCTTCACAACTGATCACCGTAACTTTATACGTTTCCTTGATGTATTTAACTACGATTCTTTTTGTGTTTAGCCACGTTAATATCACAGCCTCGACCGTTTAATGTCCCACTCTCGCCGCGGAGTGCGGGACAAAATTTATTTAACCACGTTTTTGTTGTACTTAGCCACGTCAATATCACCGCCTCAACCGTTTAAGTTCGGCTTCCCGGCGCGGAGCGTGGGACAAAAATTCTAGTTTACTCTATAACTTAAAGTTAATATATACACGTATGATTATTTAAATTATTTTATGGAGCAGCCCAAATCGACCAATATGAGGCTGCTGCTTCTTCTGAAATATGTGATTTCCCATTCTTCCTATCAATATAATAATTAAAATTTTATTAAAAAGTATCTTATAAATTGAAGGTATTTATTTCAAAATTTAAAATTATTTGTCGAAGCATAAATTAAATGGTTGATATTTGGTTGTTTAATTCGGAATATATAAATATGGATTTGATACAATTTACTCTAGAACCTTGTTAATGAAGTATATGGCATAAGTTCATATTTTCTATAATCAACCTATGTATTTCAAATATTTGCAGGAGAGAGGTAAAATAATGAATAAATTTGCTGATTTAATCGATGAAAATCTTGAAGAACTAGCGGTATTGGAAACCATTGATGTCGGAAAAGTTTTCAGTTTCGAAATCAATGTGGACATTCCTAGCATATCCAAAGAACTCCGTTATTTTGCTGGTGCCGCTGATAAAATTCATGGGAAAACATTAAAGTTGTCTAGTGAATTTCAAGGATACACTTTGCTTGAACCAATTGGTGTAGTTGGTCATATAATTCCATGGAACTTCCCAAGTGCCATGTTTGTTCTCAAGTGTGCACCGTCTTTAGCCGCTGGTTGCACCATGGTCATCAAACCCGCGGAACAAGCACCCCTCTCGGCTCTGTACTTGGCCCATTTGGCTAAAAAGGTATACACTGCTTATGCTACTGTTCATGACTTGATTATTTTTTTTTGTTTGATATGCTAAACATTTAGTGTTTTTCTTTTGTTATAGGCGGGGATACCGAATGGGGTCATTAATGTTGTGACTGGGTTTGGACATACGGCTGGTTTAGCTGTAGCGTCACATATGTGCATAGATTGTGTTAGTTTCACAGGGTCAACTGAAGTGGGGCGACTAGTAATGCAGGCTGCGGCTACAAGCAATTTGAAAACTGTTTCTCTCGAACTCGGGGGGAAATCCCCTCTCATAATCTTTGATGATTCAAATGTTGACCAAGCGGCTGATCTTGCACTCTTTGGGAGTCTTGCTAACAAGGTATTTCAAACCTTAAAGTACCATATAGTTATTCAAATAAATGTTGATTTGGTCAAAAATCTATGCTACATTTTTGTGTATAGGGAGAAATTTGTGTATGTAGTTCGCGTGTTCTTGTTCAAGAAGGGATATATGATAAGCTTGTTGAAAAAATGATCGAGAAAACCAAGACATGGGTCGTTGGGGATCCGTTTGATCCCTCCACTCGTCAAGGACCGCAGGTAACTCTAAGTTTAAATGAACTTATTTCTTATAATATGTAGGCATGAATAACTCATAAACATTATACTTTTATTTTTGTAGGTTGATAAGAAACAATATGAGAAAGTACTCTCGTATATCGATTCAGGAAAGAGGGAAGGCGCGTCATTGTTAATTGGCGGTAAGCCACGGAGAGAAAAGGGATACTATATCGAGCCAACAATCTTTGAAAATGTTACGGTAAGGGTGAAATACAACATTTTAAGTACTAAATCCGTGTTGTCAATGATTTCCTCTTGTTATCATCTAGGACGACATGCTTATTGCAAAGGATGAGATCTTTGGTCCGGTTATGTCTCTTATGAAGTTCAAGTAAGACTATTTTTTTTGTTTTTAAAATGTTTTGTACGATGAACATTCGATAGATTGTGACACATTAATAATTTTATAGGACGATTGAAGAGGCTATTGAAAGAGCAAACGTGACGGCATATGGTTTGGCAGCCGGGATTGTGACGAATGACTTGAACATAGCGAACAGGGTATCCCGATCAATTCGGGCAGGTATCATTTGGATAAATTGTTATCATAATTTCGATTCTGGGTGCCCAATTGGGGGATATAAAATGAGTGGGTTCGGAAAGGACCATGGCATGGAAGCCCTTGAAAAGTATCTTAAAACCAAAGCTGTTGTCACACCTATTTACAATTCTCCATGGTTGTAAATATTTACCATTTGAATGCCTTGTTTGTTTGTTTGATTTGGGGTTATTTATGAATACTTTAATTTGGGTGAATATGTGTTATTTTGAAATCGAATGTAATACTATATACATGCATACATGTGGGTTTGATGAAACATCATCATTTCTTTTATTCTTGAAATATCATAGTTTTAGCGGAACTTAGGTCTCAGTTAACAAAAACCTTGTCAATGTAGTGACGAAGGTACTTTTATATTAAAATATAGCAATGTTTTACAAACTTTTAAAATGATATGTTTACAAAAGATCTAGGGATTTACATATCTCCGATTGGCCACGACTTTGGAAGCTTCAACTACCTCTGGTGCTCTTTCCTGAAATGATTATAAAACGTTTTTACTTTAGTTTACGCTAAGTAAGTACACCATATTGTCTTTCGAGCTCAGTTCAGTTCAACATTTATTTTGGGACGTCTTAGCTCCCGTACAAGATCCTGGTATCCGTAGATTCCACGGCCTCTTGTGTAACCACGAAGGTTTATAACCACGGAGGTTGAACCACACAGATTTAAACCACGAAGGTTGACCTGTGAATGAAAAAATAATAATAATAACTTTAAGGGTGAACAATAAACCTTTAAATTTATCGTCTTACTTTTATCAAACTTTAAAATTTGAGAGATACGAGATTTGGATAGGGAGGATGATGTAGAGTGATTTTTTTTATATATTTATTTACTGTAATTTTAGAGATGAAAGGATACGATCCCCTCTTGTTAATGCTCTAATTTAAAATTAATTATGGAAAGAAGTAGTAAATTAGTGTCATTTTGTAAAAGGGATGATCGGAACGACAATTGTTAGTCACTAGGAAATAGTGGTTTATTTCATGCCGCAATTGAGGGTAAACAAGTCAAGAGGTGGCATCATGGGAACTTGTTTATTAAAGATACAAAGTTTCTAGATATATCGAGTTTATTTTCTTATATGTGTAAGATCAAATTTTAAAAGAAAAACCAGGGGCTGACGTGTGACAGGTCAAGTAAATATACAAGTCGAAACATCTATTGTTAGCGTTTATATCATTTTAGATATCTTTTTGTAAACAAAAGATAAACACTCCATAAATCTTCTACACTTCTTAGATCATATGATATCGACCAATTGGTAGATGATCGAATGCATTACAAATGCGTTTGATACACAAATACATAATGTGAGACTAGCTTATTTTGTGAAACTCTTGTATTTTTGATAAGAGATCATGAGTTTAAATCTAAGTATGGAATAAATTATTTGATCTAATTTAAATGTAAAAGTATGGTAGGATTGCTCTTAAACAAAACACAAACACGTTTGGATAATTGTAGGAATTTTTTTAAGTTTTTTTAATGAAAACATTTCAAAAATCAAATATTATCAAACACTCATGCGTAGATATAAAAGTTTGCGAGTTTTGTGCATATGTCATCTTACATCATCATAACCAAATATTTTATTTATTTATTTACTTTTTTAAGTTTTAACATAGAGTAAACTACACTTTTTATATCTCAGGTTTGCTAGTCTTAACAGTTTCAGTGCACCCTTAACACTATGGGTCCTGGGGGTGGTCGCATGTGGTGGTGGTCGGCTGGTGGTGGCGGTAGCGGCGATTGGTGTGGAGTGAGGAAGAAAGACGGTGAAGTGGGTGTTTCAAGGGTATTTTGGTCATTCGACAAAAAATAATAGAATAAATTTAACAGAGTTAGTAAATTGGATTAAAAATGTTAAGATTTGAAACGTCAAGACCCAGAGTGTTAAGGGTTCACTGAAAATGTTAAGACTACCAAACCTAAGGGACGAAAACTGCAGTTTACTCTTTAACATATTTGAGTTCTTACTTGATCTCGTTTGTTCATATTAATTTAAAAAGCCATAAAACCAACGTTTTTAATGTACCGGACATCGAACCGGTTCTCTTATAAGTTCACTAGTCGGATCAATCGAACCGGATTAAAAAAATCCGGATAACATTAGTAATCCTTTTAAAAGAAAACGTGCTGTCTAGTTTTTTTTACACGCCTAACTTTAACATTTATATATATATTGAATCACCTTGAAATAAAACAACTCTTCGAAAAAAGCTCGGTGGTTTCACCTAGCCACGCCACACATGTTCGATTCTCGTTAGGTGTTCCCTTTTACCATTTTATCATTTCCACATATAAGTTCTTTTTTTTTCTTCTTATGTTTTAACATTTTTAGTTTCTTTAACTTAATTAAATTTACTATATAAACATATGCTTAATAGAAGAACGTGCCCTATAAATTGAGTTTTATTGGTTTGCAAATATTTATGTATGCTAATTAAGTAAAGAAACAAGCAAAATCCAATTATTAGTAATACCTTAAACATCAATGTGGGGGGGGTTCCACCGACACAATCACCCCTTAACTTTAGTCTAATGTCAAAACTAGCCCCTCGAATTTGTAAATTATCACTTTGGCCTCCTCACATTTATAAAGTTTTGAGTTTACTATAATCTGATTTTTTTTCAATACTTTTTTCTTTTTTTTGTTTAAAAAAATAAAATTTGTGGTTATGTTTAGTTCTTTTTTTGACGTCCCAGTATAAGTTATGTTAAAATTGGAGTTATATTCAAAAGAAGGTATTTTTTAAGTATCGTGAGTTATATCGACTAACGGTAATAAGGAATGAGACCGACACCGATTAAAGAACATCGGTACCCTCATATAACTGTTTTTTATCTATGTTTTAATCTCCACAGCCGAGTCTCCGTAAATTCATACGTTTCCTTTATATACTTAACTACGTGCCATGTTAATGTTATCGGCTCAACCGTTTAAGTTTCGCCTCTCTCCACGGAGCGTTGGCACAAATTTTCGTTCTTTATTATGCATTATATTATTTTCGTGTAGAAAATATAACTTTTCATGCTAAAACTTATTTATCCATGCTAAACCAAGCATCATGCAGATGACAATTTTTTTGTTTTCCGCCCGTATAATATATATATTTTACGCTTTTAACCCATTTAATTATGTATTATTATCATTTTTCTATAATAACTTGCGTTCGTTAACTTAAAAAAAAATTCACGGCTGTGTTTTTTTTTGTTAAAGTTCGGATTTTTTTTAAAACGGAGTTGTATTCAAAATCGTTTTTTTGTTATCGTTGCCCACAGCGAGTGTCGTTACCGCTATTGTACTGTGACGAGCCGAACCTATTCTGAGCGAACATTGTTGTTAATACTGGTATGATCGGAACCGATCTCGGTATTCGTTTTCATGGTTTTTGACGCCCGAACCGATGACGACCAATCTCCTGACGCTGAACGTTGACAAAAAAATCGTTCGCGCGGGTGCCGCCGTGAAGCGCGGAGCCACTCGTTATATAAATTTATAAAATATAAGTTAACATAGTAAATATAACAAAAATATTCAAATGTTTATTTTTTTTACATAAAGATAATAGTTAAATATAAAATTGTTTAAAATTATTAATAATTGAATTCATCATATTTTAATACTAGAAAACAGTATTTATTTACTCTTCCTTATTTAGCAATGACGGTTGTCCAATAATGTTTTTTTCTTTCTTTTTTCAAATACGTGGTGTATTTATACGGATGCATGGCTTTGAGCTTTCTTTAGAGGAAAAAATAAATATTTGTGAAAATGTAATATAAGTTTATAGCTTGGCTTTTATTTTGATAGTTTTTAACCACTGAACTTATAACTAAACCACATATTTGTTTATTTTATAATTGATTACTTTATTATTATAACTAATTTTAAGTTATTTTATTTTTTTCTTATAATTTTTAAAATACGATATTTTAAAAAATTTCGAATATACCGTTGCAGCGTGCTTAATTTTATCTACGTTTCAGTGTAAATCTCATTCAAAACGGAGTTGGGCGTAATAATGTGCAACTCACCAAATCACAAACGTACGAGCTATCAAAACTGCTTCAAAGTTTCAGTTTTTTCCACTTACAAGTTTTAAAATATATGTTTTATAAATTTTCGAATTTGACGTTGCGACATGCTTATTTTTATTAACGTTTTGACGTGAATTTTTGTAACATTGTTTTTAAACAGCTCAGTTGTTTTATACGTTTTTTTTACCGTTTACAAGTTAAATGAACTTCTTATGAATATACTACTTGTTTAAAATTATTCCTAATAGATGTTTATATCAAATAGATTTATAAATCAGATTATGGTTTTTTATTTCTTTCAATGACATAGGTCATGTCTTCAATTCTATGCTCCCAGTTGATTTTTATTTATTCCTCTCTCAATTTCCTTTACTTTCAAACTTGAATTTGTCCCACATCATGTAAAAATCCTGAATTTAGAAACAAAGTTCTCGTAAATTAATACATCATAAACGGACTCGGCTCATTGACGGCCCAGTTAAAGGCCCAAAATATTTCTTATTAATAAATTATAATGAATTAAATATTCGAGAGATATTTTTTATTAATTATAAAATATTATTAACGACAAATAATTATCGGGAACAAGAAGATACGGCGATGTTTCGGGTATATCACGTAAAACTGGTGGGACGTCTACCCACTAAAAAATCTCATATATATACACTATTCTTTTATTTTTCTTCATTTGGCAACAACAAAAACACAAACACATGTGTGTGTTTCTAGAGAGAGAAACGAGAGGAAGAAGGGGAAGGGAGGAGGCCGGTCAGCCTCCGGCAACCCCCCATCCTATACTAGATGGCGGAACCCCGCAGCACACGGCAGTGAGCGACAATGGCTTACGACGGCACACGGCGGTGGAGCATAGCGGCGCTCGGGTTCCGGTGAGTGGCGGCAAGTGCCCACCTCATCTGATAGATCTCGATGTCCTCAGTCCAATGGTGGTGGTGGTTTGCACTAGATCGCAACGGTGGTGGAGATTCCGGTCAAAAACACTTTTTTTCCGGTGACCTCAACAATTGGGGCTTTTGCTAGAAAATAGTTCCTAAAGGTCCGATCTAAGCATACGACGAAGTTGGTTCGAAAAAGTGAAGTTTTCCGGCCAAAAATCATGAATTCCGGCCACTGCCCGGTTTTCCGGCAACGGCGGCCGGAGGCTGCTACTGGTGGATCTGGTGGAGCTTGACGAGATGGTTCCATGGCCGCTTGATTCACCTCAATCGGAATTCGTATGACCAAGTTATGAGCGAAACAAGTTTTCTTCTCGCGTGGTGCTCAGCTTTTCGTATAAAACCGGTTAGAACGGTTTGTACGCTAAGGAACCGTTTAGGATCGTTGCGCCCACCTACTTTCAATTGAGCTTGTGATATTATTAGCTGGACTTGAGGTGAGTTCGCGGTTCCCTTTTAACTTTTAAATGTTTTAGAAACATCTGGGGAGAAACATACTTGCGTAACACGTTTGGAAAACATGAAACATCATCGTTTGATACATTTGAAAACATCATTGTTTGATACATTTGAGAACATCATTACGTGATACATTTGAGAAAACATGAAACATACTTGCTTTATAAACAAGGAATCTTGACGAACCATTTATGTTTACATGAGACAATCGTGGAAGAGCTCGTAAAGTCCCCTACGTGAACAGTTTATTAATCATTAACTCATATAGCCAGGATATTGTGAATAGTACTATTGGGATTGACACTCCCAGTCATGGTTAGTCGTGCTAACCAAGGGCCCGTATGGCCCAATGACTGCACATTGTCTTAACTCGTGAGCCCGTGAGGAATGGGCGAGGGGCAAAACACCTGTGTTTGGTTTGGTTAAACTCATGTGAAGTAAGCTTCGTATACCTAGCTAGTTACGATGGGTCAACTTTATGTGTCAAACTTGATATAATTGCATTGTTTTGTTCATCATATACATTGAATCGTTTTCGTGCAGACGGATCTGCCAAACTTTTTAGTGCAAATTGGTTTTGTTTTCATTGGGAAAACTACTCGTTTTATGATCATGAGGTTATCATTTGTTTTCAATGGGAAAATCACTCGTTTTATGAGTATGAAGCTATCTCATGTTTTCGAGGAAAAATGCTTTACACTGAAACAACTAAATCTGTGAACTCACCAACCTCTGTGTTGATATTTTTAAGTATGTTTTTCAGGTAACTTAGCTATGACTTGGATGGAATAGGCTAGCTATATGGATTAAACCCTAGTAGCCGAAAGAGCATAGATTGTCAAGTCTCAAGTCCACCATTGATCTAGAAAGATTTAGATCATTGTATTACTTTATGTTAGTAAATGTAAAAGTACTCATTACTTTAGAAATCACTTCTACAGCTTCCACTATTGTGTAATGTTACCAATCATTGCGACCTTTATTTATTTATTAAGTAAATAAATTTAGGGGTGTGACAGATTGGTATCAGAGCGAATGATTTTAGCGAATTAGGTTTCCTTAGTGACACCTAGGCTCTAACCAGAATTATTTTGGGACCAAGATTTCTAAGACCTGCATCACACTAAGAACACACAAGACCTGAGTATAGAAATTCCAACCGTTGCCGAACATCTTGAATTGACCATTAGTTTATGTAGTTACACTAGCGTATTATTAGTTGTATTAATACTAAATACAATTATGTGGCATACGTAACAAACAACTAATACGTACAACAATGTGGAAACAATAAACACCTACAACATGACCCAACAGAGTATCACTACTCGGATTACGAATCAAGGATGACGAGTACTCAGCACACTGTAACCCTAGAAGAACGAGTTACGAGTTGAACTTGGATGACGACTGTAGTAATTTCCAGTTACCGAACTTGGTATCACAACAGGCTGAACCCGTACCTGTACCTGTACATATGCCACACCTACATCTACTCCAGCCGTGGAGTCAATTTTCTTTTCCTTCATATGCCGTCTTCATTCGGTGTGATATATATATTCTCTCTTTCATGAGTAGCTGGATTGGATGACAAAAAATTTCGCCATGAGATATGGCATACGGAACTACCCGATCTGATGGGAACCGGAGGTGGAGGAGCAGGACCAAACGGGAGAGAACTATAAGGGTCAGGGGACCTATAGACTCATTGGGATCATGTGGATCCACACGTACAAACAAACTTGGAGCATGAGTTGCTCGACACTGATTTGAGGATCTCTACCCTGGTATAGTGCTTGACTTCCACCACACACATATTTTTTTTTAATAAAGGACACCGGTTGTGTCTCTCCACCATCCTTCACCAACCTAGGTTGACAGATCTATGAGTATTGGTACACATGACTGAGAGTAATCTGATAAAACATATACATTGTACGCGAGAATGCAAAAAGATGACACGATCCAATAAACATTTTAGCTCCCTTTTAGCTGAGAGATTGAGATAGAGAAAAAACTAGAGGGACCATGCGAAGTAAATTATTATTACGGGTGCACATGTAATCATAATTTATGGCGCATGAGAAGTATGGTGAGTCTTACTATCCGAGTTAATGTTCATGATTAATCTGTATTCCTAATCTCAATTCACAGTCATTCGATTAATGATCGAAATTACCATAACCAAAGGGTTGAGCCTAAAGGCATCAGATGATGCGATGGGATATCACAAGTGATGTGGAAATGCACATCATCTCCTTCATCTTTGAATCCTAATGGATCTAAAACTCTTATCTAGACTACATTGACATGACAATCTTGAACGAAGCACTGATATGTCTATTCACAGTTCATTTGACCTCGATACTCGGACCGAATTTAGAAATTCCTTGTAAAGTACCGCTTTAACTTTTGAGATTGCGCTATAGGTTGTCTCTTTTCGATTTTGTTATTTATCAATCAGCGCATGTGGCCGATCTTCCCTCTAGCATGAATCAGACCTTAACATTTATGATCCCCCAATTAGATCTTCATGTAACATTCTCGCAGTTCTGAATGAACAAGAGAAAATTAAAATTGGATCTAACCAACTCCTTAGTGAATCTTGAGCAACGAAGATTCTCGCTCACCCATTGTTACGTGCTAATTCATATCCTTTGATATTTTACTTGCCACGAAAACCCCATGTTGACCCTTACAACGATCAACTGTTGTAGTAATTGCATAACTATTATCAGAGAACATGTCATAATCTCAGGGTCTACCTTAAAATTCAGTATCACACTTACTTGAAGTTACAATCGGAAGTGCTATGCACTGACTCCTGTAATAGGATGGGAATTTATTTTGAACCTCTTACGTCTGACACCTACGAGTATTGTAGAAACCCGACCTGAGTCAAGTGGATAATTTTACATATTTTTGTACTTACATCATTTGATTGACTGAGTCTCTGATTTCAGCATGCAGGGGGAGACATGTTCACATCTCTTACTCCCAACCTTTTATAGTTAAAGAGCTCGAGAGCATCTATTGTTAGGAAATGACTTCTTAACACATGCTCAGGGAAAATACAAAACTTCGACATTTAACACTCATTACCTCAATTATATGACTTAAATCCTTGTGCTAAGGACTTTATGACTAATATGATTGAAATACATAATGGTAAGCCATAACAAGGCCATCCAAATGCCAGGGAAGTACAGACACACTGTAGTACCAGTAGTTGGCTAATTCTGAGAAACCCCTAATCCTTTCCAACCAACTTTAATGACAAATTAAGGACTAAGTTGAAAGTGACAACGTTATCATCTGAAAGGTGCGTCCTACAATCGTAGGGTTGCAATCTTAAATATATAGTGGTGATCTACGACTGTTGACCATTCTAAGCTGTATGCTATCAGGAAAGTGAAAAAGGACGAATCGTATATGACCTTGCTCTTTGTAGGTCTACATATATACATATCTTTCGACTTCTTGACTTTCCTTCAAATTTTATATTCACTGTTCTTCAAGAACTCATGGGATGCCTGTGTGTTATCCCTAAGGAACCTATGGACGAGGTTTTTCTCACATTCGACAAATCCTTGGAAATTATACGTAATTCTGGTATTACGTGGACAAGCCCCAGACTAGATTGAAAATGATATTATATCACAGTCTATCAACTAAATGGGTTAGCAAACCCATGGTCTATTTCCGGGAATGGAAATTCTATGAGACCATTCCTACAGTTTCACTGTTTAGTTTTTCACCTGAACGAACTAAGGATAACCCGGACGAATAAGACTTATCTGCCTCTTGGATGTGATAGTCAAGTCATAAATCTACAAATCATGATGATACGACCTAAATGCTAGTCTGTAGTTGGAAGGTAGTACAAGTAATGGGTAAAGTGGTGATTAAACTCAATTTTTGCCGGCGAAAGCTCACAAGAAATCCTGAAATCTTAAATCCATTACGGCCCATGTTAATGGAAGATTTTATATGACACGAAACCTAAAATGAGAGTAAAGTTTTAATCCCATAAAATACTTTCGAAAAGTACAAAAGGGACAAACATAAATTTTTATTTCTGCATCCTATCATTGTTAACCAGTTATAGCAAACTGATGGTAATGAAACTGCGTCACTAACTCTCAGAACTGGTTAAAAACCCATTTCACTTTCCTTGAATCCCATGAATATTTTCTTATCTTTGGTATTTGTCGAGCCAGGTCAACTATGCTATTCTCAATTATTCTGAAACCTCTTTCTTTTTTTAACTAGACTCACCCTCATATATAGATGGACCACGGAAATCCTGGTGAATCAATGATACTGTGGGATTTTGTGGTCTCTAATTATGGTTCGACATCTATTTCATTAAGAAATCAATTCACACCAAGTTACGAATAACGTACGTGATAGAATTACTAGTAATGAGATTTGACAAAACCATAGTCAATCTCAGGAGATCACGTCTCCGTAAAACCTTATTGTATAGTTGTCTCATTCTCTACCCAGACCACTAAAGATGGTTTCTCTAAACCAATCCGGGTTAATTAAGAGAAATAACATACTAGGATGCTATTTCCTGAAAACTCAATTGAACCAATTTAATCTACATACTGATTTGACAGGTGAAATGCCGGTTAGAATCTTTTGTCTAAGAAGGATAGAATAAATCAAGGCATTGACCGGTCATGGTCAGGTACCTGATTTTGAACTAAGACCTGACGTTTGACACCTCTTTACTGAACTTCCAATAAGTCTCCTTTAGAAAACCCGGTTTTCATGAGAGAAAACCCGGGTATTAATAAAGAATATGTGCCCCCATACTTTTGAAAATCCATGTGTATGAATGCATTTAGTCATTTGTTACCAAGGATAATGATCATACAGTTCCATACTGATAAGAACGATCACAAAAAGAAATTTTTCAACATCAAAACGTTGATTGTTTACTTTGGTGTGAGAGTTGTTTACTCGAACAACTTATGACAAAGTTTTTATTTACTTTGATTTCAAGACTTTTTTTGACTTGACTTTCAGTAAATATATCTCTAGTATCAAGCATTAAGTATGTGATCTTTTGTATGGACAATTTACCACATACGATTGCATCAATGGTAACTAATTCATCGAGCAGTACAAATACTATTTTTTTATATAATCTATAGTGAGATTACGAATCATTGTACCATCACCGGCACTTGGTTTTGCTAAAATGATTCAATTTTTGTTTAAACTCACTTTATTGTAATCTTCGATGGGATTGGGTAATTTGACACTTCACAAATTATCTCTACAGAGATTCTTGTACAGTTTTTGCTTCTCGGCCCTTCATTTTATAGCACAAGTGGTGTATATCTATGCTGTATTCTGAGATAGACTAGTGATATACTTGTCCCGTGAAGTTTAACAATTGGATTACTCATTATTCAGTCATTTGGAGAAATGACTTGTTAGCATTTATTATATATTACAATTTAGTCCAAGGAGTGTAAACCTCAGTCCTTTGATATTTCGATCATCAAATATTTTTGGAACCAACTCCTCCAGTCATGAGGTATATGCACTCCAACCACACCATACCACTATATGATATAATGGTATTCCATTTTTTGGTGATTAACTTTTGTTGTCAACTACGATTGGTTACAACATCATTTCATCTGGCACTCTTTAGCTATTGGTGTCTGGTGTATGCATGTGACACTTAGACTTTGGCTCGAGTATAAGTTGATCTTGTATACACATTCTTTTAGCTACCCTCTCACCTAATATGGGGAATGTCAAAATAAATAATGCACATGTGTTTTCTGGATAAAGCTCTCATCCAGAGTGCTTAAACCCTAATCCAAACACAGCTCCATGTATTGGAAATAACACATGCATTATGAACTAATGTACATGGCATGTTCGCCTGTATATAATTATTACAAACTACGTGTATGAAACACGTATCATAGTAACTAGTTTAAATCGCATTTGTGACTGAAACTATTCTTTATCGCATTCTTAATCGTCTTGTAATGGTGTCATCTTACGAACAAGATTGCCATTAGGATGATATTCTATGTACTTTTGATGCTTTGTTTGTTCATGATCTGTTGTATTGGTTATCGTTGCAATATGTTATAACCCTAAAGGGTCACAGTAGCTTAGCCTACTAACTCTTTGAATTTGATATTTCTCCTGTTAAACTGTTCTGATTACTATATATGATAGTACTTTCCTTTACTTATAAAGGAGTATTGAATCACCTAGATCCTACATTATGATATCGTTCTGAAATTGTAATCAGAAATGTATATATATGACTTGTGATGGGATACTTAATATCCTAATCAACATAAGCGGTATGATGATGTACATTGTATTGAACAATGTATCACTTCAGATTGAATCTTCGAATCAGTTGATTGTTGGCTCTTTTGGAAAAAAATTGAGACATTTTGATCACATGTTATTCAATTAACTTTTGAGACTTGTTTGTCGTAACCTGTTATCCGTGATTCTTAGTTCAAAATTTGTTGCCAACCTTAGATACAGAGTTCTCGTAAATTAATTCACCATAAACGGGCTCGACCCATTGGCGGCCTGGTTAAAGGCCCAAAATATTTCTTATTAATAAATTATAGTGAATTAAATCTTCGAGAGATATTTTCTAATAAATATAAAATATTATGAATGACAAATAAATATCGGGAACAAGAAGATACGACGATGTCTCGGGTATATCACGCAAAACTGGTGGGAGGTCTACCCACTCAAAAATCTCATATATATATATACACTATTCTTTTATTTTTCTTCATTTGGCAACAACAAACACACACTTGTGTGTGTTTCTAGAGATAGAAACGAGAGGAAGAAGGGAAAGGGAGGAGGCCGGTCAGCCTCCGGCGGCCCCCATCCTGTAGTAGACGGCGAAACCCTACAACACATGACAATGAGCGACAACGGCTTACGACGGCACACGACGGTGGAGCATGGCGGCGCACGGGTTCCGGTCGGTGGCGGCAAGTGCACCACCTCATCTGATAGATCTCGACATCCTCAGTCCGATGGTGGTGGTGGTTTGCACTAGATCGCAACGGTGGTGGAGATTCAGGCCAAAAACACTTTTTCCGGTGACCTCAACAATTGGGGCTTTTGCTAGAAAATAGTTCCTAAAGGTCCGATCTAAGCATACGAAGAAGTTTGTTCAAAAAAGTGAAGTTTTCTGGCCACTGCTCGGTTTTTCGGCGACGGCGGAGGCGGCGACTGGTGTATCTGGTGGAGCTTGACGAGATGGTTCCATGGCCGATTTAATCACCTCAATCAGAATTCGTATGACCAAGTTATGGGCGAAACAAATTTTCTTCTCACCTGGTGCTCAGCTTTTCGTACAAAACCGCTTAGAACGGTTTGTACGCTAAGGAACCGTTTAGGATCCTTGCGCCCACCTATTGTCAATTGAGCTTGTGATATTATTAGCTGGACTTGAGGTGAGTTCACTGCTCCCTTTTAACTTTTAAATGTTTTAGAAACATCCGGGGAGAAACATACTTGCTTAACACGTTTGAAAAACATGAAATATCATCGTTTAATACATTTGAAAACATCATTGTTTGATACATTTGAGAACATCATTACATGATACATTTTAGAAAACATGAAACATATTTTCTTTATAAACAAGGAATCATGACAGACTATTTATGTTTAAATGAGACAATTGTGAAAGAGCTCGTAAAGTCCCCTACGTGAACAATTTATTAACCATTAAATCGTATAGCCGGGATATTGTGAATAGTACTATTGGGATTGACACTCCCAGTCATGGTTAGTCGCGCTAACCAAGGGTCCGTATTGCCCAATGACTGCATATTGTCTTAACTCGTGAGCCCGTGGGGAATGGGCGAGGGGCGAAACAACTGTGTTTGGTTTGGTTAAAACTCATGTGAAATAAGCTTCGTATACCTAGCTAGTTACGATGGGTCAACTTATGGGTTAAACTTGATATAATTGCCTTGTTTTGTTCATCATATACATTGAATCGTTTTCGTGCAGACGGATTTGCCAAACTTTTTAGTTCAAATTGGTTTTGTTTTCATTTGAAAACTACTCGTTTATGACCATGCGGTCATCACATGTTTTCATTCAGAAAACTACTTGTTTTATGATCATGAACCGGTTTGGTGAGTAAGAGCATGTTTGGTGAGTTAGAGCATGAACCGGTTTCGCAAACACAAGGTTACTTGTTATATATGCTCCTTATCAATTCACTATGCAAAGCATTGTCATAAATCTCCCATGTCTAACCTATCATATTTGAAAGACCCAAACCCTCTCCCTCACCCTTCCTAGCTGAATTGCAACACACACACAAAATTTAATTGTTCTGTTTACTTCAACACTCAAATACCCCACCTATCCTTGACTTTTAGTATAAGAACCATAACACAAATATCTAGATCATTGTTAACATTCATTCTACACTTATACTATCAAAAAAATGGGCCAACAAGTTCTCTCCTTTTTCTCCCTTGAAACCAAAAGCAAACCCCAAAATTTTGGGCAGATTCTGACAAATATTTTAGTTGACTTTGTATGGTCATATCTCCCTCGTTTCTTGGCCAAATTACCCCATTTTGCTCTTGAAACAAAGCCTTATGAGTCCTTTAACAAATCCAACCTGAATCCCTCAAATCCATGAAGGATTCGACCTTCAAACAGCTGTCACAAGACAACTACGCCGAACAGCCCGATCCTGGATATCTCTTTTCTTTTAATTGTTTTGAGGTACCTACGCAATTCAAAACATTGTGATTCCTTTTGCTATGTGTTCTTACTTCAATAAAATTGATTTTAGGATGAAACCCCAAGTCATTTGGGTTTCTAAAACTTCCAAAATCCTACTCCAAAGTCACTTAAAATTCTGAACTGGTTTTGCTTGGATTGAAGTTCAGAACTCAAGATCAAAAATCCAACTTTCATTTACCTTGGGGTATACTCTCTTAATGTTGTAGTAGTTCAGTTTCTTAGGATCATCCATGTTCTTGAGCAAGAATCCATGAAATAAATATGTGTATAACATGACACAGGTTCTACTTTTCAAAGAATTCAAGTTATGTCTTTATAATCATGAACTTATAAATTGAAATAAAAAAATAGATGACATGGTTAGATCATAAACTAAAGGCTTTGATTATGATCATCTAGGTTATATGAAAAGTTTATATAATCATTGATCTAACAAAATTTATGGGTAAAAGAAATTATGTTGGTGATTGTGTCGAGTTTTATAGAAATATATTTATATTAGAAGATATGGAAACTAAAATATATATACATGATCATGGATGTATAAATAAAGGTTTTATACAAGTATATCAAAGTATTTAAAGTCTTGGATCAGGAACTTTTACTAAACAAAGTGTTAAACGAGTTTATTAGTTCAAATGATCACTCATATAAGTATATATATTTTTATAAAAAGAAAGTATTTGGGCTAAAAACTCTAAGGAAATATCACCAATGGCTTGGTTAATGGATTCATAAGAAAAATGTATGTACACAAAAGTATATACGTATAAGATAGATTTTGTTCAAGAAAGCATGGATTATGATTAGAATCATGCATTTACATGTCACGGGACGTATACATATAAATCATAGAATCTTTGGTGAAATAGGTCCGTATGATCGTTCTCACTTTTGGAATGATTTAATATACATTGTTGTTGTGATGGGATTTGATATTGCGATTTAAAAAAGGAATTTTGTCGTTTGGGACAACTCCGATTTACAACCGTTATAATGCCGAAATTTCGCAAAACTATAACATTTAGCTTTTTGGAAAGCATTTTGTGAAAGTATATTATTTTTCAAAATAATAACTAAGTTCACAAACTATGACGTGTTTGGGGTTCGTGGAAATTCGACACGAAACGAATAGATTTTAGAAGTACGCAGTTACTCGAGAAAATATACTTTTCACGAAAAACAATTTTCGGACGACATTACTTACATTTTCAAGAAACAAGATCCTAAATCCATCACAATAACAATACAATTGTTTCATAAGCATTTAGACGAGGTATTAGAAGACATGTTAAGATGTCTAAATCACCGTTGGCTATGTGAGAGTCGACGCCATGGTAACATGCATTTAGCAACACCGGTACTGAAACGCTAAGATATGCATGTAGACATTCGGGTTGGTCCTTAAGTCTCAATAGTATATAATTAATTTTTGTAGAAATTGGGTAGGACCAAGGCCAACAAACATCATTAATTGGAATTCACAGTACAGAAGAAATTTAGGTGAGTTCATGACTCCTCTTTTAGCTTTTAAATGTTTTAAAAACATGGCGGGGGGGGGGGGGGGGGGAGAGATACTTGCTTTGCATGTTTAAAAACATGAAACATATTTACTAGATACGATTGATTCATGGAAAATACTCGTACTCGTTTTTATATGATAACGAGAAAACAAGAGACGAGTTTTATGTTTGCATGAGTTAATATTGGGAGCTCGTAAATTCCTCTACGTAAACATTTTAATAACCATTAGCTAAGGACTTAGCCTGGGATTCTATGGATAGTACTATTTGGGATTGACACCCCCGGTCATGGTTCGATCGGTTTTGGTCGAATGGCCGCAAAGTGTTCAAAAGTGTGCGCGAAAGGTACGAGCTGGGGGCAAAATACCTGTCATGGTTTGGTTATGCCTCATGTATGAACATATTATTTGTATTCTTAGCTAGTCTACAAATGGGTCAACATTATTTGTTTTGTTTATCAAATACACCTGAAACTGCTACATGTTTTGGTTAACGTTCCTATCTTTAATAATATCTCTAAATAGGGCTTGACATGAGCATAAATTCATTAACATGTTTTCATGGGAAAAACCACTCATTTTATGACTATGAGGTCATCATATGTTTTCATTGGGAAAACTACTCATTTTATGACTATGAAGTCATCACATGTTTTCAAGGAAAACGTTTTTATACTATGCACATGAACACGATATCAATGTTTTCAAGGAAAAAAACTTTACATTGTAACAATTAAACCTGTGAACTCACCAACATTTGTGTTAACACTTTAAAGCATTTTTTTCATGTAACAAATAGCCATGGCGATGAGACCTTAGAAGACGAAGACGTATGGTCGCTTAACGTCAAGTCAATTTAGACTTATATGACTTTAGGTCTATATATTCTTTTAGTTCCTTTAATGATGTTCGACACTTTAGAAGTCTTCATTTAGCTTCCGTTTTTTGTGTAATGCTATCAATTATTACAACCTTAATTTATTTATTTATTAAGTGAATAAATTTCGGGGTGTGACAGATTGGTATCAGAGCAATTTAAATCGTTTTTACAACGTTTTTATTGCTTTCACAAGGGACTTTTGGACAAATATGTTGATTCATATTTTACTATTGAGAAATTTAAATCGGCTTGTGCTCTAGAAGTTGCTTTGGTGCCTGCAAAGGATCAGTGCACATACATACCGAGGATACCCGCCTACTATTAAGACTCCACCCGAAAGACCAATTAGAATAGAATTATACCAAAGGACGATCCCAAAAGAAGACATAAATGTTCGCGTTGTTCTTAACATGGGCGCCATGAAAAAAACTTGCAACATTCCTGCATTTGAACGTTATAATCAACATCACAATGAACAAGTAAATGGGAAGAGGAAAGAGTACAAAAGCTCATAAAAGTAACTAATCAAATTCGAACATTGATTTTTTGTTACCACAATGGGTTAAAGTCGAACAAATTCTTTTTTTTTTTTTTCATTTTGGAGATAGTTATGTCAATTTTTGACTATTTTTTTACATGATTTTTGTTACTGTAATAGGTTAAGACTTTGACATTTTTTTAGCATTTTCGCAATTTTTTTGTGATTGTCACTCCAATAATGTAATTAAGAAGAGTATATATTACACAGACGAAATAAAATATATAAAAACAAAAAAAAGGTTAAAACAAAAAAATACAGTAAAAGAATCAATAGAAAAGATAAAAAAAAATCAATACGAAACGTATTAAAAATTCAACAAAAACAAAAAAAAGTAAAAAAAAGGCAAAAAAAAACTAAGTTAAAAATAGGTAAATATGAAATTTTAAAATTTTAAGAAAAATAAAAATACAATATTCACTCTACAAATTAAATTTTATTTTATTTTGAACAACAAATGTTACGTTGACTCTAGATTAACCTACTCAATTCTTAGGTTTGCACCTGAGACCTACTTTCTAATAGGCATGTAAATAGGCTAGCCCTCACATTGACATAAATTAAATAAATATCTATAAATTATTTTTAATAAAACAAATTAAAATTAGTAAGTATAATAATTTTGGGGTTTAAAACCTGATACATGTAACTTTGATTTTCGATTGAGTTTATATGTAATAAAGCAAATTTGCAATTGAATATATAAAATTCGTTCTCCATTAACAAGGGTGGAGGGGTCGCGTGTTCGGGTTGGCTTGGGTCGGGTTCACGGGACAACTGCTGCAACCCACACGGGTTGTGGCACGGGTTCGATTCACGGGTTCATGAAGCCATGGTGTTGGTGTGCTTGTTACCATTAACAACTAGCCATTGTCTAGCCGTTAACTCATTTAATGTTTTTTTAAATTTACTATAAATATCAACCTTTATACCCAATTTCATACCAAACAAATACTCTCCCATTATCACTCTATAATCTATTTTATATTTTTCAACAAAATGAGACACAATCTTATTCCCCCCTCTCATCCCATCATCATCTATTAGTTTCGAATCTAAAGGGATTGAATTTCTAACCCACGTTGTCATCGCTATATCCGAAATTTAAAATACGACATACAAAAAACGACATGTGCAACGTGATCGTGTAAAGGCTCATAAGGTTCTTATGAAAGATTACTTTGTCGATAATCCAAAATACGATGCTGAGGCGTCTAGAACGAGATTTCGGACATCGAATGATTTATTTCTAAATATTGTTGCGGATATACGCGATAACTTTGATTAGTTTCAAGAAGGGCTTGACACGAGGATGAAAGAAAGTTTCACACCTTCACGGAAATGCAGATTAGTGATTCTTCAACTCGCTTCCGGTAATGTTCTCGACGAATGCAATGAATATTTGGCTATGTCTGCTAGAACTTCACGTGAATGCCAATAATTTTTTTGCAATACTGTTATTTTATATGGTAAAGAATTTTTACATGCACCCACTAACCACGACATTGCTCTTTTATATGATACACATGAAAGTAGACATGACATTCCACAGATGCTTGGTAGCATCGAATATACACATTGGGTTTGGAGAAACTACGGGGTCAAAACACACATGTTTAGACTTAAATTTGATTGTAATTTTAATCTTTAAGTGTTAACATTTGAATAAATATTTATCAAGACTCAAATAGGATAAGAGATCCTATGATACGATTGATTGATTATGAAAGTATTAATTATACAGAATTTTGAGTGTTTAAAGAAGAGCCAGAAGGAGAACTTCATAATGAAGATACGTATAGCATGTTTGGTGAGTAAGAGCATGAACCGGTTTCTCAAACACAAGGTTACTTGTTATATATGCTTCTTATCTTACGTAGTTTAAGTATATTATGATTATTGGTAACTAAAACTTCTTATTTAATATTGTAGGAAATGAAAATAGTTATGCTCTTGTTGATGAGGATAGCGATGATAGTGAATTTCATCTTTTAAGCGATCGTGAACTTGATTCATTTAACACTTCAATTACATAAAACAATTGTACACTTTTATTTAAAAAAAAAACTTTGTTGGAAAATTTAGTGCTTTTGGATTATTTTTTTATATGGATTAACTTTTGGATTATTTTTATTATATAATCATATACTTTTGAATTATTTTTGAGTTGAAGTTGTGTTTTTATAGAATTAAAGGGTTAACTAGTCAACCCGGTTGAACCGCCCGGTACAACCGGTTGAACCATTTATGAGCTCAACCCGATACGATTTAAAAACCGGTTTTTAAAACATTGCTTAGGAGTTTCACCCCTTCGTGTTTAGAATAGTTTAGAGTAATTTAGTGTAAAAATGACATGACATGTTTAAATTGTAGTGTTTTGAAACCCGGACAGGGAACCGGAGTCTTGGACGGTCCTGTAGCGATCCGGTGGTCGGACCGGTAGGCTACTTTTTTTAGGAAAAAAATAAAAAAATGAACATTTGTCCGGCTAAATTGAAAAGGTTCCCGCTAAATTCAAAGGCTTAACCGGCTTAGTGCCGGCTAAATGTCCATTTTGGTATTTTTTTAGAGAACTTTGTCCATTTTGGTATTTTTCCCTTTTTTAATCACTTTTAAGACTTTTATATTCGTATTTCGTAGTTAATTGTTAGTTTAAGAGTATTGGAATTGACTTGTTGGTGGTTACTGAATAATTAATAGATTTTTGGATTGATTTATTTTATAATATTTATGACGTCGTCCGATTCTTAAATCCGGTCCGACCAGTGAACCTGTAAAAAGACCGGTTCAAAGTTCGGTACGATTCTGAAAAAAATATTAAATTAGCTAATCCTTAAGGTACCCCTCCCCCTAAACCCTTACTTTCTCACAACTTGACACCTGGTGTTTCAGCTGCAGTCCTTCGCCATTCTATATATTCAAACTCTATAAATTGAAACTCATATTCACATTCCTTTTGCTTCACATTTTCTAGAGATAGAAAAAACCTCCACTTTCTCTCTCATCACCGCACAATCCACATTTCAATCTTCATCCACATTCCCCTAGCTGGAGGTAACATTGTGAGCTTTACACCAATGACTGAAGTTCCAAAACCCACTCCATTCATGGGCAAACGAGAAGCAAGGGTTTTGATGACTTCTTGTGGGAGATGAAACGCTACTTTGATGGTGTAAACATTGTTGATGATGCAACAAAGATCAAGACATGACTATATTTAAATCAATTCTATCCGGAAAATGTGGAAAATGAAGCAAGTTTAAAGTCTTTACTACTCTTGTCCTTGAAATTCCTTGAAAGAAAAGAGATCTTGGACACCTCGTCGTTCTAATTCAGTTTTGGCCCAAGTTTGTAAGCCATCGAGAAAGTAGAAGAGAGAATCTTTATCCAACATATCCGGAATTTCTAATTCAGTTTTGGCCCAAGTTTGTAAGCCATCGAGAAAGTAGAAGAGAGAATCTTTATCCGACATATCTAGAATTTCAAGGACAAGAGTAGTAAAGTCTTTAATATAGTCCTTGATAGTTCCGGTTCATTTAAACTTACGCAAGAGTAGAATGAGTCTAATATAGTCTGAGCGATAATGATATAACAGTACTAGCAAAAAATGGTGTGCAAACTACAGCAACAACAAAATAACATAGCATAAAGACAAACAAAAAACAAATGTAGTACTAACCCCTCAATAGTACACATGAACTCCCCTAAAAAGTCTATACTCCAAGACAAACGCTAAGGCATAACAATGGCTAAGACAAAGGATACACTACAAAAAAGTTAACCCTAAGGAAAAGAAAAGATTGTGGCTGATGCTAAGGCTAAAGACAAGCTCAAGAAAGATCTAAACAATCCCCTAAAAGTCCATAACCTTAATCTGTCATCTCCAAAAACTCCTATCCCTAATCATCTCCTAAGAGAGGTGCAAGTCTATGAGATCCTGCCTAATCCAATCATCTCATGTTGGTTTTGGTCAGCCTCAGCCTCTCTCACCTCCACTGTGAAGGTTGCCACGATTCTTACTAGTGTTGTCATCTCTCTCCTCTTCACATGTCCAAACCATCTCAATATAAAAATTTCAGGTTAGACAAAATACTTATTTGGGTCTCTTTTAATTTAAGTTCTATAAGACATATAAGAGTATCTACAATGCTAAACGTTTTAAACATCCATAAATGTGTCACGTCAACCGTCAGATCATATTTTCATTCATAATTCATAAAACAAATTTTTTCTTCAAGGGTGTTTGGGAGTGTGGTGGGAAAGTGCTTATTGACTTATTAGATTTTCAAAAAAGCCAATAAGTGAATAAGTCATTCCAAAAGCCAGGATTTCTTGGCTTTTGAGACTAAAGGATGGGGTCGAACAGAGTAAACGAAAGAAAGGAAAAAGGGATGGGAAGGGTCCATAAAATCTAGCCGCCACCCCCTTTCCCGTCACTTCACCCTTTCCATCTTCATTTCTACAGAGAGATAGGAGAGAAACACTAGAGAGAGAAAGTGTCGGTTTGGGCTCAAAAATCGTTCCATCATCCTTCTTCACCTTTTGCTTGAAGCTTCTTCGAAGAAACGAGTCGTTTTGACATAACGATCTTGTCTAAATCTGAGTTTTTGTTCGAAATGGGTTTTGGGGTGTTTTTACACAAAAAAAGACGGATTTTTACGTATTAAACGGGAAATAAACCATAGATCTAGACTCACAAGAGTTAAACAAATGTTTTGAACGTAAAAGTTAGGATCTTGTTCGTTTTTGGGCTTAGCCACCATCTTTAGTTTTCTGCGAAAAAGACGATCAAGCAAAAGTAACCGGAAAGCGAAACTACCTAGTTTAGCCGAGTTCTATTAGGACATAGAAGTGTGAAAAAAGCTTGTAATAGTTTAGATCTTTATGTCTTTATGTTTTGTAATGTTTCTAAGTGTTTTGTTTAAGTTCTGCTAGAGGCGAACTTAACAAGTGCGCCTAGTTCAAGGTGAGGCGAACTTACTAAGTTCGCCTATAGCAGAATGGTGATCTATAAATAGGAGTTTACATGTTCTGTTTTGGATGTGTTCTGTGATTAGCTTTCAAGGTTCTATAAACTCTGTATTTTGATAAAATAGAAGAGAAGATTATTTACATTGTGTGATTGTCATTGTTTCTATTGTCTCGTATACATTGTCATTGATACGGTTGGATTCCGCACTCCATGTTGTTGATACGTTATGTCTCGAGTTTGATCTATAAAGGAGTCATGTGGACCTACAAGTGGTATGAGAGCTTATGCTTGTGATTTGTGTTTGTTTTTGTGACGGTTTGTGTATGAATTGACAACAAAAACGATTGACTTTGCACAATCTTCATATTCATGGAGTTTTCAAGTTCTTGAGAGTATTTTGGGGCTGAATTCATCAATTTGGAGAAATTGATCCATTAGAAGTGTTTCAATTCACATTATACTCAATCATACGGTTCAATTTCATCATATTCCATGAATTCAACAAGATATGATGATTTTCGGAGTTTTTGGTTGAAGAATTCGTCTTTGTGAGTTCTTGTAGCTGATAATGGTGAACTTATTTACAAAATTCAGTTACAGACGATCTTATTAGGCGAACTTAGTTCATATTCTTGCTTAAGCGAACTTATCAAGTTCGCTTGAAGAGCAAGAAGCGAACATATCAAGTTCGTCTGAGGGTCAAATTGTTCTAAACTTTGTTTTACTTGTGATATTTCTGTTGTATTGTTGTGATAGCTAACATGGTGCAGGTTACAAATATGTTCAACTATGATAATGAGATTGATACTTCTCTGAAACCAACGAAGCTGTTGAGTCTGGCTGATTATCCAAACTGGAAAGATCGATCTGATTAGTTTGTGTCATTCAATGATACCAGTTTATGGATTCCTATTCTGGAAGGATATATTCATCCGACTTATTCATGGATGGAAAGTAATAATGTTCCCAAGCCAGTTTCTGCTTTAACATCTGTAGAAAAGATATTATTTGATCGTGAGAAGAAGGCAATGGCAAGCATTTCAATGTCACTTCCAAAAGATATTTATCACAATTTTAAGCAATTTAAATCTTCAAAAAAATTATGGGATGCTTTATAGAAACGTTGTGAAGGAAATCTTGATGTGTAGAAAAGTAGGATGGAGTTACTGAAAAAACAATTATTGGTGTTTAAACACTTTCCGAATGAATCTTTGGATGATCTGGCTACAAGATTTTATCATTTGATGAGTGAATTATCAAGTGCTGGTGTGGTTTATGAAACAGAGGAGATAAATGATAACTTTTTGGAATCATTACCATCAAAGTTTGATGTGTATTCAGTTTTGATAAAAGAAAATGAAAAGTAAAAATCCATGTCTCTTGAAGATGTTCTTGGAAAAATTCAATCTCATGATTTGAATATGAGCAAAAAGGAGACCAATATGGAGCATATTCAAGACCCTGCAATGTATTTTGCTAAAACGTCTAGGAAATCTGTTCCTGGAGTTGCATTATTTTCTGGTGATGGTCAAGATAATTCAAATGAGAATATGTTTGGTTAATCTTGTCAATCTTGATTCTCTGCTAATACATCAAATTCAGCATCTGGTTCACAAAATACAATTCACGTCATGTGAATCAAAGAGTTGTTGATGATTATATGATACTGTTCTCTTCCTTTATGGCATCGTATGAAAACTTTATTGGTGGGAAGATTCATGATCCTGACGCAATTAAAGAGGATTTTCGTCAAATTGATCCAGTTGATTTGGAGGAAATGAATATTCAATGGAATATGGCCATGCTTATGAGACAAGCAAAAGATTTTCTAAAGAAAACTGGTAGGAAGTATATTGGATCAAATAGTCAAACAAGAATGAGATTTGATAAAACAAAAGTTCGATGTTACAATTGTCAAGAATATGGTCACTTTTCCAAGAAATGTGTCAAGCCAAAAGTTGAATTTGACTCTCAGAAAAAGAATAAAAATTAACAAAGTAATAGAAGTCATCCACAAGGATCTGCTGGATTTGGAAATTCAGCTCATGCTCAACACCATATGCTTTGGTTGCTTAAAGTGATGACAATTATGATTGGGGTACTCATCTAGAAGATCTAGTTGGTGTTTTGAGTCAAGAATTTGTGGCAGATATTCATTCTGAAAAATCTGAAGAAACATCTGATGATGATAGTTCAAGGGATGAAGAAAGTCAACATACAACATCTGAAGAAAGCATTGAAGATGAAAAGGTTGTAGTAAATAATGTTGAAACTGAAGTTCATTCTGAATCAAGTGCATCTGAAGATGAGATTGTGTTTACTAGAAGATCTCCTGATATGTCTAAAGATATTCAAATTGCTAAAGTTTTCATGGCTGACATGTCCGATCCTTCAAAGGTACAAGATACTATCTATAATATCTACTGCTCTAATTGTGTTTTTGTGAAGGATAAAATGATGAAGGTCATGGATGATAATACAAACTTGATTTGTGATATGAAATCAATGCACATGGTAAATCAAATATTAATGGATAATGATAAGCTGTGTATTGAAAGAATTGAATCACTGAAGAGAGATCTAAATTCTTTGGGGTTGAAGTACAAAGAACAGGCATATCATCTGGATATGGCCTATGCAGAAATTGAAAAGAGAAATGATATAGTTGTTGAGAAAAAACAAGGAAATTTCAGATAAAGAATCAGAGGGGATCAGATTACATCGAAAGCTGGAGAGTTTTGAAAATTCACCAATTATGTTGGATTATTTTAATGACAATGTTGATCCTGCTAAGAGAACAGTTGGAGTTGGATTGATAATTCCACCATTTAATGGCAACTATGTGGTTGAACCATAGATTATAAGTGAAGAGGATATAAATCCAAAGATAGTTCTGAAGGTTAATCCAGTGACAGGAGAAGAAATGGTTTATTATTCTGACACTGAAGATGAAGTTTTTGATGAAAAAAGGTTGAAGGTGTACCTAAAGAAGTGAAACTTGATGAACCAAAAGTGGTGAAACAAGTTACAAAAGATCGATGCATTCTAACTGAACCTGCTAAAGTTGTTCAACCAACTATTTCCAAAGTTCTATCTCAAAGTGGTTTTGTCAGTGTTGGTCATGTTCAGAGGAAACGTAATATCCCATCCCCAAAGATTGATCCATATAAAGTTTCAAGGAATTCAGGTGGTGACTTTTCAAGGAAAATTTATGTTCCCAAGAGGAAAGTTGATAGTGGTGCTCAATCTTCTAAAGGATATCCATCTGGAAGCTTTTCGACTTCAAGAAAAATTCCTTACTTCAGGGAACATCGGGATAAAAGAGTGTGCGCTCATTGTAATAAAGTTAGACATACTCTGATAAATTATCCTTACAAGAAAAAAGAAAATAATCCTCTTATTCGAGAAAGAGTCAAATGTTGTTAAATCACAACTAAACGTTATGTAGATTCTGAAAAGACCTATTGTGGGAAAGCCTACAACTGCTCATGTAAAGTGTACTGCAGTGAGGAAATTTGTGCCTAAATAACAATTTGCTAAATCTACAGAATTTAAGCAACATGAGAAACACCATGTGAATGAAAAACATGTTAAATCTAGACAAGTGTTTGTTCAAACTGGTGTTAGATGTGATGTTGATTTTCAACATTCTGTTGAGAATCCAAAAGTTGGATTCACAAAGAATTCTCAACCTGAGGTCAAACTTTCACGACCACAAAGACGGAGACGAAATAGAAAATTAAAAAAACTTTTGGAAACTACTGAATCTGATAATAACATTCATAACAATGTTTTTCCAAATAATGTTAATGTGTCTCAACCAAGAAAGCCTGTTTTTGTTGGATCTCATGTACCAAGGGTTGATGATAATGTTGATTGTGAACTCATTGAAGTTGTTTATTTTGATAATTCTGGCAGGCCCAAGACCATCATGGCTTGGGTCACCATTTCTAATTGATTTCTTTTGTTTATGTAGGGGCAACCAATGAGGACTATCAACAATACATGGTATGTGGATAGTGGTTGTTCTCGACGTATGACAGGAAATATTCGGTTGCTGGAAGATGTTATTAAAATTGATGGCGGTTATGTCGCTTTTGCTGGTAATAAAGGCGGGTACATAACGGGTCAAGGAACTTTGAAGAATGACAAGGTTAAATTTGAGAAAGTAAACTTTGTTGAGCAACTTGAACATAATCTTCTGAGTTTATCTCAAGTATGTGACAAGAAGTTCTCATTCCATTTCAATGATGTTGAATGTTATATTTTGAAGCCAGGATTAGTCATTCCTGAAGAATGGATTCTTATGAAGGCACCACGGAGAAATGACACATATGTTTTAGACATGAGTGTTGCAACGACAACAGATTCTATTCCGACATGTTTACTCTCAAAGGCGTCCGAATCTGATTCTATTCTTTGGCATAGGAAGCTTGCTCATATCAATTACAGGAAAATGAATTTCTTAGTGAAGAATGATCTGGTTTCTAGTGTTCTTAAGATGAAGTTCTCTATCCTTGATGATTGTATACCTTGCAAGAAGGGCAAGCAGCACAAAAAGTCCCACAAATCCAAGAACCAGAATTCAATTGTGACTCCTTTGGAGCTTCTTCATGTGGATCTGTTTGGACCAACCAGTATTCGTAGCATTGGAGGAAGATCCTGTTGTGTAAGGCCCCAAACCTGGGAGGCCTCACTTGTTGGATTTACTCATTCACAAACAGTTCTTAAACTTGATTATGAATTAACGCAGCGGAAAATTTCATTAAAACATAGTCGTTACATCGTTTAACATGCGGAAGCGTAACATAATCTATTAGATAAACATATCTTAATCTACTCATAAAGGGATGCCAGTCTTCATGATCAACCGGGTAACTCTTCTCGCTTGCCAAGCATCACCGTCCATCATCCATACCTGCCTTAACCTGAATGTGCATACTAAAAAGTCAGCTACGCTGGTGAGTTCTAGTTTTAACATAAAACCTTAACTTCAAATAATTTGCCAAAAACATAACTTCATACTTCATTTAATAAAAAGCGTACGTAAAATAATGCAATAACAAAACATAACACTTCATAAACATAAGTCAACGAACATATCGAATCTGCGCCTTCTCGTAACCGTCAAATCCAAACGTCACATACTGGCTGAATAACCTAAAGATCACCACCACTAGGCCCATCAATCACCGTACTGTCCTTCGGGTGATGAACTCCTAGGGCCCGATACTTAGGTTATTCAACACTACTTCAGGCACGGCATCACAAGGATGACACGTACCAAACTTCAAGCACTGCGTCCCGTAGGGCACAAGTACCAAACTTCAAGCACGACTACCCCGTAAGGTAAATCGTACCAAACTTCAAGGATCACGATAATCCCCTTGACGACCGTCATCGCCCCAGTTGTACAACAGTTGGCCAGCCCCAAAGGCCCCTAAAAGGTAAAGGCCCATAACATACTTCCCATCCCTTAACCTTCATTCCCTAAGGAATATTGGCAGATTCGTTCGTTTGTGACTTTCATAAGCCTTCGCTTCTTTTACTTCAAAAACTTCAGTTAAAGCATTCGTACGTTTTATTAAAAACATTCATTCATTAAACATTTCATAAACTTCCTTTGGCAAAATATTTCATAAACACTTCCTTCATAACCTTTCCTTCTAAAACATCGTTCATAAACATCATTTTATAAAACGTTACATACAACCTTCATAAACATAGTTTTATAAAATCGTTACATCTTTACGTATGCACTCCAGCCCAAAAACATTATTAAAACATTTAAAAGAGGGCTTCTAGAACTCACCTGATACGCTAATATGGGTTGTCGTAAACGAAGGTCCAACAACGTCACTTCCGATCTGAATTGATTAGTTAAATACACATCAGACCAATCCCGACTCTAACGGTTTAACCATTCTAACGTACTGACTTCACTTAACCAGTTCTGATGTCTGCGCACTTGGCAAGTGCGCAGACCCTGCTTCCTGCGCACTTGGCAAGTGCGCAGGTCCCTCCTCCTACGCACTTAGCAAGTGCGCAGGTCCCTCCTCCTGCGCACTTAGCAAGTGCGCAGGACCTGCTCCTTTGCAGTTAGCAAGTGCGCACGACCTATTCTTCGCGAAAAACCCTAACTTTTGCATTCGGGTCTGATCATGTCAAGATCCCGAACCTGTTGCATTCAAAACGTTCGTTTTCCATTAAGGAACTCAAATCCATGATTACCTTTCAGTTTCATCCGTTCAAACCTTACCTTTTCACCCAAAATCCGAAAAACCCAAAAACTAACTAAAACTCAGATTTAGGTCGGATTGTTACCTGAATCGATTTTCTGATCCGGAGGTTCTTCTCACGAGTTATGGAGTAACACTTTGCTGAAGTCTCTGGTCGATCCGCCAACTTTCTCTCTCTACGGTTTCTCTCTCTAAAAGTTGCAAATGAGAGAAAAGGGGTGGCATAGGCTATTTATAGCCCGCTGACCCATCAGACCCGACTCGTCATGCCTTATTCATTTATCCCGTTATTACAACTGTCGTTTTATTTTTGGGATGTTACAAGTCTACCCCCTTACAATAGGTTTCGTCCCCGAAACCTATCATAAGTCAAATAGATGAGGGTATGACTCCCTCATTTCCTTCTCCGTTTCCCAAGTGGCTTCCGATCCCTTTCGATGTTTCCATTGGACTTTAACCAATTGGATAATCTTATTATGCAAACGCTTCTCCTTCTTGTCTAAGATGGCCACGGGTTCTTCGATGTAGTTAAGGCTGTTGTCGACCTCGATGTCAGTAAGTGGTACGTGAGCCGATTCATCTGCCAAACACTTTCGCAAGTGTGATACATGGAAGGTAGGATGAATCCCACTTAACTCATTAGGCAACTCTAGCCGATAAGCGACTTCACCAACCCGTGCCATTATCCTGAATGGTCCGACAAACCTCGGACTTAACTTTCCTCTCTTTCTGAATCGTATGATTCCCTTCCATGGTGACACTTTCAGCATTACTCTGTCACCAATATCAAACTCAATAGGCCTTCGTCGTTTATCCGCATAGGATTTCTGACGATCTTGTGCGGCCTTCATTAGTGCCTTGATTTGATCAAACCTTTCCGACGTTTCTCTTACGACTTCCAGACTTCCTAACTCCTTCTGCCCAATCTCACCCCAACAAACCGGGGTCCTACATCTTCTCCCATACAACATTTCGTAAGGCGGCATGCCTATCGTCGTGTGATGACTATTGTTGTAGGAGAATTTAGCTAACGGCAGATGGTTGTCCCAATTGCCACCGAAGTCGATAATACAAGCACGGAGCATATCTTCCAATGTCTGAATGGTCCTTTCGGACTGACCATCCGTTTGTGGGTGGTATGCTGTGCTGATATTAAGCCTCATACCCATCGTCTCGTGAAATCATTTCCAGAACCTCGATGTGAATCGTGTGTCCCGGTCAGATACAATCGTCAAAGGCATCCCATGTCGTGCTACTACTTCGTTAATAAATACTTCCGCTAACCTTTCCGACGAGAACGTCTCGCGAATAGGTAGGAAATGAGCACTCTTCGTTAAACGATCTACAATTACCCAAATGGTGTCATGACCTTTAGCTGTGCGAGGTAGCTTAGTTATGAAGTCCATGGTAATGTGTTCCCACTTCCATTCCGGTATATCACGTGGTTGAATCTTTCCATACGGTTTCTGGTGCTCGGCCTTTACTTGCGAGCAAGTCAAGCACTTGCTTACATACTTCGTCACATCAAGTTTCATTCCAGGCCACCAGTATTCCTTTCTCAGATCTTGGTACATTTTATTGGTACCAGGATGGATAGAGTAACGAGACTTATGAGCCTCATCCAAGATCTTGGTTCTAAGCTCGCCACCCATAGGTATCCATACCCGTCCAAAACGTGTCCTAACACCAAGGGTGTTATATTCCAACTTGTCCTGTTGGCCAACCATCCTTTCCTTCTTTATGTTTTCTTCTTTAAGCGCCTCATCTTGAGCCTTTTCGATTTCTCTCATCACATCCGATGTTACCACCAACTGGCAAGCTTTCACTCTAATAGGAGTAGGCACATCCTTTCGGCTTAGAGCGTCAGCCACCACATTTGCCTTTCCAAGATGATATATTATTTCACAGTCATAGTCTTTCAACAGTTCCAACCATCGCCTCTACCTCATATTAAGTTCCTTTTGTTCGAAGAAGTACTTCAAACTTTTGTGGTCAGAGTAAATAGTAAACTTCACCCCGTACAGGTAGTGCCTCCATATTTTTAATGCGAATACGACAGCAGCAAGTTCCAAATCGTGGGTTGGATAATTAGCTTCGTGAATCTTCAACTGTCGTGATGCATACGCGATCACTCTCCCGCGTTGCATCAACACGCATCCCAATCCCTGACCCGAAGCGTCAGAGTACACCACTAGGTCTTCATTGCCCTCGGGGAGGGCCAAGACTGGAGCTTGAGTTAGCCTCTTCTTCAATTCCTTAAACGCCTCATCTTGGGTCGAACCCCATTCATACTTAACCTCTTTCCGAGTCAACTTTGTCAACGGCGAAGCTATTTTCGAGAAATCCTGGATGAATCTCCGATAGTAGCCTGCCAATCCCAAGAAACTGCGGATTTCAGTTGGCGTCTTAGGAATATTCCATTCCTTTACCGTCACTATCTTTGCTGGGTCAACCATAATGCCGTTCGGGTTAATGACGTGACCTAGGAGTTGGACTTCCCTAAGCCAGAACGCGCATTTGGAGAACTTAGCATACAACTTTTCCTTCTTCAGAGCTTCCAATACCCCCTTCAAGTGACACGCGTGATTACCCACATTCTTGGAGTAGATGAGGATATCATCGATGAACACGATCACCGATCGATCCAGCATTGGTCGACAAACTCTATTCATTAAATCCATGAACGCTGCAGGGGCGTTCGTCAATCCAAAAGACATTACGCGAAACTCAAAATGTCCATAACGTGTGCGAAATGCCATCTTCGGTATGTCTTCCTCGCTCACCTTCAAATGATGGTACCCGGATCGAGGGTCGATCTTTGAGAACCAACTTGCGCCTTGCAATTGATCAAACAGGCCGTCGATCCTTGGCAACGGGTACTTGTTCATCACGGTACGTTTGTTCAACTCGCGATAATCAATACACATTCTTATCGAACCGTCTTTCTTCTTTACGAACAACACCGGAGCACCCCAAGGCGAGATGCTCGGTTGGATAAATCCCTTCTCAAGTAGTTCATCTAATTGGGTCATTAGTTCCTTCATTTCCACTGGTGCTAGTTGATATGGAGCCTTAGCCATGGGCTGGGCATCTGGTACTAAGTCGATTCGAAATTCAATCTCTCTGTCAGGTGGTATCCCAGGCAAATCCTCTGGAAACACCTCCGGGTACTCGCATACCACGGGTACATCGTCTAGCTCCTTCACTTCCTTACACTCATCAATTACGTACATTAGATAAGCCTCGCATCCGCGCCTCAAGTAATCTGTTGCCTTAATCATCGAGATAACGTTTGGCATCGGGGCGTCACGATCTCCAAGAATCTCGACTTTGCTACCATCCGGAGCCTTGAGTCGGATTATCTTTCATTTACATATAATTTGTGCTTCATTGGCAGTTAGCCAATCCATACCTAACACGACATCAAACCCTCCCAAAACCATAACAAACAATCTGACAGGGAACCTATGTCCTTCTATTTTTATTGTGGAGTTGTCAACTACATCGGTCACTCTCGTAGTTCTACCCTCAGCGGTTTCTACGCTAAATGCCCTTTCTAGTTTACTGACAGTGTACTTCACTCGTTTACAAAAAGTCGCAGATATAAAACTCTTACTTGCACCCGAATCAAATAACACAGAAACAAAAGTGTTATCAAGGACGAACGTACCTGACGCCACATCGGGGTCCGCTCTGGCCTGTTCCTGCGTCAGCGCATAGGCGTAAGTCTTTGCTCGGGGTCTCTCTTCTTTCTTCTCTGGGCCTTTCCCTTTCCTGGCTTGACCCATTCTGGGCTTGGTGCATTCCCAGCTCATATGACCACCTTCCCCACAGTTGTAGCATTTGAAGCCTTGCGGGCATTCACGGGAATAGTGTCCGGTTTTTCCGCATTTAAAGCATAGATTAGACCCTAACCGACATTCACCCGTATGTCTTACCCCACATCTTCCACAGACTGTCGCCTCGCCTACCCTGGCCTGCTTGTCCCGAGCCCCAAACAACTTCCCACCCGACCGTTTAGCGGGAAAAATCAGCTTCTTCTTGGGCTCCTCAATGGCAACGACGTTCAGCGCCGGATCATCAAATACCACGCCACTCAGTTCTACTACCGAATCATAAGTAGTAGGGGCGTTTGCCTTAACATAGGTGCGGACCTGGTCCGACAGTCCTTGTATGTAGCCTACGATCTTTCTTTCCTCGGTCGTGACAAGATGTGGCACAAGACGTGCCAGTTCATTGAATCGGGTTGTGTATTGCCGGTGCGTCATGCTCCCGGCCTTCAAACCCAGAAATTCCCTTCTCTACCTTCTCAATCTCGTTCTTTGGGCAGAAATTCTTGATCACCAAAGTTTTCAAGTCAGCCCACATCATTGCATCCACAACCTCGCTCCCTTTTGCTTGACGTACACCTTCCCACTAATGGGATGCTTCCTCTCTTAAGGAGTTAGCAGCAAATTTCACCACTTGATCCGCCCGGCATTCGCTGAGACGAATGGCAGCTTCCATACGGATCACCTAATCAAACGTAGCCACCGCGTCCTTCTTTCCAGTGAGGACCGGTGGGTCACATGCCTTAAAGGACTTATAGTCGCATCCACGGTTAAGCGGTGCGTTAATTGCCTCAGTGTTCGGGGTACCAACGGCCGTGTTGGACCCACCCGTCTCGTTAACCTTCTTCATCGCTTCAACTAACAGACCTGGCAGAGAAGCCTTCATCAACTCGGAGAACTCTCGAGCTATAGCTGCCCTCACTTCTGGTTCAAAAGTGAAAGGTTGTTCTTCAACCTGTGTCTGCTCAGCTCCATGCACACTAACAGCCGGTTCAGTGTGAACACTTCCTTTTTCACTATACTCTTGGCGCGCAGGGATCCTGCCACGCCCACCATTTCGACCGCCGGTACGACCACCGGTACGGCCACCACGCCTTCCGTTTCCTCTCCTTGCCATTTCGTTCTATAAGACAAGGAATCCAATGTCATCACGCTAGTTACCAAATAAAATTCAATAAGTACTGTAAGATGTTAATATACACTGGCCATCTGCAATTAACCATTACACTACCTTTCGATTTCTATTTGACCACCTTTGTGATTTCATCAAAACTCAAGTCCTTACCTAACCCTTTCCAAGGCATACTATATACGTAAATATATACTACCTTCATACCTGATGCTGTGGCTTGAGTTACCCGTACTGGCATCCGCTTTCGGTCCCATTCACAGTTTAAGTTCAGACACTAGGAGTGTCCGAATCTCTCAAACTATTGCTCTGATACCAACTTGTAAGGCCCCAAACCCGGGAGGCCTCACTTGTTGGATTTACTCATTCACAAACAGTTCTTAAACTTGATTATTAATTAACGCATCGGAAAATTTCATTAAAACATAGTCGTTACATCGTTTAACATGCGGTAGCGTAACATAATCTATTACATAAACGTATCTTAATCTACTCATAACGGGATGCCAGTCTTCATGATCAACCGGGTAACTCTTCTCGCTTGCCAAGCATCACCGTCCATCATCCATACCTTCCTTAACCTGAATGTGCATACTAAAAAGTCAGCTATGCTGGTGAGTTCTAGTTTTAACATAAAACCTTAACTTCAAATAATTTGCCAAAAACATAACTTCATACTTCATTTAATAAAAAGCGTACGTAAAATAATGCAATAACAAAACATAACACTTCATAAACATAAGTCAACGAACATATCGAATCTGCGCCTTCTCGTAACCGTCAAATCCAAACGTCACATACTGGCTGAATAACCTAAAGATCACCACCACTAGGCCCATCAATCACCGTACTGTCCTTCGGGTGATGAACTCCTAGGGCCCGATACTTAGGTTATTCAACACTACTTCAAGCACGACATCACAAGGATGACACGTACCAAACTTCAAGCACTGCGTCCCGTAGTGCACAAGTACCAAACTTCAAGCACGACTACCCCGTAAGGTAAATCGTACCAAACTTCAAGGATCACGATAATCCCCTTGACGACCGTCATCGCCCCAGTTGTACAACAGTTGGCCAGCCACAAAGGCCCCTAAAAGGTAAAGGCCCATAACATACTTCCCATCCCTTAACCTTCATTCCCTAAGGAATATTGGCAGATTCGTTCGTTTGTGACTTTCATAAGCCTTCACTTCTTTTACTTCAAAAACTTCAGTTAAAGCATTCGTACGTTTTATTAAAAACATTCATTCATTAAACACTTCATAAACTTCCTTTGGCAAAATATTTCATAAACACTTCCTTCATAACCTTTCCTTCTAAAACATCGTTCATAAACATCATTTTATAAAACGTTACATACAACCTTCATAAACATCGTTTTATAAAATCGTTACATCGTTACGTATGCACGCCAGCCCAAAAACATTATTAAAACATTTAAAAGAGGGCTTCTAGAACTGACCTGATACGCTAATATGGGTTGTCCTAAACGAAGGTCCAACAACGTCACTTCCGATCTGAATTGATTAGTTAAATACACATCAGACCAATTCCGACTCTAACGGTTTAACCATTCTAATGTACTGACTTCACTTAACCAGTTCTGATGTCTGCGTACTTGGCAAGTGCGCAGACCCTGCTGCCTGCGCATTTAGCAAGTGCGCAGACCATGCTTCCTGCGCACTTGCCAAGTGCGCAGGTCCCTCCTCCTACGCACTTAGCAAGTGCGCAGGTCCCTCCTCCTGCGCTCTTAGCAAGTGCGCAGGACTTGCTCCTTTGCACTTAGCAAGTGCGCACGACCTATTCTTCTCGAAAAACCCTAACTTTCGCATTCGGGTCTGATCATGTCAAGATCCCGAACCTGTTGTATTCAAAACGTTCGTTTTTCATTAAGGAACTCAAATCCATGATTACCTTTCAGTTTCATCCGTTCAAACCTTACCTTTTCACCCAAAATCCGAAAAACCCAAAAACTAACTAAAACTCAGATTTAGGTCGGATTGTTACCTGAATCGAGTTTCTGATCCGGAGGTTCTTCTCACGAGTTATGGAGTAACACTTTGCTGAAGTCTCAGGTCGATCCGACAACTTTCTCTATCTACGGTTTCTCTCTCTAAAAGTTGCAAATGAGAGAAAAGGGGTGGCATAGGCTATTTATAGCCCGCTGACCCATCCGACCCGACTCGTCATGCCTCGTTCATTTATCCCGTTATTACAACTGTCGTTTTATTTTTGGGATGTTACATGTTGCTTGGTGGTAACATATTATATTTCTAGATTCTCTTGGGTTAAGTTTTTAGCTTCAAAGGCTGGAACTACAGAGATGGTGCAATACTTAATCCTGGGTTTAGAGAATCTATGCAAACAAAAGGTCAGACGAATTATAAGTGATAATGGTAGCGAGTTCAAAAACAGCAAGATGGGTCTCTTTTGTCTAAAAAAAGGAATTCGTCATGAATTTAGTGCACCATATGCCTCTCAATAGAATGGAGTTGCTGAGCAAACGAACAGAACTTTAGTTGAAACAGCACGAACACTGCTCGCAGATTCTAAGCTTCCTGTTACTTTTTGGGATGAGGCTGTGAATACTGCTTGTCATGTATTGAATAGAGTTCTGGTCGTGAAGCGCCATAATAAGACATGTTATGAACTGCTCAATAATCGGAAGACTAATTTGGAGTATCTACTTCCTTTTGGGAATCCGTGTACTCTTTTGAAGATTCGAGATGTTCCAACCAAATTCAGTTCAAAGGCGATTGAAGGAATATTTCTGGGCTATGTTGCAAATTCAACAACCAAAAGAGTATATAATAAAAAAAACTCATCAAGTTGAGGAATGGTTCCATATTGATTGTTCTAATCGATCTATACCTCAAAGGGCGGTTGGTCCAGAATGGGCGTTTGATTATGACAGTTTGTTCAAGTCTTTCCATTTATCATCTGATCTTTCTCCTAAGGAAGCTGCATTGTTATATGATTCTTATCAGGATGCACAAGAAGGATATTTTACACCAAAGTTGTTACATAATTCATCTGTCCCCTCATCCTCTAATCCTGATCTAAATATTACCTCCTGTTCGGGACTGCAAGATTCTAACAGTGAAGAAGTTGAAGTTCTCTTTCAAGATTCTTTGGCTGATCCATTAATCATTGATAATTCTTTTACTTCTACACAAGTTCAGGGGAAGATGCCTACGAATCTGGATTCAGAGATGCCAGTAAATCAAGAAGTTCTTTCTCAAATGAAACAACTCAAGTTGATGTGTTACCAGTTCCTAAAGTGGCTTCCATTAAAGAGCTTAAAAATCATCCGGTGACAAATATAATTAGGAATCTGAGAGATGGAATGAAAACACATTCTTTAACTGAAAATACTTGTTTATATACATGCATTAAAGATACTGGTGTTCTTGTTGTTTGCTTACATTCGTGTTTTATTTGTCATGTTGAACCTAAGAATATGGAAATGGCTTTACAGGATAACAATTAGATAGAAGCAATGCAAGAGGAGCTTGCTCAATTTGATAAGCTGAAGGTGTGGAATTTGGTAGATCTTCCAAAGGGCGTGTATCCGATTGACACCAAATGGGGTTTTAAATGTAAAAAGGATGATTGTGGTGTCGTGGTACGGAATAAAGCAAGTTTGGTTGTTCAAGGATTCAATCAACAGGAAGGCATTGATTACAATGATGTGTACGCACCTGTGGCTCAACGTGAAGCTATTCGTTTGTTTCTGGCGTTTGCTTCTTTCAAAGGATTTAAAGTTTATCAATTGGATGTTAAAAGTGCTTTCTTGTATGGCAAGGTCAAAGAATAAGTATATGTTTGTGAACCGCCGGTGTTTGAGGATCCAATCTATCCTTCAAGAGTGTTCAAACTTGATAAAACTCTTTATGGCTTGCATCAAGCACCCCGAGCGTGGTACGAAACTTTGTCAAAGCATCTCATGGAAAATGGTTTCATTCGTGGCCAAATTGATTCGACCTTTTTCATAAAGAAAGTAGGGGGATTATCTACTGGTTCAGATATATGTAGACGACATTATCTTTGGCTCAACAAACGAAAATTTATGCAAAGAGTTTGAGAACGTTATGAATTCAACGTTAGAAATGTTAGCAATAGGAGAGTTATAATTCTTTCTTGGACTTCAAGTGAATCAAAAAGAGGATGGTTTCTTCATTCATCAGTCTAAATATGATAAAGACATCTTGAGCCGATTCAAGATGGAAGACTGTACCCCATATGATACTCCAATTCCGGTGAATCACAAGTTGAATCCTGATCCGGATGGAAAAGACATTGATTGCCGTCTTTTTCAGTCAATGATTGGTTCTCTTATGTACCTAACTGCTTCGAGGCCTGATATAATGTTTGTTATATGTCTTTGTTCCAGATTTCAAGCAAAACCAAAGGAATCTCATTTGATCGCAGTCAAACGTATCTTTTGGTACTTGAAAGGAAAATCAAGATTAGGATTATGGTTTCCACATGGTTCTAATTTTGAATTTAATGCTTATACTGACTCTGATTTCGGTGGTTGTTGTTTGGACAAAAAATCTACAATAGGGGGTTGCCAATTTTTGGGTAATCGTCTTGTTTCCTGGCAGTGTAAAAAGCAAACTACAGTCTCCATTTCAACATGTAAAGCATAATACATTGTTGCTGCAAGTTGTTGTTCACAAATCTTGTGGATTCAACAGCAATTAAGAGATTATGGTTTGAATTTCATGTGCACCCCATGTTCATTGATAATACTGCTACAATATCCATAACAAATAATCCTGTTAAGCACAGCAAAACGAAACACATTGAAATAAGATATCATTTTATTCGTGATTGTGCAGATAAGAAGTTGGTAGAGCTGGTGAAGGTACATACAGATAACAATTTAGCTGATCTCTTTACCAAGGCATTTGATCGTACGAGGTTTGAATTTCTGATCAAGATGATTGGTATGATCAAAATAAAAGTTTTTCAAAAATAATTTTCATGGAAGATTTATTTTATTTTATTTTCTTTTATTGCTTTATTACTTTTCTGCACTTTACTTTCAGTCAAAAATTAGTTATTTATAAAAATTCAAAACAAAATGAAAAAGATAAAATTGACATCATTTGAAGTTAGAAAAGAAATGATAGTACATCAATGAAAAGTTTATCACACATAACCATAGTAGACCTTTTGATATGATAAACTGTGATTGTGTTTTATTGATTTTATCTAAATTTCAAAGTCTGCATGAACAAGAAATGATAGTGTTATGAATGCTTTAATCTTTGATAATCTGAATGATTTTAATTTAAGTATGAGTTTGTAACTTAGATTGTCAGTAGACTAGAAGCGTTTTTGGACCGTTAGTAGTGTGAAAATTAAACAATAAATGACAATATCTGTGATTTGAACCCATTGTATACCTGGGTGTGTGTGTAAAAAATCATTATCAGATAAAGAATATATGATTTTAAGAATTTCATGAGACCAATACCGGATTATATCTTTAGCACAAAGCTTTTCAGTTCACTTCACTGCCCATGCCCCGAAAAACTTGCAATCTGTTGTTGAACTACGATATGTTTTCTAACAACGTTTGTTGGATCATATACTAGCCCTTGGATCATATTTATACATCATCTATACTGATTCCATTGAAACATATCCATATAAGAGTTGGATCCTCATACCTGTATCTTTTGATTCTTATTCTAAAGCCAATTCATTAGAATCTTTTGATTCTGAATCTTCATGATTCTTATATCCTACAGGATCTGCTGTTCTTACCTTGAGCTAATAGAGATAATTTCATCTTGGAGATTGATCTAATCTTTCAGAATATCATAAATGTCTTGAAGATAATGCAATTTTATTTTTAATGGTAGGCATATATGTGGGGTATACGATGTTTTTCATCTAAATGGTACTAACTCACATTAATTTGGAAGAAAAACGCTTGTAGTTTAAAATCTTATAATACAGACAACTTAGGTTTACTTGCTTTGTATTACAAATTCAGTATGAATAATTGAGCATATTATAGCCTGATCTTGTTTACTTTGAAATTTATCGTGTATCATTTGTTAGAACATGTTTTGTAACTGTTGATAAAATTCTGTGTAAGTTCATAGAGAGGCGAACTTAACAAGTTCGCCTGGTTTATCAGAGGCGAACTTAATAAGTTCGCTTAGTCTATCTGAGGCGAACTTAATAAGTTCGCTTAGCCTATTAGAGGCGAACTTAATAAGTTCGCCTATAGCAGATCGTTTGTGTATAAATAGGAGATATCAGTTTCTGTTTAGAATACAAGACAGATTAGAGACGAGAGAAATTCTGTGAAATCTTGTAAACTGATATTGTGGTGGAAATACAAAGCGTTTATTTACACCGTTGTTGTTGATTAAGTTACACGAGCACGTTGATAATGGATTCTGCACGTTATCACCGTGTCGTACCGCGAGTCTAGAGATCCATCACGCACCGAATTAGGGACCTACAACTGGTAGTGTTAAAAATATGTTTTTTAGTTTATTCAGATAAAAATCCAAAAATATGTGTTTCCGTTTGTACAGATAAAATCCAAAAATATGTGATTCCATTTGTATAGATAAAACTCAAAAAGATTTTTATTTTCCATGAAAATTCTAAACTTTTATTAAAATTGTTCGGGATTGGATCGGATACATGATGCTGACGAAAGTTTAAGACTTGAAAGGTTGAAGTTGGTAAAATTTTGTTCAAGGCAAAAGTGAATAGATATTATGTTCGCCTGTCTACAGTGAAGCGAACTTATAAGTTCGCTTAAGAACAGTGAAGCGAACTTAATCTGTTTGTCTGTGGATGGTGAAGCGAACTTAGCATGTTCGCCGATGGTTTGTTAAGCGAACTTAACAAGTTCGCCTAAATAAGCGAACTTAATGTGTTTAAGGTTCTTGGCCAAGCGAACTTGACAGTCATAGTTTTCATTTTTCAAGCGAACTTATCAGGAAAAATTTTTCAAAATTTTTAATCCGTGTTGTTGGAGTTATTTGCCAGTTCTATCATATTCCAAATTGATTTGCGAACACAACTACGGTAATTTCACTGATTATTGTCCGTTCATTTGTGAGAAAATCAAGGTTTTTGGTCCGGTTTTCATTCCGTATTTGTTTGCTCTAAAATTGTGGATTTTCCAGACTTAAATCATGAAATTGTTCATTGTTAATGACTTAGTGGTGCTAGTCGTTGGGTTTACAATGGTTAATTCGAGATTTTATCACAGATTTGCCGAATTTTGAAATTCTGGGTTTGGATTTGAATCGTCACAGGTTCAGGCGAACTTGTTCCAAGCGAACTTGTTTGAAGCGAACTTGTCCATGCGAACTTAAAAAGTTCGCCTCTTGCAACACTAAGCGAACTTATTAAGTTCGCCTAGGGGTCAGAGAGTATTTGGACTTGTGATTTTTGAGTGTTAGAAATTATATCAGGTCAGACGGCTATATATATGTATGTTTACAGAGTCAGTCGATAAGCATGGAACAGAGAATTATCGATTAGTCTGTAAACACCATTGTGATTTGGAATACAATTGAGAATGTTATTTACATGATTGTCTACATTGTCTTTTATGCATATAAACGTTGATTCGTTGGATTCCGCACTCCGAGTTAACGTCACGTCTTATCACGAGATCGATCCGTAGAAGCGTCATGAGGACCTACAAGTGGTATCAGAGCTTTTGCTCTTGATTAGCAGAAGATTCGTGGTTTTTCGTGTCCAATCAACATCAAATTCGTCATTTTTGAGTTTTTCATTTCCATGGAGTTTTCAAGACTGATTCAGATATGATTTTGTGTTTTTGAAGAGGATTTTGATGAAATTGATCCGATAGAAAGCTTCTAATTGACAAATTACACAATCCAACGGTCCAATTTTGATTAATTCCTTCAAATCAGTGATTAATGATGATTTAAGTATGTTTCTTGTTCACGAATTTGGTCTGAAGTGTTCTTGATCTTGATTCTGTTACTGCAAGCGAACTTGCTGATTAGTGTGCAGGCGAACTTAGCAGCAGGCGAACTTGTCAAGTTCGCTTCTCCAAATTCTGGCGAACTTAATTTTCTAGGCGAACTTACTGGATTTTTTTTATATAAGCGAACTTATTAAGTTCGCTTGTACAGTATCAGGCGAACTTATCTGTTTGCTAGTGTTCTTAAAAAAAAAAGTTTACATGCTTGTACAGTATCAGGCGAACTTATCTGTTTGCGAGAAAATTCTTCTTGTCCAAATTTTTTAGAGAAAGTTTATATGCTTGTTTTGAATCATTTTTTAAATTTTGAATTTTCAAAATTTTTTAAAAAGAGTATTTTGGCGGGAAAATTTTTTCCGGATATTTTCGCAAAAATTTCAACATGTCAATTTCATGTGATGATAATGAGATTGGAACTGTGCAACCGAGGCTTTTGTGCATATCAGATTTTCGTAGCTGGAAAGTCCAGTTTGAACAGTTCGTATCAGAAATTGATGAAAACTTTTGGACATCCATATTTGAAGGATATGTGCATCCTACTTATGACTATATGGGATATTATGATGTTCCTAAACCATTGACAGCTCTTAGTAAACTAGAAAAGCAGAAGTTTGATCGAGAGATGAAGACGCGTGAATCTTTAACTTTGTCTTTACCAAAAGAAATCACTCATAGTCTCGGAAAGTGTCCAACTTCAAGAAACTATGGGAAGCTTTGAAGAAAAAGGGTGAAGCTACTACTCAAGCGTTTGTGGTCTTGATCAAAGAAGAACTAGTAAAGCAGAGTGTTTCTGAAAGTGATTCTTCTACCGAGTTAAGTGATAGTGAGAGTATTAGATCGGGTGAAAGTACTCAGTCAACCGAGAGTGATGTAGAGACTCAAGTAAGCTTCCAGACAGTTGAAGATGATATGAGTGTATCAGACACTGATGTTGAGCCTGTCATTGTTGATCAAAAGAGTGAAGCTGATGATGACGTTTTCAAGGCTCCCGGTGCATCTTCTTTAGAAGTAAAACCTGAGGTATTTTCTAACTCCGAAACATTTTGTTCTAACTGTGTTTCAGTTAAGGATAAAATGATGAGGGTTATGGATGACAATGTAAACCTCATTTGTGATATGAAATCGATGCACACGGTAAATCAGAAATTAAAAGATAATGAGAATGTGTGTATTGAGAGAATAGAATCACTGAAGAGGGATATAAGTTCTCTGACTTTGAATATCAAAGAGCAGGCATATCACCTGGATATGTCCTTTGCAGAAATTGAGAAACAAAATAATGATCTTGCTGCGAAAGATAAATAACTAGCGGAATCTAAAGCAGAGGTAATCAAATTGCATAGAAAGTTAGAAAGCTTTGCAAATTCATCATTCTTATTAGAACATTATCATAATAATACTAAAGAGGGAATGGAACTAGTGGTATTGGCTATGTTCCTCCACCATTCAACGGAAATTATTCTGTTACACTTGAGATTATAAACGATGAGGATTTAGATCCTAAGACTGTGTTGAAAGTGTATCCAGTCACAGGTGAAGATATGGTGTATTCTGATGAGAGTGATGATGAATATTTTGATGAAGCTAAGGTAGAGGGGATACCGAAAGAGGTTAAGAAAGAAGACCCAAAGGTTGATTCTAATTCATCTGGAAATTATACATTTGGAAGTTCTTCAAATTCAAGGAGAGTTCCAAATGTCAGAGATTATAAAGACAGGTGTACGTGCTTTCATTGTAATGAGATAGGACACATTGTGGTGAACTGTCCTTACAAAAATAAAGGGAAGAAGCATGTAGTTCCTGAGAAGATGAAGCCTGAATCAAAACCTGTTGAGAAAAAGTTTGTTCCGTCTCCAACTCCAAAAGAGGTTCATGTAGGAGAATCTTCTTCAAGTGCATCTAATCGTGTGAAGATTCCTTATATGAGAGATTATCGTGAGACGAGATCTTGCTTTTCTTGTGGTCTTGTGGGTCATATTAGGATTGCTTGTTCTCACAACGCCAAAGGTAACCGACATGTTACTCCAGAAAAGGTAAGAACTCATGGTAAGCCTTATGTTAACCCAAATGTGGTTAAACCTCATGTTACACCAAAGGGTAATTCAAAATCTGAGGTTAGGCTTTCTAGACCTCAAAGACGAAGGAGAAATAGAAGATTGAGAAAACTTTTAGAACAACAAGAGTTTTCACAATCAATCAATTTTCAAATGAAAGAAATTGTTCAAACACTTCACTTTTTAAGCAAAAAGAACTTAATGAAAAGAAGTATGTTTGAAAATCTAAAGTTTCTGTTTCTGACTCGTCGGAACAATCTCCAAAAATCGATGAGAGATTCGATTATGAATGGAGTGAGGTTTATTATTTTGAAACAGATGGATGACCCATGACTACAATGGCTTGGGTCCCAATTTCAAATTAATGTTTCTTGTTAGTTGTGCAGGATTAACCAAGAGGGACTATTAATACCATTTTGGTTGTTGATAGTGGTGGTTCTAAGCACATGACAGGGAATGACATCTGCTAGAGTAATGAGTTGTTGATAACTGAGAAATCTATTTGATTCAACGACTTGATGCTCAAGGGGGAGAATATGTCACACACAATGTTATTTTGGAAACAGTTTTACAAAGTCCAAATGATAACCTGAAACTTAGGATGACGATGGTGAGCATAAAGTCGTTGATGCAACCATTTGACTAGTTGAGGGGGAGTCTACATGACAGGGGGAGTACAAAACTGTGTTGGTGATAGAGGCAATGACATTCAATTACATTACATTGGTTTGAGTTTTTAACTGATTGAATTGCTTAATCCTGAGTAACCAAGTAAAATGTTTTTCTTAAAATGTTTTCATGGAAGATTTTATTTTCGTTTGTTTTACTTTCTTTGATGATTTTGAAAAATCCAAACAAATTGAAAAAGATAAAATCGACATTACTTGAAGTTAAAGAAGAGATGATAGTACATCAGTAGATGTTCTTTCACACATGACCTTAGATTGACTAGTTGGTGCTTTATGTTAATATATCTGAATTATATGTTTTGATCTAAACTTCAGAGACTACACTAATAGGAAATAATAGTGTTGTGTATGCATATAATTTGAATTGTCAGTAGACTAAAAGCGTCACTGAACCATTAGTAGTGTGAAAACATAATTTCATATGTTACAACTGTGATTTGAACCCATTTTATGCCTGGGTGTGTGCGTTAAAAGATCACTATCAGATAAAGAATATTAGCTTCTAATAAAGAGTGTCATATGAGATCAGTTTCAGGTTATGTCCTTAGCACTATTCATTCGATTTGCTTCAGTGCCCATGTCCCGAAAAGCATGCAATTTGAAGTAATATCAAGATATGTACTTGACAACATCTGTCAAACATATACTAGCCCTTGGATCATATTGATAAATCATCTTTATTGATTCCATTGAATTCATAATCCAGATAACAGTTGGATCCACGTACCTGAATCTTATGATTCCACATATATAAGCCAAGACATTGAATCATTCGATTCTGAATCTCATTAATTCCTATACAATCCAATTTGGATTCTGCTATTCATGTGCTAAGTGATGTCTCCTCATTCTGGAAATTCAGATAATCTTTAGTAAAATCTCATATGTCTTGAAGATAGTGCATTTACTTTCTGTTGGCATACTAGTGGGGTACACATTGTATTTCTTACTTAAATGGTACCTTAACTCACAAAAAAGTGGGAATGAGATGCTTTAGTTTCAAATCTTATAATATTGACAATTTGAATTTGTGAGTCATAGCCTGATCCTATTTTCTTTGAATGTTTATCGCGTATCATAACATGCAATATGAAATTCTTGAAAAGATAGAGGGTGATAATCTTGAAAGATATTGGTTTGATTGGTCAAGGCTTGAAAGAATGACATAGGATACCATTTGATATTATATGGATTTTATATCCAAGATGTGTGATTGATTCATTGCTTTTACTGATATGATCTTCTTACTCGTGATGTTCGACCAAAAAGATGTCATTTTGTATTTTACATTTCAGTTTATATAGAGAAAAACCAAAAAGATTTTGTGTTTCTTATGTTTGAAAGACCAAAAAGATTTTATTTTTCCAGCTTCCATGGAAATCTTAATTGTTGGTTATTCTTGGTTGTTCTCCTTTACAAAAACTGAATATTGCAGACAGAAGTTGACAAGGGGTCCATCTCCCAAGTTTTCTTCTAGAAATAAAGAGAGAGTGTGCAGATGAACAAGACGAAGACTACAGTGTGTTTGATGATATATGAAGACGGATGACAATCTTCTAAAGCTGTTGTCAAGGGGGAGTCTGTTGGAGCATATTCTGGTGACAACGAGCTTGAAGATATTATGTCTTAGTCTTAGAGTCTTTGACTTGTAATTGATAGAATTGTTAGCAACAGTTAAAGGGGAGTCTGTTAGGGCATGTTTTGTAACTGTTGATAAAATTCTGTTTAAGTTCATAGAGAGGCGAACTTAACAAGTTCGCCTGGTTTATCAGAGGCGAACTTAATAAGTTCGCTTAGTCTATCTGAGGTGAACTTAATAAGTTCGCTTAGCCTATTAGAGGCGAACTTAATAAGTTCGCCTATAGCAGATCGTTTGTGTATAAACAGGTGATATCAGTTTCTGTTTAGAATACAAGACAGATTAGAGACGAGAGAAATTCTGTGAAATCTTGTAAACTGATATTGTGGTGGAAATACAAAGCGTTTATTTACACCGTTGTTGTTGATTGAGTTACACGAGCACATTGATCATGGATTCCGCACGTTATCACCGTGTCGTACCGCGAGTCTAGAGATCCGTCACGTACCGAATTAGGGACCTACATCATTTCAAGTATATGAAGAAAAGAATGAAAAATATGAAGAAGAAGAAATTGATTTGAATAAATATAATCATGTTGATCTTACAGGCATATATCATTAAAGATGTGTATATACAAGTTTGTCATAGGTGACCCATAGTTTGAATAGAGTGTGTGATGAATTATTCATATGCTGATATGATCTTTTTACTCATGACGTTCAAAACTAAAACATGTTATTTTGATTGTTTTAAATTCTTAGAAAAACCCAAAAATATGTGATTCAGTTTTGTAAAAATAAAAACTAAAAATATGTGATTCTACTTGTATAGATAAAATCCAAAAAAAAATTCTTTCTGTCTTCCATGAAAATACTATATTTTATTTTTATAAAATGTTAGGATGGGATCGGATTCATGTTCGAGGTGGAAGTTAACAAGGAGTGAAAATTGAAAGATTGAAGCTTAAAAAGGTTTAAATTTCAAAATTTTCTAAGTGTGGAGGATTATGTTCGCCTGGTAAGCGAACATATCAAGTTCGCCTGGTAAGCGAACTTATGAAGTTAGCCTGGTTGAGCGAACTTAATGGTTAGGTATATATAGTTTCTTAGGCGAACTTGTTCGTTACTCATTATTCGAAATCAGAGCGAACTTGTCTGAGGCGAACCATTCTACAGTATAACGAACTTGTTCCTTGTGATTGTTTGTTAGTGTAATATGAAATTTTTGACTTGTTTCTGATAGAGTTTTTGATTGCGCATCTTTATAAGGTAGTTACAAGTGTTTTTGTTCGTTAAATCGACCGAAATCTTCACTTTTTATTTTTGAAACTCACTTGTGAATGTCGGACTTGTTTCGGGTTCATAAAGGGTGTTTTTGTGATTCAAATATGAAATTGATGCTTGTTTATGCTATATTGATGTTGGGTGTTGCTATTTGAGTGTCTGATTTGAGTTAAATTCATTGTTTTGAACAAGATTGATCTCTGGCTTGAAATTGTTTCGACAGGAGAACTTAATAAGTTCGCCTCTTGCAACACTAAGCGAACTTATTAAGTTCGCCTAAAGGAACAGAAGGTTTTGGACTTGTGAAAATTTTCAAATGTTAAATTTTGTTTTGATTTTGTGTTGTTATTTTTTTTTTGTGTGTTACATTTTTTTGTGTTCTAGTGTATATGTGTTTTAGTATGCGTGTATGCTATTCATATGTGTGTTCTAATATCATTGTACAAATTCTTACAGATGGATCGTCGTGTCGAGTACAAACATAATCAAGTGGCCTTGTTAGATCCATAGATGTCTGAAGCAGTGAATTACCAAGGCATAATAAATTTCCTGAACGCATCAAGATTGCATTTAGCGTTGTCTGCTAATCCTTATATTAGCCTCCCATTTATTCAATAGTTATGGGCTTCAGTGCAACATGATACCAATGTTGAACCAAGTGTGTTACGTGTGCTACTGTCTACAATAATGAAGTTTCAATCTTTGTTCATACTATTAGGACATCTCTAGCACTTGGTGGCAACAATGAAGATCCTCTTAGTTATCCTGGTCCTCTTATCATGGGTTGCTTTCAGAGAATGGGTTATCGGGGAAGACAGAATGATACCCAAGTTTGAAAAGGTGGGTTGGTTGGCCAGTGGAGATATTTCATGCATGTGATTATACAGTGTCTGTCACCCAGAAAGGCTGGTACAGATGGTCTAAAGTCCTCTTTACAAGCTGCAATGGTTGCTCTTACTCTGAATAAAAGGTTTAACTTTGCACTATACATATTCAGAGAGGTTTTCATGCAAATCACTCCACCAGAGGGTCAAGGGTTTCTTATGTATCAAAGGTTTATCCAAATGATTTTGAATCCACAACGTCTTACCTTGACTCCAATGACAAAAAGAATCTTCACTAATTGTACCAAGGTTAAGCAATAAAATGTGGCTTTGATTCCTGTTCCTTCTCCCTTATTTGGGCATATCATTAATCCTGATTATGTGGAGCCTCCAAATGATAATTGGTTTCATCCTGAAGAGTTGGCTCAAGAAGAAGAACAAGAAAAACCACAGCAACAAGGTTAAGTTCAAGATGTTCAACCTCAACCACAAGTTCAACAACCACAAGTACAAGATCTTGTTCAACAGGAAAATGTTCAAGTAAATGAATCAGCTGATGTTGCAGCTAATGTTGAAGCTGATGTTGATATGCATGAAGATCAAGACTTAGGTCTTAATATGGAAGATTTTCAAGATAATGTTGTACAATCACCTATTCTTGAAGAAGAAGGGAATGTGGTTGATACAAGTACGAGTTCTTCTGTTGTAACTGATGCTGATGGAACTGATTCTGATTCATCAAGAGATTTTAGCTCAGGTCATTATGAATGACTGGCTAAATTTCCATTGGCTAAAGGTGGGAAAAGAAAGAAATCCCAGGCCAAGAAACCAAGACGTAAGTCTGCCCGGGGTCCTCCTCCTGGTGTAGCTCTTGGAAAGAGAACATTACTAGATGAATCTTCTGATTCTGATGAGGAGTTTACTCCTGCTCCTAAGTCACAGAAGCTTATGGCTGCTTCCATGGATGCGGCTGCTAGTTCTCAAGGTGTTCAAGATGCTAATTTTGTGGCTTCTTTGATTATTACACCGCAGCCATCTCAACATACTTCACATGCTGCTACTCCTGCTCCTAAAGTTGCTTCTACTTCTCAAGGTGGTCCTTCCATTACTTCTGATGCTGAAAGAATTGCATATTTGGAATCATAAGTAATTGGTTTACAAGGTCAAGTAGATGTCTTGGTGGCCAATGATTCTAAAAGAGAGTTGGTTATTCAAGCGCAGGCTACACAACTCTCAGAAATGAAGCTTCTGGTCTCTTAGCTTGTAGAGCGTATTACCGCTCAGGGGGAGATAAGGGTTGTGAAAGATGCATGTCATGATGATGTAATTTAGAGAAAAGATGATGATGGCAATGATCCCATTGGAAATATGGAAGGTGATCGGCAAAACGCTGATGTGAATCCTATATCTAGGGCTCAGGGGGAGTCAACATCTGAAAAACAGAGTATTGAAGGTAGAAAGGAAGGTAATGAAGTTAATGAAGATATTCTACTTCTTGAATTCTTTAAAAATGATTCAGATCTTGAAAAAGAAGCTGAAAAGCTTGAGTGTTTGGATGATATTGATGAGTTATTTGATGATCTAGAAGATGAAGTATTGGAACTTGAAGTTGAGGAAGGTGATATAATAGAGATAGAGATTGAGAAAGATATTGTTCGTGTTACTTATGAAGGTTGTGATGGTTTTAATGTGCCTTATAACTTTATCCAAGATGATGTTATTCCTGAATTCTCTAATGAAGGAATGACAGATTCTTTGGACTCTGTTGAAGACTTGTCAAAGCCAGAAGTTGAAACTGATACTGCTCACTCTAAATATGATACTGAAGCTGAAACTACTCAATCCATGTCTTCCATGTCAACTAAAAAACCAGTGATGTATAGGGATACTGGAATGACGAAGGAGAAATGGAGAGAGTTAGTGAATATTTGGAAGGAAGTCCTACATGTTTCTCCATTACTACCTGCTCAGAAAGAAAGATATGTTAATAAAGAGAGGTGTATTGAAAGAATAATTAGCTGGTTTTATGATGAAGAGATAAAGTTATTAGCTTTGAAAAGATCAGACGGTGTTCAATATCTGAAACCAAGGATAAAGTATTTCAATACCTTACCTAGGTGTGAAATGAATGGTCTAGCCACAAAGCCACTGATAAATAGATCAAAGTTTGGTCTAGCTGTTGTGATAGCCAAAATTATTAGAAAAGAAGGAGGATCTGGTAAATATCAGAAGCTAAAGCCTCCAAAAGGAAAGAGGGTGAAGATAGTGGATCCCAGTACTGGTGTGATTAAATGGAAATACAAGTTTAAACCAGTAAAGGCTGTTCAAAAGACTCCTTTAAGGAAAATACCACAGGATTTTCTAGGAAACATGAAGTGGTGGCATGTGGATGTGAATACCGGGGAAGCTAGAAATGAGGATAAAGATAATAAGGTCATAATATGTTTCTATGATGCTATGAATCTTATTAACTTTTCAAAGAAAGACCAGTGGACTTTGAAGAAGAAAGAGATCATGTTTACAAGAGAGTGGAGAGAGCAGGGACTACAGTATAAGAGAGTTTTAGAGATCTGTTATAAGTATAGAGTATGTGCAGGAAGCAAATTACCAGAGAATTGGAAGAGCTCATCATGAAGACTGAAGACAGAAGATCAAGCTATTGTCAAGGGGGAGTCTGTTAGGACATAGAAGTGTGACAACAACTTGTAATAGTTTAGATCTTTATGTCTTTATGTTTTTTAATGTTTCTAAGTGTTTGTTTAAGTTCTGCTAGAGGCGAACTTAACAAGTTCGCCTAGTTCATGGTGAGGCGAACTTACTAAGTTCGCCTATAGCAGAATGGTGATTTATAAATAGGAGTTTACATGTTCTGTTTTGGATGCGTTCTGTGATTAGCTTTCAAGGTTCTATAAAAACTGTGTTTTGATGAAATAGAAGAGAAGATTATTTACATTGTGTGATTGTCATTGTTTCTATTGTCTCGTATACACTGTCATTGACACAGTTGGATTTCGCACTCCATGTTGTTGATATTTCACGTCTCGAGTTTGATCTATAGAGGAGTCATGTGGACCTACAAGTTCATAAGTAGCGAAACTAACCTAGTTTCTCTGACACCACAGTTTCGCTGAGACGAGAATTTCTCTGAGACCCAGTTTCGTTGAGACCATATATGATCTTAGGAAGCGAAAGTGCCTAGTTTCGCTGAACTAGTAGAAAGTGTAGAATTAATGTTTTATTAATCATCAATTCATAATGTGAGTGATGCCCCTTGGACCAGTTGATAGTATGTAGAGGATAGCTTATCAGATGAATTTCTATTGCCTATTTTCTTATCTTTTTAGGCTGTTATGCATACTTAACATATATTTTGATAGACAAGGTATTGTTTTATGATAAGTGTATTTTTCAAAAGTGAAAGAAAACATATATAGTGTATAGAAACTATCTTTGAAATAAATGATTATAAAGAAAGTAAGGAAATACAGAGAAAGAAGTACTTCGGTGCTGGTTGATAGCGACAGATGCTATGTTATGTGCTTATGTGATAATATGTGTTATTTGTCCACATTTATGTGTTGCGTGAAACATTTATGTGATAGTAGTATAGTAGCATAATAGAATAGGATCAAAAGCCTTGCAAGCACAGATAAGTCTCGTTTTCATAAGTTGGCACAGAGTAAAGTAAAAAAGTCTTGCCTTTACAAAAAACTAGTGGAGTCTTGCCTTGTAAGGCCCCAAACCTGGGAATTGTCACCTGCCTCAGGCACCCCCTGGACGTGTGTGAGCCTGTTTACTATCTTTGTTCTTTGATTTCAGAGTTTTTGTAAAACACAGCAGAAGTCTTTTCAAAAGGATCGTTCATCATTTGTCTCAACCTCAAGGGTTGTATTGGTAAATATCAAAACTCAGTTGGAAAATAAAAGCATTGTATTTACTTTATAAACATCGGGTCTCAATACCCTTATCATTTGATTACAAATCAGAGTTTGAAATTAAAAAATGACAAGCCACTGGAAATAGTACAACACAGGGTTGATCAGTCCCCTAGTCCTATCTCCTTTCTTTTGGATTTCCCTTTACACGAGGCCTGAGAATCCTACATGTATTCCATCCTTTTATTTCCTGGACCAGATCTTATGTCTGTCCATATTCTTTTGTCATCATGTTTTATTTGTTACCTGGAAAACATTTTGAAAATATAACGTCAGCGCGAACGCTGGTGAATACAATATCTTGACATAAAATCATTTGGCACAAACAAGTATTAATTTCATAATCACAACTTCATGTTCAATCTACACACTCAGCAGGCCCGTCCTGTTCAATCGCACCATAGTATACACTGGTAGTATATCTTTATAACAACGGGGACTCCATGTCTCCTCATTTGTTATAAAGGGAAGTACCAGCCGTAATCCGGGAATTTCACCCGAGACCCGTGTATCCCTTAAAAGTTTTACGTATACCTATGGCCTGAATGCTTACACATAAAAGAACGTTGAGCATTACTTCGCTAACCTTTATTTGGCCATTTTCGTAAATAAAACATTTGACACAAGTTTTGAAAGAGATAAAGTATTCATCTTTTTGAATTAGCCTCTAAAGTCCAAAGCTTATAAGCTGGCTTCCTAACTTGATTTTTCTAGCGTAACAACCTTTCTTTGAGCGTTCCTCTTAAACCGAGCACTACAATGAGAGGGAGTTGGACCGGGATCATCGGGAGTGGTCTAGGGATCACCTGGAACGATATTAGGAGTTGGAAATGTGTTTGGGATGAGGAAAATCGATTGAAGTCGATCAGCTATTTATAGGCTGCCATTCGGGTCCATGTCGGACCGATATGGTTGGGGTTGTCGGTCCGATATCCGACTTAGCCCACGTTAGCCTTAGATGTCCACATCTGATTGGACCGAACATTTTTTGGTGGCATATCGGATAGATATGTGGCCCATGTCAGTCCGATATCCAGACCCCTGTCCCATCGTTAGGGCTGAGTCACTAAGCACGTGTCAACACCACATTTTGCAGCTGAGAGGAGGTTGTCAGACCGTTATGGATCGATATCGGTTTGATAACCGACTTAGTAACTTATTACAGACCGATATGAGAATGGATGTCGGTCCGTTATCTTATCCTAGTTTACTTCGGACCGATACGGATATAGATGTTGGTCCGCTATTGGACTTAGTTTAGCCTCGGTCCGATATCATAACTTAGTTTCACTTCGGACCGATATGGGGTACGATGTCGGTCCGATTTCAACTTAATTTCATAGGTTTCCTTTATTTTCAACCCTAGACATTGGTGTATTTACACTTATAGTCCTTAGGGTTTACCTTTTGTCAAATGTTGGACATTTTTGTGGCAGGTGTTACAGGAATCCTCACAGTTGGCAACCATCAAGCATACAAGTTCAAGATAGACATCAAATGAATAAAAATAAACATCGTATTGGAATCTATCATAAAATCCCAAAACAAGCGGGGTAAAACTATAAACATCTACTCTTGTTTTCAAAAAGAAATTCCATAATGAAAAAATGCCCGTCTTCGGGGTACGGGTAGCATCAACGAGATGCCAAGAGGTCCAAGCAATCATCCATACCGGCACTCAGTCTAATATACATGGAAAAGTTAACGTTGCTGATTGAGCTCTAGTTTAAAAGAAACGTAAGTAAACTTTAAAAATCTATGTATATAGCATCTATTAACATATAACACATAAGTAGTCAATGTACATGTTATTTGAGTACTATACTTTGCTATTTTAACCAACCAGACACAAAGTCGTGGTGCGGTTTAAGAATCATTCACTCTATGTCTCCTAAAGAAGACTATACCTCTAAGTCCAATAAAAGAGACTGGTAACTCTAAGTCCCATAAGGGAGTTGGTAACTCTAAGTCCCATAAAGGAGACTAGTTGCTCTAAGTCCCGTAAAAGAGACTGGTAACTCTAAGTCCCGTAATGGAGACTGGTAACTCTAAGTCCCATAAAGGAGTTTGGTAACTTTAAGTCCCATAAAGGAGACTGGTTGCTCTAAGTCCTGTAAAAGATACTGGTAAGTCTAAATCCCGTAAAGGAGATTGGTGTCTCTACTTGGCTTGACCCGTACATGACAATTGAAATTTGCACATACATCCCATAACATGATTCCTCTTTCATAAGACCTTGATCATTCTCTATAACATAACCTTCTCTGTTCACATATAAAACCTTATAGCATATGTGTAAAACATGTTATCTTAAAATCATCAAAGTGCTCATACATTAGCCCCCAATAGTTTAAAATGTTTAAAGAGAGGGGTTTAGTACTCACAGGCGTTCATAGTTCATAAATAGTTCATCTAAGCATACATTGGCACTACTTCTTAGAACATAATTTAGTATACGTGTTTATATTCATGCAAAAGTCATGTCCTTGCTAATCTTGTCAAATGGGCCGACTTCTGTATGACAACCCTGGTCATGATTAACCAACCCAAATCGAGCCCATCCATGACCCAAGTGCACGCACCATGCACGTGGGTGACTATACTATACCTAGCACTATCAATCCAATCAAACTCTAGTCGGGTCTCTAACAACAAACCAACCCATCACCCTTCTCATCCCTATGGCTGACATCGTTATAATTCACAAAACCAAAACAAACCAACACTCAAACCCTAAACTAAGTTATTATTATCGTGCCCATGATAGCATTCATATTTTTGACCCAACCCATGACATCCAGTCAGTTTAATATCCTTTTATACAAGGTGTTTTCCCACTATAAAACTCACAGCCATGCATCTCCACACCCACAAAACCCCATGCGGGTTTTGCATGCTCTCTATCGTAAACCACCAGCCAAACTCAAAGCATTATGAATCAATTTGAGGAGGCAAGAGTCGCACCTAGGTTATGAATTGGTGTAGCCTCCAATCAGGTTAATAACCTCACTCGTGGTTTCCACCAGCGCATAACCCTAAACTGGAAATCGTATGATCCCCGCCAGAAACAACAACCGTTACATGTCACTAACACAATAAAACTTTAAACCACTAAGGGAAATATTCACTCGAGTACCACCACGTCCACCTATCGTAGAATCAACCGCTCAAGAATCACCACCAAAATAAAATACACAACCTGCTCCAGTGAACACTCCTCCTAGCATTTCGAAGAAAAGAGATTACAAATCTCACATACCTTATCCAAGAGACTAGTGAAGCAAAAGACTGACGAACAATATGAGAAATTCTTTGAGCTCTTAAGCCAAATCCATGCCAATCTTACTTTTCTAGATATAGTACAGCAAATGCCCAAGTATGGACGTTCTTGAAGGATTTCCTCACTAACAAAAGAAACATGGAAGAAGCAGTTAAAATAACTAGGAAATGCCCAAGTATGCAAGTTTGTATTCTATGCGGACTTCATGGTCTAAGAAATGGGGCCCGATTACTCAGTACCTTTGATTTTGGGTCGCTCACTCTTAGCCACTTCTAGAACAGTCATTGACATGAACGAAGGTATTCTGGGACTTCGTGTTGGAAAACAATCAGTAACCTATAACATCAGAGGAAATGAATACTTATCCAATGATCCCTTTGATATTACACACTTCATCGATACCAATCTAGACTACTAACTGCATAAAGCTAAAGAAATCAACAAAGGAAAGAAACCAGATCTTGGCAAGGACCTTAACAACACTAACTGGAATGATAACTACTGGACCAGCACCCAATATTAACAAAGAAAAGTACTTTGAAGGATGGAATGGGAGACACAGGGGAGACCCAAAGCCCCCACCCCAAATAAGTACTGATGAAGCACGTATGGGTCCGGCCAACGTCCATTAAATAAATGTGGCGTTTCCGGGAGGCAACCCGATGATCATGAATAAATTAAGAAGTTGGTGTATACAGCAGAACACATGGACCTCAAGCTTGGTTTTCCATCTTTAAGTTTCTTGTACTTCATCCCCACGTATGCCTTATCGATACTAGGACCTTAGTAGCTTAACTACTACCTTTTATTTTTCGTTTATGTTTTTCTTTATGTGTCAAGTAGCATAACATCACCAAGTAGTTTTTCTATTTTTTTGAGGAGTTCCACTCCACCTCTACAAGCTTGAGTGCCGGCAAACCACATCAAATTTCTGAGGGATTCGATGAAGTCTTTGGCGTAACATTAACAACAATCACAAGCATGGGCCATAGGTTATACACCGAATTGACTAGAGGAGTACCAGATTCTTTTCCCTTTGATGTGTCGTGTGATAAGTAAAAATATAATATATACATTTTTGAGATGATTTCATGAGATCAAGTTTTAAATTTATAAAATGATAATTACTTTAACTTGAAACACAAAGAATAGGCAAGTGTACCTATAGCAGCATAATATAGTTTAGGTAAGAACCAAGTATCGAACCAATGGACACTGTCGTGTTCTGATACTCAACTTTGTTATTGTTTAGTCGAATTAATTAATGAGTGATTTTTGTGTGCTTGTGAAGCAGATAAGTAAATGACAGAAAAGTAAATAATGGTAAAGTAAATAGCATAGAAGTAAAAATGTGTGTGATGTGTGTAACAAAAATGTAACGGACAGAATAGTAAATAGCAGAAAAGTAAATATCTTGGAAATGAGCAGGTCACGAATAGTATTGCTTTGGGCTTCGAATCCACTTTGTACGCGATAATGTTAAGTTGACTAATTCAGTGGTATGACTACTACAAACTTGTGACCCGAGTCACCGCAAGAGCCTCGTCCTCACGACATTTGATTCACGAATTAAAATATTTAAATTAAAATAGTAGAGCCTCCCGCGAATGTTATCTCCATGTTGGTTTAAGACAACGAGCTTAAATGCTTTATATTATAGTCAAATAGGTGATTATATTTTGCTCACCAGGAGGCGGTGTAACAATGGGATCGAGTATAAAGACATACCATTCCCAACATGAGTTCACCAATTCGTAGTCGCATAATAAGTTCGTATAAATACGTACGACCTTAATAGTGTAGACCAAGTATTGGCTTATCAATCTCGGCTTGTATACAAGCATAAGCTTCAAAGGAAGTTTGATTAAAAATATTTTACGATCTTACTCTTTAAAATCAAGAACACTCGTAAATATAAAGACGGATTTAGACAATAATAAAAGCCCACCAAATGGTGGTTTTAAGGACGAATAATTAAAGACATAAACATACCACTAAATTAATACGTCAAACATTAACATGCAACAAACTTCATCTTCACTCTAGCAATACAAAGAATTTAGCCATGAATGGCCATACTAACTAGTGTAACGCTAAGTTTCGTAGGCTCCCCTATTGCAAAACACGGAGGAGGAGCCTCTATACTTTCTACTCTCTACTCTAAACTACGAAATACTCTCTCTCTGCATAGTGTCTTTAGCTCTGGTGTGGTGTGTGAAACCAAGAACCCAAGCCATCTATTTATAGGCCTCAAAATGAGCATTGCACGGTCTTGCAAAGGCCTCGCGAATCAAAACGGGGACATAGGACAATGTACTATTTACTTGGGGAGCAATGATGGGTTTGCACGAGCTGAAATCTTGTGAATATATCATAAAAGGTGTAGAGCAACAAATGTTCTAGACATATTAAAGGAATTGCACGGCCGTGCATCCCCCTTCATGTTGTCTTGCTTTGTCTTTTAGCTTCCCGTTGACTTTTGTTTTCCAATTTTGACTTATTAGGGGCAGAAGCTCAGAAATGATCCTTCTAGAAGCTTGATTTCTTGGTGTTTTGATAGGATTTAACTTGATTTATATCTTTAACACCAAATAACCTGCAATTACAAAATATAAACGTTTTAAGTATCAATTACAAAGTTATTATTCAATTAGTACCATAATATGGGGATTATTATGCATGCAAAATATGTATAAATGATGGATATTAAAGTTCTAGTAGGCTTGTCATGGAGTCCATCAACCTAAAATAGAAAAACATAAAAATAGAATAAGTAACTCATGAGTTATCTCGGAGTCTCCAACTACTTGGAACTCCCTTTCCTTCTTTAAAGTTTTTAGTTATGTGTCTGATCATGCATTAGTTTGCTTGAGGACAAACAAAGTTTAAGATAAGTCCTAATTTATACATGTTTTGCATGCATTATAATCCACATATTATGGTACTAATTAGATAAAAAAAAAACTTGCAATTGATACTTAAAACATTTATATTTCATAATTGTAGGTTTTTCGGTGTTCCAAAAGAAACAAAACAAAACAACCTAAAAAATCAAGAAATCAAGCCTTTTTGGAAGAAGCACACCCAAGCATCAAGAAAGTCAAAATTGGTCAACAAAAGTCAAAATTCAGCAACAGATAAAAGTGGATAAAAGGGGCAAATGCAAGGTTGTTCATCCCATTAAACGGTCGTGCAATGCCTACTGTGCGTCCCAAGATGCTTCGTACCCTACCATCTGTACCCTAGGGCCTTTGCATGACCATGCATTGCATTTCACGACCATGCATTGCCCGTTCTGAAGCCTATAAGTAGGTGGCTTGGGTTTTCATTCCATACATCTGAATACATCCCAAGACACTACTTCAGGGGGAGAGCTACGTTGTTAGAGAAGAGAGTAGAGAGGCTCTTCCACCTTTTCCGCAATAGGGGAGCCTACAAAACTCCGCTTTATGCTAGTTAGTATGCCATTTGTGGCTAAATCCTTTGTATTACTAGGGTGAAGATGAAGTTTGGTGTATGTTAATGTATAACGTATTAGTCTAATGGCATGTTTGTGTTCATAATTATTCTCTCTTAAAACAATATTCACGATGGACTTTTTTATTATTATCTAAATTAGTCTTTGAACTTGTGAGTGTCCTGGATTTTAAAGTGTAAGACCGTAAAACCTTTTTAATCAAACTTCTCTTGAAACTTGTACGTATTTATACAAGTATATTTTGATAGGCCAAGGCTTGGTTAATATTAATAAGATCGTACGTCTTTATACAAACTTGTTATGAGATCAAGAATTGCTGAACTCATGTTGGGAACGGTACATCTTTATACAAAGTCTCATTATTATATCGCCTCCCGGTGAACAAAGTCTAATCATTTTTTTAATAAAATTAAAAAGTATTTAAGTTTGATGTATTAAACTAAACTTGGAGATAGTACCAAAGAGTTTAGGGTAACGATGTCTCTAGCTAGGAGTCCTGCCATTATTTTATTAAGGAACTCAATTCATGAACCAAATGGGTAACGATGTCCCTAGCTAGGAGTCCTACCATTTAGGGTAACGATGTCCCTAGCTAGGAAGCTCTAACGGTGTACCGTTCACACATTTGTATTAGTAATACTATCGTATTAGTCAGCATAACATTTTCATATACCAAGCCGATTCAAAGCCCAAAGCAACACTCTTCGTAACCTGATTATTCTCGAGCTATTTACTTTTCTGTTATTTACTATTCTTGCTGTTTACATTTCTGTTACACACTTCACGCACGTTTTGCATTTTCTATTATTTACTTTACCGTCATTTACTTTTCTGCTTCACAAGCACACAAAACCCACTTACTAATTAAGCCTACTAAACTACAACAAAAGTTTATTATTGGAACTCGACGGTGTCCATTAGTTTGATACTTGGTTTTTACCTGAACTATATTACGCTGCGATAGGTACACTTGTCTATTGTGTGTGTTTTAAGTTTGAGTATTTATCATTTTATAAATTTAAAACTTGATCTAGTGAAACCTTTTTAACTAAATAAAATACATATATATATATATATATTATATTTTATTAACTAATTGTAAACCACGCATTAGTAAGCAACAAAGGATTCTTGTTCTCTTTTTGTTTACAAGTGAAGAAAGTATGGCAGAGCATAAAGGGGACACCTTAATTGGTTTCCTAAAACAGAGTTTTAACAAATGATAGTAATGAAGCGATTTTATAAATTGTAAAGTTTGCATAGTTTTAAAGTACAGATTAAGTTTTGTTAGAACCTAACTAAAAGAAAGTTTGTTTATATTTTTATAATTAAATCTACCTTAATGATAGACAAAGTTTACAGTTATGAAGTAAAAATAGAACTCACCAGTGTTAGTTGAATTTTTAGTATACATGTCAAGTAAATGAAAGATAGATCAAAGGAGTCACGAGAGTTTGATAGTAAGGACTATTCGAATGCCTCGCTGAAGACTGACATTTCCTACTATGACAGTTTATCTCGAACAATGTTTTATTTAAGTTTTAATTCATTGTGGATTTTGAATGTTTGAAACAAGTCTTCCGATGTAATTGATATTCTGATTTACGATTTAAGAGCTATGTTTACATGTTTTGTGCCAACTATGAGGTGTTCCCGGTTTGGGACGTTTCAAGTTGGTATCAGTGCTTTAGTTGAGAGTTTCGGACATTTGCGGTAATGTCTGAACTTAAACTAAGAATTGGACCAAGAAAGTAATATCAGTTAGAGCAGCCCGTCCGTGGATGGATAGTAGAAAGAAGGTAGTTAATGTCCTAACATAAAACATAGACGGTAAATGCCTTAATATAGAAAGTAGACAGTAAATGCCTTAGCATGGAAAGTAGATAGTAAATGCCTTAGTCAGAGTATAGACAGTATGTGCCTTAAAGTAGGGACTCTGAACTTGGATGCAAATGTTACTCCTACAGGAAATGTTCATTATTTTCTTTATATTTGTTCCCGGGTCTATATCTGTAACCAGACCCGGCTAACAACAAAACATACATCTATCTTCGGGACTTAAGGCAATAACACACGGGATAATCACCTTTCTCTTCTACCCATTCCATTTGGGAGTGTTAATACTTGAGTTTCGCTTAAGGACAAGCAAAGATTCAAGTATGCGGATGTTTGATGCGCACCAAATTACATATTTGTTTCACATCAAATGTCATTCCTTTTATGTTTGTTTTCTTAAGTCTTAATTGATTCATATTGAGTTTTCAGGACCTATAAAATAGTGTACACACAATTTAAGAAAGAAAAATGTCATTGGAAATTTGTGTTAATGGATTAGTTAGATCCAAAACTTGAGATAATGGGTGTAAACGAAAAAAAAACTTTATAAGTATTTGTTAATGGAGTTGAAATTACCAAGTTCTAAGGAGTTGTCTAAGGCCACAATCCAGGGAGACCTCACGCATTGGATTTATTCATTCATAACATAGTTTAATAACTGAAAATTATTCATTGGCAACGGAAACATTGTCATAATACATAAGTCATAAAACATCAATTAACATATTATATCTTTGAACATAAACGGGATGCCAGTTGGGAGTCAGCTAGCCATCAGTCCTGGTTTAGTTGCATCCAAAGCAAATCTTTCTATCAATCATCATATACGTGAAGTGCATACTAAAAAGTCAGCTAACGCTGGCGAGTTGTAGTTTTAAGCAATCAGGCATTTACATCATTCACATATCATATGTATATATAATCATATATATATATATATATAACTATTTAACATGCGGAGGTTTAGCTTTTAAACATACATTATATGGATTCGTAGCTCCCAGTCATACATCATACCGAGTCGTAACTCGTAGGAGTGTGCAAACGGGTATACCTACGGGTATACGCATACCCATACCCGTTTGATGACCAAATACATACCCGACCCCTATAATAGTTAAAAGGGTCGGTTAAGGGTTCACGGGCAAACGGGTAAGGGTTTGCGGGTTTTGCGAAGATGAACCCGTATAGTTAAATTTGGTAAATTTAAAAAATATATCACATATTTAAACATTGATATACACTAAATATTTTGGAAATTTTGAAAATTTATTACTTTTTTAAAAGATGGTGGTATACCGGTTGTCTTCGGTTCTAGACCCGTACCCAACCCTTACCCTTTTGAGGCTAAATCATAGACCCATTTACCGTACCCTAGTTAGCTTTTACGATTCCTCACGGGCCGGTTCCAATGGGTTTGATGGGTTTACCGGGTAGTACCCGTTAACTGCTCACCCCTAAGCTCGGGGTCATTCATCATATTGAGTCGTAACTTGTAAACACATAAATCAAGCAGAATAGCTTAACACAAATGCGGGAAATCCTTCTCGTATCATATCGGTGTCACAAAGACAACCGCATTCGTACCTACCACATATGCAGCCATGCATCGAAGGTGCCTACCGTCTATACAAAGTAGATGTAATCGTCTATCGTAGTAGACATAAACATATTGGTCTGCATAGTAGCCGTACGTCGCATCGTCTACCGAAATAGCACCTACTATCTACACCAAGTGGAGGCAATCTTACCGCACACCAATGCAGCCACAAACATAGTGTCTACACGACGTAGCCATATAATCGTCTACCAAAGTAGCCATTTCCCATTCGACTATTATTCAGCCGTGCATCAAAAGGCACCTAGCGTCTACCGAATTAGCTGTAAACATTTGTCGAGTCATAGCTCGCATCATAACGAGTCTTAACTCGTAAACATATCGTCTGCATATATTGTCGTCTAGTTTTTCATTTACCACAAAGGTAACAATCACACATACACATAAGCGCATAAGGAAATCATTTGCATAAACGTTCATCTTTTCATAGTATGGACATAGCCATATTTGTAAACATTTTGTAAAAACATTAAGTATGCACATAAGCCCAAACGTGTATAAAACTTCTTTAAAAATGGCATATAGAAACTCACCTGAGATAAGTAGAAGGTATAACGGGCCTAAGCACGGTCAAGAGTCTCTATGGATATTTTAACTTTTACGTATACATTCTAATGGCTTAGTTTCGTATTAGTATTCGTGGCTCATAGGCGAGAATTTGGTAAAGCACTCGTAGTCCTTGACTCATTCATCCGAGAACTATAAAGTTCTTGTCCATAAAATTTCTCACATCAATCATCCGAGAACTATGGAGTTCTCGTGACTAGGATAGTTGTAACATTTCTGATTTTTAGTATAGGTATTTCAATTCAATGTAATACGTTTCAAACTCAATTCAAGTGCACTGTTTTGTTTCTTTTCGTATGATCAATTTAATACTATATTTCAATGCAAATCTGCAAATTTTACTCGGTTATTTACTATCAAAACAATACATAAGTATCTAATTGTACAAATATGACAAAAGACTAAAGTTATAAGGTCTGATGTTAAAAAATAGCAAGAAACCCTAATAGGCACGGTCGCGTCTCGTTCTGGCACGGTCGCGCCGAGTGCTTTGGCACGGTCGCGCGACTTGCTTTGGAACGATCGCGCCTGGTGCCTTAGCACGGTCGCGCCTAGTACCAGTTGAAATGGAAATACAGCCTTTAATCATAGAGACGTTCGATTTCGTAACCGATTTACATGTTCCAACTATTAACAAACAGAGTTAAGCCACTTGATCATCCTAATTACAACAAATAAACGGAATTTCATCAATTCATCTAATAATCAACAAAATCGTCCACTAGACCATTGAATCCTCCAAATTGTTTGCAATTCTCCCAAGCAAACGCACAAACAATCCTCCCAGAAGCTACTAACCCACTTGAAGCAACCGGAATCGTAGCAGGAGACGCCGGAAACCAAGCTCGTCGACGCTGGAACTCCTTCCTACCGTTCGCTATCAATTCGCCATCATTCCGGGTAATTGAAACCTTGTCCTCTATCGATTTAGTCTTTAGATCAAAAGCCCAATGTTAATTTGGGCTTCCAATATGGAAACCAACTTAAACCCGAATCTAGTTTTCATTCAAAAATGACTTAATCGAATCCGACTCTAGACACGTTTTAAATCCAATTAATCTAAGCAAAAAGACTCGAAATAATCTAATGGGTGAAAGCCCTATGATTTCCAACCCTGTTATTATAAGAATTAGTCAATCCGTTCCTGATTTGGAACAGACGCGGTCGCGCTAATCATCTAGCGCGGTCGTGCCTCATGAGACGCGGTCGTGCCGACTATCAGCGCGGTTGTGTCCTCCTGTCCAGACCCAATCATGCCCTTTGGCTAATCTCAGTCGTGTCTTAGGATCATAGACACGATCGTGCCTGGCCAAGCCACGGTCGTGCCTAATGATTAAGTTAGTTAAACCCTCTGTTTGACCAACACGGTCGCGCCCTGACTAGCACGATCGTGCCCTTTCCAGGCGCGGTCGTGTGTGAGTTAAACTTTTGGCAGAATTGTAATTTTATATATTTTTCAAACAATAAATATTTCTGATTAAATTACAAAATATAAATAATTGAATTTTTTTATAAAAATGCAATTAATTCTATTTAAAAGATCAAATATTTAATCTTGGAATAAATAGAAAATTATTTATTTAAAGTTTATAAAAAAAATTATTAAATTTACAATTATTGTTAAACATTTCATTTAAAAAGTATTTAAATGGTTAAGTTATATTTTAAATAAAATAATAATTATTTATTTATTTTATAATTAAACGAAGACATTTATTTATTTACACTTAATTACATTTAATACTTACAATATTTTCACAAACGATAATTATTTAATTTACTTAATAAATCATTCAAACTCAAACCTTAAACAAAATGCTTCAAAATGTTTATTTCAAAATCTTATATTTTATTCAATACTTTTAAATACAAATCAATGACCTTATACACAAATTCAAACTCAACTTTAAACATAAACTTTTGTACACACTATTGACACAATACGCATTACCCTTTAGGTTAACTCGTGCATTCAAGGATTTTTAGTCTATCTAGTATCTTTGTTAGCTACACCTTCAAACCAAGTGAGTATACATAGCCCCTTTTACTCTTTTACATTTTTGGGGCGAAACATGAACATTATTCAAATTACATGTTAACATTTACACAAACAACACAAGTACATATCCTATTTACATTCGTGTGTGCAATTTGAGCTTTATGCCCGAGTTCTAGGTGTGCTTGTAACATTCCTGATTTTCCGGCCCTATTCTAACTTATTTTAATAACAATTCAATGCTAGACCCTATACTTGTTCAAACCTACGCCTCATTAAATTGTTAGCCGATCATATTTTAATTCAAAGTTTTAGAACTCAAATCACATGGTAACACCTCCTAGAGTTAACTCAGTTAGTAATCCCGTTAGGTGTTCTGTTAAATCCTAACCAAGCTAATTCTGTCAAAGCTGAAGTTGCAAGGGCTGATTTTGTAAATAACCAGAAACCCTAGTAGGCACGATCGCGCCTCATGTTGGCATGGTCGCGCCTCATCTTGGCACGGTCGCGCCTTGTTTTGGCACAGTCGCGCCTCATGTCTGAGAAAACGTAACTGCAGCTTTAATCGCCCGATCGTTGGTTTCCCGTAACCGATTTCCACTTAATATCTCTTAACAAAACAATTACACTGTCATTTACAACCAATAGTCCCAGAAATCCGATTAGTCTCAGAAAAATAAACCTCCCTCCGTTTGAACCGAGATTCTTATATTCTGAAGTGAAGTTTCCTCAATCCATTGCACCATCGATCCTCATTGAAACTCGCGAGTACACTGGTTTAGCCGGAATTGCAGCAGGAGACGCCGGAGGCCAAATTCGTCACGCCGGAACTCCTTCCTACCGTAAGCTACCAATCCATCATCGTACAGGGTAATTGAAATCTTTTAAACCTTATATTTATTCTATAGATCAATAGCCCCAATCTAATTTGGGCAATCAATATCAAAATCTACTCGAACCAGAAACCATATTTTCATTCAAAATAGTTTAATCGAATCCGGTCCTAAACAGGTTTTAAACACAATTAATCTACACCAAAAGACTTTTAATGACCTTGTGAATGAAAGCCCTATCAATTCTGACACCATCAATATAAGGATCAATCAATTCGTTTCTGTTTTGAAAGAGACACGGTCGCGCTAATCATCTAGCGCGGTCGTGCCTCGGGAGACGCGGTCGTGCCGACTTCCAGCGCGGTCATGCCTCCTGCTCAGACCCAGTCATGCTCGTTGGCTAGACTTGGTCGTGCCCCTGAAGCATAGACACGGTCGTGCCTGTACAAGGCACGGTCATGCCTAGTGATTTGTCTAGCTATGTCCTCTGTTGATCAACACAGTCGCGCCCTGACTAGCGCGGTCGCGCCCGTGGCCCGAGCACGATCGTGCCCTGTCTAGGCACGGTCGTGTGTGTTCACAGAATCCTTAAAATTTCTATATTTTTAAAATAAAAATAGTTGAATTTATAAAAATGCGTATTATCTTTATTTAAAAAGATCAAGTATTTAATCTTAAAATAAATGGAAATTAATTAATTAAAGTTTCAACCTTTAAATTATAAACCCTACACTTAAATAATATTTTAATGTATAAGTTACATTTTATAAATAGATGAATAAGGTAATAATTATTTATTTGATTTATAATTAAACAAAAACATTTATTTAGTTATACTTAATTACATTTAATACTTACATGATTCTCATAAACAATAATTAATTAATTTACTTATTTAATTATTCCAAACTCAAACCTTATTCAAAATGTTGTAAAAATATTCATTTCAAATCTTCCGTTTTATACAATACTTCCAAGTACCAATCACTAACTTTATCTAATTCAACCTTAGACTTAGACTTAAACTATTGTGCATTATTAATGCAATATACATTACACTCTAGGTTAACGTTGTGCGATACAAGGATCACATTACTTTCTAGTATCTCGTGTTAGCTACGCCTTCGAATCAAGTGAGTATACATAGCACCTTTTACTCTTTTACATTTTTGGGGTGAAACATGAACACTGTTCAAATTACATGTTTACATTTACACAAACAACACAAGTACAAATCCTATTTACATTCATGTGTGCAATTTGAGCTGTATGCCCGAGTGCTAGGTGTGCTAACCTTTGTATGCGATTATGTGCAATCATTAACTATTCAAGCCGACGGTTTTCAATGATAGATCTATTGAGTCTGAAAAACCCACCCAGATTGGGGTGATTGATACCGACAACACAATTTTGCATGCTAGTTACAAAGGTTTGATTGTACTTGGTTACACAATAGCTGCTCCCCATAAATGCCTTATTTATCATGTTATGTAAGGATTTGTTTTACAAACTATATGCTATCTATATACAAACGTGTGTTATACTCACCAACTTTTTAGTTGACCTTATTTTATTCATGTTTCAGGTGCTTTCATATGAGTTTGATCAAGACATGCTACACATAGGCTTTGGACCTAGTTAATCTTAATTCAAAAACAAATTGTATTTCATTATGTACTTGGAACTTGATTCATGTTGTTTGAATGGAAATGGATTTAACATATTACAATTTAGTCAACCTTGAGCTCATGAACAGTCTACATGTCCCGCCCCGATGATTCCGCCGTCGGTTGGGGTGTGACAGATTGGTATCAGAGCCTTGGTTATAGGGAACTAGGTTATTAGACACCTTTGACCTAGACTATAACTTTAGGACACCCATACAATGTCATGCTACTACATGTTACATTATTAGTTCTTGTGTAAATATTTTTATATGCTATCATAAGTATTTACACTACGTGATACAATACATAATTACTTATGTGTCACACTACTTGATAACTTTTGTGCTTACACTCATTACTATTTTCATGCTATATGATTATGTTTTTTATTTGAATATTCTTACATGTTATACTATATAACTACATCATATGATACAATACTTACTAATCTATGTGTCACATTACCTGCCAACTTTTTCTCCTATTCATTGCTACCTATTTAATTTATTTAAAAGTGTTATCCTAAGTTTCCACACACACTCATACACACTTAGTTATTCATGCACCCCTAAACTCACATACATAATACCACACCTCTTGTGAACAACAAAATTTTAAACTATTGGGCCTAATGTCCATCATTAATAAACTAAGCAGTCAATCTATCCTCCAAGAAGAAAAAGCCCACTGAAGTGCATAAACCTTACTCTCGGGCCACAAGGCCCAGTTCACAACAATTCTCATCATGACCATGAGTTCAACAATAGTATTATTAATACATGATGGCTGGAAGAGTGTGTAGTCCCGTGAGGAATTCTGACTAAGGAAAGATAGGGTATTTAAGTGTGTCCTAGTGACCCACCCCTCTTTCCTGGGAATTCTCCTCAGGGATACACTACTTATAGGTCAAGTGTACTTCTAAAATACTATTGTGAAGACTCGGCGTTATGACTAGTCAAACTCTAAACCTATGAGAACTCCTATGTTTGACACTCAGTATTTATTTATCGCTTACAACCTTTCCATTGTTCTCCTGCTAAGCATGTACTCTCCTACCTCCCCGGTATGTCGTCCCGAAGAAGAGTCTGATTGGGAAGAAGACACCGGATCACCCGTACATCGATCACCAACATCCGCAGCTGCTAGATCAAGGTTTGATGTAAGGGTAGATTGGATTAGGAACACCGGTCTAAGACTTCGAACACCTAGATCAGCAGCGCCCAGAAACCCGTATCAGACACCCCATCCCCACAATCAACTACCATTCCCACTAAGAGACCCATATCTAATGCCCGACCCGTATTACTCTAATCCTTGAGTAAGGCATATCATGGCACTCACTAGTACTATCGAATTTCCAATCAATGACATGCACCAATATGTAAGGACCTCAGAATTTGAGAGGCAAAGAATGGAGCAAGGGTTAATGCACGACTTGCAAGGACAAGGAATGAATAGCCTAGCAAACCAACTAGGGTACCAAATAGAATTAATCTCCATCCTTGAAGCGGTGCTCGCCTTGGGAATTATTCTCCTTCTAGCGGAAAGCTACAGGAGACGTTAACAGGATTATTTTTCTTATTTATTTCAGTTTGAGAACCATTTCCCTATGTTTTGAATACGTTTCAGCATTTCTAAATTTTATATTTTCCAAAGTTATTATTCATAAATTCAATACGTTGAGTGTGAATTACACCCATCATATTTTCATCAAAATTTCTCAAGTATCACCTTCTTCATTCAAATACGATTTAGTACACTACCAACAATCTTATTCAAATCATCCTATTCTATGATTTAAACAAAACTTCGTTACCTTGTTTAATCAAAATGATTATCAAATTTTTAGATAATATAAAAAAAAAAAACATAAAATTTTCCATAAAACTTTTTCACCTGATAAGGAAAGTTAATACAACCAATTTTATAAAAATATATATTTTTTTTACTGATAGATAATTATGGTTTTTCTTCATTAAAGTAAATATTTCTAAAAAAACTTTGGCTAAATCTTGTTTAAGCCAATAGTTGAAAATTTAACTTAAAAATATTTTTTTTTCCATAAATTGCATATTCATTTAAAATATGCGATTCAATGATTTCACTACTTTGTATATCTACAACCAAGAACAATTTACCACTTTCTATGTTCAAACAAAGACCAGTATTTGTAAACACAATTCCCGAATATTCCCAAAACCTCCTCGTTATCTTTCACTTGACGCTTCAAGAGACGATCCATACCGCATAAACGTTAACCTTTCCCACCAACCTCAACGATATTTGAGGACTCGAACCTAACTACCACATTATGCAAGAACGCCAAACAACACGTTTGTCCGCAACACTCGATCGCATGCAAAACCCGTTAATATACATCGCACGCGAAGTTCAATACTTACGTATACACGTTCATAATATATCCAACGCAACCACATGGTACATGAAACTCAAATATTCTCAATATATCCAATGCTACACAAATTACATGATACATGAAACTAGTTTGCCTACAAATCACGATTTACTCGATTGATTACGTAATGCACGAAACACGTTTATTTGCAATACACATGCTATTGGATTGAGCACATGATACACGAAACTTAGTTGTTTGCAATATACATGATACATAAGAATTGCTTCATTGATACATAATTCTAGATTGACCACACTATACATGAAACTTATTTGGTTACGAAGTACATTACACTAAGCTGTGCACATTGTACAATATACATGATGCTAAGTTGCCAACACCCTATATGAAATTCATTTCCTACTATACACAAAATACTATGTTGTTTACATTACACATCAGAGTTCGTTGACTTACAAAATACAAGACGCTTAATTATATACGCTATATATGAGACTTATTTGATTACGAGCTACGTGACACTAGATCATACATGAGACTTGTGTGCTTACTATATACTTGAAACAAAAACTTGCTTACAATTATTGCAATGGATTGATTACATTCTACACAAGACATGGTCATGCACTTTGTACACCAAAGTTGAAGACCATAATACATTGAAACGACTTGGGGTTTGACGTATTCTTGTTCAAACAAGAGCAAACAAAGAAACTTTAAGTGCTACTACTTTACTACTCTTTAGTTGCGAACTGACCTGATTAGGGACATAGTTGCTTGTTAACGACTTTTTATGTGTAAACAATAGACGTGATCATAGTGAAATTATGCCCCCCCTTACCCGCACACAACGAAACAATCTATACGAACCATACGATGATTTAAATAATTACGGGTGCACACGGAATTATAAAAATCAGCGCATGGAAACTATAGAGAAATTTTGTCGTGTGTTGTGACCTAAAACTTATCATGATGTTTAACAACGAAACTGATGTGATATGACAAGGACATGGAGGATACGCCGATGGTACTTCCTATATATAAGTGTCCTATCATATTAATATAAGTAGCGTTGTTCGTGTCACGTGAGGTTTTGACCCAGACCAATGGTTATGAAATCTCTTACCCACTAACAATTTAGAACATATTAGACTATATCTTACACAAACTCTAAATATCAAATCCCATCAAATCAATTCCGAGTAACACATCTCACATTTAGAACTCAAATTTTTATTCGACAATCTTCATTTCAAAACAAAATTTATTATCACTCTTCATATTCAAAGTATCAGGCTTAAGTCATGTCAACGGTTACACACCCCAGAATCCAACACTCAAAACTACCCGAGAACCCAAAACTCCCTCCTCTTTCTTGATTTTTTGCAGCCTCCATTAGTTAAATTTCGGGACGAAATTCTCTTAACATGGGGAGACTGTAACATTCCTGATTTTCCGGCCCTATTCTAACTTATTTTAATAACAATACAATGCTAGACCCTATACTTGTTCAAACCTACGCCTCATTAAATTGTTAGCCGATCATATTTTAATTCAAAGTTTTAGAACTCAAATCACATGGTAACACCTCCTAGAGTTAACTCAGTTAGTAATCCCGTTAGGTGTTATGTTAAATCCTAACCAAGCTAATTCTGTCAAAGCTGAAGTTGCAAGGGCTGATTTTGTAAATAACCAGAAACCCTAGTAGGCACGGTCGAGCCTCATGTTGGCACGGTCGCGCCTCATCTTGGCACGGTCGCGCCTTGTCTTGGCACGGTCGCGCCTCATGTCTAAGAAAACGCAACTGCAGCTTTAATCGCCCGATCGTTGGTTTCCCGTAACCTATTTCCACTTAATATCTCTTAACAAAACAATTACACTGTCATTTACAACCAATAGTCCCAGAAATCCGATTAGTCTCAGAAAAATAAACCTCCCTCCGTTTGAACCGAGATTCTTATATTCTGAAGTGAAGTTTCCTCAATCCATTGCACCATCGATCCTCATTGAAACTCGCGAGTACACTGGTTTAGCCGGAATTGCAGCATGAGACGCCGGAGGCCAAATTCGTCACGCCGGAACTCCTTCCTACCGTAAGCTACCAATCCATCATCGTACAGGGTAATTGAAATCTTCTAAACCTTATATTTATTCTATAGATCAATAGCCCCAATCTAATTTGGGCATTCAATATCAAAATCTACTCGAACCAGAAACCATATTTTCATTCAAAATAGTTTAATCGAATCCGGTCCTAAACATGTTTTAAACACAATTAATCTACACCAAAAGACTTTTAATGACCTTGTGAATGAAAGCCCTATCAATTCTGACACCATCAATATAAGGATCAATCAATTCGTTTCTGTTTTGAAAGAGACACGGTCGCGCTAATCATCTAGCGCGGACGTGCCTCGGGAGACGCGGTCGTGCCGACTTCCAGCGCGGTCGTGCCTCCTGCTCAGACCCAGTCATGCTCGTTGGCTAGACTTGGTTGTGCCCCTGAAGCATAGACACGGTCGTGCCAGTACAAGGCACGGTCGTGCCTAGTGATTTGTCTAGCTATGTCCTCTATTGATCAACACAGTCGCGCCCTGACTAGCACGATCGTGCCCTGTCTAGGCACGGTCGTGTGTGTTCACAGAATCCTTAAAATTTCTATATTTTTAAACAATTAGTATTTCAAGTTAATTTTCAAAATAAAAATAGTTGAATTTATAAAAATGCGTATTATCTTTATTTAAAAAGATCAAGTATTTAATCTTAAAATAAATGGAAATTAATTAATTAAAGTTTCAACCTTTAAATTATAAACCCTACACTTAAATAATATTTTAATGTATAAGTTACATTTTATAAATAGATGAATAAGGTAATAATTATTTATTTGATTTATAATTAAACAAAAACATTTATTTAGTTATACTTAATTACATCTAATACTTACATTATTCTTATAAACAATAATTAATTAATTTACTTATTTAATTATTCCAAACTCAAACCTTATTCAAAATGTTGTAAAAATATTCATTTCAAATCTTCCGTTTTATACAATACTTCCAAGTACCAATCACTAACTTTATCCAATTCAACCTTAGACTTAGACTTAGACTATTATGCATTATTAATGCAATATACATTACACTCTAGGTTAACGTTGTGCGATACAAGGATCACATTACTTTCTAGTATCTCGTGTTAGCTACGCCTTCGAATCAAGTGAGTATACATAGCCCCTTTTACTCTTTTACATTTTTGGGGTGAAACATGAACACTATTCAAATTACATGTTTACATTTACACAAACAACACAAGTACAAATCCTATTTACATTCATGTGTGCAATTTGAGCTTTATGCCCGAGTGCTAGGTGTGCTAACCTTTGTATGCGATTATGTGCAATCATTAACTATTCAAGCCGACGGTTTTCAATGATAGATCTATTGAGTCTGACAAACCCACCCAGATTGGGGTGATTGATACCGACAACACAATTTTGCACGCTAGTTACAAAGGTTTGATTGTACTTGGTTACACAATAGCTGCTCCCCATAAATGCCTTATTTATCATGTTATGTAAGGATTTGTTTTACAAACTATATGCTATCTATATATAAACCTGTGTTTTACTCACCAATTTTTTAGTTGACCTTATTTTATTCATGTTTCAGGTGCTTTCATATGAGTTTGATCAAGACATGCTACACATAGGCTTTGGACCTAGTTAATCTTAATTCAAAAACAAATTGTATTTCATTATGTACTTGGAACTTGATTCATGTTGTTTGAATGGAAATGGATTTAACATATTACAATTTAGTCAACCTTGAGCTCATGAACAGTCTACATGTCCCGCCCCGATGATTCCGCCGTCCGTTGGGGTGTGACAGTGCTAACCTTTGTATGCGATTATGTGCAATCATTAACTATTCAAGCCGACGGTTTTCAATGATAGATCTATTAAGTCTGACAAACCCACCCAGATTGGGGTGATTGATACCGACAACACAATTTTGCATGCTAGTTACAAAGGTTTGATTGTACATGGTTACAAAATAGCTGCTCCCCATAAATGCCTTATTTATCATGTTATGTAAGGATTTGTTTTACAAACTATATGCTATCTATATAAACTTGTGTTATACTCACCAACTTTTTAGTTGACATTATTTTATTCATGTTTCAGGTTCTAATGTGTGAGATTGATCAAGATGTGCTACACATAGGCTTGGACTTAGTTAAATTAAATAAAAGAACTCTATGTATTTCAATTTTGTTCTATCTTGGATTTGGTTGTGTTTGGACTACTTGTTATGAAATTTGATGTTTAATATATTCAATCTAGTCAACCTTGTGCTTATGAACAGTCTACATGTCCCGCCCCGATGATTCCGCCATCGGTCGGGGTGTGACAATAGTCATGATCTTTCAAGTTTTTCGGCATATGTGATAACGTGTGTTTAGTAGTAATAAATATATTCTATTTAGAGCTACACAAAATTAGGTTTTAAATTTATAAATTAAAATGATAATTACTTCAACTAAACACACACACACACAATAGGCAAGTGTACCTATCGCAGCGTAGTATACTACGGGTAAGAACCAAGTATCGAACCATGGACACGGATCCCGTACTCAACCCTCGTTGTTGTCTAACTAGGATAATAAGTTCGAAAATGGGTTTTGTTTTAAAGGAAAATAAAATGATAAGAAATGTAATTAGAAATATTTTCCCGTTTAAGGCGTTACTCTACTTGTTGATTAATGTTATATTTAAACTAAAGTAGGTCATAGTTACTAGTACTAACCCTTTAGATAGGGGAGTTAGTATTTCGTAACAGAATAGTGGATACGGTTGGCCAACTATTCCTTAATGAATCTACGGACCCTGAACGAGGTCTCAAGTCCGCCGGTTATCTTGTGATTTATTATTTGGACTAAGATTATCCAATGACTGACGTACGTCTGGTCTTGTAACTTCTTCCAATAAGTCGGAATGCACGACTTCCTACAAAGGTATTTTCTGAACGCTCGGACCTAACAAATTATGTTCATAAATAGTTGTCTTTACTTATAATATTATTTTAAATAAATAAGACTTTCCTTCTCGAGATCAAACCCCATGGCTCCCGCTAGAAGTCTTCTGCAAGCCGACATGAGAGACGTAAAGAAATACTGACACAAACGGCTCGGTCTGGTTAGGGCTCAAATAACTTGCTGAATACCGAAACCTCCAATCAACCCATAATACTAAAACTATACTAAACAGTCGTGCTAGCACCAATATTTGTATATAGAACGTACAAACATTGAATAAGCTTCGCAAACAAGAAGTCTTGCTTGAATAACTCACAAGATTTAAGATTATTAGATTGGTTTAAAGATTACTTATTCTTGTCTTTTTAAGATAACTTATAGTAAACACTTTAAAAACATAACATACTAAAAATAATTCATTAATTAATTAAATTTCAATCAACTCGAGTAACATAAGAGAACTAGACATGAATTTCTATACAAGTGACTCCACTTACCCTTAGATAATGTGTGGAAGTGTTCCAACACTAAGGGAGAGTGGGTATAGGTTGCCTCTTGTTTTACTCGAACGAGAAGAATAAGTTCATATTACAAGACTTCAGAAAGAAAATAAAAAAGAAAAATATAAATGGACCAAAACCTAGAGTTCTGGCTCTTAGCAGAACACTAAGGCCTTCCCTACTCTTGATCTTGGACACCTAAATGGGAGACTTGAGCTTGATATTTATAGGCAAAGAGTTGGGGTTTGCATGGCTATGCATTCAAATGCATGGTTGTGCATTTGGTTCACGGGTACACATGTACTCTTGTAAGGGAATGTTTTACTTTGGGAGGACACACGTACAATGGAAGAATCTCTTGCTTTTATGGTGCATACAGGTATAATGCATGACCTGGTTTCTGACTTCCACGTTTTCTTCAATTTCTTTGCCTTTTTCGCTTCTTTTTGTACGGGAAGCCTTTTAACCTTCAAAAATAAAAATATATGCAAATTAAGTAGCATTTTCAAGGTTTTTATTCAATAATTACTATAATATGGGGATTATTATGCTTATAAAATATTCATAAACTGTGACATATCATAACACTACACACTTAAACTTTGCTTGTCCGCAAGCAAAATCATGCATGATTATACCCGTAGATGTAAAATATTGATTAAATGTTAATCTAAAGCTTTTGTCCCAAATGGTTAAATGGTTTTCTTAAAAACAATGATTTTTTTTTGTAATTTCTAGTGTTTTTCCACAATATGGTAGTAAGCCTAACATACTTGATGGAACTATGATTATGCACAAAATTACAGTCTCACAAATATTCACTCAACTCTCGGGTTTAATATATGGATAAGGTATGCCAAGTAGAACACACAATGCTATAATTAATGATTGCATAATGATATGCTTGTATAAAAATCAAAACTCCATTAATTGACATAAAATATGTGCATAAATCAAGAGGGCTTTGTAAAAGGTTGTAATGATTGGCTTAGGGTTTAGGTAGGAAGCTTTTGGGAAGAATGGCTAAATATTAAAAATCCCGGTCTTGGCTAATTGAGTAATGAACAAAAGGAATGTTGATAAACTTAGATTAGGATTTTGTAGCTAATCTAAGGACTCTTTTAAGGTCAGATCGTCAAGACTGAATCTCCTTCTTGTGGATCGTTCGGCTTTTATCCTAATAGAAACCATCTTGATCAGTGTTGTATACTCAAAATAAGAGTAAGTTTGATTCTTTCTTCAATTTTCTTCATGAGATCATTTCATAATTTTGGGTGGTGGTTGTATCTTTTTACCATTCCCTTTTATTTCATCATATATATATTTTTTATTTATTTTTAACACCAATTTCACAACTTGAGCAGTTGTCGTAGTTGTTTGCACTACTTTTCTTCATTCGTTCATAAACACTTGTCTTCATAATTACGTACTTGAAGCAGATAGATGTCCATAAGTCAATGCCAATATGACCGGTACCGGTTTTTTAACGGAAAAGGGTTAGAAATAAAAAAAGGCTAAATTTGGCTAAGTGGGTGTAAAATGTAGGTTTTGAAACGAAAAAGGTTTAGACTTAAAGGGGCTAACTAGGGGATAATATTTAAGGTAGGTAAAAGAAAAAGGCTAAAGAACATGGGTTAATCTTAATGCATCCATCCTTTTTATACATTCTTTTAGTCCATGATTTTGAAACGGATATTTTACACAAGTTCTAACATGCAAAACAATAACTTGCAAACACTCTATCAAACGAAATGAGCATGTGAAATATTTAATAATCAACGGCGTAAAAAACTTGATGTATTATGTGATAATGTTTGGATAGGCTCAGATTCTCACATGAAACGAAGGATAGGGGGTATAAAAGTAAAAATATGCATAAACTTATTTCTTTCCTTTTGTTGTGCTTACTAATCTTCCCTATTTTTTTCCTTGATTTGCTTCAACGGTATTTCAAATTTTTTTTTATAAGTCCGTTTATGCCAAATGATTTTTAAGACTTTTTCTTTTAACTTATTTAAGAAGTTTCCATGCTTAAAGATTATTTTTGAAAATGTTATAACACTTCTACATTTTAATTCAATGGATTAGTTTGTTGTTAATCATGGGTTTGCAATACTTGGGACAAAATTAGGCTGCCAATTTATGAGTGGGGTTCCACCCCACACTTAGTTTCTAACAATATGAATGTATGAAATATGATATGTGTCATGAATAATAAGTATGTGGTGAAACTGATACTACCCTGATGATACGTCATCACCATGCGTGTGGTTGGTACCCATAGAAGCTTAAGAATCATCTTTCACCAATAAAAGCTATCAAGCACTCAAAGAAAAACATAAAAGGAAAATAAAATGAATAATAAAAACTATAAAGTCCTAATATCGAGAAGGCATACCTGATGGCGGAAGTACGAGAAACTTAAATTCTTAACACAAACTTGGGATCTATATATTCTACCGTATGCACCAACTTCTGAATTTATTTATCATCGGGTTGCCTCCCGGAAGAGTCACATTTATTTAACGAGTCTTAGACTAGACTCGGCCCATATAAGTCAGTCTAGGGCAAGTTGTGGTACTTATAATCGTCCTAGTATTCTCCACAATAACTCTCGTAGGCGTGCACTCCATGAAAGCTACCACAAAGAAAAAACAAAACGAACACGAGCACCATAGTAAAAGAGAACAAAAGTGAGAAAAATAAAAAAGAAAAGGAAAAATAAAGTTGAAATAAAACAAAGGAAAAATAAATTTGAAAATAAAAATAAAAGAAAAAAATAGAGCAGACAGAAAACACAGAGAAAATAGAAACAATTAGTCCAACGGTTTAGATCTTTCGCAGAATTACCGTGTCCCCGGCAACGGCGCCAAAAACTTGATAGCGTGTTTTTAGTAGTAATAAATATATTCTATTTAGAGCTACACAAAATCAGGTTTCAGATTTATAAATTAAAATGATAATTACTTCAACTAAACACACACACATTAGGCAAGTGTACCTATCGCAACGTGGTATAGTATGGGTAAGAACCAAGTATCGAACCATGGATACGGATCCCGTACTCAACCCTCATTATTGTCTGACTATGATAATAAGTTGGAAAATGGGTTTATATTTTCTTTTATGTTTCAGGTAGAATAACATCACTAGATCATCTCTCTACTTTGAGGAGTTACACTCCAACTCTACCAGCCTGGAGCCGGAAACCACATCAAATTTCTGAGAAATTCGATGAAGTCTTTGAAGCAACATGTTGACAAGCAGCCGATAGACACAACCTAACAGCAACAATAAGTTTTGGCCTTAGGTTATACACCAAATTGACCGGGGGAGTACCAGTTTCTTTTCCCTTAAAACTTCGTGCATTTAAATTCCTGTATAGCATTTCATTACATGCATTTGTACATTGAGGGCAATGCACAATTTTAAGTGTGGGGTGGGGAATTAGATATTCAAGACTACTTGTAACCTCAGATCAATACCCATTTGACTAAAACATTACAAAAATCTACATTTTATAAAAACCTGAAAAATTTTCAAAAAAAAAAAAATTAAACCCTTTTTAAACTAAACCTCTTGGAGTTTGCACCTATTAAATAAAATGAAGACATGGCAAGTAGAAACAAAAAGAAATTATGCATAAAAAATCACTAAACCCTATTCCACCCATTTCCATGTGAGAATAATCTGAGCCTTTTCATGAGCATTATTATCATTATTTTTGCATGCTCTTTCGTTTAGTATATTGAGTGTTTATTCGATTGAATTCTATGAATAATTAGAACTTATATGACTTATACATATCAAGACCATGAACTAGTGAAAGCATGGAAATGATTGTGGCACCTAGGACGTTATCACCTTTATTATCCAAAATTATTATCCGCCTAGATAACCCTCTGAGCCTTAGCCTTTTCTTTCCTATTACTCATACTTATCACCCAACCAACTTTTCGCAAACACCGGTTATTAGCTAACTGTCTTAAAAATGGTAAAATTATCTTATCTTGTCATTTCGAGTTTATTATCATCAAGACAATTTTGGAAAGAATCTGCCCTACTCCGAAGAATTGGAATATACAAATGGTGGATGATTAGGAAAAATACAAACTATCTGCAGGAAATTCACAGAAACATTTTTTCAAGGAAACTGAGGAAGAAGGATTATTGAAAGATTTGTCTTGTTAAAAAAAAAAGACAAAGTTGCTCTTTTACCGGGAGACCTTAAAGAACTGGACATGCATCCTTTCGATTTCAATTTGCTTTCCTGCCTTCATTTTGCAAAGCCTGAATTACCAACCTAACTCCGAGAAAAGATTTTTCAAGCAACAACTGATATAAGAAAATGGTGGCGCAAGCAAGAACAATTGCCACCATTCTGCGGCTTGTCAAAAAATACCGCCAAAAGATACGATAAATGTAGAAAATGTGGCAACTGGAGCCACGATGGAAAGTGTAGCAAGAACCAAAATGACTCCCAAAATGAGTATACACACCTGATCGAAGTAGGCGTTCTTAGGCTACGAGCCGAAAGAACCATACGAAAAGACAGCAATGTGTGTTACGCAATAAGGGACGAGCTAGTATTGATGAGAAGTCTTGGTCTTGGAAATCTGACCATAAACAGGACTTCAAATTAGTTATACCCTCATGATCTGAGTACTGTAGAGGGACCTTTTAGTACTTTCCATGTTAAGCCATGAGGCCGTAGCTGAGTGTTTCGCGATAGCTGTAGCCCATCAAACCCCTAAAAATCTAAAAATATTTTCATTTTCACCTTTAGTTTTACTTTAGCCACATTTCAACCCTTAAAAGTACTCTTGATTCATGCATACTACTTAGTTAGTTGGTGGAGACTTGATTTGCATACAAGCTTATGACCATTGCATAATTCGATTCGAACTCGAGTGTCCCACTTAGCTTATATTATCCATATATATATATATATATATATGTATAAACCTAAAGTTGAGTGAACATTGTGAGTAGTGAGGAGTTTCTGCATAATCAACATTCTAGTAGGCTTGTCATGGATTCCACCATCTTAAAACAGAAAAACACATAAATGGAATAAATAGCTCAAGAGATATCCCGGAGTTTCAACACTAGTTGAAATTCCATTCCCTTGTAAAGTTTTTAGTTATGAGTATGATCATGCATGAGTTTTCTTGAGGACAAGCAAAGTTTAAGTGTGGGGTGTTATGATATGTCATCATTTATACATATTTTACATGCATAATAATCCCACATTATGGTACTAATTGAATAATAATCTTGCAATTTGTGCTTAAAACACTTATATTTTGTAATTGCAGATTATTCGGTGTTGAAAATATAAATCAAGATAAATCCTATCAAAAACACCAAGAATTCAAGCTTCGAGAAGATTCATTCCCGAGCATTGACCCCCAAGAAGTCAAAATTGGTCAACAAAAGTCAACAACGCAGCTAAAAGACAAAACTGGGAGAAAGCAGGGGGATGCACGGTCGTGCATCACAATGCACAGTTGTGCATTGTTGTCCCTTGCTTCCCACGGCCTAATACTGTGTCCTCTGTACCCTGTTTGATTCCCTGGGCCTTTGCATGACCGTGCAACCCATTGCACGGCCGTGCATTGCACATTTTGAGGCCTATAAATAAGAGGCTTGAGTTCTTCATTCCACATACCAATCCAGACCTAAAGAACACTCAAGAAGATAGCATTCTCGTAGTTAGAGTAGAGAGTAGAGGGGCTCTTCCTCATTGTTCCACAATAGGGGAGCCTACGAAACTCATCATTACGCTATTCGTTATGGCCATTCGTGGCTAAAACTTCATTGTGTTGCTAAGGTGAAGATGATGTTTGGTGGATGTTAATGTTTAACCTATTAATGAAGTGGTATGTTTATATCATTAACTAATTCGTTCTCAAAAACCATCTTTTGATGGGCTTTTATTATTGTCTAAATCCGTATTTATGTTGCTGAGTGTCTTGATTTTAAAGAGTAAGATCGTAAAACCCTTTTTAATCAAACTTCCTTTGAAACTCGTACGTCTTTATACGAACAGAGGTTGATAAGCCAAGGCTTGGTCTATACTTCTAAGATCGTACGTCTTTATAAGAGATTATTATGCGACCAAGAATTGGTGAACTCATGTTGGGAACGGTACGTATTTATACTTAGTCTTATTGTTACACCGCCTCTCGGTGAGAAAAATATAATCACCTATTTTACTTTAATATAAAGCATTTTGAGTCCGGTGTCTCAAACCAACCCGAAGATGACCATTCGATGGGTTGAGGGTAAATGTTGTCCCTAACGGGAGGCATTACAATTTTTTAAAGAATATAATTTGCAAATCAAATGTAGTGGGGACGAGGCTCTAGCGGTGACCCGGGTCACAAGTTTGTAGTAGTCATACCACTGAATTAGTAAACTTAACATTATCACATACCAAGCTGATTTAAATCCCGAAGCAATACATTCCGTAATCTGATCATTTTCGCCTTATTTACTTTTCTGCTATTTACTATTCTGCTAGTTACATTTCTGTTACACCCTTCACGAACATTTTTACTTTTATGTTATTTACTTTACCATCATTTACTTTTCTACTTCACAAGCACACAAAGCGCATTCACTAATTAAACCGGCTAAAAGATAACAAAAGTTGAGTATTGGAACTCGATCGTGTCCATTGGTTCGATACTTGGTTCTTACCTAACTATATTACGCTGTGATAGGTACACTTGCCTATTGTGTGTTTTAAGTTAACGTAATTATCATTTTAATTTATAAATTTAAAACCTGATCTTGTGATATCATCCAAAAATATATTTACTTATATTTTTATATATTAAAACAAGCACGTCAACTACTAATGTTAAATCTATAGGCTTTATCGCATTATATACGTAAAAATGTAGCCTTTGTGTATTAAAGGTCCATTTGACCACAAAAACCCTTAAAATAACGTAAATAGAAGTTTAGGGCTATTGTCTTACCTCAAAAGTCATGGAGCTTTCCTTGATTTCAATCCTTCTTCAATACTTTGACAGTTTAGAGGCACAACTAGCTTGAAATCAATCTTTCTTTCCACTTTTCCATCCATCCGAGAACTTTCTTCCTTGGGCTCTCAAGTTCTCATGAATAAGGGGTGCAAATGAGGTAAGGGTTATGTGAGGTGGTTATGGCGGCTATGGTGTTAGAGGGGGAAGGTTTCCCTTTTTGGAAAAATACCAACTAGCCCCTTAACTTAATCCCGCATTTTATTTAAAACTCTTTCTTTTATTCATTAAACTGTTAAGGTATTACAAGTTGCTGTCAAGTTATGCATAAGTGTTGCATATATGTTTCCTCGTGCCATATTTTCTAAATGAACCAAGGCCAATCCAAATTTCTCTTGTAAAAGATCTGCTACGTAACAAATACATTTATTTTACAAATGATTCATATAATCAAGTGTACCCATCCCAAATTTTATTCAAATCAAACGATCCACGACTGCCAATATATCTCGAGGTAATAAAAATGTATTCTTTTGGGGATATCAAGGTTTAGATTGCACACTGTGAATACCCACTAAATATAATTTAGCATTTCGTGGATCAAATGAGAAGTTGTCTAAAAAAAATAATGGACATTTTTTTGGAAGCCATTAAGATGTTGAAGGAGTTTCACCTGATTATGAAAGAACATGTGCAACATATCACAAGTGATGAACAACTACATTATCTTGGACACAAATATCCAAAACGAGTTTATACTTTTACCAGCTCATGAAATTAAACCCTAAATTATCCAAAGGATAAAAGAAACAATATATGAATCTATCATACTTGATTGCACTTCTGATACAAGTCACTAGGAACATATGGCTTTAATGGTTAGGTATGCCAATTTCTCATCTAATTATGATAATGTCGAAGAATCTTTTTGTGTTTTTTGAACGTTCGTGATACCACCGGAAAAAAAGGACTCTTTGATGTTACACACGTGGAATTAAAGTCTCTTTGTCTTGATATTGATGATATGTGTGGTCAAGGTTATGATAATGAATCAAACATGAAAGGAAAAAATCAAGGAGTTCAAAGAAGATTTCAAGACATAAATCATATAACCTTTATACTCCATGTGGTACTCACAGTCTGTCACACCCTGCCAAGGCGGAAATACAATATTGCGACGAAATTGAATAAAAGAACACAAGGCAATAAAGAAATTTGCTATTAAAGTTTCATAATATTAAAAAAAAATGAATTACATAAGTCTCAATTCAAACCAAATAATATGTTCAAAAGACAAAACAACTTAAAATAAAGCTTCTTCAATTGATATCTAGGCAAATCCTATGTGATATTGACTTCACCTATCACGATCTTAATCACCTGAAACATGTACGAAAAACAAGTGTCAACTAAAATAGTTGGTGAGAAGTCACACGTTTAATAAAAGCATGTGTTTGGCAAGTATAACAATTCATAATTCAAGATCATCATATAGTACGTAAAATAAAACAAACACATGCTTAGTAAATCCAACCTAAAATGAATAATGAATAAGTGGTACAACTCACAAGTTACACTAATAACGAATAAGATGTCCAACAAAAAGTTGTCCATAAAGTATGTGCGGTTTCCATCCTATGGCCCACATTTGTACTACTGTTGGCTTGAAAACTTCAAGTTAAGGATTTGCAAGTTTAATGTTTATCATGTTGTGTTCATTTATTCACATACATATAAGATTCGCTTGTTTTATAATTGTTTGAAAAAGACCGTGTTTAATGCGTGCCAACGCGTACATGTTTCTCCCAAACGATTTGAATAAAGTGGGGCTATGAAGTCTCACTTTGATAGCTAGGAGCGATAAGACACTAGAACAAATGAACGAGTGTAGGTCCTCATGGTACTTCTACAGATCGTTCTCGTGATAAGACGTGTCGTTAACTCGAAGTTCGGAATCCAACGAATCAACGATTGCATACACAAAAGACAATATAGACAATCAAGTAAATAACATTCACGCGTATATTCCAATTCTCAATAGAGTTTACAGACTCAATCGTTCAATTCTGTTTGCTTTCTGATCGATCCCCAAACTGACTCTTTAAACATCTATATATAGACATCTGACCTATATTAGGCGAACTTAACAAGTTCGCCTCTAACAGACTAAGCGAACTTAACAAGTTCGCCTCAGACAGACTTAAGCGAACTTAACAAGTTCGCCTCTGTTAGACTAGGCGAACTTAACAAGTTCGCCTCTAGCATAACTTGCATAAACACTTAGAACATTATACATAACAAAAACATAAATGCATTAGATCTAAACTATTACAAAGCTTTTGTCATTACAAACTATGTCCTAACAGACTCCCCCTTGACAATAACTTGATCTTCAGTCTTCAGTCTTTATGATGAGCTCTTCCAATTATCCGGTAATCTGCTGCCTGCATGCACTCCATATCTTCTACATATCTCCAACACCCTCTTGTACTGCAATCTTTGTTCTTTCCTGTGACATTTCGAAAATTTTCGTCGTGAAATTTATCATGTAAATATTAACAATTTTATATCAAAACATATACACGTATATTAGTGTACAATTTATGCATTTTTAAATTAAATATTTGAAGGTATAAACTATATAAATTATACTATTAAATTAAAATATTTATATAAATAAATTAATGGTTTTCAACTTTATTAAATTAACCATTCAAAATAATTGATTTTAAATAAAAACATAAGTTTTATAAAATTTTATATATACTTAAGTTTTATTTAGTTTAAAAGAATTTAAGTAAAATAAACTCATTAATTTAGATAAATAATTTAATGTATTATTTCAATAAGATAATTATTAAAAAAAATTAGTTTTTAATAAAGAAAATGGATTTATAAAATATATAAGTATAATCTAAATTAATTAAAGTTTAAAAGAAATTAAATTTTGTAATTAAATTAAAGTCTGAGGGCTGTTTGGTCTTAAACAGAACTATAAGGGTTTATTTTGAAATGTTTCCAGGGTCTGTTTAAAACGTTTTCAAATCCCAGGGACCAAAATTGCCAAGTTTCATTTCGTTTTGCCGGTCACCTTTTTCCTTTGTCCAGCGGACCAAAAGCTTTCCGGCGAGCCCCGACAGCCCAGTCCCTCTACACCTCAACACCTAAAACCTGCACCATTGTACTCGCCGCCCTCACGCGACCACGTTTCCCCGACCAATTTGCCTTCATATCATCAGAATTCCCGAGACGCCATTATCTAACCCAAAGTCAAACCCATGAAATTCGGCCGACACACAGTACCTCCACGGCTATAACCTAGCCCCTTCTGTTCGTCTGGTCGGTGCGCGTGAACCCAAGCTATCAATTGCCATGTGTACTATCGGGATTCTGATTCAAGTCCTGGACCTTCATCCGTTAATGGCACTCTCTCCGTCTATTCTCTCCTTAAATTGAGGTTACCGCGGTGTTCGTGATATCCAGGCGAAGCTCCCCAGCCCTTTTGAAGTTCCAATTCGACCCCAAAAGTCCGGTTCCAGTTCTGGGTACTCTCGGTTTTGTTCCCGACTTCGCAGACCCCCCTTCGGTTCAGGTTTTATCACTACATTTCGTTCCTTAACATTCGTTTACTGTGGTGCTAACGATTACGATCATCAGCTAGACCATAGCCCACTGATTCCCGGCCAATCGAGGTTGCCCGGACACAAGTCCTCGTCGTTGCCGAGAACCGGTGGTCAAACCACTCATAGGTTATAAATTAATTTACATGTTCCTGACCAGCGATGGGCTATAGCCCGGCTGGTCAGTATCGTGTGCGATGAGTATAAGGTCCCGGGTTCGACTCTTCTGGCCTCCGGCCCAACCCATTTTGCTCCTGTTGTCATTTTTTTTATTTTATTAAATTTTCTTAACTTATTTTAATATTATTTTTATACACTAAAGACTAAAACGAGTCGGTTTGATCGTTCGTTTATTTTGAAACCGATTAAACAATCTTTTTATCTATAAACTAATCCATTTCTATAAATCTTGTAATATTATTTAAATACATTTTTTTATATATAAAATATCCCATATTTTTATAAATCTTGTAATATTTTATAAACTTATTTAATTACATTTTTATATATAAAATGTCCTATATTTTTATAAATCTTGTAACATTTTTATAAACTTATTAAAATACATTTAATATATAAAATGTCTCATTTTTTTATATAAACACTAGCAATGTTTTTTTTTATAAACTTGTTAAAATAAATTTTAATATATAAAATATCAACATAATTAGTCAAATAAAGACTTATCTTTTTATTTATTATTATTGTTTAAATACATTAAACGTAATGATTAATTATTTAAAAATGTAATATTTTATAAGTCAAAGTTTTACAAAACCGTATTCATTTTCTATCACATTTTATACAAATAAATATTAAGAATATTATTATAAAACCTATACGAATACGCACATACATATAAACATACAATAATACCCATTTATCTACATAGGGTTTCATTGTGCTTAGACTTCAACATACTTATCACCTACACGCGTGGACAAATACCCGCTTGCAAGGTGAGTTACAAAGCCCCTATTTTACATTTTTATACGTTTTGGGGTGAAACATTATACATGCTACTCAGATTGTTTATACGTGTTATATATGAGACTATATGCTTATTCTTTGGATGTACAAACATTTAAACACAAGACAACCAACTGTAATATTGATAGATCTATTGTGCCTGACCAGCCCACCCGGTTAGGGTGTTTATTACTGCATACTCGGATATAACCGCGTGTTATATTCAAACATATCGGATATAGTGGGTAACTATATTCAAACATACCGGACTTAGCTGTTGTGCTCTGTTCAAGCGCGTCAAACTCAGTTTGAATTGTGATTAAATAAATGATACATCATATGTACTATGTTTAACAAGATAAACAATGAGTTGCAAAACGATTTACACTTCTATTTACCGGAATTACTAAACCTATGTACTCACCAACTTTTTAGTTGACACTTGATTTAAATAATGTTTCAGGTTTGGATATGTGACTGCTTGCCGAAGATTTCTCCACTTAGGAACTACGGACCTAGTTAAATAAATCAATGTTTCGAACTAGACTAGGTTATATGAAATGTATTGTATTTGGATCTTGTTGTCTTTAAATTTAATTAATGAATTATGCAACCTTTTAGTTATCATGAGCTTTTGAATAATCATTTTATTGTCCGCCTCGATGATTCCGCCATCGGTCGGGGTGTGACAGATTGGTATCAGAGACATGGTTATAGGGAATTAGGTTATTAGACACAATGACCTAGACTATAACCCTAGGACTCCCTTTTATGTGTTATGTGCTAAATGATTAATTGCTATGTGAATTATTTGTAGTTAGGTAATATTTGAATTTTCCCAAGTTTGGTACATGAGACTTATACACATACATACAAGACTTTGATACATGATACATACTTTACATACACATTCGACAAACAAAACTTATGCAAACAAATACACTGCCCATCCTTACCGATACTCTTTCCTAATTAATTGCAACACTCCTACACATTTTATACTCATAGACTCTCAAGACTATTAAAATCTTGAAAATCTCGTCAACGACTTAATTTCTCGAAACCAGTAAAGGACACATGCAATCTGGAAGGGTGACACCTGTACATTGGGTTTTCTGTCTAGGAAAGCATTTCGTATAAATCCAAATAAACAGACCCGTATGCTTTCCTGGGAATTCCTGAAGTGAGTGTTTACCTATAGGCTAAAGCATGTCTCCTTGAAAGCTTTGAGGAATTATTTAACGTTGATAAGTCAATGTATTCGCAAGGATACAATCCGAACTTAAACTCAAAATTTGGGGACATTATAGCGAGGTAGGAAGAACTAGACGAACATGCAAAACAAATCATTATTACGGGTGCACACGTAATAACAATTTGTAGTGCATGCGAATCCCGGCCATTCCTATTACGTGAATAATGATCTATGTTATCATATCCTCCCAGGAATAGATTTCATGGCTTATTTCTCCTATCCTTTAGTGTTATAAATTTTGAATGAATTATGTGATCAGTTTTAGTCAAAACTTACATACATTATCATGCGACATGATGAGTGTCATCTCACGTTCCTGCTTGTATTATTGTGAACAGTCTACCAACTATGGCACATACATGCCTATTTTATCCAAAGTCTCATAAATTCTTGTCTTTCTTGTGGTACTTATAGAATGCCTCCTCGTCGCGCGGTTAATGCTAACTCTAGCAACTCCAACGTTGACCTTGCTGCACTACTTACTCAACTAATAGGCCAAATGATCCAAGCTAACAACAACAGTAATGGGTCTAACACGCAATGGAATGGCGCAAACCCACCATACTATACATTCAAGCATTTCAATTCTTGCAACCCCACCAAATTCTTCGGGACGGAAGGTGCAACTGGCCTTCTTCAATGGTTTGAAAGTATGGAGAGTACTTTCCTAAACAGCGATTGTCCCGACGGTCTCAAGGTCCGTTATGCTGCCAGCGTCTTCCAAAAACGAGCTCTCACCTGGTGGAACGGTGAGAAACGTACTCGAGGCAACGAATCCGCTATGTCCTTGTCTTGGGACGAAATGAAACAACTTATGACTGACGAGTTCTGTCCTCGCAACGAAATGAGGAAGTTCGAAGCTGAGTTTTGGGATCTCACCCAAGATAGCGGAGAGAATTTAGCTTACCCCACTCGTTTTCAAGAACTAAGTCTGCTCGTGCCCCACATGGTTACTCCCTTAGCGCAGGGAATTGAGAAATACATAGGTGGACTGCCTATGCCGCTCCAAGACACCGTATTGGGAAGTAATCCCTCCGCTCTCGAAGACGCTATCCGTTTGTCTGTTGTGTTGACTGACAATCACGTCAAAGCGGGTACCTTATCCAGGAAGGGTACCAAGAAAGTGGTCGACAAAGCTGCTACTTCCGTGTCCGACAAAGACGAAGAGCCCGAATCTTCCCATCAGGATAAGAAGCACAAGGCCCAAAACTTTGCGGCCATCACTCCTGCCGTACCTGTGACCCAAGTTACTCCTGCGGGTCAAATTCTGAGAAATTATGTAGGTTCATTTCCCCAATGCCCTACTTGCAAGTATCACCATGCCCCGCATGCTGCATACCGTTTATGCTCAAAATGTGGACGCTATGGACACGTTGTTACTACTTGCCGTGCTCGCACTATCGTTAATCAAGCTACTCAAGGCAATCATCCAGTGCCTCTCACTGTCACCTATGGACGGGCCTGTTACGAATGTGGAGACCCAAACCACTTTCGAAACCAATGTCCAAGACTTCAAAATCAAGGGGGTCCTCGTGGACGAGCATTTAATATAAATGCTAACGAGGTTCCGGCCAATGACGACACTGTCAACGGTACGTTCCTTTGTTCACTATCTTTATACATCCGTTTTATTTAATAATCATGCCAATAGAAAAATTGTGTCTCTTGCTTTTAACCAACTATTTGCTAAACAACCAACCAATCTTGATAATTCGTATATCATGGAAATAGCGGATGGGAAATCCAATGCTATGAGTTCTATAACCCGTGATTTGCATATAACAGCTATGCTATCACCATTCATCTCATTCCTATACTTTTGTGAAACAAACCTATTATGTTTAAATCCAGTCATACAACTTGCTAGCTCTGTTAAAGTTCACTTAAATTGTTGAAGTTCTAAATCCTAGTAATTATGCACGGGGAATCCCCGGTATATCAAAGTGGTGGTGGGTTAGCCGCTGGTACACCCTATACATAAACCCACTTGATATAACGAGTATAAACCATGCATAAGTACTAAGAGGAGGACCGGTTTTTGAAAAAGTTTTTGCAAATTTTGAAAATATGAACACCCGTGGGGTGGAGTTTTTAAAGGAAAATGCCATGTCACAAGGTGATTGGCACCAATATTGTTAAATCTGGTTTCTAGTAGTTTACATTCATGCGTTGTACGAGCAATTGTATGCATAAATCTCATTACACCATTAGATCAACTAATTATCAACTCGACTCGAACTAACACCGTCATCCGTTATCATACGATATTTCCCCGCTAAATCTTTCTCTTTTGAAGTAATTCCATCCTAAGTCTTTTGTCATCTCTTTCCCGCTCCTATAACCTTCGTAAATCGAATTTCGGGACGAAATTCCTTCAACTTGGGGAGACTGTGACATTTCAAAAATTTTCGTCGTGAAATTTATCATGTAAATATTAACAATTTTATATCAAAACATATACACGTATATTGGTGTACAATTTATGCATTTTTAAATTAAATATTTGAAGGTATAAACTATATAAATTATGTTATTAAATTAAAATATTTATATAAATAAATTAATGGTTTTCAACTTTATTAAATTAACCATTCAAAATAATTGATTTTAAATAAAAACATAAGTTTTATAAAATTTTATATATACTTAAGTTTTATTTAGTTTAAAAGAATTTAAGTAAAATAAACTCATTAATTTAGATAAATAATTTAATGTATTATTTCAATAAGATAATTATTAAAAAAAATTTAGTTTTTAATAAAGAAAATGGATTTATAAAATATATAAGTATAATCTAAATTAATTAAAGTTTAAAAGAAATTAAATTTTGTAATTAAATTAAAGTCTGAGGGCTGTTTGGTCTTAAACAGAACTATAAGGGTTTATTTTGAAATGTTTCCAGGGTCTGTTTAAAATGTTTTCAAATCCCAGGGACCAAAATTGCCAAGTTTCATTTCGTTTTGCCGGTCACCTTTTTCCTTTGTCCGGCGGACCAAAAGCTTTCCGGCGAGCCCCGACAGCCCTGTCCCTCTACACCTCAACACCTAAAACCTGCACCATTGTACTCGCCGCCCTCACGCGACCACGTTTCCCCGACCAATTTGCCTTCATATCATCAGAATTCCCGAGACGCCATTATCTAACCCAAAGTCAAACCCATGAAATTCGGCCGACACACAGTACCTCCACGCTATAACCTAGCCCCTTCTGTTCGTTTGGTCGGTGCGCGTGAACCCAAGCTATCAATTGCCGTGTGTACTATCGGGATTCTGATTCAAGTTAAAAGTCAGCCCAGGACCTTCATCCGTTAATGGCACTCTCTCCGTCTATTCTCTCCTTAAATTGAGGTTACCGCGGTGTTCGTGATATCCAGGCGAAGCTCCCCAGCCCTTTTGAATTTCCAATTCGACCCCAAAAGTCCGGTTCCAGTTCTGGGTACTCTCGGTTTCGTTCCCGACTTCGCAGACCCCCTTGGGTTCAGGTTTTATCACTACATTTCGTTCCTTAACATTCGTTTACTGTGGTGCTAACGATTACGATCATCAGCCAGACCATAGCCCACTGATTCCCGGCCAATCGAGGTTGCCCGGACACAAGTCCTGGTCGTTGCCGAGAACCAGTGGTCAAACCACTCATAGGTTATAAATTAATTTACATGTTCCTGACCAGCGATGGGCTATAGCCCGACTGGTCAGTATCGTGTGCGATGAGTATAAAGTCCCGGGTTCGAGTCTTCTTGCCTCCGGCCCAACCCCATTTTGCTCCTGTTGTCATTTTTTTTATTTTATTAAATTTTCTTAACTTATTTTAATATTATTTTTATACACTAAAGACTAAAACGAGTCGGTTTGATCGTTCGTTTATTTTGAAACCGATTAAACAATCTTTTTATCTATAAACTAATCCATTTCTATAAATCTTGTAATATTATTTAAATACATTTTTTTATATATAAAATATCCCATACTTTATAAATCTTGTAATATTTTATAAACTTATTTAATTACATTTTTATATATAAAATGTCCTATATTTTTATAAATCTTGTAACATTTTTATAAACTTATTAAAATACATTTAATATATAAAATGTCTCATTTTTTTTTATATAAACACTAGCAATGTTTTTTTATAAACTTGTTAAAATAAATTTTAATATATAAAATATCAACATAATTAGTCAAATAAAGACTTATCTTTTTATTTATTATTATTGTTTAAATACATTAAACATAATGATTAATTATTTAAAAATGTAATATTTTATAAGTCAAAGTTTTACAAAACCTTATTCATTTTCTACCACATTTTATACAAATAAATATTAAGGATATTATTATAAAACCTGTACTCATTTAAATACGAATACGCACATACATATAAACATACAATAATACCCATTTATCTACATAGGGTTTCATTGTGCTTAGACTTCAACATACTTATCACCTACACGCGTGGACAAATACCCGCTTGCAAGGTGAGTTACATAGCCCCTATTTTACATTTTTATACGTTTTGGGGTGAAACATTATACATGCTACTCACATTGTTTATACGTGTTATACATGAGACTATATGCTTATTCTTTGGATGTACATACATTTAAACACAAGACAACCAACTGTAATATTGATAGATCTATTGTGCCTGACCAGCCCACCCGGTTAGGGTGTTTATTACTGCATACTCGGATATAACCGCGTGTTATATTCAAACATATCGGATATAGTGGGTAACTATATTCAAACATACCGGACTTAGCTGTTGTGCTCTGTTCAAGCGCGTCAAACTCGGTTTGAATTGTGATTAAATAAATGATACATCATATGTACTATGTTTAACAAGATAAACAATGAGTTGTAAAACGATTTACACTACTATTTACCGGAATTACTAAACCTATGTACTCACCAACTTTTTAGTTGACACTTGATTTAAATAATGTTTCAGGTTTGGATATGTGACTGCTTGCCGAAGATTTCTCCACTTAGGAACTACGGACCTAGTTAAATAAATCAATGTTTCGAACTAGACTAGGTTATATGAAATGTATTGTATTTGGATCTTGTTGTCTTTAAATTTAATTAATGAATTATGCAACCTTTTAGTTATCATGAGCTTTTGAACAATCATTTTATTGTCCGCCTCGATGATTCCGCCATCGGTCGGGGTGTGACATTTCCATTCATCAGTGTACATGATCTCATTCTTTCTCAATGTCCTCTGATCTTTCTTTGAAAATTAATAAGATTCATTGTGTCATAGAAACACACAATGACCTTATTGTCTTTATCTTCAATCCTTGCTTCACTAGTATTAACATCGACATACCATCATTTCATATTCCCAAGGAAATCTTGAGGAATCGTCTTCAATGGTATTTTGTGTACAACACGTACTGGTTTGAATTTATACTTCCAGGTCACTTTCCCAGTCTTTTGATCTATGTTCTTCACTCTCTTTCCTTTTTGAGGCTTTAGCCTTTCATACTTCCCCGAACCACCTTCTCTCTTGATCAGATTTGCAATCACATCAGCTAAACCAATCTTGGATCTATTAATAAGTGGCTTTGAACCTAGACCATTCATTTCACACCTTGGTAAGGTATTGAAATACTTGATCCTCGGCTTTAAGTACTGAACACCATCAGATCTTTTAATAGCAAATAATTTTGTGTTATTATCATAAAACCAACTTAAGATTCTTCCTACACACCTCTCTTTATTCACATATTTTTCTTTCTGAGCAGGTTGTGATTGAGACTTGGGTAGTACCTTCTTCCAGCTATTTACAACTTCTCTCCACTGTTCTCTAGTCATACCTGTATTTCTGTACATCATAGGTTCTTCATTCACATTTGGAGACTCAGTGTGAGTAGTATCAGTTTCAGCATCTTTATTGGATTGAATGTTTTCATCATCAGTATCAATCTTAGAATCAGTCGTATCTTCAGGCAGTGTGATGTCTTCAATAGAGTCCATAGAATCTGTTACTCCTTCATAAGTGAACTCAGGAATAACATCATCTTGGATGAAGTTATAAGGGACATTAAGACCATCACAGCCTTCATAAGTCACATTATCTTTACCTTTCTCTATCTCTATTTCCACTATCCCTCCTTCTTCTATTTCATTATCCGACACATCATCTTCTATGTCATTGAATAGTTCATCAATGTCATCAAGACATGCTATCTTTTCAGCTTCTTCCTCCTCAGACTCTGTAAAGAACTCCAATAATAAAATTTCTTCTTCATTAACTCCACCAGAAGTATCTTTGTTTCCTTCAATGGATTGTGATGTCGACTCCCCCTGAACTTTAGATATAGGATTAACGTCAGCGTATTGACGATTACCCTCAATATTACCAGAAGGATCATTGTCTTCATCATCATGTCTTTGAATAGACTCAGCGTGACATGTATCACGTATCCTTAAACCCCCCTGAGCGTCAAGACGCTCAAAAAGTTTGGACACTAATGCCTGCATGGCAGCAATCTGCATAGCTTGAGTCTGAATCACCAGCTGTCTTTGAGTATCAGTAGATACAAGAGTATCCACCTGAGTTTGTAAAGCAAGCACTTGAGATTCAAGAAAAGTAATCCTATCAGAATCATTAGGCTTAGAAGGACCAGCCGAAGATTGAGGAACTGAAGGACCAGGAGTAGGAATAATCACAGGAGGAACAGGAGTTAGAACAGGAGATTGATCTTTAGAACTTGGAGGTGTAACAATTAAGGAAGCAACAAAAGTAGCATCCTCAACACCCTGTGAAGATTGAGCAGCAGCAATCGAAGCAGACATAAGCTTCTGAGTTTTAGGATCCAGATTAAAATCACTATCAGAACTCTCATCCACCAATGTTCTTTTTCCAAGTACCGATCCGGAAGGAGGATCCCGAACAGACTTACGTCTTTGTCTTTTGGCTGTAGATTTAAGACGTTTACCAGCATTAGCCAATGGTATACAAGCCAACCTTTCATAATGATCTGAGGAAAAATCCCTAGATTCATCAGATTCGGTTTCTTCAGAAATAGGTAAAATTGTATCACTTGAGCTAGATCTTGTTCATGTTCATGAATGGGTGAGTTCACAGCGTCATCAACAAAATCATCCATATTCATCCCTAGATCTTGTTCATGTTCATGAACGACCTCTTCTAGAACAGGTTCATTAACAGGTATATCAACCCGAGCTTGTTGAATTGGAACTTGTTCTTGAATAGGAATTTGTTGTTGTACGGGAACATGTTGTTATTGAACTAATACTGGTTGTTGAATAGGTTGTTGTGGTTGTTGTTGTTGAACATTCTGACCTTGCACTTGAGCTATCTCATCAGGATGAAACCAGTTGTCATTCGGTGGTTCAACATAATCAGGATTGATTAAGCGACCAAACAATGGAGTAATAACAGGAATCAACGCGGCATTCTATTGTTTCACCTTAGTGCAATCAGTAAAGATACGCTTGGACATCGGAGTCAAAGTTAATCGAATCGGATGCTGTGGGAGATCAGGAAGAAGATGATTCAGAATCATCTGGATAAACCGAGGATACATCAAAAATCCTTGACCTTCAGCATGTGTGATTTGCATAACCATCTCTCGATAAACATAACGTGCAAAATTGAACCGCTTGTTCAACGTCAAAGCTACCATTGCAGCTTGAAGAGCAGTCTTTAAACCATCTGTACCAGCTTTATGAGGAGACAGACATTGGATAATCACATGCATGAAGTATCTCCATTCACCAACCAAACCACCTTTATGAGCTTGTGTATCATTAGGTTTTCCACGGTAACCCATCCTCTGAAAGCATCCCATAATCAATGTATTAGGATATGATATAGGATCATCAGCACCGCCACCTAGAGCAAGAGTAGCATGAATAGTTTCTTCAGATATGCAATCTCCGTATTATTTACAGTGGCACGAAGAACATGAGGTTCTACGTCAGTATGTGAATGAACTGTGTCCCAAAATTGATGAATATACACCAGACTTATGTATGGATCTGCAGATAATACGACACGAAGTTGTGAACGATTCAGAAATCCAATAATTCCTTGAAAGTTTACGACCTCTGACATGTTAGGATCTAACAATGCCACCTGGTTATGTTTGTATTCGACACGACGAGCCATCTGAAAAATATTTGGACAACAAACACATTAGAAAAATAACAAACACAAACAACACGAAAAACAAATTTGAAACAAAAACAAAACAATTTTTTTTTTTTTTTAAATTTCAAACACAAAAATTTACAAGTCCAAAACTCCTTCTAACCCCTAGGCGAACTTAATAAGTTCGCTTAGTGTTGCAAGAGGCGAACTTTTGCTTGAACAAGTTCGCCTGAACTGTCTGTCGTTTCAAATTCTAACTCAGAAATAAAAAAATTGTTCAAATCGTGTGGAAATCATGAAATAATCATATGAATCACGTCCTTTAGTACTAATGAGTCAATATCAAAGATCAATTTCAAAATTTAAGGCTGATATAACAACAATTAGGGCAAAACAGTCACACGATTGAAACAGAGACAAAAACCTCAATTTTCTCACAATTGAACGGATGAAAAACGATGAAATTACCTTAGTTATGTTCGCAATTCAATTTCGAATTAGAAGATACTGGTAAACAACCCAACAACCACTTAATTTGAAACTTTCAAAAAATTTCGACAACTGACAAGTTCGCTTCAACTGTGAAGAAGATGAGTGAATAAGTTCGCCTGGACAACCCTTATACAGATTAAGTTCGCTTAATCTGTAGGCCCCCGGGTTCTACGGATCACGTATACGAACTGACGAATCTACGCAAAGAGTGCATAATCCAAATCACGTAGACATGGACGATCGACTAGTAACACGCAAGATCTAAATAAACTCTTTGTATTACTATAATCCTTGATTACAAAAGTTCTCTCCAAAAACACACACTACACCTTTTTCTTCTCTAGTGTTCTATGGAATATGAACTTGCAACTCCTATTTATAGTAAACACAAATGCCTCTTGCACCATAGGCGAACTTAACAAGTTCCCTCCTAAAGATTCTTAGGCGAACTTGTTAAGTTCGCCTATCTACGAACTTACACAGAATTTTATCAACAATTACAAAACATGTCCTAACAGAATCCCCTTTAACTGTTGCTAACAATTCTATCAATTACAAGTCAAAGACTCTAAGACTAAGACATATAATCTTCAAGCTCGTTGTCACCAGAATATGCTCCAACAGACTCCCCCTTGACAACAGCTTTAGAAGATTGTCATTCGTCTTCATATATCATCAAACACACTGTAGTCTTCGTCTTGTTCATCTACACTTTCTCTCTTTATTTCTAGAAGAAAACTTGGGAGAAGGACCCCTTGTCAACTTCTGTCTGCAATATTTAGTTTTTGAACAGGAGAATAACCAACAATTAAAATTTCCATGGAAGCTTGAAAAATAAAATATTTTGTTTTTTCAAACATAAGAAAGACAAAATCTTTTTGGTTTTTCTCTATATAAACTGAAATGTAAAATACAAAATCACATCTTTTTGGTCGAACATCACGAGTAAGAAGATCATATCAGTAAAAGCAATGCATCAATCACACATTTTGGATAAACATCCATATAATATCAAATGGTATCCTATGTCATTCTTTCAAGCCTTGACCAATCAAACCAATATCTTTCAAGATTATCACACTCTATCTTTTCAAGATTTTCATATTGTATGTTATGATACTCGATAAACATTCAAAGAAAATAGGATCAGGCTATGACACACAAATTCAAATTGTCAATATTATAAGATTTGAAACTAAAGCATCTCATTCCCACTTTCTTCTGAGTTAAGGTACCATTTAAGTATGAAATACAACGTGTACCCCACTAGTATGCCAACAGAAAGTAAATGCATTATCTTCAAGACATATGAGATTTTACTAAAGATTATCCGAATTTCCAGAATGAGGAGACATCACTTAGCACATGAATAGCAGAATCCAAATTGGATTGTATAGGAATCAATGAGATTCAGAATCGAATGATTCAATGTCTTGGCTTATATATGTGGAATCATACGATTCAGGTATGTTGATCCAACTGTTATCTGGATTATGAATTCAATGGAATCAGTAAAGATGATTTATCAACATGATCCAAGGGCTAGTATATGTTTGACAGAAGTTGTCAAGTACATATCTTGATTATACTTCAAATTACCTGCTTTTCGGGACATGGGCACTGAAGCAAATCGAATGAATAGTGCTAAGGACATAACCCGAAACTGATCTCATAGGAAAATCTTTATTAAAAGCTAATATTCTTTATCTTATAGTGATCTTTTAACACACACACTCAGGCATAAAATGGGTTCAAATCATAGTTGTAACATATGAAATTATGTTTTCACACTACTAATGGTTCAGTGATGCTTTTAGTCTTCTGACAATTCAAATTATATGCATACACAACACTATCATTTCCTATTTGTGTAGTCTCTGAAGTTTAGATCAAAACATATAATTCAGATATATTAACATAAAGCACCAACCAGTCAATCTAAGGTCATGTGTGAAAGAACATCTACTGATGTACTATCATCTCTTCTTTAACTTCAAGTAATTTCGATTTTATCTTTTTCAATTTGTTTGGCTTTTTCAAAATCTTTTCAAAGAAATTAAAACAAACGAAAATAAACCTTCCATGAAAACATTTTATGAAAAACATTTTACTTGGTTACTCAGGATTAAGCAAGTCAATCAATTAAAAACTCAAACCGATGTAATGTAATTGAATGTCATTGCCTCTGTCACCAACACAGTTCTGTACTCCCCCTGTCCTGTAGACTCCCCCTCAACTAGTCAAATGGTTGCATCAACGACTTTATGCTTAACATCGTCATTCAAAGTTTCAGGTTATCATTTGGACTTTGTAAAACTCTTTCAAAATAACATTGTGTGTAACATATTCTCCCCCTTGAGAATCAACTCGTTGAATCAAATAGATTCTCAGTTATCAACAACTCTTTACTCATGCAGATGTCATTCCCTGTCATGTGCTTAGAACCACCACTATCAACAACCAAAATGGTATTAATAGTCCCTCTTGGTTAATCATGCACATCTAACAAGAAACATTAATTTGAAATTGGGACCCAAGCCATGGTAGTCATGGGTCGTCCATCTGTATCAAAATAATAAACCTCCCTCCATTCACAATCGAATCTTTCATCTATTTTCGGAGATTGTTCCGACGAGTTAGAAAAAGAAACTTTAGATTTCCAAACATACTTCTTTTCATTAAGTTCTTTTTGCTTAAAATATGAACTGTTTGAACATTTTCTTTCATTTGAAAAATGTTTAGATTGTGAAAGCTCTTGTTCTAAAAGTTTTCTCAATCTTCTGTATCTCCTCCGTCTTTGAGTAGAAAGCCTAACCTCATATTTTGAATTACCCTTTGGTGTATCATGAGGTTTAACCACATTTGGGTTAACATAAGGCTTATCAAGATTTCTTACCTTTTCTAGAGTAACATGTCGGTTACCTTTGGCGTTGTGAGGACAAGCAATCCGAATATGACCCACAAGACCATAGTAAAAGCAAGATCTCGTCTCACTATAATCTCTCATATAAGGAATCTTCACACGATAAGATGCACTTGAAGAAGATTCTGCTACATGAACTTCTTTTGGCTTTATTTTCTCTGGAACTCCAGATTTTGCAACAGGTTTTGATTCAGGCTTCATCTTCTCACGAACTACATGCTTCTTCCCTTTATTTTTGTAAGGACAGTTCACCACAATGTGTCCCATCTCATTACAAAGAAAGCATGTACGCCTGTCTTTATAATCTCTGACATATGGAACTCTCCTTGAGTTTGAAGAACGTCCAAATGTATTATTTCCAGATGAATTAGAATCAACCTTTGAGTATTATTTCTTAACCTCTTTCGGTATCCCCTCTACCTTAGCTTCATCAAAATATTCATCATCACTCTCATCAGAATACACCATATCTTCACCTATGACTGGATTCACCTTCAACACAGTCTTAGGATCTAAATCCTCATCTTTTATAATCTCAGGTGTAACAGAATAATTTTCGTTGAATGGTGGAGGAACATAGCCAATACCACTAGTTCCCTTCCCCTCTTTAGTATTATTATGATAATGTTCTAATAAGAATGATGAATTTCCAAAGCTTTCTAACTTTCTATGCAATATAATCACCTCTGCTTTAGATTCAGCTAATTCCTAATCTTTCTCAACAAGATCATTATTTCTTTTCTCAATTTCTGCAAAGGACATATCTAGGTGATATGCCTGCTCTTTGATCTTCAAAGTCAGAGAACTTATATCCCTCTTCAGTGATTCTATCCTTTCAATACACACATTCTCATTATCTTTTAATTTCTGATTTACCGTGTGCATGGATTTCATATCACAAATGAGGTTTACGTTGTCATCCATAACCCTCATCATTTTATCCTTCACTAAAATACAATTAGAACAAAAAGTTTCAGAGTTAGAAACTACCTGAGCTTTTACTTCTGAAGAAGATGCACCAGGAGCCATGAAAACATCATCATCAGCTTCACCCTTTTGAGCAACAATGACAGGCTTTGTATCAATTTCTGATTCACTCAAATCATCTTCAACTGTCTGAAAGCTTTCTTGAGTCATCAAATCACTCTTGGTAGACTGAGTACTTTTACCAGAACGAATACTCTCACTATTACTTAAATTTGCAGAAGAATCACTTTGAGAATTATCTTGCTTCTCCAATATTTCGTTGATCAAGACCACAAACGCTTGAGAAGTTGCTTCACCCTTTTTCTTCAATTCTTCCATAGATCTCTTGAAGTTGGACACTTCCCGAGACTATGAATGATTTCTTTTGGTAAAGACATCGTTAAAGTTTCACACGTTTTCATCTCTCGATCAAACTTCTGATTTTCTACTTTAGTAAAAGCTGTCACTGATTTAGGAACATCACGAAATTCCAGAAAGTCAAAAGTAGGATGCACATATCATTCTGTTATTGGTCTCCAAAAATCTATATCGGACAAAGAAACATACTCCATAAACCGAGCTTTCCAAGTAGAATAATCCGCGAAAGATACGAGTCTAGGAGGTGACGAAGTTCCTAACATATTGTTGAACGTCAACATGATTGTAACGCTCGACGGAATTAAAATCTTCAACAATTGAACCAATTTAGAGCACGTCCAAACCGATATAAAATGAAACTGAAAAAATCTCGAAGTTTCTCGTCCAACTAAAAATCACGTTCTAGTTTCAACAAAGAATATTTATTTCAACCGGTGACGTCTTTATCACCCCGTAAATCATGATCAAAAATCTTGAAAAGTAGTTTTTAGAAATAATGAACACTTTCTTGTCGCACTTTGAGACCAACCGAAACAGCTTTAAACGAGTTATAAAAAATCCAAAAATTTTCCGAACAACTAGAAGTCACATTCGTGTCTCTAGAAAACGAAGTCGTATTTCCTGGAAACAACGATAAACCACCGAAATTCGTGTTCAAAAAACTCGAAAAACCACTTGTATGCTTCAATTACACGTTTTTAAGGTATTCGAAACAGCTCAAAACGAGTTCGAAATCTTTCAAAATTTTCCCGAACCAATGCGCATCATATCCGAGACACTTGAGATTACTTTCGTTTTCCCGAACGTACACGTTAGTGCCCCGAAAACTAGTCCGCAAAACACCGTAAAAACATTCACATATTACAACTCTGTGACCAAATAAAGAAGCTACTGAGCTCAAGAGCAATTTACCAATGTGAACTTTTATTCAAGCGTATTTAGCACTTGGTCATGCGCAGTTGGTCATGCGCACTTGGTCATGCGCACTTGACTGAAATACATTGAAATTGGTCAGCGAACTTGTAAATTTGTTCTGGCGAACATATGCTTTGTTCATGAAGCGAATTTGAGAAGTTGTTCAGGCAAAAAATAAATTTGACCAGGAGCATAAAAAGTCTGGCGAATTTGCAAATTGTTTCGGCGCATTTGATCAGGCTTGTTCAAAGCGAACTTGGTCAACATCTCAAGTGCAGATAACAATCAAATCAAGCGAACTTGGTCAATATCTCAACAAATCAAATCAAGCGAACTTGGTCATACTGAATGGTAGCGAACTTGTTGAACTGTGCAGACCAACGAACCAGAAAATCTCAAATCCTCAAAACTTGATGAAATCGAATAATTCTTTCAATAGGATTCATTTGGAGTGAAAACTAACAACCCTAACCGATCAATTCTTCCATTAAAACACGTTTTGATATCCAATTTCTGAAAATCCATAAAAAATGACGAACATGAAGAACAAGAACAGTAACTTCAAAAATTCATCAATTTCAACCAAATTTGATCGAGAAAACTTGTAATCAGTGCTAGTACTAGTCAGAAATCATCCAGAATCAATTCGTATCCACTCAAATCAAGAGCGCGAGGCTCTGATACCACTTGTAGGTCCTCATGGCACTTTTACAGATCGTTCTCGTGATAAGACGTGTCGTTAACTCGGAGTGCGGAATCCAACAAATCAACGATTGCATACACAAAAGACAATATAGACAATCAAGTAAATAACATTCACGCTTATATTCCAATTCTCAATAGAGTTTACAGACTCAATCGTTCAATTCTTTTTGCTTTCTGATCGATCCCCAAACTGACTCTGTAAACATCTATATATAGACATCTGACCTGTATTAGGCGAACTTAACAAGTTCGCCTCTAACAGACTAAGCGAACTTAACAAGTTCGCCTCAGATAGACTTAAGCGAACTTAACAAGTTCGCCTCTGTTAGACTAGGTGAACTTAACAAGTTCGCCTCTAGCATAACTTGCATAAACACTTAGAACATTATACATAACAAAAACATAAAGACATTAGATATAAACTATTACAAAGCTTTTGTCATTACAAACTATGTCCTAACAAAGAGGAGAATCACGGATCAGACCCTAAACAAATAAATAAGCTAGTTTTAGGGTAGGTTCGATGGTTACGAGTTTTAGATAGGCGGTTTGAGTCATAAGGTTAAGAATCAGATGCAAAATTGGGTTTTTAGTCGTTTTTCTGATTTGGACAGCAAAGTAGCTGAACAGAAACGTGGTTGTTAAAAATATCAAAAAATGTGTAAAAATTATGAAATTTTACAGGTGACTAGTTAATGTTTTTCCGAAGCTATTTTGTTTTTAAAGTTTTCTCGTTTGAGACTCGGATCATAGCCAAAACGGTCAAACAAGACATAAGGTACTGAAAAATGCTCCTGTCCCGTTTTGGCTATTACGGAGTCATATGTTTGAATTAGAAAACGTACTTTACATGATTAGAAAGCTAACTCCACGAGCTACATCATGGAGTTAGTTTTTCTCGGTTTAGATTAATTATATTCAAGTTATGCTAACTTAAAGTCAGCACAGTTTATGTCCATGTTCAACGGTTGCACTTAAATGAGCCGTTTAGGGTTATAAGGTTAACGAACGCGTAACTAAAAATTAGACGAATGTTATTATATTATCATAATACATAATAAACTCATATTAGGTTAGCCAAAACATCCCGTGTCATCGGTGTAGCTATGATATTCACGGAAGCATTTTGGAGAATCACATAATGTAATCGGCATAGCCGACACGCGCAAGCGGATTCTTATTTAAATTAGCGCGGGTTCATATAAATGATAATATAGAATAATTAACACGTTTTATGTTAGCAAAAACATACTAAAGCATCGACAGATCCACTTTTGCAATAGTTGTATTGAGGATTCACATAATGCAACGGCATAGCCATCTTTGCAAACGGGATCCTTTGTTTGTTTGTTGGTGATGTTAGCTTGATTTATTAGTTTGACTAAGTTTATTAGAGGGTTTTTAAGGATGAAGGTTCACATTATCAAGCGATCATGGATAGAAAAAGAAAAAGAAAAAGATTAAGGGTATGAGGAAGAATTAAACAAAGAAAGAAGAATTATTGAAATTAGGAAAGTAAGCTTACTTAATTTGATCTTCAAACTCCTAAAACTTCTAGGAGAATTTCAAAAATCTTCAAGGGGAGGGAGAGATCTTCTCTTGCTTGCAAATTACAAAGAAAAAGGGGTTACCAAGACCTTGTATTTATAGTTCAGGATTAAGGGTTGTAAAAATGGAATGTCTTATAAAGGAATTTATGGTTTTTAAGATGTGTAACAAGGGAGGCTTAATAATTTTTGGCCTTTTAGGCTGCAAAATTCTTCCATGGGTCATAGGTGGCCTTTAACCCATTGTTGATCTAACAGTTCGGTTTCACGGTTTCTAGTTGTTTTTCGAATTTCAGGGTTTATTTAACGAAAGTTTTGCGAAAAAACTCTGTTTTAATTAATAAATGAATATGTTAGACATTTAAAACATAAATTAATGTCAAGTTAGACGAATTTGTCGATTGTGGACGGTACGCAGCTAACGACGGTTTAAAAGGTGAACGATCGCACAAAAGTACTAACTAGTACTTTTAAGTATTAATTCACATTGAATTAGTTATAAGAACATGTTCGAGATGTATGGGAGTGGTTCATGTGAATTTAATGTGTCATAATCATCAATTAAGTCTACGGGTGATCCATGAATACATCACAGATAAGTATAAGTCTTTGTAATCAAGCATAAAAGTAATGTTTGACATGTCAACTAGTATAGTAACAATGTATGAATAGGATTTCAAGTATAATGAAATGTCATGCGGATTATCATTGATAAGTCTAGAACGAGTATAATTAGTAAAAATCAGAAGTGTCACAGACTCCCCTAGTGAAGGGAATTTCGTCCCCGAAATTCAACTAGTAGAGACGGTAATAACTAGGATAGGATAGGTTATCATATACGTTGGCTAGGGCTAGTCCTTGATCCGACGCCTAGTCCAACTTCCAATGCACCATTTATGTTTATATATAGGGTGTACCGTAACTAACCCACCACACTTTTGGCGCCATGGAAACGTACTAGCCGCCTATTAAGACTACCACTAACACGGATAATGTTGGGTTGCATGATTCGAGTTCAGGAATTGGTTATGGGTAGCTACGTCGTAAAATTTCACTTCACACCAATATACTTGTAAATTCACGATTACGTTCGCCGCCGCAATCGCCAAATTACCTTACACGGGTGTGATATTGTAATCCCTAGGAAACTCCGGCCTTTATCCTTACTTTTCCGGCATTTGTAATTCTATTACTATATGATTTGCATTTATGAAAGTGTCACATTTTATTTCATGAATGTTCATACATGCATATATTTAGTACAATTATTTCAAACATAAATGCTTTAATCCTATAAAATTAAGGGTTTATAAAGATTTAATTTTATAAATAAATTCTACATAAAGAAAACCCGTTGTATTTACAAAAATTATAATTTATACCTACAACATTTAATTATGTCATAGGATTATTAAATTTATATAAAGATATAAAACATCAAATGATTATAAGTTTTCTAAGTCTAGGGGTTGGTTATGCCCATTTCTAAAACCGAATTCTAATTAAAAGCTAAGTTGTTCATGAAATGATAAACACTTGAAACTCCAGGGACTAAATTGAAAATTCGTATCATCTCTTCCCCAACTCGTCGATTTTGACTTTTCAGTGTTAAACTAACCTAAATTCAATTTCCAATCGATCTAGTTAGTGCGTTTTAACTGAAATTGACGTTACTACATCATTGCGTGACCGTTTCCTAAAGATTTAACGATTCAATTTGTTGGATATCAATGATTTATTTACGAATTCAGTCCCATAACCATCGTAATCAAGTGGGTAATCAATTCGGGCATTTAGCATGAAATTGGCCTATAAAAATGAACCCACACCTTCACTACATACGCCAAAAACTTTCTACACCTATGTATTCATTGCATTGCTCCTCTAGAACTCTGGCGAGTTCAAAGAAATCCTTCGTCGGCCCCTAGTCGTTCTCCCTCAATCCGCAACCATTCGAGGTAAGTTTGGTACCATTACTTTCGTTTTGATACAAGGATGAAAAGCCCTATGATCTTGTTGTGAATCTGTAACGAATCGGGTGACATTAGGGTTAGGGCTTGGGATAGGGACGATTAGGGAAGGAGGCGAACCAGGGATGGGTGAGCAAAACTGTTACGCGTCTGTCAATAAACAATGTTCAAGCCCGGGTCCACAGGTTAAGGCGTTCGTCTCATAAGGCGAAGGTCGCGGGTTCGAAACCAGTCCGACACCTCATTTTTTCCCTTTTGTGCGCGTGGAACCCGACTCCCCTGTGACCCTCTGTTAAAACAATTTGAAACCCAATTTAAACCATTACTCGACCCCTGGTCTAGTGGTTTGTGTGCTTGTCCCTCTCCGAGAAGACCCGGGTTCGAATCCCGTGGTCTATAATTTTTTTTAAATATGTTTTTAAATCGAATTTTTACACCATTTTTGTTATAAAAATTATTTTATAAAAGAGACTCGGGAATATATTTATGAACCAAATTGTTAACCTAACAATTTTAAATAATTATTTAATCATTTTAGGGAATTAAAAATTAATAATATCTAATTAAGAAGGTATATAATCATTTTATTTAAAACCCCTATCAACTATTTTTAATACACAATTATTTAGTATAACTTATGCCCTCTTTATTATTCATTTAACTATTTAATTAATTGAAACGTATATTTTATTAATCTAATTACCTATATATTCACATAAATATTAGTTAAATACTTAATCATTATTTCGTAAACAAAAACATTATATATATATATATATATAAGCTTGTATTCAATCCTTTATCGACGAACATATTATTTTTTATTAAACAATTATATTATTTCTTTATTAACAAACTCATCATTCACAACAAATAGATACACGCTCATTCAACCTAACTCAACCCTTACTACTTAAATATTTTGAGCATGTCACTGATACATATATAAATGCAAACATAGGTTAACCTTGTGGTTATCTAAACAACTTGTGCAACTACCCGTACTTGTGATTTCAAGCTACCAATCCAATGTGAGTTTACATAGCCCTTTTTACTTTTTTTTTACTTTTGGGGTGAAACATGTCGTCAACTTTATCTATTAAACAATTCAATACCTATGTTCTTATGTCTTAAACTACTTTGTGACCATTACATGTGTTCATGTCAGTACATTCATTAACTTGCAGCCCAAGCCTAAGGTAGTACCTAACATGATCATTTATGTAATCTCTAAGAAATTCCAACCTTTATTTGAACTTGTTCGGCATTGTAATTTCTTTATTTTATGGGTACATCTATCAATTACAATAAATTACCTAATGTATTTATACATGCATGCATTGAATACCATTATTACAAAATGATAGATACTTATTTAAAGAAATTATATAAGTATTTATTATTACTCTACTAAATAAATATATATACATATATTTCAAAACCTACATAAATATATTAACACACATATTTATAAAAATACCAAATTATAATTGAAAGATTGTATTAATTACTTAATATTTTTCTTTTAAGTAAATAGGAATTAGTAGAAATAAAACCATTTTAATTATATAAATATATTTATGCAATTATTTCAAATCCATTAATAACAAATAAATAATTGGATTTATGTGTCTTAATTAATCTTAGTTAGTAAATTACATTTTTATTATTATTATAACCTTTAATTTTAACTAAATGATTCAAATGATTTTATAAAAAGTTCTAAATTTAATGATTCCATACTTTATAAAAGTACAGGGTTGATAACGTAAATTCCTGAAACTTAATTCCAATTAAAAATAAAGGTTTCTACATAAAAAGATAAAACTATGAAAGGCGAGGGGCCTGTTTTGCCAAACCCGGATTTCCCCCTTCCTCTTTTCAGTTATGGGTTCGAAACCCGCTCAAGACTGGTTCCGAAGCCACAATCGTGAACTCATCCCTAAGGCATTATCACGCTTAAAAGAAACCGGCTAAACGTTCATACCACGTGATCGATCCATCTCCTTCGAGTAATTGAGTTTTTATGAACCCATCGTGGTTGAACTAGTAACCGAAAGCCATTGAAGGCTCATTTAATCGATCGATTCATTCCCGCACAAATTGTGTGTAAATAGGTACCCCAATCCATCGACGACACTCAATACGAACTCCCTACATCCTTAAATCACTCGCTTATCGTCTCCGGAGCTCGGAATTTAGTCGGAAAACCCGAATCAGTTCATCGAGCCTTTCTCCTTCGTCACTCAACCATTTCAGGTAATGCTAGTGTCAAATAAATCGTATTAGTATGAGGGTTAATAACCCCATGATTTCGGGCTCGAACAGTTGGCCAATCGGGTGGATTATGAGGCTAGGGTTTACGGGTTTGGGAATGGGGAAGATGATGGCTGGGGTTGTGTGTTAATACTAAATCAAAACCGGTTAAGACCAAGGCATCATGCCCTGGTCTGATGGTTAATGTGTGCGTGTGTTGTGACCCGGCTCTGGTCACGGGTTCGTTTCCGGTTGGACCCAGTTTTGGGATTTTATTTTTGTTTAATTATTTAAATGCATTATTTTATAATTAAAAATTCCAAAAAAATATATATTCTGTAAGATTTCTTTTATATAAAAGCAGAAAATACAAATTTATATATTGTTACTATTTTATTAATAATACAATAAATCACTTATAAAATCTCAAATAAATAAATGGTTAGACAAATTAACTAAATTATTTATTTTGTTACACAGCTATAATATCTAAATTATTATTAGAACCTATAAACAATTATCTTGGTGAGTATAATTATCCTAAATTATAGAGATACTTAAATAATTATTTTTAGATTTATAATTATGCAAGTTTATTTCATTTGGAGCTTACTTATATTACTACCTATTCAATACCCTTTTATTTACCATTTCAGTAAAAGAAAATATTGTAGTAATTTAAAATAATTATCTTATTTACCTAAAACAATTATTTAAGTCTTTTAAATTATTTACTAATTATTTTAGAATAATTTTATACTAAACGTACTAGCAATCCAATCCATAATTTATTGTTCTTAGAATAATATAAACCTTAACTATATAAATTCAAACAATTTATTATCTTTACAAAACCCATATATTAAGGTTTCTAATTAACTCTAATTAGTATTAACCTATCCTTACCAATATATATTGTTCTTCAAACTTGTACAAGTCCCATATCCAATCCCAAGTCCCATGAAACCCTAAAGTCCCAATATTTCCTCAATTCCATTTAGACTCACATTAAATTTAGAGTATCATTATCTATGTAGGTTCATTGTGAGAAATCCTCACGAGACCTATTCATACCAACTCTAGCTTCAATACAAGTGAGTTTCATAGCCCCCTTTCTTTTTACTATTATTTACAAATACTCGGGGTGGAACATGTTTACATACTTACTTACCAAATTCAATACCAATGTTCTCATGCTATTTACTACGTGCTTTATGTCTTAAACTGCTTGGTGACCATTACATGTATTCATACTAGTACATTCATTAACCTGCTACCGAGGCCTAAGATAGTACCTAACATGATCATTTATAGGGGAATCCGATTCCAGTTAACACAAACCTTAGCGGGTTTTGTGTGTACCATATTACTATTTTTCTAAAACACAATCAGTGGGATTGTACTTACCATTTTTCCATTTACTACGGATTGAATTGTACGCTTGGAACCTTGTATGTTTTCACATTTATGCCATAGTTATGCTTTGAACAATATTGAATTTCAAATCATTTTTACTAAACTTTTGTTAGTGTCAAAACCTATGTTACTCACCAACTACTTGTAGTTGACATTTACTCGCATGTTTCAGGTGCACCTATTTGAGGACCCTACCTGCTCATCTAGGACTTGGACCTAGTTAAATTTAAATTATGTTATGTTTTGAACGTTTCATTTTCCATTCCCTATGTAACGGATGATTTTAAGTTGATGAATAAATATTGTCATTTAATAATAGATGATCATGTGCTTATGAACAACCGCGTCAGCCCCGGCGTTTAATCCGCCGCCGGCCGGGGTGTGACAGATTGGTATCAGAGCCATGGTTATAGGGAATTAGGTTATTAGACACATGACCTAGACTATAACCTAGGAGTCCCAAACATGAGTTTAACTCGTGTCTTTTATTAGGAACTCCACACTATCTTTACTATGCATGTTTACCTACATCTATCTATTTTTTATTACCTGATACAACTCCATGAACTACGACATTCAATAGTCTACATGAAACTATTTTGAACTACTTGAACTACACTTAGACTTAATAGTCTAATCCGAATGAAACTCTCGTCAAAGGTATGTAAGTTCTAACTAATGAATGGGAACTTGTGCAATCCGGAAGGGTGGATGCCTGTATTCTGGGAGTTCTGTCTAGGAAAGCATTTCGTATAAATCCAAATCAACCGATGGACCAGTTAAGCTTTCGTGGGAATTCTTGGGATGAGTGTTCACTTATAGGCTAACGCATGACTTCTCAAACATTAGAAAGACTTAAAGTACCTTGATAAGTCTATGTACTCATTAGAGTACCATCTATGTTTTATCTAACATCTCATGATCAAATTGCAAACTCTTATACGTGATTCACATCTTATGAACTTTTTATTCACCCGTTTGTAGAATGCCTCCCCGTCATGAGCGTAGGCACAACCTTACCGATAGGATCATTAAGCAAATGGCTACAATCCTACCAACTATGGTCAATCAACTGAACCAGAATGTTGCACCAAGGAATCCCGCGTGTACATTCAAACACTTTAACTCCTGCAACCCCACCAAGTTTTATGGGAACGAAGGAGCTACTGGACTTCTCCAATGGTTTGAAAGCATTGAGGGGACTTTCATCAATGCTGACTGTCCTGAGAACCTGAAGGTTCGTTATGCTACTAGTGTCTTCCAGAAGAGGGCACTAACATGGTGGAATGGAGAAAAGCGTAACCGTGGGATAGAGGTTGCACTAGCCTTGCCTTGTGCCAATGTGAAAGCACTCATGACCGATGAGTTTTGTCCCCGTAATGAGGTTAAGAAACTAGAAGCTGAATTCTGGGATCTCAAACAAGACAGTGGTGAAAGCCTTGCCTATACCACCCGCTTTCATGAGCTTAGCCTACTGGTGCCCCATATGGTCACTCCTCTCTCACGAGCCATTGAGAAGTACATCAATGGTCTACCCATGCAAATTCAGGACACTGTTTTGGGCAGTAACCCAACCACTCTCGAGGAAGCCATCCGTCTCGCAGCAACCCTGTCAGACAATCATGTTAAGGCAGGGACTCTATCTAAAAAGGGTGCCAAGAAGACCATTGAGAAAGCCACTACTGAACCCCTCAAGGAGACCAAGTCTGAGTCTTCCTTCAATAACAGGAAAAGGAAGGGCAGGAACTTTGCCATTATCACACCTGCTACTCCTTTAGCGCAAGTAGCCCCTACTGCCTACAACCCCAACAAGAAGACTTATGTGGGGACTCTACCTCTGTGTAACACCTGCCAGCTCCATCATACTACCTACATGCCATGTCGTCTATGTACCAATTGTGGATGATCTGGGCATACGGCTAACATCTGTCATGCTGCTTCCCGAGCTAACCAAGATAATCAACCTAATGTCCTTGTCCCTGCCGCTATCGCCCAGGGTCGTGCTTGCTACGAGTGTGGAGACCCAAATCATTTCAGGAACCGTTGCCCTAGGTTGGTCATTGTGAACCAAGCCAACATGAATCAAGGCAACATGATACAGGGGAACGGGAACCAAGGTAACATGATTCAGGGAAACATGAACCAGGGGAATATGAACCGGGGAAATATGAATCAGGGGAATGCAAACCCCGTAGCTCGAGGACGTGCCTTCAACATCAATGCCAATGAGGCACAAGCCAACAACGATGTGGTGAACGGTACGTACCTAATTAATCAACAATATGCTTCCATCCTATTTGATACTGGTTCCGATAGGAGTTTCGTGTCCTTTGAATTTGAACCACAACTCGCTATGAGTCGAGCTAAGTTAGACAAACCCTTTGATATTTTAGTAGCGGATGGTTATTCTGTTTCATGTGACACCATCATTAGAGATTGTACCTTAACCTTGAATGATCATGACTTTTCAATCAATCTTATTCCTATGGCCCTCGGAGGTTTTGACATTATAGTAGGCATGGACTGGCTGACCAAGCACCATGCTGAAGTCGTCTGTTTTGACAAGTACATTCGTATCCCACTTGACTCGGGCGACATTTTGAACGTCTATGGTGAGAAGCCGTCGAAAGGACTCAAGCTCATGTCTTGCACTACCGCACAGAAGTATTTATGAAAGAAATGTGTGGCATTCTTGGCACATATTGTGGAACGAAAAGGCAAAGACAAGAGTCTCCAAGACATCCCCATAATCAAGGACTATCCTGAAGTTTTTCTCGAAGATTTACCTGGTCTTCCTCCTATACGTCAAGTCGAATTTCGTATTGACTTAGTACCAGGAGCAAACCCCGTGGCTAAGTCACCTTATCGTCTGGCACCATCAGAGATGTAGGAACTTTCAAGTCAACTTCGAGAACTTTCTGACAAAGGATTTATTCGTCCTAGCGTGTCCCCTTGGGGAGCACCTGTTTTATTTGTCAAAAAGAAGGATGGTTCTTTCAGAATGCGCATCGACTATCGGGAACTTAACAAGCTTACCATGAAGAACCGTTATCCACTTCCGAGGATTGACGATTTATTTGATCAACTTCAAGGCTCGACTTATTTCTCTAAGATTGATCTTCGTTCTGGTTATCACGAGTTACGAGTCCTCGAATCCGATATCCCTAAGACAGCCTTTCGTACAAGATATGGTCATTACGAGTTCATGGTTATGCCCTTCGGACTAACCAATGCACCCGCAGTATTCATGGATCTTATGAACCGCGTATGTAAGCCGTACTTGGACAAGTTCGTGATCGTCTTCATTGACGATATCCTCATATATTCAAAATCCAAAGCGGAACACGGAGAACACTTACGTCTGGTTTTAGATCTCTTGAAAAAGGAGAAATTATAAGCTAAGTTCTCCAAATGTGAATTTTGGCTAAAGGAAGTCCATTTCTTGGGTCATATAGTCAACGAGAAGGGTATTCACGTAGATCCCGCTAAGATTGAGGCGGTAAAGAACTGGCAAGCTCCAAAGACCCCTACCGAAGTCCGCTCGTTTCTTGGTTTAGCGGGCTATTATCGTCGTTTCATAGCAAACTTTTCAAAGATCGCGGTACCACTCACAGCCTTAACTCACAAAGGAAAACCCTACGAGTGGGGGCCAAAACAAGAGGAAGCCTTTCAAACCCTGAAACAGAAACTGTGTGAGGCTCCTATCCTGACTCTTCCTGATGGAACCGAAGACTTTGTCATTTACTGTGACGTTTCCCACTTAGGCCTAGGTTGTGTTCTAATGCAACGAGGCAAAGTGATCGCTTATGCATCCCGACAACTCAAAATCCATGAGAAGAATTATACGACGCACGATCTTGAGTTGGGTGCGATTGTATTTGCTCTTAAAATTTGGAGACATTACCTATATGGTACCAAATGTGAGATTTACACCGATCATAAGAGTCTCCAGCACATCTTCAATCAAAAGGAGCTCAACATGAGGCATAGGCGTTGGGTTAAACTCCTAAACGACTACAACTGCAATATTCGTTATCATCCTGGTAAGGCGAATGTAGTGGCTGATGCTCTTAGCCGTAAAGAACCTATCAAAATCCACAGCATTCGAATCCAAAATGATATTCAAACTCGTATCCTTGAAGCACAACGAATTTCTGTCACTGAAGGAAACATGTACAACGAAATGTCATGTGGTGCTGAACTCCAACTTGAAACCAAACCCAATGGGTTACTTTACTTTCTAAATCGTATCTGGATTCCGGACCGTGACAACCTTCGTACCTTTATCATGAACGAGGCTCACAAGACTCGCTATTCTGTGCATCCTGGTGCAGACAAAATGTACATGGATCTTCGTACCCAATACTGGTGGCCTGGTATGAAAAAGGACATTTCTCTATACGTGTCCAAATGCCTTACATGTTTAAAGGTTAAAGCTGAGCACCAGCGCCCATCCGGATTACTTAAACAACCCGAGATTCCCGTGTGGAAATGGGAGTGTATTGCCATGGATTTTATAACCAAACTCCCACAAACATCTCGTAGGCATAATAGCATTTGGGTAATCATCGACCGCTTGACAAAATCTGCTCATTTCATACCCATACGTGAGGACTACCGAGTCGAGAAATTAGCTCGAATCTATATTGATGAGATCGTTAGTCGTCACGGTGTACCTCTCAACATTATTTCTGATCGTGATGGACGATTCACCTCTCATTTCTGGAAATCCTTACAATCAGTCTTGGGCACTCAGCTGAATCTTAGTACGGCTTACCATCCGCAAACCGATGGTCAGTCCGAACGAACGATTCAAACCCTCAAAGATATGCTTAGAGCCTGTGTCATTGACTTCAAGGGAAACTGAGATTTACACCTACCCCTAGTCGAGTTCTCATACAACAACAGTTATCACACAAGCATTAACATGGCTCCTTTTGAAGCACTTTATGGTCGGAAGTGCCGCTCTCCTGTCTGCTAGGCGGAAATCGGTGAATCACAAATCACTGGTCTTGAACTGATTCAAGAGACTTCCGACAAGATAATGTTAATCCGAGACAACCTTCTAGCAGCAAGAAGTCGGCAAAAGAGCTATGCCGACAAACGTCGAAAACCCTTAGAATTTCAGGTTGGCGATCTGGTTCTTCTCAAGGTATCCCCTTGGAAAGGCGTAGTTCGTTTTGGAAAGAAAGGGAAACCTGCGCCAAGATTCGTGGGCCCTTTTAAAATCCTTGAGCGGATTGGAAAAGTAGCCTATAAGTTGAACCTACCCGAAGGACTCAGTAACGTTCATCCGACATTTCATGTCTCGAACTTAAAGAAATGCTTAGCTGACGAGAATCTCCACATACCACTCGACGAGATTCACATTGACGAAACTATGCACTTCGTGGAGAAGCCCGTCGAGATCATGGACCGAGAAGTTAAGCAACTCAAACGAAGTCGAATTCCAATCGTTAAGGTTCGATGGGAATCCAAACGTGGCCCTGAGTTCACTTGGGAACGTGAGGATCAAATGAAAGCCAAATACCCACATCTATTTCCAGGACCCTCTTCCTAATCAATTTCGGGACGAAATTTCCTAAAGTAGGGGAGACTGTAATCTCCAAGAAATTCCAACCTTTATTTGAACTTGTCCGGCATTGTAATTTCTTTATTTTATAGGTACATCTATCAATTACAATAAATTACCTAATGTATTTATACATGCATGCATTGAATACCATTATTACAAAATGATAGATACTTATTTAAAGAAATTATATAAGTATTTATTATTACTCTACTAAATAAATATATATACATATATTTCAAAACCTACATAAATATATTAACACACATATTTATAAAAATACCAAATTATAATTGAAAGATTGTATTAATTACTTAATATTTTTCTTTTAAGTAAATGGGAATTAGTAGAAATAAAACCATTTTAATTATATAAATATATTTATGCAATTATTTCAAATCCATTAATAACAAATAAATAATTAGATTTATGTGTCTTAATTAATCTTAGTTAGTAAATTACATTTTTATTATTATTATAACCTTTAATTTTAACTAAATGATTCAAATGATTTTATAAAAAGTTCTAAATTTAATGATTTCATACTTTATAAAAGTACAGGGTTGATAACGTAAATTCCTGAAACTTAATTCCAATTAAAAATAAAGGTTTCTACATAAAATGATAAAACTATGAAAGGCAAGGGGCCTGTTTTGCCAAACCCGGATTTCCCCCTTCCTCTTTTCAGTCATGGGTTCGAAACCCGCTCAAGACTGGTTCCGAAGCCATAATCGTGAACTCACCCCTGAGGCATTATCACGCTTAAAAGAAACTGGCTAAACGTTCATACCACGCGATCGATCCATCTCCTTCGAGTAATTGAGTTTTTATGAACCCATCGTGGTTGAACTAGTAACCGAAAGCCATTGAAGGCTCATTTAATCGATCGATTCATTCCCGCACAAATTGTGTATAAATAGGTACCCCAATCCATCGACGACACTCAATACGAACTCCCTACATCCTTAAATCACTCGCTTATCGTCTCCGGAGCTCGGAATTTAGTCGGAAAACCCAAATCAGTTCTTCGAGCCTTTCTCCTTCGCCACTCAACCATTTCAGGTAATGCTAGTGTCAAATAAATCGTATTAGTATGAGGGTCAATAACCCCATGATTTCGGGCTTGAATAGTTGGCCAATCGGGTGGATTATGAGGCTAGGGTTTACGGGTTTGAGAATGGGGAAGATGATGGTTGCGGTTGTGTGTTAATACTAAATCGAAACCGATTAAGACCAAGGCATCATGCCCTGGTCTGATGGTTAATGTGTGTGTGTGTTTTGACCCGGCTCTGGTCACGGGTTCGTTTCCGGTTGGACCCAGTTTTGGGATTTTATTTTTGTTTAATTATTTAAATGCATTATTTTATAATTAAAAATTCCAAAAAATATATATATATATTCTGTAAGATTTCTTTTATATAAAAGCAGAAAATACAAATTTATATATTGTTACTATTTTATTAATAATACAATAAACCACTTATAAAATCTCAAATAAATAAATGGTTAGACAAATTAACTAAATTATTTATTTTGTTACACAACTATAATGTCTAAATTATTATTAGAATCTATAAACAATTATCTTGGTGAGTATAATTATCCTAAATTATGGAGATACTTAAATAATTATTTTTAGATTTATAATTATGCAAGTTTATTTCATTTGGAGCTTACTTATATTACTACCTATTCAATACCCTTTTATTTACCATTTCAGTAAAAGAAAATATTGTAGTAATTTAAAATAATTATCTTATTTACCTAAAACAATTATTTAAGTCTTTTAAATTATTTACTAATTATTTTAGAATAATTTTATACTAAACATACTAGCAATCCAATCCATAATTTATTGTTCTTAGAATAATATAAACCTTTATCTATTTCATGATCCATTTGTTTAATCATTTCATAATAACTATATAAATTCAAACAATTTATTATCTTTACAAAACCCATATATTAAGGTTTCTAATTAACTCTAATTAGTATTAACCTATCCTTACCAATATATATTGTTCTTCAAACTTGTACAAGTCCCATATCCAATCCCAAGTCCCATGAAACCCAAAAGTCCCAATATTTCCTCAATTCCATTTAGACTCACATTAAATTTAGAGTATCATTATCTATGTAGGTTCATTGTGAGAAATCCTCACGAGACCTATTCATACCAACTCTAGCTTCAATACAAGTGAGTTTCATAGCCCCCTTTCTTTTTACTATTATTTACAAATACTCGGGGTGGAACATGTTTACATACTTTACTTACCAAATTCAATACCAATGTTCTCATGCTATTTACTACGTGCTTTATGTCTTAAACTGCTTGGTGACCATTACATGTATTCATACTAGTACATTCATTAACCTGCTACCCAGGCCTAAGGTAGTACCTAACATGATCATTTATAGGGGAATCCGATTCCAGTTAACACAAACCTTAGCGGGGTTTGTGTGTACCATATTACTATTTTTCTAAAACACAATCAGTGGGATTGTACTTACCAGTTTTCCATTTACTACGGATTGAATTGTACGCTTGGAACCTTGTATGTTTTCACATTTATGCCATAGTTATGCTTTGAACAATATTGAATTTCAAATCATTTTTACTAAACTTTTGTTAGTGTCAAAACCTATGTTACTCACCAACTACTTGTAGTTGACATTACTCGCATATTTCAGTTGCACCTATTTGAGGACCCTACCTGCTCATCTAGGACTTGGACCTAGTTAAATTTAAATTATGTTATGTTTTGAACGTTTCATTTTCCATTCCCTATGTAACGGATGATTTTAAGTTGATGAATAAATATTGTCATTTAATAATAGATGATCATGTGCTTATGAACAACCGCGTCTGCCCCGGTGTTTAATCCGCCGCCGGCCGGGGTGTGACAATTTATATGGGAACTGAAACTATAACTTACCATAAGACCTTGGCGGGTTTTTTTGGGTATCAACTATAACTTGGAGTATTCGCTTGCTCCCTTTTTTTAAAATGGCAATCAGTGGGATTGCATATCTAGTTTTCTATTATCAGACTTGAATTGTACGCTTGGAACCATGTATGTTTTCACATATATGCTTTAGACAGGCTTTGAACATATTGAATTGTAAACTATACTAACTCTTTTTGGTGTCAAAACCTATGTATCTCACCAACTACTTGTAGTTGACAGTTACTTACATGTTTCATGTGCACCTGTTTGAGTACTATTGATCACACATAGGACATTGACCTAGTTTAGTTTAATTATGTTATGTTGAACTCTTTGTTTTCTATTTCCAACTGTAACGGATGCTTTTAATTTGAATAATAAATATTATCATATTTAATAGATGATCATGTGCTTATGAACAACCGCGTCAGCCCCGGCGTATAATCCGCCACCGACCGGGGTGTGACAGATTGGTATCAGAGCCATGGTTATAGGGAATTAGGTTATTAGACACATGACCTAGACTACAACCTAGGAGTCCCAAACACAAGGTTAACTTGTGCCTTTTATTAGGAACTCCACTCTATACTTACTATGCATATTTACCTATTTTATCCATTTCTGATTACATTACATGAACTACAACATTCAAGGGATTACATGAAACTATTTGAAATAACATATGCTTCATACTCTTAGACCCAAAAGTCCAATCCAAACAAAACTCTCGTCAAAGGTATGTAAGTCCTAACTGATGAATGAGAACTTGTGCAATCTAGAAGGGTGGATGTCTGTATTCTGGGAGTTCTGTCTAGGAAACCATTTCGTATAAATCTAAATCAACCGATGGACCAGTTATGCTTTCCTTGGAATTCTCGGGATGAGTGTCCACTTATAGGCTAAAGCACGACTTCTCAGACATTAGATGAACTTAAAGTACCTTGATAAGTCAATGTACCCATTAGGGTACCATCCATGTTCTATCTAATTTCTCATGATTTAATTACAAATTCCTATACATGATTCACATCTTATGAACTTTCTATTCAGCCGTTTGTAGATTGCCTCCCCGTCATGAGCGTAGGTACAACCTCACCGATAGGATCATCCAACAAATGGCTACGATACTAACAGCTATGGTCAATCAACTGAACCAGAATGTTGCACCAAGGAATCCCTCGTGTACATTCAAACACTTCAAATCCTACAACCCCACCAAGTTCTACGGGAATGAAGGAGCAACTGGACTCCTCCAATGGTTTGAAAGCATTGAGGGAAGCTCATCAATGCTGACTGTCACACCGTGACCGATGGCGGAATCATCGGGGCGGGAAATGTAGACTGTTCATGAGCACAAGGTTGACTAAATTGTAATATATTAAACATCAATTTCATTTCAAATAATCCAAACACAACCAAATCCAAGAAATAACATAATTGAAATACATAAAATCCTGTATTCAAATTAACTAAGTCTCAAAGCCTATGTGAAGCAAATCTTGATCAAATCACACATTAGTACCTGAAACATGAATAAAATAAGGTTAACTAAAAAGTTGGTGAGCATACACAGATTTGTATACAGAAAGCATATAGTTTGTAAATAAACAAATCCTTACATATCATGATAAAATAAGGCATTTATGGGGAGCAGCTATTGTGTAACCAAGTACAATCAAACCTTTGTAACTAGCATGCAAAAATTGTGTTATCGGTAACAATCACCCTACCTGGGTGGGTTTGTCAGACTCAATAGATCTATCATTGTTTACCGTCGGCTTGAATAGTTAATGATTGCACATAATCGCATACAAAAGTTAGCACAACTGGCAATCGGGCATAAAGCTCAAATTGCACACATGAATGTAAAGGGGATTTGTATTTGTGTAGTCTGTGTAAATGTAAACAATAGTATTGTATAATGTTCATGTTCCACCCAAAAAAGTGTAAAAGAGTAAAAGGGGCTATGTAATACTCACCTGATTCAAATGCGTAGCTGACACGAGAGACTAGGTAGTATCGTGACCCTTGTAACACACAACGTTAACCTAAAGTGTATTGCGTGTGAACATGAATTAATAAAATGTCTAACTTAAAGTCTAAGGTTTCAATGGATATAAGTATAAAGAATTATATAATGATTTCGTGACGAATTATGAAAAAGGGTTGTGTAGGTGTTGAATAAAATGAAAGCAATTTGAAATGAATAGTTTAAAATGTTTTTAAATTAGAGTTTGGATTTGAATAATTAAATCAAATAATTATTATTTAATTATTCTAGTTACAAATTAATGTAATTATTCGGTTTATTTAAGTGTAGCCTAAATAACCAATTTTGTTTAAATATAAATTAAATAAATAATTATTACTTTATTTATTTATTTATAAAGGTAAGTAACTTATTCATTTAGTTATAAAAATATAGTGGGTGTATTATATTAAATATAAATTTAATAAATCTTTACGCTATTTTTATAAAGATGAGTAAATAAGTGGTGTAACTAATATTTATGTGTATAGTTTAATATTAAATATAACTTCTATTTATTTAGAAATAAGAATTTGGATCTTTTAAATAAAGTTAATCCAAATCTTTATAAAATTAAGTATTTTTATTTAAAAATTAATTTGGAATACTTATTGTTTTTGAAAATATAAAATTAAGCACTCTGACAAGATTTTCTCTCACACACGATTGTGCCTAAGACAAGGCATGACCGTGTTAAGATCACGGACGCGACCGTGCTGGTTAGGGGCGTGACCGTGTTGATAAAAACAGCAGGCACAACAAGTCTGGTCATCAGGCACGACCGTGCTGGTGTCGGACACGACCGTGTCTAGGGTTCTCTAGGCATGACCTTGTCTGGCTAGCAGGTACGACCAGGTCATGTATGGGGCACGACTGTGCTCGGATAGGCACGACCGTGTCTTAGAGTGGCACGACCGTGTCTACATGTAGCACGACCGCGCTATGAGATTAACGCGACCGTGTTCGGTCAAGTTCAAAAACAAAATTGTTCGATTCTTATAAATTTAACGTTAGAAATCATAGGGCTTTTGATGAGTAACCTGTTGCGAATTTAACCATATAAACTAATTGAATTATAATAGGGTCTAGCATGTTTATCGAATGAGCCCTAGATTCGGGTTCATGTTAAAATCGCTATTGCAAGCCCGAATCAGGTGGGGGCTTTTGATCTATAGACTGAAACGAAAGTGTAGGAGGTTTCAATTACCAGGATAGATGACGTATTGATAGTGCTCGACTGTGTTGGGTTCCGGCTTGAAATCCGGCGACTCCGACTTCGTCTCCGAACAAAATGGAATACGCGAGAGCTTGACAGAGGTTCGTACGAGGTGTGGGAGTAGTTTGTTTGCGCAGAAATAATTCCAAATGATGGATTCGAGTGGTATGATAATGAGGTCGGCGGTTTTGAAATGAATACTCATAATGGAGTTTAATTCGAGGTAATGCGGGTGATTAAGACCTCAATAATGGTCGTTAATAGTTGAGACGTGTAGAACGGTTACGAATCGAACGAATTTAGAATTAAAAACTGTTTTTACGTTTCAATTGATGTGAGGCACGACCGTGCCTATAAGAGGCGCGACCGTGCCAAAACGTGGCGCGACCGTGCCTATTAGGGTTTCTGGTTATTTACAAAATCAGCCCTTGCAACTTCAGCTTTGACAGAATAGCTTGGTTAGGATTTAACAGAACACCTAACGGGTTTACTAACTGGATTAACTCTAAGAGGTGTTACCACATGATTATGAGTTCTAAATCTTTGAATTGAATACGATCGGCTAACGATTAATGAGGTGTACGTTTGAAGAAGTATATGATTCAACGTCGTGTTGTTATTTTATTAGTTAAGATAAATTAAAATAGGGTCAAAAAATCTGAGATGTTACACTGACTGTCCTGAGGATCTGAAGGTTTGTTATGATACTAGTGTCTTCTAGAAGAGGGCACTAACCTGGTGGAACGGTGAAAAACATAACCGTAGGATTGAGGTTGCACTGGCCTTACCTTGGGCGTATGTCAAGACACTCATGACATATGAGTTTTGCCCCCGTAATGAGGTCAAGAAACTGGAAGCTGAGTTTTGGGATCTCAAACAAGACAGTGGTGAAAGCCTTGCCTACACCACCCGTTTTCATGAGCTTAGCCTCTTGGTACCACACATGGTCACTCCTCTCTCTCGAGCCATTGAGAAGGACATCAATGGTCTGCCCAAGCAGATTCAGGACATTGTTTTGGGTAGTAACCCAGCCACTCGCGAGGAAGCCATCCGTCTTGCAGCAACCCTGTCAGACAATCATGTTAAGGCAGGGACTCTATCTAAAAAGGGTGCCAAGAAGACCTTTGAGAAAGCCACCACTGAACCCACCAAGGAGACTAAGTCTGAGTCTTCCTTCAATAACAAGAAAAGGAAGGGCAAGAACTTTGCCATTATCACACCCGCTACTCCTTTAGCCCAAGTAGCCCCTACTGCCTTCAACCCCACCAAGAAATAATATGCGGGAACTTCACCACTTTGTAATACCTGCAAACTCCACCACCCTGCTCACGTACAATGCCGTATGTGCACTACTTGTGGACGTTATGGGCATTGGGCTAACACCTGTCGTATTCCACCAACTAATCAAGTCTACCAACTTGTTGCTCCTGTTCCTGTTCCTGCTACTATCGCCCAGGGTCGCGCTTGTTATGAGTGTGATGACCCTAATCACTTCAGGAACCGTCGCCCTAGGCTAGTCATTGTGAACCAAGCAAATATAAACCAGGGCAACATGGTTCAGGGAAACATAAACCAACGGAATATGAACTGAAGGAATGTGAATCAGGGGAATGGACGTGCCTTTAACATCAATGCCAACAAGGCTCAAGCCAACAACGATGTGGTGAACGGTATGTACCCAATTAATCAACAATATGCTTCTATTCTATTTGATACCGGTTCCGAGAGAAGTTTCGTGCCCTTTGAATTTGAACCCCAACTTGCTATGAGTCGAGCTAAGCTAGACAAACCCTTTGATATTTTAGTAGCGGATGGTTATTCTGTTTCATGTGACACCATTATTAGAGGTTGTACCTTAAACTTGAACGACCATGACTTCTCAATCAACCTTATTCCTATGGATCTCGGAGGTTTCGACATCATAGTAGGCATGGATTGGCTGACCAAGCACCATGCTGAAGTCGTCTGTTTTGACAAATACATTCGTATCCCACTTGACTCGGGCGACATTTTGAACGTCTATGGTGAGAAGCCGTCGAAAGGACTCAAGCTCATGTCTTGCACTACCGCACATAAGTACTTATGAAAAAAATGTGTGGCATTCCTGGCCCATATTATGGAACGAAAAGGCAAAGACAAGAGTCTCCAAGACATTCCTGTAATCAAAGACTTTCCTAAAGTTTTTCCCAAAGACTTACCCGGTCTTCCTCCAGTACGATAAGTCGAATTCCGTATTGACTTAGTGCCAGGAATAAATCCCGTGGCCAAGTCACCTTATCGTCTTGCACCATCAGAGATGTAGGAACTTTCAAGTCAACTCCAAGAACATTCTAACAAAGGATTTATTCGTCCTAGCGTTTCCCCTTGGGGAGCACCTGTTCTATTCGTCAAGAAGGAGGATGGTTCTTTCTGGATGTGCATCAACTATCGGGAACTTAACAAGCTTACCATGAAGAACTGTTATCCACTTTCGAGGATTCACGATTTATTCGATCAGCTTCAAGGCTCGACTTATTTCTCTAAGATTGATCTTCGTTCTGGTTATCACCAGTTACGAGTCCATGAATCCAATATCCCCAAAACAGCCTTTCGTACAAGATATGGTCATTACGAGTTCATGGTCATGCCCTTCGAGCTAACCAATGCACCCTCACTAATTGGAATCCACAAACTCGTGTCATTGATATTAATAAGAGAATATTTTTAAGCGGAATTATTGGCTAAACAAGTAGTCGTATACTAATTTAGCCAGGGTTTAGAAATATTTTTCTTTAATGAGGAAAAATCATAATTATTTATCGATTCGAAATAATATTTTTATAAAATAGATTGTATTAAGTTTCCCTATTAGGTGAGAAGTTTTATGGAAAATTTATGTTTTTGATACTATCTAACAGTTTGCTAAAACATTTTGTTTGAACAAAATAACGAGGTTTGTTTAAATCAAATAGTAGGATGATTTGTTTACGAAGGAGATTGTTGGTAGTGTACTAAATCGTATTGAATGAAAAAGGTGATATTTGAGAAATTTTTAATAAAAATAAAATAAAAATAAAAAAAATGACGAGTGTAATTTGCGCTCAACGGGTCAAATCAATGAACAATAACCTTTAGAATTGAAACATATAAAATTAATTAGATGCTGAAATGTTAAACATTACTCAAAACATAGGGAAATGGTTCTCAAATCGAAAATTTAAAGACAATAATTAGAAATTTCTCCTAACGTCTCTGGTAGCTTTCCACTAGGAAGAAGATAATCACCAAGATGAGCACTGCTATGGTCACTCGAGTAGCTGATCTGGCTTCAGCTCTAGCTGTCTCCGTGCGATTCTCAAGCATTTCTTTTTCAAGGCTGGAAATTAACTCCTTTTGGTACCCTAATTGGTTCGCTAGGCAATTCATTCTTTGTCCTTGCAAGTCGTGTATTACTCCCTGCTCCATCCTTTGTCTCTCAAATTCTGAGGTCCTTACATATTGGTGAATGTCATTGGTTGGAAATCCCATAACGCCAGTAGATGTCGTGGTATGTCTTACCCAAGGGTTAGGATGGTACGGGTCGGGCACTAGATATGGGTCCCTTAGTGGGAGTGGTAGCTGATTGTGGGGATGAGGTGTCTGATACGGGTTTCTGGGTGCGGGTGTTTCAGCTGTTCGAAGTCTTTGGCCGGTGTTTCTAATCCAATCTGCCCTTACATCGAACCTTGGTCTAGCAGTTGGGGTGTTGGTGACCGATGCGCGGGTGTCCCGATGTCTTCTTCCTAATCAGACTCTTCTCCAGGACGGTAAACCGGGGAGGAAGGGGAGTAGGAGTCCATGTTTAGCACAGAAACAATGAAAAGGTTGTAAGTGATAATGAAATATTGAGTGTTAAATATAGGAGTTCTCATAAGTTTAGAGTTTGACTAGTCATAACACCGAACTTTCACAATAGTATTTTAGAAATACACTTGACCTATAAGCAATGCATCCTTGAGGAGAATTCCCAGGAAAGAGGGGTGGGTCACTAGGACACACTTAAGTACCCTATCTTTTCTTAGCTAGAATCTCTCATAGCCTACACACTCTTCCAGCCATCATGTATTAATAACACTATTGTTGGGCTTATGGTCATGATGAGAATTGTTGTGAACTGGGCCTTGTGGCCCGAAAGTACGGTTTATGCATTTCAGTGGGCTTTTGCTTCTTGGAGGATAGATGGGCTTCTTAGTTTATTATTGATGGACATTAGGCCCAATAGTTTAAAAATTTGTTGTACACAAGAGGTGTGGTATTATGTATGTGAGTTTAGGGGTGCATGAATAACTAAGTGTGTATGAGTGTGTGTGAGAAACTTAGGATAGCACTTTTAAAAAAATTAAATAGGTAGCAATGAATAGGAGAAAAAGTTGACAGGTAATGCGACACATAGATTATTAAGTATTGTATCATATGATGTAGTTATATAGTATAACATGTAAGAATATTCACATAAAAAAATTAATCATATAGCATGTAAATAGTAATGAGTGTAAGCACAAAAGTTATCGAGTAGTGTGACACATAAGTCTTTATGCATTGTATCACGTAGTGTAAATACTTATGATAGCATGTAAAAATATTTACACCAGAACTAATAATGTAACATGTAGTAGCATGGCATTGTATGGGTGTCCTAAAGTTATAGTCTAGGTCAAGGGTGTCTAATAACCTAGTTCCCTATAACCAAGGCTCTGATACCAATCTGTCACACCCCGACCGATGGCGGAATCATCGGGGTGGGACATGTAGACTGTTCATGAGCACAAGGTTGACTAAATTGTAATATATTAAACATCAATTTCATTTCAAATAATCCAAACACAACCAAATCCAAGAAATAACATAATTGAAATACATAAAATCCTTTATTCAAATTAACTAAGTCCCAAAGCCTATGTGAAGCAAATCTTGATCAAATCACACATTAGTACCTGAAACATGAATAAAATAAGGTCAACTAAAAAGTTGGTGAGCATACACAGGTTTGTATATAGAAAGCATATAGTTTGTAAATAAACAAATCCTTACATATCATGATAAAATAAGGCATTTATGGGGAGCAGTTATTCTGTAACCAAGTACAATCAAACCTTTGTAACTAGCATGCAAAAATTGTGTTGTCGGTAACAATCACCCTACCTGGGTGGGTTTGTCAGACTCAATAGATCTATCATTGTTTACCATCGGCTTGAATAGTTAATGAATGCACATAATCACATACAAAAGTTAGCATAACTAGCACTCGGGCATAATGCTCAAATTGCACACATGAATGTAAAGGGGATTTGTATTTGTGTAGTCTGTGTAAATGTAGACAATAGTATTGTATAATGTTCATGTTCCACCCGAAAAAGTGTAAAAGAGTAAAAGCGGCTATGCAATACTCACCTGATTCAAAGGCGTAGCTGACACGAGAGACTAGGTAGTATCATGACCCTTGTAACGCACAACGTTAACCAAAAGTGTATTGCGTGTGAACATGAATTAATAAAATGTCTAACTTAAAGTCTAGGGTTTCAATGGATATGAGTATAAAGAATTATATAATGATTTCGTGACGAATTATGAAAAAGGGTTGTGTAGGTGTTGAATAAAATGGAAGCAATTTGAAATGAATAGTTTAAAATGTTTTTAAATTAGAGTTTGGATTTGAATAATTAAATCAAATAATTATTATTTAATTATTCTAGTTACAAATTAATGTAATTATTCGGTTTATTTAAGTGTAGCCTAAATAACCAATTTTGTTTAAATATAAATTAAATAAATAATTATTACTTTATTTATTTATAAAGGTATGTAACTTATTCATTTAGTTATAAAAATATAGTGGGTGTATTATATTAAATATAAATTTAATAAATAATCTTTACGCTATTTTTATAAAGATGAGTAAATAAGTGGTGTAACTAATATTTATGTGTATAGTTTAATATTAAATATAACTTCTATTTATTTAGAAATAAGAATTTGGATCTTTTAAATAAAGTTAATCCAAATCTTTATAAAATTAAGTATTTTTATTTAAAAATTAATTTGGAATACTTATTGTTTTTGAAAATATAAAATTAAGCACTCTGACAAGATTTTCTCTCACACACGATCGTGCCTAAGACAAGGCATGCCCGTGTTAAGATCACGGACGCGACCGTGCTGGTTAGGGGCGTGACCGTGTTGATAAAAACAGCAGGCACAACAAGTCTGGTCATCAGGCACGACCGTGCTGGTGTCGGACACGACCGTGTCTAGGGTTCTATAGGCATGACCTTGTCTGGCTAGCAGGTACGACCAGGTCATGTATGGGGCACGACTGTGCTTGGATAGGCACGACCGTGTCTTAGAGTGGCACGACCGTGTCTACATGTAGCACGACCGCGCTATGAGATTAACGCGACCGTGTTCGGTCAAGTTCAAAAACAAAATTGTTCGATTCTTATAAATTTAACGTTAGAAATCATAGGGCTTTTGATGAGTAACCTGTTGCGAATTTAACCATATAAACTAATTGAATTATAATAGGGTCTAGCATGTTTATCGAATGAGCCCTAGATTCGGGTTCATGTTAAAATCGCTATTGCAAGCCCGAATCAGGTGGGGGCTTTTGATCTATAGACTGAAACGAAAGTGTAGGAGGTTTCAATTACCAGGATAGATGACGTATTGATAGTGCTCGACTGTGTTGGGTTCCGGCTTGAAATCCGGCGACTCCGACTTCGTCTCCGAACAAAATGGAATACGCGAGAGCTTGACAGAGGTTCGTACGAGGTGTGGGAGTAGTTTGTTTGCGCAGAAATAATTCCAAATGATGGATTCGAGTGGTATGATAATGAGGTCGGCGGTTTTGAAATGAATACTCATAATGGAGTTTAATTCGAGGTAATGCGGGTGATTAAGACCTCAATAATGGTCGTTAATAGTTGAGACGTGTAGAACGGTTACGAATCGAACGAATTTAGAATTAAAGACTGTTTTTACGTTTCAATTGATGTGAGGCACGACCGTGCCTATAAGAGGCGCGACCGTGCCTATTAGGGTTTCTGGTTATTTACAAAATCAGCCCTTGCAACTTCAGCTTTGACAGAATAGCTTGGTTAGGATTTAACAGAACACCTAACGGGTTTACTAACTGGATTAACTCTAAGAGGTGTTACCACATGATTATGAGTTCTAAATCTTTGAATTGAATACGATCGGCTAACGATTAATGAGGTGTACGTTTGAAGAAGTATATGATTCAACGTCGTGTTGTTATTTTATTAGTTAAGATAAATTAAAATAGGGTCAAAAAATCTGAGATGTTACACTGACTGTCCTGAGGATCTGAAGGTTTGTTATGATACTAGTGTCTTCTAGAAGAGGGCACTAACCTGGTGGAACGGTGAAAAACATAACCGTAGGATTGAGGTTGCACTGGCCTTACCTTGGGCGTATGTCAAGACACTCATGACATATGAGTTTTGCCCCCGTAATGAGGTCAAGAAACTGGAAGCTGAGTTTTGGGATCTCAAACAAGACAGTGGTGAAAGCCTTGCCTACACCACCCGTTTTCATGAGCTTAGCCTCTTGGTACCACACATGGTCACTCCTCTCTCTCGAGCCATTGAGAAGGACATCAATGGTCTGCCCAAGCAGATTCAGGACATTGTTTTGGGTAGTAACCCAGCCACTCGCGAGGAAGCCATCCGTCTTGCAGCAACCCTGTCAGACAATCATGTTAAGGCAGGGACTCTATCTAAAAAGGGTGCCAAGAAGACCTTTGAGAAAGCCACCACTGAACCCACCAAGGAGACTAAGTCTGAGTCTTCCTTCAATAACAAGAAAAGGAAGGGCAAGAACTTTGCCATTATCACACCCGCTACTCCTTTAGCCCAAGTAGCCCCTACTGCCTTCAACCCCACCAAGAAATAATATGCGGGAACTTCACCACTTTGTAATACCTGCAAACTCCACCACCCTGCTCACGTACAATGCCGTATGTGCACTACTTGTGGACGTTATGGGCATTGGGCTAACACCTGTCGTATTCCACCAACTAATCAAGTCTACCAACTTGTTGCTCCTGTTCCTGTTCCTGCTACTATCGCCCAGGGTCGCGCTTGTTATGAGTGTGATGACCCTAATCACTTCAGGAACCGTCGCCCTAGGCTAGTCATTGTGAACCAAGCAATTATAAACCAGGGCAACATGGTTCAGGGAAACATAAACCAACGGAATATGAACTGAAGGAATGTGAATCAGGGGAATGGACGTGCCTTTAACATCAATGCCAACAAGGCTCAAGCCAACAACGATGTGGTGAATGGTATGTACCCAATTAATCAACAATATGCTTCTATTCTATTTGATACCGGTTCCGAGAGAAGTTTCGTGCCCTTTGAATTTGAACCCCAACTTGCTATGAGTCGAGCTAAGCTAGACAAACCCTTTGATATTTTAGTAGCGGATGGTTATTCTGTTTCATGTGACACCATTATTAGAGGTTGTACCTTAAACTTGAACGACCATGACTTCTCAATCAACCTTATTCCTATGGATCTCGGAGGTTTCGACATCATAGTAGGCATGGATTGGCTGACCAAGCACCATGCTGAAGTCGTCTGTTTTGACAAATACATTCGTATCCCACTTGACTCGGGCGACATTTTGAACGTCTATGGTGAGAAGCCGTCGAAAGGACTCAAGCTCATGTCTTGCACTACCGCACATAAGTACTTATGAAAGAAATGTGTGGCATTCCTGGCCCATATTATGGAACGAAAAGGCAAAGACAAGAGTCTCCAAGACATTCCTGTAATCAAAGACTTTCCTAAAGTTTTTCCCAAAGACTTACCCGGTCTTCCTCCAGTACGATAAGTCGAATTCCGTATTGACTTAGTGCCAGGAACAAATCCCGTGGCCAAGTCACCTTATCGTCTTGCACCATCAGAGATGTAGGAACTTTCAAGTCAACTCCAAGAACATTCTAACAAAGGATTTATTCGTCCTAGCGTTTCCCCTTGGGGAGCACCTGTTCTATTCGTCAAGAAGGAGGATGGTTCTTTCTGGATGTGCATCAACTATCGGGAACTTAACAAGCTTGCCATGAAGAACTGTTATCCATTTTCGAGGATTCACGATTTATTCGATCAACTTCAAGGCTCGACTTATTTCTCTAAGATTGATCTTCGTTCTGGTTATCACCAGTTACGAGTCCATGAATCCGATATCCCCAAAACAGCCTTTCGTACAAGATATGGTCATTACGAGTTCATGGTCATGCCCTTCGAGCTAACCAATGCACCCTCACTAATTGGAATCCACAAACTCGTGTCATTGATATTAATAAGAGAATATTTTTAAGCGGAATTATTGGCTAAACAAGTAGTCGTATACTAATTTAGCCAGGGTTTAGAAATATTTTTCTTTAATGAGGAAAAATCATAATTATTTATCGATTCGAAATAATATTTTTATAAAATAGATTGTATTAAGTTTCCCTATTAGGTGAGAAGTTTTATGGAAAATTTATGTTTTTGATACTATCTAACAGTTTGCTAAAACATTTTGTTTGAACAAAATAACGAGGTTTGTTTAAATCAAATAGTAGGATGATTTGTTTACGAAGGAGATTGTTGGTAGTGTACTAAATCGTATTGAATGAAAAAGGTGATATTTGAGAAATTTTTAATAAAAATAAAAAAAATGACGAGTGTAATTTGCGCTCAACGGGTCAAATCAATGAACAATAACCTTTAGAATTGAAACATATAAAATTAATTAGATGCTGAAATGTTAAACATTACTCAAAACATAGGGAAATGGTTCTCAAATCGAAAATTTAAAGACAATAATTAGAAATTTCTCCTAACGTCTCTGGTAGCTTTCCACTAGGAAGAAGATAATCACCAAGATGAGCACCGCTATGGTCACTCGAGTAGCTGATCTGGCTTCAGCTCTAGCTGTCTCCGTGCGATTCTCAAGCATTTCTTTTTCAAGGCTGGAAATTAACTCCTTTTGGTACCCTAATTGGTTCGCTAGGCTATTCATTCTTTGTCCTTGCAAGTCGTGCATTACTCCCTGCTCCATCCTTTGTCTCTCAAATTCTGAGGTCCTTACATATTGGTGAATGTCATTGGTTGGAAATCCCATAACGCCAGTAGATGTCGTGGTATGTCTTACCCAAGGGTTAGGATGGTACGGGTCGGGCACTAGATATGGGTCCCTTAGTGGGAGTGGTAGCTGATTGTGGGGATGAGGTGTCTGATACGGGTTTCTGGGTGCGGGTGTTTCAGCTGTTCGAAGTCTTTGGCCGGTGTTTCTAATCCAATCTGCCCTTACATCGAACCTTGGTCTAGCAGTTGGGGTGTTGGTGACCGATGCGCGGGTGTCCCGATGTCTTCTTCCTAATCAGACTCTTCTCCAGGACGGTAAACCGGGGAGGAAGGGGAGTAGGAGTCCATGTTTAGCACAGAAACAATGAAAAGGTTGTAAGTGATAATGAAATATTGAGTGTTAAATATAGGAGTTCTCATAAGTTTAGAGTTTGACTAGTCATAACACCGAACTTTCACAATAGTATTTTAGAAATACACTTGACCTATAAGCAATGCATCCTTGAGGAGAATTCCCAGGAAAGAGGGGTGGGTCACTAGGACACACTTAAGTACCCTATCTTTTCTTAGCTAGAATCCCTCATAGCCTACACACTCTTCCAGCCATCATGTATTAATAACACTATTGTTGGGCTTATGGTCATGATGAGAATTGTTGTGAACTGGGCCTTGTGGCCCGAAAGTAAGGTTTATGCATTTCAGTGGGCTTTTGCTTCTTGGAGGATAGATGGGCTTCTTAGTTTATTATTGATGGACATTAGGCCCAATAGTTTAAAAATTTGTTGTACACAAGAGGTGTGGTATTATGTATGTGAGTTTAGGGGTGCATGAATAACTAAGTGTGTATGAGTGTGTGTGAGAAACTTAGGATAGCACTTTTAAAAAAATTAAATAGGTAGCAATGAATAGGAGAAAAAGTTGACAGGTAATGCGACACATAGATTATTAAGTATTGTATCATATGATGTAGTTATATAGTATAACATGTAAGAATATTCACATAAAAAAAATTAATCATATAGCATGTAAATAGTAATGAGTGTAAGCACAAAAGTTATCGAGTAGTGTGACACATAAGTCTTTATGCATTGTATCACGTAGTGTAAATACTTATGATAGCATGTAAAAATATTTACACCAGAACTAATAATGTAACATGTAGTAGCATGGCATTGTATGGGTGTCCTAAAGTTATAGTCTAGGTCAAGGGTGTCTAATAACCTAGTTCCCTATAACCAAGGCTCTGATACCAATCTGTCACACCCCGACCGATGGCGGAATCATCGGGGTGGGACATGTAGACTGTTCATGAGCACAAGGTTGACTAAATTGTAATATATTAAACATCAATTTCATTTCAAATAATCCAAACACAACCAAATCCAAGAAATAACATAATTGAAATACATAAAATCCTTTATTCAAATTAACTAAGTCCCAAAGCCTATGTGAAGCAAATCTTGATCAAATCACACATTAGTACCTGAAACATGAATAAAATAAGGTCAACTAAAAAGTTGGTGAGCATACACAGGTTTGTATATAGATATGGTCATTACGAGTTGTTCATCGTCATATGGGTGTGTCGGATACACCAAAACCAATTTCAACTCTTAATGATAATGAAAAGAAGTTGTAAGATCGTGAAAGAAAGCTCTTGAAGCTTTATCCACGTGTTTACCTCTGGATATCTACCATACTTTCAAGAAGTTTAAGACTTCTCGTGAACTTTGGGAAGTTTGGCTAAAAGATGTGAAGGTAGCACTGATATCAAGATGAGCAGAAAAGAACTGTTAAAGAAACAGATTAGTGTTTTTAAACACTTTGATGGTGAATCGGTGGATTAACACATGTCAAGATATTATCATCTTTTAAGTGAAATGGTAAACAATGACATCACTTACAAAAACAAGAAGATTCTTGAAAAGTTCTTGGATGCTTTGCCAGCACATTTTGAGATGTGCACTATAGTGATCAAAGAACAATCTGGATTTGATGATCTTAGTCTTGAAGATTTGATGGGAAAGATTCAATCATATGGTCTGCATAAACAAAAGAAAGACACAGTTTATCAAGATCCAAGCATTTATTTTGGGAAAGGTACATCGTCATCGAAATCTTGTGGAGTTGCTTTATTTTCGGGAGAGTCGTCTGATGTTCCTAAAGACAATTCTTGTCAAGAAAATACATGTTTTGTTGCTTCTAACTCTAGATGTTCAACTCATAGCAAGAATGAAGGTCATTCGTGTTCTACTAAAGTGTCTCCATCTGCAGCTAATGATATGATGGCAATGATTGCATCATTTTTAACCTCTTATGAAAATTTTATTGGTGGTAAAATCACTGATCCTGATATGATTGAGGAGGATTTTAAACAGCTGGATAAAGATACTTTGGAAGAAATGAATATTCAGTGGAACATGGCATTGTGGTTGAGACAAGGAAAAGATCACTTGAAGAGAACTGGCTTACCAGTTCATTGGGGCATCAAGCAAAACCAAGATAGGAATGGATAAGTCTAAGGTTAAGTGTTATAATTGTCAGGAGTTTGGTCATTTTGCTAGAAAATGTACAAAACCAAGAAATCAGAATCAAGGACCTTCAAACTCTCAAGGCAATCAAAACAAACAGAGTACTTCCACAGCTTTGATATCTCAACAAGATGAAAGTTATGACTGGGGTATTCATTTGGAAGATATTGTGGCTCATGTTAGTCAAGCTTTTTCGGCTGAAGTTCATCCTGAAGATGGAATTGAAAGTGGATCTTCTGATAGTGACTCTACAGATTCTGGGAGTGTACATGAAAGTGAAGAGTCAGTGCCTCAGATTAGTGAACCAAAGTTTTCAAATGAATATTTACTAAATGATGGAGCCGCTAGAAAGGTTACAGAAAAGATTGCGGATATGTTAGCTGAAGGAAATGCATTCATGGCCGATTCTATATAGGTAAAACAGGTTGATTCTTATTCAAAATGCATTGATTTTGAATTCAAAATTACAAGATTGTGTGATAATTACACGAATCTCATCTGTGACATGAAAGTAATGTACACATTGAACCAAACTTTGAAGGATAATGAAACAGTTTTGAAAACTAAAAATTGAATCTCTAAAAGATGATATTAAAGTTTTACAAACCAAAGTAAATGAACAAGCATTTCTTCTCGTTGTGTCATACTCTGAGTATGAAAAGAAAATTAATGAACCTGTTACCCAAGCTTGAGCGTTAGAAGAATTCCAGTTTCTTGTTGGAATATTATAATGATAAAGCTTTGGGTGAAAAGGTTATTGGTGGGGTTGGTTCTTGTCCTTCTTTTGATGATACAGAGTTTGGGGGTGGTGTTGGTTATTGTACACCGTTTAATGCAAATTAAACCCCATGTTTGATTGAAGAAGTTTTGGTTGAAGATCTGGAACCAAAAACTGTGTTGAACATCAATCCTGTTACTTGTAATGATATGGTATATGATGATTCAACTGATGATGATGTGTTTGATTCAGAGAAAGTTGAAGGCATAGTAAAAGATTGTAAGTATGTGGAACCAGTTGTGATGAAAACAGTAACAAGAGACAGGTGCGTTCTAACTTAACCAGATGATGTGAGTAAACAACCAAAACCTAAATCTACTTTTAAACCAGTTAAACCATTTGTAAGTGGTGGTTTTGATTCACAAGAGACAAGCAAGATTGAGAATATCTCAACTCTTGATTTTTGTAAAAAGAAACTTGAAGAGGAAACTCATAAGGTTGTTCATTCTTCAAACACTATTTCTCAGTGTTCATCATCTACTTCATTCAAGGTTCAGAAAGAAAAGTATGTTCGTGTCTACAAGGAAAAACGTTCTTGTTTTCATTGTGGTGCTGTTGGTCATATCTTGAAAGATTGTCCAAATAAAAACTTGGGGAAGCGTCTGGAGAATCCAAAGTTGGCACGCCCTTTTGTGACTCCACCAGCAAAATCTGTAAGTAAGAATGTGGATAGTGGTGTAAAGAAGCCAAGTGTTCAGACTGTTTCTGATTCAATGAAAGTTATGAAGAAGGTTGAGTTAATTGGTGAGTCTACCCAACAAAAAGAAAAATTGTCTAGACCACAAAGACGTCGAAGAAATAAACGGTTGAGAAAACTTCTCGAATAACCAGTGGTAAATGACAAGGTTGAGATGGTGAGCGAGACTGACAAGGTTCAGGTTACATCAAAGTGGAAACCTAAATCCACTGTTTCTGTTTCAGGGAAACAATCTCGGAGAAATTTGATTGTGTATTGAAGGAAATAGTTTATTTTGATGAATCATGCCGACCAAAGACCATAATGGCTTAGGTCTCTATTACTAACTAATCATTTTTCTTTGTGTGCAGGGAACTCCAAGGAGGATTGTTGGCAACATTTGGTATGTTGACAGTGGATGCTCTCGGCACATGACGGGAAATCTTAATTTATTGGAAAATGTGAAATAAATTCAGGGAGGTTACGTTGCTTTTGCGGGCAAGAAAGGAGGAAATATTTCTGGCTAAGGAACTGTGTCAAATGGGAGATTGAGCTTTGAGAAAGTCAACTATGTTGAACAGCTAGAACATAATCTGTTATCTGTTTCGCAAGTTTGTGATAAAGATTTCTCATTTCATTTTAATAAGTTAGAATGTTTGGTTCTAAAGCCGGGATTTGTGATATCTGAAGATTGGATACTTATGCGAGCTCCTCGAAAGAATGATACATATCTGCTTGACATGTGCACAGCAACGACAACGTCGTCTGTTCCAACTTGTCTTCTTTCGAATGCTTCCGAGTCCGATTCAACTTTGTGGCACCGGAAAATGACTCATATAAATTTCATAAAAATGAACTATCTTGTCAAGAATGGGTTGATTTCTAGTGTCCCAGTTATGAGATTTCATGTGAATGAAGACTGTATTCCATGCAAGAAAGGGAAGCAGCACAGGAAGTCTCATCCTTCAAAGTTGACTAATTCAATTATGACTCCTTTAGAGTTGTTGCATGTGGATTTGTTCGGACCTATTAGTGTCAAGAGTGAAGGCGACAAATCTTATTGTTTGGTTGTGACTGATGATTACTCGAGGTTTTCTTAGGTAAAATTTCTTGCATATAAGGATGAAACAGCTGATCTTCGTAAGTTCCTAATTGTAGGACTTGAGAAATTGTTCAACTTGCAAGTCAGGAGAATTCAGAGTGACAACGGCACAGAATTCAAGAATGGGAATTTGGGTTTATTCTGTTTGAAGAAGGGTATTCATCATAAATTCAGTGCTCCTTATGTTCCTTAACATAATAGTGTTGCTAAACGGAAGAATCGAACTCTTATTGAGACGGCTCGTACTATGTTATCTGATTCAAAATTGCCGGTTACTTTTTAAGTAGAGGAAGTAAATACAGCTTGTCATGTTCTCAATAGGGTTTTGACCGTGAAGAAACACAATAAAACTTGTTATGAATTGCTGAACAATCGTAATCTGTATCTTTTGCCTTTGGGAATCCATGTACCTTGTTAAAGACTCGTGATGTTCCTACTAAATTCAACTCAAAGGCGACTGAGGAAATTTTCTTGGGATATGTTGCAAATTCTCATAATAAGAGAGTGTTTAACAAAGAATCACGTCAAATTGAAGAATGGTTTCATATTGACTGTGATAATCGTTATGTTCCTCAGGATGCAAAAGGTTCCTCTTGGGCATTTGATTATGATGCATTATTCAGATCTTTCAATGTTACTCTTGCAATTTCTTCTGTTGAAGCTGAAATACTCTACCAGTCCTACTGCAATGATGATTCAACTGTCAATCCTCGTTCGGTTATTCCGATTATGGATACTCCTTCAGTTAATCCGAATGTCACTTCAACTTCGGGTATAACACAACATGATGACTCTGACGATGATGAAGCTGTGTTTCAAGAGTCTTTAAATGATATCCAGAACATAGTTGATGAGTCATCAGTCTCGGCATCAGTTGAGGAGGAGTTGCCTTCAAATCTTGATGTTGTTATTCAAGCTTCAGATATTACTCAAATCCGTGTGCATAAGAATCATCCAACTGACAATATTATTGGTGATTTGAATGCCGGTGTTCAAACGAGGCATCGTACACTTGCAGAAAATTCATGTTTGTATGCTCAGATTGTGGATATAGGTATCTTGGAGACGTGTTTACATGCTTGCTTTATTTCTTAAATAGAACCTACGAATGTGGTTGAGGCTTTGGATGAGGATTGTTGGATTGAGGCCATGCAGGAAGAATTGGCTCAATTTGATAAATTACATGTTTGGGATTTGGTTGACTTAGCCAAGGGTTCAAGATCTATTGGCACAAAGTGGGTATTCAAATGCAAACGTGATGATCGTGGTGTTCTGGAATGTAATAAGGCGAGACTTGTTGTCCATGGTTTTAATCAGCAGGAAGGAGTTGATTACACCAAATTTTACGCTCCAGTTGCAAGGATTGAGGCAATATGTTTGTTTCTTGCTTATGCTTCTTTCATGGGTTTCAAAGTTTTTCAATTGGACGTCAAAAGTGCTTTTCTGTATGGAAAGGTAAAGGAAGAAGTATATGTCAAACAACCACCTGGTTTTGAAGATCCCAAGTTTCCTGAAAAGGTGTTTAAGTTGGATAAAGCGTTATATAGTCTTCATCAGGCTCCTCGTGCTTGGTACGAAACTCTGTCGGTGCATTTACTTGAGAATGGATTTGAGCGTGGTCAAATTGATTCTACCCTTTTCATCAGAAAAGCAGGGGGAGATTTATTACTTGTTCAAATCTATGTTGATGACATAATCTTTGGATCGACTAATGTTGATCTGTGTAAAGACTTTGAAAGAGTGATAAAGTTGAAATTCGAGATGAGTAGCATGGGAGAATTATCGTTCTTTTTGGGTCTTCAGGTTGATCAAAAGGAAGATGGTTTTTATATTCATCAAACAAAGTATGTTACTGATATTCTCAAGAAGTTTGATATGGAAAATGCTTCAGCTTTCAACACTCCAATTCCAGTTAATCACAAACTAGATTCTGACCTGAAAGGGAAAAAGGCGGCTTGTTGATTATACAGAGGAATGATCGGGTCTTTAATGTATCTGACAGCGTCAAATCCAGATATTATGTTCACAGTATGCTTGTGTTCGAGATTTCAGTCTAAGCCGAAGGAATCTCATTTGATTGTTGTAAAGCAGATTTTTAGATACTTAAAGGGTAAACTAAGGTTGGGATTATGGTATCCAATTAATTCTGACTTTGATTTTACCGCTTTTACAGATTTAGATTATGGAGGTTGCGGTCTGGACAGAAAATCAACATCTAGTGGTTGTCAATTTCTAGGGAATAGGCTTATGTCCTGGCAATGCAAAAAGCAAACCTCCGTTACAATTTCAACATGTGAGGCAGAATATATTGCAGCAGCCAGTTGTTGTTCCCATATCCTATGGATTCAATAGAAGTTGAGGGATTATGGTTTGAACTTTACAGGGACACTAATGATGGTTGACAAAACTGCCACCATATCGATCACAACAAATCATGTGAAACATTCAAAAACAAATCACATAGAGATTCGACATCATTTCATTCATGATTGTGCAGAGAAGAAGCTGATTGAGTTGGTGAAAGTTCATACGGATGACAATTATGCTGATTTGTTTACCAAAGCATTCGATCATTCTCTGTTTGAATTTATTACTCAAATGATTGGTATGCTTAATCCAACGTGACAAAGGTTTTTCAAAAGGTTTTTTATGGAAGTTTTTCTTTTAGTTTTATGGATTATTTAAAAGTAAATAGTTTTATACTTTATTTTTAGCTAGTTTACTTGGTGTCTGTATTTATGATTGTGCTTACTTGATTTGATATAAACTTCTAAAGTCTGCATAAATAGGAAATGATAGCTTCATGACTGCATGACATTTTATATATAATTTTTTAATTTGGATATTTGCCTGTGATTTGAATTGTCAGTAGGCTAGAAGCGTTTTTAGTCCATTAGTAATGTGAAAACATAATGATCTATGTTGTAATTGTGATTTGAACCAATGGTATGCCGGGTGTGTGTGATAAAAGATCATTATCAGATAAAGAATATGAGACTTTAAGTATTTCATGAGAACAGTATCGGACTATATTGATTAGCACAATGTTTCAGTTCACTTTACTGCCCATGTCTTAAAAAACATGCAATGTGAAGTTGGACTATGATATGTTTTTGACAACTTGTTGGAACATATACTCACCCTTGGATCAATTATCTTGATTCCATTGAATATATCCAGATAACAGTTGGATCACATTACCCAGTATCATTGAGTCAATCGATTCTTTGATCATTCTTCTATTACTACGAATCATGATATTTCATCCAAAACCAAGCTATATGAATCATTCGATTCTGAATCATTCTGATTCAATATATCCTTCGGGATCTGGTTTTTTTTATATGCTAATTAAGATAGTCTCATCCTGTAGATTGATCTAAACTTTGCATAAGTCTCAATATGTCTTGAAGATAGTGCAATTTTACATTTCTGTTGGCATATTTGTGGGTACACATTGTCTTCATATAAATGGTACTAACTCGTGGGATAAAAACGCTTGTAGTTTAAAATCTCATAATGCTTACAATTTGAATTGACATGTAGTATATTGCAAATTCGGTATGCATGTCATGATCTGATCTTGTTTTCTTTAAAGTTTATCGCGTATCATTACATGAATTTCTGAAAAGGAAAAGGTCAATATTCAAAGACCATGAAAAAGAAAGATGTGATATCTGTGAGCTGTTAGTGTTTGAATAGAAATTTCAAAAGATTTAATAGTTTCTAAAAACATGATGTGTTAGATCTGAGAAATTATTTGCTAAGATATGATAGAATGATGCACAAATTGTTTATTAGTTGAGCCAAGTATCTGTGAATATGCAGAATGCCATAGGTCAAACCTTAGATCTGCTAGGGATTTTATATTCAAAATGGGTATGTGATACATCAAAGATACTGATATGATCTTCTTACTTGCAATGTTTGACCAAAAATATGTGATTCTGTATGTACAGAGAAAAACCAAAAAGATTTTATTTTTTAGATGTTTCTAGATTTACTACTTTAATTCTTTAAGAAAAAGTTTAAAAAGACTTTAATGTGTTTTAGCATAAATGTTGAAAAATCCAAAAATATGTTCTTTACTTGTTCATTTAGTTTTCTATGAAAAATTCAAAATTATTTTTGTTTTAATCTTCCCTGAAAAATTCTTATAAGTTTGGAATTGAGATTGCTGTACAGGTTGCAAGATAATCGGAATGTCGGAAAGAGAAGAAAATGGAAAATGTCAAAACTTTGTTCAAGTATAGGTTAGGCGAACTTGTCTAGTTCGCTTAACATGTTCGCTTGATAGGCGAACTTGTTAAGTTCGCTTGAATTAGGCGAACTTAATCAGATGTGTATATATTGATTTCAGCGAACTTGACCACTTCACTTGTTTGACCGGTGCGAACTTATCAGGCGAACATATTGGTCTTAGCGAAATTTCTTCGTGTTTGAATTTTCTGTGACGTTATTTGTTCAAGTTCCTTACTCATTATTTGATTGTGAGTTCATTGAAGGTAGATTCATTACATTTCATCCATTGATTTGTTCTGAATTGGTGTTTTTTATCATCGAGTTATCATCGCGAATATTATCTAGTTTGATCATCATCGATTTGTGACTATAACCTGCAATTGGTTGTTCCTATGACTTAATCGGATGTTGAGGAGTTAGTTTGTGTCTTTGATTTGGGTTTATAACATCAAAATCGGTGAATTCGATTTCTGTGAATGTTCGTCTATTTGAGCGAACTTGATCAGGCGAACTTAACAAGTTCGCCTCTTGTAACTCTAAGCGAACTTGTTAAGTTCGGCTAAAGAGTCAGTAATGTTTAGACTTGCAATTTTTTTTCAAATTTTTTCAAAGTTAATTTTATTTTTTTTTCTCCGTTATTTTGAAAAATTGTCAATGTCTAATCATATCTTTTAAGCAAGTCATGGATCGTCGTGTGGAATATAAACACAATCAGGTGGCATTACTTGATCCCGAGTTAGTTGAGGCGGCAAACTATCAAGAGATTATTACTTTTCTCAATCGTTCAAGAATTCTTGTCGCTCTTAAAGCTAATCCTCATATTAGCCTATTATACATTCAACAATTCTGGGAGAGGGCTCATCAAGATACAGATGTTGATCCCCATTTAATTCGTGCTACAATGAATAATCAAGATATTGTTATTTCTGCTCAGGATATCAGGACAGCTCTTGCCTTGGGTGGAAGAAATGATGACCCGATTAGTTTACCAAATACCCTGGTTATGGGTTGCTTTCAGAGAATGGGTTATCGAGGTCGCCAGAATGATACACAAGCACGCAAGGGTGGTCTTGTAGGGCAATGACGATATTTTATGCATGTGATTATTCAATGCTTATCACCATGGAAAGCTGGTACTGACGGGTTAAAGTCTTCTTTGCAAGCTGCAATGGTAGCTTTGACATTGAATCGACCTTTCAACTTTGCTCTTTATTCTACAGGGAGTTGGTGATGCAGATTACACCACCTGAGGGTCAGGGTTTCTTAATGTACCCTCGATTCTTGTAGCTTATCCTGAATCATTTGATTCCTAATTTGCCACCGTTAAATCCTCGTTTGAATTTAACTCTAATGATAAAGCGGATATTTACTGATTGTATGAAGAATCCAGCTTTAATTCCTGTTGCTACACCACTGTTTGGGCACATAATCAATCCTGCTTATGTTGCACCGCCAAATAATAACTGGATACATGATGATCCTGCTTTGGAATTAACTCCAGTTGACTATCAAGATGATGAGGAAGGTGGTGCTGATAATGAAGGTATTGATGGTGATGATGGTGATGATGGTGATGATCATGATGATGATGTACCTGTACGTGTTATCAATGAACCTCATGTTGCTACAACTAAGGTTGAAGAGACAAGCACCAGTTCATCTGGATCTGGTAGCTCTGATGATCGTGATGAGAGTTCTCAGGATTTTCGCCCTGATCATTATGATAAGTTAGCTAAACTTCCTAGAGTAACTAGGAATATATATGATAGTCGTCAGAAGTCTCTCGGGAAGAAGAAGGTGTCTTTACCAAGACGCAAGTCTGTACGGGGTCTTCCTCCCAATATAGTACTTGGTAAAAGGAAATTACAAGACGGAACATCTAGTTCGGAGGATGATGAAGCTCATGTTGTCAAAGGACCTAAACTGATGGCTTCGGCTATTGATGCTGCTCAATCTGCTATACATAGAGAATTTGTTGATTCTTTGATCGTGACTCTTAATCCTTCACAATCTCCAAGTCCTCCGGTGATCCCTCCTGTATCTAAGGCACATGATGAGACTGGTCCGTTTACAAGGGATGATAGTGTTGAACGCATACAAGCCTTGGGAACACAAGTTTTAGAATTACAATCTCAGGTAGATGATTTTCTTCCTAGAGACGCCCAGCATGCTCAAACCATTCAGGATCAAAACAAGGTGCTTGCAGAGATGCGGATTCTTATTACTCAATTGGTTGAGCGTCTTGACACTTAGGGGGAGAAGGCTCATAATGATAAATCTACTTGTCACAGTATTGATATTAAGTAGAATCCAGATGATGATGATGATGAACCAAGTGGTGGTGATGGTTTAGGTGAGCGTCAACACGCTGCTTCTAATCCTTCATTAACTCAGGGGGAGTCAGAGGTTATTGTGGAAGCAAATATGATGACTAGTGGTGACAATGAAGCTAATGATGCTAACATGTTAGATAATTCTTTGTTCTTGAAGATTCTGATATGGATGAAGCTGACAAAATTGAATGCTCGATAGATTTGGATGATCATTGAATGCTTGATAGATTTGGATGATCTTTCTAATGATGATGATACAGAAGAGGAATGAGTAGAGGAAGGAGAGATTGTTGAGGTAGAGTTGGAGTGTGATAATAAGAAAGTTGTTTATGAAGGATGTGAAGGTTTAATTGATACACATATGTTTGAAGATGGTGTAATTCCTGAATGGTTTTCAGAAGGAGTTGTAGAATCTAATGCATCTGATCCTGATCTAGAAAAACGAAACTTTGATTATGTTGAAAGTTTGCCTAAAGATACAGAAATGTATAAGAATACTAGAATGACTAAGGCACGATGGATAGAAATGGTGAAGAGCTGGAGAGATAATGTACCAGTTGCGCCAGTGGCACCGGTGCAAAAGCAGAGATATGTAAACAAAGACAAATGCTCTGGAAGAATAATAAGTTGGTTTTATGAAGCTGAGTTCAAGCTATCTGGCTTGAAGAGAACATATGGAGTTCAATATTTGAAGCCAAGGCTTAAATACTTTAATTCTTTACCGAGATGTGAAGTTAATGGGTTATCAACAAAGCCCTTGATTAACAGATCGAATAATGGAATAGCTGACTCGATTGCCAACTTGATAAGAATGGAAGGAGGTTCTGGAAAGTATGAGAGACTGAAATCTCAACAGAGAAGAAGAATAAAAGAAGTAGATCCTGTTACTTAAAAGGTGACATGGAAATTCAAGTTTAAACCTATGAGATCAGTAACAAAAATTCCATTGAAATTGATTCCTTATGATTGTCTACATGATCTTAAATGGTGGTACGTTGATGGATGTACTGGAGAAGCTATGATAGAAGACTTGAATAGCAAGGTTATGGTGAGATTCTTCGATGCTATGAACCTTGTTAACTTTTCAAGGTCTGATCAAAAGATGCTAAAACGTAGAGAGATCATGTATACTGATGAAAGCAGAGAGTAGGCATTACAGTATAAGAAGGTGTTGGATGTGTGTCTGAAACACAGGATATGTGTAGGGAGCTTGTTGCCAAAGAATTAGAAGAACAAGACTTGAAAATAAAGACCAAGCTGTTGTCAAGGGGGAGTCTGTTGGAGAATGTTTTGTGACAACAAGCCTTGTAATAGATTAGTCTTTATGTTTGTAGTTTTGTATGTTTTGTATTTGTAATTAATTAAGTTTGCACATGTGAACTTAATAAGTTTTCCTGGTAATGTTGAGGCGAACTTAACAAGTTCGCCTGAACTAAGATGTAGCGAACTTATTAAGTTCACCTATTTCAGTATGTGTTGTATATAAATAGTTCAAGAGTTGTTCTCATTTGTATCTTCTGCATTGTAACTAGAACTACTCTGTGTTTAATGTTTGATTGATAATACAATAAGCTTTTTTTAAAATCGTGTCTTGTGTGATTGTATTGCATTCGTGACTATTCGAGACATACATATACGTAAGGATTCCGCACTTCGTGTAGGTATTATGTGTTTTACAGCAGATATTGATCGGTAGACCCGTTGGGACTTACAAAGATCCACATCATTGGAATCCAAAATGACAGTCAAACTCGCATCCTTGAAGCACAACATCTTTCCGTCACTGAAGGAAACATGTACAAAGAAATGTCATGTGGAGCTGAACTTCAACTTGAAACCAAACCCAATGGGTTACTCTACTTCCTAAATCGTATCTAGATTCCAGACCATGACAACCTTCGTACCTTTATCATGAACGAGGCTCACAAGACTCGTTATTCTGTGCATCCTGGTGCAGATAAAATGTACATGGATCTTCGTACCCAATACTGGTGGCCTGGTATGAAAAAGGACATTGCCCTATACATGTCCAAATGCCTTACTTGTTTAAAGGTTAAAGCCGAGCACCAGCGTCCATCCGGTTTACTTGAACAACCCGAGATTCCCGTGTGGAAATGAGAGTGTATTGCCATGGACTTTATAACCAAACTCCCATACACATCTCGTGGTCATGATAGCATTTGGGTAATCATCGACCGTTTGACAAAATCTGCTCATTTCATACCCATTCGTGAAGACTATCGAGTTGAGAAATTGGCTCGAATATATATTGATGAGATCGTCAGCCGTCACGGTGTACCTCTCAACATTATTTCTGATCATGATGGATGATTCACCTCTCATTTTTGGCAATCCCTACAATCAGCTTTGGGTACTCAGCTAAATCTTAGTACGGCTTATCATCCGCAAACTAATGGTCAATCCAAACGAATGCTTCAAACTCTCGAAGATATACTTAGAGCTTGTGTCATTGACTTCAAGGGAAATTGGGATTTACATTTACCCTTAGTCGAGTTCTCGTACAACAACAGCTATCACACGAGCATTAACATGGCTCCTTTTGAAGCACTTTATGGCCGGAAGTGTCGCTCTCCTATCTGCTGGACTGAAATCAGTGAATCACAAATCACTGGTCCTGAACTCATTCAAGAGACTTCCGACAAGATCATGTTAATCTGAGAGAACCTTCTAGTAGCAAGGAGTCGGCAAAAGAGTTATGCCGACAAACGTCGAAAACCCTTAGAATTTCAAGTTGACGATCTAGTTCTTCTCAAGGTATCCCCTTGGAAAGGCGTGGTTCGTTTTGGAAAGAAAGGGAAACTTGCACCAAGATTCGTAGGTCCGTTTAAAATCCTTGAGCAGATTTGGAAGGTAGCCTACAAGTTGGATATCCCTGAAAGACTCAGCAACGTTCATCCGACGTTTCATGTCTCAAACCTAAAGAAATGCTTAGCTGACGAGAACCACCACATACCACTTGACGAGGTTCACATTGTCGAAACAATGCAATGCGTGGAGAGGCCCGTGGAAATCATGGACCGAGAAGTTAAGCAACTTAAGCGAAGCCAAATTCCAATCGTTAAGGTTCGATGGGAATCCAAGCGTGGCTCTGAGTTCACTTAGGAACGTGAGGATCAAATGAAAGCCAAATACCCACATCTGTTTCCAGGACCCTCTTCTTAAGCAATTTCGGGAGAAAATCTCCTAAAGTAGGGAAGACTGTAATCCCTAGGAAATTCCGGCCTTTATCCTTACTTTTCCGGCATTTGTAATTCTATTACTATATGATTTGCATTTATGAAAGTGTCACATTTTATTTCATGAATGTTCATACATGCATATATTTAGTACAATTATTTCAAACATAAATGCTTTAATCCTATAAAATTAAGGGTTTATAAAGATTTAATTTTATAAATAAGTTCTACATAAATAAAACCCGTTTTATTTACAAAAATTATAATTTGTACCTACAACATTTAATTATGGCATAGGATTATTAAATTTATATAAAGATATAAAACATCAAATGATTATACGTTTTCTAAGTCAAGGGGTTAGTTATGCCTATTTCTAAAACCTAATTCTAATTAAAAGCTAAGTTGTTCATGAAATGATAAACACTTGAAACTCCAGGGACTAAATTGAAAATTTGTATCATCTCTTCCCCAACTCGTCGATTTTGACTCTTCAGAGTCAAACCAACCTAAATTTAATTTCCAATCGATCTAGTTAGTGCGTTTCAACTGAAATTGATGTTACTACATCATTGCGTGACCGTTTCCTAAAGATTTAACGATACAATTTGTTGGATATCAATGATTTATTTACGAATTCAATCTCATAACCGTCCTAATCAAGTGGGTAATCAATTCGTGCATTCAACTTGAAATTGGCCTATAAAAATGAACCCACACCTTCACTACATACGCCAAAAACTTTCTACGCCTCTGTATTCATTGCATTGCTCCTCTGGAACTCTGGCGAGTTCAAAGAAATTCGGCGTCGGCCCCCTAGTCGTTCTCCCTCAATCCGCAACCATTCGAGGTAAGTTTGGTACCATTACTTTCGTTTTGATACAAGGATGAAAAGCCCTATGATCATGTTGTGAATCTGTAACGAATCGGGTGACATTGGGGTTAGGGCTTGGGATAAAGGAGGCGAACCAGGGCTGGGTGAGCAAAACTGTTACGCGTCTGTCAATAAACAATGTTCAAGCCTAGGTCCACAGGTTAAGGCGTTCGTCTCATAAGGCGAAGGTTGCGGGTTCGAAACCAGTCCCACACCTCATTTTTTCCCTTTTGTGCGCGTGGAACCCGGCTCCCCTGTGACCCTCTGTTAAAACAATTTGAAACCCAATTTAAACCACTACCCATCCTCTGGTCTAGTGGTTTGTGTGCTTGTCCCTCTCCGAGAAGACCCGTGTTCGAGTCCCGTGGTCTGTAATTTTTTTTAAATATGTTTTTAAATCGAATTTTAACACCATTTTTGTTATAAAAATTATTTTATAAAAGAGACTCGGGAATATTTTTATGAACCAAATTGTTAACCTAACAATTTTAAATAATTATTTAATCATTTTAGGGAATTAAAAATTAATAATATCTAATTAAGAAGGTATATAATCATTTTATTTAAAACCCCTATCAACTATTTTTAATACACAATTATTTAGTATAACTTATGCCCTCTTTATTATCCATTTAACTATTTAATTAATTGAAACGCATATTTTATTAATCTAATTACCTATATATTCACATAAATATTAGTTAAATACTTAATCATTATTTTGTAAACAAAAAGTTATATATATATATATATATATAAGCTTGTATTCAATCCTGTATCGACGAACATATTATTTTATTTATTAAACAATTATATTATTTCCTTATTAACAAACTCATCATTCACAACAAATAGATACACACTCATTCAACCTAACTCAAATCTTTTGAGCATGTCATTGATACATATACAAATGCAAACATAGGTTAACCTTATGGTTATCTAAACAACTTGTGCAACTACCCGTACTTGTGATTTCAAGCTACCAATCCAATGTGAGTTTACATAGCCCCTTTTTACTTTTTTTACTTTTGGGGTGAAACATGTCGTCAACTTTATCTATTAAACAATTCAATACCTATGTTCTTGTTCTTGATCTTTATGCTTATGTCTTAAACTACTTGGTGACCATTACATGTGTTCATGTCAGTACATTCATTAACTTGCAGCCCAAGCCTAAGGTAGTACCTAACATGATCATTTATATGGGAACTGAAAATATAACTTACCACAAGACCTTGGCGGGTTTTGTTGGGTATCAACTATAACTTGGAGTATTCGCTTGCTCCTTTTTTTTTTAAAATGGCAATCAGTGGGATTGCATATCTAGTTTTCTATTATCAGACTTGAATTGTACGCTTGGAACCTTGTATGTTTTCACATATATGCTTTAGACAGGCATTGAACATATTGACTTGTAAACTATACTAACACTTTTTTGTGTCAAAACCTATGTATCTCACCAACTACTTGTAGTTGACGGTTACTTACATGTTTCATGTGCACCTGTTTGAGGACTACTTAATCACACATAGGACGTGGACCTAGTTTAATTTAATTATGTTATGTTGAACTCTTTATTTTCTATTTCCAACTGTAACAGATGCTTTTAATTTGAATAATAAATATTATCATATTTAATAGATGATCATGTGCTTATGAACAACCGCGTCAGCCCCGGCGTATAATCCGTCACCGCCCGGGGTGTGACAGATTGGTATCAGAGCCATGGTTATAGGGAATTAGGTTATTAGACACATGACCTAGGCTATAACCTAGGAGTCCCAAACACAAGGTTAACTTGTGCCTTTTATTAGGAACTCCACTCTATACTTACTATGCATATTTACCTATTTTATCCATTTCTGATTACATTACATGAACTACAAAATTCAAGGGATTACATGAAACTATTTGAAATAACATATGCTTCATACTCATAGACCCAAAAGTCAAATCCAAACTAAACTCTCGTCAAAGGTATGTAAGTCCTAACTGATGAATGAGAACTTGTGCAATCTGGAAGGGTGGATGCCTGTATTCTGGGAGTTATGTCTAGGAAAGCATTTTGTATAAATCCAAATCAACCGATGGACCAGTTATGCTTTCCTGGGAATTCTCGGGATGAGTGTCCACTTATAGGCTAAAGCACGACTTCTCAGACATTAGATGAACTTAAAGTACCTTGATAAGTTAATGTACCCATTAGGGTACCATCCATGTTATATATAATATCTCATGATTTAATTACAAACTCGTATACATGATTCACATCTTATGAACTTTCTATTCATCTGTTTGTAGAATGCCTCCCCGTCATGAGCGTAGGAACAACCTCACCACTAGGATCATCCAACAAATGGCTGCGATCCTACCAGTTATGGTCAATCAACTGAACCAGAATGCTGCACCAAGGAATCCCTCATGTACATTCAAACACTTCAACTCCTGCAACCCCACCAAGTTCTACAGGAACGAAGGAGCCACTGGACTCCTCCAATGGTTTGAAAGCATTGAGGGAACCTTCATCAAAGCTGACAATCCTGAGGATCTGAAGGTTCTTTATGATACTAGTGTCTTCCAGAAGAGGGCACTAACCTGGTGGAACGGTGAAAAACGTAACCGTGGGATTGAGGTTGCACTGGCCTTACCTTGGGCGGATGTCAAGACGCTCATGACTTATGAGTTTTGCCCCCGTAATGAGGTCAAGAAACTGGAAGCTGAGTTTTGGGATCTCAAACAAGACAGTGCTGAAAGCCTTGCCTACACCACCCGTTTTCATGAGCTTAGCCTCTTGGTACCACACATGGTCACTCCTCTCTCCCGAGCCATTGAGAAGTACATCAATGGTCTGCCCATGCAGATTCAGGACATTGTTTTGGGTAGTAACCCAGCCACTCTCGAGGAAGCCATCCGTCTTGCAGCAACCCAGTCAGACAATCATGTTAAGGCAGGGACTCTATCTAAAAAGGGTGCCAAGAAGACCTTTGAGAAAGCCAACACTGAACCCACCAAGGAGACCAAGTCTGAGTCTTCCTTCAATAACAAGGAAAGGAAGGGCAAGAACTTTGCCATTATCACACCCGCTATTCTTTTAGCCCAAGTAGCCCCTACTTCCTTCAACCCCACCAAGAAATAATATGCGGGAACTTCACCACTTTGTAATACCTGCAAAATCCACCACCCTGCTCACGTACAATATCGTATGTGCACTAATTGTGGGCGTTATGGGCAATGGACTAACACCTGTTGTATTCCACCAACTAATCAAGTCTACCAACCTGCTGCTCCTATTCCTGTTCCTGCTGATATCACCTAGGGTCGCGCTTGTTATGAGTGTGGTGACCCTAATCACTTCAGGAACCGTTGCCCTAGGCTAGTCATTGTGAACCAAGAAAATATAAACCACGGCAACATGGTTCAGGGAAACATAAACCAAGGGAATATGAACCGAGGGAATGTGAATCAAGGGAATGGACGTGCCTTTAACATCAATGCCAACGAGGCTCAAGCCAACAACGATGTGGTGAATGGTATGTACCCAATTAATCAACAATATACTTCTATTCTATTTGATACCGGTTCCGATAGAAGTTTTGTGTCCTTTGAATTTGAACCCCAACTTGCTATGAGTCAAGCTAAGCTAGACAAACCCTTTGATATTTTAGTAGCGGATGATTATTCTGTTTCATGTGACACCATTATTAGAGGTTGTACCTTAAACTTGAATGACCATGACTTCTCAATCAACCTTATTCCTATGGCTCTCGAAGGTTTTGACATCATAGTAGGCATGGATTGGCTGACCAAGCACCGTGCTGAAGTCTTCTGTTTTGACAAATACATTCGTATCCCACTTGACTCGGGCAACATTTTGAACATCTATGGTGAGAATCCGTCGAAAGGACTCAAGCTCATGTCTTGCACTACTGCACAGAAGTACTTAAGGAAGAAATGTTTGGCATTCCTGGCCCATATTATGGAACGAAAAGGCAAAGACAAGAGTCTCCAAGACATTCCTATAATCAAAGACTTTCCTGAAGTTTTTCCCAAAGACTTACCCGGTCTTCCTACTATACGATAAGTCGAATTCCGTATTGACTTAGTGCCAGGAACAAACCCCGTGGCCAAGTCACCTTATCATCTTGCACCATCAGAGATGTAGGAACTTTCAAGTTAACTCCTAAAAATTTCTGACAAAGGATTTATTTGTCCTAGCGTTTCCCCTTGGGGAGCACCTGTTCTATTCGTCAAGAAGAAGGATGGTTCTTTCCGGATGTGCATCGACTATCGGGAACTTAACAAGCTTACCATGAAGAACCGTTATCCACTTCTGAGGATTCAACATTTATTCGATCAGCTTCAAGGCTCGACTTATTTCTCTAAGATTGATCTTCGTTCTGGTTATCACCAGTTACGAGTCCTTGAATCCGATATCCCCAAAACAGTCTTTCGTAAAAGATATGGTCATTACGAGTTCATGGTCATGCCCTTCGGGCTAACCAATGCACCCTCGGTATTCATGGATCTGATGAACCGCGTGTGTAAACCGTACTTGGACAAGTTCGTAATCGTCTTAATTGACGATATTCTCATCTGTTCAAAATCAAAAGTGAAGCGCGAAGCATGAAGAACACTTGCGTTTGGTTTTGGACCTCTTGAAGAAGGTGCAATTATACGCTAAGTTCTCCAAATGTGAATTTTGGCAAAAAGAAGTCCAATTCTTGGGTCATATAGTCAACGAGAAAGGTATTCACGTGGATCCCGCTAAGATTAAGGTGGTGACGAACTGGCAAGCTCCAAAGACTTGTAAAGAAGTCCACTCGTTTCTTGGTTTAGCGGGCTATTATCGTCGTTTCATATCGAATTTTTCAAAGATCGCGGTACCACTCACAGCCTTAACGCATAAAGGTAAGCCATACGAGTGGGGACCAAAACAAGATGAAGCCTTTCAAACCCTAAAGCAAAAATTATGTGAGGCTTCCACCTAGACTCTTCCCGATGGAACCGAAGATTTTGTCGTCTACTGTGACGCTTCCCACTTAGGCCTAGGTTGTGTTCCGATGCAACGAGGCAAAGTGATCGCTTATGCGTCCCGACAACTCAAAATTCATGAGAAGAATTATACGACGCATGATCTCGAGCTGGGTGTGGTCGTTTTTGCTCTCAAAACTTTGACGCACTACTTATACGGTACTAAGTGCGAGGTTTACACCGACCATAAGAGTCTCCAACACATTTTCAATCAAAAAGAACTCAACATGAGGCAAAGGCGTTGGGTTGAACTCCTAAACGACTACGACTGTAATATTCGTTACCATCCTGGTAAGGCGAATGTCGTAGCGGATGCTCTTAGTCATAAAGAACCTATCAAGATTGTTGGAGCATGTTTTGTGACAACAAGCCGATTAGTCTTTATGTTTGTAGTTTTGTATGTTTTGTATTTGTAATTAGTTAAGTTTGCACAGGCGAACTTAATAAGTTCGCCTGGTATAGTTGAGGTGAACTTAACAAGTTTGCCTGAACTAAGAAGTGGCGAACTTATTAAGTTCGCCTGTTTCAGTATGTGTTGTCTATAAATAGTTCAAGAGTTGTTCTCATTTGTATCTTCTACATTGTAACTAGAACTACTCTGTTTTTACTGTTTGATTGATAATAAAAGAAGCTTTTTATGAAATCATGTCTTGTGTGATTGTATTGCTTTCGTGACTATTCGAGACATACGTATACGTAAGGATTCCGCACTTCGTGTACGCATTATGTGTTTTACAGTAGAGACTGATCGGTAGACCCACTGGGACTTACAAGTGGTATCAGAGCTTTTGCTCTTGATTAGCTAATGTTGTTTAACATTGTCTCGATTGATTTTTCATAACAAGATGAAGAATTTTGGAAGTTTCTGTGTTCTTGAGAAGTTAGCGACTTTTTGGACTGAATTTTGATTGATTTCTTCATTTTTGGTGTTGTTTTACCAAAATTGATCCGTTAGAAGTGTTCTAAATCAGTATTTGAAGAATCCTACGGAAGGAATTTCTCTAATTCATTCTAAATCAAGATTTATGGAAATTTTTTCAGACATGTTCGTGCGTTTGGGTGTTAGAACAATCTTCCTTGTTCTTCAGCTGATACAGGCGAACTTGTCCATTCTGTTATGGGCAAACTTGTCAAGCGAACTTATTAAGTTCGTTGGATTCCAGTTAGGCGAACTTAGTAGGCGAATTTGTTAAGTTCGCTTCATACAGAAAGTTGTAAAATTTTTCTATGTGTTCAAGGATGTCGTCTACTTCTAATCAAGTGAACAATATTACTCATTTACTGAATCATGACAATGAGATTGGAACTCCAACCAAGCCACCGAGGCTTATGAATCTCAAAGATTATTCTAATTGGAAAAGTCGATTTGAGAATTATGTTAATATCAATGACACGAGTTTGTGGATTCCTATTAGTGAGGGATATGAGCATCCTGTTCATCGTCATATGGGTTTGTCGGATACACCAAAACCAATTTCAGCTCTTAATGATAATGAAAAGAAGTTGTATAATCGTGAAAGAAAGCTCTTGCAGCTTTATCCATGTGTTTACCTCTGGATATCTACCATACTTTCAAGAAGTTTAAGACTTCTCGTGAACTTTGGGAAGTTTGGCTAAACGATGTGAAGGTAGCACTGATATCAAGATGAGCAGAAAAGAACTGTTAAAGAAACAGATTAGTGTTTTTAAACACTTTGATGGTGAATCGGTGGATTAACACATGTCAAGATATTATCATCTTTTAAGTGAAATGGTCAACAATGACATCACTTACAAAAACAAGAAGATTCTTGAAAAGTTCTTGGATGCTTTACCAGCACATTTTGAGATGTGCACTATAGTGATCAAAGGACGATCTGGATTTGATGATCTTAGTCTTGAAGATTTGATGGGAAAGATTCAATCATATGGTCTGCATAAACAAAAGAAAAACACAGTTTATCAAGATCCAAGCATTTATTTTGGGAAAGGTACATCGTCATCGAAATCTTGTGGAGTTGCTTTATTTTCGGGAGAGTCGTCTGATGTTCCTAAAGACAATTCTTGTCAAGAAAATACATGTTTTGTTGCTTCTAACTCTAGATGTTCAACTCATAGCAAGAATGAAGGTCATTCGTGTTCTACTAAAGTGTCTCCATCTGCATCTAATGATATGATGGCAATGATTGCATCATTTTTAACCTCTTATGAAAATTTTATTGGTGGTAAAATCACTGATCCTGATATGATAGAGGAGGATTTTAAACAGCTGGATAAAGATACTTTGGAAGAAATGAATATTCAGTAGAACATGGCATTGTGGTTGAGAAAAAAAGGAAAAGATCACTTGAAGAGAACTGGTAAGAAGTTCATTGGGGCATCAAGCAAAACCAAGATAGGAATGGATAAGTCTAAGGTGAAGTGTTATGATTGTCAGGAGTTTGGTCATTTTGCTCGAGAATACACAAAACCAAGAAATCATAATCAAGGACCTTCAAACTCACAAGTCAATCAAAAGTTTTGATATGTCAACAAGATGAAAATTATGACTGGGGTATTCATTTGGAAGATATTGTGGCTCATGTTAGTAAAGCTTTTCTGGCTGAAGTTCATCATGAAGATGGAATTGAAAGTGGTTCTTCTGATAGTGACTCTACAGATTCTGGGAGTGTACATGAAAGTGAAGCATCAGTGCCTCAGATTAGTGAACCAAAGTTTTCAAACGAAGATTTACTAAATGATGGAGCTGCTGGAAAGGTTACAGAAAAGATTGCAGAGATGTTAGCCGAAGGAAATGCATTCATGGTCGATTCTAAACAGGTAAAACAGTTTGATTCTTGTTCAAAATGCATTGATTTTGAATTCAAAATTATGAGATTGTGTGATGATAACACGAATCTCATCTGTGACATGAAAGCAATGTACACATCGAACCAAACTTTGAAGGATAATGAAACAGTTTTGAAAACTAAAATTGAATCTCTAAAAGATGATATTAAAGTTTTGCAAACCAAAGTAAATGAACAAGCATTTCTTCTCGATGTGTCATACTCTGAGTATGAAAAGAAAATTATGAACTTGTTATGTCACAGACAGAGGTAACAAAATTGTTACGCAAGCTTGAGTTGTGACGTTTTTGATTTTTCATTCGCGCACTTGTAATATAATTATCGTGTAATCATTCTCAAATTAAATAAAATACAAGTGTTTTATTTAGTTTTATACAAATAGGTATTTTTATTTTACGGATTTAAATTAATTAAAATTTTATAAGTTTTAAAACTTATATAAAATTTTATATAAAAATCTAAATTTAAAAGTTGCATATTTAATAAAATAACCTGTTTAAATAAGATAAATAACTTTTATAAAAAAATTATTTATAATAATAATAATAAAATAAGTTTATAAAATATATTTGAAATTAAAAGAAATTAAAGAAATTAATTTTTATAAAAGTTGAGGGGCTGTTTTGGAATTTATCAAACTAAAGGGTTTTAAACAAAAATCAGTCAAGGGACTATTTCTATACAAATCAAACCATAAGGTTTCATCCGTATTTATTCTAGGGACTAGATTAAACCAAAACCAAACTACAGGGACTAAATCTGCCAAAACCCAATTCGCAATTCCGGTTATCCCCTACGTTTGTCCGGCGGTCCGAGGCATTTTCCGACGACACCTCGACAGGGCTGTTCCCTGCACCTCGACAGCTGCTAAAGGCAGCTCTAGCCTCGTCTCTCCCATGCGAACAAAAGGCCCCGACCAATTGGTCACCCCAACATACGGATCGTCTGATCCTGTTGGTGGCCGAGAACCCACGCCCGAATTCAAGCCCGACAGTCAACCTCCACGCGTGTTTGATAGCTTGTTAGCTTCGTCTCTTCCAGACGAGTGTCGGGACGTGCCCAATTTCATGTTTTGTCATAAGAAACGAGCTCGGCTATAAATAGCCATAGTCAGACCTGCACGAGCTCGCTACCCCTCTTCCACCCACTCTCACCTCAAATTGAAGACAACATCACATTCTTCGTCCCTGAGTGAAGCTGTGACCAAGGTTTCAGAGGCAAATTTCATCCAGAAGTTCGATTCCCATTCTGGATATTTTTCGGAAAAAGAATACTGTCGACCAGACTTTTCGCGACTAGGTTTGAGCATCAAATCGATTTCATTACCTTCTGTTATCATCTGGTAAGCAATTCCAATCGAAAACACGACCATCGCCCGTGAGTTACCGGACACGGTTTGCCGGTTGCCGAGGACCAGCGACCTGATTTGCCTTTGTGTATTTAAATAAACTGAAACACACATAACCAGCGATGGGCAATAGCCCGGCTGGTTATGCGTGTGTGTGTTTAAGGCAGAGGTCGCGGGTTCGATTCCGGTTTGCCTTCGGCCCCAACTTTTTGCTTCTGTTTTTATTTTATTTATTTTATTTATTTTTTTTAACTTGTTTTAATATTCTTTTTATACAATAAAGACTAAAACGAGTCGGTTTACTCGTTCGTTTATTTCGGAAACCATTAAAATTCTTTTATACATATTTAACCTACCCAAATTTTTATAAAATAATAAACACTATATTTTTATAAATTTGTCAAAATAGTTTTAACTTACAAATAATATATATAAATAATGATAAAAAAATAAATAAATAAATAGAAACTTTTATAAATACATAATAACTACTTATTTAAAAATGTAATATTTTAAACAATATATATATATATATATATATATATATATTTATAAGTTAAAGTTTTACAAAACCATTATCATTTTCCTACCATATTTTATACAAATAAATATTAAGGAATATTATTATAAAACCTATATACATTTAAATACGAATACGCACATACAAACATACAATAATACCTATTTATCCATATAGGGTTCCAACACGCTTAGGTTTCAACGTCCTTATCACCCGCACTCGTGGATTATCATATCCGCTAGCCAAGTGAGTTACATAGCCCCTATTTTACATTTTTACGCATTTTGGGGTGAAACATTATTCATGCTACTCACTTTGTTTATACGTGTTATACATGTGGACTATATGCTTATTATCTTGGGTGTACATACATTTACTTTAAACACAAGAAAACCAAGAGTAATATTAATAGATCTATTGTGCCTGACCAGCCCACCCGGTTAGGGTGTTTATTATTGCATACTCGGATATAGCCGCGTGTTATATTCAAACATATCGGATATAGTGGGTAACTATATTCAAACATACCGGACTTAGCTGTTGTGCTATGTTCAAGCGCGTCAATCAAGGTTTGAATTGTGATTAGACAAATGATACACCATATATGTTATGTTTAACAAGATTAACAATGAGTTGCATAACATTTTTTATTTATCGGAACTACAAAACCTATGTACTCACCAACTTTTTAGTTGACACTTGATTTAAATAATGTTTCAGGTTTGGATATGTGATTGCTTGCTGAAGATTCCTCCACTTAAGAACTATGGACCTAGTTAAATAAATCAATGTTTTGAACAAGACTAGGTTATTTGAAATGTATTGTATTTGGATCTTTGTTGTCTTTAAATTTAATTAATGAATTATGCAACATTTTAGTTATCATGTGCTTTTGAACAATCATTTCATTGTCCACCTCGATGATTCCGCCATCGGTCGGGGTATGACATATTGGTATCAGAGCCATGGTTATAGGGAATTAGGTTATTAGACACAATGACCTAGACTATAACCCTAGGACTCCCTTTTATGTGTTATGTGCTAAATGATTAATTGCTATGTGAATTATTTGTAGTTAGGTATTATTTGAATGTTTCCCGAGTCTAATACATGAGACTTATACACATACATACAAGGCTTTAAATACATGATACATACTTTACATACACATTTGACAAACAAACTTATGCAACAAATACACTATCCATCCTTATCCATACTCTTTCCTAATCCATATTAATTGCAACATTCCTACACATTTTATACTCATAGACTCCCAAGTCTATAAAAATCTTGAAAATCTCGTCAACGACTTAATTTCTTGAAACCAGTAAAGGACACGTGCAATTTGGAAGGGTGACACCTGTACATTGGGTTTTCTGTCTAGGAAAGCATTTCGTATAAATCCAAATAAACGGACCCGTATGCTTTCCTGGGAATTCCTGAAGTGAGTGTTTACCTATAGGCTAAAGCATGTCTCCTTGAAAGTTTTGAGGAATTATTTAACGTTGATAAGTCAATGTATTCGCAAGGATATGATCCGAACTTAAACTCAAAATTTGGGGACATTATAGCAAGATAGGAAAAACTAGACGAACATGCAAAGCAAATCATTATTATGGGTGCACACGTAATAACGATTTGTAGTGCATGCAAGTCCCGGCAATTCCTACTACGCGAATAATGATCTATAACATCACGTTCTACCCGGAATAGATGGCTTAGTTTCCCCCATTAACTTTGAATAAATACACATGCACTGGCACGCGTCATGATGAAACCTGCTTTTCTACTTACATTATTTCCCACTATGACTCATATATATCTATCTTATCTGAAATATCATTGTCTTTTCTTATGGTCTTAGAATGCCTCCTCGACATGCAAACTCTAGCACTTCCAACCCGGATCTTGCTACTCTTCTTGCCCAGCTAGTGGGCCAAATGACCCAAGCCAATAACAACAGTGACGGGTCTCACAACATCCAAGGAAACGGTGGTACCAACCCGCCTCAATGCACGTTTAAGCACTTTAACTCGTGCAATCCTACAAAATTCTTCGGGACTGAAGGTGCTACCGGCCTACTGCAATGGTTTGAAAGCATGGAAAGCACATTCCTAAACAGTGACTGTCCCGATAATCTTCGGGTTCGCTATGCCACAAGTGTACTTCAAAAGAGAGCCCTCACCTGGTGGAACGGGAAGAAACGCACTCGTGGTGTTGAGGTTGCTACATCTTTATCATGGGATGATATGAAGAAAGCCATGACTGATGAATTCTGTCCTCGGAATGAAATGAGGAAGCTCGAGACTGAGTTTTGGGATCTTGCCTAAGACAGCGGGGATAATCTGGCTTACACCACCCGATTTCAAGAGCTGAGCCTATTGGTGCCTCATATGATCACTCCCCTTGCTCGCGAAATTGAAAAATACATAGGCGGGCTGCCTATGCAAATTCAAGATGCTGTGTTAGGAAGCAATCCTCCTACACTTGAAGCTGCTATCCGTCTATCTGCTACACTATCTGACAACCATGTCAAAGCCGGAACCTTAACAAGAAAGGGTTCCAAGAAGTTTGTATCCACTCTTGCGGCCGTCAAAGATGTAAAACCCGAGTCTTCTAACCACAACAAGAAACGAAAGGGTCGAAATTCATAGCCGTAACTCCCGCTGTACCTGCTATTCAAGTGGCCCCTTTGGGTCAAAACCCGAAACCTTATCTGGGCCCGAATCCCCAAAGCCAGACCTGTAAGTACCATCATCCTGCCAACTTACCATGCCGATTGTGCTCAAGCTGCGGACGATATGGACACGTGGTCACTACTTGCCGTACCCGTCCTCCCGTCCATCAAGCTACTCCAGCCAACCGTCCAATCTATCCGGCACCTCTCAATGGTAGGGCATGTTACGAATGTGGAGACCCAAACCATTTCCGTAACCGATGCCCAAAACTTCATCATCAAGGTGGTCCTCAAGGACGAGCGTTTAATGTAAACGCCAATGAGGCTCAAGCAAACAACGACGTGATAAACGGTACGTTTCTTGTAAATAATCATTATGCATCCATTTTATTTGATACCGGTGCCGATAGGAGTTTCGTGTCTCTTACCTTTGAATCTCGACTTGCTAAACAAAGAACGAAACTTGACAATTCTTATTCCGTGGAGATAGCAAACGGAAAATCTATTACTATAAATTCTGTTATCCGCAACTGCAATCTCGAGCTTAATAATCATGAATTCTCTGTTGATCTCCTTCCAATGCAATTGGGAAGCTTCGATGTTATAATTGGCATGGACTGGCTATCCAAGCACCATGCCGAGGTTATTTGCTACGAAAAGTGCATTCGTATACCTCTCCCTTCGGGCGACACGTTAGTTATGTTCGGTGAAAAACCGTGTCGTGGTCTTCAACTCATGTCTTGCACATTGGCACAAAAATACTTGCAGAAAAAGAACGTTGCCTTCTTGGCCCACGTAGTTGACATGAAAGACAAGGGTAAGAAATTGCAAGATATTCCGATCATTCGAGATTTTCCCAAAGTATTCCCCGAGGATTTACCCGGCCTTCCTCCTCCTAGACAAGTAGAGTTTCGTATTGACCTTGTGCCCGGAGCAACTCCCGTGGCAAAAGCTCCCTACCGTCTTGCACCTTCCGAGATGCAAGAGCTCGCAAGTCAATTACAAGAACTCTCATTCAAAGGATTCATTCGCCCGAGCCATTCACCTTGGGGTGCTCCCGTGCTGTTCGTAAAGAAAAAGGATGGATCGTTTCGAATGTCTCAACAAGCTTACAATTAAGAACCGTTATCCTTTACCCCGTGTCGACGATCTTTTCGATCAGCTTCAAGGTTCAGCATGTTTCTCCAAGATTGACCTCCGTTCCGGATACCATCAACTTCGTGTTCTCGATGAAGACATTCCGAAGACTGCCTTTTGGACTAGATATGGTCACTACGAGTTCATGGTCATGCCCTTCGGTTTGACTAATGCACCTGCAGTCTTCATGGACCTCATGAACCGTGTATGCAAACCTTATTTGGACAAGTTCGTGATCGTTTTCATTGACGACATTCTCATCTATTCTAAAATGAAAGCGGAGCATGAACAACATCTTCGTTTGATTTTGGAACTCTTGAAGAAAAGAACAACTATACGCCAAGTTCTCCAAGTGTGAATTCTGGCTAAAGGAAGTTCAATTTTTGGGACACATATCATGTGGACCCGGCAAAGATCGAGGCGGTAAAGAATTGGAGTACTCCTAAGACTCCTACCGAAATTCGTTCATTCCTTGGACTAGCAGGTTACTATCGTCGCTTCATCTCAAATTTCTCCAAGATTGCGGTTCCGCTCACTGCCTTGACTCATAAAGGTAAATCTTACGAGTGGGGACCCAAGCAAGAGGAAGCTTTTCAAACTCTAAAGCACAAGCTCTACAATGCTCCTATTCTAACTCTTCCTAGTGGTAATGACGACTTTGTCATTTATTGTGATGCATCCAACCAAGGTCTTGGTTGTGTTCTAATGCAACGTGGCCAATAGTTGCATACGCATCACGTCAGCTCAAAATCCATGAGAAGAACTATACGACCCATGATCTCGAGCTTGGTGCTGTCGTTTTCGCCTTGAAAATTTGGAGACAGTATCTTTATGGCACCAAATGCGTGGTTTTCACCGACCACAAAAGTCTCCAACATATTTTCAATCAAAAAGATCTTAATAGGAGGCAACGACGATGGGTTGAACTTCTTAACGACTACGACTGCGAGATTCGCTACCACCCCGGCAAAGCAAATGTTGTAGCCGACGCCTTGAGTCGTAAAGAACGTAGCATGCTTCATAGTGTTTGTATTCATAACGATATCCAAGCTCGTATTCTCCAAGCACAACACACCTCGGTTACCGAGGGAAACATGTATCAAGATATGGCATGTGGTGTAGAACTCTTGCTAGAAACCAAAGCCAACGGTCTATTGTATTACTTGGACCGTATCTGGGTTCCCAATCGCGACGACCTTCGTATATTTTTGATGAACGAGTCCCACAAAACTCGATATTCGGTACATCCCGGAGCTGATAAGATGTACATGGGTCTTCGTCAGCAATATTGGTGGCCCGGCATGAAAAAGGATATTGCCCTCTTTGTGGCAAAATGCTTAACTTGTTCTAAAGTGAAGGCCGAACACCAGAAGCCTTCCGGACTCCTCGTACAACCTGAAATTCCCATGTGGAAGTGGGAGAACCTCGCTATGGACTTCATCACCAAACTTCCATACACTTCTAGTGGGCACGATAGTATCTGGGTTATTATCGACCGACTTACAAAGTCTGCTCATTTCTTGCCTATTCGTGAGGACTATCGAGTCGAGAAATTGGCTCGGATCTACACTGATGAGATCGTAAGTCGTCACGGAATCCCTTTGAACATCATCTCCGATCGTGATTCGCGTTTTACTTCCCGATTTTGGCAATCATTACAATCTACGCTTGGTACTCGTTTGGATTTAAGTACGGCTTACCATCCTCAAACTGATGGACAAACCGAGCGAACAATCCAAACTCTCGAGGATATGCTTAGAGCTTGTGTCATTGACTTTGGTGGCAATTGGGATTCTCACCTATCACTGATCGAATTTTCCTACAACAACAGCTACCACACAAGTATTAACATGGCACCGTTTGAAGCTCTTTATGGACGAAAATGTCGTTCACCAATTTGTTGGAACGAAATTGGTGAAGCACAAATCACCGGTCCCGAGCTTATCCAAGAGACCACCGATAAAATCTCTCCTATCCGTGACAACATTCGGGTGGCAAAGAGTCGGCAAAAGAGCTATGCTGATAAGCGACGAAAACCCTTGGAATTTCAAGTTGGAGATATGGTTCTCCTAAAGGTATCACCTTGGAAGGGCGTAGTCCGATTTGGAAAGAAAGGAAAACTTGCACCTCGATATGTGGGTCCATTCAAGATACTCGAGAGGGTAGGAAAAATGGCCTACAAACTCGATCTTCCTTCAAAACTCAACAACGTTCATCCGACCCATCATGTATCTAATTTGAAAAAGTGTCTAGCCGACGAGAATCACCACATCCCTCTTGACGAAGTGCGTATTGACGAGAAAATGCACTTTGTTGAGAAACCCAAGGAAATCATGGACCGAGAAGCCAAGAAACTCAAGCGTAGCCGCATCCCCATTGTTAAGGTCCGTTGGGAGTCTAAACATGGACCCGAGTTCACTTGGGAACGTGAAGACCAAATGAAGACCAAGTATCCACATCTCTTTTCATAGCCTCCATTAGTTGAATTTCGGGGCGAAATTCCTTTAACATGGGAAACTGTGACGTTTCGGATTTTTCATTCGCGCACTTGTAATATAATTATCGTGTAATCATTCTCAAATTAAATAAAATACAAGTGTTTTATTTAGTTTTATACAAATAGGTATTTTTATTTTACGGATTTAAATTAATTAAGATTTTATAAGTTTTAAAACTTATATAAAATTTTATATAAAAATCTAATTTTAAAAGTTGCATATTTAATAAAATAACTTGTTTAAATAAGATAAATAACTTTTATAAAAAAATTATTTATAATAATAATAATAAAATAAGTTGATAAAATATATTTGAAATTAAAAGAAATTAAAGAAATTAATTTTTATAAAAGTTGAGGGGCTGTTTTGGAATTTATCAAACTAAAGGGTTTTAAACAAAAATCAGTCAAGGGACTATTTCTATACAAATCAAACCATAAGGTTTCATCCGTATTTATTCCAGGGACTAGATTAAACCAAAACCAAACTACAGGGACTAAATCTGCCAAAACCCAATTCGCAATTCCGGTCATCCCCTACGTTTGTCCGGCGGTCCGAGGCATTTTCCGGCGACACCTCGACAAGGCTGTTCCCTGCACCTCGACAGCTGCTAAAGGCAGCTCTGGCCTCGTCTCTCCCACGCGAACAAAAGGCCCCGACCAATTGGTCTCCCCAACATACGGATCGTCTGATCCTGTTGGTGGCAGAGAACCCACACCCGAATTCAAGCCTGACAGTCAACCTCCACGCGTGTTTGATAGCTTGTTAGCTTCGTCTCGTCCAGACGAGTGTCGGGACGTGCCCAATTTCACGTTTTGTCATAAGAAACAAGCTCGGCTATAAATAGCCATAGTCGGACCTGCACGAGCTCGCTACCCCTCTTCCACCCACTCTCACCTCAAATTGAAGACAACATCACATTCGTCGTCCCTGAGTGAAGCTGTGACCAAGGTTTCAGAGGCAAATTTCATCCAGAATGTGACGTTTCGGATTTTTCATTTACGCATGTATAATATATATCATGTAATCATTTTTTTTTATTTAATGAAATTCAAGTGTTTTTATTTAATTTTGTACAAAATATATATGTATTTATTTTAGGGATTTAAAATAATCAAAATTTTATTAGTTTTAAACTTAAATAAAATTTTATATAAAAATCCAAATTTAAAAGATTCGTAACATAAATATGATAATCTATCTAAATAAAAATAAACTTTTATAAAATATATATATATATATATATATACATTTATAATAATAATATGAGTTTATAAAATATAATTGAAATTGAAAAAGAAATCTAATTAATTATTTTTATAAAAGTTGAGGTTCGTTTTATATTTAATCAAACTACAAGGTTTAAAACAGAATTCAGTTAAGGGACTAAAGGTGTACAAATCAAAATACAAGGGCTCCTCCGTAATTATCTCAGGGACTATTTTAAATCAAAATCAAACTCCAGGGACCAAAGTTGACAAAACCCTATTCGCATTTCCGGTCACCCCCTTCGATTTGTCCGGCGGTCCAAGGCTTTCTCCGGCGAACACCCCGACAGGGCTGTTCCCTGCACCTCAACGCCCGACAAAAGCGTCTCTGACTTCGTCTCCCCCACGCGAACCAGACCCCTCGACCAATTTGTCTGCCAATCACAAGGATCGTCTGATCCTGTTGGTGGCCGAGACATCCAGGTCCAAAATTTGTGCCCGAAAGGCCACCTCCACGCCTGTTGACTGTCGGGTTAGTTTCACCTTGCCCAGACTAATGTCGGGACGTGTCCAATTGCGCGTTTGAGCATAAGGATTAGGCTCGGCTATAAAGAGCCATTGTCGGCCCTGCTCGAACTCGTTACCATCCTTCCTCACACCCTCACTCCAAATTGAAGACTGCATTACTTTCGTCTTCCCTGAGAGAGACTGTGACCAAGAATTCAGGAGCTGATTCCATCCAGAAGTCTGATTCCCGTTTTGGACATTTTCGGTTCAAGGTTCCTGCCGTCCAGGCCCTTCGCGACCAAGTCCGGACCTCTTTTCGGTTCCATTAGCTTCTGTTATCATCAGGTAAACTATTCTAATCGAAATCTAGGCATTCGCTCGAGAGTCACCGGGCAAACTCAGTGTCCTCGGACACGGTTTGCCGGTCACCGAGAACCAGCGACCAGTTTCTCTATTGTGTATTTAAATTACCCGTCACACACATAAACAGCGATGGGCAGTAGCCCGGCTGGTTATGCGTGTGTGTGTTTAAGGCGCAGGTCGCGGGTTCGATCCCGGTTGGCCTTCGGCCAAAATTTTTTATTTCTGTTTTCATTTATTTATTTTATTTAATTATCCTAATTTATTTTTAATACTCTTTTTATACAATAAATACTAAAACGAGTCGGTTTACTCGATCGTTTAATTTAAAATCGATTAAACTACATTTTTAATAAACCATCCCATTTTTTTTATAATATTTTTATAAACTTATTAAATACACTATAATATATAAAATGTCCCATTTTACAAATCTTGTAATATTTTTATAAACTTATTAAATACATTATAATATATAAAATGTCTCATTTTACAAATCTTGTAATATTTTTATAAACCCATTAAAATACATTTTAATATATAAAATGTTCCACCTTTATAAGTCTTGTAAATGTTTTTTTTTATAAACTTGTTAAAAACAAATATAATATGGTAAAGAATTTTCTCTCATTTGTTATAAAAATACATTAAACATAATAAATACTTGTTTAAAACAATATATATATATATATATATATATATTTCTATGAGTTAAAGTTTTACAAAACCGTTATCATTTTCTACCCTATTTTATACAAATAAATATTAAAAATATTATTATAAAACCTATACTCATTAGATACGAATACGCTCATACAAACATACAATAATACATATTTATCTACATAGGATTTCATCGTGCTTAGTTTTCAACGCCTTTATCACCCGCACTCGTGGATCATCGTATCCGCTAGCCAGGTGAGTTACATAGCCCCTATTTTTACATTTTTATACGTTTTGGGGTGAAACATTATACATGCTACTCACATTGTTTATACGTGTTATACATGAGACTATATGCTTATTCTTTGGATGAACATACATTTAAACACAAGACAACCAACTGTAATATTGATAGATCTATTGTGTCTGACCAGCCCACCCGGTTAGGGTGTTTATTACTGCATACTCGGATATAACCGCGTGTTATATTCAAACATATCGGATATAGTGGGTAACTATATTCAAGCATACCGGACTTAGCTGTTGTGCTCTGTTCAAGCGCGTCAAACTCGGTTTGAATTGTGATTAAATAAATGGTACATCATATACACTATGTTTAACAAGATAAACAACGAGTTGCAAAACGATTTACAACTACTACTTATCGGAACTATTAAACCTATGTACTCACCAACTTTTTAGTTGACACTTGATTTAAATAATGTTTCAGGTTTGGATATGTGACTATTTGCTGAAGATTCCTCCACTTAAGGATTTTGGACCTAGTTAAATAAATCAATGTTTTGAACTAGACTAGGTTATTTGAAATGTATTGTATTTGGATCTTGTTGTTTCTTAATTTTAATTAATGAATTATGCAACCTTTAGTTACCATGTGCTTTTGAACAATCATTCTAATGTCCGCCTCGATGATTCCGCCATCGGTCGGGGTGTGACAGATTGGTATCAGAGCCATGGTTATAGGGAATTAGGTTATTAGACACAATGACCTAGACTATAACCCTAGGACTCCCTTTTTATGTGTTATGTGCTAAATGATTAATTGCTATGTGAATTATTTGTAGTTAGGAATTATCTGAATTTTCCCGAGTTTGGTACATGAGACTTATACACATACATACAAGACTTTTATACATGATACATACTTTACATACACATTTGGTCAACACATTTATGCAAACAAATACACTACTTATCCTTGTCCATACTCTCTCCTAATTCTTATAAATTGCAACATTCCTACACATTTTATATTCATAGACTCTCAAATCTATTAAAATCTTGAAAATCTCGTCAACGACTTAATTTCCTGAAACCAGAAAAAGACACGTGCAATCTGGAAGGGTGACACCTGTACATTGGGTTTTCTGTCTAGGAAAGCATTTCGTATAAATCCAAATAAACGGACCCGTATGCTTTCCTGGGAATTCCTGAAGTGAGTGTTTACCTATAGGCTAAAGCATGTCTCTTTGAAAGTTTCGGGGAATTATTTAACGTTGATAAGTCAATGTATTCGCAAGGATACAATCCGAATTTGAACTCAAAATCTGGGGACATTATAGCAAAATAGGAAAAACTAGACGAACATGCAAAACAAATCATCATTACGGGTGCACACATAATAACAATTTGTAGTGCATGCAAGTCCCGACAATTCCTATTACGCAAATAATGATCTATAACATCATGTCCTACCCGGAATAGATGACTTAGTTTCCCCTATCAACTTAGAATAAATACACATGCACTAGCACGAGTCATGATAAATCTCGTATTTCTGCTTACATTATTTCCCGCTATAACTCATATTTATCCGTCTTATCTAAAATATCCTTGTCTTTTCTTATGGTGTTAGAATGCCTCCTCGACGTGCAAACTCTAGCACTTCCAACCCGGATCTTGCTACTCTTCTTGCCAAGCTAGTAGGGCAAATGACTCAAGCAAATAACAACAGTGACGGGTCTCACAACATCCAAGGGAACGGTGGTACCAACCCGCCTCACTGCACGTTTAAGCACTTTAACTCGTGCAATCCTACAAAATTCTTCAGGACTGAAGGTGCTACCGGCTTGCTTCAATGGTTTGAAAGCATGGAAAGCACATTCCAAAACAGCGACTGTCCCGATAATCTTCGGGTTCGTTATGCCACAAGTGTACTCCAAAAGAGAGCCCTCCCCTGGTGGAACGGCGAGAAACGCACTCGTGGTGCTGAGGTTGCTACATCCTTATCATGGGATGATCTGAAAAAGGCCATGACTGATGAATTCTGTCCTCGGAATGAAATGAGGAAGCTCGAGGCTGAGTTTTGGGATCTTGCCCAAGACAGCGGGGATAATCTGGCTTACACCACCCGGTTCCAAGAACTAAGTCTTTTGGTGCCTCACATGATCACTCCCCTTGCTCGGGGAATTGAAAAATACATAGGCGGCCTACCTATGCAAATTCAAGATGCTGTGCTGGGAAGCAATCCTCCTACTCTTGAAGCTGCTATCCGTCTATCTGCTACACTATCCGACAACCATGTCAAAGCCGGAACCTTAACAAGAAAGGGTTCCAAGAAGGTTGTCTCTACCCTCGCGGCCGTCAAAGATGTAAAACCCGAGTCTTCTAACCGCAACAAGAAACGAAAGGGTCGAAACTTCACAACCGTAACTCCCGTCGTACATGCTATTCAAGCGGCCCCTTTGGGTCAAAACCCGAAAACTTATCAGGGCCCGAATCCCCAGTGCCAGACCTGCAAGTACCATCATCCTGCCAACTTACCATGCCGATTGTGCTCAAGTTGTGGGCGATATGGACATGTGGTCACTACTTGCCGTACCCGTCCTCCCGTCCATCAAGCTACTCCAGCCAACCGTCAAAACTATCCGGCACCTCCCAATGGTCGGCCATGTTACGAATGTGGAGATCCAAACCATTACCGTGACCGATGCCCAAAACTTCATCATCAAGGTGGTCCTCAAGGACGAACGTTTAACATAAACGCTAAAGAGGCTCAAGCAAACAACGACGTGATAAACGGTACGTTTCTTGTAAACAATCATTATGCATCCGTTTTATTTGATACCGGTGCCGATAGGAGTTTTGTGTCTCTTACTTTTGAAACTCGACTTGCTAAGCAAAGAACGAAACTTGATAATTCTTACTCCGTGGAGATAGCAAACGAAAAATCTATTACTATAAATTCTGTTATCCGCGACTGTAATCTCGAGCTTAATAATCATGAATTCTCTGTTGACCTCCTTCCAATGCAATTGGGAAGCTTCGATGTTATAATTGGCATGGACTGGTTATCCAAGCACCATGCCGAGGTTATTTGCTACGAAAAGTGTATTCGTATACCTCCCTCTTCGGGCGACACGTTAGTTATTTTCGGTGAAAAACTGTGTCGTGGTCTCCGGCTCATGTCTTGCACATTAGCACAAAAGTACTTGCGGAAGAAGTACGTTGCCTTCCTGGCTCACATAGTTGACACGAAAGTCAAGGATAAGGAATTGCAAGACATCCCAATCATCCGAGATTTTCCCGAAGTATTCCCCGAGGACCTACCTGGTCTTCCTCCTCCTAGACAAGTAGAGTTCCGCATTGACCTTGTGCCCGGAGCAACTCCCGTGGCAAAAGCTCCCTATCGTCTTGCACCTTCCGAGATGCAAGAGCTTGCAAGTCAATTACAAGAACTCTCATCCAAAGGATTCATCCGCCCGAGCCATTCACCTTGGGGTGCTCCCGTACTATTCGTAAAGAAAAAGGATGGATAGTTTCGAATGTGCATCGATTATCGAGAACTCAACAAGCTTACAATTAAGAACCGTTATCCTTTGCCCCGTATCGACGATCTTTTCGATCAGCTTCAAGGTTCAACATGTTTCTCAAAGATTGACCTTCGTTCCGGATACCATCAACTTCGTGTTCTTGATGAAGACATTCCGAAAACTGCTTTTCGGACTAGATATGGTCACTACGAGTTCATGGTCATGCCATTCGGTTTGACTAACGCACCTGCGGTTTTCATGGACCTCATGAACCGTGTATGCAAACCTTATTTGGACAAATTCGTGATCGTTTTCATTGACGACATTCTCATCTATTCTAAAACAAAAGCGGAGCTTGAACAACATCTTCGTTTGATTTTGGAACTCTTGAAGAAAGAACAACTATACGCCAAGTTCTCCAAGTGTGAATTCTGGCTAAAGGAAGTTCAATTTTTGGGACACATAGTCAACGATAAAGGAATTCATGTGGACCTGGCAAAGATCGAGGCGGTAAAGAATTGGAGTACACCTAAGACTCCTACCGAGATTCGTTCATTCCTTGGACTAGCAGGTTACTATCGTCGTTTCATCTCAAATTTCTCCAAGATTGCGGTTCCACTCACTGCCTTGACTCACAAGGGTAAATCTTACGAGTGGGGACCCAAGCAAGAAGAAGCTTTTCAAACTCTCAAGCACAAGCTCTGCAATGCTCCTATTCTAACTCTCCCTAATGGTAATGACGACTTTGTCGTTTATTGTGATGCATCCAACCAAGGTCTTGGTTGCGTTCTTATGCAACGTGGCCAAGTAATTGCATACGCATCACGCCAACTCAAAGTCCATGAGAAGAACTATACGACCCATGATCTTGAGCTTGGTGCTGTCGTTTTCGCTTTGAAAATTTGGAGACACTATCTATATGGCACCAAATGTGTGGTTTTCACCGACCACAAAAGTCACCAACATATTTTCAATCAAAAAGAGCTTAATATGAGGCAACGACGATGGGTTGAACTTCTTAACGACTACGACTGCGAGATTCGCTACCATCCCGGCAAAGCAAATGTTGTAGCCGACGCCTTGAGTCGTAAAGAACGTGTCATGCTTCATAGTATTTGTATTCATAACGATATCCAAGCCCGTATTCTCAAAGCACAACACACCTCGGTTACCGAGGGAAACATGTATCAAGAAATGGCATGTGGTGTAGAGCTCTTGCTAGAAACCAAAGCCAACGGTCTATTGTATTACTTGGACCGTATCTGGGTTCCCGATCGCGACGATCTTCGTAAATTTTTGATGAACGAGTCCCACAAAACTCGATATTCGGTACATCCCGGAGCTGATAAGATGTACATGGGTCTTCGTCAGCAATATTGGTGGCCCGGCATGAAAAAGGATATTGCCCTCTTTGTGGCAAAATGCCTTACTTGTTCTAAAGTGAAGTCCGAACACCAAAAGCCTTCTGGACTCCTCGAACAACCTGAAATACCCGTATGGAAATGGGAGAACCTTGCCATGGATTTCATCACCAAACTCCCACGCACTTCTAGTGGGCACGATAGTATCTGGGTCATTATCGACCGACTTACAAAGTCTGCTCATTTCTTGCCTATTCGTGAGGACTACCGAGTTGAGAAATTGGCTCGGATCTACATTGATGAGATTGTAAGTCGTCACGGAATCCCTTTGAACATCATCTCCGATCGTGATTCACGTTTTACTTCCCGATTTTGGCAATCGTTACAATCTGCACTTGGTACTCGCTTGGATTTAAGTACGGCTTACCATCCTCAAACTGATGGACAAACCGAGCGAACAATCCAAACTCTTGAAGATATGCTTAGAGCTTGTGTCATTGACTTTGGTGGTAATTGGGATTCTCACCTACCATTGATTGAATTCTCTTACAACAACAGCTACCACACAAGTATTAACATGGCACCGTTTGAGGCTCTTTATGGACGGAAATGCCGTTCACCAATTTGTTGGAACGAAATTGGTGAAGCACAAATCACCGGTTCCGAGCTTATCCAAGAGACCTTCGATAAAGTCTCTCTTATTCGTGACAACATTCGGGTGGCAAAGAGTCGGCAAAAGAGCTATGCTGATAAGCGACAAAAACCCTTGGAATTTCAAGTTGGAGATATGGTTCTCCTAAAGGTATCACCTTGGAAGGGCGTAGTCCGATTTGGAAAGAAAGGAAAACTTGCACCTCGATATGTGGGCCAATTCAAGATACTCGAAAGGATAGGAAAAGTGGCCTACAAACTCGATCTTCCTTCAGAACTCAACAACGTCCATCCGACTTTTCATGTGTCAAATTTGAAAAAGTGTCTAGCCGATGAGAACCTCCACATTCCCCTTGATGAGGTGCGTATTGACGAGAAAATGCACTTCGTTGAGAAACCCATGGAAATCATGGACCGAGAAGTCAAGAAACTCAAGCGTAGCCGCATCCCCATTGTCAAGGTCCGTTGGGAGTCTAAACGTGGACCCGAGTTCACTTGGGAATGTGAAGACCAAATGAAGACCAAGTATCTGCATCTCTTTTCATAGCCTCCACTAGTTGAATTTCGGGGCGAAATTCCTCTAACATGGGGAGACTGTGATGTTTCGGATTTTTCATTTACGCATGTATAATATATATCATGTAATCATTTTTTTTTATTTAATGAAATGCAAGTGTTTTTATTTAATTTTGTACAAAATATATATGTATTTATTTTAGGGATTTAAAATAATAAAAATTTTATAAGTTTTAAACTTAAATAAAATTTTATATAAAAATCCAAATTTAAAAGATTCGTAACATAAATATGATAATCTATCTAAATAAAAATAAACTTTTATAAAATATATATATATATATATATATACATTTATAATAATAATATGAGTTTATAAAATATAATTGAAATTGAAAAAGAAATCTAATTAATTATTTTTATAAAAGTTGAGGGTCGTTTTGTATTTAATCAAACTACAAGGTTTAAAACAGAATTCAGTTAAGGGACTAAAGGTGTACAAATCAAAATAGAAGGGCTCCTCCGTAATTATCTCAGGGACTATTTTAAATCAAAATCAAACTCCAGGGACCAAAGTTGACAAAACCCTATTCGCATTTCCGGTCACCCCCTTCGATTTGTCCGGCGGTCCAAGGCTTTCTCCGGCGAACACCCCGACAGGGCTGTTCCCTGCACCTCAACGCCCGACAAAAGCGTCTCTGACTTCGTCTCCCCCACGCGAACCAGACCCCTCGACCAATTTGTCTGCCAATCACAAGGATCGTCTGATCCTGTTGGTGGCCGAGACATCCAGGTCCAAAATTCGTGCCCGAAAGGCCACCTCCACGCCTGTTGACTGTCGGGTTAGTTTCACCTTGCCCAGACTAATGTTGGGACGTGTCCAATTGCGCGTTTGAGCATAAGGATTAGGCTCGGCTATAAAGAGCCATTGCCGGCCCTGCTCGAACTCGTTACCATCCTTCCTCACACCCTCACTCCAAATTGAAGACTGCATTACTTTCGTCTTCCCTGAGAGAGACTGTGACCAAGAATTCAGGAGCTGATTCCATCCAGAAGTCTGATTCCCGTTTTGGACATTTTCGGTTCAAGGTTCCTGCCGTCCAGGCCCTTCGCGACCAAGTCCGGACCTCTTTTCGGTTCCATTAGCTTCTGTTATCATCAGGTAAACTATTCCAATCGAAATCTAGGCATTCGCTCGAGAGTCACCAGGCAAACTCAGTGTCCTCGGACACGGTTTGCCGGTCACCGAGAACCAGCGACCAGTTTCGCTGTTGTGTATTTAAATTACCCGTCACACACATAACCAGCGATGGGCAGTAGCCCGGCTGGTTATGCGTGTGTGTGTTTAAGGCGCAGGTCGCGGGTTCGATCCCGGTTGGCCTTCGGCCTAAATTTTTTATTTCTGTTTTCATTTATTTATTTTATTTAATTATCCTAATTTATTTTTAATACTCTTTTTATATAATAAATACTAAAACGAGTCGGTTTACTCGATCGTTTAATTTAAAATCGATTAAACTACATTTTTAATAAACCATCCCATTTTTTTATAATATTTTTATAAACTTATTAAATACACTATAATATATAAAATGTCCCATTTTACAAATCTTGTAATATTTTTATAAACTTATTAAATACATTATAATATATAAAATGTCCCATTTTACAAATCTTGTAATATTTTTATAAACCCATTAAAATACATTTTAATATATAAAATGTTCCACCTTTATAAGTCTTGTAAATGTTTTGTTTATAAACTTGTTAAAAACAAATATAATATGGTAAAGAATTTTCTCTCATTTGTTATAAAAATACATTAAACATAATAAATACTTGTTTAAAACAATATATATATATATATATATATATATATATTTCTATGAGTTAAAGTTTTACAAAACCGTTATCATTTTCTACCCTATTTTATACAAATAAATATTAAAAATATTATTATAAAACCTATACTCATTAGATACGAATACGCTCATACAAACATACAATAATACATATTTATCTACATAGGATTTCATCGTGCTTAGTTTTCAACGTCTTTATCACCCGCACTCGTGGATCATCGTATCCGCTAGCCAGGTGAGTTACATAGCCCCTATTTTTACATTTTTATACGTTTTGGGGTGAAACATTATACATGCTACTCACATTGTTTATACGTGTTATACATGAGACTATATGCTTATTCTTTGGATGAACATACATTTAAACACAAGACAACCAACTGTAATATTGATAGATCTATTGTGCCTGACCAGCCCACCCGGTTAGGGTGTTTATTACTGCATACTCGGATATAACCGCGTGTTATATTCAAACATATCGGATATAGTGGGTAATTATATTCAAGCATACCGGACTTAGCTGTTGTGCTCTGTTCAAGCGCGTCAAACTCGGTTTGAATTGTGATTAAATAAATGGTACATCATATACACTATGTTTAACAAGATAAACAACGAGTTGCAAAACGATTTACAACTACTACTTATCGGAACTATTAAACATATGTACTCACCAACTTTTTAGTTGACACTTGATTTAAATAATGTTTCAGGTTTGGATATGTGACTATTTGATGAAGATTCCTCCACTTAAAGATTTTGGACCTAGTTAAATAAATCAATGTTTTGAACTAGACTAGGTTATTTGAAATGTATTGTATTTGGATCTTGTTGTTTCTTAATTTTAATTAATGAATTATGCAACCTTTAGTTACCATGTGCTTTTGAAAAATCATTCTAATGTCCGCCTCGATGATTCCGCCATCGGTCGGGGTGTGACACAGAAGTTCGATTCCCATTCTGGACACTTTTCGGAAAAAGAATACCGCCGACCAGACTTTTCGCGACTAGGTTCGAGCCTCAAATCTATTTCATTACCTTCTGTTATGACCTGGTAAGCAATTCCAATCGAAAAAACGACCATCGCCAGTGAGTTACCGGGCAAACCAAGTGTCCTCGGACACGGTTTGCCGGTTGCCGAGGACCAGCGACCTGATTTGCCTTTGTGTATTTAAATAAACTGATACACACATAACCAGCAATGGGCAGTAGCCCGGCTGGTTATGCGTGTGTGTGTTTAAGGCAGAGGTCACGGTTTCGATTCCGGTTGGCCTTCGGCCCAAACTTTTTGCTTCTGTTTTTATTTATTTATTTTATTTATTTATTTTAACTTGTTTTAATATTCTTTTTATACAATAAAGACTAAAACGAGTCGGTTTACTCGTTCGTTTATTTCGGAAACCATTAAAATTCTTTTATACATATTTAACCTACCCAAATTTTTATACAATAATAAACACTATATTTTTATAAATTTGTTAAAATAGTTTTAACTTACAAATAATATATATAAATAATGATAAAAAAATAAATAAATAAATAAATAGAAACTTTTATAAATACATAATAACCACTTATTTAAAAATGTAATATTTTAAACAATATATATATATATATATATATTTATAAGTTAAAGTTTTACAAAACCATTATCATTTTCCTACCATATTTTATACAAATAAATATTAAGGAATATTATTATAAAACCTATATACATTTAAATACGAATACGCACATACAAACATACAATAATACCTATTTATCCACATAGGGTTCCAACACGCTTAGGTTTCAACGTCCTTATCACCCGCACTCGTGGATTATCATATCCGCTAGCCAAGTGAGTTACATAGCCCCTATTTTACATTTTTACGCATTTTGGGGTGAAACATTATACATGCTACTCACTTTGTTTATACGTGTTATACATGTGGACTATATGCTTATTATCTTGTGTGTACATACATTTACTTTAAACACAAGAAAACCAACAGTAATATTAATAGATCTATTGTGCCTGACCAGCCCACCCGGTTAGGGTGTTTATTACTGCATACTCGGATATAGCCGCGTGTTATATTCAAACATATCGGATATAGTGGGTAACTATATTCAAACATACCGGACTTAGCTGTTGTGCTATGTTCAAGCGCGTCAATCAAGGTTTGAATTGTGATTAGACAAATGATACACCATATATGTTATGTTTAACAAGATAAACAATGAGTTGCATAACGTTTTTTATTTATCGAAACTACAAAACCTATGTACTCACCAACTTTTTAGTTGACACTTGATTTAAATAATGTTTCAGGTTTGGATATGTGATTGCTTGCTGAAGATTCCTCCACTTAAGAACTATGGACCTAGTTAAATAAATCAATGTTTTGAACTAGACTAGGTTATTTGAAATGTATTGTATTTGGATCTTTGTTGTCTTTAAATTTAATTAATGAATTATGCAACATTTTAGTTATCATGTGCTTTTGAACAATCATTTCATTGTCCGCCTCGATGATTCCGCCATCGGTCGGGGTATGACATGAGTGTTATAAAAATTCCAGTTTCTTGTTGGAATATTATAATGATAAAACTTCAGGTGAAAATGTTATTGGTGGGGTTGGGTCTTGTCCTTATTTTGATGATACAGAGTTTGGGGGTGGTGTTGGTTATTGTCCACCTTTTAATGCAAATTATACCCCATGTTTGATTAAAGAAATTTTGGTTGAAGATCTGGAACCAAAAACTGTGTTGAACATCAATCATGTTACTGGTAATGATATGGTATATGATGATTCAACTGATAATGATGTGTTTGATTCAGAGAAAGTTGAAGGCATAGTAAAAGATTGTAAGTATGTGGAACCAGTTGTGATGAAAACAGTGACAAGAGACAGGTGCATTCTAAGTGAACCAGATGATGTGAGTGAACAACCAAAACCTAAATCTACTTTTAAACCAGTTAAACCGTTTGTAAGTGGTGGTTTTGATTCACAAGAGACGAACAAGATTGAGAATATTTCAACTCTTGATTTTTGTAAAAAGAAACTTGAAGAGGAAACTCATAAGGTTGTTCATTCTTCAAACACTATTTCTCAGTGTTCATCATCTACTTCATTCAACGTTCAGAAAGAAAAGTATGTTCGTGTCTACAAGGAAAAACGTTCTTGTTTTCATTGTGGTTTTGTTAGTCATATCTTGAAAGATTGTCTAAATAAGAAATTGGGGAAGCGTCTAGAGAATCCAAATTTGGCACGCCCTTTTGTGACTCCACCAACAAAATCTTTAAGTAAGAATGTTGATAGTGGTGTAAAGAAGCCAAGTGTTCACACTGCTTCTGATTCAGTGAAAGTTGTGAAGAAGGTTGAGTCAATTGGTGAGTCTACCCAACCAAAAGAAAAATTTTCTAGACCACAAAGACATCGAAGAAATAAACGGTTGAGAAAACTTCTCGAATAACCAGTGGTAAGTGACAAGGTTGAGGTGGTGAGCGAGACTGACAAGGTTCAGGTTACATCAAAGTGGAAACCTAAACCCACTATTTCTGTTTCAGGGAAACAATCTCCTATAATTCTGGAGAAATTTGATTGTGTATTGAAGGAAATAGTTTATTTTGATGAATCAGGTCGACCAAAGACCATAATGGCTTAGGTCTCTATTACTAACTAATCATTTTTCTTTGTGTGCAGGGAACTCCAAGGAGGATTGTTGGCAACCATTGGTATGTTGACAGTGGATGCTCTCGGCACATGATGGGAAATCTTAATTTATTGGAAAATGTGTAAGAAATTCAGGGAGGTTACGTTGCTTTTGCGGGCAGGAAAGGAGGAAATATTTTTGGCCAATGAACTGTGTCGAATGGGAGATTGAGCTTTGAGAAAGTTAACTATGTTGAGCAGCTAGAACATAATCTGTTATCTGTTTTGCAAGTTTGTGATAAAGATTTTTCATTTCATTTTAATAAGTCAGAATGTTTGGTTCTAAAGCCGGGATTTGTGATACCTGAAGATTGGATACTTATGCAAGCTCCTCGAAAGAATGATACATATATGCTTGACATGAGCACAGCAACGACAACGTCGTCTGTTCCAACTTGTCTTCTTTCGAATGCTTCCGAGTCCGATTCAACTTTGTGGCACTGGAAAATGGCTCATATAAATTTCAGAAAAATGAACTATCTTGTCAAGAATGGGTTGATTTCTGGTGTCCCAGTTATGAGATTTCATGTGAATGAAGACTGTATTCCATGCAAGAAAGGGAAGCAGCACATGAAATCTCATCCTTCAAAGTTGACTAATTCAATTATGACTCCTTTAGAGTTGTTGCAAATGGATTTGTTCAGACCTATTAGTGTCAATAGTGAAGGCGGCAAATCTTATTGTTTGGTTGTGACTGATGATTACTCGAGGTTTTCTTGGGTAAAATTTCTTGCTTCTAAGGATGAAACAGCTGAACTTCTTAAGTTCCTAATTGTAGGACTTGAGAAATTGTTCAAATTGCAAGTCAGGAGAATTCGGAGTGACAACGGCACATAATTCAAGAATGGGAATTTGGGTTTATTCTGTTTGAAGAAGGGTATTCATCATGAATTTAGTGCTCCTTATGTTCCTCAACAGAATGGTGTTGTTGAACGGAAGAATCGAACTCTTATTGAGACGGCTCATACTATGTTATCTGATTCAAAATTGTCGGTTACTTTTTGGGCAGAGGCAGTAAATACAGCTTGTCATGTTCTCAATAGGGTTTTGACCGAGAAGAAACACAACAAAACTTGTTATGAATTGCTGAACAATCGAAAACCTAATCTGGCATATCTTTTGCCTTTGGGAATCCATGTACCTTGTTAAAGACTCGTGATGTTCCTACTAAATTCAACTCGAAGGCGCTTGAGGGAATTTTCTTGGGATATGTTGCAAATTCTCATAATAAGAGAGTGTTTAACAAAGAATCACGTCAAATTGAAGAATGGTTTCATATTGACTGTGATAATCGTTCTGTTCCTCAGGATGCAAAACGTCCCTCTTGGGCTTTTGATTATGATGCATTATTCAGATCTTTCAATGTTACTCTTGCAATTTCTTCTATTGAAGCTGAAATACTCTACCAGTCCTACTGCAATGATGATTCAACTGTCGATCCTCGTTGATTACACCGAAGTTTTCGCTCCAGTTGTGAGGATTGAGGCAATACGTTTGTTTCTTGCTTATGCTTCTTTCATGGGTTTCAAAGTTTTTCAATTGGACGTCAAAAGTGCTTTTCTGTATGGAAAGGTAAAGGAAGAAGTATATGTGAAATAGCCGCCTGGTTTTGAAGATCCCAAGTTTCCTGAAAAGGTGTTTAAGTTGGATAAAGTGTTATATGGTCTTCATCGGGCTCCTCGTGCTTGGTACGAAACTCTGTCGGTGCATTTACTTGAGAATGGATTTGAGCGTGTTCAAATTGATTCTACCATTTTCATCAGAAAAGTAGGGGGAGATTTATTACTTGTTCAAATCTATGTTCATGACATAATCTTTGGATCGACGAATGTTGATCTGTGTAAAGACTTTGAAAGAGTGATGAAGTTGAAATTCGAGATGAGCAGCATGGGAGAATTATCGTTCTTTTTGGGTCTTCAGGTTGATCAAAAGGAAGATGGTTTTTATATTCATCAAACAAATTATGTTGCTGATATTCTCAAGAAGTTTGATATGGAAAATGCTTCAGCTTTCAACATTCCAATTCCAGTTAATCACAAACTAGATTCTGACCTGAAAGGGAAAGAGGTGGATTGTCGATTATACAGAGGAATGATTGGGTCTTTAATGTTTCTAACAGCGTCACGTCTAGATATTATGTTCGAAGTATGCTTATGTTCGAGATTTCAGTCTAAGCCAAAGGAATCTCATTTGATTGTTGTAAAGCGGATTTTTAGATACTTAAAGGGTAAACCAAGGTTGGGGTTATGGTATCCAATTAATTCTGACTTTGATTTTAAAGATTTTACAGATTCAGATTATGGAGGTTACGGTCTGGATAGAAAATCAACATATGGTGGTTGTCAATTTCTAGGGAATAGGCTTGTGTCCTGGCAATGCAAAAAGCAAACCTCAGTTGTAATTTCAACATGTGAGGCAGAATATATTGCAGCAGCCAGTTGTTGTTCCCAAATCCTATGGATTCAACAGCAGTTGAGGGATTATGGTTTGAACTTTATAGGGACACCAAAGATGGTTGACAACACTGCCACCATGTCGATCACAACAAATCCTGTGAAACATTAAAAAACAAAGCACATAGAGATTCGACATCATTTCATTCCTGATTGTGCAGAGAAGAAGCTGATTGAGTTGGTGAAAGTTCATACGGATGACAATTATACTGATTTTTTTACCAAAGCATTCGATCGTTCACAGTTTGAATTTCTTACTCAAATGATTGGTATGCTTAATCCAACGTGACAAAGGTTTTTCAAAAGGTTTTTCATGGAAGTTTTTCTTTTAGTTTTATAGATTATTTAAAAAGTAAATAGTTTTATACTTTATTTTTAGCTAGTTTACTTGCTTTCTGAAAAACTCAAATAAATTTGAAAAAGATAAAATCGGCACTGCTTTAAGTTAGAGAAGAAATGATAGTACATCAGTAGGTGATCACATACTCATGACCATATATTGACTACTTGGTGTCTGTATTTATGATTGTGCTTACGTGATTTGATCTAAACTTCTAAAGTCTGCATAAACAGGAAATGATAGCTTCATGACTGCATGATATTTTATATATAATTTTTTAATTTGGATATTTGCATGTGATTTGAATTGTCAGTAGGCTACAAGCGTTTTTAGTCCATTAGTAATGTGAAAACATAATGATCTATGTTACAATTGTGATTTGAACCCATGGTATGCCGGGTGTGTGTGCTAAAAGATCATTATCAGATAAAGAATATGAGACTTTAAGTATTTCATGAGAACAATATCGGACTATATTGATTAGCATAATGTTTCAGTTCACTTTACTGCACGTGTCCTAAAAAACATGCAATGTGAAGTTGGACTAAGATAAGTTTCTAACAACTTGTTGGAACATATACTCACGCTTGGATCAATTATCTTGATTCCATTGAATATATCCAGATAACAGTTGGATCACATTACCCAGTATTATTGAGTCAATTGATTCTTTGATCATTCTTCTGTTACTACGAATCATGACATTTCATCCAAAACCAAGTTATATGAATCATTCGATTCTGAATCATTCTGATTCAATATATCCTTCGGGATATGGTTTTTTTTTATGTGCTAATTGAGATAGTCTCATCCTACAGATTGATCTAAACTTTGCATAAGTCTCAATATGTCTTGAAGATAGTGCAATTTTACATTTCTGTTGGCATATTTGTGGGGTATACATTGTCTTCATATAAATGGTACTAACTCACAAGAACGTGGGATAAAAACGCTTGTAGTTTCAAATCTTATAATGCTGACAATTTGAATTGACATGTAGTATATTGCAAATTCGGTATGCATAAGTTATCATGTCATGATCTGATCTTGTTTTCTTTGAAGTTTATCGCGTATCATTTCATGAATTTCTGAAAAGGAAAAGGTCAATATTCAAAGACCATGAAAAAGAAAGATGTGATATCTGTGAGTTGTTAGTGTTTGAATAGAAATTTCAAAAGATTTAATAGTTTCTGAAAACATGATATGTTAGATCTAAGAAATTGTTTGCTAAGATATAATAAAATGATGCACAAATTGTTTTTTAGCTGAGCCAAGTATCTGTGAATATGCAGAATGTCATAGGTCAAACCTTAGATCTGCTAGGGATTTTATATTCAGAATGGGTATGTGATACATCAAAGATACTGATATGATCTTCTTACTCGCAGTGTTCGACCAAAAATATGTGATTCCGTATGTAAAGAGAAAACCAAAAAGATTTTATTTTTTAGATGTTTCTAGATTTACTACTTTAATTCTTTAAGAAAAAGTTTAAAAATATTTTAGTGTGTTTTAGCATAAATGTTGAAAAATTCAAAAATATGTTCTTTACTTGTTCATTTAGTTTTCTAAGAAAAATTCAAAAAGATTTTGTTTTAATCTTCCATGAAAAATTCTTATAAGTTTGGAATTGAGATTACTATACAGGTTGCAAGATAATCGGAATGTCGGAAAGAGAAGAAAATGGAAAATGTCAAAAACTTTGTTCAAGTATAGATTAGGCGAACTTGTCTAGTTCGCTTAACATGTTCGCTTGATAGGCGAACTTGTTAAGTTCGCTTGAATTAGGCAAACTTAATCAGATGTGTATATATTGATTTCAGCAAACTTGACCACTTAACTTGTTTGTTGACCGGTGCGAACTTATCAGGCGAACATATTGGTCTTAGCGCAAATTTCTTCGTGTTTGAATTTTCTGTGACTAAGGGTTGTTATTTGTTCAAGTTCCTTATTCAATATTTGATTGCGAGTTCATTGAAGGTAGATTCATTACATTCCATCCATTGATTTGTTCTGAATTGGTGTTTTTTATCATCGCGACTATTATCTAGTTTGATCATCATCGATTTGTGACTATAACCTGCAATTGGTTGTTCCTATGACTTAATCGGATGTTGAGGAATTAGTTTGTGTCTTTGATTTGGGTTTATAACATCAAAATCGGTGAATTCGATTTCTATGAATGTTCGTCTGTTTGAGCGAACTTGATCAGGCGAACTTAACAAGTTCGCCTCTTGTAACTCTAAGCGAACTTGTTAAGTTCGGCTAGGGAGTCAGTAATGTTTAGACTTGCAATTTTTTTTAAATTTTTTCAAAGTTAATTTTATTTTTATTTTTTTTCTTTGTTATTTTGAAAAATTGTCAATGTCTAATCATATCTTTTAAGCAAGTCATGGATCGTCGTGTGGAATATAAACACAATCAGGTGGCATTACTTGATCTCGAGTTAGCTGAGGCGGCAAACTATTAAGAGATTATTACTTTTCTCAATCGTTCAAGAATTAATGTCGCTCTTTTAGCTAATCCGCATGTTAGCCTATTATACATTCAACAATTCTGGGATACGGCTCATCAAGATACATATGTTGATCCCCATGTAATTTGTGCTACGGTGAATAATCAAGATGCTCAGGATATCAGGACAGCTCTTGCCTTGGGTGGAAGAAATGATGACCCGATTAGTTTACCAAATACCCTGGTTATGGGTTGCTTTCAAAGAATGGGTTATCGAGGTCGCTAGAATGATACACAAGCACGCAAGGGTGGTTTTGTAGGGCAATGGCGATATTTTATGCATGTGATTATTCAATGCTTATCACCAAGGAAAGCTGGTACTGACGGGCTAAAGTCTTCTTTGCAAGCTGCAATGGTAGCTTTGACATTGAATCGACCTTTCAACTTTGCTCTTTACTTCTACAGGGAGTTGATGATGCATATTACACCACCTGAGGGTCATGGTTTCATAATGTACCCTCGATTCTTGCAGGTTATCCTGAATCATTTGATTCCTAATTTGCCACTGGTAAATCCTCGTTTGAATTTAACTCCAATGACAAAGCGGATATTTACTGATTGTATGAATGTTAAACAGCATAATCCTGCTTTAATTCCTGTTGCTACACCACTGTTTGGGCACATAATCAATCCTGCTTATGTTGCACCACCAAATAATAACTAGATACATGATGATCCTGCTTTGAAATTAACTCTAGTTGACGATCAAGATGATGAGGAAGGTGGTGCTGATAATGAAGGTACTGATGGTGATGATGGTGATAATGGTGATGATGGTTATGATGGTGATGATAATGATGATGATCATGATGATGATGTACCTGTACGTGTTATCAATGAACCTCATGTTGCTACTGTTGAGGTTGAAGAGACAAGCACCAGTTCATCAGCATCTTGTAGCTCTGATGATCATGATGAGAGTTCTCAGGATTTTGGCCCTGATCATTATGATCAGTTAGCTAAACTTCCTAGAGTAACTAGAAATATATATGATAGTCGTCAGAAGTCTCTTGGGAAGAATAAGGTGTCTTTACCAAGACGCAAGTCTGTACGGGGGTCCTCCTCCCAATACAGTACTTGGTAAAAGGAAATTACAAGACGGAACATCTAGTTCGGAGGATGATGAAGCTCCTGTTGTCAAAGGACCTAAACTGATGGCTTCGGCTATTGATGCTGCTCAATCTGCTATAGATAGAGAATTTGTTGATTCTTTGATCGTGACTCCTAATCCTTCACAATCTCCAAGTCCTCCGGTGATCCCTCCTGTATCTAAGGCACACGTTGAGGCTGGTCCGTCTACAAGGGATGATAGTGCTGAACACATACAAGCCTTGGAAACACAGGTTTCAGGCTTACAATCTCAGGTAGATGATTTGCTTGCTAGAGACGCCCTGCATACTCAGACCATTCAAGATCAAAACAAGGTGCTTGCAGAGATGTAGATTCTTATTACTCAATTGGTTGAGCGTCTTGACGCTCAGGGGGAGAAGGTTCAGAATGATAAATCTACTTGCCACAGTATTGGTATTCAGAAGAATCCAGATGATGATGATGAACCAAGTGGTGGTGATGGTTTAGGTGAGTGTCAACACGCTGCTTCTAATCCTTCATCAACTCAGGGGGAGTCAGAGGTTATTATGGAAGCCAATATGATGACTAGTGGTAACAATGAAGCTAATGATGCTGACATGTTTGATAATTCTTTGTTCTTTGAAGATTCTGATATGGATGAAACTAACAAAATTGAATGCTTGATAGATTTGGATGATCATTGAATGCTTGATAGATTTGGATGATCTTTCTAATGATGATGATACAGAAGAGGAAGGAGTAGAGGAAGGAGAGATTATTGAGGTAGAGTTGGAGTGTGATAATAAGAAAGTTGTTTATGAAGGATGTGAAGGTTGAATTGATACAGATATGTTTGAAGATGATGTAATTCCTGAAAGGTTTTCAGAAGGAGTTGTAGAATCTGATGCATCTGATCCTGATCTAGAAAAACGAAACTCTAATTCTATTGAAAGTTTTCCTAAAGATACAGAAATGTATAAGAATACTGGAATGACTAAGGCACGATGGATAGAAATGGTGAAGAGCTGGATAGATAATTTACCAGTTGTGCCAGTGGCACCAGTGCAAAAGCATAGATATGTAAACAAAGACAAATGCTCTGGAAGAATAATAAGTTGGTTTTATGAAGCTGAGTTCAAGCTATTTGCTTTGAAGAGAACAGATGGAGTTCAGTATTTGAAGCCAACGCTTAAATACTTTAATTCTTTACCTAGATGTGAAGTCAATGGGTTATCAACAAAGCCCTTGATTAACAGATTGAATAATGGAATAGCTGACTCGATTGCCAACTTGATAAGAATGGAAGGAGGTTCTGGAAAGTATGAGAGACTGAAATCTCAACAGGGAAGAAGAATAAAAGAAGTAGATCTTGTTACTTAAAAGGTGACATGGAAATACAAGTTTAAACATGTGAGATCAGTACCAAATAATCCATTGAAAATGATTCCTTATGATTGTCTACATGATCTTAAATGGTGGTACGTTGATGGATGTACTGGAGAAGCTATGATAGAAGACTTGAATAGCAAGGTTATAGTGAGATTCTTCGATGCTATGAACCTTGTTAACTTTTCAAGGTCATATCTAAAGATGCTAAAACGTAGAGAGATCATGTATACTGATGAAAGCAGAGAGCAGGCATTATAGTATAACAAGGTGTTGGATGTGTGTCTGAAACACAGGATATGTGCAGGGTGCTTGTTGCCAAAGAATTGAAAGAACAAGACTTGAAGATAAAGACCAAGCTGTTGTCAAAGGGGAGTCTGTTAGAGCATGTTTTGTGACAACAAGCCTTGTAATAGATTAGTCTTTATGTTTATAGTTTTGTATGTTTTGTATTTGTAATTAGTTAACTTTGCACAGGCGAACTTAATAAGTTCGCCTGGTATAGTTGAGGCGAACTTAATAAGTTCGCCACTGTTCGCCTGAACTAAGAAGTGGCGAACTTATTAAGTTCGCCTGTTTCAGTATGTGTTGTCTATAAATAGTTCAAGAGTTGTTCTCATTTGTATCTTCTGCATTGTAACTAGAATTACTCTGTGTTTACAGTTTGATTGATAATACAAGAAGCTTTTTATGAAATCGTGTCTTGTGTGATTGTATTGCATTCGTGACTATTCGAGACATACGTATACGTAAGGATTCCGCACTTCGTGTACGTATTATGTGTTTTACAGCAGAGATTGATCGGTGGACCCGCTGAGACTTACAAAGATCCACAGCATTTGAATCCAAAATGACATTCTAACTCGCATCCTTGAAGCACAACATCTTTCCGTCACTGAAGGAAACATGTACAACGAAATGTCATGTGGTGCTAAACTTCAACTTGAAACCAAACCCAACGGGTTACTCTACTTTCTAAATCGTATCTGGATTCCAGACTGTGACAACCTTCGTACCTTTATCATGAACGAGGCTCACAAGACTCGTTTTTCTGTGCATCCTGGTGCAGAAAAAATGTACAAGGATCTTCGTACCCAATACTAGTGGCCTGGTATGAAAAAGGACATTGCCCTATAAGTGTCCAAATGCCTTATTTGTTTAAAGGTTAAAGCCGAGCACCAGCGTCCATCCGATTTACTTGAACAACCCGAGATTTCCGTGTGGAAAATGGAGTGTATTGCCATGGACTTTATAACCAAAATCCCATACACATCTCGTGGTCATGATAGCATTTGGGTAATCATCGACCGTTTGACAAAATCTGCTCATTTCATACCCATTCGTGAAGACTATCGAGTTGAGATCTTTGCTCGAATATATATTGATGAGATCGCCAGCCATCACGGTGTACCTCTCAACATTATTTCTGATCGTGATGGACGATTCACCTCTTGTTTTTGGCAATCCCTACAATCAGCTTTGGGTACTCAGCTAAATCTTAGTACGACTTATCATCCGCAAACTAATGGTCAATCCAAACGAACGCTTCAAACTCTCGAAGATATGCTTAGAGCTTGTATCATTGATTTCAAGGGAAATTGGGATTTACATTTACCCTTAGTCGAATTCTCGTACAACAACAGTTATCACACGAGCATTAACATGACTCATTTTGAAGCACTTTATGGCCGGAAGTGCCGCCCTCCTATCTGTTGAACTGAAATCAGTGAATCACAAATCACTGGTCCTGAACTCATTCAAGAGACTTCCGACAAGATCATGTTAATCCGAGACAACCTTCTGGTAGCAAGGAGTCGGCAAAAGAGTTATGCCGATAAACGTGGAAAACCCTTAGAATTTCAAGTTGACGATATTGTTCTTCTCAAGGTATCCCCTTGGAAAGGCATGGTTCATTTTGGAAAGAAAGGGAAACTTGCACCAAGATTTGTTGGACCTTTTAAAATCCTTGAACGAATTGGGAAGGTAGCCTACAAGTTGGATCTCCCTGAAAGACTCAGCAATGTTCATCCGACGTTTCATGTCTCGAATCTAAAGAAATGCTTAGCTGACGAGAACCTCCACATACCACTTGACGAGGTTCACATTGACGAAACAATGCACTTCGTGGAGAGGCCCGTGGAGATCATGGACCGAGAAATTAAGCAATTTAGGCGAAGCCGAATTCCAATCGTTAAGGTTCGATGGGAATCCAAGCGTGGCCCTGAGTTCACTTGGGAACGTGAGGATCAAATGAAAGCCAAATACCCACATCTGTTTCCAGGACCCTCTTCTTAAGCAATTTCGGGACGAAATCTCCTAAAGTAGGGAAGACTGTAATCCCTAGGAAATTCCGGCCTTTATCCTTACTTTTTTGGCATTTGTAATTCTATTACTATATGATTTGCATTTATGAAAGTGTCACATTTTATTTCATGAATGTTCATACATGCATATATTTAGTACAATTATTTCAAACATAAATGCTTTAATCCTATAAAATTAAGGGTTTATAAAGATTTAATTTTATAAATAAGTTCTACATAAATAAAACCCGTTTTATTTATAAAAATTATAATTTGTACCTACAACATTTAATTATGTCATAGGATTATTAAATTTATATAAAGATATAAAACATCAAATGATTATACGTTTTCTAAGTCCAGGGTTTAGTTATGCCCATTTCTAAAACCTAAATTCAATTTCCAATCGATCTAGTTAGTGCGTTTTAACGGAAATTGATGTTAATACATCATTGCGTGACCGTTTCCTAAAGATTTAACGATACAATTTGTTGGATATCAATGATTTATTTATGAATTCAATCCCATAACCGTCCTAATCAAGTGGGTAATCAATTCGTGCATTTAACATGAAATTGGCCTATAAAAATGAACCCACACCTTCACTACATACGCCAAAAACTTTCTACACCTCTGTATTCATTGCATTGCTCCTCTGGAACTCCGACGAGTTCAAGGAAATCCGGCGTCGGCCCCTAGTCGTTCTCCCTCAATCCGCAACCATTCGAGGTAAGTTTGGTACCATTACTTTCATTTTGATACAAGGATGAAAAGCCCTATGGTCTTGTTGTGAATCTGTAACGAATCGGGTGACATTGGGGTTAGGGCTTGGGATAGGGATGATTGGGGAAGGAGACGAACCTGGGATGGGTGAGTAAAATTGTTACGCGTCTGTCAATGAACAATGTTCAAGCCCAGGTCCATAGGTTAAGGTGTTCGTCTCATAAGGCGAAGGTCGCGGGTTCGAAACCAGTCCCACACCTCATTTTTTCCCTTTTGTGCATGTGGAACCCGGCTCCCCTGTGACCCTCTATTAAAAAAATTTGAAACCCAATTTAAACCACTACCCGACCCCTGGTCTAGTGGTTTGTGTGCTTGTCCTTCTCCAAGAAGACCCGGGTTCGAGTCCCGTGGTTTGCAATTTTTTTAAATATGTTTTTAAATCGAATTTTAACACCATTTTTCTTATAAAAATTATTTTATAAAAGAGACTCGGGAATATTTTTATGAACCAAATAGTTAACCTAACAATTCTAAATAATTATTTAATCGTTTTAGGGAATTAAAAATTAATAATATCTAATTAAGAAGGTATATAATCATTTTATTTAAAACCCATATCAACTATTTTTAATACACAATTATTTAGTATAACTTATGCCCTCTTTATTATCCATTTAACTATTTAATTAATTGAAACGTATATTTTATTAATCTAGTTACCTATACATTTACATAAATATTAGTTAAATACTTAATCATTATTTTGTAATAAAAAACATTATATATATATATATAAGCTTGTATTCAATCCTTTATCGACGAGCATATTATTTTGTTTATTAAACAATTATATTATTACCTTATTAACAAACTCATCATTCACAACAAATAGATACACACTCATTCAACCTAACTCAACCCTTACTACTTAAATCTTTTGAGCATGTCATTGATACATATACAAATGCAAACATAGGTTAACCTTGTGGTTAGCTAAACAACTTGTGAATTACCCGTACTTGTGATTTTAAGCTACCAATCCAATGTGAGTTTACATAGCCCCTTTTTACTTTTTTACTTTTGGGGTGAAACATGTCGTCAACTTCATCTATTAAACAATTCAATATCTATGTTCTTGTACTTGATCTTTATGCTTATGTCTTAAACTACTTGGTGACCATTACATGTGTTCATGTCAGTACATTCATTAACTTGCAGCTCAAGCCTAAGGTAGTACCTAACATGATCATTTATATGGGAAACTGAAACTATAACTTACCACAAGACCTTGGCGGGTTTTGTTGGGTATCAACTATAACTTGGAGTATTCGCTTGCTCCCTTTTTTTTTAAATGGCAATCAGTGGGATTGCATATCTAGTTTTCTATTATCAGGCTTGAATTGTACGCTTGGAACCTTGTATTTTTTCACATATATGCTTTAGACAGGTTTTGAACATATTGAATTGTAAACTATAATAACTCTTTTTGGTGTCAAAACCTATGTATCTCACCAACTACTTGTAGTTGACAGTTACTTACATGTTTCAGGTGCACCCGTTTGAGGACTACTTGATCACACATAGGACATGGACTTAGTTTAAATTAATTATGTTATGTTGAACTCTTTGTTTTCTATTTCCAACTGTAACGGATGCTTTTAATTTAAATAATAAATATTATCATATTTAATAGATGATCATGTGCTTATGAACAACCGTGTCAGCCCCGGCGTATAATCCGTCGCCGGCCGGGGTGTGACAGATATGTCCTTCTACTATGTACCTATAAAGTGATGATAGTAATGTAGACGGAGGTTAGAAATATTGTCGAAGGTAGTGAAAATATGTGGTTTTGAGATTTAAGAATCATGATCCTATAAAGTGATGATAATAATCCAGGCTCCTCCACTACTTCTTCGTCGATCCTCTTGTCAATTTTCCTGAACAAGATCCCAGGCTTAACTAGATCGTCCATTAAGGACGCAGACAAACGAATAGCAACTTCAAGTGTTGTGGGTCTACTTCCTATGATGATACCCCAAATTTGAGGTGGAAGGCCTCCAATGTAACGATCAATTTTCCGAGTCTCGGGTGTAACTAGATGCGGGACTAGGATGCAGAGTTCATGAAAGTGTGCAGAGTTCATGAAAGTGTGCAGTGTACTCTTCACTTTCTCCACTATCCTGGGTAAGATCCCACAGTTTGATTTCTAGCTTCTTCATCTCATTGGTGTGACATAATTTTTTGATCATGATTTCCTTGAGTCGATCCCAAGTCATAGCAAGAGCTTCTTCCCTACCCTGAATATTCTTTTCAGCATTCCATCAGGTCAGTGCCCTCTTTTGGAAGGCATTTGTAGCATACTTAACCTTGAGATCATCGGAGCAATCACTCATCTCAAACGTGTTTTCCATGCCTTCGAACCATTGCAGTATTCCAGTAACACCTTCAGATCCAAGATACTTTTTTGGGTTACAAGAGTTGAAGTGTTTGAAAGTGCAAACCCTCCCACTAGACCTTCCGGTGGAGTTGTTAATTTTATTGACAATGGTGGGTAAGACAGCAACAAGTTGTTGAGTGAGTGATCGCTTTTTCAAGGGCAATCAAAAACAATAATTATTCTAATCCCTAGCTACCTTAAACTATAGTATAGTGAAGTAGGGTGTTGTATCCACAAGGAATTGATAGACAGTATTTGGTTATAAAAACTGTTCGGATTTTAAGCAAAAAGTAAATAACTTTAACTTTGTAAAAACTATTAAGAGAAAACGGATTGCTTCCGGGTTCACATTGCAAGTTATATGATGATTGATTTGTACTAATTGGAAGTTACATAGACATAACTCGTTCATTAGATTTGATAAATATTTAATAATCAAGCTAGTGACTTTGTTGAGCAACGATTGTAATACCGATTATTTGACACAGATTCAAAACTCAATAATCAATTACCAATTTAGAACATCATATCTAGATACTCAATGATTCACGATAGAAAACAAAAATTGATAAATATATTAAATTGAAGACAAACTAAATTATTTTAATCAATCTAAGAAACCAAGCATTCAGACAATCATACGATTACAAGAATAGCAAACCAAATCATGTATGATCCCTAGTCTGTCACATACAAACAAATCCCACACCCAGAAACGACACGAAGAGATTAGCCGCTCATCGACATCGTCATCAGTTCTTCACTTATTGGTATAATTTGATCTAGCATCAAAACCTTGAAAGGATTGAAGATTTATCACTGGGAATCGCCTTTGGAATGCTCTGGGACGAAAAGTTTCAAAGTAATTCGATAATGGATCCCTAATGGCTTAAAATTGGATTTATCTCAAAAAGTGTCGTAATCATGATCTTCGCGTGTCGCGTACTAAGGTTGTATGTTCTTCGCATGGCGCGAAGAACAAGATAGTCGGGGTGGGCTTTTTGTAACATCCCAAAAATAGTAAATAAGTAATTAATAACACGATAGAGATTTAAATGTCAAAAATGAAAGAAAAATGGATGGGCTTGGGCTCGGCTCCAACGGGCCGAGGGAAGCCCAGGTATATAAGGGCCAAGATAGCCTTGAATCTCTCATTTTCCACCAACACTTGCAAGCTAAAGAGAGAAAGGAGAGTCGGGTCTAGAGAGAGAAAGTCGACGGATCGGCACGAAATTGAAGGAGCACGTTACTACTGAGCTTGTGAGCAAAACCTCCGAATCAGAATCACAATCCAGGTAACGATTCGACCTTAAACTGAGTTTTTCTTTGTTTTGGGGTTTTTCGGGTTTTAGCTAAATAGGAGACGTTTTTATGGATGAAACTTGAAAATAAGCTTAGAACTAGCATCTAGAGTGAAAACCGCACCTTTTAATCAAAGAAAGTTGTAAGATTAGCATGATCAGATTAACATGCAAAATTTCGGACTTGTCCAGAAAACAGGTGCTGCGTACTTATCAAGTACGCAGTAGAGACGTCCTGCGTACTTACCAAGTACGCAGGTACGCAGGAGAAAGATCATGCGTACTTACCAAGTACACAGGTATGCAGGAGAAAGATCATGCGTACTTACCAAGTACGCAGGAGAAAGATCATGCGTACTTACCAAGTACGCAAGAAGAATGCTCTGCGCACTTGTCAAGTATGCATGAGCAAGGCCCTGCACACTTACTAAGTGCGCAGGCAGCAAACCAGTAAGTAAAGTTAGTATGTTTAGAATGATTAAACCGTTAGAGTCGGGGTTGGGTCTGATGTGTATTTAAACTACCTAATTCAGATCGTACGTGACGTTGTTAGACCTTTGTTTAGGACAACCAAGACTAGCTTTTCAGGTGAGTTCTATGTGCCCCCTTCTATGTTATGTGCAAACCTTATTAAATGTTTTGGGGCTGAGATGTATACACTAAATGAATAAATGATATGAATGCTAATGTGATCATACGTGATGTACTAATATATCTTTTATATATATATATAAGAGAATGAATTATGAACAAAGAATGAAACGTATGTTTACAAATAATGAAGGAAAGAATGGCATAACGTAAATAAATGAAATCTTGCTTTATAATTATTTATATTGCATGTTATGAATGTATGTATACGTTATGGACGGAAACGAAGCTAACGGCTACATCTGTAGACGGACGACCACATGACTATTTTGCAACCGGGAAAGATACGTCCTTCGCAAGCTTGGACGTACAAAAAGCATAAATGGGCGGTCGAAGTAAATGCTAAAAGAGTATAACGGTTGCATAAACAATAGTTCGCGTGGGAAACGGATGCCTTAGGGAAAACGGGCGAATATGACGGACTACGACGGCAGGACGGTTAAGGCGGACGGCCGAAGGTTGGCCGGACGGAAGTTAAGGTGGACGGTTTCTAGGACCGGACGAGTAAAAGGGCTACGACGGTAGCTTAAGGGCGTATGTCTTTGTGATATACGCAGTAAAAGACGGGTTGATCACCCTTATGTGTATGACCGATGAATGTAAAGGAAAGAAAACGTGAATGCATATCTATGTAATCACATAAGAATGAAGAAAGAAAAGTAAAAGCTATGAATACGTATTTATAGAAATGTATGTATATAATTATGTATACTTATAAAGAAAAGAATGATCATACTTAATAGTTTTAAACTAGAACTCACCAGCGTTAGCTGACTTTTAGTATACATTTCAGGTACAGAAAGGAAAGGTCGTGCGAAGGCGTGAAAGTTACCCGGCACAAGACTGACATCCCACTTTTATATATGTTAAGACAAATGTTATGTACTTAATTTTAAAGACTTCCGCTGTTATGTCATGTCATGTTACGTTATGTAATGATTGAATTCGAACGTTTTAAATTTAAGTTCAGTATTTATGACTATGTTTATGAGTAAATCCAACAAGTGAGGTTACCTGGGAAAGGGGCCTTACAAGTTGGTATCAGAGCAATAGTTTGATAGATTCAGACATCCCTAAATGTCTGGACTCAAACTGATTATGGGACCAACTCACGGATGTCAGTCATGGGTAACCAACGCCAATGCTAACGCTAGCACGGTAAGTAAGTACTAGAGTTAATACACTTGGATAAGAATAGATACCTTAACTTAGAACAAATAGATGTCAATGTCACAACCGATTTGAAGAGTTTTGAACCCGAAAAGCAATGTAAATTAGTAATCACAAAACGGTCACTGTAATTAAAAATTTACCTTGCTCGTACTGTTCCAAACTATGATCTGAAGAAAATGACATTGATGTATTCCCTTTATGACCATCAGGAAACTAAGAACTATGGCTGGAGGAGGAAGAACAAGACGCCGAGGCGGTCGTACTGGTTGAGTCGGTAGGCCTCCAATGAATCCAAGACATCAAGAAGAGGAGGATGTGCACACGGAAAACACAGAAAGCGTGCACCAAACTAATGTCACCCCAACTGGGGGCGACCATCAAGGGTCTCTACAGTTAGAACCCGAGGTCAGAGATGCTATTGCCCGTGAGGTCGTGCTCACTTTAAAGATTGTGTTGCCTGACTTGCTGTCTGAAGCCTTAAAGAAAATCAAGGAAGACGGCGAAGGTAACCACGAGGAAAAAGTATATGACAGCGATGGGGATGAAATAAAGACGGGATCAAGCAATAGGGAGTGTACTTATAAAGGTTTCAAGGACGGAGACCCACCCAAATTTGACGGGAACAAGGACTTGGTGGCCACCCTCGAGTGGGTCGAGAGGATGAACGCTGTCATCAACATCAGCGAGTGTCGACCAGACCAAGCTGTTAAGTACGTTGCTCATTCTTTCACCAACGAAGCACTAAGTTAGTGGAGGAACATTCAAAGAACTAAGTCACCCAATGCTATCAACAAGATGACGTGGGAAGACTTGAAAAGGCTCATAATTCAAAAGTTCTGCCCACAGAATGAGATCGATCGTGTGGAGAACGAGTTCCTGAACTTCAAGGCTGGCAACAAGACTCATCGCTAGTATACATCAAGATTCAATGAACTGGCTCAACTAGTACCACACCTGGTGGAAACTGAAGATCGTTTGATCAAGTACTATGTTAAGGGATTGCCACAACGGATCCGTATTCATGTAAAAGCTAACCTACCCTCGACCTTCGAGTCGGTAGTGAATCTGAGCGGAATCGTCTACGACGATTATGCCAATGAGGACCCACCAACAGAGACCCAAAAGAGAAAGTGGGAGAACCTGTCTAGAGGCACCGGAAGAGGGAACGTAACAACTGAAACTAAGAAGCCAAGGTCGGATGAATATGAAACATGCAAGAAATGTGGAAAGCAACATCTTGGTGAATGTAAAATCGGCACCACCACATGCTATAAGTGCGGGAAGCCGGGGCATTTCTCTCGAGAATGTGTAAGAAACGTCAAGTGCCAAGTATGTGGATTGTTTGGACATCTGACAAAGAACTGTCGGAAGGCCGGCCAATCTGGTTCGGGAAAAGAGAGGGAAAAGGAACAGCCGCAGGCTAGGACTCGAGCCTATGCACTGACTGAGGAAGAAGCAAGAGGAAACCCTGATGTTGTGTCAGGTACGTTTCTAGTAAATGATGAAAATGTTGCTATTTTATTTGACTCTGGTGCTAGTAAAAGCTTCATATCAAATGCATTTAGCCGTAAACTGGATTGCACTATCAACACCATAGAAAAGGCCTTTAGCGTATAAACTATCGTGGGTAAAAATTCGGCAGTATTCCAAGTAACAGAGGATTGTATCATAGAAATAAAGGGCCATAAGTTTCCTTCTAGATTATTCCTTCTCACCTTAGGAGGATTCGATATAGTATTGGGTATGGATTGGTTAGCTGCCAACGAAGCTCAAATCATATGTAAACGTAAGAGGATACACCTCAAAGCTCCTAGCGGAAGTCTAATTACGGTTTATGGGGATTGGAATTGCACAATGCCAAACGTCATTTCGATGATCAAGTCGAAAGTTACATGAGGCGCGGTTGCGAAGCTTATCTGGCATATGTTATTGACGATAGAATGAAAACGAAAGCACTCAAGAATGTACCCGTGGTGTGCAACTTTTCGGAGGTATTCCCTGAGGATCTACCTGGGTTGCCACCCGATCGGGAAATAGAATTTCAGATTGATTTACTGCCAGGAGCTGAGCCCGTTGCCAAAGCCCCCTACCGATTGGCTCCGTCAGAAATGAAAGAATTGATGTCTCAACTACAGGAATTAACAGAAAAAGGATTTATTAGACCGAGCATTTCACCATGGGGCGCTCCGGTACTATTTGTAAAGAAGAAAGACGGCAGCATGCGCATGTGCATTGACTACCATGAACTGAACAAGAGGACAGTAAAGAACAAATACTCGCTGCCTAGAATAGATGACCTTTTTGATCAACTGCAAGGTACGAGTTGGTTCTCAAAGATCGATCTTAGGTCGGGTTACCATCAGTTGAAAGTAAGAGAGGAAGACGTACCAAAGACCGCGTTTCGCACGCATTATGGGCATTATGAGTTTCTCGTGATGTCCTTCGGATTGACTAACGCACCAGTAGCATTCATGGATTTGATGAATAGAGTATGTCGACCAATGTTGGATCGATAAATGATAGTTTTTATAGACGACATACTGGTATACTCGAAAAGCGAGGGTGATCACCACTGTCACCTAAGAGAGGTTCTGGAGGTGCTAAAGCAGGAAAAGTTGTACGCAAAATTCTCCAAATGTGCGTTCTGGCTTAGGGAAGTCCGATTCCTAGGTCATGTGATAAACCCAAACGGCATCATGGTAGATCCTGCAAATATCGAGACAGTAAAGGAATGGAACATCCCGAAGACACCAACAGAGATACGAAGTTTTCTGGGATTGGCAGGCTACTATCGGAGGTTCATTCAAGATTTCTCGAAGATAGCCTCGCTACTAACTAAATTGACACGGAAAGAAGTGAAATGTGAATGGGGCCCAACCCAAAACAACGCGTTTGAGGAACTTAAAACACGATTAACCCAAGCTACAGTCTTGGCACTACCTGAGGGGAATGAAGACTTAGTATTCTACTCTGACGCTTCGGGTCAGGATTTAGGTTGCGTACTTATGCAACGAGGAAAGGTAATTGCTTACGCCTCGCGACAACTAAAGATCCACGAGTTTAACTACCCAACACATGATCTAGAGTTAGCGGCAGTAGTTTTCACGTGGAAAATATGGAGGCACTATCAGTATGGAGTTAAATGCACCATTTACTCCAATCACAAAAGCCTGAAGTACATTTTCGAACAAAAGGAATTAAACATGAGGCAAAGGAGGTGGTTAGAGCTACTGAAGGAATATGACCGTGAGATATTGTACCATCCAGGCAAAGCAAATGTGGTGGCTGACGCTTTAAGCAGAAAGGAAGAATCGGAACCTATACGGATCAAAGCGTGTCAGCTGATTATAACACCAGATGTGATGAGCGAAATATCAAAGGCACAAGACGAAGCACTATTAGAAGGAAATATAAAACGGGAAAGAATAGTAGGACAACAAGGAAATTTGGATGCAAATGCATACGGTATACGAACTAGGTTTGGCCGAATGTGGATACCAAAGATTGGCGGGCTTAGAGCCAAAATACTCGATGAGGCCCATATGTCTCGCTATTCTATCCACCCCGGGACAAACAAAATGTATCAAGACTTGAAGAAGGAGTACTGGTGGCATGGCATGAAGAATGATGTGACAGAATATGTGAGCAAGTTCCTAACGTGTTCTCTAGTTAAGGCCGAGCACCAGAAACCATGCGGTAAAATGCAACCCTTACCAATACCGGAATGGAAGTGGGAGGAGATCATGATGGACTTCATTACCAAGCTACCGCGAACAGCTAAAGGCAATGATACCATTTGGGTGATCGTCGACCGCTTGACGAAAAGTGCTCACTTCTTGCCAATACGTGAGACTTCTTCGTCAGAAAGACTAGCAGAAATATTTATCAAGGAAGTTGTGAGTAGACATGGTATGCCGCTGTCGATTGTGTCCGACAGGGATAGTAGATTCACGTCAAGGTTTTGGAAGAAATTCAATGAAGCAATGGGCACTAGACTGAACATCAGCACCGCTTACCACCCCCAAACCGATGGACAATTGGAAAGGACCATTCAGACCATGGAAGACATGCTCCGGGCCTGTATCATTGACTTCGGTGGGAGCTGGGACAGCCATCTACCATTGGCAGAATTTTCATATAACAACAGCTATCACTCTACTATTGGCATGCCTCCATTTGAAATGTTGTATGGGAGGAAATGTAGGACCCCGGTTTGTTGGGGGGAAATTGGACAAAAGGATTTTGCAAGTCTCGAAGTGGTCAAAGCTACTTCCGAGAAATTTGATCAAATCAAGGCTCGAATGAAAGCTGCAAAAGACAGACAGAAATCATACGCGGATAAGAGAAGAAGGGATTTAGAGTTTCGAGTGGGGGACATGGTACTGTTAAAGGTATCACCATGGAAAGGAATCATTCGATTCAGAAGACGTGGCAAATTAAGTCCAAGGTTTGTCGGACCTTTCAAGATTTTAGCGAGAGTGGGTCAAGTTGCTTACAGACTCGACCTACCCATTGAGCTTAGTGGAATACACCCTACGTTTCACGTGTTGCACTTATGCAAGTGCCTAGCTGACGACACAGCTCACATACCTTACGACGAGATCAAAGTAGATAACAGTCTAAATTATGTAGAGCAACCGATAACCATCCTTGACAGAGCTGAAAAACGACTACGCAATAAGTCGATTCCTTTAGTCAAAATACAATGGAAGCACAGAAAAGGGTCAGAATCTACGTGGGAAAAAGAAGACGAGATGAGGGGACTATACCCTCAATTGTTTAACGTATAAGCAGTTTCGAGGACGAAACCTCTTTAAGGAGGGTAGACTTGTAACATCCCAAAAATAGTAAATAAGTAATTAATAACGCGATAGATATTTAAACGTCAAAAATGAAAGAAAAATGGATGGGTTTGGGCTCGGCTCCAACGGGCCGAGGGAAGCCCAGGTATATAAGGGCCAAGACAGCCTTGAATCTCTCATTTTGCACCAACGCTTGCAAGCTAGAGAGAGAAAGGAAAGTCAGGTCTAGAGAGAGAAAGTCGACGGATCGGCACGAAATTGAAGGAGCACGTTACTACTGAGCTCGTGAGCAAAACCTCCGAATCAGAATCACAATCCAGGTAACGATTCGACCTTAAACTGAGTTTTTCTTCGTTTTGGGGTTTTCTGGGTTTTAGCTAAATAGGAGACGTTTTTATAGATGAAACTTGAAAATAAGCTTAGAACTAGCATCTAGAGTGAAAACCGCACCTTTTGATCAAAGAAAGTTGTAAGATTAGCATGATCGGATTAACATGCAAAATTTCGGACTTGTGCTGCGTACTTATCAAGTATGCAGTAGAGACGTCCTGCGTACTTACCAAGTACGCAGGAGAAAGATCATGCATGCTTACCAAGTACGCAGGTACGCAGGAGAAAGATCATGCGTACTTACCAAGTACGTAGGAGAAAGATCATGCGTACTTACCAAGTACGCAAGAAGAATGCTCTGCGCACTTGTCAAGTACGCATGAGCAAGGCCCTGCGCACTTACTAAGTGCGCAGGCAGCAAACCAGTAAGTAAAGTCAGTATGTTTAGAATGATTAAACCGTTAGAGTCGGGGTTGGGTCTGATGTATATTTAAACTATCTAATTCAGATCGTACGTGACGTTGTTGGACCTTTGTTTAGGACAACCAAGACTAGCTTTTCAGGTGAGTTCTATGTGCCCCCTTCTATGTTATGTGCAAACCTTATTAAATGTTTTGGGGCTGAAATGTATACACTAAATGAATAAATGATATGAATGGTAATGTGATCATACGTGATGTACTAATATATATTTTATATATATATAAGAGAATGAATTATGAACAAAGAATGAAATGTATGTTTACAAAGAATGAAGGAAAGAATGGCATAACGTAAATAAATGAAATCTTGCTTTATAATTATTTATATTGCATGTTATGAATGTATGTATACGTTATGGACGGAAACGAAGCTAACGGCTACTTCTGTAGACGGACGACCACGTGACTATTTTGCAACCGAGAAAGATACGTCCTTCGTAAGCTAGGACATACAAAAAGCATAAATGGGCGGTCGAAGTAAATGCTAAAATAGTATAACGGTTGCATAAACAATAGTTCGCGTGGGAAACGGATGCCTTAGGGCAAACGGGCGAATATGACGGTAGGACTGTTATGGCGGACGGCCGAAGGTTGGCCGGACGGAAGTTAAGGCGGACAGTTTCTAGGACCAGACGAGTAAAAGGGCTACGACGGTAGCTTAAGGGCGTATGTCTTTGTGATATAAGCAGTAAAAGACGGGTTGATCACCCTTATGTGTATGACCAATGAATGTAAAGGAAAGAAAAGGTGAATGCATATCTATGTAATCACATAAGAATGAAGAAAGAAACGTAAAAGCTATGAATACGTATTTATAGAAATGTATGTATATAATTATGTATACTTATAAAGAAAAGAATGATCATATTTAATAGTTTTAAACTAGAACTCACCAGCGTTAGCTGACTTTTAGTATACATTTCAGGTACAGAAAGGAAAGGTCGTGCGAAGGCGTGAAAGTTACCCGGCACAAGACTGACATCCCACTTTTATATATGTTAAGACAAATGTTATGTACTTAATTTTAAAGACTTCCGCTGTTATGTCATGTCATGTTACGTTATGTAATGATTGAATTCGAACGTTTTAAATTTAAGTTCAGTATTTATGACTATGTTTATGAGTAAATCCAACAAGTGAGGTTACCTGGGAAAGGGGCCTTACACTTTTCAAGTATCACACCCCGCCTCAGGCAACCCCTGGACGTCTGCACGCCCGATTGGTTTCATTTGGTTCTTTAATTTTAAAGTTTTATAAAATACAGCGGAAGTCTTTTTAAAAGGATCGTTTCATCATTCTGTGAACCTTGAGGGTTGTAATTGTAAATATCAAAACTCAATTAAAAACAAAATCATTGTATTTACTTCATAAACATAGGGTTTCAATACCCTTCTCATTTGATTACAAAACAGTGTTAGAAATCAAATAAATGACAAGCCACTGGAAATAGTGCAACACAATGTTGATCTGTTCCCTGGTTCTATCTCCTTTCTTTAGTATTTCCTTTTTACACGAGGCTTGAGAATCCTACGTGCATTCCATCCTTTCTTTTCCTGGGTCAGATCTCATGTCTGCCCATATTCCTTTCCCACCATATTTTATTCATTACCTTGACATAAAATCATTTTGGCACAAACAAGTATTAATTTCATAATCACAACTTCATGTTCAATCTTCACACTCAGTAGGCCCGTCCTATTCAATCGCACCACAGTATACACTGGTAGTATATCTTTATGACAATGGGGACTCATGTCTCCTCATTTTTTATAAAGGAGTGTACCAGCCGCAATCCGGGAATTTCACCCGAGACCCGTGTATCCCTTGCAAGTTTTATGTATACCTATGGCCTGAATGCTTTTTCGTAGAAGAACGTTGAGCATTACTTCATTAACCTTTATTTGGCCATTTTCATAAATAAAATACTTGACATAAGTTTTTGAAAGAGATAAAGTATTCACCTTATAATAGGAGTGAGCCTCTAAAGTTCAAAGCTTATAATCTAGCTTCTTAACTTGATTTCTCTAGCGTTCCGACCTTTCTACGAGCGTTTCTTCTCACACCGGGGACTACGAGGAGCGGGAATCGAACCGAGATCGTCGGGAATCGTCTAAGAGGGCTCTGGACCAAGATTGTGAAGAGTGAATTCGAGTTTATGTGATTAAATGAGCTGAAATCGCTCATCTATTTATAGGGTGCAATATAGCCCCGTAGCTGACCGCTAAGCTGGCAGGTGGCGGTCCGCCACCGCCCTTGATTGCGTCAGCCCTAAATGTCACAATCTAATAGGACCGAACCTTAATTTGCGGCAAGCGTATCGTTACCATAAGGCGTAGCGGTCCGCCACCGATACGCGTGGCAGATTCTGGATACTTTGCGGTTGGCTGACCATTACCCCCTAGCGTGGCGGGCCGCCACCAGTACGCGTGTCAAAAATTCGACCTTTAGTCACTATACACGTGGCTTAACCGTATTGTTTTCTTAACCAGCAAGTAGCGGACCGTTATCCTATATGGTGGCGGTCCACCACCCAATGACAAGGGGTGGGGGTTTAATAGTGGACCTCTACCGGTTCCTGGCACCCGTAGCGGACCGTTAGGATTAACCTTAGCGGTCCGCTAAGGTCTTAATTTCCCAAATTTTCATTTTTAACCCCAGAACTTAAGTTTAATTACACTTATAGTCCCTAGGGTTTACCTTTTGTCAAATCTTGGACATTTTTGGGGCAGGTATTACATCTTCCCCACCTTGTTTTAAACTCGTCCTCGAGTTTATCCAAATAGGTGTGGCTATTTCTTTCTCATTTCTGACTCAAGTTCCCATGTGTACTCAGGTCCAAGTCTAGAGTTCCATTTTACTTTTATGATTATCAATTTCTTTCTTTTTAATCTATTTTCCTGTCTGTCCTCGATTTGCAAAGGTTGTTCCACAAATCTTAATGTTTTATCTACCTCTACATCTTGTAGGGGCATTACCAGAGATTCATGTGTCATACACTTGTGCAGATTTGACACATGGAATACATCATGTACTCCATTCATTTCATCTGGTAATTCGAGTTGATAGGCCACAGGCCCAACTCTTTTCAAAATTTTGAATGGTCCTACGAATCTAGGACTTAATTTCCCTTTCTTTCCAAATCTTACAACGCCTTTCCATGGTGAAACTTTCAACAGAATGTTATCACCGACGTTGAATTCTAACGGCTTTCGTCTCTTATCAGCATAACTCTTTTGACGATCACGAGCCGCTTTTAATCTATCCTTTATCTAGATAACTTTTTCAGTTGTTTCCAAGACTATTTCAGGTTCAGACAACTGATTTTCTCCAACTTCAGACCAACATATTGGAGTTCGACACATACGACCGTATAAGGCTTCAAAAGGAACGGCCTGTATACTCGTATGATAACTATTGTTATAGGAGAATTCCATTAGAGGTAATTGGTCCTCCTAACTTCCTCCAAGATTAATAACACAAGCTCTTAACATATATTTCAAGAGTTTGGATTGTTCTTTCGCTCTGCCCGTTCGTCTGAGGATGGTAGGCAGTGCTATGATTTAATTTGGTACCGAGAGCTTTTTGAAAACTTTTCCAGAATCGAGAAGTAAATCTACTATCCCTATCTAACACGATCGATAGTGGCACGCCGTGTAATGTTATAATTTCATTAACGTATAGCTGTGCCAGCTTATCCATACTGAACGTTTCTTTCACCGGAAGAAAATGAGCTGATTTAGTAAGTCTGTCAATGATAACCCAGATAGTATCATTTCCTCGACTTGTTCGGGGAAGTTTAGTAATGAAATCCATGGTTATCATTTCCCATTTCCAGACAGGAATTTCAAGTTGCTGTAACAAGCCAGACGGCTTTTGATGTTCAGCTTTTACTTGAGAACAGGTTAGACACTTTGCAACATAGATAGCGGTATGTTTCTTTATTTCTATCCACCAGTAATTGGCTTTTAGGTTTTTATACATTTTATCGCTTCCAGGATGCATCGTGTATTTAGATTTATGGGCTTGCTCAAAAATTTCTTCACGAGTATTTCCATAGATTGGAACCCAGATTCTCTTTTTCAGTCCAAGAATTCCATCGTCTCCTTTGATCAACTTATCAATCTTGCCTCCCAATCCTTCGTTTTCAAGGTTGGGTTCTTGTAAAGCAAGTTTATGAGATTCTTTAATACGAGTGATAAGATCTATTTGGAGATCGAGTCTTAAGGCACGAACTCATTTAGGTTTCGCATGCTCTTTTCTGCTTAGAGCATCAGCCACGACATTGGCTTTTCCTTCATGATAACGGATTTCACAATCGTAATCATTTAGGACTTCCATCCAACGTCTTTGCCTCATATTCAGTTCCTTCTGACTGAATATATACTTAAGGCTTTTGTGATCAGTGAACACAGTGAATTTGATTCCATATATATAGTGTCTCCATAATTTCAGTGCGAATATTATGGCGCCCAGTTCTAAGTCATGAGTCATATAATTTTTTTCATGAGTTTTCAATTGACGAGAAGCATAAGCAATAACCTTGCTTTCTTGAATTAACACACAACCAAATTTGGTGTGTGAAGCATCACAATAAACTGAAAAGCCCTCATTTCTATTTGGAAAGGCCAGTATGGGAGCTTGAGTTAGTTTCTGTTTCAAGGTTTTGAAAGCTTCAGCTTGTTTAGGACCCCATTCATACTTGACTAACTTGCGGGTCAGAGAAGTTAATGGTACAGCTATTCGGGAGAAATTTTGGATAAATCTCCGATAATAACCGGCTAGACCGAGGAAACTTCGGACTTCAGTTGGAGATTTCTGGATTTCCCATTTGAATATGGCTTCAATCTTAATAGGATCTACTTGAATACCATTGGCATTGATCACATGACCAAGGAATTGAACTTCTGATAGCTAGAATTCACACTTTAAGAATTTAGCGTTTAGCTTTTCTGTTCTCAAGATTTCAAGTAAGATTTTCAAATAATTGGCATGATCTTCCTTACTTTTGGAATAGATTAGGATATCATCAATGAATACAATAATGAATTTGTCCAAGTAAGGTTTACAGACTCGATTCATCATATCCATGAATGTTACTGGTGCATTAGTAAGTCCAAACGGCATTACCGTAAACTCATAATGACTATATCGAGTTCTAAAAGCAGTTTTAGGAATGTCCTCTTTCTGGACTTTCAATTTATGATAACCAGAACGAAGATCAATTTTGGAAAAGCAACGAGCTCCTTGGAGTTGATCGAAAAGGTCATCGATTCGGGGGAGTGGATAACGATTCTTTATCGTAACTTTGTTTAGCTCCCGATAATCAATACACGTGCGCATTGATCCGTCTTTCTTTTTGACAAATAGGACTGGAGCTCCCCAACGGGATGAACTTGGTCTTATGAATCCTTTCTCCAGTAATTCGTCTAATTGCTTCTTTAAGTCTTCCATTTCGTTTGGAGCTAATCTTTACGGGGCTTTAGCAATCGGTGTCGTACCGAGTACAAGATTTATTCTGAACTCCACTTCTCTCTCAGGTGGGATTTCAGGCAGTTTATCAGGGAAGACATCAGGGAATTCAGCCACAACCTGCACATCCTCGATCTTTTTTTAGTGTCGGTAGTTACAGAAACAAGGTATGCTAAGCATCCTTTTCTTAAGTACTTGGTGGCTTTTAGCATAGAAATTATTCCAACGGAGTTGGATAACTTATCGCCATTAATTGTAAAAATATCACCTTTCGGTGAACGAAGTTTTATAGCCTTCTTATCACACAGAATACGGGTTTGGTTAGAGGCTAACCAATCCATTCCTAGGACAATGTTAAAACCTGCCAAAGTCATTGGCAACAGTTTTGTAGGTAAAACATGTCCGGATAATGTGATATGGCAGTTAATCAGGATTTCAGAGATTTAGATGAGGTCACCGTTGGCGGTCTCTACCACGTATTTCTTGTATAATTTAGCTAGAGTTTTATTTAACAGTTTACAGAATTTATGATCTATATAACTTTGGTTTGCACCAGAGTCAAATAAAACTCGAGCATAAATATTATTAACAAGAAATGTACCTGTAATGACATCGGGCATACCTGCTGCTTCATGAGTGTTAAGAGCGAATACTCATGCATTCTTCTTCACTCCATCCGCAGGTTTGGGACCTGTCCCGTCCGTCTTCTTCAACTTTGGACAATTGATTTTGATGTGACCAGCCTCGCCACATCCAAAGCAAGTAATTGGTTTCTTTCTATAACAATCTTCTACTTTATGTCCAGGCATTTTGTAGAAGTTGCAATAGGGTCCAGATCTACATTATCCTAAGTGCCTCCTTCTGCACTTTGGACACTTAGGGATGGAAGAGTTGTTATTCCGATGAGTAAAGTTGGATTTCTTGTATCCACTTGGGCCTTGCCCAGCCATCTCCTTCTTCTTTCCTTCTTCTTAATTTCTAATCAAGCTGGTTGTTAATGATGCCCCCAGATCCATGGCATCATCAAGGTTATCACAATTTGTGACCTTTACCATGTCGCGGATTTCACCAATCAAACCCCAAATATAACATTTGATTAAATTGGATTCAGGGGTAGCAAGATGAGGAACGATTCGAGCATATTCCAGGAGTTTGGTAGCATATTCCTGATGATTTGTTCCAATAATCCTTAAACTTAAAAATTTCCCTTCAATCTGTTCCCGTTCATTCTGGGGAACTTATTTCTTTTCAACACTTGTCCTAAAGGAATTCCAGCCCATTACGTAGGCTACATCTCTGCCCTTGCAGCAATAATGTTGTTCCACCATTCCAAGGCTTGATCTTTGAATAGATTGGAGGCATACAGAACCTTGTCTTCCTCAGCACATTTGTTGATAGCCAAAACCGACTCAGTCTTCTCAATCCACCTTAAAGTGGCTATCCAACCTTCCTTTCGGAGAAATTGTATGGCTTACGGTCTTGAAACATCTTGTAGGTACAACCGACCACTTTCCTCTTCTTCACTATATGGTCATAATTATTACCCATACTCTCATCCTCAGAAGAGTTATGGTAATATTCTTCCCTTTCAGTCTTTTTAGACTTATGAGAAACAGAACCTTTTGGTTCAAGAGTAACGGGTTTTGATTGAGTGACTGTTCGAGTTTGTCAGGAATGAACAGATAAAGGAACTGATGGTTGAACAGATATCTTCTCAGCTTATCTCTTTTCAAGCTCAGTAAATATCAATGGAAGAGAATCCTTGATTCCTTCCTTGATCAATTTCTGAAGTTTGGTATGTGAATTTTTATTTTCAGCAGCATTATCAATTATTGCTTGCTTTTTCTTTCCCCTTGTATTTTGAGAAGGTCCAATTTGTTTAGGCATTCTATCAATAAAGCAATACTTTGAATCAAAACGGAACCTTTATTGATAAAATATTTACAAAAAGAAAATATATATACAAGTCATTCAGAAATTTCTAAAATTCTTGTCTTCAAGAGCCTGAACTAATACTGCATTCTGAGCTTCAACTTCTACTTTTTCTCTTTCCAATTCAGCTATTCGGTTTAACAACATTTGCTCCCTTTCACTTCGTGATGTGTTCTCATTTATATGCGGAGCAGGAATAGGAATTGTCTCATAGTAAGGAACATAAGATATATTGGAATCGGCACGTTCTTCTTCTTCAGGATCACATTTATTTTCATAACGCATTTTGGCGTATCCTTCATGAAAATTTTGTGAATAAACAGGAGTAATATTATAGCTTCCAGCAGTCGAAGCAGAATGAAAACTTATAGAAAGATTATAGGGAACACTAGGGTTTCCTATTTCTTCGAGACTTCTGAAAGTAGAGCTTTTAGTTTCCTCATTAAGTTCTATAGTTGTTTCATTCGTTTTACGGTCAAAGTAACTAGCAGGATCGAATTTTCGAAGAAAACTAGGACCTTTGCCTTTTCCAACCATTCTGAAATAAAACAAAATTATATTATTATAAGAAATTATTACAATACAAGTAACAAGTACAATAGGATTCAGTCTTTCATCAGCTCTTTTCCCAAGGTCTTTAGATCATTTCCATACTTATACACACGTTCCCATAAAATTTGGTTCTTGCCTTATCCATGATTTTCTTCTTTGTTACCTCGTCCGTTTGGCGTAACGAACGATCTTGACATTCGATATGGGAGGAAGTCATACTATATTTATAACCATATTTAGGAGGAGGCTCACGAATACCCATCAACATATCATTATAAGCATGTTAATATACGGGTGGTGATTGAAAATAAGCTTGGTAAGGATTACCATATGTTGGTTCGAGGAACACATATGGATCATACATGACCGGGGATCCAGAGTTAAGGGATTGATAATCAGAACTGTTTGAAACAGGGTTGTTGAATGGATAATCATTAGAGTTTTCAGAAGCGTTTTGATAATGGGAATCTTCATAAGGATCTTCTTCTGATGATTGAACCTGACTGAATTGAGCTTCATTTCCTTGCATAGATTGAGTAGCAGTATTCCAGTTGCTAAAGTCTGATCCAGCATCCATCCATTGGCTGGAAGAGTTTTGGGATTGTGGGTGGTATTCGGGAGAATTAGGGAACACAGCAAATGGGTCGTTATTATAGTAAGGCGAACAAATAGGATTCTGTTGTGAACCCAAGGGATGGTATTCTAGGGATTCTTGTTTAATAGGATGATTAGGATCGTAATATGGAATGGAATTTCCTCCAGACATCTGCAATCTTAGTATATTAGTATTTATCTTACTTAGTCAAGACTTAGATACAAAAGATAGTATCTTAATCTTAGCTAAACTTCTACAAGGATGGTTATCTTTCCAGAGTAGTACCTCCAACATATATGTTCCCAGGTAAGAGCGACGGGTCTAGGAGAGATTTATACACCGCTCTTTCCTTAGAAAGAACAATTTCGTTTGTTAGATAACTACATACTGGTCAGAAGGTTACCTTGTTGTCTTACCTTAAAAGCATAATGGTTGAAGTTTAGATATTAGATCCAAGTATCTAATTCGCTAAAACCTGTGGCTCTGATACCAACTTGTCAAACCCCGCCTCAGGCACCCCCCTGGACGTGTGAAAGCCCGATTGGTATCATTTGGTATTTTGATTTCAGAGTTTTATAAAATACAGCGGAAGTCTTTTCAAAAGGATCGTTTCATCATTATGTCAACCTCGAGGGTTGTAATTGTAAATATCAAAACTCAGTTGGAAAACAAAAGCCTTGTATTTACATCATAAACATAGGGTTTCAATACCCTTCTCATTTGATTACAAAATAGTGTTTGAAATCAAATACATGCCAAGCCACTAGAAAAAGTGCAACACATGGTTGATCAGTTCCCTGGTTCTATCTCCTTTCTTTAGGATTTACTTTTTACATGAGGCCTGGGAATCCTACGTGCATTCCATCCTTTCTTTTCCTGGGTCAGATCTCATGCCTGCCTATATTCCTTTCTCACCATATTTTATTCATTACCTGGAAAACATTTTGAAAATAAAACGTCAGCGTGAACGCCGGTGAATACAATATCTTGATATAAAATCATTTTGGCACAAACATGTATTAATTTCATAATCACAACTTCATGTTCAATCTACACACTCAACAGGCATGTCTTGTTCAATCGCACCACCGTATACACAGGTAGTATGTCTTTATAACAATGGGGACTCTTGTCTCCTCATTTATTATAAAAGGAAGTACCGGTCGCAATCCAGGAATTTCACCCGAGACCCGTGTATCCCTTGCAAGTTTTACGTATCCCTATGGTCTGAATGCTTGTTCGTAGAAGAACGTTGATCATTACTTCATTAACCTTTATTTGGCCATTTTCGCAAATAAAATATTTGACACAAGTTTTTGAAAGAGATAAAGTATTCACCTTATAATAGGAGTGAGCCTCTAAAGTTCAAAGCTTATAACCTAGCTTCTTAACTTGATTTCTCTAGCGTTCTGACCTTTCTACGAGCGTTTCTTCTTACACCGGGTACTATGAGGAGCGGGAATCGAACCGGAGCGTCGGGAATCTTCTAAAAAAGCTCTGGACCAAGATTGTGAAGAGTGAATTTGAGTTTGTGTGATTAAATAGTGGTGCAATCTGGCCCCGTAGCGGACCGCTAAGCTGGCGGGTGGCGGTCCGTCACCGCTGTCACACCCCAACCAACGGCGAAAACGTCGGGGCGGGTGATCAACTAAAGTTTCATATATCAATTTGTTTAAATTACATAACACTTGTACAATAAAAACATACAAAAGGAACGAAATACATCAACAAAATTTAACTGTTTATTTAACTAGGTCCTCAATTCCTATGTGTAGCATCTTGAATATGAACTCAAAGATTAGCACCTGAAACATGATGAAAACAGGGTCAACTAAAAATAGTTGGTGAGTATACATAGGTTTTTGACTCTAAATAATATCATTGTGTTGTGTGGATACAATCCATACATATTATGGTTAATAAGGTAATTATGGAGAGTTACTATTGTGAAACCAAGTTGTACAATCAAACATTTGTAACTAGCATGCAAAATTGTGTTGTCGGTAACAATCACTCTAACTGGGTGGGTTTGTCAGACTCAATAGATCTATCATTGTTAACCGTCGGCTTGTATAGTTAATGATTGCACATGTAAATTACACACAAAATATAGTTAACACACCTAGTACTCAAACATAAGGCTCAAATTGCACACGTGAATGTTGGGTGGAATTGTATTGTGTAGTTTGCAAACATTGTATATTTGTATTCATGTTCCACCCCAAAAATGTAAATAGTGTAAAAGGGGCTATGTAAATTCACCTATAATAATGGTGTAGATAGCACGAGCAAAATGTAGTAAAAATGATTCTTTTGCAAATCACCAAGTTAACCTAGAGTGTGATGTATATGAATATGAATTAATAATATGCACAAATGTCTAAGACAAAGTCTAGGGTTTCAATGGGAGTGAGTGACAGTCTAGTTGAATGAATACGAGAGATTTGTACAAAAGTGGTTGTGTAACTTCATGAATTGGATGTGTGTAAATTTGATGTTTGAATAAAGAGTTTAATAACCAAAAATGTGGGTTCAAAGTATGAATTAAGTAATGGTTGACTTGGGGTTTAAAATAAATAAATAATTTAAATAAATAAATTCATTTTATTTATGATAAAGTGTCATAAAAAGGGGGGTGTAAATATATATTAAATACATATATATATATATATATATATATATATATATTTAGAAAATATATTTATTTATATAAAACTTAATCCCTAAATGAATTATTAATATAAAAAGGTAGCTAGTTTAAATAAATAAATTCTTTTTATTCATTTATTAAATTAGTGTGTCCTTTAAATATAGGGTAGATGTAAATATGTAGGTTGGTATATATTTAGAAAAAAAAATTATTTGTTTAAATACAAATTAACCTTAAATGGGTTTTAGTAGACAATGATTTAGAAAAATATATTTTAGGAAACTCTTTTAAATGATAATGTATTTCATAAAATCTTAGCACAATTTTATATATAAAAAGAATAGGTATTTTTTTTTATTGCATTGTTTTGTAAGTTTATAATTTAGTTTAAACAAAATTTAAATGATTTTTATGTTTTTAAATTAAGGTTTTAAAATAACTAAATTGTAAAGTAATTGCTTCTCCTTACAATTTGTTAATTATTGTACTAAATCAGTTGTAGAGATTATAGGTTTTATAAAATTATTTTTATTAAATAATCTGAGTGTAAAAAAATGCTTTTAAAAAGAATTGCAGACCACCCGGTTCGAACCCGGGTGGCCTCTGTGTGGCCAGAGCAAGGTACCACTGGACTCAAGAGACTATTTGATGATTGAACCCCTCTCAGAAAGGTTTTAACATGAATTAGAGGAGGGGTCGGTTTAGGTTCCATCAGTAAAACAAATATAGGTGCTTGGTTTGGGTTTGAACCTGCGACTTTGCTAGTGATGGGACTAGAGTTTAACCAAGTGATCTGGCTAAAGCTTTGATAAGGATCAGTACATTAACATATTTAATAAACAGCCCTAAACCCACCTTTTTCCCCGTTCGCGCAAACCGTAACCCTAGCCCCAAATCCACTCAAATTTCACACAGATTGCAAAAGGTGTGTTAGGGCTTTCGTTCGTGGGATTAAAACGAGTATAGGGATGGTTTAATTACCTGGAGCGGTTGCGGGAAGGATGAGATCGATTGAAGCGTAGGTTGCGAGCACTTCCGTCGCTAATCATGTTTCAGAGGCTACTTGGAGTGGATTCGAGTGTTCAGAGAGTACAAAGAGGGTGTTGCAAGGGTGATGGGCTGGATTTTATGCTTCAATTTCATATAAAACGCTCGTATTGATTCGGTCTTGTAGGCGACAGTTGTTTACACGATTCACGAGTCAATTTACTTAAATACGGGTGAATTGGGACGTGTTTTAGGACTGAATGCATACGAGGCAAATCAGTGCATGATTTACGAACATAAACGCGTTTCAATTTCGTGATTTGGCTCTATTTTGACTATGAAAGTCAAACATGTTTAAATTTTGAAAACGACGGCTTGATTCATAAAAATTAACCCTATAATCGGGTTTAGGAATTGGTCGAGGGTCAGTTACGCATACAGGGCAAGTCCAAATAAATCGGGTTGATCAATTGGGGTTCGAATTTGCACAGATTTGATCCCGTTTGACCTCAGAAAGTCAAAGGGGGTGTTTAAGAGTTAAATTCTTGATAAAGGTCCAAGCTTGAGTTGTAAGAATTCAAATACAAGTGTGAGGGTTCACGTTGGGGGTTCAAACATGGTTCTATAGGATTCAAGACCTATTTTATTTGCTTTAAATTCCGTTTTATTTATTTATAACATTTATCTAAAAATCTAATGTTATTATTTATATAGGAAATAAATTTTATTTTAATAATATTACAAGTTGTAAAAATGGTTCATTTAATCAAATGTATGTGTGTTTATATATTTATTTATAACTAAATACATGTATATATATCATATATATAATGAAAAGTAGAATGTAAATGTGAGGTTGAAATAATAAATGTGTGTTTAAAATAATACATACTTGTGGCATATTGTGTTGAATAAGTATAGGATTTGAAAAAGAGTGTCATTATTACATAAAATAAGTTAAAATTGTACCAGAAAACCATGGATGTTACAACCGCCCTTGATTGCGTCAGCCCTAAATTTACAATATGATTGGACCGAACCTTAATTTGCGGCTAGCGGACAGTTACCGTGGGGCGTAGCGGTCCGCCACGGGTACGTGTAGCAGATTTTGGATACTTTGAGGTTGGCGAACCGTTACCACCTGGCGTGGCGGTCCGCCACGAATACGCGTGTCAAAATATTTGACCTTTAGTCACTATACACGTGGCTTAACCAGCAAGTAGCAGACCGTTATCTTATATGGTGGCGGTCCGCCACCAAATGACAAGGGGTGGGGGTTCAATAGCGAACCTCTACCAGTTCCTGGCACTCGTAGCGGACCGTTAGGATTAACCTTAACGGTCCGCTAAGATCTTAAATTCCAAAATTTTCATTTTTAACCCTAGAACTTTAGTTTAATTACACTTATAGTCCCTAGGGTTTTCCTTATGTCAAATCTTGGACATTTTTGGGGCAGGTATTACGTCAAGCCCTCACGTACCGTGAACTCTGCCTCCAAGTTCTTCGCATGACGCGAAGAACCTGTTTTCCATAGTTTTGAATTTTGTTGACTTTTACTTCTCCGGGGCCCGTGTATGCTACTATCCTCTGGATTTTAAGCTCGTGTTTTCCCGCTCACTAAGCACAATAACCCTGTAGCACTCAAAAACACGAAATGTACATAAAACAAACTCGATACACAAAGCTAAACGCTTAAAACTTATACAATTAGACTCTTATACATTGGATAGTTAGCAACACATCAGTGAGAAGGGTGGATTTGGCAGTGGTGTCGGCGGAAGGGTTGGAGGCTTCACCGGTGTTGACCACAGTGGTATCGGGATCACGACGAGGAAGCATTCTATGAAAGAGAAATCACAAGTTGATAATTAGGATAGACATTCAAATATTAATAATATCACGCATTCATTAATATCAAATGTCTTACAAGATTAATAAAACAAATATGTTGAATTACAATTGAAATTAAAGATAAAGTTAATTAATCAAAACTCAACGTCCGGATGAATAATATTAGTGAGACGTGTTTTAGCCTATAGGTGAGCACTCACTCCAAGGGCCTCTAGATAAGTGCGAATCGTAACGAACGTGCCTCACTTTTGATGAGAGTGTCATGGATTGAACCTTGCCTAAGAAATGGATCTAGCTTCGTGCAAGTTTCTTCTTCCTTCTTGTTGTTGGGCTCCAAATTTCTAGGAATGTAGATGACTTCTTCCTCAGGTCGTGGGTGGTGCGGGTTAGTTGTATCCAACAGTAGTTCGAGTTCTTCCTTCTTGTCGCCTTCTTGATTGGGCTTGGGCTCTCCAACGTGTGACAGCGGATCCGAGTCCTCATGAGCGTGTGTAACATGAGGGTTGTGGACGGGATACGGTGAAAGCATCATAATTACATATAAGCACATAATTCCTAATAATGGGACACTTAGTTTATGGTTTAAGTTATTGCTAGGGAAACCTAATGTCACACCCCAACCGGTGGCTGAATACGTCAGGGTGGGCGTGTAGACTGCTCATAAGCTCATGATCAACTAAATTTTCATATATTAATTACATCAAGATTTCATTACAATAGTTCAATAAAAAATCAAGATCAAATACATCAACATGTTCAAATTCTTTGTTCACTAAGTCCAAATCTTATGTGTAGTAGCTTGCATATGATCTCATACACTAGTACCTGAAACATGATGAAAGCAGGGTCAACTAAAAATAGTTGTTAAGCATGTAAACGTTTTGACACCACAAATAATATCAAAAGTTCGTGTACAATTCATATGATGCATGGTTTAATAAGGCAATTATGGAGAACCACTATAGTTAAAACTGGGGCGCACAATCAAACCTTGTGACTGATAGGCATAACAATAATGTTATCCTTAAGTGTTTTTTGGCAACAATCACCCTAACCGGGTGGGTTGCTCAGACACAAAAGATCTGTCATTGTATACCGTCGTCTTGTACTGAGTTAATGATTGCACTTGCATTATGCATAAAAAGTAGGTAAATGTAGTTTGCACTAATAGTGTTCAAGCATAAGGCTCAAATTGCACAAATGATCATAATATTTGAATTGTGATAATTGCAAATAGTTTGAATGTAATCATGTTTCACCCCAAAGATGTAAAAGTGAAAAAGGGGCTATGTAAACTCACCTTGCAAATGAGTAGTTGAATATCACACAATATGTTGTTGTTACACAAATGATTTGGCTAATCTCAAGATTAACCTATGATTGAATTGTATACACCTATCAATGGTGTGCTCATAAAACTAGAGGGAAATCCAAATGTATAAAGGGGTTGGGCGTGGGCTTGGTTGTGTGAGTGTGTTCTTGTATGAGTTTTCAAGTGTTGTTTATGAATTTCTTGTAAAAAGTATGTATGTACAAACATATGGGTTCATTCGTCTTGTAAACAATTGAGTATGTGTATATATATGAATAACCACTTCAAGATCAAAATAGATAGACAAATGAAAAATTTTAGTTTTCGTACATAAATGATTTGTTGAGTAAAATAATTTAAATCCAACCATATAAATAAATAAGGCTTTTTTATCTATATAGTTTGAGTTTTATAAAGGAATGAGGGTTTAAATGTGTAAGCAATAAAATAATGATTAAATTTATTAATACTTAATTCTACATTAATTATTAATTAAGTGCATGAGAATGAGTCTTTTGAATGTTAAAAATAATTCATTTAGAAAGTGTATAAATCATAAAAAAAATTGGGTTTATAATAGTGGTCATACTCATATCAAAATTATTCTTTTGTAAACTAGGTATTTATTTATATAGTTTGTTAAAATAGTTGTTTTAATTAGTTAAGGTTTTTATTAAGTTTTTAACTCTAATAATAATAAAAATAATTGGTTTCCTTGAAGATTTAATAAATTAAATTTATAAGAACATTTCTGAGTTTCAAGGATTCTTATAAAATAGTTTTGTAAAAAGATTTGGATTAAAATCAGCTTTTAAAAATAAAAAATATTTATGGGACTCGAACCAGGTTGAATCTGAGATGCACAGGCGCATGAACCACTAGACCCATGGTCCCGTAGTGTTATTAGGTCGGTCAGTTAATATGATAACTTTTTATTACAAGGGGACTAGGTTCAGGGTGATACATGCGCGCAAAAAGCTGGTTGGTGGTGGAATGCCTTAGCCAGTCGGACCAGGTGGTTTCGCTGGTTATAAAGAAATCCAAAAACCTAAAAACATTGGTTAAATCAAGCTCCAGTCCCAAATCAGTTTTGCGCATGAATAAATTAAGAACCCTAATTCCAAATCGGGTTCGATACCCTCTGTCATCACAAATTGACAGAGGGCTTTCGATTAGCAATGGATTACGAACCTAAAGACATAAATCTTACCAGATTTAGTTGAGTAACAAGTGCAGACAGTTAGAACTTGGAATCGGGTGTTCTTGGTGCTCAATCGAGGTCTAGAGATGCAATGTCGTGCGTAGCTCTATTTATAAAAGCTTGTATAAGTGATTGCGAAGGTGTAGTATTGGTTATTATAGATTAATTCCATCTCACACGCTCAATTTGATTCGAACTTAATTGAAACGGTTGTGGAGATGGTTTCCGAGTTAATGTGTTTGATTTCTCATAAACTGGAATATCATTCTCGTTTTAAAACGTGCGTGTAACATTTATGCACGATCTCAAGTCCTTAATCACGTTTTAAATTCGTGGATTGAAACTGAAATCGACTTAGTTTGACTCAGGAAAGTCAAAGTCGATAATGGGTGTTGAATTTCAAATTTAGTCACTGATTTTTACTGAATTGGTTTCCTAAATATGTTTGGAAGTGGTAGAGCAACGTTCTAGCATAATCGACAGGCATTAACATTCAGAAATCAACCGATTTGAGACAGAATTTGGTGGTGGTTGACTTTTGAAAGCCAAACTGACGGGGAATGGGGTCAAAGTTAAGATCAAGTTCAAATTGGGATGTGGGGGTTCAAACTTGAGGTTCAAGACTCAATTGATTTAAATTCTTTTGAATTACTTTTAAAAACTGTTTTTATAGAAGTCTAATTATTATTTACTTATAAATATTTTAAAAAGGAATAACTTTCATTTTTTATAAAATTGCAAATCATGTAAATAGTTTAACTAATATAATCAACTATATATATACATACATTTACATTTGATGTGTTGCAAAACACATACAATTATCCTAGTGTAATTGTGCGAAAATGTATAGTTTTGTATTCGTTTTGTGTCGTTTTTAGTTCGTTCTGAGTCTGGGTCATGTTTGCAGGCTTTCATGTGCTAAAGAAGCGGTAATTAAAGCTAAATGTTGGAGAAATTAAGCACGTGGAAGAGTTGGAGTTTGAAAAGAAGAAAAAATAAAGTTTCTGTGAAAAGAAGTTCCTCGCGGTACGCGAGAGAGGTAGCCGAATTCTCTCGCGGTACGCGAGGGAAACCAGGAGAGGCCCTGGCTAAATTGTCCCTCGCGGTACGCGAGGGACCTCCCCAAATCCTCTTGCGGTACGCGATAGGGGCGTATTCCGTGAAAAACCCTAATTTTTAGTCATGGCTGATTTAAACGACTATCTTCTGGATTATTATGGAGATTGTCGTCAAAAGAGAGTTTTTGGGCAAAATTTAGCAAAGGAAGAAGCTTTAGATCAAGAACTTGAAGGTTTGCATTGAATATGGTTAGACATTGAATCGTTCGATCATGATTGATCTTAGTACTTGTTTTGATTTGTTTATGAACCTCATGATTGCTTTGTTTGACTTTGAATCTTCTGTTTATACTATGGTTCTTGGCTAAAACCCTAATACTGCCTAGGTTTATGATGAATACTTGTTAAAATTATGATTTTTATCGGTTTTGGATTCATATGATGATTTTATGATTTTGTAAACGATCTTAGTTAATAATTATGATGAATATGCATGCTTAATTCTGATTGTGTGATTGATTTCAATTCCACATGTTGATTGTGGTTGTCTGCCAATTCGATTAACGTATTGTGATCATAGATTCTAGGGTTTGTGATTGTGTGTGGTTAGCTAGAGATAGTGACCATATGAGTTGTGTTTGACCGCTGATTAGAGTTGATTGTGTGTCCTAGTTCAATACCCGAGAGGTGAGAATTAGTTATCTAGTCTTCGTCATTAGGAATCCGAGTGTTAACAATCTGAGAGGGCGTTACTATTAGGTGTCTAGTGATTGTTGCTATGTCAAGTCATAGTTGTTATCCTAGGATTACCCCATGCATTCTTTAAATGTATCGTGGATAGTGAGACAGAGAGGTAATTTGTCCATTAGGGTACTCTGTCATAGTTAGAAATACCCGAGAGGTGATCCGACCATCTGGTGAGTTAATACACTTTAGGTAAGCTTAGTTAGTGACATCCTGAGAGTGATTAGGGATGCACTAGGTTGTCTTTAGCAGTTATCCTTAGAATCCCAGATCCATCATAGTTTCCAGAACCGGTAGAAGTTGTGCTTTGCAAGTAGGATTTCGACCTAGGTAGTGTTCTTCCCATATCTAATATTTCCTTAGTTCTTTCTCTTGATTGTCTTATTCGATCTAGTTTATTGCATCTTAGTGATAATCATTAGCGTAGTAAACCCCCCAAACCAAATCTTCTTAAGTCCGAGTCAGAGTCTAGTATTAGTATTCAGTGTCTCTAGGGTTCGATAATCCGGTTTACCGTTAAGCTGTGCTACACTCGATAGGTACACTTGCCTGTCAGTGCGATTTAGTTCATATGTTTTCCATTTATTACTTAGGAGTCTAGGTTAGGTTTAGTAGTTATTTTTATTGATCGTCTGGATGACATCAACATTTATAAATAAATAACCCTTTAGAAATTATACAATCTGAAGAAGGGACTGTCCAAATCCAATTTGAACAGCTTAGAAATACTTCTTCTTTGCCAAGATCTTTATCTTCCAGATCTTTATCCTCTCGGCAGCATATATCTCCTTTAGGATATGCTGTTAGAAGTCCTTCTATGGCCTCTACTTCAAGAGTTAGGGAAACTTTCCCTACAGCAGAAACAATCAATAGATTAAGAATAAATTCTGATAATATAGTTACAGGAGTCCAAGTAGATCCGGAATCAACCGAATCAGAAGTCGATTTTGTTTAATGAATTTTAAAGAAAAAATAGACTTTAATCCGGGATCTCCGGTAAGAAAAGAAATTAGTAAAGATTTCGAATTACCCACATGGGAATTATTTAGAATTTGGTTTTTTAATAATTTTAAAGAAACTGATATAAATTTCTTTAAAGATAAATATTATAAAGATTTAATCATGAAAAATGAGATTATACCTTTTATTCCCTAGTTTATAGAAAGTTATACGGGAAGTATCATCTAAGTTATTGAAAGAACATTTAATGTTAAATGAGAGATAGTCTCTAAGATTTTTCCTCCTACACAACCTTTTAAAATAGAAAAAAGACAATGAAATAAGGTATTATCAAACCTTTCAAAAACTTTTAGAAGGAGATACCTTACCTATTACAATTTCCCATATAAATAACTTAATTAAACAACAGAATTATACAAATTTATATTTAATAATTCTGGGAGAACAGTTACAAGATTTATCTACTAAGATGGATAGGATTATATCCCATTTTAAAGAGAAAAACATATAGGCTAAAACTGTTTCTCTAAAAGAAAAAATTGCTACTCCTAGTATACAACTTCCTCCAGAAGTAACAGATTTTAAATTAAAATCTATGGATAGTCTAATAGCAACTTTAAATGAAACTATGAATGCTTTTAAAAATCTTAAGATTAATACTATAACATATTTTTCTGAAGAAAATTATAAAGAAAAATAAATGATCAAATTTTCAAACTCTATAAATGGGCAGATAAGCCAACTCAGAGAAAATACTATTATCCTAGACCTACTCCTCAAGATGTTCTGATAGAAGAACAAGAGTATATTGTTAATAACTCTTATAGTGGAAAAATAATCTATGAATGGAACATAGATGGTCAATCAGAAGGGCAGATTTATAATACTGTCCATAGAATACTTATGTACAGCACTATTTGTAAGAATAATAATAACTTCATCCAGACCATAGCAAATATGATTATATCAGGATTTACAGGTCAGTTAAAAGGATGGTGGGATAATTACTTATCCCAAGAAGATAAGAATAAAATCTTAAATAGTGTCAAACAAGAAGAAGGCACTAGTAGTACTAAAAATAATGCAGTCTACACCCTAATTGTTAATATTATAGAACATTTCACAGGAAGATGGTCTGAAGATTCTGAAAATATTAGAACTCTTTTGCAAAATCTAAGATGTAGAACTCTAACGTCTTTTAGATGGTATAAGGATACTTTCTTATGTAGAGTCATGGAACTCCCAGAGGCTAATAGTTCTCATTGGAAGTCAAAATTCATAGATGGTCTTCCATATTTATTTGCTGAAAGAATAAAAACCAAATTAAGAATAGATGGAGTCATAAATTATGACAGTTTCACTTATGGTAAACTTATAGGCACCTGTGTTCAGAAAGAAATAAGCCTATGTAATGAAATAAAACTTAATCAACAGATTAAGAAACATTCTCTTAATGAGAAAAAACAATTAGGAGATTTATGTGACCAATTTGGCTTAGAAAATAAGCCTGATAAGTCTATTGATGTAATATCCAGGGTTTTTCAACCTATCCTTACCCTAACCTTTGCACATAGTATAAATCTAAATTCTATGAAATCATAAAAAAATCAAATTCCAAATAAATATCTATTTAATTATACATGAAATATATATATATATATATATATATATACGTATATAAAACTTATTTAAAAATACATATGGATATTATGGATGAAATGTATTCTTAAAAGTTTTATTAGTTAAGATTTTATAAATATTAGAAATTTTAAACTACTTTAATACTTAACATATAAACCCTAAGCCTTATAAATTATTTTAATTATAAAATAATAAAAAGAAATAAGATTTATAAAACTTATCTAAATTTTATATCTTCTATAAAAACCCAGGGACTAAAGCTGTCATTTTAAAAACTTAATTGAAACTCAAACTTTAAGTTAAACATAAAATGTCAATAGCTTGGAACTTCAGGGACCGTTCGTGTAATTTCATCAAACACCCGAGACCCAAACTGGTCCCAGGTTCGAAACCCGCCACCCACGGTTCTTCCCCCGATTTAGTAAAAAACGCGATTCCGTCCACATTCAACGAACCTCGGCCATCGCCTCACGCGTGCGACCGTAACCCAAGAACCATCAATGCTCAAACTCGGCCCGAGACCCGCGCAATTTCAAATTCAAACTCGACATTTACTCCCGTGAATCTCCCAACTAACCAAGCATTAAACGTTGGAATTGGCTATAAATATCAATTAGAAACCTCAGTAACATCACACCACAACTACTCGAACTCTCAATTCGTTCATATCAAACCTGCATTTGCCGTTGGAAGCTCGCGGCAGCCGACTCTCAACCCAGACCCGATCTCGCTCGATTCGACATCGATTCAGGTAAATCTTGTAACCATCATGTTCGTTACATTCCATAGATCGAAAGCCCTCTGTCTAATTCCATTTACAAAGGGCGAATCGATGTGTATTTGAGGATCAAAAGGCTAGGGTTCATACGGGGATTTGGGGTTGGTTTGGGATTCTGTTTAAGAAATTCTTTTCCGTGTATTAAACCACCGAGACCCATAGGCGGGATGGTTAGGCGTGTGTGTATGCTTGGTGACCCGGTCACAGACCCGGGTTCAACCCAGGCGCACCCCAGTTTTTGTTTTTCATTTTTTTATGCTTTTTACTCAATGTTAAAATATCTAATAATGTAAGGCCCCAAAACAGGGTAACCTCACTTGTTGGATTTACTCATAAACATAGTCATTAATTACTGAACTTTTAATTAAAAACATTCAAACACAGCGGAAACATTCAACATTTAAGTGTATTACAGCGGAAGTCTTAGCATTCAAAACATTAACCATTATCTAATCAAAACATAAGGTGGGATGTCAGTCACACGCCGGGCAGCCTTCACGCCTTCGCACGACCCTTGCCTTTGTTACCTGAAATGTATACTAAAAGTCAGCTAACGCTGGTGAGTTCTAGTTTAATGCGTTTAGATATAAACATTCTTTTCTTTACTTCATAAGTAAGCATTATTATAAAGTCATTCATATAAATACGTATTCATAACTTTTGCTTTTCTTTCATCTTTCTTTTCTTTATTTTTGTGATTACATATATATATATGCATTCACCATTTTCTTTTCTTTACATTCCTTCTTCAACATTCTTATGTGATTACATGGATATGCATTCACCTTTACTTTCTTTACCATTTATTGGTCATACACATATGGGTGATCAACCCGTCATTTACTGCGTATATCACAAAGATATACGCCCTTGAGCTACCGTCGTAGCCCTTTTACTCGTCCGGTTCTAGAAACCGTCCGCCTTAACTTTTGGTCCGGCCACCCTTCGGCCGTCCGAAATAACTTTAGGTCCGGCCACCCTTCGGCCGTCCGACATAATCGCCCGTCTGCCATAAGGCATCCGTTTCCCACTTGAACTAATTATACAGCCGAATTATTGACATAGCGACTTACTCCACCGTAGTGGCCTTTATTTAGTCTACCTTTCTAGACTTACTGTTTCTGGCTGCATAATAGTCAAGTGGTCGTCCGTCTACCGTAGTAGTCGTTAGCTTCGTTTCCGTCCATAACGTATACATACATTCATAACATGCAATATATATTTATAAAGCAAGATTTCATTCATTTACGTTATGCCATTCTTTCATTCATTCTTTGTAAACATACGTTTCGTTCTTTATTTAATATTCATACTTCCTTTTTCATATGTATCTACACATATACCTTAATATATCACGTATGATCACATTGACATTCATATCGTTTATTCATTTAGTGTATACACTTCAGCCCCAAAACATTTATAAATCATTTGCACATAACACAGAAGGGGGCACATAGAACTCACCTGATGAGTAGTTTCTGTAATACACTAAGCTGGCTACTGAGCTTCACTAATGTCACTCACGATCTGTATAATTAAGTCATACACATAAGATGGTGCTCCTAGATGACACTAGACATTACCATACTTGATCTTAGTAGTTTCGATGGGTTTACTTATATCGAAACTGGGTAGTTTCGATAGATTGCCCCTGTCGAAACTTGTAGTTTCGATAGGTTGCCCCTGTCGAAACTTGTAGTTTCGATGGGTAGTTTCGATAGATAGTTTCGATAGGTAGTTTCGATAGATAACCTATGTATTATCTTAGCTTCGGATCGGGGGCTCATATCGAAACTATAGTAGTTTCGATTGGGTCTGCATATATCGAAACTGGGTAGTTTCGACAGGTCTGCACATATCGAAACTAAGTAGTTTCGATGGACCTAAACATATCGAAACTAAGTAGTTTCGATGGACCTGCACTTATCTCCTTCCCCAAAAATCCGAATGTTCTGCATGCGAATCTGATCATGTCGATATCTAAATTTTTCTTTGATCAAAACGTTCGTTTTTCATCCTAGATGCTATACCTAAGTTCACTTTCAAGTTTCATCCGTAAAATCGTTATCTTTTAGCCAAAACCCGAAACTTCCCAAAACGAACAAAAACTCATAATGTGATCGAATCGTTACCTGGATTGTAATTCTGATTCGGAGGTTCTGCTCACGGGAACAGCAGCAACGTTCTCCTGAATTCCCGAGTTGATCCGTCACTTTCTCTCTCTAGACCCGAGCTCTCCTTTCTCTCTCTAAAAGCTGCGTGAGTTGGGGAAATGAGCAGGGAAGAGGGCTGCCTTGCCTCTTATGTGCAATGGGCTTCCCCCGGCCCATTGAAGCCGGGCCCAGGCCCGCTCCCTTTTTATTTAAATATTCCAACTAAATCACCGGTCTTGCTATATTTATTCGTTTTATTATTTTTGGGATGTTACAAATAATTTTTATAAATTATATTAAACTGTTATAATTAAAAAAATGAATTTTTATTATAATTTTGGTGTACAGGAACAACTTGACCCACTCTTGCTAAAATCTTGAAAGGTCCGACAAACCTTGGACTTAGTTTGCCACGCTTCCTGAATCGGATGATTCCTTTCCATGGTGATACTTTCAACAGTACCATGTCCCCTACTTGAAACTCTAAATCCCTCCTTCTCTTATCCGCGTATAATTTATGTCTGTCTTTTGCGGCTTTCATTCGAGCCTTGATTTGATCAAATTTCTCAGAAGTAGCTTTGACCACTTCGAGACTTGCAAAATCCTTCTGTCCAATTTCCCCCCAACAAACCGGGGTCCTACATTTCCTCCCATACAACATTTCAAATGGTGGCATGCCAATAGTTGTGTGACAGCTGTTGTTATATGAAAATTCTGCCAATGGTAGATGGCTGTCCCAACTCCCACCGAAGTCAATGATACAGGCCCGGAGCATGTCCTCTAAGGTCTGAATGGTCCTTTCCGATTGTCCATCGGTTTGAGGGTGATAAGCGGTGCTGATATTCAGTCTAGTGCCCATTGCTTCATTGAATTTCTTCCAAAACCTTGATGTGAATCTAGTATCCCTGTCGGACACAATTGACAGCGGCATACCATGTCTGCTCACAATCTCCTTGATAAATACTTCTGCTAGTCTTTCTGACGAAAAAGACTCACGTATTGGCAAGAAGTGAGCACTTTTCGTCAAACGGTCGACGATCACCCAAATGGTATCATTGCCTTTAGCTGTTCGCGGTAGCTTGGTAATGAAGTCCATTGTGATCTCTTCCCACTTCCATTCCGATATTGGTAAAGGTTGCATTTTACCGCATGGTTTCTGGTGCTCGGCCTTAACTAGGGAACACGTTAGGCACTTGCTCACGTATCCTGTCACATCATTCTTCATGCCAGGCCACCAGTATTCTTTCTTCAAGTCTTGATACATTTTGTTTGTGCCGGGGTGGATAGAATAGCGAGACTTATGGGCCTCATCGAGTATTTTGGCTCTAAGCTCACCAATCTTAGGTATCCACATCCGGCCAAACCTAGTTCGTACTCCGTATACATTCGCATCTAAGTTCCCTTGTTGTCCTACTATTCTTTCCCGTTTCACATTTCTTTCTAACAATGCTTCATCTTGTGCCTTTGATATTTCACCCATTAAGTCTGGTGTTATAATCAACTGACACGCTTTGATTCGGATAGGTGCCGATTCTTCCTTTCTACTTAAAGCGTCGGCCACTACGTTTGCCTTTCCTGGATGGTACAATATTTCACAGTCATAGTCTTTCAGTAGCTCTAACCACCTTCTTTGCCTCATGTTTAATTCATTTTGTTCGAAAAAGTACTTCAGGCTTTTGTGATCGGAGTAAATGGTGCATTTGACTCCATACAGATAGTGTCTCCATATTTTCAATGCGAAAACTACTGCTGCTAGTTCTAGATCGTGTGTTGGGTAGTTAACCTCGTGAATCTTTAGTTGCCGCGATGCATAAGCAATTACCTTTCCTCTTTGCATGAGTACGCACCCTAAACCCTGCCCTGAAGCGTCAGAGTAGACTACCAAGTCTTCATTTCCTTCAGGTAGTGTTAAGACTGGAGCTTGAGTTAGTCGTGTCTTAAGTTCCTCAAACGCGTTGTTTTGGGTTGGACCCCATTCATACTTTACTTCCTTCCGTGTCAGTTTGGTTAGTGGCGAGGCAATTCTTGAGAAATCTTGAATGAACCTTCGATAGTAGCCTGCCAATCCTAGAAAACTTCGTATCTCTGTTGGTGTCTTTGGGATGTTCCATTCCTTTACTGTCTCGATCTTTGCAGGATCCACCATGATGCCGTTTGGGTTTATTACATGACCTAGGAATTGGACTTCCCTAAGCCAGAACGCGCATTTGGAGAATTTTGCGTACAACTTTTCCTGCTTTAGCACCTCCAGAACCTCCCTTAGGTGACAGTGGTGATCCCCCTCGCTTTTCGAATATACCAGTATGTCGTCTATAAAAACTATCACAGATCGATCCAACATGGGTCGACATACTCTATTCATCAAGTCCATAAACGCTGCTGGTGCGTTAGTTAATCCGAAGGACATCACGAGAAACTCATAATGCCCATAACGCGTGCGAAACGCGGTCTTTGGTACGTCTTCCTCTCTTACTTTCAACTGATGGTAACCCGACCTAAGATCGATCTTTGAGAACCAATTCGCACCTTGTAGTTGATCAAAAAGGTCGTCTATCCTGGGCAGTGGGTATTTGTTCTTTACCGTTCTCCTGTTCAATTCGCGGTAGTCAATGCACATGCGCATGCTGCCGTCCTTCTTCTTTACAAATAGTACCGGAGCGCCCCATGGTGAGATGCTCGGTCTAATAAATACTTTTTCGGTTAGTTCCTCTAGTTGAGACATCAATTCTTTCATTTCTGACGGAGCCAATCGGTAGGGGGCTTTGGCAACGGGCTCTGCTCCTGGCAGTAAGTCAATCTGAAATTCTATTTCCCGATCGGGTGGCAACCCAGGTAGATCTTCAGGGAATACTTCCGGAAAGTTGCACACCACGGGTACATTCTTGAGTTCTTTCGTTTCCATTCTATCATCAATAACATACGCCAGATAAGCTTCGCAACCGCGCCTCATGTAACTTTCGGCCTTAATCATCGAGATGACGTTCGGCATAGTGCAATTCCAATCCCCATAAACCGTAATTGGAATGCCACTTGGAGCTTTGAGGTGTATTCTCTTACGTTTACATATGATTTGAGCTTCATTGGCAGCTAGCCAATCCATACCCAATACTATATCGAATCCTCCTAAGGTGAGAAGGAACAACCTAGAAGGAAACTTATGACCCTCTATTTCTATGATACAATCCTCTGTAACTTGGAACACTGCCGAATTTTTACCCACGGCAGTTTGTACGCTAAAGGCCTTTACTATGGTGTTGATAGTGCAATCCAGCTTACGACTAAATGCAGTTGATATGAAGCTTTTACTAGCACCAGAGTCAAATAAAATAGCAGCATTTTCATCATTTACTAGGAACGTACCTGACACAACATCAGGGTTTCCTCTTGCTTCTTCCTCGGTCAAGGCATAGGCACGAGTCCTTGCCTTTTGCGGTTCTTGCTCCCTATCTTTTCCCGAACCAGATTGGCCGGCCTTCCTGCAGTTCTTTGTCAGATGTCCCAAATGTCCACATACTTGACACTTGACGTTTCTTATACATTCCCGGGAGAAGTGCCCCGGCTTCCCGCACTTATAGCATGTGGTGGTGCCGACTCGACACTCGCCAAGATGTTGCCTTCCACATTTCTTGCAAGTTTCATATTCATCAAATCTTGGCTTCTTAGTTTCAGCTGTTATGTTCCCTCTTCCGGTGCCTCTGGACGGGATCTCCCATTTTCTCTTTTGTGTCTCAGGTGCCGGGTCCTCATTGGCGTAGTCGTCGTAGACGATTCCGCTCAGATTTACTACCGACTCGAAGGTCGAGGGTAGGTTAGCTTTTACATGAACACGGACCCGTTGTGGCAGCCCCTTAACATAGTACTTGATCAAACGGTCTTCAGTTTCTACCAGGTGGGGGACTAGTTGAGCTAGCTCATTGAATCTCGAAGTGTACTGGCGGTGCGTCTTGTTTCCAGCCTTGAGGTTTAGGAATTCATTTTCCACTCGATCAATTTCGTTCTGTGGACAGAACTTTTGGATGATCAGCTTCTTCAAGTCGTCCCATGTCATTCTGTTTATAGCATTTGGGGACTTAGTTCTCTGAATATTCCTCCACCAACTTAGTGCTTCGTTGGTGAAAGAATGAGCAACGTATTTAACAGCCTGGTCTGGTCGACACTCGCTGATGTTGATTACCGCATTCATCCTCTCAATCCATTCAAGTGTTACCACTGAATCCTTGCTCCCATCGAACTTGGGTGGGTCTCCGTCCTTAAAGCCTTTGTAAGTACACCCACGGTTGCTCGATCCTATCTTTATTTCATCCCCATCGCTATCATATATTTTCTCTTCCTTGTCCCCTTCATCTTCCTATTTACTTTTCTTTATTGCCTCGGATAGTAGATCAGGCAATACCTTCTTCAAAGTGAGCACAACTTCACGGGCAATAGCATCCCTGACTTCAGGTTCCAACTGTATCGGCCCTGGACTGTCGTCCTTAACTGGGGTCACTTCTGTTTCGTGCACACTTTCGGTGTGCTCTGCGTGCACACTCTCTTCTTCTTCGATTCTTTGGTTCAACGGAGGTCTACCCCGTCGGCCAATGCGACCACCACGAGGTCCTGTTCTTCCTCCACCAGCCATAGCTCTTAATTTCCTGATAGTTAAATAGGGAATACATCAATGTCATTTCTTCAGATCGTAGTTTCGAACATTACGAGCAAGGCAAATTCTTAATTACAGTGACCGGTTTGTGATTACTAATTTACATTGCCTTTCGGGTTCAAAACTCTTCAAATCAGTCATGGCATTAACATCTATTTGTTCTAAGTTATGGTATCTATAATTATGCAAGAGCATTAACTTTATTTCTTACTCACCGTGCTAGCGTTGGCGTTGGCTACCCGTACTGACATCCATGCGTTGGTCCCATTATCAGTTTGAGTCCAGACATTTAGGGATGTCTGAATCTCTCAAACTATGCTCTGATACCAACTTGTAAGGCCCCAAAACAGGGTAACCTCACTTGTTGGATTTACTCATAAACATAGTCATTAATTACTGAACTTTTAATTAAAAACATTCAAACACAGCGGAAACATTCAACATTTAAGTGTATTACAGCGGAAGTCTTAGCATTCAAAACATTAACCATTGTCTAATCAAAACATAAGGTGGGATGTCAGTCACACGTCGGGCAGCCTTCACGCCTTCGCACGACCCTTGCCTTTGTTACCTGAAATGTATACTAAAAGTCAGCTAACGCTGGTGAGTTCTAGTTTAATGCGTTTAGATATAAACATTCTTTTCTTTACTTCATAAGTAAGCATTATTATAAAGTCATTCATATAAATACGTATTCATAACTTTTGCTTTTCTTTCATCTTTCTTTTCTTTATTTTTGTGATTACATATATATATATGCATTCACCATTTTACTTTTCTTTACATTCCTTCTTCAACATTCTTATGTGATTACATGGATATGCATTCACCTTTACTTTCTTTACCATTTATTGGTCATACACATATGGGTGATCAACCCGTCATTTACTGCGTATATCACAAAGATATACGCCCTTGAGCTACCGTCGTAGCCCTTTTACTCGTCCGGTCGTAGAAACCGTCCGCCTTAACTTTTGGTCCGGCCACCCTTCGGCCGTCCGAAATAACTTTAGGTCCGGCCACCCTTCGGCCGTCCGACATAATCGCCCGTCTGCCATAAGGCATCCGTTTCCCACTTGAACTAATTATACAGCCGAATTATTGACATAGCGACTTACTCCACCGTAGTGTCCTTTATTTAGTCTACCTTTCTAGACTTACTGTTTCTGGCTGCATAATAGTCAAGTGGTCGTCCGTCTACCGTAGTAGTCGTTAGCTTCGTTTCCGTCCATAACGTATACATACATTCATAACATGCAATATATATTTATAAAGCAAGATTTCATTCATTTACGTTATGCCATTCTTTCATTCATTCTTTGTAAACATACGTTTCGTTCTTTATTTAATATTCATACTTCCTTTTTCATATGTATCTACACATATACCTTAATATATCACGTATGATCACATTGACATTCATATCGTTTATTCATTTAGTGTATACACTTCAGCCCCAAAACATTTATAAATCATTTGCACATAACACAGAAGGGGGGCACATAGAACTCACCTGATGAGTAGTTTCTGTAATACACTAAGCTGGCTACTGAGCTTCACTAATGTCACTCACGATCTGTATAATTAAGTCATACACATAAGATGGTGCTCCTAGATGACACTAGACATTACTATACTTGATCTTAGTAGTTTCGATGGGTTTACTTATATCGAAACTGGGTAGTTTCGATAGATTGCCCCTGTCGAAACTTGTAGTTTCGATAGGTTGCCCTGTCGAAACTTGTAGTTTCGATGGGTAGTTTCGATAGATAGTTTCGATAGGTAGTTTCGATAGATAACCTATGTATTATCTTAGCTTCGGATCGGGGGCTCATATCGAAACTATAGTAGTTTCGATTGGGTCTGCATATATCGAAAGTGGGTAGTTTCGATAGGTCTGCACATATTGAAACTAAGTAGTTTCGATGGACCTAAACATATCGAAACTAAGTAGTTTCGATGGACCTGCACTTATCGCCTTCCCCAAAAATCCGAATGTTCTGCATGCGAATCTGATCATGTCGATATCTAAATTTTTCTTTGATCAAAACGTTCGTTTTTCATCCTAGATGCTATACCTAAGTTCACTTTCAAGTTTCATCCGTAAAATCGTTATCTTTTAGCCAAAACCCGAAACTTCCCAAAACGAACAAAAACTCATAATGTGATCGAATCGTTACCTGGATTGTAATTCTGATTCGGAGGTTCTGCTCACGGGAACAGCAGCAACGTTCTCCTGAATTCCCGAGTTGATCCGTCACTTTCTCTCTCTAGACCCGAGCTCTCCTTTCTCTCTCTAAAAGCTGCGTGAGTTGGGGAAATGAGCAGGGAAGAGGGCTGCCTTGCCTCTTATGTGCAATGGGCTTCCCCCGGCCCATTGAAGCCGGGCCCAGGCCCGCTCCCTTTTTATTTAAATATTCCAACTAAATCACCGGTCTTGCTATATTTATTCGTTTTATTATTTTTGGGATGTTACAAATAATTTTTATAAATTATATTAAACTGTTATAATTAAAAAAAAATGAATTTTTATTATAATTTTGGTGTACAGGAACAATTTTAATTAATTAAACTTAGTTAAAACTTATAAAAAGATTAATCTTTAAAATTTTAATGCTTAGATACCATAAAAGAAATACTTTTTTTATTAATTAGAAAAAAGAATACTTATAAACTTGTGCAATTTATAAAAACTATATTTAATAAGTTCAAGACTTATTTGTTTATTTATTTAGAAACAAGAAAATAAATAAACATTCCTATTTAAAACTAGAAAGCTATGAGTTTATAAACTTTATAAAGATAGAAAAAAAAATCGTTTACTCATTTATTTAAAAATGTAATATTCTAAATTTATAAACCTTATAAATATTAAATGAGAAACTTTAAACATGTATAAACATGTAAACTTTGTGTAAATACTTTAAGAAACTCTATTATAAACTTATAAACTTTAAAGATTTTTAATTTAAAGTATAGACTTTATAAGAAATCTTATTTTAAATAAACTTATAGAAACTTGGCATTTATTTAAAATTTTAAACATTATTTATTACAAAGTAATTTGTAATATAGATGTAAATACTTGAAAACCTAAACGAGTTATATTTCTTACTTTCAATTAGATAATTATCTATTCTTAATAATGATGCAAATCTTGAAATGATTATTATAAAACCTTAATTATTATTCAGAAATAATAATTATCGTTATATATTCTTTAAATAATTATTATAATAATTATTTATTTCTTGAGTAAGTATTGTTAAAACTTCAATAATTATTTAGCCTTTAGTTTAACAAAATGTACAATTCCTTAGGAAAACTATTTTTAATCATTATTACCAATTGGGTGTAATAATTGTGAAACTTTAAATAATTATATTACTAAATCATTCTAAGCTATAAACTTATTTAAACTTTGATGCACAAGTCTTGAATCATTCATTCAAAAACCTTTGTTTTAAACTTGATTTAAAACTTCATGAACACAATCAATTCCATCCCGTATTTGGAACCATAGTCGAATGCCGAAATCCTAGATCCCTTGTCTTAGACTTTTTGCTTAAAACTTTAGACTTATATTCTTAGGCTTATTGTGAGGATATTCTCCCTCAAAGTCTTGCAAATACTTATCCGTGTCGGATACTCTTCATCGATCCAAGTGAGTATACTTAGCCCCTTTTTCCTTTCTATACTTTTGGGGTGAAACATGTTCAAAACTTTAAACTTATACAATTCTTGTACAACTATGACTAGATGCTTATTCTTATGTTAAACTTGAGACTTGTATGCTTAGATTAAACTTAAAACTAGCACATTCATTAACTTTGATCAAGCATATGGTAACAATGATAGATATATTGCATTTGACCAATCCACCTTGATTGATTGACCCCTTCGGGGGGGAGCCCTTGGTGATTGTTACTGAATTAAACTTTAAACTTGAGACTTATAAGGGTAACCTGCAGGTTATGCCTAAACTTGGTTGGAGGGTTGAAGTGCACAATGTTTAAAATACTTGTTTCTCATACTTACATTATAGAATGCATATATCATAGTGAATTGTAATTCTTCTCAAATACTTGTTAAACTGTGTCAAAACCTTTGTATCTCACCAACTATTTTGTAGTTGACAGATTCTTTCACATGTTTCAGGTTCTACATCATGAGACTTGTTTGTGATCACATAGGATGCTTTGGACCTAGACTACTTAGCAATTAAACGTTGTATTCTTGTTATGTTTCCTTGTATTGAATCTTAAATTATTTATTAATAAAGTATTGAAACTTTAATAGTCAACCTTGTGCTATTGAACAACCGCGTCTGCCCCAACATATAATCCGCCGTCGGTTGGGGTGTGACAGATTGGTATCAGTGCCTTGGTTATAGGGAATTAGGTTATTAGACACATGACCTAGACTATAACTTAGGAGACCCAAACATGAGTTATCTCATGTCCTTTACTAGGAACTTTCTCCTCATTCTATTCTTAAATCTTATACGTGAACGCTTGGAGATTCTACGTTCCTACTTACCTACGTACTACAAGAGGCTACTACATCGAGGACACGTTCTTAGGCTTTAAGCCTAATCCATCACTAAACTCTCATCAAGAATATTTAAGTTCTAGATAATGTGTGAGAACTTGTGCGGACCGGAATGGTGGGTACTTGTATTCTGGGAAATTCTGTCAAGGAAAGCATTTCGTATAAATCCAAATCAACCGTTGGACCCGTATGCTTTCCTGGGAATTCTTGGGATGAGTATCCACTTATAGGAATGCATGACTTCTCTAAACATTAGTGAGCTCAAATTTCTCTTGATATGTCAAAGTACTCGCTTAGTGACATGCACTAAATGAGTACCATCTCAAATACTTTACGCTTCATAAATTCATGATTCAAAAACTTTCCTCTATAACCTTTATTCTATGATTCTTAAGTCCCGTCTTGTCACATGACAGCATGCTTACTCGTCATGACCTGAAGGAGTTACCTTCAAGAAGAAATTCTTACGAGACTATAAAAAAAAACTACATGCATAAACTTATATTCATACATATACTACCCAATAAACTTCGTGATCGTCGTAATACAATCCTTAAAACTATGTGTTACCATACAAATCCTTCTACAAAACTTCGCTATTTTATAAATATGACACCTAAGAGGTAACCCTTGCATTTTTACCTTACCTCCTTAGCACTTAACCAAGTTTCATCTGATAACTAACTCAAAACTTTGTTACACTTTTATACATCTCAAAGTTTCCATACGTCCTTAAACTTCATGATCCTTGTAATACCAGCACATTTAAACCGTGTATTACCCTACAAGTCCTTTTACAAACTTCATTATTTTATAAACTTGGCACATAAGGGGAAACCCTTGTGTCTCATTTCATTTTACGTCACTCAAGCAAACTTCATTTTATGACTAACTCAAAACTTTGTTACACTTTTGTATATCTCAAAACCTCCATACGTCCTTAAAACTTACACATCACCATTTCTTGTAAACAAAACTTAACGTCTTTTAAACCTAAAGTAAATTAACAAAGGGATTAGTAACCTGATCGTTTTCCCGCAAGAGAAGAAGCCTACTATAGCTTCACGTTTAAGACTCTAAACCCATAATGAACCTCGACATAGTACCATAAACCCAAACATCGGTGACAACAACTGAGAGAAGTTGTAGGCCCATGAGGAAGTTCTGGCTAGGGAAATAGGGTACTTAAGTGAGTCCTTGTGACCACCCCTTCTTCCGGGAATCCTCCTCGTTAGCCCATCAATTTCCAATCAAAACTAATTTTGAAAATATTACTGTGACAACTCAGTACTATGAATAAAAACTTTTGAACATATTTAATCAACTTACTTTAATTCTCCTTTTAAAATGTATTACGTAAGGGCTAGAAGTCCCAATTTTGAAACATTTAACGAAAGTTATTTTGAAATTTATCTTGTTATCACTTACTAGCTTGACTTTCCTTCTAGCACTATAAACTTAACACTTCTACCCAAACACTTTCGTCGAGAGTAGCTCACGTTAGTACTTGAGATAATTAACAACGTTGCATTAAACTATAAAAATCCTAAGTGACACACGCATACTTGAAGAATAAACTTTGAATAAAGCTTCTAATTCGTAAGCACTCTTTTAAAACAACTCGACTTACGAACCACTGTCATAATCAACTATGATCCTTACCTCTCATATAGACTTCACACTTCTAAACTTGACCAACTTTTCGTTTGACAATCATACATACCTTTTCATAAGTCTTACTTATACTATTTATCAATGTCTAACTCGTCATTTTTAAACATCTTAATTACACTCTATATAAAAGAAAACTATACCTGCTGTTATGAAACGAGATAAAATCATTTATAAACACACTATCATAAACCTTATCGAAACTTTTCCCGTTACCCTATACTTGGAGACTTTCCTCATTCAACTCTTGTCACGTAAAAGACTTACTATAAATCACAACGGGAACTAAAAGCTCAAATACACGTTGCTAAAACATTAAACTTCGTATACACCACTATAAGGTCGGAGACTTTTGATTCATGTAAAACTTGTACAAATACTCAATCCCGTATTCCTGAAACTAAACACCTTCTAAACCACCAAAGGAAGCATGTCCAATAAGGGATCATGTGAAGCTTAATACTGAAACTTGAAACTCAACTGACTTATCCTATCTTCAAACTTATACTTGGATTCTTAGTCTTGAAAACTTTGTGTGTCCATCTTAACCAAACCCTATAAGACTTGATAAACGTACATTCCATATATACGAGAAAACTTCACTCTTGATACTAGGCACTAGCAGGAAGGAGGACATTACTCTCTTTAGTAGAGTACATCCCCTGACTCTTATCTAAACCAAACATCAGGATCCACCTAATCTTCTGGACAACTCGAATCTTCTGTGAGAAAGCGTATAACGGTTAATCCTGTTCCAAACGCTGTCCCACACCTCTCTTAAACACTAGAGTATTTAGATAACCGCTTTATACTCGAAACGTAATCGTATACTTCTATACACTGAAGCTAAACTAAGAGACTTTAAGCTATTCTATGTTTGACATATTCTTGATCAAACACAATTTAAACTATTCTATGTTTGACGTATTCTTGTTCAAACACAATTTAAACTATTCTATGTTTGACGTATTCTTGTTCAAACACAATTTAAACTATTCTATGTTTGACGTATTCTTGTTCAAACACAATTTAAACTATTCTATGTTTGATGTATTCTTGATCAAACACAATTTAAACTATTCTATGTTTGACGTATCCTTGTTCAAACACAATTTAAACTATTCTATGTTTGACGTATTCTTGTTCAAACACAATTCAAACTATTCTATGTTTGACGTATTCTTGTTCAAACACAATTTGAGCTACCCCATGTTTGACGTATTCTTGTTCAAACATGATGAACGTATGAGACTTTAAACTACTCCATGTTTGACGTATTATTGTTCAAACATGATGAACGTATGAGACTTTAAACTACTCCATGTTTGACGTATTCTTGTTCAAACATGATGAACGTATGAGACTTTAAACTACTCCATGTTTGACGTATTCTTGTTCAAACATGATGAACGCATGAGACTTTAAACTACTCCATGTTTGACGTATGCTTGTTCAAACATGATGAGCATATAAGACTTTTAAATTACTCAAGGTTTGATGAATTCTTGATCAAACACGAGGAAAGTGTAAAGACTTTAAACTACTCGATGAATGAGGTATTCTTATTCAATCACGAGGAAACTTTGAAACTCTAAATCTTGTCACATTCTTCTCTCTTTAATCATTGAATGACGTTTCTCTCTAAGGGACTCGTTAATCAATGATCACTCTTACGTGGAAACACTAGTCATGAGTTAAACAAATTCTTGTACTCTTTCTTGATCCATGCACAAACGGAAGGGCCTATGCGGACTATGCGACGATTTAAATGCTTGCGGGTGCACACGTAAGTATGAAAATCAACGTATGGGAAGGCATAGTAAACTCTGTCGTGTGCTATGATCTAAGACTTATCGTAAAAGGTAGCCACGGAACTTAGGTACCGTAGCAATCCTTAGACATACTGGACTACAAACTCAAAACATTATCGTCGAATCCATTCCGAGTGATGCATCTCACTTTAAATCTTGAATGGAATTTCATCAGTTATCCACTTGAATACATTTGTGAAAACAAATCTTCGCATATGTCGACGAAACTATATGCTTCTTAGGGAAACTCTTGGCAACCGTATGCTTTGAAACTTAGAAACTCAAGCAAAATCTTACTCTTTATCCTTGTGCGTACTTGGGGAAGTAAAGCATCTTTTTCTTTATTCTTGTGCGTACTACGGACTTAAATCCTGAACTAAAATCTTCTACTTTAATTTCGGGATGAAATTTCTTAAAGTAGGGGAGACTGTAATATCCAGGGTTTTTCGACCTATCCTTACCCTAACCTTTGCACATAGTATAAATCTAAATTCTATGAAATCATAAAAAAATCAAGTTCCAAATAAATATCTATTTAATTATACTTGAAATATATATATATATATATATATATATATACGTATATAAAACTTATTTAAAAATACATATGGATGTTATGGATGAAATGTATTCTTAAAAGTTTTATTAGTTAAGATTTTATAAATATTAGAAATTTTAAACTACTTTAATACTTAACATATAAACCCTAAGCCTTATAAATTATTTTAATTATAAAATAATAAAAAGAAATAAGATTTATAAAACTTATCTAAATTTTATATCTTCTATAAAAACCCAGGGACTAAAGCTGTCATTTTAAAAACTTAATTGAAACTCAAACTTTAAGTTAAACATTAAATGTCAATAGCTTGGAACTTCAGGGACCGTTCGTGTAATTTCATCAAACATCCGAGACCCAAACTAGTCCCTGGTTCGAAACCCGCCACCCACGGTTCTTCCCCCGATTTAGTAAAAAACGCGATTCCGTCCACATTCAACGAACCTCGGCCATCGCCTCACGCGTGCGACCGTAACCCAAGAACCATCAATGCTAAAACTCGGCCCGAGACCCGCGCAATTTCAAATTCGAACTCGACATTTACTCCCGTGAATCTCCCAACTAACCAAGCATTAAACATTGGAATTGGCTATAAATATCGATTAGAAACCTCAGTAACATCACACCACAACTACTCGAACTCTCAATTCGTTCATATCAAACCTGCATTTGTCGTTAAAAGCTCGCGGCAGCCGACTCTCAACCCAGACCCGATCTCGCTCGATTCGACATCGATACAGGTAAATCTTGTGACCATCATGTTCGTCACATTCCATAGATCGAAAGCCCTCTGTCTAATTCCATTTACAGAGGGCGAATCGATGTGTATTTGAGGATCAAAAGGCTAGGGTTCATACGGGGATATGGGGTTGGTTTGGGATTCTGTTTAAGAAATTCTTTTCCGTGTATTAAACCACCGAGACCCGTAGGCGGGATGGTTAGGCGTGTGTGTATGCTTGGTGACCCGGTCACACACCCGGGTTCGACCCAGGCGCACCCCAGTTTTTGTTTTTCATTTTTTTATGCTTTTTACTCAATGTTAAAATATCTAATAATTTTTATAAATTATATTAAACTGTTATAATTATAAAAATGAATTTTTATTACAATTTTTGTATACAGGAACTATTTTAATTAATTAAACTTAGTTAAAACTTATAAAAAGATTAATCTTTAAAATTTTAATGCTTAAATACCATAAAAGAAATACTTTTTTTATTAATTAGAAAAAGGAATACTTAAAAACTTGTGCAATTTATAAAAAACTATATTTAATAAGTTCAAGACTTATTTGTTTATTTATTTAGAAACAAGAAAATAAATAAACATTCCTATTTAAAACTAGAAAGCTATGAGTTTATAAACTTTATAAAGATAGAAAAAAAATCGTTTACTCATTTATTTAAAAACGTAATATTCTAAATTTATAAACCTTATAAATATTAAATGAGAAACTTTAAACATGTATAAACATGTAAACTTTGTGTAAATACTTTAAGAAACTCTATTATAAACTTATAAACTTTAAAGAATTTTAATTTAAAGTATAGACTTTATACGAAATCTTATTTTAAATAAACTTGGCATTTATTTAAAATTTTAAACATTATTTATTACAAAGTTATTTATAATATAGATGTAAATACTTGAAAACCTAAACGAGTTATATTTCTTACTTTCAATTAGATGATTATCTATTCTTAATAATGATGCAAATCTTGAAATGATTATTATAAAACCTTAATTATTATTCAGAAATAATAATTATCATTATATATTCTTTAAATAATTATTATAATAATTATTTATTTCTTGAGTAAGTATTGTTAAAACTTCAATAATTATTTAGCCTTTAGTTTAACAAAATGTACAATTCCTTAGGAAAACTATTTTTAATCATTATTACCAATTGGGTGTAATAATTGTGAAACTTTAAATAATTATCTTACTAAATCATTCTAAGCTATAAACTTATTTAAACTTTGATGCACAAGTCTTGAATCACTCATTCAAAAACCTTTGTTTTAAACTTGATTTAAAACTTCATGAACACAATCAATTCCATCCCGTATTTGGAACCCTAGTCGAATCCCGAAATCCTAGATCCCTTGTCTTAGACTTTTTGCTTAAAACTTTAGACTTATATTCTTAGGCTTATTATGAGGATATTCTCCCTCAAAGTCTTGCAAATACTTATCCGTGTCGGATACTCTTCATCGATCCAAGTGAGTATACTTAGCCCCTTTTTCCTTTCTATACTTTTGGGGTGAAACATGTTCAAAACTTTAAACTTATACAATTCTTGTACAACTATGACTAGATGCTTATTCTTATGTTAAACTTGAGACTTGTATGCTTAGATTAAACTTAAAACTAGCACATTCATTAACTTTGATCAAGCCTATGGTAACAATGATAGATCTATTGTATTTGACCAATCCACCTTGATTGATTGACCCCTTCGGGGGGGAGCCCTTGGTGATTATTATTGAATTAAACTTTAAACTTGAGACTTATAAGGGTAACCTGCGGGTTATGTCTAAACTTGGTTGGAGGGTTGAAGTGCACAATATTTAAGATACTTGTTTCTCATACTTACATTATAGAATGCATATATCATAGTGAATTGTAATTCTTCTCAAATACTTGTTAATCTGTGTCAAAACGTTTGTATCTCACAAACTATTTTGTAGTTGACAGATTCTTTCACATGTTTCAGGTTCTACATCATGAGACTTGTTTGTGATCAAATAGGATGCTTTGGACCTAGACTACTTAGTAATTAAACATTGTATTCTTGTAATGTTTCCTTGTATTGAATCTTAAATTATTTATTAATAAAGTATTGAAACTTTAATAGTCAACCTTGTGCTATTGAACAACCGCATCCTCCCCGACGTATAATCCGCCGTAGGTTGGGGTGTGACAATTGAAACTAGGAAAAGAAATTCTTCTCCTAAAAAAACATTATAAAAGAAAGAAATTTAGGAAAGAAGAAAACCATTATAATAATAGTTATAAAAGGAAAAAGTATAAGGAAAAGAAAGAATTTTCTAATGATTTTAAAAATTTTATAAAATGCAGAAAATGTGGTAAATTAGGCCACAAGGCAAAAACTTGTTGGGTTCGAAAGAAACTTAACAAGATCGAAGATAGAGATTTAAAAGACAAAAGTAATGAAGTCTTATTAAATGAAACTTTTGAAACTGATTCTAAGCAATCATTCTCAGAAGAAGAAAATCTAAATATTTTAGAATATGAAAATTTTGATTCCTCAGAAACAGAGGAAGAACGTTGTCCAGCAAATTGTAAAAATGATTGCTGCAAAAACCCTTCTGAAATTTCAGAAGAGGGTCTTTATCAAATAATTTCTCAATTTCAAAACATAGAAATTAATGTTTTAACTAATGATATTTTAGATCTCTTAAAAATCATAAGTGATCCTCAAGTCAAAGAAAAGCTAATTTCTGAATATTTAAACCAACAGAAATCTGAGGAAGCATCTTCCTCAAGCAATCCCCAACAGGATTTAAAACTTTTTTCTCTAGCTGAGTTAAAGAGGCAGCTAGCCCAAAGAAATCAAATTTCCAGACCTGTTAATATACACGACTTAAAAAATGAAATTGATAATCTAAAAATTGATATCAAAATTCTTCAAAAAGATAATAGAAATCTAGAAGAAAGAATTATAAAACTTGAGATCCCCCAGAATAAAAATGATGAGGAAATTCCTCAAAACAATACGGGAATATTTTTAGAAAGTATTATAAATATTATAACCACACAGAAGTGGAATATCAAAGTAAAACTTCTTATTGAAGACAACTTCTTTATAACTGTTACAGCACTAGTTGATAGTGGTGCTGATCTGAATTGTATTCAGGAAAGAATTATTCCTACTAGATATTTTCATAAAACCTCCCACAATTTGAGTTCCGCGGGAGGAGAAAAATTAAAAATTGAGTACAAAATTCCACAAGCTCATGTTTGTCATAATGAGACTTGCATTCTTACTAGTTTTATTCTAGTTAAAAACCTTACTAGCCAAGTTATACTTGGAACCCCTTTCTTAAACAAAATTTTTCCTTTAAGGCATATTGATAATAAAGGAATAACTGGATCTTTCCAAAACAAAGAAATATATTTTCCATTTATTACAAATCCTTTTTCCAGGACTTTAAACAATGTAAAAGAATCCCTTTTACAGGCCAAAATAAATCAAATTGAATTTTTACAAAAAGGAAATATTTTCTTTAAATATTCAAGATAGAATAAATAATCCAAAATTACAGGATAAGATTAGAATGATTAATAATCAATTCACTCTGCAAATATGCAATGATCATCCAAATGCTTTTAGGGACAGGAAGAAACATATTGTTTCTCTTCCTTATGAAAATGATTTTAACGACAGTAAAATCACTACTAAGGCTAGACCTTGTCAGATGAATTCCGAATATATGGAATTATGCAAACAAGAGATCAAATCTCTTCTTGACAAAAACTTAATCAGAAGATCAAATTCTTCTTGGTCTTGTACTGCTTTTTATGTTAATAAACATTCTGAAAAAAGAAAGAGGTATTCCTAGATTAGTTATAAACTATAAACATCTTAATAAGATTTTAAAATGGATTAGGTATTCTATACCTAATAAAAAATATTTATTAGACAAATTATATAACGCTATAATACTTTCAAAATTTGACTTAAAATCTAGATACTAGCAAATTCAGATTGATGAAAAAGATAGGTATAAAACTGCTTTTGCAGTACCTACTGGCCATTATGAATGGAACGTAATGCCTTTTGGGTTAAAAAATGCCCCGTCAGAATTCCAAAATATTGTGAATGATATTTTTATTCCCTATAGTGATTTTATAATAGTTTAAATCGATGATATCCTTATATTTTCAAGAGACATTGAAACTCATTTTAAACATCTTGATATATTCAAGAAGATTATAATAAATAATGGTCTAGTCATTTCTAGACCAAAAATGATGCTTTTCCAAACTAAAATAAGATTTTTTGGTCATAATATTGAAACAGGAAACATTATTCCTATCAACAGAAGTATTGAATTTGGGTCAAAATTTCCAGATGAAATTCATTATAAAACTCAACTTCAAAGATTCTTATGAAGTCTAAATTATATTATTCCCTATTATAAAAATCTAGCCGAGGATACTGCCATTTTATATGACAGACTAAAAAAGAATCCTCAGCCATGGTCAGAGAATCATACTAAGATTATCCAAAAAATTAAGCAAAAGGTTCAAAATCTTCCTTGCTTAATGATAGCCAACCCAGATTGGGAAAAAATTATTGAAACTGATGCCTCTTAGATAGGCAATGGTGGGATATTAAAATAAATTTCACCAATTAATAAACAAGAAAATCTGGTAAGATTCCATTCTGGAAAATGGAATAACAGCCAGAAAAACTATGCCACTATTGCAAAAGAAATTCTAGCAATAGTAAAATGTGTCTTAAAATTTCAAGATGATTTATATAATCAAAAATTCATTATAAAAACTGATTGCCAAGCAGCTAAGTTTATGTTTGCTAAAGACTTCAAACATGATGTTTCAAAACAAATGTTTGTAAGATGACAGTCGCATTTAGCCCCATTTGATTTTGATATTGTTTATAAAAAGGGTAGTGACAATAGTCTCCCTGATTTTCTTACCAGAGAATATTTAAATTAATGGCTCATTCAAAAGGACCGGTTAATTTGGCTCTCCTTGAGATTCAGGAGAAAATAGAATACCGCACTCTTCAAATAATCAATGATGAAGTGACCAAAAAAGAGATCCAGGAAAATATTTTTCTAGAATAAAAAACAAAAAGAAATATGATTAATAATATTAATATCAGGATTTCTTATTATAAAGAAAAGATACGTTTATTACGTTAACAAGAAATAATTATTTCATATGGATAACTTTTTCAGAAATGATTCCTTGGGGACAAGGAAGAAGAGGAAGAGGGAGATCTTCTTCTTATAGAGGAAGAGGTGGTCAAAATCCGAGGGCCATATCCCAATCGGAAATCGAAAGCTTATAGCTGAAAATATTGCATCATCTTCACAACCAGACAATATCCTTTATAATTTTTGGCATATAAAGCCTCAAAAGAGGAGTCTAATAAAGACCATGAATCATCAGCATCATATGCTAAAACTGTTTCTAATAAGGCAGAAGATGATATTACAAATTGGGCTCAAAGTCCACATAAAGAAGTGTAACATCCCGAGTTTTAGAGCACGAGAGAATTCACGAGGAATTAAAACTTAAATAAAAAGAAAGGAAGCGGGCTTGGGCCGGGGTGTATGGGCCGAAAGGGGCAAGGGTCGGGCCCTTATAAGCCTCAAGATCAGCCAAAAGCTCTTATTTTCACTATCATTTTCGTTTCTAGAGAGAGAAGGTGAGAGAGAGTCTAGAGAGAGAAAGTCCCGTTTTTCAAATCCGAGCTCATAGGACTGTGGGCATACGTATCTGGACCGTTTAGCTGTGAAGGAGAAGCGATTTCAGGTAACATATTCTCTTAGATCTGAGTTTTAGTTCGTTTTTGGGATTTTCAGGTCTTGGATAAAAAGGCAACGATTTTGCGGATGGAACTTGAAAATGAGCTTAGGTATAGCATCTAGAATGGAAACCGAACATTTTGATCTAAGAAAAGTTGAGATACTGACTCGATCAGACTCGCATGCAAAAGCTTCAGATTTTTGGAAAGACAATCTGTGCAGACCCATCGAAACTACCTAGTTTCGATATGTTCAGACTCCATCGAAACTACATAGTTTCGATATGTGCAGACCCATCGAAACTACAAGTTTCGATATGTTCAGACTCCATCGAAACTACCTAGTTTCGATAGGTGCAAATCCATCGAAACTACTAGGTTTAAGCATAGAGATGTCTAGTGTCATCTAGGAGCACTACCTTACAAGTACGGCTTTATTATAACAGATCGTGGGTGACATTAGTGACGCGCAGTAACCAGCTAAGAGTATTTCAGAACTGCTTATCAGGTGAGTTCTAATCCCCTTTTTGCCTTCTTTAGGGGTGGTGTGCATACTTAGTGTAAAGTGTTTATTATATTTTATATATTATAAACTGAAGAGAAAGGCTATGTTTTAGTGAAAGGTTTAAAAGAGGCAAAAGTACGTTTTCAGTAAAGTAAGATATATCATTTGGCAAGCGTTTACTATATTTTTATATACATAAACAAAGGCATGATATATGTGCAAGTATGTTTCAGTAAAGTAAGATATATCATTTGGCAAGCGTTTACTATATTTTCATATATACATAAACAAAGGCATGATATATGTGCAAGTATGTTTTCAGTAAAGTAAGATATATCATTTGGCAAGCGTTTACTATATTTTCATATACATAAACAAAAGCATGATATATGTGCAAATATGTTTTCAGTAAAGTAAGATATATCATTTGGCAAGCGTTTACTATATTTTATATACATAAACAAAGGCATGATATATATGATAAGCTATGTTTCAGAAAGTAATATGTATTTTATGATAAGCTATGTTTCAGTAAAAGTAAAGATATATCATTTAGCAAGCGTTTACTATATTTTAATATACATAAACAAGGGCATGATATATGTGTTAAGATATATTTCAGTAAAAGCAAAGATATATCATTTGGCAAGCGTTTACTATATTTTTATATACATAAACAAAGGCATGATATATGTTAAGTTATGAACAAGATTTACAGAAAGATTTATGAACAGTAAAGTGAACAGTTTTCCTTCGGGAATATGTACCAGCTATAAAGGTCCTTGGGACAGATGTTACTTGTACAAGATGTCAGATATGGGTTCTACCCATTAGTAAGAACCTTAGGGTTCGTTAACAGTTGTACAATTGGTATGAGTGACGACGGTTGCTCGGGAGGTCCACGCAACCTCCCCTTAGCGTTAAGCGGTATTGTCGGTTCATGGATGTAAGCCATGGGGGCATTGACCAGGGTATTGTCGGTTCATGGTCGTTGATCATGGGGGCATTGACCAGGTACTCGTCGGTTCATGGATGAAAGCCATGGGGGCGGTACAGTAGTGACAAGGAATTGACGGATAAGCGGTATTGTCAGTTCATGGTCGTTGATCATGGGGGCATTGACCAGGTACTTGTCGGTTCATGGATGTAAGCCATGAGGGCAGTACAGTAAAGAGGAATTGACGGTTTATTATACGTTTTAAACTGTTTGAAAAGTAAAGTGTGTTAAGTCTAGCCTTAACGGCAGTATATATGTTTTAAAAGTAAAGTGTGTTAAGCTTAGCCTTATTGGCAGTACATATGTTTTAGTAAATCTTTTGTATAATTGATTTAAAGTAAACGTTAGAACTCACTCAGCGTTGCTGATTTTTAGTATGCACATCAGTTAAGTGTAGGTGGCAGTAGATGGAAGTGGATGCTTGGCTTGGCAAGAAGAGTTACCCGAAGATCAGCATCTAGCATCTTGTTTATGTTTTCTTTTGATTATGTTGATTAAGACAAGTTTCAGTTGTATTTGACAAGTTATGTTTAGACATGTTATGTTTTCCGCTGCATATGTAGAGATTTAAATCGTTTCCGCTGTGTAATGTATGTCTTATGTTTAAAGTGCTATGTGTTGATGAATAAATCCAATAAGTGAGGTCTCCCGGGATCGGGGCCTCACAAGTTGGTATCAGAGCCATAGTTTGAGAGATTTGGACATCCCCGATGTCCAGACTTAAACTGAAAATGGGACAAGTAGCGGATGCCAGTACGGGTAACTCAAGCCAAAGCATCAGAAGCGTATAGTAAGTAAAGTTTACCTTTAGAGTGTCAAGATAAGAATAGAGGCTTTAGTGGAACCATGAAAGCGAATAAATAGAAAACAAGATGTGATGTAATGGTTAATTACAGATGGCCAGTGTATATTAACATCTTACCTTACTTATTGTGTTCTACATATTCTCTAGCATGATGAAATTAAGTCTTTTGTTCTCTATCTTTTAGTTAGAAATAGCTAGACGTGGAGGAACTAGAGGGGGTGGAGGAGGAAGACGTGGTGGGCGTACATGCCGCCGCGGTGGAGCTAGCACAAACCAAGTGATTGAAGGGAGTGTTCACACTACCCATACTGATACGGTAGTCAGTCAGCACAATGTTGAACATGCGGCAGAAGATGATCCGACATTCGAGTTCGAGCCGGCCGTGCAAGCAGCTATTGGCCGTGAGTTTACCCGACTGTTGAAGGAAACCTTACCGGCCATACTAGACGAAGCCTTGAGGAAGGCCAAGGAGAGCCCTAACACAACTGAAGAGCCTGTGGTGCTTCCAGCAATGGGAGGACCAAATCTAGTAGAAAATGTTGCACCGCCTGCTCGCGGCTGTGACTATAAGGCATTTCGGGGTTGTGATCCACCCGTGCTTACTGGGGAGAAGGAAGCATCAGATACCTTAGATTGGATTAACGGCATGGAGTCGACCATTCGTCTTAGTGAATGTCGACCGGAACAAGCAGTCATGTTCGCTGCAAAGTCATTGAAAGGAGAAGCAGCGCACTGGTGGGAAACTGTGAAACAGGCTAAGGGTGACCAAGCGGTCGGATTGATGAGGTGGAGCGACCTGAAAGCGTTGGTAACTGAAAAGTTTTGTCCTAAAAATGAGGTCCATAAGGTGGAAAGGGAATTCTTGACTCTACAAGCCGGACTCATGACTCACCGGCAATATACTTCAAAGTACAATGAGTTGGCACGCCTGGTGCCTCATCTTGTAACGACTGAGGAAAGGAGAATTCACTACTATGTTCAAGGGTTGCCTCCAAAGATACGTACCTTTGTAAAGGCCAACACACCGAGTACCTTTGAGTCGGTGGTTGTTCTGAGCGGAGTTGTCTATGATGACATTGCCTCTGAAGTCATTGCTGAAGCACCCAAGAAACAAGCATCTAAGCGCACTGCTGAGGAACTCCAGGGTCCTAACGATAGGAGGGCAAGGGTAGAAGCAGAGGGTCTATGCGGTAAATGTGGGAGGAGACATGGAGGTGAATGTAAGGCGGGTCAGGTGGGATGTTTCAGGTGTGGCAAGTTTGGACACCAATCACGGGACTTCCCGGAAAGGCCAAGATGCCACAATTGTGGGGGACAGGGACACGTGAGCCGAGATTGTAGGAAGCGTAAAGAGCCGGAAGCGGGAGGATCCGGAAAGGGTAAGGGTGCAGAGAAAGAACCTTACATCAACAAGGCCACAGCAAGGGTTTACCAGATAACTCAGTAAGGTACGTTGCAACTCCTATTTATTTATCTTTTTACTATGGCGTGATCATCTTACTGAATCCTTAAGTGATTAGTTAGCCCCATCAGCTTAGAAGCCTTAGAATTAGATATATCCCTGAATAGATCCTCACCGGTAGTTAATCACAATGGCTTTCATGACTAAGCTGCCTTGCATAGCTACGGTTTATGCCACCCATTCTGTGATTTGCTATCAGTGTAGCTTATGGCAGGTTTCGAGGACGAAACCTATTGTAAGGAGGGTAGACTTGTAACATCCCGAGTTTTAGAGCACGAGAGAATTCACGAGGAATTAAAACTTAAATAAAAAGAAAGGAAGCGGGCTTGGGCCGGGGTGTATGGGCCGAAAGGGGCAAGGGTCGGGCCCTTATAAGCCTCAAGATCAGCCAAAAGCTCTCATTTCCACTATCATTTTCGTTTCTAGAGAGAGAAGGTGAGAGAGAGTCTAGAGAGAGAAAGTCCCGTTTTTCAAATCCGAGCTCATAGGACTGTGGGCATACGTATCTGGACCGTTTAGCTGTGAAGGAGAAGCGATTTCAGGTAACCTATTCTCTTAGATCTGAGTTTTAGTTCGTTTTTGGGATTTTCGGGTTTTGGATAAAAAGGCAACGATTTTGCGGATGGAACTTGAAAATGAGCTTAGGTATAGCATCTAGAATGGAAACCGAACATTTTGATCTAAGAAAAGTTGAGATACTGACTTGATCAGACTCGCATGCAAAAGCTTCAGATTTTTGGAAAGACAATATGTGCAGACCCATCGAAACTACCTAGTTTCGATATGTTCAGACACCATCGAAACTACATAGTTTCGATATGTGCAGACCCATCGAAACTACAAGTTTCGATATGTTCAGACTCCATCGAAACTACCTAGTTTCGATAGGTGCAAATCCATCGAAACTACTAGGTTTAAGCATAGAGATGTCTAGTGTCATCTAGGAGCACTACCTTACAAGTACGGCTTTATTATAACAGATCGTGGGTGACATTAGTGACGCGCAGTAACCAACTAAGAGTATTTCAGAACTGCTTATCAGGTGAGTTCTAATCCCCTTTTTGCCTTCTTTAGGGGTGGTGTGCATACTTAGTGTAAAGTGTTTATTATATTTTATATATTATAAACTGAAGAGAAAGGCTATGTTTTAGTGAAAGGTTTAAAAGAGGCAAAAGTACGTTTTCAGTAAAGTAAGATATATCATTTGGCAAGCGTTTACTATATTTTTATATACACAAACAAAGGCATGATATATGTGCATGTATGTTTCAGTAAAGTAAGATATATCATTTGGCAAGCGTTTACTATATTTTCATATATACATAAACAAAGGCATGATATATGTGCAAGTATGTTTTCAGTAAAGTAAGATATATCATTTGGCAAGCGTTTACTATATTTTCATATACATAAACAAAGGCATGATATATGTGCAAGTATGTTTTCAGTAAAGTAAGATATATCATTTGGCAAGCGTTTACTATATTTTATATACATAAACAAAGGCATGATATATATGATAAGCTATGTTTCAGAAAGTAATATGTATTTTATGATAAGCTATGTTTCAGTAAAAGTAAAGATATATCATTTAGCAAGCGTTTACTATATTTTAATATACATAAACAAGGGCATGATATATGTGTTAAGATATATTTCAGTAAAAGCAAAGATATATCATTTGGCAAGCGTTTACTATATTTTTATATACATAAACAAAGGCATGATATATGTTAAGTTATGAACAAGATTTACAGAAAGATTTATGAACAGTAAAGTGAACAGTTTTCCTTCGGGAATATGTACCAGCTATAAAGGTCCTTGGGACAGATGTTACTTGTACAAGATGTCAGATATGGGTTCTACCCATTAGTAAGAACCTTAGGGTTCGTTAACAGTTGTACAATTGGTATGAGTGACGGCGGTTGCTCGGGAGGTCCACGCAACCTCCCCTTAGCGTTAAGCGGTATTGTCGGTTCATGGATGTAAGCCATGGGAGCATTGACCAGGGTATTGTCGGTTCATGGTCGTTGATCATGGGGGCATTGACCAGGTACTCGTCGGTTCATGGATGAAAGCCATGGGGGCGGTACAGTAGTGACAAGGAATTGACGGATAAGCGGTATTGTCGGTTCATGGTCGTTGATCATGGGGGCATTGACCAGGTACTTGTCGGTTCATGGATGTAAGCCATGAGGGCAGTACAGTAAAGAGGAATTGACGGTTTATTATACGTTTTAAACTGTTTGAAAAGTAAAGTGTGTTAAGTCTAGCCTTAACGGCAGTATATATGTTTTAAAAGTAAAGTGTGTTAAGCTTAGCCTTATTGGCAGTACATATGTTTTAGTAAATCTTTTGTATAATTGATTTAAAGTAAACGTTAGAACTCACTCAGCGTTGCTGATTTTTAGTATGCACATCAGTTAAGTGTAGGTGGCAGTAGATGGAAGTGGATGCTTGGCTTGGCAAGAAGAGTTACCCGAAGATCAGCATCTGGCATCCTGTTTATGTTTTCTTTTGATTATGTTGATTAAGACAAGTTTCAGTTGTATTTGACAAGTTATGTTTAGACATGTTATGTTTTCCGCTGCATATGTAGAGATTTAAATCGTTTCCACTGTGTAATGTATGTCTTATGTTTAAAGTGCTATGTGTTGATGAATAAATCCAATAAGTGAGGTCTCCCGGGATCGGGGCCTCATAAGAAGTCATACTTCTTTTAGAAAATAAAGACATAAAATGGAAAGATAATCCATGGCTGTTAATAAACAGATATATGTACACATGATTCTATCCTACAAAGGCTTATAAGCCTAGACATTACTATGAACAAATTCTTAAAAAAGAGAATTGTGAGATAGAACACTATCATGATGGTCAGCCTGATGTTTATAACTTCAGTAAGATAGTGGTAAAATAGATCATATCTGTAGAAATATGGAGAACTTCTCCATTAAAAGAGATGGAGCTTATACATCCCCAAACTAAAGCCCCAATTAAATACAATTACTAGGACTACAAAAATGCTTTTTATAAAACATTCTTATATGAGAACCCAAAGCAAAAACATTATTGGTTTATAAAAATCTGTTCTCATATTTACGGACAGGAAATTCAAGTCTGGTTTTATAACTGGTGGCAATCTTTTGGCCCCTCAGTGAATATTCTCCCTGAGTTATACAAAACCCTTTATACTCAATGGGTAGAAGTCTCTCCAATTTTGATAGAGGCTCAGCAGGATAATAATTTCATTAAAAATATGTCTGCTTCACATTTTTACATCCAATTCAGTATCTCATGGATCTGGAAGTGGTCTCCAGTGGTTGATTACGACAGCCATAATATTCTTTGCATTCAGAAAACCTTTTTCACCAAATTCTGGAAAAAGATGACTCTTAAAAACATTGATGGCATCATAGAAAGCTATGATACCATAGAAAAAATTAAGAAGACAATTGCTGATTATACGAATCAGATGAACAACCATCCTCATAAGGAGGCTCTAAGCCCTTTCAGACACATTGTCAGAAAACTCCAGACACTTAAAGGAACTGATCAAATCAGTAACAAATAAATCATGGATTTCTATCTTACAGAAATGAAGAAAGACATGATGAAAAATTTAAGAAAGGAATGACCATCTCCTTCAACAATGTCCACATCTTCCCAAGCTGAAGAAGATGAAGACTCAATTTTTCAGAAAGGACAAGATACTGATCCTATAGATGAAGATTATATCAACAATGTTCTTGAAGAATACATGCATGTGTTTAGCCCAGAAGAATCTTCAGGCAAGCTAAAAGACAAGAAGCCACAATAGGCCCCACAAAGAGCTACATCAAGTGTCGACTCCAATAATGCGTGGAGTGGAAGACCGCATTATGTATTCTGGCATAATAATGACCAGACACTATTCTCTTTTTGAAAAGTTAGCAAAATAATTGCTAATTTACTGTTTTCTTTTTGACAAATTTGTCTAGATAGGTCCCATGAAGAGACTCTACTTTACTTTTCTCTGCTCATATAAGGGGACTCTTATTTCTTGTAAAACCATCCGGAGAACAACTCCACTACTCTTTTCTTGTACACATCTCTCTATAATATTTGAAGTTTTTAGTTTGAAGCTTGGTGTTCAAAAAACGAAAGTCTGGTAAAAGTTCTATTTATTTTAATTTTTATTTTATGATTGCCTTCTTTAGAGGCTAAGTCTTTTAAGTGTTGATATGTCATGATAACTTGAACAAGAATAAAAAAAAGTATAAAATTAGTATAGAATTGAAAATTTTTTCTGAAAAGAATATAGACAGGTTAAGAACATAATAAAATAATAAGGTGGTGGTTGAATTCTTGGGGACCTTGTAGCCGCTAATGCCAGGATGAACGAAAAGACTTTTTATAGTCTGACCTTTACTAACCCCATCTTAAAATTCCATACTGTTTTTGTAATAATTTCATTTGGTGTATATTTCGTAAATGTTTTTAATCCTATACAAATATGTTTCAATTATTTTATTTTAAGATTTTTATAATAAGATTCTGAAGATGAATGGTAATTTTCACCAGTCTTAAAATTAAGAACTGTATAACTTGTATTGCAAATGGTACAAGTGTTTGAAGCTTAGAACCCTTAACATCTTCAACACCATGTATGAACCTGGATGACATTTCCAAATTCAAAAGGTATGCTCTTTCTCTCGATCTCCCCAAATCTTCACCATCGTCCTCTCTTCAAAACCTATTCTCCCGTCTCCCTCATCTTCGTCGCCCGCATCTTCATCCGTTTAAGCCGCCTCTCCACCACCGATTCTCCCTCATCTTCACCATCGGCCTCTCCCATCGACCTAAGACCTTGAACCGGAGCACAAATCAACAATAGGGAAGTTGAAGGTCTAAGATTCTGTCGACGAAACCTCAGCGACCAGAAAAATTAACAGATCCACCGCCGTCACCGCTCCTCATGTCACCAGCTGCATCATCGGTGGTGTATCTCTGCTATGAACAAGTGGAATAGAGAAGCAGCAATCGATGCATCAGTATGTGTAAACCCTAGATTCACGCCATCCTCTGTCCTTCGAATTTCCAGGTGCGATTTTGCTTTATTCGTTTTCTAGGGTTCTTTTTAAGAGATCGCGATTTATGGTATTCTAAGTAATTGATTTCCAAACTGAAGGTGCACATGAGTTATGATTTGATTACTATAGACTTTGATGCATTCTTGGCGTGTAAATATCAAATTTGAATTATAAAACCTGATGGGAATGAAATTGTGCATTTATGGTATTCTGAGTATTTGATTGAGTCATGGTTGTAAATATCAATTTTAAATTATAAAACCTGTTTGATTAGTTGTTGTGAGAATGACAGGCAACTGAGGAATAGAGATGCAGCTTTAAGATCAAGAGAGATGAAAAAGATGCTTGTGAAAGATCTGGAAATGAAAAGCAGGTACTATGAAGGGGAATGCAGGAAGATGAAGGCAATTTTGTCATTGGAGACCATAGACATCCCGGAGGGTGTGGAAATCAAAGTCAAGGTCAAGGTTATCGAGGTGAAAGGACCAAGAGGTACTCTCACTCGCAATTTCAAGCATCTTAACCTTGATTTCCAACTAATTATTGACGAAGAGACGGGTAAACAGAAGCTGAAGGTTGAAGCGTGGTTCAGATCTCGGTAAGCTCATTGATGTAACTTTGTTTTTAAACCTTCATGAAGTATAATTGTTTGTTTCAGGTTTTGCTAATGTGGTACCAACATCTAATTCAGGGCTTTCAAATTACATTGAAGGTATGCCTGACATTTTGAAACACCTAATGAAGACAATGTGTGTTGAAACACCTAATAAATTTGGCGTACTCATCAATTTAAACACATTAGAAAACACGTATCACCATAAATTTGGGCATATCGGACTTTATCTTTTGATGTCTCTCTTTCGGATGTTATACCGAGCGTCAGTAACGAAAACCTGCAGCAACATGTGGGGAATATTATTGGTGATAATGTATTATCCTCGAGTCTTTCACAAGAAAAGCATACCTCTGCTTCTTGGAATTTTATAAACAATTTGTCTATGGGTATGTAACATCCTTACATATTTATCTGATTCGTAATTTTCTATTCTTAATAATAATAATAATAATAGAAAACGAGAATATTGATAAACTAAAAAAAAACGAGTACCTCGTTGTAAATTGTCGCATCTGCCGCATCGCACGGGTTTTCTACTAGTGTGTGTGTATATATATATATACAAAGGTGTAATTAAAACTTCATAAGTTTTATTTTCATTTAATTATTATAGCAAAGTATATATGTATATATGTAAATGCCAATTTGAAACTTCAAATTGATACATGTTTAAAATAAAATAAATATGAATTGTCTTTATTGTATAAAATAAAAATAACAATAAAATAAAGTAATGCCAGAAAAATCATGAATGTTACACCTAATTCTCTATAGTAAGGCTCTGATACCAATCTGCCACACCCCGCTAAGACGGAAACATGTGAGTGCGACGAAATTGAATAAAAGAACACAGAGCAATAAAGACATTTAATATTAAAGTTTCATAATATTAAAAAAATCCAATTACATAAGTCTCAATTTAAACCAAATAACATGTTCAAAAGACAACAACTTAAAATAAAGTTTCTTCAATTGATATCTATGCAAATCCTATGTGATCTTGACTTGACCTATTAAGAGCTTAATCACCCGAAAAACAAGTGTCAACTAAAATAGTTGGTGAGGAGTCATAGGTTTAATAAAAGCATATGTTTAGCAAAAATAACAATTCATAATTCAAGGTCATCATATAGTATGTAAAATAAAAAAAACACATGATTAGCAAATCCAACCTAAAAAGAATAACGAATAAGGGGTACAACTCGCAAGTTGCACTAATAACGAATAAGATGTCTAACAAAAAGTTGTCCATAAAGTATGTGCATTTTCCATCCTATGCTACTGTCCTGTTTTGGCTACTACAGAGTCATACGTTTGAATTAGAAAACGTAATTTACATGGTTAGAAAGATAACTAGACGAGCTACGTCGTGTAGTTGAGTTTGCTCAGTTTCGATTAATTATGATCAAGTTATGCTTAGTTAAAGTCAGCACAGTTTTTGGCCACATTCAACGGTTGCACTTTAATGGGCCGTTTAGGGTTTTAAGGTTACCGAACGCGTAAATAAAAATTAGATGAATGTTATTAAATTATCATAATACATAATAAACTAGGTTAGCCAAAATGTCTCGTGTCACCGGTCTAGCATGATATTCACAGAAGCGTTATGGAGAATCACATAATGCAATCGGCATAGCCGACACGCGCAAACGGATTCTATTTTAAATTAGTGCGAGTTCATATAAGTGATAATATAGAATAATTAACATTTTTTATGTTAGAAAGAACATACTAAAGCATTGGCAAAGCCACTTTTGCATAGTTGTCTTGAGGATTCACAGAATGCGACGGCATAGCCATCTTTGCAAACGGGATCCTTTGTTTTATGTTGGTGAAATTAGATTGATTTATTAGTTTTATTAAGGTTATTAGAGGGTTTTTAAGGATGAGGGTTCACATGATCAAGTGATCATGGATAGAAAAAGATTGAGGGGATGAGGAAGAATTAAACAAAGAAAGAAGAATTATTAAAATTAGGAAAGTAAGCTTACTTGATTTGATCTTCAAACTCGTAAAACTTCTAGGAGAATTTCTAAAATCTTCAAGGGGAGGAAAAGAGCTTCTCTTGCTTGCAAATTACAAAGAAAAAGGGGTGTCCAAGGCCTTGTATTTATAGTTGAGGATTAAGGGTTGTAAAAATGGAATGTCTTGGAAAAGAATTTAGGGTTTTTAGGATGTGTATCAAGAGGGGCTTCATAATTTCGAAATTTTCTGGCCTTTTGGGCTGCAAAATTCTTCCATGGGTCATGAGTGGCCTTTGAGCAATGGTTGATCTAACCGTTCGGTTTCGCGGTTTCTGATCGTTTTTCGAATTCCATGATTTATTTAAGGAAATTTTTGCAAACAAACTTTGTTTTAATTAATGAAATGAATATGTTAAAAATTTAAAACATAAATTATTTTCATGTTAAACTAATTTTTCGGTTATGGACGGTACACAACTAACGACGGTTTAAAAGACTAACGATCGCACGAAAGTACTAACTAGTACCTTGAAGTATTAATTCACACTGAATGAGTTATAAGAACATGTTTGAGATGTATGGGGGTGGTTCGTGTGTATTTAATGTGTCATAATCATCAATTAAGTCTACGGGTTGTCCATGAATCGATCAGCTAAGTATAAGTCTTTGTAATCAAGAATAAACGTAATGTTTCACATGTGAACTAATATTGTAACAATGTATGAGAAGGATTTCAAATAGAATGAAATGTCATGCGGATTCTTATTGATAAGTCTAGAACGAGTACAAGTAGTAAAAATCTGAAGTGTCACACAGTCTTAATTTACATGATTAACACTTGTGGTAAAGCTAGATGGGTTTTTTGTAGTCATATAACATATTTATACTCTCTTTGCCAATTCTACTAAGAGATGACAAATTTTGAAAGAGCATGTTAAATCAGTGACTCCTAATTCATTGTCTGTCACTCGTTGGGAAAGTTACTTTGAAAGTGTTAAGGCTATTAAATTACAACTTTTTTTTGAAAGGCATTAAATTACAACTTTGTAATATATAAGAGAAGCCTTATTTGATTTTGCAGAAAAAGATAATGATGTTAAAATTCAAAGTGAAGCTAATTCATTAACAAAAAATGAACTTAGTGATTTTGAATTTTTGGTATCAATAATCATTTGATATGAAATATTAAACACATTGAATGTGGTGAGTAAAAAGTTACAATCGAATTATACGTTTCTCGATGTTGTTATTAGGGAAGTGAACATGTTGATTGAGTTTTTCAAGAAATTTAGAGAAATCAGATTATCTAAGGCGTTTGGTGAAGCTAAAGAAATTGGCATTGAAATGGGTATTGATCCGTTATTCACTCAAAAATGTCGGGTTCGTAGGAAAAACAACATGATGAGAATTCAAGTGACCAAGAAGCCAGCCAAAGATAATTTTAAAGTTAATTATTTTTTATATGTTTGTAGATCAAGCAAGTGATTCTCTTAAAGAAGATTTAAACAAGTGAAAAAAGTTTGGATTTTCAAAGTTAAACTATTTGTTTTTTTATCCTAAAAAGTTGAAGGAATTTGTAGAAAAAGATCATAAGTCGTGTTGTAGTCTTCTTAAAGATGCACTCAAGTATAGTGAAGGATCGTATATTGATGTCGATGAACTTTATATGGAGTTAAAGTTGCTTGACACATTATTACCTAGTGAAATTATCTACCATACTAATGCTTTAAAATATCTTAAACAACTCAATTGTTTTCCTAATCCATTAATTGCATATAGAATTTTGTTTACTATTTCCAGTAATCGTGACATATGCTTAAAAAAGCTTTTCAAAATTGAAGTTATTGAAGTTCTACTTACAATACACAATGTCTTAAGGAAAACTTAATGTATGACAATGATAACTACTGATATCGATTACCTATAGATTATGTATTATGAAGAGTTGATCAACAGTTTTTGCTTTGGGTAACAATTAACAAGACTAATTTTGTAACCAAACTTAATTTGTGAGGTAGTGTGCTTAAGCAAAATATGAAACAACGAATGTAAATGTAAAGCTTGACACAATCGATTACGAGGAAAGCCCTTGATCTTTAGGGATCACCGGCATAAAACCTCGGGAAGTGACCGAAAGTCACTTGCCTCATAGTATTTTATAAATAAATGAAAGAATTACAAGTACGAGCAGTAGATGATCGAGCTATGTGTGTTACAGAACTGATTACGAGTCTAGAGAGCTAAGTGCGTAGTAAAGATGTGTTTCTAATCGATCAATACTGCTGAATAAATACAGAGTTAATGCTAACTAACTATCCGAGAATCCCGGAATCGACTTAGTCTTCATAAATGACCGTTGGAGGCACTCCACGTGTCTTCAACACGTTCTCCTTGACTCCAAGAACGATTCTTCAGGAATGACCTTGACTACACGTGTTTTACCTGCGTATTGGTCAAGATAAAAGAAAGATATAATGGTTAAATATTGAGGATACCGGAACATGTCAGGATACCGAAGTATGTTGAAGATCTAGGATCCTTAGTTGTAAAATGACCCCTAACAATTGTCCCCAAATTTTAACAGCTGTCAAACACTTATCGACATCTGTAAAAATTTCAAAATTCAAATAATAAATGATGATAAGGTCGCGATAAGACTTTTACGACTATCCATGCGATTTAACCATTGGGGCTAGCAGGATAAAATCATTATTAATCCTTCTCTTTCATTCTCATCTTCTTCACGCCAAAACAGGTAAAAATCCTTACTGTGATTTCTGATCTTCTCCCTTCTTTTTCACAATCATGGGCAAAAAAATGACTAGGCCAACCTCTTCTATTGTCGCCGAAACGATAGAGGAATTCAAGGATCAAGGAATCCTTGACCATTCTGACCTTGAACTCTGCTCTTTTACCGATCAAGACATAAAACTTTTGAAATCAAGCAATGTTTTTCCTCAAAAAACTATTTTAAGCCTTTCGATTCTAGAATAAAAGCTGATTTGATTTCTGAAACTTGGATCTGCTTCCATAGCTATCCTTTTACACTAGGTCTATCATATCCTTTTCCACCACTCATCACCGAGTTTTTTAAGCTTAACGATTTCTGTTAAGTTTGGAGGATTTTAGCAACTTTGGAAAGACTAAATCGTTTACACTCTCTGACCATTGGCGTTCCTGAACTAACCGATACTTACAATTTAAGAACCCACGGCTCTTCTCAATTCGTCCTTCAGCTTAGGACCGGGCGAACTCATTTAATCCCAAAAGCCACTCAAAATGATCCTGAATGGAAAGGGAAGTTCTTCTTTGTCATGAGAGATTCTATCCCCGCTAGTGACATTTGCCGCTTGAATGGGTTAAGAAGGGTAGGAAATAGCTAGGATTCCTGCAAATTATATTACATATTACCTGTTTACTGATAATTCTTGTTTGATCCTTGTGTTGCTCCAAAGTTTTGCGAACTGGTACATGCAAGAATCGATACAGACAAGAGGATCGAAGCGCTATTAGAAATACCTGTGGGGAAAGATCCTTTCGCTTCGAGTCTACCATCAGTCCAGCAAGCCATGAAACCCAGTATTCTGAATCCAATATGTCTTCAGGTGAGGAGTATTCAGTATTTATATTTCCATATGCCATGATGCTGAGCTGCTTTATTTTTGTGTAGAGATCCCAAAGTCAAGCTCCCTATTTGCTCTGTTCGATCTTGACAGTCTTCTATCTGGGGTTTTCGTGGTTAAGAAGGAGGGTCCCACGCCTGTAACTGCTAAGCCTCGTGTCCCCGTTTCCCAGTCCAAAGCTTCTGGAAGCAAAAAGAGGAAAACGATGGAGGTGCTGGATCTTGAGATCTTTGAGGGGATGGAGTCTGCTGAGACCACCAAGAAGCTTCAGGGCTTGATGAATCTGGTAAGTATCCTCTCGGTATCCCGATGCTTATATTAGGATCCCGAGTCATTAATCTGTTTAAATTTTACAGGGTCTTGAAAAGCTTTACGCCAACTTGTCTGAAGCAGAGAAGAATGCTGAGGAGGCCCTAGAGAAGGTTGGGGATCTGAAGAAAATATTTGCCTCCAAGAACAAGTACTTGGAGAAAGAGATTCAGGCTCAGAAGGATAAGTTAGAGGAGAGCACAACTCAGTATGAGCTGAAGCTTCAGCAAACTGTGGATGATGCCAAGAAATCCACGGCCAAGTCTATTCTTCAATCAAGGATCCAGATGGCTGAGCAAACTGCTATTGAAGGCTTTGATCGTACAACCTAGGATCTTGAGAGATGGCGCTCTTCTCTGGCCAAGCTAGGAGGTGAAGCAGTGGAGACTAGCAAGGCTGCTGAGGATACTGGAGCTGCTGATGGTGAGAAGCAGGTTGACCAGGGTGATGAAGGTAAAAATGCTGAGACTTGAGCCCTTATGTTTACTGTTCTTGTTGGTTGACTGTCTTGAAACAATTTCCTTTTTATGTTTGTGGTTGATGAACAATTTACTTTTCATGCTTTTGGGATCCCTGTTATGGATAGATAATTTGATATTTTATGATTCCGGGTGGATGGGTCCAGGTTTTGGATGAAGCCTGGATCACGTTTCTTTCCTGCACTATAAATATTAGTAAATGCTTGATGACTATTTGCCATGATTATTACATGTTTGGTTTGCTTTGATATGTTTTAGAAAATTAGGATCCTTAGATAATCAAAAGTTCAGAATATTTAGAAAAAGAGGTTTGAACATATTTTCGGGATACCGGATCCTTAATAATAAACTCTCAGATTTTTATCAAACTTAGACTTAGGAAAATACAATTTGGTTTTGATAAGTGTTAAGTAAAAATACCAAACGTATCATGACTTAGTCACTCAATTTTCCAATATAAAAAATAGCCATCACATACCTTAGTCGAATATCTAGTTGGATAGATATACATACCGGATTATAGCATAGAGTCCAAAGTGTAACAACTATCGGTTGTCCCCAGTGTTCAGTCATGTCGTGGACTTTAGTAATTGAACTTCATGATGTTCACAAGTTTTTAATCTGTGACAAATTATAATCGTGGGCTAAGCCAAAAACTTGGGCCAAGCCAAATAATCGTGGGTTAAACCAAATAATCATGGGCTAAGCCAATATCGTGGGCAACGCCAATTCTGAGTTAGCATGAAAATGCTAAAAACTTTAGCTTTAACACGTAAGTGTTAAATGATCGGGAGAAACTTGAGTAATAACACGTCTGTTATATTCGTAGCACCCAATATATAGCCAATAGTGATGAAATTATCAGCCACTGTTACATGGACTGGTCGCACCACGTTGAACTATAATCGGATATCGTGAGCTCCTGGCGGGGTGTATTAACCCAATACTTAGAAAGGTGAAAGCCGTTTAAAACTTTGAGGTATTTCAGGATACCCAAACTTAGGAGAGATGGCCAATCTCTATCTTCTGTTGTAATCACTGGAGGTGATTCTTACAAAACAGGAATCCTTGGTGAAGGTGGGTGTTAGCCTGGCTAACACTCTTCCGACGCTCAAGTGAGTAATTTGATAAAGAATAATATAAATTAAAAATAATTATGGAAAGATGACGTACCTTTTTAGTTAGAACATAATTTCTAACTCATATAAAGTAGGTTTTGAGATGGATGGCGTTCCAGGAACTTGGCAGGAGTTCTCCTTCCATGGTGGCCAACCAATACGCACCTTTGTCTGTTTCTGAATCAATCAGGTACGGGCCTTCCCATTTTGGTGCAAGCTTTCCGTCCCTGGGATTGGTTGTATTCTGGAATGCTTTCCTTAGCACTAAGTCACCTACTTGGAATCTTCTAATTCTTATGCTCTTGTTGTATGATTTTGCTATCCTCTGCTGGTAAGCTGCTATACGAACCTTTGCAAGATCCCTGAGCTCATCCATAGTATCAAGATCTTGAGCAAGGGCTTCTTTATTGGATTCTTCGGTTTGAAGATTGGTTCTGACAGTAGGGATAACCATCTCCGTAGGTATTTGATTCAGTTCCAAACACCAAAGAAAATGGAATTTGTCCTGTTGCACTTTTTGCGGTCGTTCTATCTGCCCAAAGTACGAAATGTAGCTCTTCGGACCATCGTCCTTTCTTTGCTCCCAATCTTTTCTTTAGGTTTTTGATGATGATCTTGTTGCTTGACTCCACCTGTTCGTTGGCTTGAGGATGTACAAGGGTGGAAGTTATCATTTTGATCCCCAAACCAGCACAGAAGTTGGTTGTCCTTTTGCCGATGAATTGAGACACATTGTCGCATACTATCTCCGTCGGGATCCCAAATCTCATCAGGATATTGCGCTTGATGAAGGAGATAACTTCCTTTTCTCTTACTTGGACAAATGCCTCGGCTTCGATCCATTTTGAGAAGTAGTCGGTCATTGCTAGCATGAATACTTTTCTTCCTGGTGCCTTGGGGAGCTTGCCGACTATATCCATTCCCCACTTCATAAACGGCTAAAGAGAGATAACTGGGTACAATGGCTCTGCTGGTTGGTGAAGTATATTGTTGTGTCTTTGGCAGGCATCACACTTTTGAGAGTAAGTTACAGCGTCTTTCCTCATGGTAGGTCAGTAGTATCCTGTCCTCAGGATCTTTGAGAATTGCGCCCTGCCCCTAGTGTGATTTCCGCAATCTCCTTCGTGTATGTCTTTGAGAACCTCAAGTGCTTCAGGATCCTCCAAACATCTCAAATATGGACCTGCAATAGATTTCCTGTAGGATCGATAGATACAAGATGGTTCTATTCTAGTTGAGATTGGCAGAAACAATCACAACTAAGCAGTGTAAACAAGTAAACACAAGAAGTACTGATAAATGCAATTTTGTATTAAGCTTCAATGGTTACAAGATTACAAAGAAAACTCTAAGAAAGCACACTTGTACAATGAAACGATACACTACTTATATAGTAACTTAGAATCAAGACAGACCCTTGATTCTAAGGATCAGATCGAACACAAGCCGTTGATCTTGTATACTAGAAGCTATACTACACGTTAAGACAACAAATACTTCAAAGGATAACTTTACTCAAACGTCTTCTTAGGCATCATTGCTTGGATACTTGGAAGGAGAGCGTTGTTGTCTTTTATTGTCTGCACCAGTAACATTCTTTCTGCATGAGATGTGTCAGAGTTGCAGCAGAAAGTTGTTAGTGGTAAAGTTTCTTTTGCTTTGCCAATCAGCAGCAACGATTGATCTTTGGCAAATATGGTTATCAGCAGCAAATTGGTGATCTGCATCAAGACACAACTATCCAAAGCTGCTGATGATTTGCCTATCAGCAGCATCAAGTGTTTGATGCTGCTGAGAAGCCTATCCGCAACAACTCTGGTCTTCAGCAGATAAGGCTGTCCGCAGCAGAGTTGTTCATCAGCAGGAGAACAACTATCCGCAGCAAACAAGCTTATCTGCAGCAGCTTGTTGGTCAGCAGCAAAACTGTGGAGTCCGTAGCAGTTGTACTTAGATAATTTTGTAGCCATCAGTCTTTATATCTACAAACTCCCCCTAGACTGATGCTACAAAAACTCTCTTACTGCTTTTGTTGCTGAAGCTTTTGCATGTTGGCAACTATCCTTGCAACCTCATAGCCTCTAGGGTCCTTACTGGGATTGTCAAGAGGAAGCTTAGACAGAGTCTTGATGTCTTTGCTTGGCATACTGAAGACGACCTTGCTTGAACATCTCATATTTTGTCCTCTGTCGTCTATCATAGTGTACTCATCCTGAGCAGCATGGAGAGTGGGATTGGAGAGGTTTAGTATCAAAGATTACATCTTTGCTAGGATTGAAGTGATGTTTGATCACTAGAAACAGATGCCTCCCACCTTCATTCTCAGGCTCATGAGCTTCACCCAACTCCATCATTCTTCTAAGATCAGAATCTGGGAGCTGCATTACCTCATCAACAAATTTGTAGATTGATCTTTTTACCTCTGTCCTTCCCCTGAAAACCTCAAACCATTGATCTTGATTGTTGTAGAACCAGATAACAATTTCTCTTGAATCTTCTGGTGTGGTAGTAGGTTTGGTTTTCCTCTTGGGAGGCTGTTGATGAGGAGGAGCTGGGTGTGAGGATTTGGACTCTTTGGGTGGAGAGGAGGGAGGTCTAGGAGGGAGAGTGGAAGGTTGTTGGATAGAGGAAGGAGTGGATGAGGGAGTAGGCTTGGGTTTCTTTTGTTTTCTATCTTCTGTTTGAATGTTTACCCTTTTCTTTGAGCCTGTCTTCCCCAATCTTTCTTCCTCTTCCTTCTTGACTTTAACATATAAGGATTGTAGGTTCATGAAGCTCATGGGACCTAGCCTCTTTCCACTTTCTCCTCTAGCCTTCAGGAAGTCCATCATGACCATCCTTTCTTCATGGGTCCCAATGTTAAAAGCAATGGTCTTCTTGGTTTTCTGTTTGGCCTTTTCTTCTTCTTCAGCCCTTTTCTTGTTTGCCAGTTGACCTTGCTGACCCATGAAAGCTCTGTAGATTTCTTTATTTGATAATTTCTCAAGATAGTCTGCATCCTCACCTTGAGAAATCAGAGCTTCTATCTACTTCTCTCTCATTTCTTTGGCTAGTTCAGAGTCAGTTATCCTGAACTTAGCCTCTTCTTTTCTTTTCTTTTCTCCTTCTTCTTCTTCTTCTTTATTCAGTTGTTCCTACAACTGAAGAGCTAGTACTTCATCTTCTTGTAATTGAGTAGTTGCAGTAATTTTAACTTTCAGAGCATCCAGTTGCCTAGCATGCAACTGGATCTGTTGTTCTCTGAGGAGAATGGCAGCTTTTCTTTCTTGAATCTTTCTAAACTCTGCCATCTCCTCTTCTTCTCCCTTTCTCTCTTCTCCTTCTCTATTCTTTCTTCTTCTTCTTCTGTCATGATGCCCTCCCCTTGTCTTTGTTGGATGCCTCAGCTTCAGCTTCATGGATCACAACAACAGATGTAAGAGATGTTGTTGGGATCTCAGCTTCAGCTTCATTGGCAAGTTGAGGAATAGACAAAGAGGAAGGGACTGCTTCACTCTCTTCCTTTTCCCATTCACTACTATGTATACCTTTTAAGGCTTCTTTTACATTCTGAGCAGCCACTTTTCTTGACTCTACTGCTGCACTCAGTATGACAGTTGGTGAGGAGGGAAGGGATAGATCTGAGTTAGAGTCATCTATTGCAAGCCATCCCTCCTTTTCAAGATAAGCTTTGATAATTTTGATCATTGCTTGACTTTCTAAGGAGTTGATGTTGCAAATGTGTGTCCTGAGCTCAAAGACCTTATGTAGGAAGTCAAGATTGAGGAGCAGGATCTCTTGAATGTTGTTGATTTTGAAAGATGATCCATCACATAAGAAGAACTGAAAGCCAGAGGACCGAGTGCTTGACCATACTTGCACTTCCAGGACCTTGGCCATTTCATTGTAGAAGAATCTTCTCCAACATAGAACTTGATCTTCTGTTAAAGCACTGCTCCTTATCAAGTCAAATCTTGGAGCCAGTCTTTGTTCTGATGCTGTTGAAGACTCTGCATGGTGTTTAGGATAGGCCACACTGTTTGGTTCTTCTAGAAACCATTCAAACCAGGGCAGATTATCCTCTATCAAGACATAGAACCTACTAATTGCAAGTTCTGGTGAGAGATCTCTTCAAGAACTTGAAGTGGATTCAGTGTATTCCAGTTAAGCTCTTCTATTCCACCAAACTGCCGTCCAATCCAGAATTTCTCAGATAGTCCATCATACCCCCAAGCTAGAATAGAGTCAAACTCTAGCTTATGTGCAGTCGGTGTGAATTGAGGGGCAATGGTCTGTCTTGATATATTTGCTGCAGCTGGAAGAATTCTGAATGACAAAGGTGTATCTTCATCTTGACTTTCGTTTTTCAACACCTCATCAATAGCTCTGAAAACTAACTTCCAATCCTCAGTGATATCTTCCTCTTCATCTACTGAGTTTGGCAAGTCATGGCTTTGAACTTTTGAAGAGTGTACTTTGAAAGGCAGCCTACTCTTGTATCCATTCATCAAGGCTGTCAGCATCATCTTCAGCCATAACTATCTCCCTTTTTTGGTTGCATCAGTGCATGGAGTTTCATCTGTTTGAATACCCACTGATACAAGGGAAGGAGTAGTCACTAGAAGGCATTGATGGGCTTCATGCATAGAGACTTGGTGCCATAGTTTGGACACTTCAGCCTCTAGCATTTCCACCCTGGTCATCAATTCCAAGTTTTGAAGTTTCAGTCTGTCCTCATCCACAGTTGTGGAATCCTTGGAACTAGATGGGGCCTTAGGCCTAGCCTCTGCATCCCCATCACCCTGGTTTTCTTGGCACCTGGTATTCCTCTCAGTGAAGAGTGTTTCAAGAGAAACATCCTCACTGTGAGTTGTCATGGTTAGGGTCTTAGTGATGTTATCACTGTCCTCCTGGTCAATTCATGTACCAGAAGTAGTGATAGCCCTTTCCAAATTCACTCTATCGTCACTCCCAAAGTGAACCTTCTTAGGTGATGAACTTGGGCTGGGTACATTAGCAGCCAAGTCAATCAATACCTTCGAGATAGTGGTAGTTGGAGAAGGTATATCATCTTGACTAGCTGCCTCTGCACTTAAGTTAAGAGAAGAAAAATAATGAAATGGCCCAGCAGGTTGTTCTATGGATCCGGGATGTGATCCTGATCCTAATAGAGAAACTTCCAAGGAAGTTTCTCTAATGGTTTGGCTATCCCTTTTGATATTCTCATCAGAATGTTGGGATTCTGAATGAGGGCTTTTAGGTTGGGATTGGGCCTGTGAGACAAGAATAGAAGGAGTCTTCTTGCTCCTTTTTCCTTTTCTGGTATATTTTGCCTCAACTGGGCCCTGTGTTCCAGTTGGGCGGTGATAACATCCAAAACAGGTGTAAGTAGTTTGTGTGCCTGTGCATCCTTAATAGTATGCACAGGGGTTCGAACAGTGGAAGTAGCTTGTTGTTCAGGTTTTGAAGTGAATGGTGTGGGATCAGTATCAGCTGGGATTGCTAAACTGTCACCCTAGGTACTTTGTATGTTCATCATTGTAAATAAAAATGGAACATTGACCCCTGAGAACTTTTTGGAAACAGTTCTCATGCTTTAAAAAATATTATTTTTATGACCCAGCATAAGGTAGATTCTTGCAGGTTTTGAAAGCTCTTTTAGTTCATTATTGAAAACCTCCTGCAAGAATCATGGGTACATATAGAATGCATGCTTATCACCTTCTTGAAGGTTATATCTCAAACCTTCAAAAATGAGATGCGCAAAGTTGAAACCTTGGCCAGTGATCATACTGTGAACTGCAGAGGCGAGGGCAGAGCTCACTTGATGCCATCCAATTCTCTTCTGGGATATGCATTGTAGAAGAGTGTGGCATAGATACTTCCGTGGATGGCCCATCGGCGCATTTTCAATGGTATATTCGTTCTGATTTCCAGTGTATCCTATGGATACAAAGGTCCTTATACACTCTTCCTTGGGGTATGAAATGGCGGCCCCCTCATCCTGAAGCTTGAGATGCTTTCTGAGAGTAGCTTCAGTGACGATGATGTCTTTGTCGTCTACCTTAGCTTGGACTTGGGGAATCCCCTGTTCGGTAGAGTAGACGGCGGTGCTCCAAAAGTCCTCCATATGAGGGATGTATATGGTAGGGTTGATGGTTAGTGCATAGTATATCTTTGAGCGACAGAGAAAATCGATCATATCATTGAACCCCTCGGACTTCTTTCCTTTTACTAGGTAGGCAGTGAGATTGTGGTAGGGTGAGAACTTGTCATCGGGCTGGTTTATGTCGACCTCTGCCACTGTTGTTGGGTTTGGAGGGAAGGAGGAAGTTTTTGAAAGGTGGTTAAGTATGGAAGGCTTTGAATGCTGTGAATGCTTGGGAGAAAATGGTGATAGTTAGGTTGGAATTGAATGTGAAGAGCTTAAGGAGAAATTTGATTTGTGTTATAACGGCAGAGGAGGGAAAAAGCAAAGTTACTTGTACAGTACAACCTTATTCACTTTTCACTGTTACAGCTGTAACATACTATAGCAGTCATGGTAAAGACTGAAAGGACTTTTTATAGCGGGTAAAAGTTAATTTGGACTTACCTTTACCCATCAGCAACAAACTTGGTTGCTGCGGATGGTTAAGTCAGTCAGCAGCAAACTCAATTGCTGCTGATGGATGCAATGGTCTGCAACAAAAATGTTGCTGCTGACTGCCTTAAACCTATCCGCAGGAAACTTATTCCTGTTGATAACTTAAAGCAGTCAGTAGCAAATTCTTTGCTACTGATGATTAAACATGTCAGCAACAAAAATGGTTGCTGGTGACTTATAACTTTTGTTTACAACAAAAAAAAACAAACACATTTATACAACAATTTTTAGAGACAGATTTTAGTCAAAGTTCATCATAACAATGGATTCAATAAATATCTAAATCTAGCTTCATCAAAAGGTTTTGTAAACAAATCAGCATGTTGCTCATTGGTATGAACTTTGGTTAAAATAATTCTCTTTTTCTCAGTGTGATCTCTTATGAAGTGATACCTGATGTCAATGTGTTTTGTCTTGGAGTGCTGCACTCAATGGAGCCTATGATGATGCTTTGAGGGATAGAGGCTGGGATCTTGGCTTTCCATTGTAGAGGAGGAGGTTTTCCAGATCTCTTTGCTTTGTCAGCAGCTGATGTTGCTACTGAGGACTTCGGCTTATCAGCAGTAGATTTTATTGCTGCTGATGGTTTTACTTGAGCAGCAGACTTGGTTGTTGCTGAAGGCTTGTCCTTTGGTTTCTTGGGCTTTACTTGATCAACAACATTTTTGCTGGTAGCTGATGGTTTAACAAAAGATGTATGCCTATCTTTCTTTACCTAGTTACCAAATGGTTTCTCTATAGAAGTTCTTTTGTCAATAGGCTTTTGGTTAATCTGGTTGAAGGGATTAAATTTATAATTTGCAGCAAAGTGGTCTGATTCACCATAGATGATGCAAGATTGTTGAGGTTTTGGCAGCTGCTTCCTTGGTGGGGTGAGAGAGGTTCTGAAATGAGTTGCATTGGCATCAAAGCTTCTTACCTTTTTGTTTTGTTCGTCTTCTCAAAAGCATGTTGCTTGAGGTTTCTTTGTTGTTGAAAGTAGTAGAAGCAAGTGCTGGTAGTATGGTTCTATTTGCCACAGATAAAGCATGATTCAGCCAGTTTGTCCCTTTGAAAGTACACATAGTCCTTTCTTTTGAACAAATCTTTGAAGTTCCAGGGGTGAGCTTTGTTGTGCTCAAAAGTGGCTTCTTCCAATGTCTTTTGAACATATGGAGCTCTCTCTCCAGGCGCATGACATATGTCAAACACCTTCCTTGGTTGGATTGATTGAGGATTGGGGTTGGTGGAGATTGAAGATTGTCCCTTTTCAACAGTTAGCTTTCTTCCTTCTGGAGGATAGCTGATTTTGATTTGTTTGGTGATTTGAGGTACTGGGACTAGTATAGAAGGGATGAAGGGGTTTGGACCGTTGGTTTGAATAACTTCAAAGGCAGATAGTGATGGAGCTGCATTTGTTTCAGTGGATTCTGAGCATGTGGACTCGGACTCAGATGAAGTAGTGCATTCTTGCACAGAGGTTTCTTGGACAGTAGGATCAAGATTTAGGTTTGCCAGATCAAGATTGGAAAGATTGAAACTTCGTTCATGAATGGCTACATAGTCAGCCGGTGGAGGAACAACATTGTAGTGTTTTTCAGCTTGAAACCCAACTCCAGCAGTTACCCTTTCATGAATTTGAGCATCCAAAAGTCTTTGCAGCTTTTTGGATGCAAACTCATATTTTTCAACATGGACCTTTTGGTCTGCTAATTCAGCTCTTGTAGTCTTTAACTTAACCAGAAGATCATCAGTTTGAGTTTCAAGGTTTGTTTGTTCATGTTTTAATGATGAAATCTCTTTCTTTAAACAGTTAATCTTTTCTTTGTAACTGTTTTCAACCTTTTTAAATTCAGATTTCATTTGGTGAAACTCTTCATTTTGATCTATGAGATTCTGGTTATGTTTTCTATATCCAACAACCTTATCAATACAAGCCTGGGTACAAAGATTTTCATTCTCAGAGAGGCTGCTGCTGGTGACATTTGAGAGTCTGGTTCCGGCTTCCCTGGCTTCAATAGCTTCCACAACAGATGGATGATCGATAGATGGCCTTTTCAGTCTGATTGAGGGACTAGGGAACTCCAATATGTAGTCAAGGAAGATGTGGAAACTGGTGCTTTGGAAAGGAAGACTCCATATTTGAGAAGATGAGAGGCTCAAATATTTGTGTGAAGGAGTCTATATCAAAGAGCCAGTCTGGGCCTTTTCCCTGTTCACATGCGATGTGTTCCCTACATTCCACATTGTCTGATTCTTCCACTATTCTTGTTCTTGAGTTAAATACTCTGTAGGCCTAGGATTGAGAGGAATAGCCCACAAAATATCCATCATCAGATTTGGCACCAAACTTAGGAAGAACCCCATGTGTGATTAGAATGGTGCATGGACATCCAAAAGGTTTTAGGAATCCAATGTAGGGAACTCTTTTGAACCAGAGTTCATAAGGTGTCTTGTTGAGAGGCTTGACAATGAGAACTGTATTCTGCACATAACAAGTTGTACTGAATGCTTCTGCTAAGAATGTGAGAGGCAGTTTTGAATCAGCCAACATTGATCTTGCTTATTCAATTAGAGTTCTGTTTCTTCTTTCAGCAACCCCATTTTGTTGAGGAGTTCTTGGAGCACTGTATTGTAACATTTCTGATTTTTAGTATCCGTATTTCAAATTCAATGTAATGCATTTCAAACCAAATTCTAGTGCACTGTTTTATTTTATTCGTACCATAAATTAAATACTATATTTCAATATTAACCCGCAAATTTTACACGGTTATAACCTACTAAAACACTACATAAGTATCTATTTATACAAATATGTCAAAGACCAAAGTTACAAGGTCTGATGTTGAAAATTTACAAGAAACCTTAATAGGCACGGTCGCGCCTCGTTCTGGCACGGTCGCGCCAAGTACTTTGGCACGGTCGCGTGACCAGCTTTGGAACGATCGCGCCCGGTGCCTAGGCACGGTCGCGCCTCAAATGGGCACGGTCGCGCCTTTCAGCAGTTGAAACGTAAAAACAACCTTTAATCATAGGAACGTTCGGTTTCATAACCGTTCTACACATTTTTGTCATTAACAAACTCTAATAAGCCCTTTATTCATCACCATTACAACAAACGAACTTATTTTCATCGAATTACCTCATAATCACCAAATTCTCTCACGAAATCACCAAATTCACCAATTTGATTACAATTCTTCCAAGCCAACACACCATCGATCCTCTATAAGGCTTCTGGACACGCTGGTTTAGTCGGAATTGCAACAGAGGACGCCGGAGACAGAACCCGTAGTCGCCGAAATTTCTCTCTACCGAACACTATCAATTCGTCGTTTTTCCGGGTAATTGAAACCTTCCACACTTTCGTTTAAGTTCATAGTTCAAAAGCCCCATGTTAATTTGGGCTTTCATTATGGAAATCACCACGAACCTGAATCCACATTTTCGTTAAAAATGATTTAATCGAAACGAACATTAGACACGTTTTAAATACAATTAATTTATACAGAAAGACTCGTGATGATCTAATGGGTGAAAGCCCCATGGATTCCAACATTAACAATATAAGAATTAGCCAAATCGTTTATGTTTTGGGACAGACACGGTCGCGCTAGTATTCTAGCGCGGTCGTGCTTCATGAGACACGGTCGCGTCAAATACCAGCGTGGTCGTGCCTCACACACTCAGACCCAGTCATGCCTATGGCTAGACTTGGTCATGCCTCAAAACCCTAGACACGGTCGTGCCTAGTCCAGAACACGATCGTGCCTAGAGAACAAACAAATTGTGCATTCTGTTTGATCAACACGGTCGCGCCCTGACTAGCATGGTCGCGTCCGTGGTTCGAGCACGATCATGCCCTTCCCAGGCACGGTCGTGTGTAAGTTAAATTCTTGACAGAATTATAAATTTTATATATTTTTCAAACAATAAATATTCTGATTAAATTACAAAAATAAAAATAGTTGATTTTTATAAAATTGCATTTAATCCTATTTAGAAAGAACAAATATTTAATAAATAGAAAATTAGTTATTTAAAGTTTATAAAATTAAACTTACAATTATTGCTAAACCTTTCATTTAAAAAGTATTTAAATGGTTAAGTTACATTTTATAAATAAATAAATAAAATAATGATTATTTATTTACTTTATGTTTAAACAAAGACATTTATTTATTTACATTTAATTTCATTTAACACTTATAATATTTTCATAAACAATAATTATTTACATTACTTATTTAATTATTCAAACTCAAACCTTAATCAAAATGTTCTAAAAATATTCTTTCACACTTTATATATTTTATTCAATACCTCCAATTACAAATCAATGACCTTTTTACACAAGTCTAAATGCAACTCTAGACTTAAACTTTGGTGCACACTATTAATACCATATACATTACACTTTAGGTTAACTTGTGCATTTCAAGGATCTTTATTCTATCTAGTATCTTTGTTAGCTACGCCTTCAAACCAAGTGAGTATTTCATAGCCCCTTTTACTCTTTTACACTTTTGGGGTGAAACATGAACTATATACAAATTACATGTTTACATTTACACAAACAGCACAAGTACAAATCCTATTTACATTCATGTGTACAAATTTGAGCTTTATGCCCGAGTGCTATGTGTGCTAACTTTTGTATGCTATTATGTGCAATCATTAACTATTCAAGCCGACGGTTTTCAATGATAGATCTATTGAGTCTGACAAACCCACCCAGATTGGGGTGATTGATACCGACAACACAATTTTGCATGCTAGTTACAAAGGTTTGATTGTACTTGGTTACACAATAGCTGCTCCCCATAAATGCCTTATTTATCATGTTATGTAAGGATTTGTTTTACAACTATATGCTATCTATATACAAACTTGTGTTATACTCACCAACTTTTTAGTTGACTTTATTTTATTCATGTTTCAGGTTCTAATGTGTGAGGTTGATCAAGATGTGCTACACATAGGCTTGGACTTAGATAATTTAAATAAAAGAACTCTATGTATTTCAATTTTGTTCTATTTTGGATTTGGTTGTGTTTGGACTACTTGTCATGAGATTTGATGTTTAATATATTCAATCTAGTAAACCATGTGCTTATGAACAGTCTACATGTCCCGCCCCGATGATTCCGCCATCGGTCGGGGTGTGACAGATTGGTATCAGAGCCTTGGTTATAGGGAATTAGGTTATTAGACACCTTGACCTAGACTATAACTTTAGGACACCTACTTATGCTATGTTTCATGATTACATGTTATATGCTACATGCTATATGTTATATGTTATGTGTTACATGCTATGTGCTACATGCTTACTATGATTAGTTATTATTTTATTTGATGACTTAATTGTAAAAAAAAAAAAATCCATGACTTATTATTATATACTTAAATGACAAATTAAATAAACAATATCATTTCCTATATCCTAAAACCTCATAATATTCATATCTTCTTCACTATCTTTATCTTTCTAAGCATGTGGAAACTTCATGAAGCTAAACTCAAAAAAATTTCTTTATTTCCTCGTTAAGGTTTTTAAACTTTGTTAATTATTTGAGGACACGTGCAATCTGGAAGAGTGACACCTGTATTTTGGGTTTTCTGTCTAGGAAAGCATTTCGCATAAATCCCAATCAACTGAGGGACCCGTATGCTTTCCTGGGAATTCCCGAGATGAGTGTTTACTAATAGGCTAAAGCATGTCTCCTTGAAAATTATATAAGTTTAATTAACCTTAATGTGTCATAGTACTCGAGTGATTATATCACTATTTGAGTACAATCCAAACTATGATTATCTATTTATTTTGTTATCTTATTCTATTAAATCCAAACAATTCTCATAAGTTCTTACATCTTTTCTTGTCTTGTGAAAATCTGTAGAATGCCTCCTCGTCGTGCTCCCGCGGCCAACACCAATACCGATATTGCTGCTATTCTTGCACAACTCGTGACACAACTCACTCAAGCTAATAGTGCCACCAATGGCAACAATGATGGAAATGGTAGTAATAGTTGTAATGCTGGTAACGGTGGTAATGGTGGTAACAACCCATCTCAATGCACTCGTGTAATCCCCTCAAGTTCTATGGTACCGAAGGAGCTACCGGACTCCTTCAATGGTTTGAAAGCATTGAGAATACCTTTCTCAATAGTGATTTCCCCGACAACCTTCGTGTTCGTTATGCCACAAGTGTCCTACAAAAACGGGCACTCACGTGGTGGAATGGGGAGAAGCGAAATCGAGGTGTGGATGTGGCAATGGCCTTACCTTGGGATGAGGTTAAAAGGCTAATGACCGAGGAATTCTGTCCTCGAAATGAAGTGAAGAAACTTGAAGCTGAGTTTTGGGATCTTGCCCAAGATAGTGGTGAAAACTTGGCATATGCAACTCGGTTCCATGAGTTGAGTCTTCTTGTGCCCCACATGGTCACTCCTTTGTCCCGCTACATTGAAAAGTATATTGGGGGACTACCTAGATAAATTCAAGATACTGTCCTAGGAAGGAATCCCGCAACACTTGAGGATGCTATCCGTTTGTTCGCTACCCTAACCGATAATCATGTGAAGGCGGGGACTCTTACTAAAAAGGGCACCAAGAAAGTTTCTGACACTATAACCCCTCCTACCCACAACAAAGAAGCCACAACTGAACCCTCCCGCAATAATAGGAAAAGGAAGACTAGAAACTATGCTGTGGTCACTCCTGCTATTCCTATTAACCAAGCTGCACCTATGGTTCAAGCACCGGCCAAAAAGCCATATGTTGGAATCTACCCACTTTGTGCCACCTACAACTACCATCATCCCCAAGGCATCCCATGTCGCCTTTGTACTTATTGTGGGAAATATGGCCATACAGTTAATGTTTGTAGGGCCAAAGCTCTTGCGGGCCAAGTCAACCCACCAAACCAAACCAACACCCAAGTGGCTAATCAAGGTGTACCCGCTATTGCAAATGGGCAAGCATGTTATGAGTGTGGCAACCCGAACCATTTCCGTGATCAATGCCCAAAGTTAGTCAATGCTAGACAAGGTGGAGCTCGTGGGCGTGCCTTCAACATAAACGCCAATGAAGCTCAAGCCAACAATGACGTGGTCAATGGTATGTTTCTTGTTAATAGTCAATATGCCTCCATTTTATTCGATACCGGTGCCGATAAGAGTTTTGTGTCACTTAACTTTGAACCTTTACTTGCAAAGACACGATCCCTTTTAGAGAAAACATTTACCGTTGAAGTAACAAATGGTGACTCTCTTACAATTGAATCCATTATCTATGATTGCTCTTTAGAACTTAATGATCATACATTCCCAATCAACCTTGTTCCAATGCCACTAGGAAGCTTTGATATCATCATAGGCATGGATTGGATATCAAATCATCATGCCGAAGTCATTTGTTTCGAGAAGTGCATCCGAATACCTCTACCATCGGGAGAAACACTAAGAGTCTTTGGTGAAAAGCCTTGTAAAGGGCTTAAACTAATGTCATGCACTACTGCTCAAAAGTACTTACGAAAGAAGTACGTGGCCTTTTTGGCCCATATCGTTCAAAAAGATGTCAAAAAGAAGAGTATTCAAGATATCCCCATTATCCGGGATTTTCCCGAAGTATTTCCCGAAGATCTATCTGGTCTTCCACCCGTTCGTCAAGTAGAATTTCGCATTGATCTGGTGCCCGGAGCTAACCCCATGGCTAGAGCTCCATACCGTCTTGCACCTTCTGAAATGCAAGAACTTGCAAGTCAACTTCAAGAGCTCTCCGACAAGGGATTCATTCGTCCAAGTCATTCACCGTGGGGTGCACCCGTCTTATTCGTCAAAAAGAAGGATGGATCATTTCGCATGTGCATTGACTACCGCGAACTCAACAAGCTTACTATCAAAAACCGTTATCCTTTGCCTAGAATTGATGACCTCTTTGATCAACTTCAAGGTTCTACTTGCTTCTCAAAGATTGATCTTCGATCTGGTTATCACCAACTCCGTGTGCAAGAAGACGATATTCCTAAGACTGCCTTCCAAACAAGGTATGGTCATTACGAGTTCATGGTTATGCCTTTTGGGCTAACCAATGCTCCCGCAGTTTTCATGGACCTCATGAATCGTGTGTGCAAACCGTACCTCGATAAGTTTGTGATAGTTTTCATCGATGACATCTTAATCTATTCCAAGACTAAAGCCGATCATGAGCAACATCTTAGATTGGTTTTGGATCTCTTGAAGAAAGAACAACTATATGCCAAATTCTCCAAATGTGAATTTTGGTTAAAAGAAGGTCAATTTCTTGGTCATATCGTCAACGACAAGGGTATTCATGTTGACCCTGCTAGGATCGAAACGGTTAAAAATTGGAATGCCCCGAAGACTCCCACGGAAGTTCGTTCATTTCTTGGTCTTGCGGGATATTACCGTCATTTCATCTCGAACTTCTCCAAGATTGTTGTCCCCCTTACCGCTTTGACCCACAAGGGTAAGACTTATGAATGGGGACCAAAACAAGAGGAAGCTTTCCAAACCCTTAAGCAAAAGTTGTGCAATGCTCCTATTTTGACTCTCCCTGATGGGAATGATGATTTAGTTGTCTACTGTGATGCTTCTAACCAAGGTCTCGGTTGTGTCCTCATGCAACGAGGCAAAGTAATTTCCTATGCATCACGACAACTTAAGATTCATGAGAAGAATTATACGACGAACGATCTCGAGTTGGGTGCGGTCGTATTCGCATTAAAGATTTGGAGACATTATCTCTATGGCACAAAATGTGTGGTGTTCACCGACCATAAAAGTCTACAGCATATCTTCAATCAAAAGGAACTCAATATGAGGCAACGACGTTGCGAGATTCGTTACCATCCCGGCAAAGCGAATGTTGTAGCCGACGCTTTGAGTCGAAAGGACCATGTTATGCTTCATTGTGCCCGAATTCAAACCGATATTCAAATCCGCATCTTAGAAGCTCAACACGTCTCAGTCACCGAGGGTAACATGTACGAGGAAATGTCGTGTGGTGTTGAACTTCTGCTTGAATCAAAACCCAATGGCTTACTTTATTACTTGAACCGTATTTGGGTTCCCGATCGCGATGATCTCCGTACATTTCTCATGAACGAGGCTCACAAGACTCGTTATTCTATTCATCCTAGTGCGGATAAAATGTACCAAGATCTTCGCCAACAATATTGGTGGCCCGGTATGAAAAAGGACATTGCTCACTTTGTTGCCAAATGTCTAACGTGTTCCAAAGTCAAAGCCGAACACCAACGTCCTTCCGGATTACTTGAACAACCTGAAATTCCCGTGTGGAAATGGGAGAACTTAGCCATGGATTTTATTACCAAACTCCCTCGCACCTCGAGTGGTTATGATAGCATTTGGGTAATCATTGATCGTCTCACCAAATCTGCTCATTTCTTGCCTATCCGTGAAGACTATCGGGTTGAGAAACTAGCCCGAATTTACATTGATGAAATTGTGAGCCGTCATGGTGTTCCCTTGAACATAATACCCGACCGAGATGCCCGGTTCACTTCTCGATTTTGGCAATCTCTCCAAACTGCTCTTGGCACACGATTGGATTTGAGCACGGCTTACCATCCCCAAACAGATGGTCAAACCGAGCGAACAATCCAAACACTTGATGACATGCTAGAGCTTGTGTAATCGATTTTGGTGGAAATTGAGATTCACATTTATCCCTCATTGAGTTCTCTTACAATAATAGCCATCACACAAGTATCAACATGGCTCCATTCGAAGCTCTTTATGGTCGCAAGTGTCGTTCTCCTATCTGTTGGAACGAGATTGGTGAAACACAAATCACCGGTTCCGAGCTAATTCAAGAAACATCCGACAAGATTATTCAAATCCGTGACAACATCCGAACAACGAGAAGTCGGCAAAAGACTTATGCCGATAAACGACGAAAACCCTTGGAATTCCAAGTCGGTGACCTTGTTCTTCTTAAAGTGTCTCCGTGGAAGGGTGTGATCCATTTTGGAAAGAAGGGCAAGTTAGCCCCTCGCTGTGTTGGTCCATTCAAGATCCTCGAAAGGATTGGGAAAGTGGCTTACAAACTCAACTTACCTCCATCTCTTGGAAATGTTCATCCTACATTTCATGTATCTAATCTGAAGAAATGTCTTGCCGATGAGAATCTCCATATACCGCTTGATGACGTGCACATTGATGAAACGATGCACGTCGTTAAGAAGCTGGTAGAAATTAAGGATCGTGAAATCAAGCAACTCAAGCGAAGTCGTATTCCTATCGTCAAAGTTCGTTGGAAGTCTAAGCGTGGTCCTGAATTCACTTGGGAACGAGAGGACCAAATGAAGCTCAAGTACCCCCCATCTTTTTACTGATGCCGTAGTTTCCTCTAGCTAAATTTCGGGACGAAATTCCCTCAACATGGGGAGACTGTAACATTTCTGATTTTTAGTATCCGTATTTCAAATTCAATGTAATGCATTTCAAACCAAATTCTAGTGCATTGTTTTGTTCTATTCGTACCATAAATTAAATACTATATTTCAATATTAACCCGCAAATTTTACACGGTTATAACCTACTAAAACACTACATAAGTATCTATTTATACAAATATGTCAATGTAACATCCCAAAAATAATAAAACGAATAAATATAGCAAGACCGGTGATTTAGTTGGAATATTTAAATAAAAAGGGAGCGGGCCTGGGCCCGGCTTCAATGGGCCGAGGGAAGCCCATGCGCATAAGAGGCAAGGCAGCCCTCTTCCCTGCTCATTTCCCCAACACACGCAGCTTTTAGAGAGAGAAAGGAGAGCTCGGGTCTAGAGAGAGAAAGTGACGGATCAACTCGGGAATTCAGGAGAACGTTGCTGCTGTTCCCGTGAGCAAAACCTCCGAATCAGAATTACAATCCAGGTAACGATTCGATCACATTATGAGTTTTTGCTCGTTTTGGGAAGTTTCGGGTTTTGGCTAAAAGATAACGATTTTACGGATGAAATTTGAAAGTGAACTTAGGTATAGCATCTAGGATGAAAAACGAACGTTTTGATCAAAGAAAAATTTAGATATCGACATGATCAGATTCGCATGCAGAACATTCGGATTTTTGGGGAAGGCGATAAGTGCAGGTCCATCGAAACTACTTAGTTTCGATATGTGCAGGCCCATCGAAACTACTTAGTTTCGATATGTGCAGACCTATCGAAACTACCCAGTTTCGATATATGCAGACCCAATCGAAACTACCATAGTTTCGATATGAGCCCCCGATCCGAAGCTAAGATAATACATAGGTTATCTATCGAAACTATCTATCGAAACTACCCATCGAAACTACAAGTTTCGACAGAAGCAACCTATCGAAACTACAAGTTTCGACAGGGGCAATCTATCGAAACTATCCAGTTTCGATATAAGTAAACCCATCGAAACTACTAAGATCAAGTATAGTAATGTCTAGTGTCATCTAGGAGCACCATCTTATGTGTATGACTTAATTATACAGATCGTGAGTGACATTAGTGAAGCTCAGTAGCCAGCTTAGTGTATTACAGAAACTACTCATCAGGTGAGTTCTATGTGCCCCCCTTCTGTGTTATGTGCAAATGATTTATAAATGTTTTGGGGCTGAAGTGTATACACTAAATGAATAAACGATATGAATGTCAATGTGATCATACGTGATATATTAAGGTATATGTGAAGATACATATGAAAAAGGAAGTATGAATATTAAATAAAGAACGAAACGTATGTTTACAAAGAATGAATGAAAGAATGACATAACGTAAATGAATGAAATCTTACTTTATAAATATATATATTGCATGTTATGAATGTATGTATACGTTATGGACGGAAACGAAGCTAACGACTACTACGGTAGACGGACGACCACTTGACTATTATGCAGCCAGAAACAGTAAGTCTAGGAAGGTAGACTAAATAAAGGCCACTACGGTGGAGTAAGTCGCTATGTCAATAATTCGGCTGTATAATTAGTTCAAGTGGGAAACGGATGCCTTATGGCAGACGGGCGATTATGTCGGACGGCCGAAGGGTGGCCGGACCTAAAGTTATTTCGGACGGCCGAAGGGTGGCCGGACCAAAAGTTAAGGCGGACGGTTTCTAGGACCGGACGAGTAAAAGGGTTACGACGGTAGCTCAAGGGCGTATATCTTTGTGATATACACAGTAAATGACGGGTTGATCACCCATATGTGTATGACCAATAAATGGTAAAGAAAGTAAAGGTGAATGCATATCCATGTAATCACATAAGAATGTTGAAGAAGGAATGTAAAGAAAAGAAAATGGTGAATGCATATATATATATGTAATCACAAAAAATAAAGAAAAGAAAGATGAAAGAAAAGCAAAAGTTATGAATACGTATTTATATGAATGACTTTATAATAATGCTTACTTATGAAGTAAAGAAAAGAATGTTTATATCTAAACGCATTAAACTAGAACTCACCAGCGTTAGCTGACTTTTAGTATACATTTCAGGTAACAAAGGCAAGGGTCGTGCGAAGGCGTGAAGGCTGCCCGGCGTGTGACTGACATCCCACCTTATGTTTTGATTAGACAATGGTTAATGTTTTGAGTGCTAAGACTTCCGCTGTAATACACTTAAATGTTGAATGTTTCCGCTGTGTTTGAATGTTTTTAATTAAAAGTTCAGTAATTAATGACTATGTTTATGAGTAAATCCAACAAGTGAGGTTACCCTGTTTTAGGGGCCTTACAAGTTGGTATCAGAGCATTAGTTTGAGAGATTCAGACATCCCTAAATGTCTGGACTCAAACTGATAAGGGGACCAAAGCATGGATGTCAGTACGGGTAGCCAACGCCAACGCTAGCACGGTAAGTAAGAAATAAAGTTAATGCTCTTGCATAAGAATAGATACCATAACTTAGAACAAATAGATGTTAATGCCATGACTGATTTGAAGAGTTTTGAACCCGAAAGGCAATGTAAATTAGTAATCACAAACCGGTCACTGTAATTAAGAATTTGCCTTGCTCGTACTGTTCGAAACTACGATCTGAAGAAATGACATTGATGTATTCCCTTTATAACTATCAGGAAATTAAGAGCTATGGCTGGTGGAGGAAGAACAGGACCTCGTGGTGGTCGCACTGGCCGACGGGGTAGACCTCCGTTGAACCAAAGAATCGAAGAAGAAGAGAGTGTGCACGCAGAGCACACCGAAAGTGTGCACGAAACAGAAGTGACCCCAGTTAAGGACGACAGTCCAGGGCCGATACAATTGGAACCTGAAGTCAGGGATGCTATTGCCCGTGAAGTTGTGCTCACTTTGAGGAAGGTATTGCCTGATCTACTATCCGAGGCAATAAAGAAAAGTAAAGAGGAAGATGAAGGGGACAAGGAAGAGAAAATATAAGATAGCGATGGGGATGAAATAAAGATAGGATCGAGCAACCGTGGGTGTACTTACAAAGGCTTTAAGGACGGAGACCCACCCAAGTTCGATGGGAGCAAGGATTCAGTGGTAACACTTGAATGGATTGAGAGGATGAATGCGGTAATCAACATCAGCGAGTGTTGACCAGACCAGGCTGTTAAATACGTTGCTCATTCTTTCACCAACGAAGCACTAAGTTGGTGGAGGAATATTCAGAGAACTAAGTCCCCAAATGCTATAAACAGAATGACATGGGACGACTTGAAGAAGCTGATCATCCAAAAGTTCTGTCCACAGAACGAAATTGATCGAGTGGAAAATGAATTCCTAAACCTCAAGGCTGGAAACAAGACGCACCGCCAGTACACTTCGAGATTCAATGAGCTAGTTCAACTAGTCCCCCACCTGGTAGAAACTAAAGACCGTTTGATCAAGTACTATGTTAAGGGGCTGCCACAACGGGTCCGCGTTCATGTAAAAGCTAACCTACCCTCGACCTTCGAGTCGGTAGTAAATCTGAGCGGAATCGTCTACGACGACTACGCCAATGAGGACCCGGCACCTGAGACACAAAAGAGAAAATGGGAGATCCCGTCCAGAGGCACCGGAAGAGGGAACGTAACAGCTGAAACTAAGAAGCCAAGATTTGATGAATATGAAACTTGCAAGAAATGTGGAAGGCAACATCTTGGCGAGTGTCGAGTCGGTACCACCACATGCTATAAGTGCGGGAAGCCGGGGCACTTCTCCCGGGAATGTATAAGAAACGTCAAGTGTCAAGTATGTGGACTTTTGGGACATCTGACAAAGAACTGCAGGAAGGCCGGCCAATCTGGTTCGGGAAAAAAAATAGGGAGCAAGAACCGCAAAAGGCAAGGACTCGTGCCTATGCCTTGACCGAGGAAGAAGCAAGAGGAAACCCTGATGTTGTGTCAGGTACGTTCCTAGTAAATGATGAAAATGCTGCTATTTTATTTGACTCTGGTGCTAGTAAAATCTTCATATCAACTGCATTTAGTCGTAAGCTGGATTGCACTATCAACACCATAGTAAAGGCCTTTAGCGTACAAACTGCCGTGGGTAAAAATTCGACAGTGTTCCAAGTTACAGAGGATTGTATCATAGAAATAGAGGGTCATAAGTTTCCTTCTAGGTTGTTCCTTCTCACCTTAGGAGGATTCGATATAGTATTGGGTATGGATTGGCTAGCTGCCAATGAAGCTCAAATCATATGTAAACGTAAAAGAATACACCTCAAAGCTCCAAGCGGCAGTCCAATTACGGTTTATGGGGATTGGAATTGCACTATGCCGAACGTCATCTCGATGATTAAGGCCGAAAGTTACATGAGGCGCGGTTGCGAAGCTTATCTGGCGTATATTATTGATGATAGAATGGAAACGAAAGAACTCAAGAATGTACCCGTGGTGTGCAACTTTCCGGAAGTATTCCCTGAAGACCTACCTGGGTTGCCACCCGATCGGGAAATAGAATTTCAGATTGACTTACTGCCAGGAGCAGAGCCCGTTGCCAAAGCCCCCTACCGATTGGCTCCGTCAGAAATGAAAGAATTGATGTCTCAACTAGAGGAACTAACCGAAAAAGGATGTATTAGACCGAGCATCTCACCATGGGGCGCTCCGGTACTATTTGTAAAGAAGAAGGACGGCAGCATGCGCATGTGCATTGACTACTGCGAATTGAACAAGAGAACGGTAAAGAACAAATACCCACTGCCCAGGATAGACGACCTTTTTGATCAACTACAAGGTGCGAATTGGTTCTCAAAGATCGATCTTAGGTCGGGTTACCATCAGTTGAAAGTAAGAGAGGAAGACGTACCAAAGACCGCGTTTCGCACGCGTTATGGGCATTATGAGTTTCTCGTGATGTCCTTCGGATTAACTAACGCACCAGCAGCGTTTATGGACTTGATGAATAGAGTATGTCGACCCATGTTGGATCGATCTGTGATAGTTTTTATAGATGACATACTGGTATATTCGAAAAGCGAGGGTGATCACCACTGTCACCTAAGGGAGGTTCTGGAGGTGCTAAAGCAGGAAAAGTTGTACGCAAAATTCTCCAAATGCGCGTTCTGGCTTAGGGAAGTCCAATTCCTAGGTCATGTAATAAACCCAAACGGCATCATGGTGGATCCTGCAAAGATCGAGACAGTAAAGGAATGGAACATCCCAAAGACACCAACAGAGATACGAAGTTTTCTAGGATTGGCAGGCTACTATCGAAGGTTCATTCAAGATTTCTCAAGAATTGCCTCGACACTAACCAAACTGACACGGAAGGAAGTAAAGTATGAATGGGGTCCAACCCAAAACAACGCAATTGAGGAACTTAAGACACGACTAACTCAAGCTCCAGTCTTAACACTACCTGAAGGAAATGAAGACTTGGTAGTCTACTCTGACGCTTCAGGGCAGGGTTTAGGGTGCGTACTCATGCAAAGAGGAAAGGTAATTGCTTATGCATCGCGGCAACTAAAGATTCACGAGGTTAACTACCCAACACACGATCTAGAACTAGCAGCAGTAGTTTTCGCATTGAAAATATGGAGACACTATCTGTATGGAGTCAAATGCACCATTTACTCCGATCACAAAAGCCTGAAGTACTTTTTCGAACAAAAGGAATTAAACATGAGGCAAAGAAGGTGGTTAGAGCTACTGAAAGACTATGACTGTGAAATATTGTACCATCCAGGAAAGGCAAACGTAGTGGCCGACGCTTTAAGTAGAAAGGAAGAATCGGCACCTATCCGAATCAAAGCGTGTCAGTTGATTATAACACCAGACTTAATGGGTGAAATATCAAAGGCACAAGATGAAGCATTGTTAGAAAGAAATGTGAAACGGGAAAGAATAGTAGGACAACAAGGGAACTTAGATGCGAATGCATATGGAGTACGAACTAGGTTTGGCCGGATGTGGATACCTAAGATTGGTGAGCTTAGAGCCAAAATACTCGATGAGGCCCATAAGTCTCGCTATTCTATCCACCCCGGCACAAACAAAATGTATCAAGACTTGAAGAAAGAATACTGGTGGCCTGGCATGAAGAATGATGTGACAGGATACGTGAGCAAGTGCCTAACGTGTTCCCTAGTTAAGGCCGAGCACCAGAAACCATGCGGTAAAATGCAACCTTTACCAATACCGGAATGGAAGTGGGAAGAGATCACAATGGACTTCATTACCAAGCTACCGCGAACAGCTAAAGGCAATGATACCATTTGGGTGATCGTCGACCGTTTGACGAAAAGTGCTCACTTCTTGCTAATACGTGAGTCTTTTTCGTCAGAAAGACTAGCAGAAGTATTTATCAAGGAGATTGTGAGCAGACATGGTATGCCGCTGTCAATTGTGTCCGACAGGGATACTAGATTCACATCAAGGTTTTGGAAGAAATTCAATGAAGCAATGGGCACTAGACTGAATATCAGCACCGCTTATCACCCTCAAACCGATGGACAATCGAAAAGGACCATTCAGACCTTAGAGGACATGCTCCGGGCCTGTATCATTGACTTCGGTGGGAGTTGGGACAGCCATCTACCATTGGCAGAATTTTCATATGACAACAGCTATCACACAACTATTGGCATGCCACCATTTGAAATGTTGTATGGGAGGAAATGTAGGACCCCGGTTTGTTGGGGGGAAATTAGACAGAAGGATTTTGCAAGTCTCGAAGTGGTCAAAGCTACTTCTGAGAAATTTGATCAAATCAAGGCTCGAATGAAAGCCGCAAAAGACAGACAGAAATCATACGCGGATAAGAGAAGGAGGGATTTAGAGTTTCAAGTAGGGGACATGGTACTGTTGAAAGTATCACCATGGAAAGGAATCATCCGATTCAGGAAGCGTGGCAAACTAAGTCCAAGGTTTGTCGGACCTTTCAAGATTTTAGCAAGAGTGGGTCAAGTTGCTTACAGACTCGACCTACCCGTTGAGCTTAGTGGAATACACCCTACGTTTCACGTGTCGCACTTACGCAAGTGCCTAGCTGACGACACAGCTCACATACCTTACGACGAGATCGAAGTGGATAACAGTCTAAATTATGTAGAAGAACCAATAGCCATTCTTGACCGAGCTGAAAAACGACTACGCAATAAGTCGATACCGTTAGTCAAGATACAATGGAAGCACAGAAAAGGGTCAGAAGCTACATGGGAAAAGGAAGACGAGATGAGGGGACTATACCCTCAATTGTTTAACGTATGAACAGTTTCGAGGACGAAACCTCTTTAAGGAGGGTAGACTTGTAACATCCCAAAAATAATAAAACGAATAAATATAGCAAGACCGGTGATTTAGTTGGAATATTTAAATAAAAAGGGAGCGGGCCTGGGCCCGGCTTCAATGGGCCGAGGGAAGCCCATGCGCATAAGAGGCAAGGCAGCTCTCTTCCCTGCTCATTTCCCCAACACACGCAGCTTTTAGAGAGAGAAAGGAGAGCTCGGGTCTAGAGAGAGAAAGTGACGGATCAACTCGGGAATTCAGGAGAACGTTGCTGCTGTTCCCGTGAGCAAAACCTCCGAATCAGAATTACAATCCAGGTAACGATTCGATCACATTATGAGTTTTTGTTCGTTTTGGGAAGTTTCGGGTTTTGGCTAAAAGATAACGATTTTACGGATGAAATTTGAAAGTGAACTTAGGTATAGCATCTAGGATGAAAAACGAACGTTTTGATCAAAGAAAAATTTAGATATCGACATGATCAGATTCGCATGCAGAACATTCGGATTTTTGGGGAAGGCGATAAGTGCAGGTCCATCGAAACTACCTAGTTTCGATATGTGCAGGCCCATCGAAACTACTTAGTTTCGATATGTGCAGACCTATCGAAACTACCCAGTTTCGATATATGCAGACCCAATCGAAACTACCATAGTTTCGATATGAGCCCCCGATCCGAAGCTAAGATAATACATAGGTTATCTATCGAAACTACCTATCGAAACTATCTATCGAAACTACCCATCGAAACTACAAGTTTCGACAGAAGCAACCTATCGAAACTACAAGTTTCGACAGGGGCAATCTATCGAAACTATCCAGTTTCGATATAAGTAAACCCATCGAAACTACTAAGATCAAGTATAGTAATGTCTAGTGTCATCTAGGAGCACCATCTTATGTGTATGACTTAATTATACAGATCGTGAGTGACATTAGTGAAGCTCAGTAGCCAGCTTAGTGTATTACAGAAACTACTCATCAGGTGAGTTCTATGTGCCCCCCTTCTGTGTTATGTGCAAATGTTTTATAAATGTTTTGGGGCTGAAGTGTATACACTAAATGAATAAACGATATGAATGTCAATGTGATCATACATGATATATTAAGGTATATGTGAAGATACATATGAAAAAGGAAGTATGAATATTAAATAAAGAACGAAACGTATGTTTACAAAGAATGAATGAAAGAATGGCATAACGTAAATGAATGAAATCTTGCTTTATAAATATATATTGCATGTTATGAATGTATGTATACGTTATGGACGGAAACGAAGCTAACGACTACTACGGTAGACGGACGACCACTTGACTATTATGCAGCCAGAAACAGTAAGTCTAGAAAGGTAGACTAAATAAAGGCCACTATGGTGGAGTAAGTCGCTATGTCAATAATTCGGTTGTATAATTAGTTCAAGTGGGAAACGGATGCCTTATGGCAGACGGGTGATTATGTCGGACGGCCGAAGGGTGGCCGGACCTAAAGTTATTTCGGACGGCCGAAGGGTGGCCGGACCAAAAGTTAAGGCGGACGGTTTCTAGGACCGGACGAGTAAAAAGGCTACGACGGTAGCTCAAGGGCGTATATCTTTGTGATATACGCAGTAAATGACGGGTTGATCACCCATATGTGTATGACCAATAAATGGTAAAGAAAGTAAAGGTGAATGCATATCCATGTAATCACATAAGAATGTTGAAGAAGGAATGTAAAGAAAAGAAAATGGTGAATGCATATATATATATGTAATCACAAAAAATAAAGAAAAGAAAGATGAAAGAAAAGCAAAAGTTATGAATACGTATTTATATGAATGACTTTATAATAATGCTTACTTATGAAGTAAAGAAAAGAATGTTTATATCTAAACGCATTAAACTAGAACTCACCAGCGTTAGCTGACTTTTAGTATACATTTCAGGTAACAAAGGCAAGGGTCGTGCGAAGGCGTGAAGGCTGCCCGGCGTGTGACTGACATCCCACCTTATGTTTTGATTAGACAATGGTTAATGTTTTGAGTGCTAAGACTTCCGCTGTAATACACTTAAATGTTGAATGTTTCCGCAACCCCATTTTGTTGAGGAGTTCTTGGAGCACTGTATTGTAACATTTCTGATTTTTAGTATCCGTATTTCAAATTCAATGTAATGCATTTCAAACCAAATTCTAGTGCACTGTTTTGTTCTATTCGTACCATAAATTAAATACTATATTTCAATATTAACCCGCAAATTTTACACGGTTATAACCTACTAAAACACTACATAAGTATCTATTTATACAAATATGTCAAAGACCAAAGTTACAAGGTCTGATGTTGAAAATTTACAAGAAACCTTAATAGGCACGGTCGCGCCTCGTTCTGGCACGGTCGCGCCAAGTACTTTGGCACGGTCGCGTGACCAGCTTTGGAACGATCGCGCCCGGTGCCTAGGCACGGTCGCGCCTCAAATGGGCACGGTCGCGCCTTTCAGCAGTTGAAACGTAAAAACAACCTTTAATCATAGGAACGTTCGGTTTCATAACCGTTCTACACATTTTTGTCATTAACAAACTCTAATAAGCCCTTTATTCATCACCATTACAACAAACGAACTTATTTTCATCGAATTACCTCATAATCACCAAATTCTCTCACGAAATCACCAAATTCACCAATTTGATTACAATTCTTCCAAGCCAACACACCATCGATCCTCTATAAGGCTTCTGGACACGCTGGTTTAGTCGGAATTACAACAGAGGACGCCGGAGACAGAACCCGTAGTCGCCGAAATTTCTCTCTACCGAACACTATCAATTCGTCGTTCTTCCGGGTAATTGAAACCTTCCACACTTTCGTTTAAGTTCATAGATCAAAAGACCCATGTTAATTTGGGCTTTCATTATGGAAATCACCACGAACCTGAATCCACATTTTCGTTAAAAATGATTTAATCGAAACGAACATTAGACACGTTTTAAATACAATTAATTTATACAGAAAGACTCGTGATGATCTAATGGGTGAAAGCCCCATGGATTCCAACATTAACAATATAAGAATTAGCCAAATCGTTTATGTTTTGGGACAGACACGGTCGCGCTAGTATTCTAGCGCGGTCGTGCTTCATGAGACACGGTCGCGTCAAATACCAGCGCGGTCGTGCCTCACACACTCAGACCCAGTCATGCCTTTGGCTAGACTTGGTCATGACTCAAAACCCTAGACACGGTCGTGCCTAGTCCAGAACACGATCGTGCCTAGAGAACAAACAAATTGTGCATTCTGTTTGATCAACACGGTCGCGCCCTGACTAGCATGGTCGCGTCCGTGGTTCGAGCACGATCATGCCCTTCCCAGGCACGGTCGTGTGTAAGTTAAATTCTTGGCAGAATTATAAATTTTATATATTTTTCAAACAATAAATATTCTGATTAAATTACAAAAATAAAAATAGTTGATTTTTATAAAATTGCATTTAATCCTATTTAGAAAGAACAAATATTTAATAAATAGAAAATTAGTTATTTAAAGTTTATAAAATTAAACTTACAATTATTGCTAAACCTTTCATTTAAAAAGTATTTAAATGGTTAAGTTACATTTTATAAATAAATAAATAAAATAATGATTATTTTTTTTACTTTATGTTTAAACAAAGACATTTATTTATTTACACTTAATTTCATTTAACACTTATAATATTTTCATAAACAATAATTATTTACATTACTTATTTAATTATTCAAACTCAAACCTTAATCAAAATGTTCTAAAAATATTCTTTCACACTTTATATATTTTATTCAATACCCCCAATTACAAATCAATGACCTTTTTACACAAGTCCAAATGCAACTCTAGACTTAAACTTTGGTGCACACTATTAATACCATATACATTACACTTTATGTTAACTTGTGCATTTCAAGGATCTTTATTCTATCTAGTATCTTTGTTAGCTACGCCTTCAAACCAAGTGAGTATTTCATAGCCCCTTTTACTCTTTTACACTTTTGGGGTGAAACATGAACTATATACAAATTACATGTTTACATTTACACAAACAGCACAAGTACAAATCCTATTTACATTCATGTGTACAAATTTGAGCTTTATGCCCGAGTGCTATGTGTGCTAACTTTTGTATGCTATTATGTGCAATCATTAACTATTCAAGCCGACGGTTTTCAATGATAGATCTATTGAGTCTGACAAACCCACCCAGATTGGGGTGATTGATACCGACAACACAATTTTGCATGCTAGTTACAAAGGTTTGATTGTACTTGGTTACACAATAGCTGCTCCCCATAAATGCCTTATTTATCATGTTATGTAAGGATTTGTTTTACAACTATATGCTATCTATATACAAACCTGTGTTATACTCACCAACTTTTTAGTTGACTTTATTTTATTCATGTTTCAGGTTCTAATGTGTGAGGTTGATCAAGATGTGCTACACATAGGCTTGGACTTAGATAATTTAAATAAAAGAACTCTATGTATTTCAATTTGTTCTATTTTGGATTTGGTTGTGTTTGGACTACTTGTCATGAAATTTGATGTTTAATATATTCAATCTAGTAAACCATGTGCTTATGAACAGTCTACATGTCCCGCCCCGATGATTCCGCCATCGGTCGGGGTGTGACATGTATTGTCTTTCTATTCCCTTGCTTTCACAGAAACAGTTCAGAGTGCGGTTCTTGAGTTTTCAGAGACAAAGGCAGCAGAGTTTGTTTGATGTGATGCTTCAAGAAGAAATGGTGAGTTGTTTGATTGTGCGGTTGGAGTCTGGGATGTGTAACAAAAGGAGGGTAGTAGTTGCTTGAACTGGGAACTGAGTGGTCACAGTGAAGTGCAGAGGAAGTGGTGGTGGATGATGAGGCTGTTAAGTAACTTGAGCTTCTCTCTTTGGCTTGAATCATTTCTAATTCATAAGTCTTTAGCATGCCGAACAGCTCAGTCATCTGTAGGGTCTTCAAATTTTCAGTTCTTCTGATTGACACTGTGTAAAGTGTCTAGCAACTTGGCAGGGACCTGATAAAATTTTTGATAATGTCCTCATTCTCCAACTTCACCTTAGAGCACTGTAGCTCTCCCACAAGGTAAGTGTACCTGTTGTACAACACGGTAAGAGATTCACCTTCCTTCCAGAAAAAGTTCTCATATTGTTGCTTCAGAATGTCTCTTCTATTTTCTTCACTTCTTCTGACCCAGCAAACATCTTCTCAAGAGCCTCCCATAGCTCATTGGCAGTCTTGTGTTCTCTGAAGTTGTGAAATACTTCATTTGGCAAGCACATCTGAATGGCTCCTAAGGCTTTGAAATCTACCTCCATCTTCTTGATATCTTCATCTGAATACTTTGAGGGTTCTTTGGGGACTGATGGACCTCCAATCAGCAGAGGCCACCATGGGTACATATGGTCCATCTTTAATGGATCTCCTCATCCCATATTCTTGATAGTAGAAGAAACTTTCCATCATGTTCTTCCACATATCATAGTCTTCTCTAGACACCAGTCTTGGTGGTCTGTTGATGCTTCCAGTATCATCAAAACCATTGTTTTGTGCCATTTTGGATTTGTGATAGTTGGTGTCTTAACAAAGAGATAGTATTGAATAGAACCAGAGAGTGATTAAACAAGTGTGAGTTTGTTTAATCTGAGAGCCAAAGCTCCGTTACCACTTGTAGGATCGGTAGATACAAGATGGTTCTATTCTAGTTGAGATTGGCAGAAACAATCACAACTAAGCAGTGTAAGAAAGTAAACACAAGAAGTACTAATAAATGAAATTTTGTATTAAGCTTCAATGGTTACAAGATTACAGAGAAAAATATAAGAAAGCACACTTGTATAATGAAACGATACACTACTTATATAGTAACTTAGAATCAAGACAGACCCTTGATTCTAAGGATCAGATCGAACACAAGCCGTTGATCTTGTATACTAGAAGCTATACTACACGTTAAGACAACAAATACTTCAAAGGATAACTTTACTCAAACGTCTTCATTTCCTGTACAAGGCATCATGTAAAATTATAAAGCTAGACACCCTCATGCGAAAAGCCCTGTGGTTCTTTTCGTCACTCGGGATTTCTCCATCCTGTAAATATTTTTTAATAGGTAAAGTCCAGGATTCCGGACTGGGTTCGGGATCCTGAATATCTACTTCTTCAGCATTTGACACTTCGTTTGACTCTTCGATTGCTAGGCTCAGGATATGTATGATCGGTATCCTGACTCCTTTTGATATCTTGAGAGCCGAAGCGAGGTTCGCTAAGACATCAGCTTCAGAGTTGTCTTCAATTGGTACCTGATTTATGTCAAATATATCGAATTTCACAGATAATTGTTTAACTATTTCTAGATACTTGGCAATCCTTTCACCTTTTAATGCATACGAGCCATTAAAATGGTTAGCAATTAACAAAGAGTCAACATATACTTGGAGATACTTGATTTTCATATCCCAGGCTAATTTTAAGCCAACTATCAGAGCTTCGTACTCAGCTTCGTTATTAGTCGCCTGGAACTCACAACTTATAGATTGGGGTATTATGTCCCCTTGTGGCGATTTCAGTATGATCCATAGACCCGTTCCTCTAACGTTTGATGCCCCGTCAGTGAATAGAATCCACTTATCCTTGGATTCCTCTAATTGCTGAACTTCAAGGTCTGCTTCATGTTGTATATCACTGCTGAAATCAGCTAGAGTGCCTGTGACTTTATCGCTGTTATGGGCTTATATACGAGATCATATGCGCTGAGCTTTAACCGAGCATTTTGCCATCCTTCCAGACATTTCTGGCTTTTTTAAAACACATTTAATAGGATAGTTAGTCTTTACGTGCATAGTGTGTGTTTCAAAATAATGTCTAAGTTTAGTGGATGCCATTATTAAAGCCAATATTAATTTTTCTAAATGAGAATACCTGGTTTCTGATGGGAGTAGGCTTTTACTTACATAATATACCGGATGCTGTTGGCCTTCGTGATCCTTAACTAGGACAGCACTCACTGAGTTTTCGAATACCGCCAGATATATGGATAATGGTTCTCCATCTTCTGGTTTCATCAATAGAGGAGCAGTTGACAAGTACTCCTTTAATGATTGGAGTGCTTGCTCATGCTTCTCTTCCCATTCAAACCTCTTGTTATTTTTCAAGATGTCATAGAATTCCTTGCATCTTTATGAGGATCTTGAAATGAATCTGTTAAGTGGTGCTACTCTGCAAGTCAGTCTCTGGACATCCTTGGTATTTGCTGGGGATTTTAAATTGACGATTGCTTTGATCTATTCCGGACTGGCTTCTATTCCTCTCTTGGTCACCATGTAACCCAAGAATTTTCCTGCCCCCACTCCAAAGTGACACTTGGAAGGGTTCAGCTTCATGTTACACTTATCCAGAATGTCAAATGCTTCCTTAAGATCCCTGAGATGATCCTTAGTTTTATTCGATTTTACCACCATGTCATCTATGTATACTTCCATGGTGTCCCTTATCTTGTCTTTAAACATCCTGTTTACCAGTCTTTGGTACGTAGCACCTGCATTTTTCAAATCAAAAGGCATAGCAATATAACAATATATACTTGTTGGTGTCATGAAGGCAGTATCCTCCTGGTCTGAGGGTTCCATCTGGATCTGTTGGAATCCTAATGAAGCATCCATGAACGTGAGCATCTCGTGGCCTGTTGTAGCATCAACCAATGAGTCTATGTGTGGCAATGGAAATGTATCTTTCAAACATGCTTTGTTTAAGTCTGTGAAATCTACACAAACTCTCCATTTTCCATTCTTCTTCTGGACCACCACCACATTAGCTAGCCATATTGGGAATTTTACTTCCCTTATCATCCCAACTTTTAGTAGTCTTTCGACTTCCTCTTGTATCACTGTGTTTCTTTGAGGAGCGAACTTTCTTTTTTTGGTGTATAGGCCTGAAACTGTTATCAAGACCCAGTTTATGTGTAATAACATCTTTAGAAATACCTGTCATGTCCTCATGCTTCCATGCGAAAGTTGAAGTTCTACTCTTTAGCAATTCTACAATATCTTGTTCAATATCGTTGGGGATATTGGTTCCAATAAGCGCCTTGATGTCGGGATCCTTAGAACTTAGGTATACTTCTTTCATATCCTACTCCTTGGTTTGTAGGACGTCTCAGGCTTGCTTCTTTAATTGCTATGCTTTCCTAGTCTTGGCAGAAGCTTTCATTGAAGAGGTGTAACAGTCCTTCGCATCTTGTTGATCGATGTTGATCTTCACTACCCCCAAGGGGTTGGCATCTTGACACATTAGTGATATGTCGAAGGTACCGCTTTTATGTCATGTATCTAGGGTCCCTAGAATAATATTGTAACAAGATAACGAATCTATTATGCAAAACTTTTGTATAGTGTTTACCCCCTCGATATATATCGGAAGCTTTATCTCTCCGACTGTGTTCTTGACCTCTACGCTGAATCCTACCAGCACTGCTGACTTCAAAATAATTTCAGACTCGGGGATCCCCATTCTTTTTAGAATGTCATGCTGGATAATGTTCATTGAGCTTCCTCCATCTATCAGTATCCTTCTTATGAAGTGATTGGCGATATATAGAGTGATCACCAGTCCATTATGATAAGGATCCTGCACGTTATCCCTGTCATCTTCATCGAAAGAGGTCACCTTTTCTTTAGTCAGGCTAGAGGTTCTGATAGGCCTGCCCCCTCTTTCTGTCTTTGCTTCCTTGGCATTTCTTTTTGCTGTAGAATAAGAAGTACCACAAATGTCAGATCAACCAGATATGGAACCTATTACCTTAGCATCCGGCGGCAAGGATTTTGCTCTTTGCGGGATCTTGTCTTGATCCTTGGTCTTGTTTTTTCCTTTGGCTAGGAATTCTTTGAGATACCCCTTGGTTAAGAGGTAGCTTATCTCTTTGCGCAGGGCGATGCAATCTTCGGTTACATGGCCAAAATCCTCATGGAAAGCACACCATTTGGACTTGTCCTTTCCTCCGATATTCCTCTCAAATTTGCAAGGCCATCTAGCCTTGTCGCCGAGATCCTGCATGGCATATAATAAACCAGTTGTGTCAAGTGAAAAACAATATTCAGACAACTTAGGATCTTCTTCCTCTTCCTCGTCATCTTCCGTAGCATTCACCATGTGGTTATCAGGCTTAGCATATGGTTTGGATCTGTACGACTTGAAAGGTGCAGACTCAGTCTTCTGGTTAGGTTGAGTATAATTGGTTGGAGCTTCTACCCTTTGTTGGATCTTCTTGTTATCCTCGAGCCTGATAAACCTTAATGCCCTGTTCCTGACTTCATCAAGATTCCTGCAAGGAGTCATGACAAGGTCTTCATAAAATTGAGAATCTTTCCTTAATCCCATTTTGAATGCTTGGACTGCAGTGGCAACGTCAAGGTTCGGGATGTCCAAGGATTCTCGGCCGAACTTGCTAACATAGTCTCGGAGGGACTCTCCGGGATTCTGAATTATCCTGTATAAGTCACTTGTTAACCTTTCAAAAGTTCTACTGCATGAAAATTGATTGTTAAACAGGTTAATCAAATGAGCAAATGAAGTAATAGAATATGGAGGAACATTAAGTAGCCATTTTAAGGCTGATCCTGTTACGGTGGAGCCGAAGCCCTTGCACAGACAAGCTTCCTTTAGGTCTAGAGGTATAGTGTTAAACTCCATTCTTTCCCTGTACAGTGCGACATGTTCTTCAAGATCCGTAGTTCCGTCGTATAGCTTCATGTTGGGAGTTTGAAAGCGCTTAGGGATCTCTGCATCACATATGGGATGAGCAAATCTGGAGATCCTGTGACTGGCAGTGGACATCTCGGGTATAGGCTGGACTACGCCTGGTACACTGGAGATCATTTCCCTTAGCTTCTTTAGTTCCTTCGCCATGGACGGAGTGATCCCTGTATCCTGAACAGATTCGTTAGTATTGAAAAATCTATTGAAAGTGTTACCCATGTCAGGATTTCTGGATGATGATCCCGGAGTAAATCCAAGATCCGGACTCGTAGTAACTTTGACAGCCGGAGTTGGTACAACAGTAGTGATCCCGGTCTGCATGGAAGAAAATCTCCCTTATGGACTCCTGAGGATCCTGAATGATCAAAGTCCAAGACCCTTGGTTGTAGCGGGGTCGTCACTTCCACTAGTTTCTTTGATTCTTTGATCCTCTCAATCACCCGAAACAGCATTTGGTTAGTCTTCCTCTGCTGCTCCATTTGTTGTTTCACCTCCGAGAACAGATCAAGGATATCATTATTTGATATGATCACAGGTCCGCCAGCAGGTATTCCGGATCCCGAAAAACCCGCAGGAACAGTTTTCTTCGGCTGATTAACATTCTTCTAAAGTGGAGGAGGAAGAAGTGGGTTGACTAACCCAGAGGTTGAAGATGGAGCAGAAACAGAAACATTCTTGGATTGGGACGACATTTTTGAAATCAGTTTTGAAAAATAGTGATTGAACATGAATTTTAGTAAAGATTTAAGGATAAAAAGCACCACTTGCCCCACGGTGGGCGCCAAATTATTTTGGGTAAAAATTAACAATACTAATTTTGTAACCAAACTTAGTTTTTGAGGTAGTGTGCTTAATCAAAATATGAAACAACGAACGTAAATGTAAAGCTTGACACAATCGATTACGAGGAAAGCCCTTGATCTTTAGGGGTCGCCGGCATAAAACCTCGGGAAGTGAATGAAAGTCACTTGCCTCCTAGTATTTTATAAATAAATGAAAGAATTACAAGTACGAGCAGTAGAAGATCAAGCTATGTGTGTTACAGAACTGATTACGAGTCTAGAGAGCTAAGTGCGTAGTGAAGATGTGTTTCTAATCGATCAATACTGCTGAATAAATACAGAGATAATGCTAACTAACTATCCGAGAATCCTAGAATCCACTTAGTCTTTATAAATGACCGTTGGAGGCACTCCACGCGTCTTCAACACGTTATCCTTGACTTCAGGAGCGATTCTTCAGGAATGACCTTGACTACACGTGTTTATCTGCGTATTGGTCAAGATAAAAGAAAGATATAACGGTTAAATATTGGGGATACCGGAATCTGTAAGGATACCGAAGTATGTTGAAGATACATGATCCTTAGCTGTAAAATGACCCCTAACAGTTTTGCTTTCTAAGTATACTAGGACTAGACTTGCAAAAAAAAATGATTCCAGGACCAAAACCGGTCGAACCGGTTCCGGTTCCTACCCGACACAAACAAGAACCTTGTACCCGCCTATTACTACCCGGTTTGTAGATTTTTCCACTCGACCGGTTCCTATCCGGACCCGGTTAGAACCAGTTCCAGCGCGGTTCTAGTCGTTTAACACGTTTTTTTAAATAGTTTTTTAACGGCAATATTAACGTTGGAGCCTCATTTTGACTTTTTTTTTGTTTTTAGCCCTCCATAAGTTAGTATAAATAGATGTTGGATGAATTGGTTGAGTACCCAACTTGAAAACGCAAAACTGAGTGAAAAAAAAACGCAAAAAATACTCATTTTACTCTCATTCCTAAATTATTGGTTGAGTACCCAACTTGAAAACGTAAAAACCTAACCCCCCCGCCCTACCCTACAAAAAAAATCTAAACCATAAAATATAAACTCTAAAAGCTAAACCATAAGGCTAAAACCATAAAATTCAAACATAAAATCTAAAACTTAAAAGCTAAACCCTTAAAGCTAAGATGGTAGAGTTCGACAAGACGGTTACAACGCCACTGAAATGAGTTCAATCGAAGTTCGTTTGATATTGTTTCTTAGCGTTTTGGTCATTTCTTATATTTCTTAGCGAAAAACAACTTATTTGAACCTCCCCCTATATATATATAGGGGAAGGTTCCACTAAGAAGTGGTTTTTGCTAAAAAACGCTAAAAAGTGGGTCAAACAAACTTCGATTGAGCTCATTCCAGTGACGTTGTAACCGTCTCATCGAACTCTAATTCGGACCCAAAAACCTAAACCCCTTCCACCCGCACCCCCAAAAACCTGAACCCCCTCTCCAACCCCACCCCGAAAAGCCTAAAACCACCACCCCCCCAAAACCTGGATCCCCCAACCCACCCTCCCAAAAACCTAAACCCACCCCCCAAAAACCTAAACCCCGACCTCCACCCAAAAAAAAAATCTAAACCATAAAATCTAAACCCTAAAAGCTAAACCATAAGGCTAAAACCCTAAAATTCAAACGTAAAATCTAAACCTTAAAAGCTAAACCCTAAAATCTAAGATGGTAGAGTTCGACGAGACGGTTCCAACGCCGCTGAAATGAGCTCATTTGTTAGCGTTTTGGTCATTTCTTAGATTTCTTAGAGAAAAACTACTTCTTATTTGAACCCCACCTATATATATATATTAAATTAATATTTGCAAACAACTTAAATAATTAACTGAAAACATTACATAACGGTGAATGTCGATACACAACTTGAAAACAATACAAAATTAACTGTCAATTAAAAGCTCCCAAATTGCTAACTTACCAAACGACTTCCACGAACTCGTGCATATTCAGCACAACATTCTTCGACAACATTCTGATCGTTATTTGGATCTTCCAAAGTATCCATCTGTCTTTTGTAGATTGTGTGAAACCTCTCAACCACTACCGATATACTACGTCACTTTGCCATTATTTGAGCCTTTGTATGTAGCCTACCATCATCCATTTCCTCGTAAAATCTATCTTAAACGCGATCCCATAATAAATCAAGATCTGATAACTCATCACTTGTAGTCTCGCCCCTAACGTGTACCATCGCAAGGGCCAAGCCGTACTCTTCGTCTTCGGTCCAAAAGTTCATTTTGTGAGTTGAAAGTGTTATATTGTAAAAATGGTTGTATTTATAGTGTTATTGTGTATAAAATGGTGTAAAAAAGGTTAGAACCGTTTGGCAACGTAGAAACCGGTTCTGGAACCAAACCGGACCCAACCCGACCTTAACCTGTTCCATCGAGTATGTTTTTCCATCCCTAAACCCAGTTCTTGTCCCTACCCGACAAAAACAAACCCGGTTAAAAACCGTTTTCAATTCTTGGGCCCAACCCAATTTATGCACCCTAACTAGGACTGCCTTTTAATTCGTTAATTCGTTTATTCGTTTAATCATGTAACTTAGATTATTTTGTTTTGTTTATTATTATAACTATAATCTATTCGTATTAATCAATTATATATTTATATATATATATACATATATATATATATATAAATTTAATTTTATATTTGAGAGGACAAAATGACTATTTAGCATTGACATTGCTAGTCCTAGCTATGAGAAATTTATAAATAAACAATCACTTGCCGTTCAAAAAAATAAATAAAAATGACTTAAGCAACGCGCTCATAAAGCGAGTAGGGAACACTCCCTGCAATTCTTAAGTAAAATATTTATTGCTGTACTTTTTCCTCCAACTGCTTCATTTTTCTAACCGAATCGGGTTCTTCACGCGCCATCCATCGCGTGTATCTATCCCACCCATAACCCATCCAAAGCACGCAAAACTTTAACCTCCAATTACCTTTCAACAAAAAACCCAAATCGAAGCAAAATTCCTCACAATCAACAAACTAGCAAATTAAAAATTCCAATTTTTAAACCTAAACCTCTCGTTTACATGAATTAAAAACCCTAATTTTCGCCGTGATCGCACACATTCTTCACAGGTATATCTTGATTCCGTTTCTATCTTCATTCTACTCGTACGTATGTATTCATGGAGGTTTTGCAGCTTTGCTATAGCTTGTATATCGAGGTTTTATGCGTTCAGATCCGTCGTTTTCAATCTATGATTTGTTTGATGATAGTGTTGCGTGTTAAAGTTTTAATTTGTGAATTGTCGTTTATTGTTTAATTCTTCTGTTGTGGATGACTTTCTGGTGCAATAATGCTTCTTTTGGTAAGGATTGTTTTGTTGTGTATTTTTTGTTTGAGATTCAACAATGTAGTATGAAGAATTGAGTGAAATGTGGTTTTTTTATTTTTTTATTGAGATTGTGGTTTTGATTTCTGAAGTTAGGGGCTGAATGAGTGAATGACCATACGTTCATGTAAAAGTTTGGGGTTGAATGATCATACATTGTGTTTGACCGGTGAGATGGTGAGAAAGTTGTTCGCTTTATGTAGAAGTAAAAGGATTAGGAAACCCTAAGTGGTAGAAGAAAGTATTATGTGAGTGATGTAATTTCCTGGATTCTTAAGCATGCACCACCTGCTAGTTCTGTGTTTAATAGTAGGCAGGATTTGATAGAGTTGCTCTCCGCGGACATTATTGGGGTAGGAGTTCTTGGAGACGTCGGATTAGGGTAATGGACTCTTAAGAGATTGTATAGATACGTCTTAGACTTGCTTGTAGCCTTAGCATTAGCACTAGCCTTTAGATTTGTCTTAGCCTTAACTTTGCCTTAGCCTTAGTTTTGCCTTAGTCATAACTTTGCGTTAGCCTTTGTTTTTGCGTTAGCGTGTATAGACTTTCTTAGGGAATGCATAGATATGGTCAAGGGGGCAGTGTTACATGTTTTTTCATTTCTCTTTGTTGCTACTATTGTTTGATCTGTTATATGTTACCTGTCTCTTTCTTAGGGAGTGCATAGATATGGTCAAGGGGGTAGTGTTACATGTTTTTTTCATATCTCTTTGTTGCTACTATTGTTTGATCTGTTATATGTTACCTATTGCCTTAGCCACATTTTATGGTTATCTAGACTACAATAAATGTATGGTTTATGCTATATATTGTTCTCGTAAAGGATTTTTGGAGCCGGGGGTCTACAGGAGCAGCCTCTCTATCCCCTGGGATAGAGGAAAGGTTTGACCCTATCCCACCCTCCCAATAGCTTGCTATTAGCGGGATTTTATTGGATATGTTTGGTTGTTTGTTTCAACTAGCCATCCATATGAAAATTAGAAGAAAATTTAAAATTAGTATATTAGAGCTATACATTAATCGTCAATGAGTTGTCATTGTTTGATTCTTTTTCCTTCAATTGATAAATTTAAAATTTGATATTCCTTTTCCCACTAAATGCTATATGATTAGGATTAAGGGTAATGCAATGCTGAAATTTTGATGCTCTTTCATGTCAGGGCATGTCTCGTATCATGGATATGGATGATAAGCTCGTTGCTAAAGGTGAGAACTTGACATCTCCATTTTCTATCATAGTTTTTTTATCTTCTTCATGAGCCTAGACTTGTGCCACTTATTAATGTTAAATTCATTGCACTACAAATTTGGTAGGGAAGATAGAGCTGTAAGATAGCAATTCAGCTTACCAAACTGCTGTCATCAAAATAAGTACTTATTATACTTTTTGAAGACTTAGTAACACTGAGATATCTTCCTGTGTTAACTGTTCTGCCTCATTGTATATGTAGATAGCCAATTAATCCAAGTTGTATGTTTCCATTTCTTTAGTAAACAGATAAAAAAATGGATTGGTAGATAACTGTATGAAAGGCTGACTGAACCATCCAATAAACTCACAAGTAAAAAAAACAGTTACCCGCAAACCTTTTGTGAAGAGATCTTGCCCTTTCAAAGTGCAGAATAGAGATCTGATCTTAAGAACAGTGAACGTTGATAATGTATGAGTGAATCTATAAAATGCTCTTCTTAGAGCAAGGATTCCTGACCAGTTTTGGGATTAGAAGTTTATTCTTGTTTTTGTAGTCCTTAGAGGAAGAAATAACCTTGTTCTCTGTAAAATCAGTCTCTCTTGCAGTCTTGCAATATCCCTTTAGCTCGTTTTGATGTTTGAATCGCTTTCCTTATAAAGGATCAATGGTATATCTGAAAGCTTGTTCCAAGTATTTTTCATGTTTTTTATTAGTTTTGCAATCATCTAATCTTCAAGAATTGGTGAATGTAGTTTTGATGCTTAGATGTCAACGTGCGTTACTTTAAGTTGAGTACTTTGGTCTTACCTTTAAACAAATTTGACATCATAAGGCTAAGTAAGTATGTTTCCGTATTGAAACTTGAATGGGGGCTGTTATATAGATATTTGATTATTATTTCCTATCATCTGATAAAGGTTTGGTACTATATCATATATATTACTATGGTATGAAGGGAAATTCGTGTTCATGTGCCATGCTGATCTTTGCTGAATAAATGATGCTACAAATTGATTTAAAATCAAGTTCAGAAGATAGTAATTAAGCATGAAGAGAATAAGGGTATATTGTTTATCTCTCTTCTGCATTTTGTATTTTGTTCAATGAATGGTCTATTATTATGTGTTTTAATCTGACTGAGGTTACATCATTTTTCTCTTTGCCTTTTATATATTTTTTAATTCCCAAAATTCTATACCGTAAAAAGTTGTCTTTTTATTTCAAGAATTCAAGTGTCATCTTCCATCCTGTGAAGCTTCACATAACATTTCTTTGCTTCATGTTTTAACCATGGGAAATATATGTAGCATTTATCCTATTTGAAACAGAATTATAATCTCGATCAACTGTGACATGCTAAGTAGTTCATGACGTATAGGCACTACTCATTCCTGGAAGTCTTGATCAAGTGTAATGTAAGATATATTTTCTCTTGACAGTTATCCTTGGGCTAAACCCCTATACACCATTAAGAAATTTAAGGTTGTAACTTGGCAACTGAATACTAAATGACAAACAAATGTTGCATCTCGAAGGCACTTGACATACTAATGTATAACCACATCATCTCATATGATAACTTGAAATTGTATTGGGAATAACTGTAGTTATCTGTTTCTAATGATCAAGATATGTCCTTTATTGAACAGCTGGGAAACTGGACACATTTTTATTAAATATAAGCTTTTGGGTCATTTCATCATTATCTAAATGCTTTTGTTGAATATAATTCAAGGTGTAGCTTGGTATAAGACCATTGTTATTATAAACAATCGGATATCTTCCTAATTAATTTCATAATGTCTTTTACTAAATCATTAACTAAATGCTTTTATATATCTTTTTTAATTTATTGGGAAAAATCTCAAAGCTAGTTTTGGTAAGAAGAGTGGGATCTTATGCCGGATATCTGTCAAATTAATTCCATAATGTCTATTTAATGGTTGGTGATGAGGCCATAGAGGGCCAACATACAAAACTCTAGAAATCATAAGAGACTGATGAACCGCTTTATCAGCATGTTCTTCTTCTAGCGGCTGCCCTCAATTAATCATTTTTGTTCTCCTTGTATCATTGGAAAGAACTGTTTCTGGATTCCATCTAGATGCTTATAATTTGTTCTTTGAAACCCTGTAAGAAAATTCACCTCTCGTCTTTTAAACCCGATTTTGATTGATCTTTGAAGTTTGACATCCCCTTCCTTGCATTATTGTTAGCAATTTATTTTTTTTGACAATTTGATTTTGATATAGCTCTTAAGGCTATCATTGCTTGATTATCTTCCAGATCTGTATGAATAAGAAATTTGTTGCCGGGGTTTGGATTGTGTTGTCTGTTATACAGTCTAGGCCCTAGATTATGATATCTGATTATCAGAGAGATGGAATTGTGTCTTCAACTGCATCTAGTCTGGATTATCATATGGGATTTTCCTTATTGTTTTTAACTAAATCAAGATCTACTTGGTTTTTCCAATACATTCTTAATGTTTATGCATGCTTAATTTCTTCATAATTTTAAATTAAGATCTGCTTGGTCTCTGCATCGTCTGATATCTGATGATCCCAGTTTTCAGTGTTACCATAACGCATGCATGATTTCACTCTTGTAGAATACATCCTTTACTTTTATATAGGATAAGTTCCATCTTATTCAGTCATAGGCATGGCTTATTGGTTTTATTATTTATTTTTCTTTTTGTTTCAAAAAATCATATTGTGGGATGCACTTTTCTTCTGTTAGTTTAAAATGTGATCTTTTGTGGTTTTCTTCTCTACTTTCCATTCTGATAATATTGCAAGATGTGAATGGCAGGATTACTTACATTATTTTTAGCAACATAGGAATTAAGAAACTTTTCTTTTTCTATTGTGAATGCTAAGTTCAGCTATAGGAAGCCAGTAAGATATACAGTAAATTCTCAAGTTGTTATAAATGGAACTATTTGAACTTATAATACAGAAAAAAGACTCGCGTGCATGCCTGCATGAGAAGGTACATAGGATAATACTGGTATATAGATTTTGTTCTTTCATCATGGTATTAGTTATTTATGTTATATTCATCAGACTTTGACTTGTTAGACATTTTTTACTTGCCTTACTAAATCAGTCATTGCGTTTCTTTGATATAATGAACTTTGTAATTCTGTCAAGAACATGCCGTTAAAGATGTATATTCTTTAGTTCTTTTTTTTTTTTTCAAATTTCAGTTCTAGTTTCTGCTTTTAAAAGAGCGGACACTCAGATGATGCTTCAAGAAGCCTAGAGCTGGTCGACTCTTGTGTATTTTCTTTGATAAGGAGAATCAATCAGCTGCAACAAGAAACATGAATAAGAAACTTTTGAAGAATCAGGATTCCAAGAAGGTAACAATGAGTCCGAGAAGTCAGCCTTCAAAAAAACAAAACAGAAAAGGGGAAAACCCTGTAAGAATTCCACGCGTCACTGAGCCATGTTCTGGTTCTAGATGCTCAAGTACATGGATTTGCAGGAACTCTGCCTGTAGAGCTGTACTTTCCATTGTTGACATTTTCTGTAAGAGGTGTTCGTGTTGCATTTGCCATTTATTCGATGACAATAAGGATCCTAGTCTTTGGTTGGAATGCACATCTGATTCTCCAGCAGGTGAATCATGTGGGTTATCTTGCCACATTGAGTGTGCCCTCCTGCGTGGCAAGGTAGGCGTTGTTGATCTTGGCCAGTTGATGCAGCTTGATGGGAGTTATTGTTGTGCTTCATGTGGTAAAATTTCAGGGATACTTGGGTGAGTCTCCCTTCACATTGACACTGAACATGTTTTTTTTTCTACTTTTTCTAAAGGTAGTGTTTTTGACCAATATACTTAACAAGGGGGTTGGCTTGGTTGCATTCGCTAAAACAATTTATTGTAGCTAAAAGGGGAACAATCAAACGCGTCTAATGGGCCAGACAGGTTGAAAGTTGTTGCCCAAATTTTTTCATGCACACAACCTTCTAAATTCTTATTTTTCATACACCTGCTGTATTATTATTATTGTAACAATATTGTTTGTGTAATTTCCAGTAATGGATTAATTATTTATAAACGATTATAAATAGACAAAGTTAGTGTTTACGGCCTTACGGTCCAACCCAACTGCCCCGCTCTAATGACTTGTTTCAGCCTAAATCCATTTTGATCCACCCATCCGTCTTGCTGCCTCCACTGTTTTTCTAATAGAACAAGGGAGTGCTATTGAATTCCTAGAATTTTCAAATTCCTTGACGAATTCATTTTAATATTGTTGTTTTCATATTTTTTTTATGGGGGATATAATTATTCTAGGTATTGGAAGAAGCAACTGACTATTGCTAAGGAGTCTCGGCGTGTTGACAGCCTATGCTATAGGATATATTTGAGTTTCAGGCTTTTTGATGGCACATCAAGGTTTCAAGAACTCCATGACATTGTTAAAGATGCAAAGAGCAAATTAGAGACTGAAGTGGGCCCACTGAGTGGGGTCTCTGCCAAGATGGCACGAGGCATAGTAAGCAGACTTTCTGTTGCAGCTGAAGTTCAAGCGCTGTGTAATGCTGCAATTGAAAAAGCAGATGAAATTTCTGCCACACTTTCTAGTGCAAGCCTGGACGGCAAAGGTTCTCCTCCAACTTGTGTGTTTTCTTTGAATTAATAATTTGTAAATATTTTAAAAAACAGGTCGGGTCAAGTTGGGTTGACCTGAAATACCTTGTGTTCAAAATTTATAATTTTTTAAAAATAGTTAGCATGTCACTATGATTACAAAAATTATATTTTATTTTTCCCCTTGCAGAAGGCTCGGTCCCTGCAGCATGCAAGTTCATCTTTGAAGAAGTAACATCATCTTCTGTAGTGCTCGTTTTAATAGAACTTTCAACAGCATCATCCAATAATCTAACTGGATTCAAGTTATGGTACTCCAAAACTACAGAAGAGACGCATGCAAAAGACCCCATTTCAATTTTCCCTAGATCTCAAAGAAGAATTTTGATTTCCAATCTACAGCCTTGCACCGAGTACACATTTAGGATCGTATCGTACACCGAAAATGGTGATTTAGGGCACTCAGAGGCCAAGTGTTTCACCAAGAGTGTTGAGATACTACACAAGAACCCTGCTGATGCCATCATTCCTCACGATGAAGGAACCTCGGGTGCCAAAGATATTGAATCAGACTCTGGATTTAAAGTTAGAGATCTCGGGAAGATCCTACAGCTAGCATGGGTCGAAGAACGAGGATATTTGGATGATATATCAGGTGCAGATTTGACCGGGCTTGGTCAAATGGGCTTGGTCAACGCAGAAACTTCAAAAGCGGATGAATTGCCATCTGGGTCACACGGGCTTGACTTGAATATCGCTACAGTGCCTGATTTAAACGAAGAGGTGGTTCCTCCAAATGATTCTTCTAGAGATGAAGCAGATCACGGTAGTGGTGGATCTGAAAACTGGGCGCAACATGGGCCCAATGGGGAAGTGCCAGCTGTTGATTCCCAGGCTGAGGTGTCACGAAAGAGGCCTGCTAGCACAGAGACCCATGATTGTGATAGCACGTTAATAAACATATCTTCACCCTTTCCAGCCAACAAAGGTGGCGCTGGGCACTTGGATGAAAACTTTGAATATTGTGTGAAAATGATCCGGATGCTCGAATGTCAAGGGCACATTAAGCAAGAATTTAGATTAAAACTGTTAACATGGTTTAGTTTGAGGTCAACCGAGCAGGAACGTAGAGTGGTCAACACTTTTATTCAAACACTAGTGGATGACCCGAGTAGCTTAGCAGGACAGTTGGTTGACTCATTTGCTGATATCATAAACAACAAGAAGCCTAGATTTGGATTCTGCAGTAAGCTGTGGCACTAAACAAGACGGGTAGACTTGTCATTTAAGTTATTATTGGGATTGCGCTCATTTCTTGGTATATGCATTTTTTTCCTCACCATGGACCTCAAGAAAGCATCTCATATAATTAGTAGCCAATTTAATCAATCTGTCAACTTTTTAGTCTTTTTTACATTTAAAAGTATTCGTATTTATTTCATACAATTATGTTGCGAACAGATCTAGTTGATTATTAATGAATGCCTGATTATCTAGTTGATTTATCTGTTTGTTTAACTTGCAGATAAGATTAGATCATGTTTTAGCATGGTTGCCTGACTTTCATCTTTTCTTAGCAGCAACCATTTTGTAACTTTACAGTCAAAAGAGTGCCCATTTTCTATCCTCACAAATGAAATAAGGTGGCTTTAAGCTAAATATTATTATTTAGGGATGTGAATTTCTCAAATGACACGAACTTAATACTAAATTTAAACTAAACGTTGTTTAACCTGTTTGGTATCTTTATTTTAAAAGTTAAAAGGAGAAATGAACATCCTATTTTATAGGTTAAACATATGAGGAGTAAATATGGTGCTGTTAAACATGTAACTTATATGCGAAACTATGTAGTTTTGATTAAATCTAAGTAAAAAATAATTTAAATCTTTTTCAATCCCTATTTACAATCCCTTGAATTTCTTGCGTATCAAATTTGTTTCATCACAACTGTGATTATGATTCTGATTCATTTTACTGCACAAATTATTAATGTTCAAGCAATAAAAAAACAGAAGGTAGAAGGTCATCCTTTCTAAATAGCTTTATCACATCCTTGAACTTTTTACTAGGGTTGTGCATGAGTCGGTTCGGTTATGGGCATTTCCAAAACCGAAACCGAACCAAAACTTCGGTTATGGTCGGTTAGGTTAACCGTCGGTTATGGTTCGGTTATCGGGTTAGTTCGGTTTACAGCAAAAAAAAATGAAGTCATCATAAATGAGTTTTGAATTGCAATTATACAAACATTGGAAATTTGAAGTTATGGACCGAAGAGGCTATAAACGCTGTTATGATGCATGTAAGTTTTTTTATAATTCATGTTTTATCCGTCTAAATTATTAGGAGTAGGTTTGCACTTTAACCGCCCCGTTTTAACACCTATTTTTACCTACCGATTTTGACGAACCTGTTTCTTGCACCCACTGACGAAAAATCCTGGATACGCCACTGATTCATATCAATATTTCTGCTTAGTTGGAACCTCATGGTTCGTTGGATACCTCTTGCCATTGCATGTTGATTCATATACAATTTATGACATGTTTTTGGTTCATGCACAAAGTGTATCGACTCCAAGAAAGTTTCTACACTACAACATGTGGGAGGCTAACCGGAATCATAGCAAAAACATGAGTGGTAAATTAAATTTATTGCAAATGGATTACATCGGTTCGGTTAATTCGGTTATGGCATGCACCATAACCAAAACCGACCCATAAATTTCGGTTAATCACTTATGGATTAACCGAGCCATCGGTTAATTGATCGGTTCGGTTAAGTTGGTTAATTCGGTTATGGTTCAATTAATTCGGTTATTTGCTCACCCCTACTTTTTACTATACAAATTAATGTTCAAACAATAAAAGAAAAAGAATAAGAAAATCATTTTCTACAAACATGTTTCCTGAAAATTGACGTAAAATACTTACATACTTTTAGACTTTTTTTTTCTCTTAGACCAACTATATAAAATTTTGTTTTCGTAAAACAATTGGTAAAATAATTAGGTAAAAGACATTTAAACTTACATTCTTCAAAGCCAAACAAACAATATTTGGTAAATAAATTATCGAGAAATCTCATGTTCGTGATTTAAATTTGACAAAGAGTAAATACTACATAGGATATTAAAAAAAAATTAAATTGTTTTTGTTAGCTTAAAAAACGGAGAGTAAATAGGGCATTAAAAAGATTTAAATTATTTTTTGGTTACATTTAATCAAAACTACGTAGTTTTGATCGGTTTCACATGTAAGTTAGGTGCTTAACAACACCATACTCACTTTCTCCTAAATATAATTAGTTTATAAACTTATAAAAATTAATTTCAATTTTCAACGAGCAAAATTAATTTTATATTGTTTGTGGTCCATCAACAAGATCACAAATAAAAATTTATTTCAATTTCGAGTGAATGCTTATGGGCGTCTAGTAAAATATAGAACAAACTAAACTCATATGGTGTGAACCACATCTAAGCATGAGTGGTCCATATTAGTGTTGCCAATGTTAGGGTTGAAATAATGATAATGTCATAGATTAACTATGCAAAACATATAGGGAAGAACCCCAACCCCAAATTGAGCGAATACATGAATGGCGACTGGTCTCGCACATCTTAACCGTTGTTCTTTAACAACCCTCTGCATCCTAATTTTGTTGTCTGATTATTGTCACTGCTTACACGAACGAATCAAAAACCTAGTTAAAAAAATTTAGGCATGTAACAAGTGTTGTTCTTTTGGATAAGAGACGATGTTGTTTGTTACCCGAGTCACAATATGTTTCAAATAGAAAATCATTACCCAATTCCATCGCCTGATTATCGTCATCGCTTACAAGAACGAATCAAACACCTAGTAAAAAAGAAAGCCTAAAACAAGTGTTTTTTTAAATAAGAGTCGACGATGTTGTTTATTACCCGAGTCGCTATATCTATTAGATAAAGTATCACACCCAATCACCTATGTTAAAACATACTCAATACATCTTAGTGAAAATAGCATTAATCATTAGTATGGGTGGCAATTCCTGACACAACCCGAACATGGCACGAAAAAATAATCAGTCATGTCGTTCTTTTCGTTGACCCTTATAAAAGTGATATTATTTTTCTCTTTTGAACCATTTCATCAACTATCTACTTCCAATAATTATATTTTATTAATTTAGCTACCCATTCTCCAATCATTTCAATTTAGTTCTTCTAATCTCAAGCTAATATATAATCTTAACTTTGTTAATTGAGAATGAAAGATAAAGAAACAAAAACAATAAAAAAAGACAACAGTTACAAAAATGTTCATCTGAATCAGAGTAATTAATTATTTAAATTGTTACTAGGTATCTATATCTATATCTATACTATATAATAAATAAATGTTTTCATATGACACTTGTCACTCTCACATTCATCATTAACTTTTTTTCCCGCTTCTCTCTCCTATTAATTATACAACTTTTTTTTAATTGTTTTTATTATTTTTTTGTTTACCGCCTCTCTCCTATTAAATAATAATGATTTATATAATTATTTTTTTAAACGATTTCATAAATATGTAATATTTAAAATTTTATTACTAAGCATAAATAATATTACAATTATTCAACCCGTGTAATACACCGGGTTTCTAAAGTTTAATATGAATTAACATTTATCACTTATATAAAAAAAATTAATACTCAGCTAAAAAAATATTTTAAAAATTAACTTAATAAATTTTATAACTGTCACGTAATATTTTATTCAACCCGTGTAATACACGGGATTCTAACCTAGTTACTACTATTTATAGATAAACATAAAACATGTCAACACAACAGGAGTAAGTATATGGTTTAGATTAGGGCCGAAGAATTCAACCCATCAACCGAAACATATTAACCCCTAAATTCATTAGTTCATTATGAAAAAGTAACATATAAGAAAAACCTCAATAGTTGAGGGGCACATTTGAAATTACCTAAATCTGGATAATGAGATATGGCCAGAAAATCTGAAACGACCCCATAACAGAAGTTTTTGAACACCAAAATGTGAGGCTCACAAATCCCTCCACACTCCCTCCAATCCTCTCACTCTCTCTCTCTCACTCTCTCACACACACACACACACACACGCTCATAGGGCAGGCATGCGGATTCTTCAAGCTCCAGCTTCAGTGTACGTGAATTCACAATGCTCAAAGCTTCAATCCAGAGGTACGTTATTTAATCTATCTGCAAACCCTAACTTTTGTGCTTTCTAGTTGTTCATGCCGATTTAAGCTTTAATTGTGGATGTTTGAAGTAAACAAACTATAATTACAGATGCGAAATTTCTGGAAGGACGTATTCTACAATCCGCCAATCATGATTCTCTTCTCTCCCGAAGAATTGTACGACGAAGACTGTGTTTAACACGTAGGTGTGCGAATTCTGTTTCTGCTAAAGCTTCTTCTCTAGAAGGTGAGTGTGATTTTTCCTCGTTATGTGCTTGGATTTGTTTGAGAGTATGATCTAATTCGTCTGAAAATTGTTGAACTAAGTGATTTGAGAGGATATTTTGACTCGTGGATTCTGTTAGATTAGTTTTGCGTTTATTAATTCTTAATAGTTAAACTGGTTGATATAATCCACATATTAAGCCTCCTGTTGGTTACTTAATAAGTATTGTGTTAGGAAAATGGCTAATGTTGTTGTGGAAGTTCTATATCTTAATTCTGATGATCATATTCCGTATCAGAAGTTAAGAACTTTGATATTTAGATAATACAGACTTGATACAGAATCATAAGTCATAACTTACAATCAACTGTGAGAGTGCATGTATTGGTTTGTTTTACTGATTCAATTACTTTGGTTGTTCTTGTCGGCCTGATATGCATAATTTAATGTGCTGATTGTAGCGGATGCTTCATCGATGTTGACTAGAGAAGCTGAAAGTGATGTGTTAAAAGCCTTGTCACAGATTATTGATCCAGACTTCGGAACTGATATTGTGTCGTGTGGGTTTGTGAAGGATTTGGATGTTGATGACGCTTCAGGAGAGGTGTTCTAGATCATGATGTGATGAGTTCCATATGTTATGTACATACTTGTGACCTTATTCATTGTTCAACTTTGTATCTCAGGTTTCATTCCGATTGGAGCTCACCACACCAGCATGTCCAATCAAGGATGTGGTAATTGAAACAGAGTCATCAGTCTTTTATGAAGATCTAATGTATGCTAGATTTTGTCAAATATTATCCACCGTGTGATTTCTTTTGAAAGTATCACCTCTGATTCATTAGATTGTTTTAAACGTGACATGTGAGTGAATTAACTTGAGATTGTGGGTAATACATGTAATGAAGTGAATTTAACTCCATCCTTAAGTACAGTTTTCAAATTGCAGTTTGAGCAGAAGGCTAATGAGGTGGTGGCAGCTCTTCCCTGGGTCAAAAATGTCAGTGTGACGATGTCAGCTCAACCTGCAAAGCAGATTTTTGCAGCACAACTTCCTGCTGGGTTACAGACAATATCAAACATAATAGCAGTTTCAAGTTGCAAGGTAACAAACTTTACAAGATAGGATTCTCTGTTAGCTGTATTAACTGATTGATTTGCCTTTAAAAGTGCAACATCTTACATCAAAACCCACTATATTGGCTGTAGTTTTGTACATATACCACTTGTTTTGCTATGAATTATGACAACGGTCGACTCCTTTAAGCCTCAGCTCTTTACTATATTACAGGATGTACACTGATGCACGAATCTTACACGAATGCCAAGTGCATTAATTGTTAATAAGTAATGAAATAAACATAGAGATTGTTCCCATGAGTAGTTCTATGGGTCTACCGTTATTTTAATCAAATATGAAATTACTTCAGCAATGGGTAATTAAGAAATCAAGCAAACAAACTATTAAGAACTAAATTTCAAGAAATAACTATACAAATAAAAATGTTTTGGAAAAAAGCATGGAAAGACTGGTGCTAGGCTTCCATTTTCATCTATGATCTTTGCTTGAGCAAGTTAAAATCTACTTTCACTTATGAGATGGTGGAGTCACTTTTATCAAAGTCTCCTTGTGCATGATTATCCCTTAAACAATGAATGTTCACATATCCAAGTAGATTTTTAGTTCAGCTCCATGTAGAAGCATTAAGATCGATAACTCAAATCTCTAAGCCTCACAAACTGGTATCTTAAACTGCACACAAATATTCTAATGTTTCATATAATCAGGTAGGCTTGTTTGATTTGTCGCATCAGGCATGTTTACTTTGTTCAAAGATCAGGTAATCACCCAAGTACCCAACAATTTCATCCAACAGAAATATCATTGGTGATCTATATGCCTAGGTAGTTTAAATGATGATTGTTAAGGAATAAAAAATGAGAACTAATACACATGCAACTATAAGTTAGTACGCTAAACATTGCTTAAACTAAAATAAGGAGAACCAGTTCGATTCATTTTAGTATTATAGTTAAACCACATTGTTGCCAAAATGGTATAAACACCTACCATTGAAAAACAACCATTTTTTATTCATGTTATATGTGACTAAATGAGTTATATGAATCTGAAATCCAACACATTGTGCTCAATCATTCTAGAGGTGCCAACTTATGCTACACTTGTTAAATCAGATATATTTTTTGTACTTGTTTTTGTTAATTTTTGGTGGTTCTATGCATTTGTAATAACTGTAGGGAGGCGTGGGAAAATCAACCGTGGCTGTAAATCTGGCATACACTTTGGCTGGGATGGGAGCTAGAGTTGGCATCTTCGATGCTGATGTTTATGGTCCTAGTTTACCGACTATGGTTTCCCCTGAAAATCGGCTGCTTGAAATGGTAATCAGTTTTCAGTCATTACACTGAAGGTTTACAGTTCCATCTTATAGTTGTCTTTATGGGAGATCAACTATCTATAATCATGTATAAGAAATTTTTAACCTTCCAAACTATTTATATACAAGTTTTCACATATCAAAGTTTCAAAAAATTTGCTGTAATTTAACATAATTACAAATCCTTCTTTTATGGCAAGGTTCATGAAATACAACTTATTAATCTAACACAGTCAAAGATTGAACCGGTTTGTAATAAAAAAGTTATTGTTCAATTGATTAGCATACATATAATGTGTACCTGGTGTTATCCACTAGAACCCAGAAAAGAAGACCATAATTCCAACAGAGTACATGGGAGTCAAGATGGTATCTTTTGGATTTGCCGGACAAGGGCGTGCAATAATGCGAGGTCCAATGGTTTCTGGTGTCATCAACCAACTACTGACTACTACAGAGTGGTATTAGTTACATTCTTCCTATTTGCTTAAACTTTTTTTAAAATAATCACTTTTATCATCATTTCATATAATGAATCTAGAGGACTGGTACACAGGGCCGGTCTCGAGTATTTAAGTGTCCCGGCCGAGCCGGAAAAAAAGGCCCCTATGAACAAAATATAAAAACTAAATTTTTTTTAAACAACGATTAACGTTATAGAAATGAACATAGAAAAAATATAGGGTCCAACCAATCAACCATTACATATTTCTTTATAAATATTAGGGTCCAACCATTACATATTTACATTATAAATATTAAATGGATTACTGGATTAGGGCACAACCAATCAACTATTACATATTTACATTATAAAGATTAAACGGATTAGGGCCCAACCATTACATTATAAAGATTAAAGAGAGCCCAACCATTATGAAGATTAAAAAGTGCCCAACCATTATAAAAAGGCCCAATATATTTTTAAGTTTTTATAAAAAGGTCCCAATGTATAAAACCGGTATATAAAATTTTATAAAAATCACACACACACACACACACACATATATATATATATATATATAATATAAAAAAATTTAGGCCCCTAAAAAATGGGCCCTGGCCGGCGGCTCGGCCCGGCCTACCCCAGGGCCGGCCATGCTGGTACAAGCATTACATGTATCGAAACATTTAGCATAATGTTTTAAGCTGTTAATTCAGGCATCTATTAGTTCTCCTGAAATGAGTATTGAAGTAACCAATTAATGTTGGAAATAAACAGGGGAGAGCTTGATTATCTTGTTATTGATATGCCCCCTGGAACTGGTGATATTCAGCTTACCTTATGCCAGGTTCTGCTTCTACGAACCAGTAGTTTATTAACATTTTCTATATTTTTCAATAGAAAGTTGCTTATTATGATATTTGTTTTATAATTCTAACTCGTAGGTGGTACCTCTAACTGCTGCTGTGATAGTTACTACTCCTCAGAAGCTTGCATTCATTGATGTTGCAAAAGGAGTCCGCATGTTTTCTAAACTAAAGGTGAGGGATATTATTCAAAATTTATTCTTGTATGCATTTCTGACCACCTCTTTATATGCTTCAGGTACCATGTGTCGCGGTTGTTGAAAACATGTGCCACTTTGATGCAGACGGAAAACGGTTTTACCCATTTGGTAGAGGATCAGGATCACAGGTAAGGAACCCTTAACTAAATAGTAAATACTATAGGTGACAAGATGCACGGGTCCGGGCAGGTTGGGTAATGGGTCATTGTCGGTTTGGGTCGAAACAGGTTATTTGTGGCACAGGTTGAAATGGGCTGGACCAGGTTGGGTTGACCAGCAAAAACTTTTTGTCCAATTTTTAAGTTTATATATAACTACAGATTTGTAACTATGATTACAAAACAATAGTATTACAATATGATTTAAATCTTTGGATGAAAATGATTTAGGAAATTATATGACAACAAGATGCATCCATGTTCATTTAGTAACTTGATCCATTATGGCTGCAGGTTGTGGAGCAGTTTGGAATCCCTCATCTGTTTGACCTTCCAATTAGACCAACTGTAATCTTCATCATCTTATGCTAAAATATTTACTCTGCTTCACCTTTGCTTTCTTAGTTCCTATATCAAGACTCTAAACAAAAATCGTTCATATGCATTTATACCTTTTATTTACCATCCGTGTAAGGTGAAAGTCACCTAGAAACTTGAAACTTTCCATCTTGACAGTTGTCTGCTTCCGGGGATAGTGGAATGCCTGAAGTGGTGGCGGACCCTCAAGGCGAAGTTGCTGAAATATTCCAAAACCTGGGAGTTTGTGTGGTACAACAATGTGCAAAGATCCGCCAACAAGGTGAAATTTTGATTGTAAATCAAAATCTGAATTTTCAATGTAAAATTAAGCATGTATTTGTATAATTCATATAAATGGGCGGTTATCTTCCTTTTCAGTTTCCACAGCTGTGATGTATGACAAGTCTATCAAGGCAATCAAGGTGAAAGTGCCTGATTCAAACGAAGAGTTTCTTCTACATCCTGCCACTGTTAGACGGAATGATCGTTCTGCACAAAGTGTGGTATGCCAATCTCTTAACCTTGCTATATTAAAAAATTTCATAATTATCTTGAAAATTATAATTGTATATAAAAGTGCCATAACCATAAGATCAGCCAACCTTAAAGGGGGTGGTGTAGTCGTAAGCACCCGAGTCCTTTGACCCTTAAGGCAACCTGTCTAGCACAAGTTTGTTTTACCTTTGCCCATTGGTTAGGAGTGTATTGGTGGGGTTTTGTGAGTTTACTAGTAACGGGATCTCACTTCTCACGGTTACAAAAAATATCATAAGATCAATCAGTTAGTGTACGCCATTCATTTTCCTGTTTTTTTTGTCTTTTACTTGTATAATGTTATTGTACATACGGGACAGGATGAATGGACGGGCGAGCAAAAATTGCAGTATGGTGATATCCCAGAAGACATAGAACCCGAAGAAATTCGACCTATGGGAAACTATGCAGTTTCAATTACATGGACAGATGGATTTAGCCAGGTACCTTTTTTCTTGTGAAAAGAAAGTTAATAATTTATTGTGTATAAATATTTTCTGATAAAAAAAGTAAATATTTCGTTTTGTGGGTGACCTGAATTGGCTAAATATTTTTTTGGCATGTAATGTCAGAAATAGTTTTTTTAATTCTTTTTTCTTGGTTTTGTACAATGCAGATTGCTCCATACGATCAGCTACAATCGATGGAACGATTGGTTGATGTGCCTCAACCGATACCTGCATAGGTAAGCTAAATCTTAATATAACACGAGAAACCTGGTACATGTGCGCGCTCACCCACACGTATGAATTCAGTGTGCACCCGAGCAATATAGAATTCAAACCACATGTTAAAAATTACTTGCAGATCATGTGCAATTCCGTTAGGTATTAGAGACCTAGAGGATTCTTTGAAACATATCTGTAGTGAACAAACATCATTTAGCAAATACATTTATTATGAATATAAAGATCATTCCGTCAATATGAACCCATTAGGGGTGGTCCCCGGGGCTACATCCTCATTAAAGGTGGTCCCCGGGGCTACATTCTCGGAAACCATCAAGAAGGGTTTTTTTTTAAATAAGTCAACCCGATGGGTCGACGAGAACAAACTGGATGCCAGATATAAGGATACTTTACGAGCTCTTGGTGATGCATGTTTATTTTAATCTATAACATGATCAGGGTCGACTAGAACAAACCGGATGCCTTATAAGGTTATAAGGGTGCTTTACGAGCTCTTGGTGATGCATGTTTATTTTAAGGGAAAAATACGAAAATGGACATTTGACCAGAGAAATTTTCAAAAATGGACATCCAAATTTAGCCTACTATTTCATGGACATTACTCTTGTGAGGGGGCTAAAGCCGGCAAAGTTAGTCGGCTAATATTTCAGTGCCAACATTCCATTTGACAGAGTATTGCCCAATAAGAAATCGACACGTGGCAAGCTTAGCAGTCTAATCTTGTTAGCCAGCTATAGCCTTCTATGAGCCGGCTAAGCCTCCGTATTTTTTCATAAACTCGAGTTGGCTTGAGCCGGCTCCCTTTACGGCTTGGCTTGGTGGCTTAACCGGCTTGGCTTGTTTTTTTATTTTTTATTTTTTAATATGCTTATATATAAATCGTAGTTGTTTTTATTTTTGTTGTCTAACATGATAAAAAAGTACATATGGAAAATTATCCTAACACATGTAATTTCCATATGAACTTTTTTTATGATGTGAGACAATAAAAATAAAAACAACTGTGCATGGCCGGCCCTGGGGTAGGCCGAGCCGGGCCGCCGGCCAGGGACCATTTTTTTAGGGGCCTAAATTTTTTTATATTATATTTATATATATGTGTGTGATTTTTATAAAATTTTATATACCGGTTTTATATATTGGGACCATTTTATAAAAAAACTTAAAAATATATTGGGCTTTTTTTATAATGGTTGGATACTTTTTAATCTTCATAATGGTTGGGTTCTCTTTAATCTTTATAATGTAATGGTTGGGCTCTAATCCGTTTAATCTTTATAATGTAAATATGTAATGGTTGGATTCTAATCTTTATAAAGAAATATGTAATGGTTGATTGGTTGGACCCTATATTTTTTCTATGTTTATTTCTATAATGTTAATCGTTGTTTAAAAAAATTCAGTTTTTATATTTTGTTTGTATTGGCCTTTTTTTCCGGCTCGGCCGAGACACTTAAATACTCGAGACCGGCAACTATGATTTATATATAGACATATTAAGAAAAAAAAACAAGCCAAGCCGGTTAAGCCATCAAGCCAAGCCGTAAAGGGAGCCGGCTCAAGCCAACTCGAGTTTATGAAAAATACAGAGGCTTAGCCGGCTAAGCCTGCCACGTGACGATTTTTAATTGGGCAGTACTGTCAAATGGAATGTTGGCACGAAAATATTAGCCGGCTAGCTTAGCCAGCTTTAGCCGCCTTACAAGAGTAATGTCCATGAAATAGTAGGCTAAATTTGAATATATATTTTTAATAATTTATCTAGTCAAATGCCCATTTTCGTATTTTCCCTAATTTTAATCCATAACATGTGCACCCAATAGTCAATGTCAACGTTAGACATGAAATGGTTACACGAGAATAGCTTTCCGCGATAAATATTGAGGTGGCGTGAAAGTTACGTAAGTTATAATTTTTAATACAATGTACAACAAAATAGACTAGTGCTTTCTAAAAAGGTTAACATGTCAAACTTTTCATCTATTGACACGTTGCCTTTAAAATGTTTGAAACTTTGTTTTCAACATAAAATAAAATAATGTATCACTTTCTAAGATATTAATTACACAAATAGTTTTTTTGGATTTACACTTAAAAAGTTATGTAGTTTTTGTTTTGGAATTACGTTAAAAAAATCTATTAAAGTTGATATTAAATAACTAAAATAAAGTTAATAATAACTAGAAAAAAAAAACAATTAAAAGCCAACACGAACCCCACCCCTTTGCAAACCGGGTTTTTTTCCTTCAGAATTACAAAACCGGATTGTGTGGAAACTAGTTTGGATTGGAAAATATCGAACCCTATACAAACCGGTGCAGATCAATTTGAAACCGGTTTGGCAGGTTGAAACCAGTTCGGACTGGGTTGAAACCAGTTTTGGAGCGCAAGGACACAAACTGCTAGTATACGACCAACGGTTTGGGTCGGAGGGTACGGGATAGGGTTATAAATCTGTTCAGAAATCCAAACCGTTTTTTTTTCATCTCTACCCCTTCGTCCTCTTAGTTGAATGGCCATCCGCCATCTACCGGAACCACCTCATTCTATCATAATAAAAATTCGTAAACATGTTTTTAAACTTAGATCCCAAATATATAAATAGGGTTAAACCACAAACTATTTGTCTAATTCACTCTACATTTTATCATAATATTCTTGTTTTAGATCTCTCACATGTTATTGATATAGAGAGAAGTATTCGAATGTCGGAAAATACCAACCTGTACAACATCTTCAATCACCTTAAGTTCTTGTGTGAAAGACCTGAAACACAAGTAAGCTGCTAGGGGACGAGTAGAAATTGCCATTAATGGTAACAATGTGATCTTCCTACCATCCTTGTCAAAGGAGTAGGTGTTTCTATACCCATCGTGTACAACTTTCCTATCAAACATCCACGGTCGACCTAGTAGTATGTGACACACATCCATCGGTATCACATCGCACCACACTTAGTCAATGTAACTTTGACCGATAGTGAACGGGAGCAAAACTCGGCCAGTAACTTGGATACCCTTTGCTTGATTGAGCCACTGAATGGCATCAGGACTAGGATGTGGTTCAATTGAGAGTTTTAGCTTAGAGTTCATGGCTTGAGAAGCAATTCCACCGTCTATACCCAATGAGCATACCTTATTAAGAACGGTGCACCGAGTTTGAAAGATAGCTTCTCGTTGTTGGATTGCGCCCTCAACTGCAGTCCCGCTGAGAGCTCTGTGCACAACCAAACAGTCACCTTCAATGGGACCCAAATCTACCTCTTCTTCATTATGTGGCGATTTCGGGTCGTCATCAAACTTGGGTTCTATGAATGCTTCAAATTCAGCTATGGTGATGATTCTTTTGTTGGGACATTCAGACGCAATGTGACCCAAACCTTGACAACGAAAACAACGCCTCGGGGCTCTCGCAACAAAGTTGGATCATTCGGATAACTCTAAGGGTTTGGAGGGGTTGGAAGTAGTGGGTTTTTTGTAGATGGATTAGGTGAGGATGTGGGTACCGCAACAATAGCACGGGTCATATCCATCTTCCCTTTAGCCTTTTGTTGTACGTTAACTTTGTGGGCTAAGAGGGTTAATTTTGCTAACGATGAGTATGGGTGCAATTTGGCGTCATGGGCAGTTTTGCGATCCAAACTGCCCAAGTAGCTAACGAGGGTTTGCGGGTCATCTTCATCCAAATCACACTTCATAAGGAGGTATTCAAATTCTTGGGAATACTCTTCTGCTGATCTTGTTCCCTATTTGATGGCATGCAATTTTGCAAAATTTTCTTATAAATAATAAGATGGCATGAACTTATTCTTCAACAACTTCTTCATTTTTGCCCAGGTTTTTATCTTCTTTTTCCCTTGTCTTTCCCGTTTGTAACAAACATTTGTCCACCAAATGGAAGCATATTTTTGAAGCTTCAATGCAACGATCTCGACTTTCTTTTCTTTTATCGTCGGTTTGTAGTCGAATACCTGTTCGACGGTATGCAACCATTCAATGGGCACATCCGGATCAAGTCTACCATCGTACTCCGGCACATCAACCTTAATGTCACTGTTGCGATGTTCCTTTCGAGATCGATGACCGAAAGGGTCCCCAACATCATCATCAACGGGCCGGCAACGAGGTGGTGTGCGATCGTCTTCCCTGCGTTGATGAATGGTCAGGGTTAACCCCTGTAGTTGTTGTTGCAACTCCCTGACATGTTGCTCCAAGGTCTTACGCTCATAAGCCATCAATGTGTGTGTTAGTCTACGGTAGGATACAAGGAAAATAGAGTCGACGACGAGTCGTTCGGCTCTGATACCAAATGATATAAATAGACTAAGTATTCGAATGTTGGACGGGGTTTGATTGTAACAGTAGGCAACGAATGGATTCGAGATACAGAATATCACCACTCGATTTATTCGTCGGGCACACCAAATTCGAATTGTGCAGATGAACACCACGTAATTCAAATATGGATTCCACAGATCACCTCCAAAATAGCCAAGATTAGGATAGCAGTGGAAAGTTTAATCTCAAGAAAAACAGATAAACAAAACTTATGATCATCAACTATGTCATGTTCTCTAACATGTACGATACATATGGGAAATGAGATAATGAAAACTACCCATAATGCAACACTTAGGGAATTTGAAAAAGTGGGGGGAACTACTTAAATGAAATAAAATAAAATAAAATAATTAGATATAAAAATGGATGTTGCATGTGAAATCTAGGGAAGAAATTGTGCACATGTTCACGTCTGCATGGGTGGGTCTTGTGGTCCAATGAATTTGACCCAAGTATGACCCATAATAGCCGACCCATGTTCTAGACCCGTAACTTTAACGTCTTGTGAATCTTGAACGATTATGTCTTGGCTATCATTCTCCCCTTCTTCAAAAGGTTTTGTCCTCAAACTTGGTGCATCAACTCGATGCTTTGGCTTTCGTGCATGCTTAAAATCCTTCATGGCAGTTGCAACTGAATTGTCTCTTTCACTACAGTTGGTGTTTGTTCCCCTTGCTTTATGTCCGACAATACTGATGTCTTCCACACAGTCTATATAAAATTCTACTAAACCTAACCTAGACTACTAAGTAATAAATGAGTACCTATGAACTAGACCGCACTGAGAGACAAGTGCACCTATCGAATGTAGCACAACTTAATGGTAAACCGGATTATCAAACCCTAGAGACACTATGACAACTATACTAGACTCTGACTCGGACTAAAGATTGATGATTGGGGGTTTACTACACTAAAGATTATAACTATTAATGCAGAAAACAAGGTCGACTCAAGCTATCAAGGTAAAAGCTAAGGGAAATATCAGAGAGGGGAAGAATACCACCTCGGTCGGAATCCTACTTGCAAAGCACAACTTCTACCGGTTCTGGAAACTATGATGGATCTAGGCTTTTAAGGAAACAGCTCTAGACAACCTAGTGGATCCCTAATCACTCTCATGGTGTCACCAACTAAGGAACCTACATATGTAATAACACACCAGATAGTGGATTACCTTTCGGTCTCTTCAACATTGACAATGTACCCAAAAGACAGATCACCTTTCAGTCTCACTGTATGCAATAAATCAAAAATGCAAAGGGTAATCTCAAGATACAAACTATGACTCAGAATAGCAACAATCACTAGACACCTAAACCAACTTCCTCTCAGACAGTTGACACTCGGATTCCTAATGACGAAGACTAACCGACTATCTCTCACTTCTAGGTTATGGAGATAGGACACACACTCAAATCTAACGTCTCCAAATCACAGCTCCTATGGGATACTACGTCTAGTAAACCATACACGCAATCACAACCCTAAAGTCTACGATACGCTAACCAAACTGGAAGACATCCACAATTAACATACGAAGCTCATAATTAACCATACATCAGATTAAAGCATGCATATTCATCACAATTAATATCAAGAGATTGTTTACAAAATCATAAATCCATTATTAATAACCAAAACCGATAAAAATCAAAGCTTTACGAAGTATTCATCTTGAACCTAGGCAGTATCAACTGCTCTCCAAACTCCCAAAATCGCCCCAATCTATTCGAATTTCTCTCATAATGGCATTCAATATCTATTTAACTCGAAGTGAGGTGTTTTTTCACGAAATACGGGTCTTTCGTTTACCGCGAGAGACTGGGTTCCTCGCATAGTGCGAGGGCCAATTTAGTCGGGGCCGGTTCTGGATTTCCTCGCGTACCGCGAGAGATGTTCTCCTCCCTTTCGCGTACCGCGAAGGCATGAAATTCCCCATTTTTGACTTTGAACTCTTGGGCTTCATTCTCTTGCTCGGTTTCTTCTGGTTTTGACTTGTATTTCTCACGAGCACCTGTAAACACATCAATGACTCAATAGTATGCAAAAACGACTCAAAACGAATAGAAAACTAATCAAAACACACTAAAATACTAGTAATAAAGATGTGTGCTTTGCACAACATCAAACATCCCTACACTTAACCTTTTTTTCGTCCTCGAAAAAGCCTACAATGGAATCATAACTGAGATCTAACTTAACAACTCATCAATTACCAATTAGCACAAATATATTCAACGCATTAAAAAGCAATAATCAGTATTTCTATTCGATTAAACCCAAGCACCAACTATCTAGCCCCCGTAATGTATTATAATTTTATTTTATATAATAATCAGTAAACCTATGCGACTCACACTTAGAAGCTACAGCTCTACCTAATCCCGTCTCTTGGTCAATTCTAGGCACAGGTTAAACAATTTAGATTCACCCACCACGTTAAACTAAGATTTACAGGTTTTTAGAAATCATAATGAATTATGGAATTAATAGATGGAAATAATCATTATTTCAAGCACTAGAAATTTTGTCTAGAGGTGTGATATGCCATCATTTATACATATTTTCTATACATAATAATCCCATATTATGGTACTAATTGAATAATAATCTTGTAATTTATGCTTAAAATACTTATATTTTGTAATTACAGGTTATTCGGTGTTGAAAATATAAATCAACCTAAATCCTATCAAAAACACCCAGAATTCAAGCTTCTAGAAGGTTCATTCCTGAGCATTGACCCCCAAGAAGTCAAAATTGGTCAACAAAAGTCAACCAAGCAGCTAAAGGACAAAGCTTGGAGAAAACAGAGGGATGCACGCTAATGCACGGTCGTGCATTGCCTTTCTTCTCCTCCACGGACCAGTACAGTGTCCTCTGTACCCTGTTTGATTCCCTAGGCCTTTGCACGACCGTGCAACCCATTGCACGGCCGTGCATTGCACATTTTGAGGCCTATAAATATGAGGCTTGAGTTCTTCATTCAACACACCAATCCAGACCAAAAGAACACTCAAGAAGAGATCATTCTCGCAGTAGAGAGTAGAGAGTAGAGGGGCTCTTCCTCCTTGTTCCACGATAGGGGAGCCTACAAAACTCATCATTACGCTAGTTGTTAAGGCCATTCGTGGCTAAAACTTCTTTGTTTTGGTAGGGTGAAGATGATGTTTGGTGAATGTTAATGTTTAACGTATTAATGAAGTGGTATGTTTATGTATTTAACTAATTCGTTCTCAAAAACCATCTTTTGATGGGCTTTTATTATTGTCTAAATCCGTCTTTATATTTGTGAGTGCCTTGATTTTAAAGAGTAAGATCGTAAAACCCTTTTTAATCAAACTTCCTTTGAAACTCGTACGTCTTTATACGAGCAGAGGTTGATAAGCTAAGGCTTGGTCTATACTTCTAAGATCGTACGTCTTTATACGAGATTATTATGCGACCAAGAATTGGTGAACTCATGTTGGGAACGGTACGTCTTTATACTTGGTCCCATTGTTACACCGCCTCCCGGTGAGCAAAATATAATCACCTATTTAACTTTAATATAAAACATTTTAAGTCTGATATCTTAAACCAACCCGGAGATGAGCATTCGATGGGTTGAGGGTAAATGTTGTCACTAACGAGAGGCACTACCACTTTTAAAGATTATAATTTATGAATCAAATGTAGTGAGGACGAGGCTCTAGCGGTGACCCGGGTCACAAGTTTGTAGTAGTCATACCATAGAATTAGTCAACTTAACATTATCATGTAGCAAGCTGATTCGAATCCCGAAGCAATACATTCCGTAATATGATCATTTTCGCCTTATTTACTTTTATGTTATTTACTATTCTGCTAGTTACAATTCTGTTACACACTTCACGCACATTTTTATTTTTATGTTATTTACTTTACCTTCATTTACTTTTCTGCTTCACAAGAACACAAAACCCACTCACTAATTAATCCGGCTAAACGATAACAAAAGTTGAGTATTGGAACTCGACCGTGTCCATTGGTTCGATACTTGGTTCTTACCTAAACTATATTACGCTGCGATATGTACTTTTTTAAGTTAACGTAATTATCATTTTATAAATTTAAAACCTGATCTTGTGAAATCATCCAAAAATATATTTACTTATATTTGATTTACTTAATTCACAAACACATCAAGTTTCCAAGTTTCCCATGGTCGGTGATGTAGGATAATGAATGAATATGATGGTAGATGAATGGTGGATGATAGTGATGGTGGGTAGTGGTGGAAATGGTGGACGGTGTGATGGTGATGTGGGTGAATGATAATGGATGATGGACGGTGTGGGAAACCATGGGAAACAAAGGAAGAAAGGTGGAATCCAGCCAAGTCTCGCGTACCGCGAGGAGGTAAATTTTAAACCGGCCCTTAGTTTTATCCCTCGCGTACCGCGAGGGATGGGCATCATTGTTTCGTGTACCGCGTGAGGTTGTTGGTAACAGAAAGTTAAGAAAAAATTTTCAACTTTTATACTTAGAAATTTTTTGACCCTTTAAAATCTTTCTTCACCTAAATTCTTTAAAACCTGTTCCAAATATAAAAACATGTGTAAACATACCAGGAACTTTGTTCCTGATGATTTTTCTCACCGAATCAAGCGCGAATCCTTGCAAAAACTGACACGAATAAAACACACACACCGAAAAATACAGAAAATGACACGGACTCAAACCAAGGAATGCATACAACTCTACATCCCGGGCATTTGCCCGAGACTCAAATAAGACTATCAGGAGGTTTCTCCTTGATCCTAACTTGTAGTGCCCTCATCCTGTGTGGTATACCGGCTCTCCACAATCTCACCAACATCATATTCTTTCCAAACAATGAACCTATATCACTTTTTTCACTCAGATCCTTCCATCACAGCTTAAACCTACCCGGTCCGAAGATGACACTGTTCAAATACCCTAGCAGCTTATCAACCTTAAACTTCCCCACACTTCGGGTTTGCACACTCTCTAACTCACATACCTTTCTTAACGCACGAGTTCTCTTACGGGGTGGCCTAGACCTAGGGGCACTAGAACTAGGGGTTGGCTCGGCAGTCCTCCCCTCAGAATGAACAGTGGTGATGGGTAAAGGTTCAGGAATATGATTTGCTATGGTAATGACCCTAATGCTCTCACCAAGATATTTGGGATCCTCACTCTTCTCTACCATCCCCACACTTGGGGCTTGCCATATCATCTCCTCCAGTTCTACCATCATCTCCTGCAGATCACGGGCTATCTCATCACCGTACTCTTCCTGCTCATCAAACAACTCTTCTAACGCTGCCGCCTAATCAGATAACATCCCTATGTTAGGGGCCGGTTCATCAAATCCTATCTCTTGATCAAAGTCCCGATGATGGTCCATGAAGGCATCAAACATGCACACGGAGTGGCTCTGCTCACCAACCCCCTTCATGGACTTTGAAGCGTCAAAGGTGTAACACCTGCCACAAAAATATCCAAGATTTGACAAAAGGTAAAACCTAAGGGACTATAAGAGTAAATGTACCAAAATATAGGGTTGAAATGAAAGAAATTTGAGAAATTAAGTTGATATCGGACCGACATTAAATATCATATCGGTCTGAAGTGAAACTGTGTTTTGATATCAGACCGAAAACAAACTCAGTCCAATAGCGGACCGGCGTCTAACTTCATATCGGTCCGAAGTAAGTTAAGGTCGGATATCGGACTGACATCCATTCTCATATCGGTCCGTAATGAGTTGCTTAGTCGGTTATCGGACCGGCATTGATCCATTGCGGTGTTGACACGTGTTCAATGACTCAACCCTAATGACGGGACATGGGTTTGGATATCGGACCGACATGGTCCACATATCGGTCCCATATGTCGCCAAATATGTCCGGTCCAATCAGGATGAGACGTGTAGGGCTGACGTGGGTTTGGGCAGATGTCGGACCAACATCCCCATCCATATCGGTCCGACATGGGTCTGAATGGCAGCCTATAAATAGCTGATCAGTCTCATTCGATTTTCCACATCCCGGATCAAATCCAACTTTCATTTCTCGTTCCAAGTGATCCCTAGCCCACTCTTGACGTTCTCGGTTCGATTCCCGCTTCTCGTAGTGCTTGATTAAACAAGAAACGCTCGTAGAAAGGTCGGAACGCTAGAGAAACCAGGATAAGAAGCTAGCCTATAAGCTTGATGTAACATCCCAAAATAAATGAGGATTTTAAATAACGGGTTGAACCGGGACGAACGGGATAAAAGAACGAGGCGTAACGGGCCGGGCCGGTTGGGCCGGCAAACTTGAAGGAGGGGGGGGGGGTTTCCTCCCTTTAAATAGCCAACACACACACCATTTCTCTCATTTGCAAGAATCTAGAGAGAGAAACCGTAGAGAGAGAAAGTTGGCGGATCGACCCGAGATTGAAGGAGCTTGTTGCTACTGAACTCGTGAGCAAAACCTCCGGATCAGAATCTCGAAATCAGGTAACACCCGAACCAAATCTGAGTTTTTGTTCGTTTTTGGGTTTTCGGGTATTTTTGTGAAAATGACGGGTTTTTATAAACCAAATGAGGAAAGGGTTATAAATCTGGAATCACGAAAGGAAAATACACGTTTTGAATACAAAAAGTCCGGATCTTGACAAGATCGGACCTGCATGCGAAAGTTAGGGTTTTTGGGGAAGATAGCTGAGTTCTGCAGGTATCGAAACTAGAGTTTCGAGTGGCCTGCAGGTGTCGAAACTAGAAGTTTCGAGTGACCTGCAGTTGTCGAAACTAGAAGTTTCGAGTGACCTGCAGTTGTCGAAACTAGAAGTTTCGAGTGACCTGCAGTTGTCGAAACTAGAAGTTTCGAGTGACCTGCAGTTGTCGAAACTAGAAGTTTCGAGTGACCTGCAGGTATCGAAACTAGAAGTTTCGATGGGCCTGCACCTGTCGAAACTAAGTAGTTTCGATAGGTCTGCATCAGTAAGTGAAGTCAGTGTATTCACCTGTAACAGAACGAGTAAACCGTTAGAGTCGGGATTTAGGTCTGATGTGTATTTAATTAATCAATTCAGATCGGAAGTGACGTTGTTGGACCTTTGTTTAGGACAACCGAGACTAGCTTATAAGGTGAGTTCTAGAAGCCCTTCTTTTAATGTTTTAATTAAATGTTTTGGGCTGGTGTGCATACATACGAAACGAGGTTTATGAAACGAGGTTTACGAAACGAGGTTTACGAAACGAGGTTTATGAAACGAGGTTTACGAAACGAGGTTTATGAACGATGCTTCCGAAAGGGGAAGACGAAACGAGTTAATGAGATGTTTACGAAACGAGGTTTACGAGATGATGTTTATAAAATATTTTGCCAAACGAAGTTGTGAAAGGTTTACGAATGAAGTGTTATTTAATAAAACGTACGAATGCTTTAACTAAAACGAGGTAAAGGTTTTTATGAAAGTCACGAATGAACGAATCTGCCACGAGTTTCTACGGGAGCTAGAGTATGTATGTATGTATGTATTGGCCTTACCTTACGGGGGGCCTTTGTGGCTGGCTAACGGTTGTACAACTGGTTGAGGATGGGGTGACGACGGTCACCCATGGGATTACCGGGATCCCGATGGAAGGTGCTATTCCTTACGGGGAAATAGTGCCTATGTTATGTTCTGTCTTCCTAGAGGTAACGAGCCTTAGGGGACATATGTTTGGTTCACCTAGAGGTAACGAGCCTTAGGGGACCTGTGGATGACTTAGAGGTAACGAGCCTTAAGTTCATCCGCTGGTATGTGCTGTCTACCTAGAGGTAACGAGCCTTAGGAGACATATGTTTGGTTCACCTAGAGGTAACGAGCCTTAGGGGACCTGTGTGACGGATGACTTAGAGGTAACGAGCCTTAAGTTCATCCGCTGGTACGCGACGAATGGAATTGACGGTTACAAAAAGGCGCAGATTCGGTTCATGTCGACTTATGTGTTATGTTGCGATGTTATGATGATGTTAAGTTAATGCATGTTTTACGTACGCTTTTGTTAAACAAATGTATGTTATGTTTTTGGCAAAATGTTTATGTTAAGGTTTTATGTAAAGCTAGAACTCACCAGCGTAGCTGACCTTTTTAGTATGCACATTCAGGTTAAGGAAGTTATGATGATGGACGGTGATGCTGGGCGGCTTGAGGAGTTACCCGGATGATATGAAGACTGGCATCCCGTTACGAGTTGTTTTTGTTATGTACATGTATTTGAAAATGTTACGCTTCCGCATGTTAAACGATGTAATGTTATGTTTGAAATGAAATTTTCCGCTGCGTTATTTGATATTATAGTTTGAGAACTGTTTGTGAATGAGTAAATCCAACGCGTGGGGCCTCCCGGGCGAGGGGCCTTACAAGTTGGTCTTGGTCCGGAAATTTTGAGTTTTTGAGATTTTTAATAAACGCAAGAAAGAAAATATATACAGGAACGTAATTGATAAAAATGATTATTGACTCGACTCTTGGTCCGGAACAACGTCATCCTTCTTTTTCATGCCGTTTACCTCTAACAAGAATAAAAATCTTGGTTTGTCAAAGGCTTTTGTATAGAGGTCGGCCTTTTGGAAATCAGTGTTAATTTGAACCATATTAATAAGTTTCTTTTCAAAACAGTCACGAATGAAGTGATATTTTATACCGATGTGTTTGGTTTTTGAATGCTGAACCGGATTCTTAGTGATAGCTATGGCAGCAAAATTATCTACATAAATAGGAGTGTTAGAGAATTGCAAACCGTAGTCCCGAAGTTGCTGTTGAATCCAGATAATCTGAGAACAGCAACTGGCAGCAGCGATGTATTCAGCTTCACATGTAGATGTAGCCACTGAAGTCTGCTTTTTGCATTGCCATGTCACGAGACGGTTTCCAAAGAACTGACACCCTGCAGATGTAGACTTGAAGTCTGTTTTGCAACCACCATAATCAGAATCACTATATGCAGTAAGCTCAAAATTATCATCATTAGAGTACCATAATCCAAGATCAGGAGTACCCTTCAGATAACGAAAAATCCTTTTGACAGCAATTAAGTGGGAGACTTTTGGTTTTGACTGATATCGAGCACAGAGACACGTGGCGAACATGATGTCTGGTCGAGATGCCGTGAGATACATGAGAGATCCGATCATGGCTCGATAGAGAGTAGCATCAATATACTCCCCCTTGTCATCAGGCGAAATCCCGTGATTGATCGCCAATGGAGTACCAGTAGGTTTGGCATCAGTTATACTGAATCGGCTCAGTATGTCTCCAACATAATTGGTTTGATGAAGGAAATTCCCTGTCTCAGATTGATCTACTTGTAGCCCTAGAAAGAACTTCATCTCTGTCACACCCCGACCGATGGCGGAATCATCGGGGCGGGAGGTGTAAGACTGTTCATGAGCACAAGGTTGACTAGATTGTAATATATTAAATCCATTCCCATTCAAACAAACACGAAACAAGTTCAAAGTACATAATGAAATACAATTTGTCTTTGATTTAATATTACTAGGTCCAAAGCCTATGTGTAGCATGTCTTGATCAAACTCAAATGAAAGCACCTGAAACATGAATAAAATAAGGTCAACTAAAAAGTTGGTGAGTATAACACAAGTTTGTACATAGATAGCATATAGTTTGTAAACCAAATCCTTTACATAACATGATAAATAAGGCATTTATGGGGAGCAGCTATTGTGTAACCAAACGTACAATCAAACCTTTGTAACTAGCATGCAAAACAAAGTGTGTTGTCGGTTTCAATCACCGCGTACCATGGGTGGGTTTGTCAGACTCAATAGATCCATCATTGAAAACCGTCGGCTTGAAAAGTTAATGATTGCACATAATAGCATACAAGAGGTTAACACACCTAGCACTCGGGCATAAAGCTCAAATTGCACACATGAATGTAAGTAGGATTTGTACTTGTGTTGTTTGCGTAAATGTAAACATGTAAGTTGAATAGTGTTCATGTTTCACCCCAAAAATGTAAAAGAGTAAAAAGGGGTTGTGAATACTCACTTGTTTCGAAGGCGTAGCTAGCACAAATACTAAATAGTATAATGATCCTTGAGATGCACAAGATAACCTAAAGTGTAATATATTGCATTAATAATGCACAATAGTCTAAGTCTAAGTCTATGGTTGAATTGGATGGAGTTAGTGATTTGGTACTTGAAAGTAAAATAGAAGATTCGAAATGAATATTTTTAGAACATTTTAAATAAGGTTTGATTTTGGGATAATTACTTAAGTAAATTAAATAATTATAGTTTATGGAAATAACGTAGGTATTATATGTAATTTAGTATAATTAAATAAATGTTTTTGTTTAGTTATAAATCAAATAAATAATTATTAACTTATTCATTTATTTATAAAATGTAACTTAAACATAACAATATTATTTAAGAGTAGAGTTTATGAATTAAATGTTGAACTTTAAATAATTTCCATTTATTTTAAGATTAAATACTTGATCTTTTCTAAATAAACAATAATACAGGTTTTTATAATTTCAATCATTTTTATTTTAAAAATAAATCTGAAATACTATTTGTAAAAAGAAATAAAAATTATAAATATTCTGTCAACACACACGACCGCGCCTAGACAGGGCACGACCGTGCTCGGACCACGGGTGCGATCGCGCTAGCCAGGGCGCGACCGTGTTGATCAACAGAGGACATAGTTAAGTAAATCACTAGGCACGACCGTGCCTTGGACAGGCACGCCCGTGTCTATGCTTCTGGGGCACGACCAAGTCTAGCCAACGAGCATGACTGTGTCTGAGCAGGAGGCACGACCGCGCTAGAAGTCGGCACGACTGCGTCTCCCGAGGCACGACCGCGCTAGATGATTAGCGCGACCGTGTCTCTTTCAAAACAGACACGAATTGGTTGATCCTTATATTGATGGAGTCGGGATTGATAGGGCTTTCATTCACAAGATTATTACGAGTCTTTTGGTGTAGATTAATTGCTTTTAAAACATGTTTAAAGTCATATTCGATTAACCCATTTTGGGATGAAACATAGATTCTGATTCGGGATGATTTCTATAATGGAAGCCCAAATTAATATGGGGCTTTTGATATATGGATTGAAACGAACAAGAGGAATGATTCAATTACCTAAAACAGAAAGGAATTGATAGCGATCGGTAGAAGGGAGTTCCGGCGACGGAGAAAGTGGCTTCCGGCGGCTTCTGCTGCTATTCCGGCTATTCCAACTCCTTCAGCAACCTTAGAGATGATTGGAGGATTGAGTTTCTTGATTATTTGGTAGCAACGGGATCGAAAATAATGATTCGAGGCTTGGGAGAAATATTGGATGGCTTTTCTTGAGAGAATTTGCAATTGGATGATAGTAATCGAAATAGACGATTATTTTCTTTGATACAGGAAATGAAACGCACATAGTATTCGAATTCGAACGACCAAGCGTTTTGAAACTGCATTTACGTTTTGACTGTTACTCAGGCGCGACCGTGCTAATAATAGACGCGACCGTGCCAGACGAGGCGCGACCGTGCCAACACGTGGCGCGACCGTGCCTACTAGGGTTTCTGGTTATTTACAGATTCAGCCCTTGCAACTTCAACTTTGACAGAATTAGCTTGGTTAGGATTTAACGGAAAATTAACGGGATTACTAACTCTATTAACTCTAGGAGGTGTTACCACATGATTAAGAGTTCTATATCTTCGAATTGAATATAATCGGCTAACAATTAATGAGGTGTAGGTTTGAACAAGTATATGATTTAATGTCGTATTGTTATTTTATTAATTAAAATAAATTCAAATAGGGTCGGAAAATCAGGAATGTTACAATCTCTCCCATGGAACTCATCTCGAACTTGTCCTACATAACTTTTTCAAATTCTTTGCACATAACATCATTCGTCGATCCGAAAATAATGTCATCCACGTATACCTGTACCATTAAAAGTTCTCCACCCTTTTCCCGAATAAACAACGTGCAGTCGATGACACCTCTTCTAAATCCATTGTTCAGAAGATGAGTGGAATGTGTCTTGTACCACGCTCGCGGAGCTTGGTGCAATCCGTACAGTGCCTTGTCCAATTTGTAGACACGGTCACGATGCATAAGATCTTCAAACCCGGGAGGTTGACTGACGTATACGACTTCACTGATTTCTCCATGAAGGAATGCACTCTTTACATCCATTTGATAGACTTTGAACCTTTTGTAGGATGCATAAGCAAGAAAAATTCGAATTGCTTCCAGACGAGCAACCGGTGCAAACACTTCATTGTAATCTATACCTTCAATTTGCCTAAATCCCTGAACGACCAAACGAGCCTTATTTCTTATGACTATTCCTTGATCATCCCTTTTGCAACGAAGAACCCATCGAGTACCAATCTTCTTAGCTCCTTTTGGTAAATCAGTTAACTTCCAAACTCCGAGCTTCTGAAATTGGAGTAGTTCTTCCTGCATTGCATTTACCCAAGATTCTTCTTTTAAAGCATCTGTTATAGACCGTGGTTCGATTTGCGAGATGAAACATGAATGCGCACAATCGTTGACCACACCAGATTCCATGATTTCTGAGTAGACTCCAGAGTTGATCTGACCCCTAGTTTTGACACCAGATGTGGGATCACCAATAATGTTCTGTTGAGGATGAATTCTATCAATCCTACCCACAGGATGAGCAGGAACCTCAACAGTTTGATCAAGGTTTGTGATACTCTGTTCAATTGCCACATAATGTGAAACATCATCACTTAATTGTACAACATCATGGGAAGGATCTTCAATCAGCTGGTCTATTTCTTGTCGAGAACCCTCATACTCTGAAGAAGAAGAAGAGTCATCATCATGTGTGACTTGTGTTTTTTTTGGAGGACTCAGGAATGTCAGATGATGAGGGAGTAGGTTGCACATGTTCATCAGGTGCATTTTGAGCATCATACATCATTTGAACAACAACCTCCTCATCTGAACATTCTAGAGGAAGATTAAACGAGGTAAAAAGTTCTTCATAATCAAACATCCAAGGAAGACCTTTTCCAGCAGCAGGAGAGTTATACTTTTGAACATCAACATGGTACCATTCTTCTACATTCCCAGAAGCCTTGTTGTAAACTCTTTTATTAGGAGTGTTGTACCCTAAGAAGTAACCTTCCTCTACTGTCTCATTAAACTTGCCATGAGCATCTTTTTTCAACATGGTACATGGAGCGCCGAACGGTTCAAGATACTGTAAGTTCGGTTTCCGTCGATGCAACAATTCAAAGCAAGTTTTATCGTGACGCTTGACAACTAGAACCCGGTAGAACTGCACGGTAAGTTTGAGTCAGCGAGCATAGTCCTTGCCGCTTCTATCAAGGTCTGATTCTTCCTCTCAGCAACACCGTTCATTTGTGGAACATATGGCGCACTGAATTCATGGTGAATACCAAGTTTTTGACAGAAAGTTTTCATAAGGTGATTTTTAAATTCAGTACCATTGTCCGAACGGATCCTCCTAACCTTTAACTTATACAGAGACTCCAATTTGGTAATCAGAATCTCCATATTCAAAAGTCTCAGATTTTTCTTTCAAGAACATCACCCAAGAATATCTCGAATACTCATCCGTCACAACCAAACAATATAAGTCTCCAGCAATGCTCTTCTGGTTGATAGGACCAAACAAGTCCATGTGTAAGAGCTCTAGTGGTATAGTGATGGAATGTTGAGATTTGGGTTTATGAGATTTCTTGGTTTGTTTGCCTTTCTTACAAGAAACACACAAGTCAGGAAGATGAAAACTTTTCACAGTGACTCCTTCAACAAGATTTTTGTGTACCAAATGATTCATTTTTCTAAGACTGAGATGTCCCATTCTTTTGTGCCATAAAATAGAATCCTTCTCAGTGGCTTTTGAAACAAAACATGATGCTGTGGACACTGAGGATGATGCTTGTGACATGTCAAGAATATAAAGATCATTCACTCTTGGAGCAGACATAATCACCATGTCTTCTGGAATCATAAACTCCTTTTTCAAGATATAACAATGCTTGTCATCAAAAAGAACCTTGAACTCCTTATCACAGATTTGAGAAACAGAAAGCAAGTTGTTATCCAACTGTTTGATAAAGTTGACTTTCTCAAAGCTGACAGCTCCATTAGACAGTGTTCCCTGAGCTGAGATAAAACCACCTTTATCGCCTGCAAATGAAACATAGCCCCCTTTGATATTTCTGACGTCGAAAAGGAGAGCTAAGTTCCCAGTCATGTGCCTGGATGCCCCACTATCAATAATCCAATTATTGCTAATAGGATTATAAAGGACAACCTGCACAAGAAGGAAAGTAATTAGTTTAGGTTAGGAACCCAAGTCTTTACAGTCTTGGGTTTCCCAGTCTCATCTACAACAGTACAATCCATCCACTGTCCTTGTGGATTTTTGGAACAACCATTTGACTTTGAAGTACAGTCGTCAGAAGCATCATCTGATTTTGCTTTCCACACATGTTGTTTGTGCAACGACTGTTTGTGGTAAACAGTGGATTGCTTAACGATTTGTACAGGTGTGGAACTCGAATCAGAGACCAACAAGTCATGCATCTTTTGTTTAACTTTCTTTTGATGCACTTGTTGTTGGGTAAAAGAGTTAGATTTTGACTTTAAAAACTTTTGTTTATTTTCTGGAAAATGGTTAACTCTTTTACTTGGCTTCTGAAGATAAGGACAATTGACAACAACGTGTCCTTGTGTACCGCACTCAAAACAGTATCTCCGCTCAACCAACCTCGGAGATCTGTATTGATTTTCACTTTGGTGAGTTTTTGAACCACCAGCCTTAGCTTCTTTTAGTTCAGCTGAAGAGAGTGACTTGTTTGATTGAACAGACTCTCCAGCTTTAACAAAATTAACCTTTTTGATTGAGGCTTTGGTTACTTGACTCTTCTGATCAGAAGTAGTGGGATAAGATGGACGGCAATTGGTTTGTTTAATTTTAAAAACATTTTTAGAAGCAGATTTTGAAATACCAATGCTGTCATTCTGTGGAGCAGACGAGTTTTTGTGTCCCAAACCACGAGTAGGGCACTCATCGTCGTCTTCATCCCACTCTTCTACCATTCCATCAACACACTGGGACTCCGAGGTCGAAGCACCATTATCGTTAACCTTTGGTTGAGAAATTTTGTTTTCGGTTGGATCAACGACAAGTGGCGTTTTGACCTTAAGTCAGTGATTGGGTTATCATCCGGTGTGTTTACCATAGTATTCATCACAGGTGGAGGACAATTGTTATACCCCATCCCAGCATTTTTCTTTCTTGGACGCTGTGAAACCATGTAATCAAGAATGTAAGAAGCATTTGAATAACTTTTCAGCTTTTGATTTAAAGTTTCATAATCACATTCGACAAGCGCCAGCTTTTTCTTTGTTTCATCAATCGCGTTTAAATAAAAGGTGATGGCATTTTGTTTGTTGAGAACACAGATTTCTAATTCATGAACTTGCCTGTTTAAAAGATCAATTTTGTTTTTGAAGGCAAGTTCGTTTCCCTTTAAAACACGGTTTGCTTCAAGACAACCAGTTAAATCAGTAATTAAGTCTGTGTTGTGACTTTTAAGTGCCTCAACTTTCTTTTCAAGTTCATCACAAATTAAACACGGTTGAGATTCAGACTCACTTTCAAAACTGTCAGAATTTACCTGAATGCCTGTGGATGTTTTTACCATAAAAGCACAGCTACAGGTAGATTCAGAAGAGGAATTGTTATCATCCACATCAGTTGTCGATTGACTTGAAGAGACGACAGATGATTTTTCTTCATTCTCAGCTGTGAAGCCAGAACTGTTTGAAGATGTGTCGTCTTCAGCTGATGAACTTTCTGAAGCAATCTCTTTCTCAGCATCAGAATCTGATTCTTCATTGATTTCTACAGCCTTTGCCATGTAAGCTCTATCCCCTGAACTGCCATCAGCTCCAAATTTAAAAGACCAATCAACAGTCTCATCTGTTTGAACAACCATAGCTTTTGTTCCACTTGAAGTGCCCTTATCTTGTGCAAGAGTAACTGGAACAAGGTTTGTTTCTGTATTTTGAGTTTGTGGCTTCGGTTGGTTTTGACGGTTGTTGAAAGGGTTGCGGTTTCCAGTCTGTTTAGGCTTTTCACATTGCCTAGCAAAATGCCCTTTCTCACCACAGTTAAAACAAACAACAGCAGACAGATCAAAACCATAAGTAGTGTCTTTGTTCCCTTCGAGAGTTTTTCCTGTCCTTTTTACATAATCTCTCGCTCTTCTGACTGCACTTGCAAGAGCCCACATAATATCAATTCGATCCATTTCATCCTTATCAATCTGAGCATAGTCTTCTGCTGTCAGATGACTGTTTCCAACCTGTCCAGCAACAAGACTGTCATATGAATTGATAACGGTAGACAACAATGCCATGTGTTCCTTGGCCACTTCGATAGTAACCTTGTCGAAGTTGTCTGTTTGCAATTTAATGGGGCTTGGTGGAGGAGTACTAGCAGTATTTCCCTGCTTTGGAACCGAGCTTGATGAAATTGAAGCATGAGCTGTTGAAGACTGGCTGGCTGAAACATTTGACATGTTTGATACAAACGCAGTCTGCAAAGGAACATTTTGTTGAGTTGATGTAGAATAGTACAATGAAGGATCCTGAGTTTGTACGCCTCTCTTTAGCTTCCAGTTATTCAACACCTCTTGTTCTCTCAATTTCTGAAGAAATTCATTGATGTCAATGGTTCCAAGAGTATTGTTCTGTTTGAGAACCATCAAGAATGAATCCCATTTTGGTGGTAGCGCATCTGCCATGCATTGAACCTTTTCTTCTTTCGTTTTTTTGATCTCATGGGCATGTAATTCACTCATCAAGTGATAGAATCTCTCAATTAGATCATCTAAGGACTCATTCCCAATATACATGAAATTATCAAATTCCTTCTTAATGGCCTTAGCATTGATAGCTTTCAACGAAGCATTTCCTTCGTGACGTTGTTCTAAGGCATCCCACAGAGATTTTGAAGATGTAAACTGCCTGAATTGATGAAATATTTCTCTTGATATGGCCTGAGATAGGATAGCATATGCCTTCTTTTCTAAGTCATAATCTTTTCTTTGTTGTTCGCTTAAAAGGGAAGGCAAAACAGGAGTTCCATCCTCACTCAACACTTTCTGATATCCATTCTCTAACATCATCCATAAGTTTGTATCAACTCCATTAATGTGTATCTCAAACCTGTTTTTCCAGTGATGATATTCGTCCATTGTCATGAGTTTTGGAGCCTTGTTAGCATTTCCAGCTTCATTATCGATTAATAACAAGTTTTGGATTTTGCTGTTCTGACTGGCAACAAAGGCTAAATCCGACATGGTAAAAAAAAAATTTTCGACACTAAAAAAAATTTAGAAGAGATTTGTGCGAATGGGTCTATTCGTGCGAATGGAATTTTCTATTCGTGCGAATGGAAGTTTCTATTCGTGCGAATGGAATTTTCTATTCGTGCGATTGGAAGCTTGAACGAATGAGCAGGAGACTTGATCTATTCGTGCGAATGGTAGGAGCCATTCGTGCGAATGAAGTTCATCATAGTAGCCATTCGTACGACAGAGAGCTGTTTGACTTTTTTGCACCAAAAAGCACCAATGATTGAGCCTTTTATCAGATCTTGAAACTGAATCGATCAGATCACTCAAAAGCAATAATCACAAGTTTTGAACGTGGCTAAACAGAGATCAAGTGATCTTTATAACATTCAAGAAGATAGAAAAAGCAAGATTAGATTTTCTATGTTGAATCTAGAGCACAATGGCTCTGATACCACTTTGTTGGATCGGGATCTACCTTGATCCAATGATTCAACACATTAACCAAACCAAATCGTGCGGAATCCGATTTGATTGGCAATCCAATCTATGACACGGTTCGGGTCGTGAGAAACGAGCGGATTAGATGTCGAAACGAAGGTTTCTATCGACCCTTTGGTGTAGAGAAGTTGGATACAAGACCTGGAAACTCTCAACGGACAGAGATTCGACAATGCCGGTGCAAAGAGTTTGTGTGTGTTCTGTTGCTTAGTCTGGTTCTGCTCTGGTTAGTCTTTCTTATCTTTTGTGCTCATGAAGTGAAAGTTATATATATAGTGCAGAGGCCATTCGTACGAATGAGCCATGTGAATGGACTCATTTGTGCGAATGAATCAGTAGAATGGTTCATTCGTAAGAATGAATCATCAGAATGGTTCATTCGTACGAATGAATCATTCTCATGACTTATTCTAGCGAATGAATCATTCTCATGATCTATTAGCGCGAATGGATCATTCTCATGATCCATTCGTGCGAATGGGCCTTTCAATAGCATGATTGATCAACGTTATCGATATTTATTAGATCGTTTAATACACAGTCGTTATATATGAGTAAACATTAAGGATAAACATGTAATTTCATTAATATATCAAATAGTTACATTAAACATAGATGAAATACATATTACAAGGGATTAGGGACATATCATGCATCTACAACAAGCATATCATTTGGATATGGCTTATGCTGAAATTGAGAAGAGAAATGATATAGTTGCTGAGAAAAACAAGGAGATTTCTGACAAAGAATCAGAAGTGATCAAATTACATCGAAAGCTAGAGAGTTTTGGAAATTCATCAATTCTGTTGGATTATTTTCATGATAATGCTGATCCTACAAAGAGAATAGATGGAGTTGGGTTTGTTCCTCCACCATTCAATGGAAATTATGTTGTTGAATGTAAGACCCCAACCCGGGCGTCCTACAGTTGGTTCTCATAACGGGTCATTTTCATTAAAAGCGCATTTATTTCATTTCAAATTACAGCGAACGTCTTTGTAAAACCATTTATTATAGTTAATGTCATTAAGTTTACCTCATGAATGCCTGCACACCGATCCGAGTAACGCCGCTTCCAAGCCAAGATACGTCAATACACCGCTTACCTGCAAAACAATCTAACGTACACACAAAGTCAGCTATGCTGAGTGAGTTCTAATAGTTTAATTTAAAGAAAAACCACCACACCAAGTTCTTTTTGTTAATTCACTTGGACATTCTGGTCCTTATAAAATATAATTACTCTTTATTTCGGAACGACTAATTCCATGACATCCCATGTCAACCCGCAACCGTTTAATTACCCAATACTCAACATGTACCACCAATATAAATAGTAATCACCTTACCGTACAACCGTATAGACTTGACATACTATGCTAGTAACTCATATCCAAGAATACATATTGACTCAACTCTGGTTTAACACAACCTACCCTAAAACACTAACACATGCGGCCTTAACCAAGGCTCTCACGATTAACTGACACGACTCTTATACGCGTCGCGTCACATGTCCTGACTCAACGGTCAGTCTAACCCTACACGTGGCAATTGAACAAATCACAGTAACACTAACTCATACACAATAAATGCAATTAATCATTAGCATGCACGTCAACACTTATATATATATATATATATATATATATATATATATACATGCAAACACATACCTCATCGCTGTACCCTCGTCAGGGCGATCAACACACCCAAGCTCATCATTAACCTGTCAACTAACTGTCACCTTTGGTGACCTCTAAAAGGACCTCGTCCTTCACAATCCCGTTTGCCGTGCCACATGGACAACGAAGCAAACCCGACAAATATGACTCAATACTTACACACACCTCACGCATAACCCTAGAACAACACATTTAATATTATAAATTCCTTAGCATTTAATGCCGGGCACAATCATTCCCGTTCGGCCATTAACATGTCGCGTACTAACAAACCATATCATTGACTCACACATAAAATCATGGGCATTTAACTTAAAGCCCGACTCTCCCCGATCCACCCTTAGCACACCATTGATCCTACGACTCTTAATACCCATTTTGTATTCAAATATAGCTGGTTAGAACCCGATACCCTTAATGTAACATTTCTGATTTTTAGTATCCGTATTTTCAAATTCAATGTAATGCATTTCAAACCTAATTCTAGTGCACTATTTTGTTATATTCGTATCACTAATTAAATACTATATTGCGATGCTAACCCGTAAATATTACACGGTTGTAACCTACTAAAACACTATATAAGTACCTATATATACAAATATGTCAAACACTAAAGTTACAAGGTCTGATGTTGCAAATTTAACAAGAAACCCTAACAGGCATGGTCGCGCCTCGTTCTGGCACGGTCGCGCCAAGTGCTTTGGCACGGTCGCGTGACCAGCTTTGGAACGATTGCGCCCGGTGCCTAGGCACGGTCGCGCCTCTCATTAGTTGAAACGTAAATACAGACTTTAATCACAGAGACGCTCGATTTCATAACCGTTCGACACGTTTTCACCATTAACAAACTCAATTAACTCTTTTAATCATAACAATTACAACAAATAAACAAAATTTCGTCGATTCAACTCATAACCATCCATTTCTCTCACAAGACCATCGAATTCTTCAAATTCTTTGCAATTCTCCCAAGCAAACGCACAAACGATCCTCCCTGAAGCTACTGACCACTTAAAGCAACCTGAATCGTAGCAGAAGACGCCAGACCACTTAAAGCAACCTGAATCGTAGCAGAAGACGCCAGAAACCAAGCTCGCCGACGCCGGAACTCCTTCCTACCGTTCGCTATCAATTCGCCATTATTCCGGGTAATTGAAACCTTGTCCTCTATCGATTTACTCTTTAGATCAAAAGCCCTATGTTAATTTGGGCTTCCAATATGAAAATTATCTTAAACCCGAATCTAGTTTTCGTTCAAAAATGATTTAATCGAACCCGACTCTAGACACGTTTTAAATCCAATTAATCTATGCAAAAAGACTCGAAATAATCTAATGGGTGAAAGCCCCATGAATTCCAACGTTAACAATATAAGAATTAGCCGAATCGTTTCTGTTTTGGGACAGATACGGTCGCGCTAGTATTCTAGCGCGGTCGTGCTTCATGAGACACGGTTGCGCCAAATACCAGCGCGGTCGTGCCTCACACACTCAGACCCAGCCATGCCTTTGGCTAGACTTGGTCATGCCTAAAAACGCTAGACACGGTCGTGCCTAGTGTAACATCCCTGATTTTCTGACCCTATTTTAACTTATTTTAACTAATAAAATAACAACATGACATTGAATCATATACTTGTTTAAACCTACACCTCATTAAATTGATTAGCCGATCATATTTTAATTCAAAGTTTTAGAACTCAAATCACATGGTAACACCTCCTAGAGTTAACTCAGTTAGTAATCCCGTTAGGTGTTCTGTTAAATCCTAACCAAGCTAATTCTGTCAAAGCTGAAGTTGCAAGGGATGATTTTGTAAATAACCAGAAACCCTAGTAGGCACGGTCGCGCCTCATGTTGGCACGGTCGCGCCTCGTCTGGCACGGTCGCGTCTATTGTTGGCACGGTCGCACCTCAGCTTGGCACGGTCGCGTCTCTTTTAGGCACGGTCGCGCCTCACATCAGTTGAAACGTAAAAACAGCCTTTAATCGCATGACCATTCGATTTCATAACTGTTTTCTCGTATTTACAAACCTAATTAAGTTCTTAATCATCATAATCACGGAAAATAACTCCACTTAAGCCGATTTTCTCGAAACCACCAACCTCTTTCATTAGTCCAACAATCCATCCAATTTGACTGGCAATCCTCCCGAGCAAACGCATCATCGACCCCCTCTGAAACTCCCGAAACCTTCGAAATAGCCGGCATAGCAGCAGGAGACGCCGGAAGTCAGGACTGCCTTCGCCGGAACTCGCCCCTACCGTAAGCTACCAATTCATCGTCTTACAGGGTAATTGAAACCTTCTAAACTTTCTATTTATTCTGTAGATCAAAAGCCCCAATCTAATTTGGGCATTCAATATCGAAATTAACAAGAACCCGATCCTAAGTTCATTTAAAAATGGTTTAATCGAATCCGACTTTAAACATGTTTTAAACACAATTAACCATACCAAAAGACTCGTAATAACCTTGTGAATGAAAGCCCTAAACATTCCATCACCTTAAATATAAGGATCAATCAATTCGTTTCTGTTTTGAAAGAGACACGGTCGCGCTAATCATCTAGCGCGGTCGTGCCTCGGGAGACGCGGTCGTGTCGACTTCCAGCGCGGTCGTGTCTCCTGCTCAGACCCAGTCATGCTCGTTGGCTAGACTTGGTCGTGCCCCTGAAGCATAGACACGGTCGTGCCTGTACAAGGCACGGTCGTGCCTTGTGATTTGTCTAGCTATGTCCTCTGTTGATCAACACAGTCGCGCCCTGACTAGCGCGGTTGCGCCCGTGGCCCGAGCACGATCGTGCCCTGTCTAGGCGCGGTCGTGTGTGTTCTCAGAATTCTTAAAATTTCTATATTTTTAAACAATTAGTACTTCAAGTTAATTTTCAAAATAAAAATAGTTGAATTTATAAAAATGCGTATTATCTTTATTTAAAAAGATCAAGTATTTAATCTTAAAATAAATGGAGATTATTTAATTAAAGTTTCAACCTTTAAATTATAAACCCTACACTTAAATAATATTTTAATGTCTAAGTTACATTTTATAAATAGATGAATAAGGTAATAATTATTTATTTGATTTATAATTAAACAAAAACATTTATTTAGTTATACTTAATTACATCTAATACTTACATTATTCTCATAAACAATAATTAATTAATTTACTTATTTAATTATTCCAAACTCAAACCTTATTCAAAATGTTGTAAAAATATTCATTTCAAATCTTCCGTTTTATACAATACTTTCAAGTACCAATCACTAACTTTATCCAATTCAACCTTAGACTTAGACTTAGACTATTGTGCATTATTAATGCAATATACATTACACTCTAGGTTAACATTGTGCAATACAAGGATCACATTACTATTTAGTATCTCGTGTTAGCTACGCCTTCGATACAAGTGAGTATTCACAACCCCTTTTTACTCTTTTACACTTTTGGGGTGGAACATGAACTCTATACACATTACACATTTACATTTACGCAAACAACACAAGTGCAAAATCCTATTTATATACATGTGTGCAAAATTTGAGCTTTGTGCCCGAGTGCTAGTTGTGCTAACCTTTGTATGCGATTATCTGCAATCATTAACTATACAAGCCGACGGTTTTCAATGATAGATCTATTGAGTCTGACAAACCCACCCAGGTGCGCGGTGATTTAAACCGACAACACAATTTTTGCATGCTAGTTACAAAGGTTTGATTGTACTTGGTTACACAATAGCTGCTCCCCATAAATGCCTTATTTATCATGTTATGTAAAGTATTTGGTTTACATATTATATGCTACCTATATACAAACCTGTGTTATACTCACCAACTTTTTAGTTGACTTTATTTTATTCATGTTTCAGGTGCTTTCATATGAGTTTGATCAAGACATGCTACACATAGGCTTTGGACCTAGTTAATCTTAATTCAAAAACAAATTGTATTTCATTATGTACTTTGAATTTGATTCATGTTTGTTTGAATGGAAATGGATTTAACATATTACAATTTAGTCAACCTTGAGCTCATGAACAGTCTACATGTCCCGCCCCGATGATTCCGCCGTCGGTTGGGGTGTGACAGATTGGTATCAGAGCCTTGGTTATAGGGAACTAGGTTATTAGACACCCTTGACCTAGACTATAACTTTAGGACACCCATACAATGTCATGCTACTACATGTTACATTATTAGTTCTTGTGTAAATATTTTTTACATGCTATCATAAGTATTTACACTACGTGATACAATACATAATGACTTATGTGTCACACTACTTGATAACTTTTGTGCTTACACTCATTACTATCTACATGCTATATGATTTTTTTTTGTGAATATTCTTACATGTTATACTATATAACTACATCATGTGATACAATACTTAATAATCTATGTGTCACATTACCTGCCAACTTTCTCCCCTATTCATTGCTACCTATTTAATTTATTTAAAAGTGCTATCCTAATTTTCCACACACACACTCATACACATGCACCCTTAAACTCACATACATAATACCACACCTCTAGTGAACAACAAATTTTTAAACTATTGGGCCTGATGTCCATTAATAATAAACTAAGAAGCCCATCTATCCTTCAAGAAGCAAAAGCCCACTGAAATGCATAAACCTTACTTTCGGGCCACAAGGCCCAGTTCACAACAATTCTCATCATGACCATGAGCCCAACAATAGTATTATTAATACATGATGGCTGGAAGAGTGTGTAAGCCCATGAAGAATTCTGGCTAAGGAAAGATAGGGTATTTAAGTGTGTCCTAGTGACCCACCCCTCTTTCCTGGGAATTCTCCTTAGGAATACACTACTTATAGGTCAAGTGTACTCCTAAAATACTATTGTGAAGACTCGGCGTTATGACTAGTCAAACTCTAAACCTATGAGAACTCCTATGTTTGACACTCAGTATTTATTTATCGCTTACAACCTTTCCATTGTTTTCCTGCTAAGCATGGACTCCTACCCTCCTACCTCCCCGGTATGCCGTCCCGAAGAAGAGCCTGATTGGGAAGAAGACACCGGATCACCCGTACATCGATCACCAACACCGGCAGCTGCTAGACCAAGGTTTGATGTAAGGGTAGATTGGATTAGGAACACCGGCCCAAGACTTCGAACACCTGGATCAGCCGCGCCCAGAGACCTGTATCAGACACCCCATCCCCACAAGCAATTACCACCCCCACTAAGAGACCCATATCTAATGCCCGACCCGTACCTTCCTAACCCTTGGGTAAGGCATACCATGGCACCCACTGGTGTTATGGGGATTCCAACCCATGACCTCCATCAATATGTAAGAACTTCAGAATTTGAGAGACAAAGGATAGAGCAGGGAGTAATGCACGACTTGCAAGGACAAGGAATAGCCTAGCAAACCAATTAGGATACCAAAAGGAATTAATCTCCATCCTCGAAGCGGTGCTCGCCTTGGGAATTATTCTCCTTCTAGTGGAAAACTACAGGAGGCGTTAACAGGATTATTTTTCTTATTTATTTCAGTTTGAGAACCATTTCCCTGTGTTTTGAATACATTCAGCATTACTAAATTTTATATTTTCCAAAGTTATTATTCATAAATTCAATACGTTGAGTGTGAATTACACCCATCATATTTTCATCAAAATTCTCCAAGTATTATCTTTCCCATTCACCACAATTTAGTACACTACGAACAATCTCCTTCGTAAACAAATCATCCAATTATTTGATTTAAACAAACCTCTTATTTTGTTCAAACAAAATGTTTATCAAACTTTTAGATAGTATCAAAAACATAAATTTTCCATAAAACTTTCCACCTGATAAGGAAAGTTAATACAACCGATTTTATAAATATATATATATATATATATATATATATTATTTCGAATTGATAAATAATTATGGTTTTCCTCGTTTAAGTAAATATTTCTAAACCCTGGCTAAATTCATATACGACTAATTGTTTAGCCAATAATTTCGCTTAAAAATATTCTCTTATTAAATAGCTGAAAATTTAAATTAACAGATTTTTCCCATAAATTGTCTATTTATTTGAATTATGTGACTCAATGGATTCACTACGTTATATATCTACAATCAAAGACGACTTACCACTTTCAAATTTCAAACAAAGATCCGTATTTGTAAACACATTCCCCGATCGTTTTCAGAACTTCCTCATTACTTTTCACTTGTCGCTTCAAGAGACGATCTATACCGCATAGACGTTAACCTTTCCCACCAACCTCAACGAGATTTGAGGATTCGAACCCAACTACCACATTATGCAAGAACGCCAAACAACACGTTTGTCCGCAACACTCGATCACATGCAAAACCCATATACATCGCACGCGAAGTTCAATACTTATGAATACACGTTCATAATATATCCAACGCAACTACATGGTACATGAAACCTAAATATTCTCAATATATCCAATGCTACACAAATTACATGATACATGAAACTAGTTTGCCTACAAATCACAACTTACTCGATTGATTACGTAATGCACGAAACACGTTTATTTGCAATACACATGCTACTGGATTGAGCACATGATACACGAAACTTAGTTGTTTACAATATACATGATACATAAGAATTGCTTCATTGATACATAATTCTAGAGTGACCACACTATACATGAAACTTATTTGGTTACGAAGTACATTACACTAAGATATGCACATTGTACAATATACATGATGCTAAGTTGCCAATACTCTACATGAAATTCATTTCCTACTATACACAAAATACTATGATGTTTACATTACACATCAGAGTTCATTGACTTACAAAATACAAGACGCTTAATTATTTACGCTATATATGACACTTATTTGATTACGAGCTACGTGACACTAGATTATACATGAGACTTGTGTGCTTACTATATACTCGAAACAAAAATTTGCTTACAATTATTGCAATGGATTGATTGCATTCTACACAAGACATGGTCATACACTTTATACACCAAAGTTGAAGACCATAATACATTGAAACGACTCGGGGTTTGACGTATTCTTGTTCAAACACGAGCAAACAAAGAAACTTTAAGTGTTACTAATTTGCTACTCTTTAGTTGCGAACTGACCTGATTAGGGACATAGTTACTTGTTAACGAATTTTTATGTGTAAACAATAGACGTGATCATAGTGAAATTATGCCCCCTTACCCGCACACAAAGAAACAATCTATACGGACCATACGATGATTTAAATATTACGGGTGCACACGGAATTATAAAAATCAGCGCATGAAAACTATAGAGAAATTTTGTCGTGTGATGTGACCTAAAACTTATCATGATGTGTAACAACATAACTGATGTGATATGACAAGGACATGGTGGATACGCCGATGGTACTTCCTATATATAAGTGTCCTATAATATTATCAAAAGTAACGTTGCTCGTGTCACGTGAAGTTTTGACATAGACCAATGTTTATGAAATATTTTACCCGCTGACAATTTTAAAGTATATTATACTACATCTTACACAAACCCTAATTATCAAGATTCCATCAAATTCATTCCAAATAATACATCTCACATTTAGAATTCAGAATTATTATTCGACTATCTCCTCCTTAAATTCATTTCAAAACAAAATTCATTATCACCCTTCATATTCAACTTTAAGTATCAGGCCTAAGCCATGTCAGGGGTTACCCTCCCCAGACTGCAACAATCAAAACTCACCGAGAACCCAAAACTCCCACCTTTTTCTTGATTTTTAGTAGCCTCCATTAGTTAAATTTCGGGACGAAATTCCCTTAACATGGGGAGACTGTAACATCCCTGATTTTCTGACCCTATTTTAACTTATTTTAACTAATAAAATAACAACACGACATTGAATCATATACTTGTTCAAACCTACACCTCATTAAATTGATTAGCCGATCATATTTTAATTCAAAGTTTTAGAACTCAAATCACATGGTAACACCTCTTAGAGTTAACTCAGTTAGTAATCCCGTTAGGTGATCTGTTAAATCCTAACTAAGCTAATTCTGTCAAAGCTAAAGTTGCAAGGGCTGATTTTGTAAATAACCAGAAACCCTAGTAGGCACGGTCGCGCCTCATGTTGGCACGGTCGCGCCTCGTCTGGCACGGTCGCGTCTATTGTTGGCACGGTCGCACCTCAGCTTGGCACAGTCGCGTCTCTTTTAGGCACGGTCGCGCCTCACATCAGTTGAATAGTAAAAACAGCCTTTAATCGCATGACCATTCGATTTCATAACCGTTTTCTCGTATTTACAAACCAAATTAAGTTCTTAATCATCATAATCACGGAAAATAACTCCACTCAAGCCGATTTTCTCGAAACCACCAACCTCTTTCATTAGTCCAACAATCCATCCAATTTGACTGGCAATCCTCCCAAGCAAACGCATCATCGACCCCTTCTGAAACTCCCGAAACCTTCGAAATAGCCGGAATAGCAGCAGGAGACGTCGGAAGTCAGGACTGCCTTCGCCGGAACTCGCCCCTACCGTAAGCTACCAATTCATCGTCTTACAGGGTAATTGAAACCTTCTAAACTTTCTATTTATTCTGTAGATCAAAAGCCCCAATCTAATTTGGGCATTCAATATCGAAATTAACAAGAACCCGATCCTAAGTTCATTTAAAAATGGTTTAATCGAATCCGACTTTAAACATGTTTTAAACACAATAAACCATACCAAAAGACTCGTAATAACCTTGTGAATGAAAGCCCCAAACATTCCATCACCTTAAATATAAGGATCAATCAATTCGTTTCTGTTTTGAAAGAGACACGGTCGCGCTAATCATCTAGCGCGGTCGTGCCTCGGGAGACGCGGTCGTGCCTCCTGCTCAGACCCAGTCATGCTCGTTGGCTAGACTTGGTCGTGCCCCTGAAGCATAGACACTGTCGTGCCTGTACAAGGCACGGTCGTGCCTTGTGATTTGTCTAGCTATGTCCTCTGTTGATCAACACAGTTGCGCCCTGACTAGCGCGGTCGCGCCCGTGGCCCGAGCACGATCGTGCCCTGTCTAGGCACGGTCGTGTGTGTTCTCAGAATTCTTAAAATTTCTATATTTTTAAACAATTAGTACTTCAAGTTAATTTTCAAAATAAAAATAGTTGAATTTATAAAATTGCGTATTATCTTTATTTAAAAAGATCAAGTATTTAATCTTAAAATAAATGGAGATTATTTAATTAAAGTTTCAACCTTTAAATTATAAACCCTACACTTAAATAATATTTTAATGTCTAAGTTACATTTTATAAATAGATGAATAAGGTAATAATTATTTATTTGATTTATAATTAAACAAAAACATTTATTTAGTTATACTTAATTACATCTAATACTTACATTATTCTCATAAACAATAATTAATTAATTTACTTATTTAATTATTCCAAACTCAAACCTTATTCAAAATGTTGTAAAAATATTCATTTCAAATCTTCCGTTTTATACAATACTTTCAAGTACCAATCACTAACTTTATCCAATTCAACCTTAGACTTAGACTTAGACTATTGTGCATTATTAATGCAATATACATTACACTCTAGGTTAACATTGTGCAATACAAGGATCACATTACTATCTAGTATCTCGTGTTAGCTACGCCTTCGATACAAGTGAGTATTCACAACCCCTTTTTACTCTTTTACACTTTTGGGGTGGAACATGAACTCTATACACATTACACATTTACATTTACGCAAACAACACAAGTGCAAAATCCTATTTACATACATGTGTGCAAAATTTGAGCTTTGTGCCCGAGTGCTAGTTGTGCTAACCTTTGTATGCGATTATGTGCAATCATTAACTATACAAGCCGACGGTTTTCAATGATAGATCTATTGAGTCTGACAAACCCACCCAGGTGCGCGGTGATTGAAACCGACAACACAATTTTTGCATGCTAGTTACAAAGGTTTGATTGTACTTGGTTACACAATAGCTGCTCCCCATAAATGCCTTATTTATCATGTTATGTAAAGGATTTGGTTTACAAATTATATGCTACCTATATACAAACCTATGTTATACTCACCAACTTTTTAGTTGACTTTATTTTATTCATGTTTCAGGTGCTTTCATATGAGTTTGATCAAGACATGCTACACATAGGCTTTGGACCTAGTTAATCTTAATTCAAAAACAAATTGTATTTCATTATGTACTTTGAATTTGATTCATGTTTGTTTGAATGGAAATGGATTTAACATATTACAATTTAGTCAACCTTGAGCTCATGAACAGTCTACATGTCCCGCCCCGATGATTCCGCCGTCGGTTGGGGTGTGACACCTAGCCCAGGACACGATCGTGCCTTGAGAACAACCCAATTGTGCATTCTATTTGATCAACACGGTCGCGCCCTGACTAGCACGATCGTGCCTGTGGTTCGAGCACGATCGTGCCCTTCCCAGGCACGGTCGTGTGTGAGTTAAATTTTTGGCAGAATTATAATTTTATATATTTTTCAAACAATAAATATTTCTGATTAAATTACAAAATAAAAATAGTTGATTTTTATAAAAATGCATTTAATTCTATTTAGAAAGATCAAATATTTAATCTTGGAATAAATAGAAAATTATTTATTTAAAGTTCATAAAAATTAAATTTAAAATTATTGCTAAACCTTTCATTTAAAAAGTATTTAAATGGTTAAGTTACATTTTATAAATAAATAAAGAAATGATTATTTATTTAATTTATATTTAAACCAAAACAATTAATTATTTATACTAACTTATAACTAATACTTACAATGTTTTCTAAAACAATAATTATTTACATTACTTATTTAATTATTCACATTACTTATTTAATTATTCAAACTCAAACCTTAATCAAAATATTCTAAAAATATTCTTTCAAACTTTATATATTTTATTCAATACTTCCAATTACAAATCAATGACTTTTTACACAAGTCCAAATGCAACTTTAGAATTAAACTCTTGTGCACACTATTAATACCATATATATTACACTTTAGGTTAACTTGTGCATTTCAAGGATCTTTATTCTATCTAGTACCTTTGTTAGCAACGCCTTCCAACCAAGTGAGTATTTCATAGCCCCTTTTACTCTTTTACACTTTTGGGGTGAAACATGAACTATATACAAATTACATGTTTACATTTACACAAACAATACAAGTACAAATCCTATTTACATTCATGTGTGCAAATTTAAGCTTTATGCCCGAGTTCTAGTTGTGCTAACTTTTGTGAACACTTATGAGCAATCATTAACTATTCAAGCCGACGGTTTTCAATGATAGATCTATTGAGTCTGACAAACCCACCCAGATTGGGGTGATTGATACCGACAACACAATTTGCATGCTAGTTACAAAGGTTTGATTGTACTTGGTTACATAATAGCTGCTCCCCATAAATGCCTTATTTATCATGTTATGTAAGGATTTGTTTTACAACTATATGCTATCTATATACAAACCTGTGTTATACTCACCAACTTTTTAGTTGACTTTATTTTATTCATGTTTCAGGTTCTAATGTGTGAGATTGATCAAGATGTGCTACACATAGACTTGGACTTAGTTAATTTAAATAAAAGAACTCTATGTATTTCAATTTTGTTCTATCTTGGATTTGGTTGTGTTTGGACTACTTGTTATGAAATTTGATGTTTAATATATTCAATCTAGTCAACCATGTGCTTATGAACAGTCTACATGTCCCGCCCCGATGATTCCGCCATCGGTCGGGGTGTGACAAATTGGTATCAGAGACTTGGTTATAGGGAATTAGGTTATTAGACACCTTGACCTAGACTATAACTTTAGGACACCTACTTCTGCTATGTTTCATGATTTCATGTTATATGCTACATGCTATATGTTATATGTTATGTGTTACATGCTATGTGCTACATGCTTACTATGATTAGTTATTATTTTATTTGATAACTTAATTGTAAAAAAAATCCACGACTTATTAATATATACTTAAATTATAAATTAAATAAACAATATCCTTTCCTATATCCTAAAACCTCATAATATTCTTATCTTCCTTCTCTATCTTTATCTTTCTAAGCATGTGGAAACTTCATGAAGCTAAATTCATAAAAATTTCTTTATTTTCTCGTTAAGGTTTTTAAGCTTTGTTAATTATTTGAGGACACGTGCAATCTGGAAGAGTGACACCTGTGTTTTGGGTTTTCTGTCTAGGAAAGCATTTCGCATAAATCCCAAATCAACCGAGGGACCCGTATGCTTTCCTGGGAATTCCCGAGATGAGTGTTTACTTATAGGCTAAAGCATGTCTCCTTGAAAATTATATAAGTTTAATTAACCTTAATGTGTCATAGTATTCGAGTGATTATATCACTATTTGAGTACAATCCAAACTATGATTATCTATTTATTTTGTTATCTTATTCAATTAAATCCAAACAATTCTCATAAGTTCTTACACCTTTTTCTTGTCTTGTGAAAATCTGTAGAATGCCTCCTCGTCGTGCTCCCGCGACCAACGCCAATACCGACATTGCTGCTATTCTTGCATAACTCGTGACACAACTCACTCAAGCTAATAGTGCCACCAATGGCAACAATGGTGGAAATGGTAGTAATAGTGGTAATGGTGGTAATGGTGGAAATGGTGGTAACAACCCATCTCAATGCACCTTCAAGCGTTTCAACTCGTCTAATCCTCCCAAATTCTATGGTACCGAAGGAGCTACTGGACTCCTTCAATGGTTCGAAAGCATTGAGAATACTTTTCTCAATAGTGACTGCCCCGACAACCTTCGTGTTCGTCATGCCACAAGTGTCCTACAAAAACGGCACTCACGTGGTGGAATGGGGAGAAAAGGAATAGAGGTGTGGATGTAGCAATGCCCTAACCTTGGGATGAGGTTAAAAGGCTAACGACCGAGGAATTCTGTCCTCGAAATGAAGTGAAGAAACTTGAAGCTGAGTTTTGGGATCTTGCCCAAGATAGTGGTGAAAACTTGGCATACACAACTCGGTTCCATGAGTTGAGCCTTCTTGTGCCCCACATGGTCACTCCTTTGTCCCGCTGCATTGAAAAGTATATTGGGGGACTACCTAGGCAAATTCAAGATACTGTCCTAGGAAGGAATCCCACAACACTTGAGGTTGCTATCCGCTTATCTGCCACCTTAACTGATAACCATGTGAAGGCAGGGACTCTTACTAAAAAGGGCGCAAAGAAAGTCTCCGACACTGCAACTCCTTCCACCCACAACAAAGAAGCCATAACTGAGCCCTCCCGACACAATAAGAAGAGGAAGGCTAGAAATTTTGCTGTGGTCACTCCTGCTATACCTGTTAACCAAGCTGCACCTATGGTTCAAGCACCGGCCAAAAAGCCATATGTTGGAATCTACCCACTTTGTGCCACCTGCAACTACCATCATCCCCAAAGCATCCCATGTCGCCTTTGTACTCATTGTGGGAGATATAGCCATACGGTTAATGTTTGTAGGGCCAAAGCTCTTACGGGTCAAGTCAACCCACCAAACCAAACCAACACCCAAGTGACTAATCAAGGTGCTCCCGTTATTGCAAATGGGCGTGCATGTTATGAATGTGGCAACCCGAACCATTTCTGTGATCAATGCCCAAGATTTGCCAATGCTAGACAAGGTGGAGCTCGTGGGCGTGCTTTCAACATAAACGCCAACGAAGCTCAAGTCAACAATGACGTGGTTAATAGTACGTTCCTTGTAAATAGTCAATATGCCTCCATTTTATTTGATACCGGTGCCGATAAGAGTTTTGTGTTACTTAACTTTGAACCTTTACTTGCAAAGACACGATCCCTTTTAGAGAAAACATTTACCGTTGAAGTAGCAAATAATGACTCTCTTACAATTGAATCCATTATCTATGATTGCTCTTTAGAACTTAATGATCATACATTCCCAATCAACCTTGTTCCAATGCCACTAGGAAGCTTTGATATCATCATAGGCATGGATTGGCTATCAAATCATCATGCCGAAGTCATTTGTTTCGAGAAGTGCATCCGAATACCCCTACCATCGGGAGAAACGTTAAGAGTCTTTGGTGAAAAGCCTTGCAAAGGACTTAAGTTAATGTCGTGCACTACTGCTCAAAAGTACTTACGAAAGAAGTACATCGCTTTCTTAGCTCATATTGTTCAAAAGGATGTCAAAGTGAAGACTATACAAGACATTCCTATCATTCAGGATTTTCCTGAAGTATTTCCCGAAGATTTATCCGGACTTCCACCCGTTCGACAAGTAGAATTTCGCATTGATCTTGTGCCGGGAGCTAACCCCGTGGCTAGAGCTCCTTACCGTCTTGCACCTTCTGAAATGCAAGAACTTGCAAGTCAACTTCAATAGCTCTCTGACAAGGGATTCATTCATCCAAGTCATTCACCGTGGGGTGCACCCGTCTTATTCGTCAAAAAGAAGGATGGATCATTTCGCATGTGTATTGACTACCGCGAACTCAACAAGCTTACTATCAAATACCGTTATCCTTTGCCTAGAATTGATGATACTTTGATCAACTTCAAGGTTCTACTTGCTTCTCAAAGATTGATCTTCGATCTGGTTATCACCAACTCCGTGTGCAAGAAGACGATATTCCAAAGACTGCCTTTCGAACAAGGTATGGTCATTATGAGTTCATGGTTATGCCTTTTGGACTAACCAATGCACCTGCAGTTTTCATGGACCTCATGAATCGTGTGTGCAAATCGTTCCTTGATAAGTTCGTGATCGTTTTCATCGATGACATCTTAATCTATTCCAAGACTAAAGCCGATCATAAGCAACATCTTAGATTAGTTTTGGATCTCTTGAAGAAAGAACAACTATATGCCAAATTCTCCAAATGTGAATTTTGGTTAAAAGAAGTTCAATTTCTTGGCCATACTGTCAACGACAAGGGTATTCATGTTGACCCTGCTAAGATCAAAACGGTTAAGAATTGGAATGCCCCGAAGACTCTCACTGAAGTTCGTTCATTTCTTGGTCTTGCGGGATATTACCGTCGTTTCATCTCAAACTTCTCTAAGATTGCTATCCCCCTTACCGCTTTGACCCACAAGGGTAAGACTTATGAATGGGGACCAAAACAAGAAGAAGCTTTCCAAAACCTCAAGCAAATGTTGTGCAATGCTCCTATATTGACCCTCCCTGAAGGGAATGATGATCTTGTTGTTTACTGTGATGCCTCCAACCAAGGTCTCGGTTGTGTTCTCATGCAACGAGGCAAAGTAATCGCTTATGCATCAAGGCAACTTAAGATTCATGAGAAGAATTATACGACGCACGATCTCGAGTTGGGTGTGGTCGTATTCGCATTGAAGATTTGGAGACATTATCTCTATGGCACGAAATGCGTGGTGTTCACCGACCACAAAAGGCTCCAACACATCTTCAACCAAAAAGAACTCAATATGAGGCAACGACGTTGGGTAGAACTCCTTAACGACTATGACTGCGAGATTCGTTACCATCCCGGCAAAGCGAATGTTGTAGCCGACGCGTTGAGTCGGAAGAACCATGTCATGCTTCAATGTGTTCGAATTCAAACCGACATTCAAAACCGCATCTTAGAAGCTCAACCCGTCTCAGTCACCAAGGGTAACATGTATGAGGAAATGTTGTGTGGTGTTGAACTGCTACTCGAATCAAAATCCAATGGCTAACTTTATTACTTGAATCGTATTTGGATTCCCGATCGCGATGATCTCCGTACATTTATCATGAACGAGGCTCACAAGACTCGTTATTCTATTCATCCTGGTGCGGATAAATTGTACCAAGACCTTCACCAACAATATTGGTGGCCCGTTATGAAAAAGGATATTGCTCACTATGTTGCCAAATGTCTAACGTGTTCCAAAGTCAAAGCCGAACACCAACGTCCTTCCGGATTACTTGAATTTCCGGAAATTCCCGTGTGGAAATGGGAGAACTTAGCCATGGATTTTATTACCAAACTCCTTCGCACCTCGAGTGGTTATGATAGCATTTGGGTAATCATTGATCTTCTCACCAAATCTGCTCATTTCTTGCCTATCCGTGAAGACTATCGGGTTGAGAAACTAGCCCGAATTTAAATCGACGAATTTGTGAGCTGTCATGGTGTTCCCTTGAACATAATATCCGATCAAGATGGCCGGTTCACTTCTCGTTTTTGGCAATCTCATCAATCTGCTCTTGGCACACGATTAGATTTGAGCACGGCTTACTATCCCCAAACTGATGGTCAAACCGAGCGGACAATCCAAACACTTGAAGACATGCTTAGAGCCTGCGTAATCGATTTTGGTGGCAATTGGGATTAACATTTATCCCTCATTGAGTTCTCATACAATAATAGCTTCCACACAAGTATCAACATGGCTCCATTCGAAGCTCTTTATGGTCGCAAGTGTCGTTCTCCTATCTGTTGGAACGAGATTGGTGAAGCACAAATCACCGGTCCCGAGCTAATTCAAGAAACATCCGACAAGATTATTCAAATCCGTGACAACATCCGAACAACGAGAAGTCTGCAATAGAGTTATGCCTATAAACGACGAAAACCCTTGGAATTCCAAGTCGGTGACCTTGTTCTTCTTAAGGTGTCCCCGTGGAAGGGTGTGATCCGTTTTGGAAAGAAAGGCATGTTAGCCCCTCGCTATGTTGGTCCATTCAAAATCCTTGAAAGGATTGGGAAAGTGGCTTACAAACTCGAGTTACCTCCATCTCTTGGCAATGTGCATCCTACATTTCATGTATCTAATCTGAAGAAATGTCACGCTGATGAGAATCTCCATATACCACTTGATGACGTGCGCATTGATGAAACGATGCACTTCGTTGAGAAACCGATAGAAATTATGGATCGTGAAATCAAGCAACTCAAGCGAAGTCGTATTCCTATTGTTAAAGTTCGTTGGGAGTCTAACCGTGGTCCTGAATTCACTTGGGAACGAGAGGACCAAATGAAACTCAAGTACCCCCATCTTTTTACTGATGCCGTAGCTTCCTCTAACTAAATTTCGGGACGAAACTCCCTCAACATGGGGAGACTGTAACATTTCTGATTTTTAGTATCCGTATTTTCAAATTCAATGTAATGCATTTCAAACCCAATTCTAGTGCACTATTTTGTTATATTCGTATCACCAATTAAATACTATATTGTGATGCTAACCTGTAAATATTACACGGTTGTAACCTACTAAAACACTACATAAGTACCTATATATACAAATATGTCAAACACTAACGTTACAAGGTCTGATGTTGCAAATTTAACAAGACACCCTTACAGGCATGGTCGCGCCTCGTTCTGGCACGGTCGCGCCAAGTGCTTTGGCACGGTCGCGTGACCAACTTTGGAATGATTGCGCCTGGTGCCTAGGCACGGTCGCGCCTCATATTGGCACGGTTGCGCCTCTCATCAGTTGAAACGTAAATACATACTTTAATCACAGAGACGCTCGATTTCATAACCGTTCGACACGTTTTCACCATTAACAAACTCAATTAACTCTTTTAATCATAACAATTACAACAAATAAACAAAATTTCGTCGATTCAACTCATAACCATCCAATTCTCTCACAAGACCATCGAATTCTTCAAATTGTTTGCAATTCTCCCAAGCAAACGCACAAACGATCCTCCCAGAAGCTACTGACCCACTTGAAGCAACCGGAATCGTAGCAGAAGACGCCGGAAACCAAGATCGCCGACGCCGGAACTCCTTCCTACCGTTCGCTATCAATTCGCCATTATTCTGGGTAACTGAAACCTTGTCCTCTATCGATTTACTCTTTAGATCAAAAGCCCCATGTTAATTTGGGCTTCCAATATGGAAATCATCTTAAACCCGAATCTAGTTTTCGTTCAAAAATGATTTAATCGAACCCAACTCTAGACATGTTTTAAATCCAATTAATCTATGCAAAAACATTCGAAATAATCTAATGGGTGAAAGCCCCATGAATTCCAACATTAACAATATAAGAATTAGCCAAATCGTTTCTGTTTTGGGACAGACATGGTCGCGCAAGTATTCTACCGCGGTCGTGCTTCATGAGACACGGTCGCGCCAAATACCAGCGCGGTCGTGCCTCACACACTCAGACCCAGCCATGCCTTTGGCTAGACTTGCTCATGCCTAAAAACCCTAGACACGGTCATGCCTAGTCCAGGACACGATCGTGCCTAGAGAACAACCCAATTGTGCATTCTGTTTGATCAACACGGTCGCGCCCTGACTAGCATGGTCGCGCCCGTGGTTCGAGTACGATCGTGCCCTTCCTAGGCATGGTCGTGTGTGAGTTAAATTTTTGGCAGAATTATAATTTTATATATTTTCAAACAATAAATATTTCTGATTAAATTACAAAATAAAAATAGTTGATTTTTATAAAAATGCATTTAATTCTATTTAGAAAGATCAAATATTTAATCTTGGAATAAATAGAAAATTATTTATTTAAAGTTTATAAAAATTAAATTTACAATTATTGCTAAACCTTTCATTTAAAAAGTATTTAAATGGTTAAGTTACATTTTATAAATAAATAAATAAAGAAATGATTATTTATTTAATTTATATTTAAACAAAAACAATTAATTATTTAGCCTAACTTATAACTAATACTTACAATCTTTTCATAAACAATAATTATTTACATTACTAATTTAATTATTCAAACTCAAACCTTAATCAAAATATTCTAAAAATATTCTTTCCAACTTTATATATTTTATTCAATACTTCCAATTACAAATCAATGACTTTTTACACAAGTCCAAATGAAACTTTAGAATTAAACTCTTGTGCACACTATTAATATCATATACATTACACTTTAGGTTAACTTGTGCATTTCAAGGATCTTTATTCTATCTAGTACCTTTGTTAGCAACGCCTTCAAACCAAGTGAGTATTTCATAGCCTCTTTTACTCTTATACACTTTTGGGGTGAAACAATAACTATATACAAATTACATGTTTACATTTACATACACAATACAAGTACAAATCCTATTTACATTCATGTGTGCAAATTTGAGCTTCATGCCCGAGTGCTAGTTGTGCTAACTTTTGTGAACACTTATGTGCAATCATTAACTATTCAAGCCGACGATTTTCAATGATAGATCTATTGAGTCTGACAAACCCACCCATATTGGGGTGATTGATACCGATAACACAATTTGCATGCTAGTTACAAAGGTTTGTTTGTACCTGGTTACACAATAGCTGCTCCCCATAAATGTCTTATTTATCATGTTATGTAAGGATTTGTTTTACAACTATATGCTATCTATATACAAACCTGCGTTATACTCGCCAACTTTATAGTTGACTTTATTTTATTCCTGTTTCAGGTTCTAATGTGTGAGATTGATCAAGATGTGCTACACATAGGCTTGAACTTAGTTAATTTAAATAAAAGAACTCTATGTATTTCAATTTTGTTCTATCTTGGATTTGGTTGTAGTTGGACTACTTGTTATGAAATTTGATGTTTAATATATTCAATCTAGTCAACCTTGTGCTTATGAATAGTCTACATGTCCCGCCCCGATGATTCCGCCATCGGTCGGGGTGTGACAGACTGGTATCAGAGCCTTGGTTATAGGGAATTAGGTTATTAGACACTTTGACCTAGACTATAACTTTAGGACACCTACTTATGTTATGTTTCATGATTTCATTTTATATGCTACATGCTATATGTTATATGTTATGTGTTACATGCTATGTGTTAAATGCTTACTATGATTAGTTATTATTTTATTTGATAAGTTAATTGTTAAAAAATCCATGACTTATTAATATATACTTAAATGATAAATTAAATAAACAATATCTTTTCCTATATCCTAAAACCTCATAATATTCTTATCTTCCTTCTCTATCTTTATCTTTCTAAGCATGTGGAAACTTCATGAAGCTAAATTCATAGAAATTTCTTTATTTTCTCGTTAAGGTTTTTAAGCTTTGTTAATTATTTGAGGACACGTGCAATCTGGAAGAGTGACACCTGTATTTTGGGTTGTCTATCTAGGAAAGCATTTCGCATAAATCCCAATCAACCGAGGGACACGTAAGCTTTCCTGGGAATTCCCGAGATGAGTGTTTACTTATAGGCTAAAGCATGTCTCCTTGAAAATTATATAAGTTTAATTAACCTTAATGTGTCATAGTATTCGAGTGATTATATCACTATTTGAGTACAATCCAAACTATGATTATCTATTTATTTTGTTATCTTATTCAATTAAATCCAAACAATTCTCATAAGTTCTTACACCTTTTCTTGTCTTGTGAAAATCGTTAGAATGCTTCCTCTTCGTGCTCCCGCGGACAACGCCAATACCGACATTGCTGCTATTCTTGCACAACTCGTGACACAACTCACTCAAGCTAATAGTGCCATCAATGGCAACAATGGTGGAAATGGTAGTAATAGTGATAATGGTGGTAATGGTGGGAATGGTGGTAACAACCCATCTCAATGCACCTTCAAGCATTTCAACTCGTGTAATCCTCCCAAATTCTATGGTACCGAAGGAGCTACTGGACTCCTTCAATGGTTCGAAAGCATTGAGAATACTTTTCTCAATAGTGACTGCCCCGACAACCTTTGTGTTCGTCATGCCACAAGTGTCCTATAAAAACGGGCACTCACGTGGTGGAATGTGGAGAAAAGGAATAGAGGTGTGGATGTAGCAATAGCCTTACCTTGGGATGAGGTTAAAAGGCTAATGACCGAGGAATTCTGTCCTCGAAATGAAGTGAAGAAACTTGAAGCTGTGTTTTGGGATCTTGCCCAAGATAGTGGTGAAAACTTGGCATACACAACTCGGTTCCATGAGTTGAGCCTTCTTGTGCCCCACATGGTCACTCCTTTGTCCCGCTGCATTGAAAAGTATATTGGGGGACTACCTAGGCAAATTCAAGAAACTGTCCTAGGAAGAAATCCCGCAACACTTGAGGATGCTATCCGCTTATCTGCCACCTTAACTGATAACCATGTGAAGGCGGGGACTCTTACTAAAAAGGGCGCAAAGAAAGTCTCCGACACTGCAACTCCTTCCACCCACAACAAAGAAGCCATAACTGAGCCCTCCCGGCACAATAAGAAGAGGAAGGCTAGAAATTTTGCTATGGTCACTCCTGCTATACCTGTTAACCAAGCTGCACCTATGGTTCAAGCACCGGCCAAAAAGCCATATGTTGGAATCTACCCACTTTGTGCCACCTTTAACTACCATCATCCCCAAAGCATCCCATGTCGCCTTTGTACTCATTGTGGGAGATATGGCCATACGGTTAATGTTTGTAGGGCCAAAGCTCTTGTGGGTCAAGTCAACCCACCAAACCAAACCAACACCCAAGTGCTAATCAAGGTGCTCCCGCTATTGCAAATGGGCGTGCATGTTATGAATGTGGCAACCCGAACCATTTCCGTGATCAATGCCCAAGATTTGCCAATGCTAGACAAGGTGGAGCTCGTGGGCGTGCTTTCAACATAAACGCCAACGAAGCTCAAGCCAACAATGACGTGGTCAATGGTACGTTCCTTGTAAATAGTCAATATGCCTCCATTTTATTTGATACCGGTGCCGATAAGAGTTTTATGTCACTTAACTTTGAACCTTTACTTGCAAAGACACGATCCCTTTTAGAGAAAACATTTACCGTTTAAGTAGCAAATGGTGACTCTCTTACAATTGAATCCATTATCTATGATTGCTCTTTAGAACTTAATGATCATACATTCCCAATCAACCTTGTTCCAATGCCACTAGGAAGCTTTGATATCATCATAGGCATGGATTGGCTATCAAATCATCATGCCGAAGTCATTTGTTTCGAGAAGTGCATCCGAATACCCCTACCATCGGGAGAAACGTTAAGAGTCTTTGGTGAAAAGCCTTGCAAAGGACTTAAGTTAATGTCGTACACTACTGCTCAAAAGTACTTACGAAAGAAGTACATAGTTTTCTTAGCTCATATTGTTCAAAAGGATGTCAAAGAGAAGACTATACAAGACATTCCTATCATTCGGGATTTTCCCGAAGTATTTCCCGAAGATTTATCCGGACTTCCACCCGTTCGACAAGTAGAATTTCGCATTGATCTTGTGCCCGGAGCTAACCTCGTGGCTAGAGATCCTTACCGTCTTGCACCTTCTGAAATGCAAGAACTTGCAAGTCAACTTCAATAGCTCTCCGACAAGGGATTCATTCGTCCAAGTCATTCACCGTGGGGTGCACCCGTCTTATTCGTCAAAAAGAAGGATGGATCATTTCGCATGTGTATTGACTACCGCGAACTCAACAAGCTTACTATCAAATACCGTTATCCTTTGCCTAGAATTGATGACCTCTTTGATCAACTTCAAGGTTCTACTTGCTTCTCGAAGATTGATCTTCGATCTGGTTATCACTAACTCCGTGAGCAAGAAGACGATATTCCAAAGACTGCCTTCCGAACAAGGTATGGTCATTACGAGTTCATGGTTATGCCTTTTGGACTAACCAATGCACCCGCAGTTTTCATGGACCTCGTGAATCGTGTGTGCAAACCGTACCTTGAAAAGTTCGTGATCGTTTTCATCGATGACATCTTAATCTATTCCAAGACTAAAGCCGATCATGAGCAATATCTTAGATTAGTTTTGGATCTATTGAAGAAAGAACAACTATATGCCAAATTCTCCAAATGTGAATTTTGGTTAAAAGAAGTTCAATTTCTTGGTCATATTGTCAACGACAAGGGTATTCATGTTGACCCTGCTAAGATCGAAACAGTTAAGAATTGGAATGCCCCGAAGACTCCCTCTGAAGTTCGTTCATTTCTTGGTCTTGCGGGATATTACCGTCGTTTCATCTCAAACTTCTCTAAGATTGTTGTCCCCCTTACCGCTTTGACCCACAAGGGTAAGACTTATGAATGGGGACCAAAATAAGAAAAACCTTTCCAAACCCTCAAGCAAAAGTTATGCAATGCTCCTATACTGACCCTCCCTGAAGGGAATGATGATCTTGTTGTTTACTGTGATGCCTCCAACCAAGGTCTCGATTGTGTTCTCATGCAACGAGGCAAAGTAATCGCTTATGCATCAAGGCAACTTAAGATTCATGAGAAGAATTATACGACGCACGATCTCGAGTTGGGTGCGGTCGTATTCGCATTGAAGATTTGGAGGCATTATCTCTGTGGCACGAAATGCGTGGTGTTCACCGACCACAAAAGTCTCCAACACATCTTCAACCAAAGAGAACTCAATATGAGGCAACGACGTTGGGTTGAACTCCTTAACGACTATGACTGCGAGATTCGTTACCATCCCAGCAAAGCGATTGTTGTAGCCGACGCTTTGAGTCGAAAGAACCATGTCATGCTTCAGTGTGTTCGAATTCAAACCGACATTTAAAACCGCATCTTAGAAGCTCAACACGTCTCAGTCACCGAGGGTAACATGTATGAGGAAATGTCGTGTGGTGTTGAACTTCTACTCGAATCAAAATCCAATGGCTTACTTTATTACTTGAACCGTATTTGGATTCCCGATCGCGATGATCTCCGTACATTTCTCATGAACGAGGCTCACAAGACTCGTTATTCTATTCATCCTGGTGCGGATAAAATGTACCAAGACCTTCGCCAACAATATTGGTGGCCCGGTATGAAAAAGGATATTGCTCACTATGTTGCCAAATGTCTAACGTGTTCCAAAGTCAAAGCCGAACACCAACGTCCTTTCGGATTACTTGAACAACCGGAAATTCCCGTGTGGAAATGGGAGAACTTAGCCATGGATTTTATTACCAAACTCCCTCGCACCTCGAGTGGTTATGATAGCATTTGGGTAATCATTGATCTTCTCACCAAATCTGCTCATTTCTTGCCTATCCGTGAAGACTGTCGGGTTGAGAAACTAGCCCGAATTTACATCGACGAATTTGTGAGCCATCATGGTGTTCCCTTGAACATAATATCCGATTGAGATGCCCGGTTCACTTCTCGTTTTTGGCAATCTTTTCAATCTGCTCTTGGCACACGATTAGATATGAGCACAGCTTACCATCCCCAAACTGATGGTCAAACCAAGCGGACAATCCAAACACTTGAAGACATGCTTAGAGCCTGCGTAATCGATTTTGGTGGCAATTGGGATTCACATTTATCCCTCATTGAGTTCTCTTACAATAATAACTACCAAACAAGTATCAACATGGCTCCATTCGAAGCTCTTTATGGTCGCAAGTGTCGTTCTCCTATCTGTTGGAACGAGATTGGTGAAGCACAAATCACCGGTCCCGAGCTAATTCAAGAAACATCCGACAAGATTATTCAAATCCGTGACAACATCCGAACAGCGAGAAGTCGGCAAAAGAGTTATGCCGATAAATGACGAAAACCCTTGGAATTCCAAGTCGGTGACCTTGTTCTTCTTAAGGTGTCCCCGTGGAAGGGTGTGATCCGTTTTGGAAAGAAAGGCAAGTTAGCCCCTCGCTATGTTGGTCCATTCAAAATCATTGAAAGGATTGGGAAAGTGGCTTACAAACTCGAGTTACCTCCATCTCTTGGCAATGTGCAACCTACATTTCATGTATCTAATCTGAAGAAATGTCTCACTGATGAGAATCTCCATATACCACTTGATGACGTGCGCATTGATGAAACGATGCATTTCGTTGAGAAACCGGTAAAAATTATGGATCATGAAATCAAGCAACTCAAGCGAAGTCGTATTCCTATTGTTAAAGTTCGTTGGAAGTCTAAGCGTGGTCCTGAATTCACTTGGGAAAGAGAGGACCAAATGAAACTCAAGTACCCTCATCTTTTTACTGATGCCGTAGCTTCCTCTAACTAAATTTCGGGACGAAATTCCCTCAACATGGGGAGACTGTAACATTTCTGATTTTTAGTATCCGTATTTTCAAATTCAATGTAATGCATTTCAAACCCAATTCCAGTGCACTATTTTGTTATATTCGTATCACATATTAAATACTATATTTCGATGCTAACCCGTAAATCTTACACGGTTGTAACCTACTAAAACACTAAATAAGTACCTATATATACAAATATGTCAAAGACTAAAGTTACAAGGTCTGATGTTGCAAATTTAACAAGAAACCCTAACATGCACGGTCGCGCCTCGTTCTGGCACGGTCGCGCCAAGTGCTTTGGCACGGTCGCGTGACCAGCTTTGGAACGACCGCGCCCGGTGCCTAGGCACGGTTGCGCCTCATATTGGCACGGTCGCACCTCTCATCAGTTGAAACGTAAATACAGACTTTAATCACAGACACGTTCGATTTCATAACTGTTCGACGCGTTTTCACCATTAACAAACTCAATTAACTCTTTAATCATAACAATTACAACAAATAAACAAAATTTCATCGATTCAACTCATAACCATCCAATTCTCTCACAAGACCATCGAATTCTTCAAATTGTTTGCAATTCTCCCAAGCAAACGCACAAACGATCCCCCCAGAAGCTACTGACCCACTTGAAGCAACCAGAATCGTAGCAGAAGACGCCGGAAACCAAGCTCGCCGACGTCGGAACTCCTTCCTACCGTTCGCTATCAATTCGCCATTATTCCGGGTAATTGAAACCTTGTCCTCTATCGATTTACTCTTTAGATCCAAAGCCCCATGTTAATTTGGGCTTCCAATATGGAAATCATCTTAAACCCGAATCTAGTTTTCGTTCAAAAATGATTTAATCGAACCCGACTCTAGACACGTTTTAAATCCAATTAATCTATGCAAAAAGACTCGAAATAATCTAATGGGTGAAAGCCACATGAATTCCAACATTAACAATATAAGAATTTGCCAAATCGTTTCTATTTTGGGACAGACACGATCGCGCTAGTATTCTACCGCGGTCGTGCTTCATGAGACACGGTCGCGCCAAATACCAGCGCGGTCGTGCCTCACACACTCAGACCCAGCCATGCCTTTGGCTAGACTTGCTCATGCCTAAAAACTCTAGACACGGTCATGTCTAGTCCAGGACACGATCGTGCCTAGAGAACAACCCAATTATGCATTCTGTTTGATCAACACGGTCGCGCCCTAACTAGCATGGTCGCGCCCGTGGTTCGAGCACGATCGTGCCCTTCCCAGGCACGGTCGTGTGTGAGTTAAATTTTTGGCAGAATTATAATTTTATATATTTTTCAAACAATAAATATTTCTGATTAAATTACAAAATAAAAATAGTTGATTTTTTATAAAAATGCATTTAATTCTATTTAGAAAGATCAAATATTTAATCTTGGAATAAATAGAAAATTATTTATTTAAAGTTTATAAAAATTAAATTTACAATTATTGCTAAACCTTTCATTTAAAAAGTATTTAAATGGTTAAGTTACATTTTATAAATAAATAAATAAAGAAATGATTATTTATTTAATTTATATTTAAACGAAAACAATTAATTTCTTATACTAACTTATAACTAATACTTACAATGTTTTCATAAACAATAATTATTTACATTACTTATTTAATTATTCAAACTCAAACCTTAATCAAAATATTCTAAAAATATTCTTTCAAACTTTAGATATTTTATTCAATACTTCCAATTACAAATCAATGACTTTTTACACAAGTCCAAATGCAACTTTAGAATTAAACTCTTGTTCTCACTATTAATACCATATAGATTACACTTTATGTTAACTTGTGCATTTCAAGGATCTTTATTCTATCTAGTACCTTTGTTAGCAACGCCTTCAAACCAAGTGAGTATTTCATAGCCCCTTTTACTCGTTTACACTTTTGGGGTGAAACATGAACTATATACAAATTACATGTTTACATTTACACTAACAATACAAGTACAAATCCTATTTACATTCATGTGTGCAAATTTGAGCTTCATGCCCGGGTGCTAGTTGTGCTAACTTTTATGAACACTTATGTGCAATCATTAACTATTCAAGCCAACGGTTTTCAATGATAGATCTATTGAGTCTGACAAACCCACCCAGATTGGGGTGATTGATACCGACAACACAATTTGCATGCTAGTTACAAAGGTTTGATTGTACTTGGTTACACAATAGCTGCTCCCCACAAATGCCTTATTTATCATGTTATGTAAGGATTTGTTTTACAACTATATGCTATCTATATACAAACCTGCGTTATACTCACCAACTTTTTAGTTGACTTTATTTTATTCATGTTTCAGGTTCTAATGTGTGAGATTGATCAAGATGTGCTACACATAGGCTTAGACTTAGTTAATTTAAATAAAAGAACTCTATGTATTTCAATTTTGTTCTATCTTGGATTTGGTTGTGTTTGGACTACTTGTTATGAAATTTGATGTTTAATATATTCAATCTAGTCAACCATGTGCTTATGAACAGTGTACATGTCCCACCCCGATGATTCCGCCATCGGTCGGGGTGTGACAATACTTGTCCACTCACTCGTAACCCCGTACCTTACACGTTAAGAGACCTTCATTCCCGCCTGTTGCGGACGTTAAATCCAGTCGTCCCATTTCCACCACCGGATTCCCTTCTCTTGCTTGTCTCTGTCATCGCACGCCTAGGGTCATGAAAGTGCCCTAGGGTTTTCACATAACATGCTTATATAGCGATTAGTTTCGTATCAGGCCCCTTGTGTTAACCTTGCATGCGCGTTTTCATCTTAACTTTGGTATAACCCAGTTAACCGTACCCCCTATGACCCATTAAACGTAATTTCACGCGCCATATATACTAACACTCATGTTTAAAAGATATTCGGTCTACCGACCCGAACCCTTAAATTTTGAAATTTTGGGATGTTACATTGAACCAGCAATCATAAATGAAGAGGATATAGATCCAAAGACAGTTCTGAAGGTTAATCCGGTGACAGTAGAAGAGAAGGTTTATAATTCTGACATTGATGATGAAGTGTTTGTTGAACAAAAGGTTGAAGGTGTTCCTAAAGAAGTGAAACTTGATGAACCAAAAGTTATGAAACATGTTACAAGAGATCGATGCATTCTAACAGAGCCTGCTGACGTTGTTCAACCAACTATTTCCAAAGTTTTATCTCAAAGTGGTTTTGTTCGTGCTGGTCATGTTCAGAAGAAACAAAATATCCCATCCCCAAAGGTGTCTCAATCTACAGTTTCAAAGTCTCATGTTGGCGAACCATCAAGACTTGTTTATATTCCAAAGATGAAAGTTGAAAATGGAGTTCAATCTTCTGAAAGAATTTCATCAGGTGTTTCTTCGACTTCAAGGAAAAGCCTGTATATTAGAGATCATCGGGATAAAAGAATATGTTTTCATTGTAATGAAGTTGGACATAATTTGATTCATTGTACTTACAAGAATCAGGAGAAGAATCCTATTACTCCAAACAAAGTCAAACCAAATGCTATTAAACCACAATCAAAAGTTGTGTAGATTCTGAAAAGACCTAATGTGGGAAAGCCTACATTTGATTTTGTGAAAAGTGTTTCAGTGAGGCCATGTGTGCCTAAACAATCATTTGCTAAATCTTCGGGATTTAAGCAAAATGAAAAACCACATGTGAATACGAGATATGTTTCCTATAGACCAGTGTTTGATCAAACTGGTAGTAGTTATGATGCCGATTTTCAACAACATTTTGAGAATCCAAAAATTTGAATCACAAAGTGTTCTCAACCCGAGGTCAAACATTCACGACCACAAAGGCGGAGACGTAATACAAAATTAAAGAAACTTTTTGAAAACATCCGATTCTTAAAATAATAATTCTAATAATGTTTTTCAAAATAATCATCATGTGTCTCCACCGAGAAATTCTGGTTTTGTTGGATCTCATGTACCAAGGGTTGATGATAATGTTGATTGTGAACTCATTGAAGTAGTTTATTTTGATAATTTTGGAAGGCCCAAGACCACTATGGCTTAGGTCCCCATTTCTAACTAATTTTCTTTGTTTATGTAGGGGCAACCAAGGAGGACTATCAACAATACACAATCTTCTGAGTGTATCTCACGTATGTGACAAGAAGTTTTCATTCCATTTCAATGATGCTGAATGTTATACCTTGATGCCGGGATTTGTCATTCCCTAAGAATGGATTCTTATGAAGGCACCAAGGAGAAATGACACATATGTTTAAGACATGAGTTTTGCAACGACAACGGATTCTATTCTGACATGTTTACTTTCTAAGGCTTCTGAATCAGATTCTATTATGTGGCATAGGAAGCTTGCTCTTATCAAATACAAGAAAATGAATTACTTGGTGAAGAATGATCTGATTATTGGTGTTCCTAAGCTGAAATTCTTTGTTCCTGATGACTGTATAAGGAAAACAACACAAAAGTCCCACAAATCCAAGACAAAGAATTCTATTGTGACTCCGTTGGAGCTTCTTCATATGGATTTGTTTGGACCGATGAGTATTCAAAGCATTGGGGGAAAATCCTATTGTTTGGTGGTTACAGATTATTTCTCTCGATTTTCTTTGGTTAAGTTCCTAGCTTCAAAAGCTGAAACGACAGAGATGGTGCAATTCTTAATGGGTTTAGAATATTTGTGCAAACAGAAAGTTAGAAGAATTAGAAGTGACAATGGCAGCGAGTTCAGGAACAACAAGATGGGTTTATTTTGTTTTCAAAAAGGAATTCATCATGAATTTAGCACGCCATATGTTCCTCAACAAAATGGAGTTGCTGAGCGAAAGAACGGAACTTTAGTTGAAACAGCGCGAATGATGCTTGCAGATTCTTAGCTCCCTGTTACTTTTTGGGCTGAGGCTGTGAATATTGCCTGTCATGTTTTGAATAGAGTTCTGACTGTGAAGCGACACAATAAGACATGTTATGAGCTGCTTAATAATCGGAAGCCTAATTTGGAGTATTTACTTCCTTTTGGAAATCCATGTACTCTTTTGAAGGTTAGAGATGTTCCAACCGAGTTCAGTGCTAAGGCTATTAAAGGAATATTTCTGGGCTATGTTGCAAATTCTACTACCAAGAGAGTTTATATCAAATAAACTCGTCAGGTTGAGGAATGGTTTCATATAGATTGTTCAAATCGTTCTTTACCTCAAATGACGATTGTTCCAGACTGGGCTTTTGATTATGACAACTTATTCAAGTCTTTTTATTTATCTTCTGATCTTTCTCCTGAAGAAGCTGTTGTGATGTATGAGTCTTGTCAGGATGCACAAGAAGGTGGTTTTATAACAACGATGGTTCCTAATTCATCTGTCCCCTCTTCCTCTAATCCTGATCCTAATATTAATTATTGTTCGGCACTGCAAGATTCTGATAGTGAACAAGAAGATGTTATTTTTCAAGATTCTTTGGCTGATCCATTATTCGTTGATGATTCTTCTACTTCGACACATGTTTAGGGGGAGATTCCTATGAATCTGGATTCAGAGATACCAGTGAATCAGGATATTCTTTCTCAAAATGAAACGACTCAAGTAGATGTGTTGCCGGTTCCTGAAGTGGCTTCAATTAAAGAACTCAAAGATCATCGGGTGTTAATAATAATTGGGAATTTGAGAGATGGATTGAAGACGCGTTCTTTAACCGAGAATACTTGTTTGTATACGTGTATTAAGGATACTGGTGTTCTTGATGTTTGCTCATATTCATGTTTTATTTATCATGTTGAACCAAAGAATGTGGAAATGGCTTTGCGAGATAACAATTGGATAGAAGCAATGCAAGAGGAGCTTACTCAGTTTGATAAGCTAAAGGTGTGGAATCTTGTTGATCTTCCAAAGGGCGTGTATCTGATTGGCACCAAATAGGTAAGGAATAAGGCAAGATTGGTTATTCAAGGGTTTAATCAACAGGAAGGAATTGATTACACTGAGGTGTACGCACCTGTGGCTAGGCCTGAAGCTATTCGTTTGTTTCTCGCATTTGCTTCTTACAAAGGGTTTAAAGTGTTTCAATTTGATGTGAAAAGTGCTTTTGTAGGTCCCTCCGGGTGGGTGTCTTGGATCGAAATCGTGTGAGAACGTAGCCAAGTAAACATGTGCAGAATGCCCGTTACTAGGTGGAACAATGTAAGAATGAACGTATAACAATCAACACGAGATGATACTAATAAATACACGGTCTATTGATTTCATATTGTTTCAAACAAGTAAAGAAACAGATTGAATTACTTATGGACTGATACAATATTGATCTGTGCGTACTTGTGTGTGCAAAAATACATCTATAAAACATGAAACAACTCTATGCTATTTATAGACATGGGCCATGCGCACTTAGTAAGTATGCATGACCATCCTTCATGCGTACTTGCTAAGTACGCACGACCATTGTACTTGACAAATACGCAGGAACACATCCTTGCGTATTTGTTTAGTACAATATCAAAATACAACACTTTCAGACATAAACATACATAATACAACTCGATAAGCAAAATACAACAAATACTAAATACATACAAGACTGAACTAGATGATAACAAAAGCTTCAGCTCGATCCAGAGTGCCTGTGACAAAACTTCCATCAACATACTCCCCCTTGACAGCATATCCGGATGTCTTCAGTCTTCACTAGCTACCTGCTTGACTACCACCACTGACCTTGGACTTGTATCCAAGTTAAAACTTCACTAGCTTATCATACTTGATGGCCAACAGCTTCGTCCACTCATCCGTATGCAAACAGTTTTTTGTTGACGAGGACCTCCAAATCTTTTGCTGAAAAATTGATTAAAACAATTTCATCAAACTCTCTAATAATTTCCTTTAAGCTATCCTTTTCAATCATAACTGCCTCTCTGGTTACTAGATCTATGTACCAGTACCACATGTTCCCTAGGATGTCTTGAGGTATTCTCCTCAAAGGTATCCTGGTTTCACACAGAACCGGTTCATAGATGACTCTTTTGAGGAATTTGCTTGTCAACTGATTCATCATTGTTTTGTCTTTGACACACCTCGGAGCTTGAGGCCGAAAGATTTCAAAGTTCCCTGATCCCCCTCTCTCTACAAAGCACTCCACAAGCCTCTAGCCACAGCATTTGATGTGCTACTGCATAATTCACGATGTGCATGATTGACCAAGTCGTATTTTGGTATGGAATTAAATGCATCGGTTGTAGGTTTTAAGTATTGAACCCCCCTGACCTTTTTATAACAAATAATCCCTTATCATCTTCAAAACGCACCGACAAGATCATCCCTACAGCACCATACTGGTCTGTGTATTGTGGTTTGTACCGTGATGCTTCAGCTTCCTTGATCAACCATTCCTGAGGAATCATCCTCGAGGAAGTACCACTCGTACCCCGCTTCAGGAATTTTGGCTGAAGATTCGTTGACATCTTCAGCCTGAACGGTCTATTCAGTATGTTCCTTAATGGCTGGGGCCTAAAACATTTCACCATCCTCCAACTCATAAATACCCTCTCCATCTCCTTTCGGGAATTCCACAATAACAACATTCCCGCATTCGACCCAATCATCACCGCTGTCTATTTCTCCTTCTTCAATCTCTGCTAAAACCCCTATCATGATTTCATCGTTTAAGTTGGGACTTGTAGCCAAATCTTCTAACACCTCGGCAGGTGTTTTTCCCTTATCAGCACCACCGCACTGTTGTTGTTGCTGGGTGGACCCCCCCTGAGCCATAGGTGTGGCTTGTGTTGGCAAGATGGCTTGAGTCTCACCACCACCAGCACCTGAAGGCCCAACATTTGGATCATCGTCCTAGTCTTTATCTTTTGTAAGGTCGACCTGATGACAAGCTTCTTCTTGAACTTTCTGGCTTGTCTCCCCCTGAGACGCAAGCTGTTTTGTCAACTTAGCCACCAAGTAGACCAACACCTGATGTTCACCCCGTTGTACCAACATTTGATTCTCCATTACTGAACGGGCGGTGAAGAAGGATTCATTCAGGTTGAATTGCATCCTTTGAAGGTCAAAGAATGACCTCATTTGCTCTTCCATGGCCTGCCACTGATGTGTTAACCTTGTGTTAGATTCAACAAGCAGATTAATCTGCGTTTGTTGGGTGGCGACCTGTGTCTCTAAGGATGCAATCCTTTGATCCCTAGAATCAACAACCCTGGCGGTAGAGGGTTCTACAGTCTCATGAATTGTGTATGCAAACAACTCTGATAAATCAAAGTGATGTCCCATGTCTCCAAATTCCAGTGAGTGTGTCATCGGTGGTAGAGTACCAGCGGTGACAGTGAATGGTAAGGTTGTTGTTTGGAGAACAGCGGGTGATATTGTTGTGGAGACAAGGACTGATTCAATCAAAATGGGAAGTATTATGGAGGTTGGAAGTTGAATAGTGGTAGCCAGAAGAGATATAACTACAAGAAGAGGTTCTTCAGTTGTTGGAATAGCAACTGGTGTTATCGTTCTTCTTCTCCGTTGGCTATACAACTGTGTCTATTGAGTGGGAGCCTATGTTACTTGATTGGTAGCTTGGTGTGCCTGTAATCTGGCATTTATGGCATCCATCACCTCTTGCCATGGGCGGTCATTCTTGGTTTTATTCCTTCGCTCAATCGCATGAGGTGCCTCTCGGTCTGTGTCTGAACTTTCAAGTTGAAAGTTCGAGTCTGAACTTTCTTTTCGTCGTTTTCTCGACGATGATTCAGGAAGTGGATCCTGAATATTCTTTCTTGGATGACGTTGGTCTAGTGTGGGTTCAGAATCTGATGAATCTGTTATAGTTCTTTCTGATTCACTGGTATCTTGCCTTTGAGCATAGCCAGGACCACCACCATCTGTAGGTCCCTCGGGTGTCACGGATCGTCACATGCAAGTGCGTTGTCTAGTCGGACCGGGTGCAGAATACCCGTGACTAGGTGGAGAATCAAACAACACAAAGTAAACCGACAAGAGAATCACTTTAAACTTTCGTCTATTATAAACACTTGAAGGTTACAGAGAGAAAATACTGAGTGCACAATGTCTGCGTACTTACATTCTGTCAACCTATCCTATTTATACAAGACCTGATCTCTACGTACTTAACAAGTGCGCAGGGCAAATTGCTCATGCGTACTTAGCAAGTACGCAGAGTATTCTTGCGTACTTGCTAAGTACGCAGGAACTAATTCCTGCGCACATACTAAGTGCGCAAAACACTTAGAGAATTAAGCAACAATTAACATGCATTAGTAAATACAACTCGATAACTAATACATACAGACGCTTACAAACAAAGACAAATACATACAATGAAATACATAAACTAAGACTCTATCCAGAGTGTTTGTCACACAAAAGTGCTTCAACAAATTCCCCCTTGACAACAGCTCTGGATCGTCTTCGGTCTTCACAGCTCTGCATCTTTAGCTTCCATCTTCTTCTTGTAGTCAAGGCAAAACTTGATCACCTTGTCGTATTTAGAAGCAAAGAACTTTGTCCATTCGTCCTTATGCATGCAGTACCTGTCAGCTAGTGCCTCCAGATCTTTCACAGAGAAGTTTATGAAGCAGACTTCATCAAATACTCTGATTAGTTCCCTTGGCACTAAGCTTCCACTATCTGACCACACCTTTCCTATCACCACTGCCTCGCCCGTTTTAGGATCTACGTACCAGTACCATATGTTACCGAGGATATCCTAAGATAACTTGAGCAGGGGAATCTTGGTTTCACACAGCACTGGCTTTTATACCAGTTTCTTTAAGGAATTCTTAGTCACAGGATGTCTAGCGTTCTTGTCCTTGACTCGCTTGGGCACTTGAGGCTTAAACATCTCGAATTTCCCAGATCTTACTTCACGCTATAGAACATGCCACAAACCCATCGCTACTGCGTGATTTGAATGACCCAGCAGCTTTCGGTTTGCTAGGTTCATGAGGTCGTATCTAGGTAAGGAGTTGAAAGCTTCGCTGGTTGGTTTCAAGTATTGAACCCCCCAGCTCGCTTGATTGCAAACAACTGCTTATCCTCCTCGAACCTTACAGCTAAGATCATTCCTGTTGCTCCGTGTTTGTCTATGATAGAAGTCTTTTGCCAGACAGGAGCAGGATCCTTTGATGAACTAGCAGGGTCGGCAGGGGAGGCTTCAGTCGATGCTTCAACATTACTAGCAGTCTCGAATGAACCTGTGTCGAGCTGAGATTCAAAGGATGGAACTTCGAAGATCTCTCAATCTTCAAAATCATACTCTCCTTCTCCGTCGCCCTTGGGAACTTCGATAAGTACATCATCATCTTCATCCCAATCATCACCAGAGTCAATCTCTCCTTCTTCAAGATTGTAGAAAGCCTCGATCTGTGCTTCTTTGGAATAGTCAGGCTCTAAGAATAAGATCACATCGTCAGATAGATCTTTCAAAACATCAGCCACTGACTTTCCTTTATCACCACCAGAAGTATCACCACCTTCCTGATGAGTCGACTCCCCTTCAGCCATTGGAACCGTAGAAATGGGCACTATCGCCAAAGCTTGATGCTCACTTCCACTAGGACCGACCTCAGGATCCTTGTCTTTGTCATCATCCTTTGTCAGATCAATAGGATGACAAGGCTCATCACCGGTAGGTTTAGATGTCTTAGATGTCTTCTCTTTCTCTTTATCTTTCTCCCCCTGAGCAGCAAGCTTCTCGGTCAGGTCAGTTACTAACATGACCATCATTTCATGTTCTTTCCGCTGCATATCAAACCGAAGCTCTAGAGATGACCTATGACCCAGAATCATATTGTTTGTTTTGATTAGTAGTTCGTTCTGGGCCATCACATTTGCTAGTATCTCTTGCGTCCAGGCCTCTGGCTTCTCAAAATAGTAACCTCGTCCACCCACGAATTTATCTGAGCCTGTTGAGCCTCAGATTCCTCCGTTGATTTCTGAACAGTTTCTAGTAGCCCAGCCACTTGGGTTTCCAACGTAGCTATCCTTGCATCATTTGGATCAGGATTCCTGGACGTAGAGGCTTCAGCATTATGGAGGGGAGAGGAGAAGAGCATATCAAAGTCAAACCCCTGAGTAAAGTTTCCATAGTTGTAGGGTTGATTGATAGGTTCAGTGGTGGTAGTAGGGATTGTGGATGGGATGATGGTTGTAGGAGTTATGGAAGGTGTGATGGTGACTGACTCTGTAAGAATCGGAGTTGCCACCGCCACATGGACAGATGGTACAGGGAGGGCCACTATCACAGGAACCTCCTCTGTGATAGAAGTGACTGCCACATCAAGTGTTACTTGTGGCCTTCTCCGCTGTCGCAGGTACAACTGTTGTGAAGGTGGGGTAGAATCTGAATCAGTACTTGCAGCCGATACTTGTACTTGCCTCTGAGCACTATCCTCCACCTCACGAGTAATAGCTTTTTGCGGCCTATCCCCCGGTTTTTTGTTGATACTTTCACGTCTTTGTCTTTGTATAGCAGCGTCAGAGTCAGAATCTGGCTCGTATTCACTGCTCGTCGATTGTCGCTTTCTCTTAAATGATGACTCAGGAAGGGTCACCTTTGTCAATCTTCTCGGGTGTGCCTGTGATGGTGCATCATCAGAATAAGATGAATCAGACTCTGTATATTCGGAGTCGGATTCTTCAGCACCATCATTAACTGCTTCTTAGTCTCCTCCTTCAAACGATTCATCCATACTTTCAACATCATCCTCTTCTTGTTTCTCGTCAGAATGTTCACCGTGTTCAGGCTCAGAGTCATGACTAAACCATCTCCAATCATCTGGTGCCATATAAGCGTCATTTATCAGATGGCCAAAGAATGCGGTGCGCTCAGGGGTAGGTTCTACACTGTCTGGCTTTAGGAATTGTACAAACACCCTCTTGTCCACCCTCTTTACTTGCAGTCTCTCCCCAGTAGCAGGCAGATTTGGCAACGCATCATTGATCAGTAGTTGCACAAATCTTGGGTATAACAGGAATCTAAACCTCTCACCTGTATTGATCTGATCATTTAACACTTTGAAGATGTATCTGGAGAAGTTATAACCCCTGTTGAGTGACAGGCTAACCATGGCTGCTGCAAGATCATGACCCATAGCATCCTTCCCCGCTTTCTTGGAAGAAATGCACATGATCATCACGTGGGCAAAGTACCTCCACTGATCTAGCACCCACATCTTCTTGTATGACGAATAATCCCATACACCGACGTATCCCATACGCTGCCTCCAACATCCACCCACAAAGTAATCTGGATAGGCAGTTGGGTCGGTGGTGAGATCCCTGAACTGTAAGACCAGTCTAATTGTGCCCTACGAAACAACAATATCATGACCCGCCACAGTAGCCCGTATAACATTAGGGGTTACCGTGCAGTCATGTTCCGCTGTCTCCCAGAACTGCTCCAGGTACGGTCTTGATACTATTGGGTCTGCTGATATAGCATAACTGATCCTTGAACGGTTCAAGAAGTCAACTATCTCTCGGTATTGTAGTGCAACACCCTTCCATTCCGGTTCTGTATGTGCTAGGAGGTTGAACTCACTGGTAAAGTCACGAGCCATCACTGCAAAAACACACAGAAAACATAATAAGAACAAGAAGATTCATTGGAATTGAATAAACATGACTATGTATAGAAATTACTCACTGAACTGAATTTCAGACTTAGAAAAATTTCACATGTGTTGGTCCTGTGTACTTAGCAAGTACGCAGGGATTTTTTCTTGTGTACTTAACAAGTACGAAGGAATTACTTCTTGCGTACTTGTTAAGTGCGCAAGAATTGCACTTAGTCAAATTTTCCAGAAATCCAATTTTCAACAGATGATCAACATTGATGTGGATTTGGGGCACCACAAGGTCGAAATCCGTGATTAAGACCTATGGAACCAATATCAACATCAATGATCTGCTATCCTTGTCAAATTTTGACCTAAAAATGACCCAGATGAACCGACGGTCAATCAAGGGGTCAAAGGTAAAATTATGGATCATTAAGGACGATTAAGTAAAGATTAAGGATCGTTTGATGATTCTAAGCAAGTTTTAATTATAATGTGTTACCAAAACAACCAGAAGCTTGTCTAAAACCAAGATTCAAACCCTAAAATTTTTCAAATTCAAAATCGGTCCGAGAGTCCAAAATTGTTTGATGTTAATACGATGATGAAACTAGAATCGGGATGAAAAAACGATTAGGAACACTCAAAATTTTGAGTAAGAATGAGCAGAGGTAATCGACAGTCATTTGAAATTTGAATGAAACTCAAAGAAAAATTCTAAGTCCTGTATATATACCCAACACATATTGGTCTTACGTACATGCTAAGTGCGCAGAAGTACGCATGACTTAAGTCTTGCGTACTTGTTAAGTACGTAGGGTTTACCTCATGCGCACTTATCAAGTACACAGAGACCCTTGTGTGCTCAAACTTTCAACTCATATTACGAAGATTTCAAGTCAAATAACAAACAAGATAAAAGCATTCAATCAATAGGATTCAAAGTCAATTCAAGAAGGTTAAACACAAATATTTTTGGTTTTTCTGATTAAAATGAACTGTACACAAACTTAGAATCTTTTTGATCTTATCTAGATAGAAATATACAAGTATATACACACACTATTTTTGTTCAAAGACACGAGCAGAGGATCATATCAGGCTAAACTATAGCAAAAACGATACAAGATAAACGTCAAAGAATATGGGATCATGTCATGAATTACAGTTTATTCATACATAATAAGCACATAAACAAGAAATTCAAGTTTGCAATATTATAAGATTTGAAACCATAAGCATCTTTATATCACGTTCTTGTGTGTTAAGGTATTAATTGTAAGATATACAACATGTACCCCACTGATATGCTACAGTAATGTAAATTACACTATCTCAAGGCATCGAAGATATTCCCAATGATTTTCTAAATTTTCAGAATGAGGCTACATCAATTAGCACAGGAAAAATCAAGCAGAATCCATAAGGATTATCAGGAATCATAAGATTCGGAATCGAGTGATTCATTTTTCTTGGTTTCATTTGATTTCTTCACTGAATATCGGTATGATGATTCAGGATAATGAATATGGTGTTTAAATATTAAGGTAAGGGAATCCAACTTTTATCTCGATTTGAATTCAATGAATCAGGAGTGATTCAAAGGTGAATACATGCTCAACGGTTGATGTAGAGACATGTCTTGATTCAATCTGTCATTTCATACTTTTGAGTATGGGCAGTGAGATGAATCGCATTAATTATGCTAAAGACATAACCCGAAACTGATCTCAGAAGAAAATTATTGCCAAAATCTAACATCCTTTATCTGATAATGATCTTTTGCATTCTTTTACGCACACACACTAGCAAACATGGGTTCAAATCACAGTTGTATTCTAGATTTAGTTTCCACACTACTAGTGATTCCACACCACTAGTGATTCAAAGACGCCTATAGCCTACTGACAATTCAAATTACTTGTAAATAAGCTGATTAAAAACATAACAAGTTAATCAATCAAGTAAGCATGACACAATCATTTCCCATATGAGCAGTCTATGACGTTAAGATCATTTCTGATGTGCTATCATTTTCTCAATTCTCAAGAGTACTTTGAAATTTTCTCCATTTTCTATTTTGTTTGAATTTTTGTAAAATATTTGAAAATTAAAAGAACTATACATAAAACTTTAAAAGAAATAAAATTTAACTTTCATGAGTTGAATTGATTTAAGAAAAACAAGTTTTCACTCAGGATTAAACATTGCTATCAAGTTGACAAGATGCTTAAAACGGGATCGGTCAAACGCCTTAGTGAAAAGGTCAGCAAGGTTGTCATCCTTGTGAACCTTTACAAGTTCAACAAGATGATTTTCAGCACAATCACAGATGAAGTGATGGCGAATTTCAATATGTTTAGTTTTGGAATGTTTCACCGGGTTATTTGTGATGGAAATTGTGGCATTGTTGTCAATAAACAGAGGAGTTCTAGTGAAGTTCAAGCTGTAGTGTCTCAATTGCTGCTGAATCCACAATATCTGAGAACAACCGCTAGCTGCAGCAATGTATTCTGCTTCACATGTTGAGACAGAAACCATTGACTGCTTCTTACACTGCCAGGAAACCAGTCTGTCTTCCAAGAATTGACATCCACCAGAAGTTGACTTTCTATCAAGGTTACAACCGCCATAATCTGAATCAGTGTAGGCTTTGAAGTCAAATGACTGCTGCTTAGAGTACCAAAGACCCAATTGGGGTTTCCCTTTTAAGTATCTGAAAATCCTCTTTACAGCTATCATATGGGACTCCTTCGGTTGTGACTGAAACCTTGAGCACAAGCATACAGCAAACATTATATCTGGCCTTGAAGCTGTGAGATACATAAGAGATCCGATCATCCCACGATACAATTTGCAATCCACATCCTTTCTATCTTTATCAGGATGCAGACCATGATTGACGGGGATAGGTGTGCCATAAGTACTGCTATCATTCATCTTGTATTTCGACAAGATGTCCTGCACATACTTTGTTTGATGCAAATAAATTCCATCCTCTCTTTGACTGACTTGCAGACCCAGGAAGAACGACAGTTCACCCATGTTACTCATTTCAATATTTGACTTCATCACCTGTTCGAATTCCCTACACATCTCTTCATTTTTAGACCCGAAGATAATGCCATCCATATACACTTGTACAAGAAGAATATCACCTCCGGCTTTCCGTATGAAGAGGGTCGAGTCAATCTGTCCATGGTCGAAACCATTAGATGGTAGATGTTTAGATAATGTCTCATACCATACCCGTGGCGCTTGATGAAGACCATAAAGTGCTTTGTCGAGCTTATACACTTTATTGATATTATACGGATCTTCAAAGCCGGGAGGTTGTGTGACATAGACCTCTTCATGTACTTTTCCATACATGAAAGCACTCTTCACATCAAGTTGATAGACCTTGAAGCCAACATATGAGGCATAAGCCAGAAATAGTCTAATTGTCACACCCCAACCGACGGCGGAATCATCGGGGCGGGACATGTAGACTGTTCATGAGCAAGGTTGACTAAATTGTAATATGTTAAATCCATTTCCATTCAAACAAACACGAATCAAGTTCCAAGTACATAATGAAATACAATTTGTTTTTGAATTAAGATTAACTAGGTCCAAAGCCTATGTGTAGCATGTCTTGATCAAACTCATATGAAAGCACCTGAAACATGAATAAAATAAGGTCAACTAAAAATTTGGTGAGTATAACACAGGTTTGTATATAGATAGCATATAGTTTGTAAAACAAATCCTTACATAACATGATAAATAAGGCATTTATGGGGAGCAGCTATTGTGTAACCAAGTACAATCAAACCTTTGTAACTAGCATGCAAAATTGTGTTGTCGGTATCAATCACCCCAATCTGGGTGGGTTTCTCAGACTCAATAGATCTATCATTGAAAACCGTCGGCTTGAATAGTTAATGATTGCACATAATCGTATACAAAGGTTAGCACACCTAGCACTCGGGCATAAAGCTCAAATTGCACACATGAATGTAAATAGGATTTGTACTTGTGTTGTTTGTGTAAATGTAAACATGTAATTTGAATAATGTTCATGTTCCACCCCAAAAATGTAAAAAAGTAAAAGGGGCTATGTATACTCACTTGATTCGAAGGCGTAGCTAACACGAGATACTAGATAGTAATGTGATCCTTGTATTGCACAATGTTAACCTAGAGTGTAATGTATATTGCATTAATAATGCACAATAGTCTAAGTCTATATATAAAGTTAAATTGGATAAAGTTAGTGATAGGTACTTGAAAGTATTGTATAAAATGGAAGATTTGAAATGAATATTATTAGAACATTTTTTAATAAGGTTTGAGTTTAGAATAATTAAATATGTAATTTAAATAATTATTGTTTATGAAAATAATGTAAGTATTAGATGTAATTAAGTATAACTAAATAAATGTTTTTGTTTAATTATAAATCAAATAAATAATTATTACCTTATTCATTTATTTATATAATGTAATTTAGACATTAAAATATTATTTAAGTGTAGGGTTTATAAATTAAATGTTGAACTTTAAATAATTTCCATTTATTTTAAGATTAAATATTTGATCTTTTCTAAATAAAAATAAAACATATTTTTATAAATTTAATTATCTTTATTTTAGAAATTAATCTGAAATACTAATTATTTAGAATTATAAACATTCTGCCAACACACACGACCGTGCCTTGGGTAGGGCACGATCGTGCTAGGGCGGGCGCGACCGTTCTAGACAGGGCGCGACCGTGTTGGTCAAACAGAGGACAACTAGCCAACCCACTAGGCACGACCGTGACTTCGATAGGTACGACCGTGTCTATGCTTCTGGGGTACGATCAAGTCTAGCCACGAGCATGTCTGGGTCTGAGCAGGAGGCACGACCGCGCTGGAAGTCGACACGACCGTGTCTCCCAAGGCACGACCGCGCTAGATGATTAGCGCGACCGTGTCTCTTTCAAAACAGGAACGAATTGATTGATTCTTATATTAATAGTGCTGGAATAGGGCTTTAATTCACAAGGTTAGTACGAGTCTGTTGGTGTAGATTAATTATGTTTAAAACATGTTTAAAGTTGGATTCGATTAAACCATTTTTAAATGAAACTTAGGATCGGGTTCGAGTAAATTTCGATTTTGAGAGTCAAAATTGGATTAGAGCTTTTGATCTATAGAATAAATAGATAGTTTTGAAAGTTTCAATTCCCCTGTGAGACGATGAATCGATGGCCTATGGTGGGGATGAGTTCCGGCTATGATGGGTGTGGTCTCCGATGCTTTCTGCTACAACTCCAGCCCAGTTGATGTGTTCTGGAGCTTTAGGGGGAATCGACTAAGGTGTTGGTTTGTTTGGTTGAGAGAATTTACAACAAAACAATGAAATCAATGGTCACAATGGAGGGTTTTGGTAATTAGGAGAGGGATCGACTAAAAACGGGTTTATTTGATATAATTGAGATGGTTAAACTCATAATGGGTTAGTTAATGCAAGAATTGGTTACGAAATCGAATGGTCCCGCGATTAAAGGCTGTATTTACGTTTCAACTGACGCGAGGCGCGACCGTGCCAACAATAGGCGCGACCGTGCCAACAATAGGCGCGACTGTGCCAGACGAGGCGCGACCGTGCCAGATGAGGCGCGACCGTGCCAAAACGTGGCGCGACCGTGCCTACTAGGGTTTCTGGTTATTTACAAAATCAGCCCTTGCAACTTCAGCTTTGACAGAATTAGCCTGGTTAGGATTTAACAGAACACCTAACGGGATTACTAACTGGTGTAACTCTAGGAGTGTTATCACATGATTATGAGTTCTAAATCTTTGAATTTAGTATGATCGACTAACGATTAATGAGGTGTAGGTTTGAACAAGTATATGTTTTAATGTCGTGTTGTTATTTTATTAGTTAAAATAAATTTAAAATAGGGTCGGAAAATCAGAAATGTTACAGTCTCCCCATGTTAAGGGAATTTCGTCCCGAAATTTAACTAATGGAGACTACTAAATCAGGAAAAAAAGGCGGAAGTTTTAGGTTCTCGGTGAGTTTTGATTGTTGGATTCTGGGGAGTGTAACCGTTGTCATGGCTTAGGCCTAATACTCCAAGTTGAATATAAAGAGTGATAATGAACTTTGTTTTGAAATGAATTTAAGGAGGAGATTATCGAATAAAAATCCTGAATTCTAAATGTGAGATGTATTATTTGGAATGAATTTGATGGGACCTTGATCGTTTAGAGTTTGTGCATGATGTAGTCTAATATGTTTAAAATGTCAGTGGGTAAGAGATTTCGTATACATTGGTCTTGGTTAAAACTTCACGTGACAAGAAACAACGCTACTTCTGATAATATGATAGGACACTTATATATAGGAAGTACCATCGACGTGTCCACCATGTCCTTGTCATAACACATCAGTTTCGTTGTTACACATCATGATAAGTTTTAGGTCACAACACACGACAAAAATTTCACTATGTTTCCCATGTGCTGATTTTTATAATTCCATGTGCACCCGTAATTACTCAAATCATCGCATGGTACGTATAGATCATCTCGTTGTGTGCGGGTCAAGAGGGGCAAAATTTCACTCCGTCCATGTCCATTGTTTTCACATAAATGTCGCTAACAAGTAACTATGTCCTTAAGCAGGTAAGTTCACGACTAGAGAGTAGTAAAGTAGAATAACTTAAAGTTTCTTAGTTTGCTCGTGTTTAAACAAGAATACGTCAAACCCCGAGTCGTTTCCATGTATTATGGTCTTCAACTTTGGTGAACAAAGTGCATGACCATGTCTTGTGTATAATGTAATTAATCAATTGTAATAATTGCAAGCAATTTCGTTTCATGTATAAAGTAAACACACAAGTCTCTTGTGTAGCATGAACAGCTAGCATTATGTATTTTGTAAATCAATGAGCTCTCGCGTGTAATGTAAACAACATAGTATCACATGTATTATAGGAAATGAATTTCATGTATGGCGTTGACGACTTAACATCATGTATTTTGTAAATCAATATGCTCTCACGTGTAATGTAAACAACATAGCATCATGTGTATTGCATAATGTGTGTAGTTTAGTATGATGTGCTTTGTAACTAAATGAGTTTCATGTTTAATGTGATCAATCTAGAATTATGTATCAATCAAACAATTGTTATGTATCACGTATATCGCAAACAACTAAGTTTCGTGTATTATGTGCTCAATCCGGTAGCTTGTGTATTGTAAATGAACATGTTTCGTGTGTTATGTGATCAATACAGCAAATTATGATTTGTAGGAAAACTAGTTTCTTATATAATGTAATTTGTGTAGCATTGGGTATATTGAGAATAATTGAGTTTCATGTACCATGTGGTTACGTTGGGTATATTGTGAACGTGTTTACATAAGTTGTTGGACTTCGTGGGTGATGTATAATAACGGGTTTTGCATGTGATCGAGTGTTGCGGACAAGCGTGTTGTTTGACGTTCCTGTATAATGTGGTAGTTAGGTTGTAGCTCTTAAATCTCATTGAGATTTATGGGGGGTTAACGTTTACGCTGTTCGATCGTCTCTTGAAGCGACAAACGAAAGGTAGCGAGGAGGTTTTGAAAACGTTCGGGGAAATGTGTTTACCAATACTGATCTTTGCTTGAAAATAGAAAGTGGTAAATTGTTCCTTGTTGTAGATATATAAAGTAGTGAATCCATTGATTCACATAATTTAAATAAATAGACAATTTATGGAGAAATCTTTTAATTTAAAATTTTCAACTATTAATAAAAGGATATTTCTAAGCGGAATTATTGGCTAAACAAGTAGTCGTATACTAATTTAGCCAGGGTTTAGGGATATTTTTCTTTAATGAGGAAAATCAAAATTATTTATCAATTCGAAATAATATTTTTATAAAATAGATTGTGTTAAGTTTCTCTATCAGGAGAGAAGTTTTATGGAAAATTTATGTTTTTTTTATACTATCTAAAAGTTTAATAAACATTTTGTTTGAACGAAATAACGAGGTTTGTTTAAATCAAATAATTGGATGATTTGTTTACGAAGGAGATTGCGGGTAGTGTACTAAATTGTGATGAATGGGAAAGATAATACTTGGAAAATTTTGATGAAAATACGATGGGTGTAATTCACACTCAACGTATTGAATTTATGAATAATAACTTTGGAAAATATAAAATTTAGTAATGCTGAAATGTATTCAAAATACAGGGAAATGGTTCTCAGACTGAAATAAAAATAGAAAAATAATCCTGTTAACGCCTCCTAGCTTTCCACTAGAAGGAGAATAATTCCCAAGGCGAGCACCGCTTCGAGGATGGAGATTAATTCCTTTTGGTACCCTAATTGGTTTGCTAGGCTACTCATTCCTTGTCCTTGCAAGTCGTGCATTAACCCTTGCTCCATTCTTTGCCTCTCAAATTCTGAGGTCCTTACATATTGGTGCGTGTCATTGATTGGAAATTCGATAGTACTAGTGAGTGCCATGATATGCCCTACTCAAGGATTAGAGTAATACGGGTCGGGCATTAGATATGGGTCTCTTAGTGGGAGTGGTAGTTGATTGTGGGGATGGGGTGTCTGATACGGGTTTCTGGGCGCGGCTGATCCAGGTGTTCAAACTCTTGGGCCGGTGTTCCTAATCCAATCTACCCTTACATCAAACCTTGGTCTAGCAGCTACGGGTGTTGGTGATCGATGTACGGGTGATCCGATGTCTTCTTCCCAATCAGACTCTTCTTCGGGACGGCATACCGGGGAGGTAGGAGAGTAGGAGTCCATGCTTAGCAGGAAAAAAAATGGAAAGGTTGTAAGCGATAAATAAATACTGAGTGTCAAACATAGGAGTTCTCATAGGTTTAGAGTTTGACTAGTCATAACGCCGAGTCTTCACAATAGTATTTTAGGAGTACACTTGACCAATAAGTAGTGTATCCCTGAGGAGAATTCCCAGGAAAGAGGGGTGGGTCACTAGGACACACTTAAGTACCCTATCTTTCCTTAGCCAGAATTCCTCATGGGCCTACACACTCTTCCAGCCATCATGTATTAATAATACTATTGTTGGGCTCTTGGTCATGATGAGAATTGTTGTGAACTGGGCCTTGTGGCCTGAAAGTAATGTTTATGAATTTCAGTGGGCTTTTGCTTCTTGAAGGAAAGATGGGCTTCTTAGTTTATTATTGATGGACATTAGGCCCAATAGTTTAAAATTTTGTTGTGCACAAGAGGTGTGGTATTATGTATGTGAGTTTAGGGGAGCATGAATAACTAAGTGTGTATGAGTGTGTGTGGAAACTTAGGATAATACTTTAAATAACTTAAATAGGTAGCAATGAATAGGAGAAAAAAAAATTTGGCAGGTAATGTAACACATAGATTATTAAGTATTGCATCATATGATGTAATTATATAGTATAACATGTAAGAACATTCGCATAAAAAGTAATCATATAGCTTGTAGATAGTAATGAGTGTAAGCACAAAAGTTATCAAGTAGTGTGACACATAAGTCATTATGTATTGTATCACGTAGTGTAAATTCTTATGATAGCATGTAAAAATATTTACACAAGAACAAATAATGTAACATGTAGTAGCATGGAATTGTATGGGTGTCCTAAAGTTATAGTCTAGGTCAAGGGTGTCTAATAACCTAGTTCCCTATAACCAATGCTCTGATACCAATCTTTCACACCCCAACCGACGGCGGAATCATCGGGGCGGGACATGTAGACTGTTCATGAGCTCAAGGTTGACTAAATTGTAATATGTTAAATCCATTTCCATTCAAACAAACACGAATCAAGTTCCAAGTACATAATGAAATACAATTTGTTTTTGAATTAAGATTAACTAGGTCCAAAGCGTATGTGTAGCATGTCTTGATCAAACTCATATGAAAGCACCGAAAACATGAATAAAATAAGGTCAACTAAAAAGTTGGTGAGTATAACACATGTTTGTATATAGATAGCATATAGTTTGTAAAACAAATCCTTACATAACATGATAAATAAGGCATTTATGGGGAGCAACTATTGTGTAACCAAGTACAATCAAACCTTTGTAACTATCATGCAAAATTGTGTTGTCGGTATCAATCACCCCAATCTGGGTGGGTTTGTCAGACTCAATAGATCTATCATTGAAAACCGTCGGCTTTAATAGTTAATGATTGCACATAATCACATACAAAGGTTAGCACACCTAGCACTCGGGCATAAAGCTCAAATTGCACACATGAATGTAAATAGGATTTGTACTTGTGTTGTTTGTGTAAATGTAAACATGTAATTTGAATAATGTTCATGTTCCACCCCAAAAATGTAAAAGAGTAAAAGGGGCTATGTATACTCACTTGATTCGAAGGCGTAGCTAACACGAGATACTAGATAGTAATGTGATCCTTGTATTGCATAATGTTAACCTAGAGTGTAATGTATATTGCATTAATAATGCACAATAGTCTAAGTCAATATCTAAAGTTAAATTGGATAAAGTTAGTGATAGGTACTTGAAAGTATTGTATAAAATGGAAGATTTGAAATGAATATTTTTAGAACATTTTTGAATAAGGTTTGAGTTTAGAATAATTAAATATGTAAATTAAATAATTATTGTTTATGAAAATATTGTAAGTGTTAGATGTAATTAAATATAACTAAATAAATGTTTTTTGTTTAATTATAAATCAAATAAATAATTATTACCTTATTCATTTATTTATATAATGTGATTTAAACAATAAAATATTATTTAAGTGTAGGGTTTATAAATTAAATGTTGAACTTTAAATAATTTCCATTTATTTTAAGATTAAATAGTTGATCTTTTCTAAATAAAAATAATACACATTTTAATAAATTCAATTATTTTTATTTTAGAAATTAATCTGAAATACTAATTGTTTAGAATTATAAACATTCTGCCAACACACACGATCGTGCCTAGGGTAGGGCACGATCGTGCTAGGGCGGGCGCGACCGTTCTAGACAGGGCGCGACCGTGTTGGTCAAACAGAGGACAACTAGCCAAACCACTAGGCACGACCGTGCCTTCGATAGGCACGACCGTGTCTATGCTTCTGGGGTACGATCAAGTCTAGCCACGAGCATGACTGGGTCTGAGCAAGAGGCACGACCGCGCTGGAAGTCGACACGACTGCGTCTCCCGAGGCACGACCGCGCTAGATGATTAGCGCGACCGTGTCTATTTCAAAACAAGAACGAATTGATTGATTCTTATATTAATAGTGCTGGAATGTATAGGGCTTTCATTCACAAGGTTAGTACGAGTCTGTTGGTGTAGATTAATTGTGTTTAAAACATGTTTAAAGTTGGATTCGATTAAACCATTTTTAAATGAAACTTAGGATCGTGTTCGAGTAAATTTCGATATTGAGAGTCAAAATTGGATTAGGGGTTTTGATCTATAGAATAAATAGATAGTTTTGAAAGTTTCAATTACCCTGTGAGACGATGAACCGATGGCCTACGGTGGGGACGAGTTCCGGCTATGACGGGTGTGGTCTCCGATTCTTTCTGCTACAACTCCGGCCCAGTTGATTTGTTCTGGAGCTTTAGGGGGAATCGACTAAGGTGTTAGTTTGTTTGGTTGAGAGAATTTACAACAAAACGATGAAATCAATGGTCACAATGGAGGGTTTTGGTAATTAGGAGAGGGATCAACTAAAAACGGGTTTATTTGATATAATTGAGATGGTTAAACTCAAAATGGATTTGTTATTGCAAGAATTGGTTACGAAATCGAATGGTCCCGCGATTAAAGGCTGTATTTACGTTTCAACTGACGCGAGGCGCGACCGTGCCAAAACAAGGCGCGATCGTGCCAACGCGAGGAGCGACCGTGCCAACAATAGGCGCGACAGTGCCAGACGAGGCGCGACCATGCCAAAACGTGGCGCGACCTTGCCTACTAGGGTTTCTGGTTATTTACAAAATCAGCCCTTGCAACTTCAGCTTTGACAGAATTAGCCTGGTTAGGATTTAACAGAACACCTAACGGGATTACTAACTGGATTAACTCTAGGAGTGTTATCACATGATTATGAGTTCTAAATCTTTGAACTTAGTACGATCGACTAACGATTAATGAGGTGTAGGTTTGAACAAGTATATGTTTTAATGTCGTGTTGTTATTTTATTAGTTAAAATAAATTTAAAATAGGGTCAGAAAATCAGAAATGTTACACTAATGGCCTCAAGTCTTGCAACTGGGGCACATACTTCTGTGTAATCCAAGCCCTCTTGCTGATAAAAACCCTGAACAACCAACGTTGCTTTGTTCTTCAACTCAACATGACGATCGTCTGTCTTGCATTTGAACACCCATCTGGTGCCAATTGGTTGTACGCTCCTTGGCAAGTCAACCAAATCTCACACATGAAACTTTTGGAATTGAGACAGTTCTTCTTGCAATGCCTCAATCCAGCAGTTGTCAGCAAGAGCCTCTTTCACATTCTTCTGCTCTAACTGGGACACGAATGCAGCATGCAGACATGTTTCCATGACACCAGTGTCAAGTATCTCAGAGTAAAGACTAGTGTTCTCAGCAATGGTTCGATGGTGAGTTTGAACACCGACATAAGGATCACCAATAATGTTGTCAATTGGATGATTCTTATGCACTCTCATCTTTGGTACATTCGGTTCCTGAATTTCTGAATCGAGGTTCGTGCTTAACTCCCCCATGTCCTGTGTTCCAGAAAAGAAGATTCAATGTTGATTGGCTCAGCTGGAGCTTCATTTCCTACACGAGTGTTAGGATTAGCTTGAGCGTCAATTCCGTCAACATGAAAATCTTCGCTGTTATCACCGTCATGAGTTCTAGATGCAGATGCAGCATTGGAATCAGGAGTTACAATTGGTACAGTAGCACGTGTTGAGAAGCTGGAGTCATCACTGCCACCAAATAATTCATATACATTTGCGGCATCATTTGCAGACAAATATGGAAGATTGAAAGATTTGAATAGCGCATCATAATCAAAACCCCAATCTGGACCAGTTGGTTCTAGTGGAATGCTGTGTTTACTACAATCCACTTCAAACCATTCCTCGACAGTACGAGTTCCTATATTGTACACTCTCTTGTAAGGCGAGTTGGAAACATATCCTAAGAAGATGCCTTCCCCGCTTTTGCATGAAACTTAGACTTGCGATCTTTGTATTGTTGCAATAAGGAACAGGGACTACCAAAAGGAACTAGATAGTCAAGATTGGGAAGTCAATTGTTGATCAAATCATAACAAGTCTTGTTGTGCCACTTCATAATCAGAACTTTGTTCAAGACGTGACAAGCTGTATTAACTGCTTCTGCCCAGAAAGTGACAGGAAGCTTTGCATCTGACAGCATTGTCCTTGCAGTCTCAATCAAGGTTCTGTTCTTCCGTTCTGTGACTCCATTCTGCTGAGTTGTGTACGAGGCACTAAATTCGTGACGGATCCCCTTCTTGAGACAGAAAAGTTCCATCAAATTATTCTTGAATTCAGTTCCGTTGTCACTCCTTATTCTTCTAACCTTCGACTTGCAAAGAGATTCCAAGCTCAGGATCAGATATTGAAGAATGTCAGCAGTTTCGTCCTTCGTACCTAAAAATGCACCCAAGAAAAACGTGAGAAATCATCAGTTACAACCAGACAGAATGACTTACCTCCAATACTCTTGATACTTATGGGGCCAAACAGATCCATATGTAATAGCTCCAAAGGGGAATCGATGGAGTTTTGGAGCTTGGGCTTGTGAAACTTCCGTTGCTGTTTGCCCTTTTTACAAGTCATACAATCATCTGCAACGGTAAATCTCAGCTTAGGAACACCGGTTACCAAACCGTTTCGGACAAGATGATTCATTTTACGATAAGCAATATGTCCGAGTTTCCTATGCCACAAGATAGAGTCAAGCTCTGTCGCTTTGGTAAACAAACAAGTAGCAACTGATAAGGTGGTTGTTGCCACGCTTGTAACATTTCTGATTTTTAGTATCCGTATTTCAATTCACTGTAATGCATTTCAAACTCAATTCTAGTGCACTATTTTTTTCTATTCGTACCATCAATTAAATACTATACTTCCATACAAATCCACAAATTTTACTCGGTTATACTCTATTAAAAACACTACATAAGTATCTATTTATACAAATACGTCAAATACTAAAGTTACAAGGCCTAATGTTGAAAATTTACAAGAAACCCTAATAGGCACGGTCGCGCCGAGTGCTTTGGCACGGTCGCGCGACTTGCTTTGGAACGATCGCGCCTGATGCCTTAGCACGGTCGTGCCACATATGGGCACGGTCGCGCCTAGTACTAGTTGAAACGTAAATACAGTTTTAATCGCCCGATCGTTGAGTTCCGTAACCGATTTACACTTCATTACCATTAACGAAAGCAATAACATATTCAATTACAACAAACGTCTCAGTTTAATTCCATTAGACTCAAAAATCTCTCAAGCATTTCAAGGAAAACACAAACCCTCATTTCGATCCGAATTCTCTCAATCAAACAACAAATTCACGCTACTCAATCCTCACTAAAACTACTGGACTCTCTGGTTTAGCCGGGATTGCAGCAGAAGACGCCGGAAGCCGTTCGCGTCGTCGCCGGAACAAGTCTCTACCGTACTCCATCGATTCATTATTCTTCCGGGTAATTGAAACCTTTTCCTCGTTCGTTTCAGTCCATAGATCAAAAGCCCCATATTAATATGGGCATTCATTATAGAAATTATCCCGAATCAGAATCTATGTTTTATTCAAAATGGTTTAATCGATTTTGACCCTGAACATGTTGTTAATACAATTAAAACATCCCACCATACTCGTAATAATACTATAAACAAAAGCCCTATGATTTACATCACTAACAATATAAGAATCAATCAATTCGTGTCTGATTTGGAAAAGACACGGTCGCGCTAATCATCTAGCGCGGTCGTGCCTCATGAGACGCGGTCGTGCCGACTACGGGGTTTTTGTCTCCTGTCCAGAACCAATCATGCCCTTTGGCTAATCTCAGTCGTGTCTTAGAATCATAGACACGATCGTGCCTAGCCAAGGCACGGTCATGCCTAATGATTTAGTTGGTTAAGCCCTCTGTTTGATCAACACGGTCGCGTCCTGACTAGCATGGTCGCGCCTGTGGTTCGAGCACGATCGTGCCCTTCCCAGGCACGGTCGTGTGTGAGTTAAATTTTTGGCAGAATTATAATTTTATATATTTTTCAAACAATAAATATTTCTGATTAAATTACAAATAAAAATAGTTGATTTTTATAAAAATGCATTTAATTCTATTTAGAAAGATCAAATATTTAATCTTTGAATAAATAAAAAATTATTTATTTAAAGTTTATAAAAAATTAAATTTACAATTATTGCTAAACCTTTCATTTAAAAAGTATTTAAATGATTAAGTTACATTTTATAAATAAATAAATAAAATAGTGATTATTTATTTAATTTATATTTAAACAAAAACAATTAATTATTTATACTAAAGTATAACTAATACTTACAATGTTTTCATAAACAATAATTATATTCATTACTTATTTAATTATTCAAACTCAAACCTTAATCAAAAAACTCTAAAAATATTCTTTCAAACTTTATATTTTATTTAATACTTTCAATTACAAATCAATGACTTTTTACTCAAGTCCAAAAGCAACTTTAGACTTAAACTTTTGTGCACACTATTAATACCATATACATTACACTTTAGGTTAACTCATGCATTTCAAAGATCTTTATTCTATCTAGTATCTTTGTTAGCTACACCTTCAAACCAAGTGAGTATACATAGCCCCTTTTACTCTTTTACATTTTTGGGGTGAAACATGAACATTATTCAAATTACATGTTTACATTTACACAAACAACACAAGTACAAATCCTATTTACATTCATGTGTACAAATTTGAGCTTTATGCCCGAGTGCTATGTGTGCTAACTTTTGTATGCGATTATGTGCAATCATTAACTATTCAAGCGGTTTTCAATGATAGATCTATTGAGTCTGACAAACCCACCCATATTGGGGTGATTGATACCGACAACACAATTTTGCATGCTAGTTACAAAGGTTTGATTGTACTTGGTTACACAATAGCTACTCCCCATAAATGCCTTATTTATCATGTTAGGTAAGGATTTGTTTTACAACTATATGCTATCTATATAAAAACCTGTGTTATACTCACCAACTTTTTAGTTGACTTTATTTTATTCTTGTTTCAGGTTCTAATGTGTGAGATTGATCAAGATGTGCTACACATAGGCTTGGACTTAGTTAATTTAAATAAAAGAACTCTATGTATTTCAATTTTGTTCTATCTTGGATTTGGTTGTGTTTGGACTACTTGTTATGAAATTTGATGTTTAGTATATTCAATCTAGTAAACCATGTGCTTATGAACAGTCTACAAGTCCCGCCCCGATGATTCCGCCATAGGTCGGGGTGTGACAACGCTCATATCAATCTGATAGGTGTCATTTATCCTTGGCGCTCTCATCAGAATCCAGTCTTCAGGAACCTCAAAACCAGGTTTGTGTATAAAGCATTCAGTCTTGTCAAATGTAGGTCGCTTGGGTGTGGTGAATCGTCACATGCAAGTGTGTTCCTGAGTCGGACCGGGTGCGGAATGCCCGTGACTAGGTGGAGAGTCTTACAAGACAAAGTAAACCAACAAGAGAATCACTTTAAACTTTCATTTATTATAAACACTTGAAGGTTACAGGGAGAAATACTGAGTATATAATGTCTGAGTATATATCTGCGTACTTGTCTACTGTCAACCTATCCTATTTATACACGACCTGAACTCTGCGCACTTAACAAGTGCGCAGGGAAAATTGCTCATGCATACTTAGCAAATACGCATGGTATTCTTGCGTACTTGCTAAGTACGCAGGAACTAATTCCTGCGCACATACAAGTGCGCAAAACACTTAGAGATTTCAGCAACTATCAACATGCATTAGTAAATACAACTCGATAACTAATACATACAGACACTTATAAACAAAGAAAAATACATACAATGAAAGTACAAAACTAAGACTCTATCCAGAGTGTTTGTCACACAAAAGTGCTTCAACAAACTCCCCCTTGACAACAGCTCTGGATCGTCTTCGGTCTTCAATCTTCAGTCTTCGGTCTTCACAGCTCTGCATCTTTAGCTTCCATCTTCTTCTTGTAGTCAAGGTAAAACTTGATCAGCTTGTCATATTTAGAAGCAAGGAATTTCGTCCATTCGTCCGTATGCATGCAACACCTGTCTGCTAGTGCCTCCATATATTTCACAGAGAAATTTATGAAGCAGACTTCATCAAATACTCTCATTAGTTCCCTCGGCACTAAACATCCACTTTCTGACCGTACCTTTCCTATCACCACAGCCTAGCCCGTTTTAGGATCTATGTACCAGTACCACATGTCACCGAGGATATCCTGAAATAACTTGCTCAGGGGAATCTTGGTTTCACATAGCACTGGCTTGTATACCAGTTTCTTTAAGCGTTTCTTAGTCACAGGATGTCTAGCATTCTTATCCTTGACGCGCTTGGGCACTTGAGGCTTGAACACTTCAAACTTCCCAGATGTTGCTTCCCGCTGTGACCCAGATCTTGCTTCACACTTTTATCTGGATTTGATTTCAATTAATCAGGAGTGATTCAAGGGTGAATACATGCTCCACGGTTGATGTAGAGACATGTCTTGATTCAATCTCTCATTGCATACTTGTGAGTATGGGCAGTGAGACGAACCGCATTAATTGTGCTAAAGGCATAACCCGAAACTGATCTCAGAAGAAAATTATTGCCAAAATCTAACATCCTTTATCTGATAATAATCTTTTGCATTCTTTTACGCACGCACACTAGCATACATGGGTTCAAATCACAGTTGTAATTTAGATTTAGTTTCCACACTACTAGTGATTCAAAAATGCCTACAGCCTACTAACAATTCAAATTACTTGTAAATAAGCAGATTAAGAACATAATAATTTAAACAATTAAGTAAGCATGACGCAATAATTTTCCATATGAGCGGTCTATTCAAAGACATGATGATGCAGACAATGATTCTTCTGGTAATATTGAGGGTGATCGTCAATACACTGACGTTAATCCTATATCTAAAGTTCAGGGGGAGTCGACATCACAATCTATTGATGGAAACAAAGATACTTCTGGAGTTAATGAAGAAGAAATCTTATTATTGGAGTTCTTTGCAGAGTCTGAGGAGGAAGAAGCTAAAAAGATAGCATGTCTTGATGACATTGATGAATTATTCAATGACATAGAAGATGATGTGTCAGTTAATGAAATAGAAGAAGGAGAGATAATGGAGATAGAAATAGAGAAAAGTCAAGATAAAGTGATTTATGAAGGCTGTGATGGTCTTAATGTCCCTTATAACTTCATCCAAGATGATGTTATTCCTGAGTTTAATTATGAAGGAGCAACAAATTCTATGGACTCATTTGAAGACATCACACTGCCTGACGATACTGCTGATTCTAAGATTGATACTGATGATGAAAACATTCAATCAAATACAGATGCTGAAGCTAATACTACTCACACTCTCTAAAGGTGAATGAAGAACCTGTGATGTATAGAAATACAGGTATGACTAGAGAACAGTGGAGAGAAGTTGTAAATAGCTGGATGAAGATGCTACCCAAGTCCCAAGAAAAACATGCTTAGAAAGAAAACTATGTGAATAAAGATAGGTGTGTAGGAAGAATCATAAGTTGGTTTTACGATAATGACACAAAATTATTTGCTATTAAAAGATCTGATGGTGTTCAGTACTTAAAGACGAGGATCAAATATTTCAATACCTTGCCAAGGTGTGAAATGAATGGTCTAGCTTCAAAGCCACTTATTAATAGATCCAAGTTTGGATTAGCTGATGTGATAGCAAATCTGATCAAGAGAGAAGGTGGTTTGGGCAAGTATGAAAGGCTAAAGCCTCAAAAAGGAAAGAGAATAAAGAACATAGATCAAAAGACTGGGAAAGTGACCTGGAAGTACAAATTCAAACCAGTACGTGCTGTACACAGGATACCATTGAAGAAGATTCCTCAAGATTTCCTTGGGAATATGAAATGGTGGTATGTCGATGTTAATACTGGTGAAACAAGGATTAAAGACAAAGATAATAAGGTCATTGTATGTTTCGATGACGCAATGAATCTTATCAATTTTTCAAAGAAAGATCAGAGAACATTGAGAAAGAATGAAATCATGTTCACTGATGAATGGAAAGAACAAGGATTGAAGTACAAGAGAGTGTTGGAGATATGTAGAAGATATGGAGTGCATGCAGGCAGCAGATTACCGGATAATTGGAAGAGCTCATCATAAAGACAGAAGACTGAAGATCAAGCTATTGTCAAGGGGGAGTCTGTTAGGACATAGTTTGTAATGACAAAAGCTTTGTAATAGTTTAGATCTAATGTCTTTATTTTTTGTTATGTATAATGTTCTAAGTGTTTTATGCAAGTTATGCTAGAGGCGAACGTGTTAAGTTCGCCTAGTCTAACAGAGGCGAACTTGTTAAGTTCGCTTAAGTCTATCTGAGGCGAACTTGTTAAGTTCGCTTAGTCTGTTAGAGGCGAACTTGTTAAGTTCGCCTAATGCAGGTCAGATGTCTATATATAGATCTTTACAGAGTCATTTTGAAAGAGATCGATCAGAACTAGAACAGAGTTGAACGATTGAGTCTGTAAACTCTATTGTGAATTGGAATACAAGTGTGAATGTTATTTACTTGATTGTCTATATTGTCTTTTGTGTGTGCAATCGTTGATTCGTTGGATTCCGCACTTCGAGTTAACGACACGTCTTATCACGAGAACGATCTGTAGAAGTGCCATGAGGACCTACACAATCATTTCCTCCAATTTTAAATGATATTGAGATTTTTAAAGTTTTATATTTTGTTTGGATTTTTCCAAAAAAAAATTTAACAGAAAACAAATTAAATGTAAAACAAAAATAAATGTAACTTCCAAGAAATAAGTTTGTTTTGAAAACGTTTATCATTCAGGATTGAACATTCCTATCATGTTGACAAGATATTCAAAACGAGTATGATCAAAAGCTTTGGTGAAAAGATGAGCAAAATTATCATCCGTGTGAACTTTTACAAGTTCAATTAGATGCTTTTCAGCACAGTCATGAATGAAATGGTGACGAATTTCAATATGCTTAGTTTTGGAATGTTTCACCGGGTTGTTTGTGATAGACATGGTGGTTGTGTTGTCAATGAACACAGGAGTGCAAATGTAATTTAAGCCGCAATCTCTCAATTGATGTTGAATCCATAAGATCTGAGAGCAGCAGCTTGCAGCAACAATGTAGTCTGCTTCACATGTTGAGATAGAAACTGTTGACTGCTTCTTACACTGCCATGAAACCAGCCTGTCTCCTAGGAATTGACATCCACCTGAGGTTGAATTTCAATCGAGATTACAACCGTCATAAACAAAATCAGTGTAAGCTTTGAAATCAAACGACTGCTGCTTGGAGTACCATAGACCTAATCAGGGTTTTCCTTTCAGGTATCTAAATATTCTCTGTACAGCGATCATATGTGATTCCTTTGGTTGTGACTGAAACCTTGAACACAAGCAGATGGCAAACATAATGTCGGGTCTTGAAGATGTGAGATACATAAGGGATCCAATCATTCCATGGTATAATCTACAATCCACATCCTTTCCTTCTTTATCAGGATGTAAACCGTGATTGACTTGAATAGGTGTGCCATAAGATATACAATCATTCATTTTGTATTTGGACAAAATGTCTTGGACATACTTAGTTTGATACAGATAAATGCCATCTTCCCTTTGACTGACTTGTAGTCCTAAGATAAAGGACATTTCACCCATGCTGCTCATTTCAAAGTTGGACTTCATCACCTACTCAAATTCCTTACACATCTCTTCATTGGTAGACCTAAAAATGATGTCATCAACGTATACTTGTACAAGTAGAGTATCACCTACTGCTTTTCGTATGAAAAGAGTCGAGTCAATTTGTCCTCGATAAAAACCATTGGACAATAGATGCTTTGACAAAGTCTCATACCACGCTCTTGGTGCTTGATGAAGACCATAAAGTGCTTTGTCAAGCTTGTACACTTTATCGGGATATAACGGGTCTTCAAAACCTGGTGGATGAGTGACATAGACTTCTTCATGCACTTTACCATACAGAAAGACACTTTTTACATCTAGTTGAAAGACCTTGAAGTCGACAAAAGAGGCATAAGCCATAAATAATCGGATGGCTTCAAGTCTAGCAACTGGTGCATAGACTTCTATATAATCCAGACCTTCTTGTTGGTAAAACCCTTGAACAACCAATCTTGCTTTATTTTTCACTACAATGTGTCGATCGTTAGTTTTGCATTTGAACACCCATCTGGTTCCAATTGGATGTACACCTCTTGGTAAATCAACTAGATCCCAAACATGTAGTTTTCTGAATTGAGACAGTTCTTCTTGCATAGCCTCAATCCAACAATTATCAGCTAGAGCCTCTTTGATATTCTTAGGCTCTATTTGGGATACGATGGCGGCCTTTAAACATGTTTCTATGATACATGTGTTAAGAATCTCAGCATAAAGACAGGTTTTTCAGTTACAGTTCTGTGACGAGTTTGAACACCGACATTAGGATCACCAATAATGTGTGTCAATTGGATGATTCTTATGAATTCTTGTCTCTGGTACAATGGTTTCTTGAATATTTGTTTCAAGATTCGTGCCTATCTCCCCCATATCATTTACACCTGAAGATGTTTAATTATAAATAGGATCAACTAGAACTTCGTTTCTAATTTGAGCTCCGTCTTCTTCAGTGTGAGTATTTTCTTCAGTGTCACTTTCATGTGTTCCTGATGCAACATCGGAACAAGGGCTTGGAATAGGTACAGTTGTTCTTGTTGAGAAATCGAAGTTGTCTTCGCCACTATAGTATTGATACAGTTTTGCAGCATCTTCAGCAGATAAATCAGGAAGATTGAAAGACTTGAAAAGATTATCATAATCAAAACCTCAAGCTGGACCTGCAGGTTCTGGTGGACTGCTGTATTTACTGTAATCCACTTCGAACCATTCTTCGACATTACGACTTTCAGTATTGTACACTCTTTTGCAAGGTGAGTTGGCAACATATCCTAAGAAGATGCCTTCTACTGATTTATCATAAAACTTCGACTGTCAATCTTTGTGTTGTAACAATAGAGAACATGGACTACCAAAAAGAATTAGGTAGTCAAGCTTAGGAGGTCGATTATTGATTCGTTCATGGCTTGTTTTGTTGTGTCTTTTCACTACCAGAACTCTATTCAATACGTGACTAAGTTGTATTAATAGCTTTTGCCCAAAACGTGATTGGAAGCTTGGCATCTGACAACATTGTACGTGCAGTGTCAGTTAGAGTTCTGTTCTTCCGATTTGCAACTCCATTCTGCTGAGGAGTGTACGGTGCACTAAATTCTTGATGAATACCTTTCTTGAGACAGAAAATAGCCATCAAATTATTTTTAAACTCGGTGCCATTGTCACTCCGAATTCTTCTGACTTTTAGTTTGCATAAGGATTCTAGATTCAGAATCAAATATTGAAGAATTTCAGCTGTCTCATCTTTAGTTCCTAAGAAATGTACCCAAGAAAAACGTGAGTAATCATTAGTAACAACCAAACAGTATGACTTTCCTCTAATACTCTTGATACTTATGGGCCCAAACAAATCCATATGTAAGAGCTCCAAAGGGGTATCAATAGAGTTTTGAGTCTTTGTCCTATGAGATTTCCGTTGTTGTATGTCCTTTTTGGAAGATATACAATCATCTACAACGGAAAATCTCAATTTAAGAACATCGGTTACCAAACCGTTTCAGACAAGATGATTCATTTTCTATATGACAGGTATCCGAGTTTCCTATGCCATAAGATTGAGTCAATTTCAGTTGCTTTAGATATTAAACAAGTTGCAACTGAGGAAGTGGTTGTTGCCACACTCGTATCGATCTGATACGTGTCGTTTGTTCTTGGTGCACGCATCAAAATCTATTCTTCTGGAATCACGAAACCAGGCTTGAGAATCAGACATTCAGATTTGTTGAACATCACTGAGTACTCTTTGTCACACATCTGAGAAACACTTAACACATTGTGTTTTAACTGCTCACAGTAGTTGACATTGTCAAAACTAATACACCCATTAGTAACCACGCCTTGACGTGTGATACTTCCACCTTTCTAGCCTGCAAAGGACACATAGCCACCTCTGAATGGTTTGACATCTTGTAGAAGGGCCATGTTGCCTGCCATGTGCCGGGAACAATCACTATCAACATACTAGCTATTAGAAACCGATCCCCTAGGTTGTCCCTGCACATATCACACAAATTAGTTAGATTTAGAGACCCAAGCCATTGTGGTCTTGGGTCATCCATTTTTCTCAAAGTACACAACTTCAATTAATTCACAGTCATGGTGATAAAAAAAATGGGTGACTCTTTTGGTGAGTCGGAATTAGAAGCTTGAGAACCAACTATTTTCTTTCTCCAAATTTGTTTTTCATGACCAACAGGTGTTCTAAGTTTAGAAAAACTTTTGGTTAGTTGATTACCTGTTAGCTGTTGTCTTAATTTTCTAAAACTTTTATTCTGTCTCCTCATCTGTGGTCTAGACAATCTTACCTCATAAGATCGTGTATTACCAAAGGTAGATACACGGGGAACCACAGACTCTTTGTTCCTTTTCTCAACAAATGACTTGGACTTAACCATATATTGGACTGAAGTTTTTGAAACTTGAGAGTTAAATTGTTTTCTTGGTGGAGTTTTCAAGGATACGGCCTGTTTAGGAGCAACAAGCCGTTTCTCTTGATTCTTATAAGGATAGGTCATCAGAATATGTCCGAAAGTTCCCCAATGAAAACAATTTCTTCTTTCTTTGAAAGGTTTTCTGTAAGGCTTACTGATTCTAGACTTAGAAGGTTTATTTTAACAAATGTTCGAATTAGTTTGATGAACCACAGGTGAAGTTTGACCATATGTTAATTGAATTTTAGGAGTGTAGTGCTTATCAATGTTGTAGGATCGATGAATAAAAGATGGTTCTATTCTAGTTGAAATTGGCAAAAACAATCACCACTAAGCAATGTAAACAAGTAAACAAGAAGAATACTGATAAATGCAATTTGTATTAAGCTTCAAAGATTACAAAGAAAACTCTTGAGAAAAAGCACACTTATACAATGACTCTAAGTACTACTTATATAGTAACTTAGAATCAAGGCATACCCTTGATTCTAAGGATCAGATCTAACACAAGCCGTTGATCTTGTATTGAAGCTATTCTACATGTAACGACAATAAATACTACAAAAGTTATCTTTACTCAAACGTCTTCTTAGGCATCATTGCTTGAGTGCTGGGAAGAAGAGCAGCGTTGTCTTTTATTATCTTGCACTAGTAACATTCTTTCTGCGTGGAGTGTGTCAGTTTTGCTGCAAAAAGTTGTCAGTGGTAATGGTTGCTTTATGGAAGCCAGTCAGCTGCAACATTTGATCTTTAAAGGGAAGGGCTATCAGCAGCAATGTTGTTGATCAGCAGCAAGACACAACTGTCCACATCTGCTGATGATTTGACTATCAGCAGCAACTTTGGTCTTTAGCAGATAAGGCTATCCGCAGCAGATAAGGCTATCCGCAGCAGATTTGGTTTTCAACAAAAGAACACTTATCCGCTGCAGATAAGCTTATCCGCAGCAGTTTGTCGATCTGCAGCAAACTCTGAGGTCCACAGCAGTTGTACTTAGAGAATTTTGTAGCCATCAGTCTTTATTTCTACAAACTCCCCCTAGACTGATGCTACCAAAACTCTCTTACTGCTTTTGCTGCTAAAGCTTTTTCATGTTGAAGACTATCCTTTCTACCTCATAGCCTCTTGTGTCTTGGCTGGGATTGTTTAGAGGAACCTCAGATAGAGTCTTTATGTCTTTGCTTGGCATTTTGAAGATGGCCTTTCTTGAACATATCATCTTCTGTCCTTTAACATCAATCAAGATAAACTCGTTGGTATCAACCTTGAAGGACCAGCTGGTGAATGGAGAATGGGATTGAAGAGATTTGGCATCAATGATTACATCTTTACTAGGGTTGGAGTGATGTTTGATTGCTAGCAAAAGATGTCTCCCACCTTCATTCTCTGGCTTATGGGCTTCACCCAACTCCAATATTCTTCTTAGATCTGAGTCTGAGAGTTGTAGTACCTCATCAATAGATTTATAGATCGATCTTTTCAGTTCTTCCTTTCCCCTGAAGACTTCAAACCATTTGTGTTGAGTATTGTAGTACCAGACAACTATTTCTCTTGAGTCTTCTGGTATGATGGTAGGTTTGGTTTTCTTCTTGGAAGGCTGCTGATGAGGAGGAGCTGAGTGGAGGGATTTGGACGTTGTGGGAAGAAAGGAATGAGGTCTAGGCTGGACAGTGGAAGTATGGTGGGAGGAGGAAGTAGTGGATGAGGTAGAAGGCTTGGGTTTCTTTTATTTGTGTTCAGTAGTTTGAGTTATCACCCTTTTCTTGGAGCATGTCTTCCCCAATCTTTCTTCTTCTTCGTTCTTGACTTTGAGTACAAGGCTTGTAAGTTCATGAAACTCATGGGGCCTAGCCTTTTTCCATTTTCTCCTCTGGCCTTCAGGAAATCAGTCATGACCTTTCTTTCTTCGTGGGTCCTTATGTTGAATGCAATGGTATTCTTTGTTGCTTGGCTTTTTCTTCTTCTTCATCCCTTTTCTTATTTGCCAATTGACCTACTGACCCATGAAGGCTCTGTAGATTTCTTTATTTGATAGTTTCTCAAGGTAGTCTGCATCCTCACCTTGAGAAATCAAAGCCGCTATCCATTCTTCTCTCATTTCTTTGGCTAGTTCAGAATCAGTTATTATGGACTAAGCCTCTTCCCTTTTCTTATTCTCCCTTTCTTTTTCCTCTTTATTAAACTGTTCCTACAGCTGAAGAGCTAGGGCTTAATCTTCTTGTAATTGAGAAGCTGCAGGAAATCTGGCTTTGATATCATCCAGCTGTTTAGCATACAACTGGATTTGTTGTTCTCTGAATAGCATGGCAGCTTTTCTTTCTTGAATTTTTCTTAGCTCTGCCATCTCCTCTTCTTCTCTTCTTCTTCTTCTTCTTTTCTCCCTTTCCCTTTACTCTTTCATCAGTTTCTCTTCCACCTCTTCAGTCATTACTCCTTTCCCCTTGGCTTTGGTTGATGCCTCTGCTTCAGCTTCATGGATCACAACAGCAGATGTTTTAGATACTGTTGGGATCTCTGCTTCAGCTTCATTGGCAGTTTGGGGAGTAGATGGGGGAAGGTTTCTTGCTTCATCTTCTTCCCATTCACACCCAGTTATTTCCTTCCAACTTTTCCTTACATCCTCTAACTCTGTTCTTCTAAATTCTGTTGCAGTGTTTAGAGTGGCGGTTGGTGATGAGAGAAAAGAGAAATCTGAGTTAGAGGAGGCATCTTCTGCAAGGCGTCCCTCCTTTTCAAGATGAGCTTTGATAGTCTTGATCATTGCTTGGCTCTCTAAGGAGTTGACATTGCATATATGTGTTCTAAGCTCAAAAATGTTGTATAGGAAGTTTGAGTTGAGGAGTAGGATCTCATTGATGTGGTTGAAGAAGACAGATGTGTTGGAGCAGATATTATGTCTTAGTCTTAGAGTATTTGACTTGTAATTGATAGAATTGTTAGCAACAGTTAAAGGGGAGTCTGTTAGGACATGTTTTGTAACTGTTGATAAAATTCTGTGTAAGTTCTGCTAGAGGCAAACTTAACAAGTTCGCCTAGCCTATCAGAGGCGAACTTAATAAGTTCGCCTAGCCTATCAGAGGCGAACTTAATAAGTTCGCCTAGCCTATCAGAGGCGAACTTAATAAGTTCGCTTAAGTTTATCAGAGGCGAACTTATTAAGTTCGCTTAGTCTGTTAGAGGCGAACTTGCAGAACAGTGCTTATATATTGACAGAACAGAGTCTGTTGAGAAAGGTGAGACGATATCAGAGTAGACGAGAGAGAATTCTTGTAACCTGATATTGGTGGAATACAAAGAGTTTATTTACACCGTTGTTGTTGATTGAGTTACACGAGCACGTTGATCATGGATTCCGCACGTTATCATCGTGTCGTACAGCGAGTCTAGAGATCCGTCACGCACCAAATTAGGGACCTACAAGTGGTATCAGAGCTATTGCTCTTGATTAGCAGAAGATTCGTGGTGTTTTCCTGTCCAATCAACATCAAAATTCAGAGAATTTGAAGGATTTTTCATCTTTTTCGTGTTCTTGATAAAAATGGAAGATTTTTGATCAATTTGGAGTGATTTTGGATTGGTTTGAAGAAATTGATCCGATAGGATTGTTCCTAATCAGTTTCTACACAATCATACGGTTCAGAATTGTTTAATTCCATCACTTTGATCAGAAATCATGATTTTCAGCCGAGTTTGTTCGTGTTTGGGTTTCTGAGTTTGTTTCAGCTGTTTTAGGCGAACTTACTGAGTTCTTGTGCAGGCGAACTTAGCAAGCGAACTTATTAAGTTCGCTTCTCACAGTTTAAGCGAACTTAATCAGTAGGCGAACTTAATAAGGCGAACTTAACAAGTTCGCTTGGGTCAAATTCGCTAGGGTCAAGTTCGCTTGTACAGTATCAGGCGAACTTAGTGTTCTTAAAAAAAAAAAAATTTCAGTGACAGCTCGTTTTGAATCATTTTGGCGGGAAAATTATTCTTGTTCAAATTTTTTTGGGAAAGTTTACATGCTCGTTTTGAATCATTTTTGAAATTTTGAATTTTCAAAATTTTTTAAAAAGATTATTTTGGCGGGAAAATTTTTCCGGATATTTTCGCAAAAATTTCAAAATGTCAATTTCATGTGATGATAATAGTATTGAAACTATGCCACCGAGACTTTTGTGCATATCAGATTTTCGTAGCTGGAAAGTCTGGTTCGAACAGTTCGTATCAGAAACTGATGAAAACTTTTGGACATCTATATTTGAAGGATATGTGCATCCTACTTATGACTATATGGGATATTATGATGTTCCTAAACCAGTGACAACTCTTAGTAAACTAGAAAAGCAGAAGTTTAATCGAGAGATGAAAACGCGTGAAACTTTAATATTGTCTTTACCAAAAGAAATCATTCATAGTCTCAGGAAGTGTCCAACTTCAAGAGATCTATGGGAAGCATTGAAGAAAAACGGTGAAGCAACTTCTCAAGCATTTGTGGTCTTGATCAAAGAAGTATTGGAGAAGCCGAGTTATTCTCAAAGTGATTCTTCTGTAGATTTAACTGATAGTGAGAGTATTCGTTCTGGTGAAAGTACTCAATCTACTGAGACTGATGTGATGAGTGAAGAAAGTTTTTAGATAGTTGAAGATGATATGAATGAATTAGAAAATGATGCAGAGCCTTTCATTGTTGATCAAAAGGGTGAAGCTGATGATGACGTTTTCATTGCTCCTGGTGCATCTTCTTCAGAGGTAAAACCTGAGGTATTTTCTAACTCTGAGACGTTTTGTTCTAACTGTATTTCAGTTAAGGATAAAATGATGAGGGTTATGGATGACAATGTAAACCTCATTTGTGATATGAAATCGATGCATACTGTAAATCAGAAATTAAAAGATAATGAGAATGTGTGTATTGAGAGGATAGAATCACTGAAGAGAGATATAAGTTCTCTGACTTTGAAGATCAAAGAGCAGGCATATCACCTAGATATGTCCTTTGCAGAAATTGAGAAAAGAAATAATGATCTTGTTGAGAAAGATAAGGAACTAGCTAAATCTAAAGCAGAGGTAGTCAAATTGCATAGAAAATTAGAAAGCTTTGCAAATTCATCATTCTTATTAGGATATTATCATGATACTACTGAAGAGGGGAAGGGAACTAGTGGTATTGGCTATGTTCCTCCACCATTCAATGGAAATTATTCCGTTACACCTGAGATTATAAACGATGAGGATTTAGATCCTAAGACTTTGTTGAAGGTGAATCCAGTCACAGGTGAAGATATGGTGTATTCTGATGAGAGTGATGATGAATATTTTGATGAAGCTAAGGTAGAGGGGAAACCGAAAGAGGTTAAGAAAGAAGACTCAAAGGTTGATTCTAATTCATCTGGAAATTATACATTTGGAAGTTCTACAAACTCAAGGAGAGTTCCATATGTCAGAGATTATAAAGACAGGCGTACATGTTTTCATTGTAATGAGATAGGACACATTGTGGTGAACTGTCCTTACAAAAATAAAGGAAAGAAACATGTAGTTCCTGAGAAGATGAAGCCTGAATCAAAACCTGTTGCAAAATCTGGAGTTCTAGAGAAAATAAAGCAAAAAAGAAGTTCATGTAGGAGAATCTTTTTCAAGTGTATCTTATCGTGTGAAGATTCCTTATATGAGAGATTATCGTGAGACGAGATCTTTCTTTTCTTGTGGTCTTGTTGGTCATATTCAGATTGCTTGTCCTCACAATGACAAAGGTAACCGACATGTTACTCTAGGAAAGGTAAGAACTCATGTTAAGCCTTATGTTAACCAAAATGTGGTTAAACCTCATGATACACCAAAGGGTAATTCAAAATCTGAGGTTAGGCTTTCTAGACCTCAAAGACGGAGGAGAAACAGAAGATTGAGAAAACTTTTAGAAAAACAAGAGTTTTCACAATCAAATAAATTTTCAAATGAAAGAAAATGTTCAAACACTTCACATTTTAAGCAAAAAGAACTTAATGAAAAGAAGTATGTTTGGAAATCTAAAGTTTCTGTTTTTGACTCGTCGGAACAATCTCCGAAAATCGATGAGAGATTCGATTGTGAATGGAGTGAGGTTTATTATTTTGATACAGATGGGTGACCCATGACTTGGGTCCCAATTTCAAATTAATGTTTCTTGTTAGTTGTGCAGGATTTACCAAGAGGGACTATTAATACCATTTTGGTTGTTGATAGTGGTGGTTCTACGCACATGACAGGAATTGGCATCTGCAAGAGTAACGAGTTGTTGATAACTAAGAATCTATTTGATTCAACGACTTGATGCTCAGGGGGGAGAATATGTCACACACAATGTTTTGGAAACAGTTTTACAAAGTCCAAATGAGAACCTGAAACTTTGGATGACGATGGTGAGCATAAAGTCGTTGATGCAACCATTTGACTAGTTGAGGGGGAGTCTACAGGACAGGGGGAGTACAGAACTGTGTTGGTTACAGAGGCAATGACATTCAATTGCAGGATTACATCGGTTTGAGTTTTTAAATTGATTGACTTGATTAATCCTGAGTAACCAAGTAAAATGTTTTTTCTTAAAATGTTTTCATGGAAGGTTTATTTTCGTTTGTTTTACTTTCTTTCATAAAGATTTTGAAAAAGCCAAACAAATTGAAAAAGATAAAATCGACATTACTTGAAGTTAAAGAAGAGATGATAGTACATCAGTAGATGTTCTTTCACACATGACCTTAGATTAACTGGTTAGTGCTTTATGTTAATATATCTGAATTAGATGTTTTGATCTAAACTTTAGAGACTTCACAAATAGGAAATGATAGTGTTGTGTATGCATATAATTTGAATTGTCAGTAGACTAAAAGCGTCACTGAACCATTAGTAGTGTGAAAACATAATTGCATATGTTACAACTGTGATTTGAACCCATTTTATGCCTGGGTGTGTGTGTTAAAAGATCACTATCAGATAAAGAATATTAACTTTTAATAAAGATTTTCCTATGAGATCAGTTTCGGGTTATGTCCTTAGCACTATTCATTCGATTTGCTTCAGTGCCCATGTCCCGAAAAGCATGCAATTTGAAGTATAATCAAGATATGTACTTGACATCATCTGTCAAACATATACTAGCCCTCGGATCATATTGATAATTCATCTTTACTGATTCCATTGAATTCATAATCTAGATAACAGTTGGATCCACGTACCTGAATCTTATGATTCCACATATATAAGCCAAGACATTGAATCATTCGATTCTGAATCTCATTGATTCCTATACAATCCAATTTGGATTCTGCTATTCATGTGCTAAGTGATGTCTCCTCATTCTGGAAATTTGGATAATCTTTAGTAAAATCTCATATGTCTTGAAGATAGTGCATTTACTTTATGTTGGCATACTTTTTCATACTTAAATGGTACCTTAACTGACAAGAAAGTGGGAATGAGATGCTTTAGTTTCAAATCTTATAATATTGACAATTTGAATTTGTGTGTCATAGCGTGATCCTATTTTCTTTGAATGTTTATCGCGTATCATAACATCCAATATGAAAGTCTTTACAAGATAGAGTGTGTTAAGCTTGAAAGAATGACATAGCATACCTTTTGATATTATATGGATTTTATATCCAATATGAGTGATTGATATCTCATATATACTGATATGATCTTCTTACTCGTGATGTTCGACTAAAAAGATGTGATTTTGTATTTTACATTTCAGTTTGTACAGAGAAAAACCAAAAAGATTTTGTCTTTCTTATGTTTGAAAAACCAAAAAGATTTTATTTTTCCAGCTTCCATGGAAATCTTAATTGTTGGTTATTCTTGATTGTTCTCCTTTGCATAAACTGAATATTGCAGACAGAAGTTGACAAGAGGTCCTTCTCCCAAGTTTTCTTCTAGAAATAAAGAGAGAGTGTGCAGATGAATAAGACGAAGACTACAGTGTGTTTGATGATATATGAAGTCGGATGACAATCTTCTGAAGCTGTTGTCAAGGGGGAGTCTGTTGGAGCATATTCTGGTGACAACGAGCTTGAAGATATTATGTCTTAGTCTTAGAGTCTTTGACTTGTAATTGATAGAATTGTTAGCAACAGTTAAAGGGGAGTCTGTTAGGACATGTTTTGTAACTGTTGATAAAATTCTGTGTAAGTTTTGCTAGAGGCGAACTTAACAAGTTCACCTAGCCTATCAGAGGCGAACTTAATAAGTTCGCCTAGCCTATCAGAGGTGAACTTAATAAGTTCGCCTAGCCTATCAGAGGAGAACTTAATAAGTTCGCTTAAGTCTATCAGAGGCGAACTTATTAAGTTCGCTTAGTCTGTTAGAGGCGAACTTAATAAGTTCTCCTGGTGCAGAACAGTGCTTATATATTGACAGAACAGAGTCTGTTGAGAAAGGTGAGACGATATCAGAGTAGACGAGAGAGAATTCTTGTAACCTGATATTGGTGGAATACAAAGAGTTTATTTACACCGTTTTTGTTGATTGAGTTACACGAGCACGTTGATCATGGATTCCGCACGTTATCATCGTGTCGTACCGCGAGTCTAGAGATCCGTCACGCACCGAATTAGGGACCTATAAGATGATCTATCACTCAGAAAGAAGGTGAAGCCAGAGGGCCCAGTGCACGACCATCCTAGCACTGCCAGTCCCCTGACCATCTCATTGTGTATGAAGCTTCTCCAGCAAACTGTTTCTTCGTCGGTTAAAGTACTGCTCCTGATTAGGTCAAGTCTACTTGGAGCCAGTCTTTGTGCTGCTGCTGTAGAAGATTTTGCGCTGTCTTTAGGATATGCCACCCTGTTTGCTTCTTCTAGTAGTGCTTCAAACCATGGCAGATTTTCATCCATTAAGTCTTGGAACCTGCAGATTGCAAGTTTTGCTGAGAGATCTGAAGAGGTGTTGACGCAGCTGGATAAATACAATTCAAGCACCTGAAGAGGATTTAGTGCACCCCAGTTCAGCTCTTCTACTCCGCTGAATTCTTTCCCAATCCAGAATCTCTCAGATTGACCATCATACCCCCAAGCTAGTATGGAGTCAAAATCTAGCTTGTCTGCAGTTAGTGTGAATTTAGGGGCAGTGGTTAGACTTATTATGGCCGCTGCTTCAGGAAGAATGATGACTGATGGAGGTGTGTCTTCATGGTGACTAGTATTTATCAATACCTCATCACAGGCTCGAACAACCAACTTCCAATCCTCAGTGATTTCTTCCTCTTCATCTACTGAGTCTAGCAAGTCATGAACTTGAACAATGGTAGGTTTGAATAAGGAACTTTGAAATGCAGTCTGCTCTTGTATCCAGTCCTCAAGGCTGTCAGCATCATCTTCACTGCGACTATCTCCCCCGTTTTAGTTGCATCAGTGTAAAGGGTTGCATCTGTTTGAGTTCCCACTGATACAAGGGAAGGAGCAGGCACATTTGGGCATTGATGGGCTTCATGCATAGAGACTTGGTGCCTTAGTTTGGACACTTCAACCTCTAGCATAGCCACCCTGGCCGTCAATTCCATATTTTTGAGTTTCAGACTGTTTTCATCCATAGTTGTGGAATCCTTGGAGCTGGATGGGGTCTTAGGCCTAGCCTCTGCATCCCCATCACCCTGGTTTTCTTGGCACCTGGGATTCCTCTCAGTGAAGAGTGTTTCAAAGGAAACATCCTCACTGTGAGTTGCCATGGTAAGGGTCTTAGTGATGTTATAACTGTCCTCCTGGTTAGTTGATGTACCAGTAGTAGTGACAGCCCTTTCCACCTTCTTGGGTGTCACACCCCGACCGATGGCGGAATCATCGGGGCGGGACATGTAGACTGTTCATAAGCACATGGTTTACTAGATTGAATATATTAAACATCAAATTTCATAACATGTAGTCCAAACACAACCAAATCCAAGATAGAACAAAATTGAAATACACAGAGTTCTTTTATTTAAATTAACTAAGTCCAAGCCTATGAGTAGCACATCTTGATCAATCTCACACATTAGAACCTGAAACATGAATAAAATAAAGTCAACTAAAAAGTTGGTGAGTATAACACAGGTTTGTATATAGATAGCATATAGTTGCAAATCAAATCCTTACATAACATGATAAATAAGGCATTTATGCAAATTGTGTTGTCGGTATCAGTCACCCCAATCTGGGTGGGTTTGTCAGACTCAATAGATCTATCATTGAAAACCGTCGGCTTGAATAGTTAATGATTGCACATAATCGTATACAAAAGTTAGCACACATATCACTCGGGCATAAAGCTCAAATTTGTACACATGAATGTAAATAGGATTTGTACTTGTGTTGTTTGTGTAAATGTAAACATGTAATTTGAATAGTGTTCATGTTTCACCCCAAAAATGTAAAAGAGTAAAAGTGGTTTGAAGGCGTAGCTAACAAGATACTAGGTAGAATAAAGATCCTTGAAATGCACGAGTTATCCTAAGGTGTAATGTGTATTGTATTAATAGTGTGCTCAAGAGTTTAAGTCTAAAGTTGCATTTGGACTTGTGTAAAAAGTCATTGATTTGTAATTGGAGGTATTGAATAAAATATATAAATTTTGAAAGAATATTTTTAGAACATTTTGATTAAGGTTTGAGTTTGAATAATTAAATAAGTAATGTAAATAAATATTGTTTATGGAAATATTGTAAGTGTTAAATGAAATTAAGTGTAAATAAATAAACGTCTTTGTTTAAACATAAAGTAAATAAAGAATCATTATTTTATTTATTTATTTATAAAATGTAACTTAACCATTTAAATACTTTTTAAATGAAAGGTTTAGCAATAATTGTAAATTTAATTTTTATAAACTTTAAATAGATAATTTTCTATTTATTCCAAGAGTAAATATTTGATCTTTCTAAATAGAATTAAATGCATTTTAATAAAAATCAACTATTTTTATTTTGTAATTTAATCAGAAATATTTATTGTTTGAAAAATATATAAAATTATAATTCTGCCAAAAATTTAACTCACACACGACCGTGCCTGGGAAGGGCACGCTCGTGCTCGAACCACGGGCGCGACCATGCTAGTCAGGGCGCGACCGTGTTGATCAAACAGAGGGCTTAACTAACTAAATCATTAGGCACTACCGTGCCTTGGCTAGGCACGATCGTGTCTATGATTCTAAGACACGACTGAGATTAGCCAAAGGGCATGATTGGGTCTGGACAGGAGGACACGACCGCGCTGGTAGTCGGCACGACCGCGCTGGTAGTCGGCACGACCGCGTCTCATGAGGCACGACCGCGCTAGATGATTAGCACGACCGCGTCTCTTCCAAATCAGACACGAATTGACTGAGTCTTATATTGTTAGTGATGTAAATCATAGGGCTTTTCTTTATAGTATTATTACGAGTATGGTGGGATGTTTTAATTGTATTAACAACATGTTCAGGGTCGAAATCGATTAAACCATTTTGAATAAAACATAGATTCTGATTCGGGATGATTTCTATAATGGAAGCCCAAATTAATATGGGGCTTTTGATCTATGGACTGAAACGAACGAGGAAAAGGTTTCAATTAACTGGAGGACGATGGATGAATAGAGTTCGGTAGAAAAGAGTTCCAGTGACGATCCGAACGGCTTCCGGCGTCTTCTACTGTAATCCCGGCTAAACCAGAGAGTCCAGTAGTTTTAGTGAGGATTGAGTAGCGTGAATTTGTTGTTTGATTGAGAGAATTCGGATCGAAAGGAGGGTTTGTGTTTTCTTTGAAATGCTTGAGAGATTTTTGAGTCTAATGGAATTAAACTGAGACGTTTGTTGTAATTGAATATGTTATTGCTTTCGTTAATGGTAATGAAGTGTAAATTGGTTACGGAACTCAACGATCGAGCGATTAAAACTGTATTTACATTTCAACTGGTACTAGGTGCGACCGTGCCTAGGCACCGGGCGCGATCGTTCCAAAGCAAGTCACGCGACCGTGCCAAAGCACTCGGCGCGACCGTGCCAGAACGAGGCGCGACCGTGCCTAGTAGGGTTTCTTGCTACTTTTCACATCAGACCTTGTAACTTTAGTCTTTTGCCATATTTGTATAATTAGATACTTATGTATTGTTTTAAAAGGATATAACCGAGTAAAATTTGCGAATTTGCATTGAAATATAGTATTAAATTGATGGTACGAAAAGAAACAAAACGGTGCACTAGAATCGAGTTTGAAATGCATTACATTGAATTGAAAATACGGATACTAAAAATCAGAAATGTTACAGTCTCCCCATGTTGAGGGAATTTCGTCCCGAAATTTAGCTAGAGGAAGCTACGACATCAGTAAAAAAGATGGGGGTACTTGAGTTTCATTTGGTCCTCTCGTTCCCAAGTGAATTCAGGACTACGCTTAGACTCCCAACGAACTTTAACAATAGGGATACGACTTCGCTTGAGATGCTTGATTTCATGATCCATAATTTCTATCGGTTTCTCAACGAAGTGCATCGTTTCATCAATGCGCACGTCATCAAGTGGTATATGGAGATTCTCATCAGCGAGACATTTCTTCAGATCAGATACATGAAATGTAGGATGTACATTGCCAAGAGATGAAGGTAACTCGAGTTTGTAAGCCACTTTCCCAATCCTTTCAAGGATTTTGAATGGACCAACATAGCGAGAGGCTAACTTGCCTTTCTTTCCAAAACGGATCACACCCTTCCACGGTGACACCTTAAGAAGAACAAGGTCACCAACTTGGAATTCCAAGGGTTTTCGTCGTTTATCAGCATAACTCTTTTGCCGACTTCTCGCTGTTTGGATGTTGTCACGGATTTGAATAATCTTGTCGGATGTTTCTTGAATTAGCTCGGGACCGGTGATTTGTGCTTCACCAATCTCATTCCAACATATAGGAGAACGACACTTGCGACCATAAAGAGCTTCAAATGGAGCCATGTTGATACTTGTGTGGTAGCTATTATTGTAAGAGAACTCAATGAGGGATAAATGTGAATCCCAATTGCCACCAAAATCGATTACGCAAGCTCTAAGCATGTCTTCAAGTGTTTGGATTGTCCGTTCGGTTTAACCATCAGTTTGGGGATGGTAAGCCGTGCTCAAATCTAATCGTGTGCCAAGAGCAGATTGAAGAGATTACCAAAAAAGAGAAGTGAATCGGGCATCTCGATCGGATATTATGTTCAAGGGGACACCATGACGGCTCACAATTTCATCAATGTAAATTCGGGCTAGTTTCTCAACCCGATAGTCTTCAGGGATAGGAAAGAAATGAGCAGATTTAGTGAGACGATCAATGATTACCCAAATGCTATCATAACCACTCGAGGTGCGAGGGAGTTTGGTAATAAAATCCATGGCTAAGTTCTCCCATTTCCACACGGGAATTTCCGGTTGTTCAAGTAATCCGGAAGGACGTTGGTGTTCGGCTTTGACTTTGGAACACGTTAGACATTTGGCAACATAGTGAGCAATATCCTTTTTCATACCGGGCCACCAATATTGTTGGCGAAGTTCTTGGTACATTTTATCCGCACCAGGATGAATAGAATAACGAGTCTTGTGAGCCTCGTTCATGAGAAATGTACGGAGATCATCGCGATCGGTGATCCAAATACGGTTCAAGTAATAAAGTAAGCCATTGGGTTTTGATTCAAGCAGAAGTTCAACACCACACGACATTTCCTTGTACATGTTACCCTCGGTGACTGAGACGTGTTGAGCTTCTAAGATGTGGATTTGAATATCGGTTTGAATTCGGGCACAATGAAGCATAACATGGTCCTTTCGACTCAAATCGTCGGCTACAACATTTGCTTTGCCGGGATGGTAACGAATTTCGCAGTCATAGTCGTTAAGGAGTTCAACCCAACGTCGTTGCCTTATATTGAGTTCTTTTTGGTTAAAGATATGTTGAAGACTTTTTTGGTCGGTGAACACCACACATTTTGTGCCATAACGATAATGTCTCCAAATCTTCAATGCGAATACGACCGCACCCAACTCGAGATCGTGCGTCGTATAATTCTTCTCATGAATCTTAAGTTGCCTTGACGCATAAGCGATTACTTTGCCTCGTTGCATGAGGACACAACCAAGACCTTGGTTAGAAGCATCACAGTAGACAACTAGATCATCATTCCCATCAGGGAGAGTCAAAATGGGAGCGTTGAGGGTTTGGAAAGCTTCTTCTTGTTTTGGTCCCCATTCATAAGTCTTACCCTTGTGAGTCAAAGCGGTAAGGGGAACAGCAATCTTAGAGAAGTTTGAGATGAAACGACGGTAATATACCGCAAGACCAAGAAATGAACGAACTTCAGTGGGAGTCTTCGGGGCATTCCAATTCTTAACCGTTTCGATCTTAGCAGGGTCAACATGAATACCCTTGTCGTTGACGATATGACCAAGAAATAGAACTTCTTTTAATCAAAATTCACATTTGGAGAATTTGGCATATAGTTGTTCTTCCTTCAAGAGATCCAAAACCAATCTAAGATGTTGCTCATGATCGGCTTTAGTCTTGGAATAGATTAAGATGTCATCGATGAAAACGATCACGAACTTATCAAGGTACGGTTTGCACACACGATTCATGAGGTCCATGAAAACTGCGGGTGCATTGGTTAGTCCAAAAGGCATAACCATGAACTCGTAATGACCATACCTTGTTCAGAAGGCAGTCTTTGGAATATCGTCTTCTTGCACATGGAGTTGGTGATAACCGGATCGAAGATCAATCTTCGAGAAGCAAGTAGAACCTTGAAGTTAATCAAAGAGGTCATCAATTCTAGGCAAAGGATAACGGTTTTTGATAGTAAGCTTGTTGAGTTCGCGGTAGTCAATACACATGCGAAATGATCCATCCTTCTTTTTGACGTATAAGACGGGTGCACCCCACGGTGAATGACTTGGACGAATGAATCCCTTGTCGGAGAGCTCTTGAAGTTGACTTGCAAGTTCTTGCATTTCAGAAGGTGCAAGACGGTATGGAGCTCTAGCCACGGGGCTAGCTCCGGGCACAAGATCAATGCGAAATTCTACTTGTCGAACGGGTGGAAGACCGGATAAATCTTCGGGGAACACTTCGGGAAAATCTCGGATAATGGGGATGTCTTGAATACTCTTCTTTTCGACATCTTTTTGAACGATATGGGCCAAAAAGGCCACGTACTTCTTTCGTAAGTACTTTTGAGCAGTAGTGCATGACATTAATTTAAGCCCTTTGCAAGGCTTTTCACCAAAGACTCTTAGTGTTTCTCCCGATGGTAGAGGTATTCGAATACACTTCTCGAAACAGATGTCTTCGGCATGATGATTTGATAGCCAATCCATGCCTATGATGATATCAAAACTTCCTAATGGCATTGGTACAAGATTGATTGGGAATGTATGTTCATTAAGTTCTAGAGAGCAGTCATAGATAATAGACTCAGTTGTAAGTGAATCACCATTTGCTATTTCGACAGTGAAGGTTTTCTCTAATTGAGATCGTGTCTTGGCAAGTAAAGGTTTAAAGTTAAGTGACACAAAACTCTTATCGGCACCGGTATCAAATAAAATGGAGGCATATTGACTATTTACAAGGAACGTACCATTGACCACGTCATTGTTGGCTTGAGCTTCGTTGGTGTTTATGTTGAATGCACGCCCACGAGCTCCACCTTGTCTAGCATTGGCAAATCTTGGGCATTGATCACAGAAATGGTTCGGTTTGCCACATTCATAGCATGCACGCCCATTTGCAATAACGGGAGTACCCTGATTAGTCACTTGGGTGTTGGTTTGGTTTGGTGGGTTGACTTGACCCGCAAGAGCTTTGGCCCTACAAACATTAACCGTATGGCCATATCTCCCACAATAAGTACAAAGGCGACATGGGATGCTTTGGGGATGATAGTAGTTGCAGGTGGCACAAAGTGGGTAGATTCCAACATATGGCTTTTTGGTCGGTGCTTGAACCATAGTTGCAGCTTGGTTAACAGGTATAGCAGGAGTGACCATAGCAAAATTTCTAGCCTTTCTCTTCTTATTGTGCCGGGAGGGCTCGGTTATGGCTTCTTTGTTGTGGGTGGAAGGAGTTGCAGTGTTGGAGACTTTCTTTGCGCCCTTTTTAGTGAGAGTCCCCGCCTTCACATGGTTATCAGTTAAGGTGGCAGATAAGCGGATAGCATCCTCAAGTGTTGCGGGATTCCTTTCTAGGACAGTATCTTGAATTTGCCTAGGTAGTCCCCCAATATACTTTTCAATGCAACGGGACAAAGGAGTGACCATGTGGGGCACAAGAAGGCTCAACTCATGGAACCGAGTTGTGTATGCCAAGTTTTCACCACTATCTTGGGCAAGATCCCAAAACTCAGCTTAAAGTTTCTTCACTTCATTTCGAGGACAGAATTCCTCGGTCATTACCCTTTTAACCTCATCCCAAGGTAAGGCCATTGCTACATCCACACCCCTATTCCTTTTCTCCCCATTCCACCACGTGAGTGCCCGTTTTTGTAGGACACTTGTCGCATGACGAACACGAAGGTTGTCGGGGCTGTCACTATTGAGAAAAGTATTCTCAATGCTTTCGAACCATTGAAGGAGTCCAGTAGCTCCTTTGGTACCATAGAATTTGGGAGGATTACACGAGTTGAAATGTTTGAAAGTGCATTGAGATGGGTTGTTACCACCATTTCCACCATTACCACCATTACCACTATTACTACCATTTCCACCATTGTTGCCATTTGTGGCACTATTAGTTTGAGTGAGTTGTGTCACGAGTTGTGCAAGAATAGCAGCAATGTCGGAATTGGTGTTGGCCGCGGGAGCACGACGAGGAGGCACTCTACAGATTTTCACAAGACAAGAAAAGATGTAAGAACTTATGAGAATTGTTTGGATTTAATAGAATAAGATAACAAAATAAATAGATAATCATAGTTTGGATTGTACTCAAATAGTGATATAATCACTCGAATACCATGACACATTAAGGTTAATTAAACTTATATAATTTTCATGGAGACATGCTTTAGCCTATATGTAAACACTCATCTCGAGAATTCCCAGGAAAGCATACGGGTCCCTCGGTTGATTGGGATTTATGCGAAATGCTTTCCTAGACAGAAAACCCAAAATACAGGTGTCACTCTTCCAGATTGCACGTGTCCTCAAATAATTAACAAAGCTTAAAAACCTTAACGAGAAAATAATTTTTTTTTTTTTTTATGAATTTAGCTTCATGAAGTTTCCACATGCTTAGAAAGATAAATATAGAGAAGGAAGATAAGAATATTATGAGGTTTTAGGATATAGGAAAGGATATTGTTTATTTAATTTATCATTTAAGTATATATTAATAAGTCATGGATTTTCAACAATTAAGTTATCAAATAAAATAATAACTAATCATAGTAAGCATGTAGCACATAGCATGTAACACATAACATATAACATATAGCATGTAGCATATAACATGAAATCATGAAACATAACATAAGTAGGTGTCCTAAAGTTATAGTCTAGGTCAAGGTGTCTAATAACCTATTTCCCTATAACTAAGGATCTGATACCAATCTGTCACACCCCGACCGATGGCGGAATCATCGGGGCGGGACATGTAGACTGTTCATAAGCACATGGTTTACTAGATTGAATATATTAAACATCAAATTTCATAACAAGTAGTCCAAACACAACCAAATCCAAGATATAACAAAATTGAAATACATAGAGTTCTTTTATTTAAATTAACTAAGTCCAAGCCTATGTGTAGCACATCTTGATCAATCTCACACATTAGAATCTGAAACATGAATAAAATAAAGTCAACTAAAAAGTTGGTGAGTATAACACAGGTTTGTATATAGATAGCATATAGTTGTAAATCAAATCCTTACATAACATGATAAATAAGGCATTTATGGGGAGCAGCTATTGTGTAACCAAGTACAATCAAACCTTTGTAACTAGCATGAAAATTGTGTTGTCGGTATCAGTCACCCCAATCTGGGTGGGTTTGTCAGACTCAATAGATCTATCATTGAAAACCGTCGGCTTGAATAGTTAATGATTGCACATAATCGTATACAAAAGTTAGCACACATAGCACTCGGGCATAAAGCTCAAATTTGTACACATGAATGTAAATAGGATTTGTACTTGTGTTGTTTGTGTAAATGTAAACATGTAATTTGAATAGTGTTCATGTTTCACCCCAAAAATGTAAAAGAGTAAAAGGGGCTATGTATACTCACTTGGTTTGAAGGCGTAGCTAACAAGATACTAGGTAGAATAAAGATCCTTGAAATGCACGAGTTATCCTAAAGTGTAATGTATATTGTATTAATAGTGTGCTCAAGAGTTTAAGTCTAAAGTTGCATTTGGACTTGTGTAAAAAGTCATTGATTTGTAATTGGAGGTATTGAATAAAATATATAAAGTTTGAAAGAATATTTTTAGAACATTTTGATTAAGGTTTGAGTTTGAATAATTAAATAAGTAATGTAAATAAATATTGTTTATGAAAATATTGTAATTGTTAAATGAAATTAAGTGTAAATAAATAAATGTCTTTGTTTAAACATAAAGTAAATAAAGAATCATTATTTTATTTATTTATTTATAAAATATAACTTAACCATTTAAATACTTTTTAAATGAAAGGTTTAGCAATAATTGTAAATTTAATTTTTATAAACTTTAAATAGATAATTTTCTATTTATTCCAAGATTAAATATTTGATCTTTCTAAATAGAATTAAATGCATTTTTATAAAAATCAACTATTTTTATTTTGTAATTTAATCAGAAATATTTATTGTTTGAAAAATATATAAAATTATAATTCTGCCAAAAATTTAACTCACACACGACCGTGCCTGGGAAGGGCACGCTCGTGCTAGAACCACGGGCGCGACCATGCTAGTCAGGGCGCGACCGTGTTGATCAAACAGATGGCTTAACTAACTAAATCATTAGGCACGACCGTGCCTTGGCTAGGCACGATCGTGTCTATGATTCTAAGACACGACTGAGATTAGCCAAAGGGCATGATTGGGTCTGGACAGGAGGACACGACCGCGCTGGTAGTCGGCACGACCGCGTCTCATGAGGCACGACCGCGCTAGATGATTAGCACGACCGTGTCTCTTCCAAATCAGACACGAATTGACTGAGTCTTATATTGTTAGTGATGTAAATCATAGGGCTTTTCTTTATAGTATTATTACGAGTATGGTGGGATATTTTAATTGTATTAACAACATGTTCAGTGTTGAAATCGATTAAACCATTTTGAATAAAACATAGATTCTGATTCGGGATGATTTCAATAATGGAAGCCCAAATTAATATGGGGCTTTTGATCTATGGACTGAAACGAACGAGGAAAAGGTTTCAATTACCTGGGAGGACGATGGATGAATAGAGTTCGGTAGAAAAGAGTTCCGGCGACGATGCGAACGGCTTCCGGCGTCTTCTGCTGTAATCCCGGCTAAACCAGAGAGTCCAGTAGTTTTAGTGAGGATTGAGTAGCGTGAATTTGTTGTTTGATTGAGAGAATTCGGATCGAAAGGAGGGTTTGTGTTTTCTTTGAAATGCTTGAGAGATTTTTTAGTCTAATGGAATTAAACTGAGACGTTTGTTGTAATTGAATATGTTATTGCTTTCGTTAATGGTAATGAAGTGTAAATCGGTTACGGAACTCAACGATCGGGCGATTAAAACTGTATTTACGTTTCAACTGGTACTAGGCGCGACCGTGCCCAAACGAGGCGCGACCGTGCCCAAACGAGGCGCGAATGTGCCTAGGCACCGGGCGCGATTGTTCCAAAGCAAGTCGCACGACCGTGCCAAAGCACTAGGCGCGACTGTGCCAGAACAAGGCGCGACCGTGCCTAGTAGGGTTTCTTGCTACTTTTCACATCAGACCTTGTAACTTTAGTCTTTTTCCATATTTGTATAATTAGATACTTATGTATTGTTTTAATAGGATATAACCGAGTAAAATTTGCGAATTTGCATTGAAATATAGTATTAAATTGATGGTACGAAAAAAACAAAACAGTGCACTAGAATCGAGTTTGAAATGCATTACGTTGAATTGAAAATACGGATACAAAAATCAGAAATGTTACATTGGGTGATGAACTTGGGTTAGGTGCACTAGCAGCCAAGTCAATCAATACCTCCGAGATAGTGGTTGTTTGAGAAGGTATATCATCTTGACAAGGTGCCTCTACACTTAAGTTCAGAGAAGGCAAATAATGGAATGGCTCAGTGGGTTGTTCTATGGATGCAGGATGTGATCCTGATCCTAATAGAGAAGCTTCCAAGGAAGTCTCTCTAATGATGTGGCTATCCCTTTTGATATTCTCATCAGACCTTTGGGATTCTGAATGAGGGTTTTGAGGTTGGGATTGGGCCTTTGAGACGAGAAGAGAAGGAGTCTTCTTGCTCCTTTTCTAGTATATTTTGCCGCAACTGGGCCCTTTGTTCCAGTTGAACGATAACATCCAAAACAGGTGTAAGTAATTTATGTGCCTGTGCATCCTTAGTAGTATGCATAGGGGTACGAACAGTGGAAGCAGATTGTTGTTCAGAATGTAAAGAGGAGGGTGTGGGATCAGTATCAGCTGGGATTGCTGAGCTGTCACCCTGGGTGCTTTGTATGTTCATCATTGTAGATAACAATGGAACATTGACCCCTAAGAACTTTTTGGAAACAGTTCTCATGCTTTGAAAAATGTTATTTTTATGTCCCAGCATAAGATAGATTTTTGCAGATTTTGAAAGATCTTTTAATTCGTTATTGAAAACCTCCTGTAAGAATCTTGGGTACATAAAAAATGATTGCTTTGCACCTTCTTGAAGGTTATATCTCAAACCTTCAAAGATGAGATGTGCAAAGTTGAAACCCTGGCCAGAAGCCATACCATGAACAACAGAGGCAAGTGCATAGGTCACTTGATGCCATCCACTTCTCTTGTGTGATATGCATTGTAGAAGAGTGTGGCACAGAAACTTCCATGGAGGGCCCTTCAGCGCCTTTTCGATTGTGTACTCGTTCTGATTTCCAGTGTACCCTATGGATACAAAGGTCCTCATGTATTCTTCCTTCGAGTATGAAATGGCGGCCCCCTCGTCTTGAAGCTTTAGATGTTTTCGTAGAGTAGCTTCAGTGATGGTGATGTCTTTCCCATCTACCTTGGCTTGGATTTGGGGTATCCCCTGTTCGGTAGAGTATACGGCAGAGTTCCAGAAGTCCTCCATGTGAGGGATGTAAATGGTTGGGTTTACAGTGAGTGCATGGTGTATCTTTGATCGACAGAGAAAGTCGATCATGTCATTGAATCCCTCGGGCTTCTTTCCTTTGATTAAGTATGCTGTTAGGTTGTGATATGGAGAGAACTTATCATCGGGATGGTTTATGTCTACCTCTGCCATTTTGATGGGTTTAGAGGGAAAGAGGAAGGTTTTTGAAGGGTGGTTAAGGATGGAAAGCTTTGAATGTTGTGGAGGCTTGAGAGAAAGTGATTTGAATGGGAGTTAGGGTGAAATTGAATGTGAAGAGGTGGTGAAGAAAATTGTTTTGTGTTATAACGGCAGAGGAGAGAAAAAGCAGGAATACTTGTACAGTACAACCTTGTTCACTTTTTACTGTTACAACTGTAATACACTAAAGCAGTCATGGTAAAGACTGAAAGTTTTTACAGCGGGTAAAGGTTAATTTGGATTTAGATTTACCCATCAGCAGCAAACTTGGTTGCTGCGGATGGTTAAGCCTATCCGCTGCAAGCTTGGTTGTTGTGGATGGTTAAGTCTGTCAGCAGCAAACTCAATTGCTGCTGATGGATGCAATGATCCACAGCAAGGATGTTGCTGCTGACAGCCTTAAAGCTATCCGCAGGAAACTTGTTCCTACTGATAACTTAAAGCAGTCAGTGGCAAATTCTTTGCTACTGGTGATTAAACCTATCAGCAGCGAAAAAGGATGTTGCTGACTTATAACTTTTATTTTCAACAAAGGACAAACACATTTGCAAAACAAATTTTTAGAGACAGATTTTTATCAAAGTTCATCATACCAATAGATTCAACTAAATATCTAAATTTAGCTTCATCAAAAGGTTTTGTAAACAAATCAGCATATTGCCCATTGGTATGAACTTTGGTTAAAATAATTCTCTTTTTCTCAGCTTTATCTCTTATGAAGTGTTACCTGATGTCGATGTGCTTTGTCTTGGAGTGCTGCACCAGATTGTTTGTGATTTATATAGCAGTCATGTTGTCAATGTGAATGAGAGTTGCTATGAAAGTCATCCCATAATCCAGCATTTGGTTTTGTATCCAGATGACTTGTGCATAACAACTTGAAGCTGCAATGTATTCTGCTTCTGCTGTAGAAGTTGAGACACATGTTTGCTTCTTGCACTACTATGAAATCAGTCTCCCTCCTAGAAACTGACATCCCCCTGATGTGGACTTTTTGTCCATGTTGCATCCCCCATAATCACTGTCAGTGTATGCATACAGATTGAACTTATCATTTTTAGAGTACCATAGCCCAAGTCTTGGGGCTCCCTTTAGGTATCTAAATGTCACACCCCCAAATTCCACTAACGGAGTTTTACCGTTTGGAAGGTGACACACCAGGATTTCAGTCATTAGTTACATCAAACGACACTATATGGGACTTAAATTGTCATAACATAAAAGTTCAAAGTTAATGCGGAAGCGTAAACGTTAATATGAAATCAAAAGTAATTTTACGCAATAGGCGTCAATCAATGTAAATAAGTAAACTGTTTCAAATGTTTGAAATGGATGATATGATAGTAGGACTCCATGCATGTCCTAAGTGTGCAACCTGTGCCTTAGCGACCTGAGAAACATGTAAGAAAAAGTGTCAACACAAGGTTGGTGAGTTCACAGGTTTCAAGTTTACAATAAGAGTGTATTTGCCAGATTATGTACTTTCAATATGCATATCTATAGGTAGCTAACTGTAACATTTCTGATTTTTAGTATTCATATTTCAATTCAATGTAATGAAATTTCAAGTTCTATACTCGTGCAATGTCTCAATATTTTTCCCGCGGTAAATAAAATGCAATGATTCTATACAAGTTCGCAAGTTTTACTCGATTATATGCACATAAACGCTATACAAGTAACTATATATTTCAAATTTATAAAACCTGAAAAGTCAAGGACTAAAGTTGAAAATTTATCAAGAAACCCTAGTTAGCACGGTCGTGCTTCGTTCTAGCACGGTCGCGCCAAGTGCCTCGGCACGATCGCGCGGCTGGTCCTGGAACGATCGCGCCCGGTTCCTAAGCACGGTCGCGCCTGCGAAACAGTCAAAACGTAAATGTGATTTCAAAACGCTCAATCGTTCGAATTTCAAATCCGATTACGTTTCTTTTCCTTTAACGCGAGTTATACCATTTTCAATTACTCAACGCCTCAGTTTTTCTCCATCAATCTCGAATTCTCTCTCAAGCAATTCAAACAAAACTCGAGTCTTCCTCCTGGAACCCAAATTCTCCCGATCAAGAAAGGATTTATCATCTCCCGGCTCTCTCCAAGACTCTGGACTCTCTGGCCTAGCCGGAATCGCAGTCGAAGTCACCGGAAACCTTTACCTCCGTCGCCGGAACTCATCTCTGCCGTTCTTCATCGATTCGTTACGTTTCAGGGTAAGTATACTCTCCATCTCACTCATTTCAGTAACATTATCAAAAGCCCTCATTCAATTTGGGCTTCCATTATAGAATTCGATCAGAATCAGAAATCATATTTTAATAAAAATGATTTAATCGAACCCATGCTTAAACTCGATTTCCATACAATTAAGTTATATGAAAAGACTCTTAATAACCCATTAATCAAAAGCCCTTACAATTCCTGTGTTCAAAATACAAGAAACTCTCGATTCGTGTCTGATTTGGAATAGACACGGTCGCGCTAATCATCTAGCGCGGCCGTGCCTCGTTTAGCGCGGTCGTGTCGACTAGCAGCGTGGTCGTGTCATCCGTCCAGACCTTGTCATGTCCTTTGGGCTAGTCTCTGTTGTGTCTAAAAATCATAGACGCGACCGTGCCGGGCTAAGGCACGGTCGTGCCTGATGACTTGTCTAGATTGTGCTCCTGATTGATCAACCCGGTCGCGCCCCGACTAGCGCGGTCACGCCCGTGGCTTGAGCACGATCGTGCCCTTCCGAGGCACAGTCGTGCTAGACTCAGAATTTTTAACAGAATTATAATTTTTATATTTTAATCAGTAAATGTTTCAGATTTTATAAAAATATGTTTTCTGTATTTAAAAATAGATTAAAAGTTTAATCTTGGCATAAATGTAATTTATTGAAAAGTTTATAAAAATTAAATTTATATTTATCATCTTACACTTAAATGATATTTTAAATAATTAAGTTACAAAATTTATAAATAATGATGACTTATTTACTTTACATTTTAAATCAAAATCGTTTTATTTATTTATACTTAATTACAATTAATATTGACATTATTTCATAAACTATAGTTATACACTTATTTATTTAATTCAAACCTAATTAAATTGTTTCAAACATATTTTACCTCAAACTTTATATATTTTATTCAATCCTTTTTAAATACAAACCAATGGTTTTATATACAAATCCAACTTTCATTTTTAAACTTTATACATCTATGTGATTCAATGCATATTACTATTTAGGTTAAAGTGTGCTTTTCAAGGATCTTTTTGCTATCTATATTCCTTGTTAGCTTCACTTCCATACCAAGTGAGTATTCACAACCCCTCTTACTCTTTTACACTTTTGGGGTGGAACATGAACTCTATACTCATTACACATTACACATTTACATTTACACAAACTACACAAGTGCAAAAAAAATCCTATTTACATACATGTGTGCAAAAATTTGAGCTTTGTGCCCGAGTGCTAGGTGTGTTTAACCTTTGTATGCTCTTATGTGCAATCATTAACTATACAAGCCGACGGTTTTCAATGATGGATCTATTGAGTCTGACAAACCCACCCATGGTACGCGGTGATTGAAACCGACAATACACTTTGTTTTGCATGCTAGTTATAAGGTTTGATTGTACATTTGGTTACACAATAGTTACTCCCCATGAACGCCTTATTTATCATGTCATGTAAAGGATTTGTTTTCAACTATATGCTATCTATATATAACTGTGTTATACTCACCAACTTTTTAGTTGACTTTATTTTATTCATGTTTCAGGCCCCAATATGTGAGATTGATTCAAGACGTGTTCAACATAGGATTTGGACTTAGCAAAATAAATCAAGAATTTTATGAATTGTTTATATTTCTTGTTTGAATTTGATCTTGTACTTGGATTTATTGTAATGCAAATTTGACTTTAATATATTTCAATTTAGTCAACCATGTGCTATGAACAGTCTTACATGTCCCGCCCCGATGATTCCGCCATCGGTCGGGGTGTGACAGAATGGTATCAGAGCCTTGGTTATAGGGATTTAGGTTATTAGACATCTTGACCTAGACTATAACTTTAGGACACCCACTTATGTTATGCTTCATGATTTTGTGCTATGTGCTACATGCTTACCATGATTAATTATTATTATATTTGCTACCTTCTTTGTTAGAAATGCATGACTTATTAGGATATTCTTAAATAATAATTAAATAAATAACATCCTTTCCTATGGCCTAAACCTCTTATTATTCTTATCTTCTTTTTCTATCTTTATCCTTTCTAAGCATGTGGAAAATTCTTGAAGCAAAAATCTTTAAATAAAATTTTTATTTCTTCGTTGAGGTTTTTAAACTTGTTAAATTATTTGAGGACACGTGCAATCTGGAAGGGTGACACCTGTATTTTGGGTTTTCTGTCTAGGAAAGTATTTCGCATAAATCCCAATCAACCGAGGGACTCGTATGCTTTCCTGGGAACTCCCGAGATGAGTGTTTACCTATAGGCTAAAGCATGTCTCCTTGAAAATTATATGAGTTTAAATTAACCTTAATATGCCTTAGTATTCAAGTGAATTTTTGTCACTTTTGAGTACAATCCAAACTATGATTATCTATCTTTTATTTTGTTATCTCATTCTATTAAATCCTAGCAATTCTCATAAGTTCTTACAATCTCTCTTGTCTTGTGTTTCAAATCTGTAGAATGCCTCCTCGTCGTGCTCCCGCCGCTAACGCCAACTCCGACATTGCTGCTATTCTTACTCAATTGGTGACACAACTCACCCAAGCCAATGGTGCCACTAATGGCAATGGAAGCAATAGTGGTAATAATGGTGGTAATGGTGGAAATGGTGGTAATCCATCCCAATGCACCTTCAAGCACTTCAATTCGTGCAATCCCCTAAAGTTTTATGGAACCGAAGGAGCTACCGGACTCCTCCAATGGTTCGAAAGTATTGAGAATACCTTTCTCAATAGTGACTGTCCCGACAACCTCCGTGTTCGTCATGCTACTAGTGTCCTTCAAAAGCGGGCACTTACATGGTGGAATGGGGAGAAAAGGAATAGGGGTGTTGATGTAGCTATGGACTTACCTTGGGATGAGGTCAAAAGGCTTATGACCGAGGAGTTCTGTCCTCGCAATGAAGTGAAGAAGTTAGAGGCCGAATTTTGGGATCTTGTCCAAGATAGTGGGGAACACTTGGCTTACACAACTCGGTTCCATGAATTGAGTCTTCTTGTGCCCCACATGGTCACTCCATTATCTCGTTGCATCGATAAGTACATTGGTGGGCTACCAAGACAAATTCAAGATACTGTCTTAGGTAGAAATCCTGCTACCTTGGAAGATGCCATCCGCCTGTCTGCTACCCTAACTGATAATCATGTGAAGGCTGGAACTCTTTCTAAAAAGGGTTCTAAGAAAACTGCTGAAACCGTAACCCCTCCTACCCACAACAAAGAAACCACAACTGAACCCCCTCGCAATAACAAAAAGAGGAAGGTTAGAAATTTTGCTGTGGTTACTCCTGCTGTTCCCGTGAACCAAGCTGCACCTATGGTTCAAGCACCAGTCAAAAAGCCATATGGTGGAATTTACCCACTTTGTGCCACCTGCAACTATCATCATCCCCAAAACATCCCATGTCGCCTTTGTACTTATTGTGGGAGATATGGTCATACGGTTAATGTTTGTAGGACCAAAGCCCTTACGGGCCAAGTCAACCCTCCAAACCAAACCGTACCTCAAGTGGCTAATCAAGGTGCTCCCGCCATTGCTAATGGGCGTGCTTGTTATGAGTGTGGTGACCCGAATCATTTTCGTAATCTATGTCCAAGGCTCGCAAATACTAGACAAGGTGGAGCTCGTGGGCGTGCTTTCAACATTAACGCCAACGAAGCTCAAGCCAACAACGACGTGGTTAATGGTACGTTCCTTGTTAATAGTCAATATGCCTCCATTTTGTTCGATACCGGTGCCGATAAAAGTTTTGTGTCACTTAATTTTGAGCCTTTACTTGCAAAGACACGATCCCAATTAGAGAAAACCTTCACCGTTGAAATAGCAAATGGTGACTCCCTTACAATTGAGTCTATTATCTATGATTGCTCTTTAGAACTTAATGATCATGCATTCCCAATCAACCTTATTCCAATGCCACTAGGAAGCTTTGACATTATCATAGGTATGGATTGGCTATCAAATCATCATGCCGAAGTTATTTTCTTTGAAAAGTGCATCCGAATTCTGCTACCTTCGGGAGAAACCTTAAGGGTTTTTGGTGAAAAGCCTTGCAAGGGTCTTAAATTGATGTCTTGTACTACTGCTCAAAAGTACTTGCGAAAGAAGTACATCGCCTTCCTAGCTCATATTGTTCAAAAGGATGTCAAGGAGAAGAGTATCCAAGACATTCCCATTATTCAAGATTTTCCCGAAGTGTTTCCTAAAGATTTATCCGGTCTTCCTCCCGTTCGTCAAGTCGAGTTCCGTATTGATCTCATGCCCGGAGCTAACCCTGTTGCTAGAGCTCCTTATCATCTTGCACCTTCCGAAATGCAAGAGCTCGCAAGTCAACTTCAAGAACTCTCCGATAAAAGGTTCATTCGCCCGAGTCATTCACCGTGTGGTGCACCCGTCTTATTTGTAAAGAAGAAGGATGGATCATTTCGCATGTGTATTGACTATCGCGAACTCAATAAGCTTACTATCAAGAATCGCTATCCTTTGCCTAGAATCGATGATCTCTTTGATCAACTTCAAGGTTCTACGTGTTTCTCGAAGATTGATCTTCGATCTGGTTATCATCAGCTCCGTGTTCAAGAAGATGACATTCCTAAGACTGCTTTCCGAACAAGGTATGGTCATTACGAGTTCATGGTTATGCCTTTTGGATTAACCAATGCACCCGCAGTTTTCATGGACCTCATGAATCGTGTGTGCAAACCGTACCTTGATAAATTCATGATCGTTTTCATTGACGATATCTTAATCTATTCCAAGACTAAAGCCGACCATGAAGAACACCTTAGATTGGTTTTGGACCTTTTAAAGAAAGAACAACTATATGCCAAGTTCTCCAAATGTGAATTTTGGTTAAAAGAAGTTCAATTTCTTGGTCACATCGTCAACGACAAGGGTATTCATGTTGATCCTGCTAAGATTGAAACGGTTAAGAATTGGAATGCCCCGAAGACTCCTACCGAAGTTCGTTCGTTCCTTGGTCTTGCGGGTTATTATCGTCGTTTCATCTCAAACTTCTCAAAGATTGCTGTCCCTCTTACCGCCTTGACCCATAAGGGTAAAGCTTATGAATGGGGACCGAAGCAAGAAGAAGCTTTCCAAACTCTTAAGCAAAAGTTGTGCAATGCTCCCATCTTGACTCTCCCCGATGGAAATGATGATCTAGTTGTCTATTGTGATGCTTCTAACCAAGGTCTTGGTTGTGTCCTCATGCAACGAGGCAAAGTGATCGCTTATGCATCAAGACAACTCAAAATTCATGAAAAGAATTATACGACGCACGACCTCGAGTTGGGTGCGGTCGTATTCGCGTTAAAGATTTGGAGACACTACCTATATGGCACGAAATGTGTGGTATTCACCGACCACAAAAGTCTTCAACATATCTTCAACCAAAAAGAATTCAATATGAGGCAACGACGTTGGGTCGAACTCCTTAACGACTACGACTGCGAGATTCGTTACCATCCCGGCAAAGCGAATGTTGTAGCCGATGCTTTGAGTCGAAAAGACCATGTTATGCTTCATTGCGCCCGTATTCAATCCGATATTCAAACCCGTATCCTGGAAGCTCAACACGTCTCGGTTACCGAGGGTAACATGTATGAAGAAATGTCGTGTGGTGTTGAACTTCTTCTTGAATCTAAACCGAATGGCTTACTATATTACTTGAACCGTATTTGGGTTCCCGATCGCGATGATCTCCGTGCAATTCTCATGAACGAGGCTCATAAGACTAGTTATTCTATTCATCCTGGTGCGGATAAAATGTACCAAGATCTCCGTCAGCTTTATTGGTGGCCCGGTATGAAGAAGGACATTGCTCTTTATGTTGCCAAATGCTTAACTTGCTCCAAAGTCAAAGCCGAACATCAGCGTCCTTCTGGTTTGCTTGAACAACCGGAAATTCCCGTGTGGAAATGGGAGAATTTAGCTATGGATTTCATTACCAAGCTCCCTCGCACCTCGAGTGGTTATGATAGTATTTGGGTGATCATTGATCGACTCACCAAATCTGCCCACTTTTTGCCTATTCGTGAAGACTTCAAAGTGGAGAAACTTGCCCGAATTTACATTGATGAAATTGTGAGCCGTCATGGTGTTCCCTTGAACATAATATCTGATAGAGACGCTCGGTTCACTTCTCGATTTTGGCAACCTCTCCAATCTGCTCTTGGTACTCGTTTGGATTTGAGCACGGCTTACCATCCCCAAACTGATGGCCAAACCGAGCGAACAATCCAAACTCTTGAAGACATGCTTAGAGCTTGTGTAATCGATTTTGGTGGCAATTGGGATTCACATTTATCCCTTATTGAGTTTTCTTATAACAATAGCTACCACACAAGTATCAACATGGCTCCATTCGAAGCTCTCTATGGTCGCAAGTGTCGTTCTCCGATCTGTTGGAACGAGATTGGTGAAGCACAAATCACCGGTCCCGAGTTAATTCAAGAAACTTCCGACAAGATTATTCAAATCCGTGACAATATCCGAGTAGCAAGGAGTCGACAAAAGAGTTATGCCGACAAACGTCGAAAACCCTTGGAATTCCAAGTCGGTGATCTCGTTCTTCTTAAGGTATCTCCATGGAAGGGTGTGATCCGTTTTGGAAAGAAAGGCAAGTTATCACCTCGTTATGTTGGTCCATTCAAAATCCTTGAAAGGATTGGGAAAGTGGCTTACAAGCTCGAGTTACCTCCATCTCTTGGCAATGTGCATCCTACATTTCATATATCTAATCTAAAGAAGTGTCTCGCTGATGAAAATCTCCATATACCGCTTGATGACGTGCGCATTGATGAAACGATGCACTTCGTTGAGAAGCCGGTGGAAATTATGGATCGTGAAGTCAAGCAACTCAAGCGAAGTCGTATTCCTATCGTCAAAGTTCGTTGGGAGTCTAAGCGTGGTCCTGAGTACACTTGGGAACGAGAAGACCAAATGAAGCTCAAGTACCCTCATCTTTTTACTATTAATGTTGTTTCCTCTAGCTAATTTTCGGGACGAAATTCTCTCAACATGGGGAGACTGTAACATTTCTGATTTTTAGTATTCATATTTCAATTCAATGTAATGAAATTTCAAGTTCTATACTCGTGCAATGTCTCAATATTTTTCCCGCGGTAAATAAAATGCAATGATTCTATACAAGTTCGCAAGTTTTACTCGATTATATGCACATAAACGCTATACAAGTAACTATATATTTCAAATTTATAAAACCTGAAAAGTCAAGGACTAAAGTTGAAAATTTATCAAGAAACCCTAGTTAGCACGGTCGTGCTTCGTTCTAGCACGGTCGCGCCAAGTGCCTCGGCACGATCGCGCGGCTGGTCCTGGAACGATCGCGCCCGGTTCCTAAGCACGGTCGCGCCTGCGAAACAGTCGAAACGTAAATGTGATTTCAAAACGCTCAATCGTTCGAATTTCAAATCCGATTACGTTTCTTTTCCTTTAACGCGAGTTATACCATTTTCAATTACTCAACGCCTCAGTTTTTCTCCATCAATCTCGAATTCCCTCTCAAGCAATTCAAACAAAACTCGAGTCTTCCTCCTGGAACCCAAATTCTCCCGATCAAGAAAGGATTTATCATCTCCCGGCTCTCTCCAAGACTCTGGACTCTCTGGCCTAGCCGGAATCGCAGTCGAAGTCACCGGAAACCTTTACCTCCGTCGCCGGAACTCATCTCTGCCGTTCTTCATCGATTCGTTACGTTTCAGGGTAAGTATACTCTCCATCTCACTCATTTCAGTAACATTATCAAAAGCCCTCATTCAATTTGGGCTTCCATTATAGAATTCGATCAGAATCAGAAATCATATTTTAATAAAAATGATTTAATCGAACCCATGCTTAAACTCGATTTCCATACAATTAAGTTATATGAAAAGACTCTTAATAACTCATTAATCAAAAGCCCTAACAATTCTTGTGTTCAAAATACAAGAAACTCTCGATTCGTGTCTGATTTGGAATAGACACGGTCGCGCTAATCATCGAGCGCGGCCGTGCCTCGTTTAGCGCGGTCGTGTCGACTAGCAGCGCGGTCGTGTCATCCGTCCAGACCTTGTCATGCCCTTTGGGCTAGTCTCTGTTGTGTCTAAAAATCATAGACGCGACCGTGCCGGGCTAAGGCACGGTCGTGCCTGATGACTTGTCTAGATTGTGCTCCTGATTGATCAACCCGGTCGCGCCCCGACTAGCGCGGTCGCGCCCGTGGCTTGAGCACGATCGTGCCCTTCCGAGGCACGGTCGTGCTAGACTCAGAATTTTTAACAGAATTATAATTTTTATATTTTAATCAGTAAATGTTTCAGATTTTATAAAAATATGTTTTCTGTATTTAAAAATAGATTAAAAGTTTAATCTTGGCATAAATGTAATTTATTGAAAAGTTTATAAAAATTAAATTTATATTTATCATCTTACACTTAAATGATATTTTAAATAATTAAGTTACAAAATTTATAAATAATAATGACTTATTTACTTTACATTTTAAATCAAAATCGTTTTATTTATTTATACTTAATTACAATTAATATTGACATTATTTCATAAACTATAGTTATACACTTATTTATTTAATTCAAACCTAATTAAATTGTTTCAAACATATTTTACCTCAAACTTTATATATTTTATTCAATCCTTTTTAAATACAAACCAATGGTTTTATATACAAATACAACTTTCATTTTTAAACTTTATACATCTATGTGATTCAATGCATATTACTATTTAGGTTAAAGTGTGCTTTTCAAGGATCTTTTTGCTATCTATATTCCTTGTTAGCTTCACTTCCATACCAAGTGAGTATTCACAACCCCTCTTACTCTTTTACACTTTTGGGGTGGAACATGAACTTTATACTCATTACACATTACACATTTACATTTACACAAACTACACAAGTGCAAAAAAAATCCTATTTACATACATGTGTGCAAAAATTTGAGCTTTGTGCCCGAGTGCTAGGTGTGTTTAACCTTTGTATGCTCTTATGTGCAATCATTAACTATACAAGCCGACGGTTTTCAATGATGGATCTATTGAGTCTGACAAACCCACCCATGGTACGCGGTGATTGAAACCGACAATACACTTTGTTTTGCATGCTAGTTACAAGGTTTGATTGTACATTTGGTTACACAATAGTTACTCCCCATGAACGCCTTATTTATCATGTCATGTAAAGGATTTGTTTTCAACTATATGCTATCTATATACAACTGTGTTATACTCACCAACTTTTTAGTTGACTTTATTTTATTCATGTTTCAGGCCCCAATATGTGAGATTGATTCAAGACGTGTTCAACATAGGATTTGGACTTAGCAAAATAAATCAAGAATTTTATGAATTGTTTATGTTTCTTGTTTGAATTTGATCTTGTACTTGGATTTATTGTAATGCAAATTTGACTTTAATATATTTCAATTTAGTCAACCATGTGCTATGAACAGTCTTACATGTCCCGCCCCGATGATTCCGCCATCGGTCGGGGTGTGACACTAACCTATGTTCATGTTTTACTAAAGCGCTCGCAACCGAAGCTGAATATGTTTGTATGCCTCCTGCCAGGTCTATCAACTCTGGCACATGTGAGTAGGCTAACATTTCACCCGTTCGATATCCAATCGAGTTAGCGCGACTAACGCGGGTGGGATTTGTCAAACCCAGTAGTACTACTAAACATTACCTCGCTAAGATCCATTTTAACGGTCCGATATAAGATGAGGACTTTCTGTGATAGTGTGTTACGCTTAGTCTCAACAGTGATATCTTATAAAGTACCATAATCAAATAGTTGCGTCATGTTTTCTCCCCCGGCGGGAAAAATAATATTTGCTTGCGTACCTGTTTCTCCCCCACGGGGAAAACAAGTAAAAGTATGATAGTTGGTGTTCATGTTTGTTTCTTCCTCAACAGGAAAACAAGTAAAATACGTTTGTGTGTAAGCATGTTTCTCCCCCAATAGTAAAACAGGTAAAAAGGGGCCGTGAAACTCACCTGCGTTGCGTAGTAGGTAGTATCACACAAGTATGAGATTTGAAATCTCAAGTGTTAGCCTGCACGGCTTACGTATGCCCTAGAATTATAAACACATAAGTTAGGGACAAGTTTGAAATTGTGACGACACGGAAGACTAGGATGCCCTAACGCATTCAAAGGATTTAAGAATAAACGAACGTGTCGACGGAGTTTTATATATATATAAATATATAAATATGTATATATCTTATTGTAATGATTTTAGGAAATTCGCGTTACGCGTCGGATGTTGATAACGGATAATAATTAAATAATTATTTTAATGCGTTTGAGTCGTTTACAAATGTTAGGACAATAATATAATTTATATATTATTTTTAAGTACGAAGGATTTACTAAATAATCCTTGGAGTGGAAAAATAATAAATATATTATTTTTAATCGGGGTAAATAACGTAGGTAAATAATATAATATCGTATATATTATTTATAGTTTTTAAAACAAATGTCACACAAAGAAATTGAATGAGTTGAAAATAATATAATTTATATATTATTTTATTAACATCGAATACGGGTTGAAAATAATATTATTATATTATTTTATACGAGATTACGGTTTGAAAATAATACGAATACGATATTTTTTAAAAGTGGAAATACAATTGGTTACAAAATTCAAACCCGAGCCCACGGGTTGTTTCCCGGGCTAAAACACGTTTATATAATTTTATAATGATATAGGGTTTGATTTTTATTAATTTAATACAATAGAAAAATGTTTAAAAATAATTGTGGGAGCCCGGTCTCGAACCCGGGTCCCTCCCACACACGCACACTGTCTTAACCAGTCCCGGCCGCTAGGCTATCGCGAACATCATCAGTTTCAAATAGTTTTAACACCCAAGTCCAGTGGGTTTCCCTCCCATACACATACCGGTTCGAAACCCTTCCCCATCCGTCGATTTCGACCACAAACAGCCCGAAGGTTATAGGGGTTTCATTCATCAGTCAATAGCGAATCCGAGGTTAGGATTTAATTGCAAAAACAATACATTTGAAACTGTTAATTTGAGTTTTAAATCGCCGAAACCCTAGATTATAAACATGAATTCAATCGATCGATTCTGATATTAAAAATTGTTGGAATGATGGGGCTTTTACATGTTTGAACACTGCGAATCCATTGATATAGTTTAATTTGGTTCAGGTTGTGTCTGAGATCAAAAACCCTAAATTATAATATGAACTAACCCTAGTTTACGGTTCATAACCAATTCGATTTTATTTGATTCAGTTGATATGGGGCTTTCAAAGAGTAGATGGTTTCGAGTCTAACCATATGATCTAATTGAATTCTTATCGAGTTTAGAATCAAAAGCCCCAAAGTGGGTTTCGTATGAACCCTAGATTCGGATCACGATGATCTTGATAATAAAATATCAAATTGACAGAGGGCTTTCAAATTAATTGGTATTGCGAATATGACCGTATCGTTTAATTGTATTTTTATTGGGTCTAGACTAGCTTTCGATTAAACCGGTCAATGATGAACCCTAGGTTATAGATTTCGATCGAATTGATAATGTAAGCCCTGGTAATGATAGGGCTTTCAATTGACGAGTAAAAACGAAACTAATGATGAAAAACAATTACCAGGAAGATGAAGGATTGATAGAGTTTGACTAAAGAGGCTCCGACGATGACTGGTTCGATTTCCGGTGGTTTCTGGTGCAAATCCAATCGAATAGACATGTGCAAAAACTCTAATGAGGATCGTTTGAAGTGTGCAGGAGTTCAATTCGTGAAAATGATACATGGTTTTGATCAATTTGATGATCGGGGATGATAGAGGTGACGGTTACGTTATAATTGTTCATAATTGGTGTTAATTCTAGTTAATGGTAGTGTAATAGTTCTAATGATGTGCGTTTATGACAGGGATCGTGTATTTCGGTTACAACCTCTACGAATTTCTGCCGTGGAGTTCAATTTTTGAGTCAAGAATCCACGGATTTGACTTTTAAAAGTCAAACTGAACACAAAATTCTTAATTTTGACTTAGAAAGTCAATCAAATAGGTTTAGGGTAATTACAGTCCTAGTCCTTGTATTTTTGAGTTGATATTGTGACCGAATTAGTCCTTGGAGTTAGATTTGATTAACGGCGTTAAGTTTTTAATAAGAAACTTAACGGAATAGTTAACGGAATTAACTGAAAAGTCCGGATTGTCACACTAAAAATTCTCTTGACAGCATGAAGATGTGAATTCTTTGGAGCTGCTTGGAATCTTGAACAGAGACATACTGCAAACATGAAATTTGGCCTTGAGGCAGTGAGATACATGAGAGACCCTATCATTGCACGGTACTGATGTTGATCAGTGTCTTGACCATATTTGTATGGAGTCAGTTAATGGTGCACTTGCATAGGGGTTCTTGCAGCAGACCAGTCAGCCATCTTGAATCTTTCCAAAATGCTCTTGACATATTTGGATTGGCTGATGAAGATTCCATTTGGAACTTGTTTGACTTGAAGACCCAGAAAGAAATTTAGTTCACCCATTGAACTCACTTCAAACTTTGAGTGCATCAGGATCTCAAAGTCTTTACACAACTTCTTCCTTGTTGATCCAAAGATGATATCATCAACGTAGATTTGTACCAGTAAGATTTCTCCCCCTTCATCTTTAATAAACAAGGTCTGGTCAATGGCACCTCTTCTGCAGTTGTTGCTTAGTAGATATCCAGACAAAGTTTCATACCAGGCTCTTGGGGCTTGATGTAATCCATACAGAGCTTTGTCTAGTTTGAACACTTGGTTAGGATGTGCGGGAACTACAAAGCCTGGAGGCTGTTTGACATATACTTATTCACCAATCTTCCCATACAGAAAGGCACTCTTGACATCCATTTGATAGACCATGAAATTCTTTGATGCAGCATATGCCAGGAAGATTCCGATGGCCTCTAGCCTGGCAACAGTAGCAAAGACTTCATCATAGTCAATTCCCTCTTCCTGAGTGTAGCCTTGAGCTACATGTCTGGCTTTGTTCTTAACTACAATGCCACTCTCATCTTGCTTGTTCCTGAATATCCATCTTGTGCCAATGTCATATTGACTAGGTGGAAGATCAACAATTTTTCAAACATCCTGTCTCTTGAATTGCAGCAACTCTTCCTGCATTACCTCAATCCAACTGCTGTGTTTCAAAGCTTCATCTATCTTCTTGAGTTCCACCTGAGATAGAAAACATGAAAACAAACATATATTGGCCTCATGAGATTTGCTTCTTGTTAGAACTCCTTGGTGAACTTGGCTAGTAATATTTTCCAAAGGATGTTCCTTGTTGATCCTTTGTGCTGGTACCACCTCCAGCTATATCCCTTGCTAAGGATTAATTTGATTTTGATCAGGGATTTCTTCACTCATGGTGGAAAAGTCTTCAATATCAACAGCTACATCAGTATTATCAGCAGTAGTATTTGCAGCATCTAGAGCATTTACCGAAGAGTCTTCATTCAAATTTTCATTTTCAGACAGGCTGCTGCTGGTGACATTGAAGAGTCTGGTTTCGGCTTCACTTGCTTCAATGGCTTCCATAATAGATGGAGGATCAATGGATGGTCTTTTCAGACCGATAGAAGATTTAGGAAAATCCAGTCTGTAGTCAGAGGAGAAAGAGGAAGTTGGTGCTTTTGAAGAGGTAGATTCCATATTTGAGAAGATAAGAGGCTCAAATATTTGGGTGAAGGAGTCTATGTCAAAGAGCCAGTTTGGGCCTTTTCCATGTTCACAGGCAATGTGTTCTTAACATTCCACATTGGCTGATTCTTCCACAATTCTTGTTCTTGAGTTGAATACTCTGTAGGCCTTGGATTGAGAGGAATAGCCCACAAAATATCCTTCATTAGATTTGACACCAAACTTAGGAAGAGCCCCATGTGTGATCAGAATTGTGCATGGACATCCAAAAGGTTTTAGAAATCCAATGTAGGGAACTCTTTGGAACCATAATTCATAAGGTGTCTTGTTAAGAGGCTTGACTATGGGAACTCTATTTTGCACATAGCAGGCTGTGCTTACTGCCTCTACCCAGAATGTGAGAGGTAGTTTTGAGTCAGCCAACATAGATCTTGCTGACTCAATTAGAGTTCTGTTTCTTCTTTCAGCAACTCCATTTTGCTGAGGAGTTCTTGGAGCACTGTATTTTCTTTCTATTCCCTTGCTTTCACAGAAATAGTTCAAAGTGTGGTTCTTGAACTCTGTGCCCTGATCACACCTTATGATCTTTACCTTCTGATTGCTTTTATTCTCTATCCTAAGAATGTAAGATTTAAGAGTCTCAGCAGTTTCATCTTTAGTTCTCAAGAAGTATACCCATGAGAATCTGGTGTAGTCATCAGTTATCACTAGAAAGCATGACTTCTTACCCATTAACATAATATTTGTAGGATCAAAGAGATCCATATGCAGCAGCTGTAGTGGAGTGTCATTTGTATTCAAAGTCTTGGGCTTGTGAGAACTCTTTTGTTGCTTCCCCTTCAAACAAGCAATGCAATGATCCTCTAGCTGGAATTCTTTGTCCGGAAGCCCTCTGACAAGATTATCCTTCACTAATTTGTTGATGGTTTTTATGTTAACATGGTTTAATCTCCTGTGCCAGAGAGCTGATTTATCAACTAAATCTTTTGACAGAAAACAGGATACACTGCCAGATGGAGTGACCTCATTCATGTCAAGCACATAAAGATTTTCTTTTCTATGAGCAGTTAATAAAATCTTTTCTAGAGGAGGTTTGGATAAGCCAAGAGACAGTACAAAGCATTCTTTATCTGTGAAGAGCATTTAATGCTTCTGATCACAGACCTGGGAAACACTCATGAGATTGAAGTCCAATTCTTTGACATAGTTTACCTTTTCAATACTCATTCTTTCATTGGACACAGTTCCTTGTCCAGCAATAGATCCTCCTTTTGAGTCACTTCCAAAGGCAACATATCCTCCATTGAAATGTCTGAAGTTGGAGAGGATGGATCTGTTGCCTGTCATGTGCCTGGAACAACCACTGTCTACCACCTAGGTGTTATTCTTGTGACCTGGCTGTCCCTGCACATGAGAGAGATCTAGTTAGTGGGAGGAATCCAAGAGCTTGCATCCTTGTAAAAAAGGGTTCTAGGATTATCAGTATCAGCATGTGTGCATTCAACAGAACCAATGATGATTCTTGGAGGAATTTTGGCTTTCCAATGCTGAATTGGTGGTTTTCCAGCTCTCTTTGCTTTGTCAGCAGCAGATATTGCAACTGAGGACTTTAGCTTATCAGATCAGATTTTGTTGATGTTGATGGTTTTACTTGAGCAGCAGCAATCTTGGTTGCTGCTGAAGAGTTGTCTTTGGGTCGCTTGGGCTTTAATTGATCAGCAACATTTTTGTTGGCTGCTGATGGTTTAACTTGGGCAGCAGCAATCTTGGTTGCTGATGAAGGCTTTTCCTTTGGTTGCTTGAGTCTTACTTAATCAGCAGCAGTTTTGTTTGCTGCTGATGGTTTAATCTTCGAAGTATGCCTACCCTTCTTCATCTTACTGATAGGCTTTTGTTGAAGAGGAATTTGATGAAGAACCTGTTTGAGAGGATTAAACTTACAATTTGCAGCAAAGTGGTCTGATTCACCATAGATGATGCAAGATTGTTGAGGTTTTGGCAGATGCTTTCTTGGTGGGGATAGAGAGTTTCTGAACTGATTTGCTTTGGCTTCAAAGCTTCTTACCTTTTTGTTCTTGTTTATTTTCTCAAAAGCGTGTTGCTTTAGGTTTCTTTGTTGTTGAAGGTAATAGAAGCAGGTGCTGGCAGTATGATTGTATTTCCCACACAGAAAGCATGATTTCGCCAGTTTGTCCCTTTGAAAGTACACACAGTCCTTTCTTTTGAAGAAGTCTTTGAAGTTCCAGGGGTGAGCTTTGTTGTGCTCAAAGGTGGCTTATTCCAATGTCTTTTGAGCATATGGAGCTCTCTCTCCAGGTGCATGACATATGTCAAACACCTTCATTTGTTGGATTGATTTGGATTAAGGCTTTGAGTTGGTGGAGGTTGAAGACTGTCTCTTTTCAACAGTTAGCTTTCTTCCTTCTGGGGGATAGCTGATTCTGATTTGTTTGGTTGGTTGAGATACTGGTACTGTTTTTCAAGGGATGAAAGGGCTTGGATTGTTGGCTTTAATAACTTCACAGGTAGGTGGTGATGAAACTTTATTGGTTTCAGTGGAGTATGAGCATGTTGACTCAGACTCGGATGAAGTAGTGCATTCTTGCACAGGGGTTTCTTGGACAACAGGGTCAAGATTTCGGTTGGCCATGTCAAGGTTGGAAACATTGAAACTTGGTTCATGAATGGCTACATAATCAGCGGGTGGATGAACAACATTATAGGGTTGTTCAGCTTGGAATCCAAGACCAGCAGTTACCTTTTCATGAATTTGAGCATCCAAAAGTCTTTGCAGCTTTTTGGATGCAAACTCATATTTTTCCACATGGACCTTTTGGTCTGCTAATTCGGCCCTTGTAGCTTTTAACTTAACAAGATGGTCATCAATTTGAGTTTCGAGGTTTGTTTGTTCATGTTTTAATGATGAAATTTCTTTCTTTACACAATCAATATTTTCCTTGTAACTGTTTTCAACCTTTTTAAGTTCAGATTTCATTTGGTGAAATTCTTCATTTTGATATATGAGATTCTGGTTATGTTTCATGTATCCTAGGACCTTATCAATACAAGCTTGAGTACACATATTTTCATATACCTGTGGTGGTACCTCTGAGGTGTCTGCCATGAGAGCTTGATTGTTGGTAGGAATATCCTCATACTGGAAGCTCCAGTCAAAGTCAGCAGTTCCAACAGCTTCACAAGCTGCAGTTTGTGTCGGAGGAGTGGCCTGTTGCTGTCTTGGCTGAGCTTGGTGAGCTTGTCTGGTATGAGCAGCAGCTGCGTTTGCCTTTGGTGCCTTGCATTCTCTAGCAAAATGACTAAGATGGTTACAGTTGTAACACCTCAATTTTCTTTTGTCTAAGCCAACCCTGGTGTTAGAGTTGTTGCTTGGAACATGTCTTCCTGTTCTTGAGTAGAACTTTTTTGCTCTTAGAGAGAGCATGACATAGGAGTGCTGTATATCCATTTCTTCTAGATCATCTGGATGAAAACATTCCAGATCTTCCTTGATAAAGGACATATTGCTTGAGTTTTCAGAGACAAAAGCAGCAGAGGTTGATGTTTGAGGTGGGGCTTCAAGAAGAAATGGTGAGTTGTTTGATTGAGAGGTTGGAGTTTGGGGATGAGTGACGATGGGAGGATAACATTTGCTTGAACTAGGACCTGAGTGGCCAGAGTAGAGGGCAAAAGAGGTGGTGGTGGATGTTGAGGCTGTTTGGTAGCTTGAGCCTCTTTCCTTGGCCTGAATCATCTTTAATTCATAGGTCTTTAGCATACCGAAAAGCTCAGTCATCTGTAGAGTCTTCAGATTCCCAGTTCTTCTGATGGACACTGTGTAGAGTGTCCAGCAACTGGGTAGAGACTTGATGAACTTCTTGAGAATATCTTCATTCTCCAGCTGCACTTTTGAGCACTGCAGCTCACCTACAAGATAAGTATATCTGTTAAATAAAACAGTTAGAGTCTCATCTTCCTTCCAGACGAAGTTTTCATATTGCTGCATCAGGATGTCTCTTCTGTTTTCTTTTACTTCCTCTGAACCAGCAAACATCTTCTCAAGATTCCCATAGCTCCTTTGCAGTTTTGTATCCTCTGAAGTTGTGAAAAACTTCATTTGGTAAGCACATTTGGATGGATCCCAAGGCCTTGAAATCTACCTCCATTTTCTTGATGTCTTCATCAGAGTATTTGGAGGATTCTTTGGGAACCAACGTACCTCCGAAATCAGCGGAGGCCACCATGGGTATGTATGGTCCATCTTTAATGGATTTCCACATCCTATATTCTTGATAGCAGAAGAAGCTTTCCATTCTGTTCTTCCACATATCATAGTATTCTCCAGACACCAGTCTTGGTGGTCTGCTGATGCTTCCAATGTCTTCAACTCCATTGTTTTGTGCCATTTTTGATTTGTGATAATACAAAATCCCTAGAACGGATGTTTAGAATCAACCAAGTATTAACAGTCCCTTATTCTGTTCTGCTGGGTAAAATTTGGTTGAGTTATATCAGCAGAACAGAATAAGAGATTTTGATTCGTTTGTTGATGAGGCGGCACCCGGATTTGAACTGGGGAAAAAGGATTTGCAGTCCCCCGCCTTACCACTCGGCCATGCCGCCAAAACGATACACAATAGGATAAAAATTTCCCTTTTTGGGTTGGATTACTAAATTTTAGTTTATTGTACTTGCATCCCGACTTTAGCAAAGGGATAGTTCAGAATAGAACCAGAGAATGATTAAACAAGTGTGAGTTTGTTTAATATGTGAGCCAAAGCTCTGATACCACTTGTAGGATCGGTGAATACAAGATGGTTCTATTCTAGTTGAGATTGGCGGAAACAATCACAACTAAGCAATATAAACAAGTAAACAAGAAGAATACTGATAAATGCAATTTGTATTAAGCTTCAAAGATTACAAGATTACAGAGAAAACTCTTGAGAAAAAACACACTTATACAATGACTCCAAGTACTACTTATATAGTAACTTAGAATCAAGACATACCCTTGATTCTAAGGATCAGATCTAACACAAGTCATTGATCTTGTATTGAAGCTATTCTACATGTAACGACAATAAATACTACAAAAGTTATCTTTACTCAAACGTCTTCTTAGGCATCATTGCTTGAGTACTTGGAAGAAGAGCGTCTTTGTCTTTTATTTTCTTGCACCAGTAACATTCTTCAGAACCAACTAGTTTCTTTCTCCAAATTTGTTTTTCTTGACCAACAGGTGTTCTAAGGTTAGAAAAAGTTTTGCTTAGTTGATTACATGTTAGTTGTTGTCCTAATTTTCTAAAACTTTTATTTCGTCTCCTCATATGTGGTCTAGACAATCTTACCTCATAAGATAGTGTATTACCAAAGGTAGATACACGTGGAACCACAGACTCTTTGTTCCTTTTCTCAGCAAATGACTTGGACTTCACCATATATTGGACTGAAGTTTTTGAAACTTGAGAGTTAAATTGTTTTCTTGGTGGAGTTTTCAAGGATACAACCTGTTTAGGAGCAATGGGCCGTTTCTCTTGATTCTTATAAGGACAGTTCATCAGAATATGTCCAAAAGTTCCACAATGAAAACAATTTTTTATTTCTTTGAAAGGTTTTCTATAAGGCTTACTGATTCAAGACATAGAAGGTTTATTTTGACAAATGTTCGAATTAGTTTGATGAACCACAGGTGAAGTTTGACCATATGTTAATTGAATTTTAGGAGTGCAGTGCTTATCAATGTTTTCTTGAAAGTTCTTTCCAAGTTTGTTAGCAAATGTCTCCTTTCTTGCCTGCTTTATGGTTTTGAAATCTCCATAAAGCATCTTTTTCAATTTATCATTTGATTCAATTAAATCAGGTTCAGTTAAAATACAATTTTCTCGATTGTTGACAACGTTTTTGTTGATTTTAGTTTCATTAAATAGTTCTTCTGAAACAATACCATCAATTTTGTTGTTTTTTGAACATTCGTCATAATAAAACTCTTCATCTGAAGATGTGTTATCCTTACTTGACGATTCATCAAGAAAGGATAGATCAATGTCGACTGGCCCGTTAACAAATGTCCCGTTAACTGGTGGTGGAATGGCATTAGTACCTAAACCTATGCCATTTACTTGTCGTACAACCGATTCATAATGTTCCACCACGAAACGAGAATTTCTCAATTTCTCAATTTTTCCACTTAACTTTAGAATTTCATTATGATGTTTGGCTATTTCAACATTCTTTTTCTCTAACTCTTTGTTGGCAACATCTAAATGAAATTGTTGTTCACTTATTTTTATTGAAAAATCATGTTTGTCTTTCTGAGATTTTCAATTGATTCTTTAAAACGTTTTTCATTTTCTTTATAGCTTAGAGTTGCACTACGTAGAGGTTCGAGTTGATCCTGAATTTTATCATTTTCACCTTTTAGTTTTAAACAATTATTACAGGGCATAACAATAAAAGAATTAGAATCTATCTTAGTTGATGAACTGGATGCTTCCCCAAAAGCCATCAAAGCAAATGATAATCCATGTTGCTCTGCAGCAGCAACTGTTTCCCTCTCTTCAGCGTTGATCATCTCTATGGTTCCTGCCATCAAACCCATCTGATTGTGTGTGACAATGGAATCTTCAAGATGAACTCCCCAGTCGTAACTATCGTCTTGTTGAGCTACAAGTGCATTAGATGAAGTTCCTTGATTTTGGCTGCGGTTGTTGCCGAAGCTCTGTTTGTTGTAATTTTGGTTGCTTCATGAACTTGGTTGAGTGAAACCAGACGCTGGTGCCTTGTCTTTCTGACACTCTCGTGCAAAGTGTCCAAAACTCAGGCATTTGTAACACTTAGCCTTTAATTTATCAAAACCAATTTTAGCATTAGAATGCCCATCGATAAACTTTCTGGCGGTTCTATTCAGAAACCGTATAGACCTTCTCAAGATCATGGCCATATTCCACTGAATATCCATATCTTCCATGTCATCTGGATCCACCTGATTGAAATCTTCTTCAATTGTTTCAGGATCAGTTAGTTTGCCACCAATGAAGTTTTCATATGCCAACATGCATGATGAAAACAATGCTACATGATCTTCTGTAATCTTTGCAAAAGCAGGTGTCAGTGTAGATGTTGGACTTCTTGGTTGGTGTGAATTTGAACTTGTATCAGCAAAACAGGTATGACTATTGTAGCCATTACCTTCTTCTTGTGCAGGATTCCCTGAGAACAAAGCAATACCCGGTCCTGTGGTTTTTGATGTGGAAGAGGCTCCAAAGTACATTGACGGTTCTTGCACTAACGGTCTGCTAGTGGTTTCTTTCTTTCTTAAATTCATGTCATGTGCTTGGATTTTACCTATTACCTCATCAATAGTCATTTCAAAGAATTTAGAGTTTTCTCTTAAAAGGGTTGTGTACATGTCAAATTTGGGGGATAATGCATCAAGAAAATTTTCAACTAGTTCATCATCTGGATATTTTAATTCATAACACTTAAGTTTAGTCTGAAGATAATAGAATCTAGAGATAAGTTCATCAATGGATTATTGTTCAAAATATATGAAACATTCATATTGTTTTCTTAACAATCCCCTTTTACTTTTCTTAACATCACTGTTACCCTCAAACTGTTTTACCAAAGCTTCCCATGAGTCTTTCGAGGAATCATACCTTCTGAAACTGTGAAATATGTCTCGGGTTAGTGCCATGGATAAAGAACCATGTGCCTTCTTTTATAAATCATATGCTTTCTTTTCTTCAGCATCAAGCCTTGAGATTGGTTTGGGTTTGGTTTCACCAAGGAATTCATGGGTTGGATGTTTATAACCTTCTAAAATAGGTATCCACGTGTTTAAATCTATTTATGAAATATATTCCTCAAATCTAGCTTTCCACTTGGATTAGTCATTCACGTTTATTAACTTTGGGGGTTTCTGTGGAGTCCCTATTTCGTTGTCATAATTCAACAGGCTACTAAGATTTTGAAGGTTTGCCATTTGTGAAAAGTCTCAGAAGTCTGAATATTTGGCTTTAAGTACATGTGAACAGAAAGGCCTTGCGTACTTATAAGTGCGTAAGAAGACAAATACGCATGAACTATCAAGTACGCATGAACTAATAACTATGCACAAGAGACTAAGTATACAAGAATTTAGACAAGTATACAGGATTCAAAAACGCATGAACTGAAGTACGTATGGACTTAAGTACGCAAGACAATTAAGTACACAAGAATTGTGACAAGTATGCAGGAGATAGAAAGATGATTGTTTGACAACTGTATCCACTTGTCCTGATCAAAAAGTGAGCTGACCAAGTTGTAGTGTATGAACAATGTGGTTTGAACAAGTGACCAGATTTTGAAAACTAGACAGAAAATGATGATTGTAACAACAAAATAAGAACAACACAATGATGGAATGGTAGTCTTTCAAGATGAACAAGTTATGAAACAAGACTTAAGAATCACCAATGCAGATGTAAACAGAAACACCTATGGATGACAAATGTTCCTAACATTCTCATAATGCTTGGAAATAAGAGCACATGCTCTGATACCACTTGTAGGTCCCTCTGGGTGGGTGTTTCGGATCGAAACCGTGTGAGAACATAGCCTAGTAAACAGGTGCGGAATGACCGTTACTAGGTGGAACAATGTAAGAATGAACGTATGACAATCAACACGAGATGATACTAATAAATACATGGTCTATTGATTTCATAGTGTTTCAAACAAGTACAGAAACAGATTGAATGACTTCTGGACTGATACAATACTGATCTGTGCGTACTTGTGTGTGCAAAAATACAACTATAAAAAATGAAACAACTCTATGCTATTTATAGACCTGGGCCATGCGCACTTAGTAAGTACGCATGACCATCCTTCATGCGTACTTGCTAAGTACGCATGACCATTGTACTTGAAAAATACGCATGAACACATCCTTGCGTATTTGTTTAGTACAGTATCAAAATACAACACGTTAAGACATAAACATACATAATACAACTCGATAAGCAAAATACAACAAATACTAAATACATATAAGACTGAACTACATAATAACAAACGCTTCAGCTCGATCCAGAGTGCCTGTCACAAAACTGCGTTAAGGCTGGATATAATGTTTGCTATATGTCTCTGTTCCATATTTCAAGCAAAACCAAAGGAATCTCATTTTATTGCAGTCAAAAGGATCTTTCATTATCTGAAAGGAAAACAAAGATTGGGGCTATGGTTTCTGCATGGTTCTAACTTTGAATTTAATGCTTTTACTGAATTTGATTTCGGTGTCTGTTGTTTGGACAGAAAATCTACAACAGGTGGTTGCCAATTTCTATTTAATCGTCTTGTGTCGTGGCAATGTAAAACGCAAACTACAGTCTCCATTTTAACATGTGAAGCAGAATACATCGCTGCTGCAAGTTGTTGTTCCCAAATCTTGTGGATTCAAAAATAATTAAGAGACTATGGTTTGAATTTCACTTGCACCCCCAAGTTCATTGACAATACTACCACAATATCAATAACAAATAATTCTGTTAAGCACAGTAAAACGAAAACACATTGAAATTAGATATCATTTTATTCGTGATTATGCAGATCAAAAGTTGATTGAGCTGGTGAAGGTACATACTGATGATAATTTTGCTGATCTCTTTACCAAGGCATTTAATCGTACCAGGTTTGAATTTCTGATCAAGATGATCGGTATGATCAATCCCGAATAAAAGTTTTTCAAAACAATTTTCATGGAAGATTTTTGTTTTAATTTTCTTTTATTGCTTTATTATTTTTCTGCATTTTTAATTTCAGTAAAAAAATGTTATTTATAAAAATTCAAAACAAAATGAAAAAGATAAAATTTGACATCATTTGAAGTTAGAGAAGAAATGATAGTACATCAGTGAAAAATTTATCATACATGACTATAGTAGACCTTTGATATGATAAAAAAATTTGTTCTTATATTCTTCTGATTTGATCTAAATTTCAAAGTCTGCATGAACAAGAAATGATAGTGTTATAAATGCTCTAATCCTGATAATCTGTTTGGTTTGTAATTTGAATATGAGTTTGAAACTTAGATTGTCAGTAGACTAGAAGTGTTTTTGGACCATTAGTAGTGTGAAAATTAAACAAGATATGACAACATATGTGATTTGAACCCATTGTATGCCTGGGTGTGTGTGTAAAAGATCATTATCAGATAAAGAATATATGGTTTTAAGAAGTTCATGAGACCAATATCGGATTATATCTTTAGCACAAATATTTACAGTTCATTTCACTGCCCATGCCCCAAAAAACATGCAATGTGTTGTTGAACTAAGATATGTTTTTTGACAACATCTGTTGGAACATATACTAGCCCTTGGATCATATTGATACATCATCTACACTAATTCCATTGAAACTTATCCAGATAATAGTTGGATCCTCATACCTGAATCTTTTGATTCTCATTCTAAAGCCAATTCATTAGAATCTTTTGATTCTGAATCTTCATGATTCTCATATCCTTTGGGATCTGCTATTCTTATCTTGTGCTAATAGAGATAATTTTATCTTGAAGATTGTTCTAATCTTGTAGAAAATCATATATGTTTTGAAGATAATGCAATTTTAAATTTATGTTGGGCATATATGTGGGGTACACGATGTTTTTCATCAAAATGGTACTAACTCACTTGAATATGGTAGAAAAACGCTTATTGTTTCAAATTTTATAATATTGACAACTTAAGTTTACATGCTTTATATTGCAAATTCGGTAAGAATAATTGAGAATATTATGACCTGGTCTTGTTTACTTTGAAATTTATGGCGTATCATTTCAAGTATATGTTGAAAAGAAAGAAAAGAATGAAAAAGGAATTGAGTTGAAAAGTATAATCTTGAATCATATCATCAAAGGTTGTTTGTCCTGATGCTAGTTTTTTCCCATAAGAATGATCAAGAAAAGTTTAATTCATTGGCTCATGAAAGATTGTTTTGTTTGATATGATCTGATCTCATAAGAGAGTTTCATGTCATTTTGTGAAGTTACACGTTTATCATATATTATGGAGTAACATAGGTGACCAATAGTTTTTGATAGACTACTCAGATACTGATATGATCTTCTAACTCATGATGTTCAAGCCAAAAATATGTGTATCAGAATGTACAGATAAAAACCAAAAATATGTGATTATGTTTGTATAGATAAAATCCAAAAAGATTTTCTTTCCATCTTCCATAAAAATCCTATCTTTTAAATTTTATAAACATGTTCGGAATTGGACCGGATACATGTTTCATATGGAAGATAAAAAGGTTTGGAAAGTGAAAGGTTGAAGTTTGAACATGTTGCAATTTCAAAAGGTTTTGAAGTGTGAAGGTTTGTATTTGCCTGGTAAGCGAACATAGCTAGTTCGCCTGGTTAAGGTTAGGCGAACTTAGCAAGTTCGCCTAAGGAAGCGAACATAAGCGTAAGTATAAATACATGTTCAGGCGAACGTAACCAGTTATCCTTTGAATTTTTCCAAGCGAACATAATTGAGCGAACTCTTGAACAGTTGTGCGAACTTGATCTAGTAAATTTCTGGTGTTGTTGATTGGTTCTTCGTTGTTTAATTCCGATTCATCTAGTGATTACGAGTATTTTAAAGGTAGTTTCACTCATTTTCATCCGTTAAATCGTTGGGAATCGCATGGTTTTGAATCGGAATATCCTCGTTTGACAGTCGGACTGGTTTTTGGGTTGTTAAGGGTGAGTTTTTAAGTTAAAGTTGAAATTGTTGCTTGTGAATGGTTAATCGATGTTAGTTATTGCTTTTTGTGTGTTTAATTTGAATGAAATCCATCGCTTTGAACATGTCGATTTCTGGTTTGCATTTGTATCGACATGCGAACATGCTTAGGCGAACTTATGAAGTTCGCCTCTTGCAACACTAAGCGAACTTAGTAAGTTCGCCTATGGGAACAAAAGGTTTTGGACTTGTGATCTATTTTGTGTGTAAAATTTTTTTTAACTTTGAAATTTTTTTTGGTGTGTTATTTGTTTTAATTCATTATCGTGTGTTCTATGTGTGTGTTTGCTATCGAAATGTGTTTGTTTTGTGTCTATATTCTAATGTTTGATATCCAACCTTGTAAATAGAAGGATCGTCATATTGAGTACAAACATAATCAAGTGGCGTTATTGGATCCTGAAATGACTGAAGCAGCAAACTATCAAGGCATTATTAATTTCCTAAATAGGTCCAGACTACCTTTGGCATTATCAGCAAATCCCTACATCAGCTTGCCTTACATTCAACAGTTTTGGGATACTGTTCATCAAGATACAGATGTTGATCCACATATGTTGAGAGCTACAGTGAATAATACAGATGTGGCTATTTCGGTGGATACTATTAGAGCTACTCATGCTCTTGGAAGTGGAAATGATGATCCTATTAGTCTGCCTGGAACTTTGATTATGGGTTGTTTCCAGAGGATGGGTTACAGAGGAAGACAAAATGATACCCAAGCTTGAAAAGGTGGTCTAGTTGGTCAGTGGAGATACTTTATGCATGTTATCATTCAGTGCTTGTCACCAAGAAAGGATGGAACTGATGGATTGAAATCATCTTTACAAGCTGCAATGGTTGCTCTAACTCTAAATAAGCGCTTCAATTTTTCTTATACATATATACAGAGAGCTTGTAATGCAAATCACTCCACCTGAAGGTCAAGGGTTTCTCATGTACCCTAGATTTATTCAAATGATCTTAAACCATCTGATTCCTGATCTACCTCAGCATCCACAAAGGCTTACTTTGACTCCTATGACCAAACGAATCTTTACTGACTGTACAAAGGTGAAGCAACAGAATGCTGCTTTGATTCCTGTTCCTACTCCTTTATTCGGCCACATATTCAAACCTGATTATGTAGAGTCTCCGAACAACAATTGGTTTCATCCTAAAGAGTTGGCTCAGAATCAAGAACAACCTCAGCAATAGGCTCAAGTTCACCCTCAAATTCAACAAGTGCAACAACAACAAGTACAACAAGAACATGTACACGAACAAGTTCAGGTTCCAATTCAACAAAAAAATGTCCATGAGAATGAACCAGCTAATGTTGAAGCTGAAGTTTATGCACATGTTGATGATGCTGTTGAAATGCATGACAATCAAGACTTAGGTCTTAATATGGAAGACTTTCAAGATGATGTTGTACACACACCCATTCATGAAGCAGAAGGGAATGTGGTTGATACTAGTACAAGTGATTCTGATGCACATGATTCTGATTCTGCATGAGATTTTAGCTCAGGACATTATGAAAGATTGGCTAACTTACCTTCGGCTAATGCGGGTAAAAGAGTGAAATCCCAAGCCAAGAAACGAAGACATAAGTCTGCCCGGGGTCCTCCTCCTGGTACAGCTCTTGGTAAACGAACATTACTGGATGAATCTTCTGATTCTGATGAGGAGTTTACTCCTGCTCCAAAGTCACAAAAGCTTATGTCTGCTTCTATGGCTGCTGCTGCTAGGGGTGTAAACGAGCCAAGCCGCTCGCGAGCTACTCGAGATCGGCTTGCTAAAAACTCGAAACGAGCCAAGCTTAAACGAGCTTGAGCCCAAGCCTAAGAATAAGCTTGTTTAATAAACGTGCTCAAGCACAAGCTTCACTTATCGAGCTCGAACCGGCTCGCGAGCCTTAACTAGCCTTTTATTTATATAATGTTTTTAATTAATATATATTTATAAAATAATAATAATAATTAGTATATATAAAATTAAGATAAATATAATTAAATAATATGTATTATGTTATATATAAAAACTATAATAAAATTTATATAAAAATAATTATAAATATATAAATTAATTAATATATAATAAATGAGCCGAGCTCGAGCTTATAAAACTACCAACGAGCCGAGCCCGAGCTTCAAAATTAGAGCTCGAATCGAGCCGAGATCGAGCTCACAGTAAGTTAAACGAGCCGAGCTCGAGCCTAGTCAAGCTCAGGCTCGGCTCGGCTCGTTTACACCCCTAGCTGCTGCTAGTGCTCAAGGTTTTAAAGATGCCGAGTTTGTTGATTCATTGCTTATTACTCCGCAACCGTCTCAACATACTTCACCGGTTATTAATCCTGCCTCTAAAGTTCCTGCTCAATCTCAAGCTGGTCCTTCCATTTCTTCTTATACTGAGAGAATTGCATATCTAGAATCTCAGGTTATTGCTTTACAAGGACAAGTTTATGTCTTGGTGTCTACTGACTCATGTTAATTGTGACTCTAGAAGGGAGTTAGTCATTCAAGATCAATCTAAACAACTATCTGGGATGAAACTTCTAGTTTCTAAGCTTGTAGAGTGTCTTGACGCTCAGGGGGGATGAGGTTATAAGACGTATGTCATAATGTTGAGTTTCAATGAAAAGATGATGATGGCAATGATCCCAGTGGCAACATTGAAGGTGATTGACAATACGCTGACGTGAATCCTTTATCTAGGGTTCAGGGGAGTCAACATCTGCTAGTATTGAAGGAAGCAAGAAAGGAAGTGAAGCTAATAATGAGATTTTACTTTTAGAATTCTTTCAAAATGATTCTAATATTGAAGATGAAGCTGAAAAGATTGAATTTTTGGACGATATTGGTGAATTTTTTTGATGATTTAGAAGATGATATCTTGGAACCTGAAGTTGAAGAAGGAGAGATTGTAGAGATAGAGATTGAGAAAAGCACTGTTGATGTTACTTATGAGGGCTGTGAAGATCTAAATGTGCCTTATAACTTCATCTAAGATGATGTTATTCCTGAATTCTCTAATGAAGGAATGAAAGACTCTTTGGACTCTGTTAAAGATGTGTCTAAGCCTGAAGTTAAAGATGATTGTGCTCAATCCAAGATTGAAACTGAAGCTGAAACTACTCAATCCATGCCATCCATGTCATCTGAAGAACCAGTGATGTATAGAGATACTGGTATGACTAAGGAGCAGTGGAGAGAGGTAGTGAATAGCTGGAAAAAGGACTTACCTAAGTCTCCTTTACTACCTGCTCAAAAAGAAAGATATGTAAACAAAGAGAGGTGTATTGGAAGAATTATAAGCTGGTTTTATGATGAGGAGGTGAAATTATTTTCTTTGAAAAGATCAGATGGTGTTCAGTATTTGAAACCAAGGATCAAGTATTTCAATACCTTACCAAGGTGTGGAATGAATGGTCTAGCTACTAAACCACTGATAAACAGATCAAATTTTGGATTAGCTGATGTGATTGCAAAGATGATAAGTAAAGAAGGAGGATCTGGTGATTATCAAAAGCTGAAACTTCAAAAGGGAAAGAGAGTGAAGATAGTTGACCCTAGTACTGGTGTGATAACTTGGAAATATATGTTCAAACCAGTGAGAGCTGATAAAAAGATTCCGTTCAGGAGAATACCATAGGATTTTCTTGGAAACATGAAGTGGTGGTATGTAGACGTGAATACTTGGGAAGCTAGAGTTGAAGATAAAGAGAATAAGGCCATAGTTAGCTTCTATAATGCTATGAACCTTATAAATTTCTCAAAGAAAGACCAGCAAACTTTAAGGAAGAATGAGATTATGTTTACCAAGGACTGGAAAGAGCAGGGACTACAGTATTGGAGATATACTACAAGTATGGAGTGTATCCAGGAAGCAAGCTACAAGAAAATTAGAAGAGCTCGTCATGAAGACTAAAGACATCAAACTATTGTTAAGGGGGAGTCTGTTAGGACATAGATGTGTGAAAAAAGCTTGTAATAGTTTAGATATGTATGTCTTTATGTTTTGGTAATGTTTTGTTAATTGTCTAAGTGTTTTTGTAAGTTTTGCTATAAGTTCGCCTAATTCAAGGTGATCCGAACTTACTACGTTAGCCTATAGAAGAATGAAGTCTATAAATAGAGTTTACATGTTCAGTCTTTGTATGCGTTTTAATGTTCAAGTCTCTAGTTCTGTAAAACTCTATGATTTGGTGAAATACAAGAAGAAGATTATTTACATTGTTGTGATTGTTACTATTTTTGTCATCTCGTATATACAATCAGTGATACGGTTGGATTTCACACTCCGTATTATTGATACGTCACGTCTCGAGTACGATCTATAGGAGAGTCATGTGGACCTACAATATTTTATCAATCTTTCACCTTCTGCTTCAAAAGATACATTAAAACAATTAGCAATTAATACGAATCAACATATACTCAGAGATACCTGATCTTAATGTCTATGGTTAATCGTAATACTGCTATTAAGCTTCATCATTAATTTCTTGGGATTCACAACTAATGGATTGGGTTATTATGTCCCCCTGTGGCGATTTTAGTACGATACCTAATCGTGTACCCCTTACGTTAGATGCACCATCACTATATAGGATTCATGTATCAATTGTTCCTTCTAGCTGTTGGACTTCTAAATCAACTTTTTGTTGAATATCACTACTGAAATCTGCCACAAAGTTTGTCATGTCTTTTTTTTATTTCACTTTCAAGGTTTGATCAGCAGTAGCAAGATCAAGATTGGGGATCTTCGAGAATTCTCCACCAAACATGTTTATATAATCCCTAAGGGTTTCATCATCACTTTGATTTATCCTGTATAAATTTTTAGTTAATCTCTCAAATGTTCTACTGCAAGAAAATTGATTATTAAATAAATTAACTAGATGAGGAAATGAAGTAATAGAATAAAGAGGAATGCTTAGTAGCCATTTTAAGGCCGATCTGGTGATAATTGATCCAAAGCCTTTGTATAAACATGCTTCCTTCAAATCCGAAGTGATGACGTATGAAAAACTTTTGGGATCTTCGCATCGCATATTGGTGTAGCAGATCTGGACATCCTGTGGCTTGATGAGGATACTTCAGGTATTGTTGTATTACACCAAATACATTCAAGATTATGTCCTTTAGTTTCTTTAATTCCTTAGCTATTATTGGACTAACCCCCCCTAATCCTAAATAAGTCCAATACTATTAGTTTTAAAAAACTTATTATCGTAAATGTTACCGTCGTCATTATTTTGCGACGTCGATTCTGATGGAACACTAGGATCCCTGGTTGATGTAACTCCAGTAGTTTGAGTTGGATTATTCGTCCGGTCTGTTGCATGGGAATGAGATCTCCTAAATAATTTCCAGAAGATCCTGGAGTACTAGGGGTCTTTGGCTGTATTGAAGTTGTTGCTTCTACTGGTTGCTTTGATTCTTTTATCTTTTCTATTTCTCCCGTTAACATTTGATTAGTTTTTTGCTGCTATTCCATTGCTTATTTCATTGGTGAAAACATATAGAGAAAAACATCATTTGAGACAAATAAGGGTACTCCGAAGGATGATCTGGGTTTTGTGATATTTAGGGACAGCAGATGCATTCCTGGGGGCTGTGTTATCATTTTTCTTCTGGGATACCGGAGAAGGAAAAAAAGGAAGTTTTAACTCAGATTTTTAAGATGAAATTGGAGCAGAAAATAATTTAGATTGGGACGACATTTTCTAAAAAGGATTTTGAGAAGTAAAAATGGATTGTAATTTGTAACAATATTTTCAAGAAAAAAGCACCACTTGCCCCACGGTGGGTACCAAATTGTTTTGACCAAAAATTACTATGGATAATCAAGTAGCCAATCTTTGTATGTGAGGTAGTGTTCTTGTATTTTTTATATAAGAAATGCAATGTAAATAAGGATATCGACACAAGGATATACGAGGAAAGCCCTTGATCCTCTGAGAATCTCCGGCATAAAACCTTGGGAGCCGACTAAAGTCGGACTGCCTCGTTTGTTCATATAAAAAGTGGTAAAAATACAATAAAAGAGTGAAAATGATCATGCCTAGGTGTTACAAATGTATAGTGCGAGTGTGGTGTTTTGTGTGTTGTGCATCATGTGTCCTAATGATAGTTGTTTGTCTCTTATATACAATACATGTCTTTAAGTGAAAGGCTAATATCCCGGAATTGTCTTAATTGGACCGTTACGAGTCTTGTTTTATGAATATATCAGTTGTATTTAATGCCATCACGCGTCTTCATTTAATAGCAATGAGGAATAGTCGTTACCTGCATGATTAAGTCACAGTAAACGCGTAACATTAATAATTATAATGGTCAGTTAATTGAGATACTGAAATGTAGTAAGGACTAGGGATACCGATACTTAACTAGGAATCCGAGATACCAGAATGCAAAAATTGACCCCTAACAGATACCAAAACGCTAATACCGATATTATGGTTGGACTCTGTGAGCCTCCACCAAAATATGGTTACGACCATAGTATGCGTTCTTCCTCTATCTAATGTTTAGATCATTCATTGCGTCAAACGGACAAGATAGCAAGAGAGTAAATCATGGACAAGTCAAGAACCAAGTTCTATGGAAAATAGGTGTACGAATATGGAGAGGATCTGATGACTTTAGGAAAAGAGCTGATGAAAGACTGAAATCTTATGTATTTTTACTTTTATATTTTAAAATATTTTCTTATAGTAATAAAAATATCTTTTGTCTTAAATTTCAGAATGGTTGGAAAGGGCAGAGGTCCTAACTTTATTCAAAAATTCGTTCCTACTAATTACTTCGAACGTAAAACAAATGAAACAACTATATAAATTAATGAGGAAACTGAAAGTTCTACTTTCAGAAGCCTTAGAGAAATAGGAAACCCTAGTGTTCTCTATAATCCTTCAATAAGTTTTCATTCTGCCCTGACTTCTGGAAACTATAACATCACTCCTGTTTATTCACAAAAATTTCATGAGAGATAAGTCGAGATGCCTTATGAAAATAAATGTGATCCTGAAGAAGAAGAGCATGCTGACTCCAATATTCCTTACATTCCTTATTATGAGACGGTTCCTCTTCCCGCTTCGCATATAAATGAGAATGCATCAGGAAGCGAGAGGGAACAAATGTTATTGAACCGAATAGCTGAACTGAAAAGGGAAAAAGTTGAAGTTGAAGCTCAGAATGCTTTACTAGTTCAAGCCCTTGAAGACAAGAACTTTAGAAACTTATGAATAAATTTTATATGTACTATCTCTTGTAATATATTTAAAAATTAAAAATTTTGTTTTAAATCTAATTATATTTCTTGATAGTATGTCAAAAAATACTGGACCTTCTCAAAATACGAGAGGCAAAAAGAAATAAACAATGGTTGAAAACACTGCCGAAAATAACGACTCTCGGAAAGAATTTCAAAAAATGATTGCGGAAGGAATCAAGGATTCTCTCCCAATGATCTTTGAGGAACTTGAAAAGAGACAAGCTAACAGGATATCTATTCAACCTTCAATTCCTCAATCTATTCATTCCTGACAAACTCGAACGATTACTCAATCAAAACCCGTCACTCTTAAACCAGAAGCTTCCACTACATATAATTGAAGAAGATGGATAGAGAAGAATACTATCACAATTAACCTAAGGAAGAAGGAAAGGATAACAACTACGGTCACGTAGAGAAGAAGAGAAAAGTAGTTGGTTGTACCTACAAAATGTTCTAGGACTGCAAACCATACAACTTCTATAGGAGAGAAGGAGGAATAGCCACATTAAGGTGGATTGAGAAAACTGAGTATGTGCTAGCAATTAGCAAGTGTGTTGAGTAAGATAAAGTTCTATATGCTTCTAACTTGTTTAAAGATCAGGCTCTGGAATGGTGGAACAATATTATTACTGCCAAAGGTAGAGATGCTGCCTACGCAATTGGCTGGAATGCCTTTAAAGCTAGAGTTGAGAAGAAGTACGTTCCTCAGAATGAGTGGGAACACCTAAGTCTAAGGATGATCGGTATAAATTATCAGGAGTATGCTACTAAACTCCTGGAATATGCTCGAATCATTCCACATCTTGCTACCCGTGAATCAAATCTGATAAAACAATACATTTGGGGTTTGATCGGAGAAATCTGCGACATGGTGAAGGTCGCAAATTGCGATAATCTTGATGATGCAATGGATCTAGGAGCATCATTGACCACCAGCCTGAAAAGAAACCAGGAAGAAGGAAAGTAGAAGAAGGAAGTAGTTAGGCAAGGCCCAAATGGATTGAAGAAATCATCCTTTACTCCAAGAAATAACAACTCTTCCATCCCTGAGTGTCCAAAGTGCAGAAAGAGGCACTTAGGACAATGTCGTGTTGGACTTTTATGCAACTTCTGCAAAATGTCCGGACACAAGACCGAAGATTGCTTCAAGAAGAAGCAGATTACTTGTTTTGAGTGTGGTGAAGCTGGCCACATCAAAATCTGTTATCCTAAGTTGAAGAAATCCGATGGGACAGGTCCCAAACCTGTAGAAGGAGTGAAAAAGAATGCGCGAGCATTTGTTTTCAACACTCATGATGCGACAGGTATGCCCGATGTTATTACGGGTACATTTCTTGTTGATGATGTTTATGCTTGAGTTTTATTTGACTCTGGTGCGAACTAAAGTTTTATAGATCATAGATTCTTTAAACTGTTAAATAAAACTCTAGCTAAATTAGACAAGAAATACGTGGTAGAAACTGCAAATGGTGACCTCATCCAAATTTCTGAAATCCTTAACGATTACCATATCACACTATCAGGACATGTTATACCTGCAAAATTATTGCCAATGACTCTGGTAAGTTTTGATATTGTCCTAGGAATGGATTGGTTAGCCTATAACCTAGATCGTATCCTGTGTTATAAGAAAGCAATAGAACTTTGTTCGCCGAAAGGCAACATTCTTACGATCAATGGTGATAAATTATCCAACTCTGTTCGAATAGTTTCTATGTTGAAAGCCACAAAGTACTTATGAAAAGGATGCTTAGCATACCTTGTTTCTGTAACTACCGACACTAAAAAAACGATTGTAGATGTGCCGGTTGTGACTGAATTCCCTGATGTCTTCTTTAATGAACTACCTGGAATCCTACCTGTAAGAGAAGTGGAGTTTAGAATTAATCTAGTACTCGGTACGACAGCTATTGCTAAAGCCCCGTACAGATTAGCTCCAAACGAAATGATAGAATTGAAGAAACAATTAGATGAATTACTGGAGAAAGGGTTTATAAGACCAAGCTCGTCGCCTTGGGGAGCTCCAGTCTTATTTTTCAAATAGAAGGAAGGTTCAATGCGCATGTGTATCGACTATCATGAACTAAACAAAGTTACGATAAAGAATCGTTATCCACTCCCCCGAATTGATGATCTTTTTTATCAACTCCAAGGAGCTCGTTGTTTTTCCAAAATCGATCTTCGATCTAGCTATCATCAATTGAAAGTCCATGAAGATGATATTCCTAAAACTGTTTTCAGAACTCGATATGGTTATTATGAGTTCACGGTAATGCCGTTCGGACTTACTAATGCTCCAGCTGCATTCATGGATATGATGAATCGAGTTTGTAAACCTTACTTGGACAAATCCGTTATCGTATTCATTGATGATATCCTTAGCTATTCCAAAAGTAAGGAAGATCATGCTGATCACCTGGAAATCTTACTCAAACTCTTGAGAACTAGAAAAGCTATACGCTAAGTTCTCAAAATGTGAATCTGGTTATCAGAAGTTCAATTCCTTGGGCATGTCACTAATGAGAATGGCATTCAAGTTGATCCTGTTAAGATTGAGGCTATATCCAAATGGGAAATCCTGAAGTCACCAACTAAAGTCCGTAGTTTTCTCGGATTAGCTGGTTACTATCAAAGGTTTATCCAAGATTTCTCTCGAATTGCTGTACTGTTAACTTATCTGACCGCAAATCAGTCAAGTATGAATGGGGTCCTAAAAAATCTGAAGCTTTTGAACCCTTGAAACAGAAACTGACTCAAGCACCCATACTGGCTCAGCTAGATGGAAATGAAAATTTTTTAGTCCACTTTGATGCTTCACACACCGGCTTTGGTTGTGTGTTAATGCAAGGAAGCAAGGTCATTGCTTATGCTTCCCCGACAGTTAAAAATTCATGAAAAGAATTATACGACTCATTGGTTTAGAACTGGGCACCATAATCTTCGGACTGAAATCATGGAGGCACTGTCTATATCGAATCAAATTCACTATCTTTACCGATCACAAGAGCCTAAAGTATATATTCAGTCAGAAAGAACTGAATATGAGGAAAAGGTGTTGGATGGAAGTCCTACATGATTATGATTGCAAAATCTGTTATCATGAAGGAAAGTCCAATGTTGTAGCTGATGCCTTAAGCCGAAAAGAACATGAGAAACCTGAACGTGTTCGTGCTTTAAGACTCAATCTCCAAATCGATCTTATCACTTGTATTAAGGAATCTCATAAACTTGCCCTGCAAGAACCCAACCTCGACAAAGAAGGATGGGAGGTATGATTGATCAATTGATCAAAGGAAATGATGGAATTCTTAGAATGAATAAGATAATTTGGGTTCCTATCTATGGAAATATGTTGGAACCTAGTAGTCCATAGAAATCAATTAGGTTTAGATTTGTATAACTTTAGAGTTTTCGGTCGAAAACTTTAAGTTTTCGGTTGAAAACACTTTTCGATCAGAAGAATTCGATTGAAACTCTTTGGTATAAATAGACTTGTCTTTTGTATTTTCAAGCAACTATTCTCATTTGCATTGTTTTGATTCAAAATCTATCAGAGAGAATTTCTATGTGTTTTGTTGTTATTTTGTGATTTACATTGCTGGTATAATGAAGATTATCAACATGTTTGAATGCATCTTGTGTGATTGATTCTATCCTTCTTGTTCATATTTGATTCGATCATTTTGGTGTGACTTTGATTTCTGGATTGATTTCGCTAATTCAGAGAGTGATTGAAGAGTTTATCCTTGAATATCAGCAGATCAGAGGGATTCACAAGTGGTATCAGAGTTGTTGGTTAAGAGCTCTTGGTATTTAAGAAGAATTTTAGTAAAAAATTGAACGATTTGGAGTAATTTGGGTGCCATTGTTGTTGATTTGAAGCTAATATTAATGGAGATGAAGTTTGCATCAGGTTTGGAGACTTGATTTTTTACTCGGATCATCACAAAAAATTTTTGGTCAATTCAACTGTTCTTCTGTTGAATTGCCAGAAAAGTCTGTTTGAAGAAGCCGAATTCAGTTTTTGACCGAAAAGTATTGTCCGAAATTTCATCTGTGCTCAAAATATTCAGACTTTTCGATCGAAAAGTATTGTCCGAAAAGAGTTTTCGATCATTCAAGTATTCGACCGAAAAGTTCTAATTTGGAAATTTTTCTGATTTCGACCAAGTTTCAAATTACAAGTACAAAATGGCTGGAAAGGTATACGATACTGAGAGGGTTATTGGGAAATCACCACCGATGCTGAAATCAATATCAGAATTTTCAAATTGGAAAATAATGATGAACGCGTACTTCAAGTTTACTAAACACACACTTTGGGAATCAATTGTGAAGGGTCCTCATATTCCCAAGACTGCAACTGCTGATGAGTTAGTCCCGATTGCAGATCCTGATCTTTATTCAGTGGAAGATAAGAAGTTAATCGAGAGGGATAATAGAGCATTGTGTTATATTATTCTAGCACTTCTGACTGAGTTGTATTTGAATTTCAAGCAACATGAAACAGCTCAGGGTTTATGGAATGCTTTGTACTTAAGATTTGAAGGAAATGCATCTCTTCAGGAAAGCAGAACCGATCTTCTACTGAAGCAATATAACATGTTTAGTTATAAGAAGAATGAGACTCTCAGTGAGCAGGTGATAAGGTTTACGCCCATGATCAACAGATTGAGAAAAATGGGAGTGGAATTTGAAGAGTATGATCTACGAAAGAAGCTGTTAGACTCATTGCCAGATTGCTGGAGCATACATTGTATGCTAATCAAGAACACAACTCCAGATCTGAAGAGTAAAACCCTTGATGATATTATCTGTCTGCTCGAGTCTTATGAATTGGTTGCAAAGAAGAGAGAACTGAACAACCAGGATAAACAAAACAATTCAGGTTCAATAAATGCAGCACTATTCTCTGGAAGTAGTGAAAGAAGTACTGGAACAAAATCAAAGAAAAGAAAAGGTTGTTGTGAACACTCCTCTGGTGAGAAAGTAAAGTCATCTGGACAAATCCCTAAAGATCAGATCGCTCTGTTCGGAGCTTTCATGAGTAGCTATGATGCATTGGTGACAGGAAAGTTACAACATGACGTGCATGATGTAAAGGATCTTGTTCAGATCAATCCTGATGACTTGGAATATATGGACTTGCAATGGCAGATGGCCATGATAGTTGTAAGGGCTAAAAAGTATCTGCAGAAGGTTGGGAAGGACAAGTTTCAGTTTTCGAAAAAGGTTGGTTTTGACAAAGCAAAACTCCGGTGCTACAACTATCAACAACTTGGTCACTTCGCTCGTTAGTGTACCAAGGACAAGAAAAAGAAGGTTGAGGGAAGCGGAGTCAAGCTAGTAGAGATGATTGATGAGACTGACAAATCAAAGAAGGCTCCAACTGCACTCATGTCCAAACATCTCAATAATTGTGAATGGGAAGATGAGATCGAGGATGCTGAGGATGAACTAGATAAAACCCTGATGGCTGAAATTGAAGATTCAAAGAAACCAGCTGAGATTGCCAGTGATTGTGCGCTCAAAATAGATTCTAAAGGAAAGGGCAAAGCTATTGATTCTGATGAAGCTTCATATGAAAGTGAGGTACATTCTTGTAATGAATTTGACATATGTTCCTCATTGTGTGTAGAACGAATGCAGAATTATCATGCAGCAAACACGTTTCTACTTGCTTAACATGATAAACTAAAAAGAGTAAACAAAGAATTGAAACAAAATGAAGTAAATTTTACAAGGAAAATTCAAGCATTGTTGAAAGATGATTTAACATTTAAAGAATATTTGGATAAAAATGACGTTTTAATCAAGGATCTTTCATAAAAACTTGTCAAATCTGAAGCTGAGTTAATAAAAGAAAGGGTGATTGTTGCAAAGTGGAAGATGCAACAAAATGTCTTTGATGAATGTGTGAGTAAACAGAGAACTATTTACATCAAAGACGGGTTGGATTACAACAAAGTTCCACATCCTGATAACTTTGTACCATTTCCTGAACTGCATGAATCAAATGAGTTGATGAATGTGGGTAACTCTAGCTTTCATGATATGTATATAAGTGCAGATATAAACTCAGGGTGTGTGGATGATGATAATGAACTTGATGGTGTGAAAGGTTTTTCAGCTTTCAATAAACAGTGCACTAGGGAGTTTATAAGAGATTGCAAACAGTACCTAGATATTGACTGTAATTTAAATAAATCTGTTTCATTTTCTAGTGTAAATGTTGATGTAAACAATGTTCAAGTTTCTGATTCTGATTATGATGCTTCTTATGTTTCGGCATGTTCTACTAATGTTTGTGATGATTTTGATTGCGTGTCTGAAGTGTCATCAACATCCACTTTCTTTGATAAAGTGGTGTATACAGCTAGAGATTGTGCTCCGCTTCATAAAGTCTCAAGTCTATTTGGTGATGTGGTCTTAGATGAGTTTGGAAATCCTTTGATTAAAAAGTATGATTTGTCAAGTGAGAGACCAAAGAAAAATAATGTCATAGCACCAGAGAATCATATTCTTACTAGTGAGACAGAGAGCAATAAAGTTGTCAAAGTTAAACTTAGTGTACCATCAACTATCCAAAGAAAGTCTTGGTGTGTCAAAGACAAATCCATTGATGTCAAAGACCAGTTCATTGATGCCAAAGATAAGACTGTTCAAATCAAAGGATAATTAAGAAAGAAAGGTTGTGGCCTAAAGAGTGAAGTAGGCGAGTTTTCAAAGTCAAAGTCAAAGCCTAAAAGCTACAGTTGCTTTGTGTGTGGTCAAGTTGGACACTTTGCGAGAAATTGCAAACACAACTATAGTGAGTCAAGGTTCACAAATAATAAAGAGAAATTTAAGAGAAAAGTTACTTAGTATTTCAAGAGAGTGTCTGAGGACGATAGTGTGTCAGTGTTCGGAGTGACAAAACGATACAGTCCTGATTACTTGCTTTCTAGAAATTGTCATGCTATATATTCAAATGTTTGTCATGATTATGTGCTACTAAATTTTGAGGACACACGTGTCCCAAAAGGTTCACAATATGTGAAGAAACCTAACCAACCAATCTATTTTGCTAAAGAAAAAATGACTAAGAAATATGAGAAAAATGTTGGTTATGTTTGGAAAGTTAATATTGAACAGTCTTCACATATGGTTGGAACAAAGAAGTGTATAAACTTGAAAGAACAAGTCGTTGTGACTAAGATTGTAAAAAGGTCAAAGTCAGCCCGGGTCAAAGATGATCTGGGTACCTGTTTCTCATTAAATTTGTCTTGAATGTGTAGAGTTTAACCAGGAGGACTATTCATAATGCTTGGCATGTTGATAGCGGTTGCTCAAGGCATATGACTGGACAAAGAGAAATTCTTGAAAACTTTCAAGCTTTTGATGGTGGTTTTGTTGCGTTTGCTGGAGATAAAAAGGGAGGAAAAATTACTAGTCAAGGAACAGTGTCGAATGACCTTATAACATTAGAGAAAGTCAATTTTGTGTCTCAATTGGAATTCAACTTACTAAGTGTTTCTCAAGTTTGTGATAAAGACATACTAGTCCATTTTACTGCAAAGGAGTGCTTGTTCTTAAAGCTTGGGCTAGTTATTCCAGAAGAAATGATTTTGATGCATGCTCTAAGGAAGTTCAACACATATGTGGTTGACATGAATGATCATACTACACCAGTAAATGTCTCATGCTTGTTATCAAAAGCAACTGGTTCGGAATCTTATTTGTGGCATCGAAGAATGGGTCATGTGAATTTTAAGAACCTGAATAACTTGGTGAATAAAGATTTGGTGCGAGGATTGCTAAAGAAAGAGTTCATAATTGAAGAAAATTGCATGTCATGCGCAAAGTGAAAACAACACAAGAAGTCCCAATCAAGAAAAAACCATAACAACTTTTACTAGACCTTTATTTCTCATACATATGGATTTGTTCGGTCCAGTTCGAGTTAAAAGCATTGCGAAAAAGTCATATTGTCTTGTTATCACATATGACTTTTCAAGATTTTCATGTGTGTTTTTCCTTGCAACAAAGGATTAGACACCTGAAACAATCATTGATTTAGTCAAAAGAATAGAAAACATCTGTGATAGCAAAGTTTCATTCATTCGCAGTGACAATGGAACATAATTTAAAAATAAACTGATAAATTCGTTTTGTGTAGAAAAAGGAATAACACGTCAGTATAGTGCTGCAAGAACACCACAACAGAATGGAGTGGCTGAAAGGAAGAATGGAACTTTAATAGAAGCTGCTCGAACAAATCTTGTCGATTCAAAGTTGCCTATTATTTTCTGGGCTGAAGCATTAAACATGGCATGCTATGTTTTGAATAGACTTCTTATGGTGAAGCAAGTTACAAAGACTTCCTATGAACTATTCTGTAAACGAAAGTCGTACATCAAGTTCTTTAGAGCATTTGGTTGTTCTTGTACACTGTTAAATACACAAGATTTATTGCCAAAATTCGTAGCTATTGGTGATGAATGCTATTTCTTGGGTTATTCTTCATATCAGAAAGCTTATAGAGTGTACAACAAAAGAACCAAAATTGTTCAAGAATCTTACTATGTGGAGTGGCAAGAACTAAATACTCATCCAGATCAAAATGGACCTTACTAGTTCTTTGATGCTGAAGTAATCTTCAAGACCTTTGATCAGAAACTTCAAATGGATTCTAATGAAGCAAGTACTTCGGGTATTATAACTGAGCCTTTTACAAGCAGTGATCTATTTGTTGGAAAGTTTTTGGTTGGACCACAGAATGTGAAGATTCAAAATGATATGTCTGAAAATGTTACTACATCAACTCAAACACAAGAAGATCTTGTTGATAATTCTGTCACTAATGTTGATTCCGAAGTACAAGAAGTTCCAAGTACTCTTGATGAACCAGCAGTTAATGAAGTTCAGTCGGATCCTGTAAATGATCAGACTGAGGATGTAATTCAAACAAGTTCTTCGAGTGTTGAAGATTCAAATGTTCAAGTACCTGAGTTGAATGATTCACATATGCCAGAGTCTGTGGAAGTAGAACCTGTTCCAAATCATCAAATTCATTCTGCTCATCCAGTTAAGAATATTATTGGATCTCTTGAGGATGGAGTTAAGACAAGAAGTCAAGCTGGAAGTATTAATGTATGTTTGTACCCCTGCTTCTTATCTCAAGAGGAACCAAAGAATGTTACTGTTGCTTTACAAGATCCAAGTTGGATTGAAGCTATGTAGGAAGAACTCCTTCAGTTTAAGAAATTAAACGTGTGGCATCTTGTGGACTTACCTGAGGGAAAGTATCCAATTGGAACGAAGTGGGCCTTCAAAAACAAAAAGGATGATAGTGGGATTGTAGTTCGTAACAAAGCACGTCTGGTTGTACAAGGTTTTTATCAAGAGGAGGGACTGGATTATGATGATGTCTTTGCTCCTGTTGCATGAATTGAAGCCATACGTATCTTTTTTACTTATGCATCGTACAAGAAGTTTACTATATATCAAATGGATGTAAAAACAGCTTTTCTGTATGGGGTGGTAAAGGAAGAGGTTTACGTGAATCAACCACCGGGTTTTGAAGATCCAGCTCATCCATTTAAGGTGTATAAACTTGATAAAACACTGTACGGGTTACATCAAGCGCCTCGTGCGTGGTATGAAACCTTGTCAACACATCTTACATCGAATGGGTTCGTTCGTGGAACAATTGACAAGACCTTATTCCTGAAGAAATATGATGATGATCTGTTAATTGTACAAGTTTATGTCGATGATATTATCTATGGGTCAACAAATGAAGCTCTTTACAAGGAATTTGAAGAAGTCATGAAATTAAAATTCGAAGTGAGCTTGATGGGAAAAATGCAGTTCTTTCTAGGGTTACATGTTGAACAGTCTGAATCTGGATTCTTATCCATCAGGCTAAATATGTGAAAGATATTCTAACAAAATTCAAGATGAATGATTGTAAATCAGCTTCAACACCAATTGCTCCCCATGAACCTCTCACTATGGATTTGTCTAGAGTTGAAGTTAATCAAAAGATGTATCGGTCAATGATTGGCTCGTTCATGTATCTGATTGCAAGCCGACCGGATATCATGTTTGCTGTTTGCTCCTATGCCAGATATCAGGCAGCTCCAAAAGAATCCCACGAATCGGCTGTTAAACGAATATTTCGATATCTTAAGGGTCGAGTAAATTTAGGTTTATGGTACCCTTCTGATTCTGAATTTAATTTCTTTGCTTAAACTGGCAGCGATTATGGAGGTTGTAACTTGGACAGAAAGTCAACTTCAGGTGGATGTCAATTTTTGGGGGAGAGACTGGTTTCTTGGCAGTGTAAGAAACAAACGAATGTATCCACATCAACTGTTGAAGCTGAGTATACTGCAGCCTCGAGCTATTGTTCACAAGTTATATGGTTTCAACATCAAATGCTAGATTTTGGAGTGAATTTCCTGGAAACTCCAATTTATTGTGACAACGAGGCAGTGCTCGGAATAATCAAAAATCTCATTCAGCATTCCAAAACAAAGCACGTTGCGATCAGGTTACATTTTATTCGTGACTGTTTTGAGAATGGGCTGATTAAAGTGGTCCATGTCAATACCCTAGAGCAAAAAGACGATATTTTTACAAAAGCCTTTTCAACTGATCGGTTTAACTCTTTGGTTGAGATGTTGGGGATGATTTCTTTCTAATAAATATATATATATATATATACACATATATATATATATATAATGTCCATTTTTGAACTGAAAGACCTTAAAAAATCTGTTCCTCAAAAATATTTTCTTTTAAGTGTTAAAATTGTGTCGTGTATGCTTTATATGGGTGTTAGTTTACTACATGCTTGTGTCAGATATGTTTGTTCTCATAAGTGATATAAATAGTAAATAAAGTTACATTACAATTTTAGGGGGAGAATAAAAGAAAAAGCAAATATAAAAACTGAATATGTTGATAAGTGTGTCTGATTGACGTATAAATAGGAAATGATAGTACAAGTGTGTGGTGAGCTTATGCATGAATTGGATATGATAGTGACATTGGTTACAATGTTTGATATGCTTTTAGGCTCTGCATATGTAAATTAGGCGATATTTGTGTGATTAACTAAATTGCAATCATAGTGTTATCCTCGTCGAATATCGGTACTTTCATTCTTCGAATGCTAAGTGAATCCATTCATACCATGAGATCGGGATCTTGATGGGTTTTTAGCATAATTCGTTTACTCTATTGACTATACCCGTCAAATATATGATTTAGAGTTAAACAACTTTTTACAACTAATGGTTATGGTGAAAATCTCGGATGGAAACCAGAAAGTCAGTCTGTCTCGCCCTTTGAATCATTCATGATTTCAATTGACATATCCAATACTCTATGGATATCCGCATGCCCGAATCAAATCTGATTCCAAAAGTTCATCACTACATGTTATATCTCATATGAATCATATTGATTCGGTGTTCATTCCATCAGAAACCAAGATATAAGAATCAAAAAGATTCTCATCAAATCCATTTGGATTATTTTTCTGTGCTAAAAACGCTACACTCATGTTGGTGATTAGATTATGTTTTGGTGAAACTTTGTGTTGTGTATTAGTATAATCCATCTCGATGTTTGGATACACTTTGTATTGATAAATCTTACCTTAAATGTCGCACAATATCTGCTGAAATATGATGTTTGAGTTTAAGCTGAAAAATATACTGGCAATCAAGGTTAAACTGTTTAGATCCTGATTTGATATGCAGTGTAGTTAAGACAGTATATATGTATGATCCCATGTCAGTTCAGTTCACCAAAAGAAAATGAAAAATAAAAAAAAGTGTTGAAATATGTGTGAGAAAAAGTCAAAAAGAAAAAAAATTGGAATAAATGAATAACTATGTGTTTTATTAAGTGTTTATCAGTTTTCTGTGTTTGAAGAAGAATAATAAGTTTTTTTTAATAAAAAATTAGTGTGCAAGTGTGTATTTTTTTTCGTTATGATTGTGATTGTGAAAATTATAAAAAATTGGAACATGTCCTAATGATGTCAAAATGGACTTAAATAAAAAATATATATATATAACAAAATAAAATAAAGTTGGTTTGAAAATTTTCAAAATTCAACAAGTTTGGAGTTTTCGGTCGAAATATCTTGACCAAAAAAGTTTCATCTGAAAAAGTTTTCGATCGAAAAGTTAGAACCGAAGTTTTCGGTCTAATTTGAAAAATCTATATATTCAAAAAATTTCGATTGAAAATCTTTTTCCACTATTGTTTTCTCTCAACTATGTCGTTTCAAGATTCATCGTGTTTTACAAGTGTTGAGATTTCGTACGAAAAAGTGTTCGATTGTGAAGTCGTTGTGTTCATCAGTTGATTTCGATCATCAAGGTATGTTCTCGTGATTCGTAGAGGTTGATAGGTTAGATCCAAAGCCTTAGTTTTAGTTTGAATGTTTGAGGTTTTGAATTGCCCGAAAACTAGGTTGAATGGATTGAAAAGTCTAATAAATGGTCCGAAAAGTTTTCAGATGGAAATGAAGTCAATTCTGATTTGTTCGAAATGTGTTTTCGACCGAAAAATGTTTTCGATCGAAAACTCAGTGCTTGAAACTTTTTTGGAAAATTAGAGTTTTCGATCGAAAAGTCATGATTGGTTATTGGTAGTAATAAGAAAAGTTTTCAATAAAAAATAAGTTGATGAAAGTTGATTAAATTCTAAGTTTTGATCAAAAAGGTTAACTCAGATTTTTCGATCGAAAAGTTGTTATACTGATAAAGAGTTTTCGGTCGAAAAGTTCAAAATTTGATTTAAATCTCTTGTCATGTGTTTAAGAGTTTTCGATCGAAATGTTGATATAGAGTTTTCGATCGAAAAGTTCAAAGATGTGGGATTTCATCTTCTGATAAAAAGGGTTTTTAAAAGTTTTCGATCAAAAAAGTTGTATATATAAGGGAGTTTTCGATCGAAATGTCAAAAGTTAAGAATTTTTTAAGAAACTTTCTAACTTGTTTTTCTTTACAGATATGAACAGGTTAAAGTTTGAACCTAAGCACAACATCTGTGCCTGTTTAACTACAAATACAAAGAAGGCACGTGGATATGAAGAGATTGTTTGATTTTTAGCAAACTCAAGAATTAATACAGCTATATCTACACAAGTACGTGTGTTTGAAAAACACGTGAGGGAGTTTTGGGATAATGTAGAATACAAGCATGTGAATAAAGAGATATGGATTGAGAGTTCAGTTGGAGGAAACAAGATTAAAGTTACTGAACAGGTGAAAAGAGAAGTATTAAACTTTAGAGATGCAGCAGACTTTCCTTACAAGATCAATCACATCGCAGTATCTGGAATCATTATGACCATAGGGTATGAAGAAACTTTCTTAAGAAGACAAGTTATAAAGACCATGTTTGGGAAATAATGGAGATATCTGGTTCATGTTCTAATTCATTGCTTGAGTCCAAGAACGTCTACTTTTGATCAGATTGGTGAAGTTTTTAGCAGGGCGTTAGTTTGTTTGGTGACTCATAGAAGATTTAACTTTTCAAGAATGATCTTTGAAGCAATGATCAACAAATTTGTGGGACCAAGACAAGATTACAAGTTTTTGATGTATCCAAGGTTTGTACAGATGATCATCAATACACTTCTGCCTAATGTAGAAAATGATGGTGTTGAATTGCCGTTAGAGACAATGCAAGAAGTAATCTTCAGCAGTATGAATAATGTCAGAAAGACAAGCAAGTTTAGTGGAACTGTAACACCTTTATTTCCAAATATGCTTGAAGAGAATCCTGATCCATATTTCAATCTTGAAGATGAAATAGATGATTTAATGGCTGAAGACATAGAAGATGGAGCTGATAGTGATAGTGATGAAAATGATCAAGGTAATAATGATGATCAGAGAAATAATGACGATCAAGGTCATGATGGTGGTCAAAGAAATGTGTTACCAGAAGTTTAGCAAAAAGTTCAAGTTCAAGTTGAAGAACCGAGGGTTGATACATATATGGGTGAGTATGAAGCATATGACTTGATTTTTGAAGATAACAGAGTTCCTGAGGTGAATGAAGAGCTTATAGAACCGTTGTTGAGTCACACAGAAGAATTCATAGCTGAAACTGAAGATATTTTAAGTGTAAATACTGAAGTGTTAGAAGTTCAGGATGAACAGTTAACAGCAACAGCAACAACCCCATCACAGAAGAGGAAAGAGCCTGAAAAGTCAAAGACCGTACCTTCTAGACCTCCTCCGTCTAAGGGTATCGTGTTTACAGTTCCAGAACAAAGAAAGAAGAAGAAAACAACAACCACTGCACTTGATAAAGGCAAAGGCAAGGCAAAAGAAGTTCCAGTGAAGCAAAAGTCTAAGAAATCAAAGAATTATGGTTTGGTTGACGAAGAGTTTTTGAATTATGCTACAAGATAAACTACAGATGTAGTTAGTCTGCTGAAAACTCAAATCTACAATCTACAAAACAGAGAAGCTGCAAATACAAGAGTGATAAGAGAATTGAATACAGAAAGCAACAAACAGAAGGGTTTACTTGTAAAGCAACAACAACAAATTGATCAACTTCAGAGGATTGTTCAAGATTTGATAGATCAGATTGGTGCTCCAATTGTCACTAATCAAAAAGAGAATATTGAAGATGTACAAAGTCCGGTAGCCACTGAACCACTTCCTTCTTCAAGTGGACAAGTTCAAACTCCAGTCCTTAAAGCAAATATATATGAAGAAAACACTTTATTTGATGTTGATATGCTTCTGAATGACGAAGGTGAAGGTTTGGAAATAACTGATGAAAATCAAGAAGAAACAGAGAAGGAAGAAGAAGAAGAGAATGAAGAAGTGGTGATTACTGGTGAAAGAAGAGATGATAATGATTCTTCAGATGATGATAACAACAGTGGTGGTGCTGGAGGTGTTGGTTGAAATGACAGAATGACTGAAGATACTGAACAAGATAATCAGACCAACACTGAATATAAGAAATATGAATATGAACAACAGAAAACCTATGTAGAAGAAGATGGCTCGGTAATTGGGAAGATGGATAAATTGGTTGATGAACGAGAACCATTTACAGTTCCTGAAGATGTTGAACCACAAGTTGAAAAGTCAAAGGCTACAAAGATAAACAAGAGCTCTTGGTGGACAATGACTGAAAAGCCATCCATTGTTGAAAGGCTTACACAAACAATCAAGAGTCTAGAACAAGCATTGACTGGAGAAATTCTGGCTTAGATGTATGATGGTAATAAGAAGATGTATGTGATTAAGAGAGGAGAAGGAAATATCCAATATTTTGATCGGAGCTCAAAGTTGAAATCTTTGCCATACTAGGATATTAGAGAGCTAAGTCACTTGAAGATGATCAATCCTTCAAACAATACGTTTGCTGTTAATTTTGAAGAGTACTTGAAGAAAGAATGTAGTAAAGACAAGTTTGAGAATTTCAAGCCACAAGTACCTGAATGTCGACAGTTGAAGAGAAAAGACAAGAATGATAAAAAAGATTCAGGTATATAGTGAAGCCAGCAGATACAGTTTCTACTGTATACGTCCTAGCAAGAAAAGAAACATTTATCAAAAGATTCACAAAATAGAAGTATGATAGTAAAACTCATGAAGCTGTGATCGTGCAAGAAAAATCAATGGAAGTATTCAAACTGTGAACCGAGAAGGTGGTGCGGGATCTTCTAACCTGAAAGGTTAGTGCCTATGCACTTACTTAGTATTGATGATAAAGGGTGGAATATGTGTTATGTGTGCATACTATGTTGTTGGAATATGTGTTATGTGTGCATACTATGTTGTTGAAATGGAAAATGTGTTGATTATGTTTGACAAAAGAAAAGAATGAAACTTGCAAGGTGAAATGCAAGTTATTTGTAACCAAATGACAATTTGGGTGTAAACGGGTCAAATGAGTGAATGGGTAAAAACAAGTTGTAATTACTTGTTTGATATGTTTATCATCAATACGAATGGTTGATATATGTGGTGTTATGTAGGAAAAGCTCCGATGTAGTCCGAGTCAAGTCCATTTGGCGAAAGGAGGATTCTCGTATGTATTTTTGGTGATTTTGGGGTCTGAATGAAAATCCGTTAAATGTGGTGTAAATTTATATTTGAAATTGTGTTTTGGTATATATATGTGGTGTTTGAATGTTTTTTTAACCAAAACCCAAATGCTTGAAATGTTTTTGTGTCATCTGGGTGAAAATGTTAGAAATTTGGCTAAGTATGGAACTGGGGCAGGAAAAGTAAACTTTCTGTTTACTAGGTGTCTTCGTGCCACGCGAAGATCAGGAAGGTGATGTTCTCGCCACGCAAAGAACCAGCATTCCGGCCTGGTGAATTGAGGCTCTTCGCGACACACGAAGAAGTCTGTATGGTCTTTCGCGACACGCAAGAAATTAAAAAAATAAAAAATAAAAAATTTCATGGGATAAAAGCTTCCGCGCGTTTAAATATTTTATTAATTGGTTTTTCAATTAAGGGTGTTACAATTTAGTATCAGAGCAATGGTTTGAGGGATTTGGTGTGGGTGGCACCAAACTCAAACCGGATGCTCTTGATATGGGGGAAATGATACGAGAATCCATGAAGGACTTGACTAAGACTCAGAGCTTTTGGAAATAAAAGGTTAGTAATGAACTGATAATGTGGTTATGTATATAGGTATATGTATATGTATGATGGAATGACAAGGTGTTATGTGTGCTGAAACTTGTTTTATGATTTGTTATATGGAGATGATAATTACAATTAGGCATAGCGTATTATTAAACATGTCTAGCCAATATGATTAATAAGACGAAATGTGCAAGGGTCTTTATGATAACCATATAACAATGAACATTTGCAAGGATTAGGTGAAGGTGATTATATATGTATGTATGTATGTATATAGGTAGATATATATATATACTTAATACATATAAGAGTGAATGTGTGACAGATACCTAGGGTATTGAAAGTGTAAGGATGTTAAGGTGTATTTGTTCTATTTCTTAGTTTAAGAGATGGCAAAAGAAGCGAACAATGAACCATTGGATCCATGAATCCAAGAAATGATAAAGGAAGAAGTGGCCAAGGCCTTCGAACAAGCCACATCCTTGTTGATGGAAGAAATGAGAGGGGCTATTAAGCTCACTCTTAAGGAGGTTATGAAGGACAAAGAGAGGGAACCACAGGGTTGTACCCTAAAGGAATTCATGTTGATTAAGCCCAAAGAGTATGATGGGCAGGTGGACCCGATTCTTTGCCACATGTGGGTGGTGGATATGGAGTCTAATTTTGAGACGACTAGGTGTAAGCTCGAGGATGGGGTTATGTTTAGTGTGCCTCTACTAACTGGAAAGGCGAAAGATTGGCTTTTGAATCTTCGATAGGAGAGGGGTGAATTGGGGGTAACCTCAATGACTTAGGAGGAGTTCAAGACGGCCTTTCTGAAATATCATTGCCCCAGGCCGCAGTGGATAGGATGACTGAGGAGTTCCTCCTCATGAGGCAAAAGAATGAGTCAATATATGAATTGGATGGGGCTTTCTTCGATCGAGCCAAGTTCTGTCCAGATGTGGTGTCGACCGAAAAGGCGAAGATTGACAGATTCTATGCTATGCTGACTGTGGAATTCAGAGATAGCATATCTCCTTCCTCTTTTACTACACTTGTAGATATAATAAACAGGTGTCGAGAAAGAGAGGTGGAGTTGAGAAGGCAAGAGGCAAGGGGTGAGAAAAGGAAAAGGGAGATTGTGGACCAGGTGGTGAAGAAGATAAAGGGCTGGAGCCCTAGTAAGAAGCCTTTTAGCAAGTTTTCTCCCCGTGGGTGCAAAGTTTGTGGGAAAGAACATTTCGGGGAATGTAGGAAGGGGACTTTAAATTGTTATAATTGTGGGAAGCCAGGGCACATGGCTAGTGTAACATTTCTGATTTTTAGTATCCGTATTTCAAATTAAATGTAATGCATTTCAAACCCAATTCTAGTGCACTATTTTGTTCTATTCGTATCATCAATTAAATACTATATTTCGATGCTAATCCGTAAATCTTACACGGTTGTAACCTACTAAAACACTACATAAGTACCTATATATAAAAATATGTCAAAGACTAAACTTACAAGGTATGATGTTGCAAATTTAACAAGAAACCCTAATAGGCACGGTCGCGCCTCGTTCTGGCACGGTCGCGCCAAGTTCTTTGGCACGGTCGCGTGACCAGCTTTAGAACGATCGCCCCCGGTGCCTAGGCACGGTCGCGCCTCAAATGGACACGGTCGCGCCTTTCAGCAGTTGAAACGTAAAAAAACCTTTAATCACAGGAACGTTCGGTTTCATAACCGTTCTACAAGTTTTTGTCATTAACAAACTCCATTAAGCCCTTTAATCATCACCATTACAACAAATGAACTTATTTTCATCGAATTACCTCATAATCACCAAATTCTCTCACGAAATCACCAAATTCACCAATTTGATTACAATTCTTCCAAGCCAACACACCATCGATCCTCTATAAGGCTTCTGGACTCGTTGGTTTAGTCGGAATTGCAGCAGAGGACGCCAGAGACAGAACCCGTAGTCGCCGGAATTTCTCTCTACCGAACACTATCAATTCGTCGTTCTTCTGGGTAATTGAAACCTTCCACACTTTCGTTTCAGTTCATAGATCAAAAGCCCCATGTTAATTTGGGCTTTCATTATGGAAATCACTACGAACCCGAATCCACATTTTCGTTAAAAATGATTTAATCGAATCGAACCTTAGACACGTTTTAAATACATTTAATTTATACAAAAAGACTCGTGATGATCTAGTGGGTGAAAGCCCCATGAATTCCAACATTAACAATATAAGAATTAGCCAAATCGTTTCTGTTTTGGGACAGACACGGTCGCGCTAGTATTCTAGCGCGGTCGTGCTTCATGAGACACGGTTGTGCCAAATACCAGCGCGGTCGTGCCTCACACACTCAGACCCAGTCATGCCTTTGGCTAGACTTGGTCATGCCTCAAAACCCTAGACACGGTCGTGCCTAGAGAACAATCCAATTGTGCATTCTGTTTGATCAACACGGTCGCGCCCTGACTAGCATGGTCGCGCCCGTGGTTCGAGCACGATCGTGCCCTTCCCAAGCACGGTCGTGTGTGAGTTAAATTCTTGGCAGAATTATAATTTTATATATTTTTCAAACAATAAAAATTCTGATTAAATTACAAAATAAAAATAGTTGATTTTTATAAAATTACATTTAATCCTATTTAGAAAGAACAAATATTTAATCTTGGAATAAATAAAAAATTATTTATTTAAAGTTTATAAAATTTAATTTACATTTATTGTTAAACCTTAAAAAGTATTTTAATGGTTACGTTACATATATTATAAATAAATAAATAAATAAATGATTATTTATTTAATTTATATTTAAACAAAAACAATTAATTATTTATACTAAATTATAACTAATACTTACAATGTTTTCATAAACAATAATTATTTACATTACTTATATAATTATTCAAACTCAAACCTTAATCAAAATACTCTAAAAATATTCTTTCAAACTTTATATTTTATTCAATACTTTCAATTACAAATCAATGACTTTTTACACAAGTCCAAATGCAACTTTAGACTTAAACTTTTGTGCACACTATTAATACCATATACATTACACTTTAGGTTAACTCGTGCATTTCAAGGATCTTTATTCTATCTAGTATCTTTGTTAGCTACGCCTTCAAACCAAGTGAGTATACATAGCCCCTTTTACTCTTTTACATTTTTGGGGTGAAACATGAACACTATTCAAATTACATGTTTACATTTACACAAACAACACAAGTACAAATCCTATTTACATTCATGTGTACAAATTTGAGCTTTATGCCCGAGTGCTATGTGTGCTAACTTTTATATGCGATTATATGCAATCATTAACTATTCAAGCCGACGGTTTTCAATGATAGATCTATTGAGTCTGACAAACCCACCCAGATTGGGGTGATTGATACCAACAACACAATTTTGCATGCTAGTTTTAAAGGTTTGATTGTACTTGGTTACACAATAGCTACTCCCCATAAATGCCTTATTTATCATGTTATGTATGGATTTCTTTTACAACTATATGCTATCTATATACAAACCTGTGTTATACTCACCAACTTTTTTGTTGACTTTATTTTATTCATGTTTCAGGTCCTAATATGTGAGATTGATCAAGATGTGCTACATATAGGCTTGGACTTAGTTAAAATAAATAAAGAACTTATGTATTTCAATTATGTTTCTTTTCTTGGAATTGCTCTTGATTGAATGTTTGTAATGGAATTTGACAATTAATATATTTCAATTTAGTCAACCTTGTGCTTATGAAAAGTCTACATGTCCCACCCTGATGATTCCGCCATCGGTCGGGGTGTGACAGATTGGTATCAGAGCCTTGGTTATAGGGAATTAGGTTATTAGACACCTTGACCTAGACTATAACTTTAGGACACCTACTTATGCTATGTTTCATGATTACATGTTATATGCTACATGCTATATGTTATATGTTATGTGTTACATGCTATGTGCTACATGCTTACTATGATTAGTTATTATTTTATTTGATGACTTAATTGTAAAAAAACCATGACTTATTAGTATATACTTAAATGATAAATTAAATAAACAATATCCTTTCCTATATCCTAAAACCTCATAATATTCTTATCTTCTTCTCTATCATTATCTTTCTAAGCATGTGGAAACTTTATGAAGCTAAATTCATAAAATTTCTTTATTTCCTCGTTAAGGTTTTTAAGCTTTGTTAATTATTTGAGGACACGTGCAATCTGGAAGAGTGACACCTGTATTTTTGGTTTTCTGTCTAGGAAAGCATTTCGCATAAATCCCAATCAACCGAGGGACCCGTATGCTTTCCTGGGAATTCCTGAGATGAGTGTTTACTTATAGGCTAAAGCATGCCTCCTTGAAAATTATATAAGTCTAATTAACCTTAATGTGTCATAGTATTCGAGTGATTATATCACTATTTGAGTACAATCCAAACTATGGTTATCTATTTATTTTGTTATCTTATTCTATTAAATCCAAACAATTCTCATAAGTTCTCACATCTTTTCTTGTCTAGTGAAAATCTGTACAATGCCTCCTCGTCGTGCTCCCGCGACCAACACCAATACCGACATTGCTGCTATTCTTGCACAACTCGTGACACAACTCACTCAAGCTAATAGTGCCACCAATGGCAACAATGGTGGTAATGGTAGTAATAGTGGTAATGGTGGCAATGGTGGAAATGGTGGTAACAACCCATCTCAATGCACTTTCAAGCATTTCAACTCGTGTAATCCTCCCAAGTTCTATGGTACCGAAGGAGCTACTGGACTCCTTCAATGGTTCGAAAGCATTGAGAATACTTTTCGCAATAGTGACTGCCCCGAAAACCTTCGTGTTCGTCATGCGACAAGTGTCCTGCAAAAACGGGCACTCACGTGGTGGAATGGGGAGAAGAGAAATAGTGGTGTGGATGTAGCAATGGCCTTAACTTGGGATGAGGTTAAAAGGCTAATGACCGAGGAATTATGTCCTCGAAATGAAGTGAAGAAACTTGAAGCTGAATTTTGGGATCTTGTCCAAGATAGTGGTGAAAACTTGGCGTATACAACTCGATTCCATGAGTTGAGTCTTCTTGTGCTCCACATGGTCACTCCTTTGTCCCGCTGCATTGAAAAGTATATTGGGGGACTACCTAGGCAAATTCAAGATAATGTCCTAGGAAGGAATCCCGCAACACTTGAGGATGCTATCCGCTTATCCGCCACCTTAACCGATAACCATGTGAAAGCGGGGACTCTTACTAAAAAGGGCACCAAGAAAGTTTCTGACACCGCAACTCCTCCTACCCACAACAAAGAAGCCACAACTGAGCCCTCCCGACACAATAAGAAGAGAAGGGCTAGAAATTTTGCTGTGGTCACTCCTGCTATTCCTGTTAACCAAGCTGCACCTATGGTTCAAGCACCGGCCAAAAAGCCATATGTTGGAATCTACCCACCTTGTGCCACCTGCAACTACCACCATCCCCAAAGCATCCCATGTCGCCTTTGTACTCATTGTGGAAGATATGGCCATACGGTCAATGTTTGTAGGGCCAAAGCTCTTGAGGGCCAAGTCAACCCACCAAACCAAACCAACACCCAAGTGACTAATCAAGGTGCTCCCGCTATTGCTAATGGGCGTGCATGTTTTGAATGTGGCAATCCGAACCATTTCCGTGATCAATGCCCAAGATTTGCCAATGCTAGACAAAGTGGAGCTCGTGGGCGTGCATTCAACATAAACGCCAATGAAGCTCAAGCCAACAATGATGTGGTCAATGGTATGTTCCTTGTAAATAGTCAATATGCCTCCATTTTATTTGATACTGGTGCCGATAAAAGTTTTGTGTCACTTAACTTTGAACCTTTACTTGCCAAGACACGGTCTCAATTAGAGAAAACCTTCACCATCGAAATAGCAAATGGTGATTCACTTACAATCGAGTCTATTATCTATGACTATTCTCTAGAACTTAATGAACATACATTCCCAATCAATCTTATACCAATGCCATTAGGAAGTTTTGATATCATCATCGGCATGGATTGGCTATCAAATCATCATGCCAAAGTCATCTGTTTCGAGAAGTGTATTCGAATACCTCTACCATCGGGAGAAACACTAAGACTCTTTGGTGAAAAGCCTTGCAAAGGGCTTAAATTAATGTCATGCACTACTGCTCAAAAGTACTTACGAAAGAAGTACGTGGCCTTTTTGGCCCATATCGTTCAAAAGGATGTCGAAAAGAAGATTATTCAAGACATCCCCATTATCCGAGATTTTCCCGAAGTGTTCCCCGAAGATTTATCCGGTCTTCCACCCTTTCGACAAGTAGAATTTCGCATTGATCTTGTGCCCGGAGCTAACCCCGTGGCTAGAGCTCCTTACCGTCTTGCACCTTCTGAAATGCAATAACTTGCAAGTCAACTTCAAGAGCTCTCCGACAAGGGATTCATTCATCCAAGTCATTCACCGTGGGGTGCACCCGTCTTATTCGTCAAAAAGAAGGATGGATCATTTCGCATGTGCATTGACTACCGCGAACTCAACAAGCTTACTATCAAAAACCGTTATCCTTTGCCTAGAATTGATGACCTCTTTGAACAACTTCAAGGTTCTACATGCTTCTCAAAGATTGATCTTCGATCTGGTTATCACCAACTCCGTGTGCAAGAAGACGATATTCCAAAGACTGCCTTCCGAACAAGGTATGGTAATTTAGACTAACCAATGCACCCGCAGTTTTCATGGACCTCATGAATCGTGTGTGCAAACCGTACCTTGATAAGTTCGTGATCGTTTTCATCGATGACATCTTAATCTATTCCAAGACTAAAGCCGATCATGAGCAACATCTTAGGTTGGTTTTGGATCTCTTGAAGAAAGAACAACTATATGCCAAATTCTCCAAATGTGAATTTTGGTTAAAAGAAGTTCAAATTCTTGGTCATATCGTCAACGACAAGGGTATTCATGTTGACCCTGCTAAGATCGAAACGGTTAAGAATTGGAATGCCCCGAAGACTACCACTGAAGTTCGTTCATTTCTTGGTCTTGCGGGATATTACCGTCGTTTCATCTCAAACTTCTCTAAGATTGTTGTCCCCCTTACCGCTTTGACTCACAAAGGTAAGACTTATGAATGGGGACCAAAACAAGAAGAAGCTTTCCAAACCCTCAAACAAAAATTGTGCAATGCTCCCATTTTGACTCTCCCTGATGGAAATGATGATCTAGTTGTCTACTGTGATGCTTCCAACCAAGGTCTTGGTTGTTTCATCATGCAATGAGGCAAAGTAATCGCTTATGCGTCAAGGCAACTTAAGATTCATGAGAAGAATTATACGACGCACGATCTCGAGTTGGGTGCGGTCGTATTCGCATTGATGATTTGTAGACATTATCTCTATGGCACAAAATGTGTGGTGTTCATCGACCACAAAATTCTTCAACATATCTTTAACCAAAAAGAACTCAATATGAGGCAACGACGTTGGGTTGAACTCCTTAACGACTATGACTGCGAGATTCGTTACCATCCAGGCGAAGCGAATGTTGTAGCCGACGCTTTGAGTCGAAAGGACCATGTTATGCTTCATTGTGCCCGAATTCAAACCGATATTCAAATCCGCATCTTAGAAGCTCAACACGTCTCAGTCACCGAGGGTAACATGTACGAGGAAATGTCGTGTGGTGTTGAACTTCTACTTGAATCAAAACCCAATGGCTTACTTTATTAGTTGCACCGTATTTGGGTTCCCGATCACGATGATCTCCGTACATTTCTCATGAACGAGGCTCACAAGACTCGTTATTCTATTCATCCTGGTGCGGATAAAATGTACCAAGATCTTCGCCAACATTATTGGTGGCCCGGTATGAAAAACGACATTGCTCACTATGTTGCCAAATGTCTAACGTGTTCCAAAGTTAAAGCCGAACACCAACGTCCTTCCGGATTACTTGAACAACCGGAAATTCCAGTGTTGAAATGGGAGAACTTAGCCATGGATTTTATTACCAAACTCCCTCGCACCTTGATCATATCATGGAAAATGGCCACCATGCAACGCTGGAAAGTGGCCGGAGCATTACACAATCCAAAGGGTATCCGCCGATAGGCAAATGTGTCATAGGGATATGTGAATGTCGTCTTCTCCTGATCCTCAGGAGCAATCAGGATCTGGAAGTAGCCTGAGAAGCCATCCAGAAAACAATAGAACATCTTTCCCGCTAATCTCTCCAACATTTGGTCAATGAACGGGAGGGGAAAATGATCTTTCCGAGTAGCATCATTGAGTTTGCGGTAATCGATGCAAACTCTCCAACCGGTGACTGTACGAGTAGGAATCAGCTCATTCCTCTCGTTGGTGATGACAGTTATGCCTCCCTTCTTAGGGACAACCTGAACCGGGCTAACCCAAGGAGAATCGGAGATGGGATAAATCAAACCAGCATCCAGTAACTTAATCACCTCCTTCTTTACTACCTCCTGCATGTTCGGGTTCAACCTCCTCTGATGCTGCACAACGAGCTTGTAGTCATCCTCCATAAGGATCTTATGGGTACAGAAAGAGGGATTAATTCCCTTAATGTCCATAATCCTCCATGCAATAGCCTGCTTGTGCAGTTTCAGCACCTCCAGTAGCCTCTCCTTCTCATCACTCGTCAAATCAGAGGCGATAATGACAGGTAATCGAGACTCACCATCTAAAAAGGCATAATCCAAATGGCTCGGGAGCTCCTTAAGCTCAACAGGTGGTGGGTCCTCAATAGAAGGCCGCTCAATCGGCTCAGACTCTCTATCAACCATAGCAAAAACCGCTGAACACTGGGGAAACTCATAGCTCTCCTGGCTATGCAACTGCTCATCAAACTGATCCTCACCAACTGGATCAAATGTCTCCCCCCTACAATCTGGGTGTCCAGGGACTCCTCCTCAGCTGTGTCCTGGAGATGATCACTCACACAAGAATAAACAGCCTCAACAAAGTAGAGTGAATCATCCTGATTCTGGGTATGCTGCATGGATCTCCCTACAACAAGGTCACTTCCTCTTCATCCACCCTCAATGTAAGCCTCCCCGAATACACATCAATCAGGGCCTTGGCAGTGGCCAGGAACGGTCGAAGATAATAGGGACATTCTTGTCCTCATCCATGTCCAGAATCACAAAGTCTACAGGAAACACAAAACGATCAACCTTAACCAACATATTCTCCACTATCCCTCGCGGATACTTGACCAAGCGATCGGCCAGCTGGATACTCATGTGTGTCGGTGTAGGTTCTCCCAACACAAGCTTAGCAAAGACCGCATATGGCATGAGGTTAATGCTAGCACCAAGGTCAGCTAAGGCATTGCTAACCGACAAGCTACCTATCAAGCAGGGGATGGTAAAACTCCCTGGATCTCGTCTCTTCTCCGGTAGCTTGTTCTGAATCACCGCCGAACACTCCTCATTCAGCGTCACCTGGGACAACTCCTCCAATTTCCTCTTATTCGTGAGGATATCCTTCAAGAATCTCGCATACTTAGGCATCTGAGCCAGAGCCTCCACAAATGGTAAGTTGATATGCTACTGCTTAAACAACCCTAGAAACTTACCATACTGCTTCTCCATCTTCTACTTCTTCAATCTGCCTGGGTATGGAATGGAGGGAGTATAATCTCTCACAGGATCGCGAGGGCGCGATGTGCTCGCCGATTTACCCCTCGACGGTGTCTCATCAGGAATCTCAATCACAACCTCCTCCTCAGATGACTCGTGCACAGGGACCTGTGGATCCGGTCCTGTGTCTCTACCGCTCCTCAAAGTGATGGCCTTCACATGAGCATTGGGATTGGGCTCAGTGTTGCTAGGCAAGCCACTTGGCGGTCTCTCAGAAAGAAGCTTCACGATCTGCCCGACCTGGTTCTCTATGGTCTGGATCGAAGCTTTCTGATTCCTCAACTCAGTCTCATGCATGTGGAAACGCTCCTCCATGTACCGGTTCTGCTTCTCTGCCAACTGATTCTGACTCTCAGAGTTGGCAAGTAGCCGTGCAACCAAGTCCTCTAAACTGGATTTACCCTCAGGTGCTGGTGGTGGACCGCTGCTAGAACCTTGGTCATGAAACTGGCCCTGCTGAGGTCGAAACAGGGAACTCTGTCCCTGAGACTGGTGGGACTGATGCTGGAATGGGGGGCACTGAGTGAATCCGGGTGGTTGCTGGCTATTGTTGCCAGACTTCCAATAGAAATTCGGGTGATTCCTCCACCCCGGATTATATGTGTTGCTGTAGGGATTATTCTGGGGACGATTCTGGTTGGACATGAAATCAACATGCTCGTGGACCCCTTGATCCCCAACCTGACAAGCACTCGTGGGATGCGCCCCACCACAAAAATCACACAAGGACTGGGCCTTGTGGACGTGCATCTGATCAATCTTGGTGGAAAGTGCTTCCATCTGGGCAGCTAAAGAGGTAATTCCATCCACGTGTTGGACACCCTGCCTCTGGGTTCTCGCTCGGGAAGTATGCTGAGTGTAGCTCTTCGCTACCACCTTCTCTAGCAAGTCATACGCCGCCTGGGGTGTCTTTGTTCCAATATATCCACCCGCGTATGCATCAATCAGCTGCTTCCCGGTCATCTCCAGACCATTGTAAAAGGTCTCACACTGCTGCCACTTCAACAATCCATGGTCTCATCAGTTCCTTGAATCTCTCCCACGCCTCATAGATCGTCTCCCCGTCGTCCTGCTGGAAAGAAGGAATCCTAGCCCTCAACTTTGATGTTTTCTCCGTAGGGAAGTACTTTTCTAAGAATTTAGCAGCCATCTGGTCCCAAGTACTAATGGACCTAGGGGGAAATGACAGTAACCAAGCCTTGGCTAGATCCCGTAAGGAAATCTGGAACAACCGGAGCCGAATAGCATCGTCGGTAGCATCACGAATTTTGAAAGTGGCGCAAATCTCTAAGAAACCGGCCAAATGAGTATTAGGATCCTCGTGATCCTTGCCGTCGAACTGACACATGTTCTGCACCATCTGTATAATGCTGGATTTGATCTCGAACTGATGTGCTCCAACCGTCGGCCTATTGACGCTCGACTTCAAACCCTCAAGTGTCGGTTTGCCAAAATCCGAAAGCGTACGACCCGCATCCTCGTTCGCCATCTCCTCTACCTCGTCAACAAAAACCTCGTCAAATTCGAGTAACCGGGCCACAAATCGGGAACGGGCTCGCAATCTCCTATGAAGATCACGCTCCGGCTCGGAAGACGGCTCAGGAACCTCCTCGACGGGAGTTGAGAACATACACGATCTGCACGACAAGTTAGATTTAAATACGCGAACCTAGGACAAAGAAAACACAAGTTAGACAAAAACAAATATAAAACAAAAATAAAATAAAATAAAATAAAATAATAATAAAAATAAAATAAAAAATTGGATAAAAACCAAGATATATATATATACAAATGAAGCTAAATATAACAAGTAAAATGCGAAAAATATCTATACACACAAAATTGCAAATAACAACAAGAAAACACGATATTCACAAAAATATATATACTAAATGACTAAAAATTAATTCCAATTGTTCTCGCAAAACCGTGTCCCCAGCAACGGCGCCAAAAACTTGATGCGTGTAAACTATATATTTAATTTTTTTATAAGTATTTTACACAATTAGTTTTAAAAAGGGTTTTCACCAAACACTAATCACACACACCGGGCAGTGTACCCGTCTGATAGCAATATAGTAAAGGTAAGAACCGGATATCAATCCGTGGACACGGTGGGATGCGATAAAAAACCGGGACTAAGATTCAATCAAGTGTGGGTAAAAGATGTTTAAGTTGATTTTTAATTAAACTACTATGTAAGAATATATAACTAGACTAAAGTCACAAATCAAACAATCAAGGAGAAAGTATCACTTTGGTGTCGAATCCATTTAGAATACATTCAATACACTCATAAAAACATGGCAAATACACGATATATAAATTGACTAAATTCTCGTCAAAGATATCTAATCAAATGACTATTCGGAAAGCTAGCATGAATTACACAAACCAACCACCTAAAATCATACAATGAGGCTCACGTGTTTAATAATCATGTCAATGTTTATAAAGATTGAACTAGCTTCCGATTAAGGTACACTAATCCAACAACTAGTAGGAAAGATAATATGAACAACACACTATCCACCTCAAGTTGATTAATTTAGACAACAATATGCATTTCTTCAACTTACAATGTTCATATAAAGGTTATATAAATTAGGAGGATGTTTCAACAATTCCTAAATAAACATAATACTAAACATGACACATCATAACAAATACTTTATCTTTCCAAACATAAGCATAAGGTTACACATACAAATATAATGATTCATAAACAAGACTTCATTCACCATTCCTAGTCAAATGCCATAAACTAGTATAATTACATACACCAATCCATGAATATAAGCATAAATAATAAGTTTTCCAACATAATATGACATACACAAATACAAGTCTTGTAAACAACTCAAAATACTTGAATACATAATTTCATCAAAGAATAATCATACGGTTGTCATAACATTAACACAATAATTGCCAATAATCCATGAATGTTGTCAAATGTATCTAAACTTTATCTAAACCAAAGTGAACAGGAGTTTTAGCTCATCATGAGCATCAAAATTACAAATAAGCAGGGAAAATTAGTGAGAAACATGATATGAAAACAAGAATCAAACCACTCCTCCAAGCCTAGATGTTGTTGTTGATGTATGGTGATCCTCTTGATGTTGTATCCTCTCCAAGAATCTTGAATTATGGCTGGAACAAAGAAAACTCGAGCTGGAACAGTAGGTTTCTCCCCTGGGTTGCTGAATGTCTGAATGAGAATTAAGTTTTGTTTAAATAGAAAAGGGGAGGCACGACCATGCCAGGAGAGAAGGCATGACCATGCCTAGTACAAGGACGCGGTCGTGTCTAGGTCTTGGCACGACCGTGTGACAGAGGTTTGACCGATCTGTAGCTTCCATTGGGTACCACTGATCGAGGACGTACGGCTGTTCAGACTCACGAGATGACACGCGACCGTGGGCGGCCAAGGCACGGTAGTTCCTTGGTATTTGGCTTGGCGCGGTCATGCCAGATGTGGGCGCGACCGTGCTTAGGGTTTTGGAGCTTGGCACGACCGTGCCTCCATCACAGAAAGCCTAAAACTTCACTTGTTTATCCTAGAATCTTCTTGTTTATTCACCAAGCTTCACAAAAACCTAGAAAACAGGAAATGAAGCATATAAGTGTCTAAAAGTTGAATATAACCAAGAATTAATTATTAAATGAGCGAAGTTTTGTGCCGAAAAGATGTGTAAATACTAACACATCAGTTCCCTTAAACATAATCTCCGATAGAGATGCTCGGTTCACTTCTCGTTTTTGGCAATCTCTCCAAACTGCACTTGGTACACGATTGGATTTGAGCATGGCTTACCATCCCCAAACTGATGGTCAAACCGAGCGGACAATCCAAACTCTTTAAGACATGCTTAGAGCTTGTGTAATTAATTTTGGTGGCAATTGGGATTCACATTTACCACTAATTGAGTTCTCTTACAACAATAGCTATCACACGAGTATCAAAATGGCTCCATTTGAAGCTCTCTATGGTCGCAAGTGTCGTCCTCCTATCTGTTGGAACGAGATTGGTGAAGCACAAATCACCGGTCCCGAGCTTATTCAAGAAACATCCGAAAAGATTATCCAAATCCGTGACAACATTCGAGTAGCGAGAAGTCGGCAAAAGAGTTATGCCGACAAACGTCGAAAACCCTTGGAATTCTAAGTCGGTGACCTTGTTCTTCTTAAGGTGTCTCCGTGGAAGGATGTGATCCGTTTTGGAAAGAAAGGCAAGTTAGCACCTCGCTATGTTGGTCCATTCAAAATCCTTGAAAGGATTGGGAAAGTGGCTTACAAACTCGAGTTACCTCCATCTCTTGGCAATGTGCATCCTACATTTCATGTATCTAATCTGAAGAAATGTCTCGCTGATGAGAATCTCCATATACCACTTGATGACGTGCGCATTGATGAAACGATGCACTTCGTTGAGAAACCGGTAGAAATTATGGATCGTGAAATCAAGCAACTCAAGCGAAGTCGTATTCCTATTGTCAAAGTTCGTTGGGAGTCTAAGCGTGGTCCTGAATTCACTTGGAAAGAGAGGACCAAATGAAACTCAAGTACCCCCATCTTTTTACTGATGCCGTCGCTTCCTCTAGCTAAATTTCGGGACGAAATTCCCTCAACATGGGGAGACTGTAACATTTCTGATTTTTAATATCCGTATTTCAAATTAAATGTAATGCATTTCAAACCCAATTCTAGTGCACTATTTTGTTCTATTCGTATCATCAATTAAATACTATATTTCGATGCTAATCCGTAAATCTTACATGGTTTTAACCTACTAAAACACTACATAAGTACCTATATATACAAATATGTCAAAGACTAAAGTTACAAGGTCTGATGTTGCAAATTTAACAAGAAACCCTAACAGGCACGGTCGCGCCTCGTTCTGGCACGGTCGCGCCAAGTGCTTTGGCACGGTCGCGTGACCAGCTTTGGAACGATCACGCCCGGTGCCTAGGCACGGTTGTCACACCCCCAATTTCAACTAACGGAGTTTTACCGTTTGGAAGGTGACACACCAGGATCTCAGTCATTAGTTACATCAAACGACACTATATGGGACTTGAAATGTCAAAACATAAAAGTTCAGAGTTAATGCGGAAGTGTAAACGTTAATATGAAATCAAAAGTAATTACACGCAACAAGCGTCGGTTAATGTAATTAAATAAACTGTTTAAAGTATTTGAAATGAACGATATGACAGTAGGACTCCATGCATGTCCTAAGTGCGCAACCTGTGCTAAAGCGACCTGAGAAACATGTAAGAAAGAGTGTCAACACGAGGTTGGTGAGTTCACACGTTTCAAGTTTACAATAAGAGTGTGTTTGCCAGATTATGTACTTTCATTATGCATATCTATAGGTAGCTAACCTATGTTCATGTTTTACTAAAGCGCTCGCAACCGAAGCTGACTGTGTTTGTATGCCTCCTGCCAGGTCTATCAACTCTGGCACATGTGAGTAGGCTAACATTTCACCCGTTCGATATCCAATCGAGTTAGCGCGACTAACGCGGGTGGGATTTGTCAAACCCAGTAGTACTACTAAACATTACCTCGCTAAGATACATATTAACGGTTCGAAATAAGATGAGGACTTTCTGTGATAGCATGTTACGCTTAGTCTCAACAGTGATATCATATAAAGTACCATAATCAAATAGTTGCGTCATGTTTTCTCCCCTGGCGGGAAAAACAATATTTGCTTGCGTACCTGTTTCTCCCCCACGGGGAAAGCAAGTAAAAGTATGATAATTGGTGTTTCATGTTTGTTTCTTCCTCAACAGGAAAACAAGTAAAATACGTTTGTGTGTAAGCATGTTTCTCCCCCAATAGTAAAACAGGTAAAAAGGGGCCGTGAAACTCACCTGCGTTGCGTAGTAGGTAGTATCACACAAGTATGAGATTTAGAATCTCAAGTGTTAGCCTGCACGGCTTACGTATGCCCTATAATTATAACACATAAGTTAGGGACATATGGGATTTGTGACGACGACACGGAAGTTAGAACACCTTAACGCTTTCTAAGGATTTAAGAGTAGATGAACGTGTCTACGGGATTATATAAATTTCTTAATATAATCATTAAGGAAAAAGCGTTACGTGTCGTACGTTAATAACGAATAATAAATAAATAAATACATTCGTATGTTAAAGTCGTTTACAAAAGTTAGGAAAATAATATAATTTAATATATTATTTTTAGGTTCGAAGGATTAACTAAAATAGTCATTTGTGTGGAAAAATAATAAATATATTATTTTTAATCGAGTATATAAACATGGTTAAATAATATAACAATTATATTATTAATTGGTTTGAAACTTCACACGAGGTATAAAACGATACGAAATAATGTAAATTATATATTATTTTATAACACGAATCACGGGTTGAAAATAATATAAATATATTATTTTATACGAAGTTATGGTTTGAAAATAATATAAATATATTATTTTAAAAGTGGATAATTAATATAAAAATGGGTTATAAAATCAAACCCGAGCCTACGGGCGGTTTTCAGGATTAAAACAAGTTAATATATTATTATAATAATATAAGGTTTGATTTTTAATAAATAAATGTAAGTAAAAAGTCCCCAAAAAAGAATGCGGGAGACCGGACTCAAACCCGGGTCTCCTGCGGTGTTAACCAAGTCCGCCCGCTAGGGTATCGCACAAGCATCCGGATTCAATTGGTTTTAATCCTCAACACCCCTGTGTTATTCCCCTATGTCGCGAACCGAACCCAAAATCACTCCCGATTCCACCCAAATCGATCACGATTGATCTTGGTTTCATAGGGTTTTTGTTTAACAAGGGATTTCGAACATGTGAGTGAAATTAATTGCGAAAACAACAAACACATAATCGATTATACACAGATTGAGTATTGAAACCCTAGAATATGAACACAAAATCGATTCGACAAAATCCGATGATGTTAACTGATGAAACCATGGGGTTTTTACAGATTGAAACCTTTCGAAGCTAACCATATAGATTAATTTCATTTTGGTTAAGTCTAGAATGCAAACCCCCAATTCGTTTTTATGAAGAACCCTAGTTTACGGTTTATAATCAATTAGATATTATTCGATTCAATTGATATGGGGTTTTCAAAGAGTAGGTAATCGTGAGTCTAACCATGTAATTTAATTGAATTTTAATCGAGTTTAGCATCAAAAGCCCCAAATTGGGTTTCGTATAAACCCTAGATTACGGGTCTTGATCAATTCGATGTTATGAGAACAAATTAGCATAGGGATTTTGTTCCCTAGATGAAAACGAAACTGAGGAAGTGTTTTATTACCAGAATGGGGATCGGGTTGATGGTGCTCGGTTAGGTTGAACTCCGACTTCGCGTATTTTGGTCTCCGGCGACACAGGCTCAGTTTTTGATCGAATTGGAAGATGCAACAGGTTCTGTGGGACTCGATTTAGATGCGCATATGGTTGATTTCTGTGTTGACGATCGAATTGATGTGGATTCGTGCTTAAAGATGATGAAGTCGACGGTTATAGTTTAATTAATCATTATTGGGATTAATTCGGATTAAAGATTCGTTAATTGCTGCAGTAGTGGTCGATTATGACGATTAATGTGATTTGCAGTTACGAATTTGAACGAAAATGGGTTGAAGAATGCGAATTTGGGTTAAAGGCTTTCGGTTTGACTTTTTCAAAGTCAACAGGAATCCACATCCTTTGATTTTGACTTTGATAAGTCATTTGATTAGGTTTTGGGACTTGGCAGATTCAGTCCCTGTAGTTTAAACTACAAGACTGATAGAAATGGCCCTTGGGGTTAGATTTAACTGGTTTCAGTTAATGTGGTTATGTTTTTAAGAGAATATTTAACGGGAATGTTAACGGGGTTAACATGAAAAGTATGGATTGTCACATCATCCCCTAGTTGAAAGAATTTTCGTCCCAAAAATTAAAATAAAAGAAAAAAAAAATTTCCGGATGTCACATCATCCCCTAGTTGAAAGAATTTTCGTCCCGAAAATTAGAATAGTACCTTAAGAGTTTGAAGTGGATTGCTTGAACAGATTTGGATACTTGTATATCATCTGATCCTCGCGCTCTCACGTGAATTCTGGTCCGCGTTTCGAGTTCCAACGAACTCTGACAATAGGGATTTTACTGCGTTTCATCGTTTTGATTTCCCTATCCATAATTTCCACCGGTTCTTCAACGAACCGTAGTTGTTCATCGATGTGTAGTTCTCCAAGAGGACCCGCGAGTGCTTCGTCTGTTAGACATTTCTTCAAGTTCGAGACATGAAAGACATCGTGTACACCACTAAGTCCTTCAGGTAGGTCCAGTTGATACGCTACTGGGCCAATTCTCTTTATAATCTTGAATGGTCCAACATAACGAGGATTCAGTTTGCCTCGCTTCCCGAAGCGAATTACACCTTTCCAAGGTGAGACTTTGAGTATAACCATGTCGCCTACTTGAAACTCTAACGGTTTACGATGCTTATCGGCGTAGCTCTTTTGACGATCACGAGTTGTCGCCATACGGTTTTGGATTTGAACGATCTTTTCAGAGGTTTCGAATACAAGTTCGGGACCTGTAAGTTGGCTATCCCCAACTTCAGCCCAACAGATAGGAGATTGGCATTTACGTCCATACAATGCCTCGAATGGTGCTGCCTTGATGCTAGTGTGATAACTGTTGTTGTAGTAGAACTCCACTAAAGGTAAGTGAGACTCCCAAGTATTACGGAAATCGATCACACAAGCTCGTAGCATGTCCTCTAGGGTTTGGATGGTACGTTCCGTTTGACCATCAGTTTGCGGGTGATATGATGTACTCATGTCTAGACGTGTGCCTAGGGCTTTTTGCAATGATTTCCAAAAACGAGAGGTGAATCGTGCATCACGGTCCGAAATGATAGAGATTGGGACACGTGCCGAGAGACTATTTCTTTCAAGTATGTACGAGTAAGCTTATCCATTTTGTCGGTTTCCTTGATTGCTAGGAAATGAGCAGACTTTGTTAATCGATCAACAATTACCCATATAGTATGACATCAAGTAGGGGTTCGTGGTAATTTGGTGATGAAATCCATGGATATTTGTTCCCATTTCCACCTGGGAATTTCTGGTTGCTGCAGAAGACCAGAAGGCTTTTGGTATTCAACTTTAACTTTTGCGCATGTCAGACATTTACTGTAACGAACCAAAATCCGGGTCTCGTTATAAATGAATAAATATTTCTAAATAAATATTATGGGAAAATAATATTTTAGAAATAAGTTGAAACAAGCGGGTTTCAAGTTAGTAGCGGGGTTATACTAGTTTTTAACTAGTTTTGGAAAGATATGGGTGAAATTGAAAGTTGAGGGACTAAAGGTGTAAAGTGGCCAAAATCTGCTATTTGACTTGGTGAAAGTCAAAATTGAGTCTCATTTGGTGTTTAGGTCGTTCAAGAGCAAAGGAGAAAAAGAGGAAACGGGTTTGAAGCTTGAATCTTGCATTTGAAGCTCGGAATGAGGAGGTTTTGGCTCACACAACACTTTCCTAACATCAAGTAAGTGTTAATCATCCTTTTGATCTCACTTTAGATGTGTTCTTGATGGGTTTTGAAAGAAAACCGAAATTTTGTATGCATGTGATGAAATGGTGTTAGATTATTGATAATCTAGCTAAACTAAAGGTAAAGAGTAGTGATTAACATCCTAGAACCCTTTGATTATGATTTTGAAAAGTTAGGGTTCATATGGTGGAAATTTGGGGTGTTTGGATCATGATGATAAATGGCGAATTAATGAAGATTAAGTGTTTTTAAGATGTTAGACACTTGAGCAAACACCAAATTAACTTAATAATAATTTTTGAAAGAAGAATTAGTGTTAAGATTAAGTTAATGAAACTCAAGTAGGTGAGTTTGTGGTGAAAGAGGGTGTTTGGCTATGAGGATAACCCAAACGGGTCAATTTGGGTTGGAATTGGGAAATTGGGTTGTGAACTCAATTGTAATGAAATGTTGGTATATGTTAGATTACTAAACTAGGCGAATGTGTTTAGGTAATCAAATTGCAAGCTTGAGAGCGGTGCGGGATCTTCTAACCCGAAAGGTAAGTGCCTATGCACTTACTTAGTATTGATGATAAATGGTGAATTTTGTGAATTATGTGTTATGTGATTGTGTACATACTTGTGATATGATAAATTGTGAATGATTTAGTATGTACAATGAATGAATGTAATTATAGTGTTAAGCTATAATGGAAATGGATCATGTGTTGATCATAAATGAAACGGGGATAAATGAGTTTTATGCAAGATTGTATGCATAATGTGTAAAGTTGCATAATTTGTTATGTGGTATGAATGAGCATGAAATTGTATGCAAAATTGAAGGAATGTAGTTATAGTATTTATACTATAATGGATATGTCGATATGGAGTTATGGTCTATGAACCATAATGGATAGAATGGATATGGAGTTATGGTCTATGAACCATAATGGATAGAATGGATATGGAGTTATGGTCTATGAACCATAATGGATAGAATGGATACGGAGTTATGGTCTATGAACCATAATGGATAGAATGAATATGGAGTTATGGTCCAAGTACCATAATGGTTAGAATGGTTATGGAGTATAATCTCGTATCCTAAATGGATATGAAGTTATGGCCTACGTGCCATAATGGAAATGGAAATGTGGTAATGAAATGATGAAAGAAACTTGTATGTGAAAAGTATGTGTATGAAAACCTTAATTGACCAAATGGGTGCAAACGGGTCAAATGGGTCAAATGGGTGAATTATGATCTAGTGTTATGATGGAAATGAGATTGTGGCCAATGTGCCATAATGGAAAAGGAAATGTGTTAATATGAATGATAAATGAAAAGAATGAAACTTGTAGGTGAAATACAAGTGTTATGTAGCCAAATGTTAAAATTTGGTGGAAACGGGTCAAATGGGGGAATGGGTGGAAACAAGTAGAATTTACTTGTTTGTTATGTTTTATCTTCATTACTAATGGTGTTATGTTTTGTGGTTATGTAGGAAAAGCTCCGATGTAGTCCAAGTCAAGTCCAAGGCTCTGGCGGGTTCTCTTATGTGCAAATGATTGGTTTTTGGGCTATGTATTGAAATCCTCGAAAGGGGTGTGCGTTTGGGTCAAGAATTTATGTTTTGGTGATTTTGTGGTGTAGGTAAACTTTTGGTCAAAACCCAGGTGTCGGGTATTTTTAGTTTGTGTTTTGGATGCAAAAAGTTGGAAAAATGGCAAAGTTTGAAATCTGCAGCTGAAGGGAAACTCACTGGAAATCTGGTGCCTCGCGGTACGCGAAGAACCTGGTATGGTTCTTTCGCGGTACGCGAGGGACAAGTTATCCGGATTGCCTTCCTTTGGCTCTCTCGCGGTATGCGAAGATCATAGTGGTATCCTCTCGCGGTACGCGAGAGGTTTGAATTCCGGGTAAGAATTTTTGGGACTCCCTCGCGGTACGCGAGGGAGGTGGCCAAAACGCCTCGCGGTACGCGAGGAATAAAAAAAAAAAAAAAAAAATCTTGGGATAAAAGTCTTCCGCGCGTTTTCGTATTTTAAAAGTGGTGTGTTACAACTTGGTATCAGAGCAATGGTTTGAGGGATTTGGTGTGGTGGCACCAAACTCAAACCGGATGCTCTTGATATGGGGGAAAATGATACGAGAATCCATGAAGGACTTGACTAAGACTCGGAGCTTGCGGAAATGAAAGGTTAGTAATGATTTGATAAAATGATAATATATATATATGGTGTATGTATATATGTATGATGAATGTTGTTAAGGTGTTATGTGTGCCGAAACTTGTTTTGTGACTTGTTATATGGAGATGGTAATTACAATTGGGCATGGCGTACTATTAAACATGTCTGGCCAATATGTTTAATAAGACGAAATGTGCAAGAGACTTTATGATAACCATATAACAATGAACATTTGCAAGGATTAGGTGAAGGTGGTTATATGTGTGTGTATGTATGTTTATGGATGATTATATGGGGATAATACATATGATCAAAGATAAGATATAGTGCCTTAACAAGTGGGTAGATTAAAGACCTATAAGCAGGTAGAACATCTACAACTTGGTTAAAATTTCTCGGGAAGACTAAGGGGCACATGTGTAAGTAGAAGAAATGGTGGACGCAAGTCATCTTAAGGACTCGAGTACGTTAGAGTCTAGACGTGTATCACCTCGTGGGTGGTGAGGAACATGGAATGTGTTGGGAGAAATAGAATGCATCAACCTAGCGGAGGATGGCTAGAGCTTTCTATCATGTGGTATTGATCTTCCTTCGAGGAAGATAGGGATATTTGAGGCAATCCTTGAGAGGAACAGAATGAAGCCTTGAGAGCGGAAAGTATATCGTTTGGCGAACCAAAGTGGAAGGAAAACCTTGTTTTCACAAGGGGATTCGTGGTGTGCAAACCAAAAGAGTTGAAAGGTGAGAGAATTAATCTTTGATTAATTAGCAGTTGATCACTATAATGGTATTGGCTTTGAAGCAATCCATGGTGATTGAAAGAAGGTGCATCACTCGCGATGAGTTGACTTCAGGTCGTGGCGGAAATTTGGTAGATTTTGATCCGATGATTGTAGAAGAGGTGATGGGTTACTTAGTAACCATATCATAGTCAAGTATGATAAAGGGGTGACGTGTTAATCTGTTCTCATTAGAGACAGTGAAACACGAGGCATACGAATTGGTGTGTATACATGGCTTGTGCCATTGACATCAACCGGGGATATAAAGGGATACTTAGTATTCCAGTTGAGAAAAGGGGATTTGATAAGGGTCATTGCACCCATGTGATTGTTCTATAGTACATAAACTTTTCGGTGGAAAAGGAAAATGGAAGAGTGCGTTTTGGCACTGACAGTCGGTGATAGGATAAAAACTGACTAAAGGTCTCACGGTTTGTGGACTTTATGGTCAAGGGGTAAATGATAAAATGTACATAGGTGGAATGTGTACATAAATGGTGGATGAAGTCTTAGAACTTCATAAATGATGTTGGAAGTCTTTTGGACTTCACAAACGGTGTTTGAAAGCGAAGTCTTCGAACTTCAAAAGGTGGATTCGGTGATTTAGATCCTTAAATCTCAAAGGATGACTTACGTTTAAGTCAATGGAAATTCTTAGGATGTTTGGGTCGCAGATAGGAATCTTCCTCCCAGTGTTGTAAAAGAGGATTCAAGTAAGGAAGTTATCGTATCCTTACTTGAGGAGGTTGCATGCTTTATCGATTAAGAATTGATGAGCTGAAGACTCGAGCTTCAAGGGGTATTATGTTTGGGTGTTGGGATCCTCGAATCCCAAGAGGTATGAACTTGAGACCTTGAGTCTCAATGGGTGGATTGGTGAGATAGCTTTGAAATTTTCATTTAAGAGGTGAATGACGTGGGATTAGAACTTGGATTTCCTTAGTTGTCAAACGTGTTGACTACTCGTATAAGGTGGTTCAAAAATCCAAGTATCCCATGGTTAGGAGTGTTGAAATTCAAGTGGAAACTTGACGTCATAAAAGTTTTCCTTTGAAATGTGGTGTTTCGGGTTTGAGATCATAGGAGGATAGGTTCACGTATCGTTGGGTTGTCCAACATGGGGACTTTATTGGTGGATAGATTAATGTTTGGGAACTTCTCAGATGAAACGAGTGGGCTCCATAATACATTATGCGTGACCAAACACGAAATCGTTAGGAGGTTGGAACTGTTGTTATTTCATTATGGTGAAGATATGATAAATGATAAACGTTTCGCCTAATTGAAACAGAGACCATCTTAGATAGTGGGCGATCTAATTGGTGCAAAAAGTAGACAAAATGCGTTTTCGTCGTCGAAGGAACCATTAAAGACGGAGTTAACACTTGGTGGGGATTTGAAGATGGAACGGGTGGTTCTTATGTTGACAAGCTTTGGGAAAATAATTCGGGGTTAAAGACATGCTTTGATAGGATTTGGATTCCTAGGTTGTCAAGTGTTTTGACAACTATTTTAGATGAGGCGCATAAATCCAAATATTCTATCCATCCGGGGGCCACAAAGATATTTTATGATTTAAGGTATCATTTTTGGTGGCCGGGTACGAGGCGTGAAGTTGTTAAGTATGTTGAAGGGTGTCTCACATGCTTAAGAGTAATGGCGGAACACCAAAAGCCGTATGGAAAGCTTCAACCGCTTGAAATACCGCTTTGGAAATGGGAGAATATAGCTATGGATTTGATCACTAAACTACCAAAGACCCGAAAGGGTTATGATGCGATATGGGTAGTAGTGGATCGGTTGACGAATAGTGCATAATTCCTTCCTATAAAGGAAACGTACTCATCGAATAGATTGACAGAGTTATATGTACAAGAGATTGTGTCACGCCATGGGGTGCCGGTGTCGATTATATCGGACCGGGATACGAGATTCACTTCTCGTTTTTGGAAGAAATTCCATGAGGACATGGGAACGAGGTTGAACCTTAGCACCGCCTATCATCCACTAATGGATGGGCAAAGCGAGCGAACGATTCAAACGCTCGAGGATTATGATGCGAGCGTGTGCTCTGGATTTTTGGGGAAAGTTGGGACGATCATTTACCGTTGGCAGGAATTTTCTTATAACAATAGCTACCGTTCTAGTTTTGGTATGCCGCCTTTCGAGGCGTTGTATGGGAGAAAGTGTTGAACACTCGTGTGTTGGGGTGAAATTGGTCAACGGGAACTTGGTAATGTCGAGGCGGTCAAGGAAACTAATGATAGTATTGACCAAATTAGAGCACGCTTGAAAACGGCTCAAGATCGCCAAAAGTCCTATGCGGATAATAGGAGGCGGGCGATTGAGTTCCAAGTGGGGGACGTTGTGCTTTTGAAAGTCTCTTCTTGGAAATGGGTGATACGGTTTAGGAAACGGGGAAGTTAAGCCCACGTTTCGTCGGACCGTTTAAGATGATAGTAAGGGTGGGTGCGGTAGCTTATGTTTGGAGCTACCGGAGGGACTAAGCAGACTTTATAGCACGTTTCATGTGTCTCATTTGCGAAAATGTTTGACGGATGAATCTACTTTTGTCCCATTGGAGGATATTGAATTGGATGATAAGTTGATTTATGTTGGGGAAACGGTGGCAATCTTGGATAGAAAGGTGATGCGTGTACGCATTAAAGAGATTAGCCAAGTTTTGGCGAGGTGGAAACGTAAGAAGGGAGCGGAAATGACTTGGGAAACCGAGGAGGAAATGCCCAAATATTATCCGAACCTTTTTATGTGAAGTCGGGTTTCGGGGACGAAACCCAAATAAGGGGAGGTGATTTGTAACGAACCAAAATCCGGGTCTCGTTATAAATGAATAAATATTTCTAAATAAATATTATGGGAAAATAATATTTTAGAAATAAGTTGAAACAAGCGGGTTTCAAGTTAGTAACGGGGTTATACTAGTTTTTAACTAGTTTTGGAAAGATATGGGTGAAATTGAAAGTTGAGGGACTAAAGGTGTAAAGTGGCCAAAATCTGCTATTTGACTTGGTGAAAGTCAAAATTGAGTCTCATTTGGTGTTTAGGTCGTTCAAGAGCAAAGGAGAAAAAGAGGAAACGGGTTTGGAGCTTGAATCTTGCATTTGAAGCTCGGAATGAGGAGGTTTTGGCTCACACAACACTTTCCTAACATCAAGTAAGTGTTAATCATCCTTTTGATCTCACTTTAGATGTGTTCTTGATGGGTTTTGAAAGAAAACCGAAATTTTGTATGCATGTGATGAAATGGTGTTAGATTATTGATAATCTAGCTAAACTAAAGGTAAAGAGTAGTGATTAACATCCTAGAACCCTTTGATTATGATTTTGAAAAGTTAGGGTTCATATGGTGGAAATTTGGGGTGTTTGGATCATGATGATAAATGGCGAATTAATGAAGATTAAGTGTTTTTAAGATGTTAGACACTTGAGCAAACACCAAATTAACTTAATAATAATTTTTGAAAGAAGAATTAGTGTTAAGATTAAGTTAATGAAACTCAAGTAGGTGAGTTTGTGGTGAAAGAGGGTGTTTGGCTATGAGGATAACCCAAACGGGTCAATTTGGGTTGGAATTGGGAAATTGGGTTGTGAACTCAATTGTAATGAAATGTTGGTATATGTTAGATTACTAAACTAGGCGAATGTGTTTAGGTAATCAAATTGCAAGCTTGAGAGCGGTGCGGGATCTTCTAACCCGAAAGGTAAGTGCCTATGCACTTACTTAGTATTGATGATAAATGGTGAATTTTGTGAATTATGTGTTATGTGATTGTGTACATACTTGTGATATGATAAATTGTGAATGATTTAGTATGTACAATGAATGAATGTAATTATAGTGTTAAGCTATAATGGAAATGGATCATGTGTTGATCATAAATGAAACGGGGATAAATGAGTTTTATGCAAGATTGTATGCATAATGTGTAAAGTTGCATAATTTGTTATGTGGTATGAATGAGCATGAAATTGTATGCAAAATTGAAGGAATGTAGTTATAGTATTTATACTATAATGGATATGTCGATATGGAGTTATGGTCTATGAACCATAATGGATAGAATGGATATGGAGTTATGGTCTATGAACCATAATGGATAGAATGGATATGGAGTTATGGTCTATGAACCATAATGGATAGAATGGATACGGAGTTATGGTCTATGAACCATAATGGATAGAATGAATATGGAGTTATGGTCCAAGTACCATAATGGTTAGAATGGTTATGGAGTATAATCTCGTATCCTAAATGGATATGAAGTTATGGCCTACGTGCCATAATGGAAATGGAAATGTGGTAATGAAATGATGAAAGAAACTTGTATGTGAAAAGTATGTGTATGAAAACCTTAATTGACCAAATGGGTGCAAACGGGTCAAATGGGTCAAATGGGTGAATTATGATCTAGTGTTATGATGGAAATGAGATTGTGGCCAATGTGCCATAATGGAAAAGGAAATGTGTTAATATGAATGATAAATGAAAAGAATGAAACTTGTAGGTGAAATACAAGTGTTATGTAGCCAAATGTTAAAATTTGGTGGAAACGGGTCAAATGGGGGAATGGGTGGAAACAAGTAGAATTTACTTGTTTGTTATGTTTTATCTTCATTACTAATGGTGTTATGTTTTGTGGTTATGTAGGAAAAGCTCCGATGTAGTCCAAGTCAAGTCCAAGGCTCTGGCGGGTTCTCGTATGTGCAAATGATTGGTTTTTGGGCTATGTATTGAAATCCTCGAAAGGGGTGTGCGTTTGGGTCAAGAATTTATGTTTTGGTGATTTTGTGGTGTAGGTAAACTTTTGGTCAAAACCCAGGTGTCGGGTATTTTTAGTTTGTGTTTTGGATGCAAAAAGTTGGAAAAATGGCAAAGTTTGAAATCTGCAGCTGAAGGGAAACTCACTGGAAATCTGGTGCCTCGCGGTACGCGAAGAACCTGGTATGGTTCTTTCGCGGTACGCGAGGGACAAGTTATCCGGATTGCCTTCCTTTGGCTCTCTCGCGGTACGCGAAGATCATAGTGGTATCCTCTCGCGGTACGCGAGAGGTTTGAATTCCGGGTAAGAATTTTTGGGACTCCCTCGCGGTACGCGAGGGAGGTGGCCAAAACGCCTCGCGGTACGCGAGGAATAAAAAAAAAAAAAAAAATCTTGGGATAAAAGTCTTCCGCGCGTTTTCGTATTTTAAAAGTGGTGTGTTACATTTACTCACATAAATAGCTATATCGGCCTTCATCTTTGGCCACCAATATAGTATCTTTAAATCATGGTACATCTTATCGGAACCCGGATGAGTGGAGTAACGAGATTTATGAGCTTCATCCATGATTAGTTCTCTTAAATTTCGGAACACTGGAATCCATATTCATTCGACGAAGTAACGAATTCCGTCAGATTTTACTTCAAGTTGTGCTTCCATGCCGCGTGTACCTTCTAACGGTAGGTTATCTTCTTTCAAGGCTTCATGTTGAGTACTACGGATTCGGTCAGGCAATCCAGGGTGAATAGTAAGTTGTAACGCTCGAACTCGTTTGGGTTTCGTTTCCTTTCGGCTTAGTGCATCAGCCACAACGTAGCTTTACCCGGATGATACCGGATCGCACAGTCGTAATCATTTAAAAGTTCAACCCAATGACGTTGTCGCATGTTTAACTCCTTCTGCTCGAAGATATGTCGGAGGCTCTTGTGATCGGTGTAGATGGTGCATTTGGTACCGTACAAGTAATGTCTCCATATCTTAAATGAAAAAACTACTGCTCCCAACTCTAGGTCATGAGTGGTGTAGTTTTTCTCGTGAACCTTTAATTGACATGACGCGTATGCGATTACCTTTTCGCGTTGCATCAAGACACAACCCAGGCCTTGAATGGATGCATCACAATACACCACAAAATCATCGGTTCCTTCCGGAAGGGCTAAAATAGGTGCACTGCAAAGTTTCTGTTTGAGGTGCTGGGAAGCTGACTCTTGGTTATCACCCCAATTATAGGCTTTTCCTTTTTGAGTTAGGGCGGTGAGAGGTTGTGCAATCTTTGAAAATCCTTCGATAAAACGACGGTAATAACCGGCCAATCCCAGAAATTGTCGCACCTCAGTCGGAGTCGTCGGTGCTGCCCAATCCTTGATGGCTTCTATTTTGGATGGGTCGACATGTATTTCTTTCTCGTTAACCACATGTCCTAGAAACTGAACTTCCCGGATCCAGAATTCACACTTGGAAAACTTAGCATAAAGTTACTCTTGTTTAAGTAGTTCCAAAATTAGACGCAGATGTTCCTCATGTTTTTCCTTGTTCTTGGAATAAATAAGGATGTCGTCGATGAAAACGATAACGAATTGGTCCAGGTAAGGCTTACACACACGGTTCATGAGATCCATGAATACCGCGGGTGCGTTGGTTAACCCGAAAGGCATGACCATAAATTCATGATGGCCGTACCTTGTTCTGAATGCAGTCTTAGAGATATCCTCTTCTCGGACTCTTAACTGATGTTAACCAGATCTAAGATTTATTTTGGAATAGAAACTTGACCCTTGGAGTTGATCGAAGAGGTCATCAATACGTGGCAGCGGATAACGATTCTTGATTATTACCTTGTTCAATTCCCGAAAATCAATACACATACGGAAAGTACCGTCCTTCTTTTTAACAAACATGACTGGAGCTCCCCATGGCGATGAGCTAGGTCGGATGAAACCTTTATCCAACAACTCTGGCAGTTGTGTAGATAGTCCTTGCAATTCCCTGGGTGCGAGTCTGTAGGGTGCCCAAGCAATAGGCGCTGCTCCAGGTACTTGATCGATTTGGAATTTGACTTGACGATGTGGTGGAAGACCAGGAAAGTCTTCGGGAAATACTTCCGGATAATCACGAACGATCGGAATGTCGTCAATCTTCTTTTCCTTAGATGGCTGATCGGCGATGAGAGCCAAAATAGCCATATGCCTCTTTTCGAAGACATTTCTGTACTTTCATGAAGGATATGATGCCAATGACTGCACCACTGCTTTTGCCTTGGACAGAAAGGCTTTCCCCTCTAAGGAGAGGAAGGCAAACATTTTTGTTCACAACAGATGGCCTCGGGTTGGTTCTCGGATAACCAATTCATACCGACAATAAGGTCAAAACTGCCAAGTGTAACTGGCAGACGGTCAATGTCAAGTTTATTACTAACCAATGCTAGATTACATCTGTAAGAATGTGAGTTGTTTCGATTTTCTGAGTAACGGCCCAAGCAAACCATACCAAGATGTTGTCCACTTTGCCCCCGATGGGTTGCCCATCCAGGAACTCACGGTTTTGTTTTTACGTGACGAGTTGCTCACTCAGGCAAAACGCGTCTCAATAGAGAAGATATCCACCTCCTAATAAGGAACGTATCGTTCTCCCCCTCAACCGATGCGGGATATTACAGTCTGCTATCTCAATAGTATACTTGGCTTTTAATAGAGTTATAGTACGACACACTCATATGGAATTTGTGAAGTCATACTGAGACTTCTAGTGAGACTGGTGTTTATAAGGTAAGCGTCGGTCAACATAAAGGCTGAGAGAAGAGGTTCACATGTAGACCAGATTTTAATGAGATATAGATTTCAGGAATACAAGGGATAGGATGTCTATTTAAGTAATCGCGTTCAACTGATGGTCAGTTAGATTAAATCCCCGTTTTCTAATGTCATAGAAATAACTGGGTATGCTGGGGTATAAATCAAATTAAACCAGGGATTAGTCACAGGATGAGGTAACAAGGTCAAATGGAATATATTGTCGTAGTGTAAGGAATAACGTGTTAGTTTAGGAAGAATTCCCAATTTCTGCTTACATAGTTGGAGTCGGTGGGTTTACCACGAAGTTCCACTAGAGTTTCAATCTAGATGGTTTCATTGATAAAGTCTGGATGAGAGTCTTAAGTTCAATAAGGCTCTTACATGAGTGATATCAAATGATGGATTCTATGGATGATAGTTCAGGGTGTTCGTAAATACCTTCAACATGATAGTCATGTCTATCAACTGTTAAACAGGTTTAACGATACCAACTAGTCGTTGAGCCTGTAATTCACAGATTAGGACCATTTATCCACACACTAGGTTTCACCAGGACTTACATGCACCTCAAATTATTATTACGTGTGCACCCGTAATGATAATTTTCTTTGCATGCTCACCCTTGTTCTCCCTGTCCTGTGTCATAATATCCTTTAGGTTATATTGTTGAGTATAGAGTGTTGTCAGATATGATCAGTCGTTGAAAGGAGTAGTCATCAACCATAAGTTGATCGACTAGGACTCATATCAGGATGAGTAGTCAAGGATGGTTTGATCTGAGTATTCACTCGAGTGAAACACAATACAGGAGTCCAATCCAGCGGATTGTAAATGAGAACATGTAACAAACATGTACATGAAGTGCGACTTCGAGAAATGAAACTAATTCATGAATACAAGTTATAGGAAGCAGCATAGTAGCCGTCATTTCAACTGAGTCAGGATAGGGTTTGAATATGCGTTCTCAACTTTGTGGTCAATCTATTCTCAACAGAATATTGACCAAAGAAGCGAGCCCATGGCTCGGGAAAGTGATGACATCTATGTGTCAATAGATTCTGCAATAATGCGTGTAACGGTCTGCCTTCATTCGGCGTATTGTTGCTAGTAGGTACAGTAAGGACTCGCCTCCGACGATCCCAATTCCCAAGGAGATACGCGTTAGTGCTGAGTGTCGTCCATAACATGGACCTGAGAAAGCCCACCATACCCAACAGGTGATGGTGATGTAAGTGAATCCTCCGAAGGCTCCGTCTCGCTGCCCTCGAACGGGAGTGGATGATGTTCTTGTGATTCCCCGAGTGTCGCCACTGGGAATGATGATACAATGCAAATGATGTGTCCCTTGCCAACTGAGGGTGAAACGGATGGTGTTACAAGCCTGCACTGCAATGTATGTATAGTTGCTATATGTATCACATATAAGTGTCTGTGCCGTGTAACTAATGTGTGAGGTTATAGTCTAGTATGCAATCCTAGTTCTCTATAACCAATGGCTCTGATACCAATCTGTCACACCCCCAATTTCAACTAACGGAGTTTTACCGTTTGGAAGGTGACACACCAGGATCTCAGTCATTAGTTACATCAAACGACACTATATGGGACTTGAAATGTCAAAACATAAAAGTTCAGAGTTAATGCGGAAGTGTAAACGTTAATATGAAATCAAAAGTAATTACACGCAACAAGCGTCGATTAATGTAATTAAATAAACTGTTTAAAGTATTTGAAATGAACGATATGACAGTAGGACTCCATGCATGTCCTAAGTGCGCAACCTGTGCCAAAGCGACCTGAGAAACATGTAAGAAAAAGTGTCAACACGAGGTTGGTGAGTTCACAGGTTTCAAGTTTACAATAAGAGTGTGTTTGCCAGATTATGTACTTTCAATATGCATATCTATAGGTAGCTAACATATGTTCATGTTTTACTAAAGCGCTCGCAACCGAAGCTGACTGTGTTTGTATGCCTCCTGCCAGGTCTATCAACTCTGGCACATGTGAGTAGGCTAACATTTCACCCGTTCGATATCCAATCGAGTTAGCGCGACTAACGCGGGTGGGATTTGTCAAACCCAGTAGTACTACTAAACATTACCTCGCTAAGATCCATATTAACGGTTTGAAATAAGATGAGGACTTTCTGTGAAAGCATGTTACGCTTAGTCTCAACAGTGATATCATATAAAGTACCATAATCAAATAGTTGCGTCATGTTTTCTCCCCTGGCGGGAAAAACAATATTTGCTTGCGTACCTGTTTCTCCCCCACGGGGAAAACAAGTAAAAGTATGATAATTGGTGTTTCATGTTTGTTTCTTCCTCAACAGGAAAACAAGTAAAATACGTTTGTGTGTAAGCATGTTTGTCCCCCAATAGTAAAACAGGTAAAAAGGGGCCGTGAAACTCACCTGTGTTGCGTAGTAGGTAGTATCACACAAGTATGAGATTTAGAATCTCAAGTGTTAGCCTGGTCGCCTTACGTATGCTCTATAATTATAACACATAAGTTAGGGACATATGGGATTTGTGACGACGACACGGAAGTTAGAACACCTTAACGCTTTCTAAAGATTTAAGGGTAGACGAACGTGTCTACGGGATTATATAAATTTCTTAATATATTCATTAAGGAAAAAGCGTTACGTGTCGTACGTTAATAACGAATAATAAATAAATAAATACATTCGTATGTTAAAGTCGTTTACAAAAGTTAGGAAAATTATATAATTTAATATATTATTTTTAGGTTCGAAGGATTAACTAAAATAGTCATTTGTGTGGAAAAATAATAAATATATTATTTTTAATCGAGTATATAAACGTGGTTAAATAATATAACAATTATATTATTAATTGGTTTGAAACTTCACACGAGGTTTAAAACGATACGAAATAATATAAATTATATATTATTTTATAACACGAATCACGGGTTGAAAATAATATAAATATATTATTTTATACGAAGTTATGGTTTGAAAATAATATAAATATATTATTTTAAAAGTGGATAATTAATATAAAAATGGGTTATAAAATCAAACCCGAGCCTACGGGCGGTTTTCGGGATTAAAACAAGTTAATATATTATTATAATAATATAAGGTTTGATTTTTAATAAATAAATGTAAGTAAAAAGTCCCCAAAAAAGAATGCGGGAGACCGGACTCGAACCCGGGTCTCCTGCGGTGTTAACCAAGTCCGCCCGCTAGGGTATCGCACAAGCATCCGGATTCAATTGGTTTTAATCCTCAACACCCCTGTGTTCTTCCCCTATGTCGCGAACCGAACCCAAAATCACTCCCGATTCCACCCAAATCGATCACGATTGATCTTGGTTTCATAGGGTTTTTGTTTAACAAGGTATTTCGAACATGTGAGTGAAATTAATTGCGAAAACAACAAACACATAATCGATTATACACAGATTGAGTATTGAAACCCTAGAATATGAACACAAAATCGATTCGACAAAATCCGATGATGTTAACTGATGAAACCATGGGGTTTTTACAGATTGAAACCTTTCGAAGCTAACCATATAGATTAATTTCATTTTGGTTAAGTCTAGAATGCAAACCCCCAATTCGTTTTTATGAAGAACCCTAGTTTACGGTTTATAATCAATTACATATTATTCGATTCAATTGATATGGGGTTTTCAAAGAGTAGGTAATCGTGAGTCTAACCATGTAATTTAATTGAATTTTAATCGAGTTTAGCATCAAAAGCCCCAAATTGGGTTTCGTATAAACCCTAGATTACGGGTCTTGATCAATTCGATGTTATGAGAACAAATTAGCATAGGGATTTTGTTCCTTAGATGAAAACGAAACTGAGGAAGTGTTTTATTACCAGAATGGGGATCGGATTGATGGTGCTCGGTTAGGTTGAACTCCGACTTCGCGTATTTTGGTCTCCGGCGACACAGGCTCAGTTTTTGATCGAATTGGAAGATGCAACAGGTTCTGTGGGACTCGATTTAGATGCGCATATGGTTGATTTCAGTGTTGACGATCGAATTGATGTGGATTCGTGCTTAAAGATGATGAAGTCGACGGTTATAGTTTAATTAATCATTATTGGGATTAATTCGGATTAAAGATTCGTTAATTGTTGCAGTAGTGGTCGATTATGACGATTAATGTGATTTGCAGTTACGAATTTGAACGAAAATGGGTTGAAGAATGCGAATTTGGGTTAAAGGCTTTCGGTTTGACTTTTTCAAAGTCAACAGGAATCCACATCCTTTGATTTTGACTTTGATAAGTCAATTGATTGGGTTTTGGGACTTGGCAGATTCAGTCCCTGTAGTTTAAACTACAAGACTGACAGAAATGGCCCTTGGGGTTAGATTTAACAAGTTTCAGTTAACATGGTTAAGTTTTTAAGAGAATATTTAACGGGGTTAACATGAAAAGTACAGATTGTCACAACGGTCGCGCCTCAAATGGACACGGTCGCGCCTTTCAGCAGTTGAAACGTAAAAACAACCTTTAATCACAGGAACGTTCGGTTTCATAACCGTTCTACACGTTTTTTTGTCATTAACAAACTCCATTAAGCCCTTTAATCATCACCATTACAACAAATGAACTTATTTTCATCGAATTACCACATAATCACCAAATTCTCTCACGAAATCACCAAATTCACCAATTTGATTACAATTCTTCCAAGCCAACACACCATCGATCCTCTATAAGGCTTCTGGACACACTGGTTTACTCGGAATTACAGCAGAGGACGCCGGAGACAGAACACGTAGTCGCCTACACGTCTAGGCAATTGAAGACTCACGAGGTGAATTACCCTACCCATGATTTAGAGCTTGCGTCCGTGGTTTTCGCGCTCAAGATTTGTAGCCATTATTTGTATGGGGCTAAGTATACGATCTACACGGATCACAAAAGTCTCAAGTATTTCTTTGACCAAAAGGACCTCAACATGAGGCAAAGGCAGTGGCTTGAATTGGTCAAGGATTATGATTGTGAGATACTTTATCATCTGGGTAAAGCGAATGTAGTGGCGGATGCGCTTAGTCTGAAGACAAGTCATACACCTATCAACGTGAAGTCATTTAAGATGACAATTTCATCATCTCTTATTGATGAAATCCGGGAGGCTCAAGTGTTAGCACTTTGTGGTGATTTGAAAAAGGAACGGATGGTTGCTTATGTTGATAAGCTTGTGGAAAATAGCTCGGGGTTAAAGTCATGCTTTGATAGAATTTGGATTCCTAGGTTGTCAAGTGTTTTGACAACTATTTTAGACGAGGCGCATAAATCCAAATATTCTATCCATCCGGGGGCCACAAAGATGTTTTATGATTTGAAGTGTCATTTTTAGTGGCCGGGTATGAGGCGTGATGTTGTTAAGTATGTGGAGAGATGTCTCACATGCTTAAGGGTTAAGGCGGAGCATCAAAATCCGTATAGAAAGCTTCACCTTCTTGAAATACCGCTTTGGAAATGGGAGACCATAACCATGGATTTGATCACTACACTACCAAAGACTAGAAGAGATATGATGAGATATGGGTAGTAGTAGATCGATTGACAAAGAGTGCACATTTCCTTCCAATAAAGGAAACGTATTCACCCGATAGGTTGGCGGAAATGTATGTGAAGGAAATTGTGTCACATCATGGTGTGCCAATGTCGATTATATCGGATCTTGATACGAGATTTACTTCTCGTTTTTGGAAGAAATTCCATGAGGATATGGGGACAACATTGAATCTTAGTACCGCTTATCATCCACAAACGAATGGTCAAAGCGAGCGGACGATTCAAACGCTTTAGGATATATTGCGAGCGTGTGCATTAGATTTTGGGGGAAATTGGGACAACCATTTACCGTTGGCGGAATTTTCGTAAAACAATAGCTACCATTTTAGTATTGGTATACTGCCTTTTGAGGCATTGTATGGGAACCCATGTGTTGGGGTGAAATTAGTCAACGGGAACTTGGAAGCAAAGAGGTGGCCAATGAAACTATTGGTAGTATTGACCAAATAAGAGCATGCTTGAAGGCGGCTCAAGATCGCCAAAAGTCCTATGCGGATAATAGAAAGCGGGCGATTGAGTTTCAAGTGGTGGACTTTGTGCTTTTGAAAGTCTCTCCTTGGAAAGGGGTGATATGGTTTAGGAAGCGGGGGAAGTTAAGTCCACGTTTCATAACACATTTCATGTGTCTCATTTGCGAAAATGTTTAGCGGTGGCTTACCATTTGGAGCTACCGAAAGGACTAAATAGACTTCATAACACATTTCATGTGTCTCATTTGCGAAAATGTTTAGCAGATGCATCTACTTTTGTTCCATTGGATGATATAGAGTTGGATGAAAAGTTGAATTATGTTGAGGAACTGGTGGCCATCTTGAATAGAAAGGTGAAGCAATTGTGTAATAAAGAGATTAGCCAAGTTTTGGTGAGGTGAAAACATAAGAAGGGGGCGGAAATGACTTGGGAAACCGAGGAAGAGATGCTCAAATATTATCCAAACCTTTTTATGTGAAGTCGGGTTTCGAGGACGAAACCCAAATAAGGGGAGGTGATTTGTAACGAACCAAAATTCGGGTTTCGTTTTCAAATAAATAAAATATTTTAATAAATATTATGGTGAAAATAATGTTTTAGAAATAAGTTGAAACAAGTGGGTTTCAAGTTAGTAATGGGGTTATACTAGTTTTTAACTAGTTTTGGAATTAAATTGGTGAAATGGAAGTTGAGGGGCTAAAGGTGTAAAATGGTAAAATCTGCCATATTGACTTGGAGAAGTCAAAATTAACCTCATTTGTGTTGAAGGGGTCGTTCATTGCAAGGAGAAAAAGGAGAAATCGAATTTGAAGCCTAAATCGTGCATTTGAAGCTTGTTTTGTGAATGTTTTGGCTCACACAACACCTTCCTAACATCAAGTAAGTTTAATCATCCTTTGATTTCACCTTTGAATGTGTTAGATGGTGGGTTTTGTAGAAATCCAAAAATTATGAATGCATGTGGTTAATTGGTGTTAGATTGTTGATAATCTAGCTAAGCTAAAGGTAAAGAGTGGTGATAAACATCCTAAAACCCTTTGATTTTGATTATGAGAAGTTAGGGTTCATATGAAGAAAATTGCTGGTGTTTAGATTATGATTATAGAATGTTGAATTAGTGATGATTAAGTGTTTATATTGTGTTAGACACTTGAATGAACACCAAAATAACTTAATGAAAGATATTGAATGAAAGATTAGTGTCAAGGATTTGGAAAGGAAACTCATGTAGGTGAGATTGAATTGAAAGAGGGTGTTTGGTTATGGGAATAACCCAAACGAGTCAGTTTGGGTTGAAAATGGAAATTGGGTTGTGAAATCAATTATAATATGATTTTGATGTAAGTTAGATTACTAAACTATGTGTATATGTTTAGGTAATCAAATTATGAACCGAGAAGGTGGTGCGGGATCTTCTAACCCAAAAGGTTAGTGCCTATGCACTTACTTAGTATTGATGATAAAGGGTGGAATATGTGTTATGATAGCATACTATGTTGTTGAAATGAATGTGTATGTGATGTCGTCCAAACGGTCTATAAAAATAACTAACAAAACCTAACCTAAACTCCTAAGTAATAAAAGGAATACCCTCTAACTAAACCACACTGACAGACAAGTGGACCTATCGAGTGTAGCACAGCTTAATGTTAAACCGAGTTATCGAACCCTAGAGACACTGAATACTAATACTAGACTCTGACTTGGATTAATGATGATTTGGTTTGGAGGGGTTTACTTCACTAAATACAATGACTACGAATGCAATAAACTGAGTTCGACTCAAACTATCAAGACAAAGAACTAAGGATGAACTCAAGAATAGGAAAAACACTACCTAGGTCGGAATCCTACTAGCAAAGAAGAACTTCTACCGGTTCTGGAACTATTATGGATCCGGGTTTCTAAGGATAACTTCTAAAGACAACCTAGTGGATCCCTAATCACTCTCAGGGTGTCACCAACTAAGCTACCTAAATTGTAAAAACTCACCAGATTATGGAATCACTTCTCAGGTATTTCCAACTATGATCAAGTACCCTAATGTACAGATTACCTCTCAGTCTCACCGCCCACAGTCCACTCAAGGAATGTATGGGGTAATCCTAGGATAACAAATATGATTCAGACTAGCAACAATCACTAGACACCTAAACCAACTTCCTCTCAGACAGTTGACACTCGGATTCCTAATGACGAAGACTAACAGACTACTTCTCACCTCTCGGGAATTGAACTAGGACACACACTTAATTCTAATCAGCAATCAACAAGAATTCGTATGGCTACTACGTCTAGCACACCACCACAGTCACAAACCCTAAGATCTATTATCACGATACGCTAATTAAACATGGTAGACAACAACAATAAGCGCAAGGAATTAGAATCAATCACAAATCAGAATTATAGCATGCATATACATCATAATTATCATACTAGGATCTTTACAAAATCATAAATCCTTTAATTAAATCCAAAACCGAATAAAAATCAAGACTTTTGCAAAGTATTCATCATAACCTAGGCAGTATCAATTGTTTAGCCTAGAATCATGCTCAAAATGTTGATGCACTTTCCTGTGACAACACTCTGGATAGAGTCTTAGTTTGTATTTCTAATGTCTGTAATTTGTCTTTGTATGTAAGAGTCGTTACGTAATTGTTTATCGAGTTGTATTTACTTTTACATAATGTTTGTTGTTTTTCTGCTAAGTGTTTTGCGCACTTACATGTGCGCAGGAGAAAGCTCCTGCGTACTTAGCAAGTACGCAAGAACACCTCTGCGTACTTGTTAAGTACGCAAGAGCAATTGGTCCTGCGCACTTGCTAAGTGCGCAGGCATCAGGTCTGTATAAATAGGATAGGTTCACAGAAGCTAAGTACGCAGAAACCATTTTGTTCAGACGAACTCAGTTCTGCTAAGTACGCAGCTTGTATTCTCTCTGTAACCGTCGAGTGTTTATAATAGAAAGAACGTTTATTGTGACTCTCGTGTTTGGTTTACTTTGTTTTGTAAGACTCTCCACCTAGTCACGGGTATTCCGCAACCCGGTCCGACTAGTAGACCACTTGCATGTGACGATCCGACACACACGAAGGGACCTACAAGTGGTATCAGAGCATTGCTCTTGAATTCGAGTGTTGTAAGTGAGTTTGGAGACGTTTTACTGAGTTTTTCAAGCAAAAAGAGGTATTTTTTTTTATTTTTGTGATAAAAAAGGGGTAGCTCTTGAGCACTTTTTTAGAAGCAAAAATATCTCAAAAACCGATTTTTGTTGTGTATTTTGGTGTTTTGAGCATCAAAGGTTGGTTAGAAACTTGTTTCTGATCCTTTGGCTCGATTGCATTGATCATCAGTCTACTTTTCACTATCTCCGGTGATTTTCAGGTGACCGGAAAAGGTTGGTGAGAGTTGCTGAAAAGGTGTCCTGCGTACTTACTATTTTTGGTAAAAAGTACAGTTTTCTGCGTACTTACTAACTACGCAAGAGTTATCTCCTGCGTACTTACAAGTGCGCAAGACTGAACTTGTGCGAACTTAAGTTATATCCTGCGTACTTAATATTTCCTCCTGCGTACTTACAAGTACGCAAGAGAAAATCTTAACTACGCAAGACCATTTCTCAAGTGCGCAAGGCCAAAACCAAGTGCGTAACAGTGTCTGACTTTTATAGATTTTTTGACCAAGTAATTCACTATGTCGAACCTTCAGAATCTTGGAAACATGTTAAATTATGATAATGAGATCGGTACACCTCAGAAACCGCCGAAACTATTAAATGTAAACGATTATTCGAATTGGAAGGCGCGTTTTGAGCACTACATTTCATACACCGACTCATCATTATGGATACCAATCCTTGAGGGATATAAGCATCCCACACACATCTATCTTGATGAAGAGGTGCCAAAGCCCATCTCTAAGCTTGATGAAGAACAAAAGAAAGCTTATGATCGGGAAAAGAAGGCTCTTGGCTCAATCACTATGTCATTAACTCGGGAATTGTTTCACAGTTTCCGAGGCTATGACACCTACAAGGATCTTTGGAAAGCACTTCAGAAAAGATTTGAGGGGAACAGTGACATTAAGAAGAGTAAGCGGGATCTTCTCCGGAAGCAGTATGAATGCTTCAATTTCATGGAAAATGAATCGTTAGATGATCTCATCTCTAGATTCTATCATTTACAAACGGAGTTGAAAGCTTTTGAACTGAAATATCCCGATGAAGAACTGGTGGAAAAATTTCTTGATGTTTTGCCACCAAAGTTTAAGATGTATACAACCCTGATGAGGGAAAATCCTAAATTCTATGAGTTAACAGTAGATGAGGCTATTGGTAAGATTCAAGCTCATAACATGAATCTTATGAAGAAGGAGAGCTCGGGAAGACCTCAGATACAGGACCCTTCCATGTATCATGGGACGACTTCCACTTCAAAATCATCGGGCTCTGGAATTGCCCTCTTTACTGGACACTCTAATGAAGAAGACCACTCAAATGGGTGTGGTGGTCATGCTTGTTATGCATCCGGATCAGGGTTGGGAACCAATCATCAACACACCTCAAGAAATCCTCCAGCTACGTCTTCAGCTAACCATTCTGCAATAGCTAAAATAGCGGAAGATCACGTAGCATTGTTTTCATCATGTATGCTTGCGTATGAGAATTTCATAGGCGGCAAGCTAACGGATCCCAAAACTATTGAAGAAGACTTTAACCAAGTGGATCCTGATGATATTGAGGACATGGATATTCAATGGAATATGGCCATGCTTTTGAGGAGGGCCAAGCGTTTCCTGAACAGAACAGGAAGAAAGTTCATTGGTGGACATTCTAATGCCAAGGTTGGATTTGATAAATCCAAGGCCAAATGCTACAAGTGTCTGAACTATGGACACTTTGCTCGTGAGTGTCAAAAAGACCGAGCACCGGCCTCTGGTTTTACCAGACCTAGCCAGGGAAACAGCCACGGCCACAACAACACTAGCCACCACAATCAACACCATGGTGGTTCGTCAAATGCACTGGTAGCTCAGCATGACGAAAATTTTGATTGGGGTGTTCATCTAGAGGACGCCATCATTGCTCAAACACAGGTTGGTCTCATGGCTGAGATCATGGAGCTAATGGAGGCTGAGAGAAAAGAAGCTGAGGAGAAGGAAGCTTCTGTAGCTGTTGAAAAGGAGTCTACCGCTGCCGTTGCTCTCATGGCCATTGGAGAAGCACAGAGTTCATCATCTGAGGTAGATTCTAACCCTTTCTTTGTTATTTCTTGTTCTAAGTGTCTAGAGCTAAAGCATGAAATTTCTAAGCTCCAAGACAAACTCGAACCCCTAACTATGGCAGCTCATAATTACAAAGCAAACGAAAAACATTTTAAAGAGTCTGTTGAAACGTTAAAAAAGGAAAAATGTGAATATTCTTTACAAATAAGTGAGCAACAAGTTCACTTGGATATTGCGTATAGGGGGTTAGAAAAACGAAACAATGAAATCAACAAACTGCAAAATGAGATCCTGCAGTTAAAATGTACAAATGAGAAGTTGAAAAACTCTCGCTTTGTGGTGGAGCACTACGAATCAGTAGTGAGGAAAATGAAGGGTATAGGTCTTGGTACCAATGCCATTCCTCCACCAATAAGTGGGAAGTTTGTCAATAGCTTCATAGACATTGATCTCACCTGTCTAGATGAGTCCTCTGATAAGGATGATTCCCCTAAAAAGGATGAATCCTCAAGTAAGGCTAACTCCACATCTAGTGAGGAGTATGTTACTGCTTCTGAAGATGGGTCGGTTGACACTTGCCCTGAAGGAGTAGTCTCTGAGGAGTTGTTGACTGAACAGAAAGTCCACAAAAACATTATCACTAATAGTGATAACTGCATTTTAACTGAACCTGATATCATTGAAACAAATGATAAACTTAAGGTAATGCTTTACGGGGGTTATAAAAATATTAACCAAGTTAAGAAAGAGGCTTTTTCAGCTCATTATGGGCTTGGTTACAAAGAGAATTTGCAAAAGTATTATACCCCCAAAAACCAAACTGAAAGAGGTCAGACTTCTGTTCATAAACCAACTCCTCCTGCTCATAATGGAGAGTTTTCTAAGACCAGATTTAATGAGCCTTACAAGAGAACTTATGTAGAAAAGAGGAACTGTTTTCACTGTGGCTTGGTTGGGCACATTGTTGTGAACTGTCCTTCTAAGAACCAAGGGAAACAGCATGTTGTTTCACAGCCTGCTGTTATCCCCAGGTCGCCACCAGTGAAACCATCTCCCAAAAGTCCAAAGCAGAATGTGGTGAAACCACCAGTACAACCCATGGGAAAACCGAAGATTAAATCTGAGGCCAAACCATCTGTTGCAAGAAAGGTAAAGCAACCTGCTGTACCTCGTGTGTCTACATCTGGTAGTACACGCACTGGTGAGAAATCTGTGGCTAGACTCTCTAAGCCACAAAGAAGAAGAAGGAATAAGAGGTTGAGAAAGCTGGAACAGCTGACTAAGACTCAATCAAGTGAAGCTTCCACAAGTTCATCGTCTGTGGTTGAGCCAAAGTCTACTGTTCTGGTTAAGAATCAAAAGAGATCCTGGAACAAGAAAGTTAAAGGTTCTCAATCTTCTGTTCCAAATTCATCCAAAGATTCACCAATTTTGAACAGTCATCATGACTGTGAGTTGAAAGAAGTAGTTTATTTTGAGAAGGATGGACGACCCAAGACCACAATGTCTTGGGTCTCCAAATCTAACTAATTCTTTTGTTACTCGTGCAGGGACGTCCGAAGGGTACTATCTCTAACCGTTGGTAGGTAGATAGTGGATGCTCCCGGCACATGACAGGAAACATGGCCTTGCTTCAAGACGTTAAACCATTCAGAGGCGGCTATGTGGCCTTTGCCGGAGAAAAAAGTGGCAGTATCACGTGTCAAGGCGTGGTTTTGAACAGTTGTGTCAGCTTTGACAATGTCAACTTCTGCGAGCAGCTGAAGCATAACCTGTTGAGTGTCTCCCAAATGTGTGACAAGGAGTACTCGGTGATGTTTGACAAATCAGAATGCCTGATTCTCAAACCTGGTTTTGAGGTTCCTGAAGACTGGATTCTGATGAGAGTACCAAGATCAAACGACACTTATCAGATCGATATGAGCGTGACAAAGACCACCTCATCAGTTGCTACTTGTTTGCTTACAAAAGCGACAGAACTTGACTCCATCTTGTGGCATAGGAAACTCGGACATATTTCTTATCGTAAAATGAATCATCTTGTCCGAAATGGTTTGGTAACCGGGGTTCCTAAGTTGAGGTTTACCAGTTGCAGATGACTGTATGCCGTGTAAAAAGGGCAAACAGCAACGGAAGTCTCACAAGCCCAAGCTCCAAAACTCTATCGATACCCCTTTGGAGCTATTACACATGGATCTGTTTGGCCCCATAAGTATCAGGAGTATTGGAGGTAAGTCGTTTTGTCTAGTTGTAACTGATGATTTCTCACGTTTTTCTTGGGTGCACTTTTTAGGTACAAAAGACGAGACTGCTGATATTCTTCAATACCTGATCCTGAGCTTGGAATCTCTTTGCAAGCTGAAAGTTAGAAGAATAAGGAGTGACAACGGAACTGAGTTCAAGAATAATTTGATGGAACTTTTCTGTCTCAAGAGAGGGATCCGTTACGAATTCAGCGCGCCGTACACACCTCAGCAGAATGGAGTGGCTGAACGGAAGATCAGAACACTGATCGAGACTGCAAGGACTATGCTGTCAGATGCAAAGCTTCCTGTCACTTTCTGGGCAGAAGCAGTTAATACAGCTTGTCACGTCTTAAACAGGGTTCTGGTTGTGAAAAGGCACAACAAGACATGTTATGAGTTGATCAACAATCGACTTCCCAATCTTGATTACCTAGTTCCTTTTGGTAGTCCTTGTTCCTTGTTGCTACAGTATAAAGACCGTCAGTCTAAATTTCATGCGAAAGCGGTGGAAGGCATCTTCTTAGGATATGTTGCCAATTCGCCCTGAAAGAGAGTGTACAACATAGGAACTCGTACTGTCGAGGAATGGTTTGAAGTGGACTGTAGTAAACACAACACTCCACCAGAACCAAAAGGTCCAGCTTGGGGTTTTGATTATGATGCGCTATTCAAGTCTTTCAATCTTCCTGACTTATCTGATGAAGACGCCGCAAATGTCTATGATTTATTGCGTGGCAACAATGACTCCAGTTTTTCTACTCGTGCTACTATACCAATTATAACTCCTGATTCCAATGCTGCATCTGCATCTGGAACTCATGACAATGATAACAGTGAAGGTGTTCATGTTGTTGGAAATGACGCTCAAGCCAATCCTAACACAATTATAGGAAATGAAGCTCTAGCTGATCCAATTAACATTGAATCTTCTTCCTCTGGAACACAGGAAATGGGGGAGTTAAGCACGAATCTAGATCCAGAAATTCAAGAACCGATTGTACCGGAGACGAGGGTGCATAGGAATCATCCAATCGACAACATTATCGGTGATCCTTATGCCGGTGTTCAGACTCGTCATAGAACCATCACTGAGAACACCAGTCTCAACACAGAGATATTTGACACTGGTGTGATGGAAACATGTCTGTGTGCTGCATTTGTGGCCCAGTTAGAGCCGAAGAATGTGAAGGAGGCTCTCACTGACAACTGCTGGATTGAGGCGATGCAAGATGAACTGTCTCAATTCCAAAAGTTGCACGTGTGGGATTTAGTTGACTTGCCAAAAGGCTTTCAGCCAATTGGTACCAGATGGGTGTTCAAATGCAAGACGGATGATCGTCATGTAGTTGTGAAGAACAAAGCAAGATTGGTTGTTCAGGGTTTTTATCAACAAGAGGGCTTGGATTACAATGAAGTATATGCCCCAGTTGCTAGAATTGAGGCCATTCGACTGTTCTTGGCTTATGCCACATATGTCGGCTTCAAGGTCTATCAACTTGATGTGAAGAGTGCTTTCCTTTATGGTAAGGTGCATGAAGAAGTCTATGTCACTCAACCTCCCGGTTTTGAAGATCCGCATAATATCAATAAAGTGTACAAGCTCGACAAAGCACTTTATGGTCTTCATCAAGCACCGCGGGCATGGTATGAGACTTTATCTAAGCATTTACTGTCTAATGGTTTCGACCGTGGACAGATTGACTCGATTCTCTTCATACGGAAAGCAAGAGGTGACATTCTTCTTGTGCAAGTATATGTCGACGACATTATCTTTGGGTCGACCAATGAAGGGATGTGTAGGGAATTCGAGAAGGTGATGAAGTCCAAGTTTGAAATGAGAAATATGGGTGAACTGTCATTCTTTCTAGGTTTGCAAGTCAGTCAAAGAGAGAATGGAATTTATCTACATCAAACTAAGTACGTGCAGGACATCTTGTCAAAATACAAGATGAGTGATAGCACTACTTATGGCACACCAATCCTAGTCAATCATGGTTTGCATCCCGACAGATATGGAAAGGATGTGGACAGCAGGTTGTACCGTGGGATGCTCGGATCACTTATGTATCTCACAGCTTCAAGACCCGATATAATGTTTGCTGTATGTTTGTGCTCAAGGTTTCAGTCTCAACCGAAGGAGTCACATATGATAGCCGTGAAAAGAATTTTTAGATACCTGAAAGGGAAACCCCGATTAGGTCTTTGGTACTCCAAGCAGCAGTCATTCGACTTCAAAGCCTACACTGATTCAGATTATGGCGGTTGTAACCTTGACAGAAAGTCAACTTCTGGTGGATGTCAATTCTTAGGAGACAGGCTGGTCTCCTGGCAGTGCAAGAAGCAGTCAACGGTTTCTGTCTCAACTTGTGAAGCAGAATACATTGCTGCAGCGAGCGGTTGTTCTCAGATACTGTGGATTCAGCAGCAGTTGAGAGACTACGGCTTAAACTTCACTGGAACTTCTCTATTCATTGACAACAATGCCACCATGTCCATCACAAATAACCCGGTGAAACATTCCAAAACTAAACACATAGAGATTCGTCATCATTTCATCCGTGACTGTGCTGAAAAGCATTTAATTGAACTTGTAAAAGTTCACACGGATGACAATCTTGCTGACCTTTTCACAAAGGCATTTGATCGATCCCGTTTTGAGCATCTTGTCAACTTGATAGGAATGTTCAATCCTGAGTGAAAACTAAGTTTTCTTAACTCAATTCAATTCATGGAAGTTAAATTTTTAATTCCTTTAAATTTTCTGTATAGTTCTTTTGTTTTTAAAATATTCTACAAAAATCAAAAACAAAATAGAAAATGGAGAAAATTTCAAAGTTAACTTGAGAAAAGAGGAAATGATAGTACATCAGAAATGATCTAAACTTCATAGACTGCTAATATGGGAAATGATTGCGTCATGCTTACTTACCTGTTTAAACTTATTATGTTTTTAATCTGTTTATTTACAAGTAATTTGAATTGTCAGTAGGCTGTATGCGTCTTTGAATACTAGTAGTGTGGAAACTAAATCTAAATTACAACTGTGATTTGAACCCATGTTTGCAAGCGTGTGTGAGTAAAAGATTCGAAAAGATCACTATCAGATAAAGGATGTTTGATTTTGACAATAATTTTCTTTTGAGATCAGTTTCGGGTTATGTTGTTAGCACAATTAATGCGGTTCATCTCACTGCCCATACTCACAAGTATGCAAGGAGAGATTGAATCAAGACATGTCTCTACATTAACCGTTAAGCATGTATTCACCCTTGAATCATTCCTGGTTCATTGAAATCAAATCCAGATAAAAGTTGGATCCCCTTACCCTATAATCAAACACCATGTTCATTATCCCGAATCATCATACCGATATTCAAAGAAGAAAATCACATGAAACCAAGACAAAAGAATCACTCGATTCTGAATCTTATGATTCCTGATAATCCTTATGGATTCTGCTTGATTTTTCTGTGCTAATTGATGTAACTTCATTCTGAAAATTAAGAAAATAATTGAAAATAATCTTAGATGCCTTGAATATAGTGCAAAATATCATAGCATATCAGTGGGGTACACGTTGTATATCTTATAATTAATACCTTAATACACAAGAACGTGATACAAAGATGCTTATAGTTTCAAATCCTATAATATTGTCAACTTGAATTACTTGTTTATGTGCTTATTACGTATGAATAAAGAGTAATACATGACATGATCCCATATTCTTTGATGTTTATTTTGTATCGTTTTTGCTAAAAGATAGCCTGATATGATCCTTTGCTCGTGTCTTTGATCAAAAATAGCTTGTGTAAATGATTGTATATATCTATCTTGAAAAGAACAAAAAGATTTTAATTTTTTAAGTTTATGCATTGTTCAAGTTTAATCAGAAAAAGCCAAAAATATTTTATGTTTAACCTTCATGAATTGTATTTGAATCCTCTTGGTTGAATATTTTTATCTTGTTCGTTATTTGACTTAAAATCTTCATAATTTGAGTTGAAAGTGTGCGCACATAAGAGTCTCTACGTACTTGATAAGTGCGCATGAGGTAAACCCTGCGTACTTAACAAGTACGCAAGACTTAAGTCATGCGTACTTAGTAAGTACGCAGGAGTTAAATCATGCGCACTTAGTAAGTACGCACGACGAATATGTGTTGGGTATAAATACAGGACTTAGACAATTTTTTAGGGTTTATCACTTTTCAATCGTTTTTCTCCTATACTATTCCCTCCAAGCATTTTCTTCAAAAATTTCGAGTGTTCCAACCGGATTTTTCATCCCAATCACATTGTCATCTTCGTATTTCATCTCAGTGGTGAGACTATAGGCCAATTCCATCCATCGATTCTTGACAGTTGGACCGATTTTTGACTTAGAAAATATTAGGTTAAATCTGATACATTTTGGGGTAATATGGGGTTGTTTGGGTAACTTATTATCTGTAACAAGCTAATAGGAAGCTTTAATCGACTCCCTAATCATCTCATGGTCCTCGATTGATCCGTCATTTGAAGTTGAACCGACAGTGGGTCGGCGACGGGTCTAGGTCAAAAATTGGACGAGTGTAGTGTTGATAATGGTACCATAGGTTAGAATCCTTGATTCCGACCTAGTGGCGACCTAATCAACCACATTTTGAACGAATTACAAGTTTCGGAAATTTTTGCTAAGGGTTGTTCTTGCGCACTTAGCAAGTACGCAAGAAACGCTTAAGTACGCAAGAGGAAAATCCTGCGCACTTAGTAAGTGCGCAGGACCAACACTTAGAAATTTTTCCTAAGTCTTAAATTTTTTTTTCAAAGTGTAACTGCTATACTATGTCATGTGTGTCTACTTCCAGTGTTATAAGTGGTTCTAAATATGTTTTCTGTGTGTGTTTACAGGCTATGGCTCGTGCATTCACTGACGAATTCAACTTAGTGGCTAACACCGAACCAGAATGGAAAGACGCAGCCTTGCAATATAGGGAGATTGTGGATTTTCTCAACAGATCAAGAATCAGTTATGCTATCTCAGCAAACCCAACAATCTCAAGGCCTTACATGGAGCAATTCTGGGAGACTGCAGAGCACGATTGCACGGTATCCCCGAATGTCATACGGGCTACAGTTGACGGTCGGGCTATTGCTATCTCGGAAGATACAATAAGGAGAGTATTGCAATTCGGAGACCTTGCCACCGACCCGACATCCTATCCAGATTACTACGTGGATGGGTGTTGGAGGCACAGAATGGGGTATGTCGGGGCAAGGGACTATGCTTCCTACAAGAAGATGTGGGTATTGGATCAATGGCGTTACTTTGCCCATATCATGATCGTGTGCATCTCATCCAGGAAAGCGGGGAAAGATGCCATGGGTCATGACCTAGCAGCGGCCATGGTGGGCCTGTCTCTCAATCGGGGCTATAACTTCTCTCGCTATATCTTCAAAGCACTAAATGACCAGATAAATACAGTAGAGTGGTTCAGGTTCCTTTTGTACCCGAGGTTTGTGCAGCTACTGATAGATGTTGCACTGCCAAACCTACGCGCTATCGGGGAGAGACTGCAGGTAAAAAGGGTGGACAAGAGAGTCTTTGCACAGTTTCTAAAGCCAGGCAGTGTAGAACCTACCCCTGAGCATACTGAACTCTTCGGCCACCTGATTAATGAAGCATAGTCCCAACTCGGGACCAGAGATGAGTGATCACTCTGATGAAGAACACGATGAAGAGAATGAGGAAGATGAAGGTGATGATGAAGGTGATGTTGGTGGTGCAGAGGAATCCGATTCGGAGGCAACAGAATCAGATTCTTCTGATTCCGATGACGCACCATCACAGGTACATCCGAGAAGGTCGGCACAGGTAACCCTGCCTGAGTCGTCTTCAAAAAGAAAACGACAAAGCTCGAGCAGCGAATACGAGACGGATTCCGACTTTGACGCTGCTCTACAAAGACGAAGGCGAGAGAAAGCCAACAAGCAAAGGGGCGATAGGCAAGAGGTTGCTATCCCCAGGGTTGAAGAGATTCCGACTGTGCAGCCAGTACAAGTTGAGGCTGCTCGTCCAGAGTCAGAATCTACCATGCCAGCACAGCAACTATTTACAAGGAGGAGAAGGCCACTGGTACAAGCAGATGTGGCAGTCATAGCGGTCACAGAGGTGATTCCTTTGACGGTGACCCTCCCTACTCCAACCGTCCAGGTGACGGTGACTGCTCCACTTCTCACGGAGTCAGTCACCATCACCCCAACCATAACTCCCATCATTTCATCCCCCATCCCAACACCCACCAAAGAGCCATCAGGTCAACCCTTCAACTATGGTGATTTCTCACAGGGGTTCGACTTTGACACAATCTTCTCCTCTCCCATCCATAATGCCGAAGCCTCATCCTCTAGGCATCCTGATCCGAATGATGCAAGGATCGATGTGCTAGAAACCCAAGTTGCTGAACTGTTGAAGAACATTCAAAAGTCAAAGGAGGAATCTGATGCTCAACAAGCACAGATTATTTCTCTGGCCGATGAAGTTAGGATTCTCCAGAGCCAGAGAACAGGGACAAATGAGCAATTGAAGAATGTCATGGCACAGAATGAACTGTTAATGAAGACTAACGAAATGATTCTAGGCCACATAACTTCACTTGAGCTGAGGATGGACTTGCAGAGAAAAGAGCACGAAGCGATGGTCAAATTAGTTGGTGAACTGACCGCGAAGCTAGGTGCTCAGGGGGAGAAGGAGACAGAGAAAGAGAAAGAGAAAGAGAAAGACAAAGAAAAGAAATCCACCGGTGCCGAGTCTTGTCATCCAGTCGATCTGACTAAGGATGATGATAAAGACAAGGATCCTGAAGTCGGTCCTAGTGGAGGTGAGCACCTAGCTTTGGCGATTGTGCCCATCTCTTCTGTTCCATTGGCTGAGGGGGAGTCTACTCAGCAAGAGGGTGGTGATACCTCAGGTGGTGGTGGAGATAAAGGGAAGTCAGCGGCTGACGTGCTCAAGGACTTATCTGATGATGAGATCCTCTACTTAGAGCCTGACTATTCCAAAGAGGCACAGATCGATGCTCTCCTTAATCTGGAAGAAGGAGAGATTGACTCTGGTGATGACTGGAACGATGATGATGATGATGATGATGTGATAATCGAGATTCCCAAGGGCGACAGGGAACTAGAGTACGAGTTAGAGGATGGTGAGATCTTTGAAATACCATCGCTCGAATCTCTGCTCGAAACAGACACAGGCTCAGTTGACATAGCAAGTAATGTTGAAGCTACAACTGAAGCCTCCCCAGTCGACCCTACACCTGTGGACCCCGAGGCACCAAAAGAGAAAGACATGCCTTCTACATCTACAAAGGGTCCAGCTCCCGTGTGGCAAAAGACGTCTATCACAGACAAGCACGGAGCGACAGGTATGATCTTGGCTGTTAGGTTCGAGGAGGACAAGCAGCTGTTCGCCATCAAAAGATATGGGGGAGTTCAATACTTGAAACCCACCAGTGAGGCGTTCAACTCTTTGCCCAAGTACGACCTTGTGAACCTCGCAAACCGCGACCTGCTGAGTCACTCGAGTAATGCAGTAGCAATGGGTTTGTGGGTTACACTACAGCGGGAAGCAAGATCAGGGAAATTTGAATACCTCAAGCCTCAGGTGCCCAGAAGAGTCAAGGATAAGCACGCTGTGCATCCTGTGACTAAGAAACCCTTAAAGAGATTGGTATACAAGCCAGTGCGATGTGAAACTAAGATTCTCCTGAGCAAGTTACCTCAGGATATTCTTGGTGACATGTGGTACTGGTACGTTGATCCAAAAACGGGCGAGGCTGTGGTTATGGGTAAAGGTAAGTCAGATAGTGGAAACACAGTACCAAAGGAAGTGATCAGGGTTTTTGATGAAGTCTGCTTCATCAATTTCTCTGTGAACGATTTGGAGGTACTAGCAGACAAGTTCTGCATCCACACTGACGAATGGACAAAGCTTCTCTCGGCCAAATACGACAAGTTAATCAAGTTTTGCCTTGATTACAAGAAGAAGATGGAAGCTAAGGAACAAGTGCTGTGAAGACTGAAGAATGAAGACTGAAGACGATGAAGATCCCGAGCTGTTGTCAAGGGGGAGTTTGTTGATGCACTTTCCTGTGACAACACTCTGGATAGAGTCTTAGTTTGTATTTCTAATGTCTGTAATTTGTCTTTGTATGTAAGAGTCGTTATGTAATTGTTTATCGAGTTGTATTTACTTTTACATAATGTTTGTTGTTTTTCGGCTAAGTGTTTTGCGCACTTACATGTGCACAGGAGAAAGCTCCTGCGTACTTAGCAAGTACGCAAGAACACCTCTGCGTACTTGTTAAGTATGCAAGAGCAATTGGTCATGCGCACTTGCTAAGTGCGCAGGCATCAGGTCTGTATAAATAGGATAGGTTCACAGAAGATAAGTACGCAGAAACCATTTTGTTCAGACGAACTCAGTTCTGCTAAGTACGCAGCTTGTATTCTCTCTGTAACCGTCGAGTGTTTATAATAGAAAGAACGTTTATTGTGACTCTCGTGTTTGGTTTACTTTGTTTTGTAAGACTCTCCACCTAGTCACGGGTATTCCGCAACCCGGTCCGACTAGTAGAACACTTGCATGTGACGATCCGACACACACGAAGGGACCTACACAAAACAACTAGAACAGAAGTAATCAACATAAACATAGTCTCAAACACAGAATCAAACAAAAAAGATTTAATCTTGAACCCCAGAATGCTAAATTAACAAACCCGAAATCCAAAGCTTTAACTTTTATGCTTAATTCCTCTTGCTTGCTCCCAAAATCGCCTCTAGTATTGCTCTAGACGGCAAGAAATCGAACACTTTGCATAATGGGATTACAATTTGATTTAAAAGTCGATTAGGGATTTTTTCGGATTTCACATGCCTCTCGCGTACCGCGAGAGGTGGGACATGGTTTCTCGCGTAGCGCGAGATCCAAAATAGTCATGCCTGGTATTCTTCTCTCTCGTGTACCGCGAGTCTTTTCCAGATGGTCTTCGCGTACCTGGAAAGACAGCAATTTCATATTTTTCACTTTTGAACTTTGGGTTTCATTCTATTGCTTGTTTTCTTTGGGTTTTCACTTGTATTCATCATGAGCACCTGAGAACATACAAAGACTCCAAACGAACTAAAAACGACTCAAAACAAATATAAAACTACTTAAAACGACATTAAAAATGGTGGAAATACATGTCTGCTTTGCAACACATCAAACATCCTCACACTTTTTTCGTCCTCGAAAAAGTCAGCAATGGAATCATAACTGAGATCTGATTTTAAGAATCAATTACCAATTAGTTAAACATACTCACGCGTCCAAGAGCAACAATCAGTATTTATGTCCGATTAAACCCAAGCTACAACTCTCTAGCTCCCGTGATGTGTTCTAATTCCAATTTATACAACAATCAATCTATCTATGTGACTCACACTTAGAAGCTACAGCTCTACCTAATCCCGTCTCATGGTCATGTTTAGGCACGGGTTAAACCATGTAGATATGCCAACCACGTTAAACTAAGATTTACAGGTTTTTAGAAATCAGTGAATTATGGAACGAATGGAATGAGTATTATTAAATTTATATATGAATCAACCTCACCTAGGGGTGCGTCTCCCAAGTCACCATCCTGGAAGGTAGCACATAGGATGCAGTATATCGATTAGGCACATAAGAATTAACCCATAGGCGTGTCCACAGAGTCACTATCCCCATGGGAAACACGTAGGTCAAGACTCGAGATTTTAGTATTAATTATACTCATTATTAGATGGAATTATGGATGCAGGCGCCACCAAACTCGGATTTATTCTCATAAAAAGAGAAATGGCGTGCCAATAAAGTTTTCAAAACCCTCTAAATATTAGCTTAACGTGGTACCTATCAACCTATGTTGACAGTTTCAGTATTACCGTTACCCTGATATGAGTACCCACAAGATTTCATGATATTATTACGTGATTAATCCTAAGTAACACTCACAGACTATTTAAGCTATTCAAGTCGGATGGGTCAACCAAAACATCACTAATTAGACGCGTTTTCTATTATTTATTCATTTAAACTAACAAGTAGATCCAGTTGTACTATCATTTTCCATTTATTATGCAAAAACTTATATACTTTCAAAGGACATTTTTTTCAAATTTTTCAATTTTTTGTATTTTTGGATTTTTATAAAGACACAACTAAGACACTCACATCCCCACACTTGAAAGACACATTGTCCTCAATGTGAAGCAAGACACAAAGAAAAAAAAAACAGGAAGCGACTTAGCTGGTAATGTAGATGCAAACAAACGTATACAGCTTCGTTCTTCCTCGTGTGCACCGTTGTGACATTTCGGGTTTTTATTCACGTTTTTATGTCATGTAATCATTTTCTATTCAATGAAATGCAAGTGTTTTTATTTAATTTTTGTACAAAGTATATATTTTTAATTTACGGATTTAAAATAATTAAAATTTTATAAGTTTTAAACTTATATAAAAATCTAAATTTAAAAGGTTCATAACATAAATATGATAATCTATCTAAATAATAATTAACTTTTTATAAAAATATATTTAAAATAATAATATAAGTTTATAAAATATAATTGAAATTAAAAAGAAATCTAATTAATTATTTTTATAAAAGTTAAGGGTCTGTTTTGAAAATAATTAAACTACAAGGTTTTAAAACAGAAATCAGTGAAAGGACTAAATGTGGACAAATCAAACCACAAGGACTCATCCGTAATTATCTCAGGGACCAAATAGATTCAGAAGTACACTCCAGGGACCAAAATTGCCAAATCCCAAATCGCAAATCCGGTCATCACTTCCCTTGTCCGGCGGTCCGAGCGTTTTTCCGGCGAACCCTCGACACGCCTGTTCCCTGCACCTCGACAGCCGAAAAGGGTCTCTCTGACCTCGTCGTCCCCACGTGAACAAAAGCCGTCGACCAATTTGTCGTTTAAACATACGAAAAGTCTGATCGTGTCTGTGGCCGAAAGTCCACACCACGAATTCGGCCTAGACAAGAAACCTCCACGCTTGAAAGATGGCTCGACAGTTTCGTCTCGTCCAGACGAGTGTCTGGACATGCTCAATTGCTTGTCTCATTATCGGGATCGAGCTCGGCTATAAATAGCCATTACTGGACCTGCTCGAGCTCGCCACCCCTTTTTCACCCACTCTCACTTCAAATTGAAGACGACATTGTGTTCATCGCCTCTGAGTGAAGCTGTGACCAGAGTCTTAGAGCCCAATTCCATCCCGAAGCTTGAATTCCCATTCTTGATATTCTCGGATTAAAAGCTCTATCGTTCGACCCTTTGCGACCAAGTAAGAAGCCTCAAACTCGTTCCTTTATCTTCTGTTATCGACTGGCCAACTATCCCAATCGAAGTCACGTCCTCAGGCCTTGAGTTATCGGGCTAACCAGTGTTCTCGGACACGGTTTGCCGGTTGCCGAGAATCAGCGATCTGTTTTGGTTATGTGGTTATGTATTAAACGATACACACATAACCAGCGATGGGTAGTAGCCCGGCTGGTTATGCGTGTGTGTGATTATGTCCGAGGTCACGGGTTCGAACCTGATGGCCTCCGGCCCAACCCATTTTTTTTCTGTTTTTATTTTATTTATTCAATGCATCATATTTTAATATTATATCTATACAATAAAAACTATTACGGGTTGGTTGACTCGTTCGTTTATTTTCGAAACCATTAAATAACTTTTTCTTCACATATTTAAACAAATAGAAACTTTTCCTTTTATTTATTATTATATATAAATACAAGAAACATAATAACAAATTATTTAAAATATAAATATCTAACAAGATTATATATATATTTAGATGTTAAATTTTACAAAAAAAATTATTATTTTACTACAATATTTTATACAAATAATTTTAAGGAATGTTATTATAAACCTATGCACATTTAAATACGAATACACATATACAAACATACAATAATACCCATTTATCCACATAGGGTTTCAACGTGCTTAGACTTCAATATCCTTATCACCTACCCACGTGGATTAAAACATCCGCTAGCCAGGTGAGTTACATAGCCCCAATTTTACATTTTTACATTTTTACATACTTTGGGTAACTATATTCAAACATACCAGACCTAGCTGTTGTGCTATGTTCAAGCGCGTCAATCAAGGTTTGAATTGTGCTTAGATGAATGATACAACCATGTATGCTATGTTTAACAAGATAAACAATGAGTTGCAAAACGTTTTTATCTACTATTTATCGGTTCCACTAAACCTATGTACTCACCAACTTTATAGTTGACACTTGATTTAAATAATATTTCAGGTTTGGATATGTGATTGCTTGCTGAAGATTCTACCACTTAAGAACTTATGGACCTAGTTAATTAAATCAATGTTTTGAAATAGACTAGGTTATTTGAATTTGTATTGTACTTGAATGTTTGTTGTCTTTAATTAAATTAATGAATTATGCAATATTTTAGTTATCATGTGCTTTTGAACAATCATTCCATTGTCCGCCTCGAGGATTCCGCCATCGGTCGGGGTGTGACAGATTGGTATCAGAGCCATGGTTATAGGGAATTAGGTTATTAGACACAATGACCTAGACTATAACCCTAGGACTCCCTTTTATGTGTTATGTGCTAAATGAGTATCTGCTATGTGAATTATTTGTAGTTAGGTATTATTTGAATTTCCCCAAGTTTGGTACATGAGACTTATACACATGCATACAAGGCTTTAAAACACATGATACATACTTTACACACACATTTGACAAACAAACGTATGCAAACAAATACACTACCCATCCTTATCCATACTCTTTCCATACTATTTGCAACATTCCTACACATTTTATACTCATAGACTCTTAAGTCTATTAAAATCTTGAAAATCTCGTCAACGACTTAATTTCTTGAAACCAGTAGAGGACATGTGCAATCTGGAAGGGTGACACCTGTACATTGGGTTTTCTGTCTAGGAAAGCATTTCGTATAAATCCAAATAAACGGACCCGTATGCTTTCTTGGGAATATCTGAAGTGAGTGTTTACCTATAGGCTAAAGCATGTCTCCTTGAAAGTTTTGAGAAATTACTTAACATTGATAAGTCATTGTATTCGTAAGAATACGATCGGAACCTAAACTCAAAATTTTGGGGACATTATAGTAAGATAGGAAGAACTAGATGAACATGCAAAACAAATCATTATTACGGGTGCACACGTAATAACGATTTGTAGTGCATGCGAATTCCGGCAATTCCTATTACGCGAATAATGATCTATGACATCATCTCCTACCCGGAATAGATGGCTTATTTTCCCCATCAACCTTGAATAAATACACATACATTGGCACGCGACATGTTGAATCCCGCATTTTATTCTTACATTATTCCCACTATAGCTCATATATATCCACTTTATCTAAAATATCATAAATTATTGTCTTTTCTTATGGTGTTAGAATGCCTCCTCGACGTGCAAACTCTAGCACTTCCAACCCGGATCTTGCTACTCTTCTTGCCCAACTGGTAAGACAAATGACCCAAGCCAATAACAACAGTGACGGGTCTCACAACATCCAAGGAAACGGTAGTACCAACCCGCCTCAATGCACGTTTAAGCACTTTAACTCGTGCAACCCTACAAAATTTTACGGGACTGAAGGTGCTACCGGCCTAGTACAATGGTTTGAAAGCATAGAAAGCACATTCCTAAACAGTGACTGTCCCGATAATCTTCGGGTTCGCTATGCCACAAGTGTACTACAAAAGAGAGCCCTCACCTGGTGGAACGGTGAGAAACGCACTCGTGGTGTTGAGGTTGCTACATCTTTGTCATGGGATGATCTGAAGAAAGCCATGACTGATGAATTTTGTCCTCGAAATGAAATGAGGAAGCTCGAGACTGAGTTTTGGGATCTTGCCCAAGACAGCAGGGATAATCTGGCTTACACCACCCGATTTCAAGAGCTGAGCCTACTGGTACCTCATATGATCACTCCCCTTGCTCGAGAAATTGAAAAATACATAGGCGGGCTGCCTATGCAAATTCAGGATGCTGTGTTAGGAAGCAATCCTCCTACACTTGAAGCTGCTATTCGTCTATCCGCTACGCTATCCGACAACCACGTCAAAGCAGGAACCTTAACAAGAAAGGGTTCCAAGAAGGTTGTTTCTACTCTTGCGACCGTCAAAGATGTAAAGCCCGAGTCTTCTAACCGCAACAAGAAACGAAAGGGTCGAAACTTCGCAGCCGTAACTCCCACCGTACCTGCTATTCAAGTGGCCCCTTTGGGTCAAAACCCGAAACCTTATTTAGGTCCAAATCCCCAATGTCAGACCTGCAAGTACCACCATCCTGCCAACTTACCATGCCGATTGTGTTCAAGCTGCGGACGATATGGACACGTGGTCACTACTTGTCGTACCCGTCCTCCCGTCCATCAAGCTGCTCCAGCCAACCGTCCAAACTATCCGGCACCTCTCAATGGTCGGGCATTTTACGAATGTGGAGACCCAAACCATTTCCGTGACCGATGCCCAAAACTTCATCATCAAGGTGGTCCCCAAGGACGAGCGTTTAATATAAACGCTAATGAGGCACAAGCAAACAACGATGTGATAAACGATACGTTTCTCGTAAACAATCATTATGCATCCATTTTATTTGATACCGGTGCTGATAGGAGTTTTGTGTCTCTTACCTTTGAATCTCGACTTGCTAAACAAAGAACGAAACTTGACAATTCTTATTCCGTGGAGATAGCAAACGGAAAATCTATTACTATAAATTCTGTTATCCGCGACTGCAATCTCGAGCTTAATAATCATGAATTCTCTGTTGATCTCCTTCCAATGCAATTGGGAAGCTTTGATATTATAATTGGCATGGACTGGTTATCCAAGCACCATGACGAGGTTATTTGCTACGAAAAGTGCATTCGTATACCTCTCCCTTCGGGCGACACGTTAGTTATTTTCGGTGAAAAACCGTGTCGTGGTCTTCAACTCATGTCTTGCACATTGGCACAAAAGTACTTGCGGAAAAAGTACGTTGCCTTCTTGGCCCACGTAGTTGACACGAAAGACAAAGGTAAGAAATTACAAGATATTCCGATCATTCGAGACTTTCCCGAGGTATTCCCCGAAGATTTACCCGGTCTTCCTCCCCCTAGACAAGTATAGTTTCGTATTGACCTTGTGCCCGGAGCAACTCCCGTGGCCAAAGCTCCCTATCATCTTGCACCTTCCGAGATGCAAGAACTCGCAAGTCAATTACAAGAACTCTCACCAAAAGGATTCATCCGACCAAGCCATTCACCTTGGGGTGTTCCCATGCTGTTCGTAAAGAAAAAGGATGGATCGTTTCGAATGTGCATTGATTATCGTGAACTCAACAATCTTACAATCAAGAACCGTTATCCTTTACCCCGTATCGACGATCTTTTCGATTTACTTCAAGGTTCAACATGTTTCTCCAAGATTGACCTTCGTTCCGGATACCATCAACTTCGTGTTCTCAATGAAGACATTCTGAAGACTGCCTTTCGGACTAGATATGGTTACTACGAGTTCATGGTCATGCCTTTTGGCTTGACTAATGCACCTGCGGTTTTCATGGATCTCATGAACCGTGTATGCAAACCTTATTTGGACAAGTTTGTGATTGTTTTCATTGACGACATTGTCATCTATTCTAAAACGAAAGCGGAGCATGAACAACATCTTCATTTGATTTTGGAGCTCTTGAAGAAAGAACAACTATACGCCAAGTTCTCCAAGTGTGAATTCTGGCTAGGGAGGTTCAATTCTTGGGACACATAGTCAACGATAAGGGGATTCATGTGGACCCGGCAAAAATCGAAGCAGTAAAGAATTGGAGTACTCCTAAGACCCCTACCGAGATTCGTTCCTTCCTTGGACTAGCGGGTTACTATCGTCGCTTCATCTCAAATTTCTCCAAGATTGCGGTTCCGCTCACTGCCTTGACTCACAAAGGTAAACCTTACATGTGGGGACCCAAACAAGAGGAAGCTTTTCAAACTCTCAAGCACAAGCTCTGCAATGTTCCTGTTCTAACTCTTCCTAGTGGTAATGACGACTTTGTCGTTTACTGCGATGCATCCAACCAAGGTCTTGGTTGTGTTCTTATGTAGCGTGGTCAAGTAATTGCATAGGCATCACGTCAGCTCAAAATCCATGAGAATAACTATACGACCCATGATCTCGAGCTGGGTGCTGGCGTTTTCGCCTTGAAAATTTGGAGACACTATCTTTATGGCACCAAATGCGTGGTTTTCACCGACCACAAAAGTCTCCAACATATTTTCAATCAAAAAGAACTTAATATGAGGCAACGAAGATGGGTCGAACTTCTTAACGACTACGACTGCGAGATTCGCTACCACCCCAGCAAAGCAAATGTTGTAGCCGACGCCTTGAGTCTTAAGTAACGTATCATGCTTCATAGTGTTCATATTCATAACGATATCAAAGCCCGCATTCTCCAAGCACAACACACCTCGGTTACCGAGGGAAACATGTACCAAGAAATGACATGTGGTGTAGAACTCTTCCTAGAAACCAAAGACAACGGCCTATTGTATTACTTGGATCGTATCTGGGTTCCCTATCGCGATGACCTTCATATATTTTTGATGAACGAGTCCCACAAAACTCGATATTCAGTACATCCCGGAGCTGATAAGATGTACATGGGTCTTCGTCAACAATATTAGTGGCCCAGCATGAAAAAGGATATTGCCCTCTTTGTGGCAAAATGCTTAACTTGTTCTAAAGTAAAGGCCGAACATCAGAAGCCTTTCGGACTCCTCGAACAACCTGAAATTCCCATGTGGAAGTGGGAGAACCTTGCTATGGACTTCATCACCAAACTCCCACGCACTTCTAGTGGGCACGATAGTATGTGGGTTATTATCGATCGACTCACAAAGTCTGCTCATTTCTTGCCTATTCGTGAGGACTATCGAATCGAGAAATTGGCTCGGATCTACATTGATGAGATCGTAAGTCGTCACGGAATCCCATTGAACATCATCTCCGATCGTGATTCGCGTTTTACTTCCCGATTTTGGCAATCATTACAATCTGCGCTTGGTACTCGTTTGGATTTAAGTACGGCTTACCATCCTCAAACTGATGGACAAACCTAGCGACCATCCAAACCCTCGAGGATATGCTTAGAGCTTGTGTCATTGACTTTGGTGGCAATTGGAATTCTCACCTACCACTGATCGAATTTTCCTACAACAACATCTACCACAAAAGTATTAACATGGCACCGTTTGAAGCTCTTTATGGACGAAAGTGTCGTTCACCGATTTGTTGGAACGAAATTGGTGAAGCACAAATCACCGGTCCCGAGCTTATCCAAGAGACCACCGATAAAATCTCTCTTATTCGTGACAACATTCGAGTAGCAAGGAGTCGGCAAAAGAGCTATGCCGATAAACGACGAAAACCCTTGGAATTTCAAGTTGGGGATATGGTTCTTCTAAAGGTATCACCTTGGAAAGGCGTAGTCCGATTTGGAAAGAAAGGAAAACTTGCACCTCGATATGTGGGTCCATTCAAGGTACTCGAAAGGGTAGGGAAAGTGGCCTACAAACTCGATCTTCCTTCAGAGCTCAGCAACGTTCATCCGACTTTTCAAATATCTAATTTGAAAAAGTGCCTAGCCGAAGAGAATCTCCACATCCCTCTTGATGAAGTGCGCATTGACAAAAAAATGCACTTTGTTGAGAAACCCGTGGAAATCATTGGCCGTGAAGTCAAGAAACTCAAACGTAGTCGCATCCCCATTGTCAAAATCCGTTGGGAGTCTAAACGTGGACCCGAGTTCACTTGGGAACGTGAAGACCAAATGAAGACCAAATATCCGCATCTCTTTTCATAGCCTCCACTAGTTGAATTTCGGGGCGAAATTCCTTTAACATGGGGAGACTGTGACATTTCGGGTTTTTATTCACGTTTTTATGTCATGTAATCATTTTCTATTCAATGAAATGCAAGTGTTTTTATTTAATTTTTGTACAAAGTATATATTTTTAATTTACGGATTTAAAATAATTAAAATTTTATAAGTTTTAAACTTATATAAAACTTTATAAAAATCTAAATTTAAAAGGTTCATAACATAAATATGATAATCTATCTAAATAATAATTAACTTTTATAAAAATATATTTATAATAATAATATAAGTTTATAAAATATAATTGAAATTAAAAAGAAATCTAATTAATTATTTTTATAAAAGTTAAGGGTCTGTTTTGAAAATAATTAAACTACAAGGTTTTAAAACAGAAATCAGTTAAGGGACTAAATGTGGACAAATCAAACCACAAGGACTCATCCGTAATTATCTCAGGGACCAAATAGATTCAGAAGAAAACTCCAGGGACCAAAATTGCCAAATCCCAATTTGCAAATCCGGTCATCACTTCCCTTGTCCCGTGGTCCGAGCGTTTTTCCGGCGAGCCCTCGACACGCCTGTTCCCTGCACCTCGACAGCCGAAAAGGGTCTCTCTGACCTCGTCGTCCCCATGCGAACAAAAGCCCTCGACCAATTTGTCGTTTAAACATACGAAAAGTCTGATCGTGTCTGTGGCCGAAAGTCCACGCCACGAATTCGGCCTCGACAAGACACCTCCACGCCTGAAAGATGGGTCGACAGTTTCGTCTCGTCCAGACGAGTGTTTGGACATGCTCAATTGCTTGTCTCATTATCGGGATCGAGCCCGGCTATAAATAGCCATTACCGGACCTGCTCGAGCTCGCCACCCCCTTTTTCACCCACTCTCACTTCAAATTGAAGACGGTATTGTGTTCGTCGCCTCTGAGTGAAGCTGTGACTAGAGTCTTAGAGCCCAATTCCATCCCGAAGCTTGAATTCCCATTCTTGATATTCTCGGATTAAAAGCTCTACCGTTCGACACTTTGTGACCAAGTAAGAAGCCTCAAACTCGTTCCTTTATCTTTTGTTATCGACTGGCCAACTATCCCAATCGAAGTCACGACCTCAGGCCTTGAGTTACCGGGCAAACCAATGTTCTCGGACACGGTTTGCCTGTTGCCGAGAACCAGCGATCTGTTTTGGTTATGTGGTTATGTATTAAACGATACACACATAACCAGCGATGGGCAGTAGCCTGGCTGGTTATACGTGTGTGTGATTATGTCCGAGGTCACGGGTTCGAACCTGATGGCCTCCGGCCCAACCCATTTTTTTTCTGTTTTCATTTTATTTATTCATTTTATCATATTTTAATATTATATCTATACAATAAAAACTATTACGGGTTGGTTGACTCGTTTGTTTATTTTCGAAACCATTAAATAACTTTTTCTTCACATATTTAACCCGTCCAATTTTTATAAAATAATAAACCCTATATTTTATAAACTTGTTAAAATAATTTAACTCACAAAAATATATAATAATTAAACAAATAGAAACTTTTCCTTTTATTTATTATTATATATAAATACAAGAAACATAATAACAAATTATTTAAAATATAAATATCTAACAAGATTAAATTTATATTTAGATGTTAAATTTTACAAAAAAATTATTATTTTACTACAATATTTTATACAAATAATTTTAAGGAATGTTTTTATAAACCTATGCACATTTAAATACGAATACACATATACAAACATACAATAATACCCATTTATCCACATAGGGTTTCAACGTGCTTAGACTTCAACATCCTTATCACCTACCCACGTGGATTAAAACATCCGCTAGCCAGGTGAGTTACATAGCCCCTATTTTACATTTTTACATACTTTGGGGTGAAACATTATTTTATGCTACTCAATCAAATTGTTTATACGTGTTATTCATGTGGATTATATGCTTATTATCTTGTGTGTACAATCATTTGCTTTAAACACAAGAAAACCAACAGTAATATTAATAGATCTATTATGCCTGACCAGCCCACCCATGTAGGGTGTTTATTACTGCATACTCGGATATAGCCGCGTGTTATATTCAAACATATCGGATATAGTGGGTAACTATATTCAAACATACCGGACCTAGCTGTTGTGCTATGTTCAAGCGCGTCAATCAAGGTTTGAATTGTGCTTAGATGAATGATACAACCATGTATGCTATGTTTAACAAGATAAACAATGAGTTGAAAAACGTTTTTATCTACTATTTATCGGTTCCACTAAACCTATGTGCTCACCAACTTTATAGTTGACACTTGATTTAAATAATGTTTCAGGTTTGGATATGTGATTGCTTGCTAAAGATTCTACCACTTAAGAACTTATGGACCTAGTTAATTAAATCAATGTTTTGAAATAGACTAGGTTATTTTAATTTGTATTGTACTTGAATGTTTGTTGTCTTTAATTAAATTAATGAATTATGCAATATTTTAGTTATCATGTGCTTTTGAACAATCATTCCATTGTCCGCCTTGATGATTCCGCCATCGGTCGGGGTGTGACAACCGTATAACATTTCGGTCGCGGATGCACACACTGCTGGGTTGCCTTTACAAAGTGATAGAAGCATTCATCCCGCCCGAATGGAGATTGAGTACAGACAGGATGAAGAATACCCGCAAAACTAAACTTACACAAACCCACAACATGAAACTGACATAAAAAAAGACTCACTGACTCACAATGACTCTGGATAGATATGCAACGACACGTACCTGATGGGTGGCGAACACAGACATGAATGCCATGGCAAGGTGGATCATTGGTTACGAACGGTTTCTAATTTCCCATGGTCATGGTGATTGGTGAATGATATGGATGATGATAATGGATAAAGGTAGAAAATGATGTAATGGATGAGAATGGGAATGATCTTATGGTGAGAAAGATGATGGATGAATGGTGGTTAATGGTGATGATGGATGGTGGTCGGGTGAATTCGAGTGGGTGATGGATGGTGTGGGAAACCATGGCAAACAAGAGATCAAAGGGGGATTCAGGAGGCCACCGCGTACCGCGAAAGACGGGGGGCTGCTCTTCGCGTACCACGAGGAGCTTGAAAAGTAGCCGGCCATGTTATATGGATTTCGTGTATCGCGAAGGAAACCCCTACATCCCTCGCATACCACGAGGGGCTGTTGTTCACAGAAAGTTTAGAAAAATTGTCAATTTTATACTTTAAACCTTTAAAAATATTGACCCTTTAAAAATATTTTACAACCATGACCTTTAAAACTTGTTCCAATGACCAAAACCAATGTAAAACATACCTGGAACTTCGTTCCCAACGATTTACAGTGCCAAATCAAGCGCGACTCCCTGCAAGACACGACACACACAAAACACAATACCGAAAAACACAGAAAAGACACAGACTCAACCAAGTAATGCTTACAAACTCTACATCCCGGGCACTTACCCGAGACTCAAACAAGCCAATCAGGAGGCTTCACTTTGATCATAACCGGAACCGCCTTCATCCTACGCAGTCTACCGGTCCTATACATCACCACAACCATACTACTCCCAAACAATGAACTCATTTTACATGTAGCATTCAAATCTTTCCACAACAGTTTATACCCACCTGGTCCGAAGATAATATGTGTCACACCCCAACCGACGGCGGAATACGTCAGGGCGGGACACGTAGATTGTTCACAGCTCATGGTTTTACTAACGTTTGAATAATTATCAATCACATTTCATTTCAATTCAAGTAACACCAACATTCAATCCAATAACTCAACAAAGTAGATTACAAAAGATAAATTGTTCAAATTAATACTAGGCCAAATCCTAAGTGTAGCAAGACGTGAAGCACCTCAAACATTAGTACCTGAAACATGGTTAAAACAAAGTCAACTAGAAAGTTGGTGAGAATACATAGGTTTTCGTGTCATGTAATAGAATATAGTGTTGTGTGCATATAATTCATACAAACATGGCAATTAAGGCATTTATGGAGAGATACCATCGTGTGACCTAAGTATACAATCAAACCTTTGTAACTAGCATGCAAAACAAAAGCGTGTTGGCAGTAACAGTCACCCTACCTGGGTGGGTTTGTCGGACTCAATAGATCTATCACTGTTTACCGTCGGCTAAATAGTTAATGATTGTTCGTGAATAGCATATAGTTGGTCTACACACCTAGTACTCAAGCACAAAGCACAAAATTGTAACACATGAATGTTGGGTGGAATTGTATATTGTGTGTATTTGCAAACATAGTAAATAGAAAGCATGTTCCACCCCAAAAGTTTGTAAAATAGAGTAAAAGAGGGGCTATGTAACTCACCTGATTCGCGTAAGTAGATTTACTCGAAAATGAGATTTGAACCTCACGTGTTAGCCCGAAACGGCTTACCAATGTCCTAGAATTATAATAATAATAATTAGGGATATATATATATATATATGTATTGGGATTTGTGACGACGAACGGAATGATGAACGTCCTCAAACGCTCTAATGGCTGCGGAGTAGGCGAACGTACTCACGGGATTTTAAAGATTTACTTAACAAAATATTTAGAATGAACGCGTTTCGTGTCGAATGATTCTTATTAAGATAATTATCTAAAATAGTTATATTCGAACGGTTGCACCATTAATAATGGTCTAAGTAAATAATATATTTTATTATATATATATATATATATTTGTAGGAATAATTAAAATAATCATTTATGTGTAATTAATATAGCCATTTATACCATTTATAAGTTTAGAGTGTTACAAAAATGTTTATAGCATAATAAAAATAATATATATATATATTTATTATTTTTAAATTAGATTCATGGTGGGAGCGAATACAATTATATTATCTTATAAGTGGGAATTAATAATAAATATAGGTTATAACCAAAACCCGAGTGTACGAGTGGTTTCCCAGGCTAAGATACATTTAATACCTTAATATAATAATATAATAACATAGGTATTAGTTTTTACATTAAAATAATGTGACAAAATGCCTTAAAACGGAAAAACAGTGGAGGAGGATCGAACCCTGGTCTCCTCCCCAACAGTCGAATGCTTTAACCACTGATCCGGATAGGAGTTTGCAAGGGAAACCAATCCCAAATTGTTTTAATAATCAAGTCGTTGCGGTTTCCCTCCCATTCATACTAACGATCGAATCCCAGCCCAAAACCCTCGAATTCGATTTCGATTGATGAGGAAAACATGGGGGTTTTGTTAGACGTCCCATTTAGAATATGTGGTGAGTTTTAATTGCTTAATCGACAAGTTTGGAACCGTTTAATTTCATGTTTAAGATCCGAAACCCTAGGTACGAACTTGAAATCAAATCGATTGATTTTTATAGTAAAATTGTTTGGATTCATGGGGCTTTCAGATAGTAAAGGATTTCGAATCTGATGGTATGAATTAATTGAATTATGATTGGGTTTAGAATGGGATTCGATTAAACCGTATATTTCAAGAACCCTAGAATTGGTTCTTGATTGAATCGGTGCTATAAGCCCCAATAAACATAGGGCTTTCACCCCATGTATAAAAGGGACACTGAAGGTGCAAGGATTTACCGTAATTGAGTTCGAATTGGTGATTCCCGACTAGAAACGTAGCCGCGGCGCGACGGGTTGAACTACGACGTCGCCTGTTGCGTCTTCGGTGGAATTGGCGAGTGGGATAGTTTCTGAGAGGTGCGTTATAGGTGTGTGGGTGTTCAATTCAAGAACATAATACGAGGATTCGTCGAATTTGTTTTGGCATTGACATAAATAGTTACGGAACTTATTTCTGAATTAATTCGTTTGATTTGCGATGAATTGAGTCGCAACTAAGGTCTGGAATCATGCGCAACAATCAGGGCGTGATTTTCGGGATTGGTTACGCTCAAAATCCTTGATTTGGGGTCGAATTGAACACGGTTTTGACTATGCAAAGTCAAACCGCTTCATATTTGAATTATCCGCTCATTTGATCGATTTGGTGTGCTGTTTGGGCCGGGGTGGAGTTGACAATCGATCCAGAACACAATGCGGTCCAATACAGTTGGGTTTGATTGAATAATTTCATGAATTTGCAAGATCTTGGCTTGTTTGACTTTCAAAAGTCAAACGAGATTAAATAAAGTCAAAATTTTAGGTTTGAAAGGTTCAATGCCAAGAGTGAAGGTTCATGTTGAGAGTTAAATTATTAGGTTCAATGTTTAAGAGGGGGGGGGGGGGGGTTTCACCCCATTTCATTGTAATTTGTATATGTATATATATACATCTTTTCAAGACCCAACTTTGAAATGTGGTATTTGTTTTAGTTGCATAAGTGTGTTTATGTATCAAAAATGAAATTTCTTGATTTATAATGCGCATAAGGATAATACAGTGTATAGCACTAGAATTGGAATTTGAAACATTGCTTATTGCACTAGAACCATTACATGGAAAAATCAGAAATGTTACAGTCTCCCCATGTTGAGGGGATTTCGTCCCGAAATTCAACTAGTTGAGGCTGCTGAATTGGTGAAAAGGTGAGGATACTTGAGCTTCATTTGGTCCTCAAGTTCCCAAGTGAAATCAGGACCACGTTTAGAATCCCAACGGACTTTGACTATAGGAATTCGGCTTCGCTTGAGTTGTTTGATCTCACGGTCCATGATCTCTACCGGTTTCTCAACGAAGTGCATCGTTTCATCAACACGCACATCGTCGAGGGGGTGTGTGAAGATTCTCGTCAGCAAGGCATTTCTTCAAGTTGGACACATGGAAAGTTGGATGGACATTGTTGAGTTCCGGAGGTAGGTCGAGTTTGTAAGCCACTTTCACAATTCTTTCTAGGATTTCGAACGAGCCTACATAACGAGGTGCTAGTTTTCCTTTCTTCCCAAACCGAATCACACCCTTCCAAGGGGATACCTTTAGAAGCACAAGGTCACCCACTTGGAATTCCAAGGGTTTTCGTCTCTTGTCGGCATAGCTCTTTTGTCGACTTCTCGCTACTCGGATATTGTCACGGATTTGAAGGATTTTGTCGGTTGTTTCTTGAATTAACTCGGGACGGTGATTTGTGCTTCACCAATCTCGTTCCAACAGATAGGAGAACGACATTTACGACCATAAAGAGCTTCAAATGGGGCCATGTTGATGCTGGTGTGGTAGCTGTTATTATAGGAGAATTCAATAAGTGTCAAATGTGAATCCCAATTACCACCAAAGTCTATGACACAGGCTCTCAGCATGTCTTCAAGGGTTTGAATTGTTCGCTCGGTCTGACCATCAGTTTGTGGATGGTAGGCCGTGCTTAAATCCAATCGTGTGCCAAGTGCCTTTTGTAGAGATTGCCAAAACCTGGAAGTGAAACGAGCATCTCTATCGGATATTATGTTCAAGGGAACACCGTGACGGCTCACAATCTCGTCAATGTAGATTCAGGCCAATTTCTCAACCCGATAGTCTTCACGGATGGGCAAGAAGTGTGCGGATTTAGTGAGACGGTCAATGATTACCCAAATGCTATCATAGCCGCTTGAAGTGCTGGGAAGTTTAGTAATGAAATCCATGGCTAGATTCTCCAATTTCCACACGGGGATTTCCGGTTGTTCAAGTAAACCGGAAGGACGTTGATGTTCGGCTTTGACTTTAGAGCATGTTAGACATTTTACAACATAGAGTGCAATGTCTTTCTTCATACCAGGCCACCAATATTGTGGTCGAAGATTGTGATACATTTTATCTGCACCGGGATGAACAGAATACCGAGACTTGTGTGCCTCAGTCATGAGGAATGCCCGAAGATCATTGCGATTGGGAACCCAGATACGATCCAAGAAATAAAGTAAGCCATTGTTTTTAGTCTCCAATTGGAATTCAGCACCACAAGACATTTCCTCATACATATTGCCCTCGGTAACCGAGATGTGCTGAGCTGCTAGAATACGGGTTTGGATATCGGAGTGAATCTTGACACTTTGAAGCATGACATGTTCTTTACGGCTCAGTGCATCGGCTACAACGTTTGCCTTGCCGGGATGATAACGAATCTCGCAATCATAATCACTAAGGAGTTCAACTCAACGTCGTTGTCTCATGTTGAGATCTTTTTGGTTGAAGATGTGTTAGAGGCTTTTGTGGTCGGTGAATACCACACATTTTGTGCCATAGAGATAATGTCTCCAAATCTTCAAAGAAAATATGACCGCACCCAACTCCAGATCGTGCGTCGTATAGTTCTTCTCGTGGATCTTAAGTTGTCTCGATGCATAAGCGATTACCTTGCCTCGTTGCATGAGAACACAACCAAGACCTAGGTTAGAGGCATCACAGTAGACGAGTAGATCATCATTTCCTTCAGGAAGAGTCAAGATGGGAGCATTGCACAATTTCTGCTTAAGAGTTTGGAAGGCTTCTTCTTGCTTTGACCCCCATACATAAGGTTTACCTTTATGCGTCAAGGCGGTGAGGGGAACAGCAATCTTGGAGAAATTAGAAATGAATCTTCGGTAATAACCCGCTAAACCAAGAAACGAACGAACCTCGGTAGGGGTTTTAGGAGCACTCCAATTCTTAACAGCTTCGATTTTGGCGGGGTCAACATGAATTCCCGTTTTATTAACAACGTGACCCAAAAATTGAACCTCCTTTAGCCAAAATTCACATTTTGAGAACTTGGCGTATAATTGTTCCGTCTTCAGGAGGTCTAAGATCAGTCTAAGGTGTTGCTCATGCTCTTCCTCATTCTTGGAATAGATCAAGATGTCGTCGATGAAAACAATCACGAACTTGTTAAGGTATGGTTTGCATACGCTGTTCATGAGATCCATAAAAACAGCAGGTGCATTGGTTAACCCAAAAGGCATAACCATGAACTTGTAGTGACCATATCTTGTTCGAAAGGCGGTCTTGGGAATATCTTCCTCTCGTACACGTAGTTGGTGATAGCCAGATCGAAGATCAATCTTCGAGAAACAAGTAGAACCTTGGAGCTGATCGAAGAGATCATCAATCCTAGGTAAAGGGTAGCGGTTTTTGATTGTAAGCTTGTTGAGTTCTCGGTAGTCAATACACATGCGGAATGAACCGTCCTTCTTTTTAACAAATAGAACTGGTGCATCCCACAGTGAATGACTTGGGCGTATGAATCCTTTGTCGGCGAGTTCTTGAACTTGACTTGCAAGTTCTTGCATCTCTGAAGGTGCAAGTCGGTATGGAGTTTTAGCCACTGGGTTTGCTCCGAGTACAAGATCGATGCGAAACTTTACTTGCCAAACAGGTGGAAGACCGGGCAAGTCATCGGGGAAGACTTCGGGAAACTCCCGAATGATGGGAATATCTTGTACACTTTTCTTCTTGTCTTCATTTTGAATCACATGGGCTAGGAAAACCATGCACTTCTTTCGAATGTATTTCTGGGCAGTTATGCATGACATCAGTTTGAGTCCCTTGCAAGGTTTCTCGCCAAAGACTTTCAATATGTATCCCGATGGAAGAGGTACTCGGATGTATTTTTCAAAGCACATGACTTCGGCATGGTTTTTAGACTACCAATCCATGCCGATGATGACGTCAAAACTTCCTAGTGGCATTGGTATAAGGTTGACTGGGAATGTGTGACCATTGAGTTCTAGGGAGCAGTCAAGAATAATGGAGTCAATAGTGATGGAATTTTCATCCGCTACTTCCACGGTGAAGGTTCTTTCTAGTTTGGATCGTGTTTTTGCAAGTAAGGGTTCGAAGTTAAGTGACACAAAACTCTTATCGGCTCCGGTATCAAATAGTATGGATGCAAATTTCTTATTTACAAGGAACGTACCGTTAACCACATGATCGTTGGCTTGAGCTTCATTGGCGTTGATGTTGAAAGCAAGCCCACGAGCTCCGGCTTGATTAGCATTCACAAGTTTCGGACATTGGTTCCGGAAGTGATTCGGGTCGCCACATTCGAAGCAAGCCCGTCCATTTGCGTTGACTGGAATCACTTGATTAGCTCTTGGTTGATTAGCTAGGTTGGCTTGGGTACCAAGTGCCCTAGATCGGCAAATATTGGCCGTATGGCCAAGTTTCCCACAATGGTTGCAAAGGCGACATGGGATAGTTTGGGGGTGATGATAGTTGCAGTTGTTGCAGAGTGGGTAGGTGCCCTCATAAGGTTTCTTGGCTGGGTGTTGAGCCATAGGTGCAACTTGATTAACCGGAGTGGCCGGAGTGACCACCGCATAATTCTTCACCTTTCTCTTTCTAGTGTTTCGGTAAGGTTCGGTTTGGACTTCTTTGACATGAGCAGGAGGGGTTGTGGTGTCTTGGACTTTCTTGGCACCCTTTCGGGTAAGAGTACCCGCTTTAACATGGTTGTCGGTCAAAGTAGCAGCTAGGCGAATCGCATCCTCCAGATTAGCTGGATTTCTCCCCAAAACAGTGTCTTGGATTTGTCTAGGCAATCCACCAATGTACTTCTCAATACACCTAGACAAGGGTGTGACCATGTGCGGTACCAGCATGCTCAGTTCGTGGAAACGGTTGGTGTATGCTAAGCTCTCACCACTATCTTGGGTAAGATCCCAAAATTCTGCTTCCAACTTTTTCATTTCGTTTCTAGGACAGAATTCCTCGGTCATGATCCTCTTTAGCTCATCCCATGGCAGAGCCATTGCTACATCCACTCCCCTGGTTCTCTTCTCCCCATTCCACCAGGTTAGTGCCCGTTTCTGGAAGACATTGGTGGCATGGCGGACACGCAGATTGTCCGGACAGTCACTATTGAGGAAGGTGCCCTCAATACTCTCGAACCATTGAAGGAGTCCCGTGGCTCCTTCGGTGCCATAAAATTTGAGGGGATTGCAGGAGTTGAAGTGTTTGAAGGTACATTGTGGCGGGTTGGCACCACCACCACCTCCACCATTTGCACTACCACTGGTGTGCCCATTATTGTTGTTGTTATTGGCTTGGGTAAGTTGAGTCACAAGCTGGGTGAGCAGAGCAGCAAGATCATTGCTATTGTTGTTGCTATTGTTGTTGTTGACACGACGTGGAGGCATTCTACAGATTTAAATAACACAATGAGAGTTGTAAGAATTCTTGAATTACATAGAAGGGTGATAAAAACATAAGTATTTCATAGTTCGGATTGTACTCAAATAGTGACATAATCACTCGAATACCATGACATATTAAGGTTAATTAGACTCATATAATTACCAAGGAGACGTGCTTTAGCCTATAAGTAAACACTCATCCCGGGAATTCCTAGGAAAGCATACGGATCCCTCGGTTGATTGGGATTTATATGAAATGCTTTCCTAGACAGAAAACCCGGAATACAGGTGTCACCCTTCCAGATTGCACATGTCCTTTAATAATTAACAAAGCCTAAAAGCCTTAATGGAGAAAAAAAAATTTATTTTAATAGACTAAAGTCTAGGAATACGATTCCACAAGCTATGATGATGATATGGAGCAGGCAAGAAGGATGTGTGGTTTAGGGTATGGGTATGGATATTGGTTATTTAATTTATTATTTGAGTTTACCTAATAAGTCATGAAGTTTAATAAGTTAAGTATCAAATAAACTAACACATAAAAAAAATATTAAACATGTGACATATAGCAAATAGCACGTATCACATAAAACATGTAGCATGGCATTGTTGGGTGTCCTAAAGTTATAGTCTAGGTCAATGGTGTCTAATAACCTAAATCCCTATAACCAAGGCTCTGATACCAATCTGTCACACCCCAACCGACGGCGGAATACGTCGGGGCGGGACACGTAGATTGTTCACAGCTCATGGTTTTACTAACGTTTGAATAATTATCAATCACATTTCATTCCAATTCAAGTAACACCAACATTCAATCCAATAACTCAACAAAGTAGATTACAAAAGATAAATTGTTCAAACTAATACTAGGCCAAATCCTAAGTGTAGCAAGACTTGAAGCACCTCAAACTTTAGTACCTGAAACATGGTTAAAACAAAGTCAACTAGAAAGTTGGTGAGAATACATAGGTTTTCGTGTCATGTAATAGAATATAGTGTTGCGTGCATACAATTCATACAAACATGGCAATTAAGGCATGTATGGAGAGATACCATCGTGTGACCTAAGTATACAATCAAACCTTTGTAACTAGCATGCAAAACAAAAGCGTGTTGGCAGTAAGAGTCACCCTACCTGGGTGGGTTTGTCAGACTCAATAGATCTATCACTGTTTACCGTCGGCTAAATAGTTAATGATTATACGTGAATAGCATATAGTTGGTCTACACACCTAGTACTCAAGCACAAAGCACAAAATTGTAACACATGAATGTAGGGTGGAATTGTATATTGTGTGTATTTGCAAACATAGTAAATAGAACGCATGTTCCACCCCAAAAGTTTGTAAAATAGAGTAAAAGAGGGGCTATGTAACTCACCTGATTCGCGTAAGTAGATTTACTCGAAAATGAGATTTGAACCTCACGTGTTAGCCCGAAACAGCTTACCAATGTCCTAGAATTATAATAATAATAATTAGGGATATATATATATATATGTATTGGGATTTGTGACGACGAACGGAATGATGAACGTCCTCAAACGCTCTAATGGCTGCGGAGTAGGCGAACGTACTCACGGGATTTTAAAGATTTACTTAACAAAATATTTAGGATGAACGCGTTTCGTGTCGAATGATTCTTATTAAGATAATTATCTAAAATAGTTATATTCGAACGGTTGCACCATTAATAATGGTCTAAGTAAATAATATATTTTATTATATTTATATATATATTTGTAGGAATAATTAAAATAACCATTTATGTGTAATTAATATAGCCATTTATACCATTTATAAGTTTAGAGTGTTACAAAAATGTTTATAGCATAATAAAAATAATATATATATATATATTTATTATTTTTAAATTAGATTCATCGTGGGAGCGAATACAATTATATTATCTTATAAGTGGGAATTAATAATAAATATAGGTTATAACTAAAACCCGAGTGTACGGGTGGTTTCCCAGGTTAAGTTACATTTAATACCTTAATATAATAATATAATAACATAGGTATTAGTTTTTACATTAAAATAATGTGACAAAATGCCTTAAAACGGAAAAACAGGGGAGGAGGATCGAACCCTGGTCTCCTCCCCAACAGTCGAATGCTTTAACCACTGATACGGATAGGAGTTTGCAAGGGAAACCAATCCCAAATTGTTTTAATAATCAAGTCGTTGCGGTTTCCCTCCCATTCATACTAACGATCGAATCCCAGCCCAAAACCCTCGAATTCGATTTCGATTGATGAGGAAAACATGGGGGTTTTGTTAGACATCCCATTTAGAATATGTGGTGAGTTTTAATTGCTTAATCGACAAGTTTGGAACCGTTTAATTTCATGTTTAAGATCCGAAACCCTAGGTACGAACTTGAAATCAAATCGATTGATTTTTATAGTAAAATTGTTTGGATTCATGGGGCTTTCAGATAGTAAAGGATTTCGAATCTGATGGTATGAATTAATTGAATTATGATTGGGTTTAGAATGGGATTCGATTAAACCGTATATTTCAAGAACCCTAGAATTGGTTCTTGATTGAATCGGTGCTATAAGCCCCAATAAACATAGGGCTTTCATCCCATGGATAAAAGGGACACTGAAGGTGCAAGGATTTACCGTAATTGAGTTCGAATTGGTGATTCCCGACTAGAAACGTAGCCGCGGCACGACGGGTTGAACTACGACGTCGCCTGTTGCGTCTTCGGTGGAATTGGCGAGTGGGATAGTTTCTGAGAGGTGCGTTATAGGTGTGTGGGTGTTCAATTCAAGAACATAATACGAGGATTCGTCGAATTTGTTTTGGCATTGACATAAATAGTTACGGAACTTATTTCTGAATTAATTCGTTTGATTTGCGATGAATTGAGTCGCAACTAAGGTCCGGATTCATGCGCAACAATCAGGGCGTGATTTTCGGGATTGGTTACGCTCAAAATCCTTGATTTGGGGTCGAATTGAACACGGTTTTGACTATGCAAAGTCAAACCGTTTCATATTTGAATTATCCGCTCATTTGATCGATTTGGTGTGCTGTTTGGGCCGGGGTGAAGTTGACAATCGATCCAGAACACAATGCGGTCCAATACAGTTGGGTTTGATTGAATAATTTCATGAATTTGCAAGATCTTGGCTTGTTTGACTTTCAAAAGTCAAACGGGATTAAATAAAGTCAAAATTTTAGGTTCAATGCCAAGAGTGAAGGTTCATGTTGAGAGTTAAATTATTAGGTTCAATGTTTAAGAGGTGGGGGGGGGGGGTTTCACGCCATTTCATTGTAATTTGTATATGTATATATATACATCTTTTCAAGACCCAACTTTGAAATGTGGTATTTGTTTTAGTTGCATAAGTGTGTTTATATATCAAAAATGAAATTTCTTGATTTATAATGCGCGTAAGGATAATACAGTGTATAGCACTAGAATTGGAATTTGAAACATTGCTTATTGCACTAGAACCATTACATGGAAAAATCAGAAATGTTACAATATGAAACATATAGCCAAGCAAGTTATCACTCTAAAACTTCCCCACACTTGGGGTTTGCATTATCCTCAGCCTAGATGAATATATTGAGGCACGAGTTATCTTACGTGGTGGCCTAGACCTAGGAGTACTAGGACTGGGGGTCGGATCTACACTCACCCTCTCAGAATGCACAACGGTGTAGGGCAAAGGCTCAGGAATGGGTTTAACTATAGTCACTACCTTTAGACTTTCACCAGGATCGTCCGGCTCCTCTACAATCTCCCCAGTCATCCCCACACTTGGGGGTTTGCCTATGATCTCATCCAATTCTGCCATCATCTCCAGCAGATCATCAGGCACCTCATCGCCGTATTCATCCGGCTCCTCTAACAACTTCTCTAACTCTACCGCCCACACAGATGGTTCTTCTAACTTTGGGGCAGTTTCACCAACTTCTAATGCATACGGATCAGAGTAATGATGGTAGTCCATGAAGGAATCAAGCATGCATATGAAGTGGCTATGCTCGCCAACATCCTCCACAGACTGTGTGGTATCAAATATTAACGACTCATCCCCCACAAGAAGTGTGAGTCTCCCGTCAAAGATATCGATTACTGCCTTGGCGGTGCGCAGGAATGGGCGCCCTAAGACGAGTGGGACTCCGTAATCCACCTCCCTATCTAGAATAACAAAATCCTCGGGGAAGATAAATTTGCCTACTTTTACTAGAAGATTTTCCACAATTCCACGTGCATACTTGACTGAACGGTCAGCCAAGGCTATACTCATGCACGTCGGCTGAAGTTCGCCTAGGTCTAGCTGCTTATATAAAGAGTAGGGCATCAGATTTATGCTAGCACCTAGGTTGGCCAACGCGTGGTGCAAAGGCAAACTGCCTAGGTTACATGGGATCGTGAAACGACCCGAGTCTCCCAGTTTCTCTGGCAGCTTGTTCTGTACCACTGAAGAACATTGCTCACTAAGTGAGACTTTAGAGACCCCCTCTAGCTTCTTCTTATTGAAAAGAAGATCTTTAAGGAACTTGCCATACTTTGGCATTTGCTGGAGGGTCTCTATTAGCGGAAGATTTACCTTTAGTTGTTTAAACAAGTCAAGGAAGTGACTGTGTTCCCTAGCTTGCTTAAATGGCAACAAACGTGCTGGGTAGGGAACACGCGTCAGGTCAATCTCGGGGGTCTTCATCTCCGCCCCCTTCTTCTTCTCCTCTACCTTCTCGACAGGCACCTCAACTATATTCTGCTCGTCCACCTGCTCATCGGCCATCTTGGAATCGATCTCAGTGAATCAAGCCTTCCAGTAAATCTTCTTGACCTCCTCGGGTGACAGAATGTTGTACAAACTGGAGTGGGAGTCATCCTCTACAACCTCTTTCTCCTCCACATTCCTAACCGACACGGCCATCACTGAAGCGTTGGAGATGTTGTACAAACTGGAGTGGGAGTCATCCTCTACAACCTCTTTCTCCTCCACATTACTAACCGACACGGCCATCACTTAAGCGTTGGAGCCTGAAGGTTGACCTCCCTGTCAATCCTTCACACTCTTAGCGATGTCGTCAACCATGCACTATAGATCATGGAATGCCGACTACTGATTCTTCAGTAACGTATCGTGGCTATCCAATCTCAGCCTAGCATCCCTGTCCTGCTGGACTAAGTGGGTAAGCAACTGTGTCTGCGTCTCAAGCATCTCTTTGATCGAAGTCTTGTCGACACTGCTTCCCGTGCTAAGTCCTGTCTCTCCTCCTCCATTCTGCTGATACTGTTGATGACCATTGAACCCCGGTGGGTTATTTCCAGATCTCCATCCCAAGCTAAATGAATTGTAGTTGTTGTACCCTCGGTTCTGGTGTTGGTTTCCAGCATAGCTCACCTGCTCCTGATTATTCACTGGGCGATCACGGGTGTCGTGGCCTTCCTTTCACACTTGACACCACTGAGCACTGAGCTTCAGCTCCTTAATCTCATTAGCCAGAAAGGTGAGGGCAGCAGCCACGCTAGAATCAGGAGTGACCTGATGCACACCTCTAGGAGATGTGGTGGATGATCTAGCACTAGGAATTGAAGTTCTAGAAGAGGGGTACTGTTGTTCGGCTTGAGCGAAGCTCTCGAACATCTCCTCATACTCAGCAGGCTCAAACTTTTCCATGATATGGCCTCTCGCTGCTGTATTCAACATTTGCTGCTTCTCGAAGGTAAGGCCATTATAGAACTTCTCCACTATCGCCCAGTCAGAAAGACCATGCAGGGGACATCGGCTCAATATCACATTGAACGCTCCCATGCCATGTGATATGGCTCGTCAGGATCCATCCGGAAGGAGTGGATTTGATCCCTAAGGCGAGCGGCCCTAGAAGGTGGGTAGTATTTCTTGAAGAACTTGGCTTTGAGATCCTCCCATGTGGTGATTGAGTTGTCTGGAAGATTATCGAGACAAGTAGAAGCACGCATAGAGAGCGAGAATGGGAAGAGACGCAAGTAGATAGCGTCCTTAGACACACTCGTGTTATTGAACGTATAACATATGCGTGCGAAGTGAGACACATGTCCAGGTGCATCCTCATCCTCGAGGCCATGAAATTGGGTAGCATGAGTGATCGTACTCATGACATGTGATAGGATCTTCCAGGAATTGACATTAGGAATGGGGGGGCACGTGATCGAAGATCTCGCGCCCATGACCCCATCATTGGCCCTCTGGTGTACTGTACGCCTCGCTGGAGGTTCAATGTTGCCCATGGCAGGAAATGGAATGGGGCTAATAGGATGTACCTGGTTGTTGCACAATGCTTTCAAACGCTCCCGAAATTCGCGGGTGCGCTCGTGAAGCTCTCGCTCGGGCTCTAGAAAAGCTGAATATGTTGGTGATCCCTGCGAGCGAGTATGGTGCATACAAAGAAAGACTCGATAGGAAAAAGAAACGGAGGCTCAAAGACAGAAGGACTGACATGCAAGTAAACACAGAAGACAAGCACACAGAACAGACTCAAAGAAACAAATAAACCAAAAATCAAACAAAGAACTAGTCAAAGCTAATATGGCTATAGCCAATTGTCCCCGACAACGGCGTGAAAAACTTGATGTCGTCCAGACGGTCTATAAAAATAACTAACAAAACCTAAGCTAGAATCCTAAGTAATAAAAGGAATACCCTCTAACTAAACTGTACTGACAGGCAAGTGGACCTATCGAGTGTAGCACAACTTAATGGTAAACCGAGTTATCGAACCCTAGAGACACTGAATACTAATACTAGACTCTGACTCGGACTAAAGATGATTTGGTTTGGGGGGGTTTACTACACTAAAGATAATGACTACGAATGCAATAAACTGAGATCGGCTCAAACTATCAAGACAAAGAACTAAGGATGAACTCAAGAATAGGAAGAACACTACCTAGGTCGGAATCCTACTTGCAAAGAACAACTTCTACCGGTTCTGGAACTATTATGGATATGGGTTTCTAAGGAAACTGCTAAAGACAACCTAGTGGATCCCTAATCACTCTCAGGGTGTCATCAACTAAGCTACCTAAAGTGTAAAAACTCACCAGATTATTGGATCACTTCTCAGGTATTCCAACTATGATCAAGTACCCTAATAGACAGATTACCTCTCAGTCTCACCGCCCACAATACACTCAAGGAATGAACGGGGTAATCCTAGGATAACAACTATGATTCAGACTAGCAACAATCACTAGCCACCTAAACCAACTTCCTCTCAGACAGTTGACACTCGGATTCCTAATGACAAAGACTGATCGACTACTTCTCACCTCTCGGGTATTGAACTAGGACACACACTTAATTCTAATCAGCAATCAACAATAATTCCTATGGCTACTACGTCTAGCACACCACCACAGTCACAAACCCTAAGATCTATGATCACGATATGCTAATTAAACATGGCAGACAACCACAATCAGCGCAAGGAATTGAAATCAATCATAAATTAGAATTATAGCATGCATATACATCCTAATTATCATACTAGGATCTTTACAAAATCATAATTCCATTAATTGAATCCATAAACGAATAAAAATCAAGACTTTAGCAAAGTATTCATCATTACCTAGGCAGTATCAATTTTTTAGCCTAGAATCATGCTCAAAACAACTAGAATAGAAGTAATCAACATAAACATAGTCTCAAACACATAATCAAACAAGAAAGATTTAATCTTGAACCCTAGAATGCTAAGTTAACAAACCTTGAATCCAAAGCTTTAACATTTATGCTTAATTCTTCTTCCTTGCTCCCAAAATCGCCTCTAGTATTGCTCTAGACGTCAAGAAATCGAACTCTCTGCATAATGGGATTGCAATTTTATTTAAAAATTGATTAGGGCTTTTTTCGGGTTTCACAGGCCTCTCGCGTACCGCGAGAGGTGGGACATGGTTTCTCGTGTAGCGCGAGAACAAAAATATTCGCGCCCGATTCTCTTTTCTCACGCGTACCGCGAGGCTTTTCTAGATGGTCTTCGCGTACCGCGAAAGACAGCAATTTCAGATTTTTCAGTTTTGAACTTTGGGCTTCATTCTCGTGCTTGGTTTCTTCGGGTTTTCACTTGTATTCATCATGAGCACCTGAGAACATAACAAAGATTCAAAATGAACTAAAAACGACTCAAAACAAATATAAAACTACTTAAAACGACACTAAACATGGTGGAAATACATGTGTGCTTTGCAACAGATCAGAATGAATGTGTATGAACTAGTATGGGTAAATGAATGAATGAAATTATAGTTGTAAAACAATAATGGATGTGGGTGAATGAATGAATGTAATTATAGTTGTAAAACTATATTGGTTATGTGTAAAGGAATGAATGTAAATATAGTTGTAAGACTATAATGATACATGTAAATGAGGTTATGGTTTAAATATCATAATGGAAATGAGGTTATGATCTAAGTATCATAATGGAAATGAGGTTATGGTTTAAATACCATAACGGAAATGAGGTTATGGTCCAAGTACAATAATGGAAATGGGATATGAGGTTATGATCCTAGTATTATAATGGAAATGAGGTTATGGCCTATGTTCCATATTGGAAATGGAAAATGTGTTAATTATGTTTGACAAAAGAAAAGAATGAAACTTGCAAGGTGAAATGCAAGTTATTTGTAACCAAATGACAATTTGGGTGTAAACTTGCAAGGTGAAATATAAGTTTAAATTACTTGTTTGATATGTTTATCTTCATTACTAATGGTTGATACATGTGGTGTTATGTAAGAAAAACTCCGATGTAGTTCGAGTCAAATCCATTTGGCGAAAGGAGGATTCTCGTATGCATTTTTGGTGATTTTGGGGTTTGATATAAATCCATTAAAAGAGGTGATTTGGCGAAAGGAGGATTCTCGTATACATGTGGTGTTATGTAGGAAGGGTAAATTGATATTTGAAATTGTGTTTTGGTATATATATGTGGTGTTTGAATGATTTTTTAACCAAAACCCAAATGCTTGAAATGTTTTTGTGTCATGTGGGTGAAAATGTTGGAAATTTGGCTAAGTATGGAACTGGGCAGGAAAAGTAAACTTTCTGTTTACTGGGTGTCTTCGCACCACGCGAAGAACCGGAAGGTGATCTTCGCGTTACGCGAAGAACCAGGATTCCGGCCTCGGTGTATTGAGGCTCTTAGCGACACGCGAAGAAGTCTGTATAGTCTTGTAGGTCCCGGGAACCTCGTCGCGCAGTGGAAATACACTGATCTGTTATGTGATTTGTGTTGGAACCAAGAAAAAAGAGATAGAGAAACATGAACATAAACAAGAGAAGAATCAACAATACGTAATCCATAACAAAGAAATCATCCCGTATTACAGACAACATACCGAAGGAGCACACATATCTCATCTAAGCTCACGGTCCAGGGGTCGGGAGAGCTCGTCCCGACCCGGACACCTCTCAACCTAGTTCCAGAGTTCCACCTACAAATGAAGACAAGTCTTCTATTTATAGGGGCCGGAACACTACCTGCGTACTTGTCTAAGTACGAAGGGTTTGGTCATGCGTACTTGACGAGTACGCAACGCAAAAGCCTTGCGTACTTACTAAGTACGCAGGACCAAACTGGTGTGCAGGCTAAATACTCACGAACACCCTCCTGCATACTAGCCACGTACACCGATACATAGAAATTTATCTATAGTTACCAAAACATGCTTCTACAAACTCCCTCTTAACTATAGCATCAAATTCTATCTATCACTAACACTGATATGCATCATTTTACAAAGAATGTCCTAACAGACTCCCTCTAAACTAATGACATCAAGTGTCTTCTGGCGAGACTTGATCTTCTGGCATTCCACTTAAGATATTCAAATCTTCAAACTTCAGACTTCATTTGTCGAGTGATGACAAACCCGACTCCCTCTTAACTGTAGCTTTCATTGTAGACCAAACCAAGTGCTTCAATAGGAACCAACTAACCCAACACACTTCATTGTAGTTCATCCTCTCAGTAGTAGCTTGCTCCACCCTGACTTAGAATTCCTCCAAATCAGCTGGCATAAGATAGAGAGTTTGAATTTCCAATAACCCGCATCAAACTAATCAGCTCCCATAGGAATTCCAGTAAGATAAAATTAAGTATTCAACCAGATGTGTCCAACTCTATCCTGTATCTTCACGAGTCAACCAAATTCCTGAAGATGTTCATTTCCAATATCCCCTTTCAGTTTAAGCTCCATCTGACTAGACCATAAACAAGGGAATGATTCCTATCCCATCGGCCAATGATAAAAGGTTCCATCTTCAACTAATAATCCAACGGATATCGAGCTTCATCTTGAAAACACTTGGTAGAATCAAACACAAAATCATGCTCAGCAGTGATCACCTTATATCCAAAGTCCAACATTCTTCAATTAGATCTTCATTCCTGGTTCACACCTCCTATTCTGTATACGTTCACCACAGTGAAGTTCCATAACTAGGTTGTCTATCTGGCATTCCGGCCAGATCCCAAATGAGAAGTCCCATCATAATTGAATCACATCAAATCTTTGAACACATGCTTGACCAATGAGCATGAAAAATATAGTTTACACGAGAAATCATAGTATTGTAAGTTTTATCTCCCTCATTACTCTGTAAACTATGACCAGCTTCATTACCACTTCACTCAAATCCTCAAAAAGCATAACTGGCAAACTCTTGGATTTTATTCTTTTATTCCTTTGCAAAGATCCAAAACAACAAATCCTTGGGTTCCAGTATTCATCCCTTATTAAAGAAGTATCCCGGATACTCATAGCCCACATATTCAGGTTTGAATACCTAAACAAGATGATTCTTTTTCCAAAAGACCCAAAGCAGCCACATTTCCACAAATAGAACGAGACCTTTAGCCGACGAAGACCCAATTGCTCCCATTAGTTCAAAATTGATACCCTATTAAATAAGTATCCCGGATACTCATTGCCCACATTTTCAGGTTTGAACACTTAAACAATGTATGACAAGTGGGATCATCGAACAAAAATATCATCCGTGTTTCGCCAATCCACATCGTAAACAAACTTTGGTTCGGAAAAACCAAAATTATTATCTTCTCAAAAATGGCCCATAAAAGTTTTTTTTTTGAATCCCAGATGCTAGTTCATGCGTACTTAGTAAATACGCATATGTAGGGTGTTGCTGCGTATTTAGTAAGTTCGCAGAGCCAAGTACCCATCCGTACTTGTTAAGTGCGTAGAGAAATGCTCATGCGTACTTAGTACGCAGGTCACTTCTCATGCGTACTTACTAAGTACGTACCCATGCGTACTTAACAAGTACGCAGAAAAGGTGGTTCTGCGTACTTGTTCAGTACAGTAGTGTTCTTGACCGATCTTGAGGAGAATGCTCAAAAATTGATGGATCTGAGATATTGATGCTTCCAAAAGCTTACAAATCATCATCTAAGAAACCCTTAGCCTTCCAAACACCAAATGAAGTGATAACAAACTCGGATTTAAGGACTTTTGGTCTGAAAAAGTATGAACTCGTATGAACACAGATTTGCTCAAAAACACTAAAACTCGAAACTGGAACACAAATCAACGAACATCGAGGCTCTGATACCACTTGTAGGTCCCGAGAATCTCGTCACGCCGCGGAAATACACGGATCTGTTCTGTGCTTTGTGTGGGAACCAAGAAAACGAGACAGAGAAATACGAACATAAACAAGAGAAGAATCAACAATACGTAATGCATAACAACGAAATCATCCCGTATTATAGACAACATACCGAAGGAGCACACATCTCTCATCTAAGCTCACGGTCCAGGGTCGGGAGAGCTCGTCCCGACCCGGACACCTCTCAACATAGTTCCAGAGTTCCACCAACAAATGAAGACAAGTCTTCTATTAATAGGGGCAGGAACACTACCTGCGTACTTGTCTAACTACGCAGGGTTTGGTCATGCGTACTTGGAAAGTACGCAAGGCAGCCTTGCGTACTTACTAAGTATGCAGGACAAACTGGTGTACAGGCTAAGTACTCAGGAACACCCTCCTGCGTACTAGCCACGTACACCGATACATAGAATTTTATCTATAGTTACCAAAACATGCTTCTACAAGTCTTTCGCGACACGCGAAGAAATAAAAAAAAATAATAATAGTTCTTGGGATAAAAGCTTCCGCGCTTTTAGATATTTTATTAATTGGTTTTCCAATTAAGGGTGTTACACTTTCGCATAGAGGCCTTTAGCTAACGTCGTTGCCAAGACTTTTATAAACGGCTTGGTATCTTTCTCGTTCTCTATAGGCACGAATAATCTTTGCTTTGACAATTTCAGCAAATCTTCCTTCCCAAGCTTCAGTAGATCCATTGGGTCAGCAATAGTGAACTCTCTATCAGTACAATGAATGTCGAGAAACCCGGTCATAGGACTATAAGACCACTACTCAAGCTTACTCAGTGTGTCGTCGGGTAGGCCTTCGTGTACATGGACACAGTCAACTGTCTTGAGAGGAGGATAGACTTCCATAATGAGGGACTTCTTGGTGATTTTGTCGATTATGTACTTTGATGTTACCCTCTTACACTTAGGAGTCTTCATGATCTTGAAGTCACTGTCGCATTCTGTCAAGAAATGAAGCAAAGTTCCTTGCATCTCCATTATTTCCTAAATTGTTGAATGGAGCTTTGTTCAGTGCTCAGAGATCATATCTGGGCAATGATTCAAAGTCATGCATATTAGCAAAGTATTCGATTCGCCCATTCTTTCTATTGATCAGATAAAGATGCTTCTCACTGTCGTATATCTAGCTTAAGATAGGAAAACGATTGTTCTTCTTTTCAAGAGCATCAGATGATGTAACATAGTGGACTTCTTGTGGAGGAATTATCTTGAAGACACTTTTCTTTTTATCTGGGCGGCTGAGGACGATGTTGCTTCAGATGTGTATGTTGGATCAGCAACATGTTCAGGAGATAACTCCACACGGGGAGGTGAATTACCTTCGGCGAATAGATCGCTGTCAATACAGGTAATCACCTTTCCCTAAGCACTGATGTATGTAGGAGAGGTAGGCATATCAACGTCAAAGAAATCTACAGCCTCAAATATTTCCTCTCCCATGAAATCATCATCCAGTACAGTTGAATCATTTGTGAATGAGAACGCCAAGTCTGGCTTGAGTAAATCATCAAGATCCTGTTCAAAATCAAACAAAAAATCTTTTTTCAGACTGTTGTGCTCCTTTATCCTCTGGCGCAGGAACATAAACTACCAAAGCTTTAGAAAGATCTTCTTGTTAACTTGTTCCTTGGTCGTCCCGGTCTTTGCTTTGATCTTTATCATCTTTTCTGCCTTCATCATTATCACCATCACCTTTTCGTTTTCTCTTTCTTTTCTTTCAGTTTCTTCAGCTCTTTAAGCACATACTTGATGTTGTCTCTTAGGCTTTGGATTTGACCACTTTGTATGTTGATGGTCATCCTTAGAGTATCATTTTCTTTATAAATCTTTTCAATCTTTGAATTCTTAGCCACAGAGTCTTATTCCAGACTGAATACTCTTTTCAGCAGTGCTTGAACATCTACCGGTTCATAAGTAATCTTTTCTTTTTCCATTGTCTTGCTTTGTAGGAATGGTAGGTGTGATGATTGGTGTGGACTTCTGCGAGATTTGTTCAAAAACTTTTGGTTTCTTCCTCAGACCTAGAGCAACTTCAAAATCGCAGTCTTCATCGAAAGTATCACTTTGTTGTATAGAAGGGTTGATGAGAGGAGGTTTCCTAACAACCTTTCTTTTAATCAGTAAGCTTCTGTGATATTTATTTATGGGCACTTTATCCCTATCACTCTCTGTTTCAGACAAATTAAACTCACTTCCTTCTGTGTCTCCTTCAGACTCACTTTCTCTTTCTTCAACATTAACGGCAGTAGAACTCTGAACTTCTTCGCCCCTTTCATTGTTAACACTTTGAGTTCCAGTGTTAGCGAACATTAGATTGTCTAGATTTAGATCCGCCATGTCTTCAAGGTTCTCAACATTTTATTTGTTCTCGAAGTATATCGGTGCTACAATATTATAATTGAATTTATCTTCATGTTCGTCGGCCAGTTGTACATTAGGGATCATAGGTTCATTGACTATTGGAACCTCGGCCTAATTCTGAGCCTGTTGACGAACACGTCTAGGTCTACGACGAGGTTGAGGTGATGCTTGTTGTGGTTGTGGAGGAGGTGGTGGTGGTTGTTGTGGGTGTGGAGGTGGTGGTAGTGCTTGGTTACCGTCAATTTCCGGAAACGCACCAAACTTCTCCAATGAGTTAAGACCAACATAGTATCCGTGCTTGTTCATACAAATGTAAGACAGAATGCTTTTGTCCATCACTTTCACATGCACCCTTCTCGGAGTCATAAGCACCTCTGCATGTTCTCAGTTTATGATCATTTGCAGGAATCTTGGTTACATCAAGAACACAAACTTCTTCTTTCCAGTCAGATTACTTTTCATATCTTCGAACACAACTCTTGAGAAATTGAAATTCTCACTAGTAACTAGTGCATATACCATAGAGGTCATATTCACAATCAATTCATCATACCCTCCTTTTCTACCAGAGATGTACTGATTTACCACGTGTGCCAAGTATCTCTAGTATGGTGGTAGATATCTCTTTAATAGAGAAAACTCTCCTTCATCCCTCATCCTTTGGAATGTATCAGTCATCTGCTCCGCTGTAAAACTTGTAGGGTGTTCAGGATTGTCCCCAAAGTTTAGTCAGGTCCTTATAATAGCTTCAGTGATAACAATTCATTTTCCAACAATAGTGCCAGCTATCCCTTCAATATCATTCTCTGAGATTATTTCAGCTGTGCTCTAGAAATCTCTAATAAAGTCTTCACATATGTCTGGATGTTGAGATAGAGCATGAAAAACTCTGGATGCTCGTAATCTCATGATAATAGATCTGATCTGTGGTGGGTCCTCCAAGTAAGTCGGTTCATTGTGATCCTTAACAAACATTAATTGTGCCATGCCTGTAATTAACAAAGTAAGTTAGATTTCCAAAATGACCAACTTGAAGTATGCGTCCATGTTATCGAACCGCAAACTTTGTTAATGCCGAAAACTTGCAAACTTTTAAAAAAAAACCGCAAACTTTTAAACTCAGTCACAAACTTTAAGTTAAACCGCAAACTTCTACTAACACCGCAAACTTTATTAAAAACTGTAAACTTTAAAAAGACTCAAAATTCATGGATTTTAACTAGTTTTGGGATTGGTTTTCTGATGAATCATTATCGCCTTGAGTTTGCGGCCAAATCTATCGGACCAATTTCAGTTATTTCATGGATTTGAAAGGTCAATTTGGTCAAATGTCCAACTCGGGTTCAGTTTTCAAACAAGAACATATCTCACGCTTGATTAGTGTGAATCCAAGGCTGAAATCCTTACCTTTAAGGTCACCTACACTTCTTGAGTACAAATATAGAGACAAATTCACACAGGGATCAAGAAATCAATCAATTAGTAGCAAATATTAAGTATGCGGCTAGAGAGAAAGACGAAGTATGCGGTTCATGTAACTCTAGAACCGCAAACTTCAAACTATTTATAGATAGCTTTCAAGTATGCGGCCGCATACTTCTGATAAACATCGAATTTTTCAGAAATCTTTTCTTTTGGATTATTTGGTTAAGCAGGGACGGTCATTTTGATACTTATGAATTACAAACAAAGATAAAAATAAAATTAACTCGAAATAAGCTAAAAACACAAAAGTATTTTTGTCCTTTTCAAATAACAGACTGCTTTAAAACACTGGGATGCAATATTTTTGAGAGAAACTCTGTTATGGGATCATATCATTTTAGGGCAGACTAAACTATATTTATCAACCGCTCATTTTCTCAGACAGGTCTTGGAGTTTGCCAATATGTTATCCTTCTAAACTCAAGCCTTTATACCATAATTGACAAACAAATAATAAATGATGTTATCATGTTTTGGGTAATATTTATTCATGACTTAGTGGGTCCCACACTCACATATCAGAAACATGTATTTATGTTATTATGAATTAGATGTGTTTTTGATGAAATGAACGGACCCCATAACTTATCGGATAAACCTTCCCTTCGGGAAATCTCGAACAAGTTTGATTAAGAACATAGCACAACGGACTTACATATTCAAAAACAATAAATGTTCAGGGTCATAGCACTACGGACTTACATGCCTTGATAAGAGATTCCTTCCAAGTCACACTTTCCCAAAGAGAAAAATATTTACAAGTATACTAATATGTACGTCTTTAGACATATCTTTTTTTAATTTTCCTATACCACGACATTAACATTGCGTATCTTTTTGCTCAAATTTTTGTTTTACACTATCATTGAATGTCTTTTCACCTATTGCATGCCTTTTATCTATATATATATATATATATATATATATATATATATATATATATATATATATATATATATATATATATATATATATATGCAGACTTTTATCAAGTCAGCTCGCAACCCCTTTGTGAAGGGTCTCGATTTATGCAATCCAGAGATAGTATGTTCATCCACAGTTCATCAGCCTTTATGTTTAAGTGTTCAACTATTAACATGAATTAATTATTCTACCAATCTATGAGATGTTCCCCACTATAACAATGACCTTTAAGTTTAAGTGAAACACTATCATGTTGTCCTATTAGTTTTAGCAGAGACTTTCAACATATCACCCTAAGATCTTGATCTTTTCAACTACAGGCCTTACATAAGATGATCCAACCTCTACAATGATGTACTATCATTTCCCATTAGAAAGAGTTCTCAGCTTTTCTAAGAAACACAATCTTTTTTGTATTTTTATATTTTGGATTTAAAGATGAAACTAAAAACTTAAATCGAAAATCTTTTTGGTGTTTTTAGGAAATTTCTCCTCCTAAAATTTTGCATTTATGTAATAAATCAAATTTTAAACAAGCTAAAAACTAATAAAAATATTTTTGGTGACCAAACCTACGACCTTCTAATCAAAGTAGATCATTTTCAGACATTCAACCAGAAAGTTGAATCTTGCCAAATCGAAAGCTTTTGTAAAAATGTCAGCAACATTCTTATCAGTAGATACATGTTCAAGATGCATGAGTGTTCTTTCAAAACAATCACGAATGTGGTACACTCTTATGTCTATGTGCTTATTTTAGAGTTTTGGACATGGTTCTTAACAATCTGTAAAGTAGCTTCATTATCACAGAAAATTGGAGAGTCACAGAAATTGAAACCGTAATCCAGCAATTGGTGTTGCATCCATATAACCTGGGAGCAACTTGTAAGGCCCCAAACCCGGGAACCCGACACGTTGGCATACACGTAAGCACATTAGTAATTGACATCAAATTGTCTCAATAAATGCAGCGGAAAACGGTCAGTCAACGACCCAAATCTCAATCATAATCAAAACAAGTAATAATATCTAAATCATTCAACGTCATAACGGAAAAGTAAATGTCATCACACGGTCACGGTAACCAAATGCCATCCAGAACCCGCCAGCTCATGCTTTCTCCTTACCTGAAATACATGCTAAAAAGTCAGCTACGCTGAGTGAGTTCTATAATAGTTCGTTCGAGGATATTAAATCCTGAAACTCTTTTAAAAACGATTTACGTCACAAAGGTTTTATCACTTATTTACCGATTAATCAATTATGTAATTTACCGAAATACACGAAATCACGTCAACTGGTCTAAAAGACTCGTACGCTCATGACTCGTTGATTGAACGTTGCCAGTTATAACCACACACCGACCCACGCTGACTTACTACCACGCTTAATCAACCCTTTCCGTCCGACTAAGGTCAGACTCAATTCCCGTCGACTAAAGTCGACCCGGTAACAATTAATCTAATAATATTAAAGCACCGCATTAAATAACTCTACACCAAATCCTATGCATACAATCATACTATCATTTCATACACAAATATCGACATTAAAACCCTTATTATTTCATACCTTTATTATATGGCACGTTTCATGTATTCGAGCCCAAAACTACAAAACATTTAAACGTGGGCGATAGGAACTCACCTTTGCTAGACGCAACTTGATCTCTAGAACCTGCTAACATCTCGTTCTCGCTCTTCGATCTCGCACTTAACAATTACACAATACACGAGTCAATACACGACCCAACATTCGTCCTTTCGCTCACTCACTCAACCCGATGTGTTACACCCGCCCACGCACGTCGCCATGCATGGCTCGCATGCACATGAATACACTTTAACGTACCCAACCCTTCCTCGCAGCGCCACCTTCGGCTTCCATCAACTCCCCCGTGATCGCACTGTGCCGTGGCACCACCCCCCGCTCGTCCCCGTCCATGGCCAGCTCCGCACCACCGCTGTCCGGTATCTAGGACCGCTCCCGTGGCCTTCTGAAACCACCACCGACCTTCACTGCCGTCTTCGAGTCACCGCAGCCAACCTCCGTCCTCGTCCAGCCTTGCGGGACCATCTCTCGGCCTGCCTGCTGCCGCCGTGCCCCCTTCTCGCGCCACCACAGCCGCCCGGCTAAGCCATTGGCCTCCATCCGTCGCCCTACACGCACCACTCCCCCCGTCGACCACCCCCATGGGTTCGGCAGAACCATGTCCACCCATAGGTGGTTCCAAACATTCACTAAACAAAGTAACGAAACGATTAATAACATTATACCTCCGATCCAAGTGACTCGTCCAAATAGAATCACCAAGAACTCGTTTCTTCTTTCACTACTCGTCGCCTACGAACCCTAAAACCATAAAGATGATTATTACGATTAAGCGATGCTTAAAACACATACACGATGATTAGAGGCTCGCGATTATACCTTGATCTCGACAAGAATATGATGAAAGACCTCTCTCCTTCTCCCTTCTCTTCTCGGCAGCCGCACGCAATAATGGGGAAACCCCCCATTGCCGTAAACCTTATAGGGGTGTTTGCCGACCGGGCTTCGGCCCTTGTGTGCGACCGGCTAGCCTCCGTGCTCGGCCCGTCCCACAACTTGGCACAAAACGCCCCTTCAAGTCCTGATAATTATAAATAACCCCCGCCTAATTATTTACAGAACGATTATCGCACTAACCCCCTCAAGTCTCATTACCTTGTGAACCGGTATTTACCCTATTTACAAATCCTTTTTCTAAATGAAAAACCGGGATGTTACAAGTCTTTCCCCCTTAAAGAGGTTTCGTCCTCGAAACATGGGTCATCTGGAAACAAATGCGGATAACGTTCACGCATATCTGCTTCCGGCTCCCATTTAGCTTCGGATCCCTTACGATGTTTCCATTACACCTTAACGATAAGGATCACTTTCCTTCGCAACCTCTTTTCCTTCCTATCCAGTATAGCCACTGGTTCCTCCACATAATTCAACTTATCATCCACCACAATGTCGTCCAACGGTACGTGTTCCATAGCCTCCGCCAAACACTTCCGTAGATGGGACACATGAAACGTTGGGTGTATCCCTGCCAATGCATCTGGCAACTGCAGTCTGTAAGCGACGCTACCAACACGCTCCTCTATCATAAATGGTCCAATATATCTTGGACTAAGCTTCCCCCATATCTGGAAATGAATAATACCCTTCTAGGGCGACACCTTAAGCATCACATAATCTCCTGCTTTAAACTCTATATGTCGTCGTCTCTTGTCGGCGTAAGACTTCTGCCGATCTTGAGCGGCTTTCATCCTTTGCTTCACCAATTCAAACTTTTCAGAAGTTGCTTTCACAACATCTATGCTTCCTAACTCTTTCTGTCCGAGCTCTCCCCAGCATTTCATACCGGGGTTCTACATCTTCTCCCATAAAGCATTTCATACGGCGGCATCCCAATAGTCGCATGATAACTATTGTTATAAGAGAACTCCGGCAACGGTAGGTGACCATCCCATGCACCTCCAAAATCAATCACACATGCACGCAACATGTCCTCCAATATTTGTATCGTCCGCTCTGACTGTCCATCAGTCTGAGGGTGATACGCAGTGCTAATGTGCAATCTCGTCCCCATGGCCTCATTGAACCTCTTACAAAACTTGGTAGTGAATCTCGTATCCCGGTCGGATACAATAGAAACCGACACTCCATGCCTAGCAACGATCTCATTATTAAACACTTCGGATAATCTTTCTGTAGGTCCCGGGAGCCTCGTCGCGCAGCGGAAATACACGGATTTGTTCTGTGATTTATGTGGGAACCAAGAAGAACGCAGAGAAACAAGAACATAAATAAAAGATAATGAAACGATACGTAATCCATAACATAGAAGTCATCTCATACTACAGACTACATACCGAAGGAGCACACATCTCTCATCTAGGCTCATGGTCCAGGGGTCGGGAGAGCTCGTCTCGACCCAGACACCTCTCAACCTTGTTCCAAGAAGTTCCACATACAAATGAAGACAACTCTTCTATTTATAGGGGCAGGAACACTACCTGCGTACTTGGCTAAGTACGCAGGACATTGGTCATGCGTACTTGCTAAGTACGTAAGGCAAAAGCCTTACGTACTTACTAAGTATGCAGGACCTACTGGTGAACAAGCTAAGTACGCAGGAACACCCTCCTGCATACTAGCCAAGTACACCGATACATAGAATTTAATCTATAATTACTAAAACATGCTTCTACATAATTTTGTTTTTACTTTCAAACTTCATCTATTGATAATCACAGACGGTTACAGAGAGAATGAGTGCGTACATACATTTTGTCACTAACAGCTATATCTACTAGACATGTTGCCTGCGCACTTAGCAAGTGCGCAGGGATTAACTCATGCGTACTTAACAAGTACACATACTTTTTTCTTACGTACTTGCTAAGTACGTAGGATATACATCCTGCGCACTTATTAAGTGCGCACAACACTTAACAGAAACAGACAAGACTAAGTACATACATATGTGATTACAACTCGATAATCAACACATACAGATACTTCAATACAAGTACAAATACATAAAGAGAAGTACATAAGCTAAGACAACATCTAGAGTGTCTGTCACACAAACGTGCTTCAACAAACTCCCCATTGACAACAGCTCTGGATTGTCTTTAGTCTTCTAACTCCACCAGCTTTAGCTTCCATCTTCTTGGTGCCACCACTTTCAGACCTAATCTTTCCCATCACCACTGCCTCGCCCGTCGTTGGGTCCACGTACCAGTACCACATGTAACCAAGGATATCCTGAGATAACTTGCTCAGGGGAATCCTGGTTTCACATAGCACTGGTTTGTAGACCCGTTTCTTTATGCTTCTGTTAGTCACGGGATGTCTGAAGTTCTTGTCCCAGACTCTCTTTCGCATCTGAGGCTTAAACATCTCAAAGTTCCCCGATCTTCCCTCTTTCTGTAGTGTTCTCCACAAACCCATTGCTGATGCATGACAAGTGTCACACAGCAGCTCACGGTTTGTGAGGTTCACCAGATCGTACTTCGGCAGGGAGAGGCTTCAGTCGAGGTTGCTGCACCACTAGCCTCAGCAACAAATTTAGGCTCGACTGAACCTGTGTTAGAAGTAGCTTCAAAGGCTGGAGCTTCAAAGATCTCTCCATCCTCAAGCTCATATACTCATTCACCGTCTCCTTTGGGAAACTCCACCACTACTTCTTCATCATCCACATCCCATTCATCATCAGACTCGATCTCTCCTTCCTCCAGATTGCTGAGAGCATCGATCTGAGCTTCTTTGGAATAGTCTGGCTCAATCAGTTGAATGACCTCATCAGATAGGTCGTATAGCACCTCAGCCGCAGACTTTCCTTTATCATCTCCACTACCAGAAGCATCACCACCTTCCATGTGAGTGAACTCCCCCTAAGCCATTGGAACAGTAGAAATGGGCACTATTGCCAAAGCTTGTTGCTCACTTCCACTAGCACCGGCTTCAGGATCCTTGACTTTGTCATCATCCTTGGTTAGATGAATCGGATGACAAGCCTCCTCACTGGTAGGTTTAGATGGCTTCTCCTTTCTCTCTCCCCCTGAGCAGCAAGCTTCTTGGTCAGGTCAGCTACTAACTTGACCATCATTTCATGTTCTTTTCGCTGCATATCAAACCGTGGCTCCAAAGACGTCATGTGTCCTAAAAACATATTGTTTATCTTGATCATGAGTTCATTCTAGGCCATCACATTCTTAAGCCTTTATTCAGCCCCATTCCTCTTGCTTCACAGAATAGTAACTTCGTCCACCAAAGAATTTATCTGACCCTGTTGAGCCTCAGACTCTTACCTTGATTTCCGAACAGTTTCAAGAAGACCAGCAACCTATGTTTCCGAAGTGGTTATCCTCGCATCACGGGGATCAGGATCTCTGGATGTAGAGGCTTCAAAAGTATGGGGTGGAGATGAGAAGATCGCATCAAAGTCAAATCCTTGGGTAAAGTCCCCATAGTTGTAGGGTTGACTGATGGGGTCAAGGGTGGTAGTGGGGATGGAGGTTGGGATGGTTGTTTCATTGGTGGTTGGTGTGATAGTGACTGACTCAGTCTGAATTGGAGTCGTCACTATCAGTTGATGGATAGTCTCAATTGGTAGTGGTACTATCTCAGGCACCTGCTCTGATATAGTAGCGGCAACTGCTTGACTTGTAACATGTGGCCGCCTCCCCGTCCTTTGATATAGCTGAGTAGAAGTTGACGTAGAGGTTGAAGCAGTGCTCACGGCCTCAGTCACTTGTTGACGTGCAACACTTACTTCTACTTCTCTAGGGATAGTCGCAAATGGCCTTTCACCCCGATGCTTGTTAGTATTTTCACTACTTTGTCTTTGTATAGCAGCATCTGAATCAGATTCGGGTTCATTCTCACTTCTTGTACTATGTTGTCTCTTTCTCTTAGAAGACGACTCGGGAAGGGTCACCGCTGTCGTTCTTCTCGGGTGTGATTGGTTTGGCGCATCATCAAAATCATATGAATCAGATTTTGTAGCTTCGGAGTAAGATTCTTCAGCACCAGCACTTCTTTCTTCTTCGTCTCCTTCATTTTCAGATTCATCATCACCTTCAACTTCCTCCTCTTCTTGCTCGTTAGAGTGTTCACTTAGTTCAGGCTCCGACTCAGGACTATACAATCTGAAATTATCTGGGGCCACATATGCTTCGTTGATTAAGGGTCTAAGTACGCATATTTAAAGGGGCCGGAACACTACCTGCGTACTTAGCTAAGTACGCAGGGCATTGGTCATGCGTACTTACTAAGTACGCAAGACAAAAGCCTTGCGTACTTACTAAGTACGCAGGACCTACTGATGAACAAGCTAAGTACACAGGAACACCCTCCTGCGTACTAGCCTACTACACCGATACATAGAATTTAATCTATAATTACTAAAACATGCTTCTACATAATTTTGTTTTTACTTTCAAACTTCATCTATTGATAATCACAGACGGTTACAGAGAGAATGAGTGCGTACATACATTTTGTCACTAACAGCTATATATACTAGACATGTTGTCTGCGCACTTAGCAAGTGCGCAGGGATTAACTCATGCGTACTTAACAAGTACACATACTTTGTTCTTACGTACTTGCTAAGTACGTAGGATATACATCTTGCGCACTTACTAAGTGCGCACAACACTTAACAGAAACAGACAAGACTAAGTACATACATATGTGATTACAACTCGATAATCAACACATACAGATACTTAAATACAAGTACAAATACATAAAGACAAGTACATAAGCTAAGACAACATCCAGAGTGTTTGTCACACAAACGTGCTTCAACAAACTCCCACTTGACAACAGCTCTGGATTGTCTTCAGTCTTCTAACTCCACCAGCTTTAGCTTCCATCTTCTTGGTGCCACCACTTTCAGACCTAATCTTTCCCATCACCACTGCCTCGACCGTCGTTGGGTCCACGTACCAGTACCACATGTAACCAAGGATATCCTGAGATAACTTGCCCAGGGGAATCCTGGTTTCACATAGCACTGGTTTGTAGACCCATTTCTTTATGCTTCTGTTAGTAACGGGATGTCTGAAGTTCTTGTCCCAGACTCTCTTTCGCATCTGAGGCTGAAACATCTCAAAGTTCCCGATCTTCCCACTTTCTGTAGTGTTCTCCACAAACCCATTGCTGATGCATGACAAGTGTCACACAGCAGCTCACGGTTTGTGAGGTTCACCAGATCGTACTTCGGCAGGGAGAGGCTTCAGTCGAGGTTGCTGAACCACTAGCCTCAGCAACAAATTTAGGCTCGACTGAACCTGTGTTAGAAGTAGCTTCAAAGGCTGGAGCTTCAAAGATCTCTCCATCCTCAAGCTCATATACTCATTTACCGTATCCTTTGGGAAACTCCACCACTACTTCTTCATCATCCACATCCCATTCATCATCAGACTCGATCTCTCCTTCCTCCAGATTGCTGAGAGCATCGATCTGAGCTTCTTTGGAATAGTCTGGCTCAATCAGTTGAATGACCTCATCAGATAGGTCGTATAGCACCTCAGCCGCAGACTTTACTTTATCATCTCCACTACCAGAAGCATCACCACCTTCCATGTGAGTGAACTCCCCCTAAGCCATTGGAACAGTAGAAATGGGCACTATTGCCAAAGCTTGTTGCTCACTTCCACTAGGACCGGCTTCAGGATCCTTGACTTTGTCTTCATCCTTGGTTAGATGAACCGGATGACAAGCCTCCTCACTGGTAGGTTTAGATGGCTTATCCTTTCTCTCTCCCCCTGAGCAGCAAGCTTCTTGGTCAGGTCAGCTACTAACTTCACCATCATTTCATGTTCTTTTCGCTGCACATCAAACCGTGGCTCCAAATACGCATGTGTCCTAGACACATATTGTTTGTCTTGATCATGAGTTCGTTCTAGGCCATCACATTCCTAAGCCTTTCTTCAGCCCCATTCCTCTTGCTTCGCAGAATAGTAACTTCGTCCACCAAAGAATTTATCTGACCCTGTTGAGCCTCAGACTCTTACCTTGATTTCTGAACAGTTTCAAGAAGACCAGCAACCTATGTTTCCAAAGTGGTTATCCTCGCATCACGGGGATCAGGATCTCTGGATGTAGAGGCTTCAACAGTATGGGGTGGAGATGAGAAGATCGCATCAAAGTCAAACCCTTGGGTAAAGTCCCCATAGTTGTAGGGTTGACTGATGGGGTCAAGGGTGGTAGTGGGGATGGAGGTTGGGATGGTTGTTTCAATGGTGGTTGGTGTGATAGTAACTGATTCAGTCTGAATTGGATTCGTCACTATCAGTTGATGGATAGTCTCAATTGGTAGGGGTACTATCTCAGGCACCTGCTCTGATATAGTAGCGGCAACTGCTTGACTTGTAACACGTGGCCGCCTCCCCGTCCTTTGATATAGCTGAGTAGAAGTTGACGTAGAGGTTGTAGCAGTGCTCACGGCCTCAGTCACTTGTTGACGTGCAACACTTACTTCTACTTCTCTAGGGATAGTCGCAAATGGCCTTTCACCCCGATGCTTGTTAGTATTTTCACTACTTTGTCTTTGTATAGCAGCATCTGAATCAGATTCGGGTTCATTCTCACTTCTTGTACTATGTTGTCTCTTTCTCTTAGAAGACGACTCGGGAAGGGTCACCGCTGTCGTTCTTCTCGGGTGTGATTGGTTTGGCGCATCATCAAAATCATATGAATCAGATTTTGTAGCTTCGGAGTAAGATTCTTCAGCACCAGCACTTCTTTCTTCTTCGTCTCCTTCATTTTCAGATTCATCATCACCTTCAACTTCCTCCTCTTCTTGCTCGTTAGAGTGTTCACTTAGTTCAGGCTCCGACTCAGGACTATACAATCTGAAATTATCTGGGGCCACATATGCTTCGTTGATTAAGGGTCTAAGTACGCATATTTAAAGGGGCCGGAACACTACCTGCGTACTTAGCTAAGTACGCAGGGCATTGGTCATGCGTACTTACTAAGTACGCAAGACAAAAGCCTTGCGTACTTACTAAGTACGCAGGACCTACTGATGAACAAGCTAAGTACACAGGAACACCCTCCTGCGTACTAGCCTACTACACCGATACATAGAATTTAATCTATAATTACTAAAACATGCTTCTACATAATTTTGTTTTTACTTTCAAACTTCATCTATTGATAATCACAGACGGTTACAGAGAGAATGAGTGCGTACATACATTTTGTCACTAACAGCTATATATACTAGACATGTTGTCTGCGCACTTAGCAAGTGCGCAGGGATTAACTCATGCGTACTTAACAAGTACACATACTTTGTTCTTACGTACTTGCTAAGTACGTAGGATATACATCTTGCGCACTTACTAAGTGCGCACAACACTTAACAGAAACAGACAAGACTAAGTACATACATATGTGATTACAACTCGATAATCAACACATACAGATACTTAAATACAAGTACAAATACATAAAGACAAGTACATAAGCTAAGACAACATCCAGAGTGTTTGTCACACAAACGTGCTTCAACAAACTCCCCCTTGACAACAGCTCTGGATTGTCTTCAGTCTTCTAACTCCACCAGCTTTAGCTTCCATCTTCTTGGTGCCACCACTTTCAGACCTAATCTTTCCCATCACCACTGCCTCGACCGTCGTTGGGTCCACGTACCAGTACCACATGTAACCAAGGATATCCTGAGATAACTTGCTCAGGGGAATCCTGGTTTCACATAGCACTGGTTTGTAGACCCATTTCTTTATGCTTCTGTTAGTAACGGGATGTCTGAAGTTCTTGTCCCAGACTCTCTTTCGCATCTGAGGCTGAAACATCTCAAAGTTCCCGATCTTCCCACTTTCTGTAGTGTTCTCCACAAACCCATTGCTGATGCATGACAAGTGTCACACAGCAGCTCACAGTTTGTGAGGTTCACCAGATCATACTTCGGCAGGGAGAGGCTTCAGTCGAGGTTGCTGAACCACTAGCCTCAGCAACAAATTTAGGCTCGACTGAACCTGTGTTAGAAGTAGCTTCAAAGGCTGGAGCTTCAAAGATCTCTCCATCCTCAAGCTCATATACTCATTTACCGTATCCTTTGGGAAACTCCACCACTACTTCTTCATCATCCACATCCCATTCATCATCAGACTCGATCTCTCCTTCCTCCAGATTGTTGAGAGCATCGATCTGAGCTTCTTTGGAATAGTCTGGCTCAATCAGTTGAATGACCTCATCAGATAGGTCGTATAGCACCTCAGCCGCAGACTTTCCTTTATCATCTCCACTACCAGAAGCATCACCACCTTCCATGTGAGTGAACCCCCCCTAAGCCATTGGAACAGTAGAAATGGGCACTATTGCCAAAGCTTGTTGCTCACTTCCACTAGGACCGGCTTCAGGATCCTTGACTTTGTCTTCATCCTTGGTTAGATGAACCGGATGACAAGCCTCCTCACTGGTAGGTTTAGATGGCTTCTCCTTTCTCTCTCCCCCTGAGCAGCAAGCTTCTTCGTCAGGTCAGCTACTAACTTCACCATCATTTCATGTTCTTTTCGCTGCATATCAAACCGTGGCTCCAAATACGCATGTGTCCTAGACACATATTGTTTGTCTTGATCATGAGTTCGTTCTAGGCCATCACATTCCTAAGCCTTTCTTCAGCCCCATTCCTCTTGCTTCGCAGAATAGTAACTTCGTCCACCAAAGAATTTATCTGACCCTGTTGAGCCTCAGACTCTTACCTTGATTTCTGAACAGTTTCAAGAAGACCAGCAACCTATGTTTCCAAAGTGGTTATCCTCGCATCACGGGGATCAGGATCTCTGGATGTAGAGGCTTCAACATTATGGGGTGGAGATGAGAAGATCGCATCAAAGTCAAACCCTTGGGTAAAGTCCCCATAGTTGTAGGGTTGACTGATGGGGTCAAGGGTGGTAGTGGGGATGGAGGTTGGGATGGTTGTTTCAATGGTGGTTGGTGTGATAGTAACTGATTCAGTCTGAATTGGATTCGTCACTATCAGTTGATGGATAGTCTCAATTGGTAGGGGTACTATCTCAGGCACCTGCTCTGAGATAGTAGCGGCAACTGCTTGACTTGTAACACGTGGCCGCCTCCTTGTCCTTTGATATAGCTGAGTGGAAGTTGACGTAGAGGTTGAAGTAGTGCTCACGGCCTCAGTCACTTGTTGACGTGCAACACTAGCTTCTACTTCTCTAGGGATAGCAGCAAATGGCCTATCACCCCGATGCTTGTTAGTATTTTCACTACTTTGTCTTTGTATAGCAGCATCTGAATTAGATTCGGGTTCATTCTCACTGCTTGTACTATCTTATCTCTTTCTCTTAGAAGACGACTCGGGAAGGGTCACCGCTGTCGTTCTTCTCGGGTGTGATTGGTCTCGCGCATCGTCAAAATCATATGAATCGGATTTTGTAGCTTCAGAGTAAGATTCTTCAGCACCAGCACTTCTTTCTTCTTCATCTCCTTCATTTTCAGATTCATCATCACCTTCAACTTCCTCCTCTTCTTGCTCGTTAGAGTGTTCACTTAGTTCAGGCTCCGACTCAGGACTATACAATCTGAAATTATCTGGGGCCACATATGCTTCGTTGATTAAGGGTCTAAGTACGCATATTTAATGGGGCCGGAACACTACCTGCGTACTTGGCTAAGTACGCAGGGCATTGGTCATGCGTACTTACTAAGTACGCAAGACAAAAGCCTTGCGTACTTACTAAGTACGCAGGACCTACTGGTGAACAAGCTAAGTACACAGGAACACCCTCCTGCGTACTAGCCTAGTACACCGATACATAGAATTTAATCTATAGTTACTAAAACATGCTTCTACAGATTTTTTTTACTTTCAAAATTCGCCTATTGATAATCACAGCAGGTTACCGAGAGAATGAGTGCGTACATACATTCTGTCACTAACAGCTATATATACTAGACATGTTTCCAGCGTACTTAACAAGTTCGCAGGGATCAACTCATGCGTACTTAGCAAGTACGCAGACTTTGTTCTAGCGTACTTGCTAAGTACGCAGGATATACATCCTTCGCACTTACTAAGTGCGCACAACACTTAACAGAAACAGACAAGACTAAGTATATACGTATGTGATTACAACTCGATAATCAATACATATAGATACTTGAATACAAGTACAAATACATAAAGACAAGTACATAAGCTAAGACAACATCCAGAGTGTCTGTCACACAAACGTGCTTCAACAAAGTCCCCCTTCACAACAGCTCTGGATTGTCTTCGGTCTTCAAACTCCACCAACTTTAGCTTCCATCTTCAGCTTGTAATCTAGACAAAACTTGACCAACTTGTTGTATCTTGATGCTTGAAGCTTTGTCCATTCGTTAGATCTTTCAAAGAGAAATTAATGAAAGTGATTTCATCAAAGACTCTGATCAGTTCCTTTAGCACCAAGCTTCCACTTTCAGACCTAATCTTTCCCATCACCACTGCCTCGCCCGTCTTTGGGTCTGCGTACCCTTACCACATGTTACCAAGGATATCCTAAGATAACTTGCTCAGGGGAATCCTGGTTTCACATTGCACTGGGTTGTAGACTAGTTTCTTTAAGCTTCTGTTAGTCACGGGATGTCTGAAGTTCTTGTCCCGGACTCTCTTGCGCATCTGAGGCTTAAACATCTCAAAGTTCCCTGATCTTCCCTCTTTCTGTAGTGTTCTCCTCAAACCCACTGCTGATGCATGACTAGTGTCACACAGCAGCTCACGTTTTGCGAGGTTCACCAAATCGTACTTCGATAGGGAGCTGAACGCTTCACTGGTAGGTTTCAAGTATTGAACCCCACCAGCTCATTTAATGGTGAACACCTTCTTGTCGTCGTCAAATTTGACGGACAGGATCATACCTGTAGCTCCATGTACGTCTATGATAGATGTCTTTTGCCAGACTAGAGCTTGATCCTTAGTAAACCATCCTTGTGGATATCTGTTTTTCCAGGCTTCGGGATCAACACTTCTTTCTTGTGCATCATCAGAATCAGATGAATCAGATTCTGTAGCTTTGGAGTAAGATTCCTTAGTACCAGCCCTTCATTCTTCTTCGTCTCCTTCATTTTCAGATTCATCATCACCTTCAACTTCCTCCTCTTCTTGCTTGTTAGAGTGTACACTTAGTTCGGCTCCGAGTCGGGATTATACCATCTGAAATTATCTAGGGCCACATATGCTTCATTGATTAAGTGTTTGAAGAGAGGAGTATGCACAGGGGTAGGTTCTACACTGCATTGCTTTAAGAATTGAGCAAATACTCTCTTGTCCATTCGCTTCACTAGTAATCTTTCCCCAATTGCCGGTAGACTTGGCAACGCATCATTGATTAGCAGCTGGATAAATCTTGGATACAACATGAATCTAAACTTCTCCGCCGTATAGATCTGGTCAGTTATGGCCTTGTATACGTACTTAGAGAAATTATAGCCCTTGTTGAGAGATAAACCCACCATTGCAGCCGCTAAGTGATGACCCATGGCATCCTTGCCTGCTTTCCTTGAAAAGATGCACATGATCATGATGTGGGCAAAGTAGCGCCACTAACCGAGTACCCACATCTTCTTATACGAAGCATAATCTGTTTCACCGACGTATCCCATTCTATGCCTCCAACAACCATCGACAAAGTAATCAGGACAGGTAATTGGGTCAGTTGCAAGATCTTGAAACTGTAACACTCTCCTGATGGTGTATTCGGATATGGCTATCTGTTGACCTGCTACAGCAGCCCTAATGACGTTCGGGGTTACTTTACAGTCATGATCTGCTGTTGCCTAGAATTGATCCATGTACGGTCTTGATACGATAGGATCTGCAGAGATAGCATAGATGATCTTAGATTATCTCCCTGTATTCAAGTGCAGCACCCTTCCACTCGGGTTGTGTTAGAGCCAGCATATTGAATTCGCTATTAAACGCACGAGCCATCACTGCAAAAACATACAATGAACAAAATAAGAACAAGAATAGTCACTGGAATTGAATAAACAAGACATTGTATAGCACATTCACAAGAAACAATTTTCTAGACTTAGAAAAATTTGCAATTTGCCTTCCTGACTACTTAGCAAGTACGCAGGGTTTATACCTTGCGTACTTAGTAAGTACGCAAGAGTTATGTCTTGCGTACTTACTAAGTGCGAAAGGCCTAACACTTCAAGGTCACCACAAATTCGAAAAATGCAGACTATTCCAAATGGACGAATCTGATTTTGTTCAAGGTCACCACAACTTCGAAAAATGCATTTAGAACTCATGGGACAAAGTCCAACGCAAAATCGCGCTAAAACCAGGTCAGTTTTGACCTAAACCTAACCTGACCTCAACCGACGGTCAGACCAGGGTCAGAGACAAAATCAAACGATGTTAAGGACGATAGTTGAGTAGTTAGGGTTCGATTTAAGTTTATAAACAAGATTCAGGTCTTAATTTCAGTAAAGAACGTCCAAAACTTGTCTTAAATTTGACATCCAACCCTAGGTCCAAGAACGGTCAAGAATCGGTCCGAAACATGATGATTTGATGATGAAATCCGCTAATATTCTCACGGAATGATTGTTAAGTGAAGATGAAACAATGAGCGGGATGAAAAAATCGGTTGGAATCACACAAATTTTTGAGGAAATACGAGGGAATAGCAGTGGTTTGAAATGAGATAAAGTTTGAGAAATTTTCTAAGTCCACTAAATATACCCACACACTCGGGTCTTGCGTACTTAACAAGTGCGCAAGACTTAACTCTTGCGTACTTAGCAAGTACGCAAGGTTTAAGTCTTGCGTACTTACAAGTACGCAAGGTTTAATTCCTACGCACTTGACAAGAAACCCTTATGAAATCCAATTTCAACTCAAATAATGAAGATAGACAAGTCAAATAACGAACCGGATATGAACATTCAATCAGGAGGTTTCAAAAACAATTCAAGGAAGATGAACACAAATATTTTTGGCATTTTTGATAAAAATTGAACTGTACATAAACTTAAAATCTTTTTGAGTTTTTCTGAAAGAAGTTAATACGCACAAGAATATAGACACAAGCTATTTTCGGGTCAAAGTAATGAGCAGAGGATCATATCAGGCTATTGTAAGCAAAAATGATACACAATAAACATCAAAGAATATTGGATCATGTCATAGATTACTACTTATTCATGTAATATGCAATATAAACAACTAAATTCAAGGTGTCAATATTATAAGATTTGAAAACATAAGCATCTTTGCATCATATTCTTGTGTGTTAAGGTACTTAATTATAAGATATACAACGTGTACCCCACAGTTATGCTACAGAAACTTAAATCTCAAGGCATCTAAGATTTTTCCAAACATTTTCAAATCTCCAGAATGAAGTTACATCGTTTAGCATAGAAAAAATCAAGCAGAATCCATAAGGGTTATCAAGAATCATAAGATTTAGAATCGAGTGATTCAGTTGTCTTGGTTTTTCCTCTGTGAATATCATATGATGATTCAGGTTAATAGATATAGACTCTGAGGATTTAGGTAAGGGGATCCAACTTTTATATGGATTTGATTTCAATGAAACAAGTATGATTCAAGGGTGAATATAAGCTTAACGGTTGATGTCAAGACATATCTTGGCCCAACTTCCCATTGCATACTTGTGAGTATGGGCAGTGAAGTGAACCGAAAAATTGTGCTAAAGACATAACCCGAAACTAGTCTCTTAAGAAAATATTTGCTAAAATCTTACATCCTTTATCGGATAGTGATCTTTTTGTATTCTTTTACACACACACACATGCATACATGGGTTCAAATCACAGTTGTAGTCTAGATTTAGTTCAAATGCTTATAGCCTATTGAGAATTCAAAAATACCACTTGTAGGTCCCGGGAGCCTCGTCACGCAGCGGAAATACACGGATCTGTTATGTTATTTGTGTGGGAACCAAGAAGAACACATAGAAACAAGAACATAAATAAAAGATAATGAAATGATACATAATCCATAACATAGAAGTCATCCCGTATTACAGACTACATACCGAAGGAGCACACATCTCTCATACAGTCCAGGGGTTGGGAGAGCTCGTCCCGACCCGGACACCTCTCAAACTTGTTCCAAGAAGTTCCACCTAGAAATGAGGACATGTCTTCTGTTTATAGGGGCAGGAACACTACCTGCGTACTTGGCTAAGTACGTAGGGCATTGGTCATGCATACTTGCTAAGTACGCAAGGAAAAAGCCTTGCGTACTTACTATGTACGTAGGACCAACTGGTGAACAAGCTAAGTACGCTGGAATACCCTCCTGCGTACTAGCCTAGTACACCGATACATAGTATTTAATCTATAGTTAGTAAAACATGCTTCTACAGAATTTTTTTTTACTTTCAAACTTCGTCTATTGATAATCACAGCCGGTTACAGAGAGAATGAGTGCGTACATACATTATGTCACTAACAGCTATATAAACTAGACATGTTGCCTATGCACTTAGCAAGTGTGCAGGGATTAACTCATGCGTACTTAGCAAGTTCGCAGACTTTTTTCTTGCGTAGTTGCTAAGTACGCAGGATATACATCCTGCGCACTTACTAAGTGCGCACAACACTTAACAAAAATAGACAAGACTAAGTATATACATATGTGATTACAACTCGATGATCAATACATACAGATACTTAAATACAAGTACAAATACATAAAGACAAGTACATAAGCTAAGACAACATCCAGAGTGTCTATCACACAAACGTGCTTCAACACTTTCCGATGAGAAAGTCTCCTTAATCGGTAGAAAATGAGCGCTTTTCTTCAACCGATCCACTACTACCCAGATAGTGTCGTTCTCCTTACCCGTCTTAGGTAATTTCGCAATAAAATCCATGGTGATATGCTCCCACTTCCACTTCGGAACTTCTAAAGGTTGGATTTTGCCATAAGGCTTCTGGTGCTCTGCCTTAACTTGCAAACAGGTCAAACACTTGCTCACATACTGAATCACATCATGCTTCATTCCCGGCCACATATAGTTGCCTTTCATATACTGATACATCTTTGTTGTTCCCAGATGTATCGAATACCTTGACTTGTGTGCTTCGTCAAGTACCTGCTTTCTAAATCCACCAAACCTTGGTATCCAAATACGGTCATCCTTGACCCACACCCCTTGACAGTTCTCAGTCAATAGATCGCGCTGTCCAAAAATCCTTTCTTCTTTTAGCCTTTCATCTCTCAAGGCCTCCATCTGCACGTCATTTAGTAAGGTCAGAAAATCTAACATTACTACCAGTTGACACGCTTTAACTCTAATTGACGTGTGTTCTTCCTTACGACTTAACGCGTCAGTAACTACATTTTCCTTTCCCGGATGGTAAAGGATCTTTCAATCGTAGTCCTTGATTAGCTCTAACCACCTCCTTTGTCTCATGTTCAACTCTTTTTGCTCGAAGAAGTATTTCAAGCTCTTTTGATCTGTGTAGACTGTACACTTGATTTCGTACAAGTAGTGTCTCCACAACTAGAGTGCAAACACCACCGCCGCTAACTCTAAATCATGAGTAGGGTAATTCACTTCATGCATTTTCAATTGCCTCAACGCATACGCAATCACCTTCCCTCGTTGCATTTACACGCAACCTAACCCCAAATAAGATGCATCCGAATACACCGCTAAGTCGTCCGTTCCTTCCGGTAACGTTAACACTGGTGCTTCAGTCAACCGCTTCTTTAGCTCTTGAAATGCACCTTCTTGCTCTGGTCCCCAAGCAAACTTCACTCCCTTTCGATTCAACTTAGTTAATGGTGTTGCCAGCATAGAGAAATCCTTGATGAACTTCCTGTAATAACCGGCTAACCCTAAGAAGCTACGCACATCCGTTGGAGTCTTAGGAGCGTTCCACTTCACCACTGCTTCAATCTTTGTAGGATCCACCATGATCCCTTCTGGGTGAATAACATGCCCAGAAAATGCACTTCCCGTAGCCAAAACGCACACTTTGAGAATTTAGCGTAAAGCTTTTCTCGTCTCAACGTCTCTAACACTTCTCATAGATGATCTTCGTGGTCCTTCTCACTCTTAGAGTAAATTAGAATATTATCAATAAACACAATCACCGATCTATCCAACACTGGACGGCACACGCGGTTCATCAAGTCCATGAATGTTGCCAAAGCATTCGTCAATCCAAAGGACATAACCAAGAACTCATAATGTCCATAGCGTGTCCTAAATGCCGTCTTGGGAATATCTTCTTCCCTAACCTTTAGCTGATGATATCCTGACCTCAGATCTATACGTGAAAACCACTTTGCTCCTTGTAGTTGATCGAACAAGTCATCGATACGCGGTAACGGATACTTGTTCTTAATCGTCAGCTTATTGAGCTCCCGATAGTCGATGCACATACGCATGCTACCATCCTTCTTCTTCACAAACAAGACCGGTGCACCCCACGGTGATATGCTAGGCCTTATGAACCCTTTGTCCAAAAATTCCTGAATTTGCTCCATGAGCTCCTTCATCTTTGTCGGTGCCAATCGACATGCAGCTTTAGTAACCGGCTGAGCTCCTGGCTGTAGATCGATCTGAAATTTTATCTCTCATCCCGGTGGCACTCCCGATAAATCCACACTCTTTGCTTTTGTATTGATGACATAAGCTAGGTATGCCTTGCACCCATGCCGCAATGACTTCACCGCCATCATCATAGAGATCAGTCTTGGTAGAGAGCTCACTCTGTCGCCATACACCGTCACCACCTTTCCTTCTAAGGACTTTAACCCTATCATTTTCTATCGGCAACCATCCCCAACACAACGTCAAATCCTCCTAACGCAATAATAAATAATCTAACAGGGAACCTATGACCCTCTAGATCAATAAAACAGTCATCTAACGCTTCAATAACTCTGGTGGGTGATCCCACCGCGGTCTCCACACTAAACGGATTTTATATCATCCTAGTCATCCTATACAGACTCTTGCAAAAAGATGGGGCTACAAAGCTTTTGCTTGCCCCTGAATCAAATAAAACCAAATCTGGTACGTTATTAATAAGGAAGGTACCTGAAACAACATCAGGGTCGTTCTTGGCTTCAGCTGCAGTCATAGTGAAAGCCCTAGCTTTAGCCTTAGACTTTTCATCTTCTTTCTTTACTCGGACTGCTTCCCTGCTCGGTCCCGCACCGCTCAGCTTTGACTAATTGCCTAACACGATCCGGTAGACCGGCTACAAACAACTTCATCCACCGCTCATCATTTCCAGCTAATGTGTCACTAGACATGCCATCTCTATGAACTTTGATGTGTACTCACGATGAGTCGATTTACCAGCCTTGAAAGAAAAAAATTCTCTACTTTCTCCAGCTCTCCCGGAGCACAGAACTTCTTCTTAACCAAACCCTTTAGATCCTCCCTAGTCATAGCTTCCAGCTCCTGAGTTGTCTTTCTCTCTTTCACCGAGTTCCACCAGTGCAAGGCCTCGACAGAGAAGGAGTTAGAAACAAACTTCACTATCCTGCTTAGGCTTGCACTCACTGATAGAGATGGTGGACTCCATCTCAGTAAGCCAGTGATATGTGGCTACTGCATCCTTCAAATCATCGAACCTCGGCGGATCGCACATCCTAAAGTGCCCGTAGTCACAGTTGCTGCCAGTTCTTATTGATTTCTTCTTCTTTTCCACCTCCACTAGCACCCTCGTCTCGAGCTCTTCAAATGCTGCCTTCACGATATCAGGCAGATACTCATGGATCATCTCAGCCACTTCCTTCTTAACCGCTTCGCGAACCTCAGGTTTGAATTGGAATCCTTCATTGTGCTCAGAACGCACCAAACGTTCAGCACGCACTGACGTTTCAGTATGAACCGACACCTCCTCATGATTAGCATTCTCACCCTGAGCATTCTCACAACGCCCCCTACCAGTAGCATTAGCAACAATTTTCTTCTTAGGTGACATCGATTACTGAAAATAATAACAAACAGAGCAATACTTAGGTATCATTTAAAATAATCTAAGCAGTGCAGTTAGTTAATGACGGTGGCCAATCACCATTACCCGCTTGCCTTCCCTTTCAGGTTTTAAAACATCCCTATATTGAATCTTGGCATAACGCCCTTTTCTTAGCCTACTAACACACACACACACATACACTAACTCATACCTGGCGCTTCTGGCTTTTGGTTACGCGTGATGACATTCCCTACACATTGGTCCCATTCTCAGTCTAAGTCGAGGCATCGAGGATGCCAAGATTATTTAAACGACCGATCTGATACCAACTTGTAAGGCCCTAAACTCGGGAACCCTGACACGTTGGCATACACGTAAGCACAGTAGTAATTAACATCAATTTGTCTCAATAAATGCAGCGGAAAACAATCAGTCAATAGTGCTCAACGACCCAAATCTCAATCATAATCAAAACAAGTAATAATATCTAAATCATTCAACATCATAACCGAAAAGTAAATGTCATCACACGGTCACGGTAACCAAACGCCATCCAGAAGCCGCCAGCTCATGCGTTCTCCTTACCTGAAACACATGCTAAAAAGTCAGTTACGCTGAGTGAGTTCTACAGTAGTTAGTTCGAGGATATTAAATCCCGAACCTTTATTAAAAACGATTTACGTCACAAAGGTTTTATCACTTCTTTACCGATTAATCAATTATGTAATTTACCGACATACACGAAATCACGTCGACTGGTCTAAAGACTCGTACGCTCATGACTTGTTGACTGAACATTGTCAGTTATAACCACACACCGACTTACTATGACGCTTAAGCAACCCTTTCCGTCCGACTAAGATCAGACTCAATTCCCGTCGACTAAAGTCGACCCGATAACAATTAATCTCATAATATTAAAGCACCGCATGAAATAACCCGACACCAAATCCTTTACATACAATCATACTATCATTTCATACACATATATCGACATTAAAACCCTGATTATTTCATGACTTTACTATATGGCACGTTGCATGTATTCGAGCCCAAAAGTACATAACATTTAAACATGGGCGATAGAAACTCACCTTTGCTAGACGCAACTTGATCTCTAGAACCTGCTAACGTCTCGTTCTCGCATTTCGATCTCGCACCTAACAATTACACAATACATGAGTCAATACACGACACAACATACGTCCTTTCGCTCACTCATTCGACCCGATGTGTTACACCTGCGCACGCATGTCGCCATGCATGGCTCGCATGCACGTGAATACACTTTAACGTACCCAACCCTTTCTCGTACCGCCACCTTCAGCTTCAATCAACTCCCCCGTGATCGCATCGTGCCGTGGTACCACCCCCCGCTCGTCCCTGTCCGTGGACAGCTCCGCACCACCACTGTCCCGTATCTAGGACCACTCCCGTGGCCTTCTGAAACCACCATCGACCGGCACTTCCATATTCAAATCGTGGCAGCCCACCTCCGTCCTCGTCCAGCCATGTGGGACCGTCTCTCGGCCTGCCTGCTGCCGCCGTGCCACCTTCTCGCGCTACTACAGCCTCCCGGCTAGGCCATTGGCCTCCTTCCGTCGCCCTACACGCACCACTCCCCCTGTCGACCACCCCCATGGGTGCGGCCGAACCATGTCCACCTATAGGTGGTTCCAAACATTCACTAAATAAAGTAACGAAACGATTAATAACATTATAGCTCCGATCCGAGTGACTAGTGCAAATCGAATCACCAAGAACTCGTTTCTTCTTTCACTACTTGTCGCCTATGAACCCTAGAACCATAAAGATGATTATTACGATTAACCGAAGCTTAAAACACATACACGATGATTAGATGTTCGCGATTATACCTTGATCTCGACAAGAACACGAAGAATGGCCTCTCTCCTTCTCCCTTCTCTTCTTGGCAGCCGCACGCAATAACGGGGAAACCCCCCCCCCCCATTGCCGTAAACCCTATAGGGGTGTTTGCCGGACCGGGCTTCGGCCCTTGTGTGCGACCGGCTAGCCTCCGGGCTCGGCCCATCCCACAACTTGATAAAAAATGCCCCTTCAAGTCCTGATAATTATAAATAACCCCCGCCTAATTATTTACAAAACGATTATCGCACTAACCCCGTCAAGTCTAATAACCTTGTGAACCGGTATTTACCCTATTTACAAATCCATTTTCTAAATGAAAAACCGGGATGTTACATAACATGCGGATTTGGCCACATATTCAGCTTCAGCAGTAGAAATTGAAACGGTGGTTTGTTTCGTGCACTACCATGATACAAGTCTCTACCCCAGAAACTGACATCCTCCAGTTGTTGATTTTCTATCCAGATTGCAACCTCCATGATCACTGTCAGTAATAGCAAACAAGTTAAATTTTGAATCATTTAGACACCAAAGGCCTAGTCGAGGCTTGCCCTTCAAGTATTTAAAGAATCTTTTGACATCATTAAGGTGAGAAAGTTTCGGATTAGCCTGATATTGTGCACACTGGCAAACCGTAAACATGATGTCAGGACGACTAATGGTCAGGTACATTAACGAGCCAATCATGGACCTGTAGAGATGTTGGTCAATTCCCTGTTCACCTAAATCTGGAGTGAGAACAAGAAAACTTTCCATAGGGGTCGGGGCCGGTTTGGAGTCCGCAAATTTTAATTTGATCAGTATGTCGTTGTCATATTTGGCCTGATGAATTAGGATTCCGTCATCACTTTGCTTTACCTTCAACCCCAGAAAGAAAGCCATTTCTCCCATTGAAATTATTTAAAACTTTTTCTTCTTAACTCCTTCAAACTCCTTGCATAGTGTAGCATTCGTTGATCCAAAGATGATGTCATCAACGTAAATTTGGACAAGAATAAGATCATCTCCCAGCTTCTTAAGAAACAATGTCTGATCAATGGCTCCCCAAGTGTAGCTATTTACAAGCAGATGATCTGTCAGAGTGGCATACCATGCATGTGGTACTTGATGTAAACCATACAGAGCTTTGTCTAGTTTATACACATGATGTGGATAATTGGTGTCTTCAAACCCTGGTGGTTGACACACATAGATCTCTTCTTGAACCTTTCCATACAGAAAGGCTGTCTACACGTCCATTTGAATTACCTTGAAGTTAATGTATGAGGCATAGGCCAAAAATATTATAATGGCCTCAAGTCTTGCAACCGGTGCAAATACCTCTTCATAGTCTATTCCTTCTTGTTGATAAAATCCTTGCACAACCAGTCCTGCTTTGTTCTGAAAAATAACTCCATTTTCATCTTTCTTGTTTCTGTAAACCCAAAGAGTTTCGATGGGTAACTTGCCTTGTGGTAGTGGCACAAGTTCCCAAACCTTTAGCTTCTCAAATTGCACCTAGCTTGCCACACTCAAAGCCATTTTAATGTTCTTTGGCTCTACTTGAGATATCAATGCAGAGTAAAAACAGATATTGATTACCCCTGATTGATTCCTAGTCTTCACCCTGTTAGAGAGAGGACCGATGATATCCTCTATGTGATGATTCTTATGTATCCTCAATGATGTGACATCTTCTTCTTGCAATGTCTCAGGTAAATTGGTAATATGCTGATCTGTTTCTTCGGTTATGGGAACCAGCTCCTCAATAACATTTGGTTCAGGAATCGTATCCTGTGATGTTTGACTGCTGTCAGGTGAAGCAGTTTCTAGTGAATCAGGACTACTGCCAGATGCAACAATCTATTGTGAAGCATGACCACTGCCCGACGCAGCAGTCTCCTTGTTGATAGGAGTAGCAGATTGTTGATCATTCTCTTGAGAAGATGATTCCAGAGTTCTGGAAGATGAAGAAGATGCATGATTCGTGTCTTCATCAATTCTGTAATCGACTGTGCTGTATTTGTAGAAACCATCATCGACAATTTGGAGTCAAAAATCATTGTTCTTGCAGTTTATATCAAGGTACGATTTTTTCGTTCAGCAACTCCATTTTGTTGAGGAGTTCTGGCAGCACTAAACTGTCAAGCAATTCCCTTTTCAGCACAAAACCTATCAATTATTTCCCATTGTCACTTCTGATGATTTTATCTTCAAGTTCAGTTGATTTTCAACGTCATAAATTGCCTAAGAATATCTACAGTCTTACTTTTCTTACTAAAAAAGAACACCCAAGTAAAACGTGAATAGTCATGAGTAACAACAAGACAATATGATTTCTTCTGAAGACTCATCACACTTACGGGACCAAACATACCCATGTGAAGCAACTGAAGAACAAATTCTATTGAATTAAACAGCTTGGGTTTGTGTGGTCATTTATGCTGTTTGCCTTTAGCACACGAAATACATTTTTCAACCTCACAAAGTTCTTTTAAAGGCAAACCGACCATGTGTGCTCCTTTAGCAATTCTATTTAGGTTTTCAAGTTTATGTGACCTAAACGATGATGCCAAAGCATGGAGTCATTATCAAAAGCTTTTGAAAACAGACAAGTATTAGTTAAAGCCGACTCACTATTGATATCCACCAAATATGAGTCCTTTCACCACAGTGTTCTCATTAAAATCCAATCCTCAAGGATAACAAACCCTGGTTTTAAAACCAAACACTCTTTTATCAATAAAATGAGTTGAAAACTTTTTGTCACAAATTTGAGACACACTTAGCAAGATGTGATTCAATTCAGACACATAATTCACATCTTCGAAACAGAGAGTACCATTAGTGACAGTACCTTTCATTGTGATTTGCCCACCTTTATCACCTGCAAAGGAAACATACCCTCCATCGAACATTTTAATACCTAGAAGCTGAGATATGTCTCATGTCATGTGCCGGGAACAACCACTATCAACATACTAGAGGTTATTGATAGGCCTCCTTGGCTGCCCCTGCACGATAGAACGTATTAATTAGTAACCGGAACCCAAGTCATGGTTGTCTTGGGTTGCCCTAAATCATCCAAGTATAAAACTTCTTGTATTTCATATCTCTTTTATCATTAAACTCAAATGGTGCTGTATGAACATTTGATTTTCGTTTCCAAACAGGCTTTTGATTTTAAAAATTTAAATTCACTGTTGGAGTGACGACCTTTTCTTTACCCTTTTTTCTGATTTTATAGGTTTCTTAACTTTCTTCTGTTTATGTATGAAAGCATTATTTTCTTTAACAGGACGTTGAGATTTATGCACATCACCAGTTCTTTTATCTGATGGTTTATCAATGGGCATTTTGTGATGTTGATCCATGTGTCTTTTGGACGTGTGTGACCTTAGATATGTATTATCCCATTGATTAACATTCGGACTTCTACCAGAGTGTTCACGATTGTGAATGCAGTTTCGAGCAAAGTGTCTGGGATTCCCACACACATAACACGTTTGCCTTCTCAGATACGGGGAATAGTATTTGGTGTCCCATGATGATGACCATTGAGGAGAACTTGTGAAGTAACCTCAGTTTCACAGTTCCTAGAAAACCTTCTATCATGTACTCGATCATCATTATAACTTCTGCGATTTGATTTGAAATTATTTCTATCAAAATTTCTAACATTTTGTTCAAAATTACGATGCTGATTATCAAATTTTGCATAAAATTCGCTTTTGGTAAAACGTTGAGGCATTTTCTTTGAGTTATACTGATTTGTTGATGGTTTACTACTTTCACGATTTGTAGAACGGTTTTTGTGTTTAACAAACTGATGATTTTTACCGTTAGCAATTTGTGTTTCTTCCTTTTCTAATGTCCCACCTTTCACAAAAGTGGATTTCAAATTTGATTTTAACTTATTCTCCACTTTAACAACACAATTTTTAAAACCAACATTCAAACCAGGATTAACAAAAGTAGCAGACTTTGAAAAACCAGACGAAGTATTTTTAAAAAACAAAGACTTGGAATTAAAAACCCGATCCTCCTCCTCATCATCACTCCCCCAATCCTCCACTATGCCCTCTACTAATCATGTTGATGCACAAGACTTAGACGGGTTAGTAACGTTCACATGTTGTACCGAGGTACCACTAGTCACAGTTATGGACTGTGTGGATGAAGAAGGTTGAGCTCTTTACGTCCTATACCATATTCTATTTCAACTTCTTCAAGTTCATGATTTGGCATTGGAGTGAAATTTCCATTAAAGGGATGTTCAACTGCATGATATCCGATTCATGGATTCCCTTTCATTCTGACTTGAGAAACTATCATGTCGTAAACCACATATCGAGAATGATCAATTTTCTCGATGGTCAACTTAGTGTTTGCCAATTGAGTTACAACGTCATTTAACATTAAACTAAGGTCGTCTATTCATTTTAAAGCATCACGATAAAGACATTCCTTATTACTGAAATCCATTTCAAGTTTTGAAAAATCACTTTAACAAGCATCAATTTTATCTTTAAACATTTTCTCAGAACGCTTGTACTCAGTATTGTCATACCTAAGTTGAGTTATTTCTTTTATGAGCATTTCATTATCACACTTATATCTGTTTATTTTTTTTACACAATTTTGAGAACAGGTATCTGTGTGTACCTTAGTGTCATCATGTTTTGCCATAATAGCATGATTTGACACCTTCATTGACAGCTCATTGATTTGATCTCCCCAATCATATCCTGCAGTTTGCTGACTCACCAAGGCTTTGATATCACCAGATGCAGTTGCCTCCTTTTTCTTATGATTTGCTTGATGAGCTTCCCTTCTCTACTTTAGGCTCTGGACATTCCCTAGCGAAGTGGCCAGGTTTGCTGCAATTGTAACACCTTAAGTTGGACTTGTCAAAACCAATCTTCTTTGTACCAGACTCCATCCCATTAAACGAATTTTTGCCACTTCTCTTGATAAACCTCTTAGCACGATGCACAGTCATTGCCATGTGCCACTTGATATCCATTTCCTCCAGGTCATCAGGATGTAATTGATTAGTGTCATCTTGAATTAGATTGACAGGACCGAATTTTCCAGCTAGCATGGCATTGTAGCTATTCATGAAAACACTAAACAGAGCAACATTCATTTCAACAACCTTGACATTATTTGAGCATGGTGAGTTGCTTTGTTGGACAGATGTAGCAAGAGCTGTATGATTTGAAACAGCAGACAAATTTGTAGTGTAGAAGAAGACATGCTGGAGAGTAAGGCATTTCCCTGAGACATTAAGTGATCTGTCTCTGATGAAAACAACATTTGCCTTTGCTGTTCATCCATCTCATATGACCTTAGAATGGAGATCAGTTCACTAAGAGGAGTGGTATACATGTTTTTTGTTCTCTTGACGGTGGTTATGTTGAAATTCCACTTCAATGGCAACCAATTGAGCAATTTCTTGTTTATTTCACCATTGGTCATCTCAATGCCTTCATTATTAATCTCAGTCATCAAGTGAGTGAACCATTTAATCTGAGCTTCCAAATTATCCCCTTTCACATACTTGAACATATTGAACTTCTGCTTCAGCATATCCTTTCGACTTTCTCTCATGTCAGAATTTCCTTCAATTCTTTCCACCAGGGCATCCCAAACAGATTTGGCAGTCTTGTACTTTTTGAATCCTTGAGAAATTTCTGTTGACAAGGCCATGGTTAACCCAGCATAAGCTTTCTCGTCCTTCTTAATTTGAAGGATTTCTTCAGCAACATAGAGATCAGGGTCCTTGGGAATAAACACATTCTTCTTATTTCTAACCATAGGAATTTGATGACACTTTTCAATGGACCTCCAGATTGATGAATCCTTATATCTAGCAAAATTCTCATATCGATACTTCTAGTTATCAAAGTCATGGGCATTGGTTAGATGTGGAGGTTTACTTATGGTATCAGTCTCATTATCCATAGAATTAGTATCAGTCATGACTTAAGCATAGAGGAACAAGTGAAAATTATATGACTGAAAGCTAACATAACAATAAATGCAAACTTCGAGATGTACCTCAAAGTTGAGTTCAAACGGCAAACTTGAAGCAATACCGCAAACTTGAGACACTAACTGTTAGGACATAGTTTGTAATGACAAAAGCTTGTAATTGTTAGATTTTATGTCTTTATGTTTTTGTTATGTAAATGTCAAATGTTACCAAGTGTTTTACAAGTATAGCCTAGGGGCGAACCTATCAGAGGGGAACTTAATAAGTTCGCTTAGGTATAACTGAGGCGAACTTGTTAAGTTCGCTTAAGCTGTTAGAGGCGAACTTAATAAGTTCGCTTATATCAGGTCAGTTGGCTATATATATGTGAGTTTACAGAGTCAGTCAAAACCAACTAGAGATCAGATCAGAGAAGTCCGATTGAGTCTGTAAACATCATTGTGATTTGAAATACGAATTGAAAAGGTTATTTACTTGCTTGTTTGCATTGTCTTTTATGCGTATAAACGTTGACTCGTTGGATTCCGCACTTCGAGTAAACGTCACGTCTTATCACGAGATCGATCCGTAGACGCGCCATGAAGACCTACACTAACCGCAAACTTGAGAGTTAGCAGCAAACTTAAAGAACTGCCGCAAACTTAAGGGTAGCTACAAACTTGAAAGTCAATCGCAAACTTAAGGGTAGCCGCAAACATGAGAGTAGCTGCAAACTTGAAAGTAGCCGCAAACTTGAAACTTACCCGAAAACTTTATGATGACCGCAAACTTCGAGATAACCGCACACTTGAAATGCAGTAAATTTGGAAAGCTATAAATTAGGAGAAACCGCAAAATTCAATAGCCGCAAACTTCAAGATCCGTGAACTTTTTAGATTTTGAAATTAACAGCAAATCACTTCGATTCTTAGGCCAATAAACCACTAATTGACCGTAAACTTCAACAATCGTGATAGAGACGCAATTCTGAAACCTGTCACCATCCAGAAACTCTCCTAAACGCACAAGTCAGTTCAAACAAATGCTAAAATAGTAACTTTGATACCTCACGAGTTAAAGAAAATCCGTTGCAAGCTTCACAATGAGCACTACGGCTCTAATACCAATTGTAAAGTCCCGATTCCTAAGGATCTTCAATCAACGGATTCAACAGTATGTTGAACATGGCGGAAACAGACTTGACACGTGACTTGTAGGTATAAACACTAAGGACGAGACACGATTAACTGTTAAACGATTCGTATATTAATAAAACCACTGAAAAACAATACAAGATCGGTCAACAACTCGTCTAACCGATTACAGAAAACAAAATAACTATTTATACTAATTACATGTAATCGATTGGGCTTGGGCCAGGGCCGCATACTTCAATTATGCGGTTAGGCACCGCATACTTCAAGTATGCGGCTAGGCATTAAGTTTGCGACCGCATACTTCCAAAAATCCTTCTTCTGACCTTCTTGGTGATCTCTTGATGCGTTAGCCTGTTAAGTTTGATCCTTACATCTGACCACCTCACCCCATAACCGAACCCTAGTCGGTTTTCTTATGCAAAACAAAAACAAAATGCAAAAAGAATGGTAATAGCGGTTTACCTTGCGCGAGTTGTAGTTGTCTCCGCTCGATATCGCCCTAGAACCACCGCCAACCACCTCTTCAGGCCTCTTTCTTTCTCGCGTGCCTTCCTCCTTGCCGCCGTGTAGTCCTAGGCCAAAATGGTCTAAGGTTTGTGATTAATTGGCTTATAAACCCTTTGATGTTTCGTTTCAGGTCCCTCGTCTTTCGTCTAACTCGTTCCCATCTTGAATAATGAAATAAATGGCTAACTAGCTTTCCTAGCGTCGCTAAAAGGCACCACCCACGATAACCCTTGATCCTCATAATGTATAATAGATATCTGGGTCGTCCACTAGCCCGAACCAATGGCTCATGGATTTCTGGGATATTACAAGTCTACCCTCTTTAAAAGAAGAATTTTCCTCGAATCATGTGCTGGCACGAACCAACAGCGTCCAACATCCTTGTAAGTCCCAAATCTATATGGATCTGCGATTAACACACAATAACTACTATGATATCAAGTTTCACAATCAATAGGCGGAAACAATTGATTGTGGTGATTCAAGAACACAAGGATTCAACGTAATAACTCGTTATATTTTTGAGAGAATTACACAGAAAAACACTAAGAACCGCTAACCTTACTCGATTAGGGTTTACATTTATATATACCTAGTCTAATTAACTAGGCCCGTATACACATACTCGGCCCTCAAGGCCGGCCCAAAACACCTAAACCGTGAACCCTTGGTTCACGGTTACAACCTACACAACATGAAAACCAAGCTTAATCATACTTAACAGTATGGGTCTAACAATATCCCCCTAGGATTAAGGTTCCTTGATTTCAAAAAATTGATGTCTTCACCATGATCTCCACTCCCTGCATACAACTTCTTGCTCAAGATATCAGCAACAGCAACAGTAAAAATCTTTGCTTGTTCTTCCCATAGCTGCTCATGCAGAATCTGGTTTCTTGCTAATACTTTAACGTCTTGTTCACTAAACTTTGACAAATCAAAAGGATCTAGAATTCGATACTATGCCTGTTCAGTAACTATCAGGGCTTCTGCTGTAATTGGATCATATGTCTAGTATTGAAAATCCCTATGAGTATTCACTGGCATCTTCTTATGAACTGGAACAATTTTAGCTATCTTGGGAACTGGCCAGATAACATTATACCAAGGCTTGCCAGTATGAGGATCTCTGATGCCTTTGGACCTTTTTAATTTGGACTCAGCTGTCTTCATTTTAGCGAAGTTTGTCAGGCATTGCTCATATAGAAATGTGTGAAACATTTCAACTGGTCCATCTCTCCCTCTATTCTGTAAATATGCTTCATTTATTTGATGAAGATCAATTTTAGTTGACGAGCTAACATCATAAGCACTCTTGTAATATTCAAGACGTTCACTCTTTCTTTTTACCACATACATCCTTTTCTCTGAGTCATAACCCCAAGATGCAACACCTGATTTGTCTTCTCTCTTAGAGTAGTAATCCTCTATGTTGACATTGACATGGGTTTCAGAAGGAGGACCAGGTGGCAACCTCCATGGAGGTCTCTCTTTCTTAGAGGGTTTGCTTGTATTAATATCTTCAGACATATCTGCATTTGAGCTTGCAATGTTGACTTCATCATCAAAGTCTTGATTCAGTCTTTCCATCTCTGAATCTAATGAACTCTCAACTCTGTCATCTTGAATGTCTTTGGCTTGATCTGAATCCAAGTGTTGAGAAAAGTCATTGTCCTTTGGATCGGTAAGGTCTCCTTCAAACTCAAAGTTGAGAGAATCATTCCATTGATTGTCATCTTGATAACCTCCTTGATCATTTCCTCCATTATCTCCATCTCCTTGATCATTCTTATCATTGCTTGTACCAGTAGTGGTTTGTTCATCCTGCTTTCCCTTCAGATCATCAATCTGCTTCTTCAAATCATATACCAGGGTAATGAGGTAACCCTGATTAGCTGTCAGAGTCAGAATCTTTGAGTTTTGTGTGGCTACCTGCTGTTCCAATTCAAATACCCTCTCTTGCAGAACATGTGGATCTACAGGAGCAGGTGTAGAAGAATCTACATGACTTTTTCCTGTGGCTTTCTTAGCTCTATAAGCTTCACTTGACGAGACTAAGAATAGATCATAATCAAAATCCTCATAAGTCGGATTGAGAGTATCATGAGGTGAGTATTGAGGTTGGGATGAGTTGGTTGAAGATGATTGTGGCACTTGATTGGGTAAGAAAGTCGTTGGAGTGGGAGTTTGCGTAGGTGTGAGCAGTGGCATTCTCACATTTCTTGGATCTCTTCGCTTCCATGGTCTGGAAGGTAAATCCTGATCCGGTGTGTAATCAGCATCGGTGTCATCTTTAATAGACGAGGAAGTGAGAGGAGGATTCTCAATTCTACGTCCTTTGCTCTCCATCTCTCTAACATACCTATTTATTGGTACTGGTGGTCTTTCAGGAGTGCCGTCATCGTCAGAAGAAGATATCACTTCAGCATCTTCTAACTCAGGCACAATTGGATCTTGTGGTTTCGGTTCAAGTTGCTGTTCAATTTGTGGTTGGCTGGTAGCAGTTGTTTTTCAGCAACCTCGGCTTGTGCTTGCACAGCAGGTTCATCAATTTCTTCATCAGGTAGAGCAGCAAATCTACCAAATTTTTCTAGGGGACACAGTCCTTGATACACCCTTTTTCCATGCTTGTTGACATTAATGAACTTCAAAATCATTGGACCCATACCCTTTATGTCCAATGTTTCAACAGTAGGTTCCAGATCAGCATGATTTCTGTTGAGAATGATTTGTAAGAACCTAAGATACATGAGGAAGATCTCCTTCTTTCCTCCTTTCAAATTGCTTTTAAATTCTCTAAACACCATCTTCGAGAAGTTGTATTCTATGAACATGGCCAAAGCAACCATAGCTGAAGCAATAGTGGTGTTTAGCTCATCAAATCCTTCTTTTCTTCCAGTTAAGCAGTTCATGCACACGTGTGCAAGATATCTCCATTAGGGATGAAGCAGCTTCTTGTAAAGGGGAGGATAAGGACCTTCATAACCTATGCTTGTAAGAATTGGAGTAACAACATCTGGATTCAGCATGGTTGGATGAGCCGGTAGATCACCAAACTATAGAGCAGTTCATATTATGGCTTCTGAAACTCTAACTCTTTTAGCTTGAACTACAAACTACAACATCTGGATTCAGCTTGTTTGGGTGTATCGTTGCAGTGGACCAGAAATCCTGAATGTGTGTTCTATAAATGATAGGATTCTCCATAACAACAAAGTTGATAGGGGAAAGTGTCAACCCTACAACCATTGATCTGAAGTACTCAAACTCTTCTGGCGGGTCCAGAGTGAATGCACAAGCATTGTGATCAGCAACCAATTTCATTTCGGCCATATCTGTAATCGGTCAAGTAAACTTGCAACAAAGATCAATGAGCAGCCGTAATCGTTTCAAATCGCCAAAGGAGATGAGTGGAGATTCTTTTGTGATAACCGTGGACATAAAACCCACACAAGGGCTTATTTCAATCCTTTTAAGGATCCCAGTTTCAAATTGAAGAATGGGGGCCCACCGTGAAGCTTGTTGGGCCAACATTTTAGCCTGTAAACACAAATGAAGTCCCTTAGATAAACTATTCAATGAATTTAAACTCGGTCCTTTAATTACTGAGACTCAATTTCAAACAAAATTTAAAATAACAAAAAATAAGATAATTTAAAATAACCAAGAAGAACACACCAATCAACGAGCCTTTGGGAAGTTTGCAATGGGATCAAATCGTTCTACAGGCAGACCAAGGAACTTTTTTCAGCATGTACTTTTACTCAGACATGTCAAGTAGATTGCTAATATTTCGATCCTTCTAAACTCATGCTTTAGCTTCAAACCAAAGATTTTCACTTTGATTTCAGTTATCATGTTTTGGGTAAAATTAATTATGACTTAATGTGTCCCATGCTCATATCTCAGAAACCTGTATTTAAATGAATATGAATTAAGTGAATTCTTGATGAACTTTAATGGACCCCATGGCTTATCAGGTAAACCTTCCCTTCCTCGTGATCTTTTGAGCACCTAGATAATAACTAAATGAGCATAACTAGCACAAGTTTATGCAACCTTTTAGGGAATCTCTGAAAGAATTTGATAAAAAACATAGCACTACGGGCTTATATATTTAGAATCAACAAAAGCTCAGGGTCATAACACTACGGACTTATATGCCTTGACAAGAGATCACTTCCCAGTCACATATTCCAAAAAAATAAAAATATTTACAAGTATATATGTATATGTACGTCTTTAGACATAGATTTTTGTGTTTTTCCTATAGCACGACTTTACATTGCGTGTCTTTTTGCTTAGAGATCTGCTTTGCAGATTAGCTTTGCACTATCAATGAGTGTCTTTTCACCTATTGCATGTCAATGCACGTCTTTTAATATATATATATATATATATATATATAATATTTACAGACTTGCATCAAGTCAAGCTCGCAACCCCTTTGTGAAGGGTCCCGGTTAGTGCAATCCTAATAGAGCAAGGGTTATCCACAGTTCATCAACCTTTATGTTTAAGTTCTTGATTATTAACAGGAATAGCAAATTACACTAATCTATGAGATGTTCACCACTAGGGCCATAATACTTATTTTGTTCAAGTGTATCATATGCAGAGCCTATCAACATATCTAACAATGATCCTAGTCATTTCAATTTAGTGCCATACATGTGTTGATCATATCCTTAAGAAAAACGAACATTCATATCACTTCCCATTTATTTACAAACTCCCGACTCAAACAAAAACAATATATATATATATATATATATATATATATATATATATATATATATATATATATATATATTTTCTGTTAAATAACCTCAAACACAAATTCTTTTTGTATTTTTCTTTACTCTAGAAATTTAAAGCTGACTCTTTTTGTATTTTTCTTGACTCTAGAAATTTAAAGCTGATTTTTTTTGTATTTTTCTTGACTTTAGAAATTTAAAACTGACTTTTTTTTGTATTTTTCTTGATTCTAGAAATTTAAAGATAACTATTTTTGTATTTTTCTTGACTCTAGAAATTTAAAACTGACTCTTTTTGTATTTTTCTTGATTCTCCCCCTAAATTTGTGCATAAAATAAACTGTACAAATTTAACTACGAAGAAAAATATTTTTGGTGACCAATTTAATCTTTGAAACCAATCATTTTCAGGGACTCTACAAGCACATTGAATCGAGATGTATCAGATGCTTTAGTGAAAAAATCTGCAACATTGTTGTCAGAATCAACCCTTTCAAGACATATGAGATTTCTCTCAAAGCAGTCGCGAATGAAATGCACCTTGATATCAATATGCTTTGTTTTAGAACGTTGAACCAAATTTTTCACAATTAGCATAACAGCCTCATTATCACAGAAAATGGGAGTATTAAGAAAGGTCAAACCGTAATCTAGCAATTGATGTTGCATCCAGATAACTTGGGAGCAGCAAGCCGATGCAGCGACATATGCAGCCTCAGTAGTAGAGGAAGATATTGTGTGTTGTTTCTTGCATTGCCAAGAGATCAGCCTATCACCCAGAAATTGACAGCCCCCACATGTAGCTTTTCTGTCAAGTTGACACCCTCCATAATCACTGTCACAAAAAGCATACAAGTCAAAACTAGATTCTTTGGGATACCAAAGGCCATGTCGAGGCTTGCCCTTTAGATACCAAAAGATACGTTTAACAGCAGTTAAGTGGGACATCTTAGGATTTGCTTGATAACGAGCACACTGACACACGACAAACGTGTTATCTGGACGACTGGCTGTCAGGTACATCAATGATCCGATCATGGATCGGCATTGTTTCTGATCAACAGAAGCTCCGTTTGGGTCAGCATAGAGAAATGGTCGTGCAGCCATAGGATTAGATGCCACCTGTGCATTGGTGAATTTGAACATGGCAATGATGTCATCCACATATTTGCTTTGATGAATTAGGATGCCGTCACTTGATTGCTTGACCTGTAACCCAAGAAAAAATGTCATTTCACCCAAAGCACTCATCTCAAACTTCTTTTCCATAACATTTCTGAATTTTGTGCACAACTCCTCATTTGTATATCCAAACATGATATCATCCACATAAATTTGCACAAGAATTAGATCTGCATCCACCTTTCGAACGAACAGAGTCTGATAAATTGCACCACGGGTGTATCCATGAGCTAGCAGATGATCAGTAAGAGTGGCATACCAAGCCCGCGGTGCTTGATGTAACCCATATAAAGCTTTATCGAGCTTGTAGACATAATCAGGATGATCACTGTCTTCAAAACCAGGTGTTTGACACACATATATCTCTTCTTTCACCTTTCCGTACAGAAATGTTGTCTTTACATCCATTTGATAAACCGTGAAGTTCATATAAGATGCATACGCCAAGAATATTCGAATAGCTTCCAAACGAGTAACGGGAGCGAACACTTCCTCATAATCTATCCCCACCTGTTGATAGAACCCCTGGATAACCAATCAAGCTTTGTTTCTGATGATTACTTTGCTTTCATATTGTTTATTTCTAAAAACCCAGCGGGTGCCAATAGCTTTCTTGCCCGGTGGCAACGACACCAAATCCCATACTTGCAGTTTAGCAAACTGGTTCAGCTCTTCATGCATTGCATCAAGCCGACTAGGTTCAAGGAGAGCCATCTTGATGTTCTTGGGTTCAATTTGAGAAATAAAACAGGAGTACAAACATCTGTTTGTCTCCGACAGTGCTTTTGGTTCTAACCCCATCTGTTAATGACTCGATTATTGTGTCCACCGGATGATCCTTATTGATTCTGTGAGATGAAACATCAGGAACATGCACCGTGATAGGCAAATTTGTCACATTTGATGGGGTCTTTTCATTGGATTCATTTATAGGGTTAGAAATCGGCTTCTCGATCATACTTTCATCTGGAATCGGATCCTGGAATATTGATGAATCTGAAGTCTCAGGTGTAGATCTACTGTCATTGACAACTGACGTGGAATTATCAGAAGTTGCTGGTGAATCCTCGGAGACATTTGTTGAAACAGGAACATTCTCAGATCTTTCATCACTTTGTTGTATGATAACTTCTAGAGGATCAACAGTAAGCACTGGTCCTACATAAGAGTCTTCATCATCCTCACTCTCATCAAATGGTTCATTAGGTGACCTTGTGATTTCATCAGTACGGAGATTAAATGATTTAAACAAGGAGTGATAATCAAATAACCATGATGGACTGCACTCAGCATTAGTTGGATTTTGCTCTTGCCAATCAACATAAGTCGATTATTTGATATCTTTGGTGACCTTGTTGTAGACTCTATAAGCAGTAGTGTTAGATCCATAACCCACAAAATAACACTCATCTGCCTTTTTCATTGAACTTTGGTTTGGATTCTGTATGCAATACAGTACACGGAGGTTTCTCATTGTAGATGGCCTCGTACGGAGTCATTTGAATTTTTTTTGTTAAGAAGAACCCGGTTAAGCACGTAGCATGCTGTGTTTATAACTTCTGCCCAGAAGAACAAGGGCAACTTTGATTCGAAAAGCATTGTTCTTGCAGCTTCAATGAGAGTTCTGTTCTTTCTTTCAGCAACACCAGTTCGTTGAGGTGTTCGAGCTGCACTAAATTGTCTAGCTATCCCTTTTTCAGCACAAAACTGATTCAACACAGCGTTTTTGAATTCAATTCCATTATCACACCTGATTGCTTTCACCTTCACATCTCTTTGATTTTCAACCAACACAATGAAGTTCTTTATCAGTTATGCAGTCTCACTCTTATTAGCTAAAAAGAAAACCCAAGAAAAACGTGAGTAATCATTAGTTATGACCAAGCAAGATGATTTTTGCCCAATACTCATCACGTTCACAGGACCAAATAAGTCCATATGAAGGAGATGAAGGATGTAGTCAATAGAATTAAACATTTTTGATTTGTGAGGTTTTCGGTGTTGTTTCCCTTAAGCACATGCCACACATTTCTCAATTGAAAAGAACTCAGAGACAGGTAGATCACGAACATGATTACCTTTGGCAATACGGTTTAAGTTTTTTCAGATTTACAAGTCCAAGATGACGATGCCGTAGCATAGCATCGGATTCAGCTAATTTTGATAAAAGACAGGTATTTTCATAAATAAGTTTACTGTTCATATTAATAACATATGAGATTCCCTTACGGGGTGTCCTTAACAAAATCCATTCCTCAGGAACCACAAATCCTAGTTTTAAAATTAAACATTCTTTATTTGTGAAATGTGCTGAAAATTCCTTATCACAGATTTGAGAAACACTCAGTAAGCTATGAATGAGCTCACTAACGTAATTCACGTCATGAAACTTAACGACCCATTAATCACAGTACCTTTCTTGCTGATTTTACCACCTTTACCTCCCACAAATGAGAAATATCCTCCATTAAAGTTTTGTACATCATGTAGTTGAGACATGTCTCCTGTCGTGAGCCTGGAACATCCACTATCAACAAACCATAGATTATTGATAGTCCTCCTTGGGTGTTCCTGCACAATGAGCGGGATCAATTAGTAATTGGTACCCAGGCCATAGTAGATCTGGGTATTCAATTTGCATCAATATATGACACTTCTTGCAAGCACATGTCATTATTTGACTCAACTTTGTTACTTAGGACATCAACATTTTTAGCTTTACAAACATGCTTAGATGGAATAGATATTTTAATTTCTTTACTCGGCTTAGTTTTAATCTTATCATGTTGTTTGAGATTATTTTTCTTTTGCCTTTCAACATAAGCCAGTCTGTTCCGCTTGGCTAAATTCCAATTTTTATCAGAAGGTTTGTTATACTATGAGTGATTTTTCATTACTTTAGACTTGGCAGTCTTCACTAGCTTAGAATCCATCGGCCTATGTGACGCCTTCTGATTCTGAGCATAATATGGAACATAAGGATGATGAACACAGTGTTTTGCTTGATGTCCAGGCTTTCCACAAGTATAGCAACATTGTTTCTTGAGATAAGGTGCAGGTCCAAACTTGTCAGATTTGTCATAGTAAGAATCATCCTGCATGTAAACCTGTTAGGGTTTATACTGCTGATGAGCATGTCTCTGCTCTAACCTCAAATGATGATGATCATATTTTGCATAAAATTGACCCTTTGTCAAATGCTTAGGTAAGGCATTTGAGGTTTGACTGTTGACCTTTTGCTTAGTCACAAATTTGGATTTCTGAAAAATATGCTTCTCATTGTTTCCGTTTGCTAAATGTTTAACAAACACATTATTTTTGTGAATATAAGCATTTTTAGAACCAGTAGATTTAGAACTAGAAACATTCAAATCAATCAAATCACGCACATAAGGTTTAGAGTTTTTCAAAAAAGAAGTAACAGAAACATTGTTTTCAAGTTTTTTATGATTTAACTTAAGACTGCAAACTTGTGACTTATCATCTTCATCATCCTCACTTGTCCAATCCTGTATTTCTATTTGTTCTACACATGAGGTAGAGGAATTAGAATTGTTCACACATTTAGATGTTGGGGATGATGATTGTCATCAGCACATGATTTGCTCCTAGGAGTAAACATGAAAAACTCCTTAACTTGTTCCTCAACAGAGGGAGGAACAGTAGTACAATTTCCATTAAAAAGAGGAGGCACATTATTATACCCAAGACCCTTGCTCCCATTACCCGGTTTGTGTAGTTGAGTTTCAAGTTGGTTCACTACTTTACTCGATTGACCAAAAAAATCTACTTTAAATTTGGCTTCAGCAAAATTTGATTTTGCCTTTTCCAATTCAGTAGTTAATCTGACAATTTCTTGGTTAGCATCAGTAAGCAAACAACATTTATTGCTGAGTTGAGATTTTTGTAATGAGATATCCTTTTTACCAGCATCTATTGCTTCTTTATAATCTTTTTTCAGTTTTAAGAAATTTCTTTTCATGATATTTTAAATTCTCCATCTTAAAAATCAGATTAGCATTATGTTTTCTATAAAGTTTTACTTTATCAATGCAAGATTGAGAACATAAGGTTGCAATTACCTCAGGTTGAGTAGCAGAAGATGAGGTGGCAGAAGACTCTCTAATAATGTCTGCCATAAAAGCATGATTCAGATTGAGCTCTTTGATTTGATCTCCCCAGTCATATCCTCCAGTTTGTTGACTGATTAGGGCCTTGGAGTTAGCAGCATTATTCCCTCCTGAAGATGATCCGGCTTCACTTCCTTTTTTTTTCCTTTGGTTTAGTACATTCTCTTGCAAAGTGTCCTGGTTCATGGCAATTGTAGCAACGAAGATTTGACTTGTTGAAACCAATCTTTTTCCATTGTGTTCACTCCATCTGAACTTTCCAGTCTTGTTGATGAAGTTATTGGCCCTGAAGACTGCCATTGATAGTTTCCAAGATATATCCAGTTCTTCCACATCCTCTGGATGAATTTGATTGAGTTCAGCAGTAAGAACCTCTGAAGGTGATAAGTTTCCTGAGGCAAAAGTTGCATAACAGTTCATGATTCTAGTGCATAAAGAAGTATTTACTTTAATAAGCTTACCTTGTTGAGCAGAATAGGTCTGCTACTCAGGAGCAAATGTCTTAGCTGTAGCAGCAACACCAGGGGTCACTTCTCCAGATCCAGAACCTCCCTGTGAAACACTGGAAAGAAAAGCGCTATTACTGCTTTGTGCACCTGCAGAGTTTATTGTATTAACATGATTGACTTTCCTTTGCTGGTCATCCAGATCATATGACTTGATAATAGAAATCCGATCATTCAGAAAGATCGTATTCAAATCTTGGGTTCGTTTCAGCAAAGAAGCGTTCCAATCCCATCTTTGTGGCAAACCATTTAACAGCTTCCTATGCAGATCACCATCACTCATTACAATCTGAGCATCCCTCATCTTTAAAAACCAGTTTTGTAAACCTCTGCAATTGTTCTTCAAGTGTTTCACCCAAAACATGATTAAACATGTTAAACTGCTGTAGTATCATTTCCTTCTTGCTTGCCTTCATATCATCATTCCCTTCAAAGGTCTGATCCAAGGATTCCCAAAGTTGCTTAGCAGAGGTGCATTCTTTAAAATTATGAGCTATATCAGGTGATAATGCCATAGTCAAAGATGCTAAAGCTTTTAAGTCTCTTTCAACAAGATCAAAGTCTTCATCAGTATAATTTTCTATCTGCTTTGGTGCCTTAGTACCATCCTCCCTATCAAACATAGGAATTTGAGGTCCCTTGAGTATACTTCTCCACATCTTGGCTTCAAACAGCAAAAGATGATTCCTAAACCTAAATTTCCAGTCCACATAATCTTCAGCACAAGTTAGTCTTGGAGGTTTGGTGCTTGTACCAATTTGTAGGTCGAGCAGACTGTTTAAGTTCATGGTGACTTGTTGAGAATTCATTTTATCAGAGTACTAGGTCGTTGATCAAACCTGTAAATTAGTTCAAAAATGAACCCGTGAACTTGTTGGAAGCCGTGAAATTACATTGAATTACTTCAATAGCGGGAACTTATAGTGGGCCGTGAAACCAATTCTACTGTGAACCAGTTCTGATCTGTTAACCAGAATTGAACCCGTGAAACAAAATTAACACCGTAAGCTGCTCTAAACCATGAACTTCTTCTTACCCGTGAACCTAACCACAGCTCGTGAACTTCAGAAGTCGTGAAATAAGATGCCCTATGAACTTTAACCCGAGAACCTAAACCCATGAACTTTCCCGGGATGTAATCAAGCCGTGAATCCTTACCGTGTTCCTAGCCGTGAATGTAGAACCGTGAACTCCGAAACGCGTGGAATTCCCGTGACGTAAACCATGAATCAAGCTTGGACATGATTTCAATTCCAAAAATAACTCTTACAATTAAGGAATTCGAGTTTTGAACCTTAATGTAAATCCCGATGAACATGTTGAATTTTCTCAATCAAATTCAACCCAGAATTCATCTTCTTAGCAGCAAAATAACCAAGAATTCACAAAAGAAACTCGAATCTCAAAAGAAAACTATGACAATCTATCACAAAGAAAACTGATTAGAACCGAAACTCAACTGAATACAGTAGACAGTACCTCACAAAGCGATGATTCTTGAATCGTTGATATCAAAACCGAGCCTTGAACGACTTCAATGGCTCTGATAGCAATTGTAAGTCCCAAATCTCTATGGATCTTCGATTAACACATAATAACTACTATGATATCAAGTCTCACAATCAATAGGCGAAAACTTTTGATTATGGTGATTCAAGAACGCAAGGATTCAATGTAATAACTCGTTAGATTTCTTGAGAGAATTACACAAAAAAACACTAAGAACCGTTAACCCTACTCGGTTAGGGTTTCTTATATATATACCTAGTCTAATTAACTAGGGCCGTATACACATACTCGGCCCCCAAGGCCGTCCCAAAACACCTAAACCTTGAACCCTTGGTTCACGGTTACAACCTACACAACATCAAAACTAAGCTTAATCATACTTAACAGTCTGGGTCTAACAATCATACTACCCTTGGAGCACATAGAATTCTTTGGTGCTACCTGCCCTCTCTTGCACACCTCATCGAGGCCATTACTTTTCAACACGGCCACCCTCCGTGGTTTTCATAGAAGTATCATTCATTGCTCGCTCTCAACTTTGGGACTTGTAGACTTCATATACATATTTCCTTCCTACTCGTTCTCGATTTTTCACTTATATTGCCCACATCAACAATTACATGCTTCCATTTTATGTCTTCCTTATTTGATCACGACATCCATGCCATCACCCTTTCTATAACCCGGACGACCTCATCGTTCCGTTGGTCATCCCCAAGTAAGGTCCCTCGATTCCCATAATTAGGACCATTCGTCATCCTTCGCGTCCCATACTCTAATTGCCACTTTGTAATGATTCCTCATCCTCCAGGCACCACTGCCCTACTTAACAGGGTACTATACCCATTCTCTATAGATGATCTCCTAGAGCTTGTGCCAAGCTACACTGTTTCCCCAAATTCCTCTACGATAATATTCCTTTACCATATCATTACACGTTCAATACGTCTCTCAAGTAAATTCACACTACTCAAGACTAAAGTCATACTCATCAGTTCTCATTGATTTGCAAAAGTCCACATGTCACCATCATGCCTGCCTCGGGAGCAAAGCATTCGCTTCACATGACGCTCCACATGAACTTGCTATAAACAGGTCGTATACCTACCAACGTAGGCACTTCTTTCCCAAGAACTTATGAACAACCCTGCACCTTTCCTTCCCTTTATCTCGCTCTCCGCTTTGTTGCACTATCATTACTATGCGATCACCCATTGCGTCTCATTCAGAGTACAAATCTTAAGTCGGTCCTATCATAATCCTCAACTATCCATCGCCTCATTCCGAGAAAATGTTTCCGCCCCTCTTGTATCCTAGAATGGCAAAACTCTTCGTATGGACATATTCCATGGAGTCCCTATTGTCACTTCATCCGCTTCGTGCTGAAGTCGCTAGCATCGTCATCTCGATCTCGTTGTAACTATCTCCGATCAAGCGTCCACGTAATGTTTTCATCATCAACTATCACACCTCCACCCATTGGCTTCGTGCTCCGTATTCCCGAGATGTAAGCATAGAGATCTCATAAGAGCACCTCGCCGATCATGTAGAAAACAATTTGCTTCACCTCTATGTATTAGCGTCGATAAATCGTCAAGATAGAACTACTACGCTCGTTCACGCAAGCTACCTGTCCTATGCACGACTAAGCGAGCACTAGAAGGACACATAACGTCAGGTCATAATAACAAAACGTATCATGTTCGAAGTATGTATAGGTAGCGTCTTATCTCTCTAACCTGCACAAAGCACACACATAACTAGCTAGACCTGATCAAATCTACGTGTTATACAATGCGACTTTGTCATTTTTTGACAAAAACTCCTGAACTCTACCTTCTAATCATTATAACGGTAGCCCTTGCCACACGTCATCACATACTCACACAGAGTTCACCCAATCGTACCCCATACCTCATATGGGTCCTATCAATGTTTCAAGATGACATACTACTCAGTCTAGACACAAGACATCACTCTACACATTCATACACATAATATTTATAATCCTAATTTCCCACAGCACCTCGTTCTAAACATTTACATCTACTAAAGATGTATAATCATAACTCCGCACAAGACCCTGTCCTGAATGCTCACACAAGGTGCAACGCACCCATTACACTTCAAACCATCACCTAGACATTAACACATAGGTGACCCTATCATATGACCGTTGACACAGACAAATTCAAACTTCATGTCTATACAAGTCCACTCACACCATCTAATCAACCATGCTCTAGTATCATAACAAAAATCATATTTAATGCTAACTCACATTATTCAGAATGCAATCACACAATCACATTATACCGCACATATTCCACTATTGTAAACACAATCATATACCGTCATAAACACAATTATCGTTAATTATGTTCAAATCAACATGCTGTAAGACTCACAATTATTGTCAACATCAACAAATCACTATTTGAATTGAGTATCACCCCACTTCAACGTCTAATCATTTATAACTTCAAATTACCTCAAAACCTCTCACGACAACCACCGCATAAACTACTCATCAAGAAATCGAGCATCCCAAACACTGCCCGCCAAATCACAGTTTGACCACGTCAGGTGCATCTGGCGTGTCCTCCTCTGGTTCCTCCTGAAACAGAGCTCTCTTAACCAATGCAAATGGTCGATCTCTCAACCGTGTAGGTCCACATCATGGAGGAAAATCACGTATAGCTTACACTGCTCTCCTTCTCAATTCCGTCTTTCAAATCATATCTCCACGCAGTATGTTGTCGAGCAATACTCCAGTCAAACTAGGCGCGATAAGTGCCGACACCAATCCCACCTCACTTTCAGCTCCTTCTACGGCAGTCGTCGACTTGACCAGTCGATCTACATTCCTCTTAGTAAGAGCTCCACGCTTGCAGATCTCGTACTTTTTGTCTTTGCCACCTAACCCTACTCAAGATAGAATGTTAGAGTGATTACTATGGGCACAAATTCAGAATATGAGAGTAATCATAGACTGCCAAATCCCGGTGATTAAATGCAATTTGGTGGTCCACATTACTGCTTGTACTTTAAACCTTTCCCATCATTCTCACACTAGATTTCTACCTTTTATCCATACCGGATGCACATGCATCCTCACAACTAACATAGCACCTCACAATAGTATAGCATATCATCGTAATAATCATCATGCTCAATACACAAGGTTATACACAACTTCATTCAACCTTGATAACATACCAAATTATCTAACATAATGCAATTAATGCTACTCCACATTATTTAACTCACACATAATCCCACCTTGGTGCACATAGAATTCTTTGGTGCTACCTGCCCTCTCTTGCACACCTCATCGAGACTATTACCCTTCAACACGGCCACCATCTGTGGTGTTCAAAGAAGCATCATTCATTGCTCGCTCTCAACTTTGGGACTTGTAGACTTCATATACATATTTCCTTCCTACTCGTTCTCGATTTTTCACTTCTATGGCCCACATCAACAATTACATGCTTCCCTTTTATGTCTTCCATCACGACATCCATTCCATCACCGTTTCTATAACCCTAACGACCTCATTGTTCCGATGGTCATCCTCAAGTAAGGTCCCTCGATTCCCATAATTAGGACCATTCGTCATCCTTCGCGTCTCATACTCTAATTGCCACTCTGTAATGATTCCTCAGCCTCCAGGCACCACTGCCCTACTTAACAGGGTACTACACCCGTTTCTTCAAATGATCTCCTAGAGCTTGTGGCAAGCTACACTGTTTCCCCAAATTCCTCTACGATAATATTCCTTTACCATATCATTACACGTTCAATACGTCTCTCAAGTAAATTCACACCACTCAAGACTAAAGTCATACTCATCAGTTCTCGTTGATTTGCAAAAGTCCACATGTCACCATCATGCCTTCCTCGGGAGCAAAGCATTCGCTTCACATGACGCTCCACAGGATCTTGCAATAAACGAGTCGTATACCTACCAACGTAGGCACTTCTTTCCCAAGAAATTATTTACAACCCTGCACCTTTCCTTCCCTTTATCTCGCTCTCCGCGTTGTTGCACTATCATTACTATGCGATCACCCATTGCGTCTCATTCACAGTACAAACCTTAATTCAGTCCTATCATAATCCTCAACAATCCATCGCCTCGTTCCGAGAAAATGTTTCCGCCCCTCTTGTATCCTAGAATGGAAAAACTCTTCGTATGGACATATTCCGTGGAGTCCCTATTGTCACTTCATCCGCTTCATGCTAAGGTTGCTAGCGTCATCATCTCGATCTCGTTGTAACTATCTCCGATCAAGCGTCCACGTAACGCTTTCATCATCAACTATCAAACCTCCACCCATTGGCTTCGTGCTCCGTATTCCTGAGATGTAAGCATAGACATCTCAAAAGAGCACCTCGCCGATCATATAGAAAACTCTTTGCTTCACCTCTATGTATTAGCGTCGAGAAAACATCAAGATAGAACTACTACGCTCGATCACGCTAGCTACTTGTCCCATGCTCGACTAAGGGAGAACTAGTAGGACACATAACGTCAGGTCATAATAACAAAACCTATCATGTTCGGAGTATGTATATGTAGCATCTTATCTATCTAACCTGCAAAAAGCACACACATAACTAGCTAAACCTGAGCAAATCTACGTGTTATACAATGCGACTTTGTCATTTTTTGACAAAAACTCCTGAACTCTACCTTCTAATCATTATAACGGTAGCCCTTGCCACACGTCATCACATACTCACACAGAGTTCACCTAGTCGTACCCCATACGGGTCCTATCAATGTTTCAAGATGACATAATACTCAGTCTAGACACAAGAAATCACTCTACACATTCATACACATAGTATTTATAATCCTAAATTCCCACAGGACCTCGTTCTAAACATTTACATCTACTAATGATGTATAATCATAACTCCCCACAAGACCCTGTCCTGAATACTCACACAAGGCGCAACGTACCCATTACACTTCAAACCATCACCAAGACATTAACACATAGGTGACCCTATCATTTGACCGTTGACACAGACAAATTCAAACTTCATGTCTATACAAGTCCACTCACACCATCTAATCAACCATGCTCTAGTATCATAACAAAAATCATATTTAATGCTAACTCACATTATTCAGAATGCAATCACACAATCACATTATACCGCACATATTCCACTATTATAAACACAATCATATACCGTCATAAACACAATTATCGTTAATTATGTTCAAATCAACATGCGGTAAGACTCACAATTATTGTCAACATCAACAAATCACTATTTTAATTGAGAATCACCCCACGTCAACGTCTAATCATTTATAACTTCAAATTACCTCAAAACCTCTCACGACAACCACCGCATAAACTACTCATCAAGAAATCGAGCATCCTAAACACTGCCCGCCAAATCACAGTTTGACCACGTCAGGTGCATCTTGCGTGTCCTCCTCTGGTCCCTCCTGAAACAGAGCTCTCTTAACCAACGCAAATGGTCGATCTCTCAACCGTGTAGGTCCACATCCTGGAGGAAAATCACGTACAGTTGACGCTGCTCTCCTTCTCCATTCCGTCTTTCCAATCATAGCTCAACGCAGTATGTTGCCGAGTAATGCTCCAGTCACATTTGGCGTGATAAGTGCCAACACCAATCCCACCTCACTTTCAGCTCCTTCTACGGCAGTCGTCGGCTTGACCAGTCGATCTGCATTCCTCTTAGTAAGAGCTCCACGCTTGCCCGATCTCGTACTATTTGTCTTAACCACCTAACCCTACTCAAGATAGAATGTTAGAGTGATTACTAAGGGTACAAATTCAGAATATGAGAGTAATCATAGACTGCTAAATCCCGGTGATCAAATGCAATTTGGTGGTCCACATTACTGCTCGTACACTAAACCTTTCCCATCATACTCACACTTGATTTCTACCTTTTACCCATATCGGATGCACATGCATCCCCACAACTAACATAGCACCTCACAATAGTATAGCATATCATCATAATAATCACCATGCACAACACACAAGGTTACACACAACTTCATTCAACCATGCTAACACACCAAATTATCTAACATAACGCAATTAATGCTACTCCACATTACTTAACTCACACATAATCCCACATAATCATATCACACAATTTCCACGTATTGTTATGCTACACAATTAATACTCTAACAATTAATGTATAATTCAAAAGACGAACCTCTTGGCTCGCGGTTACTCGTGGTGGCATTCGTTTTACCTTCGTCCCATTTTAAGTTTTAGTTAAGGCATTTTATTTTAGTAAAAACACCGATTTTCACTTAAACCACGACTCTGATACCAACTTGTAAGACCCCAACCCGAGCATCCTACAGTTGGTTCTCATAAAAGGTCATTCTCTTTAAAAGACATTGATTATTAATCAAACTACAGTGGAAGTCTTTCTAAAATCATTTACTACCATTTAATGTCATTGAATTTACCTCATGAATGCCTCCACATCCATCCGAGTAGCACCGCTCCCAAGCCAAGGTACGCCAATGCTACGCTTACCTGCAAAACAATCTAACGTACACATAAAGTCAGCTACGCTGAGTGAGTTCTCATAGTTTCATTTAATTAAAAACCAACTCATCACAAACGTTATTTGAACTTTACTCAGGACCCTCGGCCCTTATAAAATAGTCTCACAAATCTTTAACAGATAGATAACCCCTATTATCCCACGATATCCCATAATCGTTCATCACCCGAGACTCAGCCCATACTACTAATAATAATAATAATCCTGCAGTCTCGTCGACATACACCAAACTCACTATACTAATAACTCATACTCAAGAACACGTATTTACTCGACACTTGGTTAACACAACAAACTCTAGACATCAACCTACTCAGCCCTAACCAAGGCTTTCACAATTAACTTACACGACAGTTATACACGTCACGTCACAATATTGATACAACAATCAATCTAACACTACGTACCACAATAATGTTATCCACACATCAAATTAACATCGCCACATTAATATCATCACACACATAATAAATAGAGCTCAAAGTTTGCATGCAATTCAACACACATGTAAATATACGCGTAAACACATACCTTTTCACTACACCCTCGTCAGAGCGTTCAACGCACCCTGAGCTCAGCATTAACCTGTTAAATAAATGTCACCGTTGCTGACTTCCCGAAGGAGCTCGTCCTTCACAATTCCTGTTTTCCGTGTCATAAACATGACCGTGCAAACACATCACCCACCATGTCACAAGGACAACGACATACAAACAAACAACTAAAATATAAACAGGTAATATCACTCTACCCGTATATGACTCATTTAACTACTGCCATACCACTGTGATTAGGTGTCAAATCGCCGGCCGTTCGTGTCCCCACATTCTCCACCGTCATGCTCACCACGCATGCCCCTACGTATTCGTCTTCCTTGTCGGGCCTCATCCCTCCGATCACCACCATGCGTCACCTTAATATACATTGGCTGCCCCTGCTACGCGCCGCCACATCAGCCACCACCACGCCCCGTACTGCCCGTCTTCTTTCTTCTCCCAACATCCGGTCACCAAGCCATCAAACTCTAGCGACGGTACCTACTGCTACACACGCCTTCCGCCGTCGTTGGTCGCACACTACGCATGCCACCACCTTGCCCTGGCGTAGCCGAGCAGCACCTTTGCACCTCTCAGCCTTGCACCGCTGCAACTCCTTCTCAATCGTTGCTATACGCTATCACCACCTCGTTTCCCACGACTTCTGATAACATCGGCATCCGTCACGCCTTCTTCTATCTCCGACCACCTCACCCCATAACCAAACTCTAGTCGGGTTTCTTATGCAAAACAAAAAACAGAATGCAAAAAGAATGGTAATTGCGGTTTACCTTGTGCAAGATGCAGTTGCCTCCGCTCGATATCGCCGTATAACCACCGCCAACCACCTCTTCCGGCCTCTTTCTTTCTCGCGTGCCTTCCACCTTATCTCCATGTGCTCCTATGCCAAAAATGGTCTAGGGTTTGCGATTAATTGGCTTATAAAATGTTTGATGTTTAATTTCGGGTACCTCGTCTTTCATCTAACTCGTTCCAATCTCGAATTATGACATAAATGGCTAACCAGCTTTCCTAGCGTCGCTAAAAGGCACCATCCGTGATAAACCTTGCTCCTCATAACGTATAATAGATATATGGGTCATCCACTAGCCAGAACCAATGGCTCATAGATTTCCGGGATGTTACAAAAATAAGAGAAAATCAGTTATTTGGACATGAAATAGTCTTGGAAATAATTGAGAAAGTGATCTAGATAAAAGATAGATTGAAAGCGCCTAATGATTGTCAAAAGAGTTATGATGAAAAGAGACGAAATCCGTTAGAATTCAATGTCGGTGATGACGTTCTATTGAAAGTTTCACCATGGAAAGGCGTTGTAAGATTTGGAAAGAATGGGAAATTAAGTCCTACATTTGTAGGACCGTTCAAAATCTTGAAAAGAGTTGGGCCCATGGCCTATCAACTCGAATTACCAGACAAAATGAATGGAGTGCATGATGTATTCCATGTATCAAATATGCGCAAGTGTTTGGCAGATGAATCTCTAGTAATGCCCCTACAAGATGTAGATGTAAATGAGAAATTAAGATTTGTGGAACAACCTTTGCTCGAGGAAAGACAAGAAAAGAGATTGAAAAGAAAGGAATTGATAATTGTGAAAGTGAAATGGAACTCAAGACATGGACCTGAGTACATGTGGAACCTGGAGTCTGAAAAGAAAAAGAAATATCCAAACCTGTTTGAATAAACTCAAGGACGAGTTTAAAACAAGGTGGGGAGGATGTAACACCTGCCACAAAAATGTCCAAGATTTGATAAAAGGTAAAACCCTAAGGACAATAAGAGTAATGTATCAAAATCTAGGGTTGAAAATGATAAAAATTTGAGAAATTAAGTTGATATCGAACCGACATTGAATATCATATCGGTCCGAAGTGAAACTATGCTTTGATATCAGACCAAAAACAAACTCAGTCCAGTAGCGGACCGACGTCTAAGTTCATATAGGTCGCAAGTAAGTTAAGGTCGGATATCAGACCGACATCCATTCTCATATCAGTCCGTAATGAGTTGCTTAGTTGGTTATCGGACCGACATTGATCCGTAGTGGTCCAACAACCTCCTCTCAGCCGCAATTTATGGTGTTGACACGTGTTCAATGACTCAGCCCTAATGACGGGACATGCGTCTGGATATCGGTCCGACATAGTCCACATTTCGGTCCGATATGCCGCCAAATATGTTCGGTCCAATCAGGATTAGACGTGTAGGGCTGACGTGGGTTTATCGGTCCTACATGGGTCTGAATGGCAGCCTATAAATAGCCTATTAGTCTCATTCGATTTTCCACATCCCAGATCAAATCCAACATTCAATGCTCATTCCAGGTGATCCCTAGCCCACTCCCAACATTCTCGGTTTGATTCCCGCTTCTCGTATTGCTCAGTTAAGCAAGAGACGCTCGTAGAAAGGTCGGAACGCTAGAGAAACCATGACAAGAAGCTAGCCTATAAGCTTGAACTCTAGAGGCTCACTCCCACTAAAAAGGTGAATACTTTATCTCTCTGAAAACTTGCAAGGGATACACGGGTCACAGGTTAAATTTAGGCCAAATAAAGGTTAAGAGAATAATGCTCAACGTTCATTTATGGATAAGAATTTAGGCCATAGGTATATGTAAAACTTGCAAGGGATACACGGGTCACAGGTGAAATTCTCGGATTGTGACTGATGCTTAGTTTGTAACAAATCCGAAGGCATGGACCTGTCCGCTGTTATAAGTAATGACGCCAGTGTATAATTTGGTCCGATTGACAGGACGAGCCTGCTGAATGTGTAGATTGAACATAAAGTTGTGATTATTAAAATGTTTGCATTGATGTTTTATGTTCACTAGCGTTCGCGTTGATGTTTTATTTTCAAGATGTTTTCAGGTAATGAATAAATTGTGATGAGAAAAGTATGGCAAGCAGATATGAAATCTGACCCATAAAATAAAGGATGGAATGCACGTAGGATTCTCAAACCTCATGTAAAAGAAAATACTAAAGAAAGAGGAGATAAAACCTGGGAACTGATCAACCTTGGATGGCTATTTCCCGTGGCTAGAGCTTGTCCATAAGATATAAGAAATGTATTTGATTTCAAACTTGGTTTTCTAGTCAAATAAAAGGATAATTAAATCCATGTGTTTATGAAAGTAAATACAAGACTTCTTGTTTTCCAACTGAGTTTTGATATTTTTATATACAACCCTTGAGGTTGAGACAAATGGTGAAACGATCCTTTTGAAAATACTTCCGCTGTATTTTATAAAAACTCCAAAATCAAAGAATAGATACCAATCATGCTCGCACACGTCCAGGGGGTGCCTGAGGCGGGGTGTGACAAAAGGTGACCGACTCATCCCCCACAGGGAGTGTGAGCTTTCCGTTAGAGACATCGATCAATGATTTGCGGTGAGCAAGAATGGGCACCCTAAGATGAGTGGGACTCTGTCATCCACCTCCATATCCAAGATGACAAAATCCAAGGGGGAAGAAAAATTTACCTACTTTCACTAGAAGACTTTCCACAATTCTCTGTGGATACTTTACTTAACGCTCAGCCAAGGATATGCTCATGCGCGTCGGTTGCGGCTCACCTAGGTCTAACTAATTATAGATAGAGTATGGAATTAGATTGATACTAGCACCTAGGTTAGCCAACGCGTGGTTTAAGGGCAAACCGCCAAGCGGACATGGGATCCTGAAATGACCCGAATCCGCCAGTTTCTCTGGCAGTTTGTTCTGAACCACCGCAGAACATTGCTCACTAAGTGAGACTTTAGAGATCCCCTACAGCTTCTTCTTATTGGAAAGAAAATCTTTTTAGAATTTGCCATATTTCGGCATGTGCTGAAGAACCTCTATGAACGGGAGATTTACCTTGAGCTGTTTAAAGATGTTCAGGAAGTTACTGTATTCCCTAGCATACTTATGAGGAATTTAGCGAGCTGGGTAGGGAACACGGCTCAGGTCAATCACGAGGGTCTTCATCTTCACCCCCTTCTTCTACTCCTCTGCCTTCTCAGCAGGCTTCTCCACTACTACCTCCTCTTCCACCTACTGCTTCTCAAAGGTGAGGCCATTATAGAACTTCTCTACAATCGCCCAGTCTAACAGACCATGCTAGGAACATCGGCTTAAGCAACATGTTGTACCTCTCCCATACCATGTAAGGCTCGTCGGGATCCATTCGAAAGGAGTGAATTTGATCCCGAAGGTGAGCGGCCCTGGAAGGTGGATAGTGTTAAGGGTTAAAATTCAGAGCAGGATCTTGAGTAATGCGTGATCTAAGATCCAGTATCCCGATAAGGTCAGTATCCTGAATATTACTAATGGCTACTTGTTTATTATTTTATTAATCGCAGGTAAAGCATTTGCAAACTAATACGTGTCTGAAGACTCGCTCAAGAGACGTGGACCACATGTGGAATACGTGTGAATCAGTTTGCAACGGTCGTATGAAAGGATAGACTCAATAGCTTAAATCTCGGATAATTAGTTGGAGATACCTTGTATATTTAATAAGCAATCTGATCATATAGGAACACACAATCACACTTAGCATTACTGTTTACATTCATTCAAGCTTGGTAACACATAGTATACGATCCTGATTTGCTCTCTTTGTGCTAAACAATTTTAGTTTTATAAAAGTCATCAAGCAGCCTGACTTTCGTCGGCTCTCGAGGTTTTATGCCAAAGATTATCAAGGATCAACGGCTTTACTCGTAAACACTTGTGTCATTTTTATTGTTTTACATTTGTAGATTTAACAAGCACGCTAACTCACCCTCGAAATTTGGATACAAAGTTAGTTCGTATAATTTTTACCAAAAACAATTTGGCGCCCACCGTGGGGCAAGTGGTGCTTTTTATCTTCAAATCTTTATTAAATTTTTTGTTTAATCATTATCTTTCAAAACTATTTTCAAAAATGTCATCCCAATCCAAAAACATTTATGTCTCTGCTCCATCTTCAACCTCCGGGCTAGTCAGCCCTATTCCTCCCCTTCCTTCATTCCAGAAAAAGAATGATAGTCAGCCTCTGAAGAAAGTTTCTGTGGGTTTTTTGGGATCCAGAATATCCACTAGCCCACCTGTTCTCGCTTCAAATGATGAAATTCTCAAAGTATTCTCTAAAGTGAAGCAACAGATGGAACAATAGAAAAAGACTAATCAAGAAATATTCAGAGAGCTTGAAAGAATCAAAGAATCAAAGACTCAAAGAAACCGGTGGAAATGACAACTCCATTACAACCAAGGGCTTTGAACTTTGACTATCCGGCATCTTCGGGGGTCCATCAGGGAGATTTCCCACCCATGCGGACTGGAGTCACAACTGTTGGTATAACTCCGGCTATTAGGGTTACTGCAAGTCAAGATTTTGGATTTACTCCGGGATCATCTCTCAGAGATACCGGCATGGGTAACACATTTAATAATTTTTTGAATGCTAACGAATCTATGCAGGATACATGGATCACTCCTTCCATGGCGAAAGAATTAAAGAACCTAAGAGAGATGATCTCTAATGTGCCTGGTGTGGTACAACCCATACCCGAGATGTCCTCTAATAGCCACCGGACTTCCCGATTCTCTCTCCCATTTGTGATGCTGAGATCCCCAAGCGGTTCCAAACTCCCAACATGAAGTTGTATGATGGGACAACAGATCCTGAGGAGCATGTGGCGCAACATAGAGAGAGAATGTTGATCAACCTCATTCCCTTGGACCTGAAAGAGGCTTGCTTATGTGAGGGCTTTGGTTCTACCTTAACAGGATCAGTCTTAAAATGACTACTTAATGTTCCTCCATACTCTATTACTTCATTTTCTCATTTAATTAATCTTTTTAACAGTCAATTCTCTTGCATCAGAACTTTTGAAAGATTGAACAGTGACCTATACACGGTAATTCAAAATCCTAGGGAGTCCCTTAGAGACTATTTCAACAAGTTTGGTAAAGAATCCTTGGATATCCCGAATCTCGACGTAGCCATAGCAGTCCAAGCCTTTAAAATGGGATTAAGGAAGGATTCTCAGTTTTATGAGGACCTTGTCATGAATCCTTGCAAGAATCTTGACGAAGTCAGAAACATGGCATTAAGTTTCATCAGACTCGAAGACGATAGGAAGATTCAGCAAAGGATGGATGCCCCAACCAGTTATAGTCAACCTAATCGAAAGACTGAGACTACACCTTTCAAACCATATAGATCCAAACCATATTCTAAACCCGACAATCACAGGGTCAATGTTGTGGAAGATGACGAGGAAGAAGAATATCATAAGTTATCTGAATATTGTTTTTCACTTGATACAACTGTTTGTTATATGACATGCAGGATCTTGGAGATAAAGCTAGATGGCCCCGTAAATTCGAAAAGACTACTGGGGGCAAAGACAAATCCAAATGGTGTGCCTTCCATGAAGATTTCGAACACAACACTGAGGATTGCATTGCCATACGTAAAGAGATAAGCTATCTCTTGAGCAAGGGACATCTTAAGGAATTTCTAGGCAAAGGAAAGAAGCAAGTTAGGGATCACGACAATATCCCACAAATAGCCAAAATATCCGCCGCCAGACGCCAAGGTAATAGGTTTTATTTCTGGTGGTTCTGACATCCGTGGTACTTCTTATTCTGCCGCCAAGAGGAATGCCAAAGAGGCCAAAACAGAGAAAGGTGACAGACTGGTTAGAACTTCCAGTTTAACAGAAGAGAAGGTAATCTCTTTCAACTAAGAGAACTAGGATAACGTGCAAGATCCACATCATGATGGCCTGGTGATCACCTTATATGTTGCAAATCACTTCATTCGAAGGATACTGATCGATGGAGGAAGCTCGGTAAACATAATTCAGCATGATGTTTTTAAAAGGATGGGGATCCCAAATTCCGAAATCATCTCCAAATCTGCATTGCTAGTAGGATTCAGCGGAGAAGTCAAAAACACAATCGGAGAGATATATATCGAAGGGATAAACACTATACAAATTTTTTTCATAATTAATTCTTTGTCCTGTTACAATGTTATACGAGGAAGACCCTCGATACATGACATGAAAGCGGTACCCTCGACATACCACCAATGTGTCAAGATGCCAACTCCTTGGGGAGTAGTGAAGATCAACAGCGATCAGCAAGATGCAAAATATTGTTATACTTCTTCAATGAAAGCTTCGAAAAAGACTAGACAAGCATAACAATTAAAGAAACAGGCAAGAGACGTCCTGGAAGCCAAGGAGAAGGATGTTAAAGAGTTATCCCTATGTCCAGAGGATCCTGACGTCAAGGTACTTATTGGAACTAGTAACCCCGAGGATATTGAACAAAGCCCCATAAGATTACTAAAGAGCAGAACTTCAACTTTTGCCTGGAAGCATGAAGACATGACATGTATTTCTAAAGACGTTATTACACATAAACTAGGACTTGATAACCATTTCAGGCCTATACACCAAAAGAAAAGAAAATTCGCTCCAGAAAGAAATACAGTCATTCAAGAAGAAGTCAAGAGACTGTTGAAAGCAGAAATGATAAGGGAAGTAAAATTCCCAAGATGGCTAGCTAACGTAGTAGCGGTCTAGAAGAAAAATGGGAAGTGGAGAGTCTGTGTAGACTTCACAGACTTAAACAAAGCATGTCCGAAAGATCCCTTCCCTCTACCACACATAGACTAAATGGTTGATGCTACAGCAGGCCACGAGATGTTAACCTTCATGGATGCTTCATCAGGATTTCAACAGATCCAGATGGAACCCTCTGACCAGGAGGATACTGCCTTCAAGACCCCGACAACTATCTATTATTATATTGTTATGCCTTTTGGTCTAAAAAATGCAGGTGCTACATACCAAAGGCTATTAAACATGATGTTCAAAGACAAACTTAGGGACACCATGGAAGTCTATATTGATGACATGGTGGTGAAATTAAAGAAAGCTGAAGATCATCCTAGGGATCTTGAAGAGGCATTGGATATCCTAGATCATTATAACATGAAGCTTAACCCTTCCAAATGCCACTTTAGAGTGGGGGCAGGAAAGTTTCTAGGATATATGGTGACTAAGAGAGATATAGAGGCCAGCCCAGAACAAATCAAGGCAATAATAAACCTGAAATCCCCAACCAATATTGTTTTGGGTAAAAATTAACAAGACTAATTTTGTAACCAAACTTAGTTTGTGAGGTAGTGTGCTTGTAAAATCAACGTAGAACAATACAAAATTGTAAAAAGTGACACGGATGTTTACGAGGAAAGCCCTTGATCTTTAGGGATCGCTGGCATAAAACCTTGGGAGGTGACAATCGTCCCCTGCCTCGTTTCTTCGATAAATGATGAAAAGATTACAATTGTTGAGTAGCATTGATCGAGCTAAGTGCGTTACAAAGGTGTTTACGAGATTAGAAGCTAAGTTCGTAGTGAGATGATGTGTCTATTCGATCGATACTATTAGAATAAATAAAATGATAATGCTAACTAACTATCTGAGAATCCCGGGATAGACTAATTCTTCAAATATATCTGTTGCAAGTCACTCCACGCGTCTTGTAGAAGCATGTTTTTGTAACTATAGATAAAATTCTATTTATCGGTGTACATGGCTAGTATGCAGGAGGGTGTTCCTTAGTACTTAGCCTGTACACCAGTTTGGTCCTACGTACTTAGTAAGTACGCAAGGCTTTTGCCTTGCGTACTTGTCAAGTACGCATGACCAAACCCTGCGTACTTAGACAAGTTCTCAGGTAGTGTTCCTTCCCTTCTAAATAGAAGACTTATCTTCATTTGTAGGTGGAACTTCTGGAACAAGGTTGAGAGGTGTCCGGGTCGGGGCGAGCTCTCCCGACCCCTGGACCGTGAGCTTAGATGAGAGATGTGTGCTCCTTCGGTATGTAGTCTGTAATACGGGATGACTTCTATGTTATGGATTACGTATCATTTCATTATCTTGTGTCTTTATTCTTGTTTCTCTGCTTTGTTTTCTTGGTTCCCACATAAATTACAGAACAGGTCCGTTTATCTCCGCTGCGAGACGAGGCTCCCGGGAGCTACAAGTGGTATCAGAGCCTCGGTGTTCGTTGATTTGTGTTCCAGTTTCGATTTTTTAGGGTTTTGAGCAGATACGAGTTCGTACTTTTTCAGACCTAAAATCCTAAAAATCGAGTTTGTTATCACTTCATTAGGCGTTTGGAGGGCTAAGGGTTTGTTAGATGATGATTTCTAAGCTTTTGGAAGCATCAATTTCTCAGACCCATCACTTTTCGGGCATTCTCCTCAAGATCTGTCAAGAACAAGATAGAGTTGGACACATTTGGTTGAAGACTTAAGTTTATCATACTGGAATTCCTATGGGAGCTGATTAGTTTGATGCAGGTTATTGGAAATTCAAACTCTCTATCATATGCCAGCTGATTTGGAGTTGTCTTAGTCTACTATTGTTACCTGGTTAGGAAGACATTGTTAGACTCAGAGTTCTAAGTCAGGGTGGAGTAAGCTATTGCTGAGAGAATGAACTACAATGAAGTGTGTTGGGTTAGTTGGTTCCTATTGAAGCACTTGGTTTGGTCTACAATAAAAGTTATAGTTAAGAGGGAGTCGTGTGTATCACTCGGCAACTGAAGGCTGAAGTTTAAAGATTTGAAGATCTCAAGTGGAATGCCAGAAGATCAAGTCTCGCCAGAAGACACTTGATTTCATTAGTTTAGAGGGAGTCTGTTAGGACATTCTTTGTAAACTGATGTATATCAGTGTTAGAGATAGATAGAATTTGATGCTATAGTTAAGAGGGAGTTTGTAGAATCATGTTTTTGTAACTATAGATAAAATTCTATGTATCGGTGTACATGACTAGTACGCGGGAGGGTGTTCATGAGTACTTAGCCTGCACACCAGTTTGGTCCTGCGTACTTATCAAGTACGCATGACCAAACCCAGCGTACTTAGACAAGTACGCAGGTAGTGTTCGTTCCCTTGTAAATAGAAGACTTGTCTTCATTTGTAGGTGGAACGTCTGGAACAAGGTTGAGAGGTGTCCGGGTCGGGACGAGCTCTCCCGACCCCTGGACTGTGAGCTTAGATGAGAGATGTGTGCTCCTTCGGTATGTAGTCAATAATACGGGATGACTTCTATGTTATGGATTACATATCGTTTCATTATCTTTTGTCTTTGTTCTTGTTTCTCTGCTTTGTTTTCTTGGTTCCCACACAAATAACAGAACAGGTCCGTTTATCTCCATTGCGCGACGAGCTCCCGGGACCTACAAGTGGTATCAGAGCTTCGGTGTTCGTTGATTTATGTTCTAGTTTCAATTTTTAGGGTTTTGGGCAGATACGAGTTCGTACTTTTTCAGACTTAAAATCCTTAAAATCGAGTTTATTATCACTTCATTTGGTGTTTGGAAGGCTAGAGGTTTGTTAGATGATGTTTTCTAAGATTTTGGAAGCATTAATTTCTTAGATCCATCACTTTTCGAGCATTCTCCTCAAGATCCATCAAGAACACTACTGTACTGAACAAGTACGTAGAATCACCTTTTCTGTGTCTTCAACACGTTCTCCTTGACGTCAGGAGCGATTCTTCAGGAAATGATTTGACTTCACGTGTTTAACCTGCGTATTGGTAAAAATAAACGAAAGATATAACGGTTAAATATTGACGATACCGGGACCTGTCAGGATACCGAAGTACGTTGAACATCCAAGATTCTGAGCTGTAAAATGACCCCTAACAATTGTCCCCAAATTTTAACAGCTGTCAAACACTTATCGACATTTGTAAAAATTTCAAAATTCAAATAATAAATGATGATAGGGTTGCGATAAGACTTTCACGATAACCAATGCGATTTAATCGTTGCCCTGGTAGAATAAAATCATTATTACTCTCTTCTTTTTCATTCTTATCTTCTCAAGGTTTTAAGCAGGTAAAGATATTTTCCTTCGTGATTTCTTATTTTCGATTTCTTTCTTCTGATCATGGGTAAGAAAATGACTAGGTCAGCCTCTTCCATCGTTGCCGAAACGATAGAGGATTTCAAGGATCAAGGAATCCTTGACCATTCTGATCTTGAACTCTGTTCTTTTGCCGATCAAGACATAAAACTTTTGAAGTCTAGTAATGTTTTTTCCTCAAAAGACTTTTTTTAGGCCTTTTGATTCTAGAACAAAGGCCGATTTGATTTCGGAAACTTGGGTCTGCTTCCATAGCTATCCTTTTACATTAGGTCTATCATATCCCTTTTCTCCCCTCGTCACCGACTTTTTCAAGATCACTGGTCTTTGCTACTCCCAAATCATGCCGATGGTTTGGAGGATTTTAGCAACTCTGGAAAGACTAAATCGTTCACACTCTTTGACCATTGGCGTCCCTGAGCTAGTCGATACTTACAATCTAAGAACCCATGGCTCTTCCCGATTCGTCCTTCAGCTTAGGACCGGGCGAACTCATTTAATCCCAAAAGCCACTCAATATGATCCTGACTGGAAGGGGAAGTTATTCTTTGTCAGGAGAGACTCTTTTGCTGATAATTCTTCTTTGATCTTTGTGTTGCTCCGAAGTTTTGTGAATTGGCACCTGCAAGAAGCGATACAGACAAGAGGATCGAAGTGTTGTTAGAAATACCTGTAGGTGAAAGATCCTTCCACTTCGAGTCTACCGTCTATCAAGCAAGCCTCGAAACCTAGCTTTCTGAATCCGAGATGTCTTCAGGTAAAGAATAGTCAATATCTTTGTTCATATTTCTCATGATCCTGAATTGTTCTATTTATGTGTAGGAATCCCTAACTCATACTCCGAGTTTGCTTTGTCTGATCTTGATAGCCTTCTGCCTGGGACTATCGTGGTCAAGAAGGAGGGTCCCACACCTACGAGTGCCAAGCCTCATGTCCCCATTTTCTGGTCTAAAGCTTCTGGAAGCAAAAAGAGAAAAAAGCTGAGGTGCTGGATCTTGAGGTCTTCGAGGGAATGGATTCCGCTGAAACCACCAAGAAGCTTCAGGGTTTGCTGAATCTGGTAAGTACTCTTTTGACTTCTTCATGATTTGCACATGAATCCTCTATAGATCGTACTCGAGACGTGACGTATAGAATACATGGAGTGCGGAATCCAACTGTATCAACATATGTGTACACAAGACGACAATAGAACTGGTAACAATCACAAAGTAAATAATCTTCTCTTCTATTTCATTCAAACACAGAGTTTACAGAATAGAGCATTCAAAGTGTTAAGCATTTCTAAAACTGAACAAGTAAACTCTATTTATAGACAAGCTTCTGCTATAGGCGAACTTAATAAGTTCGCCTCTACTAAGACTAGGCGAACTTGCTAAGTTCGCCTCTAGCAGAACTTATACTATACTTATACTAAAATCAAACATTAACAAAACATAAAGACAATAAGATCTAAACTATTACAAGTTATTTTTATAAACCATACAATGTTTTTAACAGAATAAAATCAGATTTATAAATTTTCAATATAAACTCATTTTATTATCAATTTATGGCTAAAAAAAGCTATATTAAATATTTAAAAAAAATTAGATATTTAATTAATTTCCAAATAAAAACAATTGATTTTATAAAGTAGATAAAATATTAACTTTATTTAAAGCAAACAAGTATTTATTTTAAAGATGATAAATAAATAAAATTTATTTAATATAATCCACAATAAAAAGTTAAATGATTTTATACATAAATATGTTTTACACAACTTTATATTTACAATTCTTTAAACATAAATAAATAAAGTAAAAATTATTTATTTAAATCTTTCAATCCTATACTTAGACAAAGACTATCGTACACACTATTAATTCAATATACATTACACACTAAGTTAACGTGGTGAGTTACAAGGATTACTTTGTCATCTAGACTCTCGTGTTAGCTACACCTTTGATTCAAGTGAGTATTACATAGCCCATTTTCACACTTTTACACTTTTTGGGGTGAAACATGAATTCTATACATAAAATTGTTTACATTTTCACAAATTACACAAACACAAATCCTCTTTACATTCATGTGTGCAAATTTGAGCTTTATGTTTGAGTACTAGGTGTGTTAACTGTTTGTGTGCAATTTATGTGCAATCATTAACTATTCAAGCCGACGGTTAACAATGATAGATCTATTGAGTCTGACAAACCCACCCAGTTTGGGGTGATTGTTACCGACAACACAATTTGCATGCTAGTTACAAATGTTTGATTGTACTTTTGGTTACACAATAGTTGCTCCTATAAATGCCTTATTTTATCATGTTATGTAAGAATTTGTTAATTCACATCTATATACTATCTATGTACAAACTTGTGTATGCTCACCAACTTTATAGTTAACCTTATTTTATTCATGTTTCAGGTGCTAATGTTTGATCAAGGTTTGCTACACATTGGCTTTGGGACGTTGTTAATTTTAATTCAAGAACAATTTTTATTTCATTTATGTACTTTGGAATTGGTTTATGTTTGTTTGAATTGAAATAGATTTAATATATTACTATTTAGTCAACCTTGAGCTCATGAACAATCTACATGTCCCGCCCTGACGTATTCCGTCGTCGGTTGGGGTGTGACATCTACAATATCATCTTCAAACAGATCATCAAAACATTCAATCTTCTCAGCTTCTTCTTCTTCAGCATCAGAATCAGTTTGAAAGAATTTTAACAGTAGAATCTCTTCATTCACTTCAGACCATTTCTTACTTCCTTCAATAGTACCTGATGTTGATGACTCCCCCTGAACTCTTGAAATTGGATTCACGTCAGCGTATTGACGATCACCTTCTATGTTACCACTAGGATCATTGTCATCACCGTCCTTTCTTTGAATAGACTCAGTATGACAAGCACCTTAGATCCTTAACTCCCCCTTAGCGTCAAGACGCTCAACAAGTTTAGAAACCAACAATTTCATGTCTTCAAGTTGCTTAGCCTGAGCTTGAAGGACCAACTGTCTCTGAGAATCAGTGGTTACAACAACATCCACTTGATTTTGCAATGAAATCACTTGAGATTCAAGGTAAGTAATTCTCTCAGAATCAGAAGATTTAGAAGTACCAGCTGTAGATGATGTAGTAGCTTTTGGAGCAGGAGTAATCACAGGAGATGGATGTTTAGATGGAGGAGGTGTAATAATCAAGGATTCAACAAAAACAACATCCTCTACACCTTGTGATGAATATGCAGCAGCAATAGAAGCAGCCGTGAGCTTCTGTGTCTTTGGCATAGGAGTAAACTCCCTGTCCAAATCAAAAGATTCATCTATTAATGTTCGTTTTCCAAGAACTGTACCGGAAAGAGGAACCCAGACAGACTTTCGTCTTGGCTTTTAGCTTTATATTTCACTCTTTTTCCTACATTTACCAATGGCAAATTAGCCAGTCTTTCATAATGACCTGAGCTAAAATCCCTCGAAGAATCAAAATCAGTAGCCTCGTAGTCAAGAAGAATTGTATCACTAGAACTCTTATCAACCACATTCCCTTCAGGTTCATGAATGGGTAAGTTCATAGCATCAGCATTATAGTCATCCATGTTAATACCTAAATCTTGATCTTCTTCATTGTCAACAACATCAACTTGAACTGGTTCATTCACTTGAACATCTTCTTGAATAGGAACCTGTTCTTGTTCTTGTTAAATTGGAACTTGCACTTGTTCTTGTTGAATATGTGGTTGTTGTTGTTGTGGTAGTTCTTGATCATGAGGTTATTCTAATTCCTCTTGATGAAACCAGATGTCATTCGATGGCTCAACATAATCAGGATTGATAATGTGACCGAATAGAGGAGTAGGAACAGGAATCAACCCTGCATTCTGTTGTCTAACTTGGGTGCAGTCACTGAATAACCTCTTTGTCATCGGAGTCAATGTTAGACGTTGTGGATGCTGCGGTAGATTTGGAATCAGATGATCCAGAATCATTTGTATGAACCTAGGGTACATGAGAAACCCTTGACCTTCTGGAGGATTAATTTGCAAAACAAGCTTACGGTATATGTAAAGTGCTAAGTTGAACCGCTCAGCAGCTTGTAAAGCACTCTTCAGACCATCAGTTCCAGCCTTTCTTGGAGAAAAGCATTGGATGATTACATGCATAAAATACCTCCACTAACCTACCAAACCACCCTTCCTAGCTTGAGTATCATTGGGTCGTCCTCTGTATCCCATTATTTGAAAGCATCCCATGATCAACGTTCCAGGGTAAGATATTAGATCATCATTAGCACCACCTAATACAAGAGCAGCACGAATGGTATCCACGGATATTGCCACCTAAGTGTTATTAACTGTAGCTAGAAGAGCATGAGGACCAACATCTGTATCTTGATGTACAGTAGCCCAGAACTGTTGTATATAAAGTAGACTGATATATGGATTTCCCAAAGAGCAACACTCAGTCTTGATCTATTCAGAAAGTTGATATTGCCTTGGTAATTCACTGCTTCATCTATATATGCATTGGACATAAAACCACATTAGTAACATCACAAACACAAGCAATTTACACACACATATGATATACTCACACATATGATATATACAAAAAAACAAAAAAATTAACCACAAAACACAAAAAAATTAAAAAAAAATTACAAGTCCAAGCAATACTGAATACGTAGGCGAACTTACTCAGTTCGCTTAGAGTTACAAGAGGTGAACATAATATGTTCGCCTAAACAAGTTCGCCTGTCGATACAAATTCACACCAGATTTTCAACTTGTTCAATCCGACGAATCTTTGCAATTCAAACATAACACAAGCATCGATTCACAACAACTAAGCAATATGAAAAACCAATTTCAACTTTGAATCACTGATTAACCCTATTTGATCAAAAATCAAACGGACAGTCGAAACATGATGAACACAGGGTCAAACAATCAATTTCCCGATGATATAACGGATAAAAAACAGTGAATCTACCTTAGAAAGATTCGCAATTCAAAACCGATTCAAAACCGACTTCGAAAATTTCAATCCAACTACCAAATTTTAAAAATCAACCAAGTTCGCTAAACTGTTGCTATGTTCACTCAAGACAATTTCGCTTAGGAAAAAGTTAAGGGTAATGAACATGTTTGCCTGAAAAATATATTTATACCCTCAATTAAGTTCGCTTAATCAGGCGAACTTGTTAAGTTCGCTTAACAAGCAACAGGCGAACATGATAAGTTCGCTTCTTCGTTTTCCTTGAAACCTCTTTGGAATTCAAACTTACACAAACCTTTAATCATCATCATTTCACAACCTTGTGATCTTCCATCTGTAACATGTATCCGTTCTAATCCCGAATCATTTTAATAAAATTAAAAGATAAAATTTTCATGGAAGATAGAAAGAAAATCTTTTTGGATTTTATCTGTACAAATGAAATCACATATTTTTGGTTTTTATTTGAACAAACTGAAACACATATTTTTGGTTTTTCTGAAAATACACAGATATTTTTGGTTGAATATCATGAGTAAGAAGATCATATCAGTATCTGAGCAATTCATCACACATTCTATCACAAACTATGGGTAACCTATAATATGCATTAAATTATGATATTCATGTGAAATAAATTCACTTATTCCTTCAAACTTGATATTAATCAATCAAACTCATTCTTATGCAACTCATATCTTTTTCATTCTATGCAATTTTTTCAATTTTTTAATTTCTTTATAAATCCTCTGATATACATGACTTTCATAGATCTGACTGTTTTCTTTTCGAACTTTTCAATCAATTTGAACATTACTTGAAATGATACGCGATAAATTTCAAAGTAAACAAGATCAAGCCATAAAATGCTCAATTATTCATATCGAATTTGCAATACAAAGCATGAATTCTTAAGTTTCCAATATTATAAGATTTGAAACCACAAGCGCTTTTCTCCCAAATTTATGTGAGTTAGTACCATTTAAATGAAAAACATTGTGTACCCTACATATATGTCCAACGGAATTTAAAATTGCATTATCTTTAAGACATATACGAATTATTGCAAGATTAGATCAATCTCCAAGATGAAATTATCTCTATTAGCACAAGAATAGAATAGCAGATCCCAAATGATGTAAGAATTAAGATGATTCGTAATCAAAAGAATCTAATGAATTGGATAAGTTTCAATGGAATCAATAAAGATGATGTATCAATATGATCCAAGGGCAAGCATATGTTCTAACAGATGTTATCAGAAAACATATCTTAGTTCAACAACACATTGCATGTTTTTCGGGGCATGGGCAGTGAAGTGAACTGAAAGAGTTTGTGCTAAAGATATAATCCGATATTGGTCTCATGAAATTCTTAAAACCATATATTCTTTATCTCATAATGATCTTTTACACACACACCCAGGCATATAATGGATTCAAATCACAGATGTAATCATATCATATTTAATTTTCACACTACTATTGGTTCAAAAATGCTTCTAGTCTATTGACAATTCAAGTTTCAAACTCATATTCAAATTAAAACGGATTATCAAGATTAGAACATTTATAATACAATCATTTCTTGTTCATGCAGACTTTGAAATTTAGATCAAATCAATACTATTTGAGAACTCATATATCAACATATCAAAGGTCTACTATGGTCATGTGTGATAAACTATTCCTGATTTACTATCATTTCTTCTTTAACTTCAAATGATGTCAATTTTATATTTTGCATTTTGTTTTTGAATTTTTATAAATAACAGTCTTTCACTGAAATTTAAAATGCAGAAATGTAATAAAACAATAAAAGAAAATTAAAACAAAATCTCCCATGAAAATTTTTTTTTTAAAACTTTTATTCGTGATTAATCATACCGATCATTTTGATAAAAAATTCAAACCTGGTACGATTAAATGCCTTGTTAAAGAGATCAGCAAAATTATCATCTGTATGTACCTTCACCAGCTCAATCAACTTTTTATTTGCATAATCCCGAATAAAATAATATCTAATTTCAATGTGCTTCGTTTTACTGTGCTTAACATGATTATTTGTTATGGATATTGTGGCAGTATTATCAATAAACATGGGGGTTCTTGTGAAATTCAAACCATAGTCTCTTAATTACTGTTGTATCCACAAAATCTGTGAACAACAACTTGCAGCAACAATGTATTCTGCTTCACATGTTGAAATGGAGACCATAGTTTGCTTTTTGCATTGCCAGGAAACTAGACGATTACCCAAGAACTGGCAACCACCTGTTGTAGATTTCCTATCCAAACAACATCCACTAAAATCAGAGTCAGTATATGCATTGAATTCAAAGTTAGAACCATGTGGAAACCATAATCTCAATCTTTGTTTTCCTTTCAAATAATGAAAGATTCTCTTGACTGCTATCAAATGAGACTCCTTTGGTTTTGCTTGGAATCAGGAACAAATACACACAGCAAACATCATATCTGGCCTAGAAGCGGTTAAGTACATGAGAGATGCAATCATTGCACGGTAAAGTCGGCAATCAATGTCTTTTCCATCTGGGTCAGAACTCAACTTATGATTGACCGGAATTGGAGTATCGTATGGGGTACAGTCCTCCATCTTGAACCGGCTCAAGATGTCTTTGAAATACTTGGACTCATGAATACAGAAACCATCTTCTTTCTGATTAACTTGAAGTCCTAGGAAAAATGGTAACTCTCCCATAGCTGACAATTCAAACTTCGATTTCATAACACTCTCAAACTCTTTGCACAACCCTTCATTTGTCGAACCAAAAATAATATCATCTACATATATCTGAACAAGTAGGAATTCTCCCCATGCTTTCTTTATGAATAAGGTCGAGTCAATTTGGCCACGCACAAAGCCATTGTCCGTAATATGTTTAGACAATGTTTCGTACCACGCTCGGGGAGCTTGATGTAAACCATAAAGAGCTTAATCATGTTTGAACACTCTAGACAGATGAACTGGATCTTCAAACCCTGGCGGCTGACACACATAAACCTATTCCTTGACCTTACCATATAAGAAAGCACTCTTCATATCTAATTGAAACACCTTAAACCCTTTGTAAGTTGCAAAAGCAAGAAACAATCGAATAGCTTCAAGCCTAGCAGCAGGAGCATAAACCTCGGTGTAATCAATTCCCACTTCTTGATTGAACCCCTGTACAACTAATCTTGCCTTATTTCTCACCACTACACCACGATCATCTTTCTTGCATTTAAACACCGACTTAGTGCCAATTGGATACATGCCATTTGGAAGATCTACAAGATTCCAGACTTTTAGCTTATCAAATTGAGCAAGCTCTTCTTGCATTGCTTCTATCCAATTGTTATCGCGCAAAGCCATTTCGAGATTCTTTGGTTCGACCTGAGAAATAAAACATGAATGTGAGCAAACATCAAGAACACTAGTATCCTTACTACATGTATACAAACAAGTGTTTTCTATTAAAGAATGCGTCTGCACTCTATCTCTTAAATTCCCAATTATATTTGTCACCGGGTGATCTTTGAGTTCTTTGATTGATGCAACTTCAGGAACCGGCAACACATCAACTTGAGTCGTTTCAGAGTGAGAAGACAAGTCATGATTAACTTATATCTCCGAGTCCAGATTCGTAGGAACCTCCCCCTGAACTTGTGTCGAAGTAGAAGGTTCATCAACGAATAATGGATCGGCAGAAGAATCTTGAAAAACAACATCTTCTTCCTCACTATCCGAATCTTGTGGTCCCGAGCAAGAAGCAACATTAGGATCAGGAGCAGATGTAGATGGAACAGATGAATGTTGAACCACAGTCGGTATAAAACCCCCATTATGTGCAACCTGACAAGACTCATACAACACAGCAGCCTCTTCAGGAGAAATATCAGAAGGTAAATGGAAATACTTGAATAAGCTGTCATAATCAAAAGCCCAGTCTAGTCCAATCGCCATTTTAGTTAAAGAACCATTTGAACAATCAATATGAAACCATTCCTCAACCTGAAGAATCTTTTTGTTATAAACCCTTTTGGTAGTAGAATTATCAACATACCCCAGAAAGATCCCTTCAATAGCCTTAACACTGACCTTAGTTATGACATCTCTAACCTTCAACGAGGTACAAGGATTGCCAAAAGGTAGTAAATACTCCAGATCTGGCTTCCGATTATTAAGCAACTCATAGCATGTCTTGTTGTGGCGCTTCACGGTCAAAACTCTGTTCAAAACGTGACACGCAGTATTCACAACCTCAGCCAAAAAAGTATCTGGAAGCTTAGAATCAACAAGCATCGTACGTGCCGTTTCAACAAAAGTTCTATTCTTTCGTTCAGCAACCCCGTTTTGTTGAGGTACATATGGCGCACTGAATTCATAATGAATTCCCCTTTGTAAACACAATAAACCTAACTTTCTATTCTTGAACTCGCTACCATTGTCACTCCTAATTCTTCTGACTTTCTGTTTGCACAAAGTCACTAAACCAAGGATTAAGAATTGTACCATCTCTATTGTTTCAGCTTTAGAAGCAAGGAAGTTAACCCATGAAAATCTAGAGAAATCATATGTTACCACCAGACAGTGAGATTTACCTCCAATGCTCTTAATACTAATCGGTCCAAATAAATCCATATGTAGCAGCTCCAATGGAGTCACAAATCCATATGTAGCAGCTCCAATTTGACTTAGATTTGTGGGACTTCTTGTGTTGTTTCCCCTTCTTGCAAGGAATACAATCATCAGGAATGGAGAATTTCATTTTCGGAACACCAATAAACAGATCATTCTTCACTAAATAATTCATTTTCCTGTAATTGATGTGAGCAAGCTTCCTATTCCACGGAATAGAATCAGATTCAGACGCCTTAGAGAGTAAACATGTCGGAATAGAATCCGTTGTCATTGCAACACTCATGTCTAAAACATATATGTGTCATTTCTACTCGGAGCCTTCATTAGAATCCATTATTCAGGAATAACAAATCCCGGCTTCAAGATATAACATTCAGTATCATTGAAATGGAATGAAAACTTCTTGTCACATACTTGAGATACACTCAAAAGATTTTGTTCAAGCTGCTCAACATAGTTCACTTTCTCAAAGTTAACCTTGTCATTATTCAAAGTACCTTGACCTGTTATGTACCCGCCTTTATTCCCAGCAAAAGCGACATAACCGCCATCAATTTTAATAACATCTTCAAGCAAACGAATATTTCCTGTCATATGTCGAGAACAACCACTATCCACATACCAAGTATTGTTGATAGTCCTACTTGGTTGCCCCTACATAAACAAAGAAAATCATTTAGAAATAGGAACCCACGCCATTCTGGTATTGGTCGTCCAGAAGCATCAAAATAAAAAACTTCAATGAGTTCATAATTTACTTTGTCATCAACCTTTGGTACATAAGGACCAACAAAATCAGAACTTCTCGATGGAGAAACATGATTATCTTTTTGAAAAACATTTTTAGAATTATTATTATCAAAATCAGAAGTTTCCAAAAGTTTCTTTAATTTTCTGTTACGTCCCCTCCTTTATGGTCGAGAAAGTTTAACCTCAGGTTGTGAACCTTTTGTGATTCCAACACGTGAAATCTCGTAATGCTTTTGAAAATCAGCAACATTTCTCACACCAATATGCACAAACACTGGTTTAGACACATGTATATCATTTTGCTTAAATCATGTGGATTTAGCAAATGACTGAGTAGGCACAGATTGCCTCAATAGAACTTTCTTCACAACATCAGATGTAGGCTTTCCCACATTAGATCGTTTCAGAATCATCACCACTTTTTGTTGTGGGGGAACAATTTTGAATTTGCCTTTCTCTAAAATCAAAGGCTGCTTCTTTTGATTCTTGTAAGGACAATGTATCAGAATATGACCCACTTCATTACAATGAAATCACACTCTTTTATCTAGATGATCTCTGACATAAGAACTTTTTCTTGAAGCTAACGAAAACCCAGAAGAATCCCCACCAGTTGATTTAACAAATTTTCAACAGTCTTCTTTGGAATATAAACTTGTCTAATCACCTTAGCAGTTGTCTTTAAACCTTGAACAGCACCAACAAAACCACTTGTAGATAAAAATTTGGTAAGGGAAGGTTGTACAACTTCATCAGGTTCGGTTAGAATGCATCTATCTCTTGTAACTTGTTTCACCACCTTTGGTTCATCAAGTTTCACTTCTTTAAGTACGCCTTCAACCATGTTATCATCAAACACCTCATCATCATTGTCAGAATCATAAACCATATCTTCACATGTTACTGGATTAACCTTCAAGACTGTCTTTGGATCAATCTCCTCCTCATTTATGATTTCTGGTTCGACTACATAATTCCCATTAAAAGGTGGAGGAACAAATCCAATTCTAGCAACTCTCTTTGTGGATCAGCATTATCATGAAAATAATCCAACATAATTGATGAATTTCCAAAACTCTCCAGCTTTCGATGGAATTTGATCACCTCGGATTCTTTGTCAGAAATCTCCTTGTTTTTCTGAGCGACAATTTCATTTCGCTTTTCAATTTCAGCATAAGCCATATCCAGATGATATGCTTGTACCTTGTATTTTAACCCCAAAGAATTTAAATCTCTTTTTAAAGATTCAATGCTATCCATACAAAGCATATCATTATCTTTCAACTTTTGATTAACCACATGTATGGATTTCATATCACAAATCAAGTTTGTGTTATCATCAATAACTTTCTGCATTTTATCCTTCACAAAGATACAGTTAGAACAATAATATTACAGATTGAGTGTTTTACTTTTGAAGGATCTGACATATCTACCATGAAGACTTTAGCAATTGGAATATCTTCAGATACAGCTTCATCAGAATATCTTTTAGTCAACACAATTTCATCTTTAAATACACCAGATGTAGAAGAAATATCATAATCAACATTGTGTACTTTAACACTCTCTTCATCATCACTTTTCAGACTCTCACCTTCACTTGAACTATCTTCATCAGCTGTCTCTTCAGGATTATCAGAATGAATTTCAGCTACAAAGGCTTGACTCACAACACCAACCAGATCTTCTAGATGAATACCCCAATCATAATTTTCATCGTTTTGTGCAACCAAAGAAGATGATGTGGATGCATGATTTGAATTTCCAGATCCAGAAGAAGTATGTGACTGAGTACGATTATTCTGAAAATTATTTGTCTTCTTCTGAGAATCAAACTCCACTTTCGGCTTCACACATTCTTTAGCAAAATGACCATATTCTTGACAATTGTAACATCGAACTTTTGATTTGTCAAACCCCATTCTTGATCGACTGTTAGAACCAATATACTTCCTTCCAGTCTTCTTCAGAAAATCCTTTGCTTGTCTCATACGCATGGGCATATTCCATTGAATATTCATCTCCTCCAAATCAACCGGATCAATTTGACAAAAATCTTCTTCATGAACAACAGGATCATGAATCTTTCCTCCAATAAAATTCTAGATATGATGCCATGAAGGAAGAAAACATTGCTAGATAATCATTAGCAACTCTTTGATTCATATGAACAGAATTAGGATTGTGTGATCCAGAAGATTAAGTAAATGTATTTGCGGAAAATCCAGTTTGACTTGAACCTCCAGAGATGTGTTCACTTAGATTATCTTGACCATCACCAGAAAAGAATGCAACACCATTACCAGTTTTACCAGAAGACTTAGCAAAATACATTGCCGGATGTTGAATATGTTCCATATTACTTTCTTTATTCTTCATATTCAAATCATGAGATTGAATCTTTTCAATAACATCTTCAAGAAACATGGTTTTGTATTTGGCATTTTCTTCGATCAACACAGAATACACATCAAATTTTGATGGTAAAGACTCCTAGAACATATCATTGATCTCTTCAGCTTCATAAACAACCGATGCACTTGATAATTCACTCAGAAGATGAAAATCTTGTTGCCAGATCATCTAGTGATTCATTTTGAAAATGTTTGAAAATCATAAATTACTTTTTCAATAACTCTTTCCGACTTTTCATCACATCTAGACTCCCTTCACACCTTTTCTACAAGGCTTCCCACAATTGTTGAGAAGATTTAAATTGTTTGAAACTGTGATAAATTTCCTTTGGAAGTGATATAGAAATGTTAGCCATAGCTTTCTTCTCACGATCAAACAAGTGTTTCTTTTGAGTGGTTAATGCAGATACTGGTTTAGGAACATCACCCTTTAGTGGTTAATGCAGATTCTGCTATCCAAAATAGAAATCCATAAACTCGTATCAGTAAACGACACAAACTGATCAAAACAATAATTCCAGTTTGGATAATCAGCAAAACTTAACAACTTTGGTGGTTTCTGAGATGTACCAATCTCATTATCATAGTTGAACATGTTAGTAACTTGTACCATATTTGCCATTTTCAACAAACTTTCAAAAACTACTAATTATGAATAAGAGTATACACTCAGGTGAAGATAATAAGTTCGCCTCAATCCTTCAAGCGAACTTGACAATTCCGCTTAATCAAGTAAAACTGCTAAGTTCGCCTAATAAGTTTGCCTGCAACAGAATCTAGAACTAAGTTCGCCTGGTTCAGCTGTAACAAACTCAGGAAGATGAGTCTTCAACCAAAACACGAACAAAAACTCCGAAAATCACCATATCTCACTGATTTGATGGAATTTGATGAAATTGAACCGTAGGATTGAGTATAATGTGATTTAGAACACTTCTAATGGATCAATTTCGCCAAAAACACCTTCAAATTCACGAAATCAGCCTCAAAATCACTCTCAAGAACTTGAAAACTCCATGAACATGAAAACTTGCAAAAGTTAACCAATTTCTTGTCAAATTGGACACAAATCGTCACAAATCAATCACGAATCTCACACAAATCATGAGCAAATTCTCTGATACCACTTGTAGGTCCACATGACTCCTCTATAGATCGTACTCGAGACGTGACGTATAGAAGACACGGAGTGCGGAATCCAACCGTATCAACATATGTGTTATGACAATCTGACTTTTCAAGTTAACTCCGTTAGCAAACTCGTTAAAAAATTCCATTAAATCCTAACTCTGTTAACCTAATCTTAACCTTAGGGTCTGATTCTGTCAATATCTGAATTCAAACTGAAGGGATCAAAGTTGTAATTAACCAAAACCCGATTTTGTTGACTTTGTAGTCAAAATTCAATTGGAATTGTTCCTGTTGACTTTTAGAAAGTCAAACCCGTATCATCTTGAGCCAAATTCGAATTCAAAACTGATTTCTACCCAAATCCGTAACGGATGTGTACGATCATTGCCATTAACGCCTGCCTTTAACTCTTTTAAACTCCATCATTGCAGAATTAATCCGATTAATGGCGAGTTATGGTGAAACCGTCGACCCTCCCATCGATCCCTATCAAAATCACACAATTTGATTACCATTCTCACAATTGATCGTTGTATCATCTCAAATGAACTGCTGTAAAGCCTTTACGCGTATCAATTCGATCGAAGGAGTGGCCGAAGACCCAGAGGACGTAAGCCGTCGACGCCGGAGCACATTCCAGTCGGGAACCTTCAATTCGAAGTCGTTTCTGGTAATTGAAACCTTCTACACTTTCGTTTAAGTCTATAGATTAAAAGCACTAACCTGATTAGGCTTGAAGTAACGATTTTAACATGAACCCGAATCATGGTTCATGCGTTTACAGTTTAGTCGATCGTCATCCTAGACCCGATTATAATCTAATTAAAATATATGGTTAGACTGGCAATCATCTACTCATTGAAAGCCCCATGAATCCAAACGTTTTCATTATCAGAATCAATCAAGTTAATCCCACGTTTATAATCTAGGTTTTGGTTTTCAATCGGGTAATTAACGATCGTGAACTTGTTATTTTCAAAATTAAAGGCATCCATAGATTCGCCATATCCCAATTAACAAAACCCCAATGACATCAGGTTCAATTGAAATCAAAATCGGTCGAATTTGGGATTGGGTTTGGTTCGGTTCGCACAAAGGCGGAACTGGTTAAGACTTGGTGCTGGTAGGGGAGAGACCCAGGTTCGAATCCCTCCCCACTGTTTTATTTTTTAACCATTTTTCACACTATTAATTTAATATAAAATCAAACCCCATATTATTATATTAATATATAAAAATGTTTTGTGCCCGGAAACCATCTGTGGACTCGGGTTTGGTCTTGCAAACCATATTTATTATTAAAATCTATTTATAAATTAATATATTCATATTATTTTTGTACCGTGACACAAATTAAAGATAATATATTTTATATATTATTTCCTTCGTATTATAAACATTTTTGTAACGTTTCAAAGTTATAAATAATATAAATATCTATATTATTTACACTCGTTTATATCCTCGAATAAAAATAAAAAATTTATTATTTTGTCACGCAAGTTAATTATTTATGTTATTTCGCTAAACTTAAAAATAATATAATAAATTATATTATTTTCCTAGACTTCTAGTTAATGACAAAACGCTCGAATATATTTATTATATATTATTTTGTCATTCGTCGCGTAACGTATATATCTTAATTATTAATTAAAGAATTCTTATTCACGTGGACACGTTCGTCTACTCTTGATTATTAGAGTGTTTCTTTAGGACGTTCAATCTTCCGTGTTGTCGTCACAAATTCCCATTATATCCCTAATTGTATGTGTATAATTCTAACGCATACGTAAGCCGCTGCAGGCTAACACTCGTGGTTTCAATATTATTCTAGTGTGAACCTACCTACGCCGTTCAGGTGAGTTTTCACGGCCCCTTTTACTGTTTTACAATTTGGGGGAAAAACATGATGTAAACATTTTTGGTTATGTAATTCATATATGTTATCACTTGTTTAACAATGCGTACACATCTATCACTAAGTCCTCACATCGGACCGTTAATATGAACATAGCGAGGTAAGTTGAGTAGTACTACTGGGTTTGACAAACCTCACTCGCGTTAGTCGCGCTAACCCGACTGGATGTCGAACGGGTGCAGTCTTGACCTAAACATGCACCATGGTTGATAGGCCTGGTGGGAGGCAAAAACATAACAGTCAGCTGTCGGTTGCGAGTGCATTAGTTAACATGCTTATGGGTTAGCTACCTATTGATTTATATATTGAATGTACATTGACCTATTGAACTTTGTTGCAAACTGAAACCTGTGAACTCACCAACCTCGTGTTGACATTTTTTTACATGTTTTTTCAGGTTTCTTAAGATAAGGCACAGGTGCACGCATAGGGCATGCATGGAGTCTTATAATTAAATTATAAATTATTGATATTCTTTGTACTTTGTTTGGACTGAACACTTTGGGACTTTTCTTTGGCGTGTTTGTTTTGCGCATTTACTTTCTTTTTACGCTTCCGCACTTACTTTGATAATTTGTGATATATTTACATTTTAGTCCCATATAGTGTCGTTCAATGTAACTAATGACTGAGATCCTGGTTTGTCACTTCCCAAACGGTAAAACTCCGTTAGTTGAAATTGGGGGTGTGACAGATTGGTATCAGAACCATTGGTTATAGAGAACTACGATTGCATACTAGACTATAACCTCACACATTAGTTACATATCATAAGCGTTAGGTATTGGCACTTATGTATTATGTTAAAGGATCATGTCATCAACCCCACCACCATCACCTAAGGCATCTACCTTATCATCCCCGGAGCCTAAAAGGCGCCGAACTAGTTCTAGTGACAACTTGGTAGAACAGGGTGAACCAAGTAATGCACAAGCAAGGAACACAACACTTAATTGGAGTGCATATCCGAAGATGATCCAAAGGTGGATCAAGATGGGAAATGTTTCATCACCCTATTTTTGTTCAGCTTTCTCATCCTCTACTTTGCCAAGCTTGCCATGAACCATAGAACAAGCTTTTATAGCTTTTGTGTTTATCATAACTAAGGAGTTAAAAGCGATGAAGGAAGCCACTGATGAGATACCCGACATTCTGCAGTGAGAGTCACAAATAGAGGAGAATAAGGTAGGGTTTGAGCTTTTGATCGATGAGCTAGCAGTGACGGATCAGGTCCCTAACCATTTGGTGGATCGGGTTACACATTTGGTGACGAGGGTGGACACCTCGGACCATGATGTAGGAAGGGTTCTGGAAAGAGTGACTCATCTGGAAGCCCAGCTACAAGTAGCAGACCATGCTACTGAAGGACTTCGGGAGAGAGTGACCCACTTAGAAGCCCAACTACAAGCAGCCCTATTTCCAGAGGACATTCCACTTTCGGACGACGAAGAAGAGCCCTTAGAGGAGGAGCCACCCGAGGAGGAACCATTGGAGATCGACGATGCACAATCATACGTTTCTTCCGATGACGAGAATGTTTGATGATCTTTCTATTCTATCTTTCCTTTTCATACATGTTTCGTTTATGTTATTTCTATTTTCAAACCTAGATGGGTAAGGTTGTTCCCATTCAATAAAAGCATGAGAAGTTTAATGTTTTTAGTTATTTATTTTGTAGCTTTACAATTTATTTAATATTCAAAAAGTTAGATGTTATATTTCCTTAGTTGTACATAAATAATGTTTAAATGCGATATATTTCTCATTGTTTTGTATTTGTGAATGTGAAGAATCATGTCGGGAAGAGGACGTGGAGGTCGTGCTTGTGGCCGAGGTACCATCAACATGACAGCAGCGGAGCTGGCGGCAGATAGTGTGGCTGAGGCTCTAGCAGCACAGAATGATGCAGGTAAATGCTATAACCATTGACTAGTGATGTCAATTCATCTCTCAAAGCGCCTTTCACAAGCTTTATAATCTCAATCCTATATTATATATCTAAATCCAGGCCTGCAAAATCAGTAGAATCAGCAACCAGCATGCACATTCAAAACATTTATGGACTGCAAGCCCCACACCTTTAGTGGAGCCGAAGGAGCTGTCGGACTACTCTAGTGGTTCGAAAAATTTGAATCGGTATTTTCCATGTGCAACTGCCCATTGGCCAATCAGGTCAAATTTGCTTCTGCAACTTTGGAGAGCTCGGCTCTCACTTGGTGGAATGCACAGGTCCAAATGTTGGGTTTAGCCATGGCCAATGCACTGCCGTGGGAGGAGTTTAAGACAATGATGAAGGAGGAATACTGTCCTTGGGACGAAATTCAAAAGTTGGAAGGAAAACTCTGGAACCTGAAGATGGACGGTTCAGAAATTAAGCTTTATACCACTCGTTCCCATGAGCTTGCTACCATGTGCCGCATATGGTGACTCCTAATTACAAGAGGATTGAGATGTATATTGGAGGTCTAGTGCCACATATTCAGATTATGGTTACTTCATCCAAGCCCATTACCATCCAGCAGACTATGAGACTTGCCCACAAGTTAACTAACCAGGCGGTAACTCATGGGACTCTACCCCGAGGGGTTAAATTTCTAAATCTTCTGATAATCATAAGCACAAATTTGATGACAACTCCAACTATCACTCCAACTCCAAGGGATCCCAGTTCAATCAACCCCATCAGAAGCAGCGAAAGTTTGAGCCTGCTAAAAACTTTAATCAGACGACCTCTTCAGGTCAAAATCAAAGTGGTTATGCGGGAAGAGCCCCCAAGTGCAAAAAGTGCAATTATCACAATGTCGGTGCTTGTAACCATTGCCAACGGTGTGGAAAGATGGGCCACGCTCCAAAAGATTGTAGAGTTGATCTTCAGAACAAGCAACCATTCCGACCGCAAGGGTCCACAAGAGGATGTTTTCAGTGCGGTAAGGAGGGACATATTCAGAGGGATTGTACTCAGTCGAAGAGGGGTGGTAATAGAAATGGTAATGGCAATGGTAACGGTAACGGCAATAATCAGGGCAACAATGGTAACAACAACAATCAAGGCAACAACAATGCTGGAAATAATGCCAATAATGCAGGGAATGGTGCGAAAGGATGAGCCTTCGTACTAGAATCTGGTGAAGCTCGATTTGATCATAATGTGGTCACCGGTAAGTTTCTCTTAAATAATTGCTTTGCTTCTGTCCTATTTGATACCGGTGCTGATAGGAGTTTTATATCTAAGAAGCTTAGTGATATGATAAAAGGAACTCCAACTCTGTTAGAAGCTAAGTATATAATAGAGATAGCTAATGGCCAAATAATTGAAGCAACCCACATTCTTAAGGGTTGTAAGCTTGAGCTGGCTAGTCATAAACTTGATATCGACCTTATGTCGGTCACACTTGGTAGTTTTGATGTAATTGTTGGTATGGACTGTTTATCTAAAAACCATGCTGAAATTGTCTGTCGTGAGAAAATTGTCCGCATTCCTCTCACTAGTGGAGAAATCCTTTCCGTTCAACGCGAAAAGAGTGCTGCAGTCGTAGGCACCATATCATTCATGAAAGCGCAGAAGTGCCTGCGTAAAGGTCATACTTCTATTCTGTCACTCGTTGCTGAACAACCATCAGAAGAGAAGAAAATTGATGATATTCCCATCGTTCACGATTTTCTGGAAGTATTTCCCGAAGACTTGCCTGGTCTGCCACCACACCGTGAAGTTGAATTCCAAATCGATCTAGCACCCGGAGCGACGCCGATCTCTCGGGAACCTTATAGACTAGAAACTAGTGAATTGCAAGAGCTATCCACTCAGCTACAAGAATTGTTGGATAAAGGTTTCATCCAACCTAGCTCATCGCCATGGGGAGCTCCAATTCTGTTTGTTAAGAAGAAGGACGGGACTTTCCGTATGTGTATCGACTACCGTGAACTGAATAAAGTGACAATCAAGAATCATTATCTTCTGCCTCGTATAGATGATCTCTTTGATCAACTCCAAGGATCAAGTTTCTATTCCAAGATAGATCTTAGGTCTGGTTACCATCAATTGAGAGTCTGAGATGAGGATATCTCTAAGACTGGTTTCAGGACAAGGTACGGCCACTACGAGTTTATGGTCATGCCTTTCGGATTAACAAATGCACCCGCGGTGTTCATGGACCTCATGAACCGTGTGTGTAAGCCATACCTTGATCAATTTGACATCGTTTTCAGCGATGACATTCTCATTTATTCCAAGAATAAGGAGGAACATGAGGAACATCCACGTTTAATCCTGGAATTACTTAAAAAGGAGCAACTGTATGCTAAGTTGTCTAAGTGTGAATTCTGGATCCGGGAAGTTCAATTCTTAGGACATGTAGTTAACGAGAAGGGAATACATGTCGATCCATCAAAGATTGAAGCCATCAAGAATTGGGCAGCACCGACGACTCCGACAGAGGTGCGGCAATTTCTAGGATTGGCTGGTTATTACCGTCGATTCTCTAAGATTGCACAACCCCTCACTGCCTTACTGGGGCGATAACCAAGAGTCAGCATTCCAACATCTTAAGAAGAAACTTTGCAGTGCACCTATTCTAGCTCTTCCGGAGGGAACGGATGATTTTGTGGTGTATTGTGACGCATCCATTCAGGGTCTGGGTTGTGTGTTAATGCAACGAGAAAAGGTGATCGCTTACACTTCACGTCAACTAAAGATTCACGAGAAAAACTACACCACTCATGACCTAGAGTTGGGAGCCATAGTTTTCGCACTTAAGACATGAAGACATTACATGTACGGTACCAAGTGCATCATCTATACCGATCACAAGATTCTTCAGCATATCTTCGAGCAGAAAGAGCTGAACATGAGACAGCGTTGTTGGGTCGAGCTCTTGAATGATTATGGTTGTGTGATTCGGTATCATCTGGGTAAGGCTAATGTCGTAGCCGATGCCCTAAGCTGAAAAGAAACCAAGCCTAAACAAGTTCGAGCATTACAACTTACTATTTACCCCGGATTACCTGACAAAATCCGTAGTGTTCAACTCGAAGCCCTGAGAAAAGAGAACCTACCGTTGGAAGGTACACGCGGTATGGAAGCATAACTCGAGGTCAAATCTAACGGTATTCGCTACTTCCCCGAGGGAATATGGGTTCCAGCATTCGGAAACTTAAGGGAACTAGTCATGGATGAGGCTCATAAATCTCGTTACTCTATTCATCTAGGTTCCGACAAGATGTACCATGATCTAAAGGTGCTATATTGGTGGCTAAATATGAAGGCCGATATATCCACCTATGTGAGTAAGTGCCTGACTTGCACGAATGTCAAAGTTGAATATCAAAAGCCTTCTGGTCTTCTCCAACAACCAGAGATTCCCATGTGGAAATGGGAGCAGATATCCATGGACTTTATCATAAAATTGCCACGAACTCCTACCGGATGTGATACCATTTGGGTAATCGTTGATCATTTAACAAAGTTCGCTCACTTCTTAGCAATCAAGGAAACCCAAAAAATGGAGAAGCTTACTCGCATATACTTGAAAGAAGTAGTATCTCGGCACGGGGTGCCAACCTCTATCATTTCGTATCGTGATGCATGATTCACCTCTCGTTTCTAGCAATCGTTACATAAAGCTTTAGGCATGCTTGAGCTTCTATGATTGATTCCGGTAACACTTGGGAGTCTCACCTACCGTTGGTTACAACAACAGTTATCACACTAGCATCAAGGCAGCTCCATTCGAAGCACTATATAGAAGGAAATGCCGTTCTCGTATTTGTTGGGCAGAGGTTGGGGATAGTCAACTTACGGGTCCTTAACTCGTACTTGAAACTTCTGAGAAAATCGTTCAAATTAGAAACCGTATGGCAGCAGCTCGTGATCGTCAAAAGAGCTATGCCGATAAGCGTCGTAAACCGTTAGAATTTCAAGTAGGGGATATGGTCTTATTAAAAGTCTCACCTTGGAAGGGTGTCATTCGTTTTGGGAAATGAGGCAAGTTGAATCCTTATTATGTTGGACCATTCAATATAGTGAAGAGGATTGGGCCAGTAGCGTATCATCCGGACCTACCTGAACGACTTAGTGCTGTACACAACGTCTTTCACGTCTTAAACTTGAAGAAATGTCTTGCAGACGAGTCACTCGCGGATCCTCTTGAGGAACTACACATTGATGAACAGTTGCGTTTCATCGAAGAACCTATGGAAATCATGGATAGGGAAGTCAAAACGCTTAAGCGTAGTAAAATCCCTATTGTCTGAGTCCGTTGGAACTCGAAATGCGGACCAGAATTCACGTGGGAGCGTGAGGATCAGATGATGCGCAAATATCCTAATCGGTTCAAGCACGCCACGTCAAACTCTTAAGGTACTATTCTAATTTTTGGGACGAAAATTCTTTCAACTAGGGGATGATGTGACATCCAGAATTTTTTTAATTTTTTTCAACTAGGGGATGTTGTGATAATCCGACTTTTCAAGTTAACTCCGTTAGCAATCTCGTTAAAAAATCTGTTAAATCCTAACTCTGTTAACCTAATCTTAAACCTTAGGGTCTGATTCTGTCAATATCTGAATTCAAGCTGTAGGGATCAAAGTTGTAATTAACCAAAACCCAATTTTGTTGACTTTATAATAAAAATTCAATTGAAATTGTTCCTGTTGACTTTTAGAAAGTCAAACCCGCATCATCTTGAGCAAAATTCGAATTCAAAACCGATTTCTACCCAAATCCGTAACTGATGTGCATGATCATTACCATTAACGCCCGCCTTTAACTCGTTTAAACTCCATCATTGCCGAATTAATCCGATTAATGGAGAGTTATGTTGAAACCGTCGACCCTCCCGTCGATCCCTATCAAAATCACACAATTCGATTACCATTCTCATAATTGATTGTTGTATCATCTCAAACGAACTGCTGTAAAGCCTTTACATGTATCAATTCGATCGAAGGAGTGGCCGAAGACCCAGAGGACGTAAGCCGTCGACGCCGGAGCACATTCCAACCGGGAACCTTCAATTCGAAGTCGTTTCTGGTAATTGAAACCTTATACACTTTCGTTTAAGTCTATAGATCAAAAGCCCTAACCTGATTAGGGCTTGGAGTAACGATTTTAACATGAAGCCAAATTTAGGGTTCATGCGTTTATAGTTTAGTCGATCGCCATCCTAGACCCGATTATAATCTAATTAAAAGATATGGTTAGATTCGCAATCATCTACTCATTGAAAGCCCCATGAATCCAAACGTTTTCATTATCAGAATAAATTATGTTAATCCCACGTTTATAATCTAGGGTTTCGGTTTTCAATCGGGCAATTAATGATCGTGAACTTGTTATTTTCAAAATTAAAGGCATCCACATATTCGCCATATCCCAATTAAGAAAACCCCTATGACATCAGGTTCAATTGAAATCTAAATCGGTCGAATTTGGGATTGGGTTTGGTTCGGTTCGGTTCGCACTAGGGGGAAGAACACAGTGGAACTGTTGATTAAAACCATTCCGATCTGGTCTATGTCGCGATAACCTTGCGGGCAGAACTGGTTAAGACTTCGTGCTGGTAGGGGAGAGACCCGGGTTCGAATCCCTCCCCACTGTTTTATTTTTAAACCATTTTTCCCACTATTAATTTAATATAAAATCAAACCCTATATTATCTATCTATACTATATAATAAATAAAGGTTTTTATGCCACATGTCGCCTTTATATTCAATCTCATCTTTTTTTTCCCGCTTATCTCTCTTATTAAAGGCACCCATATCTTTTAATAAATTACTAATTATATTAATAAAACACATTTATTTTAAATTATCTTTTATTATAAAAATTCTTGAAATCTGATTATGTAACTTTATTTTCAATCAATTATTAAATAAAAGTCACATTAAATTAAATAGTAATTGACGTATTTTCAAAATCCAATTATATATTATTTTTTATATTTTTTGAATTTTTTTCTATTCTTAGTATATATAATACATTTTTACAAATGTAAAATATATAAATAGAATTTAAGAAATTTATGTATTGATATTATTCGTCCCGTGTGTATTACACGGGGTGTAAACGAGTTATATTAATATATAAAAATGTTTTGAGCCCGGAAACCACCCGTGGACTCGGGTTTGGTCTTGCAAACCGTATTTATTTTTAAAATCTATTTATAAAATAATATATTCATATTATTTTTGTACCGTGACACAAATTAAAGATAATATATTTTATATATTATTTCCTCCGTATTATAAACATTTTTGTAACGTTTCAAAGTTATAAAAAATATAAATATCTATATTATTTACACTCGTTTATATCCTCGAATAAAAATAAAAAAATTATTATTTTGTCACGAAAGTTAATTATTTATATTACTTCGCTAAACTTAAAAATAATATAATAAATTACATTATTTTCCTATACTTCTAGTTAATGACAAAACGCTCGAATATATTTATTATATATTATTTTATTATTCGTCGCGTAACGTATATATCTTAGTTATTAATTAAAGAGTTCTTATTTCCTTGGACACGTTCGTCTACTATTGATTATTAGAGCGTTTCTTTAGGACGTTCAATCTTCCGTGTTGTTGTCACATATTCCCATTATATCCCTAACTGTATGTGTATAATTCTAGGGCATACGTAAGCCGTTGTAGGATAACACTCGTGGTTTCAATCTTATTCTAGTGTGAACCTACCTACGACGTTTAGGTGAGTTTTCACGACTCCTTTTACTGTTTTACAATTTGAGGGAGAAAACATGACGTAGACATTTTTGGTTATGTAATTCATATATGTTATCACTTGTTTAACAATGCGTACACATCTATCACTAAGTCTTCACATCGGACCGTTAATATGAAAATAGCGAGGTAAGTTGAGTAGTACTACTGGGTTTGACAAACCTCACCCGCGTTAGTCGCGCTAACCATGGTTGATAGGCCTGGTGGGAGGCAAAAACATAAACAGTCAACTGTCGGTTGCGAGCGCATTAGTTAACATGCATATAGGTTAGCTACCTATTGATTTATATATTGAATGTACATTGACCTATTGAACTTTGTTGCAAACTGAAACCTGTGAACTCACCAACCTCGTGTTGACATTTTTTTACATGTTTTCTCAGGTCGCTTAAGATAAGGCACAGGTGCACGCATAGGGCATGCATGGAGTCTTATGATTAAATTATAAATTATTTATTTGCTTTGTACTTTGTTTGGACTGAACACTTTGAGACTTTTCTTGGGCGCGTTTGTTTTACACATTTACCTTCGTTTTACGCTTCCGCACTTACTTTAATCATTTATGATATATTTACATTTTAGTCCCATATAGTGTCGTTCAATGTAACTAATGACTGAGATCCTGGTTTGTCACTTCCCAAACGGTAAACTCCGTTAGTTGAAATTGAGGGTGTGACAGGTACACAAGACGACAATAGAACTGGTAACAATCACAAAGTAAATAATCTTCTCTTCTATTTCATTCAAACACAGAGTTTACAGAACAGAGCATTCAAAGTGTTAAGCATTTCTAAAACTGAACAAGTAAACTCTATTTATTGACAAGCTTCTACTATAGGCGAACTTAATAAGATCGCCTCTACTAAGACTAGGCGAACTTGCTAAGTTTGCCTCTAGCATAACTTATACTATACTTATACTAAAATCAAACATTAACAAAACATAAAGACAATAAGATCTAAACTATTACAAGGTCTTGTCATACATCTATGTCCTAACATGCTTATTTCAGGATCCCAAATAATTAAACTTAGAAAATCCTGTAGGGTTTACAGAAGATCTATGCCAACTTGTCTGAGGCAGAGAAGAGTGCTGAGGATGCTATAGAGAAAGCTGAGGATTTGAAGAAGATCTTTGCCGCCAAGAGCAAATATTTGGAGAACGAGATCCAGAGCCAGAAGAACAAACTGCAGGATAGCATAACCCAGTACGAGCTGAGGCTTCTATAGACTGTGGATGATGCCAAGAAATCCGCGGCTAAGGCTATTCTTCAATCCAGGATCCAGATGGTTGAGCAAGTTGCTGCTGAAGGTTTTTATCATGCAGCGTGGGATCTTGAGAGATGGTACTCCTCTCTGGCCAAGCTTGGAGGTGAAGCAATGGATACCAGCAAGGCTGCTGAGGGTGCTGGAGCCGGTGATGCTGAGAAGTAGGTTGATCAGGGCAATGAAGGTAAAAATGCTGAGACCTGAGCCCTGATATTTAATTTTGTGTTGGTTGACTTGTCTTGAAACAATTTTCATTTTATGTCTGTGGTTGATGAGTAATTTTCTTTTTCATGCTTTTGGGATCCCTGTTATGGGATAGATAATTTGCTATGTTGTGATTCTGGATGGATGGGTCCAGGTTTTGGATGAAGCCCGCATCACTTTTCTTTCCAACACTTTAAATATTAGTAGATAGTTTATGACTATTTTCCATGTTTGGTTTTCTTTGATATGTTTTAGAAAATTAGGACCCTTAGATAATTAAAAGTTCGGAATACTTAGAAAAATTGGTTTGAACATATATTCAGGATACCGGATCCTTAGTAACAAACTCTCCGGTTTTTATCAAACTTATACTTAGGAAAATAGAATTTGGCTTCAATAAATGTTAAGTAAAAGTACCAAACTTATCATGACTTAGTCATTCAGCTTTCAAATTTGAAAAATAAGTATCACATACCTTAGTTGTGTATCAAGTGGGGTATATACACATACCAGATTATAGCATAGAGTCCAAAGTGTAGCAACTATTACTTGTCCCCAGTGTTGAATCACGTTGTAGTCTTAGTAATTGATCTTCATGATGTTCGTAAGTTTTTAATCTGTGACAAATTTGAATCGTGGGCAAAGCCAAAAACTTGGGCCAAGCCAGTAACGTGGGCTAAGCCAAATATCATGGGCAAGGCCAATTATGAGTTAGCATGAAAATACTAAAAACCTTAGCTTTAACACGTAAGTGTTAAATGATCGGAGAAACTTGAGTAATAACACGTCTGTTATATTCATAGCGCCTGATATATAGCCACCAATGGCAAAATTATCAGCCACTGTAACATGGACTGGTCGCACCACCTTGAACTATAATCGGATATCGTGCGCTCCTGGCGGGGTGTGTTAACCCAATACTTAGAAAGGCCAAAGTTGTTAAACCTTCGAGGTATATCAGGATACCCAAACATAGGAGAGATGGCCAATCTCTATCTTCTGTCGAGATCCCTTGAGATGATTCCTACAAAACAGGAATCCTTGGTGAAGGTGGGTGTTAGCCTCCGATGCTCAAGTCGGTAATTTGATAAAGAATAATAAAATATATAAAAATAATTATGGAAAGAGGACGTACCTTTTTAGTTAGAACATAATTTCTAACTCACATGAAGTAGGTTTTGAGATGGATGGCGTTCCAGGATCTTGACAGGATTTCTCCTTCCATAGTTGCCAGCCAATACGCACCTTTGCCTGGTTTCGAATCAATCAAGTATGGGCCTTCCCATTTTGGTGCAAACTTTCCGTCACTGGGATTGGTTGTGTTCTGGAATGCCTTTCTCAGTACTAAGTCACCCACTTGGAATCTTCTGATCCTTATACTCTTGTAATACGACTTTGCTATCCTCTATTAGTAAGCTGCTATACGGACCTTTGCAAGATCCCTAAGCTCATCCATAGTATCAAGATCTTGAGCAAGGACTTCTTTGTTAGATTCTTCGGTTTGAAGATTGGTCCTGCCAGTAGGGATAACCATATCCGTAGGAATCATCGCTTCAGTTCCAAACACCAAAGAAAATGGGTTTTGTCCTATAGCATTTTTTGCGGTTGTTCTATCTGCCTAAAGCACAAAAGGTAGCTCCTCAGCCCATCGTCCTTTCTTTGCTTCCAATCTTTTCTTTAGGTTGTTGATGATGATCTTGTTGCTTGACTCCGCCTGTCCGTTGGCTTGAGGATGTACAGGGGTGGAAGTTATCATTTTAAACCCCTAACTATCACAGAAGTTGGTTGTCCTTTTAGCGATGAATTGACACCCATTTTCGCATACTATTTCCATTCGGGATCCCGAATCTCGTCAGGATATTGCACTTGATGAAGGAGATAACTTCTTTTTCTCTTACTTGGACAAATGCCTCAGCTTCGATCCATTTTGAGAAGTAGTCAGTCATTCTAGCATGAACACTTTTCCTCCTGGTGCCTTAGGGAGTTTGCCGACTATATCTATTCCCCATTTCATAAACGGCCAAGGGGAGATTACTGGATACAATGGCTCTGCTGGTTGGTGAAGTATATTGATGTGTCTTTGGCAGGCATCACACTTTGGAGAGTAGGTTACAGCGTCTTTCCTCATTGTAGGCCAGTAATATCCTATCTTCAAGATCTTTGAAAATAGCCCCTAGTGTGATTTCCGCAATCTCCTTCGTGTATGTCTTTGAGAACCTCAAGTTCTTCAGGATCCTCCAAACATCTCAAATTTGGAACTGCAATAGATTTCCTATACAAGACATTATGTAAAATTACAAAGCGGGACACCCTCATGCGAAAAGCCCTGTGGATCTTTTCGTCACTCGGGATTTCTCCATCCTGCAAATATTTTTTAATAGGTAAAGTCCAGGATTCCGAACTTCGCTCAGGATCCTGAATATCTATTTCTTCTGCGTTTGATATTTCATTCGGGTCTTCGATTGCTGGACTCAAGATATGTATGATCGATATCCTGACTCCTTCTGGTATCTTGAGAGCCGAAGCGAGGTTCGCTAAGGCATCAGCTTCAGAGTTATCTTCTCTTGGTACCTGACTTATATCAAACATATCGAATTTCCCAGATAATTTTTTAACTATTTCCATATGCTTGGCTAGTCTTTCACCTTTCACTGTATATGAGCCATTAAAATGGTTAGCGATTAACAAAGAGTCAACATATACTTGAAGATACCTGATTTTCATATCCCAAGCTAATTTCAAGCCAGCTATCAGAGCTTCGTACTCAGCTTCGTTATTGGTCACCTGGAACTCACAACTTATAGATTGAGGTATTAAGTCCCCTTATGGCGATTTCAGCATGATCCCTAGACCCGTTCCTCTAACGTTTGATGCCCCGTCAATGTATAGGATCCACTTTTCCTTGTATTCCTCCAACCGTTGAACTTCAAGGTCTACTTCATGTTGTATATCACTGCTGAAATCAACCACAAAGTCTGCGAGTGCCTTTGATTTTATCGCTGTTCGGGGCTCGTATACGAGATCATATGCGCTGAGCTTGACCGACCATTTTACCATCCTTCCAGACATTTCTGGCTTTCTTAAAACACACTTAATAGGATAATTAGTCTTTACGTGAATAGTGTGTGTTTCAAAATAGTGACTAAGTTTAGTGGATGCCATTATTAAAGCCAATATTAATTTTTCTAAATGAGAATACTTGGTTTCTGCCGAAAGTAGGATTTTACTTACATAATATAGCGGATATTGTTGTCCTTCATGATCCTTAACTAGGACAGCGCTCATTGAGTTTCTGGATACCGCCAGATATAAGGATAATGGTTCTCACTGAGTTTTCGGATACCGCCAGATATAAGGATAATTGTTCTCCATCTTCTAGTTTCATTAATAGAGGAGCAGTTGATAAGTACTCCTTTAATGATTTGAGTGCTTGCTCATGCTTCTCTTCCCATTCGAACTTCTTGTTCTTTTTCAGGAAGTCATAGAATTCCCTACATCTTTTCGAGGATCTTGAAATGAATCTATTAAGTGCTGCTACTCTGCCAGTCATTTCTGGACATCCTTGGTGTTTGCTGGGGATTTCAAATTGATTATTTCTTTGATCTGTTCCGGACTGGCTTCTATTCCTCTCTTGGTTACCATGTAGCCTAAGAATTTGCCTGCCCCCACTCCAAAGTGGCACTTGGAAGGGTTCAGCTTCATATTATACTTATCCAGAATGTCAAATGCTTCCCTGAGATCCCTGAGATGATCTTCAGCTCTCTTTGATTTGACCACCATTTCATCTATGTAGACTTCCATGGTTTCCCCTAGCTTGTCTTTAAACATCATGTTGATAAGCCTTTGATATGTTGCACATGTATTTTTCAAACCAAAAGGCATGGCAATATAGCAGTATATACCTGTCGGAGTCATGAATGCAGTATCCTCCTGGTCTGAGGGTTCCATCTGGATTTGTTGGAATCCTGATGAAGCATCCATGAACGTGAGCATCTCGTGGCCTGCTGTAGCATCAACCATTGAGTCTATGTGTGGCAATGGAAATGGATCTTTCGGACATGCTTTGTTTAAGTCTGTGAAGTCTACACAAACTCTCCATTTTCCATTCTTCTTCTGGAACACTACCACGTTAGCTAGCCATCTTGGGAATTTTACTTCCTTTATCATCCTTGCTTTTAGTAGTCTTTCAACTTCCTCTTTTATCACTGTGTTTCTTTCATGAGCGAACTTCCTTCTCTTTTGGTGTATAGGCCTATAACTGTTATCAAGACCCAGTTTATGTGTAATAACGTTTTTAGAGATACCTGTCATGTCTTCATGCTTCCAGGCAAAAGTTGAAGTTCTACTCTTTAGCAATTCTACAAGATCTTGTTCAATATCCTTGGGGATATTGGTTCCAATAAGTGCCTTAACATCAGGATCCTTAGCACTCAGGGATACCTCCTTCACATCCTGCTGCTTGGTCTCCAGGACGTCTTGGGCTTGGTTCTTTAATTGCTATGCTTTCCTGGTCTTGGCAGAAGCCTTCATTGAAGAGGTGTAACAGTCCTTCACATCTTATTGATCATTGTTGATCTTTACTAACCCCCCCCCCCAAGGGGTAGGCATCTTGACACATTGGTGATAGGTCGAAGGTACCGCTTTCATGTCATGTATCCAGCGTCTCCCTAGAATAATATTATAACAAGATAACGAATCTATTACGCAAAATTTTTGTATTGTGTTTATCCCCTCGATATATATATCGGAAGCTTTATCTCTCCGACTGTGTTCTTGACCTCTCCGTTAAATCCAACTAGTACCGCAGTCTTAGGGATAATTTCAGAATCAGGGATCCCCATTCTTTTTATGACATCATGCTGAATGATGTTTGTTGAACTTCCTCCGTCTATCAATATCCTTCTTTTGAAGTGATTGGAGATATACAGAGTGATCACCAGTCCATCATGATGAGGATCATGTACGTTATCCCTGTTATCTTCATCGAAAGAGATCACCTTTTCTTCAGTCAGGCTAGAGGTTCTAATAGGCATGTCCCCTCTTTCTGTCTTTGCTTCCTTGTCATTTCTTTTTGCTGTAGAATAAGAAGTACCACAAATGTCAGATCCACCAGATATGAAACCTATTACCTTAGCATCTGGAGGCAGGATTTTGCTCTTTGCGGGATCCTGTCTTGATCCTTCGTCTTGTTCTTTCCTTTGGCTAGGAATTCTTTGAGATACCCCTTGCTTAAGAGGTAGCTTATCTCTTTACGTAGGGCAATGCAATCTTCGGTCACATGTCCAAAGTCCTCATGGAAAGCACACCATTTGGACTTGTCCTTTCCTCTGGTATTCCACTCAAATTTGCGAGGCCACCTAGCCTTGTCTCCGAGATCCTGCATGGCATATAACAAACCAGTTGTGTCAAGTGAAAAACAGTATTCAGAAAACTTAGGATATTATTCCTCTTCCTCGTCATCTTACACAGCATTCACCATGTGATTATCGGGTTTAGCAAACGGTTTGGATCTATATGGTTTGAAGGATGCAGACTCAGTCTTTCGGTTAGGCTGAGTATAACTAGACGGAGCTTCTGCCCTTTGTTGGATTTTCTTGTCATCCTCGAGCCTGATAAATCTTAATGCCCTATTCCTGACTTCGTCAAGATTCCTGCAAAGATTCATGACAAGGTCTTCATAGAATTGAGAATCTTTCCTTAATCCCATCTTGAATGCTTGGACTACAGTAGCAACGTCCAGGTTCGGGATGTCCAAGGATTCTCAGCCAAATTTGCTGACATAGTCTCGGAGTGATTCTCCAGGATTCTAAATTACCCTGTATAAGTCACTTGTCAACCTTTCAAAAGTTCTACTGCAAGAAAATGGATTGTTAAACAGGTTAATCAAATGAGCAAATGAAGTAATAGAATATGGAGGAACATTAAGTATCCATTTTAAGGCTGATCCTGTTAAAGTAGAGCCGAAGCCTTTGCACAGACAAGCTTCCTTCAGGTCCAGAGGTATGGGGTTAATCTCTATTCTTTCCCTGTATTACGCGACATGCTCCTCAGGATCCGTAGTTCCGTCATAAAGCTTCACGTTGGGAGTCTGAAAGCGCTTAGGGATCTCCACATCGCATATGGGATGGGTAAATCTGGAGATCCTGTGACCGGTAGTGGACATGTCAGGTATAGGCTGGACCACGCCTGGTACACTGGAGATCATCTCCCTTAGCTTCTTCAGTTCCTTAGCCATGGACGGAGTGATCCATGTATCCTGCACAGATTCATTAGTATTGAAAAATCTATTGAAAGTGTTACCCATGTCAGAATTTCCAGATGATGATCCTGGAGTAAATCCATGATCCTGACTCGTAGTAATTTTGACAGCCGGAGTTGGTCCAACAGTAGTGATCCCGGTGTGCATTGGAAGAAAGTCTCCCTTATGGATCAAAATCCAAGATCCTTGGTTGCGACGGGGTCGTCACTTCCACTAGTTTCTTTGATTCTTTGACCCTTTTCAATCTCTCGAAATAGCATCAGGTTAGTCTGCCTCTGCTGCTCCATTTGCTGCTTTACTTCCGAGAACATTTTGAGAATCTCGTCGTTTGAAGCAAGAACAAGTGTGCTAGCGGATATTTCGGATCCCGAAAAACCCATAGGAGTATTCTTCTTCTGCTGATTATCATTCTTTCTCTAGAATGACAAGGGAGGAAGAGGAATAGGGTTGAATAACCCAAAGGTCAAAAATGGAGCAGAAACAGAAAAATCCTTGGATTGGGACGACATTTTTTAAATCAGTTTTGAAAGATAATGATTGAACACGGATTTTAGTAAAGATTTGACGATAAAAAGCACCACTTGCCCCACGGTGGGCGCCAAATTGTTTTGGGTAAAAATTAACAAGACTAATTTTGTATCCAAACTTAGTTTGTGAGGTAGTGTGCTTGTAAAATCAACGTAGAACAATGCAAAATCGTAAAAAGTGACACGGATGTTTACGAGGAAAGCCCTTGATCTTTAGGGATCGCCGGCATAAAACCTCGGCAGGTGACAATCGTCCCCTGCCTCGTTTCTTTGATAAATGATAAAAAGATTACAATTGTTGAGTAGTATTGATCAAGCTAAGTGCGTTACAGAGGTGTTTACGAGTTTAGAAGTTAAGTGCGTAGTGAGATAATGTGTCTATTCGATCGATATTGCTTGAATAAATACAATGATAATGCTAACTAACTATCGAAGAATCCCGGGATAAACTAATTCTTCAAATATATCTGTTGCAAGTCACTCCACGCGTCTTCAACACGTTCTCCTTGACATCAGAAGCGGTTCTTCAGGAAATGATTTGACTTCACGTGTTTAACTTGCTTATTGGTAAAAATAAACGAAAGATATAACAGTTAAATATTGAGGATATCGGAACCTGTCAGGATACCGAAGTACGTTGAACATCCAGGATCCAGAGATGTAAAATGACCCCTAACAAATACCAAGGATGTCCAAAGGCTAACTAGTAGAGTAGCAGCACTCAACAAATTTATCTCAAGATCCTCCGAGAGATGTAAAGAATTTTACGATATCCTAAAGAAAAATAAATGATTCGAATAGGAAGAGAAACATGAACAAGCACTCCAAACATTAAAGGAGTATTTGTCCACAACTCCTCTATAAGTGAAGCCTGAAGATGGCGAGTCGTTCTCCTTATACTTAACAGTATCCGGACACTCTGTAAGTGTTGTCCTGGTTAAGGATCATGAAGGTTAGCAGCATCCAGTATACTATGTAGGTAAAAGTCTACTTCCGACAGAAACCAGGTATTCTCATTTAGAAAAATTGATATTAGCTTTAATAATGGCATCTACTAAACTTAGACATTATTTTGAAACTCATGTTATACAAGTTAAGACTAATTATCCAATTAAGTGTGTTTTGAGAAAACCAGAAATGTCTGAAATAATGGCTACATGGTCAATCAAACTCATCATGTACGACCTCATATATGAGCCTAGAACGGCAATAAAGTCTCAGGCACTAGCAGACTTTGTGGCTGATTTCAATAGTGATATCCAACAAGAAGCAGATCTTGAAGTTCAACAACTAGAGGAATCTAAGGATACATGGATTTTATTAACAGACGGTGCATCTAATGTAAGAGGAACAGGTCTAGGAATCATACTAAAATCGCCACAAGGGGACATACTACCTCAGTCAATAAGTTGAGAATTTCAGGCAGTTAACAACGAAGCAGAGTACGAGACGCTAATAGCAGGATTACAACTTGCTTACTATATGAAGATCAGTTATCTTCAAGTATATGTAGATTCATTATTGATTACTAACCATTTTAATGGCTCATATGCTGAAGCGGATGCCTTAGCAAATCTCGCTTCGGCTCAAAAGATACCGGAAGGGACCATTATACCAATCATACATATCCTGAGTCCAACAATTGAAAAGAAAAACAATGTATCCAACATGGAAGATGAAGAAGCAGATACTCGGGATCTTGAGCCAAGCCAAAGATCCTGGATCCCGCCTATTATAAAATATTTAAAGGATAGTGAATTCCCAAAAGATGAAAAGAACCACAGGGCTTTTCATATGAGAATATCTCATTTTATAATATTACATTGTGTTTTGTACAGAAAATCTATTGCAGGTCCTTATTTAAAATGTTTAGAAGATCCTAAAGCGCTTGAAGTCCTCAAAGATATACACGAAGGCGATTGTGGAAATCACACCGGGGGCAGAGCACTTTTCTCAAAAATCCTGAGGACGGGATACTATTGGCCAACCATGAGGAAAGATGCCATGGACTATTCCCAAAAGTGTGATGCATGCCAGAGACATAGCAAAATCCTTCACCAGCCAGCAGAACCCTTATACCCAATTATTTCTTCTTGGCCATTGATGAAGTGGGGAATGGATATAGTTGGCAAGCTCCCAAAGGTACCAGGAGGAAAAGTATTTATGTTAGCAATGACAGACTACTTCTCCAAATAGATCGAAGCTGAAGCATTTGTTCAAGTCAGAGATAAGGAGGTTATATCCTTCATCAAGTGCAATATCCTGACGAGATTCGGGATCCCGACAGAAATAATATGTGATAACGGATCTCAATTCATCGGCAAAAGAACAACCAACTTTTGTGCCAGTTCGGGAATCAAGATGATAACTTCCACTCCTATTCATCCTCAAGCTAATGGACAGGCAGAATCCAGCAAAAAGATCATCATAAACAATCTCAAGAAAATATTGGGAGAAAAGAAAGGAAAATGGGCAAAAGAGCTACCATTCACACTTTGGGCAGACAGGACAACTTCAAAAACGAAACAGGTCAAACCCCATTCTCTTTGGTGTTTGGCACTGAAGCCATGATCCCCACAGAAATGGTTATCCCTACCGCCAGAACCAGTCTTCAAACTCAACAAAATAATGTTGAAGTTCTCGCAAATGATCTTGACACCATTGATGAGCTCAGAGACCTTGCCAAAGTTCACAATGCAGCCTATCAGCAAAGGATAGCAAGGTCATACAACAGAAACATAAGGATCGGGAGGTTTCAAGTGGGTGATCTTGTATTGAGAAAAGCATTCCAGAATACTACCAATCCTAGTGATGGAAAGCTCGCACCAAAGTGGTAAGGCCCATACTTGATTGATTCAGAAGCAGGCAATGGTGCTTATTGGTTAGCAACTATGGAAGGAGATATTTTGCCAAGATCCTGGAACGTTATTCACCTAAAAGCCTACTTTATGTAAGTTAGAATTCATATTCTAAATCAGCATGGTACGTACTCTTTCCATTTCAATTATTTTTTATTGTTATTTTATATCAATATACTGACTTGAGGGTGTTAGCCTGGCTAACACCCACCTTCACCAAGAGTTCCTGTCTTGCAGGAAGTATCTTCAGGGATCCCGATACAAAACAGAGATTGGCCATATCTCCTACGTCAAGGTATCTTGCATAACTTTTAAAGTTTAAAGGTTTTCACCTTTCTACGAATTGAGTTTAAACACTCCGCCTGTAGCGCACGATGTTCGAGTATAGTTCAAGGTGGTGCGACCAGTCTATGTAAAAGTGGCTGACAATTTCATCACTACTGGCTATAACTTGAACCCCTTTTAGCATTTTCATCCTAAAATGAAATCTGGCTTGTCCCACGTAATCTGGCTTGGCCCACATTTTACCGGCTTGGCCCACGTTTATAAACAATTTCAAATGTTTACTACATAGGTATTAAAGCAAATGTTTAACATTGACATGCTAATTCGAGACACATAATCAAATCGTAGACTTATATGAATCCTGAAGTTATACTACTGATCATACAACATGATTGGCAAACATACACAAAGGACAACTCGAGGTTACAACACTTATTAATGCTTTTCATCAAAGTTCTGGTATGTGTATCTATCCATTTCAAACTTTTATACTTAAGGTTATCTATTGATTCACCACTAAAGGCATAATCAAAATTTGTTTGACTAAGTCATGATTCGCTCTATTTATCAAATATAACCTATATTTCTTTAAACCTAAGTTTGATAAATTATCCTTAAGGGTCTTGAATCCTAAATATATACTTAAATCTATTTTTTTCTAGAAAACAAATCACAATTTTCTATAAAGGCATTCGAAACCATGGCAATCATGCAAAATAGTCAAAAGATATTAACATTAATTATGCAGAAATAGAAAGTGTCCCAGGCTTCATACAAAACAGGAACCATCCACCCATGACATATGTTATCAAATTGTCTATCACACATCGGGATCCTATCAACAAGAAAAGTTAAATTGTTTGAAAGTCAACAAACTAAATACATTCATACTAAAACATAAACATCAGAGCTCGGGCCTAGGCATCAATACCTTCATTGCCCTGGTCAACCACCTTACCTGCATCCACTTCCTCATGCTCCTCAACCACCTTTGCTGAACCTTGAACCTTATCCTCAGCTACCGATTTGTTTTCATCCTCCTCCGGTAACGGTTCTCTTCCCAACTCAGCCACAAGCCTCTTCCATTCTTCAATATCCCAGGTGCTCCTATCAAAATCTCTCCCAGAGGTAGGTTCTACACTGCCTGGCTTTAAAATCTATGCAAACACACTTTTGTCCACCCTTTTAACTTGCAATCTCTCCCCAGTTGCAGGTAGGTTTGGCAACGCATCGTCAATCAGAAGTTGCACAAACCTTGGGTATAATAAGAACCTGAACCTCTCAGTCGTGTTAATCTGATCATTGATGGCTTTGAATATGTATCGTGAGAAGTTGTAGCCCTTACTGAGAGATAAGCCAACCATGGCAGCAGCAAGGTCATGACCCGTTGCATCCTTTCTAGCTTTTCTTGAGGAGATGCACATGATCACGATGTGGGCAAAATATCTCCATTGATCAAGCACCCACATTTTCTTGTAAGAAGTGTAGTCTCTCGCACCGACATACCCCATTCGTTGCCTCCAACAGCCATCCACAAAGTAGTAAGGATAGGCTGTCGGGTCGGTCAAAAGATCTCTGAATTGCAAGACCCGTCTAATAGTGTCTTCAGAAAAGGCGATATCATGACCCGCAACGGTAGCCCTTATAACATTAGGGGTTACCGTGCAATCATGCTCCGCGGTCTCCCAAAATTGCTCAAGATAAGGCCTTGAAACTATAGGGTCAGCTGAAATAGCATAGCTGATTCTTGAACGGTTCAAGAAATCAACTATTTCTCGGTACTGCAGAGCTGCACCCTTCCATTCAGGTTGATTATGAGCTAGAAGATTGAACTCATTCGTAAACGCATGAGCCATAATCTGCAAAAACACACAGTAAACATAATCAGAACAACAAGTTTCATTGGAATTGAATAAACATGACTCAGTATAGCAGTTACTCTTTGAATTGAATTTCCAGACTTAGAAATTTTTCCCAACTGTTGGTCCTGCGTACTTAGCAAGTACGCAGGAATTTCCTCTTGCGTACTTAACAAGTACGCATGAATTGCTTCTTGCATACTTGTTAAGTGCGCAGGAAACGCACTTGTTCAAAATTCCAGAAATCTAAGAAATCAACAGATGTTCAAGAATTGGGTAGATTAGGTCACCACAAGGTCGGAATCAGTGATTACGACCCATGGAACCAACATCAATACCAAATCACTGCTACATTGGTCCAATTTTGACCTAAAAGACGACCAGTCGAACCGACGGTCAAATCCAAGCCCAAGGTCAAAAACAAAGGATTAAACGGACGATTAAGGTCTGATTAAGAGTCGATTAATGATTCTAAGCAAGTTTTAGTTATCATGAATTAACAAAACAACCAATAATTTGTCTAAAATCATGGATTAAACCCTAAATTTTTTAAGTTTCTGAATCGGTCCATAATCGTGATTTTGTGGATGGATTGAGTCTAGATTCTTACCAATGGATTGTAGTACAAAGATGATACTAGAGATGGGATGAAAAAACGGTTTGGAACACTCGGATTTTAGAGGAAAATTTGCGGAGGGAATTGAACAGGCGTTTGAGTTTGAATGTGATAAAAAACTGAAAAATTTTCTAACTCCTGTATATATACCCAACACATAATGATCTTGCGTACTTGCTAAGTGCGCAAGCTTTAACTCCTGCGTACTTACAAGTGCGCAAGACTTAACTCTTGCGAATTTGTTAAGTATGCAGGGCTTACTTCATGCGCACTTGTCAAGTACGTAGAAACCCTTAAGTGCGCAAACTTTCAACTCAAATTATGAAGATTTCAAGTCAAATAACGAACAAGATAAACAACATTCAATCAAGAGGATTCAAACTCAATTCAGGAAGGTTAAATACAAATATTTTTGGTTTTTCTGATTAAGATTGAACTATAGACAAACGTAAAATCTTTTTCATCTTTTCTAGATAGAAATATACACGTATTCACACAAACTATTTTTTATCAAACACACGAGCAGAGGATCATATCAGGCTAACTTATAGCAAAAACGATACAATAAAAACATCAAAGAGTATGGGATCATGTCATGGATTACTATTTATTCATACGTATTAAGCACATAAACAAGTAATTCAAGTTGACAATATTATAAGATTTGAAACTATAAGCATCTTTGTATCACTGTCTTGTGTGTTAAGGTATTGATTATAAGATATACAACATGTACCCCACTGTTATGCTACAGTAATGTAAGTTGCACTATCTCAAGGCATCTAAGATTTTCCCAATTATTTTCTAAATTTTCAGAATGAAGCTACATCAATTAGCACAGGAAAAATCAAGCAGAATCCATAAGGATTATCAGGAATCATAAGATTCAGAATCGAGTGATTCATTTGTCTTGGTTTCATTTGATTTCTTCATTGAATATCGGTATGATGATTCAGGATAATGAATATGGTGTTTGAATAAGGTAAGGGAATCCAACTTTTATCTGGATTTGATTTCAATGAACCAGGAGTGATTCAAGAGTGAATACATGCTCAATGGTTGATGTAGAGACATGTCTTGATTCAATCTCTCCTTGCATACTTGTGAGTATGGGCAGTGAGACGAACCGCATTAGTTGTGCTAACGACATAACCCGAAACTGATCTCAAAAGAAAATTATTACCAAAATCTAACATCCTTTATCTGATAATGATCTTTTCTATTCTTTTACGCACACACACTAGCAAACATGGGTTCAAATCACAGTTGTAATTTTAGATTAAGTTTCCACACTACTAGTGATTCAAAGACGCATACAGCCTATTGACAATTCAAATTACTTGTAAATAAGCAGATTAAAAACATAATAATTTAAACAATTAAGTAAGCATGATGCAATCATTTCCCTTATGAGCAGTCTATGGCGTTTAGATCATTTCTGATGCACTATCATTTCCTCTTTTCTCAAGTTAACATTGAAATTTTCTCCATTTTCTATTTTTTTTTATTTTGTAAAATATTTTGAAAATTAAAAGAACTATACAGAAAACTTAAAAGAAAATAAAATTTAACTTTCATGAATTGAATTGATTTAAGAAAAATAAATTTTCACTCAGGATTGAACATTCCTATCAAGTTGACAAGATGCTCAAAACGGGATCGATCAAATGCCTTTGTGAAAAGGTCAGCAAGATTGTCATCCGTGTGAACCTTTACAAGTTCAATTAAATGGTTTTCAGCACAATCACGGATGAAATGATGGCGAATTTCTATATGTTTAGTTTTGGAATGTTTCACCGGGTTATTTGTGATGGTCATGGTGGCATTGTTGCCAATGAATAAAGGAGTTCCAGTGAAGTTTAAGCCGTAGTCTCTCAATTGCTATTGAATCCACAATATCTGAGAACAACCGCTCGCCGCAGCAATGTATTCTGCTTCACAAGTTGAGACAGAAACCGTTGACTGCTTCTTACACTACCAGGAAACCAGTCTGTCTCCTGAGAATTGACATCCACCAGAAGTTGACTTTCTGTCAAGGTTACAACCGCCATAGTCTGAATCAGTGTAGGCTTTGAAGTCGAATGACTGCTTCTTAGAGTACCAAAGACCTAATCGAGGTTTCCCTTTCAAGTATCTGAAAATTCTCTTCACGGCTATCATACGTGACTCCTTCGGTTGTGACTGAAACCTTGAGCACAAGCACACAGCAAACATTATATCGGGTCTTGAAGCTGTGAGATACATAAGTGATCCGATCATCCCACGGTACAATCTGCAATCCACATCCTTTCCATCTTTGTCAGGATGCAGACCATGATTGACTGGGATAGGTGTGCCATAAGTACTGCTATCATTCATCTTGTATTATGACAAGATGTCCTGCACATACTTAGTTTGATGTAGATAAATGCCATCCTCTCTTTGACTGACTTGCAGACCTAGGAAGAACGACAATTCACCCATGTTACTCATTTCAAACCTGGACTTCATCACCTGCTCGAATTCCCTACACATCCCTTCATTTGTAGATCCAAAAATAATGTCGTCGACATATACCTGTACAAGAAGAATGTCACCTCCTGTTTTCCTAATGAAGAGGGTCGAGTCGATCTATCCACGGTCGAAACCATTAGACAATATATGCTTAGATAATGTCTCATACCATGCCCGCGGTGCTTGATGAAGACCATAAAGTGATTTGTCGAGCTTATACACTTTATTGATATTAAGCGGATATTCAAAGCCGGGAGGTTGAGTGACATAGACCTCTTCATGAACTTTTCCATATAGGAAAGCACTCTTCACATCAAGTTGATAGACCTTAAAGCCGACATTTGTGGCATAAGCCAAGAATAGTCGAATGGCCTCAATTCTAGCAACTGGGGCATATACTTCCATGTAATCTATTGTTGATAAAAACCCTGAACAACCAATCTTGCTTTGTTCTTCACAACCACATGACGATCATCCATCTTGCAAGTCAACCAAATCCCACACGTGCAACTTTTGGAATTGAGACAATTCATCTTGCATCGCCTCAATCCAGCAGTTGTCCGCGAGAGCCTCCTTCACATTCTTCGGCTCTAACTGGGACACGAATGCAGCATGCAGACATGTTTCCATGACACCAGTGTCAAGTATCTTCGAGTAAAGACTAGTGTTCTCTGTAATGGTTCGATGACAAGTCTGAACACCGGCATGAGGATCACCAATAATGTTGTCAATTGGATGATTCTTATGCACTCTCGTCTCTGGTACATTCGGTTCCTGAATTTCTGAATCGGGATTCATGCTTAACTCCCCCATTTCCTGTGTTCCAGAAGAAGAAGATTCAATGTTAATTGGATCAGCTGCAGCTTCATTTCCTACAGTTATGTTAGGATTAGCTTGAGCGTCATCTCTATAAACATGAACATCTTCACTGTTATCACTGTCATGAGTTCCAGATGCAGATGCATCATTGGAATCAGGAGTTACAATCGGTACAATAGCACGAGTAGAGAAACTGGAGTCATCGCCGCCACCCAATAATTCATAAACATTTGCGGCGTCAACTGCAGATAGATCAGGAAGATTGAATGACTTGAATAGCGCATCATAACCAAAACCCCAAGCTGCACCTGTTGGTTCTGGTGGAATGCTGTGTTTACTACAATCCACTTCAAACCATTCGTCGACAGTACGAGTTCCTATATTGTACACTCTCTTGCAAGGCGAGTTGGCAACGTATCCTAAGAAGATGCCTTCCACCGCTTTTGCATGAGACTTAGACTGGCGGTCTTTGTATTGTAGAAATAAGGAACAGGGACTACCAAAAGGAACAAGGTAATCAAGATTGGGAAGTCGATTGTTGATCAACTCATAACAAGTCTTGTTGTGCCTCTTCACAACCAGAACTCTGTTTAAGACATCTGTCACACCCCGGCCGGCGGCGGATTATACGCCGGGGCTGACACGGTTGTTCAAAAGCACATGATTGGCTATTAAATGCGATAATATTTATTATTCAATTTAAAGTATTCGTTACATGGGAAAAGGAAACGAAACGATCAAAACATAACGTATATTTAATTAACTAGGTCCATGTCCTATGTGAGCACGTTGAGTCCTTAAACCGGAGCACCTGAAACATGCGAGTAAAGGTCAACTACAAGTAGTTGGTGAGTAACATAGGTTTTGACTCCAACAAAAGTTAAGTAAAAATGTTTTGGAGTTCAATATGTTCAAAGCATAACTAACGCATAAATGTGAAAACATACAAGGTTCCAAGCGTACAATTCAATCCGTAGTAATTGGAAAAACTGGTAAGTACAATCCTACTGATTGTGTTTTGGAAAAATAGTAATATGGTACACACAAAACCCGCTAAGGTTTGTGTTAACTGGAATCGGATTCCCCTATAAATGATCATGTTAGGTACTACCTAAGGCCTGGGTAGCAGGTTAATGAATGTACTAGTATGAATACATGTAATGGTCACCAAGTAGTTTAAGACATAAAGCACGTAGTAATTTGCATGAGAACAATGGTATTGAATCTAGTATGTAAACATGTTCCACCCCGAGTATTTGTAAACAATAGTAAAAAGAAAGGGGGCTATGAAACTCACATGAATCAAATTAGGAATGGTAGGAACCGGTAGATATGGGTAGGCCTCGTGAGGATTTCTCACACAAAACCTGAAACGGACACGTGGAGAAGGAGGACGACTGCCGTGAAATGGGTCGTGTTAGTCGGCTTGATTGGGTGATACAGGGATGGAATTAAACGAACTCATAGGTATGGGAAGTTTGTATTGAGTGTTGCTAATGATTTAGGACCCCTATTTATAGTCAAATCGGATAGTAAAGGCTCGATCGATTAAAAGGTCGTTAATGAAGGTTTCGGTTACGGATTAAACATTAAGTTCATCATAAGAATTCAATTGATTATAGGTAGTGGATCGGCTAGTTGGATTAAACGTATTGACGGTTTCAATTTCGTGTGATAATATCAAACTTACAGATTCGTAAATCAAGGTCTTAGAACCGGTGGGTGTGGGAATCGAACTCATGGTTTGCTTGGAAGAGGAACATGTTTCAGCTATTAGCAGAACAGGTCCCTACAGTTTCAAAGTTTTATCATCCCATGCACAAACCTAGGTTTTTGTTGGACTAAAGTTTCAGAAGTTACAATTTGCACCCTGAACTTTTTACTGAAAGAAAAATTTAGTAAGTTTGTAAATTTACAAAATTTATTAAGTTCAAGTGTTATATTTGAAAGTTATAATTATAATTATACAATCTTTTGAATTTAATTCTTTTAAGTTTATATATATATATATATATAAGTTTAGAACAAAACATAGTATGTACATATATTTATATAAAATAGGGGTGACAATTATTATTTACATAATACCCTACATAATATTTATTACTTTAGGATTTGAAATAATTGCATTAAATGTATGTATAAATACTTATGAAATGTAAGGGATAGATGGAACAGTTTTATAAATGAGAATCACCAGATACTGGTATTACAAGTGTCGGAGTAGTTAAAATAAAGCCGGAATTTTCCTGGGGATTACAGTCTCCCCTACTTTAGGAGATTTCGTCCCGAAATTTATTAAGAAGAGGGTCCTGGAAACAGATGTGGGTATTTGGATTTCATTTGATCCTCACGCTCCCAAGTAAACTCTGGGCCACGTTTGGATTCCCACCGAACCTTAACGATTGGAATTCGGCTTCGCTTGAGTTGCTTAACTTCTCGGTCCATGATCTCCACGGGTTTCTCCACGAAGTGCATTGTGTCGTCAATGTGGACTTCGTCAAGTGGTATGTGGAGGTTTTCGTCAGCTAAGCATTTCTTTAGGTTCGAGACATGAAATGTCGGATGAACGTTGCTGAGTCCTTTAGGTAGATCCAATTTGTAGGCTACCTTTCCAACCCGCTCAAGGATTTTAAAAGGACCTACGAATCTTGGAGCAAGTTTCCCTTTCTTTCCAAAACGAACTACGCCTTTCCAAGGGGATACCTTGAGAAGAACCAGATCGCCAACTTGAAATTCTAAGGGTTTTCGACGTTTGTCGGCATAGCTCTTTTGCCGACTCCTTGCTACCAGAAGATTGTCTCGGATTAACATTATCTTGTCGGAAGTCTCTTGAATAAGTTCAGGACCAGTGATTTGTGCTTCACCTTTTTCAGTCCAACAGATAGGAGAGCGACACTTCCGACCATAAAGTGCTTCAAAAGGAGCCAAGTTAATGCTCGTATGATAACTATTGTTGTACGAGAACTCAACTAGGGGTAGATGTGAATCCCAATTTCCCTTGAAGTCAATGACACAGGCTCTAAGCATATCTTTGAGGGTTTGAATCGTTCGCTCAAATTGACCATCAGTTTGTGGGTGATAAGCAGTACTAAGATTTAGTTGAGTGCCCAAAGCTGATTGCAGCGATTGCCAGAAGCGAGAGGTGAATCGTCTATCCCGATCAGAAATAATGTTGAGAGGTACACCGTGACGACTAACGATCTCATCAATATAGATTCGTGCTAGTTTCTCAACTCGATAGTCCTCACGTATGGGTATGAAATGTGTAGATTTCGTTAAATGGTCGATGATCACCCAAATGCTATCATGACCACGAGATGTGTGTGGGAGTTTGGTTATAAAGTCCATGGCAATACACTCCCATTTCCACACTGGAATCTCGGGTTGTTCAAGTAAACCGGATGGGCGCTGGTGCTCAGCTTTAACTTTTAAACATGTAAGGCATTTGGACACATATAAAGCAATGTCCTTTTTCATACCAGGCCACCAATATTGGGTACGAAGATCCTTGTACATCTTGTCTGCACCTGGATGAATAGAATAACGAGTCTTGTGAGCCTCGTTCATGACAAAGGTACGGAGATTATCAGGGTCCGGAATCCAGATATGGTTTAGAAAGTAAAGTAATCCATTGGGTTTGGTTTCCAGCTGGAGTTCTGCACCACATGACATTTCATTGTACATGTTTCCTTCCGTGACCGAAAGATGTTGTGCTTCCAGGATACGAGTTTGTATGTCATTTTGGATTCGAATGCTGTGGATCTTGATAGGTTCTTTACGACTAAGAGCATCGGCCACGACGTTCGCCTTACCAGGATGATAACGAATGTTGCAGTCGTAGACGTTTAAGAGTTCAACCCAACGCCTTTGCCTCATGTTGAGTTCTTTCTGATTGAAGATATGCTGGAGACTCTTATGGTCGGTGAAAACCTCACACTTGGTGCCATATAAGTAGTGTCTCCAAATTTTGAGAGCGAATACGACCGCACCCAGCTCAAGATCGTGCGTCGTATAATTTTTCTCATGAATTTTGAGTTGTCGGGACGCATAAGCGATCACTTTGCCTCGTTGCATTAGAACACAACCTAGACCCAAGTGGGAAGCATCACAGTAAACGACAAAATCTTCAGTTCCATCGGGAAGAGTCAAGATGGGAGCCTCACACAGTTTCTGTTTCAGGGTTTGAAAGGCTTCCTCTTGTTTTGGTCCCCACTCATAGGGTTTGCCTTTGTGAGTTAAAGTTGTGAGAGGAACCGCGATCTTTGAAAAGTTTGCTATGAAACGACGGTAATAGCCCGCTAAACCAAGAAACAAGCGGACTTCGGTAGGGGTCTTTGGAGCTTGCCAGTTCTTTACCGCCTCAATCTTAGCGGGATCTACGTGAATACCCTTCTCGTTGACTATGTGTCCCAAGAATTGGACTTCCTTTAGCCAAAATTCACATTTGGAGAACTTAGCGTATAATTGCTCCTTCTTCAATAGGTCTAAAACCAAACGCAAGTGTTCCTCATGTTCTGCTTTTGATTTTGAATAGATGAGAATGTCGTCAATGAAAACGATTACAAACTTGTCTAAGTACGGCTTGCACACTCGGTTCATGAGATCCATGAATACTGCGGGTGCATTGGTTAGTCCGAATGGCATAACAATGAACTCGTAATGACCATATCTTGTACGAAAGGCTGTCTTGGGGATATCGGATTCGAGGACTCGTAACTGGTGATAACCAGAACGAAGATCAATCTTAGAGAAATAAGTCGAGCCTTGAAGTTGATCAAATAAATCGTCAATCCTCGGAAGTGGATAACGGTTCTTCACGGTAAGCTTGTTAAGTTCCCGATAGTCGATGCACATTCTGAAAGAACCATCCTTCTTCTTGACGAATAGAACAGGTGCTCCCCAAGGGGAAACACTAGGACGAATAAACCCCTTATCAGAAAGTTCTCGGAGTTGACTTGAAAGTTCTTGCATCTCTGATGGTGCAAGACGATAAGGTGACTTGGCCACGGGGTTTGCTCCTGGCACTAAGTCAATACGGAATTCGACTTGACGTATAGGAGGAAGACCTGGTAAGTCTTCGGGGAAAACTTCAGGAAAGTCTTTGATTACAGGAATGTCTTGGAGGTTCTTATCCTTGACTTTTCGTTCCACAATATGGGCCAAGAATGCCACACATTTCTTCCGTAAATACTTCTGTGCGGTAGTGCAGGTCATAAGCTTGAGTCCTTTGGATGGCTTCTCACCATAAACGTTCAAAACTTCACCCGATTCAAGAGGGATACGGATATACTTATCAAAACAGACGACTTCAGCATGGTGCTTGGTCAGCCAGTCCATGCCTACTATGATGTCGAAACCTCCGAGGGCCATAGGAATAAGATTGATTGAAAAGTCATGATCGTTCAAGGTTAAGGTACAATCTCTAATAATGGTGTCACATGAGACAGAATAACCATCCGCTACTAAAATGTCAAAGGGTTTGTCTAGCTTAGCTCGACTCATAGCAAGTTGTGGTTCAAATTCAAATGACACAAAACTCCTATCGGAACCAGTATCAAACAGGATAGAAGCATATTGGTGATTTATTGGGTACGTACCGTTCACCACATCGTTGTTGGCTTGTGCCTCATTGGCATTGAAGTTGAAGGCACGTCCTCGAGCTACGGGGTTTGCATTCCCCTGATTCACATTTCCCCGGATTATGTTACCTTGGTTCCCGTTCCCTTGAATCATGTTGCCCTGATTCATGTTGGCTTGGTTCACAATGACCAACCTAGGGCAGCGGTTCCGGAAATGATTTGGGTCTCCACACTCGTAACAAGCACGACCCTGAGCGATAGCAGCAGGAACAAGAACATTAGGTTGATTTGCTTGGTTAGCTCGAGGAGCAGTACGGCAGATGTTAGCCGTATGTCCAGAACGTCCACAATTGGTACATAGACGACATGGCATGTAAGTAGTATGATGGAGCTGGCAGGTGTTACACAGAGGTAGAGTCCCCACATAAGGCTTCTTGTTGGGGTTGAAGGCAGTAGGTGCCACTTGGGCTAGAGGAGCAGGAGGAGTGATGATGGCGAAGTTCCTGCCTTTCCTCTTTTTGCCATTGAAGGATGGCTCAGCTTTGGTTTCCTTGGTGGTTTCAGTGGTGGGTTTTTCAATGACTTTCTTAGCACCCTTCTTGGACAAAGTCCCTGCCTTAACGTGGTTATCTGATAGTGTTGCTGCAAGACGGATGGCTTCCTCGAGAGTGGCTGGGTTACTACCCAAAACAGTGTCCTGAATCTGCATGGGCAGACCATTGATGTACTTCTCAATGGCTCGTGAGAGAGGAGTGACCATATGGGGCACTAGTAGGCTAAGCTCATGAAAGCGAGTGGTGTAGGCAAGGCTTTCACCACTGTCTTGTTTGAGATCCAGAACTCAGCTTCTAATTTCTTGACCTCATTACGGGGGCAAAACTCATCGGTCATGAGTGCTTTCACATCGGCCCAAGGCAAGGCTAGTGCAACCTCTATCCCACGGTTACGTTTTTCTCCGTTCCACCATGTGAGTGCCCTCTTTTGGAAGACACTAGTAGCATAACGAACCTTCAGGTTCTCAGGACAGTCAGCATTGATGAAAGTCCCCTCAATGCTTTCAAACCATTGGAGAAGTCCAGTGGCTCCTTCGTTCCCGTAGAACTTGGTGGGGTTACAGGAGTTGAAGTGTTTGAATGTGCATGCGGGATTCCTTGGTGCAGCATTCTGGTTCAGTTGGTTGACCATAGTTGGTAGGATCGTAGCCATTTGTTGGATGATCCTATCGGTGAGGTTGTTCCTACGCTCGTGACGGGGAGGCATTCTACAAACGGGTGAATAGAAAGTTCATAAGATGTGAATCATGTACAAGAGTTTGCAATTTAATCATGAGATGTTAGGTGAAACATAGATGGTACCCTATTGGGCACATTGGCTTATCAAGGTATTTTAAGTCTTTCTAATGTTTGAGAAGTCATGCTTTAGCCTATAAATGGACACTCATCCCAAGAATTCCCAGGAAAGCATAACTGGTCCATCGGTTGATTTGGATTTATGCGAAATGCTTTCATAGACAGAACTCCCAGAATACAGGCATACACCCTTCCGGATTGCACAAGTTCTCAGTCATTAGTTAGAGCTTGCATACCTTCGATGAGAGTTTCATTCGGATTAGAACATTAAGTCTAAGTGTAGTTCAAGTAGTTCCAAATAGTTTCATGTAGACCCTTGGATATTGAAGTTCATGTAGTTGCATCAAGTAGTCAAAAAGAAACAGGTGTAGGTAAGTATGCATAGTAAGAGTTCCTAATAAAAGACACGAGTTAAACTCATGTTTGGGACTCCTAGGTTATAGTCTAGGTCATGTGTCTAATAACCTAATTCCCTATAACCATGGCTCTGATACCAATCTGTCACACCCCGGCCGGCGGCGGATTATACGCCGGGGCTGACACGGTTGTTCAAAAGCACATGATTGGCTATTAAATGCGATAATATTTATTATTCAATTTAAAGTATTCGTTACATGGGAAAAGGAAACGAAACGATCAAAACATAACGTATATTTAATTAACTAGGTCCATGTCCTATGTGAGCACGTTGAGTCCTTAAACCGGAGCACCTGAAACATGCGAGTTAAGGTCAACTACAAGTAGTTGGTGAGTAACATAGGTTTTGACTCCAACAAAAGTTAAGTAAAAATGTTTTGGAGTTCAATATGTTCAAAGCATAACTAAGGCATAAATGTGAAAACATACAAGGTTCCAAGCGTACAATTCAATCCGTAGTAAATGGAAAAACTGGTAAGTACAATCCCACTGATTGTGTTTTGGAAAAATAGTAATATGGTACACACAAAACCCGCTAAGGTTTGTGTTAACTGGAATCGGATTCCCCTATAAATGATCATGTTAGGTACTACCTTAGGCCTGAGTAGCAGGTTAATGAATGTACTAGTATGAATACATGTAATGGTCACCAAGTAGTTTAAGACATAAAGCACGTAGTAATTTGCATGAGAACAATGGTATTGAATCTAGTATGTAAACATGTTCCACCCTGAGTATTTGTAAACAATAGTAAAAAGAAAGGGGGCTATGAAACTCACATGAATCAAATTAGGAATGGTAGGAACCGGTAGATATGGGTAGGCCTCGTGAGGATTTCTCACACAAAACCTGAAACGGACACGTGGAGAAGGAGGACGACTGCCGCGAAATGGGTCGTGTTCGTCGGCTTGATTGGGTGATACCGGGATGGAATTAAACGAACTCGCAGGTATGGGAAGTTTGTATTGAGTGTTGCTAATGATTTAGGACATTTATAGTCAAATCGGATAGTAAAGGCTCGATCGATTAAATGGTCGTTAATGAAGGTTTCGGTTACGGATTAAACATTAAGTTCATCATAAGAATTCATCTGATTATAGGTAGTGGATCGGCTAGTTGGATTAAACGTATTGACGGTTTCAATTTCGTGTGATAATATCAAACTTATAGATTCGTAAATCAAGGTCTTAGAACCGGTGGGTGTGGGAATCGAACTCATGGTTTGCTTGGAAGAGGAACATGTTTCAGCTATTAGCAGAACAGGTCCCTACAGTTTCAAAGGTTTATCATCCCATGCACAAACCTAGGTTTTTGTTGGACTAAAGTTTCAGAAGTTACAATTTGCACCCTGAACTTTTTACTGAAAGAAAAATTTAGTAAGTTTGTAAATTTACAAAATTTATTAAGTTCAAGTGTTATATTTGAAAGTTATAATTATAATTATACAATCTTTTGAATTTAATTCTTATAAGTTTATATATATATATATATATATATATATATAAGTTTAGAACAAAACTTAGTATGTACATATATTTATATAAAATAGGGGTGACAATTATTATTTACATAATACCCTACATAATATTTATTACTTTAGGATTTGAAATAATTGCATTAAATGTATGTATAAATACTTATGAAATGTAAGGGATAGATGGAACAGTTTTATAAATGAGAATCACCAGATACTGGTATTACAAGTGTCGGAGTAGTTAAAATAAAGCCGGAATTTTCCTGGGGATTACAATGACAAGCTGTATTAACTGCTTCTGCCCAGAAAGTGACAGGAAGCTTTGCATCCGACAGCATAATCCTTGCAGTCTCAGTCAATGTTCTGTTCTTCCGTTCTGCAACTCCATTCTGCTGACATGTATACGGGGCGCTGAATTCGTGACGGATCCCTTCTTGAGACAAAAAAGTTCCATCAAATTATTCTTGAACTCAGTTCCTTTGTCACTCCTTATTCTTCTAACCTTCAGCTTGCAAATAGATTCCAAGCTCAGGATCGGGTATTGAAGAATATCAGCAGTCTCGTCCTTTGTACCTAAAAAATGCACCGAAGAAAAACGTGAGAAATCATCAGTGACAACCAGATAGAACGACTTACCTCCAATACTCCTGATACTTATGGGGCCAAACAGATCCTTGTGTAATAGCTCCAAAGGGGTATCAACGGAGTTTTAGAGCTTGGGCTTGTGAGACTTCCGCTATTGTTTGCCCTTTTTACAAGGCATACAGTCATCTGCAACGGTAAATCTCAGCTTAGGAACACCGGTTACCAAACCGTTTCGGACAAGATGGTTCATTTTACGATAAGAAATATGTCCGAGTTTCCTATGCCACAAGATAGAGTCAAGCTCTATCGCTTTTGTAAGCAAACAAGTAGCAACTGATGTGGTGGTTGTTGCCACGCTCATATCAATCTGATAGGTGTCGTTTGTCCTTAGCGCTCTCATCAGAATCCAGTCTTCAGGAACTTCCAAACCAGGCTTGAGAATCAAGCATTCATACTTATTAAACATCACCGAGTACTCTTTGTCGCATATTTGGGAGACACTCAGCAGGTTATGCTTCAGTTGCTCGCAAAAGTTGACATTGTCAAAACTGACACAACCATTTGATACCACGCCTTGACACGTGATACTGCCGCCTTTCTCTCCAGCAAAGGCCACATAGCCACTTCTGAATGGTTTCACGTCTTGAAGCAAGGCCATGTTTCCTGTCATGTGCCGGGAGCATCCACTATCTACATAACAGCGGTTAGAGATAGTACCCTTCGGACGTCCCTGCACGAGTCACAAAAAGAATTAGTTAGATTTGGAGACCCAAGCCATAGTGGTCTTGGGTCGTCCATCCTTTTCAAAATAAACTACCTCTTTTAACTCACAGTCATGATAACTATTCAAAATGGATGAATCTTTAAAAGAATTAGGACTAGGAGATTGAGAATTTTTAGATTTGATAGTCCATGACCTCTTCTTTTTCTTAACCGGAACAGTAGACTTATGTTCAACAACAGCAGGTGAACTAGTGGAAGCTTCACCTGATTGAACTCCAGTCAGCTGTTCTAGCTTTCTCAACCTCTTATTCCTTCTCTTCCTCTGTGGCTTAGAGAGTTTCACCACAGGTTTCTCCCCAGTACGTGTACTACCAGAGGTAGATACACAAGGTACAGCAAGTTGCTTTACCTTTCTTGAAACAGATGGTTTGGCCTCTGATTTGATCTTTGGCTTTGCCATCGGTTTAACTGGTGGTTTAACCACATTTTGTTTTGGACATTTGGGAGGTTTCACTGATGGCGACTTAGGGATGACAGCCGGTTGTGAAACAATAGGCTGTTTCCCTTAGTTCTTTGAAGGACAGTTCACAAAAGTGTGATCAACCAAGCCACAGTGAAAGCAAGTCCTCTTGTCAGTATAAGTCCTTTTGTAAGGCTCATTAGATCTGGCCTTAGATAACTCAACATTATGAGCAAGAGGAGTTGGTTTGTGAACGGAGTCTGACCCGATACAGATTGGTTCTTGGGAGTATAGTATTTTTGCAAATTTTCTTTGTAACCATGCCCATAGTGAGCTGAAAAAGCCTCTTTCTTTACTTGATTAAGATTTTTATACCCCCTATAAAGCATTACCTTTAATTTATCATTAGATTCAATGATATAGGGTTCAGTTAAAATACAGTTTTCACTATTAGTGATAATGTTTTTCTTGACTTTCTGTTCAGATAACAATTCCTCAGATACTACTCCTTCAGGACAAGTGTTAACCGACCTATCATCAGAAGCAGTAAAGAACTCCTCATTAGATGTCGAGTTAGCCTTACTTGAGGAATCATCCTTTTTAGAGGAATCATCCTTTCTTGAGGACTCATCGAGACAAGTTAGATCAATGTCTACTAAGCTGTTGACAAACTTCCCGCTAACTGGTGGAGGAATGGCATTAGTACCCAGCCCTAAGCCATTCATTTGCCTCACTACAGATTCATAGTGTTCCACCACAAAACGAGAGTTTTTTGACTTCTCATTAGAACATTTCAACTGCAAGATTTCATTTTGCAGCTTGTTAATTTCATTGTTCCTTTTCTCCAACCCCTTGTATGCAATATCCAAATGAAGCTGTTGATCGCTCATTTTTAGTGAATACTCACGTTTTTCCTTTTTCAACGTTTCAATTTAATCTTTAAAACGTTTTTCATTTTCTTTATAACTTAGAGCTGCAATGTGAAGGGGTTCGACCTTGTCTTGAAGCTTAGAATTTTCAAGTTTTAAGCCTAAACATTTAGAACAAGAAATAACAGAAAAAGGATTAGAATCTACCTCAGTTGATGAACTTGTTGCCTCTCCAATAACCATGAGAGCAACAGCAGTAGTAGATTCCTCTTGATCAGCTACAGAAGCTTCCTTTTCTTCAGCTTCCTTTTTCTCAGCTTCCATCAACTCCATGATCTCAGCCATGAGACCAACCTGAGTTTGTGCAATGATGGCATCTTCCAAATGAACACCCCAATCAAAGTTGTCGTCCTATTGAGCTACCAGTGCATTGGATGAACCACAGTGGCTTTGATTGTGGTTGTTTGTGTTGTTGTAGCCATGGCTGTTTCCTTGGCTAGGTCTGGTGAAACCCAAAGCCGGTGCTCTGTCTTTCTGACATTCACGAGCAAAGTGTCCAAAGTTTAGACACTTATAGCATTTGGCCTTGGATTTGTCCAAACCAACCTTGGCATTAGAATACCCGCCAATGAACTTTCTTCCTGTTCTGTTCAGGAAACGCTTGGCTCTCCTTAGTATCATGGCCATATTCCATTGAATATCCATGTCCTCCATGTCATCAGGCACTTGATTAAAATCTTCTTCAATTATCTCGGGATATGTGAGCTTGCCACCTATGAAGTTCTCGTAGGCCTGCATACAAGATGAAAATAGTGCTACATGATCTTCAGCTATTTTGGCTATAGCTGATTGGTTAGCTGAAGTTGTAGCGGGAGGATTTCTTGAGGTTTGTTGTTGATGAGATCCAGAACCTGATCCAGATACATAGCATGCATAACCACCACAACCATTTGAGCGGTCTTCTTCAGTAGAGTTTCTAGAGAAAAGGGCAATTCCAGAGCCCGAAGATTTGGTTGTAGAAGACGTCCCATGATACATAGAAGGGTCTTGTATCTGAGGTCTTCCTGAGCTCTCCTTATTTATAAGGTTCATGTTATGAGCTTGAACCTTTCCAATTGCCTCATCCACTGTCATCTCATAGAATTTTGGATTCTCTCTCATCAGGGTTGTGTACATTTCAAACCTGGGTGGCAAAGCATCCAGAAACTTTTCCACCAACTCTTCATCGGGATACTTGAGCTCAAAAGCTTTCAATTCTGTCTACAGATGATAGAATCTAGAGATGAGGTCATCTAAAGACTCATTCTCCAAAAATCTGAAGCATTCATACTGCTTCCTAAGTAGATCTCGTTTACTCTTCTTGATATCACTATTCCCCTCGAATCTTTTCTGTAATGCCTTCCAAGTATCCTTAGAGTTGTCATAACCTCTGAAGCTGTGGAACAACTCCTGAGTTAATGCCATAGTGATAGAACCAAGAGTCTTCTTCTCTCGATCACAAGCTTTCTTTTCTTCTTCATCGAGTTTAGAGATAGGCTTAGGCAGTTTATTATCAAGATAAATGTGTGCGGGATGCTTATATCCCTCTAGAATTGGTATCCATAACGAAGAATCGGTATAAGAAATGTAATGCTCAAAGCGTGCTTTCCAGTTAGAATAATCATTTACATTTAGCAACTTTGGCGGTTTCTGAGGAGTACCGATCTCATTGTCATAGTTTAAAAGGTTTCCAAGGTTCTGAAGATTCAGCATGGTGAACACTTAGTCAAATTTTAGAAAAATCAGAGACACTTGCGCACTTGATATTGGCATTGCGCACTTAGAGAAATGGTCTTGCGTATTTAAGATTTGCCCTTGCGTACTTGATAAGTACGCAGGAGTAAATGATAAGTACGCAGGATATAACTTAAGTGCGCACAAGATTTGTCTTGCGTATTTGGTAAGTACGCAAGAGATTAGTCTTGCGTATTTAGTAAGTATGTAGCAAGACTGTACTTTTTGCCAGATATGGTAAGTACGCAGAACACCTTTTCACCAACTCTCACCAAACTATTCCGGTCACTGGAAACACACCGGAGATGGAAAAAATCGAACGGATGAACAATCAAAATGAGCCAAAGAGTTAGAAACTTGTTTCTAACCAACCTTTGATGCTCAAAACACTCAAAATACACAACAAAAGTCGGTTTTTTTGAGTGATTTTTGCTTCTAAAATAGTGCTCAAGAGCTACCCTATTTTATCACAAAAATCAACAAAAACACCTCCTTTTACTTGTAAAACTCTGTAGAAAACTCTCCAAACTCACTCACAACACTCGAAATCAAGAGCAAATGCTCTGATACCACTTGTAGGTCCCTCGGGTGTGGCGGATCATCACATGCAAGTGGGTCTACTAGTCGGACCGGGTGTGGAATACCCGTGACTAGGTGGAGAGTCTTACAACACAAAGTAAATCGACAAGATGATTACTTTAAACGTTTGTCTATTATAAACACTTGAAGATTACAGAGATATACTGAGATTACAAATTATGCGTATTTGCTACTATGAATGCGTACTTATCTATTGTCAACCATTCCTATTTATACACGACCTGATGCCTGCGCACTTAGCAAGTGCGCAGGGCAATTTGCTCATGCGTACTTAGCAAGTACGCAAAGGTATTCTTGCGTACTTGCTAAGTACGCAGGAACTAATTCCTGCGCACATACAAGTGCGCAAAACACTTAGAGATTTCAGCAACAGGCAATATGTAAAAGTAAATACAACTCGATTACTAATACATACAAACACTTACAAACAAAGACAAATACATACATGAAAGTACAAAACTAAGACTCTATCTATCCAAAGTGTTTGTCACAGGAAAGTGCTTCAACACAATGTTGTCAATGTCCTTAAGGGCAAATTTGGAGTTCACCTTACGAACACCTATGTCAAGACATCAGGTCAATGTATTTATAAAATTTATAACTAATAAATAGAAATATTACTTTGTTTCTTACCAGACATATCCGAGTTGGAAAGACAATCTTCAGGAATAGCCTCCACCTGAGAAGTTCTGAGCCTGAAAGTCTGCTCGATTGGCTCAAAGCTAAAAAAGGCAGCAACCTTCTTGGCAGTATCCGGAGCAGGAGGAGCAAGTATGTCAAACTTCGGTGCCGAAACAAAAATAAAGAGTCAATATCCTAAATATCAAACTTCTAAAAAAATCCTACGAGACAGGATCCTACCCTTCACAATCCACTTGATTGGCAACTTATCCTCATCAGGGATTGAGTCTCTTCTCACGAAAAAGAAGTTATTTTTCCAGTTTGAGTCGTTCCGAGTTGTTTTCAAGATCAGGTGGGTCATGCCATTTTTTGTTTTGGAATAGTAATTGGGAAGAACCATGGCTCCTAAGGTTGTAAACGTGGGCTAACTCTGAAGCAGAAAAATCTATGTCGTGATGTTGAATCAGAAATTCAAGGGTATGCAAAGTTCTCCAAACCATAGGCATAATTTGGGCATAACATAGACCACTCTTATTAAAGAAGTCAGTGGTAAAAGGAGGAAACAGATATGTGAAACCAAGAGAAACTGGAAAAAACGAAAAGCAAACCCAGCTATCAGAGGTAAAATCGGCTCTGGTTTTGGGATCAAAAGGCCTAAATATGGTGTTTTCAGGTCAAAAGCCACCAGATTTGAGGGATTGAATGTCAAGATCCGTAAATAGGCACTTTTCAGAATCTGGATGACTATCAAGTTCTAGCTATAAAGATCATCATAATGAGTAGAAGAGCGTGTATTCTTTCTAGCCATTTCGAAAGCAAAAATCAGAAAGAAAAAAGAAAAAGATGAGTTCGTTACCTGGAATCCCAGAGAGAAATTAGAGAAGATTAAGTCGAAATAAGGAAAGAGAAGAGTAATTATAACCCTAATAATAACTGCCTCGTCCACGATGTTTCGCTCCCTCGTTTCTCGCACCAAGTCTTATCAAGTAGGCGTATTAAGTGATAATTTGTAATTCAAAAATTTTACAGCTGTAACTCGTAAGTACAGCTGTCAAATTTTGGGGACAATTGTTACGGGTTAAATTTCAGAGCATGAGCCTAAGTAATGCATGATCCAAGATCAAGTATCCCGATAAGGTCGGTATCCTAAATATTACTAACGGCTACTTGTTTATTAATCGTAGGTAAAGCATTTGCAAACTAATACGTGCCTGAAGACTCGCTCAGGAGACGTGGACCACGTGTGGAATACGTGTGAATCGGTTTGCAACGGTCGTATGAAAGGATAGACTCAAAAGCTTAAATCTCGGATAGTTAGTTGGAGATAACTTGTATATTTAATAAGCAATCTGATCATATAGCAACACACAATCACACAACATTACTGTTTATGTTCATTCAAGCTCTGTAACACATAGCATACGATCATGATTTGATCTCTTTGTACTAAACAGTTTTAGTTTTATAAAAGTCATCAAGGCAGCCTGACTTTCGTCGGCTCCCGAGGTATTATGCCGGAGATCATCAAGGATCAAGGGCTTTCCTCGTAAACACTCGTGTCATTTTTATTGTTTTACATTCGTAGATTTAACAAGCACGCTACCTCACTCTCGAAATTTGGATACAAAGTTAGTTCGTATAATTTTTACCCAAAACATATAGTACTTTTTATAAAAACTTGGATTGAAGATCATCCCAATTGGTGATAGAGTTGTCAGGAAGGATGTCAAACCAAGTGGATGCACGCCCAAAGAGCGAGAATGGAAAGAGACGCGGGTAGATTGTGTCCTTAGACACACCCGTGATATTGAAGGTATCACATATGCGCACAAAGCGGGACAGATGTCCTGGTGCATCCTCATCCTCGAAGCCATGAAACTGAGTGGCATGATTGATCGTACTCATGACATGTGATGGGATCTACCGTATATTTGTATTAGGAATGTATGGGCGTGTGATCGAAGATCTCACCCCGATGACCCTAGCACTGGCCCTCTGGTGTACGGTACGTCTTGCTGGTGGGTTAGCGTCACCCATTTTTGGAATAGGAATTGGGCTTATAGAACGTACCTGATTATCTCACAGCGGCTTCAAACGCTCCCGAAAGTCGCGGGTGCGCTCGTGTAGCTCTCGTTCGGGCTCTAGAAAAGCAGAATAAGGTGTTGATCCATGCGAACGAGTATTGTGCATAAACAGAAAGACACAAAGGAAGAAAAGAATTAAATAAAGACTCAAGAATAGAAAGACACTCAAATAGCATGTAGGACAAGCACGCAAACAAGACTCACGATAAAAGAAAATTAAACCAAAAATCAAACAAAGAATTAATCAGAGTTAATATCGCTATTGCCAAGTGTCTAAGCAACGTCGCCAAAAACTTGATGTCGTTCAGACGGTCTATATAAAACTCTACTAAACCTAACCTAGACTCCCAAGTAACAAATGGAGTACGTATGAACTAAACCGCACTGATAGGCAAGTGTACCTATCGAGTGTAGCACAGTGATGTCGTCCAGACGGTCTATAAAAACCTAACCTAGACTCCTAATTAATAAATGTAAAACCTATGAACTAAACCGCACTGACAGGCAAATGTACCTGTCGAGTGTAGCACAGCTTAATGGTAAACCGGATTATCGAACCCTAGAGACACTACGTAACAATACTAGAGTCTGACTCGAACTTAATATTTGATTGGTTTGGGGGTTGACTATACTACTTATTAAGCTAATTATGCAATAAACTGAGTTTGACTCAAACTATCAAGAGACAAGAACAAAGGTGAAATCAGGATATGGAAAATATACTACCTAGGTCAGAATCCTACTTGCAAAGAACAACTTTTACCAGTTCTGGAACTATGATGGATCTGGGTTTCAAAGGATAACCGCTAAAGACAACCTAGTGGATCCCTAATCACTCTCAGGGTGTCACCAACTAAGCTACCTAAAGTGTACTAAACTCACCAGATGATTGGATCACCTCTCGGGTATTTCCAACTATGATAATGTACCCTAATGGACAGATTACCTCTCAGTCTCACCGCCCACAATAAACTTAAAGAATGCACGGGGTAATCCTAGGATAACAACTATGATTCAGACTAGCAACAATCACTAGACACCTAAACCAACTTCCTCTCAGACAGTTGACACTCGGATTCCTAATGACGAAGACTAACCGACTAATTCTCACCTCTCGGGTATTGAACTAGGACACACACTTAATTCTAATCAGCAATCAATCACAGCTCCTATGGCTACTAGGTCTAGCAAACCACCAAAATCACAAACCCTAAGATCTATGACCTAGATACGCTAATCAAACTGGCAGACAACCACAATCAACGCAAGGAATCGAAATCAATCACACAATCAGAACTAGAGCATGCAATTTCATCATAATAATCATACTAAGATACTTGCAAAATCATAAATCCATCATACGAAACCAAAACCAGTAAAAACTAAAACTTTAGCAAGCATTCATCGTTAACCTAGGCAGTATTAATGTTTTAGCCTAGGATCATGCTTAAACAACCAAAGCAGAAGTAAATAACATTCACTATGGTTTCAAACACAGAAAACAAACACAAAGATTCGAACTTTAAAACCGAACAAGCTAAAATATACCAACCCGAAATCAAAAGCTTCAATCTTGCAATTCCATTCGACTTCCTGCTCCCAAAATCGCCCATTTTCTCTCTCAAGACGGATCGAATACGAACTTCTTTGATAATGGGATTACCAAACTATAATATTCAAAAATTATATTTTTTTATCGGATTACGAGGCCCTCGCGTACCACGAGAAAACATGGCCAGTCCATCGCGTACCGCGAGGGACAATTTAGTCACTCGTGGTTTTCAGTTCCTTCACGTACCGCGAAAGGATGCCCTCTGGTCTTCACGTACCGCGAAGAGTAGAATTTTCCCATTTTTTCAGTTTTGAACATCGGGCTTCATTCTCGTGCTCGGTTTCTTCAGGTTTCACTTGTAATCATCACGAGCACCTGAGAACAAAACAAAGACTCAATACGAACCAAAAACGACTCAAAACGAATATAAAACTCATTAAAACGACTCTAAACATGGCGGAAATACATGTGTGCTTGGCAACACATCAAACATCCCCACACTTAACCTTTTTTCGTCCTCAAAAAAGTCTGCAATGGAATCATAACTGAGATTTAACTTTAATAATCAATTACCAATTAGTTAAACATACTCACAAGTTAAAAAGCAACAATTAGTATTTCTGTCTTATTAAACCCAAGCAACAACCATCTAGCCCCTGTGATGTGTTCTAATTCCAATTTATACAATAATCAATCAACCTATGTGACTCACACTTAGAAGTTACAGCTCTACCTAATCCCGTCTCACGGTCATGTTTAGGCACGGGTTAAACCATATGGATTTTGCCCACCACGTTAAACTAAGATTCACGGGTTTTTAGAAATCAATGGATTATGGATCAAATGGGTGGAACTGAGCGTTAATTAAAGCATAAGAACTTTCGTCTAGAGGTGTCTCAACCAAGTCAATATCCCGGAAGCTAACACATAGACTAGATTCTATACATTTAAGCAAATAAATATCACTTACGGGTGTATTCTCCAAGTCGCCATCCCAGAGGGAAACACATAAGCAAGACTCAGTTTTCAAATTAATTAAGCTCATATTTATTGAAATTATGGATTTATGGAATGGGCGCTACCGAAACTCGGATTTATTCTCATAAAAAGAGAGTGGTGTGCCATGAATTAGTTTTCAAAAACCTCTAAATTTTAACTTAACGTGGTACCTATCACCCTATGTTGACAGTTTCAGTATTACCATTACCCTAAGATGAGTACCTACAAGATATCATAATTTTATTACGTGATTAATCCTAAGTAACACTCACAGTCTATTTAAGCTATTCAAGCTGGCTGGGTCTACCAAAACATCACTAATTAGACGCGTTTTCTATTATTTATTTATTTAAACACAAACAAGTAGATCCAGTTGTACTATCATTTTCCATTTATTTTGCAAAAACTTTTGATTTCAAAGGACATTTTTTTTTCAAATTTTTCAATTTTTTTGTATTTTTGGATTTTAATAAAGACACAAACTAGACGAACTAGACAGTCACATCCCCACACTTGAAAGACACATTGTCCTCAATGTGAAACAAGACATAACTCAAAATAAAAATGCAAAAATAAACAGGAAGTGACTTAGCTGGTTAATATAGATGCAAATCAATGGGCAGCTTTGTTCTTCCTCGTGCGCACCGTATAAAATTTCGATCACGATTGCATACATTGTTGGGTTGCCTTTTCACAATAATAGAAACATTCGTCCCGCCCGAATGGAGATTGAGTACGGGCAAGACGAACAATACCTGCAAAATAAACCTCACAACAAACCCACAGAATTAAACTGACTCCAATAAAAGACTCACTGACTCAAACTATCTCTAGATAGAGTGCAAGGACATGTACCCGATGGGTGACAAACATATAGACATGAATTCCACGGCAAGGTGGATCATCAGTAATGAACGGGTTCCCCAGTCTCCCATGGTCATGATGATGATTGGTGTATTAGTTGATGTGGATGATGGAAGATGATGGATGGATGTTGGACGATGAGGATATGAATGGTGATAATGTAGTAGATGTTGGATGGTTTTTATGGAAGTAATAGGTGGTTGTAATGATGGTAATGTGGATGTAGATGTTGGTGGTGATGGGTGTGGAAGACCAAGGGAAAACAAGGACAAAATTGCAATTCAGGGTCCCCTCGCGAACCGCGAGAAAGCAAATCCCATCCCTCGCGTACCGCGAGGGACTGAACTACAAGTCGGACGAGATCTTTGTCTCTCCGGTACCGCGAGAGACATGGCTACCTTCTTCGCGTACCGCAACGGGTACTTGTTCACAGAAAGTTAAGAAAAAATTTTACTTTTATACATAGAATATTTTTTACCTCTGAAAATTTTTCTTCATCCATTTTTTTTCAAAACCCGTTCCAATGATAAAAACCAATGTAAAACATACCTGCAACTTCATTCCCGATGATTTTCCTCACTGAATCAAGCGCGAATCCCTGCAAGACACGACGCAAACAAAACACAGTACCAAAAAACACAGAAAATGACACTGACACGGACCACGTAAGCATACAAAATCAACATCCCGGGCACTTGCCCAAGATTCAAGCACGCCTATCAGGAGGCTTCACCTTGATCCGAACCAGAACCGTCTTCATCCTCCGTTGTCTCCCGGCCGTGCACCAACTCATCACATACCTACCACTCATAAACTTCGAACTCATATCACATTTGTCCACCAAAGCTTGAATCTACCCGGTCCAAAAGTAATGTAATTCAAATAGCCAAGCAGTCTGTTTTCCCTAAACGTCCCAAACTTAGGGTTTGCATTACCCTTAACCTAGATGACTCTATTGAAGTACGAGTTCTCTTACGGTGCGGCCTAGACCAAGGGATACTAGAACTATGGGTTGGCTCAACTGCTCTCCCCTCAGCACAAATGACAAGTGGAGGTTTAGGAATAGGTATTTCTAAAGGAATGACCTGTACTCTCTCAACCGGACCACCATGATCCTCTAGACTCTCCACCAAGGGTGTATCACATATTATCGACCCTACTTGTGCTAATATATCATTCAAACTACAACCATCATCGACAGCACTTAGAAACTAGCAACCTACCAATTTCTTTTCAAACTCCTCCAACCAATCTGGAGGTTCCTCTATCATTTCTCCTACGTTTCCATCAACCACCTCTGCTATCGGATTGGAGTCCCCATAATCGTCTATGGAGGCATCAAGCATGCACACGGAGTGGCTATGCTCGCCAACATCCTTCACAGACTTAGTGGCATCGAATATAACTGACTCATCCCCGACACGAAGTTTGAGTTTCCCGTCAAAGACATCAATCACTGCCTTGGTGGTGCGCAAGAATGGGCGCCCTAAGATGAGTGGGACTCCATCGTCTACTTTCATGTCTAGAATGACGAAATCCACGGGGAAGACAAATTTACGTACTTTCACTAACATATTCTCCACAATTCCCCGTAGATACTTGACTGAACGGTCAGCCAAGGAAATGCTCATGCGCGTCGGTTGTGGTTCGCCTAGTTCTAGTTGCTTATATAAGGAATAGGGCATCAAATTAATGCTAGCACCTAGATCGGCCAACGCGTGGTACACAGGAAAACTGCCAAGGTGACATGGGATCGTGAAACGACCCGAATCTCCCAGTTTCTCTAGAAGCTTGTTCTGCACCACCGCATAACATTGCTCCCTAAGTGAGACTTTAGAGACCTCCTAGAGCTTCTTCTTGTTGGAAAGAAGATCTTTAAGGAACTTGCCATACTTTGGCATACGCTGGAGGGTCTCTATCGTCGGAAGATTGACCTGTGGTTGTTTGAAAAAATCAAGGAAGTGACTGTGCCCCCTGTCTTGCTTGAATGGCAGCAAACGTGCTGGGTAGGGAACACGAGTCGGGTAAATCTTGGGGGTCTGCATCTCCGCCCCCTTCTTCTTTTCCTCTGCCTTCTCGGCAGGCACCTCAACTACTATCTCCTCATCTACCTGCTCGTCGGCCATCTTGGCATCGATCTTAGCGAATCGAGCCTTCCGGTCAATCTTCTTGACCTCCTCAGGTGACGGAATGTTGTACAAACTGGAGTGGGAGTCATCCTCTACAACCTCTTTCTCCTCCACACTCCCGACCGACACGGCAATCACTGAAGTGTTGGAGCCTGAAGATTGAACTCCCTGTCGATCCTTCAGACTCTTAGCGATGTCCCCTACCATGCGTTTCAGATCATGGAATGCCGACTGTTGATTCTTCAATAGAGCGTCGTGGCTATCCAATCTCAGCCTAGCATCCCTGTCCTGCTGGACTAGGTAGGCAAGCAACTGTGTCTGCGTCTCAAGCATCTCCTTTACCGTGGTTGTCTTGACACTGCTTCCTGTGCTAGGTCCTATATCTCCTCCCCCATGCTGCTGCTGGTGGCGACCATTAAACCCCGATGGGTTATTTCCATATCTCCATCCCGAGCCAAATTAATTGTACTTGTTGCACCCTCGGTTCTGGTATTGGTTGCCAGCATAGCTCACCTGCTCCTGATTATTCACTGGGAAATCACGGGTGTCGTGGCCTCCCCTGCACAGTTGACATCGCTGAGCACTGAGCTTCAGCTCCTTTATTTCATTGGCCATAGAGGTGAAGGCAACAGCCACGCTAGAATCAGGAGTGACCTGATGCACACTTCTAGGAGATGTGCTGGAAGATCTAGCACTAGGAATGGAAGTCCTAGAAGATGGGTACTCCTGTTCGGCTTGAACGAAGCTCTCGAACATCTCCTCACACTCAGCAAGCTCAAACGTTTCCATGATGTGGCCTCCCGCAGCTATATTGAACATTTGTTGCTTCTCAAAGGTGAGGCCATTAAAGAACTTCTCCACTATCACCCAGTAAGAGAGACCGTACTGGGGAGATCGGCTCAACAGCACGTTGAATCGCTCCCAGGCCATGTGATAGGGCTCGTCAGGATCCATCCGGAAGGAGTGGATTTGATCCCAAAAGCGAGCGGCCCTGGGAGGTGGATAGTATTTCTTGAAGAACTTGGCTTCGAGATCCTCCCAAGTGGTGATCGAGTTATTTGGAAGATTATTGAGCCAAGTAGAAGCACGCCCAGAGAGCGATAATGGGAAGAGACGCAAGTAGATAGCGTCTTCAGATACACCCGTGATATTAAAGGTATAACATATACGAACAAAGCGGGACAGGTATCCGGGTGCATCCTCATCCTCAAGGCCATGGAACTGAGTAGCATGAGTGATCGTACTCATGACATATGATAGGATCTCCCTGGAATTGGCATTTGGAATAGCAGGGCGGGTGATCGAAGATCTCGCGCATGTGTCCCCATCACTAGCCCTCTGGTGTACTGTACACCTCGCTGGTGGATCAGCGTTGCCCATAGTAGGAAACGGAATTGGGCTAATAGGACGTACCTGGTTTTCGCACAACTGTTTCAAAGTCTCTCGAAAGTCGCGGGTGCGCTCGTGTAGCTCTTGCTCGGGCTCTAAGAAAGCAGAATAAGATGGTGATCCCTGCGAGCGAGTGTTGTGCATACAAAGAAACACTCAAGAACAGAAAGACTCTATCCTAGATTAGACACACACGTAGCACAAAGAGGACAAGCACACAAGATGGACTCAAAGAAAAACACATAAACCAAAAATCAAACAAATAACTAGTCAAAGCTAATATTGCTATTGCCAAGTGTCCCTGGCAACGGCGCCAAAAACTTGATGTCGTCCAGACGGTCTATAAAAATAACTATAAAAACCTAACCTAGACTCCTAAGTAATAAATGGAAAACCTATGAACTAAACCGCACTGACAGGCAAGTGTACCTATCGAGTGTAGCACAGCTTAATGGTAAACCGGATTATCAAACCCTAGAGACACTAGGTAACAATACTAGACTCAGACTCGAGCTTAATATTTGATTGGTTTGGGGGTTGACTACACTACTTATTAAGCTAATTATGCAATAAACTGAGGTCGACTCAAACTAGCAAGAGACAAGAACAAAGGTGAAATCAGGATATGGGAAGAATACTACCTAGGTCGGATTGCAAAGAAAAACTTTTACTGGTTCTGGAACTATGATGGATCTGGGTTTAAAAGGATAACTGCTAAAGACAACCTAGTGGGTCCCTAATCACTCTCAGGGTGTCACCAACTAAGCTACCTAAAGTGTACTAAACTCACTAGATGATTGGATCACCTCTCGGGTATTTCCAACAATGATAATGTACCCTAATGAACGGATGACCTCTCAGTTTCACCGCCCACAATACACTTAAATAATGCACGGGGTAATCCTAGGATAACAACTATGATTCAGACTAGCAACAATCACTAGACACCTAAACCAACTTCCTCTCAGACAGTTGACACTCGAATTCCTAATGACGAAGACTAACGGACTAATTCTCACCTCTCGGTTATTGAACTAGGACACACACTTAATTCTAATCAGCAATCAATCATAACGCCTATGGCTACTATGTCTAACAAACCACCGAAATCACAAACCCTAAGATATATGACCTAGATACGCTAATCAAACTGGCAGACAACCACAATCAACGCAAGGAATCGTAATCAATCACACAATCGGAATTAGAGCATGCAAGTTCATCACAATAATCATACTAAGATCATTACAAAATCATAAATCCATCAAACGAAACCAAAACAAGTAAAAACTAAAACTTTAACAAGCATTCATTGTTAACCTAGGCAGTATTAATGTTTTAGCCTAGGATCATGCTTAAACAACCAAAACAGAAGTAAATAACATTCACCATGGTTTCAAACACAGAAAATAAACACAAAGATTCAAACTTTAAAAACGAACAAGCTAAAATATACCAACCAAGAATCAAAAGCTTCAATCTCGCAATTCAATTCGACTTCCTGCTCCCAAAATCACCCCTTTTCTCTCTCAAGACAGATCGAATACGAACTTCTTTGATAATGGGATTACCAAACTACAAAAATAGAAAATTAGGTTTTTTTTATTGAATTACGAGGCCCTCGCGTACCGCGAGAAAACATGGCCAGTCCCACACGTACCGCGAGGGACAATATAGTCGCGCCCGGTTTCAGTTCCTTCGCATACCGAGAAAGGATGCCCTCTGGTATTCGTGTACCGCGAAGAGTAGAATTTTCCCATTTTTTCACTTTTGAACATCGGGCTTCATTCTCGTACTCGGTTTCTTTGGGTTTCACTTGTAATCATCACGAGCACATGAGAACAAAACAAAGACTCAATACGAACCAAAAACGAATACAAAACTCATTAAAACGACTCTAAACATGGCGAAAATACACGTGTGCTTTGCAACACATCACACAGCTTAATGGTAAACCGGATTATCAAACCCTAGAGACACTATAATAACTATACTAGACTCTGACTCGGACTAAAGATTGATGATTGGGGGTTTACTGCACTAATGATTATAACTACTAATGCAGAAAACAAGGTTGACTCAAGCTATCAAGGTAAAAGCTAAAGGAAATATAAGAGATGGGAAGAATACCATCTAGGTCGGAATCCTACTAGCAAAGCATCACTTCTACTGGTTATGAAAAATACGATGGATCTGGGCTTCTAACGAAACATCTCTAGACAACCTAGTGGATCCCTAATCACTCTCAAGGTATCATCAACTACCCGAAAGATAGATAACCTTTTAGTCTCACTATCTGCAATACATCGAAGATGCCCGAGGTAATCTCAAGATACAAATATGACTCAGAAAACAACAATCACTAGACAACTAAACCAACTTCCTCTCAGACAGTTGACACTAGGATTCCTAAAGACGAAGACTAACCGAATATCTCTCACTTCTCGGGTATTGAGATAGGACACACACTCAGATCTAACGACTCCAAGTCGCAGCTCCTATAGGATACTATGTCAAGCAAACCATACACACAATCACAAACCCTAAAGTCTATGATACAGATATGCTAATCAAACTGAAAGACATCCACAATTAACATACGGAGCTTATAATTAATCATACATCTGAATAAAGCATGCATATTCATCACAATTAACATCAAGAGATTGTTTACAAAATCATAAACCCATTAATAATGACCAAGACCGATAAAAATCAAAGCTTTACGAAGTATTACATCAGAATAGAAGTAAAAGAGTACAAACATGGTACAACAAGACAATAAAAGAACAAAAAGATGCCAACATGGAAACCGAACAAGCTAGTACTAACGAACCTAGATCCAAAGCTTCAGTCTTTACTCTTCAATTGCTCTCCAAACTCCCAGATCGCCTCAACCTATTCTCTAGATGGATGGAATTTGAAATTCTCTCATAATGGCATTCAAAATCTATTTAATTCGAAGTTAGCTTTTTTTCACGGAATACGGGTCTCTCGCGTACCGCGAGAGACTCAGCCCGGTCCTCGTGTAGCGCGAGGGCCAATTTAGTCAGGGCCGGTTCTGGATTTCCTCGCATACTGCGAGAGATGTTCTCCTCCCCTTCGCGTACTACGAAGGCATGAAATTCCAAATTTTTGACTTTGAACTCTTGGTCTACATTCTCTTGCTCGATTTCTTCTGGTTTTGACTTGTATTACTCACGAGCACCTGTAAACACATCAACGACTCAATAATATACAAAAACGACTCAAAACGAATAGTAAACTAATCAAAACACACTAAAATTCTAGGAATAAAGATGTGTGCTTTGCACAACATCAAATACCAACCCGTACAACATCTTTAATCACCTTAAGTTCTTGTGTGAAAGACCTAAAACACAAGTAAGCTGCTAGGGGACTAGTAGAAGTTTCCATTAATGGTAATAATGTGATATTCCTACCATCCTTGTCAAAGGAGTAGGTGTTACTATACCCATCGTGTATAACTTTCCTATCAAACATCTAGGCTCGACCTAGTAGTATGTGACACACATCCATCGGTATCACATCGTACCACACTTCGTCAATGTAACTTTGACCAATAGTGAACGGGAGCAAAACTCGGTTAGTAACTTGGATACCCTTTGCTTGATTGAGCCACTGAATGGCATAAGGACTAGGATGTGGTTCAGTTGAGAGTTTTAGCTTAGAGATCATGGCTTGAGAAGCCACGTTAGTGCAACTTCCACCGTCTATAACCAATGAGCATACCTTGTTAAGAACAGTGCAGCGGGTTCAAAAGATAGCTTCTCGTTGTTGGGTTGCACCCTCAACAATAGTCCCGCTGAGAGCCCTATGCACAACCAAACAGTCACCTTCATCGGGACCCAACTGTACTCTTCTTCATTATGTGGCGGTTTCGGTTCGTCATCAAACTTGGGTTCTGTGAATGCTTCAAATTTAGCTATGGTTATTTTGTTGGGACATTCAGACGCAATATGACCCAAACCTTAACAACGAAAACAATGCCTCGGGGCTCTCACAATAACGTAGGATCCTTCAGACAACTCTAAGGGTTAGGAGGGGTTGGAAGTAGTGGGTTTTTGTGTAGAAGGATTAGGTGAGGATGTAGGTACCGTAACAGTAACACAGGTCATCTCCATCTTCCCTTTAGCCTTTTTGTTTTACGTCAACTTTGTGGGATAAGAGGGTTAATTCTGCCAACGATGAGTGCAATTTTGGGATCCAAACCGCCCAAGTAGAGAACGTTGGTTTGCGGGTCATTTTCATTTTCCCATGTCTTTGCCGCTTGTAACAAACGTTGGTCCACCAAGTAGAAGCATATTTTAGAAGCTTAAATGCAACGATCTTGACTTTATTTTCTCTGTCGCCGGTTGGTAGTCGAATACCCGTTCAACGGTACGTAACCATTCAATGAACACATTCGAATCAAGTCTGCCATCGTATTCCAGCACGTCAACCTTAATGTCACTGGTGCGATGTTCCTTTCTATATCAATGACCGAAAGGGTTGGTATCATCTTCGGTTGAATAGTTGTCAGTGTCATCATCATCGGGCCGGTAACGAGGTGGTATGCAATCGTCTTCCCTGTGTTGATGAATGATAAGGGTTAACTCTTGTAGTTGTTGTTGCAACTCCCTAACCTGTTGCTCTAAGGTCTTATGATCATAAGCCATCAATGTGTTAGTCTACTGTAGGATAAAAAGAAAATAGAGTCGACGACGAATCGTTCGGCTCTGATACCAGATGATATACAAAGACTAAGTATTTGAATGTCAGACGGGGTTTGATTGTAATGGTACGCAACGAATGTGTCACAACCTCAAAATCCACCTGCTGGGTTTTACCGCGAGGCCTGTGCCAAACTAAGATCTCAGCCATTAGTCATATCAAATGACACTAAATGATTTTAATAAAAACCATTAATTGTTCAGAGTAAATGCGGAAGTGATAAATAAAGTATTTAATGTGCACAACAAACGCGCCCAAAAACCAAGTGAATGAAAAGTAGATAATTAATTTAAATGTTTGAAATGATAAAAGGACTCCCATGCATGTCCTAATCGTGAACCTGTGCCTTAGCGCCAGAAAACATGTTAGAAAATGTGTCAACGCTAGGATGGTGAGTTCACAGGTTTCAGTTCATAATAATGTTTTCCAAATTATGTACATTCAATAAATATCAATAGGTAGCTAACCTACGCTCAAGTTTACTAAAGAGCTTGCAAATGAAGCTGACAGTTTTTGTGTTTGAATGTGTTCCACCATGTCTATCAACAGTGGTGATGTGTTAGGTCAATATTACACTCGTTCGACCTCTAGTCGAGTTAGCGCGACTAACGTGAGTGGTGTTTGTCAAACCCATAAGTTTTACTCAAGATTATCTCGCTAAGTTCATATTAAAAGGTTCGATGTGTAAGGACTTTCATGACAGAGTGTTACGCTTAGTCTAGATAGTGATATATAAGAATTACAATAATCAGTGTTTGCATCATGTTTTCTCCCCCTAGTTTGAAAACAGTAAAGGGGCCGTGAAACTCACCTGAATGTGTAGAGTGTAGTAAATAGCACCATAACAAGAATGTAACCCAACCACAACTAGGTTGCAAGTTGACAGTTTACAAATGCCCTAAAATATGATTCATGATTGTTAGGACACGTAAGAGTATGTGACGGCGACACGGAAAGATCGAACGTTCTAAAACACACTTACGATTAACGAATAGGAATCTTATTATCAGGATCAAGAAATCCCGAATTTGGTGTCTAGTAATCATGTGGTATGCAAGAGACACTACTAGATACGAGGTAATCGCGTACAAGACTGGGTCAGATTGGTTTTAACCCTCAACACTCCTGTGTTCTTCCCCACATGCGAACCGATCCAAAACTCATCCCTAAATTCCATGAAATCGATCGCGATTGACCTTAAGATCATAAGGGTTTTGTTAAACGGTCCATTACGAATCTGTGGGTGAGTTTAATTGGAAAAAGATCAGGCTTTGAATCGTTAATTCCTGTTTGAAATGTCGAAACCCTAGGTTTGCAATCACAAATTCAATTGATCAAATTCGATAAGATTAATTGTTGGATTCATAGGGCTTTCACAGAGTGATGGATTGTGAATCTAACTATGTAGTTTAATTGAATTGAGATTGAGTCTAGGTGTTAGTTCGATGAACCCAACATAGCGATGAACCCTAGAATCTGTTCACGTTCAATTCGATGTTGTAAGCCCCAATTTTGTTAGGGCTTTTGATCTAGGGATGAAAACTAAACTATAGATGTAATTGGTTACCTTAATTGGGTTGGAATTGGTAGAGATCGACTAGATGGGTTTGCCACTTCGAACGGCTTGGTCTCTGCTGACTCTGATTATTTCTCCGGCTAAATTGGTGTGTGGAAGAGGTTAACAGAGATACAAACAAGGTGTGCAGAGTGTTTGATTGTGAAATGGTAATCTGGATTTTTAGAATTCGAAGGTTTTTCTATACGGTCGACGTTTACGGATTTAAAACGACTTAATAAGCTTAATTTGCAATCATTATGGATCAATACTGCGTGTAAATGATTGGAAAATGATCGAGATCACTAATACCTTGCGTAACTATCATTAATCCGAACAGAATTGGAGAATTCGGGTTAGAATTGGATCAAGAACATCCAATTTTGACTTTTAAAAGTCAACCCAATTGAGTTCGGGGTAATTACTAAACTAGTCCCTACAGTTTCATGTGTATGAGTTTGAGATATGGCAGTTCTAGTCCCTGGGGTTTATGAGATAATGGAATTTAGGTTAACTGGGTTAACCCAAATTAGTCGGCTATCACGTCATCCCCTAGTTGAAAGAATTTTTATCTCGAAAATTAAATAATGTTGCTAGTTAACTAAAAAAAAATATTTTCGGATGTCACATCATCCCATAGTTAAAAGAATTTTCATCCCGAAAATTAAATAGGACCTTATGTGTTTGACGTGGATTGCTTGAAAGATGAGGATACTTGCGCATCATCTGATCCTTGCGCTCCCATGTGAATTCTGATCCACGTTTCGAGTTCCAACAAACTCTGACAATGAAGCGTAATTGTTCATCGATTTCCGGATGTCACATCATCCCATTTTACTACGCTTGAGTGTCTTAACCTCCCTATCCATGATTTCGACCGGTTCTTCAATGAAGCGTAATTGTTCGTCGATTTCTAATTCTTCGAGTTGAACCACGAGTGTTTCGCCTACTAGAAATTTATTTAACTTTGAGACTTGAAAAACGTTGTGCACACCACTAAGTCTTTCAGGTAAGTCTAGTTGGTATGCTACTTGGCCAATTCTCTTCACTATCTTAAACGGTCCAACATAATGAGGATTCAACTTGCCCCGTTTCCCAAAATGAATTACACCTTTCCAAGGTGAAACTGTTAATAGAACCATGTCGCCCACTTGAAATTCCAACGGTTTCCGACGCTTATCGGCATAACTCTTTTGACGGTCACGGGCTGCCGCCATACGACACGTAAGTTGGCTATCCCCAACTTCATCCCAACAAATAGGTGATCGAGATTTCCATCCGTACAATACCTCGAATGGTGTTGCCTTAATACTAGTATGATAGTTGTTATTGTAGGAGAACTCTACTAAAGGCAGATGAGTCTCCCAACTGTTACCGAAGTTAATCACACATGCTAGTAACATATCCTCTAAGGTTTGAATAGTACGTTAGGTTTGACCATCTGTTTAAGGATGGTAAGCTGTGCTCATATCTAGGAGCGTGCCTAGAGCTTATTGTAATGATTTCCAGAAATGTAAGGTGATTCGAGCGTCTCAATCAGAAATGATTGAAATTGGCAGTCCGTGCTGAGAGACTACTTCTTTCAGATAGATACGAGTTAGAGTTTCCATCTTATCAGTCTATTTGATCTAGGAAATGAGCGAATTTGTTTAAGCGATCGACAATCACCCAGATGGTGTTTAGTGATAAAGTCCATGGAAATCTGCTCACATTTCCACATCGAGATTTTTGTTTGTTGGAGCAAACTAGACAGCTTTTGGTATTCTACTTTGACACTCGAACAGGTCAGGCGTGTTCACATAGGTGGCTATATCAGCTTTCATGTTCAGACACCAATATAGAACCTTCTTGTCATGATACATCTTATCGGAACAAGGATGAATAGAATACCGAGTTTTGTGAGCTTCATCCATTACAAGTTCCCTCAAGTTATCGTACACTATGTAACATCCCAAGAAACCGACAGGCCACCTAACTGTGTTGACGGGCGACCCGATGACCTGTTCACTAACACAGGATGCAGGGTTTCACGAAAAACCAGAGTTAGCAAAGTTAAAGTACTCGGATAGTCGTTATGGCAAAGGTTTGAGACCAAAATGCATAAAGTAAGACAGGAGGGGCCCGAATGTAAATGCAAGGGTTTATAAACAACATGTTGGAAAACCCTAGGTCGCATATTGACCTAGGGGGAACTAATGGCCGAGAAGACGAGAGGGAAGGGATCCGACAGCAAATGGAGAAGGCTACGGCGGTGTCAATCGGAGGAGCTTCGCCGCACGTGCAGGTAAGCTTCATTCGCATCTATCCTTTCCTTTGTTTTGTTTCTGGTTTACACATGAATTACTGAAAAGGGTTGAGGGTTTCTCGGTGGTGAATGGCGACGGGATGAGAGGGGAGGAAGAAGACGTAGGTGGCTGGCAGGGAAGTGTTGGTGTTGTGGGACGATAACTGAGGCAAGAAGGATGACGGGGTGGGGACGTTATAGCCGGAGAAGGTGGCCACGACCACTGTCTGTGTAAGCCGTATTGGCGGGCGGCTGCCAGTGCTCGATGTGGCGGTCTAATGACGTGTGTGGGGATGCAATATCAGGATAGTAGTGAGCCAGTGGCGTAACAGACGTGAACGGCGGGGGCGAGGTGGCTCGATGAAGGGGGTGCACTGTCAAGTGGGGTTTGCCGACGAGGAGGACAATGGTGACGAGGGGAATGGTCACGGGGGATTACACGGTGGTGGCACATGGAAGTGACGCAGGGTGTTGCAATTGGATAGAGGTACATGATGGAGAAAAATGAAGACGTCGAGGATGGTGGGTTATGGGTGGATTCGCATGCGTGCATGGGAGGAGAACGGCTCGTGCACACGTGTAGCTAGAGGGGCTAGGGCTTCTGCATGGCCAGGTGTACGTACATGCATAGGGTGAAAGCCAGTTTGAGCATTAGAGTTTCAAGCGAATCAAGGACGACCCAACTCGTGCAAACATGTTAAGTTATGGTTTCGTGGAGGACGACTGACGAGCGTTGCAGGAATATTATATTGTTATACGTTATTCGACATATGTTTAGAAATTGTTCCGATCTTGTGATCACGCGCTTGACAGGTTTGTGATTTGAGCGTGAACGGATGAGTTACCGGGCTAGGACTGAGGTTCATCATATCTGGTGAGTTTCTAATTCCCCCTACTTTTAAATGTTTTATTATTTTGGGGCTATAGTACATACTTTCAATAGATGTTAATATATTTAATCATGTTAAGGGTTTCGGGTTCTAACTCGATGGGTTTTGATATAAAATGATTATTAAGGAGTCAAAGAGTCAATGGTGTGTCCTTAGGTAAATGTGAGTGAAAGATACGAGTTAATAATGTATGACGTGTTAAGGGTTGGAAAGGGAGAGGGCTTTAAGCTAGATGCTTATGATTGCATGTGGTATAAATATTGTCCTAATGTTATAAGTGAAGTATAAGTGTGGTTAACAAGTCATATAAGCGTAGTATGATATTATATATTTATTTATGTGTTGTATGTTTGGTGTCGTCTTTATGGCACAGCGGGTATTGTGTTTACATCGTTGTCGTTATGACATGACAAACGGGATTGTGGAGGACGAGGTGTTTCGGGGAGGTCACCAATGATGACATTTGTTTAACAGGTTAATAATGAGCTCGGGGTTTGTTAATGCCCCGACGAGGGTAACCCTGACGAGGGTAACCCTGATGAGGGTACATTGATGAGGTATGTATTTTCATGCTTATTATAGATGTGTTAATTTGCATGCAAGTGTCGAGTTTTATTTGTTGTGCATGGGATGATATTAAAGTGGTATATAGATATTAAAGTGAAGTGTGGATTTCCTTATCATGATATGTATATTTAGAACGACCGTGGTATCGGGATCTTAAGGCAGTGTTTACAACTGTTGTGTCACTTAATTGTGAAAACCATGGTCAAGGCTGAGTAAGACAATGTCTTGGGGTTAGTGGGGTTAATTAGGTGTTTGAGTTAATATGAGTTGTAGGTTATGAGTTGCTCGTGTTGTAAGTTCGAGTCATTTCGATGGAACTTACATGATTAAAGTTGTGGTATGAGTCTTGGGAGGTGAACCTTTTGAGGTATCATGGGATAATGGGGGTGATCTATAAGTTAACCGAGTATGAAACTATTTTCTAAGGACCAAAGGGACCCGAGTAAACATAAAAAACTTCGATGATGAGATGGCTTTTAATTAAATTAAACTATTAGAACTCACTCAGCGTAGCTGACTTTGTGTGTACGTTAGATTGTTTTGCAGGTAAGCATAGTGTTGACTTATCTTGGCTTGGGAGCGGTGTACTCGGACTGGTGTGCAGGCATTTGTGAGGTAATTTAATATTATTAAATGACAATAAAGGAATTTGGGAAGACTTCCGCTGTAATTGAGTTAATAATAAATGTTTTCTAAATGTTTATGACACGTTATGAGAACCAACTGTAGGATGCCCGAGTTGGGGTCTTACACACTGGGACCTATATTCGCTCTGCGAAGTAATGAATACCGTCTGATTCAACCTCAAGTTTTTTTCAATACCAAGCGTGGATTCTACCGGTAGGTTTTCCGCTTTCAGGGTTTCGAGTTGAACACTACGGATTTGATCAGGTAATCCGGTGTACAGTGACGGAACCTGGATTTTTTAATAGGAGGGTCACAATAGGAACCTATTTTAACAGTAAAAAATGCATGATAAAAAAATATATAAGAACAACATAATTATAACTAATATATATATATATATATATATATATATATATATATAATTAGTTATAGTTATGAAAATCAAATTATAAAACAAAATACATACATATGGACATTAATTTATTAAAATAATAGAACTACAAACATATGAATATAACAAATGAGAAATGGCAAATGTGTACCTTATCTTTGATTTGATTTTCAATTGCAGTCAACGAGGTAAAATGGTGAAGAGCAGAGGAGCAGTTGTGAATTGTGTAAGAGAGCAGAGTATTGTCACTTTATGTTTATCAGTTTTCCTTAAGCGGCTCTGAAGAAAAAAAATAATATAAAATTAGGTTTTACCTTTTACTAGTTGAGGCTTGGGCCGCTTAAATAAAATATAAGTGATTTTTTTTTTCTAAGGCCCAAAGTAATAATATTTAATTGTATTATAGTCATTTAGTAAAGGTCTCATACATTTATCTATCCTCCTCCTTTTTCTCTCTGTTACTCTGTCTCTCACCACTCACGTTCGCTGAAGCCTGAAGCTGAAATGAACTGCTAAAGCCTAAAAAATCTCGTCGGAGCTCGTCAACTGCCGGAAATTTTTAAGTTTTCTACTTTCTCATTTTTAACTTAAAATCCTCTGAATAACAAAATTGAGAGGGTCAAAAACATAAAAAAGTTTCCGGTTATATATTCCGGTAAAGAAATTTTTGCCCGCCGGAGGGTCAAGGGACCCTCTGGACCCCCTTTAAATCCGTCGATACCGGTGTGAATAGTGAGTTGTAATGTTCGGACTCGTCTAGGTTTGGTTTCTTTTCTTATTAGGGTATCAGCTACCACGTTAGCCTTGCCCGGATGACACTTGATAGCATAATCATAATCATTCAAGAGTTCGATCCGACGACGTTGTCGCATGTTCAACTCATTCTGTTAGAAGATGTGTTGAAGACTCTTGTGATCGGTGTAGATGGTGCATTTGGTACCGTACAAGTAATGTCTCTAGAATTTATGTGCAAACACTAGGGCTCCCAACTCCAAATCATGAGTCGTGTAGTTCTCAAGAATTTTTAGTTGACGGGAAGCGTATGTGATAACCTTCTCGCGTTGCATCAATACATAACCGATACCCTAAATGAAAGCATCACAATACACTACAAAGTCATCCGTTCCCTCTGGCAGAGATAGGATGGGTACACTACAGAGTTTCTGCTTCAGCAGTTGAAATGTTGATTCCTGGGTGTCACTCCAGTTATAGGGTTTACCCTTTTGGGTTAGGGCGGTTAGAGGTTGAGCAATCTTTAAGAATCCCAGAAATGTTGATTCCTGGGTGTCACTCCAGTTGAATCGACGGTAGTAGCCAGCCAATCCTATAAATTGTCGCACCTATGTCGGAGTTGTTGGTGCCGCCCAATTCTTGATGGCTTCTACTTTAGTTGGATCGACATGTATTCCTTTCTCGTTGACTACATGCCCTAGGAATTAAACTTCGTGAATCCAAAATTCACACTTGAAAATTTTGGCATATAACTGCTCTTGTTTCAGCAGTTCAAGGATTAAACGTAGATGATCCTCATGTTCTTCCTTGCTCTTAGAATATATGAGGATGTCATCAATGAAAACGATGACGAACTAATCAAGGTAAGGTTTACACACATGGTTCATGATATCTATGAATACTGCGGGTGCGTTGGTTAATCCGAAAGGCATGACCAAAAACTCATAATGGTCGTACTGAATTCTGAATGCGGTTTTTGAGATGTCTTCGTCACAGACTCTCAGGTGATGATATCTGGATCTAATATCGATCTTTGAATAGAAGTTTGATCCTTGAAGTTGATCGAACAGATCATCATTACGGGGTAGTGGATAACGATTCTTGATAGTCACTTTGTTCAGCTCATGGTAGTCATTGCACATACAGAAATTCCCATCTTTCTTCTTGATGAATAAGATCGGAGATCCCCATGGTGATGAGCTTGGTCGGATGAAACCTTTATCCAAAAATTCTTGTAGTTGTGTAGATAACTCTTGTAACTCACTAGGTGCAAGTCTATACGGTGCTCGAGCAATAGGCACTGCTCCGGGTACTAAATCAATCTAAAATTCATCTTGACGATGAGGTGGAAGACCCGGCAGGTCTTCAGGAAATACTTCTGGAAAGTCACGAACGATCGAAATGTCATCAATTCTCTTCTCTTTGGATGGTTGCTCGGCGACAAGAGCCAAAATAGCAGTATGACCCTTACGCAAACACTTTTGGGCTTTCATAAAGGATATGATGCCTACGACTGCACCACTCTTTTCGCATTGGACAGAAAGGGCTTCTCCACTAAGGAGAGGAAGGCGAACAATTTTATCACGACCGATGATCTCGTCTCGGTTTTTGGATAACCAATCCAAACCGAAAATTATGTTGAAACTGCCAAGTGTGACTAGCATGAGGCCGATATCAAGTTTATGACCGGCCAATCCCATTTTACATCCCTTAAGGATGTGAGTTGCTTCAATTATCTAACCGTCTGCTATCTGTATAGTGTACTTATAAGTCCGACGAAGGGGTGGATCCAGTGCTATCATGATTCTAGTGAAGATCTGATCAATAAATCAACTATAGATCAGCTGTTATTGATGAAATCGGTAGAAATGCAAGAAAAAGAGCATACAACTAAGAACAAGATCTCACAGATCTAATTATTATTGCACTAAGATGTTTACAATAAGCTCCTGGAATGTTTACAATGATTTACCACCGCCATCCACCACGGGTGAGCTCCCCCGTGGTGGTGGAACAAATACAAACTGAAAACCCTCGCTAGCAAGCTAAACAAGCGAAAAATACAGAGAAAAATGTGAAGGAGAATATCCCATTGCTTATGAAAATGGTCACGTATATATAGGAAACCTGAGAGAGTCGATCAGCAGATTATCGAGTCTCGTTGAGAGTCGGTCGGCAACCTACCTAGCGACTCTCGGAGAGTCGGTTTTGCAAGCCAGACGACTCTCAAAGTGTCGCTAGAGACTCATACCCATTTTCATACGCAGACCTAAAAATCTCGTGATCGCATCAATTGATTAACATCATTCTCAAACTAGACCCAACATGTACGTAGTTTCTAACAGAGTTGGAGTTGCTTTTAACAGGTTACTAAGAGGACAGAATCAGCATCCAAAAGGACAGAATTCAAACAGTCGTTCAGGAAGAACTTACCAATAACCACGTTGTGATTATTTCTTGCTTCCCCTGAGCCAATCACGCAGGCTCGTCCCTTCGCACCATTCCCGTTGTTGTTATCGTTGTTGTTGTTCCCTAGTCATTGCCCTAATGGTTGCCATTTTTATTACCACCGTTTCTTTTCAACTAAGGATAGTCTTTCCTGAAATTTCCTTCCTTTCCACATTCATAACAACCCCTGGTAGATCCCTATTGTTGAAACAGCTGTTTAGGTTGAAGCTCTCCCCTGCAGTGTTTTGCAGCGTGGCCCATTTTACCACACCGCTGGCAACGATGCTTATCACAAGTACCATTATGGTGAAAACCACACTTGTTGCACTTAGGGTACTTTCTAGCATAGGAACCCTAGTTCTGGCTTGAAGAGGTTGACTGATGAAAGGTTAACCTACGTTGTTGTTGCGGGGGTGGGTTGGACTAAAAAGTCTTGGTGTTGGTGTTGCTATCAAACTTACGTTTTTTGTTGTCAGTGGTTTTGGTAGCTATGCCCCTCGGGGGTAGGGTACCTTGAGTTATAGCCTGATCGGTCAGCCTATGAGCAAGTCGGATAGTTTGTTGTATGGTGGTAGGGTTAGAGGAAGCAACCATGCTTTGAATTTGGGGTACTAGGTCGTCGATGTACCTCTCGATTCTTTTGTATGTTGGATTTACTATATGTGGGCACATGACCACAAATTCAAGCGAGCGAGGAGTATAAAGCTCAATCTTGGAACCCTCCATCTTCAAGTTCCAAAATTCACCCTCCACCTTCTGAATTTCATCACGAGGACGGTACTCTTCCCTCATCATAGTCTTGAACTCCTCCCAAGGAAGGGTGTGAATCCCTTCGATCTTCTGATATTCAAGGATAATGTCTTCAATCACTCTCTGAATTGGCGGAATCAATCTAGAAATCCAAGTCACACCAAAATGATCAAATCAAAGATGAACAATAAGGATACAATCAATCACACAAGATGGATATAATCATGATGATTATCTTCATTAATCCAGCAATACAATCAAGAATTAACAGCAAAAACACACATAAATTTTCTTTGATAAATTTGCAAATCACAATACAAATGAGAATCGTTACTTGAAATACAAAAGACAAAACTATTTATACTAAAGAGTTTCGATCGAAATCTTCTGATCAAAAAGTGTTTTCGACCGAAAACACTTTCCGACCGAAAACTCTAAAGTTATACAAAACTAAATCTAATTGATTTCTATGGACTACTAGGTTCCAACAATCTCCCCCTAGTCCACAGAACATCAATTCTTTACATGTTGTCTTTTGTAGGTTTGGTTTTGGCTTTAACATTTAGCTTCTTAGCATCCAGAGCAGCAAGTCTCTTCTTGATCACTTCAGCTTCATGTATTCTTGACAAACATCGAGGCACGACTCTCATATACAAATTTACATCAGCTTTAATCTTCGTGCTCATATCACACCTGATAGGATTCTTGTACAAAATCTTCAGATCTTCATAAAAAAGCTAAACAAATCAACTGGATCAAAAATTCTAACTTCTGGTGAATGATCCTGCACGATCACAGCTTCATGTGTTTTGCTGTCATACAACCACTTCTTGAAGCTTTTGATTAACGTCTCTTTACGTGCTGGGATGTATACAGTTGAAACTGTATCAGCTGGCTTCACAATGTATCTAAACCTTCTCTTGCCATCTTTATCGTTTCTTTTCAACTTTCTGCCTTCAGGCACCTGTGGCTTGAAGTTTTCGAACTTAGCTTTTTCACACTCTTTCTTCAAATACTCTTCAAAATTAGCGGCAAATGAATTATTCGATGGATGGATCATCTTCAAATGACTTAGCTCTCTAATATCCCAGTATGGAAATGTCTTTAACTTTGAGCTTCTATCAAAATACTTAATATTCCCATCACATCTCTTTACCACATACATCTTTTTCTCATCATCATTCATCCATGCCAACATTTCTCCATTCAAAGCTTGTTGTGGACTCTTAATCGTCTGTGTAAGCCTTTCTACAATGGATGGCTTCTCAGTAACCGTCCACCAAGAACTCTTATCAATCTTTGAAGTCTTTGACTTTTCAGATGGTGTTTCAATGTCTTCAGGAATAGTAAATGGTTCTCTTTCATCTACAAGCCTATCCATTTTACCGATCACTAAACCATCTTCTACAACATACGTCTGCTGTTGTTCATATTCATACTTTTTGTATTCAGTGTTGGTTTGAGTATCTTGTTCAGCATCTTCAGTTGTTCTTCTACTACCACCAACACCTCCAGCACCACCACTATTATTGTCGTTATCTGAAGAATGGTTATCATTCTTTTCTCCAGTAATTACAACTTCTTCATCGTCTTCTTCTTCCTTCTCTGTATCTTCTTGGTTCTCATCAGTTCTCTCCAATCCTTCACCTTCATCATTTAGAAGCATATCAACATCAAACAGAGTGTTATCTTTATACATGTTTGCTTCATAGATTGGAGTTTGAACTTGTTCACTTGTAGAAGGGATTTGTTCAGTAGCTGCTAGACTTTGAACATCTTCAACATTTTCATCTTGATTTATACCGATTGGAGCACCCATATGAACTATTAGATCTTGTACCATCTTTTGAAGTTGATCAATCTGCTGTTGTTGTTGAGCAATTAAACCCTTCTATTTATTACTTTCAATTTTCAATGCTCTAATCTTTCTAGTATTAGTAGCTTCTCTACTTTGCAAGTTTGAGATTTGAGTCTTCAGTTGACTTACAACGTCTGCAGTTTCCCTGGTTGGATAGTTAAGAAACTCTTCATCAACCAAATCATAACCTCTTGATCTCTAAGACTTGTGCTTTTCTGGTACTTCTTTAGCCTTTCCCTTGCCTTTATCAAGTGTTGTTGTTGTTGTTTTCTTTTTCTTCTGTAATTCTGGATCAGTAAACACGAAACCCTTAGACGGAGGAGGTCTAGAAGGTACGGTCTTTGTCTTTTCAGGTTCTTTTCTCTTCTTTGATGGGGTTGTTGTTGTTGATATTAACTGTTCATCATTAACTTACAACACCTCAGTATTCACACTTAAAACATCTTCAGTTTCAGCAATAAACTCTTCTGTGTGACTCAATAACGGTTCTGTAACCTCTTCATTCACTTCAGGAATTCTGTTCTCATCAAAAATCAAGTCATGTGCTTCATATTCACCCATATGTGTATCAACCCTTTTTTCTTCAACTTGAACTTGAACTTCTTGTTGAATTTCTGGCATTACATTCATTAGACCACCATCATGACCTTGATCATCATCATTTCCCTTATCATCATTATTCACTTGATCATTTTCATCATTGTCACTGCAAATGATTGAGACTTTGCTATCACAGATGTTTTCTATTCTTTTGATAAAATCAATAATTGTTTCAGGTGTTTCATCCTTTGTTGCAAGGAAAACACCCATGAAAATCATGAAAAGTCATATGTGATAACAAGACAATATGACTTTTTCGCAATGCTTTTAACTCGAACTGGACCGAACAAATCCATATGTATGAGAAATAAAGGTCTAGTAAAAGTTTTTATGGTTTTTCTTGGATGGGACTTCTTGTGTTGTTTTCCCTTTGCACATGACATGCAATTTTCTTCAGTTATGAACTCTTTCTTTGGCAATCTTCGCACCAAATCTTTATGCACCAAGTTATTCATGTTCTTTAAATTCACATGACCCATTCTTCAATGCCACAAATAAGATTTTGAACCAGTCGCTTTTGATAATAAGCATGAGACATTTGCTGGTGTAGTATGATCATTCATGTCAACCACATATGTGTTGAACTTCCTTGGACACGCATCAGAATCATTTCTTCTGGAATAACCAGTCCAGGCTTTAAGAACAAGCATTCCTTTGCAGTAAAATGGACTGGTATGTCTTTATCACAAACTTGAGAAACACTTAGTAAATTGAATTCCAATTGAGACACAAAATTTACTTTCTCTAATGTTATGAGATCATTCGACACTATTCCTCGACCAGTTATTTTTCCTCCCTTTTTATCTCCAGCAAACGCAACAAAACCACCCTCAAAAGCTCAAAAGTTTTCCAGAATTTCTCTTTATCCAGTCATATGCCTTGAGCAACCGCTATCAACATGCCAAGCATTATTAATAGTCCTCCCGGATAAACTCGGCACATTCAAGACAAATTTAATGAGAAACGGGTAGCCATATCATCTTTGACCCAGGCTGACTTTGACATTTTATAGTCTTAGTCACAACAACGTGTTCATTCAATTGTATATTCTTCTTTGTTCCGACCATATGTGAAGACTGTTCATTTTTACCTTTCCAAACATAACCAACATTTTTCGTATATTTCTTAGTCATTTTTTCTTTAGTAAAATAGATTGGTTGGTTAAATTTCTTCACATATTGTGAACCTTTTAGGACACGTGTATCCTCAAAATTTGGTAGCACATAATCACGACAAACATTTGAATATAAAGCATGACAATTTCTAGAAAGCAAGTAATCACGACTGTATCGTTGTGTCACTCCGGACTCTAACACATTGTCGTTCGCGGACGCTCTCTTGTAATGCTGAGTAACTTTGCTCTTAACTTTCTCTTTGTTCTTTGTGAACCTTGACTCACTAGAGTTGTGTTTGCAATTTCTCGCAAAATTATCAACTTGACCACACATAAAACAATTGTAGCTCTTAGGCTTTGAGCTTCACTCTTTATGCCACAACCTTTCTTTCTTAATTGTTCTTTGATTTGAATAGGCTTATCTTTGACATCAATGAACTTGTCTTTAACATCAATGGATTTGTCTTTAACACACCAAGACTTTCTTTGGACATTTTTTGGTATACTCACTTTAATTTTTACAACTTTATTACGCTCTGTCTCACTGTAAGAATATGATTCTCTGGTGGTATGACATCATTTTTCTTTGGTCTCTCACTTGACAAATCATACTCTTCAATCAGAGGATTTCCAAACTCATCTAATACCACATCACCAACTAGACTTGAGAGTTTATGAAGTGGGACATAATCTCTAGTTGTATGCACCATTTTATCAAAGAAAGTGGATGTTGATGACACTTCAGACACGCAATCAAAATCATCACAACCATTAGTATAACATGCTGAAACATAAGAAACATCAGAATCAGAATCAGAAATTTGAATATAGTTTACATCAACATTAATACTAGAAACTGAAACAAATTTATCTAGATTACAGTCAACATCTATGTATTGTTTGCAGTCCCTAATAAACTCCCTAGTGCACTGTTTATTGAAAGCTGAAAAACTTCACTCCATCAAGTTCATTATCATCATCCACACACCCTGAGTTTATATCTGCACTTATATACATATCATGAAAGTTAGAGTTACCCGCATTCATCAACTCATTTGATTCATGCAGTTCAGGAAATGGTACAAAGTTCTCAGGATGTGGAACTTTGTCGTAACCCAACCCAGCTTTAATGTAAGCAGTTCTCTGTTTACTCACACATTCATCAAAGATATTTTGTTGCATCTTCCACTTTGCAACAACTACCCTTTCTTTTATTAACTCGGTTTCAGATTTGACAAGTTTTTCTGAAAAATCTTTGATTAAAATGTCTTGTTTATCCAAATATTCTTTAAATGTTACATTGTCTTTTAATAATGCTTTAATTTTTCTTGTAAAATTTACTTCATTTTGTTTCAATTCTTTGTTTATTCTTTTTAGTTTATCATTTTCAGCAAGTAGAAATGTGTTTGCTGCATGATAATTTTGCATTCGTTCTACACACAATGAGGAACATATGTCAAATTCATTATCAGAATTTACCTCACTATCATATGAAGTTTCATCAGAATCAACAGCTTTGCCCTTTCCTTTAGAATCTGTTTTGAGCGCACAATCACTGGCAATTTCAGCTGGTTTCTTTGAATCTTCAATTTCAGCCATCAAGGCTTCATCCAGTTCATCCTCAGCATCCTCGATCTCATCTTCCCATTCATAATTGCTGAGTTGTTTGGACATGAATGCAGCTGGAGCCTTCTTTGACTTGTCAGTCTCATCAATCATTTCCACTAGCTTAACTCCGCTTCCATCAACCTTCTTTTTCTTGTACTTGGTACACTCACGAACAAAGTGACCAAGTTGTTGACAGTTGTAGCACCTGAGTTTAGCTTTGTCAAAACCAACCTTTTTTCCAAACTTCAACGTATCCTTCCTAACCTTCTGCAAATACTTTTTAGCCCTTAAAACTATCATGGCCATCTGCCATTGCAAGTCCATATATTCCAAGTCATCAGGATTGATCTGAACAAGATCCTCTACATCATGCATGGCAGGTTGTAACTTTCCTGTCACCAATACATCATAGATGCTCATGAAAGCTCCGAACAGAGCAATCTGATCTTCCGGAATTTGTCCAGATGACTTGACTTTCTCACTAGAAGAGTGTTCACAACAACCTTTGCTTTTCTCAGATTTTGTTCCACTACTTCCTTCTCTGCTTCCAGAGAATAGTGCTGCATTTGTTGAACCTGGGTTATTTTGTTTATCCTGGTTGTTCAATTCTCTCTTCTTTTCATCCAATTCATAAGACTCGAGCAGACAGATAATATCATCAAGGGTTTTACTCTTCAAATCTGGAGTTGTGTTCTAGATTAGCATACAAGGTATGCTCTGAGCATCTCATTCTTTTTATAACTAAACATGTTATATTGCTTCAGTAGAAGATCGGTTCTTCTTTCCTGAAGAGCTGCATTTCCTTCAAATCTTAAGCACAAAGCGTTCCACAAGCCCTGAGCAGTTTCATGTTGCTCAAAATTCAAATATAACTCTTTCGAAAGTGCTAGAATAATAGAACCCAATGCTATGTTATCCCTCTCGATTAACTTCTTATCTTCCTCTGAATAAAGATCAGGATCAGCAATCGGGACTAACCCATCAGCATTTGCAGTCTTGGGAATATGAGGACCCTTCACAATAGATTCCCAAAGTGTGTGTTCAGTAAACTTGAAATACGCCATCATCATTATTTTCCAATTTGAAAATTCTGATGTTGATTTCAGCATCGGTGATAACCCTCTCAGTATCGTATATCTTTCCAGCCATTCTGTACTTGAAATTTGAAGCTTGGTCGAAATCAGAAAAATTCCCAACTTAGAGCTTTTCGGTCGAAAACTTAGCACAATACTTTTCGTTTGAAAAGTCTGAATATTTTGAACATAGATGAAATTTCGGACAACAATTTTTAGGTCGAGAGGTCTGAATATTTCGAACAGATGAAATTTCGGACAATACTTTTCGGTCGTAAAGTATGAAATTTATCCTTCGGCTTCTTCAAACCGACTTTTCGGACAATTCAAAAGAAGAACACTTGAGATTACCAAAAACTTTTTGTGATGATCCGAGTAAAAAATTAAGTCTCCAAACTTGATGCAAACTTCATCTCCATCAATATTAGCTTCAAATAAGCAACAATGGCACCCAATTTACTTCAATTCAATCAATTTTGACTAAAATTCTTCTTGAATACCAAGAGCTCTTAACCAAAAGCTCTGATACCACTTGTGAATCCCTTCGATCTTCTGATATTCAAGGATAATGTCTTCAATCACTCTCTGAATTGGCGGAATCAATCCAGAAATCCAAGTCACACCAAAATGATCAAATCAAAGATGAACAATAAGGATACAATCAATCACACAAGATGCATATAATCATGATGATTATCTTCATTAATCCAGCAATGTAATCAAGAATTAACAGCAAAAACACACAGAAATTTTCTTTGATAAATTTGCAAATCACAATACAAATGAGAATCGTTACTTGAAATACAAAAGACAAAACTATTTATACTAAAGAGTTTCAATCGAAATCTTCTGATCAAAAAGTGTTTTCGACCGAAAACACTTTCAGACCGAAAACTCTAAATTTATAAAAAACTAAATCTAATTGATTTCTATGGACTACTAGGTTCCAACAAAGAGTGTTAGCCATGTCCAGACCCAATATTTGAACTTGAAAGTTCCACCAAGTGAGGGCAGGACCCTCTAGAGTACTGGAGGCATATTTGACTTGATTTGCTTAGGGGCAGAGGCATATAGCAAATCCCGACTCAACTTTCTCAAACCACCGGAGCAAACCGACACCTCCTTCTGCTCCACTAAACATGTGAGGCTTGCGGTCCATGAAAGTTTTGAAGGTGCAAGTCTGCTGGTTATTATGCGCCTGGATTAAAAACAATTACACAATTGAGGATATAAGGTTTAGAAACGAGTTTGGAATGATTAACTGACTTGCAAGAGTCAACGGATGTCAGATTTACCTGCAGCATTTTGTGAAGCTTGGCTTGCTGCCACAGCTTCTACCACACATTCATTAATGAGAGCCGTAAGCTCGGCTGCAGACATGTTAATGTTACCCCGACCACCATTACGTCCACGACCGCGTCCAGACATGATTATTCACGTTCACAAATACAATAATGAGAAAATATATCATATATTATCACCATACAAGTACAAGTAAACAAATGAAAACTAAACCACAAGATCTAATATTTCAATAATAATGATTGATTAAATAAATTGTAACGGCTACAAATAAATCAACCAAACATCAAAATCCATAAATATTTGTTGGATGGGAACAACCCTGCCCATCTAGATTTAGAAAGAAAAGAAATAAATAAAGATAAGATGTCAGATGTCACTACAAGCTGAAGAAACAACTGATCCGTCATCCTCGTCGTCAGCTTGTTCCCCAGGGGGTTCTGCATCATGCGCGTCTCTTGGTCTTGGCTACTCCCAGGTTGAACTCTAGAACGTTCACTCGAGCTTCCATCTTATCGCATGAAGTCACCAAGTTCACATGGTAATGACCAGTCTCTGCTAACTCTGCTGTCAGATTTTTGATCCTCTCATTCACTTAACTCTCTCGTTCAAACAGGCTTGTGATGTCCCCGGAAGCATCTCGCATATTCCGGATCTCCCGGTCCATAGTGGCTACAAAGGCGCCCAAGGCCTGCTCAAGTGGGTAGGGTAGAGATGGTAGAGTCAGTGAGGAGAAAGAGGTAGTCTCAGCAACACGTGGTAGTGGGACCCGCTGCTGACGAATCCAGCTCCTGATCAGGTCAGGATACCACTCCCAGCCCTGCGTGTTATCGTCAACACGCACATGAAATGGCTCATCGTATAAAATGGTGTCGTCTATCGGGCTTAGCTGACGCCTCTTAGGCTCGGGCTTAGGTAAAGTAGGAACATCATGCTCCTAGTAATTCGGAGATGTAGGTGGACTAGACATTGCCTGTAACGTAAGGTATACGTGCGATTTTTGAGTGTTTGTGTTGTGTACCTAATACATTGTGTGGTTATAGTCTAGTATGCAATCCTAGTTCTCTATATCCAATGGCTCTGATACCAATCTGTCACACCCTCAAAATCCACTTGTAGGGTCCTCAACCATTAGTCATATCAAACGACACTAAATGAGTTTAACAAAAACCATTAATTGTTCAGAGTAAATGCGGAAGCGATAAATAAAGTATTTAATACGAAAAACAAACGCGCCCAAAAACCAAGTGAATGAAAAGTAGATAATTAGTTTAAATGCTTGAAATGATAAAAGGACTACCATGCATGTCCTAATCGTGCACCTGTGCCTTAGCAACCTAAGAAAACATGTTAGAAAATGTGTCAACGCTAGGTTGGTGAGTTCACAGGTTTCAGTTCATAATAATGTTTGCCAGATTATGTACATTCAATATATATCAATAGGTAGCTAACCTACGTTCAAGTTTACTAAAGAGCTCGCAACCGAAGCTGACTATTTTTGTGTTTGAATGTCTTCCACCATATCTATTGATAGCGTGTGATAAGTATATAAAAATATAAGTAAATATATTTTTAGGATGATTTCACAAGATCAGGTTTTAAATTTATAAATTAAAATGATAATTACGTTAACTTAAAACACACACAATAGGCAAGTGAACCTATTGCAGCGTAATATAGTTAGGTAAGAACCAAGTATCGAACCATGGACACGTGTGTGGATTTTGAAGACAAACTCTTGCAATTGTGTAACCGGTTTTAGAAATCATTTAGGAGGTTGGATTAATTGTTTTTAAAAATGGTTTTTGGTTTTGGTTGGGAAAAGAATAGAAAACGACTACAAGAAGCAAGACATCTCCTGGTTTGTTTTCCTTTGGTTAATTAAAAAGATTTAGATTAATTGCCATAATGTGGAAAACCATTTGATAATTTGAGATTAACAACCACTCATTTCTAGGTCGGGATACGAACCCGAGTTTCTCCGTTCGCATGATGTGCGTGCGAACGGGTGTACTTACCACTATACTACACTAGAACTGTAGCAGCCGGGGTTCAAACCCGGATCTCTCCGCAGAGTGTCCTTGTCAACTTGGACGACAACAGGATTGTTATTCTTAAGATTATTTAAGTAGGTCAGTTCCCAGCTAGGGTAAGCCGCACCATAGTGATTATGGAGGTCTTCAAGTTTTATGCTTTCAATTAATGTGGAAGGTAGATGATCAAATTACCTTCACTTGGTTTTATAATGTTTAACATTGCATGGTGCCGTTAAGCTTTATGCTAAAGTTAAATTAATTACAACACCGAATATAAGTAATCTAACCAACCATCTCTTCGTAATACTACAACTTTGGGCACCAAATGACTTCAAATTTGTAGTAGGCTTTGGTCTGGCTCATGATACTTCCTACCGAATTTAACCAACCCAATTGATTACTTACCTTTGAGGATCCAAATGATCTTGGTGGTATCTCCAAGACCTTGGATGGATATGGTTTCTTGATTGGGAACTAAGAATAGGATGAAACACCACTACTTTTAGTTCCTAATCACCACAGGGCCTTTGATGATTCTCTATCAGAAGTCAAGAATCTGGTGCGATACCATGGTTCTTGAATCTAGAACGAATCATTCAAGCCTCAATGATTGATTAACAAGTTTTTTAAGTGATTGATTAATTCCATCAAAAGAGATATGGGTGATTAGAGAAATTGATATGAAATCATAAACACACTGCTTTACTTAAATAAAATACTTCATTAATTAAGACAAAGATTAACAAGACCAAGAGACACGAGGGACAAACTTGGGAACCAAGTTATGCATCGCCCCATCGGTTCTTGATACTTATTGACATGGACTTGGTGCCTCCTTTAATTTACATAGGAGAGAATCATGGGTTAAAACCCATCAAACTTGTTTTAGAAAACAAGAGGCACACTTAAACAATGCAACATCAAAGGCTATTTATAGCAAAAGCAAGAGGCTGGTATAGGAGGAGGCGCCGCCCACCTATCGCTCGGGCACGCCTGGTGCAGAAGGGGGCGCGGGCACGCCTCATTGGTCCAGAATATTCTTGATTCTTCTACTCTTTTTTTGATCCTCCATTGCACATGGGCCGAATTCAGTCCCTTGGAAGCTTATTCTAGACTCTTCTAAACTATGGATAGATGGTGGATCATCCATGGATCAAGTCCATGGGTCTTGGATGCTCTAAGGGTGATGATGATGTAAAACAAGCCCCACATTCATGCAAAGTCATGCATTCTTCCTTTTCTTTGACTTTTAACAATGTTAACTTTGGGAAGTCAATGCAAGACAAATACATAAATACAAGTGACTAATTAATTGCAATTGGCTTCATAATTGGGCACGCGATTAACCGATCCTAAGCTAAATCACGTACGATCTTCAAAAAGCTTCGGTTTTGATCCTAATTTGTTCTTTTTTTTGCATAAAGCTCTTGAAAACCTATAATTATCACAAAGAAGCAATTATGACATATTTCTTGCAATAATAATCCAATTATGATATCAAAGTGAGGGTAAATATGCATGATAAATATGTATAAATGATGGCACATCATCCATCAACAGTGGTGATGTGTTAGGTCAATATTATACCCGTTCGACCTCCAATCGAGTTAGCACGACTAAAGCGGGTGGGGTTTGTCAAATCCAGAAGTACTACTCAAGATTACCTCGCTAAGTTCATATTAAACGGTTCGATGTGTAAGGACTTTCATGATAGAGTGTTACGCTTAGTCTAGCAAGTGATATATAAGAATTACACTAATCAATGTTTGCGCCATGTTTTCTCCTCCTAGTTTGAAAAAAGTAAAGGGTTGTGAAACTCACCTGAGTGTGTAGAGTGTAGTAAATAGCACCACAACAAGAATGCAACACAACAACTAGGTTGCAAGTGGACAGTCTACTAATGCCCTAGAATATGATTCTTGATTGTTAGGACACGTAGGAGTATATGACGATGACACAGGAATATCGAACGTTCTAAAACACACTTATGATTAACGAATAGAAATCTTATTATCGGGATCAAGAAATCCCGAATTTGGTGTCTAGTAATCACGTCGTACGCAAGAGACACTACTAGATACGAGGTAATAATAATTCGTGTCTTCTCGCGAGTGAGAGTATTTGTTTAAGTGGTAATAAAAATAAATATATTATTTTTAAATAAAAATAATACTTGGAATTAATTATAAAAATAATCCCGAGCACACGATTGTTTTCTGGTAGCAAATCGTTTTTATATAATAATATAGGAATTTATTTTATTTAAAAATATTGCGTACAAGCTGCTCAAAAACATAAATGTGGGTTGTGGGATTCGAACCCGAGTCTCTCCCACAACACACCAAAGCTCTAACCAGTCCACCCGCTAGGGTAATCGCGTACAATACTGGGTCAGATTGGTTTTAACCATCAACACTCTTGTGTTCTTCCCCACATGCGAACCGATCCAAAACTCATCACTACATTCCCTGAAATCGATCGCGATTGACCATAAGATCGTAGGGGTTTTGTTAATCGGTCCATTGTGAATCTGTGGGTGAGTTTAATTGCAAAAACATCAGGCTTTGAATCGTTCATTCCTGTTTGAAATGCCGAAACCCTAGGTTTGAAATCAGAATTCAGTTGATCAAATTCGATAAGATTAATTGTTGGATTCATAGGGCTTTCACAGAATGATGGATTACGAATCTAACTATGTAGTTTAATTGAATTGAGATTGAGTCTAGATGTTAGTTCGATTAACCCGACATAGCGATGAACCCTAGAATCTGTTCATATTCAATTCGATGTTGTAAGCACCAATTTTGTCAGGGCTTTTGATCTAGGGATGAAAACGAAACTACAGATGTAATTGGTTACCTTAATTGGGTTCGAATTGGTAGAGATCGACTAGATAGGTTTGCGACTTCGAACGGCTTGGTCTCTGGTTACTCCGACTGCTTCTCCGGCAAAATTGGTGTGTGTAAGAACTTAACAGAGGTACGAACAAGGTGTGCAGAGTGTTTGATTGTGAAATGGTAATCGGGATTATTCGAATTCGAAGGTTTTTCTGTAGGGTCGACGGTTACGGTTTTAGAACGAGTTTATAAGCTTAATTCGCAATCATTATGGATCGATAATGCGTGTAAATGATTGGAAAACGATCGATAACACTAATGCCTTGCATAACTGTCATGAATCCGAACAGACTTGGAGAATTCGGGTTGGAATTGGATCAAGAACATCCAACTTTGACTTTTAAAAGTCCACCCAATTGAGTTTGGGATAATTACTAAACTAGTCCCTATAGTTTCATGTGTATGAGTTTAAGATATGGCAGGTCAAGTCCCTGGGGTTTATGAGATAACGGAATTTAGATTAACGGAACCCGAAATAGTCGGGTGTCACCGAATGGATTCGAGATACAGATAATCACCACTCGATATATTCGTTGGACACTCCAAAGTCAAATTATACATATGAACACCACGCAATTCATATATGGATTCCACATATCACCTCCTAAACAGCCAAGATTAGGATAGTAGTGGAAAGTTTAATTTCAAGAAAAAGTGATAAACAAAACTTACGATCATCAACTATGTCATGTTCTCTAACATGTACGATACATATAGGAAATGAGATAATGAAAACTACCCACGATGCAACACTAAAGGAATTTGAAAAAGTGGGGGGAAACTACTTAAAAGAAATAAAATAAAAGAAAATAATTAGAAATAAAAATGGATACTGCATGTGTAATCGTGGGAATAAATTGTGCACATGTTCACGTCTACATGTGTGGGGCTTGTGCTACAATGAAGTTGACCCCAAGTATAACCCATAATAGCCGACCCATGTCGTAGACCCGTAACTTTAACATCTTGTGAATCTTGAACGGTTATGTGTTAGCTATCATTCTCCCCTTCTTAAAAAGAGTTTGTCCTCAAACTCGGAGCATCGACTCGATGCTTTGGCTTTCGTGCATGCTTAAAATCCTTCATGGTAGTTGCAATTGAATTGTCTCCTTCACTACAGTTGGTGATTGTTCCCCGTGTTTTATGTCTGGCAATGCTGATGTAGTGTAAAGCACAGATCTTTATTCCTTTGTTTTTGTGTCGTTTTGATTAATTTTGTATTTGTTTTGAGTCATTTTTTATTTGTATTGAGTCTACTATGTGTTTACAGGTGCTCGTGATAATTACAAGTCAAAACCCGAAGAAACCGAGCATGAGAATGAAGCCCAAGAAATAAAAGAGAAAAATCTGGAAATTCAAGTCTTCGCGGTAAGAGAAGACTAGAGGATGAAGTTTCGCGGTACGCGAAGAAAGCTAAAACCAGGCGCGACTAATTTGCCTCTCGCGGTACGCGAGGGACTGGCCAATCTCTCTCGCGGTACGCGAGAGAGTCGTAATCCGAGAAAAAAACCCTAAAAATCAATTTTAATAAAATTAGAATACCATTATTCAAAAGAGTTCGTATCTTTGCCGTCTAAGGGGAGTCCAGAGGCGATTTCAGGAGGAAGAAGATCAATTAAAGTTCAAGATCAATCATTTGGGATTCCAGGTTCGTTGTAGAAGCGTTCTAGGGTTTAAAGTTTGAATCTTTATCGTCGATTATTATATTTGAGACCATGTTTCTGTCTTTTGCTTTTATTCTAGTTGTTATTGACATGATTCTAGGCTAAAACTATAATACGGCCAGAGTCTTATGATGATTGCTTGTTAAAGTTTTGATTTTTATCGATTTTGGATTCAATTAATGGTTTTATGCTTTTTTAAAATATCTTGAGTTAACAATTGTGATAAATATGCATCTTTAATTCTGGTTGTGAGTTGATTAATGTTCCTCATGTTATCTTGTTGAATGTCTTTCATAAATAGATACATGTTTAGGCTGTTTGCTTGTTGTTGGTGACTTAAGTGGTTTGCTAGACGTAGTGATCCATAAGAACGTTAGTTGATCCCTGATTAGAAGTGAATGTGTGTCCTAGTTCAATACCCGAGAAGTGAGAATTACTAGTTTAGTCTTCGTCATTAGGAATCCGAGTGTCAATTGTCTTAGAGGAAGTTGGTCAAGGCGTCTAGTGATTGTTGATATCCTAAATCATAGTTGTTATCTTAGGATTGCCCTGTGCATTCCTTGAATGTATTGTGGACGGTAAGACTGAGAGTTAATATGTTGATTACGGTACATTATCATAGTTGGAAATACCTGAGAAGTGATCTGACCATCTGTTGAGTTAGTACACTTTAGGTAGTCTAATTAGTGACACCCTAAGAGTGATTAGGGATACACTAGGTAATCTGTAGTTGTCATCCTTAGAAACCCAGATCCATCTTAGTTTCAAGAACAGCTAGAAGTTGTGCTTTGCAAGTAGGATTCCGACCTAGGTAGTATTCTTCCCATTCCTGACATCTTCCTTAGTTCTTGTCTTGATATCTTGATTCGATCTTTAATTTATTGCATTCTTAGTGATAATCTTTAGTGTAGTAAACCCCCCAAACTAGTCAAATCTTTAGTCCGAGTCAGAGTCTAGTATAGCTATAGCGTGTCTCTTGGGTTCGATATTCCGGTTTACCGTTAAGCTGTGCTACACTCGATAGTTACACTTGTCTGTCAGTGCGGTTTAGTTCATAGATATTCCTTTTATTACTTAGGAGTCTAGGTTAGGTTTTAGTAGTTTTTATATAGACCGTCTGGACGACATCAAGTTTTTGGCGCCCTACCGGGGACACTTGGTAATACCAATATTAACTCTGATTAGTTCTTTGTTTGATTTTTGGTTTATTTTGTTTCATTTGAGTCTGTTCTGTGTGCTTGCCTTCTGTGTTTACGTTTGTGTCTAATTTAGAATCGAGTCCTTCTGTTTTTGAGTCCTTCTGTGTTTACGTGCGTGTCTAATTTAGAATCGAGTCATTCTGTTTTTGAGTCTATGTGCTACACTCGATAGTTACACTTGTCTGTTAGTGCGGTTTAGTTCATAGATATTCCTTTTATTACTTAGGAGTCTAAGTTAGGTTTTAGTAGTTTTTATATAGACCGTCTGGACGACATCAAGTTTTTGGCGCCCGACCAGGGACACTTGGTAATACCAATATTAACTCTGATTAGTTCTTTGTTTGATTTTTGGTTTATTTTGTTTCATTTGAGTTTGTTCTGTGTGCTTGCCTTCTGTGTTTACGTGCGTGTCTAATTTAGAATCGAGTCCTTCTGTTTTTGAGTCTATGTTTCCTTTTTCTATTTAGTTTTTGAGTCTTTGTTCGCATGGATCACCACCTTATTCTGCTTTCTTAGAGCCCGAACGAGAGATACACGTCCGCATCCGCGACTTCCGGGAGCGATTGAAGAAGTTGTGCAACAACCAGGTACGTCCTATTAGCCCTATCCCATTTCCTCCTATGGGCGACGTTGATCCGCCAGCGAGGCGTACTGTACACCAGAAGGCCAGTGATGCGGTCACTGGGGTGAGATCTTTGATCACCCGCCCCGCCATTTCAAATGTCAATTCCTGGTAGATCCCTTCACATGTCATGAGTACGATCACTCATGCTACTCAGTTCCATGGCCTTTTTCGAGGACGAAAAAAAGGTTAAGTGTGGGGATGTTTGATATAGTGCAAAGCACACATCTTTATTCCTTTGTTTTTGTGTCGTTTTGATTAATTTTGTATTTGTTTTGAGTCTTTTTTTTGTTTGTATTGAGTCTACTATGTGTTTACAGGTGCTTGTGATAATTACAAGTGAAAACCTGAAGAAACCAAGCACGAGAATGAAGCCCAAGAAATAAAAGAGAAAAATCTAGAAATTCAAGTCTTCGCGGTACGCGAAGACCAGAGGATGAAGTTTCGCGGTACGCGAAGATAGCTAAAACTAAGTGCGACTAATTTGTCTCTCGCGGTACGCAAGGGACTGGCCAATCTCTCTCGCGGTAAGCGAAAGAGTCATAATCCTAGAAAAAACCCTAAAAATCGATTTTCATAGAATTAGAATACCATTATTCAAAGAGTTCGTATCTTTGCCGTTAAGGGGAGTCCATAGGCGATTTCAGGAGGAAGAAGATCAATTAAAGTTCAATATCAAGCATTTTGGATTCCGGGTTCGTTGTAGAAGCGTTCTGGGGTTTAAAGTTTGAATCTTTATCGTTGATTGTTATATTTGAGACCATGTTTCTGTCTTTTGCTTCTGTTCTAGTTGTTATTGACATGATTCTAGGCTAAAATTATAATACTGTCTGGGTCTTATGATGATTGCTTGTTAAAGTTACGATTTTTATCGGTTTTGGATTCAGTTAATGGTTTTATTCTTTTGTAAAAGATCTTGAGTTAACAATTGTGATAAATATGCATGTTTAATTCTGGTTGAAGAATTTTTAGAAGAAACACATGGAGCAAAGAAAAGGTAATCGAAGACATTAAGGCGTGTATCTTCTTATGGATAAAAAAAATAGAGACAATTGGCATGATTTAGAGTGGGAAAATTGAAAAATGTGAGTTGATTAATGTTCTTCATGTTATCTTGTTGAATGTCTTTCATAAATAGATACATGTTTAGGTTGTTTGCTTGTTGTTGGTGACCTAAGTGGTTTGCTAGACGTAGTGATCCATAAGAACATTAGTTGATCCCTGATTAGAAGTGAATGTGTGTCCTAGTTCAATACCGAGAGGTGAGAATTAGTCGTTTAGTCTTCGTCATTAGGAATCCGAGTGTCAATTGTCTGAGAGGAAGTTGGTCAAGGCGTCTAGTGATTGTTGCTATCCTAAATCATAGTTGTTATCTTAGGATTGCCCTGTGCATTCCTTGAATGTATTGTGGACGGTGAGACTGATAGGTAATATGTTCATTAGGGTACATTATCATAGTTGGAAATGCCTGAGAAGTGATCCGACCATCTGGTGAGTTAGTACACTTTAGGTAGTCTAGTTGGTGACACCCTGAGAGTGATTAGGGATCCACTAGGTAATCTATAGATGTCATCCTTAGAAACCCATATCCATCTTAGTTTCCAGAACCGGTAGAAGTTGTGCTTTGCAAGTAGGATTCCGACCTAGGTAGTATTCTTTCCATTCATAACATCTTCCTTAGTTCTTGTCTTGATAGCTTGATTCGGTCTTTAATTTATTGCATTCTTAGTGATAATCTTTAGTGTAGTAAACCCCCCCAAACCAATCAAATCTTTAGTCCGAGTCAGAGTCAGAGTCTAGTATAGCTATAGTAGTGTCTCTAGGGTTCGATATGTTTACCGTTAAGTTGTGCTACACTCCATAGGTACATTTGCCTGTCAGTGCGTTTAGTTCATAGGTATTCCTTTTATTACTTAGGAGTCTAGTTTAGGTTTTAGTAGTTTTTATATAGACCGTCTAGACGACATCAAATACCAACATGTACAACATCTTCAATCACCTTAAGTTCTTGTGTGAAAGACCTGAAACACAAGTAAGCTGTTAGGGGACGAGTAGAAGTTGCCATTAATGGTAATAATGTCATCTTCCTACCATCCTTGTCAAAGGAGTAGGTGTTTCTTTACCCATCGTGTATAACTTTCATATCAAACATCCACGGTCGACCTAGTAGTATATGACACACATCTATCGGTATCACATTGTAACACACTTCGTCAATGTAACTTTGACCGATAGTGAACGGGAGCAAAACTCAGTTAGTAACTTGGATACCCTTTACTTGATTGAGCCATTGAATGGCATAAGGACTAGGATGTGGTTCAGTTGAGAGTTTTAGCTTAGAGATCATGGCTTGAGAAACCACGTTAGTGCAACTTCCACCGTCTATAACCAATGAGCATACATTGTTAAGAACGGTGCACCGGGTTCGAAGATAGCTTCTTATTGTTGGGTTGCGCCCTCAACTGTTGTCCCGTTGAGATCCCTGTGCACAACCAAACAGTCACCTTGATCGGGACCCAAATCTACCTCTTCTTCATTATGTGGAGGTTTTGGGTCGTCGTCAAACTTGGGTTCTATGAATGCTTCAAATTCAGCTATGGTGATGATTCTTTTATTGGGACATTCAGACGCAATGTGACCCAAACCTTGACAACGAAAACAACGCCTTGGGGCTCTCGCAACAACGTTGGATCTTTCGGTCAACTGTAAAGGTTTGGAAGTGTTGGAAGCAGTGGGTTTTTGTGTAGAGGGATTAGGTGAGGATGTGGGTACCGTAACAGTAGCTTAGGTAGCGAACGATGGTTTGCGGTTCATCTTCATCCAAATCACTCTTCATAAGAAGATATTCAAATTCTTGGGAATACTCTTCTGCTGATCTTGGTCCCTATTTGATGGCATGCAATTTTGCAAAACTTTCTTGTACATAATAAGTTTCCATGAACTTATTCTTCAACAACTTCTTCATTTTTGCCCAGTTTTTTATCCACTTTTCCCCATGTCTTTCCCACTTGTAACAAACGTTGCTCCACCAAGTAGAAGCATATTTTTGAATCTTCAATGCAAAGATCTTGACTTTCTTTTCTTATGTCATCGGTTTGTAGTCGAATACCCATTCGACGGTACGTAACCATTCAATGAACACATCCGGATCAAGTCTACCATCGTACTCCGTCACATCAACCTTAATATCACTGTTGTGATGTTCCTTTCGAGATCGATGACCGAAAGGGTTGGTATCATCGTCGTCTTCATCATCACCGGGACGGTAACGAGGTGGTGTGCGATCGTCTTCCCAGCGTTGATGAATGGTCAGGGTAACTCATGTAGTTGTTGTTGCAACTCCCTGACATATTGCTCCAAGGTCTTACGCTCATAAGCCATCACTGTGTGTTAGTCTACGGTAGGATAAAAAGAACATAGAGTCGACAACAAATCGTTCGGCACTGATACCAAATGATATACAAAGACTAAGTATTCGAATGTCGAACGAGGTTTGATTGTAACGGTAGGCAACGAATGGATTCGAGATACAAAAAATCACCACTCGATCTATTCTTCGGGCACTCCAAAGTCAAATTATACAGATGAACACCACGCAATTCAAATATGGATTCCACACATCACCTCCTAAACAACCAAGATTAGGATAGCAGTGGAAAGTTTAATCTCAAGAAAAAGACATAAACAAAACTTACGATCATCAATTATGTCATGTTCTTTAACATATACGATACATATGGGAAATGAGATAATAAAAACTACCCACGATGCAACATTAAGGGAATTTGAAAAAGTGGGGGAAAACTGCTTAAAAAAATAAAAGAAAATAATTAGAAATAAAAATGGATGTTGCATGTGTAATCATGGGAAGAAATTGTGCACATGTTCACGTCTGCATGGGTGGGTCTTGTGCTCCAATGAAGTTGACCCAAGTAGGACCCATAATAGCCGCCCATGTTGTAGACCTGTAACTTTAACGTCTTGTGAATCTTGAATGGTTATGTGTCGGCTATCAGTTATCTTTTGTGTTAAATGCATAAATAACTAATTGATTATTAGAGCAAGAGGTATACAAAATGATAGAGTCTCAAGTTATAGAAAAGTGCACGCCACGTGGCGTCACGTTATTTCCTTCAATTATCACATCATCAATTGGTAAGGAAAATACCAAAGTGATTGAGGTGGTGTGATAATTAAATGTCTTTTTTAAAATGCATTTAAATAATAAAACATAATAGAAATAAACCAAAATAATATTTCATTAATAAAAAAAATTACATAATTCAAATTACTAAAAAAATACATTAACAAAAATACTTTAAAATAATAAATAAAACTACGGTATCCCATGACGTTCCTTGATCTCCTTTTGTTGTTTTTCGATTAAAAATCATTGCGGGCCGGAGTGATTATCAAGATTAAATCTCCTCTTTTGTTCTCTTCAAATACATCCTCTCTTGTTGTGCTATGTTAAATAGTTTCAATTGTTCGACCATTTGTTGGCCGATTTCGATGTTAGTTGGAACCGAACCCGATCCTGACCTCGATGCTTGGGCTTTTGCCTTTTTCTTTCCAATCGGGCGGCGCATCACTTCCACGTCATCCGGTGCATCTACGTTGAGATCATAGATTGATCTTCCATCAGACGCGCCCGGACTAGCGTCGATGTCGGTCCATGTTCTTTTCTTTGACGAACCGGTTCGGGTTGGTGCAACGTTAAGTGATTGCCACTTTGGTGATTTCTTCAAAAGTTCCCAAAACACTATTGGTGCGTCGCATCGTCTTGAAAACGGCCGGTAGCTTCCATCAAAACACTAATTTCAATCTCACCGCTTCTTTGGTCCCGAAAATATTCTTGGTAGATCACGTGGGTATGAGTCCATTTTGAACTCAATTGGTCCAAAGTTCAGTTACCCGACGGTATATCCATGAAGGCTTCAAAATTTTCACTTACACGAGACCATAACGCCTCTTTGTTTTGGGTGTTACCTTAAAAAGTTAAAATAAATATAACTAAAATTATTAAACACAAATACAAATATATATAATAAATATTAATAAACACAAATACTATAAATTAATTTAAATGTCAATAATGGGATCATCCGAGACGTCGATATACGTCTTAACCAACTCTAACGGTTCGTCTTTTTCCCAGTTCATTTTTGTAATAGTTTTGCTTATTGTCTCTTGTGAGGGATTGCAATGAAACCCGAACCGGACGGGAAAACCCGAAACCCAAAACATTCGGGAGGGTATGGGCTGGGTAAATGGGTATGGGACCGGGTTTGGTATTACATTTGGAATTTTTTTCGGTTTTGGGACGGGTATGGGATATGGTGATATAACCGTTTACATGCCCCGATAACATATACCAGATATATCTTTCTTTTTCTTTTTTTATTTAATTTAAGTGTATATACCGCAATTATTTTAATTATATATACCGTATTTATTTTAAATATATATACCAAACATATTCTTATTTTCTTTCTTTTTTATTTTAATTACAACTTTATATATACCCGATAGATACCCAACGACTTTTGGGTCGATTATACCCAACGGGTATTTTTTTACAAACTAACGGGTTTACCCGAAACCCGTGGATATACCCGATACCCGACAGGTAATTACCTGATAGAAACCCGACAAGTTTTGAGTCGGGTATGGGACAAGATTTTATAACCGGGTATGGGGTTGGGATTACTTAAACCCGTACCAAAACCTACCATTGCCATCCCTACTTGAGACGCCATCTTTTTTTCCTTTTTTTGGCGACGGTTTGAGTATCGCCAACGACTTCTTGTGGCATTTCTTATGTTCCCAGAACAAATTCAAGTGGTGTACTCGGTTGGGACATGGGTGATTGGTAGTTGTACATTTGAAAGTTTGGGTTGGGTAGAAAGTTTGGGTTCATTTGAAAGTTTGGGTTGGGTTGAAGGTTTTGGTTCATTTGCATGGTCATGATTGCGTTATCTCGAGCCGCGTATTGAGCCCAAAAATCTGGATCGTTACTCATGATTTTTTTTAGAATTGAAAGTAGAAGTATAAAAATTTTGAGAATTGAAAGTAGATAGCGGGTAAAAAATAGTGTGAAAGATGGATATTTATAATGGATAAAAAATTTAAAATTTTTATTTATTTATTTATTTACACAACGGTAATATAGCCATTCCAACGGCTACAAACGCTCCAAAATCTCCCGTGAAAAAAGTCACACCTCCGAATCACACACCTAATCACGAATAGAGGGGGCGGTGTTCGGAACGGATCACACCGTGATTTTGAGGCCACATCGGATCACACCATGGTTTTCGTGTAGTATACCGGATTATCTTAGAAAATTAAGTTCGTGTTCTTTGAACGAAATTTTATTTATATTTGTTGGTTTAATAAATTAAAAAAATAAAATAAAAATTTATAGACATGTGAAAAGAGAGGTTTGGGTTTATTAGCAGTTACGATACATAAATGTTGGGGATAGAATTAAATTAAATATCCACAATACATTGTATCTACATCAACCAAATCTAACACCAACCGTCTAATAAATGATCTCACCTGTACCATTTATAGTTATCATAATTCACAAAAGGTGTCCGAACGCACACAAATTCTGGTATTTGTCTAAATCAAAATCCTGACTTTTAATTTTCTTTTATCTTTGTATAAAGAGTAAATTTTATTTTGCATTTATATGGTTGGTTTGAATTCTTAGGTTTTATTTGGATTTTTTTATTACTCGTGGTTTGTCAATTGTTTCAATCAACTCTCACTCTCTAACGACATCAAATTTTTCAGTTAAGTTTTTATAAAAAGACGAAAATACCCCTGAAACAAAATAAAACCCTACCCCAACCTCAACCTCAACCTCTCTGACTACAAACGTAAACACCCACCTAACTTCTGGCCACCGCTTCTTCCCCAACAGCCGTCGCCGCCCCTCTCCGGCGACTTTCAATCACGTCCTCAACAGCCATCTCCGCCCCTCTCAGCCGTCCCCAACAGCCGTCGACGCCCTCTCCGTTGATCTGTTCACAAACAAAGACAATTATGGTGGAAAAAACGAGTCAATTTTGGGATCCTGTTCAGATCAAGCTCTCTCCCTCGCTCTGTCAATTGCAGATCTGTTCATCTTCTCTAGTCTCGATTAGGTTTTCAAATCGGTGCAAAGGGGGACCAAACCCAGGTTTCAAATCTTCCCCTCTCTAATCTCAATGTCTCATCTTCCTCTCTCCAGTGTTAATTAGTATTTTCAGGTCTGAACTTGTGGTGGTGGTGGTAGTTACTGCAGTTCAGGGGGAGGGGTCACGAAGGTGTTTAAGTGAAGATGAATGAGGCGATAATGGTCCACCTAGTGGGAGGAGTTAGGTTAGATATATGTAATTGGTCGGAGAAGACGATAAGTGGTGGTCGCCGGTGCAGAGACGTGGTGGTGGAGATGGTGTGTTTGTTTGGTGCAGACATAGGGACGCAAAACGAAATTTACTCTTGTATAAATTAAAGGAAGATGTTAGTTAGGGTGTGTGTGTGTGTGTGGGATGGGGGAGGTAGCCTCTGTATTTCTCCTTCTCATCTCCGACGCTATCTTTTTCATATCAGATTTTTTTCTTCTCAATTTATTCTTAAACGGACGGAATTAGTCTTTCTCCATTCCTAAATCATTTTTTAATTAAGTTTAATAAAATCTAATTAAAAATATAATATTAGTTAAAAATAAATAAAAAATAATATTAAATTACAACCTTAATTTTCAAACTAATAAATATAAAATATTCATTTATTAAAAAAATAATCTTTTGCAAACTGATAACAAAAACATTTCATTAACTAAAAAAATGAAAAATTATATAAATTTAAATAACCTTCTATAAGCGGTCGTGATAATTGGAAGGTGGTTTAAACAGAAAAATTTATTGGGTCGCTTAGGAGAAAACATGCCTCACTAATTCAAGACAGGAGGTAAAATGGATTAAATGGGTTCCAATCAAAGTTAGATGTTTTTTGTGGCGTTTATTCCGATACCGTATTCTAGTGAAGTCTTCACTCGTGGTTCGGGGAGTCAATATCTAATTTGTTGAATGTTCCTTATATCTTCTAGAAACTGAAGACGAAGACCATTTGTTCATTCGATGCCCGGTGACTAAAGAAACGTGGAAACGGGTCTTCAATTGGTTAGCCATGGACCTGACGGGAATTGGATCGATGAAGGAATGGGTGGATAAAATTCATCAAGCAAACGGTTGCAGAAAAGTAAACAAAGTAAGAATACCAGTATCCTATTGCACATTTTTTGTGATTTGGTTAACTAAAAATAGGTGGATATTTTCAAACTTAGGAAGACTTGTGGACAATATGGTACACGAGATAAAATGATGTCGTTCAAATGGTCGGAGAATAGAGGCAAGGCCCACAATGGCAATTGGGAAAACTGGATCCAAAATCCAAGTGTGGATTTAGTTAGACAAGGAATAGTTCCACTGTATTAGTTTTATCATTGAGTGCAACTTGATTATTAGTTGTAAATTTTGATGTTTGTAATTAGGGTCTTTGCTAGTTTAAAAACAACTAAGTTTCTTTACATTCCTAATATATTAGATCAAAATAATATTTACATTTTTATTTATTTAGGTAGTTTTAGCCGTTTCATATTCTCAGCCGCCCTTCCAAAAGCATATGTGATATCCCATCATTTTAATCCATAGAATAAAAAGAATAAGATAAAAATGAATATTTATGTGAGTGTCGAATAAATCAACGACAATAAAACATGAGAAGTCATTTATCATTCGCTATTTAAATATGTTGTATAGGCCATATACACCCGACAACAATATCAAGTTGAAATTGTCAAACAAATATTTTTATTGTTAAAGCGGGTCTATACGACCCATTCTAGCCCTATTCCTAGATTCATTTGTTAATAGTTATTAAACTTAAATATTGTTTGGTAAATTATATGGTGTAATGTTTTACTGATTTTATTGATCGGAAGGTTTTTTTAAACGGTGGAAAATAATATAATAAAAAAACACCGAGACTAGCAAGAAACTATCACATGGAGAAAACACCAAAGTTACATATTACATGTGAACTCAAAATTACCCAAATTAGACCATTCCAACCAATTTAGCTTTGCACTATGTTTGATCCGTAGGAGCGAGAATGCTTTGGCATCCTCCATAATCCTTTTAGAGCTTAGCAATTTGCCTCTGAACACCTTATCGTTTCTCGATCTCCAAATGCACTACAAACTTGTGAGTAAGATAGATTCCATTAGTTTTCTTTGCTTAGATGATCCAAACAAAACTGTCAGGAGATAAACACCGTATGTACATGTAAATGTGTTTGTTGTATTGAAAACCTGTATTTATCGTTTACAATGGGGAGTGTTTATATAAAACATATATTTACATAATTTACCTCTAACATTCACTAATTACATTTGTGTCTACTATTCCCCTGCAAGCTAAGGCCGGGGAAGGAGCTGTAGCTTGGAACGTAGAAAGTGAATCTGTGTGTTGAAAGATGTTTTATGAATATGTCTGCAATCTGATCCTCGGTAGATATGAATTGTATGCGTAGTTTTCCTTGTGAAACTTTTCTCCGACGAAGTGAAAATCAACTTCAATGTGCTTTGTACTAGCATGAAACACAAGATTAGCTACTAGGTATGTTGCTCCAAGATTATCACACCAAATAATCGGGGTAGAGTTTGTGACCGCCCCAAGTTCTGTTATTAGTGCTTCCAACCATGTTAATTCAGCCACTATGTCAACAACAACTTTGCATTCAGATTCAGAAGATGATCAGGATACAGTTTTCTGTTTGCGAGCAATCCTAGATATAAGATTAGAACCCATGTATATGGAAAATCCCAGGTGGCTCGATGGTCATATGCACAGCCAGCCCAGTCAGCATCAGACAAAGCTTTAAGGGAGGGGAACCCTACCAGTGAGCATCCATATGTCACTCCCCAGCCGACGGCGGATTATACGTTGGGGTGACACAGTTGTTCAAAAGCACATGATCAACTATTAAATGAGTTTCAATATTTATTCAACCATATTAAATAGCCGTTACAAGGAAATAAGAAACATATAGTTCAAAAGAAACATAACATAATCAAAACTTGAATTTATTATAACTAGGTCCATAGTCCTAAGTGATCAAGATTTGTCCTCAAACGGGTGCACCTGAAACATGTTAACTAAATGTCAACTACAAGTAGTTTTGGTGAGTAACATAGGTTTTGACACCAACAAAAGTTGAAAATGATTTACAATTCAATACGTCCAAATCAAATCTAAGGCATAAATATGAAAATATACAAGGTTCCAAGTGTACAATCAAGCCATGTAATATGAACAATGTATACACAATCCACCTGATTGTGTTATGCAAGGTACCAAAATGTATACTCAAATCTGCCAAGATTTGTGTTAAGTAATGAATCGGATTCCTATAAAAATGATCATAATAGGTACTACCTTAGGCTTGCAACACAAGTTAATGATTATACTAAAACATGAACACATGTATCATCAAGTAGTTTAAGACATCAAGCACAAAGACTTTGCATAAGACATAGTAATTGAATTGTATAAGTAAAGTATTGTATACATGTTCCACCCCGAGTATTTGTAAACAAAAGTAATGTAAAATGGGCTATGAAAATCACTTGTAATGAAGCTAGTAGGTTGTATGAATTGTAAATGAAAGATAGGTTTCGTGAGGATTTCTCACGATCAACCTACACAGGTAATTGTATTCTATACTCAAAGTACGTCTAATGGAAATGAAAGTAAAGAATTCTAAATTTATTTGAGTTTCTAGGGAATCTTAGAATTTGAGATCGGATATAGGATTTGTACAAGTTTTTAGGAATATATATGTTTATCACAAGTATTAAAAGAATAATGATAAAGTAGTTTATAAAATTAATTAGAATTTCTAATTAATTATATAAGTATAGGATTTATAATAATACATTTGAATTTATTTAAATAACTATTCTAAGAATAATTAATAAATAAATTACGGATTAGGAGAAGGTTTAAATAATTATTTTATGTAAATAAAATAATTATTTAAGTTACTTAAAGAATTTCGTTTACTTAAATGATAAATAAAAGAGATGTTAAATAAATATTAATATATGTACGCTTTAAATGAAATTAAATGAATTTGTATAATTATTTATTTAAAAATAATTAATTAAGTATTTCTATACATTTCTAAATGTTTTAAATAATTATTCTTTGTTAAATAGTTATTTATATGTTTTAAGAAATAGATTAATAATGTTTAAATGATTATTTAAAATTTGTTTTATAAATATTACTATTTTATAAATAAAACAAAATAATTCTATTTATTTAAATGAACCATTTCTATATTGTTTATTTAGGAATTATAATATTTATAATATGTTTTTAATAAATTAAAATAACTAAAACATCATTTTATATTTTATGTTTTTATAAAAATTACTAAATACATTTATTAGATTTATAAAAATTAAATCAGAATTTAAAACATTATTTTATGTGTTTAAAAATGAGAAAAAGAGAGACTCACGCTCAAAACCGGCCACAACAGGCCTAGAACCCGGGTGGGTTCTTACCACGCGCTCTCGCGCAACCATTGGACCAAGGCTTATGCCTTGGTAAAGGACTGATGCGTTTAAATTTTAACCAACAATCCCAGACTCCCTTCGTCCCCAAGTGAAACCCGTAGACCCTAGGCTTCCAATTAACCTGATCGAGCAAACGATTGAGCTCGAACCATGGGGCTTTTGTTCCTCAAATCAAAACAAAGCCAAAGGCACCAGAATTACCTGTTATCATTACGAGTTAAAGGAGAACGACTGAGGGCTAAATCTTGTGTTCGTCGGTTGTGATCAGGTGTTCCAAAGGTGAAATGGGATGCGATTTAGTGTATGGTGAGTTCATAATGGGTCTCGTCAATGATTAAGTGTCCCACCCGTAACACAGGACAATTATCTAACTAGAGTAGTACCTCCAACAGATATGTTCCCAGGTAAGAGCGAAGAGTCTAGGAGAGATTTATACACCGCTCTCTACTAGACAGAACATTCCGTTAGTCAGATAACTACATACTAGTCAGAAGGTCGCCTTCTAGTTACTGTGACGTTGATATCAAAAACACACAGCAGAAGACTAAAATATAACTTCTATTAATATTAAAACATTGTTTACATTATGTTCAACAGAAGTTACATCACTTGTTCCTAACAAGGAACATATCAATCAGGACTTATAGTTCCTGGCATGCCCATCATCTGTGTAACACCTGCAAATTTCAGAATCTAGAAACCTAGTTGTTGGGCTAAACCAACTGGCCCAATGAGGCCCAATAGAAACTCAAGCCCATTTGAGGCTCAATAAGGATCCAAGCCCGTTAGAGGTCCGAAGTTACACAATCCGAACATCATACTAGCCGCATGGTTTCGTCAGACGACTTGTTACGTGATTATGAGGGATTAAGAAAAAGATACAAAAAGTGACGCGATTCAGAAGTCTTAAACGTTAAATGCGTTACACATTGGTTTATAAGCGGACATTAGGCAAACCGATAGTAATAAAATGAATTATTAATATTAAGCATTAGTATTCATTCGGAAAGACCGTCCCGATAAATACACGCGTAGTATGTGTATGCGAACGTAAATTGCCTCAGATGCTCGTAAGATTAAAGTTAGCGGTACGGTTTTTACCCATACGTATTTTGATACAACGAATATTATAAATATTTATTTTAATATTATTAGTAAAATAATAATAGTTTTACCCGGAGTGCGGAACGGTTAATCGAACGAACACGTAAATACGCGGTACGGGCGCGTACCGGCCTAGACGACAGGCAGAGCGGAAATATAATAAAATTTAATATTTAAATAATATTAATGATAACGTTACGTGAATTTATAATTTAAAACAAATAGTCGGGGACGTGAGCGCAATTACGTTTCGGGTTTTGACACATGATATCCACCTACACCCTTTCCACCTTCCAAACCCAAGATATTTAAGCACTTGTTCTTCTTGCCTTCTCATTTCAAACCCTAGCCTACAAATGAGAGAGATAGAGAGAGAGAAAGAGAGAATTGGGAGAGAGGAGGGAGGATGCTCATGCTCCGACCACCCCTCAAGGCGGCGGTACAAGCCCGCACCCCTTCACGGCGGCGCAGTAGAGGACGAGGATGGCTGAGACGAGCGTCGGCGGCCTTCGTGGCAACTCAGAAGCCACTGTAGGTGGCTGAAGACGAAGCCGTCCTAGCAAACGGTGGTTCCAAAGGTTATGGGTGGTGGTCCTAGGTCCTTGAACGACAATTTCATATCGATTCCGGCGAGTGACGCGATTTCGACGACTGACGCGATTCCGGCGGCAGACGTGATTCCCGATGAGTTCCTTTATCGTTTCTTGCCATTCAAGTTCAGATCTACTTGTTTTTCGTGTCATTCAAAGCATTTTCCAGCGAACAAGGGAGTTATTTAGCAGAAAAATGGCTTTCCGGCCAGCCCCGCTTTTCAGGTGGCTCTCGCAGCCGTGTCAGGCAACGACGTCGGTGGAAACGGCTACAAGCGATGGTGGTATTCACGACAGTGGCAAGCCCGGTGAACCAGATCCGTGTTCCAGCTCCAGGTTCGAGTTCCGGCAAGATAATTAGTCTTTTAACTCACTTTTTCCGGCAACCACGAGGGTCCCGCGGACCCGACAGGATTTTGGTAAATTTCCCACCTTGTATTATGGTCGTTTCGGGTTAGATCTGCCTACTTGTGGCGTTAAATTTGCTGTTTGGTTGTTTTCCGACTAGATCTAGTATTTTTGGGTGACCGGGTTTCATTCCCGTGTGTTATTTTGGAATTTGGACAGGTTATGGAGAAGACGGGACGTCACCCGTATAGGCGGGACTTTTCGGGTCGGTCCCGACAGTCCCGGGTTTCAGTCAACAAAAGTCAACCCTGGTCAAACTTGGTTTTAACGGGTCAACGGTTGTGAGCGAGTTTGCGAACCGAATGTGCGAAAAGGTATAAACGCACGCCTAGAGCTGATTACATATATTTATTTATAAACAATAAGATTTAACGCGTGTGTCATACGATTTGAACTCTTGGACACAAATAATAATAATAATAATAATAATAATAATCATAATAAACATGAGTAGTAATAGTACGAATCGAACAACTGACGCATATACATAAACCGATATTCCGGTATACGAGTGTTGAAAATCTTATACACACGAGACTTAAAATAAATATATTCTATATACATTGGTATTTTGCGAGTATAATAATCGTATCATCGTTTTTGTTAAAAACAAATATAAATATTGGTAAATGAGTCGATACGAACAAGCTTATATTCGGATTAATGGTGAAAATGGGAATTAACTAAGAATGTGGCACGAGTAGATGAGTCGACTATTTCTTTTTCTATACAACTATTTATATTTATTAAAGGAAATCGAGCTATGACGATCTTTGATCCATATATATAAATATATACACACATATATCCTATTATACTTGGGCACGACATGTTACTATTTGATACCTCACTTAGATAACGAGAAACAAGAGTTGTACAAATACATACACATAAAGTTTTAATGATGTACGACTTAATTCGAATACGAAACTACTAAGACTATATTTTTTATCAAATAGATTTCTAACACCATCGTTATATAAATACATGGATATTCATTTTGAATATAACCCTATTTATATTTAAATGATGCGAATTATAAACAAAATCTGTATACATATATAAATATATATACGAATGCACCGTATACATATACAAATACCCACGTGCGTAACTGGTGATACAAGCCGCCATTCTTGATTTTATATCACATATGTATATAGTTATATATAAAGGCATATATATATATATATAGCAACTATGGATACATTTATTCGTGACGAACCATTATTTTTACAACTACAAGTTTTGTGTACCAAACATACTTCTGTCTTAAACAATATACTAAGATTATAATTTGAACAATGGTATATTTATTTTAGTATTTTTAACCGGGTAAGACTTATACATACCTAAGTTGTAATCAGGTACTTACACTAGACGTGTGTACAAGTATTTCTACTATACATATACGAATACACAAAAGACAAACCAATACTTCCAAAATACAACTACAACCCAAGGATGCATATCAAATGGTCACAACATTTTAACGAATCAGTCAAGCTCAACCACACACGCGATAACTCTACACGAGTTTACACTTACGTTATAATATTACGGTTAGTCCATAAAACTCATTAAGTGCCTACAGGTATCATAGGACTCGAATAGGACGTAACCCGTGATTATCGTGTGAACATTGGATTCCATTACTATTAGAAGGACATTAGTGTTCCCGACACGTCACCAGGTGAGTTCACTTCCCCCTTTTAACTTTTAATGTTTTAGAAACATCGGGAGAGAAACATACTTGCATAACACGTTTGAAAACACGAAACATCATTACTTGATACAAATAGACAACATGGAACACATACTTATAAACATTTTCATATGGTAACAACAAAACAAGACCCGACCTTTATGTTTGCATGAGTGAACACGTTTGGAGCTCGTAAAGTCCCCTGACCATCATATTTTATAACCATTAGCTAAGGATAGCCTGGGATTCTATTGATAGTACTATTGGGATTGACACCCCCGGTCATGGTTAGTCGCGCTAACCATGGGTCCCTCTGGCCAAATGACCGCATAGTGTTCAAACAATTACTCGTGAGGTACAAGCGAGGGGCAAAACACCTGTGTTATGGTTTGGTTATGCCTCATGTATGTACATATTATTTGTATTCCTAGCTAGTTTACAAATGGGTCAAACATTACTTGTTTTGTTTATCATATACGCAAGAAACCACTAATTGTTTTGGTTACTAGTCTTATCCTTAACTACTTCTTTAAAATGGGATTGACACGGGCATAATTTTATTAACATGTTTTCATTGGGAAAACTACGCATTTAATGACTAAGAAGTCATCACATGTTTTCGAGGAAAACAGTTTCATATAATACCCATGTACACACTATTAAAGCTTCGAGGAAAACGATTTTACATTTTGGCCACGTATATACCATCATTGTTTTTGAGGAAACAGCTCTACATTGCAATAATTAAACCTGTGAACTCACCAACCTTTGTGTTGACACTTTTAGGTATGTTTTTCTGGTAATTCATAGCTATGGCACGGTTGGAATAGGTTAACCCTTCAGATCAAAACCTAGAAGTCGAAAAAGCATGATTGTCAAACCTTGAGTCGGTTTTGACCTATATGGTTCTAGGTCATTGCACTATTTCATTTTAGTTTTGTAATGGTGTTCAATATATTTAGAAGTCTTTACTTTAGATTCCGCTATTGTGTAATGTTACCAATCGTTGCAACCTCGATTTATTTAATTATTATTAAGTGAATAAATTTGGGGGTGTGACAGATTGGTATCAGAGCCAATGGTTTTAGCGAATTAGGTTCCCTTAGTGTCACCTAGGCTCTAACCAAACTCATTTAGGGACCAAGATTTCTAAGACAAGCACCACACTAAGAACACCAAAGACTTGTGGTGGAGTAATTGGATTGGGGCACACATAACGAACCGTTATGGTCTGGCTTAGCGGTCCGCCACCCATCCATGCGTCAGATTTCCATCGGCAAGTCACAGGGACACGTGTCAGCTCCGGAAACCTTCCTTAGTACGTACGTAGCGGACCGCTAAAGTCCTGGGTGGCGGTCTGCTACCCTTTGATCTTTCAGAATTATCATTTTAAGTCCCTGGACTTTGATTATTTACATATCCAACCCTTAACTTTGAATTTTGGCAATTTTAATCCTTTCTTTTTCTAACAAATTTTGATGTGTTACATTAAGAGTGTCCATTTATGCCCAATTTGGACTGGAAAGGATCGAACGATTAAATTAAAATTTAGGATGAATCGGTTACGAGTTTGTTATTGATTAGTTCATAAAATCTCAATTAACTTCCAGGGACGAATCGTTTGAATGTCCACAACGTTTTGCCGGTTATGATTTTGCATGAAAATGGGTTAAGGACTGAGTTTGTGTATAAAGGTCGGAAAACTGGGTGGCGCAAGGCTCAAACCCACGATCAAATGGGGGAGGGGAAATATCCGGAAATTGCATTCATGGGTTTATTATTTCATACACAAACTTAGGTTTAAAATGAAATTAAGTTTAAGAAATTACAAAAACAAACCTTGAACTTTTTATAAAATATAAAATCTTTAGATTTTATAAGTTTTTTTTTAATCTAACAAATCTTTATATTATATTTAATGTTATAAGTATAAAAATTGATTTTTATAATTATCAAAAATAGAAATAAACTTTATTTCTATTAAACCATTTTCTTTGAAATTTATAAAATAACTTTTATAAATCTTATTTTTTTATTTATGGAATTTATTTATAATTTATTTTTTATAACTTTATATATATATATATATATATATATATATGAGAGCACGAGTTATGGCGAACGAGAAGACCATGATCAATTGTACCCTTTAGTTACCAAAGGATTCTTTTAGTAGTGGACCAATGATTTTCTGAAGGGGCGTGCATGTACTAACAGACTTTGATTAAAACATAGGTGATGTCAGGGCGTGACATAGTGATATATTGCAGGGCTCTAACTAGCTGACAAAATTTCAAAGGATCGGTAAGCAGAGGACTGTCCCCAAGGGATAGGGGCTGTGAAGTACTCCTGGTTGAAGAAACAAGTTTATAGTAAGTGAAGCTAGAACATTGTATAAAATCCGAGAGGTACTTCTTTTGTGAAAGAAGAATGTTTTTCCCTTGAGTAACCAGTTCAAGTCCGAGAAAGTAGTCAAGGGTACCAAGGTCCTTGACGGCAAAAGCTTTGCTTAGTTGCTGAATAGCTCGATTAACTATGTGTGTGTGTGTCATTCCCTGTGATGATGTTATCCAGATAAACAAGCATGTATAGGATAATTTTCCCGTTCTTGTAAATGAAGAAAGAAAGATCTGTTTTTGAGCTAGTGAAGCCTAAGGCAAGGAGGGCTTGAGTTAAAGGCCGAAACTACGGGCGCGGTGCTTATTTGAGACCATAAAGAGACTTGTGGAGAAGAAAATGTGATCCAGATGTTTAGGATCAACAAAACCCTATGGTTGTTTGTGGTAAACTGTTTTAGTGACATCCCCATGGAGAAATGCATTTTGCCCATCCAGTTGACGAAGTGGCAATTGTTTAGTAACAATAAGAAACAAAACCACTCGAATTGTAGTAGACTTGGCAACTTGACTGAATGTATCATTGAAGTCAACACCCGGTTGTTAGCGAAACCCCTTGGCAACCAGACCGGCCTTCTATCCTGTAATAGCACCATGTTGGTCCTTTTTGATCCTATAAACCCGCTACAATCAATGACGTTAGTGTTTTGGACTAAGGGCACTAATGTCCATGTACCATTGTTAACAAGAGCAGAAAATCCCTCGGCCATGGCAAGACGCCACTCCGGATGTTGGTTGGCAATGGTAAATGAGGGGCGTTCAACAAGTGATTGTGAGTGGAGGAAAGATTAACAGAAGAACTATATTGAAACGAGGTTTTGAATTTTGTTAAAGATTGGATGGATGAGGACGAGGAGTTGGTGGTGGTGGTGTGGGAACACTCGATTTGGAAGAGGATGTAGGAGAAGTAGGGTCCAGAAGGGAGTGAGAGTTGTCGGATTGTGAAATTGTGGAGTAGATGGTAGGGTGGGAGGCGGAGTGGAAGAAGGTGTTGTTGTGGAAGGTTGAGGTGTAGGAAATGTGAAATCCGAGAATGAGGTGTAAGTGTTTGGAGTGGGGGTTGTAGAAGTTATATAAGGGATTAGGGTTTGGAATAGAAATATATTTTCAATGAAACGAACATGACGAGCAATGTACATTCAATTCGTTTTGTGATCAAGGCATCTGTAGCCATGGTTTTTGGTACTGTATCCAAGAAAAACGCATGGGGTGGACCGAAAATCCATTTTCTGTGGATCTTACGGTCGTAGATAAGGAAATCGGTAACCAAAGATGCGGAGAAAAAAGTAGTCAGGTGGTTTATGGAAAGAGAATTTGTATTGGAGATTTGTTTGAGGATGTCCGAGAGGGCATGTGATTGATTAGATACACATCAATGTATGAAGAATATTAGACAATTAATGTTAGGTAATATGAAGGGTCTCATGTACTCTATATATTCTCTATGTAATTGTAACACCCTGAAAAATTTCCCAAGAATCTGAGGGCTAAACTTGCCAATTTTCATAGTTAAAAGGGTAGATATATAAATAAATAAAGTTCAGGGACTTAAAACAAAAAATCTGAAGATGGAAGGGATAGCGAGCATAACGGTCCGTTATGTGTGGAGCAAGCAATGAATTGGGAAGTGATACGTGTCCGGTGACTCATCAGACGCGGGGTCCGATAACGGACCAACATCTAGAACCATAACGTTCCGTTATGTAAGCCCGAAGGCAGTTTTGCGGTTGGAGGTAGTAGCGGACCGCTACCCTCTAGCATAACGGTCCGCTACGGGTGAAAATGTTTCCCTATAAATAGATGAACGTATTTGAACTCTTACACACACTCCACACCATCCATTACACACACAAACACTCAAATCCTCTGATCCCAAGCCCCGTTCGCATACGAGAGTTCAGTTTCCAACGTTTCGACTCCCAATTGCCGTAGATAGTACTGAGGTAAGGTTCCGACCTTTCATTAAGCTTTGGTTATGAACCATTAAGCTAAGATTATATGATTAAGTAATGTTATGAAAATCTAGGAACTCTGCCCGAGGTGATTGTCACATTACTGAGTATTAAGCAGAAATACTGTCAAGGTGAGTTCTTAAACTATGATGCATGAACCCTTTCATGACCTTGTCTGACATGATTGATTTATGAAACATTTTGAGTATCTTGAAACGATTGTACCGATTGTTTATATATAACGTATTCAAAGCGCTTATTGTATTTCACTTGCCCGTGGAACGGCATGTTGGACAGGACCCGTGGAACGGTCTTTGGTTATATATATACTGATGATTGTTCATAGTTATCTATGAATTTGGGGGAGGAACCCCATCGATGTGTTCAAGATACTTTGACGGGTCATTTTAATAAACTATTTTAGTTTATGAATTCAACAGCCTTGTGTTGACCCAAGTTTTATCAAATGTTTTTTACCGCATCACAGGTAGTCATTAGACAGGGCATTCCAGGACTAGAATGAACAGATGACCGATCCAGATGATGGGCATGCCAAGAACTATAAGTCCCGATTGATATGTTCCTTGTTAGGGACAAGTGATGTAAATTTTATTAAATTATGTTATAAACAATATTTGATATTAATAGAAGTTATGTTTTAGTCTTCCGTTGCGTGTTTTTGATATCAATGTCACAATAACCAGAAGGCGACCTTCTGACTAGTATGTAGGTATCTGACGAACGGAATGTTCTGTCTAGGAAAGAGCGGTGTATAAATCTCTCGTAGACTCGTCGCTCTTACCTGGGAACATATCTGTTGGAGGTACTACTCTAGTTAGATAACTGTCCTGTGTTATGGGCTTGACAAATTGGTATCAGAGCCTTAGTTTAAGAGATTTAGATACTATAGGAATAGTATCTAGACTTAAACTAAGACTCTGAGATTAGTCCGGAATGCCCAGGATAAGTTTGATGTATACATTCAGTACGACCTATAACGGGAAATACCTAGAAATCAAATAATTAAAGGCATTTTTGGCCAAGTGTTATTAATTTCTGAATTTCTGGATTATGACCGGTTATACGAATTCTGATGTTATATATCCGTATGTAGGTACGAGATGGCAGGACGTGGTAGAGAAAGAGGTAGGGGTATAATACCCAATACTAGGTCTCATACTCGTGACACGAGAAACACTGATCCAAATGGGAACGTAAATACGCATACCGAACCATAATAACCTGTGGAAGAAGTCATTATGACTGAAGCTCAATTCCAGGGAGCGGTGGCATCTGAGGTCACCCGCATGCTTCAAACAACTTTACCTGGAATGCTTGATGATGCCCTTAAAATAAGGGAGAATCATAACAGTCTGGGAAACCGAAACGAAGGTACTAGTGGTGCTATTCCTTGAACAGAAGATATTCTTCATACCACTCCACTAGTAAACAATATAGGCACAACTCAAACTCATGAAACAGTTGGAATGACAAACCAGAGCACTGGCATACACGGCCATGGATGCAACTATAAGAATTTTAGCGACTGTCATCCCAAACCCTTCAATGGAAAGAAAGATGCCATTGCAGCCTTGCAGTGGATCACTTCCATGGAAGATGTTATAAAAATGAGTGAATGTATAGCAGACCAAGCTGTAAAATTTGTTGCACATTCATTTGAATATGAGTCTCTTGACTGGTGGGAGCCAATCAAACAAACGAAGGGAGAAGCTGTGACAGATAGGATGACTTGGGAGGATCTCAAGTCTTTTATTATTAAGAGGTACTGTCCACAGAATGCCATGGACAAGATCAAAGCTGAATTTTTACGGTTCGAAGCTGGAACCATGACTCATCAGGAATACACAACCATCTACAATGAAATGGCCAAGCCAATGCCATATTTAGTTACTCCTGAGTCAAGAAGAGCCAAATGTTATATTCAGGGTCTACAACCTAAGGTTCGTAGCTTAGTGAAATCCATCGCACCTGAGACAATTGATCTAGCTATTGAGAAAAGTGCGGTGATGTTTGATGAGGTGGCAGCCCAAGAGCCATCAAAGATTGATCACAAAAGGAAACCTGAAGAGGTAATTTATAAGTTAAATCCAGGAAATAGTAAGTTCCCAAGGAGAGGAGGATTCATATTTAACCCTGATAGAGTTAACCAGGGAATAAAGTGCCAGACTTGTCAGAAGTTTGGACATTTTGCAACCCAATGCCCAAATGTTAAATGTTTTAATTGCGGAGAGATAGGGCATTATAAGACTTCCTACCCTAAATCACCGAAGCAAGTTTCAGGTGGTCAGAAAAAGGGCACCGGACGAGTATTTATTTTAGGAAGTGGAGATGAGTCAAAAGGAAAAGCTAAGGAGGTGGTAGGTACTTTCTTAGTTAATAATATTTACGCCAAGATTCTATTTGATACAGGGGAAAATAGAAGTTTCGTTTCATGTGCATTCACCCCATATTTAGGCGTAAGACCGATCCCACTTATTAATGCCTATGTCGTTGAAACAGCTAGTGGTGAACAAATTAGGATAACCAAATCGTACCCTGATTGTGTCATCAGTTTTGATGATGATAATGTATTAGTTACACTAATGCCTATGAATTTGAATGAATATGAGGTTATCCTAGGGATGGATTGGTTAAACCAATACCAGGCCCAGATTGATTGTGACTAGAGAACGGTCAAGATTAAGAATCCGGATGGATCTAGTTTGATGATTCCAGGAGATAGTAAGTCTAATAAGATTGACATTATTTCGATAGCAAGGGCTAAGAAAGAATTGATTAAGGGAGATGGTATATTTTTACTCCATGCTTTAAACGCTAAAACCGAAGGACAGATTGCGGATATTCCCGTAGTCTGTGATCACCCGAATGTTTTTCCGTAAGAATTACCCGGTCTCCCCCTGGTCGTCAGATCGAATTTTGAATTGAACTCATTCCTGGAGCTAAACCTGTTGCAAAATCCCCTTATCTTCTAGCTCCTTCCGAATTAAAAGAACTCATGAAACAAATTCAAGAACTTTTAGACAAAGGGTTCATTCGCCCAAGTACTTCCCCTTGGGGAGCAACAGTGCTATTCGTAAAGAAGAAAGATGGAAGTATGAGGATGTGTATCGACTATCGGGAATTGAACAAGCTGACTATAAAGAATAGATATCCATTACCTAGAATAGATGTTTTGTTCGATCAACTATAAGGAGCCAAGTACTTTTCAAAGATCGATCTTAGATCAGGATATCATCAGTTAAAGGTACAAGAAGAGGACGTACCTAAAACTGCTTTTAGGACCCGATATGGTCCCTATGAATTCCTGGTCATGTCATTTGGTCATGCCCCTGCAACATTTATGGACCTAATGAACAGGGTTTGTAAACCATTCCTTGACAAGTTTGTCATTGTTTTCATCGATGATATTCTTATCTATTCCCGAAGTTAGGAAGAGCATACTGAGCATCTTAGAATCATTCTGGAAACCCTGAGAAAAGAAAGATTGTACGCTAAGTTTTCAAAATGTGAATTTTGGAAACAAGAAGTACAATTTCTTGGGCACATAGTGAACGAACAAGGAATACAAGTAGACCCAAGTAAAATTGAAGCTATCATTAAATGGGAAGCCCCAAAGACTCCAACAAAGATTAGAAGCTTTCTTAGATTAGCTGGATATTACAGAAGATTCATTAAGGACTTTTCCAAGATTGCAACACCTTTGACTGTTTTAACTCAGAAGGCAGAAAAGTTTGAATGGGGTATAAGATAGGAAGAAGCTTTCAACATTCTCAAGAATAGGCTTAGTCATGCACCAATCTTAGCACTTCCTGAAGGAAATGATGATTTTGTCATCTATTGTGACGCTTTCCAAATTGGTCTGGGTTGTGTGTTGATGCAATGAGACAAGATTATTGCCTACGCATCACGCCAACTTAAAGTTCATGAGAAGAACTATACTACGCATGATCTTGAACTTGGTGCCATAGTGTTTGCTCTAAAGATTTGGAGACACTATCTATATTGTACTAAATGCGTAATATATTCAGACCAAAAAAGTCTCCAATATATTTTTAATCAGAAGGATTTAAATATGAGGCAAAGGATGTGGACATAACTTATCAACGATTATGACTGTGAAATCAAATACCATCCCGGGAAGGCAAACGTAGTAGCAGATGCTTTAAGTTGGAAAGAATGAAGTCAACCAATTAAAGTAAAAGTACTACGATTAGATCTAAAGTTAGACTTGATGAATCAGATAAATAAATCCGACCAAAAGCATTAGAAGAAGAAAACATTAAAAAAGAGCGTATGGTCGAAAAACATAAGTTACTATCTAAAGGAAATGATGGAATCATGAGATTTGAGCAAAGAATCTGAATTCCTAAACTTGGAAATATTCAATAAAAGATCTTAAATGAAGCACACAAATCAAGATATTCCATGCATCCTGGTGTAAACAAGATGTACAAAGACCTGAAGGCTCATTACTGGTGGCCAAACATGAAGAGATCTATAGCCCAGTACATAGATAAATGCTTGACTTGCCTTCAAGTTAAAATTGAACATCATAAACCAGCAGGTCAACTACAACAAATAGAATTACCTGTCTGGAAATGGGATCGAATTACAATGGACTTTATAACTAAACTTCCTAGAACTCAGAAAGGACATAATGCATATAGGTCGTGGTCGATAGACTGACCAAGTCAGCCCACTTTATACCCATCAATGAGACATACTCTATGGATAAGTTAGCTAGAATCTATATCAATGAAATTGTGAGCCACCATGGAATACCACTATCTATTATTTCTGATAGAGACAGTAGGTTCACATCTAGATTCTGGATGAGTTTTCAGAAAGAATTGGGAACTCGACTTACCATGAGTACTGCCTACCATCCTCAGACTGACGGACAGAGTGAGCGTACAATTCAAACTCTAGAAGATATGCTAAGAGCCCGTGTTATAGATTTCAGAGGTAATTGGCAGAATCACCTTCCGTTAATCAAATTCTCCTATAACAACAATTATCACTCTAGCATCAAAGCAACACCATTTGAAGCATTGTATGGAAGAAAGTGCAGAACTCCTATCTGTTGGACTGAGGTAGGAGATAGTTAGTTATCTGGACCTGAAGTTATATAGGAAACAAAAAATAAGATAGTCCATATTAGACAACGATTAAAGGCTGCTCAAGATGGTCAGAAAAGTTATGCTGACAAACGACGTCGGCTGTTAGAATTACAAGTCGGGGACTATGTGATGTTAAAGGTTTCACCTTGGTAAGGTGTGGTAAGGTTCAGGAAAAGAGGAAAACTAGGACCAAGATACATAGGACCTTACAAGATCCTTGAAAGAATCGGAACATTAGCCTACAATTTAGATCTACCTGAAACTTTACAAGGAACTCATAATACGTTTCATGTATCCTGTTTACACAAATGTTTAGCTGATCCTGCTCAGGCTATAACAATAAACGATGTGCATGTAGACGATAAACTTCACTTTACTGAGCAACCAATCAAGATTTTAGATACCCAAGAACGAAAACTAAGGAAGAAAGTTATACCAATAGTATTGGTACAGTGGCAAGGTCGGATCGGAGCCCACAAAACTTGAGAGTTGGAGGAACAGATGAGAGTCAATTATCCTCATCTATTCACATCTTTATTTCGAGGACGAAATTTCTTAAAGAAGGGGAGATTTGTAACACCCCGAAAAATTTCTCAAGAATCCGAGGGCTAAACTTGCCAATTTTCATAGTTAAAGGGTAGATATATAAATAAATAAAGTTCAGGGACTTAAAATAAAAAAATCTGAAGATGGAAGGGATAGCGGACCGCTATCCCTGGCATAACGGTCCGTTATGTGCGGAGCAAGCAATAAATCGGGAAGTGACACGTGTCCGGTGACTCATCAGACACGGGGTCCGATAGCGGACCGACATCCAGAACCATAACGGTCCGTTATGTAATCCCGAAGGCAATTTTGCGACTGGAGGCGATAGCGGACCACTACCCTCCGGCCTAACGGTCTGCTACGGGTGCAAATGTTTCCCTATAAATAGATGAACGTATTTGAACTCTTACACACAGTCCACACCATCCATTAAACACACAAACACTCTAATCCTCTGATCCTGAGCCATGTTCGCATACGAGAGTTCAGTTTCCAACGTTTCGACTCCCAATTTCCATAGATAGTACTGAGGTAAACTTCAGACCTTTCATTAAGCTTTGGTTATGAACTATTAAGCTAAGATTATATGATTAAGTAATGTTATGAAAATCTAGGAACTCTGCCCGAGGTGATTGTCACATTACTGAGTATTAAGTAGAAATACTGTCGAGGTGAGTTCTTAAACTATGATGCATGAACCCTTTCATGACCTTGTCTGGCATGATTGATTTATGAAAAATTTTGAGTATCTTGAAACGATTGTACAGATTGTTTATATATAACGTATTCTAAGCGCTTATTGTATTTCATTTGCCCGTGGAACGGCATGTTGGACAGGACCCGTGGAACGGTATTTAATTATATATATACTGATGATTGTTCATAGTTATCTATGAATTTGGGGGTGGTACCCCATGGATGTGTTCAAGATACTTTGGCGGGTCATTTTAATAAACTGTTTTTGTTTATGAATTCACCAGCCTTGTGCTGACCCATGTTTTATCAAATGTTTTTTTACCGCATCACAGGTAGTCATTAGACAGGGTATTCTAGGACTAGAATGAACAGACGAACGATCCATATGATGGGCATGCCAGGAACTATAAGTCCCGATTGATATATTCCTTGTTACGGACAAATGATGTAACTTTTATTAAATTATGTTATAAACAATATTTGATATTAATAGAAATTATGTTTTAGTCTTCCGCTATGTATTTTTTATATCAACGTCACAGTAACTAGAAGGCGACCTTCTAACTAGTATGTAGTTATCTGACAAACGGAATGTTCTATCTAGGAAAGAGCGGTGTATAAATCTCTCCCAGACTCGTCTCTCTTACCTGGGAACATATCTGTTGGAGGTACTGCTCTAGTTAGATAACTGTCCTGTGTTACGGGCTTGACAGTAATCACTTCTACAATATAACAATTAATGATTCTACAACTCTTTGCCGGAAACCAGCAACACACGACAAAACCGTTGCCGGTCTTCTCTTCTTCTACTATCTGTACCGTCGCTCGCAGCAACCACAACACTACTGCCGTCAACCCCACCAACACGTCGCCACAAAAAAAACCCTAGATCTGAAGATCTGCCGCCGCGGCCCTACCTGGCAGCCGCCGCCCTCCTCAATTCGATTGCCGCCACAATACAACACCGGCTCCGCCAAACAACTGAAACGCACCCTTGTGCGTAAAAATCCAACGACTTGCACCTTGCGAAAGCTAATATGCTTTCTATTCCATGTTTGTGAGGGTTGCACTCATACTATGACCAATGTGTCATATGGTGGAGGAGAAGAATATGGGAACAAACCCCATGGAATTGAAGTCTCCGATTTTTCAAAACACAAAAAAGGGTTGATTTGCTTGCAAGGTCTTAAACAAATAAAAAAACCAGTGCGAGTGACTGGTGAAAGCATGACGGGAAGACGAATACCAACTATCATTTACGTTTTATGTATTTATTTTCAATCTAAATCTCTCCCGAGCTTAGTTTGCGAGGGAATATTAGACAATTAATGTTAGGTAATATGAAGGGTCTCATGTACTCTATATATTATCTATGTAATAACTTCTACAATATAACAATCAATCATTCTACAACTCTTTGGTTCAATTAAGAAAAATGCCAAAAACAATTAGGAGCGTGCGATTGTGCAAGAAGGGTGAGGCCGGTTTCGACGACAAGGCAATGGCGGAGTTTAATGAAGCCATTCTGTTCTCTTGTGTGTGGACAAGAGAGACGGTGAATAATGCCTAGTGAGAAAAAAGTTGGCCAATGGTCTAAATTCACCTCGAGTCAGTTTGAACTTGTTTGATTATTGTATTAAATTGACGTTCAGTCATGGAGACAAAATTAGTAAAAAGGTTGTAGACATCAGATTTTTATGCTAATGGGATAATCCACATATAACGAGAAAAATGATCAACATACAACATAAAATTACAGTGATCATCACATGATAAAACCGGGGCAGGGCCCCACACATCACACTATAATAAATCAAAGAAATTTGAATGCGAAAAATGAAATTAAGCAAATGTGTTTTATGATAGTTTATCCCGATCAATGTTATCTAAAGTTTTAATTCGTGAATTTGAATGTTGAACAAATCTTCCGCTATAAATTTGAATTTTTCTAGTTTAAGAACTATGTTTATTATGTTTCAAGCCAACTATGAGATGTAAACATTTATTTGTCTAAAATACTAACATTACTATTAAAATACAATATTTTTATATTGATTGGTATGTGTAGATTTGCATGTACTCATGTATTATAAACATTTACACATGCGTGAATGGTAAAAGCTTACACATGTGTAAATGAGAGACTTTCACATGTAAAAATCTTTATAATATACGAGTACATGTAGATTTGCACATATCAGTTTATATAAAAATGTTGTATTTCAATAGTAATGCTAATATTTTAAACAAATGAATGATTTTTTTAATTGTTTTTAGCAAGTTCTCAAAATATTTAGGAGTTATCAAATGATTCATTCCCTATATATAATAAATAAATTTGATATTTTTATGAATAAGGAATGAGATATATGTAATTTAGATTTTGGATTAGATATAAACGTAATTAAGAAAATTTAGAAGAGGATATATAATATTTTCTGTGCGGACGTTTTCTTCACTTAAGGAAATATATTATTTTTTAATTGGTATTGTTAAATTAAACTTGAGCTACAATATTGTTTTTCTGTTTGCTTATGTATTATGTTAGGTTAGAAATCGTATTACACGAGTTGAATAATTTAAAATTATTGTAAACTAACAGGTTTAATAAAGATTTGTATGTTGCATTTTATCAGTAATTGATAAGATAAGAAATAATAAAAGTTTAAGAATTATAAATAAAAAATAATAAATATTTAAAAACTGTAAATAAAAAATAATAAAGATTTTAGAATTAAAAAATTATATTTTAAGACAACATATAACTAAAAATTTCTTATAATTTAATAAGTTTTAATAAAATTTAAGAATAAATTTTAAATATTTATTCAATTAAAATTATTAATATTTAATAAGAAAGACAAAAAAAATCTAGACAATGAGTTATAAAATCTGAATTATATTCACATTGGTATCGTATTTTGAGTGACCTATTCAATGCATCAATCTCAACATTCTGTGGACAAGGTAAATAATAAACTAAATACAATTTTAGCATTTAAAATGTTATTTAAATATTTGCATAAAACAGAATAAAATTACGTAATTCATTCAAAATAAATCAATTTTAACATGATTTTTATATTCTGCATAGGAAATGCAATTGCCCCACTTTTTATTTTGAAAGGCGAAATAGCCCCACTTGGTTGGTGTGTTGTGGACTAAGCTGTCTGGGTCCCACAGCAATAATGTCGAAAAGTAGTCTTTTGGATGCATTCTTGAATCACGATATTTCACTAATATTTAATAAGAAGTGAAATGTCATCCACTACTTCCACCTCCTCAAGTTTAATAAACTAATAAAACTTATCCTTAAATTTATAAAATTTTACTTTAACCCTTTCAGGTGTATAAAGTTTTGAATTTACTCTATGTATCATATATAATTTGATTTTTCCTCAATAAGTCTCGGTCATTAATTATTATTTTTTTCTTCACATCTACGTATAACTTTCGTTAAAAACGGAGTTGTATTAAAAAAATATACTTTTTAGGTGACGTGTGTTATATCTACTGACGATAACGTGATCATACCGTGAAGAAGGAGACTGACATCGACTGAAAAACATTGGTATCGTTATATAACTGTCTTTTATCTATATTTCTATCTCCACAACTGAGTCGTCGTAACTTTATACATTTCTTCTATGTCTTTAACAATGTTTCTTTTTATGTTTATCCTTGTTAATGCCACCGCCTTAATCATTTAAGGTCCGTCTCCCGCCGCGTAGCGCATGACTTATTTTCTAGTTATTATTTAAACATTACTAAAATCGAACAATATCTTTACCTCCAAAATTTCATTTTCAGTAAATAATGTAAATTTTAGAAATATTAATAAAAAATTTAATAAACACAACCATAGGCGAAGCTTAGCAAAGGCTCAGGAGAGCCCCGGCCCCTCCTGATTTTTCGCTTAGTAGCGTTAATTTATACGTATTCGGCCGATTTTTCGTTCAGTAATATTAATTTATATTTATTCCTCCGAAAACTTTATAGTTCCGGCCTCCTTGATAGGAAAAAAAATCTCAACCCTCCCTGTGTTTTTCTTCAAGTTTCGCCACTAAACCTAACTATACCATGTATATCATATAATCATAAAATTTAAATAATAACTCCAGTTATAATTTTATAGGGCACAAATATATAACTTTTATTACATAACTCTCTTACTTTAAATAATTAACTTAAATAGGTTATCTGTAAGACATAGCTGTATGACCTTTTTCAACATACTCATGTTATATATTATAAACTTGGGGAAAAGTATGTGTTGTAGGACATAGTTATGTATATATTTCTATATAGTCGTGCAATATTCTAACCTTTTGTAATTATGTGTAAAAGTTAAAAAAGAAAGCATATAAAAGGTCAATTATGTTAAACTTGCAAAATTGACGGTATAAAAGGAATGAGTAATGACTTTAGCGAACATTTACCAAGAATAGAAATCTAGATAATTCTCTTGTTCTTTATTCTACGGTTCAAGAAGCATATGCTTAAAGGGTGACTTTCATAGAAATTGAAGCTTTTGGAGTGTTTCTAACATCACGTATACTCGTTAGAGGCTAATTTCCGTTAGCGGATCTTTCAGCAACAGTTTGTGTTTTGATCATCCATGCGTAATATGATTAAAGACCATACATTAGCCATTATCGACATAAAATTATTGGCATGTGAGGGGTCTTTTCTAGTATCTCAAATGGTATAATTGTCAACAACCTATATTCATAGGCAAATTTGTGACCTTTCAGATAGTCGAATGAGTGTATTTAGGGACACTTGTCACAACCTTCTTTATTTGGTGATGTTTTGTGAATATTCATGACCCTCCGACCCTTACCTATGCCCAACCGTAACCCCGAACATGTCCAACCCAACGTATTTATTTAACTGCAACCGGACAACTGTGATTAAGCCCCGTGACGATTTGTTTGTGTGAATCTCCTTTGAACGAATTTTTTTGCTAAAATGGACTATGGGGTATTGAGTAATCACATTTAGGGCTTCTCTCCCTGATATTACACATTTGGGGTTGTCGCCCTTCCAAAGGGCGACGGGTTTATACAAGTCTCCCTCCAATCATTTGAAATGTACTGTTTGTCAGTGTACCAAAAGCTGTCGCCATTCCAAAGGGCGACAGCTTCCAGTCAGACGTCCACCTCAGCTTACTATCCTTGTCATTATCCTATTCAAACCCGTCGCCATTCCAAATGGCGAGAACTTTTAATTATTCAAACCCGTCGCCATTCCAAATGGCGAGAACTTTTAATTTTTATGACATGTCCCATCAACCAGTGGAAGCTGCCCCATCCAAGTAAAGCTGTCGCTAATCGGTAGGGCGATAGCTTTACTTTTGTACCAACCCCATTTAATTTGAACCGAGTTGTCTAATCAACCACCAAAATTCAAACCCCTCGCCTCTAGGAATGGCGAGAGGTTTTAATGATGTACCGGTCACACCCCCAACCAAAGCTGGTAGATGTCACATCCACTAAAAGCCGTCGCCTCTAGGAATGGCGAGAGGATTAGGTGAAAAAAATGTGTTTTAAATGAGACTGGTGGTTGGTTTTACATCAGCTCACAACCCCAACCACTCAAAGTTTTATATATTGTTGTAAACCCATTTTTCCATAAAATATCAAAGCAAATCAAAACCATATATTTTATTTTTCCTTTTCAATCACAGCAAACCAAATCATCTATTCAACAATTATAATATGGATGTTGGTTTTACATCAGGTCCATTGATCGGTGACTTATTATTTTTAAGTGGTAATCATAGGGCAGATCACTATTTTCAAGATCCTACAAACAACAACGCGGTTCTAAGAATTAGACGCGGCGACGAGAAGTTCTGGACACATATCCAGCATAATCCCATCCCCGAGAATGTTATGCGTTACATAAACGAGGCAGGTTTTGCGGGTGTAATACTTTGTGGTAGTCGCCGACTTGACCGTCACCTCATTTCCTCGCTTGTTGAAAGGTGGCGTCCTGAAACACACACTTTTCATTTCACAGTTGGAGAAGTCACGGTAACTCTAAAGGACGTACAAGTTTTGTGGGGTTTACCAATAAATGGTAATGTTGTTAGTGGTGTAGATAAAACTTTAAAACATGCAGACGTGATTTTAAAAATTCAGAATTTTATGGGTTTTACACCGGGTGAGGGTTTTTTCAAATATCAAAAAATTAATCTACCGCGTCTTCTTGAGCAAATCAAAATTGACTTACCTGTCAACGCAACTGGTATACAATGTATGCAACGAGCAAGACTAATAATTTATTACTTGATTGGTGTAACGTTATTTCCTGATTCTGGTAGCAACTGGGTTAATATTTCTCTTATGAAGCACGTCGAAGACCTGACTGAATGTGCCGGGTTTAGTTGGGGAAGTGCCGTATTGGCTTGTTTGTATCGACATTTATGCAGAGCCACCAACATTAATATTCAAGAGTTAGGTGGTCCTTTATTTTTGTTGCAGTTATGGTGTTGGGAGAGACTGCAAGGGTTCGCCTCACAAATTTACCATGATATTGATTATACAAAACCATATGGAGCTAGGTATGTGAATTATGTTATGTAATTATACCTCTTAATTTTAATTTAAGTATAATATTTTTTCTTAAATTACATGTGTTGAACTGATTGAGTTTACTTTTTTTTAAAGATGGCGCCTGCCTTTAGATTTTCAAGATAATTCCACCCATTGTTTGGCCGCATATCGGTCTATTTTACATTCTTTAACTAAGGACCAGGTAATTGATATTATAAAAAGTATCTTTAATGATACTAATCCTAAACACATAATATATTATTTTAAGTAATAATATATTTTATTTTAACTAAATTTCTTTTTTTATTAGTTTATCTGGACGCCATACGATTCCATTTCTCATTTACTACCCCAAATGTGTAAAGACGGTGAAGACATTTGGAGGAGCGAGACATATTTGATATTTTTGGAAATTGTCGAACCACATTTACCAAGCAGGGTTATGAGACAGTTCAAAATGTTTCAACCAATTCCCACAAATACACTCTTCTCTGTAGAAGAGCATAAAAAAATCCATGAAATAAATCGTGCGGGTGGACGGCGCGTAAATTTGCTAAACCAGCATCAAAAATATGTTAATGCTTGGATCAATCGTCATGACCAAATTGTGTTTGGAAATGTGTCTAGTTCACATATTGCATGTGAAGAGTACATGACGTGGTTTAGGTCTCATACCCTACTATACACAAATAATCCTACTTATCAGCAGGTGACACAACATGGATTTCCAAATGATGGTGGGAGATTGTAAATGATGGTATTATTAATTTGTTTTTTAATTATTCTATTTTGTTTATGTTAAAAATATTTAACATACTATTACATATGCAGTATGATGGGATGAGCCAAATTATGCAGCAATCTGGTGAAACTCAAATAAGGGGTATGGCTGACCAATTTTTGAATTTTGCAAATTCACAACATCATATGAACTATCAGTCGACGTATGCGACACAAGGTGGTAACCCTACCGCGGGGAATTATCAAGTTCCTCCGGTAACTCAGGACTTACGGAGACAAAATAGAAGACAACGTCGACATGGTGGCAACACCAACATGGATCATACTTCACCGGTGCAACAAGAGCATTTTTCACCAAATGCGTTGTCGGAACATTAGTCTACCTCAAGTTACCACCCTATTCCTAATTTGGGTGATGATATGTATTCCCCACATGTGACCGAACCACCTTTTAGCCAAAATTATGAGCGTGACGACGGGTCATCATCATTTGGTCTATTTAATCAGTCACACAATTATGATGAGGGGTGTTCGTCAAACTATTACCAACAAAATGATGAATTTTTGGTGACTCCACAATATCAGTTCCCCGCTTTCGGTCAACATGCCAATACATCCCCAATACTTGGTTTATCCGAGTTTGCAAATCCAACACCAATTAATTCGCAACCGTTTACAGGGCTGGTTTCACCTGTTGACATAAACTTCCGACTAAACGAGGCGGGCGAGGCTGACGAGACGGACGAGGTACAATTCCATGGTGAAATGCATGAATACAATATAGCTACCGGTAGACCCATACGTGAAAATATTCGCCCACCATTATGTGGTACAGGCGGAAGACATGGACCAAATGAAAGACACGGTGGAGGACAAGGCCGATGTATAAGAAATGGTTAATTTATGTGTTATTTTAATGTTTGTTGTTTTTTTATAATGTAATGTTTTATATTAAAAAGTGATTATTTCGTAACTGTGACCATGTTTAATAGTAGTAGAACACGTTTTTCAATACTTTTTGTTTATGTGTTCGTGATCTCTTACGTGAGGGCTTCGCAACGAAACAAAAAATATCGGAAACAAAGCTCATACGAGACAGATATTACTGGTGTAAGTCGGTGTTTCAGACTTTTGTGAAAGGGTAAATTAAAAAAAAAATAGTGATTTTTCTCTTTCATGATTCCTAGCCCTATAAATTCTCTCTTGATCCATGAAAAACCCACAAACCCACCATAATTCTCTCTTGAGCCATGGAAAACCACAATGAAATAGAAAATGATCAAGATCAATACCACTCACAACCAATACACAAATCATCAAATTGGATGTCACAACCATGGAGACGTCTTCGTCTACCAAAGGGACAACCAAAAGATGTTGGGGCATCATCTTCGTCTGTCGAAGAGAATCAACTTGTTAACCAAGAACATAACTCTCCTAAAAAACCAAAATGGGCGACTACGTGTAAAGAGTCGAAAAACTGGACTGAAAATGTTATCCAGTTTTATAAACACGGAGATGCAGAGGTCTGTTATTTACGTTTATTTGATCATGCTGTACCGCTTGATAAAGTATTTTGGGGTACTCTTTTAGGATACCAAAACTACGGTCGTTTATCCTCCACGGTAAGATTTAATAGTTTTGTATCTTTTAAATTATGTTTTCCTCTAAAATAATATTTTTTTACAGCATATCGAAGCGTGGGTGGAAAGACTAATGATTTGGAGACATACCAAACTAATTAAAAATAGTCCTTTAAATATGCGTTGGGCTATATTAAAACCACAGTTTTACAATCACCTTTTACTACAATCAGAAGATACATTTGCAATTTCAATTGCAACTGGAACAAAAAGATTTTCCCCTCCACTTTGGGAGGTAGATTATATTTATGTTCCACTTTTAATTAGTGCAAGTGAATGGTTACTTATCGGAGTTGATCTCAATAGTATGAATTTAACACAGTACAATTATGATGGTTTTAGCCGCCCAAAATATAAAGAAGTTGTTTATCCGGTGTTGACAAAATTTATTGTCTATTTTGGTGCGTTGTTGGTTAACATCGGGTACTGGAGGAAGTCTGGGAGGGAATAAAAGATGATCAACATTTACGATAACGATGATTATAAGCCGCGACACATTGGTTGGCAACATCAAAATTCAGGGGTACATGCTTGTATGGTAATTGAACATTTGGTTATGGGTAAACAACTAGATATACCGATGGATTTTCAAGAGACAACTTTGAAGTATCGACGTTCCATGGCTGAGAAATTGTATTATTTTCAATGTCCAACATATGTTAATCCTGAGTCTTAGACTTGGTATGTTTTATGGCAGTCTAGTCTTTATGTTTATATTTATGTTAGTATGTTTAATTTATGTTTACATTGGTTGGCAAAAAACACTAATAATACACGATAATGAAACAACAAAAAACACTAATAATACAACAAACCAAGCTACTAATCAATCTTGCGCGTTCATACAATTATTCCTTCTATGCCCCGATTGTTTACATATTCCACATCTAGTAATACGAGGTTGATCGGGATGACGAACATCCATCTCGTTGTATATTCTTCTGGCGCGCCTTCTACCCCTTGAGGTGGTAATTTTTGACGAATCTGCTTTAATATTCCAACCCGGGTCTGTCCAATTATCAATGTGAGGTAGCAGGAAAAATTCACCATCGTATTGCGCTTTATATGCAGCAACTGTGTGTAATTTATTGATAATGTTGTTAATTGAATCACCTCTTTGATGACAAACTGCAATAGCATGTGAGCAAGGAAATCTATCAATTTGCCATTTCCCGCAGGTGCATGTTCCTTTTAGGTACTCGACAGTATACTCATTTCCATCTGTTTAGTTTGTTTGTCGTTTCGTCCGTACCCTGTACCTCCCACTTATATAACCGAACTCAGTTATGTCGTGTTCTTGTGAGCGATTTTCACGGCTAAGAAGCCGACGCCACATGCGAGGGGGCAATCGTGTATCGCAACCCCGTAAAATCTCATTATTTTTTCTAAAGTGCTCCACTGCTTTATTGAATGTACAATCAATAATGGCCTTAATAGGCATAAGCCTAATCCCCCGCAACGCATTGTTAAAACCCTCCGAGATATTTGTCGTTAAGTTTCCCCAACGACGGTTGTTTTTATCATGGAGAAGAGTCCACTTAGTCTCTTTTATCGCTTGTAAATATTCCCACGCATTTGCATCAAGGATTGTCATTAGAATAACAGAGTGATCATACTTCCTTTGTTGTGTTGTGGAACCTATAGCCCAACACAACTGCTTCAATCTAGATACCTTAAATATCTGCATTAAGTTGCTTCTGACGTGTCTTAGACAAAATCGATGAAAACCATTAGCTTTCCATTCTGGAAGGGTTTTCATCGCATTAATAGATCCTTTGTGTCTATCAGAGATAACACACAACTTTTGACCTCGTTGCATGGCAATGTGGAACCAGAATTGTTGCAAAAACCAACACCAGCTGTCCACCGTCTCCTCATCAACAATCGCGTAAGCTACCGGCAATACGTAGTTGTTTGCATTTTTGTAACTGCGACTAACAACTTCCCGCGATAGTCTCCCCTCAAGTGGGAGCCGTCCACAGATATTACAGGCTGACAAAACTGAAATGCTTTTATTGCCGGCCCAAATGCCCAAAACACATACTTAAAGGTATGGCATTGGGAAGAACCGGAGGGACTGTGTAACCATTCAACAATAGTAGTAGGGTTCGATGCTTGTAATACTGAAATGTACTTAGGTAACTCTTGAAAGTTGGTCACCCAACTACCGTAAATCCTTTCTATAGTAGCCTTCCTAGCTCGCCATGCCTTACTATAAGAAACATCAACTCTAAGCTCGTTTTTTATATGTGTCTTGATTTGTTTCACGGGGTATGAAATGTCTTGACGAATTAAATGGATGATGTGTCTTGAAATATCTTTGGTTGTCAAACTTCTGTTGTTTTTTTCCACAACTGTCCCGTAGCAGTTATGCCTATCCACCCATTTAACAATTCTAAACATGTGGTCATTGCTCTTTTTGGACGCGTAGATAAACCATTTACATGGGTGGGCGTCTAGATGATTAGTTTTGCACTTAGGGCTTCTTGTGTAGCATTTTGCCCTCCATTTATTATATTTGGATTCGGCAACATATAATTCACGATTACAATCTATATTCCATCGCCTAACTGTACCCATCAACTCTTCTTTATCTCTGAAGTACATACCAAGACGAATTTGTCTAGATTGATCGTTCCATATATCCATGTCTTCCTCATCATCAAAATCGGCAGCTTCATACTCTCTCAATTCTTCGGGATCTTGAGAGTAGTTGGTGACTATATGTGAGGATTCAAGGTTAGCAGTATAATTATACTGCTCAGGAATTTCAACTTGGACTGCATCATCATCGGAGGATTCTTCATTTGATGGAAGGCCCTCAGATTCTTCAGTGCTTGGTGGAGGGGTATCCGGCTCGGAGTCGTCATCAATATTGGTATTAGTAGAGGGACCGGCTTCAAATTGAAGTGAATTAGAATTCTCTTGATTGGAATAATTCGTTTGTTGACCAGACTCGTATATAGAAAAACCACGTAGAATATCCATACAACTTGAATTTTGTACAAACGTTATTGGCTCAATACCAACATATACGTTAGGATGAAAACTTGGATTTGTTGTGGCTAAATAATACAACACGCCAAGGCTAGGATCATTGAAAATATCAGATGATTGAGAAAATCCTTGAAAGTTTCATACTCAACATATAAAACTCCTTTTGAATCTGAAGATGAAGATAAATCATATCAACGAATTCTTCGTATGATATTTTCTGTTGAACAATAATCGTACAACTTTTAGTGGAACTATCACATGAAATAATATCATTTTCGTAGAAAACATTACCCCCCCAATACAATTGAACGAATATGGGAGCAAACATATAATGTCGTGAAAAGTTGGGCAACCACCAGTCTCATTTAAAACACATTTTTTTCACCTAATCCTCTCGCCATTCCTAGAGGCGACGGCTTTTAGTGGATGTGACATCTACCAGCTTTGGTTGGGGGTGTGACCGGTACATCATTAAAACCTCTCGCCATTCCTAGAGGCGAAGGGTTTGAATTTTGGTGGTTGATTGGACAGCTTGGTTCAAATTAAATGGGGTTGGTACAAAAGTAAAGCTATCGCCCTACCGATTGGCGACAACTTTACTTGGATGGGGCAGCTTCCACTGGTTGATGGGACATGTCATAAAAATTAAAAGTTCTCGCCATTTGGAATGGCGACGGGTTTGAATAATTAAAAGTTCTCGCCATTTGGAATGGCGACGGGTTTGAATAGGATAATGACATGGATAGTAAGCTGAGGTGGACGTCTAACTGGAAGCTGTCGCCCTTTGGAATGGCGACAGCTTTTGGTACAATGACAAACATTACATTTCAAATGATTGGAGGGAGACTTGTATAAACCCGTCGCCCTTTGGAAGGGCGACAACCCCAAATGTGTAATATCAGGGAGAGAAGCCCTAAATGTGATTACTCAATACCCCATAGTCTATTTTAGCAAAAAATTCCCTTTGAACACATAAGGATGCTTCACTCCATTTAGAGTCACTACACATTCTATTGATTATGAACTAGGTTAAAATCATGTGTATTACACGGGCTAAATAAATGTAATGTTATATATTTAGTAATAAAAAAATTATGTTTTTAAAAACCCGTGTATTTACACGAGTTGAATAAACTTTTACGTGACAATTTTTTTTAGCTGAGTAATAAAAAAATTATATTAAGTTAATTTTTAAAACATTTTTTTAGCTAAGTATTAACTTTTTTTAATACAACTGATAAATTTTAATTCGTATTAAACTTAAAAAACCCGGTGTATTACACATGTTAAATAAATGCAACGTTAACTGTACTTAGTAATAAAGATTTATATGTGACATATTAATGAAAAACGTTTTGTAAAAAAATTATAGAATTTATTATTATTTAATAGGAGAGAGAAAAACATAATTAAAAATTTTTGTATAATTAATAGGAGAGAAAGACGAGAAAAAAAAACTTGAGAATGCATTAAAATGTGACAAGTGACATATCAAAACCTTTATTTATTATATAATATAGATTAGTAATCAACGATGCTTTGACGGCTATAAACCTATTTCAAGTTTCTTCTTGCTCCATTGTGTAACAAGAAATTACCATCAAACTAAGGGTAGCAATAGAACAAGTATTGGTAATCTCATTCCTATACCTAATTTGAAAAAATAAGTTTATACTTCATAGCCTACAATATATAAATAAATTATCAAATACACATCGTAAAAAAAAGTTAGCATAATGAAGCTACTAGAATGGAACATTACTAGATAAGTTTAAAAAAAAAATTTAATTTTTTTATGGGTATATGGTTCTGAAAATAGGAAAACGTTTTTGGGTAATATGACCAGGCATCACTTATCCATACCCGTAAAGTTATTTTTTTTATCAATCTCATACACGAACACATGTCTTATTAGTCATCTCAGATGTTTTATGGGTTTCAGGTATTTCTGTCATGTTCTAGGTTTTTATACATTTTTTTGCCATCCCTTCATCAAACACGTTTCCCTCTTAATACTAAACCAAAAACATACAAATTTAGTTTTTTTTCATCACTTCAACTAAATTCTCAAACATATGGTTACTTCATCAGGATTTGAAGTTATCCGAATAACCAAAAACACTCCATGTTTAGTGATAATCCATGGACGATTCTAACCACACACGGAATATTGCTAATTGGACCCGCCGCCGCCCTATACGCCCTCGTATAGGGCAATACGAGGGCGTATAGAATTCAGTCACTGCCAACAGAATGCCACGTGTCATTCTCTGTCTGGCGGCTGGTCCAATACGTGGCGTATTGACCTATACGCAGCGTATGAGGCACGGGTTATATTTTTGCTTTAAAAGTTGGAAGAGTTGTACGTTTATGAATCCTATACGTGGCGTATTGACCTATACGCCACGTATAGGTATTTTTTATTTAATTATAATTTTTTTATTTTATTTATATTTTGTTTATTTTTATTTTAATTTATATAATTTTGTTAATATAAGTTTTTTATCTATTTATAAATTTTATATATATATTTTTTTAAACATTTGTTATATTTTTACAGTATAAACATGCAAAGTGTTAAACATTACAAACCAAACAAAATATTAAACATTACAACCAAACAAATTAACTAAACATTATATACATTACATCAAAAAATTAAATATATATACATCAAAATGTTTTACATACATAACAACGAAAGAAACAAAATACAAATAAAATAACTAAAGCTAAGCGGGTCCGCCGTCACCCTGACCGCCTCCGCCCTCATCCTGACCCGCCACGCCCTCATCCTGAACGGGGTCGTCCGGATAATGACGTCGCGGTGGTAGTGGGCGTGGCTCGATGTTGGCGGCTCGTGACAGATCAACGATCTGTCCAACCGCCCACATCATCAGGTCCTCCATGCGATCGAGTTGACGACCCTGTCGCCGTGAGTCGGCAACAAGGCCATCAAACAATGCCTGGGTAGCCCTCTCCAGCCTAACAGACCGACGTACGTGTCGAGGATGCTGTGGCGGATGGTCGTGGATGGCCTCGACGTGCGGCGGCCCGTCCTCCTTCGCCACACCATGTAGCGGCTGAGGCATAGGCGGGTCCCCCTGTCCAGGCATCTGCGGCAACGGCACCGGGACCCAAACCTGGTCCTGGACCGCCCCTACGAACCGAAGGCCCTGTGAGAATCGGTACGTGATGCGCATGCCGCTCGCCGTGCGACGGTTTAATCAGACAGGGCGTTATCATCTTGTGGTTGCTTTCCTTTACCCTTCGTTGGACGACGGTGTTGAATGACCAAACTCGCTTGTATCGAGTCTTGTGACGCAATGTACGAGTTGTGTCTCGCAGGGTCACATTTGCTTTGTTGGGATCCTGTGAATGAGCTGTTTCTCGCGACATCCTGTTTCCTTTGTTGTTGCTTTTTCAAAGTTGGACGACCGCGAGTATCTTCTTGTACCACAGGCGCTTTCTTGTTACTTTTGCTCGGAAAGACCACCCCTGCGATTCTCGACAGCATACTTCTTTTGACCTGATCAGGTTCTGAAACAATTTTGTTTCTCACTTGACTAAGTACTTTATCCACGTCTACATTTTCATCATCGACAAAAGACGGTTTTAAATCAAGTTTCCTCCAGAAGACGTCCAACGCATCTAGCGGGATTCTGCCACCTGTATTAAAACGAAATAGTCAGAAAATTTTGAAAATTAAACATTCACAAATTCCAAAGTCAAAACAGTTTACATGTAGCTTCGATACTTGCCAGACAACAAGCACACGACAACCCACAACTACTAAAAAGTTGGCAACCACACGTTGCATTTTGTTTCCGTATATGTGATAACTTGTACCACTCGTTTTCTAACAAATTTAGAGCTTTATGTGAAACCTTACCGTGCAGGTTATCAAACAATTCAATAGCTATGTGGCTATCCATTTTTCTTATGAGATTTGTTCCAAACGCAAACTGTAATTGATAATATTGATCTGTTACAATTTCATCAACAAACCCAACAAGTCTATCTAGGGAGCTGTTAGCATTTCTAAGATAACTCTTTAAAAGCGAATGCTGGCTCTCGACTCGGTTCGTTGTTTGTTGACCAAAATTGAGGTTTTTGTTGGACCAGGCGGATACAAACTTTTCTTTATACGGGTCCAACCAATTTTTAGTCACATAATGTATAACTCCTGGAAAAATATTAAATAAATATTTAAATATTTAATAATTATTCAATACTTAAAATATTAAATATTCAAAACTTACTTCCTCGTTTGGCAGCATACAGTCGTTCGTAAAGCCGGTTGAAGTTGTACTGGTATATATCTGGCGTGGGAGACTCACATAATACCGACCATGAATACTTGAAATTTGCCCAGTCTTCGTCTATAAATGATGCCCTGCAATGTTTTGCGATATTCTCGTGTATGTGCCACCGACATAGGTTCTTCGAACAATCCGGAAATATTTTATCACATGCGTTCATAAGAGCTTTGTCCCTGTCTGTTACTATCACACGCGGCTCCATACACTTTTGCAACATTGCTTTTGTTTGCAATAGCACCCAGATGAAGTTTTCCTCTCGTTCTTTTGATATAAATGCATGAGCGACGCAAAACGACTGGTGTGTGGAGGTCACACCGACCACTTGGACAAATGGAAGTCTATACATGTTTGTTTTGTAAGTCGCGTCGATCATCAACACGTGCGGGAACGCACGCCACATCTCAAACGATTTCGGATGAACAAAGAATATCTCCTCCACTATATTTGTGGCAGGATCTTCCCGAGTATAGTAGACGTATTTTTTAGAAGAAAGCAGGTTTTCCAGAATCTGCATTGGAGTTTCACCGACTCTCGTTTCGTTTTTTATCTTTTGTATCGCATTATAAATGTCCTTTTTAATGCAACTACTCTCTGGGTTTTGTTCCCTTATAGTTGCCAGAATGTTTCGTGGCAACATGTTTTGCGAATACAACTCCGCCACCAAAAGTTGTTCCGACTGAGACAGTCTCCTCGCAAAGGAGTGCGCCTCAAGATGTTGACTAGGATCGTGGTTATGACTGTCATCCTTCACCGTTAATTTCCAATCACCACTATTTTCTTGGTACTCTCCTTCTAATTTAAAGGGACAACCTATTTTCTTGCTACCGGCACGTCTAACCGTGGTAGTAGACGCACGTTCACCGTGACGGTCACACACAAGCCACACCTTGATAAACAGTTCCGTCGGATCGTCGCCTTTTCTCCTCGATCGTCGGGTGACAAGGACGTAACCATTCTCACGTCCTATCCTGACCGCCCAATCCACCAACTGTTCACGAGACTGAAAATTCTGGTAAGTTTTATACGACACGTTTTGATGGTTTTGTTCCTCGTCTTCGGACACGAAGTCGTCGGTTTGTTGTGTCGGGTATGAGACTTCACCGTATACGTAGTCGTCGGTTTGTTGTGTCGGGTATGAGACTTCACCGTATACGTAGTCGTTCGTGGGCTGTGTAAGGTAAGACGGTTCACCGTATACGAACTCGGGATTGCTCAGTGGCTCGTTCAAATCCGGAAGCCTTACCCGTTGATGAGAATAAACGTCGGACGAGACCTCCTCCCGGTTCACCTCTTGAACGCCAGAACTTTGCGGGTTGTTTTCCACCGACTCGTTAGAATATACCTGAAAACCGTAGTTACCATCCCACCACCAAGATATTTTATAGTTTTTTTTAAAGCATACGTTCGTTCGGTTCGAATGAGAATTCTGCATTGTTAAATACACAAAATTTGGGCCCTATACGCATCGTATAGCCCAATACGATGCGTATAAGGTACGATGTGATGGATTTAGTGGCAGAAGGAATCTCGTATCCTAAACCGCATCGTATTGACCTATACGATGCGTATACGAGGTTTGAATGACAGATTGTAAGAGAATGTCGGGCACGAGAATTTGTGAAGGGCTATACGCATCGTATTGCCCTATACGATACGTATATGACCAAGTGTGGTTAGCATTTCCCGTGTGTGGTTAGTAGTCCCCTAGTCCATATGAATGTAGCATCTGACCAAAACTACTAGAACCGATAAAAATGAGATTATGCATGGTTTAGGTCATTCTAATTGACCAAAAATATACTTGTATCAAATGAAATTTATATTTTCTTAATTTCATACAAAAGAAAATAAAATTAGTCTCAAACTTAATCATCTCAATATAACTTATTTATTTTTAAAATTTTACATACTAATCTTTTTACATATTAACAATCATCATCTTGTATTTATTTTTATAAAGGGCCTAGATGTGTTCATTATCTATTGTGAATACTAAATTTATATTTACAATAAAACATTTTTTTATATCATATAGTAGTTAACTATTATATTCGTCATTCGATTGTTACAAGGTAACTATTATATTAATTTGAGAGCAAATAAATTATGTTATAAAATAGAATAAACAAATATTTGGGTGTCCCATCTTAGCTTTCCAATAGTTGTGCTAGAATTCTCCAAATTTAAAAATTAACATTTTTAAAAATCAGAAACGACAAGAAACAGCTTTTGTGATAGAGGGAATCTGCAGGTGGGCCCACATGTATTGGTGGATGTCATGATTGTTGGGCCCACGTATTTAATCCCTTCCAAACTACTCCCTATCGGCTATGATGTATGGTTTAGATGTGTACAAACAAGTTTTTTATTCTTTTTTTCAACTAGTTCAGGTTATAAATCGGTTCGATCAAATTTGACCAACACTGGGTTGAGACCTAAACCGGTTTCAGGAGTGGAAAGAGTCGAACCTATTCATAATGGTTTGGTTTGGTTTGTGTCGGGCCGGGCCGGAAAAGGGTTGTGGCCAAACCAATTTTTTTTATTTTTTTTAATATTTTTCAATTTCATTATTAAAATACAAATAAAACAAAATAAACTTCGTGATTTTAATAAATATTTTGAAAATTACAAAAAAACATAAATAGAAATACGTAGGGGGCAAAATGGTTAAAACATTGCAAAAAAAAAAAACGGTGAGAAAGGCTCCAACGTGAAACAGGTTTCACACTCCAAACCTGTTTCACTATACGAACCAATTCGGTCGGGTTCCAAACCGGCGTCCAAAGTTTCTTTACAAACCTATGCTAAACCTGCGGGTTGGTTCGGGTTCCAGACCTGTTTGACTCACACCTATTTCGTGTTACACTCGGGTCAGGTTCAAAGCCGGTTTGGCGGGCCCAAACTAGTTTTCTTGTACACCTCTAGATTGTGGTTTATTTTGCTTTCTATAACTTCTATTATCCTTGTGTTGACTTAACTCTCGTATTTGTGTAGGGTTTAGGGAGATGGCAAATCACTTTGCGCAAGAGGCTATTTCACACAGTTTGTACTCATGATCTCAAGGTCATAAAGCAACAACTTTACCAGTTACTCTAATGCCCGCCCCCTGTAACTTCTACGATCTCATATACAGTGTTGTAAAAGTGGGAATTAATCGTCTAATAATCGAAAATCTGTGAATTACCTCGTAAATTTGTTCTAGTTAGACATTTAATCGTTAATCGTTCCTAGTCGGCGCTAGCCGGACCTAGTTGGCCAAAATTCATCCATAAAACGGTGTCCCAGCGAATTTCCGGCCAGATTCCGTCAATTTTTGAAAAATTGTACATAATTTTAAAATTTACATATAAAATGTATATACATTTGAAAATTAAATATAAAAATATCAATACGATTATTCCCAAGAAATCCCTACCAATCCCGATTAATCGCTAGTCGGTAAGTAACTCACCGCTTGAATAGCGCTTAACGGGTTTTACAAGACTACTCGTATCAAAACAAAGGGTTGATACATATAATATAGTTTTTAAAATATTTAATTTATTATATAATAGTATATATTAGTTTTATCCTGTAATCTTAGATTTATATAGCTAATGTAATTTAATGATTAATTATTGATTAAGAAGTTTAATACATAATTCTAAAAGGTTGGCATTTTTATAAAGAAACTAAATAAAGTAATAAACATTTTATTGATACGAATAAATATATATTTTTTTATATGAATAAATATATGTCGTGTAACATCTATGATGTATAAATTAAGAAAAGTATTATTTTATGTTATTACTTTTTAATGGTTTAGCTAAAAAATCATGTTGAACTATTAAAAGATTTTAACGATCCAACATTTAATGGTTCAACATTTAGCAAATAGCCTCTTAGTCTGGATGAGCTTCGGACATGATAAGAAGAAAACAAAATATAAAACATTTTTTTTGTTTTTATATGAATTTGTAATTTTAATGTCATATGAAAACTTAAATAAATGAAATGTGCAACTTGAAGTTTTAAATTAATAAGAAAATGAGTTTTTGAAGAAAACAAAAAAAAATTAAAAATTGAAATCTGGGCTGACCGGTGACCGGCCGGGTCAACAATAACGGTTCAACTACACATCCGGACCAATTATGTGTCCGGTTCCCAGTCCAACCGATCTGATCCGGTTCTAAAAACACTGATTTACTCGTGATTTCTTATTTCTTTGAGAATATTTGTTATCGATACTTATTCCATACTCTCAAGTATAAGGTGTTTTTGATTAATGAGCTTAGAATCGAGAAATATCGTTTGTTTAGTGGTAACACGATTTAAAAGTAAATGAAACACAAGTTTCTTTACTAAAAAAAGTTTAAAAAACCCATAAAAAAATTGGGCCCTCTCCTTATTTGTTCTCTCGAAGAGTGTTAATCGTGTTAAGTTGACGGGTTAAATTGTACAACTCACACACGACCTATATTCTTATTGATGTAAATAATTTTAACCCTAAACTGGATACTTTTAAATTTGGGTCAACCCAAACCTGACTCGTGTAACCCAATTATCTAAATCAAAATTATAAACTACTAGATCCAAATCTAATTCATTTAAGATAAACCAAAAAGTAATTAAATAATTATCTCTAGAAAAGAAAGAAATATTTTTTTTTTGGTAAAAATCAATTCTTTTATCGTAAACACTAAATAAGAAACTAATTGAACAATCGTGCTAGAAAGGAAAAGATAAAATAAAGATTTTGAAACCTAAACGGTTTAACAGGTTAACCCAATTTTTTAAATGGGTTAATCCGAATACGACCCTTTTTAAAACGGTAAAAATGACCGACCAAAACCTGATTATTTTTACGCGTGTCAGGAATTCCCCCTGCTTCTCTCCGATCGCTCCACTTTTGCTCATTCTTTTATTTTTTAAAATAAAATACAAATACCATATAAATAAACCTCTACCCTTTCATTCTTTCACTTATATATAGTTTATCTATAAATCAAACGGCACCTAATGCATGATAACAAAATCACGTGTATCACCCTAATCTCAAGTTGTAATATAAAAATGTATTTAATAATATGAAGTAAATAAAATTATATATATATATATATATATATAGGATTAGGTTCAGGTAAAAATTATTTTAATTGTAAGAAGGGTGAGAAGGATTTATGGCCATTAGATTAAATTATAGAAAATATTTAATGGTTGAGATTCAATTGTAGGAGAAAAAGTTGTTGGAATGGTATTTTAGTCTTGGCCACTTTTGTTGATTTTTTATCAAGTTCCCCCCTCATTTTTAAACATTCATAACTTTTACATACAACATTATTTTTTTTTTTAAAATTACATCATAAAAACAAACGTTTTTTATCTTTAAAACGAGTATAGTGTCGTTATAAATAAAAACAAATTTTTTTTACGTTTTTCAGCTCATTGTGTAATTAGTCAAGTCAATGTGTAATACAAGTTCATTGTATAATACAAGTTCAATGTGTAATACAAGTTCATTGTGTAATACAAGTTCATTGTGTAATACCACGTCTTGTCATTGTGTAATACAAGTTCATTGTGTTACATGTATTTATCATTGTGTTTTACGTTTTTCAGCTCATTATGTAGTTAGTCAGGTCATTGTGTAATACAAGTTCGTCGTGTAATACAAGTTCATTGTATAATACAAGTTCATTGTGTAATACCACGTCTGGTCATTGTGTAATACAAGTTCATAGTGTAATTAGTCAGGTCACTGTGTAATACAAGTTTATTGTGTAATACAAGTTCATTGTGTTATACAAGTTCAATGTGTAATACAAGTTCATTGTGTTATATATATTTATCATTGTGTTTTATGTTTTTCAGCTCATTGTGTAGTTAGTCAGGTCATTGTGTATTACAAGTTCATCGTGTAATACAAGTTCATTGTGTAATACCACGTCTGGTCATTGTGTAATATCTGGTCATTGTGTAATACAAGTTCATTGTGTAATTAGTCAAGTCATTGTGTAATACAAGTTCATTGTGTTATATAAGTTCAATGTGTAATACAAGTTTATTGTGTTATATGTATTTATCATTGTGTTTTACGTTTTCCAACTCATTGTGTAGTTAGTCCGGTCATTGTGTAATACAAGTTCACCGTGTAACACAAGTTCATCGTGTAATACAAGTTCATTGTGTAATACAAGTTCATTGTGTAATACCACGTCTGGTCATTGTGTAATACCACGTCTGGTCATTGTAATATCTGGTCATTGTGTAATACAAATTCATTGTGTAATACAAGCTCATTGTGTAATTAGTTAAGTCATTGTGTAATACAAGTTCATTGTGTAATACAAGTTCATTGTGTTGTACAAGTTCATTGTGTTATATGTATTTATCATTGTGCTTTACGTTTTCCAACTCATTGTGTAATACAAGTTTATCGTGCAATACAAGTTCATTGTGTAATACAAGTTCATTGTGTAATACAAGTTCATTGTGTAATACCAAATCTGGTCATTGTGTAATACAAGTTCATTATGTAATTAGTCAAGTCATTGTGTAATTAGTCAAGTCATTGTGTAATACAAGTTCATTATGTAATTAGTCAGGTCATTGTGTAATACAAGTTCATTGTGTAATACAAGTTCATTGTGTCAAATATTTTTCATCATTGTGTTATATGTTTTCATCATTGTGTTTTACGTTTTCCAGCACATTGTGTAATTCGCTCAAATATGTCAGGTCATTGTGTAATATGCTCATTGTGTAATATCACTTCATTGTGTAATATCAGGTCTGATCATTGTGTAATATCAGACCTTGTATTACACATTGACCCGGTGTATTACACATTGACCTGGTATATTACACACTGACCTAGTATATTACACATTGACCATTATACACTCCCTTTAAAAACAATAAAATGACAGATGTTAAGCTTAGAATTCTTCTTATTTTTAAAACCCTTTTTACTATAACCTAACCCTATATATATATATATATATATATATATATATATATATATATATATATTAAAAGGAAATCTTCAAGAATAGTAAAGTTTTGGTTTTTTTTAATTTTGGCCATCAAAGTTTCGTAGTTTTTTTTTTTTACATTTTCATCATTTTCATTTTCAACCCTTGTAATATATAATATACAATTTTAGCCTGTTTCATTTTCTATTAACATTTTCATTTTCAACCCTTATACTATATAACATACGCTTTTAGTCCGTTTCGTTTTCTATTAATTTTGTTTTCCTTTAATAATTGTCGTTTATTAACTTTTTTCAAAATACGGAGGGCGCGACTGTTTTTATTATTAACTAATAATTCTCCATGGGGAATAGGAGACTTTATCTCCTTTTTATTTTGACACAAAAGTTTGTGTATTTATAGTTTTGACACAAACTTCTTTTTACTCAAAGTTTTTTCTTTGTATAGATTTGTCACAACTTCAATAGAGTAAAGGTTTTTTTATAAAATTGTAACAAAATTTCACTGGGTATTAGTAATAGTTTTATTTTTTCTGTAATAACTTTCGTTCGTTAAATTTTTTTTAAACGAGATGCACGGGTTTGTTTAATTTTTTTAGTGATTCGAGTAAAAAAAAATTATCTTACGTTATAGCGAGTATGTGTTAAAATGTAAGTTTTATACCCGTGGACGAGCCGAATCGATAAGTATCAAACTCCCGCCGCGTAGCGCTAGGGAAAAAAACTAGTTATCATTTTAAAGTGGATATACTTGTTTATAAAATTTAAAGATTAAAAGTGGTAAAAAAAGAGTCAAAAAAGGATTAAAAATATTTTAAAAGAATTTAAAAGCTTCATCAATAATATAATCATTTGTATTTATTATTAATATAACTATTAATTAGTACGTGTGTTCTACTATGTGAGAGAATCACAAGAATATATATACTGTGTTTAAAACAGAGTTAATATGAATGAGATATCAATAATGCAAGTTGTGTGTTTGAAACTTAAAAGTTTTGAAAATTAAACGTGTGAACTTGTCCCATAATAGAAGAAAGATAAACCTTGGATGGATTTATAACTGGGAGCCCCTATAGAAGCTTGTTCTATTATAAAGAGTTACACCGAGGGGGCAATCAGAAGGGTGCGGAGCATCCAATGCGCTAGGGACCGAGACAAGGGCGATGGGCATAATGCGGCGTTTTGATGATGCACATTTCACTTTGCTCGCATCGCTAAGAGCCGCTTTTAGTATTTTTGACTTTTTGTCGGGTCATGTCTGGCTATTCGAGTTCAGTTGCAAGACTGTTTAAACTCAAGTCCCACCAGTTGCAAGACTGTTTAAGTTCCAACAAGAAGTAGAGTTAATTATGTATTAACTAAAACTCTTCATGTTCACAATTCGTATATAAATAAAAGGCTTATGCGCATTGTTTGAGATATATAGAAAATGACATACATGTTTCAGAAACCGCATACAAAATCAAAAGATTTTTCATCTTTCTCGGACCTTTATGCTCTAATTTCATGTATTGTTTTAGGGTGCTTGGTTAATTCCGAAAGTACATATGCTCAGGCTGTTGTACCCTGGGAGATAGACGGGTTTACATATGTGGCCCAGAATATATTTTGAGGGGCCTATGTTAACAGAAGTTCTCAGTCATCGCACCTATTTTCTCTTCTTGTGCTTTACTTATATTATTTCTTTTAATTTGTTTTCATTTTTTTCCACTCTTCTATGTATTGTAATTCGAATATTGATTAATAAAAGTGTTATTTTATTTTATGAATGGTTGTTTTACAGACATAAAACATATTTTTTTAACACCGTTCATAATTTTGTGTTTTAAAAATGATCGGATTACAAAACCCTTTTGAGCAGTTTGATTATGTTTCATCAAACTTTTTAGTAAAGTTTGTTGTTTGGATGCCAAAACCTCTTAAGTAATAGGACTATTCCTTTATTTGGTTTTTTGTAAACCGATATATCCTATTTTGTTCTCACATTTCATCACTTGATACTTCTTCTTCCACTACTATGGGACCATTGGTTGGCACCCAAACAACAACTACTCTTGCTAATCATGCTGAAAAACCGAAAAGTTTCGGGTTTGATATTCAAAAGATGGTGACAAAAGATGCTCTTTTATCTTACTACCTTGAATCTTGCGAGGTTCTTGATTGAGGCCAGTCCTACTCTTACCGAAGGTGCGGATAACGTTCTATCTGTGAGCGTCGTGGAGGCTTGGAAACAATCCGAGTACCTGTGTTGTAACTATGTGTTGAACGACCTTGTGGATACTTTGTACAATATGTATTGCAAGATAATGACCACCAAAGAATTATGAGAGTCGTTCAATCGCAAGTACAAAACGGAAGATCTCGGGACGAAGAAATTTGTTGTGACTTGTTGATGTGCTTGTTTTAATATAAAAATATTAATAATTATATTTTTAGGATGATTTTACAAGATCAGGTTTTAAATTTAAAAAATGATAATTAATTTAACTTAAAACACACACAATAGGAAAGTGTACCTATCGCAGCGTAATATAGTTTAGGTAAGAACCAAGTATCGAACCATGAACACGTATCCCGTACTCAACCCTCGCTATTGTCTGACTAGAATAATAAGTTGGAAAATGGGTTTTGTTTAAAAAGAAAAATAAAAAGTTAAGAAATGTAATTAGAACTATTATTCTGTTTAAGGTGTTACTCTAGTTGTTATTCCTTGTTAATTAATATTGTATTTAAAGTAAGGTTGGTCATAGTTACTAATACTAACCCTTTCGATAGGGGAGTTAGTATTTCGTAACGGAAAAGTGGATACGGTCTGCCAACTGGTCCTTAATGAATATAATGGACCCTAAACGGGGCGTCAAGTCTGTTGGTATCTCACAATTCATTATTCGGATTTATTATCCTTGTGACTGACGTACGTCTGATCTTGTAACTTCTTCCGGTAAGTCGGAATGCATAACTTCCTCCAAAGGTATTTTATGAACGCTCGGTCCTAACAATTTATGTTCTTAAATAGTTGTCTTTACTTATAGTATTATTTCAAATAAATAAGACTTTCCTTCTCAAGATCAAACCCCATGGTTCCCGCTAGAAGTACTCTGTAAGCCGATACAAGAAAAGTAGAGAAATACTGACACAAACCGTCCAGTCTGGTTAGGGCTCAAACGGCCTACTGAATACCCAAACCTCCAATCAACCCATAATATTAAATCTATACTAACCATCCATGCTAGCATCAAGATTTGGATATAGACAGTACAAATATCGAATAAGCTTCCCAAACAATAAGCCTTGCTTGAGTAACTCACAAGATAAAAGATTATTATTGATTTAAAGATCACTTATTCTGGTCTTTTTTAGATAACTTATAGTAAAGATTTTAAAAACATAACTTACTAAAAATACTTCATTAATTAAATAAAGTTCAACCAATTCGGGCAACACAAGAGAACTAGCCATGAATGACCATACAAGTGACTCCACTAACCCTTAGATAATGTGTGAACGTGTTCCAACACCAAGGGAGAGTGGGTATAGGTTGCCTTTGGTTTCACTCGAACGAGAAGAATAAGTTCGTATTACAAGACTTAGAAAAGGAAATAAACAAGAAAAACCTAAATGGACCAAAATCGAGAGAGTTCCGGCTCTTAGCAGAGCACTAAGGCCTTCCCTATTCTTGATCTTGGACACCTAAAACACTAGAATGAGCTTGTTATTTATAGACTAAGAATTTGGTAATGCACGGTTGTGCATTGGGATGCACGGTCGTGCAAAGCACGCATTTCTTGCACGTGAGGGAATCTGGCATGGCAGGAAAGGACGGGGGCACGTGGCACCATTTACACGGCTGTGCAATGCAATGCACGACCGTGCAAATTCTAATTTTGACTTTATGCTTTATTTTGACTTCTGGTTTGATTCCTTGGGTGCACAAACGTCTGATTGGCTTCTGGGATTTTGCCTTGTTTTTGGGTGTTTTCTTCATGTTTTTGTATGCGAGGGTTAATTATCCTGTTGTAACACAAATAAGTGGATTAAGTATCATATCTTATCATATTCTCTATAATTTGTGCTAATTATGGGGATAATTGTACATGTAAAACATGTATAAATGATGACACATCATAACACCCCATACTTAAACTTTGCTTGTCCTCAATCAAACTCATGCATGATTATACCCATAGAATAAAACATTAATTTAATGTACTTTTGTCCCAAATGGTTAAACGCCTCTTTTAATAATAATAACTTGATGGTGGCACCTTTCGAATGCTTCTCCACAATAGGGTAGAAAGCCAAACATACTTGATGGAACTATGATTATGCACAAAATTACAGTCTCACAAATGTTCACTCAACACTCGGGTTTAATATGGATAATGTATGTCAAGAAAAAAACTCAATACTATAATTAATGCCTGCATAATCATAGGCTTGTATAAAAATTAAATCTCCACCAACTGACATAAAATATGTGCATAAATCAAGAGGATTTGTAAGAGTTGTAATGATAGGCTTAGGGTTACGGTAGGAAATATTTGGGAAGAGTGGCTAATTGTCGAAAATCAGACTTGGCTTAATGATTAAATGGTGAGTAAACTTGTTACTAAACTTAGACTAGACATTGTGACTAATCTAAGGACTCTTTTAAGGTCAGATCGCCAAGAACAATTTTTTTCTTCAAGAATGCAAACTTCTTCTTATTTTGAAGCATTCAATGCTATCAATCCCCCATGGATTTTTTGGTTGTTTTTTTCCTAATACGTCCATATTTTTTTTTTTTGCTTTGCATACTCCAATTTTCAAGTAAGTTTGATTTTCCTTTGCTGAAATTTATTCAATAACTTGGGCGAGTATGAACTTCTTTTTGCTACCCCTTTTCTTTTCTTTTCATATTCATTCTTCTTTTCATGATAATTTTATTCTTTGATCATAAGATAAATTATGAATCTCTTTGTAGACAGAACTCCTCAAATCATGGCCAAGTTGATTTCTAACTAAATAGGGGGAAAGGGAAATGGTGCCAAAAACTTGATAGCGTTTTTGGGTTTGAAATGCGGGTTTAGGAATGAAAAGGGTTTAGGCTCAAAGGGGTTGACTAGGGGATAATATTTAGGGTAGGTGAAACAAGATAAGAAGACTAGGGGATAGTATTTAGGGTAGAAATTTGGAAATGGTGTCAAAAACTTGATATGTTATATGATAATGCTCGGCTAGTGATGTTGTGCAAAACACACATCTTTATTCCTTTGTTTTAGTGTCCTTTTATATAGTTTTGTATTAGTTTTGAGTCATTTTTTGTTCGTATTGAGTCGTTGTTATGTTTACAGGTGATCGTGGAAATTACAAGTGAAAACCCGAAGAAACCGAGCACGAGAATGAAGCCCGAAGTTCAAAAGTGAAAAAAGTGAAAAAATGGGAAAATTCAAGTCTTCGCGGTACGCAAAGAAGAAGAAATCCGGGCACGACTAATTTGTTCCTCGCGGTACACGAGGGACTGGCTATGTTTTCTCGCGGTACGCGAGGGCCCTAAATCCCGAGAAAAATCCCTAATTTCTAATTAAATAAAATTTGAATGCAATTATCATTGAGGTTTGTATTCTAGCGTACGTGCTTGTCTTCTGTGCTTACATGCTTGTCTTCTTTGTCTATCTGTGTGTCTAATTTAGAATCGAGTCTTTCTGTTCTTTGAGTCTTTCTGTTTCTTCCTTTCTTGTGTCTTTCTTTGTATGCACAACACTCGTTCGCAGGGGTCACCATCTTATTCGGCTTTCTTAGAGCCCGAGCAAGAGCTACACGAGCGCACCCGCGACTTTCGTGAGCATTTGAAACAGTTGTGCGAAAACCAGGTACGTCCTATTAGCCCTATTCCATTTCCTACTATGGGCGACGCTGATCCTTCAGCGAGGCGTACAGTACACCAGAGGGCCAGTGATGGGGTCACGAGCGCGAGATCTCCGATCGCCTGCCCCGCCATTCCAAATGCCAATTCCTGGCAGATCCCATCACATGTCATGAGTACGATCACTCATGCTACTCAGTTCCATGGCCTTGAGGATGAGGATGCACCTGGGCACCTGTCCCGCTTGTTCGCATATGTGATACCTTTAATATATACGGGTGTATCTGAACACGCTATCTACTTGTATTTATTCCCATTCTCGCTCTCTGGGCGTGCATCTGCTTGGCTTAACACCCTTCCAGACAATTCTATCACCACTTGGGAGGATCTTCAAGCCAAGTTCTACAAGAAGTATTATCCACCTTCCAAGGCCGCTCGCCTCAAGGATCAGATCCACTCCTTCCAGATGGATCCCGACGAGCCTTATCATTTGGCCTAGGAGCGGTTCAACACGCTGTTGAGCCGATATCCCCAGCATGGTCTGTCAGACTGGGCGATAGTGGAGAAATTCTACAATTGTCTCACCTTTGAGAAGCAGTAGATGTTCAATACAGATGCGGAAGGGCATATCATGGAGTAACTCGATCCATGTGAGTGCGAAGAAATGTTCGAGAGCTTCGCTCAGGCCGAACAGTAGTATCCATCTACTAGGACTTCCGTTCCTAGTGATAGATCATCCACCACATCCTCAAGAGGTGTGCATTAGGTCAACCCTGATTCTAGTATGGCTGCTGTACTCGCCTCAATGGCCAACGAGATAAAGGAGCTGAAGCTCAGTGCTCAACGGTGTCAAGTGTGCAGGGGAGGCCACGACACCCGTGATTGCCTAGTGAATAATCAGGAGCAAGTGAGCTATGCTGGCAACCAACACCAGAACCGAGGGTACAATTACAATTTATTTGGCTTGGGATGGAGATCTGGAAATAACCCACCTGGGTATAATGGTCATCAGTAGTTTCAGCAGAATGGAGGAGGAGATACAGGAGCTAGCTCGGGAAGCAGTGTCGACACGACTTCGATCAAAGAGATGCTTGTGACTCAGACACATCTGCTCGCCCACCTAGTCCAGCAGGACATGGATGCTAGGCAGGGATTGGATAGCCACGACACTTTACTGAAGAATCAGCAATCGACAAACCATGATCTGCAATGCACGGTTGAGGATATCACTAAGAGCTTGAAGGATCGACAGGGAGGCCCATCTTCAAGCTCCAACGCTTCAGTGAAGGCCGTGTCGGTCAGGAGTGGGGAGGAGAAAGAGGTTGTAGAGGATGACTCCCACTCCAGTTTGTACAACATTCCGTCTCCTGAAGAGGTCAAGAAGATTGACTGGAAGGCTCGATTCGCTGAGATCGATGCCAAAATGGCGAGGAGTAGGTGGACAAGGAGAAAATAGTTGAGTTGCCTCCGGAGAAGGCAAAGGAGATGAAGAAGGGGGTAGAGATGAAGACCCCCGAGATTGACCTGACTCGTGTTCCCTATCCAGCACGTTTGCTGCCTTTTAAGCAAGCTACGGAACACAGTCACTTCCTTGACATATTTAAACTTCTCAAGGTCAATCTTTCGCTCATTGAGACCCTCCAGAGTATGCCAAAATATGGAAAGTTCTTAAAAGTTCTTCTTTCCAACAAGAAGAAGCTCGAGGAGGTCTCTAAAGTCTCACTTAGTGAGCAATGTTCTACGGTGGTGCATACCAAACTGTCAGAGAAACTGGGAGATTCAGGTCATTTCACGATTCCGTGTCTCCTAGGCAGTCTGCCCTTGCACCACGCGTTAGACGACCTAGGTTCTAGCATCAATATGATGCCCTATTCTTTATATAAACAGCTAGACCTAGGTTAACCGGAGCCAGCGCGCATGAGCATAGCCTTGGCTGACCTCTCAGTCAAGTATCCACGGGGAATTGTGGAAAGTCTTCTAGTAAAAGTAGGCAAATTTGTTTTCCCCATGGATTTCGTCATTCTGGACATGGAGGTGGATGATGAAATTCCACTCATCCTAGGGCGCCCATTTTTACGCACCGCCAAGGCAGTGATTGATGTATTTGACCGGAAACTCACACTTCGTGTGGGGGATGAGTCAGTTATATACGACACCATTACGTCTGTGAAGGATGTTGGCGAGCATAGCCACTCCGTGTGCATGCTTGAAGCCTCTATAGACGATTATTGGGACTCTAATCTGATAGCGGATGTTGTTGATGAATTGGTAGGAGAAATTAGAGAGGAGCCTCAGGATTGGTTGGAGGAGTTTGAAAAGCAACTGGTAGGTTCCTCGTTCCTAAGTGATGACGATGATGTTTGTAGTTTGAATGATATATTAGCACAAGTAGGGTCGATACTTTGTGATACACCCTTGGTGGAAAGTTTAGAGGATCAAGATGGTCCAGTTGAGAGGGTAGAGGTCATACCATTAGAAACACCTATTCCTGAACCCCTACCTACTATTCATGCTGAGGGAAGAGAGACCGAGCCACCTCCTAGGTCTAGGCCACCCCGTAAGAGGACCCGAGCGTTAAATGAATTTGATAATGTGAGGATAGTGGAAACCCCAAGTGTGGGGATGTTTAGTGGTGATAGGTTACTGGTTATATAAGACATATCATCTTCAGACCAGGTAGGTTTAAGTTATGGTGGAAAAACTGGATGGCGATATACATTTGAGGTTTGATAGGAGTAGGAGTGCGTTGCTGAAGTTATGCAAAACCGGGAGACCGCGTAGAATGAAAGCGGTCCCGGTTAGGATCAAGGAGAAGCCTCCTAATAGGCTTGTTTGATTCTCGGGCAAGTGCCCGGGATGTAGAGTTTGTACGCATTACGTGGTCAGTGTCAGTGTTATTTTTTGTGTTTTTTGGTACTGTATTTTGTGTGTGTCATGTTTTACAGGGATTCGCACTTGATTTGGGAGAGGAAAATCGTTGGGAACGATGTTCCAGGTTGGTTTTGCATTGGTTTTTATCATTGGAACATTTTTTTCATGAAATTGGTGAACAAGAATCTTAAATGGTAAAAATTTTTCTAAGTATAAAAGTTGATAAAAATAGTTATCTTTCTGTTATGAACACCCCCTCGCGGTATGCGAGAAAGGGGATCCAACCCCTCGCGGTACACGAGGGATTAGCAAAGTTGGCCAGCTCAAATGTTAAGTCCTCGTGGTACGCGAGGGATACCTGGATTTGCTATTATTACCTTTGTTTCCAATGGTCTCCCATTTCAATCCACCGACACCCACCACAATCCACATCATCCGTTATTATCCACCATCATTCATCACCATCACCTATCATCTACCATATTATCCACCATCATTCTTCCATCATCCATATCATATCATCTAATTCACTGACCACGACCATGGGGAACTAGAAACCAGTGCGTAACTGATGATTTTTCTTGTTGTGGCTTTCATGTCTATGTGTTTACCACACATCGGGTACATGTCCTTGCATATCTATCCAGAGTCAGTTTGAGTCTTTTAATTTTGAGCCAGTTTGATGCTGCGGGTATGTGTGAGTTTAGTTTTGCAGGTATACATTATTCTGTCCGTACTAAATCTCCATTCGGACGGAATTGATCCTGATATCTTATTGAGCAATCCAGCAGTGTGTGCAACAGTGACCGAAATGCTATATGGTGCACACGAGGAAGAACGAAGATGGATACATTTGTTTGCATCTACATTACCAGCTAAGTCGCTTCTTGTTTTTATTTTTGCATATTTATTTTTAGTGTGTCTTGCTTCACATTGAGGACAATGTGTGTTTCAAGTGTGGGAATGTGAGTGTTTAGTTTGTCAAGTTTGTGTCTTTTATAAAAATCCAAAAATACAAAAAAATTGAAAATTTTTGAAAGTATAAGTTTTGCATAACAAAATGGAAAATGATAGTAAAACTGGATCTACTTGTTGAGTTTAAATTAAATAAATAATACAAAACACGTCTAATTAGTGAGGTTGTGGTAGACCCAGTCGACTTGAATAGCTTAAATAGCCCGTGAGTTTGACTTAGGATTAATCACGTAATAATATCTTGATATCTTGTGGGTACTCATCTTAGGGTAACGGTAATACTGAAACTATCAATATAGGGTGATAGGTACCACGTTAAGCAAAAATTTAGAGGTTTTTGAAAATTTTCATGCCACACCACTCTCTTTTTATGAGAATAAATCTGAGTTTTGGTGGCGCCCATTCCATAAATCCATATTACCATAACTATGAGCTTAATTAATTTGAAAACTGAGTCTTGCTTATGTGTTTCCCTCTGGATGGAGACTTGGAGAATACACCCCTAAGTGAGATTCATGTACTTAAACGTGTAGAATCTAGTCTATGTGTTAGCTTCTGGGATAGTGACTTGGTTGAGACACCTCTAGACGAAAGTATGTTAAATTAACGCTCAATTCCATCCATTCATTCCATAATCCATTGATTTCTAAAAATCTGTAAATCTTAGTTTAACATGGTGGGCAAATCTACATGGTTTAACCCGTGCCTAAACATGACCGTGAGACGAGATTAGGTAGAGCTGTAACTTCTAAGTGTGAGTCACATATATTGATTGATTGTTGTAAAATTAGAATTAGAACACATTACGAGGGCTAGATAGTTGGTGGTTGGGTTTAATCGAACATAAATACTGATTATTGCTTTTTAACGTGTGAGTATGTTTGTGCTAATTTGTAATTGACGTTTGTAAAGTTAGATCTCAGTTATGATTCCATTGCAGACTTTTTTGAGGACGAAAAAAGGTTAAGTGTGGGGATGTTTGATGTTGTGCAAAACACACATCTTTATTCCATTGTTTTAGTGTCATTTTATATAGTTTTGTATTCGTTTTGAGTCATTTTTGGTTCGTATTGATTCGTTGTTATGTTTACAGGTGCTCGTGGAAATTACAAGTGAAAACCCGAAGAAACCGAGCACTAGAATGAAGCCCGAAGTTCAAAAGTGAAAAAAATGGGAAAATTCAAGTCTTCGCGGTATGCGAAGACCATAGGCCATCCTCTCGCGGTACGCGAAGAAGAAGAAATCCGTGCGTGACTAATTTGTCCTTTGCGGTACGCGAGGGACTGGCCATGTTTTCTCGCGGTACACGAGGGCCCTAAATCTCGAGAAAAAATCGTAATTTCCAATTAAATAGACTTTGAATGCAATTATCATAGGGGTTTGTATTCTAGCCTTCCAGAACATTACTGGAAGCGATTTTGAGCCTAAAGGAAGCAATTGAAGTGCAAGTTTGAAGCTTTTGGATCCCGGGTTCGTTAGTAATAGCGTTTTCGTTATCTAATTTCGATTTTTATCTTTGATTGTTCTGATTTGAAACCATGTTCTTGTTTAATTACTTCTGTTCTGATGTTTTGAACATGAATCTAGGCTAAACTCATTGATACTGCCTAGGTTAAAGATGAATACTTGTTAAAGTTGTGATTTTTATCGGTTTTGGTTCCATTTGATAGATTTATGATTTTGTAACGATTTCAGTTTGATGATTATGATGTATATGCATGCTTAAATCTGATTGTGTGATTGATTATTAATTCCTTGCATTGATTGTGGTTGTCTGCCAGTTCGATTAGGGTATTTAGGTCATAGATCTTAGGGTTTGTGATTTCGGTGGTTTGCTAAACGTAGTAGCCATAGGAGTTGTGATTGATTGCTGATTAGAGTTGAGTGTGTGTCCTAGTTCAATACCCGAGAGGTGAGAATTTGTCGGTTAGTCTTCGTCATTAGGAATCCGAGTGTCAACTGTCTAAGAGGAGGTTGGTTTAGGTGTTTAGTGATCTGTTGCTAATTTGAATCATAGTTGTTATTCTAGGATCAGCCCGTGCATTCCTTGAGTGTATTGTGGGCGGTGAGACTGAGAGGTAATCCGTTCATTAGGGTACTTGATCTTAGTTGGGAATACCTGAGAAATGATCCATTAATCTGGTGAGTTTAGTACACTTTAGGTAGTTTAGTTGGTGACACACGGAGAGTGATAGGGATCCGCTAGGTAATCTATAGTTGTTATCCTTAGAAACCCAGATCCATCTTAGTTTCCAGAACCGGTAGAAGTTGTGCTTTGCAAGTAGGATTCCGTCCTAAGTAGTATTCTTCCCATATCTTGATTTCATCTTAGTTCTTGTCTTAATAGTTGAGTCGACCTCAGTTTATTGCATTCTTTAGTGATAATAAGTAGTGTAGTTAACCCCCAATCATCATTCTTTAGTCCGAGTCAGAGTCTAGTTTTGTTACTTAGTGTCTCTGATAATCCGGTTTACCATTAAGCTATGCTACAATCAATAGGTCCACTTGTCTGTCAGTGCGGTTTAGTTCATAGGTTTCCCTTTTAATACTTAGGAGTCTAGGTTAGGTTTAGTAGTTTATTTTATAGACCGTCTGGACAACATCAGCTAGGCTCAAATTCTCACATGAAACGGAAGATAAAGGGTTATAATAGTAAAAATGTGCATTAACTTATTTCTTTCTTTCTGTTGTGCTTACTAATATTCCCTATTTGTTTCCTTGATTCATTTCAATGGTATTTCAAATTATTGTTTTTATAAGATCGTTTTAATCCAAATGATTTTTAAGACTTTTAGCTTTTAGATTATTTATGAAACTATCAACTTTATAGTTTATTTTTGAAAATGTTTTAACGACTTCTATGTGTATTTCAATTTGATGGATTGAATACTTGTTAATCATGCACTTGTAATACTTGGGACACTCTATTCTGCTGATGCATTGGTGAGTTTTCTAACACCCCATACTTAGAATTTGACAATGTCCAGAATGTGTCATTTAATAGTTGTCATAGGTAAAAAAAGGGTGAAAAGGAACTAAAACTACCCAGTTGATGCATCACCATTATGCGTATGGTTGATTTCCTCAGCTTAATTAGTATGCGCTCCAAAAACTGTATATCCCTGTTATGCTATGCAATGCTCAAACAAGAAAAATTAAATATTAAACATAAAATTAAACTAATATTCGCCAATAGATGGTAGCTGGATAGGTTGGTGGTAGTGCCACCAAGTCAACGGTTACTCCTGTAACCGATAAAAATGGTACGTGTCTAGCCAAACAAACCAACAATCATTGTCTAAAGTTAAGAACCAAAAACACATCATCCAAGAACCATAAATATCAAAAGATGAAAGGTGAGGAGAGTAGCTACTGGAAGGGAGGACGCTGCCACTGCGGGTGCGGGCCAGGAGGCTGCTGCTGATACTGCTGATGGGCATATGGATCATGAGTGTGATCGTAAAAGTCCTGCCGCATGCCATCCATCGTGTTTCCCAGTTGACCCATCAAATCATCAAATCAAGCATAGTGGGATCAGCAGTATTATGATACATACCTGGGCCTTAATATCCCAATTGTCCCCTAGGGACTTCCTCGTCCCAGATTCTTCAACTTCACCAATCCAGATGTTCCCCCGATGCCCCACTAACCTGTATACCCCATTGAATTTATTTATCATGTGCAAGTTGATCAAAACTTGGGTGTCTATACGTAAAATGGACAGATCCATATCTTTGAGTATTCCATGATTCACAGGGGACAAAACACCTAAGTATTGAGCAAGATGAGTGATGTATGGTCCACCAAATATGTGGCTACTGGAACTGTAGTCTGTGGCTCGGGTAAAGAATTTAGCCAAGCTATAGGCTAGATTACAGGGAACTTGATCAATCAGAGAACGGAGATGGATGAGGTCTCTCACGGTTACTACCCCTGTGCTGTATTTCCTTCCCCTAATAGAAAGGACAATTGATGTGTTTGTTTTAATATAAAAATACAAGTAAATATATTTTTAGATTAATTTCACAAGATCAGGTTTTAGATTTATAAATTAAAATGATAATTACGTTAACTTAAAACACACACAATAGGCAAGTGTACCTATCGCAACGTAATATAGTTAGGTAAGAACCAAGTATCAAACCAATGGACACGATCGAGTTCCAATACTCAACTTTTGTTATCGTTTAGACAGATTAATTAGTGAGTGAGTTTTGTGTGCTTGTGAAGCAGAAAAGTAAATGACGGTAAAGTAAATAATATAAAATTAGAAATGTGCGTGAAGTGTGTAGCAGAAACGTAACTAGCAGAATAGTAAATAGCAGAAAAGTAAATAAAGCGAAAATGATCAGATTACGAAATGTATTGCTTCGGGATTCGAATCAGCTTGGTACGTGATAATGTTAAGTTAACTAATTCAGTGGCATGACTACCACAAACTTGTGACCTAGGTCATCGCTAGAGCCTCGTCCTCACTACATTTGATTTGCAAATTATATTTTTTAAAAGTGGTAGTGCCTCCCGTTAGGGACAACATTTACCCTCAACCCATCGAATGGTCATCTCCGGGTTGGTTTAAGACATCGGACTCAAAATGCTTTATATTAAAGTTAAATAGGTGATTATATTTTGCTCACTGGGAGGCGGTGTAACAATGGGATCAAGTATAAAGACGTACCGTTCCCAACATCAGTTCACCAATTCTTGGTCGCATAGTAATCTCGTATATAGACGTACGATCTTAGAAGTATAGACCAAGCCTTGGATTATCAATCTCTACTCGTATAAAGACGTACGAGTTTCAAAGTAGTTTGATTAAAAAGGGTTTTACGATCTTACTCTTTAAAATCAATACACTCACAAATATAAAGACGGATTTAGACAATAATAAAAGCTCATGAAAAGATGGTTTTTGAGAACGAATTAGTTAAAGGCATAAACATACCACTTCATTAATAGGTTAAACATTAATATGCATCAAACATCATCTTCACCTTAGAAATACAAAGAAGTTTTAGCCACGAATGGCCATAACGACTAGCGTAATGATGAGTTTCATAGGCTCCCCTATTGTGGAACAAGGAGGAAGAGCCCTTATACTCTCTACTCTAACTACGAGAATGCTCTCTTCTTTAGTGTTCTTTAGGTCTGGATTGGTGTGTGGAATGAAGAACTCAAACCTCCTATTTATAGGCCACAAAATGTGCAATGCACAGTCGTGCAATGAGTTGCACAGTCGTGCAAAGGCCCAGTGAATCAAACAGGGTACAGAGTGGGACACTCGAGTTCGAATCGAATTATGCAATGGTCATAAGCTTGTATGCAAATCAAGTCTTCACCAACTAACTAAGTAGTATGCATGAATCAAGAGGACTTTTAAGGGTTGTAATGTGGCTAAAGTAAAAATAAAGGTGAAAATGAAAATCTTTTTGGTTTTTAGGGGTTTTAAAGGGGCTTGAAGGGCTGCAGGTATCGCGAAACACTCAGCTACAACCTCATGGCTTAAAATGGAAAGTACTAAAAGGTCCCTCTACAGTACTCAGATCATGTGGGTATAACTAATCTGAGGGCTCGTTTATGGTCAGATTGCTAAGACCAAGATCTCTCATCAGGTTCAACTCGTCCCTTATTGCATAATGCAAATTGCTACCTTTTCGTACGGTTCCTTCGGCTAGCCGCCTAATAGCACCTACTTCGATTAGGTATGTGTATTCACTTTGGGCTCGAGTTTGATTCTTGCTACACTTTCCATTGTGGCTCCAGTTGCAACATTTTCTACATCTACCGTATCTTTTCGCGGCACTTTTTGACAAGCCACAGAATGGTGGCAATTGCTCTTGCTTGCGCCACCATTTTCTTACATCACTGGTTTCTTGAAAAATCTTTTCTCGGAGTTCGGTTGGTAATTCAGGCTTTGCGAAATGAATACAGGAAAGCAAATTGAAATCAAAGGAATGCTTGTCCAGTTCTTTAAGGTCTCTCGGTAAATAACCAACTTCTTTTTTTTAACAAGACAACTTTTTCAATACTCATCTTTCCTCAATTTCCTTGAAATAATATTTCCTTGAATTTTCCTGCAGATAGTTCGGATAATTTCCTAATGCATCCACCATTTGTATATTCCAATTCTTCTGAGTAGGACAGATTCTTTCCAAAGTCATCCCGATGATAATGAACTTGAAATGACAACATAAGATAATTTTCCCATTTTGAAGACAGTTAGCCAATAACCGGTGTTTGCGAAAAGCTGGTTGGTTAATGGGTATAGGTTTAGAAAAGAAAAGGCTAAGGCTCAGAGGGCTATCTAGGCGGATAATATTTTTGTGATTTTTGTATAATAAGGGTAATAAAGTCCTAGATGCCTCAATTATTTTCATACTTCCACTAGTTCATGGTCTTGATTTGTATAAGTCATACAAGTTCTAATTATGCATAGAATTCAATTGAATAAACACTCAATATACCAAACGAAAGAGCATGCAAAAATAATGGTAATAATGCTCGTGAAAAGGCTCAGATTATTCTCACATGAAAACGGATGGGATAGGATTTAGTGATTTGTTATGCATAATTTCCGTTTGTTTCTACTTGCCATGTATTCATTTTATTTATTTAGGTGCAAACTCCAAGTGGTTTTGATTTAAGGGGTTTAAATATTTTTGAAATTTTTTTTCGGTTTTTATAAAAGGTAAGTTTTTTGTAATGTTTTAGTCAAATGGGTAGAAAATCACAAGTTAAATTTTACTTATTTGAGGTTAACAGTCCTGAATCTCTAATTCCCCACCCCACACTTAAAAATGTTCATTGCCCTCAATGTACAAATGCAAGTAATGGAATGCTATGCATGAATTTAAATGCATAGAATTTTAAGGGAAAATAAAATTTGTAGTCCCCTGGTAAATTTGGTATATAACCTAAGGCCAAAACTTATTGTTGCTGTCAGGCTGTGCCCATGTTGCTTCAAAGACTTCATCAAATTTCTTAGAAATTTGATGTGGTTTCCGGCTCCAGGCTCGTAGAGTTAGAGTGTAACTCCTCAAAGTAAAGATATGATCTGGTGATGTTATTCTACCTGAAACATAAAAGAAAACATAAAAACGAACAAGGAAAATAAAAGGTAGTAGTTAAGCTACTAAGGTCCTAGTATCGAGAAGGCATACCTGGTGGCTGAAGTAATTAGAAACTTAAATTTGGAGAAACCAAACCTGAGATCCATGCTTTCTGCCGTTTGCACCAACTTCTTAATTTATTCATGATCATCGGGTTGCCTCTCGGAAGCGCTACATTTATTTAAGGGTCTTTAGCCCGACCCATACGTGTTGCATCAGTCTTTCTTCAGGTGGGGATAAACAACCTCCCCTGTATCTCCCATTTCTTCGTTCAATTCGTTCGTCTTTGGTAGTTTATCAAAATACTCATCGATCCAATTAGTATTGTCGAGATCCTTAGTAAAGTCTATTTGTGTAGGATATGGTACCTTTTGTTTGGTAAGATCTAGTGCTTTTCCTTTTTTCAAGTCCCTTACTTTTTGAAGCAGGTAGTCTAGATTGGAGTCGATAAATTGAGATATTTCAAGAGGATCACTTGACATGCTTTCATATCCTTCGATGTTGTATGTTACTGATTGTTTTCCGATACAGAGCGTTAAAATACCTTCATTCATGTCAATGACGGCTCTTGCGGTGGCTAAGAATGGACGACCCAAGATTAATGGTACAGAGAAGTCTTGTCCCATTTTTAAAACCATAAAGTCGGCAGGGAAGACAAACTTGCTAACTTTTACCAATAGGTTCTCAATGACTCCTATAGGTGTCTTAACTGACCCATTCGCGAGTTCAATGGTTGCATTAACCGGTCGCGGTTGTCCAAAGTTGACCTTTTGAAACATAGTGGATGGCACAACATTTACGCTTGCTCCTAGATCAGCAAGTACGTAAGTTATAGGTAGTAGCCCTATAGAACATGGTAAGGAGAATTTCCCAGGATCTAAGAGTTTCTTTGGGAGATTCCTTTCGATAAGAGCGACACAGTAATTTGTTCTTTTTATCGCTTCTTCCATGTTTCTCTTGTTTGTGAGGAAATCCTTCAAGAAACGTCCATACTTTGGCATTTGTTGTATAATATTCAAGAAAGGAATGTTGACATGGATTTGGCATAACAGTTCTATGAACTTATCATATTGCTCATCAGTTTTCTGCTTCACTAGCCTTCCTGGATATGGTATGTGAGAATTGAACGTTCTTTTTGGTGGAATTTTTGGAGGAAGGCCCGTCGTAGGAAGTTGGATCACACTAGGTTGTGCTTTCTGGGTGGATGAACTTGCGGGTTGTGGACGGAGTGGCACTCCGGTGAATATCTCTCTCATATGTGATTGAACTTCTTCTCCTGGCATTGATGGTTCTGGGTAGACTTTGCTATTCATTAAAGTAATAGCACTTACGTTGGCTTTTGGATTAGTCTCGGTGTTACTCGGGAGACATCCTGGTTGCCTTTCGGACAATAGTTTTGCTATTTGTCCTAATTGTGTCTCAATGGATTGAAGGGTAGCTTTCTACATTTTGAACTCAGCTTCATATAGACTAAACCTTTCCTCGTATTGCTTATGACGAGAATATGCTAGGAGTGCTTGACTTTCAGTAGTGGAAATTAGCTTAGTCATCGCGTCCTCTAGGCTCATCCCATTACCCATTACCCATCTTATTTGTTCCTTGAAATTGTTGACTAGGTTGAAAGTTATGAGGTTGCCTTTGCTGAAACTGTTGTTGTCCTTGGCTGTTATTTTCTTTCCAGCTTAAGTTTGGATGATTCCTCCATCCAGGGTTGTAGGTGTTGCTATAGGGATTGTTTTGAGGTCGATTTGTTCCGACAAAGTCTACTTGTTCAACGTCGGCTGTGATGCTCTTCACTTCTTCCATTGTTTTAGGTGTTGCTTTACCCTTACTAATTTGGTTTAGTCTTGTTGTAAAGGCGTCTACTTGAGCAGACAATGATGTGACGGCATAGATGGCGTGAACTCCTTGCCTTGTTCCCCTACTAGTATGTGGGTTGTACCATTGATAGTTGTTCATAACTATCTCTTCAATTAGGTAGTAAGCCTCTTGTGGCCTCTTGTTTCCAAAGATGCCACCCGCTGTAGCGTCAAGTGTCTGACGGGCTTGATTGTGTAACCCATTGTAGAAAGATGATATTTTTAGCCAAACCTCTAACCCATGGTGAGGACATTTCCTTAGCATGTCCTTGAAGCGTTCCCATGCCTCATATAGTGATTCACCATCATCTTGAGTGAATGTGGTGATATCATTTCTCCACTTAGCAGTCTTGGCCAGTGGGAAATACTTTGATTAGAACTTCTAGGTGAGATCGTCCCAAGTGGTGATTGACCCGGTGGGGAGAGAATTCAACCATGCCTTAGCTCATTCCCTTAAGGAGAAAGGAACATTCGGAGACGAATGGCGTCATTCGACACCCCGTTTGGTTTGAAAGTATCACAAATCGAGGAAAATTGCGATATGGGCATGTTGATCCTCATCGGGCAATCCGTTAAAAGTGCATGATGATTGGATCATGTGAATAACATGAGATTTGATCTAAAAAGTTGTTAGCATCGACAGTTGGCCTTGTGATACTAGACCCAAACACGTCAAGTGACGGTCTTGCAAATTCAGCTACAGTGCTGTTTTCTACGGCCATTTCTCTGGCGCGTTTCTCGAACTCGGCAGTGAAAGAATCTTGCGGGTTCTGCTAAAGGTTGATATAAACCAGTAGTAGAACTTTGGATCATACACTACCTGCAATAAAGCGTGAAAGAAAAATAAAAGGCTAATCCATTAACTCGATTTTTTCTTGAAATCACCGTGTCCCCGGAAACGGCACCAAAAACTTGATGTGTTTGTTTAACATAAAATATAAGTAAATATATTTTTAGATTGATTTCACAAGATCAGGTTTTGAATTTCTAAATTAAAATGATAATTACGTTAACTTAAAACACACACAATAGGCAAGTGTACCTATCGCAGCGTAATATAGTTAGGTAAGAACCAAGTATCGAACCAATGGACAAGGTCGAGTTCCAATACTCAACTTTTGTTATCGTTTAGCCATATTAATTAGTGAGTGATTTTTGTGTGCTTGTGAAACAGAATAGTAAATGTCGGTAAAGTAAATAACATAAAAGTAGAAATGTGCATGAAGTGTGTAGCAGAAAAGTAAATAAAACGAAATGATCAGATTACGAAATGTATTGCTTCGGGATTTGAATCAGCTTGGTACGTGATAATATTAAGTTAACCAATTCAGTGGCATGACTACTACAACCCGGGTCACCGCTATAGCCTCGTCCTCCATACATTTAATTTGTAAAATATATCCTTTAAAAAGTGGTAGTGCCTCCCGTTAGGGACAACATTTACACTCAACCCATCGAATGGTCATCTCCGGGTTGGTTTAAAACATCGGACTCAAAATGCTTTATATTAAATTTAAATAAGTGATTATATTTTTCTCACCGAGAGGTGGTGTAACAATGGGACCAAGTATAAAGACGTACCGTTCCCAACATAAGTTCACCAATTCTTGGTCGCATAATAATCTCGTATAAAGACGTACGATCTTAGAAGTATACACCAAGCCTTGGCTTATCAATTTCTACTCGTATAAAGATGTATGAGTTTCAAAGGAAGTTTGATTAAAAAGGGTTTTACGATCTTACAATTTAAAATCAAGACCTCACAAATATAAAGATGGATTTAGACATTAATAAAATCCCATTAAAAGATGGTTTTTGAGAACAAATTAGTTAAAGACATAAACATACCACTTCATTAATAGGTTAAACATTAAGATGCACCAAACATCATCTTCACCCTAACAATACAAAGAAATTTTAGCCACGAATGACCATAACGACAAGCGTAACGAACAGTTTCGTAGGCTCCCTATTGTGGAACAAGGTGGAAGAGTCCTTCTACTCTCTACTCTCTACTCTAACTACGAGAATGCCCTCTTCTTGAGTGTTCTTTAGGTCTGGATTGGTGTGTGGAATGAAGAACTCAAGCCTCCTATTTATAGGCCTCAAAATGTGCAATGCATGACCGTGCAACGGGTTGCACGGTCGTACAAAGACCCACAAAATCAAACAGGGTACAAAGTACACGATACTGGGTCGTGAGGAGCAAGAGAGACCAATACACGGCTGTGCAATGGGATGCACAACCGAGCATCCCCCTGTTTTCCCTCAGTTTTGTCTTTTAGCTGCTTGTTGACTATTGTTGACCAATTTTGACTTCTTTGGGGTCAATGCTCCGAGAATGAATCTTCTAGAAGCTTGAATTATTGGTGTTTTTGATAGGATTTAGTTTGATTTATTTTTTCAACACCGAATAATCTGCAATTACAAGTTATAAGTGTTTTAAGCATAAATTGCAAGGTTATTATTCAATTAGTACCATAATGTGGGATTATTATGTATGTAAAATATGTATAAATGATGGCACATCAATAATACATCAATGCAAATAATGGTGGAGATGATGCTTGATCATGGTGCTTTTCTGAGCATTCGAGTCAAAAGGACCTTATCCGACCATGTTCCAAAATGATGAAGCTTCACCCTCTGCAAACTTCGATTTACTTTCAGTGAAGATTGATTCCGTTATCTCCCTATGCCTATACAATCCCATTTCACCCCAACTTTTGCCAATGACATTTCATACCAATGTCTAGCCATCCTGAATCTCACACAATCATGCATCTCCATACTCACTACCGGCCTATCAAACTGGAAAGTCGCTAGAAACTCGAGAGTGAGCTCGTAGTAAGTTGCTTCCCTAATGACAAAGAATTTCTGCCAAGGCTTTGTAATCAGAGGAACTGCACTGTCCAAGAGATTAATATCTTCCAAGGTTTGGTAGCAAATCTTCTTGTGTGCCCCGAAGGTTTGCGTAAGTAATGTTGCCAATAGTTGGTATGCATGGATCTCGATGGCATCATCGGGATCAAAGATAAGCCACGGGTGCAAATCCTGTGGCGCTTCTGGCATGGGCTGCGGGTGGAAAGGCGGTGGAGGTGACAGTGGAGTTGGTGGTGAACCACTCATTCGGGCGGACGAAGATGATCCTGTATGGGATCCCGAGCAGGTATTCCTTCTTTTTCATCCCGCTTGCCTGGATGATTCAACCATTTCCTATACAAAAACGAATTAAGTTAGTATAGGGAAAATATCATTGCACATAAGGCATAAAAATTATGCATATATATTTTAGGACCACACAAATAAAACCTAAATTCATGCATTGTCATGGCATGGTTACATTTTCCGAATCCATAATTGATTAATTGCAATTTATCCAAACAAGACTCAAATTCAAACAATGGTATTTTGACTTTTAAAAGTCAAACTTGTCAAAAATTTGACCTAGTTTATCAAATTAATATTTTTCCAACAAGCTATACTACATTTTAAACATATATATAAAAGATTAATGCTTCAATTCACACAATTAAGGTTAAAATTTCTAAGCAAAAATCAAGAACCCAAATCATACGAGTGTAACAAATCTGTCTAAATGAGGCTAGAACAAGTTACATTATGACCTATTATGGTCAAATATACATTTAGATTAAGCAATAAGTTCAAATTCAACATATTCATACCAGAATTCAAAAATAAACCCTAGCCCCTATCTGAACAAAATTATCCATAAATGAAGCAAGAATCGACTCAAAAACGATAATGGACAAGTTTACATACATTGGGGGAGAGATTAGAGTGAAGAAACGAGAAAAACCGTGAGAAATCGAAGGTTTTGAGGTGATTTCGGCCGGAACAGAGAGTGCTTGGGGTTTTGAGGAAAGAGCTGCTACTGCTGTCTTTTAACCCAGACTCGTACTTACTCGATGCACGGTCGTGCATTGGGATCACGATCGTGCATCCCCCTTTTTGACCAGGTATTTTGGATTTGTTTTATATATTTTTCAGCTTATTGTTTTTAGACAAATAAATTTTATATTTTTAATTAAAAATTAATAATATTTTTCCAACACTTATTACCTAAAAAATATAACCGTGGTCAACGGGAAATGTCACCAACAAAAATCCCGAATTTATACTTGGAGACTTACCTCATTTCGTGCAATCCAACATCAGAGTATCTAGCTTGTCATTATTAAAAACAAAAATGTTAAACACGTAAAAACCGTTAGAAAGCGTTACGCCTATTTAAGAAAAAATGTTTTTGCTTTCGAATGGCGGTACTTATGTTTGTTCACTTTTCTTAACAAAAATTTTGCGGTCCAGATCCTTGAATATTCCTACAAAGATAGATGTAAGTAACACAAATACCATGACTCAAGAAAAATAAAAATAGTTAGTCCAACGACTTAGATTTTTCGCCGAATTACCGTGTCCCCGACAACGGCGCCAAAACTTGATGTGCTTGTTTTAGTATAAAAATATAAATAATTATATTTTTAGGATGATTTCACAAGATCAGGTTTTAAATTTATAAAATGATAATTACTTAAACTTTAAACACACACAATAGGCAAGTGTACCTATCACAGCGTAATATAGTTTAGGTAAGAACCAAGTATCAAGCCATGAGCATGGATCCCGTACTCAATCCTCGCTATTATCTGACTATAATAATAAGTTGGAAAATGGGTTTTGTTTAAAAGGAAAAAAATAAAAGTTAAGAAATGTAATTAGAACTATTATTCGGTTTAAGGTGTTACTCTAGTTGTTATTCCTTGTTAATTAATGTTGTATTTAAAGTAAGGTTGGTCATAGTTACTAGTACTAACTGATGTAGTGCAAAGCACACATCTTTATTCCTAGGTTTTAGTGTCGTTTTAAGTAGTTTTCCATTTGTTTTGAGTCGTTTTTGTTATGTATTGAGTCTACTTTGTGTTTGCAGGTGCTCGAGGTAATAATGAGTGAAAACCCAAAGAAACCGAGCCTAAGAATGAAGTCAAAGAATTAAAAGTAAAAAATCTGAAAATGCAAGCTCTCGCGGTACGCAAAGAACAAGATTCCTTCTCTCGCGGTACGCGAGGGAAAAGAAATATGCGCCCAACTGTTTTGGCCCTCGCGGTACGCGAGGGACAGGCCAATATCTCTCGCGGTACGCGAGAGAGTCGTAATCCGAGAAAAAACCCTAAAAATCAATTTTAATAGAATTTGAATGCCATTATGCAAGGAGTTCGATTATTGCCATCAAGAACAAGACCAGAGGCGATTTTGGGTGTCTTGGAAGTCAATTGAAGTGCAAGTTTGAAGCTTTTGGATTCTAGGTTCGTTGTAGTAGCTTATTCGGTTTTTAAGATTCAATCTTTATCTTTGTTTTGTTTGATTGAAACCATGTTCATGTCTTTTACTTCTGTTATGGATGTTTTGAACATGATCTTTGGCTAGATCTTAATTACTGCCTAGGTTAACGATTATTACTGTGTAAAGTTATGATTTATATTGTTTTGGGATTCGTATGATGATTTTGTAACAATCCTAGCTAATAATTATGATGTATATGCATGCTCTGATTCTGATTGTGTGATTGATTATTGATTCCTTGCGTTGATTGTGGTTGTCTGCCAGTTCGATTAGCGTATCTATGTCATAGATCTTAGGGTTTCTGATTTCAGTGGTTTGCTAGACGTTGTAGCCATAAGAGTTGTTATTGATTGCTGATTTAAGTTGAGTGTGTGTCCTAGTTCAATACCCGAGAGGTGAGAATTAGTCGGTTAGTATTCGTCATTAGGAATCTGGGTGTAAGTTGTCTAAGAGGAAGTTGGTATTAGGTGTCTTATGATCTGTTGCTATTCTGAATCATAGTTGTTATCTTAGGATTACCCCGTGTATTCCTTGAATGTATTGTGGACGGTGAGACTGAAAGATAATCTATTCATTAGGGTACAATATCATAGTTGGAAACACCCGAGAAGTGATCCGATAATCTGGTGAGTTATTACACCTTTAGGCATCTTAGTCGGTGACACCTTGAGAGTGATTAGGGATCCATTAGGTTGTCTATAGTTGTTTCCTTAGAAACCCAGATCCATCATAGTTCCAAAACCGATAGAAGTTGTGCTTTGCAAGTAGGATTGCGACCTAGGTAGTATTCTTCCCATTCTTGATATCTTCCTTAGTTCTTGTCTTGATAGTTTGAGTCGAACTTATTATTACATTCTTAGTTTAATAAGTAGTGTAGTCAACCCCCCCCCCCCCAATCATCATTCTTTAAGTCCCAGTCAGAGTCTGTTTTGTTATTCGTAGTGTCTCTAGGGTTCGATATTCCGAATTACCATTAAGCTGTGCTACACTCGATAGGTCCACTTTCCTGTCAGTGCGGTTTAGTTCATAGGTTTTCCATTTATTAATTAGGAGTCTAGGTTAGGTTTTGTTATTTATTTTATAGACCGTCTGGACGACATCAAGTTTTTGGCGCCGTTGCAAGGGACACTTGACAATAGCAATATTAACTCTGATTAGTTCTTTGTTTGATTTTTGGTTTATTTGTTTTCTTTAAGTCTGTTTCATGTGCTTGTCCTTCGTGCTACTTGTGTGTCATATATGTGTGTCTAATATAGGATCGAGTCCTTCTGTTTTTGAGTCTTTGTTTATTTCCATCTTAGAGTCTTTCTGTTTATGCACAATACTCGTTCACCGGGTTTACTACCTTATTCAGCTTTCCTAGAGCCTGAACGAGAGCTACATGAGTGTACCCGCGACTTTCGGGAGCATTTGAAAGCATTGTGCGAGAACCATGTACGTGCTACTAGCCCCATTCCATTTTCTACCATGGGCGACGCTGATCCACCTGCGAGACGTACCATGCACCACAGGGCCAGTGATGAGGTCACTGGGGCAAGATCTTCGATCATCCACCCCGCCATTCCAAATGTCAATTCCTAGCAGATCCCATCACATGTCATGAGTACGATCACTCATGCTACTCAATTCCATGGCCTTGAGGATGAAGATGCACCGGACATGTGTCCCGCTTCGCGCGCATATGTGATACCTTCAATATCACGGGTGTATCTAAGGACGCAATCTACTTGCGTCTCTTCCCATTCTCGCTCTCTGGGCGTGCTTCTACTTGGCTCGACAATCTCTCAAACAACCCGATCACCACTTGGGAGGATCTCGAAGCCAAATTCTTCAAGAAATATTATCCACCTTCCAGGGCCGCTCGCCATAGGGATCAAATCCATTCATTTCGGATGGATCCTGACGAGCCCTATCATATGGCCTGGGATCGGTTAAACGCGCTATTGAGTCGATGTCCCCAGCACGGTCTTTCTGACTGGGCGATAGTGGAGAAATTCTATAATGGCTCGACAATCTTCCAGAAAACCCGATCACCACTTGGGAGGATCTCGAAGCCAACTTCTTCAAGAAATATTATCCACCTTCCAGGGCCACTCGCCTTAGGGATCAAATCCATTCATTTCGGAAGGATCCTGACGAGCCCTATCACATGGCCTGAGAGCGGTTCAACGCGCTGTTGAGCCGATGTCCCCAGCACGGTCGTTCTGACTGGGCGATAGTGGAGAAATTCTATAATGGCCTCACCTTGGAGAAGCAGCAAATGTTCAATACTGCTACGGGAAGCCATATCATGGAGAGACTCCAGCCAGCAGAGTGCGAGAAGATGTTCGGGAAGCCGAACATTAGTCTCCATCTAATAAGACTTCCATTCCTAGTGCTAGATCATCCACCTCAGCCCTGAGAGGTGTGCATTAGGTCACACCTGATTCTAGCGTGGACGCTGCACTCGCCTCAATGGCTAACGAGATTAAGGAACTGAAGTGTGACATCCGGCAATTTCAGGTTAACTCCGTTAACACAAACATCCTTATCTTAAGCATTGTTCATACAAACTCAATCATCTCAGTTAGTCACACGTGCATTGCATTTAATTAGGTTAATTAAATGTGTTAATTAATACACACACATCGGTAATTCGTAGAATTACCGGATCACACTTGAGTCTAACCCGGAACGTTGGTGATTAATCAAGAATAATATTTAAAACAATTAATAATTTATAATTAATATAAATTATGTGATTTTACATGTTATGTGACTTTACGTGAATTATGTGAATTTTCTTGATATCGCGCATGTTTATCAAATACTGATTGTGTTAATTATTTTTAAAGAAGTTGGAGTGTTTATAAAAATAATAGTTAAAGGATTTAATTATTATTAGTGTTAATTGTTTTATAATAGCCTATGGACCTTTAGAAAGCCCATAATCTATTTAAAAACTTATGCATGCAAATATGTATAAAAGGAAATTTATAAAATTAAAAACCCTAAACCCTTATTCCCTTTGAAGCTGTCGCGATCCCAACCCCCCCCCCCCCTCTTGAGCCGAGAGCTCCAAGCAACCCAAACACACCCTCTTTGATCTTCAATCTTGCAATTGGAAGTGTATTCGAGCTAGTCTAGGCGTTTCTAACACTCCTACGTAAGTTATTTCATCCGATTCCGTTACTTTTTTATTATAAAAGTTATGATTGAAACCCAAGTGCACCCAAACATGAGTTTTTGAAATAATGTTGATGAATTGGTTATTTGATTGATGTTGTTGCAACTATTTGATGAGTATTTTGTTAGTTACAAAACCCTAGTTTCATATGATTCGTAACTTGTCTAAAGTAGAGATTTTTTATTATGTGATGTTGTAGGATTTCATGCTAGATGTGAATGATGATTGTATTTATGCTACTTAAGTAGTTTACAATTGAATGGATGTGTTGAATCTTGTTAACAAAGCTAGAAAACGTAGACTTTCCTAAAGAGTAAACTTTATTGAAAGGTGTTTGTTGAATGTGAATTACTTTTACGTGCATGATGTTATTGTATGATGCTAGCATGTTATTATGAACGTATTAAGGCTTGTTAAAGTGTTGTTTGGTACAAATCGTATGCATTAATCATAAGTTACTAAAAGTAGAAACTTTTAGAATTTGAAACTTGATGTCTAGACCTAAGGTGTGGTTGTGATGATCTTTCATGCATTAGTATGTGTATATAAACATGTCATGATCGTGCAAACGTGTCATAGATGATGTAATCTATTGAAACCAAACTTGTGTTCATACATTGTTAAAAGTAGGAACTTTGTTGAACGTGCATTGTGTAGACATAACTTGCCATGCTAAGTTAGTTGTGACATGTGTAGCATGAAACTTGAATTACTTGTATGCTGTGTGTGTTAGTATTCAAAACAAACATTGAATCACTAAACGGGTCACCAACGGGTCGTCAGGTCAAACTTAGTCAAACTTGGTCAAACTATTAAATGTTTTCTAAACACTTAAAACAATGGGATTGTTTGGCTACTTAGGGTTCATGTCAACTTACACAAACACACACTTATAAATCGATGTTTATAGGTGGCGGTTAGTAGTCAAGCAGTTTTAATTAGCTTTCATCTGCACGCATTCTATGGTGAGTTTTCACGACCCCTTTTTCTATGTTTTAAACTTGGGGGAGAAAACATGAACGCAAACAGTTAGATCTTACATTTCTTTTATATCACTTGTTGTACTAAGCGCAAACATATCATACAAGTCCTTACATATCAAACCGTTTAATATATGGAATAGCGAGGTAATCTTGAGTAGTACTACTGGGCATGACAAGCCCCACCCGCGTTAGTCGCGCTAACACGACGGGAAGTCGAACGGGTGTAATATGGACCTAACATTTTACCATTGTTTCATGATAGACATGGTGTAAGGCAAATCAAACACAAACAGTCAGCTTCGGTGTCGAAACACTTTAGTAACATGTTATTAGGCTAGCTACCTATTAATATAATTGTAATGGTTTATCTAGTATCTTTACTTACATTTGAAACCTGTGAACTCACCAACCTAGTGTTGATACACTTTAGCATGTTTTTCTCAGGTCGTTAAGGTACGAGCATGAGATTAGGGCATGCATGCATTGGAGTTGCATTTATTTTTCAAACATCGGATTTACATATTTATTTATTTTGACTTGTATGTTTTGGGAGCACTTGTTTTAGCGCATGCATTTTGTTAAACCTTTTTGCTTCCGCATTTACTCAGTATTTTAATTTAGTAGTGTTGCATCGTGACTATAAGCAACACTAATGTTTTTCTTAAACTCATATAAAGTCGTTCAACGTAACTAATGACTGAGATCCTGGTATGTCACGCTCCTAACGGTAAAACTCTGTTAGTGGATTTTGGGGGTGTGACATGAAGCTCAGTGCTCAGTAGTCTCAAGTGTGCAGGGGAGGCCATGACACCCAGGACTGTCCAGTCAATAATAAAGAGCAGGAGAGCTATGCTGGTAACCAGTACCAGAGCCGAGGGTATAACAACCAAAATTCATTTGATCGGGATGGAGATCTGGTAACAACCCATCGAGATTTGTTATTCGTAGTGTCTCTAGGATTCGATATTCAGCTTTACTGTTAAGTTATGCTACACTCGATAGGTCCACTTGCTTGTCATGCTGTTTAGTTCATAGGTTTTCCATTTATTACTTAGGAGTCTAGGTTAGGTTTTGTTATTTATTTTATAGACCGTCTGGACGATATCACTAACCCTTTCGATAGGGAGTTTGTATTTCGTAACGGAATAGTGGATACGGTCGGCCAACTGTTCCTTAATGAATATAACGGACCCTAAACGGGGCGTCAAGTCCGTTGGTATCTTATAATTCAATATTCGGACTTATTATCCTTGTGACTAACGTACGTATGGTCTTGTAACTTCTTTCGGAAAGTTGGAATGCACGACTTCCTCCAAAGGTACTTTACGAATGCTCGGACCTAACAATTTATGCTCTTAAATAGTTTCTTTACTTATAGTATTATTTCTAATAAATAAGACTTTTCCTCTGTAGATCAAACCACATGGCTCCCGCTAGAAGTCCTCTGCAAGCCGATACAAGAGAAGTAGAGAAATACCGACACAAACCACCCGGTCTGGTTAGGGCTCAAACGGCCTGCTGAATACCCAAACCTCCAATCAACCCATAATACTAAATCTATACGAACTGGTTGTGCTAGCATTAAGATTTGTATATAGACAGTACAAATATCGAATAAGCTTCCCAAACAAGTAGTCTTACTTGAGTAACTCACAAGATAAAAGATTATTAGATTGAGATTTAAAGATCACTTATTCTAGTCTTTTTTAGATAACTTATAGTAAAGACTTTAAAAACATAACTTACTAAAAATACTTCATTAAATAATTAAATTTCAACCAATTCGAGCAACACAAGAGAACTAGCCATGAATGACCATACAAGTGACTCCATTAACCCTTAGATAATGTGTGGAAGTGTTCCAACACCAAGGGAGAGTGGGTATAGGTTGACTCTTGTTTCACTTGAACGAGAAGAATAAGTTCATATTACAAGACTTAGAAAAGAAAATAAACAAGAAAAACCTAAATGGACCAAAACCGAGAGAGTTCCAGCTCTTAGCAGAGCACTAAGGCCTTCCCTGTTCTTGATCTTGGACACTTAAAACACTAGAATGAGCTTGCTATTTATAGACTGAGAATTTGGTAATGCACGGCCGTGCATTGAGATGACGGTCATGCAAAGCACTCATTTCTTGCTCGTGAGGGAATCTGGAAATGCACGAACGTCCGATTGGCTTCCGGGTGTGCTAATTTTGCCTTGTTATTTGGGTGTTTTCTTCATGTTTTTGTATGTGAGGGTTAATTTTCCTATTGTAACACAAATAAGTGGATTAAGTATCATATCTTATCATATTCTCTATAATTTGTGCTATATATGGGGATAATTGTTCATGTAAAACATATATAAATGATGGCATATCAGTTATTTCTTGGACTTTAAAATGGTTGATTCTAAGACTGTGAATACCCAAGTTCAAGTGTTGCAAGTTGTACTTAGCAGCATTCACTATGAAGGGATGACTCTTAGTGAGACATTTCAAGTGGCGGCTATGATTGAAAAGTTGCGTCCTAGCTGGGTAGATTTCAATAACTACCTTAAGAATAAGCAAAAGGAAATGACTATTGAACACCTTGTAATCCGTCTTCGAATTGAGGAAGATAATAGGTTGGCACAAAACAGAAACCAAGTGTAAGCCTCTACAAAGGCCAAAATTGTGGAGCATGATCAGTTTTCCAGGGGAACCAAGGCTACAAAGGCAACAAGCATAACGGAAAATTCAAGGCAAAGGTTGTGGACCTTGGGCCAAAGAAAGGTGGTGTGAAGAAAATGAAGACTTCTTTTCAAGAGAAATACTACAGCTGCCAAGAATCTGGTCATCACCTTACCAATGCAAGGCACCCAAACGGGAGAAGGCACATATGATCGAAGATTACATGCCCCTTGTGGCCATGATCTCGGATCTTACTACCATGATGGAGGAGGTCAACTTGGTGTCTTATGACCCCAAGGGGTGGTGGGTTGACACTGGGGCTACACACCATGTTTTCTTGGACAAGACTCTCTTTAGTACATTTAAATAAATGGTGGGATGTGAGAAGTTGTATACGGGGAATGTTGCTACAACGGATATCAAAGGAGAAAGCGATGTGATCAGGAAGTGGACTTCAGTGAAGGAGCTAACTCTAAGAAACATGCTTTACGTTCCCGACGTGCGTATGAGCCTTGTGTCAGGATGGTTTCTTAACAAGTTTGGTTTCCATTTAGTTTTTGAATGTGATAAATCTGTCTTAAGTAAGCGTGGTATGTTTTTTGGAAAGGGTTATGCCCAAAATGGTATGTTTAAACTCAATGTAATCGATTTTAAAAAGAACATGAATAAGAATGCTTCTACCTCTATCTTTTAATGTTTGGCATGGTCTTCTTGGTCATGTTAATTTTAATTCGATGCATCTTTTAATTAAATTAGATTACAAACATACTTTCACCATTAAGACAAATTCAAAATGTAAAACTTTTTCTAAAGCAAAACAAATAAGATCATCGTTTTAGTCGGTTGAAAGAATAACCGAGCCCCTTGATAACACACACATTGATGTATGTGACTTAAAGTCGGATCCCACTAGAGGTGGCAACACGTAATTCATCACCTTTATTGATGATAGTACAAGATATTGCTATGTATACTTAGTTAAAAGTAAGGATCAAACCGTGGTTTAAAATCAACACAACAAAAATATAAAAGTTCTAATGAGTGATATACCGGGTGAATATGTGATATGTCCTAAAATATACATATTTTGCATGCATAATAATCCTCATATTATGATACTAGTTCAATAAAATCTTACAATTGAGTATTCAAGATCGGATTAGTGGAGCACAAGTGCTCTGCTAGGGCTGAAAGTCTCTCGTTTTGTTTCATTTTTAGCTTTTTCTTTGTTTATTTTCTTTTTTCTAGTGTTGTAATATGTAATGATTCTTCTCGTTCGAGTAAACAATAGGCCACATGTACTCATTCTCCATTGGTGTTTGAACACTTCCACACATTGTTAAGGGTTAGTGGAGCCACTTGTTTAATCATTCGTGCCTAGTCCTCTTGTGTTGCTCGGGTTGGTTGAACTTTAATTAAATATTGAAGTATTTTTAGTATGTTTTGTTCTTAAAGTCTTTCTTTTAGTTTATCTTAAAAAGCAAGAATAAGTAATATTTAAACCAACTTAATAATCTTAAATCTTGTAAGTAACTTAAGCAACACTTCTTGTTTGGGAAGCTTATTCGAGTTTGTACGGTCTATATACAAATTTTGGTGCTACCAAAGGCCCAGTTAGTATAGATTTATCATTATGGGTTGATTGGAGGTTTGGGTATTGCAAGATCTTGTGGTTCGTGTCGGTATTTTTTTTATTTCTCTTATGTTGGCTTACAGAGTACTTCTATCGGGAGCCATGAAGTTTTAGCTTGAGACAAAAGTTATATTTATTTAAAATATAATTATAAGTAGAGACAACTATTTTAAGAGTATAATTTGTTAGGTCCGAGAGTTCATAAAGTAGCTCTGGAGGAGGTTGCTCATTCTGATTTTCTAAAAGAAGTTACACGACATTACGTACATCAGTCGAGAGGATAATCTTAGTCTGATTAATAAATCACGGGACAGCCGACAGACTTGAGACCCCATTAGGACCCGGAGATTTATTAAGAACAGTTGGCCGACCGTTTCCACTGTTTTGTTACGAAATACTAACTCCCCTATCAAAAGGGTTAGTACTAGTAACTTTGACCAACCATACTAAAATATAACATTAATTAATAAGTGATAACAACCAGAGTAACATCTTAAACAAGAAAACTCTTCTAATTATGTTTATTATCCTTATTACTTTCTTTTAAACAAAACCCCCTTTCAACTTATTATCCTAGTCAGACAATAGAGAGAGTTGAGTACGGATGTCTCTCGGTTAAGGAAAGACTACCCAGGTTAAGAGTCCTTCTTGTGAATCTCGGATGTCTCTCAGTTAAGGAAACTAACGATGGAACCAGAATCTATGGATACTACACCCTCAGACTACCTACAGGATCCCTGTTCATTCACAAGGTGTGACCTAGAAGGAAACCCTAAGGGGTGTCTGACGCTCACTGGTTGGTCGGATTACCTTTCAGTATCTCCAATAACATTAAAGTACTCGATAGACAAATTACCATTCAGTCTCACTGTCCCAGTACATTCAAGGAATGCAAGGGGTAACCTAAGAACAATCAAATTGACACAGGATAGCAAAGGATACTAGGACACCTAGGGGAAACCTCCTTTCAGAGTATTTACACCTAAAACCCTAACACCAGGGACAAACCGATTACTTCTCACCTCTCAGCTATCGAAGTAGGTAGAATATTTAAATCCTCTAAACACTCAACTATCGTTCCTATGGATTCGATCGATCAAAAACCATAAACTAGTCACAAACACACAGTAAGAAACCTAATATGTATCTAGACATGAAAGACATTCGACACACATGGAACAATAATCCATCATAAATCAGATCTAACTATGCATGCACATCAGCTTAATTACAATCAAGTTTGTTACTTTAACATTAATCCATCAATTAAGAATCAAAGAACCGATCAAAATCTGATCTTTGCAACGTATTCATCAAAACCTAGGTAGCTATGAAATTTTAGCCAACAACCATGTCTAATAACATCAAATCAAAGATAAAACGCAGAAACATATGTCAATTAAACAAAGGAAAGATAAGGGATCGAAGTACAATAACCGAACGATCAAAAACTAACCAATCCGGGGTTCCAAAACTCCAATCCCTTGCTTCACATGCCTCCTCCTCTCTGAAAATCGCCTAAAAATTGTTCGTTGATGGCTGGAACTCGAATAATTACCAAAGGGGGAGTTCTAATCTATTAAGACATGAAACTAGGGTAAAAAAAACATGTTTTTGGGGTTTCTCGTGTACCACAAAGCCCCAAATGGCCATTTCTCGCGTACCGTGAAAGACAAAAAGAGTCGCGAAACTTTTCCGGTTCCTTGTTTCCTCGCTTACCGTGAGAGAATGGGCCCCACCTCTCATGTACCGTGAAAGAATACCATATATTTGAACACAGATCATCCAGATACCCCAAATCAATATATTATGGAACCTGTAACTAATTTTCTAGCCCGGGATATTCCCCTTTGAAGTTTGGACTATTTCCTGACTTTTGCCATTCTCATCCCGTGTTCTCGTGTGCTCGTTTCTTCACAGTTCTTGTTCGTTTAAGCTCCAATTACTTTTGAACACCTAAAAGACATACCATAACTTAGTAAAACCCATAAATGACTCAAAACGACTCTAAAACTATACTAAAACGCTACAAAATACAAAGGATAAAGAGGTGTGATTTGCAACACGTCACTAGGTTGATAAGTTATGTGTTAAGACAGAATGTGGGGGGGAAGCTATTCTATCCGCCAATTATCTTTTGAACGCCTTATGTTTTGTGGATGGGAAGAAAACCATCTTACAAATATTTGAAAGTGTGGGGGTGCATATCAAAAGTGGGGGTGCCACCACCAAAGGTTCAAATATTAGGATCTAAATCCATGGATTGTATATTCATATGTTATGCCCATCATAGTAGTGTATATCAGTTTCTTGTACATAATGGAATCAAGGAATGATTCATTCTTTGAAGATGTGTTTCCGTGTTTTGAAAAAGGAACAAGCGATTTCATTAACACCGGTTGATGAGATTGTTCATGATGAAACTTAAGAACAATCTGAGGCTAAAGATATTGAGTCAAGAAGTAGCAAAAGGCAAAGGATTGAAAAATCTTTTGGTCATGATTTTCTTACTTATATGGTTGAGGGTGCAACACCTCGAATTTTCGCATAGAAATTAGGGACTTAAAATGCCAAGAATTAAAGTCCAAGGGTTGAATTTCAATTACTCCAAAGTTGTAGGGTTTAAATTATAAAATTTTGAAACTTGGCTGGTAGCGGACCGCTACCAAGGTCCTGGAGGTCCGCTACGTGGAGAGAAAGGTAATCATGAGGGAATGCCACGTCATCAGACGCGTGTTGGATGACTCAGCCCTATGGCGGACCGCTAAGCCTTTGGCTAACGGTCTGCTATCCGCAAAATGGACCCAAACATCGAGCATTTGTCGTGTGTCCTATGACATGCTGAAACCAGTTGGGTGGCAGACCATGCACTACGCCAATTAAGCCGCCATAAGGGGTGGCGGACCACTACACTATGTGTTAACGGTCCGCAGCGGGTCCGATGAAGGCCTATAAATAGAAGTCGAAGACCAGAGCTTTTGACACATATTCCACACACAAATTACACACACTTAACCTCACAGTTCATGCCAAGGTTGCGATACACGTTAGAAGTTTGATTTCTAGCCTTACGCCTTCAAATTTCTGTAGCTAGTGTTGAGGTAAGATTCCGACCTATTGTTAAGTTTTGGGTTAATTACTATTAAGCTTCTAAAAGGTTTTAATTAAGAAATGTTGATATTATTAGGATATTGTTCGAGGTTATTAATTCAATTGAATATACGTACAGGTGTTGTCCAGGTGAGTTCCTCTGAATTAAAATGTGTATAGTTACACAGTTGTTATTTGAAATATTACTGATGTGATGCCCTATTCCAAGTATATATAACGCGTATTTAGTACTTATTACATTCCAAGAGTGGATAGGACCTACGGGTGGATGGTTATCTTATCTTACTGGTGAAAGGTAGGCCAGTAGGGTAGGATACTTATCCATTTTATACTGGTGAAAGGTAGGCCAGGGGCGGGAACGGTTGACCTATTATATATATATATAACAAAAGCTTATTAGTTTCGTGGAAATTAATGGGTGGGACATGGGATTGCTGGTGATTGAATAAACAATAATGTGGTAAAGATTCATGAATTCACCAACTTATGTTGACCCGGTTGCTTTTATTATTTTTAAAGATTGTTGCAGGTGGACGCCTTAGTTGGCATTCCAGGTAGATAACATATGTGGATCATGTTTAAATGGTCAGAGGATTGTGATGGATGGAGGCATGATTAGAGAGTTGTAAGCCCTTAGGATGTTTTGACTTCCTTGACAGGGACTGATGTTTGTTGGTCTTGTTTGTGTAAGACCCTAACCCGGGCATCCTACAGTTGGTTCTCATAACGGGTCATTCTCTTTAAAAATGCATTTACAATTATGCAAACTACAGCGGAAGTCTTTCTAAATTATATTATTGTGATTTAATGATATTAAATTTCCTCACAAATGTCTGCACACCGATCCGAGTAACACCGCTCCCAAGCCAAGATACGTCAACACTACGCTTACCTGTAAAACAAGCTAACGTACATACAAAGTCAGCTACGCTGAGTAAGTTCTAATAGTTTAATTTAAATAAAAACCATCTCATCACAAACGTTATTTAAACTTTACTCAGGACCCTCAGTCCTTATGAAATGGGTCCACAATTCATTAACCATGGATAACCCCTGTTATCACTCAACATCCTATAACCGTTCGCCACCCGACACTCATCCCATAATAATAGTAACAACCTTACCATCTCGTCGACATAATCTTAACTTACTATACTAATAACTCATACCCAAGAACAAGTATTAACTCGACAATTGGTTAACACAACAAACTCTAGACATTAACACATCCGGCCTTAACCAAGGCTCTTACCATTATCTGACACGACAGTTATACACGTCACATCACAATCCTGACACAACGGTCAATCTAACTCTACATACCACAATAACATCATTTACACGTCATACTAACATTACCACATTAATATGATCATATGCATAATCATTATAACTCAACGTTTGCATGCAATACTACACATATATAAATACCCACGTAAACACATGCCTCGTTACTGCACTGATGTGTTGCAAAACACATACGTTTATCCTAGGGTAATTGTGCGAAATTGTATAGTTTTGTACTTGATTTATGTCGTTTTAGTTCATTCTAAGTCTGGGTCATGTTAGCAGGTAATAGTGTGCAAAAGAAGCGAAAAATTAAGCAAAATCCTGGAGAAATCAAGCACACGGGAAAAGAGCGGAAAGCAAAAGAGAAAAATCAATTTTCTGTGAAACCAAGCCCCTCGCGGTACGCAAGGGAAACCAGGAGGCCACCCAACTCCGCGAGGGACCGTCCCAAACCTCTCGGGGGTACGCAAGAGGGGCGCAAATCCGTGAAAAACCCTAAATTTTAGTTATGATTAATTTAAACGACTATCTTCTTGATTATTCGATACATTGCCATCAAGAGAGTTTCTGGGCGATTTTGAGCAAAGGAAGAGGCTTTAGATTAAGGAATTGAAGTTTTACACTGAATCGGGTTAGACATCGAATCGTTCGGTCACAATTGATCGTAGTATTTGCTTTGATTTAATTATGGACCTTATTTTTGCTTTATTTAACTTTGAATCTTCTATTTCTACCATGTTTCTTGGCTAAAACCATAGATCTACCTAGGTTAATGATGAATGTTTGCTAAAGATTGAATTTTTATCGTTTATGGATTGTGTTTTGGATTTTATGTTTTAGACCAGATCTGATTTCACTTGTTTAATGAGTTTGCATGCTTGATTTTGATATTTGAATAGTTAATTGCAATGTTTTCAGAACCAGACCGGACAACGAACCGGACGTCTTAGAGGTTCACCGGTCAGACCGGTCGGACCGGATTCAAGAATCATAGTAGATCTTCAAACATGTTGTAAACCACTTAGATATTACTGGTTATTCAAAAGGAATATGAAAGCCGATGGCTTTATTGACAAGTACAAGGCAAGGTTTGTGATCAAAGGGTATATATAGAAGGAGGGTCTTGACTACTTTGATACATACTCGTCTGTGACACGAATAACCTCTATCAGGTATGTGCTTGCAATTGCGGCTTTGAGAAATTTGGAAATACATCCAATGGATGTAAAATCTGCCTTTCTAAACGGGGATTTAGATGAAGAAATATACATGGAGCAACCTAAGGGTTTCTACGCTCTTGGCCAAGAGGGCAAGCTGTGTAAACTCGTCAAGTCAAGATATGGCTTGAAACAAGCTCCAAAACAATGGCACCAAAAGTTTAACCAACTTATGCTTGACAATGGTTTCAAAATAAATGAGTGTGACAAGTGTGTCTATGCGAAAAACACATCTAGCGGTTATGTGTTCTTATGTTTGTATGTAGATTATATGCTAATCATTAGGAGTAGTGATAAGATGATCAGGTGTACTAAAGACATGTGGAAAGCAATATTTGTCATGAAAGATGATATGTCATCATTTATACATAATTTACATACATAATAATCCCTCATTATGGTACTACATTGAATAATAACCTTGCAATATATGCTTAAAACACAAATATTTTATAATTGCAGGTTATTCGGTGTTAAAAACACAAATCAAGATAAATCCTATCAAGAACACCAAGAATTTAAGCTTCTAGAAGGTTCACCGGAGCATTGACCCCCAAGAAGTCAAAATTGGTCAACAATAGTCAACAAGAAGCTACAATACAAAGCTGGGAGAAAATGGTGGGTCGCACGGCCGTGCATCCCAATGCATGGTCGTGCATTGCCCTTCTCTGCTCCCTACTGCCCGGTACCGTGTCCTCTGTACCATGTTTGATTCCCTGGGCCTTTTCACGACCGTGCAACCCAGTGCACGGTCGTGCATTGCACATTTTGAGGCCTATAAATAGGAGGCTTGGGTTCTTCATTACACACACCAATCCAGAGCAAAATTACACTCAAGAAGAGAGCATTCTCGTACTTATATTAGAGAGTAGACGGGCTCTTCCTCCTTGTTTCACAATAGGGGAGCCTACGAAACTCATCATTATGCTAGTTTTTATGGCCATTCGTGGCTAAAACTTCTTTGTATTGCTAGGGTGAAGATGATGTTTGGTGCATGTTAATATTTAACCTATTAATGAAGTGGTATGTTTATATCTTTAACTAATTCGTCCTCAAAAACCATCTCTTGATGGGATTTTATTATTGTCTAAATCCGTCTTTATATTTGTGAGTGTGTCCATTGGTTCGATACTTGGTTCTTACCTAACTGTATTACGCTGTGATAGGTACACTTACCTATTGTGTGTGTTTTAAGTTAACGTAATTATCATTTTAATTTATAAATTTAAAACTTGAACTTGTGAAATCAATCACCTTAAAAATATATTTATTTATATTTTTATATACTTATATCACGACACATCAAAAGACATGGGTCTAGGCAATGTGATTCTTGGTATGAAGATCATTAGAACCAAAGCAGTCTTGTGTTAAATTCAACTCGCTATGTGGACAAGATCCTTGAGAAGTTCAATGCGGAGGACACGAGTGTAGCACAAACTCCAATTGACACTACCCACCATTTGTCAAAGAATAAAGGCAAGGGTGTTGCGCAATTAGAGTATTCAAGGATAATTGGCACTCTTATGTATCTCATGACATGTGCATGTCTAGATTTAGCATATGCTATGAGCAGGCTAAGTAGATATACTAGTAATCCTAGCTCTGGACATTGGAAGAGTACGACAAGACTAGTAAGGTATTTGAGATACACGAGGAATTATGGATTGCATTATGGGCAAACCTGGCTGTTGTGGAAGGATACAGTGATGCTAACTCGATATCTGATATGAAAGATACTAAATCCAAAATTGGTTACATGTTTACCATTGGAAGAGGAAGGCTTGTAAACGAACCGAACGAACATGAACATCGGCGTGTTCGTGTTCGTTTATATAATTTTAACCAAACACGAACACATTTTTTTGTTCATGTTCGTACATTTAGAAAATGGAAATGTTCGTGTTCATTAGTTAAAAATGAACGTAAACGAACACAAATGAACAAACATAAAACGAACACAAACGAACAAAAATAAAAAAACACAAATGAACATTAATAAACACACATGAACAAGTCTAATACTTAATAATTCATCCAAAAACACATATAAATTAGTGGTTCAAATGTACATGATTCATCTAAACGAAAACTAATAAATGACCACAAATAAACGAACGCTAATAAACGAACATATATGAATGAACATAAACGAACGTTCACGAATATAAATGAACGAACACGACATGTGTTCATGTTCTTTCGTTTAGATATATGAACAAAAAAAAATTTCATGTTCATTCGTTTATTAAATGAACGAACATAAACGAACTTCTCGCCGAATAATTCATGAACGTTCGATTCATTTACAGGCCTATGAGGAGGGATTATAGCTTGGAAATCTTCTAAGAAAACTCTCATAGCTATATCCACAACGGATTATGAATTTCTCGCGCTAGATTAAGCTGGAGAAGAGGCATAATAGTAATGTCAGTTCTTGGAATATGTTCTAGGATGGCCAAAGACTGTGACAACTATTTTCATACATCCTGATTCCCAATCGGCTATTAGTAGAGCTTAAAGTGCAATGTATAATGACACATCAAGGCACATACGATGTAGACATAATACGATACGATAACCGCACTCAACGGGGGTTATCTCAATTGACTATGTGAAGTCAAAGTATAACATTACGGATTCGCTTACAAAAGGTTTAAGAGAGGCATTATATAAGTAGTCTTTAGGAATGAGACTAAAGCCCTTAGAGTAAGTTTGTACAAAGTAAAACCTATCCTAGAAGAGTGGAAACCCCATGATGTAGGCTCAATAGAACAACCTAATTGTACGAACTAAGGTCACTGTGGGGGAGTACCCCAACATGCAAAGGGAGTTGCATACTTCCTAGTCCACTCCTATAACAAATTAGTGATATCAAAGGTAGTTAAGCATATGGCTTTTAATAATTTACGTAAATTCACCTATGTTAGTGAGAAGTTGGATTACTTCAAATGGAATTACAGGTGCACAAATCCTAGAGATATCCTAGTACAAGGCTAGTGTTCCAAGACCATAACGGACATGCCGGGGTTAACCAAACCAAGAAGAGTATTGTGTGAAGTTTAAAAACGTCTACGTAAAAAGGGGTTGGTTCTAGGGTATCGCCTCTACTAACCGCTAGGAGACCATGTATACTTTACAAAGGAGGGTTTAAATGGAACACCTACTTCTCATACATTACCCAACCGCTGAAATTGTATATTGACACTTGAGTGTATGGACCGACCTCTATTCATGTGGGAGGATTGTTGGAATCTTTTTGACCAAGTTATGCAGGGCCGGCCCCCAAGGGGGGGGGCGCAAAGGGGTTACGGCTCTAGGCCTGATAACTCTCGAGGCCCGAAATTTTAAAATTTATATATATATGTGTGTGTGTGTGTGTGTTATTGTCATATTGTGGGTTTTTTTATATATGGCTATTGACTTTATATTTTAGAGGCCCAGATTTTTTTTTACATGTCGCTGACCCAAAACGTTTTAAGAATTCTTGGGACTGGGCCTGAAGTTATGCTTCACAATGGTTTCAAAATAAATGAGTGTGACAAGTGTGTCTATGCGAAAAACACATCTAGACGTTATATGTTCTTATGTTTGTATGTAGATGATATGCTAATCATTAGGGGTAGTGAAAAGATTATCAGATCTACTAAAGACATGTTGAAAGCAATATTTGTCATGAAAGACATGGGTCTAGGCAATGTGATTCTTTGTGTGAAGATCATTAGAACCCAAAACAGTCTTGTGTTATATTCAACTCGTTATGTGTACAACATCCTTGAGAAGTTCAATGCGGAGGACACGAGTGTACCTCAAACTCCGATTGGCACTACCCACCATTTGTCGAAAAATAAAGGCAAGGGTTTTGCGCAATTGGAGTATTCAAGGATAATTGACAGTCTTATGTATCTCATGACATGTCCCTGTCTAGATTTAGCATATGCTATGAGCAGGCTAAGTAGATATACTAGTAATCCCAGCTCTGGGCATTGGAAGAGTACGACAAGACTAGTAAGTTATTTGAGATACACGAGGAATTATGGACTGCATTATGGACAAACCTGGCTGTTGTGGAAGGATACAGTGATGCTAACTCGATATCTGATATGAAAGATACTAAATCAAAATTTGGTTACATATTTACCATCGGAGGAGGTAGGCAAGTAAACGAACCGAACGAACACGAACATCGGCGTGTTCGTGTTCGTTTATATAATTTTAACCGAACACGAACACATAATTGAGCACATTTCTTTTGTTCATGTTTTTTCATTAAGAAAATGGAAATGTTCGGGTTCGTTCGTTAAAAAGCAAAACGAACGTAAATGAAAACAAATGAACAAACATAAAACGAACACAGACGAACTAAAATAAAAAAACACAAATGAACATTAATAAACACACATGAACAAGTCTAATACTTAATAATTCATCCAAAAACACATGTAAATTAGTGGTTCAAATGTACATGATTCATCTAAACGAAAACTAATAAATGACCACAAATAAACGAACGCTAATAAACGAACATATATGAATGAACATAAACGAACGTTCACGAATATAAATGAACGAACATAACATGTGTTCGTGTTCATTCGTTTAGATAAACAAACAAAATAAAATTGTTCATGTTCGTCCGTTTATTAAATGAACGAATATAAACGAACTTCGCGCCGAACAATTCATGAACGTTCGGTTCTTTTACAGGCCTAGGGGGAGGGATTATAGCTTGGAAATATTCTAAGCAAACTCTCATAGCTATATCCACAACGAATTTTGAGTTTCTCGCGCTAGATTAAGCAGGAGAAGTGGCATAATGGTTAGGTCAGTTCTTGGAATATATTCTTGGACGGCCAAAGCCTGTGACAACTATTTTCATACATCCTGATCCTAATCGGCTATTGGTAGAGCTTAAAGTGCAATGTATAATGACAAATCAAGGCACATACGATGTAGACATAATACGATACGATAACCGCTCTCAACGGGGGTTATCTTGATTGACTATGTGAAGTCAAAGTATAACATTGCGGATTCGCTTACAAAAGGTTTAAGTGTGACAATCCGACTTTTCAAATTAACTTCGTTAACAATTCCGTCAAGTTTTCTATTAAAACCTAACCCAGTTAAGTCAATATTAAATCCAAAGGAACAATTCTGTCTTTTCCTAATCTCAAACTCCAAGGACTGATCCTGCCAAGTCCCTAAAATCAATTTATTGACTCTCAAAGTCAAAATCAAAGACAAATCAATCCTGTTGACTTTTAAAGTTAAACCCGTAACCAAATCGACTCAAATCCGAATCCCACGATCATTCCTGTTGAAATCCGTAACCGTTATGCACTTGATAACCATAATCGATCATCATTAGAACATTAATCTCAGTTATTGATTCGAATTAATCCCAATTATGGGCATTAATCTCGTAACCGTCGACCACGAGCACCCTCTATCAAATCCATCCATTCCTATTATTCCTCTCACAAATCGACCATCTGCATACGTTATACGACACTCTCGGGATCATTTGCATACGCTAGTTCGGTTGGAGAAACTACGGGAATCACTGGAGACCAACCCCTCCGCCTACGACACTCGGTGTAGTCGTTCACCTTCAATCCGAATTCGTTTCTTGTAATTAAACTCTCCATTAGTTTTTTTTCAATCTCTAGAATGAAAGCCCTATGCCAATTAGGGCTTTCAACATCAAATTGTTCGCGATCAATGATCTAGGGTTTACACATAATCGAGTTTGGGGCTTTTGATCCTAGACTCATTCTCAATTCAATTAAATTGCATGATCAGACTCATATCCATTCGTTCAATGAAAGCCCTATGGCAATTGAATGGTATAACATCGAATTGGCCATGATCTTGAATCTAGGGTTCTTCATAAAATTGATTTGGGGGTTTCGACCCTAAACCCAATCTTAATCAAACTCATATCCATTCGATGTTATACCATTCGTTCAATGAAAGGCCTATGGCAATTGAATGGTATAACATCGAATTGGCCATGATCTTGAATCTAGGGTTCTTCATAAAATTGATTTGGGGGTTTCGACCCTAAACCCAATCTTAATCAAACTAAATCATATCACCAGTTTCGCAATCGTGCATTCGTTGAAAGCCCTATATTAATTTTATCAATTAAAATCAAATTGTTCATGATCTTTAAACTAGGGTTCGTTCGAATTAAATTTGGTGCTTTTGATCTTAAACGCGATCTCAATCAAATTAAACCTTAAGGTCGGTTTCGGAATCTTCTGTTTAACGAAAGCCCCATGATTCCATTGGCTATCAACATCAGACTTTATCAATTTGATTTAGTGTTCATAATCTAGGGTTTCGGCCCGTATTTTTACAATTAATCAATTCTAAACTTGTTAGATTTGCAATTAAACTAGGCATCAGATTCACAAACGCCCGATCAAGAAAACCCCTTTGCATTTGAATCAAATTGTAATCGAAATCGGGGGTTTTGGGATGGGGTGTGGGTTCGGATCGCGATCAAGGAAAAGGGATTGGGGTTTGGAAACATTAAAACCTTTTCGAAAGCATTCCAATCGCGATTACCCTAGCGGGTGGGACTGGTTAAGAGCTTGTGTTGGTGTGTGAGAGACCCGGGTTCGAGTCTCTCCACACATTTTTATTTTTAAAACAATTTTCTTTTATTATTTTAATGTTAAATCAATTCCTATATTACTATATTAATATATGTAAATGAGTTCTAGACCGGAAAATCACCCATAGACTCGGGTTTGATTTATTAACCCATTTTTATATTATTTCCACTTTTAAAAATAATATATATTTATGTTATTATCGAATAAAAATAATATGTTTATATTATTTTCAAACCATAACTCCTAGTATAAAATAATATATAGTTTTATATTATTTCGTCTCGTTTAGTTAATTCATGTGACGTTTTAAAATTTTAAATAATATAATTTGTATATTATTTACCCACGTTTATATATTCAATTAAAAATAATATATTTATTATTTTTCCCCGCAAATGATTATTTGGTTAATCCTACGAACCTAAAAATAAGATGTTGAATTATATTATTTTCCTAGGCTTCAAATTAACGACAAAACGCTCGAATATATTTATTGTGTATTATTTTGTCATTCGTCGCGTAACGTATACATCTTAATTACTAATTAAAGAATTCGTATTTCCGTGGACACATTCGTCTACTCTTAATCATTAGAACGTTTCCTTAGGACGTTCAATCTTCCGTGTCGTCGTCACAATTCCCATCTTTATCCCTAATGATTATGTTGTAATTCTAGGGCATCTGTGAGCCGTGTCAGGCTAACACTCGTGGTTTCAACCTCGTAATTGTGTGATTACTACCTACTCAATCCAGGTGAGTTTTCACGGCCCCTTTTACTGTTTTATCTTCGGGGAGAAAACATGTCGCAAACTATTTTTGGAATATTGTATTCATATGTTATCAATGTTAAAGCTAAGCGTAACACGCTATCCATGAAAGCCCTCAACGCACATCGGACCGTTAATATGGACCTTAGCGAGGTAATGTTTAGTACTACTACTGGGTTTGACAAATCCCACCCACGTTAGTCGCGCTAACTCTATTGGAGATCGAACGGGTGAAATGTTAGCCTACTCACATTGCCAGGGTTGATAGACCTGGCAGGAGGCAAATAAACAAACAGTCAGCTTCGGTTCCGAGCGCTTAAGTTAAACATGAACATAGGTTAGCTACCTATAGATACATATTGACAGTAGCTGAGCTGGCGGCACTAATCAACGATAGTGTGGCTGAGGCTCTAGCAGCACAGAACGCTGCAGGTAAATGCTATAACTAGTTGACTAATGAAGTCAATTCATCTCTCAAAGCACCTTTCCTAAGCTTTATAACCTTGAACCTATATTATGTCTCTAACTCTAGGCCAGCAGAATCAGCAACCAGCCTGCACCTTCAAAACATTTATGGACTGTAAGCCCCACACCTTTAGTGGAGCCGAAGGAGCTGTCGGACTACTCCGTTGGTTCGAAAAAGTAGAATCGGTGATTGCCATGTGCAACTGCCCAGTGGACAATCAGGTCAAGTTCGCCGCTGGAACTTTGGAGGGCCCGGCTCTCACGTGATGGAACGCTCAGGTCCATATGTTGGGTCTAGTCATGGAAAATGGACTCCCGTGGGAGGAGTTTAAGACAATGATGAAGGAGGAGTACTGTTCTCGGGAAGAAATTCAGAAATTGGAAGGAGAGTTCTAGAACCTGAAAATGGAAGGTTCCAAAATTGAGCTGTATACCACTCGCTCCCATGAGCTTGCTACCATGTGCCCACATATGGTGACTCCGGACTACAAGAAGATTGAGCTGTATATTGGAGGTCTAGTGCCACAAATTCAAAGTATGGTTACTTCATCCAACCCTGCTACCATCCAGCAGACGATCAGACTAGCCCACAAGCTAACCGATCAGGCGGTGACTCAAGGGACTTTACCCTCGGCGTTCAGTCTCTAAATCCACTGAAAATCATAAGCGCAAGTTTGATCACAACTCCAACACTCACTCCAACTCCAAGGGATCCCAGGTTAATCAACCTCAGCAACAGCAGCAGCGTAGGTTTGAGCCTACTAAGAACTTCAACCAGATGACCTCTTCAAGTCAAAATCAGGGTGGTTATGCGGGAAAATCTCCTAAGTGTAACAAGTGCAACTTCCATCACTTTGGGTTTGCAACCGTTGTCAGCGGTGTGGCAAAATAGGCCATGCTGCCAAAGATTGTAGGTGTGAGTTGCAAGCCAAGCAGCCTTTTGAACAGCCTAGGTCTACAAAGGGTTGTTTCGAGTGTGGGAAGGAGGGACATTTTTGGAAAAAATTTCCTCAGTTAAAGAAGGGAGGTAATGGAAACCACAACCCTAATCAGAATAACAACAATGGTGGCAATAACGGCGGGAATGGTGCGAAGGGACGAGCCTTCGTGCTAGGATCCGGAGAAGCTCGTTATGATCTTAATGTGGTCATCGGTAAGTTTCTCTTAAATAATTACTTTGCTTCTGTCCCCTTTGACACTGGTGCTGATAGGAGTTTTATATCTAAGAAACTTAGTGATATGATAAAAGGAACTCCAACTCTGTTAGAAGCTAAGTATATAATAGAGATAGCTGATGACCAGATAATTGAAGCAACTCACATTCTTAAAGGATGTAAGCTTGAGCTAGCTAGTCATATACTTGATATCGACCTTATGCCGGTCACACTTGGTAGTTTTGATGTAATTGTCGGCATGGATTGGTTATCTAAAAACCAAGCTGAAATCATCTGTCGTGAGAAAATTGTTCGTATTCCTCTCCCGGGTGGAGAAACCCTTTCCATTCAAGGCGAAAAGGTTGGTGCAGTCATGGGCATCATATCCTTTATGAAAGCACATAAATGCCTTCGAAAAGGGCATACTGCAATTTTGGCTCTCGTTACTGAGCAGCCATCAGAAGAGAAGAAGATTGATGATATTCCCATCGTTCGTGAATTTTCGGAAGTATTTCCCGAGGATTTTCCGGGTCTGCCACCACACCGTCAAGTTGTATTTCAAATCGATCTAGCACCCGGAGCGGCACCGATTGCTCGGGCACCTTATAGACTAGCACCTAGTGAATTACAAGAGTTTTCCACTCAGTTACAGGAATTGTTGGATAAAGGTTTCATCCGACCTAGCTCATCGCCATGGGGAGCTCCGGTCTTGTTTGTCAAGAAGAAGGACGGAACTTTCCGTATGTGTATCGACTACCGTGAACTGAATAAAGTGACAATCAAGAATCGTTATCCTTTGCCTCGTATATATGATATCTTTGATCAACTCAAAGGATCAAGTTTCTATTCCAAGATAGATCTTAGGTCCGGTTACCATCAATTGAGAGTCCGAGATGAAGATATCTCTAAGACTGCTTTCAGGACAAGGTACGGCCACAACGAGTTTATGGTCATGCCTTTCGGATTAACCAATGCACCTACGGTATTCATGGACCTCATGAACCGTGTGTGTAAACCATACCTTGATCAGTTGGTCATCGTTTTCATCGACAACATTCTCATTTATTCCAAAAACAAGGAGGAACATGAGGAACATCTACGTTTAATCCTGGAATGACTTAAAAAGGAGCAGTTGTATGCTAAGTTTTTCAAGTGTGAATTCTGGATTCGAGAAGTTCAATTCTTAGGACATGTGGTTAACGAGAAGGGAATACATGTCGATCCATCAAAGATTGAAGCCATCAGGAATTGGGCAGCACCGATGACTCCGACTGAGGTGCGACAATTTCTGGGATTGGCTGGATATTACCGTCGATTCATCGAGGGATTTTCAAAGATTGCACAACCTCTCACTGCCTTAACTCAAAAGGGTAAAGCCTATAACTGGGGCGATAACCAAGAGTCAGCATTCCAACATCTTAAGCAGAAACTTTGCAGCGCACCTGTCCTAGCTCTTCCAGAGGGTACGAATGATTTTGTGGTGTATTATGACGCATCCATTCAGTGTCTGGGTTGTTTTCTAATGCAACAAGAAAAGGTGATCGCATATGCATCGCGTCAACTAAATATTCACGAGAAAAACTACACCACTCATGATCTAGATTTGGGAGCTGTAGTTTTCGCACTTAAGATATGGAGACACTACTTGTATGGTACCAAGTGCACTATCTACACCGATCATAAGAGTCTTCAACATATCTTCGAGCAGAAAGACATGAACATGAGACAGCGTCGTTGGGTCGAGCTCTTGAATGATTATGACTGTGTGATCCGATATCATCCGGGTAAAGCAAACGTGGTAGCTGATGCCCTAAGTAGAAAGGAAACCAAGCCTAAGCGAGTTCGAGTACTACAGCTTACTATTCACCCCAGATTACTTGAAAAAATCTGAATTGCTTAACTTGAAGCCCTGAAAGAGGAAAACCTACCACTGGAAGGTACACACGGTATGGAAGCACAACTCGAGGTCAAATTTGACGGTATTCGCTACTTCGCTGAGCGAATATGGGTCCAATATTCGGAAATTTAAGGGAACTGGTCATGGATGAAGCTCATAAATCTCGTTACTCTATTCATCCAGGTTCCGACAAGATGTATCATGACCTAAAGGTGTTGTATTGGTGGCCTAAGATGAAGGCCGATATAGCCACCTATGTGAGCAAGTGCCTGACTTTCGCAAAGGTTAAGGTTGAATATCAAAAGCCTTCCAGTCTACTCCAGCAACCATAGATTCCCATGTGGAAATGGGAGCATATATCCATGGACTTTATCACAAAATTGCCACGAACTCCTACCGGATGTGATACCATTTGGGTAATAGTCGATCGTTTAACAAAGTCCGCTCACTTCTTAGCAATCAAGGAAACTGACAAAATGGATAAGCTTACTCGTATTTACTTGAAAGAAGTAGTCTCACGGCACGGGGTGCCAATCTCTATCATTTCGGATCGTGATGCACGATTCACCTCTCGTTTCTGGCATTCGTTACATAAAACTTTAGGCACGCGTCTAGATATGAGCACAGCATACCATCCTCAAACTGATGGCCAGACAGAGCGTACTATTCAAACCCTGGAGGACATGCTACGAGCTTGTGTGATGGATTTCGGTAACACTTGGGAGTCTCACTTATCGTTGGTGGAGTTCTCCTACAACAACAGTTATCACACTAGCATCAAGGCAGCTCCATTTGAAGCACTATATGGAAGGAAATGTCGTTCTCTTATTTGTTGGGCCAAGGTTGGGGATAGTCAACTTACAGGTCCTGAACTCGTACTTGAAACTTCTAAGAAAATCGTTCAAATTAGAAACCGTATGGCAGCAGCTCGTGATCGTCAAAAGAGCTATGCTGATATGCGTCGTAAACCGTTAGAATTTCAAGTAGAGGATATGGTCTTGTTAAAAGTCTCACCTTGGAAGGGTGTCATTCGTTTTGGGAAACGAGGCAAACTAAATCCTCGTTATGTTGGACCATTCAAGATTGTGAAGAGAATTGGTCCAGTAGCGTATCAACTGGACCTACCTGAAGGACTTAATGGTGTACACAACGTCTTTCACATCTCAAACTTGAAGAAGTGTCTAGTAGACGAGTCACTCACGGTTCCTCTTGAGTAACTACACATTGATGAACAGTTGCGTTTCATCGAAGAACCTGTAGAAATCATGGATAGGTAAGTCAAAACGTTAAAACGCACAAAAATCCCTATTGTCAGAGTTCGTTGGAACTCAAAGCGCGGACCAGAATTCACGTGGGAACGCGAGGATCAGATGATGCGTAAATATCCTAATCTGTTCAAGCACTCCACGTCAAATTCTTAAGGTACTATTCTAATTTTCGGGACGAAATTCTTTCAACTAGGGGATGATGTGACACCCTAGAAATTTTTTTTTAATATTTTAATTTTCGGGGCTAAAATTCTTTCAACTGGGGGATGATGTGACAATCCGACTTTTCAAATTAACTTCGTTAACAATTCCGTCAAGTTTTCTATTAAAACCTAACCCAGTTAACTGAATATTAAATCCAAAGGAATAATTTTGTCTTTTCCTAATCTCAAACTCCAGGGACTGATCCTGCCAAGTCCCTAAAATCAATTTATTGACTCTCAAAGTCAAAATCAAAGACAAATCAATCCTGTTGACTTTTAAAGTCAAACCCGTAACCAAATCGACTCAAATCTGAATCCCACGATCATTCCTGTTGAAATCCGTAACCGTTATGCACTTGATAGCCATAATCGATCATCATTAGAACATTAATCTCAGTTATTGATTCGAATTAATCCCAATTATGGGCATTAATCTCGAAACTGTCGACCACGAGCACCCTCTATCAAATCCGTCCATTCCTACTTTTCCTCTCACAAAACGACCATCTGCATACGTTATACGACACTCTCATGATCATTTGCATACGCTAGTTCGGTTGGAGAAACTACGGTAGTCACCGGAGACCAACCCCGCCGTCGTTGACACTCGGTGCAGTCGTTCACCTTCAATCCGAATTCGTTTCTGGAAATTAAACTCTCCATTAGTTTTTTTTTCAATCTCTAGAATGAAAGCCCTATGCCAATTAGGGCTTTCAACATCAAATTGTTCGCGATCAGTGATCTAGGGTTTACACATAATTGAGTTTGGGGTTTTGATCCTAGACTCATTCTTAATTCAATTAAATTGCATGATCAGACTCATATCCATTCGTTCAATGAAAGCCCTATGGTAATTGAATGGTATAACATCGAATTGGCCATGATCTTGAATCTAGGGTTCTTCATAAAATCTATTTGGGGGTTTCAACACTAAACCCAATCTTAATCAAACTAAATCATATCACCAGTTTCGCAATCGTGCATTCGTTGAAAGCCCTATATTAATTTTATCAATTAACATCAAATTGTTCACGATCTTTAAACTAGGGTTCGTTAGAATTAAATTTGGGGCTTTTGATCTTAAACGTGATCTCAATCAAATTAAACCTTAAGGTCGGTTTCGGAATCTTCTGTTTAACGAAAGCCCCATAATTCCATTGGCTATCAACATCAGACTTTATCAATTTGATTTAGTGTTCATAATATAGGGTTTCGGCCCGTATTTTTACTATTAATCAATCCTAAACTTGTTAGATTTGCAATTAAACTAGGCCTCAGATTCGCGAACGCTCGATCAAGAAAACCCCTTTGCATTTGAATCAAATTGTAATCGAAATCGGGGGTTTTGGGATGGGGTGTGGGTTCGGATCGCGATCAAGGAAAAAGGATTGGGGTTTGGAAAAATAAAAACCTTTTCGGAAGCATTCCAGTCGCGATTACCCTAGCGGGTGGGACTGGTTAAGAGCGTGTGTTAGTGTGGGAGAGACCCGGGTTCGAGTCTCTCCACACATTTTTATTTTTAAAACAGTTTTCTTTTATTATTTTAATGTTAAATCAATTCCTATATTACTATATTAATATATGTAAATGAGTTCTAGACCGGAAAACCACCCGTAGACTCGGGTTTGATTTATTAACCCATTTTTATATTATTTCCACTTTTAAAAATAATATATATTTATGTTATTATCGAATAAAAATAATATGTTTATATTATTTTCAAACCATAACTCCTAGTATAAAATAATATATAGTTTTATATTATTTCGTCTCGTTAAATTAATTCAAGTGACGTTTTAAAATTTTAAATAATATAATTTGTATATTATTTACCCACGTTTATATATTCGATTAAAAATAATATTAGGGTAGAAAACATGTCATAAACTATTTTTGGAATATTGTATTCATATGTTATCAATGTTAAAGCTAAGCGTAACACGCTATCACTGAAAGTCCTCAACGCACATCGGACCATTAATATGGATCTTAGCGAGGTAATGTTTAGTAGTACTACTAGGTTTGACAAATTCCACCCACGTTAGTTGCGCTAACTCGATTGGAGATCGAACAGGTGAAATGTTAGCCTAATCACATCTCCGGGGTTGATAGACCTGGCAGGAGGCAAATAAACAAACAGTTAGCTTCGGTTGCGAGCGCTTAAGTTAAACATGAACATAGGTTAGCTACCTATAGATACATATTGAATGATCAATAATTTGGTAAACGTTTATTTATATATTAAAACCTGTGAACTCACCAACCTCGTGTTGACATCTTTTCTTACATGTTTTCTCAGGTCGCTAAGATAAGGCACATGTGCACATATAGGACATGCATGGAATTCTCCTATTGATTGATGTTTTATTAAATTATTTGGACTTTGTTTTGAATTATGTTTTGTTTGGACTTTTGGGCGCGTGTGTTTTGCGCATTTACTTATCTTTATGCTTCTGCATTAAACTCTGATTAATATGATATTTTCATTTGAGTACCATGTAGAGTCGTTCGATGTAACTAATGACTGAGATCCTGGTTTGTCACTTCCCAAAACGGTAAAACTCCGTTAGTTGAAATTGGGGGTGTGACATTAAGAGAGGCATTATATAATTTGTTGAGAGGAATGAGACTAAAGCCCTTAGAGTAAGTTTGTACAAAGGAAAACCTATCCTAGAAGAGTGGAAATCCCATGATGTAGGCTCAATAGAACAAAATAATTGTTCGAACTAAGGTCACTGTGGGGGTGTACCCCAACATGCAAAGGGAGTTGCATACTTCCTAGTCCATTCCTATAACAAATCAGTGATATCAATGTAGTTAAGCATATGGCTTTTAATAATTTACGTAAATTCACCTATGTTAGAGAGAAGTTGGATCACTTCAAATGGAATTATGGGTGCATAAATCCTAGAGATATCATAGTACAAGGCTAGTGTTCCATGACCATAACGGACATGATGGGGTTAACCAGACCAAGAAGAGTAATGTGTGAAGTTTAAAAACGTCTACGTAAAAAGGGGTTGGTTCAAGGGTATCGCCTCTACTAACCGCTAGGAGACCATGTATACTTTACAAAGGAGGGTTCAAATGGAACACCTACTTCTCCTACATTACCCAACCACTGAAATTGTATATTGACACTTGAGTGTATGGACCGATCTCTATTCATGTGGGGGATTGTTGGAATCTTTTTGGACATTAATAATTATTTGTATTTGTTACTAATACAATTATTAATTAGTACGTGTGTGCTCTACTACGTGAGAGGATCACAACGAACTAAACCGTGTACAAAACGAAGTTAAGATTAGTGAGACATCGATGCTCCAAGTTGTGTTTTTGAAACTAAAAAGTTGTGAAAATTAAACATATGAACTTGTCCCACATTGGATGGAATTATAAGTGGGCCCCAATAGAAACTTGTTCTTTTATAAGGAGTGACACCCAGTGATAGTTAGGAGGGTACGAAGCACCCAACATGCCCGAGATGGGGACCGGGATGAGGGCGATAGGCCTAATGTGGCATTTTGATTGCGCACATTGCATTTCGCTCGCATTACCGAGAGCCGCCTTTAGTAGTTTTGACTTTTGTGCGGGTCATGTCTGGTTGTTCAAGTTCAGTTGCAAGGTTGTTTAAACTCAAGTGCTAGCAGTTGCAAGACTGTTAAAGTTTCAACAAATAAGTAGAGTTAATTGTGTATTAACTCAAACTCTTCCTGATCAAATTTTCGTATATAAATACAAGGCTTATGTGCATTGTTTGAGATATAGAAAAGGACATACATGTTTCAGAAACTGCACAAAGAATCAAAAGATTTTCCATCTTTCTCGGACCTTTAAACTCATTTCAGGTATTGTTTTCGGGTTCTTGGTTGATTCTGACAGTGCATCTGCTCAAACTGTTATACCCTGGGAGACAAACGGGTGGCCCGAAATTTATTTTAAGGGACCTCTGTTAAAATGAAATCCCGGCCTTCGCACATGTTTTCTCTTCCTCTAACTTACTTATTTTATTTCTTTTAATTTTTTTGCAATTTTGTTTCTTCTCTTCTCTGTATTGTTGATTAATAAAAGTGTTATTTTATTTTATGAATGATTTTTTTAACAACAAACTCGACACACTCTAAACCTGATCATAAATCTACATCACTTGTCCACGACAAGACTAGAACCCACGACCTTTTGGGAATGAGACACCATACAACATTCCTGGGTACCATTGAGACAAACGACCTTTGGCTTATGAATGATTATCTTACAATTATATTATTAACGTCTTATGATCCTTGAAATATGAAACAAATCAAGATTTTAAGTAAGAATAGTGGTGCATTTATCACTAAAAAATTAAGCTCTTAATAAGCCATTTAAAGTAGATTTTAGACTAGGGTTAAACATTTGATAACACAAATTACTCAATTAATCTTTGATTAATTGTGTATTCTATTTGATCTATATGAGATAAGTTTTGGTGTAAAGATCCCATTCGTATAAAAAAGATTTATACGGCATAAGTTTTTTTGCCAAGTTTTGCATGTTTGTTCGATATATGTTATAATAATTAGTTTTTTGAAGTATTTGAAAATTAATCTTATATAAGGGGGAAAAAATAAAATTAACAAAATAATTCAGGTAAGAAATTGTATTGTGAAATGTTAGATATAAACTAAGTTTCGAATTAGATAAATAAGTAGTTAACATATATGGGCGTTTAATTAATCCAGAGAAATTCCTTCAATTCTATACAGTCGTTTAACACATGTCGATTATTTTTATATAGACATATAACCCTGAAAATCAATCAAATCCCGAGATTGTTTAGTAATGTAAAGACTACATGTTTAGAGCCGGAATTGGTCTATGTAACAAGATTTTTATAGTCTTATGAACATATAATTCCTCGAAACATAAAAGACAATTTAAAATTTAGTCTCCGAATAATTAACCCTATATATAGTATCTTCTTTTTTTATGATAGCAAAAGCTCGGACATACAGGGCAAATGATCACCCTTTCGTCCGAAGAATAGAAGCATAGTGACCCGGCCCCACACTACTCAGTAGGAAACCCATAACTCGAAAAACCCCATGGCTCAGTCTAGAACATTTTATCTCAAACGAGACTCGAACTCATGACCTTTAATTTAAAAAATTATAAGACTACCACTCAACCAGAAGACTCGGTAATACCCTATCTTACTACTCTAATAAATGAAAATCTCTTCAGGACACGTGTCACTCTCTGTTTACTCCTCATCTTTATTTTCCCGCCACTCTTTATTATTAAATATTAGATTTTCTATTTCTCTCTCCTATTAAATAATAATCTTTATATTAATAAATCTAATACGGATAGTTATTATTTAATTATAAATAGTTGTTATATTATCAATCAAATGAATTTAATATTAACTAACATTTATAAATTAAATAAAAAAATTAATAGTCAGTTAAAAAAAATGTTTGAAAAACTAACTTAACAGATCTTATAACTGTCACGAAAAATTACATTTTTTAAAAACATATTTTGACAAATGTGTTTGTTAACAAATTATATTTTATTTTATTCAACCGATGTACTAGTTTATTCAACCCGTGTGTTACACGGGTTTTTAAAAATATAAAATTTTTATTACTAGATATATAACATTTTATTTATTTAACTCTTCTAATACACGGGATTTTAACATACTATATAATAAAACATAAAAGGAAATCTTCTATCATCCTTATTAATTCCTATATAAACCCAACCACCCATCCATGAACACACCTCAAAACACAAGCCCCTCTCCCCTCACACTCTCTCACACACACTAACTTAGAACACATTTAGAAGATTAAACCATGGCGATCAAGCAAGAAAAAACCCTATCAACCTCCATGAACGCGCGAATCATCGGTTCCGGGAAAGAAACTGTGGTTCTAGCTCATGGCTTTGGAGGAGACCAGTCTCTTTGGGACAAGGTTCTCCCAGTACTCACTCAGAGCTACAAAGTCGTTGTTTTCGACTGGAGCTTCTCCGGTGCCATTAAAGAACCAAATACCCTCTTTGATCCGGCCAAATATTGCTCTTATCATTCTTTCTCCGATGACCTTATCGCCCTTCATGAAGAGTTGGATTTAGATTCAACTGTTTTCGTTGGCCACTCCATGTCTGGCATGATCGGATGCATTGCCTCCATCAAGAAGCCTCACCTCTTCAAAAAGCTTATCCTTGTTGGATCATCTCCCAGGTATATTATATATCTTCCGGCCATATATATATTTTATGTATGTCTGCAAATTGTGTTTTTTTATATATATTTATGTATTGCTGTTAAATAAATTAAATTAAACTTATGGAACCGTGCTTCCTGGATTTGAAAACAAAATAACAAGTTTCTTGTAGCATGGGAATATATAGTTTTTTTTTGTTCTTGAATATAACCTTTGAATTAGAGCTTTTTTATTTTTTTAATATTTCAATTTTAAAATCACTTTTTTATTTTGGGACAAAGAAAGAAAAATAGAAAAGGCTTGGATTATATGTATTCGGATTCATATCATTTCTAGCTATGTTTATTGTGATAGAGAGATTTACATGGTTTGCAACCACATAATTAAACTGCTTTCTAGACCATGTATATATCCAATCAAAGTTTGTTATTTAATGTAATAGAAGATGTGTATTGATAAAAAAAAATGTTTAAATTAAATAATACTATATTCGATAAGAATGGTAATGGATCGGGTAGGAGACGAGTTTTAGTAATCTCATCCTCATACTTGATTAGATTATCTTGACCCATTTGTGGTGTTATTATCCATTTGAGGTTTATATATAGATGCTAATTACTTGAAACTGATCTTAAACTCACCTAAAAGCATTTTAAGTTATCAAATATTTAACTACACTTTTAATATATTCTATAATTTTAACTATTTCAAGTTTTTAACAACCCCTGCACAACATACTATTTATCATAAATTTTAAAAATTGTATAATATATTAATATATTCGGTTTCATGAGGTAAACGATTTGGGTTATCGGACGGGTATTGCCTAATATTATGCTCGTTTCAAACCTTGAAACATTTTATAACTAATCACATATCCGAATACATGTCAATTGGATGAAATTAGTAAATTTTGAAAAGTCAGTGACGAAAGCTAATAATTTTTTTTGGATAAAACTTGCTAAAATGATCAAACCACAATAATAAAAATGACATTTTACTCTAACTAAAATTATCATTCACACTTTTATAAACTATCAAACCGAATTAGCGAAGTATATATCTTATCAGCCAAACCGGCAAGAACAGTTTTTAATAATGATTTATAATTTTATATGCTTTGTTTGATGATAAAGAGATAAGTTGATTGATAATTGGTGATTAAAATACTTTATTATTGGTTAAATATAAAAATCATTTCTTCAATACAACCGTTAATAGTTTTGCTATTGGAATCTTTGTTTTTATAGTAAAGGATATATAGTGCTTATCAATTAGACATATCTAAATGTCAGATATTTTAATTAATTATATTCTACGATAGTAAATTATTTTTTTGTAAATGCAGCAAAATCACCATCTTTTTAATTCTTTCGAGTATGAATGGAATATTACAGAATATTACATAGGCCCCTCACTAGATTTATTTTTACAATTAACAAATATATTTCTACCAAATCAAATTGTGTAATTTTTTTTTTTTTAAATATTGTTTGACCTATTTTGAAAATTACTTGAAAGTCGACACTACCATGTTTGTTAATTTTGCTATGCATGAGACTTTCATATTTACAAAGATGTACCTTTTTGTTTTCTCCTTTCTCATTTTCCAAATTTGCAACAATAATGGCTTTTATAAAGCATAATATTACATACATAAATCTTTAATCTTTCATAAAAAAAACTTATATCTAAGCTAGTGTTTTATAAAATTCCGAAACCAAAAAACTTTAAACTATGAAACATTGAAAGAGTTGTTATTTAAAACAATGAAACAATGAGCTTATTATCTAAAATTTAAACAAACTGCTTTAAAATATGAAACAACAAACTGAAAACCTAAATAATTAAATTAAACATTAAAATTCAAACAAATAGATCGATATTTATAATTTATAATTGTTAACACTTGAATATTAAAGTTTTCTCTGATGTGTTTTCTTTTTATCTATTAATTAGCCAATCATCTATATCTATAAACTATTATATATATATATATATATATATGGGAGGTAGTGGCGTAGCCAGAAATTTTTTCCTATGGTGTCATTTTTTTCGATACTTGGGTTTATAATAACCCGAAATCAAAATTTTCGGATCGGGTCGGGTCAAATCACATAATAAACGCCAATATCATAATACAAGTACAATATCATTGAAATAAACATATATTTGAAATATATATATATATAAATACATTTTAAAACGTTTAGATAACTTATTAAGTTAAAATAATAAAATACAGTCATTTGATTTTATAGTTGATTTTTGTTATCGTCTTATTAGGTTAAAACTTTAAAAATAAAATATGGGCTTTTGATGATTTAAAGTCCACTATCAGAAATTTAAAAATTAATCTTTATTTTTAAACTATAAAAAAATTTATTTTGTAAAACGTTTAGATAACTTTTTTCTTTAGTAAAAAGTATATATATTTTTTTCATTCAAATGCGGTCAATATTTTTTTTTCATAAAATCAATGGTGTCAATCATAAAAAAAACAATGGTGTCGCTCGAATTTTTCCTATTACACATTACATATGAGACGCGAAATTAACTGGTGTCGGGTGAACCCGTACACGACTATGTAGCTCCGCCAATGATGGGAGGGTTATTTGGGTAACCTTATGAAAACGGGGAATCATGTGTTTCACATATGAAAAACTTGTTAAAAACATAACTTTACATGTGAAAAACTCATTTTTACACAAATATTTTTAGAACTTTTGCATATAAACACATTTAGGAGTTATTTTAACAAAAAAAAACTAAAAATTTTAAAAAATACAAAAAAGTTAAAAAATAGTGAATTTGTTTTTACATAAACTAAGTCTTTTTGTTAGAACGGTTTCTAAATATGTTTATATACAAAACTCTTAAAAAATTATATAAAAGTAAGTTTTTTACACGGTTCTCTGATTACTCATTTTTTATAGTTTACCATTGAACCTCCCTATATATATACCTGCGAGTAAAATACTATTTTCATTTCTGTTTTATCATTTCCCATGGCAAGATTGACGTTGTATATGTCCTTTTTTTATTATTTTCATTTATGTTTTATCATTTCCCATGCCACAATTGACGTTGTATCTGTCTTTTTATTATTTATTTCTTAATTTTCAATACAATAAACAAAAACAAGTCTTTCAATTATAGATATAACTCCAATTAATTTATTTGCAATTTTAGGTACGTCAATTCGGAATGCTATGAAGGAGGCTTTGATATAAACGAGGTTGAACAACTATTCTCAAGCATGGAGTCAAACTACCATGAATGGGCATCCTTCTTCCCTTCCCTTGTCATCGACAAAACCGACTCCGAATCTGTCATAAAGTTCGAAGAATGTTTGAAAAATATGAAACCCGAGATTGGCCTCTCAGTGGCTAAAACTGTATTCTTATCAAATCATTGTGACATCCTTGAAAAGGTTGTGATCCCATGCACCATAGTCCAAACAACAAATGATCTTGTGGTTCCAATCTCGGTTGTCGAGTATATGAAAAGAATGATTAAGGGTGAATCAACGGTTGAGATTATTGACACTGATGGTCATTTTCCACACCTCACCGCCCCTCTACAGTTCCTCAAAATGTTCGATCGAGTGATGAACATTTCTTGAAGTCTTTGGTAGAGTGAGGGGACATGTATTTGGGATAAGGGTATTCTAATTTAGTTTTCATTTAGGGTTACTTATAATTTATTTCTATTTTGGGGCATTGTCCATTTGAAAATATAGTATGTAATCAATGTGTTTTGGTGGTTGGTGGTTGGTGGTTGGTTTGTGGGTAGATAGATGTGTTAAGAAGTTATTGTGGCCATGGTATTGTTTGAATTGAATCCGTTGACTTTTTTAGTCAATGTATACAATTTGTAGAATTTTATCATAAATGTGTTGTACGTAGTGTTGGAATACAATTTGTTCTCTATCATGTCTTGTCCGTAATTGACGGTTTGGTTTTTCAAACTCTCGTTTCTAAACCAACAAATAGATTCTTTTTATTGTGTTATATATGATTTCACTTATTCCGAAAACTTTAAACGAGAGTAAAGTGTCATTTTCGTCTTTATGGTTTGGTCATTTTAGCCACTTTAATCCAAAAACTTTTTTTTAAGCTTTTACGTCCCTGATTTTCAATATCTAGCCATTTTCATCCAACAGACTAACTCCGTTAAAATTTTAACGTTAAATCAGGGGCAATTTTGTCTTTTCAAAATTCTTTTTTTAACAATTTTTTTATTCCTCCTTACATTAAAAAAAAATATTTAATGGTGGACCCTTTTCAAAAATCCTATTTGTTATTGTTTTTACAACACTTTTCAAGCTTTGAAGATCGTGATTTGTGGCTGCATTTCGAATTCGTTTGCGATCAAGTCAAATTGCCGCCGGAGAAACGAACTGATTAGGACGTGTGGCCATAGAGGAGAACCAAACGGCTTCCAATCGGAAAAATAATCGGAATATTGTGGATATGCTTCGAGATGATCAGGGATCTGGATCGAAGAAGAGTTGGAAGGCGATTCCGACGCCGACGCCGGCGAATCGGACGGTGAATCGACGCAGTTACGGCATATGCCGGAGAGGCAATGGATATGCATGCTACTTCCGTTGGAAACCGATCCGGAAGACGAAGACGTAAATAATCCTCCGGACGGTGAGCAAAACCGTCGGCCGGAGAAGGAGATGAGATTATGTCGTTGATGATGTTGCTGATTACTAACGGATCTAATTACGTCTAAGATGAAGAGGAACAAATTGAAGATCATCACGAACTCAGACTAAGTGGGAAAAAGTGGAATACAAAAATTGTTTAAAAATGATTTTTGAAAAGACCAAATTGCCCCTGATTTAACGTTAAAATTTTAACGGCGTTAGTTAGTTGGATAAAAATGGCTAGATCCTGAAAAGTCAGGGACGAAAAAGCTAAAAAAAAAATTTGGATGAAAGTGACTAAAATGATCAAACCACAGGGACGAAAATGACACTTTACTCTTTAAACAATATATACTATGACTTCTCACATTTTCACCGGCCGTAGGATCCATCGAAATGCTGGCGTTGGAAAAGATTTAATAACATAACACTATGGAAATTACTGACGGATCACCGATGGATAATTCACCGATAAGATCACTGATAGATCACCAATGACAATAATAGATCACCAATGATAATCATTTCACCAATGTATTACTGATGTTGGGAAAATTTAGTAAAAATGTGATCTTTTACTAACTTTGGATTCAAATAAGTATATGTAATTGTGATTAATATAATTATTATTTTTTGTATTTGTGTTCTATTTTGTGAGAGCTTCACAACGAAACAAAACGTATTCAACACGGAGCTAAGTTAAATGGACATCGATGCTCGAATTTGAGTGGTTGCATTGAATATTGCTAGACTTATGTGACTATAGTAGAAAATTGTTAGCATTTTTTTTTATTAAAAGCTAACAAATATTTGTTATAACGCAATATAAGTGTTTTGTTTTTTTATTCATAAATCTATGTAATGAATCATCATGAATGTTTTGATTATAACTCATAATTTATTTATTTTAACATTAATATGTCATGAATCAAATGAAATGTTTTTTTTTACTAATAAATTTCTCATAATTGTGTTTAAATAAAAGATTAAGAATGAAGTTTTGGTATGAGTATAAAATGAACTTTTACTTCATTTTTTCTATAGAGAAAAAAAGATGAAAAACTGCTTTTGAAGCGGTTTAGAGACCGCCCTGGAAAATATCGCTTCAAAAAATGCCTTAATTTTTAGGGCGGTCACTAAAAATGCAAAGAACTGCCCCAGAAAACCGTTCCAAAAATGAAAAAAAAATGTTGGCCGGAATCCTAGCCGCCCTCGTCGGAGTTGTCGGATGTTGCGGTTAGGTGCAACGAGGTAGAGAAACTGTGCATAGAAGACAAGTAGTAGCGGGTTATCGATGTTGCCATCGTCAGAGTTACTGGATGGCTCAATTTTCACCTTCACCGGAGCTTCCCTCTTCACCGTCTCATGGCTCCACTCTTCAAGTTATTGGCTGGCTCCCCTCTTCGGTCGACACCACAACCGATCACCTCCGCCACTCAGCCTGGTTCACCATCCCTGAAACTACATAAAAAACACACGATATCAGAAAATTCAAGAAACAACCAAATATCATAAACCCTTGACAAATCACACAGCATTTGCATCTCTTAATATCTATCATTCATAGGCTGTAGGTGGTGTCCTTGAACCCACAGCTGCCTCCCCTTTAGTGTGCAAAATGGAAGGTTGAAGAAAAGATGGCAAATATGAAGAAGTGCCCTCGGATCATTTTGCTTGAAGCATTTGAGGCTGAAGTATTGTGTATTATGAGGAAAGATGGTAGGGATGATATGAGCAGGTTTGTGGGTGGTTTCCTAGACATTTGCATTTGAAAAAGGGAAATTGAGCAAATAGATTTTTAGGAGCGATAGCTTTAAACCACCTCAAAAGATATTTTTGTTAAAGTGAGTTATAGGAACCGCTCTAAAAGAATCATCTTTTGATGCAATTTATATTTTTTGAGGCTGATTGTATTTTTAGTGTGTGTTTTTTAGGCGGTATTCGTTAAAACCGCCCAAAAAGAGTATTTCTCTTGTTGTGTACATAGAAAACAAATAGTCTAGCAACCCATAGCTCTCTCTAAATGTTCTTCTTCCATTTCGCAAATTTATCTTTTCCACAAACTCAAGAGCCATTTCCGGTAGTACACATACTGTTTCGGTTGTTGTACCCTGGAGATGTTGAATATTTTAATGTAATTAGATTAACTTGTTTGATCAATACATATTATCATAAATATCAAATAAGTTAGGAGGTGCGAAGTGCACGCTTATTTGATTTTATCTTAATATAACGGGGGTCAGGGGCAGCGCCCCTGGAAGCGTGGTCCGAGGGGCGGCAGCCCCTGGCGGGGTCCAAGGGACAGAGCCCCTTGGATCGAGCCGATTTAATTAATATAAAATTAATTTTATATAATTTATTATATAAAATTGTTGTCAAAATAATGGGCGGATTTTTAATTAAATTCGAATTTAAAATTACAAGATCTGGTTTTCTCAAATTTATTCAATTATTGATCATACGTATTTTTTCTGGTTCATCTCCTTCATCACAGAATTCAACATATTTGTGTTCTTAAAACTCTGATTTGTATCCGATCAAACATTTGGGTGAACCACCAAATAGTTTTGATCAGAAAGTGATCACACGCCTTTTAGAGTATCTAAGAATTCTTTCCGTTTTCTGTAAATTATACAACCGGAGACAGACGTTTTCTAGTTGTTGGCTCGATGACTAGGGTAAAGTTGGAAGGAGTTATGTTATGGGTTGCTAACACATCGACGATTGCGTTGGTTAAAAACCCGGTATTCCATAGTCAGAGCAAGCATATTAAGTTCAGTTTTCACTATATACGGGAGTGTGTGGAACGAAACGAGATCGTGGTGGAGCACGTAAGTGGAAAGGAAAAACGGGTTGACATTCTTACTAAAGCCTTCGCGGGGATTAAGTTTGATGAAATGCAAGATTGCTTGGAATGGAAGACCACCTAGTATCAAGCGGAAATTATGGGTGATTGTTGGTAGTTTTCTATCTCAAAGGGAGGGACCAATATGAGTAGGTGGAAGACCTGGACCCAATAGACCCGTGGAGTCTCATTTAGTGTAGTTAATGGGGTAATGAAGTGTATTAAAGTTTAATGTTTTCTTGTTGACCAAGTTTGGGTTTCCTATAAATACATAACCATGTTTAGGGTTATTGTCACTACTAGAAAATAAGGCTAATGCAACAATTTTCAATTGTGTTGCATTTGAATCTAATGTAACTTCGTTCAACATAAAATGTTACATTAAAATATTTAATGCAACATTTTTCATAAAAAGTTGCAAAAGTTTGTTGAAATTGCAACCTTTTATATTTAAAAGTTTCAAAATTTACTAAAAATTGCAACTTTTTTCTTAAAATGTTGCAACTTTCCTCGCATGATACATTATGATATAGGGGGAACTTCGTAGAAATGTAACCAACTTTTTAAATTGTTTCAACTAAGTCATTTAAACTTTTTTTGTCCCGATTTAGTCACTTAATTTTCAGGTAACCTGCTAATCAGATACTTTTTACCTGTTTAACAAGTTTCCATATTGACGTGACATTTAACATGCTGACGTATACTTTATTTTTCGTTTCCTATTTTTATTTAATATGCTAGCGTGGAATTAATATTTTTTTTTTAATTTTAAAATAAATAATTATATTAATTCCACGCTAACATATTAAAAGAAAAAGAAAACGAAAAATAAATGTCACGTCAGCATGTTAAATGCCACATCGGCGTAGAAACCTGTTAAACAGGTAAAAAATATATGATTAGCAGGTTACCTGAAAGTTGAGTGACTAAATTGGGACAAAAAAAGTTTGAATGACTTAATTGGAAAAGTTTGTTACATTTATATAAAGTTTTCCCTATGATATATTATAAGTTTTTGATTTTTGATACTTTTATATAAAAATATTGTATTACATTTTTTTAATTTAAATATAAATATTTATCATTTTTATTTAATAAAAAATATTCAAAACGTCAGTTTCAATTCCCCTTCTAAATTATTTTCCCCCAATCCCAAATTTATAGATTTCCCTCCTAAACTAATTTTCTTTCACTTTTCCTCTATTTCTCTTAACCCTAATTTGATTATCCTCTCAAATTCGTTGATCAATCATCGTTTCTCATCAAACTTAATGTTCATAAATTTGTGGTTGAACAATTGCATGTGCTTAATGGCTGCAGGCCTAGTTTGGGTAAGTGTTGAATGCTATTAAGATCCTAATTATTGTAGTTCATTGCATTGATTAGTGAAGTTAATTCAAATATCGGATTGTATTATTCATCCCATCTCTCACTTTTGAATTTGAGGCTGGTGATGCAGTTATTGTTTGATGTGGTGTTTGTTTTAATAATACGATCATTTTAACATGGCTCTGGTGTTTGTTTCTAGTTCAAGTAATTCACTTTTCTTGGTTTATGACTTAGATCAAGTGGCATACACACGTGAAGGAGTGCCGTGAGGGGCTTTTGCACACCACCCCCGTGATGGCGTGAAGGGGGTTGTGAGACTTCCACATGAAGATCTACACTGGTGTGAAGAGGTGAAGAAAGCCGTTCAACGGCTAAAACATTTAATATTGTACCGTTGAAAATGGTAAATTTTAAGAAAAAGAAAACCTTTTTACCCCCTATAAATAACCACTAAACAACATTTTATAAAACACACTAAAAACTCTCATATTTTCACTATCAATTTTATAAAAAATCATCTTGTCTCTATAAAAATATCCAAGTCATGAATCCTGACGATCCCAATTTTTGGCTTCATTATGCGTCTCAACAAAATGTGTTCAACATACGGTCTCCGTTAAAACCAAACGCATTCACCCAACTACCACCTTTTAACCAAAACCCGTTCGGTTCACCGGGGTATGTCCCAAACATGCCTACTATGCCCAATATGCCGGTCGGATACTCACAAGATCCGGAGTTTGTTTCGGAAACGCAACGCGTTCCGGAGGATGAAGAAGAAGACGGCGAGGAAGAGCAACCCGTGCATAAAGGTAAAGGTAAAAAGAAAACCCCCGCATCAAAATCATCCTCACGGGTTACAAAGAAGTGGGATGTGAAGGAAGAGCTATACTTGGCTAGGGCGTTTGTCAAATTCTCGGAGGATCCCATTATAGGTATTTATATATACTATAATAGTATTTGTTTTTATTACATCATTATACAAAATTAATATTGATTATGCTTTATTCTTTTAGGTAACACTAAAAAAAACAACGTTATGGAAACGTATCGCTACAAAGTATGAAGCGTTAAGTTGTGCACCCCCCGAGTATAGAAGTGCGGACAACCAAAAAGTTTTAAAGTTTCACGGTATCTACCAACAATGTGAGAAAAGCCAAAAAAGCGGTTGCAGTGATATCGACATTTTAAAGCAAGCAACGTCCCGGTATCAAGACGACGAAGGAACCCAAGCTCCAATTGCGGTTTGGAAGGTATTAAAGCAATCTGAAATGGCAAACATTGTACTTGAATCCGAGCGAAGACAGATCTTCAAAGAAACGATCTTCGTCGGACATTGATGCTAGTCCGACCGCTTCCAACGGAAGATCAATGTATGATCTGAACCGGGAGATGATGGATGACGAGGACGACATACAACATCCTACCGGCAAGAAAAATGCAAAGGCAAGAGATTCGGGCTCGGGATCCAGCTCGCTTCCAATTCACGTCGAAATCGGCCAAAAAATGGTCGAACAAATGGAAGAAATTTAACGTGAGAGAAAGAGAGAAATTTAGGTGGAAAAAAGAAAAAGAAGAGTTGGAAATTCTCGCTCTCGACCTTGATCAAATCACTGGCTCTTGACGAGCCTTTATCGAGAGCAAACAAAACGAGAACAAGGCGAAATATGGAATCGAGTAGTTTTTATGTGTTATTTTATTTTTTATTGATGTACTTTTTTGAATTTAATTTTTGTTTATGTCTTTTTTTATTATAATTTATATTTATGTCCTTTTATTATAATTTTTATTTATAAATTTATTATAAAAATGCATTTAATGCTCACACCTCACTCACTCACTTGGGTATTTCCCTTGCCAAATGAGTGTGGTGTGAGAATTCATTAAAATGACGTGGCGCCACGTGACAACCACTTTTCCCTCACTTGAGCCTCACTCACTTGGATATACCATATGCTCTTATTAATTTGAATTGTGTGGATCATAATTGGATCTATAAATCATGCAACTAAATTCAATATCTCTTGTAACTTTATGTCTTTAGTAAATCATATGCATACTAGCTTTAACCCCATGTGTTACATGGGGTTAAACGTTAACATTATATTGATAATTATCTTAACACATTTTGTTTATATAAATTTGATATTTTATTGGTAAATTTCTCATTTTGTTTAATGTTAAGATTATATGGATGATAGTAATCAAAACATCAAAAAAAATACATGAAAATACATTTAATAAGTGATGTATTTTTTAATATATTAAACCTTACAATAATGATTTACAAATTTGAAAATACTTCATTGTATACAACATTTGACGTGATATTGGTAACTTTTCAATGTTTAAGTCCCACTAAATGCAATAAAGAATAGAATTTCTTTTCCTCAATGACTGAAACCACAAAATAGCCAAAACCGTTCGAAAAATAGGGCACAAACGGTGCGGACCTGATTGAAGCCAGTAGGGAGTTGTTTCTTCGTTTTATTAGTTTCTTGCATACGTTGTTTCTTCGTTTTATTAGTTTCTTGAACTATATCAGCCTTTTTTGTACAAACTTTAACCTTGATGTTGTAACATATTTACAAATGCTTATGTTGTAAATAAATTTACGTATCAAAATTAAGTTACTGTTTTTTTTTAAATCTTGTATTTTATACGGAAAGCTTGCTAAACCTTTAATATTTAATCTCTCATTTAAAACAAAATAAAATTTAAATTTAACAATATATTGTCATTTAAATTCAAAATTTTAAACTCCAAAATTTAAAAACTGCACTCCTTAATATATCGACACGATTTAAATTTAAAATTCTAAAGTTAAATATGAAAAAAATTAAAACTAATAAATTAGAATTGAAACCAAACATATTTAAAAAAAATCTCGCCATTTAAAAAAAATGAAGTTTAAAATATAATACACTTTTAAAAATAAATATTTATAAATTTCCTAATTTTAATTAAAAACTAACTATTAAAATTTAAAATCAAAATAATAAATTTATTTATAAATATTAAACTTAGTTAAAAAACTACTAATTAGATATTAGTAGCTTTATTCTAACACATATTTATTTAAATACAAAAGTAGTCTTTTTTTCAAATCTCCTATTTTTTTAATTCTTGGTTTTTTTAGATATTCACTTTTGATGATAATTTAAAAATAATTTTGAGTCAATGACAATAATGATGAATTAATTTGTTAAAATGTTTAGTTATGTAATTTTCCAAAAAAGTTTAGTAAAATATGGAAAGATTGAATAGTAAATTTAAATGTGGTTTTGGGAGGGAAAAAGTTGTGAGGATTAATATGGTGATCACAACCGGCAAAAGATTTAGTTTTTTTATTAGAATAGGGATTCTATGTCAAATTTCCTTTATTTTATTTTACTTTTTCCTCATTATTTGTAGATAAAGTTGAATTATTATGAGGTTTAGTTTTCTTAGACTACATCATATCTAGTTGATTTCAAGTTCTTTGGTTATTAATTTTCATTATTCAGTTAAGTGCATCCAGTATTCCTGATCATTACATGCTTCCATATCAGGCAATTATGATATGGTCTTTAAAGAAAATTTGCTTTGTATGTATCTGTTTCAGGTTTGAATCCCCCCCCCCCCCCTCCCCCCTCAACGCATTCTTCAAGTTTTTTTTTTCTTTTTTGCATCCCCTATAACCCAGAGGGCGTCCCCGTATACTTGATGAAGCATAAGTGATGAGTGTTTTGAAGCTAAAGATGAAGCAGAAGTCAGCTTGCATATTGTAGTGGTGTGTACGATGTACTTTCTAGTCTTTTAGAATCATGGATATTGATATTAATTTGTTTATGTGATAAAAATAATATAGTTTCTGCATTTAATTTTTAGGCATAAACAAGTGCATAGATGTTAACATTGGTCAAATATTGGATGGTTGAATCTTCATCCATCCTTAAAAATTCAATACAACCTGAAGATCCAAGTGATTGGAGCATAACAATGGAGGTATTTTTTATGTATAAATATATTGATCTGTTACATATATTCTACTTGAATATGGATTCACTTGTCATCTTCTATTCCACCTCCAGACTTTAAAATGCTCGAGTCAATTTGTTGAAAATTTCCCAAGCCTGGCAGAATATAAGTTCATGGGTAAGTTTGTCATTTTGGTTGATTGTTGATTTATTTCTGCTATTGTTTATAAATTTAACTAGTTTTCATTAGGGGTGTTGTTCGGTTACTGTTTCAAGTATTGGGTAAATTGGGTTGAAATTAGGCAAAACTTAGGACTGTAAGGTTGGGTCGTCTACGGTTCATCGGGCGAGTCTTGTCGGGTTGGTATGCGGGTTGGTATGCGGGTTGGGTCTGCACAAAAAATAAGAAAACAAACATGTATAAAACCTTTTGTGATGTTCAATAAGCGAGTCTTGAAGTTTGAAGAGGATCATGAAAGAAAAAAAAGTCGAGCTCGAATCTATGCAAAAAGATATTAACAATTAACGACAAAACTTGGAAGCTATGATGTGGAAGTTGGAGATCGAGATGTGTAGGGTGTTTTATATTTTTTTATTATTGAAATTGATACTTTATGTTAACTATATTGTTATTTGAGTTTGAACAAGCATCTTCAAGTACACCATTTGACTATCAATGATATATGTGATATTATTGTTTTGACGTAATTGGAATTGAATTCATATTCATATTAATTAATAGCAATTGAATTCATGTTACAACGTTGCATTTGGTTGTAAAATAAGGTTGCATTTGCTATAACTAAAATTCGTAAAAATGTTGTAATTACTTAAAAAAAAGGTTGCATATTTCAATTAAAAAAGATAATAATTGTTGCATCAAGTCTTGAAAAAAGTTACATTTTTTGTAACTAAATTATAATGAAAATTGCATTTGAGTATAAAAAAAAGTTGCAATTGAGTAAAAAAAGTTGCATTTCAAACTAAAAAAAAGTTGCATTTGAATGAAAAAGGGTTACACACTAAAAATGTTGCATTTGAATAGTAAATGCAATACTTTCTAAAAAGGTTGCATTAAGTCTTGAAAAAGTAGCATTAGATCTAATGCAACTGCTTCTAATGCAGCCACTGATAAAAAGTTGTATTAGGCCTAATACAACATTTTCAAGACCTAATGCAACATTTTACCAGGGTTGCATTAACTTCATTTTCTTGTAGTGTGTATTAGGGATTATTGTAACTAAGTTTTGAATCAGTTTACTGGTTATAATAATGCACGAGTTAATCAAAATTGAGTGTTTTTGTGATTTTTTTTGTTGTAATGTTGAACTTTTGTGAAGCTATGTAACCATCCTAGGACCCGAACTATGTTGCCTTAATTTCTTTAGTAATATAAAAGTTTTAAAGTATTCTATATACGCAATGTTGTTGTGAAACCATATTCCGTCACATCTCGTGTTTCCGTTTTAGTTGGGTGTGACAAGTTTTAACAAGTTGATTAAAACATGTGAGTGTCACCAAAATACTCATTATCGATCATGGTAGGAGGGAGAGGTTTTATTTATTTGTTGTTTTGTCTTAATTTATTTTTTATATGAAATAAATGTTTTACTTGGAGAATTTAAGAGAATTTCAACTTTATTTACTTTAGTATTTAACGAAAATTGTTATTTTCTGAATCATATTCATATGAATTCTGTGAATTGGTAATATGAATTTCAACTAACCAAATTATATATACTTATAAAACCCTATGTCGTCGTGTGAGTGTATATTTACTGTTAATTTATACTTTGGTATTTAAGGAAAATTGTTATTTTCTTAATCATATTCAAATGAATTCTGTGAATTGGTAATATGAATTTCAACTAACCAAATTATATATACTTATAAAACCCTATAGTTATTGTTAATTTATTAGCAATGCTAAAGCATAAGGTAAAGCTTTCTAATGCATGACTTTGTTATTTTTATTTTATTTTCAAACCGTTTATTTCGTGGTTTAATTTTTTTTTTAAGTTTCGAAAACGTTAATGTTTTCTACGAAGTTTTGAAATGCTAATTTTTTTGCGATTTCACGGTTTAACTTTTCTTTTTTGTTTATTTAAAGTTTAGAAAATGTTAATTTTTCCGCGGTTTAACGCGACCTTTAACTTCTTTTTTTTTTGTTTACTTAAAGTTTTAAAAACGTTAACTTTTTCCGTGGTTTAACGCGTGAGTTTTAATACTAACTAAAAGGAGGCCCCGCGCGTTGCAGCGGCTTCAGGGCAAAAATGCTAGCTTTTACTCACTCGTGTTGCGGCATGTTAAACCGCGAAAGAAATTAATGTTCTTGAAAACTTATAAAATGAAGCCAAAACTTTTTAATAAACTCACCATACGCGAGAAGAACGTATAAGATTTATAGTTGTAAATTAAAACGAAAGAAAAAAAAAACATAAAAACAAATAACCGGCCAAAGGGGAATCGCGGGTTTCGAACAGCCGTCATTTGCTTTGTATTAAACCAATAAACCATTGCATAAAATCAAACTTTAGGTTTCTATCTGCTGGAGTTGGTTTTTAAAGATAAAAGGCCTAAGAAAAAGAAAAAATAAATAAGAAAAATATTCAACAAAAGGTTGTAACACATGCAAACCAAGTAGTATATTCTCTACAGTAACTTTTATCTCACATCCAAAAGTTACTTTTTAATATTTTTAAAAGTTTAAACTAAACTCAGAAATGAAAATTGGATTTTGAAAACTCCAAGGAACTTAGAACTAAACGTACTCGATTCAGTTTAAGTTTTGTTATTCATCTTTGTCGGACTTTTGCATTTTAAGAAAATCGAAATTGGCCAAATATTTCTGCCACTAAAGTAGGGATGGTAATGAAACTCGAACCCGATTGAAAAACTTGAAACCCAAAACATTTGGGAGGGGTATGAGGTCGGGGTAATCGGGTTTGAAATTTTTCACAGGTTTGGGACTTGTATGGGATATGATGATATACCCGCCCCAATTAGCCGATAACGTATACCCGTTTACCCGATTTTATACCCCGACATAGTTTTTTTTTATCTATTCTAAGTATAAATATAGTATTTATTTTAAGTATATATATCACATTTATTTTAAATGTATATACTCAACATGATTTTATTTATTTCTTTTTGTTTTATTTACAATTTTTATGTGATACCCGACGGGTTTAGGTCGAGTATACCCAACTTGTATTTTTTAGAAACTAACGGGTTTTACCGGAAACCCGATGGGTAATTACCCGATAGAAACCCGACCGATTTTGTACCGAGTATGGGACAAGATTTTATAACCAGGTATCGGATTGAGATTATTTAAACCCGACCCATTACCATAGATATACACTAAATATAAGCTTGCAAAGAAGGCCCTATTGAAGAGGCTAAAAATGTCTACCGTTACATCACTCCTCTCCCCTACAACTCTCCCCTTCCAATTCCAAACCACCGTCCCACCACTGCAATTCAAAACCAAAAAACTCCGTCAATCCACACCCAAAATGTCCACTAACAACAACTTAAACCCAACTCAGCTCATCACACCCATCACAAAACTCCTGTGGGGCAAATCCCTCCCACCCCAACTCCTCATCTCCACCGTCCGTTCCACCTGGTTCACCGTCTGGCAACTAATGATGTCACAACTCGCCCCCTCCGACCCATCCGGATCCTACACCCGACCCGTCTCCCAATTCCGAAATCCAAACCCCCAACAACTTAACCCCAACACCCTCCACCTCTACGCCGCCCTCCCATGCCCCTGGGCCCACCGCACCCTCATCGTCCGAGCCCTAAAGGGTCTCCAACACGCGATCGACGTCTCGATTGCTTCTCCAGGGCTAGACGGCTCATGGGAGTTCAAGGATGAAGCTGTTCCGGTTGGGGATAAGCTTGTCCCTACCCGGGATAAGGTTAACGGTGCTACCAATCTCAGAGAATGTTATAAAATGCGGCGGGGAGGGTATGATGGGCGGTGCACTGTTCCGATGCTATGGGATGTAGAGAAGAAAGAGGTTGTTTGCAATGAGAGTTATGATATAATTGAATTGTTGAATTCGGGTTTTAATCGGGTAGCTCGGAATCCGGATTTGGATCTGTCACCGCCGGAGCTTAAGAAACAGATTGATGAATGGAATCAGATCATACATCCAAGCATTAACAATGGGGTTTATAGGTATACTTACTAAAATCTTTTCATATTTAATTTGCCCTTCTAGTATATGTTTTATGAAAATAATCATGTGATACATGATAATGAGAAAAATAAATCAAATAATCATAATAATTAGGCTAGATGCTGGTTTTAAAGATTAAATAGTTAGTAATGAAGATTTAAGAATTATAAACGAAATATTAAATAGTAATGTTGATTTAGGAATTAATAAAGGAAATATTAAATAGTAAAGTTGATTTAGGAATTAATAAATGAAATATTAAATAGTTAATAAAGAAATATTATATAGTCCAAGAGCGTCTAGCCTTTTAGAAAATATATCAAGTAAGGCATGTAAGTCAGCTTTCTGGGGCGAGGAAGGCAACTACTGAAGGGCGATCTCGGCTGAAAGCAAGCTTGATTAGGGGTAAGGCAACATGGCATGATGGCTTAGTACGAAGACTAGGAATGGGATCGATCGGAGAAACTTCTTTGATCTTTTACCTTATTATAGTAATTCAGTGCTACCGAATCACCTTCTAGACAAGGATAGTGAAATAGGATCCATCGCCTTGGAATAGGATCAAAGAGGATAGAGTGATTGACAGCAGAGGGCTCGTTTGAAGACTTTCCGCTTACGGGTAGACGCTAAGATGCATCTTTGCATCTTCCTTGAAGGTTATAGCAGACGAAGACGAAAGACATTGATCTAGATACATGGGCTTTCAAATGCCTTATCAATTTCATTTCTGCATTAGAAGTCAATATGATTCTTTACTACAATTTTTTTTGTCAAGGTGAAACTGCTACTCAGGTTTGGTCCTATTTGAAAGGTGTTTAACATGCTAGTTTTGTTCAAGATAGTCTGTTTGCTTTCTCTAAGACCATAGTTGTCAATAGCGCTCGTAGCGCGCGCTATAGCGCGCTACATAGCGTTTCGTTAAGGCACCGCTATTTCCATTTCTCGACCAGATAGCGACCAATAGCGTTTTTTTTTTTTTTTTTTTTTTAAAATTATTTTTTAATTTTTTACTTGATTAATATAAATAGGGTTGCTAATAACCCTAATATATGAAGATTTAGATGATTATTGATTATAATTGCTACAAATCCTACAATAGTTGAATATAAAATATTTCCAAAAATTTCTAGCAGTGTATCGCTAAACGTGAAATAGCGCCCGCTATTTACCGCTATTCGCTACGTAGCGTATAGGTGGCTTGTCGCTATTTACCGCTATTCGCTATTGACAACTATGACTAAGACCTGTTTACAAGGCAGTTCTATCAAATCTAAAATGAGATTTTTAGGGCTAGTTGCTAGGAGATTTGGCTTGCTAGAAATGCATCTGTTCATATGTCTTCTTAATCTATTATCAATAAAGTCAAGATAAGCGGGAAATAGAATCTTGTAGTAACCATTTTAGTGCAGGGTTATTTTTGTCTTTTCACCTTAACTTAACAGAATAAATGGATGGAGGTTAGTGAGTTGGATACAAATGAGACAAATGGTGAAACTTTTGGAGATAAATCAATGTTTTTAAACTTTTTGGACTGAAATAGTTATTTTTGTCAAACCACAGGAACTAAAACCGTATTTAACTCTAAATAATATTTTGAGGTTATTAGAAAATACAGGACTGATAGAAGTGTTGTTGATTATTTGATATTTCAAGTTGGTTTTTGGGTGAGTTTAAGATTAGGTTACACGTAGTGGGAATCTCAAACGTACAACTTTTAACTACATAAGATCATAAACATGTATACTCACTCTACACTTAGGAAATCCGTGAACCCCATGAGTAATGAGTAACGGGCATGTGATACTGATTTGCAATCAGATATAGGACTCAGATTTCCAAAACACGGCCCATTACTATCCCTAATAATTTGTATTAAAAAATAGTGCAATATACATTGCTAAGAAAACCATTTTATTGATTATAACAGATTAGCAGTTCTATGATCATTGCCATTTTAATTTATTGACTTTAGAAGCTTGGATTTATAAACACTAATTAAAATCTTTTGCAGGTGTGGGTTTGCACAGAGTCAAGAAGCATATGACTCTGCTGTGAACGAGCTGTTTAGTGCTTTAAACACAGTCGATGATCATTTAAGAGGTTCACGGTACTTATGTGGAGATAAGCTTACATTACCAGATGTATGTTTATTTACTACTTTGATTCGTTTTGATCTTGTATACAATGTCATGTTCAAATGTACAAAGAAGAAGGTGGTCGAATATCAAAATCTTCATGGTTACATGCGAGATATCTATCAGGTACACTCTACTTTTTATAAAAGTCCATATTCCATTTTTTATGTCATTTTATAAATAATTAGTGTGTCAATTATGGATAAAAATATATTTTGTTCAATAGTAATCTATTTTTTTTAATAGGACGCTTTATGTATTAGATATACAGTTTGGGTTGTTTTCTTTTTAGCCAACTTTTTTTATTTAACTTGTTCGAGATAAAATTAACTTGAGTTAACCCATTCATAAATAATTGGGTCGAAAGTAGGATGTAAACAAGCCCAAGCTTGAGCTCGGCTCGTTTCGAGCTAGCTTGAGCTCGTGTGGTGAATAATTTTCCAAGCTCATGCTAGTCTCGAGTTTTGCTCGTTTATCATTTATTAATTGTTTTTATTACATACATATATAATTAGTTTTATATATATATATATATAAATATATTTACAGTTGTAATATTATGTATATTACATAACTAGGTTAAAACCCCGTGTTTTACACGAGCTGAATAAAGAAAATATTAAATAGTTAGTAATGGAGATTAGGAATTATAAAGGAAATATTAAATAGTAATGAAGATTTAGGAATTAATAAAGAAAATATTAAACAGTTAGTAAGGAAATATTAAATAGTTTGTAATAAAGAAAAAATAAGCGGGAAAAAGAATCTTGGGCTCATAGAATTGTGATACGTGGCGCAACCAGTTACTTATTTATTAGATATAGGTATATATATAGGGGAAGGTTCCACTAAGAAGTGGTTTTTCGCTAAGAAACGCAAAGAAGTGGGTCAAACGAACTCCGATTGAGCTCATTCCATCGGCGTTGGAACCTTCTCATCGAACTCTAATCCGGACCCAAAAACCTAAACCCCCCTCTACCCGCACCCCCAAAAACCTAAACCCTCCTTCCAACCCCACCCAAAAAGCCTAAAACCACCACCCCCACCCCCCAAAAACCTAAACCCCCCCACCCCACCCACCCCCAATAACCTAAACCCACCCCCCCCCCCAAAAAAAAAACCTAAACCCCCCCATCCCCACCCCCCAAAAAAACCTAAACCATAAAATCTAAAGCCTAAAAGCTAAACCCTAAGGCTAAAACCCTAAAATTCAAATGTAAAATCTAAACCCTAAAAGCTAAGATGGTAGAGTTCGACGAGACGGTTCCAACGCCGCTGAAATAATCGGAATTCGTTTGATATTGTTTCTAAGCGTTTTGGTCATTTCTTAGATTTCTTAGCGAAAACCTACTTCTGTAGCAGTTTCGAAAGCAATCAAATGGCCAAAAATACTCAAAGGATTCCAAAAGATTAAAAAACCTTAAAGGTTTATTAAAAAACAATATTCATAAAACAATCAACTCCCTAAAACAATAATTCTCTAGGTATTTAAAGTCCAATCTTTAGAGATAATTAAGAAAACAAATAAATATAAAAAAGATAAAAAATAAAGATAAAAAGGAAACAAAATAAAGATAATCCAATAATTTAAATACGAAATTCAAATAACAAAAATAATCTTCAAATTCCAACTAGAGATAAACGCTGCATCAACTTCTTATTTGATCCTCCCCCTATATATATATATATATATATATATATACAAGAACAGTAGAAGATAGACTGATATATATATATATATATATATATATATATATATATATATATATATATATATAAGGATCAAGAGAAAACTACAAAGTTAGGTAAAAACCAAGAAAACCAGTATCAACCAATCAGAAAATTTAGATTTTATTTATTTCTTTTTTATGTAAAAGGGTATTTATGTAAATATACATTAATTTATATTTGATATTTATTGTTTTGGTAAACTAAAAATCCATTATTTTAGGAATTTGATTTCAGTTTCCATTATAATAGATTTCTATCAATTTCAAAAACAAAATATTAACTCTCTTGCTTCTTCTCTCGATGGAGTTAGCCACCATCAAGAAAGTTAGGTTAGATATGCAAAAAAAAAAGGACAAAGAACATGGGATTAAAAGCTTTAGAATTTAACTACAAGAGGGTTACATTTTTTTTTCTGAATACAATTAAAAAAAAAATAATGGAAAGAATGGATTAGAACCTTCTACACAGTTGTCATCCATGTATGTTTCTTAAACTCTTGATTTGAAGCAGTAGCATTTTCGTTTATTAAACTTTTGGTTGTTACATACATATAACTATATTGTTACATAGATGTAATTACATTAGTTTAGTTGGGTTTTTTTTTATTCATGTTCTTCATCTTTGTATATGTTACATATAGATACGTATACGTAGCTCGTTTGAGCTACGCATACGTAACTCATTTCTTTTCATTTTTTATGTCCTGTTTACATATACGTATACACGTGTTATTATACCAGTTACGTAATTTGTCGGTTGGTTTCTTCTTTTTCATTATAGTTTATTGTTTACATATATATATATGTAAACACACATGTAACTTGTTTACATATACTTAAACACTTATGTAAATCTGTTTACACATACGTAAACGCATTTGTAAATATAACGAAAATTTCTAATTAGTTTTTATCTGCTTATTGCTTGTTTAGTATGTTTGATTGTTTGAAGAAAAATAAGTTAAAAAAAAGTAGATAGAGGATAAAAAAAAGTGATAGAAGTGAGAGAATGAGATTTTTAAGGGATTTCCTAATTTAAAAAGCAATTAAAAGGTGTTGATATACCTAAATTACCCATGAGTCATTAAAACTAATCAATAAAACTCATGATTTTTATAAATTTTCCACTAATTAATCTCATCCATTGATCAATTTAATCAATGGTTTTCTTGGTTTTCGCCTAACTCTTGGTTTTCTCTGGAACCCTCCCCTATATATATATATATATATATATATATATATATATTATTTAGTTATTTTTATCAATGATTATATATATATATATATATATAATATTTATTATGTAAATAATGATTGAAGTATATTTATACAAATAATAGACTCGTTTAGGCTCGCAAGCCTAGTAAAGCTAGGTATATGAAACTTGGGCTTCAACTCCCAATTTAGACTCGAGAAGCTTTTAGAAGGCCGATGGTGTTTCTACTGCTAGTGTACGAGTAGGAACCTCTTTTGATGCTGCAGATGCATCACTTCATCAGTCGCAACCGCTTATTTGCTACTTGGTCTATGTGTGTGAGTAGCAGCCGTTGGTTGCTTATTTGCTGCATGTACCGAGTGATGTCAAGTATCACAGTAATGTGTTTAGCTTGACTTCACCCTGCTCTGCTTCTTCATGGGTTTTTCTTATGACCCAAGCCTCTTCAGCAAACTTGGGTTTGAGTGCTTTATTGTCACATGAGTCATTGACTCCGGATGATCTTTAACAAAAGTTATTGGTTGAATGGAAGTTTTAAAACAGGTTTTGTTTAATTAGGAGCGTTTTTGGTTGGTTCAACCTTTGGTGACTCGAGCATGAGCACTAACTTCTTCCCATGAAAGGCAATTGATGATTGTATAAATAGAAGGCAGTCATGAGAGTCCTAAAATAAATTAAAAAAAAAAAGCTGAATGTGTAGATTCTTAGGCCTTGGTAGTTGATTTATGTTCCGTAAAATAAAATGCATTTTGATGCAATTTTTTTGGTTGGTACAGATTCCACATGTCGCGGAGACATGCAATCTTGATGCAATGATGGATGGTTATTACAAGTTCTTGTTTCCATTGAATCCAGGCAACATTAGACCAGTCATGCCGTCCGCTTCTCACCATGAATTCCTCTTACAAGCTCACACAAGGGAATCTCTTTCAACCTCTCAACAAAGTCTACAGGTTCTTGTTACATAGTATGTACATATGTGTATCATGTTCCTAAATGTTTTACTAAAAGTGTATGCCGAACAAAAATGTAAATGTGGGTGTCGTTTACGAGAATTAACATTATAGTTCTAGACCATCGCATGTCTTTGAGATGAAATCTGCTTTTACATGCATTGTATGGTTGTATAACATGACATAATATTACATGTTATGGACGGTTGTGTTACATGGTACGGTTGTGTTACAGTTATGTTTTTTTTTTTTTTTTTTTTTTTGGGGGGGGGGGGGTGGGTGGGGTGGGGGGGTTTAGGTTTTTGGGGGTGTGGGTGGAGGGGGGTTTAGGTTTTTAGGGGCGGGTTAGGGTTCGATGAGACGGTTTAAACGCCGCTGGAATGAGCTAAATCGGAGTTCATTTGACCAATTTCTTAGCGAAAACTACTTATTAGTGAAATATTTCCTGTGTTATATGACATAGTATTACACACTATATTGTACGGTAAAAATCTGTAAGGATATTTAAGGTCAAAACATGTTACTTTTTTACCAGTTTTATGAGTTGTGAATTATGTAAACATTCATCTTTTGTTTTAGGCGAGACTTGAGCCTACTTTGGGTCTGTTTTGGCAACAAATAAGTGGAAGTCATAAAACCCACATTTGAGGCACGTGTTTTAGCACAATAAGGTTAAGGGGAGTGGTTCCACATTTCCACATCCCTTCACGTCAGCGACACATCAGATTTTACAGCTTTTCTGCATTCTTCACATTTGAGGGAAATGGTTTCACATTTTCATACTGCCATATCATTTTCTTTCTCTAATTTAATTTAATATTAATTTGTTTTAAAAATTAATAAAAAAACATTAATAATTAAAAGACTAAAAAACATTACATATAAACATATAAAAGCAGATTTAATATACTCAAATGGGCTCAATTTTTATGTATTTAAAAGCTGGTTTATTAAAGTTACTTGGGCTCGAATTTTACGTATATACCGTTCTTCCACAGCTAGGGTTTCAAACTTTCAAGCCAAACTTCAACCAGGTTCCTCCATCTTCAATCAATGGGTAATGGCTACCCCACCTACAACAGTCACATTTGAGCCTTTCACGCCGTGGAGATTCGCACGGTGAAGGGTCACGGCCGTGGACCACGCTAGGCGGCCGTGGTGTTCCGCCACCCACGACGCCATGCCACCTTCCACGGTCCTTTCACGCACCCACTCCCCTCAGCCTAAGAGAGTTTGATTTTTATTAAGTGGCAAATTTGTGTCCAAGTAGGGGTGTAAAGAACCGAACCGAGCCTGAGTTCATTTAGGCTTGACCTCGGCTGGTTTAATTTAAGAGGAGCTTGGGATTGAGCTTGGCTCATTTAGAGCTCTGTTTTTATAACTCGAACTTGGCTCGTTTATTATATACTAGGATAGAAACTCGTGTAATACACGGGTTGAAAAAAAGAAATATCAAATAATTAGTAATAATCAGAAATAGTGGAGAAATAAAATATTAAATAAATGAAGAATTAATAAAGTAAATATTAATATAGAAAATATTAAACAATGGAGATAAAATAAACATGAAAAAGAATCTTGAGCTCACATCCAAATAAAGGTTAAGGGATAAATGCTCAATGTTCTTCTATGTGTAAGCATTTGGGCCATAAGTATACGTAAAACTTGCAAGGGATAGACAAGTCGGTTGAAAGTCCTGGTCTGCGGCCGGTACTTCCCTTACTAACAAATGAAGAGGCGTTGGTCACCCGTGGTTAATAACATACTACCAGTGTATACAGTAGTACATACGGTCAGGACATTGGGCCTGCTGAATGTGTAGATTGAACATAAAGTTGTGATTATGAAATTAATACTTGTTTGTGTCAAATGATTTTAATGTCAAGATAATTGTATTCACCGACGTTCGCGCTGACGTTTCATTTTCAAAATGTTTTCACGTAATCAATAAATATGTAATGGAAAGGGATTCGAGCAGACGATAGATCTGGCCCCGTATATATGTGAAAAGGATATTGTGCACGTTGGATTCTCAGGTCTCGCCTCGTGTAGTGATAATTCTAAAGATAAAAAAGAGATAGGACCAGAGAATTGATCAACCATGGATAGTACTATTTCCAGTGGCTATGAACTTGTCTGCAAGATAAGAGATGTGTTGATTTCAAACTATGTTTTGTAATCAACTTGAATTGGGTTTTTAAATCCCTTTGGTATATACAAGGCTTTTGTTTTCCAACTAAGTCTTATTATTTACAAATACAACCCTTGAGGTTGAAAAACTGTTGAAACAATCTATATGAAAAAACTTTCGCTGTATTTATAAAACTCTGAAATCAAAGCAGGTACCAATTGAGCTCACACACGTCCAGGGGGTGCCTGTGTGACACTTAGAGTCTTAGTAGTCATTTGCAATAGTGTCTTGCATTAGTTCATGTGTTTAGGTTGTTAGTCAAATCCTCTTTGATCATTTAGGTTGGGACCCGTAGTCTTTGAGTCTTAGTAGTCATTTGCACTAGTGAATGTTGATTTCTTTAATCAGTTTATTCATTTTGTAGGTTTGCAGGAATATCAAATGTGGGGAAGACAAATTACCTACTGTCAGAAAACGGCGACAAATTTAGCAAGATAGACCGATTCTTGGTGTGTGAGGATCTCATGGATCTCTCGCCTGATGCCTCCCTTCTCGCTCTCTACTATCTCTTTGGACCATTGTCCACTACTACTCCCACTAACTTTGGGCCCATCCCCTTTAAGATATATATAATTCTTAGATAGAAAACAACGGGCTTATGGCACACATTGGTAACCTTTGTAGATCCTTCAAGTTTAATGGGCATGTAGATTTGGCTTCGGCAACAAATGGGTAAAAATTGGAATCAAGTATTGGGTAGCAGCCGACAAAAAAACGATCTGTAGGGTGTTATGCCACCAAGAAAACGCTTATCATTAACCTAGATATTCTAGCGGAATCCAGACCACTGAACTTGTAACCCGAGCTGAAAGTAAAAAATTCGTTTTGGAATCCGACTGTTTGAAACAGCACGATCTACAACAAAAATTTAGAATCAAGTGGGCTATTGAAGGGGACAAGAATTCATCGTATTTCCACGGAATCATTAATGCCAACTTGTGTAACAATCTAATAAATGGCTTGTATGTTGGTGATGACTGGACAACATCTCCTGTGGTCATTAAGAACTTGGCTTTTTAATTCTTCTCCAACAAGCTTAAAGAACCCATGGGGTTGAGACCTCCAATCGTTTGCCACAACCTTTCTCGTCTCTCGGACTCTCGGGCCACTTCACTCGTCTTGCCGTTTACTGATATAGAGATTAAAAATGCAGTTCGGGATTGTGAAGGTGACCAAGCCCCAGGCCCCGATGGTATTAACTTCCATTTCCTTAAGAGATGCTGGAGTTTGCTCAAGGATTATTTTACAAAACTATTTAACGAGTTCTACTCAAAAGAATCTATCCATCGAGAATGCGCCTCCTCGTTTATTGCCCCGGTCCCTAAAATTACCGATGCTAGGAATTTCCCAGACTTTAGATCGATCTCTCTAATTGGCTGCATCAATAAAGTAATATCTAAGGCTCTGGTTAATAGTCTAAAAGTTGTTCTCCCTTCCATAATATACGAGGAGCAATCCGCTTTTATAGCTAAGAGAAGCATTCTAGACGACCCTTTGGTCCTCAAATAATTAATCTCTTGGATACGCAAATCTATAAGGAAAGGTATGATCTTTAAATTCGATATTGATAAAGCTTTTGATTCGGGGGATTCCTGGACTCAATCTTGGAATATATGAACTTCCCTATCAAATGGAGAAAATGGATCTTGTCTTTGATTTCCACCGCCCGTGCTTCAGTGCTTATCAATGGGTCGCCCACTAAAGAATTTTCATGTTATCAGGGGCTAAGACAAGGCGAACCTCTATCACTATTTCTTTTTATCATTGATATGGAAGCTCTCACCGACATCATTAAAAAAGCATGCTCTATTGGTATCTTTCAAGGGATTCCTGTATCTGCTAATGGCCCATGCTCTCACATTTTCTATTTGAAAATGACGTGGTCTTTATCAAACAGTGGTTGAATTCTAATGCGCTCAATCTCTGACAAATTCTTAGGTGTTTCTTTTTAGCCTCGGGGCTTTGAATTATCCTCACTAAAAGTAGTTTATTTGGTGTGTGTGTGTTTGCAGGAACACGAGCTTCAGCTCATGGCCGATTCTCTCTGTTGCAAGGCAGGATCCTTCCCATTCAAATATCTGGGACTACAAGTGGGAGATAATATGAACTTAGTAAAAAATTGGAAACCTATTCTTGATATTTTCCAAAATAGACTATCAATTTGAAAAGCCAACAATCTATCCTATGGCGGTCGCATTACTTTAATCAAATATGTTCCTAACTCCTTACCCACTTACTACTTTTCTTTGTATCGTGCTCCTAACCAGGTGACTGAAAAGATGGATCAGATTAGAAGAACATTTCTCTGGGGATGCTCCACAGACAAAGTCAAACATTGTTGGGTCTCATGGAATAAAGTAGTAAAGGCAAAACAATCCAGTGGTCTAGGTCTCAGCTCACTCAAAGAAGCTCCACAGACAAAGTCAAAATTTGTTGGGTCTCATGGAATAAAGTAATAAAGGCAAAACAATCCAGTGGTCTAGGTCTCGGCTCACTCAAAGAAGCAAACTAGACAATGCTCACTAAGTTGTGGTGGAGGTTCAAAGAAGATAAACACCGCCTCTGGCAAAAGGTGATCTGGTGTATTCATCAAAATTCGAGGGACTTGGAAACATATTCACAAAATATCGCAAGACTTATCTCGAATGGGTATTGAATTGAATAGAATGATAAAAGGTGTCCCGGGTAGCGGTTCTAATATACTATTTTGGCTGGATTACTGGAGTACGGACGAACCTTTAGCAACCAAATTTCCATGTCTATCTTTAGTCGAACATGATAAGTTATGCACCATTGCCAAAATGCTACACTCGTCTAATGGAGTCAATACATTGAGCTTTAATAGGAAATAAGCACCCTCATCACCAACTGAAATAGAAGAACTACGACTGCTATCTTCCTCTCTCCAATCAACTACTCTCTCCTTGGGTGAAGACAAGTGGCGTTGGTCTTTGGATGGAGCCGGTTTAGTTTCGGTTCAAAGCATTAAACGTCGAATCCAATCCCTCAAGTCGGAGCCGAATGACTTCATTCCAGCAAAAGTCAACTTTCTAGATTGGAAAGCGGAATTGGACAGGCTTCCCTCTTTAGTGTTCTTAGCCATGAGACGGGAAAGCGTGCCGGTATTATCTTGCATCTTCTGTGGAGACCACGGCGGATCAACTGAGCATCTATTTATCTCTTGCTCTCTCGCCCAAACCGCGTGGGACCTAGTTGCACAATGGTGTAACATTCCAGCCTTATTCATTTTCAGTATTAGAGACGTGGTTCAACTACACCACTTTGTGCAAGGATCTAGAAAGAGGAAAAAGGCGTTATTTGCGGTAATGTTAACAACCTTATGGAGTTTGTGGAAGGCGCGTAATGATATGAGATTCAAACAAAAACCGGTCAACATCGGCAGGATCATAGAAGAAATCAAAATCTTGAGTTTTCTTTGGGTAAAAAAGCGTTCTAAGGCAACTACTCTGTCTTGGGAGCATTGGGGCTACTCAACCTGAGCTGTTTGAAAGCCTAATATAATTTTTTGGTGTATGGTAATTGATGTTTGTAATACTTACTTGATACATTGTAGCTTTTATCAATATATAATTTAGTTAAATACGATTTTAGTCCATGCGGTTTAACCAAAATAACCATTTTAGTCTAAAAGTTTAAAAATTGATTTTTAGTCCATTTGTTTCAATTTGTCTCAATCAACTCCAACCATTTAACCCTCATCCAAATTTTCTCTCTAAGTTATGGTAAAAAGACAAAAATAGTCCCTGACTGAAATTGTTATTCAAGTACACTTATTATTATTAGTATTATTATTGTTAGACAAATTGGTATTTAATAATAATAAGGGTATTAAAGTAACAATTTCAATCCAAGAGTATTTTTTGTCTTTTTATCATAACTTAACATAAAAAAATGGATGGAGGTTAAATAGTTGGAGTTGATTGACACAAAATTAAAACAAATAGCCTAAAAAGTAATTTTTTAAAACTTTTAAACTAAAATAGTTATTTTATTCAAATTACTAGGTTATAGACCCGTGTATTACACGAGGTTTGACGATAGAGATTATTTAATTTTATAAAATTTTTCCAAATATATACAACTAAATTATTTTTATTACATACAACAATATAAAATCAAAGAACAATAACAATTTACAAATCTCTAAACATTTCTTTGTACACAATATTTGTTGTTTTGTTGGTAATTTGACCATCTTTATCAAGTATCAACAGCTTATGTTCATATCTACCTTTTACTCTGGGCAATGCAACGTATAGTTGACCATATGTAAAACTGGTTCTTTTAGAACCAAACCAACCTTACATAGCGACTGTCCTTGACTTTTATTATCATCATGGCAAACATACGGCGAGACAAATTTGGTGCAAAAACACTTTCAAAGTTAAATGAAGAAAATATATCCTAAGTTATAATATAACTATTTTATGGTATGTTAATAAAAAAATTAAATTAGTATGGTCTCGTAAAATTATAATTGATTTAGATGGTGATGTTTTAAAAATGTTATTTAGATGGACATAAATAACTTGAGATTTATTAAAAAAAATTAAGTTATTTAAGACATGAATAGTTTGAGATTTAAATTTCCGAGATATTGAATAAGTAGTTATTAATAAATTTAAGTTCATTAGTTATTTAAAAAAATAGAAAATATATGTTTATAATAGCAATATTTTGCAAAAAAGTGGATGGTAAATAAAAGTAAAATATGAATTAAATTTTTATGTAATCATATAGATTCCATATATAAATTCCTAACTATTTTGGAATTAGGAGGAGATATCACGTGACATTAACTGGAATCATTTATTAGAAGTAGGATATAAACAAAAACCGTATTTAACTCTGAATATTTGTCATAGGGGTTGGAGAAGGTTATGGATTTTTTTTTGAAAAGACAAATTTCTTAATTCCTGTTGAGAGTGAGACTTAAACCTATGACATTTTCAAATCTTAGTGTTCCTTAGAGGATTTTCCTCTATAATTGTGCCACCAACCCTAATAGGAGAAAGTTATGGATTTAAATCCCACCCATATACTTAAAAGAAATTTGTTTTTCTAAAAAAATAAAAACTCCAAATATTTGTTTTGCCGTTTAAAAAAACTATTGATGGGGTGGGGATTAGGGTGTAGTGGTAAGAGAAGAGTCCCACAACCAAAAGGTTATTGGTTCTAACGTCGTCCAATACAAAAAAAAAAATAGAATAAAAAATTGCCGTTAAAAAAAAAAACTATTGATTCCCCGATTCCGATGTTAACCATTGATTCCCTAATCGTGAAATCCCATTTCATTTTTTCCAACCGGGAAAACCCTGCTCAAATCACTCTCTTCATCGGAAGTATGCGAATTCTGAGCGGCGTTTCTCATCTTCTGATCAGATCACCACTTAATTCTATTTTCCCCAAACCTAATTGCAAAACCTTTCATCACAACTCCGATCGCTTCATCTCCCTTAGGTGTTTCGTGTCCATGTCCGGTTCCGACATCCCCGCCGCCGCCGACTTTGTCAAGGGCGATGTATTTCCGAATGGCGTCGCCGTTTTGACTCTTGATCGTCCAAAAGCCCTAAACGCCATGAATTTAGGTTACATTTTGTCCATCATCTCTGTAACATCCACAAAACTAATTTTGACTTTTTGAATGAAGTCAATTTGTAAAATTTTTGACGGTTATAGCCTTGATTGTTCAAAATCTTCTCATGAATTTAACTATTGTTTTTGTTTTGAAAATTTGTTGTGTACAATGCAGATATGGATTTGAAGTACAAAAGCTTTCTTGAGCAATGGGAAGTTGACCCAAAGGTCAAATGTATTCTGGTTGAGGGGAGCTCGCCACGTGGATTTTCAGCAGGTAATAAAAAGAAATTGAACTGTTTTTTTTTATAGATAATTGGAATTGGAATGTAAAAATTATCTAAAATGATAAAATTATCCCTTAAAATTAATAAAATATAAAACAAAGATCCACACTCAAATAACTTTGAAACGGAGATTATGGAACGAAAAGTGGATTTGGTTGTTACGTAACTTATGAACATTCATGAGGTTTCCGTTGAAATGTGAAAGATTCTGAGTTTCATAAATTGAAGGATTTGGTTGGAACTAAATTCCAATCAAACATGCAAAGGATTGGAATTTAAATTCCAATTTCATTGAATTCCCATAAATTCTTGTCAACTAAACATGCCCTTAGTCTAGTACTCTATCTGCAGGTGGTGATGTGAAGCTGATTTCAACTATGAAACAACTATCAGATCTTATTAAGGTTTGTTTAAGATTGATTATTGCGGTTTGATGTTTGGGTACCAATATGTGTGTTAGTTATGGTTAAAGATCATGAGATTAGATGTTATATTGCTGAAAGACTTGGTTTTAAAATGCGCGCTGCGAATGATGCGGTGATAAGATCGCATCACTGCAGTTGATGCAATGCGATTCCATGATGCGCATGTGATGTGTGATGCGGTCTAATGTGATGCATCATGTAGTTGACCAATATTTGAATAAATTAGACATCGATTGCAATGGGTCTGAGTTTTTCAAATTTTATTCAACAAATCTGACCATTGATTGAGCATTGTGTTTGAGTACTTGAACGAATTAGACCACGTCAATTGAACAAATCTGACCAGAGATGATGAAAATGTCTTATATTTTAGTGTTTAAAAAATAACAATTTAAAGTATTATCTATAAATAACTTTTTAGTGTATTTTTAATAACATACGCCTCGCACACATGATGCGCGCATCGCGCATTGCGCTTCACCTATCGACTTTTGGGATCAAAATGCATTGGAGCGCTATGCGCTTTTTAAAACCGAGCTGAAATACTTGAAAGCTTTGTCTAACAACAATGGATGTTCTAGTGATTTACTTTAATCTTTACAGGTGTTCACAGCTGAATACTCTCTTATTTGCAAAATCTTTGCATACAAGAAGCCATACATAAGCTTCATGGATGGCATAACAATGGGGTTTGGGATAGGTTTATCTGGACATGGCCGGTATAGGGTCGTAACAGAGGTAAAATCTCTTTCAAGTTGATAAGAATTAGCAATCTTAGCAGTGGCAGTTATGCAAATTTCTAACCACAGAGTGTACATTTATGACATTTTACCAGAGGACAGTTCTTGCCATGCCAGAAAATGGAATTGGCTTGTTCCCAGATGTTGGATTTGCTTATATAGCAGCACGCGGTCCAGGAGAAGGATCAGTTGGTATGTATGCTTTGTTCAAATCTAATAGTTACTGTAGAAAGGTAACTTTACATAATAGTAACCAAGTTTCCAAAGTGTTCCACTAAAGTCACTTAAAGCTTTTTGTTCTCTAAAGTCACTCAACTTTCATTTGGTGTTTTAATCTTGTAAATTTTTTTTTAAATGTTAAAACTTTTTAAAACTAAGTGACCCAAATGGAACATATATGAATCTTGGTTTTGTGAATTTTTTTTAAATGTTAAAACTTTTTAAAACTAAGTGACCCAAATGGAACATATATGAATCTTGGTTGTAATTTAGTGATTATTATTTTTTTCAGTTTGACTTAAATTGAAAAATTATGAAATTTGGTTATTATTTAGTGAATCTTTTTCTTCACTATTACCTACTACTTCAAGTTAATTTAAAAAAATAATCACTAAATAGCAACCAAAATTCATATATGTTCCATTTAAGTCACTTAAATTAAAAATTTTAACATTTATAAAAACTTTTCACAAAACACAAAGTGAAAGTTGAGTGACCTTAGGAGATTAAAAAAACTTTGAACGACTTCCGTGGAACACTTGAGAAACTTGGTTACTATTGTGTGACATTTCCCGATAAGTTATTAAAGAAAGTTAATCACATATTTGGGCAGGTGCTTATCTTGGTATGACTGGAAACAGGGTGTCTACTCCAGCTGATGCATTGTATGTAGGTCTTGGGAGCCACTTTGTTCCATCTGGAAATTTAAGCTCACTTAAAGACACTCTCTTGTCAACTACCTTGTATGTCTGTTATATGTATAGATATCAGCATATAATGTTACATCACATGCATGCATCTATATGTATGATGTTTGAACATGTGTATACAGTTCCGAAGATCCACATGTTGAAGTGCAAGAAATATTGGCGAAGTATAGTAGCAATCCTGAGTCAGAACCCCGGTTGAAGTTGCTTTTACCCCACATCATTTCAACATTTGGTGGAAATAAATCTGTTAAAGAAACAATGGAAGAGGTAGAGAAGAAGCAGAGAAGTGATGATCCTATAGGTAAGATAACTCTGCTTAAAAGTAATTAATTGTATAGATTTAAATGTGTAATCCATCTTTATCTGTGGGTAGTTTAGATTTTGACAGATAGTTAAACATTTTTACCATCTTAGTTAAACCGCATGACAAGTGAAGCAATGCGGTTTACATGTGATGGAATGAGAGTAAGGGTGGCAAAGTGGGTAATTTTTTGTACATGTCTGGGTTGACCCGAAACACTTTTTGTCCAAAATTCTTAATTTTTCTAATAATAACTAATTTTTTTTATTAAAATGATTTAAGGAGGTTTTATGCCTTAAAACACATATTCGGGCTACTTTTTTTTTCCGTTCAACCTGCTTCCTTTTAAGTTTTTTTCTTTTCAAAATATTTTGACCCGTTTGTAGTAAATGAGTATAAGCAAACTTGCTGACGTGGAAAATTTTATGTTTTGGTTTTGCTGACTCATCATCTAGTTTCTTTTGTAAACCTGTCATCCTTGTTTGGATGAGCAGTTGCAGAGTGGGCGAAGGATGCGGTTTCAGGGCTTAAGAAAGGCGCTCCATTTTCTCTTTCGCTAACACAAATGCATTTCTCTCGAGTTGCATCTGCATCAAGGACTAAGGAGGAGTTATCCACGGTTTGTTTCCGTCTACTTTCATGCAATGCTTTTTAACTTTTAATGTCAAGTTACATCATCCTAAACTTTGTTCCTCATGTGCTATTTTATTATATTTTCTTTTTAATTATTTAGTTAAACGGTGTGATGAAAACCGAGTACCGCATTGCACTAAGGAGTATACTACGAAGTGATTTTGCCGAAGGGGTTCGAGCAGTATTGGTGGATAAAGATCAGGTATGCTACTCTGTTGCTAATTTTGCTTAGCCAATAAAGGATCAAAAATAGTAAAAATGTTAAATTTCAACATCTATTCATGGTGTTTTTGGTTGGATTGATTTCATATTTTGCCCTTGAACTTTCACAGAACCCCAAGTGGAATCCATCGAGTCTAGATGAAGTTAAACCGAGTGAGGTAGAAGCAATTTTTCGACTGTTGGAGCCAGAGGCGGATGAGCTAGCCGTTTGAATCATTCATTTGCCTCCAGGCGTGTAGACGAGTTGGTTCCGACACTAAGGTTTGGACAATATTTAACCATACTTAATAAGAATCCCATTGTTGTGGATAGTTCCTTAAAGTGTTCAAATTTGTATCTATGTTTCTGTCGCCAAACTATTAAAGCTCAACAAATCGACCAACATTTTTATGTTGGAGGACATAATTGTAGTTCCAAGTTAGTTTAGGGTTAGTTTTGTATTTGCTCTGAAAGTGTAAAATAAGGCTGTTGTTAGCCTCGGATCATCCGTTCGTTAATTTCAGTTTAAAGCTCTTAATAAAATTCCTTGAGTCTCAAATTGGTGTTCAATTTCTTGGTTGAATCTTGGTGCCTGTTTACATTTAGTATCAGAGCTTCAGGGAGAAGCTCGATTGTCGATCTGAAGGATATGATCTGGAGCCGAGATTCAGGTTATCGTATCAACGAAGATGGGTGATGCAGCTAATAATCAAGCGATTGTGGTTTGAGTCAATTTCACCTTGATTCCTCTACAATGTCTGATGCTTACAACAACCAATTATACGATTTGGGCAGTGAAATTGAAAGCTATATTTAATGTTCACGGCATGTGGGATATGATTGAGCCAAGAGCTAGTGTTTAACCTGATGCAAAGAAGAATAACGCTGCAATAGCGTATTTGTATCAAGCTATGCCAGAGGATCTTGTGTTGAAGGTTGCTAATTTGACATCAACAAGAGAAATTTGGGATTCCCTCAAGTTGAGATTCATTGGGGTCGATAGGGTGAAGAAAGCCAGAATGGGAACCCTAAAGTACGAATTCGAGTTGCTAAAGAAGAAGGAAGGAGAGAATATTGATGATTTTGCAGGAAAACTAAGTGCAATTTCATCTAAGGGTTGTGGATCTTGGCAAGCCATTTATAGAGGCGATTCTTGTTCGTAAACTGCTTGATCCTGTGTTTGAAAGATTTCTCCGCATAATAGCTATATATTTAACAATTTGTTGACATTGAAACCATGCTTCTTCGAGAAGCAATTGGCAGATTGAAGGCGTTTGAGGAGAGGACGTGTATGAATTCTAAACAAACAACCACCAAGGATGACCAGTTGTTAACCTACTCAGAATGGCAGTAAAAAAGAAAGGATACAGACTCACAGAACAAGAAATGAGGAAAAGGAAATGAGAGTGGATTTAGACGGAGTGGTAGGACTGGGTCAATCCCGAAAAGCAACTCCATCACACCACTTGGATCAACTAGGTCAGCCCGTTTAGGCCTATTTCTCGAGTAAACCAACGGTGGGTTCGTATCAGTACGTCTGTTTGTTATATTGCACATTCAACAAAAATACATGCATGCATCATTATTTATTTATTTATTTTGCAAAACTATAGAAAAGGGAATTTTGGGGCCATGTAAAAACAAGGTTGATACATTTAGGAACAATCTCCGCTTCTCAAGCTTTGTAGCAGTTTCAGGTACCCATCATCTTCAGGTTTGATGTACCTACATGTATTTCATAACAAAATACAGATTTCAGTTACAGCTTTCATGTACATTTCCACTATATGCATTTCGGCTTAAAAAATAAATAATCAGAAGCTATATATCCTATCCGTGTGTTCATAAACTGTTGAAACTGATCAGACCGTCATAACGGCCGGTCTGAGATTTATACGGTTCGGTTTTAGTGGTTTAAGGACGATCACAGCTTATAACTTGGAACCGGCCGTTTAAACAGAACCGGGCATTTTACCTTTTTAATAGAGTTTTTTTATTTTATTTTTTAGAATATGATTATAGGGAAGAGTTCAAATACTAACCAACTATTTATGTGATAACCTTGCTAACCACTATAAAACAATCACATAATTTATAAATTATTTATTTTTTGAATTGTTAAAATAGTATTTAAGTATCTTGAATAAATATTTTAAACGTAAATACAGAAATGATGAGTCTTACTACGTAGCAAATAATGTTACATATACGTGACACATAGTGTTTACATATATGTAACATTAACATAATGATAATTGATTCATATACATAACTATGTTTGAGAGTGGTTATCATATAAATATTGGTTAGCATTTGAACCTCGTCCTATGATTATATTTATTAACTATCTTTATCAGCTTAAAAATTTTAATACAACTAGCTATTTTGAAAAGAATAAAACTGATTCAAACCGTCATAACAGCTTGTTTAGCTTGTTTGATTTGTCTTTTTCAGAAACCGTGGCTAGTGGTTCAACCTAGAACTAGAATTTTCGTCAAAAACCGACTGCACGGGACCGTGAACACGCCGACCGTCAAATCCGATTGAAAAACGACTGCGTTAAATCTTTAACATCCAAGAAAAGAACAATAATCAAAATACCCACCCATGTCGGAAAAGGAAGTCGATGATGACAAGATTGCAATTTGCTTTAAAGAACTCCGTGGTTCGAATGACATCACCCACGAGTGTTGCTGGGAGTAACTTAAAGCTCCCAACTTCTCCATCTGTGATTCACAGTCACACAACAATTTTTAAGTTTTAGAATAGTAAAAGAAAGCTTTAAGGTAACAAATAGTCGCCACATTACCCTGATTGTGGGGAATGAAACTTTCAGGAAGCTTCAGATCGTAACAAAATAAGACATCTCTCTTGAATCTATAACCGTCGATGTCCATGTATGAGACAACGCCAACGGGTATCGCTCTATACACAAATGTTTAATGCCAGTTAGTTTTGCAAAGAACTATTTTGTTTTAAAAGAGGTGGCAATTTCAACCCATTTTATTATGAACGAGTCCATTTGGATTCTGTTATATCTGAAACGGGTCAAATGGTTTTAATTAAAGAAATTAGTTAAAGAGGGAACACCAAAAGGCCTTGTCCCAATGGTAAATTGGCGCCCCTCCCCATAAAGTCGAGAGTTCAAGTCCCGGGGTGGATAGTGCTGTTAGAAATAGGGTTGCGGTTCAAGAAAAAAAAGTTAAAGAGGGAACATACTGAACAGGTTGAAAGTCATTTCAAGTTTATCTTTAATGCATACAACCTCCTTAATCATCTTTTTTTTCAAAAATTAAGATTTGTAGATTACTATTGTGATAATATTGTTTTTCTAGTCTTCATTATTTATAAAAAAACTTAAAGATGGAAAAGAAAATGTTAGCGCGCCATTTCAACACAATCTTGTTTTGACCCGTTACCCAACCTCCATACTCACTCTTCTTGCTACCTTTCATTTTGATGAAACAATAGTTTTATATAAGCAATTTCAGTCTTCTAGTATATGCCCTAAAATGATCCAATGACAATTAAAAATTACCTGCTGGAAATGGATCTTGGTATTCCTGCCTCTTCCTCACATTCCTTCACAACATTCTCTGCACATGACATCCCATGTGGCTGTATTACCATGAAAATATCAGTATAGAAGATGTAACCAAATAATCAATCTAAAGAAACATCCTGATAATATGCGAAACAAATGTATTGAGGACAGATTAACAAAGATCAATATGAATGAGACTTGAATGAAGAAAATAAGCAAATTTGAAATCATTTAATAGGTCTACTGAGATCAAAATAACCAAAACAGAAAATCCCACCAGCCCGCCTGCAACAAGATGGTCAAGCATGCCAGGGTAGGTTGCTTTTGTTTCACTTCTTTTTCCAATCCACAGATACTTCTCCCCATCTTTTTCAACATAGCCACTCATGTGAATTCCATACACCTAAAATAATGAAATTACAGAGTAAATAGGTCGACAGTTAACAATATAAGTATTATCTCTAGCCAAAATAAGTCGATTTGAAATCCTTCCTGTTTTGTAAGATTAAGGAGGGAAAAAATTCACTAATAGTAATCAAGTTTCGTAAGTGTTCCACAGTCACCAAATATTCTTTTGTCACTCAACTTTCATTAGGTGTTCCAATCTTGTGATTTTTTTTATGAAGATTAAAAGTTTTTAAAATTAAGTGACCTAAATGGAACATATATAAATCTTTGTTACTATTTAGTTACTTTTTCAAATTTAACTTGAAGTAGGATGTAGCGGTGAAGAAGAAAAAAAATCAGTAAATAGTAACAAAGTTTTATAACTGTTCAATGTAAATCAAAGTGGATAAAGTAATCACTAAATAGTAACAAAGATTCATATATGCTCCATTTAGGTCACTTAGTTTAAAAAAAATATATATGGGAAACTTTGAGTTGAGAGTGACTTTAGAAGTACAAAAAAACTTTGAGTTGCTTTCGGGAAACATATGGAAACTTGGTTACTATTGGGTCAATTTTTCCCTTTTAAGAAAGATAAGACGTGCCTTTATCCCAAAGTAAGGTGCTGCTGCACGCTCCAATGAGAAATACACTCTTCCGCCATATGATGAAGTCACGGGGTATAGCTGCAACCCGTTAAATCATAATCTAAGGTGAAAGAATTATGTCGGAAATCTAACATGTTTGCAGATATTTAGAGATTAATAATTACCAAAATCATATAATTTTAGACATATAAGCCATTGTTCTGATATTGAAAGAGTACCTCATTCCTTATACCTGGAAATACTTCTTCACCTAAGCACTTTACTACATTTCCAAGGGCTTCAGTTCTAGACTCAGGTGTTTTCAGTGCAGATTGCAGTGTGAGACTGTTATCTTTCATGATAGTGAAAACATCCTTAAACTTGCTTAAATGGGCAACAAAACTGCAGAAAGCTTAAACACCTAGTTAAAATTTTGTTGGTGCGTCTAATTTTTTTTTTTCTTTTTCTTTTAAGGATGGAGAAATACCCGTTGTGAACATAGCCAACAATTTGGTCCTCAATGACAAATGGGATGAAATCAGAACGCTTATCCTGCAGTCAAAACTGGAACATATTAATTCAATACATATAGGAAAAGTTTTACTAACACAAAGCGTGATTTATGTTTAAGCATGTTGGCCCGTTCTTAATGTATGTTGCGAGCAAAAGTAATGTTGGTTACAAGTAAAGATGGCATAAACACCAACATCAAGATATGCAAAACAAAAGCTAAATACAAGCTGTTTTGTCCTAGGAAGAGTAATGCTACGCTTCACCTCAAGAGATGCAAGTCTTCAGTAATGAAATAACATTAACAAACTCTACAAGCAAATGATTCATAAGCTTTTGCTACCAAACTTTTTAATAAGGCACATGATCCAGAACTATTTAGAGCAACTGGATAAAAGCAAGTGGGCAAGAAAAAAGCAGCATAACCTTTGATCGTTCTACAGTTATGGCATGTAAAGTATGGACGGAAACAGGCGTAACGGCCCTTATGTTGTGACAAACTTAGTTAAGATTTGTTATGTAGATAATTATCTTTATCATAATTGGGAGTTATGATTTGATTAAGTTTGCTTTGTAACTATCCTATAATTTTTTTTAACGGCATTATATCTCTATAAATAGTTGATAATCAACAGGTTTTTATTATTTTGCATGGTATTAGAGCCTTACGTTTTTTCCTACTTTTCCCTCTCTTCGTCCCTCCGCCGCTTTTGCAGCCGGAACAAGGCTTGTTGTCAGCCCTCTTTCACATCGTCCCCGTTGTGTAATGGCATCTTTCGAGCCCAAATTCATTTAAATTTTTAACTTTGACCGATTTTCCCCAAATTCATTCTAGGTTGTCAATTTTAATTTCATGAAAATTACTGAAGTTAAAAATCAATCAAATATGAAACTAAATATTTATTTACGAAAAGGAATACTTCTAACAGAATAATGAATATGCATTTGCAATTTTTGATTATTACCGAGCCACGGTTACATAGGCCTATCTTCTGAACGAATCCACCGAGATCCGACGAACTGGTCCGCGATTGAGATACTTCAAATACATCATTCCAAGTGAAACTGCTACAGTTTTCAATAGAATTGCTAACATATGCAGTTGAACTACTTGCGGGAACGTAATTGTGATTTAAGAGGAAAGAAAGTGGTCTGGTTTTGAGAATGCTTGGAATTGTGATGGGAGAATTGTGGCGGTGAATAGATGAGGAAGATGATGAGAAGAAGTTTCTGACGCCGTGACCGGCGATGGTATAGGAAACACCTGACATAATTTTACCTTTCTCGCCGGAAAACTCTTGAAGATTGGCGAGCCCGAGACTCCGATACGTTGATTTGCGGCTACCAAATATGACCAGAACTGAACACTAAAGTCCCGTTTGGTTAGCAGTTGATTATTTTTTTTAATATAAAGCTCGATTTGTTTGTAAAAGTAAAACTACTAAAATATAATAATAATGATGACGTGGGTACGTACATAAGCAAGGCTCGTCCACGAAGCGCACGTACTAAGCAGAATCACGAAGCCATGTCTCCCAAACAACAAAGTGACGTGGCACAAGTGATAGCGACCCATTTAGAATCTCTAGAAATTCAAGACTAGAAGACAAATATGTCTTAATAATCTTGAAGAAAATGATCTGTCTCTTTAGGAGACGACCCTTTACACCAAAAAGGAGAGGGGCTCACTGCAGGGAAATGAAATAGACACCCTCACATATAGTATGAAGCTGGATACAGTTTCAGGTATAAAAGAAAAACTCGGACTCTCTAAGTCCCATGTCCGATTTCACTACTCACTTTTACAGTATCACTTTATTTTTCACAACTCACATTCCGGAATTCCTGATCACCTTAAAAGAATTGTTATCTTATTCTCACGCCGGAGGCTGATCGCAGTAGACCCCTTCCTGCGGTGAGACTAACGGTGCTTTGATATTAGCAGACACCTGAAGCAGCTGATTCAAGCGACAACGTCAAGACCCTCACTTTGATTTGTATTTGTTGAAACAACGAGTATATTTAGCCTATTCGTTGTAGCAACAAATAATAACAACTAGCGGTATTTTAAGTCGCGTGTTACCGCGAGAAGTCTTCATGATAAAAAAAAACCTAAACACGTGTTCAAGAAACCTAAGACATAAAATATAAAAAAACATGTTTGAAAAAACATATAGCATAGAAAAGTAAAAATAGCGTAAACCAAACTTGTGGTGGGAAAAAAATATCACTCAACGAGTCAAACCCGGATCAAAGAAAAAAAAGCATAGAGCCTAAGATACGGGGTCTTAATCGGTCAAGCCAACAACCTTTATGTGTTTCAATGTCACCAAGGTATCATATAACATAAAAATAATTTTGATTAAAAAAAAGAACCAGTGGTCCAATTATGTTCTTTTAATGTAGCTAAGAAGTCATTTTAAATAGGTTAGATAATAATAATAAACTAGTAAATGATGCCCGTGATTCAAGGTGAGTGATGTGTCGCAAAACACATGCTTTTATCCGTGTATTTTGTACAGTTTTCAGTTCATTTCGTATTCATTTTGTATTGTTTTTAGTACATACTGAGTCTGAGTCTTGTTTACAGGTGTTCGTGTACAAAAGTAGTAGAAATCATAGTTGAATACTGGAGAAACCGAGCACACGAGGAAAAGAGTGAAAAATAAAACAAAAATCTGGAATTCTATATCTTCGCGCCACGCTAAGATTGTGGCTTGGTAGTTCGCGCCACGCGAAAGATGGCAAATGGCACCCCGACTGTTTTGTTTCTCGCGCCACGCGAGAAACCCGTATCCCATGTTCGCGACACGCTTAAAGCCATAAAATCCGAGGAAACCCTAATTTCGATTATTAATAAGTTTCTAATGCAATATCTTGAGGGGTTCGACTTTTAGCCGTCTGAGGGGAATTTCCAGGCGATTTTAGGAGTAGAGAAGATGTTGGAAGCCAAAGTTTGGATCTTTTATCTCCGTATTGATTAGACATTAATCGTTCGGTATTCGTTATTGATGATTTTGTGTTTGATTGGTTTGATTGCGACTATGTTCTTATTCTTTGTTACTGATTTGCTGTGTTGGACCATGTTTCTTGGCTAAACACTTAGTTACTACCTAGGTTTTGATGATTGATTGTTAAAGATTGGATTTTTATCGATTTTTGGTATCGTGTGATGGTTTTGACTCTATTGTAACTGTCTTGGTTAAATTGATTTGATGTATATGAATGTTTGGTATTGATTTATTGTTGATTTGTGTTCCGCATGTGCCTTGTGAATGTATTTCAGTTTTAGATGCATGTTTAGGTCGCTTACTTTGTGTTCGTGACTGTTTATGGTATTTCTAGACGTAGTAGTCCATAGGAATGGTATTTAATGGTTTGTTAAAGCTTAGTGTTCATCCTATCTCAATAGCCGAGAGGTGAGAGGTAGTTGGTTAGTCGCTGGTGTTAGGTGCATAGGTGTAAAGACTTTGAAAGAAGGTTTCCCCTAGGTTCTTAGTGTATTTGCTAATTCGTGTCTTATCGATTGATCGGATATTACCCCTTGCGTTCTTCGAATGTATTGTGATAGAGAGACTGAAATGTGATCTATTTGTAGGGTACTTTACTGTCGTTGGAGAAACTGAAAGGTAATCCGACAAGCTGGTGAGCGTTATACATTCCTTAGAGTTCCTATTAGGTCACACCCAGAAAGTGATCAGGGATCATTTAGGTATTCTGAGAGTGTCATACTTAGAACCCCAGTTCTTTCATAGTAACCATAAACGAGAAAAGTCTGAGATTTACATTTAGGATTCATACCTAGGTAGTGCTATCTCTATCCCTGATTTCACCGGATTCTTCTGTCAGATAGTTAGTTGTCGTTAAAGAGTTCTTAGTACTTTTGATTTCATAGTATAGCCTTAGTTTGTAGAAATTCCCAGATATAAATCAGTTTATTAGTTGAGTCAGAGTCTAGATAGAGTTGTCACTAGTGTCTCGCGGGTTCGATATCCAGACTTCATTAGACTTTACTATATTGATCGGTACACTTGGCGGTTGTGTGGTATAGTATTAGGTTGAGTCTAGATTTATAAATTTAAAGCTAGAGTGTCTAGGTTAGGTTTGTAGTCAGTTTTTTATAGACGCAGCATGCATCAGCGAGGTCACGAATATGAACCAAAATATAAGCGATGACATCATTAGCAATGTTGTGGTATTATCATATCTTGTATCGTAGTTCGCTTGTATGGTTTAGACTACTCGAATGATGACGACAAAACTCTTGTCGCATAATACGAAGAAAAAAAATCGCTCTAGTTATGTTAAAATAGGTCATAGGAGAGGTCATCTCTTCAGGACATGTTTATGCATAAAAATCCATTTTATAAATATTAACTCTATCTTAATAGGAAGTGTCGGTGAAAGAGCTACCAACACATTTTGTATGTTTAACAATTGATTTTTCCAAGCTTAATCAAAACTTAGGCTTGGGTGGGTTGATTAGTACATTGTTGATAAAACTCTTTTTTATTAGTTGGTCACAGGTACTTTTAACAAATTTTTTTTTGCTTTTTCCTTTTTAGATTTCTCCCACACACCCCACTTTGGTTTAATAACAAAACTCACCCCAAACTTTATACCAACCACTTCTGCCCCCACTTTAGTTAAATGATAAAACTCACCCCAAACTCTGTAAATTATTAATTTGACCCTCCCTCACTTTGGTTAAATGGCAAAACTCACTCCAAACTTTGTACCGGCCACCTCTTCCCCCTCCTCTTGTCTGTTTTTTCTATGTACTTAACAACATTTTTTTTGTTTAACCATCTAAATGTCACCGCCTCAACCGTTTAAGGTCCGTCTCCCACCACGAAACGCGGGGCTAATTTTCTAGTTTTTATTATGAACATGTAACAGATATTATTATAAAATATGTTCTTTCTTTTTTATAAATTAAACTATTTTAATAACCATTGAATATCCATTAATTCAAGCCCAACACTTCGTATCAATTGTTAGCCCAATTAGTATTACAGCAAAGCCTACCTAACCTTTGATTTTCGTCACCAAATTAATAGCGATAATAGGCTTGTCGGTGGCACTGTAGTCACCGACTTTTTCTTTTAAAAAGGAATTGTCGATGACATTGTAGTCACCGACTTTGTCTTTTAAAAAGAGGATTATAATATAGTTACAAAGTTATCCTTTATTGCATGTTGTATTTATTTGTGATTATATTCTTGAAATTATTAGAACCGTAGATAGGAATTGCTATGCAAATTGTTAAATCATATATTATAACGGCTAAATACTGGTTATTTATATAGTGAATTTTTAAAATTATAATATGTTACCCTTAACTTTAGTTAAAGTTATTATTTACACCCTAATTTTTTTTAAATTACTTAACCATGTAATGACACGTGGCACACTAACAATTTTTTTTGGTTATTTCTATTATAATTTTTTTAAATATGATGTTTTATAAAATTTCGAATGTACCGTTGCGATATGCTTATTTTTATCTACATTTCGATATAATTTTGTTTAAATGTACAAGTCATCAAAGCACAAACGTACAAGTTCTCGAAGCTACTTCCTATTACAACTTTTAAAATATTATGTTTTATGAAATTTCGGATTTGTCATTTCGACGTGCTTATTTTTATTAACGTTTTGACTTGAATTTTTTTCGTACATATCGTCAAAACCGAGTCTTACAAATTTAAACACCCTAGTTAATAATAAACACTTGTAAAAGTTTATAAGATATATGTTTTGTATTTTCTTGGTTGTAAGAAAAAATTATAAAAGAAAAACAATAAGTCTATAAATTTGCCTATAAATTTATTAACACATTACTATAGTATATAAAACATATTATACATTATATAATGCCAATAAAAACTAAAATCATGTTGTTCAAACATAAGGTCATCAAAAATTAAATTTGTTCAAACATATTTATAAGCCACAAATTGAAAACATATTGTATCAGCATAAAATTAAATCGGAAATTATTTAAATAAACTTCGAGTGCTAAGCTAGAGGTTGTGGTGTAGTGGTTGAGGTGAGACCTGAAGTTTCAAGGGACACGGGTTCAATCCCTGCCACCACCATTAATTTCTGAGGCATGCAAATGAGACATAGTTATTAGGCTGATGCACCAGGGTTTTAACTACGCCGATCCAGGGTTCGAGCCTCGGCTCTCCCTCAAGCCCGGAAGGGGCCGTATTGGGTGGGATTTTTCCTTGGATGCTCTCCAACTCTGACGCCAAGTGGGCCCGGTTAAGACAACATATTAGCCGGAGTTGGACGAGGCTCTTCCATATAACAGGGGGTGCGACGTCACAACATTCAATGTTCGCCGTTAAAAAAAAGCTATTCCAACATCAAAAACCGTACACAATCATTGCTTTCTTCTTCAATGTTATCACACTGTAAGAATTACTATTTATTTTTTAAATTGCTCTGGATGTTTTCAATTTAGTCAGGCATGTTACTTTAGATTTTTTGTAAGTGATCAAAACTGTTGCTAGTTGAACCGGTAATCTTAGTTTTAGTTTTTGCTTTTAGGTTTAGATCTACCGTTAGGCTTAGGGTTGTTTTTTTAGTGTCCAGGTATGCCTTTAGTTGTTAGGTGGGCTGGTAATTTTAGGTGTGTTTTAGTCTAAGCTACTTTAGCATTATGGATTTTTATGCATTATTGTTCATATATTGTTAGGATTTCTAAATAATGGTTCTTAGTTGTAGGTTTTAAATTCTTTCAAAAAAAGGTTTGTCTTTTCTGAGTTGGGTGTCTTTCTAAGAGCAGCATCTCTATCATTTGGTATAGACGTAAGACTTGACTTCATCTCCGTCTTCACATGCCCTACTTTATGAGTAGAATTCAGTGAGTTTGTTTGTTTACTCATAATTCTTCTAGACGATCAATAATTTTAAGTTTTGGCCATTCATTTATGATTCTATTTTGCATAATAAGAGTAAACAAAACAACAACAGCAAGTCATTAACTATAATAACATGTAAAACCCAATACACAAATTTTGTAACATAAAAAAATACTCGTTTTATCACATTTTCGGGATTAGTGGTCACATGGTTATGTTCGTTATTATCACCAAATACAAATTGCATACTCATATGTAATTAAATTATAAAACAATATATGAACTTATTGGTTCAGGTGCATGACACAAGCTATAAAACTTATGAGCGATAAAGCATGTGTGATTCTTAGCAGCTCATTTCGTCTCATGTTACTGTTAAATAAGACATGTTTAAAAGAGTAGAGGTACGACTTCATATGGCACTAATGTTTTTGATCGACAAATTTCGGGGCAAGTAGCTGCAACATAAGTTATGAAGTCAATATTATACATTTATCGTATTATATAAATAATGTTGATTAGTTCTTGTAACTATATAATGGAAAACAATATATTAAAACATACATGCTAAGTTCACCGATGATAGGGAAGACGTCATGATCTCTGATCTGGATCAGGTTCCCGTTTAGGGTGTATGATTAGAATGGTATTAGGTGAGTTCGTGAGAGCTCACGGTTATGGAGAGAGAGAGAGACGATTTAGTGGTGATAGAATAGATTGAAGATTAGTCTATTCCCTCTAGTAATCTATCTATTTATATGTACACCCAAGAGGAAACTCATTAGTGGCTCATTAAGAGTAATTAGGCCTATCAACTAATTACTAGCCATAGATTATTAATTAAATAAATAATTATATTTGATCATTTAATAATAAGATAAATGATTATAAGAGCCACATATTAAATCTCGCCTTACAAATAAAATAAGAAAACTTAACCAAAATTCATAGTATTCTTTTATCTTCTATTGAATTATAATTCCTTAATCCATGTGGGTTAAAGTTAATGTGTCATTATGTAATTAATTCGAAGTTGTATTTAGAGTCAGTTATGTATTATGTATAAGTCCAAGGGGTCCATGTGTCAAGAATGTAATTTGGAAGATGTTTTTAAATAGTTGCGTCGTTTGGTGATTAGGGTTACAAAACCCATCACCGATCTTCATTGTTCTGTAATCGCAAATACGTATATTCAATCAAGAAATTCTAAAGTTTCAAGTTAATCAACTGTTGAATTATCAATTGTTTGATCATATCTAAGCAACATCTTCTTGTTCATGAAAGTGTTTAAACACATAATTTATCCAATTTTCACTACAAGAATGGTTATGGAAGGTAAGCCAATTTCATCTGGTGTTGGAATAATTACAACGATAGCTAACACAGTTGTTAATCGTATTCAAGAATATATAGGAGAATTTTTTTTGGTTTCATTTTAGAATATTCAATGAATTAAGTCACACCTGTAAAGAAATTCAAATCAAACGTAACCAGTAAAATCCAACATATAGCATAAGCTATTTGTAAGGTCGGGGAGGATATGATGGGATCAAGTCTTTCCTCTATTCCGAGATAGGGGTGTTCAAACGAATCGAATCGGGTTATTCGAATTTGAATTGTTTTTTCAGGATTCGAATTCAATTCGAATAATAAATCACTTAAACCGATTCGAATAAGCTTATTCGAATCGAATCGAATTCGAATCTATTCGAATAAACCGGCTTACTATTTTTTTTTTAAATTAAAAAGTTACAAATACTTAGTCCCAAATATTCAAATTCTACATAAAATTTTTATGGATTTGAATTTGAAGCCCAAACCAAACTTTAAAAAAAAGCCCAAATCAACATAAATAAAAGGATATTATATATTTAAAAAAATTATATAATATATAAATTCGGTTTATTCGAATCGAATTGGGGATTTTAGAATTCGAATTCGACTTATTTATTCGAATCGAATAATTATTCGAATCGAATAATTATTCGATTCGAATAAGCCAAAATTCGAAATCGAAATTTTTATTCGAATTCGGTTCGAATCGAATTTTGGTTTATTCGAATGGGATTCGAATAATGAACACCCCTATTCCGAGAGACTAAGCGGTTGCTCCTTTTGAGATTCCCAGCTCCAAAAACTTTTTGAAGACAAGTAAAAGGTAGCAACCAGATAATAGGGGAAAAAAACGAAATAACCGAACCGAAACCGAATTAACCGAAAAAACCGCACCGAAAAAACCAACCCAAACTAAAACCGACGGTTTTGGTTTTATATTTTTTGAAAACCGAAAATTACGTTTTGGTTTTGTATCTTTTGAAAACTGAAAAAATCGAACCGAACCGAACATATACATATATTTTAATTATATATTGTGTGCATTCACATTTCATAATATATAGTATATTGTGTTGTGTGTACGTACGCTAAAAGTGTATACATATTTGTGTTACACGTATTTGTAATAATAGTAGGTTATTGTTTATATTTATTGAATTTATAGATTATAATATTTATTTTTTATGTTGAGTATTTTTTAAGAAAACTAATATTTTTTGTACTCCAAAATATTTAGGCTTATGTGACAACCGTGACTTTTACGGTCAACACCCGTGTTCGACGAGTTCGTATAATAATAATAATAATAATAATAGTATTATTATTATGTGAAATATACTTTTAAACGAAAGGAACTCGTTGGAGAACGATAAATAATAGCAAGATTTATTTGGGTGATTATAATGTCAAAATTTTGATCAAGTTCGGGTTTATACACGTTAACACCCGAGTCGAACGGTTTCGTAAATTTTAATTTAAATCCAAAAGGATATATATTTACGAGACGCAAAGACTCGAGGGAAAATAATAAATTATAATAAGTTATTTTTAGAAAAAATAACGCCTCTATTTTTTATCGGGTTCGTTTAAGCGAGAAACCGACACGCGATCGGAGACCACGAGGGATATAAATACCCCACTACCCTCATTTTTTTTTCTCATTAGATAAATCATTAAAAGAAATTAGAGAGAGAGAGGGCTGGAGCTGGTGGTGGTCCTGTGGTGGTCCGGCGGTGGTCCGGTGGCGGCCGACGGCGGTCCGCGGTGGTCCGGTGCAATGGCCGGTGACGGCCGAAGCCCGTTTTTCTCCTAGAACCATTTATCGACGCTACGAACGCAATGGTAAGCTCAGATTTGTCTAAGTCTTTGCTTAAATTCGTGAAAAAGAGTTTTTAAAATCTGTCCAGAAAGTTTTATGCATGCGCAGTTTTAAAGATCGGACGATCCCCGGAAATCCGACCGTTATAAATGAATGAAATTTGGATATGATATTTTCAACACATAGACGCAAAACCCTACCGAAGGAAATGTTGATCAGAGCTCTCTAGGTATGCTTTTCATACCCTCTAATGTGACTGATATGATTTTCGGATTTGAAAAACTGGGTCTCAAAAAATCGTCGATCCCCGGAGATCCGACCGTTGGATCGTAACGATTTTTGGACAATAGTGTCTTATAAAAAATATAAATGTTTTCACCGCAGGAAATTCCAATCAGATATTGGGAACTATATTTTTGAATACAAACAGATTGTAACAGTTTATAGGATCGAAACAGGAAATTGATTGGGTTGCATGGCCATCCAAACGGCATTGCATGTCAATTTTGAGCATATGAAAATGCTCGGGAGATAAAAACGATCCTAATGGTGTTTTTGGTTCGTATTGCATGTGAAATACGGGAGGTTCCGCGTACGCGAACCATTTATACGAAAGGTATAAACTTTACTCGTTAAGATTTAATTTTATGTTAGAATAGTTTTATGAGTCATTGGTTGGGAATTGAACCCGAAAACATTTAGTATTGAGATATTTGATATTTTGAGTGGTTATTAGGTTATAAACCCAATACTGGTTCACGTGGAACTAATATATTTATTTTTATACAACAATTGTTTTTGATGGATTTTTATAAACTTTTGATTTAGCTTCCAAATTTATTTTTAAAAAGTAGTATTTATATAAAAAGTGAGATCTGGAAATATTGGTAACTAAACTATTTATAGACTATTTATTAAAATTTCTACAAATTTAATACATGGAAATTTTGAAAAAATACTTTTGAGTATTGAAAAATTATGGAAATTGGACCGTGATTGTTATATGATGAACTAAGACTCCTGTACAAATTTTATGAAAATTGGAGTTGTTTAAGTATGTGTTTAGTATTTATAAAATTTAAACGGATGATTTAGGGTTTGTATACTTCTGGATAAAATCAGGGGTTGAAACTTGGTATGGGATCTTATATTGACTTAAAAATAATATGGTAAAAATTTGGAGAAGTTTTAATGTGTTTAACTATTTTTACCGAATTTGTTAATTTTTAATAATATTATGTTCATAATAAATAATCTGGATATTGAAAAATTATGAAAATTGGTCAAAAAAATTTATATATGTATATGAACAATTAGTGAAAGTTTCAAGCATTAATTTTATGTCTAAATATGATTTTAGAATTATTGTCCATTAAAACTTTATAAAAAGTTACTATTTTTGAAAAAATTTTCGTATAAATTTTTTTTATAAAAGTCTTAATGGAAGTTTGGATAGAAGTATTATCATATTAAAAATATAAAATTTGGACTTTTAAATTGGGTGCTAAAATCACAATAAAACCCTAATTTCGGATGAATCGGACTTTTAAACCGTAAACCTTACTTTACGCGCATAATCGCGTTTTTGGTCAAACGAAACTGTGATTTTAGATTTTATCATATATGATATTATAACTATTGATATACATTAATAAAATCTAAAACTTAAGGTTTCGAAGTCCCGAATTTATATAAAAGCCGGTTTTACAACTTTTGAGCGGTTCGTACGTGTGTGCAAGGGTTTTGGGTATGTGTGACAATCCGGATTTTTCAGTTAATTCCGTTAACTATTCCGTTAAGTTTCTTATGAAAAACTTAACCCCGTTAGTCAAATCTAACCCCAAGGACTAATTCGGTCACAAATTTAACTCAAAACTGCAAGGACTAATTGGGTAATTAAACCAAACTGAATAATTTGACTCCCCAAAGTCAAATTTGACAAATTTGTATCCAGTTGACTTTGTAAAGTCAAAATTAGACTCTTTGATTTCCAAATTCGCGAGTTATAACTGAATTGAATCAAATTCTGTAATTGATGAACACCTAAATGCTTTAACCGATCATCATTAAGCCTTAATCATACTAATTAATAGAATTAAACGCAAATAATGATAATCATATTCATAACCGTCGGCCTCGTTGTAATCGATCACCAAATTCGATTAATCCTTGTATTCTACTCTCAAATCAATCGCCTGCAAACCTCTTACGAGACTATCAGAAGATTTCCCACACACCAGCCGCGCCGGAGAAACAACCAGAGACGACGAGGATCAACCCACAGCCGTCGAACCCTGTCTTACTCGTGCTCTGTCAATCCGATATTCAAACAGGTAATTGAAACATTCTTTAGATTCGTTTCATGCTATAGAATGAAAGCCCTATCCTAATCAGGGCTTACATTATCGATTTAATCAAGATCCGATTCTAGGGTTCTTAAGAAATCGGATTTGGGGATTTTGATTTAAGGCTTATTTTCATCGAAATTAAATCATACAAGTAGTTTCGGAATGCTCAGTATAGTGAAAACCCCCTATCAATTGAATCAAACAACATCAAATTTTACAAAATCAGATTCTGGAATTTTATTTGAAAACGTTTTAGTCAAACTATAACCTAGACTCAATGTTAATCCAATTAAACAGTATGGTTAGAATCGCCTTAATCAACCCTATGAAAGCCCTATGTTAATTCATGTATGTAACATCGAATCTGTGATGAACCGATTCTAGGGTTCATCACGTATTGAGTTTAATCGAACCCTAATCTAGACTTAACCTCAATCAAATTAAATTATATAGTTAGATTCGCAGTTCAATCTTTGTTAAAAACCCCATAAATTCATCAAGTTTTAATACAGGATTTAGTCGAATCAAATCTGTGTTTTTAACCCGGAGTTTCGACTCCCTTTGAATGAAATTAACAACCGAAATCGTAACCAATTTTATAATTAGTTACATCATCAGTCTCGCCATCATCTAAGCATCAAAACCCCTATGAATTCTGACCTTGTTCGCGATCAAAATTCAGTGTTTGGGACGTGATTCGATCGGGGTATGTTTGGGGAAGGAAACCTCGTTGGGCTTAGTTGTTAAAAGAAATTGGAACTGGATACCATCGCGAAGACCCTAGCGGGCGGACTGGTTAGAGCGATGTGCGTGTGTGGGAGAGACCCGGCTTCGTGGCCGGGCTCCCACAATCATTTTTAAACATTTTTCTGTTAATATTTAATTAATAAAAATCAAACCCTATAATATTATAATATTATACAATTGTGTTTTTACCCGGAAAACAACCCGTAGGCTCGGGTTTGAGTTATTAGCATATTTTTATAAATTATACCCACTTTTATAATTAATATATTGTTATTATTATCAAGTAAAAATAATATGTTTATATTATTTTTAAACCGTAAATTCATATAAAATAATATGTTTATATTATTTTCAAACCGTGACCCGTATTATTAAATAATATATATTTATATTATTTCAAATCATTTTATAACATCGTGTGTCGATTGAGACTAAATAATAATATAATTGGTTATACTATTTACTCGTATACATATATTATTATTTTCTTAATTTTGGTGAATGACAAAACACCCGGTTATAATTATTATTATTCATGTCATTCGTCGCGTAAAGTAATTCCTAACTCCGTGGACACTTTCGTCCACTCTTGAATATTAGAGCGTTTCTTTAGGACGCCTCTCAATCCGTGTCATTGTCACATTTCCCATTTTTCGTTTATCCCTAATTTATGTGTTTATAATTTTAGGGCATTCGTAAGTCTTTTGAGACTTACACACTTGGTTCCAACTTACCCTTTGTGTGATACTACCTTCAACGCCAAACATGTGAGTTTTCACGGCCCCTTTTTACTGCTTTTAAACTGGGGGAGAAAACATGATACAACTCTTTTGATTTTTGTACTTCATTTTATATCAATTGTTATGACTATGCGTAAACTCTATCATGAAAGTCCTCACATCGAACCGTTTAAATATGAATATAGCGAGGTATGTTGGGTAGTACTACTGGGTTTGACAAACCTCACCCGCGTTAGTCGCGCTAACACGATTGGATATCGAACGGGTGCAATATTGACCTAAACGTGCACCGTGGTTGATAGACTTGGTGGGAGGCAATACAAACAGTCAGTTTACGGTTGCGAGCGTAATAGCAAACGATGAACATGGGTTAGCTACTCATTTGGTATTTATGTTGATTGTGCAATAAATCTGGTAAACGTTTATTTATATATTGAAACCTGTGAACTCACCAACCTCGTGTTGACACTTTTTCTTACATGTTTTCTCAGGACGCTAAGCTAAGACACAGGTGCACGTTAGGGCATGCATGGGATTCAACTGCTTTGCTTTGTGTCTATTTATGTTGATTGAATTATTTTAATGTACTTTGTTTGATTGGACGTTTGGACTTTTGGACTTTGGTTTTGGGCGCGTGTATTTTGCGCATTTACTTTCTTTACGCTTCCGCATTGATACTCTGATTTAAAAGATATTTTCATTTGAGTCCCATGTAGATTCGTTCAATGTAACTAATGTCTGAGATCCAGGTTTGTCACTTCCCAAACGGTAATACTCCGTTAGTGGAATTTGGAGGTGTGACAGTATGCAACCGACTACATAGCCACTTTTGAGTAGTAGACTCAGTTTTATACTTTAGGCGTCCTAAATGCTATTTTTTTTCGTGTCTACTTGGTTAGTAGGACTCGGTTAAGACACCTGTTTTTGCGGTTCTTGCGGATTTAGCCGTACCTTGGTAGCACTGAGTTGCTAGCCATACTTTGCTTGCATTTGGCTCCTGGCCATTGATAGAATTTGGATGTTAACCGTACTTTGCGGTTTTTGTTGACTATGTTACACTTATCACCGACGTTGTTCATGTGAGTTTCGCGGCCCTACTTTTCAATTTTTACTGTTTTACGGGGGAAAAGTTGTTTCACTCTACACGTTGTTACTTGGGTTTAGGGTTACCTGGGTTTACTTATGGATGTATTAAGTCCCCACTTTAACGCAATCAATTAGCTTGGATAGTCGGTGGGAATTATGAATAGTACTATTTGGGTTGACACCCCCGTCCAGGGTTGGTCGTGCCAACCAGACTTGTAGGGTCATTTGGGCGCATAATTAGCCATAGTAGGTGTTCACATTCGACACCTGGATACAGGGGCAACAACTAGTCTGACGGTTTTGATTGTGGCTCAGGGTAATTATATCTTAACACGTGTACTTGATCATCTGCGGATGGTTACTATTACATTTTGAAATTTATTTACTTACTTTTTATAGAGTCACAAAACCTGCGTGCTCACCAACTATTTTTATAGTTGACCCGTTTTCGAAACATGCTTTTCAGGTAAACAGTTATGGGGATAACGAGCTTTAAACGACTTGCTTTTGGGAAGAGTTATTATTATGTACTTTTGGTTGTAGTTGGGCATTTTAGACCCTTTGTATTGATTCAGAATTTTCCGTATATTTGTACTTTCGATAGAGGCATGTAGTATGGTTCAATGTAATGCACAACTTTCCTTTTAGTTTCTCTTGTACTTGTGTTCAATGCGATATACCGGTCCCATCCCGTACTTCCGCCTTCGGCGGGGTGTGACAGACTTGGTATCAGAGAACTGGTTATAGATAATTAGGTTTACCCGAGACTAGACCTAGACTATAACTCTAAGTTTATTGCATTGAACCATAGGAATTATATGTGCATTGCATACTACCTCTTGCTTATCTACGACACATTGCTTCGTCATAATCATGTTGTTGTCACGGCACTACGCGTACTCTTTGATGATTCTGGTTACGTTTGCGGTAATCTATATCCGCATCTATCTGTCTTGGTGTTACCTCGAGCTGTAGTTGTACCTACACTGCACCTGCATCTACTCCAGTTGTGGAGTCGGCTTTATTATTTGACATCTATTTTTTTCACTTTGTGCGGTATATACTTCCTTTCGTGATCTGCTGGATTGGATGGCTAGAACTTTCGCCATGAGATATGACAGACAGAATTGCTCGATCTAAAGGGAACCCGAGGTGGAGAAACATGCCTAAACGGGAGAGAACTCTACGGGTCAGGAGATCCATTGACTCTTTTTGTTTTGTTGAATCATTGGATCCACGTATATGTACAAATTTGTAGCATGAATTGCTCGACTCTGATTTGGGGATCTCTGCCCTATTATTACTGCCTGACTTCCACCACACACTTTTTCTTTTATTAGAGGACGTTGGTTGTTCCCCTCTATCATTACCTCCATCTAACAATAGCCTTAGTCTGCAGATCCATGAGTGTTGGTACAAATAATTAATCGTGATCAGATAGAACATCCACACTTTTACGCGAAAGTGCAACATGATGACGTGATCCAATGAACATTTCAGTTCCTTTTTTTTTAGCTGAGAGCTCGAGATAGAGGAAACACTGTAGGGACCATGCAAAGTAAATTATCATTACGGGTGCACACGTAATCATAATCTGCAGTGCATGAGAACTCTAGTGAGTCTTACTTTCCGAGTAATGTTCATGATTAATTTGTATTTCTAGTCCTGATTCCTAGTCATCCGAATATTGATCGAAACTATCATAACCTTAGGGTTGAGCCGAATACATCGAATGATGCGATGGACTATCTCAAGTGACATGGGAATTTATATTGTCTCTTTTATCTTTGAATCGTAATGGATCCAAAACTCTTATCAAGATTTTTTTTGCATAACAATTTAGACCTTGACACTGAAGAGATCTGCTCTTAGTTGATTTAACCTCGATATTTGGACCGGATTCGACAATTATTTGTAAAGTATTGCTTCACATTTGAGATCCAGCTAAAGATTCTCTCATTTCAATTTTTTTATATGTTCATCAACGCAAGCGACTACTCTCGGTCTAGCGTGAATCAGACCACGACATTTCTAACTCCCCTAATGGATCAAAGTGTAACGTTCTCGTAATTCTGAAGGAATAAGAGAAATTCAAATTTGATCTAATCAACTCCTTAGTGGATCTTGAGCAACAGAGATTTTCTCTCTTCTATTTTACTTGCTAAATCATATCTCTTGAGATTTTACTGGCCACGTAAATTCAGTATGAGACTTTACAACGCTCGACACTTGCAGTAAGTGTACGACTATCATCGGAGGTCTCGGTATAATCTCGTATTTTATATTATAATCCAAATATACTCTAACATCGATGGAGTAACAATATGATGGAGAAATTCCTTAAAGAAATATAAGCTTCTTTTTCTTAGACAATATAACCTTTCTATACGATCGTTCGTATAAATCCTCATTTCGGTGTTTGTCATTCTCACTATACTCCTGGTAAATATTCTTAATAATTCAGTTTTAAACCTACTTGAAGTTTCCATTGCAAGTGCTATGCACTTACTATGGTAATTTGGTACACTCAATCATGATTCTCTTAACCGCGACGCTAATATTGTGGAAACCTAACTTGAGAAACTTGTTTACTTGGGAGGAGCCATCTTAACAGCGTTCATTGTCGTGTTTATTTCTATCATTTGTAGTTCTACTATGGACACTGAGCAGCTTGTGCCCAGGATTCTTTTGGTTGGATTTAAAAAAAAACTTTTATTTTAGGATAGCTATGGCTTAGTATGAAACTAATGCCTTTTTTTGTGAACATTGCTACGTATGTTTTGCAAATCTTGATTTCTCCTGGTGCTTCGATGTCTTATTGAAAACTTTTGATGGAGAAAATGAAACTTTATGTTGGAATGATTCTTTGTGTACCGAAAATTTTATTAGTCATCATTCAAAGTTTATTTATGGTGATTATCCTAATTTGTTACTATGCGTACACTATCCCTGTAGATTCGAATAGGATAGTCTCATATCCTTTTTGTACTTGCTCTCCCTCAAATGGTCATTTTGTTGATTGGCTTTCTGATTTCCAACTAGGTAGAGACGTATATGCACCCCTTACTCTCCGTCACCTGTAATTAGAAAGCCTTAGAGCAACTACTGTTTAGAAACGAATTCTTAACACGTGCCCTGAAGGAATACGAATCTATGACATTCAAACACTCATTCCATAAATTTGATGGCTTAAAATCTTATGCAAAGGATTTTAAGGCTATAACCGATATTAGTGAAATACTAAATGGTAAGTCATAGTAACACCATTCGAAAGCCAAGGAAGTTGCAGGCGTACTGTACTACCAGTTATTGGCAGATAATCAATTCGAACCCCTTCAACGCGATATCTAAGGACAAACTCTGAAACCTTATGGTCCATTTCCACCGAATTTAATGGAAAAGCGAGGACCTAAGTTGAATTTTGAAAACATTTTCATTTGAAATACGTGTCCTAAAATCATAGGAGAGAATATTTGAATTTATTTATGTGTTTTACGATTCTTAACCAATTAAAGTTGTACACTACCAGGAAGAGGAACAAGGGACGAATCATAGTTGACTCTGCTCTCTTGAAGATCCGCTTGGGATTGCATTATCTTTAAAAGACCTATGAGCATGACATCCTCACATTTGGAAAATTCCTGAAGTTTTACTTGATCCTCCGCTATTTTCTGACGTCCACTTTATAAGAATTAAACCCCATGCTAAATTGACAATGATATTAAATCAAAGTCTACCCATTTTGTGGGTTATCAAGCTCATAATCATTTTTAGGGGACACTATTTTTATGAGATTATTTCCACAATGTGACTGTTTATTTCCTCATCTAGCTGAATAGCGGATTATTTCCGAATCATTTCAATACACATCAAGAAAGATGTAGACGTCTAATGTTATCCTATCAAATTTGGTCGACTCGATGTGAAGAGTAGACCATCTTTTTTATATGGGATTCTTGTTAAAATTTCAGAATTCCATTTCTGACCGTTAACCAAATTCGATTTCTGGTGTTAGTCAATTCAATGTCCAAATATTGAACTTGCACCTAGTCTTTTAACTAATCTACTTGACTAGATCGTTCTGGATCTTTAGTCACTTTCTCTATCTAGATCTTGTGTTGATTTGATTTTTAGTATAACTCATTGCTAACCTTGGGCAATATGTATACGAACCTTTAGTTGAAAATCATCAAACATGGTTATATTATATCGAGACTAACACGCGAGTTAGTACCGAATCCTAATGCTTTGTGGTTAGGTTACATAGCACCGGGTCATCACTGACATCTATTTTATGATGATGACTCATTTGCTATAACACTTCATAGGATTGAGTAAATTTGACTCTTAGCAAATTTATCTAGACAGAATCCTAGTATAAACTTCTATGTTTGTTAATCTTCGGTTTAACGACTCGAGTTTATTACAATCATATTGGTACTCATTATATACTTGCTTTGTAAACCTTTAAGCTCAGATTACTCGTTATTAATTCACTCTCTAATGACTAATCATCACTCTTCAATTCTAGTACAAGAAGTGTGAATCTCTTCCTTTTGTTATGGTGATTTTCAAAATTCCCTTGTATCTACTTATACGGTTATGTTGTATACACACCAACCATGTTGTGTCGCCTTATAACGCAACAACATACTGACCATTATGAGTAATTACTATTACTAACAATAAGTACATACAACAACCCGAGATTCCACAAAGGGATGTGGAAACAAATTTCAATATATTTCATTACTAGACCTGCCTAGAACATTGGGCGGCTATGATTCATTTTGGGACATTGTTAATCAATTAACGAGCTCTGCACATTTTCTACTTATCCGAGAGGAGTTCTAGATAGAAAAGCTAGCTCGACTGTATAGTAGTGAAATTGTAACAAACATGGAGTGCCTGTTTCCTTTATCTTCGATACGGATAGTCTTTTTACATCCCATTTCTGGCAGACACTACAGAAAGCTTTGAGAACGCGCTTAGATATGAGCACCGTTTACTATCCTCATACTGATGGTCTAAGTGAACAAACTATTCATACCTCGGAGGATATGCTCAGGGCTTGTGTGATAGAATTTGATGGTAATTTGGATACTCTTTTACCTTTGGTCAGATTTCCTTACACTAACAATTATCACACTAGCATTAAATGAGCGCCATTAGAAGCTCTGTTTTGACACAAATGTTGATCACTATTTTGTTGTGCTGAAGTTGGTAGTAATCATTTGATTGGTCTTGTTATGTATAAACTAAAACTACCTCAGGAGCTTAATGGTATATACGATGCTTATCGTATATCGAGTCTCAAAAGGTGTTTAGCCGACGAATCCGTAATTATACCACTTGAGGAAGTTCGTATTGACGACAAGTTTCATTTTAACGAGGTGTTATCTCTTTGTATTCTAAGTACATGATATGACCATCCTTTATAACCTATGATATTTGTTATCGCTGTGATACATTTTTATTCCAATGAGTCATGGTGATTCTACCGACTCTTTGGATCTTAATAGCACCTCTCATACTATAATTTTGTGGTTACTATTTATAATAGTATTCCTTAATGGCACCAAGACAAATGATACTTTTCCTTGCTCATAAAAGGATACTGAATCACCGGGATTTTGTATCATAATATCATTCTGGATTTGTACCAATTTTGTATACTTGTGTATATCAATCCTATGACGGATTTCTTAATCTTCTGAATAACACCAACAGTGTACTTTTTGACTGATCCGGTGTAACAATGATCTATAGACTCTTTGGAATTCGAATGATTTTTCTCTCATGATTATTCAATTTTCTTTTGAGCCTTTCTAAGTGTAACCTACTCTCTATGATTCTTAGATCTCGATTTGTCAAATCTCTCTGCTGTATCTAAGAAACTAGATTTCCCTTGATGATCGTACATGAATCAAGTTACGAAAAAGAACTTGTCAACTATTATACCAGTTGAATTTCGGGACGAAATTATGTTAACTGGGGGAGAATGTGACAACCGTGACTTTTACGGTCAACACCCGTGTTCGACGAGTTCGTATAATAATAATAATAATAGTATTATTATGTGAAATATACTTTTAAACGAAAGGAACTCGTTGGAGAACGATAAATAATAGCAAGATTTATTTGGGTGATTATAATGTCAAAATTTTGATCAAGTTCGGGTTTATACGCGTTAACACCCGAGTCGAACGGTTTCATAAATTTTAATTTAAATCCGAACGGATATGAATTTACGAGACGCAAGGACTCGAGGGAAAATAATAAATTATAATAAGTTATTTTTGGAAAAAATAACGCCTCTATTTTTTATCGGGCTCGTTTAAGCGAGAAACCGGCACGCGATCGGAGACCACGAGGGATATAAATACCCCACTACCCTCATTTTTTTCTCATTTGATAAATCATTGAAAGAAATTAGAGAGAGAGAGGGCTGGAGCTGGTGGTGGTCCGGTGGTGGTCCGATGGCGGCCGACGGCGGTCCGCGGTGGTCCGGTGCAGTGGCCGGTGGCGGCCGAAGCCCGTTTTTCTCCTAGAACCATTTCTCGATGCTAAGAACGCAATGGTAAGCTCAGATTTGTCTAAATATTTGCTTAAATTCGTGAAAAAGAGTTTTTAAAATCTGTCCAGAAAGTTTTATGCATGCGCAGTTTTAAAGATCGGAAGATCCCCAGAAATCCGACCGTTAGAAATGCATGAAATTTGGATATGATATTCTCAACACATAGACGCAAAACCCTACCAGAGAAAATTTTGATCAGAGCTCTTTAGGTATGCTTTTCATACCCTCGAATGTGACTGATTGGTTTTCATATTTGAAAAGCTGGGTCTCAAAGAATCGTCGATCCCCATAGATCCGACCGTTGGATTGTGACGATTTTTGGACAGTAGTTGCTTAGCACAAATATGAATGTTTTCACCATAGGAAATTCCGATCAGATATTGGGAAATATATTTTTGAAAACAAACAGATTGTAACAGTTTATAAGACCGAAACATGAAATTGATCGGGTTGCATGGCCATCCAAACGGCATTGCATGTCAATTTTGAGCATATGGAAATGCTCGGGGAGATAAATACGATCCTAATGGTGTTTTTGGTTCGTATTGCATGTGAAATACGGGAGGTTCCGCGTACGCGAACCATTTATACGAAAGGTATAAACTTTACTCGTTAAGATTTAATTTTATGTTAGAATAGTTTTATGAGTCATTGGTTGGGAATTGAATCCAAAAACATTTAGTATTGAGATATTTGATATTTTGAGTGGTTATTAGGTTATAAACCTAATACCTGTTCACGTGGAACTAATCTATTTATTTTTATACAACAATTATTTTTAATGGATTTTTATAAACTTTTGATTTAGCTTCCAAATTTATTTTTAAAAAGTAGTATTTATATAAAAAGTGAGATCTGGAAATATTGGTAACTAAACTATTTATAGATTATTTATTAAAATTTCTACAAGTTTAATACATGGAAATTTTGGAAAAATACTTCTAAGTATTGAAAAATTCTAGAAATTAGACAGTAATTGTTATATGATGAACTAAGACTCCTGTACAAATTTTATGAAAATTGGAGTTGTTTAAGTATGTGTTTAGTATTTATAAAGTTTAAAAAAATGATTTAGGGTTTGTATACTTCTGGATAAAATCAGGAGTTGAAACTTGGTATGGGATCTTATATTGACTTAAAACTAATATGGTAAAAATTTAGAGAAGGTTTAATGTGTTTAACTATTTTTACCGAATTTGTTAAATTTTATTAATATTATATTCATAATAAATAATCTGGATATTGAAAAATTATGAAAATTGTTCAAAAATTTTTATATATGTATATGAACAATTAGTGAAAGTTTCAAGCATTAATTTTATGTTTAAATATGATTTTAGAATTATTGTCCATTAACACTTTATAAAAAGTTACTATACATGGGCAACAACTAGTATGACGGTTTTGATTGTGGCTCAGGGTAATTATATCTTAACACGAGTACTTGATCATCTGCGGATGGTTACTATTACTTTTTGAAATTTATTTACTTACTTTTTATAGAGTCGCAAAACCTGCGTGCTCACCAACTATTTTTATAGTTGACCCGTTTTCGAAACATGCTTTTCAGGTAAGCAGTTATGGGGATAACGAGCTTTAAACGACTTTCTTTTGGGAAGAGTTATTATTATGTACTTTTGGTTGTAGTTGGGCATTTTAGACCCTTTGTATTGATTCGGAATTTTCCGTATATTTGTACTTTCGATAGAGGCATGTAGTATGGTTCAATGTAATGCACAACTTTCCTTTTAGTTTCTCTTGTACTTGTGTTCAATGCGATATACCGGTCCCATCCCGTACTTCCGCCTTTGGCAGAGTGTGACAGCTTAAATGTGTGATAATCATCTATATCTATACTATATAATAAATAAAAAATCATTTATGTCATGTGTTACGTCCACATCTCTTCTCACCATTTTTTCCCGATTCTATCTCTTATTAAGTACACCTCTATTTTTTTAATAATAATTTTTATTTAAAGAAAAATATTAATTATACTAATAAAATAAATTTATTTTAAATTATCTCTTATTTTTAGAAAATTTCAAATATAATTATTTAACTTTTGTTTTTAATTAAATAGTGTTGTAAGTCAAATTATATTAAATAGAAACTAATGTATTCAAACCGTGTAATATATGAGTTTTTAAAGATATAAACTTTTAATTACTAAGTATACAACATTACATTTTATCAACTCATGTAATACACGGATTTTTTTAAATATTAATTTTTATTACTAAGTATATAATATTACATTTTATCAACCCGTGTAATACACGAGATTTTAGCGTAGTTAGTTAATAAAAAAAAATTTATGTCCAAAATTTTAAACACAAGTTCATTATTTTGGTCAACTTTTATTTTACCCCCCAAACTTTCAAGCCCAATTGGTTTTAAAACCAAAAAAAACCGAAATCGAACCGAAACCATTGTAAAAATCGAAAACTGAAACCATTGTAAAAATTGAAAACCAAAACCTAACGGTTTTAAAAAACCTAAAACCGAACTTTCGATTTTTGGTTTGGTTTTACCCAAAAACCAACCCAAACGACCCATGCACACCCCTACCAAATAACAGAAACTACAATCAAGACTTTGAAAATGCCACATAAATAAAACTAGATTATTATCTACCCGCGCTTCGCGGCGGGTATCGGACTCATCGTTAATAAAATTTAAACGAAAGCGTAGGTGTAACGGTAAAAATAATGTTAATAAAAAAGAAACATAAAAGTAAATGATAAAAAAATAAAAAAGCAAAAAAATAAAAATAATAATAAAATTAGTGGCTCGAGTCGTCGAAAACCATAAAAGCGAAAACCGATACAGGTTTTGATAATATCAATACCGACAATGATGTTGTTCGCTCATAATAGGTTTGGCTCGTCACGGTACCACAACGGTAACGGCACTCGCTAAATGCAAAAATAAAAAAAAACTCGATTTTGAATCCAACTCTGTTTTCAAAAAAAATTATACCGTGAACGTTGACAAAAAAAAACTAAATTCAGCCGCACAATCCGTATTTAAAAAAAAATTTAACAAACGAAAGTTATTAAAGAAAAACGAAATTAATAGAAAATGAAACGGGTTAAAAACAAATATTATATATAGTATAAGGGTAAAAATTAAAAATTTAAAAAACAAAACAAAAAAAAATTGTATTGAAGTGATAACAAATTCACGTTTCGTGTTTGAAGATCTCAAATTTTTGTGATGAAAACATAAAGCAACAAAAGCCAACTATTCCCCCGCACGAGGAGTAATTAATTAATAATGGTGACTCTCGGGGAGAGGTTTTGTCGCAATTTGTGATAAAAACATAAAGCAACAAAAGCCAACTATTCCCCCGCACGGGGAATAATTCGAGGGAATAGTTAGTTAATAATGGTGACCGGAGAGGGTTTGTCGCGATCACAAGTGGATTGATACCATAAAATCTTACCCGAGTCACATGAAAAGAAAGTTACACTAACAAAACATGATGAATAAATAGGACAATAATCTACAACAAACCGATCATGTCATGTCACTCCAAATTTGAGGGATATGACTCTTCTGAACAAAACCCATTGATCCGAATAAATCCATCATACGTTGGCTATGGCAACACTCGCTATAACATTTGGACCAACTCTAGTCGAGAGAAAACCTATGAATCCAAACAAAACATGCTATACTATCCACACCCTATAGTACAAGTGTGTAGCCATATTTTCTACACACTTCTTCTGTGATGTTGGTCCAAAATCCAAACCTTTGTTATTCATTACCTTTACAGGACCATCCTACCCTTCAAGTTATATTTCTTCCCATCCCAAAATTAAATTTTCATTTAAGCCATTATATTTATAAGGTCATTTAATTTAATAGATTTGGTATTTGATAATAATAAGATATGTAGTAAATAAAGCTTATATAGTTGATGCTGATTTTCCATTTAAAACTCCGAACAGATAATTAAACAGGTTGATCTAGAACTAAACTATGTTTGAAACTTCAAGATTTAAAACAAGAGTAACAAGTTTTCATTTTGAATTTCCAAAAAAGAAGGTTTAATTAGTTGTGTTTCATGCCGAAATAAATTACTTTTTAGGTTGTATTTGAAATATATTATTTTACTTCAAAAAAAAAATTTGTTAACAAATATTTACATAATTAATTTGTGTTTACTTTAATTAAAAATACATTAAGATTAAGAACATTATATATACTCTTAAATTATACTTAAAGATTAAAATGTAACCCCTTAAGAATAGTATGTTTTTGTTGTTTTTCAATTTCACAACTTTTATTGTTTTTTAATTTCACCATTTTTTAAATCATCTTTTTCTCATGTGTTTTGTTCATAATATTCATAAACTTTATCTTTTTATCATTATTTTTCTTTAATAATGTTTATAGCTATTTTAAATAATAATATTATAGTTATGTTATGTATTGATTTCCAAATATATTCTCACAACTTGTTTTTTTAATCTACGTATTGATAAAAAGATTTAGACACTAACATATTCTCTCCCCCACCCACCACTTTTGTAGAATGGCAAAAGTCATCCCTTCACTTTCTAAAACGGTTCAAATTAGTTTATGATATTTACACTATTACACAATTAATTTATGTTATGCCCGAAACTCGAAACATCCGGGACAGGTATACCCGAAACCCGACGGGTATGAGATTAGTTTTAAAATATTTTACGGGTATGGGATATGTATGAGATTAGGTGATATCCGACCCGATTACCCGAAATAACATAGTCATTTACCCGAACCATATACCCGAAAAAATTTTAATTTTAATTTTAATTTTAATTTTCCCTTAACTCTTACCTTTTAATGCTTCATTTTAGTAGGTTAATTATATGAATTTTTTTATTATGTATTTGATTATATTAATGTATTTAATTTATTCATATTTGATATGTTAAATAGAGTCATAAAAATGTAGACGATACATACCCGACGGATATTGGCCGATACCCGATACCAACGGGCATACCCGACATGTAATTACTCGACGGATAATGGGTCGGGTAAGAGACACGATTTTACAACCAGGTAAGGGTTTGGAATTACAGATACCCGACCTGAACCCGACCCATTATCATCCCCAGATAGACTTACTTTTTTTATATACTATTTTAAATTTATAATACTTTTATCTGATTTAGGACACATTTTGTGTGTCTTTTATAAATTTTAAAATATAATATTTTAAAACTTTCGTGTGTACCATTACGACGTGCCAATTTTTATTTACGTTTCGATTTAAATTTCATTCAAGACCAAGTTTTTGTTATAATGTATAAGCTATCGAAACATGAACATAAAAGACGTTGAAACTGCTTTACGACTTTGATTCTTTTTTGTTTCTCTCTTACAACCTTTTAAAAATATGATTTCTATTTATTTATTTTCACTGTTACAACCTTTTAAATTTGTTTTATAAAATTTCCGATTTGTCGTTTCCACGTGATTTTTCTATAAGCTATTCGACGTGAATTTTTTTTTTCGCATGGTGAATACCAGTGTATAGGTCATCGAAGCTGAAGCTTACAAATTTTAATGCTTATTTGATACCGACCGAACAATATACCGTCGTCGGTATTATCATAAATGGTATCCGTATTCTTTTTTTTCGATTGGAAAGAAACACGTGTTAATATATTTTTGGGTATGTAACGACTTTATGTTTAGGTTTTCTCTTTCGTTTGCTATACCGAGTGCTGGTTTCGTACGAATACCTTAACGAACCAGATCGATATCGACCAAATTCTCGTGACATAACGGGGCGAATCCAACTAGTTTTAACACGTTTCTTTATTAAATAAAATTCGAAAAATGTATTAATGTACGGAGGGCCACATTTTCCCCGTGACTATATCATGAATATATATACACGCACACCAACCGACTCAATTCTATTGTAGCACACGAGAACTTGACCTCTAAAACCAACTACCTCCCGCAATTTATGGATGCCTATTCATACTTAATCCGATCGTCAACGGATTATCGAAGGCGAAGACGCCGGAAATCTACTTTCCGGAGAAGGTGTGTAAATATAGTGAAGCAACAGAGAACAAGGCTCTACATATTCCGGCGATGCGTCTCTATGCTCATGTGTTGGAGCAATCACTCCGTTTCCGATTAATATTTTCCCTACACGGGTTCTTAAGGGAAAATCCCTTTCTGAGATGCTCTTTGGTAAAGCTCCTTCTTACACCCACCTTCGCACTTTTAAGTGTTTGTGTTATGCTTCTACCTTTTCACCCGAACGAGATAAATTCCAGCCTAGAGCTCAAACTTGTATTTTTATTAGTTATCCCTTTGGAAAGAAAGGTTACAAGCTTTATAATCTTGACACTCGACAAGTTCTTGTTTCTCGTGTCTTCGCCGTGTCACACAGGAACTTGCTTGGTTGACTCGTTTGTTTGTGGAGTTTCGACTTGATAATCTTACTCCCGTTCCTCTCAAATGTGACAGTCAGACGGCTATTCATATTGCTAAGAATCCAGTTTTTCATGAGCGAACTAAGCATATCGAGTTGGATTGTCATTTTGTCCGTGAGAAGCTTCAAGCCGGTTTGATTCTGCTTTCTCACACACGGACTTCTGATCAACTTGCGGATTTATTCACAAAGAGTTTAGCTGGTCAACCGCATTCAGATATCATTTCCAAGTTGAGGTTGTATACACCTCCAACTTGAGGGGGGGTGTTAGCGAACTTACTAAGTTCGCTTGTTTAGTAGAGGGGCGAACTTATTAAGTTCGTCTGGTTCAGTAGTTTGTTAGCTTTGTCTATAAATAGCTTCTTTGTACCATTATTCAAGTTATCAATCAATTCATATCAGTTTTACCCCCAATTATTCTCTCTCAGTTTTTTCTCTCGTTTATCATTCTCGCTTGTTTTAGCGATCTCGTTTATCATTATCGTTTGTTTTAGTGATCATTCTCGATATCATAACACGGAGAGAGAAAAAGGTGTAATTTAGTTCCAAAATTGACGGTGATGAGTAAACGTAAAATTTGTAAATTTCTTGTGTAAATTTAGCGTCTCATTCGCTACTAATTTTTTTTTAATCCAAAAACATTTGGTATCTAAAAATTGTGCTCAACATGTAGTTTAAAAATGCTCTGTCCACATCTGATTTTCTATGAAATTCATGTATGATATAAAGTAACATTTTCTACAAGTTCATAATCAAGTAGATTAATTAGTGTAACAACCGTGACTTTTACAGTCAACACTTATGTTCGACGAGTTCGTATAATAATAGTATTATTATTATGTTGAAATATACTTTCATACGAAAGGAACTCGTTAGTGAACGAAAAATAATAGCAAGATTTATTTGGGTGTTATAATGTCAAAATTTTGATCAAGTTCTAATTTATACGCGTTAACACCCGAGTCCAACAGTTTCGTAAATTTTAATTTAAATCCGAAAGGATATATATTTACGAGACGCAAGGACTCGAGGGAAAATAATAAATTATAATAAGTTATTTTGGATCAAATAACGCCTCTATTTTTTTAACGGATTCGTTTAAGCGAGAAACCGGCACTCGATCAAAGACCACGAGGTATATAAATACCCCACTACCATCTTTTTCGCTCATTTGATCAATTCATTGAGAGAAGTTAGAGAGAGAGAGGAGAGGGCTGGAGAGAATTCAGGTGGTGGTGGTGGTTCGGTGGCGGTTCGCGGTGGCCGAAGGAGGTCGGAGATGCCGTTTTTCACCCGGAACCATTTCTCGACACTACGAACGCAATGGTAAGCTCAGATTTCTCTAAATCCTTGCTTAAATTCGTGAAAAAGAGTTTTTAAAGTCTGTCCAGAAAGTTTTATGCATGCGCAGTTTTAAAGATCGGACGATCCCCGGAAATCCGACCGTTAGAAATGCTTGAATTTTGGATATGATGTTGTCAACACATAGACGCAAAACCCTACCGGAGGAATTTTTTATCAGATCTCTCTAGGTATGCTTTTCATACCCTCGAATGTGACTGATCGGATTTTCGGATTTGAAAAACTGGGTCTCAAAGAATCGTCGATCCCCGGAGATCCGACCGTTGGATCGTAACGATGTTTGGAAAGTAGTTTCTTAGCACAAATATGAATGTTTTCACTGAAGGAAATTCCGATCAGATGTCAGGAAGTATATTTTGGAAATACGAACAGATTGAAACAGTTTCTAGGATCGAAAACAGGAAATTGATCGGGTTGCATGGCCATCGAAACGACATTGCATGTCAACTTTGAGCATGTGGGAATGCTCGGGAGATAAAAACGATCCTAATGGTGTTTTTGGTTCGTATTGCATGTGATACGAGAGGTTCCGCGTACGCGAACTATTTATACGGAAGGTATAAACTTTACCCGTTAAGCTTTGATTTTATGTTAGAATAGTTTTATTAGTCATTGGTTGGGAATTGAACCCAAAATTATTTAGTATTGAGATATTTGGTATTTTCAGTGGTTATTAGGTTATACACCCAACCCCGGTTCACGTGGAACTAATATATTTATTTTTATACAACAATTGTTTTTGATAAATTTTTATAAACTTTTGATTTAGTTTCTAAATTTTTTTTTAAAAGTGGTTTTAATCAGTAGAATATGTTTTAAAATGAGTATCTGAAAAATTTGGTTATCTAAATCTTTATAGATTATTTATTAAAATTCACACAAGTTTAATACATGAAAATTTGGGAACAATACTTATGTGTATTGAAAAATTCTGGAAATTGGGCAGTGATAGTTATATGATGAACTAAGACTCCTGACCAAATTTTATGAAAATTGGAGTTGTTTAAGTATACGTTTAGTATTTATAAAGTTTAAACGGATGACTTAGGGTTTGTATACTTCTGGATAAAATCAGGACTTGAAACTTGGTAGGATCTTATATTGACTTAAAATTAATATGATAAAAATTTGGTAAAGTTTTTATGTGTTTAGCTTTTTTTCCCGAATTTGTAAAATTTTAACAATATTAAATTCATAGTAAATAATATGGATATTAAAAAAATATGAAAATTTGTCAGAAATTTTTAATTATGTATATGATCAATTTGTATAAATTTCAAGTAGTAACTTTATGTATAAGTATGGTTTTGAAATTATGGTTCATTTAAATTTTATAAAAAGTTATTAATTTTGGAAATTTTTATATAAAATTGATTTTATAAAAATTCTAGGGGATTTTGGACAGAAGTATAACCCCATTTAAAACATAAAATTTGACTTTTAAATTGGGTTCTAATGTCACACTAAAACCCTAATTTCGGATGAATCCGACTTTTAAACCGTAAACTGGACTTTACGCGCGTAACCGCGTTTTTGGTTAAACGAAACTGTGACTTGAGATTTTATCATATATGAAATTATAACTACTGATATTAATTAATAAAATCTAAAACTTAAGGTTTCAAAGTCACGAATTTATATAAAGGCTCGTTTTACAACTTTTGAGCGGTTCGTACGTGTGTGCACGGGTTTTGGGTATGCAACCGACTACATGGCCACTTTTGAGTAGTAGACTCAGTTTTATACTTTAGGCGTCCTAAATGCTATTTTTTTATGTCTACTTGGTTAGTAGGACTCGGTTAGGACACCTGTTTTTGCGGTTTTTGCGATTTAGCCGTACCTTGGTAGCACTGAGTTGCTAGCCACACTTTGCTTGCATTTGGCTGCTGGCCTTTGATATAATTTGGATGTTAACCGTACTTTGCGGTTTTTGTTGACTATGTCACACTTATCACCGACGTTGTTAAGGTGAGTTTTCGTGGCCCCTTTTTACTTACTGTTTTACTGTTTTTGGGGGAAAGCTGTTTCATTTTTTTTAGTCACATGTTACATGATACATTGATTACATGAGTTATTTTTTTTTATAATGCCTTAAAGTCCTCAATTTTAGGCAATCAATTAGCTGAGCGTAGTCGTTGGGAATTTTGAGTAGTACTACTTGGGTTGACACCCCCGCTCATGGTTTGGTCGCGCCAACCAGACTTGTAGGGTCACTTGGGCGCAAAGTTAGCCAATTTTTTTAAGCGGTTGTTTGTATTAGACTTCCGTATGGGGTACTTTATTTTTTTGTCGAGGCTTTGATTGCGGCTCATGGTAATATGTTGTCTAATACATGTGTACTCGATCAATGGATTTTTGATCACTTTGGAGTTTTATCAGAAACTTTTTACAGAGTCGCAAAACCTGCGAACTCACCAACTATTTATATAGTTGACTCGTTTTCGAAACATGCTTTCAGGTAAACAGAATTGAAGAAGAGATTTTTATGAGGGCTCGCTTTTGGATTAGAACTATTGTTTATGTACTTCGGTTATAGTCAGGCACTTAGACACTTTATACTGTTTAGAGATTTTTCTTGTATTTGTACTTTCGTTAGAAGCATGTAGTATGGTTCAATGTAATGCAAAATTTTCCTTTTAGTTTCTCTTGTACTTGTGTTCAATGCGATATACCGGTTACATCCCATACTTCCGCCTTGTTGGGGTGTGACAATTAGTTTGTTAAAAGTTTTTTGTTAAGATTTTTACACATTTTTACCACTTTTTATACAAGTTTATTATATAAAAAGTTTGAAAATATAAAAACTAAAAAGTCAGTGAATTAGTACATTACTAAATTACCCGATGACAAAAGAAATAGAAAATAAATAAAACTGTTAACGGGTTTGATTTAGGTAACTGGGTTATATGTTTCGGGTAATTGAGCTGAATATCATCTAATATCATATTCGATTTTTTTAAATGATCTCTCACCTGAATATATGTGTCATTATCGGTCGGATGTTTTGAATTTCAAGTTTGTTAGTCTGATTTAGGTTCATTTGTGATCTTTACGCTAATTAGGTGGACGCTACATAATTACTTTTGAATATATTTTGTTTAAAGTCTATTTTTTTGTCATGGATAAGATTCAAACTCATAACTTTTTGGGTGTGGGATTAGACACTAACCTCCCACCCTACTTTTGAATAATTAATTTGACTTTTTTAACGGTAACGCTTAGATATTATAGGATAATTGAGTTTTTCTAAGAAAATAGGTAGAACATCAAGTACAGCTCACCCCAAGAAGAACACCAACTAGATAAACCCCTAACCTGATCACATATCCTTTTTTTTTGCTATGACCCAGATTCTAACCGACGACCTTCCATTTGAAAGTCACCAAAGTATCGTCAGGACAAAAATATTTAGTAAATAATTACTTTGATATCATTGCATTAAAGTTAAGGTATTTATCAAATGATGAAATTGATATATAATATACCCTTAATTTACCGTTATGGTAATTATCAAATGATGAAATTGATATATAATATACCCTTAATTTACCGTTATGGTCGTTTACTTCGCTAAGAATAAAAACCTTCATGCTATATTAATATCATAAAGTTAGTTAAGAGCTATTGGGGTTCTGCCATAGTGTTTAAAGGACTTTTCTATATAGTGATTTCTTTTTTAGGATGTTCTGGGTTTGAGTCAATACGGTTACAACTCATAGAAAAAAACATGAATGGCTCATAGGAAACATCCGAGCTGCTTCCAAAAAGAGTAAGGGTTTAAAAAAGTTGTCTTTTAAAAAAAAAAGTTAAGAAAACATTATAAAATTTTATTAAACCCTAAATAGCAAAAAAAAAATAAAAATATAAATACCATTTCATACATCATGTTTTTTTTTTCCGTTATTACTAATTCCAAAACATTCAATCGAACACTCCAATTTTCCAAAGTTTGGAATTAATTAATAGACATATTAATTTATACCTTATATAACATGTGAACAAGTGTGGATGTGGAAGCTGAGACTTTAAGGTTCATACGTAATATAACCACTGTTGTAAAAGTTGTTAGGCATTACTCAGACGGTTGATATCGATCAAGGATTATGATACCGATCACGGATTAATTAGGATTAGTAGGGATTAATCGTATTAGAACTTTTATATGTAATTTTCATATTTATATATACGTACACACATTTTTATAAATAACTGGAATTTATAAGATTTTCTCCGGAAATTTGCCTGAAAGTCTCCGGAACCTGCCGGAAAAACGGGAAGTGGCCGATTAGGGCCGCCTAGGGCAGATATTGACCAGATTTGACCGATTAGCGATTTTTAGTCCGATTAGGGCAAAATTCCTATGTAAAATGCCGATTACCAATTAATCGCCGACTAATTAGGATTTTTGCAACACTGAATATAACAATTCAAAAGCTCACTCAATTTTTTATTTTTCAGGTTTTTTATAAGCACAAGTAGTTGAACATTTAGTTGCCCATGTGGAGTAGTGGTATTAGTGATTACCTCTTTACAGAGGTGGCTCTACAGTACAAACAACTAAAGCAACCGCTTTATGCCCCCAAATTTTAAGGGCCAAAAAAATTAAAGAAAATGCTTAAATCTAGATTTTAACATAAAAATATGTGTTAATTTATTAACTTTTATGTTTTTAGAGACAAATGATAATTTATCAATTTTTGTGTAAATATTATGCGTTTTCACGCTCCATAAAATTACATTTTAGTAATTTTATATATTTCAAAAACTTTCACAAATAGCCACAATTTTGATGTTCGCTTTATTCCCCAGAATATGTTAAGCCGTCCCTATCCCTCACAAAAATTGTATGGTTTCAAATCATGCAAATACAGGTTGATTACTTGGTATTTATGAGTAAAGAAGTCTCGTTCAAAAAAAAAATTTGAACATTTAGTTGCCTGTAATGTTATTATTTATCTATACTATACTTAGTTTTAATCTCGGATATTACACAAAGTGTAAGAGCATTTACAGCAGTGTCCCCATATGTTTGTGAGTAAGGATTCATATATTTTAGGGAGTGGTTTAAAGTGGTTGTAAGTGGAGTAGAGAGAAAATGTATAAATTTTTTTATATTTGGGGAAAATACTGTTCACCTGCATAATTTTTTAATATTTTTTGAAAGTGTGTGAGTGGAGGAAAGATAAAAGGTAATGATAAATGTATAAAAAAGTATTATTTAATTAAAACGAAGAGAGAAAATGTAGTGATTTTTAATGTAATTATAGAGATGGAGATAGAAAAATTGATGGGAATGCTCTAAGCCGTAATATTAGATTAATGAAAATTAAAAGCATTGCACAATTTCTTTGCTTCAACTTAGAAACTTGTGACCCACAAATATAACATTTAGCAAAAACGTTTTATCATCAAGTTCATGTTTTATGCTTTCATCATTTGTTGACTTCTGTTTGGCCCAAGAAGGTGGTAGTCAGAGCCGAGAGTCAAAAACAAAAAGATTTCCAATCCATTCATGATTCAACCAAACCTTCACACTCCAGATAATATGAGATTCCTCCTTCAATGTATACAAATTTTTGTAACTCTTCTGTCTATAAAATTATAAACAATTCGTTATAAATATACGATTTTTAAACTATAAAGAGTTGATATATATATATAGTTTTCAAAATATAAAGAGTTGATATCAAGAGTGCTTGCTACCAATGTAAATGTAGTTTTATTATAAACATAGAGATTGACAATTTTAATATACCGAATTATGAAAGGGTCAATTTAAGTTATGTTTTATTTTTAACGGTTCAAATGGATATAATAAAAAAATTTATCATAAAAAACAGATCAAGCGCGTTAAACATGGTCCAAAATGTACTTTTGCATAAAAAAACCCCAAATCATATTATTAACAAAAGGGCATATGTCAAAAAAATGATTGTAAGACGGTAGACTTTTGCTAAATTTACACCCGAGCTTTACTTTTACATGATTAATTCCCCACATTTATAAAAAACTCAACTAAAAAGTCATCAAATTTTATTGTAACAAATAGGTCCTTTCTTCCATGATCAAGCCCCCAAACTTTATATAAAGGGCCTCTTTGTCTTTGTATATTATAGGGATGATTCGATCCGCAAAGACTATGATTGGGAATTTTTTGATCGTCTTTCTCTGAGGAAGAGGCAAAATATAATCAACTTGAATTCGGGACCACTATTCGAAATCTTAGTGAAACACTGGATTTGTCATCTCATGTCTGTTTTACGTGAAAAAATACCAATTGAAGTGGAGGGTTTTTTTCAAACAACAAGGGGTTGAGTCAACTATTCAATCAAATGATATTGAACATGTTTTAATCTTTTCTCGATAAACAAGTTGCTATTTCTTTTCAAACTCGTGCTTAATTTCATATGTAGCAATTCCGCCAAGATCTCTTCGTTAGTTGGGGGAAGAATCCCCTCGAATCGGATTTTTTGAGGAACGTATCGAGAGAGAATTTGATTTGGTTAGACAATGTGTGGTTGGTAAACAAAGATTGGTTTTTTCGCAAGATACAGAATGTATCGTCAAATATTCAATATGATTCCACAAGATCAAGTTTCGTTCAAGTAAGGGATTCTAGCCAATTGAAAGGGTCTTCTGATCAATTCAGAGATCATTTTGATTCCATTATTAATGAGGATTCGGAATATCACACATTGCTCAATCAAAGAGAGATTCAACATCTAAAAGAAAAATGATCTTTTGGGATCCTTCCTTTCTTCAAACAGAAGGAACAAAGATAAAATCAAACAAATTCCCGAAATGCCTTTTTGGATATTCCTCAATGTCCCGGCTATTCACGGAACATGAGAAGCAAATGATTAATCATATGCTTCCCGAAGAAATCGAAGAATTTATTGGGAATAAGATCCGTTCGTTCTTTTTTCTCTGACAGATGGTCAGAACTTCATATGGGTTTGAATCCTACTGAGAGGTCCACTAGAGATCAGAAATTGTTGAAGAAACAACAAGATCTTTCTTTTCTCAGGCGATCGGAAAATAAAGAAATGGTTAATCTATTCAAGATATTTACGTATTTACAAAATACCGTCTCAATTCATCCTATTTCATTAGATTTGGGATGTGATATGGTTCCGAAGAATGAAACGGATATGAACAGTTCCAACAAGATTTCATTCTGAGTTATTAAAAGTATTGGTACTTAACCTAGTTTTCTTACTGGATTTTTCCCTTGTTTCTTTTCATACATTGATTTGAAAGAATTTAGCAATTGAGGTTGTAGGGGATGGATATTTTGAAAACCCACATAAGTTGTGAAAATGTAGAAAACTCTTCAAAAAAACGTGTTTTTACATGTTTTAAAAAAAATTAGAAATCATTATAAGCAACTTTTATAAGATTTTCGTCATAAAAATTAAAATAACACCGAGCGGTTTTTTTTAAAGAATGGACAAAAATCCTCGTTTTTTGTGTGAAAATATCGTGTTACTTAAGTAACACAACATGTTACATATGTAAAACAACTGGGCAGAATTTTTTTTTTTTTATAAAAACATCTGTTTGGCGTTTTTTTGATTTTTTTATAAAAAGTTTTGAAATTAGATATAAAAGTTTTTCAAAAAAAAAATCCTTGTAAAAACCAGTTTTTTCTTAGAAAAAATTAACGTTTTCATAACTTATGTGAGTTTTCATCCTATATATTCCCTGAGGTTGTATAAGAAAAGTAAATAACTTGAATCTGTTGGGACCTCTTTGTTTGTCTGAATTACTAAGGGCTTAGAGTATGCTAAAGAGTTATTATGAAAACATCTCTAACGTATGTTTAGAATATACATCTTGCTTACTCATAATAACTCTTCTCTGGTTAGCTTATAAAGCTTTTGTCATATACAAATCTTGTGTAAGAAGAAATTGCACAATTATCTAATTTTGTATATATGAAGTATGATCTCATTTTGTGTAAGAATTTTTTTTTGCAAATCTAACATACGGGTGGAGGGGGCGGTCTTCGGGTTAGGGCTTGGTAAGAAAGGGCTTGCGGGTAGGCTTCAGGTTCAATTCACGGGTTCTACAACCCGAGTACTTATTAGACCCAATTAAAAAACCGGACTTTATATACTTGTCACATAGGTATCCTTCAAATAGAGTCCAGTTTTTATTAATATAACCAGGTTTTATTATCTCGAATATAGTAGCGTGGAAATCATTTTTTTTTATCATATTGTGCTTCAATGCGATTATGTTACAAAATAAGGGTGGAAGGGTTGGGGTGGGCACATGACAACACTGCCGCAAGTCCCACGGCTTGGGTGACGGGTTGGGAAGCCGTATGTGAAGAGAGCCATTGGGTGGTGACCGTTGGAGGGTTTAAAAAGAAATTTTTTTTCCCTATAAATACAAAGTTTTTATACAAAAAAAAACTCTCCTCTACTACTCTAATTTTCTACAATACTCAAATTGATCCAAGGAAATAAACCATTTTCCACCCGCAAAGGCTATAGACCAAAAGTTCGTTCGCATCCAAGTGGATCCAAGGAAACAACAATCTTCTACTACTCTAATTTTTTACTTCACTCAAAAGGATAGCCTTATCTTAATTTTATTTTTAATTTTTCTGTTTTATTTTTTTGGTTAATTTTAATTTTTATGTTTTAATTTTTTAGTTATTTTTAAGTTTATCTTCAATGTATTTTGTTTTTCTGTATTTAATGAAAATGTGTTTTTATATTTTATTTAAAAAAAATACTATGATAGTTTAGATTCCACACTTCACCCTTATATGTAGAATAAAAATGATATATGTTTTGATTCGATAATTTTTAAGATACTTATAGATTTATAATTGGGATGTCTAATTCATCAAGCCAAATTTCATTGTAATTCATTTAAAATTTAGTGCATCCTTTTACGCATTTTCATTTTACTATTCATTAAGCTCAATCTCTTTATGAGATTAATTTAGTGATTTAGTTTCTTAAAAATGTCAACAAAAAGGATAAGATTATCAACAATAATGTTATATGTAATGGCTTTATTAAAAAGTGAAAATTGTCCTGTTACATTAGCAGAAGGATAATCACTAAATAGAATCACTAAGCTGTATTGCATTATCCCTATTAATTATTTATTATTTTATTTTAATCACTAAGGTAGCAATGGTTTAATTAAAGTATGGAATCACCCCCACACGTGCCCCACACCCCGTGAATCGATCACACCAACACCTCACGTCCCCATCACGGGCCACATGGTTCACGCCAGCAGCAGTTTAGTTAATTTCATCAAAACTAAACCAATAAATGTTATATTATCACAATTATATTAGTGTAACTATGTAATCATTAAATATCTTTCCAAATATAGAACTCAAAATAACATACACATAATGGATCTGAAAATTGGATTTTCTTCAAAAGACAAAACTAGAGGCAACATAAAACTTATCGAACATTTTGAAATAACAATCTTGATTAGGACCATAAACTTGTCGACATGAACACGGTTGACGGGTTACATATATATAGTTAATATGAATATGATTTTTAGTGTTATATATTTAGTCGTGTACATATTTTTCTCGCCAGCTAGAATCATATATGCATACATATACTTATATGCGTACATCGCTACCAAATTCCAGTAGAAAAGTTTGTTGGAAGAAAGCATTATGGAGAAAGTTTTCGGTGATGGTGAAACAATGCAAGACTAAGTTATACATATTTAAACGTTGTATGTATATGCTAATATGTTGGGGATACCATTCTATACCGGATTGATGTGTTGTTATAGTTAGAAATTTGGAATAGGTATGTGTTTCAACAAACATGATGATATCTATTGAAATATATATTTCAGTTTTGTTATCGAACGAATAGATGTTCAAATGTAGCAAGCTTAAGCGGAAAACATTATTTTATAACACGATCTTATTTAAATATTTTATTATTGATAATAACTATCTGTTTAAATATCGGTTATAGTTTTCGATCTATTTTAGTTAGATAATATATTATAATGTATACGTAAATTAATAGTAAATTACATTTTTTTGTCATCTATTTACATACTCACTCACATCTTAGTCCTTGATATTCATTAAATACACTGGTTATATTTTATAGGGTTCGTCACACTTTACGTCATTTCCAATGTAAATGGCGATAGTGAGGTTGTGTTACGGGTTAAAATTCAGAACGGAATCCTGAGTAATGCATGATCCAAAATTCGGTATCCCGATAAGGTCTGAGTATTACTAACGGCTACTTGTTTACTATTTTATTTATCGCAGGTGAAGCATTTGCGAACTGATACGTGCCTGAAGACTCGCTCAATGGACGTGGATCACGTGTGGAATATGCGTGGAGAACTTTACAACGGTCACAAAGATGAAAATAGAGTCAAGACCTTCATTTTCGGATAGTTAGTTAGTAGAAATCATGTATTTAATACGCAATAGATCGTATAGACACACACTACAACACACTCGCAAACAACTGTAACACTTAGCCTATGATCTCATTTGCTCTCTTTGTACTCAACAGTTCTAGTTTTATAAAAATCATCAAGGCAGCCTGATTTTCGTCGGCTCCCGAGGTTTTATGCCGGAGATCATCAAGGATCAAGGGCTTTCCTCTTAAACACTCGTGTCATTTTACTGTTTTATGTTCACGGATCTAACAAGCACGCTACCTCACTCTCGAAATTTTGTTAGAAAGTTAGTTCGTATAATTTTTACCCAAAACAATTTGGCGCCCACCGTGGGGCAAGTGGTGCTTTTTATCTTCAAATCTTTAGTAAAATTTTTGTTTATTCACTATCTTTCGAAATTGATTTAAAAATGTCGTCTCAATCCAAGAATGTTTCTGTTTCTGCACCATCTTCAACCTGTGGATTAGTCAACCCTATTCCTCCCCCTCTGTCATTCCAGAAAAAGAATGACAGTCAGCAGAAGAAGAATACCCTTGCGAATTTTTCGGGATCCAGAATATTCGCTAGCACACATGTGCTTGCTTCAAACGACGAGATTCTCAAAATGTTCTCGGAAGTGAAGCAGCAAATGGAGCAGCAGAAAAAGACTAACCAAGCATTGTTCATAGAGCTTGAAAAGATTAAAGAATCAAAGAAACCAGCGGAAGTGACGACCCCGTTGCAACAAATGGTCTTGGATTTTGATTATTCAGGATCCTCAGGAGTTCATAAGGGAGATTTCCTGCCCATGCACACCGGGATCACTACTGTTGGACCAACTACGGCTGTCAGAGTTTCTACGAGTCAAAACCTTGGATTTACTCCGGGGTCATCATCTGGGAATCCTATCATGGGTAACACTTTCAATAGATTTTTCAATACTAACAAATCTGTGCAGGATACAGGGATCACTCCGTCCATGGCGAAGGAATTAAAGAAGCTGAGAGAAATGATCTCTAGTGTACCAGGTGTAGTGCAACCTATACCTGAGATGTCCGCTACCAGCCACAGGACCTCCAGATTTGCTCCTCCCATTTGCGATGCTGAGATCCCCAAGCATTTCCAAACACCCAACATGAAACTATATGATGGGACTACAGATCTTGAGGAACATGTGGCGCAATATAGAGAGAGAATGGATATCAACCCCATTCCATTGGATCTAAAAGAGGCTTGCTTATTCAAAGGCTTCGGTTCAACCTTAACATGATCAGCCTTAAAATGGCTACTTAATGTTCCTCCATATTCTATTACTTCGTTTGCTCATTTAATTAATTTATATAACAGTCAATTCTCTTGCAACAGAACTTTTGAAAGATTGACAAGTGATCTATACAGGGTAATTCAAAATCCCTGGGAATCCCTCCGAGACTATGTCAACAAGTTCGGTAAAGAATCCCTGGATATCCCGAATCTCGACGTAGCCACAACGGTTCAAGCCTTCAAAATGGGATTAAGGAAGGATTCCCAATTTTATGAAGACCTTGTCATGAACCCTTGCAGGAATCTTGACGAAGTCAGAAACAAGGCACTAAGGTTCATTAGACTCGAAGACGATAAAAGATTCAACAAAGGTTGATGCTCCACCCAGTTATAGTCAACCTAATCGGAAGAATGAGACCGCACCTTTCGAACCATACAGATCCAAACCATATTCTAAACCCGACAATCACAGGATCAATGCTGTAGAATATGACTAGGAAGAGGAAGAATATCCTAAGTTATCTGAATATTGTTTTTCACTTGATACAACCAGTTTATTAATATGCTATGCAGGATCTTGGAGACAAAGCTAGGTGTCCCCGTAAATTCGAAAAGACTACTAGGGCAAAGACAAATCCAAATGGTGTGCCTTCCATGAAGATTTCGGACACAATCCTGAGGATTGCATTGCCCTACGTAAGGAGATAAGCTATCTCCCGAGCAAGGGATATCTCAAGGAGTTTCTAGGCAAAGGAAAGAAGCAAGTTAGAGATCATAACAAAATCCCGCAAAGAGCTAAATCTCCGCCGCCACGCCAAGGTAATAGGTTTTATTTCTGGTGGTTCTGACATTTGTGGTACTTCTTATTCTGCAGCCAAGAGGAATGCCAAAGAGGCCAAAACAGAGAAAGGTGACATACCTGTTAGAACTTCCAGTTTAACAGAAGAGAAGGTAATCTCCTTCAACGAAGAAGACAGGGATAACGTGCAAGATCCCCATCCTGATGGCCTGGTGATCACCCTCTATGTCACGAATCATTTCATTCGAAGGATACTGATCGATGGAGGAAGCTCGGTGAACATAATTCAGCATGATGTTTTGAAAAGGATGGGGATCCTGGATTCTGAAATCATCTCTAAGTCTGCAGTACTAGTAGGATTCAACGAAGAAGTCAAAAACACAGTCGGAGAAATAAAGCTTCCGATATATATCGAAGGGGTAAACACTATACAAAAAATTTGCATAATTGATTCTTTATCCTGTTACAATGTTATACTAGGAAGACCCTAGATACACCACATGAAAGCGGTACCCTCGACATACCACCAATGTGTCAAGATGTCAACTCCTTGGGGAGTAGTGAAGATCAATAGCCATCAACAAGATGCAAAAGATTGTTATACTTCTTCAATGAAAGCATCGGCAAAAACCAGACAAGCATACCATTAAAGAAACAAGCCATAGACGTCTTGGAAGCCAAGGAGCAGGATGTTAAAGAATTATCCTTAAATCTGGAGGATCCCGATGTGAAAGTGCTTATTGGAACCAGTATCCCCAAGGATATTGAGCAAAGCCTCATAAGATTATTAAAAGGCAGAAATTCAACTTTTGATTGGAAGCATGAAGACATGATAGGTATCTCTAAAGATGTTATTACACATAAAATGGGTCTTGATAACAGTTTCAGGCCTTTACACCAAAAGAGAAGAAAATTCGCTCCAGAAAGAAATACATTTATCTAAGAAGAAGTCGAGAGATTGTTAAAAGCAGGAATGATAAGAGAAGTGAAATTCCCAAGGTGGCTGACTAATGTAGTGGTGGTCCAGAAGAAGAACAGGAAGCGGAGAGCATGTGTAGACTTCACAGACTTAAACAAAGCATGTCTGAAAGATCCATTCCCTTTACCACATATAGACTCAATGGCTGATGCTACGACAGGCCATGAGATGTTAACCTTCATGGATGATTCCTCAGGATTTCAACAGATCCAGATGGAACCCTCTGACCAGGAGGATACTGCCTTCATGACCTTGACATGTATCTATTGTTATATTGATATGCGCTTTGGTCTGAAAAATGCAGGTGCTACATACCAAAGGCTAGTGAACATGATGTTCAAAGACAAACTTGGGGACACCATGGAGGTCTATATTGATGACATGGTGGTGAAACAAAGAAAGCTGAAGATCATCCCAGGGACCTTGAAGAGGCATTGGATATCCTAGATCATTATAACATAAAGCTTAACCCTTCCAAATGCCACTTTGGAGTGGGGGCAGGAAAATTTCTAGGATATATGGTGACTAAGAGAGGGATAGAAGCCAGCCCCGAGCAGATCAAGGCAATAATCAACCTAAAATCACCAGCCAATACCAAAGATGTCCAAAGGCTGACTGGAAGAATAACATCACTCAACAGATTCATCTCAAGATCCTCCGAGAGATGTAAAGAATTTTACGATATCCTAAAGAAAAATAAACAATTCGAATGGGAAGAGAAGCATGAACAAGCACTCCAATCAATAAAGGAGTATTTGTCCACAACTGCTCTATTAATGAAACATGAAGACGGTGAGCCATTATCCTTATACTTAGCAGTATCCGGACACTCTGTAAGTGCTGTCCTAGTTAAAGATCATGAAGGTCAATAACATCTAGTGTACTATGTAAGTAAAAGTCTACTTCCAGCTGAAACCAGGTATTCTCATTTAGAAAAATTGATATTAGCTTTAATAATGACATCTACTAAACTTAGACATTATTTTGAAACTCATGCTATACATGTTAAAACTAATTATCCAATCAAGTGTGTTTTGAGAAAGCCAGAAATGTCTGGAAGGATGGCTAAATGGTTAGTCAAACTCAGTGCATATGACCTCATATATGAGCCCAGAACAGCAATAAAATCTCAAGCACTAGCAGACTTTGTGGCTGATTTCAGTAGTGATATCCAGCAAGAAGCAGATCTTGAAGTCCAACAACTAGAAGAATCTAAGGATACGTTGATTTTATTCATAGATAGTGCATCTAATATAAGAGGAACAGGTCTGGGAATCATTCTAAAACCGCCACAAGGGGACATACTACCTCAGTCAATAAGTTGTGAATTCCAAGCAACTAACAATGAGGCAGAATACGAGGCGCTGATAGCAGGATTACAACTTGCTTACGATATGAAGATCAGGTATCTTCAGGTATATGTAGATTCTTTATTGATCACTAACCATTTCAATGGCTCATATGCAGCAAAGGGCGAAAGGCTAATCAAGTATCTCAAAATAGTTAAACAATTATCTGTGAAGTTCGAATTATTCAATATAACACAGGTACCAAGAGAAGACAATGCTGAAGCGGATGCCTTAGCAAATCTCGCTTTAGCTCTCAAGATACCGGAAGAACCACGATACCAATCATACATATCCCGAGTCCAGCAATTGAAAAGAAAAATGAAGTATCTAATACAGAAGCTAAAGAAGCAGATACTCGGGATCTCAAGTCAAGCCAAAGATCCTGGATCCCACCTATTATAAAATATTTACAGGATGGAGAATTCCCAAAAGATGAAAAGAATCACAGGGCTTTTCGTACGAGAATATCTTGTTTTATAATATTACATGGCGTTTTGTACATGAAATCTATTGCATGTCCTTATTTAACATGTTTAGAAGATATTGAAGCACTTGAAGTCCTCAAATATATACAGGAAGGCGATTGTGGAAATCACACTGGGGGCAAAGCACTCTTCTCAAAGATCATGAGGACAGGATACTATTGGCCAACCATGAGAAAAGATGCCATGGACTATTCCCAAAAGTGTGATGCATGCCAGAGACATAGCAACATCCTTCATCAGCCAGCAGAACCCTTATACCTAATTATTTCTTCTTAGCCATTTATGAAATAGGGAATGGATATAGTTGGCAAGCTCCCAAAGGCACCATGAGGAAAAGTATTTATGTTAGCAATGACAGACTACTTCTCCAAATGGATCGAAGCTGAAGCATTTGTTCAAATCAGAGAAAAGGAAGTTATATCCTTCATCAAGCGCAATATCCTGATGAGATTCGGGATCCCGGCAGAAATTATATGTGATAACGGATGTCAATTCATCGGCAAAAGAACAACCAACTTCTGTGCCAGTTGGGGAATCAAGATGATAACTTCCACTCCTATTCATCCTCAAGCCAACGGACAAGCAGAATCCAGCAACAAGATCATCATAAACAATCTCAAGAAAAGATTAGGAGAAAAGAAAGGAAAATGGGATGAAGAGCTACAATTCGCACTTTAGGCAGACAGAACAACTTCAAAAAACGCAACAGGCCAAACCCCGTTCTCTTTGGTGTTTGGCACTGAATCCATGATCACCACAGAAATGGTTATCCCTACCGCTAGAACCAATCTTCAGACTCAACAAAATAATGATGAAGTCCTCACAAATGATCTTGACACCATTGATGAACTCAGAGACCTTGCCAAGGTTCGCATTGCAGCCTATCAACAAAGGATAGCTAGGTCATTCAACAAAAAACATAAGGATCGGGAGGTTTTAAGTGGGTGATCTTGTATTGAGAAAAGCATTCCAGAATACTACCAATCCTAATGATGGAAAGCTCACACCAAAATGGGAAGGCCCATACTTGATTGATTCAGAAGCTAGCAAGGGTGCTTATTGGTTAGCAACTATGGAAGGAGATATCTTGCCAAGATCCTGGAACGCTATTCATCTAAAGGCTTATTTTATGTAAGTTAGAATTTATATTCTAACTTAGAATGGTACGTTGTAGAAATAAAGACTGATGGCTACAAAATTCTCTAAGTACAAATGCTGCTGATCTCAGAGTTTGCTCCTGACCAACAAACTGCTGCGGATACTTGTTCTTCTGCTGAAGAACAAATCTGCTGCGGATAGCCTTAACTGCTGAAGACCAGAGTTGCTGTGGATAGGCTTCTCAGCAGCATCAACACTTGAAGCTGCTGATAGGCAAATCATCAGCAGCTTTGGATGGTTGTGTCTTACTGCTGATAAACAACTCTGCTGCTGATAGTTATCCATTCATTGAAGATCAAACGTTGCAGCTGACCAGCCTTGCAAAAGCAAAAGCAACCATTACCACTGACAACTTTCTGCTTCTACTCTGACACACTCCACGCAGAAAAAATGTCATTGGTACAAGACAATAAAAGACAACAACGCTCTTCTCCAAGCATGCAAACAATGATGCCTAAGAAGACGTTTGAATAAAGTTAACTAGCATAGTTATTATTATTGTCTGTACATGTAGAATAGCTTCAATACAAGATCAACGGTCTGTGTTAGATCTGATCCTTAGAATCAAGGGTCTGTCTTGATTCTAAGTTATTATATAAGTAGTACTTAGAGTCATTGTATCTTAGTGCTTTTCTTAGAGTTTTCTCTGTAATCTTGTAACCATTGAAGCTTAATACAAATTGCATTTATCAGTACTTCTTGTGTTTACTTGTTACTTTGATTAAGTTGTGATTGTTTTCGCCTATCTCAACTGGAATAGAACCATCTTGTATTTACCGATCCTACAAGTGGTATCAGAGCTTTGGCTCACAGATTAAATAAACTCACACTTGTTTAATCATTCTTCGGTTCTATTCTAAACTATCTCTTTGTTAAAGGCTCTCACTATCACAAATCAAAATGGCTCAAAACAAATGGATTTGATGATATTGGAAGCATCAACTGACCACCAAGACTGGTGTCTGGGGAAGACTACGATATGTGGAAGAACAGAATGGAAAACCTCTTCTGCTATCAGGAATATGGGATGTTGGAATCCATTAAAGATGGACCATACATACTCATGGTGTCCTCTGCTGATTCCGGAGGTGCACTGGTTCCCAAAGAACCCTCCAAGTACTCTGATGAAGACATCAAGAAAATGGAGGTAGACTTCAAAGCCTTGGGAGCCATCCAGATGTGCTTACCAAATGAAGTTTTTCATATCTTCAAAGGTTACAAAACTGCAAAGGAGCTATGGGAGGCTCTTGAGAAGATGTTTCCTGGGTCAGAGGAAGTCAAAGAAAATAGAAGAGACATCCTGAAGCAGTAGTATGAAAACTTCGTCTGGAAGGAAGGTGAGTCTCTAACTGTTTTATATAACAGATTTACCTATCTTGTAGGTGAGCTGTAGTGCTCAAAGGTGAAGCTGGAGAATGAAGATATTCTCAAAAAGTTCATCAGGTCTCTACCAAGCTGCTGGACACTTTACACAGTGTCCATCAGAAGAACTGAGAATCTGAAGACTCTCCAGATGACTGAGCTCTTTGGAATGCTAAAAACCTATGAGCTAGAGATGATTTAGGCAAAAGAAAGAAGCTCAAGCTACCAAACAGCCTCAACATCCACCACCACCTCCTCTGCCCTCCATTCTGACCACTCAGGTCCTAGTTCAAGCAACTATTATCCTCCCATCATCACTCATCCTCAAACTCCAACCTCTCAAACAAACACATCTCCATTTCTCCTAGAAGCCCCTCCTCAAACCTCAACCTCTGCTGCTTTTGTTTCTGAAAACTCAAGTAACATGTCCTTTATCAAGGAGGATCTAGAATGCTTCCATCCAGATGGCTTAGAAGAAATGGACATACAGCACTCGTATGCCATGCTATCTATAAGAGCAAAAAGGTTCTACTCTAGAACCGGAAGACCCATTCCAAGTAACAACTCCAACACCAGAGTTAGCTTGGATAAAAGCAAACTAAGATGTTACAACTGTAACTAACTGGGTCATTTTGCTAGAGAATGCAAGGCACCTAGGGCAAACACAGTAGCTCCTCAACCAAGACAAGCTCACCAAGCCCAACCAAGACAACAACAACAGCAACAAGCTACTCCTCCAGCTCAAACTGCAGCTTGTGCAGCTGTTGGAACATCTGACTTTGACTGGAGCTTCCAGTATGAAGATCTGCCTGCTGACAACCAAGCTTTTATGGAAGACACAACTGAGATACCACCTCAGGATATGAACATCTCTGTTCCCAAGCTTGTATTGATAAGGTGTTAGGATACATAAAGCATAATCAAAACCTTATAGATCAAAATGAAGAGTTTCATCAAATGAAATCTGAATTCACAAAAGTAGAAAACAATTATAAAGAAAAAATTAACTGCCTAAAGAAAGAGATTTCATCACTAAAACATGAACAAACCAATCTTGAAACTCAGATTGATGATCTACTGGCCAGATTAAAAGCTACCAGAGCAGAATTGGCAGAACAGAAAGTTCATGTTGACAAATATGAATTTGCATCCAAAAAGCTGCAAAGACTTTTGGATGCTCAAATTCATGATAAGGTAAAAACTGGTCTGGGGTATCATGCTGAACAATATCAAGACGTTGCACCTCCTGCTAAATACGTTGCCATCCATGAACCAAGCTTCAATCTCTCAAATCTTGAAAAGGCCAACCGAGATCTTGATCCTTCAAGGCATGAACCATTGGTACAAGAATACACTATCTCACCAGAATCAGAGTCAACTAGCTCAGAGTCCACTAAAACTGAGGAGGTCTCATCACCCTTATCACCAGTACCAGAACCGCCTGTTCTAGAAGTCATTCAGACAAGTACTCCTGTCCCTTTACCAGCTGTTCCGATTCCTATGCCTTTCAACCAAATCAAAATTAGCTATCCTCCAGAAGGAAGAAAGCCAAATGTTGAGAAGGGACAGTCTTCAACCACCAACAACTCAAAGCCTCAAAGAAAGGTGTTTGACATATGTCAGGCACCTGGAGAAAGAATTCCATATGTTCAAAAGACATTGGAAGAGGCCACCTTTGAGCACAACAAAGCTCACCCCTGGAACTTTAAAGACCTATTCAAAAGAAAGGACTATGTTTACCTTTCAAGGGACAAACTGGCCAAATCATGCTTTGTCTGTGGAAAATACAACCACACTGCCAGCACCTACTTTTACTACCTTCAGCAGCAGAGAAACCTCAAACAACATGCTTTTGAGAAAACACACAAGAACAGAAAGGTAAGGAGTTCTGAAGCCAAGGCAACGCATTTCAGAAACTCTCTTTCCCCATCAAGGAAGCAGCTACCAAAGCCTCAACAATCTTGCATCATATGTTGTGAATCAGACCACTTTGCAGCAAATTATGAGTTTAATCCCTTCAACCAGATCCTTAATCAAGCCCCTCCTAAACAAAAGCCTATCAGCATGAGAACTTCTACAGAGAAGTCCTCAGTCAACAAGGCAAAGAATGATAAACACACATTGGTTGTTGAACCATCAGCAGCCAGCAAAAATGTTGGTAATCAAGCCAAGCCCAAGAAACAAAAGGACAAGCCTTCAGCAGCAACCAAGTCTGCTGCTGCTCAAGCAAAACTATCAGCAGCAAAATCCACTGCTGCTGATAAACCGAAGTCCTCAGCAGCAACAACATCGGCTGCTGATAAAGCAAATCCATCAGCAGCCAAAGCAACATCAGCTGCTGACAGAGCAAAGAGAACTGGAAAACCATCTCCTCAACAATGGAAAGCCAAGATCCCAACTTCTATCCCTTCAAGAATCATAATTGGCTCTGTTGAATGCACACATGCTGAATCTGATATTCCAAGAACCCTTTTCTTTAAGGATGCAAGCTCTAGGCTTCCTCCCACTAACTAGATATCTCTCATGTGTAGGGGTAGCCAGGTCACAAGAATAACACCTGGGTGGTTAACAGTGGTTGTTCCAGGCACATGAAAGGCAACAGATCCATCCTCTCCAACTTCAGACACTTCAATGGAGGATATGTTGCCTTTGGGAGTGACTCAAAAGGAGGATCTATCACTAGACAAGGGACTGTGTCAAATGAAATAATGAGTATTGATAAGGTAAATTATGTCAAGGACTTGGACTTCAATCTCATGAGTGTTTCCCAGGTATGTGATCAAAAGCATTGGATGCTCTTCACAGACAAAGAATGCTTTGTGCTATCTCCTGGCTTATCCAAACCTCCTCCAGAGAAGATTTTATTAACTGCTCAGAGAAAAAAAAATCTTTATATGCTTGACATGAATGAGGTCACTCCATCTGGAAGTGTATCCTGTTTTCTGTCAAAAGCCTCAGTTGATGAATCAGCTCTCTCGCATAGGAGACTAAGCGACGTTAACATCAAAACCATCAACAAATTGGTGAAGGACAATCTTGTCAGAGGGCTTCCTGATAAAGAATTCCAACTAGAAGATCACTGCATTGCTTGTCTGAAGGGAAAGCAACACAAGAGTTCTCACAAGCCCAAGACCTTGAATACAAATGATACTCCACTACAGCTGCTGCATATGGATCTCTTTAGTCCTACAAATATTATGTTAATGGGTAAGAAGTCATACTGTCTGGTGATAACTGATGACTACACCAGATTCTCATGGGTATACTTCTTAAGAACTAAAGATGAAACTGCTAAAATTCTCAAATCCTACATTCTTAGGGTAGAGAATCAAAGCAATCAGAAAGTGAAGATAATAAGGTGTGATCAGGGCACAGAGTTCAAGAACCACACTTTAAACTGTTTTTATGAGAGCAAGGGAATCGAAAGGCAATACAGTTCTCCAAGAACTCCTCAACAAAATGGAGTTGCTGAAAGAAGAAAAAGAACTCTAATTGAGTCAGCCAGATCTATGTTGGCTGACTCAAAACTGCCTCTCACATTTTGGGCAGAAGCAGTAAACACATCCTGCTATGTGCAAAATAGAGTTCTCATAGTCAAGCCTCTCAACAAGACACCTTATGAACTATGGTTCCAAAGAGTCCCATACATTGGATTTCTAAAACCTTTTGGATGTCCATGCACAATTCTAATCATACATGGGGTTCTTCCTAAGTTTGGTGCCAAATATGATGAAGGATATTTTGTGGGCTATTCCTCTCAATCCAAAGCCTACAGATTTTTCAACTCAAGAACAAGAATTCTGGAAGAATAAGCCAATGTGGAATGCAGAGAACACATTGTATGTGAACAGGGAAAAGGCTCAAACTGGCTTTTTGACATAGACTCCTTTACCCAAATATTTGAGCCTCTCATCTTCTCAAATTTGGAGTCTTCTTCCTCTCAAGCACCTGCTTCCACCTCCTCTGACTACAGACTTGACTTCCCAAAATATTCTATCAGTCTGAGAAGACCATCCATTAATCCTCCATCTGTTATGGAAGCCATTGAAGCCAGTGCAGCCAGAACCACACTCTCAAATGTCACCAGCAGCAGCCTGTCTGAAAATAAAAATTTTAATGCAGACTCTTCGGTAAATGTTGTAGATGCTGCAAACACTATTGCTGATAACACTGATGTAGCTGTTGATCTTGAAGACTCTTCAACCATGAATGAAGAAATACCTGATCAAAATCAAAGCAATCTTGAACAAGGGATACAGCTGGAGGTGGTACTAGCTCAAAGGATCAACAAGGAACATCCTCTGGATAATATAAATGGCTAAGTTCACCAAGGAGTTCTAACCAGAAGCAAATCTCATGAGGCCAGTATATATTTATTTTCATGTTTTCTATCTCAGGTGGAACCCAAGAAAATAGATGAAGCTCTGCAACACAGCAGCTGGATTGAGGCAATGCAGGAAGAGTTGCTGCAATTCAAAAGACAGGAGGTCTGGAAGCTTGTTGATCTTCCACCTGGTCAATCTGCCATTGGCACAAGATGGGTATTCAGGAACAAGCAAGATGAGAGAGGCATTGTAGTCAAGAACAAAGCCAGACTTGTAGCTCAATGCTACACTCAGGAAGAGGGAATTGACTATGATGAGGTCTTTGCTCCTGTTGCCAGACTGGAGGCCATCAGAATCTTCCTGGCATATGCTGCATCCAAGAATTTCATGGTCTATCAAATGGATGTAAAAAGTGTCTTTCTGTATGGGAAGATTGGTGAAGAAGTATATGTCAAGCAGCCTCCAGGCTTTGTAGATCCTGCACATCCTAACCAAGTGTTCAAACTAGACAAAGCTCTATATGGCTTACATCAAGCCCCAAGAGCCTGATATGAAACTTTGTCTGGATATCTGCTAAGAAACAACTTCAAAATAGGTGCCATTGACCAGACCTTGTTTATCAAAGATGAAGGGGGAGAAATCTTACTGGTTCAAATCTACGTAGATGATATCATCTTTGGATCAACAAGGAAGAAGCTGTGTAAAGATTTCGAGATCCTTATGCACTCAAAGTTTGAAATGAGCTCAATGGGTGAGCTAAATTTCTTTCTGGGTCTTCAAGTCAAACAAGTCCCAAATGGAATCTTCATCAGCCAATCTAAATATGTCAAGAGCATTCTGGAAAGATTCAAGATGACTGACTGCTCTGCTGCTCGAACCCCTATGCAAGTACACCATCAGCTGACTCCAGAAAAAGACGGTCAAGACACTGATCAACATCAGTACCGTGCAATGACAGGGTCTCTCATGTATCTCACTGCCTCAAGGCTAGATATCATGTTTGCAGTATGTCTTTGTGCAAGATTTCAAGCAGCTCCAAAAATTTCACGTCTTCAAGCCGTCAAGTGAATTTTTAGATACCTAAAGGAAGCCCCAAGACTTGGGCTATGGTACTCTAAAAATGATAAATTTAATCTGTATGCATACACTGACAGTGATTATGGGGGATGTAACTTGGACAAAAAGTCCACTTCAGGGGGATGTCAGTTTCTGGGAGGAAGACTTATTTCATGGCAGTGCAAGAAGCAAACATGTGTTTCAACCTCTACAACAGAAGCAGAATACATTGCAGCTTCAAGTTGCTATGCACAAGTCATCTGGATACAAAATCAAATGCTGGATTATGGGATGACTTTCATGGCAACTCCCATTCATATTGACAACATGAGTACTATATCAATCACAAACAATCCGGTGCAGCACTCCAAGACAAGGCATATTGACATCAGGTATCATTTCATAAGAGATCAAGCTGAGAAAAAGAGAATTATCTTAACCAAAGTTCATACCAATGAGCAATATGCTGATTTGTTTACAAAACCGTTTGATGAAGCTAGATTTAGATATTTAGTTGAATCTATTGGTATGATGAACTTTGATTAAAATATGTCTCTAAAATTTGTCTTTGTAAATATGTTTGTCTTTTGTTATAAATAAAAGTTACAAGTCAGCAGCATCCATTTTTTTGCTGCTGACAAGTTTAATAATCAGCAGCAAAGATTTTGCCACTGACTGCTTTAAGTTATCAGTAGGAACAAGTTTCCTGTGGATAGCTTTAAGGCAGTCAGCAATAACACCCTTGCTGCAGATCATTGCATCCATCAGCAACAATAGAGTTTGCTACTGACAGACTTAACTATCTGCTGCAACCAAGCTTGCAGCGGATATGTTTAATCATCCACTGTAACCAAGTTTGCTGCTGATGGGTAAAAATATGTCTAAATTACCTTTTACATGCTGTAAAAAATTCCTTTCAGTCTTTACCATGACTGCTATAGTGTATTACAGTTGTAATAGTAAAAAATGAATGAGGTTGTACTGTACAAGTCACTTTGCTTTTCCCTCCTCTGCCGTTATAAGAACAAATCAAATCTCTTCACCACCCCTTCACATTCAATTTCTCCCTAACTCCCATCACTTTCCCTCAAGCCCCCACAACATTCAAAGCCTTCCATTCTTAACCATCCTTCAAAATCTTTCCCTTTCCCTCCAAACCAACAAAATGGCAGACATAAACAATCCTGATGATAAGTTCTCCCCATATCACAATCTCACGGCATACTTAACCAAAGGAAAGAAGTCTAAGGGTTTCGATGATATGATTGATTTTCTGTGCCGATCAAAGATATATTTTGCACTAACAGTCAACCCTACCATTTATATTCCTCATATGGAGGATTTTTGGAACACCGCCATCTACTCTACCGAACAGGGGATTCCCCAAATAAAACCCAAGGTAGACAGCAAGGACATCATCATCACCATCTCCGAAGCTACTATCCGAAAACATATTCAGCTTCAAGATGAGGGGGTAGCCATCTCATACTCAAAAGAAGAATACACGAGGACCTTTGTATCCATAGGGTACACTGGAAATCAAAATGAGTACACAATCGAGAAGGCACTGATGGGCCCTCCTTGGAAGTATCTCTACCATACTCTTCTACAATGCATATCTCAGAAGAGAAGTGGATGGCATCAAGTGAGCTCTGCACTTGCTTCTGCTGTTCACGGTATGATTACTTGCCAAGGTTTCAATTTTGCACACCTCATCTTTGAGGGTTTGAGATATAAACTTCAAGAGGGTTCAAAGCACCATTTTTTATGTACCCCAGATTCTTGCAGGAGGTTTTCAACCAGGAACTAAAAGATCTCTCAAAACCTGCAAGAATCTACATCATGCTGGGTCATAAAAATAATATTTTTCAAAGTATGAGAAATGTTTCCAAAAATTTCTCAGGGGTCAATGTTTCATTGTTATCTACAATGGTGAACATACAAAATACCCAGGGTGACAGTTCAGCAATCCCAGCTGATACTGATCCCACACCCTCCACTTCACATTCTGAACAACAAGCTGCTTCCATTGCTCGAACCCCTGTGCAAACTACTAAGGATGCACAGGTACAAAAATCACTTACACCTGTTTTAGATGTTATCGTTCAACTGGAACAAAGGGCCCCAGTTGCAACTACATACACTAGAAAAAGGAGCAAGAAGACTCCTTCTCTTCTTGTCTTACAGGCCTAATCCCAACCTAAAAGCCCTCATACAGAATCCAAACATTCTGATGAGAATATCAAAAGGGATAGCCATACAATTAGAGAGACTTCCTTGGAAGTTTCTCTATTAGGATCAGGATCACATCCCAAATCCATAGAACTACCCGCTGAGCCATATCATTATTTCTCTTCTCTGAACTTAAGTGCAGAGGTACCTAGTCAAGATGATATACCTTCTCCAACTACCACTATCTCGGAGGTACTGATTGACTTGGCTGCCGGTGCACCTAACCCAAGTTCATTACCCAAGAAGGCTCACTCTAGTGGTACTGACAGAGTGAATGTGGAAAGGGCTGTCACTACTCCTGGTACATCAACTGCCTAGGAGGACAGTGACAACATAGATAAGACCCTAACCACGGCAACTCACAGTGAAGATGTTTCCTTTGAAACACTCTTCACTGAGAGGAATCCCAGGCGCCAAGAAAACCAGGGTGATGGGGATGCAGAGGCTAGGCCTAAGGCCCCATCTAGCTCCAAGGATTCCACAACTGTGGATGAGGATAGACTGAAACTTCATAACATGGAATTGACGGCCAGGGTAGCTATGCTAGAGGCTGAAGTGGGTAAACTAAGACACCAAGTCTCTATTCATGAGGCCCATCAATGCCCTTAAGTAACTTCTCCCTCCCTTATATTAGTGGGCACTCAAACAAATAACACTTTATGCACTGATGCAACCAAAAAGGGGGAGGTAATCACCAAGGAAGATGATGCGGACAACTTAGAAGAATGGATACAAGAGCAGACTGTGTTTCAAAGTTCGCTATACAAACATGCTTTTGTTCAAATCCATGACTTGCCAGACTCAGTAGATGAAGAGGAAGATATCACTGAGGATTGGAAGTTAGTTGTCCGAGCTGTTGATGAGGTGCTGCAAGATGAAACTCTCCATGAAGACACACCTCCATCATTCAACATACTTCCTGAAGCTGAAGCCATAATAAGTCAAACATCTACTCCCCAATTCTCACTAACTTCAAACAAGCTAGAATTCGACTCCATTCTAGCTTGGGGGTATGATGGCATAGCTGAGATATTCTGGATTGGATGGGAGTTTAGTGGAGTAGAAGATCTAAACTGGAATACTCTTAATGCCCTCCAGGTTCTTAATCTGTATCTGACAAGATGCATCAACACTTCATCAGACTTCTCAGCAGAACTTGTAATCAGCAGGTTCTATGACTTAATGGAGGATAATATGCCCTAGTTTGAAAGACTACTAAAAGAAGCAAATAGGGTGGCTTATCCTGAATCTTCATCAACAGCAGAACAAAGACTGGCTCCAAGAAGACTTGACTTAATCAGGAGCAGTGCTTTAACTGAAGAAGAAATTATTTGCTGGCAAAGATTCCTGTACAACATCATGGTCAGGGACTTGGAAGTGCTAGGATGGGTGAGCACTGAGTCCTCTGATTTTGCCTTCTTCTTAAGCAATGGATCTTCTCTCTCAATCAACATCAAAGAGATCTTACTCCTACCTTCAGACTTCCTACACATGGTTTTTGAGCTCAGATCACTCATCTGCAACATCAACTCCTTTGAAAGTCAAGAAATGATCAAACTCATCAAGACTTCTATTTATAAGGAGGAATCTCCTGTAATGAATGACTCTGACTCAGATCTATCCTTCCTTTCTTCACCAACAGTCAAACTGAACACAAAAGAAGAATCCAAGAGAAGAGAATAGGAAAATGTGACGGATTGTTGGAAAGAAGTGACAGGTATGGAATGGGAAGAAGATGAAGAAAGTGTCCTTCCCTTATCCATTCCCCAAACTGCCAATGAAGCTGAAGCTGAGATCCCAACAACATCTACTACATCTGCTGTTGTGGTCAATGAAGCTAAAGCAGAGGCATCCAGCAAAGACAAGGGGAAGGGACTCATGACTAAAGAAGATGAAGAGAGGATAATGAAGGAGAAGAAAGAAAAAGAGGAAAGAAAAAGAAAAAGAGAAGAAGAGGAGATGACTGAATTACGAAAAGCCCAAGACAGAAAAACAGTCATTCTCCTCAGAGAACAACAGATCCAGCTGTATGCCAAACAGCTGGATGATCTGAAGGTCAAAATTTCTGCAGTCTATCAAATTCAAGAAGATGAAACTCTTGCTCTTCAACTGCAGGAACAATTTAATAGAGAAGAAGAAGAAAGAGAAAAGAAGAAGAAGGAAGAGGCCAAGTTCAGAATAACTGATTCTGAACTAGCCGAAGAAATGAGAGAGGAGTGGATAAAGGCTCTGGTTTCTCAAGGTGAGGATGCAGACTACCTTGAGAAACTATCAAATAAAGAAATCTACAGAGCCTTCATGGGTCAGCAGGGTCAATTGGCAAACAAGAAAAGGGCTGAAGAAGAAGAAAAAGCCAAACAAAAATCCAAGAAGACCATTGCCTTTAACAAAAGATCCCATGAAGAAAGGAAGGTCATGATTGACTTCCTAAAGGCTAGAGGAGAGAGTGGAAAAAGGCTGGGTCCCATGAATTTAATGAACCTGCAAGCCCTTTACCTTAGAGTCAAAAAGGAAGAGGAAGAAAGACTAGGGAAGAAAGGCTCAAAGAAGAGGGTAATCAATCAAGAAGAAGAAAAGAAGCCAAAGAAACCCAAGCCTTCTCCCTCATCCACCACTTCCTCTATCCAACAACCTTCCACTCTCCATCCTAGACCTCCCTCCTCTCCACCCACAAAGTCCAAATCCTCCCACCCAGCTCCTACTCATCAACAACCTCCCAAGAAGAAAAGCAAACCTACTACTAAACCAGAAGACTCAAGAGAAATCGTCAACTGGTCCTACAACACTCAAGATAAAAGGTTTGAAGTCTTTAGGGGAAGAACAGAAGAAAGAAGATCACTCTATGCAACTGTTGATGAGATATTACAACTTCCAGATTCTAATCTCAGAAGAATAATGGAGCTGGGTGAAGCTCATGAGCCCAAGAATGAAGGTGGGAGACATCTGTTGCTGGTGATCAAACATCACTTCAACCCCAACAAAGATGAAATTATTGATGCCAAGCCTCTCCAATCCCACTCTCCATTCATTAGCTGGTCCTACAATGCTGAAAATGATTAATTCACACTAACAGATGTTAAAGGACAGAAGATGAGGTGTCTAAGCAAGGCTATCTTCAAAATGCCAAGCAAAGATATCAAGACTCTATCTGAACTTCCTCTTAAAACTCCCAGCAAGGACCCAAGAGGCTATGAGGTTGCAAGAATCGTCAGCCACATGCAAAAGCTTCAGCAACAAAAGCAGTAAGAGAGTTTTGGTAGCATCAGTCTAGGGGGAGTTTGTAGAAATAAAGACTGATGGCTACAAAATTCTCTAAGTACAAATGCTGCTGATCTCAGAGTTTGCTGCTGACCAACAAACTGCTACGGATAAGCTTATCTGCAGCGGATACTTGTTCTTCTGCTGAAGAACAAATCTGTTGGGGATAGGCTTCTCAGCAGCATCAACACTTGAAGCTGCTGATAGGCAAATCATCAGCAGCTCTGGATGGTTATGTCTTACTGCTGATAAACAACTCTGCTGCTGATAGTTATCCGTTCATTGAAGATCAAACGTTGCAGGTGACCAGCCTTGCAAAAGCAAAAGTAACCATTACCACTGACAACTTTCTGCTTCTACTCTGACACACTCCACGCAGAAAGAATGTCATTGGTACAAGACAATAAAAGACAACAACGCTCTTCTCCAAGCATGCAAACAATGATGCCTAAGAAGACGTTTGAATAAAGTTAACTAGCATAGTTATTATTATTGTCTGTACATGTAGAATAGCTTCAATACAAGTTCAACGGTCTGTGTTAGATCTGATCCTTAGAATCAAGGGTCTGTCTTGATTCTAAGTTACTATATAAGTAGTACTTAGAGTCATTGTATCTTAGTGCTTTTCTTAGAGTTTTCTCTGTAATCTTGTAACCATTGATGCTTAATACAAATTGCATTTATCAATACTTCTTGTGTTTACTTGTTTACTTTGATTAAGTTGTGATTGTTTCCGCCAATCTCAACTGGAATAAAACCATCTTGTATTTACCGATCCTACATACGTATTCTTTCCATTTCAGTGGATTTTATTAATATTATCATTTCATATCAACATACTGACTTGAGCGTCGGAGGGGTGTTAGCCTAGATAACACCCACCTTCACCAAGAATTCTTGTCTTGCAGGAAATATCTCCAGGGATCCCGACACAAGACAGAGATTGGCCATCTCTCCTACGTTAAGGTATCTTGCATACCTTATAAGGTTTAAAGGTTTTCACCTTTCTACGAATTGAGTTTAAACACTCCGCCTGTAGTGCACGATGTTCGAGTGTAGTTCAAGGTGGTGCGACCAGTCTATGTAAAAGTGGCTGACAATTTCATCACTGTTGGCTATAACTTGAACCCTATGATAGTAACAGACGCGTTACTCCTAACGTTTTTAGCATTTTCATGCTAACATGAAATCTGGCTTGGCCCATGTATTCTGGCTTTGCCCATGTTTTACTGGCTTGGCCCATGTTTATAAACAATTTTCAAATGTTTTTTACTTAGGTATTAAAGCAAATGTTTAACACTGATATGCTAATTCGAGACACATAATCGAATCGAAGACTTATATGAATCTTGAAGTTATACTACTGAACATACAACATGGTTAGCAAACATACACATGGGAGAACTCGAGGTTACAACACTTCTTAATACATTCATCAAAGTTTTGGTATGTGTATCTATCTATTTCAACTTTTATATTTAAGATTATTGATTCACCATTAAAGGCAGAATCAAAATTTGTTTGACTAAGTCATGATTTGCTCTATCTAAACTAAACTATATCTCTATAAGACAAAGTTTAATGAATTATCCTAGAGGATCCTGAATCCAAAATATATACTTAAATCTATTTTTTCAAGCTCAAGAACAATCATGGCAGATTAGTAAAAAGATATTAACATTAGTCATGCATAAAATAGAAAATGTCCCGGGCTTCATCCAAAACAGGATCCATCCACCCAGGACATAAGTCAACCAATTATCTATCCCATACCGTGATCCCAACAGCTAGAAAAGTAAAATTGTTCAGAATCAACAAGTTAAAGATAACCACATCAAAAACCATAAACATCAGGGCTTGGGCCTAGGCATCATTACCTTCATTGCCCTGATCAACCTACTTCCCTGCTCCCTCAACTCATGCTCCTTAGCCACTTTTGTAGAGCCTTCAACCTCCTCTTCAGCCACCGACTTGCCGACTTCGCCCCAGACAACTTCTCTCCACCAAATTCGGCCACTTGCCTCTTCCGTTCCTCCACATCCCAGGAAGACCTGTCAAAGTCCTTATCCTCGGCCTCCTGGTCCTGGCTTGGAATATGGAAATGGAGGCCTAAGCTTTAGCCTGTTCAGTGGTCTCATCAAGATCTCGAGCATGTTGAAGACGCATATCCTGCAACTCGGCATTGACTTAGGCTAGCTAATTGGAAACAACAGATAGCTTTTTATTCTTGGCAGCCTCGCTCTTTTGTAATTCAGCATTCCTTAACTTTTACATATACGATTCTTTTAGGAGTTGGTTGTGGAACGCAGCCATCTTGTTCAGAGCTTGTTTCACATAACATCTTTATTAATATTAATGAGGGGCTAATCCTATTGTTTAGGATAAGGAATAATACTTACCAAATGACTAAGGTTGTGCAGGATCCTGTGGCCATCAGCAAAGTCTGTTCATTCCTGAATGGACAATTCAGCAGGTTCAGAGATCTTTCGTTTCTTGTTGGAAGATGGCTTAACAGTGGAGGCTTCGGGCTTAGGAGCATTCGGTTTGGATGTTGGAGTAATGTCTTGCTGAGGTTCCTTTTTGATGGCTTTGCCTTTGGAAACCGTGCTATCAATATCCTCCAAAGCAAACTTGGAAGCTGTTCTTCGCGCACCTATTTCAAAACAAGAGGTTAATATATTTTTCACATTTCTAACAAATAAGATAAGATGTTGCTATATTTCTTACCAGCCATGGTTGATTCGGAATAAGAAGCTTCTGAATTAACCTCAACCTGTTGAATTTTATACCGGAAAGTCCGCTCAATGGGCTAAAAGGTGTAGAAAGCGGCAACCTTCTTAGCAGTGTCCGGATTAGGAGGAGCAAGGATGTCGAACTTCGGCGTTGAAATAGAAAATCAAAATTCAGTATCTTAAATGTCTAACTTCAAAAGATCCTACAAGATAGAATCCTACCCTTCACGGTCCACTTGACTGGCAACTTATCCCCATCAGGGATTGAATCTCTTCTCACAAAAAAGAAATTGTTTTTCCAATGTGAGTCATTCTGGGTTGTTTTCAAGATCAAGTGGGTCATGTCGATTTTGATTTGAAATAGAAATCGGGATGAACCATGGCTCCTGAGATTGAAGACATTGGCTAATTCCGAGGCAGAAAACTCTATGGCATGATGTTGAATCAAGAATTCAAGGATATGCAAAGTTCTCCAAACCATAGGCATGATTTGGGCATAGCTGAGACCACTCTTCTAAAAGAAATCAGTGGTAAGAGGGGGAAACGGATAAGTGAATCCAAGAGAAAAAGGGAAGTATGGAAAGCAAACCCAAGTCTCCGATGTGAAATCGGCTTTGGTTTTGGGATCAAAAGGTCTAAAAACGGTGTTCTCAGGAAAAAGCCTCCGAATTTTAGGGATTGGATATCAAGATCCGTAAATGTGCATTTTTTGGAATCTGGATAAGCTATCAAGTTCTGGCTATAAAGATCGTCAGAAGGAGTAAAAGAGCGTGTATGCTTTTTAGCCATTTTTGGAGCAAAAATCAGAAAAAAAATGAGAGACGGATAAGCTTGTTACCTGAAGATAGCAGAGAAAACTCGGAGAAGATGAATTCGGGTTAATGAAAAAGAAGAGTAATTATAACCCAAATAATAACCGCCTCGGTCCACGATGTTTCGCTCCCACGTTTCCCTCACCAAGTCTTATCAAGCAACCGTATTTAGTGAAAATTCAAAATTTGAAAATTTTATAGCTATAACTCGTGCATACAGCTGTCAAATTTTGGGGACAATTGTTACGGGTTGAAATTCAGAACATGATCCTGAGTAAGCGTGATCTAAGATCCGGTATCCCGATAAGGTCAGTATCCTGAGTATTACTAACGGCTACTTGTTTACTATTTTATTAATCGCAGGTGAAGCATTTGCGAACTGATACGTGCCTGAAGACTCGCTCAATGGATGTGGATCACGTGTGGAATATGCATGGAAAACTTTACAACGGTCACAAAGATGAAGATAGAGTCAAGACCTTCATTTTTGGATAGTTAGTTAGTGGAAATCTTGTATTTAATACGCAATAGATTGTATAGAAACATACCACAACACACTCGCACACAACCGTAACACTTGGCCTACGATCTCATTTGCTCTCTTTGTACTCAACAGTTATAGTTTTATAAAAATCATCAAGGCAGCCCGACTTTCGTCGGCCCCCGAGGTTTTATGTTGGAGATCATCAAGGATCAAGGGCTTTCCTCGTAAACACTCGTGTCATTTTACTGTTTTACGTTCACATATCTAACAAGCACGTTACCTCACTCTCGAAATTTGGTTACAAAGTTAGTTTGTATAATTTTTACCCAAAACAGGTTGTAGATTCTACCAAGGATAATTCGTCAAAGAGCGGGATTATGGATGTAGACAACAAATGATATGATTATTGCACGCTTTATTCAGATGAGGTGCCGACTTTCGTCGGCCCCCGAGGTTTTATGTTGGAGATCATCAAGGATCAAGGGCTTTCCTCGTAAACACTCGTGTCATTTTACTGTTTTACGTTCACATATCTAACAAGCACGTTACCTCACTCTCGAAATTTGGTTACAAAGTTAGTTTGTATAATTTTTACCCAAAACAGGTTGTAGATTCTACCAAGGATAATTCGTCAAAGAGCGGGATTATGGATGTAGACAACAAATGATATGATTATTGCACGCTTTATTCAGATGAATTGCCGACTTTCGTCGGCCCCCGAGGTTTTATGTTGGAGATCATCAAGGATCAAGGGCTTTCCTCGTAAACACTCGTGTCATTTTACTGTTTTACGTTCACATATCTAACAAGCACGTTACCTCACTCTCGAAATTTGGTTACAAAGTTAGTTTGTATAATTTTTACCCAAAACAGGTTGTAGATTCTACCAAGGATAATTCGTCAAAGAGCGGGATTATGGATGTAGACAACAAATGATATGATTATTGCACGCTTTATTCAGATGAGGTGGAATGGGTCGATGTTTTGAGTTTGAATTATTTTTCCTCATTTTATCAAGGTTTGAAATGATTTTCATTGATGAAAGATTAATTTTATATTGTGCATTTTTGTTGTTGAGTACGTGTATGTGTAAAAAAATTGATTTGATCTTGTAATTTACTTTCTTGTACTTCATGTTATCTTGATTTTTTTTACGGGTTTGAAATGATTTCCATTTATTAAAGATTGGTATTGTTAATGGCTAGTATTTTGAAATATTTTCCCTAAATCATTTAGTGTTTATATTCATTGATGATGTATGAAAAATTATAGAAGGGGCATACTAAGCCTACACCACCCCGTAACCCAATTTTGGCTTCAAGTCCAATTTGACCAGCTTGTCAATAATTCAGACCTAACCATATCAACAAGCATTATCCGTCCTCCCACAGTTGGAACATCAAGAATTATCTGCACACATAAGTTACATAATTCTAGTCATTTTCATAATCAAAAGTTACAAACCATGTAGTGACTCTTGGAGCTTCTTTCAATGCAAATTAAAATGAACTTTTAATAATTCTACGCTTCTCGACCTTTTGAATCTCCATCGAAATCTTCCATGCTTCAGTTCCAGAGATGAAAGTGGCGTTCTTTGCTTTCATCCCCATAACTTTCAACCATACCTACATTAACAACCATACCTACTGATGTTATTATGGTAAATGATAAGAGAACTATTCTATGTCAAATGAAGGATGAAAGAACTTAAACTGAACTGGTACATCCTAATTCTCAAAGGAAAAAAATCACATTTCAAAATTAGATCACAACATTAGAGAATTATCAAAAGGAAAATGGCAAAAAAAATGTTTTGTAGGATAATTTTTAGGTTAACTTTCCTAAACAAATATGCAGAAGATGCTCACCAGCGATATAATGTACACAACCCTCAATGTTTAAACCAATTCCTTTTTAGTAAATATGAAGAGGAGATTTTGTACCTTGGAAGCATTGCCTTTTGACCAACCGATGTTGAATCCACCATTGCTGGTGGTGGTTGATATTAGCATCGAAGATTAAGGAAAAGATCAAGGCTTAAATTCGGTCAAGGCTTAGATCCAAGAATCACATTAGGCAATGATTTATTATTATTATTATTATTATTATTATTATTATTATCTCTTCCCATATTTAGAATAGATGTCATTGTATTACATGAAACATGTAATTATGCAATGGAAAGGCAATCAATATATTACGTTCATCATGGTATCAGAGCTATTCTGAATGACCACAACCCTAAAGAAGTTGTCGATCACCCTCCTTGGTCAGCAAATCTTTCACTGTTGTTTTCTGTTGTCACACCCCGGTCCCAGATACTGGTTAGACGTGACACATGGTACAGAACGCACAGCGGAAGCTAAACCATAAACCTCTTTTATTAATTACTAAAGTATTTTACATCATAAAACAAACTTCCATTATAATCAAACTAGACTAACAAACATCAGTCCCAGTCAAGGAACTCAACACATCCACAGGGCTTACAACTCTACCAAGCATGCCTTCATCCATCACAATCCTGTGACCATCCTTATACCATTATCTACCTAGAATGTCACTAAAAGATCCATCTGCAATAACCTTAAAAATAATAAAAGTAACTGGGTCAACATAAGTTGGTGAGTTCATGAAGCTTTATCACATGGTTGTTATTCAGTCACCAGCAATCCCATGTCCCACCCATTAGTATGCAAACTAATCAGGCTTTTGTTATATATATAACTAATCAACCGTTCTCGCCACTAGTGCATACCACTAGTATAAAATGGACAATTTATCCCACATTATTGTTCCTACCACACCAGTAGTATGAGACAATTATTACACCCGTAGGTCCCAGCCTCGCTCGGAACGTAATAAGTACTTAACACGCCTTATATATACTTGGAATACGTCATCACATCAGGAATATTTCAAATAAAAACTGTGTAACTATACACATTTAATTCAGAGGAACTCACCTTGACAATATTTCTGCTTATTGTATCAATAATAGGTTAAACATTTCGGGCAACACTTCGCCTTATAATTAACTGCTAATTAAAATCTAAAATAAGCTTAATAATATATAATCAAAGCTTAATGGTTAGTAACCAAGTTGTTGGAACCTTACCTCGGTACTATCTCCAGCAATTTGAAGGCGTAAGGCTAGAAATCGGACCTCTAAAAGCGTACCGGCACTCGGGCACGGATCCATAGGTTAAGTGTGTGTGTGTGGAAGTTGTTTTGAGTGTGTGAATTGGACTGAGGTCGATCGTCTATTTATAGGGCTAAATGGACACCCATAGCGGACCGTTATCCAAGGGGATGTCGGTCCGCTACCGACTCCAGCCGTAATTTTGCCTTCGGGCCTACGTATCGGACCGTTATGGTCAAGGATGTCGGTCCGCTATCGGACCACGAGTCTTAATGAGTCACAGGACAGGTGTCACTACCCAGTTATTCCTTCTTCCCTACATAACAGACCGTTACGGTCCAGGATAACAGTTCGCTATTCCCCTCCTTTCCAAAATTTCCATTTTCAGTCCTCCATTTTTGGAGAACATACAAATTGACCTTTAGACTTTAATTCATGATATTTTTGACCCTTGATTCCTATGGAAAATTCGATGTGTTACATCTGTTCAACAGTCCTTCTCCTGTTCGACAGCCCCCTCCTATTTTTTTCTTTGTTCAACAGTCCTACTTCACCTTCTTTCCGTTGTTATGGAGAACAAGTTACACCCAGCTATAATCGTTACCAACATAAAAAACTTCATCCCCTTCACCCTAGAAATGGAGAGTGGCCAGTATAACTCATGGGCATAGTTATTTAAAATACATTGCAGAGCCTTCCAGGTCACAGACCACATTGATCCCTCAGTTCTATCTCCTGTTGAAATAGCCCTCCCTGCTGAAAAAGATAAAGAACCAACTTTAGTGGTCTTTACTACAGAAGTAACCCTATGGAATCGCCTAGATGCGTATGTTCTTCAATGTTTATAAAACACAATCTTCAACTATTTGTTGCATACCATCCTAAAACCAAACACCACTGCTGCACAAGCCTGGGTTGCGTTGGAAAACATTTTCCACGACAATTAAATCTCTGGAGTCATGTATCTTGAACACAAGTTTGTAACCACCAAGATTGACAACCATAGCACCATACTCCCAATTCTTCCTACTACCAAACCTTGAAAATGCTTGAAGATCAGCTTGTGAATGTCGAAGCGCCTATCCCTAATCAAAGTCTTGTGTTACAGTTAATCGTAGGTCTAAACCAAAAACTATGAAGGAGTGGACATGTTGATCCAAAAATCCAAACCTGTACCTGACTTTTATGATGCCAGATCCCGCCTCATCATGGAAGAAACCCGCAAGTCTCATCAAGCCTCCAACAGTGATAATCCGGTAGGGGCTGCTCTACACACTACCACTCACCCACCTAGTTATCGGCCCATCCCACAACATCAGTCTGATTACCATTACTACTCTCCTCGTGGTCGAGGACGTGGGCGTGGTGGTCAGGGAAGAGGAAGGTCCAATTACAGGGGCCGCGGGGGACACTCTGGTGGTCATGGTACCAACATCAATAGTTTTTTGGTCATGGAGGATATCAACAACAATTGTTTTCAGGCCCACTGCCCAAATCTTCTTCATGGGCCACAAGACTGAATAAAACATGGGCCTATCCTCCATGTCCTTATCCAACCCAACTTTACAATCAGCAGGCCCAAGCCTAACATGCCCATATTCCACCCCAAACTCCAGGCCCAGGGATCCTTGGAAACAGACCAGCCTAATCTTATGCAGCATCAGAAGCACAGTACACTCCCACTGACTTTGATCAGGCGTTCCACACTATGGCTCTCAACCCGCCGGATCAAAATACGTACATGGACACATGTGCCACATTGCACATGACTCAATCGCCAGGTAACTTCATTTCCTATATCAATAATGGTATTTTTCAAAATATAATTGTAGGGCATGGCTCCAAAACTCCAATTCAAGGAACGGGACATCAAACTCTTTCCTACCCTTTTCTTCCTCTAAAATTAAATAATGTCTTACATGCTCCACACCTCATTAAAAAAACACTTATCTCGTCGTAAACTAACAACTGATATTGGACATACCGACCTATGGACATCCCCGGTTTTAAGTTCTACTGGACATCGATAATCTTGTTAATTTTAGATAACAAAACATTTTTTTTTGTGGACTTACCCTTTAGCCAAAAAGTCACAAGTCTTCTCCACTTTCCTCTAATTTTAAAATCTCATTAAAACTCAGTTTAATTATCGAATCAAAACAATACAATGTGATAATGGTTGGGAATAAAATAATAAATCACTCCACACATTTTGTGCCACCAAAGGTATTCAGTTCTATTTCTCTTGTCCTCATACATCACCTCAAAATGGTAAATCGAAACGAAAAATACGGTCTATCAACAACATTATGCGCACCCTTTTAGTTCACTCTTCTCTACCTGCACATTTTTGACACTGTGCCCTTCAACATGCTACATATCTCTTAAACATTCTCCCTTGTAAACTTAATAGATTTGTAAGACCCCGACCCGGGTATCCTACAGTTGGTTCTCATAACGGGTCATCCTCTTTTAAATATAACTATTATTAATCAAATTACAACGGAAGTCTTTCAAAAATCTTTAAATATTGTATAACATCGTTATCATCATGAATTACCTCACAAATTCTTGCACACCAATCCGAGTAGTACCGCTCCCAAGCCAAGATACGTCAACACAAAGCTCACCTACAAAACAATCTAACGTACATACAAAGTCAGCTACGCTGAGTGAGTTCTAATAGTTTAATATAATTAAAAGCCAACTCATCACAAAAGTTATTTAAACTTTACTTCGGACTCTCGGTCCTTATAAAATAGTTTCTCAATTCATTAACAAATAGATAACCCCTGTCATCACACGATATCCCATAACCGTTCATCACCCGAGACTCATCCCATAATGATAATAATCCAGCAGTCTCATCGACATAGATTGATCTTACTACACTAATAACTCATACTCTAGTACACCTATTAACACGAATCTTGGTTAACACAACAATTCCCTAGACATCGTCTTACTCAACCTCAACTAAAGCTCTTACAAATCAACTGACACGACAGTTGTAAACACCACATCACAATACTGACACAACGGTCAATCTAACTATACTCACCATATTAATATTATCTCATGCACAATAAATATAACTTAACGCTTGTATGAAATTTAACATATATATACATACACATAAACATATACCTCATCTCTTTACCCTCGTCAGGGAGTTCGACATACCCCGAGCTTATTATTAACTTGCTCAACATTATCACATTTAGTGACTTCCCGAAGGACCTCGTCCTTCAAAATCCCGTTTGCCATATCATCAAAATGACTATGCAAACACATCACCCGCCGTGCCACAAGGACAACGACATACAAACACATAACTCAATTATAAACATGTAATATCACACTACACGTATATGACTTGTTAATTACATATGCACCTCACACATAGCATTAGAACAATACATATATCCTACCCGTAATCATTAGAGTTTAGCTTATATCCCGACTAACCCTTAACACAATATACCACTATTATAGTAGCACACACGCAAATGCTACGTCCCATTACCTAAGCACATACCCGCCTTTAAGCTACACTTCCCATGGACAACACCTAGTCCCTTAGTCCCATATTTGAATACTTAAGTTCATAAACTCATCGGGAAAAACCCCCAAGCTCGTTACATATTTAACGCAATAACACACGACTTGTAAGTTTGTATGATAACCCCCAAAAATAGTAAAACGTTTAAAAGGGGAATTAGAAACTCACCGGTTGCGAAGCTTTCCTTTCATAAGCCGCATACCCGCAAGCATGTAGTCCAACGCGAACCTGTCGTCAATCGAATTGTCACACCCCCAAATTCCACTAATGGAGTTTTACCGTTTGGAAGGTGACACACCAGGATCTCAGTCATTAGTTACATCAAACGACACTATATGGGACTTGAAATGTCAAAACATAAAAGTTCAGAGTTAATGCGGAAGTGTAAACGTTAATATGAAATCAAAAGTAATTACACGCAACAAGCGTCGATTAATGTAATTAAATAAACTGTTGAAAGTATTTGAAATGAATGATATGACAGTAGGACTCTATGCATGTCCTAAGTGCGCAACCTGTGCCAAAGCGACCTGAGAAACATGTAAGAAAAAGTGTCAACACGAGGTTGGTGAGTTCACAGGTTTCAAGTTTACAATAAGAGTGTGTTTTCCAGATTATGTACTTTCAATATGCATATCTATAGGTAGCTAACCTATGTTCATGTTTTACTAAAGCGCTCGCAACCAAAGCTGACTGTGTTTGAATGCCTCCTGCCAGGTCTATCAACTCTGGCACATGTGAGTAGGCTAACATTTCACCCGTTCGATATCCAATCGAGTTAGCGCGACTAACGCGGGTGGGATTTGTCAAACCCAGTAGTACTACTAAACATTACCTTGCTAAGATCCATATTAACGGTTCGAAATAAGATGAGGACTTTCTGTGATAGCATGTTACGCTTAGTCTCGACAGTGATATCATATAAAGTACCATAATCAAATAGTTGCGTCATGTTTTCTCCCCTGGCGGGAAAAATAGTATCTGCTTGCGAACCTGTTTCTCCCCCACGGGGAAAACAAGTAAAAGTATGATAATTGATGTTTCATGTTTGTTTCTTCGTCAACAGTAAAACAAGTAAAATACGTTTGTGTGTAAGCATGTTTCTAAAACAGGTAAAAAGGGGCCGTGAAACTCACCTGAGTTAGAGTGAAAGATCGGGTTACGCTGATGTAGTTGAAACCACGGGTGTAAGTCTTAAACGACTTACGTGTGACCTAACAATATAACACAACAGTTAGGGACGATTCGGTACTTGTGACGATGACACGGGAAGTTAGAGTATCCTAACTCGTTCTATGGATTTAAATTAAACGAACGCGTCGAACGTCGACATTAGAATACTTATTTTCTTTTGATTGAGTCGCTTGCGAAGGTTAGGAAATGATATAATATTTATTATTTTAGAAACGGTAAAAAAAATATAATTTTTCACTAAATTCAAACCCGAGTCCTCGGGTCAATTCTCGGGCCAAAACGCGTTTAAATGGGTTTATAATAATATAAGTTTAATTTATATATATATATATTTTTATTTAATAAAAATCGTCCCAAAAAAATTAGTGTGGGAGCCCGGTCTCGAACCCGGGTCCCTCCCACACCCGCTCAAAGCTTTAACCATCACAGCCCGCTAGGGTATCGTGAAGATATCCGGATCAGATTAGTTTTAACATCCAGATTCAAGTGTTTTCCCTCCCTATAACACCCGCGATCGAATCCGGCCGATATCCATCAATTTGGATGATGGATCGAGCCAAACAGATACAAGAATTGTTGCTCAGTGAAATACGAACCTGGGCCTACAATCCAATTCGAAAACGAGCATGATTAGGCTGTCGAATTATCGAGTTTTGTACCGAAAAAGTGATTAGGATACTTTGAATCGATTTGAAAGATTTTGATATAGAAATCGATTAAAACCATAGGGCTTTTGATAATCGGGGCATTTCGAAACTGATCATGCAATTTAATTTCGTTTCTTTTCAATCTAAGATCGAAAACCCCAAACTCGGAAATACAAGAACCCTAATTTCTGGATTTATAGGAATTCGATAATAAAACGACAAATTAACAGAGGGCTTTCAATGATTATATGATTACGAAGCTAATGATGTACTTTAATTTGATTTAAAAACGGTTTAGGATTGAATTCGACAGATAGGGTTCATATGAACCCTAATTACAGGTTGCAGAGATTTCGATATTAGAACTTGAAATTAGCAAAGGGCTTTTAATAAAAACAATGTTGCGAATCTTTCTGTATAGGTTTATTTCATTTTCATTGAGTCTAGATTAGGGTTCGACTACTTCAGTCAAGTGATGAACCCTAGAATCCAGAACTCGATCGAATCGATGATGTAAGCCTGAATTAACATGGGGCTTAGCTTTACAGGATAAAAACGAAGCAATTGAGTTAAAGATTTACCAGAATGCGTATCAAATCGATGGAGTTCGAGTAGGTGCAGGTGTCGACTGCACAGATGGCTTTCCGGCGAGCTCTGGCGATTCTCCGATCAATGCAGGTAGTGCAAACGCTTCAGGAGGATTCGGCAGAGGTGTGAGAAGCTTCAATTCGCAAGAGCAATGACAGATTACGTCGAATTTGATGGATTCAGGTTATGCTCGACGGTTTTGAGTTTAATTTGGGTTTAATTGCGTTTAATTCGCTTCAATGTCGGAGTTAAGGATAATGATAACTATTAGAAACGGTTAGATCGTGATAAACGGTTTCAATCTCAACGAATAACAACTAGAAACGGCTTGATTTCAAGAATCCGCGACGGTTGACTTTTAGGAGTCAACAAATTGACAATCTTATAATTACAGAATTGGTCCCTGAGGTTTTCAATGGATATGAGGTTTGTAAATTGGCAGAATAAGTCCCTTAGGTTTAAATGAGGTTAATTCAAAGTTAAATTTGACTTTTAAAGTCAAAGGATTGGATTTTGACTTTTCAAGAGTCAACAGAATTGTTTGGGCTTTTGACATAACTAGTCCCTGAACTTTAAACTTGAGATATTGACAGAAACAGTCCCTGAAGTTTGAATAAAGTTAATTTCAGTTAACTTTAACTGGATTTTTCTAACGGAGTTAACTGGAAAAGTTCGGATTGTCACATCATCCCCAAGTTGAAAGAATTTTCGTCCCAAAAATTTAATAACACAAAAAAAAATTTTAAGGGTGTCACATCATCCCCAAGTTGAAAGAATTTTCGTCCCGAAAATTAAAATAATACCTTAAGAATTTGACGCGGAGTGCTTGAACAGATTAGGATATTTGCGCATCATCTGATCCTCGCGCTCCCACGTGAATTCCGGTCCGTATTTCGAGTTCCAACGGACTCGAACAATAGGGATCTTACTGTGCTTTAACGTTTTAACTTCCCTATCCATAATTTTCACAGGTTCTTCGATGAAACGTAACTGTTCATCAACATGTAGTTCCTCCAGAGGAACCGCGAGAGATTCGTCAGCTAGACATTTCTTCAAATTTGAGATGTGAAAGACGTTGTGTACACCACTCGGTCCTTCAGGTAAGTCTAGTTGATACGCTACTGGTCCGATTCTTTTTATGATTTTGAAAGGTCCAACATAACGAGGATTCAGTTTGCCTCGTTTCTCGAAACGAATAACGCCCTTCCAATGTGAGACCTTTAATAAGACCATATCCTCTATTTGAAATTCCAACGGTTTACAACGTTTATCGGCATAGCTCTTTTGATGGTTACGAGCTGCTGCCATACGGTTTCTGATTTGAACGATCTTTTCAGAAGTTTCAAGTACGAGTTCCGGACCTGTAAGTTGACTATCCCCAACCTCGGCCCAACAGATGGGAGAACGGCATTTCCGTCCATAAAGTGCTTCAAATGGAGCTGCCTTGATGCTGGTGTGATAGCTGTTGTTGTAGGAGAACTCCACCAACGGTAGGTGAGACTCCCAAGTGTTACCGAAATCGATCACACAAGCTCGTAGCATGTCCTCCAGAGTTTGGATAGTACGTTCAGTTTGGCCATCAGTTTGAGGATGGTATGATGTGCTCATATCTAGACGCGTGCCTAATGCTTTATGCAATGACTGCCAGAAACGGGAAGTGAATCGTTCATCACGATCCGAAATGATAGAGATAGGCACCCCGTGCCGAGAGACTACTTCTTTCAAGTATATTCGAGTGAGTTTATCCATTTTTTCGGTTTCTTTGATTGCTAGAAAGTGAGCAGATTTTGTTAATCGATCGACAATTACCCAAATAGAATCACATCCGGCAGGGGTTCGGGGTAATTTGGTGATGAAGTCCATGGATATTTGTTCCCATTTCCACATGTTCAGGTTGCTGGAGAAGACCAGAAGGCTCTTGGTATTCAACTTTAACTTTTGCGCATGTCAGACATTTGCTCACATAAACAGCCATATCGGCCTTCATCTTTGGCCACCAATATAGTATTTTTAAATCATGGTACATCTTATCGGAACCCGGATGAATAGAGTAACGAGATTTATGAGCTTCATCCATGATTAGTTCCCTTAAATTTCCGAACACTGGAATCCATATTCGTTCGACGAAGTAACGAATTCCGTCAGATTTTACTTCAAGTTGTGCTTCCATACCGCGTGTACCTTCTAGCGGTAGATTCTCTTCTTTTAAGGCTTCAAGTTGAGCACTACGGATTCTGTCAGGCAATCCAGGGTGAATAGTAAGTTGTAATGCTCGAACTCGTTTGGGTTTTGTTTCCTTTCGGCTTAGTGCATCAGCCACAACGTTAGCTTTACCCGGATGATACCGGATCGCACAGTCGTAATCATTTAAAAGTTCAACCCAACGACGTTGTCGCATGTTCAACTCCTTCTGCTCGAAGATATGCTGGAGGCTCTTGTGGTCGGTGTAGATGGTGCATTTGGTACCGTACAAGTAATGTCTCCATATCTCAAGTGCAAAAACTACTGCTCCCAACTCTAGGTCATGAGTGGTGTAGTTTTTCTCGTGAACCTTTAACTGACGTGAAGCGTATGCGATTACCTTTTTTTGTTGCATTAAGACACAACCCAGGCCTTGAATAGATGCATCACAATACACCACAAAGTCATCGGTTCCTTCCGGAAGAGCTAAAATAGGTGCACTGCAAATTTTCTGTTTGAGATGTTGGAAAGCTGATTCTTGGTTATCGCCCCAATTATAGGCTTTTCCTTTTTTAGTTAGGGCGGTGAGAGGTTGCGCAATCTTTGAAAATCCTTCGATAAAACGACGGTAATATCCAGCCAATCCCAGAAATTGTCGCACTTCAGTCGGAGTCGTCGGTGCTGTCCAATTCTTGATGGCTTCTATTTTGGATGGGTCGACATGTATCCCTTTCTCATTAACCACATGTCCTAAGAATTGAACTTCCCGGATCCAGAATTCACACTTGGAAAACTTAGCATACAGCTGCTCCTTTTTAAGTAACTCCATGATTAAACGTAGATGTTCCTCTTTGTTCTTAGAATAAATGAAGATATCATCAATAAAAACGATGACGAACTGATCAAGGTAGGTTTTACACACACTGTTCATGAGGTCCATGAATACCGCGGGTGCGTTGGTTAATCCGAAAGGCATAGTCATAAACTTATAGTGGCCGTAACTTGTCCTGAAAGCAGTCTTAGAGATATCCTCATCTCGGACTCTTAACTAATGTTAACCGGAGCTAAGACCTATCTTGGAGTAGACGATTAATCCTTGGAGTTGATCAAATAGATCGTCGATACTGGGTAGAGGATGGCGGTTCTTGATCATCACTTTGTTTGGCTCACGATAGTCGATGCACATGCGTAAAGTCCCGTCCTTCTTCTTGACTAATAGGACTGGAGTTTCCCCATGGCGATGAGCTAGGTCGAATGAAACCTTGATCCAACAAATCTTGCAACTGAGTGGACCATTCCTGTAATTCACTGGGTGCTAATCTGTAAGGTGCCCGAGCAATCGGTGCTGCTCCGGGTGCTAGATCAATTTGGAACTCAACCTGACGATGTGGTGGAAGACCAGGCAAGTATTCGGGAAATACTTCCGGATAATCACGAACGATCGGAATGTCGTCAATCTTCTTTTCCTTAGATGGCTGATCGGCGATGAGAGCCAAAATAGCCATATGCCCCTTTTCGAAGACATTTATGTACTTTCATGAAGGATATGATGCCAATGACTGCACCACTCCTTTTGCCTTGGACAGAAATGATTTCCCTTCTAAGGAGAGGAAGGCAAACATTTTTGTCACAACAGATGGCCTCAGGTTGGTTCTCGGATAACCAATTCATACCGACAATATGGTCGAAACTACCAAGTGTAACTGGCAGACGGTCAATGTCAAGTTTATTACTAACCAATGCTAGATTACATCTGCAAGAATGCGAGTTGTTTCGATTTTCTGAGTAACGGCCCAAGAAAACCGTACCAAGATATTGTCCACTTTGCCCCTGATGGGTTGCCCATCCAGGAACTCACGGTTTTGTTTTTACCCGACGAGTTGCTCGCCTAGGCAAAACGCGTCTCAATAGAGAAGGTATCCACTTCCTAATAAGGAACGTATCGTTCTCCCCCCTCAACCGATGCGGGATATTACAGTCTGCTATCTCAATAGTATACTTGGCTTTTAATAGAGTTAGAGCACGACTCACTAATATGGAATTTGTGAAATCGTGCTGAGACTTCTAGTGAGACACGTGCTTATAAAGCAAGTGTCAGTCAATGCATAGGCTAAGGAAAGAGGTTCACATGTAGGAAAGAAAAGTCTAATGAGATATAGATTCCAGTAGCAGAAGAGATAGGATGTATGTCTAAGTAATTGCGTTCAACTGATGGGTGGTTAGGTTAAATCTTCGTTCCCTAATGTCATTGGATCAACGGGATCATTTCGTGAAGAAAGAAATTCGTTTACAGGATTGAATATGCTGGGTATAATTCGTATTAGACTAAGGATTAGTCATCGGATAAGGCAATAAGGTCGAATGGGATTTATTGTTGGAGCGTAAGGGAAAACGTGTTAGCTTAGAAAGGATTCCACAATTTCCTGCTTACAAAGTTGGAGTTGGTGGGTTTACCATGAGGTTCTATTAAAGTTTCAATCGAGATTGTTTCCTTGATCAAGTTTGAATGAGAGTCGTAAGGTCACTATGACTCTTACATGAGTGCAAATAACATGATGGATTCCATTAATGATAGTTCTGTGTGTCCGTAAACATCTTCAACCTGATAGTCGCGTCTATCAGCTGTTAAACGAGTTTAACGATACTAACTAGTCGTTGAGTGGGTTATGAGAGTTTCTACTGTCAATGGAAATATAAGTATGTAAATCATAGAGTAGGACCATTTATCCACACACTAGGTTTCACCAGGACTTATATGCTCCTCAAATTATTATTACGTGTGCACCCGTAATGATAATTTGCTTTGCATGTTCACCCTAGTTCTCCCTGTCCTGTGTCATAATGTCCTTTAGTTTGTATTGATGAGTACAGAGTGTTGTCAGATATGATAAGTCATCGAAAAGTTTAGTTATCAATCATAAGTTGATTAACTAGGACTCATATCAGTATGAGTAGTCAGGAATTGTTTGATTCGAGTATTCACCCGAGTTGAAATACGATACGATAGTCCAATCCAGTGGATTGTAGATGGTAACATGCATATGAAGCAAACATGTACATGTAATGCGACTTCGAGGAGTGAAACTAGTTCATGGATATGTGTTACTGGAAGAAGGAAGGTAGTTGTTCTTCCCACCGAGTCAGAATAGGGTTTGAGTATGCATTGAGCAATGTGTTCTCAGATTTGTGGTCAATCTATTCTCAACAGAATATCGAACAAAGCGCGAGCCCACGGCTCGGGAAAGTGATGACATATACATGTCAGTGGATTCTGCAATAATGCGTGCAACAGTCTGCCTTCACACGGCGTATTGTTGTTAGTAGGTACAGTAGGGACTCGCCTCCGACGATCCTTACTCCCAAAGAGATATGTGTTAGTGCTTAGTGTCGTCCATAACATGGACCTGAGAAAGCCCACCATACCCAACAGGTGATGGTGATGTAAGTGACTCCTCCGAAGGCTCCGTCTCGCTGCCCTCGAACGGGAGTGGATGATGTTCCGGTGATTCCCCGAGTGTCGCCACTGGGAATGATGATGCAATGCAGATGATGTGTCCCTCGCCAACTGAGGGTGATACGGATGGTGTTACATGCCTGCACTACAAGTTATGTATAGGTGCTATATGTATCAGGTATGAGTGTCTGTGCCGTGTAACTAATGTGTGAGGTTATAGTCTAGTATGCAGTCCTAGTTCTCTATAACCAATGTCTCTGATACCAATATGTCACACCCCCAAATTCCACTAACGGAGTTTTACAGTTTGGAAGGTGACACACCAGGATCTCAGTCATTAGTTACATCAAACGACACTATATGGGACTTGAAATGTCAAAACATAAAAGTTAAGAGTTAATGCAGAAGTGTAAACGTTAATATGAAATCAAAAGTAATTACACGCAACAAGCGTCGATTAATGTAATTAAATAAACTGTTTAAAGTATTTGAAATGAATGATATGACAGTAGGACTCCATGCATGTCCTAAGTGCGCAACCTGTGCCAAAACGACCTGAGAAACATGTAATAAAAAGTGTCAACACGAGGTTGGTGAGTTCACAGGTTTCAAGTTTACAATAAGAGTGTGTTTTCCAGATTATGTACTTTCAATATGCATATCTATAGGTAGCTAACCTATGTTCATGTTTTACTAAAGCGCTCGCAACCGAAGCTGACTGTGTTTGAATGCCTCCTGCCAGGTCTATCAACTCTGGCACATGTGAGTAGGCTAACATTTCACCCGTTCGATATCCAATCGAGTTAGCGCGACTAACGCGGGTGGGATTTGTCAAACCCAGTAGTACTACTAAACATTACCTCGCTAAGATCCATATTAACGGTTCGAAATAAGATGAGGACTTTCTGTGATAGCATGTTACGCTTAGTCTCGACAGTGATATCATATAAAGTACCATAATCAAATAGTTGCGTCATGTTTTCTCCCCTGGCGGGAAAAATAGTATCTGCTTGCGTACCTGTTTCTCGCCCACGGGGAAAACAAGTAAAAGTATGATAATTGATGTTTCATGTTTGTTTCTTCGTCAACAGTAAAACAAGTAAAATACGTTTGTGTGTAAGCATGTTTCTAAAACTGGTAAAAAGGGGCCGTGAAACTCACCTGAGTTAAAGTGAAAGATCGGGTTACGCTGATGGAGTTGAAACCACGGGTGTAAGTCTTAAACGACTTACGTGTGACCTAACAATATAACACAACAGTTAGGGACGATTCGGGACTTGTGACGATGACACGGGAAGTTAGAGTATCCTAACTCGTTCTATGGATTTAAATTAAACGAACGCGTCGAACGTCGACATTAGAATACTTATTTTCTTTTGATTGAGTCGCTTGCGAAGGTTAGGAAATGATATAATATTTATTATTTTAGAAACGGTAAAAATAATATAATTTTTCACTAAATTCAAACCCGAGTCCTCGGGTCAATTCTCGGGCCAAAACGCGTTTAAATGGGTTTATAATAATATAAGTTTAATTTATATATATATATATTTTTATTTAATAAAAACCGTCCCAAAAAAATTAGTGTGGGAGCCCGGTCTCGAACCCGGGTCCCTCCCACACCCGCTCAAAGCTTTAACCATCACAGCCCGCTAGGGTATCGCGAAGATATCCGGATCAGATTAGTTTTAACATCCAGATTCAAGTGTTTTCCCTCCCTATAACACCCGCGATCGAATCCGGCCGATATCCATCAATTTGGATGATGGATCGAGCCAAACAGATACAAGAATTGTTGCTCAGTGAAATACGAACCTGAGTCTACAATCCAATTCGAAAACGAGCATGATTAGGCTGTCGAATTATCGAGTTTTGTACCGAAAAAGTGATTAGGATACTTTGAATCGATTTGAAAGATTTTGATATAGAAATCGATTAAAACCATAGGGCTTTTGATAATCGGGGCATTTCGAAACTGATCATGCAATTTAATTTCGTTTCTTTTCAATCTAAGATCGAAAACCCCAAACTCGGAAATACAAGAACCCTAATTTCTGGATTTATACGAATTCGATAATAAAACGACAAATTAACAGAGGGCTTTCAATGATTATATGATTACGAAGCTAATGATGTACTTTAATTTGATTTAAAAACGGTTTAGGATTGAATTCGACAGATAGAGTTCATATGAACCCTAATTACAGGTTGCAGAGATTTCGATATTAGAACTTGAAATTAGCAAAGGGCTTTTAATAAAAACAATGTTGCGAATCTTTCTGTATAGGTTAATTTCATTTTCATTGAGTCTAGATTAGGGTTCGACTACTTCAGTCAAGTGATGAACCCTAGAATCCAGAACTCGATCGAATCGATGATGTAAGCCCGAATTAACATGGGGCTTAGCTTTACAGGATAAAAACGAAGCAATTGAGTTAAAGATTTACCAGAATGCGTATCAAATCGATGGAGTTCGAGTAGGTGCAGGTGTCGACTGCACAGATGGCTTTCCGGCGAGCTCTGGCGATTCTCCGATCAATGCAGGTAGTGCAAACGCTTCAGGAGGATTCGGCAGAGGTGTGAGAAGCTTCAATTCGCAAGAGCAATGACAGATTACGTCGAATTTGATGGATTCAGGTTATGCTCGACAGTTTTGAGTTTAATTTGGGTTTAATTGCGTTTAATTCGCTTCAATGTCGGAGTTAAGGATAATGATAACTATTAGAAACGGTTAGATCGTGATAAACGGTTTCAATCCCAACGAATAACAACTAGAAACGGCTTGATTTCAAGAATCCGCGACGGTTGACTTTTAGGAGTCAACAAATTGACAATCTTATAATTACAGAATTGGTCCCTGAGGTTTTCAATGGATATGAGGTTTGTAAATTGGCAGAATAAGTCCCTTAGGTTTAAATGAGGTTAATTCAAAGTTAAATTTGACTTTTAAAGTCAAAGGATTGGATTTTGACTTTTCAAGAGTCAACAGAATAGTTTGGGCTTTTGACATAACTAGTCCCTGAACTTTAAACTTGAGATATTGACAGAAACAGTCCCTGAAGTTTGAATAAAGTTAATTTCAGTTAACTTTAACTGGATTTTTCTAACAGAGTTAACTGGAAAAGTTCGGATTGTCACACGAATCACCCAGATCAACCCTCTTACGCCAATAACACTAACCCACCTACTCTAGACCAGCAACTACAAGCTCGGTCTAAATCGTCCCAAACCGTACAACTGACGCGCTCGTTCGCATAACGTTACCGAAAAATGTTCCCGAATGTCGTCCCCGACAATTTTCTCACATCCCAAAATAGTCCCCAACAATGAATATAAAGTTCTGTGGGTTCATACCTTTGCGTACAAGCCGTTCTAAGCAGTTTTTGTAACATCTGCGACTTTCGTGTTTAACTTATCTAGTACTAGACTTATTTAATCAATGTAAACCATTTTGAATGTCATTACACTTGTTTTACACATACGTCATACTTATTGATCATGCAGAACCTTATTGATGGCTTAATCGTGAATTGACCTCATTTTAGGCCCAATAGGCCCATCAAAACCCGTTATCAATCATGCAAACGTCAAACATGTTAAATTAAAGTTTTATACCTTATTACTCTTGAAACGTTCAACAAAAGCTTTTAAATCTATGTATTGTGCCTTCGCTGCTTGTTACGCACTAGAAAAGCCCGTTTTCTCGTCCGCCGACCGCTAATTACCGTACGCGACTAACATAACCTTAACTTAAATATTTTTATCTAAACATACTCTTTTTTATGACAATCAACTTTCATGTTGAAAACTTTTGCCAATTTCGCTTAAAAATGCTTAAAATCGCGAATTTCGAATGCGCGCACTCAACCGGGCCAAGTTAGGACCCAACCCACTTACACATGGACCTAGCCCAAGCCAAATATCATAAAATCCCATCCCTAATTCAGCTGAATTTCGCCAACCTTGAGGCCTCCTCAAACCCTAATCCTTTTCTTGTTTTCCAAGGCATGATTCAACTATAAATACCCCCTTAATCCCCCTTGTTTTTCATTCACTCCTCTTCTAATCCCCTCCACCCTCCAAATAAGATTTTAGCCTCCCTCTACTTCCAAGAAGTTGCAAGAAAACTCTTCTCCAAGCCTTGAAAAAATCGCAATATGCCAAGAACCAAGATCAGGTAACGAATCAAGTTTAATCGTTCTTTCCTGTTCTTCTTTTTTATTTCTTTCTTATTCTTTTGATTCTAATATTTATACTAACTTGTTTATATATCATTATAAACCTCTGATTATAATCTAACTTGAATTAACCACACGCTAATCTATAGTAGAATCCGCTTGCTCGTGTCGGCTATGCCGATTGCATCCTGTGATTCTCCAAAACGCTTATGTGAATATCATGGCTAAACCGGTGACACGGGACATTTTTTCTAACCTAATATGATAATATTATGTATTATAATGATATGATAATATTCGTCTAATTTTTATTTACGCGTTCGGTAACCTTAAAACCCTAAACGGTCCACTTAAGTGCAACAGTTGAATGTGGACAGAAATTGTGCTGACTTTAACTAAGAATAACTTGATCATGATTAAATGAAACTGAGAAAAATCAAATTCCATGACGTAGTTCGTCGAATTATCTTTCCAACCTTATTTGGCTCGTTTTCTAATTCAAACGTACGAATCTGTAGTAGCCAAAACGGACAGAAACCTTTTCCAGGACCTTCTGTCTTGTTTGACAGCTTGTCTATGATCCGAGTCTCAAACGGAAAAACTTTCTAAACGAAACTTCTTCGAAACGATTTAAACTAGTCACCTATAAAATTTCATATTTTTTGGATATCGTTTGATATTTTTAACATGCATGTTTCTGTTCAGATCTTATGCTATCTAAATCTGAAAATTTACACCATTAACAATTATATATTCAGTCCTCTATTTCTCGCATCCGTTAACATTCTAACTTCCGATAAACGCCGTCCTATATCATGATATTTTATGGCGTTGATCTAAATCCTAGAAATCTCGAGCTTTGCTAGTCAATCACCTCTTAACAAACGTGAGTTTACATAGCCCCTTTTTTCATTTTTGTACATTTTGGGGTGAAACATGTTGTGAATTGAAAACTATTTGCAATTACAATATACAATTCAACATTTATGTCTATTTGTGTAATTTGTACTTGAATGTTATGAGTTGAACTACATATACATGACACACTCGTACAATCATTAACTCAGTGCAAGCCAGCGGTTAACATTGATAGATCTATTGTGTCTGACAAGCCCACCCGGGTAGGGTGTTTGTTACCGACAATTTACATTAGGGTAACCTGCGTGTTATGCCGCAGTCAAAAGGTTTGATTGTACACCCAGTTTCGACTATAGATTCTCCATAAAATGCCTTATTTACCATGTGTCATATGAATTGTATAAAACATTTGAAAACTACATGAGATATCTAAACCTATGTATGCTCACCAACTATTTATAGTTGACCCTCTCATTTTAAACATGTTTCAGGTGGATATGTTGATGTACAAGTTTATCTCATAGGAGCTTATGGACCTAGTGACAAATAAAAATTTATGTATTCTTAGATTCTGATGTTTGAACAAAATGTATTTGTACCTGTAATTCAATTTAATAAAGTTATGAAATTTAGTTTGATCATGAGCTTTGGAACAGTCTAAATGTCCCAAACCGACGTATTCCGTCGTCGGTTGGGTGTGACAGATTGGTATCAGAGTCATGGTTATAGGGAATTAGGTTATTAGACACTCATGACCTAGACTATAACCTTAGCACACACGTCTTATGCCATGCTCCATGTTATAAGATATTTTCCACATTGTTAAGTGTTACATGTTTAATATTTTGTGTAATTATCTTACATGTTATTCTAAGTATTATGTCGCACGATACAATACATGATAGTTTATGTGCTACACTACTTGATAACTCACATGCTTATAAACATTGCTATCTATGTAATACCTTATTTGTCACATTGTTTGATTACATGCTACCTATTTGATCCCATTAAATGTCATCCTAAGTCTTACCATACACTTATTCATATCTAAGTCTTTATACACCTTCACCCCTACACATTGAGAATTATGTCACCATCATCATTTGTGAACAAAAATTTAAACTCTTAGGCCTAAATCCTATTAAAATTTTAAAATCCATTCAAAGTTTTGGGTTCTGAACAATTAGTAAAGAACATGTGCAATGCGGAAGGGTGAATGTCTGTACTTTGGGTCTTCTGTCTAGGAAAGCATTTCATATAAATCTAAATCAACCGAAGGATCCGTATGCTTTCCTGGGAATTCCCGAAATAAGTGTTCACCTATAGGCTAAAGCATGTCTTCTTGAAAGTATAGGAATCTGAATTACTTTGATTTGTTAAAGTACCCATTTGGTTATGATACCAAATGAGTACAATCTAAACACCATTATTTTGTTTATTATAATTTAGTACACACAACCTTCTTTGTAAACTAATCATTTTCTTATCGGATTTAAACAACATCGTTATTTTGTCCAAACAAAGTATTTATCAAACCCTTAGTTTATAAATATTATTTGGAATATAAATTTCCAATAAACCTTTTACCTTGTAATGAGATTGAATACAACTCGTTTTATAAAACATTATTTTAATTAATTATGACTTTTACTTCGTTAAAGTAGTTATTATTAAACATTGGCTAAATTAATTTACAATTACTTGTTTAGCCACTATAAGTCTTGGTTTAAATTATTCAGCCATTATTTTCTCTTAAAATATTTCTCTTTATAATAATTTAAAATTAAATAAAAAAAGTTTTCATTTAATTATCCATATAACTAGTTATTCAACTTATTTTATCCATTTTATTAATTCACAAACAAGAATAAATTACAATTACTTACTTAGTTACAAACAAAAAACACAAACCAATTATTCGTGAACACATTACCCTAAATACCTACAAAACCTTTTCGATATCTTACACCTTCGGAAATGTATGAGTGTACTAGGCATTGCAAGGAGATGAATTATTTCGTGTAGGTGTTAACCATCTATATAAACCTTAACTGGATTTAAAAAGTTAAAACCTAACTACCCACATTATACATGAACGCCAAGCAACAAGTTTGTCCGCAACACTCGACCACCTACAAAATTCAATAGTCTACATTACTCATGAGATTCAGTAACTTACATATGGACATTTGCATGATACATGAGACTTGTTTGTTTGCAATATACATAATACTAGACGTATCACATGATACATGAGACTTGTTTGTTTGCGATATACATAATACTAGAGTTATCACATGATACATGAGACTTGTTTGTTTGCAATATACATAACACTAGACTTATCACATGATACATGAGACTTGTTTGTTTGCAATATTCATAACACTAGACTTATCACATGATACTTGAGACTTGTTTGTTTGCAAGATACATGATACTAGATTTATCACATAATACATGAAACTTAGTTGGTTACAATACACATAATACTAGATTGATCACATGGTACGTGAAACTTGATTGTTTACAATATACATGAAATTAACTTGTCTACATTATACATACCAAATACATGATACTAAATTGTTTACATTACACATTTATTTAAAAATACATGATTCTAAATTACTTACATTATACATGAAAACTTATTTATTTACAAAATACATGATTCTAAATTGTTTACATTATACATGAAAACTTATTTATTTACAAAATACATGAGTCCAAATCGTTTACATTATATATGAAAATTTATTTATTTACAAAATACATGAAACTAAATTGTTTACATTATACGTGAAAACTTATTTATTTACAAAATACATGATACTAAATTATTTACATTATACATGAAAACTTATTTATTTATAAAATACACGATACTAAATTGTTTACATTATACATGAAAACTTATTTACAAAATACATGATATTAAATTGTTTACATTATACATGAAAACTTATTTACAAAATACATGATACTAAATTGTTTACACTATACATGAAAACTTATTCATTGACAAAATACATGATACTATATTGTTTACATGAAAACTTATTCATTTACAAAATGCATGATACTAAATTGTTTACATTATACATGAAAACTTATTTATTTACAAAATACATGATACTAAATTGTTTACATTATCCATGCAAACTTAATTGTTTACAAATTGCATAATACTACATTGTTCACATTATACAAGAAACTCATTTGTTTACTATATATATATGATACTAAACTATTCGCATTATACATGAAACCTATTTGCTTACAATGTACATGACACTAGATCATACATGAAACTTGAGTGTTTACATTATACACGGAACTAGACAGTTTACATGTAGGATCGGTGAATACAAGATGGTTCTATTCTAGTTGAGATTGGCGGAAACAATCACAACTAAGCAATGTAAACAAGTAAACAAGAAGAATACTGATAAATGAAATTTGTATTAAGCTTCAAAGATTACAAGATTACAGAGAAAACTCTTAAGAAAAAACACACTTATACAATGACTCTAAGTACTACTTATATAGTAACTTAGAATCAAGACAGACCCTTGATTCTAAGGATCAGATCTAACACAAGCCGTTGATCTTGTATTGAAGCTATTCTACATGTAACGACAATAAAAACTACAAAACTTATCTTTTCTCAAACGTCTTCTTAGGCATCATTGCTTGAGTCCTTGGAAGAAGAGCGTCGTTGTCTTTTATTTTCTTGCACCAGTAACATTCTTTCTGTGTGGAGTGTGTCAATCTTGCAGCAGAAAGTTGTCAGTGGTAATGGTTGCTTTATCGAAGCCAGTCAGCTGCAATGTTTGTTCTTCAGAGGGAATGGCTATCAGCAGCAATGTTGTTGATCAGCAGCAAGACACAACTGTCCACAACTGATGATGATTTGCCTATCAGCAGCAACTTTGGTCTTCAGCAGATAAGGCTATCCGCAGCAGATTTATTTTACAGCAGAAGAACAAGTATCCGCTGCAAATAAGCTTATCCGCAGCAGTTTGTCGATCTGCATCAAACTCTGAGGTCCATAACAGTTGTACTTAGAGAATTTTGTAGCCATCAGTCTTTATTTCTACAAACTCCCCCTAGACTGATGCTACCAAAACTCTCTTACTGCTTTTGCTGCTGAATCTTTTTCATGTTGCAGACTATCCTTTCTACCTCATAGCCTCTTGGGTCCTGGCTGGGATTGTTTAGAGGAAGCTCAGATAGAGTCTTTATGTCTTTGCTTGGCATTTTGAAGATGGCCTTGCTTGAACATATCATCTTCTGTCCTTTAACATCAATCAAGATAAACTCGTTGGTATCAGCCTTGAATGACCAACTGGTGAATGGAGAATGGGATTGAAGAGGTTTGGCATCAATGATTACATATGTTTGATTGCTAGCAAAAGATGTCTCCCACCTTCATTCTCTGGCTTATGGGCTTCACCAAATTCCAATATTCTTCTTATATCTGAGTCTGGGAGTTGCAGTACCTCATCAACAGATTTATAGATAGATCTTTTCAGTTCTTCCTTCCCCTGAAGACTTCAAACCATTTGTCTTGAGTGTTGTAGAACCAGACAACTATTTCTCTTGAGTCTTCTGGTGTGATGGTAGGTTTGGTTTTCTTCTTGGAAGGCTGATGATGAGGAGGAGCTGGGTGGAGGGATTTGGACTTTGTGGGAAGAGAGGAATGAGGTCTAGGCTGGAGAGTGGAAGTATGGTGGGAGGAGGAAGTAGTGGATGAGGGAGAAGGCTTGGGTTTCTTTGATTTGTGTTCAGCAGTTTGAGTTATCACTCTTTTCTTGGAGCCTGTCTTCCCCAATCTTTCTTCCTCTTCCTTCTTGACTTTGGAGTACAAGGCTTGCAAGTTCATGAAACTTATGGGGCGTAGCCTTTTTCCACTTTCTCTTCTGGCCTTCAAGAAGTCAGTCATGACCTTCCTTTCTTCATGGGTCCTTATGTTAAATGCAATGGTCTTCTTGGACTTTTGCTTGGCTTTTTCTTCTTTTTCATCCCTTTTCTTATTTGCCAATTGACCTTGCTGACCCATGAAGGCTCTGTAGATTTCTTTATTTGATAGTTTCTCAAGGTAGTCTGCATCCTCACCTTGAGAAATCAGAGCCGCTATCCATTCTTCTCTCATTTCTTTGGCTAGTTCAGAATCAGTTATTCTGAACTTAGCCTCTTCCCTTTTCTTCTTCTCCCTTTCTTCTTCTTCTTTATTAAACTTTTCCTGCAGCTGAAGAGCTAGGGCTTCATCTTCTTGTAGTTGATAAGTTGTAAGAAATCTGGCTTTGAGTTCATCTAGCTGTTTAGCATAAAGTTGGATTTGTTGTTCTCTGAGCAGCATGGCTGTTTTTCTCTCTTGAATTTTTCTTAGCTCTGCCAACTCCTCTTCTTCTTCTTCTTCTTCTTTCCCCCCTTTCCTTTCTCTTTCATCAGTCTCTCTTCCACCTCTTCAGTCATTATTCCCTTCCCCTTGGCTTTGGTTGATGCCTCTGCTTCAGCTTCATGGATCACAACAGCAGATGTTTTAGATACTGTTGGGATCTTTGCTTCAGCTTCATTGGCAGTTTGGGGAGTGGATAGGGGAAGGTTTCTTGCTTCATCTTCTTCCCATTCACACCCAATTACTTCCTTCCAACTTTTCCTTGCATCCTCCAACTATGTTCTTCTAGATTCTGTTGCAGTGTTCAGAGTGGCGGTTGGTGAGGAGAGAAAAGAGAAATCTGAGTCGGAGGAGGCATCTTCTGCAAGGCGTCCCTCCTTTTCAAGACGAGCTTTGATAGTCTTGATCATTGCTTGGCTCTCTAAGGAGTTGACATTGCAGATATGTGTTCTGAGCTCAAAAATGTTGTATAGGAAGTCTGAGTTGAGGAGTAGGATTTCATTGATGAGGTTGAAGAAGATAGTTGATCCATCACTCAGAAAGAAGGTGAAGCCAGAGGGCCCAGTGCATAACCATCCTAGCACTGCCAGTCCCCTGACCATCTCATTGTGGATGAAGCTTCTCCAGCAAACAATTTCTTCGTCAGTTAAAGTACTGCTCCTGATCAGGTCAAGTCTACTTGGAGCCAGTCTTTGTGCTGATACTGTAGAAGATTCTATGAGGTCTTTAGGATATGCTACCTTGTTTGCTTCTTCTAACAGTGCTTCAAACCAGGGCAGATTTTCCTCCATTAAGTCTTGGAACCTGCAGATTGCAAGTTTTGCTGAGAGATCTGAAGAGGTGTTAATGCAGCTGGATAAATACAGTTCAAGCACTTGAAGAGGTTTTAGTGCATCCCAGTTCAGCTCTTCTACTCCGATGAACTCTTTCCCAATCCAGAATCTCTCATATTGACCACCATACCCCCAATCTAGTATGGAGTCAAAATCTAGCTTGTCTGCAGTCAGTGTGAATTGGGGGGCAGTGGTTAGACTTATTATGGTCGCGGCTTCAGGAAGTATGTTGACTGATGGAGGTGTGTCTTCATTTTGACTTTCATTCTTTAACACCACATCAACAAATTGGACAACTAACTTCCAATCCTCAGTGATATCTTCCTCTTCGTCTACTGAGTCTGGCAAGTCATGGATTTGAACAAAAGCAGGTTTGAAGAGAGAACTTTGAAAAGCAGCCCGCTCTTGTATCCATTCTTCGAGGCTGTCAACATCATCTTCTATTGCGACTATCTCCCCTTTTTTGGTTGCATCAGTGTAAAGGGTTGCATCTGTTTGAGTTCCCACTGATACAAGGGAAGGAGTAGGCACAGTTAGGCATTGATGGGCTTCATGCATAGAGACTTGGTGCCTTAGTTTGGACACTTCAGCCTCTAGCATAGCTACCCTGGCCATCAATTCCATATTTTTGAGTTTCAGACTGTCCTCATCCATAATTGTGGAATCCTTGGAGCTGGATGGGGCCTTAGGCCTAGCCTCTGCATCCCCATCACCCTGGTTTTCTTGGCACCTGGGATTCCTCTCAGTGAAGAGTGTTTCTAAAGAAACATCCTCACTGTGAGTTGCTGTGGTTAGGGTCTTAGTGATATTATCACTGTCCTCCTAGTCAGTTGATGTACCAGGAGTAGTGACAGCCCTTTCCACATTCACTCTATCAGTACTCCTAGAGTGAACCTTCTTGGGTGATGAACTTGGCTTAGGTGCACTAGTAGCCAAGTCAATTAATACCTCTGAGATAATGGTTGTTTGAGAAGGTATATCATCTTGACAAGGTCCCTCTGCACTTAAGTTCAGAGAAGAAAAATAATGGAATGGCTCAGTGGGTTGTTCTATGGATCCGGGATGTGATCCTGATCCTAATAAAGAAGCTTCCAAGGAAGTCTCTCTAATGATGTGACTATCCCTTTTGATATTCTTATCAGAATTTTGGGATTCTGAATGAGGGCTTTTAGGTTGAGATTGGGCCTTTGAGACAAGAAGAGAAGGAGTCTTCTTGCTTCTTTTACTAGTATATTTTGTCGCAACCGGGGCCCTTTGTTCTAGTTGAACGATAACATCCAAAACAGGTGTAAGTAATTTATGTGCATGTGCATCCTTAGTAGTATGCACAGGGGTTCGAACAATGGAAGCAGATTATTATTCAGGATGTGAAGAGGAGGGTGTGGGATCAGTATCAACTGGGATTGCTGAACTGTCACCCTGGGTACTTTGTATGTTCATCATTGTAGATAACAATGGAGCATTAACCCCAGAGAACTTTTTGGAAACAGTTCTCATACTTTGAAAAATGTTATTTTTATGTCCCAGCATAAGATAGATTTTTTCAGATTTTGAAAGATCTTTTAATTCGTTATTGAAAACTTCCTACAAGAATCTTGGGTACATAAAAAATGATTGCTTTGCACCTTCTTGAAGGTTATATCTCAAACCTTCAAAGATGAGATGTGCAAAGTTGAAACCCTGGCCAGAAGCCATACCATGAACAGCAGAGGCAAGTGCAGAGCTCACTTGATGCCATCCCCTTCTCTTCTGTGATATGCATTGTAGAAGAGTGTGGCACAGAAACTTCCATGGAGGGTCCATCAACGCCTTTTCGATTGTGTACTCGTTCTGATTTCCAGTGTACCCTATGGATACAAAGGTCCTCATGTATTCTTCTTTTGAGTATGAAATGGCGGCCCTCTCGTCTTGATGCTTGATGTGTTTTCTGAGAGTAGCTGCAGTGACGATGATATCTTTGCTGTCTACCGTGGCTTGGATTTGGGGAATCCCCTGTTCAGTAGAGTAGACGGCAGTGTTCCAAAAATCCTCCATATGAGGGATGTATATGGTAGGGTTGACGGTTAGTGCAAAATATATCTTTGATTGACAAAGAAAATCGATCATATCATTGAACCCTTTGGACTTCTTTCCTTTAACCAGGTATGCAGTGAGATTGTGGTAGGGAGAAAACTTGTCATTAGGATGGTTTATGTCGACCTCTGCCATTTTGTTGGGTTTGAAGGGAAAGAGGAAGGTTTTTGAAGGGTGGTTAAGGATGGAAAGCTTTGAATGTTGTGGAGGCTTAAGAGAAAGAGATGGGAGTTAGGGTGAAACTGAATGTGTAGAGGTGGTGAAGAAATTTGATTTGTGTTATAACGGCAGAGGAGGGAAAAAGCAAAATGACTTGTATAGTACAACCTTATTCACGTTTTACTGTTACATCTGTAATACACTAAAGCAGTCATGGTAAAGTCTGAAGGTATTTTTTACAGCGGGTAAAGGTTAATTTGGACTTAGATTTACCCATCAGCAGCAAACTTGGTTGCTGTGGATGGTTAAGCCTATCCGCTGCAAGCTTGGTTGCTGCGGATGGTTAAGTCTGTCAGCAGCAAACTCAATTGCTGTTGATGGATGCAATGATCTGCAGCAAGGATGTTGCTGCTGACAGCCTTAGCTATCCGCAGGAAACTTGTTCCTGCTGATAACTTAAAGCGGTCAGTAGCAAATTCTTTGCTGCTGGTGATTAAACCTGTCAGCAGCTAAAAAACGAAATTGATGCTGACTTATAACTTTTATTTACAACAAGGGACAAACACATTTACAAAACAAAATTTTAGAGACAGATTTTAATCAAAGTTCATCATACCGATAGATTCAACTAAATATCTAAATCTAGCTTCATCAAAAGGTTTTGTAAACAAATCAGCATATTGCTCATTGGTATGAACTTTGATTAAAATAATTCTCTTTTTCTCAGCTTGATCTCTTATGAAGTGATACCTGATGTCGATGTGCTTTATCTTAGAGTGCTGCACCGGATTGTTTGTGATTGATATAGCACTCATGTTGTCAATGTGAATGGGAGTTGCCATGAAAGTCATCCCATAATCCAACATTTGGTTTTGTATCCGGATGACTTGTGCACAGCAGCTTGAAGCTGCAATGTATTTTGCTTCTGCTGTAGAAGTTGAGACACATGTTTGCTTCTTGCACTGCCATGAAATCAGTCTCCCTCACAGAAACTGACATCCCCATGATGTGGACTTTTTGTCCATGTTGCATTCCCATAATCACTATCAGTGTATGCATACAGATTGAACTTATAATTTTTAGAGTACCATAGCCCAAGTCTTGGGGCTCCCTTTAGGTATCTAAAAATTCTCTTGACAGCTTGAAGATGTGATTTCTTTGGAGCTTCTTGGAATCTTGCACAGAGACATACTGCAAACATGATATCTGGCCTTGAGGCAGTGAGATACATGAGAGACCCTATCATTGCACGGTACTGATGTTGATCAGTGTCTTGACCATCTTTGTCTGGAGTCAGTTGATGGTGCACTTGCATAGGGGTTCTTGCAGCAGAGCAGTCAGCCATCTTGAATCTTTCCAAAATGCTCTTGACATATTTGGATTGGCTGATGAAGATTCCATTTGGAACTTGTTTGACTTGAAGACCTAGAAAGAAATTTAGTTCATCCATTGAACTCATTTCATACTTTGAGTGCATCAGGATCTCAAAGTCTTTACACAACTTCTTCCTTGTTGATCCAAGGATGATATCATCAACATAGATTTGTACCAGTAAGATTTCTCCCCCTTCATCTTTGATAAACAAGTTCTGGTTAATGACACCTCTTCTGAAGTTGTTTCTTAGTAGATATCCAGACAAAGTTTCATACCAGGCTCTTGGGGCTTGATGTAATCCATACAGAGCTTTGTCTAGTTTGAACACTTGGTTAGGATGTGCGGGATCTACAAAGCCTGGAGGCTGTTTGACATATACTTCTTCACCAATCTTCCCATACATAAAGGCACTCTTGACATCCATTTGATAGACCATGAAATTCTTTGATGCAACATATGCCAGGAAGATTTTGATGGCCTCCAGCCTGGCAACAGAAGACTTTATCATAGTCAATTCCCTCTTCCTGAGTGTAGCCTTGAGCTACAAGTCTGGCTTTATTCTTGACTACAATGCCTATCTCATCTTGCTTGTTCTTGAATACCCATCTTGTGCTAATGGCAGATTGACCAGGTGGAAGATCAACAAGTTTCCAGACATCCTGTCTCTTGAATTGTAGAAACTCTTCTTGCATTGCCTCAATCCAACTGTTGTGTTTCAGAGCTTCATCTATCTTCTTGGGTTCCACCTGAGATAGAAAACATGAAAACAAACATATATTGGCCTCATGAGATTTGCTTCTTGTTAGAACTCCTTGGTGAACTTGGCCAATAATATTTTCCAGAGGATGTTCCTTGTTGATCCTTTGTGCTGGTACCACCTCCAGCTGTATCCCTTGCTCAAGATTACTTTGATTTTGATCAGGGATTTCTTCATTCATGGTGGAAAAGTCTTCAATATCAACAGCTACATCAGTATTATCAGCAGTAGTATTTGCAGCATCTACAACATTTACCGAAGAGTCTTCATTTAAATTTTCATTTTCAGACAGGCTGCTGCTGGTGAGATTGGAGAGTCTAGTTCCGGCTTCACTTGCTTCAATGGCTTCCATAACATATGGAGGATCAATGGATGGTCTTTTCAGACTGATAGAAGATTTAGGAAAATCCAGTCTGTAGTCATAGGAGAAAGAGGAAGCTGGTGCTTGTGAAGAGGTAGATTCCATATTTGTGAAGATAAGAGGCTCAAATATTTGGGTGAAGGAGTCTATGTCAAAGAGCCAGTTTAGGCCTTTTCCCTGTTCATAGGCAATGTGTTCTCTACATTCCACATTGGCTGATTCTTCCACAATTCTTGTTCTTGAGTTGAATACTCTGTAGGCCTTCATCAGATTTGGCACCAAACTTAGGAAGAGCCCCATGTGTGATCAGAATTGTGCATGGACGTCCAAAAGGTTTTAGAAATCCACTGTAGGGAACTCTTTGGAACCATAGTTCATAAGGTGTCTTGTTGAGAGGCTTGACTATGAGAACTCTATTTTGCACATAGCAGGTTGTGCTTACTGCCTCTGCCTAGAATGTGAGAGGTAGTTTTGAGTCAGCCAACATAGATCTTGCTGACTCAATTAGAGTTCTGTTTCTTCTTTCAGTAACTCCATTTTGTTGAGGAGTTCTTGGAGCACTGTATTGTCTTTATATTCCCTTGCTTTCACAGAAACTGTTCAAAGTGTGGTTCTTGAACTCTGTGCCCTGATCACACCTTATGATCTTTACCTTTTGATTGCTTTGATTCTCTATCCTAAGAATGTAAGATTTGAGAGTCTCAGCAGTTTCATCTTTAGTTCTCCAGAAGTATACACATGAGAATCTGGTGTAGTCATCAGTTATCACCAGACAGTATGACTTCTTACCCATTGACATAATATTTGTAGGACCAAAGAGATCCATATGCAACAGCTGTAGTGGAGTGTCATTTGTATTCAAAGTCTTGGGCTTGTGAGAACTCTTGTGTTGCTTCCCCTTCAAACAAGCAATGCAATGATCCTCTAGCTGGAATTCTTTGTCAGGAAGCCCTCTGATAAGATTATCCTTCACTAATTTGTTGATGGTTTTGATGTTAACATGGCTTAATCTCCTGTGCCAGAGAGCTGATTCATTAACTGAAGCTTTTGACAGAAAACAGGATACACTGCCAGATGAAGTGACCTCATTCATGTCAAGCACATAAAGATTTTATTTTCTCTAAGCAGTTAATAAAATCTTTTCTGGAGGAGGTTTGGATAAGCCAGGAGACAGTACAAATAATTCTTTATATATGAAGAGCATCTAATGCTTCTTATCACAGACCTGGGAAACACTCATGAGATTGAAGTCCAATTCTTTGACATAGTTTACCTTTTCAATACTCATTCTTTCATTGGACACATCTCCTTGTCCCGTAATAGATCCTCCTTTTGAGTAACTTCCAAAGGCAACATATCCTCCATTGAAATGTCTGAAGTTGGAGAGGATAGATTTGTTGCCTGCCATGTACCTGGAACAACCACTGTCTACCACCCAGGTGTTATTCTTGTGACCTGGTTGTCCCTGCACATGAGAGAGATCTAGTTAGTGAGAGGAATCCAAGAGCTTGCATCATTGTAAAAAAGGGTTCTCGGATTATCAGTATCAGCATGTGTGCATTCAACGGAACCAATGATGATTCTAGGAGGAATTTTGGCTTTCCAATGCTGAATTGGTGGTTTTCTAGCTCTCTTTGCTTTGTCAGCAGCAGATGTTGCAACTGAGGACTTTGGCTTATCAACAACAGATGTTGTTGATGCTGATGGTTTTACTTGAGCAGCAGCAATCTTGGTTGCTGCTGAAGACTTGTCTTTGGGTCGCTTGGGTTTTAATTGATCAGCAACATGTTTGTTGCCTGCTGATGGTTTAACTTAGGCAGCAACAATCTTGGTTGCTAATGAAGGCTTTTCCTTTGTTTGCTTGAGTCTTACTTGATCAGCAGCAGTTTTGTTTGCTGCTGATGGTTTAATCTCCGAAGTATACCTACCCTTCTTCATCTTATTGATAGGCTTTTGTTGAAGAGGAATTTGATGAAGAACCTGGTTGAGAGGATTAAACTTACAATTTGCAGCAAAGTGGGCTAATTCACCACATATGATGCAAGATTGTTGAGGTTTTGGCAGATGCTTTCTTGGTAGGGATAGAAAGTTTCTGAACTGAGTTGCTTTGGCTTCAAAGCTTCTTACCTTTTTGTTTTTGTTTGTTTTCTCAAAAGCGTGTTGCTTTAGGTTTCTTTGTTGTTGAAGCTAATAGAAGCAGGTGCTAGCAGTATGATTGTATTTCCCACACAGAAAGCATGATTTCGCCAGTTTATCCCTTTGAAAGTACAACAAGTCTTTGAAGTTCCAAGGGTGAGCTTTGTTGTGCTCAAAGGTGGCTTCTTCCAATGTCTTTTGAACATATGGAGCTCTCTCTCCAGGTGCATGACATATGTCAAACACCTTCCTTTGTTGGATTGATTTGGATTGAGGCTTTGAGTTGGTGGAGGTTGAAGACTGTCCCTTTTCAACAGTTAGCTTTCTTCCTTCTGAAGGATAGTTGATTCTGATTTGTTTGGTTGGTTGAGATACTGGTACTGTTTTTGAAGGGATGAAAGGGCTTGGATTGTTGGCTTTAATAACTTCACAGGTAGGTAGTGATGAAACTTTATTGGTTTCAGTGGAGTCTGAGCATGTTGACTCAGACTCGGATGAAGTAGTGCATTCTTTCATAGGGTTTCTTGGACAACAGGGTCAAGATTTCGGTTGGCCATGTCAAGGTTGGAAAGATTGAAACTTGGTTCATGAATGGCTACATAGTCAGCGGGTGGAGGAACAACATTGTAGGGTTGTTCAACTTGAAATCCAAGACCAGCAGTTACCTTTTCATGAATTTGAGCATCCAAAAGTCTTTGCAGCTTTTTGGATGCAAACTCATATTTTTCCACATGGACCTTTTGGTCTGCTAATTCGGCCCTTGTAGCTTTTAACTTAACCAGAAGGTCATCAATTTGAGTTTCAAGGTTTGTTTGTTCATGTTTTAATGATGAAATTTCTTTCTTTAAACAATCAATCTTTTCCTTGTAACTATTTTCAACCTTTTTAAATTCAGATTTCATTTGGTGAAATTCTTCATTTTGATCTATGAGATTCTGGTTATGTTTCCTGTATCTAAGGACCTTATCAATACAAGCTTGAGTACACAGATTTTCATATACCTGAGGTGGTACCTCTGATGTGTCTGCCTTGAGAGCTTGATTGTTGGCAGGAATATCCTCATACTGGAAGCTCCAGACAAAGTCAGCAGTTCTAACAGCTGCACAAGCTGCAGTTTGTGTAGGAGGAGTGGCCTGTTGCTGTCTTGGTTGAGCTTGGTGAGCTTGTCTGGTATGAGCAGCAGCTGGGTTTGTCTTTGGTGCCTTGCATTCTCTAGAAAAATGACCAAGTTGGTTACAGTTGTAACACCTCAATTTGCTTTTGTCTAAGCCAACCCTGGTGTTAGAGTTGTTTCTTGGAACGGGTCTTCCTGTTCTTGAGTAGAACCTTTTTGCTCTTAGAGAGAGCATGGCATAGGAGTGCTGTATATCCATTTCTTCTAGTTCATCTAGATGAAAACATTCCAGATCTTCCTTGATAAAGGACATTTTGCTTGAGTTTTCAGAGACAAAATCAGCAGAGGTTGATGTTTGAGGTGGGGCTTCAAGAAGAAATGGTGAGTTGTTTGATTGAGAAGTTGGAGTTTGGGGATGAGTGACGATGGGAGGATAATAGTTGCTTGAACTAGGACCTGAGTGGTCAGAGTGGAGGGCAGACGAGGTGGTGGTGGATGTTGAGGCTGTTTGGTAGCTTGATCTTCTTTCCATGGCCTGAATCATCTCTAATTCATAGGTCTTTAGCATACCAAAAAGCTCAGTCATCTGTAAAGTCTTCAGATTCTCAGTTCTTCTGATGGACACTGTGTAGAGTGTCCAGCAACTGGGTAAAGACCTGATGAAAATCTTGAGAATATCTTCATTCTCTAGCTTCACTTTTGAGTACTGCAGCTCACCTACAAGATAAGTATATCTATTAAATAAAACAAGTAGAGACTCACCTTCCTTCCAGACGAAGTTTTCATATTGCTGCTTTAGGATGTCTCTTTTGTTTTCTTTTACTTCCTCTGAACCAGCAAACATCTTCTCAAGAGCCTCCCATAGCTCCTTTGCAGTTTTGTATCCTCTGAAGTTGTGAAAAACTTCATTTGGTAAGCACATCTGGATGGCTCCCAAGGCCTTGAAATCTACCTCCATTTTCTTGATGTCTTCATCAGAGTATTTGGAGGATTCTTTGGGAACCAGTGTACCTCCGGAATCAGCGGAGGCCACCATGGGTATGTATGGTCCATCTTTAATGGATTTCCACATCCCATATTCTTGATAGCAGAAGAAGCTTTCCATTCTGTTCTTCCACATATCATAGTCTTCACCAGACACCAGTCTTGGTGGTCTACTGATGCTTCCAATGTCTTCAACTCCATTGTTTTGTGCCATTTTTGATTTGTGATAATGGGTGACTTTAGGAAAGGGATAGTTTAGAATAGAACCAGAGAATGATTAAACAAGTGTAAGTTTGTTTAATCTATAAGCCAAAGATCTGATACCACTTGTAGGATCGGTGAATACAAGATGGTTCTATTCTAGTTGAGATTGGCGGAAACAATCACAACCAAGCAATGTAAACAAGTAAACAAGAAGAATACCGATAAATGCAATTTGTATTAAGCTTCAAAGATTACAAGATTACAGAGAAAACTCTTAAGAAAAATCACACTTATACAATGACTCTAAGTACTACTTATATAGTAACTTAGAATCAAGACAGACCCTTGATTCTAAGGATCAGATCTAACACAAGCCGTTGATCTTGTATTGAAGCTATTCTACATGTAACGACAATAAAAACTACAAAACTTATCTTTACTCAAACGTCTTCTTAGGCATCATTGCTTGAGTCCTTGGAAGAAGAGCGTCGTTGTCTTTTATTGTCTTGCACCAGTAACATTCTTTCTGCATGGAGTGTGTCAGTGTTGCAGCAGAAAGTTGTCAGTGGTAATGGTTGCTTTATCTAAGCCAGTCAGCTGCAATGTTTGATCTTCAGAGGGAATGGCTATCAACAGCAATGTTGTTGATCAGCAGCAAGACACAACTGTCCACAGCTGCTGATGATTTGCCTATCAGCAGCAACTTTGGTCTTCAGCAGATAAGGCTATCCACAGCAGATTTGTTTTTCAGCAGAAGAACAAGTATCCGCTGCAGATAAGCTTATCCGCAGCAGTTTGTCGATATGCAGCAAACTCTGAGGTCCATAGTAGTTGTACTTAGAGAATTTTGTAGCCATCAGTCTTTATTTCTACATTACAATTGTTGTAATAAATTGATCACATTATACACAAGGCATGATCATACACTTTATTCATGAAAGCTATAAACTTTAAAGCTACTCGGGGTTTGACGTTTTCTTGTTCAAACACGAGGAAGCGGCATAACTTTAAAACTACTCGGGGTTTGACGTATTCTCGTTCAAACACGAGGAAACTATGGAACCCTAAGTTATGCCACATTATTACTCTTTAGCTTTCTGTGTGACCTTATAATCTAGGGGCACGGTTAGTTATTAACAACTCATACATGAAAACAATAGATATGAACTAAGTAACTTTGCCCCCTCTTGACCCTCACACAACAGAAGGATCTATACGGACCATGCGACGATTCGAGTAATTACGGGTGCACACGTAATTATAAAAATCAGCGCATGGAAAACATAGTAAATTATGTCGTGTGTTATGACCTAAAACCTATCGGATATATAGTAACGAAATTAATGTGATATGATAAGGGCATGGTGGATATGTACTTCCTATATATAAATGTTCCTGTCCTATTATCAGAAGTAACATTGTTCGTGTCACGTGAAGTTTTCTACTATTTTGACCTTGACCAATGTCTGTGAAAATCTTTACCCAGTGATACCTTGGGAACATATTAGACTATGTCCTAAACAAGTTTTAACCATCAAATCTTCATTGTTTCCATCCCAAATGATACATGCCACCTTTAGAGTCCAAATTATGTTTCAATGGTTTTTCTCCTTAAATCTCCTTAAAACTAAATCCACTATTATCATTCATTCCTAACTTGAGCATCAGACCTGAACCTTGTTATCGATTGTGCTCCTTGAATCGACAGTTAAAGTTCATTGAGAACCTAAACATGGCACCGAGTTTACCTAGGAACATGAGGACCGGATGAAGCTCAAATACCCACACCTTTTCAAAGACTCTACAACTTGTAATAGTTGAATTTCGGGTACAAAATTCTCTTAACTAGGGGAGACTGTAACATCTGTGACTTTCGTGTTTAACTTATCTGGTACTAGACTTATTTAATCAATGTAAACCATTTTGAATGTCATTACACTTAGTTTACCCATACGACATACTTATTAATCATGCGGTACCTTATGCTCTAAATGCTTATTGATGGCTTAATCGTGAATTGGCCTCATTTAAGGCCCAATAGGCCCATCATAACCCGTTAACAATCATGCAAACATCAAACATGTTAAATTAAAGTTGTTATACCTTGTTACACTTGAAACGTTCAACAAAAGCTTTTAAATCTATGTATTGTGCCTTCGCAGCTTGTTATGCACTAAAAAGCCCGTTTTCTCTTCCGTCGACCGTTAATTACCGTAGGCGACTAACATAACCTTAAATTAAATAATTTTAGCTAAACATACTCATTTTTTTATGACAATCAACTTTCATGTTGAAAACTTTTGCCAATTTCGTTTAAAAATGCTTAAAATCGCGAATTTCGAATGCGCGCACTCAACCGGGCCAAGCTAGGACCCAACCAACTTACACATGGATCTAGCCCAAGCCAAATTTCATAAAATCCCAGCCCAAATTCAGCTGAATTTCGCCAACCTTGAGGCCTCCTCAAACCCTAATCCTTTTCTTGTTTTCCAAGGCTTGATTCTACTATAAATACCCCCTTGTTTTTCATTCACTCCTTTTCTAATACCCTCCACCTGAGATTTTAGTATCCCTCTACAGCCAAGAAGTTGCAAGAAAACTCTCCATCGCAATAAGCCAAGAACCAAGATCGGGTAACGAATCAAGTTTAACAATTCTTTCTTCTTCTTTTTTTATTTCTTTCTTATTCTTTTAATTCTAATCTTTATACTAACTTGTTTTTATTTCATTCTAAACCTCTTATTCTAATCTAACTTGAATTAACCACACGCTAATCTAAAGTAGGATCCGCTTTCTCGTGTCGGCTATGCCGATTGCATCATGGGATTCTCCAAAACGCTTATGCGAATATCATGGCTAGACCAGTGACACGGGACATTTTGGCTAACCTAATATGATAATATGATGTATTATAATGATATGATAATATTCGTCTAATTTTTTATACCCGTTCGGTAATGTTAAAACCCTAAACGGTCCACTTAAGTGCAACCGTTGATTGTGGACGGAAACTGTGCTGATTTTAACTAAACATAACTGGATCATAATTAAAGGATACTGAGAAAACTCAAAGTCCACGACGTAGTTCGTCGAATTGTCTTTCCAAGCTTATTTGGCTCGTTTTCTAATTCAAACGTACGAGTCTGTAGAAGCCAAAACGGGACAAAAACCGTTTTCAGGACCTTCTGTCTTGTTTGACTGTTTTGGCTATGATCCGAGTCTCAAACGGAAAAACTTTCTAAACGAAACTTCTTCGGAATGATTTAAACTTGTCACCTATAATATTTCATATTTTTTGGATATCGTTTGATATTTTTAACATGCATTTTTCTGTTCAGCTCTTATATTGTCCAAATCTGAAAATTTACAACATTACCAATTATATATTCAATCCTCTATTTCTCGCATCCGTTAACATTCTAACTTCCGATAAACGCCATCCAAAACCCTAATTAACTCTATCATGATATTTTATGGCGTTGATCTAAATCCTAGAAATCTCGAGCTTTGCGAGTCAATCACCTCTCAACAAATGTGAGTTTACATAGCCCCTTTTTCAATTTTTATATTTTGGGGTGAAACATGTTGTGTATTGAAAACTATTTGCAATTACAATATACAATTCAACATTTATGACTATTTGTGTAATTTGTACTTTTGTGCTTGAATGCTATGAGTTGAACTACATATACATGACACACTCGTACAATCATTAACTCAGTACAAGCCAGTGGTTAACATTGATAGATCTATTGTGTCTGACAAACCCACCTGGGTAGGGTGTTTGTTACCGACAATTTACATTAGGGTAACCTGCGTGTTATGCCTCAGTCACAAGGTTTGATTGTACACCTAGTTTCGACTATAGATTCTCCATAAAATGCCTTATTTAACATGTGTCATATGAATTGTATAAAACATTTGAAAACTACATGAGATATCTAAACCTATGTATGCTCACAAACTATTTATAGTTAACCCTCTCATTTTAAACATGTTTCAGGTGGATATGTTAATGTACAAGTTTATCACATATGAGCTTATTAACTTAGTGACAAATAAAAATTTATGTATTCTTAGCTTCTAATGTTTGAACAAAATGTATTTGTACATGTAATTCAATTTAATAAAGTTATGAAATTTAGTTTGATCATGAGCTTTTAAACAGTCTACATGTCCCACCCCGACGTATTCCGCCGTCGGTTGGGGTGTGACAGTTTTGTATGCAACTGCTGAGCAACACGCGAGAAGAAAAATTGTTTTACTTATATCTCGACCATACAAGCTCCATTTCGCGCAATCCACCTATCCACGCGTTCGTCTTGATGCACCCACCGAAGAAAAATATTGGTGTCGGCCGCCTCCGCCACCGCTGCTGCCAGAACGCAGATTCGTTATTCAGCACGTTCAGTTTCACGCATCCATATTCGAGTAGCTTAAAACCGATCTAAATGAACTCCTTTTTAGGTGAATAATATGTCCACGTATCCGTATTACCGAACCCTTTCAAACCCAAAAGTCGCCGTCACCGAAAGCTGCCGCCTCCGCCGCCAAAAACCGCCGCCGAAAAACGAAACAGTCGTCGAAATTGCCTAATACGCGCTTCCGTCTTCGTGCTGCTCGAATCCCTATCAAATGAATTAGAAATTCGACAAATCGTACATCCACGCGACCCTGTTGCCAAACCTTTCCACCTCATACCATCGTCGCCGCCGGAGACGCAAATAGTGGTCAGAATCCTCACTGGATTTCTCGTTTTCGCTCCATTCTTTCACCGATTGCCTTCGAGTCACCTCCTAGTGGCCTTATCACTGAAATTGATCAATTCTAATCATAATCTCATTCAAACCGCCGCATACACGTAAACGAATAGAACTCGAAATTACTTGATCGTGCTTTTGGTCTTCATCGTGCGAACACCACCCAGAACCACCGTCGCCGGCGTCACCTCCCCTCTGCGGATCTCCTGCTGCCGCCGCACACCTAGGGTCAATAATGGCCCTAGGTTTTGTTCATCTGTGGTTCTTATACCACAGGATGTTTCACTCGGGTCCCTGCGTTTCCTTGATCGTGTGTTTTGATCTCAAACCATCTTTTAAACGACTAATTACTACATTCGTCGTTGTAAAAATGCCCCCTAAGTGACTACCCTGGCCCCTCATTTAATTTAGTAGAGATCTGGGTCGTTCCATGATCCGACCTGTTAACTTACGAATTTTCAGGATGTTACCATATTCATCACCCTACTCATCTTTTATACAACCGTGCACCTGACTATTCATTTATACGGGTTTTCGGGTCTTTGTTACTCTCTTTTGTTTTTCTATGAAAGATTTGGGGCCCCTTAGTTATTTTCTTGGCATCTCTATTAACCGTGGTCAAGATTCTTTGTTCTTGTCCTAAGAAAAATTTACGAAAGAAATATTGGAAAGAGCCGTTATGACTTCATGCAATCCGACAACCACAGCCGTAGACACAAAATGTGAGATTAGTGCTACCTCGGTCTCACCTCTTGATGATGGTGGAACTCAAAACCGCCATTTGGGTGGGGCCTTCAGTACTTTTTCTCACTCGCCCGAATATAAGCTATGCAGTCCAGCAAGTTTTCATGCACATGCATGCACCTCGTACTGCATACATGCATCCATTCAAAAGAATATTACGGTACCTCCAGGGAACACTCACTCATGGCTTATTCATTACCATGTCTTCGGTTTAATCATTGATCTCATACACGGATGCAGATTAGGTGGGCTGCTCGGATACATGAAGATCAACCTTGGGTTATTGTGTTGACTTGGGTGACAATCTCCTTTCTTGGTAATCTAATCGGCAGTCGTTCGTATCCCGATCGAGCACAGAGGCAGAATACCGAGGCGTTGCTAACCTAGTCTCATAAACTTGTTGGTTACGTAATCTGCTAGTAGAACTTCATCACTCATCGACACAGGCCACCTTAGTATATTGTGAAAACGTCATTGCCATTTATCTTTCGGGCAATCCAGTTCAGCATCAGAGTTGGACATCCACTTCGAACTTGAAAAAGTCGCAAGGGGTTAAGTTCGAGTTCTGCATGTTCCATCCTGATATCAAATAGCCGACATCTTTACGAAAAGCTTACCCTTTGTCCTATTTGATGATTTTCAGACCAGTCTCAACATCCTTCAACCTCCTTCTTCGACTGCAGGGGTATATTAGCAACGAAGATTAAGGAAAAGATCAAGGCTTAGAATCGGTCAAGGCTTAGATTCAGGATTCACGTTATGTAATGATTTATTATTATTATTATTATTATTATCTCTGCCCATATTTAGAATAGATGTCATTGTATTATATAAGTCATGTAATTATGCAATGGAAAGGCAATCAAGATATTATGGTTATCAGTTGTCAAGATATCATAAATCTCCTCGTTGTATATTTCCAGAACAGTCACTTGCACAAAACCATCCATTTGTTCATCAAAGATTTGTACTGGGTACCTTGCTGCTTAGCACACCCGAAGATCATATGACTTTTTCCCGAACCAGTCTACATCATGATAGTACATTTATCCCCCATTTTCACCCCAATAATTATCGATTGCATGAAATTGTTATAGAACCCATGAAGATCCTGATCTTCAGATGACGAAACCCTGTCTAGAGTAAAATTGCGATATCCAATTTTATTTCTTAACCTAACAGAATGGCCATCGGGGTTAACTTGTAGGACCGAAACATGTTTTCTTTAAAGTTAGGGTAGTCCCTAATCCGGCCGATTACTTCGACCGGATGATCAAGATGTTGATGTACAACGGAATTGGGGTTAGGGTTACACTGTGTTCCCGAGTCCTTTTTAAACAAAGAAGTGGAAGGAAACTATAAAGGATTTGTCTTCCGAGTTTTTTTAGTGGAAGGAAGTGGAAAGAAACTAAAAAAAATTGTGTTCCCGAGTTTTTTAATGGAAGGAAGTGAAAAGATAAGGAGGGAAGATTCCTAACTTTCCTTCCAAATTGAAAGGACGTAAAGGAAATGAAACACATAAAATCTCTAATTTCTTTTCATTTCCTTCGAACTCTAGAACACGAAATTACATTACATATTTCCCTTCCACTCCCTTTTTTTCTCTCCTTAATTACCTTCTTTTCCTTCCCCTCACTTTCTTTTCGTTCATTAATTCCACTTCTCTTATTTTCTTTGCTTTATTAAACTCGGGAGCACAACGTTAGGGTTGGGTGAGGGTTTTGTGGAGTCAAACCTTCTTGTGTTAGGTTTTGTGACTGCCGCTAACGAATAAGAAGAAGAAGACGCGTGGAGAAAGAAGCGATCCATCTGCAACCCTAAATGGAATTCAAACATTTGTTGTTTGAAGGAAGGGGGGTTCCAAGCTTTATGATTTGTACATTGTGTTTTAAGAGTTGTAAAACCCTTAAAACTCTTTTAAATGTGATAAAATGACCATTCTGCCCTCATAATATATATTATAATATAGTGTGTGTATAAATATATATATATATATATTAGTAGCTTAGAACCTATGTACTACACATGTGAAAAAATATCAATACATAAAATTTTTAAAACTTATATATGTCTTATACATGAAAAAATGTATTACATATACTAACAACAGAAAACAAAATCCAAAAATACGTAAAAATTAATATATAATTGGGTTTCGAAAATACATTAATTATTATTCAATGTAATTTGACTTTCATTTACTATTTGATTGAAAACATAAGCTAGGTAATTAGATTTCAAAGTTTCTTATAATAAGAGATAATTTAAATTAAATGTGTTTTATTAGTATAATTAGTAATTTCTTTAAATATGTATTATTATTGAAAAGATAGATGTGTATTTAAGAAGAGAGAGAGAGAGAGAGACGGGAAAAAATAATGAGAATGAATATGAAGGTGACACATGGTATGAGAAACCTTTATTTATTATGTAGTATAGAAGTATAGATATAGATGTATAATACAAAAGAGTACATTTCAGTTTTAGTCCCAGTGGTTTGCACAAAATAACGCTTTGAATCCAATAGTTTCAATTTCACTTTTTGAGTCCTTGTTAACTCGAGAAGAAGAATGATGGATTTGATTTGAATACCATATCTGAACTCCAAGAATAAGAATACATGTGGGGTCGATTGTGGTTTTGGGATCATTTGCACTTCAACATCTTCACCAGCCCCTTCATCTAGTCTCATTTGCAGTTTTGGCTTAGGTTTTGACCGATCTCCAATTGAATCGACTAGGTTTTGACATAAAATCATGTAGGTGAGGGGGTTATATAGACATGGAGGGGCAAATATGTAGGCTAGCGTCTTTTTTTTTTGAGGGGGGGGGGAGATCGTGGTTTTTGTATCTCCAATGGTTTTGTCTGACGGAGAAGGACTGTGAGCCCTAAGGTTTGGAGTTGGTGGGTGCTCGTGCGGAGAACAAAATCGTGAGAGGGGGTGCTCGCCGGTGGTGGTCTGGCCGCCGACATAGCGGCTATGGGTTAGCCGTATTGTGTAGGATGTTTAATTGTAGGGTTTTGATGAAGAGAAAGAGTCGAGAGAGAATTGTGTAAGTTGATAAGAGAGAGAAGAGGGGTGGGGTATGTAGGAGGGATATTTTTGTCTTTTTACAAAAAAATTATACATATATATATACATACATATATATACATATATATATAGGGGAAGGTTCAATTCAGAACACTAAATATTGCGAGAACATGGGGAACAAATTAATCCTTCATTTTTCCAATCTTAAAAAGTTTTGAAATTTAAGAAATTGATAGAAATGCAATGTTTATTCATCTCTCAAAAAATTTATAAAAAAAATTTGAACAAATTTCGTTTATTTAAACAACCTACACATGTGTAATTCTTGTGTAGGATGTATAGGTTATTTTATCTACACGTAATCTAAACATGTGTAGGTAAACTTTCAAATGTATAAAAACATATTCAAAAAACTGTTTAATGGGTTTTTCTGTATATAAACATGCATATTTATATGTACGAAGTACAATGTTTTAAAAATATAAATCATAGATCAAGAAATTAAACAATTTAAGTTTGTTCTCATAGTTATTTAGTGTTCTGTAATGAACCTCTCCCCATATATATACATATATATATATATATATATATTGTTTGAACAACCAACATTTTATTAGAAACTAGCAAGATGTTAGGGAGGAAACAAAACAAAACAAAGAAAACTAAAACATGAAATTACACCAACTTTTATAATCTAAGTTTTCCATTCTCCCTCTAGTTTTCACCCAAAGATAAGAAAGCAATTTTATGTCACCCATAATATCCAACACACTATTTTTCGTGTTGTTGAAAGTTTCCTCATTTCAAGCCTACCATAAGCACCTTAAGGAAATAAAAAGATGGCGTGGTCGCTTTTTTCAACCCCTTTGAAGTTGGGTCATCGTTGTTTAGAAGGATCAAATCCTCGACTCTTGAGACCTGGGCTCTCGGCATCTTGCACCAACCAAAAATAGAATCCCAAACTCTATTTGCTATCTCACAATTCAAAATGATATAACCAGGAGTCTCCTCAAATGATCTGCAATATGAGCAAGAATCGGTGTCAACAATGCCACATTTCATCAGGGTCTCCTTGGCAGGAATATGGTTGATAGTGGCACTCCAAGCAAACACGTTGACTTTGATTGGAACCCACTTAGAACAATGGAAGTTGCAATGCTAAGTATGTATGTATGTATATATATATATATATATATATATATATATATATATATATATATATATATTACAACCAAGGTGGCGTTCATTCAATCAAATTTGATGCCCTAGCACTAATGGAAAGAAAGGAATGCAGGGAACAAGTCTTTGCTTTTCGCTGGTTCTTGAAAGCTCTCAATCCCCGCTTCTCCCATATTGATTATCCCTCTCGCATCGGTACTGCATCAGATAATGAGCCCATGCTCAAACTTTTTCTTTTATTGTATTGGCGCCCGATAGGTAGGCTATTAGATTAAGTCGAAAGCCTACGGTTCCGATTCGAGCGAGAGCCCAAACAGGGGAGGCGAGAACATCTTGATCGAAAGCTCCAATGTTCTGAATAGTGAGAAAGACTTTTTTAAATTTAATCAAATCGATCAATCATTTTTTAATATCTTTGGTGGGCCAACCGTCCGACCGAGTTGGGAAATGATTAGATCAGATAGCCCTTTGGGCAACCAACCCATTTTGCTCTATCATTTCTTGTTTCTTTCCTAGCCTACTCAAAAACTATTTAGGAAGGGCTACCATTATATACACAATTAAGAAAGGATGCCAAATCATCCACTGAATCCTATGTTTCATCTAACTAGCACAACCATAAAGGTTTCTTCGCCCTTCTTGACTCCCTTGACAAGCTGCAAGGCAGATAAAGTGGGTACACTAGTCTGCACACAGTTGGGATCATACATGGTCTTCCTTCATACATGACGCCTAAGGTGCCTAAGTATGGCGTAGGGACGGCTTTGTTGGTTCCAAGAACTCTATCCCTAAGACGACCTTGAAATCGCCTAGGGGCGCCACAGTGAAACTAATCATCTCTTTCCATCCTCCTATTTGTATTTGTAGCTCCACACCATTTGCAATGCCATGGATTGGATTCGCAGCAGGGTGAACGGCCTTGACGCGGCTGGTGTCCCTTTCCGTCTTCAGCGGACGCATTGCAGCCACAACATTACTGGGCAAACTAGTATAGATTTCGAAAACTCCGGATCCCCCTAGTTGAAGACTATTGCCTACAATTAGAACCATCTAAAAGAATGGCTCCCCAATAATGAGAAGCACTCCTAGGAATTGAAGAGAGAACAACCCTGTGAGGGCACCCTATTTGCTTCGCATGAATATAGCCCAAAGAAAAGAAAGTCCCCTTTTTTATAGTAATATATATATATATATATATATATATATAAAGAGCATGAGGGGAAATAGTGACCCCACCAATAATGGGGTGACAACTGACAAGTGGCAACTCAATTTTTTAATTTTAGTTTTCGTTTTCACCTCTCATACTACATATAATATACGCTTCTAACTCGTTTAGTTTTTTAATAATTTATTTTTTATGTAATAACTTTCGTTTATTAATTTAAATTAAAAACGAAATGTGTGCATTCTTTAGTTTTGTTTTTGCAACGTTCCGGCATAACTTTTTTTTCATTGAAAACGTAGTTGTATTCAAAATCAAGTGTTTTTTTTCGTATCATATGATATATCGAGTATGCGTTTCCACGTAAGTTTTATCCTTGCAAACCAGACGAACCAGTTCCGATCAGACTCTCATGCATAACATGGGTGAAAGAAACTAGTTAAGATAATTATTATAACGGTGTTAGAGATACCTAGTTGATTGTGACAAATCCTTATTCTAATAAATGATTCCAAAGAATGCCATGTGTTATCACCATATTTTTTTTCATTAAAATCTTCTAATTTTCCCTATTTTTTTTAATTATGTTAATGTTTATTTTTTTTAAAAGATAATATAAATTTTTAATTCTAATTATTAATTAATTAAGGAAACAAATAATTTAATTTTTTGTTTTACACATTATTTTAAATTTTTTTTACACATTATTGTACTTTTATTTTTTTTATCAAACACTATTAAACAACTCAATTTAATACATGTGTATATAACCTAGTTATTAATAGAACAACAATTTGCAATGATGATGAAAAACTATTCATCACACCCGTTGTCATTGGTTTATACAAGTTGCCAAATTATAGGACGCCACGTCGAAAACGCTTTCCTTTTTTTGAAGTTTCAAAATTAACTCTAATAGAAATACTTATGATTTGGACCTATAAAAGTAAATGGGCTTCAGCTTTGTGGTCACTAAGCTTTAACACCACAAGCCCGCAAACGTTTGATTCTGTTATTTAATATCCAAGATTAGTTTTTCCTTTCGAACCGTTTAATCTCTTTAATGCTTTTAACTTAATGTCTTCTATGTTTGTTTAAATTGTTATTTTTTTAACTTCTTAATTTACCTTTCCTTTAACTATAACACCATGACTCATATGTGTCACTGTTACAGAGTCGGATAAAAAAACATAATTCTATAAATATGTAAAAGTGTTTAAAAAATATTTAGCCCTAAAAATTAAATATTATAACTGTTAGGGGTCATTTTACAGCTCTGGATCTTCAATATACTTCGGTATCCTGACAGGTTCCGGTATCCTTAATATTTAACCGTTATTATCTTTCAATTATTTTGACCAATACGTAGGTAAAACACCTGAAGAATCGCTCCTGAAATCAACGAGAACGTGTTGAAGACGCGTGTAGTGACTCGCAGCTGATATATTTGAAGAATTAGTCTATCCCGGGATTCTCGGATAGCTAGTTAGCATTATCATTGTATTTATTCCAGCAGTATCGATCGAATAGGCACATCATCTCACTACGCACTTAGCTTCTAAACTCGTAAACACTTCTGTAACAAACTTACCTCGATCATTACTACTCAACACTTGTAATATTTTTATCATTTATCGAAGAAACAAGGCAGGGGACGATTGTCACCTCTCGAGGTTTTATGCCGGCGATCCCTAAAGATCAAGGTCTTTCCTCGTAAACAATCGTGTCACTTTTTACGTTTTTACATTGTTCTACGTTGATTTTACAAGCACACTACCTCACAAACTAAGTTTGGTTAAAAAATTAGTCTTGTTAATTTTTACCCAAAACAATTTGGTGCCCACCGTTGGGCAAGTGGTGCTTTTTATCCTTAAATCTTTACTAAAATTCATGTTCAATCATTATCTTTCAAAACTGATTTCAAAAATGTCCCCCCAATCCAAGAATGTTTCTGTTTCTGCTCCATCTTCAACCTCTGGGTTAGTCAACCCTATTCCTCCTCCTCCTCCTCCTCCGTCATTCCATAAAAAGAATGATAATCAGCAGAAGAAAAATACTCCTGCCGGTTTTTTGGGATCCGGATTATCCGCTAGCACACCTGTGCTTGCTTCAAACGACGAGATTCTCAAAATGTTCTAGGAAGTGAAGCAGAAAATGGAGCAGCAGAGGAAGACTAGCCTAATGCTATTTCGGGAGATTGAAAGGTCAAAGAATCAAAGAAACCAGTGGAAGTGACGACCCCGTTGCAACCAAGGATCTTGAATTTTGATTACTCGGGATCCTCAGGAGTCCATAAGTGAGACTTTCTTCCAATGCACACCGGGATCATTACTGTTGGACCAACTCCGGCTGTCAGAATTACTACGAGTCAGGATCTTGGATTTACTCTGGGATCATCATCTGAAAATCCTGACATAGGTAACACGTTCAATAGATTTTTTAATACTAAGGAATATGTGTAGGACACAGAGATCACTCCGTCCATGGCTAAACAACTGAAGAAGCTGAGAGAGATGATCTCAAGTGTACCAGACGTGCTCCAGCCTATACCCGAGATGTTCCCTACAAGTCACAGGATCTCCAGATTCACCCATCCCATATGCAATGCGGAGATCCCTAAGGGCTTTCAGACTCCCAACATGAAGCTATAAGACGGAACTACGGATCCTGAGGAACATGTCACGAAATACAGGGAAAGAATGGAGATTAACCCCATACCTCTGGACCTGAAGGAAGCTTGTCTATGCAAGGGCTTCGGCTCTACTTTAACATGATCAGCCTTAAAATGGCTACTTAATGTTCCTCCATATTCTATTACTTCATTTGCTCATTTGATTAACCTGTTTAACAATCAATTTTCTTGCAGTAGAACTTTTGAAAGGTTAACAAGTGACTTATACAGGATAATTCAGAATCCCGGAGAATCCCTATGAGAATATGTCAGCAAGTTCGGCCGAGAATCCTTGGACATCCCGAACTTTGATGTTGCCACTACAGTCCAAGCCTTCAAGATGGGATTGAGGAAAGACTCTCAATTCTATGAAGACCTTGTCATGAATCCTTGCAGGAATCTTGACGAAGTCAGAAACAGGGCCTTAAGATTCATCAGGATCAAGGATGACAAGAAAATCCAGCAAAGGGCAGAAGCTCTGACTAGTTATACTCAACCCAACCAGAAGACTGAATCTGCACTCCAAGCTATACAGATCCAAACCGTATGCTAAACCCGATAATCACAGGGTGAATGTTGTGGAAGATGACGAGGAAGAGGAAGAATATCCTAAGTTGTCTGAATACTGTTTTTCACTTGACACAACTGGTTTGTTATATGCCATGCAGGATCTCGGAGACAAGGCTAGGTGGCCTTGCAAATTTGAGAGGAATACCGGAGGAAAGGACAAGTCCAAATGGTGTGCTTTCCATGAGGACTTTGGCCTATGACCGAATATTGCATTGCCCTACGTAAAAAGATAAGCTACCTCTTAAGCAAGGAGTATCTCAAAGAATTCCTAGGCAAAGGAAAGAACAAGACTAAGAATCAAGACATGATCCCGCAAAGAGCAAAATCCCCACCTCCAGATGCTAAGGTAATTGGTTTCATAACTAGTGGATCTGACATTTGTGGTACTTCTTATTCTGCATCAAAAAGAAATGCCAATGAAGCAAAGACAGAATGAGGGGACAGGCCTATCAGAACCTCTAGCCTGACTGAAGAAAAGGTGATATCTTTCGATGAAGATGACAGGGATAATGTGCAGGATCCTCATAAGAAGGATGCTGATAGACGGAAGAAGCTCAGCAAACATCATTCAGCATGATGTCATAAAAAGAATGGGGATCCCGGATTCCGAAATTATCCCCAAGACTGCGGTACTAGTTGGATTCAGCGGAGAGGTCAAGAACACAGTCGGAGAGATAAAGCTTCCGATATATATCGAGGGGGTAAACACTATACAAAAGTTTTGCGTAATAGATTTGTTATCTTGTTATAATATTGTTCTAGGGAGACCCTGGATACACGACATGAAAGCCGTACCTTTGACATATCACCAGTGTGTCAAGATGCCTACCCCTTGGGGGTAGTAAAGATCAACAGCGATCAACAAGATGTGAAGGATTGTTACACCTCTTCAATGAAGGCTTCCACCAAGACCAGGCAAGCATAGCAATTAAAGAAGCAAGCCTGAGACATCCTGGAGACCAAGGAGCAGGATGTGAAAGAAGTATCCCTGAGTGCTAAGGATCCCGATGTCAAGGCACTTATTGGAATCGGTATCCCCAAGGATATTGAACAAGATCTTGTAGAATTGCTAAAGAGTAGAACTTCAACTTTCGCCTGGAAGCATGAAGACATGACAGGTATCTCTAAAAACGGTATTACACATAAACTGGGTCCTGATAACATTTTCATGCCTATACATCAAAAGAGAAGGAAGTTCGCTCCTGAAAGAAACGTAGTGATACAAGAGGAAGTTGAAAGACTACTAAAAGCAGGGATGATAAGGGAAGTAAAATTCCCAAGATGACTAGCTAACGTGGCAGTGGTCCAGAAGAAGAATGGAAATTAAAGAGTTTGTGTAGACTTCACAGACTTAAACAAAGCATGTCCGAAAGATCTATTTCCATTGCCACACATAGACTTAATGGTTGATGTTACAGCAGGCCACGAGATGCTCAAGTTCATGGATGCTTCATCAGGATTCCAACAAATCCAGATGGAACCCTCAGACCAGGAGGATACTGCATTCATGACTCCGACATGTATATACTGCTATATTGCCATGCCTTTTGGTTTGAAAAATGCAGGTGCAACATATCAAAGGCTAGTCAACATGATGTTTAAAGACAAGCTAGGGGACACCATGGAAGTCTACATAGATGATATGGTGGTCAAATCAAAGAGAGCTGAAGATCATCTTAGGGATCTCAGGGAAGCATTTGACATTCTGGATAAGTATAACATGAAGCCGAACCCTTCCAAGTGTCACTTTAGAGTGGGCGCAGGAAAATTCTTAGGCTACATGGTGACCAAGAGAGGTATAGAAGCCAGTCCGGAACAGATCAAAGCAATAATCAATTTGAAATCCCCAGCAAACACCAAGGATGTCCAGAGATTGACTGGCAGAGTAGCAGCACTTAACAGATTCATTTCAAGATCCTTGGAAAGATGCAGGGAATTCTATGACATCCTGAAAAAGAACAAGAGGTTCGATTGGGAAGAGAAGCATGAGCAAGCACTCCAGTCATTAAAGGAGTACTTGTCAACTGCTCCTCTACTGATGAAACAAGAAGATGGAGAACCATTATCCCTATATCTGGCGGTATCCGGAAACTCGGTGAGCGTTGTCCTAGTTAAGGATCATGAAGGCTAGCAGCATCCGGTATATTATGTAAGTAAAAGCCTACTCCCGGCATAAACCATGTATTCTCATGTAGAAAAATTAATATTGACTTTAATAATGGCATCCATTAAACTTAGACACTATTTTGAAACACACACTATTCACGTAAAGACTAATTATCCTATTAAAGGTGTTTTAAGAAAGCCGAAAATGTCTGGAAGGATGGCAAAATGGTCGGTCAAACTCAGCACATATGATCTCGTATATGACCCCAAAACAGCGATAAAATCACAGGCACTCGCATACTTTGTAGCTGATTTCAGCAGTGATGTACAACATGAAGCAGACCTTGAAGTTCAGCAGTTAGAAAAATCCAAGGATAAGTGGATCCTATTCACTGACGGGGCATCAAACGTTAGAGGAATGGGTCTAGGGATCATGCTAAAATCGCCACAAGGAGACATAATACCCCAATCTATAAGTTGTGAGTTCCAGGTGACTAATAATGAAGCTGAGTACGAAGCTCTGATAGCTGGCTTGAAATTAGCTTGGAATATGAAAATCAGGTATATTCAAGTATATGTTGACTCTTTGTTAATTGCTAACCATTTTAATGGCTCGTATGCAGTGAAAGGTGAAAGACTAGCCAAGTATCTGAAAATAGTTAAACAATTATCTGTGAAATTCGATATGTTTGATATAAATCAGGTACCAAGAGAAGACAACTCCGAAGCTGATGCCTTAGCGAACCTCGCTTCCACCCTCAAGATACCAGAAGGAGTCAGGATAACGATCATAGATATCCTGAGTCCAGCAATCGAAGACCCAAACGAAGTGTCAAATGCGGAAGAAATAGATATTCAAGATCCCGAGCCTAGTCCGGAATCCTGAACTTTACCTATTAAAAAATATTTGCAGGATGGAGAAATCCCAAATGACGAAAAGAACCACAAGGCTTTTCGCATGAGGGTGTCTCGCTTTGTAATTTTACATGATGTCTTGTACAGGAAATCTATTGCAGATCCATATTTGAGATGTTTGGAGGATCCTGAAGCACATGAAGTTCTCAAAGACATACACGAAGGAGATTCTGAAAATCATACTTGGGGCAGGGCGTTATTTTCAAAGATCCTGAGGACAGGATACTACTGGCCTACAATGATGAAAGACGTTGTAACCTACTCTCAAAAGTGTGATGCCTGCCAAAGACACAATAATATACTTCACCAAACAGCAGAGCCATTGTATCCAGTAATCTCTCATTGGCCGTTTATGAAGTGGGGAATGGATATAGTCGGCAAACTCCCCAAGGCGCCAGGAGGAAAAGTGTTCATGTTAGCGATGACCGACTACTTCTCAAAATTGATCGAATCCGAGTCATTTGTCCAAGTAGGAGAAAAGGAAGTTATCTCCTTCATCAAGCTCAATATCCTGACAAGATTTGAGATCCCAACGGAGATAGTATGCGACAATGGGTCTCAATTCATCGGCAAAAGGACAACCAACTTGTGTGCTAGTTGGGGGATTAAAATGATAACTTCCACCCCTGTGCATCCTTAAGCCAATGGACAGGCGGAGTCAAGCAACAAGATCATCATCAGCAACATAAAGAAAAGATTGGGAGCAAAGAAAGGATGATGGGCTGAAGAGCTACCTTTTGTACTTTGGGCAGATAGAACAACCGCAAAAAATGCTACAGGACAACTCAATTTTCTTTGGTGTTTGGAACTGAAGCAATGATTCCTACGGAGATGGTTATCCCTACTGCCAGAACCAATCTTCAAACTCCAGAATCCAACAATGAAGCCCTCGCTCAGGATCTTGACACCGTGGATGAGCTAGGGATCTCGCTAAGGTTCGTATAGCAGCTTACCAGCAAAGGATATCAAAGTCATATAACAAGAGTATAAGGATCAGAAGATTCCAAGTGGGTGACTTGGTACTGAGAAAGGCATTCCAGAACACAACCAATCCTAGTGACGAAAAGCTTGCACCAAAGTGAGAAGGCCCATACTTGATTGATTCAGAAGCAGGCAAAGGTGCGTATTCACTAGCAACTATGGAAGGAGAAATCCTGCCAAGATCCTGGAACGCCATCCATCTCAAAACCTACTTCATGTGAGTTAGAAATTATGCTCTAACTAAAAAGGTACGTCCTCTTTCCATAATTATTTTTATATACTTGATTGTTCTTTATCAAATTACTGACTTGAACGTCGGAGAGGTGTTAGCCATGCTAACACCCACCTTCACCAAGGATTCCTGTTTTGTAGGAATCATCTCCAGGGATCCCGACAGAAGATAGAGATTGGCCATCTCTCCTAAGTTTGGGTATCCTGATATACCTCGAAAGTTTAAACGGCTTTTGGCTTTCTAAGTATTGGGTTAATACACCCCGCCAGGAGCGCACGATATTCGATTATAGTTCAAGGTGGTGCGACCAGTCCATGTAACAGTGGCTGATAATTTCATCATTGTTGGCTATATATCGGGTGCTACGAATATAACATACGTGTTATTACTCAAGTTTCTCCAATCATTTAACACTTACGTGTTAAAGCTAAGGTTTTTAGCATTTTCATGCTAACTCAGAATTGGCCTTGCCCACGATATTGGCTTAGCCCACGATTATCTAGCTTGGCCCACGTTTTTGGCTTAGCCTACGATTCTAGTTTGTCACAGAATAAAAACTTACGAACATCATGAAGTTCAACTACTAAGACTACAACGTGACTCAACACTGGGGACAACTAATAGTTGTTACACTTTGGACTCTATGCTATAATCCGGTATGTGTATATACCCCACTTGATATACAACTAAGGTACGTGATACTTATTTTTCAGATTTGAAAGCTGAATGACTAAGTCATGATACTTTTGGTACTTTCACTTTACATTTATCAAAACTAAATTATATTTTCTTAAGTCAGTTTGATAAAAACCCAAGAGTTTGTTATTAAGGATCCGGTATCCCGAATATATGTTCAAACCTATTTTTCTAAGTATTCCGAACTTTTAATTATCAGAGGGTCCTAATTTTCTAAAACATATCAAAGAAAACCAATCATGGCATATAGTCATCAAGCATCTACTAATATTTATGGTGCAGAAAAGAAAAGTGATCCGGGCTTCATCCAAAACCTGGACCCATCCACCCGGAATCACAAAATAGCAAATTGTCTATCCCATAACAGGGATCCCAAAAGCAGGAAAAGTAAATTGTTCATCAACCACAAACATAAAAGGAAATTGTTTCAAGACAAGTCAACCAACATAAATAACCAAACACCAGGGCTAAGGTCTCAGCATTCTTACCTTCATCGCCCTGTTCAACCTGTTTCTCACCCTCAGCAGCTCCAGTATCCTCAGCAGTGTTGCGGGTCTCCACTGCTTCACCTCCAAGCATAGACAGAGAAGAGCGCCATCCCTCAAGATCCCAGGCTTCATGATCAAAACCTTCAGCAGCAACATGTTCAGCCATCTGGATCCTAGATTAAAGAATAGCCTTAGCCGCGGATTTCTTGGCATCATCTACAGTCTGTAGAAGCCTCAGCTCGTACTGGGTTATGCTATCCTGTAGCTTGTTCTTCTGGCTCTGGATCTCATCCTCCAAATATTTGCTCTTGGCGGCAAAGATCTTCTTCAAATCCTCAGCTTTCTCTATAGCATCCTCAGCACTCTTCTCTGCCTCAGACAAGATGGCATAGAGCTTCTCTAGACCCTACAAGATTTGGCAAAATTAATTATTTGGGATCTTGAAATAATCATGAAGAAGTCAGAAGAATGCTTACCAGATTCAGCAAACCCTGAAGCTTCTTGGTGGTTTCAGCGGAATCCATCCCCTCGAAGAATTCAAGGTCCAACACCTCTGCTATTTTCCTCTTCTTGCTTCCAGAAGCTTTGGACCAGAGAACAGTGGCACGAGGCTTGACACTTGCGGGTATGGGACCCTCCTTCTTGACCACGACAGCCCCAGACAAAAGGCTATCAAGATTAGACAAAGCGAACTCGGAGTTTGACTTAAGGATTCCTACACAGAAATAAAACAATTCAGAATCATGACAAATATAAACCAAGATACTGACTATTCTTTACCTGAAGACATCTCGGATTCAGAAAACTGGTCTCAAGGCTTGCTTGATTGACGACAGATTCAAGACGAAATGATCTCTCTCCTACAGGTATTTCCAATAATGCTTCAATCCTTTTGTCTGTATCACTTCTTGCAGGTACCAGTTCATCAAATTTCGGAGCTGCACAAGAATAAAACAAGAAATTACAATCAACAGGGAGAGAATAAAGTAAAATTGCAAGAATCCTAACTGTTTCCTACCCTTCTTAACCCATTCAAGCGGCAGACTTTTCCCACCGAGGATCGAATCTCTCCTTACGAAGAAGAGCTTCCCCTTCCAGTCAGTATCATTTTGGGTGGCTTTTGGGATTAAATGAGTTTGCCCAGATTTAAGCTGAAGAACGAAGCGGGAAGCGCCATGGGTTATCAAATTATAGACAGAGGCAAGTTCAGGAACGCCAATGGTCAAAGAATGTGAACGATTCAGCCTTTCAGGGGTAGCCAAAATCCTCCAAACCATCGGCATGATTTGGGAATAACAGAGACCGGTGAGCTTAAAAAACTCGGTGATGAGTGGTGGAAAAGGATATGACAGACCCAAAGTGAAAGGAAAGCTATGGAAACAAACCCAAGTTTCGAAAATCAAATCGGCTTTTGTTCTAGAATCGAAAGGCCTGAAAACAGTTTTTTGAGGAAAAACGTTGCTTGACTTCAAAAGCTTTATATCTTAATCGATAAAAGAACAGAGCTCGAGATCAGAGTGATTGAGGATCCCCTGATCAGTGGAGGAAGCCGATCTAGTCATTTTCTTTGTCCATGATTATGAAAAAGAAGAAGGAAATCAAAAATCACAGAAGATGAATACTTTTACCTACAATGGCTTGGAGAAGACGAGGATGAAAGAGAAGGAGTAATGATGGTTTTATCTTAATAGCCCCCAACGGTTAAATCGCATTGGTTTTCGCAAAGGTCTCTTCACAATCTTATCATTATTCCTTATTTGATTTTTAAAATTTTATAAATGTCGATAAGACTGACAGCTGTCAAATTTAGGGACAATTGTTAGGGTTCATTTTACAGCTCAGGATCCTGGATCTTCAACGAACTTCGGTATCCTGAAGGTTCCAGTATCCTCAATATTTAACCGTTATTATCTTTCAATTATTTTGACCAATACGCAGGTAAAACACCTGTAGTCAAGGTCATCCCTGAAGAATCGCTCCTGAAGTCAACGAGAACGTGTTGAGGACGCGTGGAGTGACTTGCAACGAATATATTTGAAGAATTAGTCTATCTCGGGATTCTCGGATAGTTAGTTAGCATTATCATTGTATTTATTCCAGCAGTATCGATCGAATATGCACATCATCTCACTACGCACTTAGCTTCTAAACTCGTAAACATTTCTGTAACACACTTAGCTCGATCATTACTGTTCAACACTTGTAATATTTTTATCATTTATCAAAGAAACGAGGCAGGGGACGAATGTCACCTCCCGAGGTTTTAAGCCGGCGATCCCTAAAGATCAAGGGCTTTCCTCGTAAACAACCATGTCACTTTTTACGTTTTTACATTGTTCTACGTTGATTTTACAAGCACACTACCTCACAAACTAAGTTTGGTTACAAAATTAGTCTTGTTAATTTTTACCCAAAACAATAACTATATACATTTATGGAGGATGTGAACGGTTTTAAATCATGATTGGTGGGTTTGTGCGATTTTGCCACGTGGCTTTTGACCATTGTTTTTTTTAGTTTCCCATTATTTGTTTTTTCTATAAAGAATTAGAGGGAGGAATAAAACACAAAAGTGGCGCCTAGCCTAGTGAAAAAAACATGGTGTCCCCCCGGGGTTCGAGTCCTGGGAGTTATTTTTTTCTGTTCCTTTTGTTTAGCCTTTTTTTTTTTTCTTTTTTCTTATTTTTTTATTTAAGTTTTTTTTATTTTGTATTTTTCCAGCTACTTTTTGTTTTTTTCCGTAGGTTATTTATTTATTTTTTAACGTGTTATCATTTGTATTTTGGTTCAAGTCCGCGACACCGTCGTGAAGCTCGGGCATCAAATACTAGTTAAAAACAATATGGACTCAAAAATTAAAGTTAAAACTATTGAATTTAAAACATTATTTGGGTAACTTTATAGAATAATAATAAAGTTTTAAAAATATTTTAATTAAGACACTCAAGTTTAAAAACTGTTTCAATTAAGTCACTTATCTTTCATGTTTTATTCTATAACATTTTCCCAATTTTAACAAATCACATAAGCTAACCGAAATTTAATCGGTACAACATTAATAACATAAAATTACTCGACACCATATGAAGCCGTTGCCTTCACCAATGGACCCAACACCCCAAATTTCAAATCTCACTCACAGCACAGCGCCAAAATTAAATTTACAAATCCCCAATTTCAAATTTAGATCTCTCGTAAGTAACGGCTTCTTCCTCCTCCACCACTATCAAAACCCTAATTTCATCCTCCAAACTTATCCCCAAATCTACTCTCATCCTCTCTGCAATCCAAATTTTCTGACTAAAATCCTTCAAATTCCGTTCCAATGGCGTCTTTAACCCCTGGAATCCTGCTAAAGCTCCTCCAAACAATGAACACCAACACTAGAGTCACCGGCGACCACCGCTCACCTCTCCTCCAGGTCATCGGAATCGTTCCGGCCCTTGCAGCCGGCTCAGACGACCTCTGGCCTAACCACGGTTTCTACGTTTCCCTCTCGGACTCTGTTAATTCAACTTACGTCTCTCTATCTGACAGGGAGACGGATCTTATACTCACGAATCGGTTACAGCTAGGGCAGTTTGTGTATGTTGATAGATTTGAGTTTGCATCTCCTGTACCGCGTGCGTCTGGAGTGCGTCCGATTGCTGGACGTCATCCGTTTGTTGGAAGTCCTGAACAGCTTATTGCTAGGGTTTCGAGTACGAAGAGAGAGTTTGTGATCCAGATGGCTTCGGATTCAGATGCTTCTGGTGATCCTATTGCTGCGTATTTGTCTAGTAAAAAGTCAGATGGAGGTGTGCATGAGCAGAAGGAAATTAAAAACGAGGTTAGGACCTTCATTTATATATGATAATCTGAAAATAAATTGTGCTCATTTGAGAATCTTTGTTAGTGTGTTCAGTATTTGAATCGGACTTTAAAAACTGAAAGTTAAACACGGCTGGAACTATAGTTCAGAATTCGGTTTTCAAACTGAGTTATCAATTTGTGAGTTCAAAACAAACTATATACGAATTAACGGAATCGAGTTATGAATTGGGTTTTCTAATTTTGATTGAAATTAGGTTGAATTTGAATTCACTTTTAAAAATCCCAATTTGAGAATACCTATTCGATAAGCAACCCTAGTGTCCGTCGTCAAATGCAACCTTTGTTATAGGGAAGTAAACGAGCAGAGCTGAGTCAAGCCAGGGTGGGCTGGTTCGTTTATCTTAACGGCTGGTTCGTTTATCTTAACGAACTGACATGTTGAGCTCGGGCACGGCTCGTAAAAAGCTCGATCCGCTCGTTTATTTTTTATGTTTTTTGAATTTTATGTTTTTTACACGTTGATATATATAATAAACAAAAAGTAATATTTTTAACATAATTATAATACACAATTTATAAACTACATAATTGATAATATAAGTTCATGATATAACCAAGTTTTAATAATTGTTAGTTGATCGTTATGGCTGTTAAAATAGTAAATACACCTGAAAATGGAACATCTTGACAATCTGGTTCAACTTATACTTTTCATCAAAAAAATTGCTATAATTTAGGGTTATAGTTTATATACCTTTTAATTTGTGCTTTAATTAAATGAGCCAGCTAACGAGCGAGCCATGACCCGAGCTTAATTTACAAACGAGCCGGCATGGCTCGTTTACAAACGAGCCGATTGGAGAGAGGTTTTCTTGAGCCACAAGCCGGGAACATTTTGAACAACCCTAATTTGTTAGAATTCAGAATTATTTAATTTAATATTCTATGAAATTTGTCACTTGATACATTCATTAAATTGTGCATGTAACAGAAAGATAGAGATTTTCGTGCTATAATTGTTTAAATTATTGTTTGAAAGAGTAGTTTGATTTTCCACAGGTAACCACAAAACATATTTCTGTTATTCAAATTTTTGCACCTTTTCATCTCCATTCTTATGTTGTTAAACAGGGTGGAAACAGACAAGTACTTGCACCTAGAGAGAATGTGAATAATGTTGATGAATCAACAAAGACTAGTGAAAAGCCTTCTCAAAGGTTTTCAAGCCCATGCATGAAGCAACAAAGGTCAATATCAGCAGGGAAAAAGAACACAGTTGAACGGGACCCATCGCCAGCTGGAAAAGTGAAAAGATCATCTTCTCCGGTGCCCTCAAAGTGTGTGGTTCCTAGCTTAGTTGCAGCCAAAGAAGAGAACCGAAAGACTGCAAAAGAACCTGCCATTATTGTGCCTTCAAGATACCGACAACCTTCACCCAATGGAAGAAGACAGGCATCTCCTAGTTCAAGGAGAATGTCAATGTCACCAGCACGGCGGTTGTCTGGTGGAGTTAGGGTTTCACCAGCAATAGATTCTGGTAACAAGAAAAAGATGACAACTTTAGCTTCTGAGATTACAAAGGTTTCAGAGGCACTTGTTGGGTCCTCCATAAAGTCAACTGGGTCTTCCACAAAGTCAAATGCATCATCCTCAAAGTCAAGCAGGAAAAACTGGGATGAAACACCTGGAGCTACAGATACAAAAGAGAAAAGTGTTAGTAAAAATAAGCTGGATTTACAAGCTATTCTGAAAACTCAGGTAAATTTATAAACCAACTTGTTTATATATTCTAACCTAGCTAGTCAAAGGCTCAAGGCGCAAAGGATGTGCCTCTTAGGCACATGACAGTTTAAAAGCAAGAGCTTTTTTAAAGAAGGCAAACAAACAATTTTAGAGGTTTTAGACGTGTTTTAGGTTAGTTTAGAGACATGTACCAGGCCATTTTTAGATGTTTCAAACCAGTTTAGACCTGTTTTTTTCCGTAGAATTTGGCCGGAATTCTCGCCTGAGTGCCTCTTTGCGCCTTTGACTAAATAGATTTTAACAAGATATGAAGTTATTTTTGTCCTCTAATTGTAGGCTGTGACAATTTTAATTTGCAGGCTGCTCTTTCCAGACGTTTAAGTGATGTGCATAATCAAGATGATCTTCCAACGGTTGAAAAAGTCAAAGCTAGCGCGTGTGAGACTCCCACAATGCTAGAAAAGACTGCTCTGGGAATTACTCTTCATGAAAAGAAATGGACTGATGGTAGTGTTCCTCTTGATGCAGTCTCTTTAAACCTAGCAAGGCTTGGAAAGGTATAAAAACAGTTAAATCTACAAATTCTTAGTGTTTTTATATTATTTGAAAGTATGGTTATAAAGATTTTCACTTACTTTTAGGATGCTATGCGAAGGAGAAATCTAGCTTCAGTAGCTGCAGCTGAAGCTTTGCAAGAATCGCTTGTTACAGAAGCTCTTCTCAGGAGTTTGAGGTAATCATTTACTTTCTGTACGCAACAAAGCCAAATAGTATTCGACTAATGTCACTCAGTTTTGCTGCCTCTCTAATTTCACTCAACTTTTGTTAGGTATTCCAATCTTGTGAAATGTTTTATGAATATTATTAATATTTTTAAAACTAAGTGACCTTAATGGAACATATATGAATATTTGTTACTATTTCATCATTATTTTTTTCAATTTGACTTGAATTGAACAATTATGAGTCTTGGTTAATATTCATACAGTAATAGATTCACTAAATGCTGACCTTAATGGAACATAAATGAATCTTTGTTGCTATTTCGTCATTTTTTCCAATTTGACTTAAATTAAACAATTATGAAATTTGGTTATCGTTCAATATAAGTCAAATTGAAAAAAATAATCACTAAATAGTAGTAACAAAACTCATATATGTTCCATTTAGGTCACTGAATTTAAAAAAAATTATAATTTATAAAAAGTTTCAAAAAATTGGAACATCTTATGAAAGTTAAGTGACTTTAGAGAGAATTTTTTTTTGAGTGACTTTAGTGGAAAGATGAAAATTGTTGAGTGAATTTTTCAATGATTTTGTATAGTTTAGTATGATTACTGAGATAAAGTACCATCTTCCATTTGCAGCATGTTCTCAAATCTCTGTTCAATGTCAAAGGCCATAAACCCTTTACCAACAATCGATAGTTTCATGTCTGTATATAAAGATGCTGTAAAAGCAACTGCAACAGCCGAATTAGTCGCAAGCAACCACAACCGCACCATGGTTCATGACAGTGCACCACCACCAACTGACCATTCAAAGTCCCTAGCCCTTTGGGTTGAAGCCGCACTAGCAACTGATCTTGAAGTTGTTACCCTTTTATCAAAACAAGGAACCGAGACCCCATGTCAGCCCCAAAACAAAAACAATAACCACTTACAAACACAATCTTTACCCGAAACCATAAAAAACCATTTGATGATTTCATCTTGCAAATCTTCATTTAGTGGACCATGGATGAAAAGCAATGGGATGAAGGAAACTGTTCAATTAGGATTGAGTTTGCAAAAAGAGATGCAAACATGGTTCTTGAAGTTTGTTGAGGAATCAATAGATGCTGGTTTTCAAGTTTTTGGGAAGAATAGTGCTAGTAGTTCTGAAGTGGGTCCCATTAAGGTGATTTTGTCACAGCTTAAACGAGTTAATGATTGGTTGGATCGTATGGTCTCGAAGCATGATGAGGCGTTGACTGGAGCAGTTGACCGGTTGAAGGGAAAGATTTATAGGTTTGTCATTCAACATGTTGGTACTACATATGACAACTCATCTTGATGGTGATGATGGATGCCTGGATTTTTTACTTGTTTTGATGTTCTGAAAAAACAAGAACACAAATTCTGCTGTTTTTCTATGATTAATTTATGATGCTTTCATAAATTTGCAAGTTATGGTAATGCCAGTTAGACATGGAGTGTAAAGCTTGTTTTGCAATCTCTTTTTCTCATATTATTCATTGTAATGAAAATTTATGATGGGTTAGTACTGTATTTTTATTGACTTTAGTTAATTAAAACTGCTCTCTACTCTATTATAATACAACTAAAAACTAATTTTTTAAGCAAGAATTTCATAAAACTTGCTTAATTACATATATATATATACTCAACCCAAATTCAAAATTATATAAATCTCCTTACAAAGCTTGGTTAATTACATATATACCCAACTTAAAATCAAAATTACATATATCCTTTTCTTAATAATAAAAATATCAAATTTACCCATTTTAATTAGTTTTATTAATAATAATTTATTGAATGACTAATTACCCTTATTTTTAAAGCGAATTACAAATTTCAACATTTGTGTAAATACCCACTTGCAGGTTGGGTCCTTAAACTTTACTAAGTACATTGGACATCCTTTATGTACGAAGTTTGTAACAAATTGCATGGTTTAGCCTAATGATAGATTGACCAAACCAATAGATACACTCATTGTTTATTAATGACTTACTATTAAGCCAAAGAAATTCCATGAACTGGATTGCTAGGGAGTTCAAGTTGAGCCGACATTAACTCAGACATGAGCCGTTAAAAATATAAGCCGAGTTGGTTTGGCTTATAATGTCCAATTCGAGTTGGAAACTCATATTCTATTAGCTTGGTAAATTGGCTCATTTCATTAGTATTGATGATTTTTTTATCGGTATACAAGTGTTGGATAACAAAGTTAATAACAATATCAAATGATACGGGTCTTGAATAATACACTACCAAAACCACATACAAGGAAAAATGAGAAAATCATTATCAATGATGAGTTTGTAAATTTATACAAGGCAACAAGCAAACGTTTTTTAACGACAAATATACCATACTTCTACTTCTAAATTGGACCAAATAATTCACTCCATGCCTAGATTTGAATCCAGAACCTTCAATCTAAAGAGGCAGGAGCCTCTACACCTTAGTCCATATGCAGTATAGTTTTCTAAAAACGTCCACAAACGTGCGCAATCAATCAACAATGCTTCCATTATTCAAAAACACTTATTTCCTCTTCAATGCACCGTATGTCACAAACATTCATTTCCACATTATCACAACCTTTTATAGTTATTTTTATAACTAAAATATTTATTATACTAAACTATTTACATTTTAATATTTTAAAATTACATTTAATGACATTGAAGTATTTGAGTGTGTTTGTGTGTGTAAAAGAGCTGAGATCAATCCTCTATTTATAGGGTGAAAGTGGACTCATGTCGAACTGAGTAGTAAAAGCATATCGGTCCGACTTGGAGCTGAGTCATCAGACACGTGTCAGATTCTCCCGATTTCCTTCCTCTCTACACGTCGGACCGATATGGTCTGAGATGTCGGTCCGACATCGACCAACTTCTTATATTTTACACTTGATCTTTGGTATATTTGCAAACTAACCACTGAACTTCCATTTCTAACATACATAACACTTACTTTCTATAGGAAGTTTCGAGGTGTTACAAATCTCCCCTCCTTTAAGAAATTCCGCCCTCGAAATTAAGATGTGAATAGATGAGGATAACTGACTCTCATATGTTCCTCTAACTCCCAAGTCTTGTCGGCTCCAATACGACCTTGCCATTGAACCAATACCATTGGTATAACTTTCTTTCTCAACTTCCGTTCTTGGGTATCTAGGATCTTGATTGGTTGTTCCGTAAAGTGAAGTTTGTCGTCTACGTCCACATCATATAGTGTAATAGCCTGAGTTGGATCAGCTAAACACTTGCGTAAACATGATATGTGAAATGTATTACGAATCCCTTGTAAAGTTTCAGGTAGATCTAACTTGTAGGCTACCGCTCCGATTCTTTCGATGATCTTGGTCCTAACTTTCCTTGTTTCCTGAACCTTACCACACCTTTCCAAGGTGAAACTTTTAACATTACATAATCCCCGACTTGGAATTCTAATGGTCGACGTCGTTTGTCAGCATAACTTTTCTGACGATCTTGAGCAGCCTTTAATCGTTGTTTAATCTGTGTATAAATTCGGGTCCAGACAATTGTCTGTCTCCTATCTCAGTCCAACAGACAGGAGTTCTGCACTTCCTTCCGTATAATGCTTCAAATGGTGCAACTTTGATACTTGAGTGGTAACTGTTGTTATAGGAGAACTTAAGTAACGGAAGGTGATTATCCTAATTACCTCCGAAATCTATAACATAGGCTCTCAACATATCTTCCAGAGTTTGAATTGTACGTTCACTTTGTCCGTAGGTTTGAGGATGATACACAGTACTCATGGTAAGTCGAGTTCCCAATTCTTTCTGAAAACTCGTCCAGAATCTAGATGTGAACCGACTGTCTCTATAAAAAATAATAGACAGTGGTATGCCATGGTGGCTCATAATTTCATTAATATAGATTCTAGCTAACTTATCCATAAAGTATGTCTAATGGATGGGTATAAAATGGGCTGACTTGGTCAGTCTATCGAGCACGACCCATATGGCATTATGTCCTTTTTGGGTTCTAGGTAGTTTAGTAACGAAGTCCATTGTAATACGATCCCATTTCCAGACAGGTAACTCTATTTGTTGTAATTGCCCTGCTGGTTTCTGATGCTCAATTTTAACTTAGAGGCAAGTCAAGCATTTATCTATATACTGGGCTATTGATGTCTTCGTGTTTGGCCACCAGTAATGAGTCTTCAGATCTTTGTACATCTTATTCGCACCAGGATGCATGGAATATTTTGATTTGCGTGCTTTATCTAATATCTTTTCTTGAATATCTCCAAGTTTAGGAATCCAGATTCTTTGCTCGAATCTCATGATTCCATTATCTCCATTGGATAGTAACTTTTGTTTTCCAACCATACGTTCTTTCTTGATGTTTCCTTCTTCTAATGCTTTTGGTTGGATTTCCTTAATCTGTTCCATTAAGTCTAACTTCAGATCCAATCGGAGTACTTTTACTTTAATCGGTTGACTTCGTTCTTTTCGACTTAAAGCATCTGCTACTACGTTTGCCTTCCCGGGATGGTATTTAATTTCACCGGAGTAATCGTTGATAAGTTCCATCCACCTCCTTTGCCTCATATTTAAATCTTTCTGAATATATTACGCATTTAGTACCATACAGATAGTGTCTCTAAATCTTTAGACCAAACACTATGACATAAAGTTCAAGATCATGTGAAGTATAGTTTTTCTCATGAATTTTAAGTTGTCGTGATGCGTAGGCAATAACCTTGTCTCGCTGCATCATCACACAACCCAGACCAGTTCGGTAAACATCACAATAGATGACAAAATCATCATTTCCTTCAGGTAGTGGTAAGATTGGTGAATGACTAAGCTTATCTTTGAGAATCTTGAAAGCTTCTTCCTGTCTTGTGCCTCATTCAAACTTTGCTGCTTTCTGAGTTGAAGTAGTCCAAGGTGTAGCTATATTGGAGAAATCTTTAATAAATCTTCTGTAGTAACCGGCTAGTCCAAGAAAGTTTCTAATGTCTGTCGGAGTCTTTGGGGGCTTCCCATTTCATAACAGCTTCAATCTTACTTGGGTCTATGTCACACCCCGTCGAAGGCGGAAACACGGAGGTGAGACGAGTGCGGTGCATCGAACACTTAGGCGCAAGAGAATGCTAACGGGTACATCGTAATTTACAAGTAACCATTACTAAACCCAAAAATTAAAAGAAGTCATACAACATCCGAGATTCAAACTACAAAAGGAGCGTCTTATAAACAACCAAAGTCATAGGTTCTAAGTTTGTTCCAACTTGAAACCACAAAATCTAAACAAAAGCGTGCCCCCTTGAACTTTATCTTCATTTCTGTTTACCTGAAAGCATGTTTAAAAAACGGGTCAACTATATAAATAGTTGGTGAGAATCGCAGGTTTTACGACTCTATAAAAGTTTATAAAAATCCAAAGTCAGTACACATGTATTAGATAACATATTACCATGAGTCGTAATCAAAGCCTAGACAAAATAAAAATAAACTACCCCATACGGAAGTCTTATGCCAACAACCGTCTAAAAAAATAATTGGCTAACTTTGCGCCCACGTGACCCTACAAGTCTGGTTGGCACGACCAAACCATGAGCGGGGGTGTCAACCCAAGTAGTACTACTCAAAATTCCCAACGGCTACGCTCAGCTAATTGATTACAACAAAAAAATTGGGGATTTTAATGCATAAATATAAAAATAACTCATGTAATCATTGTATCATGTAACATGTGACTAAATAAATAAAAACGAAACAGCTTTCCCAAAAAAAAAAAAACGGTAAAACAGTAAGTAAAAAGGGGCCGCGAAAACTCACCTGAGAGTGAAACGCGAAAAAGTGCGGTAAAACAGTGAAACAGCCAACAATGGTATCCTAACCGAGTCATACTAATAAGTAAACACAAAATGTATTTAGGAAACATAATATGTGTGACTAAGTCAACAAAAGTCAAAAGTGGCTATGCAGTCAATTGTATAGCCAAAACCCGTGCACGTGCGTACGAACCGTTAAGAATTGTAAAACCGGCTTTTATATGAATTAATAATCTTAAAACTTTAAGTTTTAGATTTTTAATAAATAACATAAGTAGTTAAAAAAAATCACATTTGATAAAATCTCATATCACGGTTTTGTATGATCAAAAACGCGATTACGGGCGTAAAGTCCGGTCTACGGTTTAAATACGATTCGTCCAAAATTAGGGTTTTAGTGTGATATTAGCACCCAATTTAAAAGTCAAATTTTATGTTTTAAATGGGTTTATATTTCTGTCCAAAATCCCTTAGAATTTTTATAAAATCAATTTTATATAAAAATTTTCCAAAATTATTAACTTTTATAAAATTTAAATGGACCATAATTCCAAAAACATACTTAGACATAAATTTAGTACTTCAAATTTATACCAATTGATCATATATGTAAATAAAAATTTTTGACCAATTTTTATATTTTTCCAATATCCAAATTATTTAATATGAATTTAATATTATTAAAATTTTACAAATTCGAGAAAAATAGTTAAACACATCCAAACTTTACCAAATTTTTACCATATTAGTTTTAAGTCAATATAAGATCCTATATCAAGTTTCAAGTCCTGATTTTATCCAGAAGTATACAAACCCTAAATCATCCGTTTAAACTTTATAAATACTAAACGTATACTTAAAAAACTAAAATTTTCTTAAAATTTGGACAGGAGTCTTAGTTCATCATATAACTATCACTGTCCAATTTCCAGAATTTTTCAATATTCAGAAGTATTTTTCCCAAATTTCCATGTATTAAACTTGTGTGAATTTTAATAAATAATCTATAAAGAGTTAGATAATTAAATTTTCCAAATATTCATTTTAAAACATATACTACTGATTAAAACCACTTTTGGGTGCTAGATCAATAATTTTTAAAAATTCATCAAGAACATGCTTGTTCTTGAACATTTAACAATTAACAAGTTTAATCAAGGATTATACCTTCCAAAATCAACAAATGAAGATGAAATTTGATGCTAAGCTACTGAGTTTTCCTTGATTTATAACCTACAATCACAATGTGGTTCAATTCCAAGATCAAAAACTCAAAAATTAACAAAATGCTCTTTTTATTCAAGAAAATGCAGGTATGAACACCCAAGTGTTCATACACTTTGATCATCAAATCTTGCAAGTTTTTCACTAGATAACTCATTGTGGATGATTACAACTAGTTTTTATCCACAAATCTTTGTTAAAATCACAAGATTCAAGCTAAAAACTCTTAAAAACAACAAAACTTGAAAATCAAAGTGAGTGTGTGTAGTATGTGTGTTCTTGGTGTTCTTGAGAACACATGCAAGAATCAAAACAGAAATTTTAAAGATGAAATCATGTTAAAATACCTTTAAAACACTAAAACAAAGCTCATCAATCCATTGGAACCAAGAATCAAAGCTTGGAAGAGATTTGGGGGTGTTTGGGTGTGGTGGTGGTGGTCTACGGCCAAGAGGGAGAAGGAGGAAAAGGGAAAATGGGGTGGGGGGTTGGATATTTATAGGGGAGGGTGTATTCTAGGTTTAAAAGACCATTTTTATAAAAAAATACCCACTTTTTATAAAAATTACACCTCTAAACACTAAAAATAAGCATTTTTATCAAACATAAAAATTAAGTATCTAAAATGATGAATTTTGAAAAATTTTAAAACATAAAAACTCAAAAATTTTCAAAAAGTTATACCGGGTGAACACCGGGTTTTTAACGTAAGAACCACCTGTGATCGTTAGTTTAGTCAAGAATCACAAAAGTTAGCACATATAATGTTATAAAATATCATTCTTAACTAAAATATAAATATAAAAATTATTTTCGAGAATTTAATTTTTTACCGATTATTTAACGCGTTCGCAGCAGTGTATGCACTTAACCGGGTTTTCTAGTTCGGACCTTAGTGTTTGTCTAAGTTAGTATTCCTAGAAACACTAAAAATATATAAAATTATAATATTAAAAAAATATAACGTATAAAAAGTCGAGAAACGGTAAGGACCTGAAAAACCGCAGTTGTGTTGAAGCACTTTCCTGTGACAAACACTCTGGATAGATAGAGTCTTAGTCTTAGGTTGTCTTGTCTTGCTTGTAATTGTCTTTGTATGTAAGAGTCTTTATGTATTAGTTTATCGAGTTGTATTTACTTTTACATATTGAATGTTGCAAAATTCTCCAAGTGTTTTGCGCACTTGTAAGTGCGCAGGAGAAAGCTCCTGCGTACTTAGCAAGTACGCAAGAACAACTCTGCGTACTTGCTAAGTACGCAAGAGCATTTTGCCCTGCGCACTTGCTAAGTACGCAGACATCAGGTCTTGTATAAATAGGATAGGTTGACAGTAGTTAAGTACGCAGACATAGACGCAAATACGCAGATTGTAATCTCAGTGCTTTTCTCTGTAACCTTCAAGTGTTTATAATACAAACAACGTTTAAAGTGTTTTCTCTTGTCGGTTTACTTTGTTTAGCTAGACTCTCCGCCTAGTCACGGGCATTCCGCACCCGGTCCGACTAGTAGACCCACTTGCATGTGACGAGCCGCCACACCCGAGGGACCTACAAGTGGTATCAGAGCGTTGCTCCTGATTTCGAGTGTTGTGAGTGAGTTTGGAGAGTTTCTACCGAGTTTTTACAAGCAAAAAGAAGTATTTTTGTTGATTTTTGTGATAAAATAGGGGTAGCTCTTGAGCACTATTTTAGAAGCAAAAATCACTCAAAACTGATTTTTGTTGTGTATTTGAGTGTTTTGAGCATCAAAGGTTGCTTAGAAACAAGTTTCTGACCCTTTGGCTCATTTGCATTGATTATCAGACCAATTTTTACCATTTCCGGCGAGTTTCAGGTGACCGGAAAAGTTTGGTGAAAGTTGCTGAAAAGGTGTTGTGCGTACTTACCATTTCTGGCAAAAAGTACAGTTTTGTGCGTACTTACTAAATACGCAAGACTTATCTCCTGCGTACTTATAAGTGCGCAAGACTGAACTTGTGCGAACTTAAGTTATATCCTGCGTACTTACATTTAATCCTGCGTACTTACAAGTACGCAAGAGGAAATCTAAATATGCAAGACCATTTCTCAAGTGCGCAAGGCCAAAATCAAGTGCGCAACTGTGTCTGATTTTTCTGAAATTTGACTAAGTGTTCACTATGTCAAATCTTCAGAATCTTGGAAACCTGTTAAATTATGATAATGAGATCGGTACTCCACAGAAACCACCAAAGTTGCTGAACGTGAACGATTATTCTAATTAGAAAGCACGTTTTGAGCACTACATTTCATATACCGACTCATCGCTATGGATACCAATCCTTGAGGGATATAAGCATCCCACGCACATCTATCTTGATGAAACCATGCCCAAACCTATATCTAAGCTTTCTGACGAAGAAAAGAAAGCTTATGACCGAGAAAAGAAGGCACTTGGTTCGATCACTATGGCATTAACTCGAGAATTGTTCTACAGTTTTCGAGGTTATGACAATTCTAAGGATCTCTGGAAAGCTTTACAGAAGAGATTCGAAGGAAATAGTGACATCAAGAAGAGTAAGCGGGATCTTCTCAGGAAGCAGTATGAGTGCTTCAGATTTTTTAAGAACGAATCTTTAGATGACCTCATCTCTAGATTCTATCAATTACAGACTGAGTTGAAGGCTTTTGAACTCAGGCATCCAGATGAAGAGATGGTGGAAAAGTTTTTGGATACTTTACCACCCAAATTTGAGATGTACACAACCCTGATGAGGGAAAATCCTAAATTCTATGAGTTAACAGTTGAGGATGCAATAGGAAAGGTTCAAGCTCATGACATGAACCTAAGAAGAAAGGAGAGCTCAGGAAGACCCCAGATACAAGACCCCTCTATGTATCATGGGACGACTTCTACATCCAAGTCATCGGGCTCTGGAATTGCCCTCTTCACTGGAAATACTACTGAAGAAGACCACTCAACTGGGTGTGGTGGTCATGCATGTTATGCATCTGGATCAGGGTTGGGATCTCATCATCAACATACCTCAAGAAATCCTCCTGCTACGTCTTCAGCTAACCAATCAGCTATAGCCAGAATAGCTGAAGATCATGTAGCACTATTCTCATCTTGTATGCTTACGTATGAGAATTTCATAGGTGGCAAGCTTACTGATCCAGAGACGATTGAAGAAGATTTTAATCAAGTGGATCCTGATGACATGGAGGACATGGATATTCAATGGAATATGGCCATGCTATTGAGGAGAGCCAAGCGTTTCCTGAACAGAACAGGAAGAAAGTTTATTGGCCGGCATCCTAATGCCAAGGTCGGGTTTGACAAATCCAAGGCCAAATGTTACAAGTGTCTGAACTTTGGACACTTTGCTCGTGAGTGTCAGAAAGACAGAGCACCAGCCTCTGGTTTTACCCGACCCAGCCAAGGAAACAGCCATGGCCACAACAACTCAAACCACCACAATCAAAGCCAAAGTGGAACGTCTAATGCACTGGTAGCCCAACAGGAAGACAACTTTGATTGGGGTGTTCATCTTGAGGATGCCATCATCGCACAAACCCAGGTTGGTCTCATGGATGAGATCATGGAGATGATGGAAGCAGAGAAAAGGGAAGCTTCTATGGCTGACCTAGAAGAATCTACAACTACTGCTACAGAGGAGGTGAAGGAAGCTGAAAAAAAGGAAGCTTCTGTAGCTGATGAAGAGGAAGCGACGACTGTTGTTGCTCTCATGGCCATTGGAGAAGCAACAAGTTCATCTTTTGAGGTAGATTCTAACCCTTTCTCTGTTATTTCATGTTCTAAATGTCTAGGGCTAAAACTTGAAAATTCTAGGCTCCAAGACAAAATCGAACCCCTAAGTATGGCAGCTCTAAACTATAAAGAAAATGAAAAACGTTTTAAAGATTCTATTGAAAAGTTGAAAAAAGAAAAATGTGAATATTCTCTAAAAATAAGCAATCAACAGCTTCATTTAGACGTTGCATGCAGGGTGTTAGAAAAACGGAACAATGAAATCAACAAACTGCAAAATGAGATCTTGCAGTTAAAATGCACTAATGAGAAATTGAAAAACTCTCGCTTTGTGGTGGAACACTACGAATCTGTAGTGAGACAAATGAATGGGTTAGGGCTGGGTACTAATGCCATTCCTCCACCAGTGAGCGGGAAGTTTGTCAATAGCTTAATAGACATTGATCTCACTTGTCTAGATGAGTCCTCTGATAAGGATGATTCCCCTAAAAAGGATGAATCCTCAAGTAAGGCTAAATCCACATCTAGTGAGGAGTTTGTTACTGCTTCTGAAGATGGGTCGGTTAACACTTACCCTGAAGGAGCAGTATCTGAGGAGTTGTTCACTGAACAAAAGGTAACGAAAAACGTTATCACTAATGGTGATAATTGCATTTTAACTGAACCCAATATCATTGAAACAAATGATAATCTAAAGGTAATGCTTTATGGGGGTTATAAAAGTCTTAACCAAGCAAAGAAAGAGGCTTTTTCAGCTCACTATGGGCTTGGGTATAAATAAAATTTGGAAAAATACTATACCCCCTAAAACCAAACTGTAAAGGTTAAGACTAATGTTCATAAACCAACTCCTCCTTCTCATAATACTGAGTTATCTAAGGCCAGATCTAATGAGCCTTACAAGAGAACTTATGTAGACAAGAGGAATTGTTTTAACCGTGGCTTGGTTGGTCACATTATTGTGAATTGTCCTTCTATAAACCAAGGGAAACGGCATGTTGTTTCACAACCAGCTGTTAGCCCCAGGTCACCATCAGTGAAAGCTCCCAAAATCCAAAACAAAATGTGGTGAAACCACTAGTCAAACCGATGGTAAAGCCTAAGATAAAGTCTGAAGCTAAACCATCTGTTACTAGAAAGGTAACGCAACATGCTGTACCTTGTGTATCTACATCTGGTAGTACACGTACTGGTGAGAAACCTGTGGCGAAACTCTCAAAGCCACAGAGAAGAAGAAACAAGAGGTTGAGAATGCTGGAACAGCTGACTTCAGTTCAATCAGGTGAAGCTTCCACAAGTTCACATGTTGTTGCTAAACCAAAGTCTCCTGTTCCGGTTAAGAAACAGAAGATATCCTGGACTGCCAAATCCAAAACTTCTCAATCTCCTAGTTCTAATTCTTCTAAAGATTCATCAATTTTAAACAGTCATCATGACTGTGAGTTAAAGGAAGTAGTTTATTTTGAAAAGGATGGACGACCCAAGACCACAATGGCTTGGGTCTCCAAATCTAACTAATTCTTTTGTTACTCGTGCAGGGACGTCCAAAGGGTACTATCTCTAACTCATGGTATGTAGATAGTGGATGCTCCCGGCACATGACAGGAAACATGGATTTGCTTCAAGATGTTAAACCATTCAGAGGCGGCTATGTGGCCTTTGCCGGAGAAAAAGGCGACAGCATCACGTGTCAAGGCGTGGTTTCGAACGGTTGTATCAGCTTTGACAATGTCAACTTCTACGAGCAGCTGAAGCATAACCTGTTGAGTGTCTCCCAAATGTGTGATAAGGAGTACTCGGTGATGTTTGACAAGTCAGAATGCCTGATTCTCAAACCCGGTTTTGAAGTTCCCGAAGATTGGATCATGATGAGAGCGCCAAGAACTAACGACACCTATCAGATCGATATGAGCGTGGCAACAACCACCTCATCAGTTCCTACCTGTTTTCTTACTAAAGCGACAGAGCTCGACTCCATCTTGTGGCATAGGAAACTCGGACATATTTAATATCGTAAAATGAATCATCTTGTCCGAAACGGTTTGGTAACCGGGGTTCCTAAGTTGAGATTTACCGATGCAGATGACTGTATGCCTTGTAAAAAGGGCAAACAACAACGGAAGTCTCACAAGCCCAAGCTCCAAAACTCTATTGATACCCCTTTGGAGCTATTACATATGGATCTGTTTGGCCCCATAAGTATCAGGAGTATTGGAGGTAAGTCGTTCTGTCTAGTAGTAACTGATGATTTCTCACGTTTTTCTTGGGTGCATTTTTTAGGTACTAAAGACGAGACTGCTGATATTCTTCAATACTTGATCCTGAGCTTGGAATCTCTTTGCAAGCTGAAAGTTAGAAGAATAAGGAGTGACAACGGAACTGAGTTCAAGAATAATTTGATGGAGCTTTTCTGTCTCAAGAAAGGGATCCGTCACGAATTCAGCGCGCCGTACACACCTCAGCAGAATGGAGTTGCTGAACGGAAGAACAGAACACTGATTGAGACTGCAAGGACTATGCTGTCGGATGCAAAGCTTCCTGTCACTTTCTGGGCAGAAGCCTTTAATACAGCTTGTCACGTCTTAAACAGAGTTCTGGTTGTGAAGAGGCACAACAAGACTTGTTACGAGTTGATCAACAATCGACTCCCCAATCTTGATTACCTAGTTCCTTTCGGTAGTCCATGTTCCTTGTTGCTACAGTACAAAGACCGCCAGTCTAAGTTTCATGCAAAAGCGGTGGAAGACATCTTCTTAGGATACTGCAAGAGAGTGTACAACATAGGAACTCGTACTGTCGAGGAATGGTTCGAAGTGGACTGTAGTAAACACAACATTCCACCAGAACCAACAGGTCCAGCTTGGGGCTTTGATTATGATGCGCTATTCAAGTCATTCAATCTTCCTGATCTATCTGCAGTTGACGCCGCAAATGTTTATGAATTATTGGGTGGCGGAGATGACTCCAGCTTCTCTACTCGTGCTACTGTACCAATTATAACTCCTGATTCCAATGCTGAATCTGCATCTGGAACTCATGACAGTGATAACAATGAAAGTGTTCATGTGGTTGGAGATGACGCTCAAGCCAATCCTAACACAACTGTAGGAAATGAAGCTCCAGCTGATCCAATTAACATTGAATCTTCTTCCTCTGGAACATAGGAAATGGGGGAGTTAAGCACGAATCTAGATCCAGAAATTTAGGAACCGATTGTTCCGGAGACGAGAGTGCATAGGAATCATCCAATCTACAACATTATTGGTGATCCTTATGCCGGTGTTCAGACTCGTCATCGAACCATCACTGAGAACACAGTCTTTACACAGAGATACTTGACATTGGTGTCATGGAAACATGTCTGCATGCTGCATTCGTGTCCCAGTTAGAGCCGAAGAATGTGAAGGAGGCTCTCACTGACAAATGCTGGATTGAGGCGATGCAAGATGAATTGTCTCAATTCCAAAAGTTGCACGTGTGGGATTTGGTTGACTTGCCAAAAGGCTTTCAGCCAATTGGAACCAGATGGGTGTTCAAATGCAAGACGGATGATCGTCATGTGGTTGTGAAGAACAAAGCAAGATTGGTTGTTCAAGGTTTTTATCAGCAAGAGGGCTTGGATTACACGGAAGTATATGCCCCAGTTGCTAGAATTGAAGCTATTCGATTGTTCTTGGCTTATGCCACATATGTCGGCTTCAAGGTCTACCAACTTGATGTGAAGAGTGCTTTCCTTTATGGTAAAGTTCATGAAGAGGTCCATGTCACTCAACCTCCCGGCTTTGAAGATCCGCATAATATCAATAAAGTGTATAAGCTCGACAAAGCACTTTATGGTCTTCATCAAGCACCGCGGGCATGGTATGAGACATTATCTAAGCATTTACTGTCTAATGGTTTCGACCGTGGACAGATTGACTCGACCCTCTTCATTAGGAAAGCAGGAGGTGACATTCTTCTTGTACAAGTATACGTCGACGACATTATCTTTGGATCTACCAATGAAGGGATGTGTAGGGAATTCGAGCAGGTGATGAAGTCCAAGTTTGAAATGAGTAATATGGGTGAATTGTCATTCTTCCTGGGTCTGTAAGTCAGTCAAAGAGAGGATGACATTTATCTACATCAAACTAAGTATGTACAGGACATCTTGTCAAAATACAAGATGAATGATAGCAGTACTTATGGCACACCTATCCCAGTCAATCATGGTCTGCATCCTGACAAAGATGGAAAGGATGTAGATAGCAGATTGTACCGTGGGATGATCGGATCACTTATGTATCTCACAGCTTCAAGACCCGATATAATGTTTGCTGTGTGCTTGTGCTCAAGGTTTCAGTCTCAACCGAAGGAGTCATATATGATAGCCGTGAAGAGAATTTTCAGATACCTGAAAGGGAAACCCCGATTAGGTCTTTGGTACTCTAAGCAGCAGTCATTCGACTTCAAAGCCTACACTGATTCAGATTATGGCGGTTGTAAGCTTGACAAAAAGTCAACTTTTGGTGGATTTCAATTCTTAGGAGACAGACTGGTCTCCTGGAAGTGTAAGAAGCAGTCAACGATTTCTGTCTCAACTTGTGAAGCAGAATACATTGCTGCAGCGAGCGGTTGTTGTCAGATACTGTGGATTCAGCAACAGTTGAGAGACTACGGCTTAAACTTCACTGAAACTCCTCTATTCATTGACAACAATGCCACCATGTCCATCACAAATTACCCGTTGAAACATTCCAAAACTAAACATACAGAGATTCGCCATCATTTCATCCGTGATTGTGCTGAAAAACATTTAATTGAACTAGTAAAAGTTCACATGGATGACAATCTTGCTGATCTTTTCACAAAGGCATTTGATCGATCCCGTTTTGAGCATCTTGTCAACTTGATAGGAATGTTCAATCCTGAGTGAAAATTAATTTTTCTTAAATCAATTCAATTCATGGAAGTTAAATTTTATTTCTTTTAAATTTTCTGTATAGTTCTTTTAAGTTTCAAAATATTTTACAAAAACAAAAACAAAATAGAAAATGGAGAAAATTTCAAAGTTAACTTGAGAAAAGAGGATATGATAGTACATCAGAAATGATCTAAACGTCACAGACTGCTCATAAGGGAAATGATTGCGTCATGCTTACTTAATTGTTTAACTTATTATGTTTTTAATCTGCTTATTTACAAGTAATTTAAATTGTCAGTAGGCTGTATGCGTCTTTGAATCACTAGTAGTGTGGAAACTAAATCTAAACTACAACTGTGATTTGAACCCATGTTTGCAAGTGTGTGTGTGCGTAAAAGAATAGAAAAGATCATTATCAGATAAAGGATGTTAGATTTTGGCAATAATTTTCTCTTGAGGTCAGTTTTGGGTTATGTCATTAGCACAATTAATGCGGTTCATCTCACAGCCCATACTCACAAGTATGCAAGGAGAGATTGAATCAAGACATGTCTCTACATTAACCGTTGAGCATGTATTCACCCTTGAATCACTCCTGTTTCATTGTAATCAAATCCAGATAAAAGTTGGACCCCCTTACCTTAAAACTCAAACACCATATATATTATCCTGAATCATCATACCGATATTCAATGAAGAAAATCAAATGAAACCAAGACAAATGAATCACTCGATTCTGAATCTTATGATTCCTGATAATCCTTATGGATTTTGCTTGATTTTTCCTGTGCTAATAGATGTAACTTCATTCTGAAAATTTAGAAAATCATTGGGAAAATCTTAGATGCCGTGAGATAATGCAATTTACATTAGTATAGCATATCAGTGGGGTACACGTTGTATATCTTATAAATAATACCTTAATACACAAGAATGTGATACAAAGATGCTTATAGTTTCAAATCTTATAATATTGTCAACTTGAATTACTTGTTTATGTGCTTATTACGTATGAATAAATAGTAATCCATGACATGATCCCATATTCTTTGATGTTTATATTGTATCGTTTTTGCTAAAAGATAGTCTGATATGATCCTCTGCTCGTGTCTTTGATCAAAAATAGTTTGTGTGAATACTTGTATATTTTTATTAGAAAAGATCAAAAAGATTTTAAGTTTATGCATAGTTTAATTTTATTCAGAAAAACCAAAAAAAAAAAATATTTGTGTTTAACCTTCCTGAATTGTATTTGAATCCTCTTGATTGAATATTTTTAACTTGTTCGTTATTTGACTTGAAAAACTTCATAATTTTGAGATGAAATTTTGCGTATTTAAGGGTTTGTGCGTACTTGTAAGTGCGCATGAGGTAAGCCCTGCATACTTAACAAGTACGCAAGAGTTAAGTCTTGCGCACTTGTAAGTACGCAAGAGTTAAAGCTTGCGCACTTGTAAGTACGCACGAGTTAAAACGTGCGCACTTGTTAAGTACGCACGACCTTTTTGCGTGGGGTATATAAACCGGACTTAGAAAATTTTCAGAACCTTATCACTTTCAAACCGGTTCATATTCCCTCCGACTTTCACTCGAAAATTCAAGTGTTCCAATCCGATTTTTCATCCCATTGCTAGTTTCATCACTTCATTACATCGATTTGGTGAGATTTTAGGCTTAATCCATCCACAAAAATCTTGATTTTGGACCGATTATCTTAGGTTTTTTGTTCGAGATTATTAGACAATTTTTGGGTTGTTTGGGTAATACCTAATAATTAAAACTTGTTAATAATCATTAATCGATCACTAATCTACCTTTAATCGTCCATTCGAGTCTTTGATTTTGACTTTGGGCTCGAATCTGAACCGACAGTTGCTTCGTTCGAATGTTAGAACAAAATAGGTCAAGATTAGCAGGTACTTGGTGTTGATATTGGTCCCATAAGGTAGAATCTTTGATTCCAACCTAGTGGCGACCCTATACACACCAAATTTTGAACATCTATTGAATTTCAAATTCTGGAATTTTTCAACAAGTACGTTTCCTGCGCACTTAACAAGTACGCAAGAAGCACTTCATGCGTACTTGTTAAGTACGCAAGAGGAAACTCCTGCGTACTTGCTAAGTACGCAGGACCAACACTTGGCAAAAATTCCTAAGTCTGAAATTCAGTGCAAAGAGTAACTACTATATTGAGTCGTGTTTATTCATTTCCAATGATATGCGTTGTTCTGATTTTGTTTTCTGTGTATTTTTGCAGATCATGGCTCGGGCGTTTGCTAACAAATTCAACCTGTTAGCTAACACTGAACCTGAGTGGAAGGGTGCAGCATTGCAGTACAGAGACATAGTTGATTTGTTGAACCTTTCAAGAATCAGCTACGCCATTTCTGCTAACCTGATAGTGTCCAGACCCTACCTCAAGCAGTTTTGGGAGACTGCGGATCACGACTGCACGGTAACCCCCAACGTTATAAGGGCTACCGTTGCTGGTCATGCTATTTCTTTCTCTGAAGATACTATAAGAAGGGTCCTTCAATTCAGAGATCTCGCGACCGACCCGACAGCCTATCCAGACTACTTTGTGGACGGCTGTTGGAGACAAAGAATGGGCTATGTCGGTGTGAGGGACTATGCTTCATACAAGAAGATGTGGGTGTTAGACCAATAGAGATACTTCGCCCACGTCATGATCATGTGCATCTCATCAAGGAAAGCTGGGAAAGATGCCATGGGTCATGACCTTGCAGCAGCCATGGTCGGACTTTCTGTCAATAAGGGCTACAACTTCTCCCGCTACATCTTTAAGGCCATCAATGACCAGATCAACACAACGGAGAGGTTTCAGTTCTTGTAATACCCTCGGTTTGTGTAACTCCTGATTAATGACACGTTGCTAAACCTTCCTGCCACAGGGGAGAGACTGCAAGTAAAGAGGGTGGACAAAAGAGTATTCGCCCAATTCCTAAAGCCAGGCAGTGTAGATCCTACCCCTGTGCATACATAACTCTTTGGCCACCTCATCAATGAAGCGTATGTGGCCCCAGGTGACTGGAGATGGTACAGTCATGACTCGGAGCCTGAATTGAGTGAACACTCCGACGAACAACAGGAGGAAATGGACAGTGATGATGGTTCATCTAATGATGGAGACGACGAAGAAGGACATGATGGTGCTGAGGGATCCGACTCGGAAGCGATTGAGTCAGATTCTTCTGATTCCGATAATGCATCGTAGCAGATACACTCACGGAGAACGGCTAAGGTAACCCTACCTGAGTCGTCCTCCAAGAGAAAGCGACAGTCCTCTAGCAGCGAATACGAGCCAGACTCTGACTCTGACGCTGCTATACAAAGACAAAGAAGGGAAAGCATTCACAAGAACAGGGGCGATAGGCAACAGTCCTCTATCCCTAGTGAGGTGGAGACTCAGCAGCCAGTATAAGTGTCAGCTGCTAGTCCTGATTCAGCCTCCACCCCACCTTCACAGCAGCTTTACCGTAGGAGGAGGAGGCCACAAGTGCAAAGTGAAGTGGTCGTCACTACAATCACAGAAGTGATTCCTGTGATAGTGACCCTCCCTACCACAACTACTCAGGTGGCGGTGACTACTCCAATTCTCACGGAGTCAGTCACCATCACCCCTACCATTACCCCTACAACCCTCGTTATCCCAACCACCACCATTGAGCCTCTCAGTCAACCCTTCAATTATGGAGATTTCACGCAAGGGTTTGACTTTGATACCATATTTTCCTCCCCCATTCACAATGTCGAGGCATCCTCATCCAGACATCCTGATCCGAATGATGCTAGGATAGATGTTCTGGAAACCCAAGTTGCTAGATTACTGGAGACTATTCAGAAATCGAGGGAGGAGTCTGACGCTCAACAAGCACAGTTCAATTCTTTGGAAGATGAAGTTAAAATCCTTCGTAGCCAGGGAACAGGGACTGAGGAACGACTGAAGAACGTCCTGGCCCAGAATGAGCTCCTAATAAAAACAAATGAAATGCTTCTGGGTCATGGGTCGTCTTTGGAGCTGAGGTTTGACGCTCAAAGGAAGGAGCATGAGCTGATGGTCAAGCTGATTGCTGATCCGACCAAGAAGCTTGATACTCAGGGGGACAAGGACAAAGAGAAAAAGAAAGAGAAGGAAAAGAGGACTAGTGGTGATGAGGCGTGTCATCCGGTCGACTTGACCAAGGATGACGACAAGGACAAGGATCCCGAAGCCGGTCCTAGTGGAGGTGAGCACCAAGCTTTAGTAATCGTGCCCATCTCTGCTGTTCCAATGGCTCACGGGGAGTCAACTCATCAAGAGGGTGGTGATACCTCTGATGGTGGTGGTGGTGAGAAAGGAAAGTCAGTGGCTGAAGTACTTAAGGACTTATCTGATGATGAGATCCTATATCTAGAGCCTGACTATTCCAAAGAAGCACAGATTGATGCTCTCTTCAATCTAGAAGAAGGAGAGATCGACTCTGGTGACGATTGGGATGATGATGACGAGGATGTTGTGATCAAAATTCCCAAGGGTGACGGGGAAGGAGAGTACGAGCTAGAAGATGGAGAGATCTTTGAATTTCCATCCTTCGACGCTCCGCTCGACACAGGTTCAGTCGAGCAGGCCAGTAATGTAGAAGCCTCGACTGAAGCCTCCCCAGTTGACCCTGAACCTGTGGACCCAGAGGCACTGAAAGAAACAGACATGCCTTCTACTTCATCAAAGGGTCCAGCTCCTGTGTGGCAAAAGACGTCTATAATAGACAAACACGGAGCAACAGGGATGATCTTGGCTGTAAGGTTCGAGGAGGACAAGCAGCTGTTAGCTATCAAAAGATCTGGGGGGGGGGGGGGTTCAATACTTGAAACCCACTAGTGAGGCGTTCAGCTCCTTGCCCAAATACGACCTCGTGAACCTAGCAAACCGAGAGCTGCTGGGTCATTCCAATCACGCAGTGGCAATGGGTTTGTGGGTGGTTCTGCAGCGAGAAGCAAGATAGGGGAAATTCGAGATGTTCAAGCCTCAAGTGCCCAAGAGAGTCAAGGATAAGCACGCTAGACATCCTGTGACTAAGAAGCACTTAAAGAAATTGGTATACAAGCCAGTGCGATGTGAAACTAAGATTCCCCTGAGCAAGTTATCTTAGGATATTCTTGGTGACATGTGGTACTGGTACGTAGATCCAAAGACGGGCGAGGCTGTGATCATGGGTAAAGGACGTTCTGAGAGCGGGAACGTAGTGCCAAAGGAACTGATCAGAATATTTGATGAAGTCTGCTTCATGAACTTTTATGTGAAAGATCTGGAGGTACTAGCAGAACACTATTGCGTCGACACGGATGAGTGGACAAAGTTCCTTTCTTCTAAATACGACAAGGTGATTAAGTTCTGCCTTGATTACAAGAAGAAGATGGAAGCTAAAGATCAAGCGCTGTGAAGACTGAAGATGTGAAGACCGAAGACTAAAGATTATCCAGAGCTGTTGTCAAGGGGGAGTTTGTTGAAGCACTTTCCTGTGAAAAACACTCTGGATAGATAGAGTCTTAGTCTTAGGTTGTCTTGTCTTGTTTGTAATTGTCTTTGTATGTAAGAGTCTTTATGTATTAGTTTATCGAGTTGTATTTACTTTTACATATTGAATGTTGCAAAATTCTCCAAGTGTTTTGCGCACTTTGTATGACAATACTTAACTACTGTCAACCTATCCTATTTATACAAGACCTGATGCCTGCATACTTAGCAAGTGCGCAGGGAAAAATGCTCTTGCGTACTTAGCAAGTACGCAGAGTTGTTCCTGCGTACTTAGCAAGTACGCAAGAACAACTCTGCGTACTTGCTAAGTACGCAAGGGCATTTTGCCCTGCGCACTTGCTAAGTACGAATGCATCAGGTCTTGTATAAATAGGATAGGTTGACAGTAGTTAAGTACGCAGACATAGACGTAAATACGCAGACTGTAATCTCAGTGCTTTTCTCTGTAACCTTCAAGTGTTTATAATACAAAGAATGTTTAAAGTGTTTTCTCTTGTCGGCTTACTTTGTTTAGCTAGACTCTCTTCCTAGTCACGGGCATTCCGCACCCGGTCCGACTAGTAGACCCACTTGCATGTGACGATCCGCCACACCCGAGGGACCTACAAGTTGTTACATTATCCCCCAGTTGAAAGGAATTTCATCCCGAAATTCAACTGGTGACAGTAGTAACCGCTTCCTTCTCAAAGAGATGAGGATATTTTTGCTTCATTTGGTCCTCGCGTTCCCATGTGAATTCGGGTCCACGCTTCGAGTTCCATCAGACCTTCACGATAGGGATACGGCTACGTTTAAGCGTCTTGATCTCGCGATCCAAAATCTCGACCGGTTCCTCGATAAAATGAAGCTTCTTGTCAATACGGACTTCCTCAGGTGGTATCACTAAGGACGCGTCAGCTAAACACTTTTTGAGATTTGATACATGAAAAGTATCGTGTATACCACTGAGTACCTGAGGCAATTTCACCTTGTAAGTCATGGGACCAATTCTATCAATAATTTCATATGGCCCAATATACCTCGGATTGAGTTTACTCCTTTTTCCGAACCGAATAACGCCCTTCCAAGGTGAAACTTTTAAAAGTACTTTGTCACCAATTTGAAATTCCAAGGGCGTTCTTCGATTATCGGCATAGTTTTTCTGTCTGTCCCGCGCGGCTCTTAGTCTGTCACGAATCTTAAAAATCTTGTCTGTAGTTTCCTGAATTATTTCAGGGCCAGTTAAACGATTGTCACCAACTTCGGCCCAACAAAGTGGTGATCGACACTTACGTCCATACAAAGCTTCAAACGATGCACATCTGAGGCTAGCGTGATAACTATTATTATAAGAAAATTCGATTAACGGTAGATGTGTATCCCAATTACCACCAAAATCTATTACACATGCTCTTAACATATCCTCCATGGTCTGAATCGTCCGTTCACTTTGACCGTCAGTCTGAGGATGATAAGCCGTGCTCATATACAAGCGCGTTCCCAAAGCTCGTTGTAGTGTCTGCCAAAATCGGGAAGTAAAACGACTATCCCTATATGAAATGATGGAAACGGGCACTCCATGCCTAGAAACGGTCTCACTAATGTACAAACGGGCTAACTTTTCCATCTTATAATCCTCTCGGATGGGAATAAAGTGAGCATATTTTGTCAACCGGTCAACAATGACCCAAATTGAATCATAACCATTGGAAGTTCGGGGTAATTTGGTGACGAAATCCATAGCAATCTGCTCCCATTTCCACTGAGGGATGTCGGGTTGCTGCAAAAGTCCCGACGGTTTCTGGTATTCCGCCTTGACCTTAAAACATGTCAAGCATCTCCCAACATAATTTGCAATATCTTTCTTCATTCCGGGCCACCAATAAAATTCTTTCAAGTCTTTGTACATCTTGTCGGCTCCGGGATGTACAGGATACCTCAACTTGTGAGCTTCATTAAAAATCAGTTCCCTCAAGTTATGGGAATCCGGAATCCACATTCGATCCAAATAATAAATCAACTCATCAGTTTTCTGTTTAAATTTTCTCTCAGCACCACATAAAAGTTCATCTTTCAAGTTATTTCTCTGTAGAGTTTCCTTTTGTGCCTCGAGAATTTGAGCTTTCAAACTCGTTTGGATTGTCATCCCCAAAGCACGAACTCGAATAGGTTTTATTCTTTCCTTTCTACTCAATGCATCTGCCACTACATTTTCTTTCCCAGGGTGATAACGGATCTCACAGTCATAGTCATTCAAAAGCTCAACCCATCGCCTTTGTCTCATATTTAACATCTTTTGATCGAATATATGCTGAAGGCTTTTGTGGTCGGTAAAAATAGTGCATTTGGTGCCATAAAGATAGTGCCTCCAAATTTTGTGTGCAAAGACAACAGCACCCAACTCTAGGTCATGAGTTGTGTAATTATTTTCATGCACTTTCAATTGTCGGGATGCGTAAGCAATAACCTTATCCCTTTGCATCAACACACAACCAAGACCCTGGTGAGATGCATCACAATATACAACAAAGCCATTCGTACCTTTAGGAAGAGTGAGAATCGGAGCGTTACATAATTTCTGCTTCAATAACTTAAATGACTCTTCCTGCTTGTCACCCCATTCAAATTTTCTATCTTTTTGAGTCAAGAGGGTTAAAGACTGAGCTATCTTCGAGAAATTTTCTATAAATCGCCTATAGTAACCCGCCAAACCAAGAAATTGATGAATCTCAGTTGGGGTCTTAGGTGTTTCCCACTTCTTTATCGCCTCAATTTTGGCTGGATCCACATGAATGCTTTTCTCATTAATCACATGACCTAGAAAGTGAACTTCTTTAAGGCAAAACTCACACTTAGAAAAATTGGCGAATAGTTTCTCGTTTCGAAGCAATTCCAAAATCAACCGCAAGTGATGTTCGTGCTCTTCCTTACTTCGAGAATATATCAGAATATCGTCGATAAAGACTATCACGAATTTGTCTAAATAGGGTTTACACACCCTATTCATCAGATCCATAAATACTGCCGGGGCATTGGTTAGCCCGAAGGGCATAACTAAAAACTCGTAATGACCGTACCGAGTTCTGAACGCTGTCTTTGGTATGTCATCCTCCTGGACCCTTAATTGATGATAACTGGATCTGAGGTCGATCTTAGAAAAATGAGTCGATCCTTGTAACTGGTCAAACAAATCATCGATCCTTGGGAGTGGATATCGGTTTTTAATCTTCAATTTATTCAATTCGAAATGATCCATCCTTCTTTTTCACGAACAAGACCGGAGCTCCCCAAGGTGAGAAACTCGGTCTTATAAATCCCTTATCTAAAAGTTCCTATAACTGATTCGACAACTCTTGTAATTCGGATGGTGCCAGACGGTATGGGGATCTAGCAATAGGTGCGGCATCGGGTATCAAGTCAATTCGGAACTCAACTTGTCATGGAGGGGGTAATCCAGGCAAATCCTCGGGAAAAACTTCTGAGTACTCACGTACAACTGGAATATCCTGAATCTTAACCTCCTTTGATTTCTTCTCAATGACATTAGCAAGAAACGCGTAGCTTCCCTTTTTGAGGTATTTCCATGCCTTCATGCAAGACACAATGTTCAAATTCCTCCCGGGCTTATCGCCTTGGACATTCTGGACTTCACCGTTTGAAAGCGGAATTCGAACCATCTTTTCTGAGCAAACAATTTCGGCTCGGTTTTCGGATAACCAATCCATGCCAATAACAACATCAAAACTACCGAGCTCTATTGGGATAAGGTCTACATTAAATTGGTGATTATTTAGGTTCATAGAGTAACCTCGGATAATGTCACTAGCTTTAATCAATTTACCATTAGCTAGTTCTATAGTATAGCCCTCTTTCAATTTTTGTGATTTTTAACTTAATCAATGATCTAAATTCAGAAGATATAAAGCTTCTATCAGCCAATGTATCAAAAAGTATAGATGCATAAAGATCGTTGACAAGAAACGTACCCGTCGTCACATTCGGGTCCTGACATGCATCTGCAGCCCCAATCACAAAAGCTCTACCTTTAGCTTGATTCGCTGCATTCCCACCAATTCTGCCCAATTTGGGACATTTGTTCCTGAAGTGATCAGTTTCGCCGCATTCAAAACAACCCCTTGGTGCATTAGGGTCGAATCTGCAGTAGTTCGCTGTATGCCCCACTCGTTTACATATTGCACACACGAACTGCTCGCAAGCCCCCAAAGTGTTGAGAATTGCACTTGGCGCAAAGAGGTGGATTTCCAGTGTTTGCCCTTTTCTGCGGTGTCACCGCCACATAATTCTTTACAAACTTACGCTTCTTACTTGGACCACCAGTAGATTTCTTCATCGCCTTCTCCTCTGGTTTCTTTCCAATTGTTCCTTTCTTAACCAAAATTCCATTTCTCCCCATCTCATCAGTTAATTCACTTGCCAATTGGATCGCACTTTGCATAGTAGAAGGTTTGGCTGAAGTAACCATTCCTCGAATCTGGGGCACCAATCCCCATATATACCTTTCAATCCTTTTAGATTCGTGTGTCACCAGATGTGGCACCAAACGGGACAACTCTTGGAATCGAGTTGTGTAAACCAAGATTTCAGCTCCTTCCATTTCTAGGTTCCAAAACTCAACTTCAATCTTCTTTATTTCATTTCGAGGACAGTATTCCTCAATCAACATTCGTCCAAAGTCAGGTTATCAGTAACCTGTTCTCCTAATGCATCAACTTGAGAATTCCACCATGTTAGGGCTTCGCCCTGTAGAGAGCAAGCAGCATACTTAACCTTCTGATTATCCAAGCAGTTGCTGATTTTTATGATAGACTCCATCTTTTCTATCCAACGAACAATCCCAACTACTCCCTCACTACCATAAAAATCCAAAGGTTTTCCTGCAGAGAAGTCTTTAAAAGTGCATCCACGGTTGGTGTTACCAGTATTTGTGCCACCACCACCGGCTCCACCACTGCCAGAAGCACCACCACTAGTGCCGCCAGCACTCCTGATTAACCCTGCGGTGATCTGTGCCACTATTCTTGGTATAGCCGCATCTATCCCTTGATTTATCAGCTGTTCCAAATCCAGCAGAGTATTCTCTATCTCATTATGCTGAGGATTCCTCCTCGGTGGCATTTTCTAAAAACGAAAACGGACAGGAATTTGACGAGAGTTTGAGTAAATGAAAATACTTGATTAAAATCACTCAAAACATAGTAAACAAACCATATATAAAAGATATGTTTTTGAGAATGACAATAAAAATTTTTAACTGAATAATGTACACAAGGTAACAAATAAGGATGGTAACAATACACAAACAATAACCAAATGAAGTTTGTAACATACAAATAATCATCCAAAATATTGTTTCATTCCATCATCAAAAGATTTATAAAAATGCTTCATAAAGCATAAATAGTAGCTAGGGTTTACAAAAGCTAGTAATAATTTTACAAAATTAGGCATTAGTTAGAACTAAGCCAATACCCCAAAAATTAAGTTTTTGTAACCCATCAAAAGGACCTGAGCACATGTCGCTCAGTGTCTGAAATAGAAACCTAACACAACAGCAACCAGTAAAACAAGGAAAGCCACAAAAATAGCCATTCTGGAGTAGACCCTTTTCTCAAATAGATCCATGCGCTGGTTCCTGTTCAGCTCTGACGCCTGATGTCACACCCCCAATTTCAACTAACGGAGTATTACCGTTTGGGAAGTGACAAACCAGGATCTCAGACACTAGTTACATTGAACGACTCTACATGGGACTCAAAATGAAAATATCTTTTAAATCAGAGTATCAATGCGGAAGCGTGTAGGATCGTAAGATTACAAGGTGATTCTATTCTAGTTGATATTGGCGGAAACAATAACAACTAACAAAGTAAACAAGTAAACAGCAAGAATACTGATAAATGCACTGTTGTATTAAACATCTGAGATTACAAGTTTACAAGTAAAACACTATCAAGAAGCACTATGAAAGCACAGCAAGCACAAGGCACACTTTGTTTGAAGTGTTTACACAGTATTTATAGTAACTTAGAATCAAGACAGACCCTTGATTCTAAGGATCAGATCTAACACAAGCCGTTGATCTTGTTTATTAATCTAAATTACACGCAAAGGCTAATCTAGATAACTTTACTGAAACGTCTTCTTAGGCATCATTGTTTGCATGCTTGGAGACGCGCGTCATTGTCCTTTATTGGTTACACCACTGAGGTTCCTTCTGCTTGGAGTGTGGCAGTTGCTTTTGCAGACAGGTGTCAGAGGCGCTTCACATGGATAGTCAGCTGCAACGTTTGGTCTTCAAAGAATAGAGCTATCAGCAGCAGAGATGAGAACAATGCTGCTGATAAGACTATCAGCAGCAACTTGTGTTGGATGCTGCTGATAAGCCTATCAGCAGCAACAAGTGTTGAATGCTGCTGATAAGCCTATAGCAGCAACAAGTGTTGGATGCTGCTGATAAGCCTATCAGCAGCAACAAGTGTTGGATGCTGCTGATAAGCCTATTAGCAGCAACAAGTGTTGAATGCTGCTGATAAGCCTATCAGCAGCATTTGTACTTAGAATAATTTGGTAGCAATCAGTCTTTGGTTCTACAAACTCCCCCTAGACTGATGCAACCAAAATTCTTCTAATTACTTTGCTGCTGAAGCTTTTGCATGTGGCTGACTATCCTTTCAACCTCATAGCCTCTTGGATCCTTGCTGGGATTGTTTAGTGGAAGTTCAGACAGAGTCTTGATGTCTTTATGTGGCATTTTGTAGATTGCTTTGCTTGAACATCTCATCTGCTGCTTCTTTACATCAATCAGAGTGAATTCATCCAAATCAGCATTGTAGGATCAAGATACAAATGGAGAGTGGGACTTGAGTGGTTTGACATCCACGACCACATCTTTGCTAGGGTTGAAATAATGTCTGATTGCTAGCATAAGATGTTTCCCTCTCTCATTTGCAGGCTCATGAGCTTCACCCAGCTCTAAAATTCTTTTTAGGTCTGAATCTGGTAGTTGCAGAATCTCATCAACAGACCTGTATGTAGATCTTCTTCTTTCAGTTCTCCCCCTGAAGATCTCAAACCTTTGATCCTGTGGATTGTAGACCCATTCAACTATGTTTCTTGAGTCTTCAGGTTCAGATGAGGATTTGGATTTCTTTAAGGGAGGCTGTTGATGAGTGGGAGCTGGGTGGGATGATTTGGACTTGTTGGGTGGAGGAGTGGAAGGTTTGGGGAGGAGAGTGGAAGGATGGTGGACTGAGGAAGAGGTAGGTGAGGGAGAAGGCTTGGGTTTCTTTGTCTTTGGTTTTTCTTCTTCTTTGATAAGTACCCTTTTCTTGGAGGCCTTCTTCCCTAGTCTTTCTTCCTCATCCTTTTTAACTTTGAAGTAGAGGGCTTGCAGGTTCATGAAATTCATGGGACCTAGCCTCTTTCCACTATCTCCTCTAGCCTTAAGGAAGTCAATCATGACCTTCCTTTCTTCATGGGTTCTTTTATTCAGTGCAATGGTCTTCTTGGACTGTAGCTTGGCTTTTTCTTCTTCTTCAGCCTTTTTCTTGCTAGCCAATTGACCCTGCTGACCCATGAAGGCTCTGTAAATCTCTTTGTTTGAAAGTTTCTCAAGGTAGTCTGCATCCTCACCTTGAGAGATCAGAGCTTCAGTCCACTCCTCCCTTGATTCTTTTGCTAATTCAGAATCGGTTACTCTGAACTTAGCTTCTTCGTTCTTCTTCTTCTCCAAGTCTTCTTCTTCTTTATTGAATTGTTCCTGCAGTTGAAGAGCAAGAGCTGCATCTTCTTCAATCTGGTCAACTGCAGGAATCTTTCTTTTTAGCTCATCCAGCTGTATAACAGCTGGATGGTTTGTTCTCTTAGGAGAATGGTTGTTTTTCTTTCTTGAGCCTTTTTCAGGTCAGCCATCTCCTCTTCCTCTCTTCTTCCTCTTTTCTCTTCCCTCTCTCTTTTCTCTTTTAGCAGCCTCTCTTCATCTTCATCAGTCATGATTCCCTTTCCTTTGTTTACATTGGGTGCCTCTGCTTCAGCTTCATTGGCATGTTGAGGAATTGAAAAGGGACGGTCACTGTCTTCATCAAGTTGACACTCAGGACCTTCTATTTCCCTCAGTTGATCCCTGATGGAAGATCTTGTGCCAAAAGCTGTAGATGTGATGTCAACTTGTGGAGTATCAGAGTTGGAGTCAGTATCAGAAGTTGACACAGTCTCTTCTTGAGGAATCAGTCCTTCTTTTTCAAGATGGGCTTTGATGATGACCATCATTGCCTAGCTCTCCAGTGAGTTAATATTGCAGATGTTGGCTCTGAGCTGAAAAATCTTGAATAGGAAGTCTGAGGGCAGTTGAAGGATGTTCCTGGTGTTGATGATGAGAGAGGAGCCGTTGCTGAGCAGGAGAGTGTGGTCAAGGGACTTAGTGCTCACCCAACCTAGCACGTCCAAGTCCTTGACCAGGAAGGCATACAGGAATCTTCGAAGGCCCAGAACTTCTTCTTCAGTGAGAAGACTACTCCTTGTTATTTCAAGATTGCTAGGAGTCAGTCTCCTTTCTGCGGCCGCCGAGGATTCAGGATAAGCTACCCGATGTGCTACTTATAGGAATCTTTGGAACCTGGGTAGATTATCCTCCATCAGGTTATGGAACCTGCCAATGGCAAGTTCTGCAGAGAGATCTGTTGAGGTGTTGATGCAATTAGTTAAATGCAGATGTAGGACTTGGAGGGCATTGAGAGAGTTCCAATTCAGCTCTTCTACTCCGCTGAACTCCCATCCAATCCAAAACCTCTCAGATGATCCATCATACCCCCAAGCTAGAATGGAGTCAAATTCTAGCTTCTTTGATGATCTTAATAGTTGGGGGGTTGAGGATTGACCAATGATGGCTGCTGCTTCAGGAAGGATGCTGAATGATGTATTTGTTTGTTCTGTGTCTTCAACATCATTCAGCATTTCATCGACAGCCCTGACGACCAACTTCCAGTCTTCAGATGTCTCTTCGTCTTCATTATCTGGGACTGGCAAGTCATGAATTTGGACAAAGGCTGGCTTGAATAGTGAGCTTTGAAGTACAATCTGCTCTTGAATCCATTCATCAAGACTGTCTTTATCTTCTTCCATAGAGACCATCTCCCCCTTTTTGGTTGCATCAGTAGACAGGTAGACATCAGTTTGGGTGCCTACTGATACAAGAGAGGGAGTGGCTAAAGTTGGGCATTGATGGGCTTCATGCATAGAGACTTGGTGTCTTAGTTTGGACACTTCAGCCTCTAGCATAGCCACCCTGGCCGTCAATTCCAAGTTATGAAGTTTCAGTCTGTCCTCATCCACAGTTGTCGAATCCTTGGACCCAGATGGGGCCGTAGGCCGAGCCTCAGCATCCCCATCACCCATGGTTTCTTGGCGCCTGGGATTCCTCTCAGTGAGGGGAGTTTCCAAGGAAACACCCTCACCATGAGTTGCCGTGGTTGAGGTCTTAAAGATGTTGTCACTGTCCTCCTGGTCAGTTGATGGACCAGCAGTAGTGACAGCCTCTTCCACATCCACTCCATCATTACTCCCAGAGTGGACCTTCAAGGGTGAAGAACTTGGGTTGGGTGTTTCGGAAGCAAGACCAATCGGTATCTCCTTGATAGTGGTAGTTGGAGAAGGTACATCACTTTGGTCAGGTTCCTCAACACTTAAGTCCAAAGAAGATAGGAATGGCTCAAAGGGCTGTTCTATGGATCCGGGAAGTGATCCTAATCCAAATAGAGAGACTTCCGAAGGAGTCTCCCTAACAGTGTGGCTTTCCCTTATGATATTCTCACTAGAATGTTGTGATTCTGAGTGAGGGATGTTGGCTTGGGTTTGGGCCTTGGAGGCAAGAGAAGAAGGAGTTCTCTTGCCCCTCTTCCTTGTATATTTGGCTGCAACTGGGGCCCTGTGTTCCGGTTGAGCAATTAAACTGGGGGTGAGTAGATTATGTGCCTGTACATCCTCAGTAGAATGCACAGGGGTTCGATCAAAGGAAACAGTAGTTTGAGTTTGTGGCAGTGAGGTGGAGGGTGTGGGATCAGTATCAGCTGGGTTTGCTGAACTGTCACCCTGGGCACTTTGCGTGTTCAACATTGTAGACAACAATGGAACATCGGCCCCTGAGAACTTTGATGAAACTGTTCTCATGCTTTGAAAAATGTTGTTCTTATGTCCCAAAATTGAGTAGATTCTTGCAGTTTTTGAAAGATCTTGGTGCTCAATGTTGAACACTTCCTGCAAGAATCTTGGGTACATGAAGAACTGTGATTTCACCCCTTCTTGAAGGTTGTATCTCAAACCTTCAAGGATGAGGTGAGAAAAATTGAAACCCGCCCCAGTTATCATACCGTGAATTTCCGACGCAAGTCCGAAGCTGAGTTGGTTCCAGCCACTTCTCTTCTGGGATATACATTGGAGAAGAGTGTGGCAGAGATATCTCCATTTGGGACCCATGAGTGCCTTCTCTATCGTATACTCTATTTGATTCCCAGTGTACCCTATAGATACAAAGGTCCTCATGTATACGTCTCTTGGGTAAGAGGTGGCATCCCCTTCATCCTGAAGCTTGAGGTGTTGGCGGAGCTTTGCTTCAGTGATAGTCATCTCCTTGCCGTCTACTGTGCCTCTGATTTGGGGAGTGCCCTGTTCAGTAGAATACACGGCTGAGCTCCAAAAATCTTCCATGTGGGAAGTGTAGATGGTTGGGTTGACTGTTAGGGCATGGAGGATTTTGGACCGACAAAGGAAGTCGATCATATCGTTGAAGCCTTCAGATTTCTTGCCCTTTATTAGGCATGGAGTGAGGTTGTGATATGGGGAAAACTTGTCGTTGGGGTTGTTTATGTCTGCGCCTGCCATTGTTGTGGATTTGGAGAGAACAGAGAAGGGTGTTTGAATGGTGGTTAATTATTTAGGGCTTTGAATGCTGTGGGGACGGGAGAGAAAGTGATGGGTTTAGGGTTTGAAATTGAATATGAAGAGGATGTGGGAAAGTTTGAAATTGTGATATAACGGCAGACAAAGAAAAAGCAACCTTACTTGTACAGTACAACCTGTTTCACTTTTCATTGTTACAGCTGTAAAGCACTCAAGCAGTCATGGTAAAGACTGAGAGTAGTTTTTACCGCAGGTAAAAGTTAATGTAGACTTGTTTTACCCATCAGCAGCAAACTTGGTTGCTGCTGATGGTGAGCTATCCGCTGCAAACTTGGTTGCTGCGGATAGTTAAGTCTTTCAGCAGCAGATTTGGTAGCTGTTGACTGTTGTATTCATTCCGCAGCAAAAAGGTTGCTGTTGACCGCCTTAAAGCTGTCCGCAGGAAACTTGTTCCTACTGATAACTTAAAGCGATCAGTGGCAAAAGCTTTGCTGATGAAAATTTGAACCTGTCAGCAGCTGAAGGGCAAAAATGCTGCTGACTTGTAACTTTTATTTACAACATTAGACAGACATAGTTACAACGGAAGATAGATGCATTCAGCTTAACCGATGATGATGCTTGGTGTTTTCTTTACCTTCCATTGTTGAGTTGGTGGTTTTCCAGCTTTCTTTGTCTTTTCAGCAGCAGACGTTGTATCTGATGATTTGGCTTTCCATTGCATTATTGGTGTTTTTCTAGTTTTCCTCACACTACCAGCAGCAGATTTTGCCACTGATGTTTCTGGCTTGTTGACAGTAGATCCTGCTGCTGACAGCGTTATGGAAGTGTCAGCATTCTTTGCTACTGTTGGCTTTGCCTTGGATTTTGCCTTATCAGCAGTGGGCACTCTTGCTGCGGAGGATTTTAGCTTATCAGCAGCAGACTTGGTTGCCGCTGAAATCTTCTGCTTTGTTTTCTCGGGCTTAGCTGGACTAACAACTGATGTATGATGATCCTTCTTTACCCTTTGTCTTTGAGGAGCTTGATGAAGGATTTGGTTGAATGGGTTAAACTTACAGTTTGCAGCAAAGTGGTCTGATTCTCCACAGATGATGCAAGATTTTTGAGGCTTTGACAACTGCTCCCTTGGTGGAGAAAGAGATTTTCTGAATTGAGTTGTCTTAGCTTCAAAGCTTCTTACCTGTTTTTTCTTCTTTGTCTTCTCAAAAGCATGTTGCTTGAGGTTTCTTTGCTGCTGTAGGTAGTAGAAGTAGGTGCTGGCAGTGTGGTTATATTTCCCACAGACAAAACACGATTTTGCTAGTTTATCCTTTGAAAGATGCATATAATCCTTTCTTTTGAAAAGGTCTTTGAAATTCCAAGGGTGAGCTTTGTTGTGCTCAAAAGTAGCTTCTTCCAATGTTTTTTGAGCATATGGAACCCTTTCTTCAGGCGCATGATATGTGTCAAACACCTTCCTTGGCTGGACTGAATTGGAAGGAGGCTTTGAGTTGGTGGAGGTGGAAGACTGTCCCTTTTCAATAGTTAGCTTTCTTCCTTCTGGAGGATAGCTAATTCTGATTTGTTTGAAGGGTTTTGGAACTGGTATTTAAGGGATAATAGGGACTTCATCTTTAGTGACTGTCACTTGAGGGGCAGGAGGAGATGAGGCATTACTTGTTTCAGTGGAGTCTGAGCAAGTTGACTCAGTCTCTGATGAAGTAGTGCATTCTTGCATAGGGGTTTCTTTGATAGCAGGGTCAAGATTTCGGTTGGCCATGTCAAGATTTGCTAGATTGAAGCTTGGTTCATGGATGGCAACGTAATCAGCAGGAGGTGCGACGGTTTTCTACTGGTCAGCATGATATCCCAACCCAGTTTTTACATTTTCATGGATTTGAACATCCAAAAGTCTTTGCAGCTTTTTGGATGCAAATTCATATTTTTCCACATGGACCTTTTGGTCTGCCAATTCAGCCCTTGCAGCTTTCAACTTAACCAGAATATCATCAATTTGAGTTTCAAGGTTTGTTTGTTCATGTTTTAATGATGAAATTTCTTTCTTTAAACAATCATTCTTTTCCTTGTAACTATTTTCAACCTTTTTAAATTCAGATTTCATTTGGTGAAATTCTTCATTTTGATCTATGAGCTTCTGGTTATGTTTCCTATATCCAAGGACCTTATCAATGCACTCTTGAGTACATAGATTTTCATATACCTTTGGTGGTACCTCTGATGTGTCTAAAGTTAGAGAGGATACCTCTAATGTGTCTGCCATGAGAGATTGATTGTTGGCAGAAAGATCCTCAGGCTGGAAGCTCCAGTCAAAGTCAGTAGTTCCAACATTTGCACAGGCTTCAGTTTGTGCTGGAGGATTGACATGTTGTTGTTGTTGGTGTCTTGGCAGAGCTTGGTGTGCTTGTCTGGTAGGAAAGTAGTCGCTGGAAGAGGCTGATTGATGGCTTGAGCTTCTTTCTTTGGCTTGAATTATTTCTAATTCATAGGCTTTTAGCATACAAAAGAGCTCGATCATCTGCAGAGTCTTCAGATTCTCAGTTCTTCTTATTGACACTGTGTAAAGTGTCCAACAACTAGGAAGAGATCTGATGAACCTTTTGAGAATGTCTTCATTCTCCAGTTTCACCTTAGAGCACTGCAGCTCTCCTACCAAGTAAGTGTACCTGTTATACACACTGGTTAGTAACTCACCTTCATTGCAGACAAAGTTTTCGTATTGCTGCATCAGGATGTCTTTGAGCCCGTTGCTTTGTGCCATTTTTGTTTTGTGTGACTTGATCAAGAATAGAGTTTTGAATAGAATCAGAAAGTGATTAAACAAATGTTAGTTTGTTTAATCTTGAGCCAAAGCTCTGATACCACTTGTAGGATCGTAAGATTACAAGGTGATTCAATTCTAGTTGATATTGGCGGAAATAATAACAACCAACAAAGTAAACAAGTAAACAGCAAGAATACTGATAAATGCACTGTTGTATTAAACTTCTGAGATTACAAGTTTACAAGTAAAACACTATCAAGAAGCACTATGAAAGCACAGCAAGCACAAGGCACACTTTGTTTGAAGTGTTTACACAGTATTTATAGTAACTTAGAATCAAAACAGACCCTTGATTCTAAGGATCAGATCTAACACAAGCCGTTGATCTTGTTTATTAATCTAAATTACACGCAAAGGCTAATCTAGATAACTTTACTGAAACGTCTTCTTAGGCATCATTGTTTGCATGCTTGGAGACGCGCGTCATTGTCCTTTATTGGTTGCACCACTGAGGTTCCTTCTGCTTGGAGTGTGGCAGTTGCTTTTGCAGACAGGTGTCAGAGGCGCTTCACATGGATAGTCAGCTGCAACGTTTGGTCTTCAGAGAATAGAGCTATCAGCAGCAGAGATGAGAACAATGCTGCTGATAAGACTATCAGCAGCAACTTGTGTTGGATGCTGCTGATAAGCCTATCAACAACAACAAGTGTTGGATGCTGCTGATAAGCCTATCAGCAGCAACAAGTGTTGAATGCTGCTGATAAGCCTATCAGCAGCAACAAGTGTTGGATGCTGCTGATAAGCCTATCAGCAGCAACAAGTGTTGAATGCTGCTGATAAGCCTATCAGCAGCATTTGTACTTAGAATAATTTGGTAGCAATCAGTCTTTGGTTCTACAAACCGTAAAGAAAGTAAATGCGCAAAATACACGCGCCCAAAACCAAAGTCCAAAAGTCCAAACGTCCAACCAAACAAAGTACATTAAAATAATTCAATCAACATAAATAGACACAAAGCAAAGCAGTTGAATCCCATGCATGCCCTAACGTGCATCTGTGTCTTAGCTTAGCATCCTGAGAAAACATGTAAGAAAAAGTGTCAACACGAGGTTGGTGAGTTCACAGGTTTCAATATATAAATAAACGTTTACCAGATTTATTGTACAATCAACATATATACCAAATGAGTAGCTAACCCATGTTCATTGTTTGCTATTACGCTCGCAACCGTAAACTGACTGTTTGTATTGCCTCCCACCAGGTCTATCAACCACGGTGCACGTTTAGGTCAATATTGCACCCGTTCGATATCCAATCGTGTTAGCGCGACTAACGCGGGTGAGGTTTGTCAAACCCAGTAGTACTACCCAACATACCTCGCTATATTCATATTTAAACGGTTCGATGTGAGGACTTTCATGATAGAGTTTACGCATAGTCATAACAATTGATATAAAATGAAGTACAAAAATCAAAAGAGTTTGTATCATGTTTTCTCCCTCAGTTTAAAAGCAGTAAAAGGGGCCGTGAAAACTCACCTGCTTGGCGTTGAAGGTAGTATCACACAAAGGATAAGTTGGAACCACGTGTGTAAGTCTCAAAAGACTTACGAATGCCCTAAAATTATAAACACATAAATTAGGGATAAAAGAAAAATGGGAAATGTGACAATGACACGGATTGAGAAGCGTCCTAAAGAAACGCTCTAATATTCAAGAGTGGACGAAAGTGTCCACGGAGTTAGGAATTACTTTACGCGACGAATGACACGAATAATAATAATTATAACCAGGTGTTTTGTCATTCACAAAAATTAAGAAAATAATAATATATGTATACGAGTAAATAGTATAACCAATTATATTATTATTTAGTCTCAATTGACACACGATGTTATAAAATGATTTGAAATAATATAAATATATATTATCTAATAATACGGGTCACGGTTTGAAAATAATATAAACATATTATTTTATATGAATTTACGGTTAAAAATAATATAAACATATTATTTTTACTTGATAATAATAACAATATATTAATTATAAAAGTGGGTATAATTTATAAAAATATGTTAATAACTCAAACCCGAGCCTATGGGTTGTTTTCCGGCTAAAACACATTTATATAATAATATAATATTATAAAGTTTGATTTTTATTAATTAAATATAATAGGAAACTGTTTAAAAAAAATAGATGTGGGAGCCCGGTCTCGAACTCGGGTCTCTCCCACACACGCATACTGAACCAACCAGTCCCGCCCGCTAGGGATTCGCAAACAAATCCGATTCCGACTGATTTTAATCCGAAACTCTCCTGAGTTCATCCTTTTCACCCAACCCAATCGATCCTACCCTAAATTCCCTCGATTTTGAATACAATCGATCAAACACAAGAGAATGGGTTTGATAATCGAGGCCATGCGAACCTGTGGGTGTAATTAATTTCGAAAACATCAAGTTCAGGTTCGTTTAATTCTCGTTTTAGTAACCGAAAACCCTAGACACTAACTATGAATCAATTGGATCGATTTGGATATTAACACTCGATGTAATCATGGGGCTTTTACTAAACAATTGATTCTGAATCTGACCATGAGGTTTAATTAGATTAAAACAGCGTCTAAGATCGAAAATCCCAAATCGATATGAACGAACCCTAGATTACTGGATCGAGTTCAATTCGATATTGTTAGGTGAAATTGATAGGGGGTTTTTAATGTATTCGAGATTGCGAAACTGTTTATGTGAGTTAATTTGATTGAGATTGGGTTTAGGGTCGAAACCTCCAAATCGTTTTACGAGGAACCCTAGTTTACTGTTCTTGTAAAATTGAGTGTTGTTTGGTTCGATTAACATAGGGTTTTTATTAGACAAAGAATTACGAAGCTAATGATATAATTTAATCGAATTAAAAACGGGTCTGGAATCAAAAGCCCCAAATCGGTTTTCGTTTGAACCCTAGATTAGTGATCTTGTCAAATTCAGTCATATACGATCCAATCAACATAGGGTTAATGATGTAGATGCTAAAACGAAACTGTTGATGTGAATATTTACCAGAATGCGTGACGGGTTAATGGAGATCGAGTAAACTAAATGCCGACGGCGATGGGGTTGGCCTCCGGCGACTCCAACAGCTTCTCCGGTCGAATTGTCGTGCGTAATAGCTTCAGGGACGATCGATTTAGGTGAGAGTGAGTTCGATTTATGAAAACAATACTCAAATTCGTCGAATTTAATGAAATAACGACCAAAGTCGACGGTTACGGTTTGATTAGTCATAATTGTGTTTAATTTGGCAATAATTGGATTTAACTCAGTGGTTACGACTGTTAGGGTCATGAACGTTCGACATCCGTTACAGAATCACACAAGGATCGGTTAAGGAGATTGAATTTTTGAAACCAAAGTTGCGAAATTGACTTTCAAAAGTCAACAAGAACAAGAACCTTCAATTTTGACTTTCCAAGTCAACAGAATTGGAATTGAGTTAATTACACTTTGATCCCTGCAGTTTGAGTTCAGATATTGACAGAATTTGACACCGTGGTTAGATTTAACTGGGTTAGTTAACGGGGTTAAGTTTTTAATAAGAAACTTAACGGAATAGTTAACGGGGTTAACTTAAAAAGTCGGATTGTCACACCTGAAGAGTAGTAACATACTGATATAGCTCTGGTATCCTCTCTAGAACATCCTCCAACATAGTATGATGATGATTCAGTCTCGTCTCGTGTCCAGCATAATCCACCACTAACTCGTCCATCTGTACCTCCCTATTAGTCCTGGTGTCCTCTAGCTCCTCCTCTTCATCTGATGATAACTCTATAATAATAGGTGCAGTCCTAGAAGATGATCCTCTGACTTCGAAGGTCGATCCAGGAAACAGTGACCGTCCAACAGCGGGAGTAGCAGGGTGTAGAACAACAGTCACTGGTGCTACCCTGGAAGGGGGTAGGACCGAAGTAGGTGAGGGTAGACGGCTCCCTAAATCCTCTGAGCTGGTCGCGTAGCTAGACTCACCGGGCACATAGTGCTCCGATGGATCCTCCTCTGACGTATGACTTGGCTCGGGCGCACTCCAATCACCTGATGCTGTAGGGACAGGTACAAGAGGGAAACTGTTGAAGCTATCAGCCTCATCGTTTGAGAAGTACTGCTGAAATGAAGATGCTGAAGACGTAGACATGCTGTGACGGAGAACGTAAAGTTGGTAAGAATAAGAAATGCGAAATGATATGCAATGCACACATAGCTCCTAAGGTTCTTTGCAATGTTTCTTAAGGTCATAGTCTAGGTTCGATTCTGCGGTAAACCTAATTCTCTATAACTAGTGCTCTGATACCAAGTCTGTCACACCCCGCCGAAGGCGGAAACACGGAGGTGAGACGAGGGCGGTGCATCGAACACTTAGGCGCAAGAGAATGCTAACGGGTACATCGCAATTTACAAAAGAACCATTACTAAACCCAAAAATTAAAAGAAGTCATACAACATCCGAAATTCAAACTACAAAAGGAGCGTCTTATAAACAATCAAAGTCATAGGTACTAAGTTTGTTCCAACGTGAAACCACAAAATCTAAACAAAAGCGTGCCCCCATGAACTTTATCTTCATTTCTGTTTACCTGAAAGCATGTTTCAAAAACGGGTCAACTATATAAATAGTTGGTGAGAATCGCAGGTTTTACGACTTTATAAAAGTTTATAAAAATCCAAATTCAGTACACATGTATTAGATAACATATTACCATGAGCCGTAATCAAAGCCTAGACAAAATAAAAATAAAGTACCCCATACGGAAGTCTTACGCCAACAACCGTCTAAAAAAATATATGGCTAACTTTGCGCCCACGTGACCCTACAAGTCTGGTTGGCGCGACCAAACCATGAGCGGGGGTGTCAACCCAAGTAGTACTACTTAAAATTCTCAACGGCTACGCTCAGCTAATTGATTACAACAAAAAAATTGGGGACTTTAATGCATAAATATAAAAATAACTCATGTAATCATTGTATCATGTAACATGTGACTAAATAAATAAAAACGAAACAGCTTTCCCTAAAAAAAAACAGTAAAACAGTAAGTAAAAAGGGGCCGCGAAAACTCACCTGAGAGTGAAACGCGAAAAAGTGCGGTAAAACAGTGAAACAGCCAACGATGGTATCCTAACCGAGTCCTACTAATAAGTAGACACAAAATGTATTTAGGAAACCTAATATGTGTGACTAAGTAAAAAAAAGTCAAAAGTGGCTATGCAGTCAATTGTATAGCCAAAACTCGTGCACGTGCGTACGAACCGTTAAGAATTGTAAAACCGGCTTTTATATGAATTAATAATCTTAAAACTTTACATTTTAGATTTTTAATAAATAAAATCAGTAGTTAAAAAAATCACATTTGATAAAATCTCATATCACGGTTTCGTATGATCAAAAACGCGATTACGCGCGTAAAGTCCGGTCTACGGTTTAAATACGATTCGTCCAAAATTAGGGTTTTAGTGTGATATTAGCACCCAATTTAAAAGTCAAATTTTATGTTTTAAATGGGTTTATACTTCTGTCCAAAATCCCTTAGAATTTTTATAAAATCAATTTTATATAAAAATTTTCCAAAATTATTAACTTTTATAAAATTTAAATGGACCATAATTCTAAAAAAATACTTAGACATAAAGTTACTACATCAAATTTATACCAATTGATCATATATGTAAATAAAAATTTCTGACCAATGTTTATATTTTTCCAATATCCAGATTATTTAATATGAATTTAATATTATTAAAAATTTACAAATTCGGGAAAAATAGTTAAGCACATCCAATTTTTACCATATTAGTTTTAAGTCAATATAAGATCCCATATCAAGTTTCAAGTCTTGATTTTATCCAGAAGTATACAAACCCTAAATCATTCGTTTAAACTTTATAAATATTAAACGTATACTTAAACAACTCCAATTTTCATAAAATTTGGACAGGAGTCTTAGTTCATCATATAACTATCATTGTCCAATTTCCAGAATTTTTCAATATTCAGAAGTATTTTTCCCAAATTTCCTATTAAACTTGTGTGAATTTTAATAAATAATCTATAAAGAGTTAGATAACTAAAATTTTCAGATATTCATTTTAAAACATATACTACTGATTAAAACCACTTTTGGGTGCTAGATCAATAATTTTTAAAAATTCATCAAGAACATGCTTGTTCTTGAACATTCAACAATTAACAAGTTTAATCAAAGGATTATATCTTCCAAAATCAACAAATGAAGATGAAATTTGATGCTAAGCTATTGATTTTTCCTTGATTTATAACCTACAATCACAATATGGTTCAATTCCAAGATCAAAAACTCAAAAATTAACAAAATGCTCTTTTTATTCAAGAAAATGCAACCTTGATCATCAAATCTTGCAAGTTTTTCACTAGATAACTCATTGTGGACGATTACAACTAGTTTTGATCCACAAATCTTTGTTAAAATCACAATATTCAAGCTAAAAACTCTTAAAAACAACAAAACTTGAAAATCAAAGTGAGTGTGTGTAGTGTGTGTGTTCTTGGTGTTCTTGAGAACACATGCAAGAATCAAAACAGAAATTTTAAAGATGAAATCATGTTAAAATACCTTTAAAACACTAAAACAAAGCTCATCAATCCATTGGAACCAAGAATCAAAGCTTGGAATTAGATTATTCTTAAGCTTGGAAGAGATTTGGGGGTGTTTGGGTGTGGTGGTGGTGGTCTACGGCCAAGAGGGAGAAGGAGGAAAAGGGAAAATGGGGTGGGGGGTTGGATATTTATAGGGGAGGGTGTAGTCTGGGTTTAAAAGACCATTTTTATAAAAAAATACCCACTTTTTATAAAAATTACACCTCTAAACACTAAAAATAAGCATTTTTATCAAACATAAAAATTAAGTATCAAAAATGATGAATTTTGAAAAATTTTAAAACATAAAAACTCAAAAATTTTCAAAAAGTTATACCGGGTGAACACCGGGTTTTTAACGTAAGAACCACCTGTGATCGTTAGTTTAGTCAAGAATCACAAAAGTTAGCACATATAATGTTATAAAATATCATTCTTAACTAAAATATAAATATAAAAATTATTTTCGAGAATTTAATTTTTTACCGATTATTTAACGCGTTCGCAGTATACGCAGTGTATGCACTTAACCGGGTTTTCTAGTTCGGACCTTAGTGTTTGTCTAAGTTAGTATTTCTAGAAACACTAAAAATATATAAAATTATAATATTAAAAAAATATAACGTTTAAAAAGTCAAGAAACAATAAGGACCTGAAAAACCGCTGTTGTTACAGTCTACTTGTATTCCATGTTCGTTCACCATGTGCCTAAGAAATTGTACTTCTCGTTTCCAAAATTCACATTTTGAAAACTTAGTGTACAATCTTTCTTTTATCAGGGTTTCTAGAATGATTCTAAGATGTTCCGCATGTTCTTCCTGGCTTCGGGAATAGATAAGAATATCATCGATGAAAATGATGACAAACTTATCAAGGAATGGTTTACAAACCCTGTTAGGTCCATAAATGCTGCAAGGGCATTCGTTAGACCAAATGACATGTCTAGTAATTCATAGTGATCATATCGGGTTCTAAAAGCAGTCTTAGGTACGTCCTCTTCTTGTACCTTTAACTGATGATATCCTGATCTAAGATCGATCTTTGAAAAGTACCTGGCTCATTCTAGCTGATCGAATAGATCATCTATTCTAGGCAATGGATATCTGTTCTTTATAGTTAGTTTGTTCAATTCCCGATAGTCAATACACATCCTCATGCTTCTATCTTTCTTCTTTACGAATAATAATGGTGCTACGTGTAACACCTCAAAATTTCCTAAAGAAATGTAGGACTAAATTTGCTATTTTTCATAGTTGAGAGGTGGATATGTAAATAAATAAAGTTCAGGGACAAAAAGTGAAAAATGGTGAAAATGGACAGATGTCGGACCGACATCTGTAGAGATATCGGTCCGCTATGTGCGGAGCAAGCAATGAACTAGGCGATGACACGTGGCCCATGACTCAGCGGATGAATCGGCTTGATGTTGGACCGGCATGGTTCGTATGTGGGTCCGATATGTATGCGCCAAGTCAAATAGGTTGACATAAGGGATGTCGGACCGCTATGATCTTGGATGTCGGTCCGACATGGACCCGATTTTTACCCTATAAATAGGTAATCGATCTCAGCCATTTTTCACACACTAACACACCTTCCTACACACACATACTCTGTAACTCCAATCCCGAGCCCTGGTTCACGTACGAGAGTCCGGTTTCTGACCATTCGGCTTCAAATTGCCATAAATAGTGCTGAGGTAAGGTTCCGACCTCTTATTAAGATTTGGTTATATTTCATTAAGCTAGATTTATATAATCAAGTAATGTTATGATTATATAGGAGCTCTGCCGAGGTGTTTACCACATTACTGATTTATAAGCAGAAATATTGTCAAGGTGCGTACTTAAACTGTGATGCATGAACTCTTTCATGACCTTATATGGCATGATTGATTTATGAAACATTTTGAGTATCTTGAAACGATTGTACTGATTATTTATATATAACGTATTCTAAGCGCTTATTGTATTTCACTTGCATGTGGAACGGCATGTTGGATAGGACCCGTGGAACGATCTTTGGTTATATATACTGATGATTATTCATAGTTATCTATGAATTTGGGGGTGGAACCCCATGGATGTGTTCAAGATACTTTGGCGGGTCATTTTTATAAACTATTTTAGTTTATGAATTCACCAGCTTTGTGCTGACCCATGTTTTATCAAATGTTTTGACCACATCACAGGTAGTTATTAGATAGGGCATTCCAGGACTAGAATGAACTGATGAACGATCCAGATGATTGACATGCTAGGAACTATAAGTCCCGAATGATATGTTCCTTGTTAGGGACAAATGATGTAACTTTTGTTAATCTTGATGAAAACAATGTTTTGATATAAATAGAAGTTATAATTTGGTCTTCCGCTGTGTTTTTGATATCAACGTTACAGTAACTAGAAGGCGACCTTCTAACTAGTATGTGGTTATCTGACAAACGGGATGTTCTGTCTAGGAAAGAGCGGTGTATAAATCTCTCCTAGACCCGTCACTCCTACCTAGGAACATATCTGTTGGAGGTACTACTCTAGTTAGATGACTATCATGTGTTACGGGTGTGATAAGTTGGTATTAGAGCCTCAGTTTAAGGGATTTAGATACTACAGGAATAGTGACTAGACTTAAACTAGGACTCTGATATTAGTCCGGAATGCCCAAAATAAGTTAGGAGTATACATTCAGTACGAGAAATCAGATAATTAAGAGCACTATTGGCCAAGTGTTGTTAATTTCTGAATTTCTGGATTATGACCGGTTATACGAATTCTGATGCTATACATTTGTATTTAGGTACAAGATGGTAGGACGTGGTAGAGGACGAGGAAGAGGTAGGGGTAGGATGCCCAATACTACGTCCCGTACTCGCGATACGACAAACACAAACACTAATCCAAATGAGAACATAAATACGAATGCCGAACCACAACAACCTGTGGTAAAAGTCATTATAACTGAAGCTCAGTTCCAGGGAGCGGTGGCATCTGAGGTCACTTGTATGCTTCAAACAACTCTACCTGGAATGCTTGACGATTGTCTTAAGAGAAGAGAAAATAATAATAGTCATGGAAATCAGAATGAAAGACAAGTGGTGTAGTTCCTAGAACCAAAGATACTCTTCACAATACCCCGGTAGGAAACAATGTCGGCACCACCCGAACTTATGAAATAGTTGGAATGACAAACCAGAGCACTACATGGCCATGGATGCAACTATAAGAATTTTAGCGACTGTCATCCTAAACCCTTCAATGGAAAAGTGGATGCCATTGAAGCCTTGAAGTGGATCACTTTCATGGAAGTTGTCATAAAGATGAGTGAGTGTAGAGCAGACCAAGCTGTGAAGTTTGCTGCACATTCTTTCGAAGAAGAAGCTCTTGACTGGTGGGAATCAGTCAAGCGGACAAAGGGTGAAGCTGTGACGGATTGGATGACGTGGGAGGATCTCAAGTCTTTGATTCTGAAAAGATACTATCCACATAATGCCGTGGACAAGATTGAAGCTGAATTTCTGCGGTTTGAAGCTGGAACCATGACTCATCAGGAGTACACGAATAAGTTTAATGAGATGGCCAAGTTAGTGCCACATCTAGTTACACCTGAGTCAAGGAGAGTCAAATGTTATATTCAGGGTTTACTTCCTAAAGTTCGTACCTTAGTAAAATCCATCGCACTGGAGATGATTGATATGGCTGTTGAAAAGAGTGCGATGATGTTTAGATTGTATTCATGTGATAATATAATCATATGGATACTTTGACAAATCAAAGTGATTCAAATTCTTATACTTTCAAGAAGACATGATTTAGCATATAGGTGAACACTCACTTCGAGAATTCCCAGGAAAGCATACGGATCCTTCGGTTGATTTGGATTTATATAAAATGCTTTCCAAGACAGAAGACCCAAAGTACAAGCATTCACCCTTCCGGATTGCACATGTTCTTTACTAATTTTCAGAACTCAAAACTTTGACGGGATTTTAAAATCTTAATAGCCTTTAGGTCTATGAGTTTAAATTTTTGTTCACAAATGATGATGGTGACATGTGTGCAAAAGTGAGGGTGCATAAAGGATTAGGTGTGAATAAGTGTGTGATAAGACTTAGGATAGCACTTAATGTAATCAAATAGGTAGCATGTAGATAGCAATGCTTATAAGCACAAGAGTTATCAATTAGTGTAGTACATAGGCTATCAGTTATTATATCATGCGATGTAACATTTAGAATAACATGTAAAAATATTCACCCAAAGTAGTAATCATGTAGCATTTGGTAATGTGACTAGTGTCATGTACATAGAGCATGACATAATATGGGTGTCCTATGGTTATAGTATAGGTCAAAGGTGTTTAATAACCTAATTCACTATAACCAAGGCTCTGATACCAATCTGTCACACCCCAACCGACGACGGAATATGTCGGGGCGGGACATGCAGACTGTTCAATAGCACATGGTCAAACTAAAGTTTCATATATTAATTGAATCCAAAATTTTCATAACACTTGTTCAACAAAACATGTACAACTATACAAAAGAAAAACAAAGTACACCATAAATGTTCAATTCGTTATTTAACTAAGTCCTCAATCCTATGTGTAGCAACTTGCAAATGATCTCAAAAGTTAGTACCTGAAATATGAAAAGAATGAGAGGGTCAACTATAAATAGTTGGTGAGCATACATAGGTTTTGACACCACAAATAAAGTAAAAAAATGTTTTATACAATTCATACGATACATGGTATATAAGACATTTATAAAGAATCTATAGTTAAACTAAGTGTACAATCAAACCTTGTGACTGTTGTGAGGCATAACCCACAGGTTACCCTAATGTAATGTCGGTAACAAACACCCTAATCAGGTGGGTTTGTCAGACGCAATAGATCTATCAATGTTAACCGTTGGCTTGTACTGAGTTAATGATTGTACTAATGTCATGTATATGTAGTCTTAACTCATAGTATTCAAGCATAAAGCAAAAATAACACATAGCATCATATTATTGAATTGTATATAAGTAATTGTAAAGAGTTTAAAGTGTAATCATGTTTCACCCCAAAAGTACAAAATGTAAAAATGGGCTATGTAAAACTCACATGGGTATTGTACGACTAAAACTTGAACTAGGTCGCGAGAGCGAGTGAACCGGTTTAGCGATACCCTAAGTAAATATTTATGCATATAAATATGTGGGAACAATTAAAAAGAATAAGAACGAAACAATTTGGGACTTTAGGGTTTGGAAAGGACGGGCGAACGAATCGAGTTGGATAAAAATGGTAATATATCATTGAAATAATGTTTTATAAATGTCATTTACAAAAGAAAACTTGGTGTCAACAATAAGTATTTAATTGCAATTTTAATATTAATAAATATCTTATTAAGACAATTAGGTCTAAAATAATCATTATGATAGAGTATTATGACATAATTTGAAATAATTGATTTATTTGTTCCAATTATTAACAGAATCTTAATATTAGAGAGAGTAAGTAATAATATGATTAAAACAATTATAATATTACTAATCTTAACAATAGTTATGAGGCTAAAAATTTTAGTAAATTATAAATCCTTTCGTTTAATAAACTTCATAAGATCATTTTATAAATTTTCTTTTTCTTTCGAAGACCATTATACATGTATATATAATTACCTTTTGTTTACAAAAGATATTAATAATCTTGAAAGTTTACAAAACAAGAGATTGGTTTATAACAATAAAAGTTTATAAATTGGTGTATATATATTTATATAATCATAAGAATTTATAAAACAATACATTGATGTCATAAATCATTTGTTTATGTTTTGACATAATTGAAAATATGTATTATAAGTATGCATGTGTGTAAATATATACATATATTTATACCTTTATATGAAAGTTAGTGAAGTTAAAGGTGGTAAAACCAACAAAGGAAAAAGAGGAACAAAATAGGGGCATGGGCTGGAACCCGTGACCTTTGCTGTGAGGATGAAGAGATTTAACCGGTTAGACTAAGCTGCTATATTGATAGGGATTGGAAAAGAATAATTTTTAACATTAATGTTCGAGGCATCATCTTCCCCAATCCTCATGCGCAAAACCCTAACTCCCCAAATTGATATTGATTTACACTCAGGTTGCAAGCAAAACATTAGGGCTTTGGTATATTGGATCAAAACGAGTAAGTTAGTAGATTAGTTACCTCGATTCGTTGCCGATTGAAGGTTTGAGTCCCCTGGCATTGAATGCGATCCGAGAGAAAAAGGGATGGGTCCTAGGATGGCAGGGGATTTATATAGGTGACAACGGACGAATTGGAACGCGTTAATAGCTGTAAACAGAACGAGATTTGTGGGCTCTTGCAGCCTGATTAGCGGGATTGAAACCCCCGACCAAAGCTCCTATTTTGGGTCTTTAAACTCGATATCTCAATTAATTGGTTGCGTTTCTACTTTCCAAATGAATCATAAGCAGGTTAGAAATTATTTTGGAAGGATTTAAATTCCGGATTTGAAGGTAATTGGAGAGATTGACGCGGATTTGACTTTTCATGGTCAAAATTTGTGTTGATCTTGGGTTCCAGGGTTCAAAGTAAAAATGGAGGGTTCAAATAGATGGGTTAAAAGTTCAATATGGGGTCCAAAGTAATTAGTGGGGTTTTAATTGGGTTTGAGAGAGTTCAAGGTTCAATTTAATTATTTTGAATCCTCTTTATTTATTCATAAAAATAGTTTTTTTTATAAATTTATAAAAACTTGAACATTATATGTTTTATTTAAATTATTTAAAAGGAAGAGTTCCATTCTTTTTATAAAATTACAAGTTGTATAATTGGTTTATTCAATATAAACAACTATGTATATTTGCATATATATATATATATATATATATATGCATAAAAAGAATGTAATCATATGATTAAAATTCATAAGTTTTATTTTTGATATATAAGAATATATATATATATATATATATATATATATATATATATGTATGTATAATAATATGCACACATATGTTATATATATAATACAAAATAATATGTTAATGTAAGGTTGAAACTTTTGATCGATACGGATTGAAATAATAGTTAATGTAACATATTGTGTTGAGCTAGTACGAGATCGAAATGGAGTGTCATTATTGTACATAAGGAAAAATTATGGTCTGAAAAATCATGGATGTTACAATTCGCCCGAGTACTTCCCCTTGGGGAGCACCAGTGCTATTCGTAAAGAAGAAAGATGGAAGTATGAGGATGTGTATTGACTATGGGGAATTGAACAAGCTGACTATAAAGAACAGATATCTATTGCCTAGAATAGATGATCTGTTCGATCAACTACAAGGAGCCAAGTACTTTTCAAAGATTGATCAGGATATCATTAGTTAAAGGTATAAGAATAGGACGTACCTAAGACTGCTTTTAGAACCGGATATGTTCACTATGAATTCCCGGTCATGTTATTTAGTCTAACGAATACCCCTGCCGCATTTATGGACCTAATGAACAAGGTTTGTAAACCATTCCTTGATAAATTTGAGATTGTTTTCATTAATGATATTCTTATTTACTCCCGAAGCAAGGAAGATCATGCTGAGTATCTTAAAATCATTTTAGAAACCCTGAGAAAAGAAAGATTGTACGCTAAATTTTCAAAATGTGAATTCTGGAAACGAGAAGTACAATTCCTCGGGCACGTGGTGAACGAACATGGAATACAAGTAGACCCAAGTAAGATTGAAGCTGTTATGAAATGGGAAGCCCCAAAGACTCCGACAAAGATTAGAAGCTTTCTTGGACTAGCCGGCTAGTACAAAAGATTAATTAAGGACTTCTCCAAGATTGCTACACCTTAACTGCTTTAACTAAAAAAGCAGCAAAGTTTGAATGGGGCACTAAACAGGAGGAAGATTTCAACATTCTCAAGGATAGGCTTAGTCATGCACCAATCTTAGCAATACCTGAAGGAAATGATAATTTTGTCATCTATTGGGACGCTTCCCGAACTGGTCTAGGTTGTGTGTTAATGCAGCGAGACAAGGTTATTGCCTACGCATCACGACAACTTAAAATTCATGAGAAGAACTATAATACGCATGATCTTGAACTTGGTTCCATAGTGTTTGCTCTAAAGATTTGGAGACACTATTTATATGGTACCATATGCGTAATATATTCAGACCATAAAAGCCTCTAACATATTTTTAATCAGAAGGATTTAAATAGGGTGATGTTATTTGGACAACCCCAAAAATTAAATGGACAACCCCTATACGGGTAGTATAGCTCAATACTACCGGTATAGGGTTTCATCAGTATTAAATGCACACATATACGGCTAGTATAGCTCTATACGGGCAGTATAGGTACAATGTACGAGGTTTGTACCTGATGAGTCTGACTTTCAAGAAGTCAATCTGTAAAAAGTGTACCTATACGCGCAGTATAACTTTTAGATTGGTGAAACATTAAGTCCTATATGAGCAGTATAGGGCAAGAATGTTTTTTTTTTAATTTAGCATACGGGGACCATTTCATATAAATGAAATTTCACAAACCAACCAATTCGATCAAACCATTCGTATCAAGATGTCGTCTTGGTACATTAGTTATGTTTTTGGCGAATATTCGAAACAGTCATACTATACTAAGCTATACTATACTATACTAACCTATACTATACTATACTAAAATATACTAAGCTATACTATACTATACTAAGCTATACTATACTAAACTATACTAGCCTATACGAAGCTATACTATCTTATACTATCCTATACTAAGCTATACTAAGCTATACTATCCTATACTAAGCTATACTAGGCTATACTAAGCTATACTATCCTATACTAAGGTATACTAAGCTATACTATACTAAGCTATACTATCCTATATTAATTTATACTAAGCTATACTATACGATACTAAGCCATACTAAGCTATACTAATCTATACTAGGCTTTACTAGGCTATACTAGGCTATACTAAGCTACAATCCTATACTAAGATATACTAGGCTATACTAAGCTATACTATCCTATGCTAAGCTATACTCTATGATACTAAGCTATACTAGGCTATACTAAGCTATACTATACTATACTAAGCTATACTTGTCACACCCCGGATTTAGCCTACCCTGGCGTGCGACCAACGATTGGTACATGTCTTATTATTTTATCAGAGTTTCATAAACACAGCGGAATAATTTTAATAACTAAGGATCTTTTCAAAAGACGGGGAATATCTCGTTTCATTTCATTTCATAAACAGGGATAAACCCTGATATTGTTCACAAACGTTTAAATTACAAAACCAAGGGTTAACATGAGACATTTCTTTCAACTGATGTCTAGGGTGGACATTGCCTTTTTCATGACATCATGATTCTAATCATTCCATAGCTAATCAATAAAATCATCCTTGGTTACCTGTAAAACGTTTGAAAATATTTGATCAGTGTAAACGGGTGAATACAAGTATATTTAAAATCATAATCTGACAAACTTGAATAAATAGAACAATATGCTCATAGTTTCCGGTCAATTTACACAGTCAACTTTCTAACCACTAGCCATACCAGGGACCTTGGATATATTTTTACATCTATTCAATATTCTACCTCTATCCTCAAGAGACAGGTCTTTCACAACAACCAAGGGTTCAATCCCTAGCCCTGTTACAGCGTCTCATCTGTAACATGTGTATGCGTACGTGACTCTATGGGGCTGACTGCTATATAGTAAATCACCTTATGCAATGAAGTATTCAACTTGACAGAGTCTTGGCTTAATGAGCTTCTAGAGTAGGAGTCCTAGTGGCAGCGTCTCTTCTTAAGTCGTCTAGCTTGGTTTCTCCGAAAGAGCGTTTCCTAGCTTCTCGGCTTTCTCCTATGATAACCAACACCTCGGGAACTTAAACGTATGAGTGGGAATGGTTTTAGGAGAGTGGAAACAGTTGGAATGGTTCTGGAAGTTGATTTTTGATGTTTGAAAAGTGAATGGCAATTGGTTTCTATTTATAGGCTGAGTTCGGGTCCGTAGCGGACCGTTACGGTAACGGGTAGCGGTCTGCTACCTCCTTAACCCTAATTGGTCAGCATGACACGTGTCAGACTACGATGTTGTGGTGCATTTTGCGGCTAGCGGACCGTTAATATATAAGGTAGCGGTCCGCTACCCAATCAAGGTAGCCATAGCGGACCGACATGAATCTGGTAGTGGTCCGCTACCTGTGACACGCGTCAGAAACCCTAATGAGTCGTTAGGACACGTGTTATTCACTCATCATTGTCGTTGGGACTACATAGCGGACCGTTATACATATGGTAGCGGTCCGCTACCGGTGAAAATTCAGAAATTTTCATTTTTAGTCCTTGATCTTTTCTGTATTTTTACTTATGGTCCTTTAACTTATATATTTTATATTTTTGGCACGAAAATTTTATGAGTGTTACATTCTCCCCACCTTTTGAATAATCTCATCCTCGATATTTACTGGAACAGGTGTCGGTATTTCTTTCTCATTTATGATTCTAGCTCCCAAGTGTATTCTGGACGTCTAGAATTCCACTTGACTTTGACGAGCTTGAATCTTTTCTTTTTCAGAAATTTGGTTTGATGGTCTTCTATTTGTAGAAGTTTTTCTACAAACCTTAATTTTTCATTTACCTCTATGTCTTCTAGAGGCATTACAAAGGATTCATCAGCTAGACATTTGCGAAGATTTGATATGTGAAATACATCATGTATTCCATTCATCGCTTCTGGTAAGTCTAACTGATAAGCCACTGGTCTAATTTGTTTTATGATTTTGAAGGGTCCAACAAATCTAGGACTTAGTTTACCCTTCTTTACGAATCGAACAACACTTTTCCAAGGTGAAACTTTTAATAACACCTTATCTCTAATATTAAAATCTAATGGCTTTCTTCTTTTATCAGCGTAGCTCTTTTGTCTATCTCTTTCTTTTTTTAATAGTTCTTGTATCTGAGCTACTGTCAGTGGTCTCCTGAACAAGTTCAAGACCTGGTAATTGATTTTCTCTAATATCAACCCAGCATATAGGTGTTTTGCATTTTCTTCCATATATGGCTTCAAATGGTGCGACCTGTATACTTGTGTGATAAATACTATTATATGAGAATTCCATTAGGGGTTGGTGATCATCCCAACCACCACCTAAGTCTATCACACATGCTCAGAGCATATCTTCTAAAGTCTGAATTGTCCTTTCACTTTTCCCATATGTTTGTGGATGATAGGCAGTGCTTAAATTCAGACGATTTCCCATAGCTTTCTGGAAACTTTGCCAGAATCGAGATGTAAAACGACTGTCTCTATCTGACACTATGGATAATGACACTCCATGTAATGATACGATTTCATTTACATAAAGATGAGCCAATTTACCCATACTGAAGGTTTCTTTCATTGGAAGGAAATGAGCAGATTTAGTTGTTCTGTCAACAATAACCCAGATAGTATCGTTCCCTCGACTGGTTCGGGGAAGTTTAGTGATAAATTCCATTGTTATCATTTTCCATTTCCAATCTGTTATTTCTAGTTGTTGCAATAAACCAGAAGGTTTCTGATGTTCTGCCTTAACTTAAGCGCAAGTAAGACATTTTGCAACATATATGGCAATATCCTTTTTCATGCCAATCCACCCGTAATTATCTTTTAGATTTTTATACATTTTATCACTTCCTGGGTGCAACATATATTTAGATTTATGTGATTCTTCGAGTATTCATTCTTGAAGATTTCCGGTGATCGGAACCAAGATTCTTTTATTCATACGTAATATTTCATCTTCACCTTTTGTTAATTGTTGAATCATGCTCGTCCTTCCTTCTTGTTCAAGACCTTCTTCTATCTGAACATAATGTTGTGTAACATCCTAAAAATAATACGATGATTAAAATAACAGGTTATACGTAAGACGAAAGGAATAAATGAACAAGGCGTGACGGGCCGGGCCAGATGGGCCGGCGAACTTGAGGGGAGGGGTCCCTTCTCCTATAAATAGCCTAACACACTACATATTTCTCTCATTTGCAAGTTCTAGAGAGAGAAACCGTAGAGAGAGAAAGTTGGCGGATCGACCCAAGATTGAAGAAGTGCGTTGCTCCATAGCTCGTGAGAGGAACCTCCGAATCAGAAGCTCGATACAGGTAATGACCCAACCTAGATCTGAGTTTTTGTTCGTTATTTTCGGGTTTTGGACGAAAATGTGACGTTTTTTACGGATGAAACTGGAAGAAAAACATAGATTTGAGTTCCTTAATGAAAAGAAAACGTTTTGAATGTAAACAAGTTTGGGATCTTGACGTGATCGGACCCGAATGCGAAAGTTAGGGTTTTTACGGGGAAGCAGATCTTTCGTACTTATCAAGTATGCATGAAGAGAATCCTGCGTACTTATCAAGTACGCATGAAGAGAATCCTGCGTACTTATTAGGTACGCATGAAGAGGATCCTGCGTACTTATCAAGTACACATGAAGAGGATCACGAGTACTTATCAAGTACGCATGGAGAGGGTCCTGCGTACTTATCAAGTATGCATGAAGCAAAGTTTGCGCACTTATTAAGTACGCAAGAGCAAGGCCCTGCGCACTTGCCAAGGGCGCAGACATAAGTCTGGTTAAATGAAGTCAGTATCTTTAAAAGGTTAAACCGTTAGAGTCGGGATTTGGTATGATGTGTATTTAACTAATCAATTCAGATCGGAAGTGACGTTGTGGGACCTTTGTTTAGGACAACCCAGATTAGCGTATTAGGTGAGTTCTAGAAGCCTTTATTTAAATGTTTTAATTAAATGTTTTTAGGCTGGTGTGCATACATACGAAATGATGTTTTTAAAATGAGGTTTACGAAACGATGTTTACGATATGATGGTTACGATATGATGTTTACGAAATGATGTTTACGAGATGATGTTTATGAATTGTTTTGCCAAATGAAGTTTACGAAAGATTTACGAAAGAGATGATGTTTTGTTTAGTAAAACGTACAAATTCTTTAACTAAAATGAGGTAAAGGTTTTATGAAAGTCAAGAATGAACGAATCTGCCATGAGTTTCTACGGGAGCTAAGGTATGTATGTATTGGCCTCACCCTTACGGGGAGCCTTTGTGGCTGGCTAACGGTTGTACAACTGGTTGATGATGGGGTGACGACGATCACCCATGGTATTACCGGGATCCCAATGGAAGGTACTATTCATTGCGGGGAAATAATGCCTAAGTTATGTTCTGTCTACCTAGAGGTAACGAGCCTTAGGAGACATATGTTCGGTCTACCTAGAGGTAACGAGCCTTAGGAGACATATGTTCGGTCTACCTAGAGGTAACGAGCCTTAGGAGACATATGTTCGGTCTACCTAGAGGTAACGAGCCTTAGGAGACATATGTTTGGTCTACCTAGAGGTAAAGAGCCTTAGGATACATATGTTTGGTCCACCTAGAGGGAACGAGCCTTAGGGGACCTGGTTACGGATGACTTAGAGGTAACGAGCCTTAAGTTCATCCGCTGGTATGCGATGTATGGAATTGAAGGTTACGAGAAGGTGAAGATTCGGTTCATGTTGACTTACGTTATGATGCTAGGTTACGATGTTTTGATGATGTTAAGTTATTGCATGTTTTACGTACGCTTTTGTTAAACAAATGTATGTTATTTTTTTGGAAAAATGTTTATGTTAAGGTTTTGTGTAAAGCTAGAACTCACCAGCGTAGCTGACTTTTTAGTATGCACATTCAGGTTAAAGGCAGGTTTTGATGATAGACGGTGATGCTTGGCAAGCGAGAAGAGTTACCCGGATGATATGAAAACTGGCATCCCGTTATAAGTTGTTTATGTTATGTTTATGTATTTGATAATGTTATGCTTCCACATGTATGAACAAATTTTAATTATGATGAATAAATGATTCCGCTGCGTTATTTGATATTCAAGTTTAATAACTGTTTGTGAATGAGTAAATCTATCTAGTGAGGCCTCCTAGGTTTGGGGCCTTACAAGTTGGTATCAGAGCAATAGTTTGAGAGATTTGAACACTCCCAATGTCTAAACTTAAACTGTGAATGGGACCGGAAGCGGATGCCAGTACGGGTAACTCGAGCCACAACATGAGGCATGAAGGTAGTATATATATTTACATATATAGTATGCCTTAGAAAAGGTTAAGTAAGGACTTGTGTTCTGATGGAATCACAAAGGTGGTCAAATAGAAATCGAAAGGTAGTGTAATGGTTAATTGCAGATGGCCAGTGTATATTGACATCTTACAGTGCTTGTTGAATTCTATTTGTTAACTAGCATGATGACATTGGATTCCTTGTCTTTCAGAACGAAATGGAGGGTAGAATAGACGGAAGGCGTGGTGGGGGTTAGGATTCCCGCCCACCAGGTTTATAGTAAAGAGGCAAGAGTTCTTGCGGAACCGGAAGGTAGTGTGCATGAGACCGTATGAGTGTGATGCGAGATGTCCTCTATTGTGTTGACTTAGCGCGAAAGTCGTAAGAGGTGTCGAGGAGAATACCGGGACAAAATCTCAACTTTGAAGAGATGTAAGTATTATGAAGTGTTATAAGAGGAACTAGAATGCTCGAGTAAGGTAAATTGACAATTCGTTTGGATCCACGAAATTGTGAATTTATATGTGCACGTGCATGATGACGAATATTATGGTATTGATTAATGCTTACGTATCAGTGTTGATCCAATTACTCAACCACGACTACGAGATGTTAGTCACCCGAGTAACGATTAAGGAGATTGATGACATCATTAGTAGTGGTAACGATGTCAAAGATGGTGTACCTTACAACAGTGAATGATGTCAGCAAGTACGAGCCACAGACAAGATGATGGGGAATGAAACTTCGGTTTTACCTAAGTCAGACGAGCATATGTGAGGAGAATGCCAAGGAGCTAGTGTGGACTACGCTTAGCACAAACACGTTATGATGAAAACAAAATGGTCTACTGTTGAAGTATGCATGAGCATGAAGGAAATAACCACACAAGTGTATGTACAAAGAATATATGAGTGCACGAATGCACAAATGGCATCTTTCCATGTAGAAGACAGTCCCAGACAACTAATAAAAGTATCTCCTGAAACGAGAAAATAGATATACCAATAACAACGAGAGACGGGAACCGCGATGTTAATTAGGGTGTGCAGACTAAACCAAATCAAACCAGATCCGACCCAAGGATTGTTTGTCTGGAGTGAATGTGAAAGACAAGTTTTGACCAACAATGTGAAGTAAGGCATGGGCACTAAGAAAAAATTCAAGGCGACTCAGAGAACGCTCTACTATGGCTAAGTCTAATCAATAGTTGCGAGTGTTGTTAGAATTGGAAAGCCGTTTTGGGACCCACTGAAACTAGAAAGGAAATGAAAGTACAAGTGTCACCGCACGTGTCATTTATCCATAGTAAGACCAACAGATGTGACTTTAGAAGAAATGCATGCAGAAAAGGCTAACGGAAACGAGTAGCTAGAGAATATATATTGTCGGTAAGATGCGATGCCAATCCCTAAGACCATCCAGTGATATGTAGGAAGAATGGTGTATAATGAACCAACGATGTGAAACGTAAAACCTGACAAGTACGCTTGAAAGAAAGACTAGAAGGAGATTGTGTATGAAAATACGAATGAAAAGTTCGAATGATTAGTGTTCCATCTGAATGAATACCTTCCCTACAAGTTGAGTGTGATAAGGGATACCTCATATGTTTGGGGGATACCTCATACGGTTCCTACGGGAACGAAGCGATACGGTTCCTACGAGAACGAAGCGATACGGTTCCTACGGGAATGAAGCGATACGGTTCCTACGGGAACAAAGCGATACGGTTCCTTAGGGAACGAGACGATGTGGTTCCTTCAGGAATGAGATGGTATGATACCTTCAAAAACTTGATGGTAGGATTCATTCGGGAACGGGATGGTATGATTCATTCGAGAACGGTATGGTATGGTCCTTCGAGGACGAACACACCATGGTTAGCTTATGAGGTATACACAATGATCCAAACAGTCGAGAGATGATCGATAGTAACGGTCGAGATGACAAAACAGATAAACTTAACGAGGGGATGAATTTATGGCAATGGAGTCTTCGGTGGACGACTCCAAGTTTGATAAGACAGTTCACGTAAAATGAAGAGATAAGGACCCTAACGGTTAGATGTGAAGGACTGACTAGGGTTGTACGATGCTGAAAAAGATAACGTTAATAAGAACGAGAGAGGTATAGTCAAGACAACACAAGAATCTATCAACAGGAAAACGAGGAATGATCAACGTCTACAGACTAGGGTTTGGTTCGGATGGAAGACGCCAAATTCAACGTCATACTAAAACTCCTAAGAGACACCCCTAAGTGTTGAAAGGAATACGTGGCTTGCTCCGCATGTCAAATCCACATACGTGTTTAGTGGACTCGAGTTAAGTCACACTCGTGAAACACGAATGAGAACCAAATAGATAAAGCTATTCGAGACAACATCAAAAGAGCTTAATATGAGGCAGAGACGATGGTTGGAACTCCTGAAAGATTATGACTGAGAAATCATATACCATCTTGGAAAGGCAAATGTGGTGGCTGATGCTCTAAGCCGAAAGGATGTGCCTACTCCTATTAGAGTGAAAGCTTGCAAGTTGGTAGTAACATCAGATGTGATGAGGGAAATTGAAAGAGCTCAAGATGAAGTACTTAAGGAAGAAAACATAAAGAAGGAAAGGATGGTTGGCCAACAGGACAAGTTAGAATATAACACCCTTGGTGTTAGGATACGTTTTGGGTGGGTATAGATACCTATGAGCGGCGAACTTAGAACCAAAATCTTGGATGAGGCTCATAAGTCTCGTTACTCTATTCATCCTGGTACCAAAAAAATGTACCAAGATCTGAGGAAGGAATAATGGTGGCCTGGAATGAAACATGAGGTGACAAAGTATGTAAGCAAGTGCTTGACTTGCTCGCAAGTAAAGGCTGAACACCAGAAACCGTATGGAAAGATTCAACCACTTGATATACCGGAATGGAAGTAGGAACACATTACCATGGACTTCATAACCAAGTTACCTCGAACAGCTAAATGTCATGACACCATTTGGGTAATTGTGGACCGTTTAACGAAGAGTGCTCATTTCCTACCTATTCGTGAGACGTTCTCGTCGGAAAGGTTAGGGGGTGTATTTATTAACGAAGTAGTAGCACGGCATGGGATGCCTTTGACGATCGTATCTGATCGGGACACACGATTCACTTCGAGGTTCTGGAAAAGATTTCACGAGGCGATGGGCACGAGGCTTAATATCAGCACGGCATACCACCCACAGACGGACGGTCAGTCCGAAAGCACCATTAAGACATTGGAGGATATGCTTCGTGCTTGTATTATCGATTTTGGCGGCAGTTGGGACGGCCATCTGCCGTTAGCCGAATTCTCCTACAACAATAGTTATCACACGACTATAGGCATGCCGCCTTAAGAAATGTTGTATGGGAGAAGATGCAGGACCCCGGTTTGTTGGGGTGAGATTGGGCAAAGGAATTAGGAAGTCTTGATGTCGTAAGAGAAACGTCGGAAAGGTTTGATCAAATCAAAGCACGAATGAAGGCCGCACAAGATCGTCAGAAATCCTACGCTGATAAACGACAAAGGCCTATTGTGTTTCATGTTGGGGACAGAGTAATGTTGAAAGTGTCACCCTGGAAGGGAATCATACGATTCAGTAAGAGAGGAAAGTTAAGTCCGAGGTTTGTCAGACCATTCAGGATAATGACACGGGTTGGTGAAGTCGCTTATCGGCTAGAGTTGCCTGATGAGTTAAGTGAGATTCACCCTACTTTCCATGTATCACACTTGCGAAAGTGTTTGGCGGATGAATCGGTTCACGTACCACTTACTAACATCGAGGTCGACAACAGCCTTAACTACATCGAAGACCCGTGGCCGTCTTAGACAGAAAGGAGAAGCGTTTGCGTAATAAGATTATTCGATTGGTTAAAGTCCAATGGAAGCATTGAAAGGGATCGGAATCTACTTGGGAAACGGAGAAGGAAATGAGAGAGTCGTACCCTCATCTATTTGACTTATGACAGGTTTCGGGGACGAAACCAATTATAAGGGGGGTAGACTTGTAACATCCCAAAAATAAGACGACGATTAAAATAACGGGTTATACGTAAGACGAAAGGAATAAATGAACGAGGCGTGACGAGCCGGGCTAGATGGGCCGGCGAACTTGAGGGGAGGGGTCCCTTCCCCTATAAATAGCCTAACACACTCCACATTTCTCTCATTTGCAAGTTCTAGAGAGAGAAACCGTAGAGAGAGAAAGTTGGCGGATCGACCCAAGATTGAAGAAGTGCGTTGCTCCATAGCTCGTGAGAGGAACCTCTGAATCAGAAGCTCAATACAGGTAACGATCCAACCTAGATCTGAGTTTTTGTTCGTTTTTGGATTTTTCGGGTTTTGGACAAAAATGTGACGTTTTTACGGATGAAACTGGAAGAAAAACATAGATTTGAGTTCCTTAATGAAAAGCAAACGTTTTGAATGTAAACAGGTTTGGGATCTTGACGTGATCGGACCCGAATGCGAAAGTTAGGGTTTTTACGGGGAAGCAGATCTTTCGTACTTATCAAGTATGCATGAAGAGAATCCTGCGTACTTATCAAGTACGCATGAAGAGGATCCTGCGTACTTATCTAGTACGCATGAAGATGATCCTGCGTACTTATCAAGTATGAATGAAGAGGATTATGCGTACTTATCAAGTACGCATGGAGAGGATCCTGCGTACTTATCAAGTACACATGAAGCAAAGTTTGCGCACTTATTAAGTACGCAAGAGCAAGGCCCTGCGCACTTGCCAAGTGCGCAGGCATCAGGCTGGTTAAGTGAAGTCAGTATGTTTAGAAGGTTAAACCGTTAGAGTAGGGATTTGGTCTGATGTGTATTTAACTAATCAATTCATATCGGAAGTGAAGTTGTGGGACCTTTATTTAGGACAACCCAGATTAGCGTATCAGGTGAGTTCTAGAAGCCCTTCTTTAAATGTTTTAATTAAATGTTTTTGGGCTGGTGTGCATATATACGGAATGATGTTTTTAAAATGAGGTTTACGAAATGATGTTTACGATATGATATTTACGATATGATGTTTACGAAATGATGTTTACGAGATGATGTTTATGAAATGTTTTGCCAAATGAAGTTTACCAAAGGTTTACGAAAGAGATGATGTTTTGTTTAGTAAAACGAACAAATGCTTTAACTAAAATGAGGTAAAGGTTTTATGAAAGTCACGAATGAACGAATCTGCCACGAGTTTCTACGGGAGCTAAGGTATGTATGTATGTATTTGCCTCACCCTTACGGAGGGCCTTTGTGGCTGGCTAACGGTTATTCAACTGGTTGATGATGGGGTGACGACGGTCACCGATGGGATTACCAGGATTCCAATGGAATGTACTATTCCTTGCAGGGAAATAGTTCCTAAGTTATGTTCTGTCTACCTAGAGGTAACGAGCCTTAGGAGACATATGTTCGGTCTACCTAGAGGTAACGAGCCTTAGGAGACATATGTTCGGTCTACCTAGAGGTAACGAGCCTTAGGAGACATATGTTTGGTCTACCTAGAGGTAACGAGCCTTAGGAGACATATGTTTGGTCCACCTAGAGGTAACGAGCCTTAGGGGACCTGGTGATGGATGACTTAGAGGTAACGAGCCTTAAGTTCATTCGCTGGTATGCGATGTATGGAATTGACGGTTACGAGAAGGTGCAGATTCGGTTCTTGTTGACTTACGTTATGATGCTAGGTTACAATGTTTTGATGATGTTAAGTTATTGCATGTTTTACGTACGCTTTGGTTAAACAAATGTATGTTAAGTTTTTGGCAAAATGTTTATGTTAAGGTTTTGTGTAAAGCTAGAACTCACCAGCGTAGCTGACTTTTTAGTATGCACATTCAGGTTAAAGGAAGGTTATGATGATGGACGGTGATGCTTGGCAAGCGAGAAGAGTTACCCGGATGATATGAAAACTGCCATCCCATTATAAGTTGTTTATGTTATGTTTATGTATTTGATAATGTTACGCTTCCGCATGTATGAACAAGTTTTAATTATGATGAATGAATGATTCCGCTGCGTTATTTGATATTCAAGTTTAATAACTGTTTGTGAATGAGTAAATCCAACAAATGAGGCCTCCCAGGTTTGGGGCTTTACATGTTGAGCATCTTTTATTTGAGATAAGAGATCAACACGAAACTCAAGTCGAAGAGCACGAACCAGTTTAGGTTTCTCTTTTTCTTTTCTACTTAAGGCGTCTGCAACAACATTTGCCTTACCTTCGTGGTAACATATTTCACAGTCATAGTCACTTAAGATCTCTAACCATCTTCTTTGTCTCATATGCAGTTCTTTCTGACCAAAGATATAGTTTAAACTCTTGTGGTCAGTATAAACTGTGAATCTAACTCCATAGAGATATTGTCTCCATAATTTCAGGGCAAAAATTATGGCACCTAACTCTAAATCATGAGTTGTATAATTCTTTTCATGAATCTTTAATTGACGGGATGCATAGGCAATTACTTTGTTTTTTTGCATCAACACACAACCTAGGCCGTTGTGTGATGCGTCACAATAGACTATAAAGTCTTTATTGCCATCTAGCACGGCAAGTATAGGAGTATGAGTCAGTTTCTCTTTTAATGTTTGAAAAGCTTCTTCTTGCTTTGTTCCCCATTCATACTTTATATTCTTGCTTGTTAAAGTAGTCATAGCAACTGCAATTTTTTAAAAATCTTGAATAAATCGTCTGTTGTTTCCTGCAAGACCCAAGAAACTACGGATTTCTGTTGAGGATTTTGGAATTTCCCATTTGGATATAGCTTCAATTTTTGATGGATCAACTTGAATATCTTCTGTATTCACAATATGACCCAGAAATTGTACCTCTCTTAACTAAAATTCACATTTAGAGAACTTAACATACAATTTCTCTTTTCTCAGAAGTTCAAGTATCGTTTTAAGATAATTTCCATGATCTTCCGCATTTCTAGAATAAATAAGTATATCGTCAATGAAAACGATAACAAATTTATCCAGATACAGATACGATTCATCATATCCATAAATGCGGCAGTAGCATTAGTAAGTCCAAACGTCAAAACCGTGAACTCATAATGTACATATCTGGTTCGAAAAGCAGTTTTAGGAATATCTTCATGAACTTTCAGTTGATGATATCCCGATCGAAGATCTATTTTAGAGAAATAGCAAGCGCCTTGTAATTGATCAAAGAGATCATCGAGTCTAGGGAGTGGATATCGATTCTTAATGGTTACTTTATTTAGCTATCGGTAATCAATGCACATCCGCATTGTACCGTCTTTCTTTTTAACGAAGAGAATTGGAGCACCCCAAGAAGATGAACTTGGGCGAATGAATCCTTTCTCCAGTAATTCATCCAATTGACTCTTTAATTCCTTCATTTCAGTAGGAGCTAAACGGTACAGAGCTTTAGCTATAGGAGCTGTTCTAGGTACAAGATTGATCTTAAATTCTACTTCTCTTTCAGGTGGTATGCCTGGTAGTTCATCTAGAAATACATCCAAATATTCTACTACAACCGGTACATCTTCAATCTTCCTTTCTTTTGTACTGGTAGAAATCTGAACTAAGTATGACATGCAACCTCTCTGAAGGCACTTAGTTGCTTTCAACACCGAGATGATTCCGAGAGGTCGATTTTGTTTATCACCATAGATTATGATTGATTTTCTAGAAGGAACATGGATTTCTATGGCTTTCTTATCGCAAAGGATATGGGCTTGATTACTAGCTAACCAATCCATTCCTAAGACAACATCAAATCCTGCTAATGTCATAGGAATTAATTTCACATGTATGATGTGTTCAGCTACTGTGATAGTACAATCTTCTAGGGATTCAGAAATTTTGACTAAATTTCCTTTAGCCATCTCTACTTCATAAATCTTATCTAATGGAACTAAAGGTTTGTTTAATAGATTACAAAACTTATAATCTATAAAACTCAAATTTACACCAGGTTCAAATAATACTTAGCATAAATATTGTCAATGAGGAATGTACCAGTGACTGCATCTGGGATATTTGCAGCATCACGAGTATTTAGTACGAAGGCTCATACATTTTTCTTAGTTCCATCATTGGCCCTTGTTCCACTAGATCCTGCTTGGATAAGCTTTGGGCAGGATGATTTAAAATGGCCAGTATCTCCACAATTAAAACAAGCAACGTTTCTTTTCTTTGGGCAGTTCTCAAACACATGCCCGATCTGCTTACAGAAATGACAATAAGTTTTCTTGAAGAAACACTCTCCCATGTGTTTCTTTTTGCAGATTTTACATTCAGGGATGGAAGAATTGTATCTTCCTTTGGCAGGTTGACTTTTATTTCTCCAATGAGAGTTGTTTTTCTGGTTTTCAGTTGTCTTCTTGGTAAACTCTCTTGCCTTCCCTTGTTCTTGTTTTCTGAACATTCCGTCAGTTAGAATCCCTCCTAACTGTACGGCAGAAGCAATGGTCTGAGGCATAGTAGCATGGACCATGTCTCTAATTTCTTCAGCCAAACCCCAGATATATCTTTTGATTAAATTGGATTCAGGGGTTGAGAGATGTGGAACTAAACGAACGTATTCAAACATTTTGGAGACATACTCCTGATGTTTAGTTCCTTCCATATGAAGATTCAGGAATTTTGTTTCGATTCTCTCTCTCTCATTGATGGGACATAATTTCAGAATCACCATCTCTTTAAATTCTTCCCATTCCATGGCATAGGCTCTGTGTCGACCCTTGGCTTGAATGATGGAGTTCCACCATTCCAATGATTCATCTTTAAACAAATTTGATGTATATAGCACCATATCTTCATCAACACATTTGCCGATGGAGATAACAGATTCAACTTTTTCCAGCCATCTCAGGGCTGCTATTGCTCCCTCACTCCGAGCGTATTCCATTGGTTGGCATGCCCGGAATGTACATCCTTTCTTCTTCTTTCTTTTCTTACTTATTTCTTCATGATTAGAATCAGAATTATAATTATATCCGTTTGAACTATAATTCTCTTCTTGATTGATTTTGGATTCAGCCAATTTGTTTTTCATTTTATCTTCTTTCATAGCATTCAAGATTTTAGGAAGGGTTTCCTCGATTCCTTCAACAATAAGCTTTTTCATATCAGTTTTCTGCTGAATTTGTTCAGAGGTTTCATTTTAAATTTGATTCCTTTTCCTCTAGTATTATGAGAAGTACCTTGTTTCGACATTCTATTCATAAGAAGGATTTTTATTAATATTTTGGATATAGAAACAGAAAAGAAGATTTACATATAACCCTGATTACGAGCATTTTCTAGCATTTGTCTTAACGTTCTATTCTGGGCGTCTACCTATGCTAGTCTATGATTTTTCTTTCTAATTCAGCTACTCATTCCTGAAGAGCTCTTATATGATCGTCATTAGAATTTTCCTCATTCTTCTGAGGGATTTGTATATTTGTAGGCTCATAATATTTATATGGCCTATTCAAATCTTCTCTTTCTTCTCCTTCAGGATTATTATCATAAGGAATTTCAGGTAGTCCTTGATAATAGTATGGATTAAAATATGGATTTTCTCCATAATACGGATTCCGGCTTGTTGCCGTTAGAGCAGAATGAAAACTGATAGAAGGTACATATGGTTGAGAAGGAGGTGCTAGTTCTCCTAAACTGCGATATGTACTTCCAGTATTTCTTCAACTTGATCCGGGTTCTATATCAGTTTCATTTGTTGGCTGAAATTCATATCCAGGAGGAGCAAATTTCAGAATGAAAGAAGGGCCTTTTCCTTTGCCGGTCATCTATACAGAAATAAAATACTTTTATTTATACTTTATACATTACATAAAGATAATTTATTTTTCATTTTTTCATATAGACCAGGATGGTTAACTTTCTAGAGTAGTGCCTCTAACTTAAATGTTCCTAGGTAAGAATGACGGGTCCAGAAGCGATTTATACACCATTCTTTCCTAGACAGAACATCAAGTTTGTCAGATATCTACATACTGGTCAGAAAGTTACCTTCTGTTTATAATGACAATTATTATTTGTAACACCTGCCACAAAAAATGTCCAAGATTTGACAAAAGGTAAACCCTAGGGGTTCTAAGTGTAATTATCTTAAAGTCTAGGGTTAAAAGTGAAATATGTGGAAATTAAGTAGACAGCGGCAAGCTATCAGATTCCCTAACGGTCCGCTATAAGGAAGGCTTAGGTGGCGGAACGCCATTGCCTAGATAACGGTCCTCTAGCCGCAACTCAGCCACAAATTCTTGAACTGACACGTCTCCTGTGACTCAGCACCATGTCGGACCGCTATGACCCCCAAAACAGTCCGCTTGCCGTAAAACTAGGATCGGTCCATTCAGAGAGGGACATGTAGGGCTGACACATGCAAGGGCGGTAGCGGACCGCTACGCCGAGAATAACGGTCCGCTACGGACCCTAGTTCTTCCCTATAAATACTTGATCAATTTTGATCAAATTCTCACAACACAATCCGTCCTCTACTTTCAAAAACCATTCCAGAGCCCCCATAGATGATTCCCGACGATCCCGGTCCAACTCCCGCTCCTCGTAGTGCTTGGTTTAAGACGAAACACTCCTAGAAGTGTGGATACGCTAAAGAAATCAAGTTAAGAAGTTAGAGACTAAGCTTTTAACTTTAGAGTCTCATTCCTACAAACATGGTGATTACTTTATCTCTTTTAAAACTTGTGTCAAACATTTTATTTACGAAAATGGCCATATAAAGATTAACGAAATAATGCTCAACGTTCTTCTACGAACCAAGCATTCAGGCCATAGGTATACGTAAAACTTGCAAGGGATACACGGGTCTCGGATGAAATTCCTAGATTGCGGCTAGTACTTCCCTTTATAACAAATGAGGAGACATGGAGTCCCCGTTGTTATAAAGACATACTACCGGTGTATACTGTGGTGCGATTGAACAGGACGGGCCTGCTGAGTGTGTAGATTGAACAGGAAGTTGTGATTATGAAATTAATACTTGTTTGTGCCAAATGATTTTATGTCAAGATATTTTATTCACCAGCGTTCGCGGTGACATTTTATTTTCAAAATGTTTTCCAGGTAACGATTAAAATATGATGAGAAGAGAGTATGGGCAGACATGAGATCTGACCCAGGAAAAAGGATGGAATGCACGTAGGATTCTCAGGCCTCGTGTAAACGGAAATCCTAAATAAAGGAGATAGGACCAGGGAACTGATCAACCCTGTGTTGGAACTATTTCCAGTGGCTCATCATGTATTTGATTTCAACCTATGTTTTGTAATCAAATGAGAAGGGTATTGAAACCCTATGTTTATAAAAGTAAATAAAATGCTTTTGTTTTCCAACTGGGTTTTAGTATTTACAATTACAACCCTTGAGGTTGAAAGAATGGTGAAACGATCCTTTGAAAAAGACTTCCGCTGTGATTTACAAAAAACTCTGAAATCAAAGAACAAAGATACCAATTGGGCTCATACATGTCCTAGGGTGCCTGAGGCGGGGTGCGACAGGTTGGTATCAGAGCCACTTATTTTAGCGAATCAGATACTTGGATCTAGTATCTAAGATTTAACCATAATGCTTTTAAGATAAGAAAACAAGGTGACCTTCTGACCGATATGTAGTTATCTGACAAACGGAAGTGGTTAGTCTAAGGAAAGAGCAGTGTATAAATCTCTCCTAGACCTGTCGCTCTTACCTGGGAACATGACTGGTGGAGGTACTACTCTGGAAAGATGACCATCCTTGTAGAACTTTAGATAAGATTAAGATACTTGTTTTATTATCTAAGTTTTGCAAATAAAATAAGTACTAATATGATAAGATTGCAGATGTCTTGAGGAAATACTATTCCGTATTACGATCCTAATCGTCCTATTAAACAAGAATCCCCAGAATATCACCCGTTAGGTTCACAACAGAATCCTATCTGTTCGGCCTACTATAATGATGACCCATTTGCTGTACTTCCTCACCTTCCCGAATATCACCCACAATCCCAAAACTCTTCCAGCCAGTGGATGGATGCTGGATCAGACTTTAGCAACTGGAACACTGCGGCTCGATCTGTACAAGGAAATGAGACACAATCCAGCCAGATCCAATCATCTTCTGAAGATCCTTCTGAAGATCCCCAATATCAATCTGCTTCTGAAAACCCTAATTATTATCCTTTTAATAACCCCATCTCAAATAGTTCTGATTATCAATCCTATGACACTGGATCCCCTGTCACATATGATCCATATGTTGATCTTTACCAAGCTTATTTCCAATCACCACCCGAATGTCATCATGTTTATAATGATATGCTAATGGGTATTCATGATCCTACACCTAACTATTGTTATAAGTATACTATGCCGTCTTCCCATCTCGAATGTTTAGGTCGTTCGTTACATCAAACGAACGAGATAACAAAAGAGAAAATCATGGATTAGAAAAGAACCTAGTTTTATGGGAAGTAGGTATATGAGTATGGAAAGGATCTGAAGACCTTGGGGAAGGAGCTAATGAAAGATTGAAATTTTGTTGTATTTGACTTCTATTGTAATATATTTTATGATAATAAAGTATCTTTTGTTTTTAATTTTCAGAATGGTTGGAAAGGGCAAAGGTCCTAGTTTTCTTCAAAAATTTTCTACTGCTAGTTACTTTGACCGTAAAACGAATGAAACAACTATAGAACTTAATGAGGAAACTGAAAGCTCTACTTTCAGAAGCCTCGGAGACATAGGAAACCCTAGTGTTCCCTATAGTCCTTCAATAAGTTTTCATTCTGCTCCGACTGTTGGAAGCTATAATGTCACTCCTGTTTATCCACAAAATTTTCATGAGAAATACGCCAATATTCCTTATGAAAATAAATGTGATCCTGAAGAAGAAGAACACGCTGATTTCAATATTCCTTATGTTCCCTATTATGAAACCATTCCTACTCCGCATATAAATGAGTATGCGTCAGGAAGCGAGAGGGAGCAAATACTGTTAAACCGGATAACTGAATTGGAAAGAGAAAAAGCAGAAGTTGAAGCCCAAAATGCTATACTAGTTCAAGCTTTAGAAGAAAAGAACTTTAGAAATTTCTGAATATATTTAATATGTACTATCTTTGTAAAATACTCTATCAATAAAAAGGTGTGTTTTACATCAATTTATGTTCTTTTAATAGTATGTCGAAACAAACTGGGCCATCTCGAAACACGAGGGAAAAAGGAAGCAAGCAGAAAATGCTGCTGAAAATAATAATTCTCGTGTTGAACTTCAAAAGATGATCACGAAAGGAATAAAGGACTCTCTTCCAATGATCTTTACTGAGCTTGGAAAGAGACAAGCTGACCGAAAATCTGTTCAACCTTCAATTCCTCAATCTGTTCATTCTCGTCAAACTCGAAGTTACTCAATCGAAACCTGTTACTCTCGAACCAAAAGGTTCCGTTTCTCATAAATCCAAGAAGACCGAAAGAAAATAATATTACCATAACTCCTCGAAAGACGAGAGTATGGGTAATAATTATGGTCACATAACAAAGAAGAGGAAGGTAGTCAGTTGTACTTATAAAATGTTTCGAGACTGTAAACCTTTCAATTTCTCTAGGAAAGAAGGTGGAATAGCCACATTGAGATGGATTGAGAAAACTGAGTCTGTACTAGCTATCAGCAAGTGTGCTGAGGAAGATAAAGTTGTATACGCTTTCAACTTATTCAAAGATCAAGCCTTGGAATGGTGAAACAACATTATCGCTGCTAAAGGCAGAGACGCAGCCTACGCAATGGGCTGGAATGCCTTTAAGGCAAGAGTTGAGAAGAAGTATGTTCCCCAGAATGAAATGGAACAAATTGAAGGAAAATTCCTGAGTCTGAGAAAGATTGGAACGAACCATCAGGGGTATGCCACAAAACTCCTGGAGTATTCTCGCATAGTTCCTCATCTTGCCACTCCTATATCAAACCTAATCAAGCGTTATATCTGGGGTTTGATTGGTGAAATCCGCGATATGGTATAAGTTGTGAATTGTGAAAACCTTGATGATGCCATGGATCTAGGGGCATCATTAACTACTAGCCTGATAAGAAATCATGAAGAAGGAAAGAAGAAGAAGGAGGTAGCTGGGCAAGGCCTGAGTGGATCTAAGAAATCCAACTTTAGTCCTCAGAATAACAACTTCTCTATTCCTGGATGTTTAAAGTGCAGGAGAAGGCACTTAGGACAATGTAGATCATGACCTTTTTTCAGCTTTTGCAAAATGTCTGGACATAAAGAAGCAGATTGCTTCAGGAAGAAACCAATTACTTGCTTTGAAAGTGGTGAAGCTAGCCACATCAAAATCAATTGTCCAAAATCAAAGAAAACAGATGGGACGGGTCCCACACCTGCAGATGGAGTAAAGAAGAATGCGTGGGCATTCGTTCTTAACACTCACGAAGCAGCAGGTATGCCCGATGTCATTATGGGTACATTTCTTGTCAATGATATTTATGCTCGAGTTTTTTTTTACTCTAGTGCAAACCAATGTTTTATAGATCATAGATTCTGTAGACTGTTAAATAAAACTCTAGCTAAATTAGACAAGAAATACGTGGTAGAAACTGCCCATGGTGACCTAGTCCAAATCTCTGAAATCCTTAACGATTGCCACATCACATTATCAGGACAGGTTATACCTGCAAAATTGTTGCCAATGACTTTAGCAGATTTTGACATTGTCTTAGGAATGGATTGGTTAGCCTCTAACCAAGCCCGTATCCTATGTGATAAAAAGGTAATAGAAATTCATTCGCCGAAAGGCAATATTCTTACGATCAACGGCGATAAATTATCCAACTCTGTTGAAATAATTTCTATGCTGAAAGCCACAAAATACTTAAGAAAAGGATGCATAGCATACCTTGTTTATGTAACTACTGACACTAAGACAAAGATTGAAGATGTGCCGGTTATGGCTGAATTCCCTGATGTTTTCCTTGATGAATTGCCTGGAATTCCACCTGAAAGAGAAGTGGAGTTCAGAATAAACCTTGTTCCCGGTATAGCACCTATTGCTAAAGCCCCGTACAGATTAGCTCCAAACGAAATGGCTGAATTAAAGAAGCAATTAGATGAATTAGTAGCAAAAGGATTTATAAGACCAAGCTCATCACCTTGGGGAGCTCCATTATTATTTGTTAAGAAAAAGGACGGATCAATGCGTATGTGTATTGATTATCGTGAACTAAACAAAGTTACAATAAAGAATCGTTACCCACTCCCCCGAATCGATGATCTTTTTTATCAACTCCAAGGAGCCTGTTGTTTTTATAAGATTGATCTTCGTTCTGGTTACCATCAATTGAAAGTTCAGGAAGAAGATATTCTTAAAACTGCCTTCAGAACTCGATATGGTTATTATGAGTTCACCGTTCGGACTTACTAATGGACCAGCTGCATTTATGGATATGACGAATCGAGTCTGTAAACCTTACTTGGACAAATTCATTATTGTATTCATCGACGACATTCTTATCAATTCCAAAAGTAAAGAGGATCATGCCAGTCATTTAAACTTGAAATCCTAAGAATAGAAAAACTTTACGCTAAGTTCTCGAAATGTGAATTATGGCTGTTAGAAGTTCAATTCCTTGGTCATGTGATCAATGCCAATGGTATTCAAGTTGACCCTGTCAAAATTGAAGCCATATCTAAATGGGAAATCCTGAAGTCACCAATTGAAGTCCGTAGTTTTCTCGGTGTAGCTGGTTACTATCGAAAATCCATCCAAGATTTCTCTCGAATAGTTGTACCATTAACTTCTCTGACCCGCAAGTCAGTCAAATATGAATGGGGTCCTAAACAATCTGAAGCTTTTAAATTTCTGAAACAGAAAATGACTTAAGCACCCATACTGGCTTTGCCAGATGGAAATGAAGGCTTTTCAGTTTACTGTGATGCTTCACACAATGGTTTTGGTTATGTGTTAATGCAAGGAAACAAGGTTATTGCTTATGCTTCTCGGCAACTGAAAACTCATGAAAAGAATTATACGACTCATGATTTAGAACTGGGCGCCATAATATTCGCACTTAATTTATGGAGGCACTATCTATATGGAATCAAATTCACTGTATTCACTGATCATAAAAGCCTAAAGTATATATTCAGTCAGAAGGAACTAAATATGAGGCAGAGACGTTGGATGGAAGTCCTAAATGATTACGATTGTGAGATATGTCATCATGAAGGAAAAGCCAACGTCGTAGCTGATGCTTTAAGTAGAAAGAACATGAGAAACCTAAACGAGTTCGTGCTTTAAGACTCGGTCTCCAAATCGATCTTATTACTCGTATTATGGAATCTTAAAAACTTTCTTTGCAAGAACCCAACCTTGAGAAGGAAGGATTGGGAGGCATGATGGATCAGTTAATCAAAGGAGATGATGAAATTCTTAGAATGAATAAGAGAATCTGGATTCCTATCTACAGGAAATACCCGTGAATAAATTCTTGAGGAAGCCCATAAATCTAAATATACGATGCATCCTGATGTATAAAAACATAAAAGCCAATTACTGGTGGATAGGAATGAAGAAACATATCGCTACCTATTTTGCAAAATGTTTGACCTGTTCTCAAGTGAAAGCTGAACCTCAGACACCATCTGGATTGTTACAGCAACTTGAAATTCCAGTCTGGAAGTGGGAAATGATAACTATGGATTTCATTACTAAACTTCCCCGAACGAGTCGAGGGAATGATACTATCTGGGTTATCATTGATATACTTACTAAGTCTGCTCATTTTCTTCCTATAAAAGAAACGTTCAGTATGGAAAAGTTGGCACAGTTATACGTTAATGAAATTGTAACAATACACGGTGTGCCATTATCTATCGTGTCAGATAGAGATAGTAGATTTACTTCATGATTCTGGAAAAGTATCCAAAAAGCTCTTGGTACTAAATTAAATCTTAGCACTGCTTACCATCCTCACACGAACGGGCAGAGCGAAAGAAAAATTCAAACTCATGAGGATATGTTAAGAGCTTGTGTTATTGATCTTAGAGGAAGTTGGGATGACCACTTACCTCTAATGGAATTCTCCTATAATAATAGCTATCATACGAGTATACAGGCCGCTCCTTTTGAAGCCTTATATGGTCGTAAATGTCAAACTCCAATCTGTTTGTCTGAAATAGGAGAAAATCAGTTGTCTGGACCTGAAATAGTCATGTAAACAACTGAAAAAGTTATCCAAATGAAGGATTGGTTAAAAGCGGCTCGTGATCGTCAAAAGAGTTATGTTTATAAGACACGAAAGCCCTTAGAATTCAACGTCGGTGATAACGTTCTGTTGAAAGTTTCACCCTGGAAAGGCATTGTAAGATCTGGAAAGAAAGGGAAATTAAGTCCTTGATTCGTAGGACCAGTCAAAATCTTGAAAAGAGTTGGGCCTGTGGCGTATCAACTCGAACTACCAGATGAAATGAATGGAGTACACGATGTATTCCATGTGTCAAATCTGCGCAAGTGTTTGGCAGATGAATCTCTGGTAATGCCCCTACAAGATGTAGAGGTAGATGAAAAGTTAAGATTTGTGGAACAACCTTTGCAAATCAAGGACAGGTAGGAAAAGAGATTGAAAAGAAAGAAATTGATAATTGTGAAAGTGAGATGGAACTCCAGACGTGAACCTGAGTACACGTGGGAACTGGAGTCTGAAATGAAAAAGAAATATCCACACCTGTTTGGGTAAACTCGAGGACGAGTTTCAAACAAGGTGGGGAGGATGTAACACCTTCCACAAAAAAATGTCCAAGATTTGACAAAAGGTAAACCCTAGGGCTTATAAGTATAATTATCTTAAAGTCTAGGGTTAAAAGTGAAATATGTGGAAATTAAGTAGACAACGGCAAGCTATCAGATTCCCTAACGGTCCGCTATAAGGCAGGCTTAGGTGGCGGACCGCCATTGCCTAGATAACGGTCTGGTAGCCGCAACTCAGCCGCGATTTCTTGAACTGACACGTGTCCTATGACTCAGCACCATGTCGGACCGCTATGACCCCCATAACGGTCCGCTAGCTAAAAAACTAGGATCGGTCCAATCAGAGTGGGACGTGTAGGGATGACGCATGCAAGGGCGGTAGCGGACCGCTACGCCCGAGCATAACGGTCCGCTACGGACCACAGTTCATCCCAAAAAATACTTGATCGATTTTGATCAAATTCACACAACACAATCCGTCGTCTACTTTCAAAAACCATTCTAGAGCTCCCATAGAAGATTCCCAGCGATCCCGGTCCAACTCTCGCTCCTCGTAGTGCTCGGTTTAAGACGAAACGCTTGTAGAATTACGGATACGCTAGAGAAATCAAGTTAAGAAGCTAGAGAGTAAGCATTCAACTTTAGAGGCTCATTCCTACAAATAAGGTGAATACTTTATCTCTTTCAAAACTTGTTTCAAGCATTTTATTTACGAAAAAGGCCAAATAAAGGTTAATGAAATAATGTTCAACGTTCTTCTATGAACCAAGCATTCAGGCCATAGGTATACATAAAACTTGCAAGGGATACACGGGTCTCGGGTGAAATTCCCGGATTGCGGCTGGTACTTCCCTTTATAACAAATGAGAAGACATGGAGTCCCCGTTGTTATAAAGACATACTACCAGTGTATACTGTGGTGCGATTTAACAGGACGGGCCTTCTGAGTGTGTAGATTGAAAAGGAAGTTATGATTATGAAATTAATACTTGTTTGTGCCAAATGATTTTATGTCAAGATATTGTATTCACCAGCGTTCGCGTTGACTTTTTATTTTCAAAATGTTTTCCAGGTAACGATTAAAATATGATGAGAAGAGAGTATGGGCAGACATGAGATCTGACCCATGAAAAAGGATGGAATACACGTAGGATTCTCAGGCCTCGTGTAAAGAGAAATCCTAAATAAAGGAGATAGGACCAGGAACTAATCAACCATGTGTTGGAACTATTTCCAGTGACTCATCATGTATTTGATTTCAAACTATGTTTTCAAATCAAATGAGAAGGGTATTGAAACCCTATGTTTATAAAAGTAAATACAAGGCTTTTGTTTTCTAACTGGGTTTTGGTATTTACAATTACAACCCTTGAGGTTGAAAGAATGGTGAAACGGTCCTTTGAAAAAGACTTCCGCTGTGATTTACAAAAAAACTCTGAAATCGAAGAACAAAGATACCAATTGGGCTCACACACGTCAAGGGGGTGCACGAGGCGGGGTGTGACAGGTTGGTCTCAGAACCACAGGTTTTAGTGAATCAGATACTTGGATCTAGTATCTAAGCTACCTTCTGACCGATATGTAGTTATCTGACAAACGAAAGTGTTTAGTCCAAGGAAAGAGCGGTGTATAAATCTCTCCTAGACACGTCGCTCTTACCTAGGAACATGACTGGTGGAGGTACTACTCTGGAAAGATGACCATCCTTGTAGAACTTTAGATAAGATTAAGATACTGGCTTTAGTATCTAAGTCTTGCAAATAAAATAAGTAATAATATGATAAGATTGCAGATGTCTAGAGGAAATACTATTCTGTATTACGATCCTAATTGTCCTATTAAACAAGAATCCCCAGAATATCATCCGTTAGGTTCACAACAGAATCCTATCTGTTCGCCCTACTATAATGATGGCCCATTTGTTGTACTTCCTCACTTTCCCGAATATCACCCACAATCCCAAAACTCTTCCAGCCAGTGGATGGATGCTGGATCAGACTTTAGCAACTGGAACACTGTGACTCAATCTGTACAAGGAAATGAGACACAATCCATCCAGATCCAATCATCTGAAGAAGATCCTTCTGAAGATCCCCAATATCAATCTGCTTCTGAAAACTCTAATTATTATCCTTTTAATAACCCCATCTCAAATAGTTTTGATTATCAATCTTATGACTCTGGATCCCCGGTCACATATGATCCATATGTTGATCTTTACCAAGCTTATTTCCAATCACCACCCGAATGCCATAATGTTTATAATGATATGCTGATGGGTATTCATGATCCTCCTCCCAACTATGGTTATAAGTATACTATGCCGTCTTCCCATCTCGAATGTTTAGGTCGTTCGTTACGTCAAACGGATGAGATAACAAAAGAGAAAATCATGGATAAGAAAAGAACCCAGTTTTATGGGAAGCAGGTATATGAGTATGGAAAGGATCTGAAGACCTTGGGGAAAGAGCTAATGAAAGATTGAAATTTTGTTGTATTTGACTTCTATTGTAATATATTTTATGATAATAAAGTATCTTTTGTTTTTAATTTTCAGAATGGTTGGAAAGGGCAAAGGTCCTAGTTTTCTTCAAAAATTTGCTCCTGCTAGTTACTTTGACCGTAAAACGAATGAAACAACTATAGAACTTACTGAGGAAACTGAAAGCTCTAATTTCAGAAGCCTCGGAGACATAAGAAACCCTAGTGTTCCCTATAATCCTTCAATAATTTTTCATTCTTCTCCGACTGCTTGAAGCAATAATGTCACTCATGTTTATCCACAAAATTTTCATGAGAAATACGCCAATATTCCTTATGAAAATAAATGAGATCCTGAAGAAGAAGAACGCGCTGATTCCAATATTCCTTATGTTCCCTATTATGAAACCATTCCTACTCCGCATATAAATGAGAATGCTCCAGGAAGCGAGAGGGAGAAAATACTTGTAAGGCCCCAAACCCGGGAGGCCTCACTTGTTGGATTTATTCATTCACACACAGTTTTTAAACTTGAATATCAAATAACGCACCGAAAAATACTTCATTAAACATAACCATTACACTGTTCAACATGCGGAAGCGTAACATACTCTATTACATAAACATAACATAAGCTAATCATAACGGGATGCCAGTCTTCATGATCAACCGGGCAACTCTTCTCGCTTGCCAAGCATCACCATCCATCATCCATACCTGCCTTAACCTGAATGCGCATACTAAAAAGTCAGCTACGCTGGTGAGTTCTAATTTTAATATAAAACATTAACTTCAAATAATTGCCAAAAACATAACTTCATACTTCATGTAATAAAAGCGTACGTAAAATAATGCAATAACAAAACGTAACACATCATAACCCATAAGTCAACGAACAAATCGAATTTGCGCCTTCTCGTAACCGTCAAATCCAAACGTCACATACTGGTGGAATAACCTAAAGATCACCACCACTAGGCCCATCAACACCGTACTGTCCTTCGGGTGAGGAACTCCTAGGGCCCGATACTTAGGTTATTCAGCACCAAACTTCAAGCACGGCATCACAAGGATGACACGTACCAAACTTCAAGCACTGCACCCCGTAAGGCGCGAGTACCAAACTTCAAGCACGACTACCCTGTAAGGTAAATCGTACCAAACTTCAAGGGTCACGATAATCCCTTTGGTGACCGTCATCACCCCAGTTGTACAACAGTTGGCCAGCCACAAAGGCCCCTAAAAGGTAAAGGCCTATAACATATTTCCCATACCCATAACCTTCATTCCCTAAGGAATATTGGCAGATTCGTTCGTTTATGACTTTCGTAAACATTCACTTCTTTTACTTCAAAACTTCAGTTAAAGCATTCGTACGTTTTATTAAAAATCATTCCTTCATTCATAAACATTTCATAAACTTCTTTTGGCAAAATATTTCATAAACACTTCTTTCATAACCCTTCCTTCCAAAACATCGTTCATAAACATCATTTTATATAACGTCACATACTAAACATCGTTTTATAAAATAGTCACATCGTTACGTATGCACACCAGCCCAAAAATATTATTCAAAAACATTTAAAAGAGGGCTTCTAGAACTCACCGAATAAGCTAATCTGGGTTGTCCTAAATAAAGGTCCCACAACGTCACTTCCGATCTGAATTGATTAGTTAAATACACATCAGACCAAATCCTGACTCTAACGGTTTAACCTTCAAAACATACCGACTTTACCTAAACAGCCTGATGCCTGCGTACTTAGCAAGTGCGCAGGGCTTTGTTCTTACGTACTTAATAAGTGCGCAGACTTTGCTTCATGCGTACTTGATAAGTACGCATGACCCTCTTCATGCGTACTTGATAAGTACGCAGGATCCTCTTCTTGCGCACTTGGTAAGTACGCAGGATCAGCTTCATGAGTACTTGATAAGTACGCACGAACTGCTTCCTCGCAAAAACCCTAACTTTCGCCTTCGGGTCTGATCACGTCAAGATCCCGAACTTGTTTACTTCAAAACGTTTGCTTTTCATTAAGGAACCCAAATATATGTTTTCCTTCCAATTTCATCCGTAAAAATGTTACATTTTCATCCAAAACCCGAAAAACCCAAAAACAAACAAAAACTCAGATTTAGGCCGGATCGTTACCTGAATCGAGTTTCTGATCCGGAGGTTCTTCTCACGAGCTCTGGAGCAACACACTTGTCAAATCTCGGGTCAATCTGCCAACTTTCTCTCTCTACGGTTTCTCTCTCTAGAAGTTGCAAATGAGAAAATGGGTGGTGGCCTTGGCTATTTATAGGGGAGGCTCCCCTTCCAGCCCGCCGGCCACCCGAAATGCCCCGTTCATTTATTCTGTTATTATAACTGTCGTTATATTTTTAGGATGTGTCACACCCCAACCGACGGTGGAATCATCGGGGCGGGACATGTAGACTGTTCATGAGCACAAGGTTGACTAGATTTCAATATTTTAATCATCAAATTTAACTTCAAATAATTCAACACAACCAAATTCAAACAAGTACATAAACGAAATACATAATAGTCTTTATTTAAATTTAACTAAGTCGAAAGCCTACGGGTAGCATGCCTTGATCAAATTCACTCATTAGCACCTGAAACATGAATAAAATAAGGTCAAATAAAAAGTTGGTGAGCATACACAGGTTTGTATATAGATAGCATATAGATTGTCAATAAACAAATTCTTACATAACATGATAAAATAAGGCATTTATGGAGACCCGCTATTGTGTAACTAAGTACAATCAAACCTTTGTAACTAGCACGCAAAATTGTGTTGTCGGTAACAATCACCCCAATTTGGGTGGGTTTGTCAGACTCAATAGATCTATCATTTTTTACCGTCGGCTTGAATAGTTAATGATTGCACATAAATTGCACATAAAAGTTAGCACAACTAGCACTAAGACATAAAGCTCAAATTGCACACATGAATGTAAAGAGGATTTGTATTTATGTAGTTTATGTAAATGTAAACAATAGTTTGTATAATGTTCATGTTCCACCCCAAAAAGTGTAAAAAGAGTAAAAGGGCTATGTAATACCCACTTGGTTTGAAGGCGTAGCTAACACAAGAGACTAGATAGTAATACGAGGTCCTTGTAATGCACAACGTTAACCTAGAGTGTAATATGTATCGAATCAATAGTATGCACAATAGTCAATGTCTAAGTCTAAGGTTAAATTAGATGTGTGTATAAGGAATTTGAAGTTGTAGGTGTTAGTGGTTTGTACTTAAATGGTGTTGTATAAAATTAAGGTTTGAGTTTGGAATAACTAAATAATAAACCAAAATTATTATTTATTTACTTAGTTATAAAAATAATGTAGGTATTAGAGGTAATTAAATATAACCTAAATAAATGATTTTTGTTTAAATGTAAATTAAATAAATAATTGTTACCTTATTTATTTATTTATAAAATATGTAACTTTGTCATTTAGTTATAAAAATGTATTAGATGTTTTATATTAAATATAAATTTCTTTACTTTATTTTCATAAAGATGTTTAAATAAATTGTGTAAAAAATATTTAAGTGTAGGGTTTAACAATAAATATAAGTTAAATTTTCTAAGTTTTAAATAAATAATTTCTATTTATTTTAGAATAGAAATTTGATCTTTTTAAATAACGTTAATATAAATCTTTATAAAAATCAATTCTTTTTATTTAAAAATTAATCTGAAATACTTGTTGTTTTTAAAATATGGAAATAATTATTCTGTCAAGACTTTTCTCACACACGACCGTGCCTGGGACAAGGCACGATCGTGCTAGAACCACGGGCGCGACCGTGCTAGTCAGGGATGCGACTGTGTTGACCAATACAGAGGATATAGCTAAGCGGTTCACTAGGCACGACCGTGTCTGGGCTAGGCACGACCGTGTCTAGGGTTCTGAGGCACGAACAAGTCTAGCCAAGGGGCATGACCGGGTCTGAGTGTGTGAGACACGACCGCGCTGGTATTTGCACGACCGTGTCGCATGAAGCACGACCGCGCTAGAAGACTAGCGCGACCGTGTCTGTTCCAAAACAGAAACGAATTGACTGATTCTTATAATGTTAACGTTGGATTTCATAGGGCTTTCATCTGTAGGGTTATTACGAGTCTATTGAAATATATTAATTGTATTTAAAATGTGTTCAAATCGGGGTTCGATTAAACCATTTTATAATGAACCCTAGATTCGGGTCCGTGTTAAATTGGATATTTTAAGCCTAAATTAGGTTAGGGCTTTTGATCTATAGGCTAAAACAAAAGTGTAGGAGGTTTCAATTACCCGGAAGGACGATGAATTGATAGCGTACGGTAGAGATGAGTTCCGGCGACGACGGTTTGATCTCCGGCGTCTTCTGCTGCAATTCCGGCTGAAATCAACTCAGGAGCTTCAGAGAGGATGATAATGCATTTGCTTGGGAGGATTAAAGTCAGAATGATGGATTCGATGAGCAAAAGAGGAAGAGATCGACGATTTTAGTTTAAAAATCTGTAATTGGTTTCAATTCAGGTGTAATGTCGATGTTTAATTGACTAATGATGGTTGTTAATAGATGAACGTGTATAACCGTTACAAAGTTAAACGAGTTTAGGATTAAAGATCGTTTTTACGTTTCAACTGTCAAGAGGCGCGACTGTGCCAATAAGACGCGTGACCGTGCCAAGGCACCGGGCGCGACCGTTACAAAGCAAAACGCGCGACCGTGCCGTAACGAGGCGCGACCGTGCCTATTAGGGTTTCTTGTTAATTTATAAAAATCAGTCCTTGCAAGTTTCAGTATTGACAAATTTGTATAAATATTGACTTATGTAGAGTTTAATAGGATATACTCGTGTGGATTTGCATTGGAATGTAGTATTTAATTGTTGGTACAAATAGAACAAGTCAGTGTACTAGAATTTGGTTTGAAATGTATCACATTGAACTGAAATATATATAATGAAAATCAGAAATGTTACAGTATCCCCATGTTGAGTGAATTTCGTCCCGAAATTTAGCTAGTGGAAGCGACGACATCAGTGTAAAGATGGGGGTACTTGAGCTTAATTTGGTCCTCTCGTTCCCAAGTAAACTTAGGACCATGTTTAGATTCCCAACGAACTTTGACAATAGGAATACGGCTTCGCTTGAGCTGCTTGACTTCGCGATCCATGATTTCCACTGGTCTCTCAACGAAGTGCATCGTTTCATCAATGTGCACGTCGTCAAGAGGTATGTGGAGATTCTCATCAGCAAGACATTTCTTCAGATTAGACACGTGAAAAGTATGATGTACATTGCCAAGTGATGGAGGTAAGTCGAGTTTGTAAGCTACTTTCCCAATCCTTTCAAGGATCTTAAATGGACCCACATAACGAGGTGCTAATTTGCCTTTCTTACCAAAACGGATCACACCCTTCCACGGAGACACCTTTAGAAGAACAAGGTCACCGACTTGGAATTCCAAGGGTTTTCGTCGTTTGTCGGCATAACTCTTTTGCCGACTTCTCGCTACTCGAATGTTGTCACGGATTTGGATAATCTTGTCGGATGTTTTTTGAATTAGCTCGGGACCGGTGATTTGTGCTTCACCAATCTCGTTCCAACAGATAGGAGAACGACACTTGCGACCATAGAGAGCTTCAAATGGAGCCATGTTGATACTTGTGTGGTAGCTATTATTGTAAGAGAACTCGATTAGGGATAGATGTGAATCCCAATTGCCACCAAAATCAATTACACAAGCTCTAAGCATGTCCTTAAGTGTTTGGATAGTTTGGGGGTGGTAAGCCGTGCTTAAATCCAATCATGTACCAAGAGCAGTTTGGAGAGATTGCCAGAACCGGGAGGTGAATCGAGCATCTCTATCGGAGATTATGTTTAATGGAACACCGTGACGGCTCACAATTTCATCAATGTAAATTTGGGCTAGTTTCTCAACTCGATAGTCTTCACGGATAGGCAAGAAATGAGCAGATTTGGTGAGGCGGTCAATGATCACCCAAATGCTATCATAACCACTTGAAGTGTGAGGGAGTTTGGTAATGAAATCCATAGCTAAGTTCTCCCATTTCCACACGGGAATTTCCGGTTGTTCAAGTAATCCGGAAGGACGTTGGTGTTCGACTTTGACTTTGGAGAACGTTAGGCATTTGGCAACATAGAGAGCAATGTCTTTCTTCATACCGGGCCACAAGTATTGTTGGCGAAGATCTTGGTACATTTTATCCGCACCAGGATGAGTAGAATAGCGAGTCTTGTGAGCCTCGTTCATTAGAAATGCACGGAGATCATCGCGATCGGGAACCCAAATACGATTCAAGTAATAAAGTAAGCCATTAGGTTTCGGTTCAAGCTGGAGTTCAACACCACACGACATTTCCTCGTACATGTTACCCTCGGCGACTGAGACGTGTTGAGCTTCTAAGATGCCATTTTGAATGTCGATTTGAATTCGGACACATTGAAGCATGACATGGTCCTTTCGACTCAAAGCGTCGGCTACAACATTCGCTTTGCCGGGATGGTAACGAATCTCGCAGTTACAGTCATTAAGGAGTTCAACCCAACGTCGTTGCCTCATATTGAGTTCCTTTTGGTTGAAAATGTGTTGGAGACCTTTTTGGTCGGTGAACACCACACACTTTGTGCCATAGAGGTAATGTCTCCAAATCTTCAATGCGAATACGACCGCACCCAACTCGAGATCGTGCATCGTATAATTCTTCTGGTGAATCTTGAGTTGTCTTGATGCATAAGCGATTACTTTGCCTCGTTGCATGAGGACACAACCGAGACCTTGGTTGGAAGCATCACAGTAGACAACTAGATCATCATTCCCATCAGGGGGAGTCAAAATAGGAGCATTGCACAACTTTTGCTTGAGAGTTTGGAAAGCTTCTTCTTATTTTGGTCCCCATTCATAAGTTTTACCCTTGTGGGTCAAAGCGGTAAGAGGGACAGCAATCTTAGAGAAATTTGAGATGAAACGATGATAATATCCCGTAAGACCAAGAAATGAACGAACTTCGGTGGGGGTCTTCGGGGCATTCAAATTTTTAACCGCTTCGATCTTAGCAGGGTCAACATGAATTCCCTTGTCGTTGACGATATGACCAAGAAATTGAACTTCTTTTAGCCGAAATTCACATTTGGAGAATTTGGCATATAGTTGTTCCTTCCTTAAAAGGTCCAAAACCAATCTAAGGTGTTGTTCATGGTAGGCTTTAGTCTTGGAGTAGATTAAGATATCGTCAATGAAGACGATCACAAATTTATCAAGGTACGGTTTGCACACATGATTCATGAGGTCCATGAAGACCGCGGGTGCATTGGTTAGTCCAAAAGGCATGACCATGAACTCGTAGTGACCATATCTTGTTCGAAAAGTAGTCTTTGGAATATCTTCCTCTTGTACACGGAGTTGGTGATAACCAGATCGAAGGTCAATCTCTGAGAAGCAAGTAGAACCTTGAAGTTGATCAAAGAGATCATCAATTCTAGGCAAGGGATAACGGTTCTTGATGGTAAGCTTGTTGAGTTCGCGGTAGTCAATACACATGCGGAATGATCCATCCTTCTTTTTGACGAATAAGACGGGTGTACCCCACGGTGAATGACTTGGACGAATGAAGCCCTTGTCGGAGAGCTCTTGAAGTTGACTTGCAAGTTCTTGCATTTCAGAAGGTGCAAGACGGTAAGGAGCTCTAGCCACGAGGTTAGCTCCGGGTACAAGGTCAATGCGAAATTCTACATGTCGAACGGGTGGAAGACCGGATAGATCTTCGGGAAAATCCCGAATGATGGGAATGTCTTGGATACTCTTCTCCTTGATATCCTTTTGAACAACATGAGCTAAGAAGGCTACATACTTCTTTCGTAAGTACTTCTGGGCGGTAGTGCATGACATTAACTTGAGTCCTTTGCAAGGCTTTTCACCAAAGACTCTTAACGTTTCTCCCGATGGTAGAGGTATTCGGATGTACTTCTCGAAACAGATGACTTCGGCATGATGATTTGATAGCCAATCCATGCCTATGATGATATCAAAACTTCCTAGTGGCATTGGTACCAGGTTGATTAGAAATGTATGATCGTTAAGTTCTAGCGAGCTGCCGTGAATAACAGAGTCAATTGTAAGTGAGTCACCATTTGCTACTTCGACGGTGAAGGTTTTCTCTAATTGGGATCGTGTCTTTGCAAGTAAAGGTTCAAATTTAAGTGTCACAAAACTTTTATCGGCACCGGTATCAAATAAAATGGAGGCATATTGACTATTAACAAGGAACGTACCATTGACCACATCATTGTTGGCTTGAGCTTCATTGGCATTTATGTTGAAAGCACGCCCACGAGCTCCGCCTTGTCTAGCATTGATTAACCTTGGGCACTGATCACGGAAATGATTTGGGTTGCCACATTCATAACAAGCACGTCCATTTGCAATAGCGGGAACACCTTGATTAACCATTTAGGCGTTGGTTCGGTTTGTTGGGTTGACTTGGCCTGCAAATGCTTTGACTCTACAAATGTTAACCGTATGGCCATATTTCCCACAGTGAGTGCAAAGGCGACAGGGTATGGTTTGGGGATGATGATAGTTGCATGTGGCACAGAGTGGGTAGATCCTAACAAATGGCTTTTTGGCTGGTGCTTGAACCATAGGAGCAACTTGGTTAACATGCATAGCAGGAGTGACCATAGCATAGTTTCTAGCCTTTCTTTTCTTATTATTATGAGAGGGTTCAGTTTTGGCTTCTTTGATGTGTACGGGAGGAGTTGTGGTGTCGGGAACTTTCTTGGTGCCTTTTCTAGTCAGAGTTCCCGCTTTCACATGGTTGTCAGTTAATGTAGCTGATAGGCGGATAGCATCTTCAAGTGTTGCGGGATTTCTCCCTAAGACAGTATCTTGAATTTGCCTAGGTAATCCACCAATATAATTTTCAATGCAGCGGGATAACGGTGTGACCATATGGGGCACAAGGAGACTTAACTCGTGGAACCGAGTTGTATAAGCTAGACTTTCGCCACCATCTTGGGCAAGATCCCAAAACTCGGCTTCCAGTTTCTTCACCTCATTTCGAGGACAAAATTCTTCGGTCATTAGCCTTTTAACCTCATCCCAAGGTAAGGCCAATGCTAATTCCACACCTCTATTCCTCTTTTCCCCATTTCACCACGTGAGTGCCCGTTTTTGTAAGACACTTGTGGCATGACGAACACGAAGGTTATTAGGGCAGTCACTATTGAGAAAGGTATTCTCAATACTTTCGAACCATTGAAGAAGTCCCGTAGCTCCTTCGGTACCATAGAACTTAAGAGGATTACATGAGTTGAAATGCTTGAAGGTGCATTGTGGTGGGGTGGCACCACCACCCCCATTAGCTCCATGGTTACCATTGGCGGCCCCATTAGCTTGAGTGAGTTGATTCACAAGTTGTGCAAGGATGGTAGCAATATCGGTGTTGTTGTTGGTCACGGTAGCACGACGAGGAGGCATTCTACATAATTGCATAACACAAGAAAAGATGTAAGAACTTATGAATGTTGTTTGGATTTGAAAGAATAAGATAACAAATAAAATAGTTAATCATACTTTGGATTGTATTCAAATAGTGATAAAATCACTTGAATACTATGACACATTAAGGTTAATTAAACTCATATAACTTTCAAGGAGACATGCTTTAGCCTATAAGTAAACACTCATCCCGGGAATTCCCAGGAAAGCATACGGGTCCCTCGGTTGAATGGGATTTATGCGAAATGCTTTCCTAGACAGAAAACCCAGAATACAGGTGTCACCCTTCCAGATTGCATGTGTCCTCAAATAATTAACAAAGTTTAAAAGCCTTAACGAGGAAATAAATTTTTTTTAAAAGATTTAGATCCATGAAGTTTCCACATGCTAAGAAGATGATGATAGAGGAGTAGGTAAGAATATTATGAGGTTTTAGGGTATAGGTAGGGATATTGTTTATTTAATTATTATTTAAGTATAGTCTAATAAGTCATGAATTTTAACAAGTAAGACATCAAAATGAAATAATAACTAATCATAGAAATCATGTAACACATAGCATGTAGCACATATCACATAATCATGAAGCATGGCATAAATGGGTGTCCTAAAGTTATAGTCTAGGTCAAGGGTGTCTAATAACCTAGTTCCCTATAATCAAGGCTCTGATACCAATCTGTCACACCCCAACCGACGGCGGAATCATCGGGGCGGGACATGTAGATTGTTCATGAGCACAAGGTTGACTAGATTTCAATATTTTAATCATCAAATTTAATTTCAAATAATTGAACACAACCAAATTCAAACAAGTACATAAACGAAATACATAATAGTCTTTATTTAAATTTAACTAAGTCCAAAGCCTATGTGTAGCATGCCTTGATCAAATTCACTCATTAGCACCTGAAACATGAATAAAATAAGGTCAACTAAAAAGTTGGTGAGCATACACAGGTTTGTATATAGATAGCATATAGATTGTGAATAAACAAATCCTTACATAACATGATAAAATAAGGCATTTATGGAGAGCCACTATTGTGTAACTAAGTACACTCAAACCTTTGTAACTAGCATGCAAAATTGTGTTGTCGGTAACAATCACCCCAATCTGGATGGGTTTGTCAGACTCAATAGATCTATCATTGTTTACCGTCGGCTTGAATAGTTAATGATTGCACATAAATTGCACACAAAAGTTAGCACAACTAGCACTCAGGCATAAAGCTCAAATTGCACACATGAATGTAAAGAGGACTTGTATTTGTGTAGTTTGTGTAAATGTAAACAATAGTTTGTATAATGTTCATGTTCCACCACAAAAAGTGTAAAAAGAGTAAAAGGGGCTATGTAATACTCACTTGGTTTGAAGGCGTAGCTAACATAAGAGACTAGATAGTAATACGATGTCCTTGTAATGCACAACGTTAACCTAGATTGTAATATGTATTGAATCAATAGTATGCACAATAGACTATGTCTAAGTCTAAGATTAAATTGGATGTGTGTATAAGGAATTTGAAGCTGTAGGTGTTAGTGATTTGTACTTGAATGGTGTTGTATAAAATTAAGATTTGAGTTTGGAATAACTAAATAATAAAACAAAATTATTATTTATTTACTTAGTTATAAAAATAATGTAGGTATTAGAGGTAATTAAGTATAACCTACATAAATGATTTTTGTTTAAATGTAAATTAAATAAATAATTGTTACCTTATTTATTTATTTATAAAATATGTAACTTAGTCATTTAGTTATAAAAATGTATTAGATGTTTTATATTAAATATAAATTTCTTTACTTTATTTTCATAAAGATGGTTAAATAAATTGTGTAAATAATATTTAAGTGTAGGGTTTAACAATAAATATAATTTAAATTTTGTAAGTTTTAAATAAAAAAATTGTGTTTATTTTAGAATAGAAATTTGATCTTTTAAAATAACGTTAATATAAATCTTTATAAAAATCAATTCTTTTTATTTAAAAATTAATCTGAAATTCTTATTGTTTTTAAAATATAGAAATATTTATTCTACCATGACTTTTCTCACACACACGAAGTGCCTGGGACAAGGCACGATCGTGTTAGAACCACGGGCGCGACCGTGCTAGTCAGGGACGTGACCGTGTTGACCAATATAGAGGATATAGCTAAGCGGTTCACTAGGCACGACCGTGTTTGGGCCAGGCACGGCCGTGTCTAGGGTTCTGAGGCACGACCAAGTCTAGCCAAGGGGCATGACCGGGTCTGAGTGTGTGAGGCACGACCGTGTCTCATGAAGCACGACCACGCTAGAAGACTAGCGCGACCGTGTCTGTTCCAAAACATAAACGAATTGACTGATTCTTTTAATGTTAACGTTGGATTTCATAGGGCTTTCATCTGTAGGGTTATTACGAGTCTATTGAAATATATTAAGTGTATTTAAAATGTGTTCAAAGCGGGGTTCGATTAAACCATTTTAGAATGAACCCTAGATTCGGGTCCGTGTTAAATTGGATATTTTAAGCCCAAATTAGGTTAGGGCTTTTGATCTATAGGCTAAAACGAAAGTGTAGGAGGTTTCAATTACCCGGAAGGACGATGAATTGATAGCGTACGATAGAGATGAGTTCTGGCGATGACGGTTTGATCTCCGGCGTCTTCTGCTGCAATTCCGACTGAAATCAACGTGTTCAGGAGCTTCAGAGAGGATGATAATGCGTTTGCTTTGGAGGATTAAAGTCAGAATGATGGATTCGATGAGCAAAACAGGAAGAGATCGACGGTTTTAGTTTAAAAATCTGTAATTGGTTTTAATTCAGGTGTAATGTCGATGTTTAATTGACTAATGATGGTTGTTAATAGATGAACGTGTATAACTGTTACAAATTTGAACGAGTTTAGGATTAAAGATCGTTTTTACGTTTCAACTGTCAAGAGGCGCGACCGTGCCAATAAGAGGCGCGACCGTGCCAAGGCACTGGGCGCGACCGTTTCAAAGCAAAATGCGTGACCGTGCCGTAGCACTTGGCGCGACCGTGCCATAACGAGGGGCGACCGTGCCTATTAGGGTTTAATGTTAATTTATAAAAATCAGTCCTTGCAAGTTTCAGTATTGACCTATTTGTATAAATATGGACTTATGTAGAGTTTAATAGGATATACTCGTGTGGATTTGCATTGGAATATAGTATTTAATTGTTGGTACAAATAGAACAAGTCAGTGTACTAGAATTTGGTTTGAAATGTATCACATTGAACTGAAATATAGATAATGAAAATCAGAAATGTTACAGGATGTTACAAGTCTACCCCCTTACAATAAGTTTCGTCCCCGAAACCTATCATAAGTCAAATAGTTGAGGGTACGACTCCCTCATTTCCGTATCCGTTTCCCAAGTGGCTTCTGATCCTCTTCGATGCTTCCATTAGAATTTAACCAATTGAATAATCTTATTACGCAAACGCTTCTCCTTTCTGTCTAAGATGGCCATGGGTTCTTCGATGTAGTTAAGGCTGTTGTCGACCTCGATGTCAGTAAGTGGTACGTGAGCTGATTCATCCGCCAAACACTTTCGCAAGTGTGATACATGGAAGGTAGGATGAATCCCACTTAACTCATCAGGCAACTCTAACCGATAAGCGACTTCACCAACCCGTGCCATTATCCTGAATGGTCTGACAAACCTCGGACTTAACTTTCCTCTCTTCCTGAATCTTATGATTCCCTTCCAGGGTGACACTTTCAACATTACTCTGTCCCCAACATCAAACTTAATAGGCCTTCGTCGTTTATCCGCACAGGACTTCTGACGATCTTATGCGGCCTTCATTCATGCTTTGATTTGATCAAACCTTTCCGATGTTTCTCTTATGACTTCAAGACTTCCTAATTCCTTCTGTCCAATCTCACCCCAACAAACCGGGGTCCTACATATTCTCCCATACAACATTTCGTAAGGCGGCATACCTATCGTCATGTGATGACTATTGTTGTAGGAGAATTCGGCTAACGGCAGATGACTGTCCCAACTGTCGCCAAAATCGATAATGCAAGCACGAAGCATATCCTCCAATGTCTGAATGGTCCTTTCGGACTGACCATCCGTTTATGGGTGGTATGCCGTGCTAACATTAAGTCTCGTGCCCATCACTTCGTGAAATATTTTCTAGAACCTTGATGTGAATCGTGTGTCCCGGTCAGACACGATCATCAAAGGCATCCCATGCCGTGCTACAACTTCTTTAATAAATACTTCCTCTAACCTTTCTGACGAGAACGTCTCGCGAATAAGTAGGAAATGAGCACTCTTCGTTAAACAGTCCACAATTACCCAAATGGTATCATGACCTTTAGCTGTGCGAGGTAGCTTGGTTATGAAATCCATGGTAATGTGTTCCCACTTCCATTCCGGTATATCAAGTGGGTGAATCTTTCCATACGGTGTCTGGTGTTCGGCTTTTACTTGTGAGCAAGTCAAGCACTTGCTTACGTACTTTGTCACTTTGTGTTTCATTCCAGGCCACCAGTATTCCTTCCTCAGATCTTGGTACATTTTATTGGTACCAGGATGGATAGAGTACCGAGACTTATGAGCCTCATCCAAGATTTTGGTTCTAAGCTCGCCACCCATTGGTATCCATACCCGTCCAAAACGTGTCCTAACACCAAGGGTGTTATATTCCAACTTGTCCTGTTGGCCAACCATCCTTTCCTTCTTTATGTTTTCTTCCTTAAACGCTTCATCTTGAGCTCCTTCAATTTCCCTCATCACATCTGATGTTACCACCAACTGGCAAGCTTTCACTCTAATAGGAGTAGGCACATCCTTTCGGCTTAGAGCGTCAGCCACCACGTTTGCCTTTCCAGGATGGTACATAATCTCATAGTCATAATCTTTCAGGAGTTCCAACCATCGCCTCTGCCTCATATTAAGTTCCTTTTGTTCGAAGAAGTACTTTAAACTTTTTTGATCGGAGTAAATTGTGAACTTCACCCCGTAAAGGTAGTGCCTCCAGATTTTCAATGCAAATACGAGAGCAGCAAGTTCCAAATTGTGAGTCGGATAATTAGCTTCATGAATCTTCAACTGCTGTGACGCATACGCGATCACTCTCCCGCGTTGCATAAATACGCATCCCAATCCCTGACCCGAAGCGTCAGAGTATACCACTAAGTCTTCATTGCCCTCAGGAAGGGCCAAGACTGGAGCTTGGGTTAGTTTCTCCTTCAATTCCTTAAACGCCTCATCCTGGGTCGAAAACCATTCGTACTTTACCTCCTTCCGAGTCAACTTTGTCAACGGCAAAGCTATTTTCGAGAAATCCTGGATGAATCTCCAATAGTAGCCAGCCAATCCCAAGAAACTACAGATTTCGGTTGGCATCTTAGGAATATTTCATTCCTTCACCGTCATTATCTTTGCTGGGTCAACCATAATGCCGTTCGAGTTAATGACGTGACCTAGGAATTGGACTTCCCTAAGCCAGAACGCGCATTTGAAGAACTTAGCATACAACTTTTCCTTCTTCGGAGCTTCCAATACTTCCTTCAAGTGACACGCGTGATCACCCTCATTCTTGGAGTAGATGAGGATATCATCGATGAACACGATTACCGATCGATCCAGCATTGGTCGACAAACTCTATTCATCAAATCCATGAATGCTGCGGGGGCGTTCGTCAATCCGAAAGACATTACGCGGAACTTGAAATGTCCATAACGCGTGCGAAATGCAGTTTTCAGTATGTCTTCTTCCCTCACCTTCAACTGATGGTACCCGGACCGAAGGTCGATTTTTGAGAACCAACTTGCGCCTTGCAATTGATCGAACAGGTCGTCGATCCTTGGTAAAGGGTACTTGTTCTTCACCGTGCGTTTATTCAACTCGCGATAATCAATACACATTCTCATCGAACCGTCTTTCTTTTTCACAAACAACACCGGAGCACCCCACAACGAGATGCTCGGTTGGATAAATCCTTTCTCAAGTAACTCGTCTAGTTGTGCCATTAGCTCTTTCATCTCTACTGGTGCTAGTAGATATGGAGCTTTAGCCACGGGCTGGGCATCTGGTACTAAGTCGATTTGAAATTCAATCTCTGTGTCTGGTGGTATCCCAAGCAAACCCTCTGGAAACACCTCCGGGTACTCGCGTACCATGGGTACATCGTCTAGTTCCTTCACTTCCTTACACTCGTCAATTATGTACACCAGATAAGCCTCGCATCCGCACCTCAAGTAATCTGTTGCCTTAATCATCAAGATGACGTTTGGCATCGGGGCGTCACGATCTCCTAAAACCTCGACTTTGCTACCATCCGGAGCCTTGAGTAGGATTATCTTTCGTTTACATATAATTTGTGCTTCATTGGCAGTTAGCCAATCCATTCCTAACACGACATCGAACCCACCCAAAACCATGACAAACAACCTGACGGGAAATCTATGACCTTCTATCTTTATCGTGGAGTTGTCAACTACATCGGTCACTCTCGCAGTTCTACCCTCAGCGGTTTCTACGCTAAAGGCCCTTTCTAGTTTACTCACAGTGTACTTTACCATTTTACAAAAAGTCGCAGATATAAAACTTTTGCTGGCACCTGAATCGAATAACACAGATACAAAAGTGTTGTCAAGGATAAACGTACCTGACGCCACGTCGGGGTCCGCTCTGGCCTGTTCCTGCGTCAGCGCATAGGCGCGAGTCTTTGCTCGGGGCCTCTCTTCTTTCTTCTCCGGGCCTTTCCCTTTCCCGGCTTCACCAATCCTGGGCTTGGTGCATTCCCGGCTCATATGACCACTTTCCCCACAATTGTAGCATTTGAATCACGGGAATAGTGTTCGGTCTTGCCCCATTTAAAGCATAGATTAGACCCTAACCGACATTCTCCCGCATGTCTTACCCCACATCTTCCACAGATTGCTGCCTCGCCTACCCTGGCCTGCTTGTCCCGAGCCCCAAACAATTTCCCACCCGATCGCTTATCGGGAAAACTCAGCTTCTTCTTAGGCTCATCAATGGCAACGACATTCAGCGCCGGATCATCAAATACCACGCCGCTCAGTTCTACTACCGAATCTTAGGTAGTAGGGGCGTTTACCTTAACATAGGTGCGGACCTGGTCCGGCAGTCCTTGAATGTAGCATGCAATCTTTCTTTCCTCAGTCGTGACAAGATGTGGCACCAGACGTGCCAGTTCATTGAATCGGGTTGTGTACTGCCGGTGCGTCATGCTCCCGGCCTTCAAACCTAGAAATTCCCTCTCTACCTTCTCAATCTCGTTCCTTGGGCAGAAATTCTTGATCACCAAGCTTTTATAATCAGCCGACATCATTGCATCCACAACCTCGCTCCCTTTTGCTTGACGTACACCTTCCCACCAATGGGATGCTTCCTCTCTCAAGGAGTTAGCAGCAAATTTCACAACTTGATCCGTTCGACACTCGCTCAAGCGAATGGCAGCTTCCATAGGGATTACCCAATCAAAAGTAGCCACCGCGTCCTTCTTCCAAGTCAGGACCGGCGGGTCACATGCCTTAAAGGACTTATAGTCGCAACCATGGTTAAGCTGTGCGTTGATTGCCTTAGTGTTAGGGGTATCAACCGCCGTGGTAGACCCACCCATCTCATTAACCTTCTTTAATGCTTCTGCCAACAGTCCTGGCAAGGAAACCTTCATCAACTCAGTGAACTTTCGAGCTATGGCTGCTCTCACTTCTGGTTCAAAAGTGAAAGGTTGTTCTTCAACCTGTGTCTACTCGGTTCCATGCACACCAACCGCCGGTTCAGTGTGAACACTTCCTTCTTCACTATACTCATGGCGTGCAGGGGTCCTGCCACGCCCACCGTTACGACCACCGGTGCGACCACCGATATGGCTCCCACCACGCCTTCCGTTTCCTCTTCTTGCCATTTCGATCTATATGGCCAGAATCCAATGTCATCACGCTAGTTAACAAATAAAATTCAACAAGCACTGTAAGATGTTAATATACACTGGCCATCTGCAATTAACCATTACACTACCTCTCGATTTCTATTTGACCACCTTTGTGATTCCATCAGAACACAAGTCCTATCCTAACACTTCTAAGTCATACTATATATGTAAATATATATGATACCTTCATACCTGATGATGTGGCTCGAGTTACCCGTACTGGCATCCGCTTTCGGTCCCATTCACAGTTTAAGTTCAGACACTAGGAGTGTCCGAATCTCTCAAACTATTGCTTTGATACCAACTTGAAAGGCCCCAAACCCGGGAGGCCTTTCTTGTTGGATTTACTCATTCACACACAGTTCTTAAACTTGAATATCAAATAACGCAGCGGAAAATACTTCATTAAACATAACCATTACATTGTTCAACATGCGGAAGCGTAACATAGTCTATTACATAAACATAACATATGCTAATCATAACGGGATACCAGTCTTCATGATCAGCCGAGTAACTCTTCTCACTTGCCAAGCATCACCGTCCATCATCCATACCTGCCTTAACCTGAATGTGCATACTAAAAAGTCAGCTACGCTGGTGAGTTCTAATTTTAACATAAAACATTAACTTCAAATAATTGCCAAAAACATAACTTCATACTTCATTTAATAAAAGCGTACGTAAAATAATGCAATAACAAAACGTAACAAATCATAACCCATAAGTCAACGAACATATCGAACCTGCGCCTTCTCGTAACCGTCAAATCCAAACGTCACATACTGGTGGAATAACCTAAAGATCACCACCACTAGCCCATCAACAACGTACTGTCCTTCGAGTGAGGAACTCCTAGGGCCCGATACTTAGGTTATTCAGCACCAAACTTCAAGCACGGTATCACAAGGATGACATGTACCAAACTTCAAGCACTGCACCCCGTAAGGCGTGAGTACCAAACTTCAAGCACGACTACCCCGTAAGGTAAATCGTACCAAACTTCAAGGATCACGATAATCCCCTTGGTGACCATCATCACCCCAGTTATACAACAGTTGGCCAGCCACAAAGGCCCCTAAAAGGTAAAGGCCCATAACATACTTCCCATACCCATAACCTTCATTCCTTAAGGAATATTGGCAGATTCGTTCGTTTATGACTTTCGTAAACATTCACTTCTTTTACTTCAAAACTTCAGTTAAAGCATTCGTACGTTTTATTAAAAATCATTCCTTCATTCATAAACATTTCATAAACTTCATAAACTTCTTTTGGCAACATATTTCATAAACACTTCTTTCATAACCCTTCCTTCAAAAACATGATTCATAAACATCATTTTATAAAACGTCACATACTAAACATCGTTTTATAAAATAGTCACATCGTTACGTATGCACACTAGCCCAAAAATATTATTCAAAACATTTAAAAGAGGGCTTCTAGAACTCACCGAATAAGCTAACTGGGTTGTCCTAAACAAAGGTCCCACAACGTCACTTCCGATCTGAATTGATTAGTTAAATACACATCAGACAAATCCCGACTCTAACGGTTTAACCTTCTAAACATACCGACTTTACCTAAACAGCCTGATACCTGCTCACTTAGCAAGTGCGCAGGGCTTTGTTCTTGCATACTTAATAAGTGCGCAGACTTTGCGTCATGCGTACTTGATAAATACGCAGTACCTGCTTCATGCATACTTGATAAGTACGCATGACCCTCTTCATGCGTACTTGATAAGTACGCAGGATCCTCTTCTTGCGTACTTGGTAAGTACGCAGGATCAGCTTCATGCGTACTTGATAAGTACGCACGAACTGCTTCCTCACAAAAACCCTAACTTTCGCCTTCGGGTCTGATCACGTCAAGATCCCGAACTTGTTTACTTCAAAACGTTTGCTTTTCATTAAGGAACCCAAATATATGTCTTCCTTCCAATTTCATCCGTAAAAACGTTACATTTTCATCCAAAACCCAAAAACAAACAAAAACTCAGATTTAGGCCAGATCGTTACCTGAATCGAGTTTCTGATCCGGAGGTTCTTCTCACGAGCTCTGGAGCAACACACTTCTCAAATCTCGGGTTGATCCGCCAACTTTCTCTCTCTATGGTTTCTCTCTCTAAAAGTTGCAAATGAGAGAAATGGGTGGTGGCCTTGGCTATTTATAGGGGAGGCTCCCCTTCCTGCCTGCCAGCCCATCCGGCCTGACCCGACATGCCTCGTTCGTTTATTCTGTTATTATAACTGTCATTTTATTTTTGGGATGTTACAATACTGTTAAATCGGATAGTTGAATTGGAAAGAGAAAAAGTAGAAGTTGAAGCTCGAAATGCTCTACTAGTTCAAGCTTTAGAAGAAAAGAACTTTAGAAATTTCTGAATATATTTAATATGTACTATCTTTGTAAAATACTCTATCAATAAAAAGGTGTGTTTTATATCAATTCCTGTTCTTTTAATAGTATGTCAAAACAAATTGGGCCATCTCAAAACACGAGGGGAAAGAGGAAGCAAGCAGAAAATGCTATTGAAAATAATAATTCTCGTGTTGAACTTCAAAAGATGATCACGGAAGGAATAAAGGACTCTCTTCCATTGATCTTTACTGAGCTTGAAAAGAGACAAGCTGACCGAATATATGTTAAACCGTCAATTCCTCAATCTGTTCATTCTCGTCAAACTCGAACAATTACTCAATCGAAACCTGTTACTCTCGAACCAAAAGGTTCTGTTTCTCATAAATCCAAGAAGACTAAAAGAAAAGAATATTAACATAACTCCTCGGAAGACGAGAGTATAGGTAATAATTATGGTCACATAACAAAGAAGAGGAAGGTAGTCGGTTGTACTTATAAAATGTTTCAAGACTGCATCTCCTTAGTTGATACATGTAGATGCTCCATAGGAGTTCATACACGCATCCTAGGGTTGTTAGGTCCTGCCTCATTAAGTGAGGAAGGCGGAGTTCATGTACCACATCTATCAAAATCTGATGTTCAGGAAGAAGTTGAACCACTAAGGTTCTCAGAGTTTGATTGTGGTGTAGAAGAATCGTCCGAAATGATTATTACTTCCTCACTATCTGAGATTACTACAGGCTCTTTTCTTGATCCTGTTGGGTGGTATTGTCCTCCTCCGGTTTGTCCGAAGATATAATTATAATAATTGTCTTCTGACTTGTGTATGTTCATTACTTAATTATAAGAATCTACCTACTTTACTTAGCAGACACTCTATTTTGGTTTAAGCTTAAATACCTTACTTGAGCATCTTATTAGCTAAAACCAAATCAATTCAAGTTACAGCTTAGATACTAATCTCTAGTATCTAATATGCTGAAACAAATGGCTCTGATACCAACCTGTCACACCCCAGATTAAGCCTACCCGGGCGTGCGACCAACGATTGGTACCTGTCTTATTATTTTATCAGAGTTTCATAAACACAACGGAATATTTTTAATAACTAAGGATCTTTTCAAAAGATGGGTAATCTCCCGTTTCATTTCATTTCATAAACAGGGATAAACCCCGATATTGTTCACAAATGTTTAAATTACAAAACCAAGGGTTAAAATGAGCCATTTCATTCAACTGGAGTCTAGGGTGGACATTCAATTTTTCATGACATCATGATTTTGATCTTTCCACGGCTAATCAATAAAATCATCCTTGCTTACCTTAAAACGTTTGAAAATATTTGATCAGTGTAAACTGGTGAATACAAGTATATTTAAAATCATAATCTCACAAGCTTGAATAAAAAGAAAATTTTTCCATATTTTTCGGTCAATTTACACAGTCAACTTTCTAACCACTAGCCACACCAGGGACCTTGGATATATTTTTACGTCTATTCAATATTCTTCCTCTCACCTCAAGCGACAGGTGTTTCACAACAACCAAGGGTTCAATCCCTAGCCCTGTTACATCGTCTCATCTATAACACGTGTATCATACGTGACTCTATGGGCTGACTGCTATATAGTAAATCACCTTATGCAACGAATGGTTATATAAATTCATTCAAGTCAGATCATAATTAAAACAACTTTTAGTTTTGAAATCATTTTATAAAAATACAAGTATTCACCTTGATAGAGTCTTGGCTTAATGAGCTTCTAGAGTAGGAGTCCTAGTGGGCAGCCTCTCTGATTAAGTTGTCTAGCTTGGTTTCTCCGAAAGAGCTTTTCCTAGCTTCTCGGCTTTCTCCTACGATAACTGACACCTCGGGAACTTAAACGCATGAGCGGGAATGGTTTTTGGAGAGGGGAAATATTGGGAATGGTTCTGGAAATTGATTTTTGATGTTTGAAAAGTGAACTGCGATTGATTTCTATTTATAGGCTGAGTTTGGGTCCGTAGCGGACCGTTACGGTAGCGGGTAGCGGTACGCTACCGCCTTAACCCTAATTAGTCAGCATGCCACATGTCAGGCTTCGATGTTGAGGCGCATTTTGCGACTAGCGGACCGTTAAGCTATAAGGTAGCGGTCCGCTACCCAATCAAGGTAGCCATAGTGGACCGACATGAATCCGGTAGCGATCCACTACCTGTGACACGCGTCAAAAACCTTAATGAGTCATTCAGTCACGTGTTATTCTCTCATCATTGCCGTTGGCACTACGTAGCGGACCGTTATACATATGGTAGCGGTCCGCTTCTAGTGAAAATTCAGAAATTTTCATTATTAGTCCTTGATCTTTTCTGTATTTATACTTATGGTCCTTTAACTTATATATTTTATATTTTTGGCACGAAAATTTTATGAGTGTTACAATACTTTACGAAGTTATACTATCCTATAATAAGATATACTATACTATACTAAGCTATACTATCCTATAGTAACTTATACAATCCTATAGTAAGCTATGCTATCCTATACTAAGGTATACTATGCTATACTAAGCTATATTATCCTATACTAAGCTATACTAGGCTATACTAAGCTATACTATACTAAGCTATACTAATGAATACTAAGCTATACTATACTATACTATACTAAGTTATACTAAGCTATACTATCCTATACTAAGCTATACTAAGCTATACGATACTATACTAAGCTACACTAAGCTATACTATACTATACTAAGTTATACTATACTATTCTAAGCTATACTATACTAAGCTATACTAGGCTATACTAAGCTATGTCACACCACCAAATTCCACTAACGGAGTTTTACCGTTTGGTGCGTGACAAACCATGATCTCAGTCATTAGGTACATCAAACGACACTATATGGGACATAAATGTAATATCATAAAAGTTCAGAGTTAATGCGGAAGCGTTTAAATAAGAAAATAAATGCGCAAAACAAGCGCACCCAAGTTTAGTTTAATAAAACAGGTAAATTGTTTTGAATGTTTGCATGAGAAGGAAATGATAGTAGGACTCCATGCATGTCCTAAGTGTGTAACCTGTGCCTTAGCGACCTGAGAAACATGTAAGAAAAAGTGTCAACACAAGGTTGGTGAGTTCACATGTTTACAAGTAAATAAACTGTTTGAGTGTTTGCACTATTCACATACGTAAGTCACACCTATTGCTAGATAGGAAATGTACAAGTTACTCTAAGCGTTCTCAACCGAAGCTGACTGTTTATGTTTGAAATGCCTTCCGCCAATTCTAACATCAACAATGGCAAGTGTTTAGGACAATTTACACCCGTTAGACCTCCAATCAAGTTAGCGTGACTAACCCAGGTGGGGTTTGTCAAACCCAGTAGTACTACTCAAATTTCCTTGCTATACTTCATATATTAACGGTCCGAGTGTGTAAGGACTTTGCATTTTATGTTTGCATTTAGGTACATAAGTGGTAATGAAATACTATGTGATCCATGTCCGTTCATGAGTATGTCTCTCCTCGGCGGGAAGACGAGTAAACGGATGTTTGTTTGTATGCATGTTTCTACCCAACGAGAAACAAGTAAAATACTGTTTGTTTGTACGCATGTTTCTCCCCAATGGGAAAAAAAATAAAATGATGTTTGTGTATATGCATGTTTCTACCCCAACAGGAAAAGAAGTAAAAAGGGGCCGTGAAAACTCACCTGAGCTGCGAACGAATAGATAACACCACACAAGGATGCAAGTAGGAAACACAAGAGCTTGCTAGCGGACAATCTACCGATGCCCTAGAATATGATTCACAACTGTTAGGGACACATGGGATTTCGTGACGACGACACGAAAGGGTTGAGCATCCTAAAACATGGTTAGAATTAACGAGTAAACAATCGTGTCATCAGAAATCTAAGAAATCTTAGTTTAGTAATTATAATAAATGTGATACGTATCAAACATCCCTAAACATGAGTTAAATATATATCATTGTTTCGTTTGTCTATTTGAGTTAAATGACTTTAATTAATAATATAAATAATTATATTATTTCAAAACTTTAGAATGATAATCAATACGAGTTATAAATTCAATCCGATTACAAAACCATTGTTTGCGTGTTTTATGGATTTAATAATTGTTTAGGGAATAATAAATTATATAATTTTTAAGTTATACAAAATGCTCAAAAATACATTATAAATTCAATCCCGAGCCTATGGGAGTTTTCCGGGTTCAAAACGTACTAATAGGTTCTTAAAATGATATAGAGATTTGTTTTTAAAAAGGAAATCAATGGAAAAGTCCCTAAAAAAATATCACAGGAGACCGGATTTGAACCCGGGTCTCCTATGAACAAGCCACTCTACTCAAAACTCAGCCCATTTGGTTTTAACATCCCCAGACCCCAAGCTCTTTTCCCTTGACGCGATTCGGATCAAAACTCCATCCCAAAACCATCGAATTCGACTATGATTGAAGCAAAAGACATAGGGGTTTTGTAAATCGGTCTATTTCGAATCTGCGGGTATCTTTAATTGCAAAAACAACGAGTTTTAAATCCTTAATTCCCGTTTTGAAAACCCGAACCCTAGTTTCAAGAACACGGTTCAATTTGATCAAATTCGATAATGTTTTCAGTTGAAATCATGGGGATTTTAATGAGTGAGGGATTGCGAATCTATTCATGTGTTTAATTTGATTGAGATTGTGTTTAAGATAAAAAGCCCCAAAACGTTTTATACATGAACCCTAGTTTACCGATTTCATTCTATTCGATGTTGTTTGTTGCAATTAACATAGGGTTATCATCACACATGGTATTGCGAAGCTAGTGGTAGGTTTTAAACCATATTATCATGTTAAGAACCCTAGAATTGCATTTAAACAAAGTCTATGGTGATGATCGCTTAAACCGTATACGTTAAGAACCCTGGAATTGGTTCTTGATCGGATCGATGTTTTAAGCCTCAATTATCATGGGGCGTTCAATCTATGGATAAAAACGAAGCCAAGGATGTGATTAGTTACCAAAATTGATGTTGAATTGGTTGAGTTCGACTAAGATGGGTGCCGAATTTGCGTGATTTGATCTCCTACAACACATGTTCTCTTTCCGATCGAATTGGTGTATGAAACAGTTTCGGCTTGATGCGATTAAGGTGTGAGAGTGTTCAATTTCAGAGAACAATGATCGAGACAAATGAATTTGATGGCTTTGCAATGAAGGTCGACGGTTTAAGGTTTGAATGCCCATAAATTGGATTAATTTGAATCATTAACACTCAATAATAACTCAATGCTGAACGATAACGCCATTAGTAATCTTTTCAATTACAAATTCGGCCAGATATTCGGTTATGGGTAGCGAATTTGAGTGAAGAGCAATTGTAGTTTGACTTTACAAAATCATCAGGAAAGATTATACTTAATTTTGACTCTCTAAAGTCAACATGATTGAGTTTAGGTTAAATACACACTAGTCCTTGTAGTTTTAGTTTAAGTATTGACAGAATTAGTCCCTTAAACTTGAAATGAGTTAACTGGGTTAGGAAATAACTGGATTTGAGTTAACTAAGTTAACCGAAATTTGTCAGGTGTCACATACTAGGCTATACTAAGCTATACTATCCTGTACTAAGCTATGCTAGGCTATACTAAGCTTTACTATCACATACTAAGCTATACTCTACTATACTAAGTTATACTAGGCTATACTATCCTATACTAAGCTATGCTATACTATACTAAGCTATACTATCCTATACTAAGCTATACTATCCTATACTAAGGTATACTAAGCTATACTAGGCTATACTAAGCTATACTATGCTATACTAAGCTATATTATACTAAGCGATAGTAAAATATATACTATACTATTAAGCTATAGTATGATATACTAAGCTATGTTATACTAAGATATACTATATTTTTTAAAATGATTATTATCATTATTTTATTTAAAAAATGTAATTCAAATAAAAAAACATGTTATTTTTTAAAAATTTAATTCAAATTAAAAAAAAAACATGTTATGTTTAAAAAATGTAATTCAAATTAAAAAATAAATACAGTACGAGCAGTATAGGGCTATACGCCCGGTATAAATTAAAAAATATATAGTACGAGCAGTATTGGGCTATACGCCTAGTATAAATTAAAAAAAATATAGTACGAGTAGTATAGCTCAAATTAATGGGGGGAAAACAAATGGAATTTGGGGATAACCAAATTTTATAAAAAAAAAAAGATTCTACAAATTTTATAAAAAATCAAAATTCTATAAAAATATTTGAATTTAAAAAAAATACCTATACGACTTGTTAAAATTTGATAAAGTTTTATAACAATAGTTAAACAAAGAAACAAATAATATACAAAATACAAAATTCTATAAAAAAATGAAATGAGTGGATTTAAAAAAAAACCTATACGACTCGTATAGGGCTATACTAGTCGTATAGCCCTATATTATACCCATTCTACTTCTCCCAGCCTTGCTTTTCTACTAAAAAATAATGTATGTGACCTATACTGCCCGTATAGCCCTCAACTGGCCGTATAGATTTAATTAATTAGCAACCAATTATTGGCAATTAATGAATCCTATACTGCCCGTATAGCCCTATACTGGCCATATAGGGTACTTAGTTTGTTCAAATAAAATGCAAGGATGTCTAGATAACCAACCCCTTTAAATATGAGACCAAGAAGGTGGATGGAACTTATCAATGATTATGACTGTGAAATCAAATACCATCTCGGGAAGGCAAATGTAGTACCAGATGCTTTAAGACGGAAAGAACGAAGCCAACCGATTAAAGTAAAAGCACTACGATTAGATCTGAAGTTAGACTTAATGGAGCAGATTAAGGAAATCCAACCAAAAGCATTAGAAGAAGAAAACATCAAGAAAAAACGTGTGGTTGGGAAACAGAAGTTACTATCCAAAGGAGATGACAGAATCATGAGATTCGAGCCAATAATCTGGATTCCTAAGTTTGGAGATATTTAAGAGAAAATATTAGATGAATCACACAAATCAAGATATTCTATGCATCCTGGTGTAAACAAGATGTACAAAGATCTAAAGACTCATTACTAGTGGCCTAACATGAAGAAATCAATAGCCTAGTACATAGACAAATGCATGACTTGCCTCCAAGTCAATATTGAGCATCAGAAACCAGCATGACAACTACAACAAATAGAATTACCTGTCTGGAAATGGAATCGAATTACAATGGACTTCGTAACTAAACTACCTAGAACCCAGAAGGGACATAATGCCATATGGGTCGTGGTCGATAGACTGACTAAGTCAACCCATCTTATACCACTCAATGAGACATACTCTATGGATAAGTTAGCTAGAATCTATATCAATGAAATTCTTAGCCACCATGGTATACCACTGTCTATTATTTCTGATAGAGACAATCGGTTCACATCTAGATTCTGGACGAGTTTTCAGAAAGAGTTGGGAACTCGATTTACCATAAGTACTTCATATCATCCTCAGACAGACAGACAAAGTGAACGTAGGAAGATATGCTAAGAGCTTGTGTTATAGATTTCGGAGGTAATTGGGATAATCACCTTCCATTAATCGAATTCTCCTATAACAACATTTACCACTCAATTATCAAAACTGCACCATTCGAAGCAATTTATGGAAGAAAATGCAGAACCCTAGTCTATTGGACTGAAGTAGGAGATAGTCAATTATCAGGACCTGAAGTCATGCAGGAAACTACAGATACGATAGTCCAGATTAAACAACGATTAAAAGTTGCTCAAGATCGTCAGAAAGGCTATGCTGACAAACGAAGCTGGCCGTTAGAATTCCAAGCCGGAGATTATGTGATGTTAACGGTTTCACTTTGGAAAGTTATGGTAAGGTTCAGGAAACGAGGAAAGTTAGGACCAAGGTACATCAGACCTTATAAGATCATTGAAAGAATCGAAGCAGTAGCCTATAAGTTAGATCTACCTGAAGCTTTACAAGGAATTCATAATAAATTTCACGTATCCTGTTTACGTAAATGTTTAGCCGATCCAGCTCAGGCTATTACCCTAGATGATTTGCATATAGACAACAAACTTCACTTTACTGAACAACCAATCAAATTCTAGATACACAAGAATGGAAGATAAGAAAGAAAGTAATACCAATGGTATTGGTACAGTGGCAAGGTCGGATCGGAGCCGACAAGACTTGGGAGATAGAGGAACAGATAAGAGTCAATTATCTTCATCTATTCACATCTTAATTTCAAGGAAGAAATTTCTTAAAGGACGGGAGATTTGTAACACCAAAATTCCAAAAGAAATAAAGGACTAAATTTTCTATTTTTCATAGTTGAGAGGTGGATATGTAAATAAATAAAGTTGTCAGACCGACATCTGTAGAGATATCAGTCCGCTATGTGCGGAGCAAGCAATGAATCGGGCGATAACACGTGGCGCATGACTCAGCGGATGAATCGGCTTGATATTGGACCGACATGGTTCGTATGTCGGTCCGATATGCGTGCACCAAGTTAAATAGGCCGACATAAGGGATGTCGGACCGCTATGATCTTGGATGTCGGTCCGACATGGACCCGATTTTTACCCTATAAATAGGTAATCGATCTAAGCCATTTTTCACACACTAACACACCTTCCTACACACACACACATACTCTGTAACTCCAATCCCGAGCCCTGGTTCGCGTACGAGAGTACGGTTTCTGACCATTCGGCTTATAGATAGTGCTTAGTTAAGGTTCCGACCTCTTATTAAGCTTTGGTTATACATCATTAAGCTAGATTTATATAGTCAAGTAATGTTATGATTTTCTAGGAGCTCTGGCCGAGGTGTTTACCACATTACTGATTTATTAGCAGAAATACTGTCAAGGTGAGTTATTAAACTTTGATACATGAACCCTTTCATGACCTTCTCTAGCATGATTGATTTATGAAACACTCTGAGTATCTTAAAATGATTTTACTGATTGTTTATATATAATGTATTCTAAGCGCTTATTGTATTTCACTTGCCCCGTGGAACGACATGTTGGACAAGACCTGTGGAACGGTTTTTGGTTATATATATACTGATGATTATTCATAGTTATCTATGAATTTGAGGGTGGAAGCCCATGGTTGTGTTCAAGATACTTTGGTGGGTCATTTTTATAAACTATTTTAGTTTATGAATTCACCAGCTTTGTGATGACCTGTGTTTTATCAAATGTTTTGACTGCATCACAGGTAGTCATTAGACAGGGTATTCCAGGACTAGAATGAACTGATGAATGATCCAGATGATGGGCATGCCAGGAACTATAAGTCCCGAATGATATGTTCCTTGTTAGGGACAAATGATGTAACTTTTGTTAATCTTGATGTAAACAATGTTTTGATATTAATAGAAGTTATAATTTAGTCTTCTGTTGTGTTTTTTATATCAACATTACAGTTACTAGAAGGTGACCATCTGACTATTTTGTAATTATCTGACAAACGCAATGTTATGTCTAGGAAAGAGCAGTGTATAAATATCTCCTAGACCCGTCGCTCTTACCTAGGAACATATCTGTTGGAGGTACTGCTCTAGTTAGATAATTGTCCTGTGTTACGAGTGTGACGCTCCCCAAGGTGAAGTACTCGGGCGAATGAACCCTTTTTCTAAGAGTTCTTGAATTTGTTTCATAAGTTCTTTTAATTCGGAAGGAGCTAGACGATAAGGGGAATTTGCAACAGGCTTAGCTCCAGGAATGAGTTCGATTAGAAATTCGATCTGACGATCATGTGGAAGACTGGGTAATTCTTCTAGAAAGACATCCGTGTGGTCACAAACTACGGGAATATCCGCAATCTGTCCTTTGGTATTAATGTTTAGAGCATGGAGTAAAAATATACCGTCTCCCTTAATCAGTTCTTTCTTAGCTTTTGCTATTGAAATAATTTCAATCTTACTAGACTTACTATTGTAACATCCCGGTTTTTCTTTTAAGAAAACGGGCTTGTAGAGTGGTAAATAGTTATTAGCAAGTATCGAAACTTGACGGGGTTAGTAAGCGGTGTGGTTATAATTATTTAGACAAGGGGTTATTATGTAATAAGCGAGACTCAAGGGAGAGTTTTGTAAAGGAACTCAAAACGGGCCAAGCCTGAGGATTAGCCGGTAGCGCGCGAGGGCCAAGCCTGGTCCGGCAAACACCCCTATAGGGTTCCTGACAATAGGGGGTTCCACTATAGGACGAGACGAGGGTTTCGAGCGTCCAAGGCAATTCCAAGGTAATCCCAATCTTTCGTTCCTCGTTTCGTGTACTCATTCGTTGAACCATTGTTAACACGTTTGCGGTATTAGGGTTTCATGCATGGACTTAAATCGAAGCGGAGGAGTTCGTTGGTGATTCGATCCACGCGAGTCATACTGATTTTAGGTATAAACTTGTAAGTCTAACGCGTTAAATGCTATTGTCATTTTGTGAGTGTTTTCGGGTTAGGGAAGTTATTGGTGGCCGGAAAGTGTAGCGAACTTGGGTAAGGATTGGCTTGGGTAGAGACAGCGGACGCGCGACGGTGGTGACCTCGGTGATAGCCGTACGCAGCGAAGCGGGTGCTGTCCGGTGGTGACAGAAGCGAAGAAGGACCCGGAGGTCGGTCACAGGCTGTAGTGCGCTGGGAGTGGCGACGATAGGTAGCGGCGGTGCTGGTCAGGGGCTGTTCATGACGGTTGAAGACTCGGGAGGATGCTGACGCGTAGGGAAGCGGCAGGGCAAGGCTAGGATAAGTCATCGAGGTCGGAAATGCTTGTAGGTGACCGAAGTCGTTTCCCTGATGTTCAGCAGCGGTGGAACGGCGACGGTGGGAGTTGGCCGAAGGTGGCGATGCGAAGACGGGTTGGTTGCGTTAAAGTGTGTACGTGTGCATGCAAGCCATGCGTTGCGACGTGCGTGCGTGGGTGTTAAACCGGGTCGAGTCGAGTTAGTGAGCGAGAGGACGAACGTCGGGTCGTGTATTAACTCGTGTATTGTGTAATTGTTAGGTACGAGGTTGAAGAAAGAGCACAAGAAGTTAGCAAGTTCTAGTGATCGAGTTACGTCTAGAAAAGGTGAGTTTCTATCGCCCACTTTTAAACGTTTTGTACTTTTGGGCATGAATACATGCAACGTGCAATATAGCGAAGGCTCGAAATGAAAAGGATTTTGATGTTAATATTTGTGTTGTGAAATAATAGTTATAATTGTATCCGTAGATTTGGTGTCACGTAATTGAGTGTCGTGACGGTTAATTTGGAGTTAATTGATATTGTGCCGACCCTAGTCGACGGGAATTTGGTCTGACCTTAGTCGGATGAAATGGGTTGCTTAAGCGGGATCGTAAGTCGATGTTGGTCGGTGAGTTGTTATGACTGACGATAATCAGTCAATGAGTCATGATCGCACGAGTCCTTAGACCAGTCGACATGATTTCGTGTATGTCGATAAAACATATATTTGATTAAACGGTAAAGTAATGAGAAAACCATTGAGACATGAATTGTTTTTAATAAAGGTTCGTGACTTAATACCCCCGAACAAGTTACTATAGAACTCACTCACCGTAGCTGACTTTTTGTCATGTATTTCAGGTAAAGAGAAAGTGTTAGCTGGTGACTTCTGGATGGCGCTTGGTTACCGTGATAGTCTGATGACATTTACTTTCTGTTATGTTGTTGGATTATTTAGATATTATTACATGAATGACTCGTGTTTCAGATTTAGGTCGTGACCACTGTTGACTATTTGTTTTCCTCTTGCACATCATTTATTGAGTGTATGCCAACGTGTCTGGTTCCCGGGATTTGGGGCCTTACAACTATCACCTTGAATCATCCAACTAGTTTTATCTGGTTTCCTAATCTTGATCGTTCTCTGGTCACAATCAATCTAGGCCTGGTATTGGTTTAACCAATCCATCCCTAGGATAACCTCATATTTGTTTAAGTTCATAGCTATTTGTGTAACTAATACCTTATTGTCACCAAAATTGATGACACAATCGGGATATGATTCAGTTATCCTAATCTGTTCGCCACCCGCGATTTCAACGACATAAGTATTAATAAGTGGAATCGGTTTACGCCTAAATATGGGGGTGAATATACATGAAAAAAAATTTCTATTCGCCCCTGTATCAAATAGAATCTTGGCGTAAATATTATTAACTAAGAAAGTACATGCCACTTCCTTAGCTTTTGTTTTATTCCCACTTCCTATGACGAACACTCGTCCTGTTCCTTTATTTTGACCACTCATTCTGGGTGTAAGTGGATTAAGACAAGAAGTCTTATAATGCCCTATCTCTTCGCAGTTAAAGCATTTAACATTTGGGCATTGGGTTGCAAAATGGCCAAACTTCTGACAAGTCTGGCACTTCATTCCCTGATTAACTCTATCAGGGTTGAAATTTAATCCTTCTCTCCTTGGGAACTTACGGTTTCGGTGGCTCTTGAGCTGCCACTTCATCAAAGATCACCTCACTTTTCTCAACAGCCAGATCAATCATATCTGGTGTGATGGATTTTACTAAGGTACGAACCTTAGGAGGTAAACCTTGAATATAACATTTGACTTTTTGTGATTCAGGAGTAACCAAATGTGGCACCAACTTGGCCATTTCATTTAACTTGGTCGTGTACTCCTGATGAGTCATGGTTCCTACTTCGAACCATAGAAACTCAGCTTCAATCTTATCCACATCATTTTGTGGAGAATATCTCTTAATAATCAAGGATTTAAGATCTTCCCAAGCCATCCTATCCGTCACGGCTTCTCCCTTTGCCTGCTTGACTGACTCCCATCAGTCAAGAGCCTCTTCTTCAAACGAATGTGCGGCAAATTTCACTGCTTGGTCCGCTCTGCACTTACTCATCTTTATGACAGCTTCCATAGACGTGATCCACACAGGGCTGCATTGCCATCCTTCTTTCCATTAAATGACTTGGGATAGTAGTTACTGAAATTCTTATAGTTGCATCCTTGGCCATGAATTCCTGTGCTCTGGTTAGTCATGCCAACTGTTTCATGGGTTCGGGTTGTGCCTATATTGTTTCCTAGTGGAGTGGTATGAAGGACATCTTCTCTTCGGGGAACAACACCACTAGTTCCTTCGTTTTGGTTTCCCAAACTATTTTGATTCTTTCTCCTTCTAAGAGCATCGTCAATCATTCCAGGTAGAGTTGTTTAAAGCATACGAGTGACCTCAGATGCCACAGCTCCCTGAATTGAGCTTCAGTCATAATTACTTTTTCAACAGGTTGTTGTGGTTCAACATTCGTATTTATGTTCTCATTTGGATCAGTATTCGTGGTTGTCGTATTATGAGTATGGGACCTAGTATTAGGCTCCTACCCCAACCTCTTCCTCGTCCTCTACCACGTCATGCCATTTATACCTACACAGAGATGTATAACATCAGATTTCGTATAACCGGTCATAATCCATAAATTCATAAATTAACAACACTTGGCCAAAAGCCCTTAATTATCTAATTTCTAGGTGTTTCCGGTATAGGTCGTACTGAATGTATACATCAAACTTATCCTGAGGCATTCCAGACCAATCTCAGAGTCCTAGTTTAAGTCTAGACACTATTCCTGTAATATCTAAATCCCATAAACTAAGGCTCTGATACTAACTTGTCACACCCATAACATAGACAATTATCTAACTAGAGTAGTACCTCCAACAGATATGTTCCCATGTAAGAGCGACGGGTCTAGGATATATTTATACTCCGCTCTTTCCTAGACAGAACATTCCATTTGTCAGATAACTACATACTAGTCAGAAGGTCGCCTTCTAACATACATAGCCCTTACTTTCTATAGAAAGTTTCGAGGTGTTACAGATTTCATTGGCTTTCATCCTTGCGCAAGGGCTATTTCATCTTCACAATTTTGTTAAGGTTGAATTTCATGTTCTATATTTCCTAGGTTGTGGGATTCGGTCCGAGAAGAAAGAAGGTGGAGGGACCAGCAAAGCTTCTGATCCAGGTTGGTCCACACCTTCATGCTAGTCTAAACCTATTTTTTTTTATTCTTTATTTAATGCAAGCATGTATCCTACCTACATGAATCGTGATTTAGAGCTTTTGTGGATTCTGACATGAGTCGTGAAAAAGAGGGAGAGACGAAAGTGCGAACTATTCTAGGGGCTGGTTTGGACTCTCTCAAGAGTCGCTAACAAGGTTGGACAGCCCGTTGGTCACATGTAACACTTGAATTTTGTAACAAATTAAAACTTTTTTAAAAAGACGCGGAATTTAGGTCCCAGTTGTACATTCATATATAAAGAAACTTAGTTTAGTTTTTACATTGGCAAAAGTTCAACAGAAGCTTCATAAGGGAGGTGTTTAACATGTTTAAGGCTATTACATTCACCAAATGACCCTACACAAAATGATTCCATTTAAGAGCTAGTTTTAAAGTATTCAACTTCCAAAAGAAAGGGTGAGAATCCAATTTATCACTCTTGGCGAGACCCTAGATCAAGACGGAGCTTTTTCTATATAGACAACATCAAAATAATCAAGGTTAGTAAAGATGATTAGCCCTTGGGATTCCTAACAAGTCCCTACAAGAACACCAAGTCAAATTCTCAAAAACGTAAAAATACCAGCGTTTCCCAGACCTGTTTGGGCGTATCATACGCCAGGAAACGTATGGGACGCTGGCCTGGGCGTATGGGACGCCAGCATCAGGTCCAAAGGGCCAAAATTCAGTTTTCAGCTTTTGCAACTTTTCGTCGAGTGACCCGTTTTCATTTTCAAACTAATATGGTACATATCTAGATATTAAACATCCTTGTAAATTTCCCAACATACCAACATGTAAAAATTAGTATTTTGGTTACTCAAGTTCAAGTGCAATGATCCGTTTGCACTCATTAGGATTTAACTCCCAATCCCATCTTTCTCAGTTGTTTAAGCGTGCATTCAACCACATCTTACAATCAATAATAACTTACACATACTCATAGTTTTTTGTTCATTCCTTTGACATATCAACATGTCATGTGGGGGTTCACCCCTCGGTTTCTACCATAGAGTATTTGACTCCATGTAACAAGACAAGTACCATCAAGTTCATGAATACCAATTATAACAAAAACATGTAAGTATTGTAACACAAAGGTACATACCATAATCCCATATCTCGCACTAAATGAGTACAAAGTACTAACCTTTGGTGTTAGAAGCTCACGGTTGCTCCTCGGCTTTGACCAATCGATTACCTAAACAATTCACATTTGGTTTAGTAATCTATGATCTTGTTAATCACCAATTTAGGTACTTACACCCTTCCAATACTTTATTCTCTTTATTCCACTACAATACTTGATTAATTAAGTCATACATCATCTTTTAATCATACAAGACCAAATCTTACCCATTTGACCTATTAAGGTTTTCACCCAACATTCTCTATTTTCATTCAATTCAAAATTCACCAAATTCAAAAGTTTTTTACATGCAATTGATTTTATCTAACTTTATAAACACTAAAACATAATCAAATACACAACCAAACATCCTGATTCAAAACCCCCAATTTTAGGTCTCAAGAACCCTAATTATCAAACTTGTAATTAAAAGAATCTAACTTGAATTTGTTGTTCATCTAACTTTATTATCACTAGGTTAACAACTCTCATCAACAAAACACCCAATTCCACCATCAATTTTGGTTCATTAGAGTTCATCTACTAAACCCTTTACTAAAACAAGAATCCATGGAGGAGTTAGGAAGAAGGATGATACTCACTTGATTATTAGGAAGGATTGTGTCAATCAATCTTCCAATTCAAACATGCAACTCTAGAATTTTGCTCTTTTATTCAAGGCATCCTTTCTCCCTTTTCTCTCTTCAAAACCACGACACATACACCTCCCTGTGTATGTGTCGCCACCCCCTTTCAAGACCAAATCAACTTTGGTCAAAGTATAACTTTAGTCCTTTCAATATGCAATTAGACCCCTTTTTATTCCAAATATAGGTTATCTAGTGAAATAAAAACATCCATCCACTTTCATTCTATTTAAAACACCCACACCATTTAATAAAACATATAATAAGTTAAACCCAAAAACGGTTCGTTACAAATCTCTCCCCTTAATTTTGGGTTTCGTCCCCGAAACCCGCCACTAGTTAAATAGATTAGGATAATACTTGAGCATCTCATCTTCCAAATCCCAAGTAGTTTCCACCCCTTTTCTATGTTTCCACTGACCTAACACTAGGTTAATTTGTTTGTTTCGCAAGCTTTTCATCTTTCTATCTAAAATAGCCACTGGTTCTTCCACATAATTCAATCTCTCATCTATTTCGATATCATCGATCGGTACAAAAGTGGATTCATCCGCTAAACACTTTCGTAGATGAGATACATGAAACGTGTTATGAAGCTTACCTAATTCCACCGGTAATTCCAAACGATGCGCCACCTTGCCAACTTGAGCAATAACTTTGAATGGTCCGATAAAACGAGGACTTAACTTTCCATGTTTTCGGAAATGAATCACCCCCTTCCATGGGCAAACTTTCAACAACACATAGTCTCCCACTTGAAATTCGATCGGCCTCCTCCTTTTGTCCGCATAGGACTTTTGGCGATCTTGTGCAACTTTCATGCGTGCTCTAATTTGATCAATCCTTTCTGCCGCATCCGCTACAATCTCCTTGCTACCAAGCTCTCGTTGACCAATCTCTCCCCAACAAAGCGGGGTTCGACACCGTCTTCCGTACAACATCTCAAACGGAGGCATACCAATACTTGAATGGTAGCTATTGTTGTACGAAAATTCTGCTAAAGGTAAATGGTCGTCCCAACTACCACCGAAATCAAGCACACACGCTCGAAGCATATCCTCCAACGTTTGAATCGTCCTCTCGCTTTGCCCATCCGTTTGCGGGTGATAAGCGGTGCTAAGATTTAACCTTGTTCCTAATTCTTCGTGAAATTTCTTCCAGAATCTGGAAGTAAACCGTGTGTCTCTATCCGACACAATTGAAACGGGTACGCCATGACTTGACACAACTTCCTTTATGTAAACATCCGCCAATCTTTCCGAGGAATGAGTTTCTTTTATCGGAAGGAAGTGTGCACTTTTAATCAATCGATCAACCACCACCCGAATTAAGGTATACTAATCCAACAACTAGTTGGAAAGATAATATGAACAACACACTACCCACCTCAAGTTGATTAAATTAGACAACAATATGCATTTCTTCAACATACAATGTTCATACAAAGGTTATATAAATTAGGAGAATGTGTCAACAATTCCTAGATAAACATAAGACTAAGCATGAAACATCATAACAAATACTTTGTCTTTCCAAACATAAGCATAAGGATACACATGCAAATATAATGACTCACAAACAAGACTTCATTCACCATTCCTAGTCAAATGCCATAAACTAGTATAATTACATACACCAATCCATGAATATAAGCATAAACCACAAGTTTTCCAACATAATATGGCATACACAAATACAAGTCTTGTAAACAACTCAAAATACTTGAATACATAATTTCATCAAAGAATAATCATACGATTGTCATAACATTAACACAATAATTGCCAATAATCCATGAATGTTGTCAAATGTATCTAAACTTCATCTAAACCAAAGTGAACAAGAGTTTTAGCTCATCATGAGCACCAAAATTACAAATAAGCAGGGAAAAATAGTGTGAAACATGATATGAAAACAAGAATCAAACCACTCCTCCAAGCCTAGATATTGTTGTTGATGTATGGTGATCCTCTTGATGTTGTATCCTCTCCAAGAATCTTGAAATATGGCTGGAACAAGAGAAATACGAGCTGGAACAGTAGACTTTCTCCCCTGGTTGCTTGATGTCTGAATGAGAGTTTAAGTTCTGTTAAATAGAAAAGGGGAGGCACGACCGTGCCACGTGCAAAGGCGCGGTCGCGCCTAGGTCTTTGCCGCGACCGTGTGACAGAGGGTTGACCGATCCGGAGCTTCCATTGGGTCTCTTGCTTCGAGGTGTCAGACTCACGGGTGTTCCCGCGATCGTGTGGAGGCAGAGCACGGTTGTGTCTTGGCGCGGTCGTGCCATGTACGGGGCGCGACCGTGCTTAGGGTTTGCAAGTTAGGCACGACCGTGCCAATTAGGGGCACGACCGTGCCTTCATCACAGAAACCCTAAAAACTTCACTTTTTATCCTGGAATCTTCTTGTTTGTTCACAAGCTTCACAAAAACCTACAGAACAGGAAATGAAGCAAATAAGTGCCTAAACGTTGAATATAACCAAGAATTGATCGTTAAATGAGCGAAGTTTTGTGCCAAAAAGATGTGTAAATACTAACACATCAAACAAACCCACACTTGAACATTGCTTGTCCTCAAGCAATAAATCAAAATAAAACAAAACTTCCAATGACACTATGGATCAATTCGGAAAACCGTAAGCATTAATAATTTATAAAGGTTTGACAAGAAATGCAAAATTAACTAAATGAAACCCAATGAAGTGACAACCGAATGGGAAAATGAATATGCCTAGGAAATCATTAGCATGCAACTTTACAATGTTCACACACACTCGGGAATATATATGATCATACAAGTAATGTTGTATGTATAGAACACTCAAATGCCAAGACAATTAACATGCATAAATCATAAGCTTGCTAAAAGATCAAATCTCTATCAACTAACATGAAACAAAGCACAAATCAAGAGGGCTTTAAACGGGTTGTAACTTGGCAATGGTTAAGGGTAAGGAAATGGAATTTAAAAGTGGCTAAATGGCTAAAAACCCGGCGGTTATGCTAATTCAAAAACTAAAACACTTCTAATATGAAAAATAAACTTAACTAATACTTCCGTATATAGGTAAGAGCTCACAACCGAATTCTTTCCATCTTTGCTCACAAAATTGCTCTAATCGACTATATTTCACTTGATTTTTGTGATTGATTTTTTTTTTTTAACTATTTCTTTTCTTTTGAAGGGAACTAAGTAAATATGCATCTTTCCTTAGCTAAAAACTTATCGAGAATTTGAAGATTACAACAAAATAAAAGCTACAAAATTAACATTAGCCGACCGGATTTCTAACACGGGTAAAAATTAGAATAAATAAATGAAAAGGCTAATGAAGGCTTAATGACGGTGTAATGTGGGTGATAAAAGAAGAACATGGGATAGGCTCAACGTGGTTAACTAGTGGATGTGTTCGGGTAAGGGAAAACAAAGATAAAAGGCTAACAGAGTGGTTTATCCTAATGCCTCAATCATTTTTATGCAATATTTATGTTCATGATTTCGAAGTGTATACTAAAAGCAAGTTCTAACAAGCATGAAACATCCGGCACACTCAAATCCGCAAAAACGAGAGCAAACAATGTCTAAAGCTATCAAGGCTCAAAAATAAACTCACGGAAACGGAAGGGAATGGGTGTAAGCAAAAGGTTACATGCAATTCATTCGTTTAGCACACTAAAACTCATGGTTATCACAAAAAATTGGGTTTGACTCAATGGAATTTCTATCTCAATTGCTTTCGAAAAATCAAACCTCTATTATTTACTAAAAATTGTGAATGCTAAACGGTTAACTTTTAATTTAGTGCCAATAAAAAATATGAAGGAATATTTTGAAAAAAAATGAATTGATAAAATGCTAAGAGGACAAACAACGCGCGAATACATTCTCACCCTACACTTAGAATTGTACATTGCCCTCAATGTACAACAAAAAATAATGTAAAGCAAAGAATAAACAACCAACCCCACACTTAGAAACATACATTGCCCACAATGTATACAAAAACATGCAAAGCAAAATGGAGTGTGAAGGGATAACTGAAACTTCCCTCGTGTCGATCATGGCACACGCAAAAATCCAACCCACAACAATGACGTTCCACGTAGTTCCATGTAGTTCCACAATTCCAAGATCTAATCATAACTAACATCAAACACAGATCAGTAACATCAAGCCAAAATATAAACACAAATATATACAATAGTACATGGAAACAAAAGTACAAGAAAACAAAAGTACAAGGAAACAAAAGTACAACATAAACGCCGTAGCGCGATACAAGAGTTTGTACAATACAACAGAAGTACAACTCACAAAAATGATACCAAAAGGCAGTGGGAGGTACTACTCCCACTGCATACCCTCAAGGTCGATGTCGGCGGCCCCGCCTCCTACGCCTCCTGCCGCTGGTGGTGATGGTGGTGGTGACTGATGATGCGGTGGTGATGGTGGTGGCTGAAGCGGTGGTGATGGTGGTGGCTGATGCGGTGGTGATGGTGGTGGCTGACCAGGCTGCTGCTCTGGCTGCATGAAGAATGGAAGGGGAACTACGTATGGCGCCCCGCCAGCAGCAGCAGCGGCGCACTGGACCTCATACTGCCAGGCCCAGTAACACATGAAGAGGTCGTGTGGAATGACGACCGGAGGCGGTGGTGGCGGCGGAGGCGGAGGAGGCGGCTGATCGGGCTGATGAAGCTCATGGACCTGCTCCTGCTCCTGCTCTTGCTGAGCGGCGGCCTCGGCCTGTACACGATCTGGATCGGGGCCCGGACGGTCTGGATCCCACGTCCGTCCCCATCGATCGACCAATCTCATCCCCCCTGCGCCGCGACGAGCGACGTGCATGTTGCGCAATGTCTGCACAGACATCACGACAGTCTCGGCCACAGGGGTCAGATCCCCTATCAAGTCATCTGTAAGCAGCTGGAAGTGTCGTGCCAGCTTGGTCACGAAGTGACCTCCACAAATCGCGCTGGTGACGTCGCGCCCTGAGCTGTTTACCAAGTACCCCGCTATAGAATGCGCAAGATTGCAAGTGCGCGGGCGTACAAGGCAAAACAAGTAAAATAACTCCCGGAGGTTCACCACCGTCTCCCCCTGACCTCTCCCAAAGATCGAATAAACGATGCAGCGGTGAAGAACACGATGTAATGGATCCCGAAGGCTCGAAGCCTTGGTCAAACTCGGATCGTATATCCCGAACCCAAAATCATGCCAAAACTGATCCTTCTCCTCCTCGGTCAGGAATTCGGTGATCCCCTCAGTGAACGACTCAGTCTGAAGCTCTTGGCGAGTGTACAGCCCTAGCAGTCTCCCAAATCTGGCGACGGACATCACGCGCCACTCCCCGCCGAGCCTAAATCTAACGGTCTCGGGCTGCTCCAAATCCGCGCAAGGATAATCGAACTCGTACGTAGAGAAAAACTCCATCACGAGCTCGACGTACTGAATGGCGTGAAGCCTAAACAACCGGCGCCAAGGGGCGGAGACAATGTCGTTCCACCGGTCCCGATGACCGATGGCATCGATGGCGGCTGGCTCTAAACGACGAGCAGCTAGAATCCGGCCTCTGCGGGGCCACAAAACATCCAAACGAGCCTCGTACTCGTGCTCGTTCATGTCAAACTCGAGGTACGGGTGGTCGCTGTTGCCTGCCATCTGCACGACAACAAAAATGAAATCAGAACAGTTATGAAGACGCTAGACTGAATTTATGAAGTTTCTGACCAAAATTATGAAGGGGCACGGTCGCGCCTGGGAAGGGGCATGACCGCGCCTAGGCCAAAATATAAGCCCACGGTCGCGCCTTGGGCGACCACGGGCAGTCCAAACCCGGCAGACACGGTCGCGCCTGAGAAGGGCACGACCGCGCCTAGGTCAAAAGAAGGCCACGGCCGCGCTAGAATGACACACGGGCGCGCCTTGGAGAAACCCATGCTAGCACGACCGCGCTAGTGAGAGACACGGCCGTGCTCAATCCAAACCTTCATCCTGGAAACCATTTAAGCCGGGCACGACCGCGCCTAGGTCAAGAGCGCGGTCGTGCTCCTCCCCAAATTGGGGTTTCAGATTCAAAATTGGGCATTTTTAACATGGCTACGAAGGGGTTTGTAATGCAATACAATTCCAGGATGCTAAACTACCTATGGCTACATAATTACACCTAAAATGAAGTTCAAAAACAGAAAAAAACCAAAAACCTAGAATTTTATATAAAAAAGAAAAATTACGGTCCTAATCACGAACATAACAATGAAAAGATTAGAATATCGGGGGCGTACCTGACTTCGAAGGAACGGAGATCAATAATACGGAAAGGAAGAAAATCGCTCGTAGGGAGGGTCTCGTTTTGGGGTAAAAAATGGCGAACACTGCCGTTTGATTTAACTTAACCTGCCCCAAATTTCTGAGGCACTACCGCGCCACTTACATAGGCACGACCGCGCCAAGGTCTAGAGGCACGACCGCGCCCATAGCTAGGCACGACCGTGTCTCATGCCCAGCAGACACAGAAACCTGATTTTTTATGAGGAGTGTTCCAAACCCGACTGCGATTCTTCCAAGTTAAAATTTCTAAAAATTCAGAAGACATACCTATGACATTCCAAGCATTGCCCCAAATTCGCTCGATCCAAAATACGCTCCGAATACCTAAACTCAAAAATAAATGGTAAAATCCTAAAAATTAATAAAAATAGGAAAATAAACATAGAAACAAAATCTAAGAATTGTTACCAAAACAGGCTAAGTTTATTAACGAGTCGTTAGCTAGAATCAAGTCCCCGAATTCATTTGTCCTTGGGGTGGAGGTCAACTACCTCCAATTCCGGGTCAACCGGTCCATCGATATATGGCTTAAGACGATGACCGTTGACCTTGAAGATCCTCCCATCTTCATGTTCAATCTCGACGGTCCCATAAGGAAACACCTCCTTAACCTTGTAAGGACCCGTCCATCGGGACTTCAACTTCCCGGGAAACAAACGCAACCTAGAGTTGTATAGCAACACACGACCACCCACTCGGAATTCCTTCTTGTCCTTCAACCGTCGGTCATGTAAACTCTTAGTGCGCTCCTTGTAGATCGTGGAGTTTGCATAGGCTTGATTCCTCAACTCATCAAGCTCATGAATCTGAGTGAACCGGTTCTCTCCCGCGTTCACCAAGTCAAGATTCACCGCCTTCAACGCCCAATAAGCCTTGTGCTCTAACTCCACCGGAAGATGGCACGCCTTCCCATAGATCAACCTAAATGGTGTGGTACCAATAGGCGTCTTATACGCAGTCCGAAAGGCCCAAAGTGCATCATCTAGCCTGTCCGACCAATCCTTACGGTTTTGACCAACCGTCTTCTCAAGAATCCGCTTTATGCCCCGGTTCGTGACCTCTACCTGTCCACTGGTCTGTGGATGGTAGGCTGTGGAGAATCTATGGTTCACACCATATCGTGATAATGCCTTCTCCAACTGGGAGTTGCAGAAGTGGGTCCCACGGTCACTAATAAGGGCTTTGGGGGCACCAAAGCGAGAGAATAGCTTCTTCAGAAACTGAACAACCACCCTAGCATCATTAGTAGGCAAGGCTTGAGCCTCGGCCCACTTAGAAACGTAGTCAACAGCGACTAGGATATACCGGTTGCCACGAGAAGCTGGGAAAGGTCCCATAAAGTCAATACCCCAAACATCAAAAATCTCACAAATCTGGATGCTGTTCTGGGGCATCTCATTCCTAGATGAGATGTTGCTCGCCCTCTAGCAAGCGTCACAAGCTCAGATCATCTCATGAGCATCCCGGAAGATGGTAGGCTAGAAGAAACCGGCGTCAAAGACCTTCTTCGCGGTCAAGGTAGCTCCATGGTGTCCGCCTGTCAGTCCCTCGTGACAGTGTCTAAGCACCTGACGTGCCTCATCTCCGAACACACACCTGCGCACGATCTGATCAGACCCGACTCGAAATAAATAGGGATCCTCCCAAAGATAGTGCTTCACATCCGCAAAGAACTTTCGCTTCTGCTAATGCGTTAAGCCCTTAATCACGATCCCACTAGCAAGAAAGTTTGCAAAATCAGCAAACCAGGGACACTCCTCATCCTGTGTCTGTATGTGCATGAGAAACTCGTGGGGAAAATTGTCATTTATGGATGACCCCACAAGTTCAGATGAAGCTGAGCACTCAAGACGGGACAAGTGGTCCGCTGCGACATTCTCCGCGCCCTTCTTATCACGGATCTCAATGTCGAACTCCTGAAGCAGCAAAACCCACCGGATCAGTCGGGGTTTGGCATCCTGTTTGCTGAACAGGTGCCGAAGAGCTGCATGGTCAGTGAATACAATGGTCTTTGATAGGACGAGATAAGACCGGAATTTATCGAAAGCAAAGACAACGGCTAGGAGCTCTTTCTCCGTCGTGGTGTAGTGCTCCTGTGCGTCATTGAGCGTCTTGCTCGCATAATAAATCGGGTGAAACTGCTTCTCTCTCCTCTGTCCTAAGACCGCCCCAACAGCGAAGTCGCTCGCGTCACACATGATCTCAAATGGCAACTTCCAATCAGGAGCTACCATGATAGGGGCATTCACCAACTTCTCCTTTAACAAATTGAATGCACTAAGGCATTCGTCGGAGAACATGAACTGGGCTTCCTTCTCAAGAAGCTGGGTCATCGGTCGGGCAATCATAGAAAAATCTTTAATAAAGCGTCTGTAAAAGCCCGCGTGACCAAGGTAGCTGCGAATAGATTTCACGGAAGTCGGCGGGGGCAGCTTAGATATGGTATCAATCTTAGCTCTATCAACCTCAATCCCCACGCGTGAAACCTTGTGCCCAAGCACAATGCCCTCCTTCACCATGAAGTGGCATTTCTCCCAGTTCAACACTAGATTGGCCTCCTTGCACCTGGCCAACATCCTCTCCAGATTCCCGAGGCAATGATCAAAGGAACTCCCAAACACAGAAAAGTCATCCATGAAAACCTCCATGGAGTCCTCATTCATATCATGGAAAATGGCCACCATGCAACGCTGGAAAGTGGCCGGAGCATTACACAATCCAAAGGGCATCCACCGATAAGCAAATGTGCCATAGGGACATGTGAATGTTGTCTTCTCCTGGTCCTCAGGAGCGATCGGGATCTGGAAGTAGCCAGAGAAGCCATCCAGGAAACAATAGAACATCTTCCCCGCTAATCTCTCCAACATCTGATCAATGAACGGGAGGGGGAAGTGATCCTTCCGAGTAGCATCATTGAGTTTGCGGTAATCAATGCAAACTCTCCAACCTGTGACTGTACGAGTAGGAATCAGCTCATTCCTCTCGTTGGTGATAACAGTCATGCCTCCCTTCTTAGGGACAACCTGAACCGGGCTAACCCAAGGTGAATCGGAGATGGGATAAATCAAACCTGCATCAAGTAACTTAATCACCTCCTTCTTCACTACCTCCTGCATGTTCGGGTTCAACCTCCTCTGGTGCTGCACAGTGGGCCTGTAGTCATCCTCCATAAGGATCTTATGGGTACAGAAAGAGGGATTAATTCCCTTAATGTCCATAATCCTCCATGCAATAGCCTGCTTGTGCTGCTTCAGCACCTCTAATAGCCTCTCCTTCTCATCACTCGTCAAATCAGAGGCGATAATGACAGGTAATCGAGACTCACCATCTAAAAAGGCATACTCCAAATGGCTCGGGAGCTCCTTAAGCTCAACAGGTGGTGGGTCCTCAACAGAAGGCCGCTCAATCGGCTCAGACTCTCTATCAACCATTGCGAAAACCGCTGAACACTGGGGAAACTCATAGCTCTCCTGGCTATGCCACTGCTCATCAAACTGATCCTCACCAATTGGATCAATCGTCTCCCCCCTACAATCTGGGTGTTCAGGGACTCCTCCTCAGCTGTATCCTGGAGATGATCACTCATGCAAGAATAAACAGTCTCAACAAAGTAGAGTGAATCATCCTGATTCTGGGTGTGCTGCATGGATCTCCCAACATCAAAGGTCACCTCCTCTTCATCCACCCTCAATGTAAGCCTCCCTGAATACACATCAATCAGGGCCTTGGCGGTGGCCAGGAACGGTCGACCTAGAATAATAGGGACATTCTTGTCCTCATCCATGTCCAGAATCACAAAATCTACAGGAAACACGAAACGATCAACCTTAACCAACATATTCTCCACTATCCCTCGCGGATACTTGACCGAACGATCGGCCAGCTGGATACTCATGCGTGTTGGTGCAGGTTCTCCCAACTCAAGCTTAGCAAAGACCGCATATGGCATGAGGTTAATGCTAGCACCAAGGTCAGCTAAGTCGTTGCTAACCGACAAGCTACCTATCAAACAGGGGATGGTAAAACTCCCCGGATCTCGTCTCTTCTCCGGTAGCTTGTTCTGAATCACCGCCGAACACTCCTCATTCAGCGTCACCTGAGACAACTCCTCCAATTTCCTCTTATTCGTGAGGATATCCTTCAAAAATCTCGCATACTTAGGCATCTGAGCTAGAGCCTCCACAAATGGCAAGTTGATATGCAACTGCTTAAACAACCCTAGAAACTTACCATACTGCTCCTCCATCTTCTATTTCTTCAATCTGCCTGGGTATGGAACGGCGGGAGTGTAATCTCTCACAGGCTCGCGAGGGCATGATGTGCTCGCCGGTTTACCCCTCGGCGGTGTCTTATCCGGAATCTCAATCACAACCTCCTCCTCGGATGACTCATGCACAGGGACCTGCGGATCCGGTCCTGTGCCTCTACCGCTCCTTGTAGTAATGGCCTTCACATGAGCCTTAGGATTGGGCTCACTGTTGCTAGGCAGGCCACCTGGCGGTCTCTCAGAAAGAAGCTTCGCGATCTGCCCGACCTGGTTCTCTATGGTCTGGATCGAAGCTTTCTGATTCCTCAACTCAGTCTCATGCGTGTGAAAACGCTCCTCCATGTAACGGTTCTGCTTCTCTGCCAACTGATTCTGACTCTCCGAGTTGGCAAGTAGCCGTGCAACCATGTCCTCCAAACTGGATTTACCCTCAGGAGCGGGTGGTGGACTGCTGCTAGAACCTTGGCCTTGAAACTGGCCCTGCTGTGGTCGGAACTAGGAACTCTGTCCCTGAGACTGGTGAGACTGATGCTGGAATGGGGGGCGCTGAGTGAATCCGGGTGGTTGCTGGCTATTGTTGCCAGACTTCCAACTGAAATTCGGGTGATTCCTCCACCCCGGATTATATGTGTTGCTGTAGGGATTATTCTGGGGACGATTCTAGTTGGACATGAAATCAACCTGCTCGTGGGCCCCCTGATCCCCAACCTGACAAGCACTCGTGGGATGCGCCCCACCACAAAACTCACACAAGGACTGGGTCTTGTGGACGTGCCTCTGATCAATCTTGGTGGAAAGTGCTTCCACCTGGGCAGCTAAAGAGGTAATTCCATCCACTTGATGGACACCCTGCCTCTGAGATCTCGCTCGGGAAGTATGCTGAGTGTAGCTCTTTGATGCTACCTTCTCTAGCAAGTCATACGCCTCCTGGGGTGTCTTCGTTCCAATGTCTCCACCCGCGTATGCATCGATTAGCTGCTTCCCAGTCATCTCTAGACCATTGTAGAAGGTCTCACACTACTGCCACTTCAACAATCCATGGTGGGGACTCATCAGTTCCTTGAATCTCTCCCACGCCTCATAGATCGTCTCCCCGTCGTCCTGCTGGAAAGAAAGAATCCTAGCCCTCAACTTTGATGTTTTCTCCGGAGGGAAATACTTTTCTAAGAATTTAGCAGCCATCTGGTCCCAAGTACTAATGGACCTAGGGGGAAGTGACAGTAACCAAGCCTTGGCTCGATCCCGTAAGGAAAACGGGAATAACCGGAGCCGAATAGCATCGTCGGTAGCGTCACGAATTTTGAAAGTGGCGCAAATCTCTAAGAAACCGGCCAAATGAGTATTAGGATCCTCGTGATCCTTGCCATCGAACTGACACATGTTCTGCACCATCTGTATAATGCTGGATTTGATCTCGAACTGATGTGCTCCAACCGTCGGCCTGTTGATGCTCGACTCCAAACCCTCAAGTGTTGGTTTTCCAAAATCCGAAAGCGTCCGACCCGCATCCTCGTTCGCCATCTCCTCTACCTCGTCAACAACAACCTCCTCAAATTCAAGTAACCGGGCCACAAATCGGGAACGGGCTCGCAATCTCCGATGAAGATCACGCTCCGGCTCAGAAGACGGCTTAGGAACCTCCTCGACGGGAGTTGAGAACATACACGATCTGCACGACAAGTTAGATTTAAATACGCGAACCTAGGACAAAGACAACACAAGTTAGTTAAAACAAATAAAAATAAAAATAAATAAAAATAAGAATAGAAGAAAATAAAATAGGATAAAAACAAAATATATATATATATACAAATGAAGCTAGAGATAACAAGTAAAAATGCAAAAATATCTATACACGCAAAATTGCAAAATATTAACAAGAAAACACGATATTCACAAAAATATATATACTAAATGACTAAAAATTAATTCCAATCGTTCTCGCAAAACCGTGTCCCCGGTAACGGCGCCAAAAACTTGATGCGTGTAAACTGTATATATATTTTAATAAAGAATTTTCACACAATATGAGTTTTAAAAAGGGTTTACACCAAAAACTAATCACACACACATCGGGCAGTGTACCTGTCGGATAGCAATATAGTAAAGGTAAGAACCGGATATCAATCCGTGGACACGGTGGAATGCGATAATAAACTGGAACTAAAATCTAATCAAGTGAGGGTATAAAGATATTTTGAAGAGTTTTGTTTAATTAACTAACATGCAAATATATGAAAACTAAGCTAAGGTCACAATTCAAACGATTAGGGAGAAAATATCACTTCGGTGTCGAATCCATCTAGAATACATCCAATACACTCATAGGAACATGGCAATCACACGAAACATAAATTGACTAAATTCTCGTCAAAGATATCTAATCAAATGACCATTCGGAAAGCTAGCATGAATTATACAAACCAACCACCTAAAATCATACAATGAAGCTCACGTGTTTAACAATCATGTCAATGTTTATAAAGATTGAACTAGCTTCCGATTAAGGTATACTAATCCAACAACTAGTTGGAAAGATAATATGAATAACACACTACCCACCTCAAGTTGATTAAATTAGACAACAATATGCATTTCTTCTACATACAATGTTCATACAAAGGTTATATAAATTAGGAGAATGTGTCAACAATTCCTAGATAAACATAAGACTAAGCATGAAACATCATAACAAATACTTTGTCTTTCCAAACATAAGCATAAGGATACACATGCAAATATAATGACTCACAAACAAGACTTCATTCACCATTCCTAGTCAAATGCCATAAACTAGTATAATTACATACACCAATCCATGAATATAAGCATAAACCACAAGTTTTCCAACATAATATGGCATACACAAATACAAGTCTTATAAACAACTCAAAATACTTGAATACATAATTTCATCAAAGAATAATCATACGATTGTCATAACATTAACACAATAATTGCCAATAATCCATGAATGTTGTCAAATGTATCTAAACTTCATCTAAACCAAAGTGAACAAGAGTTTTAGCTCATCATGAGCACCAAAATTACAAATAAGCAGGGAAAAATAGTGTGAAACATGATATGAAAACAAGAATCAAACCACTCTCCAAGCCTAGATGTTGTTGTTGATGTATGGTGATCCTCTTGATGTTGTATCCTCTCCAAGAATCTTGAAATATGGCTGGAACAAGAGAAATACGAGCTGGAACAGTAGACTTTCTCCACTGGTTGCTTGATGTCTGAATGAGAGTTTAAGTTCTGTTAAATAGAAAAGGGGAGGCACGACGGTGCCAAGAGAGAGGGCACGACCGTGCCACGTGCAAAGGCGCGGTCGCGCCTAGGTCTTTGCCGCGACCGTGTGACAGAGGGTTGACCGATCCGGAACTTCCATTGGGTCTCTTGCTTCGAGGTGTCAGACTCACGGGTGTTCCCGCGACCGTGTGGAGGCAGAGCACGGTTGTGCCTTGCCTTTTGGCTTGGCGCGATCGTGCCATGTACGGGGCGCGACCGTGCTTAGGGTTTGTAAGTTAGGCACGACCGTGCCAATTAGGGGCATGACCGTGCCTTCATCACAGAAACCCTAAAAACTTCACTTTTTATCCTGGAATCTTCTTGTTTGTTCACAAGCTTCACAAAAACCTACAGAACAGGAAATGAAGCAAATAAGTGCCTAAACGTTGAATATAACCAAGAATTGATCGTTAAATGAGCGAAGTTTTGTGCCAAAAAGATGTGTAAATACTAACACATCACAGACTTCATCAAATATTCTGATCAGCTCCTTTGACACTAGGTTCCCACTCTCTGAACGTCCTTTTCCCATGATCACACCCTCGTCCGTCTTTAGATCTACGTACCAGTACCACATGTTACCAAGAATATCCTGAGATAACTTGCTCAGGGGAATCTTAGTTTCACATCGCACTGGCTTGTATACCAAATTCTTTAAGTGCTTCTTAGTCACAGGATGTACAGCGTGCTTATCCTTGACTCAACCATGTAGACGCAGTAGTGTTCTGCTAGTACCTCCAGATCTTTTCTTATAGAAATATACAAGTATTCACACAAACTATTTTTGATCAAAGACACAAGCAGAGGATCATATCAGGCTATCTTTTAGCAAAAATGATACAAAATAAACATCAAAGAATATGGGATCATGTCATGGATTACTCTTTATTCGTACGTAATAAGCACATAAACAAGTAATTCAAGTTGACAATATTATAAGATTTGAAACTATACGCATCTTTGTATCACATTCTTGTGTATTAAGGTATTAATTATAAGATATACAACGTGTACCCCACTGATATGCTATTCTAACTTGCACTATCTCAAGGCATCTAATATTTTCCCAATGATTTTCTAAATTTTCAAAATGAAGCTACATCTATTAGCATAGGAAAAATCAAGCAGAATCCATAAGAATTATCAGGAATCATAAGATTCAGAATCGAGTGATTCAGTTGTCTTGGTTTCATTTGATTTTCTTCATTGAATATCGGAATGATGATTCAGGATAATATATATGGTGATTGAATAAGGTAAGGGGATCCAACTTTTATCTGGATTTGATTTCAATGAATCAGGAGTGATTCAAGGGTGAATACATGCTCCACAGTTAATGCAGAGACATATCTTGATTCAATCTCTCCTTGCATACTTGTGAGTATGGGCAGTGAGATGAACCGCATTAATTGTGCTAACGACATAACCCGAAACTGATCTCAAAAGAAAATTATTGCCAAAATCTAACATCCTTTATCTGATAATGATCTTTTCTACTGTTTTACGCACACACACTTGCAAACATGGGTTCAAATCACAGTTGTAATTTAGATTTAGTTTCCACACTACTAGTGATTCAAAGACGCATACAACCTACTAACAATTCAAATTACTTGTAAATAAACAGACTAAAAACATTATAATTTAAACAATTAAGTAAACATGACGCAATCATTTCCCATATGAGCAGTCTATGGCGTTTAGATCATTTCAGATGTACTATCATTTTCTCTTTTCTCAAGTTAACGTTGAAATTTTCTCCATTTTCTATTTTTGTTTTTGTTTTTGTAAAATATTTTGAAACTTAAAAGAACTATACAGAAAATTTAAAAGAAATAAAATTTAACTTTCATGAATTGAATTGATTTAAGAAAATTAATTTTCACTCAGGATTGAACATTCCTATCAAGTTGACAAGATGCTCAAAACGGGATCGATCAAATGCCTTTGTGAAAAGGTCAGCAAGATTGTCATCCATGTGAACTTTTACAAGTTCAATTAAATGCTTTTCAGCACAATCAAGGATGAAATGATGGCGAATCTCTATATGTTTAGTTTTGGAATGTTTCACCGGATTATTTGTGATAGACATTGTGGCATTGTTGTCAATGAATAGGGGAGTTCCAGTGAAGTTTAAGCCGTAGTCTCTCAATTGCTGCTGAATCCACAATATCTAAGAACAACCGCTCGCCGCAGCAATGTATTCTGCTTCACAAGTTGAGACAGAAACCGTTGACTGCTTCTTACACTGCCAGGAGACCAGTCTGTCTCCTAAGAATTGACATCCACCAGAAGTTGAATTTCTGTCAAGGTTACAACCGCCATAATCTGAATCAGTGTAGGCTTTGAAGTCGAATGACTGCTGCTTAGAGTACCAAAGACCTAATCGGGGTTTCCCTTTCAGGTATCTGAAAATTCTCTTCACGGCTATCATATGGGACTCCTTCGGTTCAGACTGAAACCTTGAGCACAAACATACATCAAACATTATATCGGGTCTTGAAGCTGTGAGATACATAAGTGATCCGATCATCCCACGATACAATCTGCTGTCTACATCCTTTCCATCTTTGTCAGGATGCAAACCATGATTGACTGGGATAGGTGTGCCATAAGTACTGCTATCATTCATCTTGTATTTTATCAAGATGTCCTGCACATACTTTGTTTGATGTAGATAAATGCCATCCTCTCTTTGACTGACTTGCAGACCCAGGAAGAATGACAATTCACCCATGTTACTCATTTCGAACTTGGATTTCATCACCTTTTCGAATTCCCTACACATCCCTTCATTGGTAGATCCAAAAATAATGTCATCGACGTATACTTGTACAAGAAGCATGTCACCTCCTGCTTTCCTAATGAAGAGAGTCGAGTCAATATGTCCACGGTCGAAACCATTAGACAGTAAATGCTTAGATAATGTCTCATACCATGCCCGTGGTGCTTGATGAAGACCATAAAGTGCTTTGTCGAGCTTGTACACTTTATTGATATTATGCGGATCTTCAAAGCCGGGAGGTTGAGTGACATAGACTTCTTCATGAGCTTTACCATAAAGGAAAGCACTCTTCACATCAAGTTGATAGACCTTGAAGCCGACATATGTGGCATAAGCCAAGAACAGTCTAATGGCCTCAATTCTAGCAACTGGGCATATACTTCTGTGTAATCCAAGCCCTCTTGCTGATAAAACCCTGAACAACCAATCTTGCTTTGTTCTTCACAACAACATGATGATCATCTGTCTTGCATTTGAACACCCATCTGGTTCCAATTGGTTGAAAGCCCTTTGGCAAGTCAACCAAATCCCACACATGCAACTTTTGGAATTGAGACAGTTCATCTTGCATCGCTTCAATCCAACAGTTTTCAGTGAGAGCCTCCTTTACATTCTTCGGCTCTAACTAGGACACGAATGGAGCATGCAGACATGTTTCCATGACACCATTGTCAAGTATCTCTGTGTAAAGACTGGTGTTCTCAGTGATGGTTCGATGATGAGTCTGAACACTGGCATAAGGATCACCAATACTGTTGTCGATTGGATGATTCCTATGCACTCTCGTCTCCGGTACAATCGGTTCCTGAATTTCTGGATCTAAATTCGTGCTTAACTCCCCCATTTCCTGTGTTCCAGAGGAAGAAGATTCAATGTTAATTGGATCAGCTGGAGCTTCATTTCCTACAGTTGTGTTAGGATTGGCTTGAGCGTCATCTCCAACGACAAGAACATCTTCACTGTTATCACTGTCATGAGTTCCAGATGCAGATGCAGCATTGGAATCCGGAGTTATAATTGGTACAGTAGCACGAGTGGAAAAACTGGAGTCATCGCCACCACCAAATAACTCATAAACATTTATGGCGTCTTCTGCAGATAAATCAGGAAGATTGAATGACTTGAATAGCGCATCATAATCAAAACCCCAAGCTGGACCTGTTGGTTTGGGTGGAATGTTGTGTTTACTACAATCCACTTTAAACCATTCCTCGACAGTACGAGTTCCTATGTTGTACACTCTCATGCAAGGCGAGTTGGCAACGTATCCTAAGAAGATTCCTTCCACCGCTTTTGCATGAAACTTAGACTGGCGGTCTTTGTACTGTAGCAACAAGGAACAAGGACTACCGAAAGGAACTAGGTAATCAAGATTGGGAAGTCGATTGTTGATCAACTCGTAACAAGTCTTGTTGTGCCTCTTCACAACCAGAACTCTGTTTAAGACATGACAAGCTGTATTAACGGCTTCTGCCCAGAAAGTGACAGGAAGCTTTGCATCCGACAGCATAGTCCTTGCAGTCTCAATCAGTGTTCTGTTCTTCCGTTCAGCAACTCCATTCTGCTGAGGCGTGTACGGCGCGCTGAATGACGGATCCCTTTCTTGAGACAGAAAAGCTCCATCAAATTATTCTTGAACTCAGTTCCGTTGTCACTCCTAATTTTTCTAACTTTCAGCTAGCAAAGAGATTCCAAGCTCAGGATCAAATATTGAAGAATATCAGCAGTCTCGTCTTTAGTACCTAAGAAATGCACCCAAGAAAAACATGAGAAATCATCAGTTACTACTAGACATAACGACTTACCTCCAATACTCCTGATACTTATGGGGCCAAACAGATCCATGTGTAATAGCTTCAAAGGGGTATCAATGGAGTTTTGGAGCTTGGGATTGTGAGACTTCCGTTGCTGTTTGCCCTTTTTACAAGGCATATAGTCATCTGCAATGGTAAATCTCAGCTTAGGAACCCCGGTTAGCAAACCGTTTCGGACAAGATGATTCATTTTACGATAAGAAATATGTCCTAGTTTCCTATGCCACAAGATAGAGTCAAGCTCTGTCGCTTTTGTAAGCAAACAAGTAGCAACTGATGAGGTGGTTGTTGCCACGCTCATATCGATCTGATAGGTGTCGTTTGTTCTTGGCGCTCTCATCAGGATCCAATCTTCCGGAACTTCAAAACCGAGTTTGATAATCAGGCATTCTGACTTATCAAACATCACCGAGTACTCCTTATCACACATTTGGGAGACACTCAACAGGTTATGCTTCAGCTGCTCGCAGAAGTTGACATTGTCAAAGCTGACACAACCGTTCGAAACCATGCCTTGACACGTGATGCTGCCGCCTTTTTCTCCTGCAAAGGCCACATAGCCGCCTCTGAATGGTTTAACATCTTGAAGCAGGGTCATGTTTCCTGTCATATGCCTGGAACAACCACTATCTACATACCAGCGGTTAGAGATAGTACCCTTCGGACGTCCCTGCACGAGTCACAAAAGAATTAGTTAGATTTGGAGACCCAAGCCATTGTGGTCTTGGGTCGTCCATCCTTTTCAAAATAAACTACTTCCTTTAACTCACAGTCATGATGACTGTTCAAAATTGATGAATCTTTAGAAGAAATAGAACTAGGAGATTGAGAAGTTTTGGATTTGGCAGTCCAGGATCTCTTCTGTTTCTTAACCGGAATAGGAGACTTTGGTTCAACTACAGCAGGTGAACTTGTGGAAGCTTCACCTAATTGAACAGAAGTCAGCTGTTCAAGCTTTCTCAACCTCTTGTTCCGTCTCCTCCTTTGTGGCTTAGAGAGTCTTGCCACAGGTTTCTCACCAGTACATGTACTACCAGAGGTAGATACACGAGGTACAGCAGGTTGCGTTCCCTTTCTTGGAACAGATGGTTTAGCTTCAGATATGATCTTAGGCTTTACCATCGGTTTGACTGGTGGTTTCACCACATTTTTCTTTGGATGTTTGGGAGATGGTTTCACTGGTGGCGACCTGGGGATAACAGCTGGTTGTGAAACAACAGGCTGTTTCCCTTGGTTCTTAGAAGGACAGTTCACAAAAATGTGACCAACCAAGCCATAGTGAAAACAGTTCCTCTTGTCTACATAAGTTCTCTTATAAGGCTCATTAGATCTGGCCTTAGATAACTCAACATTTTGAGAAGGAGGAGTTGGTTTATGAACATTAGTCTGAACCTTACCAGTTTGGTTTTTGGGAGTATAATATTTTTCCAAATTTTCTTTATACCCAAGCCCATAATGAGCTGAAAAAGCTTCTTTCTTTGCTTGGTTAAGACCTTTATACCCCCCATAAAGCATTACCTTTAGATTATCACTTGTTTCAATGATATCGAGTTCAGTTAAAATGCAATTATCACCATTAGTGATAACGTTTTTCTTTACCTTTTGTTCAGTCAACAACTCCTCAGATACTACTCCTTCAGGGCAAGAGTTAACCGACCCGTCTTCAGAAGCAGTAACAAACTCCTCACTAGATGTGGAGTTAGCCTTACTTGAGGATTCATCCTTTTTAGGGGAATCATCCTCATCAGACGACTCATCTAGACAAGTGAGATCAATGTCTATTAAGCTATTGACAAACTTCCCGCTCACTGGTGGAGGAATGGCATTAGTACCTAAACCTAACCCATTCAGTTGTCTCACCACAGACTCGTAGTGTTCCACCACAAAGCGAGAGTTTTTCAAATTCTCATTAGTGCATTTTAACTACAAGATCTCATTTTGCAGTTTGTTGATTTCATTGTTCCGTTTTTCTAACCCCCTGTATGCAACATCTAAGTGAAGCTGTTGATCACTTATTTTTAAAGAATATTCACATTTTTCCTTTTTCAACGTTTCAATAGAATCTTTTAAAAGTTTTTCATTTTCTTTATAGTTTAGAGCTGCCAAACTTAGGGGTTCGATTTTGTCTTAGAGCCGAGAATTTTCAAGTTTTAGCCCTCGACATTTAGAACATGAAATAACAGAGAAAGGGTTAGAATCTACCTCAGACGATGAACTTGTTGCTTCTCCAATGGCCATGAGAGCAACAGCAGTGGTCGATTCCTCTTCATCAGCTACAGGAGCTTCCATTTCTTCAGCTTCCTTCACCTCCTCTGTAGCAGCAGTTGTAGATTCTTCTAGGTCAGCCATAGAAGCTTCCCTTTTCTGTGCTTCCATCATCTCCATGATCTCAGCCATGAGACCAACCTGGGTTTGTGAGATGATGGCATCCTCAAGATGAACACCCCAGTCAAAGCTGTCGTCCTGTTGTGCTACCAGTGCATTGGACGTTCCACTTTGGCTTTGATTGTGGTGGTTTGGATTGTTGTGGCCATGGCTGTTTCCTTGGCTGGGTCGGGTAAAACCAGAGGCAGGTGCTCTGTCTTTCTGACACTCACGAGCAAAGTGTCCAAAGTTCAGACACTTGTAGCATTCTTCCTGTTCTGTTCAGGAAACGCTTGACTCCTCAATAGCATGGCCATATTCCATTGAATATCCATGTCCTCCATGTCATCAGGATCCACTTGATTAAAATCTTCTTCAATCGTCTCTGGATCAGTAAGCTTGCCACCTATGAAATTTTCATATGCAAGCATACAAGATGAGAATAGTGCTACATGATCTTCAGCTATTTTGGCTATAGCTGAGTTGTTAGCTAAAGACGTAGCAGCAAGATTTCTTGAGGTATTTTGATGATGAGACCCCAACCCTGATCCTGAAACATAGCAAGCATGACCACCACACCCAGTTGAGTGGTCTTCTTCAGTAGGATTTCCAGTGAAGAGGGAAATTCCAGAGCCCGATGACTTGGATGTAGAAGTCGTCCCATGATACATAGAGGGGTCTTGTATCTGGGGTCTTCCTGAGCTCTCCTTTCTTCTTAGGTTCATGTCATGAGCTTGAACCTTTCCTATTGCCTCCTCAACTTTCAGCTCATAGAATTTAGGATTTTCCCTCATCAGGGTTGTGTACATCTCAAATTTGGGTGGTAAAGCATCCAAAAACTTTTCCACCATCTCTTCATCTGGATACCTGAGTTCAAAAGCCTTCAACTCAGTCTGTAAATGATAGAACCTACAGATGAGGTCATCTAAAGATTCGTTCTCAAAAAATCTGAAGCACTCATACTGCTTCCTGAGAAGATCCCGCTTACTCTTCTTGATGTCACTATTTCCTTCGAATCTCTTCTGTAAAGCTTTCCAGAGATCCTTAGAATTGTCATACCCTCGGAAACTGTGGAACAATTCCCGAGTTAATGCCATAGTGATCGAACCAAGTGCCTTCTTTTCACGATCATAAGCTTTCTTTTCTTCGTCAGAAAGCTTAGAGATAGGTTTGGGCATGGTTTCATCAAGATAGATGTGTGTGGGATGCTTATATCCCTCAAGGATTGGTATCCATAGTGATGAGTTGGTATAAGAAATGTAGTGCTCAAAACGTGCTTTCCAATTAGAATAATCGTTCACGTTCAGCAACTTTGGTGGTTTCTGTGGTGTACCGATCTCATTATCATAATTCAGCAGGTTTCCAAGATTCTGAAGATTCGACATAGTGAACACTTAGTCAAATTTCAGAAAAGTCAGACATAGTTGCACACTTGGTTTTGGCCTTGCGCACTTAAGAAATAGTCTTGCGTATTTAGATTTCCTCTTGCGTACTTGTAAGTACGCAGGAGTAAATGTAAGTACGCAGGATATAACTTAAGTTCGCACAAGTTCAGTCTTGCGCACTTATAAGTACGCAGGAGATAAGTCTTGCGTATTTAGTAAGTACGCACAAAACTGTACTTTTTGCCAGATATGGTAAGTACGCAGGATACCTTTTCAGCAACTTTCACCAAACTTTTCCGGTCACCTGAAACTCGCCGGAGATGGTAAAAATTCGTCTGATGATCAATGCAAATGAGCCAAAGGGTCAGAAACTTGTTCCTAACCAACCTTTGATGCTCAAAACACTCAAATACACAACAAAAATCAGTTTTTTTGAGTGATTTTTGCTTCTAAAATAGTGCTCAAGAGCTACCCCTATTTTATCACAAAAATCAACAAATATACCTCTTTTTGCTTGTAAAAACTCTCCAAACTCACTCACAACACTCGAAATCAGGAGCAAATGCTCTGATACCACTTGTAGGTCCCTCGGGTGTGACGGATCGTCACATGCAAGTGGGTCTACTAGTCGGACCGGGTGCGGAATGCCCGTGACTAGGTGGAGAGTCTAGCTAAACAAAGTAAACCGACAAGAGAAGACACTTTAAACTTTCTTTGTATTATAAACACTTGAAGGTTACAGAGAAAAGCACTTGGTTTACAATCTGCGTATTTGCTGTGAGGACTGCGTACTTAACTTCTGTCAACATATCCTATTTATACCTGACCTGATGCCTGCGCACTTAGCAAGTGCGCAGGGCAAAATGCTCTTGCGTACTTGCTAAGTACGCAGGAGCTTTCTCCTGCGCACATGTAAGTACGCAAAACACTTAGAAAGAAATGCAACATTCAATATGTAAAAGTAAATACAACTCGATAAACTAATACATAAAGACTCTTACATACAAAGACAATTACAGACATGAAAATACAAACTAAGACTCTATCCAGAGTGTTATCACAGGAAAGTGCTTCAACAGATAACATAAGTTAATGGGGTTTAAGCATTGATGTGCATAATGTCCCGTCTTCCCACATTTATAACATGCCAAGTTTTTAAGCCGACATTCCCCCAAGTGCTCTGTCCCATAAGTTTGGCATGGTCGTGGATTGGGATTTCCAACTGTTTTCTTTGACGGGCTAGAAAATTTAGCCTTCTTGGGACTTGTATCAACCACTTCTCTCTTCCTTTTCTCACCCCGTTCTTCTTGTCTTTTCAATTTCAATTCCCTTTCTCGACACTTGTTAATGAGTTGAACTAAAGTAGTGCATTGAGAGGATGAGACGAACTCTCGATAGTTAATAGATAGTACCGAGAAGAATCGATCTATCTTCATCTTTTCAGTTGCCACAAGATTCGGGCAAAACTGTGCCTTATCATAAAATTCACCTGCAATTTTATTGATGGACTCTCGGGTCTGTCTCATATGAAGAAATTCTTCAGTAATCTTGTCCACTTCAGCCTGTGGGCTGTGGTAGTCGAGAAAAACCTCTTTAAAGTCCGACCAAGTCATTGCTTTGATGCCACCTTCACTCCTCTTCTCCTTTCGGAGATTCACTACCCAATCCTTTGCTCTTCCTCAAAGTAAATTTATTGCAAAAGTAACGTCATCCTCTTTTAATACATGGCTTATTTCAAATGTCTACTCCATGTCGGAAATCCATCTCTGACTAAGCAAAGGGTTTACTTCACCATGATATTCCTTAGGTTGACAAGCCATGAAGTCTTTAAAAGTACATGGCTTCCTCTCAATTTCCTTTCCTTTACCGTTTCCACCTTCATTCACATTCCCTTCAACCTTATCAGTCTCAGTTTTTTCATTCATTTCAGCAAACGCTGCCTTAACCGCCCTTTTAATCTCGGCTAAAAAGATTGGCATTGTTTGTTCGGATGCCTTTGCCACATGTTCAGATATTAGTTTTCCAGTTTCCTCGTTATTAGCATTCCCATGGCGAGAGTGCACAGATTCATTCGCTCCTATTATTTCCATCATCATTTCTTCTATCTCTATCCAAATTTTCTTCCTCAGCCATTCTTTCGCTGAGATATTAAAACAAAAGGGTTTAGATAACTTTCATACGTATGTTTAAAAACATCCTTCCCAATATTCAAATTTAACATTTAACATTCTTTCATGTATCCTTTCATACATATTCACATTTAGCATTAATTCATGTATCCTTTCATAATGCTCACATTTACATTTAACATTAATTCATGTGTCCTTTCATACTACATCCACATTTAACATTAATTCATGTATATTTTCATACATGCTCACATCCATATTTAACATTAATTCATGTACCCTTTCATACATGCTCACATTCACATTTAACATTAATTCATGTACCCTTTCATACATTCTCACATTCACATTTTACATTAATTCATGTATCCTTTCATACATGCTCACATTCACATGATTGTTCATCATTGTTCATTATTATATGGTCATCCTGAAGCAATTGCTCATATTGCATTACAAATCATACTGGCCATGCATGATTAATAATGTAATATGCCCAATTACTATCACTATTCCTATATAATAATTTCTTTAACAATTTTCAATACAAGTACGTCATATAAGACTTCAATTTACATTTAGTACAATAATCAATACTAACCTCGTTTTTCAAGCTTCGTGTCTCGGTCTCTTCACTATTGGATTCTCTTTACCCGTCCTTATTAAGAGCATTATTGGTTTGAGTTTAGTGTTACGTACACTAATTCCCTCAAACCATTGCTCTGATACCAAGTTGTAACACCTGAATTTTGTAACCAATTAAAACTTTTTTAAAAAGATGCGGAATTTAGGTCCCAATTGTACATTTATATATAAAGAAACATAGTTTAGTTTTCACATTGACATAAGTTTAACAAAAGCTTCATAAGGGAGGTGTTTAACATGTTTAAGGCTATTACATTCACCAAATGACCCTACACAAAATGATTCCATTTAAGAGTTAGTTTTGAAGTATTCAACTTTCAAAAGAAAGGGTGAGAATCCAATTGATCACTCTTGGCGAGACCCGAGATCAAGACGGAGCTTTTCCTATATAGACAACATCAAAATAATCAAGGTTAGTAAAGATGATTAGTCCTTGGGATTCCTAACAAGTCCCTACAAGAACAACAAGTCAAATTCTCAAAAACGTAAAAATCCTAGCGTCTCACAGACCTGTTTGGGCGTATCATACGCCAGGCAGCGTATGGGACACTGGCCTGGGCGTATGGGACGCCAGCAACAGGTCCAAAGGGCCAAAACTCAGTTTTCAGCTTTTGCAACTTTTCGTCGAGTGACTAATTTGCATTTTCAAACTAATATGGTACATATCTAGATATTAAACATCCTTGTAAATTGCCCAACATACCAACATGTAAAAATTAGTATTTTGGTTACTCAAGTTCAAGTGCAATGATCCATTTGCATTCATTAGGATTTAACTCCCAATCCCATCTTTCTCAATTGTTTAAGCGTGCATTCAACCACATCTTACAATCAATAATAACTTACACATACTCATAGTTTTTTGTTGATTCCTTTGACATATCCACATGTCATGTGGGGGTTCACCCCTCGGTTTCTACCATAGAGTATTTGATTCCATGTAACAAGACAAGTACTATCAAGTTCATGCATACCAATTATAACAAAAACATGTAAGTATTATAACACAAAGGTACATACCACAATCCCATATCTAGCACTAAATGAGTACAACATACTAACCTTTGGTGTTAGAAGCTCCCGATTGCTCCTCGGCTTTGACCAATCGATTACCTAAACAATTCACATTTAGTTTAGTAATCTATGATCTTGTTAATCACCAATTTAGGTACTTACACCCTTCCAAGACTTTATTCACTTTATTCCACTACAAGACTTGATTAATTAAGTCATACATCATCTTTTAATCATACAAGACCAAATCTTACCCATTTGACCTATTAAGGTTTTCACCCAACATTCTCTATTTTCATTCAATTCAAAATTCACCAAATTCAAAAGGTTTTTTACGTGCAATTGAGTTTTATCTAACTTTATAAACACTAAAACATAATCAAATACACAACCAAACATCTAGATTTAAAACCCCCAATTTTGGGTCTCAAGAACTCTAATTAGCAAACTTGTAATTAAATGAATCTAACTTTAATTTGTTGTTCATCTAACTTTATTATCACTAGGTTAACAACTCTCATCAACAAAACACCCAATTCCACCATCAATTTTGGTTCATTAGAGTTCATCTACTAAACCCTTTACTAAAACAAGAATCCATGGAGGAGTTAGGAAGAAGGATGATACTCACTTGATTATTAGGAAGGATTGTGTCAATCAATCTTCCAATTCAAACATGCAACTCTAGAATTTTGCTCGTTGATTCAAGGCTTCCTTTCTCCCTTTTCTCTCTTCAAAACCACGACACATACACCTCCCTGTGTATGTGTCGCCACCCCCTTTCAAGACCAAATCAAGTTTGGTCAAAGTACAACTTTAGTCCTTTCAATATGCAATTAGACCTCTTTTTATTCCAAATATAGGTTATCTAGTGAAATAAAAACATCCATCCACTTTCATTCTATATAAAACACTCCCACCATTTAATAAACCTATAATAAGTTAAACCTAAAAACGGTTCGTTACAAATCACTCCCCCTAATTTTAGGTTTCATCCCCGAAACCCGCCACTAGTTAAATAGATTAGGATAATACTTGAGCATCTCATCTTCCAATTCCCAAGTAGTTTCCGCCCCTTTTCTATGTTTCCACTGAACTAACACTTGGTTAATTTGTTTGTTTCACAAGCTTTTCGTCTTTCTATCTAAAATAGCCACCGGTTCTTCCACATAATTCAATCTCTCATCTATTTCGATATCATCGATCGGTACAAAAGTGGATTCATCCGCCAAACACTTTCGTAGATGAGATACATGAAACGTGTTATGAAGCTTAACTAATTTCACCGGTAATTCCAAACGATACGCCACCTTGCCAACTCGAGCAATAACTTTGAATGGTCCGATAAAACGGGGACTTAACTTTCCACGTTTTCGGAAACGAATCACCCCCTTCCATGGGGAAACTTTCAACAACACATAGTCTCCCACTCGAAATTCGTTCGGCCTCCTCCTTTTGTCCACATAGGACTTTTGGCGATCTTGTGCAGCTTTCAAGCGTGCTCTAATTTGATCAATCCTTTCCGCCACATCCGCTACAATCTCCTTGCTACCAAGCTCTCGTTGACCAATCTCTCCCTAACAAAGCGGGGTTCGACAACATCTCAAACGGAGGCATACCAATACTTGAATGGTAGCTATTGTTGTACGAAAATTCCGCTAAAGGTAAATGGTCGTCCCAACTACCACCAAAATCAAGCACACACGCTCTAAGCTTATCCTCCAACGTTTGAATCGTCCTCTCGCTTTGCCCATCCGTTTGCAGGTGATAAGCGGTGCTAAGATTTAACCTTGTTCCTTATTCTTCATGAAATTTCTTCCAGAATTTGGAAGTAAACCGTGTGTCTCTATCCGACACAATTGAAATGGGTACGCCATGACGTGAAACAACTTCCTTTATGTAAACATCTGCCAATCTTTCCGAGGAATAAGTTTCTTTTATTGGAAGGAAGTGTGCACTTTTAGTCAATCGATCAACCACCCAAATTGCATCGGGCTTTAAGCTAAATACGTACCATGAGTTAATAGTATAGGAAATTAAATCCATGTTAGTAAAACTACTGGATCACAATACCACTGGATATAATTATGGGGTGATTCTAGGTAGCGAATCGTTATGGGTTATTGTAAGCTGATAAGGGTCATTTATTGGTAATAAATGTCAATACTAAGGACCAGAGGCTCCTGAGCCGGAATAAATATTAAATGTGACGAGGCGGCTTTTGTTTAAATTAAATTATTAGAACTCACTCAGCGTAGCTGACTTTGTGTGTACGTTAGACTCTTTTGCAGTTACACTTTGGGATTGACATATCTTCGCTTGGGAGGCATTCGTGAGGTAAACTTATGACAATAATAATGTTAAATAATATATATTATCTTAGAAAGACTCCCGCTGTAGTTATATATATATATGTAATGAGTATTTTTAGAGGGGATAACCTGTTATGAGAACCAACTGTAGGATGCCCGGGCCGGGGGGTCTTACATGCTTATTAATTCTTAGTGTTATTATTTTTATTTTTCACAGGGGACCGGTCCTATTGAAGTATTCAGAAACACCCATTATAAAGAAGGGACGAGTTGGGTAAATGAGACTGCAGCATCAGACTATGTAAGTAAAATGATTTTGTTGTTAAAAAATCTAATTGTAACTTTAAACGGGTCAAAATGACTCAAACACACTTTAATAGACTTAGAACATCCAACTGTAACTTTAAACGGGTCAAAATGACCCGAACACACTTTAATAGACTTAGAACATCCAACTCAAGCTTAACTGTTGGATATTTTTGCTAGTATTATTAGTATTTGTTGTTATTAATGCTGATTGATTGGAATTTGTGAATTGGTAATCCATTTTACAGCAGTTATGCTATCGAATTTTAGTAAAATAGTCAAGTTTATTTTTATTACATTGTTTAACAGGACCGAATTCAAGAGGAGTTTACAAGATTTTGGTTGAGTCCGGTGGTGATTCATTTGCACTCGATGAGTTTGCGTGCATGGAGCGTGCATTGGGTCATAGACATGCCCATATATGGGGTGTTGGTTGTGTAGTGAGTAATCCCACACTAGATGTGTTTAGTACCCCTCTTCCACAACCACATTGGCAACAACTGGATGAGCGAATGACCCATCTCCAACAACAAGTGTTAGAACAACACCACCAACAAGAATGAGAGCAACAAGTACAACTACAGCAACAACAAATGGATATCTCTGATCAACAAATGATTGAAAGGCAACGCCAAATGGAAGAAATGTGTCGATTATGGGAATGATGAACAAGCAGCGTCGATAATTAGCCGAGAGTTGTTGTCTTTGTTGTTGCGAATAATTTGGATGTTTGTTTTGAACAATTTGCATGTTTGGTTTCTTTGAACAAATTGAATGCTTGTGTGTTTCAGACAACTTTATTGTTCGGATATTATTTTTCATGGTTCAGACAACTTTATGGTATGATATTGGTTTGTTTTGAATGGTTTATATTCTTGAATTTCCAGGTTTGTGATTTTATATATTTGGAAAAATTTGCAAAATTATAAAATATAAAAAACAAAAAAAGCCCTATATCGACGATATGTCATCGGGAAAGGTAGGGTTTTTCCGGAAGACGTCGTCTGGATAGGTTTAAAACCTATACCGACGACGTTTCGTCTGTATAGATTTTAATTTAGAATTTTTTAAATTAACCATATACCGACGGCATGTCGTTGGTATAGGTCAACGTATCCCGATGACACCTATACCTATACCGACGACACCCTTGCCCTATTGGTACACAATACCGACGAAAGCTGTACCAACGACAAGGGTGAGTTTTTTTCGTCGGTACAAGGTGTTATTGTTGTAGTATTTTTTTTCATCGGTACATGATGTTACTATATAGGGTGAGTTTTTTTTTTCTAGAGACCACATAAAGGTTTACACTAGAACATAATAACATGTGATACTTATGTGGTGACATATATATAATTTGATCCAATATGATACTTACACACGCTACCTATCAGCTATTGTAGAAGTTTAAAAGTATAAACATTTATTATAGATTGAGTCGTTAGGTCCGAAACTATAAATGACAAATATTTAGAGTCGTTAGACTATCTATAACACCTTCATGAGAGTGGGGGCATGGTACCACCTCACCCATTACGGACATAAAACACCGCGTCGGCCCCATGTGAGGTGTGCGTTGAGGCAAGAAAAGGGTCAAAAGAGCCGTTGAAATGGTCGTCTGATAATGGTGTGTCACCTTCTCTGAAAGCTGGTTCATAGAAAGTAAAATATAGTACATTTTTTATATAATGGTGTCTCACCTTCCTTCTTTAAAAGCTGGTTCATAGAAAATAAAATATAGTACATTTTTTTATATGAAATCCAATAATCCTTATATAATTATTATAAAACTGGTTACTCTCACCCTATCATTACGCACCTGAGTGAGGGCGAGTGTGAGGGAAGACAATCTCTACGTGGCGCCTACATGGCACATAAAATCTCTCACCCTCGCCCAGGTAGCACGGATAGTGTTAGGCAAAATACAATAAATGACAAATAACGAGGGTCCTTAGACATGACACCATAAAATGTGAAATACTTATTTCAAGAGGGTAGCTGGTGGATAGTATTACCGACCTAATTGTAAAGTTTCCAGTTTTGAATAACTCTAATGATCACTTGAAACAATCGTATACCTATCTAGAGATAGGGGTGTTCACGGTCCGGTTCTGCTTGGATTTTTGGGGTGTTGACGTTTTGTATTAACGTATATCAAACTGGCCTCCGGTTTGACGGTTTGAACTGGTTTTTTTGTCAAAAGTAATAAGGAGGATTGAGAAATCACAACCTCCTTACTTTTTAAAAACAATTTTTCACACTTTATTTTCCATCTGTTTTTGGTTTACCCAAACAATCTTTTAACTTATTAACTTTTTAGAAAAGTTAATAAGTCAATAATTAGATTTGAAAAGGAATCCCAAACACCCCCTTAGTTACCGGTAGAGGCGTTGGATGTGTCTAATAATGAGATGGTGATGTTTTGTTAGCGGTTCCCTCTGCGGAACTACAAGATCTTGTTCATGTATATATGCTAACTATTTGGAATTGTTACTAAAGGAAATTGAACTGCTAGTTCTTGTTCACGTATGCGAGAACTACTACAATAATTATATGATTTCCTTACATATATATGGATGTGGATTGATCAAAGTTTTTTTTTTTTGAAAGACAAATTTTTTAATTTCTGTTAGGAGTGGGACTTGAACCCATGATCTCTCCAAACCTTGGTGTTTCTAAAGGATTTTCCTCTAACATTTGACAGCCAACCACAATGATAATTGATCAAAATTATTGATTGAATGACGTGAAATTTTTTATGTATTTTTTTTTACGTGTCTTTCCTACTTATATGATTTCCTTTAAATATATATATGGATGTGGGTTGATCAAAGTTATTGATTGAATGACGTGAACTTTTTATGTATTTTTCTTTCTTTTTTATGTGTCTTTCCTAGTTATATGATTTCCTTAATCAAACCATACACTAACAAGTTATTAGTAAACTAGGTTAAAAACTCATATATTACATGAGTTGAATAAAGGTAATATTTTGTAAACTAACGGTTTTTATAAAAATTTATATGTTAGATATCATTAGCTATTGGTGAAATAAAAAATAATGAATATTTAATAATTATAAATAAAATATAGTGATAATTTAAGAATTATAAAATTATTTTTTAAAATAAAATATAATTGAAATTTCTTATGATTCTATAAGTTTTAATAAACTATTAGAATGAAAAGATATATATAATTAATTTGCAAAGGATTTATGAATGTCACGTGACAATTTTGGTTTTATTTTGTTTTTATTTTCAAGGTTTGTTTAAGTGTATAAATGAACTAATCAGAAATACTAACAAAGAAAGACACTTTGCCAGGCGGTAGCTCGAGAGACATGGGTTAGAGTACCACGCCAGTTTTTCAATAATTTATTTTCATTTTTTAGTTAAAGTTTCTTTAATTTTTTAACATTATTTTTTATATTGCACCTATGTTTTCATTTAGATTTCATTAACAATCGACCCGACACCTGTTACGAAGCGCGAGTTTAACCGGCTAGTTTCATTTATTTGAAGTGTAGTTATAATTGAGTTTTCTCATTGTTTCATATTATCTCTTCTCTTATAGATTATTATTAATTTATGCATACTTAACTTTCTAAAATAATATTTGTAACTTTTTTTATAATCACATAACCCACTAATATATATACATTTTTATTCATTAAATTCTATTCTACAAATTTAGAAACTAATATAAAAAAAAACAAAATAATAATTTCGTTTAGAGCACCTTCAACGCACCTTCGGAGCGTATGGATGAGGTGTCAAACACCTAGCGTTGGAGGATGTTTTTGTTGAGGCACGCGCGTTTCTTTATGTTTGGAACTCCAAATGCATGAAAACGGGTTAAGGTGGATCACTCTCTCTCACACACCCATATTTAATTATTGTTTTATATAAAAAAAGAAAGTAGGTATTAAAAAAGATGTATTAGAGTAAAAACAGTGTTTTTAAATAGGGTTCCCCTTATTAAAATCATTTATTACATATACTAGGTTAGAAACCCCGTGTATTACACGAGTTGAATAAATACAATTTTATATACTTTGTAATAAAGATTACATATTATATATTTATGATATATTACATAGTTTTTTAATACAAATTCTAGAAACATTATATAGTTATTTTTTAAAAATGTTTTATAAAAAGAATGAAAAGAAATGTTCAGTTTTTAAAAAAATACTTTATGAACAAACCAATTTTATTAAATAAAAACGTTTTATAAAAATAATTACATATTATTTATTACTAGGTTAGAATCCCGTGTATGTTGAATAAATGTAATGTTAAGTACCTAGTAATAAAAAGTTTATGTTTTTAAAACTCGTGTAATACACGAGTTGAATAAACCCGTGTATTACACATGTTGAGTGAAGTATAATGTAATCTATTAACACATACACTCGTCAAAATGGAACAATATGAATATTTAAATATATGATTAAATTTTTTTTTATTTGAATCATAAATGACTATAAAATTATTTTCTGTTTGTAGAGTTAATAAAAATATGATTGAACAAATTAATTGATGATAAACACAATTTTATATTAAAAAATATGTAGATAAAAATTGAAACAAATAATCAATTTAGTTGCATAAAATAGTGGAGTTGATTATTAATAAAAGAGAGAGGCGGGAAAATGAGAATATGGAGGCCTAGAATTGTGACAAGTGTCCTTATATTTTACTTGTTTATTATGTAGTATAGATATATATAGATTATTTAATAGGAAAGAGAGCCGGAAAATAAAAAAATATATAAAAAAAATTAAAGAAATTTGTATTATTAATAGGGGAGATAGACGTGCAAATGTTGAGAATGTATAGGAGAATGACAAGTTTCTTAACAAAAACTTTATTTGTTAAAGAGTATAGATTCCTAAGTTAAATAGTCAATCAGATATTTACTTTTCTAAAACACAAGTAAAAAAGTCAATTACATAATTTCAATTTTTAAAACATATACAAAAGGGGAAATATGTAACTGGTTTTAACGGTTGGGTAAATATGTAATTGATAGTTTTAGTAAAGGGATATATGTTTTAAATAATAAGTGGAAAGCAAAGTGCAATTACATAGTGGATTGTCGACGGTATAAAAACTGAAGAATCTGAGAGGCACAAAATCCAGCACTCTTCACAATTGCGGACCTTATGTTAACGATTTTCTTCAACATTGTGTTTCAATCTAAGAAGAACGTACGTTTTCAATCTGCATGCATTTGTTTCATTTTGTTTTATATGAAGCTTTGATCTGTGTGTTATATTTTTATATATAATCTATCTCTAGAAGGTTGAAACTTCACGTACATATCTACGATTTGAGCATCTAGAGTGTAATAGTCCAATCAAACCGTGCCAAGATATTGTCCATTTTGTCCCCGATTTATTTTCACCGGACTAGTTGCTCGCTCAGGCAAAACGCATATTTGTAGGGAAAGTATCCACCCCTTATAAGGAAGTTTTCGTTCTCCCCCTCAACCGCCTGGTGTGCCAGCGAGGATGCTGGGTTTCCTAAGGGGCGGATATACCTTCTCTACAGTGGCGAAGCTTAAAGAAAAACGCACGGGGGGTTGCGTTGGAAACCTATAATTTTTCTTTCCTATCATGAGGCCGAAACTTAATATATACCTATAAAGTTTTCGAACGAATACGTATAAATTAACACTTCTGAATGAAAAATCAGGTGAGCGAGGCCCCCTCGGGCCCTGACTATGCTTCCCCATGCTTCTCTAGAAGGTTGAAAATTCACTTTCAAATGAATTTGTTGTTCGGTTTTGACTTTTGAACAAAATTTGAATCGAGTTGGATATAGTTAGAATGGTGGGAACTGGTTTTCGCGGTTCGAATGCTTCAGATCCATCGTCGAGAAATCGGTTTTGCCTCATTATAGTTGTTGGTAGAGAAAGTTAGGTTGTCTGGTAACCCAAGTTAATTATAAAAGGTAGGTTTAGCACCTAGCTAAAATGAAGTAAATCAGGTTTACTTGTTGAATCTAAATGGTTATAAATCAACTTCAATTAATCTATAGAATATAGTGATTATCTTCTCTGCATTGTTCTATAATTAAGTTTTCAGAAATCGTTTTTGAAACAACGATTTGACTGAAAATCATTTAAACATGGTTGCTACTGCATCACTGTTTCCAGTTTCTCCCCAAAACCTCAAGCCGGGGGGAAGACATCTGGAAAGCATGGAAACGAATCGTGTAGTGTAGAAATGCGTGGAATCAAGACAAAATCTGTTAGTTCTGGTGGTATACAAGTCAAAGCGAACGCACAGGGTCCTACAGAGGAGAATGGGAGTAGAACGCGTGTGATGAATGGCCTCAGAACTGATGATAGTTGTGCATCACATGGCCCGAGAACCTTTATCAACCAATTGCCTGATTGGAGCATGCTGCTTGCTGCAATCACAACTATTTTTTTAGCTGCAGAGAAGCAATGGATGCTGATGGAATGGAAGACCAAACGACCTGATACGCTTGTTGACTTTGATCCTTTTGGCTTAGGGAGAATTGTTCAAGATGGACTTCTGTTTCGCCAAAAGTTCTCTATTAGATCATATGAAATAAGTGCTGATCAAAATGCGTCAATAGAAACGCTAATGAATCATTTGCAGGTATGTTATTATCTTTATAACGGATTTTATACGAGAATCTTAAATATTTTATGGTTTTTCAGGAAACTGCTCTTAATCACGCAAAGTCTGTTGGACTCGTGGGTGGTGGATTTTCAGCGCCAGAGATGTGCAAAAGGAGCCTATTATGGGCGGTGACAAAGATGCGCGTGGTAGTTGACCGTTATCCAACTTGGTAAGAACCCATTTTGCTTAAACTACAAGTTTGCCATTTTGATATGTTTTAATATTCTGAAACTTGTTGCAGGGGTGGTGATGTTGAAGTATCTACATGGGTAGCCCAAAATGGGAAAAACAGTATGCGACGTTGTTGGCTGCTTCGCGACAGCAAAACAGGAGAGATTTTAACACGAGCTTCAAGGTTATATAACATAACTCTTTTTTATTAAACTTGTTTAGTTTTCTGTTTGGTGATTCTAACAACAGTTTACGTTTTTCCATCTTGCAGTAGTTGGATTATGATGAATAAAGAGACAAGGAGGTTATCAAGCCCGATTTGAAATCGAGAATTATTTTGTGGACACCTCTGGCTGCTAAAGATGATTGCGGAAATTACCTAAACTTGAAGTGACCACTGCTGACTATGTTCGCAACGGTTTGGCCGTAAGTCAACGGTCAACCATAATCTTTTTCTAAAGATTTTATATCTTTTTCAGTATCAATTGTTTGATTAGTTAGTATTTGATATTTTAGATTATTTTTCATGTAGCCAAGGTGGAGTGATTTGGATGTCAACCAACATGTCAACAATGTGAAGTATGTTGGTTGGATCCTTGAGGTAAGATCTTCTCTATTTAACCACACATATATAATAACCAATTAGATTTTCATCTATGAACTTAAAAAGTCAACAATCTTGTTTTAGTGTCCAATTAACTGTATATAATATAAACTGTTATTATCACAGGGTGTTCCACAAGTTGTGGAGAAGTATGAGCTTGCTAGCATTACTCTTGAGTATCGTAGAGAATGTATGAAGGATGGCGTGATGAAATCACCCGCCTCGGTATTGGGTGGGGGTGGTGGTGGTGGTGGTGACACTGATGGAATGGTTGATTCTAACCATGTTGATTGCCAACATGCACTCTTATTTGAGAGTGGTAGTGATGGTACTCCTGGTGGTGAGATTGTGATTGGAAGGACCGAGTGGCGGCCGAAATATGAGAATCAAATTAGGAATATTGATCACTCGTGTAATGGAAATGTCTAATACTCTAATAGCATAGTCGATGAGAGTGACATTATTGCCCATTAGCCTCATTTGAATGTGTATAGAGAATTAATCATCATGACTATGCTCCTCGAAATAACTAGCTATGTCTTTGGCCTCATATACATGTAGTTTTTTTTTTCTTTCTAATTTGTATGTTTTTCCTCAATTTTTATGTATCCAGCAAACTACCACTCATAGCAGAGCTATTTGTAAGGTCTGAGAAAAGTGAGGTGGAGACAAATCTTTCCTATACCCCAAGAGATAGAGAGGCTGATATAGAAATCCATGTAATATTAAAAGAGCCTAATATAGTCAGAGAAACAATGAATGATACTATCATAAAGTGGTAGACAAACTAAAGCATAACATAGCAAACAGACAAACGAAAAAAGATGTAGTACTAACCCCTTTACAGTATGCGTAATACACTCCTCTGAAAGTCTAAACTCCAAGACAAATGCTAAGGCATAAGAATGGCTAAGACAAAGGATAGACTAAGGAAACATTAACCATATGGCAAAGCAAAGACTAGGGCTAATGCATATACATGTGAATTTTTTTTTATAATGGGGCCTGTTTTCGAGACTTGTTTCATATGAGAGCCTGGTCAAAATTTCTTTTTACATGGGGGCTTATCGCCAACCCGGATGGAGATTATCTTGTTGTCATAGCCGTGTCAGACAAAACCGTTACTTTTCTGCAACTTTATGAAACTCGCCATCCTAGAATGATACTAACTCGTCCCCCACGCGCTGCTTTCTCGCCATCTTGGAAATAGGATTTCCTATAAGAAACTCGCCATCCTAGTATATTATTAACTCCTTTTTTGTCCTCTACCGGTTAGAAACTCTCCATTCAAGAATGTGATTAAGTCTCATGTTTGTCTTTTACCTAAGAAAATAGTCGCCAAGCACAAACTTGATTAAATTTCATGTTTGTCTTCTACCTAAAAAAATACTCGCCATTGAGCATGTTTATTTTCAGAAAAAGCCTGCAAAAGGCAATAGTGTTTGTGACAGTTATTTATCTGGTTTGTGCATGTGAACCCGTGAAAAATTCAAAGAAAGGTTGCGAACCCATGAAAAACTGAAGACAAAATCATGTAATAACTTTAATCTCCATTAAAGGTGGCAAGAATATAAATACCCGATGTGCTCCAACAAAGTTTTTTACAACTTTCATCCTAATGTTGAAGTGAATGTTTTTTTTGTGGTCCAACAAATTTTTACACAACATTCGGGTCCAACAAATTTGTACTAAAATGTCAGGTGGTTTTACATCTGGTCCTATTATTGACGATCTTCTTTTTTTAAGCCAAGTCATAGGGTATCTTACTATTTCAACAATAAGCAAAATGATGATGGTGTCTTACGAGTAAGACGGGGGGATTCTTATTTCTGGCGGTACATTAAAGAATATCCTATCCCGGATAATGTGATGGAAAAAAAATTCTTTAGCAGGCTTTAGTGGGGTCATCCAGTGTGGAAATCGCATGCTTACAAGATATTCAAGTATGTGCGATTTACCGATTGAGGGTAATGTGGTTTCTATCGTTGATTATATCATGAAGGGTCAACAAATTTTTGATAAGTTCTTGTGTTTGACAGGTTGCCACCTACCACCGAATGCTATCCAAGGTGATAAAATAAGCTTGCCGTTTATTTTAGAACAAATCATGAATGAATTTCCCAATGATTCATCCGGACTAGAATATAGTCAACGAACTCGGTTGATAATCTTTTTTTATTGGTGCAACCTTTTTTCCAAATAACGCTAGCAACTGGGTTCACGTTCGATATTTAGATAACATAGAAAATTTAAATGAATGTGGTGGGCTAAGTTGGGGCAGCGCTGTTTTGGCATCTTTATATAGAAATCTGTGCAAGGCAACCAATATTGATAATACCAAGATTGGTGGTCTAATGTTTTTGTTAACTATATGGGCTTGGGAAAAATTTCCCAGTTTTGCTCCTAAAATTTGTTCCCCATACAATTTCGACAAGCCATACGGTGCAAGGTATTTCACTTTTAACGAATTAAATATGTATACGAATAATTATACAAAATAGTTATTCATATAGAAAAGAAACAATTATTTAACATGTGTATTATTCTACTATTTAATCGTAGGTGGAACGTTCCGTTAAGTTATACCGAAACACCCACACATGTCTTGAGCGCATATCGATCTCAACTTCATTCCATTAATTTGTTCATGGTAAACTATTTCAATTAACATTAATTTTTGATATGTTAACTATGTGATATTTTGCTGCACTAATATAATTACAATTTATTTCAGTTTACATGGAAGCCTTATGATGCTATACTTGATCAACTGCCTGAAATGTATACAAACGGTCAACAGAGTTGGCGATGCCAAACTTATCTCATATGTTGGGAAATTGTAGAGCCCCACACCAGAGAGAGTTATGAGACCGTTTGTCATGTTTCAACCAATCCCTACAAACACCCTTTTAAGCATACATGAGCACAAAACACTCCACAAAAAAATCCGTGTAGGTGGAAGGAATAAACACTTGAAAGGTGAATACCATACATATATTTACACATGGACTAACCGGATTGACAACATTGTTACTGAAGTCGTCTTTGATAATTTTATTGTGAGCCGTGAATATACGGATTGGTATCTGCCTCGGACCATAATATATACGATTGATCCTAGACCAATACCGCATGGGTTTCCAAATGATGGGGCTAGGTTGCAAGTTATGGTATTACGTGAATAACATTTTTTTATATATAACAAAAATATTTGTAATTCTTTTATCTAACATACTATAATTGTAGTGTGATGGAATGAGCCAGATCTATTAAGCATCTGATCAGGAGTTAATCAGAAACATGTCCAATATACGGGTTTGTCAAATACACAACATCATATGGGATATCTGTCGACCCCTGTTACACAAGATGCTATGAACTTTGAACTCCCCCCCTATAACTCAATGTCTGCGTCGTAGGGGTAGAAGACAAGGTAGTAAAGGGCTAGGGGATGGTAACACTAATGATAACCTAGTGGGGCATTCACCCCATTTATCTGATAGTCAAGGCAGAGGGGACGGTAACACTAATGAAAACCAAGAGGGTCATTCACCCCATTTATCTCAAAATTTAAATTCATCAACTACTCAACTAGTCCCTTACTTAACTCAATCATCCATGAACCCCGAGAGTTATCAACCAAGGCCTTTGTCTTCCATCCGATCTCAAAATGTGGATGAAACGGGTAACCAAAGTTTTGACTACGTATGTACTTCAACTTATTTTCAAGGTACTTCGTCACAACAAGTTGGCATCACAAATTACGAGGCAGGTTTTCTACTAAATCTAGATTTGTACACACCAACACAGTCTATTTTTCCCTTTACATCTTGACTAAATATATCCCAAATTCCCCCTTTCCTCAAATCCAAACGATGAGACCGCCACTCAATAACTCACCATTATCAGGGGTGCAAAACTTGTTTGATTTGAACATGTTGATATGTCATCATTTATACATATTTTACATACATAATAATCCCATATTATGGTACTAATTAAATAATAATCTTGCCATTTATACTTAAAACACTTATATTTTGTAATTGTAGGTTATTCGGTGTTGAAAATATAAATCAAGCTAAATCCTATCAAAAACACCAAGAATTCAAGCTTCTAGAAGATTCATTCCCGAGCATTGACCCACAAAAAGTCAAAATTGGTCAACAAAAGTCAACAAGGAAGCTAAAAGACAAAACTGAAAAAAAATCAGGGGGATGCATGGCACCGTCGTGCATTGCTGTCCCTTGCTTCCCACGACCCAATACCGTGTCCTCTGTACCCTGTTTGATTCCCTAGGCCTTTACACGACTGTGCAACCCATTGCACGGCTGTGCATTGCACATTTTGAGGCCTATAAATAGGAGGCTTGAGTTCTTCAATTGACACACCAATCCAGACCTAAAGAACACTTAAGAAGAGAGCATTCTCATAGTTAGAGTAGAGAGTAGAGAGTAGAGGGGCTCTTCCTCCTTGTGTCCACAATAGGGGAGTCTAGGAAACTCATCATTACGCTAGTCGTTATGGTCTTTCGTGGCTAAAACTTTTTTGTATTGCTAGGGTGAAGATGATGTTTGGTGCATGTTAATGTTTAACGTATTAATGAAGTGGTATGTTTATGTCTTTAACTAATTCGTTCTCAAAAACCATCTTTTGATGGGCTTTTATTATTGTCTAAATCCGTCTTTATATTTGTGAGTATCTTGATTTTAAAGAGTAAGATCGTAAAACCCTTTTTAATCAAACATTCTTTGAAACTCGTACATCTTTATACAAGCAGAGATTGATAAACCAAGGCTTGGTCTATACTTCTAAGATCGTACGTCTTTATACAAGATTATTATGCGACCAAGAATTGGTGAACTCATGTTGGGAACAATACGTCTTTATACTTGGTCCCATTATTACACCGCCTCCTGGTGAGCAAAATATAATACCTATTTAACTTTAATATAAAGCATTTTGAGTCTGATGTCTTAAACCAAATCGGAGATGACCATTCGATGGGTTGAGGGTAATTGTTGTCCCTAACGGGAGGCACTACCACTTTTTAAAGAATATAATTTACAAATCAAATGTAGTGAGGACGAGGCTCTAGCGGTGACCCGGGTCATAAGTTTGTAGTAGCCATACCACTGAATTAGTCAACTTAACATTATCACGTAACAAGCTGATTCGAATCCCGAAGCAATACATTCCGTAATCTGATCATTTTCGCATTATTTAACAACTTAATTCACAAACACATCAAGTTTTTGGCGCCGTTGCCGGTAACACGGTGATTTCAAGAAAAACTCGAGTTAGCGGATTAGCCTTTTTAATCCTAACATTTTTTTATGGTTTGTTTTGATTATTCTTTATAGCAACTTGCATGGGTGATAACTACGAGTGTTGTTATGGACAATACCAAGACGACTATGGGTACTACTATTCGGAGGTTTGGTGTGAGATTTGTGGGGAACCACACTACACCCAAGATTGTTATCACTATCAAGGGTATTCCACACATATCCACCAGCCCTACTGCCAACCATATGAGGAAACCATACCGCCCCAAGAAATTTAACACGCAGCTATAAATTCTGACTCATGGACCCCAGGAAATCTGTTTCGTCATTTGGAAGAAATTAAGGATCAACTCATAAAGAGCTCTCCAAGTGAACAACAAGTGTTTCGTCATTTGGAAGTAATTAAGCTTCAAATCCTAAAGAGCTTTCTAACTTAACAACAAGATGATTCCTTCAAAGTCCAAGAATCGAAAGTTATAGTCTCAACATCTTTAGTAGGCTGAAGTGACTTTAAGGAGCAAGAACCTTCCAACTTCACAAGCATGGATTAGTCGGAGATGAGATCGGATGATTTAGAAGAGAGGCCTACTCCAACTTTACAATCACTTCCTGACTTATCTGAGAATCTTGAAGCTAAACAACCAAAAGAGCCAGAAGAGCGAAGATCTAAAGAAGAACTGGTGGGAAGCCTAAATATGGAAGCACATGAGGATATAATCACCAACAAACAAATGACAATGGTGAAACATCATCTTTGCAACAATGATAGCTGGCCTGTGACCAAGCATATCAGTGAATCATTACATGAATCACATAAGCCACAGGGTATGGCACATCACTCTAAGGACCACGTCTCATGGAAGAAGCAACGCTCATCCAACGAAGAATAGGTGACAAAATTATCATACCGGGGTGACCGTCTCCACTACATGAGTGTCTTGAAGTTTGGTCCAGGAAATTTCAAATGGTGGTGGTGTGATTTAATTACACCATTTTCTTTAGATGCTCTTCTATAGAGCATTCTAAATTTGGCACGTTTACCAAAATTTTTAAAATTTCAAATCGATTCATCCAAACTAAAACTAAAACTAAAATTATATTTTGAAAATATATAAATCAATGATTCACCCATTTTTACACTAAAATTGTGTCACACCCCGCCAAGGCGGAAGTACGGGATGTAACTGGTATATCACATTGAACACAAGTACAAGAGAAACTAAATGGAAGATTGTGTATTACATCGAACCATACTACATGCTTCTAAAGAAAGTAAAAATACAAAACAAAATTTCTACAACGTTACAAGGTGTCTATATACCATACTACAACCAAAGTACATAACCAAAACTAAAAACAATATTTATAATCCAAAAGGGAGCCCCCATAAAAATCTCTTCTTCAATTCTGTTTACCTGAAAGCATGTTTTGAAAACGGGTCAACTATATAAATAGTTTGTGAGTTCGCAGGTTTTGCGACTCTATAGAAAGTAAAAAAAAAGCCAAAGTAAGTACACGTGTATTTAGAAAACACATATCCATGAGCCGTAATCAAATCCTTGACAAATAAAAAATAAAGTACCCCATACGGAAGTATTATGCTAACAACCGTCTAAAAATTGGCTAATTCTTCGCCCAAGTGACCCTACAAGTCTGATTGGCACGACCAATCACGGGCGGGGGTGTCGACCCAAGTAGTGTTATTCAAAATTCCTAACGGCTACGCTCAGTTAATTGATTACCCAAAATTGGGGGTTTTAATGCATAAATATAAAATAACTCATGTATTTAATGTATCCTATAACATGTGACTAAATACAATGAAACAGCTTTCCCCCAAAAACAGTAAGTAAAGTGGGGCCGCGAAAACTCACCTGAACAGCATCGGTGAATAGAGTGACTTAGTCAACAAAAACCGCAAAGTACGGTTAACAACCAAAGTACGACTAAATCCATAGAAGTCGCAAAAACAAGTGTCCTAACCAAGTTCCACTAATCAAGTAGACACAAACAATGTGTTTAGGACTCCTAAAAATGTAACCAAGTCAACAAAACAGGAGTGGTATGCAATCTATTGCATACCAAAAACTCGTGCATACGCGTACAAACCGCTTAAAGTTGTAAAAACGGATTTTATATAAATTTGTGACTTTAAAACTTAAAGTTTAAGTTTTTAATAAAGTATAACATAAGTTATATAGTTATATGTGATAAAATCCCAAGTCACGATTTCGCTAGTTGCCATTGCGCGCGTAAAGTCCGGTTTACTGTATAAAAGTCTTATTCGTCCGTAATTAGTGTTTTAGTGTGATCTTAGCTTCCAAATTAAAAGTCCAAACTTAAGTGTTTAACGAGTCATAACTTCTGTCCAAAACTCAACACAACTTTTATAAATTCTAATTTTATAAAAAGTCCTCAAAATGCTATTTTTTATAAAAAAATTAATCATTCAAAATTCTAAAATCATACTTAGACACAAATTTAATACTTGAAACTTTTATCTGTTGTTCATATACATGAATTATAATTTCTGACCAATTTTCAAAAGTTTTAACTATCCATATTATTTATTATGAATATAATATGCTTGAAAATCAATAAATTCTGGAAAAATATTTAAACGTGTTAAAAATTCACCATATTTTTACCAGGTCAGTTATTTGTTCATATGAGGTCCCATTAAAAATTTGAAGTCCAAAAAATTATCTAGAAGTGTATGATCCAATTTCCATTTGCTAAAACTTAATAAATACTAAAACTATACTTTTACAACTCCAAAATTTACGAAATTTGAACAGGGGTGTTTTTATATCATTTACTAACTACTGACAAAAAATTATCGTTTTCTAAGATTCAAAAATATTTTTCCCAATTTCCATCAATTAAATCCTATTAAATTTGTACAAAATCTAGTAAATAATCTACAAGGAGTTAGATTGTCAAACTTTCCAGATCTTACTTTCATTATATATACTATATTTTAAAAATAAATTTGGAAGCTAGATCATACTTTGAAAATTCAGCGCCAAGAACATTCATGTTCTTGGTTTCACTCCTTAATGATTTAATAAAAATGTGTTATACCTCAAGATGAAAGAAAGACGATTATGTTATATATGCTTAAAATCTTTGGAATCCTTGTTATAACAACCTACAATCAAAGATGGTTCCCAACAACAACAAATCAAAAAGCTACTTGATTATAAAGATGAACACCATGAAGAACACATGGTGTTCTTGAGTTTTTTAATATTTTTTCTTGAAAATCAGCCCCAAATAACTCATCATGAAGGTGTAAACTAAAATCATCCATGAATCTATGTTCAAAAACATGATCTAAAGCTTTACAACAAGATTCAAACATCAAAAACTCAATAAAACCCAAAATCAAAGTCAGGTGTGTGGGTGTTCTTGATGATCACAAGAGCATCCATGCATGAAACAAAATCATGTTTTTGATCATAAAAATACCTTATAATCAGCCTTTTAATCCCTGGAACAAAGCTAGAAAATCAAAGAAATGTGTGTGTTTCTTGAGAAAATGGAAGAGAGAAAACAAAAATGGTGGGGGTGTTTGGACGAAAATGAGGGGAAGGGGAGGGGGTTTGGGTTGTTTTTATAAAAGGAAAAAGAGGCTAATGGTTATTTTTATGAAAGTCATTTTTATAAAACTCACCCATTTTATAAAATTTGACTCCAAAACCAAATAAATAAATGTGATCATGCAATATAAATTTGTTTTGAACTAAAATCATAAATTTTGACCGGTTACACTAAACATTTGTAAAAATAAAACAAAAGCTTGAATATTTTTAAAACTTGTATCGGGTAAATAACGGCCGAACCATTAGTGATCCTTAGTTTAACAAGATTTACTATAAATAAATAAAATATAATTCACCATCAACTAAATAAAATGAAATAAAAAATTTATTTATGGAGGTATCAATTTTTGTCATTATATTTAATGCGTTCGCGTTTCACGCGGTGTATGCAATTAACCGGGTATTCTAATTGAGACCTTAGTGTTCCTCTAAGGTAAAGTTCCTAGAACTTCTAGAAACATGATGAAATATAAAACTATAAATTATAAGATTTAAAAGTATAAAAAGTCGAGAACACCCGAAAAGTCTTTTATTTATGAATTTGGGCCAGTTAATGGGGGATTTTTTCTCGGACCACTGGAACAAACCGCCTACGGCTGTTTGCCACATGATCCGGCTCGTCAAAACCTTTCCGTCCCCTGGTAAATGGCCTTCTAACTCCAAACGTTGCTCAAGTTATGACCGTTCTAAGTTTGAACACTTTTAACCCTATTTTTCGTTATCTAGCCGGTACAGGATGGACTCCACTAATTCCTGGATCAGCTTATTATCACTGTACGCATGGTTATCAAATAGGTTGGATGATCCTCTCCATATTACAAGCCACCCATTTGACAAATTATTTCACCAAAAACACGTACGGGTCAGGCTAAAGACCCTTAAATAAACGTAGCGCTTCTGGGAAACGTAGCGCTTCTGGGAGGTAACCTGATAATCATGAATAAACTGAGAAGTTGGTGCATATGGCAGAAAGCATGGACCTCAGGTTTGATTTCTCCAAATTTAAGTTTCTAATCACTTTAGCCCCAGGTATGCCTTCTCGATACTAGGACCTTAGTAGCTTAACTACTATCTTTTATTTTTCTTGTTTGTTTTTATGTTTCCAGTAGAATAATATCACCAGATCATCTCTCTACTTTGAGGAGTTGCACTCCCACTCTACGAGCCTGGAGCCGGAAACCACATCAAGTTTCTGAGGAATTCGATAAAGTCTTTGAAACAACAAGTTGACAAGCAGCTGATAGGCACAGCCTGACAACAACAATAAGTTTTGGCCTTAGGTTATACATCGAATTGACCGGGGGAGTACCAGTTTCTTTTCCCTTAAAACTCCATGTATTTAAATTTCTACATAGCATTCCATTACATGTATTTGTACATTGAGGACAATGCACTGTTTTAAGTGTGGGGTGGGGAATTAGAGATTCAGGACTGTTAACCTTAAAACAGTAAAATTTAACTTGTGATTTTCTAATCATTTGACTAAAACATTACAAAAATCTACCTTTTATAAAAACCCAAAAAAAATTCAAATTTTTTTTTAACCCTTTTTAAACTAAAACTCTTGGAGTTTGCACCTATTAAATAAAATAAAGATATGGCAAGTAGAAACAAACGGAAATTATGCGTAACAAATCACTAAACCCTATCCCATCCGTTTCCATATGAGAATAATCTGAGCCTTTTCACGAGCATTATTATCATTATTTTTGCATGCTCTTTCGTTTGGTATATTGAGTGTCTATTCGATTGAATTATATGCATAATTAGAACTTGTATGACTTATACATATCAAGACCATGAACTAGTGGAAGCATGGAAATGATTGGGACACCTAGGACTTTATCACTTTTATTATCCAAAAAAAAAGCCCAAAAATATTACCCGCCTAGATAGCCCTATGAGACTAAGCTTTTTCTTTAATATTACCCATACTTATCACCCAACCAGTTTTTCGCAAACATTGGTTATTGGCTGACTGTCTTCAAAATGAGAAAATTATCCTACGTTGTCATTTCAAGTTTATTATCATTGGGACAATTTTGGAAAGAATCTGCCCTACTAAGAAGAATTGGAATATACAAATGGTGGATGAATTAGGAAAAATCTCAACTATCTGAAGGAAATTCACACAAACATTATTTCAAGGAAATTGAGTAAGAAGGATTATTGAAGAATTTATCTTGTTTTAAAAAAGAGTTGGTCTTTTACCGGGAGACTTTAAAGAACTGGATATGCATCCTTTTGATTTCAATTTTTTTTTCTGCCTTCATTTCGCAAAGCCTGAATTAACAACCGAACTCCGAGAAAAGATTTTTCAAGCAACCAGTGATATAAGAAAACAGTGGTGCAAGCAAAAACAATTGCCACCATTCTGCAGCTTGTCAAAAAGTGCCGCCAAAAGAAGAGCCAAAAGATACAATAAATGTAGAAAGTGTGGCAACTGGAGCCACGATGGAAAGTGTAGCAAGAATCAAACTCGAGCACAAAGTGAATATACATACCTGATCGAAGTAGGTGCTGTTAGGCTATGAGCCGAAGGTACCACACGAAAAGGCAGCGATGTGTATTACGCAATAAGGAACGAGTTGAATTCGATGAGAGATCTTGGTCTTGGCAATCTATCCATAAACGAGCCCTCAGATTAGTTATACCCTCATGATCTGAGTATTGTAGAGGGATCCGTTAGTATTTTCCATTTTAAGCCATGAGGCCATAGCTGAGTGTTTCGCGATAGCTGCAGCCCTTCAAACCCCTTTAAAACCCCTCAAAATCCAAAAAGATTTTCATTTTCACCTTTAGTTTTACATTAGCCACATTACAACCCTTTAAAGTCCTCTTAATTAATGCTTATTACTTAGTTAGTTGGTGGAGACTTGATTTGCATACAAGCTTATGACTATTGCATAATTTGATTCGAACTTGAGTGTTCCACTTAACTTACATTATCCATACATATATAACCCTAGAGTTGAGTGAACATTCTGAGTAGTGAGGAGTTATTGCATAATACAAGTTCTAGTAGGCTTGTCATGTATTCCATCATCTTAAAACAGAAAAATACAAAAATACAATAAGCAGCTCAAGAGTTATCTCGGAGTTCCAACACTAGTTGAAATTCCATTACCCTAGTAAAGTTTTTAGTTATGGGTGTGATCATGCATGAATTTGCATGAGGAAAAGCAAAGTTTAAGTGTGGGGTGTTATGATATGTCATCATTTATACATATTTTACATACATAATAATCCCACATTATGGTAGTAATTGAACAATAATCTTGTAATTTATTTTTAAAACACTTATATTTTGTAATTGCACGTTATTCAGTGTTGAAAATATAAATCAAGTTAATCCTATCAAAAACACCAAGAATTCAAGCTTCTAGAAGATTCATTCCCGAGCATTGACCCACAAGAAGTCAAAATTGGTCAACAAAAGTAAATAAGGCAGCTAAAAGACAAAACTGAGAGAAGGCAAGGGGGATGCACAGCCGTGCATCCCAATGCACGGTCGTGCATTGCTGTCCCTTGCTTCCCACGGCCTAGTACCGTGTCCTCTGTACCCTGTTTGACTCCCTAGGCCTTTGCACGACAGTGTAACCCATTGCACGGTCGTGCATTGCACATTTTGAGGCCTATAAATAGGAGGTTTGAGTTCTTCACTTGACACACCAATCCAGATCTAAAGAACACTCAAGAAGGGAGCTTTCTCGTTGTTAGAGTAGAGAGTAGATGGGCTCTTCTTCCCTGTTCCATAATAGGGGAGCCTACGAAACTCATCATTATGCTAGTCGTTATGGCCATTCGTGGCAAAAACTTCTTTGTATTGCTAGGGTGAAAATGATGTTTGGTGCATGTTAATGTTTAACGTATTAATGAAGTGGCATGTTTATATCTTTAACTAATTCGTTCTCAAACACCATCTTTTGATTGGCTTTTATTATTTTGTAAATCTGTCTTTATATTTGTGATTGTCTTGATTTTAAAGAGTAAGATCGTAAAACCCTTTTTAATCAAACTTTCTTTGAAACTCGTACGTCTTTATACGAGCAGAGATTGATAAGCCAAGCATTGATCTATACTTCTAAGATCAGACGTCTTTATATGAGATTATTATGCAACTAAGAACTGGTGAACTCATGTTGGGAATGGTACGTCTTTATACTTTGTCCCATTGTTACACTGCCTCCCGGCGAGCAAAATATAATCACCTATTTAACTTTAATATAAAGCATTTTGAGTCCGATGTATTAAACCAACCCAGAGATAACCATTCGATGGGTTGAGGGTAAATGTTGTCCCTGACGGGAGGCACTAACACTTTTAATGATTATAATTTGCAAATCAAATGTAGTGAGGACGAGGCTCTAGTGGTGACACGGGTCACACGTTTGTAGTAGTCATACCACTAAATTAGTCAACTTAACATTACCACGTACCAAGCTGATTCGAATCCCGGAGCAATACATTCCGTAATCTGATCATTTTCACCTTATATACTTTTCTGCTTCACAAGTACACAAAACCCATTAACTAATTAATCTGGCTAAACGATAACAAAAGTTGAATATTGAAACTCGACCATGTCCATTGGTTCAATACTTGGTTCTTACATAATTATATTACACTGCGATAGTTACACTTGTCTGTTGTGTGTGTTTTAAGTTAACGTAATTATCATTTTATAAATTTAAAACCTGATCTTGTGAAATCATCCAAAAATATATTTATTTATATTTTTATAAACTTAATTCACAGACACATCACATGTCAGGATATGTTAATGAGGATGAACAACTATTTGATGATGTTGAGGCTGATGAGGTTGTCCAAGTCACCGACTTTATTGCTAGAAGAAAACCCACGCGGTTAACTCGTTATCCACGCTGTGGCACAGATTAGTTATTGTTGTATTAGTGTTATGTTAAGTTTTTAATCTTGTTGGAATTATATTTTGATGATCCTATTATTATTACAATTTAAAGCATATTAAGTTAAAAAATTAAATTATAATATGTTAATTTAACTCAAAAAATGAAATTATAATAAAAAACACAGAAAAAACAATTTAGATCATCTTATAACAATTTTTCTATAAATACCATCCAAGTCTCATTCACCATCTAACTATTATTCACCATCCAACTCTCATTATCATTTACCATAAAATGGTTGATGGGCAATACAGTTCTCAACCTAATCGTAAACCTTCTAGTTAGATACTTGATAAATGAAGGCATCCAAAGAACACCAGAAAACCAACCGGATAACTTTCAACGTCCGTGAAATAGCGTCGCTGGACGTAAATGGGCAATTCCAGACGATGAGTCTGATAGTTGGTCTGAAAATGTTGTTAACTTCTACAACAACGGGGATAAGCAGTTATGTTATTCCACCGTTTTCTTTAGTTACACAAACCTTGATAAACGTTTTTGGGGTAGTCTTTTAGGTTATCGAAATAACGGTTGCCTCCTAGCAGAAGTAAAAAAACATTTATTTTAAATATGCAAATTTAAAACGTTTTTGGAGTAGTATTTTTATTTACTAATATTATGATTTTATTTTTCAACATTTAGAAGGTTAGGTTGGAAGATTAATGAAATGGAAACATAGAGAGCTATCAAGTGGGTTGTCCTTTGATATGGGGGGGACAATACTCCCATCGCAGTTTTATGATTTTCTGCTTGAATCACCTAACAAAAACGTCATTTGTTATGGTAATATAAAATTAACCCCTTTTACCCCATTTTGGGAGGTGGACTATGTCTTTTTTCCTTTTTGTATTCAAAATCATGAATAGATAGTTGTTCGAGTGGATGTGAGGACAATAAATATCGTATTGTATTGGGGTGAAAACTTTTCTTGTGATACATATTTACGTTTGGTTCACCCGAAATTAATAAAAATCTCAGTATATTTCACAGCGTTGTTGGTCAACATCGGATATTGGAAAAAGACTGGACACTCTGAAAAGGTAATGTCGTTCGAAGCTAATGAAGAGTTTGTTCAGTCACATGACGACTTGGCTGGTAATGAAGGGGTGTTTGTTTGTATGTTAATGGAGCATCTGGTAACGGGTAAACCAATAAATATAAATGTAGATTTTAAATGGAAATGTATGTCATACTGACAGTTTATGGCCGATCAAATTTATTTCTAGCCTTGTTTGGCACCTTAGATTATTAAATGTTGTTTTTCACATCTTATGATTATCAAGTTTGTTGTATTTTTCAAATATAATTGTTGTGAACACTTTTTCTATCTCATATCTCTTTTAATAAACATAAATGACTGAGTCTCCTGAATAGCGGATATAACAAACACAAGAAGTTTTTAGACTTCAAATACAATGCATTGATAATTATCAAATCCTATACATCATCTCTAGTACAATATCATGGTAAAACAATATCACTCGATTTCCCATAATAGCTTTGGCTGCAATGGGAAGATCAGGTGGGGGGGGGGGGTTATTGGTAGCAACTGGTTGATACACGTTTTGTAACCCCCTCGACACATGCAACATTGCTCTTTCGTCACACCGATGATCGGGAGTCTTGGCGGCAACGGAGTTCTGATTGGACAAGTTGTTGTGTTATATTTCCGAGTCCACCGATTCCAACTTTAAGACGATAGTAGAACAACATATAATCAGGAGGTTTTTTAGCCGTTTGTGTGTGTTGTATTAGTAGAAAAGCATATAGGTTGGATGAGAAACTTTATCTACAGTCTATTGTACGTTTATTTTACAAAAAAAGAAGGAGAATTTTATATTTTTATTTCTAGCTAACCCTCTGTTGTATTTTTAATTTATAGCATATTCGTGCTTGAAAAAACAGACTTATGTTTTGGAGGTTTGATGAAATTCAAAGAACAGATGGCTTACCACCGTCACCCGATCGTTGGACAATTTTACCCTCTGAATTTTACCAACAAATTTTGAATGGGTCAGTTGATGCACTGCAATATGGTGATGGGACGAATATACTATATCCACAGTTGTGGGAGGTTGATACTGTAACATTACATTTTATTTTGAAATTGAAGCTCTTTAACATAAAAAAAAACTAATTGTTTTACTGTTTTTATGACGATCAAAACTGGTATCTTTTCAAGATTAATATGGACAGACTTGAGATTCTTGTATTTTTCCATTTGAATGTTGTCCAAACACCTGCAATTATTCGTGGTGCATTCATCGTGATGTTCACCTAATTATTGTGCAATTTGTCGATAATTTTATATGGTTTATACAACGTATATCTTCTTTTGAAAAATCGGGTCAAGAACAATTCCTTGAATACGACCCCCTTGAATTAGCAGTATCCGGGGAAGTGTGTGGCCTCCGAATGTATGTTATTGCATAGGCTAGTAATAAACATATCATTGTCGTGACAAGAAGTAAATATTCAAGATGCTTGCTTGAGATACAGAAGATATATGGCTGATGAATTATACGTGATGCGTACCTTTTAATGTTTTCCAATTCTCATTATTTTTGTATGTTATTTATGTTAAAGGTTCGAACAAACTATGTTTTCCCATTTTTCGATGTTATAAACTATTGGTCCTAAATATTTAATATTAAGATGCATGCATATTGGTCTGAAATATTTATTTTAAAGATGAAAGTTAATTAAAACTGCAACAATATATTAAAACATAATTAAAACACACATATATTTACAAACTAATAAACTAAATTGGATGAATATCACATTGGCTGCTAGCAGATGATCATTTCATAACACTTGTTGTCCCATGTCACATTGGCTGCAAGGAGATGATCCTGTCATCTCGAGGGGGGCTTATTTGTGGCAACCCCTTGATCCGGTGAGAACCCTTGAACAACCGACACATACCCCTAAGTGGGAGTACTAGCCGCGACACCGCTTGGAAAGGACAACTAGTGGTGTTATATTTCCGAGTCCATCGATTCCAACTTTAAGATAGCAGTAGAAAAACATGATCACGAGGTTTTCTCAAAAAAAAAGATGAGATTTTTTTCTCCCAAAAAAACGCCATATCTTCTTCAAAATCTTCAAAATGGGTTGGAAATGGAAATAAGAAAGGGTATGGAAATGGAAATGAGAAATGGTGTTTAGAATGGTAGATCACCCACCTATTTATAGGTTGGAAATTGAAATCGAAATCATTTAAAAAAATATCCTAAAATCTATATTTATAATAAGAAAAAAATATAAATATATTAAAACACCAACAATATATTATAAATAATTAAAACATCCACACAAAATTCAAACATAATTAAAACTATCATAAATTAAATAAAGCATAAACATAAGATTAGTCTGAGTCATTGAAGTAATTGGAGTCATCTGAACCGGAGTATCCTTCTTCACGACGTTTTTGACATCGATATTGCCTTAATTCATATTTAAACAACCAATTCTCATCAAAATCAGGTGAAGACTTTGGTGTTTCTTGAATCGGAGGGTTTACCGGTGCGTGAACCCTAGGGTTTATCGGAACTTGAATCGGAGGGTTTGGTGGTTGCACAACCCGCGAAGGGTTTGGTTGCTAGGGTTGTTCATTTGACCGCAGGATATGTTCTTCTACAATTATATTAATATGAAAGTGAATATGTATGTTGTTTTTTTCTTCTGCCATGAGCACCTAAGAATTATAAGAGGATTTGAATGGTGAGTTGAGGTGAGTTTTTTTATAGTTTTAATGGTATTTATAGGAGGTAAAAGAGTATGTATTGACAACAAGACAAATAATATTGTCCAAAGTGAGAAAATTAGTTTTTGAATGAATTAAAAAAGTTGAAACAACCAACTTTTAGGTCGTATAACTCTCTCGTATATTCTCCGTTTGGAACATAGGTTGGTTCGTTACGTAGACCTCAGGTGATATAACGGAGACTTGTAAACGAAAAATATTATATTCATCTGTTAAATACAAATAACATTGTCCAAAGTGAGAAAATGAGTTTTTAAATTAATCAAAAAAGTTGAAACAACCAACTTTTAGGACATATAACTCTCTCGTATATTCTCCGTTTGGAACATGGGTTGGTTCGTTACGTAGACCTCATATGATATTACGGGGACTTGTAAACGGAAAATTTTATATTCAGATGTTAAATATAAATAACATTGTCCAAACGGAGAGAAAATGAGTTTTTAAATCAATTAAAAAAGTTGAAACAACCAACTTTTAGGGCGTATAAATCTCTCGTATATTCTCCGTTTGGAACATGGGGTGGTTCGTTACGTAGACCTCAGGTGATATTACGGGTACTTGTAAACGGAAAATATTATATTCATCTGTTAAATATAAATAACATTGTCCAAAGCGAGACAAAATGAGTTTTTAAATTAATTAAAAAAGTTGAAACAACCAACTTTTAGGACGTATAACTCTCTCGTATATTCTCTGTTTGGAACATAGGTTAGTTCGTTACGTAGACCTCAAGTGATATTATAGGGACTTATAAACAGAAAATATTATATTCCTCTGTTAAATATAACTAACATTGTCCAAAGTGAGACAAAATGAGTTTTTAAATTAATTAAAAAAGTTTAAACAACCAATTTTTAGGACGTATAACTCTCTCGTATATTCTCCGTTTAAAACATGGGTTGGTTCGTTACGTAGACCTCAGGTGATACTACGAGGACTTGTAAACGAAAAGTATTATATTCATCTATTAAATATAAATAACATTGTCCACAGTGGACCCTAATACATTTAATCTTTGTAATGTAAATATATAATGGTTGATTGGTTGGGCCCTAATCCACTAATCTAATTAAATTTTATAATGTAACTATGTAATGGTTAGACCCTAATATTTATAAAAAAATTATAAACCATCATTTGTTCAAAGAAAAGAAAGAATTCAATAATAGAAGGAAAATGGCCATAATCTTGCTATAACGTTATTCGTTGTTTAAAAATAAATAGTTTTTATATTTTGTTCGTAGGGGTCTTTTTTTCGGGCTCGGCTAGGCCCTTAAATCCTCAGGAGCGGCCCCGCCTACTGGTTACAACAATAACAAAATAATAACATAAAAAAAAACTGTTTTTTATCAATTAGAATAACATTTATTTTATGATTCCCCTTCATCCTGGTTAAATCATAAAAAAATTTACGAGAAAGATTATTAATTACTTTTCAAGAAGAAAGTAAAATGTGTTGATTCAATCATGGTAGAATCGACCGTCACTTGCAAAGAGATGCAAGTATGCGGCGAGGCGGTTTTAACAGTGGTCGTCGGCTATGAAGAACCATCAGGTTATTAACAAGCATAACATCGCCTTTCTTCCAAGGTATTGCAACACATTCTTCTTCCAAGAATCTCGAGCAGTCTTCCATGGCGTCATTAGGCACGACCTCACCATTTCCGAGCTCAACACATGTAGCCTGATCAAAGATTTTGTCATCACCACTTACGGGGCCAGTCAGATTACTGAACCAAGTTTTGACTTGTCTTTCTTTGTCAAATCTGATGGCTGGTACCGGACCGGTTATAATTTTCACATCATTTCCCATCCATTCCAACTTGGTTCCGAGCTTAGCCGCCCTGCCAATAAAACATGCTGATGATCAATGCTAAGATATTATCATGGATAAACATCAAATTGATAAAGCTTGATGCTAACATAGGTGTGTTAAATGGGTGTTTTCAAAGGTTGACAAGTTGAACCCATAAAAATTTACAGGAAAGACAAATGAACTCGACCACGACACCACATTTCTCGGGCCGACACGCATATGACCCGTTTAACCCAAAATCTTAAATTTATTTTAGTTTTGGCATACTAATATTCTAAGAGGGCGGGCCTTGAAGTAACTATTAAAGCTGCTACTTTGTGACCTTGAGGTCACGGATTCAAGTCGTGGAAACAGACTCCTATACAAAGGTACGGTAAGGCTGCGTATGTCAGATCGCGAAACGATCCGACCCCTCCTCGGATCCTTCGCAAATGCGGGAGCTGAGCCAAACACCATGTACACCCATGATAATATTTTAAAATTAGAATATGCTATAAAAATATAAACGTATATAAAATAACTATGTTTAAACTATAAAACCTATTACTTATTCCTCTTTTATCCTTTAAATTTTGCCATAAATTACCTACCTTGTTTAGTTTTGTCACTAAAATATATATTTTCTAAAAGTTTGTAAAAATAAATGCTGTTAAGCCGGGCAATCTAAGAACCTTTCAGGTCGATCTAAACATGACCCGTGTAACCAAAATTTTTATATTATTTTACCTTTTTCATATTAATATTCTAAAATTACAATTTATAAAATATATAAATATATATAAAATAACCGTGTATACTATAAACTTAATAAAATTAATGCTTATTTCTCTTTTATGCTTTTAACTTTGGCATAAAACACGTACACCATCGTTTTAGTTATGACATAAAATATATATTTTCTAAAAGTTTGTAAAATTAAATGGGTTAGACAAGTCAATCTACGAACCCGTTAAGTCTATCAAAACACGACTCATTTAGCTAAATGTTTTTCTGAACCCATTTACACTAAACTGGAACAATGAATTCCATGTTAAATTTATATAAAGAAGGTTAAATTAACGTAAAGAAAGAAATGAAAACCTTTCCTCAGTAACTTGTTTGTCATCGGTCATGTATATAGACTTCCAACCTCTGCCGGCAATGTCCGATGGATGGTCCTCATCACCCGCTATGGTTGTATACTTCACCCCGTGCTCCTCCAGTTTCACAACCAACTCCGGATGTTTCTCTTTCATCTTTTCATATATAATATTACTCAAAACTACCGGCGTTTCACCCCCTTCTTCCGGTTCTTCTTCACAAAAGAAAAACAATTTGGACGGGAAATCCGGAACCTGTTTCACAAATTGTACAATTTTAATCGTTAAGGTAAAATATTTAGATTTATAGGGGCTTAGGAGATCAATTTTGGTTTGTAGGTGAATTTAAAAAAAAATTGGTGTGCAGGTAATCTGTTTGTTGGACAAACGAATTCAAACAAGCCCGGATAAGCAGATTAAAGAAATAAATCACACTAAAATCCGCTTGTATAAAAAGCAGATCCCCTTGTGCAAGAAACATATTTTATTCAACGAGCTGAAGATTGGTCTAATCTGTCTGTTCAACCAACAGATTACCTAGAAACGATAATAATTTAAAATTCATCTACAAATCAAATTTAATCCTTTAAATCTCCTATAAATCTAAAAAGTTCATCATTAGGCAAACGAATTTGACAAATCAAATATGTTTATAAAGAATCTACATAATTCATCTCATGATGGAAAGGAATTCGTTTATCCATAGGGCTTTCATTCGCGGTGTAAATCCGGCCAACCACTTTGGTTCGAGGGGCTCGGCCACCGACGTATTGCGCTTCCGGGAATCCGAAAGCTTTGACGACGTCGTTGAAGTTGGAAGGGGAAGAAACCGGGAAGCCTCGGAAGAGAATAACGCCACTTCTCTGAAGAAGAGACTCCACCCATGGCTTCTCAGCTCTGATAGCCTCTTTAAAGGCGGTTATATTAGTGTTAGTGGTCGGGGACAACACCGCCGGGAAGAGAACGCCGTTGAAAGATTTTTGGTGGGGTAATTCTGCTTCCCGGAAGAATTTTCCGGTGGGCATTTGCATTGTGTGTGTAGACTTGTAGTGCATTGACTATTCTTTCATGCGTATATAAGGGGTAAGGACACATGTATAAACATGCATGAGTACACGCATGGAGTTGAAATTTCTTTTGTAATATTATAGAACTAGGTTAGAATCCGTGTATTACATGATATTGTATATTAAAAAAGATAAAACTTATAAATTTGTAAACACGTCCTAACTTGTTAGACTATTATGATCATCTCGAGATATATCAAGTAGAAATGTGTGTGTATAACAAATTAATATTTTTCTTTAATTAATTATACTTTGATTTCCTATTATATATTCTTATTTAATATAATTAGTACTTCTTTAATAATATATTTATAATATAATTATTATTTAATAAGATAGATGCGCATTTATTTATTAGAAGAGAGAGGCGAGAAAACTAATGTGAGGAGGCACGAGTAAGTGACAAGTGTCCACCATAAACCTTTATTTATTAGTATAGATTCGTTCTTTTAAGAAAATATTGTCATAAAACTAGTTAAATAATAAAGGGTCATTTACATATATCCCCCTATGGCTCGCAAGGAACATGAAATTTTTCGAAGATAAGACCTTGACGAATCAATATTGTGTGGCGCATATCAAGGAACTAGCTTACTTATGGATTACGTGTACGGCAAATTTGAGGAACATTAGTTGGGAGGCTTAGAACTCGTTTCAGCTTACCATCACTTAGTCGGGGCCTTTCTTGTATGTTTTGGTCTGGTCATTTTGTTGGTCGTGTTTTGTAATTTCGGGCTACCCCGAGCCACTGGCTTGGGGTTGGTTTTTCGTTTTTTGTTATATATCTCCACCTACTTAAAAAAAAAACATATGTCCCCTTTCTATGTTTATTTATTACATATTTACTCAACCTCTAATTTTAATTACATATTTTCCCTTTCTAAAGCCTATATATTACATATTTACACAATTCATTTAAAATAACTTATTGAATTTTTATTTTACCCTTAATAAACCAATTAAACTACTATTTACATATATCCCCTTCCTAAATATATCAATTTACATATATCCCCAATTTCAACCGAAACCAAGTCGATGTTAACACGAACATATCGAACGCTAATAAATCCAATTGGAGTCGAATTTTTTAATCGTTAACACAAGATTCATAAATTAATCGCTAAAAATCACTCTATAAAGTTCAAGAAACAATAGCTTCCAACCATTTTTCATCGAAAAGGCAATACATAGCTTCCAAAAAATATAGAAACAGTATGAACGATAAGTCCAAAATAGTCAAACCAACAGTAGCTTCAAAATATTCCAAAATAGTTAAACAACACAAACACAAGAAAATTATGCACTTTTTCCTCGTTTCCTCTTACTTGGTGAGGCTTGATCTTGGGATGCTGCATTTTTGCATGTCTTTTGACTGTGTCCATACTCACCACAACGCTTACAGAATGGGTAACTCCATCAGATAACATGACCAATGTAGAGGGTTGGCTAACTCACATTCGAAGTTTTCGTCCTTAAATGTCCGACCGTAAATGCTCTTGCCACCGGTACCTTGCATAACATTTAGAAAAAAGCAGTTTTTTTTACTTGACATGCCCAACCGAAGATCATTACATGTTGTGCAGAATAGAATAATCGGGGCATGAAACAATATGACAGAAACCGGAAATGTGGTTAAAAATATCTACACTATCTTTATACAAATTGTTAGAGATGTATGCCTGCTGAATAAATGTGAAAAGCTCATGGACAAGCGCACATGACACGGTGCAAGTATATATCATACTAAATGTGTGTGGAGTGTGGACCATATATGTATTGGGAGCTTTATTAAACAATCACTTCTGAGTATATCAACACTCCAATACTTTGCAATATTTTGGGGCAGAAAGCAATAGCATCAACAGATCATCAAATAACATTATAGATTAATGCCTAAATGAAACTAGAATGAATAGCAATTCATAGGTTTTGCACATAAACTGTAACATATGTATCAATGGATTGAAGAAATTATAAGACAGGATCAACGCGACCTACATTTCCCTTGTCAAAGTCCCCTCCTTGAATCATGAAATCTTTAATGACACGATGAAATGCAGAACCCTTGTAGCCAAAACCTTTCTCTCCTGAAAGAGATAAAGGCAAGTTTACCAATAAGTTCAATCCATATTTATGTGTATCAAAACCAAAGAAAATCAATCAACAAAATATACGATTGTAACATTCAACCTGTACATAGAGCAAGGAAATTTTCAACTGTTTGGGGCACATCAAGAACCAAAAGAGAACTATATAAATCAAAAAATACATACAAATTTCGAACATAAACCTTGATGGTTCTGATTGAAACCCTGATTGATACCATTGATTTCGAACAGAGCTTTTGCGTACCTTTTGCGTCGATTGAAACCCTGATGGTTCTGGAAACCCTCCTGCGTCCGATTGAAACCTGATGCGGCGTGGCCTGCGTGCGTCGTCGGCGATGGAACAGACCCTCCTGCGTGCATCGATGGAACAGACCCTCTTGTGTGCGTCGTTCCTTTCCCTCCTGCCTGCGTGCGTCTTCCCTTATGTAACTGTATTTTATAACTGTATTTTATCTATGTTTCGATCTTCACAACTGAGCCGCCGTAAGTTCATACGCTTTTTTCTATGTAGTTGACCACATTTCTTTTCGTGTTTAGCCATATTAATGTCACCACCTAAACTGTATATATGGTCTGGCTCTCGCCACGGGACACGGGGGACTCTCGCTGCGGAGCGCGGGGATAATTTTCTAGTTACTTATTAAATTTAATTAGTTGGTTCTCGGTCCCAGGGACAGAACTTAAACAATTAGGTTGGTAGGCCGAAAAGATTACACATAAAAAGACCAATTTTTTTCACCAAATGAAGACCAAAAATCCAAAGAAAAACCACTTCTTACACATAAACGATAGAAGAAGAATAATTACAACTCCGTCTGACGACCTTTAAGGTCTTTAAATTCATCACTAATGGACTTAGTGAAAATAAGTTCGGGTTTTTATCTGGACCAGGACGGTGCCAAATGCTAAAACTAATACGAAATAAATCTAGTGGGACAAAATCAATAATTGTGAGCAAACAAATGTGGGGGGGGGGGGTGACCCTCCTCTAGCCCCACTATGTTTTGGCCCTATCGGTACCGCGCTTCACGGCAGAATGTATGTATAAACAAGCACTCGTGCCTCGTCGCGGGAATGTGGTTGTTTTGGGCAACGTCCCGCGACATGAGTTTGGTTATTATCAGATTGGGCCATGGAAATCATAAAAGTGACTACTGACACCCGTTCCGAAAATACTAGGAGAGGCAATAATGTTCACTCATAATAGATTCGGGTCGTCACGGTACCATAACGGCAACGACATTCGTTATGGCTACGATACAAAAAATACTCGATTTTGAATACAGTCTCGTTTAAAAAAATATATATATCGGAACGTTAACAAAACGAAAATAAAACAGCGGCGCATCCCCTTTTTTTAAAGTTAACGAACAAAAGTTAATAAAAAAATAAAATTAATACACCACTAGACGCGTTAAAAGTGTAAATTATATATAGTGTAAGGGTGAAGATAAAAAAGAGAAAACTCAACAGTAGCCTGCTTCGCTATTCATAAAAGTTGCTTATTAATTATTATTCCCTAGGTTGTTCTGTCTTCATAGTTGAGTGCATAATCGAGTATCAAGAAGTCCTTATAATAATTTAACTCCCATACCTTGACAGGTACTCCAAATTACATGTTGAATTGTGTTAGCTTCCTACAAAGGGCCAAAGTCATACTTGTCATACAAACAAGCCTACTAATGCAAAACACACAGACTACTGAAAATTACTCCTCAAAAACACCATAAAGGAGGACCACACCACATCAACCACTCGATCGCTTGAGGCTTTGATCTGTACTTAATCAATGAAAAAAATGAGATTTAACGTCTTCAATAACCTTTGCGTCTAAATATTTCTCCTTTTGGAAACCTTCATATTCCGAGCTTTGCATGTAAACCAAAAAGCGGTGTATGTAAGAGCCATAAAGAATTTCCTACTTGGTTTAGACAAAGCAGCTCGTGCCAATCTCTTGACAAACTGCCTAATGGATCGATCCTCCACAAAATTCCATCAGTTCCATTATGAGATTTCTTTCAATATTTCCCTCACGAACGGGCAAGAGACAAAAACATGATCCCTAGTTTCGGCCTTGCCATTGCAAAAACAACACTCAACAAATTGAATGCAGACTCCACCCCACACAAGACTCGACGACAAAGGAACTCTATCTTGCAACAATCTCTAACAAAAGCAACAAACCTTAATCCAATGTTGTAAAAATCGCTAGGCGCTAGTTGGGCGGTGGGGTAGGGCCTAGGCCTAGGCGGGATTAATCGGGGCCTAGGCGGGATTAATCGGATTGAAATTTTTATATGTAATTTATATATATATATATATATATATATATATATATATATATAATTATTGGTGAAAACCCATAAACTAATTTATAACCACACATTCATTTTCCCTTCTTTCTGTTTTTTTTTAATCATAGAGGGGCATTGATGTCATTTGACTCTCTTTTAAAACCCTAAATATGTTCACTCTTTATTCAAACAGCAGCTTTCCTCTGCATCTCTGTATCGATCTATGCTCTCCCCCTCTTGAAGAAAACCCTTTCCAAGCTTTTTCCACTGAAAAATTAGAATCTTAGCCACCAAAATTTTAAGAGTCTTTGGATGGTCTCTCAAGAACAACGATATGGAAGAACAACGATCTCCTCTCTGTCGCATCGTGAATGTGTAGACCATCGAAAGGTTCGATCTCGTCTATTCTCCGTCGCATCGTGAAGGTGAAGACCATCGAAGGATTCGATCTGAAGGTGAAAACCATCGAAAGGTAGGATTTCTCTCAAGAACAACGATCCCGACTAGACCCGATTTGGACCTCCTATCCCGACTAGACCCGATTTGGACCGCCCAACGATTTGGACCGCCCAACGATTTTTAGACCGACTAGGTCAAAATTCCACCTTCACTGTCCGTCTAGCGATTAATCGACGCTTAGGCGCGATTTTTACAACACTGCCTTAATCGATACCCACTTAACCCAAAAAAACTTCATTGGTCATTTTTCGGTGATATTCACCGTACGTTGTTCTAATGATTAAGATCAGTTTGTCAATGATCTATCGGTGAATGTTGTTTGTGATCCGTCAAAGAAGTCTTTACCCATGTATGGCTTCCCTCTGACGGGTTCTATCTTTATCGAGGGATTACCGATGGATCCTACCTAAAGCTTTGCACTGAAAGTCCTTCGATTTGTAGTATTTAAAGCATGCTTTAATTAATAAGTGAATGGATGTAAAAAAAAATACAAAAGTGTTAATGTAGCTTCTCTATCGGTATCCATCACAAACAAACTTTAATATCAGTAGTTGCTAGTCAAAGCTTTAATACTATAACTATGAAAAACCCTTTCCAAGTTTTTCTTCTTTTACTTGTATTTTGTAAATAATTAAAGACTAAACAATTAAATGTAACACTTTTAGTTGACTGAGAAATGAAAACAAATCAAGAACACTGTTTTCTTCTCGTATACAGCACACTAAAGAAGAAAAACTTTTTAAATAATCTACAAAGAACACAAAGTCATAGTCTCGGATAAGAAGTGTTTACCAAAATTCAGCCATCCTCCACGTGGTCAGACATCTTCAAAAAGAAATTTGCTTTAGGCTGGCCGTGATTTTTTGTTCGTTTCTTTCCATATAAAATTTATTTATTATAAATATATAACTAATATAGTATCTAGGGAAGGAACACGAAAAAACCATAAAATTAGTAAAAAACCAAGAAATCTGCTAAAATAATGTGTAATACTATCAGGGGCGGACCTACCCTATGGGTAGGGGTAGCCCCCGCTACCCCTCAACTTTTACGTGTAGTGCAAATTTTTTTTCTTTTCCGGTTTTATGTATCCGGTTACTCAATACGTTACCCCTAAGCAAAAATTACGTTACCCCTCAAATTTTTTTAAAAGCTCAACATTTAATAAAAAGTCCAAAATTTTATAAAAAAACCTAATACTTTATAAAAAGACCCCATATTTTATTAAAGGTTTTGAGGTATTGGGTTTTAATAAAACTTAATAAAACATTTGGGCTTTAGCCAGCCCAAATGTTTTATTAAAACCAATACCTCAAAGTCTCAATTCTCAAACCTAACTTACTCAACGGCCAGGCATGAAAAAAGACAAAGAGCGGGAACTGAGAGAGTCAGAGACCGACCACTCAACCAGTCGCTCGACCTGCACCGCCTGGCGCCGCTTCCGCCAAACCCCAGTTGCATGTTACCGTCAAAAAAAATTGTTTACATGAAAGTAAGGTAAAAAAAAATTTGTTTCATTTACATGAAAGTACGGTAAAAAAAATTCGCTACCCCTTAACTTTTGTTCTAGATCCGCCACTAAATACGTATACGTAACCGCAATTTTTTTTGTTTTTTGTTTTTGTTTTCTGTTTACATTGATACTCTTATAAAAAAATAAAAATAAATAAATATTATTATATTATTGGTTTAAATTAGTTTTTTAGTGGTTTTCTAGGTTTTCGTCTAACTATGTGGTTTTCTCAGAGAACCCTCCTCTATAGTATCTTATAATATATCTTTTTAAGATGGAAAATTTAGTGAAAATATAGTTTTTCACTAACTTTTGATACAAATAGTTATATGTAATTGTGATATCAATATAATTATGATTTTTTGGGTTTGTGTTAATTCTATTATGTGAACTTCACGACGAAACAAACTGTATCCAAAATGGAGTAAAAATGAATGGGATATTGATACTCGAAATTAAGTGGTTGAAATAAAAAATGTGGAACTTGTGTGATTCTAGTAGATATTTGTTGCATCTTTTTGATTTAATGATAACCAATCTTTATTATAAAGAAATATGGTTGTTTTATTTTTTGCTCATAAAACCATGACATAAATCAAAAGGAAGTTTTGTGCTTGTCTAATAAACCATGACATAAATCAAATGAGAGTTATGATTTTGATTCATAAACTTGACGTATAATGTCATGAATTGTGGTTTAAATATTTTATTAAATATGAAAGTTTTAGTTTGAGCATAAATTAACCATATGATGCTTTTTCGAGAGATGATGAAAAAGATGGAAAAAGAGAGAAAAACTAGAGAGACAGACGTTTAGAGATGAGTACTCTCTAAATTATTCTTCATTCACCATCATCTTAATTTTTTTATGTTTCACCATAACCCACATACTTTACCGGTAAAACATCGGGCACAAGGACATCTCCAGCAGTACACATACTGTTCTGATTGTTGTACACTAGGAGACAGACGTGTTCATCTTAGAAGATGCGCAAAATCTGTTTTAAGGGACCCGTGTTAAACAAGAATCATCAACCAAAACTGAAAAAACATTTAGTTTTTTTTGTTGTAGCTAAGGACAAAGTTGAAGACTCAAGGTGTTGAACACTCGAGTTAAGTATACTTCAAGAAGGCGGTCGTTAGAGTACCCGTTAAAGACACTGGTTCGAATAATTTATTTATATAAATTTGTATTTTATAATTATTTTTATTTTGGGTTTGTAAACGGTATTGTACTAAGTTGTTTTCCCATGTATGACGAGAGTATCGTCATTATATATTTATATTATTTTAATAAAAGTGACCTACTATTCCTACATATCGTTCTATTGTAAAGATAATCTTTATATATTTTATTACATACTGCAAATATTTTGATTTCCTTAGGGTGAAAGGAGTGGTCTCGGGTTTGACCATTCGCTTAGATCGGTTTCAAGGGAACACCGCCGCAAACCTCACGGGTTATGGCACGGGTTCATTGGTCGGGTTCGTGCAGCCGTCTCTTTTGGCTTTGTGAACATTAAGATTTGACCGTTTGAGTTTAAAAATATTGTCGTTGGACCCTATAAAACAACTTCTCCCCCTATAAATATGAATCTTTATTCTCAATATTTATACCAAACAAATACTCTCTCACTACCACTATATATTTTACCTTTTGCAACAAAATTAAACGCACTATTTATTTTCCCCCATCATCGTCTAGTACTTCCGATTCTAGCAGCCTTAAATTTCTCCCAAGTGGTCGCCGCTGGATCCGAACTTGAAGATACGAAACACAGAAAAACAAATTTGCGCAACATGATCGTGTAAAGGATCACAAGGTTCTTATGAAACATTACTTTGCCGATAATCCAAAATACGACGACGAGACGTTTAGAACGACATTTCGGATGTCGAATTATTCATTTCTAAAGATCGTAGGGGATATACGCTGAAATTTTGAATGGTTTAAAGAAGGTTTTGACGCGATGATTAAAGAAAGTTTCATGTAGTAACACCGGAAAACCGACATCTTTATGTTTTAAGGAAAGGAAGGAAAGAAAGAAAATATCGATGGCTATTCCGGATATTCTGAAACATGGGAACATGAGGAGTGGACGGCTTAGCAGCCTCCACTCTCACCCTCATTCATCATACACTCTAGATAGAGAAGTTCAAAAACTCCACCAATTACTTCAAGATCACCTCCTACCTTCATCTCCACTGTTCTAGATCAAGAAAGCACGAAGAAACGCTGATTTTGAGGTATGGATCGAACCTGGAACCTCTATTTTTGTTTAAAAATGGATTTTTGGGGTAAAACTAGGATTTTCATCTCAAACGACATGCTTTTATGTGTAAAAAGAAGAACTAAGCATAGATCTAGCTGCATGGAAGCTAGATAAATGATTTGAATGCAAATAGTTACGATTTTGAATAAAAAACAAAGAAGTTAGGATTTATGTTCTTCCGGCGACACTCATCTGGCAACACTACTATTCCGGTGACACTAGTTGGCGGAAGAAGGGCGTGTGTACTGAGATCTGCCAATGATTGGGAAACATGTAATTTCTTGGTGAGTCAAGGAATGTCGCCACAGAATGTTGGTGACACTATATAAAGCGGCACTAAAAGTCCAAGCCTAGCGACACTGATCAGGCTTGGCGACATTATATATGCGACACTAGTAAATCAGTAGAACTCGCATGTTAATCTGTATGCAGATTGTTTAGCATGTCATCCTTAATAGCCATTCTAAGCAGGTTAACTTAAAAATCTCAGGTGAGTTCTAACCCCTTTTTGTCTGTAACTTTTGGGTTGGGGTGCATACTCGTATGATGATAACTGTTATATGGTTAAACGTACAAAACATAGAGACGAATAGTAAAGTATGAAATGGTCTAAATGTAAATAATATGCCTACATGAGTGATGATGTATTATGGGGCTAAATATGTCAATGTGCCAACATATCTATACTATATAATAAATTAAGGTTTTTTGATGTCACGTGTCGCCTCCACATTCATTCTCATCATTTTTTATCGCTTCACTCTCTTATTAAATACACCACTATCTTTTAATAATAATACTTTTCTAAAGAAAATACTATGTATACTAATAAAACACATTTTTTTAAATTATTTCTTATTATAAGAAACTTTGAAATCTAATTATGTAACTTTTATTTTCAATCATATAGTAAATAAAAGTCAATTACATTAAATATTAATTAAGTTATTTTTGAAATCCAATTATGCATTAACTTTTATATATTTTGATTTTTTTTTCTATTCTTAATATATGTAATACATTTTTACACCTTTAAAATATATACATAAATATTTTAAGAATTGTATGTATTAATATTTTTCACCAGTGTGTATTACACGGGTTGAAAGCTAGTATGATAAAGTATAAAGGGTCATACGTGCAAACATGCCACCATAGTTAACAAAGTATAAAAGGCTATATGTGTAAGCATGCCACCAAAGATTACGAAGTATAAAGGGCCATACGTGTAAACGTGCCACCATAGTTAACAAAATATAAAGGGTTATACATGTAAACGTGCCACTAAAGATTACTAAATATAAAGGTCCATACGTGTAAATGTGCCAGTATAAACAATAAAGTACAAAGGGTTATACACGTAAATGTGCCACCATAGACTATAAAGTACAAAGGGTTATACAAACATACCACCAAAGAGAATCATGAAACGGTTACCCACGAGGTAAACGGATGTAAAGAACAAAGGAGTTAAGTATAGTAATATGATTAATTTAGAAATGATGAAACGATTATCTATATGACAAACAGATGATAATGAAACAAAGAAGTCTATGTACGAAGGTGACAATGTGATTATTTGAAGCTACTTCAGTAGACATATGAAACGGCTACTTCGGTAGATGAACAAAACGACTATTTCGGTAGACGGGCTATGACGGCAGGACAGATGAAATGGTTACTTCGGTAAACGGATGTAAAATGGTTACTACAGTAGACAGTGAAACAGCTATGATGGTAGACGGATGAAAAGGCTATAACAGACATATGTTAAACGGCTACAATGATAGCCGGTATGTAAAATGGATTATGACGGTAGGACGGATGAAACGGTTACTTCGGTAAACGGATGATGAATCGACTACTATGGTAGACGAATGAAACGAATATGACGGTAAACGGATGTTAAACGACTACTTCGGTAGACAGATGTTATGAAATATTTATGCTTAAAAGTGAATGATGATTTATGTTTTAAGATGTATGCATAGTTAATATGACTAATATATGATGGATGTATGATGATTATCTGAATTGATTAAACTAGAACTCACTAGCATTAGCTGACTTTTAGTATGCATCTCATGTGAAGGAAAAGAAAAGATATGACGCTTAATGGGCTGGTTGGGATAGGCATATGGCTACCTGGCATAAGATAGACATCTTGAATAGAGTTTATGTTATGTTAAAGAACAATGTTTGAAAATTTTAATTGGTTGACAATTTATGATGTATGAACAAGTAATGTATTTCCGAGCTTTATGTTATTGTGTAAATCCAACGAGTGAGGTTTCCCGGTATCAGGGCCTTACAAGTTGGAATCAGAGCAATAGTTTGAGAGATTCATACTCAAACTGAGAATGAGACCAAAGTGGGAATATCAGTTCGGGTAGCCACTACTCAAACAAAGCCATAAAGATAAATAAGGACATTAAAATGCTAATAGCCTTACTACAAGTATTACACATAGAAAGTAGTCATTATATGCCTTTAAAATGAGGTGTACGAAGGTAAAATACAAATCTTATTCCTAAAAGGAAATGTTTATAACCGATTAGTAACGTAAATTAGTAATTTCATATTGGTCTCTATAATTAGTAATTTACAATACTCAAGGTGTTCTAAATAATTACTTGTCAAGATAACACGAGCATTTTTCCCTTTTTGCAGATAGCAATAGACATGGCTAGAGGGAAACAAACTAAATGTACTGGTCGGAGGGGCAGGCGCCTAGCCGATCACGCACCACCAGTGGAAAGCAAACCGTCTATTGAGTCGAATGATTCCCACGGACCTGAAGGAAACAAAATTGAGGATAGTGTGAAAACCTTGGAACAAGAAGTCTGGGATGCTGGGCACGATGAAAAGCCGGCTCTGGAACAAGAAGTCTGGGATGCTATAGCCGGGGAAGTAACAACTATTTTGAAGGCTACTCCGCCTGCAGCTCTAATGGAAATACTGAAAGAGGTGGTTAGAATTGGTCAAAGATTATGATTGTGAAGTTCTATATCACCCGAGAAAGGCTAATGTAGTAGCTGATGATCTGAGCCATAAGGAAGACAATATTCCTATTAAGGTGAAAACATACATCTTGATAGTAACTCCTGATTTCAGGAATCAACTTAGAGACTTGCAAATCGAAGCATCATCAAAAAAGATAGAATGTTTTCCAAGAGAAGTTTTTATAAAAGAACGCGTATAAGGTCAAGACTGAATTCTATCGTATATGGATACCAAGATCGGGTGACTTTAGACTTAAGATTCTAGGTGAAGCACATAAATCGCGATATTCTATTCATCCATGTACTACAAAGATGTACCAAAATATGCGAAGAGATTAATGGTGACCCGGTTTGAAGTTTGACATCATGAAATATGTGGCTAAATACTTAATTTGTTCGCAAGTTAAAGCAGAATATCAGAAGCCGTATGGAAGATTACAACCACTATAAATCCCAGACTAGAAGTGAGAATATCTTACTATAGACTTTATAACTAAGCTACCTAAAACAGCTAGAGGTTATGATACCATATGGGTGGTTGTAGAAAGGCTAATTAAGAGGGCTCACTTCTTGCCCATACGTGAGTCAGAAAAGTTAGCCGACTTGTTTATCAAAGAGTTTGTTTCACGACATGGAATGTGCAAAACTCTCGTGTGTCGGGGATGAAACAAACACTTGAGGATACAATGCATGCTTGTATAATTGACTTCGGAGGATGTTTGGATAATCATATACCATTAGTAGAATAATCGTATAACAACATCTACCATTTAAGTATTGGTATGCCACCATACGAGATGTTTATATGGAAGAAAGTGCAAAACTCTCGTGTATCGGGGAGAAGTTGGACAAAAGGAGTTAGTGAGTAAAGAAATTGTTCAAACTACAGTTGAAAAACTTGACTTGATCAAAGCTCGTATGAAAGCTGCCCAAGATAGGGAGAAGTCATACGCTGAGAAGAGACGTCGGCCAATAAAATTTCAAGTATCTCCTTGTAACGGTCTAATTCCATTCAAGAAGGTAGTCCATCAATTAGAGCTACCCGAAGAATGGAAAAAGATACACACGACGTTTCATGTATCTTATCTATGAAAGTGTATAATAGATGAAACTGCTCTGTGCCTCTTGAAGATAGAGATTGATGAGAAATTAACTTATGTCGAAGAACTTGTAAAGATCGTATACACTAAAGAAAAAAAGTTACGTCATAAGACTATTAAGCAAGTACCGGTCCAAAGGAAGCATAAGAAAGGGTCGTCCGGGAAAATGAAGATAAAATGAGAACTTACCCTCAATTATTCAAGAATTAATAGGCTTCGAGGACGAAACCTAATTTAAGGGGGGGGGGAGATTTTAACATCCCCAAATTTTAAAGGAAATATATGGTTGAAAAACAAGAACGGCAAATAAACCAAAACCCAAGGGCTAAAAGTGAAAAATTAGGTAAAATCATCCGTTACAGACCATTATCAAATGGTAGCAGTCCGTGTTAAGCCATGGCGGGCCATCATGGATGATGACGATCCATGCCGCAAAACCACCAAGTGGTTAAGGGTTTGGCTGAGAGAATGACGCATGGCTGATGAATCAGACCCATGACCGTCACGGGGCGTAACGGTCTGTTACGTGGTCGGGAAGTGCTTGGCTACCAAGGAAAGACTGTGACTGACCGTCACGATCTCAAATTTCACCCAATAAATAGATGCATTAAGTTATTGTTTGAAACATCACAAACACATTTCACACACACACACACACACTCTGAGTTCATTTAAGCAAGACTAAGTACAGCGTGTTAAGAGTTCCAGTCAGAGCCGATGAAGCATTTAAGCAAGGGAACGAGCATAGCAAAGCCTCGAGGTTATAGTAAGAGTGTTCGAACACTTAACTTGTAAATAGACTTGTTTGTCTATGTGATTATGTGCTTAGGGCATGCTAAGGTACGGGTAAAGATTCTACGTGGTGAGAATATGAGCATGTGGTATGAACGAGCCTAAACCCTAAATCCATGTAATGGAGTATTCAGGAAGTATCAAAGTGGTAGTGGGTATGCCTCTCATACGCCATGTATATAAAACTCTTTGATACATCGGGGAGAAACCTTTACAAAGGTTAAGGTAAAGACGGGTTTGAAAGCGAATTAAACACACATGATGAGATGTTGTGTATAACTTCTACACATGTGTGCTTAATAAATTGGGAGACTGTGGCTCTATGATACCCAAGATCCCAAACAAAGTGCCGAGCCTACGGGCAGAAGGACCTGGTGAGATATAAACCTTTGTGGTTACACAAGAGGGCATGAGACTTAAGAATCCCACGATCTTGTAAGGGACTTAAGACGTCCCAAAATAAATGACGTGGCATAGGTAACATCCGAAGTGTTACAGTTGCATGTGGTGCCAGGTAAATGAATTAAATGATCTGACATAGGTAACGTCCAAATGTCACGGGTGCCTATGGTGCCTGGGAAAACAAAGTAAGGAACCAAAGAGTTCCATAAACAAAGAATGGTTTTGAAAACAGACAAAACAATGTACTTACTTAGCGTATGCTAACGTAAAAACTTTTTCAAAACATTTTAGGGAAAAGCACTCGGAATGAATGAATGAGGCTTCCAAGGACGAGGCCGGTCAGAGACATGAATTCCTAAGATCCTTTTTAATATGTATATCATTTTGTATTGTAAATCAGTATGATATTGTATAATATAAACCACCTTTGTCATCACGGTGACAAGATTTTTGTCAAACTAGGGCCAAAATTCCGCAAAACTCTGATATTTTAAAAGAAAAATAAAGTTGAGTGTTTCATGGATACATAAGTACATCATAAACCAACTAATCAACCTCTAAGATAGATAAAATCATCTTTAACAAAACTAATATTTGCTTGCACAAATCTGAGAGTGAAGGCACTATGATTGTTAGTTTTAATTAGGGATGGCAATGAAACCCGAAACCGAAACATTTGGGACGGGTACATGGTCAAGTAATCTGGTATGGAATTACTTATGAAATTTTTCGTGGCTATGTGATTCAGTGGTATACCTGATTACCTGACTTGATTACCCGATAAGATATACCTGTTTACCCGATTATTTACCCATTCCTTATCTATATTAATTTGAAGTAGATATTCCCAAAACCCACAGTTCTCACATCCCAATACCCATGCCATGATTTTTATTTTATTTATTTTAAGTATATATTTGAGGTGTTTATAATGTGTGCGAAATGAGAGAGATGAGATGACGAATATGTCTTCCCGGACACATGACAATGTTTTTAGGTAGGAAAAAACCATTAGGCAATAGGCAGACACTAAGTATATTCTGAAAGTGTGATTATGATAAATGTAATTGATTAATAGTTATCCAGCATATACCCGACGGTTTGGGTCGGGTATACCCACAAGATATTTTTCATCAACTAATGGGTGTACCCGAAACCCGCGGGTATGCGATACCCGAAGGGTTTTGGGCGGGTATGTGACTAGCTTTTATAATCGGGTATGGGGTTGGGATTGCCTAAACCCATCCCAAACCCGACCCATTGCCATCCGTGCTTTTAACCAATAAAAAAATGTGAAACTTGATGGTCTAGAAAGTCAACAGTTCATAAGAACTAAACAAATGCTGAAGCATACAATTAGCAAATCTGTACCAACTACCAACACATGAAAAGGAAGTCCGACATAGTTTAAACTTTTATTAGCCCAGATACAGTAGAACACAAAGGAGAAAAACAACATTCAAGAGCTCAAATTCAGACAACATTACTTATCACATAGGATAAGTAATTGGATCTCTAACAAATTCATAAACAAAGCTTATTAAAAATGGCATCCATAAGCCGATGTCGAAATGTTTAAGTCTAGGAAAAGAAAGACGACGCTTCCATACCCAAAGAGCAATGATTTGAGCAGCCAGAGCGTAATCTAGAAGATCTCGTACCGTAAACCAGCAAAAATGCATGATTATTTTCATATAAACATCCTTGGTTAAGTTAACTTTTGCTATATAGAGCTGGGCTCCAACCTTAATCATGAACATAAGGAGAAAATAACACATATAGGCACCCAAGCAAACCAGAAGAACCTTCTTTTCACTTGGAGTTGGCTCACCTTGTTCATGAAGTACTTTTCGAGCTTTTAACACCATCTGAGATATCCCAGCCACGAGGAGCATAGAAACCAGGACAAGAAATCTTGCAAAATAATCCAGATTGTTCAGATATAGTTTGTAGTTTTGAAGATCATATGGGTGATTCGCATAATATTCAGATTCTGATGATTTTATCAGAAGTTCTTTGGTATAAATCAAGGCGATTCCACACCCGAGGATCAACATGCCTAGTGAGAAAAGAGAGATGTAAGCAGCAAGTGGCTCACTGGATTTCTTCATGTTCTTGATTCGCTTCAATATGTATGCAATGTACAACCAAAGAAGAAAAACCCTGAAATACCCTTCGAAGATTTTATGAAAGATTACATTGTTTTCATGATTTTTGTCATGAATCATGAAGGTATGCAAATGTATTGGCTTGAATTGGTAAATGTCATGTTCATTTCTTTGGCTTCTAATGGTGATCATTGCTGTTGGATTAATCAACCATCTTGTGTTTAAGGGTGAATACTCAATTGTGACTTCAATCAAACAATCTAAACCTCTTTCAAGATCCACATGATCAAAGTCTACTTTCCTGCAGCCAATCAGATACAACTTCCCTACATTCGGATCATATAAGCCCTCCAGATATAACTTTGAAACATGACGGTAGGATTCTTCATACACCTTTTTCGGGTTTTCTATCAGTATAAGATTCAGTGATATATTAAGGACATCATGGTCATAAACTTCATAGAAATGGCTGTCATTTGTTCTAAATTGAGATCCTATTGACAGAATCTCTACTCTAACAAAAGTCTCAGAGCTAGAAAAGGTGTCGATCTTTAAATCCTCAACGGCTGGATATTGAAAAACTGATTTACTGATGTAACTCATCACCTTAGGTTCTTGACTTCTTTCTTTAACATCATTGGCTAAATCGTTTTCCGAATAGTTGTATGAAAGATACGCGCTACTGTACCAACCATTATCATGTAAACATGGAGAAAGCATCTCGAGCCCGATGAAAACAGGCAAAAACGCCTTTGTTGCATTTTTCAAACTAAATATGCTTCCGGACACCACACTTCTCTGCTTGCTGGAGAAAGACTTGGGAAAGTACAATAATACCCCTGAGTCACATTTCACAAGTGTTGGACCAAGACATCCTGTCATTGAAAGCAGCCCTGTTGAGGAGTTCCATGTTCCTTTGACAGATAAAGTCAATGTAGATAAACCTGTTCTACGTGCCGCCACGTGTGGTTTGATAGTAGTAGGATACATTCTCAATACTCCAGAAACTTTGTCCTCTTCACAATTGATTTTGTGCAAAATCATTCTTAGATTCCCATTGTTCCTATCAACTAGCAGTATCTCGTTACCAAGAAGAAAAGGGCCAACTGTGTCCTGGAACACGTTTTGACCACCAAGTTTCAAATTTGGCATAACTTGGTACTCCTTTTGTTCAAAATACTTGAGAATCCTACAGAACTCAGAGTTGTTAAACTTGTTGACACCATCTTCCAAGATTGCATCTTTTAGTGGATTTTGATCGAAAGATTCTAATACCGCCCCCTGGAGAGCACTAATATGTTCCTTTGTGATGATACCCGAGTGAGAAGTTATGTGAACTTTATCGAAGTATTCAAAATCTTCGATTTTGTTCAAACTTGTCATTTCTCCACGGATGTGGTTATTGACTAAAGAGCCAGCATTTGGATACCTAACTACAAGCAAAATCTGATCATGTGGCATGATCACAGGCTCTTCATTGTATAATGTGTCCCAAGCAGAGAAATATAATGTCATATATTCATCTGTAAATCTCGTTGGAACTTTCTTAAATGGGAAAGTCGAATCACCCAACAAGCACAGTAAACGCTCGCCCCCATTTTCTTCTGTTTCAAGATAAAGACCTTCAAAGTCAACTCTAAGAGCTGACATACCGGGCCTTTTGTGAAACTTTAGGCCCAGTTCAGAAATTACTGTGCTATTTCTTGTGATGCCAATAGACAGTATCCCGCTGACGCTGATCGTGTTACAGGGCTGGTTGGGTTCACCAAAAATAACATTTTGTACCTCAAAGCTCACCACTTTCAATGGATGGATCATGTATGATGATGCGGCATGTGGCCAGTCACTATCATCAAAGGGCATTAAAGTTGCTCCATGAGAATCCTGCTCCCAATCTCCATTGAAGAAAGAAAGCTCATTCTTCAGCCTTGTGGCAATATTATCATCAGATTTTAACTCAGAAGCTAAAGATATAAATGAGCTGCAATGCTTCTTGATTTCGGTTAATCGACTGTAGTTATGAACCAGTGATTTGTCAATAGGGAATGCAAAGTTATCGTAAGAAGCTGCGTGACTGAAAGTGAGCAACTTTAGTAATATCCACAGAGTTAGAGCTAATTGTTTTCTCATATCAACCCTCAAGGATGCAGACAATATACAGTAAGATGTAGATAACCAAGAATCCGATAACGGGTTAAAAAGCTCAAAAGTTCTAAGTGAAACAATGTTATATATAATAGAGCATCAAATAAAAGTACATGTTGAAGATCAAACCTTGCTATCATATGTGTTCAAAAATTATCTGCAAATCAGAGTTTCAGTTAGACTTCTTGATAGTTCATGTTGAACAAAATCTGAGTACAGTGATAGATTCAAAGGTAACAATATTTTATTAGCAAACATTTGATCTGTTATCACATGACAAAGCACATGCTGAGAACATGAATGGATGTCACAGAGTTGACTTCTTCTCTAATACTCTTGATTCCAGCATGTGAAAGTCTTACCAGCCCCTTTTGTTGATTATAATTATAATTCTAATACATGTACCTCAGCATGAAATAACCTTATTTATTGCTATCAACTTCTAAGTAACAAATCACTGAAATTCTGAACCATCCAAAAAGTATCATTTGTTGGCCTTGTGGGTTATGTATCTCATTTATCTTATAGGGTAGTTCTAGAAAATATGCCACCTTCTAGCACAGGAGCCACACTTCAGAATTTAACTTTTGGGATCAAGAACAAGATTTGATAACTATACTTGATTATGTTTTCAAAGTTTTTGATACATTCGACACTGGCATCGTTTACATTGATCGGCCATATATACCTATATGTTTTTAACCGACGCGTCAATTAGGAGATCGACACAACCCTATGATCGTTCTAACACTACTAGAAAACTGGGCAATTGCGTCCGTATTTTGCGACTGCATATGTCGGTCGCAAAATTAGTGACCGGTTTGCGACTTATTGTGTAACAGTCGCAAAATTAGCGACTAAACAAGATTCGGTCGCAAATCAGTTGCAGATTTTGCGACCGCTTATTTGTAGTCGCAAATAAGTCGCAGATTTCGCGTCCGTTTATTTTCAGTCGCATATTTTGCTACCGCTTAATTTCCTTTGCAAGTTTTGCTACCGCTTATTTTCGGTCACAAATTTTCAATCGCAAATCGGTGGCAAATTTTCGGTTGCAAAAATTTAGTGATAAAAAAAATAAGGTTCACTTGGGTCGCACATGTCAAACAAATTGAAAATTTAGCAAAAGTGATTTTATTATTTTTATTAATGTAGTTTTATATTAAAACTAAAATGAATATAAAAATTATGTCAAAGCCTGTTTACAAAACTAAAGGTGTTTCCAGCTCCCCTTGGTGTATCAAAATTAGGAAGCCCAGATCATTATAATATAACAAAAATCTCAAATCATCCGTCATTCGTACGCTCACGCTCTCTCCATCCCTAATCTCTCTCTCTCTCTGTGTGTAATTCTCCCCCAAATCCATTCACTCTCCGCAATTCAACCCTAACCTACAACTTCAATGTCTCCTCTCTTCTCCAATCTAGGGCTCCGCCATCACTCTCTTCCTCCTCATAAATCTCCAGCGGCAAACTGCAATGGCGATTTACATCTCCCCCCGCCGTTACATTTACTTAGGATTGTTTTTAGTTTGAGTTATGAAGCCTATGAACAATACCGTGTGTATCTCTTTAGAAATGGTTTGAAAATGGAAATTGTCTTGACTAGTTATGATTTTCTGGTATAGTCATGACTAGGTACCATGAACTACTTGCTATTTCTCTTTTTTGACCTTTCATTTGTTGGTTGTGTTTTCAGGAGGCATGTCAGGCGAAATTTCTATCTCTCACACCACAATGAAAAGCTTTTGAATGATGTCGCAGTCTTTTAAGATCACGGTGTACGAAATCAAGATGCAACGCAAGAAAGGCTTTCTCATAATTTGTTGCAACTTTTTTTAGACGTTTTTTTGTTAATTACTTTATTTTTTTTTAAATTCATGAATTTGTATAGTAGTTTAAATATATATTTATTTTTTTAGATTTTTGATGCATTTGGTCTGATTCGTACTTAAATATTTATGATTCGCAAAACTGTCACATATAAGGCGGTCGCAAATCAGTCGCAAAAGGCAGTGCTCGAAAACCAGTCGCAACATTCCGGTCATAAAACGGTCGCAAAAAAGGGGTCGCAAACCGGTTGCAAATTTTGCGACCACATTTCCGGTCGTAAAGAACAGTCGCAACTTAACGCCGGTCGCAATTTCGGTCACAAATTTGAATTAGCGATAGAGGTTTTTGAGACCCCCTTTCCGGTAACAAATCGGTCGTAAAACGCGTTTTTCGACCGATTTGCGACCGCAATTCGGCAGTTTTCTAGTAGTGTAATCAGTTTCTAACTTCCATTGTGTTCACAATGACCGTTCAACTAATTACAAAGACACTTTGACCCGTAAACCTATTTTTATAATATTGACACTAAGAAAGTTTAGTTTAATCTTTCATTCTCCCCCTTCAACTAAATTAGGCTAAGGAAGTTCTTATGTCGTCACAATAATGTTGGTTGCCCACACGAGATGAGCTTCTTGTTCCTTCTCCCTATCCTTCCATTTGGTACACTCGTATGCAAAGTGGCCATATTCACCACATTCATAACACCTGAACTCGTTCTTGTCTTTGTTTCCTTGACTCGTATACCTTTTCCTCGTCTACCAAAGCCTCTTTCATAACCCCTACCACGGCTTGGATTACCACGTCCTTTTCTATGGTGCCAGATTTCAGGATGATTACTTGAACTTGCCGTTAGGAGCTTACCTTGGTTATTGTCTTCCGGTTCATCTTGACTTTTGATGCGTTCTTCAAACGATGTTATTCTTCGTACTTCTTCTTCAGATGACATTATGTCAACCTCTCTGCTCGATTATTTAACCCTCTTATTCCCAATTAGATGCTCCTTAAAAATTAGTGCCCTTTGGTTGTTTTCATGAATCATTTTCTCATTTATCATATCATTCTTTCTTTCATTTATTTTGGGACAAAACATCAAGTATATTGGACTCAATGGACCGCCCCACTTCATCCGTTACGAAGTTCCTCAAATCATCTTTTAGTTTTCGTTTCGATCTACTGATTCTCGAACTAGTTCATTAAATGGTTGATGAGGGGAAGCCTATATCAGTTTACTCTTCCTCCCTAACCCTTCTTTTCACCATAAGTTACTTACTTCACATCTTACTATAAGCTCATTGTCACTTCATGAAACGGTCGTAATCGACCACTGAAGTGGTTAAAATAAATTCTTTCATTTTATTTAGCAAGTACTTAGTATAGAGGTGTCATTGCATTCTACTTTCTTAGTATTGGAGTGTCACACTAGCAGGTCGGACTTACCTTATGGCGAGGGGTACCGACTTTCGACGCGTAGTGGAATTTTTTTTACCGTTTTATGTTTCCCGATACCCTGAACAAAACTTTTGATACTCCTGAATTTTTTTCCTAGATTCGCATTGGAAAGATTAATCATTTGTGGTTGTTTATACACAAATTTTTGAAATCTAAAAACTGTCGACGTACAAATATCATCAACTGATATAAAGTATGAAATCATCTAAAGAATATCCACTAATCAGAGGGATCTGTTTATGTTGGGTTAATCGGGTCTGTTCACGGGTCACGGGTCTAGCATGCGGGTCATGGATATAGAACTGGTCTAAGGTTGACCGATTTTGTTGGACACGATTTGAAAGTCTGCTGCACGTGGTTGTTTAGTTTCTGCGAGTCTTTATCTAAAGAATTAGAATTTGGGGTTAGGATTTTTTGTTGTTTTCTTATTTTCCCACGTTGCCTATATAAGGCTTGTTTGGTTATGGAATAGAAGTCTGCAATTTTATTTTCTTCATTCACGTAAATTGAGTGTGTGTTTGTGTGTAAACCAAGGGGCCTCAACCAACAGTTGTTTCTCAACCTCGAGTCCACTGAACGACAATTCTGTTATGAATTGTTTTCTCCTTTTCCAGATGTTAGGGAATCTAACGATTGTGAAGGTTGTTATATTATTCGTTCATGTAATCATTTTGTAACAATTGTAGATTTGAAAGTGTGTGTCCTTACTATGTTAATTGTTCATGAGGGGGAGTGATTATAATTGATCTTGTTGATTATTAATGAAATATGTGATGGTTATTCTTCAAATCTATTCTTGAGTGTTCTTCAACTGATTAATGTTTATTTGATTTCGTCCGCTACTCACTGTGCTTACATAGTTTAATAATAAACTGATTCAAGCTAAACAACGATCCCAACAATTTGTATCATAGCATGGTTTCATCAAATTTTGATTCAATAATCAAGTTTGATCTATCTTTTCTAGTTTCGCTTGATTTCACTCAATTATAGTAAAATTTCATCTAAGATCTTATAACCACTTTCTGTTTTCACTCAACTTCACGTAATCCTGGACATTCATAAAATTGGTTCTCTATTATTTGGAACATTTTTTTGTCAATTAATGATGCCGGGTCAGTGATCTATGTAACATCCCAAAACTGGTAATAAATAAATAATGACACGATCGAAATTTACAATTTTTAAATGGCGAAAGAAAAACGGATGGGCTTGGGCTCGGCTCCAACGGGCCGAAAGAAGCCCAAGTATATAAGGGCAAGGGCTGCTCCAAACCTTTCATTTCTACCATTCACAAGTTCTAGAGAGAGAGAAGAGAACTCGGGTCTAGAGAGAGAAAGTGACGGATCGACTCGGGAATTCAGTAGAACGTTGTTGCTGTGCTCGTGATTATCTCCTCCGAATCAGAAATCCAACCCAGGTAAGCGTTCAATCATAATCTGAGTTTTTTTGATTTTTTTTTTGGGTTTTCTGTTTTAGCCCAATAGATGATGATTTTACGGATGAAACTTGAAAATGAGCTTAGGTATAGCATCTAGAATGAAAACCGAACGTTTTGATAAAAGAAAATTTAGATATCGACACGATCAGAGTCGCATGCAGAACCTTCGGGTTTTTGGGGAAGAAGACTGATTCATCGAAACTAGTAGTTTCGATGTAAGTGAATCCATCGAAATCACTTAGTTTCGATATATATATATACAGACCCATCGAAACTATCATAGTTTCGATATATATATACAGACCCATCGAAACTACCTAGTTTCGATATGCCCACGATCCGAAGCTAAGATAATACATAAGTTACTTACCGAAACTACCATAGTTTCGATATGAACCCATGACTCGAAACTACCAAGTTTCAACATAAGCAACCTATCGAAACTACCAAGTTTCGACATAAGCAACCTATCGAAACTTCCAAGTTTTGACATAAGCAACCTATCAAAACTACTAAGTTTCGACATAAGCAACCTATCGAAACTACCAAGTTTTGATATAAGCAAATCCATCGAAACTACTAGGTTCAAGCATAGTAATGTCTAGTGTCATCTAGGAGCACCACCTTACGTGTATGACTTTATTATACAGATTGTGAGTGACATTACTGACGCTCAGTAACCAGCTAAGTGTATCTCAGAAACTACTCATCAGGTGAGTTCTATGTGCCCCCTTCTATGTTATGTGCAAATCATTTTAAATGTTTTGGGGCTGAAATGTATACACTAAATGAATAAATGCTATAAATGTCAATGTGATCATACGTATATATATAAATACTTATATATGAAAATGAATTATGAATAAAGAATGAAACGTATGATTATAAAGAATGAATGAAAGAAGGACATAACGTAAATGAATGAAATCTTGCTTTATATTATATATATATATATTGCATGTTATGAATGTGTGTAAACGTTAAGAACCCTTCTTTGACAACGGCTACTTCTGTAGATGGACGACCACGCGACTATTTTGTAACCGGGAAAGATACGTTCCTTCGCAAGTTAGGACGTACAAAAGGCATTAATGGACGGTCGAAGCAAATGCTAAAATAGTATAACGGTTGCATAAAAAATAGTTCGCGTGGGAAACGGATGCCCTAGGGCAGACGGACAAAAGAACGGACTACGACGGTAGGACGGTTTAAGAGCGGACGGACAAAGGTTGTCCGACGGATTTAATGAAAGAACGGGCGGTTTTCTAGAGCCGGACGATTAATGAAATGGGTTACGACGGTAGTTCTCACTGCGATTTCTTTGTGACATTCGCGACAAGTGTGATGGGTTGATCTCCCTTAAGATTATGGCCAATAACTGTTCTCCCCCCCCCCCCCCCAAAAGTAAGAATGTATGTACGTATGTATATACATGAAAATGAATGTTATGTGAGAACAGTAAAGTAAAGAATATGTAAAAGTACGAATATTACGTATGTTATGTACACATATATATAAAATATTCATGATAAGATAAGTATTATGTATGATTGTCCTTAAACTAGAACTCACCAGCGTTAGCTGACTTTTAGTATACATTTCAGGTAAAGGAAGAAAGAGTCGTGCCATGGCGTGAAGGTTACCCGGCACAAGACTGACATCCCACATTTATATATGTTAAGATAATGTTATGTATTTAATTGTTAAGACTTCCGCTGCTATGTAATATAATTTGAATGATGTTTGCTTCCGCTACTTCTGAATGTTTTAAATTTAAGCTCAGTAAGTATGACTATGTTTATGAGTAAATCCAACAAGTGAGGTTACCCGGGAAAGGGGCCTTACAATCTATGGCCCTCATGTACCCATAGCTATCCCACTTAAAGGTGATAATTCTGTACCCAAAGAGTTTAGAAAATTTTCTGAAAGGCTTAAGCAGGATATCAAATCTTTTGGGCTTTTGGATATGGTAGGTAGTTCCTAATAAATTATATCAAGGACTGTTACATTGCAAAACCACCAAGTAATTATGGGATTATCTTTCTAAACAATTTGAGGGTATATAGGAAGTTATTAAGAAAAGGGAAGTTCTAGCTCAACAATGAGATGTTCTGCCACTTCAACGGTGAAACCCTAACACAGCAGTATAAACGATTTTGTACATTGATTTCCGAATTTTGAATGTGTAAAAACTTGATGTGTGTTATGTGTAGTAGATATTTTGGGGTTATTTTTAACACGTTTTCAGGTTTTATAATTTATAACATGGTTAATACTTCAACAAACTACACACAATAGACAACTGCATCTATCGCAAAATAATATATTATGGTCAAGAACCAAATATCAATCCAACGGACACAGTAACTCCTAATAATCAACTCTTGCTATTGTCTGACCAAATAAAAAAGTGAGTGCAAAAAACTATTATTTTATACGAGGTGTCACTTAGGTTTGAATTCGCTGAGCATCAAGATGATAGATAAGCATGAATAAAAGCATGGTCAAGGGATGTGGGAACAACTCCTTTGTCGGGTTACCTTTCTTAATGACCGGTTTGTAAGCTAACAAGTTCTAGCAAGTGCTATCTACCTTGGGTCATTAAAGCATACCTAAATGTCCAGTTGGGGTGGCTCCAGGTACGGTTACCAAATTGTATGACTCATTGGAAAGCTAGAAGGCATAACCACCTCAAATCCACTCTATGATGACTAAAACTTTAATATCCCACATCGGTTGAGGGGGATAATGAAGCCTTCTTGATAAGGGGATGGATACATTCACTATCAAGACGCGTTTTCCCTGGGCGAGCAACTCATACGGTTAAAACAAAACCGTGAGTTTCTGAATGGGCAACCCATCGGGGGCAAAGTGGACAATATCTTGGTACGGTTTGCTTGGGCTATTACAGATGGTATTAGAGCCAGGGGCCGGACTGGTGTGCCAGCGAGGACGTTGGGCTTCGTAAGGGGGTGGATTGTAATATCCCACATCGGTTGAGGAGGAGAACGAAGCCTTCCTTATAAGGGGTGGATATCTTCTCCATCAAGATGTGTTTTGCCTGGGTGAGCAACTCGTAGGGTGAAAACAAATCCGTGAGTTCCTGGATGGATGACCCATTAGGGGAAAATAGGATAATATATTGGTATGGTTTGCTTGGGTTGTTACAGAAACTGACTGATTTATGTTTTTGGAAATAATGTGGAAGGGCTCCTAGTTAGGGTTACCACAACTCTCAACCTATTGGAAAGCTAAAATGTCACTAGATACAATAATCACTGCAAGGCCGAATTAAGGACATCTAGACCAATACAACCTTTACAAATAAAACTTCTATTGCATGCTTTAATGTCATACCCCGGCCGACAGCGGATTATACGTCGGGGATGACACGGTTGTTCAAAAACACATGATCAACTATTAAATGAGTTTTAATATTTATTCAACCATATTAAATATCTGTTATAAGGAAATAAGAAACATATAGTTTAAAAGAAACATAACATAATCAAAACTTGAATTTATTATAACCAGGTCCATAGTTCTAAGTGATCAATACTTGTCCTCACACGGTTGCACCTGAAACATTTTAATTAATGTCAAATACAAGTAGTTGATGAGTAACATAGGTTTTGACACCAACAAAAGTTGAAAATGATTTACAATTCAATATGTCCGAATCAAATCTAAGGCATAAATGTGAAAACTTACAAGATTTCAAGTGTACAATCAAGCCATGTAATATGAACAATGTATACACAATACACCTGATTGTGTTATGTAAGGTACCAAAATGTATACACAAATCTTTCAAGATTTGTGTTAAGTAATGAATCGGATTCCCATAAAAATGATCATAATATGTATTACCTTAGGCTTGCAACACAAGTTAATGATTGTACTAAAACATGAACACATGTATCACCAAGTAGTTTAAGACATGAAAGACATAGGTTTTGCATAAGAACATAGTGATTGAATTGTATAAGTAAGTAATGTAGACATGTTCCACCACGAGTATTTGTAAACAAAAGTAATGTAAAAGGGAGTATGAAACTCACTTGTAATGAAGCTAGTAGGTTGTATGAATTGTAAATGAAAGATAGGCTTCGTGAGGCTTCCTCACAATTAACCTACACGGGTAATTGTGTTATGGATTGAACATACGTCTAATGGAAATAAAAGTAAGAAATTTCCAAGTGTATTTGAGACTTTAGGGATTTGGGATCGGATATAGGATTTGTACAAGTTTTTAGGAATATATATATGTTTATCACAAGTATTGAAATAATAATGATAAAGTAGTTTATAAAACTAATTAGAATTTATTAGAATTTCTAATTAATTATATAAGTATATAATTTATAATAATACGTTTGAATTTATTTAAATAATTACTCTAAGAATAATTAGTAAATGAATGGTGGATTAGGAAAAAATTTAAATAATTGTTTTATGTAAATAAAATAATTATTTAAATTACTTAAAGAATTTCTTTTACTTAAATGATAAAGTAAAGAGATGTTAAATTAATATTAACAAAAGTAAGCTTTAAATGAAATTAAATAAATTTTTATAATTATTTATCTAAAATTAATTATTTAAGTATTTATATAAATTTCTAAATGTTTTAAATAATTATTTTTTGCTAAATAATTATTTATATGTTTTAAGAAATGGAATAATAATGTTTAAATGATTATTTAAATTTTGTTTTATAAATATTACTATTTTAAAAATAAAACAACATAATTAAATTTTTTTAAATAAACCATTTCTATAGTGTTTATTTATGAATTATAATATTTATAACATGTTTTTTAATAAACTAAAATGACTAAAACATCATTTTATACTTTCTGTTTTTATAAAAATTACTAAATACATTTATTAGATTTATAAAAATTAAATCATAATTTAAAACATTATTTTATGTGTGTAAAATGACAAAAAAGGGACTCAGGCTCAAAACAGGCCTCGAACACGGGTGGGTTCTAAAGACACACATGGGGACCACTAGACTGCCTTATGCCTTGGTAAAGGTGTGGTGTTTTAATTTTTTAACTAACAATCCCAAACTTCCTTCGTCCCGAATTGAAACACGTAAACCCTAGCCCTCCGATTGGCTCGCTTATGTAAAACGATCGGCCCTAAAACCATAGGGCTTTCATTCCCTAGATAAAAACGAGCAAAATGGTATAGGAATTACCTAAAATGGTTGAGCAACGAAGGAGCACGACCGGAAGTGAATTGGGATGTGATTGAGGGTATGGGGAGTTCGCAATGGGTCTCGTCTATGACTAGGAGTGTCAGTTTATACTCAATTTGGACTGAAATGGATCGAACGCTTAAATGTGATTTAAGGATGAATCAGTTATGAGTTTGTTATTGATTAGTTCATAAACCCTCAATTAAACACGAAGGATGAATCGTTTGGATGTCCCAAGCATATTGTTGTTATGATTTTTGCACAAAATTGGGTTAAAGCTTGGATTCCCAAATCGTGGTCTGAAAACTGGGTGAGCTTGGTCTCGAATCCACGACTAAAATCGAAGGGGGGAAGAATCCGGGATTTGCACTTTAGTCCCTGCTGTTTCAAGAGCTTATCATTTTATGTATAAACTTAGTTTTAAAGTTTAGTTAAAGTTTCAGAAATTGCAAAACAAACCCTGAACTTTTTATAAATTATAAAATCATAAGATTTTATAAGTTTTTACAAAATCTAACAAATCTTTACATTATATTTAATGTTATAAATAAAAATAATGAGTTTTTATTATTTACAAGATAGAAATAAGTTTTATTTCGTTTAAAACCATTTTATTTGAAATTTGTAAAATAACTTTTATAAACCCTATTCTATTTATAGAATTTAGTTTTTATAAGTTTATATATGTATATAGGCTTAGTATTTATCTAACACATATATGTGATTTATCTTTAAACTTTAAACAATTATTTATATAATTCCTTATATAAATCTTTGTTATGTTTGAAACGAAAACTATTGTACTCATATGTATTTATGTATGAATATGTGCATGTGTTTAGAATAGGTAATGAGATGGATAAATGGGTAGGGGTAGCCCCCGCTACCCCTCAACTTTACGATATTTTTTTATGATCTTATGTATCCGACTACCCTTTACGTTACCCCTCAAATTTTTTTAAAAGCTCAACACTTCATAAAAAGTCCAAAATTTTATAAAAAATCTAATACTTTATAAAAAAAATCCCCACATTTTATTAAAAGTTTTGAGTTATTGGGTTTTAATAAAACATTTGGGCTTTAGCTAGCTCAAATGTTTTTTTAAAAACCCAATATACCTCAAAGTCTCATTTCTCAAACCCAACTTACCCAAGCGGTGGCCAAAAAGAAAGACAAAGAGCGGGAACTGTGAGACTATATGAGCCAAAGACCGACCACTCGACATGCCGCTCACCCAGCGGCGAACCTTGAAAAAAAAACGCAGTGCGGCGGGGATTTGTTTTTCCTATCAGGGGAACTATAAAATTTTCGGCCGAATGCGTATAAATTAACACTACTGAGCGAAAAATTAGGGGGGGGGCTCACAAACCTCTACACCTGCGCCCGGTGCCGTCTCCGCTAAACCCCAGTCCTCCGACTAGCCATTCGCATGTTACCGTAAAAAAAATTTTGATTACATGAAAGTACGATCAAAAAATATTTGTTTCATTATATGAAAGTACGGTAAAAAAAATCCCTTACCGCTTAACTTTTGTTTTAGATCCGCCACTAATGTTAGCTTCCATTGAAATAGAAAAACACAATTCACAGGATAATGGAAATACAAGTACTAGAATAGTAAAATAAAGGCCGGAAAATAGGTTACATTTAACACCAAATGGCACCCGGTAGAAGTCGTATAGAGGTAAAGACAACACAAGGATTGCTTAAACTCGAATGCTTTGCATGAATGTCCAACCTAAGCAACATAAAGCAGAAATGGAACAAACATTCATATGTAATAAAGATAATAAAAGTCAGTTTCATAATTTAAAATCAAATTATATCAAGGTTCATCAAAACCCAAGTGATACAAGAAGACTAACCAATAATGGCCATACAAATAACAATACTAACACTTGGTGGTATAATGATTAAATGATTCTAGAACCAAACAAAACCCAAGTAGAGTGACTATAAAATGCTTCTTGATCCTTGAATACTATTGATTCACCTCCTACACTACTTGGTACACTTATTTATATACAGAAAAGAGGGATAGAACATTAATTTTTTGCTCCTAGAAGTATACACCAACAAATGAAGCTTGAGCTGGCTTTTATAGGCCCAAAAGAGTGAGGCACGGCTGTGCGGACGCACGGTCATGCCTTTTTCTGTTGTTCTTTTATGAATTTTCAGCTTTTGCAGAAATTGTTTGTGGGTACATGCATAGATGTTTGACCACACGGGGAGTGCTTTGAGACTTAGTTTTTTAGCTAACATCAAGGGGGCACTGTCGTGCATGGGAGTGCACAGCCGTGTTTGGCTTCTAGCTTCCACTTTCGCTTCATTTTCTCCTATATTTCTTTTCTATTTCATCCAGGAAGCCAAATAGTGTAACACTCGGGAATTTCAAAAACAAGCAGAAGATGGTCCAATTTAAAAGTTTAGAAGAACCTTTGACATGTTAATAAAAAACAACTTAATACCTAAAATTTACATTCAAAAATACAAGTTTGACTTGATAACCCAAACATATTGCCACCATAATTCTGATTACAAACAAAACCTTGTCTTAAAGACCTCACATATTGCCAACCACCATATGAGAATCAAATCCCTAACAACTTAAGTCCCGAGCCTAGACCAGGGCGTTACCTACACCCAAAACACCTCACAAAACAACATAAGCATTAATATACAAACCCTTAGGAGAACCCCCAAGTTAACTGTTGGAAATCATGGTAACAGTTTTTACTTTGAAACAATTATTATTTAAACCTTTTAAACAAATAAATCAGATATATTTAGCGGAAGCGTTTTAACAATACCATTAACATATCAGATCTGGATTCCTTTCAGTGATCCGATTACATAGCGTTTAGACAATAATAAATAAATAAACACAACCATAGGGTGTTTAGGGTTTTATACCTTTGACGAATCAACCGGATTGAAACACTCGGGTACAAAGAACATCACGCTAGATGGCAAGTCACATGAACACGTCACACAAAAACGAACACCAAACGAGAACCTGGTTCTCTATTCCTTTTTTCGGTTCGCAACGCGCAGATGAGACACGGCGAAGGGGTGGCCGGCTTCGGTGCGCTGCGCAACACAGGGCAGCGGCGACAACGCGACACGGTGGTGGTGGCGCACGGCGACAGCAGGTCCGGCCGGCGGTGGACGGAGGTGGCTCGCAAGAACCGACTTGTCCTGTTTCTTTCTCTTTTACGAAAACTAGGAGGTGGCAAAGAAAGATTGGGTTAGGGTTTTAGTATAATGATATATTTATAGTAAATCTTATTACACTTAAAACCCTGAACAATTAACATTTATTTATTAAATGATTAACCTTTAATCAGTTCTAGTCCCCGTAGTTTATAATTACACTAATTAATAAACTATCTTGCGTTATCCAAACTGGTTTTATATTTAACTATTAAATATAAAAACCTGTCAATATATATTACTCTAATATATACATAACACCATATTCCGTCTCTTGTTAGATTTAATTATTCCAAATAATTAAATACAACGCAATTTATAAATATCTCTCTAGATATTTAATCCACCGAATTCTAAATTCTTGTTTCATGTAATAACGTTTAACAATTAAACGATATAATTTGTTCTTTGCCCAAAGTATAACTCTTCGGAACGTTGATATTTTCAATGATCGGACATCTAATATCCAACAATCTCCCACTTGGTCGATTCATCGATTAACCAGGTGAACGTAGACAGTGGTGGACGCCTAGCTGCATCTCACTGCCCCTAACAAGGTATGATGTATTTATAATCGTCAACTTGTTCCTTGTGTTCAAGTAACTCTTACTTAACCAAGTACAATAGCCATGGTAAGCATATATATATATGCGTCCTTTTGTTTAGGTCATTCGTTGAACATGATACATGGATACAAGTCACTTCTCATATGTGGTTCAACTATTCTTGTTCTCGTTCTCCAATTCAAAGATGGTCTAAACAAACTTCTCTAGTTTGTGCGTGGCCAAACGATTTATACGAATCTGAATCAACGAGGGCGCCAGAATGTTCAAATCCTAATTAAAGGATAACAGAATTTCTTTGGCCATGTACAACACTTCATAAAAAGTCTAAAATTTTATAAAAAACCTAATACTTTATAAAAAAAATCCCCACATTTTATTAAAGGTTTTGAGTTATTGGGTTTTAATAAAACATTTGGGCTTTAGCTATCACAAATGTTTTTTTTAAAAACCCAATATACCTCAAAGTCCCATTTCTCAAACCCAACTTACCCAAGCGGTGGCCAAGAAGAAAGACAAAAAGCGGGAACTGTGAGACTATATGAGCCAAAGACCGACCACTCGACATACCGCTCACCCAGCGGTGGAGCTTGAAAAAAAAACACAGTGGGGCGGGGATTTGTTTTTCCTATCAGAGGAACTATAAAATTTCCGGCCGAATGCGTATAAATTAACACTACTGAGCGAAAAATTGGGGGGAGGGGGACGGGCCCTCACAAACCTCTGCACCTGCGCCCGGCACCGCCTCCGCTAAACCACATTCCTCTGACTCGCCATTCCATGTTATCGTAAAAAAAATTTTGATTACATGAAAGTACGGTAAAAAAAAAATTTGTTTCATTATGTGAAAGTATGGTAAAAAAAAATCGGTTACCCCTTAACATTTGTTTTAGATCCGCCACTAATGTTAGCTTCCATTGAAATAGAAAAACACAATTCACAGGATAATGGAAATACAAGTACCAGAATAGTAAAATAAAGGCCAGAAAATAGGTTACATTTAACACCAAATGGCTCCCGGTAGAAGTCGTATAGAGGTAAAGACAACACAAGGATTGCTTAAACTCGAATGCTTTGCATGAATGTCCAACCTAAGCAACATAAAGCAGAAATGGAACAAACATTCATATGTAATAAAGATAATCAAAGTCGAGAATAGAAAAAAACATAAACACACCAGTTTCATAATTTAAAAACAAATTATATCAAGATTCATCAAAACCCAAGTGATACAAGAAGACTAACCAATAATGGCCATACAAATAACAATACTAACACTTGGTGATATAATCATTAAATGATTCTAGAACCAAACAAAACCCAAGTAGAGTGACTATAAAATGCTTCTTGATCCTTGAATACTATTGATTCACCTCCTACACTACTTGGTACACTTATTTATATACAGAAAAGAGGGATAGAACATTAAGTTTTTGCTCCTAGAAGTATACACCAACAAATGAAGCTTGAGCTGGCTTTTATAGGCCCAAAAGAGTGAGGCACGGCTGTGCGGACGCACGGTCATGCCTTTTTCTGTTCTTTTAAGAATTTTTAGCTTTTGCAGAAATTGTTTGTGGGTACATGCATAGATGTTTGACCACACGGGGAGTGCTTTGAGACTTAGGTTTTTAGCTAACATCAAGGGGGCACTGTCGTGCATGGGAATGCACAGCCTTGTTTGGCATCTGGCTTCCACTTTCACTTCATTTTCTCCTATATTTCTTTTCTATTTCATCCAGGAAGCCAAATAGTGTAACACTCGGGAATTTCAAAACAAGCAGAAGATGGTCCAATTTAAAAGTTTAGAAGAACCTTTGACATGTTAATAAAAAACAACTTAATACCTAAAATTTACATTCAAAAATACAAGTTTGACTTGATAATCCAAACATATTGCCACCATAATTCTGATTACAAACAAAACCTTGTCTTAAAGACCTCACATATTGCCAACCACCATATGAGAATCCAATCCCTAACAACTTAAGTCCCGAGGCTAGACCGGAACGTTACCTACACCCAAAACACCTCACAAAACAACGTTAGCAATGATATACAAACCCTTAGGAGAACCCCCAAGTTAACTGTTGGAAATCATGGTAACAGTTTTAACTTTGAAACAATTATTATTTAAACCTTTTAAACAAATAAATCAAATATATTTAGCCGAAGAGATTTAACAATACCATTAACATATCACATCTGGATTCCTTTCAGTGATCCGATTACACAGCGTTTAGACAATAATAAATAAATAAACACAGCCATATGGTGTTTAGGGTTTTATACATTTGACGAATCAACCGGATTGAAACACTCGGGTACAAAGAACATCACGCTAGATGACAAGTCACACGAAAACAAACACCAAACGAGAACCTTGTTCTCTTTTCCTTTTTTCGGTTCGGCTCGCGTAGATGGGACACGGCCACGGGGTGGCCAACTTCGGTGGGCTACGCAACACAGGGCAGCGGCGACGACGCTACACGGTGGTGGTGGTGGTGGTGGTGGCGCACGGGGACAACAGGTCCGGCCAGCGGTGGACGGAGGTGGCTCGCAAGAACCGGCTTGTCCGGTTTCTTACTCTTTTATGAAAACTAGGAGGTGGCAAAGAAAGATTGGGATTAGGGTTTTAGTATAATGATATATTTATAGTAAATCTTATTACACTTAATACCCTGACCAATTAACATTTAATTATTAAATGATTAACCTTTAATCAGTTCTAGTCCCCGTAGTTTATAATTAAACTAATTAATAAACTATCTTTCGTTATCCAAACTGGTTTTTTATTTAACTATTAAATATAAAAACCTATCAATATATATTACTCTAATATATACATAACACCATATTCCGTCTCTTGTTAGATTTAATTATTCCAAATAATTAAATACAACGCAATTTATAAATATCTCTCTAGATATTTAATCCATCGAATTCTAAATTCTTGTTTCGTGTAATAACGTTTAACAATTAAACGATATAATTTGTTCTTTGCCCAAAGTGTAACTCTTCGGATCGTACCTCGATAGTAACGTTGATATTTTCAATGATCGGACATCTAATATCCAATAGTCTCCCACTTGGTCGATTCATCGATTAATCAGGTCAACGTTGACAGTGGTGGACGCCTAGCTACATCTCACTGCCCCTAACAAGGTATGACGTATTTATAATCGTCAACTAGTTCCTTGTGTTCAAGTAACTCTTACTTAACCAAGTACAATAGCCATGGTAAGCATATATATATATATATATATATATATATATATATATATATATATATATGCGTCCTTTTTGTTTAGGTCATTCGTTGAACATGATACATGGATACAAGTCACTTCTCATATATGGTTCAACTATTTTTGTTCTCGTTCTCCAATTCAAATATGGTCTAAATAAATTTCTCTAGTTTGTGCGTGGCCACAGGATTTATACCAATCTGAATCAACAAGGGCGCCAGAATGTTCAGATCCTAATTAAAGGATAACGGAATTTCTTTGGCCACGTACTACTCCCACTTAACTTCAGATTACTCCTGATCATATCCTTATTACTGCCAGTTAAGGTACAGCGTTAGATAAGATCAAGGAATAAATTTTAGTCAGAGTTAGTTCTAGTGCGTGCCTCAGGTCAAAGGATCAATAGATCTTACCATATTCAAAACTTCTCAAGACTTTGATCCATGAAGATAGTTTTGAAGCGAGTTACGTTCACTAATTATTCTCTAATAATTATCTGTGAATATGGTTACCAACTTCTTGGTCTTTCATTCATAATGAACAACCATCCGATTCACAATAGTCTTACGTTCAGATTGATTCCCATGAATCTGATCGACTACGAACATTGAGAATATAACATAATACTCAAGGATTTCTATAACGTATAAAATATCGAATCATAAAAACATCTATTTATAATGCACTTAACCTTTAAGCTAATATAAAATACCAATGTTTCCATATTGTTCGAAAACACCAAATACTAACAAATCAAACTCAAGTCTAGCATTTCTAACACCTATCAACATGATCCTCATACAGATTGAGGTATAGGTTTAGCGAATGGGTCAGCTAGATATTGATTTGTGTGAATTTTGTTTTTATCGTGGTGTCTTCAAGTTTCACGATCCCATTAATGAAACTTAATAATGGAAAACTCTCTTTTGGAACTTCTTTCCAAACTATTAGAAGTTATCTGAAAACACTTTCAAAATATTATCTGTTAGACCTAGACTTTTGGTTATGATTAAGCTTACAATTAATGTCTTGTAGGGTGTAACCGTGAACCAAGGGTTCACGGTTTGGGTAGTTTGAGCCGGCCATTGGGGTCGAGTATGTGTATATGGGCCTAGGTTAGTTGACTAGGTATATATACATGTATACCCTAAACGAATAGTGTTAGCGGTTGTTATTATTATTTTTCACTGTAATTCTCTTAGGTAATACAAGTGTTTTACTTTGAATCCTTGTGTTCTTGAATCACCACAATCACTAGTTTCCGCCTATTGATTGTGAGACTTGATATTGTGTGTTCGTTATTCGAAGATTCGCTAAGTTTGGGACATACAATTGGTATCAGAGCCATTGAAGTCGTTCAAGGCTCGGTTTGGATATCAACGATTCAAGAATCATCGCTTTTTGAGAAGACAATTTCTTGGTTGAATTTGCTTGAGAAGATTCAACGTGCTCATCGGGATTTACATTGAAGTTCAAAATTTGAATTCCTTAATTGGAGGAGTTATTTTTGGAATTGAAATCAAGTCCAAGCTTGATTCACGGCTTACTTCACGGGAAGTTTACGCGTTTCAGTGTTCACGGGAACTCCACAAGTTTCAGAGTTCATGGTTTAAGGTTCACGGGTTAAGGTTCTCAAGAGGAGTTGACATTTCACGGGTTGGCACTTCACGGTTTGAACTTTGTTTATGGTTTAAGTTCACGGCCATTAACTGGTTCACGGTATTGAAGCAGTTCATGGCCCAGTACAATTTCACGGTAGTTTTCACAGTTTCCAACAAGTCGGGTTCATTTTTGAACTTATTTATAGGTTTGATCAAGGATCTAGTACTCTGATAAGATGAATTCTCAACAAGTCACCATGAACTTAAACAGTCTGCTCGACCTACAAATTGTTACAAGCACCAAACCTCCAAGACTGACTTGTGCTGAAGATTATGTGGACTGGAAATTTAGGTTCATGAATCATGTGTTGCTTTTTGAAGCAAAGATGTGGAGAAGTATACTCAAGGGATCTCAAATCCCTATGTTTGATAAGGCTGATGGTACTAAGGCACCAAAACAGATAGAGAATTATACTGATGAAGATTTTGATCTTGTTGAAAGAGACTTGAAAGCCTTAGCATCTCTGACTATAGCCTTGTCCCCCAATATAGCCCATAATTTTAAAGAATGCACTTCTGCTAAAAAACTTTGGGAGTCGTTAGCTCAGGCCTTTGAAGGGAATGATGATATGAAGGCCAGTCGAAAAGAAATGTTTCTGCAGCAGTTTAACATGTTCAATCATGTTTTAGGTGAAACACTTGAAGCACAATTGCAGAGATTCACAAAGCTAGTTTCATAGATTAGAGGTGCTCAGATTGTAATGAGTGATGGAGATCTGAACAGAAAGTGGTTGAATGGCTTACCATAAAGCTGGGATTGGAACGTTTCTCTGCTGAAACGAACCAAAGATTTGAACAAGATCACCTTAAATGATTTGATTTCTATTATCAAATCCTATGATCTGGATGTCCAGCAAAGAAAAGTCAATCATGTTAACACAATAAACTCTGCTGGTACACAAAGCAACAACAATGCTTTTCTCTCTAGTGTTTCACAAGGAGGATCTGGATCTAGAGATATGAACTCTGGTGCTGCTGCTACAGCTAAGACACCTTCAACTGAGCATCAGGCATATTCTGCTCAACAAGCTAAGCTTATTAAAGTAAATACTTCTTTGTGCACTGGCATCATGAATTGTTATGTAGCCTTTTTCTTTGGTAATTTATCACCTTTAGAGGTCCTTACTGCTGAACTAAATCAAATTCATCAAGAGGATGTGGAGGAACTGGATATCTCTTGGCAACTGGCTATGACTGTCTTCAGAGCTAAAACTTCATTAACAAGACCGACAAATTTAGATGGAGTGAAGACACATGGAAAAAGATTGGTTTTAACAAATCAAATCTTCGCTGCTACAATTGCCATGAACTAAGACACTTTGCAAGAGAATGTACTAAACCAAAGGAGCAAATAGGAAGTGATGTTGGATCATATTCAGGGGGAAATAATGCTGCTAACTCAAAGGCCTTGATTAGTCAACAAACTGGTGGATATGACTGGGGAGATCAAATAAAAGAGTTGAACCTAAATCATGTGTTTATGGCAGACATTATTGGAGAGTCTTCTGCATGTCCATCTTGTGATACTCCACCTGAAGTAATTGTTGCCTATGTTCTCAATCTTGCATAGATAAAGTAGAACTTTATAGAAAACATAATGCTGATCTAATTTTTGAGATAGAAAATTTAAAATATCATAAAAAGAAATTTCTTAAAACTGAAAATGATTATAAAGAAGCAATAGAGGCTAGTAAAAAGGATGTTTCTTTACTCAAATCTTAACTCAACAATACATGTTGTTTGCTTACTGATGCTAAGCAAGAAAATGTCAGATTAACTACTGATCTAGAAAAGGCAAAATCAAACTTTGCCGAGGCCAAATTCAAAGAAGATTAATTTGGACAATCTAGTAAAGTAGTTGACATACTTGAAAATCAACTTCATAAACCGGGTAAGGGGAGCAAGGGTCTTGGGTATAACAATGTGCCTCCTCCTTTAATGGAAAGTGTACTACTGTTCCTCCCTCTATAGAGGAACAAGTTAAGGAATTTTTCATGTTTACTCCTGGGATCAAATCATGTGGTGGTGATTCCCAATCATCATCTTCAACCCCTAAATGTGTGAACAATTCTAATTCTTTTACCTCATGTGCAGAACAAGTAGAAATACAGGATTGGTTAAGTGAGGATGATGAAGATGATAAGTCACAAGTTTGCAGTCTTAAGTTAAATCATAAAAAATCTGAAAACAATGATTTATTTTGAAAAACTTTAAGTCTTCTGTGTGTGATGTGATTGGTTTGAATGTTTCTAGTTCCAAAACTACTTATTCTAAAAATGCTAATATTCACAAGAATACTGTGTTTGTTAAACATTTAGCTAATGGAAACACTGAGAAGTATGTTTTCCAGAAACCAAAACTTATGACTTAACAAAAGGTCACTAATCAAACCACAAATGTTTTACCAAAGCATTTCACAAAGGATCAATTCTATGCTGAATATGTTCATCGCCATTTGAGGTTTGAGCAAAGACATGCCCATCAACAGTTTAAACCTAAACAGGTTTACAAGCAGGATACGTCCTACTATCCTAACTCTGACAAGTTTGGATCTGCACCGTATCTCAAGAAACAGTGTTGTTATACCCGTGGAAAGCTAGGACATCAGGCTAAACATTATGTTCATCGTCCCTATATTCCATATTATGTTAAGAATCAGAAGGAGTCACATAGGCCGATGGGTTCTAAGCTAGTGAAGACTGTCAAGTCTGAGGAAATGAAGAATCATTCAACCTATAACAACTCTTCTAATAGAGATTGGAATGTGGCCAAGCAGAACAGACATGCTAATTTTGAAAGGCAAAAGAACAAGAATTTCAAACAAAATGTTAATATAAAAAATAAGCCGAGTAAAGTACTTAAAAACGCTGTTCTATCTAAGCCTGTTTGGAAAGCTAAAATTGAAAGTGTCATAAGTAACAAAGTTGAATAAAAAAATGACATGTGTTTACAAGAAGTGTCATACATTGATGCAAATGGAATACCCAGATCTACCATGGTCTGGGTTCCAATTACTAATTAATCTCGCTCTTTGTGTAGGAACACCCAAGGAGGACTATCAATAATCTCTAGTTTGTTGATAGTGGATGTTCCAGACACATGACAGGGGACATGTCTCTACTACATGATGTGCAAAATTTCAATGGAGGTTATGTCTCATTTGCGGGATGTAAAGGTGGAAAAATCAGCAAGAAATGTACTATGATTAATGGATCTTTGAGTTTTCATGACGTGAGTTTTGTTAGTGAGCTTAATCATAGCTTACTGAGTGTATCCCAAATTTGTGATAAGCAGTTTTCTGCTCATTTCACAAATAAAGAATGCTTAATTTTAAAACCAGGATTTGTGGTTCCTGAGGAATGGATTTTGTTAAGAACACCCCGTAAGGGAAACTCCTATGTTATTGATATGAACAGTAAACCCGTTTATGAAAATACCTGTTTGTTATCAAAATCAGCTGAATCTGATGCTATGTTATGGCATCGTCGTCTTGGACACGTAAATCTCAAGAACTTAAATCGAATTGCAAAAGGTAATCATGTTCATGATTTGCCTGTCTCTGAGTTCTTTTCAATCAAAAAATGTGTGGCTTGTGCTAAGGGGAAACAGCACCGAAATCCTCATAAGTCAAAAATGCTTAATTCTATTGACTGCATTCTTAATCTCCTTCATATGGATTTATTTGGTCCTGTGAATGTGATGACCATTGGGCAAAAATCTTACTGTCTAGTCATAACTGATGATTACTCACATTTCTCTTGGGTTTTCTTTTTGGCTAATAAGAGTGAGACTGCAGAGCTAATAAAGAACTTTATCGTGTTGGTTGAAAATTAAAGAGATGTAAAGGTGAAATCAATTAGATATGCAGTGCTAAATCAGTTTTGTACTGAAAAAGGGATCGCCAGAAAATTTAGTGCAGCTCGAACACCTCAGCAAAATGGTGTCGCTGAAAGAAAGAACATAACTCTTATTGAAGCTGCAAGAACAATGCTTTCTGAATCAATGTTGCCCTTATTCTTCTAGGCAGAGGCTGTAAACACAACATGATATGTGCTCAACCGAGTCCTTCTTAACAATAAAATTCAAATGACTCTGTACGAGGCGATCTACAATGAGAAACCACAGGTTGGTTACTTTAGAGCTTTTAGGTGTCTGTGTACTGTATTGCATACAGAATCCACACCAAAGTTCAATGAAAAGGCAGATGAATGTTATTTTGTGGGTTATGGATCAAACACCACTGCTTATAGAGTCTACAACAAGGTTACTAAAGAGATCCGAGAATCAACTTATGTTGATTGGCAAGAGCAAAATGCCACTGATGCTGAGTGCGGTCCCTCATGGTTATTTGATTATCATTCCTTATTTAAATCATTTAATCTCCGTACTGATGAAATAGCAAGGTTCCCGTACTCTTATGTAGGATCACTGCTCATTGTTGATCCTCCAGAAGTTATTAACTCACCAAGTGATGAAAGATCTGATAATGCCCCGGTTTCCGCAAATGTCTCTGAGGATTCACCGGCCACTGCTAAAAATTCCTCGTCAGTTATCAATGACGGTGCATCTATACCTGAGACTTCAGACTCATCAATATTCCAGGAGCCGATTACTGATGAAAGCATTGTCGAGAAGCCGATTTCTGACCCTACAAATGAATCCACTGAAGAGACGCCTTCAAATGTGATGAACTTGCCCATCACAGTGCATGTTCCTGAGATTTCCTCTCACAGAGTCAATAAAGATCATCAAGTTGACACTATAATCGGGTCACTAACAGATGGGTTCAGAACCAGGAGCACTGCCAGAGATATGAAAAGATGTATGTACTCCTGTATTACTTCTCAAATTGAACCCAAGAACATCAAGATGGCTCTTCTCGAACTTAGTTGGGTTGATGCAATGCATGAAGAGTTGAATCAACTTACTAAACTGCAAGTATGGGATTTAGTGCCATTACCACCTGGCAAGAAAGCTATTGGCACCCGTTGGGTATTCAGAAATAAACAAGATGAAATCAAAGTGATCATTAGAAACAAAGCTCGATTGGTTGTGCATGGTTTCTATCAACAAGAGGGGATAGATTATGAAGAAGTGTTCGCTCCCGTTGCTCGTCTGGAGGCTATTCGAATATTCTTGGCATATGCATCTTATATGAACTTCACGGTTTAACAAATGGATGTCAAGACAACATTTCTGTATGGAAAGGTGAAAGAAGAAATTTATGTGTGTCAACCTCCTGGCTTTGAAGACAGTGATCATCCTGACTATATCTACAAGCTCGATAAAGCTTTATATGGGTTACATCAAGCACCACGGGCTTGGTATGCCACTCTTACTGGTCATTTGATGGCTCATGGATACACTCGTGGTGCAATTGATCAAACTTTGTTTGTCCGAAAGGTGGATAAAGATCTAATTCTTGTGCAAATTTATGTGGATGATATCATTTTTGGATCCACTAATGAAGAGCTATGCACAGAGTTCAGAAAGGTTATGGAAAAGAAATTTGAAATGAGTGCTTTGGGTGAAATGACATTTTTTCTCGGGTTACAGGTCAAGCAATTAAGTGATGGCATCCTAATTCATCAAGGAAAATATGTGGATGACATCATTGCCAAGTTTAAATTCACCGATGCTCAGGCGGCATCTACTCCTATGGCTGCTCGGCCAGTTCTAGATGCTGACACAAATGGAGTTGCTATTGATCATAAACAATACCGATCCATGATCGGATCCTTAATGTACCTGACAACAAGTCATCCAGATATCATGTTTGATGTGTGTCAGTGTGCTCATTATCAAGCAAATCCTAAAATATCCCATTTAATCGTTGTTAAGCGTATCTTTCGATATCTAAAGGGCAAGCCTCGGCATGGCCTTTGGTATCCCATAGAATCTGGTTTTGACCTGTATGCTTTTTGTGACAGTAATCTAGTTTTGACCTGTATGCTTTTTGTGACAGTGATTATTGATGGTGTCAGTTGGATTGAAAATCTACAAGTGGGGGCTGTCAATTTCTGGGAGACAGGCTAAACACTTGGCAATGCAAGAAGCAACATACAGTCTCTACTTCTACTGATGAAGCTGAGTATGTTGCTGCATCGACTTGCTGCTCACAAGTCATCTGGATGCAACATCAATTGCTGGATTACGGTTTGACCTTTGTTAATACTCTCGTTTTCTGTGATAATGAGGCTTCTTTGTTAATTTAAAAAATCCTCTACAACATTCTAAAACCATGCATATTGATATCAAGGTGCACTTCATTCGCGACTTCTTTGAGAGAAATCTCATATGTCTTGAAAGGGTTGATTCTGATGACAATGTTGCAGATATCTTCACTAAAGCATTTGATACATCTCGATTCAATGTGCTTGTAGAGTCCTTGAAAATGATTGGTTTCAAAGATTAAATTGGTCACCAAAAATATTTTTCTTCATATTTAAATTTGTACAGTTTGATTTTATGCATAAATTTAAGGGGAGAATAAAGAAAAATACAAAAAGAGTCAGCTTTAATTCTTTAGAGTCAAGAAAAATACAAAAAGAGTCAGCTTTAATTCTTTAGAGTCAAGAAAAATACAAAAAGAGTCAACTTTAATTATTTAGAGTCAAGAAAAATACAAAAAGAGTATGCTGTCTGTTCTTTTAAAAGAAAATTCAAAAATATTGTTTGTGTCTACATCGGAAGTTTTGCAATTTAATGGGAAGTGATATGAATGTTCGTTTCTTAAGGCTAGGACCAACACGTGTAAGGCATTAAATTGAAAAGGCTAGGATCAATGTCGGATATGTTGATAGGCTCTGCATGTGATACTATTGAACAAAATAGTATTATGGCCTTAGTGGGGAACATCTCATAGACTAGTGTAATTTTCTATTCCTGTTAAAAATCGAGAACTTAAACAAAAAGGTTGATGAACCGTGGATAACCCTTGCTCTATTGAGATTGCACTAACCGGGACCCTTCACAAAGGGGTTGCGAGCTTGACTTGATACAAGTCTGTAAATATTATATATCTATTTAGTTAAAAGACATGCATTGACATGCAATAGGTGAAAAGACACCCAATGATAGTGCAAAGCAAAATACTGAGCAAAAAGACACGCAATGTCAATGTCGTGCTATAAGAAAAATAAAAAAAAAGATATGTCTAAAGACACACATATAAATACACATATAAATTTTTTATTTTTTGGGAATATGTAACTGGGAAAGGATCTCTTGTCAAGGCATGTAAGTCCATAGTGCTATGACCCTGAGCTTCTGATGATTCTGAACATGTAAGCTCGTAGTGCTATGTTTTTGATCAAATTTTGTAAGAGATTCCCTGAAAAGTTGCATAAACATGTGCTAGTTATGCTCAATTAGTTATAAGGTAGGTGCTCAAAAGATCATGAGGAAGGGAAGGTTTACCTCATAAGCTGTGGGGTCCATTAAAGTTAATCAATAATTCACATAATTCATAATTCCTAAAGTTACAGGTTTCTAAGATATGAGTGTGGGACCCATTAAGTCGTAGCTAACTCCACCCAAAACATGATAAATTAAATCACAGTGTAAAACTTAGGTTTGAAGCTAAAGCACGAGCATAAAAGGATCTGAATATTAGCAATCCGCCAGACCTGTCTGAGTAAAAATACATGCTGAAAAATGTTCCTTCGTATGCCTGTAGAACAGTTTGATCCCATTGCAAACTTCCTAAAGGCTCGGTTATAATTTGTCACACCCCAACCGACGGCGGAAACGTCGGGGCCGGACATGTAGACTGTTCATGAGCACAAGGTTGACTAAATTGTAATATATTAAATCCATTTCCATTCAAACAAACATGAATCAATTCCAAAGTACATAATGAAATACAATTTGTTTTCGAATTAAAATTAACTAAGTCCAAAGCCTATATGTAACATGTCTTTATCAAACTCATATGATAGTACCTGAAACATAATAAAATAAGGTCAACTAAAAAGTTGGTGAGCATACATAGGTTTGTATATAGATAGCATATAGTTTGTAAATAAACAAATCCTTACATATCATGATAAAATAAGGCATTTATGGGGAGCAGCTATTGTGTAACCAAATACAATCAAACCTTTGTAACTAGCATGCAAAAATTGTGTTGTCGGTAACAATCACCCTACCTGGGTGGGTTTGTCAGACTCAATAGATCTATCATTGTTTACCGTCGGCTTGAATAGTTAATGATTGCACATAATCGCATACAAAAGTTAGCACAACTAGCACTCGGGCATAAAGCTCAAATTACACACATGAATGTAAAGAGGATTTATACTTGTGTAGTTTGTGTAAGTGTAAGTAATAATGTTGTATAGTGTTCATGTTCCACCCTAAAAAGTGTAAAAGAGTAAAAGGGGCTATGTAACACTCACTTGGTTTGAAGGCGTAGCTAACACGAAATACTAGCTAGAAATGAGATCCTTGTAATGCACAACGTTAACCTAGTGTGGAATGTATATAGGATTAATAGTATGCTCAATATTCTATGTTTAAGTCTAGGATTGAATTGGTTGTGTGTATAAAGCTTGTGGTTTGTACTTGAATGGTGTTGTATAAAATGAAAGATTTGGAATGAATACTGAGAACATTTTGATTAGGGTTTGAGATTGAATAACTAAATAAATTAAATAATTATTATTTATTTATTTAGTTATAAAAATAATGTAGGTAATAGGTTTAGTTAAGTATAACCTAAATAAACAATTTTTGTTTAAATATAAATTAAATAAATAATCGTTACTTTATTTATTTATTTATAAAAATATGTAACTTAGTCATTTAGTTATAAAGATGTACCGAGTGTTTTAGATTAATAAATAACTTTTGTTAATCTATTTTTTTATAAATATGTATAAATATAATTTTGTAGATTTAAATGAATACATTTTTGAAATAGGAATTTGATCCTTTTTAAATAAGGTCAATATAAATCTTTATTAATTATTTTTATTTGAAAATTCATTTGGAATGTTTATTAGTTTTAAAATATAAATTTTAGTATTCTGCCAAGATTTTCTTACACACACGACCGTGCCTGGGACAAGGCACGATCGTGCTAGGACCACGGGCGCGACCGTGCTAATGAGGGCGCGACCGTGTTAATCAAACAGAAGGCACAACAAGGCTGCTCACTAGGCACGACCGTGCCTGGGCCAGGCACGACCGTGTCTAGGGTTCTGATAGCACGACCAGGTCTAGCCAAGAGGCACGACCGAGTCAGAGGGTGAGGCACGACCGGGTCAGAGGGTAAGGCACCACCGCGCTTGAAGAGGCGCGACCGTGTCTTCATGGAGCACGACCGCGCTAGAAGACTAGCGCGACCGTGTCTGTCCCAAAACAGGAACGAATTGGTCGATTCTTATGATAATAGTGTTAGGAATCATAGGGCTTTCATCCATTAGGTGATTACGAGTCTATTGGTATAGTTTAATTGCATTTAAAACATGTCCATAGTAGGATTTGATTTAACCGTTTTAGAATGAACTCTATATTCGGGTTCAAGTTAAATTCGTTATTGTAAGCCCAATTTATGTTGGGGCTCTTGATCTATAGACTAAAACTAAGATGTAGGAGGTTTCAATTACCCGGAAAGATGATTAATCGATAGCGTATGGTAGAAACGAGTTCTGGCGACGACGGGTTTGATCTCCGGCGCTCTCCGTTGCAACTCCGGCTAACTCAGTGTGTTCTGAAGCTTTAGGGAGGATCGAATGATGTGTTTGTGTGTTTGTTTGAGAGGATTGCAATAAAAACGACGGAATCGATGGTCACATGGAGGATATAGATAGTTTAGGAGAGGGATCGACCAAAATGGGTTTATTTGTTATAATTAAAATGATTAAACTCTTAATTGGGTCTGTTGATACGAGAAACGGTTACGAAATCGAATGGTTTTGCGATTAAAGGTTGCATTTACGTTTCAACTGATGTGAGGCGCGACCGTGCCTATAAGAGGCGCGACCGTGCCAAGCTGAGGCGCGACCGTGCCAACAATAGGAGTGACCGTGCCAGACGAGGCGCGACCGTGCCAAAACGTGGCGCGACCGTGCCTACTAGGGTTTCTGGTTATTTACAAAATCAGCCCTTGCAACTTCAGCTTTGACAGAATTAGCCTGGTTAGGATTTGAAAAAACACCTAACGGGATTACTAACTGGATTAACTCTAGGAGGTGTTACCACATGATTATGAGTTCTAAATCTTTGAATTGAATACGATCGGCTAACGATTAATGAGGTGTAGGTTTGAACAAGTATATGTTTTAATGTCGTGTTGTTATTTTATTAGTTAAAATAAATTTAAAATAGGGTCGGAAAATCAGAGATGTTACAGTCTCCCCATATTAAGGGAATTTCGTCCCGAAATTTAACTAATGGAGGCTACTAAAATCAAGAAACAGGTGGGAGTTTTGGGTTCTCGGTGAGTTTTGATTGTTGGATTCTAGGGAGTGTAACCATTGACATGGCTTAGGCCTCATAATCAAAGTTGAATATGAAGGGTGATAATGAATTTTGTTTTGAAATGAATTTAAGGAGGAGACTGTCGAATAAAAATTCTGAATTCTAAATGTGAGATGTATTGTTTAGAATGAATTTGATGGGACCTTGATCGTTAGGGTTTGTGCATGATGTAGTCTAATATGTTTAAAAATGTCAGTGGGTAAAAGATTTCATAAACATTGGTCTAGGTCAAAACTTCACGTGACACGAACAACGCTACTTCTGATAATATGATAGGACACTTATATATAGGAAGTACCATCGGCGTATCCACCATGTCCTTGTCATATCACATCAGTTTCGTTGTCACATATCATGATAAGTTTTAGGTCACAACACACGACAAAATTTCACTATGTTTTCCATTAATTCTGTGTGCACCCGTAATTACTCAAATTATCGCATGGTCCGTATAGGTCATTCCGTTGTGTGCGGGTCAAGGGGGCACAATTTCACTCCGTCCATGTCCATTGTTTTCACATAAAAGTCGCTAACAAGTAACTATGTCCTTAAGCAGGTAGTTCACAACTAAAGAGTAGTAAAGTAGAATAACTTAAAGTTTCTTAGTTTGCTCATGTTGGAACAAGAATGCGTCAAACCCCGAGTCGTTTCCATGTATTATGGTCTTCAACTTTGGTGAACAAAGTGCATGACCATGTCTTGTGTAGAATGTAATCAATCAATTGTAATATTTGTAAGCAATTTCGTTTCATGTATAAAGTAAACACACAAGTCTCATGTGTAGCATGAACAGCTAGCATTATGTATTTTGTAAATCAATGAGCTCTCACGTGTAATATAAACAACATAGTATCACATGTATTATAGGAAATGAATTTCATGTATGGCGTTGACAACTTAGCATCATGTATTTTGTAAATCAATATAATGTGTACAGTTTAGTATGATGTGCTCTGTAACTAAATGAGTTTCATGTTTAATGTGGTAAATCTAGAATTATGTATCAATCAAACAATTGTTATGTATCACGTATATCGCAAACAACTAAGTTTCATGTATTATGTGCTCAATCCCGTAGCAGGTGTATTGTAAGTAAACATGTTTCGTGTGTTATGTGATCAATCCAGTAAATTATGATTTGTAGGCAAACTAGTTTCTTGTATTATGTAATTTGTGTGCATTGGGTATATTGAGAATAATTGAGTTTCATGTACCATGTGGTTGCGTTGGGTATATTGTGAACGTGTGTGCGTAAGTTGTTGGACTTCGTGTGTGATGTATACTAACGGGTTTTGCATGTGATCGAGTGTTGCGGATAAGTGTGTTGTTTGGTGTTCCGGTATAATGTGGTAGTTAGGTTGTAGTTCTTAAATCTCATTGAGGTTGATGGGGGGTTAATGTGTACGCTGTTCGGTCGCCTCTTGAAGTGATAAGTGGAAGGTACGAGGAGGTTCTGAAAATATTCGGGGAAATGTGTGTACAGTTACTGCTCTTTGTTGGAAAATAGGAAGTGGTAAATTATTCTTGATTGTGGATATATAAAGTAGTGAAACCATTGGATCACATAATTTAAATAAGTAGACAATTTATGGGAAAAATCTTTTAATTTAAATTTTTACTATCAATAAGAGAATATTTTAAGAGAAATTATTGGCTAAACAAATAGTCGTATATTAATTTAGCCAGGGTTTAGAAATATTTTTCTTTAATGAGGAAAAATCATAATTATTTATCGATTCGAAATAATATTTTTATAAAATAGATTGTATTACGTTTCCCTATCAGGTGAGAAGTTTTTATGGAAAATTTATGTTTTTGATACTATCTAACAGTTTGCTAAAACATTTTATTTGAACAAAATAACAAGGTTTGTTTAAATCAAATAGTAGGATGATTTGTTTACGAAGGAGATTGTTGGTAGTGTACTAAATCGTACTGAATGAAAAAGGTGATACTTGAGAAAAGTTGAATAAAAATAAAAAAAAATAAAAAAAATGATGAGTGTAATTCGCGCTCAACGGGTCAAATCAATGAACAATAACCTTTAGAATTGAAACATATAAAATTAATTAGATGCTGAAATGTTAAACATTACTCAAAACATAGGGAAATGGTTCTCAAATCGAAAATTTAAAGACAATAATTAGAAATTTCTCCTAACGTCTCTGGTAGCTTTCCACTAGAAAGAAGGTAATCACCAAGATGAGCACCGCTATGGTCACTCGTGTAGCTGATCTGGCTTCAGCTCTAGCTGTCTCCGTCCGATTCTCAAGCATTTCTTTTTTAAGGCTGGAAATTAACTCCTTTCGGTACCCTAATTGGTTCGCTGGGCTATCCATTCTTTGTCCTTGCAAGTCGTGCATTACTCCCTGCTCCATCCTTTGTCTCTCAAATTCTGAGGTCCTTACATATTGGTGAATTTCATTGGTTGGAAATCCCATAACACCGGTGGATGTCGTGGTATGTCTTACGCAAGGGTTAGGATGGTACGGGTCGGGCACTAGATATGGGTCTCTTAGTGGGAGTGGTAGCAGATTGCAGGGATGAGGTGTCTGATACGGGTTTCTGGGCGCGGCTGATCCAGGTGTTTGAAGTCTTGGGCCGGTGTTCCTAATCCAATCTACCCTTACATCAAACCTTGGTCTAGCAGCCGTGGTGTTGGTGATCGATGTACGGGTGATCCGGTGTCTTCTTCCCAATCAGACTCTTCTTCGGGACGGCATACCGGGGAGGTAGGAGAGTAGGAGTCCATGCTTAGCAGGAAAACATTGGAAAGGTTGTAAGCGATAAATAAATACTGAGTGTCAAACATAGGAGTTCTCATAGGTTTAGAGTTTGACTAGTCATAATGCCGAGTCTTCACAATAGTATTTTAGGAGTACACTTGACCTATAAGTAGTGTATCATTGAGGAGAATTCCCAGGAAAGAGGGGTGGGTCACTAGGACACACTTAAGTACCCTATATTTCCTTAGCCAGAATTCCTCATGGGCCTACACACTCTTCCAGCCATCATGTATTAATAACACTATTGTTGGGCTCATGGTCATGATGAGAATTGTTGTGAACTGGGCCTTGTGGCCCGAAAGTAAGGTTTATGCATTTCAGTGGGCTTTTGCTTCTTGGAGGATAGATGGACTTCTTAGTTTATTATTGATGGATATTAGACCCAATAGTTAAAAAAAATTTTGTTGTTCACAAGAGGTGTGGTATTATGTATGTGGTTTAGGGGTGCATGAATAACTAAGTGTGTATGAGTGTGTGTGGAAACTTAGGATAACACTTTTAAATAAATTAAATAGGTAGCAATGAAATGGAGGAAAAGTTGGCAAGTAATATGACACATATATTATTAAGTATTGTATCGTATGATGTAGTTATATAGTATAACATGTAAGAATATTAAAAAAAAATTTAAAAAAAATAGCATGTAAATAGTAATGAGTGTAAGCACAAAATTTATCAAGTAGTGTGACACATAAGTCATTATGTATTGTATCACGTAGTGTAAATACTTATGATAGCATGTAAAAATATTTACACAAGAGCTAATAATGTAACATGTAGTAGTATGGCATTGTATGGGTGTCCTAAAGTTATAGTCTAGGTCAAAGGTGTCTAATAACCTAGTTCCCTATAACCAAGGCTCTGATACCAATCTGTCACACCACAACCGACGGTGGAAACGTCGGGGCGGGACATGTAGACTGTTCATGAGCACAAGGTTGACTAAATTGTAATATATTAAATCCATTTCCATTCAAACAAACATGAATCAATTCCAAAGTACATAATGAAATACAATTTGTTTTCGAATTAAAATTAACTAAGTCCAAAGCCTATGTGTAACAAGTCTTGATCAAACTCATATGATAGCACCTGAAACATGAATAAAATAAGGTCAACTAAAAAGTTGGTGAGCATACAAAGGTTTGTATATAGATAGCATATAGTTTGTAAATAAACAAATCCTTACATATCATGATAAAATAAGGCATTTATGGGGAGCAGCTATTGTGTAACCAAATACAATCAAACCTTTGTAACTAGCATGCAAAAATTGTGTTGTCGGTAACAATCACCCTACCTGGGTGGGTTTGTCAGACTCAATAGATCTATCATTGTTTACCGTCGGCTTGAATAGTTAATGATTGCACATAATCGCATACAAAAGTTAGCACAACTAGCACTCGGGCATAAAGCTCAAATTGCACACATGAATGTAAAGAGGATTTGTACTTGTGTAGTTTGTGTAAGTGTAAGTAATAGTGTTGTAAAGTGTTCATGTTCCACCCCAAAAAGTGTAAAAGAGTAAAAGGGGCTATGTAATACTCACTTGGTTTGAAGGCGTAGCTAACACGAAATACTAGCTAGAAATGAGATCCTTGTAATGCACAACGTTAACCTAGTGTGGAATGTATATAGGATTAATAGTATGCTCAATATTCTATGTTTAAGTCTAGGATTGAATTGGTTGTGTGTATAAAGCTTGTAGTTTGTACTTGAATGGTGTTGTATAAAATGAAAGATTTGGAATGAATACTGAGAACATTTTGATTAGGGTTTGAGTTTGAATAACTAAATAAATTAAATAATTATTATTTATTTATTTAGTTATAAAAATAATGTAGGTAAGAGGTTTAGTTAAGTATAACCTAAATAAACAATTTTTGTTTAAATATAAATTAAATAAATAATCGTTACTTTATTTATTTATAAAAATATGTAACTTAGTCATTTAGTTATAAAGATGTACCGAGCGTTTTAGATTAATAAATAACTTTTGTTAATCTATTTTTTTTATAAATATGTATAAATATAATTTTGTAGATTTAAATGAATAAATTTTTGAAATAAGAATTTGATCCTTTTTAAATAAGGTCAATATAAATCTTTATTAATTATTTTTATTTGAAAATTCATTTGGAATGTTTATTGGTTTTAAAATATAAATTTTAGTATTCTGCCAAGATTTTCTCACACACACGACCGTGCCTGGGACAAGGCACGATCGTGCTAAGACCACGGGCGCGACCGTGCTAATGAGGGCGCGACCGTGTTGATCGAACATAAGACACAACAAGGCTGCTCACTAGGCACGACCGTGCCTGGGCCAGGCACGACCGTGTCTATGGTTCTGATAGCACGACCAGGTCTAGCCAAGAGGCACGACCGGGTCAGAGGGTGAGGCACGACCGCGCTTGGAGAGGCGCGACCGTGTCTTCACGGAGCACGACCGCGCTAGAAGACTAGCGCGATCGTGTCTGTCCCAAAACAGGAACGTGTTGGTCTATTCTTATGATAATAGTGTTAGGAATCATAGGGCTTTCATCCATTAGGTGATTTCGAGTCTATTGGTATAGTTTAATTGCATTTAAAACATGTCCATAGTAGGATTTGATTTAACCGTTTTAGAATGAACTCTATATTCGGGTTCATGTTAAATTCGTTATTGTAAGCCCAAATTATGTTGGGGCTTTTGATCTATAGACTAAAACTAAGATGTAGGAGGTTTCAATTACCCGGAAAGATGATTAATCGATAGTGTATGGTAGAAACGAGTTCTGGCGACGACGGGTTTGATCTCCGGCGCTCTCCGCTGCAACTCCGGCTAACTCAGTGTGTTCTGAAGCTTTAGGGAGGATCGAATGATGTGTTTGTGTGTTTGTTTGAGAGGATTGCAATTAAAACGACGGAATCGATGGTCACATGGATGATATAGATAGTTTAGGAGAGGGATCGACCAAAATGGGTTTATTTGTTATAATTAAAATGATTAAACTCTTAATTGGGTCTGTTGATACGAGAAACGGTTACGAAATTGAATGGTCTTGCGATTAAAGGCTGCATTTACGTTTCAACTGATGTGAGGCGCGACCGTGCCTATAAGAGGCGCGACCGTGCCAAGCTGAGGCGCGACCGTGCCAAGCTGAGGCGCGACCGTGCCAACAATAGGCGCGACCGTGCCAAAAACGTGGTGCGACCGTGCCTACTAGGGTTTCTGGTTATTTACAAAATCAGCCCTTGCAATTTCAGCTTTGACAGAATTAGCCTGGTTAGGATTTAACAAAACACCTAACGGGATTACTAACTGGATTAACTCTACTAGGTGTTACCACATGATTATGAGTTCTAAATCTTTGAATTGAATACGATCGGCTAACGATTAATGAGGTGTAGGTTTGAACAAGTATATGTTTTAATGTCGTGTTGTTATTTTATTAGTTAAAATAAATTTAAAATAGGGTCGGAAAATCAGAGATGTTACATAATTATAGTTCAAGCGGATTTATTGTCTTTATTTGAGTCTTGTAAGTATGTGTCATTACTTATTTGTGTTTAAATATTAAATGATAAAAAATGACCAAAATTAATCTTTTAAAAACTATGTACTTAAGGGATTTTTTTGTTTACGGGTTAAAAGAGTGGCCCACCAAAGTTGCGGTGGGCCCCCATTCTCCAAGCTTGAAACCGAGATCATTTAAAAGATTGAAATAAACCCTACTGAGGGTTTTTGCAAGTTCACGACTCTGTCACTCATCGCTATCTTTTCGGATTTTGGCGATTTTGATCTTCTGCTTGCTGATAGGTGTTACGAGTTTCTTTGTCAAATCAGGTACACTTTATAAATCTCATAGCATCACTTTGACTTGCTAAATCTCGTAGTTAATGGATAACCTTCTCATATGAATACTCAGAATCAAGGAAATCGATTCTGATTGAGAAAAGTTAAAATTGACCGGTGGATCGGGATGTTTTGAGTCGGCGAGTACTGATACAAGAATAAAATTTGAAGATTTGATGTTTAGATCCTTGAATTTGATGTTGAAAACCTTTTCGGCAACACCCGTAAACCAGGGGTCACAGTGTAATTCAAAATACCGTGAACTCTTGGCCTTCCCGTATACGGTTTCTAATACCGTAAACTCCAGTCAAACCTTAAACCTAGTTAAACCCATGTGCGTGAGCCGAGAACCCCAGTTTACCCTTGAACACAATTTTAGCCGAGAACCCCAGTTTAGCCGAGAACCCAAGTTTAGCCGAGAACCCAAGTCTTGCCGAGAACCCCATGCTAACCAAAAACCCTTGTTATGCCGAGAACCATAATGGGGGCCGTAAACCCCTGATATTCCGATAACCCTAGAATCTTGTTAGTTAATTAAATTTTTTCTATATGTGTGGGTATTAACTTAATAAGTTTTGTGCAGATATGGCCGAAATGAGATTCGTCGCCGATCATAATCTTTGTGCTTTTACTCTGGACCCACCTGAAGAATTTGAATATTTCAGTTCAATGGTTGTGGGGTTGACACTTTCCCCCATTAACTTTGTTGTTATGGAGAATCCAATTATTTATAGAACCTATATTCAGGTGTTTTGGTCCACTGTAACAATACATCCAAATGACCATGGAGAAGAATGCATTATTGGTACAGTTCCAGCAAAGAGAGTTAGATTTTCAGAAGCTGTAATAAGAACTGCTCTACAGTTCGGTGACCTACCTGCTCATCCAACTAAGCTATATCCAGAAGTTGTTACCCCAATTCTTGCAAGGATGGGTTATGAAGGTCCTTATCCTCCTCTATACAAGAAGTTGCTTCATCCTTATTGGAGATATCTTGCACATGTGTGCATGAACTGCTTATCAGGAAGAAAAGGAAGATTTGATGAGTTAAGCACTACCATCTCTTCACCTATAATTGCCCTGACCATGAGCTTAGACTACAACTTCTCTAAGATGGTATTTGAAGAGTTTAAAAGTAATCTCAAAGCAGGGAAGAAGGAGATCTTTCTCATGTATCCTAGATTCTTACAGATCATTCTTAATAGAAATCATGCTGATCTAGAGCCCACCGTTGAAACATTGGACCTGAAAGCTATGGGTCCTATGATCTTCAAGTTCATGAATGTCAATAAGAAGGGAAGAAGAGTCTATCAAGGGCTGCATCCACTTGAAAAATTCGATAGATTTGCAGGTCTACCTGAAGAAGAAATTGAAGAACCGGCTGTGCAAGTTCAAGTCGAGGTTGCTGACGAACAACTACCACCTGTTCAACCACAAAATGAACAACAACTTGAACCAGAACCACAAGATCCCATTGAGCCTGAGTTAGAAGATGCTGAAGTAATATCTTCTTCTGATGAAGGCACTCCCGAAAGACCACAATATGTCAGAGAGTTGGAAAGCAAAAGGCGTAGAATTGAGAATCCTCCTCTCACTTCCTCGTCTAATCAAGATGACAAAGATGCTGATTATACACCGGATCAAGATCTACCTTCCGGACCATGGAAGCGAAGAGATCCGAGAAATGTGAGAATACCATCACTCACACCAAACCCAACACCCATGCAAATTCCTATTCCAACCACTTCCTCACCAACTCAATTACCTACTCAAATGCCACACTCACCTACCATCACATTATCTCATTCTCAATCCTCATCCCATGATCATCTCAGTCCAATTCTGGAGGATTTTTATTATGATAACTTCTTGGTCTCATCAAGTGAAGCTTATAAAGCCGAGAAGGCCAAAGGAAAAAGCCCTGTGGATTCTTCTACACCTGCTCCTATAGATCCACACGTTCTGTAGGAAAGGGTGTTTGAGTTAGAACAACAAGTAGCCACACAGAACTCCAAGATTCAAACTCTGGAAGCAAATCAAGGTTACCTTGTCACTCTGCTATATGAATTGAAGAAGCAGATTGATGATATGAAGGGAAAACAGAGTGATCAAGTAAATACTGGTGAAAGCAATGATGATAATGATCAAGGAGGTGGAGATGATGGAGGCAATGATCAAGGTGATCATCAAGATGATACTCAAGGAAGTGATCCTTTCAAATTTGAGCTTGAAGGAAATCTTACTGATCCAAAAGATGGTGAATCATCTCAACACTTGGATTCAGATCAAGCAAAAAATATCCAGCATGACAAAGTTGAGAGTTCTTCAGATTCAGAGATGGAAAGACTGAATCAAGACATTGATGATGAAGTCAACATTCCAAGCTTAACTACAAATGTATCTGAAGCTGGTAATGCAAGAATTCAAAAGGAGCTACCCCCTGGAGACTACCACCTGGTCCTCCATTTGAAACTCATGTTACTTTTAACATAGAGAGCTACTATTCTAAGAGAGGAGACATGTCTAGTATTGCTTCTTGGGCTTTTGATTCAGAGAAGAATATGTATGTGGTGAAGAGAAAGAGTGGACGTCTAGAATACTATAAGAGGGCTAATGACTTTAGCTCATTGACCAAACTCGATATTCAACAGCTAAATGAAGCTTATTTTGATAACAGAGGAAGAAACGGACCAGCCGAGATGTTTCACACATTTCTGAATGAACAGTGCTTAACTAACTTCTCCAAAATGAAAACAACTGAGTCCAGACTAAAGAAGGCTAAAGGACTCAAAAATCCTCACACAAGCAAAGACTGGTATAACGTCATATGGCCTGCTCCCAAGACAGTCAAGATAGTACCTGTTCGCAAGAAAATTCCAGTAATACTCTATGAGATTTTCAGTACTGGGCATATGATTCAGTTTTAGCCGAATCTCTAATAGTCACTAATCAAGCAGAGTTGAGGATACTGGATCCATTTGACTTGTCTAAGTTCAGTGAGAGAGACATCAAAGTGTTAGCGAGAAACAAGATTAGACATGAGCAGCTATGGGAAGAGCAAGCAAAGATCTTTACAGTTGCTGTTGCTGACATCCTTAGGAAGAAATTATATGCTGGAAGTGGAGATCATGGTGAAGACATCAACTTCTGATAAGGAAAGCTTAATCCTAGGGGGAGATTGTTAGACCTAGAATTTTGGTTATGATTAAGCTTACAATTAATGTCTTGTAGGTTGTAACCATGAACCAAGGGTTCACGGTTTGGGTAGTTTGGGCCGGACATTGGGGTCGAGTATGAGTATATGGGCCTAGGTTAGTTGACTAGGTATATATACATGTATACCCTAACCGAATAGTGTTAGCGGTTGTTATTATTATTTTTCACTTTAATTCTTTTGGGTAATACAAGTGTTTTACTTTGAATCCTTGTGTTCTTGAATCACCACAATCACTAGTTTCCACCTATTGATTGTGAGACTTGATATCGTGTGTTCGTTATTCGAAGATCCGCTAAGTTTGGGACTTACATTATCTTCTAACGTTTCCAGGCCACAACATCTCATGTTTGTGCAAATGTTATTGATGGAACCTATCTATCAGATAACGCTGATATATCATCATTATCAGATAATACTGATGTATCATGTAATCATTCTCAATGATCATCTCATGGTACTTGAATCTTAACCTTTAAGATCGTTGTGTTTGACTAATAGGTCGTCATAACTAATTATGACCTTGTTCCAAGAACCCTTCTTGATAGTCAAAGTTGGTACTCTTAACATCTTATCCAATAAGGTAGCATTGGCTCATCGTAACACTTTATGATCACCATTATGTGCTTCTCAAGCACTATCCCTTTTCTTTCTTTCGTCGTAACTAAATTTCAAAGTTTTTTCATCGTATGAAAAATATTGACAACACTCATAATCCTTTTAGATGAAACTATATGAACAATTTCATTTTCATCTTATCCCTGTTACTATGGGTTATGGATAATGTTAACAGAAATGTTAACAGTATGTATTTATTGATTTGTCACACAAAACAATTAAGACATCTTTATTAATGTCAATAGATTGCTACGATTCTTACTTTAGAATCTTTCCCTCTTATATATCACATATATATGAATGCAATCAATGTTAGCTTTGAAATTTGATCTTCTAAAGATACGTTATCTTTCAGTGATATGTTTTAAAATATAACTCGTAATTTCAGTAATGTATCACTATACATTTCATGATAACACTTATCACCCCTGTTTATTTTGTGTATCATTATACACTTTATGATAACACTTATCATCCCTATCTGTGGTTTGTCCTTGTATCACTATACACTCCTCTAAATAATGTGTCTCTTACACATTCTTATTGTTGTATGTATTCACTCCCACTGGCCTTTGCATCTATAATACTGAATCTTATTTGAAATGATCATATCATTTTCAATGATTCAATGTTCTCAGACATGTGCAGACTTTCATACTTTTCTTGAAGCTAATTTATTACAAGAACATTGTAGTATTCATAATACAAGTTGATTTTGATTAGTTTAGACAACTTATTAAAACTTGTGATCTGTTTCCTTTTAAGGATACTAGGAATCCAATTCCTATTTTATCAACCTTTGATAATATATTAGGCTTCTATTATTAACTATCTATTTGTTGTTTCTAAAACGACTTCTACATCTTGATGAATCTCATTCATATGTAGTCTGATCAAATCTTTATTTGTCGTAAAAGGATTGTGTGTTTGGATCATCATTGAATGATTTAACTAAATAATCTCATTCTTTCATCGTATGATCCTTAGTGTCTGTTGTAAAAGATCTCATCTTTTCTTTCATATACTTATCAATTGTAAAAGATATCATCTTTTGTTTATGATAAACATATACATATTTATTAAATGAAAAAGATCATATCTTTTGTTTATGATAAACATTTGTATATATATCTAGGATCTGATCCTTGTCTGTATATGAAATTATATGTCTATGCAATTTGAATAATACTATTTATTCAGAACTTTAAACAACACTTGTTTCTTGTTCAAGAATCAGGTATATCACATTTATGAAAAGTTTCAATCTTATTGAAGTATTTATTAAGGCATCAGACGAAACTATTTCATATAGGGGTTCACAACATCCTATCCTTATTTGTTCATAGGTCTTTTTATATTCATATCCCATGTGAATCTCTATACTTGTTCTGGATGAACCTTATGGTTCAAGGCTGGTGATTTGGATCTTGTGAAGCTGCTTTGTATCACTAACTACTTAGTCTTATAGTAGTGATAACTCTTATCGCTCTTTTATATCTTATCTCATAAGATCTTTTCTAGAGGAATTTATTGAAACTATTTCAATCATAAAGTCATATGTAAACATTTATATCACATATATGTCTTTTATAGGACTTAATATGTTTCAAGGTATCTGTTAGATCTAATCTAATTAATTATCTAATGGACTTGAATAACATGTATCACATGTCTTCATGTCAAATAGATGGTAATGAATTCTTAATTAATTGCAGGCAACAACATTAATGCATTAAAGATTTATATAAGTCATACTTAAAATAATCAAGCAATATTCAAAAGAAAATAAATCCGGAATTTAAATTTGTTCCAAACAAAAATAAGATAACATCATCAAATGGTGTAATCAACAACTTGAAGTAATCTTCAAGATGTGTCCGTCTTTCTTTTCTTTTTCCTTTCCTTCTTTTTTTTATCTTTGCAAAAAGCCAGTTTGCATACATTAAAAGTCTAACTTTTAAGCGATAAAGAAACAATGGAAAAGTTGCCTAGGTACCTGAAGTATATGCTTTGAAGCATTCTCTAGCTTCAGCAACTTTGAGCAATTTTCTAACATGACGCTTCATTTTAGAGATATTTGCTTTGGTCTCACCAATAGCTATGCCTTTATACCCGGTCTTGACAGTCATTACCGATACCCTTTTACTTGTGAAACACAAGTAAAGATCATCATCGATCATAGCTTTTAAGATGTTGTTACTGGGATAAATCCTTATTCTTTCAAGCTGATCAATGAAGCATGACATCCTTGAAGCATCATCGGGCACCCACTCACCATACTGAGACATGAAACCTCTAACATAGTCATAACGACTAAGAGGATGCCCTTCCCAATTATAGTCGACAAATGCGTTATCAACAGTAATGTCTATGATCAAGTGATCATCTATGGGAATGCATGCTTCCTTGATGTTTGATGCTTCTTTTCCATGACCACGGCATGTTCTGATTTCTTCAAAGCAACATCTTTAATGTGTGACATTAAAGAGTGAGAAAAATCCATGTTGTAATCTTGATGGTATTTTACCTTCAAGTTACAAATCATGTCATAAGCAGACAACTTCCGAAGTGATTTTCTAATCTCTGAGTCAACAGATGCTAGCATAAGGTTTGATATAGCACGAGTATCAACCTTAAGTTTGTTTCATGCATTTATGACAAACTCGCCAGCATTCTCAGATGACTGCAAAATTTAAGAACATGCATCTTCTTGTTATATCTAAGGACTTTCTTTAGATTGTAGTACCACTCCAATAAGTTTGTTCCATCGAGTTTGATTTTAAGAAAATAGTTAAGACGCTCTAGGATAACAACATCAGCAGACGGAGCCGTCTAAAAAATTCAATTAAATTTTAGTATTTTCATGCTTTAATTATCTTAATTATATTAATGACCCAAAGACAAAAATATTTATAATTAAGAATGAGATCCCGGTTTACTATATTACATTGATTGGCTAAGCACTTTTCACTGGTATAGCTGGACAGGTAGGTAACGATTACCGATTGTATCAACTATACAACTCTCGGTTTGAGGGGCATGACAAGTAAGGCCACGCTTACAAACGTTTCCCTCAATTACTCCAGCTTAAACGACTTAAGTGATATTTGTCCTTCAATTGTGACTGTAGTCCCGGCCTAAGTGACTTAGGAATCGCGATCCTACCTTTAACTAACATCGTGGCGTCGAATGCAGGGTAATTCGCTAACATTGACGTTTTAGTCTAGTTGAAGTGTCATAATTAAGGGTGGTGCTAAAAATATCGATTTTTTAATTATTGAGATTTCTTTAATGTTTTAATTTACCTGCTAAGGGTCAAAAACATTTTGGACGACACTTAGCATGAAATAAGTCGAGCAAATTTTAGTAAACCAATTTTACTATTATTTATAAGTTCGTGAAACATTTTTCAACACTCGACATGGTCCAATTTTAAATACCTTATTTAATCTAAATTGGTTGTTAGTCGCGAACTTGATTTTAAACTAATTAACCTTTAATTAATTTAAATATGTTTTTAAATAAAACAATTAAATTTAAAAACTCGTTTTACTTTTAAATAAAAACAACTTTTATTTAGTTACCTTTCCAAGAATTTTTAAACCTTTTAATATTCTCGTCGTTTTATAAGATTGTGTTAAATGTTTTTATAAAAATATTTGTAGTTTTAATTATTATCCTAAATAATTATATGAACCACAAACATACAAAACAACCATCGAGCCACTAGTAAGTTTGTTCGGTTTCGTTCGAGTCATCAAAAGAGTAACTGAAACGGTCTAAGGGACAACAAATAAAAAACAAATAAACTTGTCGCCTCCCACTTAGTCCAAGATCTCTATCCTCAAAGTCTTTGTCAATCCATGTCTTCAAATCTTCGTCTTGATAGGTTTACAACTTTTATACTTTTACAATAAAAAAACAAACCTATCTAAAGGCTCGATCGGGTTCCAAATAGACAAAAATAAAATACAAAGTTAATAAAAACAAACATGACAAATAACCACGGGTCACTACGGCTCGATATTCCAAACACAATCAAAACCAAAATCATAAAGGCTCCATCTTTTGGCAAACAAAAATTTTGACAAATAAAACAATAGATCGATTTAAAATAAACAATTATGTCAAAACGCGCGTAAAGGTGGCTCTGATACCACTGTTGGTAATCAGGGTAACAGTTTTAACTTTTGAAACATTTATTATTTAAACCTTTTAAATAAATTAATCAGATATATTTAGTGGAAGTGATTTAACAATACTGTCACACCCATAACACAGGACAGTCATCTACCATAGTAGTACCTCCAACAAATATGTTCACATGTAAGAGCGACGGAACTAGGAGAGATTTATACACCGCTTTTCCTAGACAGAACATTTCGTTCGTCAGATAACTACATACCGGTTGAAGGTCGCCTTCTAGTTACAGTGACGTTGATACCAAAAACACACAGCGAAAGACTTATCTCATAACTTCTTTTATTTCATAACATAAAGTTTGTACAATAGGGACTGACCGGCAAAATAAAACATAATCAAACTCTGGACTTATAGCTCATGAAGAATCACGCCAATCACTTAGGTCTTATGGTCACCCAGACCTGCATTTACGTGTATCCTTGATCGAGAATGAATACCCCGTATGGGAATTACAATGATTATGTCCAACCCATCACCCGGAATCGCCCTTAGATTCCGAGTCTACAACATACATATATACAGGGACAATCTAGGCTTGCTGGTCCCATATGTACCAGATATGTCCAAGATGATCAATCTTGTCCCTAGGTCCCACCCCAATCATGGCCATAATAAGTACTTATTATAGGATATATGCACGGACAACATTGGGATCTCAGATTGAAAAATGTTTACAAAACATTTCATAGAGCACGGTTCAGAGGAACTCACCTCAATCAGAACCTCCTCCTGTATTGAATATAATAATCAACACTTCAACAGAACCCTAGATCATATCCGACATTATCAACATCCCTATCTTAGGTTTACACTAAGAAACCTTAGAGTGCTCAGAAACCTTACCTCAGTGCTATCTACGGCTATTTGAGGATGAAATGCGAGAAACCAGACTCTCAGGAGCGGATCAGAACCTTGGGAATTGGGCTACCAGAGCTTAAGTGTGTGTTTTGGAAGGTGTGAGTGTGTGCAAAGTGAAGAAGTCGACCCATCTATTTATAGGGTGAATTCAGGCCGATGTCGGACCGAAATCTACAAGCATAACGGTCCGACATCCCCTATGTCGACTTATTTGACTTCGTGCACACATATCAGACCGACATATAAGGACATATCGGTCCGACATCAAGCTGAGTCATTGGATACATGTTAACTCCAGGTTCATGCCTTCCTCCACACATATCGGATCGATATAGGTTTGGATATCGGTCCGATATCCGCCTTATTCTCAGATTTTTCATTTCTAGTCCCTCAACTTTGAGAACTTACAGTTTAACCCCTGAACTTTGACTTTTCATACTTTTTAGCCATTATTTCACTTGGGAATTATCTGGGCGTTACAAATCTCTCCTCCTTAAAATAATTTCGTCCTCGAAATTCAGCATTAGTTAAACAAATGAGGGTACTTATCTTTCATTTGTTCTGTTAATTCCCAAGTTTTGTCGGCACCCTTCCGACCTTGCCACTGTACCAATACCATTGGTATAGTTTTCTTTCTGAGTTTTCAATCTTGTGTTCCTAAGATCTTAATGGGTTGCTCGGTAAATTGGAGTTTATCATCAATGTGAACATCATCTAACGAGATTGTATGATTGGGGTTTGCTAAGAACGTGCGTAAACATAACATGTGTAACGTGTTATGAATACCTTGCAACGCTTCAAGCAATTTAAGTTTGTATGCTACAACTCCAATTCTTTCTATGATCTTATAAGGTCCAACATATCTTGGCCCTAATTTCTCACGTTTTCTGAAACGTACAACACCTTTCCAAGGTGATACTTTCAACATGACGTAGTCACCAACTTGGAATTCTAACGATCGTCGGCGTTTATTTGCGTAACTTTTCTACCGATCTTGTGTTGCTTTCAATCTTTGTTTGATCAGGACTATCTTATCAGTCGTCTCCAGTAAGATCTCTAGTCTAGATAGTTGGCTATCTCCAACTTCAGTCCAACATATTTGAGTTCTGCACGTTCTTCCATATAGTGCTCCAAACGGTGCAGCTTTTATACTTGAATGGTAGCTATTGTTGTAAGAAAATTCTATTAATGGAAGATGATTATCCCAGCTACCTCCAAATTCTATTGCACAAGCCCTCAGCATATCCTCTAGGATTTGGATTGTTCTTTCACTTTTCCATCTGTTTGAGGATGATATGTTGTACTCATATTGATTCGAGTCCCCAACTCTTTCTGGAAACTAGTCCAAAATCTGTAAGTAAACCGACTATCTCTATCAGAGATGATAAATATCGGTATACCATGGCGGCTCACGATTTCATTGATGTAGAGTCTTTCACTTATAGGGATTAAATGTGCCAATTTGGTTAGTCTGTCAACCACAACCCAAATGGCATCATGCCCTTTCTGCGTCCTCGACAACTTTGTAACAAAGTCTATAGTAATCCTATCCCATTTCCACACAGGTATCTCCAACTGTTGTAGTTGACCTGCGGGTTTCTGATGCTCAACTTTGACTTGAAGAAAAGTCAAACATTTCTCTATATACTGAGCTATAGACCTCTTCATGTTTGGCCACCAGAACTGAGCCTTTAAATCTTTATACATTTTATTAGCTCCGGGATGTATCGAATATTTGGATGTGTGAGCTTCGTCCATCACTTTTGTTTGGATATCACCAAGTCTAGGAATCCAAATTCTATTTTCAAATCGTAAGATTTCATCATTGCCTTTTGATTTCTAACCTTAAGGCTCTTATCTTGATGAGCTTGATTCTCTCCTTTCGACTTAGCACATCTGCTACAACATTGGCCTTCCCAGGATGGTATTTGATCTCACAGTCATAATCATTAAGGAGTTCCATCCTCCTCCTCCTTCTGATTGAATATATGTTGGAGACTTTTATGGTCTGTATATATCACACACTTAGTACCGTATAAATAGTGTCTTCAAATCTTTAGAGCAAACACTATGGCAACAAGTTCAAGATCGTGTGTGGTATAGTTCTTCTCATGAATTTTAAGTTGTCGTGATGCGTAGGCAATAACCTTTTCTCGCTGCATCAATACACAACCTAGACCATATCGGGAAGCATCACAACAGATGACAAAGTCATCATTTCCTTCGGGTAATACTAAGATTGGTGTTGAACTAAGTTTCTGCTTAAGGGTTTTGAATGCTTCTTCTTGCTTTTGACCCCATTCAAATTTTACTGCCTTCTGAGTTAAGGTAGTTAATGGAGTAGCAATATTTGAGAAATCTTGTATGAACCTTCTGTAGTATCCGGCTAGACCAAGAAAGCTTCGAACTTCCGTTGGAGTCTTTGGAGTTTCACATTTCATAACGGCTTCAATCTTGGTTGTATCTACATGAATTCCTTTGTGGTTTATGACATGTCCTAAGAATTGTACCTCTTGTTTCCAAATCACACATTTGGAAAACTTAGCATACAATTTTGAGTTTCCAGGATTATCTGAAGATGTTTAGCATGATCTTCCCGAGTTCGGGAGTAGATAAGGATATCGTCTATGAACACTATAACGAATTTGTCCAAGAATGGTTTGCAAATTCGGTTCATTAGGTCCATAAATGCTGCAGGAGCATTAGTTAGACCAAATGACATAACTAAGAATTAGTAGTGTCCATATCGGGTTCTAAAGGCAGTCTTAGGCTCATCTTCTTCCTGTACCTTCGGCTGGTGATATCCTGATCTAAGATCAATCTTCTAGAAGTATTTTGCTCCTTGCAACTGATCGAACAAATCATCTATTCTAGGCCACTGGATATTTGTTCTTTACAGTAAGCTTATTCAGCTCCCGATAATCTATGCACATCCACATACTTCCATCCTTCTTCTTTACGAACAAAACTGGTGCTCCCCAAGGTGAAGTACTTGGATGTATAAAGCCTCTGTCTAATAATTCTTGAATCTGCTTCATCAACTCTTTCAATTCGGAAGGTGCAAGACGATAAGGTGACTTAGCCACGGGTTTGGATCCAGGTATGAGTTCTATTCGGAATTCGATTTATCTATCCGGTGGTAGGCCAGGTAATTCTTCTGGAAATACATCCGGGTGATCGCATACTACAGGATGTCCGCAATATGCCATTTGGGTTTAGAGTCTAAAGCATAAACTACAAATACACTACATCTTGTATTCATACATTTCTTAGCCTTAGCTACAGAAATCGTTTCAATCTTAATCTCATCATGATCACATTGTATCATCATAGACTCTTCGTTAGGCCTATAAATTCTAACAGTCCGTTGATCACAATCGATTTGAGCATGACATTGGTTTAACTAATCCATTCCAATGATAACATCGTACTTGCTCATACTCATTGGCATTAATTCAATCACTGAATTTTCATTGCCCAGAGTCATCTTACAATTCGCATACGATTCGTTTATATTAATCTGCTCACCAATTGTCGTCTCGACTACGTAAGCATGCTCAAGTTGAGTAGGTTTCATGCCTAAATGCAAACTAAAGGCATCTGAAACAAAACTTCTATTTGCTTATGTATCAAATAGAATCTTAGCATAAATATTGTTAACTAGAAATGTACCAGCTACCACTTTGGCATTGTCATTTCTCCTTCACCTATCACAAATACCCGAACTTTTGCCCCTTCTCTAGGTTTCAGCTATACCGGTTTAATACAATTTTTTGCCAGATTACCCACTTCATTACAATTACAACACTTAAAAGATGGACAATTCATTGAAACATGCCCTGACTTCTAACATTTATCGCATCTCATCTCTAGGGGATTTCTAACTGCATTATTTCCCTCTCTCCAAGGGAACTTGAAATTTCTCAGTTTAAACCGATACATCACCTCTTCACTCTTCCTCTTTGTTTCTACAGGTTTCACCCCTACTGCCTTCTCAGCCTTATCCTTAGCTTCGTGAGCTGCCACATCGTTGTAAACCGTAGCTCTCAATGCTAAAGCTGAATCCATTGTTTGGGGTGAGGCAGTTTTCACCAAGGTTCGTACCTTTAAAGGTAAACCTTTTTTAAAGTGTTTGATCCTTCAAGTTTCGGGTGTCACTAAATGTGGCACCAGTTTTGACATCTCATCAAACTTTGTCGCATACTCCTGATGCGTCATTGCTCCAGCCTCTAGTCGTTGAAACTCTTCCTCAAGCTTATCAAGTTCATTCTGAGGACATAATCGTTGCAGAATCAGTTCCTTGAATTCATTCCATTTCATATTTTCCACTGCTTGCTCCCCTTTTACTTGTTTCACAGACTCCCACCAGTCTAATGCAGTGGTTTCCAAAGAATTAGCAGCAAATTTGACTGCCTGATCACTTCTACACTCAGTCAGTTTGATCACAGCTTCCATCTTCGTGATCCACTGAGTAGTATTAATGGCTCATTTCTTGCCGTCAAATGGCTTGGGTTTGCAGCATTCAAAGGATTTGTAACTGCATCCTTCATCATTCTCAGTTCTCGTTACTAAGCTAGTATTGGCATTTCCATTTGCCCTTCTGGTATTGTTATTGGTTCCTCCTCCGGCTGTTCCAGTACACATTCTCCTTGAAAGAACTTCATTTAACAATCCGGGAAACATGTTTTGTAAAGCCTTAGTGACTTCACTTTCCACGGAATCTTGAAATTGTGCCTCAGACATAACTACCTCCTTAGCATGAGGACCGTTACTATTATCATTCTTGGTTGTTTCGTGATAGTCGTTAGTATCAGTGTTATGTTCTCCTGCCTATGGCTCCTAATAACTGGAATTTGACCTATTCCTCTACCTCTTTCTCTTCCTCTTCCAACCATTGTTACTTATACACATAGATGTATGACATCATAATTCGTATAACCGGTAAGATCCAGAAAATCAGAAATTAAAGACATTTGGCCAAGAATGTACTTAATATATGTTTTCTCGACATCTCCTGTTATATTCATAATGATAATCTACATCTTAACTTATATCATGTGGCATTACAGCTATTCTCAGAGCTCTTAGTTTAAGTCTAGATACTAATATTTCCTATTAGCATCTAAATCCCTTAAACTATGGCTCTGATACCAACGTGTCATACCCGTAACACAGGACAGTCATCTACCATAGTAGTACCTCCAACAGGTATGTTCCCAGGTAAGAGCGACGGGTCTAGGAGAGATTTATACATCGTTCTTACCTAGACAGAACATTCCGTTCTTTAGATAATTACATACTTGTTAAAGGTCGCTTTCTAGTTACAGTGACGCTAATACCAAAAACACACGGCAGAAGACTTATCTCATAACTTCTTTTATTTCATAATATAAAGTTTGTACAATAGGGACTGGCTGGCAAAATTGTCATGCCCGTAACACAAGACAATTATCTAACTAGAGTAGTACCTCCAACAGATATGTTCCCAGGTAAGAGCGACGGGTCTAGGAGAGATTTATACTCCGCTCTTTCCTAGACAGAACATTCCATTTGTCAGATAACTACATACTACTCAGAAGGTCTCCTTCTAGTTACTGTGACGTAGATATCAAAAACATACAACGGAAGACTAAATGATAACTTCTATTAATATCAAAATATTGTTTACAACAGGATTAATAAAAGTTACATCACTAATCCCTAACAAGGGACATATCATTCGGGAGTTATAGTTCCTGGCATGCCCATCATCTGGATAGCTCATCATTTCATTCTAGCCCTGGAATGCCCTGTCTAATGACTACATGTGATGCGGTCAAAAACATTTGATAAAACAAGGGTCAGAACAAAGATGGTGAATTCATAAACTAAAATAGATTATTAAAATGACCCGCCAAAGTATCTTGAACACATCCATGGGGTTCCACCCCCAAATTCATAGATAACTATGAACAATCATCAGTATATACATAACCAAAGACCGTTCCACGGGTCCTGTCCAACATGTCGTTCCACGGGCAAGTGAAATACAATAAGCGCTTAGAATACGTTATATATAAACAATTGGTACAATCGTTTCAAGATACTCAAAATGTTTCATATATCAATCTGCGAGACAAGGTCATGAAAGGGTTTATGCATCACAGTTTAAGAACTCACCTGAACAGTATTTATGCTTATAATCAGTAAGTATGACAATCACCTCGGGCAGAGTCCCTAGATAATCATAATATCACTTATTCATACAATTCTAGCTTAATGGTTCATAATTAAAGCTTAATGGGAGGTCAGAACCTTACCTCAACACTATCTACGGAAATTTAAGGTCGAAACGCTGGAACTGGACTCTCGTACGTGAACCGGAGCTCGCGATTGGAGTTACAGAGAATGTGTGTGTGTATTTGAGTGTGTTTGTGTGTGAAGAGGGTCTGAAATCGATCATCTATTTATAGGGCCAAAGTGGCACCCGTAGCGGAGCACTATGCTAGGTGGTGGCGCTCTGCCACCCCTTGAGGCGCCCTATTTGGCTTTGCGCGCACGTAGCGGACCGTAATGGTCTGGCAAGCGGTCCGCTACTCTTTACACGCGTCAGATTTCCATCGGTGAGTCACAGGGACACGTGTCAGCTCCCGAAGCTTTCCTTAGTCCACACGTAGCGGACCGCTAAGGTCTTGGGTAGCGGTCCGCTACCACTTGATTTTTCAGAATTTTCATTTTAAGTCCCTGGACTTTATTATTTACATATCCATCCTTTAACTTTGAATTTTGGAAATTTTAATCCTTTTTCTTCTTAAGAAATTTCGGGGTGTTACAAATCTCCTCTCTTTTAAGAAATTTCGTCCTCGAAATTAAGAGGTGAATAAATGAGGATACTTGACTCTCATCTGTTCCTCTAACTCCCAAGTCTTGTCGGCTCTGATCCGACCTTGCCATTGTACTAACAGGTTCGAACCCGTGACCTTAGACGAAAAAGCGATGTGCTTTAACCATTCGGAGTGGGCATCAAGCATTGAAAGATGGCAGACGCAATAGTTTTTTTAATACGAAGGTTCCGAGATCCCTTCTTCCCCATCTATCCAAAATGCAAACCCTAATCCCCAAATTGGACCCGAATTGGCTACTGGATCAAAGGGCTTTCGGAATGGGGAGTTAAATCGAGCATGAGGGGTTTGATTTTACCTGTAATTGATACTTAATTCTTCAAAACCGATACTGCTCGTGCTTGACTTGCTGTCGCGACGGGGAGGGGGAAGAGGACTGCTTTGAGTGACGAATCCATTGGAACACGTTTTGCATTGGTTGGGTGAGTATTAGCCGGGTGTCGCAAGCTTGTTAGGCTAGATTATACGTTTCAATTCCATCCAGAGTACAAGTATCGATCCGGTTTATGGCTTAGGACGGTTTCGGGATGTTTGAGTTCTAATCATTGAATGCAGAGTAAATTGGATCATAATTCACGTTTGAAACCATCGCATAACTGTTTGTGCACGATCCCTGGATCTATACCGCACCAATTAGATGATTTGGGGATCGACTGAGATAGGATCTTGTCCCTGTTGACTTTTGAAAGCCAAGGATGAAGAAATTATCTTCTGTTGACTTTCTCCTAGTCAATATCGAATAGGGGGGTGTCCAGATTTTACAAAGTGGCCCCTCAAGATTTATGGATTTATTATTTCATGCCTAAACTTAGTTTTAAATGAAATTGAAGTTTCGGAAATTGCATTATGCACCCTGAACCTTTATAAGGTATAAAACCCTAAACTTTAAAAAAAAAAGGAAATAGATTTTAATATTATAAGTAATGATTCAAATATAAAATATGATTTATAAAATAGGAATAATTTTATTTCTATTAAGGATCATTTTCTTGGAGATAATATTTATAAATCCTAATTTTAATTATGGAATTTAGTCCTTATAAATTTACACCAATTCATATGAGTATATATGTATATAGGAATGAACCTACAAGAATTAAAAATCCAATGGTTACATTCATATACATTTAATGTAATAAAATGTTTACTTATATACCTATGTAAATATATACCTACCCGTGTTATACATAAAATAAAGAAATAATATGTAATACAAGGTTAAAAGATATCGAATTGATATATGTTAAAAATAATAGTTAATATGGCATAATATGTTGGGCAGACATAGGGTTTAAGTGTAGTGTTATTATTTCATGAGATAATAAATAAATAATAGAAAAGAAAAAAAATATGGCCGGAAAGTTATGGATGTTACAGTATCCCCAACCTTTTATTTTTATTAAGGATCATTTTCTTGGAGATAATATTTATAAATCCTAATTTTAATTATGGAATTTACACCAATTCATATAAGTATATATGTATATAGGAATGAAGCTACAAGAATTAAAAATCCAATGGTTACACTCATATACATTTAATGTAATAAAATGTTTACTTATATACCTATGTAAATATATACCTACCCGTGTTATACATAAAATAAAGAAATAATATGTAATACAAGGTTAAAAGATATCGAATTGATATATGTTAAAATTAATAGTTAATATGGCATAATATGTTGGGCAGGCATAAGGTTTAAGTGTAGTGTTATTATTGCATGAGATAATAAATAAATAATAGAAAAGAAAAAAAATATGGCCGGAAAGTCATGGATGTTACACCTTTCCAAGGTGAAACCTTTAACATCACATAATCCCCAACTTGGAATTCTAATGGTCGACGTCGTTTATCAGCATAACTTTTCTGACGATCTTGAGCAGCCTTTAATCGCTGTTTAATCTGGACTATCTTATCTGTTGTTTCTTGTATGACTTCATGTCCAGATAACTGATTGTCTCCTATTTCAGTCCAACAGACAAGAGTTCTGCACTTTCTTCTATATAGTGCTTCGAAAGGTGCAGCTTTGATACTTGAGTGATAGCAGTTGTTATAGGAGAATTCGATTAACGGAAGGTGATTATCCCAATTACCTCCGAAATATATAACACAGGCTCTTAGCATATCTTGTAAAGTTTGAATTGTATGTTCACTATGTCCGTCTGTCTGAGGATGATATGTAGTACTTATGGTAAGTCGAGTTCCCAATTCTTTCTGAAAACTCGTCTAGAATCTAGATGTGAACCGACTGTCTCTATCAAAAATAATAGACAGTGGTATGCCATGGTGGCTCATAATTTCATTGATGTAAATTCTGGCTAACTTATCCATAGAGTATGTTTCATTGATGGGTATGAAATGGGCTGACTTAGTCAGTCTATCGACCACGACCCATATGGCATTATGTCCTTTCTGAGTTCTGGGAAGTTTAGTTATGAAGTCCATTGTAAATCGATCCCATTTCCAGACAGGTAATTCTATATGTTGTAGTTGCCCTGCTGGTTTCTGATACTCTATCTTAACTTGGAGGCAAGTTAAGCATTTATCTGTGTACTCGGCTATTGATCTCTTCATGTTAGGCCACCAATAATGAGTCTTCAAATCTTTGTACATCTTATTTGCACCAGGATGCATGGAATATCTTGATTTGTGTGCTTCATCTAATATTTTCTCTTGGATGTCTCCAAACTTAGGAATCCAAATTCTTTGTTCGAATCTCATGATTCCGTCCTCTCCTCGGGATAGTAATTTATGTTTCCCACCCATACGTTCTTTCTTGATGTTTTCTTTTTCTAATGCTTTTGGTTGGATTTCCTTAATCTGCTCCATTAAGTCTAACTTTAGATCCAATCGGAGTGCTTTTACTTTAATCGGTTGACTTCGTTCTTTCCGACTTAAAGCATCTGCTACTATGTTTGCCTTTCCTGGATGGTATTTGATTTCACAATCATAATCGTTGATAAGTTCCATCCACCTTCTTTGCCTCAAAATTAAATCCTTTTGATTAAAATATGTTGGAGGCTTTTATGGTCTGAATATATTACGCATTTGGTACCATATAAATAGTGTCTCCAAATCTTTAAAGCAAACACTATGGCACCTAATTCAAGATCGTGCGTAGTATAGTTCTTCTCATGAACTTTAAGTTGGCGTGATGCGTAGGAAATAACCTTGTCTCGCTGCATCAACACACAACCTAGACCAGTTCGGGAAGCATCACAATAGATGACAAAGTCATCATTCCCTTTAGGTAGTGCTAAGATTGGTGCATGACTAAGCTTATCCTTGAGAATGTTGAAAGCTTCTTCTTGTTTTGTGCCCCATTCAAACTTTGCTACCTTCTGAGTTAGAGTAGTCAAAGGTGTAGCTATCTTGGAGAAGTCCTTAATAAATCTTCTGTAGTAGCCGGCTAGTCCAAGAAAACTTCTAATTTTTGTCGGAGTCTTTGGGGCTTCCCATTTCATGACTACTTCAATTTTACTTAGGTCTACTTGTATTCCTTGCCCGTTCACCACGTGCCTAAGAAATTGTACTTCTTGTTTCCAAAATTCACCTTTGGAAAACTTAGCGTACAAATTTTCTTTTCTCAGGGATTCCAAAATGATTTTAAGATGTTCGGCATGTTCTTCCTTGATTCGGGAATAGATAAGAATATCATCGATGAAAACAATGATAAATTTGTCAAGAAATGGTTTACCAACCCTGTTCATTAGGTCCATAAATGCTGCAGGGGCATTCGTTATACCAAATGACATGACTAGGAATTCATAGTGACCATATCGGGTTCTAAAAGCAGTCATAGGTAGGTCCTCTTCTTGTACCTTTAACTGATGATATCCTGATCTAAGATCGATCTTTGAAAACTACTTAGCTCCTAGTAGCTGATCGAACTGATCATCTATTCTAGGCAATGGATATCTGTTCTTTATAGTCAATTTGTTCAATTCCCGATAGTCAATGCACATACTTATGCTTCCATCTTTCTTCTTTACGAATAGTACTGGTGCCCCCAAGGGGAAGTACTCGCGCGAATGAACCCTTTGTCTAAGAGTTCTTGAATTTTTTCATAAGTTCTTTCAATTCTAAAGGAACTAGACGATAAGGGGATTTTGCAACAGGCTTAGCTCCAGGAATGAGTTTGATTCGGAATTCGATCTGACGATCGGGTGGAAGACCAGGTAATTATTCCGGAAATACATCCGGGAGATTACAAACTACGAGAATATCTGCAATCTGTCTTTCGGGTTTAACGTTTAATGCATGGAGTAAGAATATACCATCTCCCTTAATTAATTTTTTCCTAGCCTTTGCTATTGAAATAATTTCAATCTTACTAGACTCACTATCTCCTTGAATCATCAAACTAGATTCATCTGGTTTCTTAATTTTGTCCGTCCTCTAGTCACAATCAATCTGGGCATGGTATTGGTTTAACCAATCCATCCCTAGGATAACCTCATATTCATTCAAATTCATAGGCATTAGTGTAACTAATACCTTATTGTCACCAAAATTGATGACACAATCAGGGTATGATTCGGTGATCCTAATATGTTCACCACTAGCCGTTTCAACGATGTAGGCATTAACAAGTGGAAACCTCTAATCGCCCATGTATCAAATAGAATCTTGGCGTAAATATTATTAACTAAGAAAGTACATGATACTTCCTTAGCTTTACCTTTTTGTTCCCCTCCACTTCCTAAGACGAATACTCGTCTGGTTCCCTTTTTCTGACCACCTGACACTTGTTTAGGTGGTTTAGGGCAGGAAGTCTTATAATGCCCTATCTCTCCACATTTAAAGCATTTAACATTTGGGCATTGGGCTGCAAAATGTCCAAACTTCTGACAAGTTTGGCATTTTATTCTTTGATTGGCTCTATCATGGTTGGGATTGAATCCTTCTTTTCTTGGGAACTTACTGTTCCCTGGTTTGTACTTATAAACATCCTCATCAGGCTTCCTTTTGTGATCCATCTTTGGTGGCTCTTGAGCAGCTACTTCATCAAACATCACCACACTCTTTTCAATAGCCAAGTCTATTATCTCAGGTGCGATGGATTTCACTAAACTACGATCCTTAGGAGGTAAACCCAGAATATAACATTTGACTCTTCGTAATTCAAGAGTAACCAAATGTGACACTATCTTGGCCATCTCATTAAACCTAGTTGTGTACTTCTGATGAGTCATGGTTTTGGCTTCGAACCGCAGAAATACAGCTTCAATCTTGTCCCTGACATTCTGTGGACAATATCTTTTCAGAATCAAAGACTTGAGATCCTCCCAAGTCATCCTATCCGTCACAGCTTCACCCTTTGTCACGCCCGTAACACAGGACAGTTATCTAATTAGAGTAGTACCTCCAACAGATATGTTCCCAGGTAAAAGCGACGGGTCTAGGAGAGATTTATACACCACTCTTTCCTAGACAGAACATTCCGTTTGTCAGATAACTACATACTAGTCAGAAGGTCGCCTTCTAGTTACTGTCACGTTGATATCAAAAACACATAACGGAAGACTAAATGATAAGTTCTATTAATATCAAAATATTGTTTACAAAAAGATTAATAAAAGTTACATCACTTATCCCTAACAAGGGACATATCATTCGGGACTTATAGTTCCTGGCATGCCCATCATATGGATCGTTCATCATTTCATTCTAGCCCTGGAATGCCCTTTCTAATGACTACCTGTGATGCGGTCAAAAACATTTGATAAAACATGGGTCAAAACAAAGGTGGTGAATTCATAAACTAAAATAGTTTATTAAAATGACCCTCCAAAGTTTCTTGAACACATCCATGGGGTTCCATCCCCAAATTCATAGATAACTACGAACAATCATCAGTATATATATAACCAAAGACCGTTCCATGGGTCCTGTCCAACATGTCGTTCAACAGCAAGTGAAATACGATAAGGGCTTAGAATACGTTATATATAAAGAATCGGTACAATCGTTTCAAGATAATCAAAATGTTTCATAAATCAATCATGCCAGACAAGGTCATGAAAGGGTTCATGCATTATATTTTAAAAACTCACCTCGACAGTATTTCTGCTTATAATCAGTAAGTATGACAATCTCCTTGGGCAGAGTCCCTAGATAATCATAACATCACTTATTCATACAATTCTAGCTTAATGGTTCATAATTAAAGCTTAATGGGAGGTCAGAACCTTACCTCAGCACTATCTATGGAAATTTGAGGTCGAAACACTGGAACTGGACTCTCATACGCGAACCAGAGCTCGGGATTGGAGTTACAGAGAATGTGTGTGTGTATTTGAGTGTGTTTTTGTGTGAAGACGGTCTGAAATCGATCATCTATTTATAGGGCCAAAGTGGCACCCGTAGCGGACCGCTATGCTAGGTGGTGGCGGTCTGCCACCCCTTGAGGCGGCCTTATTGGCTTTGCGCGCACGTAGCGGACCGTTATGTTCTTGTTAGTGGTCTGCTACCCTTTACACGCGTCAGATTTCCATCGATGAGTCACAGGGACACGTGTCCCCCTTGATTAGCGGTCCGCTACCCCTTGATTTTTTAGAATTTTCATTTTAAGTCCTTGGAATTTGATTATTTATATCCATCCATCAACTTTGAATTTTGGAAATTTTAATCCTTTCACTTTTTAAGAAATTTCGGGGTGTTACAAAAATACAACATAATCGAACTCTGGACTTATAGCTCACGAAGAATCAAACCAATCACTTGGCTCTTATGGTCACCCAGGGACCTACCCTCAGTCATCCCTATTTCCAACCTTTGTACACCTCCTGGAATGCCAACTACCAGTTAGGGTTCACCTGTGCTCCAAAACATTTGAAAACATTTTGGATTAGTTTACGCTCGTGAGTTAATAAACAAAATCATTTTTACTTGTATCCTTGATCGAGAATGAATACCCCGTATGGGAATTACAATCATCCTGTCCAACCCATCACCCAGAATTGCCCTTAGATTCCAAGTCTACAACATACATATATGCAGGGACCATCTAGGCTAGTTGGTCCCATACGTACCAAATCTGTCCAATATGATCAATCTTGTCCCTAGGTCCCACCCCAATCATGGCCATAATAAGTACTTATTATAGGATATATGCACGGACAGCATTGGGATCTCAGATACAAAATCGTTTACAAAACATTTCATAGAGCACAGTTTAGAGGAACTCACCTGAATTAGAACCTCCTCCTGTATTGAATATAACAATCAACACTTCAACAGAACCGTAGATCATATCTGACATTATCAACATCCCTATCTTAGGTTTACACGAAGAAACCTTAGGGTGCTCAGAAACCTTACCTCAGTGCTACCTACGGCTATTTGCGGACGAAATGAAAGAAACCGGACTCTCAAGAGTGGATCAGAACCTCGGGAAACGGGCTACCAGAGCTTAAGTGTGTGTTTTAGTAGGTGTGAGTGTGTGCAAAGTGAGGAAGTCGACCCATCTATTTATAGGGTGAATTCGGGTCGATGTCGGACCGACATCCACAAGCATAACGGTCCGACATCCCCTTTGTCGGCCTATTTGACTTCGCGCACAGATATCGGACCGACATATAAGGACATATCGATCCGACATCAAGCTGAGTCATAAGCTGAGTCATAGGATACGTGTCAACTGCCGATTCATTCCTTCCTCCACACATATCGGACCGATATGAGTTTGGATATAGGTCCAATATCCGCCTTATTCTCAGATTTTTCATATCTAGTCCCTCAACTTTGAGAACTTACAGTTTAACCCCTGAACTTTGACTTTTGATACTTTTTAGCCATTATTTCACTTGGGAATTATACGGGCGTTAAAATACCATTAATAGATCAGATCTGGATTCATTTCAATGATCCAATTACACAGCGTTTAGACAATAATAAATAAATAAATAAACACAACCATAGGGTGTTAAGGGTTTTATACCTTTGACGAATCAACTGGATTGAAACACTCGGGTACAAAGAACATCATGCTAGATGACAACTACGAGTTCGTCACACGAACACGTCACACAAAAATGAACACCAAACAAGAACCCGGTTCTCTTTTCCTTTTTCCAGTTTGGCTCACGAAGATGGGACACGGTGACGGGGTGGCCGACTTCGGTGGGCTGTGCAACACAGGGAAGCGGTGACGGCGCGACACGGTGGTGGTGGTCGTGGTGGTGGCGCACGGCGGCAGCGGGTCAGGCCTAGTCCCCGTAGTTGATAGGCTTGTCCGGTTTCTTTCTCTTTTGCGAAAACTAGGAGGTGGCAACGAAAGATCGGGACTAGGGTTTTAGTATAATAATATATTTATAGTAAATCTTATTACACTTAAAACTCTGAATAATTAACATTTAATTATTAACTGATTAACCCTTAATCAGCTCTAGTCCCCGTAGTTTATAATTACACTAATTAATAAACTATCTTGCGTTATCCAAACTGGTTTTATATTTAACTATTAAATATAAAAACCTGTCAATATATATTACTCTAATATATACATAACAACATATTTCGTCTCTCGTTAGATTTAATTATTCTAAATAATTAGACAACAACGTAATTAATAAATATCTCTCTAGATATTTAATCCACCGAATTCTAAATTCTTGTTTCATGTAATAACGTTTAACAATTAAACGATATAATTTGTTCATTGCCCAAAGTGTAACTCTTCGGATCGTAACGTTGATATTTTCGATGATCGGACATCTAATATTCAACATTAACACCCCAAAAGCCAACCCCAAAACCAGCTTCAACATTGTTTAGCATATGTAGGCGAGGGCATAGCTCAGAGGGGGTTGAGGTAGCCTACCCTCCCCCCACCCCATCGGGCCAACTATGATTTTTTTTTTGGTTTTCAGCCATTCCACCCCTATATCTCAACCCATTTTGTGTTTTAAACCACAATTCGACCCCATTGACATACATACAACACCCGGATACATCCCCCTTGATTAGTGTATCCCCCATTGTCAAAACCACACCAATTCTCATGAGATTCTTATGGTCTTAATCACCATTTCACCCTAGTGAAGTTCATAGACTTCAATAACCATCTGCATGTGAACTTCAAAGACTTCAATCACCATTACACTCTTATTAGTCTCATGACCTCAAGTTTAGTAATCTAATGATCCCATGATATCTACCAATTGGGATTCATAGCACCCCTAACCTAATTGTTATTGCTCATTTGTTATCTTCATTACTTCAACCTTAAGCAAACCCCGCAACGCCTTAATCACCATCACAATTGTCATTCAACCCAAACAACCCATTGACTTGTTAAGGATTATCCATCTTTCACCCAAATCTTCAAATATTTTATTCACCAGTTTTGTTTATGTTTTTCATTGATTTTGTATCTAATGACACCATAAACTCACCCCCACCCTTATCATATCATTTAAACACCCAATTGATCAAAAACTCCAAATTTCCCATCAAGAACCCTAGAAACACCAAATTGGATGTCGAAACCATGTAATTCTACCACCTCTAGCTTCAGATAAGCTACATTATCTCTTCTAATCAAGAATTAACCCCTCAACACCCCCCACTAACTCCAAAAATTAGGGTTAATGACCCATAACCACTCAAGAATGCAACAATGGCGGATTTAAAGATGAAATGATTTATGTGACAATCCGACTTTTCAAGTTAACCCCGTTAGTAATTCCGTTAAATATTCTGTTAAATCCTAACCAAGTTAACTCAATTCTAAAACCAAGGGATCAATTCTGTTAAAGCTGAAGTTGCAAGGGCCGGTCTTGTAAATAACCAGAAACCCTAGTAGGCACGGTCGGGCCAAGTTCCTCGGCACGGTCGTGCCTCTTATTGGCACGGTCGCGCCTCTTGCCCAGTTGAAATGTAAACGCGGTCTTTAATCGCAAAATTGGTTCGAATATCAAGTTGTAACGTATAATTTCTAAACGCGGATCATTATTGAGCCATTATTCGGCACTTTAACACTCGTAATGGCCGAATTCAACTCCATCATTGTCTTTAAACTAAAACCGTCGAGTTCATCGCTATTCCTCACCAATTCGATTAATTCGTCAATTATTCTCTCGATCTAGCATTGCACACGTTAGACGAGCCTCCCATAAGCTTCTGAATATACCAATTTGGTCGGATGAGTGGCCGGAAACACCAAGGACCAAACCCTTCGCCATTGAACCGAGTTCTAACTGTACACTTCCAATCCGTCATCTTTTCTGGTAATTGAAACTTCTTACACCTTCATTTTTGTTTATAGATCAAAAGCCCCTTGTTAATTCGGGCTAATATTATCGAAACTGTTGCGAATCAAATCTAGGGTTCATACCATTTTTGGTTTAATCGACCTATACTCTAAACCGAATCTCAATCTAATTAAATTACATGATTAGGATCGCAATCCTCTGTTTACTAAAAGCCCTATGATTTCAGCAAATAAACCTATCCAGATTGTTCAAATTGATCTCGTGTTCATAGCTAGAGTTTTGGTTTCAAATCGAGAAATTAATCGATCTAAATCTCGGTGTTTTCACAATTAAAACCACCCTATGATTCGTATATTACTGTTAAACAAAACCCCTATGTCCTTTTGGTCAATCGTAATCGAAACCAAACGGATTTGGACTTATTGGGTTATTCTGTTAAACTCTGTGTCTGTATATCTAAGAGACACGGTCGTGCCAAGTTTTAGCACGGTCATGCCTCATACTCTGACCCGGTCGTGCCTCTTGGCTAGACCTGGTCGTGCCTCAAACCCTAGACACGGTCGTGCCTAGTGATCAGCTTTGGTGTGTCTTCTGTTTGATCAACACGGTCGCGACCCTAGCACGGTCGTGCCAGTGACCATAACGCGGTCGTGCTTTGTCTTAGGCACGGTCGTGTGTGAGAAAACATTTTGTTATATTTTTTTGATTAATATTTATATTTTCAAAACAATAATTATTATATTATATTAATATGTTCTAAAACAGGAAAACCACCCGTAGACTCGGGTTTGTCTTGTAACTCGTATTCGTTATTTAAAGCTCGTTATAAAATAATATATTATTTCCAATCCTAGAACTCAATTAAAAACAATATATATATATATATATATATATATATATATTTATATTATTATTATTTGTCACTCGTCGCAAATCGTAGTTTTTCTTAATTGGATAAATTAAGAATCCTGTATTCTCGGGGACACATTCATCTACTCATGGTCATTAGAGCGTTGCCTTTTGGAAGTTCATTATTCCGTGTCATCGTCACAAATCTCATTGTATCCCTAACTGTTATGTCGTAATTCTAGGGTATTCGTGAGTCGTGTCAGCCTAACGCTTGAGATTTCAATCTTGTACTTGTGTGATTACTACCTACGCAATCATGTGAGTTTTCACGACCCCTTTTACTACTTTTAAACTGGGGAAGAAAACATGATGCAAACTCTTTTTGATCTTTGAACTTCATTATGTATCACGTGTTATGACTATGCGTAAACTCTATCTTTAAGTCCTCACATCGAACCGTTTAAATATGAGAATAGCTAGGTATGTTGGGTAGTACTACTGGGTTTGACAAACGTCACCCGCGTGAGTCGCACTAACTCGATTGGATATCGAACGGGTGCAATATTGACCTAAACGTGCACCATGGTTGATAGGCCTGGTGGAAGGCATTCAAACAGTCAGTTTACGGTTGCGAGCGTAATAGCAAACATGAACATGGGTTAGCTACCTGTTGATATATATATTGATTGTAAAATAAATCTGGTAAACGTTTATTTACATATTGAAACCTGTGAACTCACCAACCTAATGTTGACATCTTTTCTTACATGTTTTCTCAGGTCGCTAAGATAAGGCACAGGTGCATATATAGGACATGCATGGAGTCCTATTTTTGAAGTATACTTTATTACATTCAGACTGATTTTATTTATGTTTGGATTGTTTTCGTTTATGTTTGGACTGGACTTTTTGGGCGCGTTTGTTTTGCACATTTACTTTCGTTATACGCTTCCGCATTTACTTTGATCGTTTATAATATTTTCATTTTAGTCCCATATAGTTTCATTCAATGTAACTAATGACTGAGATCCTCGTTTGTCAACTCCCAAATGGTAAAACTCCGTTAGTTGAAATTGGGGGTGTGACAGTTTACTAGAAGATTAGAAGGAGATGAACACTTAGAAATCAATTGATTTTACATGCAACTTCTCAAAAATCAAATTGTAGCTCTCCCCCTTAAACTCCTTTGTTTTTGGGTTGTGCTGGGGACACCGTTGTGTTTTTTGTTTCACACCTGACCTAGCCGTCACATATAGGTCTAAACGTCACGGTTGTGACCCAAAACGTCACGTTGTGGCCTAAATGTGACAGTAGGTCTCTCGTGACTCCCGAGAATAAAAAGGACACTAATGAGAATACGAGGTTTGTGCAGTCTGGAAGACTGAAAAAAGTGAACCCTAACCGTCACGTATAAGCCAATACGTGACGGTTTAATACGAGGTCGTTTTGACAGAAAGTTAACATTGACAGCGTTGTCGGGCACCTAACCTAACCATCACGGATGGACCTATACATGACGGTTATGTATGCAGATTCAGCATATATGAACGTAACTCTCACCGCTCACTCTCATCACACTAAACCCACCATCCTACACAAACCCGACACTACCATCTTCACCATAATTAAAAAGAACAGAAATTATAGACGAAAGTGAGTGTTTGAATTCTTGGTTGTGGTCATTTGTTGTTGGGACACCGCTGTTTTTTTTGTTTGACGTCTGACACCGATGTCGAGTTCGGGAGATCCTTATCAGAAGTCGAAGCTTCCAGATTTGAATGAGGAGCCAACCTTCGAAGATTTGAACCAGGTTTAACAAACCTTTATTTTATTAAGGGTTCTACTGGGACGGGTAAACTTAGGGGTGCGCAAAGTCTGTTATGGGTCAACGTTTAAACATAAATGGTAATCATAATATGTCAAAGTTTTAGTATATAACATTTTACTTCTGTAGTGAACAAATTTATTTGTTAGGTGCCCACACTAAATATATTTTTATTGTAATATGTAATACAAATATGTTGAATAATGTTATAGTATTGGTTGTTGTTTTGACCAAAAATTACCAAATATAATCAAGTAGCCAAACTTTGTATGTGAGGTAGTGTGCTTGTATGATTCGTGATGAACAATGCATATAAAACAATAAAACAACACAAGTATTTATGAGGAAAGCCCTTAATCCCTAAGGATTTCCGACATAAAACCTCGGGAAGTGACCGAAAGTTACTTGCCTCCTAGTATTGTATAAATCGATTAAAATGATTACAAGTGTGAGCAGCGAATGATCGAATACTAAGTGTTACAGAGGTGGTTTGCGACTGTTGTGTGTTGCTAAATGAATTATGTTGTGTCTCCTTTTCGATATTGCTGCTAATTAAATACAAAAAAGGAATAACAAACTATCTGAGAATCCCGGAGCTTTACTCGGTCTTCAAATATGACCGTTATAGAGCTTTTCTCACAAGTTTCACACGTTCTCTTTGACCTCTTAGTTGATTCTTCAGGGATGAATGAGTCAACATGTTTTACCTGCATATATAGATTAAGATAGGGGAACAAATAACCGTTAGTAACATTAACATTCAGGATACCGAGATCCTAGATTCCGGATCATACTTTACTCAGGATCCTGGATTCTGGATCATAAAATTGACCCGTAACAATTGTCCCCAAAATTTGAAAGCTTTTATCACCATTTACAGTTGTTAAATTTTTAAATTGTTGCTGCTGAAAGAACCTTTCGTCTCAAGATCCCATCTGTAGAAGTATGTTCAGAAAGCTATCCTTCCACCTCTTAGATGTTTGGTAAGATTTGAAAATATCACCATACTCTGTTAGTTAATAATATGTGTAATGATCTAACATGTTATCTTGAACTAGGTGTTCACAGTTAAGCTCTTAATTTGCCCTCGACATCATCGATAACACGGTCTCCAAAAGCAAAGCCATCAAAAAGGAAAAGGCTAAGCCTGCTGCCAAAGCTCCCAAACCTGATATCCTACTCTACACCCCAAGATCATTGTCGTCAAAAAAGAGAAAGCTCTGTGATGTTGTCGATGTAGCTATCTACAAAGGTCTGGACTATGTTGATGCCTACAAGAAGCTTCATGTCCTCATTCATTTGGTAACATACTTTCAGTATCCTGGATTCTGAACCTGCATTAAAGAAATTCTAATAGATTTTCTTATAACAGGGCCTAGAGCAGATGACCAGGTGTTATGAGTCAGTTGTGAAGGCGGTGGAGAAGATGGTTGAACAGGATGATTATGATGGCAATAAATACAAGGCCTGAGTCTAACTTTTGGATGAAACCCGAAACACTAATTTTCGTGCACTCTCAATATTAGTAAATAACTTATGACTATGTGTCATGATTGTTATATGTTTGATATGTTTTTAGAAAATAAGGATCCTTAGGCAATTAAGCCTTATGATACATGAAAAAATAGATTTAGGTGTCTTTTTAGGACACCGAATCCTTTATGAACATCTGAACATAATATCTTAGGTTTAAACTTTGGTTTAAGAAAATATACATTGTTTCTGATAAATAAATACCAGTTACAAACATACCATGACTTAGTCATCAAATATTTTGAGTCTACCTAAAATTAAAAATCAATAATCAATTTTAAGTAAATACCTTCATCAAGAATGAGGTCGGATACGTATACATACCATATAACGATAAGGAGTCCAAACTGACTCAAAGTATGATAACTTTTAGTTTTCCCCTGTGTATAGCTGTCAAACAATTTGTTTTCTTAGTAATTGTACCTCAGGATTCTAAGGGGTGTCCCCAATCCGCTTAAGTGTTAGGATCTTGAGTTATTAACTTGGGACATGTGGTGGGTTATACCCGTAGTGACATGTAAATGCCAATAACCTTTGGTTAACATGTCAATGTTAAACTTCTTGGGTCATGCCCGACTATTTAACACGTCCGTGTTACTCCATTGATAATATTCGTAAGGTCCAACATATAGCCAACAGAGATGAAATTATCAGCCACTGTTACATGGACTGGTCGCACCACCTCAACCTATACATGGATATCATGCGCTCCTGGCGGGGTGTAGAAACCCAATCTACTTATAAAGGCGAAATCCGTTTAAACCTTTGAAGGGATTTTGAATACCTTATGCTTAGGAGAGATGGCCAATCTCTGTCTTCTGTCAGGATCCTCGGGGATCCTTCCTGTAAAACATGAAACCATGGAGAAGGTGAGTGTTAGACTGGCTAACACCCCTCCGACGCTCAAGTCAGTACTTTTATAAAGAATAACAAATATAAAAATAATTATGGAAAGAAGACGTACCATTTTTAGTTAGGATATAATTTCTAACTTACATAAAGTAGGTTTTGAGATGGATATTCCAGGATCTTGACAGAATATCTCATTCCATAGTAGCCAACTAATATGCACCCTTGCCTGCTTCTGAGTCGATCAAGTATGGGCCTGATCTTGAGATCTCTGGCTAATTGTAATCCTTCTATCAAAGCCTCATATTCCGCTTTGTTATTGGTTGCCTGGTACTCATAACTTATAGATTAGGGTATTATGTCCCCTTGTGGCGATTTCAGTATGATGCCTAGACCTGTTCCTCTAACATTTGACGCACCATCAGAGAATAAGGTTCACTTATCCTTGGATTCTTCCAATTGTTGAACTTCAAGGTCTACTTCATGTTGAATATCACTACTGAAATTAGCCACAAAGTCTGCAAATAATTGAGACTTTATTGTTGTTGTAGGTTCATATACTAGATCACATGCACTGAGTTTGACCGACCACTTAGCCATTCTTCCTGACATATCTGGTCTTATTAAGACACACTTAACAGGATAATTTGTCTTAACATTAATAGTATACGTTTCAAAGTAATTTCTAAGCTTAGTAGATGTCATTATTAAAGCTAAAATTAGTTTTACTAAATGAGAGTACCTGGTATCTGCTGCTAGCAAGCTTTTACTTACATAGTATACGGGATGTTGTTGTCCTTCATGATCCTTGACTAAGACATCACTTACAGCATTTCTGGATCCTGCCATGTACAGGGATAATGGTTCACCATCCTCTGGCTTCATTAGCAGAGGTTTTGATGACATGTATCTAGGGTCTCCCCCTACGATGTGGATTGGCAGCTTTATTTCACAAAAACTGTGCTTTTGACCTCTCCACCGAATCCTACCAAGACTGATGATTTCGAGTTGATTTCGAAATCAGGATCATCATCCACTTCAGGACTTTTAATTGTTTGATGTTCACTGAGCTTCCTCCATCAATCAGGATCCGACGGATGAAGTGATTGGCTATGTACAGAGTGATTACCAAGTCGTCATGCTGAGGATCCCATACACTGTCTCTGTCCCCTTTTCTCTGTCTTTGCTTCTTTAGCGTTTATCTTTGCTGCAGAATAAGAAGTACCGCATATACTAGACTTATTATCAGATATGAAGCTTATTACCTTGACATCCTTAGGTGGGGATGCTGCTCGTCTTGGGTAGCATCAGGATTCTGGTTCTTTTATTTCTTTCTTTTTTCCCAAGAGTTCCTTCAGGTGGCCTTTGCTAAGAAGATAGCTTATTTCTTTTCTAAGGGCAATACAATTCTTAGTCATGTGCTCGAAGTCTTCACGATAGGCACACCATTTAGATTTATCCTTCCATACGGATGCTATGTCGGTTTTCCTAGGCCATCTGACCTTGTCCCCAAGATCATGCATAGCATACATGAGTCCTGAAACATCAACAGAGAAACAATAGTCAATCAATTTAGGATAATTTTCTTCTTCCTCGTCGCCCTTCATATCTTTGAATCTGTGATTGTCAGCTCTAGAGTAAGGTTTAGATCTATGAATCTTGAACGATGATAATTCAGATTTCCTGCTGGGATAATCATAATTGGAAGGTGCATTAATCCTTTTCTGGATCTTCTCGTCATCTTCGAGTCTTATGAACCTTGGTGCCCGATTTCTGACCTCATCCAGATTCTTTCAAGGATTCATGACAAGGTCTTCGTAAAATTGGAGTCTTTTTTCAATCCCATCTTGAATGCTTGGACAGCAGTGACTACGTCAATATTCGGGATATCCAGGATTCCTGGCCGAATTTGCTTACATAATCTTGAAGGGATTCTCCGTTGTTCTGAGTTATCCTATATAAGTCACTTGTTAACCTTTCAAATGTTCTACTGCAAGAGAATTTGTTATTAAACAGGTTAATCAAATGAGCAAACGAAGTAATAGAATATGGTGGAACATTAAGTAGCCATTTTAAGGCTAATCAGGTTAACGTAGAGTCGAAGCCCTTGCATAGGCAAGCTTCCTTCAGGTCCAAAGGAATGGGGTTAATCTCCATTCTTTCCATATACTGCGCGACATGTTCCTCAGGATCCTAAGTTCCATCGTATAGTTTCATGTTGGGAGTTTGAAAGCGCTTGGGGATTTCCGCATCACATATGGGAGGAGCGAATCTGGAGATCCTGTGACTGGTGGCGGACATCTCAGGTATAGGCTGGACTACGCCTGGTACACTGGAGATCATCTCCCTTAGCTTCTTCAGCTCCTTAGCCATGGACGGAATGATTCCTGTATCCTGCACAGATTCATTAGTATTTGAAAATTGATTAAAAGTGTTACCCATGTTAGGATTTCTGAATGATGATCCCGGAATAAATCCAAGATCCTGACTCGCAGTAACTCTAACAGCCTTAGTTGGTTCAATAGTAGTGATCCCGGTGTGCATGGGCAGGAAATCTCCCTTATAAACTCCTGAGGATCCTGAATAATCAAAATCCAAGACCCTTGGTTACAACGGGGTCGTCACTTCTGCTGGTTTCTTTGATTCTTTGATCTTTTCAAGCTCTCTTAACAATGTTTGGTTAGTCTTTTTCTGCTACTCCATTGGATGCTACATTTTGAGAATATCGTCGTTTGAAGCAAGCACAGGTGTACTGGCAGATATTCCAGATACCAAAAATTTCGCAGGAGTATTTTTCTTCTGCTGACTGTCATTCTTTTTCTGGAATGATGGAGGAGGAGGAATAGGGTTTACTAATCCAGAGGTTGAAGATGGTGCAGAAATAGAAACATTCTTGGATTGGGATGACATTTTTTAAATCAATTTCGAAAGGTAGTGATTAAATAAAAATTTTAATAACGATTTGAAGATAAAAGGCACCACTTGCCTCACGGTGGGCGCCAAAGTGTTTTGACAAAAAATTACCAAAGATAATCAAGTAGCCAAACTTTTATGTGAGGTAGTGTGCTTGTATGATTCGTCATGAACAATGCGTATAAAACAATAAAACGACACAAATGTTAACGAGGAAAGCCCTTAATCCCTAACGATTGCCAGCATAAAACATCGGGAAGTGACCGAAAGTCACTTACCTCCTAGTATTGTATAAATCGATAAAAATGATTACAAGTGTGAGCAGCGAATGATAGAATACTAGGTGTTACAGAGGTGGTTTGCGACTGTTGTGTATTGCTAAATGAATTGTGTTGTGTCTCCTTTTCGATATTGCTGCTAATTAAATACAAAAAAGGAATAACAAACTATCCGAGAATCCCAGAGCTTTACTCTGTCTTCAAATATGACCGTTATAGAGCTTTTCCCGCAAGTTTCACACGTTCTCTTTGACCTCTTAACCAATTCTTTAGGGATAAATGTGTCAACACATTTTACCTACGTATATAGATTAAGATAGGGGAACAAATAACCGTTAGTAACGTTAACATTCAGGATACCGAGATCCTGGATTCCGGATCATACTTTACTCGGGATCCTGGATTATGGATCATAAAATTGACCCCTAACAGTTGTGTATCATTTACAGTTGATTATTTATTTAAAATGTGATATCTTTTATATATTTTAATGTTTAAATAAAATATATTTTTAGCATTGGTCATGTGAATAATGTTATAGTATTGGTCAATAGCATTTACACTAAATATACATTTTTCTTTTATTAGATTAGTCATGAGAGATTGGGAGGACGTATAATCAAATACCTAACTATTTAAATAATATCCATAAAAGGTTAATTAAAATATACTAAAGCATTATTTCATATTTTACGTCGGGTATCTAACCGGGTATATCTAATCGGGTTACGTGTTTATCCAAAATATCTAACCATTACATTTATGGAGTATTTCGTATTCGGGAGTCACCCTTCAGGGGGGGGGGAACCAACCCGTTGAATACATAGGGTCAAGAGTCGTCTCAGCAGCAATCATTACCGAATTACAGCCAAGAGGCGTACATGTCACTATTTGGACCGACGGATTATGGTCAAGGGTCATACAGGACACAACCAGAACCGGATTACGAACATCTCTCATACCGGTCACAACCAGAACCGGATTACGGACATCTATCGTACCGGTCACAACCAGAACCGGATTACGGACATCTCTCGTACCGGTCACAACCAGAACCGGATAACGGACATCTCTCGTACCGGTCACAACCAGAATCGCATTATGAACATCTCTCGTACCGGTCACAACCAGAACCTACACATGTGTCGGATAGTTTCCATAGGAATGACACAGATGACAGTGACTCTTTCGTTCATTTGAAAGGAAACGATGGGGATGCGGGGAATGCATTGGACGATGATCGCATACGCAAGGAGACAGTTTCATATAAAATAGACAAAGTATGACAACATCTCTTTCGTTCGTTTAAATTATTTATTTATTTGTTTTATGTACTACGTTTTAAGTCTGACCTTGTAACTCTTTCAGTATTTTAATTCTCGTGAGGATTTGGGGGATTGGGCTAATAAGACAAGATGCGAGCATGGGTGCGTCATTGTGGTCAGTCCGTCAAGGAAAAAAGATGTGAAACTCGGATGCAATCGTGGTGGGGAACCTAAATGCTGGGGCACAGTCAAGCGTACTGGGAGCATAAAAAAATCGTGTCCCTTTAAGCTCGTAGGGAGGTACATCGGAAAGAGTAATAGTTGGAGGTTGGATGTGACAGAAGAGACACCCAACCACGATCCTGTTGTCTTTGAGGAGGGCCACGCGCAGCTTAGGAAGATGTCCGCCGAGGAAATTGATCTGGTTGAGAGGTTACACCGGCAGCACGTGCGGGCACGTCACATTCTTGCAGCCATACGGGAAGAGTTTCCCGGTAGCATATGTGTTGTTCAGGACATATACAACGCCACAGCGAAGATTAGGGCCGAAAGTAAAATAGGACTAACACCAATGCAGGAACTTGAAAACTTACTCCAATTTGAAGAGTTCATGTATCACACCTGTGAGAATCCCTCCACTAATGTCGTGGAAGATGTTTTCTTTTGTCATCCTACCTCCTATTAAATGTGGCGCGCCTTCCCGCACTTGATGTTGCTAGACACGACGTACAAAACCAACATATACGACATTCCTTTTGTTCATTTTATTGGTGTGATGTCGACATCGAAGTCATTTTGTATTGTGCACACTTTTATATCGAGGGAAAGACAGGACAACTTCACATACGTCCTTGAGCGGATAAAAGATATGCTCGATGGGTGTGTGGAGCCACGCGTCATTGTCACAGACAGGGACCTAGCCCTGATGAGGTCGTGTGACATAGTCTTCCCGGGTGCTACTAAAACCCTATGTAGGTGGCACATCATGGAGAATATCACTAGAAGGTGGAAAGGCCTTTTCAAAGTCAACATTTGGAAAGAGTTTTCATATTGGTGGAAGGTACTGTGTGAGTCTCCCATGGACTCGTTGTACGATTATAATTGCAGGAGGATGGAAGAAAAATTAAATGAAGACGGTACACAGGGTAAGATTTTCATACTTAATGTTTCTCTAAAAATCTATTTGTTCATTTCATAAATTTTTTTCTTTGTTTTAGAGGTCTGGGAATATATTTGTAATAGTTGGTTGGGTTCGTACAAACAAAATTTTGTTTCTTGTTGGATGTACGATCGCCTCCACTTTGGTGAACATACAACTAATAGAGTCGAGGGCCAACACGCCAACTTTAAGAGTTACTGTACAGGGACCAACAATACGCTACACACACTTGTCGAATATATCGGTAAAGTTGTACGTGAGGAGTCCCGCATTAAGATATTAAAGGTCCATCGACTGCAAGTGTTTTCTAGATTAGGTGTCTTGAACTTCTTGAAAATAAGATGGTGATAATGGAAAGGATGCCGGATACAAGAGGTACGTGTGGACACCAGTTGTCCACGTCCAGGTGCTTATCGTTTGGAGGAACGCATCAACCAAGGTTATCTATAATTGAAATACATTTTTTTACCGTTGTCATATGATTGCCTATTTTTCACTAACTATTTTAATCCAGTCACACCTATTCCACCCAAAGCGATAGACGCACACTGGAGGAAGCTTGATTTCAAGCCGGCGTACGCCCAGGCGCCAGAACCCGACTATGAAAAGAAGTTTCACGACATGAAACAAAAGGTTATGTTGTCGCCCATCGCCCACGTAAAAAGACGTTTGTTTAAGAAAATGTATGAAAGTGTGTTTACAGGCAAAACCAAAAAGAAAGCCTGAGGTACGTCAGGACCTCGTGGTCGTCCAAATCTTAACCAGCAATAGAGAAAAGCGAACACCAAGATGTCATAGAAAACTATGCCAGAAACCGTGAGACACATCTCGTATACTTCGTCAGAACAAACTATGCCTGACCCGGCGAGGCACAGCTCCTATACCCCCCCAGTCACAGTTTAAGACGCCCAACAACCGTCCTAATCGGTTAAAGGCTGCTTCTAAGGTACAGCAGACAAGAGCTGACATAGGGTTTCCTTTAATGTTGAAACATAAGCACGTGTTGAAAATTGTGCGGTTTAAGGATACCCCCAATGGATTCACCAGTATGTTTCAAAAATAAAAGATGTGCGGCCAGATGATAACTGCGGTTTTCGGGCGATCACTGTGGCTTTAGGCAAGGAGCAAAATGAGTGGGCGTGGGTTAGGTGAAAAATGCTGACGGTGATGGACAATAACATTTCGTATTGGTGACCAATTTGAACCGTGAGATGCCTGGATACTATGACAATGTTCGTAACAGCTTAGATTGGTTTGACACGGTTGAACCCACACCCAAGAACTGTTGGCTGAGCTTTCCTGCCCACAGACTTGCAATTGCTCAAACATTCAATATTGTTGTTCATCTTACAGGCTTATTTGGCAGCCAGTCTTTTTTCCCGGTGAGAACACGCCCAGAACCGTGGTTTGAGTATCCAGTTGTAGCACTTGCTAATGTTAATGGTGATCACTTTATCACCCTAAAATTGGTTGGGGATTAGCCAGTGCCGAGTGTGATATTCTATTGGCCGAGATATGCATTTACAGACGCACTAGAATGGCAAGTTATGTACTAGGATCGTATAGACCGATACGTTACAATGGTGGATCGCCTACGAGGCCCCGACCCCGTCCCCAGTATTACTATATCAGGATAGCGTATGTATTAATGTATCTTTTTAGTGACTATGAAGTCTTACAATGTATAATAATTTAAGTGTGAACACATGCATATATCAAAAAAAACAAGTAAGGGGTGACGGATTGCCCTATACGTGACATAAACTCCACCAAAACCCTAAAACCCAAGTCAACCCTACCCACCAATAGATCTCGACATTCTCTGGGCCGCTGATTCCAAAGTCTGGTGGATAAGGGTGACGGATTGTCCTATACGTGACATATACACCACCAAAACCCTAAAACCCAACTCAACCCTACCCACTAACAGATCCCAACATTCTCTGGTGCACTGATTCCAAAGTCTAGTGGATAAAGGTGACGGATTACCCAATACGTGACATATTACATACATATAGTCATTTTGTACGTAATATGACAATATCTATGTATATATGAACGTATAAGGGTGACGGATTGCCCTATACGTGACATATACGTGACATAATAATAATAAAAATAATAACAATAATAATAATAATAATAACAATATGTATGTATGTATGCATGTATGTATGTATGCATATATGTATGTATGCATATATGTATGTATGCATGCATGGATGGATGATTGTATGTATGCATGGAAGTATGTATGTATGCATGGATGTATTTATGTATGTATGTATGTATGTATGTATGTATGTATGCGTGTATGTATGTATGTATGGATGTATCTATAATAACAATAAAAATAATACCAATATGTATGCATGTATGTATGTATGCATGCATGTATGTATGCATGCATGCATGGATTGATGGATGTATGCATGCATGTATGTATGTATGTATGTATGTATGCATGTATGTATATATGGATGTATGTATGTATGCATGCATGCATGTATGTATTGATGGATGTATGTATGCATGGATGTATATATGTATGCATGCATGCATGTTGTTTTGGATAAAAATTAACAAGACTAATTTTGTAACCAAATTTTGAATGTGAGGTAGTGTGCTTGAAAGAATTGTGAATAAAATATAAAGAAAAACGGTACACGACACGGGTGTTTACGAGGAAAGCCCTGGATCCTTCAGGATCTCCGGCATAAAACCTAGGGAGCCGACTAAACGTCGGTCTGCCTTGTGTTCTTTAATAAATCGATGAAAAAAGTACAATATGAGAAACTAGTGATCGAATATTAAGTGTTACAGAGCTTGAATGTGAGTATTCAGTAATGCTAAGTGTAATTGTGTGTGTTTCTAATCGACCAAGTTGCTTATTATATACAAAAGATAAAAATAACTGAAAAGCGAGGATCCCGGTGAAAAATCAGGTATTCATGGCAGTTACAAGTCTCCATTAATTCTTGACCGTTATGATTTGAATTCCACGCGTTTTCCTAACTGCTTGAACAGTTCTTCAGCCATATTTCTAGTCATTAATGACGTGTTAATTACCAGTAAGACCAAGTCAAAGAAAAACACGTAATATTAGTTGTTATAACTGTCAGTTAATCAGGATACTGTAACGTAGTAAGGATCAGGGATACCGATACTTATCTGAGGATCCGGGATTCCAGAGGTAAAAACTGAGGCATAACACATGTATGTATGTTATATGACTTTATGTATGTATATACGAACGTATTTGAAGACGATTTGTTATCAATAGTGTATGTAGATGCACATAAACGGTAATGAAACGTTAGCCGTACACATCAAAAGGTCACGGATAGGTCGAAAGGTGAGCTAAAATTCAAAAGGGAGCTCTAATCCGTGACAATTAGGTCTATATGTTACGTAAAAATCTCCATTATACGTGACATTTAGCATGTAAACGGCACCCTAATAATAATAATAATAATAATAATAATAATATTAATAAAAATAATAATAACAATAATGACAGTGAAGGTTAGGGCTTTTCGTGACATTCGCCCCATAAACGTCAAGGTTAACGTCACGTTTGGATCTAAACGTGACGGGTGCAGATATTATTTGGGTGGAAGAAAGCTGGAAAATGTGAATCCCAATAAAGAGGTCGCCGTGACGTTTAGATCCATACGTGACGGTTATGGGAATCCCAATAAAGAGGTAGTTGTGACGTTTAGGTATATACGTGACGGTTGCCTCGTATCCGTTACATATAGACCGATCTTCCTCACACCACAGTCACCGTTTCCTCACACCACCGTCTTCCTCACACCCACCGCAACCACCGTCTTCCTCACACCACAGTCACCGTCCCTCTCACACACCACTGCAACCACCGTCTCTCTCAGACGCCACCATACCGCCGGAGACGAGGATCGCAACCACCACTGTAACCGCTGGAGACGACAACCGATTAATACCTTAGATTTGTAAGGTTTATCCTTAGATCTAGTGTAGGTTTATGGCGGGTTACGGCGGTTTACGGTGGTGCTCTAATAACAATAATAATAATAATAATATGTATATATGTGTGTTGTATATGTGTATATATGTGTGTGTATATGTGTATGTATGTGTGTTGTATATGTGAGTGTACGTATGTGTGAGTGTGTATAACAATAATAATATAAACTTATAATAATAATAATAAGAATAATAATAATAATATTATAATCTTATAATAATAATAATATAATCTTATTATAATAATAATAATAAACATAATTACAAGTTATAATAATAATAATAATATAATCTTATAATAATAATAATATAATCTTATTATAATAATAATAATAATAAACATAATTACAAGATCATAAATACAAGACACATAAATACAAGATACAAACCTATATATAGCATAAAATTAAAAACATCTAAGAATTATAGATCAATAGGATATTTTACAAAGACAATATGGAATGCTAAGATGAGGTTAGTAAAGGTTAGACCATAAAAGTCTTTTGCGCCCATTCTTGCATTAGGGGTTACGTGGTCTCCAAGAATTCAACCACCACCTTATTATCTATTCTGTCCTTAACCTGTCTATATTTTATTTTTAAAATATTTTCAATTTTATACTTTTTTTTTATTTACCTGTTCAAGTTATCATGACATTTCAACACTTAAGAGACTTATTCTCTAATAGAGGCAATCATTGAAAATAATATAAAATTAAAAATATCAAAAAAATTTACCAGATTTTCTCTTTCGGATGATGAACTTCAAGCTTCACAAGATAAACTTCAAATATTATTTCAGAGTTATTTTACACGAGTAGTAGTGGAGGTGTTCTCCGAGATGATCTTATAAGAGAAGATAGTCCCCTTATATAGGCGGGGAAAAGCTCACAAGATTCCTAATATGGGACCTAGCTACATAATTTTGTCAAAAAGAAAACAGTAATTAGCAATTATTTTGCTAACTTTTCAAAAAGTAAATAGTGACTGGCAATTATAATGCGAGAGTGCTTAAATGTGTCTGTCACGCCAACCATTATTGGAGTCTTTTGATCATGCTCTTGTGGGGTCTATTGTGGTATTTTGTTTTTAAGTTTTCCAGATAATTCTTCTAGACTGAATTGTTGCTTGTATTCTGCAAGGATTGTGTTGATATAATCTTAATCCAAAGGATCAGCAGTATCTTTCTGTCCTTCATGGAAAATCTTTTCTGTATCTTCATCTTCTTCGGTTTGGGACGATGTAGACATTGTTGAAGGAGATCCACCTTCTTTTTTAAAATTTTCATAATGTCTTTTTTCATTTCTGCTAAGTAGAAATCCATGATTTCTTTATTGCTGATTTGATTAGTGCCTTTAATAGTTTGGATTTTTCTAACAATATGTCTGAAAGGGCTTGGAGCTTCCTTATGAGGATGACTATTTGCCTGATCAATGTAATCTTGAATTCTCTTTTTAATTTTCTCTATAGTATCATGGCTTTATATGATACCATCATTATTTACTAAGGTCATCTTTTTCAAAAAAATTTAAAAAAGGTCCTTTTGATGCAAAGAATATTCTGGCTAGTATAACCAACTTCTGGAGACCATTTCCATATCCATGTGATACTGAACTGGACATAAAAATGGGATACAGGCATATCTTTTATGAAATTTTCATTTTCTAGGCCTCTATTAAGGCTGGAGAAACATCTACCCATTGGGTATATAGATTTTTATATAAATCAGGAAGAATATTTACTAAGGGGCCAAAAGATTGCCACCAATTATAGAACCAGCCTGGAATTTCCTGTCCTTAAGTATGAGAACATTTTTTTATGAACCAAGAATGTTTTTGTCTTGGGTTCTCATATAAGAATGTTTTATAAAAAGCATTCATGTAATCCCAGTAATTATATTTAATTGGAACTTTTGTTTGGGGATGTATAATCTCCCTTTCTTTTAATGGGGAAGTTCCCCATGCTTCTACAGATATAATCTGTTTTATCACTATTTTGCTGAAGTTATGAACATTAGGCTGGCCACCATGATAGTGTTCGATTTCACAATTTTCTTCTTTCAGAATATGTTCATAGTATTGTCTGGGCTTATAAGCCTCCGCAGGATAGAATCATGTATCCATATATATGTTTATCAACAGCCATGGATTATTTTTCCATTTAATATCTTTACTTTCTAAGAGAAGTATGACCTCTTTATGTGGGCTTTGAGCCTAACTTTTTATATCATCCTCTGCTTCATTAGAAACAGTTCTAGCATATGATGTTTCAGAGTCGTTAGACTTCTCTTTTGAGGCTTTATAAGCCAAAAACTCCTTATAAAGGATATTGTCTGATTGCATAGTTGAACCAGATGATGAGGAAATATTCTCAACTACTAGTTTTTGATTTCCAATTTGGGATATAACCCTTGGGTTTGAGCCACCTCTTCCCCTATGAGAGGAAGATCTTCCTCTACGTCCTCTTCCTTAATCCCAATGAAGCATTTCTGAAAAAAATCCACATGAGATAATAATCATTTTATCACATAATATTTGTGTATATAAGCAATGTGCTTATTGTTATTTGTAACATAATAAGATATCGTTTGTGGAGTCAAAAAAGGATTATTTTGAATCTCAATAATTTGAACTTGTTGGCGTAGTATCTCATGAGTAATTTCTTCTCTCTGGGTATTGATTTTGGAGAGAGCCATTTTTAATGATCCTTTATAATGGGCCATTTAATCAAGATATTCCCTGGTAGAAAATCAGGAAGACTATTATCACTACCTTTTTTATAAACAATATCAAATTTAAACGGGGCTAAATGTGATTGCCATCTTGCAAACATTTGTTTTGAGACATCATGTTTGAAATCTTTAGCAAACATAATTTTTTGTTGCTTGACAAGCAGTTTTTATAGTAAACTTTTGATTATATAAATCATCTTGAAATTTTAAAACACATTTTACTATTGCTAGAATTGCTTTTGCAATAGTAGCATAATTTTTTTGACTTTTATTCTATTTTCCTGAATGGAATCTTACTAAATTTTCTTGTTTATTTATTGGTGAGATTTGTTTAAGAATTCCACCATAGCCTATATCAGAGGCATCTGTTTCAATAATTTTTTTCCCAATCTTGGTTTGCTATCATTAAGCAAGGAAGGTTTTGAACTTTCTATTTAATTTTCTGAACAGTTTTAGTATGTTTTTCAGACCACTGTTGAGGATTCTTTTTTAGTCTGTCATATAAAATGGAAGTATCCTCATCCAAATTTTTATAATAAGGAAGAATATAATTTAGGCTTCCTAAGAATCTTTGAAGTTGAGTTATATCATGAATTTCATCTGAAAATTTAGACCCAAATTCAATGCTTCTATTAATAGGAATAATGTTTCCACTTTCAATATTATGTCGTAAAAATCTGATTTTTGTTTGGAAAAGCATCATTTTTGATCTAGAAATAACTAAACCATTATTTATAATGATATTCTTGAATATATCAAGATATTTAAAATGAGTTTCAGTGTCTTTTGAAAATACAAAGATATCATCTATGTAGACTATTATAAAATCACTATATGAAATAAAAATATCATTCATGATATTCTTAAATTCAGATGGGGCATTCTTTAATCCGAATGACATAACATTCCATTGATAATGCTCAGTAGATACAACAAAAGCAGTCTTATACTTGTCTTTTTCCTCAATTTGGATTTGCCAATATCCAGATTTCAAGTCAAATTTTTTAAAATATTATAGCATTATGTAATTTATCAAGTAAATCTTTTTTATTAGGTATAGGATACCTAGTCCATTTTAAAAATTTATTAAGAGGTTTGTAGTTTATGACTAATCTAGGAATACATCTTTCTTGTTCTGAATGCTTATTAACATAAAAAGCAGTACAAGACCAAGGAGATTTTGATCTTCTGATTAAGTTTTTGTCAAGAAGAGATTTGATCACTTGTTTACATAACTCCATATATTCGGAATTCATTTGACAAGGTCTAGCCTTAGTAGTAATTCTACTATCATTAAAACCATTTTCATAAGGAAGAGAAACAATGTGTTTCTTTCTATCCCAAAAAGCATTTGGATGATCCCAAAAATATTTCTTTTTGTAAAAAATTAATTTGATTTATTTTTGCTTGTAAAAGAGATTCTTGTACATTATTCAAAGTCCTAGAAAAGGGATTTGTAATGAATGGAAAATATATATCTTTATTTTGAAAATATCCAGTTATTCCTTTATTATCAATATGTTTTAAAGGAAAATTTTTATTTAAGAAAGGAGTTCCAAGTATGGCTTGGCTAGTGAGATTTTTAACTAGAAGAAAACTAGTTGGAATACAGGTTTCATTATTACAGACATGAACCTGTGGCAATTTATATTCAATTTTTAATCTTTTTCCTTTAGCAGAACTTAAAGTATGAGAGGTTTTATGAAAATATTTTGTAGGTATAATTCCTTCTTGTATACAGTTTAGATCAGCACCGCTATAAACCAATGTTGTAACAGTATAAAGAAATTATCTTCAATGAGAAGTTTAACTTTGATGTTCCACTTTTGTGTGGTTATAATATCCACAATACTTTCTAAAAATGTTCCTGGATTATTTTGAGGAATTTTTTCATTTTCATTTAAAATGATATTATTTTGAGGAACTTCAAGTCTTATGATTCCTTCTTCTAGATTTCTATTATCTTTTTGAAGTATTTTAATATCAATCTTTAGATTATCAATTTCAGTTTTTAGATCATGTGTATTAACAGGTCTAGAAACTTGGTTTCTTTTAGCCAGCTGCTTCTTTTTGAGAATTGTTAGAGGAAGATGTTTCCTCATATTTTTGTTGGTTTAAATATTCCGAAATTAATTTTTCTTTAGTTTGAGGATCATCTACCACTTTTAAGAGATCTAAAATCTCATTGCTTAAAACATTAATCTCCATATTTTGAAATTGAGAAATTATTTGATAAAGACCTTCTCAGAAGGGTTTTTGCAACAATCTTTTTTGCAGTTTGTTGAACACTGTTCTTCTTCTTCTTCTAAAGAATAAAAGCTTTCATTTTCTAAAATATTTAGATTTTCTTCTTCTGAGATTGATTAATCAGAATCAGTTTCTTCAAAACTTTCATTTAATAAAAGTTCATTAATTTTATCTTTTAATTCACGATCTTCTATTTTGTTAAGTTTTTTTCTAACCCAACAAGTTTTTGCTTTGTGGCCTAATTTACCACACTTTCTGCATTTTATTGATTTTTTAAATTCATTTGAATCAAAAAATCTTCTTTCTTTATATATTCTCTCTTTATCAGGTTTTTTGTCTTCTTTCCTGATTTTCTTTCTTTTATAATGTCTTTTAGGAGAAAATTTTTTTTCCTGGTTTCGGATGACTTATTAAGTCTATCTTCTATACCAAATTGACCACATAATTCTCCTAATTGTCTTTTTTCATTTAGTGTATATTTTTTAATTTGTTGATTAAGTTTTATTTCATTGCATAAACTTAAACCTTTTTAGATACAGGTACCTGTAAGTTTACCATAAGTATAATTTTCATAATTTATGACTCCATCTTTTCTTAGTTTATTGCTTATTCTTTCCGCAAATAAATGTGGAAGACCATCTATGAATTTTGATTTCCAATATGGACTATTAGCCTCAGGGAGTTCCACAACTATACATAAGAATGTGTCTTTATACCATTTAAAAGACGTGAGAGTTCTACATCTTAAATTTTGTAGTAGGGTTCTCAGGTTTTCAGAATATTCAGATCATCTACCAGTAAAGTGTCCTATAATATTTACTATTAATATATAAATTGCATTACTTTCAATGTCACTAGTTCCTTCTTCTTGTTTGACACTGCTAAGGATTTTATTTTTATCAGCTTAAGATAAATAATTATCACACCATCCTTTTAACCGGCCTGTAAACCTAGATATAATCATGTTTGATATAGTTGTAATAGAATTATTACTATTCTTACAGATAGTGCTATACATAAGCATTCTATTAACAATATTATAAATTTGTCCTTCAGTTTGACCATCTATGTTCCATTCATAGATCATTTTCCCACTACAAGAATTATTGACAATATATTTGTGTTCTTCTATAAGAACATCTTGAGGAGTAGGCCTAGGGTAATAATATTTTCTTTGGGTTGGTTTATCAGCTTATTTAGAAAGTTTGGAAATTTGGTTATTTATTTCTTCTTGATAATTTTCTACAAAAAATTCGGTTATAGTACTAATCTTAAGATTCTTAAGAGCATTAATAGTATCATTTAAAGTTTTTATTAAATTATCTTGAGATTTTATTTTAAAATCTGTTACTTCAAGAGGAAGTTGAATACTAGGAGTAGCAATCTTTTCCTGTGAATTTTTATTAGTAGATACTTTTTTCTCTTGGAAATAGGATATAATCCTATCCATTTTACTAGACAAATCTTGTAATTGTTCTCCTAGAAATACTAAGAATAATTTTGCGTAATTCTGTTGTTTAATTAACTCATTTATATGAGACACAGTAACGGTTAAAGTGTTACCTTCTAATATTTTTTAAAAAATTTGATAGTATCGTGTCTCATTATCTTTTTCAATTTTAAAAGATTGTGTAGGAGGGAAAACCTTAGAAATTATTTATTCATTAACATTAAATTTTCTTTCAATAACAGAGATAATACTCCCAGTATAACTTTCTATAAACCATGGAATAAAAGGTATAATTTCATTTTTTATAATCAGATCTTTATAGAATTCCTCTTTAAAGTAAGTTATATCAGTTTCTTTGAAATTTTCAAAAAACCAATTTCTAAATAATTCTCATTTGGGTAATTGAAATTCTTTACTGGTCTCTTTTCTTACCGAAGATCCTGGAGTAAAAACTATTTTTTCTTTAAAATCCATTAAACAAAGTCAATTTCTGATTCGGTTGATTCCGGATCTACTTGAACTCCTATAACTATATTTTCACAATTTATTCTTAATCTGTTGAATGTTTCTGTTGTAGGGAAATTTTCGCTTATTGTAGGTCCACATGGCTCTTCTACGGATCGTTTTCGTGATAAGACGTATTGTTAACGCGGCGTGCGGAATCCAACCGAATCAACAATTGTATACATAAAAGACAATAGAAACAATCACGTAAATAACATTCAAGCTTGTATTCCAACAATCATAGAGTTTACAGACTCAATCAGACAATTCGTTCACTTCTGTTCAACGCTTTTTTTTTCTCTGTTCTGATATCTCTGTTTTCTGTAAACATCTATATATAGACCCAAACCTGTTATAGGCGAACTTAATAAGTTCTCCTAAAAGATGCTTAGGCGCCTCTAATAGGCTACGCAAACTTAACAAGTTCGCCTCTAATAGGCTAGGCGAACTTAACAAGTTCGCTCCTAAAGATGCTTAGGCGAACTTGTTAAGTTCGCCTCTCTATGAACTCATACAGAATTTTATCAACAGTTACAAAACATGTCCTAACAGACTCCCTTTTAATTATTGCTAACAATTCTATCAATTACAAGTCAAAGACTCTAAGACTAAGACATAATATCTTCAAGCTCGTTGTCACCAGAATATGCTCCAACAAACTCCCCCTTGACAACAGCTTTAGAAGATTGTCATCCGTCTTCATATATCATCAAACACACTGTAGTCTTCATCTTGTTCATCTGCACTTTCTCTTTCTATCTAGAAGAAAACTTGGGAGAAGGACCCCTTGTCAACTTATGTCTGCAATATTCAGTTTTTGCAAAGGAGAACAACCAAGAATAACCAACAATTAAGATTTCCATGGAAGCTGGAAAAATAAAATCTTTTTGATTTTTCAAACATAAGAAACACAAAATCTTTTTGGTTTTTCTCCATATAAACTGAAAAGTAAAATACAAAATCACATCTTTTTGGTCGAACATCACGAGTAAGAAGATCATATCAGTATATATGAGATATCAATCACACATCTTGGATATAAAATCCATATAATATCAAATGGTATCCTATGTCATTCTTTCAAGCCTTGACCAATCAGAACCAACATTTTTCAAGATTATCACACTCTATCTTTTCAAGACTTTCATATTGCATGTTATGATACGCGATAAACATTCAAAGAAAATAGGATCAGGCTATAACACACAAATTCAAATTGTCAATATTATAAGATTTGAAACTAAAGCATCTCACTCCCACTTTCTTGTGAGTTAAAGTACCATTTAAGTATGAAATACAACGTGTACCCCACTAGTATGCCAACAGAAAGTAAATGCAGTATCTTCAAGACATATGAGATTTTACTAAAGATTATCCGAATTTCTAGAATGAGGAGACATCACTTAGCACATTATTAGCAGAATCCAAATTGGATTGTATAGGAATCAATGAGATTCAGAATCGAATGATTCAATGTTTTGGCTTATATATGTGGAATCATAAGATTCAGGTACGTGGATCCAACTGTTATCTGGATTATAAATTCAATGGAATCAATAAAGATGATTTATCAATATGATCCAAGGGCTAGTATATGTTTGACAGATGTTGTCAAGTACATATCTTGATTATACTTCAAATTGCATGCTTTTCGGGACATGGGCACTGAAGCAAATCGAATGAATAGTGCTAAGGACATAACCCGAAACTGATCTCATAGGAAAATCTTTATTAAAAGCTAATATTCTATATCTGATAGTGATCTTTTAACACACACACCCAGGCATAAAATGGGTTCAAATCACAGTTGTAACATATGCAATTTTGTTTTCACACTACTAATGGTTCAGTGACGCTTTTAGTCTGCTGACATTTCAAATTACATGCATACACAACACTATCATTTCCTATTTGTGTAGTCTCTAAAGTTTAGATCAAAACATATAATTTAGATATATTAACATAAGGCACCAACCGGTCAATCTAAGGTTATGTGTGAAAGAACATCTACTGATGTACTATCATCTCTTCTTTAACTTCAAGTAATATCGATTTTATCTTTTTCAATTTGTTTGGATTTTTCAAAATCTTTATGAAAGAAAGTAAAACAAAAAAAAATAAAATCTTCCATGAAAACATTTCAAGAAAAACATTTTACTTGGTTACTCAGGATTAAGCAATTCAATCACTTAAAAACTCAAACCGATGTAATCCTGTAATTGAATGTCTTTGATTTTGTCACCAACATAGTTCTGTACTCCCCCTGTCCTGTAGACTCCCCCTCAACTAGTCAAATGGTTGCATCAACGACTTTATGCTCACCATCGTCATCCTAACTTTCAGGTTATCATTTAGACTTTGTAAAACTCTTTCCAAAACATTGTGTGTGACATATTCTCCCCTTTGAGCATCAAGTCGTTGAATCAAATAGATTTCTCAGTTATCAACAACTCTTTACTCATGCAAATGTCATTCCCTGTCATGTGCTTAGAACCACCACTATCAACAACCAAAATGGTATTAATAGTCCCTCTTGGTAAATCCTGCACATCTAACAAGAAACATTAATTTGAAATTGGGACCCAAGCCATGGTAGTCATGGGTCGTCCATCTGTATCAAACTAATAAACCTCACTCCATTCACAATCGAATCTCTCATCGATTTTCGGAGATTGGTCCGACGAGTCAGAAACAGAAACTTTAGATTTCCAAACATACTTCGGTTCATTAAGTTCTTTTTGCTTAAAATGTGAAGTGTTTGAACATTTTCTTTCATTTGAAAATTTATTTGATTGTGAAAACTCTTGTTCTAAAAGTTTTCTCAATCTTCTGTTTCTCCTCCGTCTTTGAGGTCTAGAAAGCCTAACCTCAGATTTTGAATTACCCATTGGTGTATCACGAGGTTTAACCAAATTTGGGTTAACATAAGGCTTACCAAGAGTTCTTACCTTTTCTAGAGTAACATGTCGGTCACCTTTGGCGTTGTGAGGACAAGCAATCTGAATATGACCCACAAGACCACAGTAAAAGCAAGATCTCGTCTCACTATATTCTCGCATATAAGGAATCTTCACACGATAAGATGCGCTTGAATAAGATTCTCCTACATGAACTTCTTTTGGAGTTTGAGAATGAATAAACTTTTTCGTAACAGGTTTTGATTCAGGCTTCATCTTCTCAGGAACTACATGCTTCTTTCCTTTATTTTTGTAAGGACAGGTCACCACAATGTGTCCCATCTCATTACAATGAAAGCATGTACGTCTGTCTTTATAATCTCTGACATATGGAACTCTCCTTGAATTTGAAGAACTTCCAAATGTATAATTTCCAGATGAATTAGAATCAACCTTTGAGTCTTCTTTCTTAACCTCTTTCGGTATCCCCTCTACCTTAGCTTCATCAAAATATTCATCATCACTCTCATCAGAATACACCACATCTTCACCTGTGACTGGATTCACCTTCAGCACAGTCTTAGGATCTAAATCCTCATCTTTCATAATCTCAGGTGTCACAGAATAATTTCCGTTGAACGGTGGAGGAACATAACCGATACCATTAGTTCCCTTCCCCTCTTTAGTATTATTATGATAATGTCCTAATAAGAATGATGAATTTCCAAAGATTTCTAACTTTCTATGCAATCTGATTACCTCTGCTTTAGATTCAGCTAGTTCCTTATCTTTCTCAACAAGATCATTATTTCTTTTCTTAATTTCTGCAAAGGACATATCCAGGTGATATGCCTGCTCTTTGATCTTCAAAGTCAGAGAATTTATATCCCTCTTCAGTGATTCTATTCTCTCAATACACACATTCTCATTATCCTTTAATTTCTGATTTACCGTGTGCATGGATTTCATATCACAAATCAGGTTTACGTTGTCATCCATAACCCTCATCATTTTATCCTTCACTGAAACACAGTTAGAACAAAAAGTTTCAGAGTTAGAAACTACCTCAGCTTTTACTTCTGAAGAAGATGCACCAGGAGCCATGAATACGTCATCATCAGCTTCACTTTTTTTAGCAACAATTACAGGCTCTGTATCAATTTCTGAGTCGCTCAGATCATCTTCAACTGTCTGAAAGCTTTCTTCACTCATCACATCAGTCTCAGTAGATTGAGTACTTTCACCAGAACGAATACTCTCACTATCAGTTAAATCTGCAGAAGAATCACCTTGCTTCTCCAATACTTCTTTGATCAAGACTACAAACGCTTGAGAAGTTGCTTCACCCTTTTTCTTCAATGCTTCCCATAGATCTCTTGAAGTTGGACACTTCCCAAGACTATGAATGATTTCTTTTGGTAAAGACATCGTTAAAGTTTCACACGTTTTCATCTCTCGATCAAATTTCTGCTTTTCTTCTTTAGTAAGAGTTGTCACTTATTTAGGAACATTACGAAATTCCAGAAAGTCAAAAGTAGGATGCACATATCCTTCTGTAATTGGTCTCCAAAAATTTTCATCAGTTTCTGATACGAACTATTCGAACCGGACTTTCCAGCTACGGTAATCTGATATGCACAAAAGCCTCGGTGGCATAATTTCAATCTCATTATCATCACATGAAATTGATATTTTGAAATTTTTGCGAAAATATTCGGAAAAAATTTCCTGCCAAAATACTAGCGAAATAGATAAGTTCGCCCGATACTGCCTGAGCAAACTTAATAAGTTCGCCTAAACTTCACTGAGCGAATTTGACCCCAAGCGAATTTAATATGAAGCGAACTTAATAAGTTCGCTTAAACCAGAATCCATAAATCTGAATAAGTTCGCCTAAAAATTAAGTTCGTCTAATTTGAGAGAAGCGAACTTGCAAGTTCGCCTGCTAAGTTCGCCTGCAGACTAATTCAGTAAGTTCGCTTGCTTCAGCAGAATGAAAACTCAGTAACAGATTCACCTCAAGAACACGAACCCAATTTCACCAAAAATCTTCATAATTCATTGATTTGAAGGAATTAGACCAAATTAAACCGTAGGATTGTGTATTTTCTCAATTAGAACCTTTCTATCGGATCAATTTCTTCAAAATCCACTTCAAAAACACCAAATCAGAAGCAAAATAAGCTTGAAAACTCCATGGAAATGAAAATTTCAAAGATGATGAATTTCTTGTCAATTTGCATACAAAACCGTTTAAAATCACCAAGAATCACGAGCATAAGCTCTGATACCACTTGTAGGTCCACATGGCTCTTCTACGGATCGTTCTCGTGATAAGACGTATTGTTAACGTGGAGTGCGGAATCCAATCGAATCAACAATTGTATACATAAAAGACAATAGAAACAATCACGTAAATAACATTCAAGCTTGTATTCCAACAATCATAGAGTTTACAGACTCAATCAGACAATTCGTTCACTTCTGTTCAACGTTTTTTTTTCTCTGTTCTGATATCTATGTTCTCTGTAAACATCTATACATAGACCCAAACCTGCTATAGGCGAACTTAATAAGTTCGCCTAATAGGCTAGGCGAACTTAATAAGTTCGCTCTTAAAGATGCTTAGGTGAACTTGTTAAGTTCGCCTCTCTATGAACTTATACAGAATTTTATCAACAGTTACAAAACATGTCCTAACAGACTCCCCTTTAACTATTGCTAACAATTCTATCAATTACAAGTCAAAGACTCTAAGACTAAGACATAATATCTTCAAGCTCGTTGTCACCAGAATATGCTCCAACACTTATTCTTGAAGTAGAAGCTCTAGAAGGACTTCTAACGGTATATCCTAAAGGAGATATATGTTGGTGAGAGGATAAAGATCTAGAAGACATAGATCTAGGTAAAGAAGTAGTATTTCTAAGTTATTCAAAAAGAATTTGAACAGCTCCTTCTTTAGTTTGTATAACCTCTAAAGGATTATTATCTACATGTTATTGAGATGTTGTGGCTTTATCAAGAACCCAATTTTCTGGAAAGTTGATTTCTTCCCACTTAATTTTTCTTCTGGTAGTTATATTTGATTTACCAAAATTAGTTTCTATGACTGTAGTTTCATTTAATGGTTTATCAACCATTCTACACTGTGGATTTAAAGTGTATAAAGGCTTATAATAAATTCTATAACAGATACAAATAACTTATGATCCTGGAGCATAGTTATAACCATGAGTCTTAACATTTAATGTTAAAGCATCTGAAATATTAACATCTGATAATGATAATTGCATATTAGGATAAACATTGAAATAGACTGGTCCATGTGCCAGGCTAGTTTGAACAATCCCTATAAGAGATTGTTTCCAGTCTAGATTTCTAGCATCTCTAAGAGCTGCTATAAAACTTTTTGGAAGACCTTCTAAAGTTAAGGGTTTGAATGTAATTTGCACAAGCCCTATATGTAGAAATTTATAATTTTTTATATTTATTTAAATCTTTATTTAACAATAATTTAATTACCATGTCTTCTTTGTTTAAAGAAAATGTTTCTTCACTTGTTTTAACAACTTGTTTTAATCCTAATTTTTCAAAGGTTCCTAATTTATAAATGAGTTTGTGTGTCCATTTTTGGAATAGTCCATTTGTTTAATAATAATAATAATCTTAATTATATAATCTTATTATATTAATAACAAAAATAATAATAATATAATCTTATTATTATAATAATAATAATAATAATAATCATAATTATATAATCTTATAATAATAATAATATAATCTTATAATAATAATTTAATTAAGCTTAAACTGTAAACCTCAACCTTAAACCGTAAACCTAAACCTTAAACCGTAAACCTTAAACGTTAGTTTAATAAACATTTTAATTAATTATAAATACGGATTTATGCGCAGATATGTCTAGTTCCGAGGATGAGCAGCAGGGATTTATTCTAGGGATTGACGACTACCAGCACCTTCAGTTTGAGGAGGGTACTACGACACACCGGCGGTTTATGGCTCTTAGAGGGAGGAAGGTGGAGCCCAACACCATTTTGTCACGGGAGTGGTTTGATGAGGTTGGCGAGCTAGCGAGGGCGACCGTGATTATTGGGCAGGATAGCCCGTGGGATAGTCTATTAACTATGTGCTGGTACGCACACCCAGAGCTTACCCTCGAGGTGTACTCTACACTTGTGTTCCGCCCGCGTGCGCCGGGATTGGCAGAGCTGGACGATACTGATATTGCGAAGGGACTGGTGGACGCGGAGGTTAGTTTCCTCATGTTCGGGGATGTGCATCGTATGTCCCTTAGACGGTTTGCTGTTGTCAGCAACCTCTATACTGAGGAGGTGACTCGGGATCCGATCTACACCATGGCTATGTATATGGGGGCAGATGACGCACACCAGGTCTAGTGGTCTACGATTGGTGACCATGCGTTTGGGACCGATAGTAGGGTCACTCACATATGAGACCATCTTTATCGTTACATGCACCGGTTGATCGCCACGTTCATCGTTGGACGTGGCAAGGGCACCGATATGGTCACCGCCATAGACCTCTTCTATCTTCGGTGTCTACTTGTTAGGGGTTATTTTAGAGCTAGGGATCCTAGATTTTCAACATACTTCGGTATCCTGACAGGTTCAGGTATCCTCAATATTTAACCATTATATCTTTTGATTATAATGACTAATACGCAGGTTAAACACGTGAAGTCAAATCCATTCCTAAAGAATCGCTCCTGAAGTCAAGGAGAACATGCTGAAGACGCGTGGAGAGACTTGCAACGATTATATTTGAAGAATTAGTCTATCCCGGGATTCTCGGATAGTTAGTTAGCTTTATCCTGGCATTTATTTCTGCAGCTTGATTGATTAGAAACACATCATCTCACTTCGCACTTAGCTTCTATATTCGTAATCAGTTGTGTAACACTTAGATACCGATCATCTACTGCTCGTACTTGTAATCTTTTTTACCATTTATTGAAGAAAAGAGGCAGGGGACGATTGTCACCTCCCGAAGTTTTATGTCGGCAATCCCTAAAAATCAAGGGCTTTCCTCGTAAACAACCGTGTCATCCTTTACGTTTTTTCATTGTTGAACATTGATTTTACAAGCACACTACCTCACAAACTAAGTTTGGTTACAAAATTAGTCTTGTTAATTTTTACCCAAAACAATTTGGCGCCCACTGTGGGGATGTGTGCTTTTTATCCTTAAATCTTTACTAAAATTCGTGTTCAATCATTATATTTCAAAACTGATTTAAAAAATGTCGTCCCAATCCAAGAATGTTTATGTTTCTGCTCCATCTTCAACCTCTGGGTTAGTCAACCCTATTCCTCCTCCTCCTCTGTTACTCTAGAAAAAGAATGATAAACAGCAGAAGAAAAATACTCCTGCGGGTTTTTCGGGATCCGGAATATCCTACAGCACACCTGTGCTTGCTTCAAACGACGAGATTCTCAAAATGTTCTCGGAAGTGAAGCAGCAGAGGAAGACAAACCTAATGTTGTTTCGGGAGATTGAAAGGGTCAAAGAATCAAAGAAACCAGTGGAAGTGATGACCCCGTTGCAACCAAGGATCTTGGATTTTGATTATTCAGGATCCTTAGGAGTCCATAAGGGAGACTTTCTTCAAATGCACACAGGGATCACTCCGTCCATGGCTAAGGAACTGAAGAAGCTGAGAGAGATGATCTCAAGTGTACCAGGCATGGTCCGCCCTATATCCGAGATGTCCACTACAAGTCACAGGATCTCCAGATTTGCCCATCCCATATGCGATGCGGAGATCCCTAAGCGCTTTCAGACTCCCGACATGAAGCTATACGACGGAACTATGGATCCTGAGGAACATGTCGCGCAATACAGGGAAAGAATGGTGATTAATCCCATACCTCTAGACCTGAAGGAAGTTTGTCTGTGCAAGGGCTTCGGCTCTACCTTAATAGGATCAGCCTCAAAATGGCTACTTAATGTTCCTCCATATTCTATTACTTCATTTGCTCATTTAATTAACTTGTGTTAACAATCAATTTTCTTGCAGTAGAACTTTTGAATGGTTAACAAGTGACTTATACAGGATAATTCAGAATCCCGGAGAATCCCTCCGAGACTATGTCAGCAAGTTCGGCCGAGAATCCTTGGACATCCCGAACCTTGGCGTTGCCACTGTAGTCCAATCATTCAAGATGGGATTGAGGAAAGACTCTCAATTCAATGAAGACCCTGTCATGAATCCTTGCAGGAATCTTGACGAAGTCAGGAACAAGGCATTGAGATTTATCAGGCTCGAGGATGATAAGAAAATCCGAAAAAGGCAGAAGCTCTGACCAGTTATACTCAACCTAACCGAAAGACTGAGTCTGCACCCTTCAAGCCATACAGATCCAAACCGTATGCTAAACCTAATAATCACAGTGTGAATGCTGTGGAAGATGACGAGGAAGAGGAAGAATATCCTAAGTTGTCTGAATACTGTTGTTCACTTGACACAACTGGTTTGTTGTATGCCATGTAGGATCTAGGAGACAAGGTTAGGTGGCCTCGCAAATTTGAGAGGAATACCGGAGGAAAGGACAAGTCCAAATGGTGTGCTTTCCATGAGGACTTTGGCCATGTGACCGAAGACTGCATTGCCCTGTGCAAAGAGATAAGCTACCTGTTGAGCAAGGGGTATCTCAAAGAATTCCTAGGAAAAGGAAAGAACAAGACTAAGGATCAAGACAGGATCCCGAAAAGAGCAAAATCCCCGCCTCCGGATGCTAAGGTAATAGGTTTTATATCTGGTGAATCGGGCATTTGTGGTACTTCTTACTATGCAGCAAAAAGAAATGCCAAAGAAGCAAAGACAGAAAGAGGAGACAAGCCCATCAGAACCTCCTGCTTAACTGAAGAGGAGGTGATCTCATTCGATGAGGATGACAGAGATAACGTTCAGGATCCTCATCGTGATAAACTGGTGATCACTCTGCATATTGCTAATCACTTTATTCGAAGGATACTGATTGACGGAGGAAGCACAGCGAACATCATCCAGATGGAACCCTCAGACCAAGAGGATACCGCCTTCATGACTCCGACAGGTATATACTGCTATATTGCCATGCCTTTTGGTTTGAAAAATGCAGGTGCAACATACCATTGGCTGGTCAACATGATGTTTAAAGACACGCTAGGGGACACCATGGAAGTCTACATAGATGATATAGTGGTCAAATCAAAGAAAACTGAAGATCATCTTAGGGATCTCAGGGAAGCATTTGACATCGTGGACAAATACAATATGAAGCTGAACCCGTCCAAATGCCACTTTGGAGTGGGGGTAGGAAACTTTTTGGGATACATGGTGACCAAGAGAGGAATAGAGGCCAGTCCAGAACATATCAAAGCAATAATCAATTTCAAATCCCAAGCAAATACCAAGGATGTCCAGAGATTGACCGGCAGAGTATCAGCACTTCACAAATTCATATCAAGATCCTCAGAAAAGATGCAAGGAATTCTATGACATACTTAAAAAGAACAAGAGGTTCGAATGGGAAGAGAAGCATGAGCAAGCACTCCAGTCATTAAAGGAGTACTTGTCAACTGCTCCTCTACTGATGAAACCAGAAGATGGAGAACCATTATCCCTATACCTGGCGGTATCCGGAAACTCGGTGAGCGCTGTCCTAGTTAAGGATCATGAAGGCCAGCAGCATCCGGTATATTATGTAAGTAAAAGCCTACTCCCGGCAGAAACCAGGTATTCTCATTTAAAAAAAATAATATTGGCTTTAATAATAGCATCCACTAAACTTAGACATTATTTTGAAACACACACTATTCACGTAAAGACTAATTATCCTATTAAGTGTGTTTTAAGAAAGCCAGAAATGTCTGGAAGGATGGCAAAATGGTCGGTCAAGCTCAGCGCATATGATCTCGTATATGAGCCCAGAACAGCGATAAAATCACAAGCACTAGCAGACTTTGTGGCTGATTTCAGCAGTGATATACAGCATGAAGCAGACCTTGAAGTTCAACAATTAGAGGAATCCAAGGATAAGTGGATTCTATTCTCTGACGGGGCATCAAACGTTAGATGAACGGGTCTAGGGATCATGCCGAAATCGCTACAAGGGGACATAATACCCCAATCTATAAGTTGTGAGTTCCAAGAGACTAATAACGGAGCTGAGTACGAAGCTCCGATAGCTAGCTTGGGATATGAAAATCAGGTATCTCCAAGTATACGTTGACTCTTTGTTAATCGCTAACCATTTTAATGGCTCGTATGCAGTGAAAGGTGAAAGACTAGCCAAGTATCTGGAAATAGTTAAACAATTATCTGTGAAATTCGATATATTTGACATAAATCAGGTACCAAGAGAAGAAAACTTTGAAGTTGATGCCTTAGCTAACCTTGCTTCGACTCTCAAGATACCAGAAGGAGTCAGGATATCGATCATACATATCCTGAGTCTAGCAATCGAAGACCCAAACGAAGTGTCAAATGCAGAAGAGATAGATATTCAGGATCCCGACCCCAGTCCGGAATCCTGGACTTTACCTATTAAAAAATATTTGAAGGATGGAGAAATCCCGAGTGACGAAAAGAACCATAGGGCTTTTCGCATGAGGGTGTCTTGCTTTGTAATTTTACATGATTTTTTGTACAGAAAATCTATTACAGGTCCATATTTGAGATGTTTGGAGGTTCCTGAAGCACTTGAGGTTCTCAAAGACATACACGAAGGAGATTGCGGAAATCACACTAGGGGCAGGGCGCTATTTTCAAAGATCCAAGTGGGTGACTTAGTACTAAGAAAGGCATTCCAGAACACAATCAATCCCAGCGACGGAAAACTTGCACCAAAATGGGAAGGTCCATACTTGAGTGATTCGGAAGCAGGCAAACGTGCGTATTGGTTGGCTACTATGGAAGGATAAGTCCTGCCAAGATCTCGAAATGCCATCCATCTCAAAACCTACTTTATGTGAGTTAGAAATTATGTTCTAACTAAAAAGGTACGTCCTCTTTCCATAATTATTTTTATTTTCTATTATTCTTTATCAAATTACTGACTTGAGCGTCGGAGGGGTGTTAGCCAGGCTAACACCCACCTTCAACAAGGATTCTTGTTTTGTACGAATCACCTCCAGGGATCCCGACAGAAGATAGAGATTGGCCATCTCTCCTAAGTTTGGGTATCCTGATATACCTCGAAGGTTTAAACGGCTTTCGCTTTTCTAAGTATTGGGTTAATACACCCCTCCAGGAGCGTACGATATCCGATTATAGTTCAAGGTGGTGCGACAAGTCCATGTAACAGTGGCTGATAATTTCGCCATTTTTTTCTATATATTGGGTGCTACGAATATAACAGACGTGTTATTACTCAAGTTTCTCCGATCATTTAACACTTACGTGTTAAAGTTAAGGTTTTTAGCATTTTCATGCTAACTCAGAATTGGCCTTGCCCACGATATTGGCTTAGCCCACGATTATTTGGCTTAGCCCACGATTCTAATTTGTCACGGATTAAAAACTTATGAACATCATGAAGTTCAATTACTAAGACTACAACGTGACTCAACACTGGGGACAACTAATAGTTGTTACACTTTGGACTCTATGCTATAATCCGGTATGTGTATCTACCCCACTTGATACTCCTCAAAGATATGCATCACTTATTTTTTAATTATAAAGATTCGAAATCTGAATGACTAAGTCATGATACGTTTGGTACCCTTACTTAGCATTTATTAAAACCAAATTGTATTTTCCTAAGTCTAAGTTTGATAAAAACATGAGAGTTTATTATTAAGGATCCGGTATCCCGAAAATATGTTCAAACCTACTCTAAGTATTCCAAACTTTCGATTATCAAAGGATCCTAATTTTCTAAAATACATCAAAGCAAACCAAACATGTAAGAATCATGGCAAATAGTCATAAATTGTCACTAATATTTATAGTGAAGGAAAGAAAAGTGATACGGGCTTCATCCAAAACCTGGACCCATCCACCCGGAATCACGAGTTATCAAATTGTCTATCCCATAACAGGGATCCCAAAAGCATGAAAAAGAAAATTGTTCATCAACTACAGACATAAAAGGAAATTGTTTCAAGACAAGTTAACCAACATAAATAACCAAACATCAGGGCTCAGGTCTCAGCATCTTTACCTTCATCGCCCTGTTCAACCTGCTTCTCACCCTCAGCAGCTCCAACATCCTCAGCAGTCTTACTGGTCTCCACTGCTTCACCTCCAAGCGTAGCTAGAGAAGAGCGCTATTCCTCAAGATCCAAGGCTACATGATTAAAACCTTCAACAGCAACTTGCTCAGCCATTTGGATCCTGGATTGAAGAATAGCCTTAGCCGCGGATTTCTTAGCATCATTTACAGTCTGTAGAAGCCTCAGCTCGTACCAGGTTATGATCTCCTGCAACTTGTTCTTCTGGCTCTGGATCTAATTCTCCAAATATTTGCTCTTGGCGGCAAAGATTTTCTTCAAATCCTCAACCTTCTCTAGGGCCTCCTCAGCGTTCCTCTCCACTTCAGACAAGTTGGCGTAAAGCTTCTCGAGACCCTACAAGATATAGACAGATTAATAGTTTGGAATCTTGAAAAAACACATCGGGATGCTGAAAGGATGCTTACCAGATTCATTAAACTCTGAAGCTTCTTGGTGGTTTTAGCAGAATCCATCCCCTCAAAGAATTCAAGATCCAACACCTCCACCGTTTTCCTTTTTTTGCTTCCAGAAGCTTTGGATCGGAGAATAGGGACACGAGGCTTAACACTTGCAAGTGTGGGACCCTCTTTCTTGACCGCAACAGCCCCAGACAGAAGGCTGTTAAGATCCGACAAAGCAAACTGGGAACTTGACTTAGTGATTCCTACACAGAAATAAAACAGTTCAGAATCGTGGCAAGTGTAAATGAAAGTACTGGGTTTCAAAGCTTGCTTGACTGACGGTTGACTCGAACCGAAAGGATCTCTCCCCTGCAGGTATTTCCAATAAACCTTCAATTCTTTTATTTGTGTCACTTCTTCGAGGAACCAGTTCAGCAAATTTAGGAGTTGCATAAGGATAAAACAAGAGATCACTATCAACAGGTGGAAAATAAAATAAAATTTCAGGAATCCAAACTATTTCCTACCCTTCTTAACCCATTCAAGCGGCAAACTTTTCCCACCGAGGATCGAATCTATCCTTACGAAGAAGAACTTCCCCTTTCAGTCAGTATTATTTTGGGTGGCTTTTGGGATTGAATGAGTTTGCCCAGATTTAAGCTGAAGAACGAAGCGGGAAGCGCCACGGGTTCTCAAATTATAGACAGAGGCAAGTTCATGGACGCCAATGGTCAGAGAATGTGAACGATTCAGCCTTTCAAGAGTAGCTAAAATTCTCTAAACCATCGGCATGATTTGGGAATAGCAAAGACCGGTAAGCTTGAAAAACTCGCTAGTAAGTGGAGGAAAAGGATATGACAGACCCAAAGTGAAAGGATAGCTATGGAAACAAACCCAAGTTTCGGAAATCAAATCGGCTTTTGTTCTAGAATCGAAAGGCCTGAAAACAGTTTTTTAAGGAAAAACATTGTTTGATTTCAAAAGTTTGATGTCCGAATCGATGAAAGAACAGAGCTCAAGATCAGAGTGATCAAGGATCCCTTGATCAGAAAAATTCTCTATCGTTTCAACGATAATGGAGGAAGCCGATCTGGTCATTTTCTTGCCATGATTATGAAAAAGAAGAAGGAAATCAGAAATCACAGAAGATGAATATTTTTACCTGCAATGGCTTGGAGAAGACAAGGATGAAAGAGAAGGAGTAATGATGGTTTTATCTTAAAAGCCCCCAACGGTTAAATCGCATTGGTTTTCGCAAAGACAACAATAGCGCCCAAGATTTTCCCTTTGCGTAGTTCATTGAACCTTCCAACTTATTTATTTATTTATTTATTTTTTCAGCCGACTTGAAAGGTGCTCTCAGTGTACCGTCATACGCGCCCAGACATTAGACCAAGTAGGGACCGGGGATCAAAGTTCCATTGATTCATCTATCTCAAATAGGGAAAAAACTGAATCAAGAAGGGGTCAGTTGAGATCTAACCGGTTAAACCCACTTTGGTGGCCCGCCCCAAGTCTTGCCCATAGTTGACTTCTTTGCTAGATGATATCGAATAGTACGACTACAGGGAAAGAAATCTGAAAGTAGCCTTTTACCCCCTTATTCGATGGTGAATGCAGCCTAGCTCTCCCCATTCAATAGGCTAAGCATATCCCTTTGCCGTAAAGCTAAGATAGAACTCAGCTAGGACCGAAGAGAGGATTGCCAACCGGAAGAAAACCGAAGAGAGCATTGCCAACAGTAAGTTACATGTGGTACTGCATATAATACATCCACTGGATGCATCTCACGTATTCATTTCCACCTTTACTCTCTTTCTTGCCACGTGTTTCTTCTCACTCACCGATGTATCATATTTTCTGCCACGAACCAATTCTTATCGCAACACTACCACCATTTGATCTGTCTTCAACCCCGATCTTCACCTTCAACGGCCTCGACGGTGTTTAATGGCGGCGGTGGGTAAGGTCGACATCTTCATCTGTATCTTGATTTTAGTTTACTACGTCTCCTAACAAGAAATTGATGATAATATGTGTTCGTCTCTTCTTTTGTTTACCATTAAAGTTATTTTGTCAGTAAGATAATTATATAAAAAATAGGAAGGTATAACTGCTTACTTAAAACATCATTAATGAAAACTATAAATTACTAATGAAAAACCATATATCTCTTTTTTTTAAAGGCAAACTTCTTTTTATAATTTTTGTCACTAATAGGACTTGAACCCATGACCTCAACTCTAGATGTACCTAAAGACTTTGTCTTTGTCATTGGACCACCAACCCTAATGATAATAAAAAAAGACCATATATCTCTATTCATAATAAAAAAAGGTTTACACTGTAGTAAAACTACTGTAAATATATAAATTCATACAAGTGACATATGCGAAAAAGGCTGCACATGGTGGTCATATTCACAGAGCATATGACCCACTTCCTAAACTTTACGTATATTATTTATTACATGTACAGTGATTCAACTTTAAAATTATTATGATAAATCTTTATTTTTAAACAGATTATATTTTTTTCCGTTCACGTGTGTTACAAAATTACAAAAATCGTCTTTAATGTAAAAACTGCTTATGTTATTATTGTTTCGTTATAGTTGTAAGTAGTCCTTGTCTTGAATATCATCAACTAAATACAGTTAAACCTCATTACATGTCTAATATGATAAACATTTTAGTCGTTTTACCAACATTAATAAGTGCTTGTGGTTTTCTTATGTTTTGTCCCATGTGTACAATCTGAATTAGATCCACCCCGTGCTCATCCTCTTCTTTGTGGTCCTCGTCATCATTGAAGTGTGGAATTGAGTTTTAAATTTATAAACGACAAATAGTGAAGTTAAGACTATGACATGTAAACAAGTGTACCAATCGTAAAGTAACATATTGCTTAATTAAGTATTGGTTGTTGAACACTTGTAATGTTCGTTTAGGCCTCACTCTACACACAACACACACTCACGAATTTGTGTGAAAGTAATTTGCAGATGGAATTAAGGAAGAATTCTTTGAATAACTATTTGGTGAATTATCGAATGAAAAATAAAACATGTCAAAAGCAGTACTATTACTCCTACACGTTAAAAGAACAAAACTTACATGCTAAATAAAAAACTAAGTTCATGTACTCCTGCTTTCAAACAACCCCAACGTTTACTTCCCACGTTTGCTTCCAAGTTACTCGGTCAACCCCATTATTCGATCAAGTCTAGACCAAATCTTCTGCTGCAAGGTTGAGCCAACCGATATCCAAAACCCACAGCCCGTGAACTCATGCACCGCCGTAGCTATTGTATTTACCGAATTTGGTTGTCCCTTTGGTCGTCCAGCGATTTGTTTCTGTACGCATTAGAGTATGTCTGATTTATGTTTCTCACCAAAAGGCTTACTATTTTTAACATATTTCCTATGTTTGTCGATTTAACAATGGATTTTATTTTAACAAAGAGGCTGTGATGATTACTTTTAAAAAATTATGAAAATTCGCATCTTGGTGGGGCAATACGGATGGTAATGTGAAAGGAACAATTGTTTCTATCACGGTGCAACCGATTTATTTGCAGTTGTAGTGGATTTATGTTTCTTTGTTCAATTGTATATATATCTGAGCCTGAAATGATGCTCTTTAAATAGAGTTTATAATTTGTGATCAGTGTTTTGATCTTGCTGGGTATGGAAACTAGGGTGGAAGGTTGTGTAGATCTAAAAATGAGGTGTTTGCAGATGCAGTTACCGAATTTGCAAACATTGGATCTGCTAAGAAAACTTTGGATATAGATTTATTTTTTTTTCATTTAAAGATGTCGAGAATGGTAGTGAGCCTTTCTTTTCACTTGATAATTGTTATTGAACTAGTAATTTATCCGACACGTTGCGGTCGCCGCGCGCCATGACATGTTAAACAACGGACACTAAACAGATTCGAACTTTATAAAAAAGAGGAAAGCTAAATCGTTGAACAAATCAAAGTCTTTGAAAAAAAAAACACGAACACCAAACTGCTTTGAAATTAAAAAAGAAAAAAAAAATAAAACGTTAAATAAATCAATGTCTTTCAAGAGCCACTCGCGTTGCGGCACGTTAACTCGCATGTAACGCACGTTAAAACATGCAATACATAAAAAAAGAAACATTTAATCAAGTGTTGATAATATTAAAGATATCATATAAGAAAACAAAATTGTTAAAAAAGTTATTATGTACGAAGTAAATAAACGTATTCGGAACTTTATATAAAGAAAAGAAAACATTTGTGCAAACCTAACGAAATAGTTAGTAACATTCCAAAAACTTTAAATAACAAACGAAACCGTAACAAAGCTGTTAAAAAAGTTAACTAATTTTGTTATGGCATACAGAGTCTTAACATTGAACTTATTTGATTCAGGTCATCTCTTAAGGTATATTTCCGCCTCTACTATGTCTGTACGTTACTTTTATTTTGGGTTTATTGATCTCGAAAACAACATTATACAACAATATTGGCCAGAGTTGTTATACCCAGTGGTGCATCCATCAGTAAGATCTGTTTCCCCACCTAAGTCTAATTGAGTATTTCCTATTTCATTTGCTTTTGTAGATTTAGTCTTTTGTTACATTCACATAGTTTTGGAACTATATTCTTTCTGGGTTTGTTCTTGATTTTGCAAGTTTTGGTTTCTTAAATCTGCTTAGTTTTAAATTAGAGGAAAAGCTGGCGGTTCAAGCAAACTTTCTCCATGTTAATATGATATTTCTAAGTCTTGAGAACATGTAATTATCAAAATTTAGGGTATTTCTATACATCATCAATGACGATTGGATTAGGCAAAAATGACTTTAGGTATGTAAATGTGTTTGTGTTTATTTGTGCAAACTATTAAGTTGAATTATGATTTTGATTGATTTAGTGTTACTGGCCATAGGTTGATGTACATGGTTGGCTCAAAGACCAACCCTTTTTCTTTCAATTGGTGTATTTCCTCACCACCTACGAAATCTCATTCTTATATCTCTGGTACAAAGATTACCATTTTTATTTTCAAAAGGTTAATAACATAATTATCGGTTATTGGTCATATATATCCTTAATACCACCAAATAAATATGTTTCATGATCACCATCACATCACTAATTATATTCTTCTACCTACATATGAATGTAGATGGAATTTCAAGCAGGGTGATGTTGCAGTTCTTTCAGCTCCTAGACCTGGAATAGGTTAGAAATGATTCAAACCGAATACCTCTCATAGTTGGCAAACATAACATAAACGTAGTTCTTAAACTTCAAATCATTCAAACATTACAACGGAAGTCTTGACATACGATAATTCATACAAATTAAAACATTTAACATTCATTGTCTAAACAGAAACTATAGCCATCAGAATGTCAGTCTTCAGATCAAGCAGCCATCCAATCCATGGCATCGAGCTCTTAGAGCTCCCTTAATCTACCATTCCTGTTACCTGGCATGCATACTAAAAGTCAGCTAACGCCATGAGTTCTATCTTTACGTTAGTATCAGTAAACTTTGTTTCTCTTTTTGGTAGCTTAATTATATAAATAAAATAAGCTTTAACTCTGTTTAATTTTAAGAGAAACATACTCTATGCTTTAAAACTTTGTTAATATCATAAACTATCACAATCGTTTCATTACTATCATTTGTTAAAATTCTGTTCCAGGGAAATCAATTACGGGATCCCACTCTGTCATACTTTCTCTCACTTGTATATAACAAGTGAACACATACATTCATTCTAACATGCACATTCGAACCATTTCCCAAGTATAAGGTTCCTCTTTTAGGTGCCAATCGTGTCGGGTTGGCAGGTTAACGGGTTGAATTATGCAACCCGAACACGACCCATATTCTTATTCGTGTCAAAAATTTCAACGTTAACCTGGATACACTTCAATTCAAAATCATTAACTACTAAAACCAAAATCAAATTCATCTAAGGTAAACCGAAAATTAATGGAATAACTATCTCTAGAAAGGGAAAAAAAAATTTTGGTATAATTGAGTTCCTTTATTGTAAAACTAAATATAAAAGTAGGTGAACAGTCATTTCTATGATGAAAAAAAATTATTTTCTAACCTAAATGGGTCAACCTGTTTTTAAATGGGTCAACCCGAACCCGACCCGTTTATTAAACCCTAACCCGACCCATTTTTTTAAAACAGGTTGAAATGACAAACCCAAAACCTGATTGTTTTCGTGTCATATTCAGGTCGTGTCAGGAATTGACACCCCTAGTTCCTCTGTGTTTGCACAGATGTAAGACTCCTCTGTTTTGCTTGCCCGAAGGCAAGTCTCCTCTATATGCTTGCTTAAAGGCAAGGCTCCTCTGTTTGCTTGCTCGTCGGCGAGTCTCCTCTGTCTTTATCTCTGTGCTTGTTACAAAAACAAGAATCCTTTGTCTCTGTGCTTGTTACAAAAACAAGACTTCTTTGTATACTCGTACAAGTCTCATATGTTCTTTCTTTACATTAATATAGCATTTCATTCACTTTGTCTATCACATAAACATTCACGTAACATTGCATCTCCTCTGTCTATAAGATAACATTTCATCTACTTTGTTTATAACATATCATTTCTATAACATTCACACTATCACATAACATTCACATTTACATTCAGTTAGTACACATTATCACATAACTAAATAGTATAGTATCTATCTCATTCTCTATATGTAACACTAATTTCTGTAAAACATTCGTTTCAAGGGCTCTATATGTTTATTCTGTCTTTATATCTATCTACGTTCATAATATATATATATATATATATATATATATCATATAACCTTATCTTTCTAAAGCTTTTTTCATGAATTTCATGTTTCTCTATTGAGTATGCACATCATCTCACAAACGTAAGAAAATAGGCAATAGAAACTCACCTAACAAGCGGATCTCACAATGCCTTCAACGGTCGACTGTCATCTTCGTAAGGAAGGGGAGGTGGCTGCTAGGGTTAAGCCCACCCTTCCCTTTCGTTTTTCGACCCTTAATGCATTAAGTCCCTTCTGTTTTCTCATTTTTTCTTTCTATTTCCCGAGCCTTGTTCCTTAATACGTTTTTATTATTTTTGGGATGTTACAAGGTTTGTTTTTGTGTCTCAATGTTATAAAATAGAGGGGCATTTTCTATCCATTTACATTTTTTTTGGAAGGTGAAAGATTTTATACAAAAAAACAAACAGTAAAGCTTAAGAAAGACAATCGAGTACAAATAGAAAATGAAAGTTACACAGTGAATTTTAAATATTGTGTTCACACCATGAGACCCACTCTAGTGACCCAATACTTACCATGTTCTTGGCTCACAAGTAGCTAAGACTTTTTAATTCTTTGAATAGCCAACTAATGGACGGCTTTCAATATGTTTTTGACCTTTACACGGTAATTTAAAACATTAAAGCAAATTTCAATTAAAATTGATATTTCTGCGCCACCCTAAATTGTAATATTTCAACTGGTCTATCCGAACCGTCGGTGTTAGTGAATTACACTGCATCCGGCCCTACGATTAAATTCCTGATGACTAGAATTGTTTAAAATATTTCTTATGCGTATTTTATTTTTATTTTGGTTTGGTTATTAAATTGGATATATTTTTTTTTATTTTTTCAGTTTGGATAAGATGAAGTTCATGCGGCCTGCTTCGTTTGTAATATTTCATTTCTATCTTTTTTTTTGTTTTGATCATGTTAACAGTTTCTGTAACTATTATTAGATATAAAAAAGTATCCAAAGATTCTTATTGTAAACATTGACAACACCATTGCCGTTGTGGCTTTATCATTCACAATCCCTTGAAGCATTTTTTTTTTGCAATGATCCTGGTCTCAAGATTTTGAGTTGTTGATGAGTTCTATTTTATTTGCAGATCTTGTACCAAATTTATCGTAGGTGGTTATACCTTGAAGTTGAAAGGAAGCAAATAAAAGGATTGTTGCTAGCAAGTATCTGCGACTCAAATCCTATTGTGTTTTTCGAATCAGAGGTAAGTTCATTCCTTTGATCAAGTATAACCTTTTGTATGGGCGGGTTAAGTAATGGATAAAATGGGTAGCGTTGAAACGGGCCAAAAACACTCTTTTACCTATTTCTTTATAAACCACTAAGATGTTGAATTAGACGATTTAGGATGTTGAATGCATTTAAAAGCGTTCGTACATTCGGTAAAATCGGCCCATCTGAATTGTTCCCTTTTTAACTAGTTTTTTTTTAATTTGATCGGTCAAAAATAAGTTTGGGTCTTTTTTCAGTACGAGTTGAACACCTTTCGGGAAAAAAAATATTAGTTTTGAGTTTTACTGATTTTTGTTTTCTTTTCGTAGCATAAGGTGGAAGAATTAACTCTGAATGTCGACAAGGATCATGTGCAACAGAGGCTCGTGTTGTTGTGTATTTTGGATTGATATGGTTATAAACAACATAGGTTGTGTTTTGAGGTTTATGTTTTGAGTTTGTCTATGGATTGATATGGTTATAAACAACATAGGTTGTGTGCGAGATTTATTGGTGAGATGTTGTTGAGTGTATTTTGGTTTTCGTTTTATTAGTTTAGTGTTCAAAACGTCAAGATCTAAGGTAAACATTTATTTTTATGGCAGCTTTTTGTGGACACAGCACGCCCGAGACAAATTTTTTTTCCCGAAAGGCAAATTTTATTAGAACAAGCAAACCAACACCAAATAAATGTCGGTATCTATAATACTTTTTTTTAAAGGGTAATTTTTTATTTATATGGAAGTGAGACTTGAATCTATAACCTTTTCAATCTTTAGTGTTTATAAAGAATTTTTCTCTACCAATGAGACACCAACCTCAATGACGGTATGTATAATACTTATTTATCAATAAAAATTACAAAAACATATATTAAAAAGTGCACGAAAGTATCTCCCCTTCTAATCATTACTAGTGCCATTATGAGTGGCCGAATGTTGTAGCACATAAACTAGGTTATACAACTTGTCCCCTCTAGAGGTGGGGATGTTGGACTTATGGAGCCGCATAAAACATTTAGGATAAAAACAACAAACAACATGAAAGTGTTAATAAACTAGAATGGTCTTTGCGCGTGTTTCGGCGCGTTAAACCGTAGAAGAAACTAACGTACTTAAAATCTTATAAAATAAAGTAATAGAAAAACGACTGTAAAAAAAGTTATCCACGCGTTGCAAAGAAACAATTAGTAATATTAAAAAAAAGTTTATTCAAAAAAGCGAAATCGTAACAAAGTCGTTACAAAAATTATCCGTTAAAAAATTAGAAAAAGAAAACAAAACAGTATAGAAATAGTAAAAAGAAAAACAAAATTCGGATGTTGCACGCAAGTCCGTTACAATTGTGCGTGTTACTTGTGCTCCGCATCGGGATAGATAAAAAAATAAGCAAGACATAACGGTATTAGTATTCACGCTTGAAAAAAATGCACTTTAAAACATTGAAAACGAAGATAAATAAATTAAAAAAAAAAGAAATTAAAACATATAAGGAAAAGAGTAAAAAAAGTACATATACAAAATAAGTTTATTAAAGTCCAGGGGTTGTATGATAATTTATTAAAGTTTAAGGGTAATAAAATAAACTGGTTAAAAGAGAGAAAAAAAAACAAAACTTAACTAAAATGCAATGGCCAAATTGTAAATTATATAAAAACACAAAATTACTTGTAGCTTTAAAAACTTATACTTAATGCAACATGTGTTCTTATTATTGATTTTGTAAATAAATAAATTACTTTTAATAAATACTCTTTCTTCATGGGTTCGAGTCTCATTTGATGCATCTCTATGGACTTTTAATGTGGAGGTCATGGGTTCTAGTCTCACTTGATGCAAATATTATCAGGTGGCCTAGGGGTTTTACCACAGTGGCCCTTCAGGTGGTGGGCTTCCCTTGGAATGGTGGGCGGGCCAGATCACCAACGCTGTTTGTGTTCGTGGGGGTGGGTGGCCTTTCGCCATTCGGTTTACCCGGGTGATCGGACATATAGTATTCGTTGGCCGTTAAAAAAACAAACACTCTTTTCAATTTGTAACTACACAAGAAATATTGTCTCGTACTCTGCAACGGGAGGCAGATCTTAAACGAATGAGACGGTGACATTAACGTGGTTAAACAAAAAAGGAAACGTGGTTAATAAATTTTGTCCCACACTCCGCAGCGGGAGTCGGACCTTAAACGGTTCAGGCGGTGACATTAATGTGGCTAAGCACACAAAGAAACGTGTTTAAATACATAAAAGAAACGTTGCCACTGACACTTTCTTTTAAGTAATATACTAAAAATTAAGCCCACGCGATGCGACGGGTTTGTGAACGTCGTACGTGCGTTGCGGCGATGACACTAACGCGACTAAGTATATAAAAGAAACGTATGAAGTTGTCGCGACTCGGTCTAGAGATCGAGAAATAGATAAATTGCGATGCGAATATAAGTTAACATTGAAACGACAAGTTGGTAACAAAGTAAAAATAAAATAGAAATATAAAACAATTTTTTTACAAACGGATATAAAAAAAGTAAAACAAAAAAAACCCGGTTTGTCACACCTTAGACTCAAACACGTGTCATCGAGTTTAATAGGGTTATTGTAGGAAATAAAATTAGTAAAACAATAATGAGTTAAAAACGTATATTATACATACTATAAATGTAAAGTTGAGAGTTTAAAATTTTGAATAATGAGTTAAAAATGAATATTATATATATTACAGGTGTAATAGTTATAAATTTGAGGGGCATATTAGAACTTTTAGAAAGTTTAGAGATATTATTTGAAAATTTAGAAAGTTATAGATATATATAAAAAGAAAAATAATGAAAAGAATAAAACTCTTATTCGTCGTAGACAATAGAAATTAAGGTAGTAGTAATGTATAAATAAAAAATTGTACCAATTACTATCGGTTTCTAATCGGCTTACTCTTCTCCTGGTTGAAGTCGCGAGTTCAGTCGGTCTGAATTGGTTTTAATCCCGTGATGGTAATTATGTAACGGGTAACCATTTATTTTTATGAATTATAACTTTATGTATCTTTTAACAAATATTAAAGAATATGATTTTGATTTTTTAGTGATGAATAAAACTATTTACTCTACTCTTAAAATCATTAACTCACCACACATGCATTCAGGTAGACATGGCAAGCTTAACCTAAAGTAGGAGAAATGAGTTGGTTTAGGTAAATAATTTTTGTGTGAGATTGAATTAGCCAACACCATATTAGAGAACGTGTTGAAATGGGTAACACCATAAGACATGTTGGGTCAGCTAAAAATTATGTAAATTTAGAATGAGTTTAAACGCGCAACAACGGGTTAATGACATGTTTGGAGAGAAAATCACTTAAGATTAACACCGACACCCACCGCCTCTTGCACCACCATGACGCCACGGTCATGGACAAGCGTCCTGACCCAAACCCGTTGTGACCCATTACCTAACCCGCACGTCTTGCCAGGCTTACATTCAGAATTTGAATTCCACAACCATTGGGTTGGAATGTATGGGTGTGCATAAAAACAGAAAAAAATGAAAATTGAACTGTGTCTGTGACTGAAAAAAATAATTAAATAAGTGATAACTATACATTTAAAATTCTAGTTTATTCGGTTAATCCTTAATAATACATTTTTTTAACTCGGTTTAGTTGATTCAGTTAAGAGACAAGCCTAAAAAATATTAAAGTCCAGTAAACATTACAAACCGAAACCAAACCGTTAAAAGACACTCGTCGAAAAGTAACAACTTTACCTCTCCACTATGATATTGATTTTGATTTTTGACACAAAATTTAGGACTACGACCATTGCTCAATAAAGGGCAGTCAAAAGCCGTGCCTTCACACTTGCAAGCCCCCTTTCCAAAGCCACTCACTTTCTCTCTCTAAAACACACACTACACTCTCATCGTTCTCCATTCCATCACACACAAACACACCATGATCATCTAAACGAGAAAGTCGAAGATCAAAAGAAGCAGAAACATTTGCAGAAGAAAAAAGTCGAAACTCTATGTAAGGAATCTTTCACACTTTTAAGTTACTTTATGCATCTTCATCATTAAATATTATCTTTCCTTTCATGTTCTAATCGTAACATCTTAATTAAACATTCAAATGTCAATCAAATGATTTAAAATTTCAAAATCATGTTACATAATCATTTGCCCATGTCCTTCTGGTCTACAGTGATTGTTGATTAGGTTCAAATCCTTCAAATATTAAAATTTCAAAATCATGTTATATAATCATTGGCCAATAGTGTTCTGGTCTAATGACATCGGTGATTGTCTCTCATAAAAATGGTCTGTGTTCAAACCGTGTAAGTTATTAAAAAAATGTTAAAATTTCAAAATCATGTTACGTAATAATTCGTTCATGACTTTCTGGTCTAGTTATATTAATGATTGTCTCTCACAAAAGTGACGTGTGTTCAAATCCTTTAAGTTAATAAAAAAAATGTTAAAATTTCAAAATCATGTTACATAATCATTTGCATATGCCCTTCCGGTCTAGTGGTATTGGTGATTGTCTGTCGTAAAAATGGTGTGGGTTTAAATCCTGTAATTATTAAAAAGATGTTAGATAATGATTATTCAATTTGTGTTTTAAAATTGGGATGAAAGAAAGATTTGGAGATTAGTAGATAAAGAAAAAGATGTTCATGGGGAAGACAAGAGCATGCTTTAAAGCAAAAACAAAACCAACTTTTTTGTTTGTTTAATAATCTCTTCTCTCTGTTCCTCATTAAAGTAGCTTTTTGTCCTTTTGATTAATCAAAATCGCTAAACAACACATGCTCGTGCGAACATATTCTCGACTCTCTCAATTCCATATAAAAATAATATGTTATTAGTATCGATTTCCCCATGGAAGAAGCCACATTGAAGCTTTTTCTAGTTCTTCGTTACTCACATTTACACACATACATTCTCTTTGCTTTCACCTACAAAACACACACACTTAATTATCTTCAACAATATTTAATCGTTGTGTGTAGAAAGAAGGAAGGAAGGTGATCGGATTGAATCATCAACGGCGTGCAAAGGAGTAGAAAATCGAAAGGTAATTAATTTGTCTCTCTTCCGTTTACTTTGCCTTTGTAAACAAGAGTAGTACAAGAAGATAAACATGAGTTTTACTTTTTACCCTTTTTTTAACATATTTCAACACATTTTCTACTGTTGGTCCGTTCATGATCAAAGTCTAGAAGGTGGTTTGTTAGGTTTTAACTATTTCATGGTTTTTATTTTAATGTGTCTATATTGCATGTGTTTAATACAAAATAAATTTTAAGTAGAGACCGTCGTATGGCATGGTTGTAGGCGGTTATAAGATTGTCTAACTATCTTACGTATCATAGTTAAAACGCTATATAGTAGTGTTTATTAGGTTAGTGTAGTTTTCTACTTTATTTATATATATATATATATATACATATGTGTGTGTATGATGATATAAAGGGAGTTAAAAATAGTGGGAATAAATTAACCTTTTGTACTATTTATTATGTAAATTGATTAAGGGGGTGTTTGGGATTACTTCTCAAAACATTAACTTTTTAGTTAATAAGTAGTTTTGAAAAGTAAGTAGGACTTACTTTTCAAAAACTACTTATTTCTTCTATATTTCCATCTTATTTTGATTTATCCAAACAAACTTTTAACTTATTAACTTTTAAAAAAAGTTAATAAGTTGGTTAATAAGTAATCCCAAACACCCCCTAAAATTTATTAAATTTCAAAAATTTAACTTTAGAAAATATGATATTTATAGTCTTTTGTCTAAATACATATGTGTACATACAGTATGTATACACTACATGCACATACATAGATATGCATATTTGCCTAAATACATATATGTACATACATTATATATACCTTTGTACTATTCATAGATATGTATAAACCTTTTTTAATGAATTTTACCTGTTTTTATTGAAACATTATGTACACATCTGTATATCTTTAACTATGATATTTAAGGTTATATGACCGTATAATATTTTATTATAAATAAACAAACGTATCGAGTAAAATCTCATCTATAGCAACTTCATGAGCACTTTATTATAGCAAACATTATAATCAAAGTATTTATATGATTTTCATGATTTTTACATAGGAAATGAACCCTACAAAAATATGTACATTTACCGTTGGTCATTTGATACAATGATAGTCTCAAAACTTTCCATAATGGATGTCAAGGGGTCTGTGGTCAGGTCAGGGGGTTTACCCAGTTGGGGGTTTCTCCTGTGGTTGGCTGTCCTAGATGTTCTAGGTGTTACCCCAGAGAAACTCAATTATCCTAGAATATCCAGGTGTTTTGACGTTAAAAAAAAATATATGTACATTTATGTATATATATATATTTAATATTTATGGGTAGAAGAATATAGATCGAGTATTTATGGGTGGAAGAATATAGATCGAGTTGAAGGGTATGGGTGGTGCTTGAGTGTGTACGTAGATCTCATCATTGCGGTAGGCGGAAGTTTCAGTAAATTTGTTTTTATGTTTGGTTTTTAGTTCCCGCATTAAATCACACACTGTTTGTCTACTATATCATCATCATGATCATGCATGGAAGTAAACGTAAATATAAATATTAAATAATATATAATATACAAGTCGTTCATAGTAATATTTCGGCCCCTAAGATCCAAAGCTTTGTTTTTATTAGGATCGGTTTTGATATTCAAAATGGGTTGCAGCGCAACTTTTTACCCTTTTACCTGTCACTTTATTATAATCGTCCTTTTTTTCAACAAAAATTGATACATCATTTACTTACGAACCAAACATCAACATAAATGAATGAGTTGACCGTCTTGGTTTTTTTTCAAAAAAAAATAAAATAATAATAATACATTATTGGATTATATTTTCTAGATTAAAAGAATCCAATTTTTTTGTCCTCGTTAAAGTAACTTTTAATGTTTTTCCTATATTGTCATATCAAAAGAGATGCTAATGAAGTATTTCAAAAATTATGTTAATTAGTTTGGATAAATAATAAAGAGTTAGTACACGGATAGTGACTATGATACGTCTAAATTTAGGATTTGATCCCTAAGTTTAAAAAATTATATCGTCAGCGTTAAAGTATACATAAATGTAACATGTTTGATCCTTGTAGGGAAGGACGGTTAATTTTTTTATTAAATATTTTGAAAATGACTAAACTATGACTAAATAAACAAAAAAAAAGTATAAAATAGGTTTTAAAAAAAGTTGGCGCCGCCTCAGAACTACGGGTATTAATATAATTTATTTAAATTTCTACTTTTTAAATGTTGTATTTTTTAATCAAGGGGTATTTTAGTCATTTTTAAAATATTTAATGTAAAAGTTTACTGTCATCCACTCCAGAGATCAATAATATTACGTTTATGTATAATTTAGGACTGTTAGTGTAAATTACATAGGGATCAAAATCTAAAATTTGGACATACCATAGGGATACTTAACTCATTAATCAAATAAGAGCAAGTTTATTTAAAAAATAATGATATTTTAATAACGGTGAGAATCATTTAATGGATTTTGTACACAATTCATTAAAGATAATTGTAGTAGGAGAGAGAACGTGAGACAGTTTAAACACTAAACATATTATTAAGTATAAGTAATACAAACATCATGTTGGTGAATAGTAACATGGCATTTTCATGATTTCTTTCAACACTAGGGTTTTCTTTGTTTGAAACAATAGATAAAGATGTATTATATGATTCTTACGGTTCTCGAACATGTTATTTATTTTTGAGATGAAGAACCCTCTAAACATGTATGCGAGTCACAACTATTTTGAATTTAAAAAATCTATTGAATAAAAATACTAAAAATCTATGTAATAACCATGCATAAATTTTTTTAAATGGAGTTTAAGAAAGTTACAAAACTCTAACTATTGTAAAAAAAGACTAGTAAAAAAATTATATATTTAATATATTAATTATACTAGGTTAAAATCCCGTGTACTACACGGGTTAAATAAATATAATATTATATATTAAGTAATAAAAAATTTATTTTAAAAAACTCGTGTTTTACACGGGTTGAATAAACCCGTGAAATACAATATAATCTGTTATTACATACACTCGTCAAAATATGTTAGAGCATTTATTAATATAAAAATTAGTATTTTGTTTAAAAATATATTATTTTTATTGGATAGTGGTGTAATTAATAGGATAAAGAAGCGAGAAAAAATGATGAGAATGAATGTGGAGGCGACACGTGGCATAGAAAAACCTTTATTTATACTAGGTTAAAATCTCGTGTATTACACGGGTTAAGTAGTATTTTTTTTAAAAACTCGTGTTTTACACGTGTTGATTAAACTCGTGAAATACAATATAATCTGTTAATACATATAATCGTCAAAATATGTCAGAAGATTTATTAATATAAAGATTAGTAATTTTTTTAAAAGTATATTATTTTTGGATAGTGGTGTAATTAATACGAGAGATAAGCGGGAAAAAAAATGATGAGAATGAATGTGCACGTGCCATAGAAAACCTTTATTTATTATATAGTGTAGATATAAAAATTAAGATAGTAGATAAATAAGATTAATTCATTTCGATTGACACTAAAAATATGTTCACCTTTTAAAATGTTTGTATTTTTTATAGAAATATAAATTTAATATTTTTAGTTATTTATTTTTTTTTAAACATATTTTTATGAAAAAGTATACTATTTTTAAATCTGTTGCGAGGCATACCTGCTTTGGTTGATCTTCCATGTGATGATGAATGATGGTGTGGTGGTTATAATGCGTGATAATGGTATAAAGAAAAGAGGAGCATGCTGTGTGCAGACCTACATTTGACTTTTTTCTTTTTGTGTGGATATGTTTTTTGAAAATTTATTTATTAATAAAAAATAACATTATTTTGGATTTAAATTATTCTAAAATTAATAAATCACACTGTATAACAGCAAGGATGCTACTTGGGTTTATAATCCGTACGGTAAATTTAGTTCCAACTACATTGTTAATGGAAAGTACAATCACTTTTTTAATTAGAAAAATAATGAAAATAGACTTCTTTTTATTATTATTTTTATACATAAATAATTAGTTATATGAGCATAAAAAGTAGATATTTTAATATGATTCACGTAGTAATGACTTAGGGTGAAAGGGGCACCCTTGGGTAAGGGTGTCAGGTACACGGGTTCACACGGGTATACCGCCGCCGTCACTGCAGATACCTCTTGCGGGTAGTATTTTCGGGTATAAGTACCCGTGTTCTTGGGTAGAAGAGCAAACAATGATTGGATGGATCAAGTGGAGAAGAGGGTTAGGGTATTAGGGTTGTGCCTCCAATCCTCATTGGGTATTTTTATTAGGGTAGTTTTTGGGTGAGGGTTGTGCCCTTTCACTATTATCGGGGAGCGAAAAGTTATTTTAAGAATACTCGATATTTAATTTGCATATAATTTATTATGTGCAAATAAAAAAATATATTTGTAGTGATACGAGTATAAAAAATAGATACTCAAAATTCTCGTGCCATTTATTCCATTTTCGGTATGTTTTTCTATATTATTATTAGACTAAACTTTGTTACACAAGTAAAAGGAGATACACGACTAAATACAAATACACATGTATCTCATTACTATATATGAATTTGTTATTATATTAAATATAACATAACCGTAAAATTAGTTAATTTTATGATAATTTGTTATTGTTGCGTATAAGTATTTGATGCATATGTTAAGTGTTTGGAACCACCAAATGTGAGAAAAAAAGATTGTGATTTTACCTCACCCCATTTATGGTGTATATTTGTCCCACTCTTTTCTGCTAGAAGGTACAAGTATTTAATGCACTAACATTTATAGAATGAAATAATTTTCTAGATTTTGAAAAAAACTACTTCACTAGTTATCAAAAGGCAAAGCCTAAATATTATGTTTGCTATAAAAATTAAAAAAAGTATAAAATAATTTTGTTTATATATATATATATATATATATATATATATTTCATTCTATGCTAAGATTAAAAAAATAAAAGTAGATGATAATATAAAATAATTTTTTAGTTCTAGAATATTTATAAGTAAATATAAGCCCAAATAGAATTTGACATTAAAATATCATTTATTTTAAATTGTTTCAAGTTCTTTTCTTTATTTATGGGTGGGGTGGGGGGTGGGGGCCTTATTATCTGAGTAAAACAGCACCTGTAGCGCTTCAATTTGCTTTTCATTGTAGCAAAACGCATTTGCAATGTAATGTCTTTTTCGTCCTTTTGTTGGTCAATGAATAACGGATATTCAATGTATGCTTTTCGAAAATTTATTCCTATTAAATTTTGTATCTAAGTATTATTGCTTTTAATAATTTTTAAACTTATTAACTAACAAAAATAATACTGAATATCGGTAACTTGAGGCATTTTATTATTTTTACAACTCTTACATAAGTTTAAAATTTTAAAGAAAAAAAACTAATTTAAATATTTATTGTTACTAAAAGTGCATTATCATTTTTTAAGAGTGAATTTATTTCAACCCCCTGTAACCTCTCCATTCATATAAATATTAATTATTTTATTTAACTTTAACTTTTTTATTTTATTTTCTGAGAGTTATTATTATTTATGTTTTTGTTATTATTGTTAACCTAATAACTAGTTGAATACTCGTGCTTTGTGGCAAGTGTCATGTCGTCTAATTTACTCATAATATGTTCAGTTTGTCACGGTACCACAACGGTAACATCACCCAGGCTACGATACAAAAAAAAACTCGATTTTGAATAAAACTCTGTTCTCAAATGTATTTGTGTTGGAATGTTTTAAAAGGACAGCCACATATATAGTGTTATCGAAACGTTTAAAAAAATAACATGGCCGCATTTCAGCAGAGGTCTATTGTAATTTCCTTTTGATTAGTTTTTTTTTCCATTCTCTTTCTACTGCTCCTTCATAGAAAATTCTGTGAACAGAATTAACTATTATATTATTTTGTTTATTCTCCTTTTGATTTAATTACTCTACATTTAATGAAATTAAATGTTTTAAAATTGAAAATTACTTTGGATTAAATATATAAAAGTAGAAAAGATTAATTTTGTAAAACTGCAAAAGAGAAGGATAGGTCAGGAGTTGTAGCATTTCAACAAGGGGTATAACTACTTTGGGTTTAGTGGACAGATAGAGGGAGGGCCCCCATGCCCAGATCTGCTATCTCTACACTTTAATAAGTGTTACTTTTCTTTTATTTGAACTAATTAAATACATCAATTAAATCCGTTTTTTATATTTATTAATATAATTCATGTCTTTGTGCAATAATAACACCTTTTTTTTTGTTAAATAACCAATGCAAGTTTAGTATTTGTTTATAAGTTACTATAATAAATAGTTAGATTAATTTAATTTTATAATGAGGGTATTTCCTAAACAACAATTTGTAATCAAATTTTTGGCACGTGAGGGAACATGTGACAAATCAAGAGAAATTACAAAAAGAGCCCTTCTGTTTTTGTTTATTAATAGTTAATAACAGCCATCTCTCAACAATATTTTATATCTTCAATTGTATAAATCTATTTAGAGATGTTTAATAACTCTCGTTAAATCTTGAAATAAATTGTTGGCAAGCCACGTGTTACTAGTGGCTGATATGAGTCATTTTATAGGGATTTGTGATTATCTTGATTTTCTTTTGTTTTATTTTATAAGTTTTGTGTCTATAAAAAGAAATGTTGTTTACATGTCACTCATTTGAGTGTAAATATGTATATAATATTTAAAAAACGACTAGAGGATATTACATGATTTTTATAAATTTTTTTTATAGGTGACACATGACACTGATAACTCAATAGATATTTTATAGCATAGAACATAAATTCTTGAATGGTTAAATATGTGCTTGCTCAAGATAATATGTATTTTTTGATAAATAAAAGGTATCTAATGTAACTTAGGTATTCTATATATGTTCTATTGTATTCCTTAATCAATTAAATGAAACCTATTACCTTTTGTTGATTAGATTTAGTATTAAAGTTAGCTTAACCCTTAAAACTCAAACCTAGCTACCTATCACCTCATGTTGTTGATCAACACGCGTCGTTGGATCAAATTATTTTCTTTCTCTGACGAGAGCATCTTAACGTGTTCTACCAAGAGATTTTCTTGTGGAATCATTTCTCCTTTTATTTGTAATTAGTGAAACAACTACAACATTGAATTGTCACAATTCTTGTTGATACTATGTCCACGTCATAAAACTGTCTCAACCCTATTTCACACCCAATGTTGCAACCCTAATTCACACCTCATTATCACAACCCTAGTGGAACCTTTGCCACAAATATTTGCCTTACCACCATGGAAGAATCTACCTTCAACCACCATAAATGTACGTTTAATCGTACAAATATAAAACGATAACTATTGTAATACAATGCCCCGATCGTTTCTCTCTTTTAACAACTTAATGGGATACATTAATGGCATTGTTCCGTTCCCTATCATTTCATACCATCCATCACCACTTCCACTAAAACCAACACTATTGCACCAAAGATAAACCCTACTTATCTCAACTCGACATATAATGATGTCTATGTTCATATGCTACTTATCTCAAGTGTCTTTCAAGCTTCCTCGGTGATGTTTAAGCCGTGGCCGCTAGAAGTCTCCCTCCATCATGTTCAAGGTCTGGCCGCAGGACGACTGAGACACGGGGCTTTCTTTTGAGAAGCCTTATGCTCCACATACATCTCCAAAAAGTTCATCCTCAAAACACAATGTTCGAAATAGGAATGCTCATTAACAAATCTATGAAAGTTTACCACAATCGAGCACTAGAATATTTCGCTCTAGCTGACATACAACGAGTATTAGAATACCTTGCCCCTCAGGGTGGGACAAGGTATGGATTCCAGGTCGTCTAGCAGACCTGACGCACCTTATAAATTTGAAGATACAAGCTACTAAAATCCTCCACCATGGTTTTAAGTTATTACAAATTTATCATATATTTGACATACCCTTTTAGGGGTTTGCTTCCAAAAACTCATTCAACTACATAATTGTGTGATTCCATATTCAACCAAACATTAGCCACTCAGTATTAGTACCCACACACATACAATATCTTAACTAGAACCAAAACACAATTACACAATACTATAAGGGGTGAAAAGGGTAACATCCCAAATCACATATCACATTTTTCATCATCCTTTTAAACCTCCGAATTTCTTTTTGCCAACATGTTTTTGTCTTATCCGGGTAAATCTTCATCGCCTACTTGTTTTTAATTCAAAGTAAATGTTTTTGTTCAGCTTTTCCTGTTTGCCATCTCTGCATGTTTGCATGTCTTTTTCTGTGTTTGCCCAAACAATTTCAGAGAATAACAGCGACTGTGACGAACTTAGCACATATACACACATCTTATCATCAAAGATTTTCATATGTAAATCATTCTTATTTTCTCTTTCCTTTTTGGACTTTGTTTTTGCATTTCTTAACCCATTCAAATTCCCCAAAGTACACTTCAAATCCACCCTTCCATCACCTTCTAAATCCCCTTTTGTCTTCACCTAAAACCCTCTTTAAATTTCTTGTTTCAACACATTTCAGGTGAGCAAATATGCCTCAGTTGAAGCAGATTAAAGATCCTGAGCAGAAACATGTGATTTCGAAGCGAATTGCGTGCGGAAACGTGGTTAATAATCAGAAACAGTTTGGTGTTGAAGATGGCATAGATCATAAGGTTGTTGGCAACAGGAGGCAAGGGAGGAGGAGAGGGAAGGGGAAACCATTGTTGGTGTTGGAAGATCCAACGGTGGAGATTTGTTCTGATAAAAGGCTTATGTTTCACCGTAGGCCAGGGTTTGGTCAATTGGGTACCAAGTGTGTGGTCAAAGCTAATCACTTTCTTGCTGACTTGGCAGATATGGAATTAACCCAATACAGCGTAAGTGTTTGTTTATTAATCTTTGAAAAGTGATTAAATGTTTCTTGATTTTTTTATTAATTTTAATGTTTTTTTTGTTTTAATTTTTAAGTGTTTGTTTATTAATCTTTGAAAAGTGGTTAAATGTATCTTGATTTTTTTTGGTAATTTTAGTAATTTTTTTGTTTCAATTTGTAAGTGTGTGTTTCTAATTCTTTGGAAACTGATTAAAAATTTCTTAATTTTTTGGTAATTTTAGAGTTTTTGTTTCAATTTTTAAGTGTCCATTTCTAATTCTTTGAAAACTGTTTAATTTTAGTTTTTTTTGTTTCAAATTTAAGTGTTCATTTCTAATTCATTGAAAATTGATTAAAAGTTTCTTGATTTTTCAGTAATTTTAGTGTATTTTTGTTTCAATTTTGAAGTGTTAATTTCTAATTCTTTTAAAACTGATTAAAAAATTCTTACCTTTTCAGTAATTTTAGTGCTTTTTTGTTTCAATTTTAAGTGTTCATTTCTAAGTCTATTAAAACTGATTAAAAGTTTCTTCATTTTTAAGTAATTTTAGTATTTTTGATTTAATTTTCAAGTGTTCATTTCTAATTCTTTAAAAACTGATTAAAAGTTTCTTGATTTATCAGTAATTTTAGTTTTTTTTTTGCTTTAATTTGAGCAGGTTATGATGATGCCAGAAGTAAATTCTACAAAATTAAACAAGACAGTTATGAGCCAGTTGGTCAAAGTTCATAGAACCACAGATTTGGGGATGAAGCTTCCTGTTTATGATGGAAGAAGAGCACTTTATACAGCAGGCAGACTTCCCTTTACATCAAAAGAATTCACAATTACTATTGAAGATGACATTGAATGGATTGGCATCACAAAGTATGAGTTCTATTTTATCTTTAAATTCTTTTTTCAATATTTTATTTTTAAATTCATTTTAAATTGGGAGTCTTTTACTACAAGATTATTCAGTCAAAAGATTTTAGACATTGGGAACACAATGGCTTACGTTTTGTCACATTTGTTTAATATAAATTGCAGAAGGCTAATGTTTGATTTTTGGATACTTTCTTTAAAAAAAAATAATTTTTGCAAAATGGACTGAAAACCATAAAATTAGTGGAATTTTATTTCATAAATTCCCTTTTTCATACAATTTTTTTTTTAAAAACGTGTCTTTGATTTTTGATTAGTAACTTGTTAGATGACAGTCAAAAGATGAGACAGTAAAATGTATTTTATATGAATTTAATTATTTGTTGCATGGTTTCAGGCAAAGGGTATTTACAGTAATTATCGAGTTTGTTGCGCATGCTAGTATGAGTCAACTACGCGAGCTTCTTTCGGGAAAACAAGTTGACACGCCTTCAGAGGCACTTAAGTTAGTTGATCTAGTTTTAAAGGAGCTTACAGCTCAAAGGTATGTTTTTTTATTGGATCTGAACTTTTAAATTAATTTATTGTTTTCAAATTCGATATTTATAGACCGCCTAATGCATTAAACAGGTACATATCTGTTGGGAGATTTTTCTATTCTCCTAACATTACCAATCCAAAGTCAATAGGATGTGGATTACAATCATGGAGAGGCTTTTACCAGAGTATAAAACCGACCCAGATGGGATTATCACTAAATATTGGTAGGAAATGATCATATAAAGCGTTTAAATCTAAATAAGTAACTTTTATATTTTCTTTTCTTATTATGATTGTTTTTTTTAATTTAAACAGATACATTGGCAACTACATTTATAGAACCACTCCCGGTCATTGAGTTTGTGGAACAAATTTTGGGCAAACATGTGTATACCAAACAAATTTCTGATGCAGATAGAATAAAGGTTCTAAATCATCTTTCTGTTTCATTTTAATAAGATTAAAATGTATATAAATCGGTTATATATAGAAAATAAGTGTGTCATCTTTGAGCAGATAAAGAAAGCTCTTAGGGGTGTGAAAGTTGAAGTTACACACAGAGGCAACGCACGAAGGAAATATCGCATCGCAGGGGTGACATCACAACCAACAAGAGAGCTAATGTGAGTGGATTAAATTTCTCCATACTTCCTTTTCATACTGTTATCTGGATTTCTATACTGTAAATTGTACATGTAAAAGAAGTTTTTGGAAACCGGGGGGGGGGGGGGGTCTCATTGGAAGCAGTCTCTCCATCCCCTCGGATAGTGGACAGGTTTGCTTTCATCCCATCTCCCCAGACCCTAAAATTAGTTTCGCTATGAGTGGGATTTTACTGTATATGTTTGTTTGATTGTTTGTTTCCTTTTCATTCCCACCTGGTATCATTCCCATTCCTCATTTTGATATCCACAATGCTTTCTTTATCTTTCCAGGTTTCCGGTTGATGAGGAAAGAAACATGAAATCAGTAGTTGACTATTTCCGTGAGGTCTATGGATTTACTATACAGCATCCGCACTTACCTTGCCTTCAAGTTGGGAATCAGAAAAAAGTGAATTACTTGCCCATGGAGGTAAATCTTGAATATTTCAAATGATTTAATCACTTTATGAATTTGTGGTTAATTTTTAAATGCCTTTGTATCATTTCAAATATTATTCAGGCTTGCAAGATTGTCGAGGGACAAAGGCGTACAAAGGGACTGAACAATAAACAGATCACTTCTTTGCTAAAGTTTTCATGCCAGAGGCCCAAGGAACAAGAGAAGGAAATACTACAGGTTTGACCACTAGTTGACCAAATTTCTTGAGGGGTCAGTTGACTAGTTAACTAAATTTGTTTATTTTTTTCAGACAATGCATCAGAATTGCTATAACGAAGATCCCTACGCAAAGGAGTTTGGTATTACTATCGATGAAACACCTACATCCATTGATGCGCGAGTTCTTCCTGCCCCATGGGTACACCTGTTTACTATTCCTGGCTTAGCATTTAATGATACTATTATATAAAATCTTTATGCGTTTATATATTGATCTTGTTATCAACAGTTGAAGTACCATGATAGTGGAAAACAGAAAGAAGTTTTACCGCAAATGGGACAATGGAACATGAAAGATAAGGTAATATGCATTAATACTTATATTAGTTCCTATTTTAGAAATCGAATGCACTTTACTTAAGATATTGCTCTCTTTTTCGCGTCTCAGAAAGTGATAAATGGAAGTGTAATTAATTACTGGGCTTGTGTCAACTTCTCACGAACTGTACCCGACAGTGCAGCTCAAAGTTTTTGCCACCAGTTGGTGCAAATGTGCCAAGAATCTGGCATGGTATGATACATTAGCTTTCGTAGATTAATATTAATGTTTAAAAGCATGATTTTTTTTATAAAATGCTGTTTTAAATTCAGGATATTAAAAGCGAAAGTGTGGTTCCCGTCTTCTCAGCACGGCCAGATCAGGTGAAAAAGGTTCTAAAGCATGTTTGTACGTCCACCGTAAACAAACTTGGAGGAAAAGAGTTGGAATTGCTTATTGCCATTCTCCCTGACAACAATGGCAGTTTGTATGGTATGTAGCTTTCTGTTTCCTGTCTTCTAAACATTGATTGGAATCATGGAATAACGGTATGGAATTGTGAAAGAATGTGATCCGTTTCATACGGTTACATGGTTTTTTTTTTCCATTCCAACATGTTGTAAAATACAACCACCATAAATAGTAAAAGTCACACAAATAGCATAGCTATTGGCATAGGCGGACCTACACGGTGCCCTCCTTAAAAAAAGTTTAGTGTAGATTATACCCTAAAATCTGTATTGCCCCCCATAAAATTTTGATTAAGCCCTCGGGTTGCCCCCATAAAAAAAGATCCCGAGTCCGCCACTGGCTGTCGATAGGGTCTGGGTAAGGGTGGGATATATGCAGACCATATCTCTATTATAGAGGCTGTTTCTAGGGACATCGCTGGCTCAAAAACCCTAACCGGGCATGAAAAGTATATTAGAACCATACAGTGAAAGTAAACCTCTAAGGTAAAGCTAAGACAAATCTGTACCCTTCCCCTAAAAGTCCTCAACCTTAATCCTACACCTCCACGAAAATTAATATTCTAAAACATAAATCTTCGTAAAAGTTCAATTTATAACTAGATTACTATTCTATATAAAATAACCATGAAATATATATATTTCTAGAGATCAAACAAATATGACAATAGAATGCAATGACTCATTCCATTCCTTTATCATTCCATCCAACAAAACAAATAGTGAAAGTTGCTTTGATTTCAGGTGATTTGAAGAGGATATGTGAAACAGATCTGGGGTTGATTTCACAATGCTGTCTAACAAAGTATGTTCTAAAGATCAGTAAACAGTATCTCTCGAACGTATCACTCAAAATTAACGTCAAGGTCAGACAATTCATGGAAAATCCCACATTATTTATTAACATTTTAATCTTTATCTTGGTTTTCTAACTCATTTTTTCTTGTACTTTTACATTCTTTTCCTCCATCAGATGGGCGGAAGGAATACTGTGCTGTTAGACGCCTTAAGATGGAAGGTCCCGCTTGTTAGTGATATCCCAACCATAATTTTTGGAGCTGATGTAACTCATCCAGAGTCCGGGGAAGATAGTAACCCATCAATTGCTGCGGTAACCACGAAACTTTTGTCTATATATTTTTTAAAATTTTATAAGTTTGTCCCGTTAGAAGTAAAACATAACTCTATCTTTGAAATTTTGAGCTTGTACTTACAACTGTTCTTGTAAAAAGGTTGTAGCATCTCAAGATTGGCCAGAAGTTACAAAGTATGCAGGGCTTGTTAGTGCTCAACCTCACAGGCAAGAACTTATACAAGACTTGTACAAAACATGGCAAGATCCTCAACGTGGGAAAGTTAGCGGAGGCATGATCAGGTGCACATGTGAACTTCATCTGACTTTTAAAAAAATTCAGGGTTTTTTTTTTTAATTTTATTGTAAAATTTTTATGAATATTTTTTATAAGATTAGTTGATGCAATAACTTGGAGATGTCAACTGCAGAGAGCTCTTACTATCTTTCGAGAAGGCGACGGGGAAAAAACCATTGAGGATCATTTTCTACAGGTAAAAGAACAACATTTATATATGATTAAGTGGTGGATTATTTAGAGATCATTAGATTTGATTACTTGATATTTTTTGTTCTTTTATTTGCAGGGATGGTGTAAGTGATGGGCAGTTCTATCAGGTCCTACTCTATGAACTTGATGCGATTCGTAAGGTTGGTTAATGATTCTTTACACTTAATATCTAATGCTTTAAAGTATAAACCATATGTTATCTGGTGCTTATTATATTTATCTGTCTTTCTAGGCGTGTGCTTCTTTAGAACCTAATTATCAGCCTCCAGTTACGTTCATTGTTGTCCAAAAACGCCATCACACACGCCTCTTTCCAAGCAACCATAATGATCGAAAAAGCACCGACAAAAGTGGCAACATCTTACCTGGTACTTTTCTCTTTTTGTTAAACACTGATTTATTTTTACAACAGTAGTTCTTCTCATTCTAAGTGAATTTGCTTGTGAGAACTTTGATACTGATTTCTGAGAAAAATGAAAATTTATAGAAAACCAAATATCGGTTAGGCTGAAAAGGTTTGACTTGGTTAATTGTAGGTACCGTGGTGGACACTAAGATTTGTCATCCAGTCGAGTTCGATTTCTATCTTTGCAGTCATGCAGGAATCCAAGTAATAAATCACATCATTTTCTAGCTCTCATTCAACATGATGGCCCAATGAACCATATATATATTTCCTTTGATTTTATTATATAAAAATTGCTTAATTTCTGTACAGGGAACTAGCAGACCTGCTCATTATCATGTTCTCTGGGATGAGAACAATTTCACAGCTGATGAAATTCAATCTCTAACAAATAATCTTTGCTACACGTAAGAGACTTATTTCACACATTATTGAAATATAATTCCTTAATCCATGTGGGTTAAAGTCTAGGGGTCATAGTGTTAATAAGTAAACTATGTTTTAGTTTATATCTACATGTATAAAAGTTTAGTGGTTAGTTTGTTAGAAACCAAACTTGGTAACCACTAGGGACACATGGCACGATATTATGGAAGAGGAATGGATGCCATAAGAGTTCTCACAGCTCTTCATATGGCGGTTATTAGTATTACTATAAATAGGTTGCAAAGTCAAGAACCTGTAAACCAACAAAACGATTCACAATTCAATAGCAAGTTATTGTGTTCATTCGATTTGCGTTCAATTTACCAACACATGTTCAATTACTCACATGTCTTTTGATATACTAACCAGTAACCATTATAACCTTTTCGCAGTTATGCCAGGTGCACTCGATCTGTTTCTGTAGGTAAATATTTTACTTTTATCATCAATTTTTGTGTCTATGTTCTTTGTTATGGTAATATATAAAGAAAAGTATCATTGCATTGACTAAGAAACTTAATAAACGCATGCGTGCTTGCACCAACGCGTGTTTTTTGGGCTGTTATCTTTTCTTCTTTGACTGCCTATGGAACTTCCATATAGAGGCCAACTTGAGTTGTAATTCATCTCAAGCGGTCAAACGGGTTGGTTAAAAAGGGTAAAACGGGTTGCATTGGTTATAATTGTATCGAAAGTTGCCTAAATTCTATGTTTAATGCATACCCTAAATTGTTTTTTTTTACATAATTTTGATTATCATTGAAATGTTTGAGGAATTAGGTTACAAGAGCTGGTTATATAATATAACCATATTTACACAAACTACCTTCTATTATCTATAATTACAATTGATCTAATATGCCTCGACTCTAAAGAAAATTACATATTTTATGCAGTACCTCCGGCGTATTATGCTCATCTGGCTGCATACCGAGCTCGTTTCTATATGGAACCTGAAGTCCAGCATGACAACGGATCCGCTCATAGCATGTGTATGGTAAAAAGTGCAGGCGTTCGTCCTCTTCCAGCTCTCAAAGATAAAGTAAAGAATGTGATGTTCTATTGTTAGGCAGATTAAACAAGGCTCATGTGTTTAAACTTTCAAAGTGTTAGGGTAGCATTAGATGAATATGTTGTTTTAGTCTTGTACAGGGATAAAATATGGATCAAATTAACATTTTGCTGGTGCAAATAGGTTTTGTTTCTCATTCATGTTATGTTGTGTATGATCCTGTTGATATGATACAATATGCTGACTGAATTTGTTACTGACTGACAGCCTTTTGGGATCCAAAAGAATGGCATTGTTTGTACAAATTTCGTTGGTTTCTTGTATCACTTTAACAAAATGATGCATTTTAGGTTTTTATTCTGATTTTGACAAATTTGGTTGGTTTCTTGTAATGTTGTATGGTGTTCCTTTTCTATGAGGTTGTGGTTTCTAATCCCGTCGTGGACGTGTAAATTTAGAAGTAGATTTAGATTGTGAGTTTGCCGTTAAAAATCACGCACTTTGGACTAAAAAAGAAAGCTTTAAAATTGAAGGAAATTAGGGAAAATCACATATTGGCGACATCAGAGCCCTTAATAATGAAATTTGGATCAGACAGCTAGATCCGACTCGTCAAGACCATTCCGTCCACTGGCTATGGGCACTAGAATTCTACTCGTGACCCAAGTTATGACCTTTTGAAGTTTGAGCCCTTTCTGCCTTTATCCACGGGAATGGGCAAGGACGAAATGACAAGATGAGGTGCCCTGGGCACCCCCATTTAGAACTGGTCCAAATAAGAGTGAGAAGTTAGAATTCACGTTCACTTAATCAATAACAAATTTGAGCCTTGTGTTATAGGAAGACTAGACTAGAAATGACTGTATCATACTTTACAACTTACCTTTTTATGTAAAATAATAATATATCATTTGATATGAAAACCGTTAAAGTTGATATAGTTGCAAGTACCATTTTTGTAGCATGAGCAATTCCTCTAGGTTAATGGATGGGTTTGATGAGGAGTTGATCAAAGAGTTAACGAACTCCTAGGCTACGTGGACCAGGTCTAGGGAAAACATGCATAAAAGATTCAAACCTAAAACATGCATACTTGAGCTATGATTGGAGTTACAAGGTCCATAACCAATGGACGGAAAGGTCTCGACAAGACGGATCATGTGGGTAATGCCTATAGCGGTTCGACCTAGCTGTGGGACCCGGAATCCTACGATATAGACTCAAATTTCGTTAATTATTGATTTTCCTAAAATTTATTTTTAATGTAAAATGCGTTAAATCACTAATTGCCTTGATTTACACGCTTATTTATGTCGTCAATTTCGTTATTTATGAGTTGATCGGTTTATAAATTCGAAATTTGCTCATACCTACCAAATTTAGAATCTCCCTATAAAAGGACACCTTTTGTAATGATTTGAGTATTCAATCATTATCAAATTTTCTTTAGAACGCTTCTATGTTATCATATTTGCTTCCACTCTACGTCATTCTTAACTCTCAAACGGAAAAAAAGTTAGAATTTGATGGGCATCTCTCACTATCTCATTTATCATTTGAGATAATCTTGCATTGGATATTAGTAGAGTTCAAAAAACTGTTAGCACTTTAAGCTACCTAAGGAAAAAAGATACACATAACGAATTGTACAAATCTTTATGCTGTGTGACGTGTGTGCAACTTAAAACTAGTTCTTTTACGTCACCTCAAGATTACTATTTAAAGCACTATAGATTCGATATTGTAAGGATGTATTAAATGTGAGACTGACTTGACATCTTAGTACTTTCCATATGTTTCTCTTTTTCATCATAAAGTTTCAAATAAAATTATTTTTTCAGAAAGTTTTTAACCGAACTACAACTACAGTAGGTGTACAAAGATCAAGAATAGGATGAAGTACATAGAAGATATAGCTCAAATGCCTAGAGAAACTGTTCAAATTACATATTACTCTTTAGTGTTGTTCATGGTTTGTGGTTTGGATAGCTTTGAGGATAAACCTTAAGCCAGACCATTATTAACGGTTTTTAATCATTTAATCCTAAAACCAAATGGTTCATGATTGAAACCGAACCGAACCAAATCATTACTAAAGGTTTGGTTTCACTTTTTAGGGCGAAAAAGATGATAACAGCCAAACCAAACTCGTTGAAGGCGGAGATGGGTGATCTCGGGGTAAGACTTGAATAGCTCGTCACATGGAGAGAGAACAACACGATACATGCATGGAGATTCAAGAACAGCGGAATACTAAGGTCTAGTGAGGTTGACATATATATATATTTGTATCATTAGGTTATAACAGTGATTGTAGAGCGTGTCTTTATGTAGCTTAGATAAATATAAATAGGCTTGTAGTTATTCTTGGAAGGCAATCAGAATTGCGATTACCATAAATATTTATGGTATCAGGGCCATGATCGCCTGATACAAACCCTCATTTTCCCATGTCGCCGGCATTTTCATCTAGCCCTTCCTCGCTGTTGACTACTCATGTTTCGACCGGAAATAACTCACTAGTCACCGAGCCTCAATCTGAACTCCTCACATATTCCCGTCACAAGAAGGAACACATGGTTCCCAAAAGGTCAGGCTCTTCATCGTGTATTAACTGACACGAATATTCAGAATGAGGTTTGATAGCACCAAGGACACGTAATTCTACCGGGTGAAACTTTTCAAGCTCCATGCAGAAAGATACAATGTGTTAGATCATCTCGACGGTATCACGCCACCCGAACCAACTGACTTTACGTAGTATTGGGTCGATATTGATGTCATTGCATTGCAATGGATATATGTACAATTTTGTAACACCCGGATAAATCTTAAGGACTAAAAGTATCAAAATAGAAAGTTCAGGGGTTGAACTTTACATTCCCCAAAGTCAAAGGACTTAACTTGAAAATTTTGAAAATCAGAGGGATAGCGGTCCGCTATGTGTTGAAAATCAGAGGGATATCCAAGTCATAACGGTCCGCTATGTGTTGAGGAAGTAATGAACCGAGAGGTGACACGTGTCCGGTGACTCATCCGGACTCATGGTCTGATAGCGGACCGACATCCAAGTCATAGCGACCCGACACGTAAGCCCGAAGGCAGTTTTGCGGCTGGGGATGGTAGCGGACCGCTACCCCCCAACATAACGGTCCGTTACGGGTCCGAATGTCACCTTTTAAATAGGTGAACGATCTCAGTCATTTGCACACACCAAAAACATCACCCACACACACATTAAGCCTGGTAGCTCGATTCCAGAGGTTCTGATCCGCTCCCGAGAGTCCGGTTTCTCGTATTTTTGTCCGCAAACTGCCATAGATAGCACTAAGGTAAGGTTTCTGAACACCCTGAGGTTTCTTTGTGTAAACCTAAGATAAGGATGTTAATTATGATAATGTGGGTTATGATCTAGGGTTCTGTTGAAGTATTGATTGTGATATTCGATACAAGAGGAGGTTCTATTTGAGGTGAGTTCCTCTAAACTGTGCTCTATGAAATGTTTTGTAAATGATTTTGTATCTGAGATCCTAACGCTATCCGTGCATATATCGTATAATAAGTACTTATTATGGCCATTGATTGAGGGGGGTGGGAACAAGGGACAAGACTGATCCTCTTGTTTTAGTGCTGGTACATATGAGACCAGCAAGCCGGGAGGGTTCTCGTATATATGTATGTTGTATACTCAGAACCCGAGTAAAGCAGAGGTTACTAAGTGATGGGTTGGACAAGATGATTGTAATTCCCGTACGGGGTATTCATTCTCAATCAGGGATATACGTAAAGATGATTTTGTTTATAAACTCACCAGCGTAAGCTAATCCAAAATATTTTAAAATGTTTTTGAGCACAGGTGAACCCTAGCTGGTAGTTGGCATTCTAGGAGGTGTGTAAAGGTTGGAAATAAGGATGATTGAGGGCAGGTCCCTGGATGACCATAAGGCCTGAGTGATTGGCATGATTCTTCGTGAGCTATAAGTCCAGAGTTTGATTATGTTGTATTTTACCAGTTAGTCCCTATTGTACAAACTTTATATTATGAAATGAAAGAAATTATGTTATAAGCCTTCCGCCGTGTGTTTTTGTTATCAACATCACTGTAACTAGAAGGCGACCTTCAACCGGTATGTAGTTATCTGACGAACGAAATTGTATGTCTAGGAAAGAGCGGTGTATAAATCTCTCATAGACTCGTCGCTCTTACCTGGGAACATATCTGTTGGAGGTACTACTCTGGTAGATGACTGTCCTGTGTTACGGGTGTGACAAGTTGGTATCAGAGCCGCAGTTTAAGAGATTTAGATACTAATAGGAAAGATTAGTATCTAGACTTAAGCTAAGAGCTCTGAGTTTAGCTGGAATGCCAACATGATATAAGTTGAGATGTGGATTATCATTATGAATATAACAGGAGATGTCGAGAAAACAGATATTAAGTATATTATTGGCCAAATGTCTTTAATTTCTGATTTTCTGGATCACAACCAGTTATACAAATTATGATGTCATACATCTGTGTATATAGGTAACAATGGTTGGAAGAGAAAGAGGAAAAGGTACAGGAACAGGTCGAACTCCGATTACTAGGAGTCGTAGGCAGGCTGAAATTAACACCGATACTAACGTCCATCACGAACCAAATGAGACTGACAATGATAACGGTCCTCATGTTGAGGAAGTAGTCATGTCTGAGGGACAATTTCAAGACGCTGTGGCCAGTGAAGTCACTAAGGCTTTATGAAACACGTTACCAGGACTGTTAGATGAGGTTCTTTCAAGAAGAATGGGTACTAGCACGGCTGGAGAAGGAAACAATAACACCATTGGAGGGGTAAACGGAAACGCCCATACTAGCTCAGTAACGAGAACTGAGAATCGTGAAGGATGCAATTACAAATCCTTTGAAGGCTGTAAACCCAAGCCATTTGATGGCAAGAAGGGAGCCATTGATACTACTTAGTGGATCACGAAGATAGAAGCTGTGATCAAACTGAGTGAATGTAGAGATGATCAGGCAGTCAAGTTTGCTGCCAAATCTTTGGAAACCATCGCTCTAGATTGGTGGGAGTCGGTAAAGCAGGCTAAAGGAGAGCAAGCGGTGGAAAATATGAGATGGAACGAATTCAAGGAATTAATTCTGCAATGATTCTGTCCTCAGAACGAACTCGATAAGCTTGAGGTAGAGTTTCAACGTCTGGAAGCTGGAACTATGACGCATCAAGAATATGCAACTAAATTTGATGAGATATCAAAACTGGTAGCACATCTGGCAACACCCGAACCCCGAAGAATCAAACACTTTATCAACGGTTTACTTCTCAAGGTAGGAACCTTGGTGAAAACTGCCACACCACAAACAATGGATTCAACCTTAGCATTGAGTGCCACAGTTTACGATGATATGGCAGCTCAAGAGGCTAAGGATAAGGCTGAAAAGGCAGCAGAAGTGAAACCTGTTGAAACAAAGAGAAAGAGTGAGGAGGTTATGTACCGATTTAAACCAAGAAACTTTAAGTTCCCTAGGAGAGAAGGAATTAACCCGATAAGAAACCCTCAAGAGATAAGATGTTACAAATGCCAGAAGTTAGGGCATACTGCAACATCCTGTCCTATTCTTAAGTGTTTTAAATGTAATGAGGAAGGACATATAGCAAGAAACTGTACCAAACCTGTACAACAGAAGTCCGGAGGAGGGGGTAAAAGGTCGGGTATTTGTGATAGGTGAAGGGAGGAGGAACGACAATGCCAAAGTAGTAGCTGGTACATTCCTAGTTAATAATATTTATGCTAAAAATCCTGTTTGATACAGGAGCAAACAGAAGTTTTGTTTCAGATGCCTTTAGTTTGTGTTTAGGCATAAGACCTACTCCACTTGAGCGTGCTTACGTCGTTGAGACGGCAAGTGGTGAGCATATTAGGATAACGGAATCGTATGCGAATTGCAAGATGACTCTGGGCAAATGAGAATTCATTGATTGAATTAATGCCAATGAGTATGAGCAAGTACGATGTTATCATTGGAATGGATTGGTTGAACCAATGCCATGCTCAGATCGATTGTGATCAACGGACTGTTAGGATTTGTAGGCCTAGCGGAGAGTCTATCTTGATACAATGTGATAGTGATGAGAATAAGATTTAAAAAATTTCTATAGCTAAGACTAAGAAATGTATGAATACATGATGTAGTATATTTGTAGTTTATGCTGTAGACTCTAAACCCGAATGACAGATTGTGGACATTCCTGTGGTATGCGATCACCCGGATGTATTTCCGAAAGAATTACCTGGTCTACCACCGGATAGACAAATCGAATTCCTAATAGAACTCATACATGGAGCCAAACCCGTGGCTAAGTCACCCTATCGTCTTGCACCTTCCGAGTTGAAGGAATTGATGAAGCAGATTCAAGAGTTGTTGGACAGAGGCTTTATACGTCCAAGTACTTCACCCTTGGGAGCACCAGTCTTATTCGTGAAGAAAAAGGATGGAAGTATGCGTATGTACATAGACTATCGAGAACTAAATAAGCTCACTGTAAAGAACAAATATCCATTGCCTAGAATAGATGATTTGTTCGATCAATTGCAAGGAGCAAAATACTTCTCAAAGATTGATCTTAGATCAAGATATCATCAGTTAAAGGTACAGGAGGGAGATGTACCTAAGACTGCCTTTAGAAGCCGATATGGACACTACGAATTCATGTTGGTCTAACTAATGCTCCGGCAGCATTTATGGACCTAATGAACCGATTTTGTAAACCATTCTTGGACAAATTCATTATAGTGTTCATAGACGATAACCTTATCTACTCCCGAACCTAAGAAGATCATGCCAAACATCTTCAAATAATCTTGGAAATCCTTAGAAAAGAGAAGTTGTACTCTAAGTTTTCCAAATGCGAGTTTTAGAAACAAGAAGTACAATTCTTAGGGCATGTCATAAACCAAGAGGGAATCCAAGTAGATCCAACCAAGATTGAAGCTGTTATGAAATGGGAAACTCCAAAGACGCCAACTGAAGTTCGAAGCTTTCTTGGTCTAGCAGGATACTACCGAAGGTTCATACAAGATTTCTTCAAGATTGCTACTCCATTAACTACTAAGAAGGCAGTAAAGTTTGAATGGAGTCAGAAGCAAGAAGAAGCATTTCAAACCCTTAAGAAGAAACTTAGTTCAGCACCAATCTTAGCTTTACCCGAAGGGAATGATGGCTTCATCATTTATTGTGATGCTTCCCGAATTGGTCTAGGTTATGTGTTGATGTAGCGAGAAAATGCTATAGCCTATGTATCACAACAACTTAAGGTTCATGAGAAGAACTATACCACACATGATCTCGAACTTGGTGCCATAGTGTTTGCTCTAAAGATTTGGAGAAACTATCTATATGGTACTAAGTGTGTGATATATACAAACCATAAAGTCTCCGGCATATATTCAATCAAAAGGATTTGAATATGAGACAAAGGAGATGGATGAAACTCATTAACGATTATGACTGTGAGATCAAATACCATCCAGGGAAAGATAATGTTGTAGCAGATGCACTAAGTCGGAAGGAAAGAGTCAAGCCCATCAAGATAAGAGCTTTAAGATTAGAAGTTAAGGTAGACTGGACAGGACAAATCAAGGAAATACAAACTCAAGCACTCCAAGAAAATAATATCAAGAAAGAGCGCATGGTTGGTAAGGAGAGATTACTGACCAAAGGCGATGATTAAATCTTACGATTTGAAAACAGAATTTGGATTCCTAGACTTGGGGATATCCAAACAAAGGTGATGGACGAAGCCCATAAATCCAAATACTTGATACATTTTGGAGCTAATAAGATGTACAAATATTTAAAGATACAGTTCTGGTGGCTGAACATGAAGAGATCCATAGCTCAATATATAGAGAAATGTTTGACTTGTCTCCAAGTCAAGATTGAACATCAAAAACCCGCAGGTCAACTACAACAGTTGGAGATACCTGTGTGGAAATGGGATAGGATTACTATGGACTTTGTCACGAAGCTGCCGATGCCATTTGGGTTATAATTGATAGACTAACTAAATCGGCGCATTTCATCCCTATCAGCGAAAGTTATTCAATGGATAAACTTGCCCGACTCTACATCAACGAGATCGTAAGCCGCCATGGTATACCACTATCTATTATCTCATATAGAGATAGTCGGTTCACTTCCAGATAATCATCTTCCAATAATAGAATTTTCCTACAACAACTACCATTCGAGTATAAAAGCCGCACCGTTTGAAGCACTATACGGTAGGAAGTGCAGAACTCCAATTTTTGGACTGAAGTTAGGGATAGCCAACTATCTAGACCAGAAATCTTACAGAAAACAACTGATAAGATAGTCCAGATCAAGCAAAGATTAAAAGATGCACAAGATCGACAGAAAAGTTATGCAGATAGACGTCTACGACCATTAGAATTCCAAGTTGATGACTATGTAATGCAGAAAGTATCACCTTGGAAAGGTGTTGTACGCTTTAGGAAACGTGGAAAGTTAGGCCCAAGGATATTGGACCTTATAAGATCACTGAAAGAGTTGGAGCAGTAGCATATAAACTTGAATTGCCTGAAGCATTGCAAGGTACTCATAACACGTTTCACGTATCATGTTTACGCAAGTGCTTAGCAGATCCTGATCAAGCAATCTCGTTAGATGATCTTCATATTAATGACAAACTCCAATTTACCGAACAACCTATTAAGATCTTAGGAACTCAAAATCAAAAGTTGAGAAAGAAAACTATACCAATGGTATTGGTACAGTGGGAAGGTCGGAAGGGCCGACAAAAATTGGGAACTAACAGAGCAAATGAAAGATAAATATCCTCATCTATTTGACTGATTCTGAACTTCGAGGACGAAATTCTTTTAAAGAGGGGAGAATTGTAACACCCAGATAAATCTTAAGGACTAAAAGTATCAAAATAGAAAGTTCAGGGGTTGAACTTTACATTCCCCAAAGTCAAAGGACTTAACTTGAAAATTTTGGAATTCAGAGGGATAGCGGTTCGCTATGTGTTGAGGAAGTAATGAACCGAGAGGTGACACGTGTACGGTGACTCATCCAGACTCATGGTCTGATAGCGGACCGACATCCAAGTCATAGCGATCCGACACGTAAGCCCGAAGGCAGTTTTGCGGTAACGGTTCGTTACAGGTCCAAATGTCACCCTATAAATAGGTGAACGATCTCAGTCATTTAGACACACCAACATCACCCACACACACATTAGGCCTGGTAGCTCGATTCCCGAGGTTCTGATCCGCTCTCGAGAGTTCGGTTTCTCAAAATTCTGTCCGCAAACTGCCATAGATAGCACTAAGGTAAGGTTTCTAAACTCCCTGAGGTTTCTTTATGTAAACCTAAGATAAAGATGTTAATTATGATAATGTGGGTTATGATCTAGGGTTCTGTTGAAGTATTCATTGTGATATTCGATATAGGAGGAGGTTCTGTTTGAGGTGAGTTCCTCTAAACTGTGCTCTATGAAATGTTTTGTAAATGATTTTGTATTTGAGATGCCAATGCTATCCGTGTATATATCCTGTAATAAGTACTTATTATGGCTATTGATTGGGGGGGGGGGGGGGGGGACCCGGGGACAAGACTGATCCTCTTGTTTTAGTTCTGGGTACGTATGGGACATGCAAGCCGGGAGGGTTCCCGTATATGTATGCTGTAGACTCAGAACCCGAGTAAAGCAGAGGTTACTGAGTGATGGGTTAGCAAGGATGATTGTAATTCCCATATGGGGTATTCATTCTCGATCATGGATATACGTAAAGATGATTTTGATTATGAACTCACCAGGGTAAGCTGATCCAAAATATTTTCAAATGTTTTTAAGCACATGTGAACCCTAGCTGGTAGTTGGCATTCTAGGAGGTGTATAAAGGTTGGAAATAGGGATGACTGAGGGAAGGTCCCTGGATGACCATAAGGCCTGAGTGATTGGCATGATTCTTCGTGAGCTATAAGTCCAGAGTTTGATTATGTTGTATTTTACCAGTCAGTCCCTATTGTATAAACTTTATATTATGAAATGAAAGAAATTATGTTATAAGTCTTCCGCTGTGTGTTTTTGTAATCAACATCACTGTAACTAGAAGGCGACCTTCAACCAGTATGTAGTTATCTGACGAACGGAATGTTATGTCTAGGAAAGAGCGGTGTATAAATCTCCCCTAGACCCGTCGCTCTTACTTGGGAACATATCTGTTGGAGGTACTACTCTGGTAGATGACTGTCCTATATTACGGGTGTGACAAATTTCTATTGATATTTTGGTCTGTATTCTTGATATATTTATGATAAATAAATCTCAAAATTTAAATATGCTTAAACTGATTAAGTTTAATTAAATATTATTGAGAGTTAACTAAAAGTATATGGTTTAAGGAATCAAATAAAGAAAAGAAAGGCAGCAGTAGAGGTGCACAAAAAAACTGGTTTTCTTTTTCTACCCGGTCCAAACCGGCAAACCGGTTAGGGACAAACCGGTTAAGGGCAAACCGGTTCGGGTTACGCTAAAACCGCTGGTTACAAACTGGTTTAAAGCATCCAGGAGTCGACCGGGTTGAGGACCGGTTTGTGTGAACCGGTTTGAGCGCTGGCAAAAAATAGCCGTTATAAAACGGCATTATAGCCGTTGGAGAGGCTTTTAGCCGTTTTTTTGGTCATTTTTTCACCCATAAATCAATATAAATAGGTGGGGGGTGTTTATGGTTGACCACACCTCTCTCTACACTCTCTAATCTTTAAAACCTCTCTTTAAACACTCAAAAACGCTCTCTAAACTCCTCAAAAAAATGGTAAGTGTTGGTGGTTCCTCAAACGAAGTTACCGTTGTGGAAATTTTAGCAACAACGAGAAATCCGACAATTTGGTGCAATTACGATCTATGTTTGTTGTCAAACGGGAAGGAACGTGCTCGTTGCAAGATGTGTGGCGCGTTTTTGGGGAAAGATTCAAAAACTAGTTTGAGATCTCATATGGAAAAATCTTGTCCGTCCTTGAAGAGAAATCCAAGTGAAGGTCAAGCCTCGATGACACCCGAAGGAGGAATTTGGAACTTTGATCCAAATATTGTTCGAGATCGAATGACGAAGTTAGTGATCCAAGAAGGATTTCCGTTCAACCACTTTGACAATCCGCAATTGACAAGAATGATTCAAGAGACACTCCAATCACATTATCATCAAGTAAGTCGCACAACCCTTAGACGAGATTGTATAAAGATGTGGAAAAAAGCAAAAAAAAGAATTAATTTTGGGATTTGAAAATTTGGAAACCGGTGTAAACTTAACCACCGATGTTTGGTCGGCTCCACATGGTATAACCGATTCGTACCTTTGCGTTACCGCGCATTGGGTTGATCTCAATACGTGGCAAATGATGAAGCGTACAATCACGTTTGACTTGTTTGAATATCCACACACCGGCGAAAACTTATTTTATATATTAGATGGTGTTATAACCGAATTTAAATTACATAATAAACTTTTTTCAATGTCTTTTGATAATGCATCTAATAATACAAATGCGGTTCAAAAGCTAAAAATGAAATATAAACCGGTTTGCAACGACGTTTTTTTTCATAGTCGATGTGTTGCACACATCATTAACTTGGCGGTGTAAGCCGGGCTTGCAATTGAAGAGGTTTCAAACTTAACATATGCTTTTCGACTAATGCTTAAAGATATTTTTAGTAACAAAAAAAGATACCATGATTATATTAGAATTTGTCGTGAAACGAATAATCTTTGCTTAGGTCCGAATTGGGATGTCGAGACAAGATGAAACTCGACTTATAATATGTTTCATAGCGCATTACCACAAAGAGAAACTTTAGAAATATTTCATGAAATGCTTGCCTCAAAACCTGGTCGTAAAATTCTAAAGTTTTCGTCCACGAGTTGGGACATTTTAAAAGACGTAACCGAATTGCTTGAAGTTTTTAAAACCGTCACCACTTTTTTATCCGGTGTTTATTATCTCACAAGTCCATTAACTCTAAAACAAATATATTTAATGGCTAACAAGTTGTATGAACTTGAAAATAAAACACTTTTTTTTACAAAAATGATAGAACCGATGAAAGAAAAATTAGTAAAATATTTTAAAGAAATGTCTCCCGTTATAACTTGTGCCTCAGCGTGAAACCCTACCATAAATGTTTTCGGGGTTGAAACGTTGATTGATAGAATTACTTACGCTTTGAATTTAGATAGTGAAGACATTCATTTTGCACAAGGCACAAAAACATATTTTAACAAATGTTTATAAGATTTATTTGATGTTTATTTACATAAATATGGTACAACTCCGAATCCACATGATACAATGTGTACATTATCAAGTGGTAGTTCGAGGGATGTTAATTTGAATTTATATAACGATATGTTAAATGAATTTAGTAAACGGGGTCGAGGTAGCACTCCGAGTAGCGAACTCGGAAGGTATATTGGCACAAACTTTTTAACGTTTATGCCTCTTACCGTTTTTGAGAAGTTTGATATTTTGGCTTGGTGAAAAAAAAAACGAAGCTTCGTTTCCAATTTTTTCCACCATGGCCCATGATGTACTAACCGTCCAAGCTTCCACGACAGCTTCAGAATCTGCGTTTTCTTTTAGTGGCAGGGTCTTATTGATACGAAGGACTAGACTCACCCCCTTGGCTATAGAAATGTGCATTTGCTTGAAGGACCATTTGGATGCAATGGATAGGATACAAGACCAAACTTCTCTCGAAGACGAAATTCAAGCCGAAGAAATCATACACAACGACGAGGTTGATCTTGGAATATCCGAACCAGTCACCGATGAAGAACTAGCCGAAGATGCAAGGCTACGAAGCTCCGGTTCCGAAGACAACGCACAAGAATAATCAATCAATATTCCAAAAAATAAAAATATATATTTTCATTTGTAATGTTTTCTAATTTTATAATTTTATCTTGTAATGTTTTTTAATTTCTGAACTTTCCAAATATTAATAAACGTTGCACTTTATGTTTTATATTTGTTATATATTTTTTTTTGATTTTTTATTAAAAATATCAAATTTATTTGAATTTATTCAATTTTTTTTAATTAAAACCGGTTTTAAACCGGCTTATAGGGCAAACCGGTTTGTAACCAACCCTAACCGGTTTGACAGGTTAGACATTTTTCACCTTCGAAACCGGGTTAACCCGAACCGGTTTAGGGCCAAAACGGTTTTGACCAAACTTTGACTAAACCAGTTCGGGTCAGGTTAAACCGGTTTGGTTTAAAAAACCGATTTGTGCACCTCTAGGCAGCATAATAGCATATGGGCGTTGATTTATGGTGGGCTACATTCAACAATTAAATGGGCTGCGTAAATAAATGAATTTTTATGGGCTTAATTACTCAATTTGCTACATTGATTTAAAGTGGTTTCTTTAGTAGTCCACGACAGAATAACAATGAGGCCCAAAAGGATGAGTTAAAAGAGGGGGAAAAGCCGGTAATTTTAGCAGAGTTTTGCGATCACAACAGAGAGTACGGTTTGGTTATCAATGTTTAAATTTGATGTATCATATTTTGATTTTGACACTTGAAAATTGTGACAATACATTTCATATTTATTCTTTTTGTTTCATTGTGTTGATTGTAAGGCAATTTATTGTTGACTTTCTGACCACTTTAGGAATACTCTAAATGTGTAGAAGATGTTTTGTTAGTGCGATTTACTATGATTAGTGTCTAAAGTTAATCGATCAATATAACTTTTATCTATGTAACTAATTAAACATTTTTATGAACATCAAGTTAACTAGTTGTAATCTCGGTTACTTGAATGATAATTGTGTTTAATCATTTAAACATGTTTTAATTATATGCATGTGATCTGTATTCGTTTTAGTGTGTTTGATTCCTACGTTGATTCGACAGACGGTTAGTTTAGTTAAAGGATGAGACAGTTGGTGTGTAATACATGGACCGTGCTCTAGGTCAGTAGAATGATCATGATAAGCTATATCTTACCTACCGGATTAAACATTATTATCACCGATTAAGTCTTGAAACTAAGTAACCAAACCCGAAACTATGGAAATGATTGCTTGTGTTTCCTGTCTTCTTAACCAACTTTAATTTTCTCGTGTTTTTTGTATTTTTTACCTGCTTCTTAATTTCGCTTGCAAATTACTTTAACTTCAGTTAAAATCAACTTTCAATCAAACTTACATTTAGCATATTGTTGAGAAGCCTGATCAAGTCAGTATAAATTTGTAGTAGTCAGCTAAGAAAGAATTCTTTGGTTAGTCAGCTTAGATTATAATTTTTCTACTCTTAGTTACCTCTGAGATAACTTAGTAAACTATTTACACTAACCACGTGAGTATCACTGATGAACAACAAGCAATTGGTAGCAAGTAGTGATTAAAGACCCGATCGATAGGGGTGAGCAGTTAACGGGTATTATGTGGAAAACCAGTTGGAACAGACCCGTGCGGAACCATAAAAGGTAATTAGGGTACATTAATGCGTGGGTTATGCCTGTTTCCTCCTGCCCCCTCCGGTTATGTATGTTTCCTTACTTTCTGAGCCTCCTTTAGTTGTGGATGATGATGTTGTGCTTGGGTGCATTAAAGCTTTCCCCAAAGGGACCTCTTGTGGGAGGGATGGATTAAGGGCCCAACATATTTTGGATGCTCTTTGTGGAGAGGGGTCTACGATCGCCGTTGAGTTGCTCAGGGTTATTTCTGTAGTGGTTAATTATGTTTGGGGGGGGGGGGGGGAGATGCCCTAGGGGATTGACGGAGTTTGTTTCCTCAGCCCCTCTCACACCTTTGCTCAAACCGGACAACGGGATTAGACCTATTGTCGTAGGTGCAATCTGGAGGAGATTGGTCTCTAAGGTGGCCATGAAGGGTGTTGGGAAGGAGATGGCTAAATATCTGTATGACTTTCAATTTGGGGTGGGAGTTCCCAATGGGGCAGAGGCTGTGCTCCATAGCGCGAACATGTTCTTAAATGAGTTTCACTCGGATGGATCGTTGGCTATGCTTACCGTCGATTTCTCCAATTCTTTCAACTTAGTGGATAGGACTGCCCTCCCACAAGAGGTTCGGACTGATGCCCGTCCATTTCCCTATGTGTAGATTTTTTATATAGGCAACTATATGTGGGTAATGATCATATTTGGTCCACCACTAGGGTTCAACGACCCTTTGGGGTCTCTCCTCTTTGCCTTAGTTTTGCATCCGCTAGTTCATCGGATCAGGTATTGCTGCAAGCTTCTCTTCCATGATTGGTACCTAGATGATTGTACGATTATCAGAGATGCTAAAGAGGTGGCTAAAGCCCTAGCTATTATCAGGTCGGAGGGGCCCTGTTTGGGCCTTGAACTTAACGTCAAGAAAACGTCTTGCAATGGGGTGAAGGTACAAGATGGTTTGTTCCCTTGTTGGATTGGGAGGCCGGTTGATAAGAGGGTGTTTAAATACATGTTTTTATGTGTTTATTGGTGAGGAACATCTTTACTTTTGGCTAGTTATTTTAGTGCAAATGATAGCGCAAATAAGTGGAGACTGACCTGGATCAGAAGACCAGAGCAATTTGCTCTAGTTTTGGCGCAATTTGTGTCGGGTGTCGGCCAGCTCCGAAATTTTGGGGATTTTGCTTCTTTTTAAGTCACACTTAGGGTTTCGAACCACTTCTTCTTTCAGCCCTTTTTGGGTGTTTTGGGGGCGATTCTGGAGCAGTTTTTACAGATTTTTCATCTTTGATTCATGTTTTCGATTGTGAACTTTAATTTTAACATTATTGTGACGATGATGAGCGGCTAACCGCTTTTGTGTTCGCTCCGGGTGAACGATTCGGTTAAGGTACTCGTTCGGTTTTAGATTCTTGTCTAGTGTTGGATTGGATTTTGTGAACCTCTTAAGTTCTTTGGATTCAATTGTCTGTTTGATTTTTGAACAAGTTAATGTTATTTAATTCTTGCACTTGTGTCATTGTTTCTTGGTTTTCTTGCATCGGGAATAATCTGACCGTGTGTTTGGTTTTATGATTTTGAATTGGGTTGAACAATTTAAACAAGGTCATGTCTATGTGATCTCCTATCTAGTCCAAATTAAAACTAAACGTTTGTTTTTTTCTGAATCAGAAACCCGGGGTGGTTATTCTTCTCCAATTGTTTTTAAAACTCAAATTAAGTTGCTTTTTATAATTACAAGTGTTCTAAGTAATAAAGTTTTAAACTTTAGTGGCTGTTGAATCGTTTTAGTCTAAATAACATGCTCCACGAATTCCCTGTGGATTCGACAACCTTATTTCCCTATCTGTAGTTTAAGTAGCTAAGGAGTAATTTTTAATATTGTTTTTTATAAGCCTTCGACACGTGATCAAAATGGCTCCGTTGCCAGGGAATTTGTGTGCAAAGTGCTATTTTTGATTTGTTTAGTTCAATGCTACTAATTGTGTGCTTACGTGTGTAGTGACAGTTTTATGCATACTAGGCGCTCAGGAAGAAAATCACCATTGCTTTTTGATTCTGAAATAGAGAAAGCACCAAAATCCAATAGAAAACTTCAAGGGACAGTTAAGACCATCTTAGAGAAACTTGACAGTCCATCTGTGAGGATGTCACATAATCAACTGGAAAACCCAGATCCCAACCAAAGTGGGGAACAAAACCCACCTATTCCACCACTTTCGGATCTCCAATTTCCACACCAACAATAACAACCACCTCAAAACCAAGACCAATCTCCACATAATCAACCACCCCAATTCCAACAACCTTTACCCCAACCCATATTCCGTAATCAACCCTATCAACCTTATGATAGTTACCTAAGTTACTCCGACTATGGAGACGACGAGCTGTTGTCATCGGGACGCAGCCATCGGCCACAACATGGTTCTCAACATGAGTACTAGAATGACGAAGAGGCGTGGTATGACCTAAACCACCAGGAGGCAGTCCCTCCCAGAAACCAGAGACATGATGTGGTAAACGGTTAGGTTCAACCACAGCGAAGGACAGAATTTGGGTTTCAACCGAGAAGTAACCATTATGGGTACATGGGGAATGTTGAAAGAGTGAACATGTATGTGCAACCTCCTCAGAATCGTCAGAACTATAAAGAAGGGCAACATGGAAACATACACCCTTCACTATACCGTCTACGAGCATTGCTAGCAATTTCTTGATGAGTACTTCCCACCTCACAAAACCTATGACGCTCGAGCTGCAATACGGGATTTCAAGCAACAAACAGCGAAGCCTTTCTATGAGGCATTCAAAAGATTCAAGGAGTTGCTTAGGAATTGCCCACATCATGGGATAGAAAAATAGGAGCTCATTCAGGCTTTCTATGACGGGTTGTTACGTAAGGATGTGAGGGAAGTAAACTCAACCAGTAATGGGTCCTTCTTTTCAAATCATGTAGATGACCACTGGGATATTCTAGAAAGAATGGCGGGTAACATCAAAGAGGCAGGTACATGAAAGTAGGAGAGCTAAGAATGGAGCATGTATAAAGGCAGTGGATTATGAGACTCAGAAGCGTCTAGATGCCATGAAACTTCAAATGGAAAGACTTAGCTGATCAGGTGGAAATGAGGTATCCAATGTGTCACAGTGATATCCAGTTTGTGAGGTGTGGTGACTTAGACCATACTTTGACGAGATGTCCAAGAGAGGAGGGCAAAGCGGAAAGGGTGAACCAAATTGGGGGAGAGAGAAAACAAGATTTGAATGCAACCCACTACCATCCGGGACTCCGGAATCATCCAAATTTCAGGTATGGTAATGCATCTAACCAATTAAATCCTAACTTTCAGGGTGCTGATGTGCACGGTAGAAGTCAATAGCAATACCAGAACCGCCAACAAAGCTACAATCAAGGCGGGTACCAAAGAAATCAAGGTAACCAGGGATACCAACAAGGGGGTTATCAACAGAGAAGCTACCAACAAAATCAACCCCATCAGTATCAGCAACATGGAAACCAACAGAATAAACCTGCAATTCATGGACTTCTTTGTCTTCATCAAGATTCTACGCTTAGAATCATACATAGAGATTTCAAGGTTAGTAATGTTTTGCTTGACACAAATATGAACCCAAAGATATCATATTTTGGCACTGCTAGAACTTTTGGTGTGAATCAGATAGAAACAAAGACAAACCGAGTATTACCCTAACCTCATTCCATTTTATTTAGTGGATCGTTTAGATTAACTTTATTCCACAGTGGCTACATGGCGCCAGAGTATGCAGGTGATGGTATCTTTTCCAAAAAATCAGACGTATATAGTTTCAGCGTATTAGTGCTGGAAATTGTGTGTCGTGATAAAAAAAATAGAGGATTCGTCTACGAAGAACATTACAACAACCTTATCGGACATGTAAGGGTATCTTTATTTTCATCCATAAAGAGCAAACCAACTTATTAAACATGGTATATAAAAAAACCAAAAATAAAAGGAAAAGAGTTATCTAAATATGTGGTGGTTAATTTCTACGATTACCCTAAATGAAAACCTTATGGTAGTTTGAAACAACCAAACATAAGACTTCTGTTCATTGTTCTTAACAGGCTTGGGGACTACATAATGAAGGCAGATCCTTGGAATTAGTTATGAAGTGTTTAAGTGAATCAATCAATGTGTCTCAGGTTCTATGATCAAACCATGTTGGTTTGTTGTGTGTTCAACGTTACCCGGAAGATAGACCGACTATGAGTTCTGTTATCGTGATGTTTGGGAGTGAGGGTCTATTACCTTCATCGAAAGAACCTGGATTTTACTTTGCAAAATCTACACAAGATACTACACAATCATCAAGTTCTAACAGTGAACTAAGCATTACAATGTTGAATGGCAGATGAAATGAAAGTTGCATGGGGGTGGCGAGTATGAGTAGGTTGTTTTTTAGATTTTTTTTTTTATTATAGTTGTAACATCAACTTTTATTAGACAAGCTTAGCAATAAGCTAACCAAATAAAGAGATAAAAAGCCATAATAAGGGATTTTTAAGCCATCTGTATATGCAACTCATATTACAATTCCTTATTCTTCTAGTATACCAAGTAAAAGAATAAAGAACTAGGTCATCCAATAAACTCTCTTGTCTTTGCCAATTCTTCAAGAAAACCACATCGTTCACATATCTCCAAATAGCGCACCATGCAACCAAAACAATCGCGCCAACCAAATCGTTGTTAACCTTCCTTACATTTAAATTCTTTTTCCACGCATTAAGAGCCATTGGACATGAATTTGTACATCTAGCCAAGTTCCTACCAAAAACAAAGTACGTTTCGCCAACTTGGAAGTTCCAAGAATATGGTTGATCGATTTTGACTCCTCATTTCATATCAGACAATGGATAGATGGAAGATCAATCAATTTACGATCTGAATTAACTCTAGTTGGAAGTCTATCTATCAAATATCATGGTTTGTAGTTATGGCCACATAAATAAGTTAAAGAATAGTGATTAAACACTAGCTTTACTAATTAAGCTGATCATGATCATAATTTGTGTAAGTATGTTGTAATGATTATACACAACCTGATATTCTCTTTCTTTACTTAAATGTTGATCATGTAAGCGTGTGAGAAGTTACCGACACTAGGAGGTCATAGTATAACCCGACCATGACCCTGTTATAGTGTGAGAAGATGTATAAAAACAATTGTTCGTGTACTGCTTACACAAATTCGAATAATGTTAGGGACAGGAGTGGTTGCTTGTTATGGTTTGGTGATCTAAGTGATATTAGAACGTTTGCTAAAAAGAGGGACATTCTTCATATGCGGTAAAAGCAATTGTTCGTGTACTGCTTACACAAATTCGAATAATATAAGGGACATGAGTGGTTGCTTGCTATGGTTTGGTGATCTATGTGATATTAGAACGTTTGCTAAAAAGGGGGACATTCTTCATATACGGTTGTCACACCCCACCAAGGCGGAAGTACGGGATGTAACCGATATATTGCATTGAACACAAGTACAAGAGAAACCAAAAGGAAAGTTGAGCAATACATTGAACCATACTACATGCTTCTAACGAATGTACGAATACATGAAAATCATGAATCATTACAAAGGGTCTAAAATGCCCAACTACAAACAAAAGTACACAATAATAACTCTTCCCAAAAGCAAGTCGTTTAAAGCTCGTTATCCCCATAACTGTTTACCTGAAAAGCATGTTTCGAAAATGGGTCAACTATAAAAATAGTTGGTGAGCACGCAGGTTTTGCGACTCTATAAAAAGTAAGTAAATAAATTTCAAAATGTAATAGTAACCATCCGCAGATGATCAAGTACACGTGTTAAGATATAATTACCCTGAGCCACAATTAAAACCGTCAGACTAGTTGTTGCCCTTGTATCCAGGTGTCGAATGTGAACACCTACTATGGCTAATTATGTGCCCAAATGACTCTACAAGTCTGGTTGGCGCAACCAACCCTGGGTGGGGGTGTCAACCCAAATAGTACTAATCATAATTCCCACCGGCTATCCAAGCTAATTGATTGCATTAAAGTGGGGACTTAATACATCCATAAGTAAACCCGGGTAACCCTAATCCCATGTAACAACGTGTAGAGTGAAACAGCTTTTCCCCCGTAAAACAGTAAAAAATAAAAAGTGGGGCCGCGAAACTCACCTGAACAACGTCGGTGATAAGTGTAACATAGTCAACAAAACCGTAAAGTACCGTTAACATCCAAATTCTATCAAAGGCCAGCAGCCAAATGCAAACAAAGTGTGGTTAGCAACTCAGTGCTACCAAGGTACGGCTAAATCCGCAAGAACCGCAAAAACAGGTGTCCTAACCGAGTCTTTCTAACCAAGTAGACACGAAAAAACTAGCATTTAGGACGCCTAAAGTATAAAACTGAGTCTACTACTCAAAAAGTTGCTATGCAGTCGGTTGCATACCCAAAACCCGTGCACATACGTACGAAGCGCTCAAAAGTTGTAAAACCGGCTTTTATATAAATTCGTGACTTTAAAACCTTAAGTTTTAGATTTTATTAATGAATATCAGTAGTTATAATATCATATAAGATAAAATATAAAGTCACAGTTTCGTTTGACCAAAAACGCGATTATGCGCGTAAAGTAAGGTTTACGGTTTAAAAATCCGATTTATCCAAATTTAGGGTTTTAGTGTGATTTTAGCACCCAAATTAAAAGTCCAAATTTAATATTTTTAATATGATAATACTTCTGTCGAAACTCCCATTAAGACTTTTATAAAAATATTTTTATACAAAAATTTCCAAAAATAATAACTTTTTATAAAGTTTTAATGGACAATAATTCTAAAATCATATTTAGACATAAAATTATTTCTTGAAACTTTCACTAATTGTTCATATACATATATAACAATATCTGACCAATTTTCATAATTTTTCAATATCCAGATTATTTATTATGAATATAATATTGTTAAAATTTAACAAATTCGGTAAAAATATTTATAATCGTCCACACTTCACCAAATGTTTACCAAATAAATTTTAACTTCATATGAGATTCTATTATAAGTTTCAAGTCCTAATGTTTTCCAGAAGTATATGATCCCATATTCAATCGTTAAAACTTCATAAATACCAAACACTTAGACAACTTCAATTTTTATGAATTTTAGACAGGAGTCATGTTTTATCATATACTAATTACTGACCAAATTCCAAAATTTTCCAATACTCAGAGGTAGTTTTCCCCATTTTCATGTATTAAACTTGTATAAATTTTAATAAATAATATATAAATAGTTTAGTTACCAAAATTTTCAGATCTCACTTTTTATACAAATACTACTTTTTAAAAATAAATTTGGAAGCTAAATCAAAAATTTATAAAAATCCATCAAAAACAATTATTGTATAAAAATAAATATATTAGTTTCACGTGAACCGGGATTGAGTTTATAACCCAATAACCACTCAAAATATCAAATATCTTAATACTAAATATTTTAGGGTTTAATTCCCAACCAATGACTCATAGAACTATTCTAACATAAAATTAAATCTTAACAGGTAAAGTTTATATCTTTCGTATAAATGGTTCGCGTACGCGGAACCTCTCGTATTTCACATGCAATACGAAACAAAAACACCATTAGGATCGTTTTTATCTCCCGAGCATTTTCATATGCTCAAAATTGACATGCAATGCCGTTTGGATGGCCATGCAACCCGATCAATTTCCTGTTTCGGTCCTATAAACTGTTACAATCTGTTCGTATTCAAAAATATAGTTCCCAATATCTGATCGGAATTTCTTATGGTGAAAACATTCATATTTGTGCTAATAAAATACTGTCCAAAATCGTCACAATCCAACGGTCGGATCTCCGGGGATCGACGATTCTTTGAGTCCCAGTTTTTCAAATCCGAAAATCCGATCAGTCACATTCGAGGGTATGAAGAGCATACCTAGAGAGCTCTGATCAAATATTCCTCTGGTAGGGTTTTGCGTCTATGTGTTGAAAAGATCATATCCAAAATTCATACATTTCTAACGGTCGGATTTCCGGGGATTGTCCGATCTTTAAGACTGCGCATGCATAAAACTTTCTGGACAGAATTTAAAAACTCTTGTTAACGAATTTAAGCAAGGATTTAGACAAATCGGAGCTTACCATTGCGTTCGTAGCGTCGAGAAATGGTTCTAGGGGAAAAAAACCGCATCTCCGGCCACCTTCGGCCACCGCCGGACCACCGCGGACTGCCGTCGGCCGCCACCGGACCACCACCGGACCACCACCACCACCACTTGAATTCTCTGCCCTCTCTCTATAACTTCTCTCTAAAATTTTTCAAATGAGTGATTTAGTGGGGTGCCCCACTATATATAGTGGGGTGGTGTTGTACCACGTGTTGTGATAACGGTATCCCGCTGAACCGAACCCGATAAAAACGGAGGCGTTATTTTATCCAAAAATAAATTATTATAATTTATTATTTTCCCTCGAGTCTTTGCGTCTCGTAAATATATATCCTTTCGTATTTAAATTAAAATTTACGAAACCGTTCGACTCGGATGTTAATGCGTATAAACTAGAACTTGATCAAATTTTTGACATTATAACACCAAATAAATCTTGCTATTATTTTCCGTTCACTAACGTGTTCCTTTCGTTTGAAAGTATATTTTAACTCATTGAACACGGTGTTGACCTGAAAATTCACGGTTGTCACATTCTCCCCCAGTTAACAGAATTTCGTCTCGAAATTCAACTGGTATAATAGTTGACAAGTTCTTTTTCGTAACTTGATTCATATACGATCATCAAGGGAAATCTAGTTTCTTAGATACAACAGGGAGATTTGACAAATCGAGATCTAAGAATCATAGAGAGTAGGTTACACCTAGAAAGGCTCGAATAATCATGAGAGAAAAATCCTTCGAATTCCAAAGAATCTATAGATCATTGTTTCACCGGATCAGTCAAAAAGGTACACTGCTGGTGTTATTCAGAAGATTAAGAAATCCGTCTTAAGATTGATATACACAGGTATACAAAGTTGGTACAAATCCAAAATGATATTATGATACAAAATCCCGGTGATTCAGTCTCCTTTTATGAGCAGTATTTGGCTTGGTGCCATTAAGGAATACTATTATAAATAGTAACCATAAAATTATACTATGAGATGTGCTATTAAGATCCAAAGAGTCGGTAGAATGACCACGACTCATTGGAATAAAAATGTATCACAGCGATAACAAATACCATAGATTATGAAGGATGATCATATCATGTACTTAGAATACAGAGAGATAACACCTCGTTAAAATGAAACTTGTCATCAATACGAACTTCCTTAGGCGGTATAATTATGGATTCGTCGGATAAACACTTTTTGAGACTCAATATACGATAAGCATCGTATATACCATTAAGCTTCTGAGGTAGTTTTAGTTTGTACATAACAAGACCAATCAAATGATTACTACCAACTTCAACACAACAAAATGGTGATCAACATTTGTGTCAAAACAGAGCTTCCAATGGTGCTCATTTAATGGTAGTGTGATAACTGTTAGTGTAAGGAAATTTGACCAAAGGTAAAAGAGTATCCAAATTACCATCAAAGTCTATTACACAAGCCCTGAGCATATCCTCCAAGGTATGAATAGTTCGTTCACTTAGACCGTCAGTTTGAGGATAGTAAGCGGTGCTTATATCTAAGCGTGTTCTCAAAGCTTTCTGTAGTGTCTGCCAGAAATGGGATGTAAAACGATTATCCATATCGAAGATAAAGGAATCATGCACTCCATGCCTTGCTACAATTTCACTACTATACAGTCGAGCTAGCTTTTCTATCTAGAAGTCCTCTCGGATAAGTAGGAAATATGCAGAGTCTGTCATTAATTAGTTAACAATGTTCCAAAATGAATCATAGCCGCCTAATGTTCTAGGCAGGCCTAGTAATGAAATCTATTGAAACTTGTTCTCACATCCACAGTGAAATCTCGGGTTGTTGTACCATGTGATTGTCAGTAATAGTAGTTACTATCCAATAGTTGGTACATTGTTGCATCATAGGGCGATACAACATGGTTGGTGTGTATACGACATAACCGTAAAAGTAGATACAAGGGAATTTTGAAAATCAACATAACAAAAGGACGAGATTCACACTTCTTGTACTAGAATTAAAGAGTGATGATTAGCCATTAGAGAATGAACTAATAACGAGAAATCCAAGCTTAAAGCTTTACAAAGCAAGTATATAATGAGTACCAGTATGATTGTACCAAACTCGAGTCATGAAACCGAAGATTAACAAGCAAAGGATATTATACTAGGATTCTGTCGAGATAAATTTGCTAAGAGTCAAATTTACTCAATCCTATCAAGTGTTATAGGAAATGAGTCATAATCATAAAATAGATGCCAGTGATGACCCGTGCTATGTAACCTCACCACAAAGCATTAGGATTCGGTACTAACTCGCATATTAGTCTCGATATAATATAACCATGTTTAGTGATTTTCAATTAAAGGTTCATATACCTATTGTCGAAAGTTAGCAATGGGCTATATGATAATCGAGTCACCACAAGATCTAGATAGAGAAAGTGACTAAAGATCTAGGACGATCTAATCAAGTAGATTAGTTAAAAGACTAGGTGCAAGTTCAATATTTGGACATTGAATTGACTACCACCAGAAATCGAATTTGGTTAACGGTCAGAAATAGAATTCTGAAATTTTAACAAGAAGTCCATATTAAAAAGATGGTCTACTCCTCACATCAAGTCGGCCAAATTTGATATGATAACATTAGACGTCTACATCTTTCTTGATGTGTATTGAAATGATTCGAAAGTAATCTGATATCCATCTAGATGAGGAAATAAACAGTCACGTTGTGGAAATAATCTCATAAAAATAATGTCCCCCGAAAATGATTACGAGCTTGCAAACCCACAAAATGGGTAGACTTTGATTTAATATCATTGTCAATTTAGCCTGGGGTTTAATTCTTATAAAGTAGATGTCAGAAAATAGGGGAGGATCAAGTAAAACTTCAGGAATTTTTAAAATGTGAGGATGTCATGCTCATAGGTCCTTTAAAGATAATGCAATCTCAAGTGGATCTTCAAAAGAGCAGAGTCAACTATGATTCGTCACTTGTTCCTCTTCCTGGTAACGTACAACTTTAATCGGTTAAGAATTCGTAGAACACAAAAATAAATTCAAAATTGCTTTACTATGATTTAGGACGCATCTTTCAAATGATAAGGTTTTAAAATTTCAACTTAGTTCCTGGTTTTCCCATTAAAGTTGGTTGTTATGGACCATAAGGTTTCAGAGTTTGTCCTTAGATCTTGTATTGTAGAGGGTTGATGTTCTAAAAGTAATCTAGTAAAAATAAACTAAATTATCCTAGATCTAGACACTAAGTAATACTCTAGACTCTCTTAAACTACACTACTACTAACCGGCAAGTGAACCGATCGACTCTAGTAAAGCTAAGTAAATCCGGATATTGAACCCACGAGACTCTATTAAATTACGCTAACGACTCTATCTAGACCTAGACTGACACGGACACGACACTAAGCATTTTTATTGTTTGAGGGGGGGGGGGGGTTTACTAAAAATCCTAAAATTGAAATTAAAGTTAATTAAGCTAAAGTACGAAATAGATTAAGGTTGAATTCAGTAGAGATGAATGACTACCTAGACTAGAATCCTGATTGATTTAGGAATGGATTTTCTAATGGTATTAAAGTGCTATGGAACCAGGATCTTTGTGTACTAAACCCTAAGAAATCTCAGCTAAGACCTCCCGACCTTTCTCAGGAAGAAACCTAGGAGACTCTACAAAGCCGTTATGAACACCGGCTGTTAGACTTCCTTTCAGTCCTCTAACGTCTCTAAAAGTGCCCTAACATGACAACCTACCTCTCAGCACGGAAGTCTAAGGCAACTATGGGTTCTAACTTGGTTTAATAGACACAAGAATGACTAGGGAACTAAGACCGGCTTCTCTCAAAACCTACCTTAGCTATATGTTAAACCGTGACCTTCTAACAAACTCGAGCCTCTCAGCGACAAGTTAAGCAGAAAACCTAGTTCTAATTGTATTTTAATTACTGTTTTTAAGGCTAGTGGCCAATTTACCCAAAGATTTCTGAACCCGCAAAGACTCGATAATCAACACAAACCCATTACATGAAAGACATTCACCAAAGTTTGTGTAAAACAGCAAACAATCAACAATCAAAGCTAGATACGCATATGCACCAAATTAGAAGTTCCAAAGTTTATTACTTTTTTGAGATTAATCCATAAACACAATAAAGTCCATAAAAATCCAAACTTTATTCAATCTTTCATCTAATCTAGGTAGTTCAAGAGTTTTAGCCAAGCATCATGGTAATAAAAATCAAAGCACAATGTTTAACAAAGGAATTCATAATTAAAAGAATGAAAACACAAGAATAAGGAAAACCGGATGATAAAACCCGAATGTTCTTCTTTCCTAAGCTTCCGTCTTCAACCGAGTGATTCCCGTGAGTTAGAATACTTCAAAAATCCCAGAACTTGCTGCAAAATTCGCCCTCAAGAAACCCTATTCGTCACTAGGTTAAACTTTTTTTCTTTAAGATGTTTATATATGATTTTCAGCAACAATTCTGCAGCAGCAACATCCTGGGCCGAATAATACCCTCGTCGCGTCGCGCGACAGGAATTCCACCTAGGCGTCGCGTGGCGCGACGCCTTCACTTCCGGGCATTACATTTCCAAGGCTACGCGTTGCGCGTATCCTCCCTCCCCAGGGGTGTCGCGTGGCGCGTAAACCTGTTTCTGCCAGATTTTCTCTTTTTTCTGTTCCCGTTCAGCTCCAACTCGACCCGATTCCAACCGTTAACTCTTTTCAGCATATTTTGACTGTTTTTCGCTCCTTTCAGCAACCAGGACCTGCACAAACACAAACTATCAAAAGGAACTAATCTAACTACAAAAACGCAACGAAACTATACGAAAATTATACAAACTCTAAACGATAAATAGATGTATTTTGCAATACATCAAATATCCCCACACTTACTCTTTTTTCGTCCCCGAAAAAGAATTATGCAAACGGAATCAGAGACGGATAAATATTCGGGCCAAAAGCTATTTTACTTATTAGAGTCAAAACTTGTGTTAGCCGCGATTGCAAATATACTTATCCCTTTAAACCCAAGTCCGGTTCTAGGCCCTTATCATGCAATTTTAGTTCAAGTGCGGTCAATCTACCTAGGGTCTCACATTAGAAGCCACAGCCCACCTAATCCCACCTCAAGCTTATAGAACAAAAGGAACAATAACTGGACCACTTCCTAACCGTTTTATACCAAAATCAAGAGAATTTAAAATCAATTTTTTTTTCTTTGAGCTTAGACCTTGCTTCACCTAACCCAGAGGCTGTCTCAATCAGAGTCATCATCCCCGAGAGTGACAACGTGAGCGTCGGTAATTTTGCAATTTTGTTTCGACACATCCCAGAGGCATTCTAAGTCAGAGTCACCATCCCCGACGAAGATTACGTAGTCCTGCGCTACTTTTCTTAGTTTCTAGCTCATTTATTCTATTTTTTTATGATTAGATATTCTAACAATTTTAGCTTATAACGGCATTTCTTATACTATTATTGGCGGTTTCAATTTCCCATTTTTCCTAGATGAGAATCCACTAGTAGACCAACAATTAAGGTATATTTAGATCAAAGGAACCTAAAACCGAACCGAGCCTATTCACATATCCCAAACTAGACACAAGCTCGACTATATTAATCTATATTATCATTATTTGAACCCGAACAAAAACCCCTCTTTTCTATCATTTTCCGTTTTATTTTGCAAACTTCTTCATTCAAAAGACATTTTCAAATTTTTAAATTTTTTTTTTCATAAAATTGGAACAACCGTATAGCATTCCATTCGCGGCTGAAACCGAAAATAAAGTGAAAAATAACAATCGGGTTATCGTTTACAAAAGCATAAGTTATAAACAACCTCGCCCGAATGGAGATTGAGTACGGGCGAAGTGTTTTGTACCTGTACGTGCATATAAGTAAACCCAAGACCCAGAAACTACTAAAATTAAAACGACTCCAAACACAAGACTCAATGTACACTACCCCCTCGCGACACTTTAATTGTCCCAATTAAGAGCCAAGTGCCTACCAAACCGAACATTGAGTCCAAACTTGCGTAAAGAAATGTCCTTTAGTGATAAAATCTGAATTTAAGTCGAAAAAAAAAATCCCGCCTAGTAAAAGGAGGTTTTAACCGGTTAAACTCGCAAAGCAAGTTCGGATTTTTCATGGCAATGTGATATAGCAAATCAGTTCAATGGCAATAACATACCCAAACCATGCCTCCCGCAACCAGAAAACACTAACATTAGGCTAACCCATGACATAGAACCAACCCGACAGGAACCGACACCTAAAATAAGCAAAACTAGACTCATACCTAGCTAATAAACGACTACTATACAGAAAATTACAAGAAAACATACCGGATTCGTGAAGAACAAGCTAAAAAATTCAACTTTTTAAGTGTAGAAGGTTGGTCCCGTGTTTGGTGGATTTAGCGGCTAATCGGGTGAAACTGACGGTTAAAATGGATGGGTAAGTGAAATGGGTGATGTGGGTGTAATTTGGGAGTAAAATGGTGAAGAATGGAGGTGATTATGGCTGAAATGGGTGGTTCACGGTTGGGGATTCGCGAGTTAGGGTTTGGAGAGGTTTTGGGGAATGGGACATTTCGCGTAGCGCGTAGCACGAATGGAGGTAGCGTCGCGCATCGCGGCGCATTCTTGAATCACGGGTCTGAAAATGGGTACTACGCGTAGCGCGTAGTACCTTGTGATTATGGGTCGCGCGACGCGAACACCAGTTTTTCACAGAAAGTTTCGATATTTTGAGGCTCTCATGCCTTAGAAAATTTTTGCACTATACCCAAACCTCCCAAAAACCAATCCCAAATATTTTCTAACACTGGGAATTACTTGGAACTCTGTTTTCTCGCCAATCCTTCCACATCCTAGGTAATGAAATCCTGCAAATGACTCAAAACACAAAAACAAAAACAAAAACCGAAACTCTACCAAAAACTACGTTAGCTACGAAAGATAATAAAAATAAAATAAAATACAACCGGTACAAACTCTACACTTGAGGTTTCCCTCAAAACACTAATCGGTGACGGTAGGTGGGTCCTCAAGAGGAATTTATTCCTCCTCGGTGGTGTCGATGGGACCTCCTAAGTAATGTTTCAAGCGATGTCCGTTCACCTTCCATGAACCTCCGTCAACTTCGTCATACAACTCAATGGTACCATATGGAAACACCTCCTTTACCACATACGGTCCGGTCCATCTAGATTTCAACTTTTCGGCTATCAATTTCAATCTCGAATTGAACAAAAGCACTTTATCACCTACTTGAAACTCCTTCAACCTTCGCAACCTCCTATCATGCAATGTCTTCGTCTTCTCTTTTATACTCCAAGATCATTCGTAGGCGGTATCTCAAAGAGCCTCTAACTCATGGATTTGAAAGAATCTCCTCCAAGCGGCTTCGGTAAGGTCAAAGTTGACGGTTTTTAGAGCCCAAAGCGCTCGGTGCTCTAGTTCTACCGGAAGATGGCACGCTTTGCCATACACAATCATGAAGGGCGTGGTTCCTAACGGTGTTTTGATTAGGCGATGCGGAATGCCCACAATGCATCATCTAGCTTTTCCGACCAATCCTTCCTACTTTTTCCTACCGTTTTCTCTAAAATCCTCTTCACCCCTCGGTTTGCATTCTCTACTTGGCCACTAGTTTGCGGGTGGTATGCGGTAGAAAGACGGTGAGTGACCCCGTAGCGTGCTAATGCCTTCTCCATGACGGAATTGCAAAAGTGCGTACCACGGTCACTTATGATGGCCTTAGGAACACCGAAGCGTGTGAATAGCTTCTTGAGGAATCTCACCACCACTCGGACATCATTAGTAGGCAAAGCTTGAGCTTCCACCCACTTAGAGACATTGTCAATAGCCACGAGGATGTACCTATTCCCGCTCGAAGAGGGGAAAGTTCCCATGAAATCAATACCCCAAACGTCGAAGATTTCAAGAACTTGAATGGGATTTTGAGGCATTTCATCCTTGGATGAGATGTTGCCGGTACGTTGGCAACGGTCACATGTACTAACGAACTCTACGGCATCTTGAATTACCGAGGGCCAATAGAAACCAGTATCAAAAACCTTTTGTGCGGTGACATTCAGCCCATGATGGCCTCCCGTTAAACCCGCATGCACATGTCTAAGGATATCCAACCCTTCCTCTTTCGAAACACACCTCCTAAGTACTCGATCACCACCTATCCTAAAGAGGTACGGATCATCCCATATGTACTTCCTAGCATCCCTAAGAAACTTCTTTTTTTGTTGGTGGGACATACCCTTCACAATGTCCCCGTTTGCTAAGTCCGAAAACCATGGCAAACCCTCTAACTCGTCTCGAACGAAATCTATGGATTCGTGAGGGAATTTGTCTCCTATGGCATCCTTACGAATTTCCTCTCTCTTAGGGTCCTCTAAACGTGACAAGTGGTCGGCGACTACGTTCTCCGCTCCCTTTTTATCCTTAATTTCGATGTCGAACTCAGAGAGCAAAAGAATCCATCTAATGAGGCGTGGTTTGGCGTCTTTCTTTTGGAAGAGAAAACGCAAGGCGGAATGGTCGGTGAAAACTATGGTTTTGGAGAGCACGAGATATTGGCGGAACTTATCAAACGCGAATACTACGGCTAAGAGTTCCTTTTCCGTGGTGGTATAGTTCTCTTGAGCATCATTTAGAGTTTTGCTCGCGTAGTAGATCGGATGAAAGTGTTTCTCGATTCGTTGGCCCAATACCGCACCTACGGCATAGTCACTCGCATCGCACATTAGCTCAAAGGGCAAGCTCCAATTGGGCGAAACAAGGATGGGGGCACTAATGAGTTTTTCCTTCAAAAAGTTGAAGGCTTTGATACATTCCTCGTCAAAGACGAAAGGTACATCCTTTTCAAGGAGTCGGGTCATGGGGTGTGTGATCTTAGAAAAATCCTTAATGAAACACCTATAGAAGCCCGCATGACCAAGGAAGCTTCGAACGGACTTGACACTAGTGGGTGGAGGCAATCTACTTATGGTATCTATCTTGGCTCTATCCACCTCTATCCCCTCTCGCGACACTTTATGACCTAAGACGATCCCCTCCGTCACCATAAAGTGAAACTTCTCCTAATTAAGCATAAGGTTGGTCTCTATACATCTCTTAAGCATCCTATCAAGATTAAGGAGACACTGATCAAAGGAGGTACCATAAACCGAGAATTCATCCATGAAGTCCTCCATAGAAGTCTCAAGCATGTCTTGGAATATAGCAACCATGCATCTTTGGAATGTAGCCGGAGCGTTGCATAACCCGAAAGGCATGCGGCGATACGCATAAGTGCCATAGGGGCATGTGAACGTCGTTTTATCTTGATCCTCCGGTGCGATGGGGATCTGAAAATAACCCGAAAATCCATCGAGAAAACAGTAAAACTGTTGACCTTCTAGACGCTCCAACATTTGGTCAATGAACGGCAAAGGGAAATGGTCTTTCCGGGTGGCGTCATTCAACTTGCGATAGTCGATGTACACACGCCAACCGGTAACAGTACGAGACGGGATTAGTTCGTTCTTTTCATTCATGATCACCGTCATCCCACCTTTCTTTGGGACAACTTGGGTTGGACTAACCCACGGTGAGTCGGAAATGGGGTAGATCACCCCGGAATCTAACAACTTAAGCACTTCCTTCTTAACAACCTCTTGCATGTTCGGATTAAGGCGCCGTTGAGGTTGCACCACCGGCTTATATTCATCTTCCATGAGTATCTGGTGGGTAAAATAGGCGGGGCTTATGCCCTTTATGTCCGAAAGTCGCCATGCAATGGCCTCCCTATTCTCTCTCAACACCTCTAGTAACCTACCCTTTTCCCCCTCCTCTAACTTAGATGAAATAATGACGGGCAAATCTGACCCCTCACCAAGGAAAGCATACTCTAAGTGGGATGGTAAGACTTTAAGCTCTAATGGGGCAATTTTCTCTACGGGTGTATTCTCACTGTCGCGTTTCATCTCACTCAACTCTAACACTCCGGGAACATACTCTCCCTCTCCTTCCTCAATCTCATTCACAAATTCCTCCACTGGATCGGCTCCACTAATATAATCAAAACAATGGTCTACGCATGATAAGAAGGATTCTATGAAATAGACCGAATGACAAGGACTACTATGATCGTCGGAGCCGCTAGGGTGCTCCATGGAATGTGCTACCTCAAAAGTGACTCTCTCCTCACCGACGTGGAGTGTAATCTTACTGTCAAAGACATCAATGATGGCCTTTGCGGTGCGCAAGAATGGGCGTCCTAGAATGATAGGAACTCTCTCATCAGCTTCCATATCAAGAAGGACAAAGTCTACGGGAAAGACGAACTTGTCGACTTTAACTAAAAGGTTTTCGACTATGCCACGCGGGTATTTCACTGATCTATCGGCTAAGGACAACGACATGCGAGTAGGGGACAACTCTCCTAGGCCTAACCTCTCGTAAATGGAATATGGCATGAGGTTTATACTCGCTCCTAGATCGGCTAAGGCCCTATACTCGGTATCACTCCCGAACAAGCATGGAATGGTGAAAAGGACCGGATCCGTCAATTTTTCTGGGACCTTGTTCAAGATTACGGCGGAACACCCCCCACTAAGAGGGATGTTAGAGACCTCTCCTAACCTATCCTTACGCTTTAGAAGGTCCTTTAGGAATTTGGCGTATTTAGGCATGGATTGAAGGGCTTTTATGAACAGAAGATTGATCCTAAGTTGCTTGAAGATCTCTAAGAATTTCCCGTACTCTTTGGAGTAAGTTTGGTTTTTAAGACGGGATGGGTATGGGGCACGGGAAAGATCAGGTGTAACATTTCTGATTTTTAGTATTCATATTTCAATTCAATGTAATGAAATTTCAAGTTCTATACTCGTGCAATGTCTCAATATTTTTCCCGCGGTAAATAAAATGCAATGATTCTATACAAGTTCGCAAGTTTTACTCGATTATATGCACATAAACGCTATACAAGTAACTATATATTTCAAATTTATAAAACCTGAAAAGTCAAGGACTAAAGTTGAAAATTTATCAAGAAACCCTAGTTAGCACGGTCGTGCTTCGTTCTAGCACGGTCGCGCCAAGTGCCTCGGCACGATCGCGCGGCTGGTCCTGGAACGATCGCGCCCGGTTCCTAAGCACGGTCGCGCCTGCGAAACAGTCGAAACGTAAATGTGATTTCAAAACGCTCAATCGTTCGAATTTCAAATCCGATTACGTTTCTTTTCCTTTAACGCGAGTTATACCATTTTCAATTACTCAACGCCTCAGTTTTTCTCCATCAATCTCGAATTCTCTCTCAAGCAATTCAAGCAAAACTCGAGTCTTCCTCCTGGAACTCAAATTCTCCCGATCAAGAAAGGATTTATCATCTCCCGGCTCTCTCCAAGACTCTGGACTCTCTGGCCTAGCCGGAATCGCAGTCGAAGTCACCGGAAACCTTTACCTCCGTCGCCGGAACTCATCTCTGCCGTTCTTCATCGATTCGTTACGTTTCAGGGTAAGTATACTCTCCATCTCACTCATTTCAATAACATTATCAAAAGCCCTCATTCAATTTGGGCTTCCATTATAGAATTCGATCAGAATCAGAAATCATATTTTAATAAAAATGATTTAATCGAACCCATGCTTAAACTCGATTTCCATACAATTAAGTTATATGAAAAGACTCTTAATAACCCATTAGTCAAAAGCCCTAACAATTCCTGTGTTCAAAATACAAGAAACTCTCGATTCGTGTCTGATTTGGAATAGACACGGTCGCGCTAATCATCTAGCGCGGCCGTGCCTCGTTTAGCGCGGTCGTGTCATCCGTCCAGACCTTGTCATGCCCTTTGGGCTAGTCTCTGTTGTGTCTAAAAATCATAGACGCGACCGTGCCGGGCTAAGGCATGGTCGTGCCTGATGACTTGTCTAGATTGTGCTCCTGATTGATCAACCCGGTCGCGCCCCGACTAGCGCGGTCGCGCCCGTGGCTTGAGCACGATCGTGCCCTTCCGAGGCACGGTCGTGCTAGACTCAGAATTTTTAACAGAATTATAATTTTTATATTTTAATCAGTAAATGTTTCAGATTTTATAAAAATATGTTTTCTGTATTTAAAAATAGATTAAAAGTTTAATCTTGGCATAAATGTAATTTATTGAAAAGTTTATAAAAATTAAATTTATATTTATCATCTTACACTTAAATGATATTTTAAATAAATAAGTTACAAAATTTATAAATAATGATGACTTATTTACTTTACATTTTAAATCAAAATCGTTTTATTTATTTATACTTAATTACAATTAATATTGACATTATTTCATAAACTATAGTTATACACTTATTTATTTAATTCAAACCTAATTAAATTGTTTCAAACATATTTTACCTCAAACTTTATATATTTTATTCAATCCTTTTTAAATACAAACCAATGGTTTTATATACAAATCCAACTTTCATTTTTAAACTTTATACATCTATGTGATTCAATGCATATTACTATTTAGGTTAAAGTGTGCTTTTCAAGGATCTTTTTGCTATCTATATTCCTTGTTAGCTTCACTTCCATACCAAGTGAGTATTCACAACCCCTTTTACTCTTTTACACTTTTGGGGTGGAACATGAACTCTATACTCACTACACATTACACATTTACATTTACACAAACTACACAAGTGTAAAAAAAATCCTATTTACATACATGTGTGCAAAAATTTGAGCTTTGTGCCCGAGTGCTAGGTGTTTTAACCTTTGTATGCTCTTATGTGCAATCATTAACTATACAAGCCGACGGTTTTCAATGATGGATCTATTGAGTCTGACAAACCCACCCATGGTACGCGGTGATTGAAACCGACAATACACTTTGTTTTGCATGCTAGTTACAAGGTTTGATTGTACATTTGGTTACACAATAGTTACTCCCCATGAACGCCTTATTTATCATGTCATGTAAAGGATTTGTTTTCAACTATATGCTATCTATATACAACTGTGTTATACTCACCAACTTTTTAGTTGACTTTATTTTATTCATGTTTCAGGCCCCAATATGTGAGATTGATTCAAGACGTGTTCAACATAGGATTTGGACTTAGCAAAATAAATCAAGAATTTTATGAATTGTTTATGTTTCTTGTTTGAATTTGATCTTGTACTTGGATTTATTGTAATGCAAATTTGACTTTAATATATTTCAATTTAGTCAACCATGTGCTATGAACAGTCTTACATGTCCCGCCCCGATGATTCCGCCATCGGTCGGGGTGTGACATCAGGAACGGGTGATGGAACAACTTGTTTGGGTTGTTTCTGTGCACTACTCTCGACTTGAGGCTCCTCGGTGTGTGCGGTACTTGCTGGGTTTAACCTAGATTGCACTTTACCGGGAGTCTCCATCTCAATATCCTCATCTACGGGTTCCTCATCCTCTACCTCTACACTCTCGGGTATCACTACCTCTCCTAAGGTCCTACCACTACAGGTCGAGATTGCCTTCAATTGGTCGGACGGGTTCGGCTTTGTGTTGCCCAAATATTGACCGGGAGGTCGTTCTTGCAGCTGGCGTGCAATGTCCCCGACCTGCCTTTGAAGGTCCAAGAAATTAGAATGGTTATTCTTGAGGTAGGTAGCATGTTCTTCTAAGGTTCGTTGGGTGGACTGGTCCTTAACTAGAATTTGGGATAACATAGCTTTAATCTCATCTAGACCACTACCCAAATCTTGATTTTTTGAACCCTGATTATTTGACCCCCCACTATTGAACTGACCTCCTGTATTTGAACCTGACCCTGAACTACCAAACTGACCCTGCTGATTCGAACCCCCACTTGAATAGAAATCTGGCCCTCTGCTTTGATACTGGCCTGATGGGAAACCAGGGGGATTACCGGAAGAGTGGAAATTATTATTACTACGCCAGTTAGAGTTATTATTAAATGGGTTAGTGGGACCTCGGTTTTGACCTGCGATGTACTCGACCTGTTCTAGGGTAAGTGTTGGACAATCTACGGTATCATGACCTCCCCTACAAACCTCACACCTATCGACCTTTTTCTTAATTTCTAATAACTCTTTGGTGATATAAACAAGTTGAGATGCTACCTTTGAATCCGAGCCAACTTGGTTTACTCCTCGAGCGGTTGAGGAAGTACTAGTAGCAGGAATGGAAGTCCTGCTGGTAGCACAATGATCGATATCAGCATGGGCAAAACTCTCAAAGAGATCATTGCAGTCGGCCACCGATTTCTTACCCATGAGATGGCCTTCTGCAGAGGTGTCGAATCGGGCCTTACACTCGGGGGTGAGACCATTGTAGAATTTCTCTACGAGTGCCCAATCAGACAACCCGTGTTGGGAACAACGTGAGAGTAGGGTTTGAAACCTCTCCCAAGCTAAGTGATAAGGTTCGTCAGACTCCATCCGGAACGAATGGATCTGATCACGAAGGCGAGATACCTTAGCAGGTGGAAAATACTTAGCTAGGAAGGCATCCCTAAGTCCAGCCCATGTGGTAAAAGTACCTGCCAGCTGCGAATCAAGCCAAGTGGCTGCGCGGCCAGCAAGTGAAAACGGGAAGACTTGGAGATAGCGGGCATCAAGGTTAACACCTTCGATGCCGAAGGTGTTGCAAAGGCGGGTGAGACGGTTGATGTGGGCAGGCGCATCCTCGTCGTCACGACCGTTAAACTGACAAGAGTTGTTAATGGCGGTCATGATGTAGGACGGGATTTGCCAAGACTTGTCATTGGTGATTTGGGGAAGGGTGATGGGTGAATTCACGGTATAACCTGCGGTGGAGCATTGGTGGACAGTTTGGTTGTTGGCCATTTGGAAATAGGGTGGCGGACTCGGAGGACGGGAAGTAGGTGAGGAGCTATGGGGTGAAGACCTCGGTGTGAAGTCAAAGCTTGGTGGTAATGATTGGGATGTAGAGTCAGAAAAGGCGAAAGATGAAGATGAAGGAGTACTAACCTTTAGAGAAAAAGACGAGAAGGAAGACTTGTCCGTAGGCGGCTTCGGCGGAGGTCCTTGCGAACGCGTATGGGGCATCCACTGAAAAACCGGAAAACAAACAAGTAAGTAGACTCAAAAACTAGACTCAACAAAAACAAAAATATAAAACAACTACGACTAAGTAGACTCCTACGACTCAAACACAATTAGCACGTATAAGATATCAAATAAGTCCAAATAAAGTAATTAACGCAATTGCCAAGAGTCCCCGGCAACGGCGCCAAAAACTTGATGTTCTAAAAGTAATCTAGTAAAAATAAACTAAATTATCCAAGATCTAGACACTAAGTAATACTCTAGACTCTCTTAAACTACACTACTACTAACCGGCAAGTGAACCGATCGACTCTAGTAAAGCTATGTAAGTCCGGATATCGAACCCACGAGACTCTATTAAATTACGCTAACGACTCTATCTAGACCTAGACTGACACGGACACGACACTAACCATTTTTATTGTTTGAGGGGGGGGGGGGTTTACTAAAAATCCTAAAATTGAAATTAAAGTTAATTAAGCTAAAGTACAAAATAGATTAAGGTTGAATTCAGTAGAGATGAATGACTACCTAGACTAGAATCCTGATTGATTTAGGAATGGATTTTCTAATGGTATTAAAGTGCCATGGAACCAGGATCTTTGTGTAATAAACCCTAAGAAATCTCAGCTAAGACATCCCGACCCTTCTCAGGAAGAAACCTAGGAGACTCTACAAAGCCGTTATGAACACCGGCTGTTAGACTTCCTTTCAGTCCTCTAACGTCTCTAAAAGTGCCCTAACATGACAACCTACCTCTCAGCACGGAAGTCTAAGGCAACTATGGGTTCTAACTTGGTTTAATAGACACAAGAATGACTAGGGAACTAAGACCGGCTTCTCTCAAAACCTACCTTAGCTATATGTTAAACCGTGACCTTCTAACAAACTCGAGCCTCTCAGCGACAAGTTAAGTAGAAAACCTAGTTCTAATTGTATTTTAATTACTGTTTTTAAGGCTAGTGGCCAATTTACCCAAAGATTTCTGAACCCGCAAAGACTCGATAATCAACACAAACCCATTACATGAAAGACATTCACCAAAGTTTGTGTAAAACAGCAAACAATCAACAATCAAAGCTAGATACGCATATGCACCAAATTAGAAGTTCCAAAGTTTATTACTTTTTTGAGATTAATCCATAAACACAATAAAGTCCATAAAAATACAAACTTTATTCAATCTTTCATCTAATCTAGGTAGTTCAAGAGTTTTAGCCAAGCATCATGGTAATAAAAATCAAAGCACAATGTTTAACAAAGGAATTCATAATTAAAAGAATGAAAACACAAGAATAAGGAAAACCGGATGATAAAACCCGAATGTTCTTCTTTCCTAAGCTTCCGTCTTCAAACGGGTGATTCCTGTGAGTTAGAATACTTCAAAAATCCCAGAACTTGCTGCAAAATTCGCCCTCAAGAAACCCTATTCGTCACTAGGTTAAACTTTTTTTCTTTAAGATGTTTATATATGATTTTCAGCAACAATTCTGCAGCAGCAACATCCTGGGCCGAATAATACCCCCGTCGCGTCGCGCGACAGGAATCCCACCTAGGCGTCGCGTGGCGCGGCGCCTTCACTTCCGGGCATTACAATTCCAAGGCTACGCGTTGCGCGTATCCTCCCTCCTTAGGGGTGTCGCGTGGCGCGTAAACCTGTTTTTGCCAGATTTTCTCTTTTTTCCGTTCCCGTTCAGCTCCAACTCGACCCGATTCCAACCGTTAACTCTTTTCAGCATATTTTGACTGTTTTTCGCTCCTTTCAGCAACCGGGACCTCCATAAACACAAACTATCAAAAGGAACTAATCTAACTACGAAAACGCAACGAAACTATACGAAAATTATACAAACTCTAAACGATAAATAGATGTATTTTGCAATACATCATGGGTCAAATTGATTATGATGCCAATGATTGGTAGTACAGTATGCCTGCAACTTCCTTGGCTTTTGAACGATACCATTATGACTTACCGTTTCGTATTTCACCCATACTGGTTATAGCCTTAAAATCCTTTGCATAAGGGTTTAAGCCATAAAGTTGAGGGAATGAGTGTTTAAATGTCTTAGATTCGTATTCCCTAGAGCACGTGTTAAGAAGTCGTTTCTAAACAGTAGTTGCTCTAAGGCTTTCTAATTACAGAAGATTGAGAATAAGGGATGCGTATACGTCTCTACCTAGTTGAAAATCAGAAAGTCAATCAACAAAATGACATTTGAGAGAGAACAAGTACAAAAAGGATATGAGACTATCCTATTCGGATCTATAAGGACAGTATACGTAGAGTAACAAATAGCGATAATCACCATAAATAAACTTTGAATGATTAATAAAATTTTCGGTACACAAAGAATCATTCCAACATAAAGTTTCATTTTCTCCATTAAAATGGTTTTCAATAAGGCATTGAAGCACCAGGAGAAATCAAGAATTGCAAAACATACGTAGCAATGTTCACAAAAAAAGGGCATTAGTTTCATACTAAGCCATAGTTATCCCAAAAATAAAAAGTTTTTGTAAATCCAACCAAAAGAATCCTGAGCACAAGCCCCTCAGTGACCATAGTAGAAATACAAATGATAGAAGTAAACATGACAATGAACGTCGTAAAGATGGCTCCTCCCAAGTAAACAAGTTTCTCAAGTTAGGTTTCCACAATATTAGCGTCGCGGTTAAGAGAATCAGGATTGAGTGTACCAAATTACCATAGTAAGTGCATAGCATTTGCAATAGAAATTTCAAGTAGGTTTAAAACTGAATTATTAAGAATATTTATCAGGAGTATAGTGAGAATGACAAACACCGAAATGAGGATTTATACGAACGATCATATAGAAAGGTTATATTGTCTAAGAAAAAGAAGCTTATATTTCTTTAAGGAATTTCTCCATCGATGTTAGAGTATGTTTGGATTATAAGATAAAATACGAGATTATACTGAGACCTCCGATGATAGTCGTACACTAACTGTAAGTGTCGAGCGTTGTAAAGTCCCATATTGAATTTACGTGGTCAGTAAAATCTCAAGGGATATGATTTAGCAAGTAAAATAGAAGAGAGAAAATCTCTGTTGCTCAAGATCCACTAAGGAGTTGATTAGACCAAATTCGAATTTCTTTTATTCCTTCAGAATTACGAGAACGTTACACTTTGATCCATTAGGGGAGTTAGAAATGTCGTGGTCTGATTCACGCTAGACCGAGAGTAGTCGTTTGCGGTGATGAACATATAACAAAATTGAAATGAAAAAATCTTTAGCTGGATCTCAAAAGTGAAGCAATACTTAACAAATAATTGCCAAATTCGGTCCAAATACCTAAGTTAAATCAACTGCGAACATATCTTTTCAGTGTCTCGGTCTAAATTTTTATGCAAAATAAATCTTGATAAGAGTTTTGGATCAATTACGATTCAAAGATAAAAGAGACAATATAAATTCTCATGTCACTTGAGGTAGCCTATCGCATCATTCGATGTATTCGGCTCAACCCTAAGGTTACGATAGTTTCAATCAATATTCGGATGAATGGGAATCGGGACTAGAAATACATATTAATCATGAACATTAACTCGGACAGTAAAACTCACTAGAGTTCTCATGCACTGCAGATTATGATTACGTGTGCACCAGTAATGATAATTTACTTTGCATGGTCCCTACAGTGTTTCCTCTATCCCAAGCTCTCAGCTAAAAAAAAGGAACTGAAATGTTCATTGGATCACGTCTTCATGTTGCACTTTCGCGTAAAAGTGTGGATGTTCAATCTGATCACTTTTAATTATTTATACCAATACTCATGGATCTACAGACTAAGGCTGTTGCTGGATGGAGGTGATGGTAGAGGGTCACAACCGGCGTCCTCTAATAAAAGAAAAAGTGTGTGGTGGAAGTCAGGCACTAATAATAGGGCAGAGATCCTCAAATCAGTGTCGAGCAAATAATGCTACAAATTTATACGTATACGTGGATCTAATGATCCAACAAAACAAAAAGAGTCAACGGATCTCCTGACCCATAGAGTTCTCTCCCGTTTAGTCCTGCTTCTCAACCTCGGGTTCCCTTTAGATCGAGCAATTCTGGCTGCCATATCTCATGGCGAAAGTTCTATCCATCCAAACCAGCAAATCACCAAAGCAAGTATATACCGCATAAAGTGAAAACAATAGATGTCAAATAAGAAAAGCCGACTCAAGAACTGGAGTAGATGCAGGTGCGGTGTAGGTACAGGTACAGCTCGAGGTAACACCAAGACAGATAGATGTAGATATAGATTACCGCAAACGTAACCGGAATCATCAAAGAGTACGCGTAGTGCTGTGACGATGACATGATTATGACGAAGCAATGTGTCGTAGATAAGCAAGAGGTAGTATGCAATGCACATATAATTCCTACGGTTCAATGCAATAAACTTAGAGTTATAGTCTAGGTCTAGTCTCGAATAAACCTAATTCTCTATAACCAGTGCTCTGATACCAAGTCTGCCACACCCCACCAAGGCGGAAGTACGGGATGTAACCGATATATTGCATTGAACACAACTACAAGAGAAACTAAAAGGAAAGCTGCGCACTACATTGAACCATACTACATGCTTCTAACGAATGTACGAATAAATGAAAATCCTGAATCAATACAAATGGTCTAAAATGCCCAACTACAAACAAAAGTACACAATAATAACTCTTACCAAAAGCAAGCCGTTTAAAGCTCGTTATCCCCATAACTGTTTACCTGAAAAGCATGTTTCAAAAACGGGTCAACTATAAAAATAGTTGGTGAGCACGCAGGTTTTGCGACTCTATAAAAAGTAAGTAAATAAATTTCAAAATGTAATAGTAACCATCCGCGGATGATCAAGTACACGTGTTAAGATATAATTACCCTGAGCCACAATTAAAACCGTCAGACTAGTTGTTGCCTCTGTATCCAGGTGTCGAATGTGAACACCTACTATGACTAATTATGCGCCCAAATGACCCTACAAGTCTGGATGGCGCGACCAACCCTGGGTGGGGGTGTCAACCCAAATAGTACTATTCATAATTCCCACTTACTATTCAAGCTAATTGATTGCGTTAAAGTGGGGAGTTAATACATCCATAAGTAAACCCAGGTAACCCTAATCCCAAGTAACAACGTGTAGAGTTAAAAAGCTTTCCCCCCGTAAAACAGTAAAAATTAAAAAGTGGGGCCGCGAAACTCACCTGAACAACGTCGGTGATAAGTGTAACATAGTAAAAAAAACCGTAAAGTACGGTTAACATCCAAATTCTATCAAAGGCCAGCAGCCAAATGCAAGCAAAGTGTGGCTAGCAACTCAGTGCTACCAAGGTACGGCTAAATCCGCAAGAACCGCAAAAACAGGTGTCCTAACCGAGTCCTTCTAACCAAGTAGACACGAAAAAATAGCATTTAGGACGCCTAAAGTATAAAACTGAGTCTACTACTCAAAAAGTGGCTTTGCAGTCGGTTGCATACCCAAAACCCGTACACATACGTACGAACCGCTCAAAAGTTGTAAAACCGGCTTTTATATAAATTCGTGACTTTGAAACCTTAAGTTTTAGATTTTATTAATGAATATCAGTAGTTATAATATCATATAAGATAAAATATAAAGTCACAGTTTCGTTTGACCATAAACGCGATTATGCGCGTAAAGTAAGGTTTACGGTTTAAAAATCCGATTCATCCGAATTTAGGGTTTTAGTGTGATTTTAGGACCCAAATTAAAAGTCTAAATTTTATATTTTTAATATGATAATACTTCTGTCGAAACTCCCATTAAGACTTTTATAAAAATATTTTTATACAAAAATTTCCAAAAATAATAACTTTTTATAAAGTTTTATTGAACAATAATTCTAAAATCATATTTAGACATAAAATTAATACTTGAAACTTTCACTAACTGTTCATATACATATATAAAAAATTCTGACCAATTTTCATAATTTTTCAATATCCAGATTATTTATTATGAATATAATATTTTTAAAATTTAACAAATTCGGTAAAAATATTTATAATTGTCCACACTTCACCAAATGTTTACCAAATAAGTTTTAACTTCATATGAGATTCTATTATAAGTTTAAAGTCCTAATGTTGTCCAGAAGTATATGATCCCATATTCAATCGTTAAAACTTCATAAATACCAAACACCTATTTAGACAACTTCAATTTTTATGAATTTTGGACAGGAGTCATGTTTTATCATATACTAATTACTGACCAAATTCCAGATTTTTCCAATACTCAGAGGTAGTTTTCCCCATTTTCATGTATTAAACTTGTATAAATTTTAATAAATAATATATAAATAGTTTAGTTACCAAAATTTTCAAATCTCACTTTTTATATAAATACTACTTTTTTAAAAATAAATTTGGAAGCTAAATCAAAAATTTATAAAAATCCATCAAAAACAATTGTTGTATAAAAATAAATATATTAGTTCCACGTGAACCGGGATTGGGTTTATAACCTAATAATCACTCAAAATATCAAATATCTTAATACTAAATATTTTAGGGTTTAATTCCCAACCAATGACTCATATACTATTCTAACATAAAATTAAATCTTAACGGGTAAAGTTTATATCTTTCGTATAAATGGTTCGCGTACGCGGAACCTCTTGTATTTCACATGCAATACGAAACAAAAACACCATTAGGATCGTTTTTATCTCCCGAGCATTTTCATATGCTCAAAATTGACATGCAATGCCGTTTGGATGGCCATGCAACCCGATCAATTTCCTGTTTCGGTCCTATAAACTATTACAATCTGTTCGTATTCAAAAATATAGTTCCCAATATCTGATCGGAATTTCCTATGGTGAAAACATTCATATTTGTGCTAATAAAATACTGTCCAAAATCGTCACAATCCAACGGTCGGATCTCCGGGGATCGACGATTCTTTGAGACCCAGTTTTTCAAATCCGAAAATCCGATCAGTCACATTCGAGGGTATGAAAAGCATACCTAGAGAGTTCTGATCAAACATTCCTCTGGTAGGATTTTGCGTCTATGTGTTGAAAAGATCATATCCAAAATTCATACATTTCTAACGGTCGGATTTCCGGGGATTGTCCGATCTTTAAGACTGCGCATGCATAAAACTTTCTGGACAGAATTTAAAAACTCTTTTTAACGAATTTAAGCAAGGATTTAGACAAATCTGAGCTTACCATTGCGTTCGTAGCGTCGAGAAATGGTTCTAGGGGAAAAAAAAACCGCATCTCCGGCCACCTTCGGCCACCGCCGGACCACCGCGGACTGCCGTCGGCCGCCACCGGACCACCGCCGGACCACCACCACCACCACTTGAATTCTCTGCCCTCTCTCTCTAACTTCTCTCTAAAATTTTTCAAATGAGTGATTTAGTGGGGTGCCTCACTATATATAGTGGGGTGGTGTTGTACCACGTGTTGTGATAACGGTATCCCGCTGAACCGAACCCGATAAAAACGGAGGCGTTATTTTATCCAAAAATAACTTATTATAATTTATTATTTTCCCTCGAGTCTTTGCGTCTCGTAAATATATATCCTTTCGGATTTAAATTAAAATTTATGAAACCGTTCGACTCGGGTGTTAACGCGTATAAACTAGAACTTGATCAAATTTTTGACATTATAACACCAAATAAATCTTGCTATTATTTTTCGTTCACTAACGAGTTCCTTTCGTTTGAAAGTATATTTTAACATAATAATACTATTATTATTATATGAACTCGTCGAACGCGGTGTTGACCTGAAAATTCGCGGTTGTCACAGCGGTTGTTAGCTTCTGAGTTAGATAATTCAAAAACAATAATATTATTTTCATTATTAACTTGATTATTTATCCGTCAGCTATATATCAGCTTAAGGCATTATGTTTTGACATAGAGTCATTAAAAAATAGTAGAAGCTCAAGTGAAGGAAAAAGAGTACGAGTAATTGTCCCATAAAGAAACAATATCGTAACCCAATCCGCATATATTGCCACATATATGTTACTAGTTCTTTTAAAAAGAAATCGTTGTTGTCCTGTTAACAAAGAGACATGGAAACAAGTTTGGTCAAGATTCGGAAAGTAAGTGGTGATGGAGATCTAGAGCTACCACTATTTGGCTTGTCCACAGTACTTAAAGCTACAAACAACCTTTTAATGGACCGGTTTATAAGGTACTAGTGTTAGAACTCGTGTATTATATGGGGGGTTTAATAAAAAATACAATATGAAATGAAAAAAAATGATGAATATAATTCATGAATGAATGAAATATTTCTTTGTATACAATATTTGATGTTTTCTCTTAAACCTCGTGCCCAAGAATAGACTTCTGGCTCCAAGAATGGAGCAATCTTTAACCATTGTTTTATCAAAACTGCAAAATCAAGAAACAAACCAAGTATTCAGTGACTTAAAAAAATCAAGTTGCTAGCTATGTAAGAAAACATGAAATTGACTGCAATTCATACACAATCAAGAAACAAACAATGTATTCACAATTTTTTTTTCTATGAGTATTTAGGTGTTTAGTATTTAAGTATTGGTTCATCAACTTCACAAATATAAAAATTTGTAGCAAAAAATCGGACATTTTGTATCCATTTTTTCATTAAGGTGTTTCACCAAAAATTGGTTTCAAAACTCAACTCTATCTCTCTCAAAGTGATCTTATTCCCTAGAACTTGCATCAAAACTTTAAACAATTAAAAAGTTATGCATTTAGCAGGACTAGTATGTCACTCAGATAACTCGTAATGTTCTTCCTCTTGGGATATATGAAATTATCCCTGTGTTAAATTTTTTGATGATAAAAAACCACTCTCCTTAGCCTTTTCTGATAGAATTTCCAAAGATGGAATTAAAGTCAAATAAGCCTCATGCAAAAACAATATGTGATCTCCATCTATAAACAACATAATTCAATAACATACTCTATAACCAACGGAATGTAATCGGTTCAAATCACATAGTTATTCATAAATTAACCCACTATTATTTGAATGACAATTAAAAAGTCACAAAATTGATTCACATATATAATATGTTGTTATAATGACAAATTAAAAGACTAATATTGGAGTTAAAAAAATACAAACCAACAGCCATCAAGGGCAGGAATAGTAGAATACCTACCAAGGGCAAGAATAGTAGAATACCTTAACTCGAATCAGGATATATATATTTGTCTTAAGCCATTCTTCAAGAAAGAATGTTTTGTAACACCCCAACCCAATTAGGGCTAGCGTGTCACACAAAACAGTAATCTAAACAATATTAATATCCTAATTAAAGTGCAAGACCAAAATTTCAAATCCTTACAACGATTTAAAAAAAAAAAATTCCAAACGTGCTAATCAAATATAAAGGTTTAAAACAGAAACTCCAAACTTCTTAATCAATCCAAATTAAGTCTTTATTTATTCCCTTAGCTTCCACATTCTAAAAGGTTAAAATTACCCTCGTCACACATTCCCACGATTCCCTTGAGTACCTGTTGTAGAAACAAGAGAAAACAACAATGAAAGAAATACGGCTGAGCCAAAAGTTGCTCAGTAACGGAAATACAATAACAGTGATATAACTGATAGAGGACAATTCACAAAATTTCTGAAGTCTGTTACTAAACATATAATACAGAACATGCTGAACTAAACATATGATACTGAACTAAACATATAATATTGAACGTACTGAACTGAATACATCTACACGACATGATTATACCAATAAAATAAGTCATGTGCTATAAAGGAGTACCAAGAGTGTAAACTGAACTGAACCGAACGGTACATGGTTAGCTACCCATGCACCTAATGAGATGGTGTGTGGGCGTACACACATGATGTGTGGGCGTACACACATGATTCCATCCCCCTGAACTGAACTAGGATCGATCCATACGCCTATCATATAATGTGGCCAATTTACTTCCTGAGTACTAAAGAGAGACGCCGTGAACTTTATAAAAACACTATCACGAAAGGTGTCACATCATTGTCGCCACAATGACGCGTTTGAAATGCTCGGGTAACAGAGTGTCAAAACTGAGGGGTAGTATAAATGTAACTGAAAGTACTAACACATATCGTCTAAGGGAACATGCAATAATGAGTATAAGTTCATAAGCCTATTGCATGCTTAACAAAGACAATAACTCGATGCGATACGTGTCAAAAGACTAGGAGAACAATGAAGAAAATGTTTACGCTACAAGTAAAAGAAACAAAAATCCGTACCTTAGTCAAAAAGCAAAAGCACGAAATTTCAACAACGTCCTTAATTAGCACGAAAACCTACACTTTTAAGTATGGTTTGAATTAGATATATGGAACGTAACTTACTTGTTTAGTTCAATGACCTGTTGATGTTCCGGCGATGAAGTTTTCACTTCTAAAATAATCGTTAAGCCTTGTTATATATTTTCTTTTATACATGTAATAGTTATTATCCAACTTGTAATAGTTTTAAACAACCTGGATAATTCATTTGCTTAATTTTGTTAGTTATTTCGAATAAAATTAGAAGTTTGTGTAAACATTTGATATTTATTAAAAAAAAACAAAGCCATAAGAATTACTAAAATGTATACATCAAAATAAGTAGGCACTTTGTATCTTATTTTAATTGCGATTAGCAGAGTTTATAACCATATTCATAAATTCAATATTTCATCTTGACAAAGACAATTGGTGCAGTGTGGTGGTATTATCGTATGCCTGTTTCAAACTCCAGGTTCATATAAGTATTTTGATTCATAAAGTTCCAATCGCCGGAATTTTTTTTGACGGTCACGGAGTCGAAAATTCAACAATTTAAGTAAGCACGAAACAAAAACCAATAGCAAGGAATCAGTGTATTACCTGAACAGCTGAACAAGACCGATCAGGAAGCGAGATAGTTGTGATGGAACACGGATATGTTGCGAAGGCTGTCGGGTCGCCAGAACGGATCATACACTATTAGATCAAAATTTTGTATAATTCGTATTCAAAAGAGAAGGAGAATAGGTTGATTTGATACATTGGCCGCGAACCGAAAATCAGTATTTGAAACGGGTCGAATGTAGAGCAGCAACCCAACCACTATTGAATATCAAGCGCAAATCGAAGTGAATCTGGAAGAACAAGATCGATAGAAGTATATGTATAAACTGAATTTTATTTACAATCTGTTCAACTAGATAATCGATCCCTATTGTTCCCAATTTATACATGTTCAACCGGTGCCTCCAAAGAACACGTCTTTTGGAATAAACATCGATTATACTTATTTCTAATTATAAACAGACCCTTCCTAATTACAATATAGTATTTTAACCCTAAACATACTTTATACAAATGACACAATAACCCTTATACTTATATATAATAAGTTTAGTTTATTTTCAACACTCCCCCTTAAACTAAACTTAGTTTAAGTGAGGTCTTTAGCTTTCTTCATTTCTTGATCACAACAATGTTGGTTCATCGTCTTCATGCCGGATCAGGTTCGCCTACTCCTTTTCCCAATTTGGACAATCATTCATGTAATGTCCAAGTTCATGACATTTGTGACACCTTATGTGACGTTTGTCCCGTTGTACTCCACCATCACCTCGACCTCTCACGGACCACCGACTTCTTCCTCGACCATGTCCAAAGTTGTCTCGATTTGAGTTTCCACAACCGCAATGCTCACATTTTTGTTTAGTCTTCTCCTTCCCGTCTTCCTTGGTAAATAGCAATTTACTTAACACATCTTCATCCTTCATTTGCTTCTTAGTGCGTTCTTCAAAAGCTTTCAATCTTCCCACGGCTTCTTGGAACGACGTTGGGTTAAGATTGGCAAACTGCTCAATTGTAGCAACTATTTGTATAAATTTTTCTGGTACAGAACAAAGTAGTTTCCGGACAAGTATTTTGTCATTCATTGTATGTCCAAGCATCCTTGCTTCTGCCGCTATTCCACTGATTTTCCCCGCATAGACATCAAGTGACTCATTAGTGTTCATCTTTAAAGATTCAAAGTCTGACTCGAGTGTCTGTAATCGAGCTTCATTAACCCTATCAACTCCTACGTGTCGAACCTTTAGTGCATCCCAAATATCCTTGGCTGAAGTAAGATCGACAACTTGCAAGACCATATCTTCTGGAATTGCTTGGTATAGTAATGCAATTGCTTGGTTGTTCTTCTTTTGATTGACTTCAGTTCCTTTGGTTGGTTCCACTGCCTCCCATATTCCATGGACGTTAAAGATTGCTCTAATTTTTACAGCCCATATGGTATAATTTTTAGAGTTGAGAATTGGGTATTGGAAATTCATTGACGTCCCTCCTTCACTTATTGCTATGGTCTCTTTATTCTTGTTCTTGGATGAATCCTCGCGCATTGAACGTTCCTTCTTTTTTTTCAATGTTATAAGATTTTCTTCCCACAGGTATTAATCAATCCTACTGTTAATACTTGTACAAGATGTCAAGAAAACAAGTACGGTTTCTTTGGATCTCCTTATTCTGATCAAGCCCGCCTTTCCGCCGTTGATAATAAAACCCGCCTATCCGTCGTTGATAATCAAACCCGCTATTTCGTCGTTGATAATCAAACCCACCTATCCGCTATTGAAAATCAAACCCGCCTATCCGCTGTTGAAAATCAAACCCGCCTGATGTAGTGCAAAGCACACATGTTTATTCATATGTTTTCAAGTCGTTTTAGTTAGTTTTATATTTGTTTTGAGTCGTTTTTGTTACATATTGAGTCTTTGTTATGTTCTCAGGTGCTTACGATGAATACAAGTGAAAACCCGAAGAAATCGAGCACGAGAATGAAGTCCAAGAAACAAAAGTAAAAAAGTTGGAAATTTGACCTTTCGCTGTACGCGAATATCAAACAAAGGTCCCTCGCGGTAAGCGAGAGATGGAAATTCCGTGAAATTTTGTAAAAACCTAATTTAATAGTTTTGTAATCCCATAATTAGAGGAGTTCGATTTACAGCCGTCTAAGGAGAGTCCAGAGGCGATTTTAGGAGCAAGGAAGAAGAATTAAGCATAAATTTGAAGCCTTTGGATTTCGGGTTTGTTAATTTAGCATTCTAGGGTTTCAAGATTCGATTTTTATTGTTTGTTTCTGAGTTTGATGAGTATGTTAATGTTTGATACTTCTGTTCTAGTTGTTTTGAGCATGATCCTAGGCTAAAACTTATATATTGCCGGGGTTATTAGATAAATACTTCTTAAAGTTCAGATTTTTGTCGGTTTTGGATTTAATTGATGGGTTGATGATTTTGTAAAGATCTTAGTATGATGATTATGATGTATATGCATGCTATAATTGTGGTCTTGTGATTGATTTTGATTCCTTACATTGATTGTGGTTGTCTGCCATGTTTAATTAGCGTATCGTGATCATAGATCTTAGGTTGTGACTGTGGTGGTTTGCTAGACGTAGTAACCATAGGAGTTATCATTGATTGCTGATTAGAGTTGAGTGTTCTTCCTAGTTCAATACCTGAGAGGTGAGAATTAGTCGTTTAGTCTTCGTCATTTGGAATCCGAGTGTCAACTGTCTGAAAGGAAGTTGGTTTAGGTGTCTAGTGATTGTTGCTATTATGAATCATAGTTGTTATTCTAGGATTACCCCGTGCATTCCTTGAATGTATGGTGTACGGTGAAACTGAGAGGTAATCCGTTCATTAGGGGTACATTATCACCGCATATCCGCCGTTGATAATCAAACCCGCTTACCTACTGTTGATAATCAAACCCACCTATCCGCCGTTGAAAATCAAACCCCTATTCCGCCGTTGATAATCAAACCTGCTGACCCGCTGTTGACAATCAAAGCCGCCTATTCTGACTGCTGATCTTAACCTTCCTAAACCAAAATTCTAACCCGTTTGTTTTCTTTCTCTAACAATCAAATCCCGTTTGAATTTTTCTTTTCCTAAAGCATAACCTCTTTTTTCCACTTGATCAAAGGACCATACGAAACAACAGATTAATTCTTTTCTACTTCTGCCTTTCTTTCTTGCAATTCTTGAAAGTTTTAACAAAAAAGTCAAACTTTGACTTTTCCTTTTTGCCTTCGTTACAATAGTAATAGAAGAGAAAATTCTTTTTATGTTTGCTTCTGTTGATAGATGGCCAACAGAGTGGATAACACCAAAACAAATTTCTATCCTTTCAATTTCGCAACCCAATAACAAACAATCTATTCTGATCCTAGAATTGAAAATTAATGCAATTGTTTGGTTTTCACCACTTACTTGCGAATTGAAGGTATATGTCTATCGCTACTTGATTTGGCTTCGAAATTGACTGCAGAATTTCCTTTTGATGATTATAAACAGTCCTTGATCGATTGAACCGGAACCCTTCTGTTTGTCGTTTTCCCGCCGCTTCTGAATCAATTCCCGATACCGTCAAACATTCTATCGATGAAACTGGTTTCCCTTGATCGATGTTTTTAGTAACCGCTCTGATACCACTGTTGAATATCAAGCGCAAATCGAAGTGAATCTGGAAGAACAAGATCGATAGAAGTATATGTATAAACTGAATTTTATTTACAATCTGTTCAACTAGATAATCGATCCCTATTGTTCCCAATTTATACATGTTCAACCGGTACTACACGTCGTTTGGAATAAACACCGATTATACTTATTTCTAATTACAAACACACCCTTCCTAATTACAATATATTATTTTAACCCTAAACAAACTTTATACAAATGACACAATAACCCTTGTACTTATATATAACAAGTTTAGTTTATTTTCAACAACCACAGATGGTGGTGCGGTGGCAGAAAATGACGAGGCTGATCTCACTGGTGGAGTGTCGTCTGAAGCGAACTCCGTGAAACTAGAAAATTTGAGAAACGAGGCAGAGGATTTTCGTGAGGGATTCGATTAGGGTTGAGGGGCGTTAATAGACATCGCCGCATGGTGGATTTGGAAAGGATTTAGCCGATTATTTACTAATTTGCTTGTAGAGAAATTAAGGAAAGGATTTGAAGCTTTTACGCGTTTTAGGAGTGTTGGTCAACAAATTACGTTTCAATTTTGACAAACAATGTTCCTATCTTTTATATTATTTTAGTGCTGATTTTTTTTTGTAAATATAAATATTTTGAACTGAAATTCCTTTTAATTCATTTAATATTTTAAAAGTAATAATTCAGAAGCTATAATTTTGTTTTATCATTTATATTTTTTTTATTATCATTTTTTTGTTGGATATTACAATGTTTGACTTTGTTTTGCCATCCAACCTACATTATATAACTGAAAATTTTAATTTGACATGTAAAACCCTAGAATCATGAACGTGTGATAACAATGATTCGTCGATCAAAACACATAGCGGAGAATCAAGGATTGTGAAAATACGTTAAACCGGGCTTGGATCGCGAAGGAACTGCCTCGTCTCTCTCACGTTGCTTGCGGCCGAAAAAATGCAAATGGGGAGCCCCTATTTGCGTCGGTCCCTCGCGTTTTGCTTTTTTCTCGTTTTAGGATAAATCTCGTTATGTCCCTGTTAAACCTCTGCTAACTCTTTACAAATATATATAATTACATAAATCTCGTTAACTTATAAAAATCAGGATGTTACATAATGTATGACTTGAAAAGTAAAGTGTATGAATGTTTATTATTGCCGCCCGTGAGTCCACCTGGCTGCCCGTCCCACAGGGACACCGTTGAGGAGGTTTCGCCCGTAGGCCTCCCCCCGCCCCCAAGGGCAGCTTTGTTTGAAGATTTGTTGTCCCACTAGGTTTTTGATTTTTGTTTATTTTTTTCTCTTTTTGCTAACTGTTATTTAATCTTTAAAAAAAGTTTTTTTTTTGTTTTTTTTTCATTCTTAAATTAACATTTGTATTCCATTTTCTTTACTAAATATCTAATTTTAAAAAATCAATAAAACCTAATTTAAACATAACTAAAATTAACTTTAGTTATTTACTTTTGTTTTTTATTTATATTATTATCTTAAATAAAAATAATAATATTTGTTAAATAAAATAAAATAGTAATGATGATGTGGAAATAATGAAGTTGTTTGTTGTAAGGATGAGTATCGTAGTGTTGGGGTTAAAATAAGTTTGTGAGAATGATGGGTGAAAAAATGATGTAGCATGCTGACTAGGACTCTTTATGAGAAGGATGACACTTAGCGTTGCGGATAGTCTTATTTCAATAGTTAGTATATTATGGACTTTTATTGTCACCAAAAGTCAAGTACACACCGGTATTAAACTTTCAGAAGGTTCAAGATCGTTATTTGTCACCAAAAGTCAAGTAAACACCGGTATTAAACTTTCAGAATGTTCAAGATCGTTATTTGTTAGTAATTATGTAATAGCAATATGCAATTAGCACTAATACAAATCTATGTGTTATTTGTTAGTAACTAGCTTAGAACATGTGTACTACACAGGGTGAAAAATATCAATACATAAAATTCTTAAATCTTTATATATGTATCTTCTAGGTGGAAAATGTATTACATATACTAATAAAAATAAAAAATATGTAAAAATTAATATATAATTGAGTTTAATAATACATTAAATATTATTCAATTTAATTTGACTTTTATTTACAATTTGATTGAAAACATAAGCTAAATAATTACATTTCAAGTTTTTTATAATATGAGATAATTTAAAATAAATGTGTTTTATTAGTATAACTAATAAATTGTATAAAAATATATTATTATTGAAAAAAATATATTATTATTGAAAAAAATATGGAAATGTATTTATTATGAGAGAGATGCGGTAAAGTTTTATGAGGATAAATATGGAGGTGACATGTGACATTGGGAAACCTTTATTTATTATATAATATAGATATAGATTATGTAATAGCAATATGCAATTAGCACTAAAACAAATCTATGTATACTAGTGGGGCCCCCGCGCTACGCGGCGGGAATTCGATTAATGTCAGTTCAGTTCGTTACGGTAATCGTTTGGAACCGGCACACAGTATAACAAACGAAAGAGAAAACGTAAAAAATAAATTAGTTACATACCCAAAATGATATAGAAATGTGTTTACCATAAATAGAAACAACAAATAATGATACCGATTCTGATAATACCTACGACAATACCGATGTTATTCAATCAATATCGGTTAAGTTGTAAAATTTATAAGGTTCGGTTTCTAGAACCTATACACTGCTATTTACCACGAAAAAAAAGAAACATCAAAACACGGATTAAAATAGCACGTGGAAACATGATATCCCTAAGCTTCAACGGCTTGTAAGTTCGTGCTTCAACGACTTGTACATTATTACGAAAGCTCGGTTTTAAATAAGATTTATGTCGAAACGTAGATAAAAGTAGGTACGTCATAATGGTACAATCGATTTTTTTTAAAATTTTATAATTTAAAAAATATAAAAGAAAAATACAATTCATTTGTATTAATATGGTTCTTATTTTTTTTCAAATAAAGCTTTAATTGGGCTTTAATGAGATGGTTGAGTTGGCTTTAATGGGGTTAAATAATTATTATTGAGTGTTTAATTGTAAAGATGAGTTAAATAGTAATTAAACATATTTTATGTATTGTTAATGTGTATCTTATGCATAACAATGTGTATTATGTGTCTTAAAATTTTTGGTAAATTACAATAGTATCCTTCTAATATGTATTATATAGTAGTATAGATATAGATATAGATATAGATATAGATATAGATATAGATGTATATATAAAAGTGATTCCTGCAACTAAAATCTAATACAAGAAACTGGGTGTCAGAGAGACACCCATTTATAAAAGAGATTTCTCACTACAGTGTTATGTTAATTTCTGGATCATGATGTGTTAATTACTACTCTTGGCATTATAACTTCTGCTACTCATGCTGCTGGAGCATAGTCATAATCTCCATCATCATCATCATCATCATCACCCTCTCCCTCTGTAGCAGTTGTAGCAAAGTTATAATCTCCGTCCTTGCGTCCCCCAAATCCTTCCACAGTAACAATGGGTGTGTATTCATAGTGTCATTCACCATCATTATATGCTTGGGTTTTGCACCATCTACCTCTAACTTCAATGGCAACAAGAGACATTTCTTTAGATATTAGATAATGGAGAAGAAAAAGGTTTAGATGTAGATGGTTCTTTGAAAAGAGCTATGGAGAATCAATGTTCTTAGTTTGCATATAAAAATGAGAACTAAAAAGCCATATTTATAGCTGAGGAAATGTTGAAAATAGGTTGACTCATTTACACACAAGTCTCCAATGAGTATAAGTGTGGGAGTACAGCAAAATGTGTGTTTCTCGCTACACGGGAGACATCCCGGAACGTGGATGACAAACTTCAAGATATAAGTCAGCATGTTTAGCATAAGCATTTCCTCTGAGTTGGTGTGTGGGTCACAAGGGAAAAAAGGTAGAATCTTTCTACACTAGTTGCTAGAAAGTTGAAATTAAGAATAAGTTCATAGTGGCTTCTTTAATGTGGTAAAGTACGTGATGGCTATATCTCATTGTCTTATCTAATTTGTTGGAGATAATCTTGTTTAGAGATAATTGATAATTGTTTGCAGTTTCACGAACTAGATGGACAACAAAATAAATTGAAATTTACAGAAGAATGCACATGGCCTTGATGAACATTATCCTTTTTTCTTTATCAAACCTGGAATAATAAAATTGCAGACGTGCAGGTAGTTTTATTTATCACTATAACTGTCACCCAAATCTAGAACCACATTGTCCTTTTCAGTTGATTTCATGATGGGTTTATTTCTAGGATTCTTCTATCATTAGAACTACTACAACATCATCAGAATTTTCACTTTTCAAGGTTTTTGAAGTCAACACAAGTGTATATTTTTTACTGTTTGAGATGTGCAGCTACAATACAGTATGTTCATGTATCTTGGCTATTTTCCATAATTTTTAATTTCATTTGATGTACAGGTGTCTGTTCCACTTGCCTGAGATGCTTTTTTTACCACTTCAAAGTGAGCCAATAAACACAGGATTCCTTATTCTCTTAATTTCTGATTATATGAATCTGGGAGCATTTAACTATCAGTTACATCATGATGGTCAAATATGGTGATAAAAGTAGTTGGGTGCCACTGAAAGATTCTACACATGGATATGCATGTTGTTCTTGCTTTCCTTCTCGACACCACCAACAGAGAAACGGTTGCAAGACAGCTCAGATGGTAATTTTGTAGGTTTATAGGGAAACGAAAGTTCTGCCCAATTTGATGCAAGTTGAAGTTAGATATAATTTCAGAACAGGTTTAATTTTAATCTTTGCTAAAAAGAGGCCCCATGAACTTTGTGACGGATCCGCGTGAAATGAGGTCTACTATACGGCCCGCTGATATTCTTGTGTTTGGGTGGGCAAGGGGGAAACACGCTTGTGTGGCCTTACAGGAGTGTCCCCTCTTGTGGGACTCAGGGACAATGGGTTTGTTGATGGCCGCTTGCGCTGAAGACGGAAATAGACAAAGTTACTAAACACGAGAAAGATTGTCTAGAGAAACAACACGTGTTTATGCTTTTTTACTTTTGATACATTTGGTTTCGTGGCTCCGGAGGCTATGGTATTTATGAACAGGGTTCAACAGGTCGTGCATAGTAGGTTTTCGACTCCTAAGACCCAAAACTTTGTTTTTAGTAGAATCGATTTTGGTATACAAAAGTGGCTGTCGGCGCAGCTTGTTGTCCGTTTACTTGCCATTATCTACAGTCGGATGAGACAAGAGTTTTCAAAGAGCGAGAAGTTATTTTCTGCAAAATCAAAATGTTTTTGTGTGTAATTTAACCAAATGAATTCTAATATAGGTATCATGAAATGTCATGTTTATTGTAAAATATTCTTCACAACCGTCAACCGATATAAATTTTTAATCGATGCGTTAATTAGTAATGAAGACAAATTTGGTATCGAAGACCAAATTGGTGCGGAAGATCAAAATTGAATCGGATGGCCAAATTGGTCTGCATGAACTAAATGGTATGGATGAACAAAGTGATTGGATGTTCAATTATGTACCAACCTTCAATTTAATACTGAACAATAAATTTCATCAACTTGTTACCAACCTTGCGATTCAATGCAATTTTCAGTACATAAAAAATTGGTGTCACCAATTTTTTAACTTGCGATCCAACCAAGTTGGTGTTCTTAACCCCAGCGAGTGGTGTTGCCCCTTCGACCATCGATTTGAATAGGTAAAGCACTTCTCTATTCATTTTCATTTGTAAAACCCTAAAATTGCTCGTCTTTGTCCATCGATTTGAATAGGTACAACTTCTCTATGAGTTGCTGCCCCTTGGACTTGCTAACCTGGGGCACTGCACTAACCCTAGTTGTTTAGTGGGCTTTGCCCACTTGAACTATCAAGGTGTATTAGCATCGGAAAATAGAAAAATTTTCATCAGGCGTTCATTCCGCACCTCCTAACTTGGTTCAACATGTATTCTAATTGCTCATTTGGTCTTAAATGAGTACAATTACAACAAATTACATTGATAACACTAAAATCACCAACATAACACAAGTCAAAAATGTTGTTATCCATAACAAGCATGGTTGTCCATTACCACATGCATGCCCATATAGTCAGGGTGTCATAGTTAACATATTGTTAGTAGATTATGGCCTTTTATCGTCACCAAAAGGCAAGTAAATACCCGTTTTAAAATTTGTTACTGATTTTGTAATAACAATATGAAATTAGCACATATTCAAATCGATGTATATTTATATATAAAAAGATTCTCATTGCATTGAACCAATACTAAGAGCTTCTACAATGGTGGATGTCATCCACCAAACCAAACGCGTCACATCAGATATTCATTCATCCTTTAAAAACCCACTTTTTTACTCCAACCATTCATCTACTTTCAAACACCCCTATATTTTCAAATCATCACCTACTTTTATATTTACATTCTATATACCAATAAAATTATTTATTATAATCTTATTTTTTTTATATTTCCTATTATTTTAAATAATATAATATTCCAAATGAAATAAAAATAAACAAAAATAAAAAAATTTCGTAACATAAAAATTAAAATTTCATAACCTAAAAAATAAAAATTAGATGACCTAAAAATAAAAAATTGAAAAACTAGCCGTTAGAAATAATATTATAAAATTAAATCATTTTCTAATTAAAAAAACATTTTCAATTATAAAATAAAATTATAAAACTAAATCATTTTACAGATTAATAAAAAACCATTTTTAATTAACTTACAAAACTATTTTTAATTAAATTTAAAACCAATTTTAAAATGTATATAATTTTAAATCATAAAAACATTTAAATCAAAAATGCATTTATCACTTGGTGGCTCACTCCCTTCTCGCTTGGTGGCTCACTCCCTTCTCGCTTGGTGGCCCACTCCCTTCGTCCACTTTCATCTGCAGAACCGAACAAGCTTCACGCCGGACAACACCTCCAACGCAGCCCTCATCCGCCATCTCCGTCCGGTTTCGCCACATCAGAACCGGATACTCCCAAAACACCCCATTGGAGGTGCTCTAATAATATCACATTCAAAAAGTTTCTCATTGCATTGAACAACTAAATAACAAATCCATGTGCGTCTTTTATAAATGCCAAGAAAATGTTAAGCAATTAAAATGTAATACAAGAAACTTGGTGTCAGATAGACACCCATTTACAAAAGAGATTTCTCTTCTCTCACTTCCTCACTAGACTGTCATGTTAATTTCAAGATCATGATGTGTTAATTACTACTCTTTGCATTAGAACTCCTGCTAGTGGGTGCGTACTCATAGTGGCTTTCACCATTATTATCTGCTCGGTTGTTTTACCACCTACCTCTAACTTCAATGGCAACAAGAGACATTTCTTGAGATATTAGAAAGAGCTATGTAGAATCAAGGCTCTTAGTTTCCATATAAAACTGAGAACTAAAAAGCCATTTTTCTCAACACGGGGGACATCGCGGCACATGGATGACAAACTTCAGGATACATGTCACCTGGGTACGTATTGAAGGTGATTCATCTTCATATAAATGCCTTAGTACAAAAGTTTTACGAAGCTTACATTAGAAAACCTTAAAATTATATACATACATATTTTTATACGCAATTAAGAAAATTATATATATACACATTTTTATATGCAATAGGGATTAATCGCCGGAATTCACAAGTTTGGCCGGAATTTACAGAGTTTGGGTGGAAACTGGCTGGAAAATGGTCGAAATTTTGCAGGAAAACTGAGTTCCACCCATATTTTGCCTCGATTTTCTCTGTTTTGCCCCTATTTGCTCTGACTTTGTCCGACTTAGACTAATTAACGATTAATGGACCAATTAGCTTAATATTCCTAGGTGATTCACAGATTAGCGATTAATCCTTGATTAATAACGATTCTTGCAACACTTCCCATGACTATATTTAATGATCAAGAGATGGCTGCCAAAATAGAAGAAGCAATTGTGGCATATGGATTTACGATTTAAAATCAGATTTAGAAAAGAAAACGACTTTATGGGTTATTTGCAAAGTGGTTTACAATTTTATAACTTTCGAACTAAAATTCAAATGTTTTTTTGTGTAATTCGACCAAATGAGTTCTTATATGGGTATCATGAAACATCATGTCTATTGTAAAATATTCGCCACTACCTTCAATCGAAAACAAATTTTCATCCCTCCTCTAATTGGTAATGAAGACCATATTGGTGTGGAAGACCAAATCGGTGCTGATGACCAAAATTAATACGGATGACCAAATTGGTCCGCATGACCTTAATGGTACGGATGACTGATTTGGTACGAACCTTCACTTTAATACTAAATACCAAATTTCATCAACTTGTTACCAGCTTTACCCACTTGAACGATCAAGGTGTATTAGAATCAGAAACTAGAATTGTCTTCATCAAGCGTTCATTCCGCGCCTCCTAAACTTAGATAACGTATATTTTAATTTCCTATTTGATCTTAAGTGAGTCCAATTACAACAAATGACATTGATAACACTAAAATCACCAACATGCCGTAAGTAAAAAATGTTCTTATCAATAACAAGCATGAATGTTCATCACCACATGCACACCCATTCAGTCAGGGTGTCATAGTTAACATATTGCTAGTAGAGTATGGCCTTTTATTGTCATCAAAAGTCAAGTAAATACCTGTATTAAATTTTTAGAAGGTTCAATTTCATTATTTGTTACTAATTATGTAATAACAATATGCATTATTTGTTAGTAAATACGCGTATCAAAAGTCAGGTGATTATGTATACATAAAAAGTATCTCATCGACACTAAACCAATACTTATAATATCATGTCAACCTGGTGATTCCTTACAACTAAATAACAAATCTAGGTGCGTCTTTTATAAATGCCATCAAAACGTTAAGCAATTAAAATCTAATACAAGAAACTGGGTGTGACACCCATTTATAAAAGAGATTTCTCTTCTCTCCCCACCTCACTACACTGTCATGTTATTATCTCTATCATGATGTGTTAATTACTACTCTTGGCATTATAACTCTTGCTACTCATGCTGCTGGAGCATAGTCATAATCTCCATCATCATCACCATCTCCCTCTGCAACCGTTGTAGTGTAGTTATAATCATCTTCATTGCGGCCCCCAAATCCTTCCACGGTAACAATGGGTGTGTATTCATAGTGGCTTTCTCCATCATTATATGCTTGGGTTTTGCACCATCTACCTCTAACTTCAATGTCAACAAGAGACATTTCTTCAGATATAAGATAATGTGGAAGAAAAAGGTTTAGAAGGTAGATTGTTCTTTGAAAAAAGCTATGGAGAATCAAGGCTCTTAGTTTCCTTATAAAGAGGAGAGCTAAAAAGCCATATTTATAGTTGACGAAATGTTGAAATTAGGTTGACTCATTTACACACAAGTGTACCCATGAGTATAAGTGTGGAAGCCCAGCAAAATGCGTGTTTTTCTCAACACGGAGGATATCGCGGCACATGGATGACAAACTTGAGCATACAGGTCAGCAAGGTACATATATGTTACAATTGGTATAGCTGTTAGTACTGCATGTTTAGCATAAGCATTTCCTCTGAGTTAGTGTGTGGGTCACAAGAGGAAAAAGCTAGAATCTTTCTACACTATTTGCTGGAAAGGTGAAATTAAGAATAAGTTCATAGTGGCTTTGTTTATGGCTATCTTAATTTGAGCCTAAGATTCACAAATTATACTCTATACCTGAATGAAAACAAACCCTTATTAAATATTTACTAATTAATGACTTTTGCTAATCTTAAATTTTCAAGGAGACGAACTTGCCGACTCTTAATTTTTAACTTTGAAATCAATTAAAGACTTTTGCTAATTCTCTCAACAAAATAAATTTTGTATAAACTTGAACAAATATTCTAATAAAAAGCCCAGGTCTCCGTTAGCCCTGTTCTCGATAGGCCCAAAAAACGGTGTAGGCAAGATGACCCGTTTGGTTTGGATGAATTGTTGGGACTAGGGTCTTTTGAGCCTGAGCATAGAAGGGAAGCTCCTGAGGTCGCTAATGAGAAGAGTGATCAGGAAGGAAGGGAGTTCGATCTTAACATGAAGGCGATAAGTGAGGGGTCGTGCTCTCAGTCCATTTCGTCGGGTCAGATAGAGGTTGCAGAGCCGATCGGTCAACCGCTAGACGAAGAGGTGATCCCTGTCGATGTGGAGGTGGTTTCGGAAGTTATTGCGACTATGGAATTGGGGAAGTTGGTGGGTGGGGATCTGCAAGGGTACAACTGTTTTGTCCATGAATCGATCTCAGGCAAAGGTATTAATGGTTTCTCTAAATGAATTTCCTCTCGCTAATTGTTAGAGGTTTGGGGATGGAGGGTAAGGCAGATTGGGTTCGCAATATTAAGGTTAGTCAGAAGATTTCGTTTATCGCTCTCCAGGAGACTCAACATTTTGATCTATCGAGGGTCGATATCGGTAAGTTCGGGGGGGGGGGGGGGGATCAAGTTTTTCGAGCGATTTTGTGGCAGCGTCTGGTAGATCTGGGGGTTTCTTATGTTTGTGGGATCCGACGCGATTCCGCTTGGAAAGTGCTTTGAAGCATCCCAACGTGTTGATACTGTAGGATCGGTGATTACAAGATGGTTCTTGTTCTAGTTGAGATTAGCGGAAATAATCACAACTATGCAATGTAAATAGGCAAACAAAGCTAATACTGATAAATGCAAAGTGTATTAATTTTCAATGTTTACAAAATTACAGAGAAAACTCTAAGGAAGCACACATTTGTACAAAATGAAGATACAATACATATAAAGGAACTTAGAATCAAGACAGACCCTTGATTGTAAGGATCAGATCAAACACAAGCCGTTGATCTTTGACGGTTACAAGTTGCACTACAATTGGTAGAAAACTAGAAGACAAGCTGATGCAAATTGTTCTGTTCAGTCAAAAGTCTTTTTAGGAATCTTTGCATGAGACTTCAGAAATGGTAGCTTTGTCTTTAATCATCTGAACCAATAACAATCCTTCTGTTGATAGGTGTGTCAGTGTTGCAGTAGAGGTGTCAGTAGCAAAGTCAAAGTTGTTGATGATTTGCCTATCAGCAGCATCAAGTGTTTGATGCTGCTGAGAAGCCTATCAGCAGCAACTCTGAACTTCAGCAGATCAGGCTGTCCGCAACATAGTTGTTCATCAGCATGAGAACATACTATCCGCAACAACTTGTAAGTCAGCAGCAAAATTGTGGAGTCCGCAGCAGTTGTACTTAGAGATTTTTGTAGCCATCAATCTTTATCTCTACAAACTCCCCCTAGACTGATGCTACCAAAACTCTCTTACTGCCCTTGTTGCTGAAGCTTTTGCACGTGAGCAACTATCCTTGCTGTCTCATAGCCTCTGGGGTCCTTGCTTGGATTGTCAAGAGGAAGTTCAAATAGAGACTTGATGTCCTTGCTTGGCATACTGAAGATGGCCTTGCTTGAACATATCATCTTCTGTCCTATGACATCTATCAAAGTGTACTCATCCTGAGTAACATTGTAGGACCAACTGATGAATTGAAAGTGGGATTGGAGAGGTTTAACATCAATAATTATATCTTTGCTAGGATTGAAGTGATGTTTGATCACTAGAAACAGATGCCTCCCACCTTTATTCTCAGGCTCATGAGCTTCACCCAGCTTCATCATTCTTTGGAGATCAGAATCTGGAAGCTGCATCACCTCATCAACAGATGTATAGATTGATCTTTTTTACTTCTTCCCTTCCCCTGAAGACTTCAAACCATTGGTCTTGATTGCTGTAAAACCATACTATAATTTCTCTTGAGTCTTCTGGTGTAGTAGTAGGTTTGGTTTTCTTTTTGGGAGGCTGTTGATGAGGAGGAGCTGGGTGAGAGGATTTGAACTCTTTGGATGGAGAGGAGGGAGGTCTAGGAAGGAGAGTGGAAGGTTGTTGAACAGAGGAAGGAGTGGATGAGGGAGTAGGCTTAGGTTTCTTTTGTTTTCTTTCTGAAGTTTGAGTGTCTACCCTTTTTTTTGAGCCTATCTTCCCCAGTCTCTCTTACTCTTCCTTCTTTACTTTGATATAGAGGGCTTGCAGGTTCATGAAACTCATGGGACCCAGCCTTTTTCCACTCTCACCTCTATCCTTTAGCAAGTCCATCATGACCTTACTTTCTTCATGGGATCTCACATTAAATGCAATGATCTTCCTGGTTTTCTATTTGGCTTTTTCTTATTCTGAATTTAGCTTCTTCTCTTCTCTTCTTTTCTCTATCTTCTTCTTCTTTATTCAATTGTTCCTGCAGCTAAAGAGCTAAAACTTCATCTTCTTTTAGTTGTGTAGCTGCAGAAACTTTAACTTTTAATTTATCCAGTTGCCTAGCATGCAATTGGATTTGCTGTTCTCGGAGGAGTATGGCAGCTTTTCTTTCTTGAGCCTTTTTGAGCTCAGCCATCTCCTCCTCTTCTCTTTCTCTTCTTCTCTTCTCCTTTTCTTTCTTCTTTTTCTCTATCTTCTCTTCTTCTTCTTTAGTCATGATCCCCTTCCCTTTGTCTTTATTTGATGCCTCTGCTTCAGCTTCGTGGATCACAACAACAGATGTGAGAGATGCTGTTGAGACCTTAGCTTCAGCTTCATTGGCAATTTGAGGGGTAGCCAAAGGAGGGGCGCTTTCTTCATATCCTTGCCATTCATCTCCAGTCACTGCCTTCTAATCTGCCATCACCTTCTCTTTTTCTCTTCTTCTGGATTCTTCTTCTTTATTCAGGATGACAGTTGGTGAGGAGGGAATGGATAGGTCTGAGTCAGAATCATCCATTGTAATCCATCCCTCCTTCTCAAGAAAATCATTGACAATCTTGATCATTTCTTGACTTTCTATGGAGTTGATGTTGCAGAAGTGTGTCCTGAGTTCAAAGACCTTGTATAGGAAGTCTGGGTTGAGGAGTAGGATTTCTTGAATGTTGTTGATGATAAAGGATGATCCATCACATAGAAAGAACTGAAATCCAGAAGACCCAGTGCTTGACCATCCATGCACTTTCATACCCCTGACAAATTCATTATACAAGAATCTTCTTAGGCATAGAACTTGATCTTCTATTAGCACTCTACTTCTTATTAATTCAAGTATTTGAGCTTGTCTTTGTTCAGCTGTTCTTGAGGATTCTGAAATGTTTAGAGGCATGTCATCTTTCATAAGGGCCTGAAGTGCAGAAAGATCTTTGGCTATTGTTTCTGATTCTTATGTTTAGGATAAGCCACCATGTTTGCTTCTTCTAGAAACCACTCAAACCAGGGTATGTTGTCTTCCATCAGGTCATAAAATATTTCAATGGCAAGTTCAGCAGGGAGATCTGTCGAATTGTTGATGCATTTTGTAAGATATAGATCCAAGGTATGAAAGGGAGTCAGATTATTCCAGTTGAGCTCTTCAATTTTACCAGACTCCCATCTAATCCAAAATCTCTCAGATAGACCATCATATCCCCAAGACAAGATGGAGTCAAACTCCAGATTATGTGCAGTTAGGTGAACATGGGGAGATATGACCTGTATGGAGATTGCAACAGCAGCTGGAAGTATGATGAATTAGTGAGGCACATCTTCATCTTCATTGTTTATATTCATCTCCTCAGGGAACACTTCATCTACAACCATGTCAACCAACTTCCAATCCTCAGAGATCTCTTCCTCTTCATCTTCTGAGTTTGGAAAATCATGAACTTGAACAAAAGCAAGCTTGAATAGTGTGCTTTGAAAGGCTGCCTGCTCCTGTATCCATTCATCAAGACTATCTCTGTCATCTTCAACAGTAACTATCTCCCCCTTTTTGTTGCATCAGTGCATAGGGTTTGGTCTGTTTGGGTTCCCATTGATATAAGGGAAAGAGAAGTCACTCTTGGGCATTGATAGGCTTCATGCATAAAGACTTGGTGCCTTAACTTGGACACTTCAGCCTCTAGCATGGCTACTGTGACACCCAGTAGTCTAGGTCAATACCCATAGTCATATTTGCACATTCCTATTTTATATTTCTTGTAATATTATCTTTGACATAGTATTGTCAGGAGTCTAGCAAAGGGACAAGTGTCATATTTAGTAATTTTTAAGAATTACTAGGAAATAAACGATAATAACCCGCATTGAACGTTCGTTGGCGATTAACGAGATTTTATTCCAGTAAAAGTCTAGGGACACGTTTTAATATAAAAACGTATATATTGGTGACTAAACCTTAAAGCATGGACATAAAAATGTTGGTTGCATGATCTTGAGTTATTTTATGTGTATACATGTATGATATAGTTAAAGTAATAACTATGTCGGGAATTCACAAGCAGATTATTAAAGCTAGTCAAACTACACAAAATGTAGGACATCTTAATAATTAAAGATATTAACGCGGGTATTATTTTCGGGTAATATACCGCGCCTAAATCGATCACATCTTCATCATGATTGCTTTGCTTACACAACACTCAAGCGTCATAATCATCATGATTATGACCAAGAGTGTAAGCAACTTAAAGATCACATCACCATAATTATATCTTTGTTTGTACTCCACTCCAGCATCAAATCGTAATGATGATAACTTGTTGAGATCTACACTCAACCCGGCCCCGTTTAATCTAATAATTATATATATATATATATATATATATGTATATATATATATATATATATAAAATATCTAGGTATATAGATATAAAGTTTACATCAGTAAAAGTTCCTACACCGGGTGTTATATCACGGGATCACCTATCGGGTTTACAACACCTTAAACCGATCCAACTAACAATTAGAATGCAACTAGGTGATTGGACAACACCTAACCCCCACCCCTTAACCCTCTTCGGCCGAGAATAGTGGGGCCACCCACTTATCTTGCTTCACCAACTCACCTCCATCATTGTTGTCATAAGACCATACTCCATCAACTAGAAGTGCAAGCAAGGGTCAATGTCCATCAAGTCAACAATCACTTGCAATGATTTTGTTGAGTGCAACACTCAAACTCCATCTCTCTTTCTCCATATATACGAAACACACACCACACCAACATCCATACCTTATCATAATGACCAATGATGATTACCAAACCTACACACAATCTATCTACTATAAATAGAACATGAACCCATATAAAACACTTGCACCAACACCCCTTAACTCCCTCCTCCCTCCCTTGACTGATTCATTTCGGATTTCACCCAATCCCCCTCTCCAAAACCAAAAATGCAAACAATTCCTGTAACTCAGCTTCATGCCAGACTTTCGGTCAACTTCGGAAGGCCATATCTCTTTCGTTCCTTTGTCAAATCAGTCCATTCTTTTTCTAGAATGAAGCTCTATGTTAACAGAGGAGAACCCAAGTGGAATCACTCGAATCCATGGAGTATTCGACCTCCAAACAGCCTACAAAAAAACGTCGCTCGATGCAGGTCAAAGCTGGATAGTTCTTCCCATTTTCTTGTTTTTAGGTACCTACACAACTCCAAACCTAGTAATTCTTTTTCACATCTCCTCTGGTTTCAATAAACCTGATTTTAGAAGAAAACCCCAAGTCATTTGGTCTTCTAAAACCATCTAAAAGTCTACTCGGAGTACCCCTAAAATTTGAGTTTTCAAGAACAAAATAAAACATAAAAGTCTTGATGAGTTTTGCTTTATGTCTTCATGAGTCATGTTTGAATACATATATTTATACACATACATGTTCATACATAAAATACCAAACTAGAAGGACCATGGGCAAGACAAGGACACATCAAATATAAACTACATATATATATATATACTATCACATAAAATAACACTTGGATGATGGTGTTTTTCATAAACCCTTCATTCCATTCATGTGTTATGTTGAAGGATAGATGTTCGTGAAGTTATATGATCATGTGTGACTTACCTGGCAAGACCCGAGGTAGTGTCCTATGATTCAAGAAGACATATGAATGATTATCATCAACATCTGAATGTGAAAGGTGTTACTAAAAATATATGTTTATGGATAAAATTTGTGATATATATGTGTTGGTGTACGGTTTTGGTTAAATCATGGAAATGTTCTAGGAATTAAAGATTAGTATCCTAATATGAACATTTGATATATATACATAGAACATATGAAGAGATTCGGTTAAAAATAAATAATCACATGACATCGTGGAACATAAGTGAATATATTTTAAGTTGCTACAAAAATAATATTTATTTTTGGTACACTTAATAAGTCACCAATAGGGAAACATATTATTTTCTCGAAAAATATGTAAGCGTCTAGACTGGAATAATAATCACCAATGAGTCGTAAATAAAAACACTATTTTTACTAAACAAAGGCGTACTTAACGGGATTCGTTAAGTCGGATAAACAACTTACGTATAAGACGGGTAGTCTTAACACATTAGTACCCTTGTGTGATTAGGGTACGGATAGACAGGAACTCTTAGCGCACTGTTATTTGCTAGGATTTCATCGGACACAACGTGAGTTCACGGCCCCCTTTTGCTTTTTAAAGTTTTGTAAACTACGGGGGAGAAACATACTTACACTAAGTATTACAGTATTGTTTAATATATGTCGAAACATTGTTGTTTTATACAATTGGGAAAGCATTGCAAACATTTTTATATGATAACAAGGAAACAAGACACTAACACTATGTCATACATGGTGAACAATATAGCGCTTAAAGTCATCGGAATAAAAACTTAGTAACCATTAGCTATGGACTTAGCCCGAGATTCTATGGATAGTACTATTGGGGGTGACGCCCCCGGTCATGGTTAGTCACGCTAACCAGGGGTCCAAATGACCGAATGACCGCATATTATCTTACTCGCAGAAAGGCGAGGAGGGGCATTAATTTGTTGGGGTTTGGTTACGGTTTCATGTATGGACATAGGTATTTGTAAGACTAGCTAGCTTACGAATGGAACAATAACATTTGTTATCATATGGGTTTAGAATTATTTCTACTTATTTTATGACGGTAAAGTCATGGGCATGTTTTCAAAGGAAAACTACTTATTTTATGACGGTAAAGTCATGGGCATGTTTTCAAAGGAAAACTACTTATTTTATGACGGTTAAGTCATGTCTAGTTTTTCGGGGAAAACTAACATTAAGTAAATTAACAAACTCTGTGAACTCACCAACCTTTGTGTTGACACTTTCAAGTATGTTTCTCAGGTAACCTTTAGCCATGGAGCCGTTGGAATAGGCTAGCTATGTTGGAACAATTCCTAGTAACCGGACGGGCATAGATTATCAAGTCTCAAGTCGACCATTGAACTAGAAGGACTTAGATCATTGTATTTATTCAGTCTTAGTAATCGTATATGTAATCAAGTATTAGAAATCAGCTATCGTGTAATGAACCAATCGTTGCAACCCGTATTTATTTATTAAGTAAATAAATTTGGGGGTGTGACAGCTACCCTGGCCGTCAGTTCCAAATTTTCAAGTTTCAGTCTATCCTCCTCCATAGTTTTGGAATCCTTGGAACTAGATGGGGCCTTAGGCCTAGCCCCTGCATTCCCATCACCCTGGTTTTCTTGGCGCCTGGGATTCCTCTCAGTGAAGAGTGTTTCAAAAGAAACATCCTCACTGTGAGTTGCCGTGGTTGGGGACTTAGTGATGTTATCACTGTCCTCCTGGTCAATTGATGGACCAGTAGTAGTGATAGCCCCTTCCACATTCACTCTATCATCGCTCCCAGAGTGAACCTTTTCAGGTGATGAACTTGGGCTGGGTACTTTGGCAGCCAAGTCAATCAGTACCTTTAAGATAGTGGCAGTTGGAGAAGGTACATCATGTTGAAGCACTTTTCTGTGACAAACACTCTGGATAGATTCTGGATAGATAGAGTCTTAGTTTAGTACTTTATTGTATGTATTTGTCTTTGTTTGTAAGTGTATGTATGTATGTGTTATCGAGTTGTATTTACTTTTATATATTGACTGTTGCAGATTTCTCTAAGTGTTTTGCGCACTTGTATGTGCGCAGGAGATAGTTCCTGCGTACTTAGCAAGTACGCAAGAATACCTTTGCGTACTTGCTAAGTACACATGAGCAAATTGCCCTGCGCACTTGCTAAGTGCGCAGGCATCAGGTTGTGTATAAATAGGAATGGTTGACAGTAGATAAGTACGCAATCTTAGACGCAGTCACAGTAGCAAATACGCAGAACTTGTAATCTCAGTATTTCTCTCTGTAACCTTCAATTGTTTATAATGGACGAAAGTTTAAAGTGATTCCCTTGTCGGTTTACTTTGTGTTGTAAGACTCTCCACCTGGTCACGGGTATTCCGCACCCGGTCCGACTAGTAGACCCACTTGAATGTGACGATCCGACACACCCGAGGGACCTACAAGTGGTATCAGAGCTTTGCTCTTGATTTCGAGTGTTGTGAGTGAGTTTGGAGAGTTTTCTACAGAGTTTTACAAGCAAAAGGAGGTGTTTTTGTTGATTTTTGTGATAAAATAGGGGTAGCTCTTGAGCACTATTTTAGAAACAAAAATCACTCAAAAACCGACTTTTGTTGTGTATTTTGAGTGTTTTGAGCATCAAAGGTTGGTTAGAAACAAGCTTCTGACCCTTTGGCTCATTTTGATTGTTCATCCGTCCGATTTTTGCCATCTCCGGTGTGTTTTCCAGTGACCGGAATAGTTTGGTGAGAGTTGGTGAAAAGATGTTCTGCGTACTTACCATATCTGGCAAAATGTATAGTCTTGTTGCGTACTTACTAAATACGCAAGACTAATCTTGTGCATACTTAAGTTATATCCTGCGTATTTATCATTTACTCATGCGTACTTATCAAGTACGCAAGAGCAAATCTTAAATACGTAAGACCAATCCTCTAAGTGCGCAAGGCCAATATCAAGTGCGCAAGTGTCTCTGATTTTTCTGAAATTTGACTAAGTGTTCACCATGTCGAATCTTCAGAACCTTGGAAACCTTTTAAACTATGACAATGAGATCGGTACTCCTCAAAAACCACCAAAGCTGCTAAATGTAAATGATTATTCTAACTGGAAGGCACGCTTTGAGCATTACATTTCATACACTGATTCTTCGTTATGGATTCCAATTCTAGAGGGCTATAAGCATCCCACACACATTTATCTTGATGATGAACTGTCCAAGCCTATCTATAAACTCGATGAAGAAGAAAAGAAAGCTTATGATCGAGAGAAGAAGGCTCTTGGTTCAATCACTATGGAATTAACTCGGGAGTTGTTTCACAGCTTCAGAGGTTATGACAACTCTAAGGATCTTTGGAAGGCGTTACAGAAAAGATTCGAGGGGAATAGTGATATCAAGAAGAGTAAACGGGATCTACTCAGAAAGTAGTATGAATGCTTCAGATTTTTGGAGAATGAGTCTTTAGATGACCTCATCTCTAGATTCTATCATCTGCAGACAGAATTGAAAGCTTTTGAGCTCAAGTATCCTGATGAAGAGTTGGTGGAAAAGTTTCTGGATGCTTTGCCACCCAGGTTTGAAATGTACACAACCCTGATGAGAGAGAATCCAAAATTCTATGAAATGACAGTGGAGGAGGAAATTGGAAAGGTTCAAGCTCATAACATGAACCTTAGAAAGAAGGAAAGCTCAGGAAGACCTTAGATACAAGACCCTTCTATGTATCATGGGACATCTTCTACAACCAAATCTTCGGGCTCTGGAATTGCCCTTTTCTCTGGAAACTCTACTGAAGAAGACCACTCAAATGGTTGTGGTGGTCATGCATGCTATGCATCTGGATCAGGTTGTGGATCTCATCAACAACACACCTTAAGAAATCCTCCCGTTACAACTTCAGCTAACCAATCAGCTATAGCTAAAATAGCTGAAGTTCATGTAGCACTATTTTCATCTTGTATGCTGGCCTACGAGAACTTCATAGGTGGCAAGCTTACAAATCCCAAGACAATTGAAGAAGATTTTAATCAAGTGGATCCTGATGACATGGAGGACATTGATATTCAATGGAATATGGCCATGATCTTGAGGAGAGCCAAGCGTTTCCTGAACAGAACAGGAAGAAAGTTCATTGGCGGGCATTCTAATGCCAAGGTTGGTTTTAACAAATCCAAGGCCAAATGCTATAAGTGTCTAAAATTTGGACACTTTGCTGGTGAATGTCAGAAAGACAGAGCACTGGCTTCGGGTTTCACCAGACCTAGCCAAGGAAACAGCCATGGTCATAACAACACAAACAACCACAATCAAAGCCACGGTGGTTCGTCCAATGCACTGGTAGCTCAACAGGACGACAACTTTGATTGGGGTGTTCATCTGGAAGATGCCATCATTGCCCAAACTCAGGTTGGTCTCATGGCTGAGATCATGGAGTTGATGGAAGCTGAGAAAAAGGAAGCTGAGGAGAAGGAAGCTGAAGAAAAGGAAGCTTCTGTAGCTGATCATGAGGAATCTACTACTACGGTTGCTCTCATGGCTATTGGAGAGGCAACAAGTTCATCAACTGAGGTAGATTCTAATCCTTTTTCTGTTATTTCTTGTTCTAAATGTCTAGGCTTAAAACTTGAAAATTCTAAGCTTCAAGACAAGGTCGAACCCATTCGCATTGCAGCTCTAAGTTATAAAGAAAACGAAAAACGTTTTAAAGATTCAATTGAAACGTTGAAAAGGAAAAACGTGAGTATTCACTAAAAATGAGTGATCAACAGCTTCACTTGGATATTGCATACAAGGGGTTGGAGAAAAGGAACAATGAAATTAACAAGCTGCAAAATGAAATCTTGCAGTTGAAATGTTCTAATGAGAAGTTGAAAAACTCCGGTTTTGTGTTGGAACACTACGAATCTGTAGTGAGACAAATGAATGGCTTAGGGCTGGGTACTAATGCCATTCCTCCACCAGTTAGCGGGAAGTTTGTCAACAGCTTAGTAGACATTGATCTAACTTGTCTTGATGAGTCCTTAGGAAAGGATGATTCCTCTAAAAAGGATGATTCCTCAAGTAAGGCCAACTCCGCATCTGATGAGGAGTTCTTTACTACTTCTGATGATGGGTCGGTTAACACTTGCCTGAAGGAGTAGTATCTGAGGAGTTGTTATCTGAACAGAAAGTCAAGAAAAACATTATCACTGATAGTGATAACTGTATTTTAACTGAACCCGATATCATTGAATCTAATGATAAATTAAAGGTAATACTTTATGGGGGTTATAAAAATCTTAATCAAGTAAAGAAAGAGGCTTTTTCAGCTCACTATGGGCTTGGTTACAAAGAATAATTGCAAAAATACTATACTCCCAAGAACCAATCTGTATCGGGTCAAGCTCCTGTTCACAAACCAACTCCTCCTGCTCATCATGCTGAGTCATCTAATGCCAGATCTAATGAGCCTTACAGGAGAACTTACACAGACAAGATAACTTTTTTTCACTATGGTATGGTTGGTCACATTTTTGTGAACTGCCCTTCTAAGAACCAAGGGAAAAGGCCTATTGTTTCACAACCGGCTGTCATCCCTAAGTCACCAGTAGTGAACCACCCCAAAAGTCTAAAAGCAAATGTGGTGAAACCACCAGTAAAACCGATGGTAAAGCCAAAGATAACCTCTGAGGCTAAACCATTTGTTTCAAGGAAGGGAAAGCAACCCGCTACACCTTGTGTATCTACCTCTGGTAGTATACCTACTGGTGAGAAATCTGTGGTGAAACTCTCTAAGCCATAGAGGACGAGAAGGAATAAGAGGTTGAGAAAGCTAGAACAGCTGACTGGAGTTCAATCAGGTGAAGCTTCCACTAGTTCACCTGCTGTTGTTGAACATAAGTATACTGTTCCAGTTAAGAAACAGAAGAGGTCCTAGACTAACAAATTCAAAAATTCTCAATCTCCTAGTCCTAATTCTTTTAAAGCTTCATCCATTTCGAATAGTCATCATGATTGTGAGTTAAAAGAGGTAGTTTATTTTGAAAAGGATGGACGACCCAAGACCACTATGGCTTGGGTCTCCAAATCTAACTAATTCTTTTTGTGACTCGTGCAGGGACGTCCGAAGGGTACTATCTCTAACCGCTGGTATGTTGATAGTGGATGCTCCCGGCATATGACAGAAAACTTGACCTTGCTTCAAGACGTGAAACCATTCAGAGGCGGCTATGTGGCCTTTGCTGGAGAGAAAGGCGGTAGTATCACGTGTCAAGGCGTGGTATCAAATGGTTGTGTCAGTTTTGACAATGTCAACTTTTGCGAGCAGCTGAAGCATAACCTGCTGAGTGTCTCCCAAATGTGCGACAAGGAGTACTCGGTGATGTTTGATAAGAATGAATGCTTGATTCTCAAGCCTGGTTTTGAAGTTCCTGATGACTGGATTCTGATGAGAGCGCCAAGGACAAACGACACCTATCAGATTGATATGAGCGTGGCAACAACCACCTCATCAGTTGCTACTTGTTTGCTTACCAAAGCGACAAAGCTTGACTCTATCTTGTGGCATAGGAAACTCGGACATATTTCTTATCGTAAAATGGACCATCTTGTCCGAAACGGTTTGGTAACCGGGGTTCCTAAGCTGAGATTTACCATTGCAGATGACTGTATGCCTTGTAAAAAGGGCAAACAGCAGCGGAAGTCTCACAAGCCCAAGCTCCAAAACTCCATTGATACCCCTTTGGAGCTATTACACATGGATCTGTTTGGCCCCAAAAGTATCAGGAGTAGTGGAGGTAAGTCGTTCTGTCTGGCTGTAACTGTTGATTTCTCACGTTTTTCTTGGGTGCATTTTTTAGGTACAAAGGACGAGACTGCTGATATTCTTCAATACCTGATCCTGAGCTTGGAATCTCTTTGCAAGCTGAAGGTTAGAAGAATAAGGAGTGACAACGGAACTGAGTTCAAGAATAATTTGATGGAACTTTTTTGTCTCAAGAAGGGGATCTGTCACGAATTCAGCGCCCCGTACACACCTCAGCAGAATGGAGTTACAGAACGGAAGAACAGAACATTGATTGAGACTGCAAGGACTATGCTGTCGGATGCAAAGCTTCCTGTCACGTTCTGGGCAGAAGCAGTTAATACAGCTTGTCACGTCTTAAACAGAGTTCTGGTTGTGAAGAGGCACAACAAGACTTGTTACGAGTTGATTAACAATCGACATCCCAATCTTGATTACCTAGTTCCTTTTGGTAGTCCCTGTTCCTTATTGCTACAATACAAAGACCGCTAGTCTAAGTTTCATGCAAAAGCGGTGGAAGGCATCTTCTTAGGATACGTTGCCAACTCGCCTTGCAAGAGAGTGTACAATATAGGAACTCGTACTGTCGAGGAATGGTTTGAAGTGGATTGCAGTAAACACAGCATTCCACCAGAACGAACAGGTCCAGCTTATTATGATGCGCTATTCAAGTCATTCAATCTACCTGATCTATCTGCAGTTGATGCCGCAAATGTTAATGAATTATTGGGTGGCGGCGATGACTCCAGTTTCGCTACTCGTGCTACTGTATCGATTTTAACTCCTGATTCCAATGTTGCATCTGCATCTGGAAATCATGACAGTGATAACAGTGAAGATGTTCATGTTGATGGAGATGACGCTCAAGCTAATCCTAACATAACTTTAGGAAATGAAGCTCCAGCTGATCCAGTTAACATTGAATCTACTTCTTCTGGAACACAGGAAATGGGGGAGTTAAGCACGAATCTTAATTCAGAAATTCAGGAACCGAATGTACCAGAGACGAGAGTGCATAAGAATCATCCAATCGACAACATTATTGGTGATCCTCATGCCGGTGTTCAGACTCGTCATCGAACCATTACAGAGAACACTAGTCTTTACTCGGAGATACTTGACACTGGTGTCATGGAAACATGTCTGCATGCTGCATTCGTGTCCCAGTTAGAGCCGAAGAATGTGAAGGAGGCTCTAGCGGAAAACTGCTGGATTGAGGCGATGCAAGATGAATTGTCTCAATTCCAAAAGTTGCACATGTGGGATTTGGTTGACTTGCCAAAAGGCTTTCAGCCAATTAGAACCAGATGGGTGTTCAAATGCAAGATGGATGATCGTCATGTGGTTGTGAAGAACAACGCAAGATTGGTTGTTCAGGGTTTTTATCAACAAGAGGGCTTGGATTACACGGAAGTTTATGCCCCTGTTGCTAGAATTGAGGCCATTCGACTGTTCTTGGCTTATGCCACATATGTCAGCTTCAAGGTCTATCAACTTGATGTGAAGAGTGCTTTCTTATATGGAAAAGTACATGAAGTGGTCTATGTCACTCAACCTCCCGGCTTTGAAGATCCGTATAATATCAATAAAGTGTATAAGCTCGACAAAGCACTTTATGGTGTTCATCAAGCACCGCGGGCGTGGTATGAGACATTATCTAAGCATCTATTGTCTAATGGTTTCGACCGTGGACAGATTGACTCGACAGTCTTCATTAGGAAAGCAGGAGGTGACATTCTTCTTGTACAAGTATATGTCGACGACATTATTTTTGGATCTACAAATGAAGGGTAGTGTAGGGAATTCGAGCAGGTGATGAAGTCCAGGTTTGAAATGAGTAACATGGGTGAATTGTCGTTCTTCCTGGGTCTGCAAGTCAGTCAAAGAGAGGATGGCATTTATCTACATCAAACTAAGTATGTGCAGGACATCTTATCAAAATACAGGATGAATGATAGCAGTACTTATGGCACACCTATCCCAGTCAATCATGGTCTGCATCCTGACAAAGATGGAAAGGATGTGTATTACAGATTGTACCGTGGGATGATCGGATCACTTATGTATCTCACAGCTTCAAGACCCGATATAATGTTTGTTGTGTGCTTGTGCTCAAGGTTTCAGTCTCAACCGAAGGAGTCACATATGATAGCCGTGAAGAGAATCTTCAGATACTTGAAAGGGAAACCTCGATTGGGTATTTGGTACTCTAAGCAGCAGTCATTCGACTTCAGAGCCTACACTGATTCAGACTATGGCGGTTGTAACCTTGACAGAAAGTCAACTTCTGGTGGATGTCATTTCTTAGGAGACAGACTGGTTTACTGGCAGTTTAAGAAGCAGTCAACGGTTTCTGTCTCAACTTGTGAAGCCAAATACATTGCTGCGGCGAGCGGTTGCTCTCAGATATTGTGGATTCAGCAGCAATTGAGAGACTACGGCTTGAACTTCACTGGAACTCCTTTGTTCATTGACAACAATGCCGCAATGTCCATCACAAATAACCCGGTGAAACATTCTAAAACTAAACATATAGAAATTCGCCATCATTTCATCCGTGATTGTGCTAAAAAGAATTTAATTGAACTTGTTAAAGTTCACACGGATGACAATCTTGCTGACCTTTTCACAAAGGCATTTGATCGATCCTGTTTTGAGCATTTTGTCAACTTGATATGAATGTTCAATCCTGAGTGAAAACTTGTTTTTCTTAAATCAATTCAATTCATGAAAGTTAACTTTTTTATTTTCTTTTAAGTTTTCTGTATAGTTATTTTTACTTAAAAAAAATCAAAAACAAAATAGAAAATGGAGAAAACTTCAAAGTTAACTTGAGAAAAGAGGAAATGATAGTACATCAGAAATGATCTAAACGTCACAGACTGCTCATATGGGAAATGATTGCGTCATGCTTACTTAATTGTGTAAATTATTATGGTTTTAATCTGCTTATTTACAAGTAATTTGAATTGTCAGTAGGCTGTATGCGTCTTTGAATCACTAGTAGTGTGGAAATTTAATCTAAAGCTACAACTGTGATTTGAACCCATGTTTGCTAGTGTGTGTGCGTAAAAGAATAGACAAGATCATTACCAGATAAAGAATGTTAGATTTTGGTAATAATTTTCTTTTGAGGTCAGTTTCGGGTTATGTCGTTAGCACAATTAATGTGGTTCATCTCACTGCCCATACTCACAAGTATGCAAGGAGAGTTTAAATCAAGACATGTCTCTACATCAACCGTTGAGCATGTATTCACCCTTGAATCACTCCTGATTCATTGAAATCAAATCCAGATAAAAAGTTGGATTCCCTTACCTTATTCAAACACCATATTCATTATCCCGAATCATCATACCGATTTTCAATGAAGAAATCAAATGAAACCAAGACATATGAATCACTCGATTATGAATCTTATGATTCCTGATAATCCTTATGGATTCTGCTTGATTTTTTCTGTGCTAATTGATGTAGCTTCATTCTGAAAATTTAGAAAATCATTGGGAAAATCTTAGATGCCTTGAGATAGTGCAATTTACATTATTGTAGCATATCAGTGGGGTACACGTTGTATATCTTATAATTAATACCTTAATACACAAGAACGTGATACAAAGATGCTTATAGTTTCAAATCTTATAATATTGTCAACTTGAATTACTTGTTTATGTGCTTATTATGTATGAATAAATAGTAATCCATGACATGATCCCATATTCTTTGATGTTTATATTATATCGTATCGTTTTTGCTATAAGTTAGCCTGATATTATCCTCTGCTCGTGTCTTTGATCAAAAATAGTTTGTGTAAATACGTGTATATTTCTATCTAGAAACGATTAAAAATATTTTAAGTTTATGAACAGTTCAATCTTAATCAGAAAAACCAAAAATATTTGTGTTTAACCTTCCTGAATTGATTGTGAATCCTCTTGATTGAATGTTGCTTATCTTGTTCGTTTTTTGACTTGAAAAATCTTCATAATTTGAGTTGAAAGTTTGCGCACTTAAGGGTTTCTGCGTACTTGGCAAGTGCGCATGAAGTAAGCCCTGCGTAGTTAACAAGTACGCAAGAGTTAAGTCTTGCGCACTTGTAAGTACGCAGGAGTTAAAGCTTGCGCACTTAGCAAGTACGCAAGACCGTTCAGTGTTGGGTATAAATATGGCACTTAGAAAAATATTCAGACTTTTATCATTCAAACTCTAGCGCCTGTTCAATTTCCTCCGCAAATTTCCTAAAAAATTCCGAGTGCTCCAACTGATTTTTCGTCCCGTTACTAGTATCATCTTTGTACTACAATCCATTGGTGAGAATCTAGACTCAATCCATCCACAAATTCATGATTTTGGACCGATTCACAAACTTAACAAATTTAGGGTTTAATCCGTGATTTTAAACAAATTATTGGTGGTTTTGTTAATTCATGATAACTAAAACTTGCCTAGAATCATTAATCGTCCATTTAATCCTTTGATTTTGACTTTGGGCTTGGATTTGACCGTCGGTTCGAATGGTCATCGTTTAGGTCAAAATTAGACCAATATAGCAGTGAATTGGTGTTGATGTTGGTTCCATAGGTCATAATCACTGATTCTGACCTTGTGATGACCTAATCTACTCAATTTTTTGAACATCTGTTGAGTTTTTAAAACTTCTGGAATTTTGAACAAGTATGTTTCTTGCGCACTTAGCAAGTACGCAAGAAGTAATTCTTGCGTACTTGTTAAGTACGCAAGAGGAAATTCCTGCGTACTTGATAAGTACTCAGGACCAACACTTGGGAAAAATTTGTAAGTCTGAAAATTCAGTTCAAAGAGTAACTGCTATACTGAGTCATGTTTATTCAATTCCAATGAAACTTATTGTTCTGATTATGTTTTCTGTGTGTTTTTGCAGATTATGGCTCTTGCGTTTACGAATAAGTTCAATCTTCTAGCTCATACTCAACCGGAATGGAAGGGTGCAACACTTCAGTATCGAGAGATAGTTGATTTCTTGAACCGTTCAAGAATCAGCTATGCTATTTCAGCTGACCCTATCGTTTCAAGACCTTATCTCGAGCAATTCTGGGAGACCGCGAAGCATGATTGCACGGTAACCCCCAATGTTATAAGGGCTACCGTTGCTGGTCATGATATCGCCTTCCCTGAAGACACTATTAGACGGGTCTTGCAATTCAGAGATCTTTCCACCGACCCGACAGCCTATCCTGACTACTTTGTGGATGGCTGTTGGAGGCAACGAATGGGGTATGTCGGTGCGAGAGACTATGCTTCTTATAAGAAAATGTGGGTGCTCAATCAATGGAGATATTTTGCCCACGTCATGATTATGTGCATCTCCTCAAGAAAAGCTGGAAATGATGCAATGGGTCATGACCTTGCTGCTGCCATGGTTGGCTTGTCTCTCAATAAGGGCTACAACCTCTCACGGTACATATTCAAAGCCATCAATGATCAGATTAACACGGTTGAGAGGTTCAGGTTCTTATTATACCCAAGGTTTGTGCAACTTCTGTTAAACGATGCGTTGCCAAACCTACCTGCAATTGGGGAGAGACTGCAAGTGAAGAGGGTGGATAAGAGGGTGTTTGTACAATTCCTTAAGCCAGGCAGTGTAGAACCTACCCCTGAGCATACAGGACTCTTTGGCCACCTAATAAACGAAACATACGTGGCACCAGATGACTGGAGATGGTATAGTCATGATTCGGAGCCAGAGTTGAGTGAACATTCCGATGAACAGCAACAACAACAAGAGGAGGAAGTTGAAAGTGAAGATGGATCGTCTGATAGTGGAGACGAAGAAGAAGGTCATGATGGTGCTGAGGGATCCGACTCGGAAGAGACATAGTCTGATTCTTCTGATTCCGATGATGCACCATCGCAGGTTCACCCGAGGAGAACGAAGAAGGTCACCCTTCCTGAGTCGTCCTCAAAGAGAAAGCGACAGTCCTCAAGCAGCGAATATGAGCCAGATTCTGACTCTAACGCTGCTATTCAAAGGCAAAGACGTGAAAGTGTTCACAAGAACAGAGGGGATAGGCAGCAACATGCTATTCCCAGTGAGGTGGAGGTTACTACTCTGCAGCAAGTACAAGTTCCAGCTACAAGTAATGACTCAGCCTCTACCCCACCTTTACAGCGATTATACCGAAGACAGAGGATGAGGCCATAGATACAACCTGACGTGGCAGTCACTTCAATCACAGAGGAGGTTCCTGTGATAGTGACCCTCCCTGTCACATCTGTCCAGGTGGCGGTGATTACTCCAAATCTCACGGAGTCAGTCACCATCACCCCTTCCATAACACCTACAACCGTCATCACATCCTCAATCCCAACTACCACCATTGAACCGATAAGTCAACCCTTCAACTACGGAGAATTTACTCAAGGGTTTGACTTTGATACTATCTTCTCCTCCCCAATTCACAATGCAGAAGCATCTACCTCTAGACATCCTGATCCTAATGAAGAAAGGATAGCAATTCTGGAAACCCAAGTTGCTGGTTTGTTGGAAACTATTCAGAAGTCAAAGGAGGAATCTGATGCTCAACAAGCACAGATTAATTCATTGGTGGACGAAGTTAGAATTCTATGAAGCCAGATAACGGGGACAGACGAGAGACTGAAGAACATAATGGCCCAGAATGAGCTTCTAATCCAACAAACAACATGATTCTGAGGCACAGGTCATCTCTCGAGCTGAGGTTTGATATGCAGAAAAAGGAGCATGAGCTGATGGTCAAACTAATTGCTGATCTGACCAAGAAGCTTGATGCTCAGGGGAAGAAAGAGAAAGAGAAGGAGAAGGAGAAAGAGAAAGAAAAGACACCTACTGGTGATGAGCCTTGTCATCCCGTCTACTTAACAAAGGTTGATGACAAAGACAAGGATCCCGAAGTCGGTCCTAGTGGAGGTGAGCACCAAGCTTTAGCAATTGTGCCCATCTCTGCTATTCTAATGGCTCAGGGGAGTCTTCTCATCAGGAGGGTGGTGATACTTCTGGTGGTGGTGGTGACAAAGGAAAGTCAGCTGCTGATGTGCTTACGGATCTATCTGACGATGAGATCTTATACTTAGAGCTTGACTATTCCAAAGAAGCACAGATCGATGCTCTCTACAACCTAGAAGAAGGAGAGATCTACTCTGGTGATGATTGGGATGAAGATGATGAGGATGTAGTAATAGAAGTTCCCAAGGGCGACGGGGAAGGAGAGTATGAGTTAGAAGATGGAGAGATCTTTGAAGTTCCATCCTTCGAAGCTCAGCTCGACACAGGTTCAGTCGAGCATGCTAGTAATGTTGAAGCCTCGACTGAAGCCTCCCCAGTTGACCCTACACCTGTGGATCCAGAGGCACCAAAAGAAAAAGATATGCCTTCTACTTCATCTAAGGGTCCAGCTCCTGTTTGGCAGAAGACGTCTATCATAGACAAACAAGGGGCAACAGGGATGATCTTGGCTGTAAAGTTCGAGGAGGATAAGCAGTTGTTCGCAATCAAAAGATCTAGGGGGGTTCAATACTTGAAACCAACCAGTGAAGCGTTCAACTCCTTACCCAAATACGACCTTGTGAACCTAGCAAACCGAGAGCTGCAAGGTCATTCTAATCACGTAGTGGCAATGGGTTTATGGGTGGTTCTATAGCGGGAAGCAAGATCTGGGAAGTTCGAAGTGTTCAAGCCTCAAGTGCCCAAGAGAGTCAAGGATAAGACAGTAAGACATCCTGTGACTAAGAAATTCTTAAAGAAATTGGTATACAAGCCAGTGCTATGTGAAACCAAGATTCCCCTGAGCAAGTTATCTCAGGATATCCTCGGTGACATGTGGTACTGGTACGTAGATCCAAAGACGGGCGAGGCTGTGGTGATTGGTAAGGTGAGGTCAGAAAGTGGATGCTTAGTGCCGAGGGAACTAATCAGAGTATTTGATGAAGTCTGCTTCATTAACTTCTCTGTGAAAGATCTGGAGGCACTAGCAGACAGGTATTGCATGCATACGGACGAATGGACGAAATTCCTTGCTTCTAAATATGACAAGGTGATCAAGTTCTGCCTTGACTATAAGAAGAAGATGAAAGCTAAAGATGCACAACTGTGAAGACTGAAGACCGAAGACTGAAGACTATAGATCGAAGATGATCCAGAGCTGTTGTCAAGGAGGAGTTTGTTGAAGCACTTTCCTATGACAAACACTCTGGATAGATTCTGGATAGATAGAGTCTTAGTTTAGTACTTTCATGCATGTATTTGTCTTTGTTTGTAAGTGTCTGTATGTATTAGTTATCGAGTTTTATTTACTTTTACATATTGACTGTTGCAGATGTCTCTAAGTGTTTTGCGCACTTGTATGTGCGCAGGAGATAGTTCCTGCGTACTTAGCAAGTACGCAAGAATACCTTTGCGTACTTGCTAAGTACGCATGAGCAAATTGCCCTGCGCACTTGCTAAGTGCGCAAGCATTAGGTCGTGTATAAATAGGAATAGTTGACAATAGATAAGTACGCAATCTTAGACGCAGTCACAGTAGCAAATACGCAGAATTTGTAATCTCAGTATTTCTCTCTGTAACCTTCAAGTGTTTATAATAGACGAAAGTTTAAAGTGATTCTCTTGTCGGTATACTTTGTGTTGTAAGACTCTCCACTTGGTCACGGGTATTCCGCACCCAGTCCGACTAGTAGACCCACTTGCATGTGACGATCCGACACACCCGAGGGACCTACACATCATCTTGACTAGGTGCCTCTGCATTTAAGTTCAGTGAAGAAATATAGAGAGAGGGCTTAGAGGGTTGTTCTATGGATCCGGGATGTGATCCCGATCCTAATAGAGGGACTTCCAATGAAGTCTCCCTAATGATGTGGCTATCCCTTTTGATATTCTCATCAGAATATTGGGATTCTGAATCAGGGCTTTTGGGTTGGGATTGGTCCTGAGAGACAAGAATAGAAGGAATCTTCTTGCTCCTTTTTCTCTTTCAGGTATAACTTGCCTCAACTGGGGCCCTGTGTTCCAGTTGGGCTTGAAGAACTGGGGTAAGTATTTGTTATGCCTGTACACCATCAATAGGCTGCACAGGGGTTCGAACAAGGGAGACTATTGTATGTTCAGGCTGTGAAGTGGAGGGTGTGGTATCAGTATCAGCTGGTACTGCTGAACTGTTACCCTAGGTGCTTTGTATGTTCAACATTGTGGATAAAAATGGAACATTGACTCCTGAGAACTTCTTTGAAACTGTTCTCATGCTTTGAAAAATATTATTTTTTTGGCTCAAAATTAAGTAGATTCATGCAGGTTTTGAAAGGCCTTTTTTCATGATTAAAAACTTCCTGCAAGAACCTTAGGTACATAAAGAAGGCTTGTTTTGCACCTTCTTGAAGGTTATATCTCAAACCCTCAAATATCAAATGTGCAAAGTTGAAGCCTTGACAAGTGACCATACCATGAAACGCAGAGGCAAGGGCAGAGCTCACTTGATGCCATCCACTTCTCTTCTGAGATATGCATTAAGGAAGAGTGTGGCATAAGAACTTCCAAGGAGGACCCATCAGTTCCTTCTCAATGGTGTGTTTGGCTTGATTTCCCGTGTATCCTATAGATACAAAGGTCCTCATGTATTCGTTTTTGGTGTACGAGATGGCGGCCCCCTCGTCCTAAAGCTTGAGGTATTTTCTGAGTTCGGCTTCAGTGATGGTGATGTCTTTGCCGTCTACCGTGGCTTTGATTTGGGGAGTCCCCTGTTCGGTAGAGTAAATTGTAATGTTCTAGAAATCCTCCATGTGAGGTATATAGATTGTGGGGTTGACGGTGAGTGCAAAGTGGATTTTTAATCGACAAAGGAAGTCAATCATTTCGTCGAACCCTTCAGATTTCTTCCCTTTGACAAGATATGCCGTCAGATTATGGTAGGTTGAGAGCTTGTCATCAGGATTATTGATGTCTGCTTCTGCCATTATGGTTATATTTAGAGGGAAATAGGAAGCTTTTGAAAGGTGGTTAAGTATGGAAAGCTTTGAATGCTTGAGAGAAAATGGTAAGGGTTAGGTCGGAATTGAATGTGAAGTGGTGAAGAAAATTTTGATTTGTGTTATAACGGAAAAGGAGGGAAAACGCAAAATTACTTGTACATTACAACCCATTTACTTTTCACTATTTTACAGCTGTAACACACTGTAGCAGTCATGGTAAAGACTGAAAGTAGTTTTGACAACGGGTAAAAGTTAATTTGGATTTATTTTACCTATCAGCAGCAAACTTGGTTGCTGTGGATGGTTAAGCCTATCAGCTGCAAAATTGGTTACTGCTGATGGGTAAGTCTATCAACAGCAAACTCGGTTGCTGCTGATGGATGTAATGGTTCGCAACAAAAATGTTTCTGCTGATTGCCTTAAAGCTATCCGCAGGAAACTTGTTCCTGCTGATGAATTAAGGCAGTCAGTGGCAAATTCTTTGCTGCTGAAGATTAAACCTGTCAGCAGCAAAAATGTTTGCTGCTGACTGTTAACTTTTTATTTACAACAAAAGACAGACACAATTTATTCAAAAAAAATTTTGGAGACAAATTTTAATCAAAGTTCATCATGCCAATGGATTCAACTAAATATCTAAATCTAGCTTCATCAAAAGGTTTTGTAAACAAGTTAGCATATTGCTCAATGGTATGAACTTTGGTTAAGATAATTCTCTTTTTCTCAGCTTGATCTCTTATGAAGTGATAACTAATGTCAATGTGTTTTGTCTTGGAGTGCTGCACCAGATTGTTTGTAATTTATATAGCACTCATGTTGTCAATGTGAATGAGAGTTGCCATGAAAGTCATCCCATAATCCAGCGTTTGATTTTGTATCCAGATGACTTGTGCACAACAACTTGAAGCTGCAATGTATTCTGCTTCTGCTGTAGAAGTTGATACATAGGTTTGCCTTTTGCACTGCCATGAAATCAGTCTTCCTCCCAGAAACTGACATCCCCCTGATGTGGACTTCTTGTCCAAGTTGCATCCTCCATAGTCACTGTCAGTGTATGCATATAGATTGAACTTGTCATTTTTAGAATACCATAGCCCAAGTCTTGGGGCTCCCTTTAGGTATCTAAAAATTCTCTTGACAGCTTGAAGATGTGTATTCTTTGGAAATGCTTGGAATCTTGCACAAAGGCATACTTGAAACATGATATCTGGCCTTGAGACAGTTAGATACGTGAGTGATCCTATCATTGCACGGTACCGATGCTGATCAGTGTCTTGACCATCTTTGTCTGGAGTCAGTTGATGGTGCACTTGCATAGGAGTTCTTGCAGCAGAGCAGTCAACCAACTTGAATCTTTCCAAAATGTTCTTGACATATTTGGATTGGCTGATGAAGATTCCATTTGGAACTTGTTTGACTTGGAGACCCAATAAGAAATTTAGTTCACCCATTGAACTCATTTCAAACTTTGAGTGCATCAGGATCTCAAAAGTCTTGACCCAGCTTCTTCCTTGCTGATCCAAAGATGATGTCATCAACATAGATTTGTATAAGTAGGATTTCTCCCCCTTCATCTTTGATAAACAAGGTCTGATCAATAGCACCTCTTCTAAAATTGTTGCTGAGTAGATATCCTGACAAAGTTTCATACCATGCTCTTGGAGCTTGATGTAACCATAGAGAGCTTTGTCTAGTTTGAACACTTAGTCAGGATGAGCAGGATCTACAAAGCCTGGAGGCTGTCTAACATAGACTTCCTCACCAATCTTCCCATACAGAAAGGCACTCTTGACATCCATTTGATAAACAGTAAAGCTCTTGGATGTAGCATAAGCTAAGAAGATTTAGATGGCCTCTAGTCTGGCAACAGGAGCAAAGACTTCATCATAGTCAACTCCCTCTTCCTGAGTGTAGCCCTAAGCTACAAGTCTGGCTTTGTTCTTGACTACAATGCCTCTCTCATCTTGCTTGTTCCTGAATACCCATCTTATGCCAATAGTAGTTTGACCAGGTGGAAGATAAACCAATGTCTAACTTCTTGTCTTTTGAATTGCAGCAACTCTTCCTACATTGCTTCAATCCAACTGCTATGTTTCAAAGCTTCACCTATCTTCTTTTGTTCTACTTGAGATAGAAAGCATGAATACAGACATATATTGGCCTCATGAGTTTTGCTTCTTGTTTGAACTCCTTGCTGAACTTGGCCAATTATATTTTCCAATGGATGTTCCTTGTTGATTCTCAGTGCTGGAACAACATCTAACTGTATTCCTTGCTCAAGATTGCTTTGATTTTGATCAGGAACATCTTCATTCACTATGGAGGAGTCTTCAATATCAGCAATAGCATCCGTAGCAGATGCTTCTACTCCAACTGTATCTTCTTGATCAGCAGCAGATGCCTCTACTCCATTGGTAGAGATGTCATGAGTGTCATGAGCATCAACTACATTTTGATTTTCCTGCTTAGAGAGACTGCTGCTTGTGACATTTCATAGGCTGGTTCTTGCTTCACTGGCTTCAATAGCTTCCACAACAGATAGAGGATCAATGGATGGTCTTTTGATTCTTATAGAGGGACTATTGAATTCCAATATGTAATAAGTTGATGATGTGGAAGCTGGTTCTTTGGAAGATGTAGACTCCATATTCGAGAAGATGAGGGGCTCAAATACTTGGGAGAAGGAGTCTATATCAAAGAGCCAGTCTGGTCCTTTACCCTTTTCACATGCATTGTGTTCCATACATTCCACTTGCTGATTCATCCACAATTCTTGTTCTTGAGTTGAATACTCTGTAGGCCTTGGATTGAGAGGAATAGCCCACAAAGTATCCTTCATCTGATTTGGCACCAAATTTAGGAAGAACCCCATGTGTGATGAGAATGGTACATGAACATCCAAAGGGTTTTAGAAATCCAATGTAGGGAACTCTTTTGAACCATAGTTCATAAGGTGTTTTGTTGAGTGGTTTGAAAATGAGAACTATATTATGCACATAACAAGCTGTGCTTACTGCTTCTGCCCAGAATGTGAGAGGTAGTTTTGAGTCAGCCAACATTGATCTTGCTGATTCAATTAGAGTTCTGTTTCTCCTTTCAGCAACCCCATTTTGTTGAGAAGTTCTTGGAGCACTGTATTGTCTTTCTATGCACTTGCTCTCACAAAAACAGTTCAAGGTGTGGTTTTTGAACTCTGTACCTTGATCACACCTTATTCCTTTGACTTTCTGATTGCTTTGATTCTCTACCCTAAGAATGTAGGATTTGGGAATCTTAGCAGTTTCATCTTTTGTTCTCAAGAAGTATACCCATGAGAATCTGGTATAGTCATCAGTTATCACCAGACAGTATGAATTCTTGCCCATTGACATGACATTTGTAGGACCAAAAAGATCCATATGCAGTAGCTGTAGTGGAGTGTCATTTGTATTCAATATCTTGGGCTTGTGAGAACTCTTGCTTCCCCTTCAGGCATGCTATGCAATAATCTTCAAGTTGGAATTCCTTGTCAGGAGGACCTCTGACAAGATTTCCCTTCACCAACTTGTTGATGGTTTTTACATTAACATAGCTTAATCTTCCATGCCAGAGAGCTGATTCATCAACTGATGCCTTGGACAGAAAACAAGATACACTGCCAGATGGAGTGACCTCATTCATGTCAAGCACATATAGGTTGTCTTTTCTTTGGGTAGTTAATAAAATCTTCTCTGAAGGAGGTTTGCTTAACCCAGGTGAGAGCATAAAGCATTACTTGTCTGTTAAAAGCATCTAATGCTTTTGATCATAGATCTGAGACACACTCATGATATTGAAGTCCAATTCTTTGACAAAGTTTACCCTTTCAATACTCTTTCTTTCATTGGACATAGTTCCTTGTCCAGTTACACATCCTCCCTTTGAATCACTCCCAAAGGCAACATATCCTCCATTGAAATGTCTGAAATTGGAGAGGATGGACCTGTTGCCAGTCATGTGCCTGGAACAACCACTGTCTACAACCCATGTGTTATCCTTGTGACCTGGTTGTCCCTGCAGATGAGAGAGATCTAGTTAGAGGGAGGAACCCAAGAACTTGCAGACTTGGGTGAGTGTGTCTTTGGACTAATAGAATTAGTATGCTTGCATTCAATGGACCAAATGATTATGCTTTGAGAGATAGAAGCTATGGACTTGGCTTTCCATTGTTGGGATGGTTTTCTAGACTTTTTTACTCTGTCAGCAGCTGATGCTTTTGCTTGATCAACATCAAACTTTGCTGCTGAAGACTTTGGATTATCAACAGCAAGCTTGGTTGCTGCTGATGGATTTACATGATCAGCAGCAGACTTGGTTGACGCTGAAGGCTTGGTTCTTGGCTTAGTTAGCTTCACATGATCAACAACATTTTTGATGGCTGCTGATGGTTCAACAGATGCATGCTTCTCCTACTTTAGCTTTCTATTAAAAGTGGGTTTTTCTGTGGGAGTTATTCTATAGATTGGCTTCTGTTTTGGAGTAGCTTGAACTGCTATGGAGGCTGGTTGAAAGAATTGAATTTACAATCTGCAGCATAATGGTCTGATTCACCACATATGATGTAGTATTGTTGGGGTTTTTGAAGCTGCTTTCTTGGAGGAGAGAGAGACTTTCTGAACTGAGTTGTCTTGGCTTCATAGATTCTTACCTTCTTGTTTTTGTTTGTCTTCCCAAAAGCAATCAGCTTAAGGTTTCTTTGCTGCTGAAGGTAGTAGAAGCAGGTGCTGGCAGTGTGATTGTATTTGCCACAGACAAAACATGATTTAGCTGATTTATCCCTTTGAAAGTATACATAATCTTTTCTTTTGAATAGATCTTTGAAGTTCCAGGGATGAGCTTTGTTATGTTCAAAAGTGGCTTCCTCCAATGTTTTCTGAACATATGGAGGTCCCTCTCCAGGTGCATGACAAATGTCAAACACCATCCTGGATTGATTGGATTTTGATTGGAGATTGGTAGAGGTTGAAGATTGTCCCTTTTCAACATTTAACTTTCTTCCTTCCGAAGGATAGCTAATTTTGATTTGTTTGGTGGGTGGAGGTATTGGTATTGAGGGAATGAAGGGGCTTGGTCCGTTGGATTGGATCACTTTTCCAAACTTGGTGGTTTTGAGAATTAATTCATTTGTGGTTAGTAATGGAGCTTCACTTGTTTCAGTGGAGTTTGAGCATGTGGACTCAAACTCAGATGAGGTAGTCCATTCTTGTACAAATGGTTCTTCCTTTAAAGGATCAAGATCTCGGTTTGCTAGGTCAAGATTGGAGAGATTGAAGTTTGGTTCATGGATGGCTACATAGTTAGCACGTGGTGCAACCGTTTTGTACTGGTCAACATGGTAACCCAGACCAGTCTTTACACTGTCATGAACTTGGACATCTAAGAGTCTTTGCAGCTTTTTGGATGCAAATTCATATTTCTCAACTTGAATCTTCTGTTCTACCAATTCAGCTCTGGTAGCTTTTAACTTAACTAATAGATCGTCAATATGAGTTTCAAGATTTGTTTGTTCATGTTTTAATGATGAAATCTCTTTCTTCAGGCAGTTAATATTTTCTTTATAACTATTTTCAACCTTTTTAAATTCAGATTTCATTTGGTGAAACTATTCATTTTGATCTATAAGGTTTTGGTTATGCTTTCTGTAACCTAGAACCTTATCAATACAAGCTTGAGAACAGAGGTGTTCATATACCTAAGGTGGTATCTCTGTAGTGTCTGCCATAAGTGCTTGGTTGTTGGCATGAAGATCCTCATACTGAAAGCTCTAGTCAAACTCAGCTGTTCCAACAGCTGCACACGCTGCGGTCTGAGCAGGAGGGGTGTTGCCTTGATTTGCTTGGCCTTGATGAGCTTGTCTTGGCTGAGCAACAGCTGGATTTGCCTTTGGTTCCTTTGATAGCGTGTTTTAGTAGTAATAAATATATTCTATTTAGTGCTACACAAAATCAGGTTTTAAATTTATAAAATGATAATTACTTTAACTTAAAAACACACAATAGGCAAGTGTGCTTATCGCAACGTAATATAGTTTGGGTAAGAACCAAGTATCGAACCATGGACACGGATCCCGTACTCAACCCTCACTATTGTCTGACTAGAATAATAAGTTGAAAACTGAGTTTTGTTTAAAAGGAAAATAAAAAGTTAAGAAACGTAATTAGAACTATTCTTATGTTTAAGGTGTAACTCTAGTTGTTATCCTTTGTTAATTAATGCTATATTTAAAGTAAGGTTGGTCATAGTTACTAGTACTAACCCTTTCGATAGGGGAGTTAGTATGTCATAACAGAACAGTGGATACGTTCGGCCAACTGTTCCTTAATGAATATAACGGACCCTAAACGGGGCGTGAATTCCGTCGGTATCATCACAATTCATTATTCGGACTTATTATCCTTGTGACTGACATACGTATGGTCTTGCAACTTATTCTGGTAAGTCGGAATGCATTACTTCCTCCGAAGGTACTTTATGAACGCTCGGACCTAACTAATTATGTTCTTAAATAGTTGTCTTTACTTATAATATTATTTCAAATAAATAAGACTTTCCTTCTCAAGATCAAACCCCATGTCTCCCGCTAGAAGTCCTCTGCAAGCTTATACGAGAGAAGTAGAGAATTACCGACACAAACCGCCCGGTCTGGTTAGGGCTCAAACGACCTGCTGAATACCCAAACCTCCAATCAACCCATATTATTAAATCTATACTAACTGGCCGGACTAGCACCAAGATTTGTATATAGACCGTACAAACATCGAATATGCTTCATAAACAAGAAGTCTTGCTAGAGTAACTCATCAGATTTAAGATTATTAGATTGATTTAAAGATCACTTATTCTGGTCTTTTTTAGATAATTTATAGTAAAGACTTTAAAAACAAAACTTACTAAAAATACTTCATTAATTAATTAATGTTCAACCAACTCGAGCAACACAAGAGGACTAGCCATAAATGACCATACAAGTGACTCCACTAACCCTTAGATAATGTGTGGAAGTCTTCTAGAACCAAGGGAGAGTGGGTATAGGTTGCCTCTTGTTATACTCGAACGAGAAGCTTAAGTTCATATTACAGAACTTAGAAAAGAAAATAAACAAGAAAGAGCTAAATGGACCAAAACCGAGAGAGTTTCGGCTCTTAGCAGAGCACTAAGGCCTTCACACCTCTTGATCTTGGACACCTAAAACACTAGAACGAGATTGCTATTTATAGACTAAGAATTTGGTAATGCACGGCTATGCATTGGGATGCACGGTCGTGCAAAGCACACATCTTTTGCATGTGAGGGAATCTGGTAGAGCATGAAAGGACAGGGACACGTGGGGCCATTTGCATGGCCGTGCATTGCAATGCACGACCGTGCAAAGTCAATTTTTGACTATTTGCTTTATTTTGACTTCTGGTTTGACTCCATGCGTCCGATTTCGTTCAATTGGCTCCCGAATGCTGATTTTGCCTTGTTTTTGGGTGTTTTCTTCTTCTTTTTGTATGCACGAGATAATTACCCTGTTGTAACACAAATAAGTGGATTAAGTATCATATGTTATCATATTGTCTATAATTTGTGTTATTTATGGGGATAATTGTGCATGTAAAACATGTATAAATGATGGTATATCATAACATCCCATACTTAAACTTTGCTTGTCCTCAAGCAAACTCATGCATGATTATACCCATAGAATAAAACATTAATTTAATGTTAATCTAAAGTTTTTGTACCAAATGGTTAAACGTTTCTTTTAATAATAGTAACTTGATGTTTGCACATTTTGAATGTTTCTCCATAATAGGGTAGCAAGCCAAACATACTTGATGGAACTATGAGTATGCACAAAATTACGGTCTCACAAATGTTCACTCAACACTCGGGTTTAATATACGGATAATGTATCTTAAGAAAAACACTCAATGCTATAATTAATGCTTGCATAATCATAGGCTTATATAGAAATCAAATCTCCATCAATTGACATAAAATATTTGCATAAATAAATAGGGCTTTAAATGGGTTGTAATGATAGGCCTAGGGTTAGGGTAGGAAATATTTGGGAGAAGTGGCTAAATATTGGAAATCCGACTTGGCTTAATGATTAAAAGGTGAGTGAGCATGTTGATAATCTTAGACTACACATTGTGACTAATCTAAAGACTCTTTTAAGGTCAGATCGTCAAGACCAATTTCTTTCTTCAATAATGCAAACTTCTTCTTATTTTGAAGCATTCACGACTATCAACCCCCCATAGATTTTTCGGTTGTTTCTTCCTAATACATCTATATTCTTGATATGCTTTGCATACTCCAATTTTTTGAGTAAGTTTGATTTTGTTGTTGATGAAATCTTTCCAATAACTTGGGCGAGTATAACTTTTCTTTTTGTTGCCCCTTTTTCTTTTCTTTTCATTTTCATATTCATCCCTCTCTTCTTGCTAATATTCATTCGTTGATCATAAGATGAATGTATGATCCTTATTGTGGATAATTTCTCCTCATGTCATAGCTAAGTTGACTTCCAACTAAATAGGAAAAAGGAAACGACGCCAAAAACTTGATGTCGTTTATGGGTTTGAAGTGTGGGTTTTAGAAATGAAAACGGTTTAAGCTCAAAGGGGTTAACTAGGGGATAATGTTTAGGGTAGGTGAAGGAGGATAAGAAGGCTAAAGAAAGTGGGTGAATCCTAATGCCTCAATCATTTTTATGCATTCTTTTAGTCCATGATCTTGAAATGTATGTTTTACACAAGTTCTAACATGCAAAGCAGTTATTAGCAAACACTCTATCAAACGAAATGAGCATGTAAAATTTGGCAATGGTGTCAAAAACTTGATGTGTTATATGATAATGCTCGGATAGGCTTAAATTCTCACATGAAACGGCAGATAAAGGGGTTTAAAAGTAAAAATGTGCATAAACTTATTTCTTTCTTTCTGTTGTGCTTACTAATCTTCCCTATTTTTTTCCTTGATTCATTTCAACGGTATTTCGAATAATTGTTTTTATAAGATCGTTTTATCCAAATGATTTTTAAGGACTTTTAGCTTTTAGATTGTTTATGAAGTTCACAACTTTATAGGTTTTTTTAAAATTTTTTAATGACTTCTATGTGTATTTCAATTCAAAGGATCGAATACTTGGTAATCATGCACTTGTAATACTTGGGACAACATTATGTTGCCGATGCATTGGTGAGTTTCCTAACACCCCATACTTAGAATTTGACAATGTCCTTATTATATGGAAATATGTTATTTAATAGTTGTCATGGGTAAGAGGAGGGTGAAAGAGAACTGAAACTCCCCTTTTAATGCATCACCATCATGTGTATGGTTGATTTCCCCAGCTTGATTAACATGTGCTCCAAAAAAACTGTATGTCCGTGTTATGCTATGCAATGCTCAAACAATAAAAAGTAAATATTAAACATAACATTAAACTAATATTCGACAATATATGGCGGCCGAATATGTTGGTGGCAATGCCACCCGGTCAACGGTTACACATGTAACCGATAAAAATGTTACTTGTCCAGAAAAACAAACAAACATTGTTCAACATCAAGAACCATAACTACATCAGATAAGAACCACAAATATTAAAGATGAAGGATGAAGAGAGTAACTACTGGAAAGGAGGACACTGCCATTGTGGGTGAGGGCTAGGAGGCTGCTGCTGATACTGCTGATGGGCATACGGATCATGGGTGTGATCGTAGAAGTCCTATCGCATACCGTCCATCGTGTGTCCCAATTGACCCATGCGGATCATCAAATCCAACATAGTGGGATCAACAGTAGTGTGAAACATATCTCGGCCTTGATATCTCAGTTGCCCCTTGGTACTTCCTCGTCTTCAGAATCTTCAACTTCACCTGTCCAAATGTTCCCCCAATGCCCCACTAACCGGTACACCCCATTAAATTTCTTCATCATATGCATGTTGATGATTACCTGGGTGTCTACAGGTTGAATGGGTAGATCCATATCTTGGATTTGGCCAAGATTTATAGGGGACAAAACACCCAAGTATTGAGCCACATGGGTGATGTATGTTCCTCCAAAGATGTGGCTGCTAGAACTGTAGCCTGTGGCTCGGGTAAAGAATTTAGCCAAGTTGTAGGCTAGGTTACATGGGACTTGATCAATCAAACAATGGAGGTGGAAGAGGTCTCTCACGGTTACCACCCCGAGGACAATACATCGATGCAGATATCGGTAGAGAGGGTGTTTTATCGCGGTGCTTTTCTGGGTATGCGGGTCAAAGGGTCCTGACCTGATTCTATTACAAAATGCCGAGGCCTCACCTTCTACAAACTCTGATTTGTTGTCGGTGAAGATCGGTTCTGTCCTCTCCTCATGCCTATACAATCCCAATTTCACCCCAAATTCTGACAAAGTCATCACATACCACTGTGTGGCCATCCTAAATCTCACACAGTCTTGCATCTCCATATTCACCACCTACCTATCAAACTCAAAAGAGGCTAAGAACTCAAGAGTGAGCTTATAGTATGTTGCTTCCCTAATAGAAAAGAACCACTGGCAAGGTTTTGTGATTAGAGGGACTGCACTATCCAGGAGATTAACTCCTCTAAAGTTGGATAGCAGATGGTTTTATGTATCCCAAAGGTTTGTGTTAGTAAGGTGGCTAGGAGCTGGTAAGCATGGTTCTCGATGGCATCATCGGGGTCAAAGATATGCCATGGGTGCAAGTCTTGTGGTAACTCTGGCATAGGCTGCGGATTGAAAGGTGGTGGAGGCGATGGTGGAGTTGGTGGTGAACCACTCATTCGGGCAGACGAAGATGATTCTGTACGGGAACCCAAACGGGTATTCCTTCTTTTTTGTTTTGCTTGCCTGGATGATTCAGCCATTTCCTATACAACAACGAATTGAGTTAGTGTAGGAAAAATATCATTGCACATAATGCAATGATGCCAAAAATTTGATATGACATAAAAATTATGTATATATATATTTTAGGACCACACAAAGAAAACCTAAACTCATGCATTGTCATGGCATGGTTATATTTTCCAAATCCATAATTGGTTAATTGCAATTTATCTAAACAAGACTCAATTTCAAACAATGGTATTTTTACTTTTGAAATTTAAACTTGTCAAAATTTTCGACCTAGTTCATCAAATTAACAATTTTCCAACAAGCTATACTATATTTTAAACATATATATAAAAGATTCATGCTTCAATTCACACAATTAAGGTCAAAAATTTCTAAGCAAAAATCAATAACCCAAATCATACGAGTGGAACAAATCTGTCTAAACGAGGCTAAAACAAGTTACATTGTGATTTATCATAGTCAAATATGCATTTAGATTAAGCAATAAGTTTAGATTCAACATATTTATACCAAAATTCAAAAAAGAAACCCTAGCCCCTATTTGAACAAAATTATTCCTAAATGAAGCAAGAATCGACTCAAAAACGATAATGCACAAGTTTACATACCTTGGGGGAGAGATCAGAGTGAAGAAACGAGGGAAACCGTGAAAAATCGTGATTTTTGTAATGTTTTCGGCCGAACCCGAGAGTATTTGGGGATGAGGTTTTGAGAGAAATGCTGCTACTGACCCCCTTTAACACCAGACCCGCATTTGGCCAATGCACGGTCATGCATTGGGATGCACGGCCGTGCATTCCATTTTTTCACCAGGTTTTTTTATATATATTTTTTAGCTTAGTGTTTTTAGAAAACAAATTTTATATTTTTAATTAAAAACTAGTTTAATTTTTTCAAAACGTATTACCTGAAAAATTTAACCGTGGTCAACGAGGAATGTCACCAACAAAAAATCCCGATTTTATACTTGGAAACTTACTTTATTTCGTGCAATCTAACATCAGAGTATCGAACTTGTCATTATCAAAAACAAAAATGTTACTCACGTAACAACCGTTCGAAAGCGTTACGCCTAATTAAGAAAAAAATGTTTTTGCTTTCGAGTGGCGGTACTTATGTTTGTTCATTTTTTTTAACAAAAATTTTGCGGTTTCGATCGTTGAATATTCCTGCAAAGATAGATGTAAGTAACACAAATACCATGACTCAAGAAAAAGAATAATAAAAATAGTCAGTCCAACGACTTAGATGTTTCGCAGAATTATCGTGTCCCCGGCAACGGCGCCAAAAACTTGATATCGTGTTTTAGTAGTAATAAATATATTCTATTTAGTGCTACACAAAATCAGGTTTTAAATTTATAAAATGATAATTACTTTAACTTAAAACACACACAATAGGCAACTGTACATATCGCAGCGTAATATAGTTTGGGTAAGAAACCAAGTATCGAACTATGGACACGGATCCCGTACTCAACCCTCGCTATTGTCTGACTAGAACAATAAGTTTTGTTTAAAAGGAAAATAAAAAGTTAAGAAATATAATTAGAACTATTATTATGTTTAAGGTGTTACTCTTGTTGTTATCCCTTGTTAATTAATGCTATATTTAAAGTATGGTTGGTCATAGTTACTAGTACTAACCCTTTCGATAGGGGAGTTAGTATGTCATAACGGAACAGTGGATACGATCGGCCAACTGTTCCTTAATTAATATAAGGGACCCTAAGTCGAAATATACGATCGGCCAACGCGTGAAGTCCGTCAGTATCATCACAATTCATTATTCAGACTTATTATCATTGTGACTGACGTACGTCTGGTCTTGTAACTTCTTTTGGTAAGTCGAAATGCACGACTTCCTCCAAAGGTACTTTATGAATGCTCAGACCTAACTAATTATGTTCTTAAATAGTTGTCTTTACTTATAATATCATTTCAAATAAATAAGACTTTCCTTCTCAAGATCAAACCCCATGGCTACCGCTAGAAGTCCTCTGCAAGCCAATACGAGAGAAGTAGAGAATTACCGACACATGCAAGACAAATAAGTGGATTAAGTATCATATGTTATCATATTCTATATAATTTATGCTATTTATGGGGATAATTGTGCATGTAAAACATGTATAAATGATGGTATATCAGCCTTGCATTCTCTGGCAAAGTGACCAAGTTGGTTGCAGTTGTAACATCTAAGCTTGCTCTTGTCCAACCCGACTTTAGTGTTATAGTTGTTGCTTGGAATGGGTCTTCCAGTTCTAGAGTAGAACCGTTTAGCTTTGAGAGACAACATGGCATAAGAGTGTTGTATGTCCATTTCTTCTAAATCGTCTGGATGGAAACACTCCAGATCTTCTTTGATAAATGACATGTTGCTTGGGTTTTTAGAGACAAAAGCAGCAGAAGTAGTTTGAGGTGGGTCTTCAAGGAGAAATGGTGAGTTATTTGATTATGAGTTTGGAGTCTGAGGATGTGTAACAATGGAAGGATAGTAGTTGCTAGAACTAGGAACTGAAAGGTCAGAGTGTAGTGCAGAAGAAGTGGTGGGGGATGAAGAGGACGTTGAATAACCTGAGCTTCTCTCTTTGGCTTGAATCATTTCTAATTCATAATTTTTCAGCATGCCAAACAGCTCAGTCATCTGCAGAGTCTTTAGATTTTTGGTTCTTCTGATTGACACTGTGTAGAGTGTCCAGCAGCTTGGCAGAGATCTGATAAAATTTTTGAGAATGTCTTCATTCTCCAGCTTTACTTTAGAGCATTGGAGCTCTCCCACAAGACAGGTGTACCTGTTGTATAGAACAGTAAGGGACTCACCTTCCTTCCAGACAAAATTTTCATATTGTTGCTTCAAGATATCTCTTCTACTTTCCTTCACTTCTTCTGACCCAACAAACATCTTCTCAAGAGCTTCCCATAGCTCCTTAGCAGTCTTGTATTCTCTGAAGTTAGGGAAAACTTCATTTGGCAAGCACATCTGAATGGCTCCCAAAGGTTTAAAATCTACCTCCATCTTCTTGATGTCTTCCTCTGAGTATTGTGAAGCTTCTTTAGGAATTGATGGACCTCTGAAATCAGCAGAGGCCACCATGGGTACATACAGACCATCTTTTATGGATCTCCACATTCCATATTCTTGATAGTAGAAGAAGCTTTCCATCCTGTTCTTCCACATATCATAGTCTTCTCCAGAAACCAGTGTTGGTGGTCTGTTGATGCTTCCAATATCATCAAAACCATTGTTTTGTGCCATTTCTAAGTAAATGGTGTTTAGCAAAGAGATAGTAATGAACAGAACCAGAGAGTGATTAAACAAGTGTGAGTTTGTTTAATCTGAGAGCCAAAGCTCTGATACCACTTGTAGGATTGGTGATTACAATATGGTTCTTGTTCTAGTTGAGATTAGCGGAAATAATCACAACTATGCAATGTAAACATGCAAACAAAGCTAATACTGATAAATGCAAAGTGTATTAATCTTCAGTGTTTACAAGATTACAGAGAAAGCTCTAAGGAAGCACACACTTGTACAAAATGAAGATATAATACATATAAAGGAACTTAGAATCAAGACAGACCCTTGATTCTAAGGATCAGATCAAACACAAGTTGTTGATCTTTGACGGTTATAAGTTGCACTACAATTGGTAGACAACTAGAATACAAGCTGCTGCAAACAGTTCTTTTCAGGTAAAAAGTCTTCTTAGGAATCTTTGCAGGAGACTTCAGAAGTCGTAGCTTTGTCTTTAATCATCTGCGCCAATAACATTCCTTCTACCGGTAGGTGTGTCAGTGTTGCAACAGAGGTGTCAGTATCAAATTCAAAGCTGCTGATGATTTGCCTATCAACAGCATCAAGTGCTTGATGATGCTGAGAAGCCTATCAGCAGCAACTCTGAACTTCAGCAGATAAGGCTGTCCGTAGCATAGTTGTTCATCAGCAGGAGAACATACTATCCGCAACAAATAGCCTTATCCGTAGCAACTTGTAAGCCAACAGCAAAATTGTGGAGTCCACAACAGTTGTACTTAGGGAATTTTGTAGCCATTAGTCTTTATCTCTACAGATACTAACAGGAAAGATCGAAGGATGTAATGATTTGATTAAAGCTTTTAATGTGTATGCTCCCCAAAGGTCTCATAGAATCTTTCCCTTTGGAATTTTCTTGCGGGTTTGATTAGGGATAATCCGGTGATGTGTATTTTACTCGGGGATTTAATGTGGTTTGAATCCCGGAGGAAAGACGTAAATCCCGTTTTATCCCTTCATGTGCCAGGAATTTTAATTCTTTTATCTCTAATTGTGTTCTTCATGAGTCCCCTATGAAAGGTAAACTGTTCACCTTCATTGCTGGGAAGGATAAGAACTTGAGCAAAAGTTGACAGGTACTTGGTTATTTTGGGTTTTCTCAATAATTGGCGGGAAGCTAGCTTGCGGGCCTTGTCGAGGTACCTGATGTGAGGTTAAATATCATGTGTATAAGAGTCTAAGTATATAGTTTTAAGCGTTTAGCTTTGTATATCGAGTCTGTTTTATGTGTATTTGGTGTTTATGAGTGTTATAGGTTTAATGTGCTAAGTGGACGGGAAAACACGAGCTTAAAATCATGAGAATAGTAGCATACACGGGCCCCGGAGAAGTAAAAGTCAACAAAAGTCAAAATTGTGGAAATCAAGATCTTCGCGCCACGTGAAGATCAAGAGGAATAAATTCACGACACGCGAGGGCCTTGAAAATCCCACCCGGCTAATTTGTTCTTCACCCCACGTGAAGAACATCCATCCTTAGTTCGCGACATGCGAAGAATTTTATTATGGCTCTTTTTAAGATAATTCCAATTATAAGCCATTAGGGATCCATTGTCGAATTAACTTGCATACTTTTGTCCCAGAGCATTTCAGAGGTGATTTCCAGAGATAAAGTTCCAATCTTTGCAAGATTTTGATGCTAGATCAAGTTATATCAAGTATTGAAGAATCAATGACGATGTCGATGAGCGGCTAATCTCTTCGTGTCGTTTCCAGGTATAGGATCTGCTTGTAAGTGACAGACTAGGGTTCATACTTGATTTGGTTGACTATTCTTATAATCGTATGATTGTTTGAATGCATAGTTCTTGGATTTGATTGAAACGATTTAGATTTTTTTAATTTAATATATTCATCAATTTTCGGTTTTTTATCGTGAATCATTGAGTATCTAGATCTGATAATCTAAGTTGTTAATTGATTATTGAGTTGTTAATCTGTGTCAAGTATCCGATTTTAGAATCGTTGCTCAACGCAGTCACTATCTTGATTGTTAATTGTTTATCAAATCTAACGAATGGGTTATGTCTATCTAACTTCCATTAAGTACAAACCAGTCTTCACAATAACCTGCAATCTGAACCCAGAAGCGATCCGTTTTCTTTTAATAGTTTTCAAAAGTTTAAAGTTATTTTCTTTTTAATTAAAATCCGAACAGTTTCTTTAATCAACACTGTATACCAATTCCCTGTGAGTACGACACCCTACTTCACTATACTATAGTTTAAGGTAGCTAGGGATTGGAATTAATATTGTTTTTGATTGACCTTGACAACGCGATAAAAATGGCGCCGTTGACGGGGAATACGTTCGCTTAGTGTTTTAGTTTAAATTATTTTGTTCAGAGCTACTAATAGTGTGTTTATTCGTGCAGATCACAGGCTTATGCATATTCGTAATTCAGGAAGGAAGTCACCAATGTTATTCAATCGAGAAATAGAACATGTCACTAGAGCCACCTGAAAGATAAAGAATCAGGTTCAAACCGTCTTAGAGAAACTTGACAGCTCGATAATGTCACAAAATCAACCACCAAACCCAGATCCAAACCAAGGTGGGGCACCAATCCCACCTTTCCCAGATCTCCTATTTCCTAATCAACCACCACCAAATCAACAACCACCCGCACAACCACAACCACAAAATCAACAACCACCACCACCATTTCATAACAGCCAACCTTATAACAGCTACCCAAGTTACTCAGATTTTGGGGATAATGAGCATTCGTCAACAGGACAAAGCTACAATACAGAAAACGGTTCTCAACATGAGAACTGGGATGAAGAAGAAGCATGGTATGACCTAAACCACCAGGAAGCATTCCCTCCCCGGAATCAAGGTATAATTGGGGTGGAAAATTGGGTACAACCACCACCAAGGGCCGACTATGGGTATCAACTGAGAAATCAAGGTAATTTTGATCAAGAGAACAGGCACAGACAACCTCAAGTGAACAGACCTAATTATCAAGAGGAACCGCCTAGGAATAGAAACATGCCAAGGCATGAACAGGGGGTAGACAGTCACTTTATCCCCGCTTTAGCCCTAAATGCTTCCCCCGTGATCCCACCAGTTCGTGGGGGAACGCATTTGAGATTAGACCTGGACAAGGTCTCCCCACCCCACACTTTGAGTTCGTAGGGGAACGCATTTTAAGATCAGACCAGGATGTTTAGGGATCCTCCCATACTTCTTTGGGAGAGCTACTGAGGAGCCATACACGCACTTATCAGAGGATGAGGCCACATGTGGAACCATCGGTGGACAGTGGTTCACTACAGAAGAGGTGAAATTGGTACTCTTCCAATTTTCACTAAAGGACCATGCCAAACAATGGTTCCTTTCTCTACCATCTGCTAGTATTGCTACATGGGCAAAGCTTCAACAACAATTCTTAGATGAGTACTTTTCACCACACAAGACTAATGAGGCCAGAGCTGCAATCAGAGATTTTAGGCAACAGTCAGGGGAGCCATTCTGTGAAGCTTTTAAGAGGTTCAAAGAGTTGTTGCGGAATTACCCACACCATGGTATAGAGAAATGGGAATTGATTCAGGCATTCTATGATGGCCTTCTGCCTGAGGATGTCAGAGATGTTAACTCTACTAGTAACAAATCATTTTTCTATAACCATGTTGATGATGATTGGGACATACTTGAGAGGATGGCAGTGATATAAAAAAGACAAGCCAATGCAAGCAGGAGGGGAAATTCAACTTCATCAGTGAAGTCGATTGATTATGAGATGCAGAAATGGTTGGATTCCATGGAAATTAAAATTCCACGTCTTGGTAAGTCGAGCGGTAAAGAGGTATCAAATATGTAATATCCCACATCGATTGAGTAGGAGAACGAAGCCTTCCTTATAAGGGGGGTGGATACCTTCTCTATCAAGACGCGTTTTTCCTGGGCGAGCAACTCGTCGGGTGAAAACAAAACCGTGAGTTCCTGGATGGGCAACCCATCGGGGGTAAAGCGGACAATATCTTGGTACAGTTTGCTTGGGCTGTTACAGATGGTATCAGAGCTAGGGGCCAGACAGGTGTGCCAATGAGGACGCTGGGCTCCGTAAGGGGGGTGGATTGTAGTATCCCACATCGGTTGAGTAGGAGAATGAAACCTTCCTTATAAGGGGGGTGGATACCTTCTCTATCAAGACGCGTTTTTCCTGGGTGAGCAACTCGTCGGGTGAAAACAAAACCGTGAGTTCCTGGATGGGCAACCCATCGGGGGTAAAGCGGACAATATCTTGGTACGGTTTGCTTGGGCTGGTACAAAATATCTCACAAGCATATCCGGCATGTGACAGATGCGAAGAGTTGGGGCATGTGTTAGCAAACTGCCCAAGAGAGCAATCAAAGCCTGAAGAAGTGAACCAGCTTGGAGGAGAAAAAGCAACTGCTACACACTATCATTCAGGACTAAGAAATCACCCAAACTTTAGGTATGGTAATGCATCTAATCAAATGAATCCTAACTTTTAGGGTGCTAATGTGCAAGGTGGAGGACAACCACAACAACAATACCAAATCCCCCACAAAAATTATAATCAAGGCGGATACCGAAGGTACCTAAGGGGCTATCAACAACAAAACCAACAAGGTTGTAGGTCCCCGGGTGTCTCAAATCATTACGTGTGGGTGTCTGACTAGTCCAACGAGGTGCGGAATGCCCGTGACTAGGTGGAGAAACAAACAACACAAAGTAAACCGACAACGAAAGCACTTTCAAACTTCGTCTATTATAATCTTAGCCGGTTACAGAACATGATACGAATGAATGCGTACTTAACTTCTGTCACAACCTGTTACATATACTGGACCTGGTTCCTGCGTACTTGGCAAATGCGTAGAACAATTTGTTCATGCGTACTTAGCAAGTACGTAGACAGTTCTTGCGTACTTGCTAAGTACGCAGGATATAAATCTTGCGCACATGCTAAGTGCGCAATACACTTTCAAGAAACAGACACTAAGTACATACATAAGTTATTACAACTCGATAATCAATATATACATATACTACAATACAAATACAAATACATAAAAGAAAAGTACAAAAGCTAAGACAGTATCCAGAGTGTCTGTCACACAAAAGTGCTTCAACAAACTCCCCCTTGACAACAGATCTGAATTGTCTTCGGTCTTCACGGCTCCCCAGCTTTATCTTCCATCTTCCGTTTGTAGTCAAGGAATAACTTGACCACCTTGTCATATTTTGAAGCTAGGAACTTTGTCCACTCGTCTTTGTACATACAATACCTTTCATCTAGCACCTCCAGATCTTTCACAGAGAAGTTGATGAAGCAGATCTCATCAAACACTCTAATCAGATCTCTTGGCACTAAGCTTCCACAGTCAGACCAGACCTATCCAATCACCACCGCCTCGCCTTTTTTTGGATCAACGTACCAGTACCATATGTTACCGAGACTATCCTGAGATAACTTGCTCAGGGGAATCCTGGTTTCACACAGCACTGGCTTGTAAACTAGTTTCTTGAAGCTTTTGTGAGTCACGGGATGTCTAACATTCTTATCCCTGACTCTCTTGGGCACTTGAGGCTTAAACACTACAAACTTCCCTGATCTTCCCTTGCGCTGTAGAACCTACCACAAACCCATCGCCACCGCGTGATTTGAGTGACTTAGCAGCTCTCAGTTTTCTAGGTTCATAAGGTCGTAGTTGGGCAAGGAGCTGAAAGCTTCGCTGGTTAGTTTCAAGTAGTGAACCCCCCCAGCTCTCTTAATGGCGAACAACTTTTTTTCGTCCTCGAACCTTACAGCTAAGATCATACATGTCGCTCCCTGTTTGTCTATGATGGACGTCTTCTGCCAGACAGGAGCCAGATCCTTTGAAGAACTTCCAGGCGTATGTATGCTTTTCTGTGCCTTTGGATCCATAGGTTTAGGGTCGGTAGGAGAGGCTTCAATCGACGCCTCAGCAGTACTTATAGGCTCGACTGAACCTGTGTCAAGATTAGTTTCAAAGGCTAGAGCTTCAAATATCTCTCCATCCTCAAACTCATATTCTCCTTTCCCGTCACCCTTGGTAAATTCAATCACCACATCCTCATCTTCCTCGTCCCACTCGTCACCAGAATCGATCTCTCCCTCTTCCAGATTGCAAGGAGCATCGATCTATGCTTCTTTGGAGTAGTCTGGCTCTAGTAATAAGATAACATCGTCCAACACATCATCAGATAGATCTTTCAGTACATCAGTCGTAGACTTTCCTTTATCACGACCCGAAGTATCACCTCCGCCTTCACTCCGAGTAGACCCCCCTCAGCCATAGGCACGACAGAAATGGGAACAATCGCTAATGCTGACGGTTGCTGCTCACTTCCACTCGGTCCGGCTTCAGGATCCTTGTCCTGGTCATCACCCTTAGTTAGGTTAACTAAGTGACGAGCCTTTTCACTGCTAGGCTTCGGTGGTTTCTTCTCCAACAGCTCCTTCAGTTTCTCCCCCTGAGCAGCAAAAGTCTTGGCCATATCACAGACCAATTTAACCATAGTATCATGCTCCTTACGCTGCTTGTCATCAGATGCCCGCTGTTGCTTCAATGTGGCTACTTCGTCAATCAAAGAGTTAATCTGGCCATGTTGCTTGTCAGATTCTTCTCTTGATTTTCGCACCGTTTCAAGTAATCCAGCGACTTGAGTCTCTAAGGTAGTGATCCTGGCATCATGATGATCAGGACCCCTAGACGAATTTGCTTTGGTTGTATGAGTTGGGAAGGTAAATATTTCTTCAAAATCAAATCCTTGATTGAAGTCAAAATCAGGAAATGGTTCACTGATGTGTTGGAGAGTGGTTATGGGAATTGAGGTAGGGATGGTGGTTGTTTGAATGGTGGTTGGGGTGATGGTGATAGACTCAGTGAGAATTGGAGTCCTCACCGCCACCTGGACAGATTGTACAGGGAGGGTCATTATCACAGGAACCTCCTCTGTGATAGAAGTTACATGTGGCCTCCTCCTCTGTCGCCTGTAAAGCTGTTGTGAAGGTGAAGTAGAAGTGGAATCAGTACTCGTAGCCATTACAGTTGCATGCCTCTGAGTACTAACTTCTACCTCACTGAGGATAGCCTGGTGTTGCCTTTCCCCCGACGCTGGTTTATACTTTTCTTCTTCGTCTTTATATTGCAACATCCGAATCAGAATCGGGTTTGTACTCACTGCTAGTATTTTCTTGTCTCTTTCTTTTAGAAGACGACTCAGGAAGGGTCAACTTTGTCGGTCTTCTTGGGAGTGATGGTGACGGTGCATCATCAAAATCAGATGAATCGGACTCGGTTGCCTCTGAGTCGGATTCTTTAGCACCATCACTTCCTTCTTCTTCGTCTCCCTCTTCTTGAGACTCGTCCTCACTTTCAAATTCCTCCTCTTATTTCTCGTCAGAGTGTTCACTTAGTTCAGGCTCAGACTCGGGACTAAACCATCTCCAAGCTGCAGGTGCCACATATGCTTCATTGATCAGGTGGCCAAAGAGTGGAGAATGCTCAGGGTAGGTTCTACACTGCCTAGCATTTGAAATTGTGAGAAAACTCTCTTGGCCACCCGTTTCACTTGCTGTCTCTCCCTAATAGTTGGTAGATTTGGCAACGCATCATTGATAAAGAGTTGCACAAATATGGGGTACAACAGGAACCTAAACCTCTTTGCTGTGTTGATCTGATCAGTTAAAGCTTTGTAAACATATTTATAGCCCCTATTTAGAGACAGTCCAACCATAGCAGGTGCTAGATCATGTCCCATGGCATCCTTCCCTGCCTTCTTGGAAGAAATGCATATGATCATAATGTGGGAAAAGTACCTCCACTGATCTAGCACCCACATCTTCTTGTACGATGAATAATCTCGCACACCGACATATCCCATTAGTTGCCTCCAACACCCATCCACAAAGTAATCAGGATAGGAAATTGGGTCGGTTGCAAGATCCCGAAACTGTAAGACTCTCCTGATTGTGTCCTCAGGGATAGCAATCTTATGACCCGCCACAGTGGCCCGAATGACCTTAGGGGTTACCGTGCAGTCATGATCTGCTGTATCCTAGAACTGCTCCAGGTACGATCTTGATACGATAGGATCAGCTGAGATAGCATAGCTGATCTTTGAGCGGTTCAAGAAATCAACTATCTCCCGGTATTCAAGTGGAACACCCTTCCATTGCGGTTGTGTAATTGCGAGCAGATTGAATTTGCTTATAAACGCACGATCCATTACTGCAAAACAAACATTAAACACAATAAGAGCAGGAAGACTCATTGGAAATGAACACACATGACAAGGTATAGCACATTCACATTGAACTGAGATCCAGACTTAGAAAAATTTCAAATTTGTCCTCCTGCGTACTTGGTAAATACGCAGGGTTTAGGCCTTGCATACTTAGCAAGTACGCATGACTTAAGTCTTGCTTATTTGTTAAGTACGCAAGGCTTAACACTTAGGCAATTTTTCAAGAACCAAAAATCTGAAAATGTGAACTTTGATGATAGTGTTGGTTACCACTGAGTCGAAAATCTTGTTTACGACCACCGGAACCAAACCTAACACCAAGAAGGCACTATAACCCGGTCATTTTGACCAAACCTTCGACCGATGAACACCACAGTAAAACAAAAGGTCAAAATCAAAATCAACGAGTGTTATGGATGATTATGTGATGATCAAGCTTCGATTAATGATTTTAAACAAGTTTTAAGTCATAATGTGTGTCAAAAACTACCAAAAATTGTCAAAAATCAATGTCCAAAACCCTAGTTTTTTATAATTCCAGTAATCGGTCCAAAAATCATGATTTAACGGATGAAATGCTCCTAGATTCTCACCATATGTAAGTTATATGATGTTGAAACTAAGATTAGGATGAAAAATCATTTAGGAACACATGAAATTTTGAGTGAAAAATGATCAGGGGTATACAACAGTGTCGAAGGTTTGAAATGAGATGAAACTCAGAAAAAATCCTAAGTGCTGTATATATACCCCAACAATACTAGTCTTGCGTACTTGTTAAGTGCGCAGGACTTAACTCCTGCGTACTTACTAAGTATGCATGACTTAAGTCTTGCGTACTTGATAAATACGCAGGGTTTTACACTTGTGCACTTAATAAGTACGCATAGACTCATGTGTACCCAAATTTTCAACTCAAATTATGAAGAAGTCAAGTCAAATAACGAACCGGATAAGAACACTCAATCATGAGGTTTCAAAAACAATTCAAGGAAGTTAAACACAAATATTTTTGGCATTTTTTATTTGAATTGAAGTGTACATAAACTTAAAATCTTTTTTTGAGCTTTTCTGACTAAAGATATACAAGTATATACATAAAAGCTATATTTGTTCAAAGTCATGAGCAGAGGATCATATCATACTAAGATATAGCAAAAATGATACAATAAACAGCAAAGAATATGGGATCATGTCATGGATTACTATTTATTCATACGTAATAAGCACATAAACAAGTAATTCAAGTTGTCAATATTGTAAGATTTGAAGCCATAAGCATCTTAGTATCATGTTCTTGTGTGTTAAGGTAATAGTTATAAGTATACAACGTGTACCCCACAATTATGCTATATGAAATTAAACTTGCACTAACTCAAGGCATCTAAGATTTTCCCAATGATTTTCTACATTTCTATAATGAAGTTACATCAATTAGCACATAAAAATCAAGCAGAATCCATAAGGATTATTAGGAATCATAAGATTCAGAATCGAGCGATTCATTTGTCTTGGTTTCATATGATTTATTCAGTGAATATCGGAATGATGATTCAGGATAATGAATATGGTGTCTGAGAATTTAGGTAAAGGGATCCAACTTTTATCTGGATTTGATTTCAATGAGCCAGGAGTGATTCAAGGGTGAATATATGCTCAACGGTTGATGTCAAGAAATATTTCGATTCAATCTACCATTGCATACTTGTGAGTATGAGCAGTGAGATGAACCGCAGTAATTGTGCTAACGACCTAACCCGAAACTGGTCTTAGAAGAAAATAATTGCCAAAATCTTACATCCTATATCTGATAGTGATCTTTTGCATTCTTTTACACACACACACACACACTAGCAAACATGGGTTCAAATCACAGTTGTAGTATTGATTTAATTTCCACACTACTATTGATTCAAAGACGCTTACAGCCTACTGACAATTTAAATTACTTGTAAACACGCAGATTAAAAAGACAATCAATTTAAACAATCAAGTAAGCATGACGCAGTCATTTCCCATATGTGCAATCTAAGACGTTTAGTTCATTTCTGATGTACTATCATGTCCTCTTTTCTCAAAAGACTTTAAAGTTTTCTGGTTTTCTATTTTGTTTGAATTTTTGTAAAATATTTGAAAATTAAACGAACTATACAGAAAACATTTAAAAGAAATAAAATTTAACTTCCACGAATTGAATTTATTTTAGAAACAAGTTTTTTTTTAATTTTTTTTACTCAGGATTGAACATTCCTATCATGTTGACAAGATGTTCAAAACGTGTTCGATCAAACGCCTTAGTGAAAAGGTCGGCAAAGTTGTCATCCGTGTGAACCTTTACAAGTTCAATGAGATGCTTTTCAGCACAGTCACAGATGAAATGATGGTGAATTTATATGTTTAGTTTTGTAATGTTTCACCGGGTTGTTTGTAATAGACATGATGGAATTGTTGTCAATGAACAGTGGAGTTCGAGTGAAGTTTAAGCCTTAGTCTCTAAATTGTTGTTGAATCCACAATATCTGAGAACAGCCGCTCACTGCAGCAATGTACTCTACTTCACATGTTGAGACAGAAACCGTTGACTGCTTCTTGCACTGCCAGGAAACCAGCCTGTCTCCCAAAAATTGACATCCACCAGAGTTTAATTTTCTATCAAGATTACAACCGCCATAGTCTGAATCAGTATAGGCTTTGTAGTCGAATGACTGCTTCTTTGAGTACCAAAGACCCAATCGGGGTTTCCCTTTCAAGTATCTGAAGATCCTCTTCACGGCTATTAGATGAGACTCTTTCGGTTGTGACTGAAACCTTGAGCAAAAGCATACATCAAACATTATGTCGGGCCTTGAAGCTGTTAGATACATGAGCGAACCGATCATCCCACTGTACAATTTACAATCCACATTCTTTCCATCTTTGTCTGGATGAAAACCGTGATTGACTGGGATAGGTGTGCCATAAGTACTGCTATCATTCATCTTGTATTTTGACAAGATGTCCTGCACATACTTAGTTTTATGTAGATAAATGCCATCCTTTCACTGATTGACTTGCAGAACCAGGAAGAACGACAACCCATGTTGCTCATCTCAAACTTGGACTTCATCATCTGTTCGAATTCCTTACACCTCTCTTCATTTGTAGACCCAAAGATAATGTCGTCGACATAAAGCTGTATGAGTAGAATAGCACCTCCTACTTTCCGAATGAAGAGGGTCGAGTCAATCTGTCCTCGATCAAAATCATTGGACAATAGATGTTTTGATAAAGTCTCATACCATGCCCGAGGTGCTTGATGAAGACCATAAAGTGTTTTGTCGAGCTTATACACTTTATTAATATTATGCGGATCTTCAAAGCCGGTAGGTTGAGTGACATAGACCTCTTCATGAGCCTTTCCATACAGGAAAGCACTCTTGACATCAAGTTGATAGACCTTGAAGCTGACATAGGAGGCATAAGCCAGAAACAGTCAAATGGCCTCAAGTCGAGCAACTAGGACATATAATTCTGTATAATTCAAGCCCTCTTGTTGATAAAATCCTTGAACAACTAACCTTACCTTGTTTTTCACTACTACGTGTTGATCATCCGTTATGCATTTGGACACCCATCTGGTCCCAATTGGTTGTACGCCTCTTGGCAAGTCAACTAAATCCCACACATGCAAGTTTTGGAATTGAGACAGTTCATCTTGCATTGCCTCAATCCAGCAGTTGTCAGTGAGAGCCTCTTTCACATTCTTCGGATCCAATTGGGACACCAATGCACCACGCAAACATGTTTCCATGATACCAGTGTCAAGTATCTCATCGTACAAACTGGTGTTCTCATAAATGGTTCTATGACGATTCTGAACACCGGCATGAGGATCACCAACAATGTTGTCAATTGGATGATTCTTATGCACTCTCGTCTCTTGTACATTCTGTTCCTAGATGTTTGAATCTAGATTCGTGCTCAACTCCCCCATATCCTGTGTTCTATAAGAAGAGGATTCAATGTTGATTGGATCAGCTGGAGCTTCATTTCCTTCATGAGTGTTAGGATCAGTTGGAGCGTCATCTCCATCAACATGGACAACCTCAACGTCCTCACTATCATGAGTTCCAGATGCAGATGCAGATGCAACATTGGAATCGGGAGTTACAATAGGTACAACGGCACGAGTTGAGAAATTTGAGTCATCACCGCCATTAAAGAAATCGTACACATTTCGGCATCATCGGAAGATAGATCAGGAAGGTTGAAAGACTTGAATAGCGTATCATAATCAAAACCCCAAGATGGACCAGTTGGTTCTGGTGGAATACTGTGTTTGCTGCAATCCACTTCGAACCATTCTTCGACAGTACGAGTTCCTATATTGTACACTCTCTTGCATGGTCAATTGGAAACATATCCTAAGAAAATGCCTTCCACTGCTTTTGCATGAGATTTAGATTTCCGATCCTTTTACTGTAGCAATAAGGAACAGGGACTACCAAAAGAAACCAGGTAGTTAAGATTGGGAGGTCGATTGTTGATCAACTCATAGCAAGTCTTGTTGTGCCTTTTAACAACCAGGACTCTGTTCAAGACGTGACAAGCTGTGTTGACCGCTTCTGCCTAGAAAGTGTCAGGAAGCTTTGCATCTGACAGCATTGTCCTTGCAGTCTCAATCAATGTTTTGTTCTTCTTTTCTGCAACTCTGTTCTGCTAAGGTGTGTACGGGGCACTAAATTCATGACAGATACCCTTCTTGAGACAGAAAAGCTCCGTCAAATTATTCTTGAACTCAGTTCCGTTATCACTCCTTATTCTTATAACCTTCAAATTGCATAGGGATTCCAAAATCAAGATCAGGTATTCAAGAATGTCAGCAGTCGCATCCTTTGTACCTAAAAAGTGCACCCAAGAAAAACGTGAGAAATCATCAGTTACAACCAGACAGTATGACTTACCTCCAATACTCCTGATAATTATGGGCCCGAACAAATCCATATGTAAGAGCTCCAAAGGGTTATCGATGGAGTTTTGGGGCTTGGGCTTGTGAGACTTCCGTTACTGTTTGCCCTTTTTACAAGGCATACAGTCATCTGCAATGGCAAATCTCAGCTTAGGAATCCCGGTAACTAAACCATTTCGGACAAGATGATTCAATTTTCGATAAGAAATGTGTCCGATTTTCCTTTGCCACAAGATTGAGTCAATCTCTGTTGGTTTGGTAAGCAAACAAGTAGCAACTGATGAGGTGGTTGTTGCCATGCTCATATCGATCTGATAGGTGTCGTTTGTTCTTGGTGCTCACATCAGAATCTAGTCTTCAGGAACTTCAAAACCGGCTTTGAGAATCGTGCATTCAGACTTGTCAAACATAACCGAGTACTCCTTGTCGCACATCTGAGAAACACTCAACAGGTTATGCATCATCTGCTCGTAGTAGTTGACGTTGTCAAAGCTAACACAACCATTCGAAACCACGCCTTGGCACGTGATACTACCTCCTTTCTCTCCTGCAAAGGCCACATAGCCGCCTCTGAGTAGTTTGGCATCTTGAAGCAGGGCCATGTTTCCTGTCATGTGCCGGGAGCATCCACTATCTACAAACCAACGATTAGAGATAGTACCCTTCGGAAGTCCCTGCAGGAGTCACAAATAGATTAGTTAGATTTGGAGACCCAAGCCATCGTGGTCTTGGGTCGTCCGTCTTTCTCAAAATAAACTACCTCGATCAACTCACAGTCATAACTGTCAAAAATGGGTGAATCTTTATAAGACTTTGGATCAGAAGTTTGAGAACTTTTAGATTTCTGTAGGTCCACATGATGCTTCTATAGATCGTACTCGAGACGTGACGTATAGTAGACACAGAGTGCGGAATCCAACCGTATCAACGTATGTGTACACAATGATGACAATAGAACTGGTAACAATCACATTGTAAATAATCTTCTTTTCTATTTCAATCAAAACATAGACTTTACAGAACAGAGCATACTGAGTAATCAACATTTTTAAAACTGAACAAGTAAACTCTATTTATAGACAAGCTTATGCTATAGGCGAACTTAATAAGTTCGCCTCTACTGAGAGTAGGCGAACTTGCTAAGTTCGCCTCTAGCAGAACTTATACAATACTTAACAAAAACTAAACATTAACAAAACATAAAGTCAATAAGATCTAAACTATTACAAGCTCTCGTCATACATCTATGTCCTAATAGACTCCCCATTGACTACAGCTTGATCTTCTGTCTTCAGTCTTTTTGATGAGCTCTTCCAATTCTCTGGTTGCTTGCTGCCTGCATGCTCTCCATATCTGTGACAAACTTCCAAAACTCTCTTGTACTGCAATCCTTGTTCTCTCCATTCATCAGTAAACATGATCTCATTCTTTCTTAGAGTTCTTTGATCTTTCTTAGAAAAATTAATAAGATTCATTGCATCATAGAATCTCACAATAACCTTATTATCTTTATTTTCAACTCTCGCTTCTCCAGTATTCACGTCCACATAACACCTTTCATATTTCCTAGAAAATCTTATGGTATTTTCTTCAATGGAATGTTTTGCACAGCTCTTACTGGTTAGAACCTATACTTCCAAGTCACAATACGAGTACTTGGATCAACTATCTTCACTCTCTTTCCTCTTTGAGGTTTTAGCTTTTCATACTTTCCGGATCCACCTTCTCTGCTTATCAGATTTGCAATTACATCTGCTAATCCGAACTTGGATCTATTTATAAGTGGTTTCGTAGCTAGACCATTCATTTCACACCTTGGAAAGGTATCGAAATACTTGACCACAGGCTTTAAGTATCGAACACCATCTAATCTTTTAAGAGCAAACAACTTTACTTCGTCATCATAGAACGAACTAATAATTCTTCCAACACACCGCTCTTTATTCACATATCTTTCTTTCTGAGCTGTTTGTGTAGGAGACTTTGGTAATTCCTTTTTCCAACTATTCACTACCTCCTTCCACTGCTCTTTAGTCATACATGTATCTCTCTACATCAAAGGTTCTTCAGTTGACTTAGACGGCATGGAATGAGTAGTAGCAGCTTCAGTATCAACCTTGGATTGAGCAGTATCTTTAGGTATAGATATGTCTTCAATTGAGTCCAAAGAATCAGTTACTCCTTCATTGGAAAATTTAGGAATAGCATCATCCTGGATGAAGTTATAAGGCACATTAAGACCGTCACAACCTTCATATGTAACCTTTGTTTTACTCTTTTAAATCTCTATCTCTACAATCTCACCTTCTTCAACTTCAATCTTTACAATATCATCTTCAACATCATCAAACAGATCATCAAGATCATCTAAACATTCAATCTTCTTAGCATCTTCTTCTTCAGCGTCAGAATCAGTTTGAAAGAATTCTAACAGTAGAATCTCTTCATTCACTTCAGACCCTTTCTTGCTTCCTTCAATATTACCTTATGTTGATGACTCCCCCTGAACTCTTGAAATTGGATTCACGTCAACGTATTGACGATCACCTTCCATGTTACCACTAGGATCATTGTCATCACCATCCTTTCGTTGAATATATTCAGTATGACAAGTATCATGGACCCTTAACTCCCCCTGAGCGTCAAGACTCTCAACAAGTTTAGAAACAAATAACTTCATGTCATCAATTTGTTTAGCCTGAGCTTGAAGAGCTAACTACCTCTGAGAATCAGTGGTTACAAGAACATCCACTTGATTTTGCAATGAATGTATTTGATTTACAAGATAAGTAATCCTCTCAGAGTCAGAAGATTGAGAAACTGCAGCTTTAGAAGATGTTGCAGTTGTAGTAGGAGTAATCACAGGAGATGGACGTTTGGATGGAGGAGGTGTAATAATCAAGGATTCAATAAAAACAACATCCTCTACACCCTGCGATGAATGTGCAGCAGCAATAGAATCAACCATAAGCTTCTGTGACTTTGGTACAGGAGTAAACTCACTGTCTGAATCAGAAGATTCATCTATTAATGTTCTCTTACCAAGCACTGTACCGGAAGGAGGATCCCGAACAGATTTTCGTCTTGGCTTCCTGGCTTTGGATTTCACTCTTTTTCCCGCATTTGCCAATGGAAAATTAGCCAGTCTTTCATAATTACCTGAGCTAAAGTCCCTTGGGGAATCAGAATCGGTAGCCTCAGAATCAGGAAGAATAGTATCACTAGAACTCCTGTCAACAACATTCCCTTCAGGTTCATGAATGGGTGAGTTCATAGATTCATCATTAAAATCCTCCATGTTAAGACCTAAGTCTTGATCATCTGCATTGTGAACAACATCAACATGAACTGGTTCATTTACTGGAACATTTTCTTGAATAGGAACCTGTTGTTGTTCTTGTTGAATAGGAACTTGTACTTGTTCTTGTTGAGTATTTGGTTGTTGCTGGTGTGGTGGTTCTTGACGTTGAGGTTGTTCTAGTTCCTCTGGTGGAAACCAGTTATCATTTGGTGGCTTAATATAATCAAGATTGATAATGTGACAAAAAAGAGGAGTAGGAACAGGAACAAACGATTCATTCTGTTGTTTAACTTTAGTACAGTCAATGAAAATCCTCTTGGTCATCTGAGTCAATGTAAGCCGTTGTGGATGCTGCGGTAGATTGGGAATCAGATGATTCAGAATCATTTGGATAGCCTAGGGTACATGAGGAACCCTTGACCTTCTGGAGGATTAATCTGCATAACAAGCTCACGGTAGATATATAGGGCAAAGTTGAACCGTTTATTCAAAGTCAGTGCAACCATAGCAGCTTGTAATGCACTCTTCAGACCATCAGTTCTAGCCTTTCTTGGTGACAAGCAGTAGATGATGACATGCATAAAATACCTCCACTGTCCTACCAAACCACCCTTCTTAGCTTGAGTATCATTGGGTCTTCTTCTTTATCCCATTATCTAAAAGCATCCCATGATCAACGTTCCAGGATAAGAGATTCGATCATCATTTGCACCACCTAAGACAAGAGCAGCACGAATGGTATTCACAGATATTGCCACCTCAATGTTATGAACTGTAGCACGAAGCACATGAGGCTCAACATTTGTATCTTGATGTACAGTAGCCCAGAACTGTTGAATATACGAAAGACTGATGTATGGATTTACAGAGAGAGCAACACTTAGTCTTGATCTCTTCAGAAAATTTATAATTCCTTGATAATTCACAACTTCCTACATTTGCTGTAACATTTCTGATTTTAGTATTCCTATTTCAATTCAATGTAATGCAATTTCAAGTTCTATACTCGTGCAATGTCTCATTATTTTCTCGCCGTAAATTTAATACAATAATTCTATACAAATTCGCAAGTATTACTCGGTTATATACATTTAAACGCTATACAAGAAACTATTTTATACAAACTTATCAAATCTGAAAAGTCAAGGACTAAAGTTGAAAAATGTCAAGAAACCCAAATTAGACACGGTCGTGCTTCGTATAAGCACGGTCGCGCCAAGTGCTTTGGCACGGTCGCGCGACCTGCTTTGGAACGATCGCGCCCGGTGCTTAGGCACGGTCGCGCCTATTTTTGGCACGGTCGCCCCTGCGAAACAGCTGAATCGTAACTGCAACTTTAATCGCCCGATTGCTCGAATCCGTAACCGAATTACGTTATGCTTTCAAAAATAATACTGCCAATTATTCTCCTTTCATCCAATTAATCAAAATTCGTGAAACTCAAAGAAAATTCTCTCTCAAGCTTTCCAAGAACTAGAATTCGTATTTCAAACCGAATCCTCTCAAATCCAGCAGTAAAGTCTCGATTCTCAGTCATCCCTGAAACTCCTGGACTATCTGCATTGACCGGAGTTGCAGCAAAGATCGCCGGAACCCAAGCCGTCGACGCCGGAGCTTCCTCTTGACCATCATCTATCGATTCGCTTCTATTCAGGTTAATTGAATCCTCTAATTTATTCATTTCAATATCTGTATCAAAAGCCCTCTGTTAATTGGGGCTTCCATCATAAGAATCGTCCTGAACCAGAATTCTCATATTGATAAAAAAAAGGATTTAATCGATTCCACTCTTAAACACGATTTCCATACAATTAATTTATATTATTAGACTCGTAATAACCCATTAATCAAAAGCCCTAACAATTCCATCGTTATAAATACAAGAATCTGTCAATTCGTGTCTGATTTGGAAAAGACACGGTCGCACTAATCATCTAGCGCGGCCGTGCCTCATTTAGCGCGGTCGTGCCGATTAGCAGCGCGGTCGTGTCCTCCTGTCCAGACTTTGTCATGCCCTCTGGGCTAGTCTCTGTTGTGTCTAAAGATCATAGACACGATCGCGCCTGGTCAAGGCACGGTCGTGCCTGTTGTCTTGTCTAGATTGTGCTCCTGTTGATCAACCCGGTCGCGCCCCGTCTAGCGCGGTCGCGCCCGTGGCTTGAGCACGATCGTGCCCTTCCGAGGCACGGTCGTGCTAGACTCATAATTTTTTTATCAGAATTATAATTTTTATATTTTAATCAGTAAATGTTTCAGATCTTATAAAAATATGTGTTCTGTATTTAAAAATGGATTAAAAGTTTAATCTTGGCATAAATATAATTTATTGAAAAGTTTATAAAAATTAAATTTATATTTATTTAAAATGAGGTTTTAAATAATTAAGTTACAAAATTTATGAATAATGATTAGTTATTTAATTTACATTTTAAATCAAAATCATTTATTTATTTATACTTAATTACAATTAATATTATTTCATAAACTATAATTATATATTTATTTATTCAATTCAAACCTAATCAAATTATTTCAAACATATTTTACTTCAAACTCTATATATTTTATACAAATCAATAGTTTTATACACAAATTCAAACGTCCATTTTTAAACTTAAACATTGTACATCTATTTGATACTATACACATTACTCGATAGGTTAAATTGTGCATTCCAAGGATCATATTTGCTATCTATATTTCCTTGTTAGCTTCATCTTCATATCAAGTGAGTATTCACAACCCCTTTTACTCTTTTACACTTTTGGGGTGGAACATGAACTTTATACACATTACACATTTCACAACTACATTTATACAAACAACACAAGTGCAATATCCTACATACATACATGTGTGCAAAATTTGAGCTTTGTGCCCGAGTGCTAGTTGTGCTAGTCTTTGTGAAAACTATGTGCAATCATTAATTATACAAGCCGACGGTTTTCAATGATAGATCTATTGAGTCTGACAAACCCACCCAAGTGGAGGTGATTGATACCGACAACACAATTTGCATACTAGTTACTAAGGTTTGATTGTACTTGATTACACAATAGCAGCTCCCCATAAATGCCTTATTTTTCATGTCTTGTAAAGGATTTGTTTTCAACTATATGCTATCTATATACAACTGTGTTATACTCACCAACTTTTTAGTTGACTTTATTTTATTCATGTTTCAGGCCCTAATATGTGAGAATGATTCAAGACGTGCTCAACATAGGATTTGGACTTAGTAATATTAAATCAAGAAGTTTATGAATTGTTTACTGTTCTTTGTTTGGATTTTGGTTTGTACTTGGATTATGTGAAATGGAAATTTGGCTTTAATATATTTCAATTTAGTCAACCTTGTGCTATGAACAGTCTTACATGTCCCGCCCCGATGATTCCGCCATCGGTCGGGGTGTGACAGATTGGTATCAGAGCCTTGGTTATAGGGATTTAGGTTATTAGACATCTTGACCTAGACTATAACTTTAGGACACCCATTTATGCTATATTTCATGATTTTGTGCTATGTGTTACATGCTATGTGCTACATGCTTACCATGATAAATTATTATTATATTTGATGCCTTACTTGATGAAATTCATGACTTATTAGGATCTTCTTAAATAATACCTTTCCTATATCCTAAAATCCCATGATATTTCTACCTTCTCTTCTATCTTTATTCTTTCTAAGCATGTGGAAAAGTCTTTAAGCAAAAATCAAAAAAAAAAAAAAAAAAAAAAAATCTTTAAAAATTTTTATTTCTTCGTTAAGGTTTTAAACTTGTTAAATTATTTGAGGACACGTGCAATCTGGAAGGGTGACACCTGTATTTTGGGTTTTCTGTCTAGGAAAGCATTTCGCATAAATCCCAATCAACCGAGGGACCCGTATGCTTTCCTGGGAATTCCCGAGATGAGTGTTTACCTATAGGCTAAAGCATGTCTCCTTGAAAATTATATAAGTTTAAATTAACCTTAATGTGCCTTAGTATTCAAGTGATTTTACCACTTTTGAGTACAATCCAAACTATGAATATCTATCTTTTATTTGGTTTTCTCATTCTATTAAATCCTAGCAATTCTCATAAGTTCTTACAATCTTTCTTGTCTTGTGAAAATCTGTAGAATGCCTCCTCGTCGTGCTCCCGCCGCCAACGCCAACTCCGACATTGCTGCTATTCTTACCCAATTGGTGACACAACTCACCAAAGCCAATGGTGCCACAAATGGCAATGGTGGAAATAGAAGCAATAGTGGTAATAATGGTGGTAATGGTGGAAACAATCCATCTCAATGCACCTTCAAGCACTTCAATTCTTGCAATCCCCTAAAGTTTTATGGAACCGAAGGAGCTACTGGACTCCTTCAATGGTTTGAAAGTATTGAGAATACCTTTCTCAATAGTGACTGTCCCGACAACCTCCGTGTTCGTCATGCTACAAGTGTCCTCCAAAAGCGGGCACTTACATGGTGGAATGGGGAGAAAAGGAATAGGGGTATTGATGTAGCTATGGCTTTACCTTGGGATGAGGTCAAAAGGCTTATGACCGAGGAATTCTGTCCTCGAAATGAAGTGAAGAAGTTAGAGGCCGAATTTTGGGATCTTGCCCAAGATAGTGGGGAAAACTTAGCATATACAACTCGGTTCCATGAGTTGAGTCTTCTTGTGCCCCACATGGTCACTCCTTTAGCCCGTTGTATCGAAAAGTATATTGGTGGACTACCAAGACAAATTCAAGATACTGTCTTAGGTAGAAATCCTGCTACTTTGGAGGATGCCATCCGCCTGTCTGCTACCTTAACTGATAATCATGTTAAAGCTGGAACTCTTACCAAAAAGGGTTCTAAGAAACTTGCTGAAACCGTAACCCCTCCTGCCCACAACAAAGAAGCCACAACTGAATCCTCTCGCAATAACAAAAAGAGGAAAGTTAGAAACTTTGCTGTGGTCACTCCTGCTGTTCCCGTCAACCAAGCTGCACCCGTAGTTCAAGCACCGGCTAAAAAGCCATATGTTGGGATTTATCCTCTTTGTGCCACCTGCAATTTTCATCATCCTCAAAATATCCCATGTCGCCTTTGCACTCATTGTGGGATATATGGTCACACTATCAATATTTGTAGGGCCAAAGCTTTTGAGGGTCAAGTCAATCCACCGAACCAACCCAACCCGCGAGTGGCTAATCAAGGTGCTCCCGCCATTGCTAATAGGCGTGCTTGCTATGAGTGTGGTGACCCGAACCATTTTCGTAATCTATGTCCAAGACTTGCAAATGCTAGACAAGGTGGAGCTCGTGGGCGTGCGTTCAACATAAACGCCAACGAAGCTCAAGCCAACAACGACGTGGTTAATGGTACGTTCCTTGTTAATAGTCAATATGCCTCCATTTTATTCGATACCGGTGCCGATAAAAGTTTTGTGTCACTAAATTTTGAGCCTTTACTTGAGACACGATCCCAATTAGAGAAAACCTTCACTGTTGAAATAGCAAATGGTGACTCCCTTACAATTGAGTCTATTATCTATGATTGCTCTTTAGAACTTAATGATCATGCATTCCCAATCAACCTTGTTCCAATGCCACTAGGAAGCTTTGATATTATCATAGGTATGGATTGGCTATCAAATCATCATGCCGAAGTCATTTGCTTTGAAAAGTGTATACGAATTCCGCTACCATCGGGAGAAACCTTAAGGGTTTTTGGTGAAAAGCCTTGCAAGGGTCTTAAATTGATGTCTTGTACTACCGCTCAAAAGTACTTACGAAAGAAGTACATCTCCTTCCTAGCTCATATTGTTCAAAAGGACGTCAAGGAGAAGAGTATTCAAGACATTCCTATCATTAGGGATTTTCCCGAAGTGTTTCCTAAAGATTTATCCGGTCTTCCTCCTGTTCGTCAAGTAGAATTCCGTATTGATCTTATGCCTGGAGCTAACCCCGTTGCTAGAGCTCCTTATCGTCTTGCACCTTCCGAAATGCAAGAGCTCGCAAGTCAACTTCAAGAACTCTCCGACAAAGGTTTCATTCGCCCGAGTCATTCACCGTGGGGTGCACCCGTCTTATTTGTTAAGAAGAAGGATGGATCATTTCGCATGTGTATTGACTACCGCGAACTCAATAAGCTTACAATCAAGAATCGTTATCCTTTGCCTAGAATCGATGATCTATTTGATCAACTTCAAGGTTCTACTTGCTTCTCGAAGATTGATCTTCGATCCGGTTATCATCAGCTCCGTGTTCAAGAAGATGACATTCCTAAGACTGCTTTTCGAACAAGGTATGGTCATTACGAGTTCATGGTTATGCCTTTCTGGTTAACCAATGCACCCGCAGTTTTCATGGGTCTCATGAACCGTGTGTGCAAACCGTACCTTGATAAATTCGTGATCGTTTTCATTGACGATATCTTAATCTATTCCAAGACTAAAGCCGACCATGAAGAACACCTTAGATTGGTTTTGGACCTTTTAAAGAAAGAACAACTATATGCCAAGTTCTCCAAATGTGAATTTTGGTTAAAAGAAGTTCAATTTCTTGGTCACATCGTCAACGACAAGGGTATTCATGTTGATCCTGCTAAGATTGAAACGGTTAAGAATTGGAATGCCCCGAAGACTCCTACCGAAGTTCGTTCATTTCTTGGTCTTGCGGGTTATTATCGTCGTTTCATCTCAAACTTCTCAAAGATTGTTGTCCCTCTTACCGCTTTGACCCATAAGGGTAAAACTTATGAGTGGGGACCGAAACAAGAAGAAGCTTTCCAAACTCTTAAGCATAAGTTGTGCAATGCTCCCATTTTGACTCTCCCCGATGGAAATGATGATTTAGTTGTCTATTGTGATGCGTCTAACCAAGGTCTTGGTTGTGTCCTCATGCAACGAGGAAAAGTAATCGCTTATGCATCAAGGCAACTCAAAATTCATGAAAAGAATTATACGACGCACGATCTCGAGTTGGGTGCGGTCGTATTCGCGTTAAAGATTTGGAGACATTACCTATATGGCACGAAATGTGTGGTATTCACCGACCATAAAAGTCTTCAACATATCTTCAACCAAAAAGAGCTCAATATGAGGCAACGACGTTGGGTCGAACTCCTTAACGACTACGACTGCGAGATTCGTTACCATCCCGGCAAAGCGAATGTTGTAGCCGATGCCTTGAGTCGAAAGGACCATGTTATGCTTCATTGTGCACGTATTCAATCCAATATTCAAACCCGTATTTTAGAAGCTCAACACGTCTCGGTAACCGAGGGTAACATGTATGAGGAAATGTCGTGTGGTGTTGAACTTCTTCTTGAATCAAAACCCAATGGCTTACTATATTACTTGAACCGTATTTGGATTCCCGATCGCGATGATCTCCGTGCAGTTCTCATGAACGAGGCTCATAAGACTCGTTATTCTATTCATCCTGGTGCGGATAAAATGTACCAAGATCTTCGCCAACTTTATTGGTGGCCCGGTATGAAGAAAGACATTGCTCTTTATGTGGCCAAATGCTTAACTTGCTCCAAAGTCAAAGCCGAACATCAACGTCCTTCTGGTTTACTCGAACAACCAGAAATTCCCGTGTGGAAATGGGAGAATTTAGCTATGGATTTCATTACCAAGCTCCATCGCACCTCGAGTGGTTATGATAGTATTTGGGTGATCATTGATCGACTCACCAAATCTGCCCACTTCTTGCCTATTCGTGAAGACTTCAAAGTGGAGAAATTAGCCTGAATTTACATTGATGAAATCGTGAGCCGTCATGGTGTTCCCTTGAACATAATATCCGATAGAGACGATCGGTTCACTTCTCGATTTTGGCAATCTCTCCAAAAGGCTATTGGTACTCGATTGGATTTGAGCACGGCTTACCATCCGTAAACTGATGGTCAAACCGAGCGAATAATCCAAACTCTTGAAGACATGCTTAGAGCTTGTGTAATCGATTTTGGTGGCAATTGGGATTCACATTTATCCCTTATTGAGTTTTCTTACAACAATAGCTACCACACAAGTATCAACATGGCTCCATTCGAAGCTCTCTATGGTCCCAAGTGTCGTTCTCCGATCTGTTGGAACGAGATTGGTGAAGCACAAATCACCGGTCCTGAGTTAATTCAAGAAACTTCCGACAAGATTATTCAAATCCGTGACAATATTCGAGTAGCGAGGAGTCGGCAAAAGAGTTATGCCGACAAACGTCGAAAACCCTTGGAATTCCAAGTCGGTGATCTTGTTCTTCTTAAGGTATCTCCATGGAAGGGTGTGATCCGTTTTGGAAAGAAAGGCAAGTTAGTACCTCGTTATGTTGGTCCATTCAAGATCCTTGAAAGGATTGGGAAAGTGGCTTACAAGCTCGAGTTACCTCCATCTCTTGGCAATGTGCATCCTACATTTCATATATCTAATCTAAAGAAGTGTCTCGCCGATGAAAATCTCCATATACCGCTTGACGACGTGCGCATTGATGAAACGATGCACTTCGTTGAGAAACCGGTAGAAATTATGGATCGTGAAGTCAAGCAGCTCAAGCGAAGTCGCATTCCTATCGTTAAAGTTCGTTGGGAATCTAAGCGTGGTCCTGAGTTCACTTGGGAACGAGAAGACCAAATGAAGCTCAAGTACCCTCATCTTTTTACTAATAATGTGGTTTCCTCTAGCTAAATTACGGGACGAAATTCTCTCAACATGGGGAGACTGTAACATTTCTGATTTTAGTATTCCTATTTCAATTCAATGTAATGCAATTTCAAGTTCTATACTCGTGCAATGTCTCATTATTTTCTCGCCGTAAATTTAATACAATAATTCTATACAAATTCGCAAGTATTACTCGGTTATATACATTTAAACGCTATACAAGAAACTATTTTATACAAACTTATCAAATCTGAAAAGTCAAGGACTAAAGTTGAAAAATTTCAAGAAACCCAAATTAGACACGGTCGTGCTTCGTATAAGCACGGTCGCACCAAGTGCTTTGGCACGGTCGCGCGACCTGCTTTGGAACGATCGCGCCCGGTGCTTAGGCACGGTCGCGCCTATTTTTGGCACGGTCGCCCCTGCGAAACAGCTGAATCGTAACTGCAACTTTAATCTCCCGATTGCTCGAATCCGTAACCGAATTACGTTATGCTTTCAAAAATAATACTGCCAATTATTCTCCTTTCATCCAATTAATCAAAATTCGTGAAACTCAAAGAAAATTCTCTCTCAAGCTTTCCAAGAACTAGAATTCGTATTTCAAACCGAATCCTCTCAAATCCAGCAGTAAAGTCTCGATTCTCAGTCATCCCTGAAACTCCTGGACTATCTGCATTGACCGGAGTTGCAGCAAAGATCGCCGGAACCCAAGCCGTCGACGCCGGAGCTTCCTCTTGACCATCATCTATCGATTCGCTTCTATTCAGGTTAATTGAATCCTCTAATTTATTCATTTCAATATCTGTATCAAAAGCCCTCTGTTAATTGGGGCTTCCATCATAAGAATCGTCCTGAACCAGAATTCTCATATTGATAAAAAAAAGGATTTAATCGATTCCACTCTTAAACACGATTTCCATACAATTAATTTATATTATTAGACTCGTAATAACCCATTAATCAAAAGCCCTAACAATTCCATCGTTATAAATACAAGAATCTGTCAATTCGTGTCTGATTTGGAAAAGACACGGTCGCGCTAATCATCTAGCGCGGCCGTGCCTCATTTAGCGCGGTCGTGCCGATTAGCAGCGCGGTCGTGTCCTCCTGTCCAGACTTTGTCATGCCCTCTGGGCTAGTCTCTGTTGTGTCTAAAGATCATAGACACGATCGCGCCTGGTCAAGGCACGGTCGTGCCTGTTGTCTTGTCTAGATTGTGCTCCTGTTGATCAACCCGGTCGCGCCCCGTCTAGCGCGGTCGCGCCCGTGGCTTGAGCACGATCGTGCCCTTCCGAGGCACGGTCGTGCTAGACTCATAATTTTTTTATCAGAATTATAATTTTTATATTTTAATCAGTAAATGTTTCAGATCTTATAAAAATATGTGTTCTGTATTTAAAAATGGATTAAAAGTTTAATCTTGGCATAAATATAATTTATTGAAAAGTTTATAAAAATTAAATTTATATTTATTTAAAATGAGGTTTTAAATAATTAAGTTACAAAATTTATGAATAATGATTAGTTATTTAATTTACATTTTAAATCAAAATCATTTATTTATTTATACTTAATTACAATTAATATTATTTCATAAACTATAATTATATATTTATTTATTCAATTCAAACCTAATCAAATTATTTCAAACATATTTTACTTCAAACTCTATATATTTTATACAAATCAATAGTTTTATACACAAATTCAAACGTCCATTTTTAAACTTAAACTTTGTACATCTATTTGATACTATACACATTACTCGATAGGTTAAATTGTGCATTCCAATGATCATATTTGCTATCTATATTTCCTTGTTAGCTTCATCTTCATATCAAGTGAGTATTCACAACCCCTTTTACTCTTTTACACTTTTGGGGTGGAACATGAACTTTATACACATTACACATTTCACAACTACATTTATACAAACAACACAAGTGCAATATCCTACATACATACATGTGTGCAAAATTTGAGCTTTGTGCCCGAGTGCTAGTTGTGCTAGTCTTTGTGAAAACTATGTGCAATCATTAACTATACAAGCCGACGGTTTTCAATGATAGATCTATTGAGTCTGACAAACCCACCCAAGTGGAGGTGATTGATACCGACAACACAATTTGCATACTAGTTACTAAGGTTTGATTGTACTTGATTACACAATAGCAGCTCCCCATAAATGCCTTATTTTTCATGTCTTGTAAAGGATTTGTTTTCAACTATATGCTATCTATATACAACTGTGTTATACTCACCAACTTTTTAGTTGACTTTATTTTATTCATGTTTCAGGCCCTAATATGTGAGAATGATTCAAGACGTGCTCAACATAGGATTTGGACTTAGTAATATTAAATCAAGAAGTTTATGAATTGTTTACTGTTCTTTGTTTGGATTTTGGTTTGTACTTGGATTATGTGAAATGGAAATTTGGCTTTAATATATTTCAATTTAGTCAACCTTGTGCTATGAACAGTCTTACATGTCCCGCCCCGATGATTCCGCCATCGGTCGGGGTGTGACATTTGCGGATCTAACAACGCAACTTGGTTATTCTTGTACTCAACACAGCGATCCATCTAAACATGCATTGGACATGAAACCATTAGTAAAATCACAAATACACCTAAGACACACACATATGATATGTACAACCAACACACAAAAAAAAATAAAAATTTAAACAGAAAACAAAAAATTCCAAGTCCAAACAGCTTTGACTACCTAGGCGAACCTACTAAGTTCGCTTAGAGTTACAAGAGGTGAACTTAATAAGTTCGCATGAACAAGTTCGCCAGTTGATACAGATCCTTCATAGATTTTCAAAATTGTTCAAATCGACGAATCATTGTAAATCAAACACTACACAAGCAGCGATACACACCAACGAATCAATATTAATCATCAAATTCAACATTTAAACACGGATTAACTCTATTTGATCAGAAAACCAACTGGACTGACAAAACACGAAGAACACAGTGTAAAACATGTGATTTCCCAACGATTTAACGGATGAAAATCAATGTAACTACCTTAGAAAGCTTCGAAATTCAAAAACGATCAAGGATCAATCACAAAAATTTCAGGTCAACACTCAGATTTTGAAAATCAAATAAGTTTGCAAAGCTGTAGCTATGTTCGCTCAATACAAGTTCGCTCAGGAAGAAAAAGGGTAATGAGCAAGTTCACCTAAGTCAGATATTTATTCTCTTAATTAAGTTCGCTTAATTAGGAGAACTTGTTAAGTTCGCTTAACAAGCACCAGGCGAACATAATAAGTTCGCTTCCCCTTTTTCTTTGAGACTTCTTTGTAATTCAAAGTTTCACAAACCTTTAATCATCATCATTTCACAGCCTTATGATCATCCATCTATAACCTGTAATCGATCCAATCCCGAATCATTTTAATAAAATTAAAAGATAGAATTTTCATGGAAGACAGAAAGAAAATCTTTTTGGATTTTATCTATACAAACGGAATCACATATTTTTTGTTTTTATCTGAACAAACTGAAACACATATTTTTGGTTATTCTGAAAATACACACATATTTTTGGTTGAACATCATGATTAAGAAGATCATATCAGTATCTGAGCAATTCATCACACATTCTATCACAAACTATGGGTAACCTATAATACGCACCGAATGATGATATTCATGTGAAATAAATTCACTTATTCCTTTAAAGATGATATGAAACAATCAAACTCATTCTTATGCAACTCATATCTTTTTCTTTTCAAACTTTTCAATCAATAAATTTCTAAGTAAACAAGACCAGGTTATAAAATGCTTAATTATTCATACCGAATTTGTAATACAAAGCATGAATTCTTAAGTTGCCAATATTATAAGATTTGAAACCACAAGCGTTTTTCTCTCAAATTCATGTGAGTTAGTACCATTTAGGTGAAAAACATCGTGTACCCCACATATATACCTAACAGAATCTAAAACTGCACTATCTTCAAGACATATACGATTTGTTACAAGATTAGATCAATCTCCAAAATGAAATTATCTCTATTAGCACAAGAATAGAATAGCAGATCCCAAAGGATATATGATCAAGTTGATTCAGAATAAAAAGATTCTACTAAATTGGCTTTAGAATGAGAATCAATAGATTCATGTATGAGGATCCAACTATTATCTGGATAAGTTTCAGTGGAATCAATAAAGATGATATATCAATATGATCCAAGGGCAAGCATATGTTCTGTAACATCCCAAAAATAATAAAACGAATAAATATAGCGAGACCGGTGACTTAGTCGGAATATTTAAACAAAAGGGAGCGGGCTTGGGCTCGGCTTCAATGGGCCGAGGGAAGCCCAGGCATATAAGAGGCAAGGCAGCCCTCTTCTCTGCTCATTTTCCCCACTCACGCAAGTTCTAGAGAGAGAGAAGAGAGCTCGGGTCTAGAGAGAGAAAGTGACGGATCAACTCGGGAATTCAGGAGAACGTTGCTGCTGTGCTCGTGACCATCTTCTCCGAATCAGAAATCCAATCTAGGTAAGCGTTCGATCATAATCTGAGTTTTTATGATTTTTTTAGGATTTTCGGTTTTAGCCCATTAGATGACGATTTTGCGGATGAAACTTTAAAATGAGCTTAGGTATAGCATCTAGAATGAAAACCGAACGTTATGATCTACGAAAAATCGAGATATTGGCACGATCAGATTCGCATGCATAAACTTCAGATTTTTTGGGGAAGATGGTTTGTGCAGACCCATCGAAACTACTTCGTTTCGATATGTACAGACCCATCGAAACTACTTAGTTTCGATATGTGCAGACCCATCGAAACTACTTAGTTTCGATATGTGCAGACCCATCGAAACTACTTAGTTTCGATATGTGCAGACCCATCAAAACTACTTAGTTTCGATATGTACAGACCCATCGAAACTACATAGTTTCGATATATATTCAGACCCATCGAAACTACCATAGTTTCGATATATATATATATATATATATGCAGACCTATCGAAACTACCATAGTTTCGGTATGCCCACGATCTGAAGCTAAGATTACACCTAAGTTACCTATCGAAACTACCAAGTTTCGACTTAAGCAACCTATCGAAACTACCAAGTTTCGATATAAACGAATCCATCGAAACTACTAGATTCAAGCATAGTAATGTCTAGTGTCATCTAGGAGCACTACCTTACGTGTATGACTTTATTATACAGATCGTGAGTGACATTAGTGACGCTCAGTAGCCAGCTAAGTGTATTTCAGAAACTACTCATCAGGTGAGTTCTATGTGCCCCCTTCTATGTTATGTGCAAATCATTTTAAATGTTTTGGGGCTGAAGTGTATATACTAAATGATTAAATGTTATAAATGTCAATGTGATCATACGTATATATATATAAATACTTATATATGAAAATGAATTATGAATAAAGAAAGAAGCGTATGATTTTAAAGAATGAATGAAAGAAGGACATAACGTAAAAGAATGAAATCTTGCTTTATATTACATATATATTGCATGTTATGAATGAATGTAAACGTTATTAACCCTTCTACGACAACGACTACTTCGGTAGACGGACGACCACGCGACTATTTTGCAACCGGGACAAAAACGTTCCTTCGCAAGCTAGGACGTATGAAAAGGTATTAATGGACGGTCGAAGCACATGCCTTAACTAATGTAGAACGGTTGCATACATAATGGTCGCGTGGGAAACGGATGCCCTAGGGCAGACGGACAAAATGACGGACTACGACGGTGGGACGGTTTAAGAGCGGACGGACAAAGGTTGCCGGACGGATTAATGAATGACGGACGGTTTTCTAGAGCCGGACAGTAATGAAATGGGCTACGACGGTAGTTCTGCAAGCGATGTCTTCGTGACATTCGCGACAAGTATGATGGGTTGATCTCCCTTAAGATTATGGCCAATATGTGTTCTCTCAAAGAAAGTATGTATGTACATATGTATATACCCTCAATGAATGTTATGTGAGAACAGTAAAGTAAAGAATATTTAAAAGTACGAATATACATATATACATTATATTCATGATAAGATAAATATTATGTATGACTGTCTTTAAACTAGAACTCACCAGCGTTAGCTGACTTTTAATATACATTTCAGGTAAAGGATGAAAGGGTCGTACGATGGCGTGAAGGTTACCCGACACAAGACTGACATCCCACTTTAATATATGTGTTAAGACTTCCGCTGTTAAGTTATGTTATATTATGTAATTGAATGACGAATGATTTGTAATTGAATGATGAATGTTTTTAATTTAAATTCAGTATTTATGACTATGTTTATGAGTAAATCCAACAAGTGAGGTTACCCGGGAAAGGGGCCTTACAAGTTGGTATCAGAGCAATAGTTTGAGAGATTCAGACATCCCTAAATGTCTGGACTCAAGCTGATTATGGGACCAACGCACGGATGTCTGTCTGGGTAGCCAACGCTAACGCAGGCACAATAAGTAAGTACTAAGGCTAATACACTTGGGTAAGAATAGATACTCAAACCTAGAACCAATAGATGTCAATGTCATGACCAATTTGAAGAGTTTGGAACCCGAAAAGCAATGTAAATTTCTAATCACAAACCGGTCACTGTAATTAAAAATTTACCTTGTTCGTACTGTTCTAAGACTATGATCTGAGAGAATGACATTGATGTATTCCCTTTATGACCATCAGGAAACTAGGAGCTATGGCTGGAGGAGGAAGAACTGGACGCCGAGGCGGTCACACTGGCCGAGTGGGTAGACCTCCATTGAATCGAAGAAGTGAAGAGGAAGAGAGCGTGCACGCAGAACACACTGAAAGTGCGCACGAAACTAATGTGACCCCAACTGGGGACGGCAATCAAGGGCCTATACAGTTGGAACCCGAGGTTAGGGAAGCTATTGCCCGTGAGGTTGTACTTACTCTGAAGAACATATTGCCTGACCTATTATCTGAGGCACTAAAGAAAAGCAAAGAAGAGGATGAAGGGAAAAATGAAGAGAAAATTTATGACAGTGACGGGGATGAAGTAAAAGTGGCATCAAGCAATCGTGGGTGTACTTACAAAGGTTTCAAGGACGGAGAGCCACCTAAGTTTGATGAACCAAGGATTCGGTGGCTACTTTCGAATAGATTGAGAGGATGAACGCCGTAATCAACATCAGCGAGTGCCGACCGGATTAGGCGGTTAAATATGTTGCTCATTCTTTCACCAATGAAGCACTAGGTTGGTGGAGAAACATTCAAAGAACAAAGTCACCAAATGCTATTGCCAGAATGACATGGGAAGACCTGAAGAAGCACATAATCCAAAAGTTCTGCCCACAAAATGAGATTGATCGTGTGGAGAACGAGTTCCTAAACTTCAATGCTGGCAACAAGACTCATCGCCAGTATACTTCAAGATTCAACGAGCTGGCCCAACTGGTACCACACTTGGTGGAAACTGAAGAACGTATGATCAAATACTATGTCAAGGGTCTGCCACAAAGGGTCCGTGTTCATGTAAAAGCTAATCTACCATCGACCTTCGAGTCGGTAGTCAACCTGTCTGGAATCGTCTACGACGATTATGCCAATGAGGACCCGGCACCTGAGACACAAAAGAGAAAGTGGGAGAACCCGTCTAGTGGCACCGGAAAAGGGAAAGAAACAGCTGAAATTAAGAAACCAAGGTTGGGCGGATATGAAACATGCAAGAGATGTGGAAAGCAACATCTGGGCGAGTGTCGAATAGGCACCACCGTGTGTTATAAGTGTGGGAGGCCGGGGCACTACTCCCGAGATTGTTTGAAGGATGTCAAATGTCAAGTATGTGGATTGTTTGGAAATCTGACAAAGAACTGCAGGAAGGCCGGCCAATCTGGTTTGGGAAAGGAGAGGGAACAGGAAAAACAAAAGGCAAGGACTCGGGCCTATGCCTTAACTGAGGAAGAAGCAAGGGGAAATCCTGATGTCGTGTCAGGTACGTTTCTAGTAAAAGCTTCATATCAAATGCATTTAGTCGTAAACTGGATTGCTCTATCAACACCATAGTAAAAGCCTTTAGCGTACAAACTGTCGTTGGTAAAAATTCGGCAGTATTCCAAGTAACAGAGGATTGCATCATAGAAATAGAGGGACATAAGTTTCCTTCTAGATTATTCCTTCTCACCTTAGGAGGATTCGATATAGTATTGGGTATGGATTGGCTAGCTGCCAACGAAGCTCAAATCATATGTAAACGTAAGAGGATACACCTCAAGGCTCCAAGCGGCAGCCCAATTACGGTTTATGGGGATTGGAATTGCACGATGCCGAACATCATCTCGATGATCAAGGCCGAAAGTTACATGAGGCGCGGTTGCGAAGCTTATCTAGCATATGTTATTGATGATAGAACGAAAATGAATGAACTCAAGAATGTACCCGTGGTGTGTAACTTTCCGGAAGAATTCCCCGAGGATCTACCTGGGTGACCACCCGATCGGGAAATAGAATTTCAGATTGACTTACTGCCAGGAGCTGAGCCCGTTGCCAATGCCCCCTACCGATTGGCTCCGTCAGAAATGAAAGAATTGATGTCTCAACTAGAGGAACTAACCGAGAAAGGATTTATTAGACCAAGCATCTCACCAAGGGGCGCTCCGGTACTATTTGTAAAGAAGAAGGACGGCAGTATGCGCATGTTCATCGACTATCGCGAATTGAACAAGAGAACAGTAAAGAACAAATACCCACTACCTAGAATAGACGACCTTTTTGATCAACTGCAAGGTGCGAGTTGTTCTCAAAGATCGATCTTAGGTCGGGTTACCATCAGTTGAAAGTAAGAGAAGAAGACGTACCAAAGACCGCGTTTCGCACGCGTTATGGGCATTATGAGTTTCTCGTGATGTCCTTCGGATTGACCAACGCACCAGCAGCGTTCATGGATTTAATGAATAGAGTATGTCGACCAATGTTGGATCGATCGGTGATAGTTTTTATAGATGACATACTGGTGTATTCAAAAAGCGAGGGTGATCACCACTGTCACCTAAGAGAGGTTCTGGACGTGTTAAAGCAGGAAAAGTTATACGCAAAGTTCTGCAAATGCGCGTTCTGGCTTAGGGAAGTCCAATTCCTAGGTCACGTAATAAACCCAAACGGAATCATGGTAGATCCTGCAAAGATCGAGACAGTAAAGGAATGGAACGTCCCAATGACACCAACAGAGATACGAAGTTTTCTGGGATTGGCAGGCTACTATCGAAGGTTCAGTCAAGATTTCTCAAGGATAGCCTCGCCACTAACTAAACTGACACGGAAGGAAGTGAAATATGAATGGGTTCAAACCCAAAACAACGCGTTTGAGGAACTTAAGGCACGATTAACCCAAGCTCCAGTCTTAACACTACCTGAGGGAAATGAAGACTTGGTAGTCTACTCTGACGCTTCAGGGCAGGGTTTAGGGTGCGTACTCATGCAACGAGGAAAGGTAATTGCTTATGCATCGCGGTAACTAAAGATTCACGAGGTTAACTACCCAACACACGATCTAGAATTAGCAGCAGTAGTTTTCGCGTTGAAAATATGGAGACACTATCTGTATGGAGTTAAATGCACCATTTACTCCGATCACAAAAGCCTGAAGTACTTTTTCGAACAAAAGGAATTAAACATGAGACAAAGGAGATGGTTAGAGCTACTGAAAGACTATGACTGTGAGATATTGTACCATCCAGGCAAGGCAAACGTAGTGGCTGACGCTTTAAGTAGAAAGGAAGAATCGGCACCTATCCGGATCAATGCGTGTCAGCTGATTATAACACCAGACTTGATGGGTGAAATATCAAAGGCACAAGATGAAGCACTGTTAGAAAGAAATGTGAAACGGGAAAGAATAGTAGGACAACAAGGGAACTTAGATGCAATTGCATACGGAGTACGAACTAGGTTTGGCCGGATGTGGATACCTAAGATTGGCGAGCTTAGAGCCAAAATACTCGATGAGGCCCATAAGTCTCGTTATTCTATCCACCCCGGGACAAACAAAATGTATCAAGACTTGAAGAAAGAGTACTGGTGGCCTGGCATGAAGAGTGATGTGACTGAATACGTGAACAAGTGCTTAACGTGTTCACTAGTTAAGGCCGAGCACCAGAAACCATGCGGTAAAATGCAACCTTTACCTATACCGGAATGGAAGTGGGAAGAGATCACAATGGACTTCATTACCAAGCTACCGCGAACAGCTAAAGGCAATGATACCATTTGGGTGATCGTCGGCCGCTTGACGAAAAGTGCTCACTTCTTGCCAATACGTGAGACTTCTTCGTCAGAAATACTAGTAGAAGTATTTATCAAGGAAACTGTGAGCAGACATGGTATGTCGCTGTCAATTGTGTCCGACAGGGATACTAGATTCACATCAAGGTTTTGGAAGAAATTCAATGAAGCAATGGGCACTAGACTGAACATCAGCACCGCTTACCACCCCCAAACCGATGGACAATCGGAAAGGACCATTCAGACCTTGGAGGACATGCTCCGGGCCTGTATCATTGACTTCGGTGGGAGTTGGGACAGCCATCTACCATTGGCAGAATTTTCATATAACAACAGCTATCACACAACTATTGGCATGCCGTCGTTTGAAATGTTGTATGGGAGGAAATGTAGGACCCTGGTTTGTTGGGGGGAAATTGGACAGAAGGATTTTGCAAGTCTCGAAGTGGTCAAAGCTACTTCCGAGAAATTTGATCAAATCAAGGCTCGAATGAAAGCCGCAAAAGACAGACAGAAATCATACGCGGATAAGAGAAGGAGGGATTTAGAGTTTCAAGTAGGGGACATGGTACTGTTGAAAGTATCACCGTGGAAAGGAATCATTCGGTTCAGAAAACGTGGCAAACTAAGTCCAAGGTTTGTCGGACCTTTCAAGATTTTAGCGAGAGTGGGTCAAGTTGCTTACAGACTCGACCTACCCGTCGAGCTTAGCGAAATACACCCTACGTTCCACGTGTCGCACCTACGCAAGTGCCTAGCTGACGACACAGCTCACATACCTTACGACGAGATCGAAGTGGATAACAGTCTAAATTATATAGAGGAACCGATAGCCATTATTGACCGAGCTGAGAAACGACTACGCAATAAATCAATCCCATTAGTAAAAGTACAATGGAAACACAGAAAGGGTTCAGAAGCTACTTGGGAAAAAGAAGACGAAATGAGAGGACTATATCCCCAGCTGTTTAACGATTAGCAGGTTTCGAGGACGAAACCTTTCTAAGGAGGGTAGACTTGTAACATCCCAAAAATAATAAAACGAATAAATATAGCGAGACCGGTGACTTAGTCGGAATATTTAAACAAAAGGGAGCGGGCTTGGGCTCGGCTTCAATGGGCCGAGGGAAGCCCAGGCATATAAGAGGCAAGGCAGCCTTCTTCTTTGCTCATTTTCCCCACTCACGCAAGTTCTAGAGAGAGAAGAGAGCTCGGGTCTAGAGAGAGAAAGAGACGGATCAACTCGGGAATTCAGGAGAACGTTGCTGCTGTGCTCGTGACCATCTTCTCCGAATCAGAAATCCAATCCAGGTAAGCGTTCGATCATAATCTGAGTTTTTATGATTTTTTTAGGATTTTCGGTTTTAGCCCATTAGATGACGATTTTGCGGATGAAACTTTAAAATGAGCTTAGGTATAGCATCTAGAATGAAAACCAAACGTTATGATCTAAGAAAAATCGAGATATTGGCACGATCAGATTCGCATGCAGAAACTTCAGATTTTTTGGGGAAGATGGTTTGTGCAGACCCATCGAAACTACTTAGTTTCGATATGTACAGACCCATCGAAACTACTTAGTTTCGATTTGTACAGACCCATCGAAACTACTTAGTTTCGATACGTGCAGACCCATCGAAACTACTTAGTTTCGATACGTGCAGACCCATCGAAACTACTTAGTTTCGATACGTGCAGACCCATCGAAACTACTTAGTTTCGATACGTGCAGACCCATCGAAACTACTTAGTTTCGATACGTGCAGACCCATCGAAACTACATAGTTTCGATATATATTCAGACCCATCGAAACTACCATAGTTTCGATATATATTCAGACCCATCGAAACTACCATAGTTTCGATATATATATATATATATATATATATATATATATATATATATATATATATATATGCAGACCTATCGAAACTACCATAGTTTCGGTATGCCCACGATCTGAAGCTAAGATTACACCTAAGTTACCTATCGAAACTACCAAGTTTCGACTTAAGCAACCTATCGAAACTACCAAGTTTCGATATAAACGAATCCATCGAAACTACTAGATTCAAGCATAGTAATGTCTAGTGTCATCTAGGAGCACTACCTTACGTGTATGACTTTATTATACAGATCGTGAGTGACATTAGTGACGCTCAGTAGCCAGCTAAGTGTATTTCAGAAACTACTCATCAGGTGAGTTCTATGTGCCCCCTTCTATGTTATGTGCAAATCATTTTAAATGTTTTGGGGCTGAAGTGTATACACTAAATGATTAAATGTTATAAATGTCAATGTGATCATACGTATATATATAAATACTTATATATGAAAATGAATTATGAATAAAGAAAGAAGCGTATGATTTTAAAGAATGAATGAAAGAAGGACATAACGTAAAAGAATGAAATCTTGCTTTATATTACATATATATTGCATATAATGAATGAATGTAAACGTTATTAACCCTTCTATGACAACGGCTACTTCGGTAGACGGACGACCAGGAAGTGAAATATGAATGGGGTCAAACCCAAAACAACGCGTTTGAGGAACTTAAGGCACGATTAACCCAAGATCCAGTCTTAACACTACCTGAGGGAAATGAAGACTTGGTAGTCTACTCTGACCCTTCAGGGCAGGGTTTAGGGTGCGTACTCATGCAACGAGGAAACGTAATTGCTTATGCATCGCGGCAACTAAAGATTCACGAGGTTAACTACCCAACACACGATCTAGATTTAGCAGCAGTAGTTTTCGCGTTGAAAATATGGAGACACTATATGTATGGAGTTAAATGCACCATTTACTCCGATCACAAAAGCCTGAAGTACTTTTTCGAACAAAAGGAATTAAACATGAGACAAAGGAGATGGTTAAAGCTACTGAAAGACTATGACTGTGAGATATTGTACCATCCAGGCAAGGCAAACGTAGTGGCTGAAGCTTTAAGTAGAAAGGAAGAATCGGCACCTATCCGGATCAAAGCGTGTCAGCTGATTATAACACCAGACTTGATGGGTGAAATATCAAAGGCACAAGATGAAGCACTGTTAGAAAGAAATGTGATACGGGAAAGAATAGTAGGACAACAAGGGAACTTAGATGCAAATGCATACGGAGTACGAACTATGTTTGGTCGGATGTGGATACCTAAGATTGGCGAGCTTAGAGCCAAAATACTCGATGAGGCCCATAAGTCTCGTTATTCTATCCACCCCGGGACAAACAAAATGTATCAAGACTTGAAGAAAGAGTACTGGTGGCCTGGCATGAAGAGTGATGTGACTGAATACGTGAACAAGTGCTTAACGTGTTCACTAGTTAAGGCCGAGCACCAGAAACCATGTGGTAAAATGCAACCTTTACCTATACCGGAATGGAAGTGGGAAGAGATCACAATGGACTTCATTACCAAGCTACCGCGAACAGCTAAAGGCAATGATACCATTTGGGTGACGAAAAGTGCTCACTTCTTGCCAATACGTGAGACTTCTTCGTCAGAAAGACTAGCAGAAGTATTTATCAAGGAAATTGTGAGCAGACATGGTATGCCGCTGTCAATTGTGTCCGACAGGGATACTAGATTCACATCAAGGTTTTGGAAGAAATTCAATGAAGCAATGGGCACTAGACTGAACATCAGCACCGCTTACCACCCCCAAACCGATGGACAATTGGAAAGGACCATTCAGACCTTGGAGGACATGCTCCGGGCCTGTATCATTGGCTTCGGTGGGAGTTGGGACAGCCATCTACCATTGGCATAATTTTCATATAAAAACAGCTATCACACAACTATTGGCATGTCACCGTTTGAAATGTTGTATGGGAGGAAATGTAGGACCCCGGTTTGTTGGGGGGAAATTGGACAGAAGGATTTTGCAAGTCTCGAAGTGGTCAAAGCTACTTCCAAGAAATTTGATCAAATCAAGGCTCGAATGAAAGCCGTAAAGACAGACAGAAATCATACGCGGATAAGAGAAGGAGGGATTTAGAGTTTCAAGTAGGGGACATGGTACTGTTGAAAGTATCACCGTGGAAAGGAATCATTCGGTTCAGAAAACGTGGCAAACTAAGTCCAAGGTTTGTCGGACCTTTCAAGATTTTAGCGAGAGTGGGTCAAGTTGCTTACAGACTCGACCTACCCGTCGAGCTTAGCGAAATACACCCTACGTTCCACGTGTCGCACCTACGCAAGTGCCTAGCTGACGACACAGCTCACATACCTTACGACGAGATCGAAGTGGATAACAGTCTAAATTATATAGAGGAACCGATAGCCATTATTGACCGAGCTGAGAAACGACTACGCAATAAATCAATCCCATTAGTAAAAGTACAATGGAAACACAGAAATGGTTCAGAAGCTACTTGGGAAAAAGAAGACGAAATGAGATGACTATATCCCCAGCTGTTTAACGATTAGCAGGTTTCGAGGACGAAACCTTTCTAAGGAGGGTAGACTTGTAACATCCCAAAAATAATAAAACGAATAAATATAGCGAGACCGGTGACTTAGTCGGAATATTTAAACAAAAGGGAGCGGGCTTGGGCTCGGCTTCAATGGGCCGAGGGAAGCCCAGGCATATAAGAGGCAAGGCAGCCCTCTTCTCTGCTCATTTTCCCCACTCACGCAAGTTCTAGAGAGAGAGAAGAGCGCTCGGGTCTAGAGAGAGAAAGTGACGGATCAACTCGGGAATTCAGGAGAACGTTGCTGCTGTGCTCGTGACCATCTTCTCCGAATCAGAAATCCAATCCAGGTAAGCGTTCGATCATAATCTGAGTTTTTATGATTTTTTTAGGATTTTCGGTTTTAGTCCATTAGATGACGATTTTGCGGATGAAACTTTAAAATGAGCTTAGGTATATCATCTAGAATGAAAACCGAACGTTATGATCTAATAAAAATCGAGATATTGGCACGATCAGATTCGCATGCAGAAACTTCAGATTTTTTGGGGAAGATGGTTTGTGCAGACCCATCGAAACTACTTAGTTTCGATATGTGCAGACCCATCGAAACTACTTTGTTTTGATATGTGCAGACCCATCGAAACTACTTAGTTTCGATATGTGCAGACCCATCGAAACTACTTAGTTTCGATATGTGCAGATCCATCGAAACTACTTAGTTTCGATATGTGCAGACCCATCGAAACTACTTAGTTTCGATATGTGCAGACCCATCGAAACTACATAGTTTCGATATATATTCAGACCCATCGAAACTACCATAGTTTCGATATATATATATATATGCAGACCTATCGAAACTACCATAGTTTCGGTATGCCCACGATCTGAAGCTAAGATTACACCTAAGTTACCTATCGAAACTACCAAGTTTCGACTTAAGAAACCTATCGAAACTACCAAGTTTCGATATAAACGAATCCATCGAAACTACTAGATTCAAGCATAGTAATGTCTAGTGTCATCTAGGAGCACTACCTTACGTGTATGACTTTATTATACAGATCGTGAGTGACATTAGTGACGCTCAGTAGCTAGCTTAGTGTATTTCAGAAACTACTCATCAGGTGAGTTATATGTGCCCCCTTCTATGTTATGTGCAAATTATTTTAAATGTTTTGGGGCTGAAGTGTATACACTAAATGATTAAATGTTATAAATGTCAATGTGATCATACGTATATATATAAATACTTATTTATGAAAATGAATTATGAATATAGAAAGAAGCGTATGATTTTAAAGAATGAATGAAAGAAGAACATAACGTAAAAGAATGAAATCTTGCTTTATATTACATATATATTGCATGTTATGAATGAATGTAAACGTTATTAACCCTTCTATGACAACGGCTACTTCGGTAGACGGACGACCACGTGACTATTTTGCAACCGGGACAAAAACGTTCCTTCGCAAGCTAGGACGTATGAAAAGGTATTAATGGACGGTCGAAGCACATGCCTTAACTAATGTAGAATGGTTGCATACATAATGGTCGCGTGGGAAACGGATGCCCTAGGGCAGACGGACAAAATGACGGACTACGACGGTCGGACGGTTTAAGAGCGGACGGACAAAGGTTGCCGGACGGATTAATGAATGACGGACGGTTTTCTAGAGCCGGACGGTAATGAAATGGGCTACGACGGTAGTTCTGACAGCGATGTCTTTGTGACATTCGCGACAAGTATGACGGATTGATCTCCCTTAAGATTATGGCCAATATGTGTTCTCTCAAAGAAAGTATGTATGTACATATGTATATACCCTCAATGAATGTTATGTGAGAACAGTAAAGTAAAGAATATTTAAAAGTACGAATATACATATATCCATTATATTCATGATAAGATAAATATTATGTATGACTGTCTTTAAACTAGAACTCACCAGCGTTAGCTGACTTTTAATATACATTTCAGGTAAAGGATGAAAGGGTCGTACGATGGCGTGAAGGTTACCCGACACAAGACTGACATCCCACTTTAATATATGTGTTAAGACTTCCGCTGTTAAGTTATGTTATATTATGTAATTGAATGACGAATGATTTGTAATTGAATGATGAATGTTTTTAATTTAAGTTCAGTATTTATGACTATGATTATGAGTAAATCCAACAAGTGAGGTTACCCGGGAAAGGGGCCTTACATGTTCTAACAGATGTTGTCAGAAAACATATCTTAGTTCAACAACACATTGCATGTTTTTCGGGGCATGGGCAGTGAAGTGAACTGAAAGAGTTTGTGCTAAAGATATAATCCGATATTGGTCTCATGAAATTCTTAAAACCATATATTCTTTATCTGATAATGATCTTTTACACACACCTAGGCATATAATGGATTCAAATCACAGATGTAATCATATCATATTTAATTTTCACACTACTGTTGGTCCAAAAACGCTTCTAGTCTATTGACAATCCAAGTTTCAAACTCATTCAAATTAAAACATATTATTAAGAGTAAAACATTTATAACACAATAATTTCTTGTTCATGCAGACTTTGAAATTTAGATCAAATCAATACAAGTTGAGTACTCATATATCAACATATCAAAGGTCTACTATGGTCATGTGTGATAAACTATTCACGGATGTACTATCATTTCTTCTCTAACTTCAAACGATGTCAATTTTATATTTTTCATTTCGTTTTGAATTTTTATAAATAACAATTTTTGACTAAAATTTAAATTGCAGAAATGTAATAAAGCAATAAAAGAAACTAAAAACAAAATCTCCCATGAAAAATTGTTTTTGAAAACTTTTATTCGGGATTGATCATACCGATCATTTTGATCATAAATTCAAACCTGGTACAATTAAATGCTTTGGTAAAGAGATCATCAAAATTATCATCTATATGTACCTTCACCAGCTGAATCAACTCTTTATCTACACAATCATGAATAAAATGATATCTAATTTCAATGTGCTTTGTTTTACTGTGCTTAACATGATTATTTGTTATGGACATTGTGACAGTATTATCAATAAACATGGGGGTTCCTGTGAAATTTAAACCATAGTCTCTTAATTGATGTTGGATCCACAAGATGTGTGAATAACAACTTGCAGTAGCGATGTATTCTGCTTCACATGTTGAAATGGAGACCGTAGCTTGCTTTTTGCACTGCTAGGAAATTAGACGATTACCCAAGAACTGGCAACCACCTGTTGTTGATTTCCTGTCCAAACAACAACCACCAAAATCAGAGTCAGTATATGCATTGAATTCAAAGTTAGAACCATGTGGAAACCATAATCCCAATCTTTGTTTTCCTTTCAGATAACGAAAGATTCTCTTGACTGCTATCAAATGAGAATCCTTTGGTTTTTCTTGGAATATGGAACAAATACACATTACAAACATTATATCTGGCCTTGAAGCGGTTAAGTACATGAGAGATCCAATCATTGCCCGGTAGAGTCGGCAATCAATGTCTTTTCCATCCCAGTCAGAATTCAGCTTATGATTAATCGGAATTGGAGTATCATATGGGGTACAGTCCTCCATCTTGAACCGGCTCAAGATGTCTTTGACACACTTGGACTGATGAATAAAGAAACCATCTTCCTTCTTATTAACTTGAAGTCCTAGGAAAAATGATAACTCTCCCATAGCTGACATTTCAAACTTCAATTTCATAGCACTCTCAAACTCTTTGCACAACCCTTCATTTTTAGAGCCAAAAATAATATTATCTACATATATCTAAACCAGTAGGTATTCTCCTCTGCTTTCTTTATGAATAAGGTCGAGTCAATTTGGCCACGCACAAAGCCATTGTCCATAAGATGTTTAGACAATGTTTCGTACCACGCTCGGGGAGCTTGATGTAAACCATAAAGAGCTTTATCAAGCTTGAATACTCTAGATGGATGAAATGGATCTTCAAACCCCGACGGCTGACCCACATAAACCTCTTCCTTGACCTTTCCATATAAGAAAGCACTCTTCACATCTAATTGAAACACCTTAAACCCTTTGTATGAAGCAAAAGCAAGAAACAACCGTATAGCTTCAAGCCTACCAACAGGAGCATAAACCTCGGTGTAATCAATTCCCTCTTGTTGATTGAAACACTGTACTACTAATCTTGCCTTATTTCTCACCACAATCGTCTTTCTTGCATTTAAACACCCACTTAGTGCCAATTGGATACACACCCTTTGGAAGATCTACCAGATTCAAGACTTTTAGCTTATCAAATTGAGCAAGCTCTTCCTTCATTGCTTCTATCTAATTGTTATCACGCAAAGCCATTTCGACATTCTTTGGTTCAACCTGAGAAATAAAACATGAATGTGAGCAAACATCAAGAACACCAGTATCCTTAATACATGTATACAAACAAGTGTTTTCTAATAAAGAACGCGTCTGCAATCCATCTCTCAAATTCCCAATTATATTTGTCACCAGGTGATCTTTGAGTTCTATGATTGATGCAACTTCCGGAACCGACAACACATCAACTTTAGTCGTTTCTACTTGAGAGGACAAGTCTTGATTAACAGGTATCTCCGAGTCCAGATTCGTAGGAATCTCCCCCTGAACTTGTGTCGAAGTAGAAAGGTCATCAACGAATAATGGATCAGTAGAAGAATCTTGAAAAACAACATCTTCTTCTTCATTGTCAGAATCTTGTGATCACCTCTGATTCCTTGTCAGAAATCTCTTTGTTTTTCTTAGCGACAATTTCATTTCGCTTCTCAATTTCAGCATAAGCCATATCCAGATGATATGCTTGTTCCTTTTACTTTAACCCCAAAGAATTTAAATCTCTTTTCAAAGTTTCAATTCTATCCATACAAAGCTTATCATTATCTTTCAACTTTTGATTAACCACATGCATTGATTTCATATCGCAAATCAAGTTTGTGTTATCATCCATAACCTCCTACATTTTATCCTTCACAAAGATACAGTTAGAACAGTAAATATTACATATAGAATATTTTACCTTTGAAGGATCAGACATATCTGTCATGAATACTTTAGCAATTGTACTTTAACATGCTCTTCAAAACCAAGAAACAACCGTATCACTTGATCTATCATCATCAGTTGTCTCTTCAGGATTTTCAGAGTGTATTTCAGCTACAAAAGCTTGACTTACAACACCAACCAGATCTTCTAGATGAATATCCCAATCATAATTTTCATCATTTTGTGCAACCAAAGCAGATGATGTGGATGCATGATTTGAATTTCCAGATCCAGAAGAACCATGTGACTGAGAACGATTATTCTGAAAATTATTTGGCTTTTTCTGAGAATCAAACTCAACTTTCGGCTTCACATATTCTTTAGCAAAATGACCATATTCTTGAAAATTATAACATTGAACTTTTGATTTGTCAAACCCCATTCTTGATCGACTGTTAGAACCAATATACTTCCTTTCAGTCTTCTTCAAAAAGTCCTTTGTTTGTCGCATAAGCATGGCCATATTCCATTGAATATTCATCTCATCCAAATCTACCAGATCAATTTGATGAAAATCTTCTTCAAGAACATCAGGATCATGAATCTTTCCACCAATAAAATTCTCATATAATGCCATGAAGGAAGAAAACATTACTAGATAATCATCAACGACTCTTTGATTTATATGAACTGAATTAGTATTATGTTATCCAGAAGATGAAGTAGATGTATTTGCAGAAAATCCAGTTTGACTTGAAACTCCAAAGACATGTTCACTTGAATTATCTTGACCATCACCAGAAAAGAAAGCAACGCCATTACCATTGTTACCAGAAGATTTAGCAAAATACATTGCAGGATCTTGAATATGTTCCATATTTGTTTCTTTCTTCTTCATGTTCCAATCATGAGATTGAATCTTTCCAATAACATCTTCAAGAGACATGGTTTTGTATTTGGCATTTTCTTTGATCAACACAGAATACACATCAAATTTTGATGGTAAAGACTCCAAGAACTTATCATTGATCTCTTCAGCTTCATAAACAACCGATGCACTTGATAATTCACTCAGCAGATGATAAAATCTTGTTGCCAAATCATCCAATGATTCATTTTGAAAATATTTGAAAACCAGAAATTGCTTTTTCAATAACTCTTTCCAACTTTTCATCACATCTAGACTCCCTTCACATCTCTTCTGCAAAGCTTCCCACAATTGTTGAGAAGATTTAAATTGTTTGAAACTATGATAATATTCCTTTGGAAGTGACATAGAAATGCTAGCCATAGCTTTCTTTTCACGATCAAACAATTGTTTCTCTTCAGTGGTTAATGCAGATACTGGTTTAGGAACATCATCCTTCCTCATCTATGAGTATGTAGGATGTGTATAACCTTCCAAAATAGGAATCCATAAACTCGTATCGGTAAACGACACAAACTGATAAAAACGATCTTTCCAGTTGGATAATCAGCAAGACTTAACAACTTTGGTGGTTTCTGAGATGTACCAATCTCATTATTATAGTTGAACATGTTTATAACTTGCACCATATTTGCCATTTTCGACAATCTTTCAAAAATTGCTAAGTATGAACATGAGTATACTTAGGCAAAGATAATAAGTTCGCCGCAGGCCTTCAATCGAACTTGACCCCAACCGAACTTGATAAGTTAGCTTAATCAAGAAAAAAAATGCTAAAATCGCCTAATAAGTATGTTCGCCTGAACTGAATGGAGCGAACTTGGTAAGTTCGCCTGCAACAGAATTCAGAACTAAGTTCGCCTGGTTCAACTGTAACAAACTCAGGAAGATGAGTCTTCAACCAAAACACAAACAAAAAGTTCCAAAAATCACCATATCTCACTGATTTGATGGAATTTGATAAAATTGAACCGTAGGATTGAGTATAATGTGATATAGAACACTTCTAATGGATCAATTTCTTCAAAAACACCTTCAAATTGATGAAATCATCCTCAAAATAACTCTCAAGAACTTGAAAACTCCATGAACATGAAAACTTGCAAAAGTTAACCAATTTCTTGTCAAATTAGACACAAATCATCACAAATCACGAGCAATGTCTCTGATACCACTTGTAGGTCCACATGACGCTTCTATAGATCGTACTCGAGACGTGACGTATAGTAGACACCAAGTGCGGAATCCAATCGTATCAACGTATGTGTACACAATGATAACAATAGAACTGGTAACAATCACAATGTAAATAATCTTCTCTTCTATTTCAATCAAAACATAGAGTTTACAGAACATAGCATACTGAGTAATCAGCGTTTTTAAAACTGAACAAGTAAACTCTATTTATAGACAAGCTTCTGCTAGAGGCGAACTTACTGAGACTAGGCGAACTTGCTAAGTTCGCCTCTAGCAGAACTTATACAATAGTTAACAAAAACTAAACACTAACAAAACATAAAGACAATAAGATCTAAACTATTACAAGCTCTTGTTATACATCTATGTCCTAACAATTTCTTGTTCCAGGATCTCTTCTTTTTCTTAACTGGAACATTAGGCTTGCATTTAATAACAGCGGGTGAACTGGTAGAAGCTTCACCTAATTAAATTCTAGCCAGCTGTTCTAGTTTTCTCAATCTCTTTTTCCTTCTTCTCCTCTGTGGTTTGGAGAGTTTCACCATAGATTTCTCACCAGTTGGTTTACTACCGGATGCACAGGGTTTAGCAAGTAGCTTTTCCCTTTTTGAAACAGATGGTTTAGCCTCAGATGTGATCTTTTGCTTTACTAAAGGTTTCACTGGTGGTTTCACCACAATTGCTTTTGGACTCTTGGGCTGTTTCACTGGTGGTGACTTGGGGATAACAGCTGGTTGTGAACCAATTGGCTGTTTCCCTTGGTTCTTATTAGGGCAGTTCACCAGGATGTGACCGACCATACCAAAGTGAAAACAGGTTCTCTTTTCCTTGTAAATCCTCCTATAAGGCTCATTAGATCTAGCATTAGATGACTCAGCATGATAAGCAGGAGGAGTTGTTTGATGAACAGTAACATTTGTTTGACCCGAAGGTGATTGAGTTTTGGGAATATAATATTTTTGCAAATTTTCTTGATAGCCAAGCCCATAATGAGCTGCAAAGGCTTCTTTCTTAACCTGGTTAATATTTTTATATCCCCCGTAAAGCATCACTTTTAATTTTTCATTTGTTTCAACAGTGTCAGGTTTGATTAAAATGCAATTATCACGATCAGTGACAACGTTTTTCTTAACCTTTTGTTCATCGAGCAACTCCTCTGGGACTACACCATCAGGGCAGGTGTTCTCAAAGCCTTCATTAGTAAAGAACTCTTCATCAGAGGCAGAGCCAACCTTACTTGAGGAATCATTTTTGTTAGAGGAATCATCCTGACTAGAGCACTCATCAAGGCACAAAAATCAACGTCAATTAAGCCGTTGACAAATTTCCCGCTTACTGGTGGAGGAATGGCATTAGTACCCAACCCTAAGCCACTCAATTGTCTTACTACTGATTCGTAGTGTTCCACCACAAACCGAGAATTTTTCAACTTCTCAATTTTGCCATTCAACTACAAAATCTCATTTTGCAGCTTGGTGATTTTGGTATTTCTCTTTTCCAACCCCTTGTACTCAACATCCAAATGAAACTATTGATCACTGATTTTAAGTGAAAAATCACGTCTTTCTTTCTTTAAAGTTTCAATTGAATCTTTTTAACGTTTTTCGTTTTCTTTGTAGGTTAAAGCCGCAATACGAAGGGGTTCGACCTTATCTTGAAGCTTAGAATTTTCATCTTTCAAGCTTAGACATTTAGAATAGGAAATGACAGCAAAAGAGTTAGAATCTACCTCAGTTGATGAACATGATGCCTCCCCAATAGCAATGAGGGGAAATGCAGTTGTAGACTCCCTTTGGTCAGCCACAGAAGCTTCCCGTTCTTCTGCTTCCATCATCTCAACGACCTCAGCCATGAGACCAACCTGTGTTTAAGCTATAAGGGCATCCTCCAAATGAACACCCCAATCAAAGCTATCGTCCTGTTGTGCTACCAAAGCATTGGACGTTCCACCTTGACTTTGATTGCGATTGTTGGAATTGTTGTACCTTTGACCGTTTCCTTGGCTAGGTCTGGTGAAACCCGAAGCTAGTGCTTTGTCTTTTTGTCATTCATGAGCAAAGTGTCCAAAGTTCTAACACTTGTAGCACTTGGCTTTGGATTTATGAAAACCAACCTTGGCATTTGAATGCCCACCAATGAACTTTCTTCCCATTTTGCTCAAGAAATGTTTGGCTCTTCTCAATATCATGGCCATATTCCATTGAATATCCATGTCCTCCATATCATCTGGATCCACCTGATTAAGGTCTTCTTCAATGGTTTCTGGATCCGTTAGCTTGCCACGAATGAAGTTCTCATAGGCAAGCATACACGATGAGAACAGAGCCACATGATCTTCAGCTATCTTGGCTATAGCAGACTGGTTAGCTGAAGATGTGGAAGGCGGATTTCTTGAGGAATTTTGGTGGTGAGAGACAGATCCAGATGCTGCAAAGCATGCATGACCACCATAAACATTTGAGTTTTCTTCTTCATGAGAGTTCCCTGAGAATAGGGCTATTCCTAAACCTGATGACTTAGCTGTGGAAGACGCCCCATAATACATAGAAGGGTCTTGTATTTTAGGTCTCCCTGGGCTATCTCTTCTTTTCAGATTCATATCAAGTGCTTGAATCTTTCCAATTGCTTCTTCAATTTTCATCTCATAGAATTTGGAGTTCTCTCTCATTAGAGTGGTGTACATCTCAAACTTTGGTGGTAAAGCATCCAAAAACTTTTCAACTAACTCCTCCTCAGTATACGTTAGATCAAAAGCTTTTAACTCAGTTTGCAGATGATAGAATCTAGATATAAGTTCATATGTAGAGTCATTCTCCATGAATCTGAAACACTCATATTGCTTTCTAAGAAGATCCCTCTTACTCTTCTTGATGTCACTGTTTCCCTCAAATCTTTTCTTGAATGCCTTCCAGAGATCTTTAGATTTATCATATCCTCTGAAGTTGTGAAAAAGCTCTCTTGTCAAGGCCATTGTGATAGATCCATGTGCCTTCTTTTCTCTGTCATAAACTTTTCTTCTCTTCTTCATCCAGTTTAGGGATAGGCTTGGGAAAAACTTCATCAAGATATGTATATGTGGGATGCTTATAACCCTTAAGAATGGGTATCCACAGTGAGGAATCGGTGTATGATATATAATGCTCAAAGCGTGCTTTCCAATTAGAATAATCATTAACGTTAAGCAACTTTGGTGGTTTCTGTGGAGTTCCAATTTCATTGTCATAGTTAAGTAGGTTTCAAAGGTTCTGAAGATTTGCCATACTGATACACTTGGTCAAAATTCAGAAAAATCAGCACAACTTACGCACTTAAGACTTGGTCTTGCTTGAAGAAACATAAGTACACAACAAGAATGGTCTTGCGTACTTATCAAGTACGCAGGAAGACTGTACTTGTTTCCAAATAAGGTAAGTACGCAGGTCACCTTTTCACCAACTTTTTCCGTTCACTGGAAAAACACAGGATCTTCAAAAATTGAAGATCAAACCAACTAAATCAAGCCAAAGGGTTAGACACCTGTTTCTAACACACCTTTGATGCTCAAAACGCTCAAACAAACAACAAAAGTTCGTATCTTGACTGATTTTTGCCTCTAAAATAGTGCTCAAGAGCTACCCCTATTTTATCACAAAAATCACCAAAAATCACTCACTTTTGCTTGTAAAAAGTTTGTAGATTGTGTAGAAGATGCTCCTAACACACTCACAACACTCAAAATCAACAGCTATGGCTCTGATACCACTTGTAGGTCCCCGGGTGTCTCGGATCGTTACGTGTGGGTGTGTGACTAGTCCAACCGGGTGCGGAATGCCCGTGACTAGGTGGAGAAACAAACAACACAAAGTAAACCGACAACGAAAACACTTTCAAACTTCGTCTATTATAATCTTATCCGGTTACAGAACTTGATACAAATGAATGCGTACTTAACTTTTGTCATAACCTGCTACTTATACTAGACCTGGTTCCTTCGTACTTGGCAAGTGCGCAGAATAATTTGTTCATGCGTACTTAGCAAGTACGCAGACAGTTCTTGCGTACTTGCTAAGTACGCATGATATAAATCCTGCGCACTTGCTAAGTGCGCAATACACTTACAAGAAACAGACACTAAGTACACACATAAGTGATTACAACTCAATAATCAATAGATACAGATACTACAAAACAAATACAAATATATAAAAGACAAGTACAAAAGCTAAGACAGTATCCAGAGTGCTGTCACACAAAAGTGCTTCAACAAAGGTGGTAATGTAGGAAGTGAGGACCTAGGGGTGCCCAGTTTAATGCTATCATGGATGCTATCAAGGAGTTGAAGAAGGACAATGAAGTCCGTGACAAAACGGTAGATGCCCTTATGAAGCAAGTGGGTTAGATGGCTAAAAAATGGACGAGACGAGATCCAGGAAAGTTACCAAGCAACACACAAACCAAACAGCAACATCAAGGGTGGGAATCAAGGAATGCCCATGTCAGCCAGGTAAGTGTTTTATGAAGTGGTAAGCAATATGACAACAAAGTTGTCCCTCTACAACCACTAGTTGAAGGGTTGGTGGAGGATGTGGATGAGGAAATTGATGACGAACCGGTACTTGTTGCATCTAAATCTAAAAAACTGGTAATTTCTGAAAGGCAAAAAGTTCTAAACCATCCACTAGTGCTCAAGGGATGGGTGTGGAGAATAATACCATCCCTTTCCCGAGAGAATTGGTTGATCCATCTAAACCGGTAAATAAAAGCGGCCCACAATAAGATGAAATGTGGGAAATTTTTAGACAAGTTAAAATTAATCTTCCCTTAAATGATGCCATTAAGCAAGTATCGGCATATGTAAAATATCTAAAAGATCTGTGCACTCAAAAGAGGAATCATAAGATACCCAAAAAGCTTGATCTAATTGATATTATGATTGTGGGTTTATCCGGTATCCTTCCACCTAAGCTCCAACATCGAGGGGCGCCTTTGATCCAAATTCAAATAGGTGATTTAAAAATGGATAAGGCACTTCTGGATTAGGGAGCAAGTGTTAGTATCTTTCCGGGAAGCTTGTATGACCAATACGATTACGGTCCTCTACAAAAAGTTGATACCACCATGGTGTTAGCAGATTTAACTCTTAAGCTTCCTCGTGGGATATTAACAGATGTGATTGTCAAGGTGGAGGAATTCTATTACCCAGTTGACTTCTTAGTGTTTGACTATACAGCCCCTACTAAAGGGAGCCAACCCAATGTTATTTTGAGAAGGCCATTTTTAAAAACTGCTCAATGTGTCATAATCTGCATGACAAGCAAAGTCGACATGGCCTTTAGTAATAGAAAGATGTGTTTAAATGTCTTTTCCCGTAAATTTAATGCCCTGATCATTAATGAATGCTTCTGTGCAGACATCATTGATGGGTGTATTTTTCATGAAAATGAGGATCCGTCCAAGGAGCCATGTTTTTTATGTAACAGGGAAGAAGCTGAGTTTGAGAATGAGCTAAAATTTGAAGAGGAGTAATTGGAAGTATGTGCCATCAAAGAGGGAAGACCTACATGGACACTCCAGGTAGAAATTCTGCTAGATTCCATAGACACTCATCTAAAACCATCCCTGGAATCACCACCTCAAGTGGAATTGAATGAGTTACCACAGAGCTGGAATATGCATTCATTGGAGACAACAAAACTCTCCCGGTCATAATTGCATCAAACTTGACCAAGGCACATGAAAAGGCACTAGTGGATGTTCTAGTTGCTCATAAAGTAGCAATTGGGTGGACGATAACAGATTTGAAGGGGATTAGTCCTTCGATTATGATTCACAAGATTATCATTGAACCGGATGCAAAGCCGGCTAGAGATGCACAAAGAAGGCTAAACCCGAACATGAGGTAAGTTGTGAAGAAAGAAGTCCTAAAATGGTTGGATGTTTGGATCATCTATCTCATATCTGACAGCACCTGGGTAAGTCTAACATAGACAGTACCAAAGAAAGCATGCATCTAGATCATAAGGGATGAGCAGGGAGAGCAGGTAGCCACCCGACCCGTAATGGGGTGGAGGGTATGTATTGACTACAGGAAGTTGAACACAGCCACTTCCAAGGATCACTTTCCTTTACCTTTCATTGACCAAATCATCGAGAAACTATCAAGTCAGAAATTTTACTACTTTTTAGATGGGTACTCAGGATATAATTAGATTGCTATTCATCCTAATGATCAACACAAGACCACGTCTACTTACCCATATGGTACTTTTGCATTCTGGCGAATGGCATTTGGGTTGTGTAATGCCCCAACCACCTTTCAAAGGTGCATGATGAGTATCTTTTCAGATATGATTGGGGAGTCTTTGGAAATCTTCATGGATGACTTTTCAATCTTTGGTCAATCATTTGATGCATGTTTAGACCAATTGACCAAAGTATTTAAAAGGTGTGTCGAAACAAACCTTTTCCTTAGCTGGGAAGAGAGTCATTTCATGGTTCAGGAAGGGATTGTTTTGGGACACATAATGTCAAGTAGAGGGATGGAGGTAGATAGAACAAAAATCAAAGTAATTTCAACACTACCTCCCCTAGTAATGTTAAAGAGGTAAAATCATTCTTGGGGCATGCGGGATTTTACTACCGGTTTATTAAAGGTTTTAGCACTATCACAAAACCACTTTGTAATCTACTTTTAAAAGTTGTCCCTTTTTGAATTTGATGATACGTGTCTAAAAGCATTCTATATTTTAAAAGAAAAATTGGTAGACACCCCGATCTTGCAAGCACCTAATTGGTTACTACCTTTCGAAATCATGTGCGATGCAAGTGATTTTGCAATCGGGGTAGTCTTGGGGCAAAGGGTGGATAAGAAACCGGTGGCAATTTACTATGCTAGCAAGTCCCTGGTTGGGGCACAATTGAATTATACGACTACTAAGAAAGAATTACTTGTAGTTGTGTATGCTCTTGATAATTTCAGGTCCTACAACTGGGTAAGCAAAGTGGTAGTGTATTCAGATCACAGTGAGGTGAAATATCTCATGGAGAAGAAAGATGCAAAGCCTAGGTTGATCAGATGGGTCCTATTATTACAGGAGTTCAACCTAGAGATCTGTAATAAGAAGGGAACAGAGAATGTGGTAGCAGACCACCTGTCAAGGGTTGTGAACACAGAAGAAGATTCTACTGAAAGAATCGAGGAGATATTCCCAGATGAGCCAATTTTAAGTGTTTCTACTAAACCCTGTTATGCTAACATTGTTAATTATTTGGCTGCACGTAAAATTCCAGAACATTGGGCTAAGAAGAAGAAGTAACACTTCATGTCTCAAGTGAATCAGTATATCTGGGATGAACCAGATTTGTTTAAAGTTGGAGCAGATCAAATGATCCAACGTTGTGTGACCGAAAGTGAAGTCCAGTACTTATTGGAACATGCCCATTCATATGCTTGTGGAGGGCACTTCAATGGACAGAAAATGGGACACAAGGTCTTAACTTGTGGGTTTTTCTATCCTACAATTTTCAAGGATGCAACAGAGTTTGTGAAGAACATCACAAGGTGTCAGCAGCTTGGGAGCATCACAAAGCGAGATGAAATGCCAATGCGACCTATTTTGGTCGGTAACATATTCGATGTGTGGGGCATAGATTTCATGGGCCCCTTCCCTAATTATTCGGGACATCTGTACATCTTAGTGGCGGTTGATTATGTTTCTAAATGGGTTGAAGCAATCGCCACTAAGATAAATGACCACACAGTGGTGTGCAGGTTCGTTCAATATAACATCTTTTCCACGTTTGGTGTTCCTCGTGTCATCATCAGTGATGGGGGTTCACATTTTAAGAACTTTAAATTTGGTAAATTTCTTAAACGGTAGGGTGTGAACCATCGGATTGCCACTCCATATCACCCCCAAACAAGTGGGCAAGTGGCGGTTTCAAACAGGCAAATAAAGGAGATTTTACAAAAGACGGTACGGCCTGATCGTAAGGATTGGTCAACCAAGCTAAACGGTTCTCTATGGGCCTACCGAACAGCTTACAAAACTCCGATTGGCAAACTAAGCTTTAGTTTTGTGTCTAGGATTAAATGAACGTTGTGGGTGTTTTATCTAGAAACCCTCACGAGACTAAACTCTCCACTCGGGCTACCGAGGGGTTTAAATGGCTTGATGCATGTGCTAAATGCATTCCTGATTCCTACAAAAGTGAGTTAGGTTTTTGTTTTGTTTTTGTGCTTTAAATCTGGGAAAAGCCCAAGTGTGGGGACGTTCTTGGAACGTTGAGGCTTACCTTAATGCAATGGGGGCCATACATCATTCTCTAGGGGTAGGATACCATGTGTAGAGTTTGTAGAGTCTTGAGTTTTCATTTTTAGTGTTTTCGAACTTAATTGGAGAGTTGGAATGAATTTTGAAAAAGTTAAAAATTTTGACTCGAAAAACTCCAAAAGGCAAAAAGTGAAAAAAATTCTAATCTTTCTGTGAAGGAGGGGTTTTCGCGCCCCGCGAACATCCAAGAAAAGTTCTTCGCGACACGCAATGAACAAAAATAAAAACACGGACGACTTTTGGTCCTTCGCGACACGCGAAGGATTGGCCCCAGGTCTTCGCGACGCGAAGACCCCTGAAACCCTAATTTTATTTTTTATTTTCTAATTTTTTATTTGAGTCGTTTGAGTCCGTCGGGTCTTTTAATTTTTACTGAGTCTTCTTATTGAGTCGATATGATGCTTGTGGTTATGTTTAGAGCTTAATTTTGCAGGTTTGGATTTAATTTCTCGTACGCAATCTCCATTCGAGAGACGATAATCCGATCTTGAATGTTCTTGTACACAGCAGCCCACTTGTATCCGTGGAACACGATCGCGAATGAAATGCTATATGATCGTCTATCCAACTAAGTTTTATTTTTGTATTTTGTTTTAGTTTAGAGTCGCTCTTCCTACATTGAGGACAATGTCGAGTTTAAGTGTGGGGAGCGGAGACCTTGTCCAGGTCTAGTTTGTGTTTTTTTTTTTTTGAGTTTTGAGTCATAAAAATCATAAAAATTTAAATATTTTCAAAAATGTCCCTGGATTAAAATGTTTTGCCACTATTTGGAAAATGATAGTACAATCAGAATTATGCTAATGTGAAATTAAATAAATAATAATGATGATCAAACATGTCTAATTTGTAACGTTTTGGTAGGCCCAACCGACTTAAGAGCTTAAACATCCTGATAGTGAATCTAGCTTAATTGGATAATTAATTCAGGATATTTTGTGGGTTCTCATCTTAGGGGTGTCGGTAAGGTCGAAACTATCAATATAGGGTGATAGGTACCTTTGTAAACAAGAATTTATAAGTATTTAAAATTATTTGGCACACCACTTTCTTTATGAAAATAGATCCAAAATTTGGTGGCGCCCACAATCCATAATCCATCAAATGAATGCGCTTAATTAATAAATTTGAAAGCTTGAGTTCAGTCTACGTGTTACCCTCCGAGATAGTGACTTGGTTGATACACCCATGGGCGGGACTTAAATGATCAATATTGGACATCTAAGTTAGGTTTATGTGTTACCCCTCGGGATGGCGACTTGGAGGATACACCCCTATTCCAAAGCTTATGTACTTCATTGCTTAAAAAACTACAGTCTACGTGTCACATATCGGGTTCGAGCTTGATTGAAACACCACTGGGTTAGGTTTAATCGTATAAGTATTAATAAAAGCTCAATCATTCATCCTTCAATCCATTATCTTTTTTAATTTTCAAAAACATATAAATTAGTGTTTATAGTGGTGGGAAATCTATAAGGCTTAACCGGGCCTAAACATGACCTTGAGATGGGATTAGACTAAACTGTAACTTTCTGAGTGTGAGACCAATAGATAAACTGTCAGCTTGGTAAATTAGAGTATATAGATCACATAATTGGGGGCTCGAGAGTCGGTGGTTGGGTTTAATCGGATAGAAATACCGATTGTGTTGGTTAACATGTTGAGAAATCAAAAGATATAAAAGAATGAAAATAAAAGGCAAAGTTTTCTGATTATGATTCCATTGTAGTATTCTTACTCGGGACGAAATAGGTCAAGTGTGGGGATGTGATGTGAGGTTAAATACCCCATGTATAAGAGTCTAAGTATATAGTTTTAAGCGTTTAGCTTTGTATATCGAGTCTGTTTTATGTGCATTTGGTGTTTTTGTGTATTACAGTTTTAATGTGCTAAGTGGACGGGAAAACACGAGATCATGAGGATAGTAGCATACATGGGCCCCATAGAAGTAAAAGTCAACAAAAGTCAAAATTATGGATATCAAGATCTTCGCGCCACGCGAAGATCAGGAGGAAGAAGTTCACGACACGCGAGGGCCTTGAAAAGCCCATCCGACTAATTTGTTCTTCGCGCCACGCGAAGAACATCCATCCTTAGTTCGTGACATGCGAAGAAGTTAATTACGGTTCTTTTTGAGATAATTCCAATTATAAGCCATTAGGGATCCATTGTAGAATTAACTTGCATACTTTCGTCACAGAGCATTCCAGAGGTGATTTCCATAGATAAAGTTCCAATCTTTGCAAGGTTTTGATGCTAGATCAAGTTATATCAAGTATTGATGAATCAATGACAATGTCGATGAGCGGCTAATCTCTTCGTGTCGTTTCTGGGTGTAGGATCTGCTTGTAAGTGACAGACTAGGGTTCATACTTGATTTGGTTTGCTATTCTTGTAATCGTATGATTGTTTGAATGCATAGTTCTTTGATTTGATTGAAACGATTTAGATTGTTTTTAATTTAATATATTCATCAATTTTCAGTTTTCTATCGTGAATCATTGAGTATCTAGATCTGATAATCTAAGTTGTTAATTGATTACTAAGTTGTTAATCTGTGTTAAGTATCCGGTTTTAGAATCGTTTCTCAATGCAGTCACTATCTTGATTGTTAATTGTCTATTAAATCTAACGAACGGGTTTAACTTCCATTAAGTACAAACCAGTCTTCACAATAACTTGCAATCTGAACCCGGAAGCGATCCATTTTCCAGTAAGTACAAACCAGCCTTCACAATAACTTGATAACGCGATCAGTACCTATCAGATCAGTGCCCGCTCGTCCTCTATGAATAATTTTGGTCCCCGTCAGTTTATAGTCTTCGACTCTTGGCTAGAACGAACTAATTTTGATGACACAGTGATTCAATCGCTAGACTCTTTCGCCATTGAGGGTCCCCCGGATGTGGTGTTGACTAAGAAATTTTGTTACCTAAGGAAGGTCCTGAAAAAGTGGAGAGATGAGAAAGCTAAAGAAGAAGGGGAGAAGGAAGAAGTTTTGAAGGCTGAGTGGGAGGAATTAGATGGTATTTTAGAGATTAAAGACCTTGAATAAGAAGAAGAAGAAGAAGAAAATTGGACCTTCATTGAGTGCAAAAAAGGGCTGCTGCAGATGGAAATCCAAAAGAGCAAAGATCTTAAACAAAGGGCTAGGATTAAGTGGGCGATGGATTGGGATGATAACTCTGCTTTTTTCGATGGGGTTATAATTCTAGAAAAAAACTGTTAACTATATTTAGGGGCTTAGAATTAACGGTGTCTGGTGCTCGGACCCTATAAAAATTAAAAAGGAGGTGTTCAGATTTTTCAGGTCCAAGTTCTCCGAAGATGTTCCGGTTAGGCCTCCTTTGGTCTGTTCGGATAACAGAAGGTTGTCCGAGGTGGATTCTAGTTTTCTTATTCCCCTTTCACTAAGACGGAAATCAAAGAAGCAGTGTTTGATTGTGGTAGTGATCGGGCTCCGGTTCCTGACGGCATAAAATTCAGATTTATTAAACATTTCTGGGATTATTTTGAAGCTGATTTTGGTCGCATCTTGGATGAGTTTTATTTTTCTGGGAATATAAATATAGGTTGTGGTTCCTCGTTTATCACCCTTGTCCCCAAATCTAACGATCCTATTGGGCAAAATGATTTTCGGTCTATTAATCTAATTGGTGTGATTAGCAAAACCATCTCGAAGATGCTTTCCAACCGGTTGAAATAGGTTCTTAGCTCGGTCATTTCTGACTCTCAATCGGCTTTTATCTTGGGTAAGTTTATTCTTGATGGTCCTCTCATATTAAATGAAGCTATGTCGTGGTGTAAAAGGAAAAAAGAGAAGGCATTTATTTTTAAGATCGATTTTGAAAAAGTTTATGATAATGTGAATTGGAATTTTCATATCTCTATTATGAGGCAAATGGGTTTCCCCTCCCAGTGGTGCTCATGGATCCTTGGGATTTTATCCGCTGCGCGTTCGTCTGTTTTGGTTAACGGGTGACCTACCTATGAGTTTAACTACTTAAAGGGGATGCGTCAAGGAGACCCGATCTTCCCCTTTTTATTCCTTATTGTGATGGAGGCATTCTCTTGCATGGTGAAGAAAGCTAGTAGTTCTGGGGCTCTAAATGGGATTCGGTTGCCTAATGATGGGCTGGTGTTAACTCATTTGCTTTATGCAGATGACTCCATAATCCTGGGGGAGTGGTCCTCCTCTAATGTCATCAATGTGGCTCGGCTCCTACGGGTTTTGTAAGTCCCAACAGGTCTAACGATCGATCTCTGCTGTAAAACATGTGATACGTATACGTAGTGCGGAATCCTAACTCATACGTACGTCTCGAATACTCACAAACACTATAGAATCACACACAAGACATGATTTCATAAAAAGCTTCTTGTATTACTCTGTAAACAGTACACACATAGAAGTTCTGCAAATACTGAACATTACAAATGAGAACAACTACTGCACTATTTATAGGCAACACATACTGGTTCAGGCGAACTTAATAAGTTCGCCACCTTTATTTCAGGCGAACTTTTTAGGTTCGCCTCAACTATATCAGGCGAACATATTAAGTTCGCCTATGCAAACTTAACTAATTACAATACAAAACAAACAAAACATTAAACATAAAGACTAATCTATTACAAGGCTTGTCGTCACAAAACATGTTCCAACAAACTCCCCCTTGACAACAGCTTGGTCTTTATCTCTAAGTCATGTTCTTGCAATTCGTCGATAATGAGCTCCCTGCACAAATCCTATGCTTCAAACACACATATAATACCTTCTTGTGTTGTAGTGCCTGCTTTCTACTCTCGTCAGTATACATGATTTTTCTACATTTCAGCATCTTCTGATCAGACCTTGAGAAATTAACAATATTCATAGCATCAAAGAATTTTACTATAACCTTGCCACTCAAGTCTTCTGCTTCACCTGTATAGACATCCACATACCATCATTTAAGATCATGCAAGCAGGCGTAAGCAATTAGCTTCAACAGAATCTTCGGTACTGATCTCACAGGTTTGAACTTGTATCTCCAGGTTACCTTTTGAGTAACTGGATTAACATACTTCAATCTTTTACCATGTTGAGGTTTCAACCTTTTGTATTTTCTAGATCCGCCTTATATTCTTATCAACTTGGCAATTGAGTTAGCTATTCCATTATTCGATCTGTTAATCAAGGGTTTAGTTTATAACCCATTGACTTCACATCTCGGTAAAGAGTTAAAGTATTTAAGCTGTGGCTTCAAATACTGAACTCCATCTGATCTTTTCAAAGAGAATAACTTGAACTCAGCCTCATAAAAGCAGCTTATTATCCTGCCCGAGCATTTCTCTTTGTTCACATATCTCTGTGTAACATTTCTGATTTTAGTATTCCTATTTCAATTCAATGTAATGCAATTTCAAGTTCTATACTCGTGCAATGTCTCATTATTTTCTCGCCGTAAATTTAATGCAATAATTCTATACAAATTCGCAAGTCTTACTCGGTTATATACATTTAGACACTATACAAGAAACTATTTTATTCAAACTTATCAAATCTGAAAAGTCAAGGACTAAAATTGAAAAATGTCAACAAACCCTAGTCTAGCACGGTCGTGCTTCGTCCTAGCACGGTCGCGTCAGATGCTTTGGCACGGTCGCGCGACCTGCTTTGGAACGATCGTGCCCGGTGCCTAGGCACGGTCGCGCCTATATTGGCACGGTCGCGCCTGCGTAACAGTCGAAACGTAAATGTGATTTCAAAACGCTCAATCATTCGAAATTCAAATCCGATTACGTTTCTTCTTCCATTAACGTGAGTTATACCATTCTCAATTATTCAACGCCTCAGTTTCATACCATCAATCTCGAATTCTCTCTCAATCAATTCAAGCAAAACTCGAATCCTATTCTGAGACGCAAATTCCCCCGATCAAGAAGGGATTACGCATCTCCCGGATCTCTCCAAGACTCTGGACTCTCTGGCCTAGCCGGAATTGCAGCCGAAGTCGCCGGAAGCCGTTTTCTCCGTCGCTGGAACTCCCTCCTACCGATCGTTACCAATTCCTCCCTGTTTTAGGTAAGTATACTCTCCATCTCATTCGTTTCAGTATCATCATCAAAAGCCCCCTATTAATCTGGGCTTTCATTACAGAAATCGTTCGAATCAGAATTGTTATTTTAAATAAAAAGGATTTAATCGATTCCACTCTTAAACACGATGTTCATGCAATTAATTTATATGATTAGACTCGTAATATCTCTTTAATCGAAAGCCCTATCAATTCCATCGTTATAAATACAAGAAATTGTCAATTCGTGTCTGACTTGGAATAGACACGGTCGCGCTAATCATCTAGCGCGGCCGTGCCTCATTTAGCGCGGTCGTGCCGATTAGCAGCGCGGTCGTGTCCTCCTGTCCAGACCTTGTCATGCCCTCTGGACTAGTCCGTGTTGTGTCTAAAGATCTTAGACACGACTGTGCCGGGCCAAGGCACGGTCGTGCCTGTCAAACTTGTCTAGATTGTTCTCCTGTTGATCAACCCGGTCGCGCCCGTGGCTTGAGCACGATCGTGTCCTTCCGAGGCACGGTCGTGCTAGACTCAGAATTTTTATCAGAATTATAATTTTTATATTTTAATCAGTAAATGTTTCAGATTTTATAAAAATATGTGTTCTGTATTTAAAAATGGATTTAAAGTTTAATCTTGGCATAAATATGATTTATTGAAAAGTTTATAAAAATTAAATTTATATTTATTTAAAATGAGGTTTTAAATAATTATGTTACAAAATTTATAAATAATGATTAGTTATTTAATTTACATTTTAAATCAAAATCATTTATTTATACTTAATTACAGTTAATATTTACATTATTTCATAAACTATAATTATATATTTATTTATTTATTCAATTCAAACCTAATCAAATTACTTCAAACATATTTTACTTCAAACTCTATATATTTTATACAAATCAATAGTTTTATACACAAATTCAACTTCCATTTTAGACTTAAACTTTGTACATCTATTTGATTCTATACACATTACTCGATAGGTTAAATTGTGCATTCCAAGGATCATAATTGCTATCTATAATCTGTGTTAGCTACATCTTCATATCAAGTGAGTATTCACAACCCCTTTTTTACTCTTTTACACTTTTGGGGTGGAACATGAACTTTATACACATTACACATTTCACAACTACATTTACTCAAACAACACAAGTACAAAATCCTACATACATACATGTGTGCAAAAATTGAGCTTTGTGCCCGAGTGCTAGTTGTGCTAGTCTTTGTGAAAACTATGTGCAATCTTTAACTATACAAGCCGATGGTTTTCAATGATAGATCTATTGAGTCTGACAAACCCACCCAAGTGGAGGTGATTGATACCGACAACACAATTTGCATACTAGTTACAAAGGTTTGGTTGTACTTGATTACACAATAGCTGCTCCCCATAAATGCCTTATTTTTCATGTCTTGTAAAGGATTTGTTTTCAACTATATACTATCTATATACAACTGTGTTATACTCACCAACTTTTTAGTTGACTTTATTTTATTCATGTTTCAGGCCCTAATATGTGAGAATGATTCAAGACGTGCTCAACATAGGATTTGGACTTAGTAATATTAAATCAAGAAGTTTGTGAATTGTTTATTGTTCTTTGTTTGGATTTTGGTTTGTACTTGGATTATGTGAAATGGAAGTTTGGCTTTAATATATTTCAATTTAGTCAACCTTGTGCTATGAACAGTCTTACATGTCCCGCCCCGATGATTCCGCCATCGGTCGGGGTGTGACACTCTGTTTTTGAACTGGTGCAACTGGAGAAACTGGTAACTTGTCTCTCCAACTCTTCACCATCTCCACCCATTGTGCCTTTGTCATTCGTGCATTCTTATACATCTCAGTATCTTTAGGCAGGTGTCACACCCCGACCGATGGCGGAATCATCGAGGCGGACAATGGAATGATTGTTCAAAAGCACATGATAACTAAAATGTTGCATAATTCATTAATTAAATTTAAAGACAACAAAGATCCAAATACAATACATTTCAAATAACCTAGTCTAGTTCAAAACATTGATTTATTTAACTAGGTCCATAGTTCTTAAGTGGAGGGATCTTCGGCAAGCAATCACATATCCAAACCTAAAACATTATTTAAATCAAGTGTCAACTAAAAAGTTGGTGAGTACATAGGTTTTGTAGTTCCGATAAGTAGTAGATAAAAACGTTTTGCAACTCATTGTTTATCTTGTTAAACATAGTATATATATGGTGTATCATTTATCTAATCACAATTCAAACCTTATTTGACGCGCTTGAACAAAGCACAACAGCTAAGTCCGGTATGTTTGAATATAGTTACCCACTATATCTGGTATGTTTGAATATAACACGCGGCTATATCCGAGTATGCAGTAATAAACACCCTAACCGGGTGGGCTGGTCAGGCACAATAGATCTATTAATATTACTGTTGGTTTTCTTGTGTTTAAAGTAAATGTATGTACACCCAAGATAATAAGCATATAGTCCACATGTATAACACGTATAAACAAAGTGAGTAGCATGTATAATGTTTCACCCCAAAATGCGTAAAAATGTAAAATAGGGGCTATGTAACTCACCTGGCTAGCAGATATGATAATCCACGAGTGCGGGTGATAAGGACGTTGAAACCTAAGCACGATGAAATCCTATGTGGATAGATAAGTATTATTGTATGTTTATATACGTGCGTATTCATATTTAAATGTGTATAGGTTTTATAATAATATTCCTTAATATTTATTTGTATAAAATATGGTAGAAAAATGATAATGATTTTGTAAAACTTTAACTTATAAAAATGTATATATTGTTAAAATATTACATTTTTAAATAAGTAGTTATTATGTATTTATAAAAGTTTCTATTTATTTATTTATATTATCATTATTATCTATATATTTTTTGTAAGTTAAAACTATTCTAACAATTTTAAAAATATAGTGTTTATTATTTTATAAAAAATTGGGTGGGTTAAGTATGTATAAAAAGTTGTTTAATCATTTTTTTAAAATAAACGAACGAGTAAACCGGCTCGTTTTAGTTTTTATTGTATAAAAAGAATATTAAAATAAGTTAAAATAAATAAATAAAATAAAAACAGAATAAAAAGTTTGGGCCGAAGGCCAACCGGGATCGAACCCACGACCTCAGGATCAAACACGTATTTGTATAAAACTAAATAAAACACTCGTATTTTATTTAATTTGAGAATGATTACACGATAATTATATTACTAGTGCGCGAATGAAAAATCCGAAACGTCACAGTCTCCCCATGTTAAAGGAATTTCGCCCCGAAATTCAACTAGTGGAGGCTATGAAAAGAGATGTGGATACTTGGTCTTCATTTGGTCTTCACGTTCCCAAGTGAACTCGGGTCCACGTTTAGACTCCCAACGGACCTTGACAATGGGGATGCGGCTACACTTGAGTTTCTTGACTTCTCGGTCCATGATTTCCACAGGTTTTTCAACAAAGTGCATTTTCTTGTCAATACGCACTTCATCAAGAGGGATGTGGAGATTTTCGTCGGCTAGACACTTTTTCAAATTAGATACATGAAAGGTCGGATGAACGTTGTTGAGTTCTGAAGGAAGATCGAGTTTGTAGGCCACTTTTCTTACCCTTTCGAGTATCTTGAATGGACCCACATATCGAGGTGCAAGTTTTCCTTTCTTTCCAAATCGGACTACGCCTTTCCAAGGTGATACTTTTAGGAGAACCATATCCCCAACTTGAAATTCAAGGGTTTTCGTCTTTTATCGGCATAGCTCTTTTGCCGACTCCTTGCTACTCGAATGTTGTCACGGAGAAGAGAGATTTTATCGGTGGTCTCTTGGATAAGCTCGGGACCGGTGATTTATGCTTCACCAATTTCGTTCCAACAAATCGGTGAACGACATTTCCGTCCATAAAGAGCTTCAAACGGTGCCATGTTAATACTTGTGTGGTAGCTGTTGTTGTAGGAAAATTCGATCAGTGGTAGGTGAGAATCCCAACTGCCACCAAAGTCAATGACACAAGCTCTAAGCATATCCTCGAGAGTTTGGATTGTTCGCTCGGTTTGTCCATCAGTTTGAGGATGGTAAGCCGTACTTAAGTCCAAACGAGTACCAAGCGCAGATTGTAATGATTGCCAAAATTGGGAAGTAAAACGTGAATCACGATCGGAGATGATGTTCAAAGGGATTCCGTGACGACTCACAATTTCTTCAATGTAGATCCGAGCCAATTTCTCGATTCGATAGTCCTCACGAATAGGCAAGAAATGAGCAGACTTTGTAAGTCGGTCGATAATAACCCAGATACTATCGTGCCCACTAGAAGTGCGTGGGAGTTTGGTGATGAAGTCCATAGCAAGGTTATCCCACTTCCACACGGGGATTTCAGGTTGTTCGAGGAGTCCGGAAGGCTTCTGGTGTTCGGCTTTCACTTTAGAACAAGTTAAGGATTTTGCCACAAAGAGGGCAATATCCTTTTTCATGCCGGGCCACCAATATTGCTGACGAAGACCCATGTACTTCTTATCAGCTCCGGGATGTACCGAATATCGAGTTTTGTGGGACTCGTTCATCAAAAATATATGAAGGTCGTCGCGATCGGGAACCCAGATACGGTCCAAGTAATATAATAGACCGTTGGCTTTGGTTTCTAGCAAGAGTTCTACACCACATGCCATCTCTTGATACATGTTTCCCTCAGTAACCGAGGTGTGTTGTGCTTTGAGAATACGGGCTTGGATATCGTTATGGATACAAACACTATGAAGCATGATACGTTCTTTACGACTCAAGGCGTCGGCTACAACATTTGCTTTGCCGGGGTGGTAGCGAATCTCGCAGTCGTAGTCGTTAAGAAGTTCAATCCATCGACGTTGCCTCATATTAAGCTCTTTTTGATTGAAAATATGCTGGAGGCTTTTGTGGTCGGTGAAAACCACGCATTTGGTGCCATAAAGATAGTGTCTCCAAATTTTCAAGGCGAAAACGACAGCACCAAGCTCGAGATCATGGGTCGTATAGTTCTTCTCGTGGATTTTGAGCTGACGTGATGCGTATGCAATTACTTGGCCACGTTGCATTAGAACACAACCAAGACCTTGGTTGGATGCATCACAATAAACGACAAAGTCGTCATTACCACTAGGAAGAGTTAGAATAGGAGCGTTGCAGAGCTTGTGCTTGAGAGTTTGAAAAGCTTCCTCTTGCTTGGGTCCCCACTCGTAAGATTTACCTTTGTGAGTCAAGGCAGTGAGCGGAACCGCAATCTTGGAGAAATTTGAGATGAAGCGACGATAGTAACCTGCTAGTCCAAGGAATGAACGAATTTCGGTAGGAGTCTTAGGAGTACTCCAATTCTTTACCGCCTCGATCTTTGCCGGGTCCACATGAATTCCCTTATTGTTGACTTTGTGTCCCAAAAATTGAACCTCCTTTAGCCAGAATTCACACTTGGAGAACTTGGCGTATAGTTGTTCTTTCTTCAAGAGTTCCAAAATCAAACGAAGATGTTGTTCATGCTCCGCTTTCGTTTTAGAATAGATGAGAATGTCGTCAATGAAAACGATCACGAACTTGTCCAAATAAGGTTTGCATACACGGTTCATGAGGTCCATGAAGACCGCATGTGCATTAGTCAAACCGAATGGCATGACCATGAACTCGTAGTGACCATATCTAGTCCGAAAGGCAGTCTTCGGAATGTCTACATCGAGAACACGAAGTTGATGGTATCCAGAACGAAGGTCAATCTTGGAGAAACATGTTGAACCTTGAAGCTGATCGAAAAGATCGTCGATACGGGGTAAAGGATAACGGTTCTTAATTGTAAGCTTGTTGAGTTCGCGATAATCGATGCACATTCGAAACGATCCATCCTTTTTCTTTACGAACAGTACGGGAGCGCCCCAAGGTGAATGGCTTGGGCGGATGAATCCTTTGGATGAGAGTTCTTGTAATTGACTTGCGAGCTCTTGCATCTCGGAAGGTGCAAGACGATAGGGAGCTTTTGCCACAGGAGTTGCTCCGGGCACGAGGTCAATACGAAACTCTACTTGTCTAGGAGGAGGAAGGCCGGGTAAATCCTCGGGGAATACTTCGGGAAAGTCTCGAATGATCGGAATATCTTGCAATTTCTTACCCTTGTCTTTTGTGTCAACTACGTGGGCCAAGAAGGCATCGTACTTTTTCCGTAGGTACTTTTGTGCCAATGTGCAAGACATGAGTTGAAGACCATGACACGGTTTTTCACCGAAAATAACTAACATGTCACCCGAAGGGAGAGGTATACGAATGCACTTTTCGTAGCAAATAACCTCGGCATGGTGCTTGGATAACCAGTCCATGCCAATTATAATATCGAAGCTTCCCAATTGCATTGGAAGGAGATCAACAGAGAATTCATGATTATTAAGCTCGAGATTGCAGTCGCGGATAACAGAATTTATAGTAATAGATTTTCCGTTTGCTATCTCCATGGAGTAAGAATTGTCAAGTTTCGTTCTTTGTTTAGCAAGTCGAGATTCAAAGGTAAGAGACACAAAACTCCTATCAGCACCGGTATCAAATAAAATGGATGCATAATGATTGCTTACGAGAAACGTACCGTTTATCACGTCGTTGTTTGCTTGAGCCTCATTAGCGTTTATATTAAATGCTCGTCCTTGAGGACCACCTTGATGATGAAGTTTTGGGCATCGGTTACGGAAATGGTTTGGATCGCCACATTCGTAACATGCCCGACCATTGAGAGGTGCCGGATAGATTGGACGGTTAGCTGGAGCAGCTTGATGGACGGGAGGACGGGTACGGAAAGTAGTGACCATGTGTCCATATCGTCCGCAGCTTGAACACAATCGGCATGGTAAGTTGGCAGGATGATGGTACTTGCAGGTCTGGCATTAGGGATTCGGGCCCAGATAAGGTTTCGGGTTTTGACCCAAAGGGGCCACTTGAATAGCAGGTACAGCGGGAGTTATGGCTGCGAAGTTTCAACCTTTTCGTTTCTTGTTGCGGTTAGAAGACTCGGGTTTTACATCTTTGACGGCCGCAAGAGTGGAGACAACCTTCTTGGAACCCTTTCTTGTTAAGGTTCCGGCTTTGACATGGTTGTCGGATAGTGTAGCGGATAGACGAATAGCAGCTTCAAGTGTAGGAGGATTGCTTCCTAACACAGCATCTTGAATTTGCATAGGCAGCCCGCCTATGTATTTTTCAATTTCACGAGCAAGGGGAGTGATCATATGAGGCACCAATAGGCTCAGCTCTTGAAATCAGGTGGTGTGAGCTAGATTATCCCCGCTGTCTTGGGCAAGATCCCAAAACTCAGTCTCGAGCTTCCTCATTTCATTTCGAGGACAGAATTCATCAGTCATGGCTTTCTTCAGATCATCCCATGATAAAGATGTAGCAACCTCAACACCACGAGTGCGTTTCTCACCGTTCCACCAGGTGAGGGCTCTCTTTTGAAGTACACTTGTGGCATAGCGAACCCGAAGATTATCGGGACAATCACTGTTTAGGAATGTGCTTTCCATGCTTTCAAACCATTGCAGTAGGCCGGTAGCACCTTCAGTCCCAAAAAATTTTGTAGGATTGCACGAGTTAAAGTGCTTAAATGTGCATTGAGGCGGGTTGGTACCACCATTTCCTTGGATGTTGTGAGACCCGTCACTGTTGCTATTGGCTTGGGTCATTTGCCACACCAGCTGGGCAAGAAGGGTAGCAAGATCCGGGTTGGAAGTGCTAGAGTTTGCACGTCGAGGAGGCATTCTAACACCATAAGAAAAGACAATGATATTTTAGATAAGATGGATATATATGAATTATAGTGGGAAATAATGTAAGCAGAAAAGCGGGATTCATCATGACGCGTGCCAGTGCATGTGTATTTATTCAAAGTTGATGGGGGGAAACTAAGCCATCTATTCCGGATAGAACATGATGTTATAGATCATTATTCGCGTAATAGGAATTGCCGGGACTTGCATGCACTACAAATCGTTATTACGTGTGCACCCGTAATAATGATTTGCTTTGCATGTTCGTCTAGTTCTTCCTATCTTGCTATAATGTCCCCAAATTTTGAGTTTAAGTTTGGATCGTATCCTTGCGAATACATTGACTTATCAACGTTAAATAATTCCTCAAAACTTTCAAGGAGACATGCTTTAGCCTATAGGTAAACACTCACTTCAGGAATTCCCCGGAAAGCATACGGGTCCGTTTATTTGGATTTATACGAAATGCTTTCCTAGACAGAAAACCCAATGTACAGGTGTCACCCTTCCAGATTGCACGTGTCCTTTACTGGTTTCAAGAAATTAAGTCGTTGACGAGATTTTCAAGATTTTAATAGACTTGAGAGTCTATGAGTATAAAATGTGTAGGAATATTGCAATTAATATGGATTAGGAAAGAGTATGGATAAGGATGGGTAGTGTATTTGTTTGCATAAGTTTGTTTGTCAAATGTGTATGTAAAGTATGTATCATGTATTTAAGCCTTGTATGTATAAGTCTCATGTACCAAACTTGGGAAAATTCAAATAATATCTAACTACAAATAATTCACATAACAATTAATCATTTAGCACATAACACATAAAAGGGAGTCCTAGGGTTATAGTCTAGGTCATTGTGTCTAATAACCTAATTCCCTATAACCATGGCTCTGATACCAATCTGTCACACCCCGACCGATGGCGGAATCATCGAGGCGGACAATGGAATGATTGTTCAAAAGCACATAATAACTAAAATGTTGCATAATTCATTAATTAAATTTAAAGACAACAAAGATCCAAATACAATACATTTCAAATAACCTAGTCTAGTTCAAAACATTGATTTATTTAACTAGGTCCATAGTTCTTAAGTGGAGGAATCTTCGGCAAGCAATCACATATTCAAACCTGAAACATTATTTAAATCAAGTGTCAACTAAAAAGTTGGTGAGTACATAGGTTTTGTAGTTCCAATATGTTGTAGATAAAAACATTTTGCAACTCATTGTTTATCTTGTTAAACATAGTATATATATGGTGTATCATTTATCTAATCACAATTCAAACCTTGTTTGACGCGCTTGAACAAAGCACAACAGCTAAGTCCGGTATGTTTGAATATAGTTACCCACTATATCCGGTATGTTTGAATATAACACGCGGCTATATCCTAGTATGCAGTAATAAACACCCTAACCGGGTGGGCTGGTCAGACACAATAGATCTATTAATATTACTGTTGGTTTTCTTGTGTTTAAAGTAAATGTATGTACACCCAAGATAATAAGCATATAGTCCACATGTATAACACGTATAAACAAAGTGAGTAGCATGTGTAATGTTTCACCCCAAAATGCGTAAAAATGTAAAATAGGGGCTATGTAACTCACCTGGCTACCGGATATGATAATCCACGAGTGCGGGTGATAAGGACGTTGAAACCTAAGCACGATGAAATCCTATGTGGATAGATAAGTATTATTGTATGTTTATATACGTGCGTATTCATATTTAAATGTGTATAGGTTTTATAATAATATTCCTTAATATTTATTTGTATAAAATATGGTAGAAAAATGATAATGATTTTGTAAAACATTAACTTATAAAAATGTATATATTGTTAAAATATTACATTTTTAAATAAGTAGTTATTATGTATTTATAAAAGTTTCTATTTATTTATTTATATTATCATTATTATCTATATATTTTTTGTAAGTTAAAACTATTCTAACAATTTTAAAAATATAATGTTTATTATTTTATAAAAATTTGGGTGGGTTAAGTATGTATAAAAAGTTGTTTAATCGTTTTTGTTAAAATAAACGAACGAGTAAACCGGCTCGTTTTAGTTTTTATTGTATAAAAAAAATATTAAAATAAGTTAAAATAAATAAATAAAATAAAAACAGAATAAAAAGTTTGGGCGGAAGGCCAACCGGGATCGAACCCGCGACCTCAGGATCAAACATACACACGCATAACCAGCCGGGCTACTGCCCATCGCTGGTTATGTGTGTACCCGTTAATTTAAATACACAAGTGGGAAATTGGTCGCTGGTCCTCGGCAACCGGCAAACCGTGTCCGAGGACACTGGTTTGCCCGGTAACTCATGGGCGATGGTCGCGATTTCGATTGGGGTAGTTTGACAAGAGATAACAGAAGGTAAAGGAACCAAATTGAGGCTCGAACCTGGTCGCGAAGGGTCTGGTCGGCAGAGTTCTTAATCCGAAAATGTCTAGAATGGGAATCGAGCTTCTGGATGGAATTAGCCTCTAAAACCTTGGTCACAGCTTCACTCAGAGACGACGAAGGTAATGGTGTATTCAATTTGAAGTGAGATTGGGTGGAAGAGGGGTAGCGAGCTCGTGCAGATCCGACTATGGCTATTTATAGCCGAGCTCGTTTCGTATGATAAAACGTGAAAATGAGCACGTCCCAACACTCTTCTGGACGAGACGAAGCTATCGAGCTATCGTGCACGCGTAGAGGTTGACTGTCGGGCTTGAATTCGGGCGTGGGTTCTCAGCCACCAACAAGATCAGATTATCCGTATGTTGGAGAGACCAATTGTTCGGGGGCTTTTGCTCGCGTGGGAACGACGAGGTCAGGGCTGCCTTTAGCGGCTGTCGAGGTGCAGGGAACAGCCCTGTCGAGATGTCTCCGGAAAAGAGCTTGGACCGCCGGACAACGAAGGGGGTGACCGGAAAGTCGAATAGAGATTTGGCAGTTTCAGTCCCTGTAGTTTGATTTTGTTTTAATTCGACCCCTGAGATAATTACGGATGAATCCTTGTAGTTTGGTTTTGTCCAGAAACAGTCCCCTAACTACTTTTACTTTAAAACCTTTTAGTTTGAAGAATTTCAAAACAGTCCCTCAACTTTTATAAAAATAATTAATAAGTTTTCTTTTTTTTTTAATTTCTAATATATTTTATAAACTTATATTATTATTATTATGAATAATAATTTTTTTTATAAAAGTTAGTTATCTTTTTTTTAAATAGGTTATTTTATTAAATATGAAACTTTTAAATTTAGATTATTTTTTTTATATAAAATTTTATATAAGTTTTAAAACTTATAAAATTTTAATTAATTTAAATCCGTAAAATGAAAATACCTATTTGAATAAAACTAAATAAAACACTCGTATTTTATTTAATTTGAGAATGATTACACGATAATTATATTATAAGTGCGTGAATGAAAAATCCGAAACGTCACAGCAGGCTTTCAGCATAATCAGGATTTTGTTCATCTTGATTAGGATCAGACTCTTCAAAATCTATAACTCCTTCTGACAACTCTTCAGGAATCACATCATCATCAAAGACATACGTATCAATTATTTCGTTACACCCTTCATAAACTATCTTTTGTTTGCCATTCTCTAACTCTACTTCAACAATCTCTCCCTCCTCTAACTCTTCCACTTCTGTATCATCATTATCAGACACATCATCCAAATCTAATGAACATTCAATATTGTCTGCATCATCCATATCAGAATCTTCAAACAAATAATTATCTAACATGTCAGCATCAATCTCAGCTTCATTTTCACCACAAGTCATCATATTAGCTTCCACAATAATCTCAGACTCCCCCCCAAGTTAATGAAGGATTAGATGCAGCGTGTTGACGCTCACCCAAACCATCACCAACACTTGGTTCATCATCATCATCTGGATTCTTCTGAACACCAATATTATGACAGGTAGTTTTATCCGTTTGAACGTTCTCCCTCTGAGCGTCAAGACGCTCAACGAATTGATTGGCAAGGATTTGCATTTCTGCAAGTACATTGCTTTGATCATTTAAGGTTTGAACATGTTGGACTTCTCTACTAAGTAGCGCATCCACCTAAGATTGTAATCCTGTAACCTGATTTTCCAAGGATTGAATTCTTTCATCTCTAATATCTCTAGTGGAAAGACCAGCTTCTTCATGAACTTTGGATACTGTAGGAGTCAGATGAGGAGTATTAGATTGTGAAGGAATAGGAGATATAATCAGAGAATCAACAAACTCCCTATCTTCTCTTTCTTATGCAGCATGTATAGCCGAAGCCATCAATTTTGGTCCTTTAGCTGCAGGAGCCTCATCTTCCTCAAAACTAGACGTTTCATCTTGTAATTGTGTTTGCCAAGTACTGCATTGGGAGGAGGACCCCTAACAGACTTGCGTCGCGGAAGTTTTACCTTCTTCTTGCCTAGAGAATTTTAACGTCTATCATACACTTTCGTAGGAACCCTAGGCACTTTAGCCAACCGGGCATAGTGCTCAGGACTAAAGTCCTTTGAACTTTCTTCATCAGCGTCATCATCACCAGATTCAGATGAACTGGTACTAGTCTCTGCAATTTCCACTGGTTCATCTTGATGTTCATTGATATCGACATTCATCTCTAAATCACCTCCATCATTACCACCATCAGCATTATCATCATCATCATCATCATAATTACCATCATCATTATCATCATCACCATCAGCATTAACATCATCATCATTGCCATCGGTATCACTCTCAATCTATTCATTTTCAGAATTGGCACCTTCCTCTTCCTCCTCCTCATCATCTTGATTGACATTTGGAGGTAATTCCAAAGCAGGATCAGCATAAATCCAATTATTGTTGGGCGGTGCAACATAAGCAGGGTTGATTATGTGCCCAAAAAATGGTGTAGCAACTGGTATTAAAGCAGGATTCTGCTGTTTGATATTCATACAGTCTGTAAAGATCCTCTTTGTCATTGGAGTTAAATTCAATCTTGGATTCACCGGTGGCAAATTAGGAATCAAATGATTCAAGATAACCTGTAAGAATCGAGGGTATATTAAGAAACCCTGACCCTCAGGTGGTGTAATTTGCATCACCAGCTCCTTGTAGAAATATATTGAGCATAGTTGAATGGTCTATTCAACGTCAAAGCCACCATAGCAGCTTGTAAAGATGTCTTCAACCCATCCATTCCAGCTTTTCTGGGAGATAGACATTGAATTATTACATACATGAAATATCTCCATTAACCAACCAGACCACCTTTGCGTGCTTGTGAATCATTTGGTCTTCCTCTATAACCCATTCTTTGGAAACAACCCATGATCAAAGTATTCAGTCGATTTTTTGGGTCGTCATTCACTCCTCCTAAGGTCAAAGCTGCACAAATGTCTTGAACTGAAATTGCAATCTCCTGATTATTTACTGTGGCCTGAATCATGTGTGGATCAACATTTGTATCTTGTTGAGCTGTCTCCCAAAATTGTTGAATATAAATCAGGCTAATATGTGGACTAGCAGAAAGAGCAACACGTATTCTTGATCGGTTTAAAAAATTAATGATTTCCTGATAATTCGCTGCTTCAGCAAGTTCCGGAACAAGTAACGCCACCTGATTGTGTTTGTATTTGACACGACGATCCATGACCTGCTCAAAAGACATGATTACACATTGACAATTTTTCAAAATAACAAAGATAAAAAACAAAATGAAAACAAAAGAAAAAAAATTAACTTTGAAGAAAAAAAACTTGCTAAGTCTTTTGCACACTGACCCCATAGGCGAACTTAACAAGTTCGCTTAGAGTTACAAGAGGCGAACTTATTACGTTCGCCTGAGCAAGTTTGCTCACATCTTCGAACAATCACAACAAATCCAACTCTACCAATTTGATGATGTAATCACAAATTAATCATACACATAACTTCTCCAACACTCGATTAAGGATTACCAACAATTCAATTTCATTTGTATGCAGTTAATGACGAAGAACAATGAAGGCGACGGATGATGAGTAAAACCGAATGTGAAAGTCGTGATTCTGAATGAATCAATGGATGGATTGTAATGAAAATACCTTCGATGGATTTGCAATTGAATTTCGATCTAAACACTAGAACAAATTTCCACCTTTTCGTACAAGAGATCAGAAATAGTAAATAAACACACAACTTCTGACAAATTCGCTCGCTAAGTTCGCAGAAGTCAAGAAGAAGTAACCTTGTCATGTTCGCTGAATTCTATTTATATACCTCAGGTTAAGTTTGCTAGATTCAAGCGAACTTAACAATTTCTCCCCTCAGGCGAACATGTCATGCAAACATACCAAGCGAACATGCCAAGTTCGCCTATTCAACACTTAGCCAAAAAATTGAGATTTATCATTTTCACATCTTTCCGACAAACCGATCATCTTGCAACCTGTTCACAACTTGATCCAAAATAATTAAGAATTTTTCATGAAAGATAGAAACAAAATATTTTTGAATTTTTCTTCTAAGACTAAAAGAACAAGTAAAGAACATATATTTTTTTTAAAATTTATGCTAAAACACACTAAAATCTTTTTGTACTTTTTCTAAATGAATTAAAGCAATAAATCAAGAAACTACTAAAAAAATAAAATATTTTTGGTTTTTATCTATACATACAGAATCACATATTTTTGGTCGAACACTGCGAGTGAGAAGATCATATCAGTATCTTTGATGTATCACATAGCCATTCTGAATATAAAATCCCTAGCAGATCTAAAGGTTGACCTATGGCATTCTGCATATACATAGATATTTGGTTCAGCAAACAAGCACTTTAGGCTACACTCTATGATATCTCAGCAAATAATTTCTCAGAACTAACACTTCATAATTTCATAAACATTCAATTCTTTTGAATATTCTATTCAACTTCAATCTATGAAGTGATACGCGATAAACTTCAAAGTAAACAGGATCATATCATAACATACTAATTTATTCAAACCGAATTTGCAATATACTACATGTCAATTTAAGTTGTCAGCATTATAAGATTTGAAACTACAAGCGTTTTTATCCCACGTTCTTGTGAGTTAGTACCATTTATATGAAAACAATGTGTACCCCACAAATATACCAACAGAAATTTAAACTGCACTATCTTCAAGACATATTGAGACCTATGCAAAGTTTAGATCAATTTCCAGTATGAGACTATCTCAACTAGCACAAGAAAAGAAACAGATCCCGAAGGATATATAGAATCAGAATGATTCAAGATGCTTGGCTTTGGATGAAATATCATGATTCATAGTAACAGAAGAATGATCAAGGAATCGATTGATTCAATGACATAGGGTATAGTGATCCAACTGTTATCTGGATATATTCAATGGAATCAAAATACTAATCCAAAGGCTAGTATATGTTTCAACAAGTTGTCAAAAACATATCTTAGTTCAACTTCACATTGCATGTTTTTCGAGGCATGGGCAGTAAAGTTAACTGAAGAATTGTGCTAATCAATATAGTCCGATACTGGTCTCGTGAAATACTTGAAGCCTCATATTCTTTATCTGATAATGATCTTTTAACACACACACTCGGCATACCATGGGTTCAAATCACAATTGTGACATAGACAATTATGTTTTCACACTACTAATGGACTAAAAACGCTTGTAGCCTACTGACAATTCAAATTACATGTAAATATCCAAATTAGTAAAAAAAAATAAAGCATAAAACTATTTACTTTAAATAATCTGAAAAAAAAAACAAAAAGAAAAACTTCCATGAAAAACCTTTTAAAACCTTTTGTCACGTTGGATTAAGCATACCAATCATTTGAGTAAGAAATTCAAACCATGTACGATCGAATGCTTTGGTAAACAAATCAGCAAAATTGTCATCCGTGTGAACTTTCACCAATTCAATCAGCCGTTTCTCTGCACAGTCACGAATGAAATGATGTTGAATCTCAATGTGTTTCGTCTTTGAATGTTTCACAGGATTTGTTGTGATCGACATGGTGTTGTGTTATTAATCATCATTGGTGTCCCTCTGAAGTTCAAACCATAATCCCTCAATTGTTGTTGAATCCATAGGATTTGGGAGCAACAACTGGCTGCTGCAGTATATTCTGCCTCACAAGTTAAAACTGCAACCAAGGTTTGCTTTTTGCATTGCCAGGACACAAGCCTATTCCATAAGAATTGACAACCACCAGACGTTGATTTTCTGTCCAGACCGCAACCTCCAAATTCTTAATCTGTAAATACTTTAAACTCAAAGTAAGAATTAATTGGATACCATAATCCCAACCTTGGTTTACCCTTTAAATATCGAAAAATCCGCTTTAAAGTAATCAAATGAGATTCCTTCGGCTTAGACTGAAATCTTGAGCATAAGTATATTACAAACATAATATCCGGACGTGACGCTGTCAAATACATCAAAGACCTGATCAGTCCTTTGTATAATCGACAATCCACCTCTTTCCCTTTCAGGTCAGAATGTAGTTTGTGATTAACTGGAACTGGAGTGTTGAAAGCTAAAGCATTTTCCATATCAAACTTCTTTAGAATATCAGCAACATACTTTTTTTGATGAATATAAAAACCTTATTCCTTTTGATCAACTTGAAGACCCAAAAAGAACGATAATTCTCCCATGCTGCTCATCTCGGATTTTAACTTCATCAATCTTTCAAATTCTTTACACATATCAACAATCGTCGATCCAAAGATTATGTCATCCACATAGATTTGAATAAGTAATAAATCTACCCCTGCTTTTCTGATGAAAAGGGTAGAATCAATTTGACCACGCTCAAATCCATTCTCAAGTAAATGCACCAACAAAGTTTCGTACCATGCCCGAGGAGCCTAATGAAGACCATATAACACTTTATCCAGTTTATACACCTTGTTAGGAAACTTGGGATCTTCAAAACCAGGCGGTTGTTTCACATACACCTCTTCCTTTACCTTTCCATACAGAAAAGCACTCTTGACGTCCAATTGAAAAACTTTGAAACCCTTGAAAGAAGCATATGCAAGAAACAAACGTATTGCCTCAATCCTCGCAACTGGAGCGTAAAATTTGGTGTAATCAACTCCCTCTTGCTGATTAAATCCCTGGACAACAAGTCTTGCCTTATTACGTACCACAACACCACGATCGCCACGTTTGCATTTGAATACCCACTTTGTGCCAATAGATCTTGAGCCTTTGGGTAAGTCAACCAAATCCTAGACATGTAATTTATCAAATTGAGCCAATTCTTCCTGCATGGCCTCAATCCAACAATCATCATCTAATGCCTCAACCATATTTTTAGGTTGTGTTTGAGAAATAAAGAAAGCATGTAAACATGTCTCCAAGATACCTGTATCCACAATCTGAGCATATAAACATGAATTTTCTGCAAGTGTACGATGCCTCGTTTGAACACCCGCATGCAAATCACCAATAATATTGTAAGTGGGGTGATTCTTATGCACTCGAGATTGAGGAATACCTGAAGCTTGAATAACAGCATCAAGATTTGAAGGCAACTCCCCCTCAACAGATGCCGATGCTGATGAATCATCAACTATGTTCTGGATATCATTAGAAGATTCCTGAAACACAACCTCATCATCATCAGTGTCATCATGTTTTGTTGTACCGAAAGTTGAAGCTACATTCGGTCAATTGAAGGAGTATCCATAATCGGAATAACCGAACGAGGATCGACAGTTGAATCGTTATTGCAGTAGGAGTGATAGAGTATTTCATCTTCATCTAGAGAAATTGCAGGAGTAATATTGAAAGATCTGAATAATGCATCATAATCAAATGCCCAAGAGGGACCTTTCGCATCCTGAGGTACAGAACGATTATCACAGTAAATATGAAACCATTCTTCAATTTGACGTGATTCTTTGTTAAAAACTCTCTTGTTGTGAGAATTTGCAACGTATCCCAAGAAAATTCCCTCAATTTCCTTCGAGCTGAATTAAGTAGGAACATCGCGAGTCTTTAACAAGGTACAAGGATTTCCAAAGGGCAAAAGATACGCCAGATTAGGTTTTCGCATGTACAGCAATTCATAACATGTCTTGTTGTGTTTCTTCATGGTCAAAACCCTATTGAGAACATGACAAGTTGTATTGATCGCCTCAGCCGAAAAAGTAACAGGCAGTTTTGAATCAGACAACATAGTACGAGCCGTCTCAATTAGAGTTCGATTCTTCCGTTCAGCAACACCATTCCGTTGAGGAACATAAGGAGCACTGAATTCATGATGGATGCCCTTCTGTAAACAGAATAAACCCATATTTCCATTCTTGAACTCTGTGCCATTATCACTATGAATCTTCCTGACTTGCAATTTGAATAATTTCTCAAGCCCCACAATTAGGAACTTAAGGATTTCAGCTGTTTCATCCTTAGAAGCTAGAAACTTGACCCAAGAGAACCTTGAGTAAACATCAGTCACTACCAAACAATACGATTTGCTGCCTTCACTTTTGACACTAGTAGATCCGAACAAATCCATATGCAACAACTCTAAAGGATTCATAATAGAATTAATCAACTTTGAAGGATGAGATTTCTTGTGCTGCTTCCCCTTCTTGCAAGGAATACAGTCTTCATTCTCATGAAACCTCATGGCAGGGACATCAGAAACTAACCCATTCTTGACAAGATAATTCATTTTTCTGAAATGTATATGAGCCATTTTTCGGTGCCACAAGTTGAATCAGACTCAGAAGCGTTCGAAAGAAGACACGTTGGAACAAACGAAGTTGTCTTCGCAGTGCTCAAGTCGAGCATATATGTATCATTCTTTCGAGGAGCTCGCATAAGTATCCAATCTTCAGGTATTACAAATCCTGACTTTAAAACCAAACACTCTGACTTATTTAGGTGAAATGAGAAATATTTATCACAGATTTGAGAAACAGATAACAGATTATTTTCCGGCTGCTCCACATAGTTGACTTTCTCAAAGCTCAATCTCCCATTTGACACTGTTCCTTGGCCTGAAATATTTCCTCCTTTCTTGCCTGCAAAAGCAACATACCCTCCTTGGATTTCTTTCACATTCTTCAATAAGTTAATATTTCCCATCATGTGCCGAGAGAATCCACTGTCAACATACCAATGGTTGCTAACAGTCCTCCTTAGAGTTCCCCGCACACAAACAGAAATGATTAGTTAGTAATTGAGACCCAAGCCATTGTGGTCTTGGGTCGGCCTGATTCATCAAAATAAACTATTTCCTTCAACACACAATCAAATTTCTCCTTAATTGTAGGAGATGATTTCTCAGAAACAGTAACTGTGGACCTAGGTTTCCACGTTGATTTAACCTGAACATTGTCAGTCTCTCTAGATAACTCAACCTTGTCATTTATCACTGGTTGTTCGAGATGTTTTCTCAACCGTTTATTTCTTCGATGTCTTTGTAGTCTTGATAATTTTTCTTTTGGTTGTGTAGTCTCACCAGCAAACACAATCTTCTCTACTCTCTTCACTGAATTAGAAGCAATCTGGACACTTGGCTTCTTATCACACCTATCCACATTCTTCTTCACATCACCAATTGTTATGCCTGATTTTGTCGGTGGATTCACAAACGGTCATGCCAACTTTGGATTCTCCAGACGCTTTCCTAAATTCTTATTTGGACAATCTTTCAAGATATGACCAACCATATCACAATGAAAACAAGCAGGTTTTTCTTTGTATACACGAACATAGTTTTCCTTCTGAACCTTGAATGATGTGGATGATGAACACTGAGAAGTAGCATTTGAAGATTGAACAACCTGTTGATTTTCTTCTTCAATTTTCTTTTTACAAAAATCAAGAGTTGAGAATTTCTCAATCTTGTTTGTTTCTTGTGAATCAAAACCACCACTTACAAAAGGTTTAACTGGTTTATAAGTAAATTTAGGTCTTGGTTGTTCAATCAAATCATCCGGTTTAGTTAGAATGCATATGTCTCTGGTCACCTTCTTCACCACAACTGGTTCCGCATACTTACATTCTTTGAATCAAAAACTGGTTCCACAACTTTCATTGAATCAAAAACTTCATCATCATTTGAATCAGCATATATCATATCCTCACCAATAACAGGATTGATATCACAGTTTTTGGTTCCAAATCTTCAACCAAGACTTCCTCAATCAGACAAGTAATATAATTCTCATTAAAAGGTGGACAATACCTACCACCACCCCCAATATCTATATCATCAAAAGAAGGACAAGAACCAACCCCTCCAATAACCTTTGCCCCCGAAGCTTTTTCATTATAATAATCAAACAAAATACTGGAATTCTTATAACCCTCAAGCTTGCGTAACAGTTTTGTTACCTCTGTCTGTGACACAACAAGTTCATTAATTTCTTTTTATACTCAGAGTATGACACATCGAGATGAAATGCTTGTTCATTCACTTTGATTTGCAAAACTTTAACGTTATCTTTTAAAGATTCAATTTTAGTTTTCAAAATGATTTCGTTTTCTTTCAAAGTCTGGTTTGATGTGTACATTGCTTTCATGTCACAGAAGAGATTTGTGTTATCATCGCACAATCTCGTAATTTTGAATTCATAATCAATACATTTCAAACAAGAATCAACCTGTTTTACCTACTTAGTATCTGCCATGAATGCGTTCCCCTCAGCTAACATCTCTGCAATCTTTTCTGTAACCTTTCCAGCAGCTCCATCATTGAGTAAATCTTCATTTGAAAACTTCGGTTCACTCTTCTAATGCACTGACTCTTCACTTTCATGTAAACTCCTAGAATCTGTAGAGTCACTATCAGAAGAACCACTTTCACTTCCATCTTCATGATGAATTTCAGCCAGAAAAGCTTGACTAACATGAGCTAAAATATCTTCCAAATGAATACCCCAGTCATAATTTTCATCTTGTTAAGAAATCAAAGTTGTGGAAGTATTCTGCTAGTTTTGATTGCCTTGAGAGTTTAAGGATCATTGATTCTGATTTCTTGGTTTTGTACATTCCCGAGCAAAATGACCAAACTCTTGACAATTGTAACATTTGACTTTAGATTTATCCATCCCCATCCTAGTCTTGCTTGATGCTCTAATGAACTTCTTTCCAGTTCTCTTCAAGTGATCTTTACCTTGTCTCATCCATAACGTTATATTCCACTGAATATTCATTTCTTCTAAAGCATCTTTATCCTACTGCTTAAAATCTTCCTCAATCATATCTGGATCAGTGATCTTGCCACCAATAAATTTTTCATATGAGGTTAAGAATGATGCAATCATAGCCATCATATCATCAGCTGCTGAAGAAGACACCTTAGTAGAACCAAAATGACTTTCATTCTTACTATGTTTTGAACATCCAAAACTAGAAGCAACAAAGCATGCACCATCTTGACAAGAACTTTCTTTTGGACGTTCAGAAGACTCTCAAGAAAATAATGCAACTCCACCAGATTTCTGTGCCGATGTACCTTTTCCAAAATATATTCTTGGATCTTGGTAGACTGTGTCTTTCTTCTGTTTGTGCAAATCATACGATTGAATCTTGCCCATTAAATCTTCAAGACTCGGATCATCAAATCCAGATTGTTCTTTTATCACAATAGTGTACATCTCAAAATGAGCTGGTAAAACATCCAAAAACTTTTCAAGAATCTTCTATGTTTTGTAAGTAATATCATTGTTGACCTTTTCACTTAAAAGATGATAATATCTTGACATTAGTTCATCCACAGATTCACCATAAAAATGTTTAAACACACTAAATTGTTTCTTTAACAGTTCTTTTATGCTCTTCTTGATGTCAGTGCTACCCTCACATTGTAAGACCCCGAACCAGGGAGGCCTCACGTATTGGATTTACTCATCAACACATGGCACTTTAAACATAAGACATTCATTAACACAGCGGAAACGATTTAAAATCTCAACATACGCAGCAGAAACATAAACATGTCTAATACAATTTGTCTTTAACAACATCAAATTAAAACATAACATAAACATAATCGGGATGCCAGACACTGATCTTCGGATAACTCTTCTCGCTAAGCCAAGCATCCACATCCATCAACTACACCTGCACTTAACTGATATGCATACTAAAAATCAGCAATGCTGAGAGAGTTCTAACGTTTACTTTAAATCAATTTTTACAAAAGATTTACTAATACATACATACTGCCCTTAAGACAAAACTTTACATACTACACTTTTCAAAAATAGTTTAAAACATTCATAAGGTATCCGTCAATTCCTTGTCACTGTTGGTACTGCCCTCGTGATCAATACCGCTTAACCGTCAATTCTTATCACTGCTGGTAATGTCCTCGTGATCAATACCACTTAACCGTCAATTCCTTGTCACTACTGGTACTGCCCTCGTGATCAATACCGCTTAGCATAGTTGGGTCCTCGTGACCCATAGATGTTGTCCTCGTGATCAACACCACATGACACGATGTTGTCCTCGTGAACAACACCGGGTATTGTCCTCGTGATCAATACCGCTTAACTGGTACATGGGGGATTGCGTAGTCCCCCGAGCAACCGCCGTCATTCATCCCAATTGTACAATTGTTAACGAGCCATCAAGACTCTTACTAATGGGTAGAACCCATATCTGGCATCCTGTAAGAGTAACATCTGTCCCAAGGACCTTTATAGCTGGTACACATTCCCGAAGGAAAATTGTTCACTTTACTGTTCATAAAACTTTCTGTAAATCTTGTTCATAACTTAACATGTATTATGCCTTTGTTTATGTATATAAAAATATAGTAAACGCTTGCCATAAAACATAACTTACTTACTGAAAACATACTAGCACATATATCATGCCTTTGTTTATGTATATAGAAAATATAGTAAACGCTTGCCATAAATATAATCATACTTTACTAAAATGTACTTTTGCCTGTTTTAAACTTTTCACTAAAACATAGCTTTTCCCTTCACTTTATAATATATAAAATATAATAAACGCTTTACACTAAGTATGCACACCACCCCTAAAGAAGGAAAAAAGGGGATTAGAACTCACCTGGTATCTTAACTGCAATGGTCTACTGGATCTCACACAATCTGAACAATCATAACAATTGACACGTATCCGACTTAACTCATCGCTAAATGGTTTCATCATTTCTGGCTAGGCGAACATACTGACTTCACTAACCAGCTAGATATACCCATAGATCTGATGCTTGCGCACTTGGCAAGTGCGCAGAGCCTAGTTCTTGCGTACTTGATAAGTACGCAGGCTTTGCTTCATGCGTACTTGATAAATACACAGGCTTTACTTCATGCGTACTTGATAAATACGCAAGCTTTGCTTCATGCGTACTTGATAAATACGTAGGCTTTGCATCATGCGTACTTGATAAGTACGCAGGATCCTCTTCATGCGTACTTGGTAAGTACGCAGGATCTGCTTCCCCACAAAAATCCTAACTTTCTCATTCGGGTCTGATCACGTCAAGATCCCGAACTTGTTTATATTCAAAACGTTTGCTTTTCATTAAGGAACTCAAATCTATGTTTTTCCTCCAGTTTCATCCGTAAAAACGTTACCTTTTCCTCCAAAACCCGAAAAACCCAAAAACGAAAAAAAACTTAGATCTAGGAGAATCTGTTACCTGAAACGCTTCTTCTTCACAACTAATTGTTCCAGATACGTATGCCTACGGTCCTATGAGCTCAGATTCGAAAACCGGGACTTTCTCTCTCTAGACTCTCTCTCACACTCTCTCTCACTTTCTCTCTCTAAAAATCCAGAAATGATGTTGGGAATGAGGGTTTTGGGCTGATTTTGAGGCTTATAAGGGTCCAACCCTTGCCCCTTTCGGCTCATACACCCCGGCCCAAGCCCGCTTCCCTTGTTTTCTTATTTAAGTTTTTAATTCTCGTGAATTCTTTCGCGCTCTAAAACTCGGGATGTTACAAGTCTACCCTCCTTACAATAGGTTTCGTCCTCAAAACCTGTCATAAGCTATACTGATAGCAAATCACAGAATGGGTGGCATATACCATAGCTATGCAAGGCAGCTTGGTCATGAAGGCCATTGTGATTAATTACCGCTGAGGGTCTAATCAATGAAATATCTAGTTCTAAGGCTTCTAAGCTGATGGGGCTAACTAATCATTTAAGGAAATAATAACATAAACTTGGCATATCACGAATAAGAGTTTGCAACGTACCTTACTGAGTCATCTGGTAAGCCCTTGCTGTGGCCTTGTTAATGTAAGGTTCCTTCTCTGCACCCTTACCCTTTCCGGATCCTCCCGCTTCCGACTCTTTGTGCTATCTACAGTCTCTGCTCAAATGCCCCAGCTCCCCACAGTTGTGGCACCTAGGCTTCACCGGGCACTCACGTGATTGGTGTCCAAACTTGCCACACTTAAATTATCCCGCCTGCCCAGCCCTGCACTCTCCTCCATGCCTTTTCCCACATTTTCCACACAGACCCTCTGCTTCTAACCTTGACCTCCTATCACTAGGACCCTGAAGGTCTTCCCCAGTCTGTTTAGCCGCTTGTTTCTTAGGTGCTTCAGAAATAACTTCAGAGGCAATATCATCATAGACAACCCCGCTCAGAACAACCACCGAATCAAAGGTACTCGGTGTGTTGTCCTTTACAAAGGTACGTATCTTTGGAGGCAACCCTTGAACATAATAATGAATCCTCCTCTCCTCAGTGGTTACAAGATGAGACACCAGGCATGCCAGTTCGTTGTCCTTGGAAGTATATTGTCTGTGAGTCATGAGTCCGGCTTGCAACGTCAGGAACTCTCTCTCCACCCTGTGGACTTCGTTCTTGGGGCAGAACTTCTCAATTACTAGCGCTTTCAGATCACTCCACCTCATTAGCTCAACTGCTTGGTCACCCTTAGCCTGTTTCACAGTCTCCCACCAGTGTGCTGCCTCTCCCTTTAGTGACTTAGCTGCGAACATGACCGCTTGATCCGGTCGGCAGTCACTGAGGCGGATGGTGGATTCCATGCCATTGATCCAATCTAAAGTATCGGCTGCGTCTTTCTCTCTAGTTAGCTCAGGGGATCACAACCACGAAATGCCTTGTAATCGCATCCGCGAGTAGGCGGCGCAACATTCTCCACCAAAACTGGTCCTCCTTTGGCTGGAAGAACCACTGGCCCTTCAGTGGCTGGGATTACGTTGGGGTTTTCCTTGGCCTTCCTTAACGCTTCGTCTAGTATGGCTGGTAAGGTTTCCTTCAGCAGCCGGGTAAAATCATGGCCAAGAGCTGCTTGTACGACTGGTTCAAAGTCAAACGGTTGGTCATCTCCTTCCGCATGCTCAACATTGTGCTGACTGACTACCGTATCAGTATGGGTAGTGTGAACACTCCCCTCAATCTCTTGGTTGGTTCTAGCTCCACTATGGCGGCCTGTACGCCCACCACGTCTTCCTCCTCCACCCCTTCTAGTTCCTCCACGTCTAGCCATTTCTAACTGAAAGATAGAGAACACAAGATTTAATTTCATCATGCTAGGGAATATGTAGAACACAATAAGTAAGGTAAGATGTTAAGATACACTGGCAATCTGCAATTAACCATTACATCACTTTTTGTTATTCTATTTATTCGCTTTCATGGTTCCACTAAAGCCTCTATTCTTATCTTGACACTCTAAAAGGTAAACTTTACTTACTATACGCTTCTGATGCTTTGGCTTGAGTTACCCGTACTGGCATCCGCTACTTGGTCCCATTCTCAGTTTAAGTCTGGACATCGGGGATGTCCAAATCTCTCAAACTATGGCTCTGATACCAACTTGTAAGGCCCCGAACCCGGGAGGCCTCACGTATTGGATTTACTCATCAACACATGGCACTTTAAACATAAGACATTCATTAACACAGCGAAAACGATTTAAAATCTCAACATACGCAGCGGAAACATAAACATGTCTAATACAATTTGTCTTTAACAACATCAAATTAAAACATAACATAAACATAATCGGGATGCCAGACACTGATCTTCGGGTAACTCTTCTTGCTAAGCCAAGCATCCACATCCATCAACTACACCTGCACTTAACTGATATGCATACTAAAAATCAGCAACGCTGAGTGAGTTCTAACGTTTACTTTAAATCAATTTTTACAAAAGATTTACTAATACATACATACTGCCCTTAAGGCAAAACTTTACATACTTCACTTTTCAAAAATAGTTTAAGACATTCATAAGGTATCCGTCAATTCCTTGTCACTGTTGGTACTGCCCTCGTAATCAATACCGCTTAACCGTCAATTCTTATCACTGCTGGTACTGTCCTCGTGATCAGTACCACTTAACCATCAATTCCTTGTCACTAATGGTACTGCCCTCGTGATCAGTACCGCTTAGCATAGTTGGGTCCTCGTAACCCATTGATGTTGTCCTCATGATCAACACCACATGACACGATGTTGTCCTCGTGAAAAACACCGGGTATTGTCCTCGTGATCAATACCGCTTAACTGGTACATGGGGGATTGCGTAGTCCCCCGAGCAACCGCCGTCACTCATCCCAATTGTACAACTGTTAACGAGCCATCAAGACTCTTACTAATGGGTAGAACCCATATCTGACATCCTATAAGAGTAACATCTGTCCCAAGGACCTTTATAGCTGGTACACATTCCCGAAGGAAAATTGTTCACTTTACTGTTCATAAAACTTTCTGTAAATCTTGTTCATAACTTAACATGTATTATGCCTTTGTTTATGTATATAAAAATATAGTAAACGCTTGCCATAAAACATAACTTACTTACTGAAAACATACTAGCACATATATCATGTCTTTGTTTATGTATATAGAAAATATAGTAAACGCTTTCCATAAATATAATCATACTTTACTAAAATGTACTTTTGCCTCTTTTAAACTTTTCACTAAAACATAGCTTTTCCCTTCAGTTTATAATATATAAAATATAATAAAATCTTTACACAAAGTATGCACACCACCCCTAAAGAAGGCAAAAAGGGGATTAGAACTCACCTGGTATCTTAACTGCAAAGGTCTACTGGATCTCACACAATCTGAACAATCATAACAATTGTCACGTATCAGACTTAACTCATCGCTAAATGGTTTCATCATTTCTGGCTAGGTGAACATACTGACTTCACTAACCAGCTAGATATACCCATAGATCTGATGCTTGCGCACTTGGCAAGTGCGTAGAGCCTAGTTCTTGCATACTTGATAAGTACGCAGGCTTTGCTTCATGCGTACTTGATAAATACGCTAGCTTTGCTTCATGCATACTTGATAAATACGCAGGCTTTGCTTGGTGCGTACTTGATAAATACGCACGCTTTGCTTCATGCGTACTTGATAAATACACAGGCTTTGCTTCATGCGTACTTGATAAGTACGCAGGATCCTCTTCATGCGTACTTAGTAAGTACGCAGGATCTGCTTCCCAGCAAAAACCCTAACTTTCGTATTCGGGTCTTATCACGTCAAGATCCCGAACTTGTTTATATTCAAAACGTTTGCTTTTCATTAAGGAACTCAAATCTATGTTTTTCCTCCAGTTTCATCCATAAAAAGGTTACCTTTTCCTCCAAAACCTGAAAAACCAAAAACGAACAAAAACTCACATCTAGGAGAATCGGTTACCTGTAAACGCTTCTTCTTCACATCTAATCGTTCCAGATACGTATGCCTACGGTCCTATGAGCTCAGATTCGAAAACCGTGACTTTCTCTATCTAGACTCTCTCTCACTTTCTCTCTCTAAAAATCCGGATATGATGTTGGGAATGAGGGTTTTGTGCTGATTTTGAGGCTTATAAGGGCCCAACCCTTGCCCCTTTCGGCCCATACACCCCGGCCCAAGCCCGCTTCCCTTCTTTTCTTATTTAAGTTTTAAATTCTCGTGAATTCTTTCGCGCTCTAAAACTCGGGATGTTACACAAATCTTTTAGCTAAACCTTCCCAAAGTTCACGAGAAGTCTTAAACTTCTTGAAAGTATGGTAGATATCCAGAGGTAAACACATGGATAAAGTTGCAAGAGCTTTCTTTTCACGATCATATAATTTCTTTTCATCATCATTAAGAGCTGAAATTGGTTTTGGTGTATCCGACACACCCATATAACGATGAACAGGATGCTCATATCCTTCACTAATAGGAATCCACAAACTTGTGTCATTGATATTCACATAATTCTCAAACCGACTTTTCCAATTAGAATAATCCTTGAGATTCATAAGCCTTGGTGGTTTGGTTGGAGTACCAATCTCATTGTCATGATACAACAAATGAGTCATATTGTTAACTTGATTAGAAGTAAACGACATCCTTGAACACACTTCTATACTTAGAAAAATTTTACAAATCTCCGTATTAAGCGAACTTAACAAATTCGCCTACTAAGTTCGCCTAAATGGAATCCAGCGAACTTAATAAGTTCGCTTGACAAGTTCACCCGTAACTGATCAGACAAGTTCGCCTGTTTCAACTGAAGAACAAGGAAGATTGCTCTAACACCCAAACACACGAATAAATCCAAATTTTTCCATATCTCTCGATTTTGAAGGAATTAGAGAAATTCTTTTCGTAGGATTCTTCAAATGATGATTTAGAACACTTCTATCGGATCAATTTTAGTAAAACAACACCAAAAATGAAGAATTTGATCAAAATTCTCTTCTAAAATCGCCTTAAACTTCAATAACACAGAAACTTTCAAAAATATTCATCTTGTTGTGAAAAAGCAATCAAGACAATGTTAAACAACATTAGCTAATCAAGAGCAATGGCTATGATACCACTTGTAAGCCCCAACGGGTCTAACGATCGATCTCTATTGTAAAACACGTGATACGTATACGTAGTGCGGAATCCTAACTCATACATACGTCTCGAATACTCATAAACACTATAGAATCACACACAAGACATGATTTACTAAAAAGCTTCTTGTATTACTTTGTAAACAGTACACACATAGAAGTTTTGGAAATACTGAACATTACAAATGAGAACAACTACTTCACTATTTATAGGCAACACATACTGGTTCAGGCGAACTTTTCACTATTTATAGGCAACACATACTGGTTCAGGCGAACTTAATAAGTTCGCCACCTTTAGTTCAGGCGAACTTGTTCGCCTCAACTATATTAGACGAACATATTAAGTTCGCCTGTACAAACTTAACTTATTACAATACAAAACAAACAAAACATTAAACATAAAGACTAATCTATTACAAGGCTTGTTGTCACAAAACATGTTCCAACGGGTTTTTTTTCCTTGTGTTCTGGATTAAAAATAAATATTTTGAAGTCTATATTATACGGTATTGGATTCGATAATGAGGAGGTTGAAGGTATGGCATAGGAGGGCGGGTCACCCTTATCAGATCGGTGCTTGAAAGCCTTCCTAATTATTACTTTTCTTTATATAAGGCCCCGTCTAAAGTTATCGAAGGATTAGAGAAGATCATTAGGAGATTTCTATGGAGAGGGTCGATTGGGTGTAAAAAGATGCATTGGGTGGCTTGGGAGCGTGTGGCTACTCCTAAGTCTATAGGGGGGCTCGGTTTGAGTAGGTTGAAAGATATTAATTTCTCTCTTTTATCTAAATGGTTGTGAAGATACAAGAAGGAGGATAAAAATTTATGGAGGAAGGTTATTGACGCCATTCATGTTAACAAAAACTTGTGGTCCCACTTTCCTTGCCGAAAGACCATAAGTGGGGTGTGGAAAAGTATTGTTAAAATTGAGGATAGATCGGTTTCGAATGTGGTGCTTCTCCACAACATGATCCGTGGGGAGGTGGGTAACGGGGAATCTATTTGGTTTTGGCTTGACCCGTGGATCCACGAGAAGCTTATTAAAGACTGTTGTTCTCTTTTGTTCTTACTGGAAAAAGAGAAGAGGTGCAGGGTTCAGGAGCGTTTTAATGAGATTCTTCGTTCTTTCAGGCAGAAATGGAGGTGGAAAAGACCCCCTTTGCTGGGTGATGAATCGATCGAGTGGAATGGGCTTATTAGAACTCTTGAAAATGTGGGTTTGAATAACAATAAAGATCATTGTGTGTGGACTAGTGACAATTCGGGTTCCTTCTCGATGGGTTCTGTGAAACGTTGGTTGAGGTGGGATTTGGATTCGAGCAACCTATTCGTTATGAAGTGGTGTAAGTGGGTCCCATTGAAATGCAATATTTTTGCTGGCGGACTGAGATGGATCGGATTCCTACGATTATGGCTCTATGCAAAAGGAAAGTTTTCATTGAGAATCAGAATTGTTCGTTGTGTGAGTCAGAGCCGAAATCTTCCACTCATATGTTCACCTCTTGTCGGGTCGCTGTTGTCTTGTGGCAGCATACTAGCATGTGGTGTCGGGTTCCGAATATTGATGCCTTCTCTTTTAAAGATCTGTTGGAAGTTCATGAGTCGAATGGTTTGATGGGTCCGGCTAAAGAGGCGTTTTAAGGTATTATGATCATGGCGTGTTGATGCTTGTGGTAGTATAGAAACGAAAGAAGATTCTCCAACAAGACGGTTAAGATTGAAGAAATCATTGCGGATGTCAAGTCTTTCGGGTTCTTATGGTTTAAGTATAGACCTAAATATAAGTCTATGTCTTGGTCTGATTGGTGTAAATTTGTTTTTATGTAGCTATTTTTTGTTTTGTGCTTCCTGGCCTGTTGGTTAGGTGGATTTGTTAATGAAGTTTTCCTTCCAAAAAAAAACTAGGATTTAAGTTCCACCTCACTTCCAAAATAAGTCTAGAATAATGGGATAATCTCTTTATACTTAAAATACTATTCACAAAAACTTTAAATTGTGAATTTGATAACCATTTAAAATTTGGACCGATTTAAAACTTTTAATCTCACACAACTCACACTCATGGAAACTAAGTTACATAGATATGGTTATATAAGCTCATCATGTCAATATAATTATACTAGTTCATTAATGTGAACTTCCCTATATAAATTAACTAACATAAAACAAAGGATTATTGGTTTTTAATAATCTCACTATTTACCAATTGGCTAATAATAATTCCAACTGATAATATTCATACCAACAGTCCCTACTTTTAAACTATTTTCTTACATTGGACCCTGTTAAAAAACTTAACAACATTAGATTTTATATGACGTGGACACCTGCAATCCACTGGAAAGTCGAGCCAAGCTAGCAGTGGTTTCGTGGTGGGTTTCGAAATTGACTCCGATGGTGTTTAACTGGTCTCGTTTTTCTGGCAATTCTAAACAGAGACAACGGTGGTGTTTAACGAGACCAATTAAACACCACTAGAGCCAATTTCAAAACCCACCACGAGACCACGGCTAGCTTGGATCGACTTTCCGGCGGTTTGCATATATCTACGTTATATTAAATCTAACGGCGGTAAGTTTTCTAACGGATGGTCCAATGTAAGAAAATAGTTTGAAAATAGGGACTAATAGTAAGAATATTCTCAGTTGTGATTATTATTGGCCAATTGATAAAAGGTTAGATTATTAAAATCTAATAATCCTAAAACAAATATATGTAAAGTTATCTACATAACTCTATTAAGACCAACTCACTAATATTCACACAAACAATGTATAATATAATCAACACCACATATTATATGTCATCCAATAACTCACTAAGTTTACACTTATGGATTATATAACATAACCTTACTATTTATGATCTTCAAACATCACATTTTAATACACATTGTTTGTATAATTGAACCACCACATAAACACACTTAATGACCACAATTAACACACTTCATCAAGGTTAAATATCTTATTTAAAACCCTAACTGTAACCCACATTAAACTAATCCATGAATTCATACATAACGCACTTCTGAAGCTTAACCTATTAATCCCGCGTTTAGCAAATTTAAACGGTTAACACACCCACACATGCACACATACACACAATGTACTTAAATGGGACCAAAACACTTAAATAGGGCTTATAGAACTCACAGTGATTGAATAAATTGATATCGGGATTTTCATCGTTAACCACTTCCCTCCACCACCACGGTTACTAACTGTTAACCGTGGACCACGAAAATCCTTGGTAGACTCTTCCATGACACTTGAATTACATGAAATACAAACCCTAGGCGCTAAACACATATTCCCTCTCTAGAACACACATACGCACACACATTCCTCCACGCTTTATATCCTTGAACCATCGAGCACTGTGGATAATCTTAACTGACCACCGCAACACAATGTACGCACACATGGGACGATGATGGCTCCCATGATCGCTCTTGGCATGATTCCAAGAACACCACCACCGTCCACATCCTTGCTTTACCTTTGTTGGTTGCTAGAACACCTCACGAGTGCACCAAGTTGATCGACACCTTTTTCTGCTTGACCACGCACTACCAACCACCTTGTCACACCCTCAAAATCCACCTGCAAGGTTTTACCGCAAGTCTTTTGACAAATCAGGATCTCAGTCGTTAGTCATATCAAACGACACAATGTGAGTTTTATAAAAAGCATTAAATGTTCAGAGTAATTGCGGAAGCGAAAAGGTAAAGTACTTAATGCGCAAAACAAACGCGCCCAAAAACCAAGTTATTGAAAAGGAGATAAACACTTTAAATGTCTACAATAATTAAAGGACTCCCATGCATGTCCTAATCGTGTACTTGTGCCTCAGTGGCCTGAGAAAACATGTAAAAATTTGTCAACGCTATGTTGGTGAGTTCACAGGTTTCAGTAAGTAATAATGTTTGCCAGATCATGTACTTTCAATATATATCAATATGTAGCTAACCTATGTTTAAGTTACTAAAGTGCTAGCAACCGAAGCTGACTATTTTGTGTTTGATTCCTTCCACCATATCTATCAACAGTGGTGATGTGTTAGGTCATTATTACACTCGTTCTACCTCCAGTCGAGTTAGCGCGACTAACGCAGATGGGGTTTGTCAAACCCAGTACTACAACTGAAGATTACCTCGCTAAATCCATATAAATGGTTCGATGTGTAAGGACATTCATGATAGAATGTTACACTTAGTTTAGCAAGTGATATATAAGAATTACTATAATCAAATGTTTGCGTCATGTTTTCTCCACCTAGTTTACAAGAGTAAAGGGGCCGTGAAACTCACCTGAGATGTGTAGCGTGCAGCAAATAAGACCATAAATATAATGCAAGTGAACTGCCTAGGAATGCCCTAGAATATGATTGCGGTAGTCAGGCATACGCATAGATATGTAATGACGATATGGGAGGGTCGGATGTTCTAAATACACTAATGATTAACGAAAAGGAATTGTGTTAGCGGGACTAGGAAATTCCCTATTTTGTATCCGGTACGAGTTCGTCTCCAAAAATTAAAACAACGAGAATTATATATCTTTGTAAAAATATAATATAATACTTTGTAAAATAACTAATAAATTCGTTACTGAGCATCCTATCGCCTTTCGGTATCAAAACGGGTTGAAATACTAATAGAATAGTATAGGGATTGGTTTTTATTAAAGAATATCAAAAAAACAGTTTTAAAAAAATAATGCAGTTGGGGACGATCGAACCTAGGTCTCTCCTGTGCAACTCCGACGACCCAATGACCCGGACTACGGTCCCTTTGGTGAACATTGCTCAGCCTAAATGTTTAAGATCCTAACCCGCATCCATGGTTCTTCCCCAAATCCAATTTCCAAATCCAATTACCCTAGATTATTGTTTAATCGCTCAAAAAGTATAGGGTTTTTGTACAACAGTGTATGGCGACCATGTTAGTATGGTTTAATTTGGTTTTCGTGATGGTTTGGATTTAATTCTGAACCGATTAAGAACCCGTAAACCCTAGGTTTACTATGACTCTATTACACGAAATTGGACTAGGTTTGCTTCTAGCATCATAGGGATTTCAATCTAAAGACTCAGTACGAATTGTTGGAGTTCGACTAAGTCGAGTTACGGCTTCAGGTAGATTGATCTCCAGTGACTCCGACTGCTTCTCCGGTGAAATTGATGTGGGGGAATTGATCAAAGAGACTCATAGTATGTGTGTGGAGAGATAATTTGAGAGTTGGTAAACAGATTTGATCAAAACGAGTGGTTCTTACAACGGGTTCGACGGTTTCTTTGCCTCGTGATTAATGTCATTAAATTACCATCATAGGAGATGTTAAAATCTACTAAAACGGTTTAAACAAGGTCATGATCATCATTGCATTGCATAACCATCGCGAATTGAATGGGATACGAAGGTTAGAAGTCGATTTTAACCAAGGACACACGGGTTTGACTATCAAGAGTCAACCAAATCAAGTTTAAGTTAATTGCACAATCAGTCCCTGTAGTTTCTGTATATGTGTTTGAGATTTGGTAGATTTACTCCTTGAGGTTTGTAACTGGGTTAACTAAGTTGTGCGATAATGGTATTTAGGTTAACAGGGTTAACCCGAAATAGTCGGGTGTCACATCATCCCCTATTTGAAAGAATTTTCGTCCTGAAAATTAAGTGACGTTTAAGTATGTTGCTAGTTGTCAAAAAAAATCTTGGATGTCTAGTTAAAAAAAATCCTCGATGTCCTGAAAATTAAGTGACGCTGACTTTTTGAAAAGCTGAGGATACTTGCGCGTCATCTGATCCTTGCGCTCTCATGTGAATTCCAGTCCGCGTTTCGATTTCCAACAAACTTTGACATTAGGGATTTTACTACGCTTGAGCGTCTTAACTTCCCTATCCATGATTTCAACTGGTTCTTTAATGAAACATAATTGTTCGTCGATTTCTAATTCTTCAAGTTTGAGACACGAAAGACGTTGTGTACACCACTAAGTCCTTCAAGTAGGTCCAATTGGTACGTTACTAGACCAATTCTCTTTACTATCTTGAACGGTCCAACATAACGAGGATTTAACTTGCCAAGTTTCCAAAAATGGATACACCTTTCCAAGGTGAAAATTTTTGTAGGACCATGTCGCCCACTTGAAATTCCAACGGTTTTTTACGCCTATCGGCATAACTCTTTTGACGGTCACGGGCTGCCGCCATATGTTTTCGGATTTGTACTATCTTTTCTGAGGTTTTGTGCACGAGTTCAGGACCCGTAAGTTGGCTATCCCTAACTTCAGCCCAACAAATAGGTGATCGGCATTTCCATCTGTACAATGTCTCAAACGGTGCTGCCTTGATGCTAGTATGATAGCTGTTATTGTAGGAGAACACTACTAAAGGCAGATGAGTTTCCCAACTATTACCGAAGTCAATTACCCAAGCTCATAACATGTCCTCTAGAGTTTGAATAGTACGTTCAGTTTGGCCATCTGTTTGAGGATGGTATGATGTGCTCATATCCAGGCGCGTACAAAGAGATTTTTGTAATGATTGCTTGGAACGTGAGGTGAATCGAGCGTCTCGATCAGAAATGATTGAAATTGGCACTCCATGCCTAGAGACTACTTGTTTCAGATAAATAAGAGTTAGCTTCTCCATCTTATCAGTCTCTTTGACTGCTAGAAAATAAGCGGATTTTGTCAAGCGATCTATGATAACCCAGATGGTGTCGCATCCGCTAGGAGTTCGAGGTAGTTTAGTGATAAAATCCTTGGAAATCTGCTCCCATTTTCACATCGGGGTTTCTGGCTGTTGGAGCAAACCAGATGGCTTTTGGTATTCGACTTTGACCTTCAAGCAGGTCAGGCACTTGCTGTCACACCCCGCCAGGGCGGAAACGCGAGGCGCGATGTTCACTGGTTTCCAAAGCATATGATTATCGCAAACACATACATGTAATTGGATACATAATCGAGTTTAAAATATTTACATCACAAAATATCAACTTGAGTTTACAAAAGTTTAAGATTTCGCAAATATGACTCAAGACCATGAGTTATACAAGAGAAATCCTCTCAAAAGCCGTATCCACGTGCATGCATGAATCCTACATTGCTAACCTGATGGCCACGTTCAATTTCCTGAAAACATACTTAAAACTGACAACACGAGGTTGGTGAGTTCACAAGTTAATATAAAGAGTTATCATAAACCCATTGTTTAAATCTGATCATTTTCCGATCAAAACTCCTTGTTAAACCTGATCACTTTAACCTGATCAGAACTCTTTTGTTTAAATATGATCACTTTAACCTGATCAGAACTCTTTTCTTTAAAACCTGATCACTTTAGCCTGATCAGAACTCTTTTGTTTAAAACCTGATCACTTTAGCCTGATCAGAACTATTTTGTTTAAAACCTGATCACTTTAACTTGATCAGAACTCTTTTCTTTAAAACCTGATCACTTTAACCTGATCAGAACTCTTTTCTTTAAAACCTGATCACTTTAGCCTGATCATAACTCTTTTGTTTAAAACTTGATCACTTTAACCTGATCAGAACTCTTTTCTTTAAAACCTGATCACTTTAACCTGATCAGAACTCTTTTCTTTAAAACCTAATCACTTTAGCCTGATCAGAACTCTTTTGTTTAAAACCTGATCACTTTAACCTGATCAGAACCCTTTTGCATGTATTACCAATGAATATGAATACTAATCCGATCTATTGACCCCATTTGTAAGCTTGCAAGGAATACAAAGTAATATGTAATGTACAAGACCGTAACCAAACCCCAACATTCTATGCCTCCCCTCGCCTTTCTGCGAGTAAGACAATATGCGGTCATTCGGCCATTTTGACCCCTGGTTAGCGCGACTAACCATGACCGAAGGCGTCACCCCCAGTAGTACTATTCATATAATCCCGGGCTAAATCCATAGCTAATGGTTACTAATTTATTCAGAGGACTTTAAGCGCTTTACTTTTCCCTCAATATACACATACGGTCAGATCATTAGTTCAATTCATTTATACACAAAAGTCTTTAACAAGTATGTTTCCACCCCCAAATCATTTCAAAACTTAGAAAAAGGAGGATTAGTGAAACTCACGTCGACAGTATGATTGCTAGCAAATATTTGAATAACAGCAGACTTGCCTATCCGTATCCTAATTACACAAGGATAACATACACGTTAAGACTACCCGTCTTAAACGCAATTTGTTCACCGACTTAGCAGATCTGATTACTTTTGTCTAGATATCTTTTTAGTTTTTCAACACTTGTTTCATTATAAAATAGTTATAATTTACTGCTCCATGGGACTGATGAACAGGTATCAAAACTTTCTTAGTTTCGATTGAACAGAACAGATGTCGAAACTACTTAGTTTCGATTGAGTAAATTGGGTATCGAAACTACCTAGTTTCGATTGGCAAAAATAGTATCGAAACTACCTAGTTTCGATTGGGCAATAGGTATCGAAATTCCTAGTTTCGATTGAACAACCGGTATCGAAACTCCCAGTTTCGATTGAACACAGGTATCGAAACTCCTAGTTTCAATTGAATACAGGTATCGAAACTCTTAGTTTCGATTGAATACAGGTATCGAAACTCCTAGTTTCGATTGAAAATAGGTATCGAAACTCCTAGTTTCGATTGAATACAGGTATCAAAACTATAGTTTCGATTACTGCACTTTGATTGACAGAATTCGTCATGTATATTTTTATGTTCAAATATTGAATCTGACACACTTTTATGGTTATCTTACTTTCGTTTGAATGATTTGCATGTTCAGCTACGGTTTGAAAAGAAATTAATATGGACAATATTGAGTTTTTACCTCAAACAGGGAATGGATTCTGAGAGAAACAGAGAAGATAGTCTTGAATTCTTTTGTTAAAATCTCTTCAAGAACACTTGAAATTCTCCTTATGACACCGAATTATGGTGGATTTCGCTTTAAAACTGGACTTCGACTTGAAGGAGAATTGGGAAATTTCCGTAAGAAAATGAGAAAGCTTGAAAGAGATTGTGAGATTTCGACTGAGGAGGTATGGTTTTTAATCTGAGATTGAGTGAATTTGCAAGTGGGAGAATGACTCCCCTGACTCTCGGCCGAGAAAGTCAAGGAAGTGGTTTGGGGTTAATGATAACCAATTTTTAAGTATTAATTTATTAATGGTATTAGTATCAATTAGAGTTCCAAATGGTAATTTAATTCGGTTTCGATTCTTCACGGTATTATAATTTTTAACCATTTTATGGCTCGTTGAAGAAATTATTAAAATCTTGGTTCAACGTAAATTTTGTGTAATATATATATATATATATATATATATATATATATATATATATATATATTTTTCTGGTTATTTAATTTAACCAATAACGTTCGTATTTAGTCGGGTTATTCTGCTTACTTTTTCTAGTAATTCCTTAAGATTTACTAGACTTGGAATAAACTTCTTTGCTAGACTTCTTGACTTTACTTAGTCAAAATAAAATATCAGGAAATAATAATTATGAACGTGCGTTTATGAAATGTGGATATCGACCTGAAATGCTGGGTGTCACATTCTTCCCATGTTATAGAGAATTTCGTCCCGAAATTCAGTTCTTGTCATTCTGACTTGGAGTGTTTGTAAACAAGGACGGGTACTTGGATTTCATTTTATCTTCCCGCTCCCACGTATACTCGGGGCCGCGCTTTGAATTCCAACGTACCTTGACCAGCTTAACACGGCTGCGCCTTGTTCTCTGAACCTTCCAATCTGTGACTTCCATAGGTTCCTCAATGAAGTGCAACTTGTCGTCTATGTGAATCTCATCAGGCGGTATAATTAATGTCTCGTCTGATAAGCACTTCTTGAGATTTGACACATGAAACGTATCATGCACATTGTTTAGTTCTTGTGGCAACTTGAGCTTGTAAGCTACAGGGCCAACCCTAGCCAATATTTCAAATGATCCAACGTACCTAGGGTTAAGCTTGCCACGGTTGCCAAATCTTGCAACTCCTTTCCAAGGTGAGACCTTTAACATGACTTTGTCTCCCTCTTGGAATTCTAAAGGTCTTCGTCTGTTATCAGCGTAACTCTTTTGTCTGTCACGGGCGGCTTTCAGACGATCCTTAATTTTGAAAATCTTGTCTGTGGTCTCTTGAATAACTTCAGGACCGGTTAAATGCTTGTCACCAACTTCTGCCCAACATAGTGGTGAACGACATTTTCGACCATACAAAGCCTCAAACGGAGCGGCTTTGATGCTGGTGTGGTAACTATTATTGTATGAAAACTCAGCTAGCGGCAAGTGAGTATCCCAATTTCCACCGAAGTCAATTGCACACGCACGGAGCATATCCTCTAAAGTTTGAATGGTCCTTTCACTTTGACCATCTGTTTGTGGGTGATATGTCGTGCTCATGTCAAGACGTGTGCACATGGCTTCTTGTAATGATTTCCAGATTCTAGACACGAATCTGCTGTCTCTATCAGAGATAATAGAAATTGCACTCCATGCCTAGCCACAATTTCCTTGATATAAAGCTCTGCAAGTTTCTCGGTTTTATCCGTTTCTTTGATGGGTAGAAAATGAGCTGATTTCGTCAAACGATCGACAATTACCCATATAGTGTCATACCCGCTCGACGTCTTGGGTAACTTTATGATGAAATCCATGGAAATCTGTTCCCATTTCCATTGAGGTATCTCGGGTTGTTGTAACAATCCCGACGGTTTCTGATGTTCTGCCTTTACTTTCGAACATGTCAGGCATTTACTGACATAAATAGCAATTTCTCCTTTCATGTTCGGCCACCAGTAGAGTTCTTTCAGATCCTTATACATTTTATCCGAACCTGGGTGAATGGAGTACCTGGACTTGTGGGCTTCGTCCATAACCAACTCCCGTATGTTACCAAAACATGGCACCCAAATTATATTCATGAAGTATAAAGTGTCATCTGATTTTGGTTCCAACTGCTTTATCATTCCTCGTAAAGCTTCACTCTGAATGTTTTCTTCCTTAATTGCCTCTTGTTGTGCCATCCGGATTTGAGTTGTGAGACTCGTATGAATTGTCAATTCTAGGGCACGAACACGGAGTATTTTAACCCATTCTTTACGACTCAAGGCATCTGCTACGACGTTTACCTTACCAGGGTGATACTTGATATCACAGTCGTAATCATTCAGTAGTTCTACCCAACGACGTTGCCTCATGTTGAGTTCTTTCTGATTAAAGATGTGCTGGAGACTCTTATGATCTGTAAAAATAGTACATTTTGTACCGTATAAGTAATGTCTTCAAATCTTGAGTGCAAACACGACAGCACCCAATTCCAGATCATGAGTCGTATAATTTTTCTCATGTACTTTTAGCTGTCTGGATGCATACGCTATGAATTTTTCTCTCTGCATCAATACACATCCCAAGCCTTGGTGTGATGCGTCGCAGTACACGATGAAATTGTCAGATCCTTCAGGAAGGGATAGGATTGGTGCACTGCAAAGTTTCTGCTTCAACAATTGAAATGCTGATTCTTGTTTATCAGTCCAATCAAACTTTTTGTCCTTCTGAGTTAACATGGTCAAAGGCAAGGCTATCTTTGAAAAATTCTCGATGAATCTCCTGTAATATCCTGCCAATCCCAGAAATTGACGCACCTCAGCCGGAGTTCTTGGTGCTTCCCAGTTTTTGATAGCTTCAATCTTGGTTGGGTCTATGTGAATACCATTCTTATTGATGACATGTCCGAGAAAGTGAACCTCTCGGATCCAAAACTTACACTTAGAGAATTTAGCATAAAGCTTCTCATTCCTGAGTAGTTCCAAGATTAATTTCAAATGATGTTCATGTTCCTCCTTGGTTCGTGAATATATCAATATGTCATCGATAAACACAATCACGAATTTATCCAAGTACGGCTTGCACACGCGGTTCATGAGATCCATGAAGACGGCCGGTGCATTAGTCAAGCCAAATGGCATAACTTGGAACTCGTAGTGACCGTAACGAGTCCTAAAAGCCGTTTTTGGTATATCTTCTTCCTGAATTTTCAGTTGATGATACCCTGATCGTAGATCAATTTTAGAATAGAAACTGGAACCTTGAAGTTGATCAAACAAATCGTCTATTCGAGGAAGAGGATACCGATTTTTAATTGTCAGCTTGTTCAATTCTCGGTAATCAATGCACATTCTAAAGGTTCCATCCTTTTTCTTTACGAATAGGACCGGAGCTCCCCATGGTGAGAAACTCGGTCTTATGAAACCTTTGTCAAGTAATTCTTGTAGTTGACTCGACAATTCCTGCATCTCGGAAGGGGCTAGACGATACGGCGATCGTACAACTGGTGCGGCTCCTGGTACTAGGTCGATCCGGAACTCGACTTGTCTTGATGATGGTAATCCTGGTAAGTCCTCGGGAAATACCTCCGAGTAATCTCTGACGATTGGTATGCCCTCAAGTCGACGTTCTTCGGGTTTCTTCTTGACAATGTGAGCCAGGAATGCACAATAACCCTTGCGTAGATACTTATGAGTTTTCATGCAGTTTATCGTCTTCAACATCATTTTACACCTTTCGCCTTGAATTGAAAGAATTTCTCCGCTTGGTAGTGGGATACGTACAATCTTCTCGAAGCATACGATTTCGGCACAATTCTTCGATAACCAATCCATGCCAATAACAATATCAAAACTCCCTAGTTCGACGGGTAGAAGGTCTATACTGAATGTATGGTTTTCTAAACATAAAGTACAACCCCTAATGACCTCTCTGGTTTCTATTAATTTCCCATTTGCTAATTCAATTGTATAACTTTGATCTAGTTTGCTGGCCTTAATACCGAGTAAGGATTTAAAATCATTCGACACAAAGCTCATATCCGCACCCGAATCAAAAAGTACAGAGGCATAGTGATTATTTATCGGGAACGTACCAGTGACGATGTTCGGGTCCTGGCGTGCGTCCCTTGCACCCATCACGAATGCCCTCCCTGGTGCCTGAGCGTTGTTCTGATTCTTCCACTTGGGACACTCCCTCTTGAAGTGCTTCAGGTCACCACATATGAAACATCCCGGTTTAATTTTCCCCATTCGGTTGTTGGTTCGACAAGCTTGTGTGGTGTGACCAAACTTGTCACATTTTCCACACTTGATGCACACACCGGCATGATGATTTCCACACTTCTTACATCTCGGTAGGCCCCTATCATACTCCTTTCTTTCCACTGTGTTGACTGCAAAAGCCTTCATAGTTCCTTGTTTCTTAAACCCTTGCTTCTCAGACTTGTTACTTGAATTTCCCATCCATTTCCTTTTCTCCCCAGATCTACCTTCCTCATTCTCCTTCCTCTCAAACAATCCATTACGTACTGCATCATCCTTTAGTTTGAATGCTAAAGTTATAGCACTCTTGGCATCTACTGGATTAGATGATGTTACCATGCTACGAATTTGAGGCGCAAGGCCCCACAGATGCCTCTCAACGCGCTTATGTTCTGGTCTGACCATATACGGTACTAGAATCGCCAATTCATTGAAACGGTCGGTGTATCCTGCCACATCATCTCCTATCATCTGTAGGTTCCACATCTCGGTTTCAATCTTTTGCAATTCGTTTCGAGGACAATATTCCTCAATCATCATGTTTTTCAAGTCTTCCCAAGATAATTGGTACGCTGTCTCTCTCCCCAAAGTCTTCATTTGAGTATTCCACCAAGTTAAAGCTTTATCAGTGAGCATGCATGTAGAATACTTCACCATGCAGTCAGCGGTACATTCACTAATATCAATCACCGACTCCATCTTTTCTATCCATCTCATTAGACCTACTGCACCCTCGGTGCCATTGAAGTTACGGGGGTTGCAGGATAGGAAGGCCTTGTAGGTGCACTTCCTATTTGGAGAATCTGTAGAATCACAAGTCATAACGTCATTAATTCGGATCATGACTATGTGTTCTGGCTTATTTATTTTTATTACCTCCGGAACCTTCGGAACCTCCTGTTGTACCGCTACCTCCTCCACCTCCTCCACCGGCACCGCTACCATTTCCTCCACCACTATTTCGATTTGCTTCATACTGCTCTATGGTGGCAGCTACTCGCTGTGCTATGAGTTGTTCTATGTTTGGGGAAATTGTCTCGTTGTTGTCACCAGTAGTGTTACGGGGTGTCCCACGCTTAGGTGCCATGACGTTCTTTCTAACATATCAATTAAAAAGAAAACAACATTATATAACAATAATGATAGATCATGACATAAGGGTACAACAACATCAAACGTAAACAACCATCATTTCAACATAAACCATCACATACATAGTTAAAACATACATAGTACATTGTTCCCAAAAGACAAGGATACAAAAAGGGATGGGTTCTCATGACCACATCAGTACTAAAGTTTTAGACTACATAATGTGCTATGGGCACAACCCGCCCATAATAGGTTTAAAAGAATAAGTGGGAGTACAATCCAATCATCATAGCAAGTCCCGCCATGACAAAGCTAGCTCTCGCCACAAATTCTGCAGCCAAAGTCCTTTCTTCCAGCGCCTCCACCATGTCTCGGACCGTAACAGTGAACTGCCAGTCCATGTCAGCTCTCAACTCTAGGTAGTCAGTGGCACCCTGTATGTCCCGGGTGTTGTCCTCCAGAGTCTGTACTCAAGATCCGAGCCCTTGACGTAAGCGCATGGCTGCATCCCCATGTGCCTGAATATCATCTAGGAGATCATCAAGACGCTCTTCGTGCGTATGAACACGTGCTACCAATGTAGGCACTGTGAGCTCCATGGCTTCCCCAGTGTGGGGTAGAGGTGTTGGAGAGTTGGAGGACTCTCCGAACTCAAAGGTAGAGGGAATACTCTCCATCTCCCTCCACCGTGCCAGAGTACGAGGCATCCAACGGATAGTCCCCACTGTAGGGTGGTAACGGGGTTGTTGCCTAGGTGGTTCCTCATCATTCTCCAAGTTTTCCGGGTCACGGGCTGCCAGGGTTCTTTTGCGTGGAAGTCGAACCTTCTTCCTAGCACTTTGCACCTTAACTGGTCCTCCGCTTTTCTTTCGGTAGATTATAGGCGGTTCTCCCAAGGCGACATCGGGTGGTGTCGAGTTGCGAACTTGTACTCGATTTTTGGGATGTCTGGCGGAAAGTTCCTCGTTGGATTCAGGGTCAGAGACAGGGTCAGAGTGTGAATGTGACGTCATGCTTGTGACTACAATATCCACATGACATGATGACTGGTTATGCAATGCTTATGCAATGAAAACATTTTAGTGAGTCATTCAAATTATATACTAGGTTCCGTTTTAGACACCTAGTTCGCTATAATCAATGGCTCAAATACCAAGTTCTGTCACACCCCGCCAGGGCGGAAACGCGAGGCGCGACGTTCACTGGTTTCCAAAGCATATGATTATCGCAAACACATACATGTAATTGGATACATAATCGAGTTTAAAATATTTACATCACAAAATATCAACAGTTTACAAAAGTTTAAGATTTCGCAAATATGACTCAAGACCATGAGTTATACAAGAGAAATCCTCTCAAAAGCCGTATCCACGTGCATGCATGAATCCTATATTGCTAACCTGATGGCCACGTTCAATTTCCTGAAAACATACTTAAAACTGTCAACACGAGGTTAGTGAGTTCACAAGTTAATATAAAGAGTTATCATAAACCCATTGTTTAAATCTGATCATTTTCCGATCAAAACTCCTTGTTAAACCTGATCACTTTAACCTGATCAGAACTCTTTTGTTTAAATATGATCACTTTAACCTGATCAGAACTCTTTTCTTTAAAACCTGATCACTTTAGCCTGATCAGAACTCTTTTGTTTAAAACCTGATCACTTTAGCCTGATCAGAACTATTTTGTTTAAAACCTGATCACTTTAACTTGATCAGAACTCTTTTCTTTAAAACCTGATCACTTTAACCTGATCAGAACTCTTTTCTTTAAAACCTTATCACTTTAGCCTGATCATAACTCTTTTGTTTAAAACTTGATCACTTTAACCTGATCAGAACTCTTTTCTTTAAAACCTGATCACTTTAACCTGATCAGAACTCTTTTCTTTAAAACCTAATCACTTTAGCCTGATCAGAACTCTTTTGTTTAAAACCTGATCACTTTAACCTGATCAGAACCCTTTTGCATGTATTACCAATGAATATGAATACTAATCCGATCTATTGACCCCATTTGTAAGCTTGCAAGGAATACAAAGTAATATGTAATGTACAAGACCGTAACCAAACCCCAACATTCTATGCCTCCCCTCGCCTTTCTGCGAGTAAGACAATATGCGGTCATTCGGTCATTTTGACCCCTGGTTAGCGCGACTAACCATGACCGGAGGCGTCACCCCCAGTAGTACTATTCATATAATCCCGGGCTAAATCCATAGCTAATGGTTACTAATTTATTCAGAGGACTTTAAGCGCTTTACTTTTCCCTCAATACACACATACGGTCAGATCATTAGTTCAATTCATTTATACACAAAAGTCTTTTACAAGTATGTTTCCACCCCAAATCATTTCAAAACTTTAGAAAAAGGGGGATTAGTGAAACACACCTCGACAGTATGATTGCTAGCAAATATTTGAATAACAGCAGACTTTCCTATCCGTTTCCTAATTACACAAGGATAACATACACGTTAAGACTACCCGTCTTAAACGCAAGTTGTTCACCGACTTAGCAGATCTGATTACTTTTGTCTAGATATCTTTTTAGTTTTTCAACACTTGTTTCGTTATAAAATAGTTCTAATTTACTGCTCCATGGGACTGATGAACAGGTATCGAAACTTTCATAGTTTCGATTGAACAGAACAGATGTCGAAACTACTTAGTTTCGATTGAGTAAATTGGGTATCGAAACTACCTAGTTTCGATTGGCAAAAATAGTATCGAAACTACCTAGTTTCGATTGGGCAATAGGTATCGAAACTCCTAGTTTCGATTGAACAACCGGTATCGAAACTCCCAGTTTTGATTGAAAACAGGTATCGAAACTCCTAGTTTCGATTGAATACAGGTATCGCAACTCCTAGTTTCGATTGAATACAGGTATCGAAACTATAGTTTCGATTACTGCACTTTGATTGACAGAATTCGTCCTGTATATTTTTATGTTCAAATATTGAATCTGACACACTTTTATGGTTATCTTACTTTCGTTTGAACAATTTGCATGTTCAGCTACGGTTTGAAAAGAAATTAATATGGACAATATTGAGTTTTTACCTCAAACAGGGAATGGATTCTGAGAGAAACAGAGAAGATAGTCTTGAATTCTTTTGTTAAGCTCTCTTCAAGAACACTTGAAATTCTCCTTATGACACCGAATTATGGTGGATTTTGCTTTAAAACTGGACTTCGACTTGAAGGAGAATTGGGAAATTTCCGTAAGAAAATGAGAAAGCTTGAAAGAGATTGTCAGATTTCGACTGAGGAGGTATGGTTTTTAATCTGAGATTGAGTGAATTTGCAAGTGGGAGAATGACTCCCCTGACTCTCGGCCGAGAAAGTCAAGGAAGTGGTTTGGGGTTAATGATAACCAATTTTTAAGTATTAATTTATTAATGGTATTAGTATCAATTAGAGTTCCAAATGGTAATTTAATTCGGTTTCGATTCTTCACGGTATTATAATTTTTAACCATTTTATGGCTCGTTGAAGAAATTATTAAAATCTTGGTTCAACGTAAATTTTCTGTAATATATATATATATATATATATATATATATATATATATATATATATATATATTTTTCTGGTTATTTCATTTAACCAATAACGTTCGTATTTAGTCGGGTTATTCTGCTTACTTTTTCTAGTAATTCCTTAAGATTTACTAGACTTGGAATAAACTTCTTTGCTAGACTTCTTGACTTTACTTAGTCAAAATAAAATATCAGGAAATAATAATTATGAACGTGCGTTTATGAAATGTGGATATCGACCTGAAATGCTGGGTGTCACACTTGCTCTCGTAGGTGGCTATATCAGCTTTCATGTTTGGCCACCAATACAGAACCTCCAAGTCATGATACATTTTATCGAAACCATGATGAATAGAATAGCGAGACTTGTGTGCTTCATCCATTACAAGTTCCCTTAATTTCCCGTACACTGGGACCCATATTCGCTGTGCGAAATAGTGAATACCATTCGATTCAACCTCAAGTTGTTTTTCCATACCACGCGTGGACTCTAAAGGTAGGTTTTCCTCTTTCAGGGCTTCGAGTTGAGCATTACGGATTTGATCAGGTAGTCCGGTTTGCAATGCTCAGACCCATCTGGGTTTGTTTTCTTTCCGGTTTAGGGCATCGGCTACCACGTTAGCCTTGCCCGGATGATACTTGATGGCACAATCATAATCATTAAAGAGTTCGATCCAACGACGTTTGTAGAAGCATGTTTGTGTAAATATAGATAAAGTTCTATGTATCGGTGTACGTGGATAGTACGCAGGAGGGTGTTCCTGAGTACTTAGCCTACACACCAGTTTGGTCCTGCGTACTTAGTAAGTACGCAAGGTTTTTGCCTTGCGTACTTGTCAAGTACGCATGACCAAACCCTGCGTACTTAGACAAGTACGCAGGTAGTGTTCCTTCCCCTATAAATATGAGATGATGGCCTCATTTGTAGGTGGAACTTCTGGAACAAGGTTGAGAGGTGTCCGGGTCGGGACGAGCTCTCCCGACCCCTAGACCGTGAGCTTAAATGTGAGATGTGTGCTCCTTCGGTATGTAGTCTGTAATACGGGATGACTTCTATGTTATGGATTATGTATCATTTCAATATCTTTTGTTTATGTTCGTGTTTCTCTGTCTCGTTTCTTGATTCCCACACAAATCACAGAACAGTTCCGTATTATCTCTGCTGCGCGACAAGGCTCCAGGGACCTACAACGTTGTCATATGTTCAACTCTTTATGTTCAAAGATGTATTGAAGACTCTTGTGATCGGTGTCGATGGTGCATTTGGTACCGTACAAGTAATGTCTCCATATTTTCAGTGCAAACACTACAACTTCCAACTCTAAATCATGAGTTGCATTGTTCTTCTCATGAATTTTCAGCTGAGGGGAAGCATATGCGATAACCATCTCGCGTTTCATTAACACACATCCAAGACCTTGAATAGAGGCATCGCAATACACTACAAAGTCACCCGTTCACTCTGGAAGAGATAGGATGGGTGCACTACCGAGTTTCTGCTTCAGCAGATGGAATGTTGATTCCTGTGTTTCACTCCAGTTATAGGGTTTACCCTTTTGGGTTAGGGCAGTGAGAGGTTGAGCAATCTTTGAGAATTCCTCGACGAATCGACAGTAGGAACTTGCCAATCCTATAAATTGTCGCACCTCTGTCAGAGTTGTTGGGGCTGCCCAATTCTTGATGACTTCTACTTTAGCAGGATCAACATGTATTCCTTTCTCGTTGACCATTAAACATACATTCTCCTCATGTTCTTCCTTGTTCTTGGAATAGATGAGTATGTCATCAATGAAAACGATGACGAACCGATCAAGGTAAGGTTTATACACACGGTTCATGAGGTCCATGAACACTACAGGTGCATTGGTTAATACGAATGGCATGACCAAAAACTCGTACGGCCATACCGGGTTCTGAATGCAGTTTTAGAGATGTCTTCATCTCGGACTCTCAGTGTTGAAGCACTTTTGTGTGACAGATACTCTGGATAGTGTCTTAGTTTATTTTACTTGTCTTGTATATTTTAGTCTTTGTATAATAGTGTCTGTATGTATTAGTTATCGAGTTATAATTTCTAATGCATGTTATTGTTGTATTATTTCTCTAAGTGTTTTGCGCACTTAGCATGTGCGCAGGAATTACTTCCTGCGTACTTAGCAAGTACGCAAGAATACTCTGCGTACTTGCTAAGTACGCATGAAAAATTTGCCCGGCGCACTTATTAAGTGCACAGAGATCAGGTCTAGTATAAATAGAATAGGTTGACAGAAGATATGTACGCAGACATTTTGCACTCTGTATTTTCTCTCTGTATTTATTCAAGTTTATAATAGACGGAGTTTTAAAGTGATTTCGTTGTCGGCTTACTTTGTGTTGTTTGATTCTCCACCTAGTAACGGGCATTCCACACCCGGTCCGACTAGTCACACACCCACACGTAACGATCCGAGACACCCGGGGACCTACAAGTGGTATCAGAGCTTAGCTCTTGATTTCGAGTGTTGTGATTGTGTTAGGAGCATCTTTTACACATCCTATAGATTTTTTGCAAGCAAAAGTGGGTGTTTTTGTTGATTTTTATGATAAAATAGGGGTAGCTCTTGAGCACTATTTTAGAAGCAAAAATCACTCAAAAACCGACTTTTGTTGTGTATTTGAGTGTTTTGAGCATCAAAGGTTGGTTAGAAACGAGTTTCTGACCATTTGGCTCATTTAGTTTGGTCATATTTTCGATTTCTGCCGTCTCCGGTGAAATTTCAGTGACCGGAAAAAGTTGGTGAGAGTTGTTGAAAAAGTGACCTGCGTACTTACCTTATTTGGGAACAAGTACAGTCTTGCTGCGTACTTATCAAGTACGCAAGACCATATTTGCTGCGTACTTAATTCATCTCATGCGTACTTATCATATTCTCCTACGTACTTGTCAAGTACGCAAGAGCAAATTCTAAATACGCAAGACCAGATTTTTTAAGTGCGCAAGGCCAGAGACAAGTGCGCAAGTTGTTTTGATTTTCTGAAATTTGACTAAGTGTTACACTATGGCAAATCTTCAGAACCTCGGTAACCTACTTAATTATGACAATGAAATTGGAACCCCACAGAAACCACCAAAGCTGCTTAATGTAAATGATTATTCAAACTTGAAAGCACGCTTTGAACACTATATCTCATATACTGATTCTTCACTTTGGATACCCATTCTAGAGGGTTATAAGCATCCCACATATATATATCTTGATGAGGAAGTTCCCAAGCCTATCTCCAAACTTGATGAAGAAGAAAAGAAAGTTTATGACAGAGAGAAGAAGGCACACGGATCTATCACTATGGCCTTGACCAGGGAGTTATTCCACAACAATGCCTCTCCTCTGATGAATGTTGGATTTTTTGAAATTTGGCTAAGTGCAAGTTCTTGCGCACTTAACAAGTACGCAAGAAGTAATTCATGCGTACTTGCTAAGTACGCAAGAACTAATCCCTGCGTACTTGCTAAGTACGCAGGAAGAACACTTGTGAAAAATTTCTAAGTCTGAAATTCAGTTCATTGTGTAGCTGCTATATCCTGTCATGTCTGATCCATTCCAATGATACTTCTTGTTCTTATTACGTTTATTGTTTTTTCTTGCAGTGATGGCTCGTGCATTCACCAGCGAATTCAATCTGCTGGCACTAACACAACCCGAGTGGAAGGGTGCGGCACTTCAGTATAGGGAGATAATCGACTTCCTGAACCGATCAAAGCTCAACTATGCCATATATGCTGATCCTGTTGTCTCAAGACCGTATCTGGAGCAATTCTGGGAATCTGCTGATCATGACTGTACAGTAACCCCAAATGTCATTAGGGCTACTGTAGCAGGACATGACATTGCTATTTCTGAAGATATCATCAGACGCGTGCTACAGTTTAGGGACTTATCCACTGATCCGGTGAGTTACCCTGACTACTTCGTTGATGGATGCTAGAGACAAAGGATGGGGTATGTCGGTACCATGGACTATTCTTCTTACAAGAAGATATGGGTACTTGATCAGTGGCGTTACTTCGCGCACGTCATGATCATGTGCCTGTCTGCTAGAAAGGCCGGAAAGGATGCCATGGGGCATGACTTGGCGGCTGCAATGGTTGCCCTCTCTCTCAACAAGGGTTTTAACTTCTCAAAGTATATCTACAAGTCTATCACCGATCAGATCAATGCTGCTAATAGGTTTAGATTTCTATTATACCCTAGGTTCGTGCAGCTGTTGATTAATGATGTTGTACCGAATCTACCGGCGATTGGAGAGAGACTACAAGTCAAACGGGTGGACAAGAGAGTGTTTGCACAATTTCTAAAGCCAGACAGTGTAGAACCTACCCCTGAGCACACTCCTCTCTTTGGCCACCTGATCAATGAAGCATATGTGGCCCCTGCTGACTTAAGATGGTATAGTGTCGAGTCTGAGCCATAACTCAATCAGCACAGTGATGAATAGCAATAAGAAGAGGAAGTTGGATCTGAAGATGATATGTTTGAAGATGAAGGGGACGAGGAACAAGTAGTTGAAGGTGCTGAAAAGTCTGACTCAGAATCGACTGAGTCAGATTCATCTGATTCTGATGATGCACCGTCCCAGGCACACCCAAGAAGACTGACGAAGGTGACCCTTCCAGAGTCATCTTCTAAGAGAAAGCGACAATCGACTAGCACTGAATACGAGCCCGATTCTGATTCGGACGGTGCTATACAAAGACGTAGGAGAGAAAGTATTAATAAGCAACGGGGGGATAGGCCGCAACAAGCTATCCTTTGTGAGGTAGAAGTCAGTGTTCAGAGGCAAGCACATGTAACGGCAGCGAGTACTGATTCCGCTTCCACGTCACCTTCGCAACAGCTTTACAGGCGACAGCGGAGGAGGCCACAGGTAACACCTGATGTGGCTGTCACTGCTATCACAGAGGAGGTTCCTGTGATAGTAACCCTCCTTGTACCATCTATCCAAGTGGCGGTGACAACTCCTATTCTTACCGAGTCAGTCACCATCACCCCTTCCACCACTCCTACAACCACCATCCAATCCACAATCCCTACTACCACCATTGAACCTATAAGTCAACCCTACAACTTTGGAGACTTTTCCTAGGGTTTTAACTTTGATATGATCTTCTCATCTCCCCTCCATAATGTTGAAGCCTCTACATCCAAGAATCCTGATCCAAATGATGCAAGGATAGAAGCTTTGGAAACACAAGTTGCTGGTCTACTTAAAACTGTTCGGAAATCAAGGGAAGAATCTGAGGCTCAACAGGCTCAGATAAATTCATTGGTGGACGAAGTTACTATTCTGAGAAGCCAGAGGACTGGGACTAAAGTGAGACTTGCAAATGTGATGGCCCAGAACGAACTACTGATCAAAACGAACAATATGAATCTGGGACACAGAACGTCTTTAGAGGTACGGTTTGACATGCAACGGAAAGAACATGAAATGATGGTCAAGTTAGTAGCTGAACTGACCAAGTAGCTTGCTGCTCAGGGGGAGAGAGAAAAAGAGAAAGAGAAGGCATCAAAATCTACCGGTGATGAGGCTTGTCATCTGGTTGATATAACAAATGATGATGACAAAGAGAACGATCCTGAACTCGGTTCTAGTGGAAGTGAGCAACAAGCTTTGGCGATAGTGCCCATTTCTGTTGTTCCAATGGCTGAGGGGGAGTCGACTCACCAGGAAGGTGGTGATGCTTCAGGTGGTAATAAAGGAAAGTCGGTGGCTGACGTTTTGAAAGATCTATCTGGTGACGTGTCGGATAATGAGATCTTATTCTTAGAGCCAGACTATTCCAAATAAGCACAGATCGAGGCTCTCTGCAATCTTGAAGAGGGAGAGATCGACTCTGGTGACGATTGGGATGAGGAAGATGATGATGTGGTGATCGAAGTTCCCAAGGGTGACGGGGAAGGAGAGTATGAGTTTGAAGATTGAGATATCTTCGAAGTTCCATCCTTTGAATCTCATCTTGACACATGTTCATTCGAGCCTGCTAGTACTGTTGAGGCGTCGACTGAAGGCTCCCCTGCCGACCCTACACCTGTGGATCCAGAGGCAAAGAAAGACAAACATATGCCTGCAAGTTCATCGAAGGATCCGGCTCCTGTATGGTAAAAGACTTCAATCATAGACAAACACGGAGCGACAGGGATGATCTTAGCTGTGAGGCTCGATGAGGATAAGAAGTTGTTTGCAATCAAGCGAGCTGGGGGGTTCAATACTTGAAACCAACCAGCGAAGCTTTCAACTCCTTGCCAAGATACGACCTCGTAAACCTAGTAAACCGAGAGCTGCTGTGTCACTCAAATAACGCAGTAGCGATGGGTTTGTGGCAGGTTCTACAGTGAAAGGTAAGATCTGGGAAATTCAAAATGTTTAAGCCTCAAGTGTCCAAGCGAGTCAGGGACAAGAACGCTAGACATCCTGTGACTAAGAAAAGCTTAAAGAAACTGGTATACAAGCCAGTGCGGTGTGAAACCTAGATTCCCTTGAGCAAGTTATCTCAGGATATCCTTGGTAACATATGGTACTGGTATGTAGATCCTAAATCAGGCGAGGCAGTGGTGATTGGAAAGGTGTGGTCCGATAGTGGAAGCTTAGTGCCAAGGGAATTGATCAGAGTGTTTGATGAATTCTGCTTCATAAACTTCTCTGTGAAAGATCTGGAGGCACTAGCTGACAAGTACTGCATGTACACGGACGAGTGGATAAAGTTCCTTGCTTCTAAATACGACAAGGTGATCAAGTTCTGCCTTTACTACAAGAAGTAGATGGAAGCTAAAGCTGGGAAGCAGTGAAGACCGAAGACAATCCAGAGCTGTTGTCAAAGGGGAGTTTTTTGAAGCACTTTTATGTGATAGACACTCTGGATAGTGTCTTAGTTTATTTTACTTGTCTTGTATGTATTAGTCTTTGTATATTAGTGTCTGTATGTATTAGTTATCGAGTTGTAATTTCTAATGCATGTTATTGTTGTATTATTTCTCTAAGTATTTTGCGCACTTAGCATGTGTGCAGGAATTACTTCCTGCGTACTTAGCAAGTACGCAAGATACTCTGTGTACTTGCTAAGTACGCATGAACAATTTGCCCTGCGCACTTGTTAAGTGCGCAGAGATTAGGTCTAGTATAAATAGAATAGGTTGATAGAAGATATGTACGCAGACATTTTGCACTCGATATTTTCTCTTTGTAACTGTTCAAGTTTATAATAGACGGAGTTTTAAAGTGATTTCATTGTCGGTTTACTTTGTGTTGTTTGATTCTCCACCTAGTCACGGGCATTTCGCACCCGGTTCGACTAGTCACACACCCACACATAACGATCTTAGACACCCGGGGACCTACACTCAGCTTATGAAATATGGATCTATGACCGATTTTTTAATAGAAGCTTGATACTTGAAGTTGATCAAACAGATCATCATTACGGGGTAGTGGATAACGATTCTTGATAGTCACTTTGTCCACCTCATGGTAATCAATACACATATGGAAAGTCCCATCTTTATTCTTGACGAATAAGACTGGTGCTCCCCATGCTGATGAGCTAGGTCGAATGAAACCCTTATCAAACAACTGTTGCAGCTGTGTAGACAATTCTTGTAACTCCCTAGGTGCAAGTCTATACGGTGCTCGAGCAATAGGCGTTTCTCCTGGTGCTAAATCAATCTGGAATTCGACTTGAAGATGAGGTGGAAGACCAGGCAAGTCTTCAGGAAACACTTCCGGAAATTCATGAACGATCGGAATGTCATCAATATTTTTCTCTTCTGATGGTTGCTCGGCGACCAGAGCTAGAATAGCGGTATGACCTTTACACAAACACTTTTGTGCTTTTATGAAGGATATGATGTCTATGACTACACCACTCTTTTCGCCTTGGATAGAAAGGCCTTCTCCACAAGAGGAAGGCGAACAATTTTGTCAGGACAGATGATATCGGCTCGATTTTTGGATAACCAATCCATACCGACATTTATGTCGAAGCTGCCTAGTGTAACTGGCATAAGGTCGATGTCAAGTTTATGACTAGCCAATCATAGTTTAAACCCCTTAAGGATTTGGGTTGCTTCGATTATCTGACCGTCTGCTACCTCTATAGTTTACTTATTTTCTAATAGGGATGAAGTTGTTTTTAACAGATTACTAAGATTCTTGAATATGAAGCTCCTATCAGCACCAGTATAAAAAAGGACAGAAGCAAAACAGTCCTTTAGGAGGAATTTACCAGTAACCACGTTGTGATCATTTCTTGCTTCCCCTGGTCCAATCACGAAGGCTAGTCCCTTCGCACCATTCTCGTTGTTGTTACCATTATTACCATGATTGTTACCATTATCGTTGTCCTAGTTGTTGCCATTATTATTACCACCGTTTCATTTCAATTGATGACAATCTTTCCTTAAATGACCTTCTTTTCCACATTCATAACAACCCATTGGAGATCCCTGTTGCTGAAACAGTTGTTTAGGTTAATGCTCACCCCTATAGTCTATTGCAGCGTGGCCCATTTTACCACACCGCTGGCAACGATGCTTATCACATGAACCATTGTGGTGAAAACCACACTTTATTGCAGTTAGGGTACTTTCCAGCATAAGTACCCTCGTTCTGGCTTGAAGAGGTTGACTGATTAAAGGTCTTAGTAGGGTTAAACCTACATTGTTATTGTTGCGGGGGTGGGTTTGACTGAAAAGTCTCGGAGTTGGTGTTGCTATCAAACTTACGTTTGTTGTTGTCATTGTTTTGGTAGTTGTGCCCCTTTGGGTAGGGTACCCTGAGTTACTGCCTAATCGGTCAACCTATGAGCAAATTGGATAGTTTGTTGTATGGTGGTAGGGTTAGAGGAAGTAACCATGCTTTGAATTTGGGGTACTAGGCCGTCGATGTACCTTCTATTCTCTTGTATGCTGGAGTTACCATATGTGGGCACATGACTACAAACTCATGCGAGCGAGTATAAAGCTCAATCTCGGAACCCTCCATCTTCAAGTTCCAAAATTCACCCTCTAGTTTCTGAATTTCATCATGAGGACAGTACTCTTCCCTCATCATAGTCTTAAACTACTCCCAAGGTAGGGTGTTAGCCATGTCCAGACCTAATATCTGAACTTGAAAGTTCCACCAAGTAAGGGCGGGATCCTCTAGAGTACCGGAGGCATATTTGACCTGATTTGCTTGGTGGCAGTTGTACATAACAAATACCGATTCAACTTTCTCAATCCAACGGAGCAAACTAACAACTCCTTCATCTCCACTAAAGGTGTGGGGCTTGCATTCCATGAAATTTTAAAGGTGCAACTCTGCTGGTTATTGTACTGGCCTGTATTGAAAGCAATTACATAATTGAGGATACAAGGTTTGGAAACGAGTTAGGAGTGATTAATTGAGTTGCTAGAGTCGACATATGTCGGATTTACCTGTAGCATTTTGTGCAGCTTGGCTTGCTGCCACAGATTCGGCCACACGTTCATTAATGAGTGTTGTAAGTTCAGCTGCAGTCATGTTAATTTTAGCGCGACCACCATTACGCCCGCGCCCGCGTCTAGACATGATTCTTCACATTCACAAATACAGTAATGAGAAAATATATCGCATATTATCATCATACAAGTACGAGTATACTAATGAAAACTAAACCACAACATCTAATATTTCAGTAATAATCCTTGATTAAATAAATTGTTACTGCTACAAAGTAAATCAACCAAAACATCAAAATCTAGAAATATCTGTTGGATGTGAACAACCGTGCCCATCTAGGTTTAGATAGAAAAGGAATAAATAAAGATAGGATGTCATATGCCACTGCTAGCTGAAGAAACAACTGATCTGTCATCTTCGTCCTCATTTGGTTTTTCTTCGGGCTCTGCATTCTACGCGTCTCCCGCTGCATTGGCGGCGTCAAGCTGCGCCTCCAGCTATTTGATCCTAGTCTGGGATACTCCGAGGTTGAACTCCAGAACATTCACTTTAGCCTCCATCTCATCAAATGAGGTCACTAAGTTCTCATGGTAATGGTTAGTCTCTGCTAAATCTGCCGGTAGTTTTTCAATCATCTCATTCGCCTAACATCCTCGTTGTAACAGGCCTGTGATCTCCCCTAGCTCATCTAGCATATTTCGGATCTCCCGGTCCATAGTGGCTACCAAGGCATGCTTCAGGGGGTATGGTAGAGGTGGTAGAGTCTGTGAGGAGGAAGAGGTAGCCTCAACAACATGTGGTGGTGGGACCCACTCCTAACAAATCCAGCTCCTGATTAGGTCAGGATACCAACCCTAGTCACACGTGTTATCTTCAACACACACATTTAATGGTAGATTGTACACTATGGTGTCGTAAATCGGGCTCAGCTGACGCCTCTTAGGCTCAGGCTCTGGTACAGTAGGAACATCATGCTCCTGGTTAACTGGGATGTAGGTGGAGTACACTTTTCGATGTAGGTGGAGCACATGTTTCCAGTAACGTAAGGTGTAAGTGCCATGTTTGAGTGTTTGTGTCGTGTAACTAATGCATATGTGTAGTTATAGTCTAGTATGCAGTCCTAGTTCTCTATAACCAATGGCTCTGATACAAATCTGTCACACTCCCAAAATCATGCTCCTGGTTTTACCGCGAGGCGTGTGAAAAACCAAGATCTCAGTCATTAGTCATATCAAATGACACTACGTGAGTTTAATAAAAAAACCATTAAATGTTCAGAGTAATTGCGGAAGCGAAAAGGTAAAGTATTAAATGCGCAAAACAAACATGCCCAAAAACCAAGTTATTGTAAAGCAGATAAATAGTTTAAATGTTTGCATTAATTAAAGGACTCCCATGCATGTCCTAATCGTGTAATTTTGCCTTAGTGGCCTGAGAAAACATGTAAGATAAATGTGTAAATGCTAGGTTGGTGCGTTCACAGGTTTCAGTTAGTAATAATGTTTGCCAGAGCATGTACATTCAATATATCAATAGGTGGCTAACCTAAGTTCAAGTTACTAAAGCGTTCGCAACCAAAGCTGAATATTTTGTGTTTGATGCCTTCCACCATGTCTATCAATAATCGTGATGTGTTAGGTCAATATTACACCCGTTCGACCTCCAGTCGAGTTAGCGCGACTAACGCGAGTGGGGTTAGTCAAACCCAGTAGTACTACTAAAGATTACCTCGTGTAAGACCCCAACCTGAGCATCCTACAGTTGGTTCTCATAACGGGTCAATCTCTTTAAAAACGCATTTATTACGAATCAAACTACAGCGGAAGTATTTCTAAATTCTTTTATTGTTACTTAATGATATTAAATTACCTCAAGAATGTCTGCACACCAATCCAAGTAACACCGCTCCGAAGCCAAGATATGTCAACTCTACGCTTACCTGCAAAACAATCTAACGTACACACAAAGTCAGCTACGCTGAATGGGTTCTAATAGTTTAATTTGAATAGAAACCATCACGTCACATGTATTATTTTATTCCATTCAGGACTCTCTGATCCTTATAAAATAGTCTTATGATTCATTAATGAATAGTTAACCCCCTGTTATCCCACGACATCCCATAACCGTTCATCACCCGAGACTCAACCCGCACTACCAATAAAAGTAATAACAATCTTACTATCTCGTAAACTTAACCTACTATACTAATAACTCACACCCAAGTACAATTATTAACTTGACACATGGTTAACACAACAAACTCTAGACATTGGCATACTCAGCCCTAACCCAGACTCTCACAATTAACTGACACAACAGTTATACACGACATGTCACAATCCTGACACAACGGTCAATCTAACTCCACATACCACAACAATATCATCTACACGTCATACTAACATTATCACATTAATATAATCACATGCATAATCAATATAACTCAATGTTTGCATGCAATGCTACACATATATAAATACCCATGTAAACACATACCTCGTCACCACACCCTCATTAGGGTTACCCTAGTCAGGGCGTTCAACACACCCCGAGCTCATCATTAACCTGTTAAACAAATGTCACCGTTGGTGACTTCCCAAAGGACCTCATCCTTCACAACCCTGTTTATTGTGCCATAATGACAATGATGCAAACACGACACGTAAATATAAACACATAATATAACACATCATTTACGTATCTCATTTCTCACAAGAACTCATAAGAATTTAATATAAGGCCCGGCTCTTTCCGGTTGACCCATCACACGTCACACATCAACAATCCCTACCCTTAGCCCACGTATTTCTATGAACGCATCATAGACCCTACGACTCTTAATAATCATTTTATATTCTGAACGCATTGGGTTAGAACCCGAAACCCTTAACACGATTATATATTAACGCTTCTTGAAAGTATGTACGATAACCCCAAAAATAGTAAATATTTAAAAGAGGGGGATTAGAAACTCACTGTTATGCTGAGCCCAACTCTTGCACCGCAACGGTCTCCTTGCACAAAACTTGTACCTGTCAACATATGTTCAAAAACATGTCGGATAACGTGTTTAAAATAAATCCTGACACTCGTCTCATTGGCTCGTCATTCCACCTCCGCAAAACCCCAGTCCCTAGGTTTACGTATGATCTTGATCTCGACTCGGACAGAACTCGTGTCCCCGCCTTGGGTCTCATGCATGCATGTTAAAGACCATGCAAACCCTAGTCTTTAAAACACGCATGTGCACGAACCGGATTTCCTGATTGCAAGCGAACCATGCACGAAGGGGCAAACCTAACCGGCTCCATACATCGTCCGACCCCATCTCGGGCACCACCACTGTGCGCACCAGCACTGCTTCCTTCGCCCTCCCCGTCGTTCACCTTCACCATCAAGATTAAATCCTACACGGCTCACCGCGCTACTACCAACACCATCGAATTCCGTCCGAGTCTTTTTCCCCACCGGAAGCACCACCCTCTTGTCCTCCATTGTTCACCTTTAAGACGCGCCACAACAGCAGCCTTCGGCATTCGTGCCCCCGTCGCACCGCCCTAGCCCGTCCTCCTCCTTCTCTCTTTCCTTCGGCCACCGTCTCCTCTACCACCCGGGTTATCACCATGACCGCCTTTCGCCGGTTACCACTACTCAACTGCACCTACTCACTGCTATCTTCTGCTAAACCCACAACCACCACTACAGCCGACTTCACCCCCGTCATTGTTCTTTTCGTCGCCCGTGATCCCAGCTACTCTCGAGCTCATCACCACTCTATCCGACCTCTCCTTCTTTCTCCCTTACTCGGCTATTAGCATTCATTCCAATACCCGGACACCACCATCGCCCACCACTAATGCTAACACCATCGCCCACCACCACTCGTCGGCCTCCTTCTTCACCGCAGGCGTCACCTACAGCCAAACGTCTCGTAACAAACCCTAACCCACTTCTAACTAGTCACAATAAAAAAACGGGAAAAGAAAAGTAACGGAATCACCTTGTAGATGTGGAGTTCTACTTCTCCGCTTGCTACAGTCGTGGACCACCGCTAATCTTCCTTGCTCGGCGTCCTCCTCTCTTGCGTCTCTCTTTTCTGCCATCAAGCACCCCCTAGGCCGACTTGCCTAGGGTTTTTCCCATAATTCTTACTTAAACCTATAAGGTTTAAATTCTGGGTCTATCTAGTTCCATTTCACATTTTTTGTCGCTAACGGTTCACTACTCGGCCAATCGAGTCCTCCACTCTCGTTGATCCAAATTTTACTCAATGATTCGAGTTAACCATGTCATTTATTATAGCTTCGGGTTACCTATCAACCTAACCCGTTATTTATTTGGTTTTAGGGATGTTACACCTTGCTAAATCCATATAAATGGTTCGATGTGTAAGGACTGTCACGATAGAATGTTACGCTTAGTTTAGCAAGTGATATATAAGAATTACTATAATCAAATGTTTGCGTCATGTTTTCTCCACCTGGTTTAAAAGAGTAAAGGGGCACCTGAGATGTGTAGCGTGCAGCAAATAAGACCACAAATATAATGCAAGTGAACTGCCTAGGAATGCCCTAGAATATGATTGTGATAGTCAGGCATACACGTAGATATCTAACGACGATATGGGACGGTCGGATGTTCTAAATACACTAATGATTAACGAAAAGTAATCGTGTTAGCGGGACTAGGAAATTCCCTATTTGGTATCCAGTACGATTTCGTCTCCAAAAAGTAAAACAACAGGAATTATATATCTTTGTAAAAATATAATATAATATTTTGTAAAATAACTAATAAATTCGTTACTGAGCATCCTATCACATGTCGGTATCAAAACGGGTTGAAATACTAATAGAATAGTACTATTCTATTAGTACTATTCTATGAGAATGAAATAGGCACTCCATAGAAACCCCCAAAGTTAATAAATGTGAATGACTATTCCAACTGGAAAGCTAGATTTGAGGAATATGTTTCATACATAGATTCAAACATGTGGATACCTATTTTAGAAGGTTACAAACATCCAACCCATGAATTCCTGGGTGAAACCAAACCGAAACCAATCTCTAGACTTGATGTTGAAGAAAAGAAAGCATATGATCTATAAAAATAGACACATGGTTCTTTAACCATGGCACTAACCCGAGACATATTTCACAGTTTCAGAGGGTATGATTCCTCTAAAGACTTGTGGAAGGCTTTGGAAAAACGGTTTGAGGGTAACAGTGATGTTAAGAAAAGTAAAAGGGAATTGTTAAGAAAACAATATGAATGTTTCAGATATTTTGAAAATGAATCCATTGATAAACTTATCTCTAGATTCTATCATCTTCAGACTGAACTCAAGTCTTATGAATTAAAATATCCAGATGATGAACTAGTTGAAAAATTCATTGATGCATTACCTCCCAAATTTGACATGTACACAACCCTTTTAAGAGAAAACTCTAAATTTTTTGAAATGACTATTGATGAGGTAATAGGTAAAATCCAAGCACGTGACATGAATTTAAGAAAGAAAGAAACCACTAGCAGACCGTTAGTGTAAGAACCGTCAATGTACTTTGGAGCCTTTTCCACATCAAAAACCACAGGACCAGGTATTGCTCTATTCTCAGGGAATCCTACACAAGAAGAATGTAATGGTTGCAATATTCATACATGTTTTGCTACTACAACTTCAAATTCACACCAACCAAGAATTCCAACATCTACACTGACACCTGCTTTTGCAAAGATTGCAGAAGATCATGTAGCAGTGTTTTCATCATGCATGTTGGCATATGAAAACTTCATTGGTGGCAAACTAACTGATCCAGAAACAATTGAAGAAGATTTCAATTAGGTGGATCCAGATGACATGGAAGATATGGATATTCAGTGGAATATGGCCATGATCTTAAGAAGGGCTAAACGGTTTCTAAACAGAACCGGTAGAAAGTTTATCGGTGGGCATTCTAATGCAAAAATTGGTTTTGATAAATCAAAGGCTAAGTGTTATAAATGCCTGAATTTTAGACACATTGCATGAGAATGTTAGAAACACAAGGAACCAGCATCTGGTTTCACTCAACCAAGTTCAGGAAACAACCAGAATTACAACAAACAGAGCTTCAGCAACAACCGCAGTCAAAATCAAGGAGCTTCATCTAATGCACTAGTAGCTCAACAAGACGATAGTTATGACTAGGGAATTCATCTTGAAGATGCCATTGTTGCACACACTCAGATGGGTTTGTTGGCAAAAATCATAGAGATGATCAAAGCTAAAGAAAGGGAAACAGTTGCTGCTGCAGAGCAACAGGGATCAACATTTGCTTTGATGGCTATTGGAGAAGCATCCAGTTCATCAACTGAGGTAGATTCTAATTCTTTTATTGTTATTCCCTGTATTAATTGTTTAAAACTAAAAGGTTAAAATGATAAAATTCTGGATCAACTCGAACCTCTACGTAGTGCAGCCCTAAACTATAAAGAAAATGAAAAACGTTTTAAAGAATATATTGAAAATCTCAGAAAAGACAAACATGATTTTTCAATAAAAATAAGTGAACAACAATTTCATTTAGATGTTGCCTACAAATAGTTAGAGAAAAAGAATGTCGAAATAGCCAAACATCAGAATGAAATTCTGAAGTTAAGTGGAAAAATTAAGAAATTGAGAAATTCTCGTTTTGTGGTGGAACACTATGAATCGGTTGTACGACAAGTAAATGGCATAGGTTTAGGTACTAAGGCCATTCCACCACCACTTAACGGGACATTTTTCAATGGGCCTATCGACATTAATCTATCTTTTCTTGATGAATCTTCAAGTAAGCATAACACATCCTCAAATGAAGAGTTTTATTTTGATGAATGTTCAGAAAACAACAAAGTTGATGGTGTTGTTTTAGAAGAATTGTTTAACGAACCTAAAATCAACAAAAGCATTGTCAGCGATCGGGACAATTATATTTTAAATGAACCTGATGTAATTGAATCAAATGATAAATTGAAAAAGATGCTTTATGGAGATTTCAAAACCATAAAGCAAGCCAAAAAGGAGACATTTGCTAACAAACTTGGAAAGAATTTTTCAAGAAAACATTGATAAGCACTACACTCCTAAAAATCAATTAACATCTCGTAAAACTTCATCTGTGGTTCATCAAACTAATTTTAAAAGTGGTCAGAATAAACCTTCTACATCCAAAACCAGTGAGCCTTACAGAAGATCTTTCAAAGAAAGAATAAATTGTTTTCATTGTGGAACGTTGGGACATATTCTGATGAATTGTCCTTATAAGAATCAAGAGAAACAGCCCGTTATTCCAAAACAGGTCATATACTTGAAAACTCCACCAAGAAAACAATTCAAAACTCAAGATTCAAAAACACCAGTCCAGTATTTGATTAAGCCATTTACTGAGAAAAGGAACAAAGAGTCTGTGGTTTCGTGTGTATCTATTTTTGGTAACACACGATCTTATGAGGTGAAATTGTCTAGACCACAAAGGAGGAGACGGAATAAAAGTTTGAGAAAAATAGGACAACGGTTAACTGGTAATCAACTAAGTAAAACTGTTTTACAAATTAACATGAGGAAACCTGTTGTTCAAAAGAAGCAAGTCAGGCGAAAGAAACTAGATGATTCACAAGCTTCTAATTTCAACTCACCAAAGGAATCAGTTAATTTTTATCACCATGACTGTGAATTAATTGAAGTAGTGTACTTTGAGAAAAACGGACGACCCAAGACCACAATGGCTTGGGTCTCCAAATCTAACTAATTTTTGTTATATGTGCAGGGACAACCAAGGGGATCTATTTATAATCGTTGGTATGTTGATAGTGGTTGTTCCCGGCACATGATAGGCAACATGGCCCTTCTACAAGACGTTAAACCATTAAGAGGTGGCTATGTGGCCTTTGCAAGCAAGAAAGGTGGAAGTATCACACGTCGAGGCGTGGTTACTAATGGATGTATCAGCTTTGACCATGTCAACTACTGTGAGCAGTTAAAGCACAACTTATTAAGTGTTTCTCAGATGTGTGACAAAGAGTATTCGGTGATGTTCAACAAATCTGAATGTCTGGTTCTCAAGCCTGGTTTCGTGATTCTAGAAGAATGGATTTTGATGCGTGCACCAAGAAAATGATACTTATCAGATCGATATGAGCATGGCAAAAACCACTTCCTCGGTTGCAACCTGTTTAATTTCTAATGCAACTGAAATTGACTCAATCTTATGGCATAGGAAACTCGGACACCTTTCATATAGAAAAATGAACCATCTTGTCCGAAACGGTTTGGTAACCGGGGTTCCTAATTTGAGATTCTCTGTTGTAGATGATTGTATATCTTGTAAAAAGGGCAAACAACAAAGGAAATCTCACAAGCCAAAGACCCAAAACTCTATTGATACCCCTTTGGAACTCTTACATGTGGATTTGTTTGGGACCATAGGTATCAAGAGTATTGGTTGAAAGTCATATTGTTTGGTTGTTACTGATGATTACTCACGTTTTTCTTGGGTACATTTCTTAGGTACTAAAGATGAGACTGCTAAAATTCTTCAATATCTGATTCTGAATCTAGAATCTTTATGCAAACTGAAGGTAAGAAGAATTAGGAGTGACAATGGCACCGAGTTTAAAAATAATATCATTGCTCTTTTCTGTCTCATGAAAGGCATTCATCAGGAGTTCAGTGCACCTTACACTCCTCAGCAGAATGGAGTTGCAGAACGGAAGAACAGAACTCTAATTGACACTGCACGAACAATGTTGTCAAATGCCAAGCTTCCAATCACTTTTTGGGCAGAAGCTATTAATACAGCTTGTCACGTGTTGAATAGAGTTCTGGTGGTGAAAAGACACAACAAAATAATCTATGAACTAATCAATAATTGTAACATCCCAAAATGTCGAGAAATAAAGTTAACGAGTTCAAGCGGGCCGAAGTCGGGCCGGGTCAGTCGCGAACCGGGCTTGGGGAGGTCTCCCCTATAAATAGCCAAGGTCACCACATGTTTCTCTCATTTACAATTCTAGAGAGAGAAAAACCGTAGAGAGAGAAAGTGTCGGAATCGCACAAGATTACACCCGCTCGTGTCTCTTGCACTCGTGAGAAGAACCTCCAGATCAGAAGCTCGATTCAGGTAACGATCCGACCTAAATCTGAGTTTTTTGTTCGTTTTTGGGGTTTTCGGGTTTTGGCTAAAAAGGCAACGATTTTGCGGATGGAACTTAAAAATGAGCTTAGGTATAGCATCTAGAATGAAAACCGAACGTTTTGATCTAAGAAAAGTTGAGATACTGACTCGATCAGACTCGCATGCAAAAGCTTCGGATTTTTGGGAAGACAATCTGTGCAGACCCCATCGAAACTACCAGTTTCGATACCACTAGTTTCGATATGTGCAGGTCCATCGAAACTACAAGTTTCGATATGTGCAGGTCCATCGAAACTACAAGTTTCGATATGTGCAGGTCCATCGAAACTACCTAGTTTCGATATGTGCAGACTCCATCGAAACTACCTAGTTTCGATATGTGCAGACATCAGAACTGATGAAGTGAAGTCAGTATGTTAGAATGGTTAAACCGTTAGAGTCGGTATTGGTCTGATGTGCATTAACTAATCAATTCAGATCGGAAGTGAAGTTGTTGGACCTTTGTTAGGACAACCGAGACTAGCTTATAAGGTGAGTTCTAGAAGCCCTCTTTTAAATGTTTTAATAATGTTTTTGGGCTGGTGTGCACACGTGATGATTTTATAAAACGATGTTTATGAAACGATGTTTATGAAACGATATTTACGAAGGTTGTATGTAACGTTTTATAAAATGATGTTTACGAAGGTTGTATGTAACGTTTTATAAAATGATGTTTACGAAGGTTGTATGTAACGTTTTATAAAATGATGTTTACGAAGGTTGTATGTAACGTTTTATAAAATGATGTTTATGAAGGAAGTATGTAACGTTTTATAAAATGATGTTTATGAAGGAAGTGTTTATGAAATATTTTGCCAAAAGAAGTTTACGAAGTGTTTTAATGAAGAGAATGTTTTTAATAAAACGTACGAATGCTTTAACTGAAGTTTTTGAAGTAAAAGAAGCGAAGGTTTACGAAAGTCACAAACGAACGAATCTGCCAATATTCCTTAGGGAATGAAGGTTAAGGGATGGGAAGGATGTTATGGGCCTTTACCTTTTAGGGGCCTCTGTGGCTGGCCAACTTTTGTATAACTGGGGTGATGACGGTCACCAAGGGGATTATCGTGATCCTTGAAGTTTGGTACGATTTACCTTACGGGGTAGTCGTGCTTGAAGTTTGGTACTTGCGCCCGACGGGGCGCAGTGCTTGAAGTTTGGTACGCGCTATCCTTTGGGACGCCGAGCTTGAAGGGTTGGATTACATAAGTATCGGGCCCTAGGAGTTCCTCACCCGAAGGACAGTACGGTGATGATGGGCCTAGTGGTGGTGATCCTTAGGTTATTCAACCAGTATGTAACGTTTGGATTTGACGGTTACGAGAAGGCGCATATTCTATATGTTCGTTGACTTATGAAGTGTTATGTTTGTTATTGCATTATTTACGTACGCTTTTTATTAAATGAAGTATGAAGTGATGTTTTTGGCAATTTATTTGAAGTTAAGGTTTTATGTTAAAACTAGAACTTACCAGCGTAGCTGACGTTTTTAAGTGTGCACATTCAGGTTAAGGTAGGTTATGAGGATGGACGGTGATGCTTGGCAAGCGAGAAGAGTTACCCGGCTGATCATGAAGACTGGCATCCCGTTATGTTTAGTTATGATGTAAATATGTTTTAATCAATGTTTACGCTTCCGCATGTATGAACAACGATTAAGTTATGTTTAAATGAAATTTTCCGCTACGTTATTTGATATTCATGTTTAAGAACTGTTTGTGAATGAGTAAATCCAACAAGTGGGGCCTCCCGGGTTTGGGGCCTTACAAGTTGGTATCAGAGCAATAGTTTGAGAGATTCGGACACTCCCAGTGTCTGAACTTAAACTTTGAATGGGACCGAAAGCAGATGCCAGTACGGGTAACTCGAGCCACAGCATCAGGTTTGAAGGTAGTATATATATTTACGTATATAGTATGCCATAGAAAGGGTTAGGTAAGGACTTGTGTTCTGATGGAATCACAAAGGTGGTCAAATAGAAATCGAAAGGTAGTGTAATGGTTAATTACAGATGGCCAGTGTATATTAACATCTTACAGTACTTATTGAATTCTATTTGTTAACTAGCGTGATGACATTGGATTTCTTGTCTTATAGAACGAAATGGCAAGGAGAGGAAATGGAAGGCGTGGTGGCCGTACCGGTGGTCGTACCGGCGGTCGAAATGGTGGGCGTGGCAAGATCCCTGCGCGCCAAGAGTATAGTGAAGAGGGAAGTGTTCACACTGAACCGGCGGTTAGTGTGCATGAAGCCGAGCAGACACAGGTTGAAGAACAACCCTTCACCTTTGAACCAGAAGTGAGAGCAGCTATAGCTCGAGAGTTTACGGAGTTGATGAAGACTTCTCTGCCAGGTCTGTTGGCAGAAGAATTGAAGCAGGTCAATGCGGCGGGTGGGTCTAGTGCGGCAATTGGTGCTCAGAACAATGAGACCGACAACGCACCGCCTGCTCGCGGATGCGACTATAAGTCCTTTAAGGCATGTGACCCACCGGTCCTCACTGGAAAGAAAGACGCGGTGGCTACATTTGACTGGGTGATCCGTATGGAAGCTGCCATTCATCTGAGCGAGTGTCGAACGGATCAAGTTGTAAAATTTGCTGCTAACTCCTTGAGGGAGGAAGCATCCCATTGGTGGGAAGGTATACGTCAGGCAAAAGGGAGCGAGATTGTGGATGCGATGGTGTGGGCTGACTTGAAAACTTTGGTGATAAAGAATTTCTGCCCAAGGAACGAGATTGAGAAGGTAGAGAGGGAATTTCTGGGTTTGAAGGCCGGGAGTATGACGCACCGGCAGTACACAACCCGATTTAATGAACTGACACGTCTGGTGCCACACCTTGTCACGACGGAGGAAAGAAAGATTTCATGTTACATTCAAGGGTTGCCGGACCAGGTCCGCACCTATGTCAAGGCAAACGCCCCTACTACCTATGATTCGGTAGTAGAACTGAGCGGCGTAGTATTTGATGATCTGGCGCTGAATGTTGTCGCCATTGAAGAATCTAAGAAGAAGTTGAGTTTTCCCGCTAAACGATCGGGTGGGAAGTTGTTTGGGGCTCGGGACAAGCAGGCCAGGGTAGGCGAGATGACAGTCTGTAGGAAATGTGGGGTAAGACACGCGGGTGAATGTCGGTTAGGATCGAATCTATGCTTTAAATGCGGCAAGACCGGACATTACTCCCGTGAATGCCCGCAAGGCTACAAATGCTACAATTGTGGGGAAAGTGGTCATATGAGTCGGGAATGCACCAAGCCCAGGATGGGGGAAACCGGGAAGGGAAAGGGCCCGGAAAAGAAGGGAGAGGGATCTCGTGCAAAGACTCGTGCGTACGCACTGACGCAAGAACAAGCTAGGGCGGATCCCGATGTGGCGTCAGGTACGTTTGTCCTTGACAACACTCTTGTTTCTGTGTTATTTGATTCGGGTGCCGGTAAGAGTTTTATATCTGCGTCTTTTTGTAAGAGAATGAAGTACGCTACCAGTAAGTTAGAAAGGGCCTTTAGCGTAGAAACCGCTGAGGGTAGAACTGCGAGAGTGACCGATGTAGTTGATAACTCCACGATAAAGATAGAAGGTCATAGATTCCCCGTCAGATTGTTCGTTATGGTTTTGGGAGGGTTCGATGTGGTGTTGGGTATGGATTGGCTAACTGCCAATGAAGCGCAAATTATATGTAAACGAAAGATAATCCAACTCAAGGCTCCGGATGGTAGCAAAGTCGAGGTTTTTGGAGATCGTGACGCCCAGATGCCAAACGTCATCTCAATGATTAAGGCAACAAATTACTTGAGGCGCGGATGCGAGGCTTATCTGGTGTATGTGATTGACAAGTGTAAGGAAGTGAAGGAACTAGACGATGTACCCGTGGTACGCGAGTACCCGGAGGTGTTTCCAGAGGATTTGCCTGGGATACCACCCGATAGAGAAATTGAGTTCCGAATTGACTTAGTACCAGATGCCCAGCCCGTGGCTAAGGCTCCATATCGACTAGCACCAGTGGAAATGAAGGAACTTATGGTACAATTAGACGAGTTACTTGAGAAAGGATTTATCCAACCGAGCATCTCGCCGTGGGGTGCTCCGGTGTTGTTCGTAAAGAAGAAAGATGGTTCGATGAGAATGTGTATCGATTACCGCGAGTTGAATAAACGAACGGTGAAGAACAAGTACCCTTTACCAAGGATCGATGACCTGTTCGACCAGTTGCAAGGCGCAAGTTGGTTTTCGAAAATCGACCTTCGGTCCGGGTACCATCAGTTGAAGGTGAGGGAAGAAGACATACCGAAAACTGCATTTCGCACGCGTTATGGACATTTTGAGTTCCGCGTAATGTCTTTCGGATTGACGAACGCCCCCGCAGCGTTCATGGATTTAATGAATAGGGTGTGTCGACCGATGCTGGATCGATCGGTAATCGTGTTCATCGATGATATCCTTATCTACTCCAAGAATGAGGGTGATCACGCGTGTCACTTGAAGGAAGTATTGGAAGCTCTGAAGAATGAGAAGTTGTATGCTAAGTTCTCCAAATGTGCGTTCTGGCTTAGGGAAGTCCAGTTCCTAGGTCACGTTATTGGCCCGAACGGCATTATGGTTGACCCAGCAAAGATAGTAACGGTAAGTGAATGGGACATTCCTAAGACGCCAACTGAAATCCGCAGTTTCTTAGGATTGGCAGGCTACTATCGGAGATTCATTCAGGATTTCTCGAAAATAGCTTCGCCATTAACAAAGTTGACTCGGAAGGAAGTAAAGTACGAATGGGGTTCGACCCAGGATGAGGCGTTTAAGGAATTGAAAGAGAAGCTAACACAAGCCCCAGTCTTGGCCCTTCCCGAGGGCAGTGAAGATTTGGTGGTATACTCTGACGCTTCAGGTCAGGGATTGGGGTGTGTGTTGATGCAGCGTGGTAGAGTGATTGCATATGCGTCGCGGCAGTTGAAAGTTCATGAAGTCAACTATCCGACTCACGATTTGGAACTTGCTGTTGTCGTATTTGCCTTAAAAATCTGGAGGCACTACCTGTACGGGGTAAAGTTTACTATTTACTCCGACCACAAAAGTTTGAAGTACTTCTTCGAACAAAAAGAGCTTAATATGAGGCAGAGGAGATGGTTGGAACTCCTGAAGGACTATGACTGTGAAATAATGTACCATCCTGGAAAGGCAAACGTGGTGGCTGACGCTCTAAGCCGAAAGGATGTGCCTACTCCTATTAGAGTGAAAGCTTGCCAGTTGGTGGTAACATCGGATGTGATGAGCGAGATCGAAAAAGCTCAAGATGAGGCACTTAAAGAAGAAAACATAAAGAAGGAAAGGATGGTTGGCCAACAGGACAAGTTGGAATATAACACACTTGGTGTTAGAACACGTTATGGACGGGTATGGATACCTATGGGTGGCGAGCTTAGAACCAAAATCTTGGATGAGGCTCATAAGTCTCGTTACTCTATCCATCCTGGTACCAACAAAATGTACCAAGACCTGAAGAAGAACTACTGGTGGCCTGGATTGAAATGTGATGTAACGAAGTATGTAAGCAAGTGCTTGACTTGCTCGCAAGTAAAGGCTGAACACCAGAAACCGTATGGAAAGATTCAACCACTAGACATACCAGAATGGAAGTGGGAACACATTACCATGGACTTCATAACCAAGCTACCTCGCACAGCTAAAGGTCATGACACCATTTGGGTAATTGTGGACCGGTTAACGAAGAGTGCTCATTTCCTACCTATTCGCGAGACGTTCTCGTCGGAAAGGTTAGCGGAAGTATTTATTAATGAAGTAGTAGCACGGCATGGGATGCCTTTGACGATTGTATCTGACCGGGACACACGATTCACATCGAGGTTCTGGAAAAGATTTCATGAGGCGATGGGCACGAGGCTTAATATCAGCACAGCATACCACCCGCAAACGGATGGTCAGTCCGAAAGGACTATTCAGACGTTGGAGGATATGCTCCGTGCCTGTATTATCGACTTCGGTGGCAGTTGGGACAGCCATCTGCCGTTAGCTGAATTCTCCTACAACAATAGTCATCACACGACGATAGGCATGTCGCCTTACGAAATGTTGTATGGGAGAAGATGTAGGACCCCGGTTTGTTGGGGTGAGATTGGACAGAAGGAGTTAGGAAGTCTGGAAGTCATAACAGAAACGTCGGAAAGGTTTGATCAAATCAAAGCTCGAATTAAGGCCGCACAAGATCGCCAGAAATCCTATGCGGATAGACGACGAAGGCCTATCGAGTTTGATGTTGGGGACAGAGTAATGTTGAAAGTGTCGCCCTGGAAGGGAATCATACGATTCAGGAAGAGAGGAAAGTTAAGTCCGAGGTTTGTCGGACCGTTCAGGATAATGGCACGGGTTGGGGAAGTCGCTTATCGGTTGGAGTTGCCTGATGAGTTAAGTGGGATTCATCCTACCTTCCATGTATCACACTTGCGAAAATGTTTGGCGGATGAATCGGCTCACGTACCACTTACTGACATCGAGGTCGACAACAGCCTTAATTACATCGAAGAACCCGTGGCTATCTTAGACCGAAAGGAGAAGCGTTTGCGTAATAAAGTTATTCCATTGATTAAAGTCCAATAGAGGCACCGTAAGGGATCAGAGGCTACATGGGAAACGGAGGCGGAAATGAGGGAGTCGTACCCTCAATTATTTGACTTGTGATAGGTTTCGGGGACGAAACCTATTATAAGGGGGATAGACTTGTAACATCCCAAAATGTCGAGAAATAAAGTTAACGAGTTCAAGCGGGCCGAAGTCGGGCCGGGTCAGTCGCGAACCGGGCTTGGGGAGGTCTCCCCTATAAATAGCCAAGGTCACCACATGTTTCTCTCATTTGCAATTCTAGAGAGAGAAAAACCGTAGAGAGAGAAAGTGTCGGAATCGCACAAGATTACACCCGCTCGTGTCTCTTGCACTCGTGAGAAGAACCTCCAGATCAGAAGCTCGATTCAGGTAACGATCCGACCTAAATCTGAGTTTTTTGTTCGTTTTTGGGGTTTTCGGGTTTTGGCTAAAAAGGCAACGATTTTGCGGATGGAACTTAAAAATGAGCTTAGGTATAGCATCTAGAATGAAAACCGAACGTTTTGATCTAAGAAAAGTTGAGATACTGACTCGATCAGACTCGCATGCAAAAGCTTCGGATTTTTGGGAAGACAATCTGTGCAGACCCCATCGAAACTACCAGTTTCGATACCACTAGTTTCGATATGTGCAGGTCCATCGAAACTACAAGTTTCGATATGTGCAGGTCCATCGAAACTACAAGTTTCGATATGTGCAGGTCCATCGAAACTACCTAGTTTCGATATAAGCAGACTCCATCAAAACTACCTAGTTTCGATATGTGCAGACATCAGAACTGATGAAGTGAAGTCAGTATGTTAGAATGGTTAAACCGTTAGAGTCGGTATTGGTCTGATGTGCATTAACTAATCAATTCAGATCGGAAGTGAAGTTGTTGGACCTTTGTTAGGACAACCGAGACTAGCTTATAAGGTGAGTTCTAGAAGCCCTCTTTTAAATGTTTTAATAATGTTTTTGGGCTGGTGTGCACACGTGATGATTTTATAAAACGATGTTTATGAAACGATGTTTATGAAACGATATTTACGAAGGTTGTATGTAACGTTTTATAAAATGATGTTTACGAAGGTTGTATGTAACGTTTTATAAAATGATGTTTACGAAGGTTGTATGTAACGTTTTATAAAATGATGTTTACGAAGGTTGTATGTAACGTTTTATAAAATGATGTTTATGAAGGAAGTATGTAACGTTTTATAAAATGATGTTTATGAAGGAAGTGTTTATGAAATATTTTGCCAAAAGAAGTTTACGAAGTGTTTTAACGAAGAGAATGTTTTTAATAAAACGTACGAATGCTTTAACTGAAGTTTTTGAAGTAAAAGAAGCGAAGGTTTACGAAAGTCACAAACGAACGAATCTGCCAATATTCCTTAGGGAATGAAGGTTAAGGGATGGGAAGGATGTTATGGGCCTTTACCTTTTAGGGGCCTCTGTGGCTGGCCAACTGTTGTACAACTGGGGTGATGACGGTCACCAAGGGGATTATCGTGATCCTTGAAGTTTGGTACGATTTACCTTACGGGGTAGTCGTGCTTGAAGTTTGGTACTTGCGCCCGACGGGGCGCAGTACTTGAAGTTTGGTACGCGCTATCCTTTGGGACGCCGTGCTTGAAGGGTTGGATTACATAAGTATCGGGCCCTAGGAGTTCCTCACCCGAAGGACAGTACGGTGATGATGGGCCTAGTGGTGGTGATCCTTAGGTTATTCAACCAGTATGTAACGTTTGGATTTGACGGTTACGAGAAGGCGCAGATTCTATATGTTCGTTGACTTATGAAGTGTTATGTTTGTTATTGCATTATTTACGTACGCTTTTTATTAAATGAAGTATGAAGTGATGTTTTTGGCAATTTATTTGAAGTTAAGGTTTTATGTTAAAACTAGAACTCACCAGCGTAGCTGACGTTTTTAAGTGTGCACATTCAGGTTAAGGTAGGTTATGAGGATGGACGGTGATGCTTGGCAAGCGAGAAGAGTTACCCGGCTGATCATGAAGACTGGCATCCCGTTATGTTTAGTTATGATGTAAATATGTTTTAATCAATGTTTACGCTTCCGCATGTATGAACAACGATTAAGTTATGTTTAAATGAAATTTTCCGCTGCGTTATTTGATATTCATGTTTAAGAACTGTTTGTGAATGAGTAAATCCAACAAGTGGGGCCTCCCGGGTTTGGGGCCTTACAATAATCGACAACCTAAGCTTGACTACTTAATTTCATTTGGTAGTCCATGTTCTCTATTATTACAACACAAAGATCGACAATCGAAGTTTCATGCAAAAGTGGTGGAATGCATCTTCTTAGGATATGTTGCCAATTCACCTTGCAAAAGAGTGTACAATATTGAAAGTCATACTGTCGAAGAATGGTTTGAAGTGGATTACAGTAAATACAGCACTCCACCAAAACCAACAGGACCTGCTTGGGGTTTTGATTATGATAATATTTTCAAGTCTTTCAATCTTCCTGATTTATCTGCTGAAGATGCTGCAAAATTATACCAATACTTTAGTGTTGGCGATAACTCAAATTTCTCAACAAGAACAACGGAACCTATTCCAAGCCCCAGTTCTGATGTTGCATCTGCATCTGTAACACATGAAAGTGACACTGAAGAAGATACACATAATAAAGAAGACGGAGCTCACATCAGAAATGAAGTTCTAGTTGATCCTATTAACAATGAATCGTCTTCAGGTGTAAATGATATGGGGGAGCTAAGCACGAATCTTGAAAGCAATATTCAAGAAACCATTGTACCAGAGACAAGAATTCATAGGAATCATCCGATTGACAATATCATTGGTGATCCTAATGTCGGTGTTCAAAATCGTCACAGAACTGTCACTAAAAACACCACCCTTTATGCTGAAATTCTAAACACAGGTATCATGGAAACATGTTTAAAAGTTGCTTTCGTATCCCAAATAGAGCCTAAGAACATCAAAGAGGCTCTAGCTGACAATTGTTGGATTGAGGCAATGCAAGACGAACTGTCTCAATTCAGAAAACTACATGTTTGGGATCTAGTAGATTTACCAAAGGGTGTACATCCAATTGGAACCAGACGGGTGTTCAAATGAAAAACTGACGATCGACATATTGTGGTGAAAAATAAAGCAGGATTGGTTGTTGGTGTGCTACGAACTATACGCAAAAACCTACAAGTTCTAATATTTATAATAAAACGGACAAACCTAAACTAAGGCGCACAATACAGCAAGTGTACCGATCGTTTGCAGAATAGATAGATAAGACCGAGTATCGAACCTACGGACACTGTATGTACAGCGAAATACTGACTCAGATGCAGGATAACTAATTACAAAAAGGGGGGTTTCTTTTATTTAAGAGAGAAATAAACTATAGAAAATAAAGGAAAAGACGAGGACAAACAAACTAGCGTGAGAATAACTACGGAACGAAAACAGATAGGGTGAAAGCACTACCTAGGCCCGAATCCTACACGTGTCTGACGAAGGTTCTATCGGTAATGGAACTGATGTGATACCGGGATCTTAAAATACTAAACTCAAAGGGAATCTAGAGCACCCTCGACCCTTCTCAAGGATTGTCAACTAAGAGTCCTAAAAGCCGTTAAACCACCGGCTGGACGGGTTCCCCTCACAGGTCATCCAATCTACTCAAGAAGTATCCGCTAGACAATCTACCTCACAGCGCGAAAGTCTCAATACACCTAAGTGCAAGGGATAACTAAGAATTTCCTATTGGACTCGATAAACAAGATGCGAACGACGAACTAGACAGACCTTCTCACAAAGATTCTAAACTAGCGATCAGACACACGAGATAAACCGACAATCTCTCACCTCACAGCTATTAAGATTGGTTAAATATTTAGATTTACCAATTCACGAATTTCATTCCAATGGAATACTACGTCTAGCAAACCATCCAATAATCAAAAACACACGGCAATTGATCTAGCATGCACCTATTATATGAAAGACATTCATCAAAGCACATGAGGACTGAAAAATCATTTAATTGATAATACTAAATACGCATACACATCCAATGATCAAAACCAAGTTTGTTACATCATGAGTTCTTCACATTCAAAAGTTCTAAAAACCAACAAAAACCAATGTCAAACATGTGCAATCATCTAAACCTAGGTAGTTCTAAAAGTTTAGACAAGAAACATCATATAAATACAATTCATAATCTGTTAATAACAAAGGAAGAACAAGAAATCAAAGAGAAACAAAGAATCAAGGTAAACCGAACGATGAACACCCGATATCCTTGATCCAATGCTTTGATTCTTCGATCCTATACCTTCCCAGCATTTGATTCCTCTTGAAAACACCTTTTTCCGTCACTTTTCGTCGCCTCCAGCCGCTCCAGGCTCGTTCCTCCTTTAGGGTTTTCTAATTTTTGGTTTAAAAGGAGATGTCTGCGAAAAACCACCCGTCACGTAGCGCGACGGGACGCGACGGGATCTTGCACACTCCTCGCGTAGCGCGAGGGCCCTAGAAAAGACAAAACAGTCGGAAAATCATTAAAAGGGCAATTCTGTCATTTTGCAATCCTCGCGTAGCGCGACGAAATTCCAAGACCTGTCGCGCTACACAACAGGGGTAAAAATCCAGAAAGCTTCTTTTTTTTTCTTATCCACAGCCCTCTCGCACGAACTGGAAACTCGTTCTTCTTCGTTTTCAATCATATCCGCTTCCTTTGTGACCTAACAACCATAAGATATAGAAATATTAAGTACAAGCAGTTATAGAAGAAAACCGAAGCAAAACAAACACAAAGTGGGAATAAAATTGACAGTAAAATGCATGTATTTTGCAATACATCAGTTGTTCAAGGGTTTTACCACCAAGAAGGCTTGGATTATACAAAAGTATATGCACCAATTGCTAGACTTGAAGCTATCCGATTGTTTCTGGCTTATGCCTCTTTTGTCGGCTTCAAGGTTTTTCAACCGGATGTAAAGAGTTCTTTTATGTATGGTAAAGTACATCCTGATAAAGTGTACAAGCTTGACAAAGCAGTTTATGGTCTTCATCAAGCCCCAAGAGCGTGGTATGAGACTCTATCAAAACATCCATTGTCCAATGGTTTCGATCGAGGGCAAATTGATTCGACTCACTTCATACGGAAAGCAGAAGGTGATGAAGTCCAATGGTTTCGATCGAGGGCAAAGTGATATTCTACTTGTACAAGTATACGTTGATGACATCATCTTTGGGTCTACCAATGAAGAGATGTGTAAGTAGTTCGAACAGGTGATGAAGTCCAAGTTTGAAATGAGCAACATGGGTGAGATGTCATTTTTCTTAGGACTATAAGTCAGTCAACGAGAAGATGCCATTTATCTACATCAAACTAAGTATGTACAGGGCATTATGTCAAAATACAAAATGAATGATTGTACATCTTATGGCACACCTATCCCTGTCAATCACGGTTTACATCCTGACATAGACGGAAAGGATGTGGATTATAAGTTATACCGTGGTATGATCGGATATCTTATGTATCTCACAGCTTCAAGGCCCCACATAATGTTTGTTGTCTGCTTGTGCTCAAGGTTTCAATCACAACCAAAAGAATCTCATATGATCGCTGTAAAGAGAATATTCAGATCCCTGAAAGGGAAACCCCGATTAGGTCTTTGGTACTCCACGCAACAATCTTTTGAATTCAAAGCTTACACTAATTATGATTATGGAGGTTGTAATCTTGATAGAAAATCAACCTCAGGTGGATGTCAATTCTTAGGAGACAGGATGGTTTCCTGGCAGTGTAAGAAGCAGTCAACAGTTTCTATCTCAACATGTGAAGCAGAGTACATTGTTGCTGCAAGCTACTGCTCTCAAATCATATGGATTCAACAGCAATTGAGAGACTATGGCTTGAACTACACTGGCACTCCTGTGTTCATTGACAACACAACCACCATGTCCATCACAAACAACCCGGTGAAACATTCCAAAACTAAGCATATTGAAATTCGTCACCATTTCATCCATGACTGTGCCGAAAAGCATTTAATTGAACTTGTAAAAGTTCACACGGATGATAATTTTGTGATCTTTTCACCAAAGCTTTTGATCGTAATCGTTTTGAACATCTTGTCAACATGATAGGAATGTTCAATCCAGAATGAAAAACCTTTTTCAAAACAAAATTGTTTCTTAGAAGTTACATTTATTTTAGTTTAAATTTAGTCTGCATCCTGTCAAATTTTTTAATAAAAATCCAAACAAAATATAAAACTTTCAAAATCTCAACGTCGTTTGAAATTTAGAGGAAATGATTGCATATCAGTTAGTGATCTAAATTTCTTAGATTTCCCAATTTGGGAAATGATTGCACTTTGACTACTTAAAATATTTCAAATATCATTTAATTGAAATTGTCAGTAGGCTAGAAGCATTCAGTAAATCATTAGTAGTGTGAAAATCTAAATGTCTCTTCTACAATTGTGATTTGAACCCATGTTATGATGTGTGTGTGTGTATAAGATTAAGAAAAGATCATTACCAGAAATAGAATGTAACATTTTGGCTAGTATAATCCTTTGAGACCAGTTTTGGGTTATGTCTTTAGCACAAATTTTAGTTTACTTCACTTCCCATACTCACAAGTATGCAATGGGAAGCTGAACTATGATATGCTTTAATAACAACCGCCAAGCATATATTAGACCTTGGATCACATCTGTTCCATTGAAGACATACAGATAACAGTTGGATCCCGCTACCCGAATCTTCGGATTCCATATCCATTAGCCTGAATCAACAAAAATACTTACGAGCCAAGACAAATGAATGAATTGATTCTTGATAATCCTTATGGATTCTGCTTAATCTCTATGTGCTAAATGATATTACCTCAACCTGGTGATATTGATAATCCTTGGGAAAATCTTAGATGTCTTGAGATAATGCATTTACTTTTTTGTCTACATATCTATGGGGTACACATTGTAGAAACTTAAACGGTACCATAAATCACATGAATTTGGTCCAAGAATGCTTATAGTTTCAACTCGTATAATATTAACAATTTGAATTACTATGTTATAAATTTTAAAATTGATTTCAAACAAGTATGTCATAATATGATCCCAAAATTCTTTGAACATTTATTGGTATCACTATTGCTACATGTTAGCCTGATATGATCCTCTGACCATGACTTGACCAAAAAAGACGTTCACTGTAGGTATGCAATTACTCTATACTATGTTTATTCATTTAGAAAAACAACAAAAAGATTTTGTGTGTGTTTTAATATAAACTTTACAAAAGGACAAAAAGACTTCCTGTACAGTTCATTTTCAAAACTTAGAAAAGCCAAAAAAAAAAATTTCAGAAACATTTTTGTTACAAAATCAGTTAAACGTCTCTATCATGTTCGTCTTAGAATTCTTCATAAAAATCAGAATATTTTTAGTTAGAAAAGGCAAAGGAGTTAAGCCATGCGTACTTAACAAGTGCGCACGACTTAACTCATGCGTACTTGTTAAGTACGCATGAAGTAATTCATGCGCACTTAGTTAAGTACGCAGGAACTGTAGGGCGGGGTATATAAAACGGCAGCATGCATTTACTCCTCATTCAAAAGCTTCACTTTACAGACCGCCACTTGATCATTTTCACTCGAAAATTCTTGTGTCACCAAACCGCTTTTTCATCACAAATTCAGTTACTACTTCATTCAAAGATCATTTGGTGAGAATCTTGACCGATTCCAACCGTTAAATCTATCAAAATTGAGTGATTTTAGTGTTCTTGAGACTAGGGTTTATGATGCTCAAAATTCTGGAATTAAAATATGTTTGCATGTTAAATTGAGTGTCAAAATTAGTTTCTAATCATCATCCACTGTCGTTTAACACAAATTTCATGATTTAACCTTACAAAAATCGGATTTTTGATCCTGGGTTTGAGCCTTAGTGGCGTCGACCCCTGTTTGGTTCATCTGAGACTTGTACTGATTGACATCAAAGCCAAAAATAATTGCATTCAGCTTCTAGACCATTTTCAACACCTTTAGGACAGGATTTACGGAATTTGGACATACGGATTTTGATTATGGACTTGATCATTTTGAACATTCACTCTGTTCATGCGTACTTAGAAAGTACGCATGAAGAATTTTGTTCATGCGTACTTGCTAAGTACGTATGACAAAATATGGTCTATGCGTATTTGGCTAAGTGCGCATAAGTAGTATAAGTGAAAATTTTCTATGTCTAAACCAAGTACATTCTCATTATTTTACACTGTTAATATGTTCTAATATTGTTCTGTTTTGTGTTGCAGATATGGCTAGACGTGCTTTCACTCCAGAATTCAATCTGTTAGCACTAACAGACCCCGAATGGCGAGGTGCAGCTCTTAACTATCAGGAGATAGTCACATTCCTGAACAGGTCAAAGATTTCATATGCTATTTCGGCCAACCCAGTAGTATCACGACCTTACTTGGAGCAATTTTGGGATACCGCTGAGTTGGATTGCAGACAGACACCAAATGTGAATACTGCTACTGTTGCTAATCAACGAATAGCTATCTCAGAGGATACTATAAGGCAAGTCTTGAAGTTTCATGATCGAGCCACTGATCCAGTCCAATATCCATAGTACATGATAGTTGGATGTTGGAGACAAAGAATGGGGTACGTTGGTAGGAGAGACTACCCATCTTATAAGAAGATGTGTCTTTTGGATCAATGGAGGTACTTTGCACATGTTATGATCATGTGCATTTCAGAAAGACAAGCAGGAAAAGAAGCTATGGGACATGACTTAGCATCCGCTATGGTTGGGTTATCATTAAACAAGGGTTACAACTTTTCCACTATATTTACAAAGAAATCCTTCAACAGATCAATGATGCTCCTAGATTCAGATTCCTCCTGTATCCACGATTCATTCAGCTGCTAAATAGGACAGCAGCTACATGTCAGGAGAATAGCCAAGAGGGTGTTTGTGCAATTTCATACTGTTGGCACTGTAGAATCAATACACATGCATACACCTCTGTTCGGGTACTTGATCAATGAGGCCTACATTGCACCACAAGGAGAAAGACGGTACAGTCTAGAAAGCGAACCTGAGTTAAGTGAGCACTCAGATGAAGAGCAAGAGGGTCAAGGTGATGAAAGCAATGATAGTGATGATAATGATTATAGTGAAGATGGTAATGATGATGCGGGTGATGGTGGTGTTGGTTATGCACAAAATCCAGATAGCAGTGAATCAGAACGTACAGTAACTGACTCATCTAATTCAGAACCAACAACTGACCAAAGGCACCCAAGAAAGAATATTCGGGAAACACTTCCTGAATCCTCGTCAAGACGACGAAGAAGAGAGAGTTCAGATTCTGACTTTCAACTTGATAGTTCAGATAGCAATCATGAGGCACCTCGTATGGTTGAACGAAGAAAGAAAACAAGAAATGATCGCACGTGGAAAGAAATAATGGATGAAATCAATGCCAGGGTTCAAGCACAGCAAGCTCCCAATCAACAAACACAAGCTTCCACTCAACAAACACAAGCTCCCACTCCACAAACCCAACTGTATAGCAGACGAAGACGCAGAACGATAACACCTGTTATTACTCCAACCTGTGAAGAACCCATTCCAATAATCGTCTCTCTTCAGGCTACAACAGTTCAGCTCACAACTTCCACAGTTCTTCCCATCTTGACTGAGTCAGTCCTGGTTTCATCCACCATAGCACCCACAGTTCTCCAAACGACAACCTTACCGTTCACCGTCATTGCTGGTACTTTACCACCAATGACACACTCCATTGATTTTGGTGACATGGGATATCATTTTGACTTATCCGAGCTGTTTGAGGATACCATTCATGAGACGGTTGAACCTTCTACAGCAAGGGTGGTAGATCCTAGGGATCAAAGAATTACAATCTTAGAATCACAAGTAGCCGCCCAACAAACTCAAATCAATTTACTTGTTGACTCTAACACCAAATTGACTCATCAGTGGCAAGCCATGGAGGAACAAATGAAGTCATTCTTTGAGCTTCAAAAGATGAAATTCAATCTCAATGAAATGTTCCTCACCACCCGTACTGCTATGGATAATCAAATGTTGATCCAAAGAGGTGAACATCAGGTTATGGTTGATTTGGTCGCAAAATTGTCAAAACAGCTTGAGTCTCAGGGGGAGACAAGCAAGAAGGCACAGGAAGAAGCATGCCACCATGTCGACCTCACAAAAGAGAAGGATCAGGATGATGATCCCAATGTTGGCCCCTTAGGTTCTAGTGGTGGTGAGACCCAAGCTGTTTTGCCAACACAAGCCACACCTACAGCTCAAGGGGAGTCCACCCAACAACAACAACAAGGTGGTGGAGCTGATAAAGGAAAAAAAAACATCGGCTGAGGTGTTAGAAGAGTTAGCTACAAGCCCTAACTTAAATGGTGAAATCATGATAGGGTCTTCGGTAGAACTTGAAGAAGGAGAAATCGACAGCAATGATGACTGGGACGAATGTGGGAATGATGTGAATGTGGAGTTCCCAAAAGGAGATGGAGAAGGTATATATGATTTGGAAGATGGGGAAATTTTTGAAGCCCCGGCTATTAGGGAACAAGTTGAACCAACCATTCAAGTTGAAGATGTCAATGAAACTTCAGCTAAAGTTCCTGAACCCAACAGAGAAGCTGGCACCAGTGGTACTTCCTCGAGGAAGATTCCATAGGAATGGATAGTGAAAGAAGCTAAAGCACCTTGGTACAAACCTCAGTACAAAGGCCAACATGGTGCTGCTGGGATGATTTTGTCGGTACGTTTCGAAGACGACAAAGGATTATTTGCTATCAAAAGATCAGGTGGAGTTCAATACCTGAAGCCAACAACATAAGCATTTAATTCCTTACCTAAATACGAATTAGTCAACCTTGCACACTGTGAGTTATGTAGGGAAACATCAAACGGAAATGCTAGAGGTTTGTGGGGAGTACTGCAGCGAGAAGGCATATCAGGTAAGTTTGAGATCTTTCGGCCTCAAGTTCCGAGGCATGTCAAGGACACAACAATGATACATCTGTTGACACGCAAGTTCTTGAAAAGACTCATTTATAAACCAGTTCTATGTGAAACTCGGATACCCTTAAGGAGAATACCTTAAGTTATCATGGGAAACATGTAGTACTGGTACATAGATCCACTAACCGGAGAGGCTGTTATGACTAAAAAGGAGAGCATGAAGGAGATCATTAGGATATTTGATGAGATTATGTTCATCAATTTTTCTGTCAAAAACTTGGAGGTTCTCATCAACAAGAACTGTTTGCATACTGACGAGTGGACGAAACTGCTTGCCACCAAATACGACAGGTTAGTGAAATTCTGTCATGGATACAAGTCCAAGATTAGTGGTGGTAGTCAAGCAGGAAGCTCATAAAGACTGAAGATATCCAGATATGTTGTCAAGAGGGAGTCTGTTGATGCATGTTTTGTGATAGGCACTCTTGATCGAGCTAAATCTTTTGTTATTGTTTTTTCAATCTTGTATTTGTTCAGTACTTGTTGTATTTGTTGTTTATCGAGTTGTAACATGTCATGTTTATGTCTGAACTTGTATTGTTTTGATATTGTACTAAACAAATATGCAAGGATGAGTTCCTGCGTATTTGCCAAGTACAATGGTCATACGTACTTAGCAAGTACGCATGAAGGATGGTCATGCATACTTGTCTAAGTACGCATGGACCAAGTCTATAAATAACATAGCTTTGTTTCATTTTAATACAGATGTATTTGCACACACAAGTACGCACAGATCAGTATAATATCAGTCTAGAAGTCTTTCCATCTGATCTGTACCTGTTTGAAACACTATGATATCAATAGACCGTGTATTTATTAGTACATCCTTGTGTTGATTGTCATACTTTCATTAATACATTGTTCCACCTAGTAACGGGCATTCCGCACCTGTTTACTAGGCTACATTCTCACACGTTTTTTATCCGACACACCAACCCGGAGGGACCTACATTTTCGACAAAACATATATGCATACAAAAGAATGTCATTTGGGACTTTAAAGGAATCCTAATGATTTGTGACCTTCCACGGCCAGTGTTGTAAAAATCGCTAGACGTTAGTCCGGCGATGGGGTACCAACTAGCGATTAATCATATTGAAATTTTTATTTGTAATTTTCAAAATTATATATATATACACACATTTTTATATCTGATTTTAAAAACAATATGTATACAAATTTTTATATGTAATTTGGATTAAACGTCGGAATCTACAGGTTGGCCGGAAACTGGCCAAAACTTATATAGTTTGGCTCGAAACTGGATGGAGAATGGTTGAAATTTGGCAGGGTAACCGACCTGCCATCAGTTTTTGCTTCGACTTTCCCCGTTTTGCTCCAATTTGCTCTAACTTTGTTCGAATTTGACCAATTAACGATTAATGGACCGATTAGCTGAAAATTCCTAGGTTATTCACCAATTAGCGATTAATCATGATTTTTGCAACACTGCCCATACCTATATTTAATAATGAAGAGATGGTTGACATAATAAAAGAATCAATTGATAGCATATGCATTAACGATTCAAAATCAGACTTAGAAAAGAAAACACATTTATTGGTTATTTGTAGGGTGGTTTATAATCTTGTAAATTTCCAAGTAATTTGTTGTTCTTGCATACTTTAGAGAAAAAGAGGATGGCCATGATTGACATTTTGGTCCTATCTAGTGGCCTACTACGACCAGTGTTGTAAATATCGCTAGACGTTAGTCCGGCGATGGGGTACCAACTAGCGATTAATCATATTGAAATTTTTATTTGTAATTTTCAAAATTATATATATATATATACACACATTTTATATCTAATTTTAAAAACAATATGTATACAAATTTTTATATGTAATTTGGATTAAACGCCGGAATCTACAGGTTGGCCGGAAACTGGCCAAAACTTATATAGTTTGGCTCGAAACTGAATGGAGAATGATTGAAATTTGGCAGGGTAACCGGGCTGCCATCAGTTTTTGCTTCGATTTTCCCCGTTTTGCTCCGATTTGCTCTGACTTTGTTCGATTTTGACCAATTAACGATTAGTGGACCGATTAGCTAAAAAATCCTAGGTTATTCATCAATTAGCGATTAATCGTGATTTTTGCAACACTGCCCATACCTATATTAAATAATGAATAGATGGTTGCCATAATAAAAGAATCAATTGATGGCATATGGATTAACGATTCAAAATCAGACTTAGAAAAGAAAACACATTTATTGGTTATTTGTAGGGTGGTTTATAATCTTGTAACTTTCCAAGTAAATTGTTGTTCTTGCATACTTTAGAGAAAAAGAGGATGACCATGATTGACATTGTGGTCCTATCTTGTGGCACTCCAAACAATTATAAGCATTGTTTAACATATTGTTATTAGATTCCAACCTTTTTAACATAAAAAAAGTTATTAGCGGTATAATTTTGGGGGAATTTCATATCTACCAATACATATCTAAATATCATAGATATTCAATTAAATTTAAAAATATCATATATACACCCAATTTAAATCATATAATACCTTTTCTTTTATTATTTTATACTTGTCTATTATATGATTTTTTATGACCTATTTTTTTTTTTTTTATCCTAAACGTAAAAGCTCACAAGTTCTCATATTCTTGACAGCGGCTTTCAGAATTCTTGAAACCAATTCATAAGGCATCGTGGATTGCAAGTTCCATTGTTATAAAAGAAAAAAAGACTTCCTCGTTATATGATATATAAATTATATAAAAGAAAAAATAGTAAATTAATAAAAGAAAGCCGTAAAGTTATATATAAATAATTTGAGAAAAATATTATTGATGGGTAAATATAAAACTATTAAGCAAAAAAAAAGGTAAACATGAAAGTTTAAAGTTAAGACTCGGTAAATATGAAATTTTATGTTTAGAAAACAAGGGTAAAATAACAATTTCATAAATCATTTTAAAGTTAAGAATGGGTAAATATGATATTCTTAAATGTATGTTAGGGTATATATATATACTAGTGTTATACCCGCGCGCATTGCGTCGCTAAACCGTCAAAATTAACGTTCTGAAAACTTTATACGATCAAATAATAAAATTAACATCGACGTTCTCAATTACATGGTTTACACATGTTACTATAGGTTCAATGTTAACAAACTGCAAAGATCTTGTGAGAATTAACTTTATAAATCATATTTATATACAAATTGTTAGCAAAAAAGGAAGTGAAGTTTGTTTCTTAAAAACATTATTAGGTGAAATTATATTTCTGTGTGTTAAAACATACATAATTATCTACTAACTTAACTACATTGGGGTTAATGACGGCTTTTAAAATTTGACAAATTGATCAACTAATATGTCATTCTTATTTATTTTTTAAAGTGTTCAAATATGTGGTATGAATAGAATTGTTTTAAAATGACAGCCTATCATTGTTTACTAACTTTATGGGATGGGTTGTTTATTAAATAAATATAACTTTATGTACGGACTTTTATAAAAAAACTGTTAGTGGGTGGGTGCTGATTATACGGAGACCTAAAAACTGAGAGTACGGTTGCTTTGCTATGTGTGTATTTGAAAAACGGTCAAAGTAGTCTGATCTTATATCGTTGAATTTATGATTTTAATTTTAGTGGCGTTTGGCGGATTTTGGAATTTTTCGGAATTGTCGCGAAGATACCGTTAGTTAGTATAGAGGAAACAAAAACGGTGGTGTTGATATGTAATCACGTAACATGCTAATTAAAAAAAACTATAGCAATATCATACTCAAATTAAAGACAATGAAATGCTTGTTTTTATGGTGTAACTTTTTATAAAAAAATATCAAAGTATGAAAAAGTTATGGGCGTTTAAAAATCATGGAGGGTAGTTATTTTAAAAGTGTAATTATTGTTTAAATAATCAAAAGTTGAAAAAAGTTAAGGGGGCAAAGGTGTAAATATTGTTTTTCGCAATCATATTTGTATTACTTAAATTTTAAGATGCCCTTTGGTGGTGCATTATAATATAGTATAGATAAATGAGCTTCAAATAAAAAGTAGTTTTTCGCTAAAAATTCTAAGAAAATGACAAAAACGCTAAGAAACGATATCAAACGAACTCCAATTGAGCTCATTTCAGCGGCGTTGGAACCGACTCATCGAACTCTACGATATTAGTGTTTTGGGTTTAGCTTTTAAGATTTATATTTTACGTTTGAATTTAAGGGTTTTAGCCTTAGGGTTTAGCTTTTAGGGTTTAGATTTTATGGTTTAGGTTTTTTTTTACGGTGTGGGTGGGGGTTTAGGTTTTTGGGGGGTGAGTGGGGGTGGGTTTAGGTTTTTTTGGGGGGTTTAGGTTTTTAGGGGTGGGGGTTGGGGTTTTAGGCTTTTTGGGGTGCGGGTGGAGGGGGGTTTAGGTTTTTGGGTCCGGATTAGGGCTCGATAAGACGGTTCCAACACCGCTAGAATGAGCTTAACCGGAGTTCGTTTGACCCAATTCTTAGCGTTTTTTGTGAAAAACTACTTATTAGTGGAACATTCCCCTATATATATGATCACTAGGTTAAAGCCTATGTGTTTACATGTGTTGAATAAATACAACTTGTTATAAAACAATATTTTCTATGAAGATTTGAATTTTTAATGTTATTAGTTATCTGTGAAATAAGAAATAATTAAAATTTTCTTATGATTTAATAATTTTTAATAAAATATTAGAATATACGTTAGATATTTAATTATTTAACATGATCATTAAATAATTAGAGAGAAAAGCGAAAAACAAAAATCTAGATTTCATCAAAAGTAATCACGTAGCAAGTATAGTTATTTCATTTATTATAATATAGGTTAGAAACCATGTATATTATACATGATGAATAAATGCAGTGTTATATATATACTTAGTAATAAAGATCTAATATTACATATTTTTGACATATTACATAATTTTTTAATACAAAATTTAGAAACGTTATATAGTTGTTTTTTAAAAATATTTTATAAAAAGAATGAAAGAAGTGTTCAAACTATAAAAATGTTTTATGAACAAAGCTATTTTTTAATTAAAAAATATTTTATAAAAATAATTATAATTTAATAGGAGAGATATGCGTGAAATAAAAATTATAAATTTTTTTTATAGAAAGTTGTGTCATTAAATAGGAGAAAGAGGCGGGAAAAACATGTTAAGGATGAACATGAGAATGATATGTGGCAACCCAAAACCTTTATTTATTAGTATGTATAGATAGCGGTGCACAAAAAAACCGGTTTTTTTTTTAACCCGGTTCAAACCGGCAAACCGGTTTGGGTTAAACCGGTTTGGACCAAACCGGTTCGGGTGCCCAAAAACCGCCGGTTTCAAACCGGTTTGAGGATTTCTGAAAAAAAATCGGGTTGGGACCGGTTTTCTCTAAACCGGGTTAGGAAACCGGTTTGAACCGTTGGGCGAGTTCTAGCCGTTGGGGTCGATTTTGGCCGTTTTTTTGGAGTTTTTTGGACCCATAAAACACTATAAATAGGTGGGGGTGTTTAGGGTTGATCACACTTCTCTTTACACTCTCTAATCTCTAAAACCACTCTTTAACTGCTCAAAAACGCTCTCTAAACTCAAAAAAAAACATGGAAAGTTTTGGTGTTAGTGGTTCCTCAAACGAAGTTACCGTTGTGCAAATTCTAGCAACAACGAGAAATCCGGCAATCTGGTGCAATTACGATTTATGTTTGTTGTCAAACGGAAAGGAACATGCTCGTTGCAAGTTGTGTGGTGCGTTTTTGGGGAAAGATTCAAACACTACTTTGAAAACGCATATGGAAAAATCTTGCCCGTCATTGAAGGGAATTCCAAGTGAAGGTCAAGCCTCGATGACAAGCGAAGGAGGAATTTGGAACTTTGATCCAAATATTGTTCGAGATCGAATGGCGAGGTTAGTGATTCAAGAAGGATTGCCGTTCAACCACTTTGACAATCCGCGCTTGACAAAGATGATTCAAGAGACACTCCAACCTCGTTATCACCAAGTAAGTCGCACAACCCATAGACGAGATTGTATAAAAATGTGGAAAAAAGCAAAAAAAGAATTAATTTTAGGTTTTGAAAATTTGCAAACCGGTGTAAACTTAACCACCGATGTTTGGTCGGCTCCACATGGTATACCCGATTCGTACCTTTGCGTTACCGCGCATTGGGTTGATCCCAATACGTGGCAAATGATGAAGCGTACAATCGTTTTTGACTTGTTTGAATATCCACACACCGGCGAAAATTTATTTTATATATTGGATGGTGTTATTAACGAATTTAAATTACAAAATAAACTTTTTTCAATGTCTTTTGATAATGCATCTAATAATACAAATGCGGTTCAAAAACTAAAAATTAAATATAAACCCGTTTGCAACGGCGTTTTTTTCCATAGTCGATGTGTCGCACACATCATTAATTTGGCGGTGCAAGCCGGGCTTGCAATTGAAGAGGTTTCAAACTTAACATATAGTTTTCGACAAATGCTTAAAGATATTTTTAGTAACAGAAAAAGATACCATGATTATATTAAATTTTGTCGTGATACGAATAATCTTTGCTTAGGCCCGAATTGGGACGTCGAGACAAGATGGAACTCGACTTATATTATGTTTTATAGCGCTTTACGACAAAGAGAAACTTTAGAAATATTTCATGATATGCTTTCCTCAAAACCTCGTCGTAAAATTCAAAACTTTCCGTCTACAAATTGGAACATTTTAAAAGACGTAACCGAATTGCTTGAAGTTTTCAAAACCACCACAACTTTTTTATCCGGTGTTTATTATCCCACAAGTCCATTAACACTAAAACAAATATATTTAATGGCTAACAAGTTGTCTGAGCTTGAAAATAAAAGCGATCTTTTTACAAAAATGATAGAACCGATGAAAGAAAAATTAGTGAAATATTTTAAAGAAATCCCTCCCGTTATAACTTGCGCCGCCGCGTTAAACCCTACCATAAATGTTTACGGGGTTGAAACCTTGATTGATAGAATTACTTACGCTTTGAATTTGGATAGCGAAGACATCCATTTTGCACAAGGCACAAAAACATATTTTAACAAATGTTTACAAGATTTATTTGATGTTTATTTACATAAATATGGTACAACTCCGACTCCACATGATACAATGGGTACATCATCAAGTGGTAGCTCGAGAGATGTTAACTTGAATTTATATAACGAAATGTTAAATGAATTTAGTAAACGTGCTCGAGGTACCACCCCGAGTAGCGAACTCGGAAGGTATGTTGGCACAAACTTTTTAGCGTTTATGCCTCCTACCGTTTTTGAGGAGTTTGATATTTTGGCATGGTGGAAACAAAACGAAGCTTCGTTTCCGATTCTTTCCGCCATGGCCCGTGATGTACTAACCGTCCAAGCTTCCACGGTAGCTTCGGAATCTGCGTTTTCTTTTAGTGGCAGGGTATTATCGATACGAAGGACTAGACTCACACCCCTAGCGATGGAAATGTGCATTTGTTTGAAGGACCATTTGGATGCGATGGATAGGATACAAGACCAAACTTCTCTCGAAGATGAAATTCAAGCCGAAGAAGTCATACACAACAACGAGGTTGATCTTGGAATATCCGAACCAGTCACGGATGAAGAACTAGCCGAAGATGCAAGGCTACGAAGCTCTAGTTCCGAAGACAACGCACAAGAATAATCAATCAATATTCCAAAAAATAAAACGTTGAACTTAATGTTTTATATTTGTTATACTTTTTGTAATGTTTTACAATTTTATCTTGTTATGTTTTTTAATTTTCGAACTATCCAAATATTAATAAACGTTGAACTTTATGTTTTAATTTTGTTATATTTTATTTTGGATTTTATATTAAAAACATAAAATTTATTTGATTTTTTTTTTTTAATAAAAACCGGTTTAAACCGGTTTAAGGGGCAAACCGGTTTAAAACCTACCCGAACCGGTTTGACCGGTTTACATATTTCCCTCTCTGAAACCGGTTTAACCCGAACCGGTTTGGGTCCAAACCGGTTTTGACTTTTCGTTGACCAAACCGGTTTGGGTCGGTTTGAACCGGTTTGGGTTAAAAAACCGATTTGTGCACCTCTATGTATAGATATAGATTTTAGTTTTAGATATGTATATATGATATTTCCCACTTTATAATGCTATATATGAAATTGCCTCTTTATATTTCAATTTTGCAGATAGCCCAACTCGGTCACTAAAGCTTTTATAAATAAGAGCATGCCAACAGGAAAATTAAACGTTCTAGTTCATTACTAGTTACAGATTATAGAATAGCTAGTTATATGCAATAAACATTTGATAGAAATACACATGTATGTATTAGAAGTATATCTTATCCGTGCAGAACCAATATTCATAATTTGACATCCTCACTGTGACACAGTCAAAATGTCTTAATAGCTACTCCTGACATTAGAATTCCTGCGACTCACTTTGCGGGAGCATACTCATAATCTCCATCATCATCACCATCTCCCTCTATAGCTGCTGTGGTATAGTCATAATCTCCGTCATAGCCACTACAAGAAAATATACCTTTAATGACACGCATTACGTGTCATAAAAGGGGGTAGATGACACGCGAAAACGTGTCAAGGATAGCAATGTCAAGAATAAAGATGACACGCATTTTGTATGCCATCTTTTTATGACACGCCTTTACGACACACATTTATGACACGCAATGCGTGTCAAGTATAGCCCTGTCAAGAATGAAGATGACACGCATTTTGTGTGTCATGGTTAAATCTATTTAAAAAAATATTTTTTTTATAGATTTACTAATTTCCAGTTTTCCACATTAATATCATAATTAGCAATAAACATTTCATAATAGAAAATAAAATACACATGACAAAACAATCGATTTTATAAAATATAAACAACCATTTAAAAGTAACAAAAGTCGATTACAAATTCAACGTAATGTATTATAAAGTCTCACCGAAAAATAAAGTTTCATACAAAAGTCAACCATTCTTAACAGAAGTCTATTTATGACGCACATTTTTTTGTCATAAATATGAACGGTGTCAATTGAGTTGGTAGAAGACGCGAGGAACCGATTCTGCTTGATGTCGAAAGCAGTGCAACGAATCACTTGGAGGTTAGATGACAGCTTCATGTTGTTGATCTTCTATAAAAATCAAAACACACAGTGTTAGTTTAGTGGGCAGAAAGATGGACTCCAATATAGAGATTTAACGTGCCCTTGAACAGACGTTTGACGGTTACGATGCCAATGAAGATCTAGCAACTGCTAGAAAATAAACCTAGGGACTTTTTGTGCATCTCTAGCACCAATTATCACATGTAAGTATTTATTATATAGAATGTGAGTAAGTGGAGGTACCTGATACAGTAGTATCTCAACTATAGTTTTTCCATATTGATTGATCGATGTCTTGCATTGTTACCTCACAACACCAGCAGCATCAATGGCTTGATTGATTTGAGTAATAACTATAAAGATAGAATAAGACTCGCCTGCCAAAAACTTTTCTGAGTTACAGGAACATATGTGTGTCTACCCTTGAAATGATTACTGCCAAAAATCAATTGCTTGTAAATCTCTACATTTGACAGTTGGACAGCAAACTGCAAACTTAAAAGTGTAAATAGATGTCTGAATTTCACTTGGATAACATCTCAATGTTTTAAAACGTCTTTCCCAATCACCATTTATTAGTTGGCCTTGACGAAGAAATTTGAATAGTTGGGTGACCTACTTATACATTACCCAACTTAATTGACATAATATAACTTATGTAATTATATTTGGCATGCTAATTATTTATAAAAAAAATTATAAAATTCAGACAAAAAGTCGTCCAGATCAACCTAACCCATGTCAAAATTAGCTCGCAGAACGGGCATGCCCTTTTGCCACCTCTATAATACACAAATAAAGATAAAGGAAACTGGAACTTATTTTAGTACCTTCTAAATTAGCCAGGAAAGCTATACTTGATTTGTAATTTTTCAGGAATTCGGTAGGTCTTCCAGAAGAAAAGACCTCTGGCTTTCCTGCTGGATTGCACAAAGTACCTCCTTAAGTATTGATTTACCAAGGAAGCTAAATACATGCAAAGCTGAACTTTCTGCAAAATATAGAGAAGCATATACATGGAAATTTATGTACCTAAATGTGAGCGGAGGAGTGGTTGGAACAAAATCCTCAAACGGGACACCTCATATTCAAATGAGTGGAGGTTATCAAGAATCGTCGTCGGTTTCTTCCAAGCCCTAACGAGCAAAACAGATCAACAACTCTGTGAAGATGGAGATTCACTACGAGCTCACCGGTGCTGTTTTCCTGCCAATCAGATCGCCGGAGGAGCCACTTGCTTCAAAGCCCTCTCGTGCCTGGTCTTATCGTCGGAGGAGTCGCTTCCCTCTCGTTTCGGGTCTTATGAAGTTCAGATGAAACCCTAGCCGGTTCTTATTTGATTTTTGGGACATTAGCGCGCTAGAAAGATCAAGAGGGGGATGTTGAAATTGAGATGACAATTGACACACATTTTTAAAATGTATTCCATGTTTTTTTTTTAATATGACACTTAAAGATAACACCCATTTTTACGCGTCATATTTCACGTGTCATTAAAAACCTATTTTCTAGCAGTGAGCGGCTCTCATAGTGGATTTCACCATCATTATATGCTTGGGTCCTCCACCCCCTACCTATAACTTCAATGACAACAAGAGACATTTCTAGAGATATAAGAGAATAGAGAAGAAAAAGGCTTAGAAGGTAGATGGCTCTTTAGAAAGAGTTTGGAGACCCAAGTATCTTGTTTTGCATATAACACTGAAAACTTAAAAGCCATATTTATAGTTGAGGAAATGCTGAAAACAAGGCTGACTCACATAAACACAAGTCTACTCATGAGTAAAAGTGTGGAGATTTCACCAAAATATGTGTTTTTCTAAATACGATATAAGAGAATCCGGGTCAACACATTGATGACAAACTTCAGGATACATGTCAACAGAATGCATATTTGTTACATTTGATATAGCTGTAAGTACTAGTTGTTTAGCACAATTGGATAGTAAACAAAATATAGTTGTGTTATTAAGTCCACGGACATAATATGTAATTAGGCTATTATTGTAATTAGTTTAGGAAGTGTAATAGTTATAAACTAGAGGGACTAGGTCTGTCAAATTAAAACCCCATAACCTACAATCAGAAGAATACGACGTTTAGCAAAAGGACGCATCGATTGCTTATGATCAAATCGGAGAAGACACTATGGTTCAAGTAAACGAAGTGATGGTTCATATTAGTAGTATAAATAGGATTCATTTTAATCAGAATTAAACCAAGTTCGTTTTTATATATATTGATTATTACAACAAGTTTGTATTCGTGTTCATATGTTCATTGTGTTCATCTTGAGAGTTTGATTCGGAACTTAAGGGCAATAGTGGTATGAGAGCCAGGTTTAAGGGTTCGTGTGACTTGCTGCAACGATTACAAGGAGTATTCAGGGAAGATCGCTTTCAAGATCGTATGTGGTTGAGAAGGAAATCGGTGAACAAAATCAGTCATAATTCAGGGAAAGTTTATTTGAAGTAAGCAGATTACAATTGGGTGTAATCAAGAAACAATCAAGACGAACACATGGAAATTTGAAGATTGCAGTTTTGTGTTGATCGAAGGCCTGATCAAGACGAACATTAATGAACGAGGACTGTTTAAGTGATTAATTACAGTCAGTAGGTTCGATTAAATAGAGGATACCCATTGTGTAAGTACAGAACAATCGAGATAGTGTGTGAATTGGAACAGTGGTTGGAATTACCACAAACAAGGACGAATTTGCTGTTGCAGTTTGTTGGGGATATTGCTGTGAACAAAAAAAAACAAATGTAACATAAGGCAGAAAAAGAATTATCGGACAAGTGATTTACGAGATACATTATATATTGTTTTAACAGTATTTTAAAGAGATGGAGATGAAGGAAAATGGTACATATTACGAGGAAGGAAAAGACATAGTTACCGAGGTAGTCGGAAAGGGACGTTAACATGGGGGTCGTACACTGTTAGTTTCCGATGTGATTGGTGCTAAAAAAATTTTTTTCTGGAAAGAAAAAGAAAACAACTAAGCAGGCAGATACACTTAGAGAGGAGATAGATGCTTTGGAGAGAGACCAGCAGCGACTCAGGCAAGCTCGGATATTTGTCTACCAGAAATCGAGGTAATATATTTTAAGGTTCGTTTACTAGTTTTTTTTTATTATGTTTAGTAAAAATGTTTACTTGTTTATAGTCAATGAGTAGGTGTACCTTACATAGCCATTCGACGATAGCTTTTCAGATTTGGTTTTAGGACATGGTCAAGTTTATCCTACTTCTATTAGGATTTTACATGGAAACCCAATACGTGATGATTACATGAAAGTCCAAAGATTATGTAAACGAATCTTGTAAAAGTTATCCTATCCCGCCCTACACAAAGTGTGAGAAAGTAACTCATATGAAAAGCACACGAACACAATTTATTCAGTGGTATAGAAAAGAAATTAAGGTAACTGATATCAATAACCATATATTACCGTTTGTTTTTTTTATATTAATATTTTTTTTGGTAATGCATAGCTTTTAAACGTTGATTCTTCACGGCAATCAATTCGCCTACATCAACAACGGCCCCAACATTCTTGATATTATAGGCCAGTACATGTAATTTGGTTTTTTTGCATATTATATTTAGTTGAAATAAAAATAAATTTGTTTCGCCAATGTAGGGTAATGAAGGACCCATGACATTTCAAGGAGAAGGAAACGTTGATTTGACAAAAGCAATTAAGGTAACTGATATCAATAACCGTATATTACCTTTTGTTTTTTTATATTAATATTTTTTTGGTAATGCATAGCTTTTAAACACTGATTCTTCACGGCAATCAATTCGCCTACATCAACAACCGCCCCAACATTCTGGATATTATAGGCGTAATTTGGGTTTTTTGCATATTATATTTAGTTGAAATAAAAATCAATTTGTTTCGCCAATGTAGGGTAATGAAGGACTCATGACATTTCAAGAAGAAGGAAACGTTGATTTGACTTTTTTGGATATGGTAATCAATCTATTCTATATAATACACACACACTAAATATATATATACATATATATGGGGATGTTCAAATAAGAAATTCAATTTGGCTAAGAACCATAAGAATCAATCTCATCCATTCAATTAGATGATCAACGGTAGAGATTTAAGTGTAGGAAAAATAAGGGTGGAATGGTATTTAAGTAATAACCACTTTTGTTGACTTTTTTCAACTTCCTCCACTTTTTTTAAACGTTCATAACTTTTTCATAGGACATTATTTTTTAAAAGAAATTACACCATAAAATCGAGCGTTTTTTTATCTTTAATTTGAGTATAGTATTGCTATATTTTTTATAAAAACAAAATCGACACTTAATGAAATTCTGCTAATTTACGTAAATGTGCTGGTTTATAGTAAAACAGCATAATTTAGCACATTAAAAATTGGCTGGTTTCTGTTAAAACATCACACTTTACGTAAATGTGCTGGTTTTTTTAACTTGTGCTACTTTTTGTCAATTATTATATGCCTAATTTGGTATCATTTTTTAAAAATAAAAATTTAAAGCATCCATACACCAACAAAACGGTTAAGTGGTAGGCAACAAAAAGCTTATGCATAAAAAAATTGTTTTGTGCTGGTTTGTTTTATGTTGATTTGATGTACTAGTTTTGTTGTGCTGGTTTTGTTTGTGCTTGGTTAGCTAAGAAGAGCAAGTTACACAATTAACTGAGTTATTTTGGTGTTGTTTTATAGTAAAAAAACACAATTAATTGTTATGTTTGGTGTTGTTTTATGATAAACCAGCACAGTTAATTATACTGTTTTAAAATACAGCACAGTTAATTGTGCTGTTTTACAAAAAACCAGCACATTTACGTAAAGTAGTACAATTTCATTAAATACCGATTTTATTTTTACAAAAAAAAATATAGCAATACTATACTCGAATTAAAGGTAAAAAACTCTCGATTTTATGCTGTAATTTTTAAAAAAAAAATAAGGTCGTATGAAAAAGTTATGTACGTTTAAAAATAATGAGGGAAGTTGAAAAACGTCAACAATTGTGGGTTTTCCAAGAATGTCCTCTACCTTTTATTTTTCTTATACTTAAATCTCTACCATTGATCATCCAATTGAATGTATAAGATTGTTTCTTAGGCTTCTTAGCCAAATTAGACTTCTTAGGGATACCATCCCATATATATATATATATGTGTGTGTGTGTGTAGGTATACTAAATGGTTTGCTAATTCCATTTGTTGATGTAGTTGAATGACAAGTTTCCCATAGGATCACATCATACTAAGGATGTTACTAATAATCAAATGACTCATACTAAGGTTGTTCATGATCCTAAGGCTACTGAGGTACTTCCCGATCCTAAAAATATAGCTCCACTTTTGACTTTGGCAAAGTTAAGGCCTGAAAAAATATATAGGCTAGCGAAAAAACTTGAGCATATATATAGCCAAACCATCTCAGTTCCTGTTAATTCACCGAGTGTGATGTATATTTAGTAGAGTCGATGTTGCAGTTATGTGTCATTGGCTAGGCGGATGTCGGAGTTTTGCATTTGTATTCAATGTAAGTTTGATTATTTTTTTAAATATTTTAAGATAACATATTTCTTAAGTATAACCGAGTGTTATTAACTTTATCTATTTTTTTATATTTTAGGTATTTATATACAGTGGGGGCGATAATACGACATATTTCAATCCTCGAATGATCGGACTTAGTTACTGCAATAGTGATAGTAATTTTGCCATCGATCCTACTATAGCTGTTATGGAGTATCACAAAGACAAGCGATATTTTATAGAACCGTATCTAGCCGAGTATTATATCTATATTTTCTATTTCGTTTATATTATATTTGTGTAATTTATTATAATACTAAAATATTAATGTTCTGATTTTTTTCCCATTTTTGTAGGGGCCATTGGTCGTTGATTTTGATCCATAAAAATCACACGGATCATAAATTTTATGGACTATTATTGACTCGATTAACAAAGGAAAAAATGCTAAGTGTTACACCATTGCTTATTTACTAGAAAAGGCTACTAGAAAGAGTATTTTGTAGAAAATGGTTAATTTAAGTTTTCTTTTTCTGCATTATTATTTGTTTAATTTAGTAAAATATTTAATAAATTATTAATTTAATGTATTTAATGCCATCAACAATCAAGTACCTGGGAATGTGGATATTAGGTAATGAATGTCATGTATGAGTTTGTGATGGAATGCGATAAACATCTTGTAAGTATATTATATATACTAATATTTTTGTATATTTATACATTATATATATATATATATATATATATATATATATATTAAACTATAATCTAACTTTTATCTATTATTTTAGATGAAGTACAACAATAGAATACTTAGTCAACTTGAAATTGACCAATTTGTAGAGCATATATTAGAGAGCTTTATCTCTTTATGTTCTATTTCGTCAGTGGTGTAAGTTCAAATAATCAAGAATATTCTAATTTCGAGAACCAATGAACCTCTAAGACTGTTAGGGGCAAAGACCCTAGACCATGGGGTTCCAAGGGAGCACCACCCCCTTGGCAGGATCCGGGCAACACCCTTGTGGGTGGGTGGGGGAGCTAGCCCTCGATGGGGTCCAACGCAACGCCTCTAGCGGGGGTCACACTAGATGGTGAAAAGTTGCTTATAAGTGCTTCATTAGAAATTAATCGGATCCGCATGAATGATGAAAAGTTGCATGAAATTGATGATCATTAAAAACTAGTAAAATAGTATCAAGTTAACTGATCATCAGTAGTAGAAACTGAAAACATCGGTAGTAACAGAGTGGTTTTAACTTCTTTAATTTGTGTTATTTTTATCTCCGAATTACACTTGTTGATGGTGAAATTTTAGCTTTTTTCTGGATTCAGAAAGGATGATAGAGATTATGAATGACAGAGATATAGAAGAAAAACTATTACTTCACTTGGTGGACTTCAAAGCTTAGGAAGTATTTGTATTTGTATTTGCAAACGTATGGTTATTTTTGAAACTTGTATTTCAGATACAAATGTTGAGTTCAAAGCTGATTTGGGTTTAGTTCATTATTAATTTATCCTGCATTTGAGTTGTATTGTGCATTTGAGTTGTATTTGCAAACCATTTTAAGCAGGTTTGATTATCAACAACAGATAGGAGGGCTTGATAATCAACGACGAGGCATGTTTGATCAGAACTAGGAACAAAAAAAACTAGTTTAGTACTTGAGGGAAAGAGGTTTTGATTCGCATAAGTGACCGAAAACCAAAGAAAAAAAAGGGTCAATGGGAGAAGAGACACTGAAGAAGATCGAAAGCAGCATACAAGTAACAGAGGGTAGAACGACAATGACTTTTCAATGCCCCGTGTTAAGTTCTACAAATTACACCATTTGGGTTGTTAAAATTTGGGCAATCTTTAACGTCAACGGAATATGGGATGCAGTTGAACCATAAGCGGGAACTGAAGTGAATGAGAATAATAACAACAAAGCAATTGCCATATTATATCAAGCAATCCCAGAAAACATGTTGTTGTAGATTGCAAACCATACTTCAGCAAAATAAATTTGGGACGCGTTAAAGGTTCGACATGTAGGGGTTGACAGGGTTAAAGAGGCTCGTTAGAAACACTTGAGTCACAGTTTGAAGCTTTGAAAATGGGTGTTAACAAGTCACTTGATGTCTATGTCGAGAGGATTAGTGAGACTGTATCACATGCAAACAATCTTGGACATACAATGGATGAAAAAAGATTGGTTCACTAACTTTTGGTAACTTTTGGGTTCAGTACGAGAAAAGTTTATTCAGATTATTGCTACAATTAAACAATTTGTTGAGCTTATGACGATGTCAGTCTAAGAAGCGGTACAAAGACTAAAGGCTTTCGAGGAACGCACCAAGAAGAAAACTAAAGATGAGGACGTGTCTAGTAGATTGCTATTGACCAAAGCAGACGGGAAAGAGAAGACTAAGCACCATACATGTGAGCATTGCGGTTGTGGAAGCTCGAATCGGGAAGACTTAGCACGTGGCCAAGGTAGAGGTCGGGGGTCCGGAAGAGGTCGAGGTGATGGACGAGTACAACGGGACAAAGATCAATATAAGGTGTTTCAAATGCGATGAACTTGAGAATTTTAGCAATGAATGTCCAAAGTGGGAAAATGAAGGTAAGGCGAATTTCATCCAGGAGGACTATTAACCAACACTACTGTGACGAGAAGCTGGATCAAGAAAAGATGAAGATCTCGCTTGAACTATATTTAGTTTAAGGGAGAGTATTGAATATTAAACAAAATATAGTTGGGTTATTAAGTCAAGGGACTTAATATGTAATTCGGCTATTGTTGTAATTAGTTTAGTAAGTATAATAGTTATAAACTAGAGGGACTAGGTGTGTCAAATTAAATTGAAAGAATACGACGTTTAGCAAAAGGACACATCGATTGCTTATGATCAAATTAGAGAAGACACGATGGTTCAAGGAAACGACGTGATGGTCCATATTAGTAGTATAAATAGGATTCATTGTAATCAGAATTAAACCAGATTCGTTTTTATATATATTGATTATTACAGCAAGTTTGTATTCATGTTCATATGTTCATTGTGTTCATCTTGAGAGTTTGATTCGAAACTAAAGGGCAACAACCACAAATATTTCCTTTGACTTAGTGGGTGGATCACAAGAGGGGAAAGTTAGAATCTTTCTGCTCAAAAGGTGAAATTAAGAATATTATCTTTGTTCATCAAATTACAAAAGTTTGCAGATGGACACCAATATAAATTGAAATTGTATCCCTAACCATGTTGAAATATATATAAGAATGCACCTGGCCTTGGTTGTTTGAACCAATGGAACATTGTTTAACATGGAACTAAAAATTGCAACTAAACATATTGATGATTTTTCATTTCGCTTGGATATCATATTAGTATGTTCTTTAACTTTGGATATCATAATTAGTATGTTCTTTAACTTCTTGTATGTATGATTCTCGTTGCACAAGTACTTCATTTTTAAGATGTTCAATTTGTAACCCGTGGTATTTTTTTCTTTTTAAGATCTTTCACTTCAAAATATTTTTGAAGTATTGTGTTGTGTTGTTAGATTAATTTGATAATCGAATAAATTATTTTTTAAGTATTGTGTTGTGTTGTTAGATTAATTTGATAATCAAATAAATATTATTATTTATTAAACGAGTTAGAAGATGTTGGAGTGCAGGCTTGTTTAAAAGTAACTGTATTTGGTGTGTTTAGTTGGATTTTGCTTATTATTAGTGGACCATATATTTGTGATGGGGTTTCATTTAAAGTCTATGGGGCACATATTTTTAATGGGTTTTCATTTAAAGTATATGAACCGGGCCTTGACCCATGAACTAATTATTTTACAAAATCTGATCCATGAAGAATAATTGATAGGGTTAGGTTATACATACCCTCCACTGCTACTTGTTGTACTCCCTCCTGAAAAAATAACTTTTAAAATTGTCATTTTACCGCATTCAAAAAATCATTATTTTTAAAACCGTTATTTTAATTTTAAAAATCCTTTCTATAAAATAAAAACGGGTTAGGCTATAAATACCCACTAGAAAGACAAGTAATAAAAAAGACAAAAGTAAAAAAAATAACAAAAAGAACTTTGAGATGTACCCTCAAATGGTTTAATCTGATTGTGATTATGTAACATCCCAAAAGTAAAAGAAGAATAACGATCGGGCTACGATGCAAAACGAACGAAATAAACGAGCGAGGAATGGGCCGGCCTTGGGCTTGTGCGTGAATGGGCTAAAGGAGGATAGCCTCTCCCCATAAATACTTTAGCCTATCACTTTCTCTCATTTTTACAAAGATCTAGAGAGAGATACCGTAGAGAGACTAAGTGTTGGATCGACTTAAGACCGCAAGGGAAGGATCCTCCGTAGCTCGTGATAGTAACCTCCGAAACATAAGCTCGATACAGGTAACGATCTGATCTAGATATGGGTTTTTGTTTACTTTGAGGTTTCGGGTTTTGGATAAAAAGATGACATTTTTACGTATAAAATTTAAAAATAAATATAGATCTAGCATCTAGAATGAAAAACGAACGTTTTGAACGTAGAAAGTTGGGGTCTTGACATGATCAGATTCGCATGCAAAAAATTAGGGTTCTTGAGGAAGAAGACAACCCCGCAGGCGAACTTGATAAGTTCACCTGGGAGTTAAGCGAACTTGGTATGTTCGCTGCAATGTTGGTTTAAGCGAACTTAGGTAAGTTCGCTAAGGCATGTTCGCCTGATGGCAAGAAGAAGGGAACTTGGTAAGTTTGCTGGTCATGTTCGCCTGATTCTATATGGCGTCGGGATGGGTCTGATGTGTATTTATTTAATAAATCCAGATCGTGCGTGATGTTTTTGGACCATTGATTAGGATAACCTAGACTAGCTTATTAAGTGAGTTCTAGAAGCCCTTATTTAAATGTTTTAAATAATGTTTTCGGGCCGGTGTGCATATGTAACGATGTGACTGTTTTATAAAATGTTGTTTTGGGCGGAAATGTTATGAAAGAAGTGTTTATGAAATATTTTGCCAAAAGAGGTTTAGAAAGTGTTTACGAACGAATAAACGTATTTTAATAAAACGTATGAATGCTTTAACTAAAGTTTTGAAGTAAATAAGTGAATGTTTATGAAAGTCACAACGAACGAATCTTCAATGGTTCCTCCGGGATTTAAGGTTATGGGTATGGGAAGTATGTTATGGGCCTTACCTTTTGGGGGCATGGTGGCTGGCCAGCTGTTGTACAATTGCGGTGATGACGGTCACCAAGGGGATTACCGTGATCCTTGAAGTTGGTACGATTTACCTCGCGGGGTAATCGTGCTTGAAGTTTGTTGGAATGGTCAAGATGTAACGAGCCTTAGATTTCTCCACTTGTATGTATGATCGGTCTTCCTAGAGGTAACGAGTCTTAAGGTGGCGGATGGCCTAGAGGTAACGAGCCTTAGGTTCCTCCATCGGTATGGAATTGACAGCTTCGAGAAGGGCCAGATTCGGTTCATATTGACTTATGTTATAAGGTTATGTTATGTTATTGCGTGTTTTCGTATGCTTTTATTAATGAAGTTGAATGTTATGTTTTTGGCAAATATTTGAAGTTAATGTTTAATGATAAAACTAGAACTCACCAACGTAGCTGACTTTTTAGTATGCACATTTAGGTTAAAGGCAGATAATGATGATGGACGGTGATGATTTGGCAAGCGATGAAGAGTTACGCAGCTAATCATGAAGACCGGCATCCCGTTATTTTTTGATTATGTTATGTTATGTTTAGACAAAGTTTACGCTTCCGCATGTTTGACAACGTTACTTTTATGTTTGAATGAGAATTTTTTACGTTGCGTTATTTCGTATTCAAGTTTAAGAACTGTATGCCTATGAGTAAATCCAACACATGAAGCCTCCCGGGTTTGGGGTCTTACAAGTTCGTATCAGAGCATAGTTTGAGAGATTCGAACACTCCTAGTGTCTGAACTTAAACTGTGAGTGGGAACGATAGCGGATGCGAGTACGGGTAACTCGAGCCACTACATCATGTATGAAGGTAGTGTATATATATTTACATATATAGTATGCTTTAAAAAGTGTTGGGTTAGGACTTGTGTCACACGCCCAAATTCCACTAACGGAGTTTTACTGTTTGGTGCGTGACAAACCATTAGTTACATCAAACGACATTATATGGGACTCAAATTGAAATATCATAAAATTCAGAGTAATTGCGAAAGCGATAAGTAAAAGTAAATACACAAAACATACGTGCCCAAAGTCTAGTTCAAAATAACATAAATAAAATAGTTTAAATATCTTGATTAATAAGAAGTAATATTAGGACTCCATGCATGTCCTAATCGTGCACCCGTGACTTAGCTTAGCGTCCTGAGAAAACATGTAAGAAAACGGATCAACACTAGGTTGGCAAGTTCACAGGTTTCAATATAGTAATAAAGCGTTTACCAGATTATGTACATTCAATATGTGTATCTATAGGTAGCCAACCTATGTTTATGTCTTACGCGCTCGCAACCGAAGCTGACAGTTTGTGTTTATTTTTGCTAGGTCTATCAACACTAACAAATGTGAGTAGGCTGACATTTCACCCGTTCAACCTTCAATCGAGTTAGCGTGACTTACGTGGGTGGGATTTGTCAAACCCAATACTACAACTAAATATTACCTCGCTAAAATCCATATTAACGGTTCGATGTGTGTGAGGACTTTCAGTGATAGTGTGTTACGCTTAACCTCAACAGTGATAACATATGAATTACATAATCTAAAATAGTTGTGTCATGTTTTCTCCCCCAAATTAAAGTAATAAAAAGGGGCCGTGAAAACTCACCTGAGTTGCGTAGGAAGATTCACACAAGAATGAGATTGAAACCACAAGTGGTTAGCCTGCAACGGCTTACGTATGCTCTAGAATTATATACATAACAATTAGGGATACAATGAGATTTGTGACGACGACACTGAAGATTGAACGTCCTAAAACGCTCTAATGATCAAAGAGTAGACTAACGTGTCCATATGAATAAAGGATTTCTTAATATAATATTTAAGATAAATACATTACGCGACGAACGACAATATATAATAAATACATTCGTAAGATTGCACCATTAATAACGGTCTAGGGAAATAATATAATTTATTATTTAAACATAGCAAAATAAAACAATAAACTAATTGTGTGACAAAAATAATAAATCTATTATTTTTATCTGAGAATATATAAACTTGTGAAAATAATATAAATAATTATGTCATTCATTAGTTTGAAACGTCTCACAATATTTATAAACGTGTTGAAAATATATATATATATATAAATATTCTATTTTTAGTTGGAGTTTTGGGTTGAAAATAATATAAATATATTATTTTAAAAGTGAGGAATACTAAAAATATGGGTTATAAAACCAAACCCGAGCTTACGGTTGATTTCTGGGGTTAAAACACGTTAATATAATAATATAGGGATTGATTTTTATTTGAACATAATAATTAAAAATGGTTTAAAAACAATCCCACACAAGCACACACAACTAACAATTCCACCCGCTAGGGCTATCGCGACAGAACCTGGTCAGAAATGGTTTTAACACACATGTCTCATGGGTTCTACTTCCCACGCAAGCTGAACCCAAATCCAACCCCAAATCCCATGATTTCGACCACGATTGAACAAGGTAGCATAGGGGTTTTGATAGATGGGGTATTTCGAACCTGTGGGTGTGGTAAATTGCAAAAACAACAAGTCTAGGTGTGTTTAATTTCTGTTTCAGAGACGAACCATCCTAGGTATGAACACAAAATCAAATATGTCAAATACGATATTAAAGCTTGTTAAAAACATGGGGCTTTTACTAATTAGAACATCTCGAATCTGTCGCCGTGGTTTAATTTGATTGAAATTGGATCTAGAGCCAAAAGCCCCAAGACGTTTTTATGACATACCCTAGTTTACGGATTATGATCCAATCGATGTTCTACATTTAAATTAGCATAGGGCTTTCACTTTACAGAGGATTGCGAATCTAGGTATATAGATTAATTGGATTTATAACGTTGTTAGGATCGAAACCCACAAATTGGATTATGAACAAACCCTCGTTACTGGATCTTGAAAAATTCGATGTTATAAGATTAAATTGATATGGGGTTTTCAAAGAGTATCAGATCGCTAAGCTAATGGTATCATTTGATTACATTTACACAGGGTTTAAAGCAGGTTTTGATTAAACCACAGTCGCATAAACCCTAAAATTGGGTTCGCGATCGATTTGATGTTTTAAGCCATAATTATGATAGGGGTTTTGATCTAAGAAATGAAACGAATCTAAGGGTGTAAGGAATTACCAGAATGGGTGTTGAATTGCAGGAGTTTGACTAAAATACGCTCCGACTTGTGCGAGTTTGATCTCCGACGGTCGTGACTGCTTTTCCGGTGGAATTGGTTTATGAAACAGATTCTGTGATGCTCGATTACGGTACGCAAGGTGTTTTATTTCAGGAATAATGCTTGAATTAATCGAATTCGACGAGTACCTAATGAGGAATCGACGGTTATGTCTTGAATTCGCATTTTTAGGATTAAGTCGACTTAATGTCGATGATTAGAGGCGTGATGATGAACATTAATGGTGTTAATGTCTAAATCGGTTACAAGTTGTAACACCCTCAATTGGAAAACCAATTAAGAAAACATTTAAACGCATGCGAAAGATTTTATCCCAGAAATTTTTATTTTTATTTTTTATTTTTTATTTATTTTTTTAAACACTCGCGTACTGCGAAGTTTCATGACCCTCCCTTTGCGTACCGCGAGGGAGCTCCCAGCCTGCCACCCGAGAATCAGGTCTCTCACGTACAGCGAGAGAACCCATCCTGGTTCTCGCGTACCGCGAGGGGCTTGAGTAAACAGAAAGTTTACTCAGGTTGCCCAGTTCCATACTTAGTCATTTTTCTACCATTTTCACTAAAACAACATGACACCAAAAACTCCCAACACTTGGGTATTTGACCATCATTTAAACATCATTTACATAATACCATACATCACCAAAAACACCAAGTTTTGTATCAGAATTCCACTATAATCTAAGGGTTTTCCTTTAAGCCCCAAAAACATCAAAATGCATACGAGAACCCTCCACACCTTGGACTTGACTTTGACCTACATCGGAGCTTTCGCTACATAACCACATAAACATATCACCGTTAGTAATGACGATAAACATATAAAACAAGTATTTACAACTTGTTTCCACCCATTCACCCATTTGACCCGTTTGCACCCATTTAGTCAAATAAAGTGCTTAACACTTGCAATTCCACTACAAGTTTTATTCATTTCATTTTTCATTCATATACCACCACCTATTCACCCTTTGAAGTATTCCACACTTCTTATTGGGTTTACGACCTCTTGGTGCGAGTACCACCACTCGTCTTACCCGTACTTGGAGTATTTGACTCCAAGTCCACCTTTTGAAGTATTCCACACTTTTTATTGGTGTACGACCTCTTGGTGCGAGTACCACAACCCGTCTTATCGCACTTGGAGTATTTGACTCCAAGTCCACCTTTTGAAGTATTCCACACTTTTTATTGGTTTACGACCTCTTGGTGCGAGTACCACAACCCGTCTTACCGCACTTGGAGTATTTGACTCCAAGTCCACCTTTTGATGTATTCCACACTTCAATCCACCTTTTCACCAAATTATCACATTTTGTTTAACTATATACCACATAAGTCAATTACACCAAATTCACCACATTTACATATTAGATCATGCATAATCTTACACATTCATTTCATCTCATAGTATACACACATATACCACCCATTTATCAACATTACTAAGTAAGTGCAAGGACACTTACCTTTTGAGTTGGAAGATCCCGTGCGTCCTCCTCGGTTCACAATTTGATTACCTAAACATATACACCTAGTTTAGTAATCTAACATACATCAAAATCACATTACAATTGAGTCCACAACCCAATTTTCATTTCCAACCCAAACTGACGCGTTTGGGTTATTCCCATAACCAAACACCCTCTTTCAATACAAACTCACCTACTTGAGTTTTCTTTCCAATACCTTGACACTAAGTTCTCATTCTATAACTTTTATTAGATCAACTTGGTGTTCATTCAAGTGTCTAATACCACATAAACACTTAATCATCACTAATTCAACATTCTAGTATCATGATCCAAACACCCCCAAATTTTCTCCATATGAACCCTAACTTCTCATAATCAAAATCAAAGGGTTCTAGGATGTTAATCACCACTCTTTACCTTTAGTTTTGCTAGATTATCCACAATCTAACACCAATTTACCACATGCATACATAATATCTGGATTTCTACAAAACCCACCTACTAACACATTCAAAGGTGAAATCAATGGAAGATTACACTTACTTGATGTTAGGAAGGTGTTGTGTGAGCCAAAACCTTCTCAAATCCAAGCTCAAAAGCACGATTTAGGATTCAATTGAGTTTTCTCCTTTTTCTCCTCTTGAACACAAACGACCTCAAAAAAATGAAGTCTCAATTTTGACTTCAATAAGTCAATATGGCAGATTTGTCATATTTACACCTTTAGCCCCTCAACTTCCATTTCACCCATTTCATTCTAAAATTAGTTGAAAACTAATATAACCCCATTACTAACTTGAAACCCACTTGTTTCAACTTATTTCTAATATATTATTTTCACCATAATATTTATTAGAATATTTATTTATTTGAAAACGAAACCCGGATTTTGGTTCGTTACACAAGTTTAGATGATTTTCAGTTATAACTCATGAATTTGGATCAAGGGACACATGGTTTTACTTTTGAAAGTCAAAAGGAACACAAAAACAAGCGATTTTGACTCTTAAAGTCAACATAGAGGGTTTTGAGTAATTACACTACAAATCCTTGTAGTTTTAAGTTTAGATAATGACAGAAACAGTCCCCGGAGTTTGAAATTGAGTTGACATGGTTAGGATTTAACTGAATTTACTGATGGGGTTAATCCGAAAAGTCCGGATGTCACATCATCCCCTAGATGAAAGAATTTTCACCCCGAAAATCAGAATAATAACTTAAGAGTTGGACGTGGAGTGCTTGAATAGATGAGGATACTTGCGCATCATCTGACCCTCACGCTCCCACGTGAATTCCGGTCCACGCTTCGTGTTCAAACGAACTCTGACAATAGGGATTTTACTACGTTTGAGCGTTTTAACTTCCCTATCCATGATTTCCACAGGTTCCTCGATGAAACGCAAGTGTTCATCGATGTGTAATTCCTCAAGAGGAACCGCGAGTGACTCGTCTGCTAGACATTTCTTCAAGTTTGAAACATGAAAGACATTGTGTACACCACTAAGTCCTTCCGGTAGGTCCAGTTGGTACGCTACTAGGCCAATTCTCTTCACTATCTTGAACGGTCCAACATAACGAGGATTTAGTTTGCCTCGTTTCCCAAAACGAATTACATCTTTCCAAGGTGAGAGTTTTAATAAGACCATGTCGCCTACTTGAAACTCTAACGGTTTACGACGCTTATCGGCATAGCTCTTTTGACGATCACGAGCTGACGGCATACGGTTTCTAATTTGAACAATCTTTTATGATGTTTCTAAAATGAGTTCAGGACCCGTAAGTTGGCTATCCCCAACTTCGGCCTAACAAATAGGAGAGCGGCATTTTCGTCCATAAAATGCGTCGAATAGAGTTGCTTTGATGCTAGTGTGATAACTGTTATTGCAGGAAAACTCCACTAGAGGCAGGTGGGACTCCCAAGTGTAACCAAAATCAATCACACAAGCTCATAGCATATACGTTCAATCTAGCCATTTTTTTGAGGATGGTATGCCGTGCCCATATCTAGACACGTGCCTAAAGCTTTTTGTAAAGATTGCCAGAAACGTGAGGTGAATCGTGCGTCACGATCAGAAATGATAGAAATTGGCACCCCGTGCCAAGAGACTACTTCCTTCAAGTAAATTCAAGTAAGTTTCTCCATTTTTCAGTTTCTTTGATTGCCAAGAAGTGAGCGGATTTCGTTAAACGATCGATGATTACCCAGATGGTGTCACATCCGTTGAGAGTTCGGGGCAATTTGGTGATAAAGTCCATAGATATTTGCTCCCATTTCCACATAGGAATCTCTGGTTTTTGAAGTAAACCAGGAGACTTTTGGTATTCCACTTTGATATTTGCGCGAGTCGGGCACTTGCTCACATAGGTGGCTATATCCGCCTTCATCTTTGGCCACCAATATAACACCTTTAGGTCATGGTACATCTTGTCAGAACCTGGATGAATAGATTATCATGATTTATGAGCTTCATCCATGACCAGTTCCTTAAGTTTCCGTACACTGGAATCCATATTCGCTGGGCGAAGTAGCGAACGCCATCAGATTTGACCTCAAGTTGTTCTTCCATACCGCGTGTGGCTTCCAACGGTATGCTTTCCTCTTTAAGGGCTTCGAGTTGACCACTACGGGTTTTATCAGGTAATCCGTTGTGAATAGTAAGTTGTAATGCTCGAACTCGTTTGGGCTTGGTTTCCTTTCGACTTAGGGCATCGTCTACCACATTAGCCTTGCCCGGATGATATTTGATCGCACAGTCATAATCATTCAAGAGTTCGACCCAACGATGCTGTCGTGTGTTCAACTCTTTCAGCTCAAAGATATATATGGTTGATTCCCACCATCGCCTAAAATGTATTTCCCAGCACGAACAAAACTTTCCTTTACCTATTTATTCAAAGCTCAATACACAACTAATTAATAGAAATAAAAAGAACATTAAACTAATACTCGCCAACTAGGGCGGTCGAATGTGGTGGTGGCACCATATCAACGGTTATCTACGTAACCGGTAAAAAACCATGAGTGTCAATGTATCCAACTCATCCAACAAGTGTTTGGGGGTGAGAGTTTTGAGGAAATGAACATTCTTCCCCAATTTAACACCTGATTGCACGGAGCCTAATGCAAGGTCGTGCATTGCCCCTGTGTGACCAAATTTGACTTCTTTATTTTTTTTAGAGGAAATAAGAAAGAAAATAAAACTTAATCACATAAAAACCTTCCGAAAGCGGTACGCCTAAAAAGATTTGGTTTATGCTTTCGGATGGCGTACTTATGTTTGTTTATTTTTCTTAACAAAAATTTTGCGGTCGCGATTCCTTGAAAATCCCAGCAAAGATAGATTAGTTAACACAATCAGCAAAATAAAAAAAAAAGAAAAAAAAGTTTAAAATGAAAATAGAGAGAAAATAGAAATAGTTAGTCTAACGGCTTAAATCTTTTGCAGAATTACCGTATCCCTGCCAACGGCACCAAAAACTTGATAGCGTGTTTTTAGTAGTAATAAATATATTCTATCTAGAGCTACCTAAAATCAGGTTTTAAATTTATAAAATGATAAATACTTTAACTTAAAACACACACAATAGGCGAGTGTACCTATCGCAACGTAATATAGTCTGGGTAAGAACCAACTATCGAACCATGGACATGGATCCCGTACTCAACCCTTGCTATTGTTTGACTAGAATAATAAGTTGGACAGTGGGTTTTGTTTAAAAGGAAAGTAAAAGGTTAAGAAATGTAATTAGAACTATTATTCTGTTTAAGATGTTACTCTAGTTGTTATCCCTTGTTAATTAATGCTATATTTAAAGTAAGGTTGGTCATAGTTACTAGTACTAACCCTTTCGATAGGGTAGTTAGTATGTCGTAACGGAAAAGTGGATACGGTCGTCCTACTGTTCCTTAATGAATATAACGGACCCTAAACGGGGCGTGAAATCCATCGGTATCATCACAATTCATTATTCGGACTTATTATCCTTGTGACTGACGTACGTCTGGTCTTGTAACTTCTTCCGGTAAATCGGAATGCAAGACTTCCTCCAAAGGTACTTTATGAACCCTCGGACCTAACTAATTATGTTTTAAATAGTTGTATTTACTTATAATATTATTTCAAATAAATAAGACTTTCCTTCTCAAGATCAAATCCCATGGCTCCCGCTAGAAGTCCCTTGCAAGCCGATACGAGAGAAGTAGAATATTACTGACACAAACCACCTGGTCTGGGTAGGGCTCAAACGGCATGCTGAATACCCAAACCTCCAATCAACTTATAATATTAAATCTATACTAACCGGTCGGACTAGCACCAAGATTTGTATATAGACCGTACAAACATCGAATAAGCTTCCCAAACAAGAAGTCTTGTTGGAGTAACTCACAAGATAAAAGATTATTAGATTGATTTAAAGATCAATTATTCTGGTCTTTTTTAGATAAATTATAGTTAATACTTTAAAAACATAACTTACTAAAAATACTTCATTATTTAATTAAAGTTCAACCAACTCGAGCAACACAAGAGGACTAGCCATAAATGACCATACAAGTCACTCCACTAACCCTTTGATAATGTGTGGAAGTGTCCCAACACCAAGGGAGAGTGGGTATAGGTTGCCTCTTGTTTCACTCGAATGAGAAGAATAAGTTCATATTACGAGACTTAGAAAAGAAAATAAAAAGGAAAAAACCTAAATCGACCAAAACCGAGAGAGTTCCGGCTCTTAGCAGAGCACTAAGGCCTTCCCTACTCTTGATCTTGGACACCTAAAACGCTAGAATGAGTTTCCTATTTATAGGCAAAGACTTGGACAATGCACGACCGTGTAATGGGATGCACGGTCGTGCAAATCACTCATTTCTTGCACATGAGGGAATCTGTCAGGTCTGGCAAGCCCAGGGCCCAGTTTCACCATTTGCACGGCCATGCATTGGGATGCACGACCGTGCAACCCTTAATTTTGACTTTTGCTTGATTTGGACCTTCTGGGTTGACTCCTTTGGTGCACGAATGTCCGATTGGCTTCCAAATGCTGATTTTGCCTTGTTTTTCAGTGTTTTCTTCATGTTTTTTGCATGTAAGGGATAATTATCCTATTGTAACACAATTAAGTATATTAAGTATTATATCTTATCATTTTCTCTATAATTTTGCTAAACATGGGGATAATTGTGCATGTAAAACATGTACAAATGATGACATATCATAACACCCCACACTTAAACTTTGCTTGTCCTCAATCAAACTCATTCATGATTATACCCATAGAATAAAACATTGATCTAAAGCTCTATCCCAAATGGTTAAATGTATCTTTTAGCAGTAATAACTTGATGTCTGCACCTTTAGAATATTTCTCCACAATAGGGTAGCAAGCCAAACATACTTGATGGAACTATGATTATGCATAAAATTACCGTCTCACAAATGTTCACTCAACACTTGGGTTTAATATATGGATAATGTATGTCAAGAAAAACACTCAATGCTATAATTAATGCTTGCATAATCATATGCTTGTATAGAAATCAAGTCTCCATCAATTGACATAAAATATGTGCATAAATCACGAGGGCTTTAAATGGGTTGTGATGATAGGCTTAGGGTTAGGGTAGGAAATATTTGGGAAGAGTGGCTAATTGTTGAAAATCAGACTTGGCTTAATGATGAAATGGTGAGTGAGCTTGTTGCTAACTTAGACTAGACATTGTGACTAATCTAAGGACTCTTTTAAGGTAAGATTGTTAAGACCAATTTCTTTCTTCAAGAATGCAAACTTCTTCTTATTTTGAAGCATTCTCTATAATCAATCCCCCTATAGATTTTTCGGTTGTTTCTTCCTAATACATCCATATTCTTGATTTGCTTTGCATACTCCAACTATTTCGAGTAAGTTTGATTTTCTTTTGATGAAATTTATTCAATAATTTGGGCAAATATGATTTTCTTTTTGTTGCCCCTTTTCTATTCTCTTCTTGCTAATTTTCATTCGTTGATCATAAGATGAATGTATGATCCTTTTTATGGATAATTGCTCCTCATATCATAGCCAAGTTGACTTCCAACTAAATAGGAAAAAAGGGAAACGACGCCAAAAACTTGATGCCGTTTATGGGTTTGAAATGCAGTTTTATGAATGAAAAAAGGGTTTAGGCTCAAAGGGGTTAACTAGGGGATAATGTTTAGGGTAGGTGAAAGAGGATAAGAAGGCTAAAGAAAGTGGGTGAATCCTAATGCCTCAATCATTTTTATGCATTCTTTTAGTCCATGATCTTGAAATGTATGTTTTACACAAGTTCTAACATGCAAAGCAATAATTAGCAAACACTCTATCAAACGAAATGAGAATGTAAAATTTGGCAATGGTATCAAGAACTTGATGTGTTATATGATAATGCTCGGATATGCTCAAATTCTCACATGAAACAGAAGATAAAGGGTTATAAGAGTAAAAATGTGCATAAACTTATTTCTTTCCTTCTGTTGTGTTTACTAATCTTCCCTATTTGTTTCCTTGATTCAGTTCAATGGTATTTCAAATTAGTGGTTTTATAAAATCGTTTTTATCCAAATGATTTTTAAGACTTTTAGCTTTTAGATTATTTATGAAACTATCAACTTTATAGTTTATTTTTGATAATGTTTTAACGATTTCTATGTGTATTTTAATTTGATGGACTGAATACTTGTTAATCATGCACTTGTAATACTTGGGACAAAATTAAGCAACCAATTTATCAAAGGGGTTCCCCCCCACACTTAGTATCTGACAATATAGATGTATGCAAAATGATATGTGTCATTAATAATAAGAGTGTGGCGAAACTAATACTCCCCTGATGAGACGTCATCACCATGTATATGGTCGATTCCCACCATCGCCTAAAATGTATTTTCCAGCATGAACAAAAACTTACCTTTACCTGTTTATTCAAAGCTCAATACACAACTACTTACTAGAAATAATAAGAACATTAAACTAATACTCGCCAACTAGGGCAGCCGAAAGTGGAGGTGGTGGCACCATATCAACGGTTATCTATGTAACCGGTAAAAAAACCATGAGTGTCAATGTATCCAACTCATCCAACAAGTGTTTGGGGGTGAGAGTTTTGAGGAAATGAACATTCCTCCCCAATTTTACACCTGACTGCACGGAGCCCAATGCACGGTCGTGCATTGCCCCTGTGTGACCAAATTTGACTTCTTTTTGTTTTGTTTTTTTAGTGTAAATAAGAAATAAAATAAAACTTAATCACGTAAAAACCTTCCGAAAGCGTTACGCCTAAAAAGATTTTTTTGTTTTTCGGTACTTATGTTAATTTATTTTTCTTAATAAAAATTTCGCGGTCGCGATTCCTTGAAAATCCCTGCAAAGATAGATTAGTTAACACAAGCACCAAATTAAAAATAAAAGGAAAAAAAAGTTTAAAATGAAAATAGAGAGAAAATAGAAATAGTCAGTCCAACGGCTTAAATCTTTCACAGAATTACCATATCCCCGGCAACGGCGCCAAAAACTTGATAGCGTGTTTTTAGTAGTAATAAATATATTCTATTTAGAGATACACAAAATCAGGTTTTAAATTTATAAAATGATAATTAGTTTAATTTAAAACACACACAATAGGCAAGTGTACATATCGCAGCGTAATATAGTCTAGGTAAGAACCAAGTATCGAACCATTGACACGGATCCCGTACTCAACCCTTTCTATTGTCTGACTAGAATAATAAGTTGTAAAATGGGTTTTGTTTAAAAGGAAAATAAAAGGTTAAGAAATGTAATTAGAACTATTATTCTATTTAAGGTGTTACTCTAGTTGTCATAGTTACAAGTACTAACCCTTTCGATAGGGAAGTTAGTGTGTCATAACGGAACAGTGGATACGGTCGGCCTACTGTTCCTTAATGAATATAACGGACCCTAAACGGGGCGTGAAGTCCGTCGGTATCATCACAATTAATTATTCGAACTTATTATCCTTGTGACTGACGTACGTCAGGTCTTGTAACTTCTTTCGGTAAGTCGGAATGCATGACTTCCTCCAAAGGTACTTTATGAATGCTCGGACCTAACTAATTATTTTCTTAAATAGTTGTCTTTACTTATAATATTATTTCAAATAAATACAACTTTCCTTCTCAAGATCAAACCCCATGGCTCCCGCTAGAAGTCCTCAGCAAGCCGATACGAGAGAAATAGAGAATTACCGACACAAACCGCCCGGTCTGGTTAGGGCTCAAACAGCCTGCTGAATACCCAAACCTCCAATTAACCCATAATATTAAATCTATACTAACCGGCCGGACTAGCACCAAGATTTGTATATAGACCGTAAAAACATCAAATAAGCTTCCCAAACAAGAAGTCTTGCTGGAGTAACTCACAAGATAAAAGATTATTAGATTGATTTAAATATCACTTATTGTGGTCTTTTTTAGATAAATTACAGTAAGACTTTAAAAACATAACTTACTAAAAATACTTCATTAATTAATTAAAGTTCAACCAACTCGAGCAACACAATAGTACTAGCCATAAATGACCATACAAGTGACACCACTAGCCCTTAGATAATGTGTGGAAGTGTTCCAACACCAAGGAAGAGTGGGTATAGGTTGCCTCTTGTTTCACTCGAACGAGAAGAATAAGTTCATATTACAAGACTTAGAAAAGAAAATAAAAAGAAAAAACCTAAATGGACCAAAACCGAGAGAGTTTCGGCTCTTAGCAGAGCACTAAGGCCTTCCCTACTCTTGATCTTGGACACCTAAAACACTAGAATGAGCTTTCTATTTATAGGCAAAGATTTGGACAATGAACGACCGTGCAATGGGATGCACGGTCGTGCAAATCACTTATTTCTAGCACGTGAGGGAATCTGCCAGGTCTGGCAGGCCCAGGGCCCAATTTCACCATTTGCGTGGCCGTGCATTGGGATGCACGACCGTGCAACCCTTAATTTTGATTTTTGCTTGATTTGGACCTTCTGGGTTGACTCCTTTGGTGCACGAATGCCCGATTGGCTTCCGGATGCTGATTTTGCCTTTTTTTTACTGTTTTCTTCATGTTTTTTGCATGTAAGGGATACTTAGTCTGTTGTAACACAATTAAGTATATTAAGTATCATATCTTATCATTTTCTCTATAATTGTGCTAAATATGGGGATAATTGTGCATGTAAAACATGTATAAATGATGACATATGAGCATACAGTTGTTCTTGCTTTAGCAATTTGAGAATCAAATGTAGGTGCTCGTCATGTTCTTCCTTGTTCTTAGAATAGATGAGGATGTGATTAATGAAAACAATGACGAACTGATCAAGGTAGGGTTTACACACGCGGTTCATGAGGTCCATGAACACCGCGAGTGTGTTGGTTAATCAAAAAAACATGACCATAAACACATAGTGGTCGTACCTAGTTCTGAAGGCAGTCTTAGAGATATCCTCGTCTTGGAGTCTCAGTTGATGATAACCAGATCTAAGATCTATCTTGGAATAGAAGCTTGATCCTTGGAGTTGATCAAACAGATCATCTATGCGGGGTAGAGGATAAAGATTCTTGATCGTCATTTTGTTGAGCTCACGACAGTCGATGCACATGCGGAAAGTCCACTCCTTCTTCTTGACAAATAGGACTGTAGCTCCAAATGGCGATGAGCTAGGTCGGATGAAACCTTTATCCAACAACTCTTGTAGTTGAGTGGATAGCTCTTGTAATTCACTAGGTGCAAGTCTATAAGGTACCCGAGCAATTGGCGCTGCTCCGGGTGCTAGGTCGATTTGAAGTTCTACTTGATGATGCGGTTGCAGCCCAGGCAAGTCTTCGAGAAATACTTCCGGATAGTTACGTATGATTGCGATGTCATCAATCTTCTTCTTCCCTGATGGCTGCTCGGAGATGAGAGACAAAATAGTAGTATGACCTTTTCGAAGACACTTTTGTGCTTTCATGATGGATATGATGCCAACGACTGGACCACTCTTTTGGCCATGGACAGAAAGAGTTTCCCCACCCGGGAGAGGAATACGAATGATTTTCTCAATAAAAATAATCTCGGCATGGTTCTTAGATAAACAATCCATACAGACAATTACGTCGAAACTACCAAGTGTGACGGCATAAGGTCAATATCAAGTTTATGACCAGCCAATTCAAGCTTACAACCCTTAAGAATGTGGGTTGCTTCAATTATCTTTCCATCAGCTATTTCTATGATGTACTTAGCTTCTAGTAAGGTTGGAGTTTCTTTTATCAAGTCACTAAGTTTCATAGATATAAAACTCCTATTAGCACCGGTGTCAAAAAGGACAGAAGCAAAGTAATTGTTTAAGAGGAACATACCGGTCACCACATTGTGAACAAATCTGGCTTCTTCGGATCCAAGCACAAAGGCTCGTCCCTTCACACTGTTTCCTCCATTGTTGCCATTATTGTTACCGTTGTTGTTGTTGTTACCTTGGTTATGGTTATTGTTGCCATTACCCCCTTTCTTCAGTTGAGGACAATTCTTCCAAAAGTGTCCTTCCTTTCCACACTCAAAACAACCCTTTGTAGATCCCGGTTGCTGGAAAGGCTGTTTGGCATGTAGTTCACCTCTATAGTTCTTGGCGGCATGGCCTATCTTGCCACACCACTGGCAACGATTACAAACCCCGAAATGGTGAAAATTACAATTGTTTCACTTAGGGGATTTCCTCGCATAACCACCCTGGTGTTGACCCGAAGCAGCCGTCTGGTTGAAAGTCTTGGTAGGCTCAAACATACGATGTTGCTGATGGGGTTGGTTAGACTGGGATCCCTTAGTGTGGGAGTTGTTGTCAAACTTGCGCTTGTTGTTGTCGGTGGCTTTGAAAGTTGAACCTCTCGGAGGTAGAGTTCCCTGAGTCACCGCATGATTGGTCAGTTTGTGGGAAAGTCTGATTGTCTGCTGTATGGTGGTAGGGTTTGATGAGGTGACCATGCTTTGGATTTGAAGCACTATACCGCTGATTTACACTCAATCCTTTTGTAATCGGGGGTCACCATGTGGGGACACATAACAGCAAGCTCATAGGAGCGGGTAGTGTAAAGAACAATCTCGGAACCCTCCATCTTTAGATTCTAGAATTCTCCCTCCAGTTTCTGAATCTCATCTAGGGGACAGTACTCCTCCTTCATCATGGTCTTGAATTCCTCCCACGGTAGATCGTTAGCCATAGCTAGACCTAGCATCTGGACTTGGGGATTCCACCAGGTGAGGGCAAGGCCCTCCAGAGTACCTGATGCAAAGTTGACTTAGTTTGCCTGAGGATGGTTACTCATAGCAAACATCAATTCAACCTTCTCGTACCATCGAAGCAGACCGACGACTCCTTCAGCTCCACTAAAAGTGTGGGGCTTACAGTCCATGAAGGTCTTAAATGTGCAAGCAGGTTGATTATTTTGCTGACCTGGATTAGAAATACAGTACACAATCGAGGTTATAAGGCTTGGGAATGAAGCTTTGAGGGATGAATTGACTTGTTAAAGTCAATGGATATTAGGTTTACCTGCAGCATTCTGTGCTGCTAAATCTTCAGCCACACTATCATTGATAAGTGATGCTAGCATTGTTGCTGTCATAATGATGGTACCTCGAACACCATTAAGACCTCCACGTCCACGTCCAGACATGCTTCTTCACATTCACAAATACAAATAATGAGAAATATATAGCATTTCAACATCATATATGTACAAGTAAAATAAGGATAACTAAAACACAACATCTAATATTTCGTGATTAAGTAAATTGTAACCGCTACAAAGTAAATAATTCAGAAAATTAAATTCTTAAGATCTTTATTGAATGGGAACAACCTTACCCAGCAAGGTTTTTGAAACAAAAAGGAAATAAACAAAACATAAGATAAGATAAGATAAGATAAGAAAAGATATGGTGAGATAAGACATCAGATGTCACTATCATATGAGGAAATACACGACTGAGCATCCTCCTCCACAACTGGTTCCTCCTCATCAGCTGGTATCTCCTCCTCAGAATCAGATCCGGTGCATCTCCTAGCCAAAGGGCACCCTCAAGTTCTGCCTCTAGGTGTGCAACCCTGGTCAAGTCTTATTCAGTGGCATCCTTTGATGCGTCCAATCTTGTTTCTAAGTGTTTGATTCTGTCCACTAGTGTGTTGTGGAGGTGGTCTGTTACTGCCAACTCCGAAGCTAGAAGTTCCACCTCTTCCTTTGTCTCGACTACTTGTGTTTCGCGCTTCAGGATGCAACTTATTTCTACAGCAACATCTCACATGTTACCAATCTCTCGAGTCATAGTAGTCACGAAAGCTGCAAAAGCCTGCTCCATGGTGCATGGTAGGACTAGTAGGGTCGGTGAGGAAGATGTAGCCCCAAAATATGGGGATGGTACCCTTTCCATCTCGATCCAACTCCGGATCATCTCTTGGTACCAATCCCATCCCCGAGGGTTATCTCTTGACCGCACATGACTGGGCTCACCATACTCAGTGAAGTCATCAACAGGACTGAGCCGACGCCTCTTGGGCTCCAGTGCAGACAAGAAAGAAGCCTCGTGCTCCGGTGCAACGGACGATAAAGGTGGTGAAGACATAGCCTGTAACTTAAGATATAAGTGCCAAACTTAAATGTCTATGTAAGATATAACCAATGGATCTGATACCAATCTGTCACACCTCCAAATTCCACTAACGGAGTTTTACCGTTTGGTTCGTGACAAACCAGGATCCCAGTTATTAGTTACATCAAACGACACTATATGGGACTCAAATTGAAATATCATAAAAGTCAGAGTAATTGCGGAAGCGATAAATAAAAGTATATGCGCAAAACAATCACGCCCAAAGTCAAGTTCAAAATAACATAAATAAAATAGTTTAAATGTCTTGATTAATAAGAAATACTATTAGGACTCCATGCATGTCCTAATGGTGCACCTCTGTCTTAGTTTAGCGTCTTGAGAAAACATGTAAGAAAATGGGTCAACACTAGGTTGGTGAGTTCCCAGGTTTCAATATACTAATAAAGCATTTACCATATTATGTACATTCAATATGTGTATCTATAGGTAGCTAACCTACGTTTATGTCTTACTAAAGCTCTCGCAACCGAAGCTGACTGTTTGTGTTTATTTGCCTCCGGCCAGGTCTATCAACTCTAAAAAATGTGAGTAGGCTAACATTTCACCCGTTCGGCATCCAACCGAGTTAGTGCGATTAACCCGGATGGGATTTGTCAAACCCAGTAGTACTACTAAATATTACCTTGCTCAGATCCATATTAACGGTTCCATGTGTGTGAGGACTTTCAGTGATAGTGTGTTACGCTTAGCCTCAACAGTGATAACGTATTGAATGTACATAATATGCTAGACGATTTATTACTATATTGAAACATGTGAACTCACCAACCTAGTGTTTACCCGTTTTCTTACATGTTTTCTCAGGACGCTAAGCTAAGGCACATGTGCACGATTAGGACATTCATGGTGTCCTAATATTATTTCTTATTAATCAAGACATTTAAACTATTTTATTTATGTTTTTTTGAACTAGACTTTGGGCGCGTTTGTTTTGCGCATTTACTTTTATTTATCGCTTCCACAATTACTCTAACTTTTATGATATTTCAATTTTAGTCCCATATAGTGTCGTTTGATGTAACTAATGACTGGTATCCTAGTTTGTCATGCACCAAACGGTAAAACTATGTTAGTGGAATTTGGGGGTGTGACAACTTGTGATCGGATGAAATCACAAAGGTGGTCAAATGGAAGTTAAAAGATAGTGTAATGGTTAACTGTAGATGGCCAGTATATGAAAACATCTTATAATACTTGTTAAATTCTATTTGTTAACTAGCGTGATGACATTAGATTATTTCTCTTATAGAAAGAAATGGTGAGAAGAGGAAATGGAAGGCGTGGTGGGGGTCGTACCGGTGGCCAAGGTAGTACTCGTGCTCTTCAGGAGTACAGTAAAGAGGGAAGTGTCCACACGGAACGAGAAGTTAGTGTGTATGGGATTGAACAGACTCATGATGAGGGACAACACTTCACTTTCGAACCAGAAATGAAAGGAGAGGCTAATGTGGAGGCGGGTCTAATACGATAACCGGTGCCCCGAACAATGATGCTGTCAACGCACCCCTTACTCGCAGTTGTTACTACAAGTCCTTTAAGGCATGTGACCCGACGGTGCTGATTGGGAAAATATGCGGTGGCTACATTTGATTGGGTGATCCGTATGGAAGCCGCTATTCATCTGAGTGAATGCCGAGCGGATCAAGTTGTGAAGTTTGTTTCTAACTCCATGAGGGAAGAAGCATCTCATTGGTAGGAAGGTGTACGTCAAGCCAAGGGGACGTGACTGTTGACGTGACGATCTAGAATGATTTAAAACTCTGGTGATAAGAATTTCGATCCAAGGAATGAGATCGAAAAGGTAGAGAGGGAATTCGTGGGAATTAAGGACGGAAGCAGGACCCACAGGCAGTATACAATACAGTTCAATGAACTGGTACGTCTGTTTCCACATCTTGTCATAACTGAAGAGAGGAATATTGCCGGCTACATTCAAGGACTGTCGGACAAGGTCCGCACCTATGTTAAGGCAAACTCCCTTACTACCTATGATTCGGTAGTGGATCTGAGTGGCGCGTTATTTGATGATCTGGCACTGAATGTCGTTACCTCGGATGAGCCAAAGAAGAAGTTGACTTTTCCTGACAAGAGATCGGTAGGAAATTATTTAGGGATCGAGACAGACATACCAGGTTGGGCGAGACGGCGGCCTGTGGGAAGTCTAGCGGAAGGCATACAATTGAATGCATGCTAGGGTCAAATATGTGTTACAAATGTGACAAGACCGGGCACTACTCCTGTGAATACTCGCAAGGCTTCAAGTGTTATACTTGTGGCGAGAGCGGACACATGAGCAGGGAATGCCCTAAGTCGAGGATGGGAGAAGCTGGAAAAGGGAAGAATCTGGAAAAGAAAGACGAACGACCCCGATCAAAGACCAGAGCGTATACGCTGACGCCGGAATAGGCCAGGGTAGACCCTGATGTGGCGACAGGTACATTTATCATTGACAACACTTTTGTTTCTATGTTATTTAATTCGGTGCCAGCAAGAGTTTTATATCTGCTACTTTCTGTAAACGGGTAAAATACTCAGTCAGTAAACTAGAAACGGCCTTTAGTGTAGAAATCGTTGGGGGTAGAACCGCGAGGGTACCTGATGTAGTTGACAATTTCATGATAAAAATAGAAGGCCATAGATTCCCCGTCAGGTTGTTCATTATAGTTTTGGGAGGGTTTGATGTTGTTTTGGGAATGGATTGGATAACTGCCAATCACAAATGATATGCAAACAAAAGATAATCCGACTCAAGTCTCCAAATGGTAGCAAAGTCGAGGTCTTCAGGGATCGCGACGCCCCGATGCCTAACTTCATCTCGATGATTAAGGCAACATATTACTTGAGACGCGGATGTGAAGCCTATATGGTGTACGTGATTGACAAGTGTAAGGAAGTGAAGGAACTAGACGGAGTACTCATGGTACGCGAGTACCCGGGGGTGTTTCCAGAGGATTTGCCTTGGATACCACCTGATAGGGAGATTGAGTTCCGGATCGACTTAGTACCAGATGCCCAGCCCATGGCTAAGGCTCCATATCGACTAACACCGGTGGAGATGAAAGAAATGATGGCGCAACTAGACGAGTTACTTGAGAAGGGATTTATCAGACTGAGCATTTCACTATGGCGGTGCTCCGGTAGTGTTTGTGAAAAAGGACGGTTCTATGAGAATCTGTACTGACTATTGGGAGTTGAACAAACGAATGGTGAATAACAAGTACCCTTTACCAAGGATCGACAACCTGTTCGATCAATTACAAGGCACAAGTTGGTTCTCAAAAATCGACCTTCGATCTGGGTACCATCAGTTGAAAGTGAGAGACGAAGATATACCTAAAACTGCGTTTCGCATGCGTTATGGGCATTTCGAGTTCCGCGTAATGTCCTTCGGATAGGCAAACACCCCCGCAACGTTTATGGATTTGATGAATAGAGTGTGCCATCCGATGCTGGACCGATCGGTAATTATGTTCATCATTGATATCCTCATTTACTCCAAGAATGAGGGTGATCACGCATGTCACTTGAAATAGGTATTGGAAGCTCTAGAGAAGAAGAAACTGTTTGCTAAGTTCTCCAAATGCACGTTCTGGCTTAGGGAAGTCCAATTCCTAGGTCATGTCATTAACCCGGATGGCATTATGGTTGAACCAGCAAAGTTAATGACGGTAAGATATTGGTATGTTCCTAAGACGCCTTCTAAAATCCGCATTTCTTGGGATTGAAGGCTACTATCAGAGATTCATCTAGGATATATTGAAAATAGCTTCGTCTTTGACAAAGTTGAAATGGAAGGAGGTAAAGTATGAATGGGGTTCGACCCAGGAACATGCGTTTAAGGAACTGAAGGAGAGGTTAAAAAAAGCTCCAATCTTGGCCCTTCCCGAGGGCAATGAAGACTTGGTAGTATACTCTGACACTTCGGGTTAGGGATTGGTGTGCATGCTAATGCAACGTGGGAGAGTGATCGCGTATGCGTCGCGGAAGTTGAAAGTTCACGAAGCCAATTATCCGACTCACGACTTGTAACTTACTGTTGTTGTGTTTGCTTTAAAAATATGGAGGCATTACCTCTACGGGGTGAAGTTTACCATATACTCTCATCACAAAAGTTTGAAGTATTTCTTCGAACAAAAGGAGTTGAATATGAGATAGAGGCGATGGTTGGAACTTTTGAAGGATTATTATTGTGAAATCATATACCATCCTTGGAAAGTGTACGTGGTGGATGATGCTCTAAGCCGAAAGGATGTACTTGCTCCTATTAGAGTGAAAGCTTGCCAGTTGGTGGTAACATCGGATATGATGAGGGATCTTGAAAAGGAGCAAGATGAAGAACTTACAGAAGAAAACATAAAGAAGGAGAAAATGTTTGGCCAACATGACAGGTTGGAATATAATACCATTGGTGTTAGGACACGTTTTAGACGGATATGCATACCTGTGGGTGGCGAGCTTAGAATCAAGACCTTGGATGAGGCTCATAAGTCTCGTTACCCTCCGGTACCAACAAAATGTACCAACACCTGAAGAAGGAATACTGGTGGCCTGGGATGAAACATAAGGTGACGAAATACGTAAGTAAATGCCTGACTTTTTCACAAGTAAAGGCCGAACACCAGAAACCGTACGAGAAGATTCAACTTCTTGATATACTGGAATGGAAGTAGGAACACATTACCATGGATTTCATAACCAAGTTACCTCGCAAAGCTAAAGGTCATAACACCATTTGGGTATATGTGGACCCTTTAACGAAGAGTGCTCATTTCCTACCTACTCGCTAGACGTTCTCGTCGAAAAGGTTAGAAGAAAATTAATTAATGAAGTAGTAGCACGACATGGGAAGCCTTTGACCGGGACACACGATTCACATCGAGGTTGTGCAAGAGATTTCACGAAGCGATGGGCACGAGACTTAATATCAGCATAGCCTACCACCCATAAATGGATGGTTATTCTGAAAGGATCATTCAAATGTTAGAGGATGATTTTGGCGGTAGTTGGGACAATCACCTTCCGTTAGCTGACTTCTCCTACAAAAATAGTTACCACTCGGCGATAGATACGCCACCTTCCGAGATGTTGTATAGGAAAAGATGCAGGACCCTAGTTTGTTGGGGTGAGATTAGACAAAGAAATTACAGTCTTGAAGTCGTAAGGGAAATATCAGAAAGATTTGATCAGATCAAGGCACGAATGAAGGCCACCCAAGATAGTTAGAAATCCTACGCGGATAAATGGTGAAGGCCTGACGAGTTTAATGTTGGGGATCAAGTAATGTTGAAAGTTTCGCCCTGGAAAGCGATCATACGATTCAGGAAAAGAGGAAAGTTAAGTCCGAGATTTGTCGGACCCTTCCGAATATTAGCACGGGTTGGTAAATTCACCTATTAGTTGGAGTTGACTGGTGAGTTAAGTGACATTCATCCTACCTTCCATGTATCACACTTGAGAAAGTGTTTGGCGGATGAATCGGCTCATGTACGACTTACTGACATCGAGGTCGACAACAACCCTAACCACATCGAGGAACATGTCGCCATCTTAGACAAGAAGGAGAAATATTTATGTAATAAAGATATTCAATTGGTTAAAGTCCAATGGAAGCACCGAAAGGGATCGGAAGCCACTTAGGAAACGGAGACGGAAATGAGGGAGTCGTACCCTCAACTGTTTGAATTATGACAGGTTTCGAGGACGAAACCTATTGTAATGGGGGTATACTTGTAACCTCCCAAAAATAAAAGAAGAATAACAAGCGAGTTATGATGTGAAACGAATGGAATAAACGAGCGAGGAATGTGCTGGCCTTGGGCTTGTGCGCGAATGGGATCAAGGGTGATAGCCTCTCCCTATAAATACCTTAGCCCATCACTTTCTCTCATTTTTACAAAGATCTGGAGAGAGAAACCGTAGAGAGAGTTAGTGTTGGATCGACTCAAGACCGCAAGGGAAGGATCCTCCATAGCTCGTGATAGTAACCTCCGAAACAGAAGCTCAACACAGGTAACGATCTGATCTAGATATGAGTTTTTGTTTACTTTGGGGTTTTGGGTTTTGAAAAAAAAAAGGTGACATTTTTACGTATGCAACTTGAAAATAAACATAGATCTAACATCTAGAATGAAAAACGAACGTTTTGAACGTAGAAAGTTGAGGTCTTGACATGATCAGATTCACATGCAAGAAACTAGGGTTCTTGAAGAAGAAGACAACCCTGCAGGCGAACTTGATAACTTCGCCTGGGAGTTGAGCGAACTTGGTATGTTCGTTGGAAGGTTGGTTTAAGTGAACTTAGGTAAGTTCGCTAAGGCATGTTCGCTTGATGGAATGAAGAAGCGAATTTGGTAAGTTTGCTGGTCATGTTCGCCTGTATCCGAATGGGTAAACCGTTACAGTCCGGATGGGTCTGATGTGTATTTAATTAATCAATCTAGATCGTGCGTGATGTTATTGGACCTTTGATTAGGACAACCGAGACTAGCTTATCAGGTGAGTTCTAAAAGCCATTATTTAAATGTTTTAAATAATGTTTTCAGGTTGTTGTGCATACGTAACGATGAACGGTTTTTAATAAAATGTATGAATGCTTTCACCAAAGTTTTAAAGTAAAAGAAGTGAATGTTTATGAAAGTTACAACGAACGAGTCTGCCATGGTAGCTTCGAAAATTGAGGTTGTGGGTAAGGGAAGTATATTTTGGGCCTTACCTTTTGGGGCCTATGTGGCTGACCAACTGTTGTACAACTGGGGTGATGAAGGTCACCATGGGGATTACCGTGATCCTTGATGTTGGTACGGTTTACCTCGCGGTGTAATCGTGCTTGAAGTTTGGTAGAATGGTCTAGAGGTAACGAGCATTAGATTTCTCAACTTGTATGTATGATTGGTCTTCCTAGAGGCATCGAGCCTCAGGAGACCTAGGTGACGGATGGGCTAGAGGTAACGAGCCTTACGTTCCTCCACTAGTATGCGATGTATGGAATTGACGGTTACAAGAAGGTGCGGATTCGGTTCATGTTGACTTATGTTATGAGGTTATGTTATGTTATTGCGTGTTTTAGTATGCTTTTATTAATGAAGTTGAATGTTATGTTTTTGGCTAATATTTGAAGTTAACGTTTTATGTTAAAACTAGATGTTGGGTATACAATTGAGATTGATGCTGTCAATAGAAACTACAGTATCGAAACTAGTAGTTTCGGTTGATCATTTGTTCAATCGAAACTACCTAGTTTCGATGCCTGTTTTTCAGGCCTCTTTGGCGGTGGCATGGAAATCAAGGCACATGAGGCCTCCTATATATAGTTGAATACCCATTAGGAGTGTGTGTGTGTCTGTAGAGGGAATTACCACCCAGGGGGAGCTCACCCTGGGGTGAGACTAATTGTTAGTGTATGATGAGCTTTTATTTTCATTTCAATTAAAGAATCATACGTTTTATGCTTTCAATTATCTGTTCTTCTTCACTTTTATACATTTATGTTCGTGTATGTGATTCCCGCACCCGTCTCTACCATTTCTGTTTCGAGAGTGATACCGGATCCAGAGATTCCGCCTCTCGATCCGGACTGCTTGAAGATTTCTCCGCAGATCTGAGTTCTTTCAGGTCTGCTCAGGACCTACACTAGAACTCCCCAGCGTAGCTGAAATTTTAGTATGCAGATTAAGGTTAAGGGCATATAATGATGATGGCAGTGATGCTTGGAAAGCGTTGAAGAGTTACCCGGCTAATCAGGAAGACTGGCATCCCGTTATGTTTTGATTACGTTATGTTATTATTAGACAACATTTACACTTCCGCATGTTTGACAATGTTTCTGTTACGTTTGAATGAATATTTTTCCGTTGCATTATTTGAAATTCAAGTTTAAGAACTGTATTTTTATGAGTAAATCCAACACGTGAGGCCTCCCGGGTTTGGGGCCTTACTATTAAGTATTCAGTTGTGATAGTAATTTTAGTGTTATCGACTTATTTTAGTGGTATTGGATTAAATTGATGATCGAATAAATATTATTAGTAATTAAACGAGTTAGGAGATGTAGGAGTGCAAGCTCGTTTAAAACTAATTGTATTTGGTGTGTTTAATTGGATTTTGCTTATTATTAGTGGGCCTTATATTTGTTATGGGTTTTCATTAAAGTGTAGGTGTACAGTGGAACCGGTTCCAACCTGGTTTACCAGAGTCTGACTCGACTTGGTTCTAGACTAAAACCGGTTTCATACGACCCGGTCCAAGACCCGATCAAACCAGTAAGTGTAAGCCTATTTCCTGACATATTTTTGGTGACTGGTTCGTAACCCGACCCGAATAAATTTCAAGATCGACTAAAGATAAGTCAATAGCCACACTTAAGTTTCTAAAATTTCGTGTGACTATAAATAACCATTAGCCATACTATAGTTACTTTGTTTTATGTTTGTGTGACGGAATGATAGCAAACGTTGTGGGAAAAAAACTAGATGTGTTACCAAAGGTAATACAATAGGCACAATAAAATCACAAAATTTCGTGTGGCTATAAATGACCATTAGTCACACCACAGTAACTTTTTTTTGCTTATGTGACGGAATGATACCAAACGTCATGGGAAAAAATTATGTGTGACCAAAGATAAGACAATAGCCACACTTAAGTAAATATATTTTGGGACGATTTCACAAAATCAGGTTTTAAATTTATAAAATGATAATTACGTTAACTTAAAACACACACAATAGGCAAGTGTACCTATCGTAGCATAATATAGTTTATGTAAGAACCAAGTATCGAATCAATGGACATGGTCGAGTTCCAACACTCAACTTTTGTTATCGTTCAGTCTGATTAATTTGTGAGTGGGTTTTGTGTGCTTGTGAAGCAGAAAAGTAAATGACAGTAAAGTAAATAACATAAAAGTAAAAATGTACGTGAAGTGTGTAACAGAAATGTAACTAGCATAATAGTAAATAGCAGAAACGTAAATAAGGCGAAAATGATCTGGTTAGGGAATGTAATGCTTCGGGATTCGAATCAACTTGGTACGTGATAATGTAAAGTTGACTAATTCAGTGGTATGACTACTACAAACGTGTGACCCGGGTCACCGCTAGAGCCTTGTCCTCACAACATTTGATTCACAAATTATAATCTTTAAAAGTGGTAGTGCCTCCCGTTAGGGACAACATTTACCCTCAACCCATCGAATGGTCATCTCCGGGTTGGTTTAAGATATCGGACTCAAAATGCTTTATATTTAAGTTAAATATGTGATTATATTTTCCTCATCGGGAGGCGGTGTAACAATGGGACCAAGTATAAAGACATATCGTTCCCAACATGAGTTCAGTAGTTCTTGGTCTCATAATAATCTCGTATAAAGACGTACGATCTTAGAAGTATAGACCAAGTCTTGGCTTATCAATCTCTGCTCGTATAAAGACGTACGAGTTTCAAAGGAAGTTTGATTAAAAAGGGTTTTACGATCTTATTCTTTAAAATCAAGACACTCACAAATATAAAGACGGATTTAGACAATAATAAAATCCCATCAAAAGATGGTTTTAGAGAACGAATTAGTTAAAGACATAAACATACCACTTCATTAATAAGTTAAACATTAACATGCACCAAACATCATCTTCACCCTAGCAATACAAAGAAGTTTTAGCCATGAATGGCCATAACGACTAGCGTAATGATGAGTTTTGTAGGCTCTCCTATTGTGGAACAAGGAGGAAGAGCCCCTCTACTCTAACTACGAGAATGATCTCTTCTTGAGTATTCTTTAGGTCTGGATTGGTGTATCAAGTGAAGACTTAAGCCTCCTATTTATAGACCTCAAAATGTGCAATGCACGGCCGTGCAATGGGTTGCACGGTCGTGCAAAGGCCTAAGGAATCAAACAGGGGTACAGATGACACGGTACTGGGCCGTGGGAAGCAAGGGACATGAATGCACGACCGTGCATTGGGATGCACGACCGTGCATCCCCCTGATTTCTCCCAGTTTTGTCTTTTAGCTGCCATGTTGACTTTTGTTAACCATTTTTGACTTCTTGGGGGTCAATGTTCGGGAATGAATATTCTAGAAGCTTGAATTCTTGGTGTTGTTGAAAGGATTTAGCTTTATTTATATTTTCAACACCGGATAACCTGCAATTACATAATATAAGTGTTTCAAGCCTAAATTGCAAGATTATTATTCAATTAGTACCATAATGTGGGATTATTATGTATGTAAAATATGTATAAATGATGGCATATCATAACACCCCACACTTAAACTTTGCTTGTCCTCAATCAAACTCATGCATGATCACACCCATAACTAAAAACTTTACAAGGGTAATGGAATTTCAACTAGTGTTGGAACTCCGGGATAACTCTTGAGCTGCTTATTCTATTCCTGTATTTTTCTGTTTTAAGACGATGGAATGCATGACAAGCCTACTAGAACTTTGATTATGCAATAACTCCTCACTACTCATAAAGTTCACTCAACTCTAGGTTTATATATATATATATATATATATATATATATATATATATATATATATGGATAATTTAAGTGAAGTGGAACACTCAAGTTCGGATCGAATTATGCAATGGTCATAAGCTTATATGCAAATCAAATCTCCACCAACTAACTAAGTAGTGTGCATGAATCAAGAGGACTTCAAAGGGTTCTAATGTGGTTAAAGTAAAACTAAAAGTGAAAATGAAAATCTTTTTTGGGTTTTAATGGGGTTCGAAGGGCTGCAGGTATCGCGAAACACTCAGCTACGACCTCATGGCTTTAAATGGAAAATACTGACGGGTCCCTCTACAGTACTCAAATCATGAGGGTATAACTAATCTGAGGGCTCGTTTATAGTCAAATTTCCAAGACCAAGATCTCTCATCATATTTAACTTATTCCTTATTGCGTAAAACACATCACTGCCTTTTCGTATGGTTCCTTCGGCTTGTAGCCTAACAGCACCTACTTTGATCAGGTATGTATATTCACTTTGGGCTCGAATTTGATTCTTCTTTTAGCGGCACTTTTTGACAAGCCGCAGAATGGTGGCAATTCTTCTTGCTTGCGCCACCTTTTTCTCACATCACTGGTTGCTTGAAAGATCTTTTCTCAGAGTTTGGTTGGTAATTCCGGTTTTGTGAAATGAAGGCAGAAAAGCAAATTGAAATCAAAGGGATGCATGTCCAGTTCTTTAAGGTCTCCCGATAAAAGACCAACTTTTTTTTAACAAGACAACTCCTTCACTACTCCATCTTCCTCAATTCCCTTGAAATAATGTTTCTATGAATTTCCTGCAGATAGTTTGGATTTTTCCTAGTGCATCCACCATTTGTATATTACAGTTCTTCTGAGTAGGGCAGATTCTTTCCAAAATTGTCCCGATAATAATAAACTTGAAATGATAACATAGGATAATTTTCTCATTTTGAAGACAGTCAGCCAATAACCGGTGTTTGCGAAAAACTGGTTGGGTGATAAGTATGGGGTAATAGAAAAGAAAAGGCTAAGGCTCAGAGGGCTATCTAGGCGGATAATATTTTTGGGATTTTTGGATAATAAAGGTGATAAAGTTCTAGGTGCCTCAATCATTTCCGTGCTTCCACTAGTTCATGGTCTTGATATGTATAAGTCATACAACTTATAATTATGCATAAAATTCAATCGAATAAACACACACTATACCAAATGAAAGATCATGCAAAAAAAAATTATAAAAATACTCGTGAAAAGGCTTAGATTATTCTCACATGAAATCGGATGGGATAAGGTTTAGTGATTTGTTATGCATACTTTTTGTTTGTTTCTACTTGCCATGTCTTCATTTTATTTAATTAGGTGCAAACTCAAAGAGGTTTAGATTAAAAAGGCTTTAAATGTTTTGAAAAATTTTCAGGTTTTAATAGAATGTAGATTTTTGTAATGTTTTATTCAAATGGGTAGAAAATCACAAGTTAAATTTTACGGATTTGAGGTTACAAGTAGTCCTGAATCTCTAATTCCCCACCCACAATTAAAACTATGCATTGACATCAATGTACAAATGAATGTAATGGAATGCTATGTAGCAATTTATGTGACAATTTGAACTTTTAGGGCTAACCCCGTTAGCAATCCAGTTAAATATTTCATTAAATCCTAACCCAGTTAATCTAATCTTGAATCCTAGGGATTAATTCTGTCATTTCTTAATCTCGAACTACAAGGACTAGTCTTGCCAAAATCCCAAAAACTGAATCTATTGACTTGGAAAGTCAAAATTACAAATTGAGTTCCTGTTGACTTCAAAAAGTCAACATTCGTTCATCCTTGATTCAATTCACGATTTGTAACTGAAATTTGTTCAATGCTATGGCTGTTATGCATGTCCAAATCTTTATCGATCATCATTATCACAGTAATCAAACACATTGATGCGAATTAAATCCCAATAATGGAAATTCATATTGAAACCATCGAGCCCCCCTCTATCCGACACCCCCTCTATACGAAACCAATTCGATTATTTCGCCTATCATTCTCTCAATCAATCAGCCGCACACTTTAGACGAGCCTCCCAGAAGTTGCTGCATATTCTGATTCGGTCGGAGGGGTAACCGCAGATTCCAAGGATCAAACCCGTCATCGTCGGACGACCTCTAGCCGTTCACTGTCAATCCGTCAACGTTTCTTGTAATTACATATCCCCTTAGTTTCGTTTCAATCTCTAGAATAAAAGCCCTATGCTAATTGGGGTGTACATTACTAGAATCATCATGATCCCAATCCTAGGGTTCATCACAAATCGTTTTGATCGAACTCTACCCTAGACCCGTTTTCAATTCAATTAAATCATACTATTAGTTTCGCAATTCTCAGTCTAATGAAAGCCCTATGATAATTGTAACAAACAACATCGATTTTATCAAGATCCGTAATCTAGGGTTTGTTCTTAAAACATTTTGGGGGTTTTGATCTTAACGACGATCTCAATGAAATTAATTTATATCAGCGGTTTCGCAATGTTCTATTCAGTAAAAACCCTATGAATCCAACTATTTTTAACATCGAATTCAACTGAATTGATTCTGGGTTCATACCTAGGGTTTCGATTCTTATTTCTGTAATTAAACGATCCTAAACTTGCTAGATTTGCAATTAAACGAGTTCACAAATTCGCAATGACCCGATAAACAAAACCCCTTTGCTAATTTGGCTAATCGCGACCGGATTTGAGGGATTGGGGCTGGGATCGATCGCAGGTTAGTTTGAAGGGGGATCTCAGTGGGATTAATGATTAAAACCAATTCTGTTTGGGTTTTGGTACGACACCCTAGCGGGCTGGGATGTTTAAGACTGTTGGCTGTTGGGGAGGAGACCCGGGTTCGAATCCTCCTCCTTAGTTTTTTTTAATTGCTATTTTGTTGATGTTTTAGATTTAAAAACAAATCCCTCAATTATTATAATATTATATTAAAATATTTAAACCAGGAAAACCACCCATGGACTCGGGATTTTGTTTTTTTATAAACCATTTTTATTATTATTCTTACTTTTATAATAATATGTTTTACTTACAACTTTAAATAAAATAATATATACTATATTATTTTTAAAACCGTGACTCATATTAAAATAATATATTTAAATATATTATTTTCGCCACGTTTCTAATTTTTGTGAAACAAATTCAAACTTATTAATAATATAATTATTTATATTGTTTACCCTCATGCATGTTCTAGAATAAAAATAATTATTTATTATTTTATCACGAACTTTACTATTGTGTTATTTCTTAAACTTATGAATAATATATTAAATTATATTATTATCTTAAATCACTGTTAATGGTGCAAACATATGAATATATGTATATGTATTATTTTGTTTTGCTGTTCGTCGCGTAACGTATTTATCGTACTTATTAATTAAGAAAATTCTCATTCCCGTGGAAACGTTCGTCTACTCGTTAATCTTTAGAGCGTTTCTTCTCGGACGTTCAACATCCCGTATCGTCGTCACATATCCTATTTTATGCCTAATAATTATGATGTAATTCTAGGGCATTCGTAAGTCGTGTCGGGCTAACGCTTGATATTCTGATCTTATACTTGTGTGATTACTTCCTACGCAATCAGGTGAGTTTTCACGACCCTTTTTTACTGTTTTAACTTGGGGGAGAAAGCATGTCACAACTATTTTTGAGATTATTATAATTCATATGTTATCAATGTTAATGCTATGCGTAACACGCTATCACTGAAAGTCCTCTACACACATCGGACCGTTAATATGGATCTTAGCGAGGTAATGTTTAGTAGTACTACTGGGTTTGACAAATCCCACCCGCGTTAGTCGCGCTAACACGATTGGAGATCGAACAGGTGAAATGTTAGCTTACTCACATCGCCAGAGTTGATAGACCTGGCAGGAGTCAAATAAACAAACAGTCAGCTTCGGTTGCGAGCGCTTAAGTTAAACATGAAACATAGGTTAGCTACCTATAGATACATATCGAATTTACAATAATCTAGTAAATGTTTATTTATATATTGAAACCTGTGAACTCACCAACCTCGTGTTGACATATTTTCTTACATGTTTTCTCAGGTGGCTAAGATAAGGCACAGTTGCACATATAGGACATATTGAATTATGTTTTAATATTTCATTTGGACTATTTTAACTTATGTTTGGACCGGACTTTTTGGGCGCGTTTGTTTTATCCATTTACTTTCTTTATACGCTTCCACAATTACTCTGATTGATATGATATTTTCATTTGAGTCCCATATAGAGTCGTTCAATGTAACTAATGATTGAGATCCTGGTTTGTCACTTCCCAAATGGTAAAACTCCGTTAGTTGAATTTGGGGGTGTGACAATTTAAATGCATGGAGTTTTAAAGGAAAAGAAACTAAGGCCAAAACTTATTGTTGCTGGCAGGCTGTGTCTATCAGCTTCTTGTCAACTTGTTGCTTTAAAGACTTCATCAAATTTCTCAGAAATTTGATGTGGTTTCCAGCTCTAGGCTCGTAAAGTTGGATTGTAATTCCTCAAAGTAGAGAGATGATCTGGTGATGTTATTCTACCTAAAATATAAAAGAAAACATAAAAACGAACAAGGAAAATAAAAGATAGTAGTTAAGCTACTAAGGTCCTAGTATCGAGAAGGCATACACGGGCGCTGAAGTAATTAGAAACTTAAATTTGGATAAACCAAACATGAGGTCCATGCTTTCTACCGTATGCACCAACTTCTCAACTTATTCAAGATCATCGGGTTACGTCCTAGAAGGCTGCATTTATTTAAGGGTGTTTAGCCCTACCCTTATGTGCTTCATCAGTCTTTCTTCAGGTAGGAGTAAACAACCTCCCCTGTGTCTCCCATTTCTTCGTTCATCTTTGGTAATTTATCAAAGTACTCATCGATTCAATTAGTGTTTTCAAGATCCTTTGTAAGGTTTATTATCTTAGGATCTGGTGTCTTTGGTTTGGTAAGATTTGGTGCTTTTCCTTTTTTAAGTTCCTTGCTTTCTGTAGTTGATAGTCTAGATTGGAGTCGATAAAGTGAGAGATTTCAGGAGGATCACTTGACATGCACTCATATCCTCCGATGTTGTATGTCACTGATTGTTTACCGATATAGAGCCGATCGAGATTGATGATGCTCTATCATGCATTTCCTCCGATGATGATGATGTTTGATGATTATTATATCTTATCTTTCCTTTCATTTATGCTTTGTTTATGTTCTTTCTATTTCAAACCTAGATGGGCAAGGTTGTTCCCATTCATTAAAAGCATGAGAAGTTTGATGTTTTGAATTATTTATCTTGTAGCTTTACAACTTATTTAATTTGAAAATATTAGATGTTGTGTTTAGTTATCATTTCCTTACTTGTACATATAATGTTTAAAATACGATATATTTCTCATTATTTTGTATTTCTGAATGTGAAGAATTATGTCGAGAAGAGGACGTGGAGGTCGTGCTGGTGGCCGAGGCACCATTAACATGACAGCAGCTGAGCTGGCGACATTAATTAACGATAGTGTGGCTGAGGCTCTAGCAGCATAGAATGCTGCAGGTAAATACTATAACCATTGTCTAGTGAAGTCAATTCATCTCTCAAGATGTCTTTCATAGGCTTTATAATCTCTATCCTATATTATGTTTCTAAATCCAGGTCAACTGAATGAACAACCAGCATGCACATTCAAGACATTCATGGACTGTAATCCCCACACCTTTAGTGGAGCTGAAGGAGCCGTCGGACTACTCTGATGGTTTGAGAAAGTGGAGTCGGTATTTTCCATGAGCAACTGTCCCCTGGCCAATCAGGTCAAGTTTGCTTCTGGTACTTTGGAGGGCCCGGCTGTTACATGGTGGAACGCTCAGGTCCAAATGCTGGGTTTAGCTATGGCTAATGCACTTCCGTGGGAGGAGTTCAAGACAATGATGAAGGAGGAGTACTGTCCTCGGGATGAGATTCAGAAGCTGGAAGGGGAATTCTGGAACCTGAAAATGGAAGGTTCTGAAATTAAACTTTACACCACTCGCTCCCATGAGCTTGCTACCATGTGCCCACACATGGTGACCCCGGATTACAAAAGGATTGAGTTGTACATTAGAGGTTTAGTGCCTCAGATTCAGAGCCTTCGTGCTAGGATCTGGTGAAGCTCGATATAATCATAATGTGGTCACCGGTAAGTTCCTCTTAAACAATTACTTTTCTTCTGTCCTATTTGACACTGGTGCTGATAGGAGTTTTATATCTAAGAAGCTTAATGATATGATAAAAGAAACTCCAACCCTACTAGAAGCTAAGTATATAATAGAAATAGCAGATGGCCAAATAATTGAAGCAACTCACATTCTTAAGGGTTGTAAGCTTGAGTTGGCTGGTCGTAAACTTGATATCGACCTTATGCCGGTCACACTTGGTAGTTTCAATGTAATTGTCGGCATGTATTGTGTCACACCCCGACCGATGGCGGAATCATCGGGGCGGGACATATAAGACTGTTCATAGCACAAGGTTGACTAAATTGAAATATATTAAAGCCAAATTTCCATTTCACATAATCCAAGTACAAACCAAAATCCAAACAAAGAACAGTAAACAATTCATAAACTTCTTGATTTAATATTACTAAGTCCAAATCCTATGTTGAGCACGTCTTGAATCATTCTCACATATTAGGGCCTGAAACATGAATAAAATAAAGTCAACTAAAAAGTTGGTGAGTATAACACAGTTGTATATAGATAGCATATAGTTGTAAACAAATCCTTTACAAGACATGAAAAATAAGGCATTTATGGGGAGCTGCTATTGTGTAATCAAGTACAATCAAACCTTAGTAAGTAGTATGCAAATTGTGTTGTCGGTATCAATCACCTCCACTTGGGTGGGTTTGTCAGACTCAATAGATCTATCATTGAAAACCGTCGGCTTGTATAGTTAATGATTGCACATAGTTTTCACAAAGACTAGCACAACTAGCACTCGGGCACAAAGCTCAAATTTTACACACATGTATGTATGTAGGATATTGCACTTGTGTTGTTTGTATAAATGTAGTTGTGAAATGTGTAATGTGTATAAAGTTCATGTTCCACCCCAAAAGTGTAAAAGAGTAAAAGGGGTTGTGAATACTCACTTGATATGAAGATGAAGCTAACAAGGAAATATAGATAGCAAATATGATCCTTGGAATGCACAATTTAACCTATCGAGTAATGTGTATAGTATCAAATAGATGTACAAAGTTTAAGTTTAAAATGGACGTTTGAATTTGTGTATAAAACTATTGATTTGTATAAAATATATAGAGTTTGAAGTAAAATATGTTTGAAATAATTTGATTAGGTTTGAATTGAATAAATAAATAAATATATAATTATGGTTTATGAAATAATGTAAATATTAATTGTAATTAAGTATAAATAAATAAATGATTTTGATTTAAAATGTAAATTAAATAACTAATCATTATTCATAAATTTTGTAACTTAATTATTTAAAATCTCATTTTAAATAAATATAAATTTAATTTTTTATAAACTTTCTATAAATTATATTTATGCCAAGATTAAACTTTTAATCCATTTTTAAATACAGAACACATATTTTTATAAGATCTGAAACATTTACTGATTAAAATATAAAAATTATAATTCTGATAAAAATTATGAGTCTAGCACGACCGTGCCTCGGAAGGGCACGATCGTGCTCAAGCCACGGGCACTACCGCGCTAGTCGGGGTGCGACCGGGTTGATCAACAGGAGCACAAATCTAGACAAGACAACAGGCACGACCGTGCCTTGACCAGGCACGATCGTGTCTATGATCTTTAGACACAACAGAGACTAGCCCAGAGGGCATGACAAGGTCTGGACAGGAGGACACGACCGCGCTTCTAATCGGCACGACCGCGCTAAATGAGACACGGCCGCGCTAGATGATTAGCGCGACCGTGTCTATTCCAAATTAGACACGAATTGACAGATTCTTGTATTTATAACGATGGAATTGTTAGGGCTTTTGATTAATGGGTTATTACGAGTCTGATAATATAAATTAATTGTATGGAAATCGTTTTTAAGAGTGGAATCGATTAAATCCTTTTTATCAATATGAGAATTCCGGTTCAGGACGATTCTTATGATGGAAGCCCCAATTAACAGAGGGCTTTTGATACAGATGTTGAAATGAATAAATTAGAGGATTCAATTAACCTGAATAGAAGCGAATCGATAGAGGATGGTCAAGAGGAAGCTCCGGCGTCGACGGCTTGGGTTCCGGCGATCTTTGCTGCAACTCCGGTCAATGCAGATAGTCCGGGAGTTTCAGGGATGACTGAGAATCGAGACTTTACTGCTGGATTTGAGAGAATTTGGTTTGAAATACGAATTCTAGTTCTTGGAAAGCTTGAGAGAGAATTTTCTTTGAGTTTCACGAATTTTGATTAATTGGATGAAAGGAGAATAATTGGCAGTATTATTTTTGAAAGTATAACGTAATTCGGTTACGGATTCGAGCAATCGGGCGATTAAAGTTGCAGTTACGATTCAGCTGTTTCGCAGGCGCGACCGTGCCAAAAATAGGCGCGACCGTGCCAAAGCACTTGGCGCGACCGTGCTTATACGAAGCACGACCGTGTCTAATTAGGGTTTCCTGACATTTTTCAACTTTAGTCCTTGACTTTTCAAATTTGATAAGTTTGTATAAAATAGTTTCTTGTATAGCGTCTAAATGTATATAACCGAGTAATACTTGCGAATTTGTATAGAATTATTGTATTAAATTTACGGCGAGAAAATAATGAGACATTGCACGAGTATAGAACTTGAAATTGCGTTACATTGATTTGAAATAGGGATACTAAAATCAGAAATGTTACAGTTTCCCCATGTTGAGAGAATTTCGTCCCGAAATTTAGCTAGAGGAAACAACATTATTAGTAAAAAGATGAGGGTACTTGAGCTTCATTTGGTCTTCTCGTTCCCAAGTGAACTCAGGACCACGCTTAGATTACCAACGAACTTTAACGATAGGAATGCGACTTCGCTTGAGCTGCTTGACTTCACGATCCATAATTTCTACCGGTTTCTCAACGAAGTGCATCGTTTCATCAATGCGAACGTCGTCGAGCGGTATATGGAAATTTTCATCGGCGAGACACTTCTTTAGTTTAGATACATGAAATGTAGGATGCACATTGCCAAGAGATGGAGGTAACTCGAGCTTGTAAGCCACTTTCCCAATCCTTTCAAGGATCTTGAATGGACCAACATAACGAGGTGCTAACTTGCCTTTCTTTCCAAAATGGATCACACCCTTCCATGGAGATACCTTAAGAAGAACAAGATCACCGACTTGGAATTCCAAGGGTTTTCGACGTTTGTCGGCATAACTCTTTTGCCGACTCCTCGCTACTCGAATATTGTCACGGATTTGAATAATCTTGTCGGAAGTTTCTTGAATTAACTCAGGACCGGTGATTTGTGCTTCACCAATCTCGTTCCAACAGATCGGAGAACGACACTTGCGACCATAGAGAGCTTCGAATGGAGCCATGTTGATACTTGTGTGGTAGCTATTGTTGTAAGAAAACTCAATAAGGGATAAATGTGAATCCCAATTGCCACCAAAATCGATTACACAAGCTCTAAGCATGTCTTCAAGAGTTTGGATTGTTCGTTCGGTTTGACCATCAGTTTGTGGATGGTAAGCCGTGCTCAAATCCAATCGAGTACCAATAGCCTTTTGGAGAGATTGCCAAAATCGAGAAGTGAACCGAGCGTCTCTATCGGATATTATGTTCAAGGGAACACCATGACGGCTCACGATTTCATCAATGTAAATTCGGGCTAATTTCTCCACTTTGAAGTCTTCACGAATAGGCAAGAAGTGGGCAGATTTGGTGAGTCGATCAATGATCACCCAAATACTATCATAACCACTCGAGGTGCGAGAAAGCTTCGTAATGAAATCCATAGCTAAATTTTCCCATTTCCACACGGGAATTTCTGGTTGTTCGAGCAAACCAGAAGGACGTTGATGTTCGGCTTTGACTTTGGAACAAGTTAAGCATTTAGCAACATAGAGAGCAATGTCCTTTTTCATACCCGGCCACCAATATTGTTGGCGAAGGTCTTGGTACATTTTATCCGCACCAGGATGAATAGAATAACGAGTCTTATAAGCCTCGTTCATGAGAAACGCACGGAGGTCATCGCGATCGGGAACCCAAATACGGTTCAAGTAATATAGTAAGCCATTGGGTTTTGATTCAGAAAGAAGTTCAACACCACACGACATTTCTTCATACATATTACCCTCGGTTACCGAGACGTGTTGAGCTTCTAAAATACGGGTTTGAATATCGGATTGAATACGGGCACAATGAAGCATAACATGGTCCTTTCGACTCAAAGCATCGTCTACAACATTCGCTTTGCCGGGATGGTAACGAATCTCGCAGTCGTAGTCGTTAAGGAGTTCGACCCAACGTCGTTGCCTCATATTGAGCACTTTTTGGTTGAAGATATGTTGAAGACTTTTGTGGTCGGTGAATACCACACATTTCGTGCCATATAGGCAATGTCTCCAAATCTTTAACGCGAATACGACCGCAGCCAACTCGAGATCGTGCGTCGTATAATTCTTTTCATGAATTTTGAGTTGTCTTGATGCATAAGCGATTACTTTTCCTCGTTGCATGAGGACACAACCAAGACCTTGGTTTGAAGCATCACAATAGACAACTAAATCATCATTTCCATCGGGGAGAGTCAAAATGGGAGCATTGTACAACTTATGCTTAAGAGTTTGGATAGCTTCTTCTTGTTTCGGTCCCCACTCATAAGTTTTACCCTTATGGGTCAAAGCGGTAAGAGGGACAGCAATCTTTGAGAAGTTTGAGATGAAACGACGATAATAACCCGCAAGACCAAGAAATGAACGAACTTCGGTAGGAGTCTTCGGGGCATTCCAATTCTTAACCGTTTCAATCTTAGCAGGATCAACATGAATACCCTTGTCGTTGACGATGTGACCAAGAAATTGAACTTCTTTTAACCAAAATTCACATTTGGAGAACTTGGCATATAGTTGTTCTTTCTTTAAAAGGTCCAAAACCAATCTAAGGTGTTCTTCATGGTCGGCTTTAGTCTTGGAATAGATTAAGATATCGTCAATGAAAACGATCACGAATTTATCAAGGTACGGTTTGCACACACGATTCATGAGGTCCATGAAAACTGCAGGTGCATTGGTTAACCCGAAAGGCATAACCATGAACTCGTAATGACCATACCTTGTTCAAAAAGCAGTCTTAGGAATGTCATCTTCTTGAACACGGAGCTGATGATAACCAGATCGAAGATCAATCTTCGAGAAGCAAGTAGAACCTTGAAGTTGATCAAAGAGATCATCGATTCTAGGCAAAGGATAACGATTCTTGATAGTAAGCTTATTGAGTTCGCGGTAGTCAATACACATGCGAAATGATCCATCCTTCTTCTTAACAAATAAGACGGGTGCACCCCACGGTGAATGACTCGGGCGAATGAAACCTTTGTCGGAGAGTTCTTGAAGTTGACTTGCGAGCTCTTGCATTTCGGAAGGTGCAAGACGATAAGGAGCTCTAACAACGGGGTTAGCTCCGGGCATAAGATCAATACGGAACTCTACTTGACGAACAGGAGGAAGACCGGATAAATCTTTAGGAAACACTTCGGGAAAATCCCTAATGATAGGAATGTCTTGAATACTCTTCTCCTTGACGTCCTTTTGAACAATATGAGCTAGGAAGGCGATGTACTTCTTTCGTAAGTACTTTTGAGCGGTAGTACAAGACATCAATTTAAGACCCTTGCAAGGCTTTTCACCAAAAACCCTTAAGGTTTCTCCCGATGGTAGCGGAATTCGAATACACTTTTCAAAGCAAATGACTTCGGCATGATGATTTGATAGCCAATCCATACCTATGATAATATCAAAGCTTCCTAGTGGCATTGGAATAAGGTTGATTGGGAATGCATGATCATTAAGTTCTAAAGAGCAATCATAGATAATAGACTCAATTGTAAGGGAGTCACCATTTGCTATTTCAACGGTGAAGGTTTTCTCTAATTGGGATCGTGTCTTTGCAAGTAAAGGCTCAAAATTTAGTGACACAAAACTTTTATCGGCACCGGTATCGAACAAAATGGAGGCATATTGACTATTAACAAGGAACGTACCAATAACCACGTCGTTGTTGGCTTGAGCTTCATTGGCGTTTATGTTGAACGCACGCCCACGAGCTCCACCTTGTCTAGCATTTGCAAGTCTTGGACATAGATTACGAAAATGGTTCGGGTCACCACACTCATAGCAAGCACGCCTATTAGCAATGGCGGGAGCACCTTGATTAGCCACTCGCGGGTTGGGTTGGTTCGGTGGATTGACTTGACCCTCAAAAGCTTTGGCCCTACAAATATTGATAGTGTGACCATATATCCCACAATGAGTGCAAAGGCGACATGGGATATTTTGAGGATGATGAAAATTGCAGGTGGCACAAAGAGGATAAATCCCAACATATGGCTTTTTAGCCGGTGCTTGAACTACGGGTGCAGCTTGGTTAACGGACACCGCAGGAGTAACCACAGCAAAGTTTCTAACTTTCCTCTTTTTGTTATTGCGAGAGGATTCAGTTGTGGCTTCTTTGTTGTGGGCAGGAGGGGTTACGGTTTCAGCAACTTTCTTAGATCCCTTTTTGGTAAGAGTCCCAGCTTTCACATGATTATCAGTCAGGGTAGCAGACAGGCGGATGGCATCTTCCAAAGTAGCAGGATTTCTACCTAAGACAGTATCTTGGATTTGTCTTGGTAGCCCACCAATGTACTTTTCGATACAACGAGATAACGGAGTGACCATGTGGGGCACGAGAAGACTCAACTCATGGAACCGAGTTGTATATGCTAAGTTTTCCCCACTATCTTGGGCAAGATCCCAAAATTCGGCCTCTAACTTCTTCACTTCATTTCGAGGACAGAATTCCTCGGTCATAAGCCTTTTGACCTCATCCCAAGGTAAGGCCATAGCTACATCAACACCCATATTCCTTTTCTCCCCATTCCACCAAGTAAGTGCCCGCTTTTGGAGGACACTTGTGGCATGACGAACGCGGAGGTTGTCGGGACAGTCACTATTGAGAAAGGTATTCTCAATACTTTCAAACCATTGAAGGAGTCCAGTAGCTCCTTCGGTTCCATAAAACTTTAGGGGATTGCACGAATTGAAGTGCTTGAAGGTGCATTGAGATGGATTGTTTCCACCATTTCCACCATTACCACCATTATTACCATTATTACCATTGAGATGGATTGTTTCCACCATTTCCACCATTACCACCATTGAAGTGCTAGTCGGGGCGAGACCGGGTTGATCAACAGGAGCACAAATCTAGACAAGACAACAGGCACGACCGTGCCTTGACCAGGCACGATCGTGTCTATGATCTTTAGACACAACAGAGACTAGCCCAGAGGGCATGACAAGGTCTGGACAGGAGGACACGACCGCGCTTCTAATCGGCACGACCGCGCTAAATGAGGCGCGGTCGCGCTAGATGATTAGCGCGACCGTGTCTATTCCAAATTAGACACGAATTGACAGATTCTTGTATTTATAACGATGGAATTGTTAGGGCTTTTGATTAATGGGTTATTACGAGTCTAATAATATAAATTAATTATATGGAAATCGTTTTTAAGAGTGGAATCGATTAAATCCTTTTTATCAATATGAGAATTCCGGTTCAGGACGATTCTTATGATGGAAGCCCCAATTAACAGAGGGCTTTTGATACAGATGTTGAAATGAATAAATTAGAGGATTCAATTAACCTGAATAGAAGCGAATCGATAGAGGATGGTCAAGAGGAAGCTCCGGCGTCGACGGCTTGGGTTCCGGCGATCTTTGCTGCAACTCCGGTCAATGCAGATAGTCCGGGAGTTTCAGGGATGACTGAGAATCGAGACTTTACTGCTGGATTTGAGAGAATTTGGTTTGAAATACGAATTCTAGTTCTTGGAAAGCTTGAGAGAGAATTTTCTTTGAATTTCATGAATTTTGATTAATTGGATGAAAGGAGAATAATTGGCAGTATTATTTTTGAAAGTATAATGTAATTCGGTTACGGATTCGAGCAATCGGGCGATTAAAGTTGCAGTTACGATTCAGCTGTTTCGCAGGCGCGACCGTGCCAAAAATAGGCGCGACCGTGCCAAAGCACTTGGCGCGACCGTGCTTATACGAAGCACGACCGTGTCTAATTAGGGTTTCCTGACATTTTTCAACTTTAGTCCTTGACTTTTCAAATTTGATAAGTTTGTATAAAATAGTTTCTTGTATAGCGTCTAAATGTATATAACCGAGTAATACTTGCGAATTTGTATAGAATTATTGTATTAAATTTACGGCGAGAAAATAATGAGACATTGCACGAGTATAGAACTTGAAATTGCATTACATTGATTTGAAATAGGGATACTAAAATCAGAAATGTTACATATTGGTTATCTAAAACCAAGCCGAGATCATCTGTCGTGAGAAAATCGTTCGCATTCCTCTCCCGGGTGGAGAAACTCTTTCCGTTCAGGGCGAAAAAGTTGATGCAGTCATGGCCATCATATTATTCATGAAAGCACATAAATTTCTTAGAAAAGGGCGTACTGCTATTCTGGCTCTCGTCGCCGAGCAGCCATCTGGGGAGAAGAAGGTTGATGAAATTCCAATTGTTTGCAACTATCCGAAAGTATTCCCCGAGGATTTGCCTGGTCTTCCACCGCACCATCAATTTGAATTCCAAATCGATCTAGCACCCGGAGCAGCCCCGATCGCGTGCACACCTTATAGACTCGCACCTAGTGAATTATAAGAGTTATCCTCTTAGCTACAAGAATTGTTGGATAAAGGTTTCATCCGACCTTGCTCATCGCCATGGGGAGCTCCGGTCCTGATTGTCAAGAAGAAGGACGGGACCTTCCGCATGTGTATCGACTACCATTAATTGAATAAAGTGACAATCAAGAATCATTATCCTCTGCCCCGCGTAGATGATCTCTTTGATCAACTCTAAGGATCTAGTTTCTATTCCAAGATAGATCTTAGATCTGGTTACCACCAATGGAGAGTCTGAGATGAGGATATCTCCAAGACTGCTTTCAAGACAAGGTACGACCACTATGAGTTTATAGTCATGCCTTTCAGATTAAGCAACGCACCCGCGATGTTCATGGACCTCATGAACCGTGTGCGTAAGCCATACCTTGATCAATTTGTCATCGTTTTCATCGACGACATCCTCATTTATTCCAAGAACAAGGAGGAACAAGAGGAACACCTACGTTTGATTCTGGAATTACTAAAACAGGAGCAGATGTATGCTAAGTTTTCCATGTGTGAATTCTGGACACGGGAAGTTCAATTCTTAGGACATGTGGTTAATGAGAAGGGGATAATATCAATCCATCGAAGATTGAAGCCATCAAGAATTGGGCAACACCGACGACTCCGACAGAGGTGTGACAATTCCTGGGATTGGCTGGTTATTATCGTCGATTCATCGAAGGATTTTCTAAGATTGCACAACCTCTCACTGCCTTAACTCAGAAGGGCAAAGCCTATAATTGGGGCGACAACCAGGAGACAGCATTCCAACTCCTTAAGCAGAAACTTTGCAGTGCACCTATTCTAGCTCTTCCGGAGGGAACGGATGATTTTGTGGTGTATTGCGACGCATCCATTCAGGGTCTGGGTTGTGTGTTAATGCAACGAGAAAAGGTGATCGCATACCCTTCACGTCAACTAAAGATTCACGAGAAAAACTACACCACTCATGACCTAGAGGTGGGAGCCGTAGTTTTCGCGCTTAAGATATGGAGACATTACTTGTACGGTACCAAGTGCACTATCTACACCGATCACAAGAGTCTTCAGCATATATTCGAACAGAAAGATCTGAACATGAGACAACATCGTTGGGTCGAGCTCTTGAATGATTATGACTATGCGATCCGGTATCATCCGGGTAAGGCTAATGTTGTAGCTGATGCCCTAAGTCAAAAGGAAACCAAGCCTAAAGGAGTTCGAGCATTACAACTTACTATTCACATGGGATTACCTGACAAAATCCGTAGCGCTCAACTCGAAGCCCTGAAAGAGGAAAACCTACCGCTGGAAGCCACACGCGGTATGGAAGAACAACTCGAGGTCAAATCGGACGGAATTCACTACTTCGTCGAGCGAATATGGTCCAGTATTTGGGAACTTAAGGGAACTAGTCATGGATGAAGCTCATAAATCTCGTTACTCCATTCATCCAGGTTCCGACAAGATGTACCATGACCTAATGGTGCTGTATTGGTGGCCAAAGATGAAGGCCGATATAGCCACCTTTGTGAGCAAGTGCCTGACTTGCGCAAAGGTCAAAGTTGAATATCAAAAGCCTTCCGGTCTACTCCAGCAACCGGAGATTCCTATGTGTAAATGGGAACAGATATCCATGGACTTTATCATAAAATTGCCACGAACACCTACCGGATGTGATACCATTTGGGTAATCGTTGATCGTTTAACAAAGTCCGCTCACTTCTTAGCAATCAAGGAGACAAACAAAATGAAGAAGGTTACTCGTATTTACTTGAAAGAAGTAGTCTCTCGGCATGGGGAGCCAACCTCTAACATTTTGGATCGTGATGCACGATTCACCTCCCGTTTCTGGCAATCATTACATAAAGCTTTAGGCACGCGTCTAGATATGAGCACATCGTACCATCCTCAAACTGATGGCCAGACGGAGCGTACAATTCAAACCCTGTAGGATATGCTACAAGCTTGTGTGATTGATTTAGGTAACACTTGGGAATCTCACCTACCGTTGGTGAAGTTCTCCTACAACAACAGTTATCACACTAACATCAAGGCAGCTCCATTCGAGGCACTATATGGACGGAAATGTCGTTCTCCTATTTGTTGGGCCGAGGTTGGGGATAGTCAACATACGGGTCCTGAGCTTGTACTTGAAACTTCTGAGAAAATTGTTCAAATTAGAAACCGTATGGTAGCAGCTCGTGATCGTCAAAAGAGCTATGCCGATAAGCGTTGAAAACCGTTAGAATTTCAAGCAGGGGATATGGTCTTGTTAAAAGTCTCACCTTGGAAGGGTGTCATTCATTTTGGGAAACGAGGCAAATTAAAACCTCGTTATGTTGGACCATTCAAGATAGTGAATAGAATTGGCCCAATAGCGTATCAACTGGACCTACCTGAAGGACTTAGTGGTGTACACAACGTCTTTCATGTCTCGAACTTGAAGAAATGTCTAGCAGATGAGTCACTCATGGTTCCTCTTGAGGAACTACACATCGATGAACAGTTGTGTTTCATCGAAGAACCCGTGGAAATCATGGATAGGGAAGTGAAAACGCTGAAGCGTAGTAAGATCCCTATTGTCAGAGTTCGTTGGAACTCGAAAAGCAGACCAGAATTCACGTGGGAGCGTGAGGATCAGATTATGCGCAAGTATCCTCATCTATTCAAGCACTCCACATTAAACTGTTAAGGTACTATTTTAATTTTCAGGACGAAAATTCTTTCAACTTGGTGATGATGTGACATCTAGGAAATTATTGTTTATTCTATTTTATCGGGATGAAAATTCTTTCAACTAGGGGAGGATGTGACAATCCGGACTTTTAGGGTTAACCCCGTTAGCAGTCCAGTTAAATATAACATTAAATCCTAACCTAGTTAATCTAATCTTGAATCCCATGGACTAATTCTGTAACATTTATGATTTTTAGTATCCGTATTTTCAATTCAATGTAATGCATTTCAAACTCAATTCTAGTGCACTGTTTTGTTTCTTTTCGTACCATCAATTTAATACTATATTTCAATGCAAATCCGCAAATTTTACTCGGTTATATCCTATTAAAACAATATATAAGTATCTAATTATACAAATATGGCAAAAGACTAAAGTTACAAGGTCTGATGTTGAAAAGTAGCAAGAAACCCTAATAGGCACGGTCGCGCCTCGTTCTGGCACGGTCGCGCCGAGTGCTTTGGCACGGTCGCACGACTTGCTTTGGAACGATCGCGCCCGGTGCCTAGGCACGGTGTGCCTCGTTTGGGCACGGGCCCGTCTCGTACCAGTTGAAACGTAAAACCAGTTTTAAACGCGTGATCGTTGAGTTTCGTAACCGATATAAGTTTCATTTTCATTAACAAAGAAAATAATATTATCAATTTCAACCATTAACATCAGAAAACCCGATTCGTCCCAAGAAATCAAAATCCTCTCCCTTGAACATCGATTATTCTATCCTGGAGTGAAATTCCCACAACCAAACGCTCCATCGACTTTCTCAGAAACTCCTGAAAGATTTGAGACAGCCGGAATCGTAGCAAGGAGCACCGGAAACCATCCTCGTCGTTGCCGGAACTCTTTCCTACCGTTCTCTATCAATTCGGTGCTCTTACGGGTAATTGAAACCTCTTTCTAACTCGTTTCAATTCATAGATCAAAAGCCCCATATTAATTTGGGCTTTCATTATGGAAATCGTCTTGAACCCGAATCTATATTTCATTCAAAAATGATTTAATCGAATCAGACCTTAACCACGTTTTAAATACAATTAATCTATACAAGAAGACTCGTGATGATCTAATGGGTGAAAGCCCTATGATTTCCAACCCTGTTATTATAGGACTTAGTCAATTCGTTCCTGATTTGGAATAGACGCGGTCGCGCTAATCATCTAGCGCGGTCGTGCCTCATGAGACGCGGTCGTGCCGACTACCAGCGCGTCGTGTCCTCGTGTCAAACAATAAATATTACTGATTAAATTACAAAATAAAAATAGTTGATTTTTATAAAAATACATTTAATTCTATTTAGAAAGATCAAATATTTAATCTTGGAATAAATAGAAAATTTTTTATTTAAAGTTTATAAAAATTAAATTTACAATTATTGCTAAACCTTTCATTTAAAAAGTATTTAAATGGTTAAGATACATTTTATAAATAAATAAATAAAATAATGATTATTTATTTACTTTATATTTAAACAAAGACATTTAGTTATTTACACTTAAATACATTTAACACTTACAATATTTTCACAAACGATAATTACTTAATTTACCTAATTAATTATTCAAACTCAAACCTTAAACAAAATGCTTCAAAAATGTTATTTTAAACCCTTATATTTTATTCAATACTTTTAAGTACAAATCAATAACCTTATACAAAAATTCAAATTCAACTTTAGACTTAAACTTTTGTGCACACTATTGATACAATACGCATTACACACTAGGTTAACTTGTGCATTTCAAGGTTCCTTATTCTATCTAGTATCTTTGTTAGCTACGCCTTCGAATCAAGTGAGTATTTCATAACCCCTTTTACTCTTTTACATTTTTGGGGTGAAACATGAACTCTATCAAATTACATGTTTACATTTACACAAACAACACAAATATAAATCCTATTTACATTCATGTGTGCAATTTGAGCTTTATGCTCGAGTGCTAGTTGTGCTAACTTTTGTATGCGATTATGTGCAATCATTAACTATTCAAGCCGACGGTTTTCAATGATAGATCTATTGAGTCTGACAAACCCACCCAGATTGGGGTGAGTGATACCGACAACACAATTTTGCATGCTAGTTACAAAGGTTTGATTGTACTTGGTTACACAATAGCCGCTCCCCATAAATGCCTTATTTATCATGTTATGTATGGATTTGTTTTTCAAACTATATGCTATATATATACAAACCTGTGTTATACTCACCAACTTTTTAGTTGACTTTATTTTATTCATGTTTCAGGTACTAATGTGTGAGTTTGATCAAGATGTGCTACACTTAGGCTTTGGACTTAGCTAATTTAAATAAAGAAGTCTATGTTTTGAAATATTGTTTCTGTCTTGGATTTGGTTTTGTTTGAATGATTGTAATGGAATTTGAAGTTTAATATATTTCAATTTAGTCAACGTTGTGCTTATGAACAGTCTACATGTCCCGCCCCGATGATTCCGCCATCGGTCGGGGTGTGACAGATTGGTATCAGAGCCTTGGTTATAGGGAATTAGGTTATTAGACACCTTAACCTAGACTATAACTTTAGGACACCCACTTATGCTATGCTTCATGATTATGTGTTATGTGCTACATGCTATGTGCTACATGCTTACTATGATTAAATATTATTTTATTTTATTTTTTTATTTTTTTTTGATGCATTATTAGGATATCCTTAAATAATAATTAAATAAATAGTATCCCTTCCTATATCTTAAAACCTCATAATATTCTTATCTCCTTCTCTATCTATATCTTTCTTAGCATGTGGAATCTTCATGAGCTAAATCCATAAAATTTTCTTTATTTCCTCGTTAAGGTTTTTAAACTTTGCTAATTATTTGAGGACACGTGCAATCTGGAAGAGTGACACCGATATTTTGGGTTTTCTGTCTAGGAAAGCATTTCTCATAAATCCCAATCAACCGAGGGACCCGTATGCTTTCCTGGGAATTCCTAGGATGAGTGTTTACTTATAGGCTAAAGCATGTCTCGTTGAAAATTATATGAGTTTAATTAACCTTAATGTGTCATAGTATTCAAGTGATTATATCACTATTTGAGTACAATCCAAACTATGATTAACTATTTTATTTCATTATCTTGTTCTTTTAATCCAAGCAATTCTCATAAGTTCTTACATATTTTCTTGTGTTGTGCAAATCTGTAGAATGCCTCCTCGTCGTGCTCCCGTGGCCAACACCAACACCGACATTGCTACCATCCTTACACAACTCGTAACTCAACTCACTCAAGCTAATGGTGTCGCCAATGGTAACCATGGTGGTAATGGTGGAAATGGTGGTGCCAACCCATCTCAATGCACCTTCAAGCATTTCAACTCGTGTAATCCCCTCAAGTTCTATGGTACCGAAGGAGCTACCGGACTCCTTCAATGGTTCGAAAGCATTGATAATACCTTTCTCAATAGTGACTGCCCCGACAACCTTCGTGTTCGTCATGCCACAAGTGTCCTACAAAAACGGGCACTCACGTGGTGGAATGGGGAGAAGAGAAATAGAGGTGTGGATGTAGCAATGGCCTTACCTTGGGATGAGGTTAAAAGGCTAATGACCGAGGAATTCTGTCCTCGAAATGAAGTAAAGAAACTTGAAGCCGAATTTTGGGATCTTGCCCAAGATAGTGGTGAAAGTTTGGCGTATACAACTCGGTTTCACGAGTTAAGTCTTCTGGTGCCCCACATGGTCACTCCTTTGTCCCGCTGCATTGAAAAGTATATTGGGGGACTACCTAGGCAAATTCAAGATACTGTCCTAGGAAGAAATCCTGCAACACTTGAGGATGCGATCCGTTTGTCCACTACCTTAACCGATAATCATGTGAAGGCGGGGACTCTTACTAAAAAGGGCACCAAGAAAGTCTCTGACACTGCAACTCCTTCCACCCACAACAAAGAAGCCATAACTGAACCCTCCCGGCATAATAAGAAGAGAAAGGCTAGAAATTTTGCTGTGGTCACTCCTGCTATTCCTGTTAACCAAGCTGCACCTATGATTCAAGCACCGCCCAAAAAGCCATATGTTGGAATCTACCCACTTTGTGCCACCTGCAACTACCATCATCCCCAAAGCATCCCATGTCGCCTTTGTACTCATTGTGGGAGATATGGCCATACGGTCAATGTTTGTAGGGCCAAAGCTCTTGCGGGCCAAGTCAACCCACCAAACCAAACCAACACCCAAGTGACTAATCAAGGTACTCCCGCTATTGCAAATGGACGTGCATGCTATGAATGTGGCAACCCGAACCATTTTCGTGATCAATGCCCAAGATTTGCCAATGCTAGACAAGGTGGAGCTCATGGGCGTGCTTTCAATATAAACGCCAACGAAGCTCAAACCAACAATGACGTGGTCAATGGTACGTTCCTTGTAAATAGTCAATATGCCTCCATTTTATTTGATACCGGTGCCGATAAGAGTTTTGTGTCACTTAACTTTGAACCTTTACTTGCCAAGACACGATCTCAATTAGAGAAAACCTTCACTGTCGAAATAGCAAATGGTGATTCACTTACAATCGAGTCTATTATCTATGACTGTTCTCTAGAACTTAATGAACGTACATTCCCAATCAATCTTGTACCAATGCCATTAGGAAGTTTTGATATCATCATAGGCATGGATTGGCTATCAAATCATCATGCCGAAGTCATCTGTTTCGAGAAGTGTATTCGAATACCTCTACCATCGGGAGAAACAATAAGAGTCTTTGGTGAAAAGCCTTGCGAAGGGCTTAAATTAATGTCATGCACTACTGCTCAAAGGTACTTACGAAAGAAGTACGTGGCCTTTTTGGCCCATATCGTTCAAAAAGATGTAAAAAAGAAGAGTATTCAAGACATCCCCATTATCCGAGATTTTCCCGAAGTATTTCCCGAAGATCTATCCGGTCTTCCACCCGTTCGACAAGTAGAATTTCGCATCGATCTTGTGCCCGGAGCTAACCCCGTGGCTAGAGCTCCATACTGTCTTGCACCTTCTGAAATGCAAGAACTTGCAAGTCAACTTCAAGAGCTCTCCAACAAGGGATTCATTCATCCAAGTCATTCACCGTGGGGTGCACCCGTCTTATTCGTCAAAAAGAAGGATGGGTCATTTCGCATGTGTATTGACTACCGCAAACTCAACAAGCTTACCATCAAGAACCGTTACCTTTTGCCTAGAATCGATGACCTCTTTGATCAACTTCAAGGTTCTACTTGCTTCTCGAAGATTGATCTTCGATCTGGTTATCATCAACTCCGTGTTCAAGAAGATGAAATTCCTAAGACTGCCTTCCGAATAAGATATGGTCATTACGAGTTCATGGTTATGCCTTTTGGGCTAACCAATGCACCCGCAGTTTTCATAGATCTCATGAATCGCGTGTGCAAACCGTACCTTGATAAATTTGTGATCGTCTTCATTGACGATTTCTTAATCTATTCCAAGACTAAAGCCGATCATGAGCAACATCTTAGATTGGTTTTGGATCTCTTGAAGAAAGAACAACTATATGCCAAATTCTCCAAATGTGAATTTTGGTTAAAAGAAGTTCAATTTCTTGGTCATATCGTCAACGACAAGGGTATTCATGTTGACCCTGCTAAGATCGAAATGGTTAAGAATTGGAATGCCCCGAAGACTCCCACTGAAGTTCGTTCATTTCTTGGTCTTGCGGGATATTACCGTCATTTCATCTCAAACTTCTCAAAGATTGTTGTCCCTCTCATCGCTTTGACCCACAAGGGTAAAACTTATGAATGGGGACCAAAACAAGAAGAAGCTTTCAAAACCCTTAAGCAAAAGTTGTGCAATGCTCCCATTTTGACTCTCCCTGATGGGAATGATGATCTAGTTGTCTACTGTGATGCTTCTAACCAAGGTCTCGGTTGTGTCCTCATGCAACGAGGCAAAGTAATCTCTTATGCATCAAGGCAACTTAAAATTCATGAGAAGAATTATACGACGCACGATCTCGAGTTGGGTGCGGTCGTATTCGCATTGAAGATTTGGAGACATTACCTCTATGGCACAAAATGTGTGGTGTTCACCGACCACAAAAGTCTTCAACACATATTCAACCAAAAGGAACTCAATATGAGGCAATGATGTTGGGTTGAACTCCTTAACGACTATGACTGCGAGATTCGTTACCATCCCGGCAAAGCGAATGTTGTAGCCGACGCTTTGAGTCGAAAGGACCATGTCATGCTTTAATGTGTCCGAGTTCAAACCGATATTCAAATCCTCATCTTAGAAGCTCAACACGTCTCAGTCACCGAGGGTAACATGTATGAGGAAATGTCGTGTGGTGTTGAACTTCAACTTGAATCAAAACCCAATGGCTTACTTTATTACTTGAACCGTATTTGGGTTCCCGATCGCGATGATCTCCGTACATTTCTTATGAACGAGGCTCACAAGACTCGTTATTCTATTCATCCTGGTGCGGATAAAATGTACCAAGATCTTCGCCAACAATAATGGTGGCCCGGTATGAAAAAGGACATTGCTCTCTATGTTGCCAAATGTCTAACGTGCTCCAAGGTCAAAGCCGAACACCAACGTCCTTCCGGATTACTTGAACAACCGGAAATTCCCATGTGGAAATGGGAGAACTTAGCTATGGATTTCATTACCAAACTTCCTCGCACCTCAAGTGGTTATGATAGCATTTGGGTGATCATTGATCGTCTCACCAAATCTGCTCATTTCCTTCCTATCCGTGAAGACTATCGGGTTGAGAAACTATCCCGAATTTACATTGATGAAATTGTGAGCCGTCACGGTGTTCCCTTAAACATAATCTCCGATAGAGATGCTCGGTTCACCTCTCGTTTTTGGCAATCTCTTCAAACTGCACTTGGTACACGATTGGATTTGAGCACGGCTTACCATCCCCAAACTGATGGTCAAACCGAGCGGACAATCCAAATTCTTGAAGATATGCTTAGAGCTTGTGTAATTGATTTTGGTGGCAACTGGGATTCACATTTACCCCTAATTGAGTTCTCTTACAATAATAGCTACCACACAAGTATCAACATGGTTCCATTTGAAGCTCTTTATGGTCGCAAGTGTCGTTCTCCTATCTGTTGGAACGAGATTGGTGAAGCACAAATCACCGGTCCTGAGCTAATTCAAGAAATATCCGATAAGATCATTCAAATCCGTGACAATATTTGAGTGGCGAGGAGTCGGCAAAAGAGTTATGCCGACAAACGTCAAAAACCCTTGGAATTCCAAGTCGGTGACCTTGTTCTTCTTAAGGTGTCTCCGTGGAAGGGTGTGATCCATTTTGGAAAGAAAGGCAAGTTAGCACCTCGCTATGTTGGTCCATTCAAAATCCTTGAAAGGATTGGGAAAGTGGCTTACAAACTCGAGTTACCTCCATCTCTTGGCAATGTGCATCCTACATTTCATGTATCTAATCTGAAGAAATGTCTCGCTGATGAGAATCTCCATATACCACTTGATGACGTGCGCATTGATGAAACGATGCACTTCGTTGAGAAACCGGTAGAAATTATGGATCGTGAAATCAAGCAACTCAAGCGAAGTCGTATTCCTATTGTCAAAATTCGTTGGGAGTCTAAGCGTGGTCCTGAATTCACTTGGGAACGAGAGGACCAAATGAAGCTCAAGTACCCCCATCTTTTTACTGATACCGTAGCTTCCTCTAGCTAAATTTCGGGACGAAATTCTCTCAACATGGGGAGACTGTAACATTTCTGATTTTTAATATCCGTATTTTTAATTCAATGTAATGCATTTCAAACTCAATTCTAGTTCACTGTTTTGTTTCTTTTCGTACCATCAATTTAATACTATAGTTCAATGCAAATCCGCAAATTTTACTCGGTTATATCCTATTAAAACAATACATAAGTATCTAATTATACAAATATAGCAAAAGACTAAAGTAACAAGGTCTGATGTTGAAAAGTAGCAAGAAACCCTAATAGGCACGGTCGCGCCTCGTTCTGGCACGGTCGCGCCGAGTGCTTTGGCACGGTCGCGCGACTTGCTTTGGAACGATCGCGCCCGGTGCCTAGGCACGGTCGCACCTCGTTTGGGCACGGTCGAGTCTCGTACCAGTTGAAACGTAAAACCAGTTTTAAACGCGAGATCGTTGAGTTTCGTAACCGATTTACGTTTCATTTTCATTAACAAAGAAAATAATATTATCAATTTCAACCATTAACATCAGAAAACCCGATTCGTCCCAAGAAATCAAAATCCTCTCCCTTGAACATCGATTATTCTATCCTGGAGTGAAATTCCCCCAACCAAACGCTCCATCGACTTTTTCAGAAACTCCCGAAAGCTTTGAGACAGCCAGAATCACAGCAAGGAGCACCGGAAACCTTCCTCGTCGACGCCGGAACTCTTTCCTACCGTTCTCTATCAATTCGCTGCTCTTACGGGTAATTGAAACCTCTTTCTAACTCGTTTCAATTCATAGATCAAAAGCCCCATATTAATTTGGGCTTTCATTATGGAAATCGTCTCGAACCCGAATCTATATTTCATTCAAAAATGATTTAATCGAATCAAACCTTAACCACGTTTTAAATACAATTAATCTATACAAGAAGACTCGTGATGATCTAATGGGTGAAAGCCCTATGATTTCCAACCCTGTTATTATTGGATTTAGTCAATTCGTTCCTGATTTGGAACAGACGCGGTCGCGCTAATCATCTAGCGCGGTCGTGCCTCATGAGACGCGGTCGTGCCGACTACCAGCGCGGTCGTGTCCTCCTGTCCAGACCCAATCATGCCCTTTGGCTAAACTCAGTCGTGTCTTAGAATCATAGACACGATCGTGCCTGGCCAAGGCACGATCGTGCCTAATGATTTAGTTAGTTAAGCCCTCTGTTTGATCAACACGGTCGCGCCCTGACTAGCATGGTGTGGTTTGAGCACGATCGTGCCCTTCCCAGGCACGGTCGTGTGTGAGCTAAATTTTTGGCAGAGTTATAATTTTATATATTTTCCAAACAATAAATATTACTGATTAAATTACAAAATAAAAATAGTTGATTTTTATAAAAATGCATTTAATTCTATTTAGAAAGATCAAATATTTAATCTTGGAATAAATAGAAAATTTTTTATTTAAAGTTTATAAAAATTAAATTTACAATTATTGCTAAACCTTTCATTTAAAAAGTATTTAAATGGTTAAGTTACATTTTATAAATAAACAAATAAAATAATGATTATTTATTTACTTTATATTTAAACAAAGACATTTAGTTATTTACACTTAATTACATTTAACACTTACAATATTTTCATAAACGATAATTATTTAATTTACCTAATTAATTATTCAAACTCAAACCTTAAACAAAATGCTTCAAAAATGTTATTTCAAACCCTTATATTTTATTCAATACTTTTAAGTACAAATCAATGGCCTTATACACAAATTCAAAATCAACTTTAGACTTAAACTTTTGTGCACACTATTGATACAATACGCATTACACACTAGGTTAACTTGTGCATTTCAAGGATCCTTATTCTATCTAGTATCTTTGTTAGCTACGCCTTCGAATCAAGTGAGTATATCATAGCCCCTTTTACTCTTTTACATTTTTGGGGTGAAACATGAACTCTATCAAATTACATGTTTACATTTACACAAACAACACAAATACAAATCCTATTTACATTCATGTGTGCAATTTGAGCTTTATGCTCGAGTGCTAGTTGTGCTAACTTTTGTATGCGATTATGTACAATCATTAACTATTCAAACCGACGGTTTTCAATGATAGATCTATTGAGTCTGACAAACCCACCCAGATTGGGGTGATTGATACCGACAACACAATTTTGCATGCTAGTTACAAAGGTTTGATTGTCCTTGGTTACACAATAGCTGCTCCCCATAAATACCTTATTTATCATGTTATGTATGGATTTGTTTTTCAAACTATATGCTATCTATATACAAACCTGTGTTATATACTCACCAACTTTTTAGTTGACTTTATTTTATTCATGTTTCGGGTACTAATGTGTGAGTTTGATCAAGATGTGCTACACTTAGGCTTTGGACTTAGCTAATTTAAATAAAGAAGTCTATGTTTTAAAATATTGTTTCTGTCTTGGATTTGGTTTTGTTTGATGATTGTAATGGAATTTGAAGTTTAATATATTTCAATTTAGTCAACGTTGTGCTTATGAACAGTCTACATGTCCCGCCGCGATGATTCCGCCATCGGTCGGGGTGTGACAAATTCTGTCATTTTTAATCTCGAACTACAAGGACTAGTCTTGCCAAAATCCCAAAAACTGAATCCATTGACTTGGAAAGTCAAAATTACAAATTTAGTTCATGTTGACTTCAAAAAGTCAACATTCGTTCATCCTTGATTCAATTCACGATTTGTAACTGAAATTTGTTCAATGCTATGACTGTTATGCACGTCCAAATCTTTATCGATCATCATTATCACAGTAATGGCACACATTGATGCGAATTAAATCCCAATAATGGAAATTCATATTGAAACCGTCGAGCCCCCCTCTATACGACACCAATTCGATTATTTCATCTATCATTCTCTCAATCAATCAGCCGCACACTTTAAACTAGCCTCCGAGAAGTTTCTGCGTATTCTGATTCGGTCGGAGGGGTAGCCGGAGATTCCAAGGATCAAACCCGTCATCGTCGGACGAGCTCTAGCTGTTCACTATCAATCCGTCAACGTTTCTGGTAATTACCTATACCCTTAGTTTCGTTTCAATCTCTAGAATAAAAGCCATATGCTAATTGGGGTGTACATTATCAGAATCATCATGATCCCAATTCTAGGGTTCATCGCAAACCGTTTTGATCGAACTCTACCCTAGACCCGTTTTCAATTCAATTAAATCAAACTCTTAGTTTCGCAATTCTCAGTCTAACGAAAGCCCTATGATAACTGTAACAAACAACATCGATTTTGTCAAGATCCGTAATCTAGGGTTTGTTCTTAAAACATTTTGGGGTTTTGATCTTAACGACGATCTCAATGAAATTAATTTATATCAGTGGTTTCACAATGTTCTATTCAGTAAAAACCCTTGAATCCAACCATTTTTAACATCGAATTCAACTGAATTGATTCTGGGTTCATACCTAGGGTTTTGACTCTTATTTCTGTAAAGTTGGTAACAAACATGAGCCATAACACGCATGTTACCCTAATGTAAAGTTTGTAACAAACACCCTAACCGGGTAGTTTTGTCATACACAATAGATCTATCAATGTTAACCGTTGGCTTGTACTGAGTTAATGATTGTACTAATGTCATCTATATGTAGTCTTTACTCATAGCATTCGATCATAAAGCACAAATAACACATAGCATCATATTAGTGAATTGTATATGAGTAATTGCAAAGAATTTCAAAGTGTAATCACGTTTCACCGCAAAAATGCAAAATGTAAAAAGGGGCTATGTAAAACTCACCTGTATTAGTGGTGTAGATAACACGAGCAATAAGTTGCACAAGTGAATTTGCAAATCACAAACTTAACCTAGAGTGAAATTGTATGAATGTGAATTAATAACATTCACAAAGTCTATGGCAAAGTCTAAGGTTTAACGGGATTGGGTGTAGGGATTTGTAGAAAGGGTTTGTGTTACATTATGTAGGGATGTGTATATGTTTATGTTGATATTCGAATAATAGATTTAATAAAGAATGTAAGTTCAAAGTATATACTTTTAATAATAAATGACTTAGGGTTTAATTTGAATACTTAAGTAAATTAAATAATTAAATTCTTTTATTTATTTATTTAGAAAAAGTACAGTAGAATTATATTTATTTAAGTAAAATTTAAATAAATAAATTTACTCTATTTATTTATTTATGAAAATACGACGAAACAATAGTGTAAATATACATGAGTATATATATAATTAAGAAATTATATTAAGTATGATTTAAACTCTAAAATGGATTGTAAATGTAAAAATAAATAAAATAATAAATAGAAAGGTTTTATTTGTTTAAATAGGATTTTAAACACTAGTATATGTAATTTAATAGAAAATGATTTATAACCTTTGTTTAATGATATTCTTTTACAAAAATGATAATGTATTTATAAATGTCTTGGTTACCATTTAATAAAGTAAGTAATTTTAAATGTTTTTTTTTTGTAATGTAATTAATTGGTTTGTAATAAACTTCTAATGGTTTGTATTAGTAATGAGATTTTAAATAATTTATATTGTAAAAATGGTTGCTTTATGTTTAAAGTTGTAATTTATTATACCAATATAATATAAAAGGTATTGAGTTTGTAAAATCATTTTTATAAGGTAAAAGGGGTTGTAAAAACAGTTTTAAAAAAAGTGTTTGGGGGTTGCCCAGATTGAACCCGGGTCTACCCGGTGAGAGTGCTACACTCCAACGATGGACCAGGGGACTGCCACATGAAAAATTCCCGGCTCGTATAAATGATATCAAGAAACAAGGTTGTGGCCGGATCTGGTTCAAGGCGCGCAAAAAAGGAAAACCGGATATATGCGTTTCAAACCCACGCTAGTTGGTCTGTTAGGGCAATGATTTAAATACATGATTCGGTCGCGATTTGTGTGGGATAGCTGTCGGCACATTAAACGCGTTAATTGCGATTAATTCCGGATGAATTGGGTCGCGAAAAAGGATTGAATAAATGCAAGGGCAATTAGTGCATGATTTGCGGGATTGAACGCGTTTCAAATTGCTTGATTTTAGGTCTAATTGGTTCGACTTTGACCCTAGGAAGTCAAACTATTCAAATTCGCAATTAACCGTAAAATTGGTTGAATTGGAATATTAAGTTGATCATGATATGGTCGATGATTGTTTAGGAACGTTTGTGATCATCAAAATTGATCGATTTCTAGTCTTGAATTGCAAAGATTTGTGTTGTTTGACTTCTAAAAGTCAAAATTGAGGTTAATGGGTCCAATATCAAGGGTGAGGGTTCACAAAGAAGGTTCAAATGTTAGAGGGTTCAAACTAGTTTATTAAATTTGTAAATATTTATATATAGATGTTTATAAATCGCTTTTCTTTTTTTTGTTAAAAACTATAAACTTTATAAAACTAATTATATTATAAGTTTTCTAATGATTTATTTAAAAATGTTGAATATATATATATATATATATATATTTGTTAAACCAATATTCTTTTGTGGTTTAATTATTGAATCTAAATACGTAAATATATTTGTATACATATCTTTATACATAATTATACATTTATATATATATATATATATATAATGTACACAAAATGTGTTATAGAAATAAATATGTAAATGCAAAGTTTAAATTTTGAATAGAAATATTAATTAAAATAATAATTTATTTGACATAATGTGCTTGAACAAATACAGGTTTTAATGTAGTGTTACTATTGTAGTAAAAATAAAATAAAATAGGATCGGAAAAATCATGGATGTTACAGTCTCCCTATGTTAAGGGAATTTTGTCCCGAAATTTAATTAGTGGAGGCTACTGAATCAGGAAAGAGACGGGTTTGGATTCTCCACGAGTTTTGATTATTGGTTTGACGAGTATAACTGATTGAAAGATTCAGGTTGGATTCTCAAAGTCAGCTTAGGTCATCATGTCAGGCCCAGATGGTGGTAGTGAATTTAGTTTGAAGTGGATTAAGGAGATCAGATGTTGAATAATAACTTGGATTCTAAATGTGAAATGCATTACTTGAAATGGGTTTGATGGGCATTTGATGATCATGGTTAGTGTTGGAGCATTTTATGTGACAACAAGCCTTTGTAATAGATTAGTCTTTATGTTTATGTTTTGTATGTTTCTCCTGTAATTAGTTAAGTTTGTACAGGCGAACATAACATGTTCGACTGATATAGTTGAGGCGAACTACTAAAGTTGGCGAACATGATAAGTTCGCCTATACAAGTAGTATTGCCTATAAATAGTGCAGTAGTTGTTCTCGTTTGTAGAGATCTGTAATTCTGAAACTACTACTTGTGTACTGTTTACAGAGTTAATACAAGAAGCTTTTTATGAAATTTTGTCTTGCATGTGATAGTGTCGTGTGTGTGAGTATTCGAGACGTATGTATAAGTTAGGATTCCGCACTTCATGTACGTATTGAGTGTTTTACAGCAGAGATCGATCCGTAGACCCTACCACGACCTACAAGTTGTATCAGAGCCATTGCTCTTGATTTGCTATTTTTTTACACCGTTTCAATTGATTTCACACAAAAAGATGAAGATTTTTGAAGTTTGGGTGTTCTTGAAGATGTTGGTGATTTTTGAAGAGAATTTTGATTGATTTCTTTATTTTTAGTGTTGTTTTACCAAAATTGATCCGTTAGAAGTGTTCTAATTCATCATTTGAAGATTCCTATGAAAAGAATTTGTCTAATTCCTTCAAAATCGAGAGATATGAAAATTTCCAGATCTGTTCGTGCGTTTGGGTGATAGAACAATCCTCCTTGTTCTTAAGCTGAAGTAGGTGAACTTGCTTGATCAGTTACGGGCGAACTTATACATTTCACTAAAGCAAACTTGCTAAGTTCGCTACAGGCAGAACTTTGTCAAATTTTTTCTAAGTGTTGAATTGTTCCAAAGATGTCTAATCCTACTCATGTGAGTGTGAACAACATGACTCATCTATTGAATCATGATAATGAGATTGGTACTCCAACCAAGCCACCAAGACTTATGAATCTCAAAGACTATTCAAATTGGAAAAGTTTTTTTGAAAATTATGTTAATATCAGTGATACTAGTCTATGGATTCCAATTAGTGAGGGCTATGAACATCCTGTTCATCGTCTTATGGTGTTTCAGATACTCCTAAACCAGTCTCATCTCTTAATGATGAAGAGAAGAAATTATATGATCGTGAAAAGAAAGCTCTTGCAGCATTATCTATGTGCTTACCACTTGACATCTACCATACTTTCAAGAAATTTAAGACTTCTCGTGAATTGTAGGAAGTTTAAGATATGTGAGCATAGCACTGACATTAAGAAAAGCATAAGGGAGCTATTAACGAAACAATTTAGTGTCTTCAAACATTTCTATGGTGAATCTGTAGATGAACTCATGTCGAGATATTATCATCTCTTAAGTGAAATGGTCAACAATGGCATCACTTACAAAAACAAGAAGATTCTTGTGAAGTTTTTAGATGCACTACGTGCACACATTGAAATATATACTATAGTTATCAAGGAACAAAGTGGATTTGATGATTTAAGTCTTGAGGATTTAATGGGTAATATTCAATCTTATGATCTGAACAAGCAGAAGAAAGACACAGTCTATCAAGATCCAAGTATTTATTTTGGAAAAGGAACATCAGTGTAGAAATTTGGCGGTGTTGCGTTGTTTTCTATAGAATCTTCTAAAAGCTCTAAAGAAAGTTCTTGTCAAGAAGGTGCATGCTTTGTTGCTTCTAATTCTGGTTGTTCGAAAAATAGTAAGAGTGAAGCTCACTCATGTTCTCCAAAAATGTCGTCTTCAGCACCCGATGATATGATGCTTTGTTGCTTCATTCTTAACTTCATATAAAAACTTTATTGGTGGAAAAATCACTGATATAGACATGATTGAAGAGGATTTTAAACAGCTAGATAAAGACGCCTTGGAAGAAATTAATATTCAGTGGAATATGGCTCTTTGGATGAGACAAGGTAAAGTTCATTTGAAAAGAACTGGAAATAAATTCATTGGAGCATCAAGCAAGACCAAGATGGGATTGGACAAATCAAAGGTTATGTGTTATAATTGTCAAGAGTTTGGTCACTATGCTAGGGATTGTACAAAGCCAAAATCTCAGAATTTGAGCTCCTCAAACAATCAAGGAAACCAAAATAGGCAAAATACTTCCACCTCCTTAATTTCTCAACAAGATGAAAATTATGATTGGGGTATTCATTTGGAGGATATTGTTGCTCATGTTAGTCAAGATTTTCTAGCCAAAGTCCATACTGAAGATGGAAATGAAAGTAGTTCTTCTGATGGTGACTCTATAGATTCTGGGAATATAACCGAAGGTGAAGAGTCTGTTCCTTAGAAAGGTGAACTGAAGTTTTCAAATGAAGACTTGCTTAGTGATGGAGCTGCTGGGAAGGTTACTGAAAAGATTGCTAAGATGCTGGCTGAAGGAAATGCATTCATGGCAGATACTAAACATGTACAAAAGAATAATTCTTGTTTAAAATGTATTGATTCTGAATTCAAGATTACGAGATTGTGTGAACACGAATCTCATCTGTGACATGAAAGCAATGTACATATCGAACCAAACATTGAAGGAAAATGAAACAATTTTGAAAGTTAAAATTGAATCTTTAAAAGATGACATTAAAGTTTTGCAAATCAAAGTTAATGAACAAACATTTCATCTCGATGTGTCATAGTCAAAGTATGAAAAGAAAATCAATGAACTTGCCATGTCATAGACTGAAGTAACAAAATTGTTACGAAAGCTTGAGGGTTATAAGAATTCCGGTTTTCTATTGGAATATTATAATGAGAAAGCTTCAGGTGAAAAGGTTATTGGAGGTGTTGGTTCTTGTCCGTCTTTTGAAGACACAGACATTGGGGGAGGTGTTGGATATTGTCCACCTTTCAATGGAAACTATACTCCATGTCTGACTGAGGCTGTTTCAGATGAAGATTTGGAACCAAAAACTGTGTTGAATATCAATCCTGTTACCGGCGATGATATGATATATGATGATTCAACTGATGATGAAGTTTTTGATCCAAACAAATTTGAAGGTGTTGTGAGAGAGTGTAAGTATGTTGAACCAGTGGTGGTGAAAACGGTAACCAGAGATAGATGCATCCTAACTGAACCGGATGAGAAAGTTGAACAACCAAAACCAAAATCTAATTATAAACAAGTTAAACCTTTTGTAAGTGGTGGTTTTGATTCTCAAGAAACCAAAAAGATTGAGAAAGTCTCAACTTTTGAATTTTATAAAAAGAAAGTTGAAAAAAAAAATCAACAGGTTGTTCAACTTTCGAACACTACTTCTCAGTGTTCATCATCCAACCCAAACAACGTTCAGAGAGAGAGGTATGTAAGAGTATACAAAGAAAGACGTGCCTGCTTTCATTGTGGTACTGTTGGTCATATTCTGAAAGATTGTCCACACAAGAATTTGGGGAAGCGTTAGAAAATCCAAAATTGGCTAGATCGTTTATGAATCCAACAGTGAAACTGGTTATAAACTCTGTTGATGAGAATCATAATATGGATAAAGGAGTTAAGAAGCCAGTCATCAAGGTTGGTTATGATGCAGTAAAGATAGTTGAAAAGGTTGCTTCTTCCGGTGAACTTACACAACCAAAGGTGAAATTTTCAAGACCACAACGACGACGACGAAATAGAAGGTTGAGAAAGCTTTTGGAACAACCTGTGGTCAAATACTATGTTGTAACAGTTGAGTCATCAAAGGAGTGTGAACGGGTTCAGGTTCAATAAAAATGGAAACCAAAGTCTCAAGTTTCTGTTTCTGAGAAATAATCTCCTAAAATTGAGGAGAGATTTGATTATGTTTTGAAAGAGATTGTTTATTTTGATGAATCAGGCCGACCAAAGACCACAATGGCTTGGGTCTCTATTACTAACTAATCATTCTTATTTGTGTGTAGGGAAATCCAAGGAGGACTATTGGCAACCATTGGTATGCTGATAGTCGACGCTCTCGGCACATGACAGGAAATCTTAACTTATTGGAGAATGTTAAAGAAATCTAAGGAGGATATGTTTCTTTTGCAGGAAAGAAGGGAGGAAATATTTCTGGCCAAGGAACTGTAACAAATGGGAGATTAAGCTTTGAGAAAGTCAACTATGTGGAGCAGCTTGAACACAATCTGTTATCTGTTTATCAAGTTTGTGATAAATATTTTGTAACATCCCAAATAATGACAAGACAAATAGAAAAGGGAAATAAAGTGGGCTTGGCCAAAATTTCGGCCCATGGGCCGAAAAGAAAAGGGGGAAACCCCATTACAAAACAGCAGCTTCAACCCAAACCCCTCTCATTTCATCTTCCTGCGCAAGAATACTAGAGAGAGAGAGAGAGAGCGATCGGCTTGTGAAGAAAACCGCAAGGAGAAGACTCAAGGGCTCGGGAATCATCCGACTCCACCATTTCAACGCATAGCAACAGAAATCGGGCCTGTTGAGGTAAGCATCGCCTCTGATTATGAGTCTTTGCATGTCTCGGGTTTAAATCAAATAAAGATACGATTTTTTGCATACGAAACTTGAAACAAATCACGTATTTGAACTCAAGAACGATAAAGGAAGGTGTTTAACGTAAAATGCTCAAGGTTTAATCGATTGGAAATAAGTTGGCTGGAGCAAGGTTCTGGTCAGGGAAGATGCAGACCCATGACTCGAAACTATCTAGTTTCGATAGCAGCCAATGACTCGAAACTACCATAGTTTCGATAGGATCTCATGACTCGAAACTACCTAGTTTCGATAGAAGGATTATGACTCGAAACTACCTAGTTTCGAGTGTAAGACCATAGCTCGAAACTACCATAGTTTTGATGCGACCCACCTCCCGAAACTACTGAGTTCAAGAATAGTAATGTCTAGTGTCATTTAGGAGCCCTACCTTATATGTATGACCTTATTATACAGATTGTGGGTGACCTTAGTGACGTTTCGAAACCAGCTATTATACTTCAGGGACCCGCCTATCAGGTGAGTTCTATGTTCCCCTTTTTATGTTATGTGCAAATCATTTTAAATGTTTTGGGGCTGAAGTGTATACATTAAATGAATAAATGTTATGAATGCCAATGTGATCATATGTGATACTTATATATATATGAATGTTAATATGATCATACGTAAAATAATGATGAACAAGAATGAAACGAATGTATACAAAGAATGAATGAACGAACGACATAACGAAAAAGAAGAAAATCTTGCTTTATATTTTATATATTGCTTGTTACGAATGCATGTAAATGTATGGACGCTTCGATGATAACGGCTACTTCGGTAGACGGACGACCTCGTGACTATTTTGCAATCGGGACAAACACGTTCCTTCATTAGCTAGGACGTGTGAAAGGCACTAATGGACGGTCGAAGCAATTGCCTTATCAATGATAAGTAGAACGGTTGCATATATAATAGTTCACGTGGGAAACGGATGCCTTAGGGCAGACGGGCGAATATGACGGACTACGACGGTAGTACGGTTAAGACGGACGGCCGAAGGTTTGCCGGACGGTATAGCATAACAGATGGCCGAAGGTTTGCCGGATGTTGTGGAGGACGGACTACGACGGTAGGACGGGCGTATGTCTTCGTGACTTACGCATAAATGAATGTTGGCTGATCACTTTTATGAGTATGACCAATAAATGTTAATGAAAGTAAAGGTGAATGCATATTTATGTGCTCACATACGAATGATAAAAGAAAGCAAAGGATATGTAAATGTGTATTTATATTTATATATTTATACGTAAGTATTTATAAATGAATAATGTTCATACCTAAATGTTTTTAACTAGAACTCACCAGCGTTAGCTGACTTTTAGTATATATTTCAGGTAAAAAGAAGAAAGGTCGTGCATTGGAGTGAAGGCTATCCCGATCAAGGGCTGACATCCCATCCACTTTAATTTTTGTTAAAGCAATGTGTTATGTTTAAATGATTAAGACTTCCGCTGTTATGGCTATGTAATCGAATGATGTAAGCTCACGCTACGTTTAGAAAGTATTCAATGTAATTATTCAGTATCTATGGCTATGTTTATGAGTAAATCCAACGAGTGAGGTCACCCGGGAAAGGGGCCTTACAAGTTGGTATCAGAGCAATAGTTTGAGAGATTCAGACATCCCTAAATGTCTGGACTCAAGCTGATAATGGGACCAACGCACGGATGTCAGTCTGGGTAGCCGACGCCAACGCCAGTGCAGTAAGTAAGTCATAAAGTTAATGCCTATAGTTAGGGATAGATACCTTAACTTAGAACGCTTAGATGTCAATGTCACTACTGATGTGAAGAGTTTCGAACCCGAAAAGCAAAGCAAATTATTAATCACAAACCGGTCACTGTAATTAAGAATTTACCTTGCTCGTACTGTTCTAAACTATGATCTGAAGGAATGACATTGATGTATACCTTTTTACTCAACAGGAAATCTAGAAAACTATGGCTCGTAAAAGAGGAACTGGACGCCGAGGCGGTCGCACTGGCCGAGTCGGTAGACCGCCATTGAACCAAAGATATGAGGAAGAGGAGAGTGTGCACGTGGAACACACTGAGAGCGTGCATGAAACAAATGTAACCCCACCAGCTGAGGGCAATGAAGGATCTCTACGACTGGAACCCGAAGTTAGAGATGCTATTGCCCGTGAGGTCATACTAACTCTGAAGAAAGTACTGCCTGATCTGTTATCTGAGGCACTAAAGAAGAGCAAAGAGGAGGAGGAAAACAACCATGAGGAGAAAGTTTATGATAGTGATGGGGATGAAGTGACAGTGAGACTGAACACCCATGGGTGTACCTACAAAGGATTTAAGGACGGTGATCCGCCCAAATTTGATGGAAACAAGGATTCGGTGGCTACGTTTGAATGGATCGAGAGGATGAATGGGGTAATCAACATAAGCGAATGCCGACCTGACCAGGCTGTAAAATATGTGACTCACTCTTTCACCAACGAGGCACTAAGTTGGTGGAGGACTATCCAAAGAACTAAATCGCCAAACGCTCTCAAAAGAATGACTTGGGAAGATCTGAAAAAGTTGATAATCCAGAAGTTCTGCCCACAGAACGAGATTGATCGAGTGGAAAACGAGTTTCTAAATTTCAAGGCTGGCAACAAGACTCATCGCCAGTACACTTCAAGATTTAATGAGCTAGCTCAACTGGTACCCCACCTGGTAGAGACTGAGGAGCGATTGATTAAGTATTATGTCAAAGGCCTACCCCAAAAGGTCCGTGTTCATGTGAAAGCTAACCTACCCTCGACTTTCGAGTCGGTAGTGAATCTCTCCGGAATCGTCTATGACGATTATGCCAATGAGGACCCGGTGCCGGAGGCACCAAAGAGGAAGTGGGAGAACTCGTCTAAGGGGACTGGAAGAGGAAATGTTACTGCTGAGGCAAAGAAGCCAAGGAATGATGAGTACGAAATTTGCACAAAATGCGGGAAACAGCACCGCGGTGAATGTTTGGCCGGCTCAACCATGTGTTTTAAATGTGGAAGACCGGGGCACTACTCGAAGGATTGTACTAAGGGCATCAAGTGCCAGAACTGTGGTTGGTATGGGCACGCTACTAAGGATTGCAGGAAGACTGGACAATCTGGTTCGGGGAAAGAAAAAGAAAAGGAACAGCCAAAGGCTAGGACTCGGGCCTATGCTTTAACCGAGGAAGAAGCAAGAGGAAACCCTGACGTCGTGTCGGGTACGTTCCTAGTAAATGATGAACATGCTGCTATTCTGTTTGATTCTGGTGCTAGTAAAAGTTTTATATCCACTGCCTTTAGCCGCAAATTAGACTGCACAATCACTAACCTTATAAGGGCCTTTAGCGTACAAACTGCTATTGGTAAAAACTCAGTAGTCATCCAAGTGACTGACGATTGCATGGTAGAAATAGAGGGCCATAAGTTTCCATCTAAATTGTACCTTCTAACCTTAGGAGGATTCGATGTAGTATTGGGCATGGATTGGTTAGCTGCCAACGAAGCTCAAATCATATGTAAACGAAAGATGATACATCTCAAGGCCACTGACGGCAGTCCGATTACGGTTTATGGTGACTGGAATAGCACAATGCCGAACGTCATCTCGATGATCAAGGCCGAAAGTTACATGAGGCGCGGTTGCGAAGCTTATCTGGCGTATGTTATTGACGATAGAATGAAAACGAAAGAGCTAAAAGATGTACCCGTGGTGTGCAATTTTCCAGAAGTGTTCCCAGAGGACCTACCTGGTTTGCCGCTCGATCGGGAAATAGAATTTCAGATTGACTTACTGCCAGGAGCTGAGCCCGTTGCCAAGGCACCATACCGATTGGCTCCGTCAGAAATGAAAGAATTAATGTCCCAACTTGAAGAATTAACAGAGAAAGGATTTATCAGACCGAGCATCTCACCATGGGGCGCTCCGGTATTATTTGTAAAGAAAAAGGACGGCAGCATGCGCATGTGCATCGACTACCGTGAATTGAACAAGAGAACAGTAAAGAACAAATACCCACTGCCTAGAATAGACGACCTCTTTGATCAATTACAAGGCGCGAGTTGGTTCTCAAAGATTGATCTCAGGTCGGGTTACCATCAATTGAAAGTAAGAGAGAAGGATGTACCGAAAACTGCGTTTCGTACACGTTACGGGCATTATGAATTTCTTGTGATGTCCTTCGGACTAACCAACGCACCAGCAGCATTTATGGATTTAATGAACAGAGTATGCCGACCCATGTTGGATCGAGCAGTAATAGTTTTTATAGATGACATCCTCATATATTCAAAGAATGAAGGTGATCACCACTGTCACCTAAGAGAAGTATTGGAGGTTCTAAAGCAGGAGAAGTTGTATGCAAAATTCTCCAAATGCGCGTTCTGGCTTAGGGAGGTCCAATTCCTAGGCCATGTCGTAAACCCGGACGGCATTATGGTGGATCCTGCTAAGATCGAAGCGGTAAAGGAATGGAACATCCCAAAAACGCCAACTGATATACGAAGTTTTCTGGGGTTGGCAGGCTACTATCGGAGGTTCATTCAGGATTTCTCGAGAATAGCCTCGCCACTGACAAAGCTGACACGTAAGGAAGTAAAGTATGAATGGGGACCAACCCAAAACAATGCGTTCGAAGAGTTGAAGACACGATTAACCCAAGCTCCAGTCTTGACCTTACCTGAGGGAAACGAAGACTTGGTAGTCTACTCTGACGCTTCGGGGCAAGGATTGGGTTGTGTACTTATGCAACGAGGAAAGGTAATTGCTTATGCCTCGCGACAGTTAAAGATTCATGAAGTTAACTACCCGACTCACGATCTGGAGTTGGCGGCCGTAGTTTTCGCATTAAAGATATGGAGGCATTATCTGTACGGAGTTAAATGCACCATCTACTCCGATCACAAGAGCCTGAAGTACTTCTTCGAGCAGAAGGAATTAAACATGAGACAAAGAAGGTGGTTGGAACTACTAAAAGACTACGATTGCGAAATATTATACCACCCAGGCAAGGCAAATGTAGTGGCTGACGCCTTAAGCAGGAAGGAAGAGTCGACACCTATTAGAATCAAGGCGTGTCAGTTGATTATAACACCAGATTTAATGAATGAAATAGTAAAGGCACAAGATGAGGCACTATTAGAAAGAAATGTGAAACGAGAAAGAATAATTGGACAACAGAGCAACCTGGAGACCAATACGTACGGTGTACGAACTCGTTTTGGCCGGATGTGGATACCTAAGATTGGTGAACTTAGGGCCAAAATCCTTGACGAGGCCCATAAGTCTCGCTACTCTATTCACCCCGGGACAAACAAAATGTACCAAGACTTGAGGAAAGACTACTGGTGGCCTGGAATGAAGAACGATGTGACTAAATATGTGAGCAAGTGCCTGACTTGTTCACTAGTTAAGGCCGAACACCAGAAGCCATGCGGTAAAATGCAACCTTTGCCAATACCGGAATGGAAGTGGGAGGAGATCACGATGGACTTCATCACCAAGCTACCGCGAACAGCTAAAGGTAATGATACCATTTGGGTGATCGTCGACCGCTTGACGAAAAGTGCTCACTTCTTACCTATACGTGAGGCTTCTTCGTCAGAGAAGTTGGCAGAAATTTTTATCAAGGAAATCGTAAGCAGACATGGCATGCCGTTAACGATCGTGTCGGACAGGGACACTCGATTCACGTCAAGGTTTTGGAAGAAATTCAACGAATCCATGGGCACTAGGCTAAACATCAGCACAGCTTACCACCCTCAAACCGATGGTCAATCGGAAAGAACCATTCAGACCTTGGAGGACATGCTCCGGGCCTGTATCATTGACTTCGGTGGTAGCTGGGACAGCCATTTGCCCTTGGCAAAATTTTCATATAATAACAGCTATCACTCAACCATTGACATGCCGCCATTTGAGATGCTGTATGGGAGAAGATGTCGAACCCCGGTCTGTTGGGGGGAAATTGGACAGAAAGACTTTGCAAGTCTCGAGGTGGTCAAAGCTACTTCTGAAAAATTTGACCAGATAAAAGCACGCATGAAAGCCGCAAAAGACAGACAAAAATCATACGCGGACAAGAGAAGAAGGGATTTAGAATTTCAAGTAGGGGACATGGTACTATTGAAAGTGTCACCCTGGAAGGGGATTATCCGATTCAGAAAATGTGGCAAATTAAGCCCAAGGTTTGTCGGGCCTTTCAAAATCATAGCAAGAGTTGGCCGAGTGGCTTACAAACTCGACTTACCAGATGAGCTCGATGGAATTCACCCTACATTCCACATATCACACTTACGCAAGTGCCTTGCTGACGATACGGCTCACATACCTTATGACGAAATCGAAGTGGATAACAGCTTGAACTATGTAGAAGAACCAATAGCTATTCTTGACAGAGCCGAGAAACGATTACGCAATAAGTCGATTCCTTTAGTCAAAATACAATGGAAACACAGAAAGGGGTCCGAGGCTACTTGGGAGAAAGAAGACGAGATGAAGGAACTGTATCCCCAGTTGTTTAACGTGTAACAGGTTTCGAGGACGAAACCTCATTAAGGAGGGTAGACTTGTAACATCCCAAATAATGACAAGACAAATAGAAAAGGGAAATAAAGTGGGCTTGGCCAAAATTTCGGCCCATGGGCCGAAAAGAAAAGGGGGAAACCCCATTACAAAACAGCAACTTCAACCCAAACCCCTCTCATTTCATCTTCCTGCGCAAGAATACTAGAGAGAGAGAGAGAGAGCGATCGGCTTGTGAAGAAAACCGCAAGGAGAAGACTCAAGGGCTCGGGAATCATCCGACTCCACCATTTCAACGCATAGCAACAGAAATCGGGCCTGTTCAGGTAAGCATCGCCTCTGATTATGAGTCTTTGCATGTCTCGGGTTTAAATCAAATAAAGATACGATTTTTTGCATACGAAACTTGAAACAAATCACGTATTTGAACTCAAGAACGATAAAGGAAGGTGTTTAACGTAAAATGCTCAAGGTTTAATCAATTGGAAATAAGTTGGCTGGAGCAAGGTTCTGGTCAGGGAAGATGCAGACCCATGACTCGAAACTATCTAGTTTCGATAGCAGCCAATGACTAGAAACTACCATAGTTTCGATAGGATCTCATGACTCGAAACTACCTAGTTTCGATAGAAGGATTATGACTCGAAACTACCTAGTTTCGAGTGTAAGACCATAGCTCGAAACTACCATAGTTTTGATGCGACCCACCTCCCGAAACTACTGAGTTCAAGAATAGTAATGTCTAGTGTCATTTAGGAGCCCTACCTTATATGTATGACCTTATTATACAGATTGTGGGTGACCTTAGTGACGTTTCGAAACCAGCTATTATACTTCAGGGACCCGCCTATCAGGTGAGTTCTATGTTCCCCTTTTTATGTTATGTGCAAATCATTTTAAATGTTTTGGGGCTGAAGTGTATACATTAAATGAATAAATGTTATGAATGCTAATGTGATCATATGTGATACTTATATATATATGAATGTTAATATGATCATACGTAAAATAATGATGAACAAGAATGAAACGAATGTATACAAAGAATGAATGAACGAACGACATAACGAAAAAGAAGAAAATCTTGCTTTATATTTTATATATTGCTTGTTACGAATGCATGTAAATGTATGGACGCTTCGATGATAACGGCTACTTCGGTAGACGGACGACCTCGTGACTATTTTGCAATCGGGACAAACACGTTCCTTCATTAGCTAGGACGTGTGAAAGGCACTAATGGACGGTCGAAGCAATTGCCTTATCAATGATAAGTAGAACGGTTGCATATATAATAGTTCACGTGGGAAACGGATGCCTTAGGGCAGACGGGCGAATATGACGGACTACGACGGTAGTACGGTTAAGACGGACGGCCGAAGGTTTGCCGGACGGTATAGCATAACAGATGGCCGAAGGTTTGCCGGATGTTGTGGAGGACGGACTACGACGGTAGGACGGGCGTATGTCTTCGTGACTTACGCATAAATGAATGTTGGCTGATCACTTTTATGAGTATGACCAATAAATGTTAATGAAAGTAAAGGTGAATGCATATTTATGTGCTCACATACGAATGATAAAAGAAAGCAAAGGATATGTAAATGTGTATTTATATTTATATATTTATACGTAAGTATTTATAAATGAATAATGTTCATACCTAAATGTTTTTAACTAGAACTCACCAGCGTTAGCTGACTTTTAGTATACATTTCAGGTAAAAAGAAGAAAGGTCGTGCATTGGAGTGAAGGCTATCCCGATCAAGGGCTGACATCCCATCCACTTTAATTTTTGTTAAAGCAATGTGTTATGTTTAAATGATTAAGACTTCCGCTGTTATGGCTATGTAATCGAATGATGTAAGCTCACGCTACGTTTAGAAAGTATTCAATGTAATTATTCAGTATCTATGGCTATGTTTATGAGTAAATCCAACGAGTGAGGTCACCCGGGAAAGGGGCCTTACATATTTCTCATTTCACTTTAATAAGTCAGAATGTTTGGTGTTGAAGCCGGGATTTGTGATACCTGAAGATTGGATACTTATGAGAGTTCCTCGAAAGAATGATACATATATGCTCGACATGAGCACAGCGACGACAACATCGTCTGTTCCGACTTGTGTTCTTTCGAAAGCTTCTGAATCCGACTCAAGTTTAGGGCACAGGAAAATGGCTTATATAACTTTTAGAAAAATGAATTATCTTGAAAAGCATGGGTTGGTTTCTGGTGTCCCTGCCATGAGGTTTCATGTGGATGAAGACTGTATTCCTTGCAAGAAGGGGAAGCAGCACAGGAAATCTCATAAATCAAAATTGATAAATTCTATTGTTACTCCTTTAGAGTTGTTGCATATGGATTTGTTCGGACCTATTAGTGTCAGAAGTGAAGGCGGCAAATCTTATTATTTGGTATTGACTGATGATTACTCAAGGTTTTCTTGGGTCAAGTTTCTTGCTTCTAAGTATGAAACAGCTGAAATTCATAAGTTCCTGATTGTGGGGCTTGAGAGTTTATTCAAATTGAAAGTCAGGAGGATTCGGAGTGATAATGGCACAGAGTTCAAAAATGGAAATATGGGTTTATTCTGTTTACAAATGGGAATCCATCATGATATAAGTGGTCCTTATGTTCCTCACCCAAATGGTGTTGCTAAGCGAAAGAATCGAACTCTTATTGAGATGGCTCGTACTATGTTATCTGATTCAAAGCTGCTCGTTACTTTTTGGTCTGAGGCGGTGAATTCAGCTTGTCATGTTCTCAATAGAGTTTTGATCATGAAGAAACACAACAAGACTTTTTATGAATTGCTGAACAATCGAAAACCTAATTTGGCGTATCTTTTTCCCTTTGGAAATCCATGTACCTTGTTAAAGACTCGTGATGTTCCTACTAAATTCATCTCCAAAGCAATTGAGGGGATTTTCTTGGGATACGTTGCCAATTCTCATAACAAGAGAGTCTTTAACAAAGAAACATGTCAAATTGAGGAATAGTTTCATGTTGACTGTGATAACCGTTCTATTCCTCAGGATGAAAAAGGTCCCTCATGGGCGTTTGATTATGATGCATTATTCAGATCTTTCAATGTTCCTCCTGCAATTTCTCCAGCTGAAGCTGAAATGTTTTATCAGTCCTTCTGCAATGATGATTCAACTGTCGATCCTCGTTCGGTTATTCCGATTGTGGATACTCCTCCGGTTGACCCGATTGTAACTTCAACTTCATGTACAACACAAGATGGTGACAGTGAAGATGATGAAGCTGTGTTTCAGGAATCGTCTAACGATATACACAACATAATTGATGATTCATCAACATCGGCATCTGTTGAGGGGGAGTTGCCTTCAAATCTTGATTCTGTTATTCAAGCTTCAGATATTCCTCAATCCCGTGTGCATAAGAATCATCCCACTGACAGTATTATTGGTGATTTGAATACGGTTGTTCAAACGAGACATCGTACACTTGCTGAAAATTCATGTTTGTATGCTCAAATTGTTGATACAGGTATCTTGGAGATGTGTTTGCATGCTTGCTTTATCTCTCAAACAGAACCTAAGAATATGGTTGAAGCTTTAGATGATGATTGTTGGATTGAGGCCATGCAAGATGAATTGGCTCAATTTGATAAATTACATGTTTGGGATTTAGTTGACTTAACAAAGGGCTCAAGATCTATTGGCACAAAGTGGGTATTCAAATGCAAACGTGATGATCGTGGTGTTGTGGTACGTAATAAGGCAAGGCTTGTTGTCTAGGGATAAAGCAAGAGGGAGTTGATTATCCAAAGTTTATGCTCCAGTTGCGAGGATTGAGGCGATCAGATTATTTTTGGCTGTTAGGACATAGTTTGTAATGACAAAAGCTTTGTAATAGTTTAGATCTAATGTCTTTATGTTTTTGTATGTAATGTTCTTAAGTGTTTATACAAGTTATGGTAGAGTTACAGAGTAAAAGGAAAAGGAAGAGGTTTATGTGAAACAGCCGCCTGGTTTTGAAGATCCCAAGTATCCTGAAAAAGTGTTTAAGTTGGATAAAGCAATATATGGTATTCATCAGGCTCCTCGTGCGTGGTATGAAACTTTGTTGGTGCATCTACTTGAGAATAGATTTGAACGTGGTCAAATTGGCTCTACCCTTTTCATCATAAAAGAAGGGGGAGATATATTACTTGTTCAAATCTATGTGGATGACATAATCTTTGGATCAACGAATGTCGATATGTGTAAAGACTTTGAAAGAGTGATGAAGTTGAAATTCGAGATGAGCAGCATGGGAGAATTATCGTTCTTTTTGGGTCTTCAAGTTGATCAAAAGGAAGATGGTTTTTAAATTCATCAAACGAAATATGTTGCTGATATTCTCAAGTAGTTTGAGATGGCAAATGCTTCAACTTTCAATACTCCAATTCTAGTTAATCACAAACTAGATTCTGACCTGAAAGGGAAAGAGGTGGATTGTCGATTATACAAAGGAATGATCGGGTCGTTAATGTATCTGACAGCGTCACGTCCAGATACTATGTTTGCAGTATGCTTGAGTTCAAGGTTTCAGTCTAAGCCGAAGGAATCTCATATGATTGTTGTAAAGAGAATCTTTCGATACTTAAAGGGTAAACCAAGGTTGGGATTATGGTATCCTATTAATTCAGACTTTGATTTTAAAGCTTTTATAGATTCAGATTATGGAGGTTGCGGTCTGGACAGAAAATCGACGTCTGGTGGTTGTCAATTTTTAGGGAATAGGCTTTTGTCCTGGCAATGCAAAAAGCAAACCTTGGTTGCAATTTCAACTTGTGAAGCAGAATTTATTGTAGCAGCCAGTTGTTGTTCCCAAACCTTATGGATTCAACAACAGTTGAGGGATTATGGTTTGAACTTCACAAGGACACCAATGATGATTGATAACATAGCCACCATGTCGATCACAACAAATCCTATGAAACACTCAAAGACGAAGCACATTGAGATTTGACATCATTTGATTCGTAATTGTGCAAAAAAGAGGTTGATTGAGTTGGTGAATGTCCACACTGATGACAACTTTGCTGATTTATTTACCAAAGCATTCGATCTTACACAGTTTGAATTTCTTACTTAGATGATATGTATGCTTAATCCAACGTGACAAAAGTTTTAAAAAAGGTTTTTCATGGAAGTTTTTCTTTTAGTTTTTTAGATTATTTAAAGTTAATAGTTTTATACTATATATTTCATTACTTTTACTTGCTTTCTGAAAAACCCAAACAAATTTGAAAAAGATAAAATCGGCACTGCTTGAAGTTAGAGAATAAATGATAGTACATCAGTAGGTGATCACATACACATGACCTTAGAATGACTAGCTGGTGTCTGTATTTATGTTTGTGCCTATATGATTTGTAATAAACTTCTAAAGTCTGCATAAACAGGAAATGATAGCTTCATGACTGCATGACATTTTATATATAATCATTTTAATTTGGATATTTGCATGTATTTTGAATTGTCAGTAGGCTAGAAGCGTTTTTAGTCCATTAGTAGTGTGAAAATATAATGGTCTATGTCACAATCATGATTTTAACCCATGGTATACCGGGTGTGTGTGTTAGAAGATCATTATTAGATAATGAATATGAGACTTCAAGTTTTCATGAGACTAGTGTTGAACTATATTGATTAGCACAATTTTTCAGTTCACTTCACCTCCCATGCCTCGAAAAACATGCAATGTGAAGTTGGACTAAGATATGTCTTTGACATAACTTGTCAGAGCATATACTCACCCTTGGATCAAATATCTTGATTCCATTGAACATATCCATATAACTGTTGGATCACGTTACCCTATGTCATTGAATCAATCGATTCCTTGATCAATCTTATTGTTGAAGAATTTCATCGGTACAATCTCACTGTTACTTTGAATCGTGATATTTCATCCAAAGCCAAGCAATATGAATATTTCAATTCTGAATCATTTTGATTCCATACATCCTTCGGGATCTGCTTCTTTTCCTGTGCTAATTGAGATAGTTTCATCCTAAAAATTGATCTAAGCTTTGCATAAGTTTAATATGTCTTGAAGATAATGCAACTTAAATTTCTGTTGGCATATTTGTGGGGTACACATTGTTTTCATATAAATGGTACTAACTAACAAGAACGTGGGATAAAAACGCTTGTAGTTTCAAATCTTATAATGCTGAAAATTTGAATTGACATGTAGTATATTTCAGTTGTTTGATTTTTCCTGAGTTTGAATTCTAGTTAGTGAGGGTGGTTAATTGTTTCTGTTTCTTGATCGATTTGTTCTTGCGAATTCATTGAAGGTAAAATCACATCATTTCATCCATTGAATCGTTCGAAATCATTGATTTTATCATCGGCTATCATCGCGACTGTCACCTTAAAGTGTTTATCATTATTTTGTGGTTGAAATCTAAAATTGATTGTTTCTATGCCCTAATCGAGTGTTGACGACTTAGGTGTTGTGCTTAATTGTGGTTTATAACATCAAATTCTTACTTGTTTAATTATGTGACCATTCATCGGTTTGAGCGAAGTTGCTCAGGCGAACTTAACAAGTTCGCCTCTTGTAACTCTAAGCGAACTTGTTAAGTTCGGTTAGGGGAACTAGTGTTGAAAGATTTAGCAATATTTCAAAGTTGTGATTTTTTTTCTCTATGTTTTATTTTTTATTTTTGTTATTGTTTTTATATTTTGTGTTTGTTTTTTGTTTAAAAAATTATCAATGTCTAATCATTTGTTCTAAGCAGGTCATGGATAGTCGAGTTGAGTATAAACACAATCAGGTGGCGTTGATTGATGCGGAGTTAGCAGAAGCGGCAAATTATCAAGAAATCATTCCATTTCTGAACCGGTCAAGAATAAATGTTGCTCGCTCAGCTAATCCACAAATCAGCTTACAGTATATTCAACAGTTCTGGGAAACGGCACAACAAGACACCATTGTTGAACCACATGTCGTTAGAGCTACAGTTAATAATTAAGACATTGCAATCTCTGCTCAAGAAATACGCATAGCTTTAGCTTTGGGTGGAGAGAATGCTGATCCTATTGGTTTTGCCAAATACCTTGATTATGAGATCTTTTTAGAGAGTGGGTTATAGGGGTAGACCAAATGATTCACAAAAAAGGAAGGGTGGTCTTGTCGGTCAATGGAGGTATTTCATGCATGTAATCATTCAATGTTTATCACAAAGGAAAGCTGGTACAGATGGCTTAAAGACGTCACTACAAGCAGCTATGGTAGCTTTAACTTTGAACAGGCCATTCAACTTTGCCTTATACATTTACCGGGAGCTGGTCATGCAAATTACACCACCTGAGGGTCAGGGTTTCTTAATGTACCCAAGATTCTTGTAGGTTATTCTGAACCATTTGATTCCCAACCTACCACCGGTGAATCCTAGATTGACTCTGACTGCTCTGAAAAAGAGGATTTTCACAGATTGCTTGAATATTAAGTAGCAGAATCCTGCTTTGATTCCTGTGGCTACTCCGTTGTTTGGGCACATAATAAATCCTTCTTATGTTGCACCGCCAAACAACAACCGGATACATGATGATCCAGCCTTGGAATTACCTCCAGTTGATGATAAAGAGGAAGAGTAAGATAATGAGGATGGTGATGATGAGAATGAAGGTGATGGGACTGATAGTGAGTTTGATGATGATGAAGCTGATGGTGATGTTAATAATGAGGTTGATGGTGATAATAACAATGATGATGATGATAGTGATAATGATGATGATGATGGAAATGATGGAGGTGATGTTAATATGAATGCTGATGTGAATGAACCTCAGGGTGAACATGTAGAGGTTGTAGAGACTAGCACTAGTTCATCTAGATCTAGTGAAGCTGAAGATGATGATGAGAGTTCCCAGGTTTTTGATCCTGAGCACTATGCCCAGTTGGCTAAAGTTCCTAGGGTTACTAAGAAAGTGAAAGTACCAAGACGCAAGTCTGTAAGGGGTCCTCCTCTCGATGCAGTACTTGGAAAAGGAAAATTACAAGATCAAAATCTAGTTCTGAGGAAGATGAGGCTCATACTGCTAAAGGACCTAAACTGATGGTTTCGGCTATTCACGCTGCATAATCTGCACAAGATAGAGAGTTTGTAGATTCTTTGATAATAACTCATATTCCTTCTCAATCTAATACTCCTCAAGTGACTCCTAATGTATCCAAAGCACAAGATGAGGCTGGTCCATCTACTAGAGATGCTTATGATGACAGAATGCTTGCCTTGGAAACACAAGTTTCAGGGCTGCAGTCAACAGTAGATGCATTGATTGCAGTTGAAGCCCAGCGTGGTCTGACTATAAATGAACAGAACAAGGTGATTGCAGAGATGCAAATCCTTGTTAGTCAATTGATAGAGCGTCTTGACGCTCAGGGGGAGAAGGTCCAAGGGGATAAGTCTACTTGTCACAGTGTTGGTATTCAATTATGAGGTTGATGCTGATATGTTAGATAGTTCAATCTTTGAAGACTCTGACATAGATGAAACAGATAAAGAGTTAGAGATTATAGTTGAAGCTAATATGATGACAAGTACAAGTAATAAAGAACCTGCTGAGGTTGATGCTGATATGTTAGATAATTCAATCTTTAAAGACTCTAACATAGATGAAGTAGATAAAATTGAATGCTTGTTAGACTTGGATGATTTGTTAGATGATGAGGATACATGTGAGGAGGAGTTAGAAGAGGGAGATATTGTTGAAGTAGATGTGGAGAGTGATAAACAGAAGTTTGTTTATGAAGGGTGTGATGGTTAGATTTACATGGATGTCTTTGATGATGATGTAATTCCTGAAGAATTGTTAGAGAGTGTTGCCGAATGTGAAGAGTCTGATCCTAATCTATAAAAACAAAACCCTGATACTTCTGAGAGCTTGCCTGAAGATACAGAGATGTATAAGAATACAGGGATGACAAAGGCACAGTTGGCATAGGTGGTGAAGAGTTGGAGAAGTAAGTTTCCAGCCTCTCCAGTTGTACCAGTTCAGAAACAGAGATATGTGAATAAAGAGAGATGCTCTGGAAGGATTATTAGTTGGTTCTATGAAACTGAGTTCAAGCTGTTTGCTTTGAAAAGGTCGGATGGGGTTCAGTACCTAAAGCCAAGGCTGAAGTACTTTAATTCCTTACCAAGATGTGAAGTCAATGGGTTATCAACTCAGATCAAATGATGGCATAGCTGACTTAATAGTTAAACTTATAAGAACTGAAGGTGGATCGGATAAATATGTGAAGCTGAAACCTCAACAAGGCAAGAGAATCAAATAAGTTAATCCAGTTACTCAAAAGGTGATTTGGAGATACATGTTCAAGCCTGTGAGATCAGTACCGATGATTCCATTGAAGTTAATCTCCTATGATTGCCTGAATGATCTCAAATGGTGGTATGTGGATGCCTATATGGGTGAAGCAGTGATAGAAGATATGAGTGGCAAGGTTATAGTGAAGTTCTTTGATGCTATGAACCTTGTTAACTTCTCAAGGTCTGATCAGAAGATGCGGAAATGTAGAAAGATCATGTACACAGATGAGAGTAGAGAGCAGGCGTTGTGTAACATCCTAAAATCCGAAAAGTTTAGGATCTGGGTTGGCCCAAACCCATATTAAACCAAAAATGGGGCGTTATAACGACAAGAATCACTCGGTTAAGTCGCTCAATGAGAGTTTTACGGTCGGAGTGCAAGAAACAAAAGGAGAGGGGCCTAGATGTGAAACCTTAAAAGTTTAAATAACCATTTAAGCAAAACCCTAGACCATAATCGGTCTAGGGGAAGTTGACGGCAAGAGGAAGCGACGCGGGGGAAGAGGGAGGCCGAGCACGGTGGTTCGAGGTGGCATTACGGCAGTGTAAAGCCATAGACGGCTTCATTACACTAAGGGGGTGCGACGGCAGCAACAAGAGATGGAGGGGGAGACGCCGATAGCGGTGGTGGTACGGCTTTCTTGTTCCCTACGTTTATCTCAACGGAACTGTAACCGTACGCGCGAATAGTTGGAGCACGAAGCTACGGCGTTTGATGACGGTTTGCGGGATTTTCTCGGGTTATACTAGAGTGTGGGGGCTGCCATCGTTCGCAATTCAGGTAAGCATCTCATTTTCACTTCCGAACATGAAATATTGGGTCGAAAAGATGAAAGCAGGTTATAGAGTTGTGTGTGCGTTTGGTGTGTGTACGTATGTGGAATCGTCCCTACTCATGTAGCCCAGGTCTAGTCGCGAATAGATCCTTGGATGGTGGCCAGTGGGGTGGAGATTGAGAGCAATGAAGCATGACATCCGAGAAGGGTGGCCATGGTTGTGTACGGCGGAATGCGGCGGAGACCGGCGACGAGCAAAGGGGTATGGTGGCTGTCACAGGTGCGCAAGGAGGAGAGGAAGACTGTTATGGAGGTGCCAGTGGTGGGCTTTGGTGGCCGAAATAGTGTACTCAACGAAGAAGATGACCCGGGGATCGGATAGGCGACGTACTATAAGAATCTCGGAGATGGTGATGGACCGGAGAAGGACGAGCTGAGTCGGATTATATTCTTAGTTACGGGTTCGGACGAGACTAGAGTTTTGGGGAGCTTCGGGTGTTGCATGGCAGATGGCGTGCATGCATGGGAACCCGGTTTGAGCCTACAGCTTCTTGATGAGCCGAGAACGATTCGCCATGAGACAAGACCGACAAGGAGATTTCATGTCATGCATGCATGCATGCATAAGAACTTGGGTTTGCATACACAAGTCCTATCTGGTTTAGGGGAAAAGTTATACGTAAACCCGTAAGGCTAGAGTTTAGCGGGAAGAAAAGACGAGCTGGCGAGACGACATTAGAATCTATATTTTTGTAGTATGCAACGTATGTTTAGAACGTTGCCTGATCATGTGATCATCCGTTTATCAGGTTCGGATTTTGAGCATGATAGGACGAGTTGCAGAGCAAGCTTTGGACTCAGTGTAACTAGTGAGTTTCTAATCCCCCTCTTTTAAACATTTTACTATTTTGGGGCTATCGTACATACTTACATGAGATGTTAATATAATTAATCTTGTTAAGGGTTGCGGGTTCTAAACCAATATACTTTGGGTACTAAATGCTTATTTAAGAGTCGTAGGGTTTATGGCGTGTTCATTGAAAGGTGTGAGCTAGAGAGATGAGTTATTATTGGGTGACGTGTTAAGGGTTGGACAGGGAGAGTCGGGCTTGAAGATAAAGGGTTATGATTGCATGTGGGTTATGCTGTGTTAGTGTCGTGTACAAGGTGCAGGGGTAGTAAATGAGTCCTGTATATGACGTGTGTTATTATATGTTTATATTTGTGTTGTATATTTGGTTTCGTTGTCCTCGTGGCACGACGGGTAATGTGTTTGCGTCTTTGTCTTTATGACATGGCAAACGGGATCGTGGAGGACAAGGTCATTCGGGAAGTCACCAGAGGTGACAGTTAGTTGACAGGTTGATGTTGAGATCGGGGTGTGTTGATCGCCCTGATGAGGGTATCCCCGAAGAGGGTGCAGTGATAAGGTATGTGTTTGCATGCGTATACATGTGTTAATTTGCATGCTATTAATGAGTTATATTTATTGTGTGTGAGATAGCATTAATGTGATGTGTTGATGATGGTAATGTGATGTGTAGAGTTAGACTAACCGTTGAGTCAGGACTTGTGACGTGACGTGTATAAGATTCGTGTCAGTTATTTGTCAGAGCCTTGGTTAAGGCCGGATGTGTTAGTGTTCTATGGTAGGCGGTGTTAACCCAGAGTCGAGTCAATGTGTATTCTTGGATACGAGTTGTTAGCATAGTATGTTGAGTCTATGCTGTTGTGATTGTAAGGTTATTATTATGTATGATGGTAGTACGGGTCGAGTCTCGGGTGATAAACTTTTACGGGATGTCATGGGGTGACACGGGATTAGTCATTCATTAATAAAGCATAAATATATTTTTATAAGGACCGGAGGGTCCTGGATAAGTTAAACCGAAGAACTTGGTGTGGTTTTTATTTAAATTAAACTATTAGAACTCACTCAGCGTAGCTGACTTGTGTGTATGTTAGATTGTTGGCAGGTAAGCGGTGCATTGATGTATCTTGGCTTGGGAGCGGTGTTACTCGGATCGGTGTGCAGGCATTCGTAAGGTAAACCTAATAACATTAAATGGTTATAGATGTTTTTAAAAAGACTTCCGATGTAGTTTGAATCGTAATAAATACATTTTTAATGAAAACGACCCATTATGAAAACCAACTGTAGGATGCCCGTGTTGGGGTCTTACACGTTGCAATACAAGAAGGTGTTGTATGTTTGTTTGAAACTCATAATTTGTGCCGGGAGCTCATTGCCAAAGAATTGGGAGAACAAGACTTGAAGATAAAGACCAAGCTGTTGTTAAGAGGGAGTCTGTTAGAGCATTTTATGTGACAACAAGTCTTTGTAATAGATTAGTCTTTATGTTGATGTTTTGTATGTTTGTCTTGTAATTAGTAAAGTTTGTACAACCGAACTTAACATGTTCACCTTATAGTTGAGGCGAACATAACAAGTTCGCCTGAACAAAAGTTGGCGAACATGATAAGTTCGCCTATACCAGTAGTATTGCTTATAAATAGTGCAGTAGTTATTTTCATTTGTAGAGATCTGTAATTCTGAAACTACTACGTGTGTACTGTTTACAGAGTTAATACAAGAAGATTTTTATGAAATCTTGTCTTGCGTGTGATAGTATCATGTATGTGAGTATTCAAGACGTACATATACTTTAGGATGCTGCACTTCGTGTACGTATTTCTTCTTTTACAGTAGAGATCGATCCGTAGACCCTATCGGGACCTACAGTTTGTTTAAGTTGTAGTCTAATATTGTCACACCCCAACCGACGGCGGAAACGTCGGGGCGGGACATATAGACTGTTCATGAGTTCAAGGTCGACTAAATTGTAATATATTAAATCCATTTCCATTCAAACAAACTTGAATCAATTCCAAAGTAAATAAATGAAATACAAATTGTTATTGAATTAAAATTAACTAAGTCCAGAGCCTATGTGTATCATGTCTTGTTCAAGCTCATATGTTAGCACCTGAAACATGAATAAAATAAGGTCAACTAGAAAGTTGGTCAGCATACACAGATTTATACATAGGTATTGAATAATTGTAAAGGATCAAATCCTTACATAACATGATAAAACAAGGCATTTATGGAGAGCAGCTATTGTGTAACCAAAGTACAATCAAACCATTGTAACTAGCATGCAAAATTGTGTTGTCGGTAACAATCACCCCAATCTGGTTGGGTTTGTCAGACTCAATAGAACTATCATTTTTTACCGTCGGCTTGAATAGTTAATGATTGCACATAAATTGCACACAAAAGTTAGCACACCTAGCACTCAGGCATAAAGCTCAAATTGCACACATGAATGTAAAGAGGATTTGTATTTGTGTAGTTTGTGTAAATGAAATCAATAGTTTGTATAGTGTTCATGTTCCACCCCAAAAAGTGTAAAAGAGTAAAAGGGGCTATGTAATACTCACTTGATTCAAAAGGCGTAGCTAACACGCGAGGCTAGCTAGTAATATGATCCTTGTAATGCACAACGTTAACCTAGATTGGAATGTATATTGAATCAATAGTGTGCACAATAGTCTATGTCTAAGTCTAGGGTTGAATTGGACGTGAGTATAAAGTTAGTGGTTTGTTCTTCAAAGGTATTGCATAAGATGAAAGGTTTGAAATAGATATTTTTAGAACATTTTGATCAAGGTTTGAGTTTGAATAACTAAATAAATAAAATACAAAATTATTGTTTATTTACTTAGTTATAAAAATAATGTAGGTATTAGGGGTAATTAAGTATAACTTAAATAAATAATTCTTAAATATAAATTAAATAAATAATTTTTACCTTATTTATTTATTTATAAAATATGTAACCTAGTCTTTTAGTTATAAAAATGTATTGGGTGTTTTATATTAAATATAAATTAAATAAATAAGTTTATATTTATTTAGTTATTTAGTTAAGAAAACGTGTCGAATTAGTGTAAATATATATTAGTTTAATAATAATAAAAAAAGACTAATGTTACATACAATTTAACACTAAGTGAGTTCCAAATGCAATTTACATGAATAATAAATAAATATATATGTTCTTTTAGGACATTTGAAAAGTTATATATTTAGAAAAAAAATTTATTTGTTTTAAAATATATCCTTAATTTTATAAAATTCGTAAACGTTGTTTCAAGGAAAAGTAATTTTTATAAAATATTGGCACAACAAATATTAATTTAAGTAATTAATCACTTTTAATTATTTAAAAATAGTTAATATGAAATCTTACACTAAATTTGTAATAATAGTGAGTTCATGTTAAAAATTATAGATTTTTATTTCATTCTGTTTAAAATAGTATAGGGTTTATAAAAATATTTTTTTTATGAATTTTGGAGCTTTAAACTGTTTAAAAAAAATAAAAACATGCCACCCGGCTCGAACCCGGGTGGCTACTGATCAGAGATTGCGAGTTACCACTGGACCAGGCACACTACTCGTGACACAGAACGGGTCCGAATTATATTAACATGAAGATCCAGTGGAGCCGGATCTGGGTTTAGAGGTTGCGCAAAAAGGGCAGGGCTTGTGGGTTTCGAACCCACGCCACTTGGTCCGATGGAGCAATGACTTAACCAGTCGGACCAAGTGGTTTCGCTGGTTAAGTATGAAAGCAAAAACCATTTAAATGATTATTAGACCAGAAGCCAAATTCAATCGGATTGCGTATCATCGGACCAAGAACCCTAATTTGAATTGAGTTCGATACCCTCTGCCATAACGAATTAGCAGAGGGCTTTTGTTTAGAAATGGATTACGAATGAAATGATATAATTTTTACCTGATTAATCGAATGGGCGAGATTACACGGCAGAGTGAAAGGGCTGGCTGTTCCAAGTACTCGATGGGTATCAGGAAGCGAAATGCGGATCGATGGAGGGTTGAGAGAGTTTGTACAAGGCTATGTGACGGTGAGGGAATGATTTGGATTGTTTAATTTCATCGAAATCGTTCGATTTGATCTATACTTGAAGACGACATTTGTTAGCACGAATTATGTGTAAATTCGCTTAATCGATGATGAATTTGGTCATGTTTTAGGTTTGAATTCGTAATAGCATTGGCTGGGCGTGATTTGCGGGATTGAACACGTTTGATTTTCTGAAATTGAGCGATGATTCCGGTTTAGTTTGACTCTGAGTAGTCAAACTGTCCAAATTCAAATTGTGCCTCCAATTGAGTTGAATTGGAATGTTATTTCGGACCTGGAGCGATTGGTACCCGATTATGTAAACATGGATTGTCCTATACATCTAGTTGGATTGATCAGAGTGTTGAATTGTAGGGATATATGGGTTGTTTGACTTTCTAAAATTCAAACATGTCTTGTAGGATGAACGGGTTCAACATTTGGGGATGATGGGGTTCAATTTCACAGGTGGGGGTTCACACTTGATTCCATGAGTTTCAAGGCCTATTTTTGTTTGTTTTAACCTCTTGTAAATATTTAAAACCCTTCGTTTTTTTTAAATGTTAAGCTTATTTATATACTTTATAAATTTATAGTTTTTCATTTTATGAAACTACAAATCTTATATTTGTGCCTAAATATGCATATACATATATATACTCTTATAGATAAATACATCCATATATGTATATACATATGAACAAACAGTATATATATGTGTGTATATATATATATATATATATGAAAAAGGTGTGAGTACAAGCTTAGAGTTTTATAAAATTTAGTTTTTGATTTGTTTATTAAAACAAAGCATATGTATATATATAAATGTACATGTACTTGTTATTTAACTTTAACTAGGACAAAATATGTTTACGTAAGGATGAAACTTCAAAATTTCTACGAGTTTAAATAAGGGTTAGTGTTTCATGTGTTACCGGGCAAAATAAGTTTGAAAAAAATAGTATCAGAAAATCATGGATGTTACAGTATCCACTAGTTGAGGGAATTTCGTCCCGAAATTGAATTAGTGGAGGTTAACAAAATCAGCAAGAAGGTGGGTTTGGGTTCTCAAGGTCAGGCACGAATGATGGCAGTGGTTTAGTTTGATGATGATTATGGAGGTAATCTGTTGAATGATAATCTAGATCGTAAGGGTGAGATGCATTACTTGCAATGGATTTGATGGGAAATTGATGATCAGGGTTTGATTAGGGTGTAGCCTAATATGCTCAGGAGTTGTCAGTGGGTAGAAGATTTCACAAATATTAGTCTGGGTCAAAACTTCACGTGACACGAACAACGCTACTTCTGATAATATGATAGGACACTTATATATAGGAAGTACCATCGGCGTATCCACCATGCCCTTGTCATGTCACATTAGTTTCGTTGTTACATATCATGATAAGTTTTAGGTCACAACACACGACAAAATTTCACTATGCTTTCCATGCGCTGATTTTTCATAATTCCGTGTGCACCCGTAATTACTCAAATCATCGCATGGTCCGTATAGATCTTTCCGTTTTGTGCGGGTCAGGGGGGCATAACTTTCACTCCGTTCATGTCCATTGTTTTCACATAAAAGTCGCTAGCAAGTAACTATGTCCTTAATCAGGTTAGTTCGCAACTAAAGAGTAATATAGCTTAAAGTTTCTTAGTTTGCTCGTGTTTGAACAAGAATACGTCAAACCCCGAGTCGTCTCAATGTATTATGGTTTTTAACTTTGGTGAACAAAAGTGCATGACCATGTCTTGTGTATAATGGAATCAATCAATTGCAATAATTGTAAGCAAATTTTGTTTCGTGTATAAAGTAAACACACAAGTCTCATGTATGATCTAGTGTCACGTAGCTCGTAATCAAATAGGTCTCATGTGTAGCGTGAACAATTTAGCGTCATATATTTTGTAAATCATTAAGCTCCCATGTGGAATGTAAACAACATAATATCATGTGTATTGTAGAAAATGATGTTCATGTATGGCATCGACAACTTAGTGTCATGTATTTTGTAAATCAATATCTTTCATGTGTAATATAAACAATTTAGTATCATGTATATTGCATAATGTGCATAATTTAGTATAATGTACCTGGTAACCAAATGAGTTTCATGTTTAATGTGGTTAATCTAGAATTATGTACCAATCAAACAATTGTTATGCATCATGTATATTGCAAACAACTAAGTTTCGTGTATTATGTGCTCAATCCAGTAGCATGTGTATTGCAAATAAACATGTTCCGTGTGTTATGTGATCAATCCAGTAAATTGTGAATTGTAGACAAACTAGTTTCATGTATTATGAAATTTGGGTAGCATTGGATATATTGAGAATAATTGAGTTTCATGTACCACGTGGTTGCGTTGGGTTTATTGTGAACGTGCATACGTAAGTTATTGAACTTCGTTTGTGACGTATACTAACGGGTTTTGTATGTGATCGAGTGTTGCGGACAAGCGTGTTGTTTGGCGTTCTTGTATAATGTGGTAGTTAGGTTCTAGCTCTTAAATCTAATTGAGGTTTATGGGGAGGGTTAACGTCTATGCGGTGTGGATCGTCTCTTGAAGCGACAAGCGAAAGGTAGTGAGGAGGTTCTGAAAACATTGTGGGAAATGTGTTTACAAATACTGATCTTTGTTTGAAAATAGAAAGTGGTAAGTTGTTCTTGGTTGTAGATATATAAAGTAGTGAAACCATTGAGTCACATAATTTAAATAAATAGACAATTTATGGGAAAAATCTTTTAATTTAAATTTTCAGCTATTAATAAGAGAATATATATATTATTTAAGCGGAATTATTGGCTAAACAAGTAGTCGTATATTAATTTAGCCAGGATTTAAAAATATTTACTTTAATGAGGAAAATCATAATTATTTATCAATTCGAAATAATATTTTTATAAAATAGATTGTATTAAGTTTCCTTATCAGGTGAAAAGTTTTATGAAAAATTTATGTTTTTGATACTATCTAAAAGTTTGATAAACATTTTGTTTGAACAAGATAACGAGGTTTGTTTAAATCAAACAATAGGATGATTTGTTTACGAAGGAGATTGCTAGTAGCGTACTAAATAGTATTGAATGAAGAAGGTGATACTTGGAACATTTTGATGAAAATATGATGAGTGTGATTCACACTCAACGGATCTAACCCATAATAATAACTTTAGAGTTGAAATATATAAAATTGATTAAATGCTGAAATGTTAAACATTACTCAAAACATAGGGAAATGGTTCTCAAATCGAAAATTTAGAGACAATAATTAGAAATTTCTCCTAACGTCTCTGGTAGCTTTCCACTAGGACGAAGATAATCACCAAGATGAGCACAGCTATGGTCACTCGGGTAGCCGACCTGGCTTCTGCTCTAGCTGTCTCCGTGTGATGCTCCAGTATTTCTTTTTCGAGGATGGAGATTAACTCCTTTTGGTACCCTAATTGGTTTGCTAGGCTATCCATTCTTTGTCCTTGTAAGTCGTGCATTACCCCCTGCTCTATACTTTGTCTCTCAAATTCTGAGGTTCTTACATATTGGTGAAAGTCATTAGTTGAAATGCCCATAACACTAGTAGGTGCCATGGTATGCCATACCCAAGGGTTGGGAAGGTACGGGTTAGGCATTAGATATGGGTCTCTTAGTGGGGGTGATCTAGGTGTTTGAAGGCTTGGGCCGGTGTTTCTAGCCCAATCTGCCCTTACATCAAACCTTGGCCTGGCAGCTGGGGGTGGTGGTGACCGATACACGGGTTTCCCGATGTCTTCTTCCCAATCAGACTCTTCTTCGGGACGGTATACCGGGGAGGAAGGGGAGTAGAAGTCCATGTCTAGTAGGAAACAATGAAAAAGGTTGTAAGTGATAATAAAATATTGAGTGTTAAATATAGGAGTTCTCATAGGTTTAGAGTTTGACTAGTCATAACACCGAGCCTTCACAACAGTATTTTAGAAATATAATTGACGTATAAGCAATGCATCCCTGAGGAGGATTCCTAGGAAAGAGGGGTGGGTCACTAGGACACACTTAAGTACCTTATCTTTCCTTAGCCAGAATCCCTCATGGGCCTACACACTCTTCCAGCAATCATGTATTAATAATATTATTGTTGGGCTCATGGTCATGATGAGAATTGTTGTGGACTGGGCTTTGAGGCCCGAAAGTGAGGCTTATATGTTGTAGTAGGCTTCTTCTTCTTGGAGGGTAAGTGGGCTTCAAGTTTATTATTAATGGGCTTTAGGCCCAATAGTTTAGATTTAGATCATAAGAGGTGGTGAAATTATATGTGTGAGTTTAGGGTGCATGAAGAACTAAGTGTGTATGAGTGTGTGTGGAAACTTAGGATAGCACTTTAAATAAATCAAATAGGTAGCAATGAATAGGAGACAAAAGTTGGCAAGTAACGTGACACATAGACTATTAAGTATTGTATCATATGATGTAATTATATAGTATGGCATGAAAAAATATTCACATAATAAATAATCATGTAACATGTAATAGCATGGTATAGTATGGGTGTCCTAAGGTTATAGTCTAGGTCGAGAGTGTCTAATAAGCTAATTCCCTATAACCAAGGCTCTGATACCAATCTGTCACACCCCAACCGACGGCGGAAACGTCGGGGCGGGACATATAGACTGTTCATGAGTTCAAGGTCGACTAAATTGCAATATATTAAATCCATTTCCATTCAAAGAAACATGAATCAATTCCAAAGTAAATAAATGAAATACAAATTGTTATTGAATTAAAATTAACTAAGTCCAGAGCCTATGTGTATCATGTCTTGTTCAAGCTCATATGTTAGCACCTGAAACATGAATAAAATAAGGTCAACTAGAAAGTGGGTGAGCATACACAGTTTATACATAGATATTGAATAATTGTAAATGATCAAATCCTTACATAACATGATAAAATAAGGCATTTATGGAGAGCAGCTATTGTGTAACCAAAGTTGTCACACCCCGACCGATGGCGGAATCATCGGGGCGGGACATGTAGACTGTTCATAGCACAAGGTTGACTAAATTGAAATATATTAAAGTCAAATTTCCATTCCAAATAATCCAAGTGCAAACCAAATTCAAACAAAGAAACATAAAACAACTCATAGAATTCTTGATTTAAATTGCTAAGTCCAAATCCTATATTGAGCACGTCTTGAATCATTCTCACATATTAGGGCCTGAAACATGAATAAAATAAAGTCAACTAAAAAGTTGGTGAGTATAACACAGTTGTATATAGATAGCATATAGTGGAAAACAAATCCTTTACAAAACATGATAAAATAAGGCATTTATGGGGAGCAGCTATTGTGTAATCAAGTACAACCAAACCTTTGTAACTAGTATGCAAATTGTGTTGTCGGTATCAATCACCTCCACTTGGGTGGGTTTGTCAGACTCAATAGATCTATCATTAAAAACTGTCGGCTTGTATAGTTAATGATTGCACATAAGTTTTCACAAAGATTAGCACAACTAGCACTCGGGCACAAAGCTAAAATTTTGCACACATGTATGTAAATAGGATTTTGCACTTGTGTTGTTTGTGTAAATGTAAATGTGTAATGTGTATAAAGTTCATGTTCCACCCCAAAAGTGTAAAAGAGTAAAAAGGGGTTGTGAATACTCACTTGGTATGGAAGTGTAGCTAACAAAGAGTATAGATAAAATAAGAATCCTTGATACGCACGAGTTAACCTAGATAATAATGTATATTGAATCAAATATGTGCACAAAGTTTAAGTCTAACATTGAAAGTTGAATTTGTGTATAAAAGGTATTAAATAAAATATATAAGGTTATAGTAAACATTTTGGAACATTTGATTAAAGTTTGGAATTGAAAAATAGAATTTTTATAAAATTGTTGATTATGAAAATAATGAATGTGATAAATGTAATTTAATTAATAAATAAATAAATGATTATAGTTTATGAAATAATGTAAATATTGATTGTAATTAAGTATAAATAAATAAATGATTTTTGTTTAAATATGAATTAAATAAATAATTATTATCTTATTTATTTATAAACTTTGTAACTTAATCATTTAAAACATCATTTAAGTGTAAGATAAATATAAATTTGATTTTTATAAATTATTAAATAAACTTTCAAATAAAAAATATTTATGTCCAGATTAAACTTTAAATCTTTTCAAGTATAGAAAATATATTTTTTATAAAATTTGAAACATTTACTGATTGAAAATTATAAAATTATAATTCTGTTAAAAGTTCTGAGTCACACACGACCGTGCCTCGGAAGGGCACGATCGTGCTCAAGCCACGGGTGCGACCGCGCTAGTCGGGGCGCGACCGGGTTGATCAACAGAAGGCACAAACTAGACAAGTCAACAGGCACGACCATGCCTTGGCTCGGCATGGTCGTGTCTATGATTTTTAGACACAACAGAGGCTAGCCCAAAGGGCATGACTAGGTCTGGACAGGAGGACACGACCGCGCTGCTATTCGGCACGACCGCGTTTCATGAGGCACGGCCGCGCTAGATGATTAGCGCGACCGTGTCTCTTCCAAGTCAGACACGAATTGAACAATTTTTGTATTTATAGCGCTGGATTTGATAGGGCTTTTGGTTACAGGGTTGTTACGAGTCAATTCATCTAATTTAATTGTATGGAAATCGTGTTTAAGAGTGGAATCGATTAAATCTTTTCTTATTAAAATAATAATTCTGATTCGGACGATTTCTGTAATGAAAGCCCAGATTAATAGGGGGTTTTGATATTGATACTGAAACGAATGAGATCGAGAGTATACTTACCCTGAAGCGTATCGAATCGATGAAGAACGGTAGAACGGAGTTCCGGCAACGGAGAAAATGGCTTCCGGCGACTTCGGCTGCAATTCCGGCTAGGCCAGGGAGTCTAGAGTCTTGGAGAGAGTCGAGAGATGCGTATTCCTTTCTTGGTTGGGAGGATTTGGGTTTCAGGAGAGGATTCGAGTTTTGCTTGAAAAGTTTGAGAGAGATTTCGAGTTTGATAGTATGAAACTGTGGCGTTGTGAAATTTTGAAAATGGTATAACTCTCGTTAAGGGGAAAAGAAACGGAGGACGGTTACAGATTCTCAGAAATCGGGCGATTAATTTACATATACGTTTTGACAGTTATGCAGGCGCGACCGTGCCAAGATAGGCGCGACCGTGCTTAGGCACCGGTCACAATCGTTCCAGGACCAGTCGCGCGATCGTGCCGAGGCACTTGGCGCGACCGTGCCAGGACGAAGCACGACCGTGCTAATTAGGGTTTCTAGATAATTTTTTTCAACTTTAGTCCTTGACTTTTCAGGTTTGATAAGTTTGAATTAAATAGTTTCTTGCATAGTTTTTAAATGTATATAATTGCGTAAAACCTGCGAATTTGTATCGAATCATTGTGTTTAGTTTACGGTAAGAAAAATAATAAGACAGTGCACAAGTATTGAGTTCAAAATGCATTACATTGAATTGAAAATATGAATACTAAAATCTGAAATGTTACAGTCTCCCCATATTGAGAGAATTTCGTCCCGAAATTTAGTTTGAGGAAGCGACGATGTCGGTAAAAAGATGAGGGTACTTGAGCTTCATTTGGTCTTCTCGTTCCCAAGTGAACTCAGGACCACGCTTAGATTCCCAACGAACTTTGACAATAGGAATGCGACTTCGCTTGAGCTGTTTGACTTCACGATCCATAATTTCCACCGGCTTTTCAACTAAGTGCATTGTTTCATCAATGCGCACGTCGTCAAGCGGTATATGGAGATTTTCATCAGCGAGACACTTCTTCAGATTAGATACATGAAATGTAGGATGCACATTTCCAAGAGATGGAGGTAACTCGAGCTTGTAAGCCACTTTCCCAATCCTTTCAAGGATTTTGAATGGACCAACATAACGAGGTGCTAACTTGCCTTTCTTTCCAAAATGGATCACGCCCTTCCATGGAGACACCTTTAGAAGAACAAGGTCACCGACTTGGAATTCCAAGGGTTTTCGACGTTTGTCGGCATAACTCTTTTGCCGACTCCTCGCTACTCGAATATTGTCACGGATTTGAATAATCTTGTCGGATGTTTCTTGAATTAACTCGGGACCAGTGATTTGTGCTTCACCAATCTCGTTCCAACAGATAGGAGAACGACACTTGCGACCATAGAGAGCTTCGAATGGAGCCATGTTGATACTTGTGTGGTAGCTATTGTTGTAAGAAAACTCAATGAGGGATATATGTGAATCCCAATTGCCACCAAAATCGATTACACAATCTCTAAGCATGTCTTCAAGATTTTGGATTGTTCGCTCGGTTTGACCATCAGTTTGCGGATGGTAAGCCGTGCTCAAATCCAATCGAGTACCAAGAGCCTTTTGGAGAGATTGCCAAAATCGAGAGGTGAACCGAGCGTCTCTATCGGATATTATGTTCACGGGAACACCATGATGGCTCACAATTTCATCAATGTAAATTCGGGCTAGTTTCTCCACTTTGAAGTCTTCGCGGATAGGCAAGAAATGAGCGGATTTAGTGAGACGGTCAATGATCACCCAAATACTATCATATCCACTCGAGGTGCGAGGGAGCTTGGTAATGAAATACATAGCTATATTCTCCCATTTCCACACGGGAATTTCTGGTTGTTCGAGTAAACCAGACAGACGTTGATGTTCGGCTTTGACTTTGGAACAGGTTAAGCATTTGGCCACATAAAGAGCTATGTCTTTCTTTATACCGGGCCACCAATAAAGTTGGCGAAGATCTTGGTACATTTTATCCACACCAGGATGAATAGAATAACGAGTCTTATGAGCCTCGTTCATGAGAAATGCACGGAGATCGTCGCGATCGGGAACCCAAATACGGTTCAAGTAATAGAGTAAGCCATTGGGTTTTGATTCAAGAAGGAGTTCAACACCACATGACATTTCTTCGTACATGTTACCCTCGGTTACTGAGACGTGTTGAGCTTCTAAGATACGGGTTTGAATATCGGTTTGAATACGGGCACAATGAAGCATAACATGGTCCTTTCGACTCAAAGCATCGGCTACAACATTCGCTTTGCCGGGATGGTAACGAATCTCGCAGTCGTAGTCGTTAAGGAGTTCGACCCAACGTCGTTGCCTCATATTGAGTTCTTTTTGGTTGAGAATATGTTGAAGACTTTTGTGGTCGGTGAACACCACACATTTCATGCCATATAGGTAATGTCTCCAAATCTTTAACGCGAATACGACCGTACCCAACTCGAGATCGTGCGTCGTATAATTCTTCTCATGAACTTTGAGTTGCCTTGATGCATAAGCGATTACTTTGCCTCGTTGCATGAGAACACAACCAAGACCTTGGTTAGAAGCATCACAATAGACAACTAAATCATCGATTCCATCGGGGAGAGTCAATATAGGAGCATTGCACAACTTTTGCTTGAGGGTTTGGAAAGCTTCTTCTTGTTTCGGTCCCCATTCATAAGTCTTACCCTTGTGGGTCAAGGCGGTAAGAGGGACAGCAATCTTTGAGAAGTTTGAGATGAAGCGACGATAATAACCCGCAAGACCAAGAAAAGAACGAACTTCGGTAGGAGTCTTTGGGGCATTCCAATTCTTAACCGCTTCGATTTTTGCAGGATCAACATGAATTCCCTTGTCATTGACAATATGACCAAGAAATTGAACTTCCTTTAGCCAAAATTCACATTTGGAGAATTTGGCATAAAGTTGTTCTTTTCTCAAGAGATCCAAAACTAGTCTAAGATGTTCTTCATGGTCGGCTTTAGTCTTGGAATAGATTAAGATATCATCAATGAAAACGATCACGAATTTATCAAGGTACTGTTTGCACACACGATTCATGAGATCCATGAAAACTGCGGGTGCATTGGTTAACCCGAAAGGCATAACCATGAACTCGTAATGACCATACCTTGTTCGAAAAGCAGTCTTAGCAATGTCATCTTCTTGAACACGAAGCTGATGATAACCGAATCGAAGATCAATCTTTGAGAAGCAAGTAGAACCTTGAAGTTGATCAAACAGATCATCGATTCTAGGTAAAGGATAATGGTTCTTGATAGTAAGCTTATTGAGTTCGCGGTAGTCAATACACATGCGAAATGATCCATCCTTCTTCTTAACAAATAAGACCGGTGCACCCCACGGTGAATGACTTGGGCGAATGAAACCTTTGTCAGAGAGTTCTTGAAGTTGACTTGCAAGTTCTTGCATTTCCGAAGGTGCAAGACGATAAGGAGCTCTAGCAATGGGGTTAGCTCCAGGTATAAGATCAATACGGAACTCTACTTGACGAACGGGAGGAAGACCGGATAAATCCTTAGGAAAAACTTTGGGGAAATCCTGAATGATCGGAATGTCTTGGATACTCTTCTCCTTGACATCCTTTTGAACAATATGAGCTAAGAAAGCAATGTACTTCTTTCGTAAGTACTTTTGAGCGGTAGTACACGACATCAACTTAAGTCCCTTGCAAGGCTTTTCACCAAAAACCCTTAAGGTTTCTCCCGATGGTAGCGGAATTCGGATACACTTTTCAAAGCAAATGACTTCGGCATGATGATTTGATAGCCAATCCATACCTATGATAATATCAAAGCTTCCTAGTGGCATTGGAACAAGGTTGATTGGAAATGAATGGTCATTTAATTCTAAGGAGCAATCATAAATAATGGAGTCAATTGTAAGGGAGTCACCATTCGCTATTTCAACGGTGAAGGTTTTCTCTAATTGGGATCGTGTCTTTGCAAGTAAAGGCTCAAAATTAAGTGACACAAAACTTTTATCGGCACCGGTATCGAACAAAATGGAGGCATATTGACTATTAACAAGGAACGTACCATTAACCACGTCGTTGTCGGCTTGAGCTTCGTTGGCGTTTATGTTGAACGCACGCCCACGAGCTCCACCTTGTCTAGCATTTGCAAGTCTTGGACATTGATCACGAAAATGGTTCGGGTCACCACACTCATAGCAAGCACGCCCATTAGCAATGGAGGGAGCACCTTGATTAGCCACTTGAGGTACGGTTCGGTTTGGAGGGTGGACTTGACCCGCAAGAGCTTTGGCCCTACAAACATTTATAGTATGACCATATCTCCCACAATGAGTACAAAGGCGACATGGGATAGTTTGAGGATGATGATAATTGCAGGTGGCACAAAGAGGGTAGATCCCAACATATGGCTTTTTAGCCGGCGCTTGAACCATAGGTGCAGCTTGGTTGACGGGAACAGCAGGAGTAACCACAGCAAAATTTCTAACCTTCCTCTTTCTATTATTGCGAGAGGGCTCGGTTGTGGCTTCTTTGTTGTGAGTAGGAGGGGTTACGGTTTCAGAAACTTTCTTAGAACCCTTTTTGGTAAGAGTTCCAGCTTTCACATGATTATCAGTTAAGGTAGCGGATAGACGAATAGCATCCTCCCGAGTAGCAGGATTCCTACCTAAGACAGTATCTTGGATTTGTCTTGGTAGCCCACCAATATACTTTTCGATACAACGGGACAAAGGATTGACCATGTGGGGCACGAGAAGACTCAACTCATGGAACCGAGTTGTATATGCTAAGCTTTCCCCACTATCTTAGGCAAGATCCCAAAATTCATCTTCTAACTTTTTCACTTCATTTCAAGGGAAGAACTCCTCGGTCATAAGCCTTTTGACCTCATCCCAAGGTAAGGCCATAGCTACATCAACACCAATATTCCTTTTCTCCCCATTCCACCATGTAAGTGCCCGTTTTTGTAGGACACTTGTAGCAGAGGTTGTCGGGACAGTCACTATTGAGAAAGATATTCTCAATGCTTTCAAACCATTGAAGGAGTCCAGTAGCTCCTTCGGTACCAAAGAACTTGAGGGGATTGCACGAGTTGAAGTGCTTGAAGGTGCATTGAGATGGATTGTTACCACCATTTCCACCATTTCCACCATTATTACCACTATTGCTTCCATTTCCACCATTGTTGCCATTGGTGGCACCATTGGCTTGGGTGAGTTGTGTCACCAATTGGGTAAGAATAGCAGCAATGTCGGTGTTGGCGTTGGTTGCGGGAGCACGACGAGGACGCATTCTACAGATTTTCACAAGACAAGAAAGATTGTAAGAACTTATGAGATTTGATAGGATTTAATAGAATGAGATAACAAAAATAAAAATAGATATTCTTAGTTTGGATTGTACTCAAAAGTGACAAAATCACTTGAATACCATGGCACATTAAGGTTAATTAAACTTATATAATTTTCAAGAAGACATGCTTTAGCCTATAAGTAAACACTCATCTCGGGAATTCCCAAGAAAGCATACGGGTCCCTCGGTTGATTGGGATTTATGCGAAATGCTTTCCTAGACAGAAAACCCAAAATACAGGTGTCACCCTTCCAGATTGCACGTGTCCTCAAATAATTTAACAAGTTTAAAAACCTTAACGAAGAAATAAAAATTTTAGAGATTTTTGCTTCAAGAATTTTTCCACATGCTAAGAAGGATAAAGATAGAAAAGAAGATAGAAATATTATGAGGTTTTAGAATATAGGAAAGGATATTATTTATTTAATTATTAAGAATATCCTAATAAGTCGTGGATTTAAAACACATAAGTCATCAAAATGAAATAATAAGTAATCATACTAAGCATGTAACATATAACATGTAGCACATAGCACATAATCATGAAGCATAGCATAAGTGGTTGTCCTAACGTTATAGTCTAGGTCAAGGTGTCTAATAACCTAATTCCCTATAACCAAGGCTCTGATACCAATCTGTCACACCCCGACGGATGGCGGAATCATCGGGGCGGGACATGTAGACTGTTCATAGCACAAGGTTGACTAAATTGAAATATATTAAAGTCAAATTTCCATTACAAATAATCCAAGTGCAAACCAAATTCAAAAAAAGAAACATAAAACAACTCATAGAATTCTTGATTTAAATTGCTAAGTCCAAATCCTATATTGAGCACGTCTTGAATCATTCTCACATATTAGGGCCTGAAACATGAATAAAATAAAGTCAACTAAAAAGTTGGTGAGTATAACACAGTTGTATATAGATAGCATATAGTTGAAAACAAATCCTTTACAAAACATGATAAAATAAGGCATTTATGGGGAGCAGCTATTGTGTAATCAAGTACAACCAAACCTTTGTAACTAGTATGCAAATTGTGTTGTCGGTATCAATCACCTCCACTTGGGTGGGTTTGTCAGACTCAATAGATCTATCATTGAAAACTGTCGGCTTGTATAGTTAATGATTGCACATAAGTTTTCACAAAGATTAGCACAACTAGCACTCGGGCACAAAGCTCAAATTTTGCACACATGTATGTAAATAGGATTTTACACTTGTGTTGTTTGTATAAATGTAAATGTGTTATGTGTATAAAGTTCATGTTCCACCCCAAAAGTGTAAAAGAGTAAAAAGGGGTTGTGAATACTCACTTGGTATGGAAGTGTAGCTAACAAAGAGTATAGATAAAATAAGAATCCTTGATACGCACGAGTTAACCTAGATAATAATGTATATTGAATCAAATATGTGCACAAAGTTTAAGTCTAACATTGAAGGTTGAATTTTTGTATAAAAGGTATTAAATAAAATATATAAGGTTGTAGTAAACATTTTTGGAACATTTGATTAAAGTTTGGAATTGAAAAATAGAATTTTTATAAAATTGTTGATTATGAAAATAATGCATGTGATAAATGTAATTTAATTAATAAATAAATAAATGATTATAGTTTATGAAATAATGTAAATATTGATTGTAATTAAGTATAAATAAATAAATGATTTTTGTTTAAATATGAATTAAATAAATAATTATTATCTTATTTATTTATAAACTTTGTAACTTAATCATTTAAAACATCATTTAAGTGTAAGATAAATATAAATTTGATTTTTATAAATTATTAAATAAACTTTCAAATAAATAATATTTATGTCCAGATTAAACTTTAAATCTTTTCAAGTATAGAAAACATATTTTTTATAAAATTTGAAACATTTACTGATTGAAAATTATAAAATTATAATTCTGTTAAAAGTTCTGAGTCACACACGACCGTGTCTCGGAAGGGCACGATCGTGCTCAAGCCACGGGTGCGACCGCGCTAGTCGGGGCGCGACCGGGTTGATCAACAGAAGGCACAAACTAGACAAGTCAACAGGCACGACCATGCCTTGGCTCGGCACGGTCGTGTCTATGATTTTTAGACACAACAGAGGCTAGCCCAAAGGGCATGACTAGGTCTGGACAGGAGGACACGACCGCGCTGCTATTCGGCACGACCGCGTTTCATGAGGCACGGCCGCGCTAGATGATTAGCGCGACCGTGTCTCTTCCAAGTCAGACACGAATTGAACAATTTTTGTATTTATAGCGTTGGATTTGATAGGGCTTTTGGTTACAGAGTTGTTACGAGTCAATTCATCTAATTTAATTGTATGGAAATCGTGTTTAAGAGTGAAATCGATTAAATCTTTTCTTATTAAAATAATAATTCTGATTCGGACGATTTCTGTAATGAAAGCCCAGATTAATAGGGGGCTTTTGATATTGATACTGAAACGAATGAGATGGAGAGTATACTTACCCTGAAGCGTATCGAATCGATGAAGAACGGTAGAACGGAGTTCCGGCGACGGAGAAAATGGCTTCCGGCGACTTCGGCTGCAATTCCGGCTAGGCCAGGGAGTCCAGAGTCTTGGAGAGAGTCGTGAGATGCGTATTCCTTTCTTGGTTGGGAGGATTTGGGTTTCATGAGAGGATTCGAGTTTTGCTTGAAAAGTTTGAGAGAGATTTCGAGTTTGATAGTATGAAACTGAGGCGTTGTGAAATTTTGAAAATGGTATAACTCTCGTTAAGGGGAAAAGAAACAGAGGACGGTTACAGATTCTCAGAAATCGGGCGATTAATTTACATATACGTTTTGACAGTTATGCAGGCGCGACCGTGCCAAGATAGGCGCGACCGTGCTTAGGCACCGGTCACAATCGTTCCAGGACCAGTCGCGCGATCGTGCCGAGGCACTTGGCGCGACCGTGCCAGGACGAAGCACGACCGTGCTAATTAGGGTTTCTAGATAATTTTTTTCAAGTTTAGTCCTTGACTTTTCAGGTTTGATAAGTTTGAATTAAATAGTTTCTTGCATAGTTTTTAAATGTATATAATTGCGTAAAACCTGTGAATTTGTATCGAATCATTGCGTTTAGTTTACGGTAAGAAAAATAATAAGACAGTGCACGAGTATTGAGTTCGAAATGCATTACATTGAATTGAAAATATGAATACTAAAATCAGAAATGTTACAAAAGTACAATCAAACCTTTGTAACTAGCATGCGAAATTGTGTTGTCGGTAACAATCACCCCAATCTGGGTGGGTTTGTCAGACTCAATAGATCTATCATTGTTTACCGTCGGCTTGAATAGTTAATGATTGCACATAAATTGCACACAAAAGTTAGCACACCTAGCACTCAGGCATAAAGCTCAAATTGCACACATGAATGTAAAGAGGATTTTTATTTGTGTAGTTTGTGTAAATGAAATCAATAGTTTGTACAGTGTTCATGTTCCACCTCAAAAAGTGTAAAAGAGTAAAAGGGGCTATGTAATACTCACTTGATTCAAAAGGCGTAGCTAACACGCGAGGCTAGCAAGTAATATGATCCTTGTAATGCACAACGTTAACCTAGATTGGAATGTATATTGAATCAATAGTGTGCACAATCGTCTATGTCTAAGTCTAGGGTTGAATTGGACGTGAGTATAAAGTTAGTGGTTTGTTCTTCAAAGGTATTGCATAAGATGAAAGGTTTGAAATGGATATTTTTAGAACATTTTGATCAAGGTTTGAGTTTGAATAACTAAATAAATAAATTACAAAATTATTGTTTATTTACTTAGTTATAAAAATAATGTAGGTATTAGGGGTAATTAAGTATAACTTAAATAAATAATTCTTAAATATAAATTAAATAAATAATTTTTACCTTATTTATTTATAAAATACGTAACCTAGTCTTTTAGTTATAAAAATGTATCTGGTGTTCTATATTAAATATAAATTAAATAAATAAGTTTATATTTATTTAGTTATTTAGTTAAGAAAACGTGTCGAATTAGTGTAAATATATATTAGTTTAATAATAATAAAAAAAAGACTAATGTTACATACAATTTAACACTAAGTGAGTTCCAAATACAATTTACATGAATAATAAATAAATAGATATGTTCTTTTAGGACATTTGAAAAGTTATATATTTAGATAAAAATTTATTTGTTTTAAAATATATCCTTAATTTTATAAAATTCGTAAACGTTGTTTCAAGGAAAAGTAACTTTTATAAAATATTGCCACAACAAATGTTAATTTAAGTAATTAATCACTTTTAATTATTTAAAAATAGTTAATATGAAATCTTACACTAAATTTGTAATAATAGTGAGTTCATGTTAAAAATTATAGATTTTTATTTCATTCTGTTTAAAATAGTATAGGGTTTATAAAAATAATTTTTTTATGAATTTTGGAGCTTTAAAACTGTTTAAAAAAAAATAAAAACATGCCACCCGGCTCGAACCCGGGTGGCTACTGATCAGAGATTGTGAGTTACCACTGGACCAGGCACACTACTCGTGACATAGAAGGGGTCCGAATTATATTAACATGAAGATCCAGTGGAGCTGGATCTGGGTTTAGAGGTTGCGCAAAAAGGGCAGGGGTTGTGGGTTTCGAACCCACGCCACTTGGTCCGATGGAGCAATGACTTAAACAGTCGGACCAAGTGGTTTCGCTGGTTAAGTATGAAAGCAAAAACCATTTAAATGATTATTAGACCAGAAGCTAAATTCAATCGGATTGCGTATCATCGGACCAAGAACCCTAATTTGAATTGAGTTCGATAACCTCTGCCATAACGAATTAGCAGAGGGATTTTGTTTAGAAATGGATTACGAATGAAATGATATAATTTTTACCTGATTAATCGAAGGGGCGAGATTACACGGCAGAGTCAAAGGGCTGGCTGTTCCAAGTACTCGATGGGTATCAGGAAGCGAAATGCGGATCGATGGAGGGTTGAGAGAGTTTGTACAAGGCTATGTGAATCTGTGGGAGTGATTTGGCATGTTTAATTTCATCTAAATCGTTCGATTTGATCTAGACTTGAAGACGACAGTTGTTAGCACAAATTATGTGTAAATTCGCTTAATCGATGATGAATTTGGTCGTGTTTTAGGTTTGAATTCGTAATAACATTGGCTGGGCGTGATTCGCGGGATTGAACGCGTTTGATTTTCTAAAATTGAGCGATGATTCCGGTTTAGTTTGACTCTGAGTAGTCAAACTGTCCAAATTCAAATTGTGCCTCGAATTGAGTTGAATTGGAATGTTATTTCGGACCTGGAGCGATTGGTACCCAATTATGTAAACATGGATTGTCCAATACATCTAGTTGGATTGATCAGAGTGTTGAATTGTAGGGATATATGGGTTGTTTGACTTTCTAAATTTCAAACATGTCTTATAGGATGAACGGGTTCAACATTTGGGGATGATGGGGTTCAATTTCACAGGTGGGGGTTCACACTTGATTCCATGAGTTTCAAGGCCTATTTTTGTTTGTTTTAACCTCTTGTAAATATTTAAAACCCTTCGTTTTTTTTAAATGTTAAGCTTATTTATATACTTTATAAATTTATAGTTTTTCATTTTATGAAACTACAAATCTTATATTTGTGCCTAAATTTGCATATACATATATATACTCTTATAGATAAATACATCCATATATGTATATACATATGAACAAACAGTATATATATGTGTGTATCTATATATATATATATGAAAAAGGTGTGAGTACAAGCTTAGAGTTTTATAAAATTTAGTTTTTGATTTGTTTATTATAACAAACCACATGTATATATAAATGTACATGTACTTGTTATTTAACTTTAACTAGGACAAAATATGTTTACGTAAGGATGAAACTTCAAAATTTCTACGAGTTTAAATAAGGGTTAGTGTTTCATGTGTTACCGGGCAAAATAAGTTTGAAAAAAATAGTATCAGAAAATCATTGATGTTACAAATATGCTTAAGAATTTTCAGTAGATAAGAGATTTCACAAACATTTGCCCATCAAACAACATAAAACTTTACGTGACACGAATAACGCTACTTCTGATAATATGACAGGAACACTTATATATAGGAAGTACTAGCGGCATATCCCCCATGCCCTTATGTGTGTATCTATATATATATATATATGAAAAAGGTGTGAGTACAAGCTTAGAGTTTTATAAAATTTAGTTTTTGATTTGTTTATTATAACAAACCACATGTATATATAAATGTACATGTACTTGTTATTTAACTTTAACTAGGACAAAATATGTTTACGTAAGGATGAAACTTCAAAATTTCTACGAGTTTAAATAAGGGTTAGTGTTTCATGTGTTACCGGGCAAAATAAGTTTGAAAAAAATAGTATCAGAAAATCATTGATGTTACAAATATGCTTAAGAATTTTTAGTAGATAAGAGATTTCACAAACATTTGCCCATCAAACAACATAAAACTTTACGTGACACGAATAACGCTACTTCTGATAATATGACAGGAACACTTATATATAGGAAGTACTAGCGGCATATCCACCATGCCCTTGTCATATCACATTAGTTTCGTTATTATATATCATGATAGGTTTTATGTCATAACACATGACAGAATTTGCAATGTTTTCCATGCGCTGATTTTTATAATTACGTGTGCACCCGTAATTATCCAAATCGTCGCATGGTCGGTATAGTTCATCCCATTATGCGTGTGGGTCGGGGGGGGGGGGGGGTAATGTAACACCTATCCCAAAAATGTCCAATATTTGACAAAAGGTAAACCCTAGGAACTATAAGTGTAATTATCTTAAAGTCTAGGGTTAAAAATGAAATGTGTGGAAATTAAGTAGATAGCGGACCGCTATCAGATTCCTTAACGGACCGCTATGATGAAGGCTTGGGTGGCGGACCGCCATTGCCTAGATAACGGTCCGCTAGCCGCAATTTCTTGAACTGACATGTGTCCTGTGACTCAGCACCGTGTCAGACCGTTATGACCCCCATAACGGTCTGCTAGCCGCAAACCGCGGAAAGGTCCAATCAGATTGGGACGTATAGGGCTGACACATGTAAGGGAGGTAGCGGACCGCTACGCCCGAGCATAACGGTCTGCTACGGACTAGATCTCACCCCTATAAATAGTTGGTCGATTTCGATCGATTCTCTCATCCCATAATCGATATTCACTCTCAAAACTCGTACCAGAACCCTCCTAGTCCACTCTTGACGATCCCGGTCCAACTCCCGCTCCTCGTAGTGCTCAGTTTAAGAAGAAACGCTTGTATAAAGGTTGGAACGCTAGAGAAACGAGACTAAGAAGCTTGACGTTAAGCTTTGACTCTAAAGGTTCATTCCTACAAACAAGGTGAATACTTTATCTCTTTTGAAACGTGTGTAAAACATTGTATTTAGGAAAATGGCTAAATAAAGGTTAATAAAGTAATGCTCAACGTTCTTCTACGAACAAGCATTCAGGCCATAGGTATACGTAAAACTTGCAAGGGATACACGGGTCTCGGGTGAAATTCCTGGATTGCGGCTGGTACTTCCCTTTATAACAAATGAGGAGACATGGAGTCCCCGTTGTTATAAAGACATACAACCAGTGTATAATGTGGTGCGATTGAACAGACGGGCCTGCTGAGTGTGTAGATTCAACAAGAAGTTATGATTATGAAATTAATACTTGTTGTGCCAAAATGATTTTATGTCAAGATATTGTATTCACTAGCGCTCGCGCTGACGTTTTATTTTCAAAATATTTTCCGGGTAATGAATAAAAATGTGATGAGAAGGGTATATGGGCAGAAATGAGATCTGACCCAGGAAAGGATGGAATGCACGTAGGATTCTCAGGCCTCATGTAAAGGGAAATCCTAATTAAAAGGAGATAGGAAGAGGGAACTGATCAACCCTGGGTTGGAACTATTTCCAGTGGCTCATCATGTATTTGATTTCAAACAATGTTTGGTAATCAAATGAGAAGTGTATTGAAACCCTATGTTTATAAAGTAAATATAGGGGTTTTGTTTTCCAACTGAGTTTTGGCATTTAGAATTACAACTCTTGAGGTTGAAAGAATGATGAAACGATCCTTTGAAAAATACTTCCGCTATGTTTTACAAAAACTCTTAAATCAAAGAACAAAGATACCAATCGGGCTCGTATACGTACAGGGGGTGCATGAGGCGGGGTGTGACAGGTAACACGAGATCACTTAATTCGTAACTATTGCTTTCACGTATGTGTTGCTAACAAATAACTATGTCCATAGATAGTAGAGTGAATCAGTACTAAAGAGTAATAATGCAGTATAACTTAAAGTTCTATAGCTTACTCGTGTTTGAACAAGAATACGTCAAACCCGAGTAGTTTCAAAATGTTACATCTTCCTCATGTTTGAACAAGAATACGTCAAACACCAAGTAGCTTCAAAGTGTTATACTTTTCAAATTTAGTGAATAAAGTGTATGACCATGCCATGTGTATAATGTGATCAATCAATTGCAACAATTGTAAGCAATTTAGTTTTGTAAACACTATAGTTTCATGTATGATCTATGCACCTTGTAATCAAATAGATTTCATGTATAGTGTGAATAGTTTAGTACCACGTATATAGTAGGCAAACAAATTATGTAATTTGTAAACAAACAAGTTTTCATTTATAATGTAAACAATTGGGTATCGTGATCAAACAAGTTTCATCCTTCATGTAATCATTCTTATGTCATGTATATTGTGAATTAACTAAGTATTATGTACCATGTGACCAATTCAACATCATGTATATTACATACAATATGTATCATGTAAATCAATCTTCTATTATGTATGATGTGAACAACTAAGTTTCGTGCGCTCAATCTGGTATTATGTATATTGCAAACACTAGTTCTAGGTGATCCATCTAGTACTGTGTATTTTGTGAACGTGCATATGCAAGTTATTGAATTTCATGTGACACTAACGAGTTTTGTATGTGATCGAGTGTTAAGGGCAAGCGTGTTGTTTGGCGTTCATGTATAATGTGGGTAGTTAGGTTTTAGCTTTTTAATTCTCATTGCGGTTTATATAGATGGTTAACTTCTGCGTGAAATGATTCATTCCTTTGAAGTGGCTGGTACACCTATACATTACCGAAGGTGTAAGGTAGCGAGGAGGTTCTGAAAATATTCTGAGTAAGGTGTTTTACGAATAACTGATTTTTGTATGTAAATAAGTGAGTAATTTATTCTTGTTTATAAATGAATAAAATGGTGAGAAATAGTTGAATAATTAACTATATGGATAATTAAATGAAAACCTTTTTATTTAATTTTCAATTATTATAAGGAGAATATTTTTTAAGAGAGATCTGTGAGTTTGTAAATCTAGGGCTTTGATTGACGGCAGTACGAGATGGAAGGTGGTTCTAGGGCTTCAATTGACGGGGTCTTCGAATTTAGGGATTTTGCAGCGATGCAATTGTGGTGGAAGGTGTGTGGGATTGTGGTGGTGGTGGAGGAAGTGAATGGGATGGTGACGGTGAATGGGATGGTGGTGGTGAAGGGGTTCCGGTGTGAGGTGGAGGTGGAGGGTGGTGGTGGCGGTGGTGGTGGTGGTGGTGGTGTGGAGGGTGGTGGTGAATGTTATATATCAGTAATTTACATAAATGGTCCCTGTGTTAATTTAAAAAAATAACACAATTAGTCCCCATCAGTAAAAAGACTAAAATACCCTTAATTTTAACAGAAAAAACTAACATAGTTAGTGGGTTGGGCTTAACTAAGAAAATTAGGTAACTACAGGGGCCAAAAAAGTTAAATTGAAACTATTGGACTAAAACCGTTATTTTGACCAAACCACAGGGGCCAAAAACGAAGTTTACTCAATTATTTAATAATTAAGCCAAGGTTTAATAATACTCAATTTAACGAGAAAAGTCATATTCAATTATTAATTAAAAATAACGCTTTTATAAAAACAAGTTGTATTAAGTTTCCTCACAAGGTGAAAAAAGTTAATAGAAAATTTATATTTCTGATACTATTTATAAACTAAAGGTTTGATAAATAAAATACCGATGTTGTTTAAATCACATAATAAGATGGTTTGTTTACGAAGAAGGTTCATAGGTACGTGTATTAATTTTCAATGAATGGGAAGGTGATGTTTGGGTGATCTTGATGAAAATATGATGATAATCAACGATTAATGGCATTAAAGTTCTAAAACAAAACTTAACATTGAATGATAAAATGTTAAAAGCCTAATTCAAACATAAGGTAGCGGCTTCAAATGAGAATTTAAAGACAAAGCAGAACAATCCAACTAGTGTCTCAAATAGCTCTCAACGAGGAAGCAGATGAGCACGAAGACGAACATTGCTATGGTCACTCGGATAGCAAACCGGGTCTCAGCTCTAGCTGCTTCCGTGCGTTCCTCGAGTATACTACCCATATACTTTAATATTCTATGTGCAACCACTAGTACTTAGCTAACATGAAACTAGGTCAACAAACTATGTCTACCATCTATACTATGCTAACTTCATGAGAGCATGAGAGTTCAAGACTTTAATTTAGAAACTATGACATAAAATCACCTATAGTAGGTTATACTATGTCCAATTCTACACTGATTACTTAGTTATACACTAATCATAGTGTAATTAACTTAATTTGGTCTTATTCCATACTAATTAACCTAATTATACCCTAATCTTGGTATAACTAATTAAACTATGTCTAATTACTACACTAATCTCATTAAACTTGGTAATATTACCCAAACTATGTCCATCCACATTTTATAAAACCATATCATATGTATATGATTTAAAAACCCTAATTCATTTATTCCACGTCATATTTATATAAAGACTTTTATATAAATCATTATATCAATCTTTCTTACATAACTATATTTATATACACTTTCTTTCTATTTTATGTAACATCCATATATATAAACGCTTATATAAGACTAGAATCTTACAACATTTATAAAACACCTCCATTTTTATAAAAACCTACCATTTATAAACTCTTGTACAAGAACTACCTACACAAACATCATCATTTCCATTACTTACAAAACTCACCCAAACACTCCACCTCCCATCACCATTTTCGGCCCCCCTTGAACCCAACACTCAACCTCCCATACTTTCTTACAACCTATCTCAATGAAATCTCAAGAATTATTTTTAAATTAAACAAACCATGCCATCTTTGCCTATAAATATAAGACCAAATACTTGTTCTTCCCTTGCACCATTTCACAAACACTCTCACTCTCTTTCTCTCTAAAATCTCGGCCTAGGAGGGGCGCAGGACCAACTCCAAAAGCCTTGAACTTCTCAAGCTTGTAAGCATTCCCTTCATCAAGTTTCTATATTTCTTTCTTTCTTTCATTCATTCTAGATAATGATCTTTGATAACAAGAAGGTTTATGGGTTTTATGATACCATATACTTGTGATAACAAGTGGTAATCTATGACTAAGGTAAATCCATAAACACACCTTCAAAGATCAAAGAACTAGTCCATATACTTTATGTTTTTGCTTTACATTTCTCTAGATCTAGATCTTTGATAACAAAAAGGTTCATGGGTTCTATGATACCATATACTTGTGTTAACAAGTGGTAATCTATGACTACGGTCAAACCATAAACACACGTTCAAAGATCAAAGAACAAGCCCATGTACTTTTTGTCTTTGCTTTATATTTCTCTAGATCTTGATCTTGATAATAAAATGGTTTATGGGTGTTATGATACCATCATACTTGTGTAAACAAGTGGTAATCTATGGCTAGAGCCAAACCATAAACATGCCTTCAACACTCAAGAACTAATCCATTTAAATTCATGTACATACTTTATATGCACTTTATTTTTCATGTCCTTTATTCTTACACAATTAAAAACTTATATGTACATAATATAGTTTGGGTAAACATAAAAATCAAGTCTCGAAAGTCATAATAACAAAATATTAACACAAGATGTCATGTGTTGACTCGAAACCATGCATCATGTGGTGACTTTTTCACTAACATGTCAAACACTTCAAAACTTGTTAGAATTACTTTTGTTATATTGTATAACATATATTTAAAAGGGTTGGATGAGTTAAATAAGTTGAAATAGTCACATGCAACTTAAACAAAAATGTACACCGTTTAAAAACCCAGTTTTTAACCCAAATATATGACTTTAACTTCTAGACTTCTAAAAATTCACATATTTTGGAAATAACATAGACTTACTATAAAAAGACTCTATATTAATTTTATAATATTTGGAGTTAGATAACTATGCTTTTGAAATTGTAACCAATTTTAGGCATTTACGACCGAAACAAATGATAAAACGTCTTTAAAAATCACGTCCTTGGCTCAACCAACTTTTGGAACTCTTCTTGTAAATAAAATAAGTTTATTCGAGTCATCAAACTACTATTTTATCAATAATCACGACCATAGTATATTTGTAAGTTTAATACATCAAAAACCGTCGTGAAACAACTAATTTTAAGAATAACATTCTTCAAGACTATTTAAGAGTTCAAAACTTTATAAAACTTAACACATGTACTTTTGATCATAAATTATGACTTTTACTAAGTTTAACCAACAAAACGTTACATCTATTATTAAAACGGTTTGCGAGATCTCAAGAACAAATCTTTTAAAAGAACTCTTTTAAACATATGTGACTTCTGCTTATTTCCATCCATTCTATCTTTCTATACCCTAGAAAGAGTTTGACATATTTTCTCAACCTTATTACCATTACAAGCCAATCTTATTCAATCTCCTAACGTCCTGGCGGTTACCATTGTAAATCCAAACATGTCCCTATATAGTTTACAAGAAACCAGGAACTAAACATTTGTACAAAACGACACCTTAATCCGACATTAAGTCCATAAAACTCATAGAGTCCCATCGTTGTAGGACCCGAGTAGGACATACTTCAACTAAAGGAACGCGAATCCACCAACACTAGGTGAGTCTTCGTAGCCTCTTTTTCTCTTAAACTTTTGGGGGAAAAATATGCTCTAACTATTTTCATTATTTACTATATTGACTATTGACTTATCTATTTGATCATAAAACTTCAGTTGAACTAGAAATATTATCACTTCTCAAGTTCCCTTTTTCCAGAAACACAACTAGTTAACTTTGCTAAGCCGACGGATAAATATTGAGAGATCTATCGGGGTGACGCCCCATTCATCCTTCTGTCTGACGCGTTTAAAACAACAGAAAATGTAGTGAATGTTTATTTTCGATTCTAGAAACAAGAATGAATGCTCCGTGACAAGGCATTAAGCAGGGGCAAACATATTAGGTCATTAGGTTTAGTTGCGGACTCAATGTTTATATCTTCTTATTCACATGCGTAATTCTTTAACATGTTATAATAACTATTCATGTGAAAACTGTCTATACTCTTTCTTGATACTTAAACCTACGAACTCACCAGCTTTATAGCTGACCACTTTTAGCATATTTTTTAGTTAATCCATGAAGGAATTAGAAGTGCATGGCATACAAATACATGGAGATTTTAAGAAAAACAATCTTTTCTTAGGCTGGCTTTTGTTAGAAAAATTTCAATTTGTATTTTGAAACAATATGTCATGTAAACTATTATTTTGGAAATGATGAATCCGTAGTAAGTTTCTCTTATTAATCAATGTGTTCTTGATTTCCATACAACTGTCATAGCCTGTGTTTCCGCTTTAGACGGGGTGTGACAGAAGTTGGTATCAGAGCCATTGATTATAAAGAATTAGATCGTTAGACAACCTAGACTATAACCTTAAGCTCTAAGTATGCATTACATGAAGAACTTAGTGTGTGTATATATATATATTTCATACTCACATTCTTCTTATATTTTAGCCACCTCAACCATGACTGGTTACGGAAACGGGTTCCTACCGGCAGAAAGCGGCAATGAAGAACCCTCTGAGGTCCCCGAGTCGCCACCTAGCATTCAAGATATCTCTGACTCAAGAAGGAGCCATGTGAGGATGTCTGGCATTAGAAGTGCATGACCACTTTTAGCATATTTTTCAGTTAATCAATGAAGGAATTAGAAGTGCATGGCATACAAATACATGGAGATTTTAAGAAAACTAATCTTTTGTTACGCTGACTTTTGTTAGAAAATTTTCAATTTGTATTTTGAAACGATATGTCATATAAACTATTATTTTGGAAATGATGAATGCGTAGAAAGTTTCTCTTATTAAACAATGTGTTCTTGATTTCCATACAACTGTCATAGCCGGTGTTTCCGCCTTGGACGGGGTGTGACAGAAGTTGGTATCAAAGCCATTGGTTATAAAGAATTAGGTCGTTAGACAACCTAGACTATAACCTTAAGCTCTAAGTATGCAATACATGAAGAACTTAGTGTATATATATATATATATATTTCATACTCACATTCTTCTTATATTTTAGCCACCTCAACCATGACTGGTTATGGAAACGGGTTCCTACCGGCAGAAAGCGGCAATGAAGAATCCTCTGAGGTCCCCAAGTCGCCACCTGGTATTCAAGATATCTCTGACTCAAGAAGGATCCATGTGAGGATGTCTGGCATTAGAAGTGCATGACCACTTTTAGCATATTTTTCAGTTAATCCATTAAGGAATTAGAAGTTTATGGCATACAAATGCATGGAGATTTTAAGAAAAACAATTTTTGTTAGGCTGGCTTTTGTTAGAAAAATTTCAATTTGTATTTTGAAACAATATGTCATGTAAACTATTATTTTGGAAATGATGAATGCGTAGTAAGTTTCTCTTATTAAACAATGTGTTATTGATTTCCATACAACTGTCATAGCCCGTGTTTCCGCCTTAGACGGGGTGTGACAGAAGTTGGTATCAGAGCCATTGGTTATAAAGAATTAGGTCGTTAGACAACCTAGACTATAACCTTAAGCTCTAAGTATGCATTACATGAAGAACTTAGTGTGTATATATATATATATATATATATATTTCATACTCACATTCTTCTTGTATTTTAGCCACCTCAACCATGACTGGTTACGGAAACGGGTTCCTACCGGCAGAAAGCGGCAATAAAGAACTCTGAGGTCCCCAAGTCGCCACCTAGTATTCAAGATATCTCTGACTCAAGAAGGAGCCATGTGAGGATGTCTGGTATTAGAAGTGCATGACCACTTTTTGCATATTTTTCAGTTAATCCATGAAGGAATTAGAAGTGCATGGCATACAAATACAAGGAGATTTTAAGAAAAACAATCTTATGTTAGGCTGGCTTTTGTTAGAAAAATTTCAATTTGTATTTTGAAACAATATGTCATATAAACTATTTTTTTTAGAAATGATGAATGCGTAGTAAGTTTCTCTTATTAAACAATGTGTACTGTCATAGCCCGTGTTTCCGCCTTAGACGCGGTGTGACAGAAGTTGGTATCAGAGCCATTGGTTATAAACAATTAGGTCGTTAGACAACCTAGACTATAACCTTAAGCTCTAAGTATGCATTACATGAAGAACTTAGTGTATATATATATATATATATATATATATATATATATTTCGTACTCACATTCTTCTTATATTTTAGTCACCTCAACCATGACTGATTACGGAAACGGGTTCCTACCGGCAGAAAGCGGTAATGAAGAACCCTCTGAGGTCCCCGAGTCACCACCTAGCATTCAAGATATCTCTGACTCAAGAAGGAGCCATGTGAGGATGTCTGGTATTAGAAGTGCATGACCACTTTTAGCATATTTTTCAGTTAATCCATGAAGGAATTAGATGTGCATGGCATACAAATACATGGAGATTTTAAGAAAAACAATCTTTTGTTAGGCTGGCTTTTGTTAGAAAAATTTCAATTTGTATTTTTAAACAATATGTCATGTAAACTATTATTTTGGAAATGATGAATGCGTAGTAATTTTCTCTTATTAAACAATGTGTTCTTGATTTCCATACAACTGTCATAGCCCGTGTTTCCGCCTTAGACGAGGTGTGACAGAAGTTGGTATCAGAGCTATTGGTTATAAAGAATTAGGTCGTTAGACAACCTAGACTATAACCTTAAGCTCTAAGTATGCATTACATGAAGAACTTAGTGTGTATATATATAGATATATTTCATACTCACATTCTTCTTATATTTTAGCCACTTCAACCATGACTGGTTACGGAAACGGGTTCCTACCGGCAGTAAGCGGCAATGAAGAACCCTCTGAGGTCCCCGAGTCGCCACCTAGCATTCAAGATATCTCTTACTCATGAAGGAGCCATGTGAGGATGTCTGGCTATGAGCCAAGTAGTGATAACACTCACCCAATGACAGGATACTATGTTGAGCTATCTGAAGACGCTTCATCCGAAGAGAAGACGACACCACCTCCCATGAGGAACCGAAACCCGGAGACACCTCGCCGAGGCATTAGGGCTATGGCCCGAAAGACTACTTGGCTAGGGAAGAGAGTGAAGTTCGAATATTGTCGCGTAGTGTCTCCATCATCTCTATGAGAGTCTGGAGAACCCTCACGTAGTGTTGAAGCACCTGCAGACTACTTGGAGGAGGATAAGCAGTGGAAGGCTAAACATGAAGCGGAGCGTGGGAAGTTGTCTGATCAAATAGTGTTTGTGTGGAGTCACGTGACTATACAAGACTACTCTATCTTTGGTATCACTGAGTCTATGGAGCTGTTACAGCAGGATAGAATGGATGACAATGATCAGCTCATGGCAACACAAGAAGAAGCACAGGAGGCATGGGACCAGAATCGCAAATAGGGCACAATCGTGACGCTGATGGTGTTCGTTTCCCTGATTCTACACTACTTTATCTAGAGGAGCCTGGATCTTCACTTTGCCACTACTACCCTATCTAGTAACTATGTACTAGAAGATAAGCATATATTCTCTTGTCTATAGTAGGACTCTTTGTATTTCAAGAATTTTATGTTTCAAGAATTATGAACTTTGTATTTCAAGAATTATGAACTATGTATTTCAAGAATCATGTAGCTTCAAGGACTATGTATTATCTTTTTATTGCATGTTATGATAACTAATTACGTAGCATCTTTACGATTATAATAATTGCATGCTAATAAATGCATAAATGTGTATCTAGAAAATGCCTCCAAGACGAGAAACACGCCACACCACCAATAACAACAATGAAAATCTTACCATGGCGCAAATATTTGCTCAACAATTGAACGACGCACTACCCGACATAGTTACACAAGTCAGCAACGCCATACGCAATGGAAATACTTCCAATAGGATTGATAGCGAAAGAAGCCATCGAAACGAGGGAGAAGGAGGTACTGGAACTGGAGCTAGAAGGGGATGTTCCTACAAAGCATTTAGTGCCTGTAAGCCAAAGGAATTCCATGGACATGAAGGAGCCCTCAGAATACTTAAATGGATTGAAAAGATGGAATCAGTTATCAAAATCAGTGAATGCGCTAACAACCAGAAAGTAAAGTACGATGTTTTCTCTCTCTATGGCAAGGAGCTAACATGGTGTGTCACACCCCGACCGATGGCGGAATCATCGGGGCGGGACATGTAGACTGTTCATGAGCTCAAGGTTGACTAAATTGTAATATGTTAAATCCATTTCCATTCAAACAAACATGAACAAGTTCAAAGTACATAATGAAATACAATTTGTCTTTGGTTTAATATTAAATAGGTTCAAAGCCTATGTGTAGCATGTCTTGATCTAGCTCATATGAAAACACCTGAAACATGAATAAAATAAGGTCAACTAAAAAGTTGGTGAGTATAACACAGTTGTATGTAGATATCATATAGTTGAAAACAAATCCTTTACAAAACATGATAAAATAAGGCATTTATGGGGAGCAGCTATTGTGTAACCAAATGTACAATCAAACCTTTGTAACTAGCATGCAAAACAAAGTGTGTTGTCGGTTTCAATCACCGCGTACCATGGGTGGGTTTGTCAGACTCAATAGATCCATCATTGAAAACCGTCGGCTTGTTTAGTTAATGATTGCACATAAGAGCATACAAAGGTTAGCACACCTAGCACTCGGGCACAAAGCTCAAATTTTGCACACATGTATGTAAATAGGATTTTTGCACTTGTGTTGTTTATGTAAATGTAAATGTGTAATGTGTAATGCGTATAGAGTTCATGTTCCACCCCGAAAGTGTAAAAGAGTAAAAGGGGTTGTGAATACTCACTTGATTCGAAGGCGTAGCTAACACAAGCTACTAGCTAGCAATAAAATCCTTGCAATGCACAATGTTAGCCTAGAGTGTAATGTATATTGTATTAATAGTGCACAAAGTCTATGTCAAAGTCTAGGGTTGGATTGGAGGGGTGTATAAGGTTAGGGGTTTGAACTTGAAATGAATTGTATGAAATGAAAGATTTGAAATGGGTATTTTTGGAACCTTTTGATTAAGGTTTGAGTTTAAATAACTAAATAATTAAATAATTTATTATTTATCTAGTTATGAAGATAATGTAGACGTTATAGGTAATTAAGTATAAATAATTAAATGTTTTTGTTTAAATATAAATTAAATTTTGTAGGTTTAAATAAATAACTTTTATTTATTTTAGAATTAAAAACTTGATCTTTTTAGAGAAGTTAATATAATTTTCATAAAAACGATTATTTTTATTTGAAAAAATTACTTTGGAATACTTATTGTTTTAAAAATATGAAATTAAATATTTTGTCAAAGTTTTCTCCCACACACGACCGTGCCAGGGATAAGGCACGATCGTGCTAGGACCACGGGTGCGACCGCGTTGGTCAAGGACGCGACCGTGTTGATCAAACAGATGTCATAACAAGGCTGCTCACTAGGCACGACCGTGCCTGGGCCAGGCACGACCGTGTCTAGGGTTCGAATAGCACGACCGGGTCTAGCCAAGAGGCACGACCGGGTCAGAGGGCGAGGCACGACCGCGCTTGGAGTGGCGCGATCGTGTCTTCATGGAGCACGACCGTGCTAGAGGACTAGCGCGACCGTGTCTGGTCCAAAACAGAGACGAATTGTCTAATTCTTATGATTTCAAAGCTGGAAACCATAGGGCTTTCATCCATTAGGTGATTTCAAGTCTATTTGTATAGATTAATTGTATTTAAAACATGTCCAAATTATTATTCGATTAAATCATTTTTAAACGAAACTTAGATTCGGGTTTGTGTTAGTTTCGATATTGAATGCCCAAATTAGATTAGGGCTTTGGATCTATAGAATAAATAGAAGGTTTAGAAGGTTTCAATTACCCTGAACGACGATGGATTGGTAGCTTACGGTAGAAAGGAGTTCCGGCATGATGAATTTTGTCTCCGGCGTCTCCTGCTGCAATTCCGGCTCAACCAGTGTACTCGTGAGTTTCAGTGAGGATCGTGTGATGTTTATCGTTTGTTTACTTGAGAGAATATGGATCGAAAGGAAGAAATTTGTGGTTTCGTTTAGTTTTCTTGAGATGAATCGGTTCCAAATGATGATGGTTGTAATTGGCAGTGTAATTGTCTTTGTTAATGGATATTAAGTGGAAATCAGTTACGGGAAACCAACGATCGGGCGATTAAAGCTGCAGTTACGTTTTCTCAGACATGAGGCGCGACCGTGCCAAAACAAGGCGCGACCGTGCCAAGACGAGGCGCGACCGTGCCAAAACCTTGCGCGACCGTGCCAAGACGAGGTGCGACCGTGCCAACATGAGGCGCGACCGTGCCTACTAGGGTTTCTGGTTATTTACAAAATCAGTCCTTGCAACTTCAGCTTTGACAGAATTAGCTTGGTTAGGATTTAACAGAACACCTAACGGGATTACTAACTGAGTTAACTCTAGGAGGTGTTACCACGTGATTTGAGTTCTAAAACTTCGGATTAAAAATACGTTTAGCTAACAATTGATGAGGTGCAGGTTTGAACAAGTACAAAGTTTAATGATGTACCGTTATTTTATTAATTTAAATAAATTAAAATAGGGTCGGAAAATCAAGAATGTTACACGGTGGAATCCCCAAGTTCAAGCAAGGGGCACTGAAGCAATTGGACAAATGTCTTGGGTGGAACAAAAAGCCTTACTGCTAGAGGAATATTGTCCTAAAAACGAGATGCAACGATTGGAGTCTGAATTCTGGAACTTGACTATGGAAGGTGCGGAACATCAAGCATACACTAACAGGTTCCATGAGTTAACCTGCATGGTACCTCACATGGTACCAACTAAAGAAAAGAATATTGACCGCTATATCTGGGGTCTTGCTCCTCATATATGGGGGATGGTTACCTAAAATGAACCAACCACTTTGAAGGCTGCAATTCTTCTAGCTGGTCAATTGACTGATGAGATGGTAAGATCTAGAATTCTGGTCAAGAAAGCTTCTTTGAAGAAGAGAGAGTGGGTTGAGAAGAAGGTTGGTACTGACAAAAGGCCCAAAACTGCCAAAGCTTTTGTGGCGGTTGTTCCTGAAAGAAAGCCTTAGAATGGACCTTTGCCCAAATGCAACAAGTGTCCACTACACCACAATTGAGCGTGTACTTAATGCACTAAGTGTAAAAGGTTTTGTCACACCCCGACCGATGGCGGAATCATCGGGGCGGGACATGTAGACTGTTCATAGCACATGGTTGACTAAATTGAAATATATTAAAGTTAAATTTCCATTACAAATAATCCAAGTACAAAATCATGTTCAAACAAGAAAAATAAAACAACTCATAAAATTCTTGATTTAATTGCTAAGTCCAAATCCTATGTTGAACACGTCTTGAATCAATCTCACATATTGGGGCCTGAAACATGAATAAAATAAAGTCAACTAAAAAGTTGGTGAGTATAACACAGTTGTATATAGATAGCATATAGATGAAAACAAATACTTTACATATCATGATAAATAAGGCATTTATGGGGAGCAGCTATTGTCTAACCATGTACAATCAAACCTTGTAACTAGCATGCAAAAATTGTGTTGTCGGTTTCAATCACCGCGTACCATGGGTGGGTTTGTCAGACTCAGTAGATCTATCATTGAAAACCGTCGGCTTGTATAGTTAATGATTGCACATAAGAGCATACAAAGGTTAGCACACCTAGCACTCGGGCATAAAGCTCAAATTTGCACACATGAAAGTAAATAGGATTTGTACTTTGTGTTGTTTGTGTAAATGTAATGTGTAATGTGAAATGTGTATAGAGTTCATGTTCCACCCCAAAAGTGTAAAAGAGTAAAAGGGGTTGTGAATACTCACTTGATATGGAAGTGTAGCTAACAAAGATTATAGATAGCAAATATGTTCCTCGAAATGCACAATTTAACCTAAAGAGTAATGTGTATCGAATCAAATATATGCATAAAGTTTAAGTCTAAAATGAAAGTTGAATTTGTGTATAAAACTATTGATTTGTATTTAAAAGTATTGAATAAAATATATAGAGTTTGAAATAAAATATTTTTGAAACAATTTGGTTAGGTTTGAATTGGATAATTGAATAACTATATAATTTTAGTTTATGAAATAATGTAAATATTAATTGTAATTAAGTATAAATGAATAAATGATTTTGATTTAAAAATGTAAATTAAATAAATAATCATTATCTTATTTATTTATAAACTTGTAACTTAATCATTTAAAACATCATTTAAGTATAAGATAAATTTAAATTTAATTTTTATAAATTTTTAAATAAACTTTTAAATAAATAATATATCTCTTCAAATACAGAAAACATGTTCTTATAAAATTTGAAACATTTATTGATTGAAAAATATAAAATTATAATTTTGTTAAAGCTTTTGAGTCACACACGACCGTGCCTCGAAAGGGCACGATCGTGCTCGAGCCACGGGCGCGACCGCGCTATTCGGGGCGTGACCAGGTTGATCAACATAGGGCACAATCTAGACAAGTCAATTGGCATGACCGTGCCTTGGCCTGGCACGGTCGTGTCTATGATTCTTAGACACAACAGAGATTAGCCCAAAGGGCATGACCAGGTCTGGACAGGAGGACACGACCGCGCTGCTAGTCGGCACGACCACGTTACATGAGGCACGGCCGCGCTAGATGATTAGCGCGACCGTGTCTATTCCAAATCAGACACGAATTGAATAAATCTTGTATTTATAGCGTTGGAATTGTTAGGGCTTTTGATTAATGGGTTATTACGAGTGTTTTGGGATATTTTAATTGTATTAACAACATTTTTAACAGTGGATTCGATTAAATTATTTTAAATAAAACATCGATTCTGATTCGGGGTAAATTCTATGATGGAAGCCTAAATTATTATGGGGCTTTCGATATAGAGACTAATTAACTAAAATAAATGATTTCAATTACCCGAAACAGTAGAGGATTGATAGAGATCAGCAAGAAGGAGTTCCGGCGTCGACGGCTTGAGTTCCGGCGATCTTTACTGCAACTCCGGCCAATCCAAATAGCCTGGGAACTTCAGAGATGATTGAGTATCGAGTCTCTGCTGCTGGATTGAGAGGATTCGGATCGAACAGCGGATTCTAGATTCTTGGAAAGCTTGAGAGAGTTTTTCGAAATTGGTAATATGAAACTGAGACGTTTGAGGAATTCAATAATTGTGATTCATTCATTAAGGGGAAAAGAAACGGATGACTGTTACGGATTTCCAATGATCGGGTGATTAAACTGCATTTACGTTTCAACTGTTACGCAGGCGCGATCGTGCCCAAGAGAGGCGCGACCATGCCAAGGCACCGGGCGCGATCGTTCCAAGGCTAGTCGCGCGACCGTGCCAGAGCACTTCAGCGCGACCGTGCTTAGCTACGGTTTCTTGTTATATTTCAACTTTAGTCCTTGTAATTTTTGTTTTGACATGTTTGTATAAAATAGTTACTTGTATAGGGTTTAAGTGTATATAATCGAGTAAAACTTGTGAATTTGTATTGAATCATTGCATATAATTTATGTCGAGAAAATAACACAAAACAGTGCACGAGTATTGAGTTTGAAATGCGTTATATTGAATTGAAATACGAATACTAAAATCAGAAATGTTACAGTCTCCCCATGTTAAGGGAATTTCGTCCCGAAATTTAACTAATGGAGGCTGCAAAATCGAGAAGGAGGAGGAAGTTTTTGATTTTTCGGTGAATTTTGATTGTTGGATATGGCTTAAGCCTGATCATCGAGGTTGAATATGAATAATGACAATGAATTTAGTTTTTGAAATGGACTTAAGGAGAAGGTTGTCGAATAGCAATTTGAATTCTAAATGTAAGATGTATTACTTGAAATAGATTTGGAGGGATCTTGAAATTTAGAGTTTGTGTAATATGTAGTCTAATGTGTTCAAAATTGTTAGTGGGTAAAATATTTCATAAACATTGGTCTAGGTCAAAACTTCGCGTGACACGAACAACGCTACTTTCGGTAATATGATAGGACACTTATATACAGGAAGTACCATCGGCGTATCCACCATGCCCTTGTCATGTCACATCAGTTTCGTTGTTACACATCATGATAAGTTTTAGTTCACAACACACGACAAAATTTCTCTATAGTTTCCATGCGCTGATTTTTATAATTCCGTGTGCACCCGTAATTATTCAAATCATCGTATGGTCCGTATAGATCGTTTTCGTTGTGTGCGGGTAAGGGGGTACAATTTCACTGTGATCACGTCTATTGTTTTACACATAAAAAGTCGCTAACAAGTAACTAAGTCTCTAATCAGATCGGTTCGCAACTAAAGAGTAGTAAAGTAGTAACACTTAAAGTTTCTTAGTCTGCTCGTGTTTGAACAAGAATATGTCAAACCTCGAGTCGTTTCAATGTATTATGGTCTTCGCTTTGGTGTACAAAGTGCATGACCATGTCTTGTGTATAATGTAATCAATCCATTGCAATAATTGTAAGCAAATTTTGTTTCGAGTATATACTAAGCACACAAGTCTCTTGTATGATCTAGTGTCACGTAGTTTGTAATCAAACAGGTCTCATATATAGCGTAAATAATTTAGCATCTTGTATTTTGTAAATCAATAAGCTCTAATGTGTAATGTAAACAACATAGTAGTATGTGTATTGTAGGAAATGGATTTCATGTATAGTGTTAGCAACTTAGCATCATGTATTTTGTATAATGTACACCGTTTAGTATAAAGTGCTTTGTAACAAAATGAGTTTCATGTATAGTGTCGTCAATCTAGAACTATGTATTAATCACGCAATTCTTATGTATCACGTATATTGCAAACAATTAAGTTTTGTGTATCATGTGTTCAAACCAGTAGCATGTGTATTGCAATTAAACATGTTTCGTGCATTACGTGATTAATCGAGCAAATTGTGATTTGTAGGTAAACTAGTTTCATTATTATGTAATTTGTGTAGCATTGGATATGTTGAGAAATATTGAGTTTTATGTACCATAAGATTGCATTGAATATATTGTGAACGTGAGTATTGAACTTCGCGTGCGATGTGTACTAACGGGTTTTGCATGGGTTCGAGTGTTGCGGACAAACGTGTCGTTTGGTGCTCTTTCATAATGTGGTGGTTAGGTTCAAGTCCTCAAATCTCATTGAGGTTGGTGGGATAGGTTAACGTTTACGCGGTATGGATCGTCTTTTGAAGCGTCAAGTGAAAGGTAACGAGGAGGTTTTGGAAATATTCGGGAATTTGTGTTTACAAATACAGGTCTTTGTTTGAACATAGAAAGTAGGAAATTCATTCTTGATTGTAGATATGTAAAGTAGTGAAATCATTGAACCGCATATTTTAAATGAATATGCAATTTATGGGAAAAGTATTTTTTTTTTTAACTTTCAACTATTAATAAAAGAATATTTTTAAGTGGAACCATTGGCTAAACAAGTAGTCTATGATTTAGCCAAAGTTTAGAAATATTTACTTTTATGAAGAAAAATCATAGTTATTTATCAATTTGAAATAATATTTTTATAAAATTGGTTGTATTAACTTTCCTTATCAGGTGAAAAAGTTTTATCGAAAATTTATGTTTTTGATATTATCTAAAAATTTGATAAACATTTTGATTAAACAAGATAATGAGGTTTTGTTTAAATCACAAAATAGGATGATTTATTTAATGACAAAGATTGTCGGTAATATACTAAACCATGTCGAATGAAAGAAGTGACATTTGGGAAAATTTGATGGGAATATAACAGGTGTAATTTACGCTCCACGGATCAAATCAATGAACAATGACAAAGATTGTCGGTAATATACTAAACCATGTCGAATGAAAGAAGTGACATTTGGGAAAATTTGATGGGAATATAACAGGTGTAATTTACGCTCCACGGATCAAATCAATGAACAATAACTGTAGAGTTGAAATATATGGAATTGATTAAATACTGAAATGTTAAACATTATTCAAAACATAGAGGAAATGGTTTTCAAATCGAAAATTTAAAGGAAATCAGTTGAAGCTCCTTCTAACGTCTCTGGTAGCTTTCCACTAGGAAGAAGATAATCGCCAAGATGAGCACCGCTATAGTCACTCGAGTAGCAGATCTGGCTTCAGTCCTGGCGGTCTCCGTGCGATGTGCTTGTATTTCTTTTTCGAGGATGGAGATTAACTCCTTTTGATATCCTAATTGGTTTGCTAGGCTATCCATTCTTTGTCTTTGTAAGTCGTGTATCACTCCCTGCTCTATCCTTTGCCTCTCAAATTCTGAATTCCTTACATATTGATGGAAGTCATTGGTTGGAATTCCCATTACACTAGGGGGTGTCATGGTATGCCTTACCCTAGGGTTAGGAAGGTGCGGGTCGGTCATTAGGTATGGGTCTCTTAGTGGGGGTGAAAATTGATGGTGGAGGTGAGGTGTATGATACGGGTTTACGGTTACGGGAGATCCAGGTGTTTGAAGTCTCGGGTCGGTGTTCCTAATCCAGTCCGCCCTTACATCAAACCTTGGTCTAGTCGCTGGGGGTGTTGGTGACCGATACAAGGGTGTCTCAGTGTCCTCTTCCCAATCAGATTCTGATCCAGGACGGTAAACCGGGGAGGGAGGAGGGTAGGAGTCCATGTCTAGCAGAAAAACAATGAAAAAGTTGTATGTGATAATGAAATATGAAGTATCAAATATAGAAGTTCTTATGGGTTTTAGTGTTTGACTAGTCATAACGCCGAACCTTCTCGATAGTATTTTAGAAATACACTTGACCTATAAGTAATGTATCCCTAAGGAGAATTCCCAGGAAAGAGGGGTGGGTCACTAAGACACACTTAAGTACCCTATCTTTCCTTAGCCAGAATTCCTCATGGGCTTACATACTCTTCCAGCCATCATGTATTAATAATAGTATTGTTGGGCTCATGGTTATGATGGGAATTGTTGTGGACTGGGCTTTGAGGCCCAAGAGTAAGGTTTATGCTTTTCAGCGGGCTTCTTCTTCTTGGAGGATAGATAGGCTTCTTAGTTTATTATTGGTGGGCATTAGGCTCAATAGTTTAAGTCTTTGCTCATAAAAGGGTGATGGTATCATGTATGGGAGTCCATATGTGTATGAATAATTTGGTGTGTATGTGTGTGTGTTAGACTTAGGATAGTGTTTTAAATAATTTAAGTAGGTAGCTATGCATAGAAGAAAAAGTGGGCAGGAACGTGACACATAAACTATTGAGTATTGTATCATGTGATGTAATCAAATGGTATAAAAATATTCACATAGGAGGATAATCATATAGCATGTAGGTAGTAATGAGTGTAAGCACAAGAGTTGTCAAGTAGTGTGACACATAAGTCATTATGTATTGTATCATGTAGTGTAAGTACTTAGGATAGCATGTAAAAATAATCACACGGAAATTGATAATGTAACATGTAGTAGCATGGCATTGTATGGGTGTCCTAAAGTTATAGTCTAGGTCAAGAGTGTCTAATAACCTAGTTCCCTATAACCAAGGCTCTGATACCAATCTGTCACACCCCGACCGATGGCGGAATAATCGAGGCGGGACATGTAGACTGTTCATAGCACATGGTTGACTAAATTGAAATATATTAAAGTTAAATTTCCATTACAAATAATCCAAGTACAAAATCATGTTCAAACAAGAAAAATAAAAAAACTCATAAAATTCTTGATTTAATTGCTAATTCCAAATCATATGTTGAACACGTCTTGAATCAATCTCACATATTGGGGCCTGAAACATGAATAAAATAAAGTCAACTAAAAAGTTGGTGAGTATAACACAGTTGTATATAGATAGCATATAGATGAAAACAAATCCTTTACATATCATGATAAATAAGGCATTTATGGGGAGCAGCTATTGTCTAACCATGTACAATCAAACCTTGTAACTAGCATGCAAAAATTGTGTTGTCGGTTTCAATCACCGCGTACCATGGGTGGGTTTGTCAGACTCAATAGATATATCATTGAAAACCGTCGGCTTGTATAGTTAATGATTGCACATAAGAGCATACAAAGGTTAGCACACCTAGCACTCGGACATAAAGCTCAAATTTGCACACATGAAAGTAAATAGGATTTGTACTTTGTGTTGTTTGTGTAAATGTAATGTGTAATGTGAAATGTGTATAGAGTTCATGTTCCACCCCAAAAGTGTAAAAGAGTAAAAGGGGTTGTGAATACTCACTTGATATGGAAGTGTAGCTAACAAAGATTATAGATAGCAAATATGTTCCTCGAAATGCACAATTTAACCTAAAGAGTAATGTGTATCGAATCAAATATATGCATAAAGTTTAAGTCTAAAATGAAAGTTGAATTTGTGTATAAAACTATTGATTTGTATTTAAAAGTATTGAATAAAATATATAGAGTTTGAAATAAAATATTTTTGAAACAATTTGGTTAGGTTTGAATTGGATAATTGAATAACTATATAATTTTAGTTTATGAAATAATGTAAATATTAATTGTAATTAAGTATAAATGAATAAATGATTTTGATTTAAAAATGTAAATTAAATAAATAATCATTATCTTATTTATTTATAAACTTGTAACTTAATCATTTAAAACATCATTTAAGTGTAAGATAAATTTAAATTTAATTTTTATAAATTTTTAAATAAACTTTTAAATAAATAATATTTATCTCTTCAAATACAGAAAACATGTTCTTATAAAAATTGAAACATTTATTGATTGAAAAATATAAAATTATAATTTTTTTAAAGCTTTTGAGTCACACACGACCGTGCCTCGAAAGGGCACGATCGTGCTCGAGCCACGGGCGCGACCGCGCTAGTCGGGGCGCGACCGGGTTGATCAACAGAGGTCACAATCTAGACAAGTCAACAGGCACGACCGTGCCTTGGCCTGGCACGGTCGTGTCTATGATTCTTAGACACAACAGAGATTAGCCCAAAGGGCATGACCAGGTCTGGACAGGAGGACACGACCGCGCTGCTAGTCGGCACGACCGCGTTACATGAGGCACGGCCGCGCTAGATGATTAGCGCGACCGTGTCTATTCCAAATCAGACACGAATTGAATAAATCTTGTATTTATAGCGTTGGAATTGTTAGGGCTTTTGATTAATGGGTTATTACGAGTGTTTTGGGATATTTTAATTGTATTAACAATATTTTTAACAGTGGATTCGATTAAATTATTTTAAATAAAACATCGATTCTGATTCGGGGTAAATTCTATGATGGAAGCCTAAATTATTATGGGGCTTTCGATATAGAGACTAATTAACTGAAATAAATGATTTCAATTACCCGAAACAGTAGAGGATTGATAGAGATCGGCAACAAGGAGTTCCGGCGTCGACGGCTTGAGTTCCGGCAATCTTTACTGCAACTCCGGCCAATCCAAATAGCCTGGGAACTTTAGAGATGATTGAGTATCGAGTCTCTGCTGCTGGATTGAGAGGATTCGGATCGAACAGCGGATTATAGATTCTTGGAAAGCTTGAGAGAGTTTTTCGAAATTGGTAATATGAAACTGAGACGTTTGAGGAATTCAATAATTGTGATTCATTCGTTAAGGGGAAAAGAAACGGATGACTGTTACGGATTTCCAATGATCGGGTGATTAAACTGCATTTACGTTTCAACTGTTACGCAGGCGCGACCGTGCCCAAGAGAGGCGCGACCGTGCCAAGGCACCGGGCGCGATCGTTCCAAGACTAGTCGCGCGACCGTGCTTAGCTAGGGTTTCTTGTTATATTTCAACTTTAGTCCTTGTAATTTTTGTTTTGACATGTTTGTATAAAATAGTTACTTGTATAGGGTTCAAGTGTATATAATCGAGTAAAACTTGTGAATTTGTATTGAATCATTGCATATAATTTATGTCGAGAAAATAACACAAAACAGTGCACGAGTATTGAGTTTGAAATGCGTTTTATTGAATTGAAATACGAATACTAAAATCAGAAATGTTACAGGTTTGGTCATCTGGCTAATGTCTACAAGTTCAACGGTGCCAGGGCATGCTACGAATGTGGCAGCACTAATCACTTAAGGAACACCAACCCCAAGATCACTCGAGGACAGGGAAATGCTGGGAATCAAGCTCAAGGACGATTATTTGTGTTAGCAGCTAACGAGGCCCGACAAGATTCAAACGTCTTAACAGGTACGTTTCTGGTTAACCATCAATATGCATCTATTTTGTTCGACACGGGAGCAGATAAGTCTTTTGTATCCACTGATTTTGCACCATTACTTGAACTACCTGCTAGTGACTTGCAAAATACCTATACCATAGAATTAGCTAACGATAAACTACTCGAAGCTAAGAATATAATCCAGGGTTGTACCCTAACTCTTGAGAACAACCCTTTCGTCTTAGACTTACTCCCTGTCGAACTTGGAAGTTTTGATATTGTTATAGGTATGGATTGGCTCGCACATCACCAAGCAGAGATAGTATGTCACCAGAAAACTATTCGGATTCCCTTACCAAATGGCGAGACACTTATCATCCAAGGAGAGCAACCCGGGAAGGAGTTAAGAATCATATCATGCATGAAGGCTCAGAAATATCTGAAAAAGCAGTACTACGCCTTTCTAGCTCACGTAGTAGAAAAGAAGCAGAAAGAAAAACGCATCCAAGACATTCCTGTTGTCAGGGATTACCCGGATGTATTCCCTGACGATCTACCATGACTTCCACCAGCACAACAAATCAAATTCCAAATCGACTTAGTTCCTGGAGCTGCACAAGTTGCTAAATCTCCCCATTGATTAGCACCATGTGAGATGCAAGAACTATCAAGTCAACTACAAGAACTCTAGGAGAAAGGATTTATTCGACCAAGTTTCGCACCCTGGGAGCACCAGTCCTGTTCGTCAAGAAGAAAGACGGATCTTTTCGAATGTGCATTGACTACCGAGAGCTTAACAAGCTAACCATCAAAAATCGGTACCCTCTACCGAGAATTGATGATCTTTTCGACCAACTACAAGGGTCTACTTATTTCTCAAAAATTGATCTCAGGTCCAGGTATCATCAACTAAGGATTCAAGAGAATGACATACCAAAGACTTCTTTCAGAATAGGTATGGACATTATGAGTTCTTAGTAATGCCCTTCGGATTAACCAATGCACCGGCAGTATTCATGGACCTAATGAATTGCGTCTGCAAACCCTATTCTGATAAGTTTGTGATTTTGTTCATCGATGATATCCTAATCTACTCAAGCAGTCAAGAAGATCATGAGCAACATCTCAAACAAATCTTAGAATTACTCACTAAAGAAAAGCTATACGTAAAATTTTCAAAGTGTGAGTTATGTTTAAGAGAAGTACAATTTCTTGGTCACGTGATTAATGAGAAGGGTATTCATGTTGATCCAAGCAAAATTGAAGCAATGGGAAGCTCGAAAGATACCCACCGAGATCCGACAATTTCTGGGTTTAGAAGGGTATTATCGGAGATTTATTGACAACTTCTCAAAAATCGCTCAACCTTTAACTATGCTAACCCAAAAGGATAGAAAATTTGATTGGGGGCAAAAGCAAGAAGAAGCCTTCACTCTACTAAAGCAGAACTGTGTCATGCACCTATTCTAGCTTTACCTAAAGGTACGGAAAATTTTGTAGTATACTGTGATGCATCCCATCAAGGCCTTGGATGTGTATTAATGCAGAAAGACAAAGTAATCGCTTATGCCTCACAATAACTCAAGGTTCATGAAAAGAACTACACCACTCATGACCTAGAACTAGGAGTGGTAGTTTTTGCGTTAAAGATTTGGAGACACTATCTTTATGGTACGAAGTGTTTAATCTTCACCGACCATAAGAGTCTCCAACATATATTTGATCAAAAGGATTTGAACATGCGCCAGCGAAGATGGGTAGAATTTTTGAATGACTACGATTGTGAAATACTATATCATCCAGGAAAGGCCAACGTTGTGGCCGACACTCTAAGTCTCAAGGAAAGAGCAAAACCTATCCGAGTACGAGCACTCAGGATGATAGTTCAAACCGACTTAAAAGCACAAATCCTTGAGGCTCAACAAAAGATTGTACAAATGGGTGATCTAAAGAAAGAACTACTTTGTGGTACCAAGAAACTCCTTGAATCAAGATCCGAAGAAATTCATTACTTTAAGGATAGAATGTGGATTCCACAATCTGATGAGCTAAGAAAATTAATATTGGATGAAGCTCATAAGTCCAAATACTCAATTCACCCAGGAGCCGGCAAAATGTATAAAGATCTCAAGGAATTCTATTGGTGGCCTGGTACGAAGAAAGACATTGCGGTGTATGTTAACAAATGCCTAACCTGCCTAAAAGTTAAGGTCGAACATCAAAAACCATCTGGGTTACTAACTCAACCAGAAATTCCTCAATGGAAGTGGGAGCAAATATCTATGAACTTCATAACGAAGCTGCCAAGGACATCCGGTGGTCACGATTCTATCATAGTCATCGTAGATAGACTAACCAAATCAGCTCATTTCCTAGCCATCCGTGAAGATTACAAAATGGAGAAATTAGCTAAGTTGTATATCAATGAAGTGGTGACGAGACATGGAGTGCCTGTCTCCACTATTTCTGATAGAGATGGACGATTCACTTCAAGATTTTGGCAGTCGTTACAAAAATCAATTGGAACTAGACTTGATCTAAGCACAGAGCGAAAGAACAATTCAGACTATGGAAGATATGCTTCGGGCCTGCGTGGTAGACTTTGGTGGAAGTTGGAACTCCCACCTACCTTTAATCAAATTTTCATAAAACAATAGATACCACACGAGTATCAAGTGTGCACCTTTTGAAGCTCTTTATGGACGAAAGTGCCGATCTCTTATCTGCTGGATTGAAATTGGCGACAGTCAGATAACAGGACCAAAAATTATACAGAAGACTACTGGCAAGGTCGCCCTGATAAAAGAAAAGATTAAAGCTGCCAGAGACCGCCAGAAAAGCTATGCTGATAACCGTCAAAAGCCTCTAGAGTTTAATATTGGTGACAAGGTCATGTTGAAAGTATCACTGTGGAAAGGAGTGTTCTGATTTTGTAAAAAGAGAAAGCTTGCGCCACGTTATATCATACCCTTCGAAATCATCAAAAGGATTGGCCCTATGTCCTACGAGCTTAAACTACCACAAGGACTCAACGGTGTACATGATACATTCCACGTATCAAACCTCAAGAAATGCTTGGCCGATGAGTCCTTACATATACCCTTTGATGAGGTTCAGATTGATAACAAGTTACGGTTCATTGAAGAACCAATGGAGATTATGGATCGAGAAGTAAAGAAGCTTAAACGAAGCCGAATTCCGATAGTTAAGGTAAGATGGAAATCTATGCAAGGTCCAGAATACACTTAGGAACGAGAGGACAATATGAAGCTTAAATACCCGCACTTGTTCAAAGATGAACCAATCAAAGAGAATACCAGTTGAATTTTCGGACGAAATTCTCTTAACTGGGGGAGACTATGACATCTGCCCAATTTTCAGGTTCATTTTCCGTACACTACCCATATACTTTAATATTCTATGTGCAACCACTAGTACTTAGTTAACATGAAACTAGGTCAACAAACTATGTAGCCATCTATACTATGCTAACTTCATGAAATCATGAGAGTTCAAGACTCTAATTAAGAAACTATGACATAAAATCACCTATAATAGGTTAAATTATGTACAATTCTACATTGATTACTTAGTTATACACTAATCATAGTGTAATTAACTTAATTTGGTCGTATTCCATACTAATTAACCTAATTATACCCTAATCTTGGTATAACTAATTAAACTATGTCTAATTACTACACTAATCTCATTATACTTGGTAATACTACCCAAACTATGTCCATCCATATTTTATAAAACCATATCATATGTATATGATTTAAAAACTCTAATTCATTTATTCCACGTCATATTTATATAAAGACTTTTATATAAATCATTTTATCAATCTTTCTTACATAACTATATAAATACACTTTCTTTCTATTTTATGTAACATCCATATATATAAACACTTATATAAGACTAGAATCTTACAACATTTATAAAACACCTCCATTTTTATAAAAACCTACCATTTATAAACTCTTGTACAAGAACTACCTACACAAACATCATCATTTCCATTACTTACAAAACTCACCCAAACACTCCACCTCCCATCACCATTTTTGGCCCCCCTTGAACCCAACACTCAACCTCCCATACTTTCTTACAACATACCTCAATGAAATCTCAAGAATTATTATTAAATTAAACAAATCATGCTATCTTTGCCTATAAATAATCCAAATCCTTGTTCTTCCATTGCACCATTTCACAAACACTCTCACTTTCTTTCTCTCTAAAATCTCGGCAAAGGAGGGGTGCAAGACCAACTCCAAAAGCCTTGAACTTCTCAAGCTTATAAGCATTCCCTTCATCAAGTTTCTATCTTTCTTTCTTTCTTTCATTCATTCTAAATAATGATCTTTGATAACAAGAAGGTTTATGGGTTTTATGATATCATATACTTGTGATAACAAGTGGTAATCTATGACTAAGGTCAAACCATAAACACACCTTCAAAGATCAAAGAACTAGTCCATATACTTTATGTTTTTGCTTTACATTTATCTATATCTTGATCTTTGATAACAAGAAGGTTCATGGGTTCTATGATACCATATACTTGTGTTAACAAGTGGTAATCTATGACTAAGGTCAAACCATAAACACACCTTCAAAGATTAAAGAACTAATCTGTGTACTTTATGTCTTTGCTTTATACTTCTCTAGATCTTGATCTTGATAACAAAAAGGTTTATGGGTGTTATGATAACATCATACTTGTGTAAAAAAGTGGTAATCTATGGCTAGATCCAAACCATAAATATATCTTCAACACTCAAGAACTAGTCCATTTAAATTCATGTACTTACTTTATATGCACTTTATTTTTCATGTCCTTTATTCTTACACAATTAAAAACTTATATGGACATAATATAGTTTGGGTAAACATAAAAATCAAGTCTCGAAAGTCATAATAACGAAATATTAACACAAGATGTCATGTGTTGACTCAAAACCATGCATCATGTGGTGACTTTTTCACTAACATGACAAACACTTAAAAACTTGTTAGAATTACTTTTGTTATATTGTATAACATATATTTAAAAGAGTTGGATGAGTTAAATAAGTTGAAATAGTCACATGCAACTTAAACAAAAATGTACACCGTTTAAAAACCAGTTTTTAACCGAAAGATATGACTTTAATTTTTTGACTTCTAAAAATTCCCATATTTTGAAAATAATTTAGACATACTATAAAAAGACTCCATATTAAATTTTATGTTATTTGGAGTTAGATAACTATGCTTTCGAAATTGTAACCTATTTTGGGCATTTATGACCGAAACAAATGATAAAACGTTTTTAAAAATCACATCCTTGACTCGGCCAACTTTTGGAACTCTTCTTGTAAATAAAATAAGTTTTTTCGAGTCATCAAACTACTATTTTATCAATAATCACAGCCATAGTATATTTGTAAGTTTAATACATCAAAAATCGTCATGAAACAACTAATTTTAAGAATAACATTCTTCAAGACTATTTAAGGGTTCAAAACCTTATAAAACGTAACACATGTACTTTTGATCATAAGTTATGAGTTTTACTAAGTTTAACCAAGAAAACATTACATTATTATTAAAACGGTTTGCGAGATCTCAATAACAAATCTTTTAAAAGAACTCTTTTAAACATATGTGACTTCTACTTATTTCCATCCATCCGATCTTTCTATACACTAACAAGAGTTTGACATACTTTCTAAACCTTATTACCATTACAATCCAATCTTATTCAATCTCCTAACGTCTTGGCGGTTACCGTCGTAAATCCAAACATGTCCCTATATAGTTTACAAGAAACAAAGAACTAAACATTTGTACAAAATGACACCTTAATCCGACAATAAGTCCATAAAACTCATAGAGTCCCATCGTTTTAGGACCCGAGTAGGACATTCTTCAACTAAAGGAACGCGAATCCACCAACACTAGGTGAGTCTTCGTAGCCCCTTTTTCTCTGAAACTTTTGGGAGAAAAATATGCTGTAACTATTTTCATTATTTACTATATTGACTATTCACTTATCTATTTGATCATATAACTTGAGTTGAATTAGAAATATTATCACTTCTCAATTCCCCTTTTTCCATAAACGTAACGAGTTAACTTTGCTAAGCCGACAGTTAAATATTGATAGATCTATCGGGGTGACGCCTCGTTCATCCTTCTGTCTGACGCGTTTAAAACAACAGAAAATGTGGTGAATGTTTATTTCTGATTCTAGAAAGAAGAATTAATGCTCTGTGATAAGGCATTAAGCAGGGGCAAACATACTACGTCACCAGGTTTAGTTGCGGACTCAATGTTTATATCTTGTTATTCACATGCGTAATTCTTTAACATATTATAATAACTATTCATGTGAAAACTATCTATACTCTTTTTTGATACTTAAACCTACGAACTCACCGGCTTTATAGCTGACCACTTTTAGCATATTTTTCAGGTAATTGATGAAGGAATTAGAAGTGCATGGCATACAAAAACATGGAGATTTTAAGAAAAACAATCTTTTGTTAGAAAAATCTCAATTTGTATTTTGAAACAATATGTCATGTAAACTATTATTTTGGAAATGATGAATGCGTAGTAAGTTTCTCTTATTAAAAATGTGTTCTTGGTTTCCATACAACTGTCATAACCCATGTTTCCACCTTAGACGGGGTGTGATATCCTCCTGGCACCACACATGATTCAATAGGCTATCTATTTGCTGACCTAGTAGGTCGTGTCTTATCCTGTGCTCCATCCCTTGTCTCTCAAACTCTGAGGTCCTCATGTATTGGTGGACGGCATGAATTGGGACTCCCATAGCACTAGGGGTGATATGGTATGTCTTGCCCTAGGGTTAGGATGATATGGGTCGGGCGCTAGGTAGGGGTCTCTCAGAGGGGATGGTAACTGGTTGTGTAGATGAGGTGTCTGATATGGGTTTCTTGATGAGGGTCATCAAGATGCTCGAAGTCTTGGGCCGGTGTTCCTAATCCAATCTTCTCTAATGTCAAACCTTGGCCTAGCTGCTGGGAGTGTTGGTGACCGATACACTAGTGACTCGTGTCTTCTTCCTGATCAGACTCTGCTCCAAGATGGTATACCGGGGAGGAAGGTGAGTACGAGTCCATGTCTATCAAAAAAAGAAAGTGTTATAAGCGATAATAAAACTCTAAGTGTTAAATATAGGAGTTCTCATAGTTTTAGAGTTTTGACTAGTCATAACACCGAGTCTTCACAATAGTATTTTAAAAGTAACACTTAACCTATAAGTAGTGCATTTATGAGGAGAATTCACAGGAAAGAGGGGTGGGTCACAAGGACACACTTAAGTGCCCTGTCTTTCAATAAACAGAATCTCTCGTGGGTCTACACACTCTTCTAGTGATTATGTACTAATAACACTATTGTTGGGCTCATGGTCATGATGAGAATCATTATGGACTGGGCTTAGAGGCCTGAAGGTGAGGTTTATTTATTCCAGCAGGCTTCTTCTTCTTGGAGGATAAGTGGGTTCTTAGTTTGTTATTAATGGGCATTAAGCCCAATAGTTAAATTTTTGTTCACAAAAGATGATGGAATCATGTGTGTGAGATTAAGGGTGTAGGAAGAATTGGGTGTGTATAAATGTGTGTTGAAACTTAGGATAGCACTTAATGAATCAAATAGGTAGAACGTAGATAGAAATGAATATAAGTACAAGAGTTATCAAGTAGTCTGACACATAGACTATTAGGTATTGTATTATGCGGTGTGATTACTTATAATAACGTGTAAAAATATTCACGCAAAGTAGTAATCATGTTGCATTTAGTAGAATGGCATAATATGGGTGTCCTAAGGTTATAGTGTAGGTCAAAAGTGTATAATAACCTAATTCCCTATAACCAAGGCTCTGATACCAATCTGCCATACCCTAACAGACGGTGGGACATGTAGACTGTTCAAAATCTCATAATCAACTAAGTTAATAATTTTATTAAAATGATTTAAATGTACAATACATATTGATCAATAAATCGAAAGCTAACAAAATTCTAGTTAAATTGTCAACTATAAATAGTTGATGAGCATGATTTACATGATTTAAATGACAGGGTCAACTATAAATAGTTGGTGAGCACACATATGTTTTGACATCACAAATAAAGTTCAAAAATGTTTTATACAATTCATACGATACATGGTATATAAGGCATTTATGGAGAATCTATAGTTAAACTAAGTGTACAATCAAACCTTGTGACTGTTGTGAGGCATAACACGCATGTTACCCTAATGTAAAGTCGGTAACAAGCACCCTAATCGAGTGGGTTGTCAGACACAATATATCTATCAATGTTAACCATTGGGTTATACTGAGTTAATGATTGTACTAATGTCATGTATATGTAGTCTTAACTCATAGCATTCAAGCATAAAGCACAATAACACATAGCATCATATTAGGGAATTGTTTATGAGTAATTGCAAAGAATTTCAAAGTGTAATCATGCTTCACCCCAAAAATGCAAAATGTAAAAAGGGGCTATGTGAAACTCACCTGTATTAGTGGTGTAGATAACACGAGCAATAAGTTGCACAAGTGAATTTGCAAATCACAAACTTAACCTAGAGTGAAATTGTATGAATGTGAATTAATAACATGCACAAAGTCTATGACAAAGTCTAAGGTTTAACGAGATTGGATGTAGGGATTTGTACAAAGGGTTTATGTTACATTATGTAAGGGATGTGTATATGTTTATGTTTGTATTCGAATAATAGATTTAATAAAAAATGTAAGTTCAAAGTATATAATTTTAATAATAAATGACTTAGGGTTTAATTTGAATATTAAGTAAATTAAATAAATAAATTCTTTTATTCATTTATTTAGAAAAAGTAGAGCGGGATTATATTTATTTAAGTATAATTTAAATAAATAAATTTACTCTATTTATTTTCATTATTTATGAAAATGTGATGAAACAATAGTGTAAATATATATGAGTATATATATAATTAAGAAATTATATTAATTATGATTTAAACTCTAAAATGGATTGTAAATGTAAAAACAATACAATAATAAATAGAAATGTTTTATTTGCTTAAATAGGGTTTTAAACCCTACTATATGTAATTTAATAGAAAATGATTTATAACCTTTGTTTTATGAAATTCTTTTACAAAAATGATAATGGATTTATAAAAGTCTTAGTTACCATTTTATAAAGTAAGTAATTTTAAATGTTTTTTTTTTGTAATGTAATAATTTGGTTGAAAATAAACTTCTAATGGTTTGTATTAATAATGAGATTTTAAATTTATATTGTAAAAATGGTTGTTTTATGTTTAAAGTTGTAGTTTATAGTACCAATATGATCTAAAATGTATTGAGTTTGTAAAATCATTTTTATAAGGTAAAAGGGGTTGTAAAAACAGATTTAAAAAAATGTTTGGGGGTTGCCCGGATTTAACCCGGGTCTACCCGGTGAGAGTCTTACACTCCAACCGTTGGACCATGGGACTGCCACATGAAAATTCCCAGCTCGCATAAATGATATCACGAAACAAGGGTGTGGCTAGATTTGGTTTAAGGCGGGCAAAAAAGGAAACCCGGATATATGGGTTTCGAACCCACGCCACATGGTCCGTTGGAGCAATGACTTAACTAGTAGTACCAAGTGGTTTGGTTGGTTATGTATGGAACCCAGAAGATTAAATACGCAATTTAAAACGAACCAAGATCCTAGTTTGACTCCCGTATGAACAAGTAAGAACCCTAATCAAATTTTTGAACCCTCTGTCATCTGGATTTGACAGAGGGCTATTGTTCGCCTGCTAATAACGAATCTAACAACGTAAAACATGCTTGATTAGGCGAAGGGATGAGGGAAAATGCCTGGGAAAAAACCCTGACTGTTCTTGGTGCTCGACATAGTCCTAGAGGTGAATTGTGGATCGTACGAGCGTTCAGAGAGTTTGTGTGAAGGTATGTGAAAGTGTCTGTGTATACAAATTCATTCAAATGCCTCTCAAATACACGATTCGGTCGCGATTTGTGTGGGATAGCTGTCGGCACATTAAACGCGTTAATTGCGATTAATTTCAGATGAATTGGGTCGCGAAAAAGGCTTGAATACATGCAAGATCAATTAGTGCGTGATTTGCGGGATTGAACGCGTTTCAATTTGCTTGATTTGTTGTCTAATTGGTTCGTCTTTGACCCTGGAAAGTCAAACTATTCAAATTCGTAATTAAACGTAGAATTGGTTGAATTGGAATATTAAGTGGATCATGATATGGTTGATGATTGTTTAGGAACGTTTGTGATAATCGGAATTGATTGATTTCTAGTCTTCAACTTCAAAGATTTGTGTTGTTTGAGTTCTAAAAGTCAAAATTGAGGTTAATGGGTCCAATATCAAGGGTGAGGGTTCACAAAGAAGGTTCAAATGTTAGAGGGTTCAAACTAGTTTATTAAATTTATAAATATTTATATATAGATGTTTATAAATTGGATTTCTTTTTTTGTTAAAAACTAAAAACTTTATAAAACTAATTATACTATAAGTTTTCTAATGATTTATTTAAATATTTTGAATATATATATATATATATATATATATATATATATATTTGTTAAACCAATATTCTTTTGTGGTTTAATTATTAAATCCAAATACGTAAATATATTTGTATACATATCGTTATACATAATTATACATTTATATTTATATATATATATAATGTACACAAAATGTGTTATAGAAATAAATATGTAAATGCAAAGTTTAAATTTTGATTAGAAATATTAATTAAAATAATAATTTATGTGACATAATGTGCTTGAATAAATATAGGTTTTAATGTAGTGTTACTAATGTAGTAAAAATGGAAAAATTATGGATGTTAAACATCGAGTCTGTTACTATATGTTAATTGGATTGAGACTGTGTCTATGATAGGATTCAATTAAACCTAAATCCTTTATGAATCCTAGATTTGATTCGGGTTCAAAACAGAGATGTATGCCCGAATTGATATATAGGCTTTTGATCTAGACATTGAAACGAACTAAAAGGAAGTATCAATTTCTAGAACGGAGTACGAATTGATGGTTTTCGCGAGTCCGATGGGCTGATGTCCGGGACCTCCGATTGTGTCTCCGGCCAAAATGGCGTGCGCAAAAGTTTGACAGAAGTAAGTACAGGGTGTGAGAGTAGTTTAATTTTCTTAATGGTGATCTCAAATGATTGAATTTGAGCAATTTGATAAAGGGAGTGACGGTTTTGAGTTTAAAGACCATAATGGAGTTTAACTCGGTCATTACAAGTGTTAAAGTGTAGAATAATGGCTCAACGATAATCGCCATTAAAGATTATACGTTACGAACTTCAATCCCAATGAATTTTTGATTTAAGACTGCGTTTGCGTTTCAACTGGGCAAGAGGCGTGACCGTACTAGTGCACTAGGCGCGACCCTCCCATGACACTAGGCGCGATCGTGCCAAAACATGGCACGACCATGCCTAATAGGGTTTCTGGTAAATTACAAAACCAGTCCTTGTAGTTTTGTAATTAGAGTTTTGACAGAACAAGTCCTTATAGCTTGTGAGATAACGGAGATTATGTTAACGGGGTTAACCGAAATTTGTCAGGTGTCACATCATCCCCTAGTTGAAAGAATTTTCGTCCAAAAAAATAAAATAATAAAAAAGAATTCTAGGTGTCACCTCATCCCTTAGTTGAAAGAATTTTCGTCCCGAAAATTAGAATAGTACCTTAAGAGTTTGATGTGGAGTGCTTGAATAGATGAGGATACTTGCGCATCATCTGATCCTCACGCTCTCACGTGAATTCCGGTCCGCGTTTCGAGTATCAACGAACTCTGATTATAGGGATTTTACTACGTTTTAGCATTTTGACTTCCCTATCCATGATTTCTACCGGTTCTTCATTGAAACGCAATTGTTAATCAATGTGCAGTTTCTCAAGAGGAACAGCGAGTGACTCGTCTGCTAGACATTTCTTCAAGTTCGAGACATGAAAGACGTTGTGTACACCACTAAGTCCTTCGGGTAGGTACAGTTGATACGCAATTGGGCCAATTCTCTTAAATATCTTGAATGGCCTAACATAATGAAGGTTTAGTTTTCCACTTTTCCCAAAATGAATTACACCCTTCCAATGTGAGACTTTTAACAAGACCATGTCGCCAACTTGAAACTCTAACGGTTTACGATGCTTATCGACGTAGCTCTTTTGACGATCACGAGCTGCCGCCATACGTTTTCTAATTTGAACGATCCTTTCAGAGGTTTCGAGTACGAGTTCAGGACCAGTAAGTTGGCTATCCCCAACTTCAGCCCCACAAATAGGAGAGCAGCATTACCGTCCATATAATGCCTCGAATGGAGCTGCTTTGATGCTAGTGTGATAACTGTTATTGTAGGAGAACTCCACCAGAGACAGGTGGGACTCCCAAGTGTTACCGAAATCAATTACATAAGCTCTTAGCATGTCCTCAAGATTTTGAATAGTGCGCTCAGTTTGACCATCTTATTGAGGATGGTATGTCGTACTCATATCTAGACGCGTGCCTAAAGCTTTTTGTAGAGATTACCAGAAATGTGACGTTAATCATGTGTCACGATCTGAAATGATAGAAATTGGCACTCCGTGCCGAGAGACTATCTCCTTCAAGTAAATTCGAGTAAGCTTCTCCATTTTGTCAGCCTCTTTGATTGCTAAGAAATGAGCGGATTTCGTCAAACGACCGACGATTACCCCGATGGTGTCCCATCCGCTAGGAGTTTGGGGTAATTTGGTGATAAAGTCCATAGATATTTGCTCCCATTTCCACATGGGAATCTCTGGTTGGTGAAGTAGACCAGAAGGCTTTTGGTATTCCACTTTGACCTTTGCGCAAGTCAGGCACTGGTTACGTAGGTGGATATACCGGCCTTCATCTTTGGCCACCAATATAACACCTTTAGGTCATGGTACATCTTGTCGGAAATGGTACATCTTGTCGGAACCTGGATGAATCGAGTATCGAGAATTATGAGCTTCATCCATAACAAGTTCCCTTAAGTTTTCGTACACTAGAGTCCATATTCGCTCGGTGAAGTATTGAATACCGTCAGATTTGACCTCAACTTGTTCTTCCATACCGCGTGTGGCTTCCAACGATAGGTTTTCCTTTTACGGGCTTCGATTTGAGCACTACGGATTTTATCAGGTAATGCGGTGTGAATAGTAAGTTGTAATGCTAGAACTCGTTTGGGCTTGATTTCCTTTCGACTTAGGGCATCAACTACCACATTAGCCTTGCCCGGATGATATCTGATTGCACATTCATAATCATTTAAGGGTTCGACCCAACGACGTTGTCGCATGTTCAACTCTTTCTGCTCAAAGATATGCTAAAGACTCTTGTGATCGGTGTAGATAGTGGACATGGTACCGTACAAGTAATGTCTCCATATCTTTAGTGTAAAAACTACGGCTCCCAACTCTAAATCATGAGTTATGTAGTTTTTCTCATGAATTTTCAGTTGACGAGAAGCGTATGCGATCACCTTCTCACGTTTCATTAATACATAACCAAGGCCCTAATGGATGCATCACAATACACCATGAAATCACCTGTTCCCTCCGGAAGACCAAGGATAGGTGCATTGCAGAGTTTCTGCTTATGGAGTTGGAATGCTGATTCCTGTGTGTCACCCCAGTTATAGGTTTTTCCCTTCTGAGTTAAAGCAGTGAGAGGTTGGGCGATCTTGGAAAATCCCTCGATGAGTCAACGATAATAGCCAACCAATCCCAGAAATTGTCGCACCTCTGTTGGAGTCGTCAGTGCCGCCCAATTCTTGATGGCTTCTATTTTAGATGGATCGACATGTATTCCGTTCTCGTTAACCACATGTCCTAAGAATTTAACTTGACGAATCCAGAATTCGCACTTGGAAAGCTTGGCATACAGTTTCTCTTGTTTCAACAATTCTAGAATCAAACGTAGGTGTTCCTCATGTTCTTCCCTGTTCTTAGAATAGATGAGGATGTCATAAATGAAAACGATGACGTACTGATCAAGGTAGGGTTTACAAATACGGTTCATGAGGTCAATGAACATCGCGGGTGCATTGGTTAATCCGAAAGGCTTGACCATAAACTCTTAGTCAGTAAGGTGCCCGAGCAATCGACGCTGCTCCGGGTGCTAGGTCGATTAGAAATTCTACTTCACGATGCGGTGGCAGATGTGGCAAGTCCTCGGGAAATACTTCTGGATAGTCACGTACGATTGGGATGCCATCAATCTTCTTCTCCCCAGATGGTTGCTCGGCGACGAGAGCCGAAATAGCAGTATTCCCTTTTCGAAGACACTTTTATGCTTTCATGAAGGATATGATGCCAACTACTGCACCACTCCTTTCGCCTTGGATAGAAAGAGTTTCCCCACTCCAGAGAGGAATGCGAACGATTTTCTCATGACAAATAATCTTGGCTAGGTTCTTAGATAACCAATCCATACCGACAATTACGTCGAAACTACCAAATGTGACCGGCATATGGTCAATATCAAGTTTATGACCGGCCAATTCAAGCTTACAACCCATAAGAATGTATGTTGCCTCACTTATCTGTCCATCAACTATTTCTATGATGTACTTAGCTTCTAGAAGGATTGGAGTTTCTTTTATCACGTCTCTAAGTTTCTTAGATATAGAACTCCTATCAGCACCAGTGTCAAAAAAGGACTGAAACAAAGTAATTATTTAAGAGGAACTTACTGGTAACCACACGATGCTCCTATCTTATCTTCACCGGAGCCCAAGAGGCGTCAGCTTAGTCCTAATGATGACTCCATTGAGTATGGTGAGCCCAGTCATGTGCAGTCAAGAGATAACACACACAGATAGGATTGGTACCCTGAGATGATTTGGGGCTACATCTTCACCACTGACCCTACCTGGCCTGCCATGCACCATGGAGCAGGCTTTTGTAGCTTTCGTGACTATCATGACTTAGGAAATAGATCACATGAGGGATGCTGCTAGAGAAATAACCAGCATCCTGCAGCGCTAAACACAAGTAGTTGAGACAAAGGAAGAGATGGAACTTCTGACTGCGGAGTTGGCAGTAACAGATCAACTCCACAACATGCTAGTGGACAGAGTCCAACATATGGAAGCAAGAATGGACACATCAGAGGATGCCACTGAAGGAATCTTGACCAGGGTTGCACACTTAGATGCACATGTTGAGGCTGCCTTTTGGCAAGGAGATGCACCGGCTTCTGATTCCGAGGAGGAGATACCAACTAATGATGAGGAGCCAGTTGAGGAGGAGGATACTCTGTCGTGTATTTTCTAAGATGACAGTGACGTCTGATGTCTTATCTCATCATATATTTTCTTGTCTTACCTTATCTTTTGTTTATTTCCTTTCTGTTTCAAAAACCTAGATGAGTAAGGTTGTTCCAATTCAATAAAGAACTTAAGAAATTTAATGTTTTGAATTATTTATTTTGTATCCGTTACAATTTACTTAATCACGAAATATTAGATGTTGTGTTTTAGTCGTCCTTATTTTACTTGTACATATATGATGTTGAAATGCGATATATTTATCATTATTTGTATTTGTGAATGTGAAGAAGCATGTCTGGATGTGGAAGCGGAGGTCGTAATGGTGGTCGAGATACCATCAATATGACAGTGCTTGCAACACTTATCAATGATAGTGTGGCTAAAGCTTTAGCAGCACAGAGTGCTGCAGGTAAACCCAATATCCATGATGTATGCCCGAATTGATATAGGGCTTTTGATCTCGACATTGAAACGAACTAAAAGGAAGGATCAATTATCAAAACGTAGTACGAATTGATGGTGTTCGAGCAGGGTTTTGTGGCAAGTTCGATGGGCTGATCTCCAGCACCTCCGACTGTGTCTCATGCCAAAATGGCGTTCGCAAAAGCTTGAAAGAAGTACGTATAAGGTCTGAGAGTAGTTTGATTTCGTAATGGTGATCCCAAATGATTGAATTTGAGCAATTTGATAAAGGGAGTGACGGTTTTGAGTTTAAAGACCGTAATGGAGTTTAACTCGGTCATTACGAGTGTTAAGGTGTAGAATAATGGCTCAATGATAATCGCCATTAGAGATTATATGTTACGAACTTGAATTCCAACGAATTTTCAATTTAAGACTGCGTTTGCGTTTCAACTGGGCAAGAGGCGCAACCGTACAAGTGCACTTGGCACAACCCTGCCACGACACTAGGTGCGACCGTGCCAAAACCAGTCCTTGTAGTTTTGTATTTGGAGTTTTGACAGAACAAGTCCTTATAGTTTGTGAGATAACAGAGATTACGTTAACAGGGTTAACCAAAGTTTGTCAGGTGTCACATCATCCCCTAGTTCAAAGAATTTTCGTCCCGAAAATTAAAATAATAAATAAAAATTTCTGGTTGTCATAGGAATGTTGACATGGATTAGGCTTAAGAGCTCTATGAACTTGTCGTATTGCTCATCAGTTTTCTCCTTAACTAGCCTTCCTGGATATGCTATGTGAGAATTGAACGTTCTTTTTGGAGGGAGTTTTGGAGGGAGGTCCATTGTAGATGGTTGGATTACACTAGGCTGTACTTTGTGAGTGCTCGAACTTGTGGGATGTGGACGGAGCGGTACCCGAGTGAATATCTCTCTCCTAGGTGATTGGACTTCTTCCTATGGCATTGGTGGATCTGGGTAGACTTTGCTATTCCTTAGAGTAATAGCATTTACTATGGCCTTTGGATTAGTCTCAGTGTTACTCGGGAGACATCCTAGTTGTCTTTCTGACAATAGTTTTCCTATTTGTCCTAATTGCGTCTCAATGGATTGAAGGGTAGCTTTATGCGTCTTGAACTCAGCTTCAATTGGGTTGTAAGCCTCTTGTGGCCTTTTGTTACCGAAGATGCCACCCGCAGTAGCGTCAAGTGTCTGACGGGCTTGATTATGCAACTCATTGTAGAAGGATGATACTTGCAGCCAAACCTCTAGCCCATGATGAGGACATTTCCTTAGCATGTCCTTGAAGCATTCCCATGCCTCATATAGTGATTCACCATCGTCTTGAGTGAAAGTGGTGATATAATTTCTTAACTTAGCGGTCTTGGCCGGTGGGAAATACTTTGCAAGAACTTCTGGGCCAGGTCATCCCAAGTAGTGATTGACCCGGTAGGGAGAGAATTCAACCATTCTTTAGCTTGTTCCCTTAAGGAAAAAGGGAACATTCGTAGGCGAATGGCGTCATTCGAAACTCCGTTTAGTTTGAAGGTATCACAAGTTTCAAGGAAATTTGCGATATGGGCATGAGGATCCTCATCGGGTAATCCGTTAAAAGTGCATGATAACTAGATCTTGTGGATGACATGAGATTTGATCTCAAATTTTTTAGCGTCAACGGTTGGTCATGTGATACTAGACCCCAACGCGTCAACTGACGGTCTTGCAAATTCGGCAATAGTGCGGTTTTCGACGGCCATTTTTCTAGTACGGTTTTCTATAACTTGACGGTGAAAATTTTTTTCGGGTTCTGCTAAATGTTGATATAATCCAGTAGTAGAACTTTTGATCATACACTACCTGCAACAAAACGTGAAAGAAAAACAAATAAAAAGTAAAAGACTAATCCGTTAACTATAATTTTTCTTGAAATCACCGTGTCCCCGGCAACGAAGCCAAAAACTTTATGTGTTTGTTAATTAAGTATATAAAAATATAAATAAATATATTTTTGGATGAATTTACAAAATCAGGTTTTAAATTTGTAAAATGAAAATTACGTTAACTTAAAAGACACATAATAGACAAGTGTACTATTGGAAACTAGTAGTCCATAGAAATTAATTATATGCTGAAAATGTAGAACTTTAGATTTTTCGGTGGAAAACTTAGTTTTCGATCGAGTTCTTTTAGTATAAATATGTTGTCTTTTGTATTTTGTAGAGAGATTTTTTCACACTTGTATCTTTTGATCAGAATTGATCTAGTGAAATCACATATTGTAGTTTGTTGATTCAAAGTGTAAATACCAGAGTTTATCAATGGAGATTGTTAGTTTGATTATGCATTTTATGGTTGTGACGTTTCTCGACATAGTTCGTGTTTGATTCGATCGTCTAGTTGATTAGTTGATTTCTAGATTGTTTCTGCCATTCGAGAGGTTGTTTGAGAAGTTTAGGCTTGGATATCAACAGATCAGAAGGGATCACAAGTGGTATCAGAGCTGTTGGTTAAAGCTCTTGGTATTCAAGTAATTTTTTCATCAAATTCGATCGAATCAGAGTGTTTTTGTGTGCCATTTTTCTGTATTTTTTGAGCTTAAAGTGATGGAGATGAAGTCTACAATAGGTTTGGAGGCTTGATTTTGGATTCGGATTGTTGCAGAGAGTTTTTGGTCAATTAAAGTGTTCTTCAGACGAAATCTTCTTTTCGACCGAAAAGTGTGCAGTTTTCGATCGAAAAGTATTGTCCAAAATCAAACGATCAAAATCTCATGTGTTCGAAATCTAGACTTTTCGACCGAAAAGTCTTGTCTGAAAAGAGTTTTCGATCAAATAGTTTTTCGACCAAAAAGTCCTAAGTTGGAAGTTTTTCAGATTTTACTAAGTGTTAAAAGTACAAGTGTAAGATGGCTGGAAAGGTTTACGATATTGAGAGGGTTGTGGGAAAGTCACCACCGATGCTAAAGTCAATCTCAGAGTTTTTCAACCGGAAAGTTATGATGAAAGCATATTTCAAGTTTACTTAGCACACTTTATTGGAGTCAATTGTAAAGAGTCCTCATGTACCGAAAACTACAAATGATGATGGGTTAGTCCCTATTGCAGATCCTGATTTGTATTCAGAGGAAGACAAGAAGTTGATTGAGAGAGATAACAAAGCTTTGGGATCTATTATCTAGGCACTTCTAACTGAATTGTATCTGAATTTTGAGCAGCACCAGACAGCTCAGGGACTGTGGAAAGCATTATGTTTGAGGTTTGAAGGAAATGCAGCACTTCACGAAAGCAGAACTTTTGTTAAAGCAGTATAATATCTTTTGTTGAAGCAGTATAATATGTATAGTTATAAGAAGAATGAGACTCTCATCGAACAAGTTACAAGGTTCACAACTATGATTAACAGGCTAAGAAAGATGGGTGTACAGTTCGAAGAATATGATTTGGGAAAGAAACTGTTGGATTCTCTACCGGATTGCTGGAGCATAACGTGTATGCTGATAGAGAATATAACTCCGGATCTAAAGAACAAATCACTTGATGATATAATCTGTCTGTTTGAGTCATATGAGCTAGATGCAAAGAAAAGAGAGTTGAACAATTAAGACAAGCAAAATTTTTCAGGTTCAGTTAATGTAACATTGTTTTCAGGAAGTAGTGATGGAAGCAATGGTTCTAAGTCTGAAAAGAGTAAGGGTTGTTGTGAACATTCTTCTAGGGAGAAGGTTAAGACTTCTAGTCTGATTCCTGAATATCAGATTGCCTTGTTTGGAGCTTTTATGAGCAGTTATGATGCTTTGGTAACTGGAAAGCTTCAACCTGCTGTGCATGATGTCGAGGACCTTGTGTAAATTAATCCTGGTGATTTACAGTACATGGATTTACAATGGCAGATGGTCATGATTACTGTAAGGGCCAAAAAGTATATTCAAAAGGCCAGGAAAGACAAACTTCAGTTCAGAAAGAAAGTTGGTTTTGACAAAGCAAAGCTCAGATGCTACAATTGCCAACAACCTAGACACTTTGCTCGTGAATGTCCAAAAGACAAGAAAAGGAAAGTTGAAGGTAATGGTCTGAAGCTTGTGGAGATGATTGAGGTGGATGAAAAGTCGAAGAAAGCTCCAACTGCTCTTATGTCAAAGCAACTAAGAAATTGTGAGTGGGATGATGAAATTAAAGATGTTGAGGATGAATTTGATGAGGCACTGATGGCTGAGATTGAAGTCTCAAAGAAAACAGCTAAAGTTGCTAGTGTTTGTGCACTCATAACTAATGATAAGGGAAAGGGCAAAGTTGTTGTTGATTCTGATGAGATTTCTTCTGAGAGTTAGGTAAATTCTGACAATGAGGTTGATATTTGTTCCTCTGTTTGTATAGATAAAATGAAGAATTATCATGCAGCGAATACTTTCTTACTTGCTGATAATGATAAACTGAAGAGGGTAAATAAAGAATTAAAACAAAATGAGGTTACATTTACAAGAAAAATTAAAGCACTTTTGAAAGATAATGTCACTTTTAAAGAATATCTTGATAAAAAGGATGTATTAATAATAGATCTTTCAGAAAAACTCATTGCATCAGAAACAGATTTAATAAACAAACGGGTAATTGTTGTAAAGTGGAAAATGCAACAAAATGTGTTTGATGAGTGTGTTAGTAAACAGAGAACTGCTTATATCAAAGATGGTTTGGGTTATAACAAAGTGCCTCATCTTGATAATTATGTGCCATTTCCTGAACCGCATGAATCAAATGAATTGATAAATGCGAGTGATTCTAACTTTCATGAAATGTATGTAAGTGCAGATGTAGAAACAGGTTGTGTTGATGATGAGGTTGAACTTGATGGAGTTAAGAGTTTTTCCGCATTTAATAGACAGTGTACTAGAGAATTCATAAGAGATTGCAAGCAAAATCTCGATGTTGATTGTGATCTCACTAGATTTGTTTCTGTTAGTAAAAAATTTGATGTTGATGTAAATAATTTCTCAGATTCTGATAGTTCATTTGTTTCTGCTTGTTCTACTAATGTTTGTGATGATTCTGATTGTGTGTGTGAAGTGTCATCAACTTCCACTTTCTTTTATAAAGTGGTGCACACAGCTAAAGACTATGTACCGATTCACAAAGTCTCAAGTCTAGCTGATGATGTTGTCCTGGATGAATATGGAAACCCATTAATTCAAGAGTATGATTTGTCAAGTGAAAGGCGTAAGAAAAATAATTTCATAGCACTAGAGAATCATACACTTATTAGTGAGCAAGAGAGTAAGAAAGATGTCAAAGTTAAAATCAGTGTACCAATAAAGATCCAAAGAAAGCCATGTTGTGTCAAAGGCAAATCCGTTTATGTCAAAGACACGTTCATTGATGTCAAAGATAAGCCTGTTCATAGAAAAGGACACTTAAGAAAAAGTGTTTGTGGGTCAAAAAGTGAAGTAGCCGAGTGTTCAAAGTTAAGGTCAAAGTTAAAGACTAGAAACTACAATGCTATGTGTGTGGTCAAGTTGGACATTTTGCGAGAAATTGCAAACATAACTCAAGTGAGTCAAGGTTCAAAAGGGAAAAAGAGAGAGTTAAAAGCAAAATGACAAAGCATTTCAGAAAAGCGTCTGAGAACGACAGTGAGTCTGAGTCCGGAGTGAAACAACGTTACAGTCGTGCTTACTTGCTTTCTAGAAATTGTCATGATTTATATTCAAATGCTTGTTGTGATTATGTGTTACCTAAATGTGTGGACAAAAGGGTCCAAAACAGTTCAAAATATGTGAAGAAGATTAATCAACCAATCTATTTTGCTAAAGAAAAATTGACTAAGAAATATGGGGAAAATGTTGGTTGTTTTTGGAAAATTAAAAATGAACAATCTTCACATATGGTTGGAACAAAGAATGATGTAAACTTGAAGGAACAAGTCGTTGTGACTAAGACTGTAAAAAGTCAAAGTCAGCCCGGGTCAAAGATGATTTGGATACCAGTTTCTCAATAAGTTTGTCTTGAATGTGCAGAGTTTAACCGGGAGGACTATTAATAATGATTGGCATGTTGATAGCGGTTGCTCAAGACACATGACAGGAAAAAAAGAGATTCTGGATAATTTTTGACCTTTTGATGGTGGTTTTGTTGCTTTTGCTGGAGACAAAATGGGAGGGAAATTTACTAGTCAGGGACCAGTGTCAAATGATCATATCATGACTGAAAAAGTTAATTTCGTGTCTCAGTTGGAATTCAATTTACTCAGTGTCTCACAAGTGTGTGTTAAAGATATACCAGTTCATTTTAAGCAAAGGAGTGCTTATTGTTAAAGCCTGGACTAGTTATTCCTAAAGACATGATTCTGATGCGTGCTCAAAGAAAATTCAACACATATGTGGTGGATATGAATGATCATACAACATCAGTGAATGTTTCATGTTTTTTATTAAAAGCAATTTGTTCTGAATCATATATGTGGCATCGTCGAATGGGACATGTAAATCTGAAAAACATGAATAATTTGTTTCATAAAGATTTGGTATGAGGATTAGCCAAGAAAGAATTCATAATTCAAAAGAGTTGTATGTCATGTGCAAATGGAAAACAGCACAAAAAGTCCCATCCGAGAAAAACAATGACAACGTTTACTAGACCTTTATTTCTGATTCATATGTATTTATTTGGTCCAGTTCGTGTCAAAAGCATTGCGAAGAAATCATATTGTCTTGTTATCACATATGATTTTTCAAGATTTTCATGGATGTTTTCCTTGCAACAAAGGATGAGACACCTGAAACAATCATTGAATTTGTTAAAAGGATTGAAAACATCTGTGATAGCAAAGTATCAATCATTGAAGTGACGATGGAATAGAGTTCAAAAATCAACTGATAAATTCTTTTTGTGCAGAAAAAGGAATAACACATCAGTATAGTGCAGCAAGAACACCACAACAGAATGGCGTGGCTGAAAGGAAGAACAGAACTTTGATTGAAGCTGCTCGCACAGTGCTTGTAGATTCAAAGTTGCCCATTATTTTGTGGGCTGAAGCAGTTAACACGGCATGCTATGTTTTGAACAGAGTTCTTATGGTGAAGCAACAAACAAAGACTTCCTATGAACTGTTTTTTTAAAATAAATACGTACATCAAGTTCTTCAGGTCATTCGGTTGTTCTTGTACACTCTTAAACACACAATATCTATTGCCAAAATTTGCAGCTGTTGGTGATGAATGCTACTTCCTGGGATACTCTTCATATCAAAAAGTTTATAGAGTATATAACAAGAGAACCAAAATTATTCAAGAGTCTCATTATGTGGAGTGGCAAGAAATGAATATTCTTCTAGAGCAAAATGGGCCTGATTAGTTCTTTGATGCGGATTTAATTTTCAATACCTTTGATCAGCAACTTCTAGTGGATTCTGATGGAGCAAGTACTTCGAGTACTGTAACTGATTCTCTTACAAGAAGTGATCAATATGTTGAAAGGTTTATGGTTGGTCCACAACATGTGATTGTTCAAAATGAAATTTATGAAGATGTTTCTTCATCGACACAAACACAAGAAGATCATGTTGACAATTCAGTTACTAATGTTGATTCTGAAGTACAAGAAATTACAAATACTAATGATGAACCATCAGTTAGTGAAGTTTAGTTGGATCCATTAAATGATCAAACTGAGGATGTTATTCAGACAAGTTCTTCAAGTGTTGATGATTCAAGCGATCAATCACCATATTTGAATGTTTCAAATATGCCAGAATCTGTACAAGTTGATAATGTTCCAATTCATAGAATTCATTCTACCCATCCAGTTGAATATATTATTGGATCTCTTGAGGATGGAGTTAAAACAAGAAGTCAAGCTGGAAACATCAATGTATGTTTATACTCCTATTTTTTATCCCAAGAAGAACCCAAGAATGTCACAGTATCTTTACAAGATCCAAGTTGGATTGAAGCCATGCAAGAGGAGCTTCTTCAGTTTAAAAAGCTTAACATTTGGCATCTTGTGGATTTTCCTGAAGGAAAATATCCAATTGGAACAAAATAGGTTTTTCGAAACAAGAGCAATGATCGTGGGATTGTGGTTCGTAACAAGGCACGTCCTGTTGTCTAAGGGTTTTATCAAGAAGAAGGATTGGATTATGATGATGTTTTTGCTCCTGTTGAACAAATTGAAGCTATACGTATATTCTTGGCCTATGCTTCCTACAAGAAGTTTAAGGTCTACCAAATGGATGTGAAGACAGCTTTTCTTTATGGAGTGGTAAAGGAAGAGGTTTATGTAAATCAACCACCTGGTTTTGAAGATCCTGATCATCCATTCAAGGTGTATAAGATCGATAAGGCATTGTATGGATTACATCAAGTGCCTCGTGTGTGGTATGAAACCTTGTCGACACATCTCACATCAAATGGCTTTGTTCGTGGTACAATTGACAAGACTTTTTTCTAAAGAAGTTTGATTCTGATTTGTTAATTGTTCAAGTCTATGTTGTCACACCCCAACCGACGGCGGAATCATCGGGGCGGGACATGTAGACTGTTCATAGCACATGGTTGACTAAATTGTAATATGTTAAATCCATTTCCATTCAAACAAACATGAATCAAATTCAAAGTACATAATGAAATACAATTTATTTTTTAATTAAGATTAACTAGGTCCAAAGCCTATGTGTAGCATGTCTTGATTAAACTCATATGAAAGCACCTGAAACATGAATAAAATAAGGTCAACTAAAAAGTTGGTGAGTATAACACAGGTTTGTATATAGGTAGCATATAATTTGTAAACCAAATCTTTAAATAACATGATAAATAAGGCATTTATGGAGAGCAGCTATTGTGTAACCATGTACAACCAAACCTTTGTAACTAGCATGCAAAAATTGTATTGTCGGTTTCAATCACCGCACACCTGGGTGGGTTTGTCAGACTCAATAGATCTATCATTGAAAACTGTCGGCTTGTATAGTTAATGATTGCACATAATCGCATACAAAGGTTAGCACACCTAGCACTCGGGCATAAAGCACAAATTGCACACATGAATGTAAATAGGATTTGTACTTGTGTTGTTTGTGTAAATGTAACGTGTAATTTGAATAATGTTCATGTTTCAGCCCAAAAGTGTAAAAGAGTAAAAGGGGCTATGAAATACTCACTTGTATCGAAGGCGTAACTAACACGAGATACTAGATAGTAATGTGATCCTTGTATTGCACAATGTTAACCTAGAGTGTAATGTATATTGCATTAATAATACACAATAGTCTAAGTCTAAGTCTAAAGTTGAATTGGATAAAGTTAGTGATTGGCACTTGAAAGTATTGTATAAAATGGAAGATTTGAAATTAATATTTTTAGAATATTTTGAATAAGGTTTGAGTTTGAAATAATTAAATAAGTAAATTAGATAATTATTGTTTATGAAAATGATGTAAGTATTAGATGTATTTAAGTATAACTAAATAGATGCTTTTGTTCAAATATAAATCAAATAAATAATTATTACTCTATTCATTTATTTATAAAGTGTAACTTAGACATTAAAATATTATTAAGTGTAGGGTTTATAAATTAAATGTTGGACTTTAAATAATTCTCTTTAAGATTAAACATTTGATCTTTTCTAAATAAAGATAAGACTTTTAAATTTAATTACTTTTATTTTAAAAACAACTCTGGAATATTAATTGTTTAAAAATATAGAAATTTTAAGGATTCTGTGAACACACACGACCGTGCCTAGACAGGGCACGATCGTGCTCGGGCCACGGGCGCGACTGCGCTAATCAAGGCGCGACTGTGTTGATCAACAGAGGACATTGCTAGACAAATCACTAGGCACGACCGTGCCTTGTACAGGCACGACCGTGCCTTGTACAGGCACGACCGTGTCTATGCTTCAGGGGCACGACCAAGTCTAGCCAACGAGCATGACTGGGTCTGAGCCGGAGGCACGACCGCGCTGGAAGTCGGCACGACCGCGTCTCCCGAGGCACGACCGCGCTAGATGATTACTGCGACCGTGTCTCTTTCAAAACAGAAACGAATTGATTGATCCTTATATTGATGGTGTCAGAATTGATAGGGCTTTCATTCACAAGGTCATTAAAAGTCTTTTGGTGTAGATTAACTGTGTTTAAAACATGTTTAGGACCGGATTCGATTAAACTATTTTGAATGAAAATATGGTTTCTGGTTCGAGTAGATTTTGATATTGAATGCCCAAATTAGATTAGGGCTTTGGATCTATAGAATAAATAGAAGGTTTAGAAGGTTTCAATTACCCTGAACGACGATGGATTGGTAGTTTACGGTAGAAAGGAGTTCCGGCGTGAAGAATTTTGTCTCCGGCGTCTCCGGCTGCAATTCCGGCTCAACTAGTGTACTCGTGAGTTTCAGTGAGGATCGTGTGATGTTTATCGTTTGTTTACTTGAGGGAATATGGATCGAAAGGAAGAAATTTGTGGTTTCGTTTAGTTTTCTTGAGATGAATCGGTTCCAAATGATAATGGTTGTAATTGGCAGTGTAATTGTCTTTGTTAATGGATATTAAGTGGAAATCAGTTACGGGAAACCAACGATCGGGCGATTAAAGCTGCAGTTACGTTTTCTCAGACATGAGGCGCGACCGTGCCAACAATAGACGCGACCGTGCCAGACGAGGCGCGACCGTGCCAACATGAGGGGCGACCGTGCCTACTAGGGTTTCTGGTTATTTACAAAATCAGCCCTTGCAACTTCAGCTTTGATAGAATTAGCTTGGTTAGGATTTAACAGAACACCTAACGGGATTACTAACTGAGTTAACTCTAGGAGGTGTTACCATGTGATTTGAGTTCTAAAACTTTGAATTAAAGTATGATCGGTTAACAATTTAATGAGGCGTAGGTTTGAACAAGTATAGGGTCTAGCATTGTATTGTTATTAAAATAAGTTAGAATAGGGTCGGAAAATCACGAATGTTACAGTCTCCCCATGTTAAGGGAATTTCGTCCCGAAATTTAACTAATGGAGGCTGCAAAAAATTCAAGAAAGAGGAGGGAGTTTTGGGTTCTCGGGTAGTTTTGAGTGTTGGATTCTGGGGTGTGTAACCGTTGACATGACTTAAGCCTGATACTTTGAATATGAAGAGTGATAATAAATTTTGTTTTGAAATGAAGACTGTCGAATAAAAATTTGAATTCTAAATGTGAGATGTGTTACTTGGAATTGATTTGATGGGATTTGATATTTAGAGTTTGTGTAAGATATAGTGTAATATGTTCTAAATTGTTAGTGGGTAAGAGATTTCATAACCATTGGTCTGGGTCAAAACCTCACGTGACACGAACAACGCTACTTATGATAATATGATAGGACACTTATATATAGGAAGTACCATCGGCGTATCCACCATGCCCTTGACATATTACATCAGTTTCGTTGTTACATATCATGATAAGTTTTAGGTCATAACACACGACAAAATTTCACTATAGTTTCCATGCGATGATTTTTATAATTCTGTGTGCACCCGTAATTATTTAAATCATCGTATGGTCCGTATAGATTGTTTCGTTGTGTGCGGGTAAGGGGGCATAATTTCACTATGATCACGTCTATTGTTTACACATAAAAAGTCGTTAACAAGTAACTATGTCCCTAATCAGGTCAGTTCGCAACTAAAGAGTAGTAAAGTAGTAACACTTAAAGTTTCTTTGTTTGCTCGTGTTTGAACAAGAATACGTCAAACCCCGAGTCGTTTCAATGTATTATGGTCTTCAACTTTGGTGTATAAAGTGCATGACCATGTCTTTTGTAGAATGTAATCAATCCATTGCAATAATTATAAGCAAATTTTTGTTTCGAGTATATAGTAAGCACACAAGTCTCATGTATGATCTAGTGTCACGTAGCTCGTAATCAAATAAGTCTCATATATAGCGTAAATAATTAAGCGTCTTGTATTTTGTAAGTCAATGAAATCTGATGTGTAATGTAAACAACATAGTATTTTGTGTATAGTAGGAAATGAATTTCATGTAGAGTATTGGCAACTTAGCATCATGTATATTGTACAATGTGCACATCCTAGTGTAATGTACTTCGTAACCAAATAAGTTTCATGTATAGTGTGGTCAATCTAGAATTATGTATCAATGAAGCAATTCTTATGTATCATGTATATTGCAAACAACTAAGTTTCGTGTATCATGTGCTCAATCCAGTAGCATGTGTATTGCAAATAAACGTGTTTCGTACATTACGTAATCAATCGAGTAAGTTGTGATTTGTAGGCAACTAGTTTCATGTATCATGTAATTTGTGTAGCATTGGATATATTGAGAATATTTGAGTTTCATGTACCATGTGGTTGCATTGGATATATTATGAACGTGTATACGTAAGTATTGAACTTCGCGTGCGATGTATATTAACGGGTTTCGCATGTGTTCGAGTGTTGCGGACAAACGTGTTGTTTGGCGTTCTTGCATAATGTGGTAGTTGGGTTCGAATCCTCAAATCTCGTTGAGGTTGGTGGGAAAGGTTAACGTCTATGCGGTATGGATCGTCTCTTGAAGCGACAAGTGAAAAGTAATGAGGAAGTTCTGAAAACGTTCGGGGAAATGTGTTTACAAATACGGATCTTTGTTTGAAATTTGAAAGTGGTAAGTCGTCCTAGATTGTAGATATATAACGTAGTGAATCCATTGAGTCACATAATTCAAATAAATAGACAATTTATGGGAAAAATATGTTAATTTAAATTTTCAGCTATTTAATAAGAGAATATTTTTAAGCGAAATTATTGGCTAAACAATTAGTCGTATATTAATTTAGCCAGGGTTTAGAAATATTTACTTAAACGAGGAAAACCATAATTATTTATCAATTCGAAATAATATATATATATATATATATATATATATATATATTTTAAACCTTCCGATGATTCTGTCTAGGGTTTCTAATTTAAAACTCTGATCTATAATTTTATATAACAAACCCTAGAACCAAAATCAACTACCTCGGCTTGTTTCCGCTCCGACGACCAATTACTCGCCGCCGGTTCGTTCTCCGGCCAGATCCAAGTGTTTGACCTGAAGAAACGATCCGCCCTCCGTCGTCTTCGCGGCCATATTCACCCTGTGAAATTTGTAAGTGATCCTCGCGTTGACAAGCTCTATTTGTTCTCCGACGGTGGTGACGCCATCTTAAGTAGTAGGATGTTTAGTCGGAGACGGCGATTCATAACCTAATTGGACATAATCGGCTTCTTTAGGGAAGGGATTTGCAGAAATTTAGGGATTTCAATATCAACATTGGTATCATAGTGGTCGATCTTCGGCTACTTGAGAGGATATTGCATATTTCAAGTTAAGATTCTCATATTTCCAGGAAGCCTCGCCGTTCATACATCGATTATAAGATCTTTCATCAGAAACACATCCTTGGTGTTTATTTTCAAAGTGTAGAGATTTGTGAGAAATCTGAGGTGTAAGTGACGAACCCTAGATTCTCATTTTGGGGGTTTTCACTTTTGGGTTCATTGAAGTAAAGAAGAAGCATATCCTAACCATTTTAAGGAGTAAAGATCAACTAATTCATCCTCACCGCTGCACCGTCGTCTTAAATCAGCCCCGCCGCACCGCGATTATCGCCACCGCTGCGAGTCCGATTCAAGACTAGGAGGAGACCTGCGGTCTAAAACCCTAGTTCTACTGACGGTGGTACCAAGGTGGAATAGGAAGGAGTACCCTAACTTGGGCGCAATTGGGTTAGTTCGTTCCAACTCCTTTATTTCTGTCCGTTTTACCCTCTTGTTACACGAATTGCATGCTTAGGCATTCTTGGTCTGGGTTAGGAGGACCAGCAATTGTTCTTGATTCACAGGGAGAGACATACCCTGTTTTTTTGTTTTGACTGTTGCATATACGTGTTGCATCTGTTTGATTAATGAGCAATTTGTCTATTCTATTTGCTTAACTGTGGTTAAAATAAAAATAAATATTCTATTTGCTTAACTATGGTTAAAATAAAAATAAATACATCTTGTGTATTATTTCAAACATAGACGGTAGGTGGAATAATGTCTCCTTGAGATCATGTTCAGGGGAGAGGGGTACATCTAGTGCTAACCATAAGGGGTATAGGTTACGTTTGGCATCTTGGAATGTAGGAAGCCTAACTAGTAAGTTGTTAGAGTTAGTAGACGTGCTTAGAAAACATAGGATTCAGGTAGCTTGCCTTCAGGAGACTAGGTGGAAGGGTCAAAGGGGGGGTGAGTGTAATGGCTACAAACTGTTGCATTCTGGTTGCGATGGAACAAAAAATGGGGTGGGTTTTCTAGTTGCTAAAGAACTGCACGGTAATGTGGTGGAAGTGAAAAGATATAATGATAGGATCATGGTGTTGAGAGTAGTACTTGGTGAGGAAGTTGTGGCAATTGTTAGCGCTTATGCACCACATGTAGGTCTAGGAGACCAAGAAAGGAGGGATTTTTGGGGTAGTTTAGACGGAGTAATGAGGTCATTACCTAGACAGGAGAAAATATGCTTAGGAGGTGATTTTAATGGTCACGTTGGTAAGGAGAGTGATGGTTTTCCGATGGTTCATGGAGGTTTTGGTTATGGTGTTAGAAACGATAATGGTAGGGAGCTTCTTGACTTTGCGCTTGCGCATGATCTTGGTATTATAAACACGTTCTTTATAAAGAGGGAATCACATTTGATTACTTTTAGTAGCGGGGGGCGCAACATGCAGATCGACTATTTCCTGATGAGACAAGGGGATCGCAATTGGTGGAAGGATTGCAAGGTAATTCCAGGAGAGTCAGTAGCGACCCAACATCGTCTGTTGGTGGCCGATTTTACCTTGAGAAAAAGGGTGGCGGAGAGGAGAAGAAAAAATAAACCAAGGATCAGATGGGGGAATTTGAAGGACGAAAACATCAATTTGTTTAAAGATAAAGTCATGGCGATGAACACAAATACTAAGGATGGCGACACAAACCAGATGTGGGTAGCTATGGCAACCATTGTTACGCAGGCAGCAAAGGAAACCCTCGGAGTCACATTGGGAGCAACAAGAGGACATCAGGAGTCTTGGTGGTGGAATGAGGAGGTGCGGAGCAAGATAAAGGACAAGCAACAACGCTTTAAAGAGATGTTGCAGTGCAGTAATGGAGAGGAGATAATGACACTACGGGAGAACTATAGACAGGCAAAGAGGGAAGCCAAAAAGGCAGTGAGTGAGGCAAAGAATTTTGCCTATGAAACGATGTATAGAAAACTAGACACCAAGGAAGGGGAGTATCATATGTTTAAGATTGCCAAAAATAGGGAGCGTAGGAGACAAGATCTTGGGGTCGTGAAGTTTATCAAGGAAGATGATGGAAGAGTTTTGGTAAAGGGACGAGACATCAAGCTGAGATGGCAAAACTATTTCTACACCCTTTTCAACAGTTGTAGACCAAGTCTAGCCATAACGGAGAATCCCACTACTCAATCCAGTCAACGAAATAATTGTTATTGTCGAAATATCACACAGGAAGAAGTGAGGAGTGCTCTTAAGAAGATGGGAAGAGCTAAGGCAGTCGGTCCAGACAACATACCCATTGAAGCGTGGAAGTGTATGGGAGAGGAAGGCGTTCAGTGGTTGACAAGACTGTTCAACAATATCTTCAAAACGGGGAAGATGCCAGATCAGTGGAGGCGTAGTGTCTTAGTACCCCTATATAAAAACAAAGGAGATGCTCAATGTTGTGCTAACTACAGGGGGATTAAGCTCCTATGTCATACAATGAAATTATGGGAAAGAGTTATAGATACAAGGATTAGACGACAAACCCAGGTTACAGCAAACCAATTTGGGTTCATGCCAGGCCGGTCCACTACGGAGGCGATACACATTTTAAGGAGATTAATGGAAAAGTACAGAGAGAAGAAACATGATTTACATATGGTGTTCATCGATCTTGAAAAGGCGTACGATAGTGTGCCTAGAAGATTGATCTGGGAAAGTCTGGAGGGAAGAGGGATCCCTAGTAAATATATTGAGGCAATTAGGGATATGTATCATGAGGCTAAGACATGCGTCCGAGCACCCGTGGGGGATACAGACTTTTTTCCAGTGGAAGTGGGAGTTCACCAGGGGTCGGCACTAAGCCCCTTTCTCTTTGCAGTAGTTTTGGATGAGTTGTCAAAGTCGATTCAAGATGCAATTCCATGGTGCATGCTTTTTGCTGATGATATCGTGTTGATTGCAGAAAGTAAAGAGACATTGAACAACAGACTAAAGGAATGGAGAACAGTCTTAGAGCACAAAGGTTTGAAGATAAGCCGATCTAAAACCGAGTACCTTCACTGCAACTTTAGTGGTGCAAACGTCGACGAGGAGACCCAGATTTCTATTGAAGGTGGGGTTGTTCCTAAGACACTGAAGTTCAAGTATCTAGGATCTGTCATCCAGAGTAACGGGGACATCGACAATGATGTAGTCCATCGGGTGTAGGCTGGTTGGTGTAAATGGAGAGCGGCCTCAGGTGTTTTGTGCGACAAGAGGTTCCCAATAGGGTTAAAGGGTAAATTTTATAGGGTAGCAGTTCGCCCAGCGATGCTATATGGAACCGAGTGTTCGGCCATCAAGAAGACACAAGCTCGAAAAATGGATGTAGCTGAGATGAGGATGTTGAGGTGGATGTGTGGACACACAAGAAAGGACCGAATAAGAAATGAAGTTGTTCGGAAGAGATTGGGAGTCACATGTATCTTAGATAAGATAAGAGAAGGAAGATTGAGATGGTTTGGACATGTCAAGACGAGACAGAGCACAGATCCAGTGAGAACGGTGGAAACTCTCGTTGTAGAGGGGAAAAGGAGCAGGGGGAGACCGAAATTAACGTGGGATGAAAGGATTAGGCTTGATTTGTTAGATTTACACCTCTCAGAGGACATGATTAATGATAGGATTTCATGGAGACGTCGTATTAGGGTTTAAGGATGAGTGACCCGTTGTATGGGAGAGTAGAGTTGTTTAGCAAAGATTTTGCGTATGTCTTGTTTCTTGTAGGTGTGTTGTGTTTCTTGTGACTAATATACTCTAGTCATACACTGCTAATTGTTAGATTAGTGTTAGATTTATTTTACTTTATTACTCATTAATTTTATTTATATTTTTATCTTTTTCTTTCCCATGGAGCCGGGGGTCTTTACGGGAGCAGCCTCTCTATCCCTTGGGATAGGGGTAAGGTTTGCCCTCATCACACCCTCCCCAGACCCTACTAATAGCGTTAGCTATGTGTGGGATTATACTGGGTACGTTTGGTTTGGTTTGGTATATATATATTTTTTAAATCAGTTGTATTAACTTTCCTTATCAGGTGGAAAGTTTTATGGAAAATTTATGTTTTTGATACTATCTAAAAGTTTGATAAACATTTTGTTTGAACGAAATAACGAGGTTTGTTTAAATCAAATAATTGAATGATTTGTTTACGAAGGAGATTGTTCGTAGTGTACTAAATTGTGGTGAATGGGAAAGATAATACTTGGAGAATTTTGATGAAAATATGATAGGTGTAATTCACACTCAACGTATTGAATTTATGAATAATAACTTTGGAAAATATAAAATTTAGTAATGCTGAAATGTATTCAAAACACAGGGAAATGGTTCTCAAACTGAAATAAATAAGAAAAATAATCCTGTTAACGCCTCCTGTAGTTTTCCACTAGAAGGAGAATAATTCCCAAGGCGAGCACCGCTTCGAGGATGGAGATTAATTCCTTTTGGTATCCTAATTGGTTTGCTAGGCTATTCCTTGTCCTTACAAGTCGTGCATTAACCCTTGCTCCATTCTTTGCCTCTCAAATTCTGAGGTCCTTACATATTGGTGCGTGTCATTGATTGGAAATTCGATAGTACTAGTGAGTGCCATGATATGCCCTACTCAAGGATTAGAGTAATATGGGTCGGGCATTAGATATGGGTCTCTTAGTGGGAGTGGTAGTTGATTGTGGGGATGGGGTGTCTGATACGGGTTTCTGGGCGCGGCTGATCCAGGTGTTCGAAGTCTTGGGCCGGTGTTCCTAATCCAATCTACCCTTAAATCAAACCTTGATCTAGCAGCTACGGGTGTTGGTGATCGATGTACGGGTGGTCCGGTGTCTTCTTCCCAATCAGACTCTTCTTCGGGACGGCATACCGGGGAGGTAGGAGAGTAGGAGTCCATACTTAGCAGGAAAACAATGGAAAGGTTGTAAGCGATAATAAAATACTGAGTGTCAAATGTAGGAGTTCTCATAGGTTTAGAGTTTGACTAGTCATAACGCCGAACCTTCACAATGGTATTTTAGAAATACACTTGACCTATAAGCATTGCATCCCTGAAGAGAATTCCCAGGAAAGAGGGGTGGGTCACTAGGACACACTTAAGTACCCTATATTTCCTTAGCCAGAATCCCTCATGGGCCTACACACTCTTCCAGCCATCATGTATTAATAACACTATTGTTGGGCTCATGGTTATGATGAGAATTGTTGTGAACTGGGCCTTATGGCCCGAAAGTAAGGTTTATGCATTTCAGTGGGCTTTTGCTTCTTGGAGGATAGATTGACTGCTTAGTTTATTATTGATGGACATTAGGCCCAATAGTTTAAAATTTTGTTGTTTAGAAGAGGTGTGGTATTATGTATGTGAGTTTAGGGGTGCATGAATAACTAAGTGTGTATAAGTGTGTGTGGAAACTTAGGATAGCACTTTAAATAAATTAAATAGGTAGCAATGAATAGGAGAAAAAGTTGACAGGTAATGTGACACATAGATTATTAAGTATTGTATCATATGATGTAATTATATAGTATAACATGTAAGAATATTCGCATAAAATATAATCATATAGCATGTAGATAGTAATGAGTGTAAGCACAAAACTTATCAAGTAGTGTGACACATAAGTCATTATGTATTGTATCACGTAGTGTAAATACTTATGATAGCATGTAAAATATTTACACAAGAACTAATAATGTAACATGTAGTAGCATGGCATTGTATGGGTGTCCTAAAGTTATAGTCTAGGTCAAGAGTGTCTAATAACCTAGTTCCCTATAACCAAGGCTCTGATACCAATCTGTCACACCCCAACCGACGGCGGAATCATCGGGGCGGGACATGTAGACTGTTCATAGCACATGGTTGACTAAATTGTAATATGTTAAATCCATTTCCATTCAAACAAACATGAATCAAATTCAAAGTACATAATGAAATACAATTTGTTTTTGAATTAAGATTAACTAGGTCCAAAGCCTATGTGTAGCATGTCTTGATCAAACTCATATGAAAGCACCTGAAACATTAATAAAATAAGGTCAACTAAAAAGTTGGTGAGTATAACACAGGTTTGTATATAGGTAGCATATAATTTGTAAACCAAATCCTTTACATAACATGATAAATAAGGCATTTATGGGGAGCAGCTATTGTGTAACCATGTACAACCAAACCTTTGTAACTAGCATGCAAAAATTGTATTGTCGGTTTCAATCACCGCGCACCTGGGTGGGTTTGTCTGACTCAATAGATCTATCATTGAAAACCGTCGGCTTGTATAGTTAATGATTGCACATAATCGCATACAAAGGTTAGCACACCTAGCACTCGGGCATAAAGCACAAATTGCACACATGAATGTAAATAGGATTTGTACTTGTGTTGTTTGTGTAAATGTAACGTGTAATTTGAATAATGTTCATGTTTCACCCCAAAAGTGTAAAAGAGTAAAAGGGGCTATGAAATACTCACTTGTATCGAAGGCGTAGCTAACATGAGATACTAGATAGTAATGTGATCCTTGTATTGCACAATGTTAACCTAGAGTGTAATGTATATTGCATTAATAATGCACAATAGTCTAAGTCTAAGTCTAAGGTTGAATTGGATAAAGTTAGTGATTGGTACTTGAATGTATTGTATAAAATGAAAGATTTGAAATGAATATTTTTAGAATATTTTGAATAAGGTTTGAGTTTGAAATAATTAAATAAGTAAATTAGATAATTATTGCTTATGAAAATGATGTAAGTATTAGATGTATTTAAGTATAACTAAATAGATGCTTTTGTTCAAATATAAATCAAATAAATAATTATTACTCTATTCATTTATTTATAAAGTGTAACTTAGACATTAAAATATTATTAAGTGTAGGGTTTATAAATTAAATGTTGGACTTTAAATAATTCTCTTTAAGATTAAACATTTGATCTTTTCTAAATAAAGATAAGACTTTTAAATTTAATTACTTTTATTTTAAAAACAACTCTGGAATATTAATTGTTTAAAAATATAGAAATTTTAAGGATTCTGTGAACACACACGACCGTGCCTAGACAGGGCACGATCGTGCTCGGGCCACGGGCGCGACCGCGCTAATCAAGGCGCGATTGTGTTGATCAACAGAGGACATAGCTAGACAAATCACTAGGCACGACCGTGCCTTGTACAGGCACGACCGTGTCTATGCTTAAGGGGCACGACCAAGTCTAGCCAACGAGCATGACTGGGTCTGAGCAGGAGGCACGACCGCGCTGGAAGTCGGCACGACCGCGTCTCCCGAGGCACGACCGCGCTAGATGATTAGCGCGACCGTGTCTCTTTCAAAACAGAAACGAATTGATTGATCCTTATATTGATGGTGTTAGAATTGATAGGGCTTTCATTCACAAGGTAATTAAAAGTCTTTTGGTGTAGATTAATTGTGTTTAAAACATGTTTAGGACCGGATTCGATTAAACTATTTTGAATGAAAATATGGTTTCTGGTTCGAGAAGATTTTGATATTGAATGCCTAAATTAGATTAGAGCTTTGGATCTGTAGAATAAATAGAAGGTTTAGAAGGTTTCAATTACCCTGAACGACGATGGATTGGTAGCTTACGGTAGAAAGGAGTTCCGGCGTGACGAATTTTGTCTCCGGCGTCTCCTGCTGCAATTCCGGTTCAATTAGTGTACTCGTGAGTTTAGTAAGGATCGTGTGATGTTTATCGTTTGTTTACTTGAGGGAATATGGATCGAAAGGAAGAAATTTGTGGTTTCGTTTAGTTTTCTTGAGATGAATCGGTTCCAAATGATAATGGTTGTAATTGGCAGTGTAATTGTCTTTGTTAATGGATATTAAGTGGAAATCAGTTACGGGAAACCAACGATCGGGCGATTAAAGCTGCAGTTACGTTTTCTCAGACATGAGGCGCGACCGTGCCAACAATAGACGCGACCGTGCCAGACGAGGCGCGACCGTGCCAACATGAGGCGCGACCGTGCCTACTAGGGTTTCTGGTTATTTACAAAATCAGCCCTTGCAACTTCAGCTTTGATAGAATTAGTTTGGTTAGGATTTAACAGAACACCTAACGGGATTACTAACTGAGTTAACTCTAGGAGGTGTTACCATGTGATTTGAGTTCTAAAACTTTGAATTAAAGTATGATCGGCTAACAATTTAATGAGGCGTAGGTTTGAACAAGTATAGGGTCTAGCATTGTATTGTTATTAAAATAAGTTAGAATAGGGTCGGAAAATCAGGAATGTTACATATGTTGATGACATCATCTATGGTTCAACAAATGAAGCTCTTTATAAAGATTTTGAAGTTGTCATGAAACTGAAATTCAAAGTGAGCTTAATAGGACAAATGTAGTTCTTTCTAGGGTTGCAAGTAGAACAGTCTGATGCTGGAATTCTTATCCATCAGGCAAAGTATGTGAAAGACATTCTGACAAAGTTCAAAATGAATGATTATAAATCCGCTTCTACACCCATTGCTCCCCATGAACCTCTCACTATGGATTTATCTGGAGTTGAAGTTAATAAAAAGGCATATCGTTCTATGATTGGTTGCTTGATGTATCTGACCGCAAGTAGATCTGATATCATGTTCGCTGTCTGTTCGGGTGCTAGATATCAGGCAGCTCCAAAGTAATCTCATGAATCGGCTGTTAAAAGAATTTTTTGTTATCTTAAAGGTCGTATAAATCTAGGTTTATGGTATCCTTCTGATTCTGAATTTAACTTTTATGCTTATACTAACAGCGATTATGGTGGATGTATATTGGACACGAAATCTACATAAGACGGGTATTAATTTTTGGGGGAGAGACTGGTTTCATGGCAGTGTAAGAAACAAACGAATGTATCCACATCAACTGCTGAAGCAGAGTATGCAACCGCTTCGAGCTGTTGCTCACAGGTCATTCGGATACAACATCAAATACTGGATTTTGGAGTTAATTTATTGGAAACCCCGATCTTCTATGATAATGAGGCGGTGCTCGGTATAGTAAAGAATCCAATTCAGCACTAAAAAACAAAGCACATTACAATCAGGTTATATTTCATTCGTGATTGTTTTGAGAATGGTTTGATTAAGGTGGTCCACGTCGATACCTTATAACAAAAAGCCGACATTTTTACAAGAGCATTTTCAACCGATCAATTTAACTCTCTGGTTAAGATGTTGGGGATGATCTCATTTTGAAAAAAAAAGGGACACAGCTTAAATAATAAGTTTTGAACAGAATAAAAGTTCATATTTGAACTAAAAGACCATAAAAATGTTTCTCAAAAAGATTTTCTTTCAGTGTTTAAAATTGTGTTGAAGTTTGTACTTTATGTTTTCTGTAGGTTTTGTTTGTTAACCTGTGCTAATATAATAAGTTTTTGTGCTAGTATAGTACGTATTTGTTCTCATAGTGGTATAAGTAATAAATAAAGTTACATCACAATTTTAGGGGGAAAATAAAAGAAAAAGAAAAATATAGTGAGTTTATTTAATCCTAAGTGGTTGCAATAATTCTCCTGATAAATATGATTCATTATGTGACTATGTGAATAAAGTTGAAAGTAAGAAAAGTCTAAAAATCATAAAAATATTTTGGAAAGGAAATTGTGTGACTGACTGACGTGTATGTAGGAAATCATAGTACATTTGTGTGCTGAGTTTACGCATGAATTGGATATGATGGTGACATCGGTTACAAGTTTTGATATGTCGGTAGGCTCTGCATATATAAATTATGCGGTATTTATGTGATTAACTAAATTGCAATCTTAGTGTTATCCACATTAGATTTCGGTACTTTCATCATTCGAATGCAAAATGAATCCAATCATTCCATGAGACCAGGATCTTGATGAGTTTTTAGCACAATTTGTTTGCTCTATTGACTCTATACGTCAAATATAAGATATAGCGTTAAACATCTTTATACAGCTGATGATTCTTGTGAAAGTCTTGGATGAAAACCAGGAAGTCGGTCTATTTTAGCTCTTTGATCTCATACGTGATTTCAATTGACATATCCACTATTCTATGGATATCCGCATACCCGAATCAAATCTTATTCCGAAACATCTCATAAACAAAGAAAATAGAATCAAATGATTCAGAACCAAAAAAATTCAAATACAATCCACTTGGATTATTTTCCTGTGCTAAAAACACTACCTTCATGCTAGTAATTGGATCATGATTTGGTGAAGTTTTGTGTTAAGTTCTAGTTCATTCCATCTCAATGTTTGGATACACTCTGTATTGATAAATATTACCTTAAATGTCACACGATATTTGCTGAAATATGATGTAAGAGTTTATGCTGAAAAATATACTCGCAATCAAGGTTGAACTGGTTAGATCCTGATTTGACAGTGTGATTAAGAAAGTGTACATTTATGATTCTATGTCATTTCAGTTCACTAAAAGAAAATAATAAAGAATAAATGATTGTAAGATGTTAATAAAAACTCAAAAAGAGATCAGTTTGTTAATAAATGAATGAATATGCAGTTTGATATGTGTTTATCATTTTCCTTGTTTGAAAGTGTGTAATAAGTCATTTTGATAAAAATCATTGTGCAAGTTTATGTTGATGATTGTATGTGTTTGTGAAATATAAAATCTGGAACGAGTCTTAATGATGTCGAAATGGACATGAAAAATAAAAATAAAAAATTGTGGTTGTACAAATTTTAAAAAAGTTCATAGTTTTCGGTCGAAATCTTCTTGACCGAAAAAGATCGTCCGAAAAGTGTTTCGATCGAAAAGTCTTTACCAAATTTTTCCATCGAAATTGCAAAATCTATAAATACTAGAATTTTCGATCGGAAAACCTTTTCCCACTTTGATTATCACTGTTACCATCTCGTTGATTTCATCCAAGTGCAAAGTTTTCGTGCGAAAATCCATGTTTTGTGACGTCATTGTATTCCTTATAACTTGTCGATCATCAAGGTACGTTTTCATGACTCTTAGAGATGCATAGGATAGATCCAAAGCCTTAGAATTATTTTGAATGTTTGAATATTTATATCACTCGAAAAGTCTTATGAATTGCCCGGAAAGTATCATGAATGGATCGAAATGTTGTTTCAGATGGAAATGAAGAGTCAGTTCTGATTTGTCCGAAATAAGTTTTTGACAGAAAAGTGTTTTCAATAAAAAAATAAGCTTTGAAAAGGTTTTAAAAAATCAGAGTTTTCGATTGAAAAAGATAACGTTATAGGGTTTTTCGGTCGAAATGTACATAGTTTAAATTGCTAGATTGGTCTGAGTTTTTGATCGAATTGTCAAATGTGTGATCATTAAGTTTTCGATCGAAAAGTTGAGAGTTAAAACTTCTAAGTTTTTGATCAAAATGTTAACTCAGAGTTTTCGATCAAAATGTTAACTCAGAGTTTTCGATCGAAATGTTGGTAGCTTATCAGAGGAGTTTTCGATAGAAAAGGTCAATGTTGAGTGTTTGAAATTTATTAGTTTTTTTGGTCAAAAGGTTAAAGAGTTTTCGATCAAAAAAGTGATTGTTAAAGGATTTTTCGACCGAAAAGTACAGAGTTATGAAACTTCAGAAAATTTTCAAAATATTTCTAACTTTGTTTTGATTGTTATTTTCATATATGAATCGTTTGAAATTCGAGCCGAGGCACAATATATGTGCTTGTTTGAACACAGATACAAAGAAATCAAGGGGCTATGAAGAGATTGTTCGATTTCTGAGAAATTCAAGATTCCACACAGCAATTTCAATTCAAGTTAGAGTTTTTGAAAACCAGATTAGAGAATTTTGGGACAATGTGGAATACAAACATGTGAACAAAGAAATCTGGATTGAAAGCATAGTTAGTGGGAAAACTATCAAAATTACTGAACAAGTCATCAGAGAAGTTCTCAACTTCAGGGACTCACCAGAATTTCATACAAAATAAGTCACAGAGCAATTTCTGGAATCATATTGACCATGGGTTATGAAGGGAACTTTATTAGAAGACAAGTTACAAAGACAATGTTTGGGAAACAATAGAGATATTTGGTACATGTCCTTATTCATTGCATGAGTCCAAGGACTTCAGCTTTTGATCAAATTGGTGAAGTATTCCGTAGAGCATTCGTGTGTTTGGCTACACATATAAAGTTTAACTTCTCCAGGATGACTTTTGAAGATATGATTAGTAATTTTGTGGGACCAAGGCATAATTACAAGTTTTTAATGTACCGAAAACTCAATCAAATGTTTATCAACACCTTACTGCATGAACTACCTAATGACGGGATTGAACTTCCATTTGAACGGATTCAAGAAGTTATCTTCAGCAGCATGAATAATGTTATAAAGACAAGTAGATTTAGTGGAACAACAACACCTTTGTTCCCTAACATGTTAGCTGAGAATACTGATCCTGAATTAAATATAGATGATGAGATAGATGATCTTATGGCAAGTGACATTGAAGATGGTGTAGACAATGATAGTATTGGTGATGGTGATGATAATCAGGGTTATGATGGTGGTGAGGGTAATGTTATACCTAATGTACACCCAGAAGTTCAAGCATAAGAAGAAAAACAACAACTGAAACCAATGTTGTTGATTCTGAAGCTGCTGGTGTTCATGTTAAAGATAATAGAGCTTCAAAAGTTAATATTGAAGTTATTAAACCAGTGTTAAGCCATACAGAAGAGTTTGTAGCTGAAAATGAAGATGTATTAAGTGTGAATACAGAAGTGATAAAAGTATCGGAGGTTCATGCAACTGCAACAACACCATGAAAGAAAAGGAAAGAGCCTGAAGTGACAAAAACTGTACCTTCTAGACCTCCTCCGTCTAAAGGTATCGTGTTTACAGATCTAAACTGAAGAAACAAAAGAAAACAACTACAAAGCTTGATATAGGCAAAGGCAAGGCAAAAGAACTTCCAGAAAAGCACTAGTCAAAGAAGTCAAAGAGTTATGGTCTGGTAGATGAAGACTTTCTGAATTATGCAACCAGAGAATGTAGGTCCACATGACTCTCCTATAGATCGTACTCGAGACACGACGTATCAATGACACGGAGTGCGGAATTCAACCGTATCAAAGATTGTGTATATGAGATGACAATAGAAATAGTAACAATCACAATGTAAATAAACTTCTTTTCTATATCATGAAATCGCAGAGTTTACATAACTAGAACTTCAACATTCAAAAGCATTACAAAAAATGAACATGTAAACTCTATTTATAGACTTGGTTCTGCTATAGGCGAACTTAGTAAGTTCGCTTCTACTAAAACCAGGCGAACTTGTTAAGTTCGCCTCTAGCAGAACTTACAAGACATAGAATAAAACTAAAACATTACAAAACATAAAGACATACAGATCTAAACTATTACAAGCTTTTGTCACATAACTATGTCCTAACAGACTCCCCCTTCACAATAGCTTGATCTTCTGTCTTCAGTCTTTAAGATGAACTCTTCTAATTTTCTGGTAACTTGCTTCCTGCATACACTCCATAGATGTGACATACCTTCAAAACACTCTTATACTACAGTCCCTGCTCTCTTCATTCCTTTGTGAACATGATCTCATTCTTCCTTAGAGTTCTCTGGTCTTTCTTTGAGAAATTTTTCAGATTCATTGCATCATAGAATATGACTATCACCATGTTTTCTTTATCCTCAACTCTTGCTTCCCCAGTATTCACATCAACATACCACCACTTCATGTTTCCAAGAAAGTCTTGTGGTATTTTTCTTAATGGAATCTTTTTCACAGCCTTAACGGATTTAAACTTGTACTTCCAAGTTGTCACACAAGATTTAGGACTAACCAGCTTCACTCTCTTACCTTTCTAAGGATTTAAATTTTGATACTTACCAGGTCCACCTTCTCTGCTAATTAGATTTGCAATCACATATGCCAATCCAAACTTTGATCTGTTTATTAGAGGCTTTGTAGTTAAACCATTCATTTCACACCTTGGTAAGGTATTGAAATATGTGATCCTAGGCTTCAAGTATTGTTCACCATCATATCTTTTCAATGCAAATAATTTCAATTCCTCATCATAAAACCAACTTATGATTCTTCCGATACACCTCTCTTGTTTACATATTTCTCTTTCTGTGCAGGTAATACATGAGATTCAGGTAAGACAGTTTTCCAGCTGTTCACAAAATTTTTCTATTGTTCCTTTGTCATACCAGTATTCCTATACATCACTGGTTCTTCAGATGACATGGAAGGCATGGACTGAGTAGTTTCTGTTTCAGTATCCATCTTTGATTGAGCAGAATCATCAGGATTTGATGCATCTTCAGCAGAGTCCCCAGAATCAGTCATTCCTTCATTGGAAAATTCAGGAATACCATCATCTTGGATGAAGTTATATGGCACATTCAGACCATCACAGCCTTCATAAGTAACATCATCTTGATCACCTTAAATATTTCCACTGGGATCATTGCCATCATCATCTTTCCTTTGAATTTCAACATTATGACACACATCCTTTAGCCTTATCTCCCCCTGAGCGTCAAGATGCTCTACTAACGTAGAAACTAACAGTTGTATCCTAGATAATTGCTTGGATTGATCTTGAATAACTAATTCTCTTCTAGAATCAGTAGCCACCAGAACATCAACTTGATATTGTAAAGCAAGGACTTGGGATTCAAGATATGTAGTTCTTTCTGAATCAGGCTTAATAGAAGGACCAGCAGTAGATGAAGGAACAACAGGAACAGGAGTCACAGCAGGAGAAATATTCCGAGAAGGTATTGGAGTCACAAACAAAGAGTATACAAACTCTGCATCTGCAACCTGAGACGAAGCAGCAGCCATTAGCTTTTGAGATTTAGGAGTTGGAACATACTCCTCTTCAGAATCAGAAGATTCATCTTGTAATGTTCGTTTCCCTAAAGTCACACTAGGAGGAGGACCCCGTGCAGACTTCCTTCTTGGCCTTTTCATGCCTTTCTAGCTCACAGACTTAAGTCTCTTACAAGCATTAGCTCTATGCAACTGAGCTAAACGAATGTAATGATCAGGACTAAAATCCGGTGAACTACCAGAATCACCTTCATCAGATGCAGCAGGGATCGCAGAAGAACTGGAACTCGTATGAGCAACTTGACCCTCTACTTGATGTCCAGGAGAATGAACAACATCATCATGAATATCTTCCATATTCATTCCCATGTCTGGATTATCATCATCATTAGGAACATTTGCTTGATGAGCATCTAGAACTGGCTCATTAACAGCATCATGTACATTTGCTTGAACATGAACCTGTGCAATCTCTTGTTGTATTGGAACTTGAACTTGTGCTTGTTGTACTTGTGGTTGTTGCAAAGGATGTAGTAGTACTTGTTGAATCTGTTGTTGAGGTTCTTGCTCTTGATCTTGATCTAACTCCCCAGGATGAAACCAATTGTTATTCGGAGGCTTAACATAATCAGGATTAACAATATGGCCAAATAATGGAGTTGGAATAGGAATCAATGAAACATTTTGTTGTTTCACCTTAGTACAATTTGTAAAGATTCTTTTAGTCATAGGAGTTAACGTGAGACATTGTGGATGTTGTGGGAGATTAGGAATCAAATGATTCAGAATCATTTGGAGAAACCGAGGGTACATCAAGAAACCTTGACCTTATGGAGGATTTGTCTGCATTACAAGCTCTTTGTATATGTATAAGGCAAATTTGAAGCACTTATTCAGAGTTAATGCTACCATTGCAGCTTGTAACGAAGACTTTAAACCATCGGTACCAGCTTTTCTTGGTGACAAGCACTGAATAATGACATAAAATATCTCCACTGACCCACTAGACCACCTTTTCTAGCTTGGGTATCATTTTGTCTTCCTCTGTAACCCATCCTCTGAAAACATCCCATAATCAATGTTCCAGGTAGATTGATAGGATCATCATTAGCACCTCCTAGAACAAGAGCAGTTCAAATAGTATCATAAGAAATCACCACCTAAGTATTGTTCACTGTAGCTCTTAAGACATGTGGATCAAAATTCATATCTTGATGACCTGTAGCCCAGAACTGTTGAATATACGGTAAGCTGATGTAAGGATTTCCTGAAAGAGCCACGTGCAAGCTGGACCTATTCAGAAAATTAATTATTCCTTGATAGTTAACAGCTTCTGACATTTCAGGATCTAACAATGCAACTTGATATGATTGTACTCAACACGACGATCCATTTGTAAATGAATTTGGACATGAACAACATTAGTATATATATACATAATATAAACCACAAGCACTTATACACACAATAATGAACACGATTGAGTAACACAAACACATATGATAGACACACACAAAAAAAAATTTAGCCCCTAGGCGAACTTACTAGGTTCGCTTAGAGTTGCAAGAGGCGAATATAATAAGTTCGCATGGACAAGTTCTCCTGTCGATACACATTCAAACCAGAATTCAAACATGTTCAAACCGATGGATTAATCCCAAATTAACCACACCATGAGGTACATCTAACACCGATTAAGCATTCACAAGCAACAATTTCAATTTCGACCATAAAAACCACCCTTAACAACCCGAAAACCAGTACAACTGTCAAAATCGTAATACGGAATCAAACCAAACTGATTCCCAACGTTTCAACGAATGAAAATGAGTGAATCTACCTTTAAAATACTAGCAATCACAAGATAAATTAGAGTTAAACAACAAAACTTCGATCAATAACACAAGCAATTCACAAGATCAAATTCGTCGTACTGTGCAAATGTTCGCTCAAAATGTGTTCACTTCAAAAAAATTCAAAGGACAAAGGATCATGTTCAACTGAAATTATATTTATACCTACACTTAAGTTCGCTTCCTTAGGCGAACTTGCAAAGTTCGCCTGATCAAGAAGTAGGCGAACTAGATATGTTCGCTTCCCAAACAAACATAAACCACTTGAAACTTTCATGAAATTCCAACTTTTTCAAGATCCAACCTTTCACTTTCCAAACATTGTGACCTTCCTTCTAAAACATCCGTCCAATCCAATCCCAAACATTTTAATAAAATTAAAAGATAGAATTGTCATGGAAGACGAAAAGAACATATTTTTGGATTTTATCTGTACAAACGGAATTACATATTTTTTGTTTTTATTTTTAGATACTGAAACACATATTTTTGGTTTTTCTGAAAAAATACAAACACATATTTTTGCTTGAATATCATGAGTAAGAAGATCATATCAGTATCTGAGCAATTCATCACACATTCTATCACAAACTATAGGTAACCTATAATACTTCAGAATACACTTTATGAAATGAAATTTGATACTCTTGTGAACTGAATTCACTTATTCTCTTCAAACTAATGATCAGGATTACACTCTTATCCAACCAAAATTTGATATTTAAGAACGAAGATCATTCTTATTCAAATCATATTTTTTTCATTCTATTCAATCTTTTCAATCTTATAAACACCACTTGAAATGATACGCGATAAATTTCAAAGCAAACCAGATCAGGTCATAATATGCTCAATTATTCATAACCAAATTGCAATACAAAGCATGAACACTTAAGTTGTCAATATTATACGATTTGAAACTACAAGCGTTTTTCTCCCAGATTCATGTGAGTTAGTACCATTTAGATGAAAAGCATCATGTACCCCACTCATAGGCCCAAAAAATAATAATATTGCATTATCTTCGAGACATATATGATTTACAGCAAGATTAGATCAATTTCTAAGATGAAATTATCTCTATTAGCACAAGTATTGAATAGCAGATCCCGAAGGATATAAGAATCATGAAGATTCAGAATCAGAAAATTCTAATAAATTGGCTTTAGAATGAGAATCAATAGATTCAGGTAGGAGGATCAAACTATTATCTGGATAAGTTTCAATGGAATCAGTATAGATGATGTATCAATATGATCCAAGGGCTAGCATATGTTCCAACAGATGTTGTCAAAAAACTTATCTTAGTTCAACAACACATTGCATGTTTTTCGGGGCATGGGCAGTGAAAGTAAACTGAAAGAATTTGTGCTAAAGATATAATCCGATATTGGTCTCATAAAATTCTTAAAACCATATATTCTTTATCTGATAACAATATTTTACACACACACCCAGGCATATAATGGGTTCAAATAACAGATGTAATCATATCTTATTTAATTTTCACACTACTAATGGTCCAAAAACGCTTCTAGTCTACTGACAATCTAAGTATCAAACTCATATTCAAATTAAAGTATATTATCAGGAGTAGAGCATTTATAACACAATCATTTCTTGTTCATGCAGACTTTGAAATTTAGATCAAATCAAACCACTATAAGCACAAATATATAATTATATCAAATGTCTAATATGGTCATGTGTGATAAATTATTTACAGATGTACTATCATTTCTTTTTTAACTTAAAATGATATCAGCTTTTATCTTTTTCAATTTGTTTTGACTTTTTATAAATAACAATTTTTGACTGAAATTAAAATGCATAAAAGTAATAAAGCAGTAAGAGAAAATTAAAACCAAATCTCCCATGAAAATTTTTTTGAAAACCTTTTATTCGGGATTGGTCATATCGATCATTTTGATCAGAAATTCAAACTTGGTACGATCAAATGACTTGGTAAAGTGATCAGCAAAATTATCACCAGTATGTACCTTCACCAGCTCAATCAACTTTTTATCTACACAATCACGAATAAACTGATATCTAATTTCAATGTGCTTTGTTTAACTGGGCTTCACAGGATTATTAGTTATGGACATTGTGGCAGTATTATCAATGAACATAAGGGTTCCTGTGAAATTCAAACCATAATCTCTTAATTGCTGTTGGATCAACAAGATTTGGGAACAACAACTTGCAGCAGCAATGCATTCTGCTTCACGTGTTGAAATGGAGACCGTAGTCTGCTTTTTGCACTGCCAGGAAACAAGACGATTACCCAAAAACTGGTAACCACCTGTAGTAGATTTTCTATCCAAACAACAACCACCAAAATCAGAGTCAGTATGTGCATTGAATTCAAAGTTAGAACCATGTGGAAACCATAATCCCAATCTTTGTTTTCCTTTCAGATAAGGAAAGATCCACTTGACTGCTATCAAATGAGACTCCTTTGGTTTTGCTTGGAATCTAGAACAGAGACATACAGCAAACATTATATCTGGCCTTGAAGCGGGTTAAGTACATTAGAGAGCCAATCATTAACCTGTTCGCTACATATACACTTAGAATTTTTGCTACAGATACAACTTTATGCTCTAACAGACTCCCTCTTAGCTGTTACAAACAATTCTATACAAAATACTGATAAATCATCAGTCACAAAAACATGTCCCAATAGAGAAACAGCTGATGTCGTTAGTCAGATAAAGACTTAAATCTCTAACTTACAAAGCAGAGAAGCTGTTAACTCAAGAGAGATCAAAGAATTGAAAACTGAAAGTAACCGACAGAAAGATATCATTACTCAAAAATAGCAACAGATTGATCAACTTCAAAGAATGGTGCAAGATTTGATAGCTCTTATTGGTGCTCCAACTAATGTTAATCAAGAAGAAAATATTGAACATCAAAAAAGTCTAGCTGCTACAGAACCCATTCCTTCTCCTACTGAACATGTTCATTCGTCCAATTCTTGATGCTGATATGTATGAAGAAAACACTATGTTTGATAAAGATATGCTGCTTAATAATGAAGGTGAAGGAATAGAGGTGACAGATGAGAATAATGATGAAACTTAGAAGGAGGAATAAGATGATGAAGATTTGGTGATAACTGGTGAAAAGAAAGGTGATAATCATTCTTCTGATGATGATAGTGATAGTAGTGGAGCTAGAGGTGTTGGTGGAAGTGTAAAGACAGCAGAAGCAACTGATAAAGATGCTGAGAAGATGGTTCGGTTATTGGAAAAATGGACAAACTGATAGATGAAAGAGAGCCATTTAATGTTCCTGAAGAGAATGAAGAGCCATCTGATAGTCCAAAGACCACACGTGTTGACAAGAGTACGTGGTGGACTGTTACAGAGAAGCTAACATTAGTTGAAAGGATTACTCAGACGATAAGAAATCCATAACAAGCTTTGACTGGAGAAATTTTAGGATGGATGTATGATGATGAGAAAAAGATGTATGTGATAAAAAGAGGTGAAGGGAATATCCAGTACTTTGATCGAAGCTCAAAGTTAAAGACGTTACCGTACTGGGATATTCAGGAGCTAAGTCACCTAAAGTTAATTAATCCATCTAAGAATACCTTTGCTGGAAACTTTGAAGATTATCTAAAGAAAGAATGTGCAAAGAATAAGTTTGAGAGCTTTAAACCTCAAGTACCTGAGTACATGAAGCTGAAAAGAAATGATGCACATGGGAAGAGAAGGTTCAGGTACCAGCTGATATAGTTTCAACTGTCTACATCCCTACAAGAAAAGACTTGTTTATCATGAACTTCAAGAAATGGGAGTATGACAGCATAACCCATGAAGCTGTGATCATACAACATGATTTACCACAGGTCAGAGTCTTCGATCCAATGGAACTGTTCAACTTTTCTGATGAAGATCTGAAGATTCTGTACCATAACCCAATTAAGTGTGATATGAGCACAAAGATAAAGTCTGAAGCAAAGTTGTATATGAGAGTCGTAGCTCGTTGTTTATGAAGAAGACATGAAACAAACGTGATCAAGAAAAGACTTATTGAGCTGGATGCCAAGAAAGTAAATGCCAAAGCCAAGCCTGCTAAATACAACAAAAGAAGAATTGATGTTCTGTGGACTAGGGGGATTGTTGGAACCTAGTAGTCCACAGAAATCAATTATATGCTGAAAATGTATATCTTTAGAGTTTTCGGTTGAAAAAACTTTTCGATAATGAGTTTTCGATTGAATTCTTTTAGTATAAATATGTTGTCTTTTGTATTTTGTAGAGAGATTTTTTCAAACTTGTATTTTTTGATCAGAATTGTTCTAGTGAAATCACACATTATAGTTTGTTGATTCAAGGTGTAAATACCAGAGTTTATCAACGGAAATTGTTAGTTTGTGTCACACCCCGACCGATGGCGGAATCATCGGGACGTGACATGTAAGACTGTTCATAGCACAAGGTTGACTAAATTGAAATATATTAAAGCCAAATTTCCATTTCACATAATCCAAGTACAAACCAAAATCCAAACAAAGAACAGTAAACAATTCATAAACTTCTTGATTTAATATTACTAAGTCCAAATCCTATGTTGAGCACGTCTTGAATCATTCTCACATATTAGGGCCTGAAACATGAATAAAATAAAGTCAACTAAAAAGTTGGTGAGTATAACACAGTTGTATATAGATAGCATATAGTTGTAAACAAATCCTTTACAAGACATGAAAAATAAGGCATTTATGGGGAGCTGCTATTGTGTAATCAAGTACAATCAAACCTTAGTAACTAGTATGCAAATTGTGTTGTCGGTATCAATCACCTCCCACTTGGGTGGGTTTGTCAGACTCAATAGATCTATCATTGAAAACCGTCGGCTTGTATAGTTAATGATTGCACATAGTTTTCACAAAGACTAACACAACTAGCACTCGGGCACAAAGCTCAAATTTTGCACACATGTATGTATGTAGGATATTGCACTTGTGTTGTTTGTATAAATGTAGTTGTGAAATGTGTAATGTGTATAAAGTTCATGTTCCACCCCAAAAGTGTAAAAGAGTAAAAGGGGTTGTGAATACTCACTTGATATGAAGATGAAGCTAACAAGGAAATATAGATAGCAAATATGATCCTTGGAATGCACAATTTAACCTATCGAGTAATGTGTATAGTATCAAATAGATGTACAAAGTTTAAGTTTAAAATGGACGTTTGAATTTGTGTATAAAACTATTGATTTGTATAAAATATATAGAGTTTGAAGTAAAATATGTTTGAAATAATTTGATTAGGTTTGAATTGAATAAATAAATAAATATATAATTATAGTTTATGAAATAATGTAAATATTAATTGTAATTAAGTATAAATAAATAAATGATTTTGATTTAAAATGTAAATTAAATAACTAATCATTATTCATAAATTTTGTAACTTAATTATTTAAAATCTCATTTTAAATAAATATAAATTTAATTTTTTATAAACTTTCTATAAATTATATTTATGCCAAGATTAAACTTTTAATCCATTTTTAAATACAGAACACATATTTTTATAAGATCTGAAACATTTACTAATTAAAATATAAAAATTATAATTCTAATAAAAATTATGAGTCTAGCACGACCGTGCCTCAGAATGGCACGATCGTGCTCAAGCCACGGGCGCGACCGCGCTAGTCGGGGCGCGACCGGGTTGATCAACAGGAGCACAAATCTAGACACGACAACAGGCACGACCGTGCCTTGACCAGGCACGATCGTGTCTATGATCTTTAGACACAACAGAGACTAGCCCAGAGGGCATGACAAGGTCTGGACAGGAGGACACGACCGCGCTTCTAATCGGCACGACCGCGCTAAATGAGGCACGGCCGCGCTAGATGATTAGCGCGACCGTGTCTATTCCAAATTAGACACGAATTGACAGATTCTTGTATTTATAACGATGGAATTGTTAGGGCTTTTGATTAATGGGTTATTACGAGTCTAATAATATAAATTAATTGTATGGAAATCGTTTTTAAGAGTGGAATCGATTAAATCCTTTTTATCAATATGAGAATTCCGGTTCAGGACGATTCTTATGATGGAAGCTCCAATTAACAGAGGGCTTTTGATACAGATGTTGAAATGAATAAATTAGAGGATTCAATTAACCTGAATAGAAGCGAATCGATAGAGGATGGTCAAGAGGAAGCTCCGGCGTCGACGGCTTGGGTTCCGGCGATCTTTGCTGCAACTCCGGTCAATGCAGATAGTCCGGGAGTTTCAGGGATGACTGAGAATCGAGACTTTACTGCTGGATTTGAGAGAATTTGGTTTGAAATACGAATTCTAGTTCTTGGAAAGCTTGAGAGAGAATTTTCTTTGAGTTTCACGAATTTTGATTAATTGGATGAAAGGAGAATAATTGGCAGTATTATTTTTGAAAGCATAACGTAATTCGGTTACGGATTCGAGCAATCGGGCGATTAAAGTTGCAGTTACGATTCAGCTGTTTCGCAGGCGCGACCGTGCCAAAGCACTTGGCGCGACCGTGCTTATACGAAGCACGACCGTGTCTAATTAGGGTTTCCTGACATTTTTCAACTTTAGTCCTTGACTTTTCAAATTTGATAAGTTTGTATAAAATAGTTTCTTGTATAGCGTCTAAATGTATATAACCGAGTAATACTTGCGAATTTATATAGAATTATTGTATTAAATTTACGGCGAGAAAATAATGAGACATTGCACGAGTATAGAACTTGAAATTGCATTACATTGATTTGAAATAGGGATACTAAAATCAGAAATGTTACAGTTTCCCCATGTTGAGAAAATTTCGTCCCGAAATTTAGCTAGAGGAAACAACATTATTAGTAAAAAGATGAGGGTACTTGAGCTTCATTTGGTCTTCTCGTTCCCAAGTGAACTCAGGACCACGCTTAGATTCCCAACGAACTTTAACGATAGGAATGCGACATCGCTTGAGCTGCTTGACTTCACGATCCATAATTTCTACCGGTTTCTCAACGAAGTGCATCGTTTCATCAATGCGCACGTCGTCGAGCGGTATATGGAGATTTTCATCGGCGAGACACTTCTTTAGATTAGATACATGAAATGTAGAATGCACATTGCCAAGAGATGGAGGTAACTCGAGCTTGTAAGCCACTTTCCCAATCCTTTCAAGGATCTTGAATGGACCAACATAACGAGGTGCTAACTTGCCTTTCTTTCCAAAACGGATCACACCCTTCCATGGAGATACCTTAAGAAGAACAAGATCACCGACTTGGAATTCCAAGGGTTTTCGACGTTTGTCGGCATAACTCTTTTGCCGACTCCTCGCTACTCGAATATTGTCACGGATTTGAATAATCTTGTCGGAAGTTTCTTGAATTAACTTAGGACCGGTGATTTGTGCTTCACCAATCTCGTTCCAACAGATCGGAGAACGACACTTGCGACCATAGAGAGCTTCGAATGGAGACATGTTGATACTTGTGTGGTAGCTATTGTTGTAAGAAAACTCAATAAGGGATAAATGTGAATCCCAATTGCCACCAAAATCGATTACACAAGCTCTAAGCATGTCTTCAAGAGTTTGGATTGTTCGTTCGGTTTGACCATCAGTTTGTGGATGGTAAGCCGTGCTCAAATCCAATCGAGTACCAATAGCCTTTTGGAGAGATTGCCAAAATCGAGAAGTGAACCGAGCGTCTCTATCGGATATTATGTTCAAGGGAACACCATGACGGCTCACGATTTCATCAATGTAAATTCGGGCTAATTTCTCCACTTTGAAGTCTTCACGAATAGGCAAGAAGTGGGCAGATTTGGTGAGTCGATCAATGATCACCCAAATACTATCATAACCACTCGAGGTGCGAGGGAGCTTGGTAATGAAATCCATAGCTAAATTCTCCCATTTCCACACGGGAATTTCTGGTTGTTCGAGTAAACCAGAAGGACGTTGATGTTCGGCTTTGACTTTGGAGCAAGTTAAGCATTTGGCCACATAAAGAGCAATGCCTTTCTTCATACCGGGCCACCAATAAAGTTGGCGAAGATCTTGGTACATTTTATCCGCACCAGGATGAATAGAATAACGAGTCTTATGAGCCTCGTTCATGAGAATTGCACGGAGATCATCGCGATCGGGAACCCAAATACGGTTCAAGTAATATAGTAAGCCATTGGATTTTGATTCAAGAAGAAGTTCAACACCACACGACATTTCTTCATACATATTACCCTCGGTTACCGAGACGTGTTGAGCTTCTAAAATACGGGTTTGAATATCGGATTGAATACGGGCACAATGAAGCATAACATGGTCCTTTCGACTCAAAGCATCGGCTACAACATTCGCTTTGCCGGGATGGTAACGAATCTCGCAGTCGTAGTCGTTAAGGAGTTCGACCCAACGTCGTTGCCTCATATTGAGCTCTTTTTGGTTGAAGATATGTTGAAGACTTTTGTGGTCGGTGAATACCACACATTTCGTGCCATATAGGTAATGTCTCCAAATCTTTAATGCGAATACGACCGCACCCAACTCGAGATCGTGCGTCGTATAATTCTTTTCATGAATTTTGAGTTGTCTTGATGCATAAGCGATTACTTTTCCTCGTTGCATGAGGACACAACCAAGACCTTGGTTAGAAGCATCACAATAGACAACTAAATCATCATTTCCATCGGGGAGAGTCAAAATGGGAGCATTGCACAACTTATGCTTAAGAGTTTGGAAAGCTTCTTCTTGTTTCGGTCCCCACTCATAAGTTTTACCCTTATGGGTCAAAGCGGTAAGAGGGACAGCAATCTTTGAGAAGTTTGAGATGAAACGACGATAATAACCCGCAAGACCAAGAAATGAACGAACTTCAGTAGGAGTCTTCGGGGCATTCCAATTCTTAACCGTTTCAATCTTAGCAGGATCAACATGAATACCCTTGTCGTTGACGATGTGACCAAGAAATTGAACTTCTTTTAACCAAAATTCACATTTGGAGAACTTGGCATATAGTTGTTCTTTCTTTAAAAGGTCCAAAACCAATCTAAGGTGTTCTTCATGGTCGGCTTTAGTCTTGGAATAGATTAAGATATCGTCAATGAAAACGATCACGAATTTATCAAGGTACGGTTTGCACACACGATTCATGAGGTCCATGAAAACTGCAGGTGCATTGGTTAACCCGAAAGGCATAACCATGAACTCGTAATGACCATACCTAGTTCGAAAAGCAGTCTTAGGAATGTCATCTTCTTGAACACGGAGCTGATGATAACCAGATCGAAGATCAATCTTCGAGAAGCAAGTAGAACCTTGAAGTTGATCAAAGAGATCATCGATTCTAGGCAAAGGATAACGATTCTTGATAGTAAGCTTATTGAGTTCGCGGTAGTCAATACACATGCGAAATGATCCATCCTTCTTCTTAACAAATAAGACGGGTGCACCCCACGGTGAATGACTCGGGCGAATGAAACCTTTGTCGGAGAGTTCTTGAAGTTGACTTGCGAGCTCTTGCATTTCGGAAGGTGCAAGACGATAAGGAGCTCTAGCAACGGGGTTAGCTCCGGGCATAAGATCAATACGGAACTCTACTTGACGAACAGGAGGAAGACCGGATAAATCTTTAGGAAACACTTCGGGAAAATCCCTAATGATAGGAATGTCTTGAATACTCTTCTCCTTGACGTCCTTTTGAACAATATGAGCTAGGAAGGCGATGTACTTCTTTCGTAAGTACTTTTGAGCGGTAGTACAAGACATCAATTTAAGACCCTTGCAAGGCTTTTCACCAAAAACCCTTAAGGTTTCTCCCGATGGTAGCGGAATTCGAATACACTTTTCAAAGCAAATGACTTCGGCATGATGATTTGATAGCCAATCCATACCTATGATAATATCAAAGCTTCCTAGTGGCATTGGAATAAGGTTGATTGGGAATGCATGATCATTAAGTTCTAAAGAGCAATCATAGATAATAGACTCAATTGTAAGGGAGTCACCATTTGCTATTTCAACGGTGAAGGTTTTCTCTAATTGGGATCGTATCTTTGCAAGTAAAGGCTCAAAATTTAGTGACACAAAACTTTTATCGGCACCGGTATCGAACAAAATGGAGGCATATTGACTATTAACAAGGAACGTACCATTAACCACGTCGTTGTTGGCTTGAGCTTCATTGGCGTTTATGTTGAACGCACGCCCACGAGCTCCACCTTGTCTAGCATTTGCAAGTCTTGGACAAAGATTACGAAAATGGTTCGGGTCACCACACTCATAGCAAGCACGCCTATTAGCAATGGCGGGAGCACCTTGATTAGCCACTCGCGGGTTGGGTTGGTTCGGTGGATTGACTTGACCCTCAAAAGCTTTGTCCCTACAAATATTGATAGTGTGACCATATATCCCACAATGAGTGCAAAGGCGACATGGGATATTTTGAGGATGATGAAAATTGCAGGTGGCACAAAGAGGATAAATCCCAACATATGGCTTTTTAGCCGGTGCTTGAACTACGGGTGCAGCTTGGTTAACGGGCACCGCAGGAGTAACCACAGCAAAGTTTCTAACTTTCCTCTTTTTGTTATTGCGAGAGGATTCAGTTGTGGCTTCTTTGTTGTGGGCAGGAGGGGTTACGATTTCAGCAACTTTCTTAGATCCCTTTTTGGTAAGAGTCCCAGCTTTCACATGATTATCAGTCAGGGTAGCAGACAGGCGGATGGCATCTTCCAAAGTAGCAGGATTTCTACCTAAGACAGTATCTTGGATTTGTCTTGGTAGCCCACCAATGTACTTTTCGATACAACGAGATAACGGAGTGACCATGTGGGGCACGAGAAGACTCAACTCATGGAACCGAGTTGTATATGCTAAGTTTTCCCCACTATCTTGGGCAAGATCCCAAAATTCGGCCTCTAACTTCTTCACTTCATTTCGAGGACAGAATTCCTCGGTCATAAGCCTTTTGACCTCATCCCAAGGTAAGGCCATAGCTACATCAACACCCATATTCCTTTTCTCCCCATTCCACCAAGTAAGTGCCCGCTTTTGGAGGACACTTGTGGCATGACGAACGCGGAGGTTGTCGGGACAGTCACTATTGAGAAAGGTATTCTCAATACTTTCAAACCATTGAAGGAGTCCAGTAGCTCCTTCGGTTCCATAAAACTTTAGGGGATTGCACGAATTGAAGTGCTTGAAGGTGCATTGAGATGGATTGTTTCCACCATTTCCACCATTACCACCATTATTACCACTATTGCTTCCATTTCCACCATTGCCATTAGTGGCACCATTGGCTTGGGTGAGTTGTGTCACCAATTGGGTAAGAATAGCAGCAATGTCGGAGTTGGCATTGGTGGCGGGAGCACGACGAGGAGGCATTCTACAGATTTTCACAAGACAAGAAAGATTGTAAGAACTTATGAGAATTGCTAGGATTTAATAGAATGAGAAAACCAAATAAAAGATAGATATTCATAGTTTGGATTGTACTCAAAAGTGGTAAAATCACTTGAATACTAAGGCACATTAAGGTTAATTTAAACTTATATAATTTTCAAGGAGACATGCTTTAGCCTATAGGTAAACACTCATCTCGGGAATTCCCAGGAAAGCATACGGGTCCCTCGGTTGATTGGGATTTATGCGAAATGCTTTCCTAGACAGAAAACCCAAAATACAGGTGTCACCATACCAGATTGCACGTGTCCTCAAGTAATTTAACAAGTTCAAAAACCTTAACGAAGAAAATTAAAAAAAAAAAATTTTAAGATTTTTGCTTCAAGAATTTTTTTGTCCACATGCTTAGAAAGAATAAAGATAGAAAAGAAGGTAGAAATATCATGGGATTTTAGGATATAGGAAAGGTATTATTTAAGAAGATCCTAATAAGTCGTGAATTTCTAACAAGTAAGGTACCAAATATAATAAACAATTTATCATGGTAAGCATGTAGCACATAGCATGTAACACATAGCACAAAATTATGAAGCATAGTATAAGTGGGTGTCCTAAGGTTATAGTCTAGGTCAAGATGTCTAATAACCTAAATCCCTATAACCTGGCTCTGATACCAATCTGTCATACCCCGACCGATGGCGGAATCATCGGGGCGGGACATGTAAGACTGTTCATAGCACAAGGTTGACTAAATTGAAATATATTAAAGCCAAATTTCCATTTAACATAATCCAAGTACAAACCAAAATCCAAACAAAGAACAGTAAACAATTCATAAACTTCTTGATTTAATATTACTAAGTACAAATCCTATGTTGAGCACGTCTTGAATCATTCTCACATATTAGGGCCTGAAACATGAATAAAATAAAGTCAACTAAAAAGTTGGTGAGTATAACACAGTTGTATATAGATAGCATATAGTTGTAAACAAATCCTTTACAAGACATGAAAAATAAGGCATTTATGGGGAGCAGCTATTGTGTAATCAAGTACAATCAAACCTTAGTAACTAGTATGCAAATTGTGTTGTCGGTATCAATCACCTCCACTTGGGTGGGTTTGTTAGACTCAATAGATCTATCATTGAAAACCGTCGGCTTGTATAGTTAATGATTGCACATAGTTTTCACAAAGACTAGCACAACTAGCACTCGGGAACAAAGCTCAAATTTTGCACACATGTATGTATGTAGGATATTGCACTTGTGTTGTTTGTATAAATGTAGTTGTGAAATGTGTAATGTGTATAAAGTTCATGTTCCACCCCAAAAGTGTAAAAGAGTAAAAGGGGTTGTGAATACTCACTTGATATGAAGATGAAGCTAACAAGGAAATATAGATAGCAAATATGATCCTTGGAATGCACAATTTAACCTATCGAGTAATGTGTATAGTATCAAATAGATATACAAAGTTTAAGTTTAAAATGGACGTTTGAATTTGTGTATAAAACTATTGATTTGTATAAAATATATAGAGTTTGAAGTAAAATATGTTTGAAATAATTTGATTAGGTTTGAATTGAATAAATAAATAAATATATAATTATAGTTTATGAAATAATGTAAATATTAATTGTAATTAAGTATAAATAAATAAATAATTTTGATTTAAAATGTAAATTAAATAACTAATCATTATTCATAAATTTTGTAACTTAATTATTTAAAATCTCATTTTAAATAAATATAAATTTAATTTTTTATAAACTTTCTATAAATTATATTTATGCCAAGATTAAACTTTTAATCCATTTTTAAATACAGAACACCTATTTTTATAAGATCTGAAACATTTACTAATTAAAATATAAAAATTATAATTCTGATAAAAATTATGAGTCTAGCACGACCGTGCCTCGGAATGGCACGATCGTGCTCAAGCCACGGGCGCGACCGCGCTAGTTTGGGCGCGACCGGGTTGATCAACAGGAGCACAAATCTAGACAAGACAACAGGCACGACCGTGCCTTGACCAGGCACGATCGTGTCTATGATCTTTAGACACAATAGAGACTAGCCCAGAGGGCATGACAAGGTTTGGACAGGAGGACACGACCGCGCTTCTAATCGGCACGACCGCGCTAAATGAGGCACGGCCGCGCTAGATGATTAGCGCGACCGTGTCTATTCCAAATTAGACACGAATTGACAGATTCTTGTATTTATAACGATGGAATTGTTAGGGCTTTTGATTAATGGGTTATTACGAGTCTAATAATATAAATTAATTGTATGGAAATCGTTTTTAAGAGTGGAATCGATTAAATCCTTTTTATCAATATGAGAATTCCGGTTCAGGACGATTCTTATGATGGAAGCCCCAATTAACAGAGGGCTTTTGATACAGATGTTGAAATGAATAAATTAGAGGATTCAATTAACCTGAATAGAAGCGAATCGATAGAGGATGGTCAAGAGGAAGCTCCGGCGTCGACGGCTTGGGTTCCGGCGATCTTTGCTGCAACTCCGGTCAATGCAGATAGTCCGGGAGTTTCAGGGATGACTGAGAATCGAGACTTTACTGCTGGATTTGAGAGAATTTGGTTTGAAATACGAATTCTAGTTCTTGGAAAGCTTGAGAGAGAATTTCCTTTGAGTTTCACGAATTTTGATTAATTGGATGAAATGAGAATAATTGGCAGTATTATTTTTGAAAGCATAACGTAATTCGGTTACGGATTCGAGCAATCGGGCGATTAAAGTTGCAGTTACGATTCAGCTGTTTCGCAGGCGCGACCATGCCAAAAATAGGCGCGACCGTGCCAAAGCACTTGGCGCGACCGTGCTTATACGAAGCACGACCGTGTCTAATTAGGGTTTCCTGACATTTTTCAACTTTAGTCCTTGACTTTTCAAATTTGATAAGTTTGTATAAAATAGTTTCTTGTATAGCGTCTAAATGTATATAACCGAGTAATACTTGCGAATTTGTATAGAATTATTGTATTAAATTTACGGCGAGAAAATAATGAGACATTGCACGAGTATAGAACTTGAAATTGCATTACATTGATTTGAAATAGGGATACTAAAATCAGAAATGTTACAGTTTGATTATGCATTTTATGGTTATGACGTTTCACGACATAGTGCGTGTTTGATTCGATCGTCTAGTCGATTAGTTGATTTCTGGAGTGTTTTCGCCATTCTAGAGGTTGTTTGAGAAGTTTAGGCTTGGATATCAACAGATCAGAAGGGATCACATGTACGTATCAAAGCGTAATATAGTTTAGGTAAGAACCAAATATCGAACCAATGGGCATGACAGAGTTCCAATTCTCAATTTTTGTTATTGTTTAGCAGGAATAATTAGTGAGTAGGTTTTGTTTGCTTGTGAAGCAGAAAACTAAATGAAGGTAAAGTAAATAACATAAAAGTAAAAATGTTCATGAACTGTGTAACAGAAATGTAACTTGCAGAATAGTAAATAGTAGAAAAGTAAATAAGGCGAAAATGATCAGATTACGAAATGTATTGCTTCAAGATTCGAATAAGCTTGGTACGTGACAATGTTAAGTTGACTAATTCAGTGGTATGACTACTACAAACTTGTGACCCGGGTCACCGCTAGAGCTGCGTCTTCACTACATTTGATTCACAAATTATAATCTTTAAAAGTGGTAGTGCCTCCCGTTAGGGACAAAATTTACCCTCAACCCATCGAATGGTTATCTCCGGGTTGGTTTAAGACATCAGACTCAAAATGTTTTTTTATTAAAGTTAAATAGGTGTTTATATTTTGCTCACCGGAAGGCGGTGTAACAATGGGAACAAGTAAAAAGACGTACCGTTTCCAACATGAGTTCACCAATTCTTGGTCACATAATAAGCTCGTGTAAAGACGTACGATCTTAGAAGTATAGACCAAGCCTTGACTTGTCAATATCTGCTCGTATGAAGATGTACGAGTTTTAAAGGAAGTTTGATTAAAAAGGGTTTTACAATCTTACTCTTTAAAATCAAGACACTTACAAATATAAAGACGGATGTAGACAATAATAAAAGCCCATCAAAGATGGTTTTGAGAACGAATTAGTTAAAGACATAAACATGCCACTTCATTAATACGTTAAACAATAACATGCTCCAAACATCATCTTCACCCTAGCAATACAAAGAAGTTTTAGCCACGAATGGACAAAACGACTAGCGTAATGATGAGTTTCGTAGGCTCCCCAATTGTGGAACTAGGATGAACAGCCCCTCTACTCTTTACTCTCTACTCTAACTACGAGAATGCTCTCTTCTTAAGTGTTCTTTAGGTCTGGATTGGTGTATCAAGTGAAGAACTCAATCCTCCTATTTATAGGCCTCAAAATGTGCAATGCACGGCCGTGCAATGGGTTGCACGGCCGTGCAAAGGCCTAGGGAATCAAACAGGGTACAGAGGACACGGTACTGGGCCATGGGAAGCAAGGGACAGCAATGCACGACCATGCATTGGGATGCACGGGCGTGCATCCCCCTGCTTTTTCCCAGTTTTGTCAATGCTCGCGAATGAATCTTCTCGAAGCTTGAATTCTTGGTGTTTTTGATAGGATTTAGCTTGATTTATATTTTCAACACCGAATAACCTGCAATTACAAAATATAAGTGTTTTAAGCATAAATTGCAAGATGATTATTCAATTAGTACCATAATGTGGGATTATTATGTATGTAAAATATGTATAAATTATGGCATATCAGCTATAAATAACCATTAACCACACCATAGTTACTTTGCTTTATGTTTGTGTGACGTAATAATAGCAAACATCGTGGGAAAAAAACTACATGTGTGTCCAAAGGTAAGACAATTGCCACATTTTAAATTACAAAATTTCATGTGGCTATAAATGACCATTAGCCACATCAAAGTAACTTAGGTTTTTGCTTATGTAACGAAATGATACCAATCATCATGGGAAAAAAAATTATGTGTGACCAAAGGTTAGACAATAGCCACACTTAAAATCATAATAATTTTTTGTGTGTCAAGTAAAACATTTTAGCCTCTCTTATGAAAATGTCATGTGACTATATAATATAAACGGCTACACTCACAACAACTCTTTTGCTATGGTTTATTAAATAAGTGTATCTAAAACAAACTTTTTAGTAAATTCATGTGCTCATTGTGACCAGTTAGCCACACTTAAAGTGAAGTCATGTGGCCGTTGCTACCCTTTGGCCACACTAAATGGAGGGAATGCTTGATTTCAGCAAGAAATGTTGATACCCTTTAGCTACACTTTTAAGCTGTGTAAGACCCCAACCCGGGCATCCTACAGCTGGTTCTCATAACGGGTCATTCTCATTTAAAACACATTTATTATTATTCAAACTACAGCGGAAGTCTTTCTGAAATCATTTATTAATATTTAATGTTACTCAACATACCTCACGAATGCTTGCACACCATTCCGAGTAGTACCGCTCCCAAGCCAAGATACGTCAACACGATACTTACCTGCATAACAATTTATAACACACACAAAGTAAGTTATGCTGAGTGAGTTCTAATAGTTTAATTTATATAAAAACCAACTCGTCACAAAAGCTATTTAAGGTTTACTCAGGACTTGCGGTCTTTATAAAGTAGTTTACCAGTCCGTTAATAAATAAATAATCACTGTACCATCCGGTATCCCATAATTACTCAATACCCGAGACTCGTCTCGTGATAATAATTCCCTAGTCTCGTCGACATAGGCCGAACTTTCTACACTAATAACTCATTCTCTATGACACGTGTTAACCCGATACTTAGTTATCCCAACCAAAACCCTAGACATCACTTACCCGACCTTAATCAAGGCTATTACATTTCCACCGACACGACAGTTGTACACGTCATGTCATAATCCTGACATCACTGTAGATCTAACTCTATACACCACAATAAAAACATTCACACATCACGTTAGCATTACCACCATAATATCCTCTACACGTCACATTAACATTACCACACTAACAACATCGCATGCAAAATAAATATAATTCAACATTTGCATGCATTTCCACACACCTGTAAATATACACGTAAACGCATCCCTCGTCACCACAGCCTCGTCAAGGTTACCCTTGTCAGGGCGTTCGACGCACCCTGAGCTCATCATTAACCTGTTAAATAAATGTCACTATTGGTGACTTCCCGAAGGACCTCATCCTTCACAAAATCCCATTTTCCATGTCATATAGACAACACCGCAAACACATCACACAAATATAAAGCACATAATATCACACATCATATACATGACTCGTTAACTACACCTGTACCTCACACATGACAGTAGAACAACATATACCCCACAAGAAATCATAAGCATTTAGCTTAAAGCCGACTCTCCCCGATTCACCCTTGTCACGTCATATATTAATAATTCATACCTTTAGGTCACATATTTCTACGAACACCCTATAGACTCTACGACTCCTTAATAATCATTTTATACTCAAAACACATCGGGTTAGAAACCGAAACCCTTAACACGACTAAATACAATAACACCTCTTGACAGTATGTACGATAGCCCCAAAATAGTAAAACATTTAAATAAGTGGGGGATTAGAAACTCACCAGTTGCGAAGCTTTCCTTCCGAAGTCGCATACCGTAACCTCGTAGTCCAACGCGAACCTTTTGTCAAATGAACTACCCAGATCAATCCTGTTACCGCAATAACACTAACATATCTATTCTGGACCAGCAGCTACAAGCTCGGTCTAAAGTGTCCCAAACCGTACAACCGACGCGCTCGCTTGCATACAAAACCCCTAAATTAACGTTACCGAAAAACGTTCCCGAATATCATCCCCGACAATTTTCTCACATCCCAAAATAGTCTCCAACAATGAATATAAAGTTCTATGGGGTTATACCTTTGCGTACAAGCCATTCTATGCGGTTTTGTAGAAACCACTAAGCACCACACGAGAGGAAAACTTGTTTTGCTCATATCTCGACCATACGAGCTCCGTTTTGCGCGATCCACCTATCCACGTGTTCGTCTCGATATACTTGACCTCAGAAAAATATTGGTGTCATCCACCGCTGTTGCCAGAACGCATACTCGTCTTTTAGCACTTTGGGTTTTGCGCGTAAATATACGAGTAGCTTAAAACTTACCCAAATGAACTCCGTTTTAGGCGAATTATATATCCACACGTTCGTATCGCCAAACCCTTTTAGAAAAACCACTCGCTGTCGCCGAAAACGGCCGCCTCCATCACCAGAAAACCAAAACAGTAGCCAGAATTTGAACTCTTCGCGCGTCTGTCCTCGCCGCCTCCGTCGCCGGAAAATCGAACAGTAGCCGGAACCAGTCGCCAGACACTGCTCGTATCCCTATCAATCGAACTTGAAATTGGACAAATAATATATCCTCGCGATCGTGTCGCCAAACCCTTCCACCTCCTACTATCTTCGCCGCCTACCTCCACCGGCTCCGTCGCCGGAATCGCGAATAGTGGCAAGAAATCCTCACCGGATTTCCGTTTTCGCTTGTTTCCTTCGTTTTCATGACCTGTTCATAAAACCTCTTAACAGTATGTACGATAGCCCAAAAACAGTAAAACATTTAAAGAAGTGGGGGATTAGAAATTCACCGGTTGCGAAGCTTTCCTTCTAAATTCGCGTACCCGTAACCTCGTAGTCCAATGCGAACCTGTCATAAAATGAACTACCCAGATCAATCCTATTACCGCAATAACATATCTATTCTAGACCAGCAGCTACAAGCTCGGTCTAAATCGTCCCAAACCGTACAACCGACGCGCTCGCTCGTGTACAAAAACCCCTAAATTAACGTTACGGAAAAACGTTCCCGAATGTCGTCCCCGAAATTATTTCTCACATCCCAAAATAGTCCCCAACAATTAATATAAAGTTCTATGGGGTCATACCTTTTTGTATATAACCACTGAGCACTACGCGAGAGGAAAGTTTGTTTTCCTCATATCTTGACGATACGAGCTCCGTTTCGTGCGATCCACGTGTTCGTCTCGAAACACCTGACTATAGAAAAATATTGGTGTTGGCCACCCCTGCCACCGCTGCTGCCAGAAAGCATACTCGTTTTTCAGCACTTTCTGTTTTGCGCGTCATTATATGAGTAGCTTAAAACTAACCCAAATGAACTTCGTTTTAGGCTAATTATATTTCCACACGTTCGTATCGTTGAACCCTTTTAGACGAACCCGTCGCCATCGCTAGAAACCTCCGCCTTCGTCGTAAAAAAACCGAACAGTAGCCGGAATTCGCCCTCTTTGCGCGTCTGTCTTCGCACTGCTCGTATCCCTATCAAACGAACTTGGAATTGGACAAATAATATATTCACGTGACCGTGTCGCCAATATTTTTCACTTCCTACCATCCCGCCATCTTCTGCCGCCAGCTCCATCGCCGGAATCGTGAAAAGTGGCCGGAAATCCTCGACGGACTTCCGTTTTTCGCTTGTTTCCTTTGTTCTCATGACCCGTTCATGGCCACCACCTTTCGTTCAGCCCTACGATACCTATTACCACCAAAACAGAACCCATAGTCGGGTTTATAAACTGAAAACAGGAACAAAATACAAAGAAGGATAAACGAAGCTTACCTTAGCATGTTATGGAAGATCTCTGGACAAAACCCTCGCACCACCGCCTTCCTCCTCCCCAATCCGGTGGCTCTCCCTCTCTCGGTTCTCTTTCAGCCGCAAATAACAAAAATGGGGTTCCCCCCCCCTTGCGTAACACCCTAAATGGTTTTCCCTCGGGTCGGGCTTGGCCCTCCCCCACGCCTCGTAGTCTCCCGGGCTTGGCCCGTTCGTCATTTTTATGTACAAAACCATATCTTTTACGTTTAACTTGTATGTACAAAACAATATCTTTTACGTCTACCGATATGTCTCAATAACTTCTCGTTCAACTTACGTCCACTATACAAAATATATATATACACTAATCGTATTAACTACTTGATAACACTTTTTTTTATTCATGTACATACAAATCTTCGTTACTCCCGGCTCGCTCACTATAATACTTTGCATTTATGAACATAAAATACAAAAATCGCTCTTATCCGAAAAACCAGGACGTTACAAGCTGCTACAGACACCAAAAAGCGTATGTGGTCGTATGATACCAATGATGACCCGAGCTTTGGTCACACTTGAATTAGAAAAAAAATGTGTGGCGACAGGCGTACGGTCACACTTTTTTTGTGGCCGTAGGCCATTTTTAACGCACTGTTGCATGCTTTAGGGGTGGTGTGCATACTTAGTGTAAAACTATATTATAATGTAAAGTTTAAAAAAGGTAAATTTGTGTTTTAAGCAAAGTATACTGGTATTTATGGCAAGCGTTTACTATATTTTCATACACATAAACAAATGCATAATATACGTATTAGCATTTTCAAGTAAAGCAAGATATATCTTTACGGCAAACGTTTACTACATTTTATATACATAAACAAAGGCGGGATATATGTGTTAAGCTATAGTTCAATAAAAGCAAAGGTATTTATGGAAAGTGTTTACTATATTTTCATATACATAAACAAAGACATAATACATATTAAAGATATGATTAAGTTAAAGAAAGTTGTATGAACAGATTGTAAATAGATTTTCTACAGGATTGTGTACCAGCTGTGAAGGTCCTTGAGACAAATGTTACTTGTACAAGATGCCAGATATGGGGTTAAGCCCGTTAGTAAGAACCTCGGGTTTGCTAACGGTTGTACAACTAGGATGATTGACGGCGGTTGCTCGGGAGGTCCACGCAACCTCCCCTTAGCGTAAAGCGGTATTGTCGCTTCATGGTGCTAGCCATGGGGGTATTGACCATGTACTCGTCGGTTCATGGACGTGAGCCATGAGGGCGGTACAGTAGTGACAATGGAATTGACGGAATAACGGTATTGTCGGTTCATGGTCGTTGGCCATGGGGGTATTGACTAGGTACGTGTTGGTTCATGGACGTGAGCCATGAGGACAGTGCAACGTAAAGGAATTGATGGTTTATCATATGTTTTAAAAAGTAAAGTATGTAAAGTTTTGCTTTAAGGGCAGTACATATGTATTAATAAATCTTTTGTATGATTGATTTAAAGTAAACGTTAAGACGCACTCAGCGTTGCTGATTTTTAGTATGAACATAAGTTAAGTGTTTGTGGCAGTAGATTGATGTGGATGCTTGTCTTGGCGAGAAGAGTTACCCGAAGATCAATATTTGGCATCCCATTTATGTTTATGTTTCAAGTTCATGTTGTTTAAGACTAATTTCAGTTTGTATCAGACAAGTTGTGTCAGACATGTTATGCTTCCACTTTTATGTTAATATTTCAATAGTTTCCGCAGCCTTATGATGAATGTCTTATGTTTAGGAGCCATATGTTGATGACTAAATCGAATACGTGAGGCCTCACAGGTTTAGGGCCTTACAATTAGTTGATGAGATATGCCATGTCTAGGCAAACGCCGTGTATATGCATTTAGACGACCCTTTGAAAGAGGTGTGGAATTAGAATGTCAGAAGACGTGGGATTAGAAACCCCTAGTTTAATTATGACTTGTAAACCCTATCTTGAAAAGGCACACCACATACAATCATTCTCTAATCCATGGAAATACAACATTTTTTTTAAAGACAAATTTCCATTCCTTTAGTAGCTAGCCAGAAACTAGCATAGTACAAATACAAAAAAAAACAGAGGAGAATACAAAGAGTAGGAAAAAGAAGGAACATGCATAAAACTTACCGAAATTAAAAATTAAATGTGCACCACTTTTCCTAGTCTAATAATTCAGTTTAGCCCTATTTTTTACCCAAAGGAAACCAGAGTCTTGATTTCTTGAATGATTGTTGCAATAGAAATTGGTTGGTTTTCCAACAGATGATTGTTTCTTGCTTTCCATATTACACAGCATGCCAAGAGTATTAACGATTGTACCATGCGCTTCTTAATGTCATGCATTCCTCAAATGGGTCTAACATTTAGAAACTTGTATAAGTCTCTAAAAAGACTTGTTTTAATTTGTTGAGCATTTAGAAAACAGTTGTACTTCTTCTACAGTCTGAAAAAATTATACTCTAGTAGCTAAATTTTGTTCAAGTCTTTAATAACATATCATTTACTGATATTTTCTTACTCAATACTCACACGTTGGATTTGAACTCAACAAAGTATTTTCTTACTCAATACTCACACGTTGGATTTGAACTCAACAAAGTAGTTATTGGCAATCATTCTTTTTTAATCATTATTTATATTAGGGATTACATGATGTAGATATTGAAAAGACAGTAACACAAAACATATATTAACTTGTATCCTTCACTAAAGCAAACATTTGTAACCTTGCATTCTCCCCTAGGCAACAGCTTTATTGGAGAAGTAACTTATGCTTCACTATTTGTATCTGCCAATATAAAATGGCCTTCTAGGGTTCCATATATTGTATATCTAAAACTAGGGCTAGTTAACAAAAAACACCGGTTTTAATTTTCAAGACTTGAGCATCTCAAGCAGCAGGAGCAATACCAGTATCGTCATCATCATCGTCATCATCATCGCCATCCATTGGTGGATGAGTGGCATATTCATTGGCAGCACCATCATGGTAATAAGCGATTATATCCTGCGGATGATGGTTATGGTCATGGCCGTAACTGTCTTTGTCTTTATCGTGTACCTTCCATAGCATTTTCAGACCATGGAACATTTTCTTCGTTGTTACAGAAAACTGAAGAAAACAAGAAGATGTTGCTACTTGTTGTGGTCTTCACTTTCAAACTGAAGTGGCTATATATCATAATGCTGGAGAACTAGGATATAAATAGAGGTTGGGAATTGGGAATGAGAACATCAGAGGGGAAAATAGGGGGAATCAAAGAAAATATATACAGAAAACGATATTTCAATGCTCCACCATTTATTACACTCTTTCCGTGAAAATTGTTAATTATACATTTGGTTAAAAAATGAGACATCTTGGTTGTAAAGTGGTGTACACTCCGAAAAATTGATTGCGGGTTCAAATAATACAAAATACAGGTGTAGTGATTTTAAAAGTAGAGAAGAGAATGTGTTTTCTGTAAAAAAAACTATACATATGTAAAACTATGAATATTTTGAAATATAGAAGTAACATTATTTTTTTTAAATCATTATTTACTTTTATATTTATTTCTTATAATCATTTTAGTAACTCAATATAAGTTTTATAAATTCAACTTAGTTTTTGTAAAAATTAATAGAAAAAATAAGAAAATTTTATAAACTAATGGGGGCTCACCTTTGAGGATTTTAGGAAGTTCTTGTCCATTGACTTTAGAGTCAATACTACCTAAGAACTCACCCTACAATATTTGGTCCTCGCCCTTTCTGTCTATGACTACAACATAGACCTCATGGAACTTGCATCCTCACAAAAGCCAAAAGTAAAAATGTCAAATGCATCATAAAAGTTACAAATTGAAGACAAGTAAAATTCTTTAATTAATGATCTAATGTTTTACCTTCACTTAATGTTTAGACCTTAGACATTCACTTATTTTGACTTTTTTTTTGAAAGGCCACCTATTTTGACTTAATAAGGAGGTTTCTGTTATGTGAATATAGAACTTTAATGATTAGTAACCATTTCTATTAAAACATTAATGAATAAAAAATGCCATCACGGTTTGAAATGTTACTGTAATCCAATTAGATTTATTCATAATTAAATGATACATAGGTCCCCACGCACACTAATGGAATTAAATCAATGGTCCACTAAAGTCAATTAGACAAAATGAAGATTTGTTGATTTAAATTCATCACCTAAATAAGGAATAAAATACGTTATCTATTTTCCTTCCATTAACAATAAATTTCAACAACCAAACCTATTTAAAACATCAAACCATCCTCGTCATTAAGTGATTGTTTCTCATAATAAAAAGTTTATGCGTTTAGAATACAAACTGTGATGTATTTATCCTAAAATGTCTGTAAGTTAATGTCTAAAAATAAATAATCTTACATCCTAAACCATAAACCATTTAACAACATACACCTTAAAATACTATTATTTGAAATGTCTGTTAGTAATGTGTATTCAACTTATAAGATTAACAACGCCATCAATATATTATCATTGCTATATTTTTAATAAACATATATTGTAAGTTTTTTTAATTTTAACTATCAATTTCTTCAAATTTAATATTATCAAACGATGCATAAAAACGAAATTGTCACATAAACACAACTACAAGAATGTTAAATTGATCAAAAAGATTACCACAAATCTTCATATTTGCAATTTACATTGTAAAGGGTGAGTATAAGTCGTGGGACCTAGGGCTGTAAGGGTGAGTGGTGATGGCCAATTTGTGTTGGTGCAAGCTAATCCCGTGGTGAGTTGTGTGTTGAGGCCGGAGAAGTGTGCTGCACACATGGCATATCGTGCCACGTGGGTGTTTATATGGCATATTTCAATCCACAAAAACAGTAATTGAATAAGTTAAAGGTGTACCCACTTTATGATATATCATTATATCATAACAAACCGATTTTACCAAAGACCTCTTGATATTTGTAAAATAGACTAGTAACTAGTAATAATCTCATAAAAATAAATGCACTATAGTTCAAAAAGTAATGAAATTAAGCTTTAGTACATGTTATACGTACACACAATTATCGCGTCGTATTGTATCATACGGCACGTATGCTTTCAAAACAGTCAAATCAATCAATGTTACATGTAGTATGGTACAATACAATTGAGGGAATATGAGTCGTATGACATAATACGGCCCGTATGTGATGCATCTTTTAATTTGCAATTTTTTATTTATTGTGAACTCAATAAAAATTGATAGATAGATACTTGGAAAAATTATAAATTAGCATATTAATTGAGGTTCTAGGGTAAAGGTGACGAAATGTATGTGTGTGAAGTGTATTAGATTACGTGAGAGGTTATTCTATATCGTTAAATAAATTTGGATATTGTCTTTCATATTAGATTGGTCGAACACCAATAAGTCAAATACCATATTTCCTTTACGAAGAGTTACGATGTAGAAGAACCTCTTATCATCATCCCTGTTAATTTTTTTTTTCACGTAGGCATTGTTTAAATTAGTTGGTTTACGTGTGAACACAATAATGCACATAGTAAACACTCTTAGGCAAAGATAACCCAAAAAAATAAAAAAAAAATCAAATAACGAATCTAACAAGTTATTTTGATCCGGCAAGAGATTGCGATGGTGAGATTCGTTCTCTGTCTTTCATAGTGTTTTCTGTTTGGTGCTTGTTTACTTATCTATCTTTTTCTAATATCAGAAATAACTAAGGTCAAAATCGTATTTTTATTTTATGTAAGCTATTTCACTTGTAATTTTTCATCATATCTACCTTTTCTTATGAACATCTACTATGTTTTGTCTTGTTTGTGAAACTGTAAAAAATGAATGCTTGGAGGTCTTAACTCAAGCTTCATGTGTCGAAGCCTTAAGGGATTTTGATCAGCTATTGTCTTTATCTTTGATTCATAATTCTGCATCATCGCCTCTCTTTTTCGTGTTCCTTCATTCAAAACAGATTTATCTCAATTATTTTCTCTACTTTAACAATATTGAATTTCTCACGTGACACATCTTCGTTTACGTTAAAATCCCTACTAAGTTATTTCTTTGCGTATTCCCTACTAAATTCTTCGTTTACGTATTCCCTACTGATTTCTTTTTTACATATTCCCTACTAATTACTTTATTTACACTAAAATCCCCTTAATGTTTAATAAAGTACATTAGTACCTATGTAAACAAAATTTGATGAAATCTTAAGTCACGAATTCATTTGACCAAAAATGTTGTTACACGCGTAAAGTCTGACGTACGGGTTAAAAGTCTGATTCGTCCAAAATTAATGTTTTAGTATGATCTTAGCTTCCAAATCTAAAGTCCAAAAATGCGGTTTAACACAACTTATTATTCTGTCCAAAATTTTAAAAAACTTTTATTAACTAAATTCTTATACCAAAAGTCCTCCAAAAATGCAGTTTTATAAATTTTTGTTGGTTCATAAATTCAAAACCATACCAAAACTCAAAATAAATGCATGAAACGTTTTACCTTAAGTTGATATGAGTGAGAAATAATTACTAACTAAATTTCATAATTTTCTATTATTCAGATTATTTATTATAAATATATTAAGGTTGAAAATTAAAAAAATTCAAAGAAAAATAGTAAAACATGTTAACCAATCACCAAATATTTACCACTTCAGTTTTATTTTCATGTGAACTTCAATTAAAAATTGCAAGCCTAAATAACATCCAGAACTATCTATTCGAATTTCCCCTTATTAAATACTAACAAAATTTAAAAATAAATACTAAAACTACTCCAAAAACTATGAATATAATATAGAAGTCTTTTTATACCAAAAACTAACTAATGACCAAAAGTGAGCTTTTTGCAAGATCCGTAAATAATTTTTTCCAATTTCAATACATTAAATTGTAATAAATTTGTACAGATTCTAGTAAATAATCCCTTTGAAGTTAGATTGCCAATTTTTTTAGATCTTACTTTCAATATATATAATATAATTTAAAAATAAATTCGAAAGCTTGATCATATAACATCTTGTTCTTCAATATTCAAGAACATAAAACAAGTTTTGATCTAAAGTTATGCCTCAACACAACCCTTGATGATGTTATGGAATGTTAAACCCATTTGATTTCTTGCTAACCAACACCTACAATCAAATGGTTGTTCATAACATGTCCAAATCCAAAAATCAACATTTTAAGTCCACAAGAACAACCATGAAGAACACATGGTATTCTTGAGCTTTTCCTCAAACTTTTTGAAAGAACTAACATTAAAACTCTTCACGGAGGTGTAAAATCTAAAACAATCCATGAATCCATGTTCAAAATTGTAACGAACCAATTTTCTAGAAAAGTGCATAGGAGACTCTGTGTGCACTTAGATGGAAAAAGTGCACAGGGAGTGTGCACTTAGATGGAAAAAGTGCACAGGAGACTCTATGTGCACTAATCCAAAATTAAGGGGGAGATATGTAGCTAACCACTTTTGGGTTTAAATAATAATATGCGTAGACGTATTTTGAAGATGTAAATAACCAAAATAAAAGTGGAGGGTTTGTTGTGTAAATGAGTATACTTGAAGTTTGAGAGCAAGGAGTCAACTTTCAAACTACAGGGGCTGGAATGTAAGTATTAAAAAATCATATTTTTTATTAGGGGAAGGGGTAACGCACACATCGGTGTGTTGTGTGGGTGGGTGGCGTAACTAGAGAAGAAAGTAAGAGGAGAATTCAATCAAGAACTCCAAATTGATACTTACATGTTCGATTTTGAAGGATTTACCATACTCATCTTCTTAGAAACATCAAGTAAGCTTCTTCCTCTTCATCTAAATCTCCATTTTTTTTGTTCTTGAAGGATTTTGGGTAAAAACCATAAATTCTAGATATTGGGGGATGTTGAATGGGTGATTCTTGGTTAAATGTTATTATCTAGCATATCTAAAGCTAATGGTGCAATAAATTCACCATTTTAACATCTAATTTTATTATGTAAAAATTAGGGTTCTTGAGGTGAATCGGGGTTTTCCTAAATTTGTTGTTTAAATGATGTGTTAAAGGTTTATAAGTGGTTAGAATGTTTATAAACACAAAACCTAATGAAAATACATAAAGTTTTTAATGATCAAAGTTATTAAAAAATTAGGTGAAAGATGAACCCGAACACAAATGGGTCAAACGGGTTGAGTTGATTAGATATTGAATATTGATAGTGATTTTGGGAGGTTAAGGTTTGGCTTAAGTTGTATGGACTATTTTTGGTCATAGGTGATGAACTTTAGTTCAACTTATGGGTGTTTGATCCCAACTGACATTTTGAGATTCTGGATTACTAAACAATATGTGTAAATGTTTAGTTAATTGGAGTGCTAAGGTTGAAGATCAACCGGGTTCGTCTTTCATTAAAGGCAAGTGTTTTACACTTACTTAGTAATTGGTATGTAACATCCCAAAACTGGTAATAAATAAATAATGGCACGATCGAAATTATAATTTTCAAATGACGAAAGAAAAATGGATGGGCTTGGGCTCGGCTCCAACGGGCCGAAGGAAGCCCAAGTATATAAGGGCAAGGGCTGCCCAAACTTCTCATTTTCCACCAATCTCAAGTTCTAGAGAGTTAGAAGAGAGCACGGTTCTAGAGAGAGAAAGTGACGGATCGACTCGGGAATTTAGAAGAACGTTGCTAATGTGCTCGTGATCATCTTCTCTGAATCATAACTCCAATCCACATAATCTGAGTTTTTATGATTATTTTAGGATTTTCGATTTTAGCTAAATAGGTGAAGTTTTTATGGATGAAACTTGAAAATGAATAAAGATCTAGCATCTAGAATAAAAACCGAACGTTCTGATCAAAGAAAATTTAGATATTGACATGATCAGACCCGCATGCAAAAAGTTAGGGTTCTTGCACCTGAATCAGATCCTACGTACTTATCAAGTACGCAGGAAGAAGGGTTCTGCGTACTTATCAAGTACGCATGAAGTTAAGTCTGCGTACTTATCAAGTACGCATGAAGTAAAGTCTGCGTACTTACCAAGTGCGCATGAAGTAAAGTCTGCGTACTTGTCAAGTACGCATGACCAAGTCCCTGCGCACTTGCTAAGTGCGCAGGCATCAGAATGGTTAAGTAAAGTCAGTATGTTTAGAATGATTAAACCGTTAGAGTCGAGATTAGGTCTAATGTGTATTTAACTACCTAATCCAGATCGGAAGTGACGTTGTTAGACCTTTGTTTAGGACAACCTAGAGAAGCTTATCAGGTGAGTTCTATGTGCCCCTTCTATGTTATGTGCAAACCTTATTAAATGTTTTGGGGCTGAAATGTATACACTAAATGAATAAATGATATGAATGCTAATGTGATCATACGTGATGTACTAATATATATTTTATATATATATGAGAATGAATTATAAACAAAGAATGAAACGTATGTTTACAAAGAATGAAGGCAAGAATGACATAACGTAAATAAATGAAATCTTGCTTTAAAATTATTTATATTGCATGTTATGAATGTATGTATACGTTATGGACGGAAACGAAGCTATCGGCTACTTCAACCGGGAAAGATACGTTCCTTCGCAAGCTAGGACGTACAAAAAGCATAAAAGGGCGGTCGAAGTAAATGCTAAAATAGTATAACGGTTGCATAAACAATAGTTCGTATGGGAAACGGATGCCTTATGGCAGACGGGCGAATATGACGGACTACGACGGTAGGACGGTTAAGGCGGACGGCCGAAGGTTGGCCGGACGAAAAAGTTAAGGCGGACGGTTTCTAGGACCGGACGAGTAAAAGGGCTACGACGGTAGCTTAAGGGCGTATGTCTTTGTGATATACGCAGTAAAATACGGGTTGATCACCCTTATGTGTATGACCAATGAATGTAAAGGAAAGAAAAGGTGAATGCATATCTATGTAGTCACATAAGAATAAAGAAAGAAAAGGTGAATACATACCTATGTAATCACATAAGAATGAAGAAAGAAAAGTAAAAGCTATGAATACGTATTTGTAGAAATGTATGTATATAATTATGTATACTTATAAAGAAAAGAATGATCATACTTAATAGTTTTAAACTAGAACTCACCAGCGTTAGCTGACTTTTAGTATACATTTCAGGTACAGAAAGGAAGGGTCGTGCGAAGGCGTGAAGGATACCCGGCACAAGACTGACATCCCATATTTATAAATGTTAAGACAAATGTTATGTACTTAATTAAAAAAAAAGACTTCCGCTGTTATGTCATGTCATGTTACGTTATGTAATGAATGAATTCGAATGTTTTAAATTTAAGCTCAGTGATTATGACTATATTTATGAGTAAATCCAACAAGTGAGGTTACCCGGGAAAAGGGGCCTTACATGGTATTTACTTTAGTTGCGTACTATGCTATATGATTATGTGTTTGATGAAATGTGTTGATTGTGTGTTTTATGATTCATTGTGTTTGCGTGTTTGTTTGCAAACATTTGGAATGTGAAGTCTCAGTCCTCATGGGTGTTATGATGATGTGTTCTTCACTGTTAGTATATGAAGTCATAGTCCTCATGGATGTTTTGAGGATGCATTCTTCATGGGTGATGTGTGAAGTCATAGTCCTCATGAATGTTTTGAGGATGTATTCTTCACGTGTGATATGTGAAGTCATAGTTCTCATGGGTGTTTTGTGGATGTATTCTCCACGAATGATTATGTGGAGATATGTCCTTCATGGGTGTTTTGAGGGCATAATCTTCATGGGTGTTTGAGACTTGTTCTTATTTGAATGATTATGACTAAATCTCTTAATATGTTGTGTGTTTACATTTTGGATTGAAGTTTGGTTTGTGTAACACATGAATAGATGTTAACAAATGTTATTGGTAAAGCCATAAACTTTATATAAGCCTATCTCACGTTAGAACTTAAGTTATGAGAGACATAATATATGGATCCTGGGTGCCTCGACGAGAAGAATTGAAATATGAAGATTGTTTTGGGTAGGGGTGTAACACCCGCCCATAATTCGGGTGGTCATGCACAATTGATACAATCTTAACAGTGAAAGCAAACTGAACATTTTATTACAACTTATAGTATTCCAAATACAACTCACTTGTTTATTTTATAGTATTAAACATCTAAACACTTGTTGGTCTTCTAGGTTCCACATTTATCAAATAGTTCTTATGATTTTCCTCACTGGTCACCTGTGATAAGTAAACTCAAAATGACGTCAGCTAAATGTTGGTGAGCTCATGCTAGACAATTTTCAAAAAACACACATTGACAACTATACATACACAATATGTGTTACGACTACTGTACGGGCTATCCCTTAACCACTGTACAACAGACATACTGACCCCAGTAATGCCCCCACAGCCATCATGTAGGTATGAAATCCGTTACTGAGCGCATGGTTACTCCATACTGGACCCCCGACCCTATTTCAGCTTTTCGTAAGGTATCCATTAAGCATACAAGTATCCTTTATGCCCCCACTGATATTCGCATATTGCAGCATTCTCATTATTACAAGTTTAGACAGGGCGAGTATACTATCACTTTTTATAAAAAAAAAAACATGATAACTAACCTGTGTAACAATTTCCAGCACAATTATATAGTATCCTTGGGTCCTGATACAGTTTAAGTAATTCTAGGTTAGGTAACGATACAACTAACTATTTATCATGGTTAATATTGGCTAATACTGCCTTGTTTAAGCATGGGTGATCAAGTACATGCCTAGCTAAGGCTAGGTTACCCAATACCCACCCCTAACAATAACCCTAATGCCTAAAAATAATAATACTAATGCTAATAATAATAGTATTAATTAACTAGACATAAACTTAAATTAACTAGGCATATACTTAAACGAGAAAGTACCTGAAAACTATCTATGGCAATTTGATTTAGACTCTCCCTACTCGTGCTCAAAAATAACTATTAACAACACCCAAATAAGTATTGAGAACTTAAAATTCTCTATATACTAGAGCGTTTCTAAAAAAATTTCCATTCTGGTATTTTTTTTCCCTAGAATTAATGATCAATTACAGTTATTTATAGTCAATTTAAGTCATTTATGTGGTCATTGATGGTCAACTTTGTTCGTCTGATCATTTTAGGGTCAGTTATGGTCACGTTTATAAGTATAATTGGTTTATCAGTTTGACCAACATAATCAAAGTTGAAGAAGCTTGCTATAATTTGATGTGTCTGAATCAACCCACTGGTAGTTCTATTTATACTTCAACTCTATAGAGTGTTTTCGCTTGCACTTTCGATGGGGGATACTAGTTTGAACACGTCAGTAGTTTGAACACGCCAGAGTGACGCACAGCACACACAAATATGTTATATGTTAAGTTTTTATTTATTATTGTTATATTATTATAATTAATTCATCTGATTATCTCGTTTTTCTCTGACAACTTTTATAATATAGCGTTTTATAAAATTATAAATACGTCGCTGAGACGATTTTATTTTTCTCTACGTTTTGACCTAAGTTTCATTAAAAACGGAGCAAGTTAAAAAATAATATTATTTTATTATTATTATTATTATTAAACAATCTGTTATGACACCAAAAGCTCGTCTAAACCTCAAATTTCATATAGTCCTTTTTACTCATTTTTTTATTACGGGGTCTAGCGTTATAAAAATATTCATGGTATTACAAGGGGTGGCTGTAGGCTTAGGCTAGGCTGATTCTCCATACACGTTTTTCTTTGTTAAACCCTAATTTTGGGTTTTTCATGAGTTAACCCATGGAAGTCTTGGAAAAACCTTATAAAATTACTAACTTGATATTGTGGTGCTTGTGATGTAGGAAAAACTCCGGTTTTAGTCTCGGGATGTCAAGACCTTGGAGTTGGATTTCTCCTTTGAAGGATTAAACTTTTGTAAAATATTTTGGTTAAACTTGTGTAGAAGTTTAAACTGTGTTTTTAAGTCTAAACAAATAAAAACTTGGTATATGATGTAAACTTTTCAATTTCGTATTTGTCTTGATAAACAGGGGTTGTTTTATTTTTTGTAAGGATAGTTCGTAATGTGAACGGGTTATGTCAAATTTTATCTTAAACATGTGCAAGTCACGTGTATAAGTCGATTTGTTTTATAAAAGTTTAAATTGGGACCATTTTCGCATGCGTTTTAGAGTTATTTTTTGTAAAAACAAAAGTGGGTGTTACAAAAATCATGATCTAAAGATTAAAAACAACTTTTAATCATCAAAATCCATAAAACCCAAAATCAAAATGGGTGTGTGACAGTGTGTGTTCTTGGTGTTCATGGATCATCAATGCAAGGTTCAAAACATAAATTTTATGAAATAAAACTACCTTAAATCGCCTTTAAATCTCTGGATTGGAGCAAGAACAAGCTAAAGTTGAAGATCAAGACATGTGAGTGTGAGTTTCTTGAGTGAGTTTTGAGAGAAAAGAGAGGGGTGTGGGGGCTCTTTATGGCCAAAAATGAGAGGGAGGGGAATAGGAAAGGATGGAGGTGTTATTTATATAAAAAAGAGTGAAGTGTGGTGAAATTTTATAAAACAATTTGTTAAACGTTGCCCCTTATTTGTAACGAACCGACTTTCAAGTATATTATATAATATGGTATACATATTACATAGATGAAAGATTAAATAAAATGAAAGTGGAATTTTTGTTGCAAAAGTGGAATTTTATCAACTTTTGGCAAAAAGGGTAGTTGTTTAACTTTTATAAATATGATGACTTAGGGGAGGGGGTGATGTCATGTGAGATAAGTGTAAAAATACAATAAATATATTTTTATGATGGTTTCATAAAATCAGGTTTTAAATTTATAAAATGATAATTACTTTAACTTAAAACGCACACAATATGCAAGTGTACCTATCGCAGCGTAATATAGTTTAGGTAAGAACCAAGTATCGAACCAATGGACACGGTCGATTTTCAATACTCAACTTTTGTTATCATTTAGCTGGATTAATTAGTGAGTCGATTTTGTGTGCTTATGATTTAGAAAAGTAAATATCAGTAAAGTAAATAACATAAAAGTAAAAATGTGCATGATGTATGTAACATAAATGTAACTAGCAGAATAGCAAATAGCAGGAAAGTAAATAAGGTGAAAATGATCAGATTATGATAGTATTGCTTCGGGTTTTGAATCAGCTTGGTAAGTGATAATGTTAGCTTGACTAATTCACTGGTATGACTACTACAAACTTGTGACCCGGGTCACCGCTAGAGCCTCATCCTCACTACATTTGATTCACGAATTATAATCTTTAAATTAAAATGGTAGTGCCTCCCGTTAGGGACAACAGTTTCCCTCAACCCATCGAATGGTCATCTCCGGGTTAGTTTAAGACATCGGACTTAAAATGCTTCATATTAAAGTTAAATAGGTGTTTATATTTTGCTCACCGGAAGGCGGTGTAACAATGAGAACAAGTATAAAGACGTACCATTTCCAGCATGAGTTCACCAATTCTTGGTCACATAATAAGCTTGTATAAAGACGTACGATCTTAGAAGTATAGACCAAGCCTTGACTTGTCAATATCTACTCGTATGAAGACGTACGAGTTTTAAAGGAAGTTTGATTAAAAAGGGTTTTACGATCTTACTCTTTAAAATTAAGACACTCACAAATATAAAGACGGATTTAGACAATAATAAAAGCCCACCGAAAGGTGGTTTTTAAGAACGAATTAGTTAAAGACATAAACATACCACTAAATTAATACATTAATCATTAACATGCATCAAAAATCATCTTCACCCTAGCAGTACAAAGAAATTCTAGCCACGAATGGCCATAACAACTAATGTAATGATGAGTTTCGTAGGCTCCCCTATTGTGAAACAAGGAGGGAGAGCCCCTCTACTCTCCACTATCTACTCTAACAACGAGAATGCTCTCTTCTTGAGGTGTGGAGTGTTGTATCAAGGTGTGTGGAATGAAGAACTCAAGCCTCCTATTTATAGGCCTCAAAATGTGCAATGCACGACCGTGCATTGGGTTGCACGTCGTGCAAAGGCCTAGGGAATCAAATAGGGTACATAGGACACTATACTGGGCCGTGGAGGAGTAGGAAGGGATTGCTCGGCCGTGCAATGGGATGCACGACCGTGCATCCCCCTTTTTCTTCAAGATTTGCCTTTTATCTCCTTGGTTGACTTTTGTTGACCATCTTTGACTACTTGGGGGTCAATGCTCAGGAATGAATCTTCTAGAAACTTGAATTCTTGGTGTTTTTGATATGGTTTAGCTTGATTTTTATTTTCAACACCGAATAACCTGCAATTACAAAATATAAGTTTTTTAAGCATAAATTGCAATGTTATTATTTAATTAGTACCATAATATGAGTATTATTATGTATGTAAAATATGTATAAATGATGACATATCAGGGGGTCACGAAATTCACACACAAAAGTGTGGGTTTGGGTCTTGCAAGAGTGGAAAGAAATAGGTTGAGGGTTGAGATCAAAGTGGTGGTTGTTTGCATGTTTTGATTGAAGGTTTTGGTGTAATCATTTTCTCCCAATCATCAAGTAAGTGTTCTTCATCTTTGGAATCCACCATTTACGGAGTTCTGGGTGGGTTTTGGGTGAACCAAGCATTGGGGCTGCATTAAGATGAAATGTTGAAAGATAACTTGTGATCTAGCTTGATTAATGGTAATGGAAGGTAGATAACATCATGTAAACGTCCAATATTTTGATTCAAGAACAAGGGTTCTTGAGGGAAATATGGGGGATTTCAATATGATGATGTTTACAGATAATTTGGTGGTTGATAAGTGTCTATGGTGTTAAAAGACACATTATTATGTAAGAAAGCCAATCTAATTTGATGATTTGTGTAACGAACCAAAATTCAAAATATAATATTATTTTCCTAAAATAATATTATATGGTGAAATATGATTAAAACAAAGTTGAAGTTTTGTTTTAAATGGAGTATTAACCTAGTTTGGGTAAAAGGGGTCAAATATGAAAGTCTGAGGGCTGTTTTGTAATTTTGATATTCTGGTTTGTATGGGGGTGGAGGCCTGTACAAAACACACTTGTATATGTGTTTTGTGTCATGCAAAGAGAGGAGAAAGGACGAAAAGGGTTGGAGGTCAAGAACAAGCAAATGCTTGTGAAAATTGATGGTTTTGGCTTGCACAATCCCTTCTAATCATCAAGTATGTGATATTTCTCCTCTTGATTCCACAATTAGAGATGTTCTTTGTGTTCTCGGGAGGAATACGAATTTGGGGCTGAATTTGGTGGTTTAGATGATTATTAACTTGTTAAAATTTATAATCTAGCTTCGTTACAAGTTGTGGGAGGTAGATAACATAATCTAAACATCCCATTTATTGATTCAAAAATTAGGGTTCTTGAGGATGAATTGGGGGTTTTCATTCTAATGGTGTTCAAATGATAAATTGATGTTGGATAAGTGTCTATGATGTTGATAGACACAATTTTATGTAAGAAACGTCATCCAATTTTATGATTTGAAAGTTAGGGTTCTTGAGCACCAAATTTGGGGGTTTTTGATTTGGAGATGTTTGAATGTTAAATTGAGGTTCGGTAAGTGTCTAGGGTTTAATAGACACACAACTAACCATAAAGCCCCAATTTTTATGCTAATTTGTAAAATGAAGTTTTGGTGAAGTTGTGTGATTCCTTAACGGGTCAAAATGGCTTGAAAGGTTGAATGAGGTGTTGGAGGTTTGGTTAAGTTTGTGATAACCAAACTAAGTTAGGGTTTTGATCTTTAGATCATAGGTATGTCTTGTATCTCAATTTGGTGAATGAATTGAGATCATATGATTTCTAAATGCAAGTTGATTGGTAGGTCAAGTCGTTAAAAGAGCTAGCTTGAAAATCAAGCGGGATCCTTCTTAGCAAAAGGTAAGTGCTTTGCACTAACATAATAATGATAGGTGGTAGTAATTGCATATATTTTATTTACATGTTGGTTGTTCAAAAATCATATATGTGTTTAATTGTATGTTAAAATTAAGGAAATTGCATATGGTGAAAATATGCAAGGGTGGGTGCGTGGTGTTTGAGGTCTTTTGAACCTCACTTATGACAATGTAGCTTGAAGTCTTTGAACTTCACTAATTTGGTTGTTTCTTGAAGTCTAAGAACCTCACATGAAAGTAATTTGAGGTCATGAACTTCACATGGTTGTGTTGTAGCGTTTGAGGTCTTTTGAACCTCATATTAAGGAGTTGAAGTATAAGAACCTCACATGGTAGTTATTTGAGGACATGAACTTCACAAGTCGTTTGTGGTAATTGAAGTCTAAGAACCTCACACGAAAATTATTTGAGGTCATGAACTTCACATGGTCGTTTGTGGTGTTTGAGGTCTTTAGAACTTCACAAGGATGTATGGTCGGCTTAATGAGTGGAAAACCAAACCAAGGTGACATACATGGGTCTTAGGTGTATGTAATAGGTGATGATTAGAGTATATGACAGTGAGGAGTTTCAAAACGCCCCTAGGGAGTTTCAAAACGCCTCTATGGTAAATAGTGTTGGAGAAACTCACTGTCCAACACCTCCAAAACGCTGCCAAAACGCCACCAGCCTTTGCAGTTTCAAAACGTTGTTGTGGAGTTCCGGAACGATGTGTTGTAACTATTAAGCGTTCTTGTCCACTTTTATTGGGTGTTACCATTTGGGGCTTGGGGGATTTTGTATGTCGTTACTAATGATGATATTATGGTGTCTCCTTGTAGGTAAAGCTCCGGTTTGATGTCTCGGGCCACCCTTCGTGTCGGTTTGGATTCTCGGTTGCCTTTGGTGGTGGTTAAGGTTTGGGTTGGAACTCCTTATACGGAGGTCACTAAACTTTCCATGGGTTGCCTTTCAAGTGTTAAAACTTGTCTATATACTTTGAGATACCGGTCAGTTGTTTTAAAACAAAACTATGTCGTTGTCGTATTATTGTACTTAACACGTGTTGTTTAATCAAGAATGTCAATGTGACCTATTTTCCGCATGATTTTGAAAGTTAAAATCGGGTGTAAAATTTAGGTGTTACAACTTGGTATCAGAGCAATGGTTTGAGGGATTCGGTTGTGCAAGACACCGAACTCAAATTTATTTGCTCTTGATAAGGTGGGAGTAATGAGAATCCAACGAAGGCATGACCGAGACACGGAGCTAAGGAAAAGGTTAGTAATGATAATTTTTGGTAGTTTATTTGGTGTCCAAGGTGTTTATGTGTGCCGAAACTTGTCTTGGGAGTTATCACATGGGGGCAATGAATATACATAGGCATAGTATATTACTAATCATGTCTGGACAGGATGATTAGTAACGTAACATGTCTACGTGTCTTCATGGTGGCTATGTAATAATAACCATCACCAAGGAGTAAGTGAAGGTGATTATATATGTATTTATAGGTGTATATATGTAGATATACTTATACACATATAGAAGTATAACTTAAGATAGATGCGTATAGTTATGCTTATACAAGTATAACGAGTCAATCGTATTAACACATTCGGGAAATGACTGACGGAGACGAATGTTAGTAGATGGAATTAGTAGGTGGGAGTTGTCGTAAAGACCCATGTATGAAAGAGTCTACGCGTGTATTACCTTGGGGATGGTGAGGATCTCAAAGTTAGTTGGGAGAGTTGAAGAGCATCTTTCTAGTGGAGGATGGCAAGAGCTTTCTACCTTATCATGTCAATCTCCCTTCAAGTAAAATAGGGCTCTTCAAGGTGAACCAAAGGAGTTAATTGGCGGTAGTTTATTGATATGTCATCATTTCTACATATTTAACATACATAATAATCCCACATTATGGTACTAATTAAGTAATAACCTTGCAATTTATGCTTAAAATACGAATATTTTGTAATTGCAGGTTATTCGGTGTTAAAAATACAAATCATGCTAAATCCTATCAAGAACACCAAGAATTCAAGCTTCTAGAAGGTTCATTCCCGGAGCATTGACCCCCAAGAAGTCAAAATTGGTCAACAATAGTCAATAAGAAGCTACAAGACAAAGCTGGGGAAAAGTTGAGGGATGCACGGTCGTACATTGCCCTCTCTTGCTCAAAGATCACCATGTATTCCTTGCCTTCACACTCAATCACAACACTTCCAATGTTTGGATTGTAGTACCATTTTATGAAGTTTTGGAGTTGAACCGGCACTGACTTGGGAAGAGCGATGGTCTTGTGGGTCTGTGTTGGTTTGTACCTCAAGAAGACATAAGACTTATTGGTCTTTGGGTGAAACCTAGTCTTTGAGATTTTCTTCTGTGTCTTTCTAGGCTTCATTTCCTTGAAGTCACAGTTGACTTGGCTGTGCAGAAAGTGTTCAAAGTCTGAAGCCATCATCACCTTCCTCGGATTTTGAAGGGGAAGCTTGGCCAGATCTCTTAGGTCATAGAAGGGGAGAGTCTGGAAGTCAGTCATGTTCTTGAAGTGTTGAACTCCTCCCCTGTATCTTCTGATTATGAACAACTTCCTCTCTACATCGTATTTCCAACCAACATGAGGCCTTTTAAGCACTTGGTGTTCAGCTATCCATTCATATGTTTGTGGGCTCTCCTCTGGTATAATCCTTCCCATCCATGGTTTCTTTGGGTTTGGGTAGTTAGGATCAATATGAGGTTGAGTTGGAGCTTGAGTGTCTTCAAATGCCGTGGGAGTTGGTTCATTGGGAACAACAAGCTTCACAATGTTGACCTGTAAATCTTCTTATGTTTTATCTTCATCAGATAGGGCTTGGATTTCATCTCCCTCTTCTGTGAAGTATCAGACTCTGTCAGTCTCAAGCTCCTCTGTAGGTAGGATTTCTAGATGGAGATCATTGTATCTAAAGTTGTCTATTTTATCTAGGAGGGCATTGAGCTCATTATCAGATGCCACATCCTCTTCATCCAAAATAACTGTTTCAACCTCAATCTCAGTTCCCTTCCCTCTCTTCCTAGCTCCTCTTCTTTCACTTGCTGAGGGAAAGTCGAACTCTAATTTTTCTACTTTAACCTCCACAGTCTCCTTAGTCTTAGCAGCAAGTTCAAAGAAAATGGTCATTGTAGACTCAGGATTAGTGACCAAAGCAGGGGAAGAGGGTTCCACACCCGAAGTGGTCTCCCCCTGAGTTGTGGAGGTGGTAGCTAGTTGCTGAATAGGATTTAGTAAAGAAGCCTTGAGTTGCTCAACTATCTCAGCTAAGGCTTTGAACTCTTCTTGTTGATTTGAAATGAGCTTTTGTTAGTTTTTTAGTTGAGTGTCACACCCCGACCGATGACGGAATCATCGGGGCGGGACATGTAAGACTGTTCATAGCACATGGTTGACTAAATTGAAATATATTAAAGTTAAATTTCCATTACAAATAATCCAAGTACAAACCAAATTCAAACAAGAAACATAAAAGAACTCATAAAATTCTTGATTTAAATTGCTAAGTCCAAATCCTATATTGAGCACGTCTTGAATCATTCTCACATATTAGGGCCTGAAACATGAATAAAATAAAGTCAACTAAAAAGTTGGTGAGTATAACACAGTTGTATATAGATAGCATATAGTTGAAAACAAATCCTTTAAAAAACATGATAAAATAAGGCATTTATGGGGAGCAGCTATTATATAACCATGTACAACCAAACCTTGTAACTAGCATGCAAAAATTGTGTTGTCGGTTTCAATCACCGCGCACCATGGGTGGGTTTGTCAGACTCAATAGATCTATCATTGAAAACCGTCGGCTTGTATAGTTAATGATTGCACATAATCGCATACAAAGGTTAGCACAACTAGCACTCGGGCACAAAGCTCAAATTTTGCACACATGTATGTAAATAGGATTTTTGCACTTGTGTTGTTTGCGTAAATGTAAATGTGTAATGTGTAATGTGTATAGAGTTCATGTTCCACCCCAAAAGTGTAAAAGAGTAAAAAGGGGTTGTGAATACTCACTTGGTATGGAGATGTAGCTAACAAAGAGTATAAATGAAATAAGGGTTCTTGATACGCACGGGTTAACCTAGATAGTAATGTATATTGAATCAAATCGGTGTACAAAGTTTAAGTCTAACATTGAAGGTTGAATTTGTGTATAAAAAGTATTAAATGAAGTATATAAAGTTGTAGTAATCATTTTTAGAACATTTGATTAATGTTTGGAATTCAAATAATAAAATAGAATTTTTATAAAATTGTTGATTATGAAAATAATGTATGTGTTAAATGTAAATTAATAAATAAATAAATGATTATAGTTTATGAAATAATGTAAATATTGATTGTAATTAAGTATAAATAAATAAATGATTTTTGTTTAAATATTAAATAAATAATTATTATCTTATTTATTTATAAACTTGTAACTTAATCATTTAAAACATCATTTAAGTGTAAGATAAATATAAATTTAATTTTTATAAATTTTTAAATAAACTTTTAAATAATAATATTTATCTCTTCAAATACAGAAAACATATTTTTAGAAAATTTGAAACATTTATTGATTGAAAAATATAAAATTATAATTTTGTTAAAGTTTCTGTGTCACACACGACCGTGCCTCGGAAGGGCACGATCGTGCTCAAGCCAGGGGCGCGACCGCGCTAGTCGGGGCACGACCGGGTTGATCAACAGAGGGCACAAACTAGATTAGTCAACAGGCACGACCGTGCCTTGGCTCGGCACGGTCGTGTCTATGATTTTTAGACACGACAGAGGCTAGCCCAAAGGGCATGACTAGGTCTGGACAGGAGGACACGACCGCGCTGCTAGTCGGCACGACCGCGTTTCATGAGGCACGACCGCGCTAGATGATTAGCGCGACCGTGTCTCTTCCAAATCAGACACGAATTGAACAAATTTTGTATTTCTAGCGCTGGATTTGATAGGGCTTTTGATTACTGAGTTATTACGAGTCTTTTCATGTAATTTAATTGCATGTAAATCGTGTTTAAGTATGGATTCGATTAAATATTTTCTTATCAAAATAATTATTCTGATTCGGGCGATTTCTGTAATGAAAGCCCAGATTGATAGGGGGCTTTTGATATATGGACCGAAACGAAAAGGAGGGATGATTCAATTACCTCAAACAGCAAGGAAATGATAGCGATTGGTAGAAGGAAGTTCCGGCGTCGACGACCTGAGTTCCGGCGACCTTTACTGCAACTCCGGCCAATCCAGATAGTCCGGGAGCTTCAGGGATGATTGAGTATTGTGACTCTATTGCTGGATTGAGAGAATTCGGGTTGAAAGGCGTATTCCGAATTTTCTTGAAATGTTTTGTGAGGTTTTTTCGAGATTGATAGGATTAAGTTGGAGCGTTTGTGAATTCGAAAGTTGTATTACTCACGTAAATGGAAAAGAAACGGTGGACGGTTACGGATTCTCAACGATCAGGTGATTAAACTGCATTTACGTTTCAACTGTTACACAGGCGCGACCGTGCCCAAATATGGCGCGACCGTGCCTAGGCACCGGGCGCGATCGTTCCAGGACCAGTCGCGCGATCGTGCTGAGGCACTTGGCGCGACCGTGCCAGGACGAAGCACGACCGTGCTAGACTAGGGTTTCTTGACATTTTTCAACTTTAGTCCTTGACTTTTTCAGGTTTAATGTGTTTGAATTAAATAGTTTCTTGCATAGTGTTTAAATGTATATAATTGCGTAAAACTTGCGAATTTGTATCGAGTCATTGCGTTTACTTTACGGTGAGAAAAATAATAAGACAGTGCATGAGTATTGAATTCGAAATTGCATTAAATTGAATTGAAATATGAATACTAAAAATCAGAAATGTTACAGTCTCCCCATGTTGAGAGAATTTCGTCCCGAAATTTAGCTAGAGGAAAAAACGGTATTAGTAAAAAGATGAGGGTACTTGAGCTTCATTTGGTCTTCTCGTTCCCAAGTGAGGACCACGCTTAGATTCCCAACGAACTTTGACAATTGGAATGCGACTTCGCTTGAGCTGTTTGACTTCACGATCCATAATTTCCACCGGCTTCTCAACGAAGTGCATCGTTTCATCAATGCGCACGTCGTCAAGTGGTATATGGAGATTTTCATCAGCGAGACACTTCTTCAGATTAGATATATGAAATGTAGGATGCACATTGCCAAGAGATGGAGGTAACTCGAGCTTGTAGGCCACTTTCCCAATCCTTTCAAGGATCTTGAATGGACCAACATAACGAGGTGCTAACTTGCCTTTCTTTCCAAAACGGATCACGCCCTTCCACGGGGACACCTTAAGAAGAACAAGGTCACCGACTTGGAATTCCAAGGGTTTTCGACGTTTGTCGGCATAACTCTTTTGCCGACTCCTCGCTACTCGAATATTGTCACGGATTTGAATAATCTTGTCGGATGTTTCTTGAATTAACTCGGGACCGGTGATTTGTGCTTCACCAATCTCGTTCCAACAGATAGGGGAACGGCACTTGCGACCATAGAGAGCTTCGAATGGCGCCATGTTGATACTTGTGTGGTAGCTATTGTTGTAAGAAAACTCAATGAGGGATAGATGTGAATCCCAATTGCCACCAAAATCGATTACGCAAGCCCTAAGCATGTCTTCAAGAGTTTGGATTGTTCGCTCGGTTTGACCATCAGTTTGGGGATGGTAAGCCGTGCTCAAATCCAATCGAGTACCAAGAGCCTTTTGGAGAGATTGCCAAAATCAAGAAGTGAACCGGGCATCTCGATCAGATATTATGTTCAAAGGAACACCATGACAGCTCACAATTTCATCAATGTAAATTCGGGCTAGTTTCTCAACCCGATAGTCTTCACGGATAGGCAAGAAATGAGCAGATTTGGTGAGTCGATCAATGATCACCCAAATACTATCATAACCACTCGAGGTGCGAGGGAGTTTGGTAATAAAATCCATAGCTAGATTCTCCCATTTCCACACGGGAATTTCTGGTTGTTCGAGTAAACCAGATGGACGTTGATGTTCGGCTTTGACTTTGGAACAGGTTAAGCATTTGGCCACATAAAGATCAATGTCTTTCTTCATACCGGGCCACCAATATTGTTGGCGAAGATCTTGGTACATTTTATCCGCACCAGGATGAATAGAATAACGAGACTTGTGAGCCTCGTTCATGAGAAATGCACGGAGATCGTCGCGATCGGGGACCCAAATACGGTTCAAGTAATAGAGTAAGCCATTGGGTTTTGCTTCAATAAGGAGTTCAACTCCACATGACATTTCTTCGTACATATTACCCTCGGTTACCGAGACGTGTTGAGCTTCTAAAATACGGGTTTGAATATCGGTTTGAATACGGGCACAATGAAGCATAACATGGTCCTTTCGACTCAAAGCATCGGCTACAACATTCGCTTTGCCGGGATGGTAACGAATCTCGCAGTCGTAGTCGTTAAGGAGTTCGACCCAACGTCGTTGCCTCATGTTGAGTTCTTTTTGGTTGAAGATATGTTGAAGACTTTTGTGGTCGGTGAATACCACACATTTTGTGCCATATAGGTAATGTCTCCAAATCTTTAACGCGAATATGACCGCACAAAACTCGAGATCGTGCGTCGTATAATTCTTCTCATGAACTTTGAGTTGCCTTGATGCATAAGCGATTACTTTGCCTCGTTGCATGAGAACACAACCAAGACCTTGGTTAGAAGCATCACAATAGACAACTAAATCATCATTTCCATCGGGGAGAGTCAATATGGGAGCATTGCACAGCTTTTGCTTGAGGGTTTGAAAGGCTTCTTCTTGTTTCGGTCCCCATTCATAAGTCTTACCCTTGTGGGTCAAAGCGGTAAGAGGGACAGCAATCTTTGAGAAGTTTGAGATGAAACGACGATAATAACCCGCAAGACCAAGAAATGAACGAACTTCGGTAGGAGTCTTCGGGGCATTCCAATTCTTAATCGTTTCAATCTTAGCAGGATCAACATGAATACCCTTGTCGTTGACGATGTGACCAAGAAATTGAACTTCCTTTAGCCAGAATTCACATTTGGAGAATTTGGCATATAGTCGTTCTTTTCTCAAGAGGTCCAAAACCAGTCTAAGGTGTTGTTCATGATCGGCTTTAGTCTTGGAATAGATTAAGATATCGTCAATGAAGACGATCACGAATTTATCAAGGTATGGTTTGCACACACGATTCATGAGATCCATGAAAACTGCGGGTGCATTGGTTAGCCTGAAAGGCATAACCATGAACTCGTAATGACCATACCTTGTTCGAAAAGCAGTCTTGGGAATGTCATCTTCTTGAACACGAAGCTGATAATAACCGGATCGAAGATCAATCTTCGAGAAGCAAGTAGAACCTTGAAGTTGATCAAAGAGATCATCAATTCTAGGTAAGGGATAACGGTTCTTGATAGTAAGCTTATTGAGTTCGCGGTAGTCAATACACATGCGAAACGATCCATCCTTCTTCTTAACAAATAAGACAGGTGCACCCCACGGTGAATGACTTGGGCGAATGAAACCTTTGTCGGAGAGCTCTTGAAGTTGACTTGCAAGATCTTGCATTTCGGAAGGTGCAAGACGATAGGGAGCTCTAGCAACGGGGTTAGCTCCAGGTATAAGATCAATACGGAACTCTACTTGACGAACGGGAGGAAGACCGGATAAATCCTTAGGAAAAACTTCGGGCAAATCCCTAATGATCGGAATGTCTTGGATACTCTTCTCCTTGACATCCTTTTGAACAATATGAGCTAAGAAAGCAATGTACTTCTTTCGTAAGTACTTTTGAACGGTAGTACACGACATCAACTTAAGTCCCTTGCAAGGTTTTTCACCAAAAACTCTTAAGGTTTCTCCCGATGGTAGCGGAATTTGGATACACTTTTCAAAGCAAATGACTTCGGCATTATGATTTGATAGCCAATCCATACCTATGATAATATCAAAGCTTCCTAGTGGCATTGGAACAAGGTTGATTGGGAATGTGTGATCATTAAGTTCTAAAGAGCAATCATAGATAATGGACTCAATTGTAAGGGAGTCACCATTTGCTACTTCAACGGTAAATGTTTTCTCTAATTGGGACCGAGTCTTTGCAAGTAAAGGTTCAAAATTAAGTGACACAAAACTTTTATCGGCTCCGGTATCGAATAAAATGGAGGCATATTAACTATTAACAAGAAACGTACCATTGACCACGTCATTGTTGGCTTGAGCTTCGTTGGCGTTTATGTTAAACGCACGCCCACGAGCTCCACCTTGTCTAGCATTTGCAAGTATTGGACATTGATCACGAAAATGGTTCGGGTCACCACACTCATAGCAAGCACGCCCATTAGCAATGGCGGGAGCACCTTGATTAGCCACTTGAGGTACAGTTCAGTTTGGAGGGTTGACTTGGCCCGTAAGAGCTTTGGTCCTACAAACACTAACCGTATGACCATATCTCCCACAATAAGTACAAAGGCGACATGGGATGTTTTGGGGATGATGGTAGTTACAGGTGGCACAAAGTGGGTAGATCCCAACATATGGCTTTTTAGCCGGCGCTTGAACCATAGGTGCAGCTTGGTTGATGGGAACAGTAGGAGTAACCACAGCAAAATTTCTAACCTTCCTCTTTCTATTATTGCGAGAGGGCTCGGTTGTGGCAGGATTTCTTTCTTGGTACCCTTCTTAGTAAGTGTTCCCGCTTTCACATGGTTATCAGTTAAGGTAGCGGATAGACGAATAGCATCCTCCAGAGTAGCAGGATTTCTACCTAAGACAGTATCTTGGATTTGTCTTGGTAGCCCACCAATATACTTCTCGATACAACGGGACAAAGGAGTGACCATGTGGGGCACTAGAAGACTCAACTCATGGAACCGAGTTGTATATGCTAAGCTTTCCCCACTATCTTGGGCAAGATCCCAAAATTCAGCTTCTAACTTTTTCACTTCATTTCGAGGACAGAACTCCTCGGTCATAAGCCTTTTGACCTCATCCCAAGGTAAGGCCATAGCTATGTCAACACCCCTATTCCTCTTCTCCCCATTCCACCATGTAAGTGCCCGTTTTTGTAGGACACTTGTAGCATAACGAACACGGAGGTTGTCGGGACAGTCACTATTGAGAAAGGTATTCTCAATGCTTTCGAACCATTGAAGGAGTCCAGTAGCTCCTTCGGTACCATAGAACTTTAGGGGATTGCACGAGTTGAAGTGCTTGAAGGTGCATTGAGATGGATTATTACCACCATTTCCACCATTATTACCACTATTGCTTCCATTTCCACCATTGTTGCCATTGGTGGCACCATTGGCTTGGGTGAGTTGTGTCACCAATTGGGTGAGAATAGCAGCAATGTCGGTGTTGGCGTTGGTTGCGGGAGCACGACGAGGAGGCATTCTCCATATTTTTCACAAGACAAGAAAAATTGTAAGAATTTATGAGATTTGATAGGATTTAATAGAATGGGATAACAAAATAAAATAGATATTCTTAGTTTGGATTGTACTCAAAAGTGACAAAATCACTTGAATACCATGGCACATTAAGGTTAATTAAACTTATATAATTTTCAAGGAGACATGTTTTAGCCTATAAGTAAACACTCATCTCGGGAATTCCCAGGAAAGCATACGGGTCCCTCGGTTGATTGGGATTTATGCGAAATGCTTTCCTAGATAGAAAACCCAAAATACAGGTGTCATCCTTCCAGATTGCACGTGTCCTCAAATAATTTAACAAGTTTAAAAACCTTAACGAAGAAATAAAAATTTTAAAGATTTTTGCTTCAAGAATTTTCCACATGCTAAGAAGGATAAGGATAGAAAGAAGATAGAAATATTATGAGGTTTTAGAATATAGGAAAGGATATTATTTATTTAATTATTATTCAAGAAGATCCTAATGGGTCATGAATTTCTAACAAGTAAGGTATCAAATATAATAATAATTAATCATGGTGAGCATGTAGCACATAGCATATAACACATAGCACAAAATCATGAAATATAGCATAAGTGGGTGTCCTAAAGTTATAGTCTAGGTCAAGGTGTCTAATAACCTAATTCCCTATAACCAAGGCTCTGATACCAATCTGTCACACCCCGACCGATGGCGGAATCATCGGGGCGGGACATGTAAGATTGTTCATAGCACATAGTTGACTAAATTGAAATATATTAAAGTTAAATTTCCATTACAAATAATCTAAGTACAAACCAAATTCAAACAAGAAACATAAAAGAACTCATAAAATTCTTGATTTAAATTGCTAAGTCCAAATCCTATATTGAGCACGTCTTGAATCATTCTCACATATTAGGGCCTGAAACATGAATAAAATAAAGTCAACTAAAAAGTTGGTGAGTATAACACAGTTGTATATAGATAGCATATAGTTGAAAACAAATCCTTTACAAAACATGATAAAATAAGGCATTTATGGGGAGCAGCTATTGTGTAACCATGTACAACCAAACCTTGTAACTAGCATGCAAAAATTGTGTTGTCGGTTTCAATCACCGCGCACCATGGGTGGGTTTGTCAGACTCAATAGATCTATCATTGAAAACCGTCGGCTTGTATAGTTAATGATTGCACATAATCGCATACAAAGGTTAGCACAACTAGCACTCGGGCACAAAGCTCAAATTTTGCACACATGTATGTAAATAGGATTTTTGCACTTGTGTTGTTTGCGTAAATGTAAATGTGTAATGTGTATAGAGTTCATGTTCCACCCCAAAAGTGTAAAAGAGTAAAAAGGGGTTGTGAATACTCACTTGGTATGGAGATGTAGCTAACAAAGAGTATAAATGAAATAAGGGTTCTTGATACGCACGGGTTAACCTAGATAGTAATGTATATTGAATCAAATCGGTGTACAAAGTTTAAGTCTAACATTGAAGGTTGAATTTGTGTATAAAAAGTATTAAATGAAGTATATAAAGTTGTAGTAATCATTTTTAGAACATTTGATTAATGTTTGGAATTCAAATAATAAAATAGAATTTTTATAAAATTGTTGATTATGAAAATAATGTATGTGTTAAATGTAAATTAATAAATAAATAAATGATTATAGTTTATGAAATAATGTAAATATTGATTGTAATTAAGTATAAATAAATAAATGATTTTTGTTTAAATATTAAATAAATAATTATTATCTTATTTATTTATAAACTTGTAACTTAATCATTTAAAACATCATTTAAGTGTAAGATAAATATAAATTTAATTTTTATAAATTTTTAAATAAACTTTTAAATAAATAATATTTATCTCTTCAAATACAGAAAACATATTTTTATAAAATTTGAAACATTTATTGATTGAAAAATATAAAATTATAATTTTGTTAAAGTTTCGGAGTCACACACGACCGTGCCTCGGAAGGGCACGATCGTGCTCAAGCCAGGGGCGCGACCGGGTTGATCAACAGAGGGCACAAACTAGATTAGTCAACAGGCACGACCGTGCCTTGGCTCGGCACGGTCGTGTCTATGATTTTTAGACACGACAGAGGCTAGCCCAAAGGGCATGACTAGGTCTGGACAGGAGGACACGACCGCGCTGCTAGTCGGCACGACCGCGTTTCATGAGGCACGACCGCGCTAGATGACTAGCGCGACCGTGTCTCTTCCAAATCAGACACGAATTGAACAAATCTTGTATTTCTAGCGCTAGATTTGATAGGGCTTTTGATTACTGAGTTATTACGAGTCTTTTCATGTAATTTAATTGCATGTAAATCGTGTTTAAGTATGGATTCGATTAAATATTTTCTTATCAAAATAATTATTCTGATTCGGGCGATTTCTGTAATGAAAGCCCAGATTGATAGGGGGCTTTTGATATATGGACCGAAACGAAAAGGAGGGATGATTCAATTACCTCAAACAACAAGGAATTGATAGCGATTGGTAGAAGGAAGTTCCGGCGTCAACGGCTTGAGTTCCGGCGACCTTTACTGCAACTCCGGCCAATCCAGATAGTCCGGGAGCTTCAGGGATGATTGAGTATCGTGACTCTGTTGCTGGATTGAGAGAATTCGGGTTGAAAGGCGTATTCCGAATTTTCTTGAAATGTTTTGAGAGGTTTTTTTGAGATTGATAGGATTAAGTTGGAGCGTTTGTGAATTCGAAAGTTGTATTACTCACGTAAATGGAAAAGAAACGGTGGACGGTTACGGATTCTCAACGATCGGGTGATTAAACTGCATTTACGTTTCAATTGTTACACAGGCGCGACTGTGCCCAAATATGGCGCGACCGTGCCTAGGCACCGCGATCGTTCCAGGACCAGTCGCGCGATCGTGCCAAGACGAAGCACGACCGTGCTAGACTAGGGTTTCTTGACATTTTTCAACTTTAGTCCTTGACTTTTTCAGGTTTAATTTGTTTGAATTAAATAGTTTCTTGCATAGTGTTTAAATGTATATAATTGCGTAAAACTTGCGAATTTGTATCGAGTCATTGCGTTTACTTTACGGTGAGAAAAATAATAAGACAGTTCACGAGTATTGAATTCCAAATTGCATTACATTGAATTGAAATATGAATACTAAAAATCAGAAATGTTACATTGAGTCTGCTAGACTTCAAGCTGGGTATGTAAGCCCTCAACTTCAAACTTCAAGTTATTCACTTCTTCCTTGCACTCATTCAACTCAGATCTTAAGCCTTCAATAACCTTATCTTTCTTTTGAACATGATTTTGTAGCTTCTTCACTTCTAAACTTAGATTCTTGACCCTTGGTACCGATGAAGTCGGTTCATGAGATGGAGATGTAGGTGGATTTGGAATATGTACATGTTGAGGTGATGATGGTGGTGTAGGGATGTGTACTTGTTAAGGTGATGGAGGTGGTGTGGGTTGTGGTGTTGGTTGTGGTGATGGTGGAGGTGTAGGTAGTGGTGTATCAGTACTTGAATCAGAGGAAGATGATATATTTTCAAACCCAGTCTTAATTTTCTTGGCCTTAGGCTCTTCAAGTTCGTAGTCTAAGTCTGTGTCAGCTAGTCTATTGGAGGATGATGCAGGGAGTTCAGTTTGAGCATCGGAGTCAGACTTGTAGTAGTCTGACCCATAGATTCCCGCATCTAGAGTCACACTAGACTCTGCAACCTCCTCCTCACTGTGCACTAGCTCCTACATTAGCCGCTGGCTCAATAGCAATTTGTACTTCCTCAATAAAAGGAGCTTCTTGCACAGGCTCATCAACAAGCTGTTCTTCTTCAGGTACATGAGGCATTTCAATATCAACTTCAGCTTTAGCCTCAACCTCATGCTGGTTTCCCTATGTAGATATAAAGACTGATGGCTACAAAATTCTCCAAGTACAACTGCTGCGGACTCCATAGTCTTGCTGCTGACCAACAAGCTGCTGCGGATAAGCTTGTCTGCTGCTGATAGTTGTTCTCCTGCTGATGAATAACTCTGCTGCGGACAGCCTTATCTGCTGAAGTCTAGAGTTGCAGCTGATAGGCTTCTCAACAGAATCAAACACTTGATGCTGCTGATAGGCAAATCATCAGCACCTTTGAATAGTTGAGTCCTGCTGTGGATCATCAACTATGCTGCTGATAGCCATATCTAGTGAAGATTAATCGTTGCTGCTGATTGGCATATCAAAAGCATCAACTTTACTAATGACATCTTTATGCTGCAACTCTGACACATCACATGCTGAAAGAATGTTACTGGTGCAGACAATAAAAGACAGCGCTCTCCTTCCAAGTATCTAAGCAATGATGCCTAAGAAGACGTTTGATTAAAGTTAACCTTTGTAGTCTTGGTTGTCTTAACTTGTAGTATAGCTGCTAGTATACAAGATCAACGACTTGTGTTTGATCTGGTCCTTAGAATCAAGGGTCTGTCTTGATTCTAAATTACTATATAAGTAGTGTATCTGTTCATTGTACAGGGTGTGCTTCCTTAGAGTTTTCCCTGTAATCTTGTAAACATTGAAGCTTAATACAATTTGCATTTATCAGCATTCTTTGTTTTTACCTGTTTACATTGTATAGCTGTGATTGTTTCCACCAATCTCAACTAGGATAGAACTATCTTGTATTCATCGATCCTACAAGTAGTATCAGAGCTTTGGCTCTCAGATTAAACAAACTCACATTTGTTTAATCACTCTCTGGTTCTATTCACTACTATCTCTTTGCTAAAACACCATATATCATAAATCCAGAAATGGCACAAAACAATGGTTTTGATGATACTGGAAGCATCAACAGACCACCAAGACTGGTGTCTAGAGAAGACTATGATATGTGGAAGAACATGATGGAAAGTTTCTTCTGCTATCAAGAGTATGGGATGTGGAGATCGATTAAAGATGGACCATATGTACCCATGGTCGCCTTTGCTGATTCCGAAGGTCTATCAGTCCCCAAAGAACCCTCAAAGTATTCATATGAAGATATCAAGAAGATGGAGGTAGACTTCAAAGCCTTAGGAGCCATTCAGATGTGCTTGCCAAATGAAGTTTTCCACAACTTCAAAAAGTATAAAACCGCCAAGGAGCTATGGGTGGCTCTTGAGAAGATGTTTGCTGGGTCAGAAGAGGTGAAAGAAAATAGAAGAGACATTCTGAAGCAACAATATGAAAACTTTGTCTAGAAGGAAGGTGAGTCTCTTGCCATGTTGTACAAAACGTACACCTACCTTGTGGGAGAGCTACAGTGCTCAAAAGTGAAGTTGGAGAATGAAGACATTCTCAAGAAGTTTATCAGGTCTCTGCCAAGCTGCTGGACACTTTACACAGTGTCAATCAGAAGAACTGAAAATTTAAAGACTCTACAGATCACTGAGCTGTTTGGCATGCTGAAGAATTATAAATTAGAAATAATTCAAGCCAAAGAGAGAAGCTCAAGTTACTCAACAGCCTCATCATCCACCACCACTTCCACTGCACTTCACTCTAACCACTCAGTTCCTAGTTCAAGCAACTACTACCCTCCCATTGTCACTCATCCCCAGACTCCAACCTCACAATCAAACAACTCACCATTTCTTCTTGAAGCCCCACCTCAAACATCAACTTCTGCTGCCTTTGTCTCTGAAAAATCAAGCAATATGTCCTTTATCAAGGAATATCTGGAATGTTTTCATCCAGATGATCTAGAAGAAATGGATATATTGCACTCCTATGCCATGCTCTCTCTAAGAGCAAAAAGGTTCTACTCTAAAACAGGAAGATCCATTCCAAGCAACAAGTCCAACACTAGAGTTGGCTTGGACAAAAGCAAACTGAGATGTTACAACTGTAACCAACTTGGTCATTTTGCCAGAGAATGCAAGGCACCAAAGGCAAATCCGGCTGCTGCCCAGCCAAGGCAAGCTCATCAAGGTCAAACAAGCCAAGCTCAGCCAAGACTGCAACAAGCTACCACTCCTACTCAAACTGCACCGTGTGTAGCTGTTGGAACTGCTGAGTTTGACTGAAGCTTCCAGTATGAGGACCTTCCTGCCAACAATCAAGCTCTCATGGTAGACACATCAGAGATACCACCTCAGGTATATGAAAATCTTTATACTCGGGCTTGTATTGATAAGGTTCTTGGATACAGAAAACATAACCAGAATCTCATAGATCAAAATGAAGAGTTTCACCAAATGAAAGCTGAATTTAAAAAGGTTGAAAACAGTTACAAAGAAAAGATTAACTGTTTAAATAAAGAGATTTCATTATTAAAACATGAACAAACAAACCTTGAAACTCAGATTGGTGATCTTCTGGTTAAGTTAAAGGCTACAAGGGCTGATTTAGCAGACCAAAAGGTCTATGTGGAAAAATATGAGTTTGCATCCAAAAAAGCTGCAAAGACTTTTGGATGATCAAATTCATGAAAGGGTAACTGCTGGACTTGGGTATCAAGCTGAACAACACTACAATGTTGTTCCTTTAACTGCTGACTATGTAGCCATTCATGAACCAAGTTTCAATCTTTCTGATCTTGATCTGGCCAACCGAAATCTTGATCCTGCTGCCAAGAAACCTCTGTGCAAGAATGCACTACTTCATCTGAGTCTGAGTCCACATGCTCAGACTCCACCAAAACCAATAAAGCTCCATCACTACCTGCCTTTGAAATTATCCAAACCAACAGTCCAAGCCCCTTCATCCCCTAAAAAACAATACTAGTATCTCAACTCACCAAACAAATCAAAATCAGCCATCCTCTAGAAGGAAGAAAGCTAACTGTTGAAAAGGGACAGTCTTCAACCTCCACCCAACCAAGGAAGGTGTTTGACATATGTCAGGTGCCTGGAGAGAGAGCTCCATATGTTCAAAAGACATTGGAGGAAGCCACCTTTGAGAACAACAAAGCTCACCCCTAGAATTTCAAAGACTTGTTCAAAAGAAAAGATTATGTGTACTTCCAAAGGGACAAAATGGCTAAATCATGTTTTATCTGTGGCAAATACAATCACACTGCCAGCACATGCCTCTACTACCTTCAGCAACAAAGAAACCTCAAGCAACATGCTTTTGAGAAGACAAACAATAACAAAAAGGTAAGAAACTTTGAAGCCAAGGCAACTCATTTCAGAAACTCTCTCTCCCACCAAGGAAGCAGCTGCCAAAACCTCAACAATCTTGCATCATCTGTGGTGAATCAGACCATTTTGCTGCAAATTATTAATTTAATCCCTTCAACCAGGTCCTTTATCAAGCCCCTCCTAAACAAAAGCCTATCAGAAAAAGAACTTCTATAGAGAAACCCTTTGTTAACAAGGTGAAGAAGGATAAGCATACATATGTTGTTAAACCATCAGCAGCCAGCAAAAATGTTGTTGATCAAGTGAAGCCCAAGAAACCAAAGGAAAAGCCTTCAGCAGCAACCAAGTCTGCTGCTGCTCAAGTAAAACTATCAGCAGCAACAAAATCTGCTGCTGATAAGCCAAAGTCCTCATCAACAAAATCTGCTGCTGATAAAGCAAATCTGTCAGCAGTCAAAGCAACATCAGCTGCTGATAGAGGAAAGGGATCTAGAAAACCACCTCCTCAGCAATGGAAAGCCAAGATCCTAGCCTCTAACCCTCAAAGCATCATCATTGGCTCCATTGAATACAAGCATACTGGTGCTGCTGATCCAACGACACACTTACCCAAGTCTGCAAGTTTTTGGGTTCCTCCCTCTAACTAGATCTTTCTCATGTGCAGGGATAGCCAGGTCACAAGAATAACACCTGGGTTGTATACAGTGGTTGTTCCAGGCACATGGCCGGCAACAGATCCATCCTCTCCAACTTAAGAGACTTCTATGGAGGATATGTTGCCTTTGGGAGTGATTCAAAAGGAGGATCCATTACTGGACAAGGAACTGTGTCTAATGAAAGGATGAGTATTAAAAGAGTAAACTATGTCAAAGAGTTAGAATTCAATCTGATGAGTGTGTCCCAGATCTGTGTTCAAAAGCATTGGACGCTCTTCACAGATGAAGAATGTTTTGTACTATCCCCATGCTTAAACAAACCTCCTCCAGAGAAGATCCTATTGACTACTCAGAGAAAAGATAACCTATATGTGCTTGACATGAATGAGGTCACTCCATCTGGTAGCGTGTCTTGTTTTTTTTGTCAAAGGCATCAGTTGATGAATCAACTCTCTGGCACAGGAGATTAAGCCATGTCAATGTAAAAACCATTAACAAGTTGGTAAATGAAAATCTTGTCAGAGGGCTTCCTGACAAAGAATTCCAACTTGAAGATCATTGCATTGCATGCTTGAAGGGGAAGCAACACAAGAGTTCTCACAAGCCCAAGACATAGAATTCAAATGACACTCCATTACGGCTGCTGCATATGGATCTCTTTGGTCCTAGAAATGTCATGTCAATGGGCAAGAAGTCATACTGTCTGGTGATCACTGATGACTATACCAGATTTTCATGGGTATACTTCTTGAGAACAAAAGATGAAACTATTGAGATTCTTAAATCTTACATTCTTAGAGTTGAGAATCAAAGCAATCAAAAGGTGAGAGTTATAAGGTGTGATCAAGGTACATAGTTCAAAAATGACACCTTGAACTATTTTTGTGAGAGCAAGGGCATAGAAAGACAGTACAGTGCTCCAAGAACTCCTCAACAAAATGGGGTTGCTGAAAGGAGAAACAAAACTCTAATTGAATCGGCAAGATCAATGTTGGCTGATTCAAAACTACCTCTCACATTCTGGGCAGAAGCAGTCAGCATAGCTTGCTATGTGCAGAATAGAGTTCTCATTGTCAAGCCTCTTAACAAGACACCTTATGAACTCTGGTTCAAAAGAGTTCCCTACATTAGATTTCTAAAACCTTTTGAAAGTCCATGCACCATTCTGATCACACATGGGGTTCTTCCTAAGTTTGGTGCCAAATCTGATGAAGGATACTTTGTGGGCTATTCCTCTCAATCCAAGGCCTACAGAGTATTCAACTCAAGAACAAGAATCGTGGAAGAATCAGCCAATGTGTAATGTAGGGAACACATTGCATGTGAACAGGGAAAAGGCCCTAACTGGCTCTTTGATATAGACTCCTTCACACAAATATTTGAGCCTCTCATCTTCTCAAATATGAAGTCTCCCTCTTCCAAAGCACCAGCTTCCACATCTTCCACTGACTACAGATTGGAGTTCACTAGTCCCTCTATCAGACTGAAAAGGCCATCTATTGATCCTCCATCTGTTGTGGAAGCTATTGAAGCCAGTGAAGTCGGAACCAGACTCTCAAATGTCACCGGCAGCAGCCTCTCTGAGAATGAAAATCCGAATGAACTTTCAGACACATCGGTAAATGCCGTAGAGGCATCTGCTGCAGATGCTGCTGATAATGCTGATGCTGCTATTGATATTGAAGACTCTACTACCATGAATAAAGAGTTTCGTGATCAGAATTAGAGCAATCTTGAGCATGGAATGCAATTGGATGTTGTACCAGCACAGAGAATCAACAAGGAACATCCCCTAGAAAATATCATTGGCCAAGTTCACCAAGGAGTTCAAACAAGAAGCAAAACTCATGAGGCCAATATATGTCTGTATTCCTGCTTTCTATCTCAGGTAGAACCAAAGAACATAGATGAAGCTCTGAAACACATCAGTTGGATAGAGGTATTGCAGAAGAGTTGCTGCAATTCAAGAGACACGATGTCTGGAAACTTGTTGGTCTTCCATCTGGTCACACTGCTATTGGCATAAGATGGGTATTCATGAACAAGCAAGATGAGAGAGGCATTGTAGTCAAGAACAAAGCCAGACTTGTAGCTCAACGCTACACTCAGGAAGAGGGAATTGACTATGATGAAGTCTTTGCTCCTGTTGCCAGGCTGGAGGCCATCAGAATCTTTCTAGCATATGATGCATCCAAGAACTTCATAGTTTATCAAAGGGATGTCAAGAGTGCCTTTTTGTATGGGAAGATTGGTGAGGAAGTATATGTCAAACAGCCTCCAGTCTTGGTAGATCCTGCACATCCTAACAAAGTGTTCAAACTAGACAAAGCTCTCTATAGCTTACATCAAGCTCCAAGAGCCTGGTATGAAACTCTGTCTGGATATATACTAAGCAACAACTTCTGAAGAGGTGCCATTGACCAGACCTTGTTTATCAAAGATGAAGGGGGAGAAATCCTACTGGTACAAATCTATGTTGACGACTTCATCTTTAGATCAACAAGGAAGAAGTTATGTAAAGACTTTGAGGTCCTGATGCACTCAAAGTTTGAAATGAGTTCAATGGGTGAACTAAATTTCTTTCTGGGTCTTCAAGTCAAACAAGTTCCAAATGGAATCTTTATCAGCCAATGCAAATATGTCAAGAGCATTTTGGAAAGATTTAAGATGGCTGACTGCTCTGCTACAAGAACTCCTATGCAAGTGCACCATCAACTGACTCCAGATAAAGATGGTCAAGACACTGATCAACATCAGTACCATGCAATGATAGGATCACTCATGTATCTCACTGCCTCAAGGCCAGATATCATGTTTGCAGTATGCCTTTGTGCAAGATTCCAAGCAGCTCCTAATAATACACATATTCAAGCTGTCAAGAGAATTTTTAGATACCTAAAGGGAGCCCGAAGGCTTGGGCTATGGTACTCTAAAAATGATAAGTTCAACCTATCTGCATACACTGACAGTGACTATGGAGGATGCAACTTGAAAAAAAAAACCACATCAGGGGGGTGTCAGTTTCTAGGAGGAAGACTGATTTCATGGCAGTGCAAGAAGCAAACCTGTGTATCAACTTCTACAGCAGAAGCATAATACATTGCAGCTTCAAGTTGCTATGCACAAGTCACCTGGATACAAAATCAAATGCTGGATTATGGGATGACTTTCATGGCCACTCCCATTCACATTGACAACATGAGTGCTATATCAATCACAAAAAATCCGGTGCAGTACTCCAAGACAAAGCACATTGACATCAGGTATCACTTCATACCAAAATTCATATCAATGAGCAATATGCTGACTTGTTTACAAAAGCTTTTGATGAAGCTAGATTTATATATTTAGTTGAATACATTGGTATGATGAACTTTGACTAAAATTTGTCTCTAATTTTTTTTAAATGTGTTTGTCTTTTGTTGTAAATAAAAGTTATAAGTCAGCAGCAACCGTTTTTTCTACTGACAGGTCTAATCTTCAGCAGCAAAGAATTTGCCACTAACTGCTTTAAGTTATCAGCAGGAACAAGTTTCATGCGGATAGATTTAAGTCATTCAGTAGCAACATCTTTGCTGCGGACCATTGCATCCATCAGCATCAATTGAGTTTGCTGCTGACAGAGTTAACCATCCGCAGCAACCAAGTTTGCAGCGGATCGGCTTAACCATCCGCAGCAAGCAAGTTTGCTGCTGATGGGTAAAAATAAGTCCAAATTAACTTCTACCCGCGGTAAAAAGTACTTTCAGTCTTTACCATGACTGTTATAGTGTATTACAGTTGTAACAGTGAAAAGTGAATGATGTTGTACTATAAAAGTAACTTTGCTTTTTCCATCCTCTGCCGTTATAACACAAATCAAATTTCTCATTAACCTTTTCACATTCAATTCCAACCTAACTCTCACCATTTTCTCTCAAGCATTCACAGCATTCAAAGCCTTCCATACTTAACCACCTTTCAAAAACTTCCTCTTTCCCTCCAAATCCAACGACAATGGCAGAGGTCGACATAAACCAGCCCGATGACAAGTTCTCACCGTACCACATTCTCACTGCATACCTAGTTAAAGGAAAGAAGTCTGAAGGGTTCAATGATATGTTCGATTTTCTATGGCGATCAAAGATATTCTTTGCACTAACCGTCAAACCTACCATATACATCCCTCATATGGAGGACTTTTGGAGCACCACCTTCTCCTCTACCGAATAGGGGATTCCCCAAATCCAAGCTACGGTAGACGACAAAGACATCATCATCACTGAAGCTACTCTTAGAAAACATCTCAAGCTTCAGGACGAGGGGGCCGCCGTTTCATACACCAGGGAAGAGTATATGAGGACCTTTGTATCCATAGGGTACACTGGAAATCAGAACGAATATACCATTGAAAAGGCGCTGAGGGGCCCTCCATGGAAGTTTCTATGCCACACTATTCTTCAATGCATATCCCAGAAGAGAAGTGGATGGCATCAAGTGAGTTCTGCTCTCGCCTCTGCTGTTCACGGTATGGTCACTGGCCAAGGTTTCAACTTTGCACATCTCATCTTTGAAGGTTTGAGATATAACCTTCAAGAAGGTGCAAAGCAGGCATTCTATATATACCCAAAATTCTTGTAGGAGGTTTTCAACAATGAGCTAAAAGATCTTTCAAAACCTGCAAGAATCTACCTTATGCTGGGACATAAAAATAATATTTTTCAAAGCATGAAAACTGTTTCTAAAAAGTTCTCAGGGGTCAATGTTCCATTGTTATCTACAATGATGAACATACAAAGTACCCAGGGTGACAGTTCAGCAATCCCAGCTGATACTGAACCCACACCCTCCACTTCAAAACCTGAACAACAAACTGCTTCCATTGTTCGAACCCCTGTGCATCCTCGTAAGGCTGCACAGGCACAACAACTACTTACACCTGTTTTGGATGTCCAACTGGAACACAGGGCTCCAGTTGAGGTAAAATATACCAAAAAAAGAATAAGGAGCAAGAAGACTCCTTCTGTTCTTGTCTCACATGCCCAATCCCAACATAAAAGCCATCATTCAGAATCCCAACATTCTGATGAGAAAATCAAAAGGGATAGCCAAGTTATTAGAGAGACTTCCTTGGAAGTTTCTCTATTAGGATTAGGATCACATCCCGGATCCATATAACAACCTTCTGATCCCTTTCATTATTTTTCTTCTCTGAACTTAAATGCAGATGCACCTAGTCAAGATGATATACCTTCTCCAACTACCACTATGTCGGAGGTATTGATTGACTTGGCTGCTAATGTACCTAGCCCAAGTTTATCATCTAAGAAGATTCACTCTAGGAGTGATGATAGAGTGAATGTGGAAAGGGCTATCACCACTAATGGTACATCCATTGACCAGGAGGACAGTGATAACATCATTAGGTCCCCAACCACGGAAACTCTCAGTGAGAATGTTTCTCTTGAAACACTCTTCACTGAGAGGAATCCCAGGTGCCAAGAAAACCAGGGTGATGGGGATGAAGAGGCTAGGCCTAAGGCCTCATTTAGTTCCAAGGATTGAAACTTAAAAACATGGAATTGATGACCAGGGTGGCAATGCTAGAGGCTGAAGTCTCCAAACTACAGCACCAATTCTCTATGTATGAAGCCCATCAATGCCCTCCAGTGACTACTCCTTCCCTTGTATCAGTGCGCACTCAAACAGATGAAACTCTATGCATTGATGCAACCTAAAAGGGGGAGATAGTTACTACTGAAGATGATGCTGACAGCCTTGATGAACGGATACAAGAGCAGACTGCTTTTCAAAGTACTCTCTTCAAACCTGCTTTTGTTCAAATCCATGTCTTGCCAGACTCAGTAGATGAAGAGGAAGATATCTCTGAGGATTGGAAGTTATTTGTCAGAGATGTTGATGAGGTGTTGGAGAATGAAAATCAAGATGAAGACACACCATTATCATTCAGCATACTTCCAGTGGCTGCAAGTATATCAAGACAGACCATTGCCCCGTAATTCACACTGACTGCACATAAGCTAGAGTTTGACTCTATTCTAGCTTGGGGGTATGATGGTCTATCTAAGAGATTCTGGATTGGACGGGAATTTGGTGGAATAGAAGAGCTTAACTAGAATACACTGAATCCACTCCATGTTCTTGAACTGTACTTATCAAGCTGCATCAACACTTCCATAGATCTCTCAGTAGAACTTGCAATTAATAGGTTCTATGTCTTGATGGAGGATAATCTGCCCTGGTTTAAATGGTTTCTAGAAGAAGCAAACAGGGTGGCCTATCCTAAACACATTGCAGAGTCTTCAAGAACATCAGAACAAAGATTGGCTCCAAGATTTGACTTGATAAGAAGCAGTGCTTTAACAGAAGAAGAAGTTCTATGTTGGAGAAGATTCTTCTACAATGAAATGGTCAGGAGCCTGGAAGTGCAAGGATGGCCAAGCACTGGGTCCTCTGGCTTTCAGTTCTTCTTATGTGACGGATCATCTTTCACAATCAACAACATTCAAGAAATCCTGCTTCTCAATCCAGATTTCTTGCATAAGGTCAGGACACACATCTGCAACATCAACTCCTTAAAAAGTCAAGCAATGATCAAGATTATCAAAGCTTATCTTGAAAAGGAGGGATGGCTTGCAATGGATGCTTTTGACTCAGATCTATCCCTTCCCTCCTCACCAACTTTCATACTAAGTGCAGCAGTAGAGTCAAGAAAATTGGCTGCTCATAATGTCAAAGAGGCCTTCAAAGCTATACATGGGAATGAATGGGAAGAGGAAGAGAGTGAAGCAGTCCCTTCCTCTGTGTTTATTCCTCAGCTTGCCAATGAAGCTGAAGCTGATGAAGCTAAAGTAGAGGCATCCAACAAAGACAAGGGGAAGGGCATCATGACAGAAGAAGAAGAAGAAGATGAAAGAATTGAGAAAGAAAAGAGAGAAAAAGAAAGGAGAAGAAGAGAAAGAGAAGAAGAGGAGATGACTGAGATTAGAAAAATTGAAGAAAGAAAAACTGTCATTCTCCTCAGGGAACAACAGATCCAGTTGTTTGCTAGGCAACTGGATGCTTTGAAAGTTCAAGTTCTTGCAGCTACACAATTACAAGTAGATGAAGCTCTAGCTCGTTAGCTGTAGGAACATTTCAATAAAGAAGAAGAAGAATAAGAAAGAGAAAAGAAAAGAAAAGAAGAGGCTAAGTTCAGGATAACTGACACTGAACTAGCCAAAGAAATGAGAGAGGAGTGGACAGAAGCTTTGATTTCTCAAGGTGAGGATGCAGACTACCTTGAGAAATTTTCAAATAAAGAGATCTATAGAGCTTTCATGGGTCAGCAAGTTCAATTGGCAAACAAGAAAAGAGATGAAGAAGAAAAAGCCAAACAAAAGTCCAAGAAGACCACTTCATTTAACAGAAGGACCCATGAAGAAAGGAAGGTCATGATAGACTTCCTAAAGGTTAGAGGAGAGAGTGGAAAGAGGATAGGTCAAATGAGCTTTATGAACCAGCCTTATATTTCAGAGTAAAGAAGGAAGAGGAAGAAAAATTGGGGAAGACAGGCTCAAAGAAAAGGGTAAATACTCAAGCTGATGAAAGAAAACTAAAGAAACCCAAGCCTACTCCCTCATCCACCCCTTCCTCTATCCAACGCCCTTTCACTCTCCCTCCTATACCTCACTCCTCTCCACCCAAAGAGTCCAAATCCTCCCACCCAGCTCCTCCTCATCAACAGCCCCCCAAGAAGAAAACCAAACCTACTACCAAACCAGAAAACTCAAGAGAAATTGTTGGTTGGTTCTACAACAATCAAGATCAATGGTTTGAAGTCTTCATAGGGAGGGAAGAAGTAAAAAGATCAATCTATAAAACTGTTGATAAGGTGATGCAGCTTCCAGATTCTGATCTTAGAAGAATGATGGAGCTGGGAGAAGCTCGTAAGCCTGAGAATGAAAGTAGAAGACATCTGTTGCTAGTGATCAAACATCACTTCAACCCTAGCAAATATGCAGTAATTGATGCCAAACCTCTCCAAACCCACTTCCATTCACTATCTGGTCTTACAATGCTGAGAAAGATGAATTCACCATTACAGTTGTCAGAGGTCAGCATATGAGATGTTCTAGCAAGGCCATTTTTAAGATGCCAAGCAAGGACATCAAATCTCTGTCTGAGCTTCCTCTTGACAATCCCAACAAGGACCCTAGAGGCTATGAGGTAGCAAGGATAGTTGTAAACATGTTAAAGCTTCAGCAACAACAGCGGTAAGAATGTTTTGGTGGCATCAGTCTAGGGGGAGTTTGTAGATATAAAGACTGATGGCTACAAAATTCTCCAAGTAAAACTACTGCAGACTCCAAAGTCTTGCTGCTGACCAACAAGCTGTTGCGGATAAGCTTGTGTGCTGCTGATAGTTGTTCTCCTGCTGATGAACAACTCTGCTGCGGACAACCTTATCTGCTGAAGTCCAGAGTTGCTGCTGATAGGCTTCTCAGCATCATCAAACACTTGATGCTGCTGATAGGCAAATCATCAGCAACTTTAAATAGTTGAGTCTTGCTGCGAATCATCAACTATGCTGCTGATAGCCATATCTGCTGAAGATTAATCATTGCTGCTAATTGGCATATCAAAAGCATCAACTTTACTTCTCACAACTTTCTGCTACAACTCTGACACATCACATGCAGAAAGAATGTTACTGGTGCAGAAAATAAAAGACAACGCTCTCCTTCCAAGTATCCAAGCAATGATACCTAAGAAGAAGTTTGATTAAAGTTAACCTTTATAGTCTTGGTTGTCTTAACTTGTAGTATAGCTTCTAGTATACAAGATCAACGGCTTGTGTTTGATCTGATCCTTAGAATCAAGGGTCTGTATTGATTCTAAGTTACTATATAAGTAGTGTATCTGTTCATTGTACAGGGTGTGCTTCCTTAGAGTTTTCCCTGTAATCTTGTAAACATTGAAGCTTAATACAATTTGCATTTATCTGTATTCTTTGTGTTTACTTGTTTACATTGTATAGTTGTGATTGTTTTCGCCAATCTCAACTAGAATAGAACCATCTTGTATTCACCGATCCTACCCCCTGATCTTGTTCAACTTCTTCTTCTTCCTCTGATAAAAGATCTTCTACTTCTATATTTGGGTCAATATCAGGGATGAACTCTTCTTCTTCACCAATGACATGACCAAACAATGGAATGTCAGTAATGGATCAGTTTGTTCTTTTATTTGTACTCCTCATGTAATTGAGGGTCTTACAGTCATGTGGTCAAACACAAAAATGTATCCGTTTTGTTCAAGCTCGGGATGAAAGTGGTTGATGATAATATGCAGAAATCTTGGATACACAAGAAATTTTTCTTTGACAGCTCGTGTCAAGTTATCCTTGAGCTGCCTAAATATCAGCCCAGAGAAGTTATAATTTCTTCCTTTGATCAGACCTAATACTGCAGATGCCACCATGGCATTGGCTGAATCAAATCCACCCTTTCGAATAGACAAGCAGTGGATGAAGACATGCACAAAATATCTCCATTGTGCTGGAAGGGAGTTCTTAATGATTTGACCACTTTTGAATTCATATGGATGGCCCATTCTTCTAAAGCACTCCTTTATGCAGAAATTTAGGAATTCAATGGGTGCATGTGGATTATCATTGAGATGTAACACTTCTCTAATAGTAGCTTCAGAAAATACAACTTCTTGGTCATGAACAGTAGCTCTGATGTGTTCTACATTCTCAATAGTTACAATCTCTGCTGACTCCCAGAATTGCCTTATGGTTGTTTCAAAAACTGGGATGTTGTGGCTTATGGCAAAACTGATGTTTGAATTGGCCAGGAAGTTCATGACTGGAACAAACTCGGCACTCTTTGGATCATTAGCATCCAGGAAAGCACAGACATTGTGCCTCTTTACAAATAAGAGATCCATATCTGCAAGCATACAAGATCAATCAAGCTTAATACTTAGAGAAATTTTAGAGAAAAACCTGATCGAAACTATTTGAACAAACACTTAGACATTTTCTGAGACAGGCCCTATCGAAACTACTAGTTTCGATCGTAACAAGTTTCGGTCAACACTTAGAAAATTTCAGAAAATGCCTTATCGAAACTACTAGTTTTGATCGAAACAACAAGTTTCTAGTTTCGATCAATACTTAGAAATTTTCAAAATAAATCTTATCAAAACTTCTACTTTCGATCGAAACAACAAGTTTCGGCCAAAGAGACGGGCAAGTTTGGTTATCGAAACTACTAGTTTCGATTGAAAACCTGTTTATATTTTGAAAACCCATTTTTTTATAAGATAAGCATACTTTTATCGAAACTCCTTAGTTTCGATGCCCAAATCCTTGAATATACTTAAACGCCCAGAATCCAGACTCAAGAAATTTACAAACTCATATAAACATGAAATTGACGACAAAGATAAAAGAAGAATTAAGAGTGGCCTATGAGTGTCGACACTTCATCTTACCAATTGATTCACAAATAAATCTGCAAATATGTACACACATATGTTAAGACACAGATAATGTAGATGTTATAAACAGTAAATAACATCAAAACGACCAAGGTTATGAAGATTTAGTCGCCAAAACCCTCAGAATTCAAACCCTAGGTGTACATTTTGATCAGTCACACACATACGAACCAGAAACAGTATCTGATGAAGACGACGATGGAGGATCAGGTGAGAAACTCTGATTTCGCAACTTAGACAGACGGCTTGAAAGCTTTTATGTGTGTGAGAGAAAGTGTAAAATGATCGGAGACGGTAAAGTGAACCTTGACGATGAAAAAATTGGATTATGAACTCATTTAATTTTCCCATGTGGTAAAAGACCAAAATGCCCCTGTCGAAACTACTAGTTTCAATAGGAAAAAGAAGTTTCGCGGAGTTTCCGGGTGAAATGGTAGTTTCGGTTAACTTGAGAAGTTTCGATAGCCATAGAACAGAATAAAAAATAAAAAATAAAAACTATTCACAAGATATTTACATTTTAACTTTCTTAGAAAAGATCCAACATGAGATCAGAACTGGTCAGTCTCTTGAAACACTTCCTTTTGCATTCAACAACTTTGAGTCCCTGAAGATAGCTGATATTTGTGCAAAGTAAACCCGAACATTTTTTTGTACATAGGTTTCATGTGATTATAAGGTACCATTTAAGCATGATACAAGGTGTCCCCCACATATTGAAATAAAATGGTTTTTAAAGCCTATAAATCCTCAAGAAATACCCATTTTCATCATATCATCTCTTTTTGATTAACCAAGGTACCATCTTAATAATTTCAAATACCACCAAAATAAAATAAGAAATCCAAGTGGATTAGAAGATTTTAAAATGAAAAATATCCAAGTAGATATTAAAAAGGTACGAACATTCTAGATCTTTGAGTAAGCAAAACAGAAGAAGTCGTAAAATTATCCAAACGGATAGAAAAATGTTGAACACCTGAGATCTTTGCGTAAGCAAAACAGACGGGGTGAAATCATCCAAGTGGATGGGAAAAAGATGAACACCCGAGATCTTTGCGTAAGCAAAACATACGGGGTCATCAGTGGTAAATGTCGTTACTTTGACGGTCACCTAGCGTATGAATATGAATCCCACACGTAGAACTATATCTGATTGAATTGATTTTCTTAGTAAACAAAATGGGTTAGATGTTTCAATAATGGGTTTAGACACACAAGTATGAGATAGAATTTAGGTTTTTCACACTACTTACAAGTTTTAACCATATGCCGGGCCTATCAGCTATTTCTCAGTAAACACCATCGCTTTTGGTCCATTCCATGTTCAAAAGATGAGATCAGACACTATCATTTCTCAAATGTCATCTATAACAAAGCAGTTGTTAGACTGTATACAAAGCAATTCTTTTCGATTTTGACATATTAAAACCTCATTTCTGCCCCAAAAGATTTGTTAGGTAATAAAAATAAACTATACATAAAAGGAAAATCTTCTGGAAATTTTCTTGACTGTTATACATGAGCATAAAAACAACTAATATACACAAGGATTACTGAAAGTTTCTCAAGCATCTCCACCAGTTGGACAAATCTGGTAGAGTCAAAAGCCTTTGTGAAGATGTCTGTGGTTTGCTTGTCGGTTGTGACTTCAACAATTTGAATATGTTTCTTTTCAACACAATCATGGATAAAATGATGTTTGATCTTGATGTGTTTGGTTTTGGAATGCTGAATTGGGGTTTTTGGTGATATGGGGAACTGCAGTGTTGTCACAAGAATGGGTGTCTCATGGAATGTGATCCCATAGTCAAGCATCTGATGGTGTATACATCTGACTTGGGAACAACAAAAGGGCGGCGACAATGTATTCGGCTTTGGCGGTAGATTGAGAAACGAAGGATTGTTTCTTACATTACCATAAGACAAGGCGGTTGCCAAGGAACTGACAACCTCCAGAAGTGGATTTGCGGTCTAAGTTGCATCCTTGTAGTCTAAATCTGAATAAGCCAGAAGATCAAACAAGTCATTCTTAGGATAGTAAAGAACCAATTTGGCTTATACTTTAAATAGCGCAAAATAAGTTTGACAGCAGATAAATGAGATAGTTTAGGATTAGCCTGAAAACGTGCACACAAGCACACTGCAAACATGATGTCGGGTCTGCTAGCAGTGAGATACATCAGAGATCCTATCATAGAGCGATAGAGGTGCTAATCAACGCTTTCACCATCCAAATTGGGAGACAGACAATGTCGAACTTCCACGGGAGTTTTGACTGGATGGGAATCAGCCATTTTAAACTTGTCCAGGATCTCTTTTACATATTTCTCTTGATGAATGAGAATTCCTGACTCGGACTGATCAACTTGCAATTCCAAAAAGAACTTCATTTCTCCAATAGAGCTCATTTCGAACTTAGAACGCATCACTTCTTCGAATTCATGGCAAAGACGAGGATTTGTAGATCCAAAGATGATATCGTCCACATAGATTTGCACCATGATTGTATCCTTTCCATCCTTTCGTTTAAACAAAGTTTGGTCAATCGTTCCTCGTGTGAAACCATTTTCATGCAAATGATTTGATAACGTTTCATACCACGCACGAGGTGCTTGGTGAAGACCATACAGTGCCGTGTCTTCTCTTGTAGACACGGTCTGGAAAGTTAGGATCAATGAAACCTGGTGGCTGCTTGACATAAACTTCCTCTTGAACATTTTCATTCAGAAATGCGCTTTTAACATCCATTTGATGAACAGTGAAGTCCATATAGACTGCATAAGAGAGAAACATTCTAATGGCTTCTAAGCAAGCCACTAGTGCAAAAACTTCCTCAAAGTTAATCCCTTTTTCTTGATAGAAGCCTTGAACAACCAAACGAGCTTTGTTCCGAACCACAATTCCTCCTTCGTCCTTTTTATTTTGAAATACCCAACGAGTACCGATAGGAACTTTGTTCTTGGGAAGATCCACCAGATTCCACACATTCAGTTTTGAGAATTATTGCAACTCATCTTGCATTTCTTCCACCCAGCTGTTCTCGAGCAAAGCTGCTTTAATGTTCTTAAGTTCTACTTGAGATATGAAGCACGAGAACATGATGTTATCTAATGCTTCACAAGCACTTCGGGTACGAACACCAACATTGAGCGGACCAATGATGTTTTCGGTGGGATAATTCTTGTGAATTCTCAACTGAGGAATCTCATCTTCTTCCAAGAGTTCATCCAGATATGTAATGTTGTTAGCAGGAAGATCAACTTCATTAACAGTAAGATCTTCTGTAGTTGATTGTGGGGCAACATCCACTATTGGAATGGTGTTGTCTTCAACAGTTTCACTTGTTGCATCAGAACAGGAAGAGTCCATATTGGATTCAGCATCAGCAAGTACAGGGATTTCATTTTGAGTGGATGAAGAAGAGCTTTGATCATTTATGTTCCCTAAATTGTTCCTAGAAAAGTAAGGATTAGCAGGAGTTAACTCATTTGAAAGCACAGAAAGATTAAATGACTTAAACAATGATTCGACATCAAAAGGCCAATAACGACCGTCCCTAGCGTCCGTATGATTGCTTTCATGCCAACTAATATCAATGGACTCCAGCAGGATCCTTCTTTGCTTGTTGTAAACACGAAATGCTCGGTGATTAAATGAATAGCCCACAAAATAGCATTCATCAGCTTTGGCTTCAAACTTGTTCAGCTGATCTGAAGTATTCAGCATTACGCATACACAACCAAATTTTTTGAAGAAATCAATAACTGGCTTTCACTTGTACATGATCTTATAGGGTGTCTTGTTGTAGATTTTGGTGATGAGAACCCGATTTTGCACACAACATGCAGTGTTGACCGTCTCAGCCCAGAAGGTCACGAGAAGCTTGGATTCAACAATCATAGTTCTTGCAGTTTCAATCAGTGTGCGGTTTCTTCTTTCAGCTACACCATTTTGTTGGGGAGTACGCGGTGCACTGAATTGTCTAGAAATTCATTTGCTTTCATAGAAGGAATCAAGAGTGGAATTCTTGAATTCTGCTCCATGATCACCTTGGATAGTCTTCACACTCAGATTGAAGAGGTTCTCAATTTGAAGCAGATAGGTTTTCAAAATCGTTGGCGTTCATCTTTCTTATCTAGGAAGAACACCCAAGTAAATCAAGAGAAATCATCAGTTACTACCAAATAGTAGGATTTTCGTCCAAGACTCATGACCCTCATAGGACTGAAGAGATCCATGTGAAGTAATTGGAGAGGGGAGTCAATGGAATTTGTGGTTTTGGGCTTATGAGAAGATTTGTGTTGTTTTTCATTGGAACAGGAGATACAGTGTTCCACAGGAGAAAAATATTTGAGAGGAAATCCAGTGACAAGGTTTCCTTGAACCGGGCGGTTCATGGTTTTAAAATTTACGTGTCCCAACCTTTTATGCCACAGAAATGATTCATCTTTAGAAGCCTTCGAAAGAAAGCACGATTCAATTCCCGATGGGTTGTTCGTATCCAAGCTATAGGTGTTGTATCTTCTGGAAGCACGAATGAGAATGAGTTCTTCTAGAATCACTAATCCAGGCTTTAAAATCAAGCATTCTTTTGAATTAAACAGGGCACATAAATCTTTATCACAAATCCGAGAAACACTCATCAGATTGTTATTCAATTGGGGAACGAAGTTGACATATTCCAGACTAATTACACCATTCGATACTCTTCCTTGTCCCTCAATCTTCCCTCCTCTTGGATTGCCAGCAAAAGCTACATAATCTCCATCCATTGGATCATAATATTCCAGCAAGTTCAAATGACCGGTCATGTGTCTTGAACATCTACTATCTACATGTCAAATGTTATCTCCGGTTTTTCCTGGTTGACCCTATACACAACGAACCATTTAGACCTTTTGACCAATACCATTGCTATCAAGAGGTTTTTTGTCAAGATAGGACATCGCATGGGAATCATAATCAGAATCCTCCTTAGATGAAGCATGGTCATCATATAAAAATTATTTTTAATTTTCCAGGTCCTTTTCAAATAATTTTTAGCATTTTTAATTCTTTTACGCCTAGATTTTCTACTGTGTGAAGATTTAGACAACACATTTGAATTCAATGAAATTTTGGGAGATGATTCTTTATTACAATCGATTGTTTTCAAGTTACAACTTTTCGAAACATGATTTGAAGCACCACAACCAAAACAAACTTTGTCACACGACATCTTAGCCTGATAGTTGTCATCACAAGATGAAGATGATTGTGATGTTGAGGCATCTGAACATGATACGATTCTTTCTTCAATAACTTTGTCATGAAGACGTTGTTCTTCCTTTAATCTGAAAAATTCCATGTTGCTCATGGTTTCACGTGGTACATCATTCACAATAATTTCTGCACTTTTAAACTTGGTAACACATGACACAACATTCAAAGATTTAGGAATAAAAGGTAAAGCATTTTTAAATTTAGAAATATCACAACCCAATCATATATGCTCACCAGGCATAGAATCAAAATACATGTTTTCAACGTGTTTACAAATATCTGGTTTAGACACTGACATATTATTACATTCATCCGACTCAAGTTCATTTAAAACGTTTCTAACACTGGTACTCTCATCACAATCATCTTCTGAGGTTACACAATTTGATTCTACACATGAAGCAAAACTGTCAGAATCAGAGGACGTAATATAATAATCAGGAGATAAAGTACACACAAAAGGAGTAGGAACATGAGCAGCAGGCATGTCAGCAAATCTAGCTGATTTAGAATAAGGTGGTAGATGAGAATTATAACCAAGACCCTCTGTGCCTTTTCTATTAAATTGTTTATCAATAATTCCAAACAAAATTTTCTGATCTATATCCATGTGATCAACTTGTAACTTAGCATTTTCTGCCTTTTGAACTCTTTTACTCAAAATTTCATTATTAATGGTTGGAGTATTAAGTTGTACAATTAAAGAACGGTTTTCTCAAGAAATATCACAAATTTTCTTTAAATACAATTTCTCATTTTTGGCCATAGAGTCATACATCACCTTAATGTGATCTCATTCATCAATCAAAGCTTGATTGATGAATCTGTATTTCTGAATTTCATTTAAACAGGATCTAGCACTACAAAGTTTGGAAATAACCTCAGCAGGTACAACAGTGAGATCCTCAGTTGGCTCAATCATGACACAGTTGCCTTTGTCCTCCACATCTGCCATCAAGGCTTTGTCAGCAGCTTCCTGGGATTGATCTCACCAATGATAGTGTCCATCATCTTGATAGACAATAGCTCTGGAACTTGAAGATGTGTTGGTCTTGGGAGGATTAGCAGCTTGCTTTCTAGTGGAAGTCTTCTTTTCATGTTAGTCCTTAGATGAAGGTTCCTTGCAGTTTCTTACAAAGTGTCCCAGCTGGTCAAACCCAAGAGTCTTTCCCTGCTTGAATCTATCTAAACCCTTCCTTTTGATAAATCTCTTGGCTCTTAAAGTCAGCATAGCCATGCACCAATCAATGTCCATTTTCTCAAAATAATTAGGATTGATCTACTCCAAGTCATCAAGTTGAAAACTGACCGGTGTCAAGTTTCCAAAAATTAGTGCATCATAAAACGACATGAAGGCAGTCATGATTGGGACATATTCATCAGGAATCATAGTAATAGTCTTTTGAGGTGCAGATGAACTGGTAGATTGAATAGCAAAAGAAGGAGGAACATCAGTCTGAAAGTATGAGCTACTGGAAGAGTTTGATCCAGCAATAAGAGCTGTGTTTCCAAACTGGTTGGTGGGAGTGACTGCTCCTTTTTTTTTTATCTCAATTTCATTAAATTCAAGGATGTTGTAGACTTCCTGTTGAGATAAGGCACTCAGATTCTATATCTTCTTGATCATGATACGGTACATGTTCCATTCCTCAAGGAGAGTATCTAGAAGTTTCTTGGTTAGCTCCAGAGTTGGGTACTGAACACCCATTACCTTCAACCTAGACACAATGCTTGAGAAACGGTTGATCAAATCAGACATTGATTCACCTCTAACACTGCTGAAAATTTCATACTGTTTCTTGATCAGATCCCCTTTACTTTCCCTAACTTCTACACTTCACTCAAATCTGGTACACAAGGCTACCCATAAGTCTTTGGCGGTGGTGTACTCGGCAAAAGTATTGAAGATATCTATAGGAAGAACCATTGCAATAGTTCCATAGGCCTTATTGTCTCAGGCAATCAAGGCAAAATCTTTTTCATTATATTCAGTCACAGTCTTAGGATGTTGAACATCAACAGTAATGATAACGGGTTTGTGAGGACCATCTTTGATTGAATTCAATAAGGTGTGATCATGGAATTGGAAGAAAGTCTTTATTTTCTTGGTCCAGTCATCAAAAACCATTGTGGACACAAGAACCGGTGGTTTGTTCCCTCCAGAATACTCATTGGAGCTTGAAGTTACCATAATCTCATAAATTTAAACTCAAACAGAAGCTTGTTTCGGGTGAACAAGGTTTATTGAAACTACTTGTTTCGATTGAAGACAGGCTTATCGAAACTTCGAGTTTCGAATGAATAATTTGGCCCGAAACTTCTAGTTTGGATAGAGAAACATAGAGCTTGAAACAACTAATTTCGATGATGAACACTTAGCAGGAAATCAACAACCTCAGTAGAAACTACTAGTTTTGATTGAAACTAGTTTCGATAACTCAGGAATTTCAGGTGATCAAGCTGCATAGATTAGTTTCGATGTATTAAGACAAGTAACTAGTTTCGATTGTACCTTCACCAGACAAGGTACAGCCACGAAGATTCGATGATCAACAGAATATTTCCCAAGGTAGTTTCGATGCCTTCTTCCCGAAGTCAGAAAACCTCCATTGATTATCAACCTCAGAGATAATTATCACCAAAATAACAATCCAATCCAGCAAAAAGAGGCGTCTAATACTCCTGATCACTAATCTAACCTCCAATCTTGAAACCACTACCAAGATGCGCCAGAAATCGATGAAACAATACCTTTTTATAATGGAACAATGCTCGTAGAATCCAGAGACAGAAAAACACCTAGAATCGATCACAAAAACTTGATAATACTCAGAAACAAGGGCATAATGCTCTTATAACAATTGTAGGTCCTGATTTCACTTGGAAATCACTCAAATGATCGATTAAACACACACACAGGCGGAAACTGTGAGTATGGTGGTGAAACAGAAAGTAGAATCAGAATTGGTGAAGCTAACAGGCTAACCACACTTGAATCAACACAAAATGATATGAAATTTTAGGAATAACAGCATAAACAACTGCAAAATATGTATTGATTCAGAAACTTGTAAAACAGAAAGCTTCAGGGTTACAGATGCTACTCACACCCTAAACATTCTTAAACTATGTTATTTATAGTAGTTGACAGGCATCAAAACTAAGTCAACCAAAACTACTAGTTTCGGTTGAAGATTTACAAGTGATAGTCAAACCTGTCGAAACAACTATCTATCGAAACTACTAGTTTTGATTGAACAAACCTCAATCGAAACTAAGTAGTTTCGATGGCCCAGACTTAAACTAATAAAGCAGTAAATTACATCAAAATGAAATTATAATTCTGAAATGACAAATAAGAAAAACTAGACTAACATTGTTCAAAACACAATAATGACAACAACTTAAGGTACATGAATCTACAAGATCGACATACATAAGTCACACCTATTGTTAGCTAGACAATGTACAAGTTACTCTAAGCGTTCGTAACCGAAGCTGACTGTTTGTGTTTGAATGCCTTCCACCATTGCTAACATCAACAATGGAAAATGTTTAGGACAATTTACACCCGTCCGGCCTCCAATCAAGCTAGCGTGACTAGCTCGGGTGAGGTTTGTCAAACCCAGTAGTACTACTCAAATTTCATCACTATATACCATATACTAACGGTTCGAGAGTGTAAGGACATAGTATGTTATGTTTGCGCTTAAGTAAAGAAGTGGTAGTGAAATATTATGTGATCCATGTTTGTTTGTGTGCGTGTTTCTCTCCAACAGGAAAACAAGTAAAGGGATGTTTGTTTGTATGCGTTTTTCTTCCCAACGGGAAAACAAATAAAAGGATGTTTGTTTGTGTGCATGTTTCTCCCCCAACAGGAAAACAAGTAAAAGGGGCCGTGAAACTCATCTATGTCATCAATGTATCGTCATAATGATTCCTAGATGAAAGTAAGTGTGCCACTGTGGCGAGCAATCCTACTAAACGTGTGTGTTCACCATCATAACCTTAATCACAAATATTTTATGTAATTCGTTAACTACTGATACTAGGGTTAAACATTACGTGTGCGGTAGAGCTCTACGGATTCACTAAAGTATTATCGGTTTAATATATGATGTCGGTTTAATGATCGGTAAACTCGTTACTTAGGTGGAGTCGGGATCCTCAACTAGTATGTGTTATAAAAGTAGTGTTTAAAAGTATAAGTTTGTCTTGCACCTAAACATACATGACTATATACGTTAATAATCTATACATATAATTCGTGTTAATGCGACTATTAATAGAATGTATGCAACTCGATGTTTTAAATAAGCGGTGTCAAGGTTTTGTAATATGTTTGAATGAATATCCATAAATATATATGTACATATTCGGCTTTAAATAATATGTCGTATCACAAAATCGCTTGGTTTTTATAAAAAAATATGGATATATATATATATATATATATATATATATATATATATATATATGTATTATGTATTTATACGCCTACGAAAGTATATATATGTATATATATATACATGTGAAATACTTGTAATAATAACCATATTACCCATATACGTTTTTAACTCGCTTTATACTATCAAAATAATAACAGTGTTTTTGCAAACAAAAGATAATATGCATTTGAAGTACTTGTTGTTTATAAATCAATGTCTAAAGTCCTCGTTTAATCTGTTACACGTGTGGGTTATTATTGTTATTGCTTGTGACTAATAATAATATATTTCTGACAAATTGTTAATATAACTACTTTATTCTTGACATCACACAACTATATATATTTACCGATAGCGAATCTTTTAAGCTCAACGAAACTCAACCACACTCACGTGTTTATTTTTCGTGTACATAAATATAATTGCTTTAGAGCATGTTTATACCTTTTCCATTCACTACGATCGCATATATGAGACCGTTGACTCGCGTTGACCGGTTGACTCTTGTTGACCAAAGCCTCAGGCACTATACGACTATCTTTCTCCAAGACCGTCACTATATCCTGTTAAAGTCCCTATTTAACATCCGGGAATGAAAACCCGACCATGTTAATCACCCGTCATAGGCGGAAAATCAGAAAATCGAGAGTTTAATTTTAATTTTTGAACCTAACCTTTAAGAACAGTAGATCGGAACAAAGGAAAACCATGCAACCAAGAATCAGGTCCCCTGGATGTTCGCGGAAAACTCGGGGTTGCCGGAATCATCGTCGGAACCCTAACTCAGCCGTCGGAGGTCTGAAAACGAGCACCGCCACACCACTCATCGTCCTTTTTTTTTCTCACGAGAACCTTTGTGCATGACGGAGCTGAACAGAGGGAACATGTTGGAGAGATCTCGGGAGCTTTAGGTTCCGCCGAAACTAGGGGTGTTCACGGTTTGGTTTAAAACCGTGAAACCGTCCAAAGCGGCCATCGGTTTGGTTTTGCGGTTGGGTTTCTTTGTTTAACTTTCGGTCGGGCGGTTTCAAAATATTCAAACCGTAATGAACGGTTTGGTTTGCGGTTTATACTGAAAATCGGTCGTATAAAACCGGACCGGACCGTAATATTGATATTTATATTTGAGATATTTTAAATTATATATGATTATTTATTTAGTTGATTCATTTTGGTTTAATTGAACTAAAATTGTTGAACTGGAAGTGACCTATTTACTTCATTACTCTTAATTTAACTCTTTTATAAATTTTGAAACAAAAATAATTTGTGGTGATTGTTATATAGTATATTATTACATTAACTAAAATTAGCTTTGTGCCATCTTTTTGAATTAATTTTACTAAACTAAATAAAGTATACGCAATGAGAAGTATTGGTTGTTAAGGTTCAGTAACTTATAATTGTAATATAGAGAAACATTCAAACAAACCCCTATAGAAATTACAATATTCATGTAGAAATCTACAAACATTATTATTTGTGTAGAAATATATGAACAACTATGACATAAAAAAACATTCATACCTCAAACCATGAAACCAAACCGGAACCAAACTGTTAGTAACGGTTCGGTTTTGTTCGGTTTTAGTTCTTAATGGTTCGGTTTAGGGTTTTGAAGATCAAAAACCGTTACTAACGGTTTGGCTCACGGTTTGATCTAAAAACCATCAAAATCAGACAGTAAACACCCCTAGCCAGAATCCTTGCCGCCGTCGTCGTCATTTTAGCCGGTTTCTAGCACCACCGTAGCGTGTTAGAGGAAACCAACACCACCAGTGTGTTTAGAACCACGAGGGAATTTGGAAAAACTACCCCACTCGCTGCCACTCGCCGGAAGGCGGTTCACCGCCGCACGTCTCCACCTACCTCCGCCTTGGGCCGCAGTGCGCCATCTCCGGTGTTGTCGCTGCTTCGCCGTTCATGCTCGCCGGAGGAGGCCGCCTGAGATGTCGTTGGACCTCCTCTCTCCTCCCCTTTGGTCCCTCTCTCTCTATCTACAAATGAGAGTGTTTGTGTGTGTTTTGAAGGTGAAAAAATGAGGTGAATGGAGTCATCAAGCCATAAGATGGTATTTATACTTGGGATTGAGGGTGGGTGTTTGCAAGGGATTTAAAATACTGGTTTGTGGAACCGGGTATCTGTTCAAGTCCCGAGCTGCCTAAATTCTCGGGTTACAATTCTTGAATACTTAAAATTATCAATCTTCATTAATACTACTATTTAAGTATTTAAATTGTCAAATGCCCATTTCAACAGGTACCCAAGCTGGTACACGCCTGCATCACGTGTACATACTAGTTTACTTTGTTTAAATGTTTCGCGCTCCGAAATGAAATTATTATTTCTTTAATAATAAAAGTGATTGTATAAAAAGTTGATAAAATATAAATAAAATTATATTATTTAATCATACTAGGTACAGGATTATGCTTACGCCCATATTTGTCGCAGTCGTGCGTTCTATATCGTATAACTCACGCGTAAATTCCTAAGTATACGTATGAAATAAATATTATCCTAAAAATGTCGGATGTCACACAAGAGGTGACGTGTCTGTAACATTTCTGATTTTAGTATCCCTATTTCAAATCAATGTAATGCAATTTCAAGTTCTATACTCGTGCAATGTCTCATTATTTTCTCGCCGTAAATTTAATACAATAATTCTATACAAATTCGCAAGTATTACTCGGTTATATACATTTAGACGCTATACAAGAAACTATTTTATACAAACTTATCAAATTTGAAAAGTCAAGGACTAAAGTTGAAAAATGTCAGGAAACCCTAATTAGACACGGTCGTGCTTCGTATAAGCACGGTCGCGCCAAGTGCTTTGGCACGGTCGCGCCTATTTTTGGCACGGTCGCGCCTGCGAAACAGCTGAATCGTAACTGCAACTTTAATCGCCCGATTGCTCGAATCCGTAACCGAATTACGTTATGCTTTCAAAAATAATACTGCTAATTATTCTCCTTTCATCCAATTAATCAAAATTCGTGAAACTCAAAGAAAATTCTCTCTCAAGCTTTCCAAGAACTAGAATTCGTATTTCAAACCAAATTCTCTCAAATCCAGCAGTAAAGTCTCGATTCTCAGTCATCCCTGAAACTCCCGGACTATCTGCATTGACCGGAGTTGCAGCAAAGATCGCCGGAACCCAAGCCGTCGACGCCGGAGCTTCCTCTTGACCATCCTCTATCGATTCGCTTCTATTCAGGTTAATTGAATCCTCTAATTTATTCATTTCAACATCTGTATCAAAAGCCCTTTGTTAATTGGGGCTTCCATCATAAGAATCGTCCTGACCCGGAATTCTCATATTGATAAAAAGGATTTAATCGATTCCACTCTTAAAAACGATTTCCATACAATTAATTTATATTATTAGACTCGTAATAACCCATTAATCAAAAGCCCTAACAATTCCATCGTTATAAATACAAGAATCTGTCAATTCGTGTCTAATTTGGAATAGACACGGTCGCGCTAATCATCTAGCGCGGCCGTGCCTCATTTAGCGCGGTCGTGCCGATTCGAAGCGCGGTCGTGTCCTCCTGTCCAGACCTTGTCATGCCCTCTGGGCTAGTCTCTGTTGTGTCTAAAGATCATAGACACGATCGTGCCTGGTCAAGGCACGGTCGTGCCTGTTGTCTTGTCTAGATTTGTGCTCCTGTTGATCAACCCGATCGCGCCCCGACTAGCGCGGTCGCGCCCGTGGCTTGAGCACGATCGTGCCCTTCCGAGGCACGGTCGTGCTAGACTCATAATTTTTATCAGAATTATAATTTTTATATTTTAATCAGTAAATGTTTCAGATCTTATAAAAATATGTGTTCTGTATTTAAAAATGGATTAAAAGTTTAATCTTGGCATAAATATAATTTATAGAAAGTTTATAAAAAATTAAATTTATATTTATTTAAAATGAGATTTTAAATAATTAAGTTACAAAATTTATGAATAATGATTAGTTATTTAATTTACATTTTAAATCAAAATCATTTATTTATTTATTTATACTTAATTACAATTAATATTTACATTATTTCATAAACTATAATTATATATTTATTTATTTATTCAATTCAAACCTAATCAAATTATTTCAAACATATTTTACTTCAAACTCTATATATTTTATACAAATCAATAGTTTTATACACAAATTCAAACGTCCATTTTAAACTTAAACTTTGTACATCTATTTGATACTATACACATTACTCGATAGGTTAAATTGTGCATTCCAAGGATCATATTTGCTATCTATATTTCCTTGTTAGCTTCATCTTCATATCAAGTGAGTATTCACAACCCCTTTTACTCTTTTAAACTTTTGGGGTGGAACTTGAACTTTATACACATTACACATTTCACAACTACATTTATACAAACAACACAAGTGCAATATCCTACATACATACATGTGTGCAAAATTTGAGCTTTGTGCCCGAGTGCTAGTTGTGCTAGTCTTTGTGAAAACTATGTGCAATCATTAACTATACAAGCCGACGGTTTTCAATGATAGATCTATTGAGTCTGACAAACCCACCCAAGTGGAGGTGATTGATACCGACAACACAATTTACATACTAGTTACTAAGGTTTGATTGTACTTGATTACACAATAGCAGCTCCCCATAAATGCCTTATTTTTATGTCTTGTAAAGGATTTGTTTACAACTATATGCTATCTATATACAACTGTGTTATACTCACCAACTTTTTAGTTGACTTTATTTTATTAATGTTTCAGGCCCTAATATGTCAGAATGATTCAAGACGTGCTCAACATAGGATTTGGACTTAGTAATATTAAATCAAGAAGTTTATGAATTGTTTACTGTTCTTTGTTTGGATTTTGGTTTGTACTTGTATTATGTGAAATGGAAATTTGGCTTTAATATATTTCAATTTAGTCAACCTTGTGCTATGAACAGTCTTACATGTCCCGCCCCGATGATTCCGCCATCGGTCGGGGTGTGACAGATTGGTATCAGAGCCTTGGTTATAGGGATTTAGGTTATTAGACATCTTGACCTAGACTATAACCTTAGGACACCCACTTATACTATGCTTCATAATTTTGTGCTATGTGTTACATGCTATGTGCTACATGCTTACCATAATAAATTGTTTATTATATTTGGTACCTTACTTGTTAGAAATTCATGACTTATTAGGATCTTCTTAAATAATACCTTTCCTATATCCTAAAATCCCATGATATTTCTACCTTCTTTTCTATCTTTATTCTTTCTAAGCATGTGGACAAAAAAATTCTTGAAGCAAAAATCTTTAAATTTTTTTTTATTTTCTTCGTTAAGGTTTTTGAACTTGTTAAATTACTTGAGGACACGTGCAATCTGGAAGGGTGACACCTGTATTTTGGGTTTTCTGTCTAGGAAAGCATTTCGCATAAATCCCAATCAACCGAGGGACCCGTATGCTTTCCTGGGAATTCCCGAGATGAGTGTTTACCTATAGGCTAAAGCATGTCTCCTTGAAAATTATATAAGTTTAAATTAACCTTAATGTGCCTTAGTATTCAAGTGATTTTACCACTTTTGAGTACAATCCAAACTATGAATATCTATCTTTTATTTGGTTTTCTCATTCTATTAAATCCTAGCAATTCTCATAAGTTCTTACAATCTTTCTTGTCTTGTGAAAATCTGTAGAATGCCTCCTCGTCGTGCTCCCGCCGCCAACGCCAACTCCGACATTGCTGCTATTCTTACCCAATTGGTGACACAACTCACCCAAGCCAATGGTGCCACTAATGGCAATGGTGGAAATGGAAGCAATAGTGGTAATAATGGTGGTAATGGTGGAAATGGTGGAAACAATCCATCTCAATGCACCTTCAAGCACTTCAATTCGTGCAATCCCCTAAAGTTTTATGGAACCGAAGGAGCTACTGGACTCCTTCAATGGTTTGAAAGTATTGAGAATACCTTTCTCAATAGTGACTGTCCCGACAACCTCCGCGTTCGTCATGCCACAAGTGTCCTCCAAAAGCGGGCACTTACTTGGTGGAATGGGGAGAAAAGGAATATGGGTGTTGATGTAGCTATGGCCTTACCTTGGGATGAGGTCAAAAGGCTTATGACCGAGGAATTCTGTCCTCGAAATGAAGTGAAGAAGTTAGAGGCCGAATTTTGGGATCTTGCCCAAGATAGTGGGGAAAACTTAGCATATACAACTCGGTTCCATGAGTTGAGTCTTCTCGTGCCCCACATGGTCACTCCGTTATCTCGTTGTATCGAAAAGTACATTGGTGGGCTACCAAGACAAATCCAAGATACTGTCTTAGGTAGAAATCCTGCTACTTTGGAAGATGCCATCCGCCTGTCTGCTACCCTGACTGATAATCATGTGAAAGCTGGGACTCTTACCAAAAAGGGATCTAAGAAAGTTGCTGAAACCGTAACCCCTCCTGCCCACAACAAAGAAGCCACAACTGAATCCTCTCGCAATAACAAAAAGAAGAAAGTTAGAAACTTTGCTGTGGTTACTCCTGCGGTGCCCGTTAACCAAGCTGCACCCGTAGTTCAAGCACCGGCTAAAAAGCCATATGTTAGGATTTATCCTCTTTGTGCCCCCTGCAATTTTCATCATCCTCAAAATATCCCATGTCGCCTTTGCACTCATTGTGGGGTATATGGTCACACTATCAATATTTGTAGGGCCAAAGCATTTGAGGGTCAAGTCAATCCACCGAACCAACCCAACCCGCGAGTGGCTAATCAAGGTGCTCCCGCCATTGCTAATAGGCGTGCTTGCTATGAGTGTGGTGACCCGAACCATTTTCGTAATCTATGTCCAAGACTTGCAAATGCTAGACAAGGTGGAGCTCGTGGGCGTGCGTTCAACATAAACGCCAATGAAGCTCAAGCCAACAACGACGTGGTTAATGGTACGTTCCTTGTTAATAGTCAATATGCCTCCATTTTGTTCGATACCGGTGCCGATAAAAGTTTTGTGTCACTAAATTTTGAGCCTTTACTTGCAAAGACACGATCCCAATTAGAGAAAACCTTCACCGTTGAAATAGCAAATGGTGACTCCCTTACAATTGAGTCTATTATCTATGATTGCTCTTTAGAACTTAATGATCATGCATTCCCAATCAACCTTATTCCAATGCCACTAGGAAGCTTTGATATTATCATAGGTATGGATTGGCTATCAAATCATCATGCCGAAGTCATTTGCTTTGAAAAGTGTATTCGAATTCCGCTACCATCAGGAGAAACCTTAAGGGTTTTTGGTGAAAAGCCTTGCAAGGGTCTTAAATTGATGTCTTGTACTACCGCTCAAAAGTACTTACGAAAGAAGTACATCGCCTTCCTAGCTCATATTGTTCAAAAGGACGTCAAGGAGAAGAGTATTCAAGACATTCCTATCATTAGGGATTTTCCCGAAGTGTTTCCTAAAGATTTATCCGGTCTTCCTCCTGTTCGTCAAGTAGAGTTCCGTATTGATCTTATGCCCGGAGCTAACCCCGTTGCTAGAGCTCCTTATCGTCTTGCACCTTCCGAAATGCAAGAGCTCGCAAGTCAACTTCAAGAACTCTCCGACAAAGGTTTCATTCGCCCGAGTCATTCACCGTGGGGTGCACCCGTCTTATTTGTTAAGAAGAAGGATGGATCATTTCGCATGTGTATTGACTACCGCGAACTCAATAAGCTTACTATCAAGAATCGTTATCCTTTGCCTAGAATCGATGATCTCTTTGATCAACTTCAAGGTTCTACTTGCTTCTCGAAGATTGATCTTCGATCTGGTTATCATCAGCTCCGTGTTCAAGAAGATGACATTCCTAAGACTGCTTTTCGACAATGTATGGTCATTACGAGTTCATGGTTATGCCTTTCGGGTTAACCAATGCACATGCAGTTTTCATGGACCTCATGAATCGTGTGTGCAAACCGTACCTTGATAAATTCGTGATCGTTTTCATTGACGATATCTTAATCTATTCCAAGACTAAAGCCGACCATGAAGAACACCTTAGATTGGTTTTGGACCTTTTAAAGAAAGAACAACTATATGTCAAGTTCTCCAAATGTGAATTTTGGTTAAAAGAAGTTCAATTTCTTGGTCACATCGTCAACGACAAGGGTATTCATGTTGATCCTGCTAAGATTGAAACGGTTAAGAATTGGAATGCCCCGAAGACTCCTACCGAAGTTCGTTCATTTCTTGGTCTTGCGGGTTATTATCGTCGTTTCATCTCAAACTTCTCAAAGATTGCTGTCCCTCTTACCGCTTTGACCCATAAGGGTAAAACTTATGAGTGGGGACTGAAACAAGAAGAAGCTTTCCAAACTCTTAAGCATAAGTTGTGCAATGCTCCCATTTTGACTCTCCCCGATGGAAATGATGATTTAGTTGTCTATTGTGATGCTTCTAACCAAGGTCTTGGTTGTGTCCTCATGCAACGAGGAAAAGTAATCACTTATGCATCAAGACAACTCAAAATTCATGAAAAGAATTATACGACGCACGATCTCGAGTTGGGTGCGGTCGTATTCGCGTTAAAGATTTGGAGACATTACCTATATGGCACGAAATGTGTGGTATTCACCGACCACAAAAGTCTTCAACATATCTTCAACCAAAAAGAGCTCAATATGAGGCAACGACGTTGGGTCGAACTCCTTAACGACTACGACTGTGAGATTCGTTACCATCCCGGCAAAGCGAATGTTGTAGCCGATGCTTTGAGTCGAAAGGACCATGTTATGCTTCATTGTGCCCGTATTCAATCCGATATTCAAACCCGTATTTTAGAAGCTCAACACGTCTCGGTAACCGAGGGTAATATGTATGAAGAAATGTCGTGTGGTGTTGAACTTCTTCTTGAATCAAAACCCAATGGCTTACTATATTACTTGAACCGTATTTGGGTTCCCGATCGCGATGATCTCCGTGCAATTCTCATGAACGAGGCTCATAAGACTCGTTATTCTATTCATCCTGGTGCGGATAAAATGTACCAAGATCTTCGCCAACTTTATTGGTGGCCCGGTATGAAGAAAGGCATTGCTCTTTATGTGGCCAAATGCTTAACTTGCTCCAAAGTCAAAGCCGAACATCAACGTCCTTCTGGTTTACTCGAACAACCAGAAATTCCCGTGTGGAAATGGGAGAATTTAGCTATGGATTTCATTACCAAGCTCCCTCGCACCTCGAGTGGTTATGATAGTATTTGGGTGATCATTGATCGACTCACCAAATCTGCCCACTTCTTGCCTATTCGTGAAGACTTCAAAGTGGAGAAATTAGCCCGAATTTACATTGATGAAATCGTGAGCCGTCATGGTGTTCCCTTGAACATAATATCCGATAGAGACGCTCGGTTCACTTCTCGATTTTGGCAATCTCTCCAAAAGGCTATTGGTAGTCGATTGGATTTGAGCACGGCTTACCATCCACAAACTGATGGTCAAACCGAACGAACAATCCAAACTCTTGAAGACATGCTTAGAGCTTGTGTAATCGATTTTGGTGGCAATTGGGATTCACATTTATCCCTTATTGAGTTTTCTTACAACAATAGCTACCACACAAGTATCAACATGGCTCCATTCGAAGCTCTCTATGGTCGCAAGTGTCGTTCTCCGATCTGTTGGAACGAGATTGGTGAAGCACAAATCACCGGTCCTGAGTTAATTCAAGAAACTTCCGAAAAGATTATTCAAATCCGTGACAATATTCGAGTAGCGAGGAGTCGGCAAAAGAGTTATGCCGACAAACGTCGAAAACCCTTGGAATTCCAAGTCGGTGATCTTGTTCTTCTTAAGGTATCTCCATGGAAGGGTGTGATCCGTTTTGGAAAGAAAGGCAAGTTAGCACCTCGTTATGTTGGTCCATTCAAGATCCTTGAAAGGATTGGGAAAGTGGCTTACAAGCTCGAGTTACCTCCATCTCTTGGCAATGTGCATCCTACATTTCATGTATCTAATCTAAAGAGTGTCTCGCCGATGAAAATCTCCATATACCGCTCGACGACGTGCGCATTGATGAAACGATGCACTTCGTTGAGAAACCGGTAGAAATTATGGATCGTGAAGTCAAGCAGCTCAAGCGAAGTCGCATTCCAATCGTTAAAGTTCGTTGGGAATCTAAGCGTGGTCCTGAGTTCACTTGGGAACGAGAAGACCAAATGAAGCTCAAGTACCCTCATCTTTTTACTAATAATGTTGTTTCCTCTAGCTAAATTTCGGGACGAAATTCTCTCAACATGGGGAAACTGTAACATTTCTGATTTTAGTATCCCTATTTCAAATCAATGTAATGCAATTTCAAGTTCTATACTCGTGCAATGTCTCATTATTTTCTCGCCGTAAATTTAATACAATAATTCTATACAAATTCGCAAGTATTACTCGGTTATATACATTTAGACGCTATACAAGAAACTATTTTATACAAACTTATCAAATTTGAAAAGTCAAGGACTAAAGTTGAAAAATGTCAGGAAACCCTAATTAGACACGGTCGTGCTTCGTATAAGCACGGTCGCGCCAAGTGCTTTGGCACGGTCGCGCCTATTTTTGGCACGGTCGCGCCTGCGAAACAGCTGAATCGTAACTGCAACTTTAATCGCCCGATTGCTCGAATCCGTAACCGAATTACGTTATGCTTTCAAAAATAATACTGCCAATTATTCTCCTTTCATCCAATTAATCAAAATTCGTGAAACTCAAAGAAAATTCTCTCTCAAGCTTTCCAAGAACTAGAATTCGTATTTCAAACCAAATTCTCTCAAATCCAGCAGTAAAGTCTCGATTCTCAGTCATCCCTGAAACTCCCGGACTATCTGCATTGACCGGAGTTGCATCAAAGATCGCCGGAACCCAAGCCGTCGACGCCGGTGCTTCCTCTTGACCATCCTCTATCGATTCGCTTCTATTCAGGTTAATTGAATCCTCTAATTTATTCATTTCAACATCTGTATCAAAAGCCCTCTGTTAATTGGGGCTTCCATCATAAGAATCGTCTTGAACCGGAATTCTCATATTGATAAAAAGGATTTAATCGATTCCACTCTTAAAAACGATTTCCATACAATTAATTTATATTATTAGACTCGTAATAACCCATTAATCAAAAGCCCTAACAATTCCATCGTTATAAATACAAGAATCTGTCAATTCGTGTCTAATTTGGAATAGACACGGTCGCGCTAATCATCTAGCGCGGCCGTGCCTCATTTAGCGCGGTCGTGCCGATTAGAAGCGCGGTCGTGTCCTCCTGTCCAGACCTTGTCATGCCCTCTGGGCTAGTCTCTGTTGTGTCTAAAGATCATAGACACGATCATGCCTGGTCAAGGCACGGTCGTGCCTGTTGTCTTGTCTAGATTTGTGCTCCGGTTGATCAACCCGGTCGCGCCCCGACTAGCGCGGTCGCGCCCGTGGCTTGAGCACGATCGTGCCCTTCCGAAGCACGGTCGTGCTAGACTCATAATTTTTATCAGAATTATAATTTTTATATTTTAATCAGTAAATGTTTCAGATCTTATAAAAATATGTGTTCTGTATTTAAAAATGGATTAAAAGTTTAATCTTGGCATAAATATAATTTATAGAAAGTTTATAAAAAATTAAATTTTTATTTATTTAAAATGAGATTTTAAATAATTAAGTTACAAAATTTATGAATAATGATTAGTTATTTAATTTACATTTTAAATCAAAATCATTTATTTATTTATACTTAATTACAATTAATATTTACATTATTTCATAAACTATAATTATATATTTATTTATTTATTCAATTCAAACCTAATCAAATTATTTCAAACATATTTTACTTCAAACTCTATATATTTTATACAAATCAATAGTTTTATACACAAATTCAAACGTCCATTTTAAACTTAAACTTTGTACATCTATTTGATACTATACACATTACTCGATAGGTTAAATTGTGCATTCCAAGGATCATATTTGCTATCTATATTTCCTTGTTAGCTTCATCTTCATATCAAGTGAGTATTCACAACCCCTTTTACTCTTTTACACTTTTGGGGTGGAACATGAACTTTATACACATTACACATTTCACAACTACATTTATACAAACAACACAAGTGCAATATCCTACATACATACATGTGTGCAAAATTTGAGCTTTGTGCCCGAGTGCTAGTTGTGCTAGTCTTTGTGAAAACTATGTGCAATCATTAACTATACAAGCCGACGGTTTTCAATGATAGATCTATTGAGTCTGACAAACCCACCCAAGTGGAGGTGATTGATACCGACAACACAATTTGCATACTAGTTACTAAGGTTTGATTGTACTTGATTACACAATAGCAGTTCCCCATAAATGCCTTATTTTTCATGTCTTGTAAAGGATTTGTTTACAACTATATGCTATCTATATACAACTGTGTTATACTCACCAACTTTTAGTTGACTTTATTTTATTCATGGTTCAGGCCCTAATATGTGAGAATGATTCAAGACGTGCTTAACATAGGATTTGGACTTAGTAATATTAAATCAAGAAGTTTATGAATTGTTTACTGTTCTTTGTTTGGATTTTGGTTTGTACTTGGATTATGTGAAATGGAAATTTGGCTTTAATATATTTCAATTTAGTCAACCTTGTGCTATGAACAGTCTTACATGTCCCGCCCCGATGATTCCGCCATCGGTCGGGGTGTGACAGTGTCGACCCGTTCTTATCTAGAGACGGTGAAACACATGGCACATGAATTGGTGTGTACATGACTTATGCCATTAACACCAACCGGAGTAATGGAATACTTGATGTTCCGGTCGTGAAGTTCATTAAAGGTTTTATACCCGAGTGTCTCTTCATGGGTGTAACCATTCCTTGTAGATTTAAAGGATGGAAGAATGTGTGGTGCATCATTTGTCTAGGTTGAACAAGGTACTTAGGTCCTAGATTCAACCAATGAATGTAGATGAGGTTAATATCCCATAAATGGTTTTGAAATCCATTGCGGATACTATGAGATTGTGGTGTGCCGTTTCGGCTTTGGTGGAAATCCATTTTGGAAAAGGTGAAAAATTATGATGGCTTATCTATAGACCCATTATTGATAAAGATAAACAAGGGGCAAGTGGCGTTTGAAGTCTTAGAACTTCACAAGTTGTGTTTGAAGTCTTAGATCTTCACGAGTGGTGTTTGAAGTCTTAGAACTTCATAAGGGGTGTTTGAAGTCTTAGAACTTCACAAGTTGTGTTTGAAGTCTTATAAATTCAACAACGGTGTTTGAAAACGAAGGGGATTGTGTGATTGAGATCCTTAAATCTCAAAGAAGGACTTATGATTAAGTCATTAGAAATAAACTGAGTGTTTGGGTCGCGGATAAGGAGTTGTCTTTATGAGTTACGAAGGAGGAATTAGGTAAGGAAATTGGCGTGTCCTTTCTTGGAGAAACAGTATGCTTGTCGGTTATTTTGGTGCCTCACGCATTAGACTGGGTTATGTCTTTATGAATCAAGGCGGGATTATCGCGTATTTTCCTAGACAATTGTAACCCTGATTATAGCAACTAAAGGAGATAACTTGATGAGGGAACGGGTGACAATAATGCTTGATGTTGACAAATGTCTAATTGGCTTGTGGGATAAGGCCGAACGCTAAAGGAAGGTCATGTGGGAAGCCTCAATGGCTTCATATATCTATACGAAGTAGGAGAAGCTTGTACTAAATTGACTACAAGAGTATATGAAAAAGATGGTAACATGTTACGATTTTGTTAAGTGGTGGGTCTTTTAACCGGGAAGTATTATTCCTATTTTTACAGGAAATCTACTTTTATGAACAATCGAAGAATGTCGATTCAGGAGGGGGTGTGATACGACATGGCGTGACCGTACCTTTTGATTCGAATTGAAACGTCGGTTTCACCTGTTTATTTGGCAGTATCGAGTGATAATTTTACTGTTGGTCAGGATAGATAATGTCATCTTATCCATCTTTGTGGATATTGATGTGCCATTGTTCGATTTACTATATAGTGGAATTGATTATCGGTAGTTTAAAATTAAAGGTGTGATTCAAGACATGGTGTAGAAGATCTTGTAAGTTAGTGCGATTGAAAATCCGATCAAGATTAATAGAAAAGCCTAGTTGAATATTGGCGCTATCGAAGTTTCACATTGAAAGGCGGTGTTTTGGGTTTGAAAAACGTGGGAGGCTAAGTCCCCGTTTTGTTGGACTGAAACTTTATGTTAGTTTGATAAGTGGTTTAGCGTTTAGAGTAAACTCTATGATACATTTCATGTGGCGCATTCACGAAAATGTTTGGTAGGATAAGTTCTTGTTGCTTCTCATGGTGTTAATGAGGTTGTCGTTTTGAATCAAGTAGAAGAACAGGTGACTATCTTAGATAGTGGAATGAATTACTTATTCAATGAGGGATTTACCATATATTATCTGTTGAAATCACTATGAAAGGTGGAATTAACTTTGAGAAAGTAAAGAAGAGGAGTGTTGAATTGTTACCCTAAGTTGAGTATTTGTTGTCTGGTTTCGGGGACAAAACCCAAAAATTAAGAGGGATGGTTTGTAACGACCAAAATCCAAAATATAATGTTATTTTCCTAAAATAATATTATAAGGTGAAATATGATTAAAACAAAGTGGAAGGTTTGTTTTAAATGGAGCATTAACCTAGTTTCAGTAAAAGGGTCAATAATGAAAGTTTGGGGGCTTTTTGTAATTGTGAAATTCTGGTTCGTATGGGGGTGGAGGCCTGCACAAAACATACTTATATACGTGTGTAAGTGTGTTTTGTGTCTTGCAAAGAGAGGAGAACGGATGAGAAGGGCTGCAGGTCAATAGCAAGCAAATGCATGTGAAAATTGATGGTTTTGGCTTACACAATCCCTTCTAATCATCAAGTATGTGATCTTTCTCCTCTCGATTCCTCCATTAAAGATGTTCTTTATGTTCTTCGGAGGAATACGAATTTGGGTCTGAATTGGGTGGTCTAGATGATTATTAACTTGTTATAAGTTATAATCTAGCTTCGTTACAAGTAGTGGGAGGTAGATAACATCATCTAAACATCCAATTTGTTGATTAAAAAATTAGGGTTCTTGAGGCTGAATTGGGGATTGTCAGTCTAATGGTGTTCAAATGATAAATTGATGCTGGATAAGTGTCTATGGTGTTGATAGAAACAATTTTATGTAAGAAACCTCATCAAATTTTATGATTTGAAAGTTAGGGTTTTTGATCACCAAAATTGGAGGATATTGATTTTGTAGATCCAGATTTCACCTAGAAATCTCACAGATGATCGATTCCCCACACACAAAAGCGGAAACAGTGTGCGTGGAAGTGAAACAGAGGATAGAAACAGATTTTGGTGAAGATAACGAGCTAAACACACTCACAATCAATACAATTAGGATATGAAATTGTAATAACAGTGCACAATAACTCAAAATGCAAATGTATGGATTGATGAACAATGAAAGAGAAGGTTCAGGGTTACAGTCGCTACTCACACCCTAATCCTTCTCAAGCTAGTCTATTTATAGTAATTGACATGTATCGAAACTATGTCAACCGAAACTACTAGTTTCGGTTGAACATTTACAAATGAACACCCTGTCGAAACTACCATCTATCGGCACTACTAGTTTCGACTGAACATAACTCAATCGAAAGTAAGTAGTTTCGATGGCCCAGACTTAACTAAAATAAAGCAGTAAATTACAGAAACTGTCTTCATTACTGTCTTCAATCTCCCCCTAAGCTATTGCATTACTGTCTTCAGCCCTTCACTAAGCAGCTGGTCCTTCAGTAGGCTTCTGGATGTAAGGCTTGACATGTAGGGTCACAACCCATTGATATGCCTTTGCATCCGCCTCATCTTCATCGTTGTAGGCTTGAATATGATTCTTGAAAAGCACCTCCAGATCATCCGGTTGGAACTTCAGCAATTCTATCGGTTCAAAGACCACCATATCTTCCTTGCCTTCACACTGTATCACGACACTACTAATATTTGGATTGTAGTACCATTTCATGAAGGTTTGGAGTTGAACATGCACTGATTTGGGAAGAGTGATGGTTTTGTGAGTTTGTGTTGGTTTGTACCTTAAGAAGACATAAGGCTTTTTGGTTTTGGGATGAAACCTAGTCTTTGAAATTTTCTTCTTGATCTTTCTAGGCTTCATCCCCTTGAAGTCACAGTTCACCTGAGTGTGTAGGAAGTGTTCAAAGTCTGAAGCCATCATTACTTTCCCTGGATTTTGAAGGGGAAGCTTGGCCAAATCTCTCATGTCATAGAAGGGGAGAGTTTGGAAGTCAGTCATATTCTTGAAATGCTGAACTCCTCTTGATGTGTCATCATTTATACATATTTTACATACATAATAATCCCACATTATATCACTAAATTGAATGATAACCTCGCAATTTATGCTTAAAACACATATATTTTGTAATTGCAGGTTGTTCAGTGTTGAAAATAAAAATCAAGCTAAATACTATCAAGAACACCAAGAATTCAAGCTTCTAGAAGGTTCATTCCCGAAGCATTGACCCTCTAGAAGTCAAAATTGGTCAACAATAGTCAACAAGAAGCTACAAGACAAAACTGGAGAAAAATTGAGGGATACACGGCCGTGCATCCCAATGTACGGTCATGCATTACCCTCTCATTTGCATATTTTGAGGCTTATAAATAGGAGGCCTGGGTTCTTCATTCCACACACCAATCCAGAGCAAAATAACACTTAAGAAGAGAGCATTCTCGTAGTTAGAGTAGAGAGTAGAGGGGCCCATCCTCCTTGTTTCACAATAGGGGAGCCTACGAAACTCATCATTACGCTAGTCGTTATGGCCATTCGTGGCTAAAAATTCTTTGTATTGCTAGGGTGAAGATGACTTTTGGTGCATGTTAATGTTTAATCTATTAATGAAGTGGTATGTTTATGTCTTTAACTATGTCGTCCTCAAAAACCATCTTTTGATGGGCTTTTATTCTTGTCTAAATCCGTCTTTATATTTATGAGTGTCTTGATTTTAAAGAGTGAGAACGTAAAACCCTTTTTAATTAAACTTCCTTTGAAACTCGTACGTCTTTATACGAGCAGAGATTGATAAGCCAAGGCTTGGTCTATACATCGAAAATCGTACGTCTTTATACGAGATTATTATGCGACCAAGAATTGGTGAAATCATGTTGGGAACGGTACGTCTTTATACTTGGTCCCATTGTTACACCGCCTCCCGGTGAGCAAAATATAATCACCTATTTAACTTAATATAAAGCATTTCGAGTCCGATGTCTTTAACCAACCCGGAGATGACCATTCGATGGGTTGAGGGTAAATGTTGTCCCTAATGGGAGGCACTACCTTTTTTTAAAGATTATAATTTGCAAATCAAATGTAGTGAGGACGAGGCTCTAGTGGTGACCAGGGTCACAAATTTGTAGTTGTCAAATCACTGAATTATTTAACTTAACATTAATACGTACCAAGCTGATTCGAATCCCAAAGCAATATATCCCGTAATCTGATCATTTTCGTTTTATTTACTTTTCTGCTATTTACTATTCTGCTAGTTACATTTATGTTACACACTTCATGCACATTTTACTTTTATGTTATTTTCTTTACCGTCATTTACTGTTCTACTTCACAAGCACACAAAACCCACTTACTAATTAATCCGACTAAACGATAACGAAAGTTTAGTATTGAAACTCGATCGTGTCCATTTGTTCGATACTTGGTTCTTACCTGAATATATTACGTTGCAATAGGTACACTTGCCTATTGTGTGTGTTTTAAGTTAACGTAATTATCTTTTTAATTTATAAATTCAAAAACTGATCTTGTGAAATCAATCAACCTAAAAATATATTTATTTATATATTTAAACACACGACATCAAGTTTTTGGCTTCATTTCCGGGGACACGGTGATTTCAAGAAAAAATCGAATTATTGGATTAGCCTTTTTAACCTTAATATTTTTATGGTTTGTTTTGATTGTTCTTTACAACAACTTTCATGGATGACAACTACAAGAGTTGTTATGGAGGATACCAAAATGACTATGAGTACCACTATTCAGAGGTTTGGTGTGAGATCTTTGGGGAACCACACTACACCCAAGATTGTTATCACTATCAAGGGTATTCCACATATTTTTACCAACCCTACTGGCAACCATATGAGGAAACCAAACCGCCCCAAGAAATTCAACACTCGGCTCTAGATTCTGACTCATGGACCCTAGGAAATCTCTTTCGTCATTTGGAAGAAATTAAGGTTCAACTCCTGAAGAGCTCTCTAACTGAACAACAAGTTTTTTGTCATTTGGAAGAAATTAAGGTTCAACCCCTAAAGAGCTCTCCAACTGAACATCAAGTGTTTCGTCATTTGGAAGAAATTAAGGTCCAAATCCTAAAGAGTTTTCCAACTGAACAACAAGATGATTCCTTCAAAGTCCAAGAATCGAAGGTTATAGCTTCAACATCTTTAGTAGGGTCAAATGACTCTAAGGAGCAAGAACCTTCCAACTTCACAAGCATGGATCAGTTGGAGGTGTGACCGGATGATTTAGAAGAGAGGGCTACTACAACTTTACAATCACTTCCAGGTTCTCTAAGAAGCTTGAAGCTATACAATCAAAGGAGCTAGAAGAGCGAATATCTAAAGAAGAACTGGTGGGAATCCTAAATATGGAAGCACAGGAGGATGTAATCACCAACAAACAAATTATAATGATGGCACCTCTTCCTTGCAACAGTGATTGCTGGCCTGTGACCAAGCATATCAGTGAATTATTCCATGAGTCACATATGCCGCAGGAAAAGGCACATCACTCTGAGGACCACTTCTCATGGAAGAATCAATGTTCATCCAACGAAAATTACGAGACAAAAGAATCATACCGGGGTGACCGTCTCCTTCACTACATGGGTTTCTTGAAGTTTGGTCCAGGAAATTTCAAATGGTGGTGGCGTGATTCAAGTACATCATTTTCTTTAGGTGCTCCTCTATAGAACATTCTAAATTTGGCAGGATGGACAACACTAATTCGTGGATCAACTTATTATCATCGCACGCACGGTTATCAAGGGTAGGATGAACCTCTCCATATTACAAGCCACCCATTTGATAGATTCAACACTAAATGGAAAATTCACAAAACATGTACAGGTCAGGCTAAAGACCCATAAATAAACGTAGCGCTTCCGGTAGGCAACCCGATGATCATGAATAAATTGAGAAGTTTGTGCATACGGAAGAAAGCTTGGACCTCAGGTTTGGTTTCTCCAAATTTAAGTTTCTAATTACTTCAGTCCTCAGGTATGCCTTCTCGATACTAGGACCTTAGTAACTTAACTACTATCTTTTATTTTCCTTGTTCATTTTTATGTTTTCTTTTATGTTTCAGGTAGAATAACATCACCAGATCATCTCTCTACTTTGAGGAGTTACACTCCAACTCTATGAGCCTGGAGTCGGAAGCCACATCAAATTTCTGAGAATTTCGATGAAGTCTTTGAAGCAACATGTTGACAAGAAGCTAATAGGCACATCCGGACAACAACAATAAGTTTTGGCCTTAGGTTATACACCGAATTGATCGGGTGAGTACCAGTTTCTTTTCCCTTAAAACTCCATGCATTTAAATTCTTGCAAAGCATTCCATTACATGCATTTGTACGTTGAGGGCAATGCACAGTTTTAAGTGTGGGGTGGGGAATTGGAGATTCAGGACTGTTAACCTCAAAGCAGTAAAATTTAACTTGTGATTTTCTATCCATTTGACTAAAACATTACAAAAACTTACCTTTTATAAAACCCGAAAAATTTTCAAAAAAATATTTAAACCCCCTTTTTAAACAAAACCTCTTAGAATTTGCACCTATTAAATATAATGAAGACATGACAAGTAGAAACAAACGGAAATTATGCACAACAAATCACTAAACCCTATCTCATCCGTTTCCATGTGAGAATAATCTGAGCCTTTTCACGAGCATTATTATCATTATTTATGCATGATCTTTCGTTTGGTATATTGAGTGTTTATTCGATTGAATTCTATGTATAATTAGAAATTGTATGACTTATATATATCAAGACCATGAACTAGTGGAAGTATGAAAATGATTGAGGCACCTAGGACTTTATTACCCTTATTATCCGAAAATCACAAAAAATATTATCCGTCTAGATAGCCCTCTGAGCCTCAGCCTTTTCTTTTCTAAAACCATACCTATCAACCAACAAGCTTTTCACAAACACCGGTTATTGGTTAACTGTCTTCAAAATGGGAAAATTATCGTATGTTATCATTTCAAGTTCATTATCATCCGGATGACTTTGGAAAGAATCCATCCTACTTAGAAGAATTGGAATATGTAGAAGTATGTTTTGTTAACTATAGATAAAATTCTATGTATCGGTGTACGTGGCTAGTACACAGGAGGGTGTCCTTGAGTACTTAGCCTGCACACCAGTTTGGTCCTGCGTACATAGTAAGTACGCAAGGCTTTTGCCTTGCGTACTTGTCATGTACGCATGACCAAACCCTGCGTACTTAGACAAGTACGCAGGTAATGTTCCTGCCCCTATAAATAAAAGACTTGTCTTCATTTGTAGGTGGAACTCTGGAACTATGTTCAGAGGTGTCCGGGTCGGGACGAGCTCTCCCGACCCCTGGACCGTGAGCGTAGATGATAGATGTGTACTCCTTCGGTATGTTGTCTGTAATACGGGATGATTTCTTTGTTATTGATTACATATCGTTTGCTTCTCTTGTTGTTTGTTCATGTACCTCTGTCTCGTTTTCTTAGTTCCCACACAAATCACAGAACATATCCGTGTATTTCCGCTGCGCGACGAGGCTCCCGAGACCTACAGAATATACAAATGGTGGATGCATTAGGAAATTATCCAAACTAACTGCAAGAAAACTCAACGAAATATTATTTCAATGAAATTGAGAAAAAAAGGAGAATTGAAAAAGTTGTCTTGTTTAAAAAAAAAATAAAAAAAATAAAAAAAGTTGGTCTTTTACCGGGAGACCTTAAAGAACTGAACATGCATTCTTTCGATTTCAATTTGCTTTCTTGCCTTCATTTCACAAAGCCTGAATTACCAACCTAACTCCGAGAAAAGATTTTTCAAGCAACCAGTGATGTAAGAAAATGGTGACGCAAGCAAGAACAATTGCCACCATTCTGCGGCTTGCCAAAAAGTGCCGCCAAAAGATACGGTAGATGTAGGAAATGTGGCAACTGGAGCCATGATGGAAAGTGTAGCAAAAATCAAACTGACTCCTAAAATGAGTATACACATCTGATCGAAGTAGGCGCTGTTAGGCTACGAGCCGAGAGAACCATACGAAAAGGCATAAATGTGTATTACGCAATAAGGGACGAGTTGAACCTAATGAGAAATCTTGGTCTTGGCAATCTGAACATAAACGAGCCCTCGGATTAGTTATACCCTCATGATCTGAGTACTATAGAGGGACCTTTTAGAACTTTCCATTTTAAGCCATGAGGCCGCAGCCGAGTATTTCACGATAGCTGCAGCCCTTCAAGCCCCTTTTAAAACCCTAAAAATCCAAAAAGATTTTCATTTTCACCTTTAGTTTTACTTTAGCCACATTACAACCCTTAAAATTCCTTACTTTATCTTACATATCCACTTAGCTTACATTATCCATGAGGCCGCAGTCGAGTGTCCCACTTAGCTTATATTATCCATATATATGTATAACCCTAGAGTTGAGTGAACATTGTGAGTAGTGAGGAGTTTTTGCATAATCAACGTTCTAGTAGGCTTTTCATTGATTCCATCATCTTAAAACAAGAAAAACACAAAAATAGATTAAGCAGTTCAAGAGTTATCCCAGAGTCTCAACACTAGTTGAAATTCCATTACCTTTGTAAAGTTTTTAGTTATGGGTGTGATCATGCATGAGTTTGCTTGAGGACAAGAAAAGTTTAAGTGTGGGGTGTTATGATATGTCATCATTTATACATATTTTAAATACATAATAATCCCATATTATGGTACTAAATTGAATAACACATATTTTGTAATTGCAGGTTATTTGGTGTTGAAAATACAAATCAAGCTAAATCTTGTCAAGAACACCAAGAATTCAAGCTTCTAGAAGACTCATTCACAGAGCATTGACCCCCCAAGAAGTCAAAATTGGTCAACAAGAAGCTACAAGAAAAAACTCGGGAAAAATTGAGGGATGCACGACCACGGTCGTGCATTGCCCTTTCTTGCTCCCCACAACCCAGTACCATGTCCTATGTACCCTGTTTGATTCCCTGGGCCTTTCCACGACCGTGCAACCCATTGCTCGACCGTGCATTGCACATTTTGAGGCCTATAAATAGGACGTTTGGGTTCTTCATTCCACACACCAATCTAGAGCAAAATAACACTTCAGAAGAGAGCATTCTCGTAGTTAGAGTAGAGAGTATAGAGTAGATGGGCTCCTCCTCCTTGTTTCACAATAAGGGAGCCTACAAAACTCATCATTACGCTAGTCGTTATAGCCATTCGTGGCTAAAACTTCTTTATATTTCTAGGGTGAAGATGACGTTTGGTGCATGTTAATGTTTAATATATTAATGAAGTGGTATGTTTATGTCTTTAACTAATTCGTCCTCAAAACCATCTTTTGATGGGCTTTTATTATTGTTTAAATTCGTCTTTATATTTGTATGTGTCTTGATTTTAAAGAGTATCATCGTAAAACCCTTTTTAATCAAACTTCATTTGAAACTCGTACGTCTTTATACGAGCAGAGATTGATAAGCCAAGGCTTGGTCTATACTTCTAAAATCGTACGTCTTTATACGAGATTATTATGCGACCAAGAATTAGTGAACTCATGTTGGGAACGGTACGTCTTTATACTTGGTCCCATTGTTACACCGCCTCCCGATGAGCAAAATATAATCACCTACTTAACTTAATATAAAGCATTTTGAGTCCGATGCCTTTAACCAACCAGGAGATGACCATTCGATGGGTTGAGGGTAAATGTTTTCCCTAACGGGAGGCACTACCACTTTTTAAAGAATATAATTTGCAAATCAAATGTAGTGAGGACGAGGCTCTATCGGTGACCCGGGTCACAAGTTTGTAGTAGTCATACCACTGAAATAGTTAACTTAACATTATCATGTAACAAACTGATTCGAATCCCGAAGCAATATATCTCGTAATTTGATCATTTTCACTTTATTTACTTTTCTGCTATTTACTATTCTGCTAGTTACATTTCTGTTACACACTTCACGCACATTTTTTACTTGTATGTTATTTACTTTACCGTCATTTACTTTTCTGCTTCACAAGCACACAAAACCCACTTACTAATTAATCCGGCTAAACGATAACAAAAGTTGATTATTGAAACTCCACTGTGTCCATTAGTTCGATACTTGGTTCTTACCTGACTATATTACGCTGCGATAGGTACACTTGCCTATTGTGTGTGTTTTAAGTTAACGTAATTATCATTTTAATTTATAAATTTAAAACCTGCTCTTGTCAAATCAATCAACCTAAAAATATATTTATTTATATTTTTATATATTTAAACACACGACATCACCTCCCTTATATCGTCTAATAATGAACAACTTCCTTTCTGCATCATACTTCCATCGAACAGGAGGCCTTTTAAGCTCTTGGTGCTCAGCTATCCATTCATAGGTTTGTGGGCTGTCCTCTGCTACAATATTTCCCAACTTAGGGTTAGGATAGTTGGGATCATGTATTGGTTGACTTGGAGCTTAAGTGACTTCAGGTACTGATGGAGTTGGTTCTTCAGTAACAACAGGCTTCACAATGTTGACCTGTACATCATCTTCAGCTTGATTTTCATTAGAGAGACCTTGAATTTCATCTTCTTCTGTAAAGTATCAGACTATTTCAGTCTCTATCTCTTCAGTAGGTAAGATTTCTGGATATAGATCATTGTAGCCAAAGTTATCGATTTCATCTAGAAGGGCATTGAGCTCATCGTCAGATGCCACATCTTCATCATCCAGAATTACCGTTTCAACATCAGGCTCAGTTCCCTTTCCTCTCTTCCTAGCTTCTCTTCTTTCACTTGCTGAGGGAAGGTCGAACTCTTGCTCTTCAATCTTAACCTCCACAGCCTTCTTTGTCTTAGTGATAGGTTCAGAGAAGATGATCACTGCTGATTCCGGATTTGTGACCAAGGCAGGGGAAAGGGTTCAACACCCGAGGTGGTCTCCCCCTGAGCCGTGGAGGTGGTTGCTTGTTGCTGAACTGGCTTTACTAAAGAAGCCTTGAGTTGCTCAACTATCTCAGCTAAAGCTTTGAATTCTTCATGTTGTTTTGAGATGAGCTTTTGTTGGGTTTCAAGCTGAGTTTGCTGGATCTCAAGCTCGGTATGTAAGCCCCCAAATTCCAGTTTCAGGTCTTTGACCTTTTCTTTGTACTCATTCAGCTAAGTTCTTAAACCTTCAATCACTGTTTCCTTCTCTGTAACATGATCCAGTAGTTTCTTCACTTCAAGGCTTAAGGTTTTGACTCTTGGTGCTGATGATGTTTGTTCATGAGATGGTGATGTAGGTGGAGTAGGAAGGTGTATATGTTGTGTAGATGTAGGTGGTGTGGGGATGTGTACATGATGAGGTGATGGTGGTGGTGTATTGATGGGTGCATGTTGTGGAGATGGAGGTGGTGTTGGCTGTGGTGTAGGTTGTGGTGTATCAAGAAATGAATCAGAGGAAGATGATACATCTTCAAACCCGGTCTTTATTTTCTTGGCCTTAGGATCTTCAAGTTCATAATCAGAGTCTGATGCAGTTTGTCTCTCGGAGGATGATGTAGGGGTTCAGTTTGAGCATCGGAGTCTGACTTGTAGTAGTTTGACCCATATATTCCTGCATCTAGAGTCCCACTTGAGTCTGCAATCTCCTCTTCATCTCCTTGAATACCAGATTCAACATTAATCATTGGCTCAACAGGAATCTGTACTTCCTCAACAAAGGCAGCTTCTATCACAGGCTCATCAGCAAGTTGTTCTTCATCTTGAATAATGGGGATTTCAATATCAGCTTCATCTTCAGCCTCTTACTGGTTCCCTTCATCTTGTTCTACCTCTACTTCTTCTTACTCAGTTGAGTAATTATCTTCTTCAACTGGTAGATCAGGCTCAATATCAGGTACAAATTCTTGTTCCTCACCAATTACATGACCAAATAAGGGGATATCAACAATGACTCTATTTTTTCTCTTGTTTTTGCTCATCATGTTGCTCAGAGTCTTTGCTCCCATATGATCAAATACCAAGATATTTCCTCCGTGTTGATGATTTGGATGGAGATGATTTATGATGATCTAAAGGAATCTTGGATAGACTAGAAACTTTTATTTCACAGCTCCGGTTAGATTTTCCTTGAGTTGTGTGAATACCAACCCAGAAAAATTGTAGTTCCTGTCTTTGACCAACCCCAACACAGCAGATGCCACCATTGCATTTGCAGAGTTAAAGCCACCTTTTCGAATGGACAGGCAGTGGATGAAGATATGCCCAAAATATCTCCAGTGTGAAGGTAGGGAGTTCTTAATGATCTGGCCACTCTTGAAATTCATCTGGATGGCCCATTCTTCTAAAACATTCTTTTATATAGAAGCTATGAAACTCTATTGGTGCTTCTGGATTATCATTTAACATCAGCACTTGTCTTATTGTGGCTTCAGAAATAGAACCTCTTTCACACGAACTGTGGCCCTTATGTGCTCCACGTTATCAACAATTGAGTCTTGCTGTGGATCATCAACTATGCTGCAGATAGCCATATGTGCTAAAGATTAATCGTTCCTGCTGATTGGCATATCAAAAGCATCAACTTTACTACTGACAACTTTCTGCTGCAACTCTGAAACATCACATGCAGAAAGAATGTTACTGGTGCAGAAAATAAAAGACAACACTCTCCTTCCAAGTATCCAAGCAATGATTCCTAAGAAGACGTTTGATTAAAGTTAACATTTATAGTCTTTGTTGCCTTAACTTGTAGTATAGCTTCTAGTATACAAGATCAACGGCTTGTGTTTGATCTGATCCTTAGAATCAACGGTCTGTCTTGATTCTAAGTTACTATATAAGTAGTGTATATGTTCATTGTACAAGAGTGTTTTAAGAGTTTTCTCTGTAATCCTGTAACCATTGAAGCTTAATACAATTTTCATTTATCAGTACTCTTTGTGTTTACTTATTTACATTGCATAGTTGTGATTATTTCTGCCAATCTCAACTAGAATAGAACCATCTTGTATTCACCGATCCTACACGTGGTATCAGAGCTTTGGCTCTTAGATTAAACAAACTCACATTTTTTTAATCACTCTCTGGTTCTATTCACTACTATCTCTAAAACACCATATATCACAAATCCAGAAATGGCACAAAACAATGGTTTTGATGATATGTGGAAGAATAGGATGGAAAGTTTCTTCTGCTATCAAGAGTATGGGATGTGAAGATCCATTACATATGGACCATATGTACCCATGGTGGCCTCTGCTGATTCCGGAGGTCCATCAATCCCCAAAGAACCCTCAAAGCATTCAGATGAAGACATCAAGAAGATGGAGGTAGACTTCAAAGCCTTGGGAGCCATTCAAATGTTCTTGCCAAATGAAGTCTTTCACAACTTCAGAGAATATAAGACTGCCAAGGAGCTATGGGAGGCTCTTGAGAAGATATTTGTTGGGTCAGAAGAAGTGAAAGAAAATAGAAGAGACATTCTGAAGCAACAATATGAAAACTTTGTCTGGAAGGAAGGTGAGTCTCTTACTGTGTTGTACAACATGTACACCTTCCATGTGGGAGACCTACAGTGCTCAACAGTGAAGTTGGAGAATGAATACATTCTCAAGAAGTTCATCAGCTCTCTGCCAAGCTGCTGGACACTTTACACAGTGTCAATAAGAAGAAATGAAAATTTAAAGACTTTGCAGATGACTGAGTTGTTTGGCATGCTGAAGACCTATGAATTAGAAATGATTCAAGCCAAAGAGAGAAGCTCAAGTTACTCAACAGCCTAATCATCCACCACCACTTCCTCTGCACTTCACTCTGACCACTCAGCTCCTAGTTCAAGCAACTACTACCCTCCCATCGTCACTCATCTCCAGACTCCAACCTCACAATCAAACAACTCACCATTTCTTCTTGAATCCCTACCTCAAACATCAACTTCTGCTGCCTTTGTCTCTGAAAACTCAAGAAATATGTCCTTTATCAAGGAAGATCTGGAATGTTTTCATCCAGATGATCTAGAAGAAATGGATATACATCACTCCTATGTCATGCTCTCTCTAAGAGCAAAAAGGTTCTACTCTAGAACAGGAAGACCCATTCCAAGCAACAACTCCAACACCAGAGTTGGATTGGACAAAAGCAAACTGAGATGTTACAACTGTAACCAACTTGGTCACTTTGCTAGAGAATGCAAGGCACCAAAGGCAAATCCAACTGCTGCCCAGCCAAGGCAAGCTCATCAAGGTTAAATAGGCCAAGCTCAGCCAAGACAGCAACAATCTACCCCTCCTACTCAAACTGCAGCGTGTGCAACTGTTGGAACTGCTGAGTTTGACCGGAGCTTCCAGTATGAGGACCTTCGTGCCAACAATCAAGCTCTCATGGCAGACACATCAGAGATACCACCTCAGGTATATGAAAATATTTGTACCGAGGCTTGTATTGATAAGGTTCTTGGATACATAAAACATAACCAGAAACTCATAGATCAAAATGAAGAGTTTCACGAAATGAAATCTGAATTTAAAAGGGTTGAAAACAATTACAAAGAAAAGATTAACTGTTTAAAGAAAGAGATTTCATCATTAAAACATGAACAAACAAACCTTGAAACTCAGATTGATGATCTTCTGGTAAAGTTAAAGGCTACAAGGGCTGAATTAGCAGACCAAAAGGTGCATGTGGAAAAATATGAGTTTGCATCCAAAGAGCTACAAAGACTTTTGAATGCTCAAATTCATGAAAGGGTAACTGCTGGACTTGGGTTTTAAGCTGAACAACCCTACAATGATGTTCCTCCACCTGCTGACTATGTAGCCATTCATGAACCGAGTGTCAGTCTTTCCAATCTTGATCTGGCCAACCAAAATCTTGATACTGTTGTCCAAGAAACCTCTGCGCAAGAATGCACTACTTCATCTGAGTCTGAGTCCACATGCTCAGACTCCACTGAAACCAATAAAGCTCCATCACTACCTGCCTTTGAAATTATCCAAACCAACAGTCCAATCCCCTTCATCCCTTTAAAAACAGTACCAGTATCTCAACTCACCAAACAAATCAAAATCAGCCATCCTCTAGAAGGAAGAAAGCTAACTGTTGAAAAGGGACAGTCTTCAACCTCCACCCAACCAAGGAAGGTGTTTTACATATTTCATGCGCCTAGAGAGAGAGCTCCATATGTCCAAAAGACATTGGAGGAAGCCACTTTTGAGTACCACAAAGTTTACCCCTGAATTTCAAAGACTTGTTCAGCAGAAAAGATTATGTGTACTTCCAAAGGGACAAACTGGCTAAGTCATGTTTTGTCTGTGGCAAATACAATCACACGGCCAGCACATGCTTCTACTACCTTCAACAACAAAGAAACCTCAAGCAATATGCTTTTGAGAAGACAAACAAGAACAAAATGGTAAGAAGCTTTGAAGCCAAGGAAACTAATTTCAGAAACTCTCTCTCCCCACCAAGGAAGCAGCTACCAAAACCTCAACAATCTTGCATCATCTATGGTGAATCAGACCATTTTGCTGCAAATTGTGAATTTAATCCCTTCAACCAGATCTATCATCAAGCCCCTCCTAAACAAAAGCCTATCAGCAAAAGAACCTCTACAGAGAAACCCTTTGTTAAAAAGGTAAAGAAGGATAAGCATAGATCTGTTGTTAAACCATCAGCAGCCAGCAAAAATTTTGTTGATCAAGTGAAGGCCAAGAAACCAAAGGACAAGCCTTCAGCAGTAACCAAGTCTGCTGCTGCTCAAGTAAAACTATCAGAAGCATGAAAATCTGCTGCTGATAAGCCAAAGTCCTCGGCAGCAAAATCTGCTGCCGATAAAGCAAATATGTCAGCAGCCAAATAAACATCAGCTGCTGATAGAGCAAAGGGATCTAGAAAACCACCTCCTCAGCAAAGGAAAGCCAAGTTCCCAACCTCTATCCCTCAAAGCATCATCATTGTCTCCATTGAATGCAAGCATACTGATGCTGCCGATCCAACGACACACCCAAGTCTGCAAGTTCTTGGGTTCCTCCCTCTAACTAGATCTCTCTTATGTGCAGGGATAGCCATGTCACAAGAATAACACCTGGGTTGTATACAGTGGTTGTTCTAGGCACATGACCGGCAACAGATCCATCCTATCCAACTTCAGACACTTCTATGGAGGATATGTTTCCTTTGGGAGTGATTCAAAAGGAAGGTCCATTACTGGACAAGGAACTGTGTCCAATGAAAGGATGAGTATTGAAAGAGTAAACTGTGTCAAAGAATTAGACTTCAATCTCATGAGTGTGTAACAGATCTGTGATCTAAAGCATTGGATGCTCTTCACAGATAAAGAATGTTTTTGTACTATCCCCTGGCTTAAACAAACCTCCTCCAGAGAAGATCCTATTGACTGCTCAGAGAACCTATATGTGCTTGACATGAATGAGGTCACTCCATCTGGTAGCGTATCTTGTTTTCTGTCAAAAGCATCAGTTGATGAATCAGCTCTCTGGCACAGGAGATTAAGCCATGTCAATGTAAAAACCATTAACAAGTTGGTAAAGGAAAATCTTGTCAGAGGGCTTCCTGACAAAGATTTCCAACTTGAAGATCATTGCATTGCATGCTTGAAGGGGAAGCAACACAAGAGTTCTCACAAGCCCAAGACATTGAATTCAAATGACACTCCATTACAGATGCTGCATATGGATCTCTTTGGTCCTACAAATGTCATGTCAATGGGCAAGAAGTCATACTGTCTGGTGATCACTGATGACTATACCGGATTTTCATGGGTATAATTCTTGAGAACAAAAGATGAAACTGCTGAGATTCTTAAATCTTACATTCTTAGAGTTGAGAATCAAAAAAATCAAAAGGTGAAAGTTATAAGGTGTGATCAAGGTACAAAGTTAAAAAATCACACCTTAAATTGTTTTTGTGAGAGCTAGGGCATAGAAAGACAGTACAGTGCTCCAAGAACCCCTCAACAAAATGTGGCTGCTAAAAGGAGAAACAAAACTCTAATTGAATCGGCAAGATCAATGTTGGCTGATTCAAAACTGTCTCTCACATTCTGGGCAGAAGCAATCAGCACATCTTGCTATGTGCAGAATAGAGTTCTCATTGTCAAGCCTCTTAACAAGACACCTTATGAACTCTGGTTCAAAAGAGTTCCCTACATTGGATTTCTAAAACCTTTTGGATGTCCATGCACCATTCTGATCACACATGGGGTTCTTCCTAAGTTCGGTGCCAAATCTGATGAAGGATACTTTATGGGCTATTCCTCTTAATCCAAGGCCTACAGAGTATTCAACTCAAGAACAAGAATCATGGAAAAATTAGCCAATGTGGAATTAGGGAACACAGTGCATGTGAACAGGGAAAAGGCCCAGACTGGCTCTTTGATATAGAATCCTTCACACAAATATTTGAGCCTCTCATCTTCACAAATATGGAGTCTCCCTCTTCCAAAGAACTAGCTTCCACATTTTGCACTGACTACAGATTGGAGTTCACTCGTCCCTCTATCAGACTGAAAAGGCAATCTATTTATCCTCCATCAGTTGTGGAATCTATTGAAGCCGGTGAAGCCGAAACCAGACTCTCAAATGTAACCAGCAGCAGCCTCTCTGAGAATGAAAATCCGAATGAACTTTCAAACACATATGTAAATGCTGTAGAGGCATCTGCTGCAGATGCTGATGATGCTGCTGTTGATATTGAAAACTCTTCTACCATGAATGAAGAGTTTTCTGATCAGAATCAGAGCAATCTTGAGCAAGGAATGCAATTGGATGTTGTACCAGCAAAGAGAATCAACAAGGAACATCCCCTGGAAAATATCATTAGCCAAGTTCACCAAGGAGTTCAAACAAGAAGTAAAACTCATGAGGCCAATATATGTTTGTATTCCTGCTTTCTATTTCAGGTAGAACAAAAGAAGATAGATGAAGCTCTGAAACACAGCAATTAGATTGAGGCAACGCAGGAAGAGTTACTGTAATTCAAGAGACAGGATGTCTGGAAACTTGTTGATCTTCCATCTGGTCAAACTGCTATTGGCACAAGATGGGTATTCTGGAACAAGCAAGATGAGAGAGGCATTGTAGTCAAGAACAAAGCCAGACTTATAGCTCAAGGCTACACTCAGGAAGAGTGAATTAACTATGATGAAGTCTTTGCTCATGTTACAAGGATGGAGGCCATCAGAATCTTTCTGGCATATACTGTGTAACATTTCTGATTTTTCCGACCCTATTTTAAATTTATTTTAACTAATAAAATAACAACACGACACTAAAACATATACTTGTTCAAACCTACACCTCATTAATCGTTAGCCGATCGTATTCAATTCAAAGATTTAGAACTCATAATCATGTGGTAACACTCCTAGAGTTAATCCAGCTAGTAATCCCGTTAGGTGTTCTGTTAAATCCTAACCAGGCTAATTATGTCAAAGCTGAAGTTGCAAGGGCTGATTTTGTAAATAACCAGAAACCCTAGTAGGCACGGTCGCGCCACGTTTTGGCACGGTCGCGCCTCGTCTGGCACGGTCGCGCCTATTGTTGGCACGGTCGCGCCTCGCCTTGGCACGGTCGCGCCTTGCGTCAGTTGAAACGTAAATACAACATTTAATCGCGGGACCATTCGATTTCGTAACCAATTCTTGCATTAACAAACCCATTATGAGTTTAACCATCTCAATTATTTCAAATAAACCCGTTTTTTAGTCGATCCCTCTCCTAATTACCAAAACCCTCCATTGTGACCATCGATTTCATCATTTCGTTGTAAATTCTCTCAACCAAACAAACCAACACCTTAGTCGATTCCCTCTAAAGCTCCAGAACACATCAACTGGGCCGGAGTTGTAGCAGAAAGCATCGGAGACCACACCCGTCATAGCCGGAACTCGTCCCCACCGTAGGCCATCAATTCATCGTCTCACAGGGTAATTGAAACTTTCAAAACTATCTATTTATTCTATGGATCAAAAGCCCAAATCCAATTTAGACTCTCAATATCGAAATTTACTCGAACCCGATATTTAAAAATGGTTTAATCGAATCCAACTTTAAACATGTTTTAAACACAATTAATCTACACCAACAGACTCGTACTAACCTTGTGAATGAAAGCCCTACACATTCCAGCACTATAAAAATACAAGAATCAATCAATTTGTTCCTGTTTTAAAAGAGACACGGTCGCGCTAATCATCTAGCGCGGTCGTGCCTCGGGAGACGCGGTCGTGTCGACTTCCAGCGCGGTCGTGCCTCCTGCTCAGACCCAGTCATGCTCGTTGGCTAGACTTGATCGTACCCCAGAAGCATAGACACGGTCGTGCCTAGTGGTTTGGCTAGTTGTCCTCTGTTTGACCAACACGGTCGCGCCCTGTCTAGAACGGTCGCGCCCGCCCTAGCACGATCGTGCCCTACCCTAGGCACGGTCGTGTGTGTTGGCAGAATGTTTATAATTTTTTTATATTTCTAAACAATTAGTATTTCAGATTAATTTCTAAAATAAAAATAATTGAATTTATAAAAATCTGTATTATTTTTATTTAGAAAAGATCAAATATTTAATCTAAAAATAAATGGAAATTATTTAAAGTTCAACATTTAATTTATAAACCCTACACTTAAATAATATTTTAATGTCTAAATTGCATTATATAAATAAATGAATAAGGTAATAATTATTTATTTGATTTATAATTAAACAAAAACATTTATTTAGTTATACTTAATTACATCTAACACTTACATTATTTTCATAAACAGTAATTATTTAATTTACATATTTAATTATTCCAAACTCAAACCTTATTCAAAAATGTTCTAAAAATATTCATTTAAAATCTTCCATTTTATACAATACTTTCAAGTACCAATCACTAACTTTATCCAATTTAACTTTAGATATAGACTTAGATATAGACTAACTTTTTTGGGGTGAAACATGAACATTATTCAAATTACATGTTTACATTTACATAAACAACACAAGTACAAATCCTATTTACATTCATGTGTGCAATTTGAGCTTTATGCCCGAGTGCTAGGTGTGCTAACCTTTGTATGCGATTATGTGCAATCATTAACTATTCAAGCCGACGGTTTTCAATGATAGATCTATTGAGTCTGACAAACCCACCCAGTTTGGGGTGATTGATACCGACAACACAATTTTGCATGCTAGTTACAAAGGTTTAATTGTACTTGGTTACACAATAGCTGCTCCCCATAAATGCCTTATTTATCATGTTATGTAGGGATTTGTTTTACAAACTATATGCTATCTATATACAAACCTGTGTTATACTCACCAACTTTTTAGTTGACCTTATTTTATTCATGTTTAAGGTGCTTTCATATGAGTTTGATCAAGACATGCTACACATAGGCTTTGGACCTAGTTAATCTTAATTCAAAAACAAATTGTATTTCATTATGTACTTTGAACTTGATTCATGATTGTTTGGATGTAAATGGATTTAACATATTACAATTTAGTCAACCTTGAGCTCATAAACAGTCTACATGTCTCGCCCCGATGATTCCGCCGTCGGTTGGGGTTTGACATACTGCATCCAAGAACTTCATAGTTTATCAAATGCATGTCAAGAGTGCCTTTTTTATGGGAATATTGGAGAGGAAGTATATGTCAAACAGCCTCCAGGCTTTATAGATTCTGCACATCCTAACAAAGTGTTCAAACTAGACAAAGTTCTCTATGGCTTACATCAAGCTCCAAAAGCATGGTATGAAACTCTGTCAGGATATCTACTAAGCAACAACTTCAGAAGAGGTGTCATTGACCAGACCTCGTTTATCAAAGATGAAGAGGGAGAAATCCTACTGGTACAAATCTATGTTGATGACATCATCTTTGGATCAACAAGGAAGAAGTTTTGTAAAGACTTTGAGGTCCTGATGCACTCAAAGTTTGAAATGAGTTCAATGGGTGAACTAAATTTCTTTCTGGGTCTTCAAGTCAAACAAGTTCCAAATGGAATCTTTATCAGCCAATCCAAATATGTCAAGACCATTTTGGAAACATTCAAGATGGCTGACTGCTCTGCTCTGCTGCAAGAACTCCTATGCAAGTGCACCATCAACTAACTCCAGATAAAGATGGTCAAGACACTGATCAACATCAGTACCATGCAATGATAGGATCACTCATGTATCTCACTGCCTCAAGGCCAGATATCATGTTTGCAGTATGCCTTTGTGCAAGATTCCAAGCATCTCCAAAGAATACACATCTTCAAGCTGTCAAGAGAATTTTTAGATACCTAAAGGGATCCCTAAGGCTTGGACTATGGTACTCTAAAAATGATAAGTTCAACCTGTTTGCATACACTGACAGTGACTATGAAGGATGCAACTTAGACAAAAAATCCACATCAGGGGGGTGTCAGTTTCTGGGAGGAAGACTGATTTCATGGTAGTGAAAGAAATAAACCTGTGTATCAACTTCTACAGCAGAAGCAGAATACATTGCAGCTTCAAGTTGCTGTGGACAAGTCATCTGGATACAAAACCAAATGTTGGATTATGGGATGACTTTCATGGCCACTCCCATTCACATTGACAACATGAGTGCTATATCAATCACAAAATATCCAGTGCAGCACTCCAAGACAAAGCACATTGACATCAGGTATCACTTCATAAGAGATCAAGCTTAGAAAAAGGAGAATTATTTTAACCAAAGTTCATACCAATGAGCAATATGCTGACTTGTTTACAAAACCTTTTGATGAAGCTAGATTTAGATACTTAGTTGAATCCACTGGTATGATGAACTTTGACTAAAATCTGTCTCTAAAATCATTTTTTAATGTGTTTGTCTTTTGTTGTAAATAAAAGTTATATGTCAGCAGCAACCATTTTTGCCGCTGACAGGTCTAATTATCAGCGGCAAAGAATTTTACCACTAACTACTTTAAGTTATCAGCAGGAACAAGTTTCCTACGGATAGCTCTAAGGCAATCAGCAGCAACTTCTCTACTGCGGACCATTACATCCATCAGCAGCATTTGAGTTTGCTGCTGACAGACTTAACCATCCGCAACAACCAAGTTTGTAGCGGATAGGTTTAACCATCCGCAACAACCAAGTTTGTTGCTGATAGGTAAAAATAAGACCAAATTAACTTTTACCCGATGTAAAAAGTACTTTCAGTCTTTACAATGACTGTTATAGTGTATTACAGCTGTAACAGTGAAAAGCGAATGGTTTGTTATGTACAAGTAACTTTGCTTTTTTCCTACTCTGCCGTTATAACACAAATCAAATTTCTCATTCACCTCTTCACACTCAATTCCAACCTAACTCTCACCATTTTCTGTCAAGCATTCAAAGCATTCAAAGCTTTATAATTAACCACCTTCAAAAACTTCCTCCTTCCCTCCAAATCCAACGACAATGGCAGAGGTCGACATAAACCATCCTAATGACAAGTTTTCTCCCTACCACAATCTCACTGCATACCTACTTAAAGGAAAGAAGTCTGAAGGGTTCGATGATATGATCAATTTTCTTTGTCGATCAAAGATATATTTTGCACTAACCGTCAACCCCACCATATACATCCCTCATATGCTGGATTTTTGGAACACCGCCGTCTACTCTACCAAACAGAGGATTCCCCAAATCCTAGCCATGGTAGATGGCAAAGACATCATCGTTACTGAAGCTACTCTCAAAAAACACCTCAAGGTTCAGGACGAGGGGGGCGCCATTTTATACACCAGGGAATAGTATATGAGGACCTTTGTATCCATAGGGTACACTGGAAATCAGAACGATTATACTATTGAAAAGGTGCTGATGGGCCCTCCATGGAAGTTTCTATGCCACACATTTCTACAGTGCATATCCCAGAAGAGAAGTGGATGGTATCAAGTGAGTTCTGCTCTCGCCTCTGTTGTTCACGGTATGGACACTAGCCAAGGTTTTAACTTTGCACATCTCATTTTTGAAGGTATGAGATATAACCTTCAAGAAGGTGCAAAGCAAGCATTCTATATGTACCCAAGGTTCTTGCAGGAAGTTTTCAACAATGAGCTAAAAGACCTTTCCAAACCTGCAAGAATCTACCTTATGCTGGGACATAAAAATAATATTTCTCAAAGCATGAGAACTATTTCCAAAAAGTTCTCAGGGGTCAATGTTTCATTGTTATCTACAATGATGAACATACAAAGTACCCAGGTTGACAGTTCAGCAATCCCAGCTGATACTGATCCCACACCCTCCAATTCAAAGCTTGAACATCAATCTACTTCCATTGTTCGAACCCCTGTGTATCCTATTGAGGGTACACAGGCACAACAACAACTTATACATGTTTTGGATGTCCAACTAGAACACAGGGCCCCGTTTGTGGCAAGCTATACCAGAAAAAGAAAAAGGAGTAAGAAGACTCGTTCTATTATTGACTCAGAGGCCTAATCCCAGCCTAAAAGCCCTCATTCAGAATCCTAACATTTTGATGATAATATCAAAAGGGATAGCCAAATTATTAGAGAGACTTCCTTGGAAGTTCCTCTATTAGGATCAGGATCTCATCCCGGATACATAGAACAACCTTCTAAGCCTTTTCATTATTTTTCTTCTCTGAACTTAAGTGTAGAAGCACCTAGTCAAGATGATATGCCTTCTCCAGTTACCACTATCTCGGAGGTATTGATTGACTTGGCTGCTAATGCACCCAGCCTAAGTTCATCACCTAAGAAGGTTCACGCTGGGAGTGATGATAGAGTGAATGTGGAAAGGGCTATCACTACTACTGGTACATCAATTGACCAGGGGACAGTGATAACATCACTGAGTCACCAACCACGGCAACTCACAGTGAGGATGTTTCTCTTAAAACACTCTTCACTGAGAGGAATCCCAGGTGCCAAGAAAACCAGGGTGATGGGGATGCAGAGGCTAGTCCTAAGGCCCCATCTAGTTCCAAGGATTCCACAACTATGGATGAGGACAGACTGAAACTTGAAAATATGGAGTTGACGGCCAGGGTGGCAATGCTAGAGGGTGAAGTGTCCAAACTACATCACCAAGTCTCTATGCATGAAGCCCATCAATGCCCCTCCAGTGACTACTCCTTCCCTTATATCAGTGGGCACTCAAACAGATAAAACTCTATGCTTTGATGCAACCAAAAAGGGGGAGATAGTTACTGCTGAAGATGATGCTGATAGTCTTGAGGACTGGATACAAGAGCATATTGCATTTCAAAGTACACTCTTTTAGCCTGCTTTTGTTCAAAACCATGACTTGCCAGACTCAGTAGATGAAGAGGAAGATATCTCTGAGGACTGGAAGTTAGTGGTCAGAGTTGTTGATGAGGTCTTGGAAAATAAAAGTGAAGATGAAGACAAACCTCTATCATTCAACATACTACCAGCTGATGCAAGTATATCAAGACAAACCATTGCCCCTCAATTCACTCTGACTACACATAAGCTAGAGTTTGACTCGATTCTAGCTTGGGGGTATGATGGTCTATCTGAGAGATTCTGGATTGGATGGAAATTTGGTGGAATAGAAGAAATGTACTTAACAAGATGCATCAACAATTCCACAGATCTCTCAGCAGAACTTGCAATTAATAGATTCTGTGTGTTGATGGATGATAATATGCCCTGGTTTGAATGGTTTCTAGAAGAAGAAAACAGGGTGGCATATCCTAAACATACTGCAGAGTCTTCAAGAACATCAGAACAAAGACTGGCTCCATGACTTGACTTGATAAGGAGCAGGACCTTTAACAGAAGAACAAGTTCTATGTTGGAGAAGATTCTTCTACAATGAAATGGTCAAGGGCCTGGAAGTGCAAGGATGGTCAAGCACTGGGTCCTCTGGTTTTCAGTTCTTCTTGAGTGATGGATCATCTTTCAAATCAACAACATTCAAGAAATTCTGCTCCTCAATCTAGATTTCCTACGTAAGGTCTTTGAGCTCAGGACACACATCTGTAACATCAACTCCTTGGAAAGTCAAGCAATGATCAAGATTATTAAAGTTTTTCTTGAAAAGGAGGGATGGCTTACAATGGATGATTCTGAATCAGATCTATCCCTTCCCTCCTCACCAACTATTATATTGAGTGCAGCAGTAGAGTCAAGAAAAGTGGCTGCTCAGAATGTCAAAGAGGCTTTTAAAGCTATACATGGGAGTGAATGGGAAAAGGAAGAAAGTGAAGCAGTCCTTTCCTCTGTGTCTGATCCTCAGATTGCCAATGAAGTTGAAGCTGAGATCCCAACCGCATCTCTTACATCTGCTGTTGTGATCGATGAAGCTGAAGCAGAGGCATCCAATAAAGACAAGGGGAAGGGCATCATGACAGAAGAAGAAGAAGAAAGAGTAGAGAACAAGAAAAGAGAAAAAGAGAAGAAAATAAGAGAAAGAGAAGAAGAGGAGATGGCTAAGATTAGAAAGATTCAAGAAAGGAAAGCTGCCATTCTCCTCTGGGAACAACAGATCCAGTTGCATGCTAGGCAACTGGATGCTTTGAAAGTTAAAGTTCCTGCAGCTACATAATTACAAGAAGATGAGGCTCTAGCTCTTCAGCTGCAGGAACAACTCAATAAAGAAGAAGAAGAAAGAGAAAAGAAAAGGAAAGAAGAGGCTAAGTTTAGAATAACTGACTCTGAACTAGGCAAACAAATGAGAGAGGAGTGGACAGAAGCTCTGATTTCTCATGGTGAGGATGCAGACTACCTTAAGAAATTGCCAAATAAAGAAATCTATAGTGCTTTCATGGGTCATCAAGGTCAATTGGCAAATAAGAAAATAGCTGAAGAAGAAGAAGAAAAAGCCAAACAAAAGTCCAAAAAGACCATTGCATTTAACATGAGGACCCATGAAGAAAGGAATGTCACGATGGACTTCCTGAAGGCTAGAGGAGAGAGTGGAAAGAGGCTAGGTCCAATGAGTTTTATGAATCTGCAAGCCTTGTATTTCAAAGTAAAGAAGGAAGAGGAAGAAAGATTGGGAAAGACAGGCTCAAAGAAAAGGGTAAATACTCAAACTGATGACAGAAAACAAAAGAAACCCAGGCCTACTCCCTCATCCACTCCTTTATCTATCCAACAACCTTTCACTCTCCCTCCTACACCTCTCTCCTCTCCACCCAAAGAGTCTAAATCCTCCCACCCAGCTCCTCCTCATCAACAGCCCCCCAAGATGAAAACCAAACCTACTAACAAACCAGAAGATTCAAGAGAAATTATTGGTTGGTTCTACAATAATGAAGATCAATGGTTTGAAGTCTTTAGGGGGAGGGCAGAAGTAAAAATGTCAATCTATAAAACTGTTGATGAGGTGATGCAACTCTCAGATTCTAATCTTAGAAGAATGATGAAGTTGGGTGAAGCTCATGAGCCTGAGAATGAAAGTGAAGGCATCTGTTGCTAGTGATCAAACATCACTTCAACCCTAGAGAAGATGTAGTCATTGAAGCTAAACCTCTCCAATCCGACTTTCCATTCACTAGCTGGTCTTACAATGCTGAGAAGGATGAATTCACTATAACAGTTGTCAGAGATCAGCATATGGGATGTTCTAGAAAGGCCATTTTTAAGATGTCAAGCAAGGACATCAAGTGTCTGTCTGAGCTTCCTCTTGACAATCCTAGCAAGGACCCTAGAGGCTATGAGGTAGCAAGGATTGTTGCACACATGCAAAAGCTTCAACAACAACCGTAGTAAGAAAGTTTTTGATAGCATCAATATAGGGGAGTTTGTAGATATAAAGACTGATGGATACAAATTTCTCTAAGTACAACTGCTGTAGACTCCACAGTTTTGCTGCTGACCAACAAGCTGCTGCGGATAAGCTTGTCTGCTGCTGATAGTTGTTCTCCTGGTGATGAACAACTCTGCTGCGGACAGCCTTATCTGCTGAAGTCTAGAGTTGCTGCTGATAGGCTTCTCAGCAGCATCAAACACTTGATGCTGCTGATAGGCAAATCATCAGCAACTTTGAATAGTTGAGTCTTGCTGCGGATCATCAACTATGCTGCTGATTGCCATATCTGCTGAAGATTAATCGTTGCTGCTGATTGACATATCAAAAGCATCAACTGTACTACTGACAACTTTCTGCTGCAACTCTGACACATCACATGCAAAAAGAATGTTACTGGTGCAGACAATAAAAGACAGCGCTCTCCTTCCAAGTATCCAAGCAATGATGCCTAAGAAGATGTTTGATTAAAGTTAACTTTTGTAGTATTTGTTTTCTTAACTTGTAGTATAGCTTCTAGAATACAAGATCAACGGCTTATGTTTGATTTTATCCTTAGAATCAACGGTTTGTCTTGATTCTAAGTTACTATATAAGTAGTGTATTTGTTCATTGTACAAGAGTGTTTTAAGAGTTTTCTCTGTAATCCTGTAACCATTTAAGCTTAATACAATTTGCATTTATCAATACTCTTTGTGTTTACTTGTTTACATTGCATAGTTGTGATTATTTCCGCCAATCTCAACTAGAATAGAACCATCATGTATTCACCGATCCTACAGCTTTCTTGCCTTCATTTCGCAAAGCCTGAATTACCAACCTAACTCTGAGAAAAGATTTTTCAAGCAATCAGTGATGTAAGAAAATGATGGCGCAAGCAAGAACAATTGCCACCATTCTGCAGCTTGTCAAAAGTGCCGCCAAAAGAAGAGCCAAAAGATACGGTAGATGTAGAAAATGTGGCAACTGGAGCCACAATGGAAAGTGTAGCAAAAATCAAACTGACACCCAAAATGAGTATACACATTTGATCGAAGTAGGCGCTGTTAGGTTGTAGGATCGGTAAATACAAGATGGTTCTATTCTAGTTGAGATTGGCGGAAACAATCACAACTAAGCAATGTAAACAAGTAAACACAAGAAGTACTGATAAATGCAATTTGTATTAAGCTTCAATGGTTACAAGATTACAGAGAAAACTCTAAGAAAAGCACTCCTTTACAATGACTCTCAGTACTGCTTATATAGTGACTTAGAATCAAGACAGACCCTTGATTCTAAGGATCAGATCTAACACAAACCGTTGATCTTGTATTGAAGCTATTCAACATATAATGACAATAAACACTACAGAAGTTAACTTTACTCAAACGTCTTCTTAGGCATCATTGCTTGCATGCTTAGAGAAGAGCGTTGTAGTTCTTTATTGTCTGCACCAGTGACATTCTTTCTGCGTGGAGTGTGTCAGTGTTGCAACAGAAAGTTGTTAGTGGCAATGGTTGCTTTATCATAGCTAGTCAGCTGCAACGTTTGATCTTCAGTGGAAATGGCTATCAGCTGCAAAGTTGGAGATCAGCAGCAAGACACAACTGTCTACAGCTGCTGATAATATGCCTATCAGCAGCAACTTTGGTCTTCAACAGATAAGGCTTATCCGCAGCAGATTTATTCTTCAGCAGAAGAACAAGTATCCGCTGCAGATAAGCTTATCCGCAACAGCTTGTTGGTCAGCAGCAAACTCTGAGGTAAGCAGCATTTGTACTTAGAAAGTTTTGTAGCCATCAGTCTTTATTTCTACAAACTCCCCCTAGACTGATGCTACCAGAACTCTATTACTTCTTTTGCTGCTGAAGCTTTTCCATGTTGCTGACTTTTCTTGCAACCTCATATCCTCTCTGGTCCTTGCTGGGATTGTTAAGAGGAAGCTCAGATAGAGTCTTGATGTCTTTGCTTACCATTTTGAAGATGGCCTTGCTTGAACACCTCATCTTCTGTCCTTTAACATCTGTCAATGTGAACTCATCCTTTTCAGCATTGTAGGACCAACTGATGAATGGAGAGTGGGATTGGAGAGGTTTGGCATCAATAATTTCATCTTTGTTGGGGTTGAAGTGATGTTTGATCACCAACAACAGATGTCTCCGACCTTCATTCTCAGGCTCATTATCTTCACCTAGCTCCATCATTCTTCTTATATCGGAATCCGGAAGCTACAATACCTCATCAATAGTTTTATAGATTGATCTTCTTTCTTCTGTTCTTCCCCTGAACACTTCCAACCGTTGATCTTGAGTGCTGTAGAACCAGTTGACGATTTCTCTTGAGTCTTCTGGTTTGGTAGTAGGTTTGCTTTTCTTCTTGGGAGGTTGTTGATGAGTAGGAGCTGGGTGGGAGGATTTGCACTTTGTGGGTGCAGAGGAGGGAGGTCTAGGATGGAGAGAGGAAGGTTGTTGGATAGAGGAAGTGGTGGATGAGGGAGAAAGCTTGGGTTTCTGTGGTTTCCATTCTTCTTCTTGATTGATTACCCTCTTCTTTGAGCATTTCTTTCCCAGTCTTTCTTCCTCTTCCTTTTTGACTTTAAAGTGAAGGGCTTGCAGGTTCATGAAACTTATGGGACCCAACCTTTTTCCACTTTCTCCTCTAGCCTTTAGGAAGTCAATCAAGACCTTCCTTTCTTCATGGGATCTTTTGTTGAAGGCAATGGTGTTCTTGGATTTCTGTTTGGCTTTTTCTTCTTCAGCCCTTTTCTTATTAGCCAATAGACCTTGCTGACCCATGAAGGCTCTGTAGATTTCTTTATTGGATAACTTCTCAAGGTAGTTTGCATCCTCACCTTGAGAAACAAGAGCTTCTATCCACTCCTCTCTCATCTCTTTGGCTAGTTTAGAGTCAGTAATTCTAAACATAGCCTCTTCTTTTCTTTTCTGCTCTCTTTCTTCTTCTTCTTTATTTAGTTGTTCCTGCAGCTGAAGAGCTAGAGCTTCATCTTCTTGTATTTGGAAAGCTGCAGGAATCTTGACTTGCAGATCATCCAGCTACTTAGCATACAGTTGGATCTCTTGTTCTCTGAGGAGAATGGCTGTTTTTCTGTCTTGAGCTTTTCTTAATTCAACCATCTCCTCTTCTTCTTCTTCTTCTTTTTTTCCTCCTTTTCCTTCTTTTCCTTCACTATCCTTTCTTCATCTTCTTTTGTCATAAGTCCCTTCCCCTTGTCTTTGCTGGATGCCTCTGCTTCAGCTTCATGGACCACAACGGCAGATGTAGGAGATGCTGTTGGGATCTCAGCTTTAGCTTCATTGGCAGTTTGGGGAATGGACAAGGGAATGACACTTTTTTCATCTTCTTCCCATTCAAGACCTATTACTTCTTTCCACCCTTCCTTCACCTTTTCCTCTTCTCTTCTTTTGGATTCTTCTTCTATGTTCAGTCTGACTGTAGGTGAGGAAAGAAAGGATAGGTCTGAGTCAGAGTTAGAGGCATCTATTGCAAGTAGACCTTCCTTTTCAAGCTGAGCTTTGATGGTTTTTATCATTTCTTGAATCTCTAAGGAATTAACGTTGCAGATGTGTGTTCTGAGCTCAAAGACCATGTGCTGGAAGTCTGAATTTAAGAGTAGGATCTCGTTGATGTTGATTGAGAGAGATGATCCATTACTCAGGAAGAATGTGAAGTCAGAAGACCCAGTGCTCAACCATCCTAGCACTTCCACATCTCTAACCACTTTGTTGTACAGAGATCTTCCAGCAGACAACTTCTTCTTCTGTTAAAGTGTTGCTCCTGATTAAGTCAAGTCTTCTAGGAGCCAGTCTTTGTTTTGCTGCTGTTGAAGATTCTGCACTGTCTTTAGGATAGGCCACCCTGTTTGCTTCTTCAAATAGTGTTTCAAACCAGGGCAGATTTTCCTCCATTAGGTCTTGGAACCTGCTGATTGCAAGTTCTGCTGAGAGATCCGTAGAGGTGTTGATGCAGTTGCATAGGTATAGTTCAAGCACTTGGAGTGGATTTAGTGCATTCCAGTTCAGCTCTTCTACTCCGCTGAACTCTTTCCCAATACAGAATCTCTCAGTTGAATCATCATACCCCCAAGCTAGTATGGAGTCAAATTCTAGCTTATTTGCAGACAGTGTGAATTAGGGGGCAGTGGTTTGTTTTATTATTGTTGCTTCTTCAGGAACTATGCTGACTGATGGAGGTGTGTCTTCATTTTGACTTTCATCCTTTAACACCTCATCAACAGCTCTAACAACCAACTTCCAGTCCTTTGTGATTTCTTCCTCTTCATCTACTGAGTCTGGCAAGTCATGAACTTGAACAAAGGCAGGCTTGAATAATGAACTTTGAAATGCGGCCTGCTCTTGTATCCATTCTTCTATGTCAGCATCATCTTCTACTGCAACTATCTCCCCCTTTTTGGTTGCATCAGTGTAAAGGGTTGTATTTGTTTGAGTTCTACTAATACAAGGGAGGGAGTAGGCATAGTTGGGCATTAATGGGCTTCATGCATAGAGACTTGGTGCCTTAGTTTGGAAACTTCAACCTCTAGCATAGCTACCCTGGCCATCAATTCCATATTATGATGTTTCAGTCTGTCCTTATCCACAGTTGTGGAATACTTGGAGCTAGATGGGGCCTTAGGCCCAGCCTCTGCATCCCCATCACCCTGGTTTTCTTGGCACCTGGGATTCTTCTCAGTGAAGAGTGTTTCAAAGGAAACATCCTCACTGTGAGTTGCCATGGTTAGGGTCTTAGTTATGTTGTCACTATCCTCCTGGGCAGTTGATGTACCAGGAGTAGTGACAGCCCTTTCCATATTCACTCTATCAGTACAACTAGAGTGAACCTTCTTGGGTGATGAACTTGGGTTAGGTGCACCAGCAGCCAAGTCAATCAATACCTCCGAGATAGTGGTTGTTGGAGAAGGTATATCATCTTGACAAGGAGTCTCTGTACTTAATTTCAGAGAAGAGAAATAAAGGTATGGCTCAGCAGGTTGTTCTATGGATCCGGGATGTGATCCTGATCCTAATAGAAAAACTTCCAAGGAGGTCTCTCTAATGTTTTGGCTATCCCTTTTGATATTCTCGTCAGAATGTTGGGATTCTGAATGAGGGGTTTGAGGATGGGATTGGGCCTTTGAGAAAAGAAGAGAAGGAGTCTTCTTGCTCCTTTTTCTAGTGTATGTTGTTGCAACTGGGGCCCTTTGTTCCAGTTGAACGATAACATCCAAAACAGATGTAAGTGATTTTTGTATCTGTGCATCCTTAGTAGTATGCACAAGGGTTCGAATAGTGGAAGCAGATGGTTGTTTAGGATGTGAGGAGGAGGGTGTGGGATTAGTATCAGCTGGGATTGCTGAACTGTCACCCTGGGTACTTTGTATGTTCACCATTGCAGATAACAATGGAACATTGACCCTTAAGAACTTTTTGGAAACAGTTCTCATGCTTTGAAAAATGTTGCTTTTATGACCCAGCATAAGATAGATTTTTGCAGGTTTTGAAAGTTCTTTTATTTCATTGTTAAACACCTCCTGCAAGAATCTTGGGTACATGAAAAATTGCTGCTTTGCACCCTCTTGAAAGTTGTATCTCAAACCTTTAAAGATGAGATGTGCAAAGTTGAATCCTTGGCCAGTAACCATATCGTGAACAGTAGAGGCAAGTGCAGAGCTCACTTGATGCCATCCACTTCTCTTCTGAGATATGCATTGTAGAAGAGTGTGGCATAGATACTTCCATGGGGGTCCCATCAGTGCCTTCTCTATTGTGTGCCCATTCTGATTTCCAGTGTACCCTATGGATACAAAGGTCCTCATGTAGACTTCTTTTGAGTACGAAATGGCGGCCCCCTCGTCTTGAAGCTTCAGGTGTTTGTGGAGAGTGGCTTCAGAGATGGTGATGTTCTTGCCATCTACCTTGGCTTTAATTTGGGGTATCCCCTGTTCGGTAGAGTATATGGCATATTTCTAAAAATCCTCCATGTGAGGAATGTAAATGGGTGGGTTGACAGTGAGTGCATGGTATATTTTTGATCGAATGAGAAAGTCGATCATGTCATCAAACCCGTCGGACTTCTTCCCTTTTATTAAGTATGCTGTGAGGTTGTGATATGGAGAGAACTTATCATCTGGATGGTTTATGTCTATCTCTGCCATTGTTTTGTTTGGAGGGAAAGAGGAAGGTTTTGAAGGGTGGTTAGGAATGGAAGGCTTTGAATGTTGTGGGGGCTTGAGAGAAAGTGATGGGAGTTAGGGCAAAATTGAATGTGAAGGGGTGGTGAGGAAATTTTATTTCTTCTTATAACGGCAGAGGAGGGAAAAGCAAAATGACTTGTACAGTACAACCTCATTCACTTTTTACTGCTACAGTTGTATTGCACTATAGCAGTCATGGTAAAGACTGAAAGGAATTTTTACAGCAAACTTGGTTACTGCGGATGGTTAAGCCTATCCGCTGCAAGCTTGGTTGCGGCGGATAGTTAAGTCTGTTAGCAGCAAACTCTATTGTTGCTGATGGATGCATTGATCGGCAGCAAGGGTGATGCTGCTGACTACCTTATAGCTATCTGCAGGAAACTTGTTACTGCTGATAACTTAAAGCGGTCAGTGGCAAAATCTTTGCTTCTGATTATTAAACCTGTTAGTAGCAAAAATGGATGCTGCTGACTTGTAACTTTTATTTATAACAAAAGACGAACATATTTACAAAAACAAATTTTTTAGAGACATATTTTAATCAAAGTTCATCATACCAATAGATTCAACTAAATATTTAAATCTAGCTTCATCAAACGGTTTTGTAAATAAATTAGCATATTGCTCATTGGTATGAACTTTGGTTAAAATAATTCTCTTTTACTCAGTTTGATCTCTTATGAAGTGTGCATTCAACAGAGCCAATGATGATTCTTGGAGGGATAGAAGCTGGGATCTTGGCTTTCCATTGTTGAGGAGATGGTTTTCCAGTTCTCTTTGCTCTGTCAGCAACTGGTGTTGCTTTGGCTACTGATGGATTTGCTTTATCAGCAGCAGATTTTGCTTGCTGAGGACTTCGGCATATCAGCAGTAGATTTTGTTGCTGCTGATGGTTTTGCTTACGAAGCAGCAGACTTGGTTGCTGCTGAAAGCTTGTCCTTTGGTTTCTTGGGCTGGCTTGATTACCAACATTTTTGCTAGCTGCTGATGGTTCAACAACCAATGTATGCTTATCCTTCTTTACCTTGTTGACGGAGGGCTTCTCTGTAGAAGTTCTCATGCTGATGGGCTTTTGTTTAGGAGGGGATTGATGAAGGGTTTGGTTGAAGGGATTAAATTCACAATTTGCAGCAAAATGGTCTGATTAACCACAAATGATGCAACATTGTTGAGGCTTTGGCAGCTGCTTCCTTGGTGGGGAAAGAGAGTTTCTGAAATGAGTTGCCTTAGCTTCAGAACTTTTTACCTTTCTGTTCTTGTTTGTCTTCTCAAAAGCATGTTGTTTGAGGTTTCTTTGCTGCTGAAGGTAGTAGAAGCGGATGCTGGCAGTGTGGTTGTATTTGCCACAGACAAAGCATGATTTAGCCAGTTTATCCCTTGAAAGGTAAACATAGTCCTTTCTTTTGAACAAGTCTTTGAAGTTCCAGGGGTGAGCTTTGTTGTGCTCAAAGGTGGCTTCTTCCAATGTCTTTTGAACATATGGAACTCTTTCTCCAGGCACATGACATATGTCAAACACCTTTCTTTGAGGCTTTGAGTTGGTGGAGGTTGAAGACTGTCCCTTTTCAACATTTAGCTTTCTTCCTTCTGGAGGATAGCTGATTTTGATTTGGTTGAAAGGCATAGGAACCGGAACAGCTGGTAAAGGGACATGAGCACTTGTTTGAATGACTTCAAGAACAGGCGGTGCTGGTACTTGTACTGGTGATGAGGCCTCCTCAGTTTTAGTGGACTCTGAGCAAGTTCACTCAGACTCTGACGAGGTAGTGCATTCTTGCACCAATGGTTCATGCCTTGAAGGATCAAGATCTTGGTTGGCCTTTTCAAGATTTGAGAGATTGAAGCTTGGTTCATGGATGGCAACGTAGTTAGCAGGAGGTGAAATGGCTTGGTATTGTTCAGCATGATACCCCAAACCAGTTTTTACCTTGTCATGAATTTGAGCATCCAAAAGTCTTTGCAGTTTTTTGGATGCAAATTCATATTTGTCAACATGAACTTTCTGTTCTGCAATTCTGCTCTCGTAGCTTTTAATCTAGCCAGTAGATCATCAATCTGAGTTTCAAGATTAGTTTGTTCATGTATTTGTATTGAAATCTCTTTCTTTAGGCAGTTAATTTTTTTTTATAACTGTTTTCGACTTTTATGAATTCAGATTTCATTTGATGAAACTATTCTATTTGATCTATAAGGTTTTGATTATGCTTTCTGTAACCTAACACCTTATCAATACAAGCTTGGGAACAGAGATGTTCATATACCTGAGGCGGTATCTCAGTTGTGTCTGCCATAAGAGCTTGGTTGTTAGCAGGCAGATCTTCATACTGGAAGCTCCAGTCAAAGTCAGAAGTTCCAACAGCTGCACAAGCTGCAGTTTGAGCTGGAGGAGTAGCTTGTTGATGTTGTTGTCTTGATTGAGGAGCTGCTGGGTTTGCCCTAGGTGCCTTGCATTCTCTAGCAAAATGACCCAGTTGGTTACAGTTGTAACATCTTAATTTACTTTTATCTAAGCCAACTCTGGTGTTGGAGTTGTTACTTGGAATGGGTCTTCCGGTTCTAGAGTAGAACCATTTTGCTCTTATAGAGAGCATGGCATACGAGTGCTGTATGTCCATTTCTTCTAAGTCATCTGGATGGAAGAATTCCAGATCCTCCTTGATAAAGGACATGTTGCTTGAGTTTTCAGAAACAAAAGCAACAGAGGTTGAGGTTTGAGGAGGAGCTTCTAGGAGAAATGGTGATGTGTTTGTTTGAGAGGTTTGAGTTTGGGGATGAGTGACGATGGGAGGATAATAGTTGCTTGAACTAGGACCTGAGTGGTCAGAGTGGAGGGCAGAAGAGATGGTGGTGGATGTTGAGGCTGTTTGGTAGCTTGAGCTTCTTTCTTTTGCCTGAATCATCTCTAGCTCATAGGTTTTTAGCATTCCGAAGAGCTCATTCATCTGGAAAGTCTTCAGATTCTCAGTTCTTCTGATGGACACTTTGTAGAGTGTCCAACAACTCGGTAGAGACCTAGTGAACTTCTTGAGAATATCTTCATTCTCCAGCTTCACCTTTGAGTACTGCAGCTCACCTACAAGATAGGTATATCTTTTATATAAAACAGTTAGAGACTCACCTTCCTTCTAGACAAAGTTTTCATATTGCAGCTTCAGGATGTCTCTTCTGTTTTCTTTGACTTCTTCTGAACCAACAAACATCTTCTCAAAAACCTCCCATAGCTCCTTTGTAGTTTTATAACCTCTGAAGTTATGAAAAACTTCATTTGGTAAGCACATCTAGATGGCTCCCAAGGCTTTGAAATCTACCTCCATTTTCTTGATGTCTTCATCAAAGTACTTGGAGGATTCTTTGGGAACCAGTGTACCTCTGAAATCAGCTGAGGCCACCATGGGTATGTATGGTCCATTTTTAATGGATTTCCACATCCCATATTCTTGATAGCAGAAGAAGCTTTCCATTATGTTCTTCCACATATCATAGTCTTCTCCAGACACCAGTCTTGGTGGTCTAGAGATGCTTCCAATATCTTCAAATCCATTGTTTTGTACCATTTTGTTTTGATTTGTGATAATGAGGGACTTTAGCAAAGAGATAGTTTAGAATAGAACCAGAGAATGATTAAACAAGTGTGAGTTTGTTTAATCTGTGCGCCAAAGCTCTGATACCACTTGTAGGATCGGTAAATACAAGATGGTTCTATTCTAGTTGAGATTGGAGGAAACAATCACAACTAAGAAATGTAAACAAGTAAACACAAGAAGTATTGATAAATGCAATTTGTATTAAGCTTCAATGGTTACAAGATTACAGAGAAAACTCTAAGAAAAGCACTCCTTTACAACGACTCTCAGTACTGCTTATATATTAACTTAGAATCAAGATAGACCCTTGATTCTAAGGATCAGATCTAACACAAACCGTTGATCTTGTATTGAAGCTATTCTACATATAATGATAATAAACAATACAAAAGTTAACTTTACTCAAACGTCTTCTTAGGCATCATTGCTTGCATGCTTGGATAAGAGCGTTGTAGTTCTTTATTGTCTGCACCAGTGACATTCTTTCAGCGTGGAGTGTGTCAGTGTTGCAGAAGAAAGTTGTCAGTGGTAATGGTTGCTTTATCGAAGACAGTCAGCTGCAACGTTTGATCTAAAGTGGAAATAGCTATCAGCTGCAAAGTTGGAGATCAGCAGCATGACACAACTGTCCACAAATGCTGATAATATGCCTATCAGCAGCAACTTTGGTCTTCAGCAGATAAGGCTTATCCACAGCAGATTTATTCTTCAGCAGAAGAAAAAGTATCCGCTGCAGATAAGCTTATCTGTAGTAGCTTGTTGGTTAGCAGCAAACTCTGAGGTAAGCGGCTTTGTACTTAGAAAGTTTTGTAGCCATCAGTCTTTATTTCTACATAGGCTACAAGCCGAGAGAACCATGTGAAAAGGTAGCAATGAGTATTACGCAATAAGGGACGAGTGGAACCTGATGAAAGATCTTGTTCTTGGCAATCTGACCATAAACGAGCCCTCAGATTTGTTATACCCTCATGATCTGAGTACTGTAGAGGGACCTTTTAGTACTTTACATTTTAAGCCATGAGGCCGTTGCCGAGTGTTTCACGACAGCTGCAGCCCTTCAAACCCCTTTTAAAACCCCTAAAAATCCAAAAAAAAATTCATTTTCACCTTTAGTTTTACTTTAGCCACATTACAACCCTTAAAATTCCTCTTGATTCTTGCATACTACTTAGTTAGTTGGTGGAGACTTGATTTGCATACATGCTTATGACCATTGCATAATTCGATCCGAACTCGAGTGTCCCACTTAGCATACATTATCCATATATATGTATAACCCTAGAGTTGAGTGAACAATGTGAGTAGTGAGGAGTTTTTGCATAATCAACGTTCTAGTAGGCTTGTCATGGATTCCATCATCATAAAACAAGAAAAACACAAAATTAGAATAAACAGCTCAAGAGTTATCCCGGAGTCTCAACACTAGATGAAATTCCATTACCTTTGTAAAGTTTTTAGTTATGGGTGTGATCATGCATGAGTTTTCTTGAGTACAAGCAAAGTTGTGGGGTGTTATGATATGTCATCATTTATACATATTTTACATACATAATAATCCCACATTGTGGTACTAAATTGAATGATAACCTTGCAATTTATGCTTAAAAATCATATATTTTGTAATTGTAGGTTATTCGGTGTTGAAAATAGAAATCAAGCTAAATCCTATCAAGAACACCAAGAATTAAAACTTCTAGAAGGTTCATTCACGGAGCATTGACCCCCAAGAAGTCAAAATTGGTCAACAATAGTCAACAAGAAGCTACAAGACAAAACTGGGGAAAAATTGAGGGATGCGAGGCCACGGTCGTACATTGCCCTCTCTTGCTCCCCACAGCCCAGTACCATGTCCTTTGTACCTTGTTTGATTCCCTGGTCCTTTGCACGACCGTGCAACCCATTGCACGACCGTGCATTGCACATTTTGTCACACCCCGACCGATGGCGGAATCATCGGGGCGGGACATGTAGACTGTTCATAGCACAAGGTTGACTAAATTGAAATATATTAAAGTCAAATTTCCATTACAAATAATCCAAGTGCGAACCAAATTCAAACAAAGAAACATAAAACAACTCATAGAATTCTTGATTTAAATTGCTAAGTCCAAATCCTATATTGAGCACGTCTTGAATCATTCTCACATATTAGGGCCTGAAACATGAATAAAATAAAGTCAACTAAAAAGTTGGTGAGTATAACACAGTTGTATATAGATAGCATATAGTTGAAAACAAATCCTTTACAAAACATGATAAAATAAGGCATTTATGGGGAGCAGCTATTGTGTAATCAAGTACAACCAAACCATTGTAACTAGTATGCAAATTGTGTTGTCGGTATCAATCACCTCCACTTGGGTGGGTTTGTCAGACTCAATAGATCTATCATTGAAAACCGTCGGCTTGTATAGTTAATGATTGCACATAAGTTTTCACAAAGATTAGCACAACTAGCACTCGGGCACAAAGCTCAAATTTTGCACACATGTGTGTAAATAGGATTTTGCACTTGTGTTGTTTGTGTAAATGTAAATGTGTAATGTGTATAAAGTTCATGTTCCACCCCAAAAGTGTAAAAGAGTAAAAAGGGGTTATGAATACTCACTTGGTATGGAAGTGTAGCTAACAAAGAGTATAGATAAAATAAAAATCCTTGATACGCACGAGTTAACCTAGATAATAATGTATATTGAATCAAATATGTGCACAAAGTTTAAGTCTAACATTGAAGGTTGAATTTGTGTATAAAAGGTATTAAATAAAATATATAAGGTTGTAGTAAACATTTTTGGAACATTTGATTAAAGTTTGGAATTGAAAAATAGAATTTTTATAAAATTGTTTATTATGAAAATAATGCATGTGATAAATGTAATTTAATTAATAAATAAATAAATGATTATAGTTTATAAAATAATGTAAATATTGATTGTAATTAAGTATAAATAAATAAATGATTTTTGTTTAAATATGAATTAAATAAATAATTATTATCTTATTTATTTATAAACTTTGTAACTTAATCATTTAAAACATCATTTAAGTGTAAGATAAATATAAATTTGATTTTTAAAAATTTTTAAATAAACTTTCAAATAAATAATATTTATGTCCAGATTAAACTTTAAATCTTTTCAAGTACAGAAAACATATTTTTTTATAAAATTTGAAACATTTACTGATTGAAAAATATAAAATTATAATTCTGTTAAAAGTTCTGAGTCACACACGACCGTGCCTCGGAAGGGCACGATCGTGCTCAAGCCACGGGCGCGACCGCGCTAGTCGGGGCGCGACCGGGTTGATCAACAGAGGGCACAAACTAGACAAGTCAACAGGCACGACCATGCCTTGGCTCGGCACGGTCGTGTCTATGATTTTTAGACACAACAGAGGCTAGCTCAAAGGGCATGACTAGGTCTGGACAGGAGGACACGACCGCGCTGCTATTTGGCACGACCGCGTTTCATGAGGCACGGCCGCGCTAGATGATTAGCGCGACCGTGTCTCTTCCAAGTCAGACACGAATTGAACAATTTTTTGTATTTATAGCGCTGGATTTGATAGGGCTTTTGGTTACAGAGTTGTTACGAGTCAATTCATCTAATTTAATTGTATGGAAATCGTGTTTAAGAGTGGAATCGATTAAATTAAATCTTTTCTTATTAAAATAATAATTCTGATTCGGACGATTTCTGTAATGAAAGCCCAGATTAATAGGGGGCTTTTGATATTGATACGGAAACGAATGAGATGGAGAGTATACTTACCCTGAAGCGTATCGAATCGATGAAGAACGGTAGAACGGAGTTCCGGCGACGGAGAAAATGGCTTCCGGCGACTTCGGCTGCAATTACGGCTAGGCCAGAGAGTCCAGAGTCTTGGAGAAAGTCGGGAGATGCGTATTCCTTTCTTGGTTGGGAGGATTTGGGTTTCAGGAGAGGATTCGAGTTTTGCTTGAAAATTTTGAGAGAGATTTCGAGTTTGATAGTATGAATCTGAGGCGTTGTGAAATTTTGAAAATGGTATTACTCTCGTTAAGGGGAAAAGAAACGGAGGACGGTTATAGATTCTCAGAAATCGGGCGATTAATTTACATTTACGTTTTGACAGTTACACAGGCGTGACCGTGCCAAGATAGGCGCGACCGTGCTTAGGCACCGGGCACAATCGTTCCAGGACCAGTCGCGCGATCTTGCCGAGGCACTTGGCGCGACCGTGCCAGGACGAAGCACGACCGTGCTAATTAGGGTTTCTAGATAATTTTTCAACTTTAGTCCTTGACTTTTCAGGTTTGATAAGTTTGAATTAAATAGTTTCTTGCATAGTTTTTAAATGTATATAATTGCGTAAAACTTGCGAATTTGTATCAAATCATTGCGTTTAGTTTACGGTAAGAAAAATAATAAGACAGTGCACGAGTATTGAGTTCGAAATGCATTACATTGAATTGAAAATATGAATACTAAAATCAGAAATGTTACAGTCTCCCCATGTTGAGAGAATTTCGTCCTGAAATTTAGTTTGAGGAAGCGACGGTATCGGTAAAAAGATGAGGGTACTTGAGCTTCATTTGGTCTTCTCGTTCCCAAGTTAACTCAGGACCACGCTTAGATTCCCAACGAACTTTGACAGTAGGAATGCGACTTCGCTTGAGCTGTTTGACTTCACGATCCATAATTTCCACCGGCTTTCCAACGAAGTGCATTGTTTCATCAATGCGCACGTCGTCAAGCGGTATATGGAGATTTTCATCAGCGAGACACTTCTTCAGATTAGATACATGAAATGTAGGATGCACATTTCCAAGAGATGGAGGTAACTCGAGCTTGTAAGCCACTTTCCCAATCCTTTCAAGGATTTTGAATGGACCAACATAACGAGGTGCTAACTTGCCTTTCTTTCCAAAATGGATCACGCCCTTCCATGGAGACACCATTAGAAGAACAAGGTCACCGACTTGGAATTCCATGGGTTTTCGACGTTTGTCGGCATAACTCTTTTGCCGACTCCTCGCTACTCGAATATTGTCACGGATTTGAATAATATTGTCGGATGTTTCTTGAATTAACTCGGGACCAGTGATTTGTGCTTCACCAATCTCGTTCCAACAGATAGGAGAACGACACTTGCGACCATAGAGAGCTTCGAATGGAGCCATGTTGATACTTGTGTGGTAGCTATTGTTGTAAGAAAACTCGATGAGGGATAGATGTGAATCCCAATTGCCACCAAAATCGATTACACAAGCTCTAAGCATGTCTTCAAGAGTTTGGATTTTTCGCTCGGTTTGACCATCAGTTTGCGGATGGTAAGCCGTGCTCAAATCCAATCGAGTACCAAGAGCCTTTTGGAGAGATTGCCAAAATCGAGAGGTGAACCGAGCGTCTCTATCGGATATTATGTTCACGGGAACACCATGACGGCTCACAATTTCATCAATGTAAATTCGGGCTAGTTTCTCCACTTTGAAGTCTTCGCGGATAGGCAAGAAATGAGCGGATTTAGTGAGACGATCAATGATCACCCAAATACTATCATATCCACTCGAGGTGCGAGGGAGCTTGGTAATGAAATCCATAGCTATATTCTCCCATTTCCACACGGGAATTTCTGGTTGTTCGAGTAAACCAGACGGACGTTGATGTTCGGCTTTGACTTTGGAACAGGTTAAGCATTTGGCCACATAAAGAGCTATGTCTTTCTTTATACCGGGCCACCAATAAAGTTGGCGAAGATCTTGGTACATTTTATCCGCACCAGGATGAATAGAATAACGAGTCTTATGAGCCTCGTTCATGAGAAATGCATGGAGATCGTCGCGATCGGGAACCCAAATACGGTTCAAGTAATAGAGTAAGCCATTAGGTTTTGATTCAAGAAGGAGTTCAACCCCACATGACATTTCTTCGTACATGTTACCCTCGGTTACCGAGACGTGTTGGGCTTCTAAGATACGGGTTTGAATATCGGTTTGAAGACGGGCACAATGAAGCATAACATGGTCCTTTCGACTCAAAGCATCGGCTACAACATTCGCTTTGCCGGGATGGTAACGAATCTCGCAGTCGTAGTCGTTAAGGAGTTCGACCCAACGTCGTTGCCTCATATTGAGTTCTTTTTGGTTGAAAATATGTTGAAGACTTTTGTGGTAGGTGAACACCACACATTTCGTGCCATATAGGTAAAGTCTCCAAATCTTTAACGCGAATACGACCGCACCCAACTCGAGATCGTGCGTCGTATAATTCTTCTCATGAACTTTGAGTTGCCTTGATGCATAAGCGATTACTTTGCCTCGTTGCATGAGAACACAACCAAGACCTTGGTTAGAAGCATCACAATAGACAACTAAATCATCGATTCCATCGGGGAGAGTCAATATAGGAGCATTGCACAACTTTTGCTTGAGGGTTTGGAAAGCTTCTTCTTGTTTCGGTCCCCATTCATAAGTCTTACCCTTGTGGGTCAAGGCGGTAAGAGGGACAGCAATCTTTGAGAAGTTTGAGATGAAGCGACGATAATAACCCGCAAGACCAAGAAATGAACGAACTTCGGTAGGAGTCTTCGGGGCATTCCAATTCTTAACCGCTTTGATTTTTGCAGGATCAACATGAATTCCCTTGTCATTGACAATATGACAAAGAAATTGAACTTCCTTTAGCCAAAATTCACATTTGGAGAATTTGGCATAAAGTTGTTCTTTTCTCAAGAGATCCAAAACTAGTCTAAGATGTTCTTCATGGTCGGCTTTAGTCTTGGAATAGATTAAGATATCATCAATGAAAACGATCACGAATTTATCAAGGTACGATTTGCACACACGATTCATGAGATCCGTGAAAACTGCGGGTGCATTGGATAACCCGAAAGGCATAACCATCGTAATGACCATACCTTGTTCGAAAAGCAGTCTTAAGAATGTCATCTTCTTGAACACGAAGCTGATGATAACCGGATCGAAGATCAATCTTCGAGAAGCAAGTAGAACCTTGAAGTTGATCAAAGAGATCATCGATTCTAGGTAAAGGATAACGGTTCTTGATAGTAAGCTTATTGAGTTCGCGGTAGTCAATACACATGCGAAATGATCCATCCTTCTTCTTAACATATAAGACGGGTGCACCCCACGGTGAATGACTTGGGCGAATGAAACCTTTGTCGGAGAGTTCTTGAAGTTGACTTGCAAGTTCTTGCATCTCCGAAGGTGCAAGACGATAAGGAGCTCTAGCAATGGGGTTAGCTCCAGGTATAAGATCAATACGGAACTCTACTTGACGAACGGGAGGAAGACCGGATAAATCCTTAGGAAAAACTTCGGGGAAATCCCGAATGATCGGAATGTCTTGGATACTCTTCTCCTTGACATCCTTTTGAACAATATGAGCTAAGAAAGCAATGTACTTCTTTCGTAAGTACTTTTGAGCGGTAGTACACGACATCAACTTAAGTCCCTTGCAAGGCTTTTCACCAAAAACCCTTAAGGTTTCTCCCGATGGTAGCGGAACTCGGATACACTTTTCAAAGCAAATGACTTCGGCATGATGATTTGATAGCCAATCCATACCTATGATAATATCAAAGCTTCCTAGTGGCATTGGAACAAGGTTGATTGGGAATGAATGGTCATTTAATTCTAAGGAGCAATCATAAATAATGGAGTCAATTGTAAGGGAGTCACCATTCGCTATTTCAACGGTGAAGGTTTTCTCTAATTGGGATCGTGTCTTTGCAAGTAAAGGCTCAAAATTAAGTGACACAAAACTTTTATCGGCACCGGTATCGAACAAAATGGAGGCATATTGACTATTAACAAGAAACGTACCATTAACCACGTCGTTGTTGGCTTGAGCTTCGTTGGCGTTTATGTTGAACGCACGCCCACGAGCTCCACCTTGTCTAGCATTTGCAAGTCTTGGACATTGATCACGAAAATGGTTCGGGTCACCACACTCATAGCAAGCACGCCCATTAGCAATGGCGGGAGCACCTTGATTAGCCACTTGAGGTACGGTTCGGTTTGGAGGGTGGACTTGGCCCGTAAGAGCTTTGGCCCTACAAACATTAATAGTATGACCATATCTCCCACAATGAGTACAAAGGCGACATGGGATAGTTTGAGGATGATGATAATTGCAGGTGGCACAAAGAGGGTAGATCCCAACATATGGCTTTTTAGCCGGCGCTTGAACCATAGGTGCAGCTTGGTTGACGGGAACAGCAGGAGTAACCACAGCAAAATTTCTAACCTTCCTCTTTCTATTATTACAAGAGGGCTCGGTTGTGGCTTCTTTGTTGTGAGTAGGAGGGGTTACGGTTTCAGAAACTTTCTTAGAACCCTTTTTGGTAAGAGTTCCAGCTTTCACATGATTATCAGTTAAGGTAGCGGATAGACGAATAGCATCCTCCAGAGTAGCAGGATTTCTACCTAAGACAGTATCTTGGATTTGTCTTGGTAGCCCACCAATATACTTTTCGATACAACGGGACAAAGGAGTGACCATGTGGGGCACTAGAAGACTCAACTCATGGAACCGAGTTGTATATGCTAAGCTTTCCCCACTATCTTAGGCAAGATCCCAAAATTCAGCTTCTAACTTTTTCACTTCATTTCGAGGGCAGAACTCCTCGGTCATAAGCCTTTTGATCTCATCCCAAGGTAAGGCCATAGCTACATCAACACCCCTATTCCTTTTCTCCCCATTCCACCATGTAAATGCCCGTTTTTGTAGGACACTTGTAGCATGACGAACACGGAGGTTGTCGGGACAGTCACTATTGAGAAAGGTATTCTCAATGCTTTCAAACCATTGAAGGAGTCCAGTAGCTCCTTCGATACCAAAGAACTTGAGGGGATTGCACGAGTTGAAGTGCTTGAAGGTGCATTGAGATGGATTGTTACCACCATTTCCACCATTTCCACCATTATTACCACTATTGCTTCCATTTCCACCATTGTTGCCATTGGTGGCACCATTGGCTTGGGTGAGTTGTGTCACCAATTGGGTAAGAATAGCAGCAATGTTGGTGTTGGCGTTGGTTGCGGGAGCACGACGAGGAGGCATTCTATAGATTTTCACAAGACAAGAAAGATTGTAAGAACTTATGAGATTTGATAGGATTTAATAGAATGAGATAACAAAAATAAAAATAGATATTCTTAGTTTGGATTGTACTCAAAAGTGACAAAATCACTTGAATACCATGGCACATTAAGGTTAATTAAACTTATATAATTTTCAAGAAGACATGCTTTAGCCTATAAGTAAACACTCATCTCGGGAATTCCCAGGAAAGCATACGGGTCCCTCGGTTGATTGGGATTTATGCGAAATGCTTTCCTAGACAGAAAACCCAAAATATAGGTGTCACCCTTCCAGATTGCACGTGTCCTCAAATAATTTAACAAGTTTAAAAACCTTAACAAAGAAATAAAAATTTTAGAGATTTTTGCTTCAAGAATTTTTTCACATGCTAAGAAGGATAAAGATAGAAAAGAAGATAGAAATATTATGAGGTTTTAGAATATAGGAAAGGATATTATTTATTTAATTATTAAGAATATCCTAATAAGTCGTGGATTTAAAACACATAAGTCATCAAAATGAAATAATAAGTAATCATACTAAGCATGTAACATATAACATGTAGCACATAGCACATAATCATGAAGCATAGCATAAGTGGTTGTCCTAAAGTTATAGTCTAGGTCAAGGTATCTAATAACCTAATTCCCTATAACCAAGGCTCTGATACCAATCTGTCACACCCCAACCGATGGCGGAATCATCGGGGCGGGACATGTAGACTGTTCATAGCACAAGGTTGACTAAATTGAAATATATTAAAGTCAAATTTCCATTACAAATAATCCAAGTGCGAACCAAATTCAAACAAAGAAAGATAAAACAACTCATAGAATTCTTGATTTAAATTGCTAAGTCCAAATCCTATATTGAGCACGTCTTGAATCATTCTCACATATTAGGGCCTGAAACATGAATAAAATAAAGTCAACTAAAAAGTTGGTGAGTATAACACAATTGTATATAGATAGCATATAGTTGAAAACAAATCCTTTACAAAACATGATAAAATAAGGCATTTATGGGGAGCAGCTATTGTGTAATCAAGTACAACCAAACCTTTGTAACTAGTATGCAAATTGTGTTGTCGGTATCAATCACCTCCACTTGGGTGGGTTTGTCAGACTCAATAGATCTATCATTGAAAACCGTCGGCTTGTATAGTTAATGATTGCACATAAGTTTTCACAAAGATTAGCACAACTAGTACTCGGGCACAAAGCTCAAATTTTGCACACATGTTTGTAAATAGGATTTTGCACTTGTGTTGTTTATGTAAATGTATAATGTGTATAAAGTTCATGTTCCACCCCAAAAGTGTAAAAGAGTAAAAAGGGGTTGTGAATACTCACTTGGTATGGAAGTGTAGCTAACAAAGAGTATAGATAAAATAAGAATCCTTGATACGCACGAGTTAACCTAGATAATAATGTATATTGAATCAAATATGTGCACAAAGTTTAAGTCTAACATTGAAGGTTGAATTTGTGTATAAAAGGTATTAAATAAAATATAAAAGGTTGTAGTAAACATTTTTGGAACATTTGATTAAAGTTTGGAATTGAAAAATAGAATTTTTATAAAATTGTTGATTATGAAAATAATGCATGTGATAAATGTAATTTAATTAATAAATAAATAAATGATTATAGTTTATGAAATAATGTAAATATTGATTGTAATTAAGTATAAATAAGTAAATGATTTTTGTTTAAATATGAATTAAATAAATAATTATTATCTTATTTATTTATAAACTTTGTAACTTAATCATTTAAAACATCATTTAAGTGTAAGATAAATATAAATTTGATTTTTATAAATTTTTAAATAAACTTTCAAATAAATAATATTTATGTCCAGATTAAACTTTAAATCTTTTCAAGTACAGAAAACATATTTTTTTTATAAAATTTGAAACATTTACTGATTGAAAAATATAAAATTATAATTCTGTTAAAAGTTCTGAGTCACACACGACCGTGCCTCGGAAGGGCACGATCGTGCTCAAGCCACGTGCGTGACCGCGCTAGTCGGGGCGCGACCGGGTTGATCAACAGAGGGCACAAACTTGACAAGTCAACAGGAACGACCATGCCTTGACTCGGCACGCTCGAGTCTATGATTTTTAGACACAACAGAGGCTAGCCCAAAGGGCATGACTAGGTCTGGACAGGAGGACACGACCGCGCTGCTATTCGGCACGACCGCGTTTCATGAGACACGGCCGCGCTAGATGATTAGCGCGACCGTGTCTCTTCCAAGTCAGACACGAATTAAACAATTTTTTGTATTTATAGCGCTGGATTTGATAGGGCTTTTGGTTACAGAGTTGTTACGAGTCAATTCATCTAATTTAATTGTATGGAAATCGTGTTTAAGAGTGGAATCGATTAAATCTTTTCTTATTAAAATAATAATTCTGATTCGGACGATTTATGTAATGAAAGCCCAGATTAATAGGGGGCTTTTGATATTGATACTGAAACGAATGAGATGGAGAGTATACTTACCCTGAAGCGTATCGAATCGATGAAGAACGGTAGAACGGAGTTCCGACGACAAAGAAAATGGCTTCCGGCGACTTCGGCTGCAATTCCGGCTAGGCCAGAGAGTCCAGAGTCTTGGAGAGAGTCGGGAGATGCGTATTCCTTTCTTGGTTGGGAGGATTTGGGTTTCAGGTGAGGATTCGAGTTTTGCTTGAAAAGTTTGAGAGATATTTCGAGTTTGATAGTATGAAACTGAGGCGTTGTGAAATTTTGAAAATGGTATAACTCTCGTTAAGGGGAAAAGAAACGGAGGACGGTTACAGATTCTCAGAAATCGGGCGATTAATTTACATTTACGTTTTGACAGTTACGCAGGCGCGACCGTGCTTAGGCACCGGGCACAATCGTTCCAGGACCAGTCGCGCGATCTTGCCGAGGCACTTGGCGCGACCGTGCCAGGACGAAGCACGACCGTGCTAATTAGGTTTTCTAGATAATTTTTCAACTTTAGTCCTTGACTTTTCAGGTTTGATAAATTTGAATTAAATAGTTTCTTGCATAGTTTTTAAATGTATATAATTACGTAAAACTTGCGAATTTGTATCGAATCATTGCGTTTAGTTTACGGTAAGAAAAATAATAAGACAGTGCACGAGTATTGAGTTCGAAATGCATTACATTGAATTGAAAATATGAATACTAAAATCAGAAATGTTACACATTTTGAGGCCTATAAATAGGAGGCTCGGGTTCTTCATTCCACACACCAATCCAGAGCAAAATAACACTCAAGGAGAGAGCATTCTAAACTCATCATTACGCTAGTCGTTATGGCCATTCGTGGCTAAAACTTCTTTGCATTGCTAGGGTGAAGATGATGTTTGGTGCATGTTAATCTATAATCTATTAATGAAGTGGTATGTCTGTGTTTTTAACTAATTCCTCCTCAAAAACCATCTTTTGATGGGCTTTTATTATTGTTTAAATCTGTCTTTATATTTATGAGTGTCTTGATTTTAAAGAGTAACATCGTAAAACTCTTTTTAATCAAACTTCCTTTGAAACTCGTACGTCTTTATACGAGTAGAGATTGATAAGCCAAGGCTTGGTCTATACTTCTAAAATCGTACGTCTTTATACGAGATTATTATGCGACTACGAATTGGTGAACTCATGTTAGGAACGGTACGTCTTTATACTTGGTCCCATTGTTACACCGCCTCCCGGTGAGCAAAATATAATCACCTATTTAACTTAATATAAAGAATTTTGAGTCCGATTTCTTTAACCAACCCGGAGATGACCATTCGATGGGTTGAGGGTAAATGTTGTCCCTAACGGGAGGCACTACCACTTTTTAAAGAATATAATTTGCAAATCAAATGTAGCGAGGACGAAGCTCTAGCGGTGACCCAAGTCACAGGTTTGTAGTAGTCATACCACTGAATTAGATAACTTAACATTATCACATACCAAGCTGATTCGAATCCCGAAGCAATACATCTCGTAATTTGATCATTTTCGCTTTATTTACTTTTCTGCTAGTTACTATTCTGCTAGTTACATTTCTGTTACACACTTCACGCACATTTTTACTTTTGTGTTATTTACTTTACCGTCATTTACTTTTCTGCTTCACAAGCACATAAAACCCACTTACTAATTAATCCGGCTAAACGATAACAAAAGTTGAGTATTGAAACTCGACCGTGTCCATTAGTTCGATACTTGGTTCTTACCTGACTATATTATGCTGTGATAGGTACACTTGCCTATTGTGTGTGTTTTAAGTTAACGTAATTATCATTTTAATTTATAAATTTAAAACCTGATCTTGTGAAATCAATCAACCTAAAAATATATTTATTTATATTTTTATATATTTAAACACACGACATCACCTCCCGTATATCTTCTAATAATGAACAAATTCCTTTCTGCATCATACTTCCATCCAACAGGAGGCCTTTTAAGCTCTTGGTGCTCAACTATCCATTCATAGGTTTGTGGGCTGTCCTCTGCTACAATATTTCCCAACTTAGGGTTAGGATAGTTGGGATCATGTATTAGTTGACTTGGAGCTTAAGTGACTTCAGGTACTGATGGAGTTGGTTCTTCAGTAACAACATGCTTCACAATGTTGACTTGTACATCATCTTCAGCTTGATTTTCATCAGAGAGAGCTTGAATATCATCTTCTTCTTCTGTAAAGTATCAGACTATTTCAGTCTCTATCTCTTAAGTAGGTAAGATTTCTAGATATAGATCATTGTAGCCAAAGTTGTTGATTTCATCTAGAAGGGTATTGAGCTCATCGTCAGATGCCACATCTTCATCATCCAGAATTACCGTTTCAACATCAGGCTCAGTTCCCTTCCCTCCCTTCCTAGCTTCTCTTCTTTCACTTGCTGAGGGAAGGTCGAACTCTTGCTCTTCAATCTTAACCTCCACAGCCTTCTTTGTCTTACTGGCAGGTTCAGAGAAGATGATCACTATTGATTATGGATTTGTGACCAAGGCAGGGGAAGGGTTCAACACCGAGGTGGTCTCCCCCTGAACTGTGGAGGTGGTTGGTTGTTGCTAAACTGCTTTACTAAAGAAGCCTTGAGTTGCTCAACTATTTCAGATAAAGCTTTGAATTCTTCATGTTGTTTTGAGATGAGCTTTTGTTGGGTTTCAAGTTGAGTTTGCTGGATCTCAAGTTGAGTATGTAAGCCCCCAACTTCCAGCTTCAGGTCTTTAACCTTTTCTTTGTACTCATTCAGCTAAGTTCTTAAACCTTCGATCACTGTTTCCTTCTCTGTAACATGATCCAGTAGTTTCTTCACTTCAAGGCTTAAGGTTTTGACTCTTGATGCTGATGATGTTGGTTCATGAGATGGTGATGTAGGTGGAGTAGGAAGGTGTATATGTTGTGTAGATGGAGGTGGTGTGGGGATGCGTACATGATGAGGTGATGGTGGTGGTGTAGGGATGGGTGCATGTTGTGGAGATGGAGGTGGTGTAGGCTGTGGTGAAGGTTGTGGTGATGGTGGAGGTGTACGATGTGGTGTATCAAGATATGAATCAGAGGAAAATGATACATCTTCAAACCCGGTCTTTATTTTCTTTGCCTCTTGGAGGATGATGCAGGGGGTCAGTTTGAGCATCGGAGTCTGACTTGTAGTAGTCTGACCCATATATTCCTGCATCTAGAGTCCTACTTGACTCTGCAACCTCCTCCTCATCTCCTTGAATACCAACTTCAACATTAATCACTAGCTCAACAGGAATCTGTACTTCCTCAACAAAGGCAGCTTCTATCACAGGCTCAACAGCAAGTTGTTCTTCTTCTTGAATAATGGGGATTTAAATATCAGCTTCATCTTCAGCCTCTTGATGGTTCCCTTCATCTTGTTCTACCACTACTTCTTCTTACTCAGTTGAGTCATTATCTTCTTCAACTGGTAGATCAGGGTCAATATCAGGTACAAATTCTTCTTCCTCACCAATTACATGACCAAATAAGGGGATATCAACAAGGACTCAATTTGTTCTCTTGTTTCTGCTCTTCATGTAGCTCAGAGTCTTTGCTCCCATATGATCAAATACCAAGATATTTCCTCCGTGTTGAAGATTTGGATGGAGATGATTTATGATGATCTAAAGGAATCTTGGATAGACTAGAAACTTTTCTTTCACAGCTCCGGTTAGATTTTCCTTGAGTTGTGTGAATACCAACCCAGAAAAATTGTAGTTCCTGTCTTTGACCAACCACCCCAATACAGCAGATGCCACCATTGTGTAAGGTCCCTTTCCCGGGTAACCTCACTTGTTGGATTTACTCATAAACATAGTCATAAATAACAACTTAAATTTAAAACATTCGAATTCAATCATTACATAACGTAACATAACATGACATAACGTAACATAACATGACATAACATGTCATAACATGACATAACATGACAGCGGAAGTCTTAACAATTAAATACATAACATTGTCTTAACATATATAAAAGTGGGATGTCAGTCTTGTGTCGGGTAACCTTCACGCCATCGCACGACCCTTCCTTCCTTTACCTAAATGTATACTAAAAGTCAGCTAACGTTGGTGAGTTCTAGTTTAAAGATAATCGTACATAACATTTACCTTATCATGAGTATTATATGTATGTATATATAACATACGTAATATTCGTGCTTTTACATATTCTTTGCCTTACTGTTCTCACATAACATTCATATTGAGTATATACATATGTACATACTTACTTGGGGAGAACATTCAATTAGCCATAAACCGATCAAACCATCATACTTGTCGCGAATGTCACAAAGACATCGCAGTGAGAGCTACCGTCGTAGCCCTTTTCATAAACCGTCCGTCTCTAGAAAACCGTCCGTCGAAACATAAATCCGTCCGGCAACCTTTGTCCGTCCGCTCTTAAACCATCCTACCGTCGTAGTCCGTCATTTTGTCCGTCTTCCATAGGGCATCCGTTTCCCACGCGACCATTATGTATGAACCGTTCTACATGAGTTAAGCCATTTGCTTCGACCGTCCATGAGTGCCTTTTTATACGTCCTAGCTTGCGAAGGAACGTTTTTATCCCGGTTGCAAAATAGTCACGTGGTCGTCCGTCTGCCGAAGTAGCCGTTGTCATAGAAGTGTTCATAACGTTTACATACATTCATAACATGCAATATATATAATATAAAGCAAGATTTCGTTCTTTTACGTTATGTCCTTCTTTCATTCATTCTTTATAATCATACGTTTCATTCTTTGTTCGTAATTCATTTTCATATATAAGTATATATATATATATATATTTGTATACCACGTATGATCACATTGACATTCATAGCATTTATTCATTTAGTGTATACACTTCAGCCCCAAAACATTTAAAATGATTTGCACATAACATAGAAGGGGGCACATAGAACTCACCTGATAAGCTAGTCTTGGTTGTCCTAAACAAAGAACCAACAACGTCACGTACGATCTGAATTAGGTAGTTAAATACACATCAGACCCAATCCCGACTCTAACGGTTTAATCATACTGAATTAGGTGAACATATTGACTTTACTAACTGGTCTGCTGCCTGCGCAATTAGTAAGTGTGCAGGGCCTTTCTCGTGCGTACTTGACAAGTACGCAGAATATTCTTCTTGCGTACTTGATAAGTACGCAGAACATTCTTCTTGCGTACTTGATAAGTAAGCAAGATCTTCCTCATGCGTACTTGATAAGTACGCATAACATCCTTCTTGCGTACTTGATAAGTACCCAAGAACTGCTTCCTGGACAAGTCCGAAATTCTTACATGTTAATCCGATCATGCTAATCTTACAAATTTCTTTGATCAAAATGTGCGGTTTTCATTCTAGATGCTAGTTCTAAGCTTATTTTAAAGTTTCATCCATAAAAACGTCTCCTATTTAGCTAAAACCCGAGAAACTTCAAAACGAACAAAAACTCAGATTATGGTCGAATCGTTACCTAGATTGGAATTCTGATTCGGAGGTTTTGCTCACGAGCCCAGCAGTAACGTGCTCCTTCAATTTCGGGTCGATCCGTCAACTTTCTCTCTCTAGACCCGAGCTCTCCTTTCTCTCTCTAGATTGCAAGTGTTGGTGAAAAAATGAGAGTCTAAGCCTGCCTCGACCCTTATATACCTAGGCTTCCCTCGGCCCGTTGGAGCCGAGCCCAAGCCCATCCATTTTCTTTCATTTTTGACGATTAAATCTCTATCACTTTATTATTTACTTATTTACTATTTTTGGGATGTTACACATTGCATTTGCAGAGCCAAAGCCACCTTTTCGAATGGACAAGCAGTGGATGAAGATATGCATAAAATATATCCAGTGTGAAGGTAGGGAGTTCTTAATGATCTGGCCACTCTTGAATTCATCTGAATGGCCCATTCTTCTAAAACATTCTTTTATATAGAAGCTAGGAAACCCTATTGGTGCTTCTGGGTTATCATTGAACATCAGCACTTGTCTTATTGTGGCTTCAGAAAATAGAACCTCTTGCACACGAACTGTGGCCCTTATGTGCTCCACATTATCAACAGTGACCAATTCAGCAGATTCCCAGAATTCTCTAATAGATGCTTCAAACACCGGAAGGTTGGGACTGATGGCTAAGCTTATGTTTGAATTAGCCAGGAAGTTCAGGACTGGAACGAACTCGGCACTCTTTGGATCATTAGCATCAAGAAAAGCACAAACATTGTGCCTTTTAACGAACAGTAGATCCATATCTGCAAACACACAAGACTAATCAAGTTTGATACTTAGAGAAATTTCAGATAAAAAACTAATCGAAACTCTTTGGCCTAACACTTAGACAAATTCATAAACAAGTCCTATCGAAACTACTAGTTTCGATCGAAACAACTAGTTTCGATCGAAACAACAAGTTTCGATTAACACTTAGAAATTTTAAGACTATGCCTTATCGAAACTACTAGTTTCGATCGAAACAACAAGTTTCGATCAATACTTAGACAATTTCAGAAAAGAGTGATCGAAACTAAGTAGTTTCGGGCAAAGAGACAACACATGGGAAAACTTTGATATCAAAACTATTAGTTTCGATTGAAAACCTATTTAAATTTTGAAAAAAAAATTTTTAAATAAAGACAACCCTTCTATCGAAACTACTTAGTTTCGATGCCCAAACCCTTGAACATACTTAACACACAGAATCAAGACACTAAGAGATTTACAGACTTATATAAACATGAAATTGACTAAAAAGATAAAGGAAGGAGTAAGAGTGGCCTGTGAGTGTCGAAACTCCATCTTACCGATGATTCAAAGAAAAATCTGCAAAAGTGTACACAAAGATGTTAGATATTAACAATGGTGAGTCTATTAACAGAAACTAAACCTTGATCGGCCATAAATGTGAAGTGTTAGTCATGAAAAACTATCCATCTCAAACCCTAGGTTTGATTACCTGACATTTCAAACAGAATCTTAACAACAACTATACCTGATGATGAAGATGATGGAGACGACGGGGGAATCAGGTTACATACGTTGATTTCGCAGGCCTAGACCGAGGGTTTGAGAGCTTTTGTGTGTGAGAGAGAAGGTGTAAAATGATCGGAGAGGGTAAAGTGAGGCTTGACGACGACAAAACCTGATTATGAAGTCATTTAATATTCCATGTGGCAAAAGACAATTTTGCCCCTATCGAAACTACTAGTTTTGATAGAGTAAAATAGTTTTGGGTGACTTGGAAATTTCGGGTGATTGGAATAGTTTCGGGTGACTTGGAAAAGTTTCGGGTGACTGGAACACTTTCGGGTGACTGGAATAGTTTCTGGTGACTTGGGGTAGTTTCGATAGACATGTATAGATAAAGAAAATTAGAGCCAAATTAGTAAAATATTTACAATTTTATACAGACTTAAAATGAACTATTCACAGGTTATTTACACCTATCTTCTTAAAAAGATCCAACATGAGATCAGATCTGGTCAGTCTTTTGAAGTACTTACTTTTGTAATCAACGACTGTGAATCCCTGAAGATAGCTGATATTTGTGCAAAGTAAAACTGAACATTTGTTTGTACATAGTTTTTCATGTGATTAAATGTTACCATTTGAGAAAGATACAAGGTGTACCCCACATATTGAAATAAAATGGTTTTGAAAACCTATCAATCCTCAAGAAATACCCGTATTCATCCTATAATCTCTTTTTGATTGGCCAAGGTACCATCTTAGTAAGTCAAAGATACCACCAAAATTGAAATAATAAATCCAAGTGGATTAGAAGATGTAAAATGAAAGATATCCATGTGGATATTTAAAAGGTACGAACATCCTAGATCTTTGCGTAAGCTAAACAGAAGAAGTCGTAAAATTATCCAAATGGATAGGAAAAGCGGGGTCAAATCATCCAAGATCATTGCGTAAGCAAAACACCCAAGATCTTTGCGTAAGCAAAACAGCGGGGTCAAATCATCCAAGTGGATGGGAAAAAGATGAACATCTGGCGTATGAATAGAATCTAACATTTCTTAATAAACAAAATGGGTTAGATGTTTCAATAATGGGTTCAAACACACAAGTATGAGATACGATTTAGGTTTTCACACTACTTACAAGTTTTAACCATATGCCGGGCCTACCAGCTATACCTCAGTAAACACCATTGCTTTTGGTCCATTCCATGTTCAAGAGAAGTGATCAGACGCTATCATTTCTCAAAGGTTAGATTCAATTTTCCTGTAACAAAAACCACTTGTAAGACTGTACACAAAGCAATTCTTTTCAATTTTGACATAATAAATTCTCATTTCTCCCCTCAAAAGATTTGCTAGGTAATAAAAATAAACTATACAGAAAAGGAAAATCTTTTTGGAAATTTTCTTGATGTTAAAGCATAAACATAAAACATCTAATATATATACAAGGATTACTGAAAGTTTATCATTCCAAGCATCTCCGCCAGTTGGGCAAATCTGGTAGAGTCAAAAGCCTTTGTGAAGATGTCTGCGGTTTGCTTGTCGGTTTTGACCTCAACGATTTGAATATGTTTCTTTTCAACACAATCACGGATAAAATGATGTTTGATCTCCATGTGTTTGGTTTTGGAATGCTGAACTTGTTTTTTGGTGATATGGGGAACGGCTGTGTTATCACAAAGAATGGGTGTCTCATGGAATATGATCCCATAGTCAAGCATCTGATGGTGTGTCCATCTGACTTGGGAACAACAAAGGGCGGCGGCAATGTATTCGGCTTCGACGGTGGATACGGAAACGGTGGATTGTTTCTTACATTTCCATGAGACAAGGCGGTTGCCAAGTAACTGACAACCTCCAGAAGTGGACTTGCGGTCAAAGTTGCATCCCCCGTAGTCTGAATCTGAATAAGACACAATATCAAACAAATCATTTTTAGGATACAAAAGACCCAATTTTGGCTTGTACTTTAAATATCTCAAAATACGTTTGACAGCAGATAAATGAGAGAGTTTAGGATTAGCCTGAAAAAGTGCACACAAGCACACTACAAACATGATGTCGGGTCTGCTGGCAGTGAGATACATGAGAGATCCTATCATAAGCGATAGAGGTGCTGATCAACGCTTTTGCCATCTAAATAGGGAGACAGACAGTGTCGAACTTCCATAGGAGATTTGACTGGATGTGACTCAGCCATTTTGAACTTGGTCAGGATTTCTTTCACTTATTTTTCTTGATGAATGAGAATTCCTGACTTGGACTGATTAACTTGTAATCCCAAAAAGAACTTCATTTCTCCCATAGAGCTCATTTAAAAATTAGAACGGATCACTTCTTTGAATTTTTTACACAAACGAGGATTTGTGGATCCAAAGATGATATCGTCCACATAAAATTACACCATGATTGTATCCATTCCATCCTTCTGTTTAAATAGAGTTTGGTCAATCGCTCCTCGTGTGAAACCATTTTCAAGAAAATGCTTTGATAACGTCTCATACCACGCACGTGGGCCTTGGTGAAGACCGTATAATTCCTTGTCTAACTTGTAGACACGGTCTGGAAAGTTAGGATCAATGAAACCTAGTGGCTGTTTGACATACACGTCTTCTTGAACTATTCCATACAGAAATGCACTTTTGACATCCATTTGATAAATAGTGAAGTCCATATAGGCTGCATAGGCGAGAAACATTCAGATGGCTTCCAAGCGAGCCACTGGCGCAAAAAACATCCTCAAAGTCAATCCTTTCTTCTTGATAGAAACCTTGAATAACCAAACGAGCTTTATTCCGAACCACAATTCCTCCTTCATCATTTTTGTTGCGAAACACTCAACGAGTGCCAATTGGTACTTTGTTCTTGGGAAGGTCCACCAGATTCCACACATTCAGTTTTGAGAATTGTTGTAACTCTTATTGCATTGCTTTCACCCAGCTGTTCTCGAGCAAAGCTGCTTTGATGTTCTTAGGTTCTACTTGAGATATGAAGCACGATAACATGTTGTTGTCTAGTGCATCACATGCGCTCCGGGTACAAACACCTACATTGAGAGGACCAATGATGTTGTCGGTGTGATGATTCTTGAGAATTCTCAACTAAGGAATCACATCTTCTTCCAAGAGTTCATTCAGATTGGTGATATTGTCAGGAGGAGGATAAGTTTCATTAACAATAGGATCTTCGGCAGTTGATTGTGGGGCAACATCTACTATTGGAATGTTGTTGTGTTCAACAGTTTCTCTTGTTGCACCAGAACCGGAGGGCTCCATATTGGATTCAGCATCAGCAGGTACATGGATTTCATTTTGCATGGATGAGGAAGAACTTTGATCATTTATGTTCCCTAGATTTTTCACAGAAAAGTAAGGACTAGCAGTAGTTAACTCATTTGAAAGCACATGAAGATTAAATGACTTAAACAATGATTCGATATCAAAAAGCCAATCAGGACCGTCCCAGCGTCCATATGATTACTTTCATGTCAATTGATATCAATGGACTCCAGCATCATCCTTCTTTGCTTGTTATAAACACGAAATGTTCATTGATTAGATGAATATCCCATAAAATAGCATTCATCGGCTTTGGCTTCAAACTTGTTTAGCTTATATGAAGTATTCAGCATCGTGCACACACACCCAAACTTTCTGAAGAAATCAATAACTGGCTTTCGCTTGTACATGATCTCATAGGGTGTTTTGTTGCAGCTTTTGGTGATGAGAACCCGATTTTGCACAAAACATGCAGTGTTGACCGCCTCAGCCCTAAAGGTCACGGGAAGCTTGGAATCAACAATCATAGTTCTTGCAGCTTCAATCAGCGTGCAGTTTCTTCTTTCAGCTACACCATTTTGTTGAGGAGTACGCGGTGCACTGTATTGCCTAGAAATTCCTTTGCTTTCACAGAAGGAATCAAGAGTGGCATTCTTGAATTCTATTCCATGATCATTGCGGAGAGTCTTCACACTCATATTGAAGAGGTTCTCAATTTGAAGCAGATAGGTCTTCAGAATCTCTGGCGTCTCATCATTCTTAGCCAGGAAGAACACCCAAGTAATCCAAGAGAATTTATCGGTTACCACCAAATAGTAGGATTTTCGTCCAAGACTCATGACACTCACAGGACCGAAGAGATCCATGTGAAGTAATTGGAGAGGGGAGTCAATGGAATTTGGGATTTTGGGCTTATGAGAAGATTTGTGTTGTTTTCCCTTAGAACAAGAGATACAGTGTTCCACGGGAGAAAAATCTTTGAGAGGCAATCCGGTGACAAGGTTTCCTCGAACTAGGCGGTTCATGTTTTTAAAATTTACGTGTCCCAACCTTTTACGCCATAGAAATGATTCATCTTCAGAAGCCTTTGAAAGAAAGCACGATTCAATACCCGACGTGTTGTTCATGTCCAAGCTATAGGTGTTGTATCTTCTAGGAGCACGCATGAGAGTGAGTTCTTCTGGAATCACTACTCCAGGCTTCAGGATCAGCCATTCTTTTGAATTAAACAGGGCACAGATATCCTTATCACATATCTGAGAAACACTCATCAGATTGTACTTTAATTGAGGAACGAAGTTGACATGTTCCAGACTATTTATACCATTCGATATTGTTCCCTGTCTTCCAATCTTTCCTCCCCTTGGATTCCCAGCAAAAGCTACATAATCTCCATCCATTGGATGATAATCTTACAGCAAGTTAAATTGACCGGTCATATGCGTTGAACACCCACTATCTACATGCCAAATGTTATCTCCGGTTCTTCTTGGTTGACCCTATATACAACGAATCATTTAGACATTTTGACCTAGACCATTGCTATCAAGAAGTTTCTTGTCAGGATAGGGCATCACATGTGAATCATAATCAGAATCCTCCTTAGATTAAGCATGACCATCATAAAGAACATTATTTTTAATTTTCCAGCTTCTTTTCAAATAATTTTTAGCATTCTTAATTCTTTTACGCCTAGATTTTATACTATGGGAAGACTTAGACTACACATTTGAGTATAATAAAATTTTGGGAGACGATTCTTCATTACAATGTACTATTATCAAATTTCAACTTTTTGAAACATGATTTGAAGCACCACAACTAAAACAAACTTTATCAAAAGCACCTTAGCCTGATAATTGTCATCACAAGATGAGGATGATTGTGATGTTGAGGCATTTGAACATGATACGATTCTCTGTTCAATAACTTTGTCTTGAAGACTTTGTTCTTCCTTTAATCTGAAAAATTTCATGTTGCTCATGGTTTCACGTGGTACATCATTCACAATAATTCCTACAATTTTAAACTTAGTGACACAAGACACAGCATTCAAAGATTTAGGAATAAAAGGTAAAGCATTTTTAAACGTAGAAATGTCATTTCACAAACCCACATGCTCAGAAGGCATAGAATCAAAATACAAATTTTCAACGTGTTCATAAATATCTGGTTTTGACACGGACATATTATTACATTCACCCGACACAAGTTCATTTAAAACAGTTCTAGGACAAGAACTTTCATCACAATCATCCTCTAAAGTTACACAATTTGACTCTACACATTAAGCAAAACTGTCAGAATCTAAGGACGTGATATAATCATCAGCAGATAAAGTACACACAAAAGGAGTAGGAACATGAGCAAATGTCAGCAAATCTACCTGATTTAGAATAGGGTGGTGGATGAGAATTATAACCAAGACCCTCTGTGCCTTTTCAATTAAATTGTTTATCAATTATTCCAAACAAAATTTTCGGATCCATATCCATGTGGTCAATTTGTAATTTTGCCTTTTCTGCCTTTTGGTCTCTTCCACTCAAAATTTTATTATTAATCGTTTGAGTGTTAAGTTGAACAATTAAAGAACGGTTTTCTCCATAAATGTCATGAATTTTCTTTAAGTACAATTTCTCATTTTTGGCCACAGAGTCATACATCACCTTAATGTGGTCTCATTCGTCAATCAAAGCTTGATTGATGGATCTGTATTTCTGAATTTCATTTAAACAAGATCTAGCACTACAAAGTTTAGAAATAACCTCAGCAGGTACAACAATGAGATCCTCAGTTGGCTCTATCATTACACACTTGCCTTTGTCCTCCATGTCTGCCATCAAGGTTTTATCAGCGGCTTCCTCGGCTTGTTCTCCCCAATGATAGTGTCCATCAGCCTGACAAACAAGAGATGTGGAGCATGAAGATATGCTGGTCTTGGGAAGATTAGCAGTTTGCTTTCTAGAGGAAGTCTTCCTCTCATGCTGATCCTTGGATGAAGGCTCCTTGCAGTTTCTTGCAAAGTGACCCAGCTGGTCACAGTTGTAGCACCTCACCTTCTTGATGTCAAAACCAAGAGTCTTTCTCTATTTGAATCTATCCATACCGTCCTTTTGATGAACCTCTTGGCACTTAGAGTCGCATAGCCATACACCAATCAATGTCCATTTTATCCAAATCATCAGGGTAAATCTGCTCCAGGTCATCGGGTTGAAAACTGACCGGTGTCAAGTTTCCAGAAATCAGTGCATCATAGCAGGACATTAATTAAGTCATGATTGGCACATATTCATCAGGAAATATAGCAATATTCTTCTGAGGAATAGAGGAACTGGTAGATTGAATTGCAGCAGCAGAAGAAGGAACATCAGTCTGAAAGTATGAGCTACTGGAAGAGCTTGATCCAGCAATGAGAGTTGTGTTTCCAGACTGGTTTGTGGGAGTGATTGCTCCTTTCTTGATCTCAATCTCATAAGATTCAAGGATGTTGTATACTTCTTGTTGAGATAAGACGCTCAGATTCTCAGTCTTCTTGATCATGATACGGTACATATTCCATTCCTTAGGGAGAGCATCTAGAAGTTTCTTGTTTATCTCCATAGTTGGGTACTCAACACCCATTACCTTCATCCTAGACACTATGTTTAAGAAATGGTTGATCAGATCAGACATTGATTCTCCTCTAACACTGCTGAACATCTCATATTATTTCTTAATCAGATCTCTCTTACTCTCCCTAACTTCGGCACTACCTTCAAATCTAGTACACAAGGCTCCCATAGATCTTTGGTTATGGTGTACTCAGCAAAGGTGTTGAAGATATCCATAGAAAGAGCCATAGCAATAGTCCCATAAGCCTTGTTATCTCGGGCAATCAAAGCAATGTCTTTATCATCATATTCAGCCACGGTCTTAGGACGCTGAACATCAGAAGTAGTGATAACAGGTTTGTGGGGACCATCTTTGATGGAGTTCAGCAAGGTATGATCATGAAATTGAAAGAAAGTCTTCATCTTCTTTGTCGAGTCATCAAATTCTCTTGTGGACACAAGAACAGGTGGTTTGTTCTCTCCAGAAAACTCATTTGAGCTTAAAGTTGCCATTATATCAGAAGTCAAAACTAAAAAAGTGACTAGTTTCGGGTGGACAAGCTTGATCGAAACCATTATTTTCGATTGAGAAACACTGATCGAAACTCCTAGTTTCGATTGAGAAAAAGTTGCCCGAAACTTCTAGTTTCGATAGAAGAGATAAATCCCAAAACAACTAGTTTCGATCGTTAACACTTGGTTAGGAAGAAACAGAACGTCAATAGAAACTACTAGTTTCGATAGCCAAAGTTTCAGGTGAACATGTTGCACAAATTAGTTTCGATGTAATAAGAAAAAAATCTAGTTTCGATTGTACCTTCACCAGACAATGTACAGAGAAAACGTTTCGATGACCAACAAATTGTAGAGAATGTTTCCCCAAGTAGTTTCGTTGCCTTCTTCTCAAAGTTAGAAAACCTCCATTGATGAACAACCTCAGAAATCAATGTCACCGAAAAAGTAATCCAATCCAGCGAAAAGTGTCGTGAAATACTCCTGATCGCTAAACCAGCCTCCAATCTTGAAACCACTAACAAAAAAAGCCGGAAATCGATGAAACAGTACATTGTTTCAATGAAACAGTGCTCGAAAATCCCAAATGCAGAAAAACTTTGAAATACCACACAAATCACCCAGAATCAATCACAGAACCTGATAATACTGCTAAATCAAGAGCATAAACTTCTGATACCAATTGTAGGTCCAAATTTCACCTAGAAATCTCACAGATGATCGATTCTCCACACACAAAGGCGGAAACAGTGTGTATGGAGGTGAAACAGAGGATAGAAACAGATTTTGGTAAAGATAACGTGCTAAACACACTCACAATCATTACAAATAGGATATAAAATTGTAATAACAGTGCACAATAACTCAAAATGCAAATGTATTGATTGATGAACAATGAAAGAGAAGGTTCAGGGTTACAGCCGCTACTAACACCCTAATCCTTCCCTAACTAGGCTATTTATAGTAATTGACAGGTATCGAAACTATATCAACCGAAACTACTAGTTTTGGTTGAACATTTACAAATGAACACCCTGTCGAAACTACCATCTATCGAAACTACTAGTTTCGATTGAACATAACTCAATCAAAACTAAGTAGTTTCGATGGACCAGACTTAACTAAAATAAAGCAATAAATTACAGAAACTGAAATTACAATAAAAGCAAGCTAAGTTAAGATTGTTCAAAATATAATAATGATAACAGCTTAATAGAATTACATGACACTACAGATTTGGAGTTGTTAGAATGTTAAATTGAGATTCGGTAAGTGTCTAGGGATTTAATAGACACACAACTAACCATAAAGCCCCAATTTTTATGGTAATTTGTAAAATGAAGTTTTGGTGAACTTGGGTGATTCCTTAACGGGTCAAAATGGGTTGAAAGGTTGAATGAGGTGTTGTAGGTTTGCTTAAGTTTGTGATAACCAAACTAAGTTAGGGTGTTGATCTTTAGATCATAGTTGTGTCTTGAATCTCAATTTGGTTAATGATTTGAGATCATAAGATTTCTAAATGCAAGTTGATTGGTAGGTGATCAAGGCGTTAAAAGAGCTAGCTAGAAGATCACGCGGGATCCTTCTTAGAAAAAGGTAAGTGTTTTGCACTTACTTAGTAATGATAGGTGGTGGTAATTACATATATTTGATTTACATGTTGGTTGTTCAAAAATCTTATATGTGTTTAATTGTACGTTGAAAATTAAGGAAATTTCATATGGTGAAAATATGCAAGGGTGGGTGTGTGGTGTTTGAGGTCTAACAACCTCGCCTTATTGTTTGTGAATTAAGTTAATAAACTTAAATGGTGTATTTGTGTGAATTGACTTGTGTGGTAAAAGTCAAACCTGTATGCATAATGTAGTTTGAAATTGGTGTAGTTGACTATGTGGTATATAGTCAAACTAAAATGTAGAATATGATAAATTGGTGTAGTTGACTATGTGGTATATATAGTTAAACTAAAATTAGAATGTGATAATCTGGTGTAATTGACTTATATGGTCTATAGTCAAACTAGATGTGGTATATTCATGTAATTTGACTTTGTGTGGTATGAGTCAAACTAATATGTAAAATGTAGTGATTTGGTGTACTTTTGCCTAATATGTGGTAAGAGTCAATGTAAAATGCAATTGGTGGAATTGAGGTCATGAACCTCACTTATGTCAATGTAGCTTGAAGTCTTTGAACTTCACTAATGTGGTTGTTGCTTGAAGTCTAAGAACCTCACACGAAAGTAATTTGAGGTCATGAACTTCACATGGTTGTGTTGTGGCGTTTGAGGTCTTTAGAACCTCATATAAAGGAGTTGAAGTATAAGAACCTCACACGGTAGTTATTTGAGGCCGTGAACTTCACAAGTCGTTTGTAGTAATTAAAGTCTAAGAACCTCACATGGAAATTATTTGAGGTAATGAACTTCGCATAGTCGTTTGTGGTGTTTGAGGTCTTTAGAACCTCACAAGGATGTATGGTCGGCTTAATGAGAGGAAAACCAAACCAAGGTGACATACATGGGTCTTAGGTGTATGTAATAGGTAATGTTTAGAGTAGATGACAGTGGGGAGTTTCAAAACGCCCATGTGGAGTTTCAAAACGCCTTTGTGGTAAAGAGTGTTGGAGAAACTCACTGATCAACGCCTCCAAAACGCTGCCAAAACCCCACCAGCCTTTGGAGTTTCAAAACATTTTTGTGGAGTTCCAGAACGCTGCGTTGTAACTTTAATGCGTTCTTGGCCATTTTTATTGGGTGTTACCATTCGGGGCTTGGAGCATTTTGTATGTCGTTACTAATGGTGATATTATGGTGTCTCCTTGTAGGTTAAGCTCCAGTTTGATGTTTCAGGCCACGTTTCATGTCGGATTGGATTCTTAGTTGCCTTTGGTGGTGGTTAATGTTTGGGTTGGAACTCGTTATAGGGAGGTCACTAAACTTGCCTTGGGTTGTCTTTCAAGTGTGAAAATTTTTTTATATATTTTAAGATGTCGGTTGGATGTTTTAAAACAAAACTATGTCGTTTTCGTAATATTGTACTTAGTACGTGTTGTTTAATCAAGAGTGTCAATGGGACCTATTTTCCGCATGATTTTAAAATTTAAAATCGGGTGTAAATTTTGGGTGATACAATTTGAAAATTAGGGTTCTTGAGGATCAAACCTGTGGGTTTTTTATTTAGGGGTGTTTGAATGTTGAATTGAGGTTAGATAAGTGTCTAGGGAGTTAATAGGCACATAATTAACCATAAAGGCCCAATTTTTATGATAATTTGTGAAATGGGAGTTTTGGTGAAACTTGGGTGATTTCTTAATGGTTCAAAATGGTTGAAAGGTTGAATTAGGTATTGGAGGTTTGGTTAAGTTCGTGTTAACCAAAATTAAGTTGGGGTTGTTGATCTTTAGAACATATGTGTGTTTTGAATCTCAATTTGGTGAATTATTGAGATCATAAGATTTCTAAATGCAAGTTGATTGTTAGTTGATTAAGGCATTAAAGGTGCTAGCTTGTATGATCAAGTGAAATTGTCTCTAGCTAAAGGTAAGTGCTTTGCACTTACTTAGTAATGATAGGTGGTAGTAAATGCATGGACTTGATATATTTGTTGATATTGTTTATTATCATATATGCAAGTGTGTGTGTATGTTGATTTGGTGAAACTACATATGGTGTATGTATGCAAAGGGTGGGTGCTTGAGGTCTATGAACCTCACAATGTCATATGCTGATTAAAGTTATAGAACTATTTACAAATTTTATGGTGTTATTGTATGTTTATGTTGAATGTAAGATAGGGTGAAATTTATGTTTTGAAGTCTTTGAACTTCACAAATTGAATGTGTGGGATTGGGGTCCTTGAACCCCACATGTAGGTAAATAAAGTAATGGGGTATAAAGATGGTTTGACATTGTATGTGTGTGTACACCTATTTGTATGTTTAAGGTGGTATTAGAAAAGTCTAAGAACCTCACACATGGTAATTGAGGTCATAAACTTAATTTGTGTTGTTGTTGCTTGAAGTCCTGAACTTCACTATGGTCGTGGTGATTTGAGGTCTTTGAACCTCACATGGCATTTAATATGATATCATATAGAGGAGTTTAAAGTCTAAGAATCTCATAAGGTAGTTATTTTAGGTCATCAAATTCACCGGTCGTTTGTGGTATTTGGAGTCTAAGAACCTCACACAAAAGTTAATTAATGTCATAAACTTCACATAGTCGTTTGTGGTGCCTTAAGGTCTCTGGAACCTCACAAGGAAGTATGGTAGGGATGTAAGGTGTTTAAAACATTCACAAAATGTTTTTGGTGGTTTAAAACGACTAGGGGTCGAGTTGGGAGGGTTGAAATTGTCAAAACTGAAAATTGGGTGTGCCGATGCAGGTCTAGGATGCCGGTCTGGGCTGTCTAACTTTGGGCAGACGCCATTTGGCTTAATTTTTGAGATTTCTTCCTAATACACTTGGGAGTTCTTAGGACTTGTTGTATCATTACTAACGGTTATATTGTGGTGTTTTCTTGTAGGTAAAGCTCTAGTTTGATGTCCCAGGTCAAGCTTCGCATTGGTTGGATTCTCAACTTTTTGGATGTTTGTATATGTTTGGAGTTATGACTCATTGTCAGGAGTCACCTAACTTGTTTTGAACTATCTCTTGGATGTTAAAACCTGTTGTTATTTTGAGATGTCGGTCGGTTGTTTTTAAAGAAAACCATTTCATTGTTGTTTTTTCGTAATTAATATGTGTCATATGTCAAGGGCGTTTTATAGGACCTAAATTCCGCATATTTTGGAAGTTCAATTTTGGTTGAAAATTTTGGGTGTTACATTTTATAAGTTTCAGCTCCAAAACTATTAAATAAAATTAGATCATCCTATAGGTCCATGTGACGTCTTCTAACGATTAGAATAACCACGATCAAACGCATTACTCGATGATTGTAGGTCCACTTGACTCATCTCAGATCGATCTCGTGACAGGACGTCTCATTAACACGGAGTGTGGAATCCTACCGTATTAACGTTCGTATACTAATTGACAATAGAAACAACATGTAAATAAACTTTCTCTTTGTATATCACCAAAACATAGAGTTTACATAATACAATCAGTCAACTCTTTCTACTTTTTTCTCTTCTTTCAGAACAGATTCTGTAAACTCCTATTTTTATAGACACAAACTCTGCAATAGGCGAACTTAACAAGTTCGCCTCAAAGATGCTTAGGCGAACTTATCAAGTTCGCCTCTCTATGAACTTGTACAATATTCCTTAGGCGAACTTAACAAGTTCGCTCCTAAAGATGCAAGTTCGCCTGTCTATGAACTTACACAGAATTTTATCAATAGTTACAAAACATGTCCTAACAGACTCCCCTTTAACAATTGCTAACAATTCTATCAATTACAAGTCAAAGACTCTAAGACTAAGACATAATATTTTCAAGCTCGTTGTCACCAGAATATGTCCCAACAGACTCCCCCTTGACAACAACTTTCAAAGATTGTCATCCGTCTTCATATATCATCAAACACACTTTATTCTTCGTCTTGTTCATCTGCACACTCTCTCTTTATTTCTAGAAGAAAACTTAGGAGAAGGACCCCTTGTCAACTTCTGTCTGCAATTTTCAGTTTATGCAAAGGAGAACAACCAAGAATAAACAAGAATTAAGATTTCCATGGAAGCTGGAAAAATAAAATCTCTGAAGTTTAGATCAAAACATATAATTCAGATATATTAACATAAAGCACCAACCAGTCAATCTAAGGTAATGTGTGACTGAACATCTACTGATGTATTATCATTTCTCCTTATAACTTCAAGTAATGTTGATTTTAACTTTTTCAATTTGTTTTTCTTTTTCAAAATCTTTTTCAAAGAAAGTAAGACAAACGAAATTAAACTTTCCATGAAAAATTTTTATGAAAAACATTTTACTTGGTTACTCAGGATTAAGCAATTCAATCAATTAAAAACTCAAACCGATGTCATCTTGTAATTGAATGTCCTTGCCTTTGTCACCAACACAGTTCTGTACTCCCCTATCCTATAGACTACCCCTCAACTAGTCAAATGGTTGCATCAATGACTTTATGCTCACCATTGTCATCCTAAGTTTTAGGTTGTCCTTTGGACTTTGTAAAACTCTTTCCAAAACTGTGTGACATATTCTCCCCCTGAGCATCAAGTCGTTGAATCAAATAGATTCTCATTTATCAACAACTCTTTACTCTTACAGATGTCATTCCCTGTCATGTGCTTAGAACCACCACTATCAACAACCAAAATGGTATTAATAGTCCCTCTTGGTAAATCCTGCACAACTAACAAGAAACATTAATTTGAAATTGGGACACAAGCCATGGTAGTCATGGGTCGTCCATCTGTATCAAAATAATAAACCTCACTCCATTCACAATCGAATCTCTTATCGATTTTTGGTGATTGCTCCGACGAGTCAGAAACAGAAACTTTAGATTTCCAAACATACATCTGTTCATTAAGTTCTTTTTGCTTAAAATGTGAAGTGTTTGAACAATCATGTTCATTTGAAAAATATTTAGATTATGAAAGCTCTTGTTCTAAAATTTTTCTCAATCTTTTGTTTCTCCTCCGTCTTTGAGGTCTACAAAATCCTAACCTCAGATTTTGAATTACCCTTTGGTGTATCATGAGGTTTAACAACATTTGGGTTAACATAAGGCTTACCAAGAGTTCTTACCTTTTATGGAGTAACATGTCGGTTACCTTTGGCGTTGTGAGGACAAGCAATCTGAATATGACCCACAAGACCACAATAAAAGCAAGATCTCTTCTCACGATATTCTCTCATATAAGGAATCTTCACACTATAAGATGCACTTGAAGAAGATTCTCCTACATGAACTTCTTTTGGAGTTTTAGAATGAACAAACTTTTTCTCAACAGGTTTTGATTCAGGCTTCATCTTCTCAGGAACTACATGCTTCTTTCCTTTATTTTTGTAAGGACAGTTCACCACAATGTGTCCCATCTAATTACAATGAAAACATGTAAGCCTGTCTTGATAATCTCTGACATATGGAACTCTCCTTGAGTTTGAAGAACTTCCAAATGTATAATTTCCAGATGAATTAGAATCAACCTTTGAGTCTTCTTTCTTAACCTCTTTTCGTATCCCCTCTAGCTTAGCTTCATCAAAATATTCATCATCGCTCTCATCAGAATACACCATATCTTCACATATGACTCGATTCACTTTCAACACAGTCTTAGGATCTAAATCCTCATCTTTTATAATCTCAGGTGTAACAGAATAATTTCCGTTGAATGGTGGAGGAACATAACCAATACCACTAGTTCCCTTCCCCTCTTCTGTATTATTAAAATATCCTAGTAAGAATGATGAATTTCCAAACCTTTCTAACTTTCTGTGTAATCTGATCACCTCTGGTTTAGATTCAGCTAGTTCCTTATCTTTTTCAGGAATATCATTATTTCTTTTCTCAATTTCTGCAAAGGACATATCCAGGTGATATGCCCACTCTTTGATCTTCAAAGTCAAAGAACTTATATACCTCTTCAGTGATTCTATCCTCTCAATACACACATTCTCATTATCCATTAATTTCTGGTTTACCGTGTGCATCGATTTCATATCACAAATGAGGTTGATGTTATCATCCATAACCCTCATCATTTTATCCTTCACTGAAACACAGTTAGAAAAAAAACGTTTCAGAGTTAGAAACTACCGTATCCTTTTCTTCTAAAGAAGATGCACCAGGAGCCACGAATACCTCATCATCAGCTTCACCCTTTTGAGCAACAATGACAGGCTCTATATCAATTTCTGATTCACTCAGATCATCTTCAACTGTCTGAAAGCTTGCTTCAGTCATCACATCAGTCTCAGTAGATTGAGTACTTTCACCAGAACGAATACTCTCATTATCAGTTAAATCTGCAGAAGAATCACTTTGAGAATCACCCTGCTTCTCCAATACTTCTTTGATCAAGACCACAAACGCTTGAGAAGTTGCTTCACCCTTTTTCTTTAATGCTTCCCATAGATCTCTTGAAGTTGCACACTTCTCAAGACTATGAATGATTTCTTTTGGTAAAGACATCGTTAAAGTTTCACATGTTTTCATCTCATGATCAAACTTCTGCTTTTCTACTTTAGTAAGAGTTGTCACTGGTTTAGGAACATCACGAAATTCCAGAAAGTCAAAAGTAGGATGCACATATCCTTCTGTTATTGGTCTCCAAAAATTTTCATCAGTTTCTGATAAGAACTGTTCGAACCGGACTTTCCAGCTACGGTAATCTGATATGCACAAAAGCCTCGGTGGCATAGTTCCAATCTCATTATCATCACACAAAATTGACATTTTAAAATTTTTGTGAAAATATCCGAAAAAAAATTTCCCGCCAAAATACTCTTTTTAAAAATTTCAAAAAAATTCAAAGTTTCAAAAATGATATAAAACAACCATATAAGTTTTCCCAAAAAAAATTTGGACAAGAAGAAATTTCCCACCAAATTTCCCCCCAAAATTTGGACAAGAAGAGCGACCTTGACCCCAAGCGAACTTGTTAAGTTCGCCTGATCTTCACCGAGCGAACTTGTTAAGTTCGCCTGCAACAAATATCAGCAAGTTCGCTTGCTTCAGCTGTAACAAACTCAGCAACCTAAACACGAACTCATAGCGTCGAAAATCATCATTTCTCAAAGATTAGAAGGAATTGGAAGAAATTAGACCATAGGATTTAGTATTTTATGAATTAGAACACTTCTATCGGATTAATTTCACCAAAATCCACCTCAAATCCACGAATTCAGCAGTAAAATCAGCTTCAAGAACTTGAAAACTCCATGGATACAAAAACTTCTAAAAATGAACAATTTTTTGTTAAATTGTACACAAAAACGTCTCTAATCACCGAGAATCAAACACAAATCACGAGCAAAAAGCTCTGATTCAACTTGTAGGTCCACTTGACTCATCTCAGATCGATCTCGTGACAGGACGTCTCGTTAACATGGAGTGCGGAATCCTACCGTATTAACGTTCGTATACTAATTGACAATAGAAACAACATGTAAATAAACTCTCTTTGTATATCACCAAAACATAGAGTTTACAGAATACAATCAATCAATTCTTTCTACTTTTTTCTCTTCTTTTAGAACAGATTCTGTAAACTCCTATTTTTATAGACACAAACTCTGCAATAAGTGAACTTAACAAATTCGCCTCAAAGATACCTAGGCGAACCTCTCTATGAACTTGTAAAATATTCCTTAGGCGAACTTAACAAGTTCGCTCCTAAAGATGCTTAGGCGAACTTGTTAAGTTCGCCTGTCTATGAACTTACATAGAATTTTATCAACAGTTACAAAACATGTCCTAACAATGATTCGCATTGAGACAGAAGCATGAAGTGAATCAAACACAAACACGAACATAGAATAGAGATGAAACATAGTCAAATGTATATATTATTGATAACGAAGTCGTCATCACATATTACAATACCGAAGAAGTGTACATCTCTACGTTTAAGATCCAACTATAATCCCTAGGTGAGCTCTACCTAGGGAATGTGACTCATTTCACACAGAGACTCACTCCCTCTCTGTTGTCACACCCCGACCGATGGCGGAATCATCGGGGCGGGACATGTAGACTGTTCATAGCACATGGTTGACTAAATTGTAATATGTTAAATCAATTTCCATTCAAACAAACATGAATCAAATTCAAAGTACATAATGAAATACAATTTGTTTTTGAATTAAGATTAACTAGGTCCAAAGCCTATGTGTAGCATGTCTTGATCAAACTCATATGAAAGCACCTGAAACATGAATAAAATAAGGTCAACTAAAAAGTTGGTGAGTATAACACAGGTTTATATATAGGTAGAATATAATTTGTAAACCAAATCCTTTACATAACATGATAAATAAGGCATTTATGGGGAGCAGCTATTGTGTAACCAAGTACAATCAAACCTTTGTAACTAGCATGCAAAATTGTGTTGTCGGTTTCAATCACCGCGCACCTGGGTGGGTTTGTCAGACTCAATAGATCTATCATTGAAAACCGTAGGCTTGAATAGTTAATGATTGCACAAAATCGCTTACAAAGGTTAGCACACCTAGCACTCGGGCATAAAGCTCAAATTACACACATGAATGTAAATAGGATTTGTACTTGTGTTGTTTGTGTAAATGTAAACATGTAATTTGAATAATGTTCATGTTTCACCCCAAAAAATGTAAAAGAGTAAAAGGGGCTATGTATACTCACTTGATTCGAAGGCGTAGCTAACACGAGATACTAGAAAGTAATGTGATCCTTGTATCGCACAACGTTAACCTAGAGTGTAATGTATATTGCATTAATAATGCACAATAGTCTAAGTCTAAGTCTAAGGTTGAATTGGATAAAGTTAGTGATTGGTACTTGGAAGTATTGTATAAAATGGAAGATTTGAAATGAATATTTTTACAACATTTTGAATAAGGTTTGAGTTTGGAATAATTAAATAAGTAAATTAATTAATTATTGTTTATGAGAATAACGTAAATATTAGATGTAATTAAGTATAACTAAATAAATGTTTTTGTTTAATTATAAATCAAATAAATAATTATTACCATATTCATATATTTATAAAATGTAACTTAGACAGTAAAATATTATTTAAGTGTAGGGTTTATAATTTAAAGGTTGAAACTTTAATTAAATAATTTCCATTTATTTTAAGATTAAATACTTGATCTTTTTAAATAAAGATAATACGCATTTTTATAAATTCAACTATTTTGATTTTGAAAATTAACTTGAAATACTAATTGTTTAAAAATATAGAAATTTTAAGGATTCTGTGAACACACACGACCGTGCCTAGACAGGGCACGATCGTGCTCGGGCCACGGGCGCCACCGCGTTGGTTAGGGCGCGACTGTGTTGATCAACAGAGGACATAGCTAGACAAATCACTAGGCACGACCGTGCTTGTACAGGCACGACCGTGTCTATGCTTCAGGGGCACGACCAAGTCTAGCCAACGAGCATGACTGGGTCTGAGCAGGAGGCACGACCGAGCTGGAAGTCGGCACGACCACGTCTCCCGAGGCACAACCGCGCTAGATGATTATCGCGACCGTGTCTCTTTCAATACAGAAACGAATTGATTGATCCTTATATTGATGGTGTCAGAATTGATAGGGCTTTCATTCACAAGGTAATTAAAAGTCTTTTGGTGTAGATTAATTGTGTTTAAAACATGTTTAGGACCGGATTCGTTTAAACTATTTTGAATGAAAATATGGTTTCTGGTTCGAGTAGATTTTGATATTGAATGCCTAAATTAGATTGGGGCTATTGATCTATAGAATAATTATAAGGTTTAGAAGAGTTCAATTACCCTGTACGATGATGGATTGGTAGCTTACGGTCGGAAGGAGTTCCGGCGTGACGAATTTGGTCTCCGGCGTCTCCTGCTGCAATTCCGGCTAAACCAGTGTACTCGCGAGTTTCAATGAGGATCGATGGTGTAATGGATTGAGGAAACTTCACTTCCGAATATAGGAATTTCGGTTCAAAAGGAGGGGGGTTTATTTTTCTGAGACTAATCGGATTTCTGGGACTATTGGTTGTAAATGACAGTGTAATTGTTTTGTTAAGAGATATTAAGTGAAAATCGGTTACGGGAAACCAACGATCGGGCGATTAAAGCTGCAGTTACGTTTTCTCAGACATGAGGCGCGACCGTGCCAAAACAAGGCGCGACCGTGCCAAGATGAGGCACGACCGTGCCAAAACAAGGCGCGACCGTGCCAAGATGAGGCGCGACCGTGCCAACAATAGACGCGAACGTGCCAGACGAGGCGCGACCGTGTCAACATGAGACACGACCGTGCCTACTAGGGTTTCTAGTTATTTACAAAATCAGCCCTTGCAACTTCAGCTTTGACAGAATTAGCTTGGTTAGGATTTAACAGAACACCTAACGGGATTACTAACTGAGTTAACTCTAGGAGGTGTTACCATATGATTTGAGTTCTAAAACTTTGAATTAAAATATGATCGGCTAATCAATTTATTGAGGTGTAGGTTTGAACAAGTATATGATTCAATGCCGTGTTGTTATTTTATTAGTTAAAATAAGTTAAAATAGGGTCAGAAAATCAGGGATGTTACAGTCTCCCCATGTTAAGGGAATTTCGTCCCAAAATTTAACTAATGGAAGCTAATAAAAATCAAGAAAAAGGTTGGAGTTTTGGGTTCTCGGTGAGTTTTGCTTGTTGCAGTCTGGGGAGGGTAACCCCTGACATGGCTTAGGCCAGATACTTAAAGTTGAATATGAAGGGTGATAATGAATTTTGTTTTGAAATGAATTTAAGGAGGAGATTGTCGAATAATAATTATGAATTCTAAATGTGAGATGTATTATTTGGAATGAATTTGATGGAATCTTGATAATTAGGGTTTGTGTAAGATGTAGTATAATATACTTTAAAATTGTCAGCGGGTAAAAGATTTCATAAACATTGGTCTAGGTCAAAACTTCACGTGACACGAGCAACGTTACTTTTGATAATATTATAGGACACTTATATATAGGAAGTACCATCGGCGTATCCACCATGTCCTTGTCATATCACATCAGTTTTGTTGTTACACATCATGATAAGTTTTAGGTCACAACACACGACAAAATTTCTCTATAGTTTCCATGCGCTGATTTTTATAATTCCGTGTGCACCCGTAATTATTTAAATCATCGTATGGTCCGTATAGATTGTTTCGTTGTGTGCGGGTAAGGGGGCATAATTTCACTATGATCACGTCTATTGTTTACACATAAAAAGTCGTTAACAAGTAACTATGTCCCTAATCAGGTCAGTTCGCAACTAAAGAGTAGCAAATTAATAACACTTAAAGTTTCTTTGTTTGCTCGTGTTTGAACAAGAATACGTCAAACCCCGAGTCGTTTCAATGTATTATAGTCTTCAATTTTGGTGTATAAAGTGCATGACCATGTCTTGTGTAGAATGTAATCTATCCATTGCAATAATTGTAAGCAAATTTTTGTTTCGAGTATATAGTAAGCACACAAGCCTCATGTATGATCTAGTGTCACGTAGCTCGTAATCAAATAAGTCTCATATATAGCGTAAATAATTAAGCGTCTTGTATTTTGTAAGTCAATGAACTCTGATGTGTAATGTAAACAACATAGTATTTTGTGTATAGTAGGAAATGAATTTCATGTAGAGTATTGGCAACTTAGCATCATGTATATTGTACAATGTGCACATCTTAGTGTAATGTACTTCGTAACCAAAGTGTGGTCAATCTAGAATTATGTATCAATGAAACAATTCTTATGTATCATGTATATTGCAAACAACTAAGTTTCATGTATCATGTGCTCAATCCAGTAGCATGTGTATTGCAAATAAACGTGTTTCGTGCATTACGTAATCAATCGAGTAAGTTGTGATTTGTAGGCAAACTAGTTTCATGTATCATGTAATTTGTGTAGCATTGGATATATTGAGAATATTTGAGTTTCATGTACCATGTGGTTGCGTTGGATATATTATGAACGTGTATTCGTAAGTATTGAACTTCGCGTGCGATGTATATTAATGGGTTTTGCATGTGATCGAGTGTTGCGGACAAACATGTTGTTTGGCGTTCTTGCATAATGTGGTAGTTGGGTTCGAATCCTCAAATCTCGTTGAGGTTGGTGGGAAAGGTTAACATCTATGCGGTATGGATCGTCTCTTGAAGCGACAAGTGAAAAGTAATGAGGAAGTTCTGAAAACGTTCGGGGAAATGTGTTTACAAATACGGATCTTTGTTTGAAATTTGAAAGTGGTAAGTCGTCCTTGATTGTAGATATATAACGTAGTGAATCCATTGAGTCACATAATTCAAATAAATAGACAATTTATGGGAAAATTATGTTAATTTAAATTTTCAGCTATTTAATAAGAGAATATTTTTAAGAGAAATTATTGGCAAAACAATTAGTCGTATATTAATTTAGCCAGGGTTTAGAAATATTTACTTTAAACGAGGAAAACCATAATTATTTATCAATTCGAAATATTATATATATATATATATATATATATATATATATATATTTTTATAAGATCGGTTGTATTAACTTTCCTTATCAGGTGGAAAGTTTTATGGAAAATTTATGTTTTTGATACTATCTAAAAGTTTGATAAACATTTTGTTTGAACGAAATAACGAGGTTTGTTTAAATCAAATAATTGGATGATTGGTTTACGAAGGAGATTGTTCGTAGTGTACTAAATTGTGGTGAATGGGAAAGATAATACTTGGAGAATTTTGATGAAAATATGATGGGTGTAATTCACACTCAACGTATTGAATTTATGAATAATAACTTTGGAAAATATAAAATTTAGTAATGCTGAAATGTATTCAAAACACAGGGAAATGGTTCTCAAACTGAAATAAATAAGAAAAATAATCCTGTTAACGCCTCCTGTAGTTTTCCACTAGAAGGAGAATAATTCCCAAGGCGAGCACCGCTTCGAGGATGGAGATTAATTCCTTTTGGTATCCTAATTGGTTTGCTAGGCTATTCCTTGTCCTTGCAAGTCGTGCATTACTCCCTGCTCTATCCTTTGTTTCTCAAATTCTGAAGTTCTTGCATATTGATGGAGGTCATGGGCTGGAATCCCCATAACACCAGTGGGTGCCATGGTATGCCTTACCCAAGGGTTAGGAAGGTACGGGTCGGACATTATATATGGGTCTCTTAGTGGGGGTGGTAATTGCTTGTGGGGGTGAGGTGTCTGATACGGGTTTCTGGATGCGGGTGATCCAGGTGTTCGAAGTCCCGGGTCGGTGTTCCTAATCCAGTCCGCCCTTACATCAAACCTGGGCCTAGTAGTTGGGGGTGTTGGTGATCGATGTACGGGTGATCCGGTGTCTTCTTCCCAATCAGACTCTTCTTCGGGACGGTATACCGGGGAGGTAGGACAGTAGGAGTCCATGCTTAGCAGGAAGAAATGGAAAGGTTGTAAGCGATAATAAAATACTGAGTGTCAAATGTAGGAGTTCTCATAGGTTTAGAGTTTGACTAGTCATAACGCCGAGTCTTCACAATAGTATTTTAGGAGTACACTTGACCTATAAGTAGTGTATCCCTGAGGAGAATTCCCAGGAAAGAGGGGTGGGTCACTAGGACACACTTAAATACCCTATCTTTCCTTAGCCAGAATTCTTCATGGGCCTACACACTCTTCCAGCCATCATGTATTAATAATACTATTGTTGGGCTCATGGTCATGATGAGAATTGTTGTGAACTCGGCCTTGTGGCCCGAAAGTAAGGTTTATGCATTTCAGTGGGCTTTTGCTTCTTGAAGGATAGATAGGCTTCTTAGTTTATTATTGATGGACATTAGGCTTAATAGTTTAAAAATTTGTTGTTCACAAGAGGTGTGGTATTATGTATGTGAGTTTAAGGGTGCATGTGTATGAGTGTGTGTGGAAACTTAGGATAGCACTTTAAATAAATTAAATAGGTAGCAATTAATAGGAGAAAAGAAAATTGGTAGGTAATGTGACACATAGATTTTTAAGTATTGTATCATATGATGTAATTATATAGTATAACATGTAAGAATATTCACATAAAAAGTAGTCATATAGCATGTAGATAGTAATGAGTGTAAGCACAAAAGTTATCAAGTAGTGTGACACATAAGTCATTATGTATTGTATCACATAGTGTAAATACTTATGATAGTATGTAAAAATATTTACACAAGAACTAATATTGTAACATGTAGTAGTATGACATTGTATGGGTGTCCTAAAGTTATAGTCTAGGTCAAAAGTGTCTAATAACCTAATTCCCTATAACCAAGGCTCTGATACCAATCTGTCACACCCCGACCGATGGCGGAATCATCGGGGCGGGACATGTAGACTGTTCATAGCACATGTTTGACTAAATTGTAATATGTTAAATCCATTTCCATTCAAACAAACATGAATCAAATTCAAAGTACATAATGAAATACAATTTGTTTTTGAATTAAGATTAACTAGGTCCAAAGCCTATGTGTAGCATGTCTTGATCAAACTCATATGAAAGCACCTGAAACATGAATAAAATAAGGTCAACTAAAAAGTTGGTGAGTATAACACAGGTTTGTATATAGGTAGCATATAATTTGTAAACCAAATCCTTTAAATAACATGATAAATAAGGCATTTATGGGGAGCAGCTATTGTGTAACCAAGTACAATCAAACCTTTGTAACTAGCATGCAAAATTGTGTTGTCGGTTTCAATCACCGCGCACCTGGGTGGGTTTGTCAGACTCAATAGATCTATCATTGAAAACCGTAGGCTTGAATAGTTAATGATTGCACAAAATCGCATACAAAGGTTAGCACACCTAGCACTCGGGCATAAAGCTCAAATTGCACACATGAATGTAAATAGGATTTGTACTTGTGTTGTTTGTGTAAATGTAAACATGTAATTTGAATAATGTTCATGTTTCACCCCAAAAAATGTAAAAGAGTAAAAGGGGCTATGTATACTCACTTGATTCGAAGGCGTAGCTAACACGAGATACTAGAAAGTAATGTGATCCTTGTATCGCACAACGTTAACCTAGAGTGTAATGTATATTGCATTAATAATGCACAATAGTCTAAGTCTAAGTCTAAGGTTGAATTGGATAAAGTTAGTGATTGGTACTTGAAAGTATTGTATAAAATGGAAGATTTGAAATGAATATTTTTACAACATTTTGAATAAGGTTTGAGTTTGGAATAATTAAATAAGTAAATTAATTAATTATTGTTTATGAGAATAATGTAAGTATTAGATGTAATTAAGTATAACAAAATAAATGTTTTTGTTTAACTATAAATCAAATAAATAATTATTACCTTATTTATCTATTTATAAAATGTAACTTAGACAGTAAAATATTATTTAAGTGTTGGGTTTATAATTTAAAGGTTGAAACTTTAATTAAATAATTTCCATTTATTTTAAGATTAAATACTTGATCTTTTTAAATAAAGATAATACGCATTTTTATAAATTCAACTATTTTTATTTTGAAAATTAACTTGAAATACTAATTGTTTAAAAATATAGAAATTTTAAGGATTTTGTGAACACACACGACCGTGCCTAGACAGGGCACGATCGTGCTCGGGCCACGGGCGCGACCGCGTTGGTCTGGGCGCGACTGTGTTGATCAACAGAGGACATAGCTAGACAAATCACTAGGCACGACCGTGCCTTGTACAGGCACGACCGTGTCTATGCTTCAGGGGCACAACCAAGTCTAGCCAACGAGCATGACTGGGTCTGAGCAGGAGGCACAACCGCGCTGGAAGTCGGCACGACCGCGTCTCCCGAGGCACGACCGCGCTAGATGATTAGCGCGACCGTGTCTCTTTCAATACAGAAACGAATTGATTGATCCTTATATTGATGGTGTCAGAATTGATAGGGCTTTCATTCACAAGGTCATTAAAAGTCTTTTGGTGTAGATTAATTGTGTTTAAAACATGTTTAGGACCGGATTCGATTAAACTATTTTGAATGAAAATATGGTTTCTGGTTCGAGTAGATTTTGATATTGAATGCCCAAATTATATTGGGGCTATTGATCTATAGAATAATTATAAGGTTTAGAAGAGTTCAATTACCCTGTACGATGATGGATTGGTAGCTTACGGTCGGAAGGAGTTCCGGCGTGACGAATTTGGTCTCCGGCATCTCCTGTTGCAATTCCGGCTAAACCAGTGTACTCGCGAGTTTCAATGAGGATCGATGGTGCAATGGATTGTGGAAACTTCACTTCCGAATATAAGAATCTCGGTTCAAACGGAGGGGGGTTTATTTTTCTGAGACTAATCGGATTTCTGGGACTATTGGTTGTAAATGACACTGTAATTGTTTTGTTAAGAGATATTAAGTGGAAATCAGTTACGGGAAACCAACAATCGGGCGATTAAAGCTGCAGTTACGTTTTCTCAGACATGAGGCGCGAACGTGCCAAAACAAGGCGCGACCGTGCCAAGATGAGGCGGGACCGTGCCAACAATAGACGCGAACGTGCCAGACGAGGCGCGACCGTGTCAACATGAGGCGCGACCGTGCCTACTAAGGTTTCTAGTTATTTACAAAATCAGCCATTGCAACTTCAGCTTTGACAGAATTAGCTTGGTTAGGATTTAACAGAACACCTAACGGGATTACTAACTGAGTTAACTCTAGGAGGTGTTACCATATGATTTGAGTTCTAAAACTTTGAATTAAAATATGATCGGCTAATCAATTTAATGAGGTGTAGGTTTGAACAAGTATATGATTCAATGTCGTGTTGTTATTTTATTAGTTAAAATAAGTTAAAATAGGGTCAGAAAATCAAGGATGTTACATCTGTGTATGCTATCTCTAGCATTGCTTGCTACAAATGAACACTTAATGTCCATATTATAGGCAAGCTGAGTCTGCAGACGAACTTAACAAGTTTGCTCATAACTCTATAGGCGAACTTAGTAAGTTCGCTTGTTAAGTTCGCCTAAACATTCCGTTAGGCGAACTTAACTTGTTAGCTATATATACACTTAGAATTTTTGCTACAGTTACAAATTCTTGCTCTAACAGACTCCCTCTTAACTGTTGCAAACAATTCTATACAAAATACTGATAAATCATCAGTCACAAATACGTGTCTCAACAGACTCCCTCTTGACTGATGATCCTGGGTCTTCACTTTACCTGGTAAGACTTGATCTTTGGAATTGCACTTTGATCTTTAACCTGCAATGCTTCAATCTTGAGACAAAAGACTCCCTCTAAACTAATGCATCCGTTGTAGAACAATTTTGTTTGGCCTCCTCATGAAACCTGAAGAATCCAACATTTTTCATTGTAGTCCATCCTCTCAAAGTTAACCACCTCCGCATTGATTCAAGAATCTAGGCCACATTGCTTAGACATCAATAAACCAACCGACATAAGATATAGATTCCAAATTTCTAACAATCAGCGTCAAACTAATTAACTTTCACAAAGACAAGAATCCCAGTTTGAAACAAACTAAAACTCCATGATAATGTGCAAAAACCAATCTTTTCTTTGATCTTAATGTTAACAAGAAGTGTTTCACTTTGCCTCATTCTTTATCCACTCAACTGATAACCCGAAGTCTTTCATATCCAATCTCCCCTTCATGACACAAGCGTCTCCGCCTTAAACTAGAAACAGAAGGAAGTTTCTTATTTAACCAACATATAATAAAGGTTCCATATTTAACTAGTTAACAACATATAACCAGTTTTATTTCAAACGTACTTGACCAAGTCTCACACAAACGTTCGGTAGTAATAATCGGGAATCCAACACTCTTTAATCTAATTTTCATTCCTAGTTAACACCTCCTATTAGTCATAATAGGTTGTCTATCTGGATTCCGCCTAGATCCCAAATGAGAAATCAAACCATAATCAAATCATGTTGAATCATTTTGATGATCATGATCCCTTGAACCGTTTTGCAAAGAAACATAACATCTGAAATTTGTATCTCCCTCTTTTCTTTGCAAATACCCAAACAGTACTTCATCACGAACAAACATGAGATCTTAAGTCAATGACAACTCAAATTCAAATTATTTCAGCATTCATCCCTTAATAAAGAAGTATCCCACATACTCGTAGCCCACATTTCCAGGTTTGAATGCCTAGAAAATAAGATTTTTCAGTCAAAAGTTATCATCCAACTCACAAATCTCATCCTTGTTTCATCAAGCCATACATAAAATTTGAATTCTGGTCCTAAAAATAAACAAAATAACTATCTTCTCAAAAATGGCCCGAAACAAGCATGCAAATGTTTCGTCAAAATTTTGAACAAGAAAAGTTTTCCCGCCAAAATACCTTTTTTTTATCATCACTCATCCAACAAGTTCGCTTAAAACAGTACCAGCGAACTTAATAAGTTTGCTTACGAACAAACCCCAGCAAAGTTAACAAGTTCGTTCCAACACCTTCCAGCAAACTTAACAAGTTCGCCTTTAACAACCATCACAAAGACAAGTTCGCCTGACGCGGCTATCATCGAATCTTCTTGTTTTGGCGGTAAAACCTTCATTTCTTCAAGCACTAACACCTCTGGAATCATCAAACTTATAAAATACACCGAATTTGACAAATAACACCGTAAAAACTCAATCTTTTAACGTCTCGTTGATGAATATGTAGAATTAAACACCAAATCATGAGTAATTGTGAACCGATTAGGCGATTAGTCCCTCGGTTCTGAGCCGTAGCTCTGATACCAGTTATAGGTCCCTGTGGCATCTTCTAACGATTAGAATAACCACGATCAAACACATTACTCGATGATTCGCATTGAGAGGGAAGCATGAAGTGAATCAAACACAAACACGAACATAGAATAGAGATGAAACAGAATCGAACGTATATATAATCAATAAAGAAGTCGTCATCACATATTATAATACCGAAGAAGTGTACATCTCTACGTTTAAGCTCCAGTTGCAATCCTTAGGTGAGCTTTACCTATGGATTGTGACTCACTTCACACAGAGACTCACTCCCTCTCTTTGTATGCTATCTTTAGCATTGTTTGCTACAAATGAACTCTATAGGCGAACTTAGTAAGTTCTCTTGTTAAGTTCACCTAAACATTCCTTAAGAGAACTTAACTTGTTCGCCACATGTTCACTTGGAATTTTTGCTACAGTTACAAATTCTTGCTCTAACAGATTCCCTCTTAACTGTTGCAAACAATTCTATACAAAATATTGATAAATCATCAGTCAAAAATACGTGTCTCAACAAATATCCCATGTATATTTTGTTGTGTAATAAAATCATAAATTTTGACGGATTATAAAAATGTTTTCAAAAACTTTAGCATGAACGTTTTTAAAATTTGTACTAGGTAAATACCGGCTGAACCACCTGGGATAGTTAGTTTAACAAGAGTCACAATGGTTAGTACAAATAAATAAAACACATCATCAACTAAATTATAAAAATAAAATTATTTTTGAGGTATAAGTTTTTACCGTTTTATTTAACGTGTTCGCGTTTCACTCGGTGTATGCAATTAACCATGTATTCTAGTTGTGACCTTAGTGTTCATCTAAGGTAAAGTTCCTAGAACTTCTAGATAAATAATAATATAAAACTATAAGATATAAAAATATAAAAGGTCAAGAAACGATGTTGACCTGAAAAGTCACGGTTGTCACACTAGAGTACCTCTAGCTCCTCCAATTACCAAGGTTCCTCTAAGCAACCTAGAAATGAAGCATTCATGGCCGATGGTCCTGAGTTCTTTAACTTTATCGGATGATATCTTAATACTTTCATCCTGATGATCTAGAAGATCTTGATTTACAGTATGAGATGGCTATGATAAGAAGACCTTATCCGAACACCACTTCTAATGGGAGAATTGGTCTTGATAAAAGAAATTTAAGGTGCCACAACTGTCAAAAGTTAGGACACTTTACAAGAGAATGCACATCAGCCAAAAGAACTGATGGGAAGACAACAAAAAGAACAAATAGTTAGGGAAATGCAAGAAAAGCTCCTGTCAGTTAGGAAAGCAATCACACTATTGCCATTGCAACAAATCAACAACAATGAATAACGGGAAAAGAATATGATTGGTGTTTCCAATATGAAGAATCAACACCAATCAATCATGCTTTCATGACACATGTTTCAGAACTTTCTGAACACGTTAGCAAATCTCTTTGTTCACAAAAATGTAGTGATATGGTTATGAGCAACATAAACCATAATAAAAACCTGCTTAAGAAAATTGGAAGCTTTGTGGATCAAAAATATGATTTTAGAATAATAGAAATAGTTTTATAAAAATAAGTTACGAGTCGTACTTAAGGAATTTTATTAACCTTAAAAAAGCGTGTTTTTTCCATCTTTTTTTCCGTCCCAATTCAGTCTCCATTTTCATTACTTTGCAGAACCACCCCAAACATTTGTTCCTCCGGTCAACACGTCAATTCGCCAACGATCCGTCACCGGAATCACCAATGTCGGCCAAACCAACAAAATCCCCTTTTCTACTTTCTTTCTATCACCGCAATCCCATCGGCGTTAACGCCATTAATTACACCGCTTGCAGAACTAACCCAGTTATCGCATCTTTCTGTTGAACCGACGCATCGATTCACAAGCATTATCCAACGTTTATAAATACCGTCGGTTATTTGTAGATAGAAATCGAAAAACGAAATTCAACAAAACCACCTTGCCCTTACTATCTCCGGATAGTTAACAAAAAAAGGGTTTCATTGTCACGATCCGATAACGAAAACATGATCTTTCTCTTCTAAAACTTTCGGCAAAATTTCATTTGTTTAAAACAAATTTTGAATTGTTGCTTTTTCACAAATTAATATTTTGAATTGTTGCTTTTTACAAATTAATATAAGGGTATTTTATTTCTTTTTTTTAGTTTTTAAAATTAATTTCCGATACTTTTAAGTAGGTATGGGTTGGTTGTTAACCATAATGTTTGTTCCGGCCGTAACGCACCGGACACAAATACTAGTTTCTAGCCTAAAACATGAGAAAACTAACTTTGAAACTTAAATTGATGATCTTCTAAAGAAATTAACTCTTGCAAGGGCTGAGCTTGCTGAAACCAAGGTACATGTTGAAAAAAGTGTAGGTGCAAACTCTACCCTTCAAAAGGTTTTAGATTCATAAATTAACAGTAATCTAAAACTTAGGACTGGGTATCGCTGTTGAACCACCGACGTAATATGTTCCCATTCCTTAGCCTTTGAATGAAGTCAAGCTAAAGTTTTCAAGTGATCCTGAGCCAGTAGAAGAACTCACAATGGTTTCAATCTCTTAATATATGAGAGTGAGTATGAGTCCACCTTAAAGACTATGAAGGGGTATACTCCATTCTATCCTATTACTGAACAACTCACTGTTGGAGTTTCTAATCTTAAGTTTGTGACTATGCAGTCAATATCGGTGATATATCGGTACTATGCAAAAAATTACCGGGAAAAAAATGGTCCCGCTATTATCGGTGATATTTACTAAGATATCACTGAGATTTTGATTCCATAATATCGGTTGTCTCACTGAGTTCCTCGGTTTACTAATCTTGGCCCTTTTTAACATTTTTCTACCCCAAATTCATTTCCCTTTAAAAATGTTAACCCAATGCCTTATAATCATAGCCAAAACCATCGAAGTAAATGCTCTAACTCCCTAATACACTCACGTTCGCACTTAGCACACCTGCTGACCTGAGCGGCAACTTTAATTGCACACCACTATTAGATACACAAGAGGCAATGATAATTGGGTTACACTAACAGAATTTGAACTTCAAGAGTTTGTTGATGTTTAACACCCTTAATTTTAAACACCAATTATTAAAACATTAAACAAGCGGAAGCATTTATCCCAAGAATTTTTTTCACACACTTCTCGTGTCGCGAGGGAGTCCCAATTACACCTGACAGAGAAATTGGTTCTTCAAGTGGCGCGAAGAACCCCCCCCCTTATTCTTCACGTGACACGAAGACACCCAGTAAACAGAGAGTTTACTTTTCCTACCCAGTTCAACACTTTTTCCATCATTTTTACCAATTCAACATGTGTAACATCCTAAAAATAAAATGACAGTTATAATAACAGAATAAGTGAACGAGGCATGACCGGCCGGGCTAGATGGGCCGGTGGGCTAGAATGGGGCGAACATAGGGGAGCCTCCCCTATAAATAGCCTAAGTCACCACCCTTTCTCTCATTTGCAATATCTAGAGAGAGAAATCATAGAGAGAGAAAGTTGGCGGATCGACCCGAGATTGAAGAAGTGTGTTGCTCTAGAGCTTGTGAGAAGAACCTCCAGATCAGAAGCTCGATACAGGTAACGATCTGGCCTAGATCTGAGTTTTTGTTCGTTTTGGGGTTTTTCGGGTTTTGGATGAAAATGTAACGTTTTTACGGATGAAACTGGAAGAAAAACCTAGATTTGAGTTCCTTAATGGAAAGCAAACGTTTTGGATGTAAACAAGTTCGAGATCTTGACGTAATCAGACCCGAATACGGTAAGCAGATCCTACGTACTTATCAAGTACGCATGAAGCATATCCTGCGTACTTATCAAGTACGCATGAAGAGGGTCATGCGTACTTATCAAGTAGGCATGAAGAGGGTCCTGCGTACTTATCAAGTACGCATGAAGCAAAGTATGCGCACTTATTAAGTACGCAAGAACAAGGCCCTACGCACTTGCTAAGTGAGCAGGCATCAGGCTGGTTAAGTAAAGTCAGTATGTTTAGAATGGTTAAACCGTTAGAGTCGGGATTAGGTCTGATGTGTATTTAACTAATCAATTCTGATCGAAAGTGACGTTGTTGGCCTTTGTTTAGGACAACCCAGATTAGCTTATCTGGTGAGTTCTAGAAGCCCTTCTTTAAATGCTTTAATTAAATGTTTTTGGGCTGGTGTGCATATATACGGAATGATGTTTTGAAATGAATTTTACGAAACGAGGTTTACGAAATGATGTTTACGAAATGATGTTTACGAAACGATGTTTACGATATGATGTTTACGAAATGATGTTTACGAGATGATGTTTAAGAAATGTTTTGCCAAATGAAGTTTAAGAAAGGTTTACGAAAGAGATGATGCTTTGTTTAATAAAACGTACGAATGCTTTAACTAAAATGAGGTAAAGGTTTTGTGAAAGTAACGAATGAACGAATCTGCCACGAGTTCCTACGGGAGCTAAGGTATGTATGTATTGGCCTCACCCTTACGGGGGGCCTTTGTGGCTGGCTAATGGTTGTACAACTGGTTGATGATGGGGTGACGACGGTCACCCATGGGATTATCGGGATCCCAATGGAAGGTACTATTCCTTGCGTGGAAATAGTGCCTATGTTATGTTCTGTATTCCAAGAGGTAACGAGCCTTAGGAGATGTAACGAACCAAAATCCGGGTTTCGTCTTCAAATAATTAAATATTTATATTTAATATTATGGTGGAAATTATATTTTATAAATAAGTTGAAACAAGTGGGTTTCAAGTTTATAATGGGATTATGTTAGTTTTAACTAACTATAGAACGAAATGGGTAAAATGGAAGTTAAGGGACTGAAATGGTAAATATGACAAATCTGCCATATTTGACCATATGAAAGTCAAAATTCAGCATTTGGTCTTGTTGGGGTCGTTCATATCAAGAGAGAAAAAGAGAAATCAATTTTGAAGCTCAAATCATGCAATTGAGGCTTGTTTTGTGAAGGTTTTGGCTCACACAACACCTTCATAACATCAAGTAAGTGATTCTCTTCCTCTTGATTCCACCATGTATGTGTTCTTGGTGGGTTTTGGGTGAAACCTGAAATTTTGTATGCATGTGATGAAATGGTGTTAGATTATTGATAATCTAGCTAAACTAAAGTTAAAGAATGATGGTTAACATCCTAGAACCCTTTAATTTTGATTATGAGAAGTTAGGGTTCATATGGTGAAAATTGGGGGTGTTTGGATCATAATGCTAGAATGTTGAATTATTGATGATTAGGTGTTTTTATGATGTTAGACACATAAACAAACCCCAAATTAACTTAAAGAACTAATTTGATGAAAAATTAGTGTCAAGGTATTGGAAGGAGAATTCAAGAGGTTGAGTTCTTGGTTTAAAGGGAGTGTTTGGATGTGGAATAACCCAATCGGGTCATTTTGGGTGGAAATGGGAAATTGGGTTGTGAACTCAGTTTTAAAGTGATTTTTATGTATGTTTAGATTACTGAACTAGGTGTATATGTTTAGGTAATCAAATTGCTAAACTAGAAGGAGGTGCGGGATCTTCAAATCCGCAAGGTAAGTGCCTTTGCACTTACTTAGTAATGTGATATGTGATGTATGTGTTATGTTGTGCATAGTATGAATGATACATGAAATGAATTGATTATGCATAAGTGTATGTATGAATGTGAATATGGTTATAATACTATATCTAATATGTGGAGGTTATGATCAAAGAATCATAATGGAAAATGGGAGGTTATGGTCAAAGAACCATAATGGAAATGTGGTAAGATCTTGGTCTATGTACCAAGATGAAGAATGGAAAGAAAGTTATGACCTTTGTGTCATAAATGAAATGATAATGTAAAGAGTAAATAAAACTTGTAGGTGAAATACAAGTGGTATGCAATCAAACATCAATTTGAATGTTAACGGGTCAAAAGGGTTAAATGGGTGAAAATAACCGTAGTCGCTAATTCGATAAGATGATATGCACTATTAAATGTTGTGAAGATGTTATGTTAAGTAAAGAATGGAACTTGCAAGGTGTAATGCAAGTGTTTGCACCCAAATGCATCTTTGGGCGTAAACGGGTCAAAATGGGTGAATGGGTGAAATAAGTACAAATTACTTATTGTTATGATATATATCTCAATACTAATGGTGATATGTTTATGTGGTGGTAGGAAAAGCTCCGAAGTAGTCCAAGTCAAGTCCAAGGTGATCGCGGGTTCTCGTATATGTTTTAGGTGCATATTTTTGAAGTAAATTGACTTTCCCGTAAAGGATGTATATTTTGAATCTAGGAATCGTGTTTTTGGTGTTAAATTGGTGTTATAAGTGTGTGTTCAAATGCCCAAGTGTTTGGGATTTTATGTTTAGATGTATTGGTGAAAAAGGTTGGAAAAATGGTTAAGTGTGAAAACTGCTGAAAACTGGTGGAAACTTTCTGAGTTTTTGACTCCCTCGCGATACGCGAGGGAGGAAGCTTGTTTTCTCGCGTTACGTGAGAGGGTAAAAAAAAAATAAAATTTCCTGGGTTAAGACTTACGCGCGTTAAAGTTTTGTTTTTAAAAGTGGTGTGTTTCAACTTGGTATCAGAGCAATGGTTTGAGGGATTTGGTGTGGGTGGCACCAAACTCAAACCGGATGCTCTTGATATGGGGGGGGGGATGATACGAGAATCCAAGAAGGACTTGACTAAGACTCGGAGCTTTCGGAAATGAAAGGTTAGTAATGTTATGATTAATGATAATTCCATATGGCGTTTATGTATATGTATGAATGATTGGCAAAGTGTTATGTGTGCCGAAAGTTGTCTTGTGATTTGTTATATGAATATGATAATTGCAATTGGGCATAGCGCGTTATTAATCATGTCTGGCCAATATGATTAATATGACGAGATGTGCAAGGGTCTTTATAATAACCATATGACAATGAACATTTACAAGGATTAGGTGAAGGTGATTATATATGTATGTATGTATATAAGTAGATAAGTATACATATACTTAATACATATAGGGGTGTAAGTGTGATAAGTATTTAAGGTATTGTTAGTATAAGGGTGTTAAGGTGTTTGTTTCTAATTCCCAGTTAAGAGATGGCAGAAGAATCGAGCAATCGGGAACCGTTGGATCCACGGATCCAAGAGTTGATAAAAGAGGAGGTGGCCAAGGCCTTTGAGCAAGCCACAAATCTGTTGATGGAAGAAATGAGGGGGACTATTAAACTCTCTCTCGAGGAGATCTTGAAAGAGAAAGATAAGGAACCTCAGGGTTGTACACTGAAGGATTTCATGGTGTTCAAGCCCAAGGAATATAACGGGCAAGTGGACCCGATTCTGAGCCACAGGTGGGTGGTAGACATGGAGTCAAATTTTGAGACGACAAGGTGTAAGCCCGAGGATAGAGTGATGTTTAGCGTGCCACTATTGACTGGGCGGGCTAAGGAGTGGCTGCTAAATCTCCGAAAGGAGAGGGGTGAAAGAGGGGTGACCTCCATGTCATGGGAGGAGTTTAAAGCGGCATTCCTAAAGTACCATTGCCCACAGGCCGCTATTGACAGGATGACCGAGGAGTTTCTCCTCATGAGGCAGACGACAGAGACTATTGATGAATTAGCTGGGACTTTCTTCGATCGGGCCAAGTTCTGTCCAGATGTGGTGTCGACCGAGAAAGCCAAGATTGACAGGTTCTATGCTATGCTGACGGTGGAGTTCAGGGATAGCATATCTACATCCTCATTTACCACACTTGTAGACTTAATAAACAGGTGTCGGGAAAGAGAGGTGGAGTTAAGGAGGCAAGAAGCTAGGGGAGAAAAGAGGAAACGTGAAATAGTGGATCAAGTGGTGAGTAAGATAAAGGGCGGGAGCCCTAGTAAGAAGCAGTTCATCAAGCCTTCGTCGCGGGGTGTAAGGCCCCTTTTTCGGGTGACCTCACTTGTTGGATTTACTCATAAACATAGTCATAAATACTGAACTTAAATTAAAAACATTCATCATTCAATTACAAATCATTCGTCGTTCAATTACATAACATAACAGCGGAAGTCTTAACACATATATTAAAGTGGGATGTCAGTCTTGTGTCGGGTAACCTTCACGCCTTCGCACGACCCTTTCCTTTGTTACCTGAAATGTATACTAAAAGTCAGCTAACGCTGGTGAGTTCTAGTTTAAAGACAATCATACATAATATTTATCTTATCATGAATATAATGTATATATGTATATTCGTTCTTTTAAATATTCTTTACTTTTCTGTTCTCACATAACATTCATTGAGGGTATATACATATGTACATACATACTTTCTTTGAGAGAACACATATTGGCCATAATCTTAAGGGAGATCAACCCATCATACTTGTCGCAAATGTCACAAAGACATCACAGTCAGAGCTACCGTCGTAGCCCGTTTCATTACCGTCCGGCTCTAGAAAACCGTCCGTCATATCATTAAATCCGTCCGGCAACCTTTGTCCGTATGCTCTTTACCGTCCTACCGTCGTAGTCCGTCATTTTTGTCCGTCTGCCCTAGGGCATCCGTTTCCCACGTGACCATTATGTATGCAACCGTTCTACATTAGTTAAGGTTTGCTTCGACCGTCCATTAATACCTTTTCATACGTCCTAGCTTGCGAAGGTACGTTTTTGTCCCGGTTGCAAAATAGTCACATGGTCGTCCGTCTACCGAAGTAGCCGTTGTCATAGAAGGGTTTATAACGTTTACATTCATTCATAACATGCAATATATATGTAATATAAAGCAAGATTTCATTCTTTTACGTTATGCCCTTCTTTCATTCATTCTTTGTATCATACGCCTCATTCTTTATTCATAATTCATTTTCACATATATAGGTATTTATATATATATATACGTATGATCACATTGACACTTATAGCATTTATTCATTTAGTGTATACACTTCAGCCCCAAAACATTTATAAATCATTTGCACATAACATAGAAGGGGGCACATAGAACTCACCTGATGAGCTACTCTAGGTTGTCCTAAACGAAGGTCCAACAGCGTCACTTTCGATCTGGATTAGGTAGTTAAATACACATTAGACCCAACCCCGACTCTAATGGTTTAATCATTCTTAACTTACTGACTTTACTTAACCAACCTGCTGTCTGCTTCCTGCGCACTTAGTAAGTGCGCAGGGACTTGCTCATGCGCACTTGGCAAGTTCGCAGGAGTCTCCCTCCTGCGTACTTGGTAAGTACGCAGGGGCTTCCTCCTGCGTACTCGGTAAGTACGCAGAAATTCCTTCCTGCGCACTTGGTAAGTACGCAGTACCTGGTTCTTGGACCAAAAATCCGAAGTTCTTGCATGCAAACCCGATCATGCCAATCTTACAATTTTCTTTGATCAAAACGTGCGGTTTTCATTCTAGATGCTATTTCTAAGCTTATTATCAAGTTTCATCCGTAAAAACATCATCTATTTAACTAAAACTCGAGAAACCCCAAAGTGAACAAAAACTCAGATTATGGTCGAATCATTACCTGGATTGAAGTTCTGATTCGGAGGTTTTGCTCACGAGCTCAGCTGTAACGTGCTCCTCTAATCTCGTGACGATCCGTCGACTTTCTCTCTCTAGACCCGAGCTCCCTTTCTCTCTCTAAGATGGTGAAAAATGAAGGTGAAATGAGCTAGTGGGCTGCCTTGCTCCTTTTATACCTGGGCTTCCCTCGGCCCGTTGGAGCCGAGCCCAAGCCCATCTGCTCTTATTTCGTTTTATGACGTTTAAATCTCTATCGTATTATTATTTACTGATTTACTATTTTCGGGATGTTACAAGTCTATCCTCCTTAAAGAAGTTTCGTCCTCGAAACTGTTTACACGTTAAACAATTGAGGGTATAGTCCCCTCATCTCGTCTTCTTTTTCCCATGTAGCTTCTGACCCTTTTCTGTGCTTCCATTGTATTTTGACTAAAGGTATCGACTTATTGCGTAGTCGTTTTTCAGCTCGGTCAAGAATGGCAATCGGTTCCTCTACATAATTTAAACTGTTATCCACCTCGATCTCGTCGTAAGGTATGTGAGCTGTGTCGTCAGCTAGGCACTTGCGTAAGTGCGACACGTAGAACGTAGGGTGTATTCCACTAAGCTCGACGGGAAGGTCAAGTCTGTAAGCAACTTGACCCACTCTTGCTAGAATCTTGAAAGGTCCGACAAACCTTGGACTTAGTTTGCTTCGCTTTCTGAATCGAATGATTCCTTTCCATGGTGATACCTTTAAGAGTACCATGTCCCCTACCCGAAATTCTAAATCCCTTCTTCGCTTGTCCGCGTATGATTTCTGTCTGTCCTTTGCGGCTTTCATCCGAGCCTTGATTTGATCAAATTTTTCAGAATTTGCTTTGACCACTTCGAGACTTGCAAAATCCTTCTGCCCAATTTCCCCCCAACAAACCGGGGTTCTGCATTTTCTCCCATATAACATTTCAAATGGCGGCATGCCAATAGTCGTGTGATAGCTATTGTTATATGAAAATTCTGCCAATGGTAGATGGCTGTCCCAGCTCCCACCAAAGTCAATGATACAGGCCCGGAGCATATCCTCCAATGTCTGAATGGTTCATTCGGATTGACCATCGGTCTGAGGGTGGTAAGCGGTGCTGATGTTCAATCTAGTGCCCATCGCTTCATTGAATTTCTTCCAAAACCTTGACGTGAATCTAGTATCCCTGTCAGACACAATCGACAGCGGCATACCATGTCTGCTCACAATTTCCTTGTTAAAAATTTCTGCTAGTCTTTCTGATGAAGAAGTCTCACGTATTGGCAAGAAGTGAGCACTTTTCGTCAAACGGTCGACGATCACCCAAATGGTATCATTGCCTTTAGCTGTTCGCGGTAGCTTGGTAATGAAGTCCATCGTGATCTCCTCCACTTCCATTCTGGTATTGGTAAGGGTTGCATTTTACCGCATGGTTTCTGGTGCTCGGCCTTAACTAGTGAACACGTTAAGCACTTGTTCACGTATTCAGTCACATCATTCTTCATGCCAGGCCACCAGTACTCTTTCTTCAAGTCTTGATATATTTTGTTTGTCCCGGGTGGATAGAATAACGAGACTTATGGGCCTCATCGAGTATTTTGGCTCTAAGCTCGCCAATCTTAGGTATCCACATCCGGCCAAACCTGGTTCGTACACCGTATGTATTTGCACTTAAGTTCCCTTGTTGTCCTACTATTCTTTCCCGTTTCACATTTCTTTCTAACAGTGCTTCATCCTGTGCCTTTGATATTTCACCCATTAAATCTGGCGTTATAATTAGCTGACACGCTTTGATTCGGATAGGTGTCGATTCTTCCTTTCTACTTAAAGCGTCAGCCACTACGTTTGCCTTACCCGGATGGTACAATATCTCACAGTCGTAGTCTTTCAGTAACTCTAGCCACCTCCTTTGCCTCATATTTAATTCCTTTTGTTCGAAAAAGTACTTCAGGCTTTTGTGATCGGAGTAGATGGTGCATTTAACTCCATACAGATAGTGCCTCCATATCTTCAACGCGAAAACTACTGCTGCTAATTCTAGATCGTGAGTTGGGTAGTTAACCTCGTGAATCTTTAGTTGTCGTGAAGCATAAGCAATTACCTTTCCTCGTTGCATAAGTACGCAACCTAAACCCTGCCCCGAAGCGGCAGAGTAGACTACCAAGTCTTCATTTCCCTCAGGTAGAGTCAAGACTGGAGCTTGGGTTAATCGTGTCTAGAGTTCTTCAAACGCGTTGTTTTGAGTCTGACCCCATTCATACTTTTCTTCCTTCCGTGTCAGTTTAGTCAGTGGTGAGGCTATTCTTGAGAAGTCTTGAATAAACGTTCGATAGTAGCCTGCCAATCCTAGGAAACTTCGTATCTCTGTTGGTGTCTTTGGGATGTTCCATTCCTTTACTGTCTCGATCTTTGCAGGATCCACCATGATGCCGTTTGGGTCTATCACATGACCTAGGAATTGGACTTCCCTAAGCCAAAACGCGCATTTGGAGAATTTTGCGTACAACTTTTCCTGCTTTAACACCTCCAGAACTTCTCTTAGGTGACAGTGGTGATCACCCTCGCTTTTCGAATATACCAGTATGTCGTCTATAAAAACTATCACTGATCGATCCAACATGGGTCGACACACTCTATTCATCAAATCCATGAACGCTGCTGGTGCGTTAGTTAATCCGAAGGACATCACGAGAAACTCATAATGCCCATAACGCGTGCGAAACGCGGTCTTTGGTACGTCTTCTTCCCTTACTTTCAACTGATGGTAACCCGACCTAAGATCGATCTTTGAGAACCAACTCGCACCTTGCAGTTGATCAAAAAGGCCGTCTATTCTAGGCAGTGGGTATTTGTTCTTTACTGTCCTCTTGTTCAGTTCGCGGTAGTCAATGCACATGCGCATGCTGCCGTCTTTCTTCTTTACGAATAGTACCGGAGCGCCCCATGGTGAGATGCTCGGTCTAATAAATCCCTTTTCTGTTAATTCTTGTAGTTGAGACATCAATTCTTTCATTTCTGACGGAGCCAATCGGTAGGGGGCTTTGGCAACAGGCTCAGCTCCTGGCAGTAAATCAATCTGAAATTCTATTTCCCGATCGGGTGGCAACCCAGGTAGACCCTCAGGGAATACTTCCAGAAAATTGCACACCACGGGTACATTCTTGAGTTCTTTCGTTTCCATTCTATCGTCAATAACATATGCCAGATAAGCTTCGCAACCGCGCCTCATGTAACTTTCGGCCTTGATCATCTAGATGACGCTCGGCATCGTGCAATTCCAATCCCCATAAACCGTAATTGGACTGCCGCTTGGAGTCTTGAGGTGTATCCTCTTACGTTTACATATGATTTGAGCTTCGTTGGCAGCTAGCCAATCCATCCCCAATACTATATCGAATCCTCCTAAGGTGAGAAGGAATAATCTAGAAGGAAACTTATGTCCCTCTATTTCTATTATGCAGTCCTCTGTTACTTGGAATACTGCCGAATTTTTACCAACGGCAGTTTGTACGCTAAAGGCCTTTACTATGGTGTTGATAGTGCAATCTAGTTTACGACTAAATGCATTGGATATAAAACTTTTACTAGCACCAGAGTCAAATAAAATAGCAGCATGTTCATCATTAACTAGGAACGTACCTGACACGACATCAGGGTTTCCCCTTGCTTCTTCCTCAGTTAAGGCATAGGCCCGAGTCCTTGCCTGCGGCTGTTCCTTTTCCTTCTCTTTTCCCGAACCAGATTGGCCGGCCTTCCTGCAATTCTTTGTCAGATGTCCAAACAATCCACATACTTGACATTTGGCGTCCTTCCAACAATCTCGGGAGTAGTGCCCCGGCCTCCCGCACTTATAACACACGGTGGTGCCGATTCGACACTCGCCAATATGTTGCTTTCCACATTTATTGCACGTTTCATATCCGTCCAACCTCGGTTTCTTAATTTCAGTTGTTTCATTCCCTCTTCCGGTGCCTCTAGACGGATTCTCCCATTTTCTCTTTTGTGTCACAGGTGCCAGGTCCTCGTTGGCATAATCGTCGTAAACGATTCCAGACACGTTGACTACCGACTCGAAAGTCGAGGGTAGGTTGGCTTTTACGTGGACACGGACCCTTTGCGGCAGACCCTTGACATAGTATTTGATCATACGTTCTTCGGTTTCCACCAAGTGTGGTACCAGTTGGGCCAGCTCGTTGAACCTTGAAGTATATTGGCGATGAGTCTTGTCGCCAGCTTTGAAGTTTAGGAACTCGTTCTCCACACGATCAATCTCATTCTGGGGGCAGAACTTTTGGATTATGAGCTTTTTCAGGTCTTCCCATGTCATTCTGGCGAGAGCATTTGGCGACTTTGTTCTTTGGATGTTTCTCCACCAACCTAGCGCTTCATTGGTGAAAGAATGAGCAACATATTTGACCGCCTGATCCGGTCGGCACTCGCTGATGTTGATTACAGCGTTCATCCTCTCAGTCCATTCGAAAGTAGCCACCGAATCCTTGGTTCCATCAAACTTAGGTGGGTCTCCGTCCTTGAAACCTTTGTAAGTACACCCACGATTGCTTGATGCCACTTTTACTTCATCCCCGTCACTGTCATAAATTTTCTCTTCATTTTTCCCTTCATCCTCTTCTTTGCTTTTCTTTAATGCCTCAGATAGTAGGTCAGGCAATATGTTCTTCAGAGTAAGTACGACCTCGCAGGCAATAGCATCTCTGACTTCGGGTTCTAACTGTATAGGCCCTGGACTATTGTTCCCTGTTGGTGTCACATCTGTTTCGTGCACACTCTCAGTGTGTTCTGCGTGCACACTCTCTTCCTCTTCATGTCTTTGCTTCAATGGAGGTCTACCTACTCGGCCAGTGCGACCGCCTCGTCGTCCTGTTCTTCCTCCACCAGCCATAAATTCTTAATTTCCTGATAGTTATAAAGGGAATATATCAATGTCATTTCTTTAGATCATAGTTTTGAACAGTACGAGCAAGGTAAATTCTTAATTACAGTGACCGGTTTGTGATTACTAATTTACATTGCTTTTCGGGTTCGAAACTCTTCAAATCAGTCGTGGCATTAACATCTATTTATTTTAAGTTAAGGTATCTATTCCTATGCTAGAGCATAAACTTTATGACTTACTTACCGTGCTAGCGTTGGCGTTGGTTACCCATACTGACATCCGTGTGTTGGTCCCATAATCAGTTTGAGTCTAGACATTTAGGGATGTCTAAATCTCTCAAACTATTGCTCTGATACCAACTTGTAAGGCCCCTTTTCCGGGTGACCTCACTTGTTGGATTTACTCATAAACATAGTCATAAATACTGAACTTAAATTAAAAACATTCATCATTCAATTACAAATCATTCGTCGTTCAATTACATAACATAACAGCGGAAGTCTTAACACATATATTAAAGTGGGATGTCAGTCTTGTGTCGGGTAACCTTCACGCCTTCGCACGACCCTTTCCTTTGTTACCTGAAATGTATACTAAAAGTCAGCTAACGCTGGTGAGTTCTAGTTTAAAGACAATCATACATAATATTTATCTTATCATGAATATAATGTATATATGTATATTCGTTCTTTTAAATATTCTTTACTTTTCTGTTCTCACATAACATTCATTGAGGGTATATACATATGTACATACATACTTTCTTTGAGAGAACACATATTGGCCATAATCTTAAGGGAGATCAACCCATCATACTTGTCGCAAATGTCACAAAGACATCACAGTCAGAGCTACCGTCGTAGCCCGTTTCATTAACGTCCGGCTCTAGAAAACCGTCCGTCATATCATTAAATCCGTCCGGCAACCTTTGTCCGTATGCTCTTTACCGTCCTACCGTCGTAGTCCGTCATTTTTGTCCGTCTGCCCTAGGGCATCCGTTTCCCACGTGACCATTATGTATGCAACCGTTCTACATTAGTTAAGGTTTGCTTCGACCGTCCATTAATACCTTTTCATACGTCCTAGCTTGCGAAGGTACGTTTTTGTCCCGGTTGCAAAATAGTCACATGGTCGTCCGTCTACCGAAGTAGCCGTTGTCATAGAAGGGTTTATAACGTTTACATTCATTCATAACATGCAATATATATGTAATATAAAGCAAGATTTCATTCTTTTACGTTATGCCCTTCTTTCATTCATTCTTTGTATCATACGCCTCATTCTTTATTCATAATTCATTTTCACATATATAGGTATTTATATATATATATATATATATATATACGTATGATCACATTGACACTTATAGCATTTATTCATTTAGTGTATACACTTCAGCCCCAAAACATTTATAAATCATTTGCACATAACATAGAAGGGGGCACATAGAACTCACCTGATGAGCTACTCTAGGTTGTCCTAAACGAAGGTCCAACAGCGTCACTTTCGATCTGGATTAGGTAGTTAAATACACATTAGACCCAACCCCGACTCTAATGGTTTAATCATTCTTAACTTACTGACTTTACTTAACCAACCTGCTGTCTGCTTCCTACGCACTTAGTAAGTGCGCAGGGAATTGCTCATGCGCACTTGGCAAGTTCGCAGGAGTCTCCCTCCTGCGTACTTGGTAAGTACGCAGGGGCTTCCTCCTGCGTACTTGGTAAGTACGCAGGAATTCCTTCCTGCGCACTTGGTAAGTACGCAGTACCTGGTTCTTGGACCAAAAATCCGAAGTTCTTGCATGCAAATCCGATCATGCCAATCTTACAATTTTCTTTGATCAAAACGTGCGGTTTTCATTCTAGATGCTATTTCTAAGCTTATTATCAAGTTTCATCCGTAAAAACATCATCTATTTAGCTAAAACTCAAGAAACCCCAAAGTGAACAAAAACTCAGATTATGGTCGAATCATTACCTGGATTGAAGTTTTGATTCAGAGGTTTTGCTCCCGAGCTCAGCTGTAACGTGCTCCTCTAATCTCGTGATGATCCGTCGACTTTCTCTCTCTAGACCCGAGCTCCCTTTCTCTCTCTAAGATGGTGAAAAATGAAGGTGAAATGAGCTAGTGGGCTGCCTTGCCCCTTTTATACCTAGGCTTCCCTCGGCCCGTTGGAGCCGAGCCCAAGCCCATCCGCTCTTATTTCGTTTTATGACGTTTAAATCTCTATCGTATTATTATTTACTTATTTACTATTTTCGGGATGTTACACGGGGGTGCAAAATTTGTGGAAAGGAGCACATTGGGGTGTGCCGGAAGGGATCTCAAAACTGCTATAAATGTGGAAAACCGGGGCATTTTGCTCATCAGTGTTCAAGCCAAGTGTATATATGCTACAATTGTTATAAACCCGGGCACAATAGGGCGGATTGTCCCGAGTTAAAGCAAGGTGGAAGTGGAAATAAAGTGGAGACGCCAAAGCCAAAAGGAAGAGCCTTCCACATTTCGGCGGAAGTGGCAAAGAACAACTCGGAGGTGGTGTCAGGTACATTCAAGATTAACTCATTACCTGCACTAGTTCTATTTGATTCGGGGGCTAGCCGTTCTTTTGTTTCCTTGAAAATTGTTAAGCATTCCTCTTTTGTAAGTAGCAAGTTAGATGAACCCTTAGAAATCGAAGCGGCTAATGATAAGAGTTTCCTTGTCTTTGACATTTTTAGAGATTGTAAGTTGAGAGCGGGGGGCGAAACTTTCTTTATTGATTTGATTCCTATGGCTATGGGAGATTTTGATGTTATTGTGGGGATGGATTGGTTGTCAAAGAATAAGGCGAGTATTTTATGAGGACCGAAGGCGATCCAACTTGTTTCCCCATCGGGAGAGTCCATCTACATAGAAGGTGATAAAAAGGGTAAAGTAAGGTTGTGCACTTATGTGAAGGCGACCAAGTACATGGCGCGTGGGTGCAAGGCGTTCATGGCTTGTGTCGCGGATGTGAATGAAAGAGTAAAGGAGATTCACGATGTACCGGTCGTGAACCAATTCATAGATGTGTTTCCTGACGAGTTACCGGGGATTCCGCCGGATAGGGAGATAGAGTTTAGAATTGACTTGATGCCGGGTGCTAAACCGGTAGCTAAAGCGCCTTATAGATTGGCACCGCCTGAAATGAAAGAACTCATGGAGCAATTACAAGAGTTACTTGACAAGGGTTTCATACGCCCAAGTGTTTCACCTTGGGGTGCGCCCGTTCTCTTCGTCAAAAAGAAGGATGGGAGCATGAGAATGTGTATGGATTACCGGGAGTTGAACAAGTTGACAGTGAAGAATAGGTACCCATTGCCTAGGATTGACGATCTTTTCGACCAATTGCAAGGGGCGTCATGGTTTTCTAAGATTGACTTGAAGTCCGGGTATCATCAGTTGAAAGTGAAGGAAGAGGATGTTCATAAGACAGCTTTTCGCACTCGTTACGGTCACTATGAGTTTACGGTTATGCCTTTCGGTTTGCCCAACGCACCTGCGGTTTTCATGGATCTCATGAACCGGGTGTGTAGACCGTTCCTTGATCGTTCGGTCATTGTGTTTATTGACGATCTTCTCATCTATTCAAGGAGCGAGGGTGATCACGCTTGTCATTTGCGTGAGATTCTTGAAGTCTTGCAAAAGGAGAAGCTTTATGCTAAATTCTCCAAGTGCGCATTTTGGTTGCACGAGATCCAATTCTTGGGTCATGTGATTAATGAAAGAGGAATTATCGTTGACCCATCCAAGATTATGGCGGTTAAAGAATGGTCATCACCGAAGACGCCTTCGGAGATTAGAAGTTTCTTGGGGTTAGCGGGTTATTATCGGAGGTTCATCGAAAACTTCTCTCAGATTGCTTTGCCGATGACGAAGTTGACTCGTAAGGAGACAAAGTTTGTTTGGAGTCCCGAGCAAGAATCTGTCTTTCAACTCTTGAAAGAAAAGTTGACTAAGGCGCCTGTTTTATCCTTGCCGGACGGGACCGAGGATTTTGTTGTTTATTCGGATGCCTCGCATTCGGGATTGGGGTGTGTTTTGATGCAAAGGGGGAAAGTGATTGCCTATGCATCTAGGCAATTAAAGACTCACGAGGTGAATTACCCAACCCATGATTTAGAGCTTGCAGCCGTGGTTTTCGCGCTCAAGATTTGGAGGCATTATTTGTATGGTGCTAAGTGTACGATCTACACGGATCACAAAAGTCTCAAATATTTCTTTGACCAAAAGGACCTCAACATGAGGCAAAGACGGTGGCTTGAATTGGTTAAGGATTATGATTGTGAGATACTTTATCATCCGGGTAAAGCGAATGTTGTGGCGGATGCGCTTAGTAGAAAGTCAAGTCATTCACCTATCAAGGTGAAGTCATTTAAGATGACAATTTCATCATCTCTTATTGATGAAATCCGGGAGGCCCAAGTGTTAGCACTTGGTGGTGACTTGAAGAAAGAACGGATGATTGCCTATGTTGATAAGCTTGGTGAAAATAGCATGAGTTTGAAGACATGCTTTGATAGAATTTGGATACCTAGGTTGTCAAGTGTCTTGACAACTATTCTTGACGAGGCGCATAAATCCAAATATTCTATCCATCCGGGGGCCACGAAGATGTTTTATGATTTGAAGTGTCATTTTTGGTGGCCGGGTATGAGGCGTGATATTGTTAAGTATGTGGAGAGGTGTCTCACATGCTTAAGGGTTAAGGCGGAGCATCAAAAGCCGTATGGAAAGCTGCAACTGCTCGAAATACCGCTTTGGAAGTGGGAAAATGTAACCATGGATTTGATCACTAAACTACCAAAGACTCGAAAAGGTTATGATGCGATATGGGTAGTAGTGGATCGGTTGACAAAGAGTGCACATTTCCTCCCAATAAAGGAAACGTACTCGTCGGATAGACTAGCGGAAATCTATGTGAAAGAAATTGTGTCACGCCATGGGGTGCCGGTGTCAATTATTTCGTACCGGGATACGAGATTCACTTCTCGTTTTTGGAAGAAATTCCATGAGGATATGGGGACAAGGTTGAACCTTAGCACCGCTTATCATCCGCAAACGGATGGGCAAAGCGAGCGTACGATTCAAACGCTCGAGGATATGTTACGCGCGTGTGCTTTGGATTTTGGGGGTAGTTGGGACGACCATTTACCGTTGGCGGAATTTGCATACAATAATAGTTACCATTCTAGCATTGGTATGCCGCCTTTTGAGGCATTGTATGGGAGGAAATGTAGAACACCCGTATGTTGGGGTGAAATTGGTCAACGGGAACTTGGCAGGAAGGAAGTGGTCATGGAAACGAATGATAGTATTGACCAAAAATCTTATGCGGATAATAGGAAGCGGGCGATTGAGTTTCAAGTGGGGGACTTTGTGTTATTGAAAGTCTCTCCTTGGAAAGGGGTAATAAGGTTTAGGAAACGGGGGAAGTTAAGCCCACGTTTCATTGGACCGTTTAAAGTGATGGCAAGGGTGGGTGCGGTAGCTTATCGATTGGAGTTACCGGAGGGACTAAGTAGACTTCATAACACGTTCCATGTGTCTCATTTGCGAAAATGTTTAGCGGATGAATCTACTTTTGTTCCATTGGATGATATTGAAATTGATGAAAAGTTGAGCTATGTGGAAGAACCGATGGCAATCTTAGATAGGAAAGTGAAGCGGTTGCGTAATAAAGAGATTAGCCAAGTGTTGGTTCGATGGAAGCATAGAAAGGGGGCGGAAATGACTTGGGAAACCGAGGAAGAAATGCTCAAATTCTACCCGAACCTTTTTATGTGAAGTCGTGTTTCGGGGACGAAACCCAAATAAGGGGAGGTGATTTGTAACGAACCAAAATCCGGGTTTCGTCTTCAAATAATTAAATATTTATATTTAATATTATGGTGGAAATAATATTTTATAAATAAGTTGAAACAAGTGGGTTTCAAGTTTGTAATGGGATTATGTTAGTTTTAACTAACTATAGAACGAAATGGGTAAAATGGAAGTTAAGGGACTGAAATGGTAAATATGGCAAATCTGCCATATTTGACCATATGAAAGTCAAAATTCAGCATTTGGTCTTGTTGGGGTCGTTCATATCAAGAGAGAAAAAGAGAAATCAAATTTGAAGCTCAAATCATGCAATTGAGGCTTGTTTTGTGAAGGTTTTGGCTCACACAACACCTTCATAACATCAAGTAAGTGATTCTCTTCCTCTTGATTCCACCATGTATGTGTTCTTGGTGGGTGTTGGGTGAAACCCGAAATGGTGTTAGATTATTGATAATCTAGCTAAACTAAAGTTAAAGAATGATGGTTAACATCCTAGAACCCTTTAATTTTGATTATGAGAAGTTAGGGTTCATATGGTGAAAATTGGGGGTGTTTGGATCATAATGCTAGAATGTTGAATTATTCATGATTAGGTGTTTTTATGATGTTAGACACATAAACAAACCCCAAATTAACTTAAAGAACTAATTCGATGAAAAATTAGTGTCAAGGTATTGGAAGGAGAATTCAAGAGGTTGAGTTCTTGGTTTAAAGGGAGTGTTTGGATGTGGAATAACCCAATCGGGTCATTTTGGGTGGAAATGGGAAATTGGGTTGTGAACTTAGTTTTAAAGTGATTTTTATGTATGTTTAGATTACTGAACTAGGTGTATATGTTTAGGTAATCAAATTGCTAAACTAGAAGGAGGTGTGGGATCTTCAAATCCGCAAGGTAAGTGCCTTTGCACTTACTTAGTAATGTGATATGTGATGTATGTGTTATGTTGTGCATAGTATGAATGATACATGAAATGAATTGATTATGCATAAGTGTATGTATGAATGTGAATATGGTTATAATACTATATCTAATATGTGGAGGTTATGATCAAAGAATCATAATGGAAAAGGGGAGGTTATGGTCAAAGAACCATAATGGAAATGTGGTAAGATCTTGGTCTATGTACCAAGATGAAGAATGGAAAGAAAGTTATGACCTTTGTGTCATAAATGAAATGATAATGTAAAGAGTAAATAAAACTTGTAGGTGAAATACAAGTGGTATGCAATCAAACATCAATTTGAATGTTAACGGGTCAAAAGGGTTAAATGGGTGAAAATAACCGTAGTCGCTAATTCGATAAGATGATATGCACTATTAAATGTTGTGAAGATGTTATGTTATGTAAAGAATGGAACTTGCAAGGTGTAATGCAAGTGTTTGCACCCAAATGCATCTTTGGGCGCAAACGGGTCAAAATGGGTGAATGGGTGAAATAAGTAGAAATTACTTATTGTTATGATATATATCTCAATACTAATGGTGATATGTTTATGTGGTGGTAGGAAAAGCTCCGAAGTAGTCCAAGTCAAGTCCAAGGTGATCGCGGGTTCTCGTATATGTTTTAGGTTCATATTTTTGAAGTAAATTGACTTTCCCGTAAAGGATGTATATTTTGAATCTAGGAATCGTGTTTTTGGTGTTAAATTGGTGTTATAAGTGTGTGTTCAAATGCCCAAGTGTTTGGGATTTTATGTTTAGATGTATTGGTGAAAAAGGTTAGAAAAATGGTTAAGTCTGAAAACTGGTGGAAACTTTTTGAGTTTTTGACTCCCTCGCGATACGCGAGGGAGGAAGCTTGTTTTCTCGCGTTACGCGAGAGGGTAAAAAAAATAAAAAATAAAAAAAAATTTCCTGGGTTAAGACTTTCGCGCGTTAAAGTTTTGTTTTTAAAAGTGGTGTGTTTCAGGAGATATATGTTTGGTCCACCTAGAGGTAAGGAGCCTTAGGAGAACTGGTGACGGATGACTTAGAGGTAACGAGCCTTAAGTTCATCCGCTGGTACGCGATGTATGGAATTGACGGTTACGAGAAGGCGCAGATTCGGTTCATGTTGACTTATGTTATGATGATGTTTTCATGATGTTAAGTTATTGCATGTTTTGTTAAACAAATGTATGTTATGTTTTTGGCAAAATGTCTATGTTAAGGTTTTATGTAAAGCTAGAACTCACAAGCGTAGCTGACATTTTAGTATGTATATTCAGGTTAAGGGCATGTTATGATGACGGACGGTGATGCTTGGCAAGCGAGAAGAGTTACCCGGATGATATGAAGACTGCCATCCTGTTATGATTAGTTTATGTTATGTTTATGTATTAGACTATGTTACGCTTCCGCATGTTGAAAAATGTTATGAGTATGTTTTAATGAAATTTTTCGCTGCGTTATTTTGATATTCAAGTTAAGAACTGTTTGTGAATGAGTAAATCCAACAAGTGAGGCCTCCCGGGTTTAGGGCCTTACAAGTTGGTATCAGAGCAGTAGTTTGAGAGATTCAGACACTCCCAGTGTCTGAACTTAAACTGTGAATGGGACCGAAAGCAGATGCCAGTACGGGTAACTCGAGCCACAACATCAGGTATGAAGGTAGTATATATTTACATATATAGTATGCCTTAGAAAGGGTTAGGTAAGGACTTGTGTTGTGATAGAATCACAAAGGTGGTCAAATAGAAATCGAAAGGTAGTGTAAAGGTTAATTGCAGATGGCCAGTGTATATTAACATCTTACAGTGCTTGTTAAATTTTATTTGTTAACTAGCGTGATGACATTGGATTCCTTGTCTTATAGAATGAAATGGCAAGGAGAGGAAACGGAAGGCATGGTGGGGGTCGTACCGGTGGTCGTAACGGTGGGCGCGACAGGACCCCTGCACGCCAAGAGTATAGTGAAGAAGGAAGTGTTCACACTGAGCCAGAAGTTAGTATGCACGGGACTGAGCCGACTCTTGTCGAAGAACAACAATTCACTTTTGAAACGGAAGCGAGAGCAGCTCTGGCACGCGAGTTCACTGAGTTGATGAAGGTTTCTTTGCCAGGACTGTTGGCAGAAGCGTTAAAGAAGGCTACTGAGACGGGGGGGTCTAACACGGTGGTTGGTACCCCGAACACTGAGGCAATCAATGCACCGCTTAACCCTGGTTGCGACTATAAGTCCTTCAAGGCATGTGATCCGCCGGTTCTCACTGGAAAGAAAGACGCGGTGGCTACGTTTGATTGGGTGATCCGTATGGAAGCTGCCATTCATCTGAGCGAGTGTCGAGCGAATCAAGTTGTGAAATTCGCTGCTAACTCCTTGAGAGATGAAGCATCCCATTGGTGGGAAGGTGTACGTCAAGCCAAGGGGATGAGGTTGTGGATGCGATGATGTGGACTGATTTGAAAACTTTGGTGATCAAGAATTTATGTCCAAGGAATGAGATCGAAAAGGTAGAAAGGGAATTTATGGGGATTAAGGCCGAGAGCATGGCGCACCGGCAGTACACTACACGGTTCAATGAACTGGCACGTCTAGTGCCACATCTTGTCACGACTGAGGAAAGAAAGATTACCTGCTACATTCAAGGACTGCCGGACCAGGACCGCACCTATGTTAAGGCAAGCGCCCCTACTACCTATGATTCGGTAGTAGAACTAAGCGGCGTGGTATTTGATGATCTGGCGCTGAATGTCATTGCCATTGAAGAGCCTAAGAAGAAGCTGAGTTTCCCCGCTAAGTGATCGGCTGGGAAGTTGTTTGGGGCTCGGGACAAACAAGCCAGGGTAGGCGAGACGGAAGTCTGTGGAAAATGTGGGGTAAGACATGTGGGTGAATGTCGGCTAGGGACAAATCTGTGCTACAAATGTTGCAAGACTGGACACTACTCCCGTGAATGCATGCAAGGCATTAAATGCTTAAATTGTAGTGAAAGCGGCTACATGAGCCAGGAATGCACCAAACCAAGAATGGGTGAAGCGGGAAAAGGGAAAGGTCTCGAGAAGAAAGAAGGTAGGCCCCGAGCAAAGACTCGTGCGTACGCACTGACGCAAGAACAAGCTAGGGCGGACCCCGATGTGGCGTCAGGTACGTTTATCCTTGACAACACTTTTATTTCTATGTTATTTGATTCGGGTGCCAGTAAGAGTTTTATATCTGCGACTTTTTGTAAACGATTGAAGTACACTGTCAGTAAGCTAGAAAGGGCCTTTAGCGTAGAAACCGCTGAGGGTAGAACTGCGATAGTGACCGATGTAGTTGACAACTCCACGATAAAAATAGAAGGTCATAGGTTCTCTGTCAGATTGTTTGTTATGGTTTTGGGAGGGTTTGATGTCGTGTTGGGTATGGATTGGTTAACTGCCAACGAAGCACAAATCATATGTAAACGAAAGATAATCCGACTCAAGGCTCCGGATGGTAGTAAAGTCGAGATTTTTGGAGATCGTGACGCCCCGATGCCTAACGTCATCTCAATGATCAAGGAAGCAGATTACCTGAGGCGCGGATACGAGGCTTATCTGGTGTACATGATTGACAAGTGTAAGGAAGTGAAGGAACTAAACGATGTGCCCGTGGTACACGAGTAGCCGGAGGTGTTTCCAGAGGACTTGCCTAGGATACCACCCGAAAGGGAAATTGAGTTTCGAATTGACTTAGTACCAGATGCCCAGCCCGTGGCTAAGGCTCCATATTGACTAGCACCAGTGGAGATGAAAGAGCTAATGGCACAACTAGACGAGTTACTTGAGAAAGGGTTTATCCAACCGAGCATCTCGTCGTGGGGTGCTCCGGTGTTGTTTGTGAAGAAGAAAGATGGTTCGATGAGAATGTGTATTGATTATCACGAGTTAAACAAACGTATGGTGAAGAACAAGTACCCTTTACCAAGGATCGACGACCTGTTCGATCAATTGCAAGGCGCAAGTTGGTTCTCAAAAATCGACCTTCGATCCGTGTACCATCAATTGAAGGTGAGGGAAGAAGACATACTAAAAACTGTGTTTCGCATGCGTTATGGACATTTCGAGTTCCGCTTAATGTCTTTCGGATTAACGAACGCCCCCGCAGCGGTCATGGATTTGATGAATAGAGTTTGTCGACCAATGCTGGATCGATCGGTAATCGTGTTCATCGATGATATCCTCATCTACTCCAAGAATGAGGGTGATCACATGTGTCACTTGAAGGAGGTATTGGAAGCTCTGAAGAAGGAAAAGTTGTATGCTAAGTTCTCCAAATACGCGCTCTGGCTTAGGGAAGTCCAATTCCTAGGTCACGTCATTAACCCGAACGACATTATGGTTGACCCAACAAAGATAATTACGGTAAGGGAATGGAACATTCCTAAGACGCCAACTGAAATCAGCAGTTTCTTAGGATTGGCAGGCTACTATCGGAGATTCATCCAAGATTTCTCGAAAATAGCTTCGTCGTTGACAAAGTTGACTCGGAAAGAGGTAAAGTACGAATGGGGTTCGACCCAGGACAAGGCGTTTAAGGAATTGAAGGAGAAACTAACCAAAGCTCTAGTCTTGGCCCTTCCCGAGGGCAATGAAGACTTAGTGGTATACTCTGATTCTTCGGGTCAGGGATTGGGATGCGTATTGATGCAACGCGGGAGAGTGATGGCGTATGCATCACGACAGTTGAAGATTCACGAAGCCAATTATTCTACTCACGATTTGGAACTTGCCGTTGTTGTATTCGCATTGAAAATCTGGAAGCACTATGTTTACGGGGTGAAGTTTACTATTTACTCCGACCACAAGAGTTTGAAGTACTTTTTCGAACAAAGGGAACTTATAATGAGGCAGAGACGATGGTTGGAACTATTGAAAGACAATGACTGTGAAATCATATACCATCCTGGAAAGGCAAACGTGGTGGTTGACGCTCTAAGCCGAAACGATGTGCCTGCTCCTATTAGAGTGAAAGCTTGCCAGTTGGTGGTAACATCAGATGTGATGAGGGAAATTGAAAGAGCTCAAGATGAAGCACTTAAGGAAGAAAACATAAAGACGGAAAAAATGGTTGGCCAACAGGACAAGTTGGAATATAACACCCTTGGTGTTAGGACACGTTTTGGGCGGGTATGGATACCTATGGGTGGCGAGCTTAGAACCAAAATCCAGGATGAGGCTCATAAGTCTCGGTACTCTATCCATCCTGGTACCAATAAAATGTACCAAGATCTGAGGAAGGAATACTGGTGGCCTGGAATGAAACATGAGGTGACAAAGTATGTAAGCAAGTGCTTGACTTGCTCACAAGTGAAGGCCGAACACCAGAAAACGTATGGGAAGATTCAACCACTTGATATACCGGAATGGAAGTGGGAACACATTACCATGGACTTCATAACCAAGCTACCTCGCACAGCTAAAGGTCATGATACCATTTGGGTAATTGTAGACCGTTTAACGAAGAGTGCTCATTTCCTACCTATTCGCGAGACGTTCTCGTCGGAAAGGTTAGCAGAAGTATTTATTAACGAAGTAGTAGCACGACATGGGATGCCTTTGACGATCGTATCTGACCGGGACACATGATTCACATCGAGGTTCTGGAAAAGATTTCATGAGGCGATGGGCACGAGACTCAATGTTAGCACGGCATACCACCCACAAACGGATGGTCAGTCTGAAAGGACCATTCAGAAATTGGAAGATATGCTTCGTGCTTCTATCATCGATTTTGCGGCAGTTGGGACAGTCATCTTCCGTTAGCCGAATTCTCCTACAACAATAGTCATCACACGACGATAGGCATGTCGCAGTACGAAATGTTGTATGGGAGAAGATGCAGGACCCCGGTTTGTTGGGTTGAGATTGGACAGAAGGAATTAGGAAGTCTTGAAGTTGTAAGAGAAACATCGGAAAGGTTTGCTCAAATCAAAGCATGAATGAAGGCCGCACAAGATCGTCAGAAGTCCTACGTGGATAAACGACGAAGGCCTATTGAGTTTGATGTTGGGGACAGAGTAATGTTGAAAGTGTCACCCTAGAAGGGAATCATACTATTCAGGAAGAGAGGAAAGTTAAGTCCGAGGTTTTTCGGACCATTCAAGATAATGCACGGGTTAGTGAAGTCGCTTATCAGTTAGAGTTACCTGATGAGTTAAGTGGGATTCATCCTACCTTCCATGTATCACACATGCAAAAGTGTTTGGCGGATGAATCGGCTCACGTACTACTTACTGACATCGAGGTCGACAACAGCCTTATCTACATCGAAGAACCCGTGGCCATCTTAGACAGAAAGGATAAGCGTTTGCGTAATAAGATTATTCGATTGGTTAAAGTCCAATGGAAGCACCGAAAGGGATCGGAATCTACTTGGGAAACGGAGAAGGAAATGAGGGAGTCGTACCCTCATCTATTTGACTTATGATAGGTTTCACGGACGAAACCTATTGTAAGGGGGGTAGACTTGTAACATCCCAAAAATAAAACGACAGTTATAATAACGGAATAAACGAACGAGGCATGACGGGCCGGGCCGGATGGGCTGGCAGGCTAGAAGGGGGCGAAGATAGGGGAGCCTCCCCTATTAATAGCCTAAGTCACCACCCTTTCTCTGATTTGCAACATCTAGAGAGAGAAACCATAGAGAGAGAAAGTTGGCGGATTGACCCGAGATTGAAGAAGTGTGTTGCTCCAGAGCTTGTGAGAAGAACCTCTGGATCAGAAGCTTGATACAGGTAACGATCTGGCCTAGATCTGAGTTTTTGTTCGTTTTGGGGTTTTTCGGGTTTTGGATGAAAAGGTAACGTTTTTACGGATGAAACTGGAAGAAAAACATAGACTTGAGTTCCTTAATGAAAATCAAACATTTTGAATGTAAACAAGTTCGAGATCTTGACGTGAACAGACCCGAATGCGAAAGTTAGGGTTTTTGGGGGAAGCAGATCCTACGTACTTATCAAGTACGCATGAAGCAGATCCTACGTACTTATCAAGTACGCATGAAGAGGGTCCTGCGTACTTATCAAGTATGCATGAAGAGGGTCATGCGTACTTATCAAGTACGCATGAAGCAAAATCTGCGCACTTATTAAGTACGCAAGAACAAGGCCCTGCGCAATTGCTAAGTGTGCAGGCATCAGGCTGCTTAAGTAAAGTCAATATGTTTAGAATGGTTAAATCGTTAGAGTCGGGATTAGGTCTGATGTGTATTTAACTAATCAATTCAGATCGGAAGTGACGTTGTTGGACCTTTGTTTAGGACAACCCAGATTAGCTTATCAGGTGAGTTCTAGAAGCCCTTCTTTAAATGTTTTAATTAAATGTTTTTGGGCTGGTGTGCATAAATACGGAATGATGTTTTGAAATGATTTTTACAAAACAAGGTTTACGAAATGATGTTTACGATACGATGTTTACGATATGATGTTTACGAAATGACGTTTACGAGATGATGTTTATGAAATGTTTTGCCAAATGAAGTTTACGAAAGGTTTAGGAAAGAGATGATGTTTTGGTTAATAAAACGTATGAATGCTTTAACTAAAATGAGGTAAAGTTTTATGAAAGTCACGAACGAATGAATCTGCCACGTGTTCCTACGGGAGCTAAGGTATGTATGTATGTATTGGCATCACCCTTACGGGGGGCCTTTATGGCTGGCTAACGGTTGTACAACTGGTTGATGATGGGGTGACGACAGTCACCCATGGGATTACCGGGATCCCAATGGAAGGTACTATTCCTTGCGGGGAAATAGTGCATGTGTTATGTTCTGTCTTCCTAGAGGTAACGAGCCTTAGGAGACATATGTTTGGTCCACCTAGAGGTAACGAGCCTTAGGAGACCTAGTGACGGATGACTTAGAGGTAACGAGCCTTAAGTTCATCCGCTGGTATGCGATATTTAGAATTGACGGTTACGAGAAGGCGCAGATTCGGTTCATGTTGACTTATGTTATGATGATGTTTTCATGATGTTAAGTTATTGCATGTTTTACGTACGCTTTTGTTAAACAAATGTATGTTATGTTTTTGGCAAAATGTCTATGTTAAGGTTTTATGTAAAGCTACAACTCACCAGCGTAGCTGAATTTTTAGTATGCACATTCAGGTTAAGGGCAGGTTATGATGATGGATGGTGATGCTTGGTAAGCGAGAAGAGTTACCCGGATGATATGAAGACTGGCATCCCGTTATGATTATTTTATGTTATGTTTTATGTATTAGACTATGTTAAGCTTCCGCATGTTGAACAATGTTATGAGTATGTTTTAATGAAATTTTCCGCTGCGTTATTTTGATATTCAAGTTAAGAACTGTTTGTGAATGAGTAAATCCAACAAGTAAGGCCTCCCGGGTTTGGGGCCTTACAACATGACACCAAAAATTTCCCAACACTTAGGTTTTTGTTTAAAACATTCATACACCAGATATATATACCAAAAACATAATTTCATGTATCATAACATCCATTTAAGGATTTCTATTTACACCCTAAAACACCCATTTCGCATACGAGAACCAGCCAAAACCTTGGACTTGACTTTGACTACATCTCCTGCATAACACCACATATATCACCATTAGTAATGAAGATAAAACATAACAAACAAGTAAAATCTACTTGTTATCACCCATTAACCCATTTGACCTGATTCCACCCAATTTGTCATTAGGCAACATATCACTTGCATATCACCTTACAAGTTTCATTCTTTTCATTTATCATTCATAATTATCACATTTCCATTTTCATTATGGCACATAGGCCATAACTTCATCAGCACATTTCCATTATGATTCTTAGATCATAACTTCATCACCCATTTCCATTATGATTCTAGATCATAACTTCATACCTCTTCATACCTCTTCAAAACACATAAAATAATATGCAAGAGCACTTACCTTTCAGGTTTGAAGATCCTGTTCCCCCTTCAAGATTTTCAATTTGATTACCTAAACGTATACACCTAGTTTAGTAATCTATCATACATCAAATTCACATTTTAATTGGGTTCACAACCTAATCTTCCATTTCCAACCCAAACTGGCCCGTTTGGGTAATACTCATATCCAAACCACTTTCCACTCCAACTCACCTACTTGAGTTTCATTACCATTCCTTAACACTAACTTTCATTTAATCTATAACATTAGATTAATTTAGTGTTCTTTCAAGCGTCTAACATGATATAAACACTTAATCATTATTAATTCATCATCCTATCATCATAACCCAAAAACCCCCCAATTCTTTCCATATGAACCCTAATTTCTCATAATCAAAATCAAAGGGTTCTAGGATGTTAATCATCATTCTTTACCTTTAGTTTGGCTAGATTATCAATAATCTAACACTAATTAACCCCATGCATCATCAAATTTTGGAATGCTACAAAACCCATCTACTAACTCAACAATGGTGAAATCATATGGATGATAATCACTTACTTGATGTTAGGAAGATGATGTGTAAGCCAAAACCTTCACAAATCAAGCTTCAATGGCAAGATTTAGCTTCAACACCCTTTTCTCTCTTTTTCTCTTGCACAAGTCGATCCTTACACCCAACAAAATTCTGAATTTTGACTTCACCAAAGTCAAATATGGCAGATTTTCCATATTTACAAATTCAGCCCTCAACTTCCATTTCATCCATTTTCATGCCAAAATTAGTTAAAAACTAATATAACCCCAACATTAACTTGAAACCCACTTGATTCAACTTATTTCTAAAATATTATTTCCACCATAATATTAATTAGAAATATTTAATTATTTAAAACAAAACACGGATTTTGGTTCATTACAAATCACCTCCCCTTATTTGGGTTTCGTCCCCGAAACCCAACTTCACATAAAAAGGTTTGGATAATATTTGAGCATTCCCTCCTCGGTTTCCCAATTCATTTAAGCTCCCTTTTTGTGTTTCCACCTCATCAAAACTTGGCTAATCTGTTTATTGCGCAAACGCTTAACTTTTCTATCCAAGATTGCCACCGGTTCCTCAACATAATTCAACTTTTCATCCAACTCGATATCATCCGATGGAACAAAATTAGATTCATCCGCCAAACATTTTCGCAAATGAGACACATGAAACGTGTTATGAAGTCTACTTAGTGTCACACCCCAACTGACAACGGAAACGTCGGGGCGGGACATGTAGACTGTTCATAAGCTCATGGTTTACTAATAGTTGTAATAATTACACAATCGATTTCATTTCATAGCTCAAATAAACAATTACAACATTTATAAAAAAACATAAATATATGTATGTCTTTATTAAGTTTAAAACTAGGTCCTCAATCCTAAGTGAAGCAACTTGAATATTAACTCAAACATTTGTACCTGAAACTTGATAAAATGAGAGGGTAAAATATAAATAGTTGGTGAGCATACATAGGTTTTGACACCACAAGTAAAGGTCAAATGTTTTGTGTACGATTCAAATGATACATGGTTTATAAAGCACTTATGAAGAATCTATGTTAAGCTAGTTATACAAATCAAACCTTGTAACCGAAGGGGATAACAACACATGTTATCCTAATGTAGGGCATAACAACACATGTTATCCTGATGTAAGTTTAGGGCATAACAACACATGTTATCCTAATGTAAATGTAGGGCATAACAGCACATGTTATCCTGATGTAAATGTAGGGCATAACAACACATGTTATCCTGATATAATGTGTTAGTGATTGCACGAGTATGTCATGTATATGTAGCGTTAACAAATAGCATTCAAGCACAAAGCACAAATAAACACATATGATCATATTGTAGAATTGTACGTGTGTAATTGCAAATAGTGTTTGTTGAGTAATCATGTTTCACCCCAAAATATGTAAAATGTAAAAGAGGGGCTATGTAAACTCACATGTATGGATAGATTAGAGATAACACAAGCAATAGGTGGCACAAGTGATTAGTTTAAATCACAATGTTAACCTATAACTAAATTGTATATTTGTATCAATGAGGTGCACAAATGATCAGGAATAGTCCTATTGTACAAGGAATTGGTGTGGACTGGGTCAAAATAAGAATATACTTATTCGAGTCTCAATGGTATTTATGAAATTTGTTGTATAAAGTATGTGTGTATGAACATGGGGTTTCTTTTCTTTTGCAAATAGGTGGAATAATGTTCATATAAATAATTTATTTCTGTTATTTTATTTGTAATTAAATGAATACGTAAATAAATGAATAGCTAAATAAATAACTAATAAATAAATAAATCCTTCCATTCGTTTAGTTTGAATTCCATGAAAATGAGTGTTTAGAATAATAATCTTATAATTTAATATTTAAATCAAAATCAAAGCATAAAGTTTGTCTTAAATGAATTTATATAAAAATATAAGGAATGTATAATTCTTTATGAGACAAAAGGTTTTATAAAATTAAGCATATCTAGGTTCCAAATATAATTTATAAATTAGAGGTTTTAAATGAATAATTTGTTAAATGATTTGTTTTAAATAATTTAGAATTTATTAGGTTTCTATCCTAATAATACTAAATAAAATAGTTTCTCTTGAAAATTTCCTAAATTAACTTAATAAAACTGATCTGAATATTCTATGGTTTATATAATAATTTTTATACAATGATTTGACTGTGAAAAGCGGCTCAAAAAAATAAATGTGGACCACCCGGTTCTAACCGGGGTGGATCTTGTGTGACAATAACAGAACTACCACTTGACCAAGGGCTGATCACTGATACAGACCTGGTCCGCAAATGTTTTACACCATTTAAACAGGGGCCGGGTCTTAGGGTTAGCCAAAGTAGGAAAAAAAAGGATAGACATGGTGCAGGGATGGTTCGAACCCACGACCTTATCTGAGCAGTGAATGAGTTTTACCAGTAGACTACGGCATGTGCCTTGTCAGTAACTCGTTTCCCTTATGTTAAAACTCACAGACCAGACCTACCCCCCTTCCCTATCATCCCCGATTGAAATTCCCAACCCTAGCCAAAAGAATAAACCCGATTACGCAAAAACCAAATGCCCAAACCATGGGGATTTTGATCCTTGGACTAAGGTGAAACTATTGATATAAAGTTTACCTGAAATGATAACAAAACAAAGGTGACTGACAGAATGAAAAAAACTCGGTGTTCTTGGAGCTTGGCAGGGTTCTATAGGTGCAATGCAGGTCAATTGAGAGTTGGGAGAGTTTGGGAGAGAGTTTGCGCAGATGAGGGAATAATTCAAATGGGTCAATTTCTCTTAATTTGTTCGATTCGAGCCGGGTTGTTAGGAAGCAGTTGTCAACAACGATTCATGCATTAAATCGGTAATTGATGATGAATTGAGCCTCGTTTAGGGTATGAATACATGAGAGCAGTAATTACGCGTCATTTGCGGGTTCCAAACACGGCTAATTTCTTTGATTTGTAATCGAATTGACTCGGTTTGACTTTGGTTGGTCAAAGTCATTTTGAAATTCGAATTGGTTATGCCTCAGATTAAATTAACGCGTCTAATGAGTCTAGGAATGGTAAAAAAAACAGTTTCAAACGATCAATGGACAGGAATCATTTATGTAACTATGATTTTGTAAATCAATTTGGGTCTTGTTGAATTTTCTAAGTCAAATTTCGATAGAAGAGGTTTTTGGTGACTTTTCTAGGTCAAAATCGAGGGATGGGGTCAAAGGATCCAATTTCAAATAAAAGGGGTTCAAGTTTGGGAGTCCAAAAGTTCTAGGGTTCAAAACTAGTTTATTAAAATTGTAAATATTTATATATATATATATAGATATCTATAAATTGATTTTTGTTTAGAAACTATAAAACTTTATAAATTTTATACATAACAAAGTTTATAAAGAGAGTGTATTTAACACATGTATTTTATACACAAAATTACGTATATGTTTATATATATATATATATATATATATGTACATATGGAAATAAAATTGTAGGATATATATATATATTTATATATATATATATATATATATATAAATTTCAACCGTAAACACATGATTTAAAGTTCATAGTTATTATATAAAAGTTTATGTATATATTTATATAAATACGCATTTCTACATTTCATATATATAATATAGAATAACATGTTATTGCAAGGTTGAAAAGTAATAATAATAATAATAATAATTTGAATTTAATATTCGTCAATTTAATGTGGTAAGTATGAGTTTGAAATGAAGTGTCATTACTATATTAAATATAACAAAAAATAATACCAGAAAATCTTGGATTTTACAATCTCCCCATGTTAAGTGAATTTCATCCCGAAATTTATCTAGTGGTGGCTTATTGGATCAGGAGGGAGGTGAGTTTGGATTCTCAACGAGCTTTGATTGTTGGATTGAGGAGTATAACTGATGAAAAGATTTAGGTCTGTTTCTCAAGGTTAGGCATGAATGATGATAATGGATTTAGTTTTGAAATGAACTCGAGGAGAAAGACTGTTTAAATAATAATTTGGGTTCTAAAGGTGGAACGCATTACTTGGAATAGATTTGCTGAGATTTGATGATCAGGGTTTGTTTAAGATGTAGTCTAATATGTCCAGGAATTATCAGTGGATAAAATATTTCACAAACATTGGCCCCTTCAAACAACATAAAACTTTACGTGGCAAGAATAACGTTACTTCTAATTTTATGACAGGAACACTTATATATAGGAACTACCAGCGGCGTATCCACCATGTCCTTATCATATCACATAAGTTTCGTTAGTATATACCACGATAGGTTTCATGTCATAACACACGACAAATTATCCAAATCATCGCATGGTCCGTAAAGTTCATCCCATTGTGTGTGGGTCCACGGGGGTAACACAAAAACACTTAATTGGTAACTATTGTTTTCACGTATGTGTTGCTAACAAATAACTATGTCCATAGATAGTAGAGTCAATTAGGTACTAAAGAGTAATAACGTGGCATAATTTAGGGTTCCATAGTTTCCTCATATTTGAACAAGAATACGTCAAACCCCGAGTAGCTTTCATGGATAAGGTGAAAAATCATGTCTTGTGTATCATGTACTTAATCAATTGCAACAATGTAAATAATCTAATTCTGTGTATAATGTAAGCACTCAAGTTTCCATGTATGATCTAGTGTCATGTACATTGTAAACAAATAGGTTTCATGTATAACGTGAACAATTTAGTATCAAATAAGTTTTCATGTATGACGTAAACAATTTAGCATATTGTATTTTGTAAATGTAAACAATTTAGTATCATGCATTTTGTAAACAAAGGAGTTTGAGGTAAAATGTGAGCAACGTAGTATCATGTATATTGTATAGTGTGAACAATTTGGTATCATGTATTTTGCAAACAAATAAGTTTCATGTATTATGTTATCAGTGTATTATTATGTATATTACAAACAACTAAGTTTCATGTATTATGTGATCGTGTATAATGTGCTCAATCATGTATCAAACAACCAAGTTTCATGCATCATGTGATTATCCTAGTCTCATGCATATTGTAAACATCTAAGTTTTATGTATCATGTGATCGTGTATAATGTGTTCAATCATGTATCAAACGAAGAAGTTTCATGTATCATGTGATTATCCTAGTATCATGCATATTGTAAACAACTAAGTTTTATGTATCATGTGAGTGTTCATTTGTAAGTTATTGGATCTCATGAGAAATGTAAACAATCGAATTTTGCAGGTAGTCGAGTGTTGTAGACAAGCCTGTTGTTCGTCGTTCATGTATAATGTGGCTAGTTGGATTTTAACTTTGAAATCTTGTTGAGGTTTATATGGATGACTAATGCCTACATGAATTGTTTCATCTCATTGCAGTGCCTAGTACTGTAGAGTCATGTAATTTAAGCTGTTGTCATTATTGTGTTTTGAACAATATAGTTTAGTTTCCATTATTTTAATTTCAGTTTATGTAATTTACTACTTTAATAGTTTAAGTCTGGGCCATCGAAACTACTTAGTTTCGATTGAGGTTTGTTCAATCGAAACTAGTATTTCGATAGATAGTAGTTTCAACAGGAGTGACTATCAATTGTAAATGTTCAACCGAAACTAGTAGTTTCGGTTGACATAGTTTTGATACCTGTCAACTACTATAAATAGCCTAGTTTGAGAATGTTTAGGGGGTGAGTGCGGATGTAACCCTGAACCTTTCTCTTTCACAAGTTTCTAAATCAATACACATTTTGCTGTTGTTTATGCTGTTGTTCTTACAATTTCACATTATTTTGTGTTGATTCAAGTGTGGTTAGCCTGTTAACTTCACCAATTCTATTTCTACCTTCTATTTCACCACCATACACACAGTTTCTTCCTGTGTGTGTGTAATCGATCATTTGAGTGATTTCTAAGTGAAATCGGGATCTATAATTGGTATCAGAGCTTTATGCTCTTATTTCTGAGTATTATTAGGTTTTTGTGATCGATTCTAGGTGATTTGAGTGGTTTTTCTATAGTTTCTGCATCAAAATTCAGAGCAACTGTTTCATCGCATATTTGTTACTGTTTCATCGATTTCCGGCAACAGTTGTTCGGGATTTCAAGATTAAAGGTTGTTTTCATAATCAGGAGCATTAGATGAAATTTTTCGCTGGATTTGATTGCTATTTCGGTGATATTGATTTCAAAGGTTCATCATCAATGGAGGTTTTCTGACTTGGGGAAGAAGGCATCGAAACTACTTTGGGAAACATTCTGTTGATCATCGAATCTTCCTGTCTGAACCTTGTCTGCTAGTGGTACAATCTAAACTAGTTATTTGTCTTGTTCTAATCGAAACTACTCTGTGCAGCGTGTTTACCCGAAACTTGGGTATCGAAACTAGTTTCAATTGAAACTAGTAGTTTCTGTTGAGGTTGTTGGATTTCTTGCTAAGTGTTCATCATCAAAACTAGTTGTTTCGGGCTATGTGTTTTTCTATCGAAACTAGAAGTTTCGATAGAAACTGTTCAATCAAAACTAGGAGTTTCGATAAGTTTTCCTTCAATTGAAACTAGTAGTTTCGATCAACACTGTTCACCCAAAACTAGCTTCTATTTGAATTCAGATTTCTGAGATTATGGCAACTTCAAGCTCCAATGAGTATTCTATAGGGAACAAACCGCCTGTTCTTGTGTCCACAAGAGAATTTGATGACTGGAAAAAGAAAATGAAGACTTTCCTCCAATTCCATGATCATACCTTATTGAACTCTATCAAAGATGGTCCTCATAAACCTGTTATCATTACTGCTTATGTTCAGCATCCTAAGACTGTGGCTGAATATGATGAAAAGGACATTGCCTTGATTTCCTGAGACAACAAAGCATATGGGACTATTGCAATGGGTCTTCCAATGGATATCTTCAAAACTTTTGCCGAGTACACCACCACCAAAGACTTATGGGTAGCTCTGTGTACCAGATTTGAGGGAAGTGCAGAAGTTAGGGAGAGTAAAAGGTATCTGATCAAGAAACAGTATGAAATTTTTAGCAGTGTCAGAGGTGAATCAATGTCTGATTTGATCAACTGTTTCTCAAGCATTATATCTAGGTTGAAGGTAATGGGTGTTGAGTACCCAACTCTGGAGCTAAACAAGAAACTTCTAGATGCTCTCCCTGAGGAATGGAACATGTACCGTATCATGATCAAGAAGACAGAGAATCTGAGTGCCTTATCTCAATAGGAAGTATATAGCATCCTTGAATGTTATGAAATTGAGATCAAGAAAGGAGCAGTCACTCCCACCAACCAGTCTGCAAACACAACTCTTATTTCTAGATCAAGCTCTTCTAGTAGCTCATATTTTCAGACTAATGTTCCTCCTACTGCTGCTGCTATTCAATCTACCAATTCATCTGCACCTAAAAAGACTATTACTATGATTCCTGTTGAATATGTCCCAATCATGACTGCCTTCATGTCGTGCTATGATGCACTGTTTTCTGGAAGCTTGACACCGGTCATTTTTCAACCTAATGACTTGGAGCAGATCAATCCTGATGATTTGGAGTAAATGGACATTGATTGGTGCATGGCTATGCTGACTTTAAGAGCCAAGAGATTCATCAAAGGGATGGGTTTGGATAGATTCAAGCAGGGACAGACTCTTGGGTTTGACATCAAGAAGGCGAGGTGCTACAACTGTGACCAGCTGGGACACTTTGCAAGAAACTGCAAGGAGCCTTCCTCCAAGGATCAGCATAAGAAGAAGACTTCCTCTGGAAAGCAAGCTGCTAATCCTCCCAAGACTAGCACATCTTCCAGTTCCACAGCTCTTGTCTGTCAAGCTGATGGACACTATCATTGGGAAGAACAAGCCGAGGAAGTTGCTGACAAATCCTTGATGGAAGATGTGGAGGATAAGGGCAAATGTGTCATGATTGAGCCAGCTAAGCATCTCACTACTGTACCTGCTGAGGTTATTTCTATACTTTATAATGCTAGATCTTGTTTAAATGAAATTCAGAAATACAGATTCATCAATCAAGCTTCTATTGACGAACGAGATCATATTATGGTGATGTATGACTCTGTGGCCAAAAATGAGAAATTGTACTTAAAGAAAATTCATGACATTTCTAGAGAAAACCGTTATTTAATTGTGCAACTTAATACTCAAACCATTAATAATAAAATTTTGAGTGAAAATTTACAAAAGGCAAAAAAGGCTAAGTTACAAGTTGATCACATGGATATGGATCAGAAAATTTTATTTGGAATAGTGGATAAACAATTTAATAGAAAAAGCACAGAGGGACTTGGTTAAAATTCTCATCCACCACCTTATTCTAAATCAGGAAGATTTGCTGACATGCATGTTGCTCATGTTCCTACTCCTTTTGTGTGTACTTTATCTCCTGATGATTATATTAAGTCCTCTGATTCTGACAGTTTTGCTTCATGTGCAGAATCAAATTGTGTAACCTCAGAAGATGATTGTGATGAGAGTACCAGTGTTAGAAATGTTTTAAATGAACTTGAGTCGGATGAATGTAATAATATGTCTGTGTCTAAACCAGATATTTGTGAACACGTTGAAAACATGTATTTTGATTTTATGCCTACTGAGCATACAGGATTGGGATGTGATATTTCTAAATTTAAAAATGCTTTACCTTTTGTTCCTAAATCTTTGAATGTTGTGCCATGTTTTACCAAGTTTAAAAGTGCAGGAATTATTGTGAATGATGTACCACGTGAAACCATGAGCAACATGGAATTTTTCAGATTAAAGGAAGAACATGTAACGAACCAAAATCCGGGTTTCGTTATAAATAAATAAATATTTCTAAATAATATTATAGTGAAAATAATATTTTAGAAATAAGTTGAAACAAGTGGGTTTCAAGTTAGTAATGAGGTTATTCTAATTTTAACAAGTTTGGAATGAAGTGGGTGAAATGGAAATTGAGGGGCTAAACTTGTAAATATGGCAAATCTGTCATATTTGACTTATTGAAGTCAAAATTCACCATTTTGTTGGTGAAAGAGTCGTTCATTCCAAGAGGAGAAAAAGGGAGAAAATGAAATTGAAGCAAATCGTGCATTTGAAGCTTGATTTGTGGGAGTTTTGGATTGCACATCACTCTCCTGATATCAAGTAAGTGATAGTATTCCATTTGATTTCACCGTGAATGTGTTAGGTGATGGGTTTTGTAGATATCCAAAATTTTTGTATGCATGTGGTAAATGGGTGATAGATTGTGGATAATCTAGCTAATTTAAAGGTAAAGAGAGGTGATTAACATCCTAGAGCCCTTTGATTTTGATTTTGAAAAGTTAGGGTTCATATGGTGAAAATTGGGGGTGTTAGGATAATGATGCTAGATTGTTGAATTAGTGAGGATTAAGTGTTTAGGTGGTATTAGACACTTGATCAAACACCAAATTGACCTAATAAAAGTTATTGAATGAGAAATTAGTGTTAATGTATTGCAAAGAAAACTCAAGTAGGTGAGTTTGTATTGAAAGGGGGTGTTTGGTTATGGGGATAACCCAAACGGGTCAGTTTGGGTTGGAAATAAAAATTGAGTTGTGGACTCAATTATTTTGTATTGGTGATGAATGTTAGATTACTAAACCAGGTGTATATGTTTTGGTAATCAAATTGTGAACCAAGGAGGAGGCACGGGATCTTCCAACTCTAAAGGTAAGTGCCTTTGCACTTACTTAGTAATGTTGAATGTGTGGTGTAGGTGATATGTATGCATACTATAAGTTGAAGTGAATTTGTATGGTTATTGCTTGAATGTAGTATGTGTGGAATTGTATTAAATTGACTTATGTGGTAAATAGTCAAATTATTATGTGAATGTAGAGTAATTGTCTTACGTGGTAAATAATCATGCTATTATGTGAATGTGGAGTAAATAACTTATGTGGTAAATAGTCATACTATTATGTGAATGTGGCGTAAATGACTTATGTGGTAAATAGTCACACTATTATGTGAATGTGGTAAATGTGGCATAAATGACTTATGTGGTATATAGTCAAACCAAATGAAATATGTTTTGGTGAAATGGTGGATTGAAGTGAGGAATACTTCAATAGGTGAAATTGGTGTCAAATAATCCAAGTATTGGTAAGACGAGTTGTGGTACTCGCACCAAGAGGTAGTAAACCCAACAAGAAGTGTGGAATACTTCAAAGGGTGGACTTGGAGTCAAATACTCCAAGTACGGGTAAGACGAGTTGTGGTACTCGTACCAAGAGGTCGTGAACCTAATTAGAGGTGTGGAATACTTCAAATGTGTGAATGGGAGGTGGTATATGAATGTAATAGGAAAAGAATGAGACTTGTAGTGGAAATGCAAGTGTTAAGAACCTTAATTGACCAAATGGGTGCAAACGGGTGAAATGAGTCAAATGGATGAAAAGGGAGAAAACAAGTGTAAATACTTGTTGAATATATTTATCGGCATTACTAACGGTGATTTATATACGTGGTTATGTAGGGAAAGCTCCGATGTAAGTCCAAGTCAAGTCTGAGGTGTTGAAGGATTCTCGTATGCAAAATTTGGTGTTTTTGGGGATTTTAAGGAAAGTCCTTGTAAAGTGTTTTAAATGATACTTGAAATCATGTTTTGGTGTTAAAACATGTTGTGTAAATAGATGTTTGAAAGTTGGTCAAAAACCCAAGTGTTGGGGATTTTTGGTGTCATGTAGTATTGGTGAAAATGTGGAAATTTTAGCTAAGTGTTGAAGCTGGGAAGTAAAGTAAACTTTCTGTTTACACGAGGTCTTCACGGTACGCGAAAGAAGGAGGGGAATCCTTTGCGACACGCGAAGGAGTTGAAAGCCAGACAGGTTAATTGGGAATCCCTCACGGTACGCGAAGGGAGTTCCCAATTCTTTCGCGGTACGCGAAGGAATATAAAAAAATAAAAAATAAAAAATTCTGGGATTAAAGCTTTCATGTGCGTTTAAATGTTTTAATAATTGGTTTACCAATTAAGGGTGTTACAGAACAACGTCTTCATGACAAAGTTATTGAAGAGAGAATCGTATCATGTCTAGTTGCCTCAACATCACAATAATCTTCATCTTGTGATGACAATTATCAGGCTAAGATGTCGTGTGACAAAGTTTGTTTTGGTTGTGGTGCTTCAAATCATGTTTCGAAAAGTTGTAACTTGACAATAATCGATTGTAATAAAGTATCATCTCCCAAAATTTCATTAAATTCAAATGTGTCGTCTAAGTCTTCTCACAGTAGAAAATCTAGGCGTAAAAGAATTAAAAAAGCTAAAAATTATTTGAAAAAGACATGGAAAATTAAAAATAATGTTTTATATGATGACCATGCTTTATCTAAGGAGGATTCTAATTATGATTCCCATGAGATGTCCTATCTTGAAAAGAAACTTCTTGATAGCAATGGTATTGGTCAAAATGTCTAAATGGTTCATTATGTATAAGGTCAACCAAGAAGAACCGGAGATAACATCTCGCATGTAGATAGTGGATGTTCAAGACACATGACTGGTCATTTTAACTTGCTGCAAGATTATCATCCAATGGATGGAGATTATGTAGCTTTTGTTGGCAATCCAAGAGGAGGGAAGACTGAGGGACAAGGAACAGTATCTAATGGTGTAAATAATCTGGAATATGTCAACTTCGTTCCCCAATTGAAGTACAATCTGATAAGTGTAGGTCCCTCGGGTGTGGCGGATCGTCACATGCAAGTGGGTCTACTAGTCAGACCGGGTGACCAATGCCCGTGACTAGGTGGAGATTCTAGCTAAACAAAGTAAACCGACAAGAGAAATCACTTTAAACGTTCTTTGTATTATAAACACTTGAAGGTTACAGAGAAAATCACTTAGGTTACAATCTGCGTATTTGCACTAAAGCCTGCGTACTTAACTTCTGTCAACCTATCCTACTTATACCTGACCTGATGCCTGCGCACTTAGCAAGTGCGCAGGGCAAAATGCTCTTGCGTACTTAACAAGTACGCAAAGGTATTCTTGCGTACTTGCTAAGTACGCAGGAGCTCTCTCCTGCGCACATGTAAGTGCGCAAAACACTTAGAAAGAAATGCAACATTCAATATGTAAAAGTAAATACAACTCGATAAACTAATACATAAAGACTCTTACATACAAAGACAATTACAGACATGAAAATACAAACTAAGACTCTATCCAGAGTGTTATCACAGGAAATTGCTTCAACAAACTCCCCCTTGACAACAGCTCGGGATCTTCATCGTCTTCAGTCTTCAGTCTTCACAGCTATGCATCATTAGCTTCCATCTTCTTCTTGTATTCAAGGCAGAACTTGATCACCTTGTCATATTTAGAAGCAAGGAGCTTTGTCCATTCGTCCGTGTAGACGCAATAGTGTTCTGCTAGTACCTCCAGATCTTTCATCAAATATTCCGATCAGTTCTTTTGGCACTAAGTTCCCACTCTCGGAGCGTCCCTTTCCCATGATCACAGCCTCTCCCATTTTTGGATCTACGTACCAGTACCACATGTCACCAAGAATATCCTGAGATAACTTGCTCAGGGAAATCTTAGTTTCACATCGCACTGGCTTGTATACCAATTTCTTTAAGTGCTTCTTAGTCACAGGATGTACAGCATGCTTATCCTTGACTCTCTTGGGCACTTGAGGCTTGAACATCTCGAACTTCCCAGATCTTGCTTTCGCTGCAAAACCACCCACAAACCCATCGCCACTGCGTGATTGGAATGACCCAGCAGCTCTCGGTTTGCTAGGTTCACCAGGTCGTATTTGGGCAAGGAGCTGAACGCTTCACTGGTGGGTTTCAAGTATTGAACCCCGCCAGATCGTTTGATGGCCAACAGCTGCTTGTCCTCCTCGAACCTTACAGCCAAGATCATCCCTGTTGCTCCGTGCTTGTCTATGATAGAAGTCTTTTGCCACACCGGAGCTGGACCCTTTGATGAAGTGGAAGGCATGTCTGTTTCTTTTGGTGCCTCTGGGTCCACAGGTGTAGGGTCAACTGGGGAGGCTTCAGTCGAGGCTTCTACATTGCTGTCCTGCTCAACTGAACCTGTGTCGAGTGGAGCGTCGAAGGATGGAACTTCAAAGATCTCTCCATCTTCTAGCTCGTACTCTCCTTCCCCGTCACCCTTGGGAATTTCGATCACAACATCTTCGTCTTCATCATCCCAATCATCACCAGAGTCGATCTCTCCTTCTTCTAGATTGAAGAGAGCATCGATTTGTGCTTCTTTGGAATAGTCAGGCTCTAGATATAGGATCTCATCATCAGATAAGTCCTTAAGTACTTCAGCCACTGACTTTCCTTTATCACCACCACCACCAGAGGTATCACCACCCTCTTGCTGAGTAGACTCCCCCTCAGCCATTGGAATAGCAGATATGGGCACAATTGCCAAAGCTTGGTGCTCACCTCCACTAGAACCGGCTTCGGGATCCTTGTCTTTATCGTCATCCTTAGTCAAGTCAACTGGATGACAAGGCTCAGCACCAGTGGATTTCTTTTCTTTCTCTTTCTCTTTCTCTTTCTCCTTCTCCTTCTCCTTCTCCCCCTGAGCATCAAGCTTCTTGGTCAGTTCTGCAACTAATTTGACCATCGCTTCGTGCTCTTTTCTTTGTAAATCCAGCCTTAGCTCAAGTGAAGTTCTGTGGCCTAGAATCATTTCATTTATCTTCATTAACAGTTCGTTCTGTGCCATTACGTTCTTCAGTCACTCATTAGTCCCCGTTCTCTGGCTATGTAGAATCCTAACTTCATCAGCCAGTGAACTAATCTGTGCTTGTTGAGCATCAGATTCCTCCTTTGACTTCTGAATAGTCTTCAGCAGTCCAGCAACTTGGGTGTCTAGCACATCGATCCTTGCATCATTCGGATCAGGATGCCTAGACGATGACGCTTTGACATTATGGATAGGGGAGGCAAAGATTGTGTCGAAGTCAAAACCTTGTGTGAAGTCACCAGAATTAAAGGGTTGGCTTGACGGCTCAAAGGTGGGTGTTGGGATTGTTGATGAGATGATGGGAGTGGGTGTTGTGGTAGGGGTTATGGTGACAGACTCTGTGACAATTGGAGTAGTCACCGCCACTTGGACTGATGTTGTAGGGAGGGTCACCGTCACAGGAACCTCCTCTGTGACTGCTGTGACTACCACGTCAGCTTGAACTTGTGGTCTTCTCCTCCTACGGTACAATTGCTGTGCTGGTGGGGTAGAGGCTGAATCTGGACTGGCAGCTGGAACTTGTACTTGCTGCACAGTCGGGACCTCTACTACCCTGGAAATAGCAACCTCTTGCCTATCTCCCCTATTCTTATGAACACTCTCTCGCCTTTGTCTTTGTAGAGCAGCGTCAGAGTCAGAGGATGGCTTATATTCGCTGCTCGAGCTCTGTCGCTTTCTTTTGGAGGACGACTCAGGTAGGGTTACCTGTGCCGATCTCCTGGGGTGTGCTTGCGATGGTGCGTCATCGAAATCAGAAGAATCTGATTCTGTTGCTTCTGAATCGGATTCCTCAGCACCACCATCACCGCCTTCGTCGTCTCCATCCTCAGACGAACCATCATCACTCTCCATTTCCTCCTGTTGTTCATCGGAGTGTTCACTCAATTCCGGCTCCGAGTCAGGACTGTACCATCTCCAGTCACCTGGGGCCACATACGCTTCATTGATGAGGTGGCCAAAGAGTTCTGTATGCACAAGGGTAGGATCTACACTGCCTGGCTTTAGGAATTGGGTGAAAACTCTTTTGTCCACCCTCTTTACTTGCAGTCTCTCCCCTATAGCAGGAAGGTGTGGCAACGCGTCATTTATCAAAAGTTGCACAAACCGAGGGTATAACAAGAACCGAAACCTCTCCGCTGTGTTGATCTGGTCATTGATGGCCTTAAAGATGTAACGGGAGAAGTTGTAGCCCTTGTTGAGAGAAAGGCCAACCATGGCTGCTGCAAGGTCATGACCCATAACATCTTTCACAGCTTTCCTTTATGAGATGCACATGATCATGACGTGGGCGAAATATCTCCATTGGTCTAATACCCACATCTTTTTGTATGAAGCATAGTTCCTTGCACCGACGTATCCCATTCTTTGCCTCCAACACCCATCCACATAGTAGTCTGGATAGGCTGTCGGGTCGGTAGCAAGGTCTCTGAAATGCAGGACCCTTCTTATGGTGTCTTCAGAAAAAGCGATAGCCTGACCAGCAACGGTAGCCCTTATGACATTGGGGGATACCGTGCAGTCATGTTCCGCTGTCTCCCAGAATTGTTCCAAATAAGGTCTTGACACGGTCGGGTCAGCCGAGATAGCATAGCTGATTCTGGAGCGATTCAAGAAATCACCTATCTCCCTATATTTTAATGATGCACCTTTCCATTTGGGTTGAGTGTTTGCTAAAAGGTTAAATTCATTAGTAAACGCCCGAGTCATGATCTGTAAAAACACACAGAAAACATAATAAGAACAACACATATCATTGGAAACGGATAAACATGACTCAGTATAGCAGTTACTCTTTGAACAGAATTTCAGACTTAGGAATTTTTGCTAAGTGTTGGTCCTGCGTACTTAGCAGGAGTTTCCTTTTGCGTACTTAACAAGTACGCATGAACTGTTTTTTGCGTACTTGTTAAGTGCGCAGGAAACATACTTGGTGAAAATGCAGAAGTTTGAAATTCAATCAAAGTGCAAAAATTGGTGTGTATTGGGTCACCACTAGGTCGGAATCAATGATTCTAACCTATGGGACCAACCACAACACCAAATACCTGCTAAACATGACCAATTTTGACCTAAAATGGTCGACCAATCCACTGACGGTTCGAATTCAAACCCAAAGTCAAAAATCAAATATTAAAAAGGACGTTTAAGGATCGATTATGTGATCTAATCATGTTTAATGATAATAGGTTACCCAAACAACCCCCAATTTGCCCTAAAAATCACGGATTGAACTTAGGTTTTCTTAGTCAAGAATCGGTCCACTGTCACGATTTCACGGATGGATTTAGCCTAGATTCTCACCAAATCGATGAAATGAGATGATGAAACTATAGACGGGACGAAAAGATGGTTTAGGAACACTTTGATTTTGAGTGAAATTTGCAGAGGGGAAAGTTTTTCGTTTGAAAGCATGAAACTGAGAAAATTTTCTAAGTATCACTTTTATACCCAGCCTCAATCGGTCGTGCGTACTTGTTAAGTGCGCACGAGTTAACTCTTGCGTACTTACAAGTGCGCAGTCTTTAACTCTTGCGCATTTACAAGTGCGCAAGCTTTAACTCTTGCGTACTTACAAGTGCGCAGTCTTTAACTCTTGCGCATTTACAAGTGCGCAAGCTTTAACTCTTGCGTACTTACTAAGTATGCAGGTCTTACTTCGTGCGAACTTGACAAATACGCACAACCCTTAAGTGCGCAAATTTTAAACTCATAAATTATGAAGTATTTCAAGTCAAATAACGAACAAGTTAGAAATATTCAATCAGGAGGATTCAAATACAATTCAGGAAGGTTAAACACAAATATTTTTGGCTTTTCTGAATAAAAATTGAACTATGCATAAACTTAAAATCTTTTTGATCTTTTCTAATAAAATATACAAGAATTCACACAAACTATTTTTTTGATCAAAGACACGAGCAGAGGATCATATCAGGTTATCTTTTAGCAAAAGCGATACAATATAAACATCAAAGAATATGGGATCATGTCATGGATTACTATTTATTCATACGTAATAAGCACAAAAACAAGTAATTCAAGTTGACAATATTATAAGATTTGAAACTATAAGCATCTTTGTATCACATTCTTGTGTATTAAGGTATTATTTATAAGATATACAATGTGTACCCCACTGATATGCTATACTAATGTAAATTGCATTATCTCAAGGCATCTAAGATTTTTCCAATGATTTTCTGAATTTTCAGAATGAAGTTACATCTATTAGCACAGGAAAAATCAAGCAGAATCCATAAGGATTATCAGGAATCATGAGATTCAGAATCGAGTGATTCATTTGTCTTGGATTCATTTGATTTTCTTCATTGAATATTGGTATGATGATTCAGGATAATATATATGGTGTTTGAGTTTTAAGGTAAGGGAATCCAACTTTTATCTGGATTTGATTTCAATGAATCAGGAGTGATTCAAGGGCGAATACATGCTCAACGGTTAATGCAGAGACATGTCTTGATTCAATCTCTCCTTGCATACTTGTGAGTATGGGCAGTGAGATGAACCGCATTAATTGTGCTAACGACATAACCCGAAACTGACCTCAAAAGAAAATTATTGCCAAAATCTAACATCCTATATCTGATAATGATCTTTTCTATTCTTTTACGCACACACTCTTGCAAACATGGGTTCAAATCACAGTTGTAGTTTAGATTTAGTTTCCACACTACTAGTGATTCAAAGACGCATACAGCCCACTGACAATTTAAATTACTTGTAAATAAGCAGATTAAAAACATAATAAGTTAAACAGTTAAGTAAGCATGACGCAATCATTTCCCATATGAGCAGTCTGTGACGTTTAGATCATTTCTTATGTACTATCATTTTCTCTTTTCTCAAGTTAACTTTGATATTTTCTCCATTTTCTATTTTTGTTTTTTTTTTTGTAAAATATTTTGAAACTTAAAAGAACTATACATAAAATTTAAAAGAAATAAAGTTTAACTTCCATGAATTGAATTGATTCAAGAAAAATTAATTTTCACTCAGGATTGAACATTTATATCAAGTTGACAAGATGCTCAAAACGGGATCGATCAAATGCCTTTATGAAAAGGTCAGCAAGATTGTCATCCATGTGAACTTTTACAAGTTCAATTAAATGCTTTTCAGCACAATCACGGATGTAATGATGGCGAATCTCTATATGCTTAGTTTTGGAATGTTTCACCGGGTTATTTGTAATGGACATTGTGGCATTGTTGTCAATGAATAGAGGAGTTCCAGTGAAATTTAAGCCGTAGTCTCTCAACTACTGCTGAATCCACAGTATCTGAGAAGAACCGCTCGTTGCAGCAATGTATTCTGCTTCACAAGTTGAGATAGAAACCGTTGACTGCTTCTTACACTGCCAGGAGACCAGTCTGTCTCCTAAGAATTGACATCCACCAGAAGTTGACTTTCTGTCAAGGTTACAACCGCCATAATCTGAATCAGTGTAGGCTTTGAAGTCGAATGACTGCTGCTTAGAGTACCAAAGACCTAATTGGGGTTTCCTTTTCAGGTATCTGAAAATTCTCTTCACGGCTATCATATGTGACTCCTTCGGTTGAGACTGAAACCTTTAGCACAAGCACACAGCAAACATTATATTGGGTCTTGAAGCTGTGAGATACATAAGTGACCCGATCATCCCACGGTACAATCAGCTATCGACATCCTTTCCATCTTTGTCAGGATGCAGACCATGATTGACTGGGATAGGTGTGCCAAAAGTTCTGCTATCATTCATCTTGTATTTTGACAAGATGTCCTGCACATACTTAGTTTGATGTAGATAGATGCCATCCTCTCTTTGACTGACTTACAGACCCAGGAAGAATGACAATTCACCCATATTACTCATTTCAAAATTGGACTTCATCACCTGCTCGAATTCCCTACACATCCCTTCATTGGTAGATCCAAAGATAATGTCGTCGACGTATACTTGTACAAGAAGAATGTCACCTCCTGCTTTCCTAATGAAGAGAGTCGAGTCAATCTGTCCACGGTTGAAACCATTAGACAGTAAATGCTTAGATAATGTCTCATACCATGCCCGCAGTGCTTGATGAAGACCATAAAGTGCTTTCTCGAGCTTATACACTTTATTGATATTATGCGGATCTTCAAAACCGGGAGGTTGAGTGACATAGACCTCTTCATGAACTTTACCATAAAGGAAAGCACTCTTCACATCAAGTTGATAGACCTTGAAGACGACATATGTGGCATAAGCCAAGAACAGTCAAATGGCCTCAATTCTAGCAACTGGGGCATATACTTCCGTGTAATCCAAGCCCTCTTGCTGATAAAAACCCTGAACAACCAATCTTGCTTTGTTCTTCACAACAACATGACGATCATCCGTCTTGCATTTGAACACCCATCTGGTTCCAGTTGGTTGAAAGCCCTTTGGCAAGTCAACAAAATCCCACACGTGTAACTTTTGGATTTGAGACAATTCATCTTGCATCGCCTCAATCCAGCAGTTGTCAGTGAGAGCCTCCTTCACATTCTTCGGCTCTAACTGGGACACGAATGCAGCATGCAGACATGTTTCCATGACACTAGTGTCAAGTATCTCTGTGTAAAGACTGGTGTTCTCAGTGATGGTTCGATGACGAGTCTGAACACCGGCATAAGGATCACCAATAATGTTGTCGATTGGATGATTCCTATGCACTCTCGTCTCCGGTACAATCGGTTCCTGAATTTCTGGATCGAAATTCGTGCTTAACTCCCCCATTTCCTGTGTTCCAGAGGAAGAAGATTCAATGTTACTTAGATCAGTTGGAGATTCATTTCCTACAGTTGTGTTAGGATTGGCTTGAGCGTCATCTCCAACAACAAGAACATCTTCACTGTCATCACTGTCATGAGTTCCAGATGCAGATGCAGCATTGGAATCAGGAGTTATAATTGGTACAGTAGCACGAGTACAGAAGCTGGAGTCATCACCGCCACCCAATAATTCATAAACGTTTGCGGCGTCAACTGCAGATAGATCAGGAAGATTGAATGACTTGAATAGCGCATCATAATCAAAACCCCAAGCTGGACCTGTTGGTTCAGGTGGAATGCTGTTTTTAATACAATCCACTTCAAACCATTCCTCGACAGTACGAGTTCCTATGTTGTACACTCTCTTGCAAGGCGAGTTGGCAACGTATCCTAAGAAGATGCCTTCCACCGCTTTTGCATGAAACTTAGACTGGCGGTCTTTGTACTGTAGCAACAAGGAACAAGGACTACCAAAAGGAACTAGGTAATCAAGATTGGGAAGTCGATTGTTGATCTACTCGTAACAAGTCTTGTTGTGCCTTTTCACAACCAGAACTCTGTTTAAGACGTGACAAGCTGTATTAACGGCTTCTGCCCAGAAAGTGACAGGAAGCTTTGCATCCGACAGCATAGTCCTTGCAGTCTCAATTAGAGTTATGTTCTTCCGTTCAGCAACTCCATTCTGCTGAGGCGTGTACGGCGCGCTAAATTCATGACGGATCCCTTTCTTGAGACAGAAAAGCTCCATCAAATTATTCTTGAACTCAGTTCCGTTGTTACTCCTTATCCTTCTAACTTTCAGCTTGCAAAGAGATTCCATGCTCAGGATCAAGTATTGAAGAATATCATCAGTCTCGTATTTAGTACCTAAAAAATGCACCCAAGAAAAACGTGAGAAATCATCAGTTACTACTAGACAGAACGACTTACCTCCAATACTCCTGATACTTATGGGGCCAAACAGATCCATGTGTAGTAGCTCTAAAGGGGTATCAATAGAGTTTTGGAGCTTGGGCTTGTGAGACTTCCGTTGTTGTTTGCCCTTTTTACAAGGCATACAGTCATCTGCAACGGTAAACCTCAGCTTAGGAACCCCGGTTACCAAACCGTTTCGGACAAGATGATTCATTTTACGATACAAAATATGTCCGAGTTTCATATGACACAAGATGGAGTCGAGCTCTGTCGCTCTAGTAAGCAAACAAGTAGGAACTGATGAGGTGGTTGTTGCCACGCTCATATCGATCTGATAAGTGTCGTTTGTTCTTGGCGCTCTCATCAGGATCCAATCTTTCGGAACTTCAAAACCGGGTTTGAGAATCAGGCATTCTGACCTGTCAAACATCACCGACTACTCCTTATCACACATTTGAGAGACACTCAACACGTTATGCTTCAGCTTCTCGCAGTAGTTGACATTGTCAAAGCTGACACAACCGTTCGAAACCACACCTTGACATGTGATGCTGCCGCCTTTTTCTCCGGCAAAGGCCACATAGCCGCCTCTGAATGGTTTAACGTCTTGAAGCAAGGCCATGTTTCCTGTCATGTGCCTGGAACATGCACTATCTACATACCAGCGGTTAGAGATAGTACCCTTCAGACGTCCCTGCACGAGTGACAAAATAATTAGTTAGATTTGGAGACCCAAGCCATTGTGGTCTTGGGTCGTCCATCCTTTTCAAAATAAACTACTTCCTTTAACTCACAGTCATGATGACTGTTCAAAATTGATGAATCTTTAGAAGAAATAGAACTAGGAGATTGAGAAGTTTTGGATTTGGCAGTCCAGGATCTCTTCTTTTTCTTAACCGGAACATGAGACTTTGGTTCAACTACAGCAGGTGAACTTGTGGAAGCTTCACCTGATTGAACTGAAGTCAGCTGTTCAAGCTTTCTCAACCTCTTGTTTCGTCTCCTCCTCTGTGGCTTAGAGAGTCTTGCCACTGGTTTCTCACCAGTACGTGTACTACCAGAGGTAGATACACGAGGTACAGCAGGTTGCGTTACCTTTCTTGGAACAGATGGTTTAGCTTCAGATTTGATCTTAGGCTTTACCATCGGTTTGACTGGTGGTTTCACCACATTTTGCTTTGGATGTTTGGGAGAAGGTTTCACTGTTGGCGACCTGGGGATAACAGCTGGTTGTGGAACAACATGTCGTTTCCCTTCGTTCTTCGAAGGACAGTTCACAAAAATGTGACCAACCAAGCCACAGTGAAAACAGTTCCACTTATCTACATAAGTTCTCTTGTAAGGCTCATTAGATCTGGCCTTAGCTAACTCAGCATTATGAGAAGGAGGAGTTGGTTTATGAACGTTAGTCTGAACCTTAACAGTTTGGTTTTAGGGAGTATAATATTTTTCCAAATTTTCTTTATACCCAAGCCCATAATGAGCTGAAAAAGCCTCTTTCTTAGCTTGGTTAAGACTTTTATACCCCCCGTAAAGCGTTACCTTTAGATTATCATTTGTTTCAATGATATCGGGTTCAGTTAAAATGCAATTATCACCATTAGTGATAACGTTTTTCTTTACCTTTTGTTCAGTCAACAACTCCTCAGATACTACTCCTTCAGGGCAAGAATTAACCGACCCGTCTTCAGAAGCAGTAACAAACTCCTCACTAGATGTGAAGTTAGCCTTACATGAGGATTCATCCTTATTAGGGGAATCATCCTTATCAGAGGACTCTTCTAGACAAGTGAGATCAATGTCTATTAAACTATTGACAAACTTCTCGCTCACTGGTGGAGGAATGGCATTAGTACCCAAACCTAACCCATTCAGTTTTCTCACCACAGACTCGTAGTGTTCCACCACAAAACGAGAGTTTTTCAACTTCTCATTAGTGTATTTTAACTGCAAGATCTCATTTTGCAGTTTGTTGATTTCATTGTTCCGTTTTTCTAACCCCCTGTATGCAACATCTAAGTGAAGTTGTTGATCACTTATTTTTAAAGAATATTCACATTTTTCCTTTTTCAACGTTTCAATAGAATCTTTAAAACGTTTTTCATTTTCTTTATAGTTTAGAGCTGCCAAACTTAGGGGTTCGATTTTGTCTTGGAGCCTAGAATTTTCAAGTTTTAGCCCTAGACATTTAGAACATGAAATAACAGAGAAAGGGTTAGAATCTACCTCAGACGATGAACTTGTTGCTTCTCCAATGGCCATGAGAGCAACAACAGTGGTTGATTCCTCTTCATCAGCTACAGAAGATTCCTTTTCTTCAGCTTCCTTCACCTCCTCTGTATCAGCTACAGAAGCTTCCCTTTTCTCTGCTTCCATCATCTCCCTGATCTCAGCCATGAGCTAACCTGGGTTTGTGCGATGATGGCATCCTCAAGATGAACGCCCCAATCAAAGCTGTCGTCCTGTTGGGCTACCAGTGCATTGGACGTTCCACCTTGGCTTTGATTGTTGTGGTTTGGATTGTTGTGGCCATAGCTGTTTCCTTGGCTGGGTCGGGTAAAACCAGAGGCAGGTGCTCTGTCTTTCTGATACTCACGAGCAAAGTGTCCATAGTTTAGACACTTGTAGCATTTGTCCTTAGATTTGTCAAACCCGACCTTGGCATTAGGATGCCTGCCAATAAACTTTCTTCCTGTTCTGTTCAGGAAACACTTGGCTCTCCTCAATAGCATGGCCATATTCCATTGAATATCCATGTCCTCCATGTCATCAGGATCCACTTGATTAAAATCTTCTTCAATCGTCTCTAGATCAGTAAGCTTGCCACCTATGAAATTTTCATGTGCAAGCATACAAGATGAGAATAGTGCTACATGATCTTCAGCTATTCTGGCTATAGCTGAGTTGTTAGCTGAAGACGTAGCAGGAGGATTTATTGAGGTATTTTGATGATGAGACCCCAACCCTGATCCTGAAGCATAGCAAGCATGACCACCACACCCAGTTGAGTGGTCTTCTTCAGTAGGGTTTCCAGTGAAGAGGGCAATTCCAGAGCCCGATGACTTGGATGTAGAAGTCGTCCCATGATACATAGAAGGGTCTTGTATCTGGGGTCTTCCTGAGCTCTCCTTTCTTCTTAGGTTTATGTCATGAGCTTGAACCTTTCCTATTGCCTCCTCAACCGTCAACTCATAGAATTTAGGATTTTCCCTCATTAAGGTTGTGTACATCTCAAATTTGGATGGTAAAGCATCCAAAAAATTTTCCACCATCTCTTCATCTGGATACCTGAGTTCAAAAGCCTTCAACTCAGACTGTAAATGGTAGAATCTAGAGATGAGGTCATCTAAAGATTCGTTCTCTAAGAATCTGAAGCACTCATACTGCTTCATGAGAAGATCTCGCTTACTCTTCTTGATGTCACTATTTCCTTCGAATCTCTTCTGTAAAGCTTTCCAGATATCCTTCGAATTGTCATACCCTCGGAAACTATGGAACAATTCCCGAGTTAATGCCATAGTGATCGAACCAAGTGCCTTCTTTTCACGATCATAAGCCTTCTTTTCTTCATCAGAAAGCTTAGATATAGGTTTGGGCATGGTTTCATCAAGATAGATGTGCGTGGGATGCTTATATCCCTCAAGGATTGGTATCCATAGTGATGAGTCGGTATAAGAAATGTAGTGCTCGAAACGTGCTTTCCAATTGGAATAATCGTTCACGTTCAGCAACTTTGGTGGTTTCTGTGGTGTACCGATCTCATTATCATAATTCAGCAGGTTTCCAAGATTCTGAAAATTCGACATAGTGAACACTTACTCAAAATTCAGAAAAGTCAGACACAGTTGCGCACTTGGTTTTGGCCTTGCGCACTTGAGAAATGGTCTAGCGTATTTAGATTTCTTCTTGCGTACTTATAAGTACGCAGGAGATAATTCTTGCGTATTTAGTAAGTACGCACAAAACTGTACTTTTTGCCAGAAATGGTAAGTACGCAGAATACCTTTTCAGCAACTCTCACCAAACTTTTCCGGTCACCTGAAACTCGCCGGAGATGGTAAAAATTCGTCTGATGATCAATGCAAATGAGAAACTTGTTTCTAACCAACCTTTGATGCTCAAAACACTCAAATACACAACAAGAATCAGTTTTTGAGTGATTTTTGTTTTTAAAATAGTGCTCAAGAGCTACCCCTATTTTATCACAAAAATCAACAAAAATACTTCTTTTTGCTTGTAAAAACTCTCCAAACTCACTCACAACACTTGAAATCAGGAGTAAAGCTCTAATACCACTTATAGGTCCCTCGGGTGTGGCGGATCGGTACATGCAAGTGGGTCTATTAGTCGGACTGGGTGCGTAATGCCCGTGACTAGGTGGAGAGTCTAGCTAAACAAAGTAAACCGACAAGAGAAAACACTTTAAACGTTCTTTGTATTATAAACACTTGAAGGTTACAGAGAAAAGCACTTAGGTTACAATCTGCGTATTTGCACTAAAGCCTGTGTACTTAACTTCTGTCAACCTATCCTACTTATACCTGACCTGATGCATGCGCACTTAGAAAGTGCGCAGGGCAAAATGCTCTTACGTACTTTACAAGTACGCAAAGGTATTCTTGCGTATTTTCTAAGTACGCAGGAGCTTTCTCCTGCGCACATGTAAATGCACAAAACACTTAGAAAGAAATGCAACATTCAATATGTAAAAGTAAATACAACTCGATAAACTAATACATAAAGACTCTTACATACAAAGACAATTACAGACATGAAAATACAAACTAAGACTCTATCCAGAGTGTTGTCACAGGAAAGTGCTTCAACAATGAGTGTTTCTCAGATTTGTGATAAGGATTTCTGTGCCCTATTTAATTCAAAAGAATGCCTGATTTTGATGCCTGGAGTGGTGATTCCAGAAGAACTCATTCTTATGCATTCTCCTAGAAGATTCAACACCTATAGCTTGGATATGAACAACCGGTCGGTAATTGAATCATGTTTTCTTTCAAAGCCTTCTGAATATGAATCATTTATGTGGAATAAAAGGTTGGGACACGTAAATTTTAAAACCATGAACCGCCTGGTTCGAGGAAACCTTGTCACTAGATTGCCTCTCAAAGATTTTTCACCTGTAGAACACTGTATCTCCTGTTCCAATGGAAAACAACACAAATCTTCTCATAAACCCAAAACCACAAATTCCATTGACTCCCCTCTCCAATTACTTCACATGGATCTCTTCGGTCCTGTGAGTGTCATGAGTCTTGAACGAAAATCCTACTGTTTGGTAGTAACCGATGATTTCTCTTGATTTACTTGGATTATCTTCCTAGCTAAGAAATATGAGACGCCAGAGATTCTGAACACCTATCTGCTTCAAATTAAGAACCTCTTCAATCTGAGTGTGAAGACTATCCGAAGTGATCATGGAATAGAATTCAAGAATGCCACTCTTGATTCCTTCTATGAAAGCAAAGGAATTTCTAGACAATTCAGTGCATCGCGTACTCCTCAACAAAATGGTGTAGCTGAAAGAAGAAACCGCACACTAATTGAAGCTGCAAGAACTATGATTGTTGATTCCAAGCTTCCCGTGACTTTATGGGCTGAGGCGGTCAATACTGCATATTTTGTGCAAAATTGTGTTCTCATCACCAAAAGCTGCAACAAGACACCCTATGAAATCATGTACAAGCGAAAGCCAGTTATTGATTTCTTCATAAAGTTTGGATGTGTATGCACGATTTTTAATACCTTAGATCAGCTGAACAAATTTGAAGGCAAAGCAGATGAATGCTATTTTGTGGGATATTCATCTAATCAACGAGCATTTCGTGTTTACAACAAGCAGAGAAGGATGGTGCTAAAGTCCATTGATATCAATTGGCATGAAAGCAATCACATGGACGCTGGGGACGGTCCTGACTAGCTTTTTGATGTCGAATCATTGTTTAAATCATTTCATCTTCCTATGTTTTCAAATGAATAAACTCATGCTAATCCTTACTTCTCTGTGAATATTCTAGGGAACATTAATGATCAGGGTTCCTCCTCATCCACTCAAATTGAAATCCCTGTACCTGATGATGCTGAATGCAATATAGACTCTTTCGGTTCTTGTGCAACAATTGAAACTATTGAAGACAACACCATTCCAATAGTGGATGTTGCCCCACAATCAACTGCTGAAGATCCTATTGTTAATGAAGTCGATCCTCCTGCTGATAATATTACAAATCTGGATGAAGTCTTGGAAGAAGATGAGATTCCTCAGTTGAGAATTCACAAGAATCATCCCACCAACATCAATGTGGGTGTTCGTACACGAAGTGCTTGTGATGCATTAGATAACATCATGTTCTCGTGTTTTATATCTCAAGTCGAACCTAAAAACATCAAAGCAGCTTTGATTGAGAACGGCTGGGTGGAAGCAATGCAAGAACAGTTGCAATAATTCTCAAAACTAAATGTGTGGAATCTGGTGGATCTTCCCAAGAATAAAGTTCCTATCGACACTTGTTAGGTATTTCGCAAAAAAAAGGATGAAGGAGGAATTGTAGTTCAGAACAAAGCTCGTTTGGTTGTTCAAGGTTTCTATCAAGAAGAGGGATTGACTTTGAGGAAGTCTTTGCACCAGTGGCTTGCTTGGAAGCCATCAGAATGTTTCTTGCCTATGTAGCCTATATGGACTTCACTGTTCATCAAATAGATGTCAAAAGCGCATTTCTGTATGGAAAAGTTCAAGAGGAAGTTTATGTCAAGCAGCCACCGGGTTTCATTGATCCTAACTTTCCAAACCGTGTCTACAAGTTAGACAAGGCACTTTATGGTCTTTACCAAGCACATCGTGCATGGTATGAAACGTTATCAAAGCATCTGCTTGAAAATGGTTTCACATGAGGAGCGATTGATCAAGCTTTTTTTAAACGGAAGGATGGAAAGGGTTAAATCATGGTGCAAATTTATGTGGACGGTATCATCTTTGAATCCACAAATCCTCGTCTTTGCAAAGAATTCGAAGAAGTGATGCGTTCTAAGTTCGAAATGAGCTCTCTAGGAGAAATGAAGTTCTTTTTGGGATTGCAAGTTGATCAGTCCGAGTCAGGAATTCTCATTCATCAAGAGAAATATGTGAAAGAAATCCTGACTAAGTTCAAAATGGCCGATTCCCACCCAGTCCAAACTCCCATGGAAGTTTGACATTATCTGTCTTCCGATTTGGATGGTGAAAGTGTTGATCAACACCTCTATCGCTCTATGATAGGATCTCTCATGTATCTCATTGCCAACAGACCCGACATCATGTTTGCAGTGTGCTTGTGTGCACGTTTTCAGGCTAATCCTAAACTCTCTCATTTATCTGCTGTCAAACGTATTTTGCGGTATTTAAAGTATATGCCAAAATTGGGTCTTTGGTATCCTAAGAATGACTTGTTTGATCTTGTGGCTTATTCAGATTCAGACTATGGGGGATGAAACTTAGAATGCAAATCCACTTCTGGAGGGTGTCTGTTCCTTGGCAACGGCCTTGTCTCATGGCAATGTAAAAAACAATCCACTGTTTCCCAATCCACCGACGAAGCCGAATACATTGTCGCAGCCCTTTGTTGTTCACAAGTCAGATGGATACACCATCAGATGCTTGACTATGGGATCACATTCCATGAGACACCCATTCTCTGTGCTAACACTGTCGTTCCCCATATCACCAAAAACCCAGTTCAGCATTCCAAAACCAAACACATCGAGATCAAACATCATTTTATTAGTGATTGTGTTGAAAAGAAACATATTCAAATCATTGAAGTCAAAACCGACAAGCAAACCGCAGACATCTTCACAGAGGCATTTGACTCTACCAGATTTTCCCAACTGGTGGAGATGCTTGGAATGATAAACTTTTAGTAACCCTTGTGTATATTCGTTGTTTTTATGTTTATGTTTAACAGTCAAGAAAATTTCCAAAAAGATTTTCCTTTTAAGTATAGTTTATTACCTAGCAAATCTTTTAGGGGAGAAATGAGAATTTAATATGTCAAAATTGAAAAGAATTGCTTTATGTACATTCTTACAAGTGGTTTTGTTACAGAAAAATTGAATCTGACCTTTTGAGAAATGATAGTGTCTGATCACATCTCTTGAACATGGAATTGACCAAAAGCGATGGTGTTTACTGAGGTATAGCTGGTAAGCCTGGCATATGGTTAAAACTTGTAAGTAGTGTGAAAAACCTAAATTCTATCTCATACTTGTGTGTTTGAATCCATTATTTAAACATTTAACTCATTTTATCTATTAAGAAAACCAATTCAATCATATATAGGCCTATGTGTTGGATTCCTATTCATACGCCAAGTGACCGTCAAAGTAACGATATTTACCACCGATGACCCCGTATGTTTTGCTTACGCAAAGATCTCGGGTGTTCATCCTTTTTCCATCCACTTGGATGATTTGACCCGTATGTTTTGCTTTCGCAAAGATCTCGGGTGTTTAACATTTTTCTATCCGCTTGGATAATTTTACGACTTCTTCTATTTTGCTTTCGTAAAGATCTAGAATGTTCGTACCTTTTTAATATCTACTTGGATATTTTTCATTTTAAAATCTTCTAATCCACTTAGATTCCTTATTTTATTTTGGTGGTATTTTGAAATTATTAAGATGATACCTTGGTTAATCTGAAAGAGATGATAGGATGAAAATGAGTATTTCTTGAAGATTGATAGGCTTTCAAAACCATTTTATTTCAATATGTGGGGTACACCTTGTATCATGTTTAAATGGTACCATATAATCACATGAAACCTATGTACAAACAAATGTTCGGGTTTACTTTGTACAAATATCAGCTATCTTCAGGGACTCATAGTAGTTGAATGCAAAAGGAAGTGTTTCAAGAGACTGACCAGATCTGATCTCATGTTGGATCTTTTCCAAGAAGGTTAAAGTGTAAATATCTTGTGAATAGTTTTATATTGTTTTATTTTTTTTTTCTATTGCTATCAAAACTTCTCAAGTTAACCGAAACTCCAAGTCACACGAAACTACCTCTTCACCCCGAAACTTCTTTTGCCTATCGAAACTTGTAGTTTTGACAGGGGCATTTTGGTCTTTTACCACATGGGAAAATTAAATGAGTTCATAATCTGATTTCTTCGTCGTCAAGGCTCACTTTACCATCTCCGGTCACTTTACGCCTTCTCTCTCACACACACAAAATCTCTCAAATACCTTCGGTCTAAGATGTGAAATCACTGTGTCTTACCTGATCCTCCGTCGTCGTCTTCATCATAGAATGTTTCTGGTTCGTATGTGTGTAACTGATCAAAATGTAGACCTAGGATTTGAATTATGAGGTTTTTTACGACTAAATCTTCATAATCATGGTCGTTTTGGTGCTATTTACTATTTACAACATCTACATTATCTGTGTTTTAACATATGTGTGTACATATTTGCATTTTTATCCGTGAATCATTGGTAAGATGAAGTTTCGACTCTCACAGGCCACTCTTAATCCCTCTTTTATCTGTTTTGTCAATTTCATGTTTATATGAGTCTGTATATTTTCCATGAGTCTGGTCTCTGGGAGTTTTAAGTATGGTCTAGGGTTTGGGCATCGAAACTAAGGAGTTTCGATAAAAATATTCTTATCTTTTAAAATAGGTTTTTAAAAATATAAACTGGTTTTTCAATTGAAACTAGTAGTTTCGATACCTAAACTTTCTCTACTCTCTTTGCCCGAAACTAGTTGTTTCGATCGAAACTAGAAGTTTCGATAAGACTTATTCTCAAAACTTTCTAAGTATTGATCGAAACTAGTAGTTTCGATAAGGCATTTTCTGAAACTTTCTAAGTGTTGACCGAAACTTGTTGTTTCAATCGAAACTAGTAGTTTCGATTGGGCTTGTCAAAGATATTGTTTAAGTGTTGGTTTAAATAGTTTCGATCAGGCTTTTCTCTAAAATTTCTCTAATTACCAAGCCTGATTTGTCACACCCCAACCGACGGCGGAAACGTCGAGGCGGGACATGTAGACTGTTCATGAGCACAAGGTTGACTAAATTGAGATATATTAATCATTCAAATTCATTTCAAGTATTCAAGATAAAACCAAATCAAAACAAGTACATAAAATGAAAACATAATCCTTTATTTAAAATTATCTAGGTCTAAAACTTAAGTGTAGCAAGTCTTGATCAAAATCACACATTAGTACCTGAAACATGAATAAAATAAGGTCAACTAAAAAGTTGGTGAGCATACACAGGTTTGTATATAGATAGCATATAGATTATGAATAAACAAATCCTTACATAGCATGATAAAATAAGGCATTTATGGAGAGCAGTTATTGTGTAACCAAGTACAATCAAACCTTTGTAACTAACATGCAAAAATTGTGTTGTCAGTAACAATCACCCCAATCTGGGTGGGTTTGTCAGACTCAATAGATCTATCATTGTTTACCGTCGGCTTGAATAGTTAATGATTGCACATAAATTGCACACACAAGTTAGCACACCTAGCACTCAGGCATAAAGCTCAAATTTGCACACATGAATGTAAAGAGGATTTGTACTTGTGTAGTTTGTGTAAATGTAAGCAATAGATTGTATATTGTTCATGTTCCACCCCAAAAGTGTAAACGAGTAAAAGGGGCTATGTAATACTCACTTGATTTGAAGGCGTAGCTAACTCGAGATACTAGATAGTAATATGGTCCTTGTAATGCGCAACGTTAACCTAGTATGGAATGTATATTGGATTAATAGTGTGCACAATAGTCTATGTCTAAGTCTAGGGTTGAATTGGTTGTGTGTATCAAGCTTGTGGTTTGTACTTGTAAGGTATTGTATAAAATGAAAGATTGGATATTTTTAGAACATTTTGATCAAGTTTTGAGTTCAATAAATAATTTACAAAATTATTATTTGTTCACTTAGTTATAAAAATAATGTAGGTATTAGGAGTAATTAAGTATAACCTAAATAAATAATTTTTGTTTAAATGTAAATTAAATAAATAATTGTTACCTTATTTATTTATTTATTTATAAAATATGTAACTTAGTCATTTTGTTATAAAAATGTATGAGATGTTTTATATTAAATATAAATTTCTTTACTTTATTTTCATAAAGATGTTTAAATAAATTGTGTGAATAATAATTAAGTGTAAGGTTTAACAATAAATATAAATTAAATTTTGTAAGTTTTAAATAAATAATTTCTATTTATTTTAGAATAGAAATTTGATCTTTTTAAATAAAGTGAATATAAATCTTTATAAAATCAATTCTTTTTATTTAAAAATTAATCTGAAATACTTATTGTTTTTAAAATATGGAAATAATTATTCTGCCAAGACTTTTCTCATACACACGACCGTGCCTGGGACAAGGCACGATCGTGCTAGAACCACGGGCGCGACCGTGCTAGTCAGGGACGCGACCGTGCTAGTTAGGGACGCGACCGTGTTGACCAATACAGAGGATATAGCTAAGCTGTTCACTAGGCACGACCGTGTCTGGGCCAGGCACGACCGTGTCTAGGGTTCTGAGGCACGACCAAGTCTAGCCAAGAGGCATGACCGGGTCTGAGTGTGTAAGGCACGACCGCGTTGGTATTCGGCGCGACCGTGTCTCATGAAGCACGACCGCGCTAGAAGACAAGCGCGACCGTGTCTCTTCCAAAAAAGAAATGAATTGACTGATTATTATAATGTTAACGTTGGATTTCATAGGGCTTTTATCTGTAGGGTTATTACGAGTCTTTTGGAATATATTAATTGTATTTAAAACGTGTTTAAAGCAGGGTTCGATTAAATCCATTTTGAACGAAAAATAGATTCTGGTTCGTGATGATTCCCATATTGTAAGCCCAAATTAGATTAGGGCTTTCGATCTATAGACTAAAATGTAAGTGTGGACGGTTTCAATTACCCGGAAGGAGGATGAATCGATGGCGGGTAGAATGAGTTCCGGCGATGACGGGCTTGACCTCCGGCGTCTTCTGCTGCAATTCCAACTAAACCAGCGTGTCCAGAAGCTTTAGAGAGGATTGATAGTATGTTGGCTAGGGAGAATTGCAAATCAAAATGGTGAATTCGATGGTCTCGTGAGAGGATTAGGCGGTTATGAGATAAATCGACGAAATTAAGTTTATTTGTTGTAATTGTAATGATTAAAAGGTTTAATTGGGTTCGTTAATGGTGAAAACGTGTAGATCGGTTACGAAACCAAACGATTATGTGATTAAAGGCTGCCTTTACGTTTCAACTGACGAGAGGCGCAACCGTGCCCATATGAGGCGCGACCGTGCCCATATGAGGCGCGACCGTGCCAAGGCACCGGGTGCGACCGTTCCAAAGCAAGGCGCGCGACCGTGCCATAGCACTTGGGGCGACCGTGCCAGAACGAGGTGCGTCCATGCCTATTAGGGTTTCTGGTTATTTATTTATAAAATCAGTCCTTGCAATTTTCAGTATTGACAGATTTGTATAAATATGAACTTATGTAGAGTTTAATAGGATATATTCGTGTAAAATTTGTGGATTTGCATTGAAACATAGTATTTAATTGTTGGTACGAATAGAACAAGTCAGTGTACTAAATTTGAATTTGAAACGTGTCACATTGAATTGAAATACAGATAACAAAAATCAGAAATGTTACAGTATCCCCATGTTTAGGGAATTTCGTCCAGAAATTTAGCAAGTGGAAGCGACGGTATCAGTGAAGAGATGGGGGTACTTGAGCTTCATTTGGTCCTTTCGTTCCCATGTAAACTCAGGACCACGTTTAGATTCCCAACGAACTTTGACAATAGGAATACGGCTTCGCTTGAGTTGCTTGACTTCGTGATCCATGATTTCCACTGGTCTCTCAACGAAGTGCATTTCGTCAATGTGCACGTCGTCAAGAGGTATGTGAAGATTTTCATCAGCAAGACATTTCTTCAGATTAGACACGCGAAAAGTAGGAGGCACATTGCTAAGTGATGGAGGTAAGTCGAGTTTGCAAGCCACTTTCCCAATCCTTTCAAGGATCTTAAATGGTCCCACATAGCGAGGTGCTAATTTGCCTTTCTTTCCAAAACGGATCACACCCTTCCACGGAGACACCTTTAGAAGAACAAGGTCACCGACTTGGAATTCCAAGGGTTTTCGTCGTTTGTCGGCATAACTCTTTTGCCGACTTCTCACTACTCGAATGTTGTCACGGATTTGGATAATCTTGTCGGATGTTTCTTGAATTAGCTCGGGACCGGTGATTTGTGCTTCACCAATCTCGTTCCAACAGATAGGAGAACGACACTTACGACCATAGAGAGCTTCAAATGGAGCCATGTTGATACTCGTGTGGTAGCTATTATTGTAAGAGAACTCGATTAGGGATAGATGTGAATCCCAATTGCCACCAAAATCAATTACACAAGCTCTAAGCATATCCTCAAGAGTTTGGATTGTTTGCTCGGTCTGACCATCAGTTTGGGGATGGTAGGCCGTGCTCAAATCCAATCGTGTACCAAGAGCAGTTTGGAGAGATTGCCAAAAATGAGAGGTGAACCGAGCATCTCTATCGGAGATTATGTTTAAGGGAACACCGTGACGGCTCACAATTTCATCAATGTAAATTCGGGCTAGTTTCTCAACCCGATAGTCTTCACCGATAGGCAAGAAATGAGCAGATTTGGTGAGACGGTCAATGATCACCCAAATGCTATCATAACCACTTGAGGTACGAGGGAGTTTGGTAATAAAATCCATAGCTAAGTTCTCCCATTTCCACACGGGAATTTCAGGTTGTTCAAGCAAACCGGAAGGACGTTGGTGTTCGGCTTTGACTTTGGAGCAAGTTAGACATTTGGCAACATAGAGAGCAATGTCTTTCTTCATACCGGGCCACCAATTTTGTTGGCGAAGATCTTGGTACATTTTATCCGCATCAGGATGAATAGAATAACGAGTCTTGTGAGCCTCGTTCATGAGAAATTTCTGGAGATCATCGCGATCGGGAACCCGAATACGGTTCAAGTAATAAAGTAAGCCATTGGGTTTTGATTCAAGCTGAAGTTCAACACCACACAACATTCCTCGTACATGCTACCCTCGGTGACTGAGACATGTTGAGCTTCTAAGATGAGATTTTGAATGTCGATTTGAATTCGGACACATTGAAGTATGACATGGTCCTTTCGACTCAAAGCGTCGGCTACAACATTCGCTTTGCCGGGATGGTAACGAATCTCGCAGTCATAGTCATTAAGGAGTTCAACCCAACGTCGTTGCCTCATATTGAGTTCCTTTTGGTTGAAGATATGTTGGAGACTTTTGTGGTCGGTGAACACCACACACTCTGTGCCATAGAGGTAATGTCTCCAAATCTTTAATGCAAATACAACCGCACCCAACTCGAGATCGTGCGTCGTATAATTCTTCTCATGAATCTTAAGTTGCCTTGATGCATAAGCGATTACTTTGCCTCATTGCATGAGGACACAACCGAGACCTTGGTTGGAAGCATCACAGTAGACAACTAGATCATCATTCCCATCAGGGAGAGTCAAAATAGGAGCATTGCACAACTTTTGCTTGAGATTTTGGAAAGCTTCTTCTTGTTTCGGTCCCCATTCATAAGTTTTACCCTTGTGGATCAAAGCGGTAAGAGGGACAACAATCTTAGAGAAATTTGAGATGAAACGACGATAATATCCCGCAAGACCAAGAAATGAACGAACTTCGGTGGGGGTCTTCGGGGCATTCCAATTTTTAACCGCTTTGATCTTAGCAGGGTTAACATGAATTCCCTTGTCGTTAACGATATGACCAAGAAATTGAACTTCCTTTAGCCAAAATTCACATTTGGAGAATTTGGCATATAGTTGTTCCTTCCGCAAGAGGTCTAAAACCAATCTAAGGTGTTGCTCATGGTCGGCTTTAGTCTTGGAGTAGATTAAGATATCGTCAATGAAGATGATCACAAATTTATCAAGGTACGGTTTACACACACGATTCATGAGGTCCATGAAGACCGCGGGTGTATTGGTTAGTCCAAAAAGCATGACCATGAACTCGTAGTGACCATACCTTGTTCGGAAAGCAATCTTTGGAATATCTTCCTCTTGTACACGGAGTTGGTGATAACCAGATCGAAGATCAATCTTTGAGAAGCAAGTAGAACCTTGAAGTTGATCAAAGAGATCATCAATTCTAGGCAAGGGATAACGGTTCTTGATGGTGAGTTTGTTGAGTTCGCGGTAGTCAATACACATACGAAATGATCCATCCTTCTTCGACGAATAAGACGGGTGCACCCCACGGTGAATGACTTGGACGAATGAATCCCTTGTCGGAGAGCTCTTGGATTTGACTCGCAAGCTCTTGCATTTCAGAAGGTGCAAGACGGTAGGGAGCTCTAGCCACGGGGTTAGCTCCGGGTATGAGGTCAATGCGAAATTCTAATTGTCGAACGGGTGGAAGACCGGATAGATCTTCGGGAAATACTTCGGGGAAATCCCGAATGATGGAAATGTCTTGGATATTCTTCTCTTTGACATCCTTTTGAACCACATGAGCTAAGAAGGCTACGTACTTCTTTCGCAAGTACTTTTGGGCGGTAGTGCATGACATTAATTTGAGTCCTTTGCAAGGCTTTTCACCAAAGACTCTTAACGTTTCTCCCGACGGTAAAGGTATTCGGATGCACTTCTCGAAACAGATGACTTCGGCATGATGATTTGATAGCCAATCCATGCCTATGATGATATCAAAACTTCCTAGTGGCATTGGTACAAGGTTGAGTGGAAATGTATGATCATTAAGTTCTAGTGAGCAGTCGTGAATAACAGAGTCAATTGTAAGTAAGTCACCATTTGCTACTTCGACGGTGAAGGTTTTCTCTAATTGGGATTGTGTCTTTGCAAGTAAGGGTTCAAATTTAAGTGACACAAAACTTTTATCGGCACCGGTATCGAATAAAATGGAGGCATATTGACTATTAACAAGGAACGTACCGTTGACCACATCATTGTTGACTTGAGCTTCATTGGCGTTTATGTTTAAAGCACGCCCATGAGCTCCGCCTTGTCTAGCATTGATTAACCTTGGGCAGTGATCACGAAAATGATTTGGGTTACCACACTCATAACAAGCATGCCCATTTGCAATAGCGGGAACACCTTGATTAGCCACTTGGGGGTTGGTTCGGTTTGGTGGGTTGACTTGGCCTGCAAGTGCTTTGGCTCTACAAACATTGACTGTATGGCCATATTTCCCACAGTGAGTGCAAAGGCGACATGGAATGTTTTGGAGATGGTGATAGTTGCATGTGGCACAGAGTGGGTAGATCCCAACATATGGCTTTTTGGTTGGTGCTTGAACAATAGGAGCAACTTGGTTAACAGGGATAGCAGGAGTGACCAAGGCATAGTTTCTAGCCTTTCTTTTCTTATTGTCACGGGAGGGTTCAGTTGTGGCTTCTTTGATGTGTACGGGAGGGGTTGTGGTGTCGGGAACTTTCTTGGTGCCTTTTCTAGTCAGAGTTCCCGCTTTCACATGGTTGTCGCTTAATGTAGCAGATAAGCGGTTAGCGTCTTCAAGTGTTGCGGGATTTCTCCCTAAGAAAGTATCTTGAATTTGCCTAGGTAGTTCACCAATATACTTTTCAATGCAGCGGGATAAAGGTATGACCATATGGGGCACAAGAAGACTCAACTCGTGGAACCGAGTTGTATAAGCTAGACTTTCACCACCATCTTGGGCAAGATCCCAAAACTCGGCTTCCAGTTTCTTTACCTCATTTCGAGGCCAAAATTCTTCAGTCATTAGCCTTTTAACCTCATCCCAAGGTAAGGCCATTGCTACTTCCACACCTCTATTCCTCTTTTCCCCATTCCACCACGTGAGTGCCCGTTTTTGTAAGACACTTGTGGCATGACGAACACGAAGGTTATCGGGGCAGTCACTATTGAGAAAGGTATTCTCAATACTTTCGAACCATTGAAGAAGTCCCGTAGCTCCTTCGATACCATAGAACTTAAGAGGATTACATGAGTTGAAGTGCTTGAATGTGCATTGTGGTGGGTTGGCACCACCACCACCATTAGCTCCATGGTTACCATTTGTGGCACCATTAACTTGAGTGATTTGGGTTACAAGTTGTGCAAGGATAGCAGCAATGTCGGTATTGTTGTTGGTCACGGGAGCACGACGGGGAGGCATTCTACAGAATTGCACAACACAAGAAAAGATGTAAGAATTTATGAATGTTGTTTGGATTTAAAAGAATAAGATAACAAATAAAATAGTTAATCATACTTCAGATTGTACTCAAATAGTGATAAAAACACTTGAATACTATGACACATTAAGGTTAGTTAAACTCATATAATTTTCAAGGCGACATGCTTTAGCCTATAAGTAAACACTCATCCCGGGAATTCCCAAGAAAGCATACGGGTCCCTCGGTTGATTGGGATTTATGTGAAATGCTTTCCTAGACAGAAAACCCAGAATACAGGTGTCACCCTTCCAGATTGCACGTGTCCTCAAATAATTAACAAAGTTTAAAAACCTTAACGAGGAAATAAAGAAATTTTTTTTTATAGATTTAGATCCATGGAGTTTCCACATGCTAAGAGGATGATGATAGAGGAGTAGGTAAGAATATTATAAGGTTTTAGGGTATAGGTAGGGATATTGTTTATTTAATTATTATTTAAGTATATCTTAATAAGTCATGAATTTTTGATAAGTAAGGCATCAAAACGAAATAATAACTAATCATAGAAAACATGTAGCACATAGCATGTAACACATAGCATGTAGCACATATCACATAATCATGAAGCATGTCATAAGTGGGTGTCCTAAATTTATAGTCTAGGTCGAGGGTGTCTAATAACCTAGTTCCCTATAACCAAGGCTCTGATACCAATCTGTCACACCCCAACCGATGGCGGAAACGTCGGGGCGGGACATGTAGACTGTTCATGAGCACAAGGTTGACTAAATTGAGATATATTAATCATTCAAATTCATTTCAAGTATTCAAGATAAAACCAAATCAAAACAAGTACATAAAATGAAATACATAATCCTTTATTTAAAATTATCTAGGTCCAAAACTTAAGTGTAGCAAGTCTTGATCAAAATCACACATTAGTACCTGAAACATGAATAAAATAAGGTCAACTAAAAAGTTGGTGAGCATACACAGGTTTGTATATAGATAGCATATAGATTATGAATAAACAAATCCTTACATAGCATGATAAAATAAGGCATTTATGGAGAGCAGCTATTGTGTAACCAAGTACAATCAAACCTTTGTAACTAGCATGCAAAAATTGTGTTGTCGGTAACAATCACCCCAATCTGGGTGGGTTTCTCAGACTCAATAGATCTATCATTGTTTACCGTCAGCTTTAATAGTTAATGATTGTAGAACCAAATACTGATTGCTTCTAAATTATTCTAAGTACAAATGCTGCTGATAGGCTTATCAGCAGCATTCAACACTTGTTGCTGCTGATAGGCTTATCAGCAGCATCATTCTCATTCTTGCTGCTGATAGCTGTGTTCCTTGAAGACAAATCGTTGCAGCTGACTATCCATGCCAAGCGTCACTGACAACTTTCTGCAAAAGTGACTGACACACTCAAAGCAAAAGGACCCTCAATGGTGCAACCAATGACGGACGACAATGCTCTTCTCCAGACATGCAAGCAATAATGCATAAAGAAGACGCTTCAATAAAGTTAACTAGATATAGACAAAACGTGTAATAGTTAGCTATATTTATCAGTATAAATACTGTGTAAACACTTCATTGTAAATGTGCTTTTTCACTGAGTTTTCATTTGTAATCGTTTATTCACAAAGCTTAATACAACAGTGTTCTTATTAGTATTCATTCTGTTTACTCGATTATACTGGTGTAGTTGTTATTGTTTCTGCCAATCTCAACTAAGAACAGAACCATCTTGTACTTTCACGATCCTACAAGTGGTATCAGAGCTTTGGCTCAGATTAAATAAACTAACACTTGTTTAATCACTTCTGGTTCTATTCTAAACTCTCTCTCTTTGATCAAGTCACCCAAAATCACGAAACAAAAATGGCACAAAGCAATGGTTTTGAAGACATTGACAGCATCAACCGACCACCAAGATTGGTGTCTGGAGAAGACTACGACATGTAGAAAAATCGCATGGAAAGTTTTTTCTGCTATCAGGAGTACGGAATGTGGAAGTCCATCAGGGATGGACCCTACATTCCCATAGTGGCATCTGCTGACTCTGGAGGACCATCAGTTCCAAAGGATCCCTCCAAGTACTCGGATGAGGATATAAAAAAGATGGAGGTGGACTTCAAGGCACTAGGAGCCATCCAAATGTGCCTTCCAAATGAATTTTTTCATAACTTCATAAATTACAAAACCGCCAAAGAGCTCTGGGAGGCTCTTGAGAAGATGTTTGCTGGCTTAGAAGAAGTCAAAGAAAACAGAAGGGACATCTTGAAGCAGCAGTACGAAAACTTCGTCTGGAAGGAAGGTGAGTCCCTAACTGTTTTATATAACAGATTTACTTATCTTGTAGGTGAGCTGCAGTGCTCAAAGGTGAAACTGGAGAATGAGGATATTCTCAAAAAGTTCATCAGGTCTTTACCTAGCTGCTGGAAACTCTACACGGTGTCCATTAGAAGAACTGAGAATCTGAAAACTCTCCAAATGACTGAGCTCTTCGGTATGTTGAAGACTTATGAGCTAGAGATGATTCAGGCAAAAGAACGAAGCTCAAGCTACCAAACAGCTTCAACATCAACCACCATCTCTTCTGCTTTTCACTCTGAACACTCAGGTCCTAGTACTAGCAACTACTATCCTCCCATAGTCACACATCCTCAAACTCCTACCTCTACAACAAACACATCACCATTTCTTCTTGAAGCTCCTTCTCAAGCCTCAACCTCCGCTGCTTTTGTTTCTAAAAACTCAAGCAACGTGTACTTTATCAAGGAGGATCTTGAGTGCTTCCATCCAGATGATCTAGAAGAAATGGATATACAGCACTCCTATGCCATGCTCTCTATAAGAGCAAAAAGGTTCTACTCTAGAACCGGATGACCCATTCCAAGCAACAGCTCCAACACCAGAGTTGGCTTAGATAAAAGTAAATTGAGATGTTACAACTGTAACCAACTGGGTCATTTTGCTAGAGAATGCAAGGCACCTAGGGTAAACCTTGCTGAGGATCGAACAAGTCAAAGCCAACCTAGCCAACCTAGGCAACAGCAACAAGATACTCCTCCAGCTCAAACTGCAGCTTGTGCATCTGTTGGAACTTCTGACTTTGACTGGAGCTTTAAGTATGAAGATCTGCCTACCAACAACCAAGCCCTTATGGCAGATACAACTGAAATACCGCCTCAGGTATATGAACATCTATGTTCCCAAGCCTATATTGATAAGGTTTTAGGCTACAGAAAGCATAATCAAAACCTCATAGATCAAAATGAAGAGTTTCATCAAATGAAATCTGAATTCAAAATGGTCGAAGACAGTTACAAATAAAAAATTAACTGCCTAAAGAAAGAGATTTCATCATTAAGACATGAACAAACCAATCTTGAAACTCAGATTGATGATCTACTGGCCAGATTAAAAGCTACCAGAGCAGAATTGGCAGAACAAAAAGTTCATGTCGAAAAATATGAATTTGCATCCAAAAAGCTACAAAGACTGTTGGATGCTCAAATTCATGAAAAAGTAAAAACTGGTCTGGGGTATTATGCTGAACAATATCAAGCCGTTGCACCCCCTGCTGACTACGTCGCCATCCATGAACCAAGCTTCAATCTTGCAAATCTTGATATGGCCAACAGAAATATTGATCCTTCTAAGGATGAACCTTTGGTACAAGAATGCACTACCTCATCAGAGTCTGATTCAACTTGCTCAGACTCCACTGAAACAAGTGAAGCTTCATATTTGGTACAAGAATCCACTACTTCATCTCCCCCTGCCCCTAAAGTCATTCTGACTAAAGATGAAGTCCCCATTATCCATTCAGCACCAGTACCAGCCATTTCAGTACCAGTTCCTACACCATTCAAACAAATCAAAATTAGCTATCCTCCAGAAGGTAGGAAGCTAAATACTGAAAAGGGCCAGTCCAGCCAAGGAAGGTGTTTGACATATGTCATGCGCCTGGAGAAAGGGTTCCATATGTTCAAAAGACATTGGAAGAAGCTACTTTTGAGCACAACAAAGCTCACCCTTGGAATTTCAAAGACCTTTTCAAAAAAAAGGATTATGTGTATCTTTCAAGGGATAAACTGGCAAAATCATGTTTTGTCTGTGGAAAATATAACCACACTGCCAGCACCTTCTTCTACTACCTTCAGCAGCAAAGAAACCTCAAGCAACATGCTTTTGAGAAGACAAAGAAGAACAAACAGGTAAGAAATTTTGAAGCTAAGAAAACTTAATTCAGAAAATCTCTTTCTCCACCAAGGGAACAGTTTTCAAAACCTCAACAATCTTGCATCATCTGTGGAGAATCAGACCACTTTGCTGCAAGTTGTAAGTCTAATCCTTTCAATCAGATTCTTCTTCCAACCCCAGTTATACAAAAGCCTATCAATAAGGTGAAGAAGGATAAGCATACATCTGTTTCTAAGCCATCAGCAGCCAAAATAACTACTGCTGATTGAGTAAAGCCCAAGCAACCAAAAGGAAAGCCTTCAGCAGCAACAAAGTCTGCAGCTGCTCAAGTAAAACCATCAGCAACAACAAAATCTGCTGCTGATAAGCCAAAATCCTCAGATACAACGTCTGCTGCTGAAAAGACAAAGAGAGCTGGAAAACCACCAACTCAATAATGGAAGGTAAAGAAACCACCAAGCATCATCATCGGTTCAGTTGAGTGTGTCTATCGTTTGTTGTAAATATGTCTGTCTTATGTTGTAAATAAAAGTTATAACTCAGCAGCATCCTTTTTGGCTGCTGACAGGTCTGATTTTCAGCAGCAAAGAATTTCCCCTGACTGCTTTAACTTAACAGAAGGAACAATTTTCCTGCAGATAGCTTTAAGGCTGTCAGCAGCAACATCCTTGCTGCAGATCATTGCATCTATCAGCAGCAATTAAGTTTACTGCTGAAAAACATAACCTTCCGCAGCAACCAAAGTTGCAGCGGGCATGCTTATTCATCCACAGCAACCAAGTTTGCTACTGATGGGTAAACTTAAGTTCAAATTAACCTTTACCCGCTGTAAAAGATATTAACGTCAGCTTTACCATGACTGCCTCGGTGTATTACAGTTGTAACAATAAAAAGTAAATAAGGTTGTACTGTACAAGTCATTTTTCTTTTTCTCTCCTCTGCCGTTATAAGAACAAATCAAATTTTCTTTACCACCTCTTCACATTCAATTCAACCCTAAGTCCCCACCACATTCATATTCTCCATATTCTCAAGTCTCCACCATACTCAAACCATCCCTCCAAAATCAAACGGCTATGGCAGATATCAACAACCCAGATGACAAGTTTTCCCCATACCATAACCTAACAGCATACCTCACCAAAGGAAAGAAATCCAAAGGATTTGACGATATGATCGATTTCTTATGTCGATCAAAGATCTACTTTGCCCTCACCACCAACCCTACCATATATATCCCTCATATAGAGGATTTCTGGAGTACCGCCGTCTACTCTACCGAACAGGGGATTCCCCAAATCAAATCCAAAGTAGACGGCAAGGATATCACCATCTTGGAAGCCACACTCAGAAAACATCTTAAGCTTCAAGATGAGGGAGCAGCGATCTCATACTCGAAGGACGAATATATGAGGACCTTTGTCTCCATTGGATACACTGGAAATCAGATCGAGTATACGATCGAGAAGGCGCTGATGGGCCCTCCATGGAAGTATCTCTGCCACACTCTTCTCCAATGCATATCTCAAAAGAGGAGTGGATGGCATCATGTGAGCTCTGCACTTGCCTCCGCCTTCCATGGTATGGTCACTAACCAAGGCTTCAACTTTGCACACCTCATCTTCGAGGGTTTGAGATATAACCTTCAAGAGGGTGCAAAGCAGCAATTCTTTATGTACCCAAGATTCTTGCTGGAAGTTTTCAATCAAGAACTACAAGAACTTTCAAAACCTGCAAGAATCTACATCATATTGGGTCATAAAAATAACATTTTTCAAAGCATGAGGACTGTTTCCAAAAAGTTCTCGGGGGTCAATGTTCCATTGTTATCTACAATGCTGAACATGCAAAGAACCCCGGGTGACAGTTCAACAATCCCAGCTGATACTGATCTCACACCCTCCACCTCACATCCTGAACAACAATCTGCTTCTACCATTCGAACCCCTGTACATACTGCTAAGGATGCACAGGCACAAAAATTACTTACACCCCTTTTGGATGTTATCGTTCAACCGGAACACAGGGCCCCGGTTGCAACGACATATACTAGGAAAAGGGGCAAGAGAACTCCTTCTTCTCTTGCCTCCAAGGCCCAAACCCAACCTAACAGCCCTCACTCAGAATCACAACATTCTGGTGAGAATATCATAAGGGAAAGCCACATTATTTGGGAGACTTCTTTGGATGTCTCTCTATTAGGATCAGGATCACTTCCCGGATCTGTAGAACAGCCCCCTGAGCCCTTCCTTTCTCTTTTGAACTTAAGTGCTGAGGAACCTGATCAAGATGATGTACCTTCTCCAACTACCACTATCTCGGAGGTACTGATTGATCTTGCTTCCAACACACCCAACCCAAGTTCTTCTATCCTGAAGGACCACTCTAGGAGTTATGAAAGAGTGGATGTGGAAGAGGCTATCATTTCAAGTGTTCAAGATAAAACCAAATCAAAACAAGTACATAAAATGAAATACATAATCCTTTATTTAAAATTATCTAGGTCCAAAACTTAAGTGTAGCAAGTCTTGATCAAAATCACACATTAGTACCTGAAACATGAATAAAATAAGGTCAACTAAAAAGTTGGTGAACATACACAGGTTTGTATATAGATAGCATATAGATTATGAATAAACAAATCCTTACATAGCATGATAAAATAAGGCATTTATGGAGAGCACTATTGTGTAACCAAGTACAATCAAACCTTTGTAACTAACATGCAAAAATTGTGTTGTCGTTAACAATCACCCCAATCTGGGTGGGTTTGTCAGTCTCAATAGATCTATCATTGTTTACCGTCGGCTTGAATAGTTAATGATTGCACATAAATTGCACACAAAAGTTAGCACACCTAGCACTCATGCATAAAGCTCAAATTTGCACACATGAATGTAAAGAGGATTTGTACTTGTGTAGTTTGTGTAAATGTAAGCAATAGATTGTATATTGTTCATGTTCCACCCCAAAAAGTGTAAAAGAGTAAAAGGGGCTATGTAATACTCTCTTGATTTGAAGGCGTAGCTAACTCGAGATACTAGATAGTAATATGGTCCTTGTAATGCGCAACGTTAACCTAGTATGGAATGTATATTGGATTAATAGTGTGCACAATAGTCTATGTCTAAGTCTAGGGTTGAATTGGTTGTGTGTATCAAGCTTGTGGTTTGTACTTGTAAGGTATTGTATAAAATGAAAGATTGGATATTTTTAGAACATTTTGATCAAGGTTTGAGTTCAATAAATAATTTACAAAATTATTATTTGTTCACTTAGTTATAAAAATAATGTAGGTATTAGAGGTAATTAAATATAACCTAAATAAATATTTTTTGTTTAAATGTAAATTAAATAAATAATTGTTACCTTATTTATTTATTTATAAAATATGTAACTTAGTCATTTTGTTATAAAAATGTATTAGATGTTTTATATTAAATATAAATTTCTTTACTTTATTTTCATAAAGATGTTTAAATAAATTGTGTGAATAATAATTAAGTGTAGGGTTTAAGAATAAATATAAATAAAATTTTGTAAGTTTTAAATAAATAATTTCTATTTATTCTAGAATAGAAATTTGATCTTTTTAAATAACGTCAATATAAATCTTTATAAAATCAATTCTTTTTATTTAAAAATTAATCTGAAATACTTATTGTTTTTAAAATATGAAAATAATTATTCTGCCAAGACTTTTCTCACACACACGACCGTGCCTGGAACAAGGCACGATCGTGCTAGAATCACGGGCGCGACCGTGCTAGTCAGGGACGCGACCGTGTTGACCAATACAGAGGATATTGCTAAGCTGTTCACTAGGCACGACCGTGTCTAGGGTTCTGAGCCACGACCAAGTCTAGCCAAGAGGCATGACCGGGTCTGAGTGTGTGAGGCACGACCGCGTTGGTATTCGCCGCGACCGTGTCTCATGAAGCACGACCGCGCTAGAAGACTAGCGCGACCGTGTCTGTTCCAAAACAGAAACGAATTGACTGATTCTTATAATGTTAACGTTGGATTTCATAGGGCTTTTATCTGTAGGGTTATTACGAGTCTTTTGGAATATATTAATTGTATTTAAAACGTGTTTAAAGCAGGGTTCGATTAAATCCATTTTGAACAAAAAATAGATTCTGGTTCATGATGATTCCCATAGTGTAAGCCCAAATTAGATTAGGGCTTTTGATCTATAGACTAAAATGTAAGTGTGGACGGTTTCAATTACCCGGAAGGAGGATGAATCGATGGCGTACGGGTAGAATGAGTTCCGGCGATGACGGGCTTGACCTCCGGCGTCTTCTGCTGCAATTCCAACTAAACCAGCGTGTCCAGAAGCTTTAGAGAGGATCGATAGTATGTTGGCTTGGGAGAATTGCAGATCAAAATGGTGAATTCGATGTTCTCGTGAGAGGATTAGGCGGTTATGAGATAAATCAACGAAATTGAGTTTATTTGTTGTAATTGTAATGATTAAAAGGTTTAATTGGGTTCGTTAATGGTGAAAATGTGTAGATCGGTTACGAAACCAAACGATTCTGTGATTAAAGGCTGCATTTATGTTTCAACTGACGAGAGGCGCAACCGTGCCCATATGAGGCGCGACCGTGCCAAGGCACCGGGCGCGACCGTTCCAAAGCAAGGCGCGCGACCGTGCCATAGCACTTGGCGCGACCGTGCCAGAACGAGGCGCGACCGTGCCTATTAGGGTTTCTGGATATTTATTTATAAAATCAATCCTTGCAATTTTCAATATTGACAGATTTGTATAAATATGAACTTATGTAGAGTTTAATAGGATATATTCGTGTAAAATTTATGGATTTGCATTGAAACATAGTATTTAATTGTTGGTACGAATAGAACAAGTCAGTGTACTAAATTTGAATTTGAAACGTGTCACATTGAATTGAAATACAGATAACAAAAATCAGAAATGTTACATGATTGATCTTGTATGCTTGCATATATGGATCTATTATTTGTTAAGAGGCACAATTTCTGTGCCAATGATCCAAAGAGTGTCGATTTTGTTCCATTCATGAAATTTTTGGCCAACTCAAACATCAATTTTGCCATAAGTCACCACATCCTAGTTTTTGAAACAACCATATGGCAATTCTGGGAGTCAGCAGAGATTGTAACTTTTGAAAATGTGGAGCACATCAGAGCTACTGTTCATGACCAAGAGATTTTATTTTATGAAGCTACCATTAGAGAAGCACTGCACTTTAATGATGATCCAGCAGCGCCAATGGAGTTCCCAAGCTTCTATGTTAAGGAGTGCTTTAGAAAAATGGGACATCCTGACGAGTTCAAAAGCGGTCAAATCATAAAGAAGTCCTTGCCAAGTCACTGGAGGTACATAGTGCATGTGTTTATTCACTGCTTATCGATCAGAAAGGGTGGCTTCGACTCCGCAAATATCACATTGGCTTCTGCTATTTTGGGTCTATCCAAGGGCAGAAACTACAACTTTTCTAGCTTGGTGTTTAGACAACTTAAGGATAATCTTACTAGAGCTGTTAAGAAAAAGTTTCTTGTGTATCCAAGAATCCTGTAGATCATTATCAACCACCTTCTTCCCGAGCTTCAACAAGGTGGACAGGTTCTTATTTTTTATCACATGATGGCCAAGAATCTTAGCTACATGAAGAGTACAAACAAAAGAACCAACAGGGCTATTGCTGACATTCCCGTGTTCGATCATGTTATTGGGGAAGAAGAAGAAGAGGTTGTCCCTAATATTGACCCAGATCTGGAAGTGGAAGAATAAGAGGCTGAACAAGATCAGGGAAATCAGCAAGAGGCTGAAGCTGAAGTTGAGGTTGAAATGCATATTGTACAAGAAGAAGAACAGCAAGCTGATGAGCCTATACTAGAAGCTCCTTTTGTTGAGGAAACACAAATTGTTATTGAGACAGCGGTTAATGTAGAAGATGGTGCACAAGAAGGTGAGAAGGAGGATGCACAGTCTAGTGGGACTCTGGATGCGGGAATCTACGGGTCAGACTTCTACAAGTTTGACTCTGATGCTCAATGCATCATCATCCAAAAGACCAGCTGACATAGACTCAGACTATGAACTTGAAGAGCCTAAGCCCAAGAAAATTAAGACTAGGATTGAAGATATATCATCTTCCTCTGATTCAAGCATTGATACACCACTACCTACACCTCCACCATCACCACAGCCAACACCACAACCGACACCACCTCCATCTCCACAACAAGTACACATCCCTACACCACCACCATCACCTCAACATGTACACATTCCAACTCCACCTACTTTACCATCTCATGAACCAACTTCATCAGTTCCAAGAGTCAAAACCTTAAGCCTTGAAGTGAACAAACTAATGGATCATGTTAAAGAGAAGGAAACAGTAATTGAAGGTTTAAGAACTGAGCTGGATGAGTGTAAAGAAGAGGTCAAAGACCTGAAGCTGGAAGTTGGGGGCTTACATACCCAGCTGGATGTCCAGCAAACTCAGTTGGAAGCTCAACAGAAGCTTATTTCTTAACAACAACAAGATTTCAAAGATTTATCTGACATTGTTGAGCAACTCAAAGCTTCAATGGTCAAGACCTCTGAGCAAGCAACTGCCTCCACAGCTCAGGGGGAGACCACTTCTGCTAGTAGACCCTCTTCCCCTACCTTTGTTACAAATCCTGAGTCAGCAATGACTATCTTTTCTGGCCCTACTGCCAAGACAAAGGAGGCTGTGGAAGTAAAGATTGAAGAAACAAAATTTGACCTTCCCTCTACAAGTGAAAGAAGAGCAACTAGAAAGAGAGGGAAAGGAACTAAGACTGAGGTTGAAATAGTGATTCTGGATGAAGAGGATGTGGCATCTGATGATGAGCTCAATGCCCTCCTGGATGAAATAGACAACTTTGGATACAATGATCTTTATCCAGAAATCCTTCCTACAGAAGAGATAGAGACTGAAAGAGTCCGATACTTCACAGAAGAAGAATGTTGTTCCTGATGAACCAACTCCCACATCATCTGAAGCCACTCAAGCTCCAACTCAACCTCCTATTGATCCTAACTACCCAAACCCGAAGAAACCATGGATGGGAAGGATTGTACTAGAGGAGAGCCCACAAACATATGAATGGATAGTTGAACACCAAGAGCTTAAAAGGCCTCATGTTGGTTGGAAATATGATGTAGAGAGAAAGTTGTTCATAATCAGAAGATACAGGGGAGGAGTTCAACACTTCAAGAATATGACTGACTTCCAGACTCTCCCCTTCTATGACCTAAGAGATCTGGCCAAGCTTCCCCTTTAAAATCCGGGGAAGGTGATGATGGCTTCAGACTTTGAACACTTTCTACACAGCCAGGTCAACTGTGACTTCAAGGGAATGAAGCCGAGAAAGACACAAAAGAAAATCTCAAAGACTAGGTTTCACCTAAAGACCAAGAAGCCTTATGTCTTCTTGAGGTACAAACCAGCACAGACCCATAAGACCATCACTCTTCCCAAGTCAATGCCAGTTCAACTCCAAAATTTCAGAAAATGGTACTACAATCCAAACGTTGGAAGTGTCGTGATTGAGTGTGTAGGCAAGGAAGACATGGTGATCTTTGAGCCAATGGAATTGCTGAAATTTCAGCCAGATGATCTGGAGGTGCTGTTCAAGAACCATATTCAGGCCTACAGTGATGAAGATGAGGTGAATGCTAAGGCATATCAACGGGTTGTGACCCTTCATGTCAAGCCTTACATACAGAAGCCTTTTGAAGGACCAGTTGCTTAGTGGAGAGCTGAAGACAGTAATACAACATCTTAGGGGGAGATTGTAGAATCATGTAATTTAAGTTGTTGTCATTATTGTGTTTTGAACAATATAGTTTAGTTTCTATTATTGTAATTTCATTTTATGTAATTTACTGCTTTAATAGTTTAAGTCTGGGCCATCGAAACTACTTAGTTTCGATTGAGGTTTGTTCAATCAAAACTAGTAGTTTCGATAGATAGTAGTTTCGACAGGTTTGACTATCACTTGTAATTGTTCAACCAAAACTAGTAGTTTTGGTTGACATAGTTTCGATACCTGTCAACTACTATAAATAGCCTAGTTTGAGAATGTTTAGGGGGTGAGTAGCGGCTGTAACGCCCAACCTTTCTCTTTCACAAGTTTCTGAATCAATACAAATATTGTAGTTGTTTATGCTGCTGTTCTTACAATTTCACATCATTTTGTGTTGATTCAAGTGTGGTTAGCATGTTAGCTTCACCAATTCTGTTTCTACCTTCTGTTTCTACCACCATACACACAGTTTCCGCCTATGTGTGTGTGTAATCGATCATTTGAGTGATTTCTAAGTGAAATCAGGACCTACAAGTACAATCATGCATTTCTAAGGGAGTAAGATAACGAGAAAGTTGTGTAGATATTTAGAGCAGTGTGCTTACGAATAACTTATTTGTGCTCTTTTGTTTGTAAATAAATAAGTAGTTGTCACTTATTCTTGTTTGTAAAATGGTGAAAAACAGTTGAATAATTAACTATATGGATAATTAAATGAAAACTTTTTTATTTTATTTTAAATTATTATAAGTAGACAATTTCTAAGAGAAAAAATGGCTAAATTATTTAATAACTAAGCCAATGTTTAATAATAATTAATTTAACGAGAAAGTCATAGTTAATTATTAATTAAAATAGTGCTTTTATAAAACAAGTTGTATTAAATTTTCTAACAAGGTGAAAATGTTTACAGAAAATTTATATTTCAGATACTATCTAAAGGTTTGATAAACGTTTTGTTCGAACAAAATAATGATGTTGTTTAATTCAGATAATATAATGATTAGTTACAAAGAAGGCATAAGTATGTGTACTAAATTGTAATAAACGAAACGATGGTGTTTAGATTGTACTCATTTGATAATATAATCAGATGGATACTTTGACAAATCAAAGTGATTCAAATTCCTATACTTTCAAGAACACATGCTTTAGCCTATAAGTGAACACTCATTTCGGGAATTCCCAGGAAAGCATACAAATCCTTCGGTTGATATGGATTTATATGAAATGCTTTCCTAGAAAGAAGACCCAAAGTACAGGCATTCACCCTTTCGGATTGCACGTGTTCTTTACTAATTTTTAGAACTTAAAACTTTGATGGGATTTAAAAATCTTAATAGGCTTTAGGCCTAAGAGTTTAAATTTGTGCTAACAAATGATGATGGTGACATGTGTGCAAGAATGAGGGTGCATAAAAGATTAGGTGCGAATAAGTGTGTGATAAGACTTAGGATAACACTTAATGAAATCAAATAGATAGCATGTAGATAGCAATGCACAAGAGTTATCAAGTAGTGTAGTACATAGGCTATCATGTATTGTATCATGTGATGTAACATTTAGACTAACATGTAACAATATTCACATAAAGTAGTAATCATGTAGCCTTTAGTAATGTGACTAATGCCATGTACATAGAGCTTGGCATAATACGGGTGTCCTAAGGTTATAGTCTAGGTCAAAAGTTTCTAATAACCTAATTCACTATAACCAAGGCTCTGATACCAATCTGTCACACCCTAACCGACGGCGGAAACGTCAGGGCGGGACATGTAGATTGTTCATAAGCTCATGGTTTACTAATAGTTGTAATAATTACACAATCGATTTCATTTCATATCTCAAATAAACAATAACAACATTTACAAAAAAAACATAAATACGTGTACGTCTTTATTAAGTTTAAAACTAGGTCCTCAATCCTAAGTGAAGCAATTTGAATCTTAACTCAAACATCCGTACCTGAAACATGATAAAATGAGAGGGTCAACTATAAATAGTTGGTGAACATACATAGGTTTTAACACCACAAGTAAAGTTCAAATGTTTTGTGTACAATTCAAATGATACATGGTTTAAAAAGCATTTATGGAGAATCTATGTTAAGATAGTTACACAAATCAAACCTTGTAACTGAAGGGCATAACAACACATGTTATCCTAATGTAGGGCATAACAACACATGTTATCCTGATGTAAGTGTAGTGCATAATAACATATGTTATCCTGATGTAAATGTAGGGCATAACAACATATGTTATCCTAATGTAGGGGATAACAACACATGTTATCCTGATGTAAATGTAGGGCATAACAACACATGTTATCCTGATGTAAATGTAGGGCATAACAACACATGTTATCCTGATGTAATGTGTTAATGATTGCACGAGTATGTCATGTATATGTATCCTTAACAAATAGCATTCAAGCACAAAGCAAAAATAAACACATATGATCATATTGTAAAATTGTACGTGTGTAATTGCAAATAGTGTTTGTTGAGTAATCATGTTTCACCCCAAAATATGTAAAAATATAAAAGAGGGGCTATGTAAACTCACTTGTATGGATAGCTTAGAGATAACACGAGCAATAGGTGACATAAGTGATTAGTTTAAATCACAATGTTAACCTATAATTGAATTGTATATTTGTATCAATGATATGCACAAATGATCAGGAGTAGTCCTATTGTACAACTATTAGTAAACTATGAGCTTATGAACAGTCTACTAGGTCAAAATAAGAATATACTTGTTTGAGTCTCAATGGTGTTTATGAAATTTGTTGTATAAAGTATGTATATATGAACATGGGGTTTCTTTTGTTTTGCAAATAGGTGGAATAATGTTCATATAAATAATTTATTTCTGTTCTTTTATTTGTAATTAAATGAATATGTAAATAAATGAATAGCTAAATAAATAACTAATGAATAAATAAATAAATCCTTCCATTTGTTTAGTTTGAATTCAATGAAAATGAGTGTTTAGAATAATAATCTTATAAATCAATATTTAAATCAAAATCAAAGCATAAAGTTTGTCTTAAATGGTTTTATATTAAGATATAAAGAATGTATAATTCTTTATGAGACAAAAGGTTTTATAAAATTAATCATATTTAGGTTCCAAATATAATTTATAAATTAGAGGTTTTAAATGAATAATTTGTTAAATGATTTGTTTTAAATAATTTAGAATTTATTAGGTTTCTATCCTAATAATACTATATAAAATAGTTTCTCTAGAAAATTTCCCAAATTAACTTAATAAAACTGATCTGAATATTCTATGGTTTATATAATAATTTTCATACAATGATTTGAGTGTGAAAAGCGGCTCAAAAAAATAAATTTGGACCACCCGGTTCGAACCCGGGTGGATCTTGTGTGACAATAACGGAACTACCACTGGACCAAGGGCTGATCCCTGATACAGACCTGGTCCGCAAATGTTTTACACTATTTCAATAGGGGCTGGGTCTTAGGGTTAGCCAAAGCAGGAAAAAAAAGGATAGGCATGGTACGAGGCTGGTTCGAACCCACGACCTTGTCTGAGTAGTGAACGAGTTTTACCAGTAGACCAGGGCATGTGCCTTGTCAGTAACCCGTTTCCCTTATGTTAAAACTCACAGACCAGGCCTACCCTCTTCCCTATCGTCCTCGATTGAAATTCCCAACCCTAGCCAAAAGAATAAACCCAATTACGCAAAAATCAAATGCCCAAACCATGTGTTGGGTATAGAATTGAGACTGATGCTGTCAATAGAAACTATAGTATCGAAACTAGTAGTTTCGGTTGAACAATTGTTTAATCGAAACTAGTAGTTTCAGTTAAACATTTGTTCAATCGAAACTACCTAGTTTCGATGCCTGTTTTTCAGGCCTCTTTGGCGGTGGCATGAAAAACATGGCACATGAGGCCTCCTATACATATAGAAGAATACCCATTAGGATTGAGTGTGTCTGTAGAGGGAATCACCACCCCAGGGGGAACTCATCCTGGGGTGAGACTAACTGTTAGTGTATGATGAGCGTTTATTTTCATTTTAATCAAAGAATCATACGTTTTATGCTTTCAATTATCTGTTCTTCTTCACTTTTATATGTTTCTGTTCGTGTATGTGATTCCCGCACCCATCTTTACCATTTGTGATTCGAGAGTGATACCGGATCCAGAGATTCCGCCTCTCGATCCAGACTGTTCGTGGATTTCAACTCAGATATGTGTTCTACAGGTCTGTTTCGGGACCTACACCATGGGGCTTTTGATCCTCGGACTAAGGCGAAACTATTGATATAAAGTTTACCTGAAATGATTACGAAACGAAGGCGATCAACAGAATGCAAAAAACTCGGTGTTCTTGGAGCTTGACAGTATCAGATGTGCAATGCAGGTCAATTAAGAGTTGGGAGAGTTTGGGAGAGAGTTTGCCCAGATGAGGGAATAATTCAAATGGGTCAATTTCTCTTAATTTGTTCGATTCGATCCGGATTGTTAGGAAGTAGCTGTCAACAACGATTCGTGCATTAAATCGGTAATTGATGATGAATTGAGCCTCGTATAGGGTCTGAATACATGAGATGAGTAATTACGCGTCATTTGAGGGTTCCAAACATGGCTAATTTCTTTGATTTGTAACCGAATTGACTCGTTTTGACTTTGGTTGGTCAAAGTCAGTTTGAAATTCGAATTGGTCGCGCCTCAGATTAAATTAACGCCTCTAATGAGTCTAGGAATGGTCGAAAATAACAGTTTCAAACGATCAATGGACATGAATCATTTATGTAACTATGATTTTGTAAATCAATTTGGGTCTTGTTGACTTTTCTAAGTCAAATTTTGATGGAAGGGGTTTTTGGTGACTTTTCTAGGTCAAAATCAAGGGATGGGGTCAAAGGGTCCAATTTCAAATAAAAGGGGTTCAAGTTTGGGAGTCCAAAAGTTCGAGGGTTCAAAACTAGTTTATTAAAATTTTAAATATTTATATATATATATATATATATATATATATATATATATCTATAAATTTATTTTTGTTTAGAAACTATAAAACGTTATAAATTTTATATATAACTAAGTTTATAAAGATAGTGTATTTTATACACAAAATTACGTATATGTTTATATATATATATATATATATATATACACACACATATATCTATATATATATATATATATATACACACATATATCTATATATATATGTACATATGGAAATAAAATTGTAGGCTATATATATATATATATATATATATATAAATTTCAACCGTAAACACATGATTTAAAGTTGATAGTTATTATATTAAAGTATATGTATATATTTATATAAATACGCATTTCTACGTTTCATATATATAATAGAGAATAACATGTTATTGCAAGGTTGAAAAGTAATAATAATAATAATAATTTGACATTAATATTCGTCAATTTAATGTGGTAAGTACGGATTTGAAATGAAGTGTCATTACTATATAAAATATAACAAAAAATAATGCCAGAAAATCATGGATGTTACAGTTAGTCCCTCCGGTAGCTCCAAACGATAGGCTATCGCACCCACCCTTGCTATCACCTTAAACGGTACGATGAAACGTGGGCTTAACTTCCCTCGTTTCCTAAATCGTACCACCCCTTTCCAAGGAAAGACTTTCAAAAGCACAAAGTATCCCACTTGAAATGTCACACCCGTAACACAGGACAGTCATCTACCAGAGTAGTACCTCCAACAGATATGTTCCCAGGTAAGAGCGACGGGTCTAGGAGAGATTTATACACCGCTCTTTCCTAGACAGAACAATTCTGTTTGACAGATAACCACATACCGGTTGAAGGTCACCATCTAGTTACAATGACATTGATTACAAAAACACACAGCGGAAGACTTATAACATAATTTCTTTCATTTCATAATATAAAGTCTGTACAATAGGTACGGAATGGAAAAATACAACAAAATCAAACTCTTGACTTATAGATCACGAAGAATCATGCCAATCATTCAGGCCTTATGGTCACCTACGGACCAGCCATCAGTCATTCCTAATTCCAACCTTTATACACCTCCTGGAATGCCATCTACTTGTTAGGGTTCACCTGTGCTCAAAAACATTTGAAATTATTTTGGATCAGCTTATGCTGGTGAGTTTATAAAAAAAATCATCTTTACGTGTATCCCTGATCGAGAATGAATGCCCCACATAGGAATTACAATCATCATGTCCAACCCATCACCCAGAATCGCCCTTAGATTCCCGGGTCTACAGCATACCTATAAACAGGAACCATCTAGGCTTGCTGATCACCCTTAGACCATAAGTGTCCAAGATGATCAATCTTGGCCCTAGGTCCCACCCCAAACATGGACATAATAAGTACTTATTATAGGATATATGCATGGACAGCGTTGGGATCTCAGATACAAAATCATTTACAAAACATTTCATAGAGCACAGTTTAGAGGAACTCACCTCAAACAGAACCTCCTCCTGTATCGAATATCACAATCAATACCTCAACAGAACCCTAGATATTATTCAACATTATTATCATCAATATCCCTATCTTAGGTTTACATAAGGAAACCTTAGGGTGTTAAGAATCCTTACCTTGGTGCTATCTATGGCAGTTTGCGGATGAATTTGCGAGAAACCGGACTCTCGGGAGTGAACCAGAACCTTGGGAATCGAGATAGTGACTTTGTGTGTATGCTAGAAGTGTTGTAGTGTGTGTCAAGTGGCTGGGATTGATCGACTATTTATAGGGTGGACATCGGACCCGTAGCGGACCGCTACACAAAGTTGTGTCGGTCCGCCACCCAATGAGGCGGTTTATTTGGCTTGGATCCTACGTAGCGGACCGCTATGGTTAGGGCTGGCGGTCCGCCACCTTTCCACGCGTCGAAATTCGACCGGTGAGTCACAGGGACACGTGTCAAGTCCTAGGCATTTCTTTAGCCCACACGTAGCGGACCGCTAAGGGTTAGGGTAGCAGTCTGCTACCCCTTCCACTTTCAGATTTTTCAATTTTGGTCCTTTTAACTTTTGGAGGATTAAAGTTCAACCCCTGAACTTTATATTTTTGACACTTTTGGCCCTTTGGAATTATCCGATTTCCCCTCAAAATAATTTCTTCATCGAAATTCAGATTCAGACAAATAGATGGGGATACTTAACTTTCATTTGCTCTATTAATTCCCATGTTTTGTCGGCACCCTTCTGACATTGCCATTATACCAATACGACTGGTATAGTTTTCTTTCTCAACTTTCGATCTTGAGTTCCTAAGATCTTAACGGGTTGTTCGGTGAATTGGAGTTTGTCATCAATAAGAACATCGTCTAATGAAATTGCCTGATCAGGTTCTGCTAAGCACTTACGTAAACATGATACCGGAAACGTGTTATGAATACCTTGCAATGTTTCAGGAAATTCATGTTTATATGCTACAGCTCCAATTCTTTCGGTGATCTTATAAGGTCCAATATACCTTGGGCCTAATTTTTCACGTTTCCTGAAATGTAAAACACCTTTCCAAGGTGATACTTTTAACATGACGCAGTCACCAACTTGGAATTCTAATGGTCGTCGGCGTCTATCTGCATAAGTCTTTTGCCGATCTTGTGTTGCCTTCATCCTTTGCTTAATATGGACTATCTTATCAGTTATCTCCTGTAAGATTTTTGGTCCAGATAGTTGGCTATCCCCAACTTCAGTCCAACATATTGGAGTTCTGCACCTCCTACCGTATAGTGCTTCAAATGGTGCAACTTTTATACTTGAATGGTAATTGTTGTTATAGGAAAATTCTATCAATGGAAGATGATTATCCCAGCTACCTCCGAACTCTATTATACAATCCCTTAGCATATCCTCTAGGGTTTGGATTGTTCTTTCAGTTTGCCCATCGGTTTAAGGATATGTCGTACTCATGTTGATTCGAGTTCCCAACTCTTTTTGGAAACTAGTCCAGAATCTAAAAGTGAACCGACTATCTCTATCGGAGATCATAGAAAGCGGTATACCATGTCGGCTAACGATTTCATTGAAGTAGAGTTGGGCAAGTTTATCCATTGAATAATTTTCACTGATATAGATGATATGTGTCGATTTAGTTAGTCTATCAACTATAACCCAAATTGCATTATACCATTTCTGGGTTCTCGACAGTTTTGTAACGAAGTCCATAGTAATCCTATCCCATTTCCACACAGGTATCTCCAACTGTTGTAGTTGACTTGCAGGTTTCTGATGTTCAATCTTGACTTGAAGACAAGTCAAACATTTCTCTATATATTGAGCTATAGATCTCTTCATGTTCGGCCACCAAAACTAAGATTTTAAATCCTTATACATTTTGTTAGCTCCGGGATGTATTTGGATTTGTGAGCTTCATCCATCACCTTTGTTTTGGATATCCCCAAGTCTAGGAATCCAAACTATATCTCCAAATCGTAGGATTTCATCATTGTCTTTGGTCAGTAATTTCTCCTTACCAAGCATGCGTTCTTCTTTGATGTTGTCTTCTTGTAGTGCTTGAGTTTGAAATTCCTTGATTTGATCTATCCAGTCTACTCTGACTTCTAAACTTAAGGCTTTTATCTTGATGGGTTTGACTCTTTCCTTTCTACTTAGTGCATCTGCTACCATGTTAGCTTTCCCTGGATGGCTCACAGTCATAATCGTTAATGAGTTCCATCCATCTTCTTTGTCTCATATTCAAATCCTTTTGATTGAAAATATGTTGGAGACTTTTACGGTCTGTATATATCACACACTTAGTACCGTGTAGATAGTGTCTCCAAATATTTATAGCAAATACTATGGCACCAAGTTCAAGATCGTGTGTGGTATAGTTCTTCTCATGAACTTTAAATTGTCATGATGCGTAGGCTATAACCTTTTCTCGATGCATCAATACACAACCTAGACCAATTAGGGAAGCATCACAATAGATGACGAAGTCATCATTCCCTTCATGTAATGCTAAGATTGGTGCTGAACTAAGTTTCTGCTTAAGGGTTTGGAATGATTCTTCTTGCTTCTGACTCCATTAAAACTTTACCGCTTTTTGAGTCAAAGTGGTTAATGGAGTAGCAATCTTGGAGAAATCTTGTATGAACCTTCAGTAGTATCCGGCTAGTCCAAGAAAGCTTCTAACTTCAGTTGGAGTCTTTGGAGTTTCCCATTTTATAACTGCTTCAATCTTGGCTGGATCTACTTGGATCCCTAGATGGTTTATGACATGCCCTAAGAATTGTACTTCTTGTTTCCAGAACTCGCATTTGGAAAACTTAGCGTATAACTTCTCTTTCCTAATAGTTTCTAGGACTATCTGAAGATGTTTGGCATTATCTTCCTGAGTTCGGGAATAGATAAGGATATCGTCTATGAACACTATAACGAATTTGTCCAAGAATGGTTTGCAAACTCGGTTCATTAGGTCTATAAATGTTGTGGGAGCATTAGTTAGACCAAATGACATAACTAAGAATTCGTAGTGTCCATATCGGGTTCTAAAGGTAGTCTTGGGTACATCTTCTTCCTGTACTTTCAACTGGTGATATCCAGATCTAAGATCTATCTTTGAGAAGTAGTTGGCTCCTTGCAACTGATCGAACAAATCATCTATTCTTGGTAATGGATATTTGTTCTTCACAGTGAGCTTATTCAGTTCCCGATAATCTATACACATACGCATGCTTCCATCTTTCTTCTTTACGAATAAGACTGGCGCTCCCTAGGGTGAAGTACTTGGACGTATGAAGCCTCTGTCCAATAATTCTTGAATCTGCTTCATTAATTCTTTTAATTCCGAAGGTTCAAGATGATAGGGTGACTTAGCCACGGGTTTGGCTCCAGGTATGAGTTCTATTCGGAATTCGATTTGTCTATCTGGTGGTAGACCAGGTAGTTCTTCCGGAAATACATCCGGGTGATCACATACTCTAGGAATGTCAGCAATCTGCCATTTGGTTTTAGAGTCTAAAGCATAAACTACAAATATACTACATCCTATATTCATACATTTCTTAGTCTTAGCTACAGAAATCGTTTCAATCTTATTTTCATTACTATCACATTGTATCAACATAGACTCTCTGTTAGGTCTATCAATCCTAACAGTCCGTTGATCACAATCGATCTGAGCATGGTATTGGTTCAACCAATCCATTCCAATGACAACATCGTACTTGCTCATACTCATAGGCATTAAATCAATCACTGAATTTTCGTTGCCCAAAGTCATCTTGCGATTCATAAACGATTATGTTATCCTAATCTGCTCGCCACTTGCCGTCTCAATTACGTAAGCACACTCAAGTGGATTAGGTTTTATGCCTAAACACAAACTAAAGGCATCTGAAACAAAACTTCTATTTTCTCCTGAATCAAACAGGATTTTAGCAATTACATTGTTAACTAGGAACGTACCAGCTACCACTTTGGCATTGTCGTTCTTCCTTCCTTCGCCTATCACAAACACCCGACCTTTTGCCCCTCATCTGGGCTTCTGTTGGGCGGGTTTGGTATAGTTTCTTGCTATATGCCCTATCTCATTACAATTATAACATTCGAAAGATGGACAATTCATTGCAACATGCCCCAATTTCTAGCATTTACCACATCTTGTCTCTTGGGGGTTTCTCATCGGGTTATTTCCCTCTCTTCTAGGGAACTTAAATTTCCTTGGTTTAAATCGGTATATAACCTCCTCACTCTTACTCTTTGTTTCAACAGGTTTTACCTCTACCGCCTTCTCAGCGTTATCCTTGGCTTCTTGAGCTGCTACGTCATCGTACACCGTAGCACTTAATGCTAAGGCTGAATCCATTGTTTGTGGTTCAGCGGTTTTCACCAAGGTTCGTACCTTTAGAGGTAAACCATTGATGAAGTGTTTGATTCGTCGGGGTTCAGGTGTCACCAGATGTGGCACCAGTTTTGACATCTCGTCAAATTTAGTCGCATACTCTTGATGCGTCATTGTTCAAGCCTCCAGACGCTGAAACTCCTCCTCAAGCTTATCAAGTTCATTCTGGGGACAGAATTGTTGCATAATCAGTTCCTTGAATTCGTTCCATCTCATATTTTCCATCGCTTAATCCCCTTTAGCCTGCTTTACAGACTCCCACCAATCTAGAGCGGTGGTTTCCAAAGAATTGGCAGCAAACTTGACTGCCTGATCATCTCTACATTCACTCAGTTTGATCACAGCTTCCATCTTTGTGATCCACTAAGTAGTATCGATGGCTCCCTTCTTGCCATCAAATGGCTTGGGTTTACATCATTCAAAGGATTTGTAATTGCATCCTTCACGATTCTCAGTTCTCGTTACTGAGCTAGTATGGGTGTTTCTGTTTGCCCCTCCAGTGGTGTTATTATTTCCTCCTCCAGCTATGCCAGTACACATTCTCCTTGAGAGAACCTCATCTAACAATCCGGGTAACGTGTTTCGTAAAGCCTTGGTGACTTCGCTTGCCACAGCGTCTTGAAACTGGGTTTCAGACATGACTACTTCTTCAGCATGAGGACCGTTATCATTCTCGTTTGTTTCGTGGTGGTTGTTAGTATCAGTGTTATGTTCCGCCTGCCTATGGCTCCTAGTAACTAGAGTTCGACATGTTCCTCTACCTCTTCCTCGTCCAACCAATGTTACCTATACACATAGATGTATGACATCAGAATTCGTATAACCGGTTATGATCCGGAAAATTAGAAATTAAAGACATTTAGCCAAGAATGTACTTAATATCTATTTTCTCAACAACTTCTGTTATATTCATAATGATAATCCACATCTTAACTTATATCCTGTGGCATTCCAGCTATTCTCAGAGCTCCTAGTTTAAGTCTAGATACTACTCTTTCCTATTAGTATCTAACTCCCTTAAACTGCAGCTCTGATACCAACTTGTCACACCCGTAACACAGGACAGCCATCTACTAGAGTAGTACCTCCAATAGATATGTTCCCAGGTAAGAGCGACGGGTCTAGGAGAGATTTATACACCGCTCTTTCCTAGACAGAAAAATTCCGTTCGTCAGATAACTACATACCGGTTGAAGGTCGCCTTCTAGTTACAGTGACGTTGATAACAAAAACACACAGCGGAAGACTTATAACATAATTTCTTTCATTTCATAATATAAAGTTTGTATAACAGGGACTAACTGGCAAAATACAACAAAATCAAACTCTGGACTTATAGCTCACGAAGAATCATGCCAATCACTCAGGCCTTATGGTCACCCAGGGACCTGCCCTCAGTCATCCCTAAGTCAAACCTGTATACACCTCATAGAATGCCATCTACAAGATAGGGTTCACCTATGCTCAAAATCATTTGAAAATATTTTGGATCAGCTTATGCTGGTTAGTTCATAAAAAAAATCATCTTTACGTGTATCCCTGATTAAGAATGAATACCCCACATAGGAATTACAATCATCCTGTCCAACCCATCACCCAAAATCTCCCTCAGATTCCCGGGTCTACAACATACATATATACAGGAACCATCCAGGCTTGCTGGACACCCTTAGACCAGAACTGTCCAAGATGATCAATCTTGGCCCTAGGTCCCACCCCAATCATGACCCATAATAAGTACTTATTATAGGATATATGCATGGACAACATTGGGATCTCAGATACAAAATCATTTACAAAACATTTCATTGAGCATAGTTTAGAGGAACTCACCTCAAACAGAACCTCCTCCTGTATCGAATATCACAATCAATACCTCAACAGAACCCTAGATCATATTCAACATTATTATCATCAATATCCCTATCTTAGGTTTACACAAGTAAACCTTAGGGGGTTCAGAATCCTTACATTGGTGCTATCTATGGCAGTTTGCGGACGAATTTGCAAGGAACCGGACTCTCGGGAGTGAACCAGAACCTTGGGAATCGAGCTAGTGACTTTGTGTGTATGCTAGAAGTGTTGCAGTGTGTGTCAAGTGGCTGGGATTGATCGACTATTTATAGGGTGGCATCGAACCCGTAGCGGACTGCTACACAAAGCTGTGTCGATCCGGCACCCAATGAGGCGGTTTATTTGGCTTGGTGCCTACGTAGCGGACCGCTATGGTTAGGGATGGCTGTCCGCCACCTTTCCACGCATCGAAATTCAACCGGTGAGTCACAGGGACACGTGTGAAGTCCAGGGCATTTCCTTAGCCTACACGTAGCGGACCGCTAAGGGTTAGGGTAGCGGTCCGCTACCCCTTCCACTTTCGGATTTTTCACTTTTGGTGATTTTAACTTTTGGAGGATTAAAGTTCAACCCCTGAACTTTATATTTTTGATACTTTTGGCCCTTGGGAATTATCCGGGTGTTACATGAAACTCAATCGCCCGCTTTCTATTATCCGCATAGGATTTTTTGCGATCCTGAGCCGCCTTTAAGGGTGCCCTATTTGGTCAATATTACTAATAGTTTCCTTGACCACCTCTTTGCTACTAAGTTCCCGTTGACTAATCTCACCCCAACACACGGGTGTTCGACACTTCTACCCGTACAACGCCTTAAAGGCGGCATACCAGTACTAGAATGGTAGCTGTTGTAAGGGAATTCCGCCAACGGTAAATGGTCGTCCCAACTACCCCCAAAATCGCACACGCTCGATCTATTCGACACTATTTCCTTCACATACATTTCCGCCAATCTATCCGACGCATACGTTTCCCTTATAGGAAGGAAATGTGCACTCTTTGTCGACCCATCTACTACTACCCATATCGCATCAAAACCCTTTCGAGTCTTTGGTAGCTTAGTAATTAGATCCATGGTTATGTTCTACCATTTCCAAAGCGGTATTTCAAACGGTTGAAGCTTTCCATAAGGCTTTTGGTGCTCCGCCTTTACCCTTAAGCATCTGAGACATCTCTCCACATACTTAACGATATCATGCTCATACCCGGCCACCAAAAATGACACCTCAAATCATAAAACATATTTGTGGCCCCCAGATGGATAGAATAATTGGTTTATACGCCTCATCTAAAATAGTTGTCAAAACACTTGACAACCTAGGAATCCAAATCCTATCAAGCATGTTTTCAACCCCGAACTATTTTCCCCAAGATTGTCAACATAAGGAACCATTTGTTCCTTCTTCAAATCCCCACAAAGTGCTAACACTTGAGCCCCTCAGATTTGTCACACCCCGACCGATGGCGGAATCATCGGGGCGGGACATGTAGACTGTTCATGAGCACAAGGTTGACTAAATTGAAATATATTAATCGTAAAATTTCAATTCAAATATTCAAACAAAACCAAATCCAAGAAAGAAACATAATTGCAATACATAAACTTCTTTATTTAAATTAGCTAAGTCCATAGCCTATGTGTAGCACATCTTGATCAAACTCACACATTAGTACCTGAAACATGAATAAAATAAGGTCAACTAAAAAGTTGGTGAGCATACACAGGTTTGTATATAGATAGCATATAGTTTGTAAATAAACAAATCCTTACATGTCATGATAAAATAAGACATTTATGGGGAGCAGCTATTGTGTAACCAAGTACAATCAAACCTTTGTAACTAGCATGCAAAAATTGTGTTGTCGGTAACAATCACCCTACCTGGGTGGGTTTGTCAGACTCAATAGATCTATCATTGTTTACCGTCGGCTTGAATAGTTAATGATTGCACATAAATCGTGTAGAAGCATGTTTTGTAACTATAGATTAAATTCTATGTATCGGTGTACGTGGCTAATACGCAGGAGGGTGTTCCTGAGTACTTAGCCTGCACACCAGTTTGGTCCTGCGTACTTAGTAAATACGCAAGGCTTTTGCCTTGCGTACTTGTCAAGTACGCATGACCAAACCATGCGTACTTAGTAAGTACGCAAGGCTTTTGCCTTGCGTACTTGTCAAGTACGCAGGAAGTGTTCCTGCCCCTATAAATAGAAGACTTGTCTTCATTTGTAGGTGGAACTCTGGAACAGGTTGAGAGGTGTCCGGGTCGGGAAGAGCTCTCCCGACCCCTGGACCGTGAGCTTAGATGAGAGATGTGTGTTCCTTCGGTATGTAGTCTGTAATACGGGATGACTTCTTTGTTATGGATTACGTTTCGTTTCATTAACTTTTGTCTTTGTTCGTGTTTCTCTGCTTCGTTCTCTTTGTTCCCACAGAAATCACAAAACATATCGTGTTATTTTCGCTGCGCGACAAGGCTCCCGGGACCTACAAGTGGTATCAGAGCCTCGGTGTTCGTTGATTTGTGTTCCAGTTTCGATTTTTTAGGGTTTTGAGCAAAACGAGTTCGTAACCTAAAATCCTTAAAATCGAGTTTGTTATCACTTCATTTGGTGTTTGGAAGGCTAAGGGTTTGTTAGATGATGTTTTCGAAGCTTTTGGAAGCATTAATTTCTCAGATCCGTCACTTTTCGAGCATTCTCCTCAAGATCCGTCAAGAACACTGATGTACTGAACAAGTACGCAGAATCACCTTTTCTGCGTATTTGCTAAGTACGCATGGGTTAGCCCTGCGTACTTAGTAAGTACGCATGAAAAGTGACCTGCGTACTTAGCTAAGTACGCAAGAGCATTTCTCTGCGCACTTAGCAAGTACGCATGAGTACTTGGCTTTGCGAACTTACTAAATACGCAGGAACACCCTACATATGCGTATTTACTAAGTACGCATGGACTAGCCTCTGGGATTCGAAAAAAATAAAAATAAAAAAAAAGAAGAGTTATTTGGCGGGAAAACCTTCCTTGTCCAAATTTTTTAGGGATCATTAGTACGTGTGTTTCGGCCCATTCTTGAGAAGATAGTAATTTTGGTTTTTCCAGACCATAATTTGTATATGATGTGGCTTCGCGAAACACGGACGAGATTTTTGTTGGATGATACCACTTGTCATACATTGTTTAAGGGTCCATACCTGAAAATGTAGGCTACGAGTATCCGGGATACTTATTTAATAGGGTATGAATGCTGAACAAATGGGAGCAATTGTGTCGTCATCGGCTAAAGGTCTCGTTCTATTTGTGAAGATGTGGCTGCTTTGGGTCTTTTGGAAAAAGAATCATCTTGTTTAGGTATTCAAACCTGAATATGTAGGCTACGAGTATCTAAGATACTTCTTTAATAGGGGATGAATACTGGAACAACTTGAACCCAAGGATTTGCTGTTTTTGGATCTTTGCAAAGGAATAAAGAATAAAATCCTGGAGTTGGCTAGTTGTGCTTTTTGAGGATTTGAGTGAAGTGGTGATGAAGCTGGTCATAGTTTACAGAGAAATGAGGGGATAAAATCTAGTATTCATGAGACATTAAAGAGGTGGTGGAAAAGCCGTTGGTACTTCCTATATATATACCTCTTTGACATAACATGGATCTCAACCGTGATTTCTCGTGTAAACTATATTATTCGTGTTTGATTCTATCGTGTGTTTTCAAGATGAAGCTGGATATTCGTTGGATTATTAGTTGAAGATGGAACCTTTTATCATTGGCCGATGGGATAGGAAACATACCCTTGTTTCTGGTCTAGTCAGATGGAGCTTAACCTGAAAGGGGATATTGGAAATAAACGTCTTCGGGAATTTGGTTGACTCGTGAAGATACAGGATAGAGTTGGACACATCTGGTTGAAGACTTAAGTTTATCTTACTAGAATTCCTATGGGAGCTGATTAGTTTGATGCAGGTTATTGGAAACTCAAACTCTCTATCATATGCCAGCTGATTTGGAGTTGTCTTAGTCTACCATTGTTACCTGGTTAGGAAGACATTGTAAGACTCAGAGTCCTAAGTCAGGGTGGAGGTTGCTACTACTGAGAGGATGAACTACAATGAGTTGTGTTGGGTTAGTTGGTTCTTATTGAAGCACTTGGTTTGGTCTACAATGAAAGCTACAGTTATGTGGGATTTGGGTTTGTCATCACTCGGCAACTGAAGACTGAAGTTTGAAGATTTGAAGATCTCAAGTGGAATGCCAGAAGATCAAGTCTCGCCAGAAGACACGTGATGTCATTAGTTTAGAGGGAGTCTATTAGGACATTCTTTGTAAACTGGTGTAGAGATAGATAGAATTTGATGCTATAGTTAAGAGGGAGTTTGTAGAAGCATGTTTTGTAACTATAGATTAAATTCTATGTATCGGTGTACGTAGCTAGTACGCAGGAGGGTGTTCCTGAGTACTTAGCCTGCACACCAGTTTGGTCCTGCGTACTTAGTAAGTACGCAAGGCTTTTGCCTTGCGTACTTGTCAAGTACGCACGACCAAACCATGCGTACTTAGTAAGTACGCAAGGCTTTTGCCTTGCGTACTTGTCAAGTACGCAGGAAGTGTTCCTGCCCCTATAAATAGAAGACTTGTCTTCATTTGTAGGCGGAACTCTGGAACAGGTTGAAAGGTGTCCGGGTCGGGAAGAGCTCTTCCGAACCTTGGACCGTGAGCTTAGAGGAGAGATGTGTGTTCCTTCGGTATGTAGTCTGTAATACGGGATGACTTCTTTGTTATGGATTACGTTTCGTTTCATTATCTTTTGTCTTTGTTCGTGTTTCTCTGCTTCGTTCTCTTTGTTCCCACACAAATCACAGAACAGATCGTGTTATTTTCGCTGCGCGACGAGGCTCCCGGGACCTACAAATCACACACAAAAGTTAGCACAACTAGCACTCGGGCATAAAGCTTAAATTGCACACATGAATGTAAAGAGGATTTGTACTTGTGTAGTTTGTGTAAGTGTAAATAATAGTGTTGTATAGTGTTCATGTTCCACCCCAAAAAGTGTAAAAGGGTAAAAGGGGCTATGTAATCCTCACTTGGTTTGAAGGCGTAGCTAACACGAAATACTTGCTAGAAATGAGATCCTTGTAATGCACAACGTTAACCTAGTGTGGAATGTATATAGGATTAATAGTATGCTCAATATTCTGTGTTTAAGTCTAGGATTGAATTGGTTGTGTGTATAAAGCTTGTGGTTTGTACTTGAATGGTGTTGTATGAATTAGGGTTTGAGTTTGGAATAACTAATAAAAAAAATTATTATTTATAAAATTAAGTTAAGTATTAGAGGTACCTAACTAAATGGTTTTTGTTTAAATGTAGATTAAATAAATAATCTTTACCTTATTTATTTATTTTTAACTTAGTCATTTAGTTGTATTAGATGTTTTAAAATAATTATAAATGTCTTTACTTTATTTTCGTAAAGATGTTTAAGTAAATGGTGTAAATAATATTTAAGTGTAGGGGTTAAATATGAATTTAATTTTGTAAGTTTTAAATAATTAATTTCTATTTATTTATTTTATAAAATCAATTATTTTTAAAAATTAATTTGAAATACTTATTGTTTTTAATTTATGGAAATAATTATTCTGCTAAGATTTTTCTCACACACGACCGTGCCTGGAAAACAAGGCACGATCGTGCTAGGACCACGGGCGCGACCGTGCTAGTCAGGGACGCGACCGTGTTGATCAAACAGAATGCATAATTGGGTTGTTCACTAGGCACGACCATGTCTAACCAAGGGGCATGACCGGGTCTGAGTGTGTGAGGCACGATCGCGCTGGTATTGGCGCGCCCGTGTCTCATGAAGCACGACCGCGCTAGAAGACTAGCGCGACCGTGTTTGTTCCAAAACAGGAACGAATTGACTGATTCTTATAATGTTAACGTTGGATTTCATAGGGCTTTCATCTGTAGAGTTATTACGAGTATTTTGGAATATATTAATTGTATTTTAAACGTGTTCAAAGCAGGGTTCGATTAAATCTATTTTGAACGAAAACTAGATTCTGGTTCGTGATGATTCCCATATTGTAAGCCCAAATTAGATTAGGGCTTTTGATTTATAGACTAAAACATAAGTGTGAGAGGTTTCAATTACCCGGAAGGACGACGAATTGATAGTGTTCGGTAGAGAGAAATTCCGGCGACGACACTAAAAATGTATGTTGAATTGAAATACGGATACTAAAAATCAGAAATGTTACAGTCTCCCCATGTTGAGGGAATTTCGTCCCGAAATTTAGCTAGAGGAAGCGACGGCATCAGTAAAAAAATGGGGGTACTTGAGCTTCATTTGGTCCTCTCGTTCCCAAGTGAACTCAGGACCACGTTTAGATTCCCAACAAACCTTGACAATAGGGATACGGCTTCGCTTGAGCCGTTTGACCTCACGATCCATGATTTCTACCGGTCTCTCAACGAAGTGCATCGTTTCGTCAATATGCACGTCGTCAAGAGGTATGTGGAGATTCTCATCAGCAAGGCATTTATTCAGATTAGACACGTTAAATGTGGGATGCTAATTGCCAAGTGATGGAGGTAACTCGAGTTTGTAAGCCACTTTCCCAATCCTTTCAAGAATCTTAAATGGACCTACATAGCGAGGTGATAATTTGCCTTTCTTTCCAAAACGGATCACACCCTTCCACGGAGACACCTTTAGAAGAACAAGGTCACCGACTTGGAATTCCAAGGGTTTTCGTCGTTTGTTGGCATAACTCTTTTGCCGACATCTCGCTACTCGAATGTTGTCATGGATTTGGATAATCTTGTCGGATGTTTCTTGAATTAGCTCGGGACCGGTGATTTGTGCTTCACCAATCTCGTTCCAACAGATAGGAGAACGACACTTGCGACCATAGAGAGCTTCAAATGGAGCCATGTTGATACTTGTGTGGTAGCTATTATTGTAGGAGAACTCGATTAGGGATAGGTGTGAATCCTAATTGCCACCAAAATCAATTACACAAGCTCTAAGAATATCTTCAAGAGTTTAGATTGTTCGCTCGGTCTGACCATCAGTTTGAGGATGGTAGGCCGTGCTCAAATCCAATCATGTACCAAGAGCAGTTTGGAGAGATTGCCAAAAGTGAGAGGTAAACCGAGCATCTCTATCGGAGATTATGTTTAAGGGAACACCGTGACGGCTCACAATTTCATCAATGTAAATTCGGGCTAGTTTCTCAACCCGATAGTCTTCACGGATAGGCAAGAAATGAGCAGATTTGGTGAGACGATCAATGATCACCCAAATGCTATCATAACCACTTGAGGTGCGAGGAAGTTTGGTAATGAAATCCATAGCTAAGTTCTCCCATTTCCACACGGGAATTTCCGGTTGTTCAAGTAATCCGGAAGGACGTTGGTGTTCGGCTTTGACCTTGGAGCACGTTAGACAATTGGCAACATAGAGAGCAATGTCCTTTTTCATACCGGGTCACCAATATTGTTGGCGAAGATCTTGGTACATTTTATCCGCACCAGGATGAATAGAATAATGAGTCTTGTGTGCCTCGTTCATGAGAAATGTATGGAGATCATCACGATCGGGAACCCAAATACGGTTCAAGTAATAAAGTAAGCCATTGGGTTTTGATTTAAGCTGAAGTAAAACACCACACGACATTTCCTCGTACATGTTACCCTCGGTGACTGAGACATGTTGAGCTTCTAAGATGCGATTTTGAATGTCGGTTTGAATTCGAACACATTGAAGCATGACATGGTCCTTTCGACTCAAAGCGTCGGCTACAACATTCGCTTTGCCGGGATGGTAACGAATCTCGCAGTCATAGTCGTTAAGGAGTTCAACCCAACGTCGTTACCTCATATTGAGTTCCTTTTGGTTGAAGATGTGTTGGAGACTTTTGTGGTCGGTGAACACCACGTATTTCGTGCCATAGAGATAATGTCTCCAAATCTTCAGTGCAAATACAACTGCACCCAATTCGAGATCGTGCGTTGTATAATTCTTCTCATGAATCTTAAGTTGCCTCGATGCATAAGCGATTACTTTGCCTCGTTGCATGAGTACACAACCGAGGCCTTGGTTGGAAGCATCACAGTAGATAACTAGATCATCATTCCCATCAGGGAGAGTCAAGATAGGAGCATTGCACAACTTTTGCTTGAGAGTTTGGAACGCTTCTTCTTGTTTTGGTCCCCATTCATAAGTTTTACCCTTGTGGGTCAAAGCGGTAAGAGGGACAGCAATCTTAGAGAAATTTTAGATGAAGCGATGATAATATCCCGCAAGCCCAAGAAATGAACGAACTTCGGTGGGGGTCTTCGGGGCATTCCAATTCTTAACCGTTTCGATCTTAGCAGGGTCAACATGAATACCCTTGTCGTTGACGATATGACCAAGAAATTGAACTTCCTTTAGCCAAAATTCACATTTGGAGAACTTGGCATATAGTTGTTCCTTCCTCAAGAGGTCCAAAACCAACCTAAGGTGTTGTTCATGGTCGGCTTTAGTCTTGGAATAGATTAAGATATCATCGATGAAGACAATCACAAATTTATCAAGGTACGGTTTGCACACACGATTCATGAGGTCCATGAAAACTGCGGGTGCATTGGTTAGCCCAAAAGGCATGACCATGAACTCGTAGTGACCGTACCTTGTCCGGAAGGCAGTCTTTGGAATATCTTCTTCTTGTACACGGAGTTGGTGATAACCAGATCGAAGATCAATCTTCGAGAAGCAAGTCGAACCTTGAAGTTGATCAAATAGGTCATCAATTCTAGGCAAAGGGTAACGGTTCTTGATGGTAAGCTTGTTGAGTTCGCGGTAGTCAATACACATGCGGAATGATCCATCTTTCTTTTTGACGAACAAGACGGGTGCACCCCATGGTGAATGACTTGGACGAATGAATCCCTTGTCGGAGAACTCTTGGAGTTGACTTGCAAGTTCTTGCATTTCAGAGGGTGCAAGACGGTACCGAGCTCTAGCCACGGGGTTAGCTCCGGGCACAAGATCAATGCGAAATTCTACTTGTCGAACGGGTAGAAGACCGGATAGATCTTCGGGAAATACTTCGGGAAAATCCCGAATGATGGGAATATCTTGGATACTCTTCTCTTGGGCATCCTTTTGAACAATATGAGCTAAGAAGACCACGTACTTCTTTCGTAAGTACTTTTGAGCGGTAGTGCATGACATTAACTTTAGTCCCTTACAAGGCTTTTCACCAAAGACTCTTAACATTTCTCCCGATGGTAGGGGTATTCAGATGCACTTCTCGAAACAGATGACTTCGGCATGATGATTTGATAGCCAATACATGCCTATGATGATATCAAAACTTCCTAGTGGCATTGGTACAAGATTGATTGGGAATGTATGTTCATTAAGTTCTAGAGAACAGTCATAGATAATAGACTCAATTGTAAGTGAATCACCATTTGCTATTTCGACAGTGAAGGTTTTTTTTCTAATTGGGATCGTGTCTTTTCAAGTAAGGGTTCAAATTGAAGTGACACAAAACTTTTATCGGCACCGGTATCAAATAAAATGGAGGCATATTGACTATTAACAAGGAACGTACCGTTGACCACATCATTGTTGGCTTGAGCTTCATTGGCGTTTATATTGAAAGCACGCCCACGAGCTCCGCCTTGTCTAGCATTGATCAACCTTGGGCACTAATCACGGAAGTGATTTAGGTCACCACATTCAAAACATGCACGCCCATTTGCTATAGCAGGAACACCTTGATTGGCCACTTGTTGATTGGTTCGGGTTGGTGGTTGACTTGGCCTGCAAGAGCTTTGGCCCTACATACATTGACCGTATGACCATATTTCCCACAATATGTGCAAAGGCGACATGGGATGTTTTGAGGATGATGATAGTTGCATGTGGCATAGTGTGGGTAGATCCCAACATATGGCTTTTTGGCTGGTGCTTTAACCATAGGAGCAACTTGGTTAACAGGCATAGCAGGAGTGACCATAGCGTAGTTTCTAGCCTTTCTTTTCTTATTATGTCGGGAGGGTTCAGTTATGGCTTTTTTCTTGTGGGTGGAAGAAGTTGCAGTGTCAGAGGCTTTCTTTGTGCCCTTTTAGTAAGAGTCCCCGCCTTCACATGGTTATCGGTTAAGGTAGCGGATAAACGAATAGCATCTTCAAGTGTTGCGGGATTTCTCCCTAGGACAGTATCTTGAATTTGCCAAGGTAATCCGCCAATATATTTTTCAATGCAGCGGGATAAAGGTGTGACCATGTGGGGCACGAGGAGACTCAACTCATGGAACCGAGTTGTATATGCCAAGTTTTCATCACTATCTTGGGCAAGATCCCAAAATTCGGCTTCGAGTTTCTTTACCTCATTTCGAGGACAGAATTCCTCAGTCATTAGCCTTTTAACCTCATCCCAAGGTAAGGCCATCGCTACATCCACACCCCTATTCCTCTTTTCCCTATTCCACCACGTGAGTGCCCGTTTTTGTAAGACAATTGTGGCATGACGAACACGAAGGTTATCGGGGCAGACACTATTGAGAAAGGTATTCTCAATACTTTCGAACCATTGAAGAAGTCCCGTAGCTCCTTCAGTACCATAAAACATGAGGGGATTACATGAGTTGAAATGCTTGAAGGTGCATTGAGATGGATTGGCACCACCATTTCCACCATTACCACCATTGGCCCTATGGTTACCATTGGTGGCACCATTAGCTTGACTGAGTTGAGTTACAAGTTGTGCAAGGATGGTAGCGATGTCGGTGTTGGTGTTGGTGTTGGCCACGGGAGCACGACGAGGAGGCATTTTACAGATTTTCACAAGACAAGAAAAGGTGTAAGAATTTACGAATATTGTTTGGATTTAAAAGAATAAGATAACAAATAAAATAGTTATTCATACTTTGGATTGTACTCAAATAGTGATAAAATCACTTGAGTACTATGACACATTAAGGTTAATTAAACTCATATAATTTTCAAGGAGACATGCCTTAGCCTATAAGTAAACACTCATCCCGGGAATTCCCAGGAAAGCATACGGGTCCCTCGGTTGATTGGGATTTATGCGAAATGCTTTCCTAGACAGAAAACCCAGAATACAGGTGTCACCCTTCCAGATTGCACGTGTCCTCAAATAATTAACAAAGTTTAAAAACCTTAACGAGGGTATAAAAAGATTTTTATAGTTTTAGATCCATGAAGTTTCCACATGCTAAGAAGGTGTTGATAGAGAAGTAGATTATAATATTATGAGGTTTTAGGGTATACGTAGGGATATTGTTTATTTAATTATTATTTAAGCATATCTTAATAAGTCATGAATTTTTAACAAGTAAGGCATCAAAACGAAATAATAACTAATCATAGAAAACATGTAGCACATAGCATGTAGCACATATCACATAATCATGAAGCATGGCATAAGTGGGTGTCCTAAAGTTATAGTCTAGGTCAAGGGTGTCTAATAACCTAGTTCCCTATAACCAGGGCTCTGATACCAATCTGTCACACCCCGACCGATGGCGGAATCATCGGGGCGGGACATGTAGACTGTTCATAAGCACAACGTTGACTAAATTGAAATATTATAATCATAAAATTTCATTTCAAATATTCAAACAAAACCAAATCCAAGAAAGAAACATAATTGCAATACATAAACTTCTTATTTAAATTAGCTAAGTCCATAGCCTATGTGTAGCACATCTTGATCAAACTCACACATTAGTACCTGAAACATGAATAAAATAAGGTCAACTAAAAAGTTGGTGAGCATACACAGGTTTATATATAGATAGCATATAGTTTGTAAATAAACAAATCCTTACATGTCATGATAAAATAAGACATTTATGGGGAGCAGCTATTGTGTAACCAAGTACAATCAAACCTTTGTAAGTAGCATGCAAAAATTGTGTTGTCGGTAACAATCACCCTACCTGGGTGGGTTTGTCAGACTCAATAGATCAATCATTGTTTACCGTCGGCTTGAATAGTTAATGATTGCACATAAATCGCACACAAAAGTTAGCACAACTAGCACTCGGGCATAAAGCTCAAATTGCACACATGAATGTAAAGAGGACTTGTACTTGTGTAGTTTGTGTAAGTGTAAGTAATAGTGTTGTATAGTGTTCATGTTCCACCCCAAAAAGTGTAAAAGAGTAAAAGGGGCTATGTAATACTCACTTGGTTTGAAGGCGTAGCTAACACGAAATACTAGCTAGAAATTAGATCCTTGTAATGCACAACGTTAACCTAGTGTGGAATGTATATAGGATTAATAGTATGCTCAATATTCTATGTTTAAGTCTAGGATTGAATTGGGTGTGTGTATAAAGCTTGTGGTTTGTACTTGAATGGTGTTGTATGAATTAGGGTTTGAGTTTGGAATAACTAATAAAAAAAATTATTATTTATAAAATTAAGTTAAGTATTAGAGGATCTGTCACACCCCGACCGATGGCGGAATCATTGGGGCGGAACATGTAAGACTGTTCATAGCACATGGTTGACTAAATTGAAATATATTAAAGTCAAATTTGCATTACAATTAATCCAAGTACAAAACCAAATTCAAACAAGATACATAAAATAACTCATAAAATTCTTGATTTAAATTGCTAAGTCCAAATCCTATGTTGAACACGTCTTGAATCAATCTCACATATTGGGGCCTGAAACATGAATAAAATAAAGTCAACTAAAAAGTTGGTGAGTATAACACAGTTGTATATAGATAACATATAGATGAAAACAAATCCTTTACAAAACATGATAAAATAAGGCATTTATGGGGAGCAGCTATTGTGTAACCAAATGTACAATCAAACCTTGTAACTAGCATGCAAAACAAATGTGTTGTCGGTTTCAATCACCGCATACCATGGGTGGGTTTGTCAGACTCAATAGATCTATCATTGAAAACCGTCGGCTTGTATAGTTAATGATTGCACATAAGAGCATACAAAGGTTAGCACACCTAGCACTCGGGCACAAAGCTCAAATTTTGCACACATGTATGTAAATAGGATTTTTGCACTTGTGTTGTTTGTGTAAATGTAAATGTGTAATGTGTAATGAGTATAGAGTTCATGTTCCACCCCAAAAGTGTAAAAGAATAAAAGGGGTTGTGAATACTCACTTGATAAGGAGGTGTAGCGAACAAGGATAATAGATAGAAAAATAAAGATTCTCAAGTGCACAAATCAACCTAAAGAGTAATGTATGTTGTATCAAATAGTGTGCACAACAGTGGAAGTTAAATGATGGTTTGGACTTGAGTAAAATGTTATTGATTTGAACTTGGATGTGTTGAATAAAGTATAAAGTTTAAAATGAATATAATCAAAACATTTTGATTAAGGTTTGAATAAACAATTAATTAAGGTATAAAATTATTGCTTATGAAAATAAATAAATAATTGATTTTGTTTAAACATGAATTAAATAAATAGTCATTATCTTATTCATTTATAAAAATTTGTAACTTAGACATTTAAAATATCATTTACGTGTAAGCTTTTACAATAAATATAAATTTAATTTTTTTATAACTTTAAATAAATAAAATTTATGCCAAGATTAAACTTTTAATCCTTTCAAATACAGAAAACATATTTTTTTATAAAATTTGAAACATTTATTGATTGAAAAATATAAAATTATAATTCTGTTAAAATTTCTGAGTCACACTCGACCGTGCCTCGGAAGGGCACGATCGTGCTCAAGCCACGGGCGCGACCGCGCTAGTCGGGGCGCGACCGGGTTGATCAACAGGAGCACAATCTAGACAAGTCAACAGGCACGACCGTGCCTTGTCCCGGCACGGTCGTGTCTATGATCTTTAGACACAACAGAGACTAGCCCAGAGGGCATGACAAGGTCTGGACAGGAGGACACGACCGCGCTGCTAGTCGGCACGACCGGGCTCTATGAGGCATGGCCGCGCTAGATGATTAGCGCGACCGTGTCTCTTCCAAATCAGACACGAATTGACAAAAGCTTGTATTTTAAACGCTGGAATTGTTAGGGCTTTTGATTAATGGGTTATTACGAGTCTTTTGGGACATTTTAATTGTATTAACAACATTTTTAACAGTAGATTCGATTAAATTATTTTAAGTAAAACATCGATTCTGATTCGGGGTAAATTCTATGATGGAAGCCTAAATTATTATGGGGCTTTCGATATAGAGACTACTTAACTGAAATAAATTATTTCAGTTACCCGAAACAGTAGAGGATTGATAGAGATCGGCAAGAAAGAGTTCCGGCGTCGACGGCTTGTGTTCCGGCGATCTTTACTGCAACTCCGGCCAATCCAAATAGCCTGGGAACTTCAGGGATGATTGAGTATCGAGTTTCTGCTGCTGGATTGAGAGGATTCGGATCGAACAGCGGATTTTAGTTTCTTGGAAAGCTTGAGAGAGTTTTTCGAAATTGGTAATATGAACTGAGACGTTTGAGGAATTCGATAGTTGATTCATTCGTTAAGGGGAAAAGAAACGGACGACTGTTACGGATTTCCAATGATCGGGTGATTAAACTGCATTTACGTTTCAACTGTTACGCAGACGCGACCGTGCCCAAGAGAGGCGCGACCGTGCCTAGGCACCGGGCGCGATCGTTCCAGGACCAGTCGCGCGATCGTGCCGAGGCACTTGGCGCGACCATGCCAGGACGAAGCACGACCGTGCTAAACTAGGGTTTCTTGACATTTTTCAACTTTTAGTCCTTGACTTTTCAGGTTTAATGTGTTTGAATTAAATAGTTTCTTGTATAGTGTTTAAATGTATATAATCGAGCAAAACTTGTAAATTTGTATTGAATCATGGCATTTCGTTTAAGGTAAGCAAAATAATAAGGCAGTGCACGAACATTGAATTTGAAATTGCATTACATTGAATTGAAATATGAATACTAAATTCCGAGATGTTACAGTCTCCCCATGTTGAGAGAATTTCGTCCCGAAATTTAGCTAGAGGATACAACAGTATTAGTAAAAAGATGAGGGTACTTGAGCTTCATTTGGTCTTCTCGTTCCCAAGTGAACTCAGGACCACGCTTAGATTCCCAACGAACTTTGACAATAGGAATGCGACTTCGCTTGAGCTGTTTGACTTCACGATCCATAATTTCCACCGGCTTCTCAACGAAGTGCATCGTTTCATCAATGCGTACGTCGTCAAGCGGTATATGGAGATTTTCATCAGTGAGACATTTCTTTAGATTAGATATATGAAATGTAGGATGTACATTGCCAAGAGATGGGGGTAACTCGAGTTTATAGGCCACCTTCCCAATCCTTTCAAGGATCTTGAATGGACCAACATAACGAGGTGCTAACTTGCCTTTCTTTCCAAAATGGATCACACCCTTCCACGGAGACACCTTTAGGAGAACAAGGTCACCGACTTGGAATTCCAAGGGTTTTCGACGTTTGTCGGCATAACTCTTTTGCCGACTCCTCGCTACTCGAATATTGTCACGGATTTGAATAATCTTGTCGGATGTTTCTTGAATTAACTCGGGACCGGTGATTTGTGCTTCACCAATCTCGTTCCAACAGATAGGAGAACGGCACTTGCGACCATAGAGAGCTTCGAATGGAGCCATGTTGATACTTGTGTGGTAGCTATTGTTGTACGAAAACTCAATAAGGGGTAAATGTGAATCCCAATTGCCACCAAAATCGATTACACAATCTCTAAGCATGTCTTCCAGAGTTTGGATTGTTCGCTCGGTTTGACCATCAGTTTGCGGATGGTAAGCCGTGCTCAAATCCAATCGAGTACCAAGAGCCTTTTGGAGAGATTGCCAAAATCGAGAAGTGAACCGAGCGTCTCTATCGGATATTATGTTCACGGGAACACCATGACGGCTCATAACTTCATCAATGTAAATTCGGGCTAATTTCTCCACTTTGAAGTCTTCACGTATAGGCAAGAAGTGGGCAGATTTGGTGAGTCGATCAATGATCACCCAAATACTTTCATAACCACTCGAGGTGCGAGGGACCTTGGTAATGAAATGCATAGCTAGATTCTCCCATTTCCACACGGGAATTTCCGGTTGTTCGAGTAAACCAGATGGTCGTTGATGTTCGGCTTTGACTTTGGAACAAGTTAAGCATTTGGCCACATAAAGAGCAATGTCTTTCCTCATACCGGGCCACCAATAAAGTTGGCGAAGATCTTGGTACATTTTATCCGCACCAGGATGAATAGAATAACGAGTCTTATGAGCCTCGTTCATGAAAAATGTACGGAGATCGTCGCGATATGGAACCCAAATACGGTTCAAGTAATATAGTAAGCCATTGGGTTTTGATTCAAGAAGGAGTTCAACACCACATGACATTTCTTCGTACATATTACCCTCGGTTACCGAGACGTGTTGAGCTTCTAAAATACGGGTTTGAATATCGGTTTGAATACGGGCACAATGAAGCATAACATGGTCCTTTCGACTCAAAGCATCGGCTACAACATTCGCTTTGCCGGGATGGTAGCGAATCTCGCAGTCGTAGTCGTTAAGGAGTTCGACTCAACGTCGTTGCCTCATATTGAGTTCTTTTTGGTTGAATATATGTTGAAGACTTTTGTGGTCGGTGAACACCACACATTTCGTGCCATATAGGTAATGTCTCCAAATCTTTAACGCGAATACGACCGCACCCAACTCGAGATCGTGCGTCGTATAATTCTTTTCATGAACTTTGAGTTGCCTTGATGCATAAGCGATTACTTTGCCTCGTTGCATGAGAACACAACCAAGACCTTGGTTAGAAGCATCACAATAGACAACTAAATCATCATTTCCATCGGGGAGAGTCAATATGGGAGCATTGCACAACTTTTGCTTGAGGGTTTGGAAAGCTTCTTCTTGTTTCGGTCCCCATTCATAAGTCTTACCCTTGTGGGTCAAAGCGGTAAGAGGGACAGCAATCTTTGAGAAGTTTGAGATGAAACAACGATAATAACCCGCAAGACCAAGAAATGAACGAACTTCGGTAGGAGTCTTCGGGGCATTCCAATTCTTAACCGTTTCAATCTTAGCAGGATCAACATGAATACCCTTGTCGTTGACGATGTGACCAAGAAATTGAACTTCTTTTAGCCAAAATTCGCATTTGGAGAATTTGGCATATAGTTGTTCTTTTCTCAAGAGGTCCAAAACCAATCTAAGATGTTCTTCATGGTCGGCTTTAGTCTTGGAATAGATTAAGATATCATCAATGAAAACGATCACGAATTTATCAAGGTACGGTTTGCACACACGATTCATGAGATCCATGAAAACTGCGGGTGCATTGGTTAACCCGAAAGGCATAACCATGAACTCGTAATGACCATACCTTGTTCGAAAAGCAGTCTTAGGAATGTCATCTTCTTGAACACGAAGCTGATGATAACCGGATCGAAGATCAATCTTTGAGAAACAAGTAGAACCTTGAAGTTGATCAAAGAGGTCATCGATTCTAGGCAAAGGATAACGGTTCTTGATAGTAAGCTTGTTGAGTTCGCGGTAGTCAATACACTTACGGAATGATCCATCCTTCTTTTTCACAAATAAGACGGGTGCACCCCACGGTGAATGACTCGGGCGAATGAAACCTTTGTCGGAGAGCTCTTGAAGTTGACTTGCAAGCTCTTGCATTTCGGAAGGTGCAAGACGATAAGGAGCTCTAGCAATGGGGTTAGCTCCGGGCACAAGATCAATACGGAACTCTACTTGACGAACGGGAGGAAGACCGGATAAATCCTTAGGAAAAACTTCAGGGAAATCCCGAATGATCGGAATGTCTTGGATACTCTTCTCCTTGACATCCTTTTGAACAATATGAGCTAAGAAAGCAATGTACTTATTTCGTAAGTACTTTTGAGCGGTAGTACACGACATCAACTTAAGTCCCTTGCAAGGCTTTTCACCAAAAACCCTTAAGGTTTCTCCCGATGGTAGCGGAATTCGGATACACTTTTCAAAGCAAATGACTTCGGCATGATGATTTGATAGCCAATCCATACCTATGATGATATCAAAGCTTCCTAGTGGCATTGGAACAAGGTTGATTGGGAATGAATGGTCATTTAGTTCTAAGGAGCAATCATAAATAATGGACTCCATTGTAAGGGAGTCACCATTCGCTATTTCAACGGTGAAGGTTTTCTCTAATTGGGATCGTGTCTTTGCAAGTAAAGGTTCAAAATTAAGTGACACAAAACTTTTATCGGCACCGGTATCGAACAAAATGGAGGCATATTGACTATTAACAAGGAACGTACCATTAACCACGTCGTTGTTGGCTTGAGCTTCGTTGGCGTTTATGTTGAACGCACGCCCACGAGCTCCACCTTGTCTAGCATTTGCAAGTCTTGGACATTGATTACGAAAATTGTTCGGGTCACCACACTCATAACAAGCACACCCATTAGCAATGGCGGGAGCACCTTGGTTAGCCACTTGAGGTACGGTTCGGTTTGGAGGGTTGACTTGGCCCGTAAGAGCTTTGGTCCTACAAACACTAACCGTATGACCATATCTCCCACAATAAGTACAAAGGCGACATGGGATATTTTGAGGATGATGATAATTGCAGGTGGCACAAAGAGGGTAAATTCCACCATATGGCTTTTTGACCGGTGCTTGAACCATAGGTGCAGCTTGGTTGACGGGAACAGCAGGAGTAACCACAGCAAAATTTCTAACTTTCCTATTTCTATTATTGCGAGAGGGCTCGGTTGTGGCTTCTTTGTTGTGAGTAGGAGGGGTTACGGTTTCAGAAACTTTCTTGGAACCCTTTTTGGTAGGTGTTCCAGCTTTCACATGATTATCAGTTAAAGTAGCAGATAGACGAATAGCATCCTCCAGAGTAGCAGGATTTCTACCTAAGACAGTATCTTGGATTTGTCTTGGTAGCCCACCAATATACTTTTCGATACAACGGGACAAAGGAGTGACCATGTGGGGCACTAGAAGACTCAACTCATGGAACCGAGTTGTATATGCTAAGCTTTCCCCACTATCTTGGGCAAGATCCCAAAATTCAGCTTCTAGCTTTTTCACTTCATTTCGAGGACAGAACTCCTCGGTCATAAGCCTTTTGACCTCATCCTAAGGTAAGGCCATAGCTATGTCAACACCCCTATTCCTTTTCTCCCCATTCCACCATGTAAGTGCCCGTTTTTGTAGGACACTTGTAGCATGACGAACACGGAGGTTGTCGGGACAGTCACTATTGAGAAAGGTATTCTCAATGCTTTCAAACCATTGAAGGAGTCCAGTAGCTCCTTCGGTACCATAGAACTTTAGGGGATTGCACGAATTGAAGTGTTTGAAGGTGCATTGAGGTGGATTGTTACCACCATTTCCACCATTATTACCACTATTGCTTCCATTTCCACCATTGCCATTGGTGGCACCATTGGCTTGGGTGAGTTGTGTCACCAATTGGGTAAGAATAGTAGCAATGTCAGAGTTAGCGTTGGTTGCGGGAGCACGACGAGGAGGCATTCTACAGATTTTCACAAGACAAGAAAAGATTGTAAGAACTTATGAGAATTGCTAGGATTTAATAGAATAGAATAACAAAATAATAAAAGAAATAGATATTCATAGTTTGGATTGCACTCAAAAGTGACAAAATCACTTGAATACTATGGCACATTAAGGTTAATTAAACTTATAAATTTTTCAAGGAGACATGCTTTAGCCTATAAGTAAACACTCATCCCGGGAATTCCCAGGAAAGCATACGGGTCCCTCGGTTGATTGGGATTTATGCGAAATGCTTTCCTAGACAGAAAACCCAGAATACAGGTGTCACCCTTCCAGATTGCACGTGTCCTCAAATAATTAACAAAGTTTAAAAACCTTAACGAGGGTATAAAAAGATTTTTATAGTTTTAGATCCATGAAGTTTCCACATGCTAAGAAGGTGTTGATAGAGAAGTAGATTAGAATATTATGAGGTTTTAGGGTATAGGTAGGGATATTGTTTATTTAATTATTATTTAAGCATATCTTAATAAGTCATGAATTTTTAACAAGTAAGGCATCAAAACGAAATAATAACTAATCATAGAAAACATGTAGCACATAGCATGTAGCACATATCACATAATCATGAAGCATGGCATAAGTGGGTGTCCTAAAGTTATAGTCTAGGTCAAGGGTGTCTAATAACCTAGTTCCCTATAACCAGGGACCGATGGCGGAATCATCGGGGCGGGACATGTAGACTGTTCATAAGCACAACGTTGACTAAATTGAAATATTATAATCGTAAAATTTCATTTCAAATATTCAAACAAAACCAAATCCAAGAAAGAAACATAATTGCAATACATAAACTTCTTTATTTAAATTAGCTAAGTCCATAGCCTATGTGTAGCACATCTTGATCAAACTCACACATTAGTACCTGAAACATGAATAAAATAAGGTCAACTAAAAAGTTGGTGAGCATACACAGGTTTATATATAAATAGCATATAGTTTGTAAATAAACAAATCCTTACATGTCATGATAAAATAAGAAATTTATGGGGAGCAGCTATTGTGTAACCAAGTACAATCAAACCTTTGTAAGTAGCATGCAAAAATTGTGTTGTCGGTAACAATCACCCTACCTGGGTGGGTTTGTCAGACTCAATAGATCAATCATTGTTTACCGTCGGCTTGAATAGTTAATGATTGCACATAAATCGCACACAAAAGTTAGCACAACTAGCACTCGGGCATAAAGCTCAAATTGCACACATGAATGTAAAGAGGACTTGTACTTGTGTAGTTTGTGTAAGTGTAAGTAATAGTGTTGTATAGTGTTCATGTTCCACCCCAAAAAGTGTAAAAGAGTAAAAGGGGCTATGTAATACTCACTTGGTTTGAAGGCGTAGCTAACACGAAATACTAGCTAGAAATTAGATCCTTGTAATGCACAACGTTAACCTAGTGTGGAATGTATATAGGATTAATAGTATGCTCAATATTCTATGTTTAAGTCTAGGATTGAATTGGGTGTGTGTATAAAGCTTGTGGTTTGTACTTGAATGGTGTTGTATGAATTAGGGCTTGAGTTTGGAATAACTAATAAAACAAAATTATTATTTATAAAATTAAGTTAAGTATTAGAGGATCTGTCACACCCCGACCGATTGCGGAATCATTGGGGCAGAACATGTAAGACTGTTCATAGCACATGGTTGACTAAATTGAAATATATTAAAGTCAAATTTGCATTACAATTAATCCAAGTACAAAACCAAATTCAAACAAGATACATAAAATAACTCATAAAATTCTTGATTTAAATTGCTAAGTCCAAATCCTATGTTGAACACGTCTTGAATCAATCTCACATATTGGGGCCTGAAACATGAATAAAATAAAGTCAACTAAAAAGTTGGTGAGTATAACACAGTTGTATATAGATAACATATAGATGAAAACAAATCCTTTACAAAACATGATAAAATAAGGCATTTATGGGGAGCAGCTATTGTGTAACCAAATGTACAATCAAACCTTGTAACTAGCATGCAAAACAAATGTGTTGTCGGTTTCAATCACCGCGTACCATGGGTGGGTTTGTCAGACTCAATAGATCTATCATTGAAAACCGTCGGCTTGTATAGTTAATGATTGCACATAAGAGCATACAAAGGTTAGCACACCTAGCACTCGGGCACAAAGCTTAAATTTTGCACACATGTATGTAAATAGGATTTTTGCACTTGTGTTGTTTGTGTAAATGTAAATGTGTAATGTGTAATGAGTATAGAGTTCATGTTCCACCCCAAAAGTGTAAAAGAATAAAAGGGGTTGTGAATACTCACTTGATAAGGAGGTGTAGCGAACAAGGATAATAGATAGAAAAATAAAGATCCTCGAGTGCACAAATCAACCTAAAGAGTAATGTATGTTGTATCAAATAGTGTGCACAACAGTGGAAGTTAAATGATGGTTTGGACTTGAGTAAAATGTTATTGATTTGAACTTGGATGTGTTGAATAAAGTATAAAGTTTAAAATGAATATAATCAAAACATTTTGATTAAGGTTTGAGTTTGAATAAACAATTAATTAAGGTATAAAATTATTGCTTATGAAAATAAATAAATAATTGATTTTGTTTAAACATGAATTAAATAAATAGTCATTATCTTATTCATTTATAAAAATTTGTAACTTAGACATTTAAAATATCATTTATGTGTAAGCTTTTACAATAAATATAAATTTAATTTTTTTATAACTTTAAATAAATAAAATTTATGCCAAGATTAAACTTTTAATCCTTTCAAATACAGAAAACATATTTTTTATAAAATTTGAAACATTTATTAATTGAAAAATATAAAATTATAATTTTGTTAAAATTTCTGAGTCACACACGACCGTGCCTCGGAAGGGCACGATCGTGCTCAAGCCACGGGCGCGACCGCGCTAGTCGGGGCGCGACCGGGTTGATCAACAGGAGCACAATCTAGACAAGTCAACAGGCACGACCGTGCCTTGTCCAGCACGGTCGTGTCTATGATCTTTAGACACAACAGACACTAGCCCAGAGGGCATGACAAGGTCTGGACAGGAGGACACGACCGCGCTGCTAGTCGGCACGACCGCGCTCTATGAGGCACGGCCGCGCTAGATGATTAGCGCGACCGTGTCTCTTCCAAATCAGACACGAATTGACAAAAGCTTGTATTTTAAACGCTGGAATTGTTAGGGCTTTTGATTAATGGGTTATTACGAGTCTTTTGGGACATTTTAATTGTATTAACAACATTTTTAACAGTGGATTCGATTAAATTATTTTAAGTAAAACATCGATTCTGATTCGGGGTAAATTCTATGATGGAAGCTTAAATTATTATGGGGCTTTCGATATAGAGACTACTTTACTGAAATAAATGATTTCAATTACCCGAAACAGTAGAGGATTGATAGAGATAGGCAAGAAAGAGTTCCGGCGTCGACGGCTTGTGTTCCGACGATCTTTACTGCAACTCCGGCCAATCCAAATAGCCTGGGAACTTCAAGGATGATTGAGTATCGAGTTTCTGCTGCTGGATTGAGAGGATTCGGATTGAACAGCGGATTTTAGTTTCTTGGAAAGCTTGAGAGAGTTTTTCGAAATTGGTAATATGAACTGAGACGTTTGAGGAATTCGATAGTTGATTCATTCGTTAAGGGGAAAAGAAACGAACGACTGTTACGGATTTCCAATGATCGGGTGATTAAACTGCATTTATGTTTCAACTGTTACGCAGGCGCGACCGTGCCCAAGAGAGGCGCGACCGTGCCTAGGCACCGGGCGCGATCGTTCCAGGACGAGTCGCGCGATCGTGCCGAGGCACTTGGCGCGACCGTGCCAGGACGAAGCACGACCGTGCTAAACTAGGGTTTCTTGACATTTTTCAACTTTTAGTCCTTGACTTTTCAGGTTTAATGTGTTTGAATTAAATAGTTTCTTGTATAGTGTTTAAATGTATATAATCGAGCAAAACTTGTAAATTTGTATTGAATCATGGCATTTCGTTTAAGGTAAGCAAAATAATAAGGCAGTGCACGAACATTGAATTTGAAATTGCATTACATTGAATTGAAATATGAATACTAAATTCCGAGATGTTACTGGTACCTAACTAAATGGTTTTTGTTTAAATGTAGAATAAATAAATAATCTTTACCTTATTTATTTATTTGTAACTTAGTCATTTAGTTGTATTAGATGTTTTAAAATAATTATAAATGTCTTTACTTTATTTTCATAAAGATGTTTAAGTAAATGGTGTAAATAATATTTAAGTGTAGGGGTTAAATATGAATTTAATTTTGTAAGTTTTAAATAATTAATTTCTGTTTATTTATTTTATAAAATCAATTATTTTTTTAAAATTAATTTGAAATACTTATTGTTTTTAATTTATGGAAATAATTATTCTGCTAAGATTTTTCTCACACACGACCGTGCCTGGAACAAGGCACGATCGTGCTAGGACCACGGGCGCGACCGTGCTAGTCAGGGACGCGACCGTGTTGATCACACAGAATGCATAATGGCTGTTCACTAGGCACGACCAAGTCGAGCCAAAGGGCATGACCGGGTCTGAGTGTATGAGGCACGACCGCGCTGGTATTGGCGCACCAGTGTCTCATGAAGCACGACCGCGCTAGAAGACTAGCGCGACCGTGTTTGTTCCAAAACAGGAACGAATTGACTGATTCTTATAATGTTAACGTTGGATTTCATAGGGCTTTCATCTGTAGAGTTATTACGAGTATTTTGGGATACATTAATTGTATTTTAAACGTGTTCAAAGCAGGGTTCGATTAAATCTATTTTGAACGAAAGCTAGATTATGGTCCGTGATGATTCCCATATTGTAAGCCCAAATTAGATTAGGGCTTTTGATTTATAGACTAAAACGTAAGTGTGAGAGGTTTCAATTACCCGGAAGGACGACGAATTGATAGCGTTCGGTAGAGAGAAATTCCGGCAACGACGGGTTCGGTCTCCGGCGTCCTCTGCTGCAATTCCGACTAAACCAGCGTGTCCAGAAGCCTTAGAGAGGATCGATAGTATGTTGGCTTGGAAGAATTGTAATCAAATTGGTGAATTCGGTGATTTCGTGAGAGAATTTGGTGTTTATGAGATAATTCGACCAAAATAAGTTCATTTGTTGTAATGGTGATTGTTAAAGGGCTTAATGGAGTTTGTTAATGACGAAAACGTGTAGAACGGTTATGAAACCGAACGTTCCTGTTATTAAAGGTTGCTTTTACGTTTCAACTGCTAAGAGGCGCGACCGTGTCCATTTGAGGCGCGACCGTGCCTAGGCACCGGGCGTGATCGTTCAAAAGCTGGTCGCGCGACCATGCCAAGGCACTTGGCGTGACCGTGCCAGAACGAGGCGCGACCGTGCCTATTAGGGTTTCTTATTACTTTTCAACATAAGACCTTGTAACTTTAGTCTTTGACATATTTGTATAAATAGATACTTATGTAGTGTCTAGTAGGTTATAACAGAGTAATATTTGCGGATTTGCATTTGAAATGTAATATTTAATTGATGGTACGAATAGAACAAAACAGTGCACTAGAATTGGGTTTGAAATGCATTACATTTAATTGAAATACGGATACTAAAAATCAGAAATGTTACAAGATTTCATCAATAAGAGATGATGAAATGGTCATCTTAGATGACTTCACCTTGATAGGTGTATGGCTCATCTTCCGGATAAGAGCATCAACCACTACATTTGCTTTACCCTCATTCAAGCTAGATTAACACTTAACCAACATTAATTTAACCCAATTCCAACTCAATTTCGTTTTCTACTAAAGGTCTCAAGTTCATACCGCTTGGGATTCGAGGACCCCAACACCCATACATAACACCCCTCTAAGCTCGAGTCTTCAACTCAACCCCTTCTTTCCAAGAAAGCATGTGACTTCCTCAAGTAAGGATACATCAACTTCCTTACTTGAATCCTCTTTTACAACAATGGAAGGAGATCCCTATCCGTGACCCAAACACCCTAAGTATCTCCAATGACTTAATCATAAGTCATCCTTTGAGATTCAAGGATCTCAATCAACGAATCCACCTTTGAAGTTCGAAGACTTCGTTGTCAGACACTGTTTGCGAAGTCCAAAAGACTTCCAACATCGTTTATGAAGTTCCAAGACTTCAACAACCATTTATGTACACATTCCACCTATGTACCTTTCACCCATTTATATACATATTTCACCTATGTATATCACCATTTGCGTACAATGTACATTTTTAACATTTACCCCTTGACCGTTCAATCTTTAACGGGTCCATAGGGATTTCTTCCGAATTCACCACCCCATCCAAAACTTGGATTTTCACCAAAGCCAAAATGGCATACCAAACCGTTCCAGAGAAAAACTTCTTCCTTCTAGGACTTCTCAATAAGTTCACAATGACATTGAGTATAAACAACATTAGTTCGGATATATAGACGAGTATCTTCGATTAATCGACCACCTGTGAGTAGTTAATGCTCTACACACATGAACCATAAAGTCCACAAACTATGAGACCTTTGGTCAGTTTTATCCTACCCCTGACTGTCAGTGCCAATACGCACTCTTCCATTTTCCTTTTTACCGCAAAGTTTATGTGCTTTAGAACAAAGCGCACGGGTGTAATGACCCTTATCAAACCCTTTTTCTCAACTAGAATACTAAGTATCCTTTTATATCCCTGGTTGATGTCGATGGCACAAGCCATGTATACACCAATTCATATACCTCGTGCTTCGCTGTCTTTAATAAGCACATATCAACACGCCACCCCTTTGTCACACTGGACATCAAAATGGTTGCTAAGTAACCGAACACCTCTTTCACAATCGTAGGATTAAGATTCATGTGATTGTTTAATCCACAACCTCTTGCATTTAAATCATATAAACATCAACATTATAACACCCTTAATGTTAATGGTCCAACTCCGCTGTATAAAGTCACCAGATAACATCGAGAAACCCGATCTATTTACATATCTTCCACGATCCCAATATTTTGAGTGAGACCACGACTAGTCATAAAAACTTGCCCAAAATCTTGTTGATCTCCTCTACTATATGATGTACATGAAGGAACTCTTCCACTATACCACCCACCATGGCTTGCAATCGATGGTATTTCAACATCATCTCTTGAATCCCCCCGATAAATGTGCCTTCACGCCCTTATGCCTTTCTCCTCACGAAGAATAATCCACCAATCCTCCGCCACCTCCCGGAGTTGACTCGTCGTGAGTAATACGCCATCCACCAATTACAAAGGATTGCTTCAAAAGCCAAGACCATCATAGTGATTCATCGTTAATTAATTAACTATTAACTCTCACCCTTTAACTCCTTCGGTTCGCACACCACAAACCCACTTGTGAAAACAAAGTTTTCCTTCCACTTCGGTTCACCAACCGTAGTTCTTCCCGCACTCTAGGCTTCACATGGTTCCTCCCAAGGATCACCTCAAAGAGCCCTATATTCCTTGAAGGAAGATCTACACAACATGATAGAAAGCTCTAGTCATCCTCCACTAGATAGATGCCTTCTATTTCTTCCAACCAAATCCACATTCCTGACTATTTTCGAGGCGATAAACCTCTAGACTCTATCACACCTGAGTCCTTAAGACAACTTTCATACACAATTTCTTCTACTTATACATGTGCCCCTCAATGACACCCGATCGAATTTTAACTAAGTCGTAGATGTTCTACATACTTATAGGTCTTTAATCTACCCACTTATTATGGCACTATATCATATCTATGTATATACGTATTGCCCCCATCAAATCATCCATATACATACATACATACATATATACATACACATAAAACCACATTCACCTACTCCTTGCAAATGTTCATTGTTATATGGTTATTATAAAAACCCTTACACATATTGTCTTATTAATCACATTGACCAGACATGTTTAATAATGCAATATGCCCAATTGAAATTACCATATTGATATGTAATCATTTATAAATATTTTACATACATAATAATCCCACATTATGGTACTAAATTGAATAATAACCTTGCAATTTATGCTTAAAACACAAATATATTACAATTGCAGGTTATTCGGTGTTAAAAATACAAATCAAGCTAAATCATATCAAGAACACCAAGTATCCAACCTTCTAGAAGGTTTATTCCCGGAGCATTGACCCCTAAAAAGTCATAATTGGTAAACAATAGTCAACAAGAAGCTACAAGACAAAGCTGGGGAAAAAAAGAGGGATGCACAGTCGTGCATTGCCCTTCTCTGCTCCCCACGGCCCGGTACTGTGTCCTTTGTACCCTGTTTGATTCCCTGGGCCTTTGCACGACCGTGCAACCCATTGCACGGCCGTGCATTGCACATTTTGAGGCCTATAAATAGGAGGCTTGGGTTCCTCATTCCACACACCAATCCAAAGAAAAATTACACTGAAGAAAAGAGCATTCTCTTAGATAGAGTAGAGGGGCTCTTCCCCCTTGTTTCACAATAGGAGAGCCTACGAAACTCATCATTATGCTAGTTGTTATGGCCATTCGTGGCTAAAACTTCTTTGTATTGCTAGGGTGAAGATGATATTTGGTGCATGTTAATGTTTAATTTATTAATGAAGTGGTATGTTTATGTCTTTAACTAATTCGTCCTCAAAAACCATCTTGATTTTAAAGAGTAAGATCGTAAAACCCTTTTTAATCAAACTTCCTTTGAAACTCGTACGTCTTTATACGAGCAGAGATTGATAAGCCAAGGCTTGGTCTATACTTCTAAGATCGTACGTCTTTATACGAGATTATTATGTGACCAATAATTGGTGAACTCATGTTGGGAAAGGTGCGTCTTATACTTGGTCCTATTGTTACACCGCCTCCCGGTGAGCAAAATATAATCACCAATTTAACTTAATATAAAGCATTTTGAGTTCGATGTCTTTATCCAACCCGGAGATGACCATTCGATGGGTTGAGGGTAAATGTTGTCCCTAACGGGAGGCACTACCACTTTTAAAAAAACATAATTTGCAAATTAAATGTCATGAGGACTAGGCTCTAGCAGTGACCCGGGTCATAAGTTTGTAGTAGTCATACCACTGAATGAGTTAACCTAATATTATCACGTACCAAGCTGATTCGAATCCCGAAGCAATACATTTCGTAATCTGATCATTTTCACTTTATTTACTTTTCTGCTATTTACTATTCTGCTAGTTGCATTTCTGTTACACACTTCACGCATATTTTTACTTTTATGTTATTTACTTTACCGTGATTTACTTTTCTGATTCACAAGCATACAAAACCCACCTACTAATTAATCCGGTTAAATGATAACAAAAGTTAAGTACCGGAACTCGACCGTGTCCATTGGTTCGATACTTGGTTCTTACCTAACTATATTACGTTGTGATAGGTACACTTGCCTATTGTGTGTGTTTTAAGTTAACGTAATTATCATTTTAATTTATAAATTTGGTTCTTACCTAACTATATTACCCTGTTTATCAAAGATGAAGGGGGAGAAATCTTACTAGTTCAAAATTATGTTGATGATATCATCTTTGGATCAATAAGGAAACAGTTGTGCAAAGACTTTGAGACTCTGATGCACTCAAAGTTTGAAATGAGTTCAATGGGTGAACTAAACTTCTTCTTGGGTCTACAAGTCCAACAGGTCCCAAATGGAATCTTCATCAGCCAACCCAAATATGTAAAGAACATTCTGGAAAGATTCAAAATGGCTGACTGCTCTGCTGCAAGAACCCCCATGCAAGTGCATCATCAACGACTCCAGACAAAGATGGCCAAGACACTGATCAACATCAGTATCGTGCAATGATAGGGTCTCTCATGTATCTCACTGCCTCAAGGCCAGATATCATGTTTGCAGTATGCCTCTGTGCAAGATTTCAAGCAGCTCCAAAAGTTTCACATCTTCAGGCTGTCAAGAGAATCTTTAGATACCTAAAGGGTGCCCCAAGACTTGGACTATGGTACTCTAAAAATGACATGTTTAATCTATATGCATACACTGACAGTGACTATGGGGATGCAACTTGGACAAAAAGTCCACTTCAAGGGGATGTCAGTTTCTTGTTGGGAGATTGATTTCATGGCAGTGCAAGAAGCAAACATGTGTTTCAACTTCTACAGCTGAAGCAGAATACATTGCAGCTTCAAGTTGCTGTGCACAAGTCATCTGGATACAAAATCAAATGTTGGATTATGGGATGACTTTCATGGCAACTCCAATTCACATTGACAACATGAGTGCTATCTCAATCACAAACAATCCGGTTCAGCACTCAAAGACAAAGCACATTGACATCAGGTATCATTTCATAAGAGATCAAGCTGAGAAAAAGAGAATTATTTTAACCAAAGTTCATACGAATGAGCAATATGCTGATTTGTTTACAAAACCTTTTGATGAAGCTAGATTTAAATATTTAGTTGAATCAATTGGTATGATGAACTTTGATTAAAATTCTACTCCACTATATTTTTGTGTTTTGCCTTATGTTGTAAATAAAAGTTATAAGTAAGCAGCATTTTTGTCCTTCAACTGCTGACAGGTTCAATCCTCAGTAGCAAAAGATTTGCAGCTGACTGCTTTAAGTTATCAGCAGGAACAGGCTTCCTGCGGATTTCTTTAAGACTGTCAGCAGCAACATCCTCGCTGCGGATCATTAAATCCATCAGCAGCAGATAAGTTTACTACTAACAGACTTAACCTTCCGCATCCACAGTAATCAGGTTTGCTGCTGATTGGTAAATTTAAGTCCAAATTAACCTTTACCCGTTGTTAAAATTCCCGTCAGTCTTTACCATGACTGCCTCGGTGCATTACAGCTGTAACAATAAAAGGTGAATTGGGTTGTACTGTACAAATCATTTTGCTTTTTCTCTCCTCTGCCATTATAAAACAAATCAAATTTCCGCCTCTTCACCTTCCACTTCTCCCTAAATCAACATCACTTTCCTTCAAGTCCCCATCACTTTCTTTCAAGCCCCCATCACTTTCAAAGCCCTTCATCCCTCACTGTCATACACAACCAAGTGAAAGATATCCGAATGATTCAATTATATGATCGACTTCTTATGTCGATCAAAGATCCAATTTGCCCTCACATCCAACCATGTCACACATATCCCTCATATGGAGGATTTCTGGAGTACCGCCGTCTACTCTACCGAACAAGGGATTCCCCAAATCAAAGCCAAGGAAGACGGCAAGGATATCCCCATCTCGGAAGCCACACTCTTCTCCAATGCATATCTCAGAAAAGAAACGGATGTCATCAGGTAAGCTCCGCACTTGTCTCCGTCTTCCATGGTCTTCTTCTTGCGCTTCCTCGCGCCACCGCCGAGAAGAAGGACGAGGAGAAGATTTGACTCCTTCTGGATGTTGTAATCGGCAAGGGTTCTACCGTCCTCGAGTTGTTTTCCGGCGAAGATTAGACGCTGCTGATCTGGCGGAATACCTTCCTTGTCTTGGATCTTTGCCTTCACGTTGTCGATTGTGTCGAAGGATTCGACCTCAAACGTGATCGTCTTACCCGTTAGGGTTTTCACGAAGATCTGCATTTTCGCCGATCTGAAGTGATAACATGAGAACTGTTTCCAAAAAGTTCTCAGGGGTCAATGTTCAATTGTTATCTACAATGCTGAACATACAGAGTACCCCAGGTGACAGTTCAGCAATCCCAGCTGATACTGATCCCACACCCTCCACCTCACATCTTGAATAACAGTCTGCTTCAACCATTCGAACCCCTGTGCATACTACTAAGGATGCACATGCACAAACATTACTTACACATGTTTTGGATGTTATCGTTCAACCGGAACACAGGGCCCCGGTTGTAACGACATATACTAGGAAAAGAGGCAAGAGAACTCCTTCTTCTCTTGCCTCCAAGGCCCAAACCCAACTTAACAGCCCTCACTCAGAATCACAACATTCTGGTGAGAATATCATAAGGGAAAGCCACATTATTAGGGAGACTCCTTTGGATGTCTCTCTTTAGGATCAGGATCACTTCCCGGATCTATAGAACAGCCCCCCCTGAGCCTTTCCTTTCTCTTCTGAACTTAAGTGTTGAGGAACCTGATCAAGATGATGTACCTTCTCCAACTACCACCATCTCGGAGGTACTGATTGATCTTGCTTCCAACACACCCATCCCAAGTTCTTCTACCCTGAAGGTCCACTCTAGGAGTTATGACAGAATGGATGTGGAAGAGGCTGTCACTACTGCTGGTCCATCAAATAACCAGGAGGATGGTGACAACATTGCTAAGACCTCAACCATGGCAACTCAGAGTGAGGATGTTTCCTTGGAAACTCCCCTCACTGAGAGGAATCCCAGGTGCCAAGAAACCATGGGTGATGGGGATGAAGAGGCTAGGCCTAAGGCCCTATCTGGATCCAAGGATTCCACAACTATGGATGAGGACAGACTGAAACTTCATATCTTGGAATTGACGGCCAGGGTGAATATGATAGAGGCACATCAATGCCCAACTTTTCTTACTCCCTCCTTCGTTTCAGTGGGCACCCAAACTGATGCACATTTTTCCACTGATGCAACCAAAAAGGGGGAGATGGTCCCGATGAAGAAAGACTCAGACAGCTTTGACGACTGCAGGCTGTATTTCAAAGTACAAGATGGCTGTTTTCGAAGCTTTTTCCTTTGGTTGAAAGGGTAGTCAGAAATGTGCAAAAGCTTCAGCAACAAAGGCAATAAGAGAATTTTGGTAGCATCAGTCTAGGGGGAGTTTGTAGAATCAAAGACTGATGGCTACAAAATTCTCTAAGTACAAATGTTGTTGATCTCAGAGTTTGCTGCTGACCAACAATCTGCTGCGGACAAGCTTATCTGCTGCGGATACTTGTTCTCCTGCTGAAGAACAAATCTGCTGCGGATAGCCTTATCTGTTGAAGACCGAAGTTGCTGCGGATAAGCTTCTTAGCAGCATCAACACTTGATGCTGCTGACAGGCAAATCATCAGCAGCTCTGGATGGTTACATCTTGCTGCTGATCAACATCTTTGCTGCTGACAGCCTTGTGCCTTGAAGACAAATCGTTGCAGCTGACTATCCATACCAAGCGTCACTGACAACTTTCTGCAAAAGCAACTGACAAACTCAAAGCAGAAGGAACCTCAATGGCACAACCAATGACGGACAACAATGCTCTTCTCCAAGCATGCAAGTAATGATGCATAAAGAAGACGCTTCAATAAAGTTAACTAGATATAGACAAAACGTGTAATAGTTAGCTAGATACAACAGATCAACGGTCTGTGTTAGATCTGATCCTTAGAATCAAGGGGCTGTCTTGATTCTAAGTGAGTATAAATAATCTGTAAACACTTCATTGTATGTGTGCTTTTTGTTCTTTCTGATAGAGTTTCACTTGTAATCGTTTACCTGCAAAAGCTTAATACAACAGTGTTCTTATTAGTATTCTTTCTGTCTGTTCGATTACATTTGTGTAGTTGTTATTGTTTCCGCCAATTTCAACTAAGAATATAACCATCTTGTAATTTCACGATCCTACGTAACACCCTTAATTTCATACACCGATTATCCTAAGAAATTTTTTTTACAAGTTCGCGTGTCGCGAACTTCTGGGGCCCTCCCTTTGCGTGTCGCGAGGGAGTCCCAATTACACCTGACCGAGAAACTGGTTCTTCGTGTGGCGCGAAGAACCCCCCCTTAATCTTCGCGTGGCGCGAAGACACCCAGTAAACAGAGAGTTTACTTTTCCTGCCTAGTTCAACACTTAGTCATTTTTCCATCATTTACCAATTCAACATGACACCAAAAATTTCCCAACACTTGGGTTTTTTTTTAAAACATTCATACACCAAAAACATAATTTCATGTATCATAACATCCATTTAAAGATTGCTATTTACACCCCCCCCCAAACACCCATTTCGCATACGAGAACCCGCCAACGTCTTGGACTTGACTTTGACTACATCGGAGCTTTTCCTACATAAAACTACATATATCACCATTAGTAATGAAGATAAAACATAACAAACAAGTAAAATCTACTTGTTATCACCCATCTGACACGTTTTCACCCAATTTGTCATTAGGAAACATATCACTTGCATATCACCTTACAAGTTTCATTCTTTTCATTTATCATTCATAATTATCACATTTCCATTTCCATTATTACACATAGGCCATAACTTCATCACCACATTTCCATTATGATTCTTAGATCATAACTTCATCACCCATTTCCATTATGATTCTAGATCATAACTTCATCATCCATTTCCATTATGGTATTTAAACCATAACCTCATATCCACATTTCCTTTATGGTACTTAGATCATAACCTCATATCCACATTTCCATTATAGTATTACAACTATAAGTACATTCATTCACCTCTATACACATTCATAACACATTATGCACCTTACAAGTTTCATTCTTTTCATATAACCATCATAATTAACTCATTTTCATTTCCATTATGGCACTTAGACCATAACATCATCACCACATTTCAATTATGATACTAGATCATAACTTCATCACATTTCCATTATAGTATATTGACTATAACTAGATTCATTCACATATTCATACACATTCATACCTCTTCATAACACATAACATAATATGCAAACATATTACACGTATCACCATTTACCAACATTACTAAGTAAGTGCAAGAGCGCTTACCTTTCGGGTTTGAAGATACCGTCCCCCCTTCAAGATTTTCAATATGATTACCTAAACAAATACACCTAGTTTAGTAATCTATCATACATCAAAATCACATTTTAATTGGGTTCACAACCCAATTGTAGGTTCCTCGGGTGTGGCGGATCGTCACATGCAAGTGGGTCTACTAGTCGAACCGGGTGCGGAATGCCCGTGACTAGGTGGAGAGTCAAACTAAACAAAGTAAACCGACAAGATAATCACTTTAAACGTTCTTTGTATTATAAACACTTGAAGGTTACAGAGAGAAGTACTGAGATTACACTTTATGTATTTGCAACTATGACCGCGTACTTAACTTCTGTCAACCTATCATGTTTATACAAGACCTGATGCCTGCACACTTAGCAAGTGCGCAGGGCAAAATGCTCTTGCGTACTTAGCAAGTACGCAAAGGTATTCTTGCGTACTTGCTAAGTACGCAGGAGCTTTCTCCTGCGCACATACAAGTGCGCAAAACACTTAGAGAAAAATGCAACATTCAATATGTAAAAGTAAATACAACTCGATAAACTAATACATAAAGACTCTTACATACAAAGACAATTACAAACATTAAAGTACAAGCTAAGACTCTATCTATCCAGAGTGTTTGTCACAGGAAAGTGCTTCAACAAACTCCCCCTTGACAACAGCTCTGGATAATCTTCAGTCTTCAGTCTTCACAGCACTTGATCTTTAGCTTCCATCTTCTTCTTGTATTCAAGGCAGAACTTAATCACCTTGTCATATTTAGAAGAAAGGAGCTTTGTCCATTCATCAGTGTACACACAATACCTGTCTGCTAGTGCCTCCAGATCTTTCACAGAAAAGTTGATGAAGCAGACTTCATCAAATATTCTGATCAGTTCCTTTGGCACTATGTTCCCACTCTCTGAACGTACCTTACCCATAATCACAGCCTCGCCCGTCTTTGGATCTACGTACCAGTACCACATGTCACCAAGAATATCGTGAGACAACTTCCTAAGGGGAATCTTAGTTTCACATCGCACTGGCTTGTATACCAATTTCTTTAAGTGCTTCTTAGTCACATGATGTCTAGCGTGCTTATCCTTGACTCTCTTGGGCACTTGAGGCTTGAACATCTCGAATTTCCCAGATCTTGCTTCCCGATGCAGAACCACGCACAAACCCATCGCCACTGCGTGATTGGAATGACCCAGCAGCTCTCGGTTTGCTAGGTTCACAAGGTCGTATTTGGGTAAGGAGCTGAACGCTTCACTGGTGGGTTTCAAGTATTGAACCCCGCCAGATCTTTTGATTGTGAACAGCTGCTTATCCTCCTCGAACCTTACAGCCAAGATCATCCACGTTGCTCCTTGTTTGTCTATTATAGACGTCTTTTGCCACACAGGAGCTGGACCCTTTGATGAAGTAGAAGGCATATCTTTTTCTTTCGGTGCCTCTGGGTCCACAGGTGTAGGGTCAACTGGGGAGGCTTCAGTCGAGGCTTCCACATTACTAGCATGCTCGACTGAACCTGTGTCGAGCTGAGCTTCGAAGGATGGAAATTCAATGATCTCTCCATCCTCTAACTCGTACTCTCCTTCCCTGTCACCCTTGGGAATTTCAATTACAACATCCTCATCATCATCCCAATCGTCACCAGATTCGATCTCTCCTTCTTCTAGATTAAAGAGAGCATCGATCTGTGCTTCCTTGGAATAGTCAGGCTCTAGGTATAGGATCTCATCATCAGATAAGTCCTTAAGCACTTCAGCCACTGAATTTCCTTTGTCACCACCACCAGAGGTATCACCACCCTCTTGATGAGTAGACTCCCCCTGAGCCATTGGAATAGCAGAGATGGACACAATTGCTAAAGCTTGGTGCTCACCTCCACTAGGACCGGCTTCGGGATCCTTGTCTTTGTCGTCATCCTTAGTCAAGTCGACAGGATGACAAGCCTCATCACCAGTGGTTTTCTTTTCTTTCTCCTTCTCTGACTCTTTCTCCCCCTGACCATCAAGCTTCTTGGTCAGATCAGCGATTAGTTTGACCATCAGCTCATGCTCTTTCATTTGAGTATCTAACCTCAGCTCCAAGGACGACCTGTGACCCAGAATCATTTCAATTGTCTTGATTAGGAGCTCGTTCTGATCAGTCCCCGTTCTCTGGCTACGTAGGATTCTAACTTCGTCTACCAAATAATTAATCTGTGCTTGTTGAGCGTCAGACTCCTCCTTTGATTTCCGAATAGTCTCTAGTAATCCAGTAACTTGGGTTTCCAGAACATCTATCCTTGCATCATTCGGATCAGGATGTCTGGATGATGACGCCTCGGCATTGTGAATAGGGGAGGAGAATATGGTATCGAAGTCAAACCCTTTTTTGAAATCTCCATAATTGAAGGGTTGACTTAGAGGATCAATGGTGGTTGTTGGGAGTGAGGATGTGATGAGAGTTGTTGGAGTTATGGTAGGGGTGATGGTGACTGACTCTGTGAGAATTGGAGTAGTCACCGCCACCTGAGCAGTTGTGGTAGGGAGGGTCACTATCACAGGAATCTCCTCTATGATTGAAGTGACGGCCACGTCAATTTGCACCTGTGGCCTCCTCCTCCTACGATATAGTTGCTGTGAAGGTGGGGTGGTGGCTGAATCAGGACTAGCAGCTGAAACTTGTACTTGCTGCTGAGCCTCCACCTCACTGGTGTAACATTTCTGATTTTCATTATCTATATTTCAATTCAATGTGATACATTTCAAACCAAATTCTAGTACACTGACTTGTTCTATTCGTACCAACAATTAAATACTATGTTTCAATGCAAATCCATAAATTTTACACGAGTATATCCTATTAAACTATACATAAGTCCATATTTATACAAATCTGTCAATACTGAAACTTGCAAGGATTGATTTTATAAATTAACAAGAAAACCTAATAGGCACGGTCGCGCCTCGTTCTGGCACGGTCGCGCCAAGTGCTATGGCACGGTCTCGCGCCTTGCTTTGGAACGATCGCGCCCGGTGCCTTGGTACGGTCGCGCCTCATATGGGCACGGTCGCGCCTCTCGTCAGTTGAAACGGAAGTGCAGCCTTTAATCACAGAGACGTTCGATTTCGTAACCGTTCCATACGTTTCAACTACTAATGAACAAAAAATAAATCTTTTAAATATCACATTTACAATAAATAAACTAAATTACACCGATTCATCTCATAATCGTCCAATTTTCCTCACGAGACCATCGAATCCAGCATTTGATTACAAATCTCCTAAGCAAACGCACACTCGATCCTCTCTAAAGCTTCTGAACACGCTGGTTTAGTCGGAATTGCAGCAGAAGACGTCAGAGATCGAGCCCGTAGTCGCCGGAACTCACTCTATCCGTACGCCATCGATTCAGCATCCTTCCGGGTAATTGAAATCTTCCACACTTTCGTTTTAGCCTATAGATCAAAAGCCCTAACCTAATTTAGGCTTACAATATTCAATTTAACACGGTCCCGAATCTAGAGTTCCTTCTAAAATGGTTTAATTGAACCCCGTTTTGAACACGTTTTAAATACAATTAATATGTTTCAATAGACTCGTAATAACCCTACAGATGAAAGCCCTATGAAAACCAACATTAACAATATAAGATTTAAGAAATTTGTTCCTGTTTTGGAACAGACACGGTCGTGCTTCAGGAGACACGGTCGTGCTAATACCAGCGCGGTCGTGCCTCACACACTCAGACCCGGTCATGCCTCATGGCTAGACTTGGTCATGCCTCAGAACCCTACACACGGTCGTGCCTGGCCCAGACACAGTCGTGCCTAGTAAACAGCTTTGTTATGCCTTCTGTTTGATCAACACGGTCGCGCCCGGACTAGCACGGTCGCGCCCGTGGTTCTAGCACGATCGTGCCTTGTCCCAGGCACGGTCGTGTGTGTGAGAAAAGTCTTGGCTTAATAATTATTTCCATATTTTAAAAACAATAAGTATTTCAGATTAATTTTTAAATAAAAAGAATTGATTTTATAAAGATTTATATTAACGTTATTTAAAAAGATCAAATTTTTATTCTAAAATAAATAGAAATTATTTATTTAAAACTTACAAAATTTAATTTATATTTATTGTTAAACCCTATACTTAAATATTATTTACACAACTTATTTACACATCTTTATGAAAATAAAGTAAAGAAATTTATATTTAATATAAAACACCCGATACCTTTTTATAACTAAATGACTAAGTTACATAAATAAATAAGGTAACAATTATTTATTTAATTTACAATTAAACAAAAATTATTTTTTTAGGTTATACTTAATTACCCCTAATACCTACATTATTTTTATAACTAAGTGAATAAATAATAATTATATAAGTTATTTATTTAGTTATTTAAACGCAAACCTTGATCTAAATGTTCTAAAAATATCTATTTCAAATCTTTCATTTTATACAATACCTTTCAAGTACAAACCACAAGCTTTATACACACATCCAATTCAACCCTAGACTTAGACATAGACTATTGTGCACACTATTAATTCAATATACATTCCACACTAGGTTAACGTTGTGCATTACGAGGATCAAATTACTATCTAGTATCTCGTGTTAGCTACGCCTTCGAATCAAGTGAGTATTACATAGCCCCTTTTACTCTTTTACATTTTTGGGGTGGAACATGAACAATATACAATCTATTGCTTTCATTTACACAAACTACACAAGTACAAATCCTATTTACATTCATGTGTGCAAATTTGAGCTTTATGCCTGAGTGCTAGGTGTGCTAACTTTTGTGTGCAATTTATGTGCAATCATTAACTAGTCAAGCCGACGGTAAACAATGATAGATCTATTGAGTCTGACAAACCCACCCAGATTGGGGTGATTGTTACCGACAACACAATTTTGCATGCTAGTTACAAAGGTTTGATTGTACTTGGTTACACAATAGATACTCTCCATAAATGCCTTATTTTATCATGTTATGTAAGGATTTGTTTATTTACAATCTATATGTTATCTATGTATAAACCTGTGTATGCTCACCAACTTTTTAGTTAACCTTATTTTATTCATGTTTCAGGTGCTAATGTGTGAGTTTGATCAAGACATGCTTCACTTAAGTTTGGACCTAGTTAATTTAAATTCAAAGAACAATTTGTATTTCCAATTATGTACTTGTTGAATTTTGCTATTTGTGGTTGAATTGTTTGAAATGAAATTGATGATTAAATATTGAAATCTAGTGAACCTCGTGCTCATGAACAGTCTACATGTCCCGCCCTGATTATTCCGCCGTCGGTTGGGGTGTGACAGATTGGTATCAGAGCCTTGGTTATAGGGAACTAGGTTATTAGACACTCTTGACCTAGACTATAACTTTAGGACACCCACTTATGCCATGCTTCATGATTTTGTGATATGTGCTACATGCTATGTGTTACATGCTATGTGTTACATGCTTACTATGATTAGTTATTATTTCGTTTTGATGCCTTACTTATCAAAAATTCATGACTTATTAAGATATACTTAAATAATAATTAAATAAACGATATCCCTACCTATACCCTAAAACCTCATAATATTTTTGCCTACTCCTCTATCATCATCCTCTTAGCATGCGGAAACTCCATGTATCTGAATCTATAAAATTTATTTATTTCCTCGTTAAGGCTTTTAAACTTTGTTAATTATTTGAGGACACGTGCAATCTGGAAGGGTGACACCTCTATTCTGGGTTTTCTGTTTAGGAAAGTATTTCGCATAAATCCCAATCAACTGAGGGACCTGTATGCTTTCCTGGGAATTACCGGGATGAGTGTTTACTTATAGGCTAAAGCATGTCTCCTTGAAAAATTATATGAGTTTAATTAACCTTAATGTGTCATAGTATTCAAGTGATTATATCACTATTTGAGTACAATCCAAAGCATGATTAACTATTTTATTTGTTATCTTATTCTTCTAAATCCAAACAACATTCATGAGTTCTTACATCTTTTCTTGTGTTGTGCAATTCTGTAGAATGCCTCCCAGTTGTGCTACCGTGACCAACAACAACACCGATATTGCTACCATCCTTGCACAACTTGTGAATCAACTCACTCAAGTTAATGGGGCCGCCAATGGTAACCATGGAGCTAATGGGGGTGGTGGTGCCAACCCACCACAATGCACCTTCAAACACTTCAACTCATGCAATCCTCTTAAGTTCGATGGTACCGAAGGAGCTACGGGACTTCTTCAATGGTTTGAAAGTATTGAGAATACCTTCCTCAATAGTGACTGCCCCGATAACCTTCGTGTTCGTCATGCCACAAGTGTCTTACAAAAACGGGCACTCACGTGGTGGAATGGGGAAAAGAGAACTAGAGGTGTGGAAGTAGCAATGGCCTTACCTTGGGATGAGGTTAAAAGGCTAATGACCGAAGAATTTTGTCCTCGAAATGAGGTAAAGAAACTGGAAGCCGAGTTTTGGGATCTTGCCCAATATGGTGGTGAAAGTCTAGCTTATACAACTCGATTCCACGAGTTGAGTCTCCTTGTGCGCCATATGGTCACACCTTTATCCCGCTGCATTGAGAAGTATATTGGTGGATTACCTAGGCAAATTCAAGATACTGTCTTAGGGAGAAATCCCGCAACACTCGAAGATGATATCCGCTTATCTGCTACATTAACCGACAACCATGTGAAAGCGGGAACTCTGACTAGAAAAGGCACGAAGAAAGTTCCCGACACTGCAACCCCTCCCACACACGTCAAAGAAGCCACAACTGAACCCTCCCATAATAATAAGAAAAGAAAGGCTAGAAACTATGATATGGTCACTCCTGCTATCCCTGTTAACCAAGCTGCACCTATGGTTCAAGCACCAGCCAAAAAGCCATATGTTGGGATCTACCCACTCTGTGCCACCTGCAACTATCACCATCTCCAAAACATCCCATGTCGCCTTTGCACTCACTGTGGGAAATATGGCCATACAGTCAGTGTTTGTAGAGCCAAAGCACTTGCAGGCCAAGTCAACCCATCAAACCGAACCAACCCCCAAGTGACTAATCAGGGTGTTCCCGCTATTGCAAATGGGCGTGCTTGTTATGAGTGTGGTAACCCAAATCATTTCTGTGATCAGTGCCTAAGGTTAATCAATGCTAGACAAGGCGGAGCTCGTGGGCGTGCTTTCAATATAAACGCCAATGAAGCTCAAGCCAACAATGATGTGGTCAACGGTACGTTCCTTATTAATAGTCAATATGCCTTCATCTTATTTGATACCGGTGCTGATAAAAGTTTTGTGTCACTTAACTTTGAACTCTTACTTGCAAAGACACGATCCCAATTAGAGAAAACCTTCACCGTCGAAGTAGCAAATGGTGACTCACTTACAATTGACTCTGTTATTCACGACTGCTCTCTAGAACTTAATGATCATACATTTCCAATCAATCTTGTACCAATGCCACTAGGAAGTTTTGATATCATCATAGGCATGGATTGGCTATCAAATCATCATGCCGAAGTCATCTGTTTCGAGAAGTGCATCCGAATACCTCTACCGGCGGGAGAAACGTTAAGAGTCTTTGGAGAAAAGCCTTGAAAAGGACTAAAGTTAATGTCATGCACTACTGCTAAAAAGTACTTGCGAAAGAAGTACGTAGCCTTCTTAGCTCATGTGGTTCAAAAGGATGTCAAAGAGAAGAGTATCCAAGACATTCCCATCATTCGGGATTTTCCCGAAGTATTTCCTAAAAATCTATCCGGTCTTCCACCCGTTCGACAAGTAGAATTTCGCATTGACCTCATACCCGGAGCTAACCCCGTGGCTAGAGCTCCCTACCGTCTTGCACCTTCTGAAATGCAAGAGCTCGCGAGTCAACTCCAAGAGCTCTCCGACAAGGGATTCATTCGTCCAAGTCATTAACCATGGGGTGCACCCGTCTTATTCGTCAAGAAGAAGGATGGATCATTCCGCATATGTATTGACTACCGCGAACTCAACAAACTCACCATCAAGAACCATTATCCCTTGCCTAGAATTGATGATCTCTTTGATCAACTTCAAGTTCTACTTGCTTCTCGAAGATTGATCTTCGATCTGGTTATCACCAACTCCGTGTACAAGAGGAAGATATTCCAAAGACTGCTTTCCGAAAAAGGTATGGTCACTACGAGTTCATGGTCATGCCTTTTGGACTAACCAATGCACCCGCGGTCTTCATGGACCTCATGAATCGTGTGTATAAAATGTACCTTGATAAATTTGTGATCGTCTTCATTGACAATATCTTAATCTACTCCAAGACTAAAGCCGACCATGAGCAACACCTTAGATTGGTTTTGGACCTCTTGCGGAAGGAACAACTATATGCCAAATTCTCCAAATGTGAATTTTGGTTAAAGGAAGTTCAATTTCTTGGTCATATCGTTAACGATAAGGGAATTCATGTTAACCCTGCTAAGATCGAAGCGGTTAAGAATTGGAATGCCCCGAAGACCCCCACCGAAGTTCGTTCATTTCTTGGTCTTGCGGGATATTATCGTCGCTTCATCTCAAATTTCTATAAGATTGGTGTCCCTCTTACCTCTTTAACTCACAAGGGTAAACCTAATGAATGGGGACCAAAACAAGAAGAAGCTTTCCAAACTCTCAAGCAAAAGTTGTGCAATGCTCCTATTTTGACTCTCCCTGATGGGAATGATGATCTAGTTGTCTACTGTGATGCTTCCAACCAAGGGGTCGGTTGTGTCCTCATGCAACGAGGCAAAGTAATCGCTTATGCATCAAGGAAACTTAAGATTCATGAGAAGAATTATACGACGCACGACCTCGAGTTGGGTGCGGTCGTATTCGCATTGAAGATTTGGAGACCTTACCTCTATGGAACAAAGTGTGTGGTGTTCACCGACCATAAAAGTCTTCAACACATTTTCAACCAAAAAGAACTCAATATGAGGCAACGACGTTGGGTTGAACTCCTTAACGACTATGACTGCGAGATTCGTTACCATCCCGGTAAAGCGAATGTTGTAGCCGACGCTTTGAGTCGAAAGGACCATGTCATGCTTCAATGTGTCCGAATTCAGACCGACATTCAAAATCGCATCTTAGAAGCTCAACATGTCTCAGTCACCGAGGGTAACATGTACGAGGAAATGTCGTGTGGTGTTGAACTTCAGCTTGAATCAAAACCCAATGGCTCACTTTATTACTTGAACCGTATTTGGGTTCCCGATCGCGATGATCTCCGTACATTTCTCATTAACGAGGCTCACAAGACTCGTTATTCTATTCATCCTGGTGCAGATAAAATGTACCAAGATCTTCGCCAACAATATTGGTGGCCCGGTATAAAGAAAGACATTGCCCTCTATGTTGCCAAATGTCTAACTTGCTCCAAAGTCAAAGCCGAACATCAACATCCTTCCGGCTTACTCGAACAACCGGAAATCCCTGTGTGGAAATGGGAAAACTTAGCTATGGATTTCATTACCAAACTCCCTCGCACCTCAAGTGGTTATGATAGCATTTGGTTGATCATTGACCGTCTCACCAAATCTTCTCATTTCTTGCCTATCCGAGAAGACTATCAAGTGGAGAAACTAGCCCGAATTTACATTGACGAAATTGTGAGCCAGCACGGTGTTCCCTTAAACATAATCTCCGATAGAGATGCTCGGTTCACCTCTCATTTTTGGCAATCTCTCCAAACTGCTCTTGATACACGATTGGATTTGAGTACGGCTTACCATCCCAAAGCTGATGGTCAGACCGAGCGAACAATTCAAACTCTTGAGGATATGCTTAGAGCTTGTGTAATTGATTTTGGTGGCAATTGGGATTCACATCTATCACTAATCGAGTTCTCCTACAATAATAGCTACCACACGAGTATCAACATGGCTCCATTTGAAGCTCTCTATGGTCGTAAGTGTCGTTCCCCTATCTATTGGAATGTGAAGCACAAATCACCGATCCCGAACTAATTCAAGAAACATCCGACAAGATTATCCAAATCCGTGACAACATTCGAATAGCGAGAAGTCGGCAAAAGAGTTATGACGACAAACGACGAAAACCCTTGGAATTCCAAATCGGTGACCTTGTTCTTCTAAAGGTGTCTCCGTGGAAGGGTGTGGTCCGTTTTGGAAAGAAAGGCAAATTAGCACCTCGCTATGTGGGTCCATTTAAGATCCATGAAAGGATTGGGAAAGTGGCTTACAAACTTGATTTACCTCCATCACTTGGCAATGTGCATCCTACTTTTCACGTGTCTAATCTGAATAAATGTCTTGCTGATGAAAATCTTCACATACCTCTTGACGATGTGCACATTGACGAAACGATGCACTTCGTTGAGAGACCAGTGGAAATCATGGATCGCGAAGTCAAGCAGCTCAAGCGAAGCCGTATTCCTATTGTCAAAGTTCGTTGGGAATCTAAACGTGGTCCTGAGTTTACTTGGGAACGAGAGGACCAAATGAAGATCAAGTACCCCCATCTCTTCACTGTTGCCGTCGCCTCCACTAGCTAAAATTCGGGACTAAATTTCCTCAACATGGGGATACTGGAACATTTCTGATTTTCATTATCTACATTTCAATTCAATGTGATACATTTCAAACCAAATACTAGTACACTGACTTGTTCTATTCGTACCAACAATTAAATACTATGTTTCAATGAAAATCCACAAATTTTACACGAGTATATCCTATTAAACTATACATAAGTCCATATTTATACAAATCTGTCAATACTGAAACTTGCAAGGATTGATTTTATAAATTAACAAGAAACCCTAATAGGCCCAGTTGCGCCTTGTTCTGGCACGGTCGCGCCAAGTGTTATGGCACGGTCGCGCGTCTTGCTTTGGAACGATCGCGCCCGGTGCCTTAGCACGGTCGTGCCACTCGTCAGTTGAAACGGAAGTGCAGCCTTTAATCACAGAGACGTTCGATTTCGTAACCGTTCCATACGTTTCAACTACTAACGAACAAAAATAAAATCTTTTAATCATCACATTTACAACAAATAAACTAAATTACACCGATTCATCTCATAATCATCCAATTTTCCTCACAAGACGATCGAATCCAGCATTTGATTACAAATCTCCCAAGCAAACGCACACTCGATCCTCTCTAAAGCTTCTAAACACGCTAGTTTAGTCGGAATTGCAGCAGAAGACGTCGGAGATCGAGCCCGTCGTCGCCGGAACTCACTCTATCCGTACGCCATCGATTCAGCATCCTTCCGGGTAATTGAAATCTTCCACACTTTAGTTTTAGCCTATAGATCAAAAGCCCTAACCTAATTTGGGCCTACAATATTCAATTTAACACGGTCCCGAATCTAGAGTTCCTTCTAAAATGGTTTAATTGAACCCCACTTTGAACATGTTTTAAATACAATTAATATGTTTCAATAGACTCGTAATAACCCTACAGATGAAAGCCCTATGAAATCCAACATTAACAATATAAGATTTAAGAAATTCGTTCCTGTTTTGGAACAGACACGGTCGCGCTAGTCTCCTAGCCCGGTCGTGCTTCATGAGACACGGTCGTGCTAATACCAGCGCGGTCGTGCCTCACACACTCAGACCCGGTCATGCCTCTTGGCGAGACATGGTCGTGCCTCAGAACCCTAGACACGGTCGTGTCTAGTAAACAGCTTTGTTATGCCTTCTGTTTGATCAACACGGTCGCGCCCTGATTAGCACGGTCGCGCCCGTGGTTCTAGCACGATCGTGCCTTGTCCCAGGCACGGTCGTGTGTGTGAGAAAAGTCTTGGCAGAATAATTATTTCCATATTTTAAAAACAATAAGTATTTCAGATTAATTTTTAAATAAAAAGAATTGATTTTATAAAGATTTATATTAACGTTATTTAAAAAGATCAAATTTCTATTCTAAAATAAATAGAAATTATTTATTTAAAACTTACAAAATTTAATTTATATTTATTGTTAAACCATATACTTAAATATTATTTACACAACTTATTTACACATCTTTATGGAAATAAAGTAAAGAAACTTATATTTAATATAAAACACTCGATACCTTTTATAACTAAATGACTAAGTTACATAAATAAATAAATAAGGTAACAATTATTTATTTAATTTACAATTAAACAAAAATTATTTATTTAGGTTATACTTAATTACCCCTAATACCTACATTATTTTTATAACTGAGTGAATAAATAATAATTATATAAGTTATTTATTTAGTTATTTAAACGCAAACCTTGATCAAAATGTTCTAAAAATATCTATTTCAAATCTTTCATTTTATACAATACCTTTCAAGTACAAACCACAAGTTTTATACACACATCCAATTCAACCCTAGACTTAGACATAGACTATTGTGCACACTATTAATTCAATATACATTCCATACTAGGTTAACGTTGTGCATTACAAGGATCATATTACTATCTAGTATCTCGTGTTAGCTACGCCTTCGAATCAAGTGAGTATTACATAGCCCCTTTTACTCTTTTACATTTTTGGGGTGGAACATGAACAATATACAATCTATTGTTTTCATTTACACAAACTACACAAGTACAAATCCTCTTTACATTCATGTGTGCAAATTTGAGTTTTATGCCTGAGTGCTAGGTGTGCTAACTTTTGTGTGCAATTTATGTGCAATCATTAACTATTCAAGCCGACGGTAAACAATGATAGATCTATTGAGTCTGACAAATCCACCCAGATTGGGGTGATTGTTACCGACAACACAATTTTGTATGCTAGTTACAAAGGTTTGATTGTACCTGGTTACACAATAGCTGCTCTCCATAAATGCCTTATTTTATCATGTTATGTAAGGATTTGTTTATTTACAATCTATATGCTATCTATGTACAAACCTGTGTATGCTCACCAACTTTTTAGTTGACCTTATTTTATTCATGTTTCAGGTGCTAATGTGTGAGTTTGATCAAGACATGCTATACTTAAGTTTGGACCTAGTTAATTTAAATTCAAAGAACAATTTGTATTTCCAATTATGTACTTGTTGAATTTTGCTATTTGTGGTAAAATTGTTTGAAATGAAACGTGCTCATGAACAGTCTACATGTCCCGCCCCGATGATTCCGCCGTCGGTTGAGGTGTGACAACTGGGGATAGAAAGTTGTTGCCTATCGCTCCTGTTTTTGTGAATGCTTTCTCGTCTTTGTCTCTGTATAGCAGCGTCAGAGTCAGAGTCTGGCTCATATTCGCTGCTTGAAGATTGTCGCTTTCTCTTGGAGGACGACTCAGGTAAGGTTACCTTTGTCATTCTCCTTGGGTGTACATGCGATGGTACATCATCGGAATCAGAAGAATCTGACTCTGTCTCTTCCGATTGGGATCCCTCAACACCATCATTTCCTCCTTCTTCGTCTCCATCATCAGACGATCCATCATCACTTTCCACTTCCTCCGCTTGTTTTTGTTGTTATTCATCGGAGTGTTCACTCAATTCAGGCTCCGAATCGTGACTATACCATCTCCAGTCAACTGGTGCCACATATGCTTCATTGATTAGGTGGCCAAAGAGTTCTGTATGCACAGGGGTAGGTTCTACACTGCCTGGCTTTAAGAATTGTGTGAACACTCTTTTGTCCACCCTCTTCACTTGCAGTCTCTCCCCTATAGCAGGTAGGTTTGGCAACGCGTCGTTAATCAAAAGTTGCACAAACCTAAGGTATAATAAGAACCTAAACCTCCCCTACGTGTTGATCTGATCATTGATGGCTTTGAATATGTAGCGGGAGAAGTTGTAGCCCTTATTGAGAGATAGGTCAACCATGGCTGCTGCAAGGTCATGACCCATGGCATCTTTTCCAGCTTTCCTTGATGAGATGCACATGATCATGACGTGGGCGAAGTATCTCCATTGGTCTAACACCCACATCTTCTTATATGAAGCATAGTCACTCGCACCGACATAACCCATTCTTTGTCTCCAACAGCCATCCACAAAGTAGTCTGGATAGGCTGTCGGGTCGGTCGAGAGATCTCTGAATTGAAGGACCCTTCTAATAGTATCTTCAGAGAAAGCGATAGCATGACCAGCAACGGTAGCCCTTATAACATTGGGAGTTACCGTGCAGTCATGCTCCGCAGTCTCCCAAAACTGCTCCAGATAGGGTCTTGAAACTATCGGGTCAGCAGAAATAGCGTAGCTGATTCTTGAATGATTCAAGAAATCAACTATTTCTCTATACTGCAGTGCTGCACCCTTCCATTCTGGTTCAGTGTTAGCTAACAGGTTGAATTTGTTAGTAAACGCCCGAGCCATGATCTACAAAAACACACAGAAAACAAAATCAGAACAACAAGTATCATTGGAAATGAATAAACATGACTCAGTATAGCATTTACTCTTTGAACTGAAATTTCAGACTTAGGAATTTTTGCCAAGTGTTCGTCCTGCGTACTTAGCAAGTACGCAGGAATTTCCTCTTGCGTACTTAACAAGTACGCATGAATTGCTTCTTGCGTACTTGCTAAGTGCGCAAGAACTACACTTGGTGAAAATTCCAGAAATTTGAAATTTTAACTGATGTTCAAAAATCGGTGTGTATTGGGTCACCACATGGCCGGAATCGATGATTCTAGCCTATGGGAACAATAACAACACCTAAACATTGCTTAACTTGACCAATTTTGACCTAAAAGTCGATCGACGACGCTGTCGGTTCACATTCAAGGTCAAGGACAAAATCAAAGACTAAAATGCACGATTAAGGGTCTAGCACGGGTTCTATATACTTTCTAGTTATCAAGATTTATCAAAACAACCATTGATTTGGTCAAAAACCGCGATTTAAACCCTAATCTTTTTTTCAGTCGAAATCGGTCCATATTAAGTGATTATGTGGATGGATTAATCCTAGTTTATCACCGATTGATTGTAATGTAGTGATAAAACTAGCAACGGGACGAAAAATCGATTTAGGAACACTTTGATTTTTGAGTAAAAGTCGGAGGGAATTTGAACCGGTTTGAAAGAGATGAAACTCTGAGATTTTTCTAAGTCCAGTTTATATACCCCACACAAAAAGGTCGTGCGTACTTAGCAAGTGCGCACGTTTTAACTCTTGCGTACTTACAAGTGCGCAAGACTTAACTCTTGCGTACTTGTTAAGTACGCAGGGATTACTTCATGCGCATTTACAAGTACGCAGGGCTTACTTCATGCGCACTTACAAGTACGCACAAACCCTTAAGTGCGCAAACTTTCAACTTAAATTTATGAAGTTTTTCAAGTCAAATAACGAACAAGATAAAAAATATTCAATCAGGAGGATTCAAATACAATTCAGGGAGGTTAAACACAAATATTTTTGGCTTTTCTGAATAAAATTGAACTATGCATAAATTTAAAATCTTTTTGATCTTTTCTCATAGAAATATACAAGTATTCACACAAACTATTTTTGATCAAAGACACGAGCAGAGGATCATATCAGGCTATCTTTTAGCAAAAACGATACAATATAAACATCAAAGAATATGGGATCATGTCATGAATTACTATTTATTCATACGTAATAAGCACATAATCAAGTAATTCAAGTTGACAATATTATAAGATTTGAAACTATAAGCATCTTTGTATCACGTTCTTGTGTATTAAGGTATTAATTATAAGATATACAACGTGTATCCCACTGATATGCTACAATAATGTAAATTGCACTATCTCAAGGCATCTAAGATTTTCCCAATGATTTTCTAAATTTTCAGAATGAAGTTACATCTATTAGCATAGGAAAAATCAAGCAGAATCCATAAGGATTATCAGGAATCATAAGATTCAGAATCGAGTGATTCATATGTCTTGGTTTCATTTGATTTTCTTCATTGAATATCGGTATGATGATTCAGGATAATGAGTATGGTGTTTGAATAAGGTAAGGGGATCCAACTTTTATCTGGATTTGATTTCAATGAATCAGGAGTGATTCAAGGGTGAATACATGCTCAACGGTTGATGTAGAGACATGTCTTGATTCAATCTCTCCTTGCATACTTGTAAGTATGGGCAGTGAGATGAACCGCATTAATTGTGCTAACGACATAACTCGAAACTGATCTTAAAAGAAAATTATTGCCAAAATCTAACATCCTTTATCTGATAATGATCTTTTCTATTCTTTTACGCACACACACTTGCAAACATGGGTTCAAATCACAGTTATAATTTAGATTTAGTTTCCACACTACTAGTGATTCAAAGACGCATACAGCCTACTGAAAATTCAAATTACTTGTAAATAAGCAGATTAAAAACATAATAATTTAAACAATTAAGTAAGTATGACGCAATCATTTCCCATATGAGCAGTCTGTGACGTTTAGATCATTTCTGATGTACTATCATTTCCTCTTTTCTCAAGTTAACTTTGAAATTTTCTCCATTTTCTAATTTGTTTTTGATTTTGTAAATATTTTGAAAATTAAAAGAACTGTACAGAAAATTTAAAAGAAATAAAGTTTAACTTCCATGAATTGAATTGATTTAAGAAAAATAAATTTTCACTCAGGATTGAACATTCCTATCAAGTTGACAAGATGCTCAAAACAGGATCGATCAATTGCCTTTGTGAAAAGGTCAGCAAGATTGTCATCCGTGTGAACTTTTACAAGTTCAATTAAATGCTTTTCAGCACAATCACGGATGAAATGATGGCGAATTTCTATATGTTTAGTTTTGGAATGTTTCACCGGGTTATTTATGATGGACATGGTGGCATTGTTGTCAATGAATAAAGGAGTTTCAGGGAAGTTTAAGCCGTAGTCTCTCAATTGCTGCTAAATCCACAATATCTGAGAACAACCGCTCGCCGCAGCAATGTATTCTTCTTCACAAGTTCATACAGAAACCGTTGACTGCTTCTTGCACTGCCAGGAGACCAGTCTGTCTCCTAAGAATTGACATCCACCAGAAGTTGACTTTCTGTAAAGGTTACAACCGCCATAGTCTGAATCAGTGTAGGCTTTGAAATCGAATGACTGCTGCTTAGAATACCAAAGACCCAATCGGGGTTTCCCGTTCAGGTATCTGAAAATTCTCTTCACGACTATCATATGTGACTCCTTAGGTTGAGACTGAAACCTTGAGCACAAGCACACAGCAAACATTATATCGGGTCTTGAAGCTGTGGGATACATAAGTGATCCGATCATCCCATGGTACAATCTGCTATCTACATCCTTTCCATCTTTGTCAGGATGCAGACCATGATTGACTGGGATAGGTGTGCCATAAGTACTGCTATCATTCATCTTGTATTTTGACAAGATGTCCTGCACATACTTGGTTTGATATAGATAAATGCCATCCTCTCTTTGACTGACTTGCAGACCCAGGAAGAACGACAATTCACCCATATTACTCATTTCAAACTTGGACTTCATCACCTGCTCGAATTCCCTACACATCCCTTCATTGGTAGATCCAAAAATAATGTCGTCGACGTATACTTGTACAAGAAGAATGTCACCTCCTGCTTTCCTAAGGAAGAAAGTCGAGTCAATCTGTCCACGGTCGAAACCATTAGACAGTAAATGCTTAGATAATGTCTCATACCATGCCCGCGGTGCTTGATGAAGACCATAAAGTGATTTGTCGAGCTTATACACTTTATTGATATTATGCGGATCTTCAAAGCCGGGAGGTTGAGTGACATAGACCTCTTCATGAACTTTACCATAAAGGAAGCACTCTTCACATCAAGTTGATAGACCTTGAAGCCAACATATGTGGCATAAGCCAAGAACAGTCGAATGGCTTCAATTCTAGCAACTGGGGCATATACTTACGTGTAATCCAAGCCTTCTTGCTGATAAAAACCCTGAACAACCAATCTTGCTTTGTTCTTCACAACAACATGACGATCATCCATCTTGCATTTGAACACCCATCTGGTTCCAATTGGCTGAAAGCCTTTTGGCAAGTCAACCAAATCCCACACGTGCAACTTTTGGAATTGAGACAATTCATCTTGCATCGCCTCAATCCAGCAGTTGTCAGTGAGAGCCTCCTTCACACTCTTCGGCTCTAACTGGGACACGAATGCAGCATGCAGACATGTTTCCATGACACCAGTGTCAAGTATCTCCAAGTAAAGACTGGTGTTCTCAGTGATGGTTTGATGACGAGTCTGAACACCGGCATAAGGATCACCAATAATGTTATCGATTGGATGATTCCTATGCACTCTCGTCTCCGGTACAATCGGTTCCTGAATTTCTGAATCGAGATCCGTGCTTAACTCCCCATTTCCTGTGTTCCAAAGGAAGAAGATTCAATGTTAATTGGATCAGCTGGAGCTTCATTTCCTACAGTTGTGTTAGGATTAGCTTGAGCGTCATCTCCAACAACATGAACATCTTCACTGTTATCACTGTCATGAGTTCCAGATGTAGATGCAGCATTGGAATCAGGAGTTATAATCGGTACAGTAGCACGAGTAGAGAAGCTAGAGTCATTGTCGCCACCCAATAATTCATAAACATTTGCGGCGTCAACTGCAGATAGATCAGGAAGATTAAAAGACTTGAATAGCGCATCATAATCAAAACCCCAAGCTGGAGCTGTTGGTTCGGGTGGAATGCTGTGTTTACTGCAATCCACTTCAAACCATTCCTCGACAGTACGAGTTCCTATGTTGTACACTCTCTTGCAAGGCGAGTTGGCAACGTATCCTAAGAAGATGCCTTCCACCGCTTTTGCATGAAACTTAGACTGGCGGTCTTTGTGCTGTAGCAACAAGGAACAAGGACTACCAAAAGGAACTAGGTAATCAAGATTGGGAAGTCGATTGTTGATCAACTTGTAACAAGTCTTATTGTGCCTCTTCACAACCAGAACTCTGTTTAAGACGTGACAAGTTGTATTAACGGCTTCTGCCCAGAAAGTGACAGGAAGCTTTGCATCCGACAGCATAGTCCTTGCAGTCTCAATCAGTGTTCTGTTCTTCCGTTCAACAACTCCATTCTGCTGAGGAGTGTACGGCGCGCTGAATTCATGACGGATTCCTTTCTTGAGACAGAAAAGCTCCATTAAATTATTCTTGAACTCAGTTTCGTTGTCACTCCTTATCCTTCTAACTTTCAGCTTGCAAAGAGTTTCCAAGCTCAGGATCAAGTATTGAAGAATATCAGTAGTCTCGTCTTTAGTACCTAAAAAGTGCACCCAAGAAAAACGTGAGAAATCATCAGTTACTACTAGACAGAACGACTTACCTCCAATACTCCTGATACTTATGGGGCCAAACAGATCCATGTGTAATAGCTCTAAAGGGGTATCAATAGAGTTTTGGAGCTTGGGCTTGTGAGACTTCCGTTGCTGTTTACCCTTTTTACAAGGCATACAGTCATCTGCAACGGTAAATCTCAGCTTAAGAACCCCGGTTACCAAACCGTTTCGGACAAGATGATTCATTTTACGATAAGAAATATGTCCGAGTTTCCTATGCCACAAGATAGAGTCAAGCTCTGTCGCTTTGGTAAGCAAACAGGTAGCAACTGATGAGGTGGTTGTTGCCACGCTCATATCGATCTGATAGGTGTCGTTTGTTCTTGGCGCTCTCATCAGGATCCAGTCTTCGGGAACTTCAAAACCAGGTTTGAGAATCAGGCATTCTGACTTGTCAAACATCACCGAGTACTCCTTATCACACATTTGGGAGACACTCAACAGGTTATGCTTCAGCTACTCGCAAAAGTTGACATTGTCAAAGCTGACGCAACCGTTCGAAACCACGCCTTGACACGTGATGTTGCCGCCTTTTTCTCCGGCAAAGGCCACATAGCCGCCTCTGAATGGTTTAACATCTTGAAGCAAGGCCATGTTTCCTGTCATGTGCCGGGAGCATCCACTATCTACATACCAGCGGTTAGAGATAGTACCCTTCGGACGTCCCTGCACGAGTAACAAAAGAATTAGTTAGATTTGGAGACCCAAGCCATTGTGGTCTTGGGTCGTCCATCCTTTTTCAAAATAAACTACTTTCTTTAACTCACAACCGTGATGACTGTTCAAAATGGATGGATCTTTTAAAGAATTAGGACTAGGAGATTGAGAAGTTTTGGATTTGGCAGTCCAGGATCTCTTCTGTTTCTTAACCGGAACATGAGACTTTGGTTCAACTACAGCAGGTGAACTAGTGGAAGCTTCACCTGATTGAACTGAAGTCAGTTGTTCTAGCTTTCTCAACCTCTTGTTCCTTCTCCTTCTCTGTGGTTTAGAGAGTCTCACCACAGGTTTCTCACCAGTACGTGTACTACCGGAGGTAGATACACAAGGTACAACAGGTTGCGTTACCTTTCTTGAAACAGATGATTTAGCTTCAGATTTGATCTTAGGCTTTACCATCGGTTTGACTGGTGGTTTCACCACATTTTGTTTTGGATGTTTGGGAGGTTTCACTGATGGTGACTTAGGGATATCAGTTGGTTGTGAAACAACAGGCCGTTTCTCTTGGTTCTTTGAAGGACAGTTCACAAGAATGTGACCAACCAAGCCACAGTGAAAACAATTCCTCTTGTCTATATAAGTTCTCTTGCAAGGCTCATTAGATCTGGCCTTAGATAACTCAGCATTATGAGCAGGAGGAGTTGGTTTATGAACAGGAGTCTGAACCTTTATAGTTTGGTTTTTGGGAGTATAATATTTTTGCAAATTTTCTTTATACCCAAGCCCATAATGAGCTGAAAAAGCTTCTTTCTTTACTTGGTTAAGACTTTTATAACCCCTATAAAGCATTACCTTTAGTTTATCATTTGTTTCAATGATATCGGGTTCAGTTAAAATGCAGTTATCACTATTAGTGATAATGTTTTTCTTTACTTTCTGTTCAGTTAACAACTCCTCAGATACTACTCCTTCAGGGTAAGTGTTAACCGACCCATCTTCAGAAGCAGTAACGAACTCCTCACTAGATGTGGAGTTAGCCTTACTTGAGGATTCATCCTTTTTAGGGGAATCATCCTTATCAGAGGACTCATCTATACAAGTGAGATCAATGTCTATTAAGCTATTGACAAACTTCCCGCTTACTGGTGGAGGAATGGCATTAGTACCCAGCCCTAACCCATTCATTTGTCTCACTACAGATTCGTAGTGTTCCACCACAAAACGAGAGTTTTTCAACTTCTCATTAGTACATTTTAACTGCAAGATCTCATTTTGCAGTTTGTTGATTTCATTGTTTCGTTTTTCCAACCCCCTGTATGCAACATCTAAGTGAAGCTGTTGATCGCTTATTTTTAGAGAATATTCACATTTTTCCTTTTTCAACATTTCAATTGAATCTTTAAAACGTTTTTCGTTTTCTTTATAGTTTAGAGCTGCCATACTTAGGGGTTCAATTTTGTCTTGGAGCCTAGAATTTTCAAGTTTTAGCCCTAGACATTTAGAACATGAAATAACAGAAAAAGGATTAGAGTCTATCTCAGAAGATGAACTTGTTGCTTCTCCAATGGCCATGAGAGCAACAGCAGTAGTCGATTCCTCTTTCTCAGCCAGAATTCCTCTGTAGCAGTAGTAGTAGACTCTTCTAGGTCAGCCATAGAAGCTTCCTTTTTCTCCGCTTCCATCATCTCCATGATCTCAGCCATGAGACCAACCTGTGTTTGTGCAATGATGGCATCTTCTAGATGAACACCCCAATCAAATCTTTCGTCCTGTTGAGCTACCAGTGCATTGGACGTTCCACCTTGGCTTTGATTGTGGTAGTTTGAGTTGTTATGGCCATGGTTGTTTCCTTGGCTAGGTCTGGTAAAACCAGAGGCCGGTGCTCTGTCTTTCTGACACTCACGAGCAAAGTGTCCAAATTTTAGACACTTATAGCATTTGGCCTTAGATTTGTCAAACCCGACCTTGGCATTAGGATGCCCGCCAATAAACTTTCTTCCTGTTCTGTTCAGGAAATGCTTGGCTCTCCTCAATAGCATGGCCATATTCCATTGAATATCCATGTTCTCCATGTCATCAGGATCCACTTGATTAAAATCTTCTTCAATCGTCCCGGGATCTGTAAGCTTGCCACCTATGAAATTCTCATACGCAAGCATACAAGATGAGAATAGTGCTACATGATCTTCAGCTATTCTGGCTATAGCTGATTGGTTAGCTGAAGACGTAGCAGGAGGATTTCTTGAGGTATGTTGATGATGAGACCCCAACCCTGATCCAGATGCATAGCATGCATGACCACCACAACCATTTGAGTGGTCTTCATCAGTAGAGTTTCCAGTGAAAAGGGCAATTCCAGAGCCCGATGACTTGGATGTAGAAGTCGTCCCATGATACATAGAAGGGTCTTGTATATGAGGTCTTCCTGAGCTCTCCTTTCTTTTTAGGTTCATGTCATGAGCTTGAACCTTTCCTATTGCCTCCTCTACTGTCAACTCATAGAATTTTGGATTTTCCCTCATCAGGGTTGTGTAAATCTCAAATTTGGGTGGCAAAGCATCCAAAAACTTTTCCACCATCTCTTCATCTGGATACCTGAGTTCAAAAGCCTTCAACTCAGTCTGTAGATGATAGAATCTAGAGATGAGGTCATCTATCATCTAAAGATTCGTTCTCTAAAAATCTGAAGCATTCATACTGCTTCCGGAGTAGATCCCGCTTACTCTTCTTGATATCACTATTTCCTTTGAATCTTTTCTGTAAAGCTTTCCAAAGATCCTTGGAATTGTCATAACCTCGGAAACTGGGGAACAATTCCCAAGTTAATGCCATAGTGATTGAACCAAGTGCCTTCTTTTCTCGATCATAAGCTTTCTTTTCTTCGTCAGAAAGTTTAGAGATAGGTTTGGGCATGGTTTCATCAAGATAGATGTGTGTGGGATGCTTGTATCCCTCAAGGATTGGTATCCATAGCGATGAGTCGGTATAAGAAATGTAGTGCTCAAAACGTGCTTTCCAATTAGAATAATCGTTTACGTTCAGCAACTTTGGCTGTTTCTGTGGTGTACCGATCTCATTATCATAGTTTAAAAGGTTTCCTAAATTTTGAAGATTCGATATAGTGAACACTTAGTCAAATTTCAGAAAAATCAGACACAGCTGCGCACTTGATTTTGACCTTGCGCACTTGAGAAATGGTCTTGCGTATTTAGATTTTCTCTTGCGTACTTGATAAGTACGCAGGAGTAAATGATAAGTACGCAGGATATAACTTAAGTTCGCACAAGATAAGTCTTGCGCACTTGTAAGTACGCAGGAGATTAGTCTTGCGTATTTAGTAAGTACGCAACAGAACTGTACTTTTTGCCAGAAATGGTAAGTACGCACAACACCTTTTCAGCAACTCTCACCAAACTATTCCGGTCACTAGAAAATTGCCGGAGATGGTAAAAATTGGACTGATGAACAATGCAAATGAGCCAAAGGGTCAGAAACTTGTTTCTAACCAACCTTTGATGCTCAAAACACTCAAATACACAACAAAAATCAGTTTTTGAGTGATTTTTGCTTCTAAAATAGTGCTCAAGAGCTACCCCTATTTTATCACAAAAATCAACAAAAATACCTCTTTTTGCTTGTAAAAACTCGGTAGAAACTCTCCAAACTCACTCACAACACACAAAATCAGGAGCAATAGCTCTGATACCACTTGTAGGTCCTTCGGGTGTGGCGAATCGTCACATGCAAGTGGGTCTACTAGTCGAACTGGGTGCGGAATGCCCGTGACTAGGTGGAGAGTCAAACTAAACAAAGTAAACCGACAAGAAATTCACTTTAAACTTTCTTTGTATTATAAACACTTGAAGGTTACAGAGAGAAGTACTGAGATTACACTTTGCATATTTGCAACTATGACTGCGTACTTAACTTCTGTCAACCTATCCTATTTATACAAGACCTGATGCCTGCACACTTAGCAAGTGCGCAGGGCAAAATGCTCTTGCGTACTTAGAAAGTATGCAAAGGTATTCTTGCGTACTTGCTAAGTACGTAGGAGCTTTCTCCTGCGCACATACAAGTGCGCAAAACACTTAGAGAAAAATGCAACATTCAATATGTAAAAGTAAATACAACTCGATAAACTAATACATAAAGACTCTTACATACAAAGACAATTACAAACATTAAAGTACAAACTAAGACTCTATCTATCCAGAGTGTTTGTCACAGGAAAGTGCTTCAACACCAATCTTCCATTTTCAACCCAAACTAACCCGTTTGGGTTATACTCATATCCAAACACCCTATTTCCACTCAAACTCACCTACTTGAGTTTCATTACCATTCTTTAACACTAACTTTTCATTTAATCTTTAACATTAGATTAATTTAGTGTTTTTTCAAGTGTCTAACATCATATAAACACTTAATCATTATTAATTCATCATCCTATCATCATAACCCAAAAACCCCCAATTCTTTCCATATGAACCCTAATTTCTCATAATCAAAATCAAAGGGTTCTAGGATGTTAATCACCATTCTTTACCTTTAGTTTAGCTAGATTATCAACAATCTAACACTAATTAACCCCATGCATCATCAAATTTTGGATTTCTACAAAAACCCATCTACTAACTCAACAATGGTGAAATCATATGGATGATAATCACTTACTTGATGTTAGGAAGATGATGTGCAAGCCAAAACCTTCACAAATCAAGCTACAATTGCAAGATTTAGCTTCAACACACTTTTCTCTCTTTTTCTCTTGCACAAGTCGATCCTTACACCCAACAAAATTCTGAATTTTGACTTCACCAAAGTCAAATATGGCAGATTTGCCATATTTACAAATTCAGTCCCTCAACTTCCATTTCATCCATTTTCATGCCAAAATTAGTTAAAAACTAATATAACCACAACATTAACTTGAAACCCACTTGTTTCAACTTATTTCTAAAATATTATTTCTACCATAATATTAATTAGAACCTGGATTTTGGTTCGTTACATGATGGTGCAGATGGTCTTCTTTGGTCGGTTGCGCGAGAGGCAATGGGAGAAAACGAAGAAGTTGGGGCAAGTACTAAGAGCAAAATATCATGGTATATAGATGATGATGATGATGATGATGATGATATTGCAATTGTAGTGAATGATCTCGATGAAGAATTGGATGGCTTGGTTGATGTGGATTCGGTGGATGATTTCATTGCGTACGATTAGACCATGTTTCTAATATAAAATGTTGACAGTTTTTAGTTTTGACTTTTGATTTGACTATCAATATTATATATGATTTAGTGTTTTATGTTATATATATATATATATGGTGAAGTTCATAAGAAAACTAACATTTAGGGAGAGAACTAGGCAACTCCTCATTAAAGGTAAAAAAAATAATAATAATAAAAAATCACAACTCAAAATATAAATCAAAAACTAAAAAAGCGGTTCGGAGACAATGTTTCCCACGTTGTCCACGTTAAAAAAAACTCGAAAAAATAGTCGGTTTAGCGTTAGGGTTTAGTTTTTTGGCTTTAGGTTAGGTTTTTGGAAGGGGTGGGTAGGGGTTTAGGTTTTGGGGGGGTGAGGTGGGTTTAGGTTTTTAGGGGTGGGTGGGGTGGGGTTAGGTTTTTGGGTGCGGTGGGGTGGGGGGTTTAGGTTTTGGGGGTGGGTTAGGTTTTTTAGGTGGTACTACACATATGTTGTATTACGTTATTTTTTTATATTTTTTTTTAACGAGGACGACGTGGGAAACATGGTCTCTAAACCACTTTTTTTAATTTTTGATATATATTTTGAGTTATGATTTTTTTTCCCTTTAATGAGGAGTTTCTAATTCTCTCATTAAAGTTAGTTCTCTCATTATCTATAGTTACTACAACATGTTTCTACATATATATATATATAGAGGAAGGATCAAGAGAAAACCACAAAGTTAGGCGAAAACCAAGAAAACCACTAAAACAATGTGTAATATTGTGGGTTACGTATACGTAACCGTAACTTTTTTATTTTCGGTTTACGTATACGTAACACTACGGGTTACGTATATGTAAGCCAATACTTAAATTATTTTTTTGTAAAAATGTGTAATATTACATTGATACTCTTATAAAAAAATAAAAATAAAATAACACAAAAATTATATATTATTACATTATTGGTTAAAATTAGTTTTTTAGTGGTTTTCTCGGTTTTCGCCTAACTATGTGGTTTTCTCTGGAACCCTCCCCTATATATGTGTGTGTGTGTGTGTAGAAACATGTTTTAGTAACTATAGATAAAATTTTATGTATCGGTGTACGTGGCTAGTACGAAGAAAGGTGTTCCTGAGTACTTAGCTTGTACATCAGATTGGTCCCGCGTACTTAGTAAGTACGCAAGGCTTTTTCCCGTGTACTTGTCAAGTACGCATGACCAATCACATTTGTACTTACTAAATACGCAGGAAATGTCCATCCCCTATAAATAGAATATTTGTCTTCATTTGTAGGTGGAACTTCTGGAACAAGGTTGACAGGTGTCCGAGCGGGATGAGCTCTCCCGCCCCTGGACCGTGAGCTTAGATAAAAGATGTGTACTCCTTCGGTATGTGGTCTGTAATACGGGATGATTTCTATGTTATGGATTATGTATCATTTGATCTGTTGTCTTTTATCTTTGCTTTTTCTCTGTCTCGTTTCTTGGTTCCCACATAAATCACTGAACTGATCCGTGTATTTCCACTGCGCGACGAGGCTCTCGGGACCTATAATTGGTATCAGAGCCTCGGTGTTCGTTGATTTGTGTTCCAGATTCGAGTTTTTAGGGTTTTGAGTAAATATGTGTTCTTCATAGTTCGCTACTTTTTCTGTCAAAAATCCTTAAATTCAAGTTCGTTATGCTTTATTTGGTGTTTGGAAGGATAAGGGTTTGTTAGATGATGATTTCTAATCTTTTGGAAGCATCAATTTCTCAGATCCAACACTTTTCGAGCATTCTCCTCAAGATCAGTCAAGAACGTTGTTGTACTGAATAAGTACGCAAATTCAGCTTTTCTGCGTACTTACTAAGTACGCATGGGTTAGCCCTACGTACTTACTAAGTACGCATGAAGAGATAACATGCGTACTTACTAATACGCAAATGTATTTCTCTGCATAGTTAACAAGTACGCATGAGTACTTGGCTTTGCGAACTTACAAAATACGCCGGAACACCCTACATGTGCGTATTTACTAAGTACACATGAACTATCATCTGGGATTAAAAAAAAGATTTTTTGGGGGAAAATTTTTCTTGGTCAAATTTTTTAGGGATTATTAGTACACTTGTTTCGGCCCATTTTTTAGAAGATAGTGATTTTGGTTTTTCAGGGCCGAAATTTGATGTAGCTTAGCGAAACAAGGACGAGATTTTTGTTGGATGATACCAATTGTGATACATTGGTGAAGTGTTCAAACCTGAAAATGTAGGCAATGAGTATCCGGAATACTTCTTTAATAGGGAATGAATGCGTAATTAATTTGAGCAATTGTGTCGTCATCGGCTAAAGGTCTCATTTTATTTGTGAAGATGTTGCTGCTTTGGGTCTTTGGAAAAAGAATCAAATTGTTTAGGTATTCAAACCTGAATATGTAGGCTACGAGTATTCGGGATACTTCTTTAAGTAGGGGATGAATACTAGAACAACTTGAACCCAAGGATTTATTGTTTTGGATCTTTGCAAAGGAATAAAAGAATAAAATCCTAGAGTTGACTAGTTTTGGTTTTTGAAGATTCAGGTGAGGTGGTAATGAAGCTGGTCATAGTTTACAGAGAAATGATGGGGATAAAATCTACAAAGTATTCATGAAACATTAAAGAGGTGGTGGATAAGCCGTTGGTACTTCTGATATATAAACCTCTTTAATGTGACATGGATCTCAACTATGATTTCTCAAGTAAACTATATTTTTCTTGCTCATTGGTCAAGCCTATGTTTAAGATTTGATATGATTTTAATATGATTGGATTTATCATTTGGGATCTGGGTGGAATCCAGATAGACAACCTAGTTATGGAACTTCACCGCGGTGAACGTATACAGATTAAGAGGTGTGAACCAGGAATGAAGATCTAATTGAAGAATGTTGGACTTAGGATATAGGATGATCACTGCTCAGCATGATTTTGTGTTAGATTCTATCAAGTGTTTTTAAGATGAAGCTAGATATCCGTTGGATTATTAGTTGAAGATGGAAACTTTTATCATTTGCCGATGGGATAGGAAACGTGCTCTGGTTTCTGGTCTAATCAAATGGAGCTTAAATTGAACAGGGATATTGGAAAAGAACATCTTAGGGAATTTAGCTGACTCGTGAAGATACAGGATAGAGTTGGACACATCTGGTCTGAAGACTTAAGTTTATCTTACTGGAATTCCTATGGGAGCTGATTAGTTTGATGTAGGTTATTGAAAATTCAAACTCTCTATCATATACCAGCTGATTTGGAGGAATTCTAAGTCAGGGTGGAGCAAGCTACTGTTGAGAGGATGAACTACAATGAAGCATGTTGGGTTATTTGGTTCATATTAAAGCACTTGGTTTGGTCTACAACGAAAGCTATAGTAAAGAGGGAGTCGTGTTTGTCATCACTCGGCAACTGAAGACTGAAGTTTAAAGATTTGAAGATCTCAAGTGGAATGCCAGAAGACACTTGATGTCATTAGTTTAGAGGGAGTTTGTTAGGACATTCTTTATAAACCGATGTTTATCAGTGTTAGTGATAGATAGAATTTGATGCTATAGTTAAGAGAGAGTCTGTAGAAGCATGTGTTAGTAACTATAGATAAAATTCTATGTATCGGTGTACGTGACTAGTACAAATGAGGGTGTTACTGAGTACTTAGCTTGTACACCAGATTGCTCATGCGTACTTGTCAAGTACGCATGACCAATCACCTACGTACTTACTAAGTACGCAATAAATGTTCCATCCTCTATAAATAGAAGACTTGTCTTCATTTGTAGGTGGAACTTCTGGAACAAGGTTAAAAGGTGTCTAGGCGGGATGAGCTCCCCCGCCCCTGGAACGTGAGCTTAGATGAGAGATATGTACTCCTTGGTATGTGGCTTTGTAATACGGGATGATTTCTATGTTATGGATTACGTATCGTTTGATTCCGTTTTCTTTTATCTTTGCTTTTTCTCTGTCTCGTTTCTTGGTTCCCACACAAATCACTGAACAGATCCGTGTATTTTCGCTGCACGACAAGGCTCCCGGGACCTACACTAAATATATATATATATAGGGGAGGGATATTCTAAGAAATCTAAAAAGTGTAAAAAGTATTTTAAAAACCCCACCACCACCCCTAAACGCCTAACCCCCCCCCAAAAAAAAAAACCTAAACCCCACCCTACCTCACCTCGAAAAACCTAAAACCCCCACCCCCAAAACCCTAAATCCTAACAAAAAAACCCTTAAAAGCCGAAAAAAGTCGTCTAAAAGACCACCACCCCCAAAAGCCTAAACCTCTAACCCAACCCCCACCCCACCCCCCTAAAATCCTAAATACTAAAATCTAAACCCTAAAAGCTAAGATCGTAGAGTTCGACGAGATGGTTCTAACGCCGCTGAAATGAGTAAAATCGAAGTTCGTATGAGCCGATTATGAGCGTTTTAAGACACTTTTTATACTTTTTTGACTTTTTAGCGAAACATCACACTAAATATATATATATATAGTATAGGGATCCGCTAAAAAGTGAAAAAAAAGTGCTTTAAAACGCTCATAACCAACTCATACGAACTCCGATTTTACTCATTTCGGCGGCGTTGTAACCGTCTCATCGAACTCTTTGATCTTAGCTTGTAGGGTTTAGATTTTAGGGTTTGGTTTTTGCCTTAGGGTTTAGCTTTTAGTATTTATGCTTTTGGGGGTGGGGTGAGGGGTTTTAGGTTTTCGGGGGTGGGTGGGGTTTTAGGTTTTTGGGGGGGGGGTTGGGTTGGAGGTTTAGGCTTTTGGGGGGTGGTGGTGTTTTTAGACGACTTTTTCTGCTTATTAGGGTTTTTTTTTGTTAGAATTTAGGTTTTTTGGGGTCGGGGTGGGGGGTTTTAGGTATTTCGGGGTAGGGTGGGGGTTAGGTTTTGGGGGGGTTGGGGTGGGGGTTTTGGGCTTTTGGGGGTTGGGGGTTTTGGGCTTTTGGGGGTGGTAGTGGGGTTTTTAAAAGACTTTTACACTTTTTAGCTTTCTTATAATATCCTTCCCCTATATATATATATGGGGGACGTATTAAATGAAAACCCTGAGTTGTTGTGAAAAAGTCTTAAACTTAATATGAGGCACACATTCAATTTACATATATTTTATCTTGTGGTCAAGATTAGTTCTAGATTTTTTATTATTTTTTAAACAAATTGTGTGGCTAGGAATAATTAAGGGACTAAAATGATAATTTCCCTTTTTTTTTCTTTTTTCTCTTTCCATTTTAATTAAATCAAGATCTAAATCACAAATTGATCTCTTTCTCTCTTTATATATCTAGAATCTTTTTACATCTAAATACACAGATAACTTTATAAATAACATCCAAATACATAAATCATTAAAAAAACTTATTTACAAATATTCAAATATCTTTACAAATCAGAAAAACAAGACCTTAAATACACAAGTGTAAAAATGAAATACACAAGTGTAAAACATAACCTCAAGTTCACAAACACCAACTTCTTTATATCTGCAACTCAATATATGTGTAATAATCAATATAAACATGTGTAATAATCAATATAAACATGAGTAAAATCCCAAAAACAAGGTTTATGAACCTGTGTAAATTTAGTTTATACATGGGTAAAATAAAATCTGGGTTTTTCGAATGTGTGTAAATTCAAAATCAGAGTTTTTATCCAAGATTAGGGCAATTCGATCTTGTGTAAAAAATCATTTTACACTTGTGTAAATTAGTTTTACACTTGTGTAAATTCATTTTACCACTGTGTAAATTCGATTTACACTTTGTGTAAATTCATTTTACACTTGTGTAAACACATTTTACACTTGTGTAGAAAAATCAATGATTGACCAGGCTTCAATACTCTAAACATCTCTTTGTAGCATCCAACCATCAGTCAAATACGAGTAATATAGTAAATAAGATCAAAATATACCAACATATTTGATGGAAAATACCAAAATAAACTAAAACTATAAAGTTCTAAAATTTTATATATTAATAAAGAAATCAAAATCAGGACAAATAATAATTTTTTCAGTAAATCCATAATCGGCATACTTTCTTTAAAGAAAAAAAGGAACGAGGGACGAGAATCAGGAGAACAAAATGTACTGATATAAATTAATAAAGATCAAAATTTAATTAGAACAAATGAGAAAAAATTAATAAACTAACGATGCTCGCATGGTTATCCACAACTGATGAAAGCAAATGGATCCACCTTTTAACTTTGACGTAATCGCTTCCATTAGTTTTAGATTCACACTGTTTTTCTTCTAAATCAACTTATCTCTTTCAACCAGTGAAAAAGGAACAATACGGTGAAAAAGAAACGATGAAAACTTTGAACCACCGGCGTGGCATACCTATAACTTTTGTTTTAAACCCAGATCTGAGCATCGGAATAAATGAAAACTTTGAACCACCGTCGTCTTCATCTTTGATTTGGGTCCTGTCATTGGAGTCTGATCTTGGTTTCAACCCAGATCTGAGCATTTCGCCATAGATCTTCAAGGATGTCGGGTTTTTTTTTTTGGATCTGGTTGGTTTTCTTTGGAGAAGAAGTATAATGGCAGTTTTGTTAAAGAGAGAGAAAAATGAAGATCTAGTTTCTTTGGATCTAATCTTGGTTTCAACCCAGTTTCACTTGAAGATCTAAAGATGAAATCCGATTTAAAAGAGAAAGAGAAAAATGTTTAAGAGGGAGAAAAATTAAGACCTGGTTTATGTTTAAGAGAAAAAATGGATTATATATGGGTAATAGGTAATTACCAAAACACCCCTCAATGCATAAAAAATATGATAAATGGTAGAAATAAAATGAGTGGCTAATAATGAGTTTAAGGTTTTCACAACAACTCAAGGTTTTCATTTGATACGTCCTATATATACATATATATATATATATATATATATATATATAGGGTGTGTTCATTAGAAAACTCATTTCCATGATAAAACCAAAAAACTCTTACTGCATATTTGTAGTACACCCAAAGATGAACCCACCCTCAAAAACCTAAACCCCCCACCCCACCCCACCCCACCCCCATCCAAAAACCTAAACCCACCACAACCACACCCAAAAACCTAAACCCACCCCACCCACCCCCTAAAAACCTAAACCCCTCACCCACCCCCCCCAAAACCTAAACCCCCCACCCCACCCCTCCAAAATCCTAAACTAAACCCAAAAACTAAACCAAAAAACCTAATCCCCCCACCCTACCCCCACCCAAAAACCTAACCCCACCCCACCTACCCCCTCACCCACCCACCCCCAAAAAAACCTAAACCCACCACCCACCCCCCAAAAACCTAACCCACCCCACCCCTCCAAAAACCTAACCTAAAAGCTAAACTAAACCCAAAAAATTAAACCCAAAAGCAAATCCCACTACTCTTCGAGTTTTTTTTTTAACGAGGACGACGTGGGAAACAAGGTATTCGAAGAAGTTTTTTAATTTTTGATTTATTTTTTGGATTATGGATCGAGTGTCAGCATATTATCGGGAAAGCATGTACAACCAGTCTAAATTTGGTCCTCCACAACAAGTTGACACCACCGTGGTGTTAGCCGATTTGACACGGAAATGTTCTCGGGAGATGCTTAGAGGAGTTGTTGTGAAGGTCGGGGAATTCTATTACCCCAAAGGTTTTCTGGTGCTTGATTTATGTACCGACTGTGAAGAAGGAGCAAACGAGGGTCATCCTTGGAAGACCGTTTTTGGCGATTGTCAGTGCACAGATTAATTACAAAGATAACACAGTCAGTATGACCTTTGGAAACCATGAGTTGAACTTAAACATTACTTCCAAGACTTTTACTTATTTTAACAAAGTCAAACGTTCCAAAGCAGGTGCTACTAATAAGTGTCCTCCTCTGTCCAAAGTGGATGAAGGTGGCACAAAAGAGAAAGGTTTTGTTGTTGACATATTTAAGCTAAAGGAGATAAATGATGTGGTAGATGCAGCAATCCCCAAGTTTGGGGACGCGGGAGTGCAAGTAGAAAAGCCACCATGGAAACAACACGTGGAAAGTTCAAGTAGTTATACCAAGCCGGACACGAATTCATCGGAATCATCGTCTAGGACAAAGAAACCTCCCAAGTTTGTCAGACAGTCATATGAGACTGGTGAGTCTTGGAAAAAGAGAGGTGAAGAAGATTTGCTTGATGTGGACCATGTGAGGAAGTTTAAGCTGGATGGGAATGATAACTGTAGAGCATGTGAGGTAGCATTTGGAATGGAAACTGTGTTCCAACCAACATAAGAGATAAACCAGGTATGGTCTGGCTGAAGACCGTAATACTTAGCGCTAACCGGGAGGCAACCCGACATGTGTTTATTTCTTGCATTTTTGTTTTGCTTTGTTTTTTTTCTAATTCTTTGTCAACATAGCAAGACCCAAGTGTGGGGATGGCTTATAGAGGCAAGTAGGGAACTTTGTGGGTGTGTTCACTAAAAACCCTCACGAGACTTCACTCGTTCACTCGGGCTACCGAGGGGTTTAAAAGGCTTGTTGCATATGCTAAATGCAACCGTGACTCCTACGAAAGTGAGTTTAGGAGTTTGCTACACGTACACAAGGACCTCGCAGCAAAAGAATAATCAGGTCATGTGCTCTTTCTTAGTTTTATTTTATTTTATTTGGTGTGTTTGATGTGTGTTATTTATTTTGGTGTGTTTAGTTTTAGTTTTTTTTTCGTAATTAAGTCGTGTCACTTGTGGGTAGTTGAGTGGATCTGGGAATCTAGAATGATTAGTACCTTTGAACCACACACAATTTTCATTTTAATATACAATGAGGACAATGTAAACCTCACAGTATGGAGATGGGGGAAAATTAAGAATTTTGAAAAAAGTGCAAAAGCCCTCTAAAAAGCATCTTAAATGTGCACAAAAGCAAAAGATTTTCAAAGTAAGCCATCAAAAGTGTTGTCACGCGCACATGTATAGGTCTTTGGTCATGGTTAAAATTGTTTAAGTTGCTCGATAAAGTTTTCTCAACGGTTATTTTCAAAAAGGATTTGAGTTTGACTAATCGGGAATGACATGATGGTATACGTGTGTCACATCATTATCCTTCCCTTTGTTACTTGTGAGATTTTGAGCCATCTTAAGCATGCTAAATTATTGCATACATGCATGTCTTCGTTTGTTTGAGTGTGATCATTGTGTTACTTGCGTTTTAGAACTTGCATGTTTTGATACACGTTGAGACCATGAACCATTTGCTTGCACGAACATGATAGAGGCATTAGGAGAAACCTTTTTTTTGTTTTTTGCCTTTCTTTCACAATCCTTTAGCTAACACTACCCATTAGTCACCTTTCTTTCACAGTCATTTACCCAACACTACCCATTAGTCGCCCATTTGAGCCTAAACCAATTCGTTTGAAAAAAAAAACTTAATTAACACCATAGCCTTTAACCTTTAGCCTTTGCAACTTTAAACCCAAGTGGTGAAATCCGGTTGTAGTATCATTCATTATGTGTAGTTATTAATGTGTTATGTTATTATTATCTTTTATATATATAAAAAAAATTAGTAAAAGAAAAAAATAAAAAAAATTGAAAAAAAAATGAAAAAAAGAAGACATGTATTGTTCTATGAAAGCTAAGGTAGCCAAGTGTTTTGTTAGTATTTGTTATTTAGTTATGTTTAATAAAATCAGATTTAATTCACTCTTAGCCACTAAATAAAATTCCTATGCCATACCCTTAACCTAGCTCCATTACAACCCTTAAAAAGACCTCTTGATTTGTGCATGGTATTTGTGTTAGTTGGTGAAGATGTGATTGACATGCAAGCTTATGATAATGTGAAACACAAAATATTCTTGAGTGTACAATATACTAGTACATCAATACTAGTCAATTATGAACCGAGTGGAGAGTAAAATTCTGAGGGATGTGTATGCATGTATACAGCCGCTGGAAGTGGGTTAACCTAGGTTAGTTAAGCTTGTGTTGCGAACATGTATCATCTTGGTCGTTGAGTTGTAATCCTATTGACGGTGGTAAGCCTTGTGAATTTGGGTATGACCATAGACCTTAACTAACACGTGGTAGGATGTTTGGTACTTTTGTTAATTAAATGTGGATGTGTTACATGAGATTTTGCTTGAGGGCAAGCAAATGATAAGTGTGGGGATGTGATGGACGAGTTTTATGTTGTTCAATTTAGCATCTATATTTGTACTTTTATTTGGTTTTGGTCAAGAACAATGGTACTTCAAGCATGTTTATGAATTTCAGGTCTAAACACGTTAAAGGACATGTTTTGGAAGTATTTGGAGCATCGCGTGGAAGATTATGCGCGGACACTGATCAAGAGGGAAGAAAAACACAAATAAATCCATAGGGGGCGTCCAGGACGCCAGGTCTGCGTCCACATGCTTCCATTTTTGGCGTCAAGCAGCATAAGGTGGCGTCCTAGAGCTGAAACAAAGATAGAAGAAATCAAGGCGGCGTCCTAGACGCCACAACTGGCGTCCTAGACGCCGAGTGCAATCAATTTGGGCAAAAATTTAGGAAACAGTCAAATCTTGTGAGTTATTATAGGGGTTTCATCCCCAATTCGAAAATATCTTCTCTTGGATGATTTTTGGCAGATTGGGGAGAGTTTTTGAAGGGTTTTATCATCATCTACAAGCAAGGAATCATTGGATTCAACACTTTTGAAGATCAAATCAACAACATGAGTGGCTAATTTCTCAAGATCATCCCCGGGTTAAAGGTTTGTAAGTTTCCTAGGGTTTTTTATTGAACATTCGGTATGAATCATTGAAACACTTTTAATCTTTTGATTTGAGTTATAAACAACTGGTTGTTAGTATTGTTATGAACTCATGATTATTGAGATTTTCTTGCATCATTGACATGGTGAGATGATAATTACTATTAATCTTGTTTGTTAGTCGTTCTTGATTCATAAAGCATACAATTGTCCATGTCGTGAAGGTTTTCTTGCACCAATTACATGTGTGATGATTGTTGATGCCTCCAATTAGGAATTTATATTAACAAGTTCAAGAGGTTAATTGTGTTTATTCAAAACCAAACCGTTTGTGTGATTTTGCCCTAGTTGCTTGCAAAACCGGAAACTCGGGTGTGGTGTTTTCTCATATTATTGTTTACAAATTCATCATAATCACCGTGTTCGCTAAATTGCTAGTCATTATCTTAGTATTAATTCAAATTATTAGTCAATGTTTCGTTCTAAGTGCAAATCAATTGAGCCACATTATTGGTTCACAAATTTCTCAACTTTAAAGAATCTAGAAATCCTTCATAAAAGAATAATCAACTGAGTTACACACCGACCACAAGCTCTTCATGGTTCGACACCCTTCTTGACCTAACTAGTTTAAGGTACTACGGACACTCTCTTAACTTATCTTTGATCGGTACCTTCGACGCCGATCAGAATGACATTGTCGGAATTGGCGGAATGTATTGTATTGTCGGTCTTCGCGCAGTTGAGCCTTAGGGGCAATATAATACTAAATGACGGAATGAATCGGTGATGCGGATTTAGATAATAAATGTATGACTTCACGAATGACTTAAACGAATGTTAAACAGTGTTTTGATAATGATTGATTAGTGATTGATGAGCTGTGTTTTCTTATAAATGATTTAAAACCCAAATGACTAATTGAATAATGAAACTATTCCCTAAATGAATGAAAGATTTGAACTCACCGGCGTTAGCTGACTTTCAGTATGCATGTCAGGTCAAACATAGATGGACGCGGTGTGGATGCGTGCTTAGCTATTCCCCAAAGAGTTACTCGACAACAATATTCTGGCATTCATGAGCTCTAATTTAGAAGGATTTAGTATTATCCAACAAAGTTTTAACCGATTGTAATTTAGTACAATGTAATGACGTTATTTCCACTGCAAATGAATGAACTTTTAGTTTAAGAACTGTTTGTGATTGAGTAAATCCAACACGTGAGGCCTCCCGGGTTTGAGGTATTACAAGTTGGTATCAGAGCAATAGTTTGAGAGATTCAGACATCCTCTATGTCTGGACTTAAACTAAAAATGGGACCAAGAACTGATACAAGTACGGGTAACTCAAGCCAAAGCATGAGACACATGTAGTAAGGAAAAAATTTCCTTAAGAAAGTGTTAGACTAGGACAAGGGTTTGATAGAATAATAAAGGGGACCAAATAGAAACCAAGAAGTAGTGTAATGGTTAATTGCATATGGCGTATATTAACATCTTACCATATTTGTTGTGTTTTGTTTTTTAAGTAGCATGATGACATTAGATTCTTTTTTTGTATAGGAAGAAATGGCAGGAAGACGAGGCGGAAGGTATGGTGGGGGCCGTATCGGACGTCACGGTAAAGCACCTGTTAACCAAAGGTAGAACGATGACGAAAGCGTGCATGTTAGTCCGATAGTGAGCCAACATGTGCCCGAGAACACCCCCGTGGCTAAACAATAGTTTACTTTTGAGCCGGAAGTGAAGGTGGCTTTGGCATGGGAATTTACTAAAGTAATGAAAGCCACCCTGTCTAAAAATGCTAACCGAGGCATGAAAAGGGCAAACGGATCAGCCGGTACTAATCAGGGCGCCGAAAGACCCACCATTGTTGTGAATGACGCACTGCCTGATCGCGGTTGTGAGTAGAAGTCCTTCTGCGCGTATAGAGGCGGCTATCCGTCTCAATGAGTGCCGAGCTAATCAAGTCGTCAAGTTTGCCACGAACTCACTGAGAGAGGGGGCGTCTAACTGATAGGAAGGCGACAAGCAAAAGGGGACTAGGCAATGGAGCTGATGAGGTGGAATGATTTTAAAGAGTTGGTTGGTGATCAAGAAATTATGTCCAAGAAATGAGATTGAGAAAGTAGAGAGGGATTTTCTGAATGTGAAGGCCAGGCAGATGGCGTTTCAGGATTACACCACAAGATTCAATAAATTGGCACGACTGGTGCAGTATCTGAAGGAGAGAAGAATCGTCTACTATGTCCAAGGGTTACCCGCCATGGTTCGCACGTTTGTAAAAGCGAAGACCCCTCAGACATTCAAATCCGGAGTGGAGCTGAGTGGGGTCGTGTATGACGACATGCCACTCGTCGATGCGATCATTGAAAAGCCAAAGAAATAGCTGACGTTGCCTGGGGAAACGATCCGATGGGAAATTATTTGGGTCGAATGAGAAGAAGGCTAGAGTTGATGAACAAAATGTTTGTGGGAAATGTGGTAAAGGGTATTTGGTAGAATGAAAGTTTGGGTCGAACGTATGTTAAAAGTGTGGCAAAGTCGGACACTATACTCGGGATTGTCTAGGGTGGGGGGCAAATGTTATAACTGTGGAGAGATTGGGCATCAGGGTAAAGACTGTAAAAAGCACCAGGATGCTGGAAAGGGAAAGGAGGTTGAGAAGCCAAGGGTGTGGACGAGGCGTATGAACTGACTCAAGAGGAGGCAAGGGGAAACCCTGACGTGGTGTCATATACGTTTATCCTTAATAACACCTTTGGTTATGTACTATTTGATTTCAGCACCAGTAAAGGTTTTATACCCTCTACGTTCTGTAATCAAATAAAGTGCATGGTTGATAAAGTAGAGCGTGCCCTTAGCATAGAAACTGTTATGACTAGAACCACAAAGGTAATAGAGATGTTGTAGACAATTGCCTGATAAAAATAGATGATTATTGTAACAATCCGACTTTTCAAGTTAACCCCGTTAGCAATTTCGTTAAATATTATGTTAAATCCTAACCAAGTTAACTCAATTCTAAAACCAAGGGATCAATTCTGTCAAAGCTGAAGTTGCAAGGGCTGATTTTGTAATTTACCAGAAACCCTAGTAGGCACGGTCGTGCCATGTTTTGGTACGGTCGCGCCTCTTATTGGCACGGTCGCGCCTCGTGCAATTACGACGCGAATTAAAGCAATAATTCCTCTAATCAATCGACCCTGACGGAAATGCACAACAATGATGAGTTTAATCATCATTTAACCGATTCAATTCGTCTTTAATGACCCTTATTGCGAATTAAGAACCATAAACCCGTAACCGTCATCTTCATCGTTTTGTATCAATAATTTTGCACAATGTGCGTATCATTTTCGCAATCAAACCCTCTGCACACTTCAATCATACCTCTCAGAAGCTATCCTGCACACTGATTTGACCGGAATCGTAGCAGAAGTCGCCGGAGATCAACCCCGTCATCGTCGGCGTCTGTTTTAGTCGTACTCCTACAATTTGATATTCATTCTAGTAATCTCTAACGCCATTAGCTTCGTTTTTATCTATAGAGTAAAAGCCCTAACCTTTTAGGGGCTTACAACATTGAATTTGTCAAGATCTGTAATCTAGGGTTTTGATTTTTCAATCGAGCAATTAACGACCAGAACTTGTTGTTTTTGAAATTTAGATCACCCACAGACTCGAAATGAACCGGTTAGTAAAACCCCCATGTCCTTTTGGTCAATCGCGATCGAAACCAAACGGAATTGGATTTATTGGGTTATTTAGTTAAACAATTTGTCTGTATATCCAGGAGACACGATCGTGCCTCACACTCTGACCCGGTCGTGCCTCACACTCTAACCCGGTCGTGCCTCGGAACCCTAGACACGGTCGTGCCTCGGAACCCTAGACACGGTCGTGCCTGGCTCAGACACGGTCGTGCCTATTGATCAGCTTTGTTGTGTCTTCTGTTTGATCAACACGGTCGCGCCCCTGACCAGCACGGTCGCGCCCGTAACCTTAACACGGTCGTGCCTTGCCTTAGGTGCGGTCGTGTGTGTGTAAACTTTTTGTCAGAATGTTTTGATTAATATTTATATTTTCAAAACAATAATTATTATATTATATTAATATGTTTTAAAACCGGAAAACCACCTGTAGACTCGGGTTTAGTCTTATAACTCGTATTCGTTATATAAAGCTCGTTTATAAAATAATACCACCCTTTCCAATCCTCGAACTCAATTAAAAACGATATATATTTTTATATTATTATTATTTGTCACTCGTCACAAATCGTGGTTTTTCTTAAATGAATAATTTAAGAATCCTGTATTCTCGTGGACACGTTCGTCTACTCGTTGATCTTTAGAGCGTTTTCCTTTAGGACATTCCTCATTCCGTGTTGTCGTCACAATTCCCATTTGTAGTCCTAATAATTATATTGTAATTCTAGGGCATTCGTGAGTTGTGTTGGGCTAACGCTTGAGATTCAAATCTCATACTTGTGTGATATTACCTACAACGCAACACAGGTGAGTTTCACGGCCCCTTTTTACTTGTTTTCCTATTGGGGGAGAAACATGTATATACACAAACATCATTTTATTTGTTTTCCCGTTGGGGAGAAACATGCATACAAACAACAATATTTTACTTGTTTCCCGTTGGGAAGAAACATGCATATGAACAGACATCCGTTTACTTGTCTTCTCGTCGAGGAGAGACATACACATGAACGGACATGGATCACATAGTATTTCATTACCACTTGTTTACCTAAGTGCAAACATAACATGCAAAGTCCTTACACACTCGGACCGTTAATATATGGAGTATAGCGAGGGAATTTGAGTAGTACTACTGGGTTTGACAAACCCCACTCGGGTTAGTCGCGCTAACTTGATTGGAGGTCAAACGGGTGTAAATTATCCTAAACACTTGCCATTGTTGATGTTAGCAATGGCAGAAGGCATCTCAAACATAAACAGTCAGCTTCGGTTGCAAACGCTTAGAGTAACTTGTACATTGTCTAGATAGCAATAGGTGTGACTTACGTATGTGGATCCTGCAAACACTCAAACAGTTTATTTACTTGTAAACCTGTGAACTCACTAACCTTGTGTTGACACTTTTTCTTACATGTTTCTCAAGTCGCTAAGGCACATGTTGCACACTTAGGACATGCATGGAGTCCTACTATCATTTCATCCTCATGCAAACATTTAAAACAATTTACTTGTTTTCTTAAACAAAACTTGGGCGCGCTTTTTTTGCGCATTTATTTTCTCATTTAAACGCTTCCGCATTAACTCTGAACTTTTATGATATTTCATTTATGTCCCATATAGTGTCGTTTGATGTAACTAATGATTGAGATCCTGGTAACGGTAAAACTCTGTTAGTGGAATTTGGGGGTGTGACAATTATAGATTCCCTGCTAGATTATTTTTCATAACTTTGGGAGGGTTTTATGCGGTATTGGATGGATTGGCTAGCTGCTAATGAAGCGCAAATTTTCTGTAAACGAAAGATAATTCGACTCAAGGCTCCTTGTGGTAACAAAGTCACAATTTATGGGGATAGAGATGTCCAGATTATAAACGTCATTTCGATGATGAAGGCAAAAAGTTATATGAGGCGAAGATGAGAGGCCTACTCGGCTTATGTGATTGAAAAAAGTAGGAAGTGACAGAACTAAATGACGTGCCCGTGGTGTGCAACTATCCGGAGGTATTCCCAGAGGACTTACCTGGAGTTCCGTCTGATCGAGAGATAGATTTCCAGATTGATTTGATACCAGGTCCCCGACCCATTGCGAAGGCGCTATACGGACTAGCACCACCGGAGATGAAAGAGTGGATGACACAATTAGAAGAACTTTTGATAAAGGGTTTCATAAGACCGAGCTTTTCAACTTGGGGTGCTTCAGTTCTATTCTTAAAGAAGAAAGATGGGTCTATGAGTATGTGCATCGATTACTAGGAACTGAATCAATGAACGGTGAAGAACAGATACACGCTACCCAGAATTGATGACCGGTTTGACCAACTGCAAGGCGCAAATTGGTTCTTGAAGATTGATTTACGGTCGGGGTATCACCAATTGAACGTGAGAGATGAAGATATACCGAAGACCGCATTTCATACAGGGTACAGACACTAAGAGTTTCTCATGATATCCTTCGTGTTGACAAACGCCCCAGCAACGTTATGGATTTGATTAACAAAGTGTGTTGTCCGATGCTGGATTGGTCGGTAATAGTAAGCATAGATGATATTCTCATCCACTAAAAGAGTAAGGCGATCACGCATGTCACCTGAGAGAAGTACTAGAAACTCTGAAGGAGGAAAGACTGTATGCCAAGTTCTCCAAATACGTGTTCTGGCTTAGGGAAGTTCAATTGGTAGGTCACGTTATCAACAAGGAAGGCATTTATGGTTGATCCGGCAAATATTTTAACAGTGGAGGAATAGGACATCCCAAAGACACCGACCGAAAGTGGGATTGGGAGGCTACTATCGGAGGTTTATACATGATTTCTCATGAATAGCCTCGCCTCTGACGAAGTTGACAAGGATAGAGGTTAAGTATGAATGGGCTCCGGTTCAGGCACACGAATTTGGGGAGTTGAAGGAAAAGTTGACTCAACTACCGGTATTGGCCCTACCCGAGGGCAATGAAGACTTAGTGGTTTATTCCGATGCTTCGAATCTGGGATTGGGTTGCGTATTAATGCAACGTGGAAAAGTGATGCTTCACGTCAGCTGAAGACTCACGAGGTTAACTACCCGACTCATGACCTAGACCTCGCGACAGTAGTCTTCGCATTAAAGATCTAGAAGCATTACCTCTACGGAGTTAAGTGCACCGTCTACTTCGATCACAAGAGTATGAAGTATTCCTTGTAATTTAAATTATTTGGCCAAATTAAAATTCCATATTTAGTATTTTACATAACAAATAGCTTTATCGTAATTTGTTTTTAATCAAAACATAACTTCATTTTATTTAATCATGATAAATTACATAACTTCCGATACAAAAAGTCAATCGACATTTACTATCCCAAAGTTAACGTATTAACCAACTCGATTGACCCTGTTTTAATCGACCCGTCTGACCTGTTTTAGCAAACCTGTTTTTTTTTTGCTTCTGATTGAAAATCCTGATCCGTCGTAAAACTTACATGTTTGATAAAGTTTAGTAATATCTTAGTATGGTCAAAGTATGAGTGTTAAATTTAGAAATTATGAAAAGATAAAGGACCAAAATCATAAAACCTTTCATCGTATCCACCAGATTCATATTGAACAAGCCCTCAATCCTCCTGTCTTGCGGAGAAAGGCATCAAATAAGAACATCAAATCGCCGCTTATACACGAAAGCTGTTAGGTTACAAATTCTCAGATCTAAAAGCACAAGATTGTCGAATGGCGTCTGTAGATGTGGCGATGAAGCCATCGGATCCGGTAGACAGAGATGAGAACTGTTCATCCAGGCCTACAACGGCGAAATCCGGCGAAGGTCTGAGGCAGTATTACCTGCAACATATCCACGATGCTCAACTCCAGGTTCGCCAGAAGACTCATAATCTCAATCGCCTTGAAGCTCAGCGGAACGAGCTCAATTCTCGAGGTAGTTTTTTCAAAATACTGAATTTGTTTTCGAAGTAGAACTTAGGGTTTGAAGTTGGATGATACTGTTGTGTTGTAGGTTTGTATTGTTTTGACTATTTGTGTGTTCTTTCAGTATTTGAACCGCCTTTGGTAGTAAAATTTGAATTGTTGGAACTTTGATTGGATTGTGAAATCTGTTGATTGATCTCGCTACGCCAGTGTTAGTATGGTTTGAAATCAGTTGAATGGTGGAATATTTAATTGCTTGTGTACAAGGCAGTTTCACTGAACTTAAATAGTTGTTTTCATAGTATTAGGGCATATGGTTTTAAGTATCTGTTAACATGTTATTGGGGTCAATTCTCAAGAAAATTGAGGCCTATAAGCTAGGTACACCTGATATTAGACTTTTGTGTAGGGGACTATTCGAGAAACTATATATATCATATGCCTGTTGTATTTTATAATCTTGGTTATCATTATTCCGTTTGGTGTCTGTGTGTGTGACATTTCTTGTATGTGATTACTAATACGAAATGCCTTTGATATGCCCTTAATGAATTTATCTGAATATGAAAACTTGACTAACGGGCGCTCTTTTTAATGGGGAACAGTATATTACTTTTGAGGGTAGGTGCAGTTTAGAACCAAACACCTAACTGGTGAAGTGCCCTTATTATGCTTGTGAATCGTTGCAAGTGTGTGGAACAATAAAAAAAAACTTATAGAAATTCATGTGAATCTACTTATCTCCTGTTCCATTCATTTTGTTGTAACATGTACGTAGCCACCAGAATGTTGAACGGACCAATTTCAAGATGCTCAAGACCATTTGAACTGGAATTTACTTTTGTTCTTGTCTGAGCACACATGCTTAAAAATTTGAAAAGATGAATCAATTGCTAAACAACTGGAATGTGTTCTAAACTTCTAATCGTGTTGGAGTTTATGTGGTTTGTTTGTGTATGAAGCGATATAAAATTTGGAAACCGATTTTGTTGATGTTCTATAAATACGTGCTTCAAACATTTATGTGTGGTTACAACTTACAAGCCAGCAGCTGTTTTCTTGTTCTTACATTCACAGTGTTGTCAGCAGAAGTCTTGATTTGAACTTTATTAAGTGATTGGCTTTGATTGATTAGTTTAATTTTGTCAAGTATCTTTATTGTGTCCATGTGTTGTGTATTTGTGAGATGTTACAATTTTCAGTTTTCTTATAAAGGCTGGTTACTAATATTATATTTTAATTTTAAATTACAGTCAGGATGCTTAAGGAAGAGCTGCAGCTGCTTCAAGAGCCCGGATCTTATGTTGGTGAAGTTGTTAAAGTAATGGGGAAGTCGAAAGTACTTGTCAAGGTTAGTGCTGTTTTATTTTCTATATCGGAGGACCATTTAGCGCTATAATCTTTAAATATTACTTAAAACTTATCAAGATTTTGATTTCTCTTTTTTATTTTTGATGGCAGGTGCACCCAGAGGGTAAATATGTAGTTGACATAGACAAAAGCATTGATATTACTAAGATCACTCCATCAACCAGAGTAGCCCTTCGCAATGACAGCTATGTTCTTCATTTGGTTTTACCAAGCAAAGTTGACCCTCTGGTCAACCTCATGAAAGTTGAGAAAGTCCCTGATTCTACTTATGACATGATTGGTGGGCTAGACCAGCAAATTAAAGAGATTAAAGAGGTTATCTAAAGTTTCTTTTTTTTTTCATTCTTGATCTTGGAACTTTCAAGTTTAGTTGTCATGTGATGCCATTGTTCAGATATGTGGTTATTTTTTAATAATCATCCTGGAAAAAAAAATTTCAGGTTATCGAACTTCCAATCAAACATCCAGAGTTATTTGAGAGTCTTGGGATTGCTCAACCAAAGGTACAATTGCACATGATATCTCTAGATGTAAGCATTCAAACCATACTATTAATAATAGTTATATTGATCTTTTTGTATATTTATCATTTTTAGGGAGTTCTGTTATATGGGCCACCTGGCACAGGGAAGACCTTGTTGGCAAGAGCAGTGGCTCATCATACTGATTGTACTTTCATTAGGGTTTCTGGTTCTGAACTAGTACAAAAATATATTGGAGAGGGATCTCGAATGGTCAGAGAACTCTTTGTTATGGCCAGGTTTGTACTCTGTGTGATGTTGTATCTTCCTTTTTAGGGAAAATTTCACTCAATCGTAACCAAGTTTCCCATCTATTCCACTAAAGTCACTCGTAGTTTTTTTCTCTCTGTCTGGAGTCACTCAACTTTCATTAAGTATTCTAATCTTGTGAATGTATTTTATAAATATTAAAAGTTTTTAAAATTAAGTGACCTCTATGGAACATATATACCCATGACCTAGTGGTATGGTGCTTACGTCCCACAAAAGTGGTGTGAGTTCAAATCCTTGCAAATGCAAGGTTAGGCGGTGTTTAGGTGTAAAAAATTGTTGTTAAAAACTATGGAACATCGGTTACTCTTTAGTGATTATATTTCCAATTTGACTTAAATTGAACAGTTATGAAACGTGGTTATTATTTAGTATTTTATTCTTCACTGTTACCTTCTATTTCAAGTTAGATTTGAGAAAATAATAATCAGTAAATAGTAACCAAGATTCATATATGTCCCGTTCAGGTCACTTATTTTGAAGAACTCTAATATTTATAAAAAAATGTTTCACAAGATTGGAACACTATATGGAAGTTGATGTAATAGAGCGACTTTATTAATGTAATTGGGTGAGTTCTTCCCTTCTTTTTTTATTAATGTAATAGTGTACTTATTACGATTTCTTTTGTTGGTGCAGGGAACATGCTCCATCTATCATATTCATGGATGAAATAGATAGTATTGGATCTGCTCGGATGGAATCTGGAAGTGGGAATGGTGACAGTGAAGTACAGCGTACTATGCTTGAGCTTCTCAATCAGCTTGATGGATTTGAAGCATCAAACAAAATCAAGGTACTTGGAGGGATGTGTGTATTTGACTAAAGATATTTAACATTGTTGACTTCTTACTATTTTGTTTCTGTTGTAATGTTACCAGGTTTTGATGGCTACAAACCGTATTGATATCCTGGACCAAGCTCTTCTCAGGCCTGGGAGAATTGATAGGAAAATTGAATTCCCAAATCCCAATGAAGATGTGGGTGTTTTTGATAATCTTTTTGCAGCATATTTTCTTGGACTAATTTTTGAGCATTTTTTTTGTAGTCACGGTTCGATATTCTGAAAATTCATTCAAGAAAGATGAACTTAATGCGTGGCATTGATCTGAAGAAGATAGCTGAGAAGATGAATGGCGCTTCGGGTGCTGAGCTTAAGGTCAGTTCCTGACATGATTTTCTATATTTTTTTGTTTTAATTCCTCTTGGTTTCTAATTCTATAAGTGAGTTCAAGTTCTCGAATACAATCGGTATTATGTTAGTAATGACGTTAGAAGTAGGCGTAACCATGTTCAAGACGTGTGAAGGTTGTAAAGTACTTCATTAACACCCAGCCTAAGAAAGAACCTAAAAAACACCAAAAACTCGTGGTAAAAGATTAGGGAGGCATAAGTGCGTGCAACTAGGGGTAAACGAGTCGAGCCGCTCGTGAGCTATTTCAGATCGGTTCAATAAAAACACGAATCAAGCTCGAGCTTATATTAGGGATCATTTAATAAATTAGCTCGAGCCCGAGCTTCTCATATCAAGCTTGAGCAGGCTCGCGAGCCTAAATGAGTTTTAATTTTTATAATTATATTTAATGTATTAGATATATATTATATATATATAATTAAGCTTTGTCGGTATGAACAGTATTGTTATATTTTTTATTTTTTTCCTTTCTTAAGTAAGTTAAAGCAACACAGCAACAAAAGCTTGCTGCCTGCGCTAGTGGTTTGTTGCACACCTCCTTACCCTCCTGGCGTATGTTCGAGACTTACCCATCCACTCCAACCGCCTGTTCCCTTTGTTTCTTTTGTTTTTGGTTTTTTTACATTGTTCATCTCCTTTGGAAGATGGATAAAAGGTATGTGTTATATATTGTTTTATAATCAGTAATGATTTTCTCTTAAACGAAGTTTTTTCCCCTCAAAATTTATTAATAAAATAATAAACGAGCTGAGTTCGAGCTTGAAAGTTTATTCCCAAGTTCAGGTTGAGCTTTACAAATAGGCTTTTAAACGAACCGAGCTTGAGCTTAACTTGGGTAGGCTCATTTATGCTCCTAATTTTTTTTTATTCTGTTATTACCTAACTAAATTTTACAACGGGTAAGATCTTGTCAAATTGACCCAAAATACTAATGCTCCTCACATCTTATCTTTTTTGTTGTGGTTGTGTAGGCGGTTTGTACTGAAGCTGGAATGTTTGCTTTGAGGGAAAGGAGAGTCCATGTGACGCAAGAAGATTTTGAGATGGCGGTTGCCAAGGTCATGAAGAAGGAAACCGAGAAAAACATGTCTCTACGCAAGCTTTGGAAGTAATCAACACCCCAAACGAAAACTCTAATAAGCCAACGGCTTTTCTACCTAGTATTGTTATCGTTTATGTGTTGATCGTATTCGACTGTGAGGTGTTTTAAGTTCCTTTATCTTTTGCATCTAAACATCCTGATATTATAACGCTGAACTTTTAAAGACACGGTTGATGTTGATCGAAGTTGTGGGAATCCTGCTATTTGTATCAGAGTAAAAACAAGCTAAGCGTTTTCCCCCCATTATGTGTTAACTCTTTAATTAATCAAACTACTAGAAAACAATGACTTCATATACCCTTGCTTGGTTCGGCTTGCCGGAGGTTCACAAAATACCCGGTTAGGACATGGTTATACCGGGAGGTTCCTACCTGGTTCTGAGTTTTTTTTTGTTGTGAAAAATCGGTTCCTACCCGACCCATTGGATACGGTCTCTACTGTTAAAATCTCTATTTTTGAAATCTAGTCGTTAGGATTGAATTTTTGACTTTATTTTTTTTTGTTTTTAAGCCCCCTAACTTAATAAATAGAGGTTGGATGAATTGGTTGAGTATCCAACTTGAGAACGTAAAACCGAACGCAATAAACTACCACTCGTTTTTTACTTGTGCCGTCGCTTTAAACCCTACTTTAAATGTTACGAGGGTTGAATGTTTGATAAACAAAATAAATGACAATGTGGATTTCCACGAAGAAGAATCAAATTTTTCCAAAGAAACAATATTTTTTAACATAATCTTCAATCAATGTATGATTTTTATTTAATAAGAATGGGTCCGACATAAACGTACAAACGTCGAGCGTATTGAGTTCAAGTTAGAGGTGCACAAACCGTATTTTTTCGGATCCGGATCCGGATCCGTCAACGTTGGTCAACGACCGGACACAATGGAACCGGTTCCGGATCGGAACCGGACCGGACGAAAAAAACCGGTTCCACCGGATTTAAAAAAAAAACATTTTTTTTAAATTAACAAAGATACACTATAAAATACATGTTTTATTTATTTTTTATATATTTATTTAAGTGATTTAACAATAGTTCGTACAAAAAAATTACAAAAAACATAATTGAATCACAAAATATATATTATTTATCGTGACTCGTTATTTGTCGTCTACTCGTCTTAGTCTTCGTAACATCGATTTTCAATCTTCTTTGCTTGAGATACGTTGGCCTTCATCATAAGCTTGTTCTTCGTCCAAAAATGGATTCGTCGCCCCTTGTTCTACTTCGAACTCGTGTATTTCTTATTCAATGTCAAGCTCGTCTTCTAATTTTGCTTGTACAAGTTCGGCGGCATCCAAATGGTCCTTCAAGCAAATACACATCTCCATAGATTCCGGTGTAACCCTCGTTCTTCGAATTGACAAAACTCTGCTACTAAGAGAAAAAACAGATTCTAAAGCTTCCATGGAAGTTTGGACGGTTAGTAGGTCACGGGCTATTGCGGCTAACACGGGATATTGGGATTCCCTTCCTTGCCACCAACTCAAGATATCAAAGTTTTCAAACTCTTTGGATCTTAGAGTTGAAACAAAGTCGGTTGCTTGATATCTTTCAAGCTCGCTACTTGGTGTGCTTCCACGAGCTCGTTTAGTATTTTCGTTTCTTAAAGTGTTAAATAAATTTAGCATCGGGCTACATGAACTACTAGTACTTGAACCCGAAGCCATTTATTCACGTATGTTTGATGGATTACCACTTCCACCATATTTGCGTAAATAATAATCAAACATATTATTAAAAGTTGAATTAAAATCCTTTATTGCCTTTGATTCAAAATTTGGGTCTTCCTCGTACATATTTAAATCGTCCGATATCGATCGAATTAAGGTTTCAACACCAGTTGCATTAACCGTTGGGTTTAAGGCGGCCGAACATGTAACAACGACCGCCATTTCTGAAAAAATATTTTTTCTAAATTTAGCTTTCAATGGTACTACCGTTGTTGCAAAAATAGGGCTGTGATATTCAAACTCTTTTAATTTATTACATATTAAATATAATTGTTGAAGTATTAGCGAAGACGTGAGATAATAGACTCGTGATAACATGTAGTTGCATTTTTAAAAACCTTAAGCAAATTTGTTAGTTTCTCGATCGTACCCCAACTTGTATTATCAAATTTTTGTGAATAACGATTCTTTTGGAAAAATTCATCATGGAAATGTTTTAAAGTAACTCTTTGCCTAAGGCCGATTCAAACATTTTTTCATGTCGAGTTCCAGGTACGTCCCAATTCGAATCTAAAAAGACGGAATCCGTTTGTTGGCACAACCTTCTATAGTTTATATAACTTTTTTTGCATGTGCTAAAAACTTCTTGTAACATCACTTTAAACTTTTCTTTCATGTCTCTTATTTCTTGGACGTTTAAACCGTCTTACACAACCAAGTTAATGATGTGTGCAACACATTGACTATGAAAAAAAAATACCATTACAATGCGGTTCAAATTTTATTTTTAAATTTTCCATCGCGTTTGTGTTATTTGAAGCGTTATCAAAATATATTGAAAATATTTTTGGTTGAATTTTATAAGTTTGAATTACCGAGTATAAAATATAAAATAAGTTTTCGCCGGTATGTGAATATCCAAAATAATCAAACGCAATTGTACGCTTCATCATTTGCCACGACTCAGATTGAACCCAATGTGCGGTAACGCAAATGTACGATTCGAGTAAACCATGTGGAGCGGACCAAACGTCTATGGTTAAGTTAATGCCGGTATTTAAATTTTCAAAACCTAAAATTAATTCTTTCATAGCTCTTTTCCACATTTTCAAACAATCTCTTCTCAAAGAAGAACAACTTACACTTGAGTGACTAGGTTAAAGCGTCTCTTGTATCATCCTCGTCAAGCGCGGGTTACCAAGTGATCAAACGACAGTCCTTCTTGAATGACGAAATTTGTCATTCTCTCACGAACCCTCTCGACATTGTATTGTCACACTCCTCCATCTCTTCCAAATTGATTTTGATCTTCTCCTTGAGTGTGTTTTGAGTGACTACCAATATGTTTCCTCAAAGTGTTATTTCCCGCAACACCCAAATTTTTACTGCAAGGTTTGCAACGAGCCTTTTGCGAGTCGTTCGACATTTCGCATAACTCGAAATGAGCCCATATCTCTTGGTTTCGGGAGCAAGGAAGTACTCTCACCACTGTGATTTTTGAGTGCTTGCGAAAGCAAAATCGGAAGGGAAGCCATGAGAGCGTAAAAAGTGAGCGTTTTTTTTGCTTTTTGAGAGTGTTTTTGAGTTTTGAGAGCTAGAATGTTGTTGTGAACTAACTCATACCCCCAATACCTATTTATACTAAGTTTCAAGTCTCAAAAACCCAAAAAAGGACTATAATAACGGCTATCTAACCGTTTTTTAGCCAACGACTAGAACCGGTTCTTTTTTGTCCGAAAAAAACTTGTTCCCAAATGTCCGAAAATTATCAGATTTTTATCCTGTCCGTAAAAAATCCCGTGTCCAGTTCTGGATCTGCCGGTTCCCCTAATATCCGATCTGGTTATTTTTTTTTTCCGGTTCTTGCCGGATCCGATTTCAGATAATCCGTCGGATCGGATCTGGTTACTTTGTGCACCTCTAGTTCATGTGGTGGTAGCTTAATTAGGGACCCAATGGTGGCTTTAAAAAATACAGTTCGAAACGAGAAGGCTAAACGACAAAGGGGTAAGACCCTATCAAGCGAGCTCGGGAGGTATAGTGGATCCGATTTATATGCGCTGTGTCTGCGGAAGATTTTCGCAACTTTGATACTTTGGCTTGGTAGAAAGAAAAGGAATCCCAATTTTTGATTCTATCCACTATGACCCGTGATTTACTAACCGTCCAAGCTTCTACGGTAGCTTCGGAATATGCATTTTCTCTTAGTGACAGGGTTTTATCGTTATGAAGAACAAAACTCATTATGTAGTCGGTAGAGATGTGCATTTGCTTACATGATCACTTGGTCGCGGTCGATCGTATACAAAACCAAAAAAAAAACCTTGAAGAAGAAATAGTACTTGAAACAAAGTACAAGACGAATAGGTGGAAGATGGACTATCTTCCGGCATATCCGACGACGAACTCGCCTATGATGTAGTGGTACGTTCACAATAGTCCCAACGATTCAGCGAAGACGAAGACTAAGAAGATGAAGACGAGGAATAAAATAAAAAAGAAAAAGATAGTTTTTAAAATCGTGTTATTTTTAACGAATGTATTGTCTTTTGTTTAGGAACTATCTCTTAGTGACAGGGTTTTATCGTTACGAAAAAAAAACTCATTCCGGAGTCGGTAGAGATGTGCATTTTCTTACATGATCACTTGGTCGCGGTCGATCGTATACAAAACCAATAAAAACCTCGAAGAAGAAATAGTACTTGAAACAAAGTACAAGACGAATAGGTGGATGATGGACTATCTTCCGGCATATCCGACGAAGAACTCGCCTATGATGTAGTGGTACGTTCGTAATAGTCCCGACGATTCAGCAAAGACGACGACAAAGAAGATGAAGACTAGGAATAAAATAAAAAAGGGAAAAAAAGATAGTTTTTAAAATCGTGTTGTTTTTAATGAATGTATTGTCTTTTGTTATTATAATTATTTATCAAAAAATAAAAATAAAATGTAAAACAATTGCCCTGCCCGGTTGGAACCGGAGCCTGGACCCGAACCTACATACCTGGTTCCACAAGGTAGGGTCCTTCATCACTGAACCCGGTTCTAAACCCTACCTGGTTCCTCTTTGTACCCGATTCCATTTGTACTGTAGCAAACCAATATGTTAATTATATTGTATGGGGTGTAAATGAATAAATGAAAGTTGGAGCGTTAATGTGTGTGTGTGTATATATATATATATATCAAAGTTCAACAACTTTGGGGACTAGACTTGTAAAAGTCAAAACCTGATTTGGGTTTGTATGGAAGTGGCGACACACACACACAGACACACTAATCTGAGGTGTGTGTGTCGTGATTTAGAGAAGAGAAAAAGGGAGAATTGGGGCTTGATTGTAACGAACTAAAATCCGGGTTTCGTTTTCAAATAAATAAATAAATATTTCTAATAAATATTATGGTGAAAATAATATTATAGAAATAAGTTGAAACAAGTGGGTTTCAAGTTTGTATGGGGTTATGTTAGTTTTGTGAAGTTTTGGATTGAAATGGAAAAGATTGAAAGTAGAGGGGCTAAAGGTGAAACATGGCAAATCTGCCATATTTGACCTTTAGAAGTCAAAATTAACTTCATTTTTGGAGTTGGGGTCGTTCAAGAGAAGGGGAAGAGAGGAGAAATCAGGTTGAAGCCGAAATTCTTGTGTTTGAAGCTTGTAACTTGAAGGTGTTGGCTCACACATCACCTTTCTAACATCAAGTAAGTGATTTCTTCCTCTTTGATCCACCATTTATGGTGTTCTTGTTGGGTTTTGTTGAAAACCCGAAATTATGGTTGCATGTGGTAAAATGGTGTTAGATTATTGATAATCTAGCTAAACTAAAGGTGTAGGAAGGTGATTAACATCCTAGAACCCTTTGATTTTGATTATGAGAAGTTAGGGTTCATATGGTGAAAATTGGGGGTGTTTGGATCATGATGCTAAATGGTGAATTAATGAAGATTAAGTGTTTTTAAGATGTTAGACACTTGAACAAACACCAAATTAACTTAATAATAATTTTTGAAAGAAGAATTAGTGTTAAAATTAAGTTAATGAAACTCAAGTAGGTGAGTTTGTGGTGAAAGAGGGTGTTTGGTTATGAGGATAACCCAAACGGGTCAATTTGGGTTGGAATTGGGAAATTGAGTTGTGAACTCAATTGTAATGAAAATTTAGTATATGTTAGATTACTAAACTAGGTGTGTATGTTTAGGTAATCAAATTGTGGGTCTAGAAGGCGGAGCGGGATCTTCTAACCCGAAAGGTAAGTGCTTTTGCACTTACTTAGTTATGATGATAAATGAGTTTTATGCAATGTTGTATGTATAATGTGTAAAGTTGCATAATTTGTTATGTGGTATGAATGAGCATAAAATTGTATGCATAATTGAAGGAATGTAGTTATAGTATTTATACTATAATGGAAATGGATCATGTGTTGATCATAAATGAAACGGAATTATAAATGATGAAAGTAACTTGTAGGTGATATACAAGTGTATGAAATCCTTAATTGGCCAAATGGGTGTTAACGGGTCAAATGGGTGAAAGGTGTGAAAACAAGTTGTGAATTTTGTGGATTATGTGTTATGTGATTGTGTGCATACTTGTAATATGATAAATTGTGAATGATTTAGTATATACAATGAATGAATGTAGTTATAGTGTTAACCTATAATGGTAATGGATCATGTGTTGATCATAAACGAAACGGAGTTATGGCCTTATACCATAATGGAAAAAGGATCATGGGTTGATCGGATCATGTGTTGATCATAAACGAAACGGAGTTATGGCCTTGTACCATAATGGAAAAGGATCATGGGTTGATCGGATCATGTGTTGATCATAAACGAAACGGAGTTATGGCCTTGTACCATAATGGAAAAGGATCATGGGTTGATCGGATCATGTGTTGATCATAAACGAAACGGAGTTATGGCCTTTGTGCCATAATGGAAATGGATCATGTGTTGATCATAATTGAAACTTGTAGTAAGGGTGCAAGAATATGTAGCCTAAATGACAATTTGGGTGGAAACGGGTCAAATGGGTGAATGGGTGAAACAAGTAGAAATTTACTTGTTTGTTATGAATTTATCTTCATTACTAATGGTGATATGTGTGGTGAATGTAGGAAAAGCTCCGAGGTAGTCAAAGTCAAGTCCAAGGCGTTGGCGGATCCTCGTATGCATATTTTCATGTTTTGATGATTTGGTGGAATTTCCCCTTTTTAATTGTAATTTGATAAACAAAACATGTTTTTGGGGTGTGATCATGTTGTTAAAGGATTTTTGGTTAAAACCCATGTGTTGGGCAAATTTGTTGTCTTGTATTTTGGAAAAAGATGGAAATTTGGCTAAGTATGAAAGCTGCAAAAAACAGCTGAAACTTTCTGTGAAAAAGGGTCTCTCGCGGGCCGCGAGGGAGGTGGCCTGTATGAGTCGCGGGGCGCGACGTGTAAAAAAAAAAAAAAAATTCCTGGGTTTAAGACTTCCGCGCGTTAAAGTTTTGTTTTTTAAAAGTGGTGTGTTTCAACTTGGTATCAGAGCGATGGTTTGAGGGATTTGGTGTGGTGGCACCAAACTCAAACCGGATGCTCTTGATATGGGGGAAAATGATACGAGAATCCACAAAGGACTTGACTAAGACTCGGAGCTTGCGGAAATGAAAGGTTAGTAATGATTTGATAAAATGATAATATACATATATGGTGTATGTATATATGTATGATGAATGTTGTTAAGGTGTTATGTGTGCCGAAACTTGTTTTGTGACTTGTTATATGGAGATGGTAATTACAATTGGGCATGGCGTACTATTAAACATGTCTGGCCAATATGTTTAATAAGACGAAATGTGCAAGAGACTTTATGATAACCATATAACAATGAACATTTGCAAGGATTAGGTGAAGGTGGTTATATGTGTATGTATGTGTGTATGTATATGGATGATTAGATGGGGGTAATACATATACACATAGATAAGATATAGTGCCTTAACAAGTGGGTAGATTAAAGACCTATAAGTAGGTAGAACATCTACAACTTAGTTTAAAAAAAAAATTGGTCGGGGAGACTAAGGGGCACTTGTGTAAGTAAAAGAAATGGTGGATGAAAGTCATCTTAAGGACTCAAGTAAGTTAGAGTCTAGTCGTGTATCACCTCGTGGGTGGTGAGGAACATGGAATAGGTTGGGAGAAAAAGAATGCATCAATCTAGCGGAGAATGGCTAGAGCTTTCTATCATGTTGTATCGATCTTCCTTCAAGGAAGATAGGGCTCTTTGAGGTGATCCTTGGGAGGAACAGTGTGAAGCCTAGAGAGCGGGAAGAACTACGGTTGGTGAACCGAAGTGGAAGGAAAACCTTATTTTCACAAGAGGGTTCGTGGTGTGCGAACCAAAGGAGTTAAAGGGTGAGAGTTAATAGCTGATTAATTAACGATGAACCACTATGATGGTCTTGTCTTTTGAAGCAATCCATTGTGATTGGTAGATGGCGTATTACGCACGATGAGTTGACTCCGGGACGTGGCGGAGGATTGGTGAATTATTCTTCGTGAGGAGAAAGGCATAAGGGTCATTACACCCATGCGCTTTGTTCTAAAGCACATAAACTTTGCGGTGAAAAGGGAAGATGGAAGAGTGCGTATTGGCACTGACAGTCAAGGGTAGGATGAAACTGACCTAAGGTCTCGTGGTTTGTAGACTTTATGGTTGAGGTGTGTAGAGCATTAACTGCTCACAGGTGGTCGATTAATCGAAGATAGTCGTTTATATCTCCGAACTATTGTTGTTTATACTCAATTTCGTTGTGAACTTATTGAGAAGTCCCAGAAAGAAGAGGTTTTACTTTGGAACGGCTGGGTATGCCGTTTTGGCTTTGGTGAAAATCCAATTTTTAGATGGGGTGGTGAATTCGGAAGAAATACTTGTGGACCCGTTAAAGATTGAATGGTTAGTGGGTGAATGTTAAAATGTATATTGTACGCAAATGGTTATATACATAGGGGAAATATGTATATAAAGGGGGTGAAATGTGCATAGGTGAAATATGTACATGGATGGTGGATGAAGTCTTGGAACTTCATAAATGATGTTGGAAGTCTTTTGGACTTCACAAACGGTGTTTGATAACGAAGTCTTCGAACTTCAAAGGCGGATTTGGAGATTGAGATCCTTGAATCTCAAAGGATGACTTATGATTAAGTCATTGGAGATACTTAGAATGTTTGGGTCACGGATAGGGATCTTCCTTCCAGTGTTGTAAAAGAGGATTAAAGTAAGGAAATTGATGTATCCTTACTTGAGGAAGTCACATGCTTTCTTGGTTAAGAAGGGGTTGAGTTGAAGACTCGAGCTTCAATGGGTGTTGGGATCCTCGAATCCCAATCGGTATGAACTTGAGAACTTGAGTCTCAATGGGTGGATTGGTGAGGTAATTTTGAAACATCCATTGTTGAGTTTCATGGTGGGTTATTATCGGAGGTTCATCGAAAACTTCTCTCGGATTGCTTTGCCGATGACGAAGTTGACTCGTAAGGAGACAAAGTTTGTTTGGAGTCCCGAGCAAGAATCTGCCTTTCAACTCTTGAAAGAAAAGTTGACTAAGGCGCCTGTTTTATCCTTGCCGGACGGGACCGAGGATTTTGTTGTTTATTCGGATGCCTCGCATTCGGGGTTGGGGTGTGTTTTGATGCAAATGGGGGAAAGTGATTGCCTATGCGTCTAGGCAATTAAAGACTCACAAGGTGAATTACCCAACCCATGATTTAGAGCTTGCAGCCGTGGTTTTCGCACTCAAGATTTGGAAGCATTATTTGTATGGTGCTAAGTGTACGATCTACACGGATCACAAAAGCCTCAAGTACTTCTTTGACCAAAAGGACCTCAACATGAGGCAAAGACGGTGGCTTGAATTGGTTAAGGATTATGATTGTGAGATACTTTATCATCCGGGTAAAGCGAATGTTGTGGCGGATGCGCTTAGTAGAAAGTCAAGTCATTCACCTATCAAGGTGAAGTCATTTAAGATGACAATTTCATCATCTCTTAATGATGAAATCCGGGAGGCTCAAGTGTTAGCACTTGGTGGTGACTTGAAGAAAGAGCGGATGGTTGCTTATGTTGATAAGCTTGGTGAAAATAGCATGGGCTTGAAGACATGCTTTGATAGGATTTGGATTCCTAGGTTGTCAAGTGTTTTGACAACTATTTTGGATGAGGCGCATAAATCCAAATATTCTATCCATCCCCACAAAGATGTTTTATGATTTGAGGTGTCATTTTTGGTGGCCGGGTATGAGGCGTGATGTTGTTAAGTATGTTGAGAGGTGTCTCACGTGCTTAAGAGTAAAGGCGGAGCACCAAAAGCCGTATGGAAAGCTTCAACCGCTTGAAATACCGCTTTGGAAATGGGAAAATATAACCATGGATTTGATCACTAAACTACCAAAGACTCGAAAGGGTTATGATGCGATATGGGTAGTAGTGGATCGGTTGACGAAGAGTGCACATTTCCTTCCTATAAAGGAAACGTATTCTTCGGATAGATTGGCGGAAATGTATGTGAAGGAAATTGTGTCACGTCATGGTGTGCCGGTGTCGATTATATCGGATCGTAATACGAGATTTACTTCTCGTTTTTGGAAGAAATTCCATGAGGATATGGGGACTAGATTGAATCTTAGCACCGCTTATCATCCACAAACGGATGGTCAAAGTGAGCGAACGATTCAATCGCTCGAGGATATGTTGTGAGCGTGTGCCTTGGATTTTGGTGGTAGTTGGGACGACCAGTTACCGTTGGCGGAATTCTCTTACAACAATAGTTACCATTCTAGTATTGGTATGCCACCTTTTGAGGCATTGTATGGGAGAAAGTGTCGAACACCCGTGTGTTGGGGTGAGATTGGTCAACGGGAGCTTGGTAGTGTCGAAGTGGTCAAGGAAACTAATGATAGTATTGACCAAATTAGAGCACGCTTGAAGGCGTCTCAAGATCGCCAAAAGTCTTATGCGGATAATAGGAAGCGGGCGATTGAGTTTCAAGTGGGGGACCTTGTGCTTTTGAAAGTCTCTCCTTGGAAAGGGGTGATACGGTTTAGGAAACGGGGGAAGTTAAGTCCTCGTTTCATCGGGCCATTTAAGGTGATAGCAAAGGTGGGTACGGTAGCTTATCGTTTGGAGCTACCGGAGAGACTAAGTAGACTTCATAACACATTTCATGTGTCTCATGTGCGGAAGTGTTTGGCGGATGAATCTACTTTTGTCCCTTTGGACGATATCGAATTGGATGAAAAGTTGAATTATGTTGAAGAACCGGTGGCAATCTTGGATAGAAAAGTGAAGCGTTTGCGCAATAAAGAGATTAGCCAAGTTTTGGCAAGGTGGAAACATAAGAAAGGAGTGGAAATGACTTGGGAAAAACAAGGAAGAAATGCTCAAATGTTATCCGAACCTTTTTATGTGAAGTCGGGTTTCGGGGACGAAACCCAAATAAGGGGAGGTGATTTGTAACGAACCAAAATCCGGGTTTCGTTTTCAAATAAATAAATAAATATTTCTAATAAATATTATGGTGAAAATAATATTATAGAAATAAGTTGAAACAAGTGGGTTTCAAGTTTGTATGGGGTTATGTTAGTTTTGTGAAGTTTTGGATTGAAATGGAAAAGATTGAAAGTAGAGGGGCTAAAGGTGAAACATGGCAAATCTGCCATATTTGACCTTTAGAAGTCAAAATTAACTTCATTTTTGGAGTTGGGGTCGTTCAAGAGAAGGGGAAGAGAGGAGAAATCAGGTTGAAGCCGAAATTCTTGTGTTTGAAGCTTGTAACTTGAAGGTGTTGGCTCACACATCACCTTTCTAACATCAAGTAAGTGATTTCTTCCTCTTTGATCCACCATTTATGGTGTTCTTGTTGGGTTTTGTTGAAAACCCGAAATTATGGTTGCATGTGGTAAAATGGTGTTAGATTATTGATAATCTAGCTAAACTAAAGGTGTAGGAAGGTGATTAACATCCTAGAACCCTTTGATTTTGATTATGAGAAGTTAGGGTTCATATGGTGAAAATTGGGGGTGTTTGGATCATGATGCTAAATGGTGAATTAATGAAGATTAAGTGTTTTTAAGATGTTAGACACTTGAACAAACACCAAATTAACTTAATAATACTTTTTGAAAGAAGAATTAGTGTTAAGATTAAGTTAATGAAACTCAAGTAGGTGAGTTTGTGGTGAAAGAGGGTGTTTGGTTATGAGGATAACCCAAACGGGTCAATTTGGGTTGGAATTGGGAAATTGAGTTGTGAACTCAATTGTAATGAAAATTTGGTATATGTTAGATTACTAAACTAGGTGTGTATGTTTAGGTAATCAAATTGTGGGTCTAGAAGGCGGAGCGGGATCTTCTAACCCGAAAGGTAAGTGCTTTTGCACTTACTTAGTTATGATGATAAATGAGTTTTATGCAATGTTGTATGTATAATGTGTAAAGTTGCATAATTTGTTATGTGGTATGAATGAGCATAAAATTGTATGCATAATTGAAGGAATGTAGTTATAGTATTTATACTATAATGGAAATGGATCATGTGTTGATCATAAATGAAACGGAATTATAAATGATGAAAGTAACTTGTAGGTGATATACAAGTGTATGAAATCCTTAATTGGCCAAATGGGTGTTAACGGGTCAAATGGGTGAAAGGTGTGAAAACAAGTTGTGAATTTTGTGGATTATGTGTTATGTGATTGTGTGCATACTTGTAATATGATAAATTGTGAATGATTTAGTATATACAATGAATGAATGTAGTTATAGTGTTAACCTATAATGGTAATGGATCATGTGTTGATCATAAACGAAACGGAGTTATGGCCTTATACCATAATGGAAAAAGGATCATGGGTTGATCGGATCATGTGTTGATCATAAACGAAACGGAGTTATGGCCTTGTACCATAATGGAAAAGGATCATGGGTTGATCGGATCATGTGTTGATCATAAACGAAACGGAGTTATGGCCTTGTACCATAATGGAAAAGGATCATGGGTTGATCGGATCATGTGTTGATCATAAACGAAACGGAGTTATGGCCTTTGTGCCATAATGGAAATGGATCATGTGTTGATCATAATTGAAACTTGTAGTAAGGGTGCAAGAATATGTAGCCTAAATGACAATTTGGGTGGAAACGGGTCAAATGGGTGAATGGGTGAAACAAGTAGAAATTTACTTGTTTGTTATGAATTTATCTTCATTACTAATGGTGATATGTGTGGTGAATGTAGGAAAAGCTCCGAGGTAGTCAAAGTCAAGTCCAAGGCGTTGGCGGATCCTCGTATGCATATTTTCATGTTTTGATGATTTGGTGGAATTTCCCCTTTTTAATTGTAATTTGATAAACAAAACATGTTTTTGGGGTGTGATCATGTTGTTAAAGGATTTTTGGTTAAAACCCATGTGTTGGGCAAATTTGTTGTCTTGTATTTTGGAAAAAGATGGAAATTTGGCTAAGTATGAAAGCTGCAAAAAACAGCTGAAACTTTCTGTGAAAAAGGGTCTCTCGCGGGCCGCGAGGGAGGTGGCCTGTATGAGTCGCGGGGCGCGACGTGTAAAAAAAAAAAAAAAAATTCCTGGGTTTAAGACTTCCGCGCGTTAAAGTTTTGTTTTTAAAAGTGGTGTGTTTCATTGATCAAGAAACTCAAAATCAGAGGTTGCATGCTTGGATTGAGGGGTTGATTCGCACAATTCCTTCTCAACAACAAGTAAGTACCCTCTTCTTTCTCAAGTCCTCCCTAAAATCTTGTTCTTAAAGGGTTTGGGTGGGTGAACCCTAATGGACAGAAGTTGTGGGTGTTGGGGAATCAAATGTCGGTTAGAATTGATTATCTAGCATAACTAAAGCTAGCGGTTTAATCAATTCATGTTAATTTCACCAAATTGAAGGTTTTAAAAAAACTATTGTTCTTGAGGACCTAAATAGGGGATTTTCAGGGGGAGTTGGATGATGTTTGAAGGTGTTTGAATGTCGTGGTATTAAACACTAAACCAAGTTGAAACCACAATCAAATTGGGTTATTTATAAATTTGAGGCTTTGGGTGAACCTTAACAGGTCAAATGGGTTTATTGTTGGTTATGGGGTGATAGAGGATTGGTTATTGGTGAATCAACCAAGTTAGTTTGATTTATAATATAAGGTCTTAGTTGGGTGTTGAAACCTTATTTGGTGATTACTTTAGACCTTTAGATTACTAAACAAGTGTGGAATTGTTTAGGTAATCAAGGAACAATCGAAGGCCTCAAACCCAAAAGGTAAGTGATTTGCACTTACTTAGTGATAGATATGGTGGTTAGTGGTATATAAATAGATTATGTGGTCAATTTCTATTTATGTGTGGTGAGTTTGGTCTAATGACTTATATGGTAATAGTCAAATTAGTATGCATAATGTGGTTGAATTTGGTGCAACAACTTATGTGGTAAGAGTCAAACTAGTATGCATAACGTGGTTGAATTTGTTGTAATGAGTTATGTGGTAAGAGTCAAATGAGTATGCATAATGTGGTACGAATTGGTATATTGACTTACGTGGTAAGCGTAAAATTGTTATGCATAAAGTGGTATGAATTGGTGTAGTGGACTTAGTGTGGTGTAGGTCAAACTAAAATGTGAAATTGGTGGATTCTTGAAGTTAAAAACACTTAATGGGGAACGTGAAGTCAAATACTTCAGGGGTAGTAGTGAAGTCGAATACTTCACTGGTGATAGTGAAATCAAATACTTTACGAGTGATAGTCAAGTCAAATACTTCACGGATAATGTGAAGTCAAATGCTTCAAGGGTGACGTGAAGACAAATACTGTCAATTGCTTCATGTAGGAATAATGAGTTGTGGTTCTCATAATTGGTGTGTTTAAATTATTAAAATAACGTTGCTAGTATAATAGAACTTACGTGGTGTCATATGCAAGTCAAAATGTCGTATATGCACCAAGTTGCATAACGAGGGGTCTTAGAGTCAAATACTCTAAGTGATGATTAAACGAGATGTGGTTCTCGTAATAACGGTGTAATTGAGGTTTGATGAGCGGGGAAAACTTGTATGATGTTAATAACAATTAAAAATGCCGTTTACCTGCAAAAAGAAGCTAACGAGTCGGACGGTGGACTGGATAGACAGAAAATCCAGCAAATGAGTGATGTGCCCAGTGGGGGCCTAATTTACACTGCCCCCCCCCCCCTCGCAAATCATGCTGGCCCCGACGTATTTTACGCCCAAGTGGTTGTTTACGCCCAAATTGTCGAAATGTTATTTTGGGTCGGTTCTTGCTGTAATGGATTGGGGCTCACTTGGGGGGTTGTATATCATTACTAACGGTGTATTTTGTGATGTTTTCTTTGTAGGCAAAGCTCCAATTTATTCTTGGATCTCTCTTCACGTGGATTTATTTAACTAAATTAGTTGTGAGATTTATATTCATGTTGGGTGGTTATTAACTCCTTGGGTTGTTTTATAATGGTTTTTGACTTCTTTTCTTTTAGGAGTTGTTAAGTCTAAACTTGTTGTTTGTATACGTGAATGGCGATTTTTGTTTGATTATCGTTTTAGGACCTAACTTCCGAGTTGTTTAAAAGTTTAATTTGGTTTAAAATTTTAGGTGTTACATGTACCCGGTCAAAAAGAACCCAATTCCAGCCCAATAACCGAAATGTGCATCTTTATGCCGGACTATTGGGGATCCAAAACCGTTTCTAGTCATGTCCGTTACATTCCTATTCTCTTAATTTGCAACGTCGGTGGCATTTGCCACCGGCCGAATTTAAACCCTCAAGTTTATTATATTTACCAACTAAGCCCTCAACTTTATAAAACTTTCACTAGATCCCTTTATTATATATAATATATTCTTTTAACCCCATTACTTTTTTACTAAATTTTATTTTCTCTAATAACTTTCATTCATTAACTTTTTTCTTTTAAATCGTTAAATATATATTTTAGGAATCGTTGGTTATATCGACTATTCGTAACGTGTTGGTACCTAGCAGAATGAGACCGTCACCGACTGAAACACATCGGTACCATTATATAACTGCCTTTGTTACTATTTTTTTTAACGAGTTTGACGTGTCAATTTTATCTCCTGTTTACGTCGCAACATTAATTTTATACGTTTTTTTGTGCTTAGCCACGTTAATGTGACGCCTCAGTTGTTTAAAGTTTATCCCTGGACAAAATTATCTACTCTACTCCTCAAATTTTTAAGCTCTCAAGTTTACCTCTCGTATTTTGTTAAAAATTACGTTTTCCTATTTTTATTTTGTTTTTGCATTAATTTCATAGGTTTCTATCCCACGGGCTTAATTCATAACTTTTCCAAATATTCTGTCAAGACATTTTTTTTCTCTTTACGTATTTAAATACGTCTAATACCCGAGGTGATAGAAGGAAACCGAAACACAAACCCACGTACAGTGGCGGATCCAGAATTTTTTTTCAGGGGGTTCACTGTTTTTAGATGATCCAATTTCATAGGGCCGGACATAAAAATTTTCGGTTCGGTTCGATTGGTCGGGTCGGGTCGGGTCGGGCAGGGGCGGCTCAACCATTTTTGGAGGTCTAAAGCAAAGAAAAAAACATGAAAATTATGCTTCAAATGTTCACAAAATCAACTAATTTGTATTTAAGAGTCATCTACTCATTTGTTTCTATCAATTTTTTACCTCTAATCATATGAATGCTCAAGAACACACATTTAGTTCAAGAAAGAGTTCTTAGTTTTATAGCTTCACAACCGGATCAACCGAGCAGCAGTGGGCGCCGTCGTAAGGGGGTTCACCCTATAATATTTTAGGGGGTTCACCCTAGTTTTTTTACCTACCGTTACACTAAAATTTCAAAACTCGGGGGGTTCCTGTGCACCCCCCCTCGCTTCACTACATCCGCCCCTGCCCACGTAGCACAACTTCCAGGGAATGGATAACCAACTAAAGAACTAATTAATTAAGTAAATAAAAAAAGAAAATAATTGAGAACAAAATGGCAACTGGTTTGAACGAACTTGAAGTTGCATGCATGTGGGTCTCATGCCTTTATGGGATACGCTTGAACTATATTGATCCATACGTGACCCGTTCCGTCTGACCCGTGATTCCCAACCATATAATAAATAAAGGTTTTGAGTAGGGCCGGTCCCGAGAATCTTTAAAAAGTTTTGGGCCCTGGACATGTAAAAAAAATGGGCCCCTATAATATAATTATCATATTATATAAAAAAACTCTTAATACGACAATAATAGTTATAACAATAATTAATAAAACAAAAGTAATGTACCAAAATGATCGATATTACTTACTTATGTGAATCGTGAGGCTCTCCTAGCGTTTTTGGAAGCAAAGCTCTCGATCAAGTCTTCATAATTCATAGTCTCTAATGTATCACTTTCAATAGATATCATCGCTAAACCGTTAAGTCTTTCTTGGGACATTGTCGATCTTAAGTAGGACTTCAACAACTTTAACTTTTAAAAACTTCTCTCCGCTGAAGCCACCGTTACCGGAATACTCAACAACACTCTATATGCAATTGATACATTAACATTATCTTCCTCAACAACATCATTTTCATCCAAATTAACATCATCTTCCTTAACAACATTAGCTTCCTCAACAACATCATCTTCATCCAAATTAGAATTTTGTGGTTGTTTTTGAAAGAAGAACTTACGTATAGCCCCTTCTTGAGACTTTCTTTTTTCTTCCTCTAATTTCCTCCTTTTACGTTTTTCATATCCAGATAAGTACTTGGTTTTAGGAGGCATATTTCTGAAAAATAATAATAATCAAACATGACCCAATCAATCAACAATCAAATATTAATTCGAATTGCTTGATCAACAATCAACAATCAAACATTAATCAACAATCAAACATTCATCAAACAATAATATAAATTTATACCTTTTGATTTTGAAGGCAAAAAAGAGTCCACAGCAGTCCAAGAATAAAGAGTTAGGTTCCTGCCGACTGCTGCAGTCCACGAAACCCACGATGATCTCTTCTCTTCCCGCTTGGCTCGCTGGGTTCGCTGGGCAATGCCCTGGATGGAGGATCGATCGATGAGCAGGCAGTCCAAGAGCCGGCCGCTCGCTACTGTGTTCCTTTTTTTTTTCTTTTTTTTCATTTATCCAACTCAAGCCCAGCCCATCTTATTTATTATCTATTGGGCCTTTTTTAAATTTTGAAATGGATAAATACAAGAATTATAATATTAATAAGATTGGGTCTTTTTTATAAAAAAAATATATGTAATATATATATATATAAAATTTTTGAAAAATGCGGGCCCCTCGGAATACCGGGCCCTGGGCGGTCGCCCACCCCGCCTCCCCTGGGCCGCCCCTGGTTTTGAGATGACACATGCCATCATTCTAGAGCCTCTAAATCTTTGTTTTCCCGCCTAAAATTTTCCCAATTATTTAATTTAATTTTTTTAAACTCATAAATTGATTAAATACCATTTAAACGTTTTCATATTTCTCATGATTTTAAATTTTAAACATTAAATGTAGGATAACTTTTGGTTGACTAATAACTTTATTTTTTAAATACAATATTTATAATTAAAATTTTAACTTATCTATACTATATAATAAATAAAGGTTTTTAGTGTCACGTGTCGTCTCTATATTTATTATCACCATTTTTTTCTCGCTTCTCTCTCTTATTTAATACACTTCTATATTTTAATAATATTATATATTAAAAAAAAAGTTATACTAATAAAACATATTTATTTTAAATTATTTCTTATTATAAGAAACATTGAAATTTAATTATGTAATTTTTATTTCAATCAAATAGTAAATAAAATTCAAATTAAATTAAATTAAATAGTAATTAATTTATTTTTGAAACATACTTATATATTAATTTTTACATATTTTGAGTTTGTTTATATGTTTAGTATATGTAATATATTTTTACACCTATAAAATATATACATAAAGATTTAAAAATTTTATATATTGATATTTTTCACTCCGTGTGTAGACACGGTATCTAAACTAGTTATACCTATATTTAAAAGAGAAGGGAATGAATAGTAACTTTTATAACTTTAGCCATGATCTTCAACATAATCACAACATTGCCATTGAATCTTCAACATAACGGTGTTCTCTCTCTCCCTCTCTCCAAAGTTCTCCACTGCAATCTCTTCTTTTTTCTTTGGGTTCTGCCAGACAAAGTGTTTTTGTGATATGGTTGTTGTTGGTCAGCTCAATGTTTTGTGATATGGTTGCTGTTGGTCAGCTGTTCGTTGATGGTGATGTGAACCTTTAATTTTAGACAGACACGAAGAGATGGGGTCTTGCACGGCGGCGACGAACTTACCAAACGGAGAGCTGGGGTCTTCCCTGCCGTTGCTGGCGGATTTACGGCGGTATATGGCGGCGGCAGAGATACAACATGTGATACCTTCTCTCTCTATTCTTTGTTATTCTAGGGTTCTTGTTTTGGGGTTTTTCGATCTTTCGATGCTGACTATTGTTTTCCTCCGGTTGTCGATTGTTGACATGTGTGTGTTTGTCGTTGTGATTTTGGCCCATTATGGGGACGTTCACCTGAGTTTACCCGGTTTATGTCCTCTTTTTCTCCAGCTAACGATTCCATCGGCTGTTGTAGACGCTTGAGTTGAGACGTGACTCGAATTAACTTTTTTCCCTTAAAAAATTGTGAACACTTCTGTGAATTCGGCCATGATGGCGACGTTCACCTGACTTTACCCGATTTTGTCTCTAGCTAACGATTCTGTCGGGCATTGTAGGCAACTGACTTCTTAAAATTGTTAACCCTCATGGCTTTTCACCTTGGATTTGATTTATCTATTATGCAAGAATGAAGTTTAGAAACGCTAACGTGCTAATGTTGGTTGTTGATTTAGATTTAGGATTAAAGGATTGTTCCTCCTATCACTTCATGGTTTCTTTGAGGGTTGTATGCAGAGAGTGTTGAAGCTATGATGCATTGCTGAGCTTCATATTGGTTAGTGCCATATATTGTGCTTCATGTGATTAATTGTGCTTGGAAGATTGCCACTTTGCGGGATATTTTACATGTATTAAGTTTCAACTAATACTTTGTTCTTAGTTATCTTTGTTAACCTTGCAGGTTTTGATGTAATTTGGACGACCCATTTAGACCCGATAAAACCTGAACCAAATAACACGACCGAAACCCACTAAAACAACTCGAATAACACCCCTATATGTCATTTAGTGTCGCTTTTTTTGCACATATTTCAGGTTTGTCTTCAACTGTTTTGCAATTATAAATGGTTATTAGACATTTATATAGCATTATTTGTTTGTTGATTGTAGGATTAGATGTAATGTAGTGTTGCTTTTTGGCACACAATCTGTGGAACTAGGGGTGGTCCTGTCACAAGCTGTGGATATGGGAAGCTGGTATCAATTCTTTAGCCATGGCTAAACGAAGCCGTAAGATTAATTGGTGATTCATTCAACGGTACCTTATTTGTTTTTTTTTTTGTCTATTTGTTTAGTTGGATTTTGTACTTAAGAGTGGAATTAACTCAGTATGCATGTCGCACGGAAGATGCTTTAAAGTTCATCTTATCTAATAAAGCTAAAAGGTGAAATCGTAGTTGGCACTCTTCAGAACAGGTTGGATTAAAATCGTTCCTTCGTTACAAATCACATTGCGTATAGTAGCGTCAGATTAGAGATTCCGTGGCCGCCGCATCGCGCGGGGGATACCGCTAGTGATTCAAATGCCCGAGGGGTTGCCCATCATCTTTTTCTCGGGTCAAATTACCGCTATGACGCAACGCGCGGAGTCAACTTACTGGTTAGTAATAATTTGGAACCCTATGAATATCAACAACTACAATCAAAATTTGTCGCGTGTAATACATATTGTATACTACTAGTTAAGTTATATACTATTTGTTCATGATAATTCACAAAACCAAACTAACTTAGCGGCTAGAGTGCGTACCTCCACAAAGGAAGTTAAGGTTCAACCCTCACGGAGCCATAAATTTTTTGTTGTACTATACGTACCTCTCTTTTATTGATTTTTTTAAGTTTTTAAATAAATACAATTCAAATATTTTGTTTCTTTTTTTTTACTTTTTTCTTTTTGTTAATTATTAATTGTTGGTTAAAAGTTATTTTTTCTAGTGGGGTATGAATAGTCAAACCCGTTTTTATTTTATAGAAAGTGCTTTTAAACTTAAAAAAACAGTTTTATAAATAATGATTGAAAAAAAACACATAATAAAAATACAAAGTCATTTGAAATATATAAAAATAATACATGTTATAGTTGCTCCCTACGTGTTTTCATATTTTGAAAACGATTCATGACGTCTTCAATCATAACTTTCGCAAATTACATTTTTTCAATATAACAAATGCAAACATTATTCAAAAAATATCACCCATCGTCCTTGGCTAGTTGGCTTGGTTTTTATTAGATTGACTATGATTATCATAAACGAATCAATCGACTATGATCGACCATTGATAGATCAGAAACCATCGACCATCATGAATTCGTGACTCTTCAGTTACCGTCGAGAATAGAAACAAATCGATATAGCGTTTTTTTTTAAATTTGGGTTAAAGAATAAGTAATTGGACATGAATATATAATGATTATTAGGTTGAAATTTTAAAAATTAAACATGAGCATTTAATGATTTAAAGTCCATTATTAAAAATTAAGTAATTGGACTTAATTTTTAAACTACAATTTTTTTATTATGTAAAAAGTTAAGATTATTTTTTTAGTAAAAAATACATATAGTTTTTTTCATATGGAAAATTATCAAGATGGACATTTGACTAGTCAAAGTTGTAAAAATGGATAAGGTTTTTCAGCCTTATTGGGCATGGTCATTTAGGCTATTAGCCGGCTGAAGAAAGCTGGTTTAGCCGGCTTGGATTTCCGCGCCAAGTCAGTTTTTTTAAGAATTTCAACCAGCTAGGAATTGACACGTGGAGGTACATATTCCCAAGGTGGCTAAAGCCCACTTCCAAGCAGACTTAGCCGGCGAACTTTTTTTTTACATGGCTCAACCGACTTGGTTCGAGATAGCTTCCTTGTTGGTTTGTTTAATTCGGCTAGTCTTGGCTTAGCCACCTCCGAAGGTGTTATTACACTTGATAGCGGGCTGAAGTAGTCTTACTAGCCTACTTCGAGTTTTATAAATATAAATCTTCTCATTTCAACCTTCATTTTCACTTTTCAAATTTTGTTTTAAGTACTTAGATCATGTGTATTTTTAGCTGTAAGTAAAAAAAATAAATTATAAACATTGGCATTATATATTAGTTTGCTATATCTGATAAATTAGCATACAATATGCTATTACTTAGCCTCTTATACAAAAATTAGAAAAATTAGCATTATATATTAGTTTGTTATATCTGATAACTTAGCATACAATATGTTATTACTTAGCCTGCTATACAAAAATTAGAAACATTAGCATTATATATTAGCCTGCTATATCTGATAACTTAGCCTACAATATGTTATTTCTTAGCCTGCTATAATATAAACTTATTTACTTGCTTGGTGTCGTCTGTTGAAATACCATTGTTGTACTGACTCACGAAATGTGATAACGCGTTAATAGACTCAACACTATTTGATGTCATAATGCCATAACATTGACTAACAAAATGTGCTTGTGTCCATTTATGCAAACCAACACCTAGTAACGTATCGCGAACAGTAGGAACAACTTCACAAAGTGCATTGAAATTTTCTTCAAAATTGTAAGAGACTAGAAACTAGTCCACTTCAACAAAAAAAAACTTGAATTGTAAGAGAAATTAAGAAAAAATGGAGAAAATTGGAAACTAACTTCAATAAGTGAGAGAAAAACTAGAAGCAGGCTAACTAGTCCACTTCAGCCCGCTAAGTAGTGTAATAACACCTTCGGCGCCGGCTAAGCCAAGCCGGGAAAGCCATCTCGAACCAAGCCGGCTGAGCCATGTAAAAAAAAGGTTCACCGGCTAAGCCTGCTTGGAAGTGGGCTTTAGCCGTATTGAGAATATGCACATCCACGTGTCAATTATTAGTTGGTTGAAATTCTGAAAAAAATGACTTGGCGCGGAAATCCAAGCCGGCTGAACTAGCCTTCTTCAGCCGGCTAATAGCCTAAATGACCATGCCCAAGAAGGCTGAAAAACCTTATCCATTTTTACAACTTTGACTAATCAAATGTCCATTTTTGATAATTTACCCTTTTTCATACCAATAGGGTCAATATTTTTTTTTATAAAACCAATTGTGTTAGTCGTAAAAAAATAATAGTATCACTCAAAATTTTTTTATTACACGTTACATATGAGTGATGAAATTTATTACGTTACATATGAGTGATGAAATTTATTACTGTCGTATTAACGTGTTCACACCAATGTTGCTCCGCCTTTGACCCTCACCCATGCTTTTCATTATTTTCTTTCTATTTTAGACTTTTAGTTATCCTATTCTATTATTAGTTATATTATTATTTTTATTATTTTAATTGTAATTATTATTTTTATTATTTTAATTGTAATTATTATTTTTAAGATTTTAGTTTGGCTTTAATACTATTGTTACTAATTATTAATTTTTCTATAATTAATGCTATTATTATTGTTATAATTATAAAATTATATTATTATTTTTATGGTTTTATTATTATTATTATTATTATTATTATTATTATTATTATTATTATTATTATTATTATTATTATTATTATTATCATCATCATTAATACTACTATATTAATGAAAGACTAACTACCTTCACATGCAGAATGACACATTCGACACTAGCTTATAAAATAATGTTCCTGATATGATTTTAGTTACCATTTTTTACAATTATATTGTCGATTCATGAGACATATTTTATGTAATTAAACCTAACGTTGTGTTTTCGAGTTTACTAAAGCGAAAAAAAAAAGAAATAATTTTTTCCCCTACTTTTTTTTCCCCTCTCCCTTCTATTAAAATATCTCCAATTTAGGAGGATGAAGATAATGCATGTTTTTCCTTCATTTCCCCTTTTAAAAAAAATTCTGGAACGCGCTTCCTTTCATTTCCCCCTTAAAAAAACTCTGGAACAAAAGTTTTCTTCCACTTCTTTTTTTTCCCTTCTTAAATGAGACTCGCGAACACAGCGTAACTATATCATACCAAAAACTCCAACTTAGTTCATACGCTTGAAGATTGAAGATTCTTGTGAGTTAGCGTTGACATGAAGTCAACACTAGAATGGCACATGGCCCATCAATACCGCGTCAACGAATGCAAATCAACATAGACAAAAAAATACAAGGAAAAAGAAACAAAAAAAACGACAGTGATCATATAACTAGAAAGATAAAAAGATCGTAAAAAAAGAAGTATGATTTTGACACCAAAATAGCAAGTTATCACTGCAGTTAACACCAAAGTCGAATCATTTTATCTGACTTCTGTCAAATTTGTAAAAAAGGGCTTCGTCACGCGGGGTGTAAACGAGCAGAGCCGAGTCGGATTCATACTCGTCTAAGCTCGAGCTCAACTTGTTTAACTTAAGGGAGCTTGCCTAAGCTTGTGCTCGGCTCATTTAGAGTTTTATTTCTAAAGCTCGAGCTCGGCATGCGAGTAGTTTTTCAAGCTCAACTGACTCGTTTATCATTTTACATATAACACAATATATATTATTTAGTTTAATATTTTTTAAACTTTTCTTAACTTTTACATACAATTGAGTATGTTATATATTAAGCTAATTTGTTTAAATTTTTGTTTAATTTTGAAGTGTTTACTTGCGTAGGGAGATGTTCAAATAAGAAGTAGTTTTTCGCTAATAAATCTAAGAAATGACCAAAACGCTAAGAAACTATATCAAACGAACTCCGATTGAGCTCATTTAAGCGACGTTGGAACTGTATCGTCGATCTCTACCATCTTAGCTTTTAAGCTTTAGATTTTACGTTTGAATTTTATGGTTTTAAGCTTATGATTTAGCCTTAGGGTTTAGGTTTTTTTGAGGGGTGAGGGTGGGGGGTTTAGGTTTTTGGGGATGGTTGGGGGTAGGTTTAGGTTTTTGGGGGGTGGGGGTGGTGGTTTTAGGATTTTTGGGGTGGGGTTTGAGGGGGGTTTAGGTTCTTAGCGTTTCTTAGCAAAAAATCACTTCTTAGTGGAAGCTTCTCCTAAATAGGTGTACATCTAAAATTGCTTAACATTTTTTGCCTTCAACTATTTTTTAGATGTACACATAGGGGAAGATTCCACTAATAAGTGGTTTTTCTCTAATAAACGCTAAGAAGTGGGTCAAACGAACTCCGATTGAACTCATTCCAGCGGCGTTGGAACCATCTCATCGAACTCTAATCCGGACGCAAAAACCTAAACCCCCCTCCACCCGCACCCCCAAAAACCTAAACCCCCCTTCCAACCATAGCCAAGCCTAAAACCACTACCTCCACCCCCCAAAAACCTAACCCCCCAGCCCACCCCCCCCCCCAAAACCTAAACCCACCCCCACCCACCCCCAAAAGCATAAACCCCCCACCCCACCCCTTAAAAAAACTTAAACCATAAAATCTAAACCCTAAAAGCTAAACCCTAAGGCTAAACCATATGACTACAACCCTAAAATTCAAACGTAAAATCTAAACCCTAAAAGTTAAGATGGTAGAGTTCGACGATACGATTCCAACGCCGCTGAAATGAGCTCAATCGGACTTCGTTTGATATCGTTTCTAAGCGTTTTGATCATTTCTTAGATTTTTTTAATGAAAACATACTTTTTATTTGATTTTCTCCCCACCTACTACATATGCATTATAGTTTCTCATACACAAGATGTATTATACATTCTTACGTGCAGTATATTAGATCTACATTGATCCCTGCTACATGATCGATCTAAGAGGTAAGGTTAAATGCGTCAAAAAAAAAAAGGTTAAGAAAAAAAAGGGTAAAAATAAAAATCATGTTTTAATACTTAGAACACCATTTAAAAATAAATTAAAATATTTGGGCTTAAATAAAACACCATGGTAAAATAACTTAAACACCACGTTGGAATTTAAAACACCATTTGAAAAATCGCACCCAATACACTTAAAAAAAGTTTTTTATTTTTATTTTTAAAATATAGTAATGCCATACTCAAATTATAGATAAAAAATTAGTGTAATTTTCTAAAAAGTAAACGATGTATAAAAAAATTATTTATGTTTAAAAAATGATAGAACACTAAGGCAAAGGGGACTACCTTCACATTTCTACATCACTTCACGTCAGCGTCACATCAGATTTTACAGCATTTTCACATTCTCCACATTTGAGAGAAATGGTTTCACATTGCCACGTCATTTTATTTTTCTAATTTAATTAATTTTATATAACAATTTAAATAAAAATAAAAATTAAAAAACATTACACTTAAAACTAAAAAACATTACATTTAAAATAATTAAAAAACATAACATTTAAAAAACTAACATAAAAACTAATTAATCATCCGAAAGGTGTTGCCTCCTAAGTCGTGCACGAATCTTTGCTTGCAAAGCCAGGTTCAAGACGTTCACCCGAAAGGTTTTGGGTATTCAACGTCAACACCTTTAAATCCTCTCGTTCGTTCGCTTCCTCTCGGAGTTTGATTTTTTTATTTTCAATGACATCGTATATGCCAACACTTTTTCCAATTTTTCATCCGTAGCCGAGGATGGCGTAGCTTTCTCCTTTCCATTTTGTTTTACTTTATCTCTCCCGATTGGACGTGCTGGTTCATCTTCCTAATACTCTTCGGAAGCTTCAATGAGATTGATGTAACAACGTGCTTCAGATCCGCTAGTCGGTGTCCCTTCCTGATCGGATGACTTTCTTTTTGACCCCGTCCATTGGGATGGAAGCATCTCCTGTACTTTATGCAATTGTAAACAATTCTTAAGAACTTCTCAACAATGTAAAAACTTGAAAGCTTGTTTTTCATCATCTCGATATTTTTGTAAACATGCGTTCAAGATATCAACGTCGTTTCGCCACTTTTGCGGTTATTGCTTCGGTTATTATGTATAGCGCAAAACTTCTTCGTTTTTGTACGTACTCCCGCCACTTTGAAGTTAATGTGTCTATTGAGCGGTATTCTCCACGATTCATTTTAGTGAGGAACTTTCATAAAATTCGTTCTCACATATAATGACGCGATTGAGCGTTTCCGACTATTCGATCCTCGGAAACACCCACCCACGCTTTAACTAACGCCTCTTCCTCGTTACGCTAGATGCACCTACTTTTTTCTTTTTGCGAGATGATCCGGATTGGGTTTCGGGAACGACCTCGGGTTGGGTTTCAGGAACGACCTCGTGTTGGGTTTCGGGTTCGTTCTCGAATAAAGGTGTGTAATCTTGTTGTGGTGATGGTGGAGGTTGTTGAAAAAAGGAGAGACTGGGTGTTGTAGTTGATAGTTCCAAAAACCGAATTGTGGGGAGCCGCCCTGAAAATATTGATCGGGAGGCGGTGGAGGCATCCAAAATGGATTGATGTTCGGTTGGTTGGGATTGTTAGGTTGGTTGAGATTGTTGGGGTCCATAACTTTTAAATAGAAATGATGGTTTAGAGAGAATTGTAGGTTGGTTTTTATAAATTTTATGGTTTATAAAATGGGTACATATAGAGTTTTTAAATTTGAAAAAAAAAAATTAAAAATAAAGGTAACTAGCCGTTACCAACAACATTCTCATTTCAAACGGTCAAATTTTGAGACTCCACGCCATGGAGATTCACACGGTGAAGGGCCACGCCCGTGGACCACGCCAGACGGGCGTGGTGTTCCACGCCGCCACGTCACCTCCCACGCCACTTTCACGTTCCCACTCCCCTCAGCCTAACAATATTTGGTTGTAATCATTTTATCGCTCTTATCTATTTTAATTAGTGAATTTCACTACATAGAACCATTTCACATCCCCACGGTCGATTTCCCTTTATAAAATGTCCACGTTCCTTATACTTTTTAGTAAATAAGGGAGTTTAAAAGGTATAAAAACCAATATACTGATGACATGTGGCAAATAATTATTTTGGGGCTCAAGGGGGTGTGTGTGTATATATATATATATATATATATAGGGGATAATCAAATAATAAGTTGTTTTTGTTAAAAATTTTAAGAAATTACCAAAACGCTTAGAAACCCCCACTTTGCCTACTAACAAAGTTCATTTTTTAGTGTGTGTGTGTATATATATATATATATATATATATATATATATATATATATATATATATATATATAGGGGTGTATCAAATGAAAACCCTATGTTATTGTGAAAACTGTTAAACTCTATATGGACCACACATTCTATTCTTAATATTTTAATATGTGGTTGTAATAATTTCTGTATTTTTAATATATTCAATAAATAAAACTTGTTGCTTAGATTAAAAAAAAGGGGTAAAACGGTAATTCCATGTTTTTCTTTTTACAAAATAATTATTATTTAATTTTCTCTCTTTTTAAATGAAATGATTAGAATGTTTCATCTTTGCTAACCTTTTTATTTTCTTTCTAAATTCTGTTTTTTTTAATATTTTCAAAAACAGAGAAAACGAAGAATCCAAAATCACAATCTTTATCTTCAAAAAAGAAAATACAGTTTACATACATATAACCACATGAATAAAAACATTTTACACAAGTGTAAAATCTGTTTACACTTGTGTAATGATCAAATACATATGTGTAACACCATATACAAAAGACTGTGGAACCTATAATCAAATGTTAGTTAAAATAAAAGAACACAGATTTACATATCTTTCCTTTTATCACAACCCAGATCTGGATTGTTCAACATGGGCTGAAATAGAAAGGAAGAATTAACGGTAAATTAGCAACCTGAAGAAGAAAAAGAAACAAAGATTTAACATGTTGTACACATGCGTAAAATCCGTTTACACATGTGTAAATTTAATTTACACATTTGTAAAACCCATGTATTAAAAACACATGTGTGAAACCCATGTATTAGAAAATAAAGACATTCATGTCTAAAAATTATTACCATCAACATTCCTAAGTTTCACAACTTTTATATGTATTTTTTTTAACTTATATGGTTTTAAGATTTATATTATGCGTATTTTTTTAACTTAATAAGGTTATCCTACACATGAAAAACTGTCTTACACATTTTATCGGAAAATGGGTGAGTTAAATAAAATACACATAAAATACATACGTAAAATCAGTTTACAATTGTGTAAATTTATTTTATACTTGTGTAAAATCAATTTACACTTGTGTAAAATTCAAATAACCAATTCATTAGTAAATAAAAACAACATATCACAAATCATATTAGATCTCACATTAGATCTATACATACTAATAATAAAGGTTTTTGAAGCCATATGTCATTCTCATATTCATCAAAAACCCTTTTTTCCCGCCTTTTTCTCCTATTAATTTTATAAATTTCTTTAATTGTTTTTATAATTTTTTGTTTTCCGCCTCTCTCTCCTATTAAATAATAATTTCTATATTTCCTTTTATAAAACATTTTTTTATTTAAAAAAAATAGGTTTGTTCATAAAACATTTTTATAAATTAAACATTTCTTTCATTCTTTTTATAAAATATTTTTAAGAAATAACTATGTAACATTCATAAAATTTGTATTAAAAAAGTATTTAATATATCATAAATATGTAATGTCTAAATCTTTATTACTAAGTATATAATATTGTATTTATTCAACCCGTGTAATACACGGTTTCTATCCTAGTTATATAACAAAGAGAACATTTTACTCACATATAAGATTATCATAACAAACCGAGGTTTCCAAAATAATTACTTAGATTGGCTTTGGTATTTATCACAGACCACATCTATCGTCTACCACTGATGTAAAAATAGAAGATACAATATTTCCATTGGATTTCAATAGCTTTTTCACTAAATAATATTGAACCTACAAAAATATATGATAACTCAAATAAAGTAAAATACTTTTTACAAAATAAAAAAATATTACAAAGACATGTGTAATTGAAAAAGCTAAAACCAAGAACAACATCTTCAATTTTTGTTTTATCATTTTTTGATTTCAGAAAACATATCATAGAAATAAAATCCCAAGAACAACAAATTCGATTAAAACTATAGGATAATTTCTTTTTGTTTAATAGAACATGTTAAAAATTTTTTTTTGTCTTTTTACACCAAATTTTTTTTATCTAACAGATTTAGTACAAAACAACTTTTTTTGTTCAAATCATCTTTATTTACTAAAATATGACAAATCAATTACACCAAAAAAATTTATCATCCATCGATGTATCAAATTCAACATCCAAAAACTTATCATCCATTGCCAAAACATCTCCGTTATTAGGGTGTTTGATGAAATCGGACTCGCCTTCAAAAAGGAAAATAGAAACGAGATCTTACCGTGTTGCAAAGGGCTATGGCTTTTTGATCCTACCGTCTCGTCGGAGAAGACGATCAGATCTGGTCCAGAAGACGCCGGAGAAGACGACCGGATCTGGTCTCGCCGATTAGGGCAAACGAACAACGAGCTTGACTTTCTTCTTCTTCCGTTCATCATCTTCGTATTCGTAGTACTCAGATATGTGTTTAGAGAGAGAAGGTCTGGTTGTTTGAAGGTGAGAGCATAGATGTAGAGAGAGAAAAGATATCTACTTGCTTGATGGTGGAAAGATAAATGTAGGGTTTTTAAAGAGGGCCAAAAAACACATATGCCCTTTTTGGATTAAAAAAAGCAGAAATTAAAGAAAAAAAGATATGTGGTTGTAGTAGAGTTTAAGGGTTTTCACAATAACATATTTTCGTCACTTTTTATTAAAAAAATTCAAAAAAGTGTGTTAGGTATAGAATTGAGACTGATGCTGTCAATAGAAACTACAGTATTGAAACTAGAAGTTTTGGTTGAACATTTGTTCAATTGAAACTAGTAGTTTCGGTTGAACATTTGTTCAATCTTTTCAGGCCTCTTTGGTGGTAACTTGGAAAACAATGCACATGAGGCCTCCTATATATAGTAGAATACCCATTAGGAGTGTGTGTGTCTGTAGAGGGAATCACCACCTCAGGGGGAGCTCACCCTAGGGTGAGACTAATTGTTAGGGTATGATGAGCGTTTATTTTCATTTCAATCAAAGAATCGTACGTTTTATGCTTTCAGTTATATGTTCTTCTTCACTTTTATATGTTTCTGTTCGTGTATGTGATTCCCGCACCCGTCTCTACCTTTTCTAATTCGAGAGTGATACCGGATCTAGAGATTCCGCCTCTCGATCCGGACTGTTTGTGGATTTCAACTCAGATATGTGTTCGACAGGTCTGTTTTGGGACCTACAAAGTGCAAAAGGAATTTTTTTTTAAAATTTGTAACAATTGTAAAAAAAATTACAGTGTTATTACGTATGTAACACGTGCTGTTACATAACAACATGATTTTTTTACAATTGTTACATCCTTCTTTTTAAAAAAAAAATTTCGGCGCTTTTTTGAATTTTTATGTTATAAAAAGTGACAAAACTATGTAACAAAACTACCATATATTTTTTTTAAATTAAAGTTGTTACATAAAGTTTTTTCATGGGTTTTTGCCCTATAATTACCATATATATATATATATATATATATGAGAAGGAAAACCACATTCTCATACACACACACACGAGAGAGAAAGAGAGAGAGAGAGATCATAAGAAAACCACACAGTTATGCGAAAACCAATAAATTTATAAATTATTTGACCCCTACCATATATATGTATATATATATATGTGTGTGTGTGTGTGTATATATATGTATATATATAAGGGTTATTGTACAAAGGTCTAAAAGCGTACGAAGCCTTCCGAACGCGACACGTGTCCTTAGGGCGAGAGCTAAATCCGTTCGCAACCAATATATATAATTACACAAGCTAAGTTATAAAATTACGCAAAAATATCGGAATAATAAAGATGTCATAATTATAGCTCGGGAAATAAAAGAACTTGAGAGTCGGGGACTAAGGGGGTTAACCGAGAAAGAAAGGAAGGGGAAGGTCCTTAAACCCTAGCCGCCCCCTCATTCTTCACCACCTTCACCATTTTCTAGAGAGAGAGAGTGCATTCTAGAGAGAGAAATGATGGTCATGTAATTTCTTTGTTATTTAAGTATTTAGTTTTCCGTTTTTATGTAACTTTGATTAGAATTTTTTTGCTTCAAGCTTGTTTATTGTTTACAGGTTCGGGAGCGTTAAAAGAGCATTATTTAATGAATTGGATGCTCGGGAATGAAAAGTTAGAGGCAATGCTGAGCTAAACAAACAAGACGAGTGAAATAAAGGAAGGTAGTCAATGTCCTAACATAGAACATAGACAATAATGTCTTAGTACAAATAGTAGACAGCAAATGCTATAGCATAAATAATACACACTACATGCTTTAGCAAAGACACTAGACAGTATGTGCCTAAAAGTAAGGACTCTGGACATGGATGCAAATGTTACTCCTCACAGAGAATGTTTAAATTCCGAGTAGTAAAGTAAACTAGTAATTTCATATCGGTCTCTATAATTAGTTATTAACATTATTCGAGGTATTCTAAATTATTACCTATCATGATATCTAGACAGAAATGGATAGAGGAAAGAGAGGTGGTAGCACTGTTGGTCGTACTGGTCGTTGAGGCCGACCGCTAGCTAACCGAGCACGAGTAGAAGAAAGTGAACACTCCCGCAACGAGACTGAATCAGTGCATGTGGAGCATAACGACAATGAGAACCATGTGCATAATGATGCACACAATGAGGGATTGGTTCTGGAACCAATCGTAAAGAAAGGCTATCGCGACAGAGGTCACTTTAGTATTGAAGGACGTCTTACCGAAATCACTGGTTGAGGCTCTTAAAGAATTTGGAATAGAGAAAAGAGAGAAGACAGAGGCACTGAAGTCACTGATAGTGAAAACTCTGACTATGAGGTGGCAGCTCAAGGCTGCAACTACAAATCTTTTCGAGGGTGCGACCCACCGAAGTTCGATGGAAGGAAAGATTCTGTTGCCACTTTTGAGTGGTTAGAAAGGATGAATGGTGTGATCAACATTAGTGAGTGCCATGATGGCAAAGCAGTCATGTTTGCCGCTCACTTATTCACTAATGTGGCACTGAGCTGGTGGAGGTCGATTTATCACACCAAACCTCCACTGCAATGAAGAGGTTGAAATGGGATGATATGAAAAAGTTGATAATCACGAAGTTTTGCTCGCAGAACGAGATTGACAGGGTTGAGAAGGAATTTTTGGGACTTGTGTTTGCTAGTATATGAGAGTATAGCAAACGGGAAAACGATACCGATTAAATAGTATTAAATGAACTATTTTAAGAAGAGTTTAATAATGAGAAACGTGGTGAACCTTTTTAAATGTGAAACATGCTGATAACGATTTAAGAAAAAAATAATGATTTTTGGGACGAATCATCCCTTATAACTCACTATAGAACTCACTCAGTATAGCTAACTTTTTTAACATGTATTTCAGGTAAGGAGAAGTAGTAGATTGGCGTCTTGGTCGCAAGTGGTTACCCGGATCGTGATGGATTATCGACATTTCCGTACTTTTGATGTTTTGTTTGGATTTTAGTATTTAAATATTTGTTTATGTTAAGGCAATGGGACGATGGATATGGGTTGACTTTTAATTCCGATGCATTTGTGAGACTATTTAACGTCTAAAACTATTGTGATTGTCGAGTATGCCAACAAGTAGTGTTCCCGGGTTTGGGCCCTTACAGGCCGGCAAAGGAGTGGGCGGGGCCTGAGGTGAAGAAGTTGAGGATAAAGGATGAGAATGATTGTGCTAAGTGTGGGAGGAAGCCTAGGGGAGTGTCGTGTGGCTCTGAACATTTGCTACCGATGCGGAAAGACCGGGCATTGTTCGCGAGAATGTCCCGGTGCATCGACGTGCTATAACAGTGGGACTCTTGGTCTCGGTCAAGGATTGTCGTCGACAGATTTCTGGCACCTATAAGGGGAAAGAAGCTGAGAAGCCAAAGGCAAGAACCCAAGTGTATGCACTGACACATGAAAAGGTGAGGGAAAACCAGAAGTTGTTTGACTCCCTTATCAGTGTTTTTCCTTAGCTTTGATCTCACCTCTGGCCTTTATCTTGTGCGAATATGAAAGAACTTCAACATCAAACTTATATATAAATTCATATAAAACAAATATTATACCGTTTCAACAGAAAATAAGATGTTTTTGCATGGTTAAATTAATTTAATTTTACCATTTGTTAAACATTTTAAACAGATAAATTTTGAAATCTAACCCTTCATAGATTTCTAAATTTTTGGACAGTTTTAAGTAGGAATGAGCGTTTAGTAACGATAGATTTGATACGGCGTTCAATATCAACTTTTTTAGAAATTCGATATCGGTATTTTTGGTACCGATACCATTTAAAAATTCAATGTCAATATTTTTTATACCAGTTTCGATCTCATCCTTTCACCCATATGAATATAATCATGTTAGGAAGACCTGGCAATGATTTGTCTTTTAGGTACTTTATCCATATTGTAAAGTCCACCTTTTGTCTTTAAAGCATGACCTACTTGGACCTAATATTTGAAACTTTCAAAGATAGGAACATAGCAAGAAATTCCGTTTGATTGATACATCCATCCATATACATATAATGGAAAATATCCATTATTAAATAATTATATAGTCAGTTATAAACCTTAAAAATACTTTTTTCAAAAGAAAACTCCAATTTTAGTACTTATAACAAAACTATATATCAATACACACCTTTCTCAATTTATAAAATAATAGTCAATCGTAAATACAACTTTACAATTAAATAAGAAAATAAAAGGGCAATTAAACAAGACCGCTTCTTTTCTATCATTCAAAGTTTATCATATCCTGCAAACATTATTTTTAAAAAGGTAAAAATTAGTCAAATATTGTATAATTCGGTTTTCCAATTAAAACTTTAGGAATAATATTAGCCAATACATTTCCTATTATCCTCGTTATTGAAAAACAAACTAAAGGAATAGTAAATATTTTTTATTATTTTTATTTTTTGTTTTGACCCTCGTACTTTGTATAATATACGTTTTTAACACGTTTCATTTCTCTTTGTATTTTTTTCACCCTCGTACTTTGTATAATACACGTTTTAACCCGTTTCATTTAATTTGTATAATACACGTTTTTAACCAGTTTCATTTTCTAAATAGTATTGGTATTATCGGAGAAACGTGTACGTTTCGACGCCGTCGCAACACGGGGTGGTTCGAGTTGCTGTACGTTTCAACGCCGCCGTAACGCGAGACGGGTAAATCCCCTAGTTAATTTTATTAACAATGTTTTTTTTAATCAAGCTGGAATGTGGTGGAATATTTTGAATTTTTAATTCAATAATTAAAAAAAAGGTTTTAATCAATACATTAATGATAATTGTAACTTGGCATTCCACAATCCACATGTTTCAGACAATTTTTGTTTATTATCACAGTAGGTAAGAAAGATGTTATTTCTTATACTAATGGAAAATTTAAACTATTTACATCATTTTGGGAGGTGAAATATATTTAATTTTCTATTTGTATTCACTTATTTATTACATGTGTTAATAGAAAAATAAAAGTATAATAATGTGTAAAAAAAATAATATGTAAAACAAAAAATAAAATTCTTTATTTCTTTAATTAAGTAATAATTAATATTAAAATTTTATATTATTTTTTAAAAAAAATAAAAACATTAACATAATTAAATATCAAAATTGAAACTTACTTCAAATATAAAGAAAATTAGAAGATTTTGATAACAAAAAAATATGATGATAACATGTGACACCTTTTGGAATCATCCTTATTATAATAAATGATTTCAAAAAATGCCACATGTCATCATCATATTTTTTTCTTATCAAAATCTTCTATTTTTTTCTATTTTAAATAAACTTTGAATTTTAAATCTAATTATGTTAATGTTTTTTTTCACAAAAAAATTATATAAAATTTGAATTCTAACAATTACATAATTAAGGAAACATTAATATAATATAAAATTTTACAAGCTTATAAAGTTTTATGATTGTAGAATATATAAAATTTTTAATCTTCAACAACCACATGTAATACATGGGTATATAACCTAGTTTATTAGAATAAAGAATCTTACTTTTTTTTTAAAAATAAATTGTTAACCATGTAATCTAACAAAAAAAATAATCACACATCTAAAGTACTTACTAAAAAAAAAGGTAAATAAGGTATGATAATCCTTAGATCAAGTGGTATACTCTTGGTGAGCCCCTCCATGAGGGTAGTTCACGCAGTGAAGGAGAAAAGCACACCGCCTCCTTGATGGCGTGAGGAGGTGGGTGAGGGTGAACCGTGAGGTTTCTCATGGGGAGGAGAGGATGGGTGAGAACATTGATGGTGTTATACCTTGTGTTTGTATGATTGTACCATTTATATATAATTATAAAATACATTTAATTCTCACATCACCTTCACTTACTTGGGTATTTCCCTACACTCACTCACTTGGTGTGAGAGTTGAAGAATATGACGTGGCGCCACATGGTAATCACTTTTCCCCTCATTAAACCCTTACTAACTTGGGTATACCACATCTATACTATATAATAAATAAAGGTTTAGATGTACACTTGCGACTCTCATATGCATACTCATCATTTTTTCCCAACTCTCTCTCCTATTAAGTATACAATTTTTTAATTGTTTTTTTTATAAATTTTTGTTTCCCGCCTTTTTCTCCTATTAAATAATAATGATTTCTATATTTACTTTTATAAAACTTTTTTCATTTAAAAAAAAATTAGGTTTGTTCATAAAACATTTTTAAAAATGAAACATTTCTTTCATTATTTTTATAAAACACTTTTAAAAAATAACTATATAACGTTTCTAAAATTTGTATTAAAAACTATATGATGTCATAAATATGTAATATGTAAATTTTTATTACTAAGTATATAACATTGTATTTATTCAACTCGTGTAATACACGAGATTTATAACCTAGTGCTCTTATAAACGGGAAAAATAATCTATGAAATAATTACTTACCACGAAGATCATAAATAATAATTTAAAAGATATAAAATATAGATTATTTGATTTATTATTATTATTATATATACGTGTATATATATGTATATATATATATATATATATATATATATATATATGGTTGAGTTCATGAGAGAACTCACTTTAATAAGAGAACTAGAGAACCACTAAAAAAATAGGCGAAATTTTAAAAAGGAAGGGTAAAATTGAAATTAAAATATATATATCTTTAAACATTTCTATCTTTTGCATACATTATTATTTTTAAAAAAATTGCACCATTAAATCAAGAATTTATTTATCTTTCATTTGAGTATAAATAACGTTATAAAAATAAGAATTAACTCGTCGTTTTTTTCTTATTATTTTCAATATTGCATATGTGTAGTATCACCCCAAAGCCTAACACAACCCCAAAAACCTAAACCCCCACCCCACCCCCACCCAAAAACCTAAACCCATCGCACCTACCCCCTACCCTTAAAAACCGAACACTAAACGTAATATTGCATATGTGTAGTACCATCCCAAAAACCTAACCCACCCTAAAAAACCTAAACCCCTCACCCCACCTCCACCCAAAAACCTAACCCCACCCCACCCACCCCCCAAAAACCTAAACCCCCCACCCACCCCAAAAAAACCTAAACCCCCCCACCCACCCCCATCAAAAAACCTAACGTAAAAGCTAAGCTAAACCCAAAACTAAACCCTAAAGCTAAACCGACAATTTTTAGAGTTTTTTTTTAACGAGGACGACGTGGGAAACAAGGTCTCCGAACCACTTTTTTAGTTTTTGATTTATATTTTAAGTTATAATTTTTTTATTATTTTTTTTACCTTTAAAGAGTTCTCTAGTTCGCTATCTAAATTTTAGTTTTCTTATGAAATATATATATATATATATATATATACTAGATTATAATCTCGTGCATTACAAGAGTTAACTAAATATAATATTATATACTTAATAATAAAAATATTTATGTATTTAAGCCCGTGTAATATAAACCCGTGTACTACACGGGTTGAATAAAATATAATGTAATATGTTTTTAAAAAAATATACTTTAACATGATAGTTATAAATTTTATTAAGTTAATTTTTAATTTTTTTTGTTTATTTATTAGTATAAAGATATTATTAGGTATAATTGAGATACCTAGAAATTTGAGAATCATTTATAGAAACTAAAAACAACTTTCTAGCCATCAAATCTAATTGCAGAAGATCTTTTTACACGGTGACAATTCGTAATTAACACGAAAACATGTCATATTCACCGATAAATACATCATACGTAAACCTATACGTATAATGTATTTACCTGTGAATACAAGTAAACACTATATTCACCGACGAATACACTATCTGAATAGGGAAGCGATTTTATAATTATCGTAAAACTATGATAAATTTACGAAATAGGGCGAGGATCAATTGTAAACTCGTAAACCAAAAAATTATATTCTGACCACACATTTATTTTCATCTTATTTTAATACATTTCTTAAAAACCAAACACTCAATTAATTATAATAAATATGTGACCAGAATTTAATTTTTTAGTTTACACATTTAAACTTGTTTTAGATTCGATCATTTTGATCATTTTCCTTTTGAAATATGCTATAAAAAAAGTGAGTGAGAGAGAGAGAGAAATACTGTTGGAACTCTATGTTGATAGAGGCAGCGGTGAAATTGGCAATCGTTCCAAACGCCGTATCGGACAAAACCATGGTAGTCCCGTCTTCCGACGCCGGCGAAACCGTCGTTAGCGCAAAATCGACGATTCTCACTTGAATAACCTGCTCGGGAACACATGTCCCTGGCTCCGCCGCGCTTATACACTTCACCAAATACTGCCGCCCGCACGCGGCTCCATTGTCCCAAATCCCATCCCCGGCCGCCGCAAATAGATTGCTAGACGGAAACTGGCCGGGATCGTAGCCGTAACACGCCGTCGCTGTGTATCAATTTAACGCCGAATTAGAAGCGGTAACTGTGCTTGTGTTGATATAGATACAGATTGGAGGAGAACTTACGTAAGAATGGGGGACCGTATTGAGCGGAGGTGCCGACTTCGCCATGGGAGGGATGGAGAATGATTAGGAGGAGGAGGAAGGTGATGAAGGCATGTGGCCGTTGGAGATGATCCATGAGTTTTTGACTTTTGAGATTATTGTGAACTGGATCTTGAAATTTAGGGAACGTTAAGTTTCAAGTCTTATTCAACAATGAATTGATTTAAGTATCAATTATTAAAACTTTTTTTTTCGTTCAAACAAAGTTTTTGTTTTTGTTTTTATTTATAGAAAATATATAATTTTTGTATAAAACTTTCCATATATTTTTTGCTATATATTTAACTAGTTTAGAACCCGTGTATTACACACAGTTTGAAAAATATAAATATATAAAATTGTTAAATCTTTATGTATATATTTTACAGGTATAAAAATATATTACATATATTAAGAATAGAAAATAAAATTTCAAATATGTAAAAATTAATATATAATTGGATTTCGAAAATACGTTAATTACTATTTAATGTAATTTGACTTTCATTTACTATTTGATTGAAAAATAAAAGTTACATAATTTGATTTCAAAGTTTTTTTATTTTAAGGGACAAAAAAATTAAAATAAATATGTTTTATTAGTATAATTATTATTTTTTTTAAATATATTACTATTAAAAATAGAGTTATATTTAATAAAATAGAGAGACGAAAATAAATGATGAGCTTGAATATGAAGATAACACGTGATATGAAAAAATGTTTTTTTATTATATAGTATAGATATAGATAGATTTAACCACTTTTTCTTGAAAGGTTGTAAAAAAACAAGAACCAATTTTCTCATAATTTTGTTTTGACACTTTCATTTCTCCATCTCCATTTTTATATTGAGAGGGAAAGGAAGAGCTTTAGAGAGAATCAATAAGATGGATGATTATGAGAGGATTTGTGAGAGATCTCTCAACAAATCAGTTATCTAATAACAAGAAAGCATAATTCACAAATTTGTTACTCACGCATAACGGTTTTACTCATGCTTGTCATGTTGGTGTAAAAGAAATTTATAAGTACAAACCTTCACCATAAAGAATTGATGTGAATTTTGTGAAACAATAAATCATTCGTCATGAGTATGTAAACAATTACACCCCTGGATATTGATCTAGAGGTTGAATGATTGATAATTATAGATCTACGATTATCTTCTTACAGGATATTACGATCCAGAGATAGTGATTGTGATAAACAATTTAGGATATAATACTTAGTCAGCGATCAAAGATGGTATCATCACTCTAGATTTTCAACAACCATTATAACCTCAATCAGATCTCAATATTCAACATAAAGATTCAATTTTCATGATAGAAGCGGGACTCTATAAATACAAATCTCCACCATAAAGAATTGGTGTGATTTTTGTGAAACCCTAAAAGAGTCGTCATGAGTCTACAATTACACCCTTGGAGATTGATCTAGAAGTTAAATGGTTGATAATTATAGATCTATGATCATCTTCTTACATGATATTGCGATCCAGAGAGTGATTGTGAGAAATGATTTAGGATATAATACTTGGTGAGAGATTAGAGATAATATCCTCACTAGATTTTCAACAACCATTATCATTACTATTTTATTATTATTATTATTATTATTATATTTTGTTATTGTTATTTTTTAATAGAGCCCCTGCTTTAGTCAACGTTACGACATTAGTTTTTTTCACGATTTCAAATTTTTAGCATAAAGTTCCGAATATTATTAATGCCCCTTGATGTAACATGCGGATTTAGGTCACAGTTTCGCTTCTTTTTACAATATTTCGAACCGAATCAACGCCTCCACAACAACTCACGGGGTTATCTTAACTAATTTTTAATATTATATTACTTTATTTTGTATAAATTGCATTATATTGTCTTCCATGCTTTAAAAATATCTTAGAGATCTTCTGACATAAATTTGAGATTCGAGGACTTGTATAAGACGATAAAAGACTGAATTGCTTTACTGAATAGATTACCTTACAATTTATAGACATCACAAGGAAACCCTAACAAATCTAATGGGCTCGTAGGCTCAATACTAGGAACCCTAATGTGATATATGATGTGTTGCAAAGCACACATGCATATGTTTTGTGTCGTTTTTATATAGTTTTAGAGTCGTTTTAAGTCTAATATGGTTAGTATTGAGTTGTACCTTGTTTGATAGGTGATCGGCTCAATTTTGTGCTTAAACGAACAAGAAGTGTGAAAGAAACGAGCACGAGAACCCGAGATGAGAAACGAAAAAAGTCGGGAAAGAGTCAAAACTTCAAAGGGGCATATCTCAGGCTAGAAATATATTTACGGGGCCCATACTATATCGATTTAGGGTAGCTCGGCGAGAAGAACACAAAAAATAAGTTTGTTTTGCCCTGTGGTACGCGAGAGATCTAGTCAAGGGCCCTCGCGGTACGCGAGGGACCCTAGTTACGGGAATTTTAACCTATTTTCAAGGCTAAATAGATTAGGACTCTCCCATAACTTGGATTATCGATTCCCAGCTGTTTCAAGACAAAAAAAAGTGGTGATTTTGAGAGAGGAAGAAGCAACGGGAGCTAAAGTTCGGATCTTTATCAATCGGGTTGGTTAATTCTTGCTCGTAGGGTTTCGATCTTGGTTCTTGATTACATTGGTTTGTCTTGAATGATGTTTATTCCTTTCGAGATTTGTTTTCTGAGTTTGAACATGTATCTTGGCTAGACTTTATTAGCTATCTAGGTATTCGATGATTGTTTGATTGATTCACTGATTTCTATCGGTTTATGTAGGATTTTGATGGATTGATGTTAAAGTAAAGAATATGATTTCACTTAGTATGATGTTTTTGCATGTTTAATCCTGATTTACAATTGATTTGTTTTCACATGTGTTTGGTTGAATGTCTTTCAAGTACTACATGCATGTTAGGTTACCTACTTCGTGTTTGTAACTAGTTGTGGATAATTGATTTCATAAGCCCATAGAAACGCAAGTTAAGAGTGTCTTAGGATTGAATGTTCTTCCTACTTCAATAGCTGAAAGGTGTGAAGTTGTCGGGTATTCCTTGGTGTTAGGGTTCTTAGGTAGATTGCTCTGAAAGGAGGGTTTCCTAGGGTGTTTAGCATTATTGATATTTCGAGTCATACTGAGAGTTGTCAGGTTACCCCGTGTGTCTTAGGGCATATAGAGATATTGAAATTGAGAAGTAATTTATCTGTAGGGTACTTTAGCATTGTTGGAAATAGCTGAGAGGTGATCCAATAACCGGTGAGTTTACACTTTCCTTAGGGTTTCCACTAGGTCACACCCATAGAATGATCTGAGATCCTTAGGTTATCGAAGGGTTTCGTATTTGAAGATCCCGGTTCCATCATAACCATCATAGTCGAGAGAAGTTCATGTTTGTCAAGCAGGATTCGTTACCTAGATAGTGCTTTATCCTTCATTGATTTCATCCGTTTCTTTTCTCTAATAGTTGATGTCGTTAGTTTTCTGCATTCCTTAGTTAAATTAGTAGTGTAGTCAACCCCCCCCCAAACCAAATCAATCTTTAGTCCGAGGCTGTGCTACACTCGATAGGTACACTTGCCTATCAGTGCGGTTTAGTCGAAGGTACTCCATGTAACATCCACGATTTTCTGATACTATTTTAACTTATCTATTTACCTATACATAATTTGTAGTGGAGTTTCTATATAAAATATTTATAAAAAAAATATTTTAGACTTTATTACAATTTTTATAAAAAAAAACTATTTTTATAACAAAATCTCAAATTATTAAGTCTTAAACCCCATTTTTAGTCTTTGAACTTTCATATTAAACCTTTCAAGCACATGAACCCTCAACTTGAACCCAATCCCTTGGAATTGGACCATTTGACTCCAATTTTGACCCCATTCTCCGATTTTGACCCAGGTTGACTTTTAAAAGTCAACAGTGGCAAAATACATACAATTAAACATTTAAATAGACCAAACCCGATTGCTAAGGTCTTGCCTTGAATAGTTGAAAGAATCTTGAACAGTTTCCTATCCAATTAACATCCCAATTCAACCAAATTAGCGGTCAGTTTCAAATTCAAACAATTTAACTTTGTATGGTCAAATGCCAAATCAATTCGGCCTTAATTAGTCATTTAAACGCGTTTAAACAACCGCAAATAACGTGCAAACAATCCTCATATGAATCCAGACCTCAAGCACGACCCAATTCATTTCCAATTGACGCGTAATCCATCCAAAAGCTGGTACCTTCAACCTTTTGATCGATTCATGCATTAAGGATGAAATTGAATGAATTAATTCACTCCCACGCCTTCGCATAGACTTTTGAAAACTCTCTCAACCTCCCATCGATATGCATTTCAATTCTAGACGCTCATCGAGTACCAAGAGCAGCGGGTTCTGTGACTCTGCTGTTTGCACTCATTCCTTCGTCAAATCAGGTACAAGTTATGTCATTAGATTCGTAATCCATTATTAATTGAAAGCCCTTTTCCAATTCGTGATGGCAGAGGGTATCGAAATCGATTGGAATTAGGGTTTATGGCATGTTTATACGTATTCGGATTTGGAAACCTTTCTTAATCTAATAATCGTTTATATATTTCTAGATTTCATACTATTCCAGCGAAACCATCTAGCCCAGCCGGTTAAGTCACTGCACCACTTGACTAGATGGCATGGGTTCGAAACCCATAAGCAACGGCCTTTTTGGTTCTCGTTGATACCAGACCCGGCTCCCTCCCTGTTTCACGTTAAGACTATACTAAACCGGTTTACAACACCACTGGCCCGTTGGTCCGGTGGTAACTCGGGAGTGCCACACAGAAACCACCCGGGTTCGAGCCGGGTGGCCTGCATATGTTTTTAAAATCAGTTTTAACAACTCAAATTAATTTATAAAAAATACTTTACAAAACCCAATGCCAATTAGAACTGATTTGTACAATAATATACAATTTGTAAGCCTAAAACCTTTATTTTCACAATCTGAATAGGTTAAAATCCCATTATTCATTACAAACAAATTTAAATGTTATTTTAGATTAAACCCTTAAATTACAAAACAAAATTTCTATTTTATAAAATATTACTAAGATATTATAAAACACTTTTATCATGTTTTATAAAACACATTACCATTTTAAATAATTTCATGAAACACTTCTATAAATCATTTTCTATTAATATTAAGGGTTAAACTTTATTTCAAACAATTTACGGTTACTAAATATATATATATATATATATATATATATATATATATATATATATATATATATATATATTTCACTGGTTCCTTATAAGGAACTCGTTATTTTTTTATCTATAAATAAATAAAATGAACCTATTTATTTGATTTATTTATCCGTTCACTTTAAAAATCCATTTAGGGTTTTTAAGTTATATTTAAGTAAAATTCCCAAAGTTTTTATACTAATAAATATGTACACTATATTTTTTGTCAGCTCATTAAAGTAAATAAATAAAGTGGGTTTATTTATTTAAATTACTTCAATTAAACCCTAAGTCAATTATTACTTTTATTTAAGATCATATATACTTCGAACTTACAAGTTTCATTAAATTCTTATTCAATTTCAAGCATAAACATACACGCAACCTTTACATGGAATAACACAAACCTTTTATACAAATCCTTACACTCAAATTTCGTTGAACCCTAGACCTTGCCATAGACTTTGTGCATATTATTAATTCACGTTCATACATTTCACTCTAGGCTGACTTGTGATTTTAAGAATCACTTGTGCTTCATACTTGCTCGTGTTATTTACACAGTTTATACAAGTGAGTTTACATAGCCCCTCTTTTACATTTTTACATATTTTAGGGTGAAACATGATTACTCAACAAACATTAATTGCAATTACACACGTACAATTCTACAATATGATCATATGTGTTTATTTGTGTTTTGTGCTTGAATGCTATTTGTTAAGGCTACATATACATGACATGATCGTGCAATCATTTACATCATGATAACATGTGTTGTTATGCCCTGCATTTACATCAGGATAACATGTGTTGTTATGCCCTACATTTACATTAGGATAACATATGTTTTTATGCCCTACATTAGGATAGCATGTGTTATTATGCCCTTTAGTTACAAGGTTTGATTTGTGCAACTAGCTTAACATAGATTCCCCACAAATGCTTTATAAACCATGTATCATTTGAATTGTACACAAAACATTTGAACTTTATGGTGTCAAAACTTATATATGCTCACCAACTATTTACAGTTGACCCTCGTTTTCATCATGTTTTAGGTACGGATGTTTGAGTTAAGATTCAAGTTGCCTCACTTAGGATTGAGGATCTTGTTTTAAACTTAATAAAGACATGCATGTATTCATGACTCTTGTAAATGTTGTAATTGTGTATTTGAGCTATGAAATGAAATTGATTGTGTAATTATTACAACTATTAGTAAACCATGAGCTTATGAACAGTCTACATGTCCTGCCCCGACGTTTCGGCCGTCGGTTGGGGTGTGACAGATTGGTATCAGAGCCTTGGTTATAGGGAATTAGGTTATTAGACAGCTTTGACCTAACCTTAGGACACCCATTTATGCCATGCTCTATGATTATATGATATGCTACATGTTATGTGCTACATGTATAAATATATTATGTGCCAATATACTTAATGTTTATTTGTTAGACTTCATGACTTACTAGGTTTCACCTAAATAATAAATTAAAAACAATAATACCCATACCCTTATCCTAAGTCTCAATCCTTCTTCTAGGTCATTATCATCATAGCATGTGGAACGTCATACTTATAGACATAAGTCTATTAAATTTCTTTTTATACCTCGTTAGGGTTTTAAACTTTGTTAACTAGTAGAGGACACGTGCAATCTATAAGGGTGACACATGTATTCTGGGTTTTTTGTGTAGGAAAGCATTTCATATAAATCCCAATCAACCGAGGGATCCGTATGCTTTCCTGGGAATTCCCGGGATGAGTGTTTACTTATAGGCTAAAGCATGTCTCTTTGAAGGTTATATACGTTTATTAACCTTAATATGTCATTGCATTCAAGTGGTATTATCACCATTTGAGTGCAATCCAAACTATGAATATTTATGTTTTAAATTATCCTTTGTTTTATATCCAAGAAATCCTCATAACCTCTTATATCTTTCCTCCTGTTTTGTTTAAATCTATAGCATGCCTCCCCGTCACGCCAACGGGACCAACAACAACAACAATGACCTTGATGCTCTTCTCACTCAACTTGTGAACCAACTCACTCATGCCAATAACAACAATGGTGGCACTAACAGCAGTGCTAATAATGGTGGTGGTGGTGGTGCCAACTCACCCCCATGCACTTTCAAACACTTTAACTCGTGCAACCCCGTCAAGTTCTATGGCACCGAAGGAGCTACGGGCCTCCTTAAATAGTTTGAAAGCATTGAAAACACTTTTCTCAACAGTGATTGCCCTGACAATCTCCGGGTTTGCTATGCCACCAGCGTCTTTCAAAAACGAGCGCTCACTTGGTGGAATGGAGATAAGAGAAACCGGGGTGTGGATATGACCATGGCATTTCCATGAGATGAAGTTAAGAGACTCATGACCGAGGAGTTCTGTCCTCACAATGAAATGAAGAAGCTAGAGGCTGAGTTTTGGGATCTTACCTAAGACAGCGGTGAAAGTTTAGCCTACACAACTCGTTTCCATGAGTTAAGTCTTCTGGTACCCCACATGGTCACACCACTGACTCGGGGTATTGAAAAATACATCAGTGGTATGCCCATGAAAATTCAAGATACTGTCTTAGAAAGAAATCCAGCTACTCTTGAAGACGCTATCCACCTAGCTGCCACATTAACTGATAACCATGTGAAGGTGGGTACACTAACAAGGAAAGGTGCAAATAAAGTCACTGACCCAGCAGCCTCATCTGAACCCTCTAAGGAAGAAAAACCCAAACCTCCTCACTACAATAAGAAACGTAACTTTGTTGTCGTTATCCCTACTGTACCCATCAACCAAGTTGCTCCCCTAGCCCAAAACCAGAATTAGAAACCATATGCGGGCTACAACCCTTTGTGCAACACATGCAATTATCATCACTTCTCAAACATGCCATGCCGTCTATGTGCCAATTGTGGAAGGCATGGTCATGTAGCAAACACTTGCCAATCCAGACCACCTGTTAGTCAAACCCACCAGGGAAACCGAGCCAATCAGCAAGTTGCCAATCAAGTTGTACCGGCCATTACTAATGGGCGTGCTTATTATGAATGTGGTAATCCAAACCACTTCAGAAACCAATGCACAAGGATAGCCAATGCAAACCAAGGTGGTGCTCGTGGGCGTGCCTTCAACATAAACACTAACGAAACTCAAGTCAACACCGAAGCAGTGAATGAAACCAGTTGAAGCTAGTGCAAGATGAAGCCGAATAGAGATCTAGTCAAGAATAAATTATGCATTGTAATCATTTACATTATCGTGTCAGTGTTTGAACTATTTACACCTACTACGGTTTTCACCAAAAATTTTGAGCTTTCTAGCCAACTTCAAGAAGATGAATCATTTCGCCATTAACCATTCGTATAAGCACTGGCGACTTTGAAAATATAAAACTCGACTACCCACATTGTACATAAGCACCGAGTAATATCACAGGCAAAATTCAATAAGTTTACATTACTCATGAGATCCAATAACTTACAAATGAAAGCTCACATGATACATAAAACTTAGTTGGTTATAATATGCATGATACTAGGTTAATCACAGAATACATGAAACTTGTTTGTTTGGAATTTACATTATACTGGATTGATCACATAATACATGAATCTTATTTGTTACAAAATACATGATACTAAACTGTTCACACCATACAATATACATGATGCTACATTACTCAAATTATACCTGAAAACTAGTTGCTTACAATGTACATAACATTATATCACACATGCAAACCTGAGTGCTTACATTATACACAGAATTAGATTGTTTACATTGTTGCAATTGATTAAGTACATCATACAAAATACATGATTATTCGCCTTATCCATGAAAGCTACTTGTGGTTGACGTATTCTTGTTCAAACACGAGGAAGCTATGGAACCCTAAATTATGCCACGTTATTATTCTTTATTACCTGATCGACTCTACTATCTATGGAAATAGTTAATTGTTAGCAACACATACATGAAAACAACAGTTACGAATTAAGTAATTTAGTGTTACCCCCTTGACCCCCACACGCAATGGGATGAACTATACGGACCATGCGACGATTTGGATAATTACGGGTGCACATGTAATTATAAAAATCAGCGCATGGAAAACATAGCAAATTCTGTCGTGTGTTATGACATAAAGCCTACCATGACGTATAATAACGAAACTAATGTGATATGACAAGGGCATGGTGGATACGCCGCTGGTACTTCCTATATATACGTATTCCTGTCATATTATCAGAAGTGGCGTTATTCGTGTCACGCAAAGTTTTATGTTGTTTGACGGGGCCAATGTTTGTGAAATCTCTTATCCACTTACAATTCCTGAACATATTAGACTACACCTTAAACAAAACTTGATCGTCAAATCCCTATCAAATCCATTCCAACTAATGAAATTTACCTTTAGATTCTTCGACAGTCCTCTCCTTAACACTCTTGAAACTAAGATCCACTGATATCATTCATACTTAACTTGAGTTTTAGACCTGAATCTTGTTATCTAACATACTCCTCAAACCGACAATCAAAACACATTGAGAACCCAAACACTCACTTTCTACCTGATTCAGTAGACTCCACTAATTCAATTTCGGGACGAAATTCTCTCAACACGGGGATACCGTAACATCCATTATCCAGTACTATTTTAACATATCTATTTATGACGCTCTGTTTGAATCCTGTATTTTCCCCGCTCAACAAGCCACATTAATTATTATTTCAATACGAAGTCTAAACCTTGCATTTACATATAATTTTCTATTTATGTATATTCATAGAATTATATGCATATATATATAATTATACATAATTTGTAGTGGAGTTTCTATATAAAATACTTTTAAAAGTCAACAGTGGCGAAATACTTACAATTCAACATTTAAATCGACCAAACCCGATTGCTAAGGTCTTGCCTTGAATACTTGAACGAATCTTGAACAGTTTCCAATCCAATTAACATCCTAATTCAACCAAATTCACGGTCAATTTCAAATTCAAACAATTTGACTTCGTATGGTCAAATTCCAAATCAACATTTAAATCGACCAAACCCAATTAAACAACCGCAAATCACGCGCAAACAATCCTCATATGAATCCAGACCTCAAGCACGACCAAATTCATTTCTAATTGACTGAATTGACACGTAATCCATCCGACAGCTGGTACCTTCAACCTTTTGATCGATTCGTGCATTAAGGATGAAATTGAATGAATTAATACACTCCCACGCCTCTGCATAGACTTTTGAAAACTCTCTCAACCTCCCATCGATCTGCATTTCAATTCTAGACGCTCATCGAGTACCAAGAATAGCGGGTTCTGTGAATTTGCCGTGTGCACTCATTCCTTCGTCAAATCAGGTACAAGTTATGTCATTATATTCGTAATCCATTACTAATTGAAAGCCTTCTGCCAAATCGTGATGACAGAGGGTATCGAAATCGATTGGAATTAGGGTTCATGGCATGTTTATACGTATTCGGATTTGGAAACCTTTCTTAATCTAATAATCGTTTATATATTTCTAGATTTCATACTATTCCAGCGAAACCATCTAGCCCAGCCTGTTAAATCACTGCACCGCAGGACTAGATGGCATGGGTTCGAAACCCATAAGCAACGACCTTTTTGGTTCTCGTTGATACCAGACCCGGCTCCCTCCTTGTTTCACGTTAAGACTATACTAAACCGGTTTACAACACCACTGGCCCGTTGGTCCAGTGGTAACTCGGGAGTGCCACACAGAAACCACCCGGGTTCGAGCCAGGTGGTTTGCATATGTTTTTAAAATCAATTTTAACAACTCAAATTAATTTATAAAAATTACTTTATATAACCCAATGCCAATTAGAACTGATTTGTACAATAATATACAATTTGTAAGCCTAAAACCTTTATTTTCACAATCTAAATAGGTTAAAATCCCATTATTCATTACAAACAAATTTAAATGTTATTTTAGATTAAACCCTTAAATCACAAAACAAAATTCCTATTTTATAAAATATTACTAAGATATTATAAAATACTTTACCATGTTTTATAAAACACATTACCATTTTAAATAATTTCATGAAACACTTCTATAAATCATTTTCTATTAAGTCTTTCTGTTTATGCACATTACTCGTTCGCAGGGATCTCCATCTTATTCTGCTTTCTTAAAGCCCGAACGAGAGCTTCACGAGCGCACCCGCGACTTTTGGGAGCGTTTGAAAGCATTGTGCGAAAACCAGGTACGTCCTACTAGCTCAATTCCATTTCCCAATATGGGCGACGCTGATCCACCAGCGAGGTGTATTGTACACTAGAGAGCCAGTGATGGGGTCCCTGGGGATGTGGCAAATTCCATCACATGGCAAATTCCAAATGCCAATACATGGCAAATTCCATCACATGTCATGAGTACGATCACTCATGCAACCCAATTCCATGGCCTCGAGGATGTGGATGCACCCGGACATGTGTCCCGCTTTGCGCGTATATATGATAGTTTCAATATCACTGGTGTGTCTAAGGACGCAATCTACTTGTATCTCTTCCAATTCTCCCTCTCCGGGCGTGCATATACTTGGCTCGACACCCTTTTAGACAACTCGATCACCACTTGGGAGGATCTCGAAGCCAAGTTTTTCAAGAAATATAAGTCATACAAGTTCTAATTATGAATAGAATTCAATCGAATAAACACTCAATATACCAAACGAAAGAGCATGCAAAAATAATGATAATAATGCTCGTGAAAAGGCTTAGATTATTCTCACATGGAAACGAATGGGATAGGGTTTAGTGATTTGTTATGCATAATTTCCGTTTGTTTCTACTTGCCATGTCTTCATTTTATTTAATAGGTGCAAACTCCAAGAGGCTTAGTTTAAAAAGGTTTTATTTTTTTGAAAATTTTTTGAGTTTTTATAAAAGGTAGATTTTTGTAATGTTTTAGTCAAATGGGTAGAAAATCACAAGTTAAATTTTACTGCTCTGAGATTACAAGCAGTCTTGAATCTCTAATTCCCCACCCCACACTTAAAATTGTGCATTGCCCTCAATGTATAAATGCATGTAATGGAATGCTATGTAGGAATTTAAATGCATGAAGTTTTAAGGGAAAAGAAACTGGTACTCACCCTGTCAATTCGGTGTATAACCTAAGGCCAAAACTTATTACTGTTGTCAGGCTATGCCTATCAGCTACTAGTCAACATGTTGCTTCTAAGAATTCATCGACTTTCTCAGAAATTTGATGTGATTTCCGGCTCCAGACTCATAGAGTTGGAGTGTAACTCCTCAAATTAGAGAGATGATCTCTGAATCATAAAGGAAAACATAAAAACGAACAAGGAAAATAAAAGATAGTAGTTAAGCTACTAAGGTCCTAGTATCGAGAAGGCATACCTGGGGGCTGAAGTAATTAGAAACTTAAATGTGGAGAAACAAACCTGAGGTCCATGCTTTCTGCTGTATCCACCAACTTCTCAATTTATTCATGATCATCGGGTTGCCTCCCGGAAGCGCTACGTTTATTTAAGAGTCTAGATAAAAAGACTGATGGCTACAAAATTCTCTAAGTACAACTGCTGCGGACTCCACAGTTTTGCTGCTGACCAAAAAGTTGCTACGGATAAGCTTGTTTGCTGCAGATAGTTGTTCCCATGTTGATGGAAAACTCTGCTGCGGACAACCTTATCTGCTAAAGACCAGAGTTGCTGCTGATAGTCTTCTCAGCAGCGTCAAACACTTGATGCTGCTGATAGGCAAATCATCAGCAGCTTTGGATAGTTGAGTCTTGATGCGGATCACCAACTTTGCTGCTGATAGCCATATCTGTCGAAGATCAATCGTTGCTGCTGATTGGCAAAGCAAAAGCAACTTTACTACTGACAACTTTCTGCTGCAACTCTGACACATCTCATACAGAAAGAATGTTACTGGTGCAGACAATAAAAGATAAAAACGCTCTCCTTCCAAGTATCCAAGCAATGATGCCTAAGAAGACGTTTGAGTAAAGTTATCCTTTGTAGTATTTGTTGTCTTAACGTGTAGTATAGCTTCTAGTATACAAGATCAACGGCTTGTGTTCGATCTGATCCTTAGAATCTAGGGTCTGTCTTGATTCTAAGTTACTATATAAGTAGTGTATCGTTTCATTGTACAAGTGTGCTTTCTTAGAGTGTTCTCTGTAATCTTGTAACCATTGAAGCTTAATACAAATTGCGTTTATCAGTACTTCTTGTGTTTACTTGTTTACACTGCTTAGTTGTGATTGTTTCCGCCCATTTCAACTAAAATAGAACCATCTTGTATTTATCGATCCTACAAGTGTTTAATCACTCTCTGGTTCTATCTACTATCTCTTTGCTAAGACACCAAATATCACAAATCCAAAAATGGCACAAAACAGTGGTTTTGATGATACTGGAAGCATCAACAGACCACCAAGACTGGTGTCTGGAGAAGACTATGATATGTGGAAGAACGGGATGGAAAGTTTCTTCTGGTATCAAGAATATGGGATATGGAGATCCATTAAAGATGAACCATATGTACCCATGGTGGCCTCTGATGATTCCGGAGGTCCATCAGTCCCCAAAGAACCCTCAAAGTATTCAGATGAAGACATCAAGAAGATGGAGGTAGACTTCGAAGCTTTGGGAGCCATTCAGATGTGCTTGCCAAATGAATTATTTCACAACTTCAGAGGATACAAGACTTCCAAGGAGCTATGGGAGGCTCTCGAGAAGATGTTTGCTGGGTCAGAAGAAGTAAATGAAAATAGAAGAGACATTCTGAAGCAACAATATGAGAACTTTGTCTGGAAGGAAGGTAAGTCTCTTACTGTGTTGTATAACAGGTACACCTACCTTGTGGGAGAGGTACAATGATCAAAAGTGAAGCTGGAGAATGAAGACATTCTCAAGAAGTTCATCAGGTCTTTGCCAAGCTGCTGGACACTTTACACAGTGTCAATCAGAAGAACTGAAAATTTAAAGACTCTGCAGATGACTGAGCTGTTTGGCATGCTGAAGACCTATGAATTAGAAATGATTCAAGCCAAAGAGAGAAGCTCAAGTTACTCAACAGCCTCATCATCCACCACCACTTCCTCTACACTTCACTCTGACCACTCAGTTCCTAGTTCAAGCAACTACTACCCTCCCATTGTCACTCATCCCCAGACTCCAACCTCTCAATCAAACAAATCACCATTTCTTCTTGAAGCCCCACTTCAAACATCAACTTCTGCTGCCTTTGTCTCTAAAACCTAATCAATATGTCCTTTATCAAGGAAGATCTGGAATGTTTTCATCCATATGATCTAGAAGAAATGGATATACAACACTCCTATGCCATGCTCTCTCTAAGAGCAAAATGGTTCTACTCTAGAACAGGAAGACCCATTCCAAGCAACAACCCCAACACCAGAGTTGGCTTGAACAAAAGCAAACTGAGATGTTACAGCTGTAACCAACTTGGTCACTTTTCCAGAGAATGCAAGGCACCAAAGGCAAACCCATCTGCTGCTCAGACAAGACAAGCTCACCAAGCTCAGCCAAGACAGCAACAATAGCAACAAGCCACTCCTCCTGCTCAAACTGCAGCTTGTGTAGCTGTTGGAACTGTTGACTTTGACTGGAGCTTCTAGTATTAGGATCTTCCTGCCAACAATCAAGCTCTCACGGCAGACACATCATAGATACCACCTCAGGTATATGAAAATATTTGTACTCAAGCTTGTATTGATAAGGTCCTCGGATACAGGAAACATAACCAGAATCTCATAGATCAAAATGAAGAGTTTCACCAAATGAAATCTGAATTTAAAAAGGTTGAAAACAGTTACAAAGAAAAGATTAACCGTTTAAAGAAAGAGATTTCATCATTAAAACATGAACAAACAAACCTCAAAACTCAGATTGATGATCTTCTGGTTAAGTTAAAGGCTACAAGGGCTGAATTAGCAGACCAAAAGGTCCATGTTGAAAAATATGAGTTTGCATCCAAAAAGCTGCAAAGACTTTTGGATGCTCAAATTCATGAAAGGGTAACTACTGGAGTTGGGTTTCAAGCTAAAAAAACCCTACAATGTTGTTCCTCCACCGGCTGACTATGTAGCCATTCATGAACCAAGTTTCAATCTTTCCAATCTTGATCTGGCCAACCGAAACCTTGACCCTGTTGTACAAGAAACCTCTGTGCAAGAATGCACTACTTCATCCAAGTCTGAGTCCACATGCTTAGACTCCACTAAAACCAATGAAGCTCCATCTCCACCTGCGTTTAAAGTTATTCAAGCCAACAATCCAAGCCCTTTCATCCCTTCAAAAACAGTACCAGTATCTCAACTCACCAAACAAATCAAAATCAGCTATCCTCCAAAGGAAAAATGCTAACTGTTGAAAAGGGACAGTCTTCAATCTCCACCAACCCAAATCCTCAACCCAAAACCAGTCTACCTAGAGAGAAAGCTCCATATGTTCAAAAGACATTGGAGGAAGCCACCTTTGAGCACAACAAATCTCATCCCTGGAATTTCAAAGACTTATTCAAGAAAAAGGACTATGTGTGCTCTCAAAGGGACAAATTGGCTAAATCATGCTTTGTCTGTGGCAAATACAACCATACTGCCAGCACCTACTTCTACTACCTTCAGCAACAAAGAAACTTTAAGCAACATGCTTTTGAGAAGGCAAAAAAGAACAAAAAGGTAAGAAGCTTTGAAGCCAAGGCAACTCATTTCAGGAACTCTCTCTCCCCACCAAGGAAGCAACTTCCAAAACCTCAACAATCTTGCATCATCTGTGGTGAATCAGACCACTTTGCTACAAATTGTGAATTTAATTCCTTCAACCAGATTAACCAAAAGCCTATCGACAAAAGAACTTCTATAGAGAAACCATCTGGTAACAAGGTAAAGAAGGATATGCATACATCTGTTGTTAAGCTATCAGAAGACAGCAAAAATGTTGTTAATCAAGTAAAGCCCAAGAAACCAAAGGACAAGCCTTCAGCAGCAACCAAGTCTGCTGCTGCTCAAGTAAAACCATCAGCAGCAACAAAATCTGCTGCTGATAAGCCAAAGTCCTCAGTAGCAAAATCTGCTGCTGATCAAGTAAATATGTCAGTAGCCAAAGAAACATCAGCTGCTGATAGAGCAAAAAAATCTGGAAAACCACCTCCTCAGCAATGGAAAGCCAAGATCCCATCCTCTATCCCTCCAAGCATCATCATTGGTTCCATTGAATGCAAGCATGCTGATGATCTAACAACACACTTACCCTAGTTTGCAAGTTCTTGGGTTCCTCCCTCTAACTAGATCTCTCTCATGTGCAGGGACAGCCAGGTCATAAGAATAACACCTGGGTTGTAGACAGTGGTTGTTCTAGGCACATGACCGGCAACAGATCCATCCTCTCCAACATCAGACACTTCAATGGAGGATATGTTTCCTTTGGGAGTGATTCAAAAGGAGGATTAATCACTGGACAAGGAACTGTGTCCAATGAAAGAATGAGTATTGAAAGAGTAAATTATGTCAAAAAATTAGATTTCAATCTCATGAGTGTGTCCCAGATCTGTGATCAAAAGCATTGGATACTTTTCACAGATAAAGAATGTTTTGTACTATCCCCTGGCTTAAGCAAACCTCCTCCAGAGAAGATACTATTGACTGCTCAGAGAAAAGATAACCTATATGTGCTCGACATGAATGAGGTCACTCCATCTGGTAGTGTATCTTGTTTTCTATCAAAGGCATCAGTTGATGAATCAGCTATCTGGCACAGGAGATTAAGTCATGTCAATATAAAAACCATTAACAAGTTGGCGAAGGAAAATCTTGTCAGAGGGCTTCCTGACAAAGAATTCAAACTTGAGGATCATTGCATTGCAGATCCTGCACATCCTAACAAAGTGTTCAAACTAGACAAAGCTCTCTATGACTTACATCAAGCTCCAAGAGCCTAGTATGAAACTCTGTCTGGATATCTACTAAGCAACAATTTCAGAAGAGGTGCCATTGACCAAACCTTGTTTATCAAAGATGAAGGGGGAGAAATCTTACTGGTACAAATCTATGTTGATAACATCATCTTTGGATCAACAAGGAAGAAGTTGTGTAAAGACTTTGAGATTCTGATGCACTCAAAGTTTGAAATGAGTTCAATGGATGAACTAAATTTCTTTCTGGGTCTTCAAGTCAAACAAGTACCAAATGGAATCTTTATCAGCCAATCCAAATATGTCAAGAGCATTTTAGAAAGATTCAAGATGGCTGACTGCACTGCTGCAAGAACTCCTATGCAAGTACACCATCAACTGACTCCAGACAAAGATGATCAAGACACTGATCAACATCAATATCGTGCAATGATAGGGTCACTCATGTATCTCACTACCTCAAGGCCAGATATCATGTTTGCAGTATGCCTTTGTGCAAGATTCCAAGCAGCTCCAAAGAATACACATCTTCAAGCTATCAAGAGAATTTTTAGATATCTAAAAGGAGCCCCAAGACTTGGGCTATGGTATTCTAAAAATGATAAGTTCAACCTGTATGCATACATTGATAGTGACTATGGGGGATGCAACTTGGACAAAAAGTCCACATCAGGGGGTTGTTAATTTCTGGGAGGAAGACTGATTTCATGGAAGTGCAAGAAGCAAACATGTGTATCAACTTCTACAGCAGAAGCAGAATACATTGCAGCTTCAAGTTGCTGTGCACAAGTCATCTGGATACAAAACCAAATGCTGGATTATGGGATGACTTTCATGGCCACTCCCATTCACATTGACAACATGAGTGCTATATCAATCACAAACAATCCGGTGCAGCACTCCAAGACAAAGCACATTGACATCAGGTATCACTTCATAAGAGATCAAGCTGAGAAAAAGAGAATTATTTTAACCAAAGTTCATACCAATGAGCAATATGCTGATTTGTTTACAAAACCTTTTGATGAAGCTAGATTTAGATATTTAGTTGAATCTATTGGTATGATTAACTTTGACTAAAATTTGTCTCTAAAAATTCTTTTTATAAAATGTGTTTGTCTTTTGTTGTAAATAAAAGTTATAAGTCAGTAGCAACCATTTTTGCTGCTGACAGGTCTAATATTCAGCAACAAAGAATTTGTCACTGACTGCTTTAACTTATCAGCAGGAACAAGTTTCCTGCGGATAGATTTAAGGCAGTCAGCAACAACATCTTTGCTGCGGACCATTGCATCCATCAGCAGCAATTGAGTTTGCTGCTGACAGACTTAACCATCCGCAGCAACCAAGTTTGCAGCGGATAGTTTTAACCATCCGCAGCAACCAAGTTTGCTGCTGATGGGTAAAAATAAGTCCAAATTAACTTTTATCCGCTGTAAAAAGTCCTTTCAGTCTTTACCATGACTGCTATAGTGTATTACAGCTGTAACGGTAAAAAGTGAATAAGGTTGTACTGTACAAGTAACTTTGCTTTTTCCCTCCTCTGTCGTTATAACACAAATCAAATTTCTCCTTAACCTCTTCACATTCAATTCCATCCTAACTCTCACCATTTTCTCCCAAGCATTCACGGCATTCAAAGACTTCCATACTTAACCACCTTTCAAAAACTTCCTCCTTCCCTCCAAACCCAACAACAATGGCAGAGGTTGACATAAACCAGCCCGATGACAAGTTCTCATCCTACCACAATCTCACTACCTACTTAGTAAAAGGCAAGAAGTTCGAAGGGTTCAATGATATGATCGATTTTCTCTGTCGATCAAAGATATACTATGCACTAACCGACAACCCTACCATATACATCCCTCACATGGAGGACTTTTAGAGCACCGCCGTCTACTCTACCGAATAGGGGATTCCCCAAATCCAAGCTAAGGTAGACGGCAAAGACATCATCGTCACTGAAGCTACCCTCAGAAAACATCTCAAGCTTCAAGACGAGGGGGCCGCTGTTTCATACTTCAGGGAAGAGTATATGAGAACCTTTGTATCCATAGGGTACACTGGAAATCAGAATGATTATACCATCGAAAAGGCGCTGATGGGCCCTCCATGGAAGTTTCTATGCCACACTCTTCTACAATGCATATCCCAGAAGAGAAGTGGATGGCATCAAGTAAGCTCTGGTCTCACCTCTGCTGTTCACGGTATGGTCACTAGCCAAGGTTTCAACTTCGCACATCTCATTTTTGAAGGTTTGAGATATAACCTTTAAGATGGTGCAAAGCAGGCATTCTATATGTACCCAAGATTCTTGCAGGAAGTTTTCAACAATGAACTAAAAGATCTTTCAAAACCTGCAAGAATCTATCTTATGCTGAGACATAAAAATAATATTTTTCAAAGCATGAGAGCTGTTTCCAAAAAGTTCTCAGGGGTCAATGTTCCATTGTTATCTACAATGATGAACATACAAAGTACCCAGGGTGATAGTTCAGCAATCTCAGCTGATACTGATCCCACACCCTCCACTTCAAAACCTGAACTACAAACTGCTTCTACTGTTCGAACCCATATGCATTCTATTAAGGATGCACATGCACACCAACTACTTACACCTGTTTTGGATGTTATCACTGCCTAACTGGAACACAGGGCCCTAGTTGAGGCAAAATATACCAAAAAAAGGAGCAAGAAGACTCCTTCTATTCTTGTCTCACAGGCCCAATCCCAACCTAAAAGCTCTCATTCAGAATCCCAACATTCTGATGAGAATATCAAAAGGGATAGCCAAACCATTAGAGAGACTTCCTTGGAAGTTTCTATATTAGGATCAGGATCACATCCCGGATCCATAGAACAACCTGCTGAGCCCTGTCATTATTTTTCTTCTCTGAACTTAAGTGCAGAGGCACATAGTCAAGATGATATACCTTCTCCAACTACCACTATTTTGGAGGTATTGATTGACTTGGTTACTAATGTACCCAGCCCAAGTTCATCACCAAGAAGGTTCACTCTGGGAGTGATGATAGAGTGAATGTGGAAAGGGATATCACTACTCCTGGTACATAATTTGACCGGGAGGACAGTGATAACATCACTAAGACCCTAACCACGGGAACTCAGAGTGAGGATGTTTCTCTTGAAACACCCTTCACTGAGAGGAATCCCAGGTGCCAAGAAAACCAGGGTGATGGGGATGCAGAGGCTAGGCTTAAGGCCCTATCTAGTTCCAAGGATTCCACAACTGTGGATAAGGACAGACTGAAACTTCAAAATTTAGAATTGACAGCCAGGGTGGCAATGCTAGAGGCTGAAGTGTCCAAACTATGGCACCAAGTCTCTATGCATGAAGCCCATGAATGCCCTCCAGTGACTACTCCCTCCCTTGTATCAGTGGGCACTCAAATAGATGAAACTCTATGCACTGATGTAACCAAAAATGGGGAGATAGTTACTACGGAAGACGATGTTGACAGCCTCTATGAATGGATACAAGAGCAGGCTGCTTTTCAAAGTACTCTCTTCAAACCTGCTTTTGTTCAAATCCATGACTTGCCAGACTCAGTAGATGAAGACGAAGATATCACTGAGGACTGGAAGTTAGGTGTCCGAGCTGTTGATGAGGTGTTGAAGAATGAAGGTCAAGATAAAGACACACCTTTGTCATTTAGCATACTTCCTGCTGCTGTAAACATATCAAGACAGGCCATTGCCCCTCAATTCACACTGACTGTAAATAAGCTAGAATTTGAATCCATTCTAGCGTGGGGGTATGATGGTCTATCTGACAGATTCTGGATTGGATGGGAGTTTGGTGGAATAGAAGAACTGAATTGGAATACACTGAATCCACTTCAGGTTCTTGAACTGTACCTATCAAGCTGCATCAACACTTCCACAGATCTCTCAGCAAAACTTGCAATCAACAGATTCTATGTCTTGATGGAGGATAATCTGCCCTGGTTTGAATGGTTTCTAGAAGAAGCAAACAGGGTGGCCTATCCTAAACACCATGCAGAGTCTTCAACAACATCAGAACAAATACTGGCTCCAAGATTTGACTTGATAAGGAGCAGTGCTTTAACAGAAGAACACGTTCTATGTTGGAGAAGATTCTTCTACAATGAAATGGTCAGGGGCCTGGAAGTGCAAGGATGGTTAAGCACTGGGTCCTCTGGCTTTCAGTTCCTCTTATGTGATGGATCATCTTTCAAAATCAACAACATTCAAGAGATCCTGCTCCTCAATCCAGACTTCCTACATAAGGTCTTTGAGATCAGGACACACATCTGCAACATCAACTCCTTAGAAAGTCAAGAAATGATCAAAATTATCAAAGCTCATCTTGAAAAGGAGGGATGGCTTGCAATGGATGACTCTGACTCAGATTTATCCCCTCCCTCCTCACCAATTGTCATACTGAGTGCAGCAGTAGAGTCAAGAAAAGTGGCTACTCAGAATGTCAAAGAAATCTTCAAAGCTATACATGGGAGTGAATGGGAAAAGGAAAAGAGTGAAGCATTCCCTTCCTCTGTGTCTATTCCTCAACTTGCCATTGAAGCTGAAGCTGAGATCCCAACAGCATCTCTTACATCTGCTGTTGTGATCCATGAAGTTGAAGCAGAGGCATCCAACAAAGACAAGGGGAAGGGCATCATGACAGAAGAAGAAAGATTAAAGAAAGAGAAAAGAGAAAAAGAGAAGAGAAGAAGGGAGAGAGAAGAAGAGGAGATGGCAGATTTTAGAAAGATTCAAGAAAGAAAAGCTGTCATTCTCCTCAGGGAACAACAGATCCAGTTGCATGCTAGGCAACTGGATGCTCTGAAAGTTAAAGTTCCTGCAGCTACACAACTACAAGAAGATGAAGCTCTAGCTCTTCAGCTGCAGGAACAACTCAATAAAGAAGAAGAAGAAAGAGAAAAGAAAAGAAAAGGCTAAGTTCATGATAACTGACTCTGAACTAGTCAAATAAATGAGAGAGGTGTGGATAGAAGCTCTGATTTCTCAAGGTGAGGATGCAGACTACCGTGAGTAATTATCAAATAAAGAAATCTACAGAGCTTTCATGGGTCAGCAAGGTCAACTGGCAAATAAGAAAAGGGCTGAAGAAGAAGAAGAAAAAGCCAAACAGAAAACAAAGAAGACCATTGCTTTTAACATTAGGACCCATGAAGAAAGGAAGGTCATGGTGGACTTCCTAAAGGCTAGAGGAGAAAGTGGAAAGAGGCTAGGTCCCATGACCTTCATGAACCTGCAAGCCTTATATGTCAAAGTCAAGAAGGAAGAGAAAGAAAGATTGGGGAAGACAGGCTCAAAGAAAAGGGTAAACACTTAAACAGATGAAAGAAAACAAAAAGAAACCCAAGCCTACTCCCTCATCCACTCCTTCCTCTATCCAACAACCTTCCACTCTCCCTCCTAGACCTCCCTTCTTTCCACCTAAAGAGTCAAAATCCTCACACCCAGCTCCTCCTCATCAACAACCACCCAAGAAGAAAACCAAGCCTACTACCACACCAGAAGATTCAGAAGAAATTGTTATCTAGTTCTACAGTAATCAAGATCAATGGTTTGAGATTTTCAGGGAAAGGTAAAAAGATCAATGTACAAGTCTGTTGATGAGGTAATGCAGCTCCCAGATTCTGATCTTAGAAGAATGATGGAGCTGGGTGAAGCTCATGAGCCTGAGAATGAAGGTGGGAGGCATCTGTTGCTAGTGATCAAACACCACTTTAACCCTAGCAAAGATGTAGTCATTAATGCTAAACCTCTCCAATCCCACTTTCCATTTACTAACTGGTCCTACCATGCTGAGAAGGATGAATTCACTATAACAACTATCAGAAGTCAACAGATGAGATGTTCTAGCAAGGCCATTTTTAAGATGCCAAGCAAGGACATCAAGACTCTGTCTGAGCTTCCTCTTGACAATCCCAGCAAGGACCCTAGAGGCTATGAGGTAGCAAGGATAGTTGTCAACATGCAAAAGCTTCAGCAACAACAACAGTAAGAGAGTTTTGGTAGCATCAGTCTAGGGGGAGTTTGTAGATAAAAACACTGATGGCTACAAAATTCACTAAGTACAACTGCTGTGGATTCCACAGTTTTGCTGCTGACAAACAAGCTGCCGCGGATAAGTTTGTTTGCTACGGATAGTTGTTCCCCTACTGTTGGACAACTCTGCTGTGGACAGCCTTATCTGCTGAAGACCAGAGTTGCTGCTGATAGGCTTCTCAGCAGCATCAAACACTTGATGCTGCTGATAGGCAAATCATCAGTAGCTTTGGATAGTTGAGTCTTGATGCGAATCACCAACTTTGCTGCTGATAGCCATATCTGCCGAAGATCAATCATTGATGCTGATTGGCAAAGCAAAAGCAACTTTACTACTGACAACTTTCTGCTGCAACTCTGACACATCTCATGCAGAAAGAATGTTACTGGTGCAGACAATAAAAGACAACAACGCTCTCCTTCCAAGTATCAAAGCAATGATGCCTAATAAGATGTTTGAGTAAAGTTATCCTTTGTAGTATTTGTTGTCTTAACATGCAGTATAGTTTCTAGTATACAAGATCAATGGCTTGTGTTCGATCTGATCTTTTTAAAATCAAGGGTCTGTCTTGATTCTAAGTTACTATATAAGTAGTGTATCATTTCATTGTACAAGTGTGCTTTCTTAGAGTGTTCTCTGTAATCTTGTAACAATTGAAGCTTAATACAAATTGCATTTATCAGTACTTCTTGTGTTTACTTGTTTACATTGCTTAGTTGTGATTGTTTCCGCCAATTTCAACTAAAATAGAACCATCTTGTATTTATCGATCCAACAAGCCCGACCCGTACGTGTTTCGTGAATTTCCAATTTAGTGTTAAATCTATCAATGGGTGGCTTGTAATATAGAGAGGTTCATTCAACCCATTTGATAACCATGCGTATGATGATAATAAGTTGATCTAGGAATTAGTGGAGTCCATCCTGCCAAAATTTAGAGTGCTCTACAGAAGAGCACCTAAAGAAAATGGTGTACTTGAATCACGCCACCACCATTTCAAATTTCCTGGACCAAACTTCAAGAAACCCATGTAGTGAAGGAGACGGTCACCCCGATATGATAATTTTGTCACGTAATCTTCGTTGGATGAACGTTGCTTCTTCCATGAGAAGTGGTCCTCAGAGTGATGTGTCTTATCCTATGGCTTATGTGATTCATGGAATGATTCACAGATATTCTTGGTCATTGGATGGGTATCACTGTTGCAAGGAAGATGTGCCACCATTGTCATTTATTTGTTGGTGATTACATCCTCTTGTGCTTCCGTATTTAGGATTCCCATCAGTTCCACTTTAGATCTTCGCTCTTCTGGCTCCTTTGATTGTTTAGCTTCCAGCCTCTCAGAAAAGTCAGGAAGTGATTGTAAAGTTGCAGTAACCCTTTCTTCTGAATCATCCGGTCTCACCTCCAAATGATCCATGCTTGTGAAGATGGAAGGTTCTTGCTCATTAGGGTCACCCAGCATTACTAGAGATGTTGGAACTATAACTTCTGATTCTTGGACTTTGAAGGAATCATCTTGTTGTTTATTTGGATAACTTTTTAGGATCTGAACCTTAATTTATTCTAAATGACGAAACACTTGTTGTTCAGTTGGAGAGCTTTTCAGGAGTTGAACTTTAATTTCTTCCAAATGACGAAACACTTTTTGTTCAGTTGGAGAGCTCTTCAGGAGTTGAACCTTAATTTCTTCCAAATGACGAAAGAGATTCCTTGGGATCCATGAGTCGGAATCTAGAGCTGAGTTTTGAATTTCTTGGGGAGGTGTGGTTTCTTCATATGGTTGCCCGTAGGGTTGGTGGAAATGTGTGGAATACCCTTGATAGTGATAACAATCTTGGATGTAGTGTGGTTCTCCACAGATGTCACACCAAACCTCTGAATAGTGTTACTCATAGTCGTCTCGGTATCCTTCATAACAACTCTCGTAGTTGTCACCCATAAAAGTTGCTGTAATGAATAATCAAAACAAACCATAAAAGAAAATGTTAATGTTAAAAAGGCTAATCCGTTCACTCGAATTTTTCTTGAAATCACCGTGTCCACGGCAATGGCGCCAAAAACTTGATGTGAATGTTTTGATATATAAAAATATAAATAAATATATTTTTGGATGATTTCACAAGATCAGGTTTTAAATTTATAAAATGATAATTACGTTAACTTAAAACACACACAATAGACAAGTGTAACTATCGCAACGTAATATAGTTAGGTAAGAACCAAGTATCGAACCAATGGACACGGTCAAGTTCCAATACTCAACTTTTGTTATCGTTTAACCGGATTAATTAGTGAGTGGGTTATGTGTGCTTGTGAACCAGAAAAGAAAATAACGGTAAAGTAAATAACATAAAAGTAAAAATGTGCGTAAGTGTGTAACAGAAATGTAACTAGCAGAATAATAAATAGCAGAAAAGTAAATAAGGCAAAAATGATCAGATTACAGAATGTATTGCTTCGGGATTCGAATCAGCTTGGTATGTGATAATGTTAAGTTGACTAATTCAGTGGTATGACTACTACAAACTTGTGACCCGGGTCACCGCTAGAGCCTCATCCTCACTACATTTGATTTGCAAATTATAATCTTTAAAAGTTGTAGTGCCTCCCGTTAGGGACAACATTTACCCTCAACCCATCGAATGGTCATCTTCGGGTTGGTTTAAGACATCGGACTCAAAATGATTTATATTAAAGTTAAATGGGTGATTATATTTTAATCACCGGGAGACGGTGTAACAATGAGACCAAGTATAAAGACGTACCATTCCCAACATGAGTTCACCAATTTTTAGTCGCATAATAATCTCGTATAAAGACTTACGATCTTAGAAGTATTGACCAAGCCTTGGCTTATCAATATCAGCTCGTATAAAGACGTACGAGTTTCAAAGGAAGTTTGATTAAAAAGGATTTTACGATCTTACTCTTTAAAATCAAGTCACTGACAAATATAAAAGACGGATTTAGACAATAATAAAAGTCCGTCAAAAGATGGTTTTTGAGAACGAATTAGTTAAATATATAAACATACCAATTCATTAATACGTTAAACATTAACATGCACCAAACATCATATTCACCCTAGCAATATAAAGAAGTTTTAGCCACGAATGGACATAACGACTAGCGGAATGATGAGTTTCGTAGACTCCCCTATTGTGGAACAAGGAGGAAGAGCCCCTCTACTCTCTACTCTATACTCTAACTACAAGAATGCTCTTTTCTTGAGTGTTCTTTAGGTCTGGATTGGTGTCCGGAATGAAGAACTCAAGCCTCCAATTTATAGGCCTCAAAATGTGTAATGCACGGTCGTGCAAAGGCCTAGGGAATCAAACAGGGTACAGAGGACACTGTACTGGTCCGTGGGGAAGAAGACAGGGCGATGCACGACCATGCATTGGGATGCACGGTCGTGCATCCCTCTGTTTTCTCCCAGCTTTGTCTTTTAGCTTCTTTTTAACTATTGTTGACTAATTTTGACTTCTTGGGGGTCAATGCTTGGGAATGAACCTTCTAGAAGCTTGAATTCTTGGTGTTTTTTATAGGGTTTAGCATGATCTATATTTTCAACACCGAATAATCTGCAATTACAAAATATAAATGTTTTAAGCATAAATTGCAAATTATTATTCAATTAGTACCATAATGTGGGATTATTATTTATGTAAAATATGTATAAATGATGGCATATCAGCTAGGCAGAGACTGGATGACCATGACACCCTATTGAAGAATCAGCAGTCGGAATTCCAGGATATGCAGTGCACGGTAGAGGACATTGCTAAGAGCCTGAAGGATCGACATGTAGGTCCATTTTCAGGATCCCACGCTTTAGTGATGGCCGTGTCAGTTAGGATTGAGGAGGAGAAATAGGTTGTAGAAGACGAGTCCCACTTCATAAAGCATCACATTCCGTCACCTGAGGAGGTCAAGAAGATAGACTGGAGAGCTCGATTTGCTGAAATCGATGCTAAGATGGCCGATGACCAGGTGGACGAGGAGGTTATAGTTGAGATGCCTGCCGAGAAATTAGAGGAGAAAAATAAGGGGGTAGAGATGAAGACCCCCGAGGTTGACTTGAGTCGTGTTTCCTGTCCAGCGCGTTTGTTGCCACATAAACAAGCTAGGGAATATAGTCACTTCCTTGATATGTTTAAACAACTCAAGGTCAGTCTTCCACTTATAGAGACCCTCCAGCATATGCCAAAATATGGCAAGTTCCTCAAAGATCTTCTTTCCAACAAGAAGAAATTAGAGGAGGGCTCTAAAGTCTCACTTAGTGAGCAATGCTCTGTAGTGGTGTAGAACAAGCTGCCAGAGAAACTGGGAGATTCGGGTCGCTTCACGATCCCATGTCTCCTAGGCAGTTTGCCCTTACACCACCAGTTGGCTGACGTAAGTGCTAGCATCAATCTGATTCCATATTCTATCTATAAGCAGCTAGACCTATGTGAACCGCAGCCCTGTAGGTCCCCCGGGTGTCTCAGATCGTTACGTGCGAGTGTGTGACTAGTCGGACCTGGTGCGGAATGCCCGTGACTAGTTGGAGTATCTAGCAACACAAAGTAAACCGACAACAAACACAAGTTACTTCAAAGTTCGTCTATTGATAATCATAGCCGGTTACAGAGTGAAACTGAGTGCGTACATAACTTCTATCAAGACCAGCTATATATACTAGACATGATGTCTGCGTACTTAACAAGTGCGCAGGGCTTTGTTCCTGCGTACTTAGCAAGTACGCAGACTTTGTTTTTGCGTACTTGCTAAGTACGCAGGATATAAATCCTGCGCACTTGTTAAGTGCGCACAACACTAAATGAAGACTAAACCAGTACAAGTACCTACATATTACAACTCGATAAGCCAATACATACACATACTAAATACAAATACAAATGCAGAAAGTAAAGTACAAAAGCATAAGACATCATCCAGAGTGTCTGTCACACAAACATGCTCCAACAAACTCCCCTTTGACAACAGCTTTGGATTGTCTTTGGTCTTCAACCTCCTGCAACTCTAGCTTCCCATATTCAGCTTGTAGTCAAGACAGAACTTGACTAGCTTTGTCATATCTTGATGCTTGAAGCTTCGTCCACTCGTCCATGTAGATGCAGTATTTCTCATTGAGAGCCGTCAGATCTTTCATAGAGAAGTTGAAGAAAGTGATTTCATCAAAGGCCCTGATCAGTTCCTTCGGTTCCAAGCTTCCACTTGCGGACCTTACTCTTCCAATCACCACCACCTCGCCCGTGTTTGGGTCCACGTACCAGTACCATATGTTACCAAGTATATTTTGTTATAACTTGCTCAAGGGAATCTTGGTTTCACACAACACTGGCTTGTAAACCAGCTTCTTTAGACTCCGGTTAGTCATGGGATTTTTAACACTCTTATCCCGGACTCTCTTAGGCATTTGAGGCTTGAAAACCTTGAAGTTTCCTGATCTCACCTCTCGTTGTAGTGTTCCCCACAAACCCTTTGCTACTGCATGACTTGTGCAACCCAGCAGTTCACGGTTTGCAAGGTTCACCAGGTCGTACTTCGGCATGGAGCTGAACGCCTCGCGGGTAGGTTTCAAGTATTGAACCCCACCTGCTCGTTTGATGGCGAACAAATTCTTGTCATCGTCGAACTTGACTGACAAGATCATACCTGTAGTTCTATGTTTATCTATGATAGATGTCTTTTGCCAGACTTGAGCTTGATCCTCAGTAAACCATCCACAAGGATATTTACTCTTCCGTGCCTCAAGATCAACAGGTTGGTGATTGGTGGGAGAGGCTTCAGTCGAGGTTGCTGCACAACTAGCCTCAGCAACAGTCTCAGGCTCGACTGAACCTGTGTAGAAATTAGCTTCAAAGGCTGGATCTTCAAAGACCTCTCCATCCTCAAGCTCGTATACTCTTTCACCGTCCCCTTTGGGAAACTCCACAACAACATCTTCATCTTCCACATCCCAGTCCTTATCAGACTCGATCTCTCATTTTTCTAGATTGCTGAGAGCATCGATCTGAGTTTCTTTGGAATAGTCTGGCTCAATTATTAGAATGACCTCATCAGATAGGTCCTTAAGAACATCAGCCGCAGACTTTCCTTTACCACCTTCACTACCAGACACATCACCTTCATGTTGAGTAGACTCCCCCTCGGCCATGGGCACAATAGAAATGGGAACAATCGCTAACGCTTGTTGCTCACTTCCACTAGGACCGGCTTCAGGATCCTTGTTTGTGTCATCATCCTTAGTTAGGTCGACTAGGTGACAAGCCTCATCACTACTAAGCTTAGTAGGCTTCTCCTTCTCTTTCAGCAACTCCTGAATCTTCTCCCCCTGAGCAGCAAGCGTTTTGGTCATATCACATACCAACTTAACCATCATTTCATTCTCTTTGCGCTGCAACTCATCAACCATCTGTTGTTTCCTTAAAGCGGCTACTTCATCAACCAAAGAGTTAATCTGACCTTGTTGCTTCTTAGACTCCTCCTTGATTTCCATACCGTCTCAAGTAAACTAGCAACTTGAGTCTCTAGAGTAGCACTCCTTGTATCACGCGGATCAAGATCCCTAGATGTAGAGGCTTCAACTGTATGAGTGGGAAAGGTGAATATATCATCAAAGTCGAACCCATGAGTGAAATCTCCATACTCAAAGGGTTGACTGATTGGTTGGAGGGTGGTTGTGGGAATGGTGGTTGGTTGGGCTGGAAGTTTGGATGGTGGTTGTTTAAATAGTGGTTGGGGTGATAGTGACCGACTTAGTTTGAATTCGAGTCATCACCATCATTTGTTGGACAGATTGAAGCTGGAGGGATACTATGTCGGGCATCTTCTATGAGACAGTTGTGGCTGCCACCTCAGCAGTAACACGTGGCTGCCTCCTCCTCTGTTGCCGATATAGCTGGCTGGATGTTGAAGTAGAGGGTGAAGCAGTACTTACGGCCTCTGTGATTGGATGCCTTTGAGTACTAACTTCGACTTCTCTAGGGATAGCCACAAATGGCCTGTCCCCCCGGCGCTTAACACTTCTTTCTCTTCGCTGTCTTTCTAATTCAGCATCTGAATCGGAATCAGGTTCATAATCGCTTCCAGTACTCTCTTGTCTTTGTCTCTTTGAAGATGACTCGGGAAGGGAAACATCTGTCAACTTCCTTGGGTGTGATTGATCTGGTGCATCATCGGAGTCAGATGAATCAGATTCGGTGGCTTCAGAATCTGACTCTTCAGCACCATCTCCTCCTTCATGTTCTTCATCACCATCATCACCATCATCACCAGATTCATCATTCTCAAAATCTTCATCTCCTTCCTCTTCATCCTCTACTTGTCCATCTGAATGTTCACTTAGTTCAGGCTCAGACTCAGCACTAAACCATCTAAGATCTGGAGGGGCCACATATGCTTCATTGATAAGGTGGCCAAAGAGAGGAGTGTGCACAGGGGTAGGTTCTACACTGCTTGGCCTTAGGAATTGTGAGAACACTCTCTTGGCCGTCGTCTTGACTTGTAATATTTCTCCAATTTCCAGAAGATTTGGCAAAGCATCATTGATCAATAGCTGAACAAATCCTGGGTACAACGGGAATCTAAACCTCTCCGCCGTGTTGATCTGATAGGTTATGGATTTGTAGATATATTTGGAAATGTTGTAGCCCTAGTTGACAGATAACTCAACCATTGCAGCTGTCAGGTCGTGACCTATGGAATCATTTCCTGCTTTCCTTAAAGAGATGCACACGATCATAACGTGGGCAAAGTAACGCCGTTGGTCAAGTAACCACATCTTCTTGTACGAAGCATAGTCTCTAGCACCGGCGTATCCCATCCTCTATCTCCAGCACCCATCCACAAAGTAATCAGGGTAAGTAACTGGGTCAGTTGTTAGATCCCTGAACTGTAGGACTCTCTGAATGGTGTCTTCTAAAATGGCTATCTCTTGATCATCTATAGTGGCCCTAATAACATTCGGAGTCACTGTACAATCATGATCAGTAGTCTCCCAGAATTGCTCCAGATATTATTAAACTTGGCTAATCTCTTTATTGTGTAAACGCTTCACCTTTCTGTCCAAGATTGCCACCGGTTCCTCAACTTAATTCAACTTTTCATCCAACTATATATCATCCAATGGGACAAAAGTAGATTCATCTGCCAAACATTTTCGCAAATGAGACACATGAAACGTGTTATAAAGTCTACTTAGTCCCACCGGTAGCTCCAAACGATAAGCTACCACACCCACCCTTGCAATCACCTTAAACGGTTCGATAAAACGTGGACTTAACTTCCCCCGTTTCCTAAACCGTATCACTCCTTTCCAAGGAGAGACTTTCAAAAGCACAAAGTCCCCCACTTGAAACTCAATCGCCCGCTTTCTATTATCCGCATAGGACTTTTGGCGATCTTGAACCACCTTCAAGCGTGCCCATATTTGGTCAATACTACTAATAGTTTCCTTGACCACCTCTTTACTACCAAGTTCCCGTTGACCAATTTCACCCCAACACACGGGTGTTCGACACTTCCTCCCATATAACGCCTCAAAAGGCGGCATACCAATACTAGAGTGGTAGCTATTGTTGTACAAAAATTCCGCCAACAGTAAATGGTCGTCCCAATTTCCCCCAAAATCCAAAGCACACGCGCGTAACATATCCTCAAGCGTCTGAATCGTTCGCTCGCTTTGATCATCCGTTTGTGGATGATAAGCGGTGCTAAGATTCAATCTAGTCCCCATATCCTCATGGAATTTCTTCCAAAAAGAGAAGTAAACCTTGAATCACGATCCGATACAATCGTCACCGGTACACCATGACGTGACACTATTTCCTCCACATAGATTTTCGCCAATCTATCCGATGAATACGTTTCCTTGATAGGAAGGAAATGTGCACTCTTTGTCAACTGATCTACTACTACCCATATTGCATCATAACTCTTTCGTGTTTTAGGTAGTTTAGTAATTAGATTCGTGGTTATGTTCTCCCATTTCCAAAGCGGTATTTCAAGCGGTTGAAGCTTTCGATACGGCTTTTGGTGTTCTACCTTTACCCTTAAGCATGTGAGACATCTCTCCACATACTTAACGATATCACGCCTCATATCCGGCCACCAAAAATTTCCCCAAGATTATCAACATAAGTAACCATTCGTTCCTTTTTCAAATCACCACCAAGTACTAACACTTTGGCTTACCGGATTTCATCAATAAGAGATGATGAAATTGTCATCTTGAGTTACTTCACCTTGATAAGTGTATGGCTCGTCTTTCAACTAAGAGCATCCGCCACTACATTCGCTTTACCCTGATGATAAAGTATCTCACAATCATAATCCTTGACCAATTCAAGCCACCGCCTTTGCCTCATGTTGAGGTCTTTTTGGTCAAAGAAATATTTGAGACTTTTATGATCCGTGTAGATCGTACACTTATACAAATAATGCCTCCAAATTTTGAGCGCGAATACCACGGCTGCAAACTCTAAATCATGGGTAGGGTAATTCACCTCGTGAGTCTTCAATTGCCTAGACGCGTAGGCAATCACTTTCCCCCTTTGCATCAAAACATAACCCAACCTCGAATGCGAGGCATCTGAATACACCACAAAATCTTCGGTCCCGTCCGGCAAGGACAAAATAGGTGCCTTAGTCAACTTTTCTTTCAAAAGTTGAAAGGAAGATTCTTGCTCAGCATCCCAAACAAACTTAGTCTCCTTACGCGTTAACTTCGCCATCGGCAAAGCAATCCTAGAGAAGTTCTCAATAAACCGTCAATAATAACCCGCCAACCTAAAGAAACTCCTAATATCCGAAGGCGTCTTCGGTGATGACCACTCTTTTACCGCCACTATCTTGGATGGGTCGACTGTAATCCCTTTCTCATTAATACATGACCCAAGAATTAGATTTTGCGCAACCAAAATGCGCACTTAGAAAATTTTGCATAAAGCTTCTCCCTTTGCAACACTTCAAGAATTTCACGAAGATGAAAGGCATGATCACTTTCACTCCGCGAATAGATGAGGAGGAACGGTCTACACACCCGGTTCATAAGATCCATGAAAAAACCGCGGGCGCATTGGTTAAACTAAATGGCATAACCGTAAACTCATAGTGACCGTATCGAGTGAGGAAAGCTGTTTTAGGCATGTCGTCTTCTTTCACTTTTAACTGATGGTACCCGGATCTTAAATCAATCTTATAGAACCATGACGCCCTTTGCAATTGATCGAAGAGGTCGTCAATCCGAGGTAATGGGTACCTATTCTTCACCATCAACTTATTCAACTCCCGATAAACGATACACATCCTCATGCTTCCGTCCTTCTTTTTAACGAAGAGAACGGGTGCACCCCAAGGCGAAACGCTTGAGCGTATGAAGCCTTTATCGAGTGGTTCTTGCAATTGCTCCATTAACTCTTTCATCTCTGGCGATGCCAACCTATAAGGTGCTTTGACTACCGGCTTAGCACCAAGTATCAAATCAATCCCAAACTCTACTTCCATCTCTGGTGGAACCCCCGGTAACTCATCTAGAAACACATCCTCAAACTGATTTACAACTGGAACATCGTGAATATCTTTCACCCTTTTTATCACATCCGAAACACAAGCCATGTATGCCTTGCACCCAGGCACCATGTACTTTGTTGCCTTCACATAAGAACACAACTTAATCTTACCTTTCTTCTCACCTTCTATGTAAATGGACTCACCCAACGGGGAATCGAGTTGTATCGCCTTAGGCCCACATAGAATATTCGTTTTGTTCTTTGACAACCAATCCATCCCCACTATTACCACAAAATCCCCCATGGTCATAGGAATTAAGTCTATAAGGAACGTTTCACCCCCCCCCCCCCGCCCTTAACTTACAATTCCTATAAATATCGAATACTAGGAAACTTTTATCATTTGTCGCCTCGATTTCTAATGGTTCTTCTAACTTGCTACTTAGAAACGAAGAATGTTTGAAAAATTTCAAGGACACAAACGAACGACTAGCCCCCGAATCAAAAAGAACTAGTGCAGGTTAAGAGTTAATGTTGAATGTACCTGACACCACCTTCGAGTTCGTCTTTGCCTCTTCCGCCGAGATGTGGAAGGCTCTACCCTTTGGCTTTGACGTCTCTATCCACTTTTCACTTCCACCTTGCTTCAACTCGGGACAATCTGCCCTATTGTGCCTGGGCTTATAACAATTGTAGAACACATGAATTTAGCTTGAGCATTGATTAGCCATATGCTTCGGCTTCCCACATTTATAGCAGTTTAGCGTCCCCTTCCTACATTCACCAGAATGTTCCTTCCCACAAATCTTGCACCCCCGGGAAGAGAACTTGCTAAAAGGCTTCTTACTAGGGCTCCCGCCCTTTATCTTCTTCACAACTTGATCCACAATCTCACGCTTTCTCTTTTCACCTCTTGCTTCTTGCCTCCTCAACTCCACCTCCCTTTCCCGACACCTGTTTATCAAATCTACAAGTGTGGAAACAGAGGATGGAGATATGCTATCTCTGAACTCCATAGTCAACATAGCATAAAATCTGTCAATCTTCGTCTTCTCGGTCGACACCACGTCAGGATAGAACTTGGAGCGATCAAAGAAGGCCCCTGCCAATTCATCTATTGACTCAGTCATTTGCCTCATGAGGAGGAACTCCTCAGTCATCCTGTCAACTGCGGCTTGTGGGCAATGATACTTTAGAAAAGCCGTCTTAAACTCCTCCCATGTCACAGAGGTTACACCCAATTCACCTCTCTCCTTTCGGAGATTCAAAAGTCATTCCTTTTTCCCTTCCAGTCAAAAGTGACACACTAAACATTACCCTATCCTCGGGCTTACATTTATTAGTCTCAAAATTAGATTCCATATCCACCACCCACCTGTGGCTAAGGATCGGGTCCACTTGCCCATTATACTCTTTGGGCTTGATCACCATAAACTCCTTTAGAGTACAACCTTATGGTTCCCTCTCCTTTTCCTTCCTTACCTCCTCGAGAGTAAGCTTAATAGCCCCTCTCATTTCCTCCATTAGCAAGGATGTGGCTTGCTCAAAGGCCTTGGCCACTTCTTCCTTAATCATCTCTTGGATTCTTGAATCCAACGGTTCATTGTTCGCTTGGTCCGTCATCTCTAAACCAAGAATTAGAACAAAAACACCTTAATATCCTTACACTTTCAATACCTTAGGTATCCGTCACACTTACACTCTTATATGTATTACGTATATATATACCTACCTATATACATACATATATAATCATCTTCACCTAATCCTTGCAAATGTTCATTGTTATATGGTAATCATAAACACCCTTGCACATTTCGTCTTATTAATCATATTGGCTAGACATGTTTAATAATACGCTATGCCCAATTGTAATTATCATCTCCATATAACAAATCACAAAAAAAACAAGTTTCGGCACATATAACACCTTGTCATTCATTCATACATATATATATACACCATATATATATATAACCACCTTATCCAAACATTACTAACCTTTCACTTCCGAAAGCTCCGTGTCTTAGTCAATTCCTTCTTGGATTCTCGTATCTTTCCCCCCATATCAAGAGCATCCGGTTTGAGTTTAGTGCCACCCACACCAAATCCCTCAAACCATTGTTCTGATACCAAGTTGTAACTCCCTTAAATTAAACATCGGTTATAATAAGCATTTACACACGCAAAAGCATTTATCCCAAGGAATTTTTTTATTTTATTTTATTTTTATTTTATTTTCCTTCGCGTACCGCGAAGAACCAGGCATCAAACCTCGCGTACCGCGAAGGAGTCCAAAAGTGCCTGTCCGGGAACCTGGTTCTTCGCGTGGCGCGAAGAACCCCCCTTTGATCTTCGCGTACCGCGAGGCCCTTCAGTAAACAGAAAGTTAAGTTTATCTCCCAGATTCAACACTTAGCCAAATTTTCATCCTTCACCATTTCAACTTGATACAAAATTATCCCCAACACTTGGGTTTTGTTTCAAAACATTCATACATCATAATTATACTCCAAAAACATAAATCCACATCAAAATCTTCCATTTATGGATTTCTATTTACACTCCCCAAGCATCATAACGCACACGAGAATCCGCCAAACGCCATGGACTTGACTTGGACTACATCGGAGCTTTTCCTACATAACACCACATATATCACCATTAGTAATGAGGATAAAAACATAACAAACAAATAAGATTCTACTTGTTTTCACCCATTCGCCCATTTGACCCGTTTCCACCCAATTTGTCATTAGGCTATATGTCACTTGCATAACACCTTACAAGTTTCATTCTTTTCATATATCATTCATATTTAACAGATTTCCATTTCCATTATGGCACATAGGCCATAACTTTATCACCACATTTCCATTATGATTCTTAGATCATAACTTCATCACCCATTTCCATTATGATACTAGATCATAACTTCATCACCCATTTCCATTATGGTATTTAAACCGTAACCTCATATCCACATTTCCATTATGGTACTTAGACCATAACCTCATATCCACATTTCCATTATAGTATTACAACTATAACTACATTCATTCATTTGCATATAATAAATTCATACTCATTCATAACACAACATTATATGAAAACATATCACATATATCACCCTTTACCATCAATACTAAGTAAGTGCAAAAGCACTTACCTTTTGGATTCGAAGATCCTGTTCCACCTTCTCGATTGACAATTTGATGACCTAAACATATACACCTAGTTTAGTAATCTATCATACATCAAAATCACATTATAATTGGGTTCACAACCTTATTTTCCATTTCTAACCCAAACTGATCCGTTTGGGTTATTCCCATATCCAAACACCCTCTTTCCATCCAAACTCACCTACTTGAGTTTCATTACTATTTTCTTAACACTAATTTTTCATTCAATCTTTATCATTAGGTTAATTTGGTGTTCATTCAAGTGTCTAACACCATATAAACACTTACACATCATTAATTAATCATCCTATCATCATAACCCCAAAACCCCCAATTCTTTCCATATGAACCCTAACTTCTCATAATCAAAATCAAAGGGTTCTAGGATGTTATTCACCATTCTTTACATTTAGTTTAGCTAGATTATCAACAATCTAACACTAATTAACCACATGCATCATCAATTCTCGGATTTCTACAAAACCCACCTACTAACTCATCAATGGTGAAATCAAATGGAAGATAATCACTTACTTGATGTTAGGAAGGTGATGTGTGAGCCAAAACCTTCACAATACAAGCTTCAAATGCATGATTTTGCTTCAATCTCACTTTCTCCCTTTTTCTCTCTTGCAAGCATCGACCCACATAACCATATGAGACTAAATTTTGACTTTCACTAGTCAAATATGGCAGATTTACCATATATACACATTCAGCCCCTCAACTTCCATTTCACCCATTTTCATTCCAAAATTAGTTAAAAACTAATATAAGCCCATCATTAACTTGAAACCCACTTGTTTCAACTTATTTCTAAAATATTATTTTCACCATAATATTAATTAGAAATATTTATTTATTTAAAAATAAAACCCGGATTTTGGTTCGTTACAAAGCCCACGCGCATGAGCATATCCTTGGCTGACCGCTCAGTCAAGTATCCATAGGGAATTGTGGAGAATATTCTAGTGAAAGTAGGTAAGTTTGTCTTCCCTGTGGACTTTGTTATTCTAGATATGTAGGTGGATGATAGAGTCGCACTCATATTAGGGCTCCCATTCTTGCGCACCGCCAAGGCATTGATTGATGTCTTTGACGAGAAACTCACACTTCGTGTGGGGGGTGAGTCGATCATTTTCGATGCTACAAAGTCCGTGAAAGGATGTTGGCGAGCATAGCAACTCCATGTGCATGCTTGATGCCTTCATAGACGATCATCGAGACTTTAATCCAATAGAGGATGATGTTAACAGAGAGAGGAGATGAATGACAAAGGACCCTCCTGATTGGTTAGAAGAATTTGAAAAGAAATTAGTAGGGTCCTCGTTTTTAAATGCTGACAGTGTTGAGTGCAGTCTGAATGAGATATTAGCACAAGTGGGGAAGATAGTATGTGAGACACCCATAGTTGATATTTTAGAGGTCATACCATTAGAAATACCTACTCTTGAACCTCTACCTATTCTTTGTTCTGAGGGGAGAGCAGCTGAGTCAACCCCTAGTTTGAGTGCTCCTAGGTCTAGGCCACCTCGTAAGAGAACCCGAGCGTTAATCCATTTAGGTAATCTACAGAGAGTGCAAACTCCAAGCGTGGGGACGTCGAGGGGTGATAATTTACTTGGTTATTTGTTGCATATCATCTTCAGACCAGGTAGATATAGGTTGCGGTGGAAAGACGGGAGTGATAGTTACAAGGGATATTCGTTGTTTATGTGTTCATTGAGGATGTGGAGAGCCGGGAGACCGCGTAGGATGAAGGCGGTGCTAGTTAGGATCAAGGAGAAGCCTCCTGATAGGCTTGTTTGAGTCTCGGGCAAGTGCCCGGGATGTAGAGTATGTTTATTTCTTGATTCTACGTGAGAGTCTTTTGTGTGCTTTTCGGTATTTGTGTTTTGGTTTGTATCGTGCCTTACAGGGATTCATGCTCAATTTTGGCAAGGAAAATCATTGGGAATGAAGTTCCAGGTATGTTTTACATTGTTTTTTATCATTAGAAAGCCAAAAATTTTCTAAGTATAAAAAGTGAAAAACAAAATTATCTTTCTGCGATTGATACTCCCTCGCGGTACGCGAGGAAAGGGAACCAACCCCTCGCGGTACGCGAGGGATAGAAATATTGGCCGACTTAAAATTCCACTCTTCGCGGTACGCGAGGAGTGGTCCAGGATTCTTCGCCGTACGCGGGGCTTTCCTGAATTTGCCCTTCTTGCCCTTGTTTCCCATGGTCTTCCCGATCACCAGCATTCACCCATCATCATTATCCACATCCTACCACACCATCTTCCATCATCCATCATTTACCGATCACTATGACCATGGGGAACTCTTAAATCGTTCATTTCCGGTGACCCACCTTGATGTGGCGTTCATGTTTATGTATTTGCCACCCATCGGGTATGTATTTCTGCATTCTATCCAGAGTAAGTCTGAGTCGGTGAGTCTTTAATTTTAAATTTGAGTCAGTTTAATGTTGCGGGTTGGTTGTGAGGTTTATTTTGCAGGTATTGTTCGTCCTATCTGTACTCAATCTCCATTCGGGCGGGACCTATGATTATATTAATTTGTAAATGCAACCCAACAGAGTTGTGAAACCGCGACAGAGTTGTGCAACCGTGACCGAAGTGCTATACGGTGAACACAAGGAAGAACGAAGCTGCACATTTGTTTGTATATAAATTACCCGCTAAGTCGCTTCCTGTTTATTTTTGCATTTTTATTTTTAGTTGTGTCTTGCTTCACATTGAGGACAATGTGTCTTTCAAGTGTGGGGATGTGAATGTTTAGTTTATCAAGTTTGTGTCTTTTAAAAAAATCCGAAAATACAAAAAATTTGAAAAAATTTGAAAAAAAATGTCCTTTGAAAATAAAAGTTTTGCATAATAAATGGAAAATGATAGTACAACTGTATCTGCTTGTTGAGTTTAAATGATATAAAATAATAGAAAACGTGTCTAATTAGTGATGTTTTGGAAGACCCAGCCAGCTTGAATAACTTAAATAGGCTGTGAGTGTTACTTAGAATTAATCACGTAAATAAAATCATGAAATCTTGTGAGTACTCATCTTAGTGTAACGGTAATACTGAAACTCTCAACATAGGGTGATAGGTACCACGTTAAGTTTAAATTTAGAGGTTTTTGAAAATTTTCATGGCACAACACTCTCTTTTTATGAGAATTGTTAGGACATGTTTTGTAACTGTTGATAAAATTCTGTGTAAGTTCATAGAGAGGCGAACTTAACAAGTTCGCCTAAGCATCTTTAGGAGCGAACTTGTTAAGTTCGCCTATAGTGCTGTGTGGTTTTGTGTTTTCCTATAAATAGGTATTTACATGTCTTAGTGTGAAGATTACAAGACTTGGAGATTTTAGAGACAGATCTGTCAGAGCTTGTAATCAGTGTTTGTGAGTGGAAATACAAAGCGTTTATTTACACTGTTGTTGATTGATTTACACGAGCACGTTGATCATGGATTCCGCACGTTATCACCCTGTCGTACCGCGAGTCTAGAGATCCGTAGAATGCCCAAAGGGACTTACAAGTGGTTTCAGAGCCTTTGCTCTTGATTAGCAGAAGATTCGTGGCGTTTTCGTGTACAATCAACATCAAAAATCACTGATTTTGAAGAATTTTTCATCTTGTTCGTGTTCTTGACAAAATGGAGAAATTTTGATAAATTTGGAATGATTTTGGATTGATTTGAAGAATTTGATCCATTAGAAGTGTTCTAAATCACATTATACTCAATCCTACGGTTCAATTTCATCAAATTCCATCAATTCAGCAAGATATAATGATTTTCGGAGTTTTTGGTTTGTGTTTTGGTTGAAAGATTCGTCTTCCTGAGTTCTTGCAGCTGAACCAGGTGAACTTGTTGATTCAGTTACAGACGAACTTAATCAGGCGAACTTACCAAGTTCGCTCGGTATAGTTCAGGCGAACTTATTAAGTTCGCTCAGGCAGATTCAGGCGAACTTATCTAGTTCGCTAGTGTTCATAAAAAAAAATTGGGAAACTTTACATGCTTGTCTTGAATCATTTTTGAATTTTTGAAATTTTTTAAAAAAGAGTATTTTGGCGGGAAAATTTTTTTCGGATATTTTCGCAAAAAAATTCAAAATATCAATTTCTTGTGATGATAATGAGATTGGAACTATGCACCAAGGGTTTTGTGCATATCAGATTACCGTATCTGGAAAGTCCGGTTCGAACAGTTCGTATTAGAAATTGATGAAAATTTTTGGACACCCATATTTGAGGGATATGTGCATCCTAGATATGACTATATGGGATATTATGATGTTCTTAAACCAGAGTCAGCTATTACTAAAACAGAAAACCAGATGTTTGATCGAGAGATGAAGACGCGTGAAACTTTAACGATGTCTTTACCAAAAGAAATCATTCATAGTCTCGGGAAGTGTCCAACTTCAAGAGATCTATGGGAAGCTTTGAGGAAAGGGTGAAGCAACTACTCAAGCATTTGTGGTCTTGATCATTGGAGAAGTAGGGTGATTCTCAAAGTGATTCTTCTGCAGATTCAAGTGATAGTGAGAGTGTTCGTTCTGGTGAAAGTACTCAGTCTACCGAGAGTGATATGATGACTGAAGTAAGCTTCCAGACAGTTGAAGATGATCTGAGTGAATAAAAAATTGATGCAGAGTCTGTCATTGTTGATCAAAAGAGTGAAGCTGATGATGACGTATTCATGGCTCCTGGTGCATCTTTTTCAAAAGTAACAACAGAGGTAGTTTCTAACACTGAAACTTTTTGTTCTAACTGTGTTTCAGTGAAGAACAAATTGATGTGGGTTATGGATGACAATGTAAACCTCATTTGTGATATGAAATCCATGCACACGGTAAATCAGAAGTTAAAAGATAATGATAAGTTGTGTATTGATCGGATTGAATCACTTAAGAGAGATCTGAATTCATTGGGGTTGAGTACAAAGAGCAGGCATATCATTTGGATATGGCCTATGCAGAGATTGAAAAGAGAAATGCCATTCTTGCTGATAAAAACAAAGAACTTTCTGATAAAGAGGCAGAAGTGATTAGATTACACAGAAAGTTGGAAAGTTTTGGAAATTTATCCATATTGTTGGGTTACTTCAATGATATTGCTGATCAAGATAGACGTACTAGTGGTCTTGGTTATGTTCATTCTCAGTTGAATGAAGATCACACTAAGAGTCCTGATGATAGTGCTGATGAATATTTTGATGAAGCTATAAGGTAGAAGGGATACCGAAAGAAGTTAATGTTGAGAAACCAAAGGTTGATTCTAATTCATCTGTTAAGAATACATTTGGAAGTCCTTCAAATTCACGAAGAGTTCATATGTCAGATATTATAAAGAAAGGCGTACAAGCTTTCATTGTAATGAGATAGGACACATTGTGGTGAATTGTCCTTACAAAAATAAACGGAAGAAGCATGTGGTTCGTGAGAAGATGAAGCCTGAATCAAAATCTATTGAGAAAAAGTTTGTTCCGTCTCAAACTCCAAAAGAAGTTTATGTAGGCGAATCTTCTTCAAGTGCATCTTATCGTGTGAAGATTCCTTATGTGAGAGAAAATCGTGAGAAGAGATCTTGCTTTTACTGTGGTCTTGTGGGTCACATACGGATTAATTGTCCTCACAACGCCAAAGGTAACCGACTAGTTACTCCAGAAAAGGTAAGAACTCCTGGTAAGCCTTATGTTAACCCAAATATGGTTAAACCTCGTGATACACCAAATGGTAATTCAAAATCTGATGTTAGACTTTCTAGACCTCAAAGACGGAGGAGAAACAGAAGATTGAGAACTTTTAGAACAACAAGAGATTTCATAATTTAAACATTTTTTAAATGAACAAGATTCTTCAAACATTTTACATTTTAAGCAAAAAGAACTTAATGAACAGAAGTATGTTTGGAAATCTAAAGTTTCTATTTCTGATTCGTCGGAGCAATCACCAAAAATCGATGAGAGATTCGATTGTGAATACAGTGAAGTCTTTTATTATGATACAGATGGACGACCCATGACTACCATGGCTTGGGTCGCAATTTCAAATTAATGTTTCTTGTAGATGTGCAGGATTAACCAAGAGGGACTATTAATAACATTTGGTTTGTTGATAGTGGTTGTTCATAGCATATGACAGGGAATGTCATCTGCAAGAGTAAAGATTGTTGATAACTGAGAATCTATTTGATTCAACGAATTGATGCTCAAGGGGGAGAATATGTCACACACAATGTTATTTTGAAAAAGATTTAAATGTACAAAAGACAACCTGAAACTTAGGATGACAACGGTGATCATAAAGTCGTTGATGCAACCATTTGACTAGTTGAGGGGGAGTCTACAGGACAGGGGGAATACAGAACTATGTTGGTGACAAAGGCAAAGGCATTCAATTACATTCGATTACATCGGTTTGAGTTTTTAATTGATTGAATTGCTTAATCCCAAATAACCAAGTAAAATGTTTTTCTTAAAATGTTTTCATGGAAGATTTTATTTTGTTTTACTTTCTTTCATAAAGATTTTGAAAAAAAACCAAACAAATTGAAAAAGATAAAATCGACATTACTTGAAGTTAAAGAAGAGATAATAGTACATCAGTAGATGTTCTTTCACACATGACCTTAGATTGACTCGTTGGTGCTTTATGTTAATATATCTGAATTATATGTTTTGATCTAAACTTCAGAGACTGCACAAATAGGAAATGATAGTGTTGTGTATGCATATAATTTGAATTGTCAGTAGACTAAAAGTGTCACTGAACCATTAGTAGTGTAAAAACATAATTGCATATGTTACAACTGTGATTTGAACCCATTTTATGCCTGGGTGTGTGTGTTAAAAGATTACTATCAGATAAAGAATATTAGCTTTTAATAAAGATTGTCCTATGAGATAAGTTTCGGGTTATGTCTTTAGCACTATTCATTCGGTTTGCTTCAGTGCCGCCCATGTCCCGAAAAGCATGCAATGTGAAGTATAATCAAGATATGTACTTGACAACATATGTCAAACATATACTAGCCCTTGGATCATATTGATACATCATCTTTACTGATTCCATTGAATTCATAATCCAGATAACAGTTAGATCCACGTACCTGAATCTTATGATTCCACGTATATAAGCCAAGACATTGAATCATTCGATTCTGAATCTCATTTATTTGTAACATCCCAAAAAAAACGACAGTTAAAATAACGGAATAAACAAACGAGGCATGTCGGGTCGGGCCGGATGGGCCGGTGGGCTGGAAGGGGAGCCTTCCCTATAAATAGCCAAGGTCACCACCTATTTCTCTCATTTGCAACTTCTAGAGAGAGAAACTGTAGAGAGAGAAAGTTGGCGGATCGACCCGAGATTTCAGCAAAGTGTTACTCCATAACTCGTGAGAAGAACCTCCGGATCAGAAGCTCGATTCAGATAACGATCCGACCTAAATCTGAGTTTTAGTTCGTTTTTGGGTTTTTCGGGTTTTGGGTGAAAAGGCAACGTTTTTGCGGATGAAACTGAAAGATAAACATAGATTTGAGTTCCTTAATGGAAAACAAACGTTTTGGATGCAAACAGGTTCGAGATCTTGACGAGATCAGACCTGAATGCGAAAGTTAGGGTTTTGCGAAGAAACAGGTCGTGCGCACTTACCAAGTGCGCACGGAGCAGGTCCTGCGTACTTATCAAGTACGCAGGAAGAGGGGCACTGCGTACTTATCAAGTACGCAGGCGGCAGGGTCTACGCACTTGCTAAGTGCGTAGGCAGCAGGGTCTGCGCACTTGCCAAGTGCGCAGGAAGCAGGCTGGTTAAGTAAAGTCAGTATGTTTAGAAGGTTAAACCGTTAGAGTCGGGATTGGGTCTGATGTGTATTTAACTAATCAATTCAGATCGGAAGTGACGTTGTTGGGCCTTTGTTTAGGACAACCGAGACTAGCTTATAAGGTGAGTTCTAGAAGCCCTTCTTTAAATGTTTTAATTAAATGTTTTTGGGCTGGTGTGCATACATACGGAATGATGTTTTTAAAATGAGGTTTACGAAATGATGTTTACGAAACGATGTTTACGATATGATGTTTACGGAATGATGTTTACGAGATGATGTTTACGAGATGATGTTTATGAAATGTTTTGCCAAATGAAGTTTACGAAAGGTTTACGACAGAGATGATGTTTTGTTTAATAAAACGTACAAATGCTTTAACTAAAATGAGGTAAAGGTTTTATGAAAGTCACGAATGAACGAATCTGTCATGAGTTCCTACGGGAGCTAAGGTTTGTATGTATGTATGTATTGGCCTCACCCTTACGGGGGCCTTTGTGGCTGGCTAACGGTTGTACAACTGGTTGATGATGGGGTGATGACGGTCACCCATGGGATTACCGGGATCCCGATGGAAGGTACTATTCCCTGCGGGGAAATAGTGCCTAAGTTATGTTCTGTCTACCTAGAGGTAACGAGCCTTAGGAGACATATGTTTGGTCTACCTAGAGGTAACGAGCCTTAGGAGACGTATGTTTGGTCTACCTAGAGGTAACGAGCCTTAGGAGACGTATGTTCGGTCTACCTAGAGGTAACGAGCCTTAGGAGACATATGTTTGGTCCACCTAGAGGTAGCGAGCCTTAGGGTACCTGTGTGACGGATGGCTTAAAGGTAACGAGCCTTAAGTTCATCCGCTGGTATGCGATGTATGGAATTGACGGTTACGAGAAGGCGCAGATTCGGTTCATGTTGACTTATGTTATGATGTTATGTTACGATGATGTTAAGTTATTGCATGTTTTACGTACGCTTTTGTTAAATAAATGTATGTTATGTTTTTGGCAAAATGTTTATGTTAAGGTTTTATGTAAAGCTAGAACTCACCAGCGTAGCTGACTTTTTAGTATGCACATTCAGGTTAAGGGCAGGTTATGGTGATGGACGGTGATGCTTGGCAAGCGAGAAGAGTTACCCGGATGATATGAAGACTGGCATCCCGTTATGAGTTGTTTATGTATTTGACAATGTTACGCTTCCGCATGTTTGAACAAGTTTTAATTATGATGAATGAATGATTCCGCTGCGTTATTTGATAATCAAGTTTAAGAACTGTTTGTGAATGAGTAAATCCAACAAGTGAGGTCTCCCGGGTTTGGGGCCTTACATTATTCCTATACAATCCAATTTGGATTCTGCTATTCATGTGCTAAGTGATGTCTACTCATTCTGGAAATTCGGATAATCTTTAGTAAAATCTTGTATGCCTTGAATATAGTGCATTTTACATTATGTTGGCATATTAGTGGGGTACACATTGTATTTCATACTTAAATGGTACCTTAACTCACAAGAAAGTGGGAATGAGATGCTTTAGTTTCAAATCTTATAATATCGACAATTTGAATTTGTGTGTCATAGCCTGATCTGATTTTCTTTGATTGTTTATCGCGTATCATAACATGCAATATGAAAGTCTTGAAAAAGATAAAGTGTGATAATCTTGAAAGATATTAGTTTGATTGGTCAAGGCTTGAAAGAGTGACATAGGATACCATTTGATATTATACGGATTTTATATCCAAGATGTGTGATTGATATATCATATATACTGATATGATCTTCTTACTCGTGATGTTTGACCAAAAAGATGTGATTTTGTATTTTACATTTCAGTTTATATAGAGAAAAACCAAAAAGATTTTGTGTTTCTTATGTTTGAAAAACCAAAAAGATTTTGTCTTTCTTATGTTTGAAAAACCAAAAAGATTTTATTTTTTCAGCCTCCATATAAATCTTAATTGTTGGTTATTCTTGGTTGTTCTCCTTTGCATAAACTGAAAATTGCAGACATAAGTCGACAAGGGGTCCTTCACCTAAGTTTTCTTCTAGATAGAAAGAAAGAGTGTGCAGATGAACAAGGCGAAGACTACATATTGTTTGATGATCTTGAAGACAGATAACAATCTTCTGAAGCTGTTGTCAGGGGGGGAGTCTGTTGGAGCATATTCTGTTGACAACGAGCTTGAAGATATTATGTCTTAGTCTTAGAGTCTTTGACTTGTAATTGATAGAATTGTTAGCAACAGTTAAAGGCGAGTCTGTTAGGACATGTTTTGTAACTATTGATAAAATTCTGTGTAAGTTCATAGAGAGGCGAACTTAACAAGTTCGCCTAAGCATCTTTAGGAGCGAACTTGTTAAGTTCGCCTATAGTGTTGTGTGGTTTTGTGTTTTCCTATAAATAGGTGTTTGCAAGTCTTAGTGTGAAGAATACAAGACTTGGAGATTTTAGAGACAGATCTGTGAGAGCTTGTAATCAGTGTTTGTGAGTGAAAATACAAAGCGTTTATTTACACTGTTGTTGTTGATTGATTTACACGAGCACGTTGATCATGGATTCCGCACGTTATCACCGTGTCGTACCACGGGTCTAGAGATCCGTGGAACGCCCAAAGTGTCACACCCCGACCGATGGCGGAATCATCGAGGCGGACAATGGAATGATTGTTCATAAGCACATGATCTACCAAGGTTGCATAATTCATTAATAAGATTTAAATACCAAATATCCAATTACAATTCAAGTTACCACACCCTATTCTAGAATTTTACACATAATTATTTTACTAGGTCCAAAAGCCTTATGTGTAGCACCTTCAACATATTGTCACACAATCACATATCTTCACCTGAAACGTAATCCAAAACAAGTGTCAACTACGAGAGTTGGTGAGTTTACATATGTTTAAATAAAATAAAAGTTTAGTTAAAAACGTTTATACAATTCATAGTTTGACATGGTATGATACGGCGTAATGTGGAGAATTCACTATGTGTATACCAATTGTAAGCATGTAATTATGTATATAAGCACAAAGGTTTAACGTGATAGGCGTAGCATACCGCTACCCTAAAAGTGATAGGCATGGAATCAAGACTATGTGGGTTACACATAATTTAAAACCGTCCTAAAAGTATCCATAGCATAACAAGTGACCATGCACAAAAGCACAATAATCTACGCATGTAAACACAGGTTGAATTGTATGTAAGTAAGCACAGATTACGTTTCACCCCAAAATGTATAAAAATGTAAATAGGGGATATGTAACTCACCTTGCAAGCGGGTATTTTTTTTTTCACGCGTGTAGGTGATAAAGATGTTGAAGTCTAAGCACGTTGAAACCCTATGTAGATAAATGGGTATTATTGTATGTTTACATGTGCATATTAGTATTTAATTGTGTATAGGTTTATAATAACATTTCTTAGTGTTATTTGCATAAAAGTTGGTCCAGATTTACTTGAAATTACTGATTTGATCGAAACTGTTTATAGTTGTGACAGGTATCGAAACTGTGTTCAATCGAAACTACTAGTTTCGATTGACCATTTACAAGTTACACAGAATTGTCGAAACTACTATCTATCGAAACTACTAGTTTCGATTGATCATTTATAAGTGATACACAGGCTGTCGAAACTACCATCTATTGACCATTTACTCAATCGAAACTAAGTAGTTTCGATGGCCCAGACTTTAGAAAATAAAACAGTAATATTTCAGAACAATAGTTTGTCCGGTAATCGATGGTTTGGAGTCGTGACTTCGATTGGTTCAGCTTGCCTTATGATAACAGAAGGTAAAGAAACGAAGTTGAGGATTCTTATGTGGTCGCAAAGGGGCTGGACGACAGAGTCTTAAATCCGAGAATGTCTAGAATGAGAATCGAGCTTCTGGATTGGATTAGCCTCTACAACCTTGGTCACAGCTTCACACAGAGATGGCGATTGTAATGGTGCCTTCAATTTGGAGTGAGATTGGGTGGAAGAGGGGTAGTGAGCTCGAGCAGGTCCGACTATGACTATTTATAGCCGAGTTCGTTTCTTATGACAAAGCGTGCAATTGGGCACGTCCCGACACTCGTCTGGACGAGACGAAGTTAACGAGCTATTAAATACGCGTGGAGGTTGACTGTCGGGCTCGAATTCGTGGCGTGGGTTCTCGGCCACCAACAGGATCAGACGATCCGTATGTTGGGGAGACCAATTGGTCGGGGGTTCTTGTTTGTGTAGGCAAGACGAGTTCAGACATGCCTTTAGCGGCTGTTGAGGTGCAGGGAACAGCCCTGTCGGGGTGTTCGCGGGAAAAATGCTTTACCCGCCGGACCAAGGAACATGGTGACCGGAAAGTCGATTTGAAAATTGGCAGATTTGGTCCTTGTAGTTTGGTTTTGATTTAATTCGGCCCCCGAGATAATTATGGATGAGTCCTTGTAGTTTGATTTGTACAGAAATAGTCCCTCAACTGATTTTTGCTTAAAACCTTCTAGTTTACAAAGTTTCAAAACAACCCCTTAACTTTTATAAAAATAATTAGTTTAATTTCTTTTAAATTTTTAAATATATTTTATAAACTTATATTATTATTATTGTTATAAATAATTTTTATAAAAGTTAGTTTATCTTATTTAAATGGGTTATTCTATTAAATATGAAACTTTTAAATTTAGATTTTTATATAAAATTTTATATAAGTTTAAAACGTATTTATTTTTAATTATTTTAAATCCAATAAATAAAAATAAATATATATTTTGTACAAAATTAAATAAAACACTTGCATTTCATTTAGTTGAAAATGATTACATGATATATATTACAAATGGGTGAATAAAAATCCGGAATGTCACACAAAGGGACTTACAAGAATAAATCCGAGTTTCGGTGGCGCCCATTTCATAAATCCATATTTTCATAATTACGAGCTTAATTAGTTAGAAATGTGAGTTTTGCTTATGTGTTACCCTCTGGGATGGCGACTTGTAGGATACACCCCTAAGTGAGATTTATGTGCTTAAATGTGTAGAACCTAGTCTATGTGCTAGCTTCCTGGATAGTGACTTGGTTGAGACGCCTCTAGACGAAAGTTCTTATGTCTAAATTAATGCTCATTCCCATCCATTCATTCCGTATTCCATTGATTTCTAAAAACCTGTAAATCTTAGTTTAACGTGGTGGATAAATCTATATGGTTTAACCCGTGCCTAGACATGACCATGAGACGGGATTAGGTAGAGTTGTAGCTTCTAAGTGTGAGTCACATAGGTTGATTGATTGTTGTATAAATTGGAATTAGAACACATCACGGGGGCTAGATAGTTGGTGCTTGGGTTTAATCGGACAGAAATACCGATTATTGCTTTTTAACGCGTGATTATATTTGTGCTAATTGGTAATTGATGTTTGTAAACTTAGATCTTAGTTATGATTTCATTGCAGACTTTTTCGAGGACGAAAAAAGGTTAAGTGTGGGGATGTTTGATGTGTTGCAAAGCACAATGCATTTCCGTCGTGTTTCGTGTCGTTTTTATATAGTTTTAGAGTCGTTTTAAGTCTAATATGGTTAGTATTGAGTTGTACCTTGTTTTATAGGTGATCGGCTCACTTTTGTGCTTAAACGAACAAGAAGTGTGAAAGAAACGAGCACGAGAACCCGGGATGAGAAACGAAAAAAGTCGGGAAAGAGTCAAAACTTCAAAGGGACATATCTCAGGCTAGAAAATTGGTTACGGGGCCAATACTATATCGATTTGGGGTAGCTCGACGAGAAGAACACAAAAAATAAGTTTGTTTTGCCCGGCGGTACGCGAGAGATCTAGTCAAGGGCCCTCGCGGTACGCGAGGGACCCAAGTTACGAGAATTTTAACCTATTTTCAAGGCTAAATAGATTAGGATTCTCCCATAACTTGGATTACCAATTCCCAGCCGTTTCAAGACAAAAAAGTGGCGATTTTGAGAGAGGAAGAAGCAACGGGAGCTAAAGTTCGGATCTTTATCAATTGGGTTGGTTAATTCTTGCTCGTAGGGTTTCGATCTTGGTTCTTGATTACTTTGGTTTGTCTTGAATGATGTTTATTGCTTTTGAGATTTGTTTTCTGAGTTTGAACATGTATCTTGGCTAGACTTTAGTAGCTATCTAGGTATTCGATGATTGTTTAATTGATTAGCTGATTTCTATCGGTTTATGTAGGATTTTGATGGATTGATGTTAAAGTAAAGAATATGATTTCACTTAGTATGATGTTCGTACATGTTTAATCCTGATTTAGAATTGATTTGTGTTTTACATGTGTTTGGTTGAATGTCTTTCAAGTACTAGATGCATGTTAGGTTACCTACTTCGTGTTTGTAACTAGTTGTCGATAATTGATTTCATAAGCCCATAGAAACGCAAGTTAAGAGTGTCTTAGGATTGAATGTTCTTCCTACTTCAATAAACATTGTTAGAAATAGCTCTGAAAGGAGGGTTTCCTAGGGTGTTTAGCATTATTGATATTTCGAGTCATACTGAGAGTTGTCAGGTTACCCCGTGTGTCTTAGGTCATATAGAGATATTGACACTGAGAGGTAATTTATCTGTAGGGTACTTTAGCATTGTTAGAAATAGCTAAGAGGTGATCCAATAACCGGTGAGTTTACACGTTCCTTAGGGTTTCCACTAGGTCACACCTAGAGAATGATTTAGGATCCTTAGGTTATCGTACGGTTTTGTATTTGAAGATCCTGGTTCCATCATAACCATCATAGTCGAGAGAAGTTCATGTTTGTCAAGCAGGATTCATTACCTAGATAGTGCATTATCCTTCATTGATTCCATCCGTTTCGTTTGTCTAATAGTTGGTGTCGTTAGTTTTCTGCATTCCTTAGTTAAATCAGTAGTGTAGTCACCCCCCCCCCAAACCAAATCAATTTTTAGTCCGAGTAAGAGTCTAGTATTGTTATCATAGTGTCTCTAGGGTTCGATAATCCGGTTTATAATTAAGTTGTGCTACACAATAGTAACCAAGTTTCTTAAGTGTTTCATTTAAATACCTCAAAGTTTTTTTGTCCCTCTAAAGTCACTCAATTTTTAGTAGGTGTTCCAATCCTATGTAATATTTTTATAAATGTTTAAATTTTTTAATATTAAATGAGATATATGAAACATATATGAATGTTATTCACTATTTAGCAATTATTTTTTTTTAATTCGACTTAAATATAACAATATTGAAACTTGTTTATTATTTGATCAACTTTTTTTCTTCACTATTACCTCCTATTTTAATTTAATTGAATAAAAATTTCACTTATTGGTAACTAATATTCATATATACTTCATTTGCCTCATTCAATTTTAAAAAAAAAATTAAACATTTATAAAAATATTACATAGGATTAGAACACTTAGTGAAAGTTGAGTGACTTTAAAGGGACAAAAAGACTTTGAGGTATTTACATGGAACACTTGAGAAACTATTTGATGAAGTTTTCCCCATGTTAAAACGAGTCAACAAATATGTTGGTGAGTTCACATGTTTTAGTGTTTAAAAATGATCAAAAGTGTTTTCCAATGAACTACAAGGTTTAATGAACCTATTGTTGCTCATACAATAATAATGAATCGTTGCCATGAGCCCTATAACCAAATCTACACAATGAACCATGAAATGCCCCAACCAATGCTCTTATCATAAAAACATTGCATAAATGGACAATAATGCACCCGATTGACATCCAATCTGGTTAACGCAACTAACCTCAGGTGGGGGTGTCAACCCAAATATATCTATCCAGCATTCCAACGCTTGCTAAACTAACGGCATAGAAACTGGGGGTTTGATACAATAATTAAACTACTCATGTAACAAATGTGAACGTATTGTGCACTTGTGTCCATATAAAAATATTGTAGATGTATTCTTCCCTAAATTACATAACATACTATTTAAGATTGTGTGAATAGTACTTAGCTTTAGTTGGTTGGCAAGCGACGTCACTTTTTTTTATTTATTTTTTGTATCTTGGGCCTAGGCTTAGCTGGTTTTCTTCAGTGCTACTAGGCATGTTTCTTCTTATTTTTTTTACAATAGTCCTAGGAACGAAAACGTGTATAATCACTCAGCTCATGGGTTGGCTTTTTGAAACATGCGGCACCATGTTTAGTTATTTATTTTCGACTGAATTATTATTAGAATTATAATCACTTTATAATTTTCATATTAGTTTTAGAAGTGTTAAATATTACTTATTCTAATTGTTTCGACATGACTTTTTTTATACAGGTAATACCGGTGTATAAGTCGTTTAAATCAAGATTTACAAGTTTTAACACCCCACGGTAACACGCGGGTTATGATTACTAGTTATAAAACAATTAAAATAGGGGTCGTGAGACTCACCTGGTTAGTGAGTTGTGATGCTGAGTGATTGAAATACGTAACAAAATCCAACATGTAATACCCGAAACAACGTGTCCTAGGTTATTTAGGACAAGTCAAGCTCTAGCTAATGCACCCTAGTGAATGATGATCCAAGTCAATTTCACCCAATTGATTCAATGTGAACAAGTGTTTTCCTTTCAAAAGATTTGACCTGACAACCCGTTGGTGACGCGTTTCGTTTATGAAATATATTTATTCCAAAAATAAATATATGTCTGAATTATATATATTTTTAATTCGTGAAACTATATATTTAGTGTGACCTTGTAACTTAAAAAAATTTATACTTTTCATCAATAGAACGTGTTAGACGTTAATACGTCTTAAGTTATGTCAAAAGTTCTTACAGATATATTTTTTATAAAAAAATAAACAGTTTATATATTTTAAGTCCGAGACCTCAATTTTTGTCAAAAATCAACTCTAGGGTTTTAAATCCATACTTTTAATCATTCGTGACCCAATATTTAATCTTTATATAATTCTCATAAAAAATAACAATCTTTTATGAAATTGAATTTCGTGAATCTCTATGTATACTTTTACTTTTGACTAAAAATCCGTTTAGAAATCCAAATCTCCAATTCATAATCAAAGAATTAATATTAACCAACAATCACAATCCAACCGGGCATTCGAACCACGTAATTGACTAAACACAGTGTACCAACTATTTGTAAAGAAAATAATATATATCTATGAATGTTATTAAAAAAATAAAAGATTAATGTGTTAAAACCTTTGATTCAATAGTTTAAACAAGGGAAATATGTGTTCATCACTACTAGAATATAATATAAAAATTGAAAGTTTAAATAAGTAGATGATCATAAGCAAGGATGGTAGAAATTAAATAAGTAGATGAAAGTTTAAAAATTAAAAGTTTAAATAAGCAAGGATGGTAGAAATTGAATGAACAGACAATGGATTCTTCTTGCAATAGCCTTGAATCACCTTGGGATGACTTGAATCACTTGAGAATTGCTTGGATTTGGCCTAGATTTTTGGTGAATAAGGGTGGAGTATCCTGGTGTTTTTCGAAAATCTTCAGAGGAAGAGAGAGGGATGTGAAAATTAATAGGATGTAGGGAGAATTAAGGGGAAATCAGTATTATCTAGTCAAAGTTTGTTGAGCTTTAGTGGGGGATTGGGGTTTTTGAAATCTATGGCAGTGGGTATAGGTTTTCGAAATCATGGGGGATAAGGATGGGGATGTGTAGGTAACTTTATAAATAAATTAACTAGCTTAATAAAAGCCATCAAGGTTCTGTCTTGATGATTAGGGGGGTTTTTCAAAAAGGTTCTCTTTGTGGAGGTTATGGGTTCGAATTAGGGGTGAGCACCGGTCGGGTAAACCCGAAAAAGCCCGAAACCCGGACCGAAAAATACTGATGACTGGTTGATTTACCTTAAATGTTTTTAATCTTATTTGTGTATTAAACAATGTATTTTAAATGTATTCATGTGTTCAGTGTATATTGAAGAAAACGAGTTAAAAAGGTTTAATTAAGCTAAAGATAGAAAAAGAGATGCTAATTATTGTCAACGAGTAAAATCTGAAACCATGTTTATGTATCATTAGCAATCTAAATTTTGTTAATATGTTATGAAAGTGAAAAAAATACTAAATGAAATTATGATTTTAAAACTGATATACAACTTGTTTTGATTGGCATGATTTTTGGATTTAAAACCTTGACCGATCTTTGACAATCAAAAAAAAATCGAATTTGCATGAGGCTTTGACTACAATGAGTTGTATATCAGTTTAAAAGAAAATCGAATTTGTATGAGGCACGAGGCTTATAGTGTCATTAATGATTTTGCATACTTTTTGACCCTTTTTAATGAGCTATTGTGATTAAAACATATAAAGTTCATGATGCATGGTATAATACTTAAAGATGTTAACCATAAAATTTTTATTAATTGTGCACATCTTGAATATGAAGGCAAATGCATACCATATCTTTTCTGTTTTGGAATTGATTTATTAATGACTTTTGTTTAGCTCCAACATTTGCTTGCAATAAGTAGTTCCATGTTTGGACAAGAACTCTGAAGCTAGGGTTGCCTTTGATTGCATTTGCCTTAATTGATTTATTAATGACTTTTGTAAAAGGTTTTAGAAGTTTTTTTTTTAGGAATTGATTATAACTTGGTTTGATTAATAAGTAGCTACTCAAGAAACAATTCAGATGCATTTTAATCGAGTAGTTGATATGCATTTGAAGTTATTGAATGACAATTAAGCAATCCATGACCATTTTAACACTCTACGACGAACAATTAAGCTATCCATGGACATTATCATGGAGCAGTTCATATGAATTCTCATAGACATTTTATCGAGCAGTTGGTCTACATACCGCCATTTCAATGTAACTAGTTCAATTTTGTTCAATCAACTCACATAATTAGACTCTACAGACAATAGAAGGTCCTTTGCAATGAAATTATAGAATGACAATACAACATGCATACAAATGAAATTGCAGAATGAAATTACCTTCGTGTTCTTTGCAAGCTTCCTTAATGACTGCTTTGTTCCTTTATGAATGTTCCTTAATGGCGAAATCATCATTTACAGAACAAATTCTAATTTGATTTGGGGCAGGTACAGAGATGGTGATGCTAATGGTGATGCCTGGGGTGATTAAGACGTCGGAGAAGAGATGCTCGGGTTTTATGAAAATAACCCTAACCCGATAAGCCCGAACCAGTAGAGACCGATTACCCCGAATATATGCATAGGGTTGGTCCTCGGGTCTTGTATTTCTGAAAATCGGGTATCGGGCTCGGGCCGGGTTATGCGTATTCAGGTCTGGTTTTCCAGAAAGCTCACCCCTAGTTCGAATCTTGTAAGGTGCATTTCATAAAAACTAAGAACACTCTCTGCAGATTCGAATTCCTTGGGGGTTGTATGAGTAGACTGATGTACGAGCCTCCCCTGGTGGGAATGCCAGTTGAGCCCACGACGTTAAAAAAACTAGCCTGATAAAAATCAGTATTAATACTTTTATAAAATTAGTATTATTTAGTTAAAATAATTTTATAAATATAATTCTAGAAACAATAATTATTTTTATTACTAAAATAATTACTTGAATTATTAGTTGGCACAATATGTAGTTAATCATTAGACTACGTTTCCCGTGACATACGAGATAAAATATCAAATAAATTCTAGACAAAGGTGTAACTGCATCTTAAAATATAATTTATACTTTAACATAGTAAAAATACTATTATAAGTATTTAGTTTGATGATCACCAACGTTCGTACTAATTAACGTGACGCGTGTGTGACGTAAAAATTACTGATGCATGCTATGATGTGAACGGACTTTGCTAAGTGGGATCAAAGAAATTATCTCTAATCTATTTTCGGTAATTGGTACATTCAGGCACAAGTCCAGTAAAAAATACTTTGTTGTAACAAAAAACCAACTAGATGAGACTGTGCGTAATTGAATTCCGAAAAAAAGGCAGCCAAGAAATAGGGATTCGCACTCACCTGCCGGTAGACGGTGACGCGTGGCGTTGTAACGCGGAAGAAAAGCCGTACGTGGTGGCGCGTGATTCGTCGATTCAGTGGCGTTTTTGAGTGGTAGGCTAATCAGAGGGAGGTGGCTTCTATGGCGGCGACGTTGAGATGTAAGAAGTTCTCAAAAAAGGTTTCCGTTGAGAGCAACGACCAATATCTTTAATCGAAAACGAAACTTTATACGAACAGGAAACAAGAAATTAGAAGAAGAAAGTAAACAGAGAACGAGACTGGGAAAGGATGGCGACACACATACCTGTCTATGGTTTGAACTAGGTGGCGACGACTAGGGTTTGTTGTTTGTGTGTGGCGCGACGGTGATGGTAGAGAGCCTAGGCTAGCTCTGTACCACGTAAGATTATGAAAGACTAAATTGCATTACTAAACATATTACCTTATAATTTATAGACGTTACAAGAAAACCGTAATAAACATAAGGGGCTCATAGGCTCAATATTAGAAACCCTAATCTGATATACATTCCAATACTTGTACATTAAATTTTTAAGCTTAAATAAATAATCTAGTAATAGCACAGTGGAATCTTTTTTTCTAAGTATAAGAAGCACGTGTTGTGAACCATTAAAACCGAAGATGTAGGTCGAAAAATCATATAGATACAAAATCCTTCTTTATTTACTAAATCCGGTCTTTACCAAACAAACCAACTAAACTGAAAACGTTTAAAATCGAACCAAATTATAAATTCAGCTTTACGTTCGGTTTTAAACCGAAATCGAATTGAATTTTAGATCTTCTGTTCCAAGATTTTGAATCATGTCAACAACTTGAGGATTAGAGGAAAACGAATTAGCTTAAATTATATTTCATCCATATTTTAGTTAACCTAAAACTGCAATACTTGTAAGCACTCGACCTATATTAGTCGGCCCATTTAATTAATCGAAAAACGATTATAGAGGTTAAAAAAAACCGGGTTGGGAATCTAGACATACCAGAGGATTGTGTAACCGGGTTGAAAAAAAACCATATGTGTAACTAATTCTTAAGGATTGTGCTGCTACTCTGCTAGGTTTCTTAATCAACCACATTCACGCCGGCCGACGGCCACCGCACCACCACCGCTAGTCCGCTGCTTCTCCACTCCAGACTCCAGGTCTCGGTCGCAGCCTCTCTTTCCGTTGCAAGCCCCCTCTCCGTCCACCATCGTAAGTAATCTCATATGCCTTCTCCTTCGCAACCCTAATCGGGTTGCTTTAGTTCTTGTTTACACATGTTTGAAGCTATTTGATTGAATCCTTGTTTACACATTTTCTTTAGTTCTTGTTTATGAATTTGTTTTCAAAACAGTTTGTTTGTATTGCAAATAATAAGACTACACTTTGCTCTTGAAACAAAACAGTTGCAATGGACAACCTTGTGGTTCTCAATTTGGTTGTATATGTCCAGCAGTGATTTTTTGCTAAATTGAGTGAAATTTCGGATATCCGACTTTGAACACCCCTCCTACGACACACAATCACCGCCACCGACAGTCGCTCCACCGCCTATCAGGCACTTACTCGAAAGTAGGTTAGTTTTTTGAACTTAATTAGGACAAATCAAGCATTGAAGTGAAACAAAATGCACATCATAGGGAATAAGATCAACAGAAAAGATGGCAAGATGCATGATGATATGAGATACTATTGAACAGAGGTAAGATTTTAGGGCTACAAAAATCCTTTTTAGTTGATTGATGAAATTTTGCCTTGCTTTTGGTTTAAAATAGATTTCTGGACATTAGTTGATAAGCATCCGTTGAGTGGATCAAGCTCCAAATAAATAAGAGAGAAACTAGACTAGAATTTGCTTCCAGTTTTCTTGTATTTCATAACAAGCAAATGGCCTCTTATAGGCATACAAAGGATCGACAGAAAAGAAAACATGAGATAGTGGAATTGCAAATAACTACCATCTACATGCATGCTTACTAATTAACTAAATGGGAACATGTAAACTTGGGTATGAAAACTAGTTAATAAAATGGATGAGGGTTTGTGATGCATGAAGTCTGGGTTGGGTTGCTGGGTTTAGGCCCGGTGACCCATATCATTAGTTCTTAAAGGTTTTCAAGAATTGACAACTTGATCAGAAAAATGGATGTTGATACTAACTGAAGTTTGTATGTCATAAACATATTGCAGAAAGTTGATACTTCATATTCTGAATTTTGAAGCATAAATAATCTGTTGTAAGTTATTAGCAAAACACAATGTCAAATATATTAAATTTGCAACTAAATTCCATTTTTTTTACCTGTGATTGCGGTCATGCCAATTTATGCAACAGAGAAACCAAATTTTACCTTTTTAACTTAAAAAAAGTGAATAAATAGGCAAAAACACAGAGGCAAATATATTAAAAATTTCTGGATGCACTATCGTCTGAACCATCAATCTTTGTTTTTTTTTTTTGCAAACTACCAATTAGATATGTGATGATTCCAGTCTCATGGTTATAAGTTCATAACTGGGAATGGCAAATAAGAAATAATTACAAATAAGAATTTCTGAAGAACACACATGATTTTGCTGATAAGAAGTATTAATCAATATTTATATTACTGTAGTTACATAACTTTTGTTGTAATTAGGCATTAGATTGCACAATAGAACTTTTTGTACTAAGTATTAACTCTGTTTAGCTATTTGCAATGATATATTGTGTCTGTAGGGTTTGCATCTCATTTGGTGAATAATCTTTAACACAAGATGATGAATACCTCTGAGGAATGGAAATCCTTGTGGCCAATCTCGTCTGTCCACTCGCCGCCACTCCTCCTCTCCCCAACCACCATCAATGAAATTGGACCATTGATCTTTAACCCATCTCTCCAATCACAAACTCACCATCATATCTTCTCTTCACCTTCCATCTCTCCTCAAATCCCTCCTTACCCTACACTTACTCGCTCTAGATTCCTTAATAAATCATCATCATCTATTCTCCCTTCCACGGCCACTTCTATTTCCCCACAACTTTCAACATTGTTGTCAAACCCCGCGCAATTTCTTGCACACAATTCCCTTCAATTGCTGAGGTGTCCTGGTACGGATTCTACTCTGGCATTCTTTCCCACCGGTTCCAACTCAAATCAAGTTGGGTTTGTTATACTATCTGTTGGGGATTCCCGATTGACAGCAACTGGAGATTATGGTGAAAATGAAGTTTTTACATTGGAAAATGCAGTGACTCATAGGATTGTCAAGATTTCAGTGAGCCCGCTTGCTGATTGTGATCATAATTCAGGTAACTATTGTAGTTTTTATGTTAAAAAATAGGTTAATTAGTCTAGTCTTCAACACTATAGTAAACCTACTTTAGTTTCATAATCTCATTTGGTGCTTGTTAATATATATATATATATATATAGGGAGGACTTCAAACAGTAGTAACCAAGTTACTCAACTTTTATTAGGTGTTTCAATCTTGTGAATTTTTTTATAAATGTTACGTTTTTTTTAAATTAAGTGACCTAAATGGAATATGTATGAATCTTGGTTACCATATAGTTATTATATATTTTTTTTCTATTTTACTTAAATTGAACAATTATGAATTTGGTTATTATTTAGATAATTTTTTTCTTCACTATTACCTCCTACTTCAAGTTAATTAAAAAACATAATTACTAAATTGTAACCAATATTCACATAATTCCATTTAGGTCACTTCATTTAAAAGTATTAACATTTATAAAAAAAATTCACAAGATTGTAACACCTAATGGAAGTTGAGTGAATTTAGAGGAACAAAAAACTTTTAGTGACTTTAGAGCATTCCCAGCCTGTTCTTTATATTCTGTATCTTTATCCTTATAATTACACTAAAAAACACTACTTTTCTACCTTTTATCTCCACTTTTCTCTCTTTATCCTTATCCTTATAATTATACTAAAAACCACTACTTTTATCCTTATATTTACAAAAAACTTATATATTTTCTCTCTCCTCCACTCACAACCACTTTAAACCACTCCTTAAAATATACAAAACTCACTCACTTAATTATACCAAACGGGTTGTGAATGCTCTTAGTAGAACACTTGGGAAACTTGGCTAATATTGGGTGAATTTTTCCCTGTATTAAAGTTGCAATGACTTATTGAATTAGCTTTTGACTCTTGACAACTTGGTCAACCTACTTGCATATTTGTTTCAGGTGATTTTTCTGATTCTATTATTGGTTACTTGTTGGTTTCCACTACCAATTCTGTTCATTACTACAAGATTAGGATCAGAAAGGAACATTATGGAAAAATTACACCTGGATTAGAATTAGTTGATAACAAATTGTTCAAAAGTTCTATAGTTGTTCATGCTTGTTGGAGCCCACATATACCCGAAGAAAGTTTTGTCTTGCTAGAAAACGGTGATTTGTTCTTATTTGATCTGGATTCTTTCTCCGGACCCACAACACCATCTCAGAGGTTGACCGGGAAGAAAGTCAAAGTTTTATGGGAAGAGTATGTTGATTTTGAGAAAGGTGGTTGGTTGAGTTGTGATTTCAGTTGGCATCCAAGAATTTTAATTGTTGTCCACTCAAGTGCAGTTTTTCTTGTTGATTCAAGATCTGAAAATTACAATATTACCCCTTTGTTAAAACTTGATACCAGACATTCAAAAAATGATAGATTTCTTGCATTCTCCATTGGTGGGCCCGATCGATTCTACTTCACTTTAGCTACAAATCACATGGTTTTCCTTTGTGATATTAGAAAACCAATGATTCCAGTTCTACGGTGGGCCCATAATCTTGCTAACCCGAGTTACATTTTTGTTTCGAGTTTGTCTGAATTAAGGTCACTATCCGAGGATGCTACTTATAATCGGGCTTCTGAAACAGGTTATGGTATTTTACTGGGCTCCTTTTGGAACTGTGAATTTAGTCTTTTTTGCTATGGCCCAGGGCCCGGGTCCGTTTCTTCATCTTTTTATGCATGGGGACTCCCTTCTGATATTTCATTGGTGACTCGTGAATGCCGTTGTGGTAATTGTCTTGTGAAAGAAGATTTTTCTAGAGATCAGCTTCCTGTTTGGATTAATTGGCAACAAAAGAAAGATTTTGTTTTGGGTTTTGGCATTCTTGATAAAGAAATCTCTTCTCAATTATTTAAACCCGATAAGTTTGGTGGGTTTACGGTTATTACATTAACATCTTCAGGGAATCTTGAATTACGTAGATATTGTGCTTCGTGGGATTATTCAAAAATTTCAGAAGAAGGCCACATTGAGCAGGCTTTTGATCTTGAAGATTCGGTTATCTATGAAACAGGTGAAGATGGGTTCAAGTATAAAAAGGTTTTTCAGTACTTGAAACTTGACTGGCTTGATGGATACTTAAAATCAGATCTTGACCGAATCCTGAGTATAAATTTATATAAAAACCGTGACAATGAAATCCCGGGAAAAGCTTCTTTCGGCCCGGAATTTCATGAAACTATATGCAAAATTATGAACGAGTACCATTCCGGTGGGCCCCACGGAGCTATAAATATAAAAGATGTATTTAATAAAGACATCAACTTACCAACCAGTATACATGAAATTGCCTTAAGAAGTCTATGGGCAAATCTGCCTAAAAAGGTTTTACGACTCGGGTTCTCGACATATTCAGATCTACCAAACGTCCCTGCAAAGTTAAAGAATGTACCATTAGAGTTCTTGGAAGTGCCATGTCAGCAACCTGACTTACCTCCATTTTTCTTTCGTGATCCCTCATCCCGTAGTAGCAAGTGGTCAGAAAAACATAAGCCGAGTAGTCATTTAGTGGGACCCGTTACTCCAATCCCGTTTTTGATAGCTTATCATAAAACACTAAAGTTAAAAGCAGATAACCGACCTGCTGACTCAGAAATCGATCTTGAATGTGATAAAGTAATGATGGTGGCTACTGAAGTTATGGAATCAGAATCTCAAAGTTGTAATGATCACACGGTTTCTCTGGCTGATGATAATGAAGATGTGCTTCATTGCGCTCAGAATTTACAACATTTTTCTTCATATAAGACTTGTGCAGGGATGAAAGATTCTGTTTTTGAAGATGAGAAACATGAAAATTTAATTTTTAGAGTTGGTCAAAAGGATGAGAACGATTTTTTTGACTCAGGTTGCCCCTTGAAGTTAAAATTTAAGAAACAAGACTCGAGTTTTGGGACAGAAGAAGAAATGAATTATAAGATATTGAAGAGGCAATTTTCCAATTTCAAAAAAGGTTTTCCTATCTACCAAAAGTACCTAACCGAGTCTAACATCCACAAGTAAGTCCTAATTTTTAATTGTTTATATTTACTTTTAATTTCATGTTTTAATGCTCACTTCATACTACTAGGAAATGAGTCTGGACTTGCATAGTATTGATGGAAACAATTACAACTGTTGACTCGGGTACGTTTATAATGCATTTTTTCAGAGTAATTTTCTTGGGAAAAATCTTGAATTTGTTTTCTTTATTTAATTTGAGATATGATTTATTGTTTTTTAGGTTGAAAAAATCTACTGAAAACCCAAAAAGTTGTAGAAAAAGCTGAGTTTATGAAGCAATGCTGCTTGAGGTGTTATTACTTTCTTGAGGGAATGCGATCTGCTATCGAGAAGTCTTCGCCAGGTATGTTATTTAGCACTTTTTTGGTAAAAAAAATTCCAATGATTTATGTATGTTCTTTGACATCGTCGATTGTATAGGAAAAGGGAATTATGCAATATTTATAAATTAGTTCTAGATACCACATTCTTAATCCTTAGTTCCTAAAAGCATAGACGTGAGGCGTGATGCACGAGGCGAGAGCTTCGTGTACGCGAAGCGCCAACTATTATATAATATTTATAAATTAATTCTAGATGGTAGTTTGTTAATTCTTGAGTACCAAGAAGTATGCTGATAAAAAGAATTACATGTAATTTAATAATATGAAATGTATGAATTGCCCTATTTATGAGATTTTTCTTTATCTACAACCAAAAAAACTTTATCTACAACTACAAAAACTTTATGTATAACCAAACAAGTACAATACACAACCAACTAAGCTCTATGTACAATCAAACAAGTTCAACAAACAAAAAAAGAACAAATGAGAGAGAAGAACAAAAAGAAAAAAAAGAGGTAAAGAAAAAATCATTAATTTTTTTTTTTTGCTTTCTTCAGCCATGGTGAAGCGCTAGGACCACGACGCTAATGCTTGACGCCTCAGGTGCGCTTTTTAAAACCAAGATTCCAACTCCAACAAATTTTTTTAACTACACCGGAATGGAACTTGCATTCCAATTTCTACGAATTCCAATGAAACAAACGCTCCTTGAAGGTTTAAATTTTAAATTACAAAAATTGTATGAATGTGAATTCGATAAATGACTTTTATGATTCCAAAAATCCGGTGTTGGAACATAAGAATGATTAAAGATGCAAAGACATATACACAAATAATGAAAAAGCTGTTGAAACAAAAGAGAGTAATGACTAAATATTACACAAAAACACCCAAAACATGAATGATTTGGGATTCTGGGGACCAAACTGTAAGCAAGTAATCTTATTTTCTCTTCTTTTATTCTGTAAGTTGTAGATTTCTCCATGTTCATTAATTTAGATTTATTTATCTTGTTGAATTCTTGAAAATATCATATGGATCATCAATAATAGTTGTTTTGCTGTTTCTGTTTGTTTTTTTGGTGTGGATTTAACAGCTCTGTTGGAGAAGAGGAAATGACTATGAGAAGAGGTGTCAAAGTGACAAGGTTGAGCTGGTAGGGTGATTGGTCAAATTAAGGGGGGTCAAAATGTATAGTATATTGGGTACAATTCAAAACGGGTTGGATCGGATTGACCGGTTAAATGGTGTGTATATATACTGAAACTTCTATGAGCAAGTAATGTATTAATTAGTATTGGATAGGGGGTGTTAATTGTGTCGGGTTGGTGGGTTGGGTTGATTGGGTTGATGGACCTGAACACAACCCATATATTTATTTGTGTTAAAGATATCGAACCTAACCTGATCTTAAAGTCGTATAACCTAACACTACATGCATAAACAGTTATCGAAACGGGTTGATGGGTTGTAATCAAGTTCTAACCTGATCTTGTGGGTTGGGTTGATGGACCTGAACACAGCCTATATATATTTATTTGTGTTAGAGATATTGACACTAACCTGACCTTAAAATCGTATAACCTGACTACATGCATAAACGTTTATCTAAATGAGTTGATGAGTTGTAATTAATGGGTAAAACAAGTTGTGCATAATACTCTTTATTTTATTGCCCTTCCAAAATAATATTTTTTATTTTTATTATAATTTTAAACGGCTTGATGAGTTGATCTTTTAAAAATACTTTTTCGTTTTCATTTTAGTTTTAAATGGGATTATTGGTCAACCCGTTTAACATCAGTTAATAAAACGAATTATAAATGATGGATTGAGTTCATGCGAAAACTCCTCTTTGTAAGAAAACTCGTGAAAACCGACCCAAACGAACTCCGATTGAACTCATTACAGCGGCGTTGGAACCGGCTTGTCAAACTCGATCTAAAGCCTAAAGCTAAACTCTAAAGCTGAACCCTAAAATATAAATCCTAAAAGCTAAACCCTACCCTCAAAAACCTAAACCCTAAAATCTAAATCCTAAAAGTTTATCCTATGTAGTATATGTAATTTGATTTTTTTTTAATAATTTTCGTTTATTTGTTTAATTTTTTTCTTGACGTACCGGCATAAATTTGTGTTAAAAACGAGTCGTATTTAAAATAGAGAATTTTTTTAGGTATTGCGGGTTAAATCGACTGATAGTAACGTGCTGATACCGTGAAGAATGAGACCGGTACCGAAATAAAACATCGGTACCGTTATATAACTGTTTTTTAATCTATTTTTCGATCTCCACAACCGAGTCGCCGTAACTTCATAAGTTTCTTTTATGTATTTAACCACATTTCTTTTTGTGCTTAGCCATGTTAATGCCATCGTCTCAACCGTTTGTGGTCTATCTTCCACCGCAGAACGCGGGGCAACATTTCTAATTTAACTTAGTTATCACGTTAAGTCATGGTTATTTATGGCTTAATTTTTAGAGTTTCATCCATTTTTTTCGACATAATCTTTTTTCAACAATGTTTTTGTCATAAGATTTAATTTAACAACAATAATGTCAAATTTTTTGAACAACACATTTAACTTGATCCAATCATCTTTCTTGCTCCTTTCTCCTGTATTCATTCTTTATGTGTGTTATAGTGTTGAAGAATTTTATATGGCAAGTAAAAAGAGTTTGTTAAGAATTAACAAATGATTCAACCATCTCTCTTGCTCGACTCTCCTTTATTCTTTCTTTACATGGTGTTCTGGTGAAATAGTTTTTTATGTGATAAATAGAAACAATTGTAAAGAATTAAAGATAGATAATAGCGGCTGTGATGACGGTGGTGGGCCCGAGAGCACATAATCAAGAATAGTAGTAATAATAATAATAATAGTAACAATGTTATTAGAGTAAATTACAAACAATGTCCTTTAACTATATAAGAAATTACAGATATTGTCATTTAGCTTCAATAATTACACTGGATGTCTTTTTTTTGAAACCATTGCACACATTTAGTATTTTACACTAACTGAAGTTATCTTTTTCAGTTAAATCTAGCCATGTGCCTTACACATGAGGCTAAAATTATCATTTTACCTAAAAGGACTATTTGTGTAATACACTGAAAGAATTTGTGAGGGTCATTTTGAAATATTAAATAGAAACAAAAATATATAAATAGGTTTAACGTGGAAGTGGGATATTAGCATTACACCATTGACATCATATCATCATCTTGTTCCTCCGAAGACCTTCAAACCGCCATCGCCGCTTTAACTTGTTCATCCGCAGACCTTCAAACCACCACCACCATCGCCGCTTCATCTCTGTTCTTCTCCGGCTAGAGACACCGATTCACCTCCCCCATCTTGCTCCGCTTAACTGTGTTGAAATCAAACCAAAAATCAAAATGCAAATCGTGATGAAGAAATCCGCAAACATATAATTTTGCAACTGTAGGGCATAAATTTTTGCAGAACCAGAAACACGACTGTCATCCCCGCTTATCACCACCCCTAGAACCACCGTTTTGCTACTGTCAACCTATGACTTCAAAATACACGATTTTGAGCCGGCTTTTGGAGCCTGGTGGTGTGGAGAACACCAACGCCGGAGTTGCTATGGTGGATTTGGAGAAAACTTCGGTTGATCTTTATCTTTATCATGTCCCTCCTACCAAAATCACTGTCACCCCCAAAATCGACATCCCAAATCATATTGAAATTTACGCAACAAAAACACACCATATGAACCAAAGCAGGGTTTCTGTAAACATACGCAACAGAATTTGGGGCTTTTCTTCCCGGAACTGATACGAGTACTTGTGCTTCATCTTCAAGATCTGCACCCACGTGTTGATGATCTCTGGCGGCCATTGGTAAGATCTTCGTGGCAGCAAGTTCTTCTGTTCCAGGTGAGGAATGGGGGCCGGTGGTAGAAGAAATAAAAAAAGATGAAGAACTAATATGACGAACTAGAAATCGAACCACCATTAGCGATCCATACCAGATCAGAAGAGGCTAGGGCAAATCAGAAATTGATCGATTCATGGTGGTGGTCGCCCCTTTTCCCCTTAAAAATCGATCTGTTTATGTTGATGCCGGGTGGAGACGAACGGCTGGGTGCCGGTGGCAGGGGCGGCAGGATGGAGAGAGAGGGGGAGAGAGGGGATGATGGTCTGGCCTAGTCAACCCTTTTTATATATACATATTTATTTTCATTTAAGTTTATAAACTTTGAATCAATTACACAAATAGTCCTTCAAAGAGTATAAAGACAAATTTACCCTCTTGCACATGACTAAACTTAACAGAAAAAGTTAACACCAGTTAGTGTAAAGGACGAAATGTGTGCAAAGGTTTAAAAAAAAAGACATCCAATGTAATTATTGAAGCCAAAGGACAATATGTGCAATTTCATATATAATTAAAGGACACAATTTGTAATTTACTCATGTTATTATGTTAAAAGATTAAACTACAATAACAATGAAGTCATAAAGTTAAACTGATAGCAAAAAAGAAAAAAAAAGAAGGTGAATTCATTGAAGAAAAATGTTGAAAGTAATGATAACAGTAATAGTAAAAATAAACAGTTAAATCATAAAAAGAAATTGTCAAACCAATAATAAGTTTAGGACTTAAAAATAACGTGTCAAGCCGGTAGAAAGACACAGAATAAAATAAATCATTACTGAAAAAAGAGTTAGATTAAAATATCAGCAAAAATTCAATTTAAAAACATTGGCGGAAAAAAGGAGAATTAAAGGTTTAAAACATGAAGTATGAAACTTTGATGGTTAAAACATTATTAACCCTTAGCAAAACTAACATACTAAAATAAATCGCATACGCAGTGGCGGAGTTTGAAAATTTTCGCAGGGGTGGCCGGGAATTTTTTTTTCCATATAGGGGGGCCGGAACTATAAAATTTTCGGCCGAATACATATAAATTAACACTACTGAACGAAAAATCGACCGAATACGTATATATTAACACTTCTGAGCGAAAAATCGGGGGGGGGGGGGGGGGGGGCGGGGCCGGGGCCCCCTCCCCTCGGGCCCCTTATATCCTCCGCCCTTGTGCATACGAAACATGAAACCAAAGAAAAAACAAAAGAAGAAGAATAGTAAACTAAAATAGAAAGTAGGAAATAAGCAGCTGATTATGTTTCATCTGGTTGACTACTTCCCTTAAAACTAGGGCCAATAAAACGTGTATAGTTGGGTTAGACAGGTTGAATCCATTTAGACATGATTTTAATCGTGTTATAATCGTGCCGACCCGTTTATGACCTATATATATTTAACCCTAACCCAAACCCAAACCCAAACCTAAACCTGGTTAACTTCATAATGAAACTAGAATAAATTCACTCAATTCCTTTATTAAAGGAATTCTATATTTCCTTTCAAAATTTGATGAACCAAATAAACTGAAATCTCTAACTCCTTTGTCGTTATCGTCTCCTTCGACGCCTCCACCTCCATCACCACCATCGCTGCCACCTCCACCTACACCGTAGTCACCCCACCGCAACCACCCCAAACCGTCGCCACACCACCATCCCACCGTCGATGTCACATCCACCACTACCGTTGTCACAACCACCATCTTCGTCGTCGCCCTCACAAGCACCACTACAAATTTCAATTCTTATAGCAAATAAAAAAATAAAGGAAAATAATTATAGTATATATTCTTGTATTTCCACATTATGAGGAATTCTTCTTCTTTTTTTTCTAGAATAAATAAAATAAAATATTTAACTTAGAGCTCCTCTTAAAGTTTCATACGGTTGTTAAAATATATTTATCTGGAGAAGTGGGATACAATTATACAAATAGATAATAGATATCCGTAGTCGGTTGCTGACGTACGTTTGTATCACCATCTTCTTCCCCAATACATCTGTGAAAATTTCAGGTAAAGTCATACAAACAAATTCATTTCAAACTCTTCACTATGTTAACCATTTGATCACCTCAATCCACCAATTGCTGCATCATTGTAATTTCAATCGTTTATTTAACGATCTACGACCATTTTATAGTTCCACCGATAATTTAGGTTAAAATTTGCTAAAATGGCTGGGGAAATTGAGCTAGAAGAAAGCGGTTCGGTAAACCCTAGCGATACGGATCCTCTACTTCAGAATCATCAAAATGCTGGTTCTGGTTCACCACCGTTGACAGCCGGTGCCGCTTCCGGTTCAAGTGAGATGAAGTGTGAAGATGTTGAAGCTGGATCGATTGCCACGTGTCGTATTTGCCTTGAATGTGACGGCGAAGAAGGTGTATTCTTATGTTTTTTCATTTTGATTCTAATATTTAATTTGTTCATACTAGGAGTTCATGTTATATTTCTTCGTTAATGATTATCATTTTAAGTACTGTATTACATATATGTAAGACTGTGTTAATAAAAACAAAAAATTACAGTAACAATTTGTGTAAAATGAGTTTTTTGGTAAAATATGTTATATTATATTGATATTCTTAGAAATAAATTAAAGGAATAAATAATTTATAAATTATTTGATCATGCAAGTACAATAAGCTGAGAGAGATCAATACTCTTCACCTTAACTTATTGATTATGCAAGTACAATAAGCTGAGAGAGATCAATACTCTTCACCTTAACTGGAATTGATTTTCACGGTGTTCGCATAACTATATTTTTTTTCTTATGATCCATCCCCAGTGACTGGAATTGATTGTGGTCAATTTATCATCCCTATATTCTGAAGTTTTCCCTCGAGTTCTCATGGTACAATGCGTATTGTGAATCACAGAATTTATATATACTTTCCCAAAACTCAGTTGTTAGCCTGTAGATGAAAATGGTAGTAGTCTTGTAAAAACAAGGCTTGCTCAAGTGAAAGAAAGATAAATGTTCTGTGAAGAAGTATATAATTATATTGCGGCTAACTGGCTGTGAATGTGATGATGTAAGTACAGTAAGCTGAGAGAGATCAATACCTTCACCTTAACTTATTGATGGCTCGGTCCTCAGCACTTTTTTTGCTATTCATATTCTGAATGGGATTCATATAAAGAATGATCAAAAGGTATTGGGATACCATTTTTCTTGTGATTGCATTGGTGGTTCTAGTTATTGTGCTTTAAAGCTAAGTATGCCAAACTTGTTGACGGATTTTAGAAGATCTTACCCAGAAAATGCTTGAGTTTAAGCAGTTCAGTTATTTATTCTTTGGTAACTGCACTAGCTATTTCTCTTTTATGTTTTTGATCATGCCACTAGCATTTTAGATGTTTGTAAAGGTGTATAGGTAAGAAACATTTGTCTCAATACTCAATAGTGTGTGCTTTCGACCTAAGAATCCGACAAAGTTTATGTGAACAAAGGTTGTGTGCTGTCAGCTTAATTATTTCCAATTGAAGATAGCGGTTCTGGTTTCTATTCTTTTGTGCTTTTAGTTTCTGACTTCTTTGGGAGGAAGTATCTCCCACTATGTTATTACTTCTTCATAAAATTTTGTCTTTTTTTTCCATAGATGATGATCTGATATCTCCATGCATGTGCAAAGGCACCCAGCAGTTTGTGCATCGTTCATGCCTTGATCATTGGCGATCTGTTAAGGTAAGGCCTACTGATTTCCATGATGTTTATCAGGAACAAGATATTGTAAGCCATGCCAGTTTTAATGCGTTTTTGTGTTACTTTCGATAGGAAGGGTTTGCCTTTTCTCATTGCACGACTTGCAAAGCTCAGTTTCACCTTCAAGTTGTTGAGCTAAAAGACAACTCCTGGAAGAAGATAAAATTCAGGCTATTTGTCGCAAGAGATGTTTTCCTTGTATTTCTGGCTGTACAAACGGTGAGAATTTGTATGTTTCGTTTAGGTTGCTAAAAATGTACTATCTTTTTGCTTTTTCATGATATTGATCATCTTCTGTTGTCATAAATAACTTTCCTTTCCTTCTAATTGTTAGCTGTAAGCTACTGTGGTCGTCGGCCCCTCTGTTAGGATGATCAGATTTTTATTTTCATATGTGCCATGCATAGATGATGGCTTAGTGGGTTCTGGGTCATGAATAGTTAGTGGTAGTGGTAGTTATTTTATTTCCTGGCTATTTCCCTTCAACATGCTTGTTTTGTTGGTTTGTTTCCAGGCTATTTCCCTTCAACCAAGTAGTAGTAGCAATCGTTGGGATGGATATGAATTAATTCCCAGAATATCTCCTCTTCTCTTATGTTTATCTATCTATCCCCGACTTGAATATTTGATACACATCAATTGGATCATGATATTCTGATTATTCTCTGTTGGCTTGCTCCATCTGCTTGCTTTTAAAGCAAATTTATTACATCTGACGCTTCTTCATGATCTTTAATTACAACTCATGTGAGCATTCAGCATTCACATTGGTTCTACATCCTCATCCCTATAATTTAGCTAAAGTGCACTTTTATCTCTAGCGTGTCATCTTTAGAAACCTCTTACATCTCATTCCCCATTTTTATCTCTATTCAATGAAATAATATTTCCTTATTCCTTTTTAATTATTTTTTCACTTTCTTGCACTCACAAAGTATAGAGGAAAAGGGATGGGGAATGACTAGTGAGTCCCTAAATTTCATGCCCATTTTGGGGAATGGTATGGAGTGTCAAATAAGGTGAAAACCTTAAACTTTTCCTCAAATTATAGGGATGGGGTTGTGCTCTCGACTTTGACATTTAAACTTAGTTCCTTTTTTCCATGTCAAGGGTAAAATCATTGTCAAGTAACCATCATCCTGAATCTAATATGTTTTCTCTAAAAAATTGTTTTCTCATCATCTTTTGTGCAAGTGCTGGTACTTCTACGTTAGTAACTATCTTTGTTTTTGTTCTTGTTGTCACTTAATTAACACATAAGAATATAAGGCTGTTAATCTCATTCTATAAAATGTTATCTGGAGTTGGCTATTTTTTTTTCTTTCTTTCAGGACATGGTTAATTATAAGTTCATAACGTGCGTTTCACGTACACTGTCTGAAATTGTTATTCACCTGGCATCTTATTTCATCATTATCAGTTAGATTTTGTGCGTCATCTTCAAACGCATCGATTTTGTATTGTGTAAAATTGCTTTTATTATTGTTCATTATCTATTAAATATTACGTTTCACTTTCAAATCCATTATCTTTAAATATTTGTAAATTGTACTGATGTTCTACAAGTATTAATCTTTTATTGTACTCAAAAGTATTAATCACCTATTTATTGAATATTTTTTAGTAACCATACGACTAAGTCCTACAGGTGATTGGGCTGATGGGAGGTCTTGCATACATTGTGGACAAAGATGGGTCTTTCAGAACTTATTTTAATGACAACTGGGACCGTATATTGTCAACGCATCCTATACCGTTCTACTATTGCATAGGTAGAGTCTTTTTATGATGGAAAGGTTTTTGCGAAAATTAGAACACATATTTAAAAAAAAATACTATTAATGTTCTTACAATTGTTCTTGATGACTTTTCATACTTTGAAAATACTCTACAAGTGTATCGTTATTCGTTACTAGTACCATCTAACTGTCTTTCTCAGTAGATGACACTGCACAAATCACTCATTTTTCAACTTCATTGCTGAGAATGCACTCACCACAGTGGATGACTAAGTAGGCTCTCATTTTTGGGCTCTTTTTTGCAGGATGCATAAATGATTCTGTATGTTCTTTTAGATTATGGTTCAAGTTCAGAGCCTAGGTGTCCTAGTCTGATATTTAGGTGTGGGCATACAAAATTACTAGAGTCTAAAAATGTGAAGTAGGTCATATGGGTGAAATAAAAATGAGCTAAAAAAGGAATAGGTCAAATGTCTCGCAAAGCATATATTTAATGCATACAACCAACTCAATCACTTTATTAAAAACTATATGTTATTATTCTACTATGTGTAAACTTATCTAACACACAATTACTAGTACAATGTTTTAGAAATTGGAGAAAAAAGTGTTCAGGGTCAACATGTTTTGACTTGAACCCATTTTGACCCGTTACACATCCTACGCATTGGCTACCTCCAGGATGGAGTAGCAACAGTATATCCAATGGCATAGCAGTAATGCTGTTTGCTCCTTTAAAAGTCTGGCATGCCATATTTTTTTAACTTATGTTATGACTAATATAATAAACTAGTTAAAAGTTATTTTTACAGGGGTAATTTTCTTCTTTGTGCTGGTTGGGTTTTTCGGTCTTCTTCTTCATTGTTCATCTTTCAACAATGATCCGCGTATGGCTGGCTGCCAGAACTGCTGTTTCGGGTGGGGAATCTTGGACTGTTTTCCTGCCTCAATGGAAGCATGTTTTGCTCTTGTTATCGTTTTTGTGGTTATCTTTCTCATTCTTGGTATTGCCTATGGCTTTCTTGCTGCTACCATGGCTATCCAAAGGATTTGGCAGAGACACTACCACATCCTCACCAAAAGAGAATTAACACAGGTACCTATTATCGTTCTCCTTTATTTATCGATATGTCCTTATGTTCTATATGTAACGGGTCAAACAAGTAAAATAAAAGTTAAATATTAACTGAAAAGAAACGGGTAAAACAGCCTGAAAGTCACCCAAACTGTATCATTCATCCATTAAACCTACAAAATCCTAACCTTCAAGGGGTAGCACAATACCACTAAGCACCTTATTCCTCTCTAGCAAAGGTCTCAGGTTCGAATTTTCTTTCACTGCTTGAAGGCCACTTGCCCAATACAAGCTGCAATTTACTTGATCCCGTTATTTAGCAGGGTATTGGTGAGGTTTCCTGTGTGTTTTACAGTAACAGGTTGTCATGGTTACAAAAAAACCGTACTATTTCCTTATATTATAGTTAGGAAATAATATAATTTTCTAGTCATACTTGACACACTTGTTGTCAATAAAAAGTTCAATGTGTTTTGGATTTAAAAGTGTGTGACCGTGTAGGAGTATGTGGTGGAAGATCTTCATGGACGTTACACCCCTCCGAAACTCGATCCCGAACATGTGGAGCGCCTAAAGATGCTCAAGCTTTTGTAAGTTTTTCATAGAAATGTTTGTTAAATACCATAAATATGATAATAACAGTCTTGTTGTTCTAGAGGTTAAATGCTTGAAATACGTGTGCTTGTATGAAGCTATATAGGTCAAGTCTATAAACACACAAATACACACACATAGATATATACATACATATATCATCGTTTTAATTCTTTTATTTATGTGTTCTTTGGTTAATCACAATATGTAGCTTCATGTTTTTTATCGCCTGCTCGTCCTTGTTATATGAATTTTTAGCTTTTTATGTTAGGAAAAATGTTAAAGATCTATATAACTGCTTGCCCGTGAAAATAGTTAGAAACCGAGAGATAAACAAATAGAGATCAGAACTGATGGCGTTATCTTAGATTTTCACCATCTTGCTAATTTGGTACCTCAACCGTCTGACTCGAATCACTAACGAATATCAAATGATCACCATCCCTAACTACTTCTATTTCATCTACCTCAACACCTTTGTTTACAACCTTTGATGCCATAAAACCGTACTTCTTCACACCAATCTCCAGTAATTCTTGAAAGTTTCTTGGTATGGAAACAAGTTTCCCTGCAACGTCTCCTTTCTCGGGACAACTTACAACCACCCGACCGGGATTTTCCCTACCGCCAACCCCGCCCAACATGCTTTTAGGCCTAGGTGACACCAAGTCAATATTATTCTCCCCCTCTCGAGCGTTCGACATTATCCCAAAAAGTGAGTTATGGAAATTATCACTTCTTCGTCTCGGGCGTGACCGTCTCCATGACCCAACATCCGGGTCTTGGGGACCTGGCCGTGTCATTGTCGGCTCACTTTTAAACCTCCCAAGAAACTTCACTTGACGAGCACGTTTCTCCTCAGGGATCGAGACGAGTAGTGGTGGTCTGGTGAACGGATGGTTTTCTGTAAGCTTTACGGTTAGGAACAAACTTTTTATATCTTCATGTCCTTGTTGGTCGGCTAAGTCCCGGGGAGTCCAACCGTGATTATCTTGTTGGTCAATGTTGGCTCCTTGGTCTAATAGAAACTTCACAATTTCGATGTTACCTTCACAGACTGCAACATGAAGAGCCGTTGACCCATCGTTTCTGGCACGAGTGATGTCTCCTCCATAGCGAATGATCTGCTTTAGCAGATTTAAGTTGTTTAGCTCGGCTGCAATGCAAGAAAACTGGCCGACATCACCAGATAAAAGGGTGGCACCATTATCTGCCAAAAGCCCAACCACTGTCTCATGGTTACCCATTATAGCCTCCCACAACGGAACGTTACCTTCTGAATCTGTATAGGTCAATGCACAATAGCTTGTCAGAAAATCAAAATTTCTGAACAAAACAGGTCAAGTCAATAGAGTCAATATGCATTCCGACCCAGCCCGTTTCACTCATTTCCGCCCTCCCAACCCGCCCGTTTTGCAGACAAACACTAGCTTTTCAACCCGAATCAAAAGAAGAAAGAAAACCCACCTTTGCAATTAGGATCTGCTCCATAATCTAGTAGCAAAAGCACACAGTTATCACTTCCTTTTGATGCTGCTATGTGCTGAGAATAAACACAAAACACACAGAAAATTAAGTCATGACATATGTGTTCATTGCAAACATTCATTTGCAACCGAATATGTAAAAACTTCATACCAACGCGGTTCTTCCATTGTTATCTGATTCATTCGGGTCAAGACCTTTTGCTAACAACTTTTGCAACAACAGGTCGTCTCCTCTGCGTGTAGCAAAGCAGAGACTTAGTGGCAAGTCCATCCTGCCACGGGCCAGCATATTCTCCGTCTCCATCAACACTCCATCCATAAGAGGGTCATGTAAGTTTTTCAAATGCTCGAGGAGATTGTCCATAATAACGGTCCCATCACCCACATTAGCTTGAACGATGTTCAAGAACGTCGTACGGTTTAACCTTAGTAATTGGCTCAGTCTTTTGGTTCGAACCGTGAAAAGTTGAGGTCGGTAACAAAGAACCCCGATTTCACCACAAAGATCACCACGTTTCGCTTCACCGACAACCTGCTCAACTCCATTCTTCATAACAAGCAGTTCCTGATCAAATTATTTGAAAAAATATATAATATAAGAACATATTTAAGGCTATTTTAATATATATATTCAACACTAACCACTGCTCCTGTAACAAGTATATAGAAATCTGTAGGTGCTTCATTCTGCAAGATAACATCTTCCTTTGGAGGAAAGTATTCAGCTTTCATTTCAGAAACCTTCAAATATATAATTATATATTAAGTTACTATTAATATTAATTTGAAAAAGAAATGGCATTTTCGTTAATATAATGATTAGAAGATATGTACCAGCTGAAAGAGGACATCATTGGAGACACCATGAAACAAATAGGCCTTATCTAGAAGAGAATAGAAAAGATAATGTGAAATGCTTGACCGAATTGCCTTTGGAAGTGAGTCAATAGTCTCCTGTTGTTGAAGCCCTTCTGAATCAGTCCTAAACTTCAAACATAAATGTGCCAGCATCTGATCTTGCAACCGAGTCGGCAACTGGTTCCTGTGCGCAAAACTCGAGGCGGCTTGAATCGTATCGCGCTATTTCAAACAACATTGCACGCGATCAATCACATGTTTATAAAAAAACAGAACAATGTTTAAAGAACAAGTAGACTCAAGTACTTACAAAGTGTCTTGTTTTACTGGTACCATGGACAACCAAATTGGTCATGTTTCCTATGAGATATGATGTCAATCCAAGGTTGAAAAGCATGTAACATATGACGAATATCATCTCCCGTCTATTTTGTGCATGCAAATCACCATATCCTACGGTCGTGAGAGTTGTGATTGACCAATACATGGATGTGATATATAGAACGCCCAAACCCTCGTCTTCGAAATCCGTGTTATTATACCCGATCCAAGTATTACCCGGTTTAGGATATGTAGCAGCAAGATAGTAGTAGAAACACCCAGCGCAATGTACCGCAAACAGGGTAACCTATGATAATCATTTACAGGCTGTTAGTTCAGTTTATTCATCGCTCTTGAAATTAAAAAAAAATTACAAACAAGTTTCGTTTATGTATTATCTACACATTACCTACACACGTGTAAGTAAACGGTTAAAAAAAAGCATATGAACAAATTAGTTGAATGGTTTTTATGTACATAACATATGTATTTATATGTAAAAGTATAAAAATATGAAGCATTGATAAAATATAATTAAACGGTCTAAAGTTGTTCTTTTTACTTTCGTAATAAATTAATGTTATGTAATAAAGCACTCTATATATACATGTGTATGGAATTACATATTTGGTACTTACGAAAATAAGCTTGGCGCATCGAACCCAGAAATAGTTGAAGTTCTTATCTTTCTCTAATCTGTCAACAAAAGAAAATAAGCTAAGCATCAAATCTAGAGTTGCCAAAAACGGGTCACTTAGGTAACGAGTTAAAATGGATTGAGTCGAAACACTTTTTGTCCAACATCTATAACATTCAGTGAAATACACTTTAACCTGAAAACGACCCATAAATGAATGGAAGTTGTACCTGGCAAACAAGGCGCTAACTCTGCGCAAACGCCATAACCTAAACATGTTGAATAATCCATAAGATTGCAAGGACCGAGTGGATATTTTGTGTGCTAGTTCTGAAGGAATTGTGGATACGACATCAAAAATCAACCAAGTGCTTATATATCTCCAAGCAATCTTCCTCGGGTTATCCACGAGAAGATATGTACTTTTATCGAGGTAAGCTACGAAGAAAGTAAGAACGATATCAATGGCAAAGAACGCGTTGACAATGTTGTCAATGATCGAGAGTGGTTTCTCGGGTCTCTCTAAGAAACCGAATTCAAAAGGGGACACCCATGCAGTATACAACACCAAAGCAACTAGATATGTCTCCCATGTCCTGAAACATTTTAATTTAGTTAACGTTGGTTAAATTCTGATGTACATGTAAATATTTAGAAGACCGTTATTGTGATAAAAGCGAAGGCTTCATAAGACGTGTCATGCATGAATTTTAGATGGAAGAGTGATTGTGTCAATCTAATGGCACACAGTTTTTGTAGCACTATACATAAGTTGCACACACCATGTACTAGGAAAGACACATCGTTGTAATTGAGAAATGGTAATTATGTAATTAAAACACATTATAACAACGAATTAAACCTGAAAAGTTATATGCATATAATGGGTTCGACACAGTATTATGGCGTAGGTGCATCAAAACTCATTATAAACAAATAGAAAGTTTTACCGACCGTTCTAATGAATCAGACGCACTATCGTAATTAATGTTGTCTAACCCCTTTAAAAGGAACTTTTTTTTACATAAATGAAGGATATTAAATGTAATGTAGATTAAAAAGAAATATTTTTGTGTAGTTTTAATGAAAAGTCAAAATGTTTTATATAACTTCGCACTAAAGCCTTCAAAAAAAAAAAAAACTTCGCACTAAATATAATATTTTCATCACAACAATCTTAATATATATAAAGTTCTTAATACCATTTCTAATATATATATATATACATATACATGGGAAATATGTTTCAAAACTTATAAATAATTGAGAACCGTAAGAACTTACATAGAACACAATCAAAACATTTTTTTTTGTTTTTACTATATTTTTCTTATTAAAATGACAACATAAAAATTGAGTTATATCTCCAATTAATTCATCTATCATCTTTAAATTATTCTAAATTATTTTTGTACATGTGTAAATAGTAAAAAATTATATATATGTGTAAATAGTAAACTTACAAATATGTATATTTTTTTATATACGAATATATATAAATTTATATTATGTCATATCTTAATAATAAAGATAATAAAAATAATTTTAATTATTTTTATGAGTTTTATTAATATTTAAGAGTTTTTAAATGATGTATACCCTCTCTATATCGATTGACATTTGGATTGGTGGAGGCATAACATGATAAAAAAGACTTAGGGTTCTCAGAAAATGAACAAGAAATAGGTGTTTAATTGTTGCAGGTATAATTCTGAAAGTAATTAATAAATAGAAGAAAAGTGGGCATGATCATCTAGAATGCCTAAAAGATTCCACAACAGTCTGCACTCTACAGTTACACATATATTGATTAAAAGACACGTTTTGGCAAAATCTTATTTTTCTTCTAAAAGTCAAACTTAAACGCAGAAAAATAATTAGTCATTCTTCCATTAATGTCAATTAATTAAATTACTTTTAATTCAAAATTCACATTAATTAATCAAGAAAAATTTGATTAGAAACCGTTAATTGTTATATAATTGACTAAAATAATTTATTATATAAATTGACTAATTATGTGAACTAGAGTATACATGCATATTATTATTATACTTTTTAAAAATATTTTCCGCATATTATTCTACTTTTTTAAAACTAATTTGTGAGCTAGAAGATAAAATCAACTAAATAGTACAAAAATGTGCAACTTTTAATGTGGTGTAGTGGTAGAAAGCCTGGATTCTCTAAAAAAAGACACAGGTTCTATCCACACTAGCATCACTTTGGGAAGGGGCATGGTGGCTCAATGAAGGAAGACCTGGATCTTTGTGATCTCCGGTTCAATCCCGAGGGCGTCCGGGTTTTACCACCAGTGGGCTTTCGGGCGGGTGGGTTTTCCCCGGAACTGGAGATAACTTGGGACGCTTAAGGGCTCCGTACGGCTGGGTTGGGCCAGCTGGTGGTGGCCTTTTGCAAATGGGTCACCCCGTACGGAGTACCTAGGCAATTCTATGTTTGTTGGCCGTTAAAAAAAGTACAAAAATGTAAAAACCGTCTTTTTTCCCTCAATTTTACCTTTTTTTTTTTTCTAAAAAAGTATGTAGAGATACTTGTTTTCAACATTGAATATTAGTTTTAAAATAATAAAAATAAAAAGATAAACAATAAACAGTAATATTCATGGAATTGTATGAACCATCCAAAACCAACCCAAGATTCCTAAAACATCTTGTGAATTTACGAAACAAAAAGGGCCAACCGAATCTATAATTATATCCGTCCAATAATTAAAAGATACTCTTATAAACGTGACTTGTTTTACTTTTATTAAAGTATTATTTCTTTTCCAAAATTGGTATTATACAATTAAATTTATAAAAACAAATCAAAAGAAACAAAATATTGCTACTTAAATAAACAATCTTCATAGTTTCTAATTTTGCAGCCTGAATTTGTAAAGATCCTCAACGCTTTAAAAAACAATAATTAAATGTTTATTAAAACAAAAAAATTTCAAATGGGGATCGATATGAATGTTCTGTGTGTCTGTCAGGTACAGTTGAAATAACTAGTAAGGATAGGCTATACGCACCCCCGTATCTTTTAGTAGACGAATGGGTACATTAAAAATAACCGCAGTTACATTTAACATAACCCTAACTCGTATCATGGTTGCCGACTAACACCACCGCCTCATTAATTGGTGGGTGATTTGACGGTTTAGAAATGATATTGTTTTCAAGAAGAATAAGTGAACACCAGATACTATTTTCGATATTATTGTTAATTATTTATATTTATGGTTTGCTAAGATAAATTGAGTTGTGTGTCTTTAGAACCCGGTCATAGCTTTGTAATTGTTCTCTGGTTTACTATCTAGTTTCTTGCCAGTCGGTTTTATATAAAGTTATTTTATCTATAAACTTTAGCTCTTCAAAGAAAATAAAAATACACATGCACACAAATATATATAAAGTTTAGAGTTTAAGTCCAGCTATGTACTATGAAATAGAATTATGAGTAGATTAAGTGACTATGAAATAAAAAAAATACCTGTAACGGCGATCGTAAGGGGATACGATGAAGCTGCGAAGTTTAACGCGACGGTTGCTATGTGCCCCAAGAGACGGTAATATCCCGGTGGTTAAACTATATTGGCTGCTGTCTCTAGACACTTGTTCGAGTTCTTTAGCACCACCACATATTGAAACCCTAAAAGCTTTATTCTTCTTGTTGATTTTTTGATCATTCACAAAAATTTCCGCCATTGTTAACTTCTTATGTGTTGTTGTGTATATGTAAGTTAAGATTGTCTATATATATATATATATAGAACGAAGCAAATTGATATGTGGGCCCGAGTTATACACGAGAGTCTTCTCATATGTGGTCTTTTGTCTTAAATGTTAACTCGGTAATTACAACTTTGATTTCCAATAATATGACGACAATTAATGGTGCCTTCACTAAATTTCCGTTTTATAGTTTTGAATAAAACAATTTTAGTTTCTTTACATGCTTTGTATTTATTGTTAGAGTAAATTGCAGTTTTCGTCCCTGAGGTTTGAACCGATTAACTGGTTCAGTCTCTCTTTAACAATATGGGTCCTTAAGGTTACATTTCTTAACAGTTTCCGTCCCTATCTCTAACGTCCGTCCAATCTTCTGTTAGTTCCCCCTCACGTGCCCCTCACGTGAGGGGTATTTTCGTCTTTTTCTCTCATGTCTCTCTCATTTTCCTAAATCAAATTCATCAGGGACTAAAATCTTACTCAACCATCATCAAACCCTCAAATGAACCACTTAGACCTCCGGCGGCAGAACCACTTAGACCTTTGGCGGAAGAACATCTATCCCATGGGACCTGCAAATGAACCACTTAGACCTCCAACGGCAGACCATCGACTCCGGCGACAACCTCGAAACTCCAAATGTTAGCGAACTTACTAAGTTCGCTTGTTTAGTATAGGGGCGAACTTAGTAGTTTGTTAGCTTTGTCTATAAATAGCTTCTTTGTAACATTATTCAAGTTATCAATCAATTCATATCAGTTTTACCCCAAATTATTCTCTCTCTCAATTTTTTCTATCGTTTATCATTCTCGCTTGTTTTAGCGATATCGTTTATCATTCTCGCTTGTTTTAGTGATCATTCTCGATATCATAACATGATATCAGAGCATATATGCTCGATTCTGTGATTTTTTTTCATTTTTCAGCACTCATTCTTTGTTGTTTCATTCGTTTACTTATTTTTTGTGTCAATTGGGGGTTGTTTCCTGTTTTGATTCATTCAAAACCTTCGTTTTTTGTTTCTAATCATTCCTACGGTTGGATTTCTTCATATACTTATCTGATTTTGAGTTATGATGATTTCTGGATCGATTTCACGTTTTTCTGTTCGTGCAGGCGAACTTGTCGCGATAGTTTGTTACGGGCAAACTTATTAAGTTCGCCTGTTCCTTTCCTCAGCGAACTTAAAAAGTTCGCTTCTTGGCGAACTTAACAAGTTCGCTTATTCCGGTCTTCTTTTTCTTTCTGATTTTGTCATGCCTCCTACTGTTGATCCCGTAGTTGTTGTTCCTATGGATTCTTCTAATCCTTTGTTCTTACATTCATCTGATCATCCGGGTCTCTTACTTGTTTCTAAAACTTTTGACGGCTCTTCTTTCGGATCTTGGAAACGTGCCATGTCCATTGCCTTGTCTGCTAAGAACAAACTTGGTTTTGTTGATGGGACTGTTGTCAGACCTACTTCCTCTCCTAATATAGAGTTATGGAAACGATGGAATGATATGGTTATTTCTTGGATTTTGAACACTTTGTCCAGTGATATCAGTGAGAGCGTTTTGTATGTTGAGACTGCTCGTCAACTTTGGAAAGAGTTAACTGACCGGTATGGACAGAGTAATGGGGCCAAGTAATTATCAATTGCAGAAGTCTCTTTCTGTTATTTCTCAAGGGAATGATGATGTTGCTACATATTTTACCAAAATCAAAGCTGTTTGGGATGAGCTTAATGCAATCGAGCCTATTTCTCCCTGCACATGTGGTACTTCCTAACTTATGGCTAAGCGCAAAACAGATCAACGCTTGATGTAGTTTATGATGGATCTTAACCCTTGTTATGACATGATTCGTGGGAATATTATCATGATGAAACCTCTTCCCTCAATCAATGAAGCTTATGCTTTTCTCATTCAAGATGAGAAACAGAGGGAGATTCATTCATCGGCTCAGTTTATTCCTCAGAATGCTTCCATGAATGCTTCTGTGCAAGTACCAAAGAATTACAGTGCTCGGAAAGGTTCTGTTTGTTCTCATTGCAAGAAGACAGGACATGATGCCAGCAAATGTTATCATTTAACTGGGTTTCCTAAAGATTTCAAATTTACTAGACCCAAAGTTGTTGCTAATGCTGTTTCTGATGCTGGGGTTACTGTTCCTACTTCCGGTGCTCCTAATGCTCTTTCTTCTGAACAGTACAACAATCTGTTGCAACTTCTTCAGCAGAATTCTGGGTTCAAGGTGGTGTTCCTAATGTTCAACCACTCAGCTTTGCAAATTTTGCAGGTATTATTGCTTGCAATTCGACTACGGTCGATACTACTTGGATCATTGATACCGGTGCAAGTAATCACATGTTCTTTGATTTCAATTCACTTTCTGATGTTCAATTGCTTAACTTACCCGTTTATATTCTTCTTCCAAATGGACATGTCTTAACTGTTATGCAGGTCGGCACAATTCATCTTACCAAGACGTTTTCTATTTCTAATGTCTTCTTTGTGCCTCAGTTCAAGCACCATCTCTTATCTGTTCCTAAACTTTGTAGGGATACAAAGGGTCTTGTTCAGTTTTCTGAAACTACTTGTTTCTTGTAGGCCCCTTCGCTGAGTAGTCCGTTGGTCCTGGGATATCTTCTCAACGGCCTTTATCTTTTAAATCTAAATAAACTTTTCTCTGTTACAGTTGATTCTTTTTCTCACTGTAATTTTGTTGTTTCTTTGAAACTTTGGCATACTCGTCTTGGTCATTTACCTTTGTACAAACTTAAGCAATTGAATGTCTTTACTGGTGCACATGATTGTTCTATTGATGATTGTTCTGTTTGTCTTAAGGCTAGACATCATAAACTGCCTTTTGCATCTAGTAGTATATCCAGTTCTCAAATGTTTGATCTTATTCATATTGATACGTGGGGACCGTATCGATCTACTACATTTGATGGATATAAATATTTTCTCACCATTGTTGATGATTTTACTAGAACTACTTGGACTCATCTTTTGACAACTAAAGGAAATGCCTTTACTATTCTTCAAGGGTTCATTGAAATGGTTGAGACTCAGTTCAGTACCAAAGTGAAGCGTGTTCGATCTGATAATGCTTTTGAACTTGATTCGGGTGTTCATCATGCCGAGTATTTTAAACAGAAGGGAATTATTCATTAGACTACTTTTCCTGGGGTTCCTCAACAGAATGGGGTGGTGGAATGTAAACATACGCATCTTCTCGAAACTGCTCGTACTCTTGTGTTTCAATTCAAGTTACCAATAACTTTTTGGGGTGAATGCGTTCTCACTGCTACTCATTTGATTAATATTTTCCCCACACGGGTTCTTAAGGGAAAATCTCCTTCTGAGATGCTCTTTGGTAAAGCTCCTTCATACACCCACCTTCGCACTTTTGGGTGTTTGTGTTATGCTTCTACCTCTACACCCGGATGAGATAAATTTCATCCTAGAGCTCAAGCTTGTATTTTTATTGGTTATACCTTTGGAAAGAAAGGTTACAAGCTTTATAATCTTGACACTCGACAAGTTCTTGTTTCTCGGGATGTGACTTTTCTTGAGAACATTTTCCCTTTTTTACACTCTTCGGATCCTTCTTATTTGTTCCCTTCTCTAAATGATCTGTTTGAGGAGACAGATCCAGCTGCTGTTCTTTCATCTTCTTCGGCTGCTCCTGAAGTTGATTCCACTCCTCCTCCTGTTTCTCCTATTCCTCCTCCTCCACCTCCGGAGCCCAGGAGATCTACTCGTTCTTCTGTTCTTCCTTCTCATCTGCAGTATTATGTTTGTAAATCTGCTTCTTCTGTCGATTCGTCTTGTTTTCATACTTTGTCGAGTGCTTGCCAGGCTTCTCATTTTGTTAATCTTGCTGATCTTTCTCTTGATTCCCAGCAGCTCCTTTTAAATCTTGATTCTGTTAAAGAACCTTCTTCTTATCAGGAGGCTACCAACCATCCTTCTTGGCAAGAGGCTATGACCAAGGAGTTTAATGCCTTGGAAAGAAATCAAACTTAGGAGGTTATGCATTTACCTAAAGGTAAAAAGGCTATTAAGTGCAAATGGGTGTATAAAGTCAAGTATAATGCTAATGGTACCGTGGAACGTTGCAAAGCCCGTTTGGTTGTTCGTGGTGATACTTAGAAAGCAGGAATTGATTTTAATGAGAATTTTTCTCCTGTCATTAAGATGACTAATGTTTGTAGTCTCATTGCTGTTGCCACTAAACGACAATGGGGTTTATATCAATTGGATGTTAATAATGTTTTTTTACATGGGGATCTTAACGAAGACATATATATGTTTCCTCTTCCTGGAATGCCTTTATCCTCTCATAATCATGTACTTAAGCTCAAGAAGTCTCTTTACGGTTTGAAGCAAGCTTCAAGGCAGTGGTATGGAAAGCTTTCTGATGATCTTAAGACCAAAGGTTATATTCGGTCTCCCAATGATTATTCTTTATTCTCTAAGACGATGGGGGATTCTGTTGTTCATGTCGCTGTTTATGTTGATGACATTCTTCTTACTGGTAATAATGATCAAGAGATATCTGCTTTGAAGGCTTTCTTACATTCCACTTTCCAGATCAAGGATCTTGGCACTCTCAACTACTTTCTGGGCATTGAGGTTCTTAAATCTCCCTCTGGTCTTATTATGACTCAACGTAAATTTGCGAAGGATTTGCTGACTGAGTTTCCTACCGATGATGTTTCTTCTGTTTCGTCTCCTTTGCCTTTACATTTACAACTCAAGCTCAACGAAGGTCAAGTTCTTGATGATCCTTTGGCCTATCGTCGACTTGTTGGTAAACTCAATTATCTCACTCATACTCGGCCTGATCTTGCTTTTGCGGTTCAGTTTCTCAGCCAGTTTATGAGTGATTCGCGTGTTCCTCATTGGGATGCTGCGTGGCATACTCTTCGGTATGCCAAAGGCACTTGTTCTCAAGGGTTGTTCTTTAATAATGCTCCTGATATGTCTTTGTCTGCTTATTGTGATTCTGATTGGGCAGCTTGTCCTAATACTCGGCGTTCTATCAGTGGCTATTTCATTTCTATTGGGGGCAGTCCTATTTCTTGGAAATCCAAGAAGCAACATACTGTTTCTCTTAGTTCTGCTGAAGCTGAATATCGTTCTCTTCGCCGTGTCACACAGGAACTTGCTTGGTTAACTCGCTTGTTTGTGGAGTTTCGGCTTGATAATCTTACTCTTGTTCCTCTCAAATGTGATAGTCAGGCGGCTATTCATATTGCTAAGAATCCAACTTTTCATTAGCGATCTAAGCATATCGAGTTGGATTGTCACTTTGTCCGTGAGAAGCTTCAAGCCGGTTTGATTCTGCTTTCTCACACACGAACTTTTGATCAACTTGCGGATTTATTCACGAAGAGTTTGGCTGGTCAACCGCATTCAGATATCATTTCCAAGTTGGGGTTGTATATACCTCCAACTTGAGGGGGGTGTTAGCGAACTTAGTAGCGAACTTACTAAGTTCGCTTGTTTAGTATAGGGGCGAACTTATTAAGTTCGCCCGGTTCAGTCGTTTGTTAGCTTTGTCTATAAATAGATTCTTTGTAACATTATTCAAGTTATCAATCAATTCATATCAGTTTTACCCCCAATTATTCTCTATCAATTTTTTCTCTCGTTTATCATTCTCGTTTGTTTTAGCGATCTCGTTTATCATTCTCGCTTGTTTTAGTGATCATTCTCGATATCATAACACCAAACAGCTTTCCGACGGGGTGGCCGGAGGATTCACTGGTGGGATTAGGGCTTCAAGAACATCGACTCCGCCACCGCGTTGAATCAACAGCTTAAACCCCTCCTCAAGCCTAAACATACACCGCTGGAGCAAATCCTCCGCTCGATCTAGACACGACGTAACCGCGTTATCGTCGGCGACAACACTCCATTCACGAATCACAGTGATTAGTTCGCCAACGGCGGCGAGAAATAACGAAGCGGCGACGAAGTTAGACCAAATCGGTTATCGGTGTTATCAAAATTGGAGAAAATTCTCCATAAATCTACCATCAAAATTGGATAAAATTTAGAGTTTATCATCTGTCATGGCGTTATCGGTGTGACCTAGAGATTTAATGATCTGACGAGCCACAACAATGAGCTTCTCTAGCCATGATTGAGAACTGTGTTATGGAGGTGATGATCAAATCAGGATGTGTCATGTGTGTGATTATGCATAAATTGAGATATGTTTTTTAGTTGAATGGAATCAAATCTTGATATGTGGCATGTCTGTGAAGATAGTGAAGGATTTGGTGTGGGGCTATCGATGAGGCGTGAGGGATGGGGAAAAGGGGAGGAAAAAGGTCACAAATTCAGGGGGTCAAGAGACATGAGGGGGTTCAAACCTGATATTTGTAAAAAAGACGAAAATACCCCTCACGTGAGGGGGAACTAACAGAAGATTGGACGGACGTTAGGGCTAGGGACGGAAACTGTTAAGAAATGTAACCTTAAGGACCCATACTGTTAAGGAGGGACTGAACCTGTTAATCGGGTCAAACCTTAGGGACGAAAACTGCATTTTACTCTTATTGTTATTTAGATTTTAAATAACTTGGTTAAGATAATTAATTAAAAAATTAATTAACCGGGTTATATTTTAAAAAGTTTGGTGATATAACTGAGTTGTATAATCGGGTTCCGTAGATGATATAGCTTAGTTGATAAAAGAAAACCGAGCAACGTTATTTTTTATACAGCTTGGTTTTTCTAGTGCGCATTATCTATACTATATAATAAATAAAAAGTTTTTCATGTCACGTGTCGCCTCCACATTCATTCTCATAATTTTTTTCCCGCCTCTCTCATTTATTAAATGCACTTCCTATTTTTGACAACAATATATATTTAAAGAAAATATTAATTATACTAATAAAACACATTTATTTTAAATTATTCCTTACGAAACTTTGAAAATCTAATTATTTAACTTTTATTTTCAATCAAATAATAAATGAAAAACAAATTACATTAAATAGTTTTTATAAATTGGATGTGGCTCAATGGTAGAGCACTCACTTTACTAGTGAGAGGTAGGGGGTTCAAACCTCACTATCACCAATTTATATGGGAGATATGAGGGATGACCCTGGCTTGCCAGGGTTCGAGTCCTGATCTCACCCGGTTTTACCGGCTCCTCGCTGTCGTGCCGTTTGGCGGGCGTGGGGGTCGGGTTTTATCCGGGGAATCCCTCAATTGGTGGACCGCTAGGGGCTCCGTCCGTCCGGACTCGTGGCCGACTCGGGCTACCTTTAGCCAATGGGGGCTGCGTACGGAGTACCCGGCGTTAATTAGTTGGTCGTTCCAAAAAAAAAAAAAAGTTTTTAATTTATTTGTTTTTCATTTATTTTCGAAACTCAATTATATATTAGCTTTTGCATATTTTGACTTTTGTTTTTTATCCTTATTATATGATACATTTTTACACGTGTAAAATATACACATAAAGATTTAAAAATTTTATTTATTGATATTTTTCACCCGTGTGTATACACGAGATCTAAACTAATATAACCTGGTTTTTAATAATGAATTGGGTTTTTTATTTTAAAAGATTTTCATTTCTTTATTTAAATAATAAGTTTCTATATTAATTGAAAAGATTTTTAGTATTATTTTAAGTAAACAATTTTCTATGTAATTCTAAAACGCAAGTTTTAATGGAAAGTTATATGTTTTTCTTTTAACGTAAATGAACTTGAGAAGAAGAACATATACTTCATCAAAAATATTGATGGTCATGTATTAAAGTTGAAATAGCTAATAATATTTTATTAACAACCCAATTTAGCTTCTTATGATCCCTTTGATACTTCCAATGATCCTATTTGTTGACACCGAAATAGTGGAAAGATATGTAACAAAAAATATGGTACGAAGAAGGGAGAAACAAAGTCGCAAACCATTAAATGATGAATCATATGTTATAACTTGATGGGACTCGGCAATTTCGTCTCCCTTGTTTACATACCGATGTTTTAGTTACTAATGGCTCTTGTATTTTAGGTAATTCGTAGTGGTTTTACATTCATTCCCGCCCACATCATCGCAACATTAACATGGAGCAATCATTAAATTAAATCACTAAGGTGTGTAGTGGTTTCACCATCCATACACAAATATATACATAACACGCACCATGTGAGCCCCTTTGCCCGTGAAACCCTGTAGATGCATAATATGTCCCTAATCCCTTGTAATATGTATTTCATCTATGTTTAATGTAATTATTTGATGTATTAATGAAATTACATGTTTATCCTTAATGTTTACTCATATATATAACGACTGTGTATTAAACGATCTGATAAATAGCGATAACGTTGATCAATCGTGCTAATGAAAGGCCCATTCGCTCGAATGGATCATGAGAATGATCCATTCGCGCGAATAGATCATGAGAATGATTCATTCGCTAGAATAAGTCATGAGAATGATTCATTCGTACGAATGAACCATTCTAATGATTCATTCTTACAAATGAACCATTCTGCTGATTCATTCGCACGAATGAGTCCATTCACATGGCTCATTCGTACGAATGGCCTCAGCACTATATATAGAACTTTCACTTCATGAGCACAAAAAAAAAAACAAAAAAATATACAACAGAAATACAACACATATACACAAGAACCAGACTAAGCAACAGAACACACAAACTCTCTGCACCTGTATTGTCGAATCTCTGTCCGTTGAGAGTCTCCAGGTCTTGTATCCAACTTCTCTACACCAAAGGGTCGATAGAAACCTTCGTTTTGACATCTAATCCGCTCGTTTCTTACGACCCGATCCGTGTCATAGATTGGATTGCCAATCAAATCGGATTCCGCACGATTTGATTCGGTTAATGTGTTGAATCATTGGATCAAGGTAGATCCCGATCCAACAAAGTGGTATCAGAGCCTGATTGTGCTCTAGATTCAACATAGAAAATCTAATCTTGCTTTTAATCTTGCTTTTTCTAGCTTCTTGAATGTTATAAAGATCACTTGATCGTTGTTTAGCCACGTTCAAAACTTGTGATTATTGCTTCTGAGTGATCTGATCGTCTCAGTTTTCAGATCTGATAAAAGGATCAATCATTGGTGCTTTTTGGTGCAAAAAAGTCAAACAGCTCTCTGTCGTACGAATGGCTACTATGATGAACTTCATTCGCACGAATGGCTCCTACCATTCGCACGAATAGATCAAGTCTCCCGCTCATTTGTTCAAACTTCCAATCGCACGAATAGAAAATTCCATTTGCACGAATAGAAAATTCCATTCGCACGAATAGAAAATTCCATTCGCACGAATAGAAAATTCCATTCGCACGAATAGAAAATTCCATTCGCACGAATAGAACATTCCATTCGCACGAATAGACTCATTCGCATAAATCTCTTCTAAATTTTTTCTTGTGTCGAAAAACTTCGTTTTTTACCATGTCGGACTTAGCCTTTGTTGTCAGTCAGAACAGTAAAATCCAAAACTTGTTATTAATCGATAATGAAGCTGGAAATGCTAACAAGGCTCCAAAACTCATGACAATGGACGAATATCATCACTGGAAAAACAGGTTTGAGATACACATTAATGGAGTTGATACAAACTTATGGATGATGATAGAGAATGTATATCAAAAAGTGTTGAGTGAGGATGGAACTCCTGTTTTGGCTTCCCTTTTAAGCGAACAACAAAGAAAAGATTATGACTTAGAAAAGAAGGCATATGCTATCTTATCTCAGGCCATATCAAGAGAAATATTTCATCAATTCAGGCAGTTTACATCTTCAAAATCTTTGTGGGTTGCCTTAGAACAACGTCACGAAGGAAATGCTTCGTTGAAAGCTATAAATGCTAAGGCCATTAAGAAGGAATTTGATAATTTCATGTATATTGGGAATGAGTCCTTAGATGATCTATTTGAGAGATTCTATCACTTGATGAGTGAATTGCATGCCCATGAGATCAAAACAACGAAAGAAGAAAAGGTTCAATGCATGGCAGATGCGCTACCACCAAAATGGGATTCATTCTTGATGGTTCTCAAACAGAACAATACTCTTGAAACCATTGATATCAATGAATTTCTTCAGAAATTGAGAGAACAAGAGGTGATGAATAAGTGGAAGTTAAAGAGAGGCGCACAAGCTCAGGATCCGTCATTGTACTATTCCACATCAACTCAACAAAATGCTCCTTTGCAGACTGCGTTTGTATCAAACATGTCAAATGTTTCAGCCAGCCAGTCTTCAACAGCTCATGCTTCAGTTTCATCAAGCTCGGTTCCACAGCAGGGAAATACTGCTAGTACTCCCCCACCAAGCACCATTAAATTGCAAACAGACAACTTCGACAAGGTTACTATCGAAGTGGCCAAGGAACACATGGCACTGTTGTCTACCGTTATCAATTCATATAACAGTCTTGTTGCTGGACAGGTTGGAAACAGTCATCTGACAGCAGAAGACTATGTTCAGATTGATAAGGATGAAATGGATCGAATTGATATAATGTGGGCTCTTGCAAGTGCAGTCAGAAGAGCGAGAGATTATGTAAAAAGGACAGGAAAAACTCTCGAAGGGAACAAAGACACTACTTATGGTTTTGATCTGTCTGCTGTTGTTTGTTTTAACTGTGGTGAGAAAGGGCATTTTGCTAGGCAATGTGAAAAGCCTAAACAGACTGGAAATCGCAACCCTTTCAACAACCGTCAAAGCCAACCGAAGCAACAAAATCAAAATACAGAAACAAACCTTGTTCCAGTTACTCTTGCACAAGATAAGGACACTTCCAGTGGAACAAAAGCTATGGTTGTTCAAACAGATGAGACTGTTGATTGGTCTTTTAAATTTGGAGCTGATGGTAGTTCAGGGGATAGAGCTTACATGGCAAAGGTTGTAGAAGTCAATGAAGAATCAGATTCTGATGCTGAGAGAGAGATTGCTTCCGAAAGTTCATCAGCTGCAGACGACACATCTTCAAACAGTTCTGGCTTCACAGCAGAGAATGAAGAAAAATCATCTGTCGTCTCTTCAAGTCAATCGACAGCTGATGTGGATGATAACAATTCCTCTTCTGAATCTACCTGTAGCTGTGTTTTTATGGTAAAAACATCCACAGGCATTCAGGTAAATTCTGACAGTTTTGAAAGTGAGTCTGAATCTCAACCGTGTTTAATTTGTGATGAACTTGAGAAGAAAGTTGAGACACTTAAAAGTCACAACACAGACTTAATTGCTGATTTAACTAATTGTCTTGAAGCAAACCGTGTTTTAAAGGGAAACGAACTTGCCTTCAAAAACAAAATTGATCTTTTAAACAGGCAAGTTCATGAATTAGAAATCTGTGTTATCAACAAACAAAATGCCATCACTTTTTATTTAAACACGATTGATGAAACAAAGAAAAAGCTGGCGCTTGTCGAATGTGATTATGAAACTTTAAATCAAAAGCTGAAAAGTTATTCAAATTCTTCTTACCTTCTTGATTACATGATTTCACGGCGTACAGGAAAGAAAAATGCTGGGTTTGGGTATAAAAATTGTCCTCCACCGGTGTTGAATACTATGGTAAACACACCGGATGATAACCCAATCATTGACTTTAAGGTCAAAACGCCACTTGTCGTTGATCCAACCGAAAACAAAATTTCTCAACCAAAGGTTAACGATAATGGTGCTTCAACCTCGAAGTCCCAGTGTGTTGATGGAATGGTAGAAGAGTGGGATGAAGACGACGATAAGTGTCCTACTCGTGGTTTGGGACACAAAAACTCGTCTGCTCCCCAGAATGACAGCATTGGTATTTCAAAATCTGCTTCTAAAAATGTTTTTAAAATTAAACCAACCAATTGCCGTCCATCTTATCCCACTACTTCTAATCAGAAGAGTCAAGTAACCAAAGCCTTAATCAAAAAGGTTAATTTTGTTAAAGCTGGAGAGTCTATTCAATCAAACAAGTCACTCTCTTCAGCTGAACAAAAAGAAGCTAAGGCTGGTGGTTCAAAAACTCACCAAAGTGAAAATCAATACAGATCTCCGAGGTTGGTTGAGCGGAGATACTGTTTTGAGTGCGGTACACAAGGACACGTTGTTGTCAACTGTCCTTATCTTCAGAAGCCAAGTAAAAGAGTTAACCGTTTTCCAGAAAATAAACAAAAGTTTATAAAGTCAAAATCTAACTCTTTTACCCAACAACAAGTGCATCAAAAGAAAGTTAAAAAAAAGATGCATGACTTGTTGGTCTCTGATTCGAGTTCCACACCTGTACAAATCGTTAAGCAATCCACTGTTTACCACAAACATTCGTTGCATAAACAACATGTGTGGAAAGCAAAATCAGATGATGCTTCTGACGACTGTACTTCAAAGTCAAATGGTTGTTCCAAAAATCCACAAGGACAGTGGATGGATTGTACTGTTGTAGATGAGACCGGGAAACCCAAGACCGTAAAGGCTTGGGTTCCTAACCTAAACTAATTACTTTCCTTCTTGTGCAGGTTGTCCTTTATAATCCTATTAGCAATAATTGGATTATTGATAGTGGGGCATCCAGGCACATGACTGGGAACTTAGCTCTCCTTTTCGACGTCAGAAATATCAAAGGGGGCTATGTTTCATTTGCAGGCGATAAAGGTGGTTTTATCTCAGCTCAGGGAACACTGTCTAATGGAGCTGTCAGCTTTGAGAAGGTCAACTTTGTCAAACAGTTGGATAACAACTTACTTTCTATTTCTCAAATCTGTGATAAGGAGTTCAAGGTTCTTTTTGATGACAAGCATTGTTATATCTTGAAAAAGGAGTTTATGATTCCAGAAGACATGGTGGTTATGTCTGCTCCAAGAATGAATGATCTTTAAATTCTTGACATGTCATAAGCATCATCCTCAGTGTCCACAGCATCATGTTTTGTTTCAAAAGCCACTGAGAAGGATTCTATTTTATGGCACAAAAGAATGGGACATCTCAGTCTCAGAAAAATGAATCATTTGGTGCACAAAAATCTTGTTGAAGGAGTCACTGTGAAAAGTTTTCATCTTCCTGACGTGTGTGTTTCTTGCACGAAAGGCAAACAAACCAAGAAATCTCATAAACCCAAATCTCAACATTCCATCACTATACCACTAGAGCTCTTACACATGGACTTGTTTGGTCCTATCAACCGGAAGAGCATTGCTGGAGACTTATATTGTTTGGTTGTGACGGATGAGTATTCAAGATATTCTTGGGTGATGTTCTTAAAAGAAAAATCTGAAACTTTTGAATATGTGGAGATTCTGATTACCAAATTGGAGTCTCTGTATAAGTTAAAGGTTAGGAGGATCCGTTCGGACAATGGTACTGAGTTTAAAAATCACCTTATGGAAACTTTCTGTCAAAAACTTGGTATTCACCATGAATTCAGTGCGCCATATGTTCCACAAATGAACGGTGTTGCTGAAAGGAAGAATCGGACCTTGATAGAAGCTGCAAGGACTATGCTCGCTGACTCAAACTTACCCGTGCAGTTCTGGAATGAAGCTATTGCTAATGCGTGTTACACGCTCAACCGGGTTCTAGTTGTCAAGCGTTACAATAAAACTTGCTTTGAATTGTTGCATCGACGGAAACCGAACTTACAGTATCTTGAACCGTTTGGCGCTCCATGTACCATGTTGAAAAAGGATGCTCATGGCAAGTTTAACGAGAAAGTAGAGGTAGGTTACTTCTTAGAGTACATCACTCCCAATAAAAGAGTTTACAACAAAGATTCTGGGAATGTAGAAGAAAGGTACCATGTTGATGTTCAAAAGTATACCTCTCCTGCTGCTGGAAAAGGTCTTCCTTGGATGTTTGATTATGAAGAACTTTTTGCCTCGTTTAATCTTCCTCCAGAATGTTCAGATGAGGAGGTTGCTGTTCAAATGATGTATGATGCTCAAAACGCACCTGATGAACATGTGCAACCTACTCCCTCATCATCTGACATTCCTGAGTCCTCCAATAACACACAAGTCACACAGGATGATGACTCTTCTTCTTTTTCAGAGTATGAGGGTTCTCGACAAGAAATAGACCAGGTGATTGAAGATCCTTCCCATGATGTTGTACAATTGAGTGATGATGTTTCACATTCTGTGGCAATTGAACAGAGTATCACAAACCTTGATCAAACTGTTGAGGTTCCTGCTCATCCTGTGGGTAGGATTGATAGAATTCATCCTCAACAGAACATTATTGGTGATCCCACATCTGGTGTTAAAACTAGGGGTCAGATCAACTCTGGAGTCTACTCAAAAATCATGGAATCTGGTGTGGTCAACGATTGTGCGCATTCATGTTTCGTCTCGCAAATCGAACCACGGTCTATAACAGATGCTTTAAAAGAAGAATCTTGGGTAAATGCAATGCAGGAAGAACTACTCCAATTTCAGAAGCTCGGAGTTTGGAAGTTGGTTGATTTACCAAAAGGAGCTAAGAAGATTGGTACTCGATGGGTTCTTCGTTGCAAAAGGGATGATCAAGGAATAGTCATAAGAAATAAGGCTCGTTTGGTCGTTCAGGGATTTAGGCAAATTGAAGGTATAGATTACAATGAAGTGTTTGCACCGGTTGCTCGTCTGGAATACAATGAAGTGTTTGCACCGGTTGCTCGTCTGGAAGCAATTCGAATTTTTCTTGCTTATGCATCCTACAAAAGGTTCAAAGTCTATCAAATGGATGTAAAGAGTGCTTTCCTTCATGGAGAAATCAGTGAAGTCGTATACGTCAGTCAACCTCCCGGGTTTGAAGATCCTATGCATCGTGACCGTGTCTACAAATTGGACAAGGCACTGTACGGATTGCACCAAGCTCCGCGAGCGTGGTACGAGACACTTTCCACTCATCTTCTGAACAATGGTTTTAGAAGAGGTGTCATCGACTGCACGTTGTTTATTCGGGAAAAGGGTGGAGAACTTTTAATGGTACAGGTATACGTGGATGACATTATTTTTGGATCGACGAATGATGTTCTGTGCAAAGAATTTGAAAGAGTTATGCAGGACAAGTTCGAGATGAGTTCCATGGGAGAGATGAAGTTCTTTCTAGGGCTACAAGTAGATCAATCTGAGACAGGAATTTTCCTTCATCAAACAAATTATGTTGGAGACATACTGAGCCGATTCAGTATGACTGATGCCAAACCTGCTGGTACTCCATTGGCGATCAATCACGGGATTTCGCCTGATGACAAGGGGGAGTATATTAATGCTACTCTCTATCGAGCCATGATCGGATCTCTCATGTATCTCACGGCATCTCGACCAGACATCATGTTCGCCACGTGTCTCTGTGCCCGATATCAGTCAAAACCAAAAGTCTCTCACTTAATTACTGTCAAAAGGATTTTTCGTTATCTGAAGGGTACTCCTGATCTTGGATTATGGTACTCTAATAATGATAACTTTGAGCTTACTGCATATAGTGATTCTGATTATGGTGGTTGCAAAACAGACTTCAAGTCTACATCTGCAGGGTGTCAGTTCTTTGGAAACCGTCTTGTGACATGGCAATGCAAAAAGCAGACTTCAGTGGCTACATCTACATGTGAAGCTGAATACATCGCTGCTGTCAGTTGCTGTTCTCAGATTATCTGGATTCAACAGCAACTTCGGGACTACGGTTTGCAATTCTCTAACACTCCTATTTATGTAGATAATTCTGCTGCCATAGCTATCACTAAGAATCCGGTTCAGCATTCAAAAACCAAACATATCGGCATAAAATATCACTTCATTCGTGATTGTTTTGAAAAGAAACTGATTGATATGGTTCAAATTAACACTGATTTCCAAAAGGCCGACCTCTATACAAAAGCCTTTGACAAACCAAGATTTTTATTCTTGTTAGAGGTAAACGGCATGAAAAAGAAGGATGACGTTGTTCCGGACCAAGAGTCGAGTCAATAATCATTTTTATCAATTACGTTCCTGTATATATTTTCTTTCTTGCCTTTATTAAAAATCTCAAAAACTCAAAAAGATTTTTCATTTTAAAATTTTAGGGGGAGAAAATGTCAGTAAGAAAATGATCTCTCGCTGAGAAAAATGATAGTACACAGACGCTAGTTATCTGAGACTCCAAAAAGATTTTTATTTGTGTACAGTTTGTTTAAAAAAAAAAAAAAGGATTTTCCATTTTTGTACAGTCTAAAACCCAAAAACATCTAAAAAACTCAAAAATGAGAAATCGTATCCAACCTTTGGGAAGTGATGGCACACTAACCATATGTATGAAGCACATTGCATTTAATGTCATAGTGAATAGTCACACTAAGTCGACATGTGATGCATTGATAGGCTTATCTTACTGAATCTCGACCATTGATGATCAATCTATACCATATTAGATATTGTCTTGTGAGTCACATAATGGTGAAAGGATTGACGAAAATCAACAATAGAAACTGAAGGTGTTTCTCATTCTGTGCACACCAGTTATCATCGGTTTAATGAGATATCAGAAAGTAGTTATAAAATTAAAAATTAGATTCCGAAGTCGTATACGTGCCATATTGCCTTGTAAATACCTGGCTGAAGCCGTCCATGCGATTAAGAATAAAATAAAAGTATGAATCCGAATTCGTATATGTGCCATATTACCGGGTTGCAGCCTGGTTGAAGCCATCCATGGGATAGGATGAACACAAACACCGCTAGCTGCATACGTGCCATATTGCCTTGTAAATACCTGGCTGAAGCCGTCCATGAGCTGATGGCTGTCACTGTGAATACTAAAAAAAAAAAAAAAAAAAAAATTTGGTGCAGTAAAGAAGTAACAGGGAATAGCTGAGATCTCATCAACTTATGATGAGTGGTTAAGTAAGTTGTGCTGATTTGAAACATTAACATGTTTTGAAAAGTAATTCAAATCAATTCTTAACTAGTGTGGGACACACAGATAATGGACTTAATCCTTCAAGATCATCTTGTAAGTGTTGAGAAAAGGCCTGCATAAGTTTAAGATGGACAAACATATCAATGATCGCATTTTGACTAAGTGTACTTAAAGCTCAGATAATTTGCAATGTTGCTGATTGCTATGAGTTTAGTACTGATCCTATGTTCGGATCTTTCTCACAAAAAGATGTGTAAATACCATTGTATAGTTGTATCTACAAAATTCAAAATGTCTCAGATCATTAGTCACTAAGTCTGTATGATTTCTCATAAGGATCATTCTTACTAAGACATGCGTGTATATATCTTGTTGATATTATTTTCAGCATTACATATTCAAAAATCCAAAAAGATTTTACTTTTCCTGAATTTTAGATTATCTGATAAGACTCGAACGACTGTCTGAAAATCAAAATTTGAAAACCGCTTGACTTCCTGATTGATCAAATCGTTCCTTTACTTCATAAACTATTCCAAAACTTCATAATTGATCCCTCACTTCATAATTAAATGTAAATTACTTCATAATCAAATTTTTGTCAAGACCGATGTGGTCGGATACCCCATTTAACTTGAAAAGTTTAATTTGCATAAGGGGATTGTCCCATTCGTACGAATGGATGAGCAAAATGGCTCACTCGTACGAATGGATGAGGAGAATAGCTCATTCACACGAATGGACTGACCAGAATGGTCCACTCGTACGAATGAGTGGCAGAATGAATCAACTCACACGAATGGACTGACCAGAATGGTCCACTCGTACGAATGAGTGGCAGAATGAATCAAGTCTGGGTCACTCGCACGAATGGACTGACCAGAATGGGCCATTCGTACGAATGAACCAGGCCATCCTATAAAAAGGCCATTCATTCGCATTCTCAGCATCATTCGCACAAATCAGAAATCCTTATTCGCACGTCTGTTTGATTAAAATCTGCATTTGAACAAATCTCCGTCCAATCACCGATCTAACGCTTGATTTTTGTTTACATGTATACCCTCAAGAGATTAATCGTCTGTATACTCGATTCTTGGATGACTCGACTAGATTTAGGGTTCAAAACCGAAAACCAAACCTAAAAAACGTAAAAAATGACTTAATAAACCAATTAAAATGCTAAATATTGGTTGAAAATCATAGTCGAGTGTGTTGGTGTCTTTTTCGGCAAATCTTTTCAAGTCTGTAGGTCCAGATTTCAGTCGGAAATCACGAAAGTGATCGATTACCCACACATGCAGGCGGAATCTGTATGTATGGTGATGTAACAGAGGATTAGAGACAGACTTGGTGAAGAAGACAGCCAAACACACTAAGAATCAATGCAAATAATGTGTGAAAGTGTAAGAACAAGCATTAAACGAATGCAAATTGTATTGATTCAAGAACAAATCTGAAAGAGAGAATTCAGGGTTACAGCCGCAACTCACACCCTAGAAATTCTCTAACTAGGCTATTTATAGTAGTTTCACAGGTATCGAAACTATGTTCCTCGAAACTACTAGTTTCGAGTGAACATTTACAAGTGGAAAAAGTGCCTGTCGAAACTACTATCGATCGAAACTACTAGTTTCGAGTGAACAAATCTCACTCGAAACTATAGTTTCGATGGCCCAGACTTGGTAAAACAAACAGTAAATTACAGAAAAACTAAAATTACAATAATGAAATGACAGAAAGTAAACTAGTCTAAAATTGTTTAAACATACAATAAATGACAACAGCTTATACAAAATATATGACTCTACAATCTCCCCCTAAGCTGTTGCATTACTGTCTTCAGCTCTTCTTCAAGCAGCTGGTCCTTCAGTTGTCCTAGGGATGAAAGGTTTTACATGTAGAGACACAACCCTTTGATAGGCTTTGGCATCAGCTTCATCTTCATCACTATATGCCTGAATGTGATTCTGGAATAGCACCTCCAGATCTTCAGGTTGAAATTTCAGCAGCTCCATGGGCTCAAAGATGATGATGTCTTCCTTGCCCTTACACTCGATCACTGCACTGCCAATGACTGGGTTATAGAACCACTTTCTGAAAGTTTGTAGCTGGACAGGTACAGATTTTGGAATGGTGATAGTCTTGTGGGTTTGGGCAGGCTTGTATCTCAAGAACACATAAGGCTTATTGGTTTTAGGGTGAAACCTTGTCTTTGAGATCTTCTTCTGAGTTTTCCTTGGTTTCATCCCTTTGAAATCATTATTGACTTGAGAGTGCAGAAACTTCTCGAAGTCATAAGCCATCATAACCTTCCCAGGGTTTTGAAGTGGAAGCTTGGCTAAATCCCTGAGGTCATAGAAAGGAAGTGTCTGGAAGTCAGTCATATTTTTGAAGTGCTGAACTCCCCCTCTATATCTTCTAATGATAAAGAGCTTCCTTTCTGCATCATATTTCCAGCCAATTGGGGGCCTCTTTAGCTCCTGATGCTCAGCTATCCATTCATATGTTTTAGGAGACTCTTCCTGAATGATTTTTCTGAACCAAGATTTTCTTGAAGTTGGAGGTTCAGGTGCAACAGACGGTGGATCTTGTGCTGGAATAGACTCAGAGGCTGTAGTGGTTGGTTCAGGAGTGACTTTCTTGATGAGATTAACCAGAACCTCTTCTTCATCTTTTTCTTCATCAGACAAGGTTTGAATTTCTTCTCCTTCTTCGGTGAAGTATCTTGTTCTTTCAGTCTCCTTTTCCTCTGTAGTCAGAATTTCTGGGTAAAGATCGTTATACCCAAAGATTTCAATTTCATTCAAGAGGGCATTCAGCTCGTCATCAGATGGGATGTCTTCTTCATCTAGTATAACAGTCTCTATTTCTGTTGACGTCCCTTTTCCTTTCTTCCTAGCATCTCTTCTCTCACTTGCTGAGGGAAGGTCTAGTTCTGGTCCTTCAACCTTAACTTCAACTGCCTCCTTTGTCTTTTCAGCATGCCCGGTAAAGATGGTCATTGTAGACTCTGGATCAGTGATGATGGCAGGAGACAAAGGTTCAACCACAGATGTGATCTCCCCCAGAGCCATTGAAGTGGTTGCTTGTTGTTGCACAGGCTTATCAATAGAAGCTTTAAGCTGTTTCACTGCTTCAGCTAAAACCTTGAAGTCTTCATTTTGTTTTGAGATAAAATTCTGTTGTTCTTCAAGTTGGGTTTGTTGAATGTCAATCTGTGTATGTAGACCCCCAACTTCCAGCTTTAAGTCTTTTACTTCTTCCTGGACATCATGCAGGTTAGATTTCAGACCTTCAATCTCTTCATCTTTCTTTTGAAGCTGATCCTGCATCCTTTTTAGTTCAAGGCTTAATGTTTTAACTCTGGGAACAGGGGAGGTTGAATTATGAGATGGTGATGTGGGAGAAGTATGGATGGGTGATTGTTGTGGAGATGGTTGTGGAGTTGGTTGAGGGGTGGTAGCAGCATGAATGGGTGAATGAATAGGAGTTAGGTTTTCAGGAATGTCATCTAAGGACTCTGAGGAGGTGCTTAAAGGCTCCAGTCCAGTCTTAATCTTCTTAGCCAGTGGTTCTTCTAGCTCATAGTCAGATTCAGACTCAGCTTGTCTCTTAGAAGATGATGCTGGAGGTTCAGTGTGATCTTCAGTTTCAGTTTCATAATCTGAGACGTCATACTTGGTGCCATAAATGCCTTCATCCAAGGTGTCTTCTGAATCAGCTTCTGCCTCAACATGTTCTTCCTGAATAATTGGTTCAGAATTCTCCAACACTTGATCTATCATAGGAGCTTCAAAGATAAGATCTTCTTCATTTAGTCCCATTTCCTGTTGTACATTCTCCTGAATTTCTACTTCAACATTTTGATTTTCAGCCTCTTGGTTTTCTTGCTCATTATGAGGTTCTTCTTCTTCTGCTGATGATGATGAAGATTCAACAGGTAGTTCTGGATCAACATCAGGTATGGCTTCTTCTTCTTCTCCCAGAATGTGTCCAAATAAAGGAACATTGGCAATGACTCGGTTTGTTCTTGAACTGGAGCTTTTCATGTAGCTCAGAGTCTTTGCATTCATATGATCAAGAATCAGGAGAGGACCATCTTGTTGAAGATCTGGGTGGAGATGATTGATGACCATCTGTAAGAACCTTGGATATGCAAGAAATTTGTCTTTGACTCTCCCAGTTAGGTTCTCAATCAGTTGTCCGAACACTAGACCAGAGAAGTTGTACTCCCTTCCCTTGACTAAGCCAAGAATGGCCGAAGCTATCAAAGCATTTGCTGAGTCAAATCCTCCTTTTCTAATAGAGATGCAATGAATAAAAATATGCACGATGTATCTCCAGAGTGGAGGAAGAGCATTCTTGATGACTTGCCCTCCTATGAATTTATTTGGGTGACCCATTCTTCTGAAACATTCTCGAATGTAAAAACTTGGAAATTCAATTGGGGCTTCAGGGTTATCATTAAATTGTAGCACCTCTCTGATAGTAGCCTCAGAAAATAACACTTCTTGGTTGTGAACAGTGGCTCTAATGTGTCTTGTATTGTTAACGGAGACACTTGTAGCAGTAGCCCAGAACTGTCTTATAGTGGTCTCAAAAACTGGCAGATTGTTGTTTATGGCAAAGCTAATATTAGAATTGGCTAGGAAATTGAGAACTGGTGTGAACTCTGCATTCTTGGGGTCAGTGGCATTCAAGTAAGCACAGATATTGTGCTTCTTGGCAAATAAAAGATCCATATCTGCACAAGAAAATCACAAAGGAAATTTCTTACATAAGTCTCAATACTTAGAAAAATTCTGAGAAAGACACTATCGAAACTATAAGTTTCGAACGAAACTACTTATTTCCAACACTTAGAAAATATCAGAAAAAGGGACTATCGAAACTAAGTTTCGAGTGAAGAAACCATATCGAAAGTACTAGTTTCGAGCACCAAGGGTATCGAAACTACAGAGTTTCGAGCATCAGGGGGTATCGAAACTACAGAGTTTCGAGTGAAGACAGATCAAAACCTAAAAACCTTTCAAATTCTTAAAATCCCTCTTTTACTTGAAACTACCTAGTTTCGATGGCAAACCCTTGAAAATATCAACAGACTCAAAAAGCACAGAAAACAAACGAAACTTATATGCAGACTCAAACTTAGAAATAAGAAACAAATGCAAAATAAAACAAAGAAAAAGGTTAATAAAGGCCTGAGAGTGTCGAAACTCCTTCTTACCGATGAATCAACCTAAATCTGCAAAATTAAACACATAAAGAGTGAGATATTAACAAAGGTGATCTCAAAAACATGAAATGAACACCAGACGACCTAGATTATGAAGAACTAGTCGTAAACGCTTGTGAAATCAAACCCAAGGGCCTGTTCATTCACATAAATCACTTTCAAAAACCCACAAACCATTACCTGATGAAGAAGACGACGAGGGATTCAGATGAGAAACACTGAAATCGCAAGCTTAGACCGAGGGTTTGAGAGAATTTGTGTGTGAAAGCAAAGGTGTGAGAGAGTTTCGGGTGAGTGATGAAGACACGCCGCATGAATATGGATTATGAAGACATTTAATTTGAGTTTGTGAAAAGACTGAAATGGCCCTCTCGAAACTACTAGTTTCGAGTGAGCGAGGAAGTTTCGAGTGGACAGGGTAGTTTCGAGGGACTTGGAAGTTTCGAGCAAATGTTTTAGGGGCAAACCTTTCAAGTATGATCATAGTTTCGATAGGTAGGTCAAACTGGGTCAAAGGCAAAAGACATAAACTCAAAAACTATGTACAATTTAAACAAGTTAATAAGGAAGATAAAGATATTTTTAATAACCAAAATAAGATATAAACACTTATCCTTGGAAAAGATCCAACGTGAGATCATGTCTGGTCAAACTCTTGAAACACTTCATTTTTGCACTCAGCTACTGTGAATCCCTGAAGATAGCCGATATGTGTGCAAGATAAACCCGAGCATTTGTTTATACAAAAATTTCATGTGATTAAAAGGTACCATTTAATGCACGAAACACGGTGTACCCCACATATTGAAATAAAATGGTTTTGAAAGCCTATCAATCCTCAAGACATACCCACATTCATCTTATCATTTCTTGCAGGTTAACCAGGGTACCATCTTGGTAAGTTGAATTCACCGCCAAAAGTAAAATAAAATCCAACAGGATGTAAGATGGGTGTAAAATGAAAAATATCCAAGTGGATATTAAAAAAGGTACGAACATTCTAGATCTTTGCGTAAGCAAAACAGAAGAAGTCGTAAAATTATCCAAGCGGATAGGAAAAAGTTGAACACCCGAGGTCTTTGCGTAAGCAAAACAGACGGGGTCAAATCATCCAAGTGGATGGGAAAAAGATGAACTCCCGAGATCTTTGCGTAAGCAAAACAGACGGGGTCATCGGCGGTAATTTTCGTTACTTTGACGGTCACCTGGTGCATGAATCAGAATCCAACACGTAAGCCTGTATCTGATTGAATCAGTTTTCTTAGCTTAAAATGGGTTAGATGTTTCAAGAATGGGTTCAAACACACGTGTACGGTAGAGAATTAGGTTTTCACACTACTAGAGAGTTATAACCATATGTCGGGCCTACCGGCTATACCTCAGTAAGCACCATCGCTTGTGGTCCATTCCATGTTCAAGAAGTGTGATCAGACTCTATCATTTCTCACAAGGTCAGATCCGATTTTCCTGAAACAAACAAAAAGCGATAAAGAGATTTTTTTTTTTTTTTTTTTTTTTTTTTTTTTTTTTTTTTTTTAACTATACGAAGCAAAACTTTTACTTTCCGACATAACTATCTAATTCTCCCCCAAAAGTTATGCTATCAAAAATAAAGAAGAAAATAACTGTACAAAGCAGAAAATCTTTTTGAAAATCTTCCCGAGTAACAAGTTTAAACAGAAAAACAGTATGCACAAGGGTTATTGAAAGTTTATCATGCCGAGCATCTCCACCAGTTTCTCAAATCTGGCAGAATCGAAGGCCTTAGTGAAGATGTCAGCGGTCTGCTTGTCGGTTTTCACTTCAACGATCTTGATATGTTTCTTTTCGACACAATCGCGAATGAAATGGTGTTTGATCTCAATGTGCTTGGTTTTAGAGTGCTGAACGGGATTTTTGGTGATGTGAGGAACGGCGGTGTTGTCACACAAGATGGGGGTTTCATGAAAAGTGATCCCGTAATCAAGCATCTGGTGGTGGATCCATCTCACTTGAGAACAACAGAGGGCTGCAGCAATGTATTCAGCTTCGGCTGTGGATTGAGAAACGGTGGTTTGTTTCTTACATTTCCAGGAAATGAGACGGTTGCCAAGGAACTGACAACCCCCAGAAGTGGATTTTCGGTCTAAGTTGCATCCCCCGTAGTCTGAATCTGAATAGGCAACAAGGTCAAACAAATTAGTTTTAGGATACCAAAGCCCAAGTTTTGGCTTGTGCTTTAAGTATCTTAAAATACGTTTAACAGCAATCAAATGAGAGAGTTTAGGATTAGCCTGAAAGCGTGCACACAAGCACACTGCAAACATGATGTCTGGTCTGCTGGCAGTGAGATACAGAAGAGATCCTATCATTGAGCGATAGAGGTGCTGATCCACGCTTTCACCATCCAAATCAGGAGATAGACAATGACGAACTTCCACGGGAGTCTTGTAAGGATGAGATTCAGTCATTTTGAACTTGGTCAGGATTTCTTTAACATACTTTTCTTGATGGATAAGGATTCCTGACTCAGACTGATCTACTTGTAAACCGAGAAAGAACTTCATTTCTCCCATGGAGCTCATCTCAAACTTAGATCGCATCACTTCCTCAAACTCCTTGCATAACCGAGGATTGGTGGATCCGAAAATGATATCATCCACGTAGATCTGCACCATAATAGTGTCCGCACCATCCTTACGCTTGAACAAAGTTTGGTCAATTGCCCCTCGTGTGAAACCATTATCCAGCAGATGCGTAGATAACGTTTCATACCACGCACGAGGTGCTTGATGAAGACCGTACAGTGCCTTGTCAAGTTTGTAAACTTTATCAGGATAGCTTGGATCAATGAAACCCGGTGGCTGCTTGACATAAACTTCTTCTTGAACCTTTCCATACAGAAATGCACTTTTCACATCCATTTGATGAACCGTGAAGTCCATGTAGGCTGCGTAGGCGAGAAACATTCTTATGGCTTCCAAGCGAGCCACTGGTGCAAAGACATCCTCAAAATCAATTCCCTCTTCTTGATAAAACCCCTGAACCACCAAGCGGGCTTTGTTACGAATTACAATTCCACCTTCATCCTTCTTGTTACGAAATACCCAACGAGTGCCGATTGGGACTTTGTTCTTCGGAAGATCTACAAGATTCCACACATGTAACTTGCTGAACTGCTGCAGTTCTTCTTGCATGGCCTCCACCCAACTGTTCTCGAGCAAAGCAGCTTTAATATTTTTGGGTTCGATTTGAGATATGAAACAGGTGAAAAGACCATCATTTATTGCTTCTATGGCACTTCTTGTTTGTACTCCCACATTGAGTGGACCAATGATATTTTCTGTGGGATGATTCTTGTGAACTCTCAACTGTGGAATCTCATCTTCTTCTACAAGTTCATCCAGATTGGTAAAGTTGTGATCAGGAATAACGGCTTCTTCATTACTTGAGCTGTCAACAGAAGATTGTGGAGCAACATCCACTATTGGAGGAGTTTCTTCCTCAACAATTTCATTTGTTGCTACAGAATCTGAAGAATCTGGAGTGGATGATGAAGAGGAGCTTGAAGCAGAAGCAGAAGCAGTACCTAAGAAATTTACAGGCAAAAGAGGATTAGCTGAAACAGATATATTAGTAACATCAGGAAGATTAAAAGATTTAAACAATGAGTCGACATCAAAAAGCCAATCAGGACCGTCCCCAGCGTCCGTATGATTGCTTTCATGCCAATTGACATCAATGGACTCCAGCACAATCCTTCGTCTCTTGTTGTAAACACGAAAAGCTCTTTGGTTAGACGAATATCCCACAAAATAACATTCATCTGCTTTGGCTTCAAACTTGTTCAGCTGATCAGAAGTATTCAGCATTGTGCAAACACATCCAAATTTCCTGAAGAAGTCAATAACAGGCTTGCGCTTGTACATGATTTCATAAGGAGTCTTGTTACAGCTTTTGGTTATGAGAACTCTATTTTGTACGAAACATGCGGTATTGACTGCTTCGGCCCAGAACGTGACAGGAAGTTTAGAATCGACGATCATAGTTCTTGCAGCTTCAATCAACGTGCGGTTTCTTCTTTCAGCTACACCATTTTGTTGAGGAGTACGTGGTGCACTGAATTGCCGAGCAATACCCTTACTTTCACAAAAAGAATCGAGAGTGACATTCTTGAATTCTGTTCCATGATCGCTGCGGATAATCTTCACATTTAGATTGAACAAATTCTCGATTTGAAGCAAGTGAATCTTCAGAATCTCTGGCGTCTCTTCTTTCTTTGCCAGGAAGAATACCCAAGTAAATCGTGAGAAGTCATCGGTTACCACCAAACAGTATGATTTCCTTCCATGACTCATGACACTGACAGGACCGAAAAGATCCATGTGAAGCAATTGAAGGGGAGAGTCAATGGAATTTGTGGTTTTGGGTTTGTGAGATGATTTGTGCTGTTTGCCTTTGGAGCAGGAGAGACAATGTTCTACTGGTGAGAAGTCTTTCAGAGGCAAACCGGTGACAAGGTTTCCTCGAACAAGGCGATTCATTGTCTTGAAATTAACGTGTCCTAATCTCTTGTGCCAGAGAAAAGATTCATCTTCTGAAGCTTTGGAAAGAAAACAGGATTCGATTCCTGATGGATTGTTCATATCCAGACTGTAAGTGTTGTATCTTCGAGGAGCTCGCATAAGAATGAGTTCTTCTGGAATTACTACACCAGGCTTCAAAATCAGACATTCTTTTGAGTTGAAAAAGGCACTAAAGTCTTTATCACAGATCTGAGAGACGCTCATCAGATTGTACTTTAGCTGTGGAACGTAGTTGACATTTTCCAAACTATTTACACCATTCGACACAGTTCCTTGACCTTCAATCTTTCCTCCTCTTGGATTTCCAGCAAAAGCTACATAATCTCCATCCTCTTGATGATAATCTTGCAGCAGATTGAATTGACCAGTCATGTGCCTTGAACATCCACTATCTACATGCCAGATGTTGTCTCCGGTTCTTCTTGATTGACCCTATACACAACGAACCATTTATACATTTTGACCAAAATTGTTTCAATCAAGAGATTTTAGTGTCAGGATATGACATCTCATGGGAATCAGAATTGCAACCATCCTTTGATGAAGCACTGTCATCAAATAGAACATTATTTTTAATTTTCCAGGTTCGTTTTAAATAATTTTTAGCATTTTTAATTCTTTTACGCCTAGATTTCCTATTGTGAGAAGATTTAGGCAACACATATGAATTTAATGAACTTTTGAAAGCCGATTCTTCATTAGAATTTGTGGTTAACAATGTACAACTTCTTGAAACATGATTTGAGGCACCACAACTAAAACAAACAAAGTCACAATGTCTCTTAGCCTGATAATAATCATCAAAAGATGAAGATGATTGTGATGTTGAGGAATCTGAACATGAGACGGTTCTCTCATCAATAACTTTGTCTTGAAGACGATGTGCTTCCTTTAATCTGAAAAAATCCATGTTGCTCATGGTTTCACGTGGCACATCATTCACAATAATTCCTGCACTTTTAAACTTGGTAACACATGGCACAACATTCAAAGATTTAGGAACAAAAGGCAAAGCATTTTTAAACTTAGAAACATCACATCCCAATCCCGTATGCTCAGCAGGCATAGAATCAAAATACAAGTTTTCAACGTGTTCACAAAGATTTTGTTTAGACACGGACATATTATTACAATCATCCGACTCAAGTTCTTTTAAAATAGTTCTATCATTAGTACTCTCATCACAATCATCTTCGGAAATTACACAATTTGATTCTGCACAAGAAGCAAAACTGTCAGAATCACAGGATGTAATATAATCATCAGGAGATAATTTGCAAACAAAAGGTGTTGAAACATGTGGAGTTGGCATATCAGCAAATCTCCCTGATTTAGAATAAGGAGGTGGGTGAGAGTTATACCCAAGACCTTCTTTACCTTTTCTATTAAATTGTTTATCAATAATTCCAAATAAAATTTTCTGATCCAAATCCATGTGGTCAATCTGTAATTTGGCCTTTTCTGCCTTTTGGACTCTTTCAGTTAAAATCGTATTGTTAATAGTTTGAGTATTAAGTTGCACGATTAAAGAACGATTTTCACCAGATATGTCACGAATTTTCTTTAAATAAAGTTTCTCATTTTTGGCAACAGAGTCATACATTACTTTAAAGTGATCTCGTTCATCGACCAAGGCCTGGTTGATGAATCTATATTTCTGAACTTCATTTAAGCAAGATTTAGCGCTACAAAGTCTAGATATTACCTCGGTAGGCACGGCAGTAAGATCTGTAGCTGGTTCAATCATGACACATTTATCCTTTTCTTTAATGTCAGCCATCAGTGCCTTGTCAGCTGCATCACCTTCCTGATCACCCCAATGATAATGTCCATCAGCTTGACAGACCAAAGCTGTGGAACTTGAAGATGTAGAAGATTTGGGAGGGACAGCAGCTTGCTTTCCAGAGGAAGTCTTCTGTTCATGCTGCTCCTTTGAAGACGGTACCTTGCAATTTCTGGCAAAATGACCTAGCTGGTCACAATTGTAGCATCGTACTTTCTTGATATCAAACCCAAGAGTCTTTCCTTGCTTGAACCTGTCCATTCCGGTTCTTTTGATAAATCTCTTGGCCCGTAGAGTCAACATTGCCATGCACCAATCAATGTCCATTTTCTCTAAATCATCAGGATTGATCTGCTCCAGGTCATCAGGTTGAAAACTGACCGGCGTCAAGTTTCCAGAAATCAGTGCATCATAGCATGACATGAAAGCAGTCATGATCGGGACATATTCATCAGGAATCATGGTAGTAGTCTTTGGAGGAGCAGAGGAACCAGTTGGTTGAATTGCAGCAGCAGATGGAGGAACATCAGTTTGAAAATAGGCCATTGTAGATTTGGACGAAGTGGAGGAGCCTTGACCTGCAAGAAGAGCTGTGTTGCCAGACTGATTAGTTGGAGTAACTGCACCTCTTTTTATCTCCAACTCATATGACTCCAGGATGCTGAAGAGTTCTTGTTGTGACAGATCACTTAGCTTCTCAGTTTTCTTTATCATAATCCGGTACATGTTCCATTCTTCAGGCAATGAATCAAGCAGCTTCTTGTTTAACTCAAGAACGGGATACTCAGTTCCCAAAACCTTCAACTTGGAGACAATACTTGAGAAACGGTTGATTAATTCTGACATGGGTTCACCAGGGACACTGCTAAACATTTCATACTGCTTCTTGATTAAATCCCTCTTGCTTTCTCTGATATCAGCACTTCCCTCATATCTTGTACATAGAGCAACCCAAAGATCTTTGGCAGTAGTGTACTCAGCAAAAATGTTGAAAACATCCATAGGAAGTGCCATAGCAATAGATCCATAAGCTTTGTTATCTCTGGCAATTAAGGCATTATCTTTGTCATCATACTCAGACACAAGTTTCGGACGTTGAACATCAGCAGTAGTAGTAACTGGCTTATGTGGACCATCAGTGATAGATTGCAAGAGAGTGTGGTCATGAAACTGGAAGAAAGTCTTCATCTTCTTTGTCCAGTCATCAAAATCTCTGGTAGACACCAAGACAGGTGGTTTGTTTCCTCCGGCATACTCATTGGTGCTTGAAGCTGCCATAGTCTTAGAAAAGAAATTTCAACAGTAGCTAGTTTCGAGTGAACAGTTTTGGTCGAAACAACAAGTTTCGAGTGAGAAGCACTGATCGAAACTCTTAGTTTCGAGTGAAGAAAATTTGCTCGAAACTACCTAGTTTCGAGTGAGACTAGTTTCGATTGAAACTAGTTTCGATTGACCAAGCTTGCTCGAAACTCCTAGTTTCGAGTGAGAAATCTTGCTCGAAACTTCTCAGCTTCAAGTGAGACTAGATTCGAGTGGGAAATCTGCAGGGTAAGTTTCGATATAACAGGACAAAAATGCTAGTTTCGATTGTACCTTCAACAGACAAAGGTACAGACAAGTAGTTTCGATGATCAACAGATAGCAGAAAATGTCTCCCTGAAGTTTCGATACCTTCTTCTTCAAGCTTCAGCAGACTCCATTGAAGAAAAGTTTCAATAATTAATAATGACGAAATAAGAATCCAATCCAGCGAAAAGCTTCCAAGTAACCTCTCGAACACAAAACAGTCTTCAGATCCGAAAAACCCGAATAAATAAAGCCAGAAATCAATGAAACAGTGCTCCAAAAACTCGAGTGCAGAAAAACTTCGAGAAACTTCACAAAACACCTAGAATCGATCACAAAACCTGATAATACTCAGAAATCACGAGCATAATGCTCTGATACCAATTGTAGGTCCAGATTTCAGTCAGAAATCACGAAAGTGATCGATTACCCACACATGCAGGCGGAATCTGTATGTATGGTGATGTAACAGAGGATTAGAGACAGACTTGGTGAAGAAGACAGCCAAACACACTAAGAATCAATGCAAATAATGTGTGAAAGTGTAAGAACAAGCATTAAACGAATGCAAATTGTATTGATTCAAGAACAAATCTGAAAGAGAGAATTCAGGGTTACAGCCGCAACTCACACCCTAGAAATTCTCTAACTAGGCTATTTATAGTAGTTTCACAGGTATCGAAACTATGTTCCTCGAAACTACTAGTTTCGAGTGAACATTTACAAGTGGAAAAAGTGCCTGTCGAAACTACTATCGATCGAAACTACTAGTTTCGAGTGAACAAATCTCACTCGAAACTATAGTTTCGATGGCCCAGACTTGGTAAAACAAACAGTAAATTACAGAAAAACTAAAATTACAATAATGAAATGACAGAAAGTAAACTAGTCTAAAATTGTTTAAACATACAATAAATGACAACAGCTTATACAAAATATATGACTCTACAAAGTCTTGATCAAATTTTTGGACAAGTTGGATCGCGACCCGTCTGTCATACGAATGGACACACTCTTCATGTTCATTCGTACGAATGAGCACTCATTCACATGAATGAACACTCATTCATACGAATGAAACTCATTCGCACGAATGAATACTCATTCAAATGAATGAAACTCATTCGCACGAATGAATAGGCAGAATGATCCATTCGCACGAATGAACCAACTTTTTGGGTTCATTCGTACAAAGGGAAAATGGTCCAAAAGTTCATATTTCCAAAATCTTGCATGTACTGATCTGATGTGTTTCATGTTTTTGTGTTTGCAGACTGATCGTTATGGTGCACAGAGCTCCAGTTGTTCTTAAGGCTTCAATAAAAAGCAACATATGTGCGTACATGATTTCTATATCAAAGAATGCATGTCCGTTTGTCGGCATGATCGAGTTTTTATCAAGATCAAGGATTGCTCATGCTATATCCCATCACCGGACTCCTTATACGTCGTATCAAAGGGAGTTCTGGGCCTCTGCCGAGATTGACTGCGAGGTATCTCCACCGGTCATACGAGGGAAGATCGCAGGTCAAGATGTGGTTGTATCGGCAGCTCACATTCGCCGATTGTGTCAATTCGGTGATCATCCTGAAGATCCAGTGACACTGGATAAATATCTGGTCCGCGGATGCTTCATGAGAATAAAGTACGACGGGAATGTAGCAGAGGGAGTTTTAAACAAAGCGAACCTCTGTCCACAGTACAAGTATCTTGGACATGTTCTTCTGCATTGCCTCGGTTCCCGTCGTGGCGGTTTCAACGACATGCGCGAAACAATTCAGAGCGCATTCGTTGCTCTGGTGTTGAACATTCCGTTCAACTTTTCCGAGATGGTGTTCACGCATCTTAAGGAAAACATCTATCTAAAAGGGGACAATGCGTATCTTATGTACCCCAGATTCTTACAAATGATAATAGATGACGAGCTTCCTCTTCTGCCAAGGTCAGACATCGACATGATCAAGCTAGAACACATGACGGATGTCACTCTAAACAGGGTACAGACCTACAGGGGCAGACCAACAAAGCCACCTCACAAACGACTTATTGGACATCTGGCAAATCCAGATTATGTGGCACCAGCAAACAGAAAATGGCGTCACGATAACAGTGATTCTGACAGGGAGGATATTGTTGTACCTCCAGCTGACGACCAAGATGATGACGACCAAGATGGTCAGGGAGATGGTGGCAATGCTCCTAATGTTCCATCTACCGCTGCCACCACCCCCACTGTTGCTGCTATCGATTCTTCCCTTCCAACTAACCCAGAAGACGTTAACCTGGACACCGTCCTGTTTACTGATTCTGAGGACACTGAAGACGAATTTGTAATCAGTCAACAAGGGGCAAGATTGGTCGCAACAAAACGAAAAAGGGGAGCAGATCAAGGAAGCTCAAGGGTTGATGATGACGTCAGGGATGCTGACTTTGTCCCTGACTGTTCACAAGTATCTGCTGCTCCTTCTTCCCAATCTACCCTAGTCAAGAAAGGAAGAGGAAAGAGAATGGCCAAACGCCAAAAGTTTAAACTTGTTAGAAGGACGGAGAGCACCTCTGCTACTACAGCAACTGCCACCAGGTCTGAGGCTCCAATGTCAACATCTATGCCTCAGACACAAACTGTGCCTCCTCCCATCTACACGACTGCTCCTACATCACAGCCATCAACTATTCGAGCTGAATCTTCAATGTCACTGCCGACTGTCTCTCTACACGACCAGATCAGTACTTTAAACAGTTTGGTACTTCGTTTACTGGCTCAGAATGAAGAGCAATCAAAGCGTATTGACCAACAGGGCTCGCAGATCAGTCAGTTGACTCTGCAAAATACTGAACATGCCCAAGCCATTACAAGTCTTTCCACTAGGTGTAATGATCAACAAGCCCTCCTTCTCACTGCTACAAACCAGAATCAACAGCTGTCTAAAACTGTTGATGCACATGCTCAGAGGATACAAAGGATTGAGGAGGATAATAAGAGACTGTTGGAAGACTTAGAAAGCAGAAGAGACCCGACACCCAGAATTGAGGGTGCTCGCAATGATGGTGATGATGGTGACGATGGTGACGATGATGATGATGATGATGATGATGATGATGACGATGATGATGATGATGATGATAATGATGATGATGACAATAATGACAAAGATAAGGACGATGGTGCCAATGCTGGTGCTGCATCAAGTGCTTCAAAGACAGCAGAAGCAGAGGCACGCACAAAGCAAAAATCAGACAAATCAGAAGGCCTATCATCAGATACACAAAAGGGCACTGAAGGTTGATAGTTTTTGTTTTAAGTGTTTTTAGTTGTCTTATTGTAAATATTAGATTATTATGTAAATAACTTCAGTTTTATTTTGATTAAATCAATGAAATTTCTTATTCTCACATGTTTATTTTATGATTGTTTATGTAAATAGTTTTAGATGTGATGCCTCTCAAGCAACAACCTTCAAAGTTAACTTATGTGCTTGACATGCAAGGGATCATCCAACATTCAGTTATTTATGACAAAGAGGAAGGGGAAATCGTACACTGCTTGTCAAAAGAACAGATTGCCGAGCTATTTCAAATGAATCCCGACGAAGTCATCACTGAAGAGGCATCTGTTCCTACAACTGATTATCCCTCCTCTGACGAACTAGAAGACGTTGATGAGGTTGAAGTCGAAGACATCACTGATCAAGAATATCTAAAGTACACATCAGTAGATGGTGATGATCTTCCCTCCTTCGCGGACTTATTCACTCAGCAGTCCGACGAGGAGGTCAACCGCATTATCGACAACAAAGGAGATGAAGCCGGTCCCTCCACTATTGACATTGACGAGCTGAATGAACGTAAAAGTCAGTGGATGGAATACATGGCCGAATTAAAGAAGAACTCAAAGCCCTCTCCTCCAACCAAGTACACTAAAGTTTATCGACTCAAAGGACACAAGTCTGATGGTCGTATAATCAGTTGGGCATACTTTAACGACTTAAGCTGCTATGCTATAAAAAGAGAGAAGGGCATACAATATTTCAGGTACCCTCATGACTTCAAGACGCTGCCCGCATTTGAAGTAAATCAATTGGCGCGTCTAAAGCTTCTATACAGCGAATCTTCCGGTCTATCCGAATGGTTTGAACGTCAATTACAATACGAATACCGGAAGAAGTGGGTGAACTTCAAGCCACAAATTCCTACACGTTACATTCATAAGGAAAAGGTTCATCCAATCACCAAGAAGCCCCTAATTGTCTTAAAGTGGAAACCTCCAACGTTCATGAAGAAGATTCCTTTAAGGAAAATGATCCAGGACTTCTCAGATCAGTTCAAATGGTGGTACTATGATGGGCGTACTGGTGAAGCTGTTATAGTGCTTTGTAAAGAAGGGTCATGGGAGACCATTAGGGTCTTTGATCCCTTGTGGCTGACCAACTTGTCTGAACAAGATGTTACAACTTTATACAAGTGTCAACCGTTTTTTGAAGTTGAAGATATAGACCAGGCGTTGCAGTAGGTGAAAGTGATACGTATATGCTTTGCTTTTGACATACACGCCGGAGTTAACTGGAAAACTCGTACAAAAGAGATGTTGAAGACCAACTAATGTTAGTTAGGTCATTTTGAAGGGATCTAGGTCCAAGGGGGAGTATGTAGATGCATAATATGTCCCTAATCCCTTGTAATATGTATTTCATCTATGTTTAATGTAATTATTTGATGTATTAATGAAATTACATGTTTATCCTTAATGTTTACTCATATATATAACGACTGTGTATTAAACGATCTGATAAATAGCGATAACATTGATCAATCGTGCTAATGAATGGCCCATTCGCACGAATGGATCATGAGAATGATCCATTCGCGCGAATAGATCATGAGAATGATTCATTCGCTAGAATAAGTCATGAGAATGATTCATTCGTACGAATGAACCATTCTAATGATTCATTCTTACAAATGAACCATTCTGCTGATTCATTCGCACGAATGAGTCAATTCACATGGCTCATTCGTACGAATGGCCTCAGCACTATATATAGAACTTTCACTTCATGAGCACAAAAAAACAAAAAAATATACAACAGAAATACAACACATATACACAAGAACCAGACTAAGCAACAGAACACACAAACTCTCTGCACCTGTATTGTCGAATCTCTGTCCGTTGAGAGTCTCCACGTCTTGTATCCAACTTCTCTACACCAAAGGGTCGATAGAAACCTTCGTTTTGACATCTAATCCGCTCGTTTCTTACGACCCGATCCGTGTCATAGATTGGATTGCCAATCAAATCGGATTCCGCACGATTTGGTTCGGTTAATGTGTTGAATCATTGGATCAAGGTAGATCCCGATCCAACAAACCCCTCACACCTGACGCCCCGCACCCACATTCACACCTTAGGGGCGATGTTCCGCGCCCCATCCACATAGGATCATGCTTTATTTCACGCCTGCACTACGGATGACCTATAAAGATAGTGCAATGATGAGAATTCCTTGTGTCATTGTGTTCTTATTTTTGATCAAATAGTTCTTTGTTAATTAACAAAATTAACTTCTGCTACTAACTAGAACAATTTGTGTAATTAATCAATTGAACATGGTTTTAGTAATTAACGATCCAACATATCTTAGGAGCTTTGTTTCTATTGGACTTACCCTTTCACTAAAGAGATTGGATTTACGAATACTTAAACGAACTCTTATGAGCATCCAACTAGCTGATAGATGGTAAAATACCCGAGAGGCACAATTGAAATATTTCAATTGTTATGAAGCATCTTGGTTTCTTATTAATGACATGGACGTGGTATGTTCGGAAAATTATCATCATGAAGATTCTATTATAGATTGTGAGATGGCTGGATCAAAGGGGAGTATCCCAGATGTAATTCGCCCTACAAGATCACAAGGTAAACCCTAATAAAGTTTATGTAGATGACCAGTTTGATGAAATGTCTAAGGTAACACAAAAGGTTATGATTTATAAAACCTACTAAAATTATGTAGATAACATGTTTGATGAAATGCCTGAGTGAACACAAAATGTCATAATTTATAAACCCTACTGAAATTTGAAACTTTGATGCCATTTAGGAGGAGGGTTGAAGGCTGGATATGGGAAATCGGGTGCGTCAACCGGTCAAAATAGGAGGGTATTGGGTGAGATTAACCAAAACATCATCACTGCTTCAACAGCATGCCCTTATGTTGTTGCTTTGCCAGGGTAATAAACTTGACTTATTTTTCTTTTAATTTTTTTTATTTATGAGATTTTGTTATCAATGTTCTTTGTTTGTCATCTTTTTTTTTCTAGAAAAAAACCAATGGTTACTAAGAAACCAATTGTTCCGGTTCTTCGACCTGCCCTTTTTCTTGTTCTTGTCACAGGAAATTTGTGTTTGAATACAATGAGTTACATCATTTGTGGGTTGTTGTTTCTGCAGGGCAATTAGTGCACAAAACACCAGCAAACCATCACTGTCCTTACCTGAGGTATGGTTATACACATTTATCTACCCTATTTGTTAAAGGTAGCAAATTGATAATAATCTAATTATTATTAAAAAAATTATATATATATATATATATTTTCGAGGCTTTAAAAAAAATTTATTGGGCCTTTTTTTTCGGATCGTATAGCGTATTCGAATCCTCAGGACCGCCTCTGATGAAGAAGCAACATGTTAAAATTTTCTATTTTACATCCACACACTTAGGACATGTGTGGTGGAGCGTTAGTGGAAATGATGTAAACTGTTACAAAATATGAACATAAAGGGTGATTTATGTTATTTTTTTAGTTTAAGAACGATATCTGAAATTTGGTATATAGTTAAAGGACGAAAAGTGTAATTTACTCTATTTATAAGAAAAAATTTTAAGCGCAAAAAAATATCTATAAATATAAAGAGATAAAGACCGATAGCTACAAAATTCTCTAAGTAAAATTGCTGGGGACTCAACAATTTCGCTGCTGACTTACAAGTTACTGCGGATAAGGCAAGTGCTGTGGATAGCTATGTTCCCCTGCTGATGAACATCTTTGCTGCGGATAGCCTTATGTGCTGAGGTCCAAAGTTGCTGCTGATAGGCTTCTCAGCAGCATCAAACATTGATGCTGTTGATAGGCAGATCATCAGCAGCTTTGACTTTGCTACCGACTCCTATGTTGCAACACTGACACATCTATCAGCATAAGGAATGTTATTGGTGCAGATGATTAAAGACAAAGCTACTACTTCTGAAGTCCCCTGAAAAGATTCCTAAGAAGACTTTTGACATGTTTGTTACTATTTCCTGTAGTTTGTCTTTTAGTTGTCTACCAATAGTAGTGTAACTTGTAACTATCAAAGATCAACGGCTTGTGTTTGATCTGATCCTTAGAATCAAGGGTCTGTCTTGATTCTAAGTTCCTTTATATGTATTGTATCTTCTTACTTGTACAAGAGTGCTTCCTTAGAGTTTTCTCTTTAACTTGTAAACATTGAAGATTAATACACTTTGCATTTATCAGTATTATCTTTGTTTTTTGTATATGTTGCAATAGTTGTGATTGTTTCCGCCAATCTCAACTAGAACAGAACCATCTTGTAAACACCGATCCTACAAATGGTATCAGAGCTTTGGCTCTCAGATTAAACAAATTCACACTTGTTTAATCACTCTCTTGTTCTGTTTATAACTATCTCTTTACTAAAACCATCTATCCAAAGGTATGGCACATAATATTGGATTTGATGATACTGGAAGCCTCAACAGACCACCAAGACGGGTGTCTGGAGAAGATTATGACATGTGGAAGAACATAATGGAAAGTTTTTTCTGTTATCAAGAATATGGAATGTGGAGATCCATAATGGAGGGTCCTTACGTACCCATGGTGGCCTCTGCTGATTTTGGAGGTCCATCTATCCCTAAAGAAGCCTCAAAGTACTCAGATGAAGACATCAAGAAGATGAAGGTAGATTTTAAAGCCTTGAGAGCCATACAGATGTGCTTGCCAAATGAAGTTTTTCATAACTTCAGAGAATAGAAGACTGCCAAGGAGCTATGGGAAGCTCTTGAGAAGATGTTTGCTGGATCTGAAGAGGTGAAGGAAAATAGAAGAGGCATTTTGAAGCAAAAATATGAAAACTTTGTTTGCAAGGATGGTGAGTCCCTTACTACTCTATACAACAGGTACACCTATCTTGTGGGAGAGCTACAGTGTTCTAAAGTGAAGCTTGAGAATGAAGACATTCTCAAAAAGTTTATCAGATCACTTCCAAGCTATGTAGTCGATATCACCGATATATTGGTGATATATCGGTTATCGGTCATATGCCAAAATATCGATCCCGATATTATAGGTGATATGTACCGAGATATCGCCGAGATTTTGATTCCATAATATCGGTTATCTCACCGAGTTTCTCGGTTTACTAATCTTGGCCCTTTTTCTAACATTTTTCTGCCCCAAAGCCCATTCCCCTTTAAAAATGTTGGCCCAATGCCTTGTACCCATAGCCAAAACCATCGAAGTAAATGCTCTAACTCCCTAATACACCCACGTTCGCACTTCGCACACCTGCTAGATCATGTTTCTAATATAAAATACTGACACTTTTTAGTTTTGACTTTTGATTTGATTGTTAGTATTATATATGTTTGTGTGTATATAAGTTTATGCATGATATAAAAGTTACCAATATCCCACCTCGAGAACCGATATCTCAAATATCGGTCCTTGACCGATAACCGATAATTTTCCGCATTAACTGCTTAGCTTCCAAGTTGATGGACACTCTACACAGTGTCAATCAGAAGAATAGAAAAACTAAAGACTCTGCAGATGACTGAGCTGTTCGGTATGCTAAAAAATTATGAATTAGAAATGATCCTTACTATCAAAGCCTTCCTTGAGAAAGAGGGATGGATTGCAATGGATGAGTCTGACTCAGATCTATCCCTTCCCTCTTCTCTAACTGTCCTTCTAAACACAGAAGAAGAATAAAAAAGAAGAGAAGAACAGAGGTAATGGAGGCATGGAAGGCAGTTACTGGAGAAGAATGCGAGATAGGTGAAAATGAAGAAGTCCCTCCTCCTTTGACTACTTCTCAAATTGCCAATGAAGCTGAAGCTGAGGTCTCAACAACATCCCACACATCTGCTGTTGTGATTCATGAAGCTGAAGCAAAGACATCCAATAAAGACAAGGGGAAGGGAATCATGACAGAAGAAGAAGAAAAGAAAGAAATAGAGAGAAGAAGAAGAGAAAGAGAAGAGGAGGAGATGGCTGAGCTTAAAAAGGCTCAAGAAAGAAAAGCTGCCATGCTCCTCAGAGAACAACAAATCCAGTTACATGCTAGGCAACTGGATAGAACAAGGGTGCATGTTCCTACAACTTCACAAATAAATGAAGATGAAACTTTAGCTCTCCAGCTGTAACATCCCGGAAATTCATAAACTAATGGTTAGGATTAGTGGACGACCCGAATCCCTATTAATTGTAATAAAGAGTAAGAGTGGTCGAGAACAGTGAGTTTCAACGACGTAAAGAGACAGTTAGGGATGTAATGTTCGGTTCGAGACGAAATGCGTAAAGCGGAAACCAAGGGTCCTAGATGTAAATCGTAGAAGTATATATATACCAACATAAGAGCAAACCCTAGGCCGATCGTCCTAGGCTTGCACTTAACGGCTGCCGCAAGAGAGAAGGGAGGAACACCGGTGAGAGGGCCGATCGACGGTGGTGGTTACGGGCAGAAGACGATGTAATCAGTCAAGGTAATCCTCGTTTTAACTTTTCACACTTAATAATTCAAGCTTTTACGTAAAACTGAATAGGGTTTGAGTCTTTAATCACGACCGAAGTCAAAGGGAATTGAGAGGATGACGATCGACGGTGATTGTAGTGCATGTAGCAGTGATGGCGATGATGGCTCGGAGATGCACGACTGCGATCGGAGGAGGAGACCGGTGAGGGGTGGCCCGGTTAGGGTTGACCCTTGGATGCGAGGGGCAACCGATGATGGGAATGCAGTGGAGAGGTGGTGGTGGCCGGTTGTGGTAGTAGTGGCGTATGATGGTGGCGGCAGCGGGAACAGACGGTTGGTGCGGGGTGTCTCAGGGGTAGAACAGGCAGCATGAGAAGTGGCTCGGGGTTGATAACGCTCGGGAACAGAGAGGGAATAAGGAGGTGACCGACGGCAGAGGATGGTGACAGACCTGGCGGTCGGCGCGGGCAGCGGTGGTGTCACACGGCGGCTACTGGTGGTGACCGACAAGGGATGCGAGGACGATGGAAACTGACGGGGACGGCTAAAAGACGTGGTAACCATGGTGGTGGTGCATGACGAGAGTGGTGGTAATCAGGGAGGTGCGTGTGCGTGCAAACAGGAGGACCCGATTCGAGCCTACGCGTCTCATGTGATTTAGTTTCCGTATGGCATGGGTTGCATGGATGCAGTCAGGGGTCGGGTACGCAAGCCCTACCCGGTCCGGTGGCGATGCCATGCGTGAACCCGTGAGGCTAGGGTTTAGAGGAAAGAAAGGACGAGCTAGCGAGACGACATTAGAGTTTATATTTTATCTAGTATGCAACGTATGATTAGGACATTGCCTGATCATGTGATCATGCATTTTCAGGTTCAGATTTCGAGTATGGTCGGACGAGTTGCAGAGTAAACTTTGGATTCAGCGTAACCAGTGAGTTTCTAATCCCCTGATTTTAATGTTTTACTGTTTTGGGGCCATCATACATACTTTCAAGAGATGTTAATATATTTAATCATGTTAAGTGTTTCGAGTTTTAACTGAAGGGTTTTGATATAAAATGATTAATAAGGCGTCGTAGGGTTTATGGTGTGTTCATAGAAATATGTGAGCTAGAGAGATGAGTTATTAATGTGTGACGTGTTAAGGGTTGGTCAGGGAGAGTCGGGCTTAAAGTTAAATGGTTATGATTGCATGTGGTATATGTTGTTCTAGTGTCATGTGTGAGGTGCAGGTGTAGTTAATGAGTCATGTAAATAATGTGTGATATTATGTGTTTATATTTATGTGTCGGGTTTGCCTCGTTGTCATTATGGCACATCAAATGGGATTGTGAAGGATGAGGTCTTTCGGGAAGTCACCAAATGTGACATTTATTTAACAGGTTAATGATGAGCTCGGGGTGTGTTGAACGCCCTAACGAGGGTAACCCTGACGAGGGTGTAGTGGCGAGGTATGTGTTTATGAGTATATTTATGTGGTGTTGAATTGCATGCAAACGTAGAGTTATATTTATGATTCATGTGATGATATTAATGTGGTAAGGTTTGTGTGACGTGTAGATGATATTATTGTGGTATGTAGGGTAGATTGACCGTTATGTCAGGATTGTGACGTGACGTATATAACTGTCGTGTCAGTTAATTATGAGAGCCTTGGTTAAGGCCGGGTGTGTTAATGTCTAGAGTCTGTTGTGTTAATCAAGTGTCGATTTAGTACATGTTCTTGGGTATGAGTGGTTAGTATAGTAAGTTAAGTCTATGTCAACAAGATGGTGATGTTATTATTATTATTAGAAGCACGGGCTGAGTCCCGGTTGATGAACGGTATGGGATGCTGTGGGATGACAGGGGGTTAACTATTCGTTAATAAATCATAAAACTATTTTGTAAGGACCGGAGGGTCCTAAGTGGATTAAACTAATGAATACGGCGTGATGATTTTGGTTCAAATTAAACTATTAGAACTCACTCAGCGTAGTTGACTTTGTGTGTACATAATATTGTTTTGTAGGTAAGCATAGGGTTGGCGTATCTTGTCTTGGAAGCGGTGTTACTCGGATTGGTGTGCAGGAATTCGTAAGGTAATTTAATGTCATTAAATAGTAATAAATGAATTTAGAAAGACTTCCACTGTAATTGAGTTAATAATAAATGCATTTTAAATGAGATTGACCCGTTATGAGAACCAACTGTAGGATGCCCGGGTTGGGGTCTTACACCAGCTGCAGGAACAACTAAATAAAGAAGATGGAGAAAGAGAGAGACAAAAAGCTGAAGAAGCCAAGTTCAGAATCACTAATTCTGAACTTGCAAAAGAAATGAGAGAGGGGTGGATAGAGGTTCTGATTTCTCAAGGTGAGGATGCAGACTACCTTGAGAAATTCTAAAATAAAGAAATATACAGAGCCTTCATGGGACAACAAGATAAAGTGGCAAGTAAGAAAAGGGCTGAAGAAGATAAAAAGGCCAGACAAAAAGTCAGAAAAATGATTGCCTCTAATGTCAGAACCCATGAAGATAGGAATGTCATGATGGACTTCCTAAAGGCTAGAGGGGAAAGTGGAAAGAGGCTGGGTCTCATGAACTTCATGAACCTGCAAGCCTTCTAATTTAAAGTGAAAAAGGAAGAGGAAAAGAGACTAGGGAAG